>CM077666.1:435835693-445835693 GCA_039707655.1 Elymus sibiricus
AAAGGAAGGATAAACAAACCTACCCGGTGGACTGCCGAGCTACAAGTCCTACGACACAGGAGCGGGATTCTCTAAAAAGCCAAGGTCTTGGGTGGCCAAGAGGGCCCACTTGGAGACTTGGGATCTCAGCAGGAAATGTGAAGGTTGTTTAAAGCCGGCCGATAGGCGAAAGAGAATCCAAAAGTTTTGTTCTGATCTGAGTAGGCTCAACATAGGGAATACCCTAACCCTGGGAACCGGGGCATATAAATCCGCTTATGGCATTCACCCAAGCATACAGAGACAGATGGAATGAAAGAAAGAAAAAGTAGCTCCGCAGCTCGCCCAGAAGAAGAAAGACCCGCCGCTAACGATTTGGAAATCCCTGGTGGGCTGGGCCTGAAAGACAAGTGTGTGTGGATTTCCACATCCTCGTCTTTACTTTAAGACACAACTCTTCTCTTTCTCGGTCAAATGACTTGCGATAGTCTACCTTGAGTAGGACCATAGGGATCTTATGTTTGTGGCGAAAGAGACTGAGCCGGCATATCATCTTGAAATTTACGAAGTCACCGTAGGCACATCGTCGTCGACGGGAACATCTCCTCCCACTGAATGCGCATCGCCGGAAATCCTGAAATAAATCCAGGAATAAATGCGAGCACCAGGATTTAAACCCTGGTGGGCTGAGGATACCACGGTCCCTCTAACCATCCAACCACAGGTTGGTTCGCATCTTGCACTATACAGTTGTGCAACCGTGCAGGCCTTGCCCTTTTTTTAAAAAAAAAAAGAAGAGGAAGAAGATGGAAATTATGTGCGTCATAGAGACATCTAAAGGTGATATTTTTAATGATAAGTATTCAATGATTATATATTTTCTACTTAATATTAAATATGTGATATCTTATAAGAGTGTAGTAGTAGTATGTATATTAATCTTTAATAAATAGCCAATATATTTATGTACTTGAAGCGTGCATATGTTAAGTATTATATGTGCATTAATGTCATGTTTTTGGGTCTACATTACTAAGTGTTTCTATGAAAAAAATCATAAGTATTATGTGACAATAATCTTTATTTGGAAATCATTTACCACATGAATCTTAGTTATACTAGCATATATTGTACGTGCCAATACTGAAAATTATATTATACACAGCCAAAATGGAAGATATAGATAGCATTAATTGGCAACATTATATCTTCTCTTATTTGGAGTTGTTTTGTTGTACTAGCGATATAATTTGTTTTTTATTTAAAAAAATAAAAATGTCCATATTAGTCCTGCAACATCATAGACATCATCTTACCTCCCAATATGTAATGGTAATATTGCCATTGCATTATAGAAAATGAACTACTCATATGTTATAGGGTCCTTGACCCACTAAATCTGTATCTCGGCCAAGTTAAAATTTTGAAATCTAGTTGCATGGCAGCCGTGTAGAAGAATCACCAATAAGGTGAGATGTTTATCTCAAAAAAAAAAAAAGGTGAGATGTTCTAGTCCTACTTTCTGCAGCATGTGAAAAGAGAACAACAATACGCGCACTCGCTCCCCCACTCATTTTACGCCACACCACACCATGCAACGCGCGCGTCTCGCGTTTCGTTAATCAATTTCGAGTTTGGGCTAATATCATGCACCCTGCTGAAAGAACTAAATAATTGCATGGCAGTGCACTGCCTAGAGCACATTCCCATACTTGAGCTAATTGTGGACACGTTTTCTACTTCCAGAGAGTTTTCCCATCACATGTTGAAAGAATAGCATCGGAGAATCTGAAATAAATTAAGAAAATATGCGACAACCCGTGCTAAGTCTATGACTTGAACCTGGATGGGCTTGTTCTGGCACAAGAAATCTAACCATCTAAGCTGTGCTTAGTTCGCCTCACTCGTACTCTCAATGTAAACAAAATACATATGAGAGAGCCGATGTAGAACAGAGGCAGAACACGAAAAACACACACAATTTGGGCTAGTTCATCTCTAGCGACCCATCCCGACAATTGCGTGCACATCCGTCCGGAAGAGTGGACCACCAAAACTGCGTCCCTTGAGAACCTGCACCAGGTGAGGCACGACAAAATTTATGGGAGCGTCTTGGCGCGACTGCTCGCTTAATTAGGACTGCATCCTCGACGTTTGTCCGCCTGCTTCGACTACTTCTCAACGACGGACAACCAACTCGACTTCACCACCAGACGTTATTGCACAAGAGTTTTTAGTAAACTTGTATGTTCTAAACCTCTCTCTGTTGACATGTGCATTTGGTCCTTATGCGTATATGCTAAATCTAGTCTCTAGTCTGTCGTAGGCGATTTGTAATGTCTGTATCGATGCTAATCTTGATTAAGCTTAAATAAAACTGCCTAATTTCCTAACACCATATATGTCTAGTAACCTGTTAAAGTGAACCCGAAAAAGAAATGGAGCGTGTTAAAAAAGTTCTTCTCTATACTACTTGCCTAAAGCAAACTCTTATTTATGGAACGTTTTACGGGAGTGAGCATGTGATGTGATCGAGTGGCAGAGCATGCAAAGGCAAACATTCTAGCTCGCTTGATTAGACACGTATCATGCACGAGATTTGGTCGGCCGGGTGAGATCGACCTCGTTCCTTCAAAAGATGCGTGGCATCCAATGGCGAATTCACTGTAATGAGCTCGTGCACATATTAATTGTTAGTTACCCTTTTCAGTATACGTACATCCAATGCACGAATTGTAAGATCGGCTACGGAGTTGAACAAATCTAGTACGTACGTACGTATCACGGCCGGGAGAAGATGGCTGCATTGATACACACTGACACACACACATTCACCGAAGAAGCTCTTTCAGCGAATCTTTCGTGTACGCACGATGCAGTCGTGTCGCCGTAGAGCGTTAAAGACGCGCAGGTTTTTTTTCTTTTCTTTTCGAACACATAAAGACGCGCAGGTTTGCCTCTGCACGTACTACGGGTGTGTGTCGTTGGATGAGGGTTTATGCTTCTTCTTTTTTACGTTTTTCTTCCTTTTACAGTTTTTTATTTTTTTTTTCCTTTTGCATTTTAATTCATGAGCATTTGAAATACGTGAGCCAGTTTTTAAAATTTTCTAATATTTGTTAAATTCATGCATGTATGTAAAGTTTACCAATAATTTTAAAGTTTGTGAACATTTCTAAAATTTGTAAACTTTATTTCAAATTTGCGAGTATTTTTTAAATTCTCAAACAATTTTTTGAAAAAAATAAGATTTTTTTTATTTGCAACAGAGTCAAAAAGAGGATTACTTGCTTCTTTTTCTCACGCAAAATCATGCATGAGACTTTCATCTCGCACGGCTCCTAAGTGATAAAAGAAAGAAGAACTCGTCAAAGAGCTCATATGTCATGCTAAGGGCTAGTTCTTTTGGTCAATTCTCCCAGAATCGCCACCCTCCCCAGCTTCTCCCAGAATCGCCACTCCATATTTTTTTTTACAATCCTAGCTAATTAGACCTTAACTAGATAGGATTGTAAAAAAATATGGAGTGGCGATTCTGGGAGAAGCTAGGGAAGGGGGCGATTCTGGGAGAATCGGCCAAAAGAACTGGCCCTACATAAGATATGTTGTTAGAACAAAATGGATGAGCTTCTCGATCACAAGAGTAGTCATCAGGAGGGAAGTTAGTATTTAGAAATCCAAGTTTTTTTAGAAAATATATTCAATGAACGTCTTTTGATTTAACGGACTTTTTCAAACAAAATGATGGCCGACTTTTTGTAAGATAGGAGCGTATCGAACGGGAAAAAAAAATGCTAACCGAGCGAGTGGAGCAGGCGGCCGAGCTAAGCAAGTGGGAGCTTCGTGGGGCGATATGATCCATGTGAACGTTATAGCAGCAATTCCATGGTTTCAGCGTGTAATAGGAGCTCCAAATGGGCTCACACTACGACCACCGGCTGACACCAAGGCTGAAATGAGTAAGGACACCACAACCACGTATCGAACAACTCCACTCTCTCAGAACAAATATAGTCTCTAGCGGCACCCCAGCATGATATATGAACGAAAAAAACACACCACCAAAACATAATTAAAATCCAAGCTAACAGTGGTGAAACCAAAACAAAACAACGACCACAATAACCTGCAACAACGACCACAATAACCTGCTAGAGAAAAAAAGACAATCTCAAGAATGAAGAACGACGTGATGAAGTGCGCATTGGCCTCTAGTAACCTCACGAAGCTCCCTAATTTTGGAGCCCCCTCATTTAATTGAGATCTTCAATTTGAGATTGGATACACGATTTTGACTAGACCGTTTCCCTGAGCTTTGTGGTGGGATCCCTCGATGGGTAGGTCCCCTTGGCAAGTGTCTGAGTGGTGTGGGCCTTGGTTGGCAATAAGGAAGCACCACCTACGACACATTTAGCACCAGCATAACACACGCGGTGAACAACACATGTAACTACCTCAAGTGAGTGTAATCATTTGGCCCCGCAGGTCACCGACACTTGATATAGGGGTGTCAAGTTTTGTTTGGCCAACAATTTCTCATGCTTTATTCTTTTATGACTGGAAACTTCATCCTTGAAGTTACAACATAATCAGTGGTTTGGCATTCTTCCTTGCAAGGGGTATGTCCCTGATCACAGCATGTTCACGAACAAAAGTTTTCACCTACTGGGGTGCGGCACTTAGGAGGCTCTTCAAAACATTTCAGGTTATCCAACTTGTGCAGGTTTCATCTTCTGCAATTTTATTCACGGAGTTTTGGTGGAACGTCAAGATGCAAAAAATGGAGTTAGAGACGACAAGCTCGAAGATCTAAGATCTTCAACTTAACTTGTACGAATCTTGTGTAGTTTGTGTTTTTTTAGCCTGATATACTTTGGTTATTTGACTGATAAAGTCGAATCGTTTATTAAAGATGAATTTGTCATGAATTCAAAGGTAGTTTAGATTCTCATTGTTTGCTCCGGTGTAGAATGTGTCATTTATATAGGATATGATGTTTAGATGACATCGGATTCTTTATCCCACCAATAGCTTCACCACACGGTTCTGGAAAAAATGAAAATGAAATACACATGACCTCTCATTCCAAAGGATCGTAGTTGGTGTGCACCTTTGTCATTGCCAACTGGCACATAATATGTACTTGCCTACACACACTCGTGTGCCTGAACCTAATCTTGTGGATCCACCTGATGGGGAACGAAGCATGAAAATCAAAAAAAATCCTACGAACACCCAAGATCTAACCTAGGAGATGCAAGACATCGAGAGGGGAGTGTGTCTACATACCCTTGTAGACCGAAAGCGGAAGCGTATAAAACGCGGTTGATGCAGTCGTACTCTTCGCGATCCAATCACGATCCAACCGATCTAGCGCCGAACGGACGGCACCTCCGAGTTTAGCACACGTGCGGCTCGGTGACGTCTCCTCCTCCTTGATCCAGCAAGCGAAGGGGAAGAAGTAGATGGGATCACAACCAGCACGACGGCGCGGTGGTGATGGTGGTGGTGGTGCGCCGACAGGGCTTCGCCAAGCCAAGACGGGACGAGGTGGTGGTAGAGAGGGGGAGGGGCTGCGCCAGGGAAGGGGTGCGGCTGCCCTCCCACCTCCCCACTATATATAAGGGCAAGGGGGAGGGGGCGCCGACCCTATCCCCTCCTCCAAGGGAGGGGGCGGCGGCCAGGGGGGATGCCTTGCCCCCCAAGGCAAGTGGGGCGCCCCTCCCCACTTAGGGTTTCCCCCCCTAGCCGCATGGGCCTGAGGGGGGCTGGTGCGCCTGGCCCTACAAGGCCAGGGCGCCTCCCCTCAGTCCATGCTGACCTCCGGGAGTGGTGGGACCCACTGGTGGTCCCCCGGAACCCTTCGGTGCCCTCCCGGTACACTGCCGGTGAACCCCCGAACTTTTCCGGAACCCGAACTAAACTTTCCCATATATAAATCTTTACCTCCGGACCATTCCGGAACTCCTCGTGACGTCCGGGATCTCATCGGGGAATCCGAACAACCTTCGGTTACTAATACAAATATCCCAATATTACTCTAGCGTCATCGAACGTTAAGCGTGCGACCCTGCGGGTTCGAGAATCATGTAAACATGACCGAGACACCTCTCCGGTCAATAACCAATAGCGGGACCTGGATGCCCATATTGGTTCCTACATATTCCACGAAGATCTTCATCGGTTGAACCACGATGTCGAGGATTCAGTTAATCCCGTATGCAATTCCCTTTGTCCGGCGATATGTTACTTGCTCGAGATTCGATCGTCGGTATCTCCATGCCTAATTCAATATCGTTACCGGCAAGTCTCTTTACTCGTCCTGTAATACAAGATCCCGTGACTAAACTCATTAGTTACATGAAGCTTCTTGTGATGTTGTATTACCGAGAGGTCCCAAAGATATCTCTCCGTCACACGGAGCGACAAATCCCAGTCTCGATCCATGCAACCCAACAGACACCTTCGAAGATACCTGTAGAGCACCTTTATGATCACCCAGTTATGAAGTGACGTTTGATAGCACACAAGGTATTCCTCCGGTATCCGGGAGTGGCATGATCTCATGGCCCGAGGAACTGATACTTGTCACGAAGAAAGTTGTAGCAAATAACTAAGTGATACGATATGATGCTAAGCTTACGGTTGAGTCTGTCCATCACATCATTCTCCTAATGATGTGATCCCGTTATCAAATGAGAACTCATGTCTATGGTTAGGAAACCTTAGCCATCTTTGATCAACGAGCTAGTCTAGTAGAGGCCTACTAGGGAGACGGTGTTGTTTATGTATTCACACATGTATTTAAGTTTTTGGTCAATACAATTCTAGCATGAATAATAAACATTTATCATGAACAAGGAAATATGATAATAACCAATTTATTATTGCCTCTTGGGCATATTTCCAACACCACCTCATATTAGTATGCTAGACACGGGAGTTCCTATAGAGTTTTTTGGGATAATTTTAATAGCTTTGATTCCTCCCACCCTCCTGATGTTGCCTGGACCTCACTCTTGGATGTCGTACACTCCTCCGCCGAGATATGGATCTTACAAACAAAAGAGCCGCACAACAAGAAGTGAGCTGGGAATCACAACCACCACCGCATGATCTGCACGAAATCCATAATTATGTCTACGAGTTGTCTGTATCGCTCAGATTGAAATTTCCCGCCTGGTCGCCATGAAGACACAACATCACTTCTATTTTCTAGTATATATGGTTCAATTTCTTTCGTTGATGATGCTCCTCCACCAAAACCTCCAGGAAGTTTCTCTTGTTTTCTTCTTGACGATGCACTCTACGGGACATAGATTTTGTAGGTTGCCTTAGGTTAGCTGTGGAAAGACATCACTTCCACTCTTATTTTCCATCGCCTAGTACTACCACAACAACACGAGGCTAAATATGTAAAATTGTGAACAAGAGAATTTTTTATGAGCAAAATCTCCACAAGGAACTCAACAATAATATTGTAGGTTTCAAGTGGGTATGGATGTGTTTCTCGTGGCTTTCTTTCATATGCTTCTCCCCGAGCGCAAGGTAGAGCCATGTTGCCGAAAATGTCGTTTGTGCTTGGCTATCACATCAAGACAAGCATGCTTGGTTTATGCCAAAAGGTTGGATTGCCAATGTTTAGGCAAAACAAAAGATAGACTACCAGTTTGTTGTACCAATTTATTTTGCCAATGTATAAAAACTTGCTAATATTTGGCATGTTTTGGAGTTGTTGAATGCTGGCAAGGATTTTTGGCTCCCAATGCAGCAATGTTTTGCATGGAGAATGTGCGGAGATTTCCCCCACCCTCGCATGTGGCACATGCCATCATCTCTAGCAAAGCCTACGCTATTTCTCATGCGCGTCCAACATAGGCCCAAAAAATAGAAAATTCATAAGATATCTTGTATTGGTGGAAAGTAATATGGGATGAAACGGATATGAAATACATAATTTGAGCCCAATATTATAGGACTGAGCTAAAGACTACACCACAAATTTCACATCTTAACATGGCAAAGTTTTAATCTCACGTGATCCTTATAATTTTGTCTCACTGGATGGATGGCTAGATGCTTTTTTCATCTGATTAACATGATGTCTACTCGGGAGTTGCTTGGCGTAGAATTTCTAAGGAATATATAATTGGTATAGTATAGACTTGCCAAAAAAGTAATGTCACTAACCTGTTTGTTCCAAGTGGCTTTTGTGCTCCTCGAACTATGTTTCCCTGAGGTATGTATGTGTTATATGTGAGCTAATTGGGCACGACTATAGCCACATGTTTTGGGCCAATAACAAATTTGCAAGAAGGCATGTCTAACATGAAAGCTAGGGTGATGGCCAATGCCGCAATCACCGCAAAAGACTTAAGTCTGCCATATGTGAGTGCTACCCGAAGAAATGTCCAATCTAGATGGATGGATCATCTTGTAATCTCTGAGGACTGCAACCTATGAAATTTCTGGAAGACACTATTGTCCATAAATGATTACCATTATGGAGGGAGACATGCTCTAGAGCCAACCCATGTACGGGGCATATGACTTCCATCAATTTCGTAGGTTGCAATCCTCTTGTCATTTGAGACGATTGTCTATTTGGGCATTCTTTAGGATAGCACACTCCTATGGCAACCCTAAGTGAACACTATATCGAATACAAGTGACGACTGCACTATTTATCCATCAGATGTAGGGCAATATGCTAAATTTAGACTATGCATGCATAGGACCAACCAAAAAAGACTAATACCTAAAATTTCCATGAATGAGCGCCCGATCCTCTTCACCTCACATTATTATAGGATGGTGTGTTTTTTTTGTTTAGAACTCGTGAACTATGATTTTTTTTAAGGGTCGTGAACTATGAATTTATGCTATTTGAAGTTCTACAAATAGATTATGAGGGCTAGACTTTGTGTTCCTGTGCGTGTGCGTCGCGTGCGTGCGTGTGTGTGTGTGTGTGTGTGTGAAGTTAAAAAGAAACATGCATTATCATATCATTTGTTGCCTTATATGCTTGACGATCACGGAATTTGAAGGCAATCATCTGCATTGTGATATCCAACGGCTCGCAGGAGACCGGTATCACCTACGGGCCGATAGCACTTGATATTTTCCCGTCCATATGTGTGCTCTGCTCACAGATCAAACTGTACGTACCGAACCTATGAAACCTGACCCGTGGAACTAGCAGCTGTAGACAAATGCATTGCATCCCCCCTAGTTCGTTTTCGATTAGTTTACATAATGCAATAATCTCTCCTATCATAGAGTTGGTTCAGCATCCCAAGATTAATTTTACATACACTAGTAGAAAACGGGCCTTTAATCCCGGTTTGTAAGGCCCTTTAGTGCCGGTTCTACAACCGGCACTAAAGGGGGGGGACTAAAGGCCCCCCCCCTTTAGTCCCGGTTCGTCACGGCCCGGCACTAAAGGCCCACCACGTGGCGCCTACCGGGGCCGTGCGCTGGGGGAGCCTTTAGTCCCGGTTGGTAACACCAACCGGGACTAAAAGTATTTAATTCTTTTAATTTTGGTTTATTTTTCCTTTTAATTTTGTGTTTTCCATTTAATTATTTTTCATTTCAAACATATATTACGCTACTACATACTGTACACGTTGTGCATATATATATAAATCGAATTTCTCGTACGACGACCATTCACATACATATATATATACAATTTGGTATATACAATTTCTCCTACAATTTGCGGATCATTACATATGCAGGGCATTACTGCTTGATCTTGTAATGGTATTCTCCTTTGGGATCTATGACCTGGTCGACCAGAAATCCAGCTATTTCCTCTTGAATTGCTCGTACGCGAGCCGTTGGTAGGAGCTGGCCCCGCATCTCTATCATCTATAATCAGGAGATCAAGATGAATATATTAGTTGTGTGTATATATATTAGCTAGATCATGATAAAAAAATTATGGATAGTGTTCTGGCAAACGTACCCAAAGAGTTTTTTCATCTATGCTCCTTTCAGACGTGATCATGCGAATATTCTCGCAAACGTAGTATGCGCATAAACTATTCCCCTTCTCCTGCCTCATGCACTTTACGAGAATAAAATTCAATCAGGTAATAATTAATCAAGCATGATAATGGTATTGAAACTAGAATTAAAGAGATACACGGACGTAGCTAGCTAGTACTACTTAATTACCTTGGGTCGCACCCATTTCAGCTGTTGTTTCCATTGGCCGGGGACCTCTTCGATGAACTTTTTCCAAGCCCTGCCCGCCGGCAAAGAAAATGAATAAAGGAGTTATTAACTAGTTGATATCAGGAAATGAAGTAAAGAGGCGGACATAGTGCGATAATGATTGAAATTACCTGTCGAACATCCCCTTCACGGTTGCGTATTCGGATGGATCCTTATATAGTGAGTCCAGTACTTCAACTTTTCCCTTGTCAACTTCAATGATTAACAAGATCCAGTGGAAACTGCATGCGCACACGTTTTTTATAAATAAGCGGGCATGTGCATAACTCATCAACTACACTTATTAACATCTAGTAAGCAAAAAATAGAATTTGTAGTACAAGATATAGTAACACTCACCCGAAGTTGTAAGGAAGTAGTATTTTTGGTTGGGTGTTTAGTTGCTTTAAAAACTCTAGCAGGAATCTCTCTGTGTCTTCTCTCGAATATTGATCTTCCCATATCGCCTGATTAATCGTATTTGGGTCAATGAACCCAACTCCATAGCGTCTAATTTTTTTCATTTCATACATCTTCATTCTGCATAATACCACAGAAAAGAATATAGTGAGGATAATTACAGTTAATGAACGAGAGCACATCTAGCTAGCTAGCTAGAGACTTAAATTACAGAAAGAAATCACTTACAGACAATAGCAACTGACGATAGATTTGTCTAGTGCGTCTTGTTGGAATAACTAAAACAACTCTGAAAAATCAATCCACACATCTTTTCCATGGAAGTAATGCTCTGGCTTGACTTTCACCATGAGGGACTCTTCATTGGTATTTGCTGTTTTTTGCATGTACCACGTATGCAAATTGTACATTCTCGTTGGTAGAAGCTTGACATCGTTAGGCTTGACCAGAGGTTTGCCACGGACATATTGGTATTTTACTTCCTCCTCTATAATCCCGGGGATTTCCTCAAGGCCTAGGAGTTGTTCAACAGTGACACCGGCCTCTTTAGCCTGCCTTCTAAGATCGTCGGTTATTGCCGGCCGATCGGCGGTACTCACATGTGTTTGTACAATGAGCGGGGGGATCGATTGCACTGCTTGTTCTCCCAGCTGGGGAACAGTTTTCCCGCTTTTTTTGCCAACTGCTTGGCTCGAGCTCGAGCTCGACTCCTTTTGCCCTGCAGAATATGACTTCTTAATAGACCGCACATAGTCGGGGTCCTTCTGATTGTCAGCCGGTCGAGCCATATCAATAAAGTGTTGTGATACATGCTCAGGTACTTTCTCCTTTGGCGGCGCGGGCGGTTTCGGTGCAAAATGGGCCTTCAATTGGGCATCACATGCGTCGTCGAGTTCCTCCTGAGTCGGGTGGTAAGACAACTTCGGAAGAGGCTTGAGGCTTGGACCTTGTTTGAATTTCTTGTCTGTTGTACCGCTAGCCGTCGTAGCTGTGGCCTCTCTCTTTCGCTGTTGCTTAGGCGGAGCACGCGGAGTCGGCTGACTTGGAGGAGGAGGAGTTGGCTGACGCCGTGCCGGACTTGGAGGAGGAGTCGGCTGACGCGGTGCCGGACTTGGAGGAGGAGGAGTCGACTGAAGCGGCGGAGGACTTGGAGAAGGAGGAGTCGGTGGCCTTGGAAAGACGATGCAATCCTTTTTCCATAGAATGATACGATGTATGGCCTCTCCCAGTGTTCTCTCTTCGTCACCTCCAAGAATGTCAAGTTGTAGATCGTGATATCCTGACATCACTTCATCAACCCCGACACGAGCATAGCCAGCTGGAATGGGATTGCAATGGAAGGTTGCTTCAGGGGGATTTGCTAAAGCATAGCCGTCCGCCACCTTCATGGATAAGTTCTTCATTTTCATGTGTAGCTCACAGTTAGTCCTGTCTTTGATATCATCCACAGGGTAGCTAGCTAGCAGTGCATTATCGATATCGGCCGGGGCAGAACCCACGCTGCTTCTCGGCATAGATGGGACGGTGCTATCCAATGCTGGATCGATCTGCTCATGCTGCCGCTGAGACGCCCTTTCCTGACTGAGTGAGTCGATCTGCTCCTGCTGCCGCCTGACAAATCATTCCAACTCCAGGTGTGAGGATATTAGACCTTCAAGGCGGAGTGCTTCCTCCTTCTTCTTCTGCTCCTCATGCTTCTTCTTTCTCGCACGACTTCTATAGTCGTCGTTCCAATCCGCAAACCCCTCATACCACGGAACAACGCCTTTGCCTCGTGTTCTTCCTGGGTGTTCAGGATTCTTCAGGGCGCGCGTAAGCTCATCGTTATCTCTGTTGGGCGTGAACACCCCCGATCGAGCTTCTTCTATTGCAATAAGTATTTCGTCTGTCGCTTCTTTAAGACTTGCCTTCACCATAACCAGCCCTGTCTCTGGGTCCAACTTCCCCCCATGCGCATAAAACCATGTCCTGCACCTGGGGGGCCATGTCAATGTAACTGGACTGACCCGTTTACTAATCATCTCTTGCTCAGATTGATGCCACTTAGGCAGGGCCACCTGGTAGCCACCTGGCCCCAGACGATGGTGCCACTTCTTTTTCGCAACATTAATCTTGTTTTTCCTCGACAGTTCCTTAGCTTCTTCCGATTCCTTGAACTTCACGAAAGCGTCCCAGTGATCTTTTGCCTTCACCAGTGCTCCCATGAATTCTGGAGTCTTCTTTTTTGATTTGACGTACTTAGCCCATGCATTTTTCTTGAAGGTGTTGAATGCGATCGCCATCTTTTTAAGAGCATAGTTTCTGACTTTCTTCAGATCTACATCTGTCAAATTATTTGGTAGGGTGAAATGTTCCATGAGCGTAGTCCAAAGCACATCTTTTGCTCTTTCGTCGACAAAAGTAACTCCTGCTCGATCTTCCTTTGCTGGCTTTCTCCATTCTTGAACGGAGATCGGGATTTGGTCCCTGACAATAACTCCGCATTGATTCTTGAACGTGGTCGCATTTTTCTTAGGTTCAAGCGGTTCGCCAGTTGATGTTTTGATGGAATCGATGTTGAACTTTACGCCTTTGTCCAACTTTTTGGCCGGGCCTCGAACTACCCTGTCGCTTGTACAAGATTTGCTTGATCCGGAGGCCTAAAAGAAGAAAGATCGATTCGTTAATACATACAAATCAATTAAGACATGTAATGATCACCGGATGGCTTATATATTAAATATACCTTGCCGGTCATTGTTATTTGAAGAACATTTTCTTCGTCAACATCGTTGTCGTCACCTTCATCTATTCGTTCGTCTTCATCAAACACCATACCCTCACCCGAAGGGTTCAGATATTGCGAGCCGTCATCATGATCATCTGGGCTCGTGGAGCGTATGATGTCGAACACAGCCTCTTCTCCTTCTCTGCCGGTATTGTCCATAGCTTTTATTTAACTAATCTAGAAGAAAGATAAAACAATTTAGTATTCAGAGATCCGAAAGGTAGATGCATGAGATCAGAAAGAAATTGGATCAACTTGTGCACATCCATAATGGGGGCATTCTTGATAATTAATCCCTTAAAGGACTAAGAAAATCTATTGCAAATACAACATTAAAATATGCAACTTTTGCAAATACTAATTGCTATACATTGGATCAAATGTCAAAATTCCTTAACGTTTTTATATCTAACATTTATCTAGCTATAACTAAAAGTATAAAAAACTAAAAAACATTCATCTAACATTTCTATAACTAAAAGTATAAAAAATTAAAAAACAGAAAAAGAAACACTAATTAAGCATACTTCTATACATCCATTAAAAAACAGAAAAACAACATTATATAAAAAAAATCTATACTAATTAAACACTAATTATATCCATCTAACATGCATTCATACATAAATATATACTAGTGAAAAACAACTAAAACATCTAAATAGAAAATGTGTGTGTGTGTGTGTGTGTGTGTGTGTGTTCATGCATGTGTGTGTGGGGGGGGGGCTCGGGGACGGGCGGCCGGCCATGGAGGCAGGGGGCGAGGGAGGGGGGGGAGAGGGAGGAACTGAGCTCACAGCGGGGCGACGGCGAGGCGAGGCGAATCGGGGGCAGCGACGGCGTCGGGGCAGGCGGCGCAACGACGAGCGGGCGCGCGCGCGCGGGCCGGCGGCGCCATCGGGGATCGGCGAGGAAGGGAGCGTTCGGAGTAGGGGTCGATGAGGAGGGACGGGCGGCCGGCGTCGGGGGCGGCGACGGCGTCGATCGGGGCAGGCGGCGGCGCGCAGCAGCCTGGCGGCGTCGTCTGTGTTTGGCGTGGAGAGAATGGAGAGGATGGTGAATTTTTCGTAAGTGGAGTTATATGAGAGCCTTTAGTCGCGGTTGGTGGTTCCAACCGCGACTAAAGGCCACCTTTAGTCGCGGTTGGAGCCACCAACCGCGACTAAAGGTCTCGCTTCCCGCCGCTTGGACTGGATGAAATTCACCTTTAGTCGCGGTTGGTGGCTCCAACCGCGACTAAAGGCCTGTTCCTGGCACGGCGCAGTGTGGTGGATGTTTAGTCCCACCTCGCCCAGCGAAGGGCGCTCACACTGGTTTATAAACCCCGGCGCGGTAGCTCATTCGAGCTCCTCTCTAAAGCAGGCCTACAAGGCCTACCGTTCTTTCCTGCCCTGTGGGCCATACTGGGCCTTGCGGGCCTGCATCCTGGCCCAACTAGTGGGTGTCTAGTCGTATGCAGGCCGTGGCGGCCCAGTAGGCGGGCTTTTTTTTTTACTTTTCAGTTTTTTTTTGTTTTCTTCTATATTTATTTTCTTTTGTTTCTTGGTTGTTTTTTGCTTTATTTAGAGTTTCTGAGTGAATCTTTTTGCTTTAGGTAAAAAAAATTATAAACTTTCTGTTAGTGCCAGTAGTTTTCAAATTTGAATTATTTGAAATTTGTGTGAATCACTAGTTTGTGAATAACTTTATTTTAACAAAAGATTTTTCAGTGATTCTTTTTTCTGCTGTTTAATATTAGTGTGTTTTATCATTATATTCAATTTGGTAATTCTTAGGTTATTTAAAAAAAATGAAATGCCTTTGTAACAGACGAGTTTTCGTCCGAAAACGTGATACTTCGAAAGAGATTGTCCATTTTGTACACGAAGTGCATCCAGTTTTTGCCGTAACCCTCTCAACTTTTTAGCACATGCTATGTGGGTGAAATGATGATACCATGCCAACTTTCAACCTTTTCTGATTGTGATTTGTAGTGCTTTTCAATTTCAGGGTCATTTAGCTCAAAAAAATCAGTAAATGCATGAAAAATAGCAAATGAAGTCAGAAAGGGTTGAAAATTGATGACGTGGCTTTGGACATAATATTTCTTCGCGTTTCAAATGCCAAAACACATAAGTCGGAGTTCTATTACAAAGATTCCCTCCGGTTTGTCCGAAGTGGGACTTTCCAGATATATAAGTCCGGAAACTAACTAGAGAAGCTGGTCACATCCCAGAGTGGGATCTTTGGATATAAAACTTTTTCTTCGCGTGTGTCCCTTTGTGCCGTAACCATGGACAATCTTCATCGTTTAACTTGATGCTCGGGTCAACATTCACTGTGAAGGGAGCAATTTCATGAAACTTTTCATAATCTTCTGACATGTCTGTCTTGTCCTCCACTCCCACGATGTTTCTTTTCCCTGAAAGAACTATGTGGCGCTTTGGCTCATCGTATGATGTATTCGCTTCCTTATCTTTTCTTTTTCTCGGCTTGGTAGACATGTCCTTCACATAGAAAACCTGCGCCACATCATTGGCTAGGACGAATGGTTCGTCTGCGTACCCAAGATTGTTGAGATCCACTGTTTTCATTCCATACTACGGGTCTTCCTTTACCCCGCCTCCTCTCAGATTGACCCATTTGCACCGAAACAAAGGGACCTTCAAACCAAGTCCATAGTCAAGTTCCCATATCTCCTCTATGTAACCATAATATGTGTCCTTTGGCCTATTGGTGTTTGCTGCATCAAAGCGGACACCACTGTTTTGGTTGGCGCTCTTTTTATCTTGGGCGATTGTGTAAAATGTATTCCCATTTATCTCGTACCCTTTGAAAGTCAATATAGTCGAAGATGGTAACTTGGACAGCAAGTACAGGTCATCTGCAACAGCGTCGTCATGCATGAGACGTGTCTGCAACCAACCGGCGAAAGTCACAGTTTGTTCATGTGTAATCCAGTCGTCAGACTGCTCCGGGTGTTTGGAGCGTAGAATATTCTTGTGTTGCTCGATATACGGAACCACCAAGGCGGAACTTTGTAGAACTGTGTAGTGTGCTTGCGCCAAAGAATGCCCATCCCGGCATATTACTGAATTCTTTCCTAGCGTGCCTTTTCCACCCAGTCTGCCCTCATGCCGCGATTCAGGAACACCAATCGGCTTAATGTCAGGAATAAAGTCAACACAAAACTCAATGACCTCCTCTGTTTCATGGCCCTTGGAGATGCTTCCTTCTGGCCTAGCACGATTATGAACATATTTCTTTAAGACTCCCATGAACCTCTCAAAGGGGAACATATTGTGTAGAAATACAGGACCCAGAATGGCAATCTCCTCGACTAGGTGAACTAGGACGTGCGTCATGATATTGAAGAAGGATGGTGGGAACACCAACTCGAAACTGACAAGACATTGCACCAAATCATTCTCTAACCTTGGTAAGATTTCTGGATCGATTACCTTCTGAGAGATTGCATTGAGGAATGCACATAGCTTCACAATGGCTAATCGAACGTTTTCCGGTAGAAGCCCCCTCAATGCAACCGGAAGCAGTTGCGTCATAATCACGTGGCAGTCATGAGACTTTAGGTTCTGGAACTTTTTCTCTGCCATATTTATTATTCCTTTTATATTCGACGAGAAGCCAGACGGGAACTTCATACTGAGCAGGCATTCGAAGAAGATTTCCTTCTCTTCTTTGGTAAGAGCGTAGCTGGCATGACCCTGAAACTGCTTTGGATCCATGCCGTCTTCTCCGTGCATACGTTGCTGGTCCTCCCGTGCCTCCGGTGTATCTTTTGTCTTCCCATACACGCCCAAGAAGCTTAGCAGGTTCACGCAAAGATTCTTCGTCACGTGCATCACGTCGATTGCAGAGCGGACCTCTAGGTATTTCCAATAGGGTAGGTCCCAAAATATAGATTTCTTCTTCCACATGGGTGCGCGTCCGTCAGCGTCATTCGGAACAGATTGTCCGCCAGGACCCTTTCCAAAGATTACTTTTAAATCCTTGACCATATCAAGTATATCATCACCAGTACGGTGGCGAGGCTTCTTCCGGTGATCTGCCTCACCTTTGAAATGCTTGCCTTTCTTTCTTACGGGATGCCTGCTCTGAAGAAATCGACGATGCCCCAGGTACACATTCTTCTTACATTTATCCAAATATATACTGTCGGTATCATCTAAACAGTGCGTGCATGCGTGGTATCCCTTGTTTGTCTGTCCTGAAAGGTTACTGAGAGCAGGCCAATCATTGATGGTTACAAACAGCAACGCTCGCAGGTCAAATTCCTGATGTTTGTGCTCATCCCACGCACGTACACCTTTTCCATTCCACAGCTCTAAAAGTTCTTCGACTAATGGCCTTAGGTACACATCAATGTCGTTGCCGGGTTGCTTGGGGCCTTGGATGAGCACTGGCATCATAATGAACTTCCGCTTCATGCACAACCAAGGAGGAAGGTTATAGATACATAGAGTCACAGGCCAGGTGCTATGATTGCTGCTCTGCTCCCCAAAAGGATTGATGCCATCTGCACTTAAACCAAACCATACGTTCCTTCCGTCATCTGCAAAGTCCTTCCACTTTCTCTCGATTTTTCTCCACTGTGATCCGTCAGCGGGTACTCTCAACTTCCCGTCTTTCTTACGGTCATCTTTGTGCCATCGCATCAACTTGGCATGCTCTTTGTTTTGGAACAAACGTTTCAACCGTGGTATTATAGGAGCATACCACATCACCTTGGCAGGAATCTTCTTCCTGGGGCGCTCGCCCGCAACATCACCAGGGTCATCGTGGCCGATCTTATAGCGCAATGCACAGCATACCGGGCATGCATTCAAATCCTCGTACTCACCGCGGTAGAGGATGCAGTCATTAGGGCATGCATGTATCTTCTGCACCTCTAATCCTAGAGGGCAGACGGCCTTCTTTGCTTCGTACGTACTGTCGGGCAATTCGTTGTCCTTTGGTAGCTTATTCTTCATTATTTTCAGCAACTTTTCAAATGCCTTGTCAGGTACACCATTCTTTGCCTTCCATTGCAGCAATTCCAGTGTGGTACCCAGCTTTTTCTTGTCATCTTCGCAATTTGGGTACAACAATTTCTTGTGATCCTCTAACATGCGCTGCAACTTCAGCTTCTCCTTTTCACTTGCACAGTTTCTATTTGCATCGGCAATGGCCCGACCAAGATCATCAGCGGGCTCATCTGATGCCTCTTCTTCAGCTCCTTCCTGCATTGCCGGCTCAGCTTCTTCCCCCATTGTTGTACCATCGTATTCATGGAACCCATGGCCAGGATAGCTGTCGTCATCCTCTTCTTCTTCATTCTCTTCCATTAGGACCCCTCTTTCTCCGTGCTTGGTTCAACAGTTATAGCCGGACATGAAACCGGACTCAAACAGGTGGACGTGAATGGTTCTTGAGTTAGAGTAATTTCGATCATTCTTACAGCCAGCACATGGACAATACATAAAACCATCCGCCCGCTTGTTTGCCTCAGCCGCAACCAGAAAAGTATGCACGCCATTAATGAACTGGGGAGAGCATCGGTCATCGTACATCCATTGCCGGCTCATCTTCATTACACAACACCGAAAAGACCAAATTAATACAAGTTCATACATAAAGTTCATACACACTTGTTCTCATAAAGCAACATACAAACTCTCTAGCTACAGCATTTAAATGCAACAACAAATGCGATCAAGATCGCAACTAAGGTAACAATTGATCCAACAGCATAGTGATTCCAAGCCTCACTATCAATGGCATATTTTTTAAATTTTCTAATCTTCAAGCGCATTGCATCCATCTTGATCTTGTGATCATCGACGACATCGGCAACATACAACTCCAGTTTCATCTTCTCTTCTTCAACTCTTTTCAATTTTTCTTTCAAATACTCGTTTTCTTTTTCAACTAAATTTAACTTCTTGACAAGAATATCTATGTCGGTTGCAATTTCCGGTTCACATACCTCCTAGATAAAAATATCTATGTTAACTTGATGGGCATAATTGTCATAAACGCGAAATGCAACAAATAGTTATAAAAGAGAATATATATACCACATCCGAATCATAAACCGGACGAGGGCCGACGGGGACGGATATCAAAGTCATGGCACTATGTATAACAAACAATCATACATGTAAGAAAAGTATACAATTAACTATCTAAATCATACAAATAAGTTTTTTTTATAAAAAGGATAAGAACGAACAAGAGGCTCACCAAGGTGTGGTGACGGCGACAGGACGGTGCGGGCGATCGACGGTGGTTAGGACGGGGACGGGAAGGCACTAAGTAAACCACACCTACACATGCAAAGTAAGAAGTTAATTTGAGCTCAAATTGCATATAAATCAAATGAACTACCACATATAAATACTCCCAAACTAAAACCCACAAATCACTATACTTATAGAGCATTGCAAGAGCTAATCTAGCAATGAGAGATGAAAGGACAAAGTTGCTATCTTTGTGAACACTTGGATGGATGGGGTGCCTCCAAATCTTGACAAATTTTGGCAAAAATGGAGGATGAGCTCGAGGAAGAGGGAAGAACAAAGGAGGTGAAGAAGGGGAAAAAAAAGGAAGGAGTACTGTGATCGGGCTGGCCGAATTCATATAGGGGATCTTTAGTCCCGGTTGGTATCTCCAACCGGGACTAAAGGGGGGCCTTTAGTCTCGGTTGGATATACCAACCGGGACTAAAGGGGCTCGTGGGGGCCCCAGCTGACACCAGCCTGCCACCACCCTTTAGTCCCGGTTCGTGTTACGAACCAAGACTAAAGGGGGGGCCTGTAGTCCCGGTTGGTGATACCAACCGGGACTAAAGGGGCTCGTGGGGGCCCCAGCTGACACCAGCCTGCTACCACCACATTAGTCCCGGTTCGTGTTACGAACCGGGACTAAAGGTCCGGAACGAACCGCGACTAATGATGCCCGTCCCGAACCGGGACTAATGGTCACATTAGTGCCGGTTCAAAACCCGACCGGGACTAAAGCTGCGGACAAAAGGTCCGTTTTCTACTAGTGATAGTAGTACCACAAGGCGGTGCGTTATCTTGACCTTTCACAACGGTATGTCGTTAACAAAAAGGAAAACAAGAAGCTGGACTCCTCATCACTAAACATATGGATATATGATCGTCTTCGTCGGCGACGCGTTTGCTAATTCGATAGTCACATTGGTTATGTGCCAGTTCTCGTGTATTTCTTGGTCGTGTACGTACGTGGCAGGCACGTTCTGTGGCAGCAGCTTCCGTGGCAGGGTTCATGACAGTACGTACAGACAGCACAATACGTGCTCTGTTGTTCGACTTGAGCGGTCACTGACAGACGGAGGTGCGCTCAGAAAAATAATCCAACTTGACACACACACACACACACACACAATGACACAATCACCAAAAGGTTTTTCCAGTGAAGCTTTCATGTAAACGATGCAGTCCGTAGAACGGTAAAGAAGCAGATTTGCTTCTGTACGTACTATTGGCGCCGAGCACAGGTGCAAGCCAACAAAATTACTCTATAAATTATTTTCTGAGACGGGTTCTGATGAGATAGACACGAGAATCGGAGGAGGTGGAAGAAACTGCCCAAAATCAAAATCAATTGATCAGGAAGGTGCTCCCAAAGTTGGGTTGGTTATGCATTAATCTAGCTTTGGATCATGTGTTACTAAATTCAGTGGTTTCAAGGTTTGGAACTACCTTTGGCTTGCTCTCGGTGCAAACGCCTTTAAAATATGCCCAAAGACAAGGAGAAACTGAAGAATCTAGCTGTATGTGTGGACTTCTATTTCGTTGTGGAAAAGTTGTATATGCAGACCTGAGAGAGAAGTTTCAGCGTCCATTACCTATAAAACCTGTCAGGGCATCTCCAACCACGATCCGCAAATTTCCTCCCGCATCCGTTTGTGGACAGGAGACCAGTCCGTGCACACAGATGCGGGAGGCCGCCATCCAATGCTGTCCGCATACATTTGGACAACAATGCGACCTAACCGGACGAAATTCGTTTAAACACGACCGGATTTCATATAAACATGACGGATTTCATTACATTTACATCAACTAAGCGGTGCTCGTCTGGCTCTGGAGATATAATTAATACACCTAATCTATGATCGCCGGCGCCCGTTCCTTGTGTCCGGCCAAGAGCCCCGAGAACTGAAGGTTTGCCTTCTCCAGTTCCACCTCAGCACTCTCCAGCTCCGCCTCCGGAGATCCGGGAAGTGCAGCTGTCCGCCTCCACGTCACCGCCAAGCAGCTAATCAACCGCCGATGTTGAGCCCATCAAGCTTGGCTTCAATGGAAGGAGAGGAGCGGTGGCCTTCTTGGACCCGAGCGGCGGCGACCTACTGTGCTCTACTCTTCCTCGTTGCCGGCGGCGACCTATCGAACGTAAATTCGTCTGGTTGCTAAGAACATGCCACAGTACAGACGGCACAAAACGTGTTCTTTACAGGTTCAGCTTGAGCGGGGTCACGGACAGACGACGGTGCGCCCCAACAAAAACCCACTCCTCCACGTACCAACAGCAACCCAAACTTTCCTCACCGGCCGCGCATGTGACGGCTACGGGCGAAGATGCGCCGACGGTTCGGCCTGTCCTGGGCCCTCTCCATCTCCCCGGCCGCCCCCGGCGGGAGGGAGGGAACAAACCGTGCTTTTCTAGGCCGCCTCCAGCACGACCTAGCTCGCTAGCTAACCCAACTTTTAACAACAACTAAAGCCGGCTCTCATTTCGCTCTGCATCTGTAACAGTCCCGTAAAGAGAAAGCACTATGATGCTGCTCTCATGGAGAATGTTGGCTGCGGACAGGGGCAGCACGAAAGGCGGCCGGTGCGGCGCCAATCATTCCCACCAGAGCGTTTGTGTCCCTCAAAAGTAGCGAGCTGGCTGGCTATCATCGGCTATCCTTCTGTTCATCATTTTCGCTTGGACAGAACGACAGATCATGGTAGTGATCATCAGTTGATGCCTTTGAGAGGAACGCGTGACATAGTGCTAGTGCAGTGGAGTATCCATACCTGCAAGCGAGGCATTATGTTTGTACGCGATGTATGGGCGGGTGCCCTGTGGGCTCTGGCTGGTCTGTTGCGAGTGCTCCATCAGTCAACAACTGAAAAAGTCTGTAGTTTTTCAGAGAAAAACGAAAGAGTTATGCCAAGCTATCACCAACGATTTGGGCTCTTGGGCCTTCATTATTAGCAAACCTTTATGTCGACATAATTCCGGCGAACCCTATTTGGCGCTGCAGGCGCCAGTTATAGGGCATTTTCGCTAACGGGCGCCTGCAGCGCTCCCGCGCTGGGCCGGCCCAATCCCTTTTTTTCTTCTCTGTTTTAATCAGCAAAAAGACGTGCGTTAGTAGTGATTCGAACCAGCGTAGTACGTGCAGGTGCAACCACCACGCCACCACGCGGGACTTGTTAAGAATGTACTTTTACATTCTTTTACCTCTTTCCTTTTTACCGTTTTTCCTTTTTCGTTTTCTGTTTTTTCCATTTTCTGTTTTTTCCTTTTTCTTCTTCCTAGTTCGATGAACCTTTTTTCCAAATCGATGAACTTTTTCAGATTTGTGAATTTTTTTCAAATTCGATGAACTTTTATTCAAATCCGTTGAACTTTTTTCAAATCTGATGAACTGTTTTCAAAATCGATGAACTTTTTTTCAAAATTCGATGAACCTTTTCAAATCTGATGAACTTTTTTCAAAATCTGATGAACTTTTTTTCAAAATTCGATGAACTTTTTTCGAATTGATGAACTTTTTTTCAAAATCGGTGAACTTTTTTCAAATTCGATGAACTTTTTTTCAAATTCGATGAACTTTTTTTTTCAAATCGATGAACATTTTCCAAATTCGGCGAACTTTTTTCAAATTCGATGAACTTTTTTTCAAATTCTATGAACTTTTTTGAAAATCGATGAACTTTTTTTAAAATTCAATGTACTTTTTTCGTATTCGATGAACTTTTTTCGTATTTGATGAACTTTTTTTTGTCAAATCGATGAACTTTTTTCCAAACTCATAATTTTTTTCAATTTTTGCGCTTTTTTTCAAATTCATAAACTATTTTTGAATTTGAGAATTTGTTTTTCAAATTCCTGAACTGTTTTCGAATTGTGTGCCAGCAGCGCTAAGTGTTTCGACGCTACAGTACCACGTGATGCTACAGTACCGCGACGCTACAGTACGTCGACGCTGCTGAGCGGCTCGAAGGAGCGAGGACTTCAGAGCGCTAACGGGCCGGCCCAACTGACAAGCGCGTGGGCGCCAGGGAGCTTCCCTGGCGCCTGAAGCGCCAATTAGGAGCACCCCATAATTCCCGCCAAATCCTATTCGGCGCTCTAAGCGCCCGTTATAGGGTTATTTACAAACAGCGTACACACCCTTCCCTTCCTACGTTCTAAATGGGCCAGCCCACCGAGCAGCTTTTTTCTTTTTTTGGTTCTGTTTTATTTTTCGACCGGGGGTATATTGTTCTGTTTTTTATTTCTGGATTTTTTTAGTTTTCCTTTTTTGCATTTTCTTTTCTCATTTTTTTATTTCAAAATCGATGAGCTTTTTCCAAATATTGATGATTTTTTTTTATAAATCAATAAATATTTTACAAATTTTGATGAACTTTTTCCAAAAAAATTATGAACTTTTTTTTTCAAATCAATGATCTTTTTAAAAATTGATGAACTTTTTTTCCAAAATCGATTAACTTTCTTCGAATTTAGTGAACCTTTTGATTTTTTGCAAACTTTTTTGAATTTCTGGATTTTTTTTGCAAAAAAACATTTAATCGAAAAGTCAACTGACCAGCGAGCCGAGCAAGCGATCCCATACTTTCTTGGGCCGGCTCGGGGCGTGCATGGGCGCTCGTTTCCTTTACCGGCGCTACAAGCGCTGAAGAGGAGTTTCATAATTCCTTGCAAAATGAGCAAGCTCTTGGGCCTTCATTATTAGCAAACATTTATGTCATACAAGTTATAGGTGTACGGATGACTGATCAAAGATGTAATTCTTAGGCGTTCTGCGACGAATAGGAGTCAAATCCCAAGGGAGCTATAAGCTACCATACCAAAAATTTGGCGTCGACTACCAGCATCCCTACCTACTTTTTGGTCGCCGGTACGTTTTTCACACCCATGCGCTGGCGAGCTGCTGGTAGCCGAAATCACTAATTAAGGAGTACTCCTTGCAAAGATCACCCCCACCTTACCAGGTTGCGACATGTGGCGCACATGCAGCGCGCCACTTGTCGCAACCTGGAAGTTTTTCCTTTTTTTGTAGATTTGTTTATTCAAAACGTTTTATGTCTTAAACCGTGCGTCCAAATCTTGAACCGTTTTCACCGTTGGATACCTCGCGTCGAGCTCTTCAAAACTAGATCCTATGTTGATAGGTTTTGACGAACTTTTTTTCACGAAAAAAACCGAACCGGAAGCACGTTTCTTTCCCTTTCCGAAGAGGCACGCGTTTTTTCCCTTTCCGAGAGGCACGACCGTGCCTCTCGCGGAAGCAAATCTGTGCCTCCACAAGAAGTAAATCCGTGCCTCTCACGGAAGGGAAAAAAAAAGAAAACACGTTTTTTTCCCTTTCAGAGAGGCAGTGGCTCTCGCGGAAGAAAATCCGTGCCTCCACGGGAAGTAAATCCATGCCTTTCGCGGAAGGAAAAAAACAAAATGCGATTTTTTTCCTTTCCGAGAGGCACGACCATGCCTTTCGCGGAAGCAAATCCGTGTCTCTCGCGGAAGGAAAAAAATGCATTTTCCCCCTTTTCGAGAGGCATGACCATGCGTCTCGCGGAAGCAAATCTGTGCCTTCACGAGAAGTAAATCCGTGCCTCTCACGGAAGGATAAAAAAACGCGTTTTTTCCTTTCCGAGAGGCACTGTCGTGCCTCTCGCGGAAGAAGATCCGTGCCTCCACGAGATGTAAATCCGTGCCTCTTCCGGAAGAAAACAAAAGAAAACGCGTTTTTTTTTCTTTCTGAGAGGCACGACCGTGCCTCTCGCGGAAGCAAAATCCGTGCCTCCACGAGAAGTAAATCTGTGCCTGTCGCGAAGGAAGAAGAAAAAAGAAACACATTTTTTGCGCAAAAAAAAATTCGTTTTTTTTGTCCAAATCCTAAGAAAAACCGGGGAAAACCGAAAAGCCAAAAAAAAAATCATCTAAAAGCCGAAAATGCGTACAGAAAATAAAATAAAATCCGGAGGGAACACCCAGAGCGCGACACGTGACGGCGGCTAAGAGCGCGCTATATGGCGCGCTCCCAGCACACCCCAAGTGACCCTTACGGGGCTCCCGAAGGAGTACTCCTTGATTAGTTGGCGGATTCCTGCGCCAATTTATTGGCTTGGCCTGATTTGGTCGGGCTGGCCTGGGCGCCAACCAAACACCCCCTATATGTCACACATACCAAGATGTATTTTGTGTAGCCTACAAGGCGACATCATTGGGCCAGCCCAGTGTAGCACTGGTTTGACTGTTTCCACTGTTTTCGGTTTTTCTTTGTTTTATTTTTTTCGGTTTTCTTTTTCTGTGATTTTCTTTGTTTCTTTTTTGGGTTTCTTCGATTTTTTTACTTTGTTCACATGTTTTTCATCTGTTTTCTTCTTTTTGTACAACACATGTCTACTTTTTTTCACACACAATATCTATTTTTCGTAAATCAAGAGCCTTTTTAATACATGTTTAATATTTTTCAAACACTATTAACTTTATTAAAAATACATGTTTCTGATGTTTGCATTATTCCTGTACATCAAGAACTATTTATACACATTTAACAATTTATAAATACATGATTTTTTAATACAGATGTTTATGTCTACTTTTTTCTGTAGACATTGTACTTTTTTTTGTATACATATGAAATATTTTTTGTATACATGTTTAACATTATTCAAATACCTGATTAACTTTAAAAAATATTGATGTCTAGTTTTTCTTATACAAAGTCCATTTTTGGTATATACAAGGAACAAGTTTTTATACACATTTAACATTTAAAAATACAACGATTAACATTTTAAAAATACAATGATTAACATTTTTGTTCAAATACATATTTTCATACACATTCTATATTTTTTGTATACATCTGAAACATTTATTTTATATTCATTTAACATTTTTCAAATACATGTTTAGTATTTTTTTAAAGCACATGTTTTTGAAAAATAATTGAATACATATTAAACATGTTTCAAATATGCGTTTTTTTTTTCAAATGATATCCACATTTTCTTTAAGTTGCACAAACATGTTTGTACACCACAATTTTTTTTCAAAACATAAGTACTCCCACCATTCACAAGTATAAGATATTTTAATATGGACTACATACACATTGAAATGACTGAACAAACGCACTAAATGTGTCTATATATTTCCAATTCAAAAAAGGTTAGAAGATCTTATATCTGTGAACGGAGGGAGTAAATGTTTGTGGACTATATGTATTTTAGATTTTTTGTAAACATAAACAAAAAAGACCAAAATATTAAAGAAAAAGGGAAAACGAAACATAATGAAGAAATGCACTACCCTGCTACTGGGATGGTTTCCATCTTGCTATAAGTGGGACATAGTCGAGCCCGTCAAATCCGTCGAAGCTTCACATAGCTGCTAATTGAAATGGCACAATGGCACATGTTTTCTTAAGAAATTCAATTTTTGATTTTGAAGTAGTTTGAAAATATTATTATAAAATAAATAAACTTCGTAAAAAGTTGTCAGATGTTCATGATTTTTAAATAGATGTTTATGACTGAAAAATCAAACGTACATATATTTAAATTTTGTGTATTACAAAAGAAAAGTGTTCATGTATTTCTTCAAAAATCAAATGTTCATATATTTCAAACTAATGTTCTCGTATCTTAGAAAGTTTAAGCATTTAAAAAAATGGTCATATGTCTGAAAAAATATATTCATGACTAAAAAAATAAGTACTCATGTACTTAAAATAAATATTCATGTAATTGTTTTAAAAGGAAACATAAAATTAAACATAAAAAATTAAAAAAAGATACGTAACAATAATAATAAAATAATAGAAAATTAAAAGAAACAGAAAAGGAAGCACAGACCCATGGCCCGCTTTAGTGGCCAGATCATTATCCGTGCTTAAATGAAAATTAAAAGAAATAGAAAAGAAAGCACAGATCCATGGCCCGCTTTAGTGGCCAGATCATTACCCGTGCTTAAATGAAATGCCCCTCATATCCTTCACTTAAAACGAACAATTTATCCTCAAAAAAAAAAAACAACAACAAGATTCATGGCCATTGTTGCCCTAAAAAATGCTAGTGTGCTCATAGTCGGTTGCTAGTATATTTCATATTACACAGCAAAAATCCCCAATTAGAAGAAAAGAAATATGTAGTGATGTAGCTTGAGATGGTACCATGCTAATAATGCATAACTCAGCCACCAAAAAGTGAGCAAGAAATTCAATTATTGCCAATATCTATACAAGTCGTTTTTACCACACCCAAAGTTCAAAGTAAAAAATCTGATCTAAACTTGAAAAGGAAAAACAGAAACACTATTTTTTGTAAATAAATGAAATAGACTATGAGACTTAGGCTCTATTTGGATTCGGTATAATTATTGTGTGCTCTCCGGTATTTAGCTCAGCAATTACACACAATCAGACATGCTCATTCTAACAACAACAAAAAACATGCCCATGCCCATGGGGAAAGAAACACCCCAGTTTTCACCCTACAGAAATGCGGGGGAGATACGAACCGACATGTTTCTTAAAACTGAAGAATTGATCATCTTTCACATCTGCACCAAGATGATCCACACAACCGTAATTCATTACATTTGAAGTGCGAGATGCATCCACTATCCACATAGCGGTGATTTGCGGTGATTTTTCATGACTTAATTATATATCGGTAGCTCGGTAGCATTCAGATATGGTAGTGACTGATATTATTTTGTTCTGAATTTGGTGAACTGAACCTTAATATATATACATATTTTTAATTTGTTGAGCTGAACCATTTGTTTTGAATTTGTTGAGCTGAGTCAGCACCTCTGACAAGTACCCGTACCGAACAGCCACACGAGTACACGACAAGATTACAAGAAACAGCTTACAAAGCTTCTGATTTTATCTTAATCTGACGTAGTGACGGGTGCACAAATGGAGGTGCCGTTTGCTAAATCCTCTCCACAAAGAATAAACCCATTTTTATATGCAGTCAGAAAGGTCTACCCGGTGAATCGTCCTCACGTCTTCGCAGGGTTAGCTCACCAGTTGGATCATCGGCCGATTCGTCGCAAATGCGCACGTGTGACATGTTCTGCAGGGTAAGTTACAGATGGCGCCAAGCTTCAATCTCCGTCAGGTTCAACGAATGCCAGCTCAGATCGCTTGGGCGTGTGCTACAAATATAATTAAGTTTCCAATCTTATCTCAAACCGAAGAGGAAGTTTCCTTCAGGTCGTTCGTTTACCATAGCACGCAATGTGCTCATGCATCGTGGAGTGTCTTGGCACAGGGGGCAGTAACAGTGTCGTCTTCAGATGTAAACGGTAGTCATGGCAGTATTTGCAGCAACCCCTCTGACAAATTTTATGGAGAACTCTTACTAGAATATGTTCAAACTTGCTATTTCCTTGACAAAACAACCACGGCTCTTCTCTCTCTCTCTCTCAATAAAACACAGTACAAATGCATATGCTTACATATACGCATACACACTCACTGAATGCACGCACGCACAATTTACTCCTCCGAGCGCCTCTGGTATATTGAGCTGGCAGGTTTTGAGATTAACGAAGTCGCCACGGGCACCTTGTAGTTGACGGACATGCCAATCTGTATTAAATTCAGAAAAATACGGTCACATACGCCAAGTCTAAGATTTCAGTCCGGGTAGGCAGGTTTCCTCCACAAGAAAACTAACCAGCTGAATTATGCTCGGTTCGCAATACAACCACGACTCCACTGCAACCCTAGCCGCCTCTCTGCTAACATTAGCTAGAAATCGACTCATTTGCCACATCTGAACCAGACACTGATGCATTTGCTCGGAATGATCTGGCTTCCATTGGTTAATTTGGTCTATATCTTACTTTGTGGATCTTTGTTTGACTGCAAGTGTTGCATTTTGCCGCTCTATGTGGTGTCATTCCCTGATGTTAGCTACCTCAAAGCACAATTTAGCCTTTCGTAGGTCATTCCGTCAGGACGTTTAAGACATCATCCGAATAACTTTTTGGTTCAGAGTATTTTTGTAGGATTGCAAAATGCAGAGAACTGGAGGATGGTTCTTCTATCATCTAAACAAATGCTAGATAAAACTAGCTATGAGATGCTAGATCCTAGTGTCTTTTTTTTTCCTTCCATTTTATTTTTCTTTTGGGAGCTAGAAACGAGGTGCTTATTTCAAGGTAGTACGTGTCTCATTCATACAACATAGAGTAAGGTACAAGCCACATAGATATCGACCTGATAGAACTGAAAAGACAATAGAACCCTAACTTAAAACCAAAAGACCCCAACCAAGAAGTAGAATTTCAATCAAGACCGAAGAATCTCACCATCCGTCACTTGCCTCCGGCACCACCACAACGGCTACCGAAGGAAAAGAGGATAGAACACCTCTTCACCCGAGATTGGCGCGGCTCCATCGTTGTTCTGCAGCTTTTCGGGCATTTATAGTGGTCTGCCAAATGCGAAGCCATTGCCGCTGAAAGAATCTGATTGGGGAAGCACTCCAGACATGCATCAAACCCTAGATCTGGCACCCCCGCGCTACAGTATTGGAGGAGGAAACGTGACCCATCAACCTTCAACTACGAATCCACCGTCTTCCATCTGTCACCGACGTTGATCACTGCCGGCACCCGCTCATGCATAACCTCAAGTGCTTTGCGCCGACGCCAGGGTGAACGCCGTCGCAACGGCGGAGCCCCCATAGGGATGCCGTCGCCGCCACGCTATCCCCGCTTGAACATAGTAGCAAACAAATCCATCACCGACCATAGAGCAAAGTGCCATGTCAAGGATGGATCTAAAGCTTCTTTATTCAGTGCCGTCGTCGCCCTCACCGGAGCCAAGACGTCGAACAGGCAAAACCTAAGCTCCTAGGGTCCTAAACTTACAGCTGCGCAGGTCCGCACGCGTGAGATTTCCACCTCTAAAGCAATGTTCTATACTAATAACTAAAAAAACAGAAGTTAGTAGATGCTGGTGTATTTGTTTCTTTCATTTTCATTTTGTTCTTGGCTATGAGGCGCTGGTGTCCGCTTGCCTTGCCTCACTGCTTCCGTTAACCTCACACGGTGATTGGCTACTAGCCACATTATGGCTGCTATGCTCCCCACTTGAAATTGTTTGAGGAATTCAGACCATTTGCGTACGTGGGGCTGGTAACCACGCCGACGGCCTCTCACGGAGATCTTGGCCTTGCGTGTTTGACATGGCCTTTTGTTCAGGTGCATCCATCACACACGCTCCTGCTTGCATATGCATCACCGGGGTTTTGACTTGTGTGGCATGGCAGGATCGACCGGTGCCCGGCTAGATCTCCTCCTGCAGCCGCAGGTTCATTCTTAATGCTCACTAGATCTCCTTCCCTGAAAAGGACCGACATGACTATCTCCTGAGAAGAGTGGACAACCTGTACTACTACTACTGCTCCTTATCATGTGATCAGAAGTCCAGGCAGCAGCAGCTGATTTTGTTCGGTTCAGAGAGTAAACTTTTTTTTCTTCTGAAAAGTCTACTTTTCTTCCATGAGTTCGCGTTCAGAGTTCAGACTTGACTGAGATCGACGACACTGTAGTACTGTACGGTGCCCTGCTGCATCCCCTGAGTCTGAATCGGGCAGATGGGCGTGTCCAGAAACAGAATACTCCTTCCATTCCACAATGTAGTGCATATAGATTTTTCTGAAAGTCAAACTTTGACAACTTTGACCAAGTTTATAAAGAAAATTATCTACATCTACACTACCAAACATGTACATTATGAAAATATAACTCATGATGTATCCAGTGATGTGCATTTGGTATTCTAGATGTACTTATTTTTCTCTATAAAGATGGTCAAAATTTGTAATGTTTGACTTTGACAAAAATCTATAGGCACTACATTATGAAACGGAGGGAGTACTGATTTGTTTGACAAGAACATACTGTATCGTTTTACCCCCTTGTTACTGAACTGAAAAGGACGTGCACATACATAGGTACATAGAGAACTGAAAAGGGGTACGTGCGATGGATTTGTCAACTGCCGACTGCCGACGGCGACAACAGTAGGCGCCATTTCTTCACCTTCTCCTCCACCGGGAATTTACCAAAACAAGCATGAAAAGGCACAGTTTCACTTGGAATAACTCTTTTCTTTCAGCTGCAAAGTCGATGGCGATCGATGGGACACCTACTGAAAGTGAAAACCAACTTCAACTTGCGCCATCTCTTTTTGATGGAGGTTGTCACCATCTTTTTCTTTGCCATCTTTAACTCTACCAATTTATCTATCTTCTAGGCAGTCGGGGGTTGCCGGACGTAAAAAAGTCTTTGACATGGTCTCATCAGTCACAGTAGCACAGTAACAAAAGGTCTTCTGCTTCGAGCGGTTGTCTGCCATGGTAATATGGGATGCGAGCGGTGGCCAAGAACACGCAAACGAACGAACGGGCTCATGGTCGTCCGGTGTTTGTCAGAGGTCAGATGACAGTGTTAGTTTGGCAGTTTTGGATTAGCCTTCTGACTGAGGATACCCCATTCTTGGCTTGACAATTGACATGTCCGTGGATCACGATAGATCGCCGGCGCCATATTGGCGGTCGCCGCCGGTTTTATCAGTAGTTTCTGATGGATAGATCGATGCGATGATCCATGGGCCATCAATCTGAGTATCTGGCCGTCGTATCACGTGGTAGACTGTTACTTTTTTTTTTTTGAGACACTGGTAGACTGTTACTGTTTGATCGAGACCTGAGAGATAGGGAATATCCAAAATAGCAATGAATAATCATCGGCCCATTTTCTAATTCTGTAACATACGACTAGTTCACAAGAATTTGCATCATCCACAGTGCCCATCGTCGTTGCGTCAGGATCTGCTTTCCTGGTGACATGCTCACAAGGGGTCCATGGCTAGCCAGATCTCTTCCTCTATTAATACCGGGCCCGGCCCCGGCCCCATCGCGTTCTTCTCTATCTATCAAATCTTTTTTCCTTTTCTGCCTGTTTCTCAGCCTTTGGGAGGACAAAAATGAGCAGCTCGATGAGCATGGTGGAGGCAAGGCTGCCCCCGGGGTTCCGGTTCCACCCGAGGGACCATGAGCTCGTGCTGGACTACCTCTGCCACAAGCTCTCCGGCAGTGGTGGCCGCGGCGGCGGCGGCGTGGACATGGTCGACGTCGACCTCAACAAGTGCGAGCCATGGGAGCTTCCAGGTACGATCTGTCCCTTCCATCATGCACCCAGATTATACACCGGTAGAAGGGAAACATTCAGTTTTGGAGGGCAAAAAGAGAAGGAATTAAGGTGAAAAAACTATGATAATGGCTTCGCCCGGGTTCGAACCGGAGACCTTCAGTGTGTTAGACTGACGTGATAACCAACTACACCACGAAACCTTGGTACCCTGTACACGGTTAGATCTTATTAGTAGTAGTTACTAGAGCAGCAACCTATTCAGTTCAATACTGCCGATTTTGGTCATCATCGTCTCTTACCCATTTTTTGCATGCACGCAGACGCGGCGTGCGTGGGCGGCAGGGAGTGGTACTTCTTCAGCCGGCACGACCGCAAGTACGCGACGGGGCAGCGCACCAACCGCGCCACGCACACCGGCTACTGGAAGGCCACGGGCAAGGACCGCGTCATCACCGGCGACGGCGCGGCGGCGGTCGTCGGGATGCGCAAGACGCTCGTCTTCTACCGTGGGAGAGCCCCCCGGGGAACCAAGACCGAGTGGGTCATGCACGAGTTCCGCGTCGAGGGCCGCCCGCCGCGCTCGGTTCACCGTCAGCTCGCCGACCACCACCACCCCCACGGCTCGCTGCCGTCTCTCCTCGAGGTATGCCACCTCGATCTAGCCTTCTACACTTTACGCATGATCGATGGCTTGGATGAGGTGCATGTTTGTCCGGCCATTCCACCTCGGATACCATTTGTTTTGCGTGACTAGGAATAGGATGGAGGCATCAGACAGTAATAAAAAAGAACTGAGGTCGAATCAGACAGTAATAGTACTCGTTGATTATGTTCCGTTATGACAAGTAATGGAATCCGGCTCCCCTTCGGGAGGGAGGCGTATAGAGAAAATGTACTCACTGATTGGGCTTAGCCTTTTAGTATTATTTCAGTTATTCGTCTGTTGCATATAGTTGAACATTGCTAATTTTGACCGCCAGATAAATATTTCTTTCGTATTCTGGCTAGCTGTACGTACGTACGATGCTGCGTCGATCCCGATAAGATAAACTACGGATACTTACGACGACTATACATGCCACTTGGCAATCATTGCTGGTGACCTAGTCTAGCTTATCGAAATGCAAACATAGTACACACATATGACATATATGATATATCACCAATGTCGTTCCAAGGTTTGGTGAAGGCAACGTCCAAGGTTGTTCGCTTGGCGCCGTCGCCATACATCAGCGCGGCATTAAACAACATGATACTCCTTTGAAAAGGATCTGACCGTCTCATTACCATTTTTCCTTTTTCCAAATTTGACTTCCTTTTTTCTGTCTGAGGTGAAGCTCAAGTTGACAAAATATATTTTGACAATGGCATCCCAGGTTACAAATTTCTTTTGTTAGCTGAGCATGTGGCTATTATGACTCCTTACGGTCGCAACTGAATAGTGTGTTTCTCCCAAAAAGAAGATTAGTTTAGTACTCCCTCCGTCTAGAATTACTTGTCGCGGAAATTTGGCACGGAGGGAGTACGCAGTATACTATCTTTTTTTTTTCAATGCCGACTGTCCATATGCGCCAACTTGAATCAGTGTCCATCAAATTCAATTATCTAGAGATAACATAAGTGCTAAAATGGAAATATTGCAAAACGCAGGAGGACTGGGTGCTGTGCAGGGTGTTCTACAAAAGCACAACCGCCGCTCCAGGACCAGCCTCCGACGAGTCATCAGGTTCCCTCAGCGGCGACCTTGGTGTGGCGCCGGCACTGCTACCCAAAGCACCTATCGACGCCGTTAGCCGCATGCCGACGGCTGCGTTTACCAACGGTTACAACGGGCAGCAAGAGTACTCCACTGGCCTCCTTCTCCCGGCCGCGCAGCACTGGCCGGCAGCGCCATTGCCGTTCAAGAGCTTCAGAGACCTCCTAGGTGACATGGTGCAAGGCAACGGCGATGACCTAAAGCCGGAGTTCCCTCGGGCGGACTGGAGCGTCGAGGACGGCTACATGCGGCAGAGCGGCATGTCGCAGAATTGGAACCCGTTCTGACGAGTCGGTGCTACACTGTGTTGGAGACTTGATGTAATACACTCGGTCGTCATATGCTTGATTAGTGAGCAATTTGTTCTCTTCTTATCTGTAGCAGTGTGGTTTTCTAGCATTTATCAGCCATAGTGCAGTCCTTTTCTTTTTTGAGGGGAGCCTTAGTGCAGTCATTAGTCATGCATTGTACTAGATTGGTTAAGTGGGATGTAAATTTACTGTACTCTAGATATCATCTTTGTTTGAAAATGGGGGTGTACATTACTTAAAGTTAGTTGTTTGCATTACAATCGCCTAAGAGCTGAGTCCCGCACGGCATATAACACCATCAAAGAATGCCTCCCTACTACTCCTTCCGTCCCATAACATAATTGTACTTGTAAAAAATATCCACGAAAAGAAAAAAAAACCTCCAATTCAGGGCAAAAACCAAAAAATTAGGTCATAATAGTGTGAATAGTGTCTTCTATATAGCAATAAAAAAAATTGCCCTGAAGTCAACGGTGGTTTTCTATTTGTGAAAATTTATCTACTAGTGCAAAAAAAAGTCAAATTTATTCCATAAAAACTTCTGATTTTTTTGCTTTTATTTTAATTATTAAAAAATTCTCCCATGTCGGGTGTATATACACCCAGGAACTAAAGGGCATTTCCCCATCTATACCTCGTGTTATAAAAAGAGAAAAGTATGTTTTAGTCAAGAATGGCATTTTGGAGCTCGGCCTCCATGGAGGCCGATTTGTTTGAAAAATTCAAAATCAAACTTTTCGGTTTCAAAAAAATCTGAAAAAAATCATACAAGTATACAAGGATGTGATGTGTATGTGTGTAAAATTTCAGAATGAAATACCTTGAGATGCGCTCTGTGCAAAAAGAACAAATTCATGCACTTTTGTGATGAATAGTATCATGTGTTGAAAAGTCTCAGATTTGTCTTTTTTGCACAGCCTTCATTTCAATGTATTTCATCCTGAAAATTTACACACATATGTGTTATGCCTCCATGTATATCTATATATTTTTTTCAGAATTTTTTGAAATGTAAAAATATGAATTTTGATGAATTTTGAATTTTTCAAAAAAAGGCCTCCATGGAGGCCGAGCTCCAAAAGCAATTTTCGGTTTTAGTCCCTCAAATATACAAAAAGCATACATTTAGTCCATTTGGTCCCTTATGTTTTCAAACCAGACACAAATCATCCAAAACCAGATCAAAAGCAATATCGAGCTGACGTATCACTAGTTTTGGAATTCCACTTGCCATTTGGTCGTCCAAGTTATCTCCCTCGCCCAGGCCCGGTCCTGAGATTTTGGGGGCCCGGGGCGAAATTAGAATGTGGGCCTCTTTAAGTTTTGTGACATAAAGTGTATAATCAGCCAACTACAGTTAGCCTATGCAAACATATTAAGACCAAAGTTGATTATCAATATACATCACAAAATACCCCGCAAAAAAATGTAAATGACAAAATAAAGTTGGTAAAACTACCAGCCATCAATTTATAACATAGAATCAACATTTAAAAATATATAAATTGGTGTTGATAGAAAGCAATGAATGTAAGAGCTGCTTTGTTATCGCCGGGGTCAACATGCCGTCGGCAGCGCGTGCCACTCCTGGCTCGTAGGTTTTTTTTCTTTTTCTTTTAAGGTATTATTAGTGCGGTAGTTTTTTTCTTGAACTGGTAGGTAATATTAGTGTGGTACGGTTGAGCGCCGCTGCAAAGTGAAAGCACGAAAGTATCCATATTGATCGCTAATTCCATCAATTCCTTTATTCTTGTTTCACAAAAAAAATTCCTTTATTCTTTTTTTGACGGGCAATTCCTTTATTCTAGTTTAACGCTAATTCATATTGAACTAGTGCTGCGCTAGCGTCAAAAAAGAAAGTTGTACTAGTGCGCTTGCTGCACAAATTGATATGGCCCATAATCACTTTTTTTTGAGCTAATGGCCCACAATCACTTAACCACCCAATCAATGCGAAAAGGAAAAAAGGCCCACGACCCAGATCGCTAAAGGAAAACGCTTCATCCTTCTTCTTCGTGAAGACAGAGTCAGCTTTCGGTGCTGTTCTCATGGCGTCTCTGACGGTTAGAGGTAGGAGGGGTGCTCCATGCTGGCACATACCTGGGAGGGGGCCCCCTTCGGTTTTCGGGGGCCCAGGGCGGCCGCCCCGCTCGCCCCCCTCAGGGCCGGGCCTGCCCTCGCCCCTCCCCCCCCCGCCCCGCCCACACACACCGCCGTACCCCCTCACTAGCGGGCTCTGGCAACAACTCATCGATCGTTCCCCACGGGTGGGAACCGACATGGTGGCACGCGGCAGTCGCGTGCTGCGCCAAAGCTCTTCTGCGCTACTCCATCTTCTTCACTTTTGGCGAGAACGTGGGCGCCATGGCATTGACGATATGATCTTCCTGACACCGAGCAAGCACTCCGCGAGGTCTGCATTGATACGTCCAATTTGCATCATGATTTCCTATTAATAATTAATATGTTTTGAATCATTATTTCACTTCATGGTACAATTCTTATGCCTTTTCTCTCTTATTTTGCAAGATTCACATGAAGAGGGAGATTGCCGGCAGCTGGAATTCTGGACCAAAAAAGGGTGAAACAGAGATAACTATTCTGCACAACTCCAAATGACCTGAAAATTTATGAAGAATTATTTTGGAATATATACAAAATATTGGCGAAAGAATTACCAGGAGGGGGCCCACCAGGAAGCCACAAGCCTGGGGGGCGCGCCCCCCGAGCTTGTGGGGCCCCTGACAGGCCTCCAGCCCCCTCCTTCTGCTATATGAAGCCATTTGCCCTAGAAAAAATCAGAAGAAGACTTTCGGAATGAAGCGCCACCGTCTCGAGGCGGAACCTGGGCAGGAGCTATTTTGCTCTCCGGCGGAGCGATTTCGCCGGGGATACTTCCCTCCGGGAGGGGGAAATTGAAGCCATCGACATCACCAACGATCCTCTCATCGTGGGAGGACCAATCTTCATCAACATCTTCACCAGCACCATCTCATCTCAAACCCTAGTTCATCTCTTGTATTCAATCTTTGTCTCAAAACCTCAGATTGGTACCTGTGGGTTGCTAGTGGTGTTGATTATATCTTGTAGTTGATGCTAGTTGGTTTATTTGGTGGAAGATTATATGTTCAGATCCTTAATGCTATTCAATACTCCTCTGATCTTGAACATGAATATGATTTGTGAGTAGTTACTTTTGTTCTTGAGGACATGGGAGAAGTCTTGTCATAAGTAATCATGTGAATTTGGTATTTGTTCGATATTTTGATGATATGTATGTTGTTGCTTCCTTTACTGGTGTCGTGTGAACGTCGACTACATGACACTTCACCATCTTTGGGCCTAAGGGAAGGCATTGTGGAGTAGTAATTAGATGATGGGTTGCTAGAGTGACAGAAGATTAAACCCTAGTTTATGCGCTATTCCGTAAGGGGCTGATTTGGATCCATATGTTTCATGCTATGTTTAGAGTTATCTTAATTCTTCTTTCATAGTTGCGGATGCTTGAGAGAGGGGGTAATCATAAGTGGGAGGTTTGTTCAAGTAAGAACAGCACCCAAGCACCGGTCCACCCACATATCAAATTATCAAAGTAGCGAACGCGAATCAAACAAACATGATGAAAGTGACTAGATGAAATTCCCTTGTGTCCTCGAGAACGCTTTGCTTATTATACGAGTCCGTTACGGCTTGTCCTTTGCTATAAAAAGGATTGGGCCACCTTGCTGCACTTTTGTTACCGTTACTACTTGTTACTTGTTACGAATTATCTTGCTACCATACTATCTGTTACCTACAATTTCAGTGCTTGCAGAGAATACCTTGCTGAAAACCGCTTGTCATTTCCTTCTTCTCCTCGTTGGGTTCGACACTCTTACTTATCGAAAGTACTATGATTGATCCCCTATACTTATGGGTCATCAAGACTCTTTTCTGGCACCGTTGCCGGGGAGTGAAGCGCCTTTGGTGAGTGGAATTTGGTAAGTAATCCTTTGAGGGGCTTGTTCGGGATATCTTCACCTCGACCGGAAGCGTTGAGAGTTGCTCCTCAACCTACTGAACCTACTGAAAATATTTATTATGAAATTCCTTCGGGTATGGTAGAGAAACTGCTAGCTAATCCTTATGCAGGAGATAGAACGGTGCATCCTGATATGCACTTGATATATGTGGATGAAATTTGTGGATTGTTTAAGCTTGCAGGTTCATCCGGAGATGGAGTTAAGAAGGAAGTATTCCTTTTATCTTTGGAGGGAAAGTCATTGACATGGTATAGGCTATGTGATGATACTGAAACATGGGATTGGAACCGGTTGAAGCTGGAATTTCACCAGAAATTTTATCCTATGCATTTGGTTCATCGTGATCGGAATTATATATATAATTTCTGGCCTCGTGAAGGAGAAAGTATCGCTCAAGCTTGGGGGAGGCTTAAGTATATGTTGCACACATGCCCCAATCATGAGCTCTCAAGAGAAATACTTATTCAAAACTTTTATGCTCGGCTTTCTCATAATGATCAATCCATGCTCGATACTTCTTCTGCTGGTTCCTTTATGAAGAGAACTATTGAATTCAGATGGGATCTTCTGGAAAGAGGTAAACACAACTCTGAAGATTGGGAAATCGACAAAGGTAAAGAGTCAGGTATAAATCTTGAGTTTGATTGTGTTAAATCTTTTATGGAAACTGAGGCTTTTCATAAGTTTAGGAGTAAATATGGACTTGACTCTGAGATAGTAGCTACCTTTTGTGAATCTTTTGCTGCTCATGTTGATCTCCCTAAGGAGAAATGGTTTAAGTTTCACCCACCTATTGAATTAAATGAAGAACTTGTTAGTGTTAAATAAGAAACAATTGTTTACAATGTTGATCTAGTTGTGCCTACTGCTTATATTGAGAAACCTCCTTTCCCTGTTAGGATTAAGGAACATGCCAAAGCTTCAATTGTGGTTAATAAAAGTAATATAAGAACACCTAGACCTTTTGAACAAATTAAAGTTGAACCTAATATTGCAATGGTTAAAATCTTTTGGTTGAGGATATTGATGGGCATGTTATTTACTTTTGTGATGAGGCTGCTAGAATTGCTAAACCTGTTAGAAATGAACGAGATAAGCTAGATAAGAACAAGCCTGTAGTTGGCATGCCCGTTGTTTCTGTTAAGATTGGAGATCATTGCTATCATGGTTTATGTGATATGGGTGCTAGTGTGAGTGCTATTCCGTTTTCTTTATATCAAGAAGTAATGAATGATATTGCACCTGTTGAGATTGAAGATATTGATGTTACTATTAAGCTTGCAAATAGAGATACTATTACACCACTTGGGATTGTTAGAGATGTTGAAGTCTTGTGTGGTAAGATCAAATACCCTACTGATTTCCTTGTGCTTGGTTCACAACAAGATAATTTTTGTCCCATTATATTCGGCAGACCTTTCTTGAATACCGTTAATGCTGAAATTGATTGTGTTAAAGAGAAGGTTAGAGTTAAGTTTGGTGATATATCTCATGAATTTAATTTCTCTAAGTTTAGTAGATAGCCTCATGATAAAGAATTACCCAATAAAGATGAAATTATTGGTCTTGCTTCTATTGTGGTGCCTCCTACTGATCCTTTAGAACAATATTAGCTAGACCATGAGAATGATATGCATATGAATGAAAGAAATGAAATAGATGAGTTGTTCTTTGAGCAAGCACCTATCCTTAAACATAATTTGCCTGTTGAAACCTTGGGAAATCCTCTACCACCCAAGGGTGATCCTGTGTTCGAATTAAAGCAATTACCGGATACACTTAAATATGCTTATCTTGATGAAAAGAAGATGTATCCTGTTATTATTAGTGCTAACCTTTCAGAGCATGAAGAAAAGAGATTACTTGAAACTCTAAAGAAGCACCATGCCGCTATTTGATATACTCTTGATGATCTTAAGGGCATTAGTCCCACTTTATGTCAGCATAAAATTCATATGGAGCCAGACGATAAACCCGTTGTTGATCATCAAAGAAGGCTGAATCCTAAAATGAAGGATGTGGTAAGAACTGAGATATTAAAGCTTCTTGAGGCAGGTATAATTTATCCCATAGCTGATAGTAGGTGGGTAAGTCCTGTTCATTGTGTTCATAAGAAAGGAGGTATTACCGTTGTTCTGATAAAAATGAACTCATTCCACAAAAAATTGTAACTGGCTATAGGATGGTAATTGATTTCAGGAAATTGAATAAAGCTACTAGGAAAGATCAATACCCTTTGCCTTTTATTGATCAAATGTTATAAAGGTTATCTAAGCATACACACTTTTTCTTCCTAGATGGTTATTCTGGTTTCTCTCAAATACCTGTTTCACCTGAAGATCAAGAGAAAACCACATTTACTTGTCCTTTTGGAACTTATGCTTATCGTCGTATGCCTTTTGGTTTATATAATGCACCTGCTACCTTTCAAAGATGTATGACTGCTATATTTTCTGACTTTTGTGAAAAGATTGTTGAGGTTTTCATGGATGATTTCTCCGTTTACGGAACTTCTTTTCAAGATTGCTTGAGCAACCTTGATCGAGTTTTGCAGAGATGTGAAGAAACGAATCTTGTCTTGAATTGGGAGAAGTGCCACTTTATGGTAAATGAAGGTATAGTCCTTGGGCATAATTTTTTTGAAAGAGGTATTGAAGTTGATAAAGCTAAAGTTGATGCAAATGAGAAAATGCCATGTCCTAAAGATATCAAAGGTATAAGAAGTTTCCTCGGTCAAGCTGGTTTCTGTAGAAGGTTTATAAAAGACTTCTCTAAAATTTTGAGGCCTCTTACTAATCTTTTGCAAAAAGATGTTCCATGTATTTTTAATGATGATTGTGTAGAAGCCTTTGAAATGATTAAGAAAGCCTTAATTTCTGCACCTATTGTTCAACCACCTGATCTTACCCTTTGAAATTATGTGTGATGCTAGTGATTATGCTGTTGGTGCTATTCTAGGACAAAGAGTTGATAAGAAATTGAATGTTATTCATTATGCTAGTAAAACACTAGACAATGCTCAAAGAAATTATGCTACTACTGAGAAAGAATTTTTAGCAGTTGTGTTTGCATGTGATAAATTCAGATCTTACATTGTTGATTCCAAAGTTACTATTCACACTGATCATGCTGCTATTAAATATCTTATGGAAAAGAAAGATGCTAAACCTAGACTTATTAGGTGGGTTCTTTTGCTACAAGAATTTGATTTGCATATTATTGATAGAAAGGGAGCTGAGAATCCCGTAGCTGATAATTTGTCTAGAATGGAAAATGTTCTTAATGATCCACTTCCTATTAATGATGATTTCCCTGACGAACAATTAGCTGTGATAAATGCTTCTCGTAATACTCCTTGGTATGCAGACTATACTAATTACATTGTTGCTAAATATATACCACCTTGTTTCACATACCAACAAAAGAAAAAGTTTTTCTTTGATTTAAGACATTACTTTTGAGATGACCCACATCTATATAAAGGAGTAGATGGTATTATTAGACGTTGTGTACCTGAGCATGACCAGGAACAAATCCTACGAAAGTGTCACTCTGAGGCATATGGAGGACATGTAACACCCTGGTTTTTGCCCTCTTTATTTTATTGGGATTTATTGAATATTTGAATTTGCATTTGGGTTTTTCAGTCAATTCCTTTGGATTTACCACTTGGAATTACTTTTGATTTTCTTCCAAGTGGGTTCTATCATCCTGAAACCCTTTCTAGACCTCATCCCTATCACCATAATGTCATGGCACAATTTTCTTTAATGGCATTAAATTCATTTTCTTCCTGAAAATGATTGTTTTCTCAATGAGCTGTGAAGCAACCCTCATTTTTCTTGCTCAGAAAATTCTCAGAAAATTCCCAAATATTCTCTGGATCATGCCTCACCTCCCCATGCAAAAATTTCCCATAGTCATTTGGAAATTTCCAGCTAAGGAAAATATTTTTGCTTCTGGTCAGAAATGGCACTTTGTGAAGTAAGTATATTTTTCCTTGATCTGTTGGAGCTGAAATTTTTACCACATGACTACCTTCCTAGGAGATGCTTAACCCCCAAATTTCAGAATTTAATTCCTAGACGTTTGTCACCAGCATTTGTCCCAAGTTTCTGTCCAGAAACTTTGCAGCAAGCTCTAGTCCCATCCAGTGAGCTAGGTGGCAAACCTAGCACATATTCAGGCACCGCGTTGAAGGGACTACACCCTAGACACGGTCTGGTATCGCCTAAAGCACTGCATGTGCCAGTGCATGCGGTGACTACGTGGGTGCAGGGGGTTTGGCTGGCAGTCGCCGCGCTCTGGACATCGGGTCCCTCTGCCGCCGCCCATTTCGCCTCCTCTCACCATCGTAGCCTGTCCCAGCCTCCCCGCAGCCTCCAGCACGCCACCTGGCCTCGCCCTGTTCCTCCCCGACACCGGCAAGCAGCTCACCGGAAGCAGCCAAAGCACTAGCGGGCGGAACAGTGCGCGCGCGTGCGCCACCTGCCCCGCGTAGTGCGCCGCACTGTGTCCGCGTGCATGCACCGCGTTGCTGTGCTCCCCTACTTCGTCTTCGCGTCGCGCCCGAGCTCCTCCCTCTCTCATTTCTTCTGCAACTCATCACCAGCGGAGTTCAGTGCACGGCCACCCCTCCATCTATAAATAGAGCCACCACGAGCCCCTCTAGCCATCGCTCTCGCCTCCACTGGCCACAAATCACTCCCCAGCAAGTGCGGCAAGGCCGGGAAGGCCTCCTGCCACCGATCATCGCCGGAGTTTGCCACGGATCCACCTCGATCGTTCACTCATTCCAGTCGTCCCCAGCTCCGTCCTCTGCTCCCGTTGAGGTCGTGGGGATCTCCTGAGTACGCCGGTGCCGTTGGTTCGTTGGATCATCGCTGGAATCGCCGTATCCGACGAGCGCCGCCGCCCGCCGTCTTTGGAGAGGAACGTTCCGACGCCGTCCGTCCACCCCCGCCGTCATTTCGGGTACGCCCGTGCTCGCCTCGATGTGCTGGATCCACCCCCTCCTCTCCGGCGGCCGCCGAGGTCTCCACGCCGGAGAATCACCGGCGACAGCGCCGCCTCCCCTGTTTCCCTCTCTCTCTCCCTTTTAACCCTGACAGCGAACCCCACTGTCAGCCTCTCCCTCTCGCCCGAAGCGGTATAAGTGGAGGCGTATTCTAAAAATACGCCTTCGACGTGGCCCTTTCTGGAAATTTGTTTAAGTTCAATTAAATCCAAATTTTGACCCTAACTTTGACCAGTTCTAGTTTCTATTCTATAAGTCCAAATGAGTTGATTCTTTTTGCATTAGTTTTGTATTGAGCCAAAGTTTCTGTATGCCAAATTTCAGAATTTTCCTTGCTGTTTGGAATTTCTGGTGCAATAAAATACTTTATGTGACATTTTCTTTTTGCATTTATAATATTTTCAGAAGTTCCTAGTTGTGTTGGAGAAGACCAGGAGTATTGTGACACTCCTATGAACCAAGGCAAGCCACAACATTCATATGCAAGGATGACATTTTAATGGCAATGGTTTATTTGAATTAAAATCATTAAATGTCTCACTATTAAAATGATTTCCTAGATATAACTTGTTGCATTCTAGTTGTTACATGTCATATTGTTATTATACAGTGAAAAATGTGTCATCTTGTTATTTTGTGTAGTAGAGATCATATTATCATGATGCATTTGTTATCCACTTTCATATTATCATGACCCGTGCACCTCATTGCCTACTATGGCTCGAATCACATTCTTTCAAGTTAAACATGATGTTAATCCAACTTGAACAACTGTTGATCGAGTCATGGTGCCACCGAATCGAGCTCACCAGTGCAACCACACTTGCCTGGATGGGGAGGCCCTAATTCGGTCTATTGTCATGCCTCTCGCCGGTGCCTCCAACTAGGGAAGGTTATGCGCTTGCGCTACCCTGGCCCGGTAGGCAGTCATAACCTTGTGTGCCCGAGTTTTACGGTACCGATGTCCCCATTTGGGACGACTTTGTTTTGTTTGGCCACGACAGTGGCAGCCACGAGGTGGCAGGATGTCACGAGTTGACATCGGGGCCACCCATGACATAGCCCAAAGGGGAGTTTGTCGGAGTGGCCGGAGAGTGTCATGCAATAGATTGGTTTTGTCGGAATGTCGTTGGTCCACCCGAATGGAAGCACGAGGCCATGAGTTCCGTGGTGTGGGTACAGTGTACTAACCTCTACAGAGTGTATAATCTATCGATAGCCGCGTCCTCGGATATGGACACAGTTCGTAGTAGGTCACACCATGGGTCAACAGATATAATTAACCTGCACACTAAGAACACTAAGATGGCACAGGCAGAAGTCGGTGATCGGGTGAGGATCACCATGGTAAGATGTTGACGGTGGTTACGAGGTAACACCGAGATGGTAAGTTGGTCCAAGGGACCATGGCAGCATTTCTCGCACACTTCATGACTGGTAGTATCATGATCATGTTCGTGCATTAAGCTTGCTAAATGCCTTGTTATTGTTTATCGTATGTGCTTTGTTTGCTGTGAGCTTGCGAGAACATTCAAAGTACTCACCTGGCTTATCATGCCAGATACAGGAGAAGCCGTGCAAGGCATTGATGTTGATCTGTCCGTCGCTATCTTGGCCATGTCCCAGTAGTGTCCTTGTGGAGTGGAGTTCCGCTACATCATCATTCCGCTGTCACGTAGTAGTTTCCTTTATCATCGAGGCCCCTGAGATGTCTACTAAATAATGTACATAAGTGCAGTCGCACCGTGTGTGCCGCTTGGCCTCGCTTATCTTGTAATGTTCGAACCTATGTATCCGCTAGAGATCAATAAAGCGGTTATTTTCTGTACCAAGTTGTTGTGTGTTACCAGAAGACTAGATCTCTGGGCTGGCAATGCAAGGTAAACCGGTTGCTCTGAGCCGGGGTGCCACAACGCTTGGTATCAAAGCTGCGCTGACTGTAGGACACCCTAGACAGCCGACGCGTTAGAAAATGGTAGTTTTAGCCTTCGTGTTGATTTGAGTTTACCTCTGCACTTGGGTGTTGCATTGCATGCATATAGTTTACTTTCGATGCTGACCAGCTAATATTGTGGAGTGTAGATGGCACTAGTTCCATATCCGTATCAGCATGAGCCAGCACCTTCCACTTTTCCGCATCTGCTTCGCAACGTGTGGCGCCGACTCTACCCCAATGGTGACGACCCGGTGTACCAGGTGTATCGAGAGCAGCTTGCAGACGGTGTGTACGAGTATCACGCGGAGGTCATCTTTCACAATAGTACCTTGGTGGGTACTTACACTCGCTCCTCCAAGGGCGGGACTACTTCTACACCTGACCAGGCGATCCAGTTGGTAGCGTTCGAGGTTCTCACTGACTTGCGCTACAACGAGATTCAGATGTAGACTCACCCAGGTTTCTACTTCTATCCGTCCTTGTTTGACCCAGGACAGATCCGCTTCCCCTTTATTGATCCGGAGTGTGACCGTTCAGCCAGCTACCTGTCTCATTACATAACGGCTAGATACCTTCTGATTGTCAGTCTAGCCCAGCAGCTGAACCGCACTCGAGACGAGCTAGTTGCTGCTCGGTCTGCGTTTGCTCCGCCTTCACTTGCTCGTACACCACTCGTTCCTACAGTTACTCTACCTCCACCTGCACCCATGACTCCCGCACCTTCTCAGAGTAACTCGGACACCTCGACAGTGACTCTTCATGAGTCCCCAGCCCAGTGGGCTTTACTTCTCGCTACCCCAGCTGCTCCTATGCTGCAGAGCCACCCTGCTCCAGACCCTGAGGGAGAGCCATCCCGTCAGCGTCGTCGTGTTTCCTTTGCCCCGGAGGTTTTTGTTAACATTATCAGTTCCGATTCGGAGTCAGATACCGAGGAGACATCAGCAGGACCGTCAGAGTGCCAGTGCGATCACTGTCATCACTAGTATCTGAGGATGATGTGGTGTTTGGGGGTGTGCGTGTAGTAGTACTATCCTTGCTGTCGTCCTGTTATGTATGTTGGATGATGTATTGTATAATTATGTTGTTTTCGGTTATTTGCTTTGGCTTTTCCTCGCAATTCTCTTCCGGGTTTGTTGCTTCACCTTCCTATTTTTCCCCTAATGGATGTTACTCATCTCGATGTTTCGTATTGGGAAACATATATAGGATGACAAGGTGTGGCAGCAGCTGTCATGGTGGCGACGATACCCCAGTTCGTTGATCCGCCAGGCAAGCAGGACATTCCCCAGAACCATATCAGCCACCACCTCCTCCACCGCAAGTACCCACAACAGAGCAGATTATGCGGATGTTTGAGGAAAAGAGAAACCAAGATCTGATGGAATTCCTGAGAAGCATGCAGACTATGGTTGGGCAGAATAATCATGGCAACCATTCTAAATTGTCAGATTTTCAGAGGACCAAACCGGCAAGCTTCAGTCAAGCAGTAGATCTGATGGAAGCCGATGACTGGCTGAGGACCATTGAAAAGAAGCTAGAAATTGCTCGCACTGAAGATGCTGATAAGGTACCCTGCGCCACTCATTATCTGGAAGGACCAGCTGCTATATGGTGGGACAATGCCAAAATTTTGTGGTCTGCTGAAGATGAGATTACTTGGGATAAATTCAAAGATAAATTCCGCAAGTATCATATTCCCGCCGGTATCTTGAAGGTCAAGCAGCGAGAATTCCTCACCCTTACACAAGGGAACTCGACTGTAAGTGAGTATTTAAACAAGTTCAAATACTTGGCCCATTATTCCACACATGATGTAGCCACCGAAGAACGGAAGATAGATCGGTTCCTCGGAGGGCTCAACCATACCCTCCGATGTGCACTCAGCATGCTGGATTTCCCCGACTTCCAAACTTTGGTGAATAAGGCACTCATTGCCGAAAGGGAACACAAGCTTGTTAATGATCATAAGACTGCATATGAAGACCGCAAACGCAAGTTTGAACCTAAGAAGGAAGGACAAGTTTTTCAGAAGGTTCGTACTTGGCAGCAGCCACAGTTCGAGTTTAAGCCAACATGGCAGTAGGGGAACACTAGGACTGAAAATTAGTTCAAGAATGTGGTTACAAAACCTGTAAAGGATGACTGTCAGCGTAACAATGCATGTTACTCATGTGGACAAACTGGGCATTACGCTAGGCAGTGTATGAAGAACGGAAAGCCGCCTACCAACCTGAAGCCTCAAGTCAATTATGTGGGACAATTCCCCAACCGAAAGTATATCGAAGGGCAAGTTCATCATATCTCCGCCGAAGAAACTCACGAAGCTCCCGATGTGGTCATTGGTATGTTTCCTGTTAATAACATACCTGCAACAATTTTATTCGATTCCGGGGCTTCCCATTCTTTTATTTCGCGGAGTTTTGTTGCCCAGCATCAACTTTCCTATACTCTTTTGGACAAAGTTATGGTGGTACAATCCCCTAGATCCATGCTCATGACAAATATTGTATGCTGAGGATTGGAAATATCAATCAATGGAATTAACTTTCCCGCATCGCTAATATCCATTGAATCTCCAAAGTTGGATGTTATTTTGCGGATGGATTGGTTGACGAAACACCATGTCTGCATCAACTGCGCTACAAGAGAAGTCACGCTAATAAATCCCTCGGGCCAGCCTGCTCGGTTCTTTGCCGGTAGAGCCATGCCAAAGAAGGGGATGGTTTATGCAGCAATTGCTACATATATGAATTTAATCCCAGTGGTCTATGAATTCCCATATGTGTTCCCAAAAGAATTGCCAGGCATGCCACCCGATCGAGAGCTTGAGTTTTCAATTGAGCTTGTGCCCGGGACAGCACCAATTTACAAGAAATATTACCGAATGCCTTCATCCGAATTAGTGGAGTTGAAGAAGCAATTGGATGAGATGCTTCAAAAAGGATATATTCGCCCCAGTTCGTCTCCTTGGGGTGCACCTGCCATATTTGTGGGCAAGAAGGATGGCAGTCTCCGAATGTGTGTTGACTACCGTGCTCTCAACGATGTCACTATCAAGAATAAATACCCGCTTCCTAGGATCGATGATTTGTTCTATCAACTTAGTGGGGCTCAAGTGTTCTCCAAGATTGATTTGCGAACCGGGTATCACCAACTGAAAATCAGAAAAGAAGATATCCCCAAGACAGCGTTCACTACACGATATGGGTTGTACGAGTATACGGTCTTGTCATTTGGACTGACCAACGCTCCTGCATTCTTCATGCACATGATGAACAAGGTGTTCATGGACTTTTTGGATAAGTTTGTGGTAGTATTCATTGATGATATCCTTATATATTCTAAAAGCGAAGAAGAGGACAAACAGCATGTCCGAGCAGTATTAGAGCGATTATGAGCTCATCAACTCTACGCCAAATTCAGCAAATGTGAATTTTGGCTTAAAGAAGTGGGATTCCTTGGGCATACCCTTTCTGCTCAAGGAGTGGCCGTGGACCAAAGCAAAGTCACAGAAGTGTTAAATTGGAAGACACCCATTTCAGTGTCAGAAATCAGGAGTTTCTTGGGTTTGGCAGGATATTATCGTCGTTTCATTGAAGGTTTCTCAAAGATTGCCAAGCCAATGACGGAATTGCTTAAGAAGAATCAAAAGTTCATATGGACAGAAGCATGTGAGCACAGTTTCAATGAGCTGAAGACCCATCTGACCACCGCTCCAGTATTGACTTTACTAGACATCTACCGAAGTTTCGACATCTATTGCGACACATCCAGGCGTGGCATTGGGTGTGTGCTTATGCAAGATGGAAAGGTCATGGCCTATGCATCGAGAAAGCTACGACTGCATGAGGAGAATTATCCTACACATGACTTGGAAATGGCAGCCGTGGTCCATGCCTTAAAAATTTGGAGACATTACATCATTGGAAAACGATGTCAAATCTACACCGATCACAAGAGTCTCAAGTATACATTCACTCAACCGGACTTAAATCTCCGGCAAAGAAGATGGCTTGAATTGGTCAAAGACTATGACCTCGGTATTAACTACTATCCGGGAAAAGCTAATGTGGTCACCGATGCCCTTAGTCGCAAACCGGCCACAAGAAACACATTAATCGAGTCTTTGCACCCAGCACTTCGAGAAGAAATAGCTCAGCTCAACATGATCATTTATGATGCAACATGCTCGGTTACCTTGGAAGTAACCCCTACTCTGGAAGACGAAATCCAAAAGGCTCAATCGGGTGACCCAATGTTACTCAAGGTAATGGCCCAAGTACGAGAAGGGAAGGCACCAGATTTCAACATTGATGATAAAGGTACCCTTCGATTTCGAAGCCGAGTCTGTGTACCTGACTTTGGGGAACTAAAGCAGCAAATTCTGAAGGAAGCTCATGAGTCTGCATATTCTATTCATCCCGAAGGCACTAAAATGTATCAAGATTTGAAGCAAACATTCTGGTGGGAAGGAATGAAGAAAGATATCGCCTATTATGTCGCCTGTTGCGATATATGCAATAAGGTGAAGGCTGAACATCAGAAACCCGCCGGTCTACTTCAACCCTTATCCGTTCCGCAATGGAAATGGGATGATATCAGCATGGACTTCATCGTGGGATTGCCAAAAACACCACGTGGAAATAACGCTATATGGGTTGTGGTCGACATGCTTACAAAGGTGGCTCACTTTATTCCAATAAGGACAACCTACCGTGCAGACCAACTTGCTCAACTTTACATATCCAGGATTGTCAGTCTACATGGAGTACCCAGGACTATCACTTCGGACCAAGGATCTTTGTTTACCTCGGCATTCTGGCTACGTCTCCACCAAGCGCTGGGAACCGCCTTGAAACATAGCACTGCTTATCATCCTCAGACAGACGGGCAGACCGAACGGGTCAATCAAATTTTGGAAGACATGCTTCGGGCATGCGCTCTTGCTTATGGACCCAAATGGGAGGACAGCCTACCGTACGCTGAGTTTTCCTACAACAACGGCTATCAAAGTAGCCTCAAGATGTCACCCTTTGAGGCTCTATACAGACGTACGTGTCGCACCCCGCTCAACTGGTCTCAGACGGGAGACAGCCGAATCTTTGGGACTGATTTGATGATGGACGTAGAAAAACAAGTTAAAGAAATTTGAGACCGATTGCAAATAGCGAAATCTCGTCAAAAGAGCTACTACGACTCAAAGCATAGGTAGATCAGCTTTGAACCAGGTGAATATGCATATCTCCGAGTTACCCCCATGAAAGGACTTGAAAGGTTTCATACACGGGGAAAGCTCGCACCAAGATACATCGGTCCGTTTCCAGTCATGACCAGAGTGGGCAAAGTGGCTTATCAGTTAGAATTACCTCCAGAGCTATCCGAGGTCCATGATGTCTTTCACGTGTCTCAGCTACGAAAATGTATCGCACCACCCGCAAAACAGACGTATATGACAGAACTAGAGCTTGCCAAAGATTTAACATATGAAGAGAAACCCTTGAGGATCTTGGATGAGATGGACAGAGTCACCTGCAACAAAGCTATAAAGTTCTACAAGGTCCAATGGGAGCATCACACCGAGGATGAGGCCACCTGGGAAAGAGAGGATTTCTTAAGGATTGCATATCCATATTTGTTTCCTGAGCAACCGAATCTCGAGGACGAAATTCATCCTAAGGGGGGAGGTTTGTAACACCCTGGTTTTTGCCCTCTTTATTTTATTGGGATTTATTGAATATTTGAATTTGCATTTGGGTTTTTCAGTCAATTCCTTTGGATTTACCACTTGGAATTACTTTTGATTTTCTTCCAAGTGGGTTCTATCATCCTGAAACCCTTTCTAGACCTCATCCCTATCACCATAATGTCATGGCACAATTTTCTTTAATGGCATTAAATTCATTTTCTTCCTGAAAATGATTGTTTTCTCAATGAGCTGTGAAGCAACCCTCATTTTTATTGCTCAGAAAATTCTCAGAAAATTCCCAAATATTCTCTGGATCATGCCTCACCTCCCCATGCAAAAATTTCCCATAGTCATTTGGAAATTTCCAGCTAAGGAAAATATTTTTGCTTCTGGTCAGAAATGGCACTTTGTGAAGTAAGTATATTTTTCCTTGATCTGTTGGAGCTGAAATTTTTACCACATGACTACCTTCCTAGGAGATGCTTAACCCCCAAATTTCAGACTTTAATTCCTAGCCGTTTGTCACCAGCATTTGTCCCAAGTTTCTGTCCAGAAACTTTGCAGCAAGCTCTAGTCCCATCCAGTGAGCTAGGTGGCAAACCTAGCACATATTCAGGCACCGCGTTGAAGGGACTACACCCTAGACACGGTCTGGTATCGCCTAAAGCACTGCATGCGCCAGTGCACGCGGTGACTACGTGGGTGCAGGGGGTTTGGCTGGCAGTCGCCGCGCTCTGGACATCGGGTCCCTCTGCCGCCGCCCGTTTCGCCTCCTCTCGCCACCGCAGCCTGTCCCAGCCTCCCCATAGCCTCCAGCATGCCACCTGGCCTCGCCCTGTTCCTCCCCGACGCTGGCAAGCAGCTCACCGGAAGCAGTTGAAGCACTAGCGGGCGGAAAAGTGCGTGCGCATGCGCCGCTTGCCCCGCATAGTGCGCCGCACTGTGTCCGCGTGCATGCACCGCGTTGCTGTGGTCCGCTACTTCGTCTCCGCGTCACGCCCGAGCTCCTCCCTCTCTCGTTTCTTCTGAAGCTCATCGCTGGCGGAGTTCAGTGCACGGCCACCCCTCCATCTATAAATAGAGCCACCCCGAGCCCCTCTAGCCATCGCTCTCGCCTCCACTGGCCACAAATCACTCCCCGGCAAGTGCGGCAAGGCCGGGAAGGCCTCCTGCCGCCGATCATCGCCGGAGTTTGCCGCAGATCCACCTCGATCATTCACTCGTTCCAGTCGTCCCCAGCTCCATCCTATGCTCCCGTCGAGGTCGTGTGGATCTCCTGAGTATGCTGGTGCCGTTGGTTCATCGGATCATCGCCGGAATCACCGTATCCGACGAGCGCCGCCGCCCGCTGTCTCTGGAGAGGAACGTTCCGACGCCGTCCATCCACCCCCGCCGTCATTTCGGGTACGCCCGTGCTCGCCTCGATGCACTGGATCCACCCCCTCCTCTCCGGCAGCCGCCGAGGTCTCCTCGCTGGAGAATCACCGGCGACAGCGCCGCCTCCCCTGTTTCCCTCTCTCTCTCCCTTTTAACCCTGACAGCGGACCCCACTATCAGCCTCTCCCTCTCGCCCGAAGCGGTATAAGTGGAGGCGTATTCTGAAAATACGCCTTCGACGTGGCCCTCTCTGGAAATTTGTTTAAATTCAATTAAATCCAGATTTTGACCCTAACTTTGACCAGCTCTAGTTTCTATTCTATAAGTCCAAATGAGCTGATTCTTTTTTGCATTAGTTTGGTATTGAGCCAAAGTTTCTGTATGCCAAATTTCAGAATTTTCCTTGCTGTTTGGAATTTCTAGTGCAATAAAATGCTTTATGTGACATTTTCTTTTTGCATTTATAATATTTTCAGAAGTTCCTAGTTGTGTTGGAGAAGACCAGGAGTATTGTGACACTCCTATGAACCAAGGCAAGCCACAACATTCATATGCAAGGATGACATTTTAATGACAATGGTTTATTTGAATTAAAATCATTAAATGTCTCACTATTAAAATGATTTCCTAGATATAACTTGTTGCATTCTAGTTGTTACATGTCATATTGTTATTATACAGTGAAAAATGTGTCATCTTGTTATTTTGTGAAGTAGAGATCATGTCGTATACTCTCATGGTCACATGATGCATTTGTTATCCACTTTCATATTATCATGACCCGTGCACCTCATTGCATACTATGGCTCGAATCACATTCTTTCAAGTTAAACATGATGTTAATCCAACTTGAACAACTGTTGATCGAGTCATGGTGCCACCGAATCGAGCTCACCAGTGCAACCACACTTGCCTGGATGGGGAGGCCCTAATTCGGTCTATTGTCATGCCTCTCGCCGGTGCCTCCAACTAGGGAAGGTTATGCGCTTGCACTACCCTGGCCCGGTAGGCAGTCATAACCTTGTGTGCCCGAGTTTTACGGTACCGATGTCCCCGTTTGGGACGACTTTGTTTTGTTTGGCCACGACAGTGGCAGCCACGAGGTGGCAGGATGTCACGAGTTGACATCGGGGCCACCCATGACATAGCCCAAAGGGGAGTTTGTCGGAGTGGCCGGGAGAGTGTCATGCAATAGATTGGTTTTGTCGGAATGTCGTTGGTCCACCCGAATGGAAGCACGAGGCCATGAGTTCCGTGGTGTGGGTACAGTGTACTAACCTCTGCAGAGTGTATAATCTATCGATAGCCGCGTCCTCGGATATGGACACAGTTCGTAGTAGGTCACACCGTGGGTCAACAGATATAATTAACCTGCACACTAAGAACACTAAGATGGCACAGGCAGAAGTCGGTGATCGGGTGAGGATCACCATGGTAAGATGTTGACGGTGGTTACGAGGTAACCCTGACCGAGATGGTAAGTTGGTCCAAGGGACCATGGCAGCATTTCTCGCACACTTCATGACTGGTAGTATCATGATCATGTTCATGCATTAAGCTTGCTAAATGCCTTGTTATTGTTTGTCGTATGTGCTTTGTTTGCTATGAGCTTGCGTGTACATTCAAAGTACTCACCTGGCTTATCATGCTAGATGTAGGAGAAGCCGTGCAAGGCGTTGATGTTGATCTGTCCGTCGCTATCTAGGCCATGTCCCAGCAGTGTCCTTGTGGAGTGGAGCTCCGCTACATCGTCGTTTTGCTGCCGCGTAGTAGTTTCCTTTATCATCGAGGCCCCTGAGATGTCTACTAAATAATGTACATAAGTGCAGCCGCACCATGTGTGCCGCTTGGCCTCGCTTATCTTGTAATGTTGGAACCTATGTATCCGCTAGAGATCAATAAAGCGGTTATTTTCTGTACCAAGTTCTTGTGTGTTGCCAGAAGACTAGATCTCAGGGCTGGCAATGCAAGGTAAACCGGTTGCTCTGAGCCGGGGTGCCACAGGACACCATGCGGGAGAGAGAACTGCACACAAGGTATTACAATCTGGTTTTTATTGGCCTACTCTTTTCAAAGATGCACGTAAGTTTGGCCTATCTTGTGATGAATGTCAAAGAATTGGTAATGTTGGTAGACGTCAGGAAATGCCTATGAATTATTCACTTGTTATTGAACCGTTTGATGTTTGGGGTTTTGATTATATGGGACCTTTTCCTAAATCCAATGGGTATACACATATTTTAGTTGCTGTTGATTACGTTACTAAGTGGGTAGAAGCTATTCCAACTAGTAGTGCTGATCATAACACTTCTATTAAAATGCATAAGGAAGTTATATTCCCGAGGTTTGGAGTCCCTCGATATTTAATGACTGATGGTGGTTCACATTTTATTCATGGTGCTTTCCGTAAATTGCTTGCTAAATATGATGTTAATCATATAGTTGCATCTCCTTATCATCCTCAGTCTAGTGGTCAAGTTGAATTAACTAATAGAGAAATAAAATTAATTTTGCAAAAGACCGTTAATAGATCCAGAAAGAATTGGTCTAAGAAACTTGATGATGTACTATGCGCTTACAGAACTGCTTATAAAAATCCTATGGGTACGTCGGGCATCCGAGGAGCCCCTTTAAGTTCCTGGCTTTTTATCAATGCCTTGCTATTGTTTACGCTGCACCTCAGGTTCGAAGCTTTTTCCTGTGCAGCGGTGTCCTGTTGCGTCTGAGCTCCATCGCCGGACTGCATCCGAGGTGTCTTTTTGCAGCTGAGCTCCAATGCCGGTCTGCATCCGAGGTGTTACCTTGGTATTGGAAAAGTTGAAGGAGGTTATCCGAGCTTAATGCCGAATTTTTTTTCTATGGAGCCAGCCACTCGCAGCCGAGCTTTATGCCGGACTGCTTCCGAGGTGGTGCACCACCTTGGCCTGGGGCTAAAATACTTTTTCGATTGGTGCAATTTATTCTCTGCCGAGATGTATAATCAGTAGCCCTCAAGGTGTGTGTTGGCCTAAAATCCGGGATGCACCTGAAGGATAAAATAATACCGCTGATCCCAATGGCCCCTGAGACTCAAGTCGATTCGCAAAATCGGCCTGAGGATCGATTCTTTGCTCGGCAGCATACTTAGGAACGAAAACGCGGTGCACAATAGCTCCCGAGACTTAGGTTGGGTGCGGCCGACCAACCCGAGGATCGTAATCTCCTCGAAAACTGTTTTGCTCTTAAATTTTCTGCATTGGATTGTCAATGCAGTAGCCCCCGAGCCCCTGGTCGGGTGGGAACACCAGATTAGGGGATCAATGTACCCCTTTAACGGCTTTTAATTGAGTAAATTGACTTTAATCACAATTTGTGTGTAATGATCCTATGTATCCAAGTACTTTACATCATTAACGCTCGAATCCGCATTGTACAAAACATTGTTGACCGACCATCGGCTTCAACCTCCTCGGCCAGTAGCCAAGGAGTGTTTTCCTACTTTATAAATCCTTTATAAGGTCAAAGATTTACGGAAAACAAGGCAATCCGGCCATACGGTTTTATAAACAAAGGTACGCGGAGAGATATGTTATATTACTATTTAACATAAGAAACATCTTCTAGGAAAAATAGTTCCTTTATAAGTTCCTTTTCCCAGGCTGTCATGTTGACCATGATCATGAAACCTCACCTCCGATCAATGTGGGAGGAAAATATTGAGGATTTAGTTTGGGGAAAGTTCCCGAACTCTGTGGTCTTAATGAACCAAAATTTTCACTTCCGTCGTTGCCGACCAATTATATTCTTAAGACAGCTAGCTTTTGGCTTCACCCAGTCTGAGGTACTAACTTGGATGACCCGGTAGTAACAATCACAGAGGTGCTCCCTTTACCCCCTAGCCGAACAATTGGGAACGTAGGGGGTAAGCACAGGTGCCAGGCAACCCAGCTTGGCCAAAATCTCAAGTCAAATTGATGCATATTGTGGCTTTATAACGATTTATGGGAAGCCAACGTTCGTATATTAAATACAAATGCTGAGGATATGTTGGGCTCTCCAGAAGTCCCAAGGTAAATGTGCCGAGGTGCCTCAAGGATCCCCCAGTACGGTTTATTAGACACTTTGATAGGTCCGATGTGTTTACTTTGACTCCTGTGCGACCGTTTATAATTTGAAAGTGACCCATCGTCGGCTTCCACCCCTTTGTAGATGCTACGCAGGGTGTTTCCGCAATAACAAGACAACCCTTAGCCGACGTCTCGGTGCTCGGAGGCGGTTGTGTTAGCGGAAATGAGGCAATCAGATGTGTAGGCTTTATAACTTTCACTTAGTCATAGGAGCTTGACTGTGGGGACAAGTAACTAGCCCCTGGTGTTTGAAGTGTTCGGGCGTGCCGAGGTGCAGCTCGGCAGGGAAGTTGCCGAACTACGGGTCGGAAAAGATTTCCCGAGCCGAATTATTATGCACGGCACCTCGGTCAAGAGGATGTCCCGCCTCCTGGGAAAAAACATACAAATAGGGTAAAGGTGTCATAAGGTCGAAAAACCAAAAAACTTATGTAAAAACTTTACGTCTACATTAAATCAAGTTTTTGGGTGCCAATCCAAAATTGGTCTTAAAAATAAATTTGTGCTTCCGTCATGCTTTAACATGACACATCCGATCTCTAGACGTCAAGCGGGTTAGCCTTCGGCTTCAACCTCCTATCCCGAAGGCGGAGTGCTTCTCAGGCCAGTTTAGCGAACTAAACTCGAGCGGCTTTAGAGAGAAACCAGGCTACCCGGCTATTGACCACACACTCGCGTCGGAAAAAAGGAGTAGTAGAAAAAGACTTTGCAACGACTTAGAAGAAAACACTTGTTATAAAACAACTCATATAAATTTAATAGCCCCCAGTTAACTTGGGAAAAAGAGTGTTTTTAACAAACACCGTTTTTAACAAACAACTTTTTTGTTTAACACAACTATAATGCTTGGTTGAACCGCACAGAAATCAAAAATTTGAAAAAAGTTGAGCATGAAAGCAACTTAGCTGGTTAATGTGCTCGGTGTTGATGACGAGGGCCGAGCTTGCAGCGGGTCGAGGCCCCAGCCCCCAAGCCGGTCCCGAGGTGTCCGAGCGAAGAGATCGGCTTGATGAAGTGACAACACAACAGTTCCGATATGTTGAGGCGAAGCCCCCGATCCAGCCGAGCTGACGAAGCTGGTCGGCTGGTGACACCGAAGTCCCCGGAGTAGGTTGATGAAAAGATGGCCAAGGCCCCGGTCCAGCCGAGATGACGGAGCAGGTCGGTAAGGTGACGTTGCAGCCCCCATGCCAACCGAGGTGTCGAAACAGGTCAGCGTGGTGGACATCAGCTTGAAGAAGCAACGGCGCGGCGATGCCGATGCAGGTCTGAACTTGTGACGCGGTCAATGCCGGCTTGAGAAGTGACCGCGAGGCGATGCTGGCATGCTTGACCCGTGCAATCCGTGGGGCGACAATCTTGTCTTGACGAGTATTTGTCCGTCGCGATGCCGAACTCTTCGTCGGCTCGCCGCGGTGATGATCTGAGGTGGTTTTTGTTGGCTCGATGGAGCGACGGCGTAGTTGATGTTGGCGCAGGTCGGTAGCCGTGGAGCAACATGGTCGGGCCGGTTTGACATCGGCATGACGGTGGAGATCGCCTCGGAAAAGACTCAAAATTTGTGGCACGTGTTTGAGAACAACACACAATACCCTAGATAAGAATTTCCTTCAAAAAAGGATGTCCAACATCCCGTTCATGAAAAAATATGAACTCGGGTCGGATTTGTTTTCGCGCAGAAAATAGATCCAAAAATTGGTGTACTCCTCGGGCTCGTCCTGGATTTTGGACGGTCGGATCGGGCTGAAATTCTGAGGGGTCGTCGATATGGGAATTTCGCAGCCGATCAACGGTGGGATCTTCCAAAGGGTGTCTGAGCTAACTTCTGGACTCCTTGCCCCAAACTCGTCCAGATTCCCGTCCAGATTCGATAGGGCTCCGGTATATCGGAGATTGCCAGAGATTCCTCCATCGGAACGCGATGGAATTTTACAGGGTTGTTCTAGACTCAATTCCGCACAATTCCACTGAAGTGATCATCAAAGCGACGCTCGAGGAGGCGGGGACGACGAACATGAATCTTCTATCTAGAAAAACTGCACCGTCGCGTGAGGACGATGTTAACGTCGAGCCGCCGAGCTCCATGGATGATTCCCCCATGATCTTGATAGAGATAGGAGTTGATGATGATGAAAGTATCCGTCCGATCTTGATGATCCGACGCGGAGCGCAGTCCTCGGTCCAGCCGAGGTGACCAGTCGAGCCGGTGACGAAGATGCCGACATCGACAATAAAGCTCGGTTCCGACGCGTAGATCGCGCCGGAGACGATCTGAATTCCCATCGCACCGCGGCGACTGCCAGCGGGCTCTCAATGAAAGCACCAATGTCGGTACCAAAATCGGCAGATCTCGGGTAGGGGGTCCGAACTGTGGATCTTGGAGTCAATGGATAACAAGGAACATAGAGACAACGATTACCCAGGTTCGGGTCCTCTCGAAGAGGTAAAACCCTACGTCCTACTTGATTGTATTGATGTGTTTGTATGATGATTACAGGATTGATCTACCTTGAGATCGGATGAACTAAACCCTAGGTGGGTATAATGATGATGGTTCTCATGAATATGAGTTCCCCTATTGACTAGCCTGGCCTCGGTTTATATATGCACCGGAGGACTAGGGTTTAGAAGAGTCCTCGTCTTGTGCGCCAAGTCTTGTGGAGTCTTCCTTGTATGCATCATGGGCTGCCCGAAGTGGCCCATGAGTGAACCGCCATGGGGTTCCTCGGCCCGACCCACTGGTCGGGAGATGACGTGGTGAGTACCCCCTAGTCCAGGACACTGTCACCTGGATACTCATTTCTTTTCAACACCTCTCGAGGCATCGCATTCACACACCCGTTTGGCATTTCTTTTCAAGTCCTCTCGAGGCGTCGCATTCAGACACCCGTTTGGCATTTCTTTTGCATCATGTTTTCCTACTGTTATTTATAGTGTTTTTAATCAATATAACACTTTGTGGAGCAATTCTAATGCTTTTTCTCTCTTAATATGCAAGATTTACATAAGGAGGGAGATTGCCGACAGCTGGAATTCTGGACCTGAAAAAGCTATGTCAGAGATACCTATTCTGCACATCTCCAAATGAGCTGAAATTTCACGGAGATTTATTTTGGAATAAATAAAAAATATTGGAAGAAAAAAGTACCAGAGGGGGCCACCCAGGTACCCACGAGGCACCAGGGCGCGCCACCCCCCAGGCGCGCCCTGGTGGCTTGTGGGGCCCCTGGCCAGCCTCCGGTGCCCATTTTCCCTAGAAAAAATAAGGAGAAGACTTTTGGGATGGAGCGCCGCCGTCTCGAGGCAGAACTTGGGCAGGAGCACTTTTGCTCTCCGGCGGAGCGATTCCGCCGGGGATACTTCCCTCCGGGAGGGGGAAATCGAAGCCATCAACATCACCAACGATCCTCTCATCGTGGGAGGACCAATCTTCATCAACATCTTCACCAGCACCATCTCATCTCAAACCCTAGTTCAACTCTTGTATTCAATCTTTGTCTCAAAACCTCAGATTGGTACCTGTGGGTTGCTAGTAGTGTTGATTACATCTTGTAGTTGATGCTAGTTGGTTTATTTGGTGGAAGATTATATGTTCAGATCCATTATGCTATTCAATACCCCTCTGATCTTGGACATGAATATGATGTGTGAGTAATTACTTTTGTTCTTGAGGACATGGGAGAAGTCTTGTCATAAGTAATCATGTGAATTTGGTATTCGTTCGATATTTTGATGATATGTATGTTGTTGATTCTCTTAGTGGTGTCATGTGAACGTCGAGTACATGACACTTCACCATCTTTGGGCCTAAGGGAATGCATTGTGGAGTAGTAATTAGATGATGGGTTGCTAGAGTGACAGAAGCTTAAACCCTAGTTTATGCGCTATTCCGTAAGGGGTTGATTTGGATCCATATGTTTAATGCTATGGTTAGATTTATCTTAATTCTTTTTTCGTAGTTGCGGATGCTTGCGAGAGGGGGTAATCATAAGTGGGAGGCTTGTTCAAGTAAGAACAGCACCCAAGCACCGGTCCAACCACATATCAAATTATCAAAGTAGCGAACGCGAATGAAACAAACAGGATGAAAGTGACTAGATGAAATTCCCATGTGTCCTCGAGAACGCTTTGCTTATTATAAGAGATCGTTCCGGCTACAAAAAGGATTGGGCTACCTTGCTGCACCTTAGTTACTATTGCTACTTGTCACTTGTTACAAATTATCTTGCTATCAAACTACTCGTTACCGATAATTTCAGTGCTTGCAGAAAATACCTTGCTTAAAACCGCTTGTCATTTCCTTCTGCTCCTCGTTGGGTTCGACACTCTTACTTATCGAAAGGACTATGATTGATCCCCTATACTTGTGGGTCATCAAGACTCTTTTCTGGTGCCATTGCCGGGGAGTGAAGCGCCTTTGGTGAGTGGAATTTGGTAAGGAAACATTTATATTACGTGCTGAAATTTATTGTCACTTGTCACTATGGAAAGTAATCCTTTGAGGTGTTTGTTCGGGGTATCTTCACCTCGACCGGAAGCACAAAGATTTGCTCCTCAACCTACTGCACCTACTGAAAATATTTATTATGAAACTCCTTCGGGTATGATAGAGAAACTGCTAGCTAATCCTTATGCAGGAGATGGAACGGTACATCCTGATATGCACTTGATCTATGTGGATGAAATTTGTGGATTGTTTAAGCTTGCAGGTTTATCCGGAAATGGAGTTAAGAAGAAAGTATTCCCTTTATCTTTTGAGGGAAAGGCATTGACATGGTATAGGCTATGTGATGATATTGGAACATGGCATTGGAATCGATTGAAATTGGAATTTCATCTAAAGTTTTATCCTATGCATCTGGTTCATCGTGATCGGAATTATATATATAATTTTTGGCCTCGTGAAGGAGAAAGCATCGCTCAAGCTTGGGGGAGGCTTAAGTACATGGTGTATACATGCCCCAATCATGAGCTCTCAAGAGAAATAATCCTTCAAAAAATTTATGCTCGACTTTCTCATGATGATCAAACCATACTCGATTCTTCTTCGACTGGCTCCTTTATGAAGAAAACTATCAAATTCAGATGGGATCTTCTGGAAAGAATTAAATGCAACTCTGAAGATTGGATACTCGACAAAGGTAATGAGTCAGGTATAACACTTGAGTTTGATTGTGTTAAATCTTTTATGGATACCGATGCTTTTCATAAGTTGAGCACTAAATATGGACTTGACTCTGAGATAGTAGCCTCCTTTTGTGAATCATTTGCTACTCATGCTGATCTCCCTAAGGAGAAGTGGTTTAAATATCATCCCCCTGTTAAAGAAAAAATTGAGGAACCTGTTAATGTTAAAGAAGAAACAATTGTTTACCATGTTGATCCAGTCGTGCCTACTGCTTATATTGAGAAACCACCTATTCCTGTTAGGATTAAGGAACATGCTAAAGTTTCAACTGTGGTTAACAAAAGTAATATTAGAACACCTAGACCCTCTGAACAAATTAAAGTTGAACCTAATGTTGCTATGGTTAAAGCTTGGTCGATAATATAGATGGGCATGTTATTTACTTCTGTGATGAAGCAGCTAGAATTGCTAAACCAGATCCTAAAGATAAAAACAGACCCGTAGTAGGCATGCATGTTGTCTCTATTAAAATAGGAGATCATTGTTATCATGGCTTATGTGATTTGGGTGCTAGTGTGAGTGCTATTCCATTTACCTTATATCAAGAAATTATGAATGATATTGCACCTATTGAAATAGAGGACATTGATGTTACTAAAACTTGCAAACAGAGATACCATTACACCGCTTGGGATCGTTAGAGATGTTGAAGTCTTGTGTGGAAAAATAAAATATCCTACTAATTTTCTACTCCTCGGTTCTCCACAAGATAATTTTTGTCCCATTATATTTGTTAGACCTTTCTTGAACACTGTTATTGCCAAGATTGATTGCGCTAAGGAAACTGTTAGTGTTAATTTTGGTGGTATGTCTCATGAGTTTAATTTCTCCAAGTTTCGTAGACAACCTCATGATAAAGAATTGCCTAGTAAAGATGAAATTATTGGTCTTGTTTCTATTGCCGTACCTCCCACTGATCCGTTAGAACAATATTTGCTAGACCATGAAAATGATATGCATATGAATGAAAGAAATGAAATAGATAAGATGTTCTTTGATCAACCACCTATCCTTAAACACAATTTGCCTGTTGAAACTCTTGGAGGCCCTCCTCCACCTAAGGGTGACCCTGTATTTGAATTGAAGCAATTGCCTGATACATTGAAATATGCTTACCTAGATGAAAAGAAGATATATCCTGTTATTATTAGTGCTAACCTTTCAGAGCATGAAGAAAAGAGATTACTAAAAACTCTGAGGAAGCACCGTGCTGCTATTGGATATACTCTTGATGATCTTAAGGGCATTAGTCCCACTCTATGTCAGCACAAAATTAATATGGAGCCTGATGCTAAACCAGTTGTCGACCACCAACGACGATTAAATCCTAAGATGAAGGAAGTGGTAAGAACTGAAATATTAAAGCTTCTGGAAGCAGGTATAATCTATCCCATAGCTGATAGTAGGTGCGTAAGTCCCATTCATTGTGTCCCTAAGAAAGGAGGCATTACTGTTGTTCCGAACGATAAAAATGAACTCATTCCACAAAGAATTGTAACTGGTTATAGGATGCTAATTGATTTTAGAAAATTAAACAAAGCCACTAGAAAAGATCATTACCCCTTACCTTTTATTGATCAAATGTTAGAAAGATTGTCCAAACATACACACTTTTGCTTTCTTGATGGATATTCTGGTTTATCTCAAATACCTGTATTACCTGAAGATCAAGAGAAAACCACCTTTACTTGTCCTTTTGGAACTTATGCTTATCGTCGTATGCCTTTTGGTTTATGTAATGCACCTGCTACCTTTCAAAGATGTATCACTGCTATATTCTCTGACTTTTGTGAAAAGATTGTTGAGGTTTTCATGGATGATTTCTCCGTTTACGGAACTTCTTTTCATGATTGCTTAAGCAACCTTGATCGATTTTTGCAGAGATGTGAAGAAACTAATCTTGTCTTGAATTGGAAGAAGTGCCACTTTATGGTTAATGAAGGTATAGTCCTTGGGCATAAAATTTCTGAAAGAGGTATTGAAGTTGATAAAGCTAAAGTTGATGCTATTGAGAAAATGCCATGTCCTAAAGATATCAAAGGTATAAGAAGTTTCCTAGGTCATGCTGGTTTCTATAGAAGGTTTATTAAAGACTTCTCTAAAATTTCTAGGCCTCTTACTAATCTTTTCAAAAAGATGTTCCATTTGTTTTTGATGATGATTGTGTAGAAGCCTTTGAAACACTTAAGAAAGCCTTAACCTCTGCACCTATTGTTCAACCACCTGATTGGAACTTGCCTTTTGAAATTATGTGTGATGCTAGTGATTATGCTGTTGGTGCTGTTCTAGGACAGAGAGTTGATAAGAAATTAAATGTTATCCATTATGCTAGCAAAACTCTAGACAGTGCTCAAAGAAATTATGCTACTACTGAGAAAGAATTTCTAGCAGTTGTGTTTGCATGTGATAAATTCAAATCTTACATAGTTGATTCTAAAGTAATTGTTCACACCGATCATGCTGCTATTAAATACCTTATGGAAAAGAAAGATGCTAAACCTAGACTCATTAGGTGGGTTCTATTGCTACAAGAATTTGACTTGCATATTACTGATAGGAAGGGAGCTGAGAACCCCGTAGATGATAATTTGTCTAGAATGGAAAATATTCTTGATGACCCACTTCCTATTAACGATGATTTTCCTGATGAACAATTAGCTGTGATAAATGCTTCTCGTAATACTCCTTGGTATGCAGACTATGCTAATTATATTATTGCTAAATTTATACCACCTAGTTTCACATACCAACAAAAGAAAAAGTTTTTCTTTGATTTAAGACATTACTTTTGGGATGGCCCATATCTTTATAAAGAAGGAGTGGATGGTATTATTAGACGTTGTATACCTGAGCATGAACAGGAACAAATCCCACGTAAGTGTCACTCCGAGGCCTATGGAGGACACCATGCGGGAGATAGAACTGCGCATAAGGTACTACAATCTGGTTTTTATTGGCCTACTCTTTTCAAGGATGCTCGTAAGTTTGTCTTATCTTGTGATGAATGCCAAAGAATTGGTAATATTAGTGGACGTCAGGAAATGCCTATGAATTATTCACTTGTTATTGAACCATTTGATGTTTGGGGATTTGATTATATGGGACCTTTTCCTAAATCCAATGGGTATACTCATATTTTAGTTACTGTTGATTACGTTACTAAGTGGGTAAAAGCTATTCCAACTAGTAGTGCTGATCACAACACTTCTATTAAAATGCTTAAAGAAGTTATTTTCCCGAGGTTCGGAGTCCCTAGATATTTAATGACTGATGGTGGTTCACATTTTATTCATGGTGCATTCCGTAAACTGCTTGCTAAATATGATGTCAACCATAGAATTGCATCTCCCTATCATCCTCAATCTAGCGGTCAAGTTGAATTGAGCAATAGAGAAATAAAGTTAATTTTGCAAAAGACCGTCAATAGATCTAGAAAGAATTGGTCTAAGAAACTTGACGATGCATTATGGGCTTATAGAACTGCTTATGAAAATCCTATGGGTATGTCTCCCTATAAAATGGTTTATGGAAAAGCATGTCATTTACCTCTTGAGTTAGACCATAAAGCATATTGGGCAATTAAATAACTCAATTATGATTTTAAACTTGCCGGTGAAAAGAGGTTATGTGTGTTGGAGAACGTTGCATGGGAAACAAAAATTTTCCTACGCACACATAAGATCTATCCATGGTGATGAGCATCTACGAGAGGGAGAGTGAATCTACATACCCTTGTAGATCGCTAAGCGGAAGCGTTAATAAACGCGGTTGATGTAGTCGAACGTCTTCGCGATCCAAATCGCCGAGCGTCCCGCGATCCAATCACGATCCTTCCGATCTAGTGCCGAACGGACGGCACCTCCGCGTTCAACACACGTACGGCTTGATGACGCCTTCACCTCCTCGATCCAGCGAGCGATGGTGAAGTAGTGGTTGAGTTCCAGCAGCACGACGGCGTGGTGATGGTGGTGAGGAACAATCTCTGCAGGGCTTCGCCAAGCACTACGGAGATTATGACGGAGGAACTAGAGGGCTAGGGTTGCCGGCACACGGCTTGGGAAATCCTGATGTGTCCCGTGTGCTAGCCCTGCCCCTCTATTTATATGTTGAGCCTTGGGGTCTAAACTTGGAGTAAAAGTCTCCTCCGGGTCGGTTTTGCCCGCACAAGGTCGGTTTGGCCCGCAGGAAAAGAGTCCAATTCGGACCCTGCCGAATCGTGCACAGCCGCGCACAAGCGGTAGTACCGCTTCACACAAGCGGTAGTACCGCTTGGGCGGTAGTACCGCTTCACATAAGCGGTAGTACCGCTCCGGCGGTAGTACCGCTTCACCAAGCGGTAGTACCGCTTACGCGGCAGCAAAACTACTTTTGCACTTTCCAATACCTTGTGGGCTTTATCCCTTTGGCTCATATAAAGTGTTGCTGCACCCGAACACTTCGGTAAACATCCGGAACCCCTTCCGGTGAACTTCGGAACTCTTCCGGAGATCAAAACACTATTATCACATATATCAATCTTTACCTCCGGACTCTTCCGGAGATCCTCGTCATGTCCGGGATCTTATCCGGGACTCCGAACAACTTTCGGTCACCAACATAACAACTCAATTATACTAATCGTCACCAAACGTTAAGTGTGTAGACCCTGCGGGTTCGAGAACTATGTAGACATGACCGAGACACCTCTACGGCCAATAACCAATAGCGGGACCTGGATGCCCATATTGGCTCCTACATATTCTACGAAGATCTTTATCGGTCGAACCTCTATGTCAAGGATTCAGTTAATCCCGTATGCTGTTCCCTTTGTTCTTCGGTATGTTACTTGCCCGAGATTCGATCGTCGGTATCACTATACCTAGTTCAATCTCGTTACCGGCAAGTCTCTTTACTCGTTCTGTAATACAAGATCTCGTGGCTAACACTTTAGTCACATTGCTTGCAAGGCTCATTGTGATGTTGTATTACCGAGTGGGCCCTGAGATACCTCTCCGTCACACGGAGTAACAAATCCCAGTCTTGATCCATGCCAACCCAACAGACACCTTCGGAGATACCTGTAGAGCACCTTTATAGTCACCCAGTTACGTTGCGACGTTTGATACACACAAGGTATTCCTCCGGTGTCAGTGAGTTGCATGATCTCATGGTCAAAGGAACAGATACTTGACATGCAGAAAACAATAGCAATAAACTGACACGATCAAATGCTACGTTTACAGTTTGGGTCTTGTCCATCACATCATTCTCCTAATGATGTGATCCCATTATCAAATGACATCTCATGTCAATGGCTAGGAAACCTTAACCATCTTTGATCAACAAGCTAGTCAACTAGAGGCTTACTAGGGACACAGTGTTGTCTATGTACCCACACATGTATTTGAGTTTCCAATCAATACAATTATAGCATGGATAATAAACGATTATCATGAACAAGGAAATATAATAATAACCAATTTATTATTGCCTCTAGGGCATATTTCCAACAGTCTCCCACTTGCACTAGAGTCAATAATCTAGTTCACATCACTATGTGATTTACATTGTAATGAATCGAACACCCATGCAGTTCTGGTGTTGTTCATGTTTAGCCCTTGGAAGAGGTTTAGTCATCGGATCTGCAACATTTAGATCCGTGTGTACTTTGCAAATATTTATGTCGTCCTCCTTGATGTAATCGCGGATGGAATTGAAACGTCGTTTTATGTGTCTGGTCCTCTTGTGAAATCTTGGTTCCTTGGCTAGAGCAATGGCACCAGTGTTATCACAAAACAGAGTCATTGGGTTAAGCGCACTAGGCACTACTCCAAGATCTGTCATGAACTCCTTCATCCAGACACCTTCCTTCGCTGCCTCCGAGGCTGCGATGTACTCCGCTTCGCATGTAGAATCAGCTACCACGCTTTGCTTGGAACTGCACCAGCTAACCGCACCCCCATTAAGAATAAATACGTATCCGGTTTGCGACTTAGAGTCATCCGGATCAGTGTCAAAGCTTGCATCGACGTAACCCTTTACGACGAGCTCTTGATCACCTCCATAAACGAGAAACATGTCCTTAGTCCTTTTCAGGTACTTCAGGATATTCTTGACCGCCGTCCAGTGTTCCATTCCTGGATCACTTTGAAACCTTCCGACCATACTTATGGCAAGGCTGACATCGGGTCTTGTGCACAGCATTGCATACATGATAGAGCCTATGGCTGAAGCATAGGGGATGACACTCATCTTTTCTCTATCTTCTGCAGTCACTGGGCATTGAGTCTTACTCAACTTCACACCTTGCAAAACAGGCAAGAACCCCTTCTTGGACTGATCCATTTTGAACTTCTTCAAAATCTTATCAAGGTATGTGCTTTGTGAAAGTCCTATTAAGCGTCTTGATCTATCTCTATAGATCTTGATGCCTAATATGAAAGCAGCTTCTCCTAGGTCCTTCATTGAAAAACTCTTGTTCAAATATTCCTTTACGCTTTCCAGCATTTCTATATTGTTTCCAATCAGCAATATGTCATCCACATATAATATTAGAAACGCTATAGAGCTCCCACTCACTTTCTTGTAAATACAAGCTTCTCCGTAAACTTGTATAAACTCGAACGCTTTGATCACCTCATCAAAACGAAGATTCCAACTCCGAGATGCTTGCACCAGTCCATAAATGGATCGCTGGAGTTTGCAAACTTTGTCAGCATTTTCTGGATCGACAAAACCTTCTGGTTGCATCATATACAACTCTTCCTTAAGGAAACCGTTAAGGAACGCTGTTTTGACATCCATCTGCCAAATTTCATAATCGAAAAAGGCAGCTATTGCTAACATGATTCTGACGGACTTAAGCATCGCTACGGGTGAGAAGGTCTCATCGTAGTCAACTCCTTGAACTTGTGAAAAACCCTTTGCCACAAGTCGAGCTTTATAGACGGTGACATTACCGTCCGCGTCCGTCTTCCTCTTAAAGATCCATTTGTTCTGAGTGGCCTTACGCCCTTCAGGTAACACTTCCAAAGTCCATACTTTGTTTTCATACATGGATCCCATCTCGGATTTCATGGCCTCTAACCACTTCTCGGAATCCGGGCTCATCATCGCTTCTCCATAGCTCGTAGGTTCATCGTTGTCTAACAACATGATGTCTAAGACAGGGTTGCCGTACCACTCGGGAGCAGTACGCGTCCTTGTCGACCTACGAGGTTCGATAGCAACTTGATCCAAAGCTTCATGATCATCATCATTAACTTCCTCTTCAGCTAATGTAGGCTCCACAGAAACAACTTTCTGCGCTGCGCTACTCTCAGGTTGAAGTAAAGGTTCAACAACCTCATCAAGTTCTATCTTCCTCCCACTCAATTCTTTCGAGAGAAACTCTTTCTCAAGAAATGTTCCGTTTTTAGCGACAAACACTTTGCCTTCGGATCTGAGATAGAAGGTATACCCAACTGTCTCTTTTGGGTATCCTATGAAGACGCATTTCTCCGCTTTGGGTTCCAGCTTTTCAGGCTGAAGCTTTTTGACATAAGCATCACATCCCCAAACTTTAAGAAACGACAGCTTTGGCTTCTTGCCAAACCAAAGTTCATATGGCGTCGTCTCAACGGATTTCGATGGTGCCCTATTTAAAGTGAATGCAGCTGTCTCTAATGCATAACCCCAAAACGATAGTGGCAAATCGGCAAGAGACATCATAGATCGCACCATATCCAATAAGGTTCGATTACGACGTTCGGACACACCATTACGCTGCGGTGTTCCAGGCGGTGTTAATTGTGAAACAATTCCACACTGTCTTAAGTGACTGCCAAACTCATAACTCAGATATTCTCCTCCTCGATCAGATCGTAGGAATTTAATCTTCTTGTTACGATGATTCTCAACTTCACTCTGAAATTGTTTGAACTTTTCAAATGTTTCAGACTTGTGTTTCATTAAGTAAATATACCCATATCTACTTAAGTCATCAGTGAAGGTGAGAAAGTAACGATAACCACCGCGCGCCTCAATGCTCATCGGACCACACACATCAGTATGTATGATTTCCAATAAGTCACTTGCCCGTTCCATTATTCCAGAGAACGGCGTTTTAGTCATCTTGCCCATGAGGCATGGTTCACATGTGTCAAGTGATTCAAAATCAAGTGACTCCAAAAGTCCATCAGCATGGAGCTTCCTCATGCGTTTTACGCCAATATGACCTAAACGGCAGTGCCACAAGAAAGTGGTATTATCATTATCAATTCTACATCTTTTGGCATCAATGTTATGAACATGTGTATCATTACTATCGAGATTCAACAAGAATAAACCCCTCACATCGGGTGCATGACCATAAAAGATATTACTCATATAAATAGAACAACCATTATTCTCTGATTTAAATGAGTAACCGTCTCGCAATAAACAAGATCCAGATATAATGTTCATGCTTAACGCAGGCACCAAATAACACTTATTTAGGTTCATCACTAATCCCGACGGTAATCGAAGAGCGAGCGTGCCGACGGCGATCACATCAACCTTGGAACCATTTCCCACGCGCATCGTCACTTCGTCCTTTGCCAGCCTCCGTCTATTCCGCAGTTCCTGTTTTGAGTTGCAAATATGAGCAACCGCACCGGTATCAAATACCCAGGCACTACAACGAGAGTTGGTAAGGTACACATCAATAACATGTATATCATATATACCTTGTTTGTTGTTGGCCGCCTTCTTGTCAGCCAAATACTTGGGGCAATTCCGCTTCCAGTGTCCAGTTCCCTTGCAATGAAAACACACAGTTTCTGGTTTGGGTCCAGCCTTGGGTTTCTTCACGAGAGGAGCAACTGCTTTGCCACTCTGCTTGGAGTTACCCTTCTTACCCTTGCCATTTTTCTTGAAACTAGTGGTTTTATTGACCATCAACACTTGATGCTCCTTCTGAATTTCAGACTCAGCGGCTTTCAGCATCGCAAACAGCTCGGCGACTGACTTGTTCATCCCGTGCATGTTATAGTTCAACACGAAGCTCTTGTAGCTAGGTGGCAATGATTGAAGAACTCTGTCAGTGATAGCCTCTGGCGGAAGGGGCATCCCTAACTCAGCCAGACGGGTGGAGTACCCAGACATTCTGAGCACGTGATCACTGATAGACCCGTTCTCCTCCATCTTGCAAGCATAGAACTTATCGGAGATCTCATATCTCTCGATCCGGGCATTCTTCTGAAAGATAAACTTCAACTCCTGGAACATCTCATATGCTCCATGACGTTCAAAACGTCTTTGAAGTCCCGGTTCTAAGCCATACAACATTGCACATTGAACTATTGAGTAATCATCAGAACGAGCCTGCCAGGCGTTCACAACGTCTAGAGACTCAACTGGAGCGGGTGGATCACCAAGCGGTGCATCAAGGACATAAGCCTTCTGGGAAGCCGTAAGGATAATCCTTAGATTACGGGCCCAGTCCACAAAGTTACTTCCATCATCTTTCAACTTAGCTTTCTCTAGGAACGCATTAAAATTCAGGGGTGCTACTGCGCGAGCCATGATCTACAACATAAATATAGCAAAGACAACTTAGACTATTGTTCTTAGATAATGAGTTTAGTTAATCATATTTAAAAAACTCCCACTCAAATTGACATCCCTCCGATCATTCGAGTGTAACATGATCCAAATCCACCAACTCAAGTCCGATCATCACGTGAGTTGAGGTGGTTTCAATGGTGAACATCTTCATGTTGATCATATCTACTATATGACTCATGTTCGACCTTTCGGTCTCTTGTGTTCCGAGGCCATGTCTGTACATGCTAGGCTCGTCAAGTTTAACCCGAGTGTTCCGCACGTGCAACATGGCTTGCACCCGTTGTATGCGAACGTAGAGTCTATCACACCCGATCATCACGGCGTGTCTCGAAACGACGAACTTTCGCAACGGTGCACACTTGGGGAGAACACAATTTATCTTGAAATTTAAGTGAGGGATCACCTTATAATGCTACCGTCGTCCTAAGCAAAATAAGATGCATAAAAGGATTAACATCACATGCAAATCATAAGTGACATGATATGGCCATGAACTTGTGCTTTTGATCTCCATCTCCAAAGCACCGGCATGATCTCCATCGTCACCGGCATGACACCATGATCTCCATCATCTTGATCTCCATCAACGTGTCGCCATAAGGTTGTCGCGCCGACTGTTGCTTCCACGACTATTGCTAACGTTTAGCGATAAAGTAAAGCATTACATAGCGCTTAATGATTGACACGCAGGTCATACAATAATTAAAGACAACTCTATGGCTCCTGCCAGTTGCCGTACTCATCGACATGCAAGTCGTGATATTCTATACAAAACATGATCATCTCATACATCACATATATCTCATCATGTAATTGGCCATATCACATCACAACATACCCTGCAAAAACAAGTTAGACGTCCTCTAATTGTTGTTGCAAATTTTACGTGGCTGCTACGGGTATCTAGCAAGAACGATTCTTACCTACGCAAAGCCACAACGTGGTGTAGTGATTGCTTTTTGATCTTTCTAAAAGAACCCTCTTCATTGAACCGATTCAACTAAAGTGAGAGAGACAGACACCCGCCAGTCACCTTTATGCAACAAGTGCACGCAGCGGTGAAACCAGTCTCGTGTAAGCGTACGCGTAATGTCGGTCCGGGCCGCTTCATCTCACAATACCGCTGAATCAAGTATCAACTAGTAACGTCAAGCAATATGTATACACCCACGCCCACAACTCGTTTGTGTTCTACTCGAGATCTCATCTACGCATAGACCTGGCTCATGATGCCACTGTTGGAGAACGTTGCATGGGAAACAAAAATTTTCCTACGCACACATAAGATCTATCCATGGTGATGAGCATCTACGAGAGGGAGAGTGAATCTACATACCCTTGTAGATCGCTAAGCGGAAGCGTTAATAAACGCGGTTGATGTAGTCGAACGTCTTCGCGATCCAAATCGCCGAGCGTCCCGCGATCCAATCACGATCCTTCCGATCTAGTGCCGAACGGACGGCACCTCCGCGTTCAACACACGTACGGCTTGATGACGCCTTCACCTCCTCGATCCAGCGAGCGATGGTGAAGTAGTGGTTGAGTTCCAGCAGCACGACGGCGTGGTGATGGTGGTGAGGAACAATCTCTGCAGGGCTTCGCCAAGCACTACGGAGATTATGACGGAGGAACTAGAGGGCTAGGGTTGCCGGCACACGGCTTGGGAAATCCTGATGTGTCCCGTGTGCTAGCCCTGCCCCTCTATTTATATGTTGAGCCTTGGGGTCTAAACTTGGAGTAAAAGTCTCCTCCGGGTCGGTTTTGCCCGCACAAGGTCGGTTTGGCCCGCAGGAAAAGAGTCCAATTCGGACCCTGCCGAATCGTGCACAGCCGCGCACAAGCGGTAGTACCGCTTCACACAAGCGGTAGTACCGCTTGGGCGGTAGTACCGCTTCACATAAGCGGTAGTACCGCTCCGGCGGTAGTACCGCTTCACCAAGCGGTAGTACCGCTTACGCGGCAGCAAAACTACTTTTGCACTTTCCAATACCTTGTGGGCTTTATCCCTTTGGCTCATATAAAGTGTTGCTGCACCCGAACACTTCGGTAAACATCCGGAACCCCTTCCGGTGAACTTCGGAACTCTTCCGGAGATCAAAACACTATTATCACATATATCAATCTTTACCTCCGGACTCTTCCGGAGATCCTCGTCATGTCCGGGATCTTATCCGGGACTCCGAACAACTTTCGGTCACCAACATAACAACTCAATTATACTAATCGTCACCAAACGTTAAGTGTGTAGACCCTGCGGGTTCGAGAACTATGTAGACATGACCGAGACACCTCTACGGCCAATAACCAATAGCGGGACCTGGATGCCCATATTGGCTCCTACATATTCTACGAAGATCTTTATCGGTCGAACCTCTATGTCAAGGATTCAGTTAATCCCGTATGCTGTTCCCTTTGTTCTTCGGTATGTTACTTGCCCGAGATTCGATCGTCGGTATCACTATACCTAGTTCAATCTCGTTACCGGCAAGTCTCTTTACTCGTTCTGTAATACAAGATCTCGTGGCTAACACTTTAGTCACATTGCTTGCAAGGCTCATTGTGATGTTGTATTACCGAGTGGGCCCTGAGATACCTCTCCGTCACACGGAGTAACAAATCCCAGTCTTGATCCATGCCAACCCAACAGACACCTTCGGAGATACCTGTAGAGCACCTTTATAGTCACCCAGTTACGTTGCGACGTTTGATACACACAAGGTATTCCTCCGGTGTCAGTGAGTTGCATGATCTCATGGTCAAAGGAACAGATACTTGACATGCAGAAAACAATAGCAATAAACTGACACGATCAAATGCTACGTTTACAGTTTGGGTCTTGTCCATCACATCATTCTCCTAATGATGTGATCCCATTATCAAATGACATCTCATGTCAATGGCTAGGAAACCTTAACCATCTTTGATCAACAAGCTAGTCAACTAGAGGCTTACTAGGGACACAGTGTTGTCTATGTACCCACACATGTATTTGAGTTTCCAATCAATACAATTATAGCATGGATAATAAACGATTATCATGAACAAGGAAATATAATAATAACCAATTTATTATTGCCTCTAGGGCATATTTCCAACAATGTGATATTAGCTCACTAGATGAATGGAGAACCCAAGCTTATGAAAAAGCCAAATTATTTAAAGAAAAAGTTAAAAGATGGCATGATAGAAGAATTCAAAAACGGGAATTCAAAGTGGGTGAGTATGTTCTATTGTACAATTCTCGTTTTAGATTTTTTGCAAGAAAACTTCTCTCTGAATGGGAAGGACCGTATATCATCGAAGAAGTTTATCGCTTTAGAGCCATCAAAATAAACAACTCCGAAGGCACTAATCCGGGAGTAGTGAATGGGCAATGAATTAAGCACTATATTTCAAGTACTCCCATTAATGTTGAAACTAATATTATTGAAACAATTACACCGGAAGAGCACATCAAAGAGTCCTTCCGGAACACTCCAGAACCCTAAAAAGGGGTAGGTATGTGATACGGTAAGTAAACCGACTCCAAAAATTCCATAAAAATACTTTCTGTCAGTTTTGGAATATTAGAAAAAATACAAAAATAAGAAATAGCCGAGGGGACCCATGAGGTGCACACGAGGCACCAGGGCGCGCCCTGGTGGCTCGTGGGCCCCTCGTGAGCTTTCCCGACTCCGTTTTCTCCTGACATACTTGTTTTGCAAGATAACAATTCTTTATATATATACTCCCAGACGTTTTGACCAATGTATCACAGAAATATCCTCTGTTCTTGTTTCGTGCTATTTTTCTGACAGATCCGAAGATGGAGAGAGCTTCATATCACACTATGTTACAAACCCAAGGATCTATGGGGATATAGACCCCTATGGATGGTCCGCGGAGGAGGAGCGAGATGCCAACATGAAGGGAACGGAAGACGCGAGCTCGGATGAAGAAGATGCCCCTCTACCTCAACCGGGAGATATGCATGTGGAGTTCAAGAAGTCGAGCCTCCCAAACACAGTAAACAAATCTAAGATCCAATTTATCCCTTTCCGTCTTCTATAAGAAAACAAGAACGTATTGTGTGAGAAGATAGTGGAGCTTGAGCAAGAAATTAGCAAGTTGAAGGAAGAAAACTATGTTCTCAAGCAGAAACTGAAGGACAAGCCCACCACTTCATCACCACCACCATCACCGAAGAAGGAAACTTGAGTACATTGGTATGGGCACTCCCCTTGGCTTGTGCCAAGCTTGGGGTAGGTGCCCCAGTACCGTATCACCATCACTTTTATTATCTTTACCTATTTTTAGTTCGATCCTTAGTTATTTCGTGATTTAGTTGAATAAAAGTTTAGTATGATCTATTTTTGACTGCTAGTTTCGTGATCTATCTATCTATGTAATTGAGTTGAGAGTTATATAATAAAGAGTAGTTTGTGTTTTTGCTTCTTTACTTCTATGTTTCAATCCTAGCAATGAAAATAATGAAAAGATCATATGCTAATCTTATGGAAAGTAATGACATTACATAAAGAAAAGTATAAGTGGTAAAATTTATTGAAAGTTAACAAACATAGCATTGGTCAATGATGCAATTCATGAAAAAATTAATAAGGGAAGAGAAGATTCACATGCAAATACACTATCTTGGACATCTTTTATGATTGTGAGCCCCCATTGAGTATTTTATGTCAAATTGTTGACGTTGGACAAGGAAGACAACGTAATGAATTATGTTTGCTTATATTCACATAGAAGTTATATTGTCATAGATCCTCCAACATGTGGTGCTTGCCCAATATCTTTGCTAGCCAAAAATCCGCACCAAGTAGAGATACTACTTGTGCATCCAAAACCCTTAAACCCAGTTTCGTGTCATGAGAGTACATTATATCTATCTATGGATTGAATAAGATCCTTCAAGTAAGTTTTCATCGGTGCAAAAAGCAATAAAAATTGCCTCTAAATATGTATGAACTTTTATTGTAAGGGAAAATAAGCTTTGTACGAACTTGTGATGGTAAAGAAATAAAAGCGACGGACTGCATAATAAAGGTTGCTATCACAAGGGGCAATATAAAGTGACGTTCCTTTGCATTAAGAGCATGTGCATCCAACAACAAAAGCGCATGACAACCTCTGCTTCCCTCTGCAAAGGGCCTATATTTTACTTTTATGTATTTACTTTTTATGTAAGAGTCAATAGTGTTCTCCTCTATTCCTTTTTATTTTATTTTTCTCTTTTGCAAGCATCATGTGGTGGGGAAGATCTAGGCATATATATCCAGTTGCATATGAGTGATCATGAGTTATTATTGTTGACATTACCCTTGAGGTGAATAAGTTGGGAGGCGAAAATATAAGCCCCTATCTTTCTATGTGTCCGGCTGAAACTTTTTGCTCCATATATATGTTGTGAGTGTTAGCAATCATAGAAGACTAAATGATGGTTGAGTATGTGGACTCTCTAAAAAGCTCCTACATGAGACCCTTCCTGAAAATATGATGAATTGCAATTGCATTGTTGACTGAGAACATAGTTTGTTAGTTTTCAAGAAAGTTTATGTCTTATACTTCGTTGTTGTGATGAATTGTTACTTGCTCATGAGAAGTTTTATGATAATGAATATTGCTGTTATAATAATGATCATGATGCTACTATGTCCGTGTTTTGTTTTTATCGACACCTCTCTCCCTAAACATGTGGACATGGTTATCGATATCGGCTTTTGCTTGAGGACAAGCGAGGTCTAAGCTTGGGGGAGTTGATACATCCATTTTGCATCATGTTTTCCTACTGTTATTTGTAGTGTTTTTAATCAATATAACACTTTGTGGAGCAATTCTAATGCCCTTTCTCTCTTAATATGCAAGATTTACATAAGGAGGGAGATTGCCGGCAGCTGGAATTCTGGACCTGAAAAAGCTATGTCAGAGATACCTATTCTGCACATCTCCAAATGAGCTGAAATTTCACGGAGATTTATTTTGGAATAAATAAAAAATATTGGAAGAAAGAAGTACCAGAGGGGGCCACCCGGGTGCCCATGAGGCACCAGGGCGCGCCACCCCCCAGGCGTGCCCTGGTGGCTTGTGGGGCCCCTGGCCAGCCTCCGGTGCCCATTTTCTGGTATATAAGCCCATTTTCCCTAGAAAAAATAAGGAGAAGACTTTTGGGATGGAGCGCCACCGTCTTGAGGTGGAACTTGGGCAGGAGCACTTTTTCTCTCCGGCGGAGTGATTCCGCCGGGGATACTTCCCTCCGGGAGGGGGAAATCGAAGCCATCGACATCACCAACGATCCTCTCATCGTGGGAGGACCAATCTTCATCAACATCTTCACCGTATTAATATTTATCATGCCATGCTTTAATTTCGGTCAGCATATGCATATAAATTAGTCCATCATGATCATATGAACTCTATTGCATTCGGTATATCCTTTGTCGATAATGTTTGTGAGTACATTCAAACAAACTCACTGGCTTGTCCCTGGCTTGTTAATTTGGCCAGACCTGGACGGAGACGATCTTATGGAGGAAGAGTGCGCTAGCGAGCCGACGCTTAGAGGTGTTCCCAGTCAGTCACCTTGTGGTCTTGGAGTCTACCACGTGTATCATCCGCAGTGTTTCCGCCCCACTAATAAAATAGTCAAGCCTCACACTGACGCTTGACTTTACTCTATTGTATCAGTGTTGTAATATCACCACACCACTGTCTTGTACCGCCACCATCATATAATGACAAGTCTGTAATAAATGTTGAGCACTCTGGCTCAACCTTGTGTAATATTATGTATGTACTAGATATCTGTATAAAGGGAGTCCAGCAGTTGTATGACAAGGCTATCATCCTGGAAAATGAGCACCACAACCTGAATGAGATTCGCAAGCGCCGCATGAACCAGTCAGTACAGGTTCGTAACAACAGGCCTCGAAATGAATCTCAGAGGCCTGTGGCACCCTGACCAGCAATTCCAACACCACGACCGCAACAAAACCGTAGTTCCTACAACAACAGGGCCAAGGAAGCAATATATCGTCCTAGCATCACCTGTTATGCCTATGGAGCAGAGGGGCATTATGCTAGGCAATGCCCAAAACAGGGGAATAACGCCCCCAAACCCAACAACAATGGCCGCAGTACTAGTGCAGCTCCGCGACACAACAACCCCAACACCAACAACAATCAAAGAAAGGGGCAGGTTAACCACGTGACATTTGAGGAAGCACAGAATGCACCGGACATCGTGTTTGGTATGTTTCCTGTCAACACTATTAATGCCACAGTTTTATTTGATTCTGGAGCTTCCCATTCGTGCATCTCTAAAAGATTTGCCTCGAAGAATCAATTTTCTTTTTCGCCTTTAAAAAATTCGATGGTTATTCAGTCCTCGGGATCAAAGCAAAGCATACAATGGTACTGCCAGGATGTGAACATTGAAATAAAAGGAATGAAGTTTTTAGCAAATCTTATTGTATTGGAAGCAGTCGATTTGGATGTTATTTTGGGAATGGACTGGTTAACCACAAATAAAGGCTTTATAGACTGCTACAATCGTACAGTAACTCTCACTAATTGTCAAGGGGAGACAGTAAAGTTTGGAACAAGGGGGATTTCTACCTCGCAAGGAAAGCTAAATCAAGTGGACATGACAGAATTAAGCAAAGTTCCTGTGGTATGCGAATACCCTAATGTATTCCCCGAGGAGCTACCAGGCATGCCACCAGATCGTGAAATTGAATTTGTTATTGAACTAGCACCTGGAATGGCACCCATCTACAAGAAGCCTTATCGAATGGCTCCGACAGAATTGGTTGAGCTGAAGAAACAAATTAAGCAATTACTAGAAAAGGGATATGTCCGACCCAGCTCATCACCATGGGGATCCCCAGTTTTATTTGCCAAGAAAAAGGATGGGACCCTAAGGTTATGTATTGATTACAGGGCACTCAATATGGTTACTATCAAAAATAAATACCCACTACCAAGGATCAATGACTTGTTCGACCAACTAGCAGAAGCCAAGGTTTTCTCAAAAATAGACTTGAGATCAGGCTACCATCAGTTAAGAATCCGATCATCAGACATACCCCAAGACCTCTTTTACCACCAGATACGGATTATATGAGTTCACTGTGATGCCTTTCGGATTGACCAACGCTCCTGCTTATTTTGTACATCTCATGAACAAGGTTTTCATGAAATATTTGGACAAGTTCATGGTTGTGTTCATTGATGACATACTTATTTATTCCAAGACGGCAGAAGAACATGAGCAACATCTTCGAATAGTCCTGGAAGAATTACGGAAAAATCAACTATATGTCAAATTCAGTAAGTGTGAATTTTGGTTACGAGAAATTGGTTTTCTGGGACATGTACTGACAAAGGATGGAATAGCAGTGGACCCAAGTAAAGTAAAGGATGTCTTAGGATGGAAGCAACCCACCAACATGACCGAGATCAGGAGTTTTCTTGGTTTGGCTGGCAACTATCGACAATTTTTTGAGGGGTTCTCCACCATAGCCAAACCCATGACTTAGTTACTCAAGAAGGATAAAAAGTTTGAATGGACTGAAGCATGTGAGAAAAGTTTCCAAGAATTAAAAAAAAGGTTAACGACGGCACATGTTCTGACCATGCCAGATGTGCACAATTTTTTTGAAATATACTGTGACGCTTCCAGAAAAGGCCTTGGATGCGTGTTAATGCAAGAAGGAAAGGGCGTAGCTTATGCTTCGAGGCAGCTACGATGACACGAAGAGAATTATCCTACCCATGACTTGGAACTAGCAGCTGTAGTACATGCACTCAAGGAATGGCGACATTACCTTCTGGGTAATCGATGTGAGATATACACGGATCATAAAAGTCTTAAGTGTATCTTCACCCAGCCAGAACTAAACCTACGACAGCGTCGCTGGCTTGATCTAATTAAGGATTATGATGTGGGAATTCATTACCATCCGGGTAAAGCAAATGTTGTGGCAGATGCCCTCAGCCGAAATCCATGCACCGACAATGACAGTGTGCAATTCTCACAACATGAGTTCAACCGAGAATTAGCCAAACTTAACATGGTTCTAGTCACGGAAGGAACCATTGCTCGCCTAGAAGTAAAACCAACATTGAAGGATCAGTATCGAGGGAATTAAAAGGAAGGTAAATTCAGGAAAGGCTTTCGAATTTACCATTGACACCCAAGGAATCCTATGGTACGGGAAAAGATTATGCATACCCAATGAGGAAGAGCTAAAGCAATAGATTTTGGTAGAAGCCCATACCACCCCATACTCCATTCACCCAGGGGGAAGCAAGATGTACAAAGATCTTCAGGACAAATTTTGGTGGCACGGGATGAAAAGGGATATAGCCGTATATGTTGCACACTGTGACTCTGGTCAGCGCATAAAGGCAGAACACCAAAGGCCAGCAGGATTGTTACGGCCACTCAGAGTGCCTGAATGGAAATGGGATGAGATAGGGATGGATTTTATTGTCGGATTACCAAGGTCACGACACGGGAATGATGCAATTTGGGTTATCACAGACTTATTAACCAAGGTGGCACACTTCGTTCCGGTAAAAACAACATATTCAACACAGAAGCTTGCTAAGTTATACCTCTCCCGAATTGTTTGCTTACACGGAGTACCCAAGACCATAGTCTCTGATAGAGGCACTCAGTTTGTCTCCAGGTTTTGGGACCACTTGCAGCAAGCCTTAGGAACTCAACTGGTATTCAGTACAGCGTACCACCCACAAACAGGAGGGCAGACTGAACGGATAAATCATATATTGGAGGACTTGCTGAGAGCTTGTGTCCTTACCTATGGAGTCAGCTGGGAGGACAGTTTGCCATATGCAGAATTTTCATATAACAACAGTTATCAAGCTAGTCTAAAGATGTCACCTTTCGAAGCCCTATACGGACGGAGGTGCCGTACCCCACTCAATTGGTCTGAAACCGGAGATAGCCGAATCTTTGGCCCGAAAGTTCTCAAAGAAGCAGAAACAAAAGTAAAACTTATCCGAGACAGACTGAAAGCAGCTCAGAGCCGTCAGAAGAGCTATTATGACCAGAAGGACCATCAGATCAGCTTTGAACCCGACGAATATGTGTATCTCAAGGTATCCCCTATGAGGGGACTACAAAGATTCAAAGTCAAAGGGAAACTGGCACCGTGGTTTATTGGACCATTTAGAATAATTGCAAGGAGAGGCAAGGTTGCCTACCAACTGGAGCTACCAGCAGAATTGTCAGATGTTCATGGTGTGTTTCACGTATCGCAACTAAGGAAATGTGTCAGTAATTCAGACAAACAAGTCCAACATTAGGACCTGGATATCCAACCAGACCTTACATATAAGGAACGCCCTATAATTTTTTTGGAAGAGTCAGAACGGAGAACTCGTCGGAGTGTGGTAAAGTTTTACAAGGTCCAGTGGAGTAATAACACCGAAGAAGAAGCAACATGGGAAAGAGAGGATCACCTAAGGACTGAGTACCCGTACCTATTTGAGGGATAGCCGAAATCTCGGGGACGAGATTTTTCTTAAGGGGGGTAGGTGTTGTAACACCCCAAAAATATTTTCCTTTGATTTTCAAAATCTTTTATTTAAAATAAACTACTTTGGATTACCATGGCTCTATTTCTCTTTTTTTAAAGCCATTTTTAAGTTTTCAATTGGGTTTCTAAAATTTTAAAATGGTTTCTGAATTAATGGTTTCTCACTTGAGTAAATATTTTGTAGGATCAAAATTCTTTCCTTTTAGAAAACTTTTTGAATAATAAATTATTTCAAAAAAATGGTCCACTTCATTCTTTTCAAACACTTAGAAAAATTCTCAAAAATTCTTCTGACATTCTCAAATTATCATCCAAGCTATCCTCTCACCCTAGGACAGTACCCAATACTTCTCCTCTCCACAAAAATATTTTTATTATATTTAGCGAATTCCAACACTAGAGTTTCATTTATTCCTAGTTCCTTTGATTTATGAAGGAACTATATTTTTCCTAGCTCTTCTGCACCCACAAAAATTATCCCAATTACATGACAGTACCCACACTCCATTTCACCAAAAATATTCTGTTCCACAGTTCAAAATTTTCAAATTTCATTCAAATGAAATTTGGACCAGATTCAATCTCTCTGCTCAAAACCTAATTTAAACTATTCCAAAAATTCTGAAACCTTGCCAGCACCTTTGTTATGCATCAGTACCTCACCACAAAAAATTTCAGAAATTCCAAAAATGCATAGGGCCATCTAGCATTTCATCAAACACCTTATGTGCACTGTTGACTACTGTCAAAAAATTCAGAAAAAATTCAGAGAGAGGTTCAGAGGGGAGATCGATGCCGTGCACTCCACTTCTTCTCCTCTCCTCCACGGCGTCGCTACTGATCATCAATGCTCTGCATTGAGGACCCTCTCGCCAGCCTCTCTTCTCCGGCAGGCCGGTGGCAGGCCGGTGCAACGGCCGCCGACCACCGCAGCGGCTGGCCGTGCGGTCATTTCAGCCACCGGCGGCATTTACCCAGCTCTGCACCATCCAACGCCGCCCCTGGCCTCCTCTACCTCCACGCGTCCCTCCTCATCCCACCAGAACGCCGTCAGCACCGCCCAGGGCCCTACTGTCAGTCACCAGAGCTGGCACCGTCCGCCATGGCCGTACGGGAGCTCCACTGTGGGGAAGGTGGTGGAACGAGGTATTGATCGCGTTGGCGCTTCGAGGAGCTTCCACCGTCCACACCGATGCTCACCGTCCAAGCCATCGACCGTAGCTACCTCCGCCGGCCGTGTTAACTCCGGCGTGATCCGAATCTGTTGGACCTCGTCGGGCCGCCTATAAATATAGCCCCCGAGCTCCATTCTACACTCAACTCGCCTCCACCCATCCCCAATCGCCACCGAGAGGAGTCGGACGACCTCGGGGAGGTCTTCTTCCCCGACTTTGGCCGCCCGATCCGCCACTATCACCGATAACATCACGTCGTCATTCTCCCACCTTCGCCCCTAAAAACTCGCTAGTCACCTCCTACCACTCCACCTCATCCATTCCGCGCATCAATTCGACGTCCGAAGCTCTCTCCGACGAGATCCACCACCACCCGACGCCGCCGTCCGCAGGAGTCGACACCGCCGTCACCACAGTGCTCGCTTGCGACCACCACCACCACCCACTGACGCGGAACACTTCCCTGAGCACACCCATACCATCGCCGCCTCCTAAAACGCTGGCGATCGCCACCTGTGACCACCGCACCCTCTCTGTACTCGCGTGCAAGGCGCGTTCAAAATTCAAACCTGACGGGTGGGGCCCACCCGTCAGTATTTTATTCTTTTCTGGCTATTTCAAAAGCGTCTTCTGCCTCTGTACGTTTTCTGAACTGGAAAACGTATTCCTGCCCGAGGTGCTTTCTGTTTTACTGCTCAGGGACCCGCTGGCAAGAATTTTATTTGCAGAAAGGTCCCTGGTTTTAAAACCCTTATTACTTTTTAACCACAACACATTTTTAATTGATTCTTTTTCTGAAAATTTTCTTTTTCACTCTAGTTTTTTTAGTATTTATTTTAAAATATTTTGAGACAACTTTTTGTGCTGTCACAAAATTTTGATCGAATTTTGAATTCTTATTTTTTAGAAAACGAGGAGGAAAACTTTGCCGAAAATTTTGAGGGATCACCTTCTGCCTACTTTGATCAAGGCAAGCATTTTTGAACTTGGGATATGGTGTTTGCATACATGGTTGCATAAGTGATCACCGATTATGTGGTGGGCAGTAGGTGCCTGCATGGTCATTTTCCATTCATGCATTTCCAGCATGCATTTAAAAAATCATTAACTTGGATGAAGTTGTGAGACATGTGAAGCGTGACAGTCATGATAATAAACCTCCTGAGTCGACCTAGATCGAGTCTTGTTCCATCATGCCTAGCTAAAAATAGTGCTGACACTTGTCTTCCCGCGAGGGGAGTACGGCTTAGTAAGTTGCTAACCCCTTTCCAAGTACACACCACATAGAGGGGCCGTGATGAGGGTTTCATGGCCATGGACTAATGCCAGTCATCGGGTCAGGGGGCATGGGTGTATCCGGCTGGGCCGAGAGGGGGGCACCCCTTGTATTCCGCACGTTATAAATTGTGATCCCATGCTATTCGAGATGGCGGTCTCCCCGTCTTAGAGTTTTTCTTGAACGATGCTTTGGGTGATTCCTGGCATCAGGAAAGTTAATCTGGTGTGTGCTAGTTAGGTGTGTTTTCAACCCAAAAACTGTGATCGGAATTAGTCAACGTTTCGAGGTTGGCTAGAGAAATCCTATACATGTGGGTAAAGAGTACAACCTCTGTAGAGTTAGACCTATTCGAATAGCCGTGTCCACGGTCAAGGACGTTAGCTGGGGAGGGTCACGTGCCAGTCCTGGTGTCGGTCTTCGGAGGAAATAATATATCTGATCATGATCCACTTTTAATATATGATTATTGTCACTTCTGATGCTATCATGAATATTATTGTTAACATGAATATTACTGTGGACTAACCATTTTCTCTTCTGTGTAACCTTGAGTATCTCTTGGGATGGTTGTGCCACCTGAATACTCATTTCTATTTTTATTGAGTATCTCTTGGGATGGTTGTGCAACCTGGATACTCATTTCTATTTCTTTTTGAGTATCTCTTGGGATGGTTGTGCCACCTGGATACTCATTTCTTTTCAAGACCTCTCGAGGCGTCGCATTCAGACACCCGTTTGGCATTTCTTTTCAAGACCTCTCGAGGCGTCGCATTCAGACACCCGTTTGGCATTTCTTTTCAAGACCTCTCGAGGCGTCGCATTCAGACACCCGTTTGACATTTCTTTTCAAGACCTCTCGAGGCGTCGCATTCAGACACCCGTTTGACATTTTTTTTGGAAATCCTCGGGCGGTCCAACGCCCGATCTTCCATTTTATTTTCTTGGAAACCTCGGGCGGTCTAACGCCCGATGCTCTATATTATATTTCTTGGTTTATTATTAAAATGATATATTTAGCCATCCACACCGTATTAATATTTATCATGCCATGCTTTAATTTCAGTCAGCATATGCATATAAATTAGTCCATCATGATCATATGCACTCTATTGCATTCGGTATATCCTTTGTCCATAATGTTTGCGAGTACATTCAAACGTACTCACTGGCTTATCCCTGGCTTGTTAATTTGGCCAGACCTGGACGAAGACGATCTTATGGAGGAAGAGTGCGCTAGCGAGCCCGACACTTAGAGGTGTTCCCAGTCAGTCACCTTGTGGTCTTGGAGTCTACCACGTGTATCATCCGAAGTGTTTCCACCCCACTAATAAAATTGCCAAGCCTCACACTGACGCTTGACTTTACTTTATTGTATCAGTGTTGTAATATCACCACACCACTGTCTTGTACTGCCACCGTCATATAATGACAAGTCTGTAATAAATGTTGAGCACTCTGGCTCAACCTTGTGTAATATTATGTATGTACTGGATATCTGTATCAAGGGAGTCCACCAGCTGTTCTGATCTTGGGGCTGGTGTGACTTGAGGCTATTTCGAAATTTATTTTGGAAACAGGCCCGACAATTTACCTCTTGAGTTAGAACATAAAGCATATTGGGCAATTAAAGAACTTAACTATGATTTTAAACTTGCCGGTGAAAAGAGGTTATTTGATATTAGCTCTCTAGATGAATGGAGAACCCAAGCTTATGAAAATGCCAAGTTGTTTAAAGAAAAAGTTAAAAGATGGCATGATAAAAGAATTAAAAAATGGGAATTCAAAGTAGGTGATCATGTTCTATTATACAATTCTCGTTTAAGATTCTTTGCAGGAAAACTTCTCTCTAAATGGGAAGGACCGTATATCATCGAAGAAGTTTATCACTCCGGAGCCATCAAAATAAACAACTCTGAAGGCAATAATCCGAGAGTAGTTAATGGGCAAAGAATTAAACATTATATCTCAAGTACGCCCATTAATGTTGAAACTAATATTATTCAAACAAGGACACCGGAAGAGCACATAGAAGAAACCTTCCGTAACGCTCCAGAATCCTAAAAAGGAGTAGGTACGTGGTATGGTAAGTAAACCGACTCCAAAACTTCCATAAAAGTACTTTCTGTTCATTTTGGAATATATAAAAAATTAGGAAAATAATAAATAGTCCGAAAAGTGCACGAGGAGGCGACAAGCCTGGGGGGCGCACCCTACCCCCTAGGGCGCCCCTACCAGGCTTGTGGCTCCCTCGTGGACTTTCCTGGCTCCGTTTTTCTTCCATATTACTTCTCCTGCATAGGAAAAATTCATTATATATACTCACGGGTGTTTTGACCACCGCATCGCAAGTTTCTCCTCTGTTCTTGTTTCGGGCTGTTTTCTGTCAGATTTTCAAGGCCAAGCGCCATGTCATCTCAGGATTCGGATGGGGAAAGCTATGTCTTGCACCTTATTGCGAACCCTAGAGTCTATGGCGATATTGACCCCTATAGTTGGACAACTGATGAAGAGGAAGAGGCCGATTTGAGGGAAAAGCAAGATCATTCCAGCGAGGAGGAAGAGGATCCCCCACTGCCTCAACCAGGAGATATGCACATCAAATTCAAGAGGTCCAGCTTACCCAACACGGTGAAGGTTCCTAAAGTTCAATTCACTTTTTTTCATCATGTGCAGGAAGATACGGATAAACTACGTCGCAAAATCTAGGATCTCAAAAGAGAGAATGACAAATTAAAAGAAGAAATTCGTGTCCTCAAGTGGAAGGACAAGCCCACCTCTCCATCACCACCATCACCGAAGAAAGAGATTTGAGTACACGGGTATGGGCACCACCCTTGGCTTGTGCCAAGCTTGGGGGAGGTGCCCCGGTATCGTATCATCATCACTTTTTATTATCATCATCTATCTTAGTTCGATCCTTAGTTATTTCATGATTTAGAAGAATAAAGTTTAGTATGATTTAGTTTCGAGTGCTTGCTTTGTGATCTATCTATCTATGTAACCGTGTGTGAAAGTTATATAATAAAGAGTAGTTTGAGTTGAGTGTTTTGCTTTTGTTGATCCAATCTTAGAAATAGAGAGAATAAAAAATAAGATCATATGCTAATCCCATGGGGAGTGATGACTTCACATAAAGAAGTATAATTGGTAAAACTTGTTGGAAGTTGACAAACATAGTATTGGTCATTGTTGCTATTCATGAAAAAGTAATAAAGGAAGAGAGGTCTCACATATAAATACACTATCTTGGACATCTTTTATGATTGCGAGCCCCCATTAAATATTCTATGTCAAATAGTCAACGTTGGACAAGGAAGACAACGTAATGAGTTATGTTTGCTTATATTCACATAGAAGTTATATTGTTTTGGATCCTCTAACATGTGGTGCTTGCCCCCTATCTTTTGCTAGCCAAAATTCCGAGTAGAGATACTACTTGTGCATCCAAAAACCCTTAAACCCAGTTTCATGCCATGAGAGTCCATTATATCTACCTATGGATTGAATAAGATCCTTCAAGTAAGTTGTCATCGATGCAAAGCAATAAAAATTGCACCTAAATATGTATAATCTTTTATTGTAAGGGAAAATAAGCTTTGTACGATCTTGTGATGGTGAAGAAATAAAAGCGATAGACTGCATAATAAAGGTTGCTATCACAAGGGGCAATATAAAGTGGCGTTCCTTTACATTAAGAGTTTGCACATCCAAAAACAAAAAGCGCATGACAACCTCTGCTTCCCTCTGCGAAGGGCCTATCTTTTACTTTATGTATTTACTTTCATGCAAGAGTCAATAGCATTCTCCTCTATTCCGTTTTTAGTTTCTCTCTTGGCAAGCATCATGTGGTGGGGATTGATCCAGGCATATATATCCAGTTGGATGTAGGTAATCATGAGTTATTATTGTTGACATTACCCTTGAGGTAAATACGTTGGGAGGCGAAATTATAAGCCCCTATCTTTCTATGTGTCTGATTGAAACTTTTGCTCCATAAGTATGTCGTGAGTGTCAGCAATCATAGAAGACTAAATGATAGTTGAGTATGTGAACTTGCTAAACAAAGCTCTTACATAGACTCTTTCCGATAATATGATGAATTGCAATTGCTTCAGTGACTGAGATCATAGTTTGTTAGTTTTCAATTTGGTTTATGGTTCATACTTTAACTTGTGGATGAATTGTCACTTTTTCATTAGAAGTTTTATGATCATATATTGCTGTTATAATAAAGATCATGATGCTCCATGTCCGTATTTTATTTTTATCGACTCCTCTCTCTCTAAACATGTGGTCATGATTATCGATTTCGGCTTTCGCTTGAGGACAAGCGAGGTCTAAGCTTGGGGGAGTTGATACGTCCAATTTGCATCATGATTTCCTATTGATAATTAATATGTTTTTAATCATTATTTCACTTCATGATACAATTCTTATGCCTTTTCTCTCTTATTTTGCAAGATTCACATGAAGAGGGAGATTGCCGGCAGTTGGAATTCTGGACCAAAAAGGGGTGAAACAGAGATAGCTATACTGCACAACTCCAAATGACCTGAAAATTTACGGAGAATTATTTTGGAATATATAAAAAAATACTGGTGAAAGAATTACCAGGAGGGGGCCCACCAGGAAGCCACAAGCCTGGGGGCGCGCCCCCCCGAGCTTGTGGGGCCCCTAGCAGGCCTCCGGCCCCCTCCTTCTGCTATATGAAGCCATTTGCCCTAGAAAAAATCAGAAGAAGACTTTCGGGATGAAGCGCCGCCGTCTCGAGGCGGAACCTGGGCAGGAGCTATTTTGCTCTCCAGCGGAGCAATTCCACCGGGGATACTTCCCTCCGAGAGGGGGAAATCGAAGCCATCGACATCACCAACGATCCTCTCATTGTGGGAGGACCAATCTTCATCAACATCTTCACCAGCACCATCTCATCTCAAACCCTAGTCCATCTCTTGTATTCAAACTTTGTCTCAAAACCTCAGATTGGTACGTGTGGGTTGCTAGTGGTGTTGATTACATCTTGTAGTTGATGCTAGTTGGTTTATTTGGTGGAAGATTATATGTTCAGATCCTTAATGCTATTGAATACCCCTCTGATCTTGAACATGAATATGATTTGTGAGTAGTTACTTTTGTTCTTGAGGACATGGGAGAAGTCTTGTCATAAGTAATCATGTGAATTTGGTATTCGTTCGATATTTTGATGATATGTATGTTGTTGCTTCCTTTAGTGGTGTCGTGTGATGGTCGACTGCATGACACTTCACCATCTTTGGGCCTAAGGGAAGGCATTGTGGAGTAGTAATTAGATGATGGGTTGCTAGAGTGACAGAAGCTTAAACCCTAGTTTATGCGCTATTCCGTAAGGGGCTGATTTGGATCCATATGTTTAATGCTATGGTTAGAGTTATCTTAATTCTTCTTTCGTAGTTGCGGATGCTTGCGAGAGGGGGTAATCATAAGTGGGAGGTTTGTTCAAGAAGAACAACACCCAAGCACCGATCCACCCACATATCAAATTATCAAAGTAGCGAACATGAATCAAACAAACATGATGAAAGTGACTAGATGAAATTCCCATGTGTCCTCGAGAACGCTTTGCTTATTATACGAGTCCATTCCGGCTTGTCCTTTTCTATAAAAAAGGATTGGGCCACCTTGCTGCACTTTTGTTACCGTTACTACTTGTTACTTGTTACGAATTATCTTGCTACCATACTATCTGTTACCTACAATTTCAGTGGTTGCAAAGAATACCTTGCTGAAAACCGCTTGTCATTTCCTTCTGCTCCTCGTTGGGTTCGACACTCTTACTTATCGAAAGGACTACGATTGATCCCCTATACTTGTGGGTCATCATTCATCATGGCAATGAAGACGTTACCGACCTCAATTTCGAGTTCAGAAGATCGGGATGATGAAATCAACAAGATCCTCGCCGTCGGCCGACCAAGCATCGGTGGACGAATTTGTCACCAACAGAGGGTCCCTCGCCAATTCATCGCGATAGAACATCTCCTCAAACTGGGGTGTCTTTTGACGCAATCAATTGGAACCCTCCACCACCATAGCACCCATTCTGACGAGCACCGTCGATGTGGCCATCGTGCAGCTCGCCGGTGGCATGTTTCGATGGTTCCCAACCGCTAAACCTTCACCAACAGGCCCCTCTGAGACCCCTCATCATAGATGCTTCTGAACCGACGCATCTTGCTGCTTCTACTCAGTTGCATCGCCAAGGATGGTGTCAGAGCAGTGCGGGATGCCTGGATCAAGCCGTCAACCGTCACGTTGGTGCTGGAGGAGGGAGGGATATTTGGGGAGAATGAGAGGGGCTACGCAGGGGAGAGCACTGTGCATGGTGCCACCGGTGTGGTGTGGGTGTGCAGGGCATAGATGAGTTGGTGAGAGAGATGAAGGGGATCGGGGGAGCAATGCTACAACTACGGGTTTTTACACGAGTTTTATGGGTTGAGCTCGGTGGGATGTGTTCATTGGTGATTAAGATGAAGCAGGCCCCACCCTGAAATTCAGGGGGGAGATTAGTTAGGGGAGAAGGCTAGTTCGTTAAATCTTGTGAAAGACCTCCATAAGTCTAGCATTTTTGGGGATCGGGGCTTATCTAGCGCTAGAGAGAAAGTGATGACTTTGACTACTAACTTGGCGGATGGGATTCCAAAAACTTGTGACATGTCAACCCAAGACCACTTTTGTTGTTGTTTGGGACGATTTGGTTCTGGTTTCAAGACACAAGGGACCAAATGTCACCGAAAAAATGATGACGGACAAAATGTATACTTTGTGTAAACTTGAGCCTTGAGGGAATAAAAACATACTTTTCTCTTATAAAAATGTGTTTATCTAGTAAGAAAGTGTGATTTTGTTTCTCAATTGGACCAGAATTAACTAATTCATAGTTGATTTTATAAATATGTTCATACATTTCAGAAAAACACAGTGTTATAATAGTTTGTTTGTCAATGCGTTGGTCTAGTTTCCGCCTCTAACAATGACGGCCTTCTATCATGACGAAAAGGTTGGTACTCATGAAGAAAATGGTAAGTAATTAAAGACGATGAAGATCACGGTTCCTCTTTGTGATGTACTTCTTATAGGTCCAGCAATATGTCCAACGGGTCCTTCTTCTGTCCGCGTCTTAGTCGTCGATGGGATGGGGGTTGCTAGATTTCTTGCAGGGGTTGTTTAGCGGTAGTTAGGGTTTGTTGAGTTAGGGTCATGATCGTTCATCGCTTCGACCCTATCATAATGATGCTGGTGGCGAATAAGGTTCCTTAATATCTCCCTCATACACGGTGACTCTCTATTTTGTTGCTCTTGGATATGAAAGGTATGCGCAATATATGTGTTGTTTGGATCCTTTCGGATCTGCCGTGTGTATGTGTGTTAAAATATATGAGAGTAGGTGGTGTGGGTGGGGTATTTATGGCCTTCACCAAAAATCTAACTGTTACACACCTTTATGCACAACTCGGTGGGACCGGGTGAAAACTCAATGAGACCGATCAGTGGAAAAGATTTGAACTTTAGTCATTTCGGTGAGACCGGATGAATCCACTCGGTGGGACCGATTAGTGATGACCTAAGCACTATCAACACGTTGGTAATTCGATCGTTCTCACTCGGTAATTCCGAGATGAAGTCGACGGGTTACCAAAACTTTGCCAGTGCACTTCGGTGGGACCGAATGTCATCTTGGTGAGACCGAGTTTCTAGGGTTTAGGCAATGGCTCTATCAAGTGTATCTCGGTGGGTCCGGGTGTATGTGTATCGGTGGGTCCGAGAGGAACTTTAGGGTTTTGGACAGATTGGAATGTGATGGTGTGGCTAAGGGTTTTAATACCTTCAAGCACTTGAGCAAATGACTCATGATCAAAACCTCACCCCCTTTTAATAGTATTGGCTTTCCTATGGACTCAATGTGATCTTGGATCACATAACCAAAATGTAGAGTCTTGAAGCTTTTGCCAATGCCCGTCCTTTGTAGCTTGAGTGGTCCACATCTCCATCCATATTCTTGCCTAGGTTGAAATTTTCCTGAAATATACTCGAGGGAAACATTAGTCCAACAACATGTATGTTGACATGAATTACCAAAACCACCAAGGGAGCAAATGTGCTTTCAGTGATCATAACGACAACTTACAGGTTCATCGGAAAGTTTGACAAGAGACAAGATAGCTCAAGAGTCGGATTTGCTCCTCTGATGATGGAGAGATATTCTTAGGGCCCTCTCGGTGTGATGGCATCCATCATCGTCTGTCCAGACACAGGTGACTAAGTCACGGGGATGCCAGAACATGCCAACGAGAAAGAAGAACAAAATCGGTAACGAGGAGACCGGTATAATGAGCATGTGTATGACTCAAGAGGATACCTATATATCTCACCTCGGGTTTTGTAAAGTATCGCGAAGCAAAGGGAATAGCACATGATAACCAAAGGTTCACTCGAATGTCATTCATGTGCTCATATGGATCGATATGGACTTCCACGGTTCCGCTATAGGTCATTGAACGAAAGGGGTTTTATTCATATCTATGTTTTACCGAACCTACAGGGTCACAATCTTAAGGTAATCACGATCTGCTGAGTGTTAGTAGGCCAGGAGTAATGAGAAAATATTTATGAAATAGTTTCATTAATATTAAAAAATAGTTTCGAGAGGAACTAGGAGCGTTTCGGGGTCACCAAAAGGGTTTCGGGGCTTACCGGGTAATACCAATAAATTATATATAGGTGGAAATAGTTTTCGGTGATGTTAAATTAATATTAAAAGGCTCTAAATATGATTACGAGGCTTTTATATTTATTTAAATATCAATGGGCCTTAAAAGCCCAAGTGGTGGAAAGCATATTGGGCCACTTGGGCCCAATAGGAGGTGGCGTCCCCTTCCCCCTTGTAGAAGGAAGGGGGACGCCGAATTGAAGGGGGTTTCCCCCTCCTCATGGCCGACCAAGGGGGGGGGGGGACTTTCCCCACTTGTGTGGCGCCCCCTTCCCCTCCTCCAACCTATATATACTAGAGGTTTTGGCACTTTTGAATACACAAGTTTTTGGAGCCTCATCTAGTTCTCTAGTTCTAGTTAATCCAATTAGAGCTAGATCTAGATCCTCTTTAATCCTCATAATTAGAAGTCCGGTGCGGTTTGATACGTCTCCAACGTATCTATAATTTTTGATTGTTCCATGCTATTATAGTATCAATCTTGGATGTTTTTATATGCAATTATATATCATTTTTTGGGACTAACCTATTAACCTAGTGCCCAGTGCCAGTTGCTATTTTCTGCTTGTTTTTGGCTTTTCAGAGAAACAATACCAAATGAAGTCCAAATGCCACGAAACTTTTTGGAGATTTTTTTCTGGACAAAAGAAACCTTGAAAGCTTTGGGAGGAGGCCAAAAGCCTCACGGAGGCTTCACAAGGCAACAGGGCGCGCCCCAGGGGGGCGCCGTGTTGCCTTGTGGGGCCCACGTGACTCCGTTTGACCTAATTCCACTTCTATAAATTCACAAATATTGGGAAACCATCAGAGAACCAGAAGAGAAAATCTTTCCGCCGCCGCAAGCCTCTGTTCTTCCGCGATCCCATCTGGAGGCCTTTTCCGGTACTCTGCCGGAGGGGGAATCGATCACAGAGGGCTTCTACATCAACCTTGCTGCCCTTCCGATGATGTGTGAGTAGTTTACCACAGACCTACGGGTCCATAGCTAGTAGCTAGATGGCTTCTTCTCTCTCTTTGATCTTCAATACCATGTTCTCCTTGATGTTCTTGGAGTTCTATCCGATGTAATCTTCTTTTGCGGTGTGTTTGTTGGGATCCGATGAATTGTGAGTTTATGATCAGATTATTCATGAGAAATATTTGAGTCTTCTTTGAACTCTTTTATGCATGATTGTTATAGCTTTGTATTTCTCTACGATCTATCGATTTGGTTTGGCCTACTAGATTGATTTATCTTGCAATGGAAGAGGTGCTTTGTGATGGGTTCAATCTTGCGGTGCTCAATCCCATTGACAGAAGGGGACATGACACATATTTGTATTGTTGCCATTAAGGATAAAAATATGGGGTTTATTCATATTGCTTGAATTTGCTTCTCTACATCATGTCATCTTGCTTAAGGCGTTACTCTCTTTTTATTAACTTAATACTCTAGATGCATGCTGGATAGCCGTCGATGAGTGGAGTAATAGTAGTAGATGCAGGCAGGAGTCGGTCTACTTGTCTTGGACGTGATGCCTATATACATGATCATTGTCATGAATCCGTCAAAATTATTTGCTTTTCTATCAATTTCCCAACAGTAATTTGTTTACCCACCGTATGTTTCTGTGCTCGAGAGAGAAGCCTCTAGTGAAAACTATGGCCCCCGGGTCTATCTTTATCATATTAAAAAAACCTAAAAATACCTTGCTGCAATTTATTTACTTTTATTTTAATTACTGTTTTAGTTTATCTATTTACCTTGATAAGATTTAATCCTTCCAAATAACCGCTAAGAGGATTGACAACCCTCTTATTTGCGTTGGGTGCAAGTGTTTGCTCTTGTGTAAGCAGGTGCGCTTAACGGAATTTTGCTTGGTTCTCCTACTGGATTGATAACCTTGGTTCTTAACTGACGGAAATACTTATCTCTACTGTACTACATCATCCTCTCCTCTTCAGGGAAATACCAACGCAGACTACAAGTAGCAGGAAGAATTTCTAGCACCGTTGCCGGGGAGACATCATCAAAATTACCAAGTACCTTCGCACAAATTAGCATTCACTTGGATTTACTTTATTTTCCTTTTATTTACATTTGCCTCTCATTTTCATGTCCCCCACTTCTAATTTTTTTTTACAAAAACACAAAAAAAATTATTTGCTTGTTTGCTAGTTTGCTTCCTTAAAGTTGGCACTATGTCTGATTTTGTTATTGAAAAAGATGAGGATGCTAAAATTCCTAAGATAGAAATTCCCTCAAATTTATACTCGAATTTTTTGTAGTAGGGAGTGGAAATGTCATAGGGAAAAATATTATTCAAGAGTTCTTTAATTGCACGGGAACTTTGGTTTGTAATGACACCCCAATTCTTAAAAGAACCAACAGTTATGGGGAGGCTATCTCCGCACTCATTCTTAAACTCGAAACAAGATTTATCCATACTCATCCTACCTTGCAAAGATTATTTTATGAGTCGCCGGTTATAAATAATCCCAAAGCTAAATAGATAGCTACTCTTATCCTTATGAATGAGTTTGATTACATAGTACGAGAAGCTAGAGAGATCTTTGATTTCTATAATATGAGTCAAGAAAATCCTGTGATGGATGAAATTTTATATAATGAGGAGTATATGTTGCGATATGTTTTTCATGATCACCATGCCTTTGATGAAAATACTAAAAAGAAAGTTCCTCCCATACATATCATCCAACAAGTTTTTAATGGAATTAATCGTAAGTATGCTTGGATCATAAAAGGGAACCAAGAGGGGTTTGAAGAAGGTAGCCTTAATAACCCTAGTATTTTGGTTGATGATGTGTTCCCCATTGTTTTTGAGAAACCTACCGAAAATCACACACCTAAGGATGTCAAAACCAAGGATGACAACACTTGAAACTATGCATTATGCCAAGCTAGTGGCATAAACCAATAGCGCTTGTTGGGAGGTAACCCAATGAATAAAATAAATTTTTCCTTTTACCTACTGTTTTTGAGTGTTTGCCTAATTATAGCTTCTGTTATGATTGTGTTTCTATGTTTTAATTAGTGTTTGTGCCAAGTAATGCCTTTGGGATGATTTGGAAGATAGTATAATTGATGCTGTTTGGAAAACAGAAAGTTTTGCGTCCAGTGCTGGAATTTGAATTCTGTACTGGAGCGTCAGAAAAAACTGAAATTTTTACACAGTATTGGTATATGAATTTCCCACGTTTTCCTAATGTTTCAGAATTTTTGGAGTTACACAAGTATGGCTTTTAAATAGATCTTTACAGACTGTTCTGTTTTAGACAGATTCTGTTTTTGTTGCATAGTTTGCTTATTTTGATGAATCTATGGATCGTATCGGGGGGTATGAGTCATGGAGAAGTTGGAGTACAGTAGCATTATTCTAATATTAAATATGAATCAATTTACTACAGTACCTAAAGTTAAAGATTTGTTTGTTATACTAACGGATCTCACGAGGTTTCTGTTGAGTTTTGTGTGCTGAAGTTTTCAAGTTTTGGGTGAGACTACGATGGATAAAGGAATAAGGAGCAGCAAGAGCCTAAGCTTGGGGATTCTCAAGGAACCCCAAGGTAATATTCAAGGAAGACTCAAGCGTCTAAGCTTGGGGATGCCCCGGAAGGCATCCCCTCTTTCGTCTACAATCTATCGGTAACTCACTTGGAGCTATATTTTTATTCATCACATGATATGTGTTTTACTTGGAATGTCTTGTGATATAGTTTGTTTGCTTTTTAGTTTGTCACAATCATATTTTCTGAACACACCTTTTTGAGAGGGACACATATTATTCGTGATTTGTTAGAATACTCTATGTGCTTCACTTATATCTTTTGAGCTAGGCAGTCGCTCTAGTGCTTCACATATATCTTTTAGAGCACGACGGTGGTTATATTTTAAAGAAATAGTTGCACTCTCATGCTTCACTTATATCTTTTTGAGTGTCTCATGATAGCAATGGTAATTTGCACGGGTTATGAATTTGGTCCTGATATGATAGGTATTCAAGAGGGATATAATAAAAACTTTCATGTAGATCATTGAATATGATAAATTTGATTCCTTGCAATAGTTTTGCGATATTAAGATGGTCATATGGGGGAGGTATTAGTAGATAATTGTGGTTTAGTAAGAATAATTGTGTTAAGGATTGCAATTCCCGAAGCATGCACGTATGATCTGTCGTTATGCTTAGAAGTTGGAGCATGATTTATTATTGATTGTCTACCTTATGAGTGGCGGTCGGGGACGAGCGATGGACCTTGTCCTATCAATCTATCCCTCTAGGGGCATGGTCAGTAGTACTTTGCTTCGAGGGCTAATAAACTTTCGCAATAAGTATGTGAGTTCTTTATGACTAATGTGAGTCCATGGATTATACGCACTCTTACCCTTCCGCAATTTCCTAGCTTCTTCGGTACCGTGCTATCATGGTGTGCTCACGGCAGATGCCATGGGTAGGCTAATCGAACGTGGTTGGGGCCGGAGGACGTCGGAGGGTTCCGGAGGCGAGAATGGGGACAAGCGGTGGTTGACACACGATGTACCCAGGTTTGGGGCCCTCCGGGGGAGGTAACACCCCTAGTCCTGCAAACTCAACTAGATGGATCACTAGACGAGCTACAATGGGGCTCCTTGAGCTAGTTTGGGTGGAGGAGGAAGGAGGGCTTGCTCTCTTCTCCTGGTCGGATGGTGGAATGCTTCGCGTGGGGATCAAGAGTTCAGGGTTTCGGCCCCCTGCATGGAGGGCTCCCTGGGGGTCTTATAGGCCGGCTCCCCAGGGTTACAATGGTAATCTTCCAGGGCGCGGGGCCCTGCTGTCCTCGTCTCATGCCGGACAGTGGGACCTGCCGGGGCCCGCCAGCCGTCTGGCACTGCAGCGTGTCTTCGCTTGCGTCATGAAGCGGTGGGCACTGTTCAGCTACAGCGCCTTGCCGGATCGCCGCCGCCGACCCCGGGCCATGGTCTCCGGGCTCCCTGTAGCGACGCTCACCCGGTCTACGGGGCGGCGCGTACTGTTGCCACGCCCGCCCGATTTTCGGGATGTCGAGCGTTGTAGCCATGCTGGCTCCGTCGTGAGGGGCTGTCTTGTCACTTGGCCAGCTAGGACTGATGCCGGCTCGGACGTACGCCGCCTTCGGTGTCGCCGGATCGGGCTTCTTCGTCACATCTGGCCGGGTCAAGGGCCTTCAGGCCGGCTGGTGAGCGGGCCGGGTTTGAGCTTCATCGCCATGCCTGGCCGGGTTGAGGGTCTTCTGGCCGGCTGGTGATCGGGCCGGGTTGAGCTTCATCGCCATGCCTGGCTGGGTCGAGGATCTTCAAACCGGCTGGCGAGCGGGCCGGGTCAAGGGGTGCTGACCCCCCCTTTGTTTTGAAAATGGTGAGCGTTGATGAGCCTACCCGGGGGTTATCCCCCCGAGAGTAGTCCCCGAAGCTGGTGAGGCCGCCGACCGCCGGCTGGAGGCCCCGGCAGCTTTCCCCTTTGACGAACAACGGGTACGGCCTAGCCGCGAAGGGTGTGTCCGCGTTCCCGCGCACCCGGCCTGGATGGCGGAGGCGGGGGATGGGCCCGTCGGTCCGTCGTCTGGTGCGAAAAGTCGCGCCCGCCGCCCGTCGGGAGCTCGCCACGTGGCACCGCGGCCAGGCCTTGGCCTGCCAGGCCATGCGTGCGACGGGACGTCGCCGCAGGGTGGGCCCATCGGGCCGCGGGCTCGGCGCACGCACGGGATTTTTTGCGGTTGCCCTGGACGATTGCGTTTCTCGAGGCATTTAGTGCGCCCGCATACCGCGGAAGGGGTGGGGGAACGTGGGCGCAAACGATCCCACTTCTCCCACGCCTGCGTGGGGTTTAAATAAGGGGGGAGGGGGAGGAGCCGAGGCACAAACGCCCCTGGCCCCGCCCTGCTGCTGCTGCTGCTTCTTCTTCCTCTTCTTCTTCCTCCGCGCGCTCGCGTCCGCACGCTCGCCGCCGCCGCTACTCCGTGTGACAGGTCGGCCGCGGCGCGTAGCTTCGTCGCTACTCCGTTGCTGCTCCCATTCCTTTGTTGAGCCTGTCAATGGCATGCCCCGCTGGATCCTGGGAGGGATCCGATGTCACCGAAGACGACATCGAGTACCTCCGCCACACGCGGAGGCTGCCACCGGCGGAGGTGGTGGAGGCGCGCGTGCCCGGACCGGAGGAGGTCCCGACGCTGCGCGACGGCGAGGTCGTTGTTTTCCTCACGCACTTCGCCCGCGGATTCGGCCTCCCGGCGAGTGCGTTCTTCCGTCGCTTCCTCGACTTCTTCGGCCTGCAACCGCACCACCTCGGCGCCAACACCGTTCTCCAGCTCGCCGCGTTCGTGACCTGCTGTGAGGGCTACCTCGGTGTTTGGCCGGGCGTCGACCTGTGGGGTCGGAGGTTCTTCTTCAAGCCGCGGATGGCGGAGAAGAGCGTCATCTCCACCTGCGGTGCGGCAGTGATCTGCCGCCGCCTGTCCGGCGTGTGACCCAAGTTTCCGGTCGTCGAATCGGCCAAGAAATGGCAAAAGTCGTTCTTCTACGTGAAGAATGCCAACCCAGCAATCGACCGCATCAATCTGCCGCCCTTCGTCGACAACCCGCCGACCGAGCAGCTGAACTGGAAACACTACCCCTGGCAGCCGCCTGCGGAGATCTCGACCATCTACAACCGGCTGGCGGAGATGCTGGGCGGCGAGGGGCTCCGAGCCTCTGACTTCATCGCGGCCTTCATCTGCCGCCGGGTGCTGCCCCTGCAGGAGCGGCCGCACCGGATCTGTGACATGAGCGGCCGCCACGATCCTTGCTGGATGTCGTCGAAGGAGCTGAAGTTGGCCGAGGTCGTCCGCCGTGTCAACAACATCTCCGCGGCCGGGCTCGCGGAGAAAGGGTGGAGCTTTGGCATGGAGCCGCTAAGCCGGGACGCCCCCCCACCGGAGGTGAGCCCTTGGACCTTTTTTTTGCGTGCTCCGCTCTCCTTCTCTGACCTGATGTGCGTGGCTGGCTGCAGTGCTCCTCGGGTCTGCAGGATATCGCGGAACCGGATTCCTGAGCCGCCTTGGCGCCAGACCGTGAGGCCTCCAACAAGGAGGAGGAGGTGGATCTCGAGGCCGTCGACGGGGGCAGCGCCGTCGTGAGCCCGCCCGGCGGTGAGCCATCGGAGGGGGACATGGAGGAATCCGCTGGCAAGGACGATGCCGAGCAGCCGCACATGCGGACCTCCCTCGCCACCCTGACCCGGAAACGGCTTCGCCGGGTGGGCGAACAGCCGGAGGAGGCGCGGCCGCACGGGAAGCAGCCGGCTACTGGGTCGGGGCCCGCGGCGTGGACGGGAGAAAAAAGGCCCGCGGATCCGGCAGCGGCCGGGAGCCGGAGGGTGGTGAAGAAGGTCCGGTCAGCCGCCCGGACGTTCGAGGGGCGGCAGGCGGCCCTGAAACCGCCAGCCCAGCGCGCCAAGCCGACTATCCCTATGAGCTCGGGGTAAGTTGGGATCCGGAATCTGATTTTTGGTTCTCCCGTTATCTTTGTGCGCTCTCTGACCGACGTTTGCTGTGCAGGGCCCCAAGGGATGTCGCCAGAGCCGCCAGCCCATCCATGCTGAGGAGCGGGACCGGAACCGGTGAGGGCCGATCAGCCGACCCAGCCTCGGCCGCTCGGGATGGCGGAGCGGGTGAACCCTGCGAGCAGGCCGGAGCCGCCACCTAGGTGGAAGCGGACCCCGCCGCCACGGAACGGGAAGACGCCGCCGCCGGAGAGCTGGAAGACGCCGCGGAGGGGGGGGGCGCAGGCGGACGCCCATGCCTGGGCGCGAAGGGGCGCCGTGACCGAGGCGCCGACAGGGGTAGACGAGACGGCCGACGCGATGTCGAAGGCGCCCGCCGGGAGCGTCATGGTCGCGAACGACCGACCGGCGCCGAGTGGAGGGAAATCGCTGTTTGGCCCGGAGGCCGTGCCGGGGAGCTCCCAAGCCTTGGTGCCCCGAGGGCCGGAAGCGCGGACCCCCGACCGTGACTCCGAGCTGCAGGGGGGAGACGGTTCGACCCTCCAGCCACAGCGGGACCGGACGGATGCCGGAGGGGTCTTCGGCGATGCGCCGTTGGAGGACGCGGGATCTCTGGCAGGTTTGGAGGCGTCGGAGCTTGCCGAGTGTTGGAGGCGGGCGGAGGAACTCGTGGGCCAGCTTCGTCGGGCGAAACGGTCCATCGCGGTGAGTATTTTGTTTTTGTCGGCTCATGCTTTGAACAGTGGGGGCGCGCTAGCGCACCCACTGGGTGTAGCCCCCGAGACTCGGGCCGACAGCTGCGCAGTCGGGCCGAGTCTCTTCCGAAGTTCTTTGCTTGAGTCCTTATCGCTTTTCTGCAGGCCGGGAGCGACCAATGGGAGGAGACGTGGAGCCGGCTGCAGGCCCGTAATGACGCGCTCCAAGACCACCTCCGAACTCGGGAGGCGGAGCTGCACCAAATCCGAGGTATGAGACGGGCCAGATCTTTTTGAACCTTAAATTCGCCTTTACTTTAGTTTCTGAAAGCTGCTTCTGGGCCGCCGCAGCTCGCGCCGCGTCTCTGCAGAACCGGCTGGACGAGGCCGAGTGGCAGTTCCACGAGAGCGAACTCCAGCGTCGCCGGGTTGCGGACGCGTTCGTCCGGCTGCAGGCCGAGAAGGAGAAGCGGGAGGCCGAGCATCTCGCAGAGCTCCAGAAGCAGGCGGACACGTGCCATGACCTGGAGGCTACGGCGGAGGTGCAAACGGCGGAATGGGCGGCCAAGGAAGAGCAGCTACAGGGGGAGATGCGACGGCTGGAGGGGCTCTTTGTTGGTAAGTTTTGCTGTCGTCACGATCGTTCTACCACCTTCGGCGCTTGGGACAGACGCCTGATCCCTACTTCTGCTGCTTTCAGAGAGCTTCCCGGACCTGCAGGGTGTGGCCGAGGCGGTCGTGGAGGAGCATCGCTGGCACCAGAGACGCCAAGGGCACATCATCGAGGAAGGCGCCGCCTGGGATGCGCGGGAGATCATCCTTGCTGCCGACGTCCGGGTACCGCAGCTCGGGCGCTCATCAGCCGACTCCGAGGAGCCGGTTTGAGGCTGGCGGTGGCGCTTTGGCCCGGAGCCGTCATGCCTGAGACCACCCTTCGGATTCTCCGGTGGCCGGAGGCGGCGCCCGAACGCCTGGAGGCGTGGAAAGCCTCTGCCGCCCGGGCTGGCGCCCAGATGGCGCTGGGCTTCGTTAAGGTGTGGTATCCTGGCGTGGAGATGGCGCAGCAGGCCACCCGATGAGCCGAAGCGGACCTGACGCCGGCTGCAGAGGCCATTGCTTATCGCGCCAGCGCCCTTGCATCCTACATTGACCTCGACGAATTCGTCAGGGATCGCGTGGAGGATGGGACGGAGCTGCCGGAGGACACCCTAGGGCTGGCCCTTAACGGCGAGGAGGACGTGGAAGAGGACACCGGCTCCAGCGATGGCGGCGACGACTCGGAGCGGTCGGCCGGCGAAGAGGACGATGCTGACTCCACGGGACCGGAGCCGGCCGTGTCCACCGATCAGCCCGAGGCCTAGGGGGCGGCTTTTATCTGTTTTTTTCTTTTTCCAGGACAATCGTAGTTAGACCGCAAGTCTGCCCACTGGGGGTGTATATTCATGTAATGAACTCCTTGCCGTGGGCCTTTTGACGTGTGTATAATTGCTCTGCTTACGCGTAACTTTTGTCGGTTGGTGACTCGCCCATGCTTCTTCCTTCGACCCTTTTCCTGTGCCTCTTCCTTTTCGACCCTCTCCCCGCCAGCCGCGCAGCCGGGAGCCGGTCTGTAGCAGGGTCGAGGAGTCGGCTTCGAAGGAGGACGCACAATACTTAGGTTCTTAGGATGTGAGCGCCAGCGAACCACCCACATGCAAGGGGCCGGGTAGACCGAGCCGGACGCCTGTACTTAGCCGTTCCCTCTACGTGAAAGCACTTTCGGCCCCTGGCTCCTGCCGGCCGGACAGCCGGGTGTCGGGCTCGGGCGAGCGACTAGGAGGGGGCTTTAGGCGTTGCTCACGTAGGTTTGGCGGCTATGAGGGACGAGGCGCGGGCTAGTCGGCGAGCCCCCGAGCCCCTGAGCCGGACATGCCGACCCGGCAGGGCGGGGGCAAGAAATGCGGTGATATGCGCAAGGGGTGGAAGATTTGACAGAAACAAGAGGCAGCCCCCGAGTGTCGTTCGGGGGATCTGCTGATTTCATTAACTTCAAAAGATAGCAGTACATACACGTACAGGCTTAACTGTAAAATGGGCGGAGGAGCTCCGCGTTCCAGGGACGTTCCGTCTCTTCGCCGGAGGTATCTCTCTTGCGTTTGTTCATCTTCTGCGCGTCGATGAGGTAGTACGCGTTGTTGTGTAGGGCCTTGCTGACGATGAAGGGGCCCTCCCATGGGGAGGACAGTTTGTGCTGGCCGGCTGTCCGCTGGATCAGCTGGAGCACCAGGTCGCCTTCGCGGAATGCGAGGGGCTTTATCTTCCTGCTGTGGTAGCGGCGTAAGCCCTGCTGGTAGATTGCCGACCGGCTCAAGGCCAACAGGCGTGCCTCTTCGAGTAAATTGACAGCATCCTCGCGCGCCTCCTTGGCGTCCACCTCCATGAAGAGGGTGACCCGAGGCGAATCGTACTCAATGTCCATCGGGATGATCGCCTCGGCCCCGTAAACGAGGAAGAAAGGCGTGAAGCCGGTCGACCGGTTTGGCATGGTGCGCAAGCTCCATAGGACCGCCGGCAGCTCGTCGATCCCGCTGCCGGGTGAGCGCACGAGTGGCTCGATGAGCCGGGGCTTGATGCCGGCCAGGATGAGGCCGTTTGCACGCTCCGCCTGGCCATTTGACTTTGGGTGCGCCACTGAAGCCAAATCCAGCCGGATGCCGGAGATGGAGTAGTAGCGCGCTAATGCGCCTTTGGCGAAGTTGGTGCCGTTATCGGTGATGATGTTGTTGGGGACGCCGTAGCAGACCGCGATGTCTTTGACGAATTTGACGGCCGTGGGGCCGTCGAGCTTCCTGATCGGCCTCGCCTCAATCCATTTAGTGAACTTGTCGACCGCCACCAGCAGATGCGTCATGCCGCCTCGGGCGGTCTTGAATGGCCCCACCATGTTGAGACCCCAGATAGCAAAGGGCCACGTGATGGGAATGGTCCAGAGAGCCGCGGCCGATTGGTGGCTCCGGCTGCTGAAGTGTTGGCAGCCCTTGCACTCGAGGACCAGCTGCTCCACATCCTTCAGAGCCGTGGGCCAATAAAAACCATGGCGGAATGTCTTGGCCACCAAGGACCTCGAGGCGGCGTGGTGCCCGCATTCGCCCTGATGAATATCCCAAAGGATCTCGAGGCCTTCGGCCGGCTCGACGCTGCGCTGGAAGATGCCGGTCGTGCTGCGCTTGACGAGCTGGTTGTTGATGATCGAATAAGCAGGGGCCCAGCATTGCACCTGCCAGGCCAATACCTCATCGCTGGGAAGTACACCGTTCATCAAGAAGGCGAGAATCGGCCGCGCCCAGGATGGTGCCTCCACCGCCGCGACAACGTCCTGCCCGGGGGCGGCCGAATGAGGAGGCGGTGAACTGGAGCCAACAGCCTCTGCAGCCAAAGCGGTGGCCTCGGTGCTAGGGCCGGCGGCCCCCGGGTCCAGGCTGAACACGGCAGCCCCCGAGCCCGGAACAGCAGTCCCCGAGTCGGAAGCCGGAGCTGCCGGGTCGGCCGGGACGAAGATAGACTCCGAATGCGGGGATAGCCTGATGGAGGGTTTGCGCAGGTACTCCTGGGAGATGCCGGCTGGAGCCAATCTTCACCAGAGCGTCCGCCACCTCGTTCTCGGTTCAGGGTACAAGGAGGAACTCGCAGCCGTCGAAGCTGCCAGACAGCTGCTGGACCAGGTTGCGATAGCTAGCCATGTTGGCGTCCCTGGCGTCCCATTCGCCCGAGACCTGCTGGGTCACCAAGTCGGAATTGCCGTATCAGAGGATACGCCGGATGCCGATCTCCTTGGCCAACCGGAGGCCGTCGACGATGGCTTCGTATTCGGTGACGTTGTTGGAGGCGGCGAAGTGGATCTGAAGCAAGTAGCGTACTCGGTCATTCTTTGGGGAGGAGAGCACGATGCTAGCTCCCAAGCCGGTGAGCATCTTCGACCCGTCGAAATGCATGCGCCAATGCGTCGAGTCGGGTGCCGGCGGCAAGTATTGGGTTTCCGCCCAGTCGACGAGGAAATCCGCCAAGGCTTGCGACTTGATGGCCGTGCGGGGCTCGTAGTGGATCGTGTACGCGGCCAGCTCGATGGCCCACTTGGCCACCCGGCCAGTGGCGTCCCGGTTGCCGATGATCTCCGAGAGGGGGGCCGTGCTTACCACGGTGATGAGATGCTCCTGGAAGTATGGCTTCAGCTTCTTCACGGCGAAGTACACGCCGTAGCACATCTTCTGATAGTGAGGGTAGTTCTGCTTAGAGGCAGACATGACCTCACTAAGGTAGTACACCGAGCGCTGGACCGGCAGTGGTTTGTTGGCCGCTCCACCACCATGACTACGCTCACCACCCGGGTAGTGGCCGCGATGTATAACTGGAGCGGCTCCTTCTCAGCCGGCGCGGACAAAATGGGCGCGGTAGAGAGCTTGCGCTTTAGGTCGCGGAAAGCCTTGTTCGCCTGGTCATTCCACTTGAACGGGGTCGTCTTCTTCATCAGCTGGTACAGGGGCAAGGCCCTTTCCCCGAGCCAGCTGAGGAAACGGCTGAGGGATGCCAAGCAGCCGATGAACTTCTGCACGTCGCGCAGCCGAGCCGGCTTGCGCATGCGCTCGATGGCCATGATCTTCTCCGGGTTGGCCTCGATCCCACGCTTGGAGACGAGGAAACCAAGGAGCTGCCCGGCTGGGATGCCGAATACGCACTTCTTCGGGTTGATCTTGATCTGATACGTGCACAAGTTGGCGAACGTCTCCGTGAGGTCGGCTAGCAGGGTGAGGTGCCTCTTGGTCTTGACCACGATATCGTCCACGTATACATGGACATTCCTGCCGATCTGGGGCAGGAGACACTTCTGCATGCAGCGCTGAAAAGTCGCGCCGGCGTTCTTCAGGCCGAACGACATGGTGACGTAGCAGTAAGGTCCAAAGGGTGTGATGAAGGAAGTCTTGAGCTGCTCGGCTGGGTCCAGCTTGAGTTGGTGGTAGCCGGAGTAGGCGTCCAGGAATGACAGCAGCTCGCAGCCGACTGTGGAATCAATCACCTGATCGATCTGGGGCAAGGCGAAGGGGTCCTTGGGGCACGCCTTGTTCAGGCTAGTGTAGTCAATGCACATGCGCCACTTGCCATTTTTCTTCAGGACGAGGACCGGGTTCGCCAGCCACTCCAGATGGAAAACCTCCATGATGAAGCCGACCGCCAGCAGCCGGGCGATCTCCTCCCTGATGGTCCTCTGCTTTTCCTCAGAAAAACGGCGGAGATGCTGTTTAATTGGCTTGGCATCTGGCCGGACGTGCAGCTTGTGCTCGGCAAACTTCCTCGGAACTCCGGGCATGTCCTTGGGAGACCATGCGAAGACGTCCCGGTTTTCGTGGAGGAAATTGATGAGCTCGCCCTCTTGCGCACTGCTGAGCCGGGTACTGATGGTGACGCACTGGGATGGATTGGCCGGGTCCAGAGGGATTTGCTTGGTGTCCTTGGACGGCTGGAAGGATGCCTCAATGTCCGGCTTCATGGATGGAGGGAGGGCCGGCACGGCCGGCTGCTCGTTTGTCAAGGCCACGAGCCGGTCGAGCCGGCGCTTCGCCTCTGCCACGATCTGGGACTCGGCCAACCGAGAGGCGGCCTCCGCACACTCGATGGATTTTTCGTAGTCGCTGGTTACGGTGATGGCGCCTCCCGGGCCCGGCATCTTGAGTTTGAGGTAAGCGTGATGGGGAGTCGCCATGAACTTGGCCAACGCGGGCCGGCCTAGGAGCGCATGGTAAGGACCGCTCAGATCGACCACCTCAAACCAGACCGGCTCGCGGCAGAAGTTGCGGGGGTCGCCAAAGAGCACGTCTAGCCGGATCTTGCCGATGGGAGAGCAGGAGAGCCCCGGTACGACGCCGTGGAAGGTCGTCCGGCTGGGCTGCAAATGTTTCTTCTTCAGGCCCAGCCTAGCCATGGTGCTGCGATAGAGGATGTTTATGCCGCTGCCGCCGTCGATGAGCACCCGCGAGAAGCGGTAGGTGCGCCTGTCGGTTGTGAAGGTGGAGTCGATGACGAGGGCATGATCTCCCGTCGGGGGCATCGATGTCGGGTGATCCTCCCGGCCCCAACTGACCGGCTGCTCGGACCAGTGCATGAACTGGGGCACGGGAGGAGCGGTGGCATTTACTTCGCAGGACCGCCTAACCTGGCTGCACCTGTTGGACGCCTCGTTGGGGAAGACGACGTAGTACGCGTTCGAGCGGAGGGAGTCGCCGCAAAGCTGAGGACCCGCCGAACCCGATCCCGGTACTGAAGCGCGGATGGCATCGAATTCTCGCCGCACAATCTCGAGCCGGCGCCAGGCGACCGCGAGTTCGGTGGCCTCAGCGAGCAACAATTTGTGCGACGCGTCGAGCTCGGTCGTGGTGAAGGCCAGGCCGGTGCTGGGGGTGGAGAGGGTGCGCGCCTCCTCACCGGGCACTCGCAGACGACCGAAAGCGACGGCAAGCGGCTCCATCCGGGGTCGGGAGGCGCCGTCGCAACCGGGTGGCAGTGGGTCGGGAACGACAAGCACCCCGCCGGGGGACTCGGCTGGGACGAGCGCAACAATGACGCGCAACTAGCCAAAGGGGACGACCAGGCCACTAGCGAGAAGGGCGGCGCCAAGCACCGCATCAGGGCCTCTGCGCTCGACCGCGCCAAGCGGGCCGATCAAACCGTGCGCGATGCGTTCGCCGGTGGGAGTGAAGGGTCTCGTCCGGAATGAAACTCTGGCCGACACCGCGGACGGCCCCACGGTGGGCGCCAACTGTCGTGGTGTGCTCACGGCAGATGCCATGGGTAGGCTAATCGGACGTAGTTGGGGCCGGAGGACGTCGGAGGGTTCCGGAGGCGAGAATGGGGACAAGCGGTGGATGACACACGATGTACCCAGGTTCGTGGCCCTCCGGGGGAGGTAACACCCCTAGTCCTGCAAACTCAACTAGATGGATCAGTAGACGAGCTACAATGGGGCTCCTTGAGCTGGTTTGGGTGGAGGAGGAAGGAGGGCTTGCTCTCTTCTCCTGGTCGGATGGTGGAATGCTTCGCGTGGGGATCAAGAGTTCAGGGTTTCGGGCCCCCTGCATGGAGGGCTCCGTGGGGGTCTTATAGGCCGGCTCCCCAGGGTTACAATGGTAATCTTCCAGGGCGCGGGGCCCTGCTGTCATTGTCTCATGCCAGACAGTGGGATCCGCCGGCCGCGGGCCCCACCGGTCGTCCGGCACTGCAGCGTGTCTTCGCTTGCGTCATGAAGCGGCGGGCACTATTCAGCTACAGCGCCTCGCCGGATCGCCGCCGCTGACCACGGGCCGTGGTCTCCGGGCTCCCTGTAGCCACGCTCGCTCGGTCTACGGGGCGGCGCATACTGTTGCCACGCCCGCCTGGTTTTCGGGACGGCGAGCGTTGTAGCCATGCTAGCTCCGTCGTGAGGGGCTGTCTTGTCACTTGGCCGGCTAGGGCTGACGCCGGCTCGGACGTCCGCCGCCTTCGGTGTCGCCGGATCGGGCTTCTTCATCACGTCTGGCCGGGTCAAGGGCCTTCAGGCCGGCTGGTGAGCGGGCCGGGTTTGAGCTTCATCCCCATGCCTGGCCGGGTCGAGGGTCTTCAGGCCGGCTGGTGATCGTGCAGGGTTGAGCTTCATCGCCATGCCTGGCCGAGTCAAGGGTCTTCCGGCCGGCTGGTGAGCGGGCCGGGTCAAGGGGTGCTGACCCCCCCTTTGTTTTGAAAATGGTGAGCGTTGATGAGCCTACACGGGGGTTATCCCCCCGACACATGCATTGCCCTTTCTCACATCGAGAGTTGGTGCAAACTTCGCCGGTGCATCCAAACCCCGTGATATGATACTCTCTATCACACATAAGCCTCCTTATATCTTCCTCAAAACAGCCACCATACCTACCTATCATGGCATTTCCATAGCCATTCAGAGATATATTGCCATGCAACTTCCACCGTTCCGTTTTTTATGACATACATCATCACTGTCATATTGCTTTGCATGGTCATATAGCTGACATAGTATTTGTGGCTCAACCACCGTTCATCATTGCTATACATGTTACGCTAGCATCATTGCACATCCTGGTACGCTACCAAAGGCATTCATATAGAGTCCTATTTTGTTCTAGTATCGAGTTGTAATGTTGAGTTGTAAGTAAATAGAGGTGTGATGATCATCATTATTAGAGCATTGTCCCAGTGAGGTAAGAACGATGGAGATTAATGAGTCCTCGAAAAAGTGGGGATGAGGTCCATGAGATCGTTCTAAAAAAAAGAAAGAAAAAAAAGAGGGCGAAAAAGAGCCATATAAAAAAATGAGAGAAAAAGAGAGAAGGGGCAATGTTACTATCCTTTTCCACACTTGTGCTTCAGAGTAGCACCATGTTTTTCATATAGAGAGTTTGCTATTTTGTCACTTTCATATACTAGTGGGAATTTTTCATTATATAACTTGGCTTGTATATTCCAATGACGGGCTTCCTCAAATGCCCGAGGTCTTCATGAGCAAGCAAGTTGGATGCACACCCACTTAGTTTTCATGTTGAGCTTTCATACACTTATAGCTCTTAGTGCATCCGTTGCAAGGCAATCCCTACTCCTCGCATTGACATCAATTGATGGGCATCTCCATAGCCCGTTGATTAGCCTCGTTGATGTGAGACTTTCTCCATTTTTTGACTTCTCCTATTTATCTCTACAACCATACTCTATTCCACCCATAGTGCTACATCCATGGCTTGCGCTCATGTATTGAGTGGGAGTTGAAAAAGCTGAAGCGCGTTAAAAAGTATGAACCAATTGCTCGGCTTGTCATCGGGGTAGTGCATGATAAATACTTTGTGTGAAGAAGATGGAGCATGACAGGATTATATGATTTTGTAGGGATAATGTTCTTTTGCATTTTTATTTTGAAAGACATGATTGTTTATTAGTATGCCTGAGTATTGATGTCTTTATATCAAATTATAGACTATTGCTTTGAATCATTTGGATCTTATTATTCATACCGTAAGAGAAAGATTACATGATGAAACATGATAGGTAGCATTCCACATCAAAAATTATCTTTTTATCATTTACCTACTCGAGGATGAGCAGGAATTAAGCTTGGGGATGCTTGATACGTCTCCAATGTATCTATAATTTTTTATTGTTCCATGCTATTATAGTATCAATCTTGGATGTTTTTATATGCAATTATATATCATTTTTTGGGACTAACCTATTAACCTAGTGCCCAGTGCAAGTTGCTGTTTTCAGCTTGTTTTTGGCTTTTCAGAGAAACGGTACCAAATGAAGTCCAAATGCCACAAAACTTTTTGGAGATTTTTTCTGGACAAAAGAAACCTTGGAAGCTTCGGGAGGAGGCTAGAAGCCTCACGGAGGCTTCACAAGGCAACAGGGCGTGCCCTAGGGGTGCGTGCCGTGTTGCCTTGTGGGGCCCACGTGACTCCGTTTGACCTAATTCCACTTCTATAAACTCACAAATATTGGGAAACCATCAAAGAGCCAGAAGAGAAAACCTTTCCGCCGCCGCAACCCTCTGTTCTTCCGCGATCCCATCTAGAGGCCTTTTCCGGTACTCTGCCGGAGGGGGAATCGAGCACGGAGGGCTTCTACATCAACCTTGCTGCCCTTCCGATGATGTGTGAGTAGTTTACCACAGACCTACGGGTCCATAGCTAGTAGCTAGATGGCTTCTTCTCTCTCTTTGATCTCCAATATCATGTTCTCCTTGATGTTCTTGGAGTTCTATCCGATGTAATCTTCTTTTGCGGTGTGTTTGTTGGGATCCGATGAATTGTGAGTTTATGATCAGATTATTGATGAGAAATATTTGAGTCTTCTCTGAACTCTTTTATGCATGATTGTTATAGCTTTGTATTTCTCTCTGATCTATCGATTTTGTTTGGCCTACTAGATTGATTTATCTTGCAATGAGAGAGGTGCTTTGTGATGGGTTCAATCTTGCGGTGCTCAATCCCAGTGATAGAAGGGGACATGACAGGTATTTGTATTGTTGCCATTAAGGGTAAAAAGATGGGGTTTATTCATATTGCTTGAATTTGCTTCTCTACATCATGTCATCTTGCTTAAGGCGTTACTCTATTTTTATTACCTTATTAATACTCTAGATGCATGCTGGATAGCGGTCGATGAGTAAAGTAATAGTAGTAGATGCAGGCAGGAGTCGGTCTACTTGTCTCGGACGTGATGCCTATATACATTATCATTGCCATGAATCCGTCATAATTATTTGCTTTTCTATCAATTGCCCAACAGTAATTTGTTTACCCACCGTATGTTTCTATGCTCGAGAGAGAAGCCTCTAGTGAAAACTATGGCCCCCGGGTCTATCTTTATCATATAAAAAAACCTAAAAATACCTTGCTGCAATTTATTTACTTTTATTTTAATTAGTGTTTTAGTTTATCTATTTACCTCGATAAGATTTAATCCTTGCAAATAAACGCTAAGAGGATTGACAACCCTCTTATTTGCGTTGGGTGCAAGTGTTTGCTCTTGTGTGTGCAAGTGCGCTTAAGGGAATTTTGCTTGGTTCTCCTACTCGATTGATAACCTTGGTTCTTAACTGAGGGAAATACTTATCTCTACTGTACTGCATCATCATGTCCTCTTCGGGGAAATACCAATGCAGACTACAAGTAGCACGGTTCTAATCTCCTCCCTCTAATTCTTCGGCAACGATTATCTCTGGACGGCGAAGCACTGCCGGATCATGAAGACCGTACGCTTGCAAACACTAGAGAGGTCGCGCTTTCGGTCTTTCGTTGGAGGGATCGTTTGTGAACGGTTCAAGGGACTTCAAGTACGATCTACACCGACCCGTATTCTTCCGCTGCTACTCGGAGTCGGTAACGATCTAATCCAAACTGTTATTGCATATTCATAGTGTTCTTGGTTGATCGTAGGGCGATTTTTTTTGTTTTCTACTACGTTTCCCAATGGGACGGTCTCGGCGCTTGTGGCAGGGGTGGCCGAACCGGCCGTGACGGGTGGTCGAAAGTCAATCTGACGGGCTCGATGGTCTTATCATCGGTTGTACTTTGTCGATTTAGTACATGAAGAGGAGCGCCTGTATTCATGCCACAGGGATGTAGCCATTTTGGTGAACCTTATTAACAAATCTTGGTGTCCTGCTCATGCTTGTGTGATTACTTGTCCTCCATGGATTGATGTGCGCCTCGAATTTGCGTAACAAATGGTATTAGAGATGGTTAAAGAGGAACATGAAACTCCTTCAAGTTCAGACATGCTGTCAACAATATCTAGGATGGTGAGTCTAAAATTTTATGTGTGGTATCCAATATGCGAGTTGTTCACTCTCACCCAGATCAGGAACGAAGCTACCAGGGTGATACCGCAATGGTGTTGTCTGATATGGTGACTTTATGGTTGACTTGTGATGTGTTGGATGAATCCAGGAAGTTGGGGACACAAAAACAAGTGTCTATAAGAACTTAATTTTCACAGGAGCTTTGACTATCATAGAGAAAAAGAAGGAACTACTGTTGCAGGTGGAGCCATGTGAAGTCAAGGAAGTATCAGAGAGTTCATGTTCAATGGTTCAAGTCCAATGTACACGGAAATTTGTGCATGAAGACTTCGAGATGGAGAGGACATATTCGCCAAGGTGGAGTTAAAATATATGTGTACGTGCCAGGCTATAATTGGACTTGTAATTAACGGTGGGTTAGGTGTTTGAGTCAGACATGTGTAACCCAGACCTATTATATAAAGACACACGGGATAGCCAAATAGACTAGACATAAGATGGTAAGCTACACAAAGATCACGAGAGAGAAGGTCATGGCGCCCATGGCAGGGGTGGCCGGACCTGCTATGACGAGTGGTCGGAGCGCTGTTTGATGACATCGATGGGCTTATTGTCAGTTGTACTATGTTGGTTTACTACACTGAGAGGAGTGTCTGTGTTCATGCTCCGAGGATGTAGCCTTCTTGGCGAACTTCATTAACAAAATTCGGTGTCGTGCTCGTGTTTGTGTGATTTCTTGTCCTCGAGTGATGGTGTCCTAGACTAGGGGGTACTAACCTAGTCGGCCCGTATTCCTTGGGACGGAGGAGTGGGCTCCCGTTCTAGTCAAGATGGACTCCAGAAGATACATGCAGGAGAAGAGGTCAAGACCGCATCTACCGAAGACTTGGCGCGTACTCCAAGACTCCTCCTGCTGCCTCTATGCCTAGATACCGACCTTGTAATCTTAGGTACCCTATCCGGCGTGTATATAAGCCGAAGGGTTTAGCCCGTAGAAAGGATCTCAACGAAATCTCATTCACCTAAACTTAGGACTAGATCATACGATCTCGAGGTGGATCAACTCTGTACTTGATACTTCTCCATCAATATAAACATGAGCAGGACGTAGGGTTTTACCTCCATTAAGAGGGCCCAAACCTGGGTAAACATTGTCTCCCTTTTCTTGTTACCATCTGTCCGAGATCCACAACTCGGGACCCCCTACCCCGAGGTCTGCCGGTTTTCACACCGACACTGGCGCTTTCATTGAGAGTTCCGCTGTGAGATCAAGGGATTGATGGGATCATCGGCTTATAACCTTGATCTCGCGGGCACGATTCCCGCATCAGAAGCTTCTGTCATAGAAGCACCCTTCCTTCCCCACGGATCAGGAGTAATCCACGACTCCTCCCCAGCTCCGGCCGACCACCCCTTCAAGGGCGAAGGGCCGAAGTATTTTCTGGAAAGCAATTCTGACGGCGACCAACCAGCCATGGCCGATGAACCTGATCTTTGAATCGGTTCGGCCGGGCCAAACAACGTAGGCCTGTCACGGGATGAAGATACCAAGGCCTCGAGCCTGCGGTCCATAGAGATCGAAAACCCACCCACCCCCCACTTCGAGTACTGCCCCGACAACTCGGGGCCTCCAGACATCTGGGATCTAGCCTACGTGCAACCATTCCCCGACGAATCAATCAGACAGTTCTGGGCCAGGTTCTCGTCGATCAAGACAAGATACCGAACTACCAGGATGCGGATATAATAACAGCCTTACAGCACGGATGGAAGGATAAAGGTGCCTCGAATGCCCTCGCTCGCTGCTGTGTACAAACTATCTCGGAGTTGTCCAACCTGGTGTCTAAATTCTGCACCATCGAGGATGCTTGGATTGCCAAGAAGAGCACAGATTCGATCTATGAGCGCAAGTTAAAGTGAGAAAGACTCACACCGCAATGTACACCCCGCGTAGGGACCGTACCGACCAAGCAACCTCGGAAAAAGAAGAAAACCTCTGCCCTCCCCAGGACCACCCTCGACGGTCTCCTAGATAAACCATGTCCGATACATGCTGTTTTGCTCAATTCCTGCCCAACTCACAGCCTGCGCAACTGCTGGGTACTGAGGCAAGTGGCAAACCGAGGACCCGCCCTCCTTACGGGCACCCCCTGTCACGCAGAAGAATCCTCGGACGAGGGCGAGGCCATGATGATTTATGAGACCTTTACGTCCAACAACTAGCGGAAGTGGGCCCTCTGAGAAATCAACTCCATCCATCAGGTGCCAACTCGGGGCGCGTGGATAGACACGCCCATCACCTTTGATCATAAAGATCAGTCGAGGTCAACCCCGAACAGGTGCCCCGCCCCCTGGTCCTTGACCCAATCGTGGGCAGCTGCCGTATCCGAAAAGTACTAATGGACGGAGGCAGCAGCCTAAATTTGATATACGCAGACACTCTGGACAAAATGCAAATCGATAAATCGCGCATCGAACAGAGTAGCACCACCTTCAAAGGCATTATACCTGGGCGAGAGGCACGCTGCAGTGGAAAGATAACCTTGGACGTGGTCTTCGGAACTGCAGATAATTATCGATCCGAAGAGATTATGTTCCACATCGTCCCGTTCAAGAGTGGATATCACGCCCTCCTGGGACGAGACGCCTTCTCCAAATTCCAAGCAGTACCGCACTACGGCTATATGAAACTCAAAATGCCGGGCCAGAACGGGGTAATCACTGCCTTGAGCGACCCCGACAGAGCACTCACAGCCGAAAATAAGACGGCGTCACTCGCCCTCGAAACCCTGTCCGAAGCCCTCACGGCCGAGGAACTGAGCACATTATGAGCCGAAGTCGATCGAGATGATATCATCCTCGACAAACGGCCGAAGTCCACCTCATTCAAGCCGGCAGACGAAATAGTCAAATTCCAAGTACACCCCACGGACCCAGCTAAAACGGCGTCCATCGGGGCAAACCTCGACCCAGAAATTGACGAGGCCCTACGAGGCTTTCTTAAGGAAAATTGGGACATATTCGCCTGGCACCCTTCGGACATGCTAGGAATACCCCGCAGGCTTGCGGAACACGGTCTAAATATATTGAAAGGCTACAAACCCGTCAAGCAATCACTTCGGTACTTCTTGGAACCCAAGCGTCAAGCAATGGGCGAGGAACTGGCCAAGCTATTAGAGGCCGGATTCATCCAAGACATAAAACACCCCGATTGGCTTGCCAATTTGGTCATGGTACCAAAGAAAGATAGGTCCTGGCGCTTGTGCGTCGATTTTAAAGACCTCAATAAAGCATGCCCCAAGGACCCTTTCCCTCTACCACGAATCGACCAAATCGTGGATGCCACCGCCGGGCACGATTCGCTGTGCTTTTTGGATGCCTACACAGGATATCATCAGATTAAGATGAAGGAATCTGATCAGGCAGCAACAACATTCATCACACCTTATGGGCCGTTTTGCTTCAATACAATGCCCTTTGGATTAAAGAACGCCGGCGCCACATACCAGCGCATTATTCAATCATGCTTGGAAAAACACATCGGCAAGACCGTTGAGGCCTACGTCGATGATGTGGTTGTCAAAACCAAACACGTCGGACAATTGGTCGACAATCTCCGTGACACATTCGCCAGCTTACGGGAGTATCAAATTAAGCTCAACCCAGAGAAATGTGTCTTCGGAGTACCAGCCGGCAAACTCCTCGGCTTCATTGTATCTAGCCGAGGTATTGAAGCCAATCCGGCGAAAATAAAGGCCGTGGACTGCTTAGAGGTACCAACAGAGCTCAAACACGTACAAAAGCTAGCAGGATGCGTGGCCGCACTAAGCCGCTTCATATCAAGACTCGGGGAGAAAGTCTTACCTTTGTATAGACTCTTAAAACAGACGAAAACCTTCAAATGGACCAAGGAGGCCGCGGCAGCTCTAGAGGGCATTAAAGCTCTCCTTGCAACTAATCCTATCCTGGCAGCACCCGGCGTATGCGAGCCGGTGATATTATACATCTCGGCCACAAACCAGGTGGTCAACGCAGTACTCGTGGTCGAACAAGACATGGAAGGTCACAAGTTCCGGGTGCAAAGGCCCGTGTACTATGTCTCTGAGGTCCTAACACCGTGCAAGACACGCTATCCCCACTATCAGAAAATAGCCTATGCCATCTTCATGGCATCTCGAAAACTTCGGCACTACTTTCAAGAGTGCTCGATAACCGTTGCATCCGATGTCCCATTAAGCGACATAATTAACAACAGGGAGGCAACGGGGCGTATAGCCAAATAGGCCATAGAGCTCCTACCCTTTGAAATAACTTACCGACCATGCCGAGCTATTAAATCTCAGGTGTTGGCCGACTTCGTGGCCGAATGGACGGAGGCCGAGCTCCCTCGAGAATACAACACTTATTCGCATTGGACCATGTATTTCGATGGTTCCAAAATGCTTGCCGGCCAAGGGGCTGGTGTAGTGCTTACCTCACCCACAGGGGACAGTACTCGGTACGTATTGCAAATTATGTATACTGACTCCAATAACGCAGCTGAATACGAAGCCCTGTTGCACGGACTCCGGATAGCAGCCTCCATGGGTGTCCAACGCCTGGAGGTCTGAGGTGATTCCAACCTCGCCATCTCACAAGTCATCGGCGAATTCGACGCAAAGGACCCAAAGATGACAGCCTACCGGAATGTCATCGTGCGAATCTCGGCCAGGTTCGAGGGGCTGGAATTCCATCATATACCCCGAGATAGCAACCAGGCCACAGATATACTCGCCCGAATGGGCGCTAAGCGGGAAAAAGTCCCGGATAACACCTTCCTCGAACGGCTCTTTAAGCCCTCCGTAGTCTGGCAAGACGACACGGGGCCGTCGGAATCAAACGACGCTGGACAACCTATCTCTCCCGAAGATGACGAGGGGCTGGATATAGTGGGCGGCTCGGCTGTTCAAAGAATAGCCTCCGCGCACGAAGTTATGGCAGTCATTGCACCATGGACCGAGCCGCTCCTTGCATATCTACTCCGCAAAGAGCTCCCCCAAGACCAAACTGACGCACGTCGGATTATAAGGCAATCTAAAGCCGACAAGGTCCACGAGGGAGAACTCTATAAGATAAGCACCACGGGCGTCCTCCAGCAATGTATCTCCGAAGAGGAAGGATGATCGTTACTTCAGGAGGTTCACTCCGGAATGAGCGAACATCACGCCGCTGCTCGGGCCTTGGTTAGCAAGGCCTTCCAAGCTGGTTTTTACTAGCCGACCACGGGCGCCGACACCGCTGCATTAGTACAGTGCTGCCCCGGTTGCCAGGTATTCGCCAAACAAAGCCACATGCCCCCCGCGACTCTTCGCACAATCCCTATCACTTGGCCTTTCGCGGTCTAGGGGCTAGATATGGTCGGCCCACTCAAGGGCGGATCTAGAAAGAATAAATATCTACTTGTCATGGTGTACAAGTTCACTAAGTGGATCGAAGCAAAACCAGTAACTTCGGCAGGCGCAATCCACGTACTGGAATTCATATCAACGGTAGTACACCATTATGGTATCCCCCACAGTCTCATAACAGATAACGGGACAAACTTCACGGCCAAAGAAGTGAAAGCATGGTGCGCTAAAATGGGCATTATGCTCGACTACGCATCCGTATACCACCCGCAGTCAAACGGGCAAGTAGAACGCCCCAACGGACTAATCCTCAGTGGCATAAGCCTAGGCTAGTTCGCTCCCTTAAGGAGGCCGACTGCAAATGGGTAGAGGAACTTGACTCCATCCTATGGGGTCTGCGCACCACACCAAACAGATCCACTGGGTATACTCCATTTTTTATGGTGTACGGCGCCGAGGCAGTGCTCCCCTGCAATATCATACACGATGCACCTGGGGTATGCATGTACGAAGAGCGGGAGGCCGAGCTAGATCGGCAGGACGCCTTGGACGCCCTAGAGGAGGAACACAATGTCGCTCGGGCACGGTCTACCATTTACACAGCAACAAGCTCACCGCTATCATAGCAGGGAGGTCTGCGCGAAGGACTTCAACAAAGGAGACCTCGTCATGCGGCTTCATCCGGAGAAGCAGACGCATAAGCTCTCCCCTAAGTGGGACGGCCATTCATCATCGACCAGGTCCTCATCGGAGGCGCGTACCGGATTCGAGACCCAGAGGACGGGCGTCTAGAACCCAACCCCTGGAACATGACACTGCTCCGACGTTTCTATGGTTGAAGCCCCGAGCACTACTCACCTCTATACATACACCACCCTGCTTTTCTTTTTTTGTCTTTCTCATCCTTTCTTTTTTTTCTCTCTTATAAGACTTCGGAGGCATCCCTTGAGGGGCCCCGAGGAACAAAATCAATACCGCGTGTTCTTTTCAAAACACGCATTATTCCACCTCTTACATACTACTGTCTTTCAAGCCATAATATGCATCGATTTGAATTAAGATTTGGCCAAGCTGGGTTGCCCGGCTCCTGTGCTTGCCCCTTACGTTCCCGATCTTTCGGCTAAGAGGCAAAGGGAGCACCGGTGTGATTGTTACTCCCGGGTCACCCGGCGCAGTACCTCAGACGGACAAAACCGAAAGCTAGCATTCTTAAACGTACAAATTGGTCGGCCATGACATAGAAATAAAGTGGAGGGGTCTCTCTAACCCCGATCAGGGGATTCACCCCCGAGGTCACCCGTCTTCGGACATATGTGTTCGACACAGCTACCCGAGGAATGGAACTGTTGGAAGAACTATTTTCCTCGGAAGATGTTTCTTACGTTAAATAGTAATATAACATAACTCTCTGTCGCACTCTCGTCGCTCGCACCGTATGGCCAGATTGCCTCGTCTCCTGAAACATCTGTTCCGTTCACTTCGGACGGTAGTAAGAAGACACTCCTCGATCACTGGTCGGGGAGGTAGAAGCCGATGGCTGGTTCACAGAGTTTATATGCGCAGATTGAATAATGACATAAAAGTACTTTGATACATAGAGTCATACATAATCGTCTCATTCTACACGGTCTAACCCATCTATCAAGACGTTCAAGGCGCAGTCCTTTAGCGACAACCGAGCGGCAGGCATAACATTCTCGTATACGAGACTAGTGGATATTTCCTCCCTGCCCGGACCCTTTGGCCCTACCTCGGCCAGATGCGCCGTATCAACCTCCGTATACCAGGTCTTGACCATGGCGCATGCCTCCCTCGCCCTTCCCGGCAAGCAGACACCTTCCACGCCTAGATCCGACGCCGAGCTCGCCGCATATGTTCAGCTAGGAAGGCCATGTCTTCGGGAACGTACTCTACTTCGGGTCATAACGCCTTGAAGACTTCCTTCATGGATTTCCGTGCACTTTCATGCACCTCGGCTAGCCATGCTGCCATGTCTTCGGGAACCGGACCTCGGTCATCAAGGGGTCGGCCGGACAGCGAAGCTGGCAAAAAAGCATGTATTAGCCTGCTAAAACATCTCGGCTGAAACCCCAAAACTCAAGCAACAATTCTTGAGATAAAAACTTACCACAAATCCTCTCATTGGCTCGACGATTCTTGGCCTCGGCGGCAGCCAGTTGAGCTTTTAAGCTCTTGATCTCGTCCGCCTGCCGGGCGTTTTCAGCCCTTAGCGCGTTAATGCTATCCACCCCTTGAGTCACCACATGTTGATTGGCCTGGCGATGCGACTCCGTATATAGCAAATCTTCGCGGGCCTGCTTGAGATCTCTCTCAAGATTTCCTATGGCTTCCGCAGCTACATCGGATTAAGCTGTCAGGAGACTTCGCTAGATTAAGATTCATATATACAAGACAAAGCACTTACCGTGCGCCTCTCGGGTGAACTTTTTCACCTGTTCCACCTCGGTCAACGCAGCCTCCAACCTCCCCTTGGCCTGGGAAAGAGCCTCGGATAGCTGCTCATTCCTCGCCCCGTGCACCCTACAAAAAAAATCCCCCAACTTCTTCAGGGAAAAGTCAAGCCTCGCTACGGGCATTATTGCCCATATCAAGCCTTAGGGGCAACTACCATTGTGGACAGCATGAACAAACATGGACATAAAGGGAATCTTCGAGATAAAATGAGCACGGGCTGGACCTTACCCGCAACCCTTGCGACAAAACATCTAGTGATTGATCAAATACCGAACGGGTCTCCCCGAGGTATGCGTCCACCGTGCTGAGAGCATTGAACTCCTGAGGCGAGAACGCTAGACTCCTTAGGGAGGTCTTTCGCCGTCGATAATTCGCGGCGCATTGGACCTCGGAAGGAGTAACCGAGCTAGTCTCTGAATCCTCGGGTTGGGGAACTTCTGGAGCAGCTCCTGAGGAAGAACGTGCTTCGGCTTCCCTGTCCGAAGCCGCCGTCCCCTCGGCCCTAGCACTCGCTGCCACAGAGGATGGAAAGGACTGCCTGCGAATGATCAAAAGGGGTCAGAACCCGAAATAGCATTTCTACGACACACGGTAACCACAATCACCTGATAATCGGAGGAGCGCTTTCGCTTGCCTCCATGACCTCGGTCTGCGCTTCCTCTGCTTCTTGCGGGTGGTTCCCTTGAGGCGCCGCCTCTCCGCGCGAACGTTTCGAACGCCGTCCCTTCGGAGGAGAAGTCAGGGGACCAGGGGCTGGGGGATGAGGGGCCCGCTTTCGAGTAGAGGGAGAGGGCGTTACCGATGAAGCCGGCCTCGTCCCCGGCACGTCCGGGGTGACGGCTACCTTGGAGCCGTCAAGGCACTCCATGTAAAATTTTCTCCCCTCATAGATGAGGGCTAGATCCTCGTCCTTGTGAAAGAGGGGGTCTTTCGCTCGTCAGCGTGTTTTCGGCTCGGGTGCCGGGCTATTTAGAGCCTCCACCCGACGCCTCCATCTCTGCTCAAAATTAATAAATAGATCGATCAAATGAACTGGCTATCAAAACAACTCGGGTAGGCACGATAAAGGAGCGGGAAGACTCACTATATCAGCAGGATTGAAGTAGGACAACCCGTCTCGGAATTGACGTCAGGCGAATTCCTCTGCTATTCCTTGGTAGATTTCGGTCATCACTGTCCCGAAGGCCGCTTGGTAAAAGAAACTTTGCCGGATCGATCGAGAGCAGTCCTTGGTCTCGTTGTATGCGCACAATGGGTGAGGGCGCAGCCGGAGTGGTTGGACTCTTTGGTCTATCGCCGTGGCCATAACGTCTATTATGGTAAGGCATGTCCTTACCAATTGCTTCACCTTGGCGGCCAGCTCGGTCACCTCGGCACCACCTTTTGGAGCCATACCCTGCGGCCTCCAGCTATATCTCCTCTTCGGGGGCTCCAGAGAAAAAGGGGGAAGCCCTGGCCGAACTGGGTCTGGGAGAGGGACATCATCTATGTAGAACCACTCGGTTGGACAGACGCCGGCATCCTCCCGAGGTGTGCCTGGCGGGTATTCCGTCCCCTCGATTCGATAGACTTCGGCCGCCCCAACCTCGTAAAGCCTTTCGGCGGAGGAACAGGGCACTACACAAAAGTACCTCCTCCAGAGTCCGAAGTGCGCTTCACACCCAAGATGCATCTCGCATAGGGCAACGTATCCCGCAATGTGTAGAATTGAGTTGGGGGTAAGGTGGTGAAGTGCAGCCCGTAAAACTCTAACAGGCCTCGGAGGAAGGGATGAATCGGAAATCCTAAACCGCGCGGCAGGAAGGAGACGAAGCATACCCGTTCATCCTTTTGAGGGGAGGGGAAATTATCTGCGTTCACCTGCCCGTTGATGGATGTTAAGCCCGGGCAGGTCGCTGTCAGATCTGAATCCGGCAGGTACCCTTGCCTGGCCAGGCGCTCCAGTTGTAGACGCGAGACAGCGCAACTGCCCCAATCGCCCCGGACGGGGCCATGAGGGCGCCTTGAAGAACCTGCGTCGCTCGCCATGGGAAACCCTGAGGGATGGACTTGGGAGGAAGGGGAGCGCTTGTGCGGTTTGCTTGAAAGGAAGATTGGGGGTTTGTGATAAATCCGCACGACTGACCCGTGTATAAAAGGGGGAGGAGACCGACGCTTCAACGTTTCGCCATAAAGCTGACCCGGTTCCCCGTAAGACTCGGTTCCCCAAAGATCAGAAAGTTGAGGCCACGCGTGGTAGGGCTGGGCCCGCTCGGCGGGATTACCAATCTTGCCGAGGTCTACTTAAAGCTAAGCTGAAGGGATCATGTACGGAACTTACCTGCTGAGCCAAAGACTCCGGAACCGAAGTCCAAGAGTGTCGTCCTCGGCGTCGGAGACCAGTTCAGGGGCTACTGATGGTGTCCTAGACTAGGGGGGTACTAACCTAGTCGGTCCGTATTCCTTGGGCCGGAGGAGTGGGCTCCCGTTCTAGTCAAGATGGACTCCAGAAGATACACGCAGGAGAAGAGGTCAAGACCGCATCTACCGAAGACTTTGCACGTACTCCAAGACTCCTCCTGCTGCCTCTGTGCCTAGATACCGACCTTGTAATCTTAGGTACCCTATCCGGCGTGTATATAAGCCGAAGGGTTTAGCCCGTAGAAAGGATCTCAACGCAATCTCATTCGCCTAGCCTTAGGACTAGATCATACGATCTCGAGGTAGATCAACTCTGTACTTGATACTTCTCCATCAATAGAAACACGAGCAGGACGTAGGGTTTTACGTCCATTAAGAGGGCTCGAACCTGGGTAAACATTGTCTCCCTGTTCCTGTTACCATCTGTCCGAGATCCACAGCTCGGGACCCCCTACCCCGAGGTCTGTCGGTTTTCACACCGACATCGAGCGATCGATGTGCGTCTTAGATTATTCTAACAATGTGCCCTGGTGGTGACGTCGAGGAAGTGGCAGTGGCGCCTTCCTCTTCGTTGATGGAGGTGGCAAATGTCTTCGACTCTTGGTCGTGTCCTCTTCTTTGCAGGAGGAGGGGATTCAGTCTTCAGAAGTTGGCCATCGTCATCTTCGCTTTATTTGGTTTGCTAAACATAAAACCAATAAAACGTAAGGCGGTTGAGCCGGTTAAGCAAAACCGGTGAGAAAAAACAAAAAAAAACAAAAACAAATATGGCTTGGAAGGCTGGACGAAAGGAAGAAAAACAGAACATAAGACAGAACTTTGGGATCAGTTATATGTAAGTCGCCTGAAAATTTATTTTGGGTAAGTTGACTTTTTGAGTCATTAGATTAAGATCCAAAGGCCATTCTTCTTTCTTCTTCCTCTAGCTTTCTTCCACCTCCAAACGGTTCCTCCTCTCACAAAATCGACTTAACCAAATTACAAATTCAGTCAACTTACATATATCTATTGTGCAGAACGTTACTTATTTTTGAAGTAGAGAGAAGAGAAGAAAGGCGTTGCGTGGGACACTGTGGTGGGTGGTCGTGGAGTATTCGTCCTAGCTAGTCAGAAACTGAAGGTTTGTGGATGCTTGCATGTACAACCCAGTTCTGTTTCTTTCATTTCAGAGCAATATGCAATAAAATTTTGTCAGATTTAGGGATGTGCCGGCTTCAGTTTAAAAGGAGGCAGCAAAAGACAACCAGTATTTAAACATAACGATGAGCAAACGCACACATCAGGTATCAAACACATGGAACAGAAGGTACCCGTTATAATTTTTTTGGTTGAGGAACGGGCAATTGTTGCCGATATATTAAGGAGTAAACAAATACAAAATCTGGGTGTTACAAAAGGTTTGGGTTAAGGTGACCCACACCAAGGTACTCGTATTCCGATCACGCATATGCATCCAGCTGAATGTTGATGCTAGGTAATAGTGCCATGGGATGCATTTTTTTTAGATAGACAAGAAGCCACCGGGTTGCCTCCCCGCCCCATTACTCAGACTGAAACAGGATACAGAGTCACAGGTTCCTCAAACTACAGCTCATACAGAGCAACACAGTCCAGACGATAAAAGAGAAACAACGCTACCAGAACTACAGCAATGAATACTGAATAAAAGTGAAGGAACAGATCAAAGCCCACGCAGGGAGGGAGCAACATCTATAAGTAGAGGAGACCAAGAGCAGATCATGCACTCCCCCAGTTCTTCAGAGCGTAGATGTTGCAGATCTCCTTCAGCTTTGATTTGATCGCATCTGGAGGTAGCAAGGTTGAGCCCATCACACCATCAGCCCGAGGCAGCTGCACCCGGAGATGGATACATTTTATTAAACTAAATATCTTGTCTGCAACTCTCAGATCTCTAGCAGCGATCTTCTCCTCTGTATCACGCGGGCTCGTTTGGGACGAGGGTCAGAACCAACCCACGGTGGCAGCTCGGCAGCCGAGGAAACCTGGAAATATCGCCGCCAATGGGGTATTTCTTCTTATATTCATATGCAGGCACAGACAGAGACACAGCCTCCTGATCCCCGATCAGGACGACGCTGCTCTGTCTGTAATCGCTTAGCTTGCATACAAACCGGTCGGACCTCCTCGGCAATGATCTATGAGAAGCTCTGTAGGCACCGATTTCCCGCAGTTTTTCGTTCCACAAACCATCGTAGGTCCAGCTGCATTGAGACGAGGCGTCAGCCCAACCGGCGGGGAGAGGAAACGGCAGGTCCGTGTCGTCGTCCCAGCACATGTCGCCGCCAAACACGACGTTCTCCGCACAGCTCAGCGCCGCGACGGCGTGCTCGGCCTGAGCGTAGCGCTCCATGCAGTGCATCGGTTCCGGCGGGCAGGGGCACTCGAGCTGCGTCGTGGCGATGCGGATTGGCTTCATCGTCGTCGACCCTGGGCTCGGGTTGATGTCGGCCTCTAGGTAGCTCTTTCCCGTCGCCGTAGTAGCGAACTTCCAGCGCGCGTAGTTCTCCAGAGGAATCTTGCTCAGCTGCCACAAATGCGATACAGATCAGATGGAGTAATTTTCGCATTAAACATCAGCATGTGATTTTTTCAGAGGAATCGTCGTCGCCGTACCATCATGCAGAAGTTCTTGTCTTTCTGTTGTTCCTGGGAGATGGGTGAAGAGTGGTACTCTTTCCACCACGAGAAGCTCTGGAAAATCTTGAGAATGTATGGCGTGATTTCCTGGACGTGGAACAACACTTAGAAAAGCGAAGAATTTAAGCGAGTGAACCAAAAAACGTTACTGATCTTGGGTGTTACCTGGAAGAAAATTACATCCGGTGAATGCTGATAGACGAGACGGCTGATGGCCTGCATCCTTCTGTAGACCACAACATCCTCGCGGAACCAGACGTTGTAAGTCATGAACTTGATCTCCTTCTTGGCATCCTTAAAATGAATTCCAAACATCACAAAGTAAGATGGAACAGCACAAAGCTCCTCTGAAGTACGCCAACTAATAATAATCAGAGGCAACAGAGGACACAGATAACCAAATTTCAGAAACCTTACTTTAACCAAATTTCAGAAACCTTACTTCAAACATTTGGACCAACAACTCAAGATATCAACAGATGTAAGTTATCATACTACAAAACTAGCGCTTATAAATGTGGCGAAAGATGGATCATGTTACCATTTCTCCCAGCCGGATGGTTTGGAGGCGATGCACCTGCACCTGAACCTTTGCCTTTGAATGATGATCCTAGCTTGATAAGCTGAGCGTTAGACCAAGGATCATCTATAGAGACATGAATACTAGTTGGGCGAAACAAGTACAACCAGTCCTGGTTTAAATACGTACCGGGAAACGAAGAGGCACCTCGCAGTACTGATTACTGGACTTTATCAAAACGAAGGGTCTTGCGGAATGTAAATGGTCATCTCTGAAGAGTCTGAACATGGACGTGCATGTAATTATGCATACGGAATCCTAAGAGCTAGCGGAGTAGTAACAGTTCAGGGTTAACTACAACGAGAAATGATATTCATACCGTGCGTGGATCCACCGTCCATTCTTGAATTAAGATTTGTGCTATGTTTACTGCTTTTTGTCAAAGTTTGTCATGCTTCAAAGTAATACATTAGGTTTTTTTTTCTTCTTGTTTTGTTGTGTACCAGCAAATCCACTTTGAAACAAGTGCATTTTTAATATGCATTTGTTGGACATAAAACTATTGAAAGGTCATACAAAAAAATGTATAGCATAAATTGAAAGGTTATAATACTGTACAATTTTGGAACTAGTGTGGTCAAAATCATGGTTAAGTGGGTTATACGGCCATGCAAAAAAAAAAGTGGGTTATACGGGAATAAGGCTAGGAGAAATATCAATAAAACCGGTATTGATTTAAAAAAAAATCTGGTCTGTAAAAGATTGATACATTGTAGCAAAACAGATAAAATCGGCTGGAAGCAACATGAACACATATATGTAGCAAAAATACATTGTTCAATTTTTTTGTGTGTGATTATGTTGAATTTATCACTTCCAATGCATTCGTCGTAGATTTTTTAAATGGCCTTTTGCGAATGAGGTAATTTTATTGAGTTATGGATATCGCATATGTTTCCAGATGGGGTGCGGTTTATATTACTTAGGAATAGTCGTTTGCATTACAGCTGCCAAGGAGTGAGTCTGACACGGCATAGCCAAGGAGTGAGGCTGACACTAGGGAGGGTCTATGTCTCGGTTGATTGAGATTTAACTAGCTCTTATTTGATTTTATAAATCTGTATTTATAAAACCAAAAACATCGACGTTGGACAAAAAATCGTCTTGTACAAAACATGTAATGTTGCCTCCATCATCTGAGAATTAACTAATTCTTGGTAGGTTTTACGAATATTTTCATACATATCGAAAAAAATGTTTATTGTGTTCTAACAGATTGTTTATCTAGTGAAAAAAAAATAGTGTATGTTTTTAGAGTTAAGATAGTACTCCATCTGATCTGAATTAATTGACGCGGCCTCTATACAATGTATAAAACTTGCATGGACCTCAACGTCAGATTGGGGAACCCCGACGTTGACTGAGAACTCAAATCTTCTCATGACAGGGCTAAATGGGTAAAACATCATGAATTTAGTGTTCAAATATCAGTACTAGGAATTCTAAACCTTGCATTGAGGTGGCTTGTTGCCCCCTAGCCTAGTTGTATTTGTCACTACGACGGAATTGGCAAAATTTAGCATACTATCATCTCTTATAGGAACCCTTTTCACTTCAAAGTCTAGAAAACTCAAGCCGCTCATCTAGGATATCATGTATGAATTCTAAATTCATATTTGGTGAGACTACTAAATGCATATTCGACTTACCACTTCCTTCTTTCCTTTCTCATCATCATCCTTTATGTACACACCGCTCGTACCTTTTCTCCTTAGACTGCACAAGTGTTGTTGCACTGACCCACCACAACCTTGTGACCCTAGCTTCCTTAACGATTTTGTCTTCTTTAGATCATCTACAACCACGATTGTCTAACTTCCATCACCAAACGTCCGCAGATGCGCCCGGTCAGTGATCGGGTGCGTCCGTTTTGAGCCTCCATTTGTGCATGCATGCAACCATGTCCATAACTTTGTTTCTAAACTGTCCGGTCAAATGCATGTGATTGGTGGGAATGGAGAGAGAGAGAGAGAGAGAGAGAGAGAGAGAAAAGAAAGAGCAAAGGTGGTCTGGGGTGGGCCACATCCTACATGGAGGGCTGTCCGTCCGTACATGCCTGGACATCCTCATATTCTCCCCATATTTGGTGTGGATATGGGGATTTGCGTACAACCCGGTCATACGGGAAAAAGTGTGTGTGTGTGGGGGGGGGGGGGTGGGGGGGGGGGGCTTGGGTGGCTTTTTTTCTCTCTCCCATGTCCGGACGGTGATCGGGTTGTCCTCCCGGGAGTATAGGGAGGATTTGGGTGGTCGGTTGTAGATACTCTTACTTCTTGTGGTTTGGCGTTGTGACTATGCATCTGCTCAGTTTCACACCTTCTTTCTTCGGTACCCGAAGTAACTCCTACCTAGCCACGACACCTCTATCATGCCCCTGTGGAAACTGTGTTTCCAAATATAGGTCTTGGAAAATGGTTAAAAGATGCAAAATGGTGGTTGAAAGTTGGCTACACATTGTGTTGGAAGGTGGTTTTTTAAAAAAAATGTTGAATCTTAGTTGAAAGTTTGACTTAAGATAAAAAAAAAAGAATTGGGTGGAAAAGAAATGGGAGTAGCTGGAGCGCCTATTCAACGCTTCAGGCGCACCTGAATGGTGCTGGCGCTCATGCAGAACTTTCGCGGGCCGCGGCCCATAGAGCAGTTCGCACGCTGGCTACTGCTCGCTCACGTCCTTTTTTTCTCGCTCGCTCGCTTCGTTTTTTTTTTTTGGTTCGCTTGCTGGTTCATGGAAAATAGCCTACGGTTTCCTTATATATTTGAAAAAATACACTAATTTTAAAGAAAGGTTCTCAGGTTTAGAAAGTACATGAATTGAAAAATATTGTAAAATTTCTTTTTTTATGGATTTTAAAAGTGTCCACAAATTTTTTAAAGTACACGAATTTGAAAAATGGCGAGCACAAAAAATATTCATGACTTAAAAAATGTTCACAAATTTGAAAAATATTCATGGGAACAAAAAATTTATTCCCAAAGAAAAAAATGTTTTTGAATTCAAAAATTGTTTGCAATATTTAAAAAAATATTTGCAAACTAAAAAAATGTTCACGAACATAAAAAATCTTGAGTTTTTGAAAATGTTTACATTTTTTCAAAAGTTCATGCTTTCAAAATATATTTTTTTCAAAATCAAATAAAAGAGAGAAAAATAAAAATAAAAGAAACAGAGAAAACCGAAGGACAGAGGACGCTGGCCCAGCGCCAAATAGCAAATTCCGGAGACCCCTCTAAATAAAACCAAACTCCGGTGATATTTCCTTCGTTCCTGTAAACATTGTGATGACGTAATAAAGCTTTGGGCCAAAAACAGAAAGAAAGCTGTGTCATCAACATCGGCCCCAAGTATTCGCCGTTCCCTCCTCCGCCCAACTAGCTTCGCCGCCCGCGCTCAGATTGGATGCGGCGGCTAGCGTATGCATCGGCGTCGAGGCCTCGCTCCCAGTACTCCCCATCCCATGAATACGAGGCGCTCGGTTCTCTAGCGATCTTGATCCTCCTGTTGCCGAACTGGAGCGTGTTCCGAACGGGATCGCTTTGGTTGGTAAGAAGCCCTGGCTTTTCGCCAAAAAAAAAGAAAAAGCCCTAGCTTGCCCGGCTTGCTCTTCTCTTTGCTCTTGTCTTCGACTCTGTGATTGGTCTCAGTTGAGCATGTCCTGTCGATATCAAGGTGCGGGTGCATCAGCCCAGTGCTGTGTGCCTGTGTTCGATCTGCACGTGTAGCGAATTAGGGTTTTGTTTCGTTCGGTTCAGTTCCATCTAAATTGCATAATAGACGGAGAAGAGGACAGCAGGAACTTCAGCTGGAGCTAGGATTTTTCTTTTCGGCTTCTGATTAACGTATGCAATTTCGTCCAGGTTCAGGTTAACTGAAGATTGGCTCCGGCTAAATTTCGCTCATAAGTTAGGTGCCAAGGGTTTATGTCTTAACATACTTCGAGCATCCGATCGACCAGGATTCTGTAATTTTGAACTGTGGTCTATACACAGAGCGGGAGCGGGATAAGAAAAGGAGCGGGAGGACAGGGACAATGATAAGAAAAGGAGCGGGATAAGATGATGCATGGTTCAGAGATATTATCATGGCTAGGCAAGAGGCGCAAACTTGATGAAGAAACACAAACTGAAAAAGAGAACGGTGTTACGGCTTGCACAGGTATTTGAGGAACATGTAATGATTTAGTGGTTGGTTTTTGATATATTGACAAGGGTGATACGTTAGCAGAAAATGGCGATGTTACGTTAAACTTCAGGATGATACGTTAGCAGAAAATGGCGATGTCGATGATGATGGTACTCATCTACAGGTCCTTTAACTAGGAAATAATTTAATGTCAACCACTAATATTTCTGGGCGCAATAAGTTATTTGAGTCATCCTGTTTTGTCAGTAGAAGTCAGAGTAACACGCTTCACTCTTGTTTCCACGACAATCAGACTGGAGCGAATGTTCAACTTCTGAAACAGGCTTTCGCCCCACTTTATATAACAACCGAATAATGTACACGGTAACAACTGAACAATGTACACGGACGAATGATACAAAATTATGAGATAGCCCTTATACAACACCGATCCCATGATGATCGGATCACGCAGGACGCAACGCCCCCATGAGGGAGAACGATGTCAAGCGTCGCCGCTGCTGAGTCCACAATCAGACAAAGGTTTTCACCCGGAAGCCAGACACGGAGAGGACCACCACCATGACATCTTCAAGAAAAGACCGGCGTCGCCGTTGTTGGAGACAAAGCGCAGAGCTTTCGCTCAGTAACTCCCCCATGCCACCACGAGGCCTCTAGGACAAGCGCAACGAGATCAGAACTCCGGATCTGGATTGGGGCGGTGCCACTGCCTGTGACAAAGAGCACGCCCAAGCCACCCACCACTCCTCCTCTCGCCGCCCATAAGACCAAGAGGGAAAGCCACCGTCGCCGCCATGGTCCCCGTCGGAGAGGCAACCATACAACTCGCCATCCGGGACCGCCGCTCGACATCCATGTCTAAGATACCACCCATCGCCCACATCACGGTGCACCTGACGGTGCCATGCACTGGGGGTGGCTTCCCGCTAGGGAGCCCGGTGAAAGGCTCGGGCAGGGGGCCTAGGAGGTGTTCTCCCTCATGAGAGAGGGGATACACGGCCTAAAGGTCCAAGCTGCTCATAGGCAGGCGTTGGACGTCTGGGCCGAGTTTGATGTGTCGGATGCTCGGCCAAGGCCGGATGTCCGGCCAAACAGGGTTTACCTTTGGGTGCCCTTGCCGGATTTCTGGCTGGACGCCGGATGTTTGGCCAGTGGCTGAGGCGCCGGATGTCCGGTCGCTGTAGAGTCGCTGGCTGTTGTTTTCCGCGTGTTCTTCCTCGTCTCATGGCGCAGGATGTCCTCCCGTAGTAGAGTCACCGGTGTTGTTTTCTTCGTGTTCTTCCTCGTCTGGGGCCGCCTGATGTCTGCCCCTTGGCCCGGATGTCCGGCCGCTGTATCGTTGCAGCGGTTCCACTTGTTGCTCTTCTTTCTTCGCTTCCGTGAGGGCTTGGCCTTCGCACCGAGCTTCTCCATGGACGTTCTCTTGATACCTAAGCACGCATAGTGTCTCTGTTTGATGTAGTAGTCATCTCTCATGTGTAGGAGTAAGTAATTCAAGAACGAATGCGTTAACCTTATCTTCAATGGCATGTGCGCGCGCTCTAGTAATTGGTCCACTTGATGCTTGAGGTGTTGGCATAGTATCCATGGGGTGACCGTTGGATGCTTCGCATCACCATCTCCTGGAAGCTTCTTCATCTTGGTGTGCAAACCAAGGACCCTTCAACTGATCAAGGCTCTAGGTCGGTTAGAAAACATACGAGCTAGGAGAAGGAAAGATACGGATATAACTACAAGCTGGCAGCAGCGACCTCAACACCGCTCACCGCAAGCATCGCTCCACCATGCCTCGCCTATGAAGTAATCATGCACCCTTCCCAAAGCCGTTCATTGTACGCAGCATTGACAAGTACTCCGATGACTCATAGCCGGATCACTGGTATAGTGACTACCTCATGGCGGTCGATATGGCGGGAGGTTACATAGGCAGCGCCCTGAGATATGTTGTTTAATCCAACCATAATTTTACGTTGAAAAGGAGGAATAGCCCGGCCTCTGCATCGAGAGATGCACACAACCATTTTATTATATTATTACACAGAACCTAACAAAAAAATACATGGATTAATCGAAAGCCACCTTGCTGGCAACTACTGCTGCTACACCTACAATCTTGATGACGTCCCCTGACCGCACATCAAAACACAACATATATTCTGGTGGCCTCATAAAGCCGCCCGCTGGCAAGCCGCGAGCACCAGCCGATCTAGTTAGACCCTCTGCGCGCACCGCATGTGCATGCTCTAGAATTAGTTGCCGCCATCTTCCGTCGCCCCACCTTGATACGCCTCCAACGTATCTATAATTTTTGATTGTTCCATGCCATTATAGTATCAGTCTTGAATGTTTTATATGCAATTATATATCATTTCTTGGGACTAACCTATTAACCTAGTGCCCAGTGCCAGTTGTTATTTTCTGCTTGTTTTTGGTTTTTCAGGAAATCAATACCAAACGAAGTCCAAATGCCACGAAACTTTTTAACGATTTTTTTCTGGACAAAAGAGACCCTGGAAGCTTCGGGGGGATGCCAGAAGCCTCATGAGGAGGCCACAAGGCAACAGGGCGCGGCCCCAGGGGGCGCGCCCTGATGCCTTGTGGGCCCCTCGTGGCTCCTTTTGACCTAATTCCACTTCTATAAATTCTCAAATATTCGGAAACCAACAGAGAGCCAGACGAAAAAACCCTACCGCCGCCGCAAGCCTCTGTTCTTCCATGATCCCATCTGGAGGTTTTCCGGTACTCTGCCTGTCGTGGTTTTGACACGGCAGATGCCCTTGTGAAAGGACTTGGAGATGAGGCCATCGCACAAGTGTGGAAGCTTAACGGGGTTGATCGAGAACGAGAATACGCCGGGTTACCCAGGTTCGGCCCCTCACGGTGGAGGTAAAAGCCTACGTCCTGCTTGATTATATTGCTGTAGATCTCGATTACAAGGATGCAGATTCGCTAACCTAGCTCTCGAGGGGATTGCAACTTAGTCTTTTTCACATAGGTGCTCCCCTTTATATATACAGGTGGAACCCTAGATTACATGAGAGTCCGGGTCGTTCTTTGACCCGTCTCCTATTCCTTCCTACCTATTCTCCAAGACGGCCTTAAGCCACCCATCTTCCTCGTGAGCCGGCCCATTGCCTAAGCCGGCCCTTCCCGCTTGGGCCTTCTCAAGCCGGCCCGCCGAGAGTCCTTCAGCCCTGCAGTGAGTTGACCCGCTGAGCTTGCTCCATGGCCGGGTTATCACCCTGCCGGGTCTATATGCTGGTAAATATCCCCAACATTAGCCCTCGGTTTGACTTGAATTTATTCATGTTAAACTTCACCCTGGAAAACAAAACATTAGTAAGATACTCTCCAAATGCTTCCCAAGCCGGCCCTTCAGAACGCTGTCTTTGACCGGCCCGATTTTCCGGGTTAAGTAGATCGCCGGGTCATTCCTTCGCTTCCAGACTTAGCATTTTGTATTTCCTTTCCCTCATGACGTCACAATCCACATCCGCAAAATCCGGGATGACATCATGCCGAATCTTTGAGTGGGTTTGTATGGTCTTGTCAGGCACGAAAATCGAGGAGCCCGCAGCCGAAAATTACTGCGCCGCCTGGGGTCCCGCACCTGCCGTTCCAATTTTTACCGTGCCAATAAAGTGGCCAGCTCACCCCCACTATCGTTTTCACCTCTTGCTCGTCTTCTTCCTCGCGTCCGCCACTTCTCACGCTCGAAGCGCCGCCACCTTCGGGTTCTCCGACCACCTCGAACGCGTCCTCTCCGCCGCCCCAGTCGCCGCCGGAGCTCATCCAGAACACTCCGGCCATCTCCACCGCGCACAGGTACGCCCAAATCATTCTCTCCTTAGATCTGTAACGCCCCATTCTTTGCATAGTTCGTCGTGGTTCGACCGTGTTCATCTTCTCCTCTCATCAGTAGATCTAGATTCACTGGAATCACCTGAACAGGCCCCTTTTAGTATTACGGCGATGCCATTTTTGCCGTCCAAATCTCTGTACTGCTTTCTACAGACCCGCATTGACAGACGGGCCCTCGTATTCATCCATGCTTAGGTCTTTAAACTTTCTTTTTCCAAGCATTTTTAGATCTGTAACGGCAACCGCTCCGTTGGATTCTTTGTTTATAACTAGCTCAACACTTAAGAAAAATCCAGTGCACCACTGAATCACTAGCGCCGGCTCATTGTCACGCCGGCTTATCACTGCTTTCGGTAGCTTGCATAAATCCGGGTCATGACTTTTAGCAATCATGGTCGTCTTATCACTTTGCCGGGTTATATCTTTAAATTTCCCGACGGCTTATCCCTCATGAGCTTAACACACCGGATTATTGTTATTATCTTGCAGTTGAAATCTGAAATCGTCATGGCCCCCAAGACCGACAAGGCCTGCAACTGGGTCAGATCCCAGGTCTCAACTCTCGTGTTGAACGAGATCGTGGGGCAAGGCCTCTTGCCGGCTCAAGCAACAATCAGCTGGCGGGCACCTGACGAAGAGAGTTCTCCCCAGCCTAAGCAAGACGAAGTGGTCGTCTTTGCAGATCACCTTCAGAGGGGTTTTCATCCGCCCAGGTCAAAATTCTTCCGTGACGTTCTCAATTTTTTTGACCTTCGTCCACAGGATCTTGGCCCAAACTCAATCACCAATCTCTGCCAGTTTCAAGTCTTCTGCGAAGTATACCTTCAGACAGAGCCAACTGTCCTTCTCTTTCGAGAATTCTTCTACATCAACCATCAGACCGAATTCATCGATGGTCCTAGTATAGAACTTGGTGGCATTTCCATTCAAAGGCGAAGAAACAGTCCCTTTCCTGAGGCCAAGCTGGCGAGTCATCCCAAGGGCTGGAACAAGACTTGGTTTTATTGCAAAAACACTGCTCCTCAAGGTGAAAACCCCTTACCGGGTTACAGACTGGACCGGCTCAACGCCACAGTTGCCTTTCCGGGTTGGCCGTCAGCAGAGGAACGTAAGCAATTTGCCCCTATTTATTCCAAGCTAAGGGCATTGGCTGCTAACGGCCTCACCGGGATCGACCTGACCCGGTGCTGGATAAGCTGGCGAATCCAGCCCCTTAGCCAGAGAGGCGACTTAATGTGCAATTATACTGGTGAGACGGCTGACGCGCAACGCTTCAGCCCAGTTAATTTGTCTGTGGGTGACATCAACAAAGCCACCAAAAAATTGTTGGGAGAGCCCCAAGATAAATGCAACAAAACTGGGTTAGCTCCCTTCTGCTTGACCAACCCTGTGCCCTCAGTAAGTACTTGCACCTGTTATTCTGTTCTTGACTCGCCTTTTCCATCTCAATCATAATCGCCGACTCATCCCAAATGCAGGAAGACGACAAGTTTTGGAAAAAGAAGAAACCTCGACAACCCGCCCCCGCTCCAGTGGAGCAACAGGATGAGTCGGTCGATGCTGATGAGCCGGCTGCAGAAGTTGAGGCTGAGGTAGAACTCGACTCGCTTGGTCGTCTTTTTATTCAATTTGCTGACGCCCCTTGTCTTCGGGATGAAGCTGAAATTAGCCACACCAACGAGCCAGAGGTAACTTTGATCTCTTCAGACTCTGACCCTCCAATACCTATTCGGAAGAAAACCCGGGCTATAATCCGCAAGGTTCGAAGGAAACCCCGGGTTGCCGTCTGTAAGGTCCATTTTTCTCACCAAGATGCTCATCTGGATCCCCAGTTTGTTTTGAAGAAGACAGAGCAAGCCGGGACCTCCAAAAGGAAGACCCGGAGCAGTGAAGGCGAGTTAAGTGGCGGGCTTCCATACGAGCTGCCATCCCGTAGAGCGCGGGCAGAGTTGCTTCTTAGTCCAACTCCCTCCTTTCCTCTAGCTGGTCGTTTCAAAGAGCCCTTACATTTAAATGACTCGGCATATCAGACGTCCCCCTCTTCAGGCGAGTCAAGCGCTACTCAGGCGCCGGCTTTCAACATCAACCCTGGGTAAGTAATGTAACCATTCTTGTGAAAGTGATTTCTCATTCCTCACCCTTTAAATGAATAACTCCTTGTCCCTTGTACAGCGCCAAGGCCATTAAGAAGAAAGTAGCTGCCGGGTCATCTGACCCGGTCATTCAAACAGGCCCTCAAGAAGAGGAGGCCACTTTGGTCACCCAGGACGAGCCGGCATTCCAGAAGAGCCCGCCGCCTCAAGACACAGCAAGCCTGGCTCGCGCATCCTCTCCTACCGCTCAGGAGAGGGAAAATTTAATTGAAGACCAACCCAAATAGCAGCCCGAGGAACTGGCTCAAGAAGAAGTAGTGGTGATGAGTGAGCGGCAAACTACTGCACCAGAAGCCTCCACCGCTCCTTCCAAGGTTCCTGCCAAGCCTGAGCCGGCCCTAAAGGACAAGGGAAAGATGGCTCTTGAATTTTCTACCTTTGAAGACCAAGACGCCAGCTCCTTACACCAAGCTGTGCTGACCCGGCTGTCTGAAAGCTAGGACACAGAAATTGGCATGATAACTTCATTGAAGCGGAAGTATGAGGTAACTTGCGCCCTCCGTTCTGGACCATATATATATATGTAGCCCCCAAGGGCCGGGTCATTATAGAATGATGACCCGAGACTTCAAAATTTAACTTGTAAGCAGAACTTCAACCGGCGACCCCAAAGGCCGGCTCGCCATTCATGACGGGCGGGTCTTCATAACTTAGCAGGATAGATCAATTTATGCATTAGCCCCCAAGTGTCATGTAGAGTGCCTGCAGCTGCATGAAACTTGCCTTGCTGTTTGTTTTAAGCTCGAAAACCCATGTGCCGGGTTGTCCTTTAGGGTGGCTCGGGTCATGTGTATATGATGTATAACAGACTGCTCTGCAGGAAATGCTGGATCAAGTAGAGGCCCAGGCTTCCTTCTTTCGAAAGGAAGCAAGGAAGGAGAAAAAAATGTGCAAAGAAGCTGAAGAATCCGCTACTGAAGCCAATAAGTCTTTGGTCATTGTGAGGAACACCTTGCAAGAAACTGAAGCTGCAAGAGCCGCGCGAGCTCACGAGGCCGAAGCCAAACTTGAGCCGGTAACTCAAGAACTGGCGACTCTAAAAGGCCAAATCACCGCCATGTGTCGGGCCATCTTTGGTAAGCAAAACGGCTATTACGAGTCCATTGTACCGACTTATCATACTGAGCCGGCTTAACTGATCGTGCGTACTTGTCCTTGAAGGCCGCAAGAGCCAAACACTGGTGCAGCAACCACTGGTGAAATTAAAGGCGGTGTACACCCTTGTGGAGCAGCTGTACATAGGCGGCTGTCGTTGTATAATGGCCGCAAAGAACACCAAGGCGCCGCCGCAGCTAATTGCAGACACATTGAAAGAACTGTCTGTCGTGCCCAGGTGGTTCGATGACTGGAAAAAGGCGGCTTGCCACACTGGGGCTCTAACAGCGCTTGCTCGAGCCAAGGCATATGTGCCAAAACTCGATCCGGCTCAGGTTGTGGGCGGGTATCCAGAGTTCAATGTGGATGACTCGCCGTTTACCAAGAAAGACTTCCAATGCTGCATCAAAGGAACCCGGGTTGCTGCCATCGAAATCACAGAAGAGGCAGATCTGACCAAGTACCAGGCACCCTACTCGAAGGAGAATGAACGGATAGAGCCGCTTAATCATGAGCCGGTGGCACTAACCCGTATGCGTAAGCTATCCTTCGCTCCTGAAGTCGACCCTTCTTCCCTGATAACCGCCGATGTCCTATTTGAAGCGTTGCGCTCAATTCAGTGGTTGACCGGCGACTCAAGTCAAGAGGCGGAGGATGACGACGGCCGTGAAGAGCCGGCACATGGTGCTTCATCGGGCACTGGCGCCAGCTCTGACCCGGCGACATAAAATGCCGGCTTATCCTTTTGTAGGCCGAACTTGTAAAAATTCTTTGTCGTGGCCACAGTTGATAGGTGGCTTGTAATAGCGTCGCTTGAAACACTTGCTACTGATGTCAGTGCCATCGCGTACTGTGCTTGCTTACTGCTTGTACAAATACTTTGGACTTCTGTGAATCCTCTTTTGGGCTTCGAGAGCCGGATTTTGCAACAAGAGTGATTTTGCTGCAATAATAACAACCGCATATGATAACAACTGTGATTGAGCAAATTACATAAATGACTAGTAATCTTTGTTAATGTTTGTAATGAATCAAGAATATCAAAGTGAACTAAAGTAAACGCTATGCATGGATGTATGCATGTATGCAGAGATGAGATGAGTGCAACAAAAAGAACATAATTGTAACAAGCCGGCTGCCAAACACAACTTGAGACGGCCGGCTCATAAAGCGCAAGCCGGAATATGCTTTCATGAAGCTGGCACTTTGGCCTGTTGGTTTGTCCTTGCTCTCTGAAAGCCGGCTCTCACACAACCAATCAGACGTTTTAACTCTGACGAATTCAGGGTCACCTATGTGATTGACTCATCAGACATACGCCTGGTCGTTTTTAGGGAGTAGCATCTTGCTAACAAGCAGGTTTAACCAACTTTGTGGCATCTCGTCGGGTTAAAGGGTTTTGTAAGCTAAACTCAATTGAGTTGGAAGCCTCCAAGTAACCAAGATCAACAAATAAAGATCCAGCACACAAATTTTGAGGCAGACAATACTTTTGTATACAGTGCTGCTGGTCATTATTTTATTTGATCGAAAAATAGGTATATACATGATAGAAGGTATGTACAAAGATATGACCCAGTCAATTACTCAGGTGTAGTACGGCCGGAGTTGGGTAATGTTCCAGGGCCGGCTTGTTTCCTCCTCAGAGGTACGTGATTTATCTGCCTCACGTATATCAATCAGGTAATATGACCCGTTGTTGAGATTCTTGCTGACCACAAAGGGCCCTTCCCAAGGTGGTGAAAGCTTATGCATGCCTGTCTGGTCTTGTATCAGACGGAGCACTAAGTCACCTTCCTGAAAAGTGCGGCTTCGAACTCTACGGCTGTGATAGCGACGTAAGTCTTGTTGATAAATTGTTGATCTAGAAGCGGCAAGTTCGCGTTCTTCTTCCAGGGCATCAAGAGCATCCTGCCGTGCTTGCTCATTATCAGACTCCACATAAGCTGCCACTCGAGGGGAGTCATGACGAATATCGCTTGGAAGTACGGCTTCTGCGCCATAGACCAGGAAAAACGGCGTATAGCCTGTTAACCTATTGGGAGTAGTCCGTATGCTCCAAAGTACCGCAGGTAATTCTTCTTCCCAGCAACCCGGCGTACGCTGTAGTGGCACCATGAGTCGGGGCTTGATGCCACACAGCAATTCTTGATTGACTCTTTCTGCTTGTCCGTTGGACTGAGGATGTGCGATCGACGCTAAATCAAGCCGGATATGCTCCTGTTGGCAAAACTGTTCCATGACTCCTTTGGAAAGGTTGGTGCCATTGTCTGTGATGATACTGTGCGGATAGCCAAATCGGAAGATCAGCTTTTTTAGAAACTTGACAGCTGTAGCAGTGTCACAGTTGCTGACCGGTTCTGCCTCGACCCACTTGGTAAACTTGTCCACAGCCACCAATAGGTGCGTATGCTTGTTCTTAGAACGTTTGAAGGGTCCAACCATGTCAAGCCCCCAGACCGCAAAAGGCCAAGTTATCGGGATCATCCTCAACTCCTGAGCCGGCACGTGGGCCTAGCGAGCATATTTCTGGCAACCATCACGCTTGCGTACAATGTCTTCTGCATCAGCATGAGCTGTGAGCCAGTAAAAACTGTGCCGGAAAGCCTTCGCGACCAGTGATCTTGAGCCGGCATGGTGTCCACAATCGCCAGAGTGAATCTCATTGAGAATTGCGCGGCCTTCTTCAGGCGAAACACAACACTGGAAAACACCAGTGACGCTTCGTCGGTGCAACTCACCATTGATGATAGTCATAGACTTGGATCGTCTGATGATCTGTCGAGCAAGGATTTCCTCTGTTGGCAGTTCACCCCGGCTTAGATAAGCCAAGTAGGGTACGGTCCAATCAGGTATAGCGTGGACAGCAGCCACTAGAGCCGCCTCCGGATCAGGAATGGCCAAGTCCTCCTCTGTTGGTAACTTGACATACGGGTTGTGCAAAACGTGCAGAAACACATTGGGTGGCACCGGCTTGCGCTGCAAACCCAAGCGAGAGAGCGCGTCTGCCGCCTCGTTCTGCCGGCAATCAATGTGATCGACTTGATAACCTTTGAAGTGTCCAGCAATATTTGTGACCGCATGCCGATAAGCCGCCATAAGGGGATCCTTGGAATCCCATGTACCAGAAACTTGCTGCGCCACCAAGTCTGAGTCACCCAAACACCTGACCCGGCTCAGGTTCATCTCCTTGGCTATCCGGAGCCCATGAAGCAAGGCCTCATATTCTGCTGCATTGTTAGTACAGGGGAACATGAGTCTCAAAACATAACAGAACTTATCTCCTCGTGGGGAAGTAATCACAACTCCAGCCCCCGAGCCTTCAAGCTGCCTTGAGCCGTCAAAGTGTATGGACCAGTATGTTGTGTCTGGCTTCTCTTCGGGAGCCTGTAACTCTGTCCAATCATTAATGAAATCCACCAATGCTTGAGATTTGATTGCAGTGCGTGGCACATATTTGAGGTGATGCGGACCGAGTTCAATAGCCCACTTAGCAACCCAGCCAGTGGCCTCCCGGTTCTGGATGATATCGCCAAGAGGCGCTGAGCTGACCACAGTGATTGGATGTTCGTGGAAGTAATGTTTCAGCTTGTGACTAGCCATAAACACTCCATAGACCAGTTTCTGCCAATGTGGATATCGCTGCTTGGACTCGGTTAGTACTTCTCTGATGTAATACACGGGGTGCTGAAATGGATATTCCTTGCCATCCTCTTTGCGCTCGACAACGACTGCCACAATTACAGCCTTGTTATTGGCGGCAATATACAGCAACATTGGCTCCTTCTCGCGAGGGGCAGCAAGGACCGGCGGCTCAGACAACTGCTTCTTGAGGGCCTCAAAAGCCTGATCTGCAGCATCACTCCAGACAAAGTTATCTGACTTCTTAAGCAATTGTTATAACGGAATTTCCCTCTCTCCAAGCCGGCTTATGAACTAACTCAGTGCCGCAACCCGCCCAGCCAGCTTCTGCACGGCATTCAGATTGGCCGGCTTAGCCAGGGTCGTGATTGCTTTGATCTTTTCTGGGTTAGCTTCAATGCCACGCTCGGAAACAAGAAATCCCAGAAGTTTTCCTGCAGGGACACCAAAAACACACTTCTCCGGGTTAAGCTTCATCTGGTAGATGCGGAGATTGTCAAACGTTTCCTTGAGATCCTCCAGCAAGGTTTCTTTCTTCCGGGACTTAACCACAATATCATCAACATAAGCATGAACGTTCCGCCCTATCTATTTATGAAAGCAGCTTTGGACACAACGCTGGTAAGTCGCCTGTGCACACTTCAGACCAAACGGCATGGTTGTATAACAGAAAGCTCCAAAAGGTGTGATGAAAGCTGTCTTTTCCTGGTCTTCCAGCTTCATTTTGATCTGATGATAGCCAGAGTAAGCATCCAGGAAGCATAAGCTCTCGCAACCAGCCGTAGCATCAATGATCTGGTCAATATGGGGCAAGGCAAAGGGGTCACTAGGACAAGCCTTATTCAGGTCTATGTAATCAACACACATCCGCCAAGTCCCGTTTATCTTCAGAACAAGCACTGGGTTAGCTAGCCATTCCGGATGGAAGACTTCGACGATGAACCCGGCAGCTAGGAGTCGGGCCACTTCTTCACCAATAGTTTTCCACCTTTCCTCATTAAAGCGACGGAGATACTGGCGAACTGGCTTGAACTTGGGATCCACATTAAGGGAGTGCTCAGCGAGTTCTCTCGGTACACCTGGCATGTCAGAAGGTTTCCATGCAAAAATGTCCCGGTTCTCATGGATGAACTCGATGAGCGCGCTTTCCTATTTGGGATCCATATTTGCCCCGATGGTGAACTGCTCAGAAGAATTGCCTGGGGTGAAATCAACTTGCTTTGTGTCTCTGGCCGACTTAAACTTGAGCAGAGGGTCAGACTCCGTGGTGGGCTTCTTCAGGGATGTCCTGTCAGACGGGTCAACATTGTCCTTATAATACCGCAACTCCTCTGCGGCGCAAGCCGTCTCGGCATAGGTTGCGTCTCCTTCCTCGCACTCAAGTGCAATCTTTCGGTTGCCTTCCACTGTGATGGTTCCTCGTGGTCCTGGCATCTTCATTTTCAGGTAAACATAGCACGGCCGTGCCATGAACCGCGCATAAGCCGGCCGGCCAAATAAGGCGTGGTATGGGCTCTTAAGCTTAACCACCTCAAAGGACAGAAACTCAGAACGTCAGTTATCCTCTGAGCCAAAGGCCACCTCTAGGGAGATTCTTCCCATAGGATAGGCTGACTTGCCAGGAACAATGCCGTGAAAGACTGTAGTGGACGGAGTTAACTGCTTATCGGATAGATTCATCGGCCTGAACGTGTCGTAGTACAGAATATTGATGCTGATGCATCCGTTCATGAGCACCTTAGTCAGTGTATAACCGCCGACTTGCGGCGCAACCACCAAAGCCAAGTGGCCAGGGTGATCGAGGAGGATAGGACGATCCGCCCTGCTCCAGGTAACCGGTTGTTCAGACCAGTTGAGGTAATAAGGAGTTGCCGGTTCAACTGCATGGGCGGCTCGTCGTTGCACCTTCCGATCCCGTTTGTAGGTACTGGTGGTGAAAACGTGATATTGTCCACTATTCAACTGTTTCGGGTTACTCTGAAACCCTGTCGCACCAGCTTGGTGCTGATTTCCCTGGTTGTGTCGATGATTGCCGCCTCCAGTATTACCAGCCCCCTAAAACCCGCCGCCTTGACCATTGTTCCCTTGGAAACTGGGTCCTGCGAAGGGCCATTGCAAGCCGGATCCTGAGAAGCCGGGTCCCTGGTTGGCGGGTTGTCCGCCATTGCCGCCTCCATTATGATGATTCTGGAAGACCCGCTTGGCAAACTCTTGCATCACATAGCAATTTTCCCAGGAGTGACTGGATGGCTTACCATTGTAACTGTGTTTCAGACAAGGAGCCTTGAGAGCTTCCTTGTAAGTGAGAGGGCGATTACCAGAGGACTGCCTCCTAGAACCGTCGTTCTGACGCTGACCTTTGTTCTCTGTGTTTGTATTCGCCACCAGATCGAAGATGCCGTCGTAACCTTTGCATTTCCCACCGTTGTTGTTCTGACTATTACTGTTGTTCGGCTGCTGACCCTTACCGCCAGCTTTCTTCCCCTTATCAGATTTCTCTTCGTCCGATAATGGATCCTTGGTGTTATTTGACTCCGCATACCGGGTTAAGACATCCATGAGGTCACCCATATCTTAGACCTTTCGCTTGAGTCGCCCTAACTTCTGGACCAGGGGCTGAAACTTGCATGTTCGTTCCAGAACGAGCACTGCCTGAGCCGCCGAGATGCTGTCAGAACTGTGTATAACCTCTGGAACCCGGCGAGCCCAATGGTGCACCGACTCATCCTCGCGCTGAACACACCGTTCCAGATCAACAATGGTGGTTGGCCTTTTACAGGTTCCCTGGAAGTTCTTGATGAAGCGCTCCTTCAGTTCCTGCCATGTGTTGATAGAATTCGCCGGTAGGTTTTTCATCCAGGTGCGTGCAGGGCCTTCCAACATCACAGGCAAGTAATGCGCACACACTGACTCACTTGCGCCCAACAAGTCCATTGCCAGCTCATAACTCTCGATCCACTCGGTGAGCTCCAGATTCGCCGTATAGTTAGGAACCCTGCGAGGTCCTTTGAAATCGGGGGTATGCGCGCTTCTCGCAACGCTGGTACCAAACAGGGAGTTCCGATCATGCGGCTCAAAGAGCCCCCAAGTCGGCCATCTGTCTGGGTTACTTCGGGCGGGTGATGTACTTCCGGCGGGTTGACATTTGATGGTGGGTTGACTCGCGCCGGCGTGTTGACGTGCGCCGGCGGGTTGAGCCCTGCACGCGCGTTTTCTTCCTCCCACGCTCGTAGAACCTGAGCAGCGTCCACAATGTCTTGCGGGATCTTGGGCTGGTGCTGCCTCGCCAGCGGCTGGGCGGCTCTCCTGCGGTGTGCGCTGCTGGAGACTGCTGGTGGCTCAGGGCGCTGACTCCTGGTGCGGCTCTGATGAGGGGTCGAGTGAAGACGGTGCTGGCTATGCGAGTAGTTAGCCTGCTGCACTACTGCTGTCTTGAGCATCGCAATAGCGTTCCTGGCCTCTGTCTGAATCAGGTCGTCCCCCTCAATCGGAATAGCCGCCAAATTGTGGGTTGCTGCCAGCACGTTATCGACCGGGTTGGAGTAGTGCCCAATTGGGGTCTGGAACCGGCGAGACGGCGGCTGCTGCTTCTGATCTAGCGTGTGATGCTGGGCCAGCTCCCGCTGCTGAGCCGGTGACTGCAAAGGCGGCTCCCCCGTGGGGATGACTCCAGCCCCCGGGTTCATCGGAGCCGGCGGTGTGGTGAACAGCTGAGTCCGCTCGAGATTAGCTGGAAGCCGGTTCTGATGACGCCTCCTGTGGACGAGCTCCGACTCGGCCTGTCGGCGGTTCAGGTAATGTGCCTCCTCATCCAGGCGCTGCCTCTCCTCGGCAATCCGGGCCTGTTCCTGAACCATGCAGGCGTTCTCCGCATTGATGTCCTCTTGGATCTTGGCCATCTGCTCGCGACACTTCGTGATCTCCGTGTTGTGCGCCGCTGCGTTCTCCGCAGTGACCGGCTCGGTCAACAAGGCTGCCAGCGTGGTCATCAAGTCCGCGAGCGCCTGGACCCCAGTTTTCTGAGAGCCGGCGACCGACGCGCCGGCTCCACCTGAGCCGGCAAGGATGTTGTTCTGCCCCGCCGTTGGATTGGCCGGGTCACGCACCGGATCTTGCCTACCCGCCATGTATACCGCCGCGAAGCGAGGTGGATCTGGGCTCTCTGGAAAGACGTCGTCCGTGTGCCCGAGCCCTCCAGCATGCAGAGGAAGGATTGACTCAGTTTCTCCCGTCGAGGACTCGCCGTCAGATTGGACGAGCGTGTCATCTTCAGACAGGGAGTTTTCCGACAAGGCCACCCCTTGGGTGAAACCTACGAAGACATGGTTTCGGCCGGCTTGACGCGGGCCGGGTCTCGCCTGGTTCTGACCAGCGCAGCACGCCGACTCGACGCCAGCAATATTCTCCAACCCGGCGGCCGGCTCGCTGACCACGCCGATGAAGGTGTGGATCTTGCCAAAGGGGACCCGGTACCCGTACTCGATAGAGTCGGCGTCGGGGCCCCAGTATGAATCATTGATGTAGAACTTCCCGCGGCGGCTCCTTGTCATCATGCCAACCGCGTACCTCCCGAACCCTGGAAGAGATCCCGGTAAGAACTCAACTCCACCGTGCGTCGGCCCCATGGTGGGCGCCAACACTGCCGAAGGGGGAATCGATCACGGAGGGCTTCTACATCAACCTTGCTGAACTTCCGATGATGTGTGAGTAGTTTACCATAGACCTACGGGTCCATAGCTAGTAGCTAGATGGCTTCTTCTCTCTCTTTGATCTTCAATACCATGTTCTCCTCGATGTTCTTGGAGTTCTATCCGATGTAATCTTCTTTTGCGGTGTGTTTGTTGGGATCCGATGAATTGTGGGTTTATGATCAGATTATTCATGAGAAATGTTTGAGTCTTTTCTGAACTCTTTTATGCATGATTGTTATAGCTTTGTATTACTCTCCGATCTATCTGTTTGGTTTGGCCAACTAGATTGATTTATCTTGCAATGGGAGAGGTGTTTTGTGATGGGTTTAATCTTCCGGTGCTCAATCCCAGTGATAGAAAGGGACATGACACGTATTTGTATTGTTGCCATTAAGGATAAAAAGATGGGGTTTAATCATATTGCATGAGTTTACTTTGTCTACATCATGTCATCTTGCTTAAGGCGTTACTCTGTTTTATATTTAATACCCTAGATGCATGCTGGATAGCGGTTGATGGGTGGAGTAATAGTAGTAGATGCAGGCAGGAGTCGGTCTACTTGTCTCGGACGTGATGCCTATATACATGATCATTGCCATGAATCCGTCATAACTATGCTCTTTTCTATCAATTGCCCAACAGTAATTTGTTTACCCACCGTATGTTCTGTGCTCGAGAGAGAAGCCTCTAGTGAAAATTATGGCCCCCGGGTCTACCTTTATCATATATTAAAATCCAAAAATACCTTGCTGCAATTTATTTACTTTTATTTTATTTTGCAATTTACTTTTTATCTATCACTATCAGAATTAATCCTTGCAAATAACCGCTAAGGGGATTGACAACCCTCTTATTTGCGTTGGGTGCAAGTGTTTGCTTTTGTGTGTGTAGGTGCTGCTAACGAGGTTTTGTGTGGTTTTCCTACTGGATTGATAACCTTGGTTCTTAACTAAGGGAAATACTTATCTCTACTATACTGCATCCTCCTCTCCTCTTCGGGGAAATACCAACGCAGTCTACAAGTAACAGGAAGAATTTCTGGCGCCGTTGCCGGGGAGACATCACCAAAACTTATCAAGTACCTTCGCATAAACTATCATCCACTTGCATTTATTTTATTTGTCTTTTATTTGCATTTGCCTCTCGTTTTCGTCTCCCCCACTTCTAAAACAAATTTACAAAAACACAAAAATATTTCCGTTTGCTTGCTTGCCCAAGTTGCTATCATGTCTGAGTTTGTTATTGAAAGGAGTGAGGATGGTAAAATTCCTAAGATGGAAATTTCCGCAAATTGGATGCTAAAAATTTTGTGACGGGAAGTGGGAATATCATAGGAAAGGGTATTATTCAAGAATTCTTTACTTGCACTGGAACTTTGGTTTGTAATGACATTCCCATTCTTAAGAGAACCAATAGTTATGCTGAGGCTATTTCTGCCCTTGTTCTTAAACTTGACAGAAGATTTATTCATACTCATCCCACTTTGCAAAGATTATTCTATGAGTTACCTGTTATAAACAATCCTAAAGCTAAAAAGATAGCCACACTTATCCTTATGAACGAGTTTGATTACATAGTTCGAGAGGCTAGAGAGATCTTTGATTATTATAATATGAGTCAAGAGCAACCTGTGATAGATAAAATTTTATATAATGAAGATTACATGTTAAGATTTATGTTTTATGATGATCATACTTTTGAGGAAAATACTAAGAAAGAAGTTCCTCCATTACATATTATCCAACAAGTTTTCAATGGTAGTAATCAGAAATATTCATGGATCGTAAAAGGGAACCAACAAGGATATGAGGAAAATTGCCTTAATAATGATAAGATCTTGATTGATGATGTGTTCCATATTGTTTTTGAAAAGCCTCCTGACAAACACCCCTCTTAAGATGAAGAAACGAAGCATGACAACACTTGAAACTATGCATTATGCCTAGCTAGGGGCATAAAACAATAGCGCTTGTTGGGAGGCAACCCAATGAATAAAATAATTTTTTGTTTTACTTTCTGTTTTGTGTGTTTACACAACTGTAGCCTCTGTTATGATTGTGTTTTTATCTTTTAATTAGTGTTTGTTCCAAGTAATGCCTTTGGGATGATTTGGATGATAGTATAATTGATGCTGTTTGAAAACAGAAACTTTTGCGTCCAGTGCAGGAATTTTTCTATTTTCCTGGAACATCAGAACCTTCTGAATTTTTTACAAAATACTGATATATGAATTTCCCACGTTTCCCTAATTTTTCAGAATATTTGGAGTTACAGAAGTATGACTTTAATTCAGATCTTCACAGACTGTTCTGTTTTAGACAGATTCTGTTTTTGTTGCATAGTTTGCTTATTTTGATGAATCTATGGATCGTATCGGGGGGTATGAGCCATGGAGAAGTTGGAGTACAGTAGCATTATGTCAATATTAAATATGAATCAATTTACGATAGTACCTAAAGTTTAACATTTGTTTGTTATACTAACGGATCTCACGAGGTTTCTGTTGAGTTTTGTGTGCTGAAGTTTTCAAGTTTTGGGTGAGACTACGATGGATAAAGGAATAAGGAGCGGAAAGAGCCTAAACTTGGGGATGCCCAAGGCACCTCAAGGTAATATTCAAGGAAGACTCAAGCGTCTAAGCTTGGGGATGCTCCGGATGGCATTCCCTCTTTCGTCTACAATCTATCGGTATATCACTTGGAGCTATATTTTTATTCATCACATGATATGCGTTTTACTTGGAGCGTCTCGTGCTATAGTTTGTTTGATTTTGTTTTCATTTTAGTTTGCCACAATCATCTTTGCAATAAGTATGTGAGTTCTTTATGACTAATGTGAGTCCATGGATTATACGCACTCTCACCTTTCCGCAATTTGCTAGCCTCTTCGGTACCGTGCATTGCCCTTTCTCACATCGAGAGTTGGTGCAAACTTCGCCGGTGCATCCAAACCCCGTGATATGATGCGCTCTATCACACATAAGACTTTTTATATCTTCCTCAAAACAGCCACCATACCTACCTATCATGGCATTTCCATAGCCATTCCGAGATATATTGCCATGCAACTTCCACCGTTCTTTTTTATGACACACATCATCATTGTCATATTGCTTTGCATGATCATATAGCTGACATAGTATTTGTGGCTCAGCCACCGTTCATCATTTTTTATACATGTTACGCTAGTATCATTGCACATCCTGGTACACTACCAGAGGCATTCATATAGAGTCATATTTGTTCTAGTTCCGAGTTGTAATATTTTGAGTTGTAAGTAAATAGAAGTATGATGATCATCATTATTAGAGCATTCTCCCAGTGAGGAAAATAAATAAATAAATAAATAGAGGCCAAAAAGAGCCCACGAAAAAAAAATGAGAAAAGAAAAAAATGAGAGAAAAAGAGAGAAGGGGCAGTTGAAAGTGCAAGTGTCACTTAAATAATATTTTGGTGTGATGACAATGTGGTTAGTGGAACTAATATCGGTTGCTAAAGTTTATCTCAGGATATTGGTTCCAAGTTGTCCTTGATGGAGGTATGCGACCCCCCAATTCAAAAATATCAAAGGCGTGGTTTGCCGGCGACTCGAAGGTTTTATTTTTTGTTCGATTTGAGTTGTAGGAAAAACCGCACTATTAAGAGGGGTCACCGTGGGTTTGTGTTGTGTGGGAATGCCATCCAAAACAATATACACCAGCCTTCCTACTCCTACCACCTTTTGTCCATTAGTGTGCTTGAAGTGGTATCTAGAAAGTTACAACAGAGAATTCTGGGTACCCCGTGCGCACGGGGTAATGCCTAACTCCCAGGGTACCCCATGCGCACGGGGTCTTTTGGGGCCCGTGCGCACGGGGTGGTGGTTTAGGCTCTAAATACCCAGTGCGCACGGGGCTGACTTAGCTCGTGCGCATGGGGTCCAACGGGCAGAAATCCCCATCCTGCCAAGAACACTATAAAAGGAGGTCTTCTTCCTCCTCCATCCCTAACCCTAATGTCTTGTTGAGCTCCACCATTGCTACACTCCATTTTGCTCAATACTCTCAATCCCTCCACCCAAACTTGTTGAAACTTTGGGGATTGGGAGAGCAAAACCCGATCTACACTTTGACCAAACCAAATCACGTTCCCCGCAATATTCATCCACCAATGACTTGTTACTCTTGGAGCTTGGGCTCCTAGGCGGTTAGAGGTTCATCCGAGAGCTTCCTTGCTTGTGGTGTGCTCCGGAGAAGTGTGTAAAGGTGTGGTGGTCGCCTTCAAGACCAACCCCGAGTGATTCGAGGCTCATCCGTTGGGGGTGACTCGAAAGAGATTACAGTGAGCCTTCGGTGGCGTTCCGCAAGCTTTGGCTCTGGAACCGCTCTAAACGGAGAGTAGCTCTTCCCCAAGGAAGAGTGAACTTCGGGGTAAAATCTGCGTCCTCGTCTCACTTGTGGTTAATCCTTTCCCACACTTTACTTTGCTTTGTATGCTTGTTGGCTTGCTAATTATATTGTTGCCTAGCATATTTAGCGTTAAGCTTGCTTGTCATATAGGTTGTGTTCACCTAGTTGCATATCTAGTGAACCCTATTTATCCGCAAAACCTTAAAATTGACAAGAAAGATTAAAATTTGTAGTCTCCTATTCACCCCCCCCCCCCTCTCTAGTCGACCGTATCGATCCTTTCAATTGGTATCAGAGCCTCGTGCTCTAATATAAGGTTTTACAACCTTGGAGGATATGGACAATCTAGGGAATGAGGGAGGTGTCACACCACTTGCGGAGGATGGTCAAAACCTACCCCCCCCCCCCCCGCCGCGGCCGGCGCACTCGTTGCTCCGGTCTTTGCTCCCGTCGCCTCCATTAACCCGGGTGGCCCCATAACCGCGGCCGACATTCTTTCAATGTTTGCAGACCTCAAAACCACTATGTTGAAAGAAGTTCGATCATCGGTCAATTAGGAAATTGATGCTCGCTTAAAGCCCTCGACATCTGCCTCAAACTCATTTGATCCAAATGCAGTTCATGATGCGGATGATTCGAGAGAACCCCTTGCATCCCCGTTTCGCACTCAAGTTCCCAAGTACAATGCCGCGGAACCCTTTTACTCACCACAACCCTTGCAACACCCTCGTGTTAATCCTGTTGGGCCTCCGCCCCCTTTGAAAGCTAATGCGTTTGCTAAGTGGAAGCTAGATATGGAGTCTCACATACACAGTGCTTCTACGCAACTATGGTGGATTGTGGTCAATGAATTTTCTCCCAAAGATCCCCTAAATCTCACTCCAAGAGAAGTGGTTGATGATCAACTCAATGCTACCGCTCACAACATGTTGCGCACCGCGGTGACCGATGACTATAGTGACTCCATCGCTCTTCTCAAGACCGCCAAGGAAATTTGGGATTGCCTTGAGGAGGCTCACATTCGAAGATCACGATTGGCCTTTCTCAAACAAGAAGTCAATCTATTTGTGAGAATGAGGGTGAGACCGCAGAAGAGGTGTACCGAAGGATAAAGTCCCTTGTGCTCAACTTAAGAACCTTTGGGTGCACTTGGGCAAATGATGATTTCATTAAGGACAAGTTCATTGATGCTATGGTTCTCACGGAACACACCATGGTAATGATGATACATCAACGCCCGGATTATCACAAGTTGACCGCGGCACAAGTTGTATCCACTTTCTCAACTCATGTTCTTTTGGAGACCAAGTCCAAGAAGACCTCTGCAATTGCTCAAGCCACCAAAAACTCAAATCTCGCTTTGAAGACTAAGAAAGTAGTTGGTCAACCCTCAAGGGACGAAGAAGTAGTGGAAGAGACATGTGAGGAAGATGTTGACACCTCTTGCCTGGCAAATGACTTTGCGGAAGACTTGGCTCTCTTGGTCAAGAAATACTCCGGGACCATGGCAAACAAAGGGAAGAACCTACAAGGCAGATCGTTTAGACGAAGAAAATGCTACAATTGTGATAGCCCAAGACACTTTGTGCATGATTGTTTGTATGAGAGACATGAAGACAAGTCCGAGAAGCTTGTGCTCAAGAAGAAGAAGTTCACCAAGAGGAAAGATGACAAGGCTCTTGTCCATGAGGAATACATGTCCGGAGATGAAGACGACGGTGATGATGATCATGTGGGCACGGCCGTCCTTGCCATGCATGCCACTACCTCCTCCACCACCGGCCTCTTCGACTCCCCAAACGAGGACAAGCCTTTCACTCATCATTGCCTTATGGCCAAAGAGGTAAAAACAAAGTCCAAATCTAAAAAACCCGCCATCCACACTTCCAATGTCACATGTGAGATAATGGAGGATGGGTGCGAAGATGGCATGGATAATGATGAGGAATCCTTGATGGCTTTCATGAAAACTCTTCATGGTGAAGCTCGTGCTCATTTTGGCGATCTCCTTAAGTCACTCTCCAAGCGCGATGATTTTATTGAGAACGTTGAAAACCTCCTCATAGAGGAAAAAGAGAGAGTCGGACTCCTCGAGCACGAACTGCATGAAGAGAGTGTCATGAGAGCATCACTTGAGCAAGCCTTGTCTTCTCATCAAATTGACTTTGTTAAAACCAATGATGCTTTGCAACTTGCTCTTGAGAACAAGGATGCCCTTAAGTTTAGGGTTGAAAAGCTTCTAGTTGATCACACGAGACTTGTTGAGGAACATGAGCTCCTTGTGACTAGTTCCAAGGTTGTCAAAGGTGACCTCATTGCCATCACCGAATCTTATGCTCAACTTAAAGCTTCAACCATTAAGGCTCTTACTTCCGTCCCTCATATTGATTTAAATGATGAATCTTGTACGGCTAACTTTGCTCATGATTGCTCCTCTCTCCAAGAGGAGAACAAGAAGTTGAAGGCCCAAATTGAGAAAGGATTTGTGTCATGCATTCAAGGGGAGAAAAACCTCAATGACCTCTTGTGCAACCAAAAGGAGTGTGTTGCCAAGGAGGGAATTGGGTTTGACCCCTCTTCTAAGAAAAAGAAGAACAAGAAGAAGAGCAACAAGAAGAAGATCGGTCCTACTCCTCCTCCTCAACAAAGGGTAATATTTGTGCACGAAGGGCACAAGGAGAAGGAGAAGGAAAAAGGGGATGTTGGGAATGGCAAGGTCACTAGGGACAAGGCTATTCCCAAAGATTTTGCCGGCAAGAACAACCCATCCTATGTCCTCATGAGGGGAAATGATGGCTACACCTTTGCTAAATTTGTTGGCACTAACTATGATGATTATGCTTGGACTATTTGGGTTCCTAAGACCCTTGTTGCTAACTCTCTAGGACCCATTGCAAAATGGGGACCTAAAATCAAAGCTTGATTCTTGTAAGACTATACCTCCGGTGGAACACAATGGGTGATCGATAGTGGATGCACCAATCATATGACCGGAGAGAGGGAGATGCTTGTGGAGTTCGTTGATTCGCTCAAGGCCTCTTCGAACATCACCTTTGGTGACAATAGCAAGGGCAAGGTATTGGGTTTGGGCTAGGTGGTAATCTCTAGTGATTCATCACTTACGAATGTCATGCTTGTTCAATCCCTTCACTACAATTTACTTTCAACGATTCAATTGGCATGTGCCAGTTATGATTCTCATTTCGGTGAATTTCATGTGATCGTCTTTAAGAGAAGCAATCTCAAAGTGGTCTTTGTTGGGCATGTTGAAGACAACCTTTACGTGGTTGATTTCTCAAAAGAGAAAACTCATCTTGCAACATGCCTAATGGCCAAGGCCGACGTGGGTGGCTATGGCACCGACGGCTAGCCCACGTTGGCATGAGAAATTTACAAGCTCTCTTAAAGGGGGAGCACATCCTTGGACTAACCAATGTGTCTTTTGCCAAAGATCGTCCTTGTAGTGCTTGCATTGCCGGAAAACTACATGAAAAAGCGCATAAAGTGAAGACTATCATTAACACCTTGAGGCCTCTCGAGCTCATCCATTTGGATCTCTTTGGGCCTCCATCTTATGATAGTATGGGAGGAAGGAGGTATTGCCTTGTCATTGTCGATGATTACACAAGATATACATGGGTGTTCTTTCTCAAGACTAAAGATGAAACTCAAGACACCTTCATCAACTTTGCAAAGAAGCTTAAGCCTCCCCCAAGCTTGAGTGATACTTTCTCCTTCACGAGGCCAAAAATTATATATATAATTCCGATCACGATGAACCAAATGCATAGGATAAAATTTCCGGTGGAATTCCAGCTTCAACCGGTTCCAGTCCCATGTTTCAGTATCGTCACATAGCCTATACCATATCAATGCCTTTCCCTCCAAAGATAAAGGGAATACTTTCTTATTAACTCCATCTCCGGATAAACCTGCAAGCTTAAAGAATCCATAAATTTCATCCACATAGATCAAGTGCATATCAGGATGTACCATTCCATCTCCTGCATAGGGATTAGCTAGCAGTTTCTCTATCATACCCAAAGGAATTTCATAATAAATATTTTTAGTAGGTTCAATAGGTTGAGGAGAAACTCTTATTGATTCCGGTCGAGGTGAAGATACCCCGAACAAGCCCCTCAAAGGATTACTTTCCATAGTGACAAGTGACAATAAATTTCAGCACGTAATATAAATGTTTCCTTACCAAATTCCACTCACCAAAGGCGCTTCACTCCCCGGCAACTGATATATCTCCAACGTACCTATAATTTTTGATTGTTCCATGCTATTATATTATCAATCTTGGATGTTTTTATATACATTTACAGCAATTATATATCATTTTTTGGGACTAACCTATTAACTTAGTGCCTAGTGCCAGTTGCTGTTTTCTGCCTGTTTTTGGTTTTCCAGAATATTAGTACCAAACGAAGTCCAAATGCCACGAAACTTTTTGGAGATTTTTTTCTGGACATAACAAGTACTGGAAGCTTCGGGAGAGGGCCAAAAGATGAAGCAGTGGCCCACGAGGCACCAGGGCGCGCCCTAGGGGGTGGCGCACCCTGGTGGCTTGTGAGGCCCACACAACTCCGTTTGACTTAATTCCACCACTATAAATTCTCTAAAATCGGGAAACCAACAGAGGAGTCCACGAAATACTTTTTCCGCCGCCGCAAGCTTCTGTTCTCGAGAGATCCCATCTGGGATACTTCTCCGGTAATCTGCCGGAGGGGGAATCGATCACGGAGGGGCTCTACATCAACCTTGCTGCCCTTCCGATGATGCGTGAGCAGTTTACCACAGACCTTCGGGTCCATAGTTAGTAGCCAGATGGCTTCTTCTCTCTTCTTGATCTTCAATATAATGTTCTCCTCGATGTTCTTGGAGTTCTATCCGATGTAATCACTTTTTGCGGTGTGTTTGTTGGGATCCGATGAATTGTGAGTTTATGATCAGATTATCCATGAATATTATTTGAGTCTTTGCTGCACTCTTTTATGCATGATTATTATAGCTTTGTATTTCTTCTCTGATCTATTGATTTGGTTTGGCCAACTAGATTGATTTATCTTGCCATGGGAAGAGGTGCTTTGTAATGGGTTCGATCTTGCGGTGCTCAATCCCAGTGACAGAAAGGGACATGACACGTATGTATCGTTGCTATTAAGGGTAAAAAGATGGGGTTTATTCATACGTGAGTTTATCTTGTCTACATCATGTCATCGTTCTTAAGGCGTTACTCCGTTCTATATGGACTTAATACACTAGATGCATGCTGGATAGCGGTCGATGTGTGGAGTAATAGTAGTAGATGCAGGCAGGAGTCGGTCTACTTGTCTTGGATGTGATGCCTATATACATGAGCATTGCCTTGGATATCTTCATGATTCTTTGCTTTTCTATCAATTGCCCAACAGTAATTTGTCTACCCACCGTATGCTATTTTCTTGAGAGAAGCCTCTAGTGAAAACTATGGCCCCCGTGTCTATCTAAATCATATATTCAAACCCTAAAAATACTTGCTGCAATTTTATCTTATTTATTTTATTTTGTATTTTTGTTTCAATCTATCTATCTATCACATACAATTTAATCTTGCAATTAACCGCCAAGGGATTAACAACCCCTTGTTTGCGTTGGGTGCAAGGATATGCTATTTTGTGTGCAGGTGCTCCTAACAAGGTGTTGCGTGATTCTCCTACTGGATTGATAACCTTAGTTTCATAGCTGAGGGAAATACTTATCTCTACTATGCTGCATCATCCCTTCCTCTTCAGGGAAATACCAACGCAAGCTACAAGTACCATCGACGTTCACACGACACCACTAAAGGAAGCAACAACATACATATCATCAAAATATCGAACGAATACCAAATTCACATGATTACTTATGACAAGACTTCTCCCATGTCCTCAAGAACAAAAGTAACTACTCACAAATCATATTCATGTTCAAGATTAGAGGGGTATTGAATAGCATTAAGGATCTGAACATATAATCTTCCACCAAATAAACCAACTAGCATCAACTACAAGATGTAATCAACACTACTAGCAACCCACATGTACCAATCTGAGGTTTTGAGACAAAGATTGAATACAAGAGATGAACTAGGGTTTGAGATGAGATGGCGCTGGTGAATATGTTGATGAAGATTGGTCCTCCCACAATGAGAGGATCGTTGGTGATGTTGATGGCTTCGATTTCCCCCTCCCGGAGGGAAGTATCCCCGACGGAATCGCTCTGCCGGAGAGCAAAATAGCTCCTGCCCAGGTTCCGCCTCGAGGCGGTGGCGCTTCGTACCGAAAGTCTTCTCCTTATTTTTTTCTAGGGCAAATGGCTTCATATAGCAGAATGAGGGGGCAGAGGCCAGTTGTGGGCCCCACAAGGCATTAGGGCGCGCCCAGGGGGCCGCGCCCTGTTGCCTTGTGGGCAACTGGTCGGTCCCCTCTGGTATTTCTTTTCTCCAGTATTTTTTATATATTCAATAAAAAATCTCCGTGAAATTTCAGGTCAATTGGAGCTCTGTAGAATAGGTATCTCTGATGTGGCTATTTCAGGTGCAGAATTCCAGCTGCCAGCATTCTCCCTCTTCATGTAAATCTTGCAAATTAAGAGAGAAAAGGCATAAGAATTGTACCATAAAGTGAAATAATGATAAAAAAACATAATGAATAACAGTAGGAAATCATGATGCAAATTGGACGTATCAAAGCTCAACGTCAACATAATTGTGAGATCAAGGCAATTCGAAGTGACAACGGCACCGAGTTCAAGAATTACACAATGGACGAATTCTTGAGTGATGAGGGGATCAAGCATCAATATGCCGCGCCTTATACTCCTCAACAAAATGGTTTTGCGGAGAGGAAGAACCGGACTCTCATTGAGATGGCTAGGACCATGCTTGACGAGTACAAGTCTCCATACAAGCTTTGGGTCAAAGCCATCAACACCGCGTGCCATGCATCAAACCGGCTTTATCTTCGCAAACTCAAGAACAAGACCCCATATGAACTCCTAATCGGGAGAAAGCCTAACGTCAAATACTTTCGAGTATTCGGTTGTAAGTGTTTCATTCTAAACAAAAATCTCGTTTAGCAAAGTTTGAGCCTAAAACTTATGAGGGCATATTTGTTGGATATTCATCAAACTCTCATGCTTACCGAGTTCTCAAAAAATCTACCGGGTGTATTGAGGAAACGGTAAATGTGGAGTTTTATGAAGATAACAGTTCCCGTGCAGAGCAAATTGTTCCTTGTGTTGTAGGTGATGAGGCTCCTTCACAAACTATAAGGGCTATGGGATAGGTCACATTCGTCCACAAGAAACACCCCAAGTCCAAGTAGAAGGAGAAGGAGTAAGAGCCCCTCTTGTGGATTCACCACAAGGGAAGTCATCAGCGCCACCTCAAGTGCAAGATGCTACGGGAGATCATGAACCTATCCATGAACAAGATCAAGTCCCTCATGTTCCCGATCAAGATCAAGAGCAAGCTCAACCAAATGGTGAAGAACCAATTATTGAAGCTCAAGATCAAGATCAACCACAGCCTCAAGTGTCTTCCACATCATCACTTTCGAACGAACAAGAACTTGAGGTTGTGAAGAAAAGGGTGTCTCCAAGGTTAAAACATTCTCAAGGTCAAGCTTCTTCAAAAAGTTCAAAACCAAGTGAAGAAGAGCTTGCACTCAATGAGCAAAAAGTGGCCGCCAAGCTAAAGCATCTCCAACATCTCACCGAGAACATTTATGGAAGCATCAAAAAGGGGGTAACTACTCTTAGACGTTTGGCAAACTTTTGTGAACATCACTTGTTTGTCTCTTGTGTTGAGCCCCTTAAGGTTGAAGATGCACTTGACGACCCGGATTGGGTAGATGCCATGCACGAGGAACTCAACAACTTCACTGGCAACAAAGTATGGACTCTTGTGGAGAGACCCAAAGAACATCATAATGTCATTGGAACAAAGTGGATCTTTAAGAACAAACAAGATGAACATGGACAAGTCACTAGAAACAAGGCAAGGTTAGTGGCACAAGGGTTCACCCAAGTTGAAGGTTTGGACTTTGGTGAAACATTTGCCCCCGTTGCCCGTCTTGAGTCCATTCGTATCTTGCTTGCTTATGCCTCTCATCATGATTTTAAATTGTATCAAATGGATGTGAAAGAGTGCATTTCTTAATGGTCCTCTTAAGGAGTTGGTGTATGTCAAGCAACCTCCCGGTTTTGAAGATCCCGATCACCCCTCTCACGTTTATGAACTCCATAAGGTGCTCTATGGACTTAAACAAGCACCTCGTGCTTGGTATGATCACCTTACGACATTCCTAAGCGAGAAGGGGTTCCAGATCGGGTTAATAGATTCCACCCTCTTCACGAAGAGAGTAAAAGGAGAATTGTTTGTGTGCCAAATATATGTTGATGATATTATTTTTGGTTCCACTAACCATGCTATTAACGTTGAGTTTGAGAATCTTATGACCAAGTAATTTGCCATGAGTATGATGGGAGAGTTGAAGTTCTTCCTCGGATTTCAAGTGAAGCAATTGAGAGGAGGAACCTTCATCAACCAAGCGCTTTATATTCAAGACATGCTCAAGAGGTTCAAAATGCAAGATGTCAAGCCCATGAAGACTCCCATGCCCACGAATGGCCAACTTAATCTTGATCCAAATGGTAAAGATGTGGATCAAAAGGTATACCGCTCCATAATTGGTTCTTTGCTTTACCTTTGTGCATCTAGACCGGATATTATGTTAAGTGTATGCATGTGTGCAAGATTTCAATCCGCTCCCAAGGAGAGCCATTATTCGGCAGTGAAAAGAATCCTTCGATATTTGGTTCATACCCCAAACTTGGGCCTTTGGTATCCCAAAGGATCAACTTTCAAGTTAATGGGATACTCGGATTCGGATTGGGCCGGAGACAAGGTAGACCGCAAGTCCACTTCCGGCTCATGTCAATTCCTAGGGAGGTCTTTGGTAAGTTGGTCATCAAAGAAGCAAAATTGTGTATCTCTTTCAACCGCCGAAGCCGAGTACATTGCCACCGGAAGTTGTTGTGCACAATTATTATAGATGAGGCAAACCTTGATGGATTATGGTGTCCAATGTGACAAAGTGCCTCTTTTATGTGACAACGAAAGTGCAATCAAGATCGCCGACAATCCTGTGCAACATAGCAGGACCAAGCATATTGAGATTCGTCATCATTTCATATGGGATCATGTGGCCAAGGGGGACATTGATATATTCCATGTCAACACCGAGAAGCAACTTGCCGATATTTTCACCAAACCACTTGATGAAGCAAGATTCCGCGAGTTAAGGCATGAGCTAAATATCGTGGATATAAGTAACTTGGATTGAGGTTCTTGCATACGCACACATACTCAACTTATATCTTGTTTAGGTGTAGGCACATATGTAGGGGGAGCCAGCTCAACTCATGAACTATCTTATCCTACTAGTGCATAAATTGAACAAAATCTTTCACATTAGCCATTTTGAGATGACACTTGTGCTTCAAAGATGAGTATTGGTCTTGGGCCCAAGGTTCATATCTTCGCGGTGCCATACCAAATAAACTCAAACATGGTGGCTTCGGCCACCGCCCTCCATTGGAGGTCGGTTCTTTTCTTGTGTTTGTGTTTTCTTTGTGTTCGCTTTCTTGTTGTTTTGAGTTGGTTGTTTTTCATCTAGTGCAAGTGCTCCACAAATATCTCTCTAGTAGTGTAGGTTTTCGCTTGCGACATGTTCAGAAGTGAGATGGAAATATCCCTTTTTTGTCTAGGTAAGGATTGTCATCCAACCTGACTCATAGGATATCCTCCTGTCAAAATATCCTGAATACCCCGTGCCCACGGGCTTGTACCGTGCGCACGGGGCCCCCGTGTCCATGGGCTCTTTAGCCCGTGCGCACGGGGTCTGTGGTTTCTGGCCCTGAAGAGGTGGGGTGTGGGAAGGGGGGTTAGGGTTCATTCCCACCCAATTGCCCCCTCCACACCCCAGGACGCCTCCAGGGCCGCCGTCGTCACCTCGATCTCCTCCGGCGCCTCCTTGCGCCTAGGATCTCTTCTCCTCCGTGAAGTGTGCTCAGGGATGGGGTCCTCCCCTGGTATGACCCCTCCATTCCTCTCTCCCCCCCCCTTGTTCTCTCCATGGATGCATGTTGTAGTTTCTAGGGTCTCTCGGTATATTTGTGTAGGATTCCTTATTCCATGAAGTATTTGAGAAACGGCTTTGCCCATCTGTAATGGTTCCCTAACCGCACCCACTACCAGATCTCGATCTAGAAGTGGCTGCCGTCGGGCGAACCCCGTGTGCATGGGCCTCACATCCCGTGCGCACGGACCCCCATGCCCACGGGCGTGTACCGTGCGCACGGGACCCCCGTGTCCACGGTGTCTGACCCCCGTGCGCACGGGGCTTACAGTGTGGCAGAATTGTTTCTGTTCTATCTTCATTCCGCGCCAGTATCTCGAGCACTTGCACTCATCTTCGTGTCTCTTGTGTGTTGTTGTGTTTATGTTTTGGTGTTTCAGACTCTGCTGACAAGAGGGCCGAGGTTCGTCGCAAGTGCTCCAAAGCAGGTTCCAGTGAGTTCACCGTTGCTCGTCGTCAGCCGTCGAAGGGGATTGGCCAAGGTTCTCAGTCAGCTGGCAAGGGCCGTGTTCGCCGTGCTGCCACCAAGCAGCCCGTGGTAGAGGCTTCAGAGGACTCAGATGAGGAGTATGACTTCATGGATGATGCTCACTATGATCACACTGCAGAAGCTGATGCAGAGGCCGATTTTGGTGATGGTGATGAAGAGGAAGAAGAGGAATCTAGCCCCGAGCAAGCTATTGCTGGAGGGCGAAATCTCCGGGATCTTCCGCTTGCCAAATGGACCAAGCTGGAGATCTGGTCCGAGAGGCAGGCCCACCCTTATGCTTCTGCCACTGGTATGGGTGTTGACCCTAGGTTCAAGAATGATTTTCAGCATAGGGTGTACTATGAGCTGCTCATGACTAAGGCAAAGAAGTTTGCCCCGCACAAGCAAGTAAATGTTGAAAGCCTCCGAGATAATGATCACCTCTATCCTGGAGTGTATTCTGCTATTGGAAGGTTGGGTCTCCTTCCGTTTGTCTCATTCAACCATCCATACAATGAGGATCTTGTGATGCAGTTTGCCTCTGTTTTCTTCACCAATGACTCTGCTCGCACTCTCACCTGGATGTCTGGGACACACCGGTGCTCTACTTCTATGGCTAAGTTCTCTGAGGTCATTCCATACCCGTTCTTTGAGGAAGAAAATGAAGAGTTTGGTCGTGTTCGTGAGGTTGGGCAGCGGCACAAAGATGAGATCTCATTTGCTTATAAGCAAGAGAAGTCGTTTGTCACCGGTTCCATCAAGGATCTTTTGCCTATCTATGATACTATGTGGCATATCCTGAGGTACACTCTCACTCCTAAGGCCGGTGACTCGCACAATTTGAGGAGCTCCATGTTGGATGTGTTTGTATATTTGCATGAGAAGAAGAAAGTGGATGTTCTGGACTCCATGTTCTATGAGCTTCGTCAGTGTGTGTGCAGGAGAACAAGTCTTTGATATATGCACCGTTCATCCAGGCCTTGATTGAGTCTGTCTGCCCAGCTAAGTACATCTCTCAGTACAAGACTTCGATTCCCAAGCGCAACATGAACTAGACTCCTGCCACTCCCACTCCGTATGTGGCTCCTAAGAAGGGGCGCAATCCGAGGCCCGATGAGCTTGCTACGTTCACTGCAGGCATGTCCTCCACTGCTCGGATTCCGCGTGGTAAGGGCAAGACCGTGGTGTCTGAGGCTAGTTTCACCAGAGAGGAGAAGAGGTCTCTATTCAAGACCATGCGCAACATGTTCAAGATGTGTCAGTCGATCCAGCGCCATCAGATCAAGGAGACCAACAGGGGCAAGCTTGAGAGGCATCAGAAGAAGGCCGAGCGTGCTGCAGCTGGAGAGGAGGTTGGCCCAGGGTCTGAGGACCGCGACAGTGAGGCTACGGCTCGTTCCTTTCCGATGGCAGGGTGGCACTTTGATGATGATGATGATGCTTCGAGCGCGCCTCCTCTTGTCTAGTGGTGTCTTTGTTTTGCCTTTTTCCCTTTTTGTTGTCTTGATGACAAAGGGGAAGAAGTGGTGTGTGTTTCTCTCGTTTTTCTCATTTGGTGTTTGTCGTGAGATCTCAAGCCTCGTGTATTAGTGCTTTATTGGGTGTTTATTTGGCTTGAGATACTCTTATTTGCTTTTCGTGGTGTGGTTGTGAGCTACCCTTTACTAGTTTGTGAGACTATCTATGCTTATGTTTTGTCTATCATGTGTTATATGTTCTTGTTATTATTATGTTTGTCTCACTCTAATTGCTCACCACATTTTTTCATGTGATCTAGGCACTGTGTTAGGTTTTATTTTGTTGGTCACATGCCTTGACATTATTGATCTAGGGGGAGCCTCATATGTGTGTGCTTGATGCATAATCAAGCATATCTTTCTTCTTGCACACATATAGGGGGAGCTCCAATGATCAATAATTGTCGCATGGCTATTTTCCTAGATGTATCCTCGATGCCATATCCTAACCATGTTGTCATCAATGCACCAAAAAGGGGGAGATTGAAAGTGCAAGCGTCACTTAAATAATATTTTGGTGTGATGGCAATGTGGTTAGTGGAACTAATATCGGTTGCTAAAGTTTATCTCAGGATATTGGTTCCAAGTTGTCCTTGATGGAGGTATGCGACCCCCCAATTCAAAAAGATCAAATGCGTGGTTTACCGGCGACTCGAATGTTTTCTTTTTGGTTTGATTTGAGTCGTAGGAAAAACCGCACTATTAAGAGGGGTCATCGTGGGTTTGTGTTGTGTGGGAATGCCATCCAAAACAATATACACCAGCCTACCTACTCCTACCACCTTTTGTCCGTTAGTGTGCTTGAAGTGGTATCCAAAAAGTTACAACAGAGAAGTTCTGGATACCCCGTGCGCACGGGGTAGTCAGGAACTTGCTGGGTACCCCGTGCGCACGGGGGTGCGCACGGGGTGGTGGTTTAGGCTCTGAATACCCCGTGCGCACGGGGCTTGATACGTCCATTTTGCATCATGTTTTACTACTGTTATTTATAGTGTTTTTAATCAATATAACACTTTGTGGAGCAATTCTAATGCCTTTTCTCTCTTAATATGCAAGATTTACACAAGGAGGGAGATTGCTGGCAACTGGAATTCTGGACCTGAAAAAGCTATGTCAGAGATACCTATTCTTCACATCTCCAAATGAGCTGAAATTTTACGGAGATTTATTTTGGAATAAATAAAAAATATTAGTAGCAAGAAGTACCAGAGGGGGCCACTCAGGTGCCCACGAGGCACCAGGGCGCGCCACCCCCCCAGGCGCACCCTGGTACCTCGTGGGGCCCCTGGCCAGCCTCTGGCCCCCATTTTCTGGTATATAAGTCAATTTGCCCTAGAAAAAATATTGAGAAGACTTTCGGGACGGTGCGCCGCCGTCTCAAGGCGGAACTTGGGTAGGAGCACTTTTGCTCTCCGGCGGAGAGATTCTGCCGGGGATATTTCCCCCCGGGAGGGGGAAATCGTCGTCATCGACATCACCGGCGATCCTCTCATCGTGGGAGGACTAATCTTCATCAACATCTTCACCAGCACCATCTCATCTCAAACCCTAGTTCATCTCTTGTATTCAATCTTTGTCTCAAAACCTTAGATTGGTACCTGTGGGTTGCTAGTAGTGTTGATTACATCTTGTAGTTGATGCTAGTTGGTTTATTTGGTGGAAGATTATATGTTCAGATCTATTATGCTATTCAATACCCCTCTGATCTTGGACATGATTATGTTTTGTGAGTAGTTACTTTTGTTTTTGAGGTCATGGGAGAAGTCTTGTCATAAGTAATCATGTGAATTTGGTATTCGTTCGATATTTTGATGATATGTATGTTGTTGATTCCCTTAGTGGTGTCGTGTGAACGTCGACTACATGACACATCACCATCTTTGGGCCTAAGGGAATGCATTGTGGAGTAGTAATTAGATGATGGGTTGCTAGAGTCACAGAAGCTTAAACCCTAGTTTATGCGCTATTCCGTAAGGGGCTGATTTGGATCCATATGTTTAATGCTATGGTTAGAGTTATCTTATTTCTTCTTTCGTAGTTGCGGATGCTTGCGAGAGCGGGTAATCATAAGTGGGAGGCTTGTTCAAGTAAGAACAGCACCCAAGCACCGGTCCACCCACATATCAAATTATCAAAGTAGCGAACGCGAATCAAACCAACATGATGAAAGTGACTAGATGAAATTCCCATGTGTCCTCGAGAACGCTTTGCTTACTATAAGAGATCGTTCTGGCTTGTCCTTTGCTATAAAAAGGATTGGGCCACCTTGCTGCATTCTTTGTTACTATTGCTACTTGTCAGTTGTTACAAATTATCTTGCTATCAAACTACTCGTTACCGATAATTTCAGTGCTTGCAGAAAATACCTTGCTGAAAACCGCTTGTCATTTCCTTCTGCTCCTCGTTGGGTTCAACACTCTTACTTATCGAAAGGACTACGATTGATCCCCTATACTTGTGGGTCATCAGGGCTGACTTAGCCCGTGCACACGGGGTCCAACGGGCAGAAATCCCCATCCTGCCAAGAACACTATAAAAGGAGGTCTTCTTCCTCCTCCATCCCTAACCCTAATGTCTTGTTGAGCTCCACCATTCCTACACTCCATTTTGCTCAATACTTTCAATCCCTCCACCCAAATTGTTGAAACTTTGGGAATTGGGAGAGCAAGACCCGATCTACACTTTGACCAAACCAAATCGCGTTCCCCGCAATATTCATCCACCAATGACTTGTTACTCTTGGAGCTTGGGCTCCTAGGCGGTTAGAGGTTCCTCCGGAAGCTTCCTTGCTTGTGGTGTGCTCCGGAGAAGTTTGTAAAGGTGTGGTGGTCGCCTTCAAGACCAACCCCGAGTGATTCGAGGCTCATCCATTGGGGGTGACTCGAAAGAGATTACGGTGAGCCTTCGGTGGCGTTCCGCAAGCTTTGGCTCTGGCATCACTCTAAACGGAGAGTAGCTCTTCCCCAAGGAAGAGTGAACTTCGGGATAAAATCTGCATCCTCGTCTCACTTGTGGTTAATCCTTTCCCGCACTTTACTTTGCTTTGTATGCTTGTTGGCTTGCTAATTAGATTGTTGCATAGCATATTTAGCATTAAGCTTGCTTGTCATATAGGTTGTGTTCACCTAGTTGCATATCTAGTGAACCCTATTTATCCGCAAAACCTTAAAATTGACAAGAAAGATTAAAATTTGTAGTCTCCTATTCACCCCCCCGCCCTCTAGTCGACCGTATCGATCCTTTCAGCAGTGTTACTATCCTTTTCCATACTTGTGCTTCAAAGTAGCACCATGTTTTTCATATAGAGAGTCTCCTATTTTGTCACTTTCATATACTAGCAGTAGTAGAAAACAGGGCTTTGGTGCAAGCTAGATCTACACATTAGTCCCGGTTGCATTACGAACCGGGACTAATGTGAGCATTAGTCCCGGTTCGAGCGGCTAGGGCGCCAGTCGGGGCTCGGCAGGCATCAGTCTTGGTTCAAATGGGACCTTTAATCCCGGTTGGTGTCTCCAACCGGGACTAAAGGTTAGACCTTTAGTCCCGGTTGGAGACACCAACCGGGACTAAAGGGGTTCTGAAAGTTTCTTTTCTGTTTTTCCATTTGTTTTCTGTTTTTAGTTTCTGTTTGAAAGTGCTTATATCTTTTAGGATATTTGATGTTTTTGAGTGATTCTTTTTGCATTAGATTCAAAATTTTGTCTAGTTTTTGTTTGTGCCATTAGTTTTCAAATTTGAATGGTTTAAATTTGAATTTGTTCAAATTTGCTTCAAACCCTAGATTGTGAATAACTTGAGTTTAAAAATAGTTTTTAATTTAATTCTTTTTGCTCCTAGTCACATGTTAGATTGTTCTCACAATAAGATTTATTTGGTTATTTTTAGAATAATTTAAATTAGGATTTTAATTAAAACAGTACTGTTTTGCTTATATAGTTGTTTTAGTCATTTAATTGTTGTTTTTATTATTATTTTTAGTTAGTTCTGAAATTTTCAAACTCTACCCCCCCCCCCCCCCCCCCGTATCGCCATTTCAGTTTTGAAAAAAACAAAAGAAAATGATAAAAACTTCAAAAATTAAAATCCTTCTAGATGTAGTTATGTACTACATCTACTAGTTAGGAAAATTAGAAAACATAAATTTCGATATATCTTCTGATAATAATAAGATTGTCATATTTGGATTCCTCACATTTTTCTGATAATAATGGATATATTATTTGTCGAATTTTGATTTACAGATTTAAAGATATTAATTATGCCATTTTAAATGAATAAATGGCAAGAAAATGAATAAAATAATATTATTACTTATTTTATTTTCATTGAAATTCAATATTATTATTACTTATTTTGTTTATTTTAATAATTGTTTGGAATTCAAAAAATTAAATCATGTGACATCAAGACTTAAGGGTTAATAGGATTGATAGCTTACTATTGTCAGGAAAACAACAAGTGCAGACTTGGAAACTAGGGGCGATAGAACCAGGAAGTTAAGCGTGCTGGGGCTGAAGCAGTGAGAGGATGGGTGACCGGCCGGGAAGTTAGACGATTTGGAATGAGTGCTCCACGCTGGAGCAGTAAGGAGGGGTGATTAGAGATTAAATTGTCAAATAATTCAAAGATTTGAAAATCGGAATAAAACTTAAAAACAAATCAAAAAAAATTTCAAAAAAAAATTTCAAAAAAAAATTTTCAAAAAAATTCCTTTAGTCCCGGTTGGTGTTACCAACCGGGACTAAAGGTCCTCCATCCCTCGCCCCAGACAGCGGCCACGTGGAGGGCCTTTAGTCCCGGTTCGTAAGCCAACTGGGACTAAAAGTGATGGGCATTAGTCCCGATCGTTTTGTCCCGGTTCCAGAACCGGGACTAAAGGCCCTCTAGAACCGGGACAGATGCCCTGTTTTCTACTAGTGTAGTGGGAATTTTTCATTATAGAACTTGGATTGTATATTCCGATGATGGGCTTCCTCAAATGCCCGAGGTCTTCATGAGCAAGCAAGTTGGATGCACACCCACTTAGTTTTCATATTGAGTATTCATACACTTATAGCTCGTAGTGCATCCGTTGCATGGCAATCCCTACTCCTTGCATTGACATCAATTGATGGGCATCTCCATAGCCCGTTGATTAGCTGCGTCGATGTGAGACTATCTTCTTCTTTTTTGACTTCTCCTTATTAATCTCTACCACCACATTCTATTCCACCCATAGTGCTATATCCATGGCTTGCGCTCATGTATTGCGTGGGGGTTGAAAAAGCTGAAGCGCGTTAAAAAGTATGAACCAATTGCTCGGCTTGTCATCGGGGTAGTGCATGATAAATATTTTGTGTTAAGAAGATGGAGCATGATAGGATTATATGATTTTGTACGGATAACTTTCTTTAGCATTTTAATTTTGAAAGACATGATTGTTTGTTAGTATGCCTGCGTATTGATGTCTTTATATCAAATTATAGACTATTGCTTTGAATCATTAGGATCTTAATATTCATACCATAAAGAGATTACATGATGAAACATGTTAGGTAGCATTCCACATCAAAAATTCTGTTTTTATCATTTACCTACTCGAGGACGAGCAGGAATTAAGCTTGGGATGCTTGATACGTCTCCAACGTATCTATAATTTTTGATTGTTCCATGCTATTATAGTATCAATCTTGAATGTTTTATATGCAATTATATATCATTTTTTGGGACTAACCTATTAACCTAGTGCCCAGTGCCAGTTGTTGTTTTCTGCTTGTTTTTGGGTTTTCAGGAAATCAGTACCAAACGAAGTCCAAATGCCACAAAACTTTTTGACGATTTTTTTCTGGACAAAAGAGACCCTGGAAGCTTCGGGGGGATGCCAGAAGCCTCACGAGGAGGCCACAAGGCAACAGGGCGCGGCCCTAGGGGGGCGCGCCCTGATGCCTTGTGGGCCCCTCGTGGCTCCTTTTGACCTAATTCCACTTCTATAAATTCTCAAATATTCGGAAACCAACAGAGAGCCAGACGAGAAAACCCTACCGCCACCGCAAGCCTCTGTTCTTCCGCGATCCCATCTGGAGGCCTTTTCTGGTACTCTGCCGGAGGGGGAATCGATCACAGAGGGCTTCTACATCAACCTTGCTGCCCTTCCGATGATGTGTGAGTAGTTTACCACAGACCTACAGGTCCATAGCTAGTAGGTAGATGGCTTCTTCTCTCTCTTTGATCTTCAATACCATGTTCTCCTCGATGTTCTTGGAGTTCTATTCGATGTAATCTTATTTTGCGGTGTGTTTGTTGGGATCCGATGAATTATGAGTTTATGATCAGATTATTCATGAGAAATATTTGAGTCTTCTCTGAACTCTTTTATGCATGATTGTTATAGCTTTGTATTTCTCTCCGATCTATGTGTTTGGTTTGGCCAACTAGATTGATTTATCTTGCAATGGGAGAGGTGCTTTGTGATGGGTTCAATCTTGCGGTGCTCAATCCCAGTGACAGAAAGGGAAATGAGACGTATTTGTCTTGTTGCCATTAAGGATAAAAAGATGGGGTTTAATCATATTGCTTGAGTTTACTTTGTCTACATCATGTCATCTTGCTTAAGGCGTTACTCTGTTTTATACTTAATACCCTAAATGCATGCTGGATAGTGGTCGATGGGTGGAGTAATAGTAGTAGATGCAGGCAGGAGTCGGTCTACTTGTCTCGGACGTGATGCCTATATACATGATCATTGCCATGAATCCGTCATAACTATGCGCTTTTCTATCAATTGCCCAACAGTAATTTGTTTACCCACCGTATGTTCTGTGCTCGAGAGAAAAGCCTCTAGTGAAAACTATGCCCCCCGGGTCTACCTTTACCATATATTAAAATCCAAAAATACCTTGCTGCAATTTATTTACTTTTTTTTATTTTGTAATTTACTTTTTATCTATCACTATCAGAATTAATCCTTGCAAATAACCGCTAAGGGGATTGACAACCCTCTTATTTGCGTTAGGTGCAATTGTTTGCTTTTGTGTGTGTAGGTGCTGCTAACGAGGTTCTGTGTGGTTCTCCTACTGGTTTGATAACTTTGATTCTTAACTGAGGGAAATACTCACTACAGGAATCAGCTGCTTTGCCGTCTGCCATAGCAGACGGCAAAGGCATGCTTGGCGGACGGCAAAGCCTTTGCCGTCTGCCAGCAGACGGCCAACACTCCGGCTGAACAGATGCCGGCAAAGGCCACTTTGCCGTCTGCTGGCGGACGGCAAAGAAGCAAGCTCTTTGCCGTCTGCCCGCGGACGGCAAAGAAGCAAGCTCTTTGCCGTCTGCCAGCGGACGGCAAAGAGGCCAAATAGGCCAAAGTGGCTATATAGCCCCTGTTTTTTCTTATATCAATTCATTTTCACAGAAAATTATATATATGACCAATATAGCATATCCAACACATATTGCTAATAGTCATGAACACATGTAAATTAAAAACTTTATTAATAATTGGAATAGGTAATACAAAGTCATATTATAAAGAATCAGAAATGATTAAGTAATTAAATTTACATTTCGGAAATTACAAGAAATGACCTAAAACTAAATATCTATTTTCCTAAAAACTATCTTATTACTAAGATCTTCTCTGGATCTTCTTCTTTTCTTCCAACCTGCATAACAAAAACACTAAGAAAGAGAGAATGGGTTAGGAGTAGAAATGTAGCATTTCACTTGGTGAAATGCAATGCTGTAGGAGCCAGCACTTGAGATCAAGACAATGTTAGTTAAGATCCTAATTTTCAAAGTGATCTTAATTAGAAAGCCAAATAGAGTAAACCAATACCAAAGAGACAAAGGAGAGAACCAGCCAAGGACCCAATCAAGAAGCCACCACAATTAGTAGTAAGTTAAATGCCAACACAAAGACCACTATCAGTACTAGCTCCAGGAATTAAGCCAACTAAAAACTAGTGATTAAAGCCAAGGATTAGACTTCATCACCACAATCAGTTTTGTCCAGTGAAGCAGCTAGGAGGAGCAGGCTGTCCACAAGAAGCAGGTTTACCAGAATCCACAAGACCAAGCTACAGAAGACCTCAAGGTATACTTGAGGGATTATGTGCTCAGACAGCCTGGAAGTGCCAGGGCTAGTTCATCACAGCACAGGGATATCCACATGTAAATTAAGCCTAAGAGAGGGGGGCTCAGACCAGCATCACTGCCCAAATCAGATGTAGTATCTGTCTTATCAGTAGAAAACTAGGAAAGTAACAGCCAAAACCAAGTATAGCATCTGTTCATATGCTATTAGAAAGAGACCAATAGGAATAGCCAAACCAAGTGGTATCTGTTCATGTCAGTATTAGAAATAAAGCAACTAAGATCAAGTGAGCATCTGTTCATAAGATCAATAGAAATAGCATAGAAGAAATAGCAGGGTAGCACCCCACTGATTATCTGCTTCTGCAGAACACAACACACACATGCACCTGGTAATTTCTGCAAATAGGGCACTGCACCCACAAGCACAGGGGGCTAGTATCACTTAACAGCTACTACAACTAAACAGCAACAGCATTAGTTAACAACAGCTATAACCACTATTATCCAAAGGTTAAACAGACCAATGGAAAGGAAATATAACTCTAAAATCAGTTAACTGAATCAAAGTCACCACCAACAGTTAGGGAATTAACTGACAGCCACAACAACTACAGGGAGAGATCCCCAGTACAGCCAAGGTAGTGCTCTAAATTGTTAATGTGGTAAGAAATAACTCTGAAACAAGGGTTCTATCGTCATATGTGGGACAGGCAGTGTTGTCGTAGGCTACATTGAATCTTTTTTGCGTCACTACAACTTTACAAAATAGAAATAGCCCTTAGCTTGCTGAAATAATAATTCTCTTATATGCTTAGTTTCTGAAGAATAACAGAGGATGAACAAATTAAGAGCAGGTCTGCAACCACATGACTAAGATTCAGGAAAGTGTACAGCAAGGATGATAATTTTGGTTTGTGCGATAAGAATGCAGGTTAACACACGTTGATAATCCAATACACTATATATCAGTAACAAAAGAACACATCTGATACAATTACAGCGGCATCCAGGAGGCCAGAGTGGCATAACCAGCAAAGCCAGACACTTGAATCAATGCACAAACTCGCCCCTTCCTCTACTTGGACCAGACCACGACATAAAACCACCATCTAATTGATTCAAGTAATCCGATGTTCCACAGAGTAGCAGAAGAGTAGGAGCAGGGGGAGATGGAGCTCACCGAGGGGCTGTTGACGGAGCAGCACTCGGGGAGGCGCCGGGGTTGCGTTGGACGCCGTCCAACCGGCGAGGAGCCCTCCTGCACCGCAAGCCGACGACGCCATGTCGGAGTTGCGCCAGAGCGCCGTCCCGCCGACGAGCACGAACACCACGGGCACAAACGCGACCAAGGAGGCCGGCGGTGGCGTAGAGTACATCCAGTAGCGCCACCAGGAGCGGGGACGACCGAAGCAACGAGCAGGTAGCCGCCGGAGACAAGGATCACCACCAACACCGAAACCCTAGCAGGGCATAACCGAAGGGGGCGACCACAGGGAGCAGAGGAAAACAAATCGATGCGGAGGAATCGACAGAGCTCATCGAGGAGCAGCCGTAGGTGTGCTGGGCGGCGCCAGAGCTCACCGGAGCGGCCGGAATCGGCCGGCATCCGTGGCGGCGGCGCAAGGGGATCGAGAGGACCAGACAGGAAGAGAGCTAAGCGAGCGAGAGAGATGGGCGCGTGCGTTGGTTCTGGTCTAGCCCAGCCAGCGTAACTATACGGCTTTGTTTTTTACCCGCAAAAAAAAATAGCCCACCTCTTTGCCGTCTGCTGGCAGACGGCAAAGAGGTGGGGCTGGTGCGCCGTTACAGCGCTGGCGTCCACTGGACCCCACTCACCTCTTTGCCGTCTGCCAGCAGATGGCAAAGAAAGAATTGGTTGATGGCAACCAGGTTCTTTGCCGTCTGTCAGTTCTTTGCCGTCTGTTTTACCAAAGCAGACGGCAAAGAGGCTCTTTGCCGTCTGCCAGCAGACGGGAAAGATCTGGCAGACGGCAAAGATCCTGATTCCAGTAGTGACTTATCTCTACTATACCGCATCATCCTCTCCTCTTCGGGGAAATACCAACGCAGTCTACAAGTAGCACACCTTCAGGAGTGATCATCGCATTCACCTCGCCAGGCCATACTACCGTCGACGTTACCATGACGCCGATAGCGCCACCATCCTGCACGCGTCCATCCACACGCGTCAGTCGCCGAAACTCCGTTGTGCTATGCCACCGAGACCCGACGTCGGCCATGCGATAGATGTAACACCGCTCCTCCTCTTGTCCCCTCCAACCAGCACCTACTCCAAAACGATGCCTCCGAGAGGGAGAACGGCACCGAAGGAGCCGTCATCGTCCGATCCGGGAGATCCAGATCTAGGGTTTTCCCCAGACACATCTAGAACGTGGTGACGCAACCTGTAATGACGATGCCTCGAGAAGGAAACGACGTCAGGGACGCCGCCATCATCCACCAAGACCGCGGTCGACACGATTTTTATCGGAAGCCTTGTCGCCCCAATCTCGCAGCTGGCTGGGTCCGCGAGCACCCTTGCCATGTAGATGAACGGCGCCGCTGAAATGCCGGTAGAGGACCTCCGGCCGCCCCACACCGGTCCCATCACGCGCCCCGGCTGGCAAAAGCCATGCCTTGACGGATCTGGCCGAGATGCCAGATCCACGGCCGCCGTCGCCGCCGCCCATCGCTGAGCCGGGGAGCCCATCGGAGCACCCTACCGGCCATGGGGCCGCCGCACGGCCAGGAAGCCGCCCTGGCCGCCGTGCAGAGCACCCTGTCTGAGGCCCCCAGTCGCCTCTAGGGGTAGCCACCACATCCTCCTAACCTAGCGCCTTTGGCGCCGGGCGCTACCGCTACCGCGGCCAATGCCGGTGGCAGCGGCGGCTAGGATCCGTCGGGGTGGGGCGGGGGTCTAGCGGCGATAGGATCCAACCGTACTTTGCCCTTGCACGCCTGATATCCCTTTTGTTTGGTAAAACACGAGTGCAGTTAATTATATTATATTGATCATTATTAATTTTGTCTGTTAATCTATAGTATCTACCATCTCATACATATTACCTGAGATGTGTTAGCCTCCCCCCTTCACTCAGAATGGCTTAACTAACTCGTGCAATGTTCTCTTCGTGATCTGCATTTCCTGCTAGTTTCTTTTCTATCTGATCAGGTGGCTGATCAAGTTTATCAAGATCGAGGTGACGCTACTGGCAAACAATGCTATCGTGGAGAAAGCGCATCCCGGTAGCCTGACGCCCATGCTGGTCGGGGACCGAAAGGCTGCCTGCGATATTCCCTCTTCCATTCTGTATTTGCTTTATTTACTGTACGATAAGGTAATGCCTCGTACATGTAAATTTCTTTCCCATATGATATGCTCCAGATGATACTACGTGCTATACTACTGTCTCATTCTTTGTCAGGCGCAGCGCTTTCCGGGCATCAAAGGAAGCGCCGGGAGCCAGGCCGGAAGCATGCCTCCAAAGAACTGGAGTTGTAGTGGACTTGACTGTGATTGTGGTACTAGGAGTAACTTTCTTTCTAGCGAATCTGCTGCTCTGCAATCCCTGGTTCAGGTTTTCGAGTCACCGACAGGTAATGGACGACAGCGCCACTGCGCCAGATGCCCAGCATATCCCCCGAGACGCTACGATTACAGTGACTGACCCAGGTGATGTAATTTTTTGTTAATCCATCGGTACTTTGCCCATGCACGCTCCAGCAAGTGCAGAGCGACCAGTTCTTCTGCCACATTAACCGTGTTTAAACTGCCGTTTATGAACACTGACACTTCAATTCGGGACAGCTTTTAATCGCCTGCATGTAGGTTGACAAACTTTGGTGGTACTGGTAAACCACTCACAGACAGCTTCAAGTAGAAGCATGTACCAGCAAGGTGATTGGTAGATCCAGCCGCGGAGGCGGAGACATGTGTCCGTGTTCGTCCGTGAGTCCGTCCGAGCAGCAGTACCGTGCAACTCTTCCATTACCAAGGGCGGGCAGCCAGCCAGCCAGCCCGACGCCTGCAGAAGTAGAAGGAAAAACTACTGCACCCGTGCCCGAAATCTGTGCGTGAATACGCTACTGTATTGTCTTGGTAGTACGACCACACCGACCGACCGTCGCTCTGCGCCTATGCCGCACAGCAGTTATTATCGGCGGTATTGGTACCGCAGAACCGTAGAAAAAACCGCAGATATACTGTAGATCAAATAGGTTGGCTCCCTTAATAATGGTATATATACAGTACTGACCAAGCGAACGCGCGCGGAATCTTTGCTTGCTGCTAAATAAACGAAGTAGGGGGCGCTGGGTTGGCACCAGATCCATTTCTCCTTCCTCCCGATCCCACTAGGCCTCTACAGTTGGTGTACCGGACTTGCATTATAGAAGGTTAGATAGATCTCGCAGATCTATCTATGAAATCTAACTAACTAACATGGCGCAGATCTATCTATCTATCTATGAAATCCATCCACCCGCCCGTCCGTCCGTGGAACCTAATGAAAAGCTGCTGAAAGCCCTCCTGGACTGATAAATAAAGCTCTGGTAGACGCACGCTGGCTGATTGCCGGCCAGCGCAAAAGGCGGCCCATTATTCCATTCGCCTCTAGCTAGCTCGACAGCGAGAGGCAGAGAGAGAAAATGGAGATAGGAAAAGAAAAGAGAAGAAAATGCGGTTCTAACGGTTTCGCACCAGCCGCGGCACGTCGCAGATAACGGGGAGCTTCAGCGTGTCAACCGTGTTGTAGGGGCGCACCATTTATTCGAGGTCGCCGGCACCGGTTGTTGCTTGCGCCGTGTTGGGGTTCATGTGGCCGGGGAATCGCAAAGCCCCCGAGGAGGAGACGAAACGGGGGCCCGTGGGGAGGTGGATGGGGCCGTGAATAATTAAGCGGCACTGGCAGGGGTCACATGGGGCGGGATTAACATGGAACCACCACCACCACCACCACCGTCGCATCTGCAGCCGAGTTAAGGCCACGCCACCGCCCGTTTTCCTTTCTCGCCTCTCGCCTCCTCGTTTGGTTGCCTGGCCGCTTCAATTCACCTCCTTCCGCTCCTTTGTCCGCTCTCCCACCTCCTGCCAACGCCCTCCTCTTCTCTCCTCTCTCTCTCTCTCTCTCTCTCTCTCTCTCCTATGATCGATCCATCGATCGGTCACGCGTGGACACTGTTCCACCACGTTGCGACCCCGTGCGTCCCTCGTTGCGACCCGTATATCTCGTTGATTAGCTTCGTGCATGCTGGACAATGATCCATCCCTGTTACCCTGAACAAATTTTTTTTTTTTTGAGGAAATGTCACACTGAACATGATGCTTGAATAAATGAAAGATGCTCATGTGAGTAGTGAGTTTTTTACAGATCAATCTCAACTCTGTATTTTTCGTCGTTTGTGAGGTCTCTTTATAGGGAGAGCATTCGGTAGTGTACCGCGCCAGCTTTGTTCGCCCAAAAAGAAAGAAGGAAAAAACGAGTGTATAGGGGTACACAAGGAAGGAAGGAAGCGGGACAAAAGATGGGCGTTGCGGGGGGTGGCCCACGCCAACGGAAGAAAAGGAGGTACAGCTGGGTTGGTGGATCTATCAGGAACAGGGAAGGAGGGGGGCGCCCCACCACCACCGCTGTCACCGCCACCCATCAAGCCACTCCGGCGAGATGAGAGAGAGAGGGAGAGACGGTGGTAGCGCGGGCGGGCATGCATGTGAGGATCATGTGAGTAGAGTAGAGCGGCAAGCACATTTCCATTCCGTTGGGACGCCCTTTTTCCACTTGCGGTAGGTTAGGTTAGGGGGGGAGTGCCACCACCACCACCACTGCCTTGTCCTAGTAGTACGTAGGAGTAGTAAAAAGCAAGCACTAATTAGCACGCTTTGCCCTGTCCTGCAAAGCCAAAATGGGGGAGATGTGGGGTGCTTAACTTCTTGCTAAAAGATAGTAGAGCATCATCTCTAAAAGGATCAGTCATCCATGCAGCAATGCAATGCACCTACCTAGTCCTAAAAAGATTGTTAAGTGCGCACCTAATTGCCTGTCTAATCACCTATTGCCTTGGCACCATAAGAAAGAAAATAAAATTAGGAAGATACCAGCTCAAGCACCTCCGTCCAGTGGATTATTATGCTTGAAAGAGTAGGCAGTATAGCTGGCTAGGCGCATTCTAGTAGCAACTCCTGGAAGGAAAGAAAAATTAGCAGCGCAAGTCCCAAACGTACTCCCGTGGTTACAGTGAGCTAGCTATATACGCATGGCCTGCAGTAGGCTTTAAACCACCATTATGGCGCGCCACATGCCACAGTGCCGCTACTGACGGTGGCACCTGTCTTCCAGATGATTCCCCTCCACCCCTTTCCCTCCATCTCATCTCTATCCATTCATTTCCTTCCCTGCACGGAAACGGATACGTACCACCGAAGTCTCCTGCCAGACAGCCAGCCCAGCCCAGTGTATTAGCACCGCCTCATGGATGGAGGCATGCCCGATGGATCGATCGGCTTTACTGTGGCATGATGGAGATCTACGGAGAAGATCGACGAAAAGGTTGGTTGGGTTCGGCCGATCCGTCGAGCGCGACGCCACTGTTGCGGGCAACAGGAGCAACGTGCCGCACTGTGTGGGTGACTGGGCGGGTGGCCGGCGTTAGGGCCGACGGCGGCGGGCCGGCCAGAGCTGGCCTGGCAGAGCAGCAGCAGCCAGCGTCTCCTCCACCGTCAGTGGCGGGTGGCGAGCTAGATCTGGCCGCGCATTTCCTCGATCGCAACAGTTGCTGCTGTACAGGCGTAGAGCCCCCTCTGGCCGTGCAACTGCAAGGTCGCGGTCGCGCTGTCCCGGTCATGGATCGGCCGGGGAGGGAGGGAGAAAGGACTCTCCGGCGCCCGCGGTTGTCGATCGATGGATGGGATGTTTCCGTCGGGGGCTTGGTTGATTGCTGCACGAACGTAGTGCGTACTGTACGTACCAGCTCACGCAGAATGCATGCATGGTTCCATGGTGCTAGTGGTAGAACTGCACGGGTCTAATGAGTCTGACTCTGACCACGCGATATGTAGGGTTTGCTTAATCTCGTGATGTTTTCACAACATGAATGAATGGTCTGGGTAATGCATTCCCTCGATCATTTCTTAATTACTGGCAGTACTGGTACATTATCTGTCTGTGCATGCCATGACGTCATCAAAAGGCAGCCCGCGCGCGCTGCCACGGCCAGCGGCCTTTGCGAAACGTTGGGGCAAAAATCCTGGGAGGGGTCAAGTCAGACGGAGCTGCAGTAACTTGTGCCTGGCGGTCAAACGCGATGGCCTAATTGAAAAAATTACCCTATCTACGGATAGGGGGCGTGGCCACTTGCAAGCAGGCACTGTGTTTGACGAGGCCGCCAATGGCGCGTAACTTTCCCGTTTACCGGTGAGGTGGTGAGGTGACTTTACTTACCATCGCCGCCCCTCTGCTCCGCTCCGCGAGAGGACAGCCATCCTTATCCGCATCGCACAGCCTGGCTGGCGGCCGAGTAAAATACGTGCCGGTTGCTACCCTCGCCGAATAAAAAAACACTCCTACACTTCCTTATCTGTACACTGCAGAGCGACACCATTTTTCGTGCCAATGTACTCCTACTAGCGCTAAAAAAATATTGGGCACTTTTCCGAAGCAACAGAAAAATTAGGTTGATGGGATATTGTCCTGGTGATCGTGTGCGTCACGTATTTTGTCGTCCAACAGCAAATTCCATTGGCCCTCGCCTCTTTCTTTCCCGTAGTGGACTGACATGGAGAAATGATGAGAAAAATTAAGCAGAGGATAATGCGCCGTCCTTTTCACCCTGTCGCTCGCTGCGCTGGGTTCAACGTGCGTGAAAACCGGTCGTGCGTGGCCTACCTACCTGGGGATAGGGGTGGGGGGTGTGTAGCTTTCGGGCCTCGAGATTCTTTTCACCGTCGACCCATCCATCCGTCCGCCCGCCTCCTTCCTCGCCCTGAACCCGAGAGAGGCAAGTACACTGTGGGAAAAACATTCCATTATAGCAAAAAGGAAAGAATCAGGCAGAAAAGAGCGAGAGCGCGCGCCCCGCCCGAGCCTCAACCCGAGGGCGGCCGGGCAGATCAGACCAGATCTGCAGAGCGGTGGTGGTACTTGCTGTGCCGCTGGCTCGCCATGCGTGCGCGTCTGAGCGTGGTGACCGCGTCCACATTCCCCCCCGTTGGCCTCCAGATTTCTGCCATTATTGACAAAAGAATATGCATTGTAGTAGTACTACTAAGCTGTGAGCAGAGATAAACGTGTTTACTTCTTTTTTACTTTTGATTTGATGATTTGTCTTCGTGTGGTGCAATGGGGAAGGCCGGTGGGAGGAGGGATTTTTTTTAACTTTTGGGCGGTTTCGAGATAACAGTAGGATTAAGGCGTGGCGATCGAGGGCGGTAAAGGTTAAAACGAGTAGGTGCACACCCACTGCGTGACAGATGGCAACCAAAGTGAAAAACAAAGCTTGCAATTAATCCATTGGCGCTTCGGCCTTGGGAGCAGCACATGGGCGTATATATATCGCCTTTCCCCCAGGCACACCCCCTTCCAAATCTCTTGGCTCCCCATGCTCTCCCCGTCTCACTGACGGTGGTCCCCACCGCCTCCCCCGCGCCCCGCCCATATCTCGTCGGCGACCCGCGCCCCCTCCCCACCCCACACGTCTCCGCCGGCGAGGACACCCGGCCGTCTCCGGTGAGCCTCTCCCTCCTCCCCACGTTCCCTGGCGGCGGCCTGCTCCGGGCAGCTACCCGTGCGGGCTCGTTTGGTTGGCGGTGCCGGCCGCAGTCTCAGAGTCGTAACCGCTTTTGCCTTGTGGCCTGTGTGCGCAGGTTTTCTGGGAGTGGCTGGCGCCGGGATGGAAGCGGTCGGGGCGCGCCGGTCGCCCGGATCTCGTCGTCGGGGCGTCGTCTCCCTGAGGTGCTGAGGTGAGGACCTCCCCTGTCTCCCCCGTCTTTCTATCCTCTGTTTGCGCTGTGAAGGTAGGCGGAGTGATCTGTTTTTTTCTTCCTTTTGGGGGACTTTACCAACTGAAACCATGACTCGTCGAGTGATGAGTGACATTGTACCCAAGGAACTTAAATTCCGTTTTGTCTGACGGTGACAGTGGTGGGTGAATTGGTTGGGGAAATGTCTTTGTCACCTTTCCTGTTAGTGATGTGAGATGGTTCTGAGCGACAGAACGTGTGGTTTTTAGAGCATTCTCATGGTTTCAACAGCCACCGGATGTGTGTTCTGCTTTGCTTGTACACCGATTGTTTTGCGGTAAGCATAGCAGGGTATTTTAGCCGGGTTTATCCTGTAAATCTGGGATTATTTCCCACTATTAGTCTTTTTTACATGTTCTTTTGGTGAAGCTAAGAATCAGCTTCTGTGTTCCATGTGAATCTGTTATAAAATCGGACCATTAATTTTGGACTATTTTTCATGTCTTCGATCTACAACTGACGGATAGTAGGTGTGCTACCAGGTTGTATGCTACGACGATTTTGTTGTGCAGCTTGTTGAGATTTGATATTTCGTGGCCTTTGTCTTTGTGCATTAAAGGATGGTAGTAGTACGTACTTAGTACAATGTTTACGGTATTCATTTATTGAAGCAAATAGTAACTAATTGTCATGGGCTTTTTATTGTGGAGCTCCATGAGCGTTTTTGGTCGTTTGGCTGTCCAAGTCCCTGAAGAACAAATCATACAGCCATTGTCTTCTTGAGTTGCAGTCTCTCACCTTTTTGTTGTTGATGCTTACTTCCTTGCTTAAATTCGGATAAGGCTAAGTTAAAAAAAAATAGTTACCCATTAAAATAAATAATGTACTCCCTCCGTTCATAAACAAGGGACATGGTTTTGGTTCAAATTTGAACTAAAATCACCACACTTATTCATGAACGGAGGGAATAAAAAATTTCTGTGCAAGATGTCAGCAACAAGAGTGAATGTTCCTGTATGAATCTGAGGGTGAACTTTGTACCGGTCGCTATGGTGAAAGTATATATATTGTCTGCTGTTTTTCTTTTTGATCAAGAATATTTGTGAGACATTTCAAATAACCTTGTGCATGTTTTGATCTTCATCTCAATATATTTTCCAGGGGCAGCCTTTGAACCTCTGAACTTTTGTGTCCTTGGGTTTGCGTGATAAGTCAGAGAAAACAATGGAAGATTTACAAGATTGCAACTCCAAAAGCCTTGTTGCTGTTCCTGGTTCTCTCGTTCTGCACCTCTTCAGGCTGTTAGGTCAGCAGGATAATTCCTGGCAGAAGTACGCCTTGGCTTACTTTCTTTTGGTCAGGAATGAGTACTTCCCGAGGGAGCCAAGGAAACGCTCAGCTGTGAATGGGCAACTTGTTCAGTGCTGCGATAGTTCAGAGTTGGGCAGTAATGAACTCGAAGTGGAGAAGCAGAATGCTGTTGTCAAGGCCCAATCAGGAGGTGATTCCAGTTCCCATGGATCAAATGATTGTTTCCTTCCAGGCCTTCATGATGATCTGGCTCAAGACTGCCTTGCCTGGACAAGCAGATCAGACTACCCTTCACTCTCTTGTCTGAACAAGAAATTCAATACGTTGGTTAACGGTGGATATCTGTACAAGCTGCGGAGGAAATATGGCATTGTTGAGCATTGGGTGTATCTGGCCTGTAGCTTGATGCCCTGGGAAGCATTCGATCCGTCGCGAAACCGATGGATGAGGCTCCCAAGAATGCCATGTGATGACTGCTTCTCCTGTGCAGACAAGGAATCACTTGCTGTTGGGACACAGCTGCTTGTCTTTGGCCGGGAATATACAGGCCTTGCTATTTGGATGTACAATTTACTGACACGCCATTGGTCTCGCTGCCCTCCGATGAATCTTCCTCGCTGTCTGTTTGCCTCGGGAAGCTGTGGTGAGATTGCCATTGTTGCTGGTGGGTGTGATAGGAATGGGCAGGTGCTGAGATCTGTGGAGCTGTACAATTCAGAGGCTGGCCAGTGGGAGACTTTGCCAGACATGAACCTGCCCAGGAGACTCTCCTCAGGCTTCTTCATGGATGGGAAGTTCTATGTCATCGGGGGTGTGACAAGTGAGAGGCATTCTCTGACTTGTGGGGAGGAATACGATCTTGGCACCAGGACATGGAGAAGAATACAGGACATGTACCCCGGAGGAACCAGTGCCTCTCAGTCGCCGCCTCTCATTGCCGTTGTAAATAACCAGCTCTACGCGGCTGACCAGTCCACAAACGTGGTGAAGAAGTATGACAAAGCGAGTAACACATGGAACATAGTGAAGCCTCTGCCTGTCAGAGCGGACTCTTCCAATGGCTGGGGCCTGGCTTTCAAGGGATGTGGCGATAGATTGCTGGTCATCGGCGGCCACAGAGGACCTCGCGGCGAGGTGATACTGCTGCATTCCTGGTGCCCCGAAGATGGGAACGGCGCCGCCTCCGACTGGGAGGTGCTCTCGGTGAAGGAGCGCGCCGGCGTCTTCGTCTACAACTGTGCAATAATGGGGTGCTGAGTTAGTACCTTGGCTTCAGTACATGCCACTTGTTTAGCAAAACCACCGATTCGTTGCTGCCATTTTAGCTGCTACTTCTTATAATGAATGACTTGTAATTCAGAAATGACACCCCCTTTTCGCGGAGCTGTCGATTAAAATGTCGGGTCGAGAGCATAGAGAGCATTCAGTTCAGTTTACCTGGAACTTCTCTTTTAACACTCTTCAAAAGTCCTTGCTCTTGTTTTCTAGCATGATTTTTTTTTTCACGCAGTATTCTTTGTTCATCATCCTTTGCTGAACACTTGTTATTCTGCTGGACCAAGTCGAATCGCATCTTTCAGTTGCATATATTGTCTGTGTCCCATACGTATAGATCAGTAGATTCTGTTCTACTAAAGAGTATGTGTGTGTGTCCATTGTTTTGCACTTTGCTGGTCCATGCAAAGTGTCGGTGGTACGGACGCTCAAGCCAAGGGAAGGGACCAAATAATTGTAATCGCCAGATGCTTACACTGTTGTGCCCTGTCACCCTTGCTCCAACTTGCCCTGCCGCTGTTTTCCCTTGTACCGTACCCTCCAATTCTCTCTCAGACATTTCGCGGTACAGCTTGACAGACACAGGTGGTGGCGGCAAAGACTGCCTGACGCGTCTCGATGATTACTTTCTGTTGAAATATGAGTTGGGCTTAGGCCCATCTAACAATTTCAGAAAAATCTCTAAGGGCGCATGTGGGTATATGGCACTAGGTGTGGTGGGAAGTTTAGTCCCATACCGCTAATGGAGAAGGAATTGGACCTCCTTATAAGGGATTCTCTTCCACATGCTATTGGAGCTTGAGAAGAGAAGTGGTTCCCGCGCGCTCCTCCTCCGCCGCACGCGCGTTGCGGGATTGAGCCGAGCTCACACCTATGCGCCCGCCTCTCCTCTTCGTCCATGTCCGCCGCATCGACTTCGTCATCACCATGTCCACCGACGCCGACAAAGCCGCCGCCGAAGCCGAGAAGAAGGCCGCCGAGGATGTCGCTGCTGCTGCCGCAGCCGCCGCGGCTTCTGCCTGGCCTACTGGAGGGTATAACTCGTTTATCCCGCTCCTTCTGATTTCTGTTTTAGCCATGCTAGCGTTATACGTAGATGTGTCTGCTGTTAGCGTAGTATGTGCTTGCATTACCGAATATCAGCATCTGTTTATTTCTGTCAATGCCATGCTAGTAATTTATTCGTGGATTAAATTAATCGAAAAATTGCCTATTTACTCAGCAATCCAAAAACCTAATGTTTGTAGGAATTTTTCGGCTAGTGGTTTTGCTGCTGCACTAAAACCGGATAAGTTTACCGGTACGTACTTTAAGCGTTGGCAGACCAGAACCACCTTATGGCTCACGGCTATGAACGTGTTCTGGGTCGCCGATGTCCCTTCCACGGGAACGATTGCTGCTGAACAGGAGAAGGCGTTCAGGGAGGCCACAGTCGTATTCCTCGGAGCAGTTCTAAGCGTGATCGAAGATAAGCTGGTTGACGCATATTTACATGTGCGGGTTGCCAAGGACTTGTGGGAGGCGCTCGAATCTAAATTCGGGGCCACCGATGCTAGGAGTGAGATGTATGTTATAGAGCAGTTCCACGATTACAAAATGGTTGAGAACCGTTCTATATTGGAACAGGCTCATGAGATAATATGCATCGCTAAGGAGCTTGAGCTTCTGAAGTGCGATTTACCGGGCAAATTTGTCGCGGGCTGTATAATCGCTAAGCTCCCTAATTCCTGGAGGAATTTTGCTACCACTCTGAAACATCAGAGGCGTGAATTCTCAGTAGAGGATGTCATCGGCCATCTGAGTGTTGAGCAGAACTCGAGAGCAAAAGACTCGCATGGAAAAGGGGTCGAATGAACTTATGTGGCCAATATGGTGCGTCAGAAGAACTTCAATTCCCACAAGCCCAAGGGAAAGAACGGTGTCCAACAGAATACCGACTTTAAGAAGAAAGGTAAGAAGACCTTCAAGAAGAACAAGAAGGGAGATGGCTGCTTTACTTGTGGTTCGGAGGAACATTGGGCTAGCAGCTGCCCAAACAAGTACAAGAAGCCAGGGCAGGACTCCAAGTCTGCCAATATGATTGTGGGCAACAATGAAAGTGGTGCATCTGGGTACGGTAATTTATTTACTGTATTTTCAGTTTGTCAGTCCACCGATTGGTGGGTGGACACAGGTGCAGGTGTTCATGTGTGTGCTGACATTTCATCGTTTTCTTCTTACCAGGCCACAGGTCACGGGTCCGTATTGATGGGGAATGGCGTGAGTGCTTCTGTTCATGGTGTTGGCACGGTCGATCTGAAGTTTACTTCGGGAAGGATCGTGCAGCATGTCCCCGCCATCAAGAAGAACCTTGTTAGTGGCTCCCTTCTGTGTAGAGAAGGGTTTAAGTTGGTCTTCGAGTCTAATAAAGTAGTTGTTACGAAATATGGACTATTTGTTGGAAAGGGTTATGAATGCGAAGGAATGTTCCGCCTTTCTCTCGCTGATTTTTGTAATAAAGTCGTGAACAATATTCATTCGAGTGTTAATGAATCTGAAGTTTGCATTCACGTCTTTGTCACATTAGTTTTGGTGTTATGACGCGGCTAGCAAAACTGAATTTAATCCCGAGTTTCACTTTAGCCAAAGGTTCTAAGTGCCTTACGTGTGTGCAAGCTAAGCAACCTCGCAAGCCTCACAAGGCTGCGGAGGAGAGACACTTGGCGCCATTAGAACTCATACATTCTGATCTTTGTGAGATGAATGGTGTGTTGACTAAAGGTGGAAAGAAATACTTCATGACATTGATAGATGATTCCACTAGATATTGCTATGTGTATCTGTTAAGTACTAAAGATGAGGCTCTACACTACTTTAAAATCTATAAGGCAGAAGTTGAGAATCAACTTGAAAAGAAAATTAAACGAGTCCGGTCAGATCGTGGTGGAGAGTACTTCTCGAGTGAGTTTGATTCCTTTTGTGCGGAACATGGTATTATTCATGAGAGAACGCCTCCCTATTCACCCCAGTCAAACGGGGTTGCCGAACGGAAAAACCGTACTCTAACTGATTTGGTTAACGCCATGTTAGATACATCGGGTTTATCCAAGGCATGGTGGGGGGAGGCTATATTGACATCATGTCATGTCCTGAATAAAGTTCCGACAAAGGATAATGAGATCACTCCCTATGAGAAATGGGCGAAGAGAAGGACAACACTCTCGTACTTGCGTACTTGGGGCTGTTTGGCGAAAGTCAACGTGCCGATCCCCCAAAAGCGTAAGCTTGTACCAAAGACCGTGGACTGCGTTAATTTGGGCTACGCTAAGAATAGCGTTGGCTATAGATTTCTAGTAGTGAAATCTGAGGTACCTGACCAGAAGGTCGGTACAATTATGGAGTCTAAGGATGCTACATTCTTTGAGGATATTTTTCCTATGAGAGATATGCAAAGCACTTCTAGACAGGAATCTGAGGAGACTCCTGAGCCTGCCATTCCTATGGAATATTATGAACAAACGCATGATGAAAATCCTGAGGAGGATGACGAGGAAACCCTTGGTAGGGGTAGGAGACAAAGGACTGTAAAGACCTTTGGTGATGATTTCCTTGTGTACCTCGTGGATGATACTCCCACTTCTATTTCAGAAGCATATGCATCTCCAGAAGCTGACTACTGGAAGGATGCGGTCCGTAGCGAGATGGATTCCATCATGGCTAACGGGACTTGGGAGATTACTGAGCGTCCCTATGGTTGCAAACCATTGGGATGTAAGTGGGTGTTCAAGAAGAAGCTTAGGCCCGACGGTACGATTGAAAAGTACAAGGCTAGGCTTGTGGCCAAGGGCTATGCCCAGAAAGAAGAAGAAGATTTCTTCGACACTTATTCACCTGTGGCCAGACTGACCACCATTCGAGTATTACTCTCGTTGGCAGCCTCGCATGGTCTTCTCGTCCACCAGATGGATGTTAAGATGGCATTCCTGAACGGAGAGCTAAAGGAGGAAATCTACATGCAACAGCCTGATGGCTTTGTGTTAGATGGTCAGGAAGGAAAGGTGTGTAAGTTGCTGAAATCTTTATATGGCCTGAGACAAGCACCTAAGCAATGGTATGAGAAATTTAATGAAACTCTGACATCTGTTGGCTTCTTTGTTAATGAAGCTGACACATGTGTATACTATCGCTATGGTGGGGGCGAAGGAGTTATACTGTGCTTATATGTTGATGACATACTGATATTTGGAACTAGCCTCAAAGTGATTGAGGAAGTTAAGTCCTTTTTATCTCAGAACTTTGAGATGAAGGACCTTGGAGTGGCTGATGTTATATTGAACATCAAGCTATTGAGAGATGATGAGGGTGGGATTACACTTCTGCAATCCCATTATGTTGAGAAGGTGTTGAGTCGTTTTGGATATTCAGACTGCAAACCATCTCAAACACCATATGATCCTAGTGTGCAGATTCGAAAGTTCGAAGGCATACCTAAAGATCAATTGAGATACTCTCAAATTATTGGTTCACTCATGTATCTAGCGAGTGCAACGAGGCCTGACATCGCGTTTGCTGTGAGCAAACTGAGCCGGTTTGTTTCCAAACTGGGTGATGTACATTGGCATGCTATTGAAAGAGTTATGCGCTATCTGAAAGGTACTATGAACTATGGACTTCACTATACCGGATACCCGTCGGTACTTGAAGGGTATAGTGATGCTAATTGGATCTCTGATGCTGATGAGATGAAGGCCACAACTGGGTATGTATTTACTCTTGGAGGTGGCGCTGTTTCCTGGAAGTCTTGCAAGCAAACGATCTTAACGAGATCGACAATGGAAGCAGAATTAACAGCATTAGACACATCTGGTGGCGAAGCAGAATGGCTTCGAGATCTGTTGATGGACTTGCCAGTGGTTGAGAAGCCGGCTCCGGCCATCCTTATGAACTGTGAGAATCAAACAGTCATTGTAAAGGTGAAGAGTTCAAAGGACAACATGAAGTCCAACAAACACATAAGAATGAGATTGAAAGCTGTCAGAAAATTAAGAAACTCCGGAGTGATAGCGTTGGATTATATCCAAACGGCTAAGAATCTGGCAGATCCCTTTACTAAAGGGCTATCACGTGTTGTGATAGATAATGCATCGAGGGAGATGGGTATGAGACCCACATAAGTTGCCATGGTAGTAACCCAACCTATGTGATCGGAGATCCCGTGAAGTAGGACCTGGGAAAACAAGCCAGTGGTGAACCGAGGAGAGTAACTTTACTAACCCACTCCGTTGGAGATGCAATACTCTCGAAACTGTATGGTAGGATGACTACTGTCTTAATGTGTTCCAAGGCTTATATATATAAGCAAGATGCTATCCTACAGAGCGATCTTTGGAGGAACACACCTATATGAGCCCGACTGCTGGTCACAGTATATGAGATTGGGGTGATCTCTAGCAAGCTCATGAATAGGCCAGGAGTGTGACTAATATGCTCCACCCGAGGGGTCAGCCTTCGGCAGTCTAGTACTAGTAAGACCTGTGGTGAAACTTCTTTACGCCAAACTGACAATTCAAGGCATAGTCCATTGTTCAGTTGTGAAGGAGTATACCTACTTGCTCTAGGTGAAGTTCAACCTTAACCGGTCTTCACTGAAATACTGATATATCAAACAGTGTTTGGAACAAAGGACATAATGGGCCCTTGAAATCTGGTGGGGGGTTGTTGAAATATGAGTTGGGCTTAGGGCCCATCTAACAATTTCAGAAAAATCTCTAAGGGCCCATGTGGGTATATGACACTAGGTGTGGTGGGAAGTTTAGTCTCATACCGCTAGTGGAGAAGGAGTTGGACCTCCTTATAAGGGATTCTCTTCCACATGCTATTGGAGCTTGAGAAGAGAAGTGGTTCCCGCGTGCTCCTCCTCCGCCGCCCGCCTCGCCACGCCACGCCTCGTCACGACGGGTTGCGGGATTGAGCCGAGCCGAGCTCACACCTATGTGCTTCTTTTTGCCGGTCAGGAACGGAGAGTCTTTGACAGATGGGGCCACGATCTGAGACGTCAGATCGTGGGCTGTCACCGACTTGGACGTGGGCTCAGCCCACGTCTCTCCACGCGGCCGCGCCTATTTATGTGAGGCGCTACGAACCCTAGCCGTCACGCGAAACAGATCGCATCTCTGTCTCCACGCTCACTGCCGCCGTTCCATTGCTGCTGCTGCCGCCGGTGATCCCATCCCGTCCGCCGCGTACACGGTCGACAGGAGAGCAGGCCTCCGAAACCCCGCCTCTCCGGATCCTGTACGGGAGAGGGGCGATTAGGTTTTTGGGGAACGACTACGCGACTGCTCGCCTCCGTTCGTCTGTTCCCCTACTTCGTCCACGTCCGCCGCATCGACTTCGTCATCACCATGTCCACCGACGCCGACAAAGCCGCCGCCGAAGCCGAGAAGAAGGCCGCCGAGGATGCCGTTGATGCTGCCGCCGCCGCCGCGGCTTCTGCCTGGCCTACTGGAGGGTATAACTCGTTTATCCCGCTCCTTCTGATTTCTGTTTTAGCCATGCTAGCGTTATACGTAGATGTGTCTGCTGTTAGCGTAGTATGTGCTTGCATTACCGAATATCAGCATCTGTTTATTTCTGTCAATGCCATGCTAGTAATTTATTCGTGGATTAAATTAATCGAAAAATTGCCTAATTACTCAGCACTTTCTGAGGTGAGAATCCTGGGGAAAATATGCCGAGGGAGGAGTACAATTTCCCCCAGCTTCTTCGCGTACTTGGCGTAGTTCCGGTTGCGCGACACGGCCGGGTTTTTATCTGTCAGCGAAACAGTTTGACCCGGGACCTTTTCTGCCTCAGCTTTTGATGATGATTCTTCTGCTGCTCGGTTTTGTCAACCGGGTTTACTTCGCCCGTGGTTTTGCAGGACGTTTCTCCGGCGTACGGCGTGCCTGCCAGCCGCGGACATGGAGCTAGCTGGTGTGGATGTGTGTGTGTGATCACTGACTTGTGCATTGGTCGCTCTCCCTGGCTTTAAAGAGTTGACGATGCAAGCCGTTGGATCGCTCGCTGTCTCCCACTTTAACGAGTTGACGATGGGAGCCGTTCAACAGGCCAACGGGGCATATGGTTTGATATGTTCACGCCACGACGATTTCGCCGGTTACGACTTACGGCAGGTTGACATGATGATTTCTGCAAGTTTTTGATCCGTTCTCCACATCTTTCTCGGCTGCACACCGCACACGCTCAGCCCGTCGCCGTCTGCCGAGCGAGACGTGGAGCTGCCTGGCTTGACCGTATCCCCGTAATGGCGCGTGATTTGCACGGAGTCGGTTCTCTCTGATGCCGACACCGGCGTGGCGTGGGTGTTTCGTCAGGCGTGGCTCAGAACCGCAGCTCGCATCTGGATGAGATTGGAGATAGCGTTTTGGAGATGAATTTGGTCGAGGTGTGTCCATTCCAAGTTGTTCAGAACACACCATGCCTCCTCGAGATCATGCGTGGCCTCAAGGATTATATCCATCCAGACCATCAGGCCGACCCATTTCAGTCATCACAGTGAACACTGAAGTCTGACGGCAACGCAACACAGTAGTGGTTCAGAGATGTGAAGCATACAAAGCATGAGATGTGAATCGTATCTTGCAAGAGCCTATCTTGATCATCTCCATCTCCAGATATTTACGTCGTACACAACAAGCAAACGACAGGTTGCCCCATTAACCCAACCCCTCCTCGCGGAGAAAAAAAAACCCAAAGCAATATATCCTCCAAAAATTGCAGGCATATCTATCACCATGATAATGTACAAATCGAATGACGCTAATTTTCTCTCCAATTCTTCATACAGATGACTGTGTGTGATTCTCCGACGACGAGAACGGTTCCGATATTTCCGTGGTGGAGAAGGATCTCGATGTGTTGGACCGCGGCTGGTTCGCTCCTTGTGGTTTGGTGCTGACCTTGAGCTCCGCAAAGTCGGTGATCATGGCTGGCCGGGTGATCTTCTCCATGGAGATGCTCTTGCTTCCTGTGAGCATCCTCACAACGGTTGGCATGTGAGGACGGCGTGCCATTGCGTCCTGCGTGCATAGCAGGCCGATCTTCAAGAACCGGCATGCCTCCTCGATGTCCAGGTCGTCGTCTATATCGGCATCTATGATCTCATCTAGACGCTCTTGCTCATAGAATGCCCATGTCTGTAGAAAAGATGCAGCAGATTTTGTCAAATTCAGCATTATTCTTTGAACGTTTGCTCAGTGAACTTATGGTATAGTTGCTTCGGTATGCAACCGACACCATTTTGTATACAGGTTGTCAATAAACGCTATTTGCAAATAAGGAGAGCTTACCTTCTCAAGGAGGAATTGATCTTCACAAGGCAATCTTGTGTTGGTGTTACATCTGCCACTGACGATTTCCAAGAGAAGAACACCATAACTATAGATGTCAGACTTCTTCGTCACTTGACCTCGGATAGCATATTCAGGAGCCAAGTATCCTCTAAAAAGAAGTGAAATTACTAGTCAGAACAGAAAGTACAGTATGTGAAAGAAGGCTGTAAATCAGGGTATGGGTTATGCTTACAATGTGCCTGCCACCCGGGTGCTAACGTGAGTTGCATTGGCAGGAAGAAGCCTCGCCAAGCCAAAATCAGAAATTTTTGGGGTGAGGTCCTTGTCGAGAAGAATGTTGCTTGCTTTTATGTCACGGTGGATAATGTGAGGACGGATTTCCTCATGAAGAAATGCAAGTCCACGGGCAATGCCCACGGCAATTTTGACACGAGCCCTCCAGTTGAACTGGATGCTGCTGTAGCCAGACCCTGCAATAGCACATGCAGAACATGTGTAAGTACGACAACCAATAAAGGAATCGTCGAACAGCAGAAATGCTCGGTAGGACAAAGTGTTACCTAGCAATGTCTGTGAAAGGCTGTTTTTCTCAAGATAATTGTAGACGAGGATCCTATGGGACCCTTCAGCGCAGCAGCCGACAAGCGTAACGAGGTTTTCATGCTTGATGTCGGAAATTGCAGTAAGTTCAGTTAAGAACTCTCGGACACCTTGCCTTGAAGTGGCTGACAGAACCTTCACTGCGATTAATGTGCCGTCTTTGAGCATTCCCTGGTGAAGCAAAATGAAATGTTAGCAAAAGGTGTTTGATAATGTTGACCTTTAGGCATTGACGAAGTGGTCAGTAACCTGTGCATAATTACCCTGAATACGGAACCAAAACCACCCTCTCCAATCTTATTTGCCCCACTGAAATCTTGAGTTGCCTTTCTCAACTCGTTGTAAGAAAAGACCTTCACACTATGTTCACCTGAGACAAAGAAACAACCACAGAAGAAATCTTATAAGAACTGAGAATTGTTTGAACATGGACGGCGTCACGCTAAGATATGCAAACGATGATCACCATCATCGCCTTCAACAGCATGTTGAGATCTCCTTCCAAACATAAAGCAGCAATCCATGTTGACAACAAACCAGAAGGAATTTCTGCAAGAAATATATGTAGCGGGCTGTCAGATAAGAATTTTATATACTTGTCATGCAACGATAGATGAATCCAAACAGAGGTCTATGAGTAACACATTAACTTAGTGATCGCTGACTCAAGTATCAATTATTGGTGTGAACAGCAAGACACAGATTTTAAAACACAAATTGGACAACAGTTTTGCTTTTAATTATTGGAATCAAAATTCTATAAGAGAAAGCTCAAGCTGAGCTACCGTTTTGTTTAACTACCTAGCCATATTATCCTAACTCACTAGGTTATGATTATCCTGTACGACACGGGCAAGATAATATGGAAAATGTGAAGCAACCAAGGCTTTAGCAGAGAGGCCATCCCTCCTATTTGCTGTAAAGAAATGAAACATTTGGTTGTCATAAGTAAACACAGCCTTGTCTCTCCGAAAGGAAACATTCACCTAACAGAACCACCAGACAAGCTAGGTTCATTCAGAATTTAAGTTGGATTTGGACACAAAACAAAAGCCAATTGGTCTTATGCTGAACTGCACCCACAAATCCTTACTAACCAAAGCCTGAATTTGAAGCTAGAGAAACTGATAGGCAACGCAAAAAACGGACCCTCGATCAGAGATCAGAGATCACCAGGCCACAAAGGAAACTTTTCCCCTTTCTCCCCCTAAGATCCCAGAAAGAAGCAAAGACGGCCAACGGATGCATCTCGATCTCAAAGACGGCCAATCCAACACACCGAACCAAACCCATCCACCCCAAAAACAGACCACTAGCTGAATCCGGAGCTGGAAGAAAGAGCACAGAGCGAGAAGGCAATAATCACCTTGCAGATAGAAAGCAGCGCCGAGGATCGGTCGAGGCTAGCTCGCTCCCTGTGCTAGTGACCGGCTGATAAACAACGACGACAGCGCCGACCAGTGGGTGAGGACGAGGTAAGGAAAGAGGAGGCGGTGGCGTACAAGACGGCGGTGGCGGGCGCAGTTAAGAATAGATGAGGGGGAGGGTGGAGGGAGGGGGAAGAGTAGGCGGAGAAGGATATGAAGAGGAAGAAGGCGGTGAGAAGGATCTCGGGAGCACCACGAGTCTTTGACTTTCTCCTCCTCCTCCAACTCCTGCTGCCGCTCACCTCACCTCGGCCTCTGCGTGCGTTCAAGTCTCCTGCCCGGGTCTATTCATCCATGTTGTATTTTTGCCCCAAAAAATGGGCTGTTTGTTTATTCGTGTCTCTTTTGCTTTTGTTCGGCGGTTGCGACCTGGAAGAACGAGGAGGTGTGGATGGAGTTAGTTAAAATATCGTTGGGGGGCGACGGTTTTTTCCCGCGTGCGCGTTCGACTGGCCTCGTGGGCACGTCCGTCAGGGGCAGCAACGCGGAAGCAGCCATGACCGGTTCCCGTTGCCCCCACGTCCACTTCGCCGGAGGGTTGGTCTCTCACCCTCACCCTCACCCTGCCGCCGATGTGGCGCGTTTCTGTGAGGCGATGGGATCGGTGTGCTGTAGCCGAGACTTCAGCACGCACGGCGATGGCGAAAACATGTCGTCCACGCCACGGACCTACGGGCACTGCGCATTGGCGCAGCGGGTTCTACGTGACGAAGGACGTGTACGTGTCCGTCCGCAAAGCCCTTAGTTTGTAGAGAAAGGACGTCTGGACCGGTCCGCGGATGATTGTGGGACTGCGTTGGATGACGAAACACGTCTGGATCATGCAGTCTGGACGGATGGGGTGGATTGAGGGTCCGCATTGGAGATGTCGTTAGGCGATCTTCAACATGGACCCTCAAAACTCACGCATGCGTCCGAACGTACTTGTCCGGACACAATTTGCCATCCAACAAGCTATTTCATTGCCTGCAGACTAGTCCGGATGTCTGAAATCCCGTAGACCGTATGCAAAACCAGGGGATGCTTTGCCGGCGTCTCGATTGCTACCACATACACGTCCGACAGCCTGGACCCACCCAAAAACCTCTCACGCGCCCGCACCCTCTCCTTGGCAAAGTGGTTGCCGTGCATTCATGCTGGTCAGTGCTGCTCCAGAGCGTCAGCACCGCACTCGTGCTGGCCCAGAGCGACGCAACCTTTCACTGGAGCCGGTATTGAAGCGGCACGCCGGCCAAGAGCACCGCCTGGTCTCTGCGCCTGTTCCAATGCCGAAGACACTTGATTGGATGGGACTGGACGGCTGTGTACCGCAATCAAACCAACTCTCATCCGTTCGCCAGCCAGCATTAAACAGGCTTGGCAGCCGAGGAATCCACTCTGGCGCTTGCATTGACACGGCCCGTCGCTTGATGTTGCCGACATTCACTATTTAACCGTTGCATCCTTGCCCGACATGATCCGCTCCGCACCACGTCCGCCGTGACCGCTAACTCTAGAGCGATGTGGGAGAACCTCTCGACAAAGCAGAAGTAGGAGATGGCCGGCCTTGCGGCCTACTGGCAAGCCCGTCACGCGCAACGAATACAGGCCGGCTAGCTTGCCAGAGGTGTGCGAGGACGACATGACAAAGGAGGAGGCATCCGACGAAGAGCCGGCACCCCCGCCCGCGCATGCGGAGTTCAATGCCGCCAAGGCGGAAGAGCAGCCAGCGCTGCTTGTGTCGGTTTTTCGACAGACACGGGAGGACCAACGCTACAAACTTTAGCTCCTCGACGAGCACCGGCTCGTGAAGGGGAAAATCGCCGGCGAGTAGGCGAACGACGATGTCGTCGCAACCATGGTCGTGGAGGATCCGGGCTTCCTGTATGGGCAGCGGGTGTTGTATCAGTCCATCTACAGCACCCGCGCCATCCGCCGCGAGCGATGGCGACTGTACGTCCTGCGGACAAAGAGGGACACCCTGCTTGCGGAGCTCGACGCAGAGGCGGACAAAGAGGAGACTCAAGCGACCACGAACGTCGCTAGCTCCGCGTCGACTGCGCCGCCACTGCAGTTCACGCCCCGTTGCAATGAACACGAGGCCGGCCCGTCCAAGTCTGGCGCAGTCAACACAGTGGACTCCGGCGAGGAAGAGTAGGACATGGGACGTGGGCATGCCCATGTCCTATTCTTCCCCTCCCGCAGCTTCACTTCCCGGGGCTCACGCTCGGTGAGCTTGTCGTACATGGGAAAGACAGGATGTGGGACACGAACGATGCCACGGCCGGCAAACTTTCAGTCTAGGTTAAAAAAAGTGTCGTCCACTTTCGTTTAGTTCAAATATGTCAAAAATATAATGAATTTGGTCCTATTTTAATGAAAATTGTTCGGTTTGCATTAAAATTGCTTGGTTTGTTCAAATTCCTTTTGAAACGTGTCTGGACGTTTGATGTCTACGATTGGAAGGCCGGCTCACGTATCACTGTTCGTGGATGCATCCGGACGCACCGGCTAACGGATATCGTGTCTGTTTTAGGGGTGCGCGATGGAGATGTCTTATAGTGATGATTCCTTGGGAGCTAGGACTGGTTTTCTAGGAAACAATTTCTCTGTGATGCGTTTGATTTCGCGCCTTAATTTTAAAGCGGTGACTTATGGCAACCCCTGTGGGCACACTATTTTCTTCCATGCACCCTCTTCAGGTAAAGACACAAACGTTTCCTCCCATGCACCCTTTTGAGGGTACGAGCCCGTGTATCATGGCATTCACCCATGATGTAAGCATGACCAATATTGGAAATCATGAATGGCAACTTCTCTGTGTAGCATGACAAGTCGTCCTGTTGTAGCATGCAAATTCCTGGACAAACATGGCAACTTTCTCTATTGTACCACACCAATATTTTTGTTGTAACATGCCGATCCTCTTCTGTTAACATGGCAATCCACTTTTGCTACAACATGGCAATTTCTAAACATGTGGCCGACTTCCTCTTATCTTTAGCCTGACAATTCTTTCTACAGCAAGATGACAAATCTGTGAAACACATGATAATTTTCTATGTTGTAGTATGACAATTTTAATTCTATAGCATGGTAATTTTTTCTTGTTTACCATGGCAAATCTTTCTCTTATAGGATGTCAAATCTCTTTGTTTTAGCATGGAAATTCCTGAACGTTCACAACAGCACTCGCAACACCGCTTTCCCGTCTCGCAACAGCGGTCACCGACCTCTTTCCTCGTGTTTGCTTGGGGAGGCGCATGGTGTCAGTTGGATAACAACCGATTAGGGGAGGCACATCCATGGCAGTTCGCTGCAAGGTAAGGGGAAAGCAGTCGTTGGCGAGATCCATTTGGTGATGAATGAGGAAGGAATGTAGCAGCCGCCCGATGACCTCGTAGCAGCGACCCAATGACCTCACGACAAGCTGGATTGCGATGGCAGAGGGAGAGATGGATATATATATATATATATATATATATATATATATATATATATATATATATATATATATATATATATATATATATATATATATATATATATATATATATGAAAGAACATGCGCTGCCCCCATGTTTGGTTTTGGTAATTGATGACAATCCCTATGGACTAATGGTTGCCTTGAGTTATATTTGAAGGGTTTGTCCATAGGCTTTTCTTGAAGTACATTTGTTGGTTTCAAGGAGATTTTGAGATGACCAAGGTGGTTATTAATGGAGTTATCCAAAGATTGGTCATGTAAGAGATGAGCCTATTGCAAGCATGTCTTGAAGAAGAAGATTGTGTGGACATTCATGTTTACCTTCAAGACATCATCTTAATGAAGAGAATTGGAAAGATTCAAGGTTGATCAAGACTAAATATGAAGAGTGATTCAAGTTGATCAACACACAAAACGTAGAAGATGTACCGAGTGGGATCAAGTGATCTCACGGTATGGTAAGCATTGTCCATTACGCTTTGTGTACTAACCCATGTTCTATGCGAGAGTTCTTTGTGGGGTTAGGTTTGTTTCCATGGGCGCGCATCAAAAGGAAGATATCATACAACCCATGGAGGATGACATCAAGTGGTGATCGTCATCAAGATTGCGGCGTGCAAGTTCAAGTGAAGCATCACGAAGAGATCATGCTTGAAGCTTGCCGTCCATTGTGGTGACAATGGACTTGTGAAGATGTGCCGAAGAGTGGCTCACCCAAAGTGGAGTATGGGGGAGCAATCTTCTAGTCTTCATCGAGCCGGCGCAATCAAGAAAGGTGGTCCAACTTGAGGAGGTCAAGATCGTCATCATCTAGCTCAAGTGGACTATGCGCAAGGCAAAGGTTTGCCCTTGATAGGTTTTCTATTTTACCGGTCTCATGGTGGTAGTTGGGAGACCGGGTTATAGGATCGATTGCCGTACTATCAAGGGGGGCTCTCGGATGAGTAGCTTAATCGTATCTTTCGTAGAGAGCTCAAACCATTGCATTCTTGCATCATCTTTCTTGGTTCTTGTTTGGCCTTTTTGCTTTGGGAGTCTTTGAGCTTTTGGTCATCTTCCTGACAAGCTCAAGTTCATCGAGAACGGATTTCATTTGCTTCTCCTAGTATGTTCTCGATGTTGGGGTTTATGCCGGATCATCACTGATGGAGGTTTCACACCTCTTTATCATAGGCATATTTCTCCTGCCACTTCTGATGATTTCCAGTCATGATTTGACAACTCTTGTCATTAGCTTTCCTTCAAGCTTGAGTTCGTCTAAATCAGAGTTCATTTGCAGAAGTTATAGCAGTTTTGGTCTTACTTGCATCCATCTGTTTTGCTTGGGCAATTTTATTGCACCCAAGCGGTAGTACCGCTTGCGGTACTTCCGCCGTGGACTACCGCAGCCACTACCGCTTGGGAAATGTCCTATGTGCATGTTTCTGCTGCCTGTTTTCTTTAAGCGGTAGTAGAGCGGTAGTACCGCTCAAGCGGTAGTACTACTCCCCCGAGCGGTAGTACCGCTTGCGGTACTTCCGCTGTGGACTACCGCTTGGGAAATGTCCTCTGTGTTGTTTCTGTTGCCTGGTTTCTTTAAGCGGTAGTAGAGCGGTAGTAGAGCGGTAGTACCGCTCAAGCGGTAGTACCTCTCCCCCGAGCGGTACTACCTCTCTGGCAGAACTACCGTTCGTGTTTTTCTATCTCGTTGGGCTGTTTTGACCGTGCTAAGCGGTAGTACCGCTCCCCCAAGTGGTAGTACCGCTTGTGCACGACTTGTGGGCATAACGGTTGGATTTGGGGGGGCCTATTTAAGGGGGTCTTCTTCCCCAATGGTCCATATCCTTCTAGCTCGTGTTTGCCTTCATTGTTGACCTTCCTTGAGCTTGCTATCTCTCAATCCCTCCAATGATTCTTGCTAGTTCTTGAGGGAAAAGAGAGAGGAGATCTAGATCCACATCTTCACCAATCACTTTCTCCTTTATGTGAGGGGAACCCCTTGGATCTAGATCTTGGAGTTCTTTGTGTTCTCTTTCTTGTTCTTCCTTTCATATTCCTCCATAGCTTTCGTTGCTTTGGTAGGATTTGGGAGTGAGGGATTTGGGCACTCCGTGTGCCCTTGCCATTGCATTTGGTCCATCGGTTTGAGTTCTCCACGGTGATACGTGGAAGTGAAGTTTGAGAAGCTTTTTACTCTTGGGTGCTTGGTACCCTAGAGCTTGTTCATCTTGGGTGCTTGGGCGCCCTAGACGGTTGGTGGTGCCTCAGAGCTCAATCATTGTGGTGTAAAGCTCCGGGCAAGTGTCGGGGTCTCCAATTAGGTTGTGGAGATCGCCCCGAGCAATTTGACGGGTACCGGTGACCGCCCCCAAGGGTTGCCAAAGTGTACGGGTTCGGTGACCGCCCCCAATGGTTGCCATTTGTACGGGTTCGGTGACCGCCCTCAAGGGTCCCTTAGTGGAATCACGGCATCTTGCATTGTGCGAGGGCGTGAGGAGATTACGGTGGCCCTAGTGGCTTCTTGGGGAGCATTGTGCCTCCACACCACTCCAAACGGAGATTAGCATCCGCAAGGGTGTGAACTTCGAGATACATCGTCGTCTCCGCGTGCCTCGGTTATCTCTTACCCGAGCCCTTTTTACTTATGCACTTTACTTTGTGATAGTCATATTGTTTCATGTTATATATCTTGCTATCACTTAGTTGTTTATCTTGCTTAACATAAGTTGTTGGTGCACATAGGTGAGCCTAGTCGATTTATGTTTTGTGCTTGACAAATTAAATGCTAGTTTTATTCCGCATTTGTTTAAGCCTAAACCGTAATTATTTTAAAGCGCCTATTCACCCCCCTAGGCGACATCCACGATCTTTCTATATATATATATATATATATATATATATATATATATATATATATATATATATATATATATATATATATAGAAAGAGAGAGTGAGAGAGCGATGGAGAGAGCACGCCTCGGCCTCAGTGTATTGCTGCTAACAACAATGGCCGCATCACCGGCATCCCGCCTCGCAATGGCAACCACATGCTTCTTTCCTCGCGTTTGCTTGGGAGGCGAACGAAGCCAATTGGACAACAGCCGATTGGGGAAGGTGCATCCATGCCAGTCCGCTACAAGGTGGTAGGGGAAAGCAGTCGCCTGCGAGGAGGGAGGAATCTAGCAGTGCCCTAATGACCTCATGACAAGCTAGATTGAGAGAGAGAGAGACTGCCTCAGTAGTGGTGTGGTACCACTTGTAACAACGGTCGCAACACCGCCGTCCCGTCTCGCAACGGCATCCACCGACTTCTTTCCTTGCATTTGCTTGAGGAGGCACATGGCGCCAGTTGGACAACAACCGATTAGGGAAGGCACATCCATGGCAGTGTGCTACATGGTAGGGCAAAGTGGTCGCCGGTGACATCCAATCGGTGGAGAAGCAGTTAGGAATGCAGTAGCGTCCCAGTGAGCTCACAACAAGCTGGATTGAGAGAGAGAGAGAGAGAGAGAGCCTCAGCAATGGTGTGGCGCCACTCGTAACAATGGACGCAACACCGCTGTGCCGTTTCACAACGATAGCTAGTGGCATCTTTCCTTGCATTTGCTTGGGGATGCACATGGCGCCAGTTGGACAACAAACCAATTAGGGAAGACGCATCCATGCAGTCTGCTACAAGGTAGGGGAAAGTAGTCGTCAATGAGATCCAATCGATGGCGAAGGAGGGAGGAATGTAGCAGCGTCCCAATGACCTCATGACAAGCTGGATTGAGAAAGAGAAAGAGAGAGAGAGAGAGAGAGAGAGAGGCATTGACTGAGTTCAGAAAGGAAAGGCAATGGTTTAGCAAGACGACGTCGAAGTTATTTGGAGATAAGGTGTGAGGGCACATGTCTGACAGGGGAAGTGGCTAACGTGTGTGGGAACACTTGGAGCAAGCGTGATCCAATGGTTGCGCAGGCAACTGAACGCTCCATCTGGTTAGTCGGTAGATTTCAATCATTTACCTTTTGTGTTTTTCTTAAGAAGTAACTTCTCTCTATATGTTTACATGTCTACTCTATTTATTATGGGTCAAAATTTGACCATAGATTTAACCAATGCAATGTAATTTATACGTAGCAAATTATATCATTGAAAATTCTTTCGCAAATCCAATAATATATTTGTCTGTCACATAACTTAAATTTTGTTAATAAAAATCTGATCCAAAATATGTGAATCAATAATAAACCCAGATGGAGGTACTATCTATAAACATATATGCCTCTCTTGGTACATCAGAGAGCAATTCACCACCTCCATGCGTAAAAATCATAGCTTGCACCTATCATTTGTATCTTTTGTTCAAAGTTTTGGTTCTAGTAATTTTCAAGTACCACGCTATAGCGCCATTTTGGACAATAAATAACTCGTTGCACATGTTTTACAAAAAAAAAACTAGCAAACGAGTAAGGCACACCCTATTTTCGCATTTGCTATTTGTATGGCAATTGATTTTTTTGGTGTAAGTCAATCTTGGTCGATAAAGAAGGGGAGGAGCTGCGCCAAGGAGGCCATGTCTTGTGGAGTCCCCTGTGTAGGCAAACGGTTGCCATGTTTAGGTGGTGTATTTTTTAATTTGACGATGACGATATTAGACGGTGTTCGAGCTCGAGATAGGGGAATCGTCTATTGGGCGCTTGTCGAGACCTCATGGGAGGCGGGGTACCCTGATGAGGGCTCGTCAGGACTTCACCAAAGGATAGCATTACGCTGCATACTTAAATATAGTTTTTCCTATGTTTTGTGAAACACGGTGTAGACGCAAACCCTCACACACGTACATACACTCACCCTATCCATATGAGCACCTCCGAAAGACTAAGCCGACAAGTCTTGAGATTGAGGAAGTTACCACAAGCGCCTTGCTTAAGATGGTGACGGGCCTCGAAACCCGCATCCCCGCGGGTTTTTACCCTATTAGGGGACGGGGATGGGCATATTTCATCCCCACGGGGCTGCTCTTGGGTAAAATTTAAAACATGTCAGTTTTGCGAGTGCAAACCCGTTCCAGGACTACCTGCACCTGGAACCTGCCTAACCCGTGAAACATATGACATGGTGTCCCCATAATAGATATCCCGCCTCTTTGTACCTGAAAATTTCACTTCTAGTTGCCAGCCCACAACACTCCCTCGTCTAAACCCCAGGCCTAGCCCCAATAATCCCAAATCCATGCACCCATCTGCTCACCTCCTGGTGCCGCCTCCGAAATCCCGACCTAGTACCTTCCACCGCCACCTCACAACACTGAAACCCATCTCTGAGCCGGCAATTGCCTCCGTCCTTGCCTCCTAGCCTGCTCACATGCCCCCGGCCGCTGCCGCTGCCTGGAGCGCATGCCCATCTCGCAGCTTCCTCCATCTGCGCCTCTTGCCGTTGACCGTCCGAACCTCCCGTCGTGACCGTCCGCTTTGGGCAGCTCCTCCCTAGTTCCTCGACCAAGCGTTCGAGGCTCCGAGCAGCATCCGCGCCTCCGTCCATCGCCCGAGCTCCTCCGTTTCTTGCCAACCTTCATTCGTCCGTGTTGTCAGCATGTCGTCTGTGTCTGTGTGCAGTATTTCCCGTATGCTGTAATTCGGTTACATACCGATATCACCACCCCAGCATATATCATTGGCCCCTCAACATATGTTTGGGATCTATGTGAGGAATAATTATATTTTCGTCAATACCTCAAGCCCCTCACATGGGGAGTTATTTATGGCCAGTATGTTGATTCAATGAGGAACATTTCCAGGCATTAGGGGGAGATTACAAGTACCATAGAGAATGTAACACCCCAAAAATTTAACCATGTTTTTATTAAGTAAAATTTGGCCAGAAATAAAATTTTGAATTATATTAGGTCTTTTATTAATTTTAAGACCTTTTCTGTTTTCTGTTTTCTAAAATTCTTTCCTCCATATAGAAAATTTTGGGAAAATATTGTGGGATTTGGTAGTTGTCTTAAATCAAATCAATTATATTTTAAATAACAAAGGAAATATTTTCATAATAAAATTTTGCCCAAGATAATTCTTTTAAAGGCATTTTCAATACTTTAAATGCCTCTGTTGCACTACAACCATTTTAAATAATTTTCTAAAAAATCCACAAAAATTATGAGGGCTCATGTGATGCCTACATATCACTTTTATGCAAAAACCCAACTTGGTCTTTTGAAAATTTTGAGTGAAACATCCTCATTTCATTTCTGTCCCATTCCTAGGTTATAACTACAACCTCAATTTTTCTTGATCCAAAAATTTTGAAATTATTCCCACTTATAGTCCTTCAAACCAAACCCTTAAGTCCAGAAGACCAGCTCCAATTACCTCCTTTTAGTTCACCAAAGAAAACCCCCAAGTTTCTGTCCAGAACAGAAATTCTTCCAAACTTGCACTATCAAGTTTTTCATTTTGTCCATAAAACCACACCATCATCTCTATCATCTAGGGAGACACCAATCTGCCAATTTTCACATCCAACAAGGTTTCCTAGCTAGCCCTAGCATTTCATCAAGCACACTGTGTGCATGACAGAAATCTTGCCTCTCTCTGAACTGCACTGTATACTTGATCATCTGACCAAACCATCATGTCCATCGTCACCACCATCCATGCTAGCACACCCCTGCCAAAAACCAGCTCTTTTGGGACAGCCTAGGTCACCCTGGCATTTCATCGAGCAGCTGGTCGGCGTGCCAAGCACGTGGCCAGAGTGCCCGTTTGGCACTGTCGGCATCGCCGCCACCCCGCGGCTCTACTACCGCTCTAGCACGGGAGCCACTCCATCTAGCTTCGCGGGGAAGCAACGAAGCTCGCCGACACCCTCCCTCGTCGCCTGGCGCCTGCCAGCCACCGACCCGAGCCGCCGCCGCCGTCTTCCACTCGGGCACGGCACCGCCCGAGCCGCCCAACCCCGCCCGCTCGCCCTCGCCTTAACTGCTGACCACCGCCCTCTCTGCCGACCTCAACTACCCTGCCAACGGCCTCAACCACCTTAGCGCCGCCATCAATGGCGACCGCCGACGTGCTTATCCTCGGAGCTCACGGGAACCGACCTCACCGGGCTATAAAAGCCACCCCAGACCCCTCTGCCCGTATCACTACTCCTCCCCCTCCCTCTGAGAACCTCCCCAAGCAAAAGAACTACCGGAAGAGGTCGTCTTCCCTGTTTCTGGCCGAGATGACCGCCGTCACTTCCTCGTTGATTCCGACGCCACCCGGCCCTCCCTCTCCTCGCTTTCTTCACCAATAGCCCTCTGGAGCACCCACGAATCCATCCCCGTGCTCAATTTTGCTCAGGAGCCGCCGTAGGCGAAGGCCCCTTCCTGCCCGACGCCGCCGTCCGCCGGGAAGATCGCCGTCGGCGACTCCGTCCACTCCGGCGACCAAGGAGGGTACCCAGAGGACCGCCTCAGTCCCCTGGTCACACTCGTGGCCTCATTTCACCGCGGGGTGCCGTCGTTCGCCGGCGAGCATCGCAGGAGCTCCGCCTCCGTTCGGCCAGAGGAGAGAAGGCGGGGTGGACCGCGGTCAAACCTGACCAGTGGGCCAGGTAGGGCCCACTGTCAGTGACCCACAGCCTCGCCACGCGGATAAGTGGAGGCTGCTTCACCAGAAGTTGTCTTCGCGCAGGGAAAGCGTATTTCCCGAATACGCCTTCGACGTCGGTGACCTCTCGCGCGGCCGTGCGACTGGGCTTGGCCCAGTAGCGCCAGACGGCTATATAGCGCTCAGGGCGCGCTTCTGCCCTTCCTCCTTTTTCTTTTCCAGTAATTTTCAAATAATTTCCACAGCAACCGTTTCAAATCCAAATCTGATGATTCAAATTTCTGAAGACTTCTAAAATCAAGCTCTATTAATCTAGATAGGGTGAACATTTTTGATAAGTTTAACTCTGCTGGATTCATTAAATAAGTCCAATTCTTTATTTCTTTCAGCTTAGAAACTCTCTAGGAAAATCATATGAACTCCAAATAAATTGATTCTTTTTTTGTAACTCCTTATTTTTCATCTAGTTTATTTTAGTATTTATTTCAAAATTTTCCAAACAATTTTTAGCACTGTATTGGCTATATGTGGTAATTGCAATATTTTTGAAAATAGGAAATGGAGGGAAGATAAAATTTTCAAACTTTTGGAGTGCACCCAATTTTTCTACAAGCTCAAGGCAAGCATCTTGAACACTTGATATGGTGATTGCATGGTTAAATGTTTGCAAGAATAATTGAATCATGCATTTGTTGAATTCAGATAAAATTTGCATGCATGTAGTATTGGCATGTTTCCTCGTACCGTGCAACGTGTGCTTGTCATGACTAACTTGCAGGGGCATGCATAAGAGAAATACTGGCAGAAGGGTGATCACGTCGGAGCGTGATCATGCCTTGTTGGTTATGCATGTTGGGACATGCAAGGGTTGTGGCCCTGTTTTGGTGTTACTGTTGGAAGAACACTTTATTGTGCTAACCACTGCAGGAAATACATAAGCCTCCTGAGTCGACCGTAGATCGAGTCTTGTTTCGGTAACCCCCAAACTTGATCCGTGCTACCACATGTCACTGCCGCAGGTATGGTACGGTTCAGTAAGTTGTTAACCCCTTTCCTGCACACACACCGTACAGAGAGGCCATAGTGAAAGATACCATCTGATCACTGGTAGGCATGTCACTTGGTCCGGGGGCATGAATGGCCGGTCTGGGACCGAAGCTAAATGTTCATGCTATTGGAGGCCATTGTATGAGGCCTTCCCACTTAGAGTTTTACTTTACCACTGCTTTGGGTGATTCCTGGCCCGGGAAAAATTAAGACTGGTGCGTGCTGGTTAGGTGTGTTTCAACCCAAAGACCGTAATGTGAATTAGTCAGCGTCTCGGTGCTGACTAAAGAAATCCTTTACTTGTGGGTAAAGAGTACACCCTCTGCAGAGTTATATCTATTCGAATAGCCGTGTCCGCGGTTAAGGACTACAGTCTGGGTTGGTCAAGTGTCGGTCTTAGTGTCGGTCTCCGGAGGAAAATAATTAAAATTGAGCATGATTTATTTTGCAGGATAATTATTGTCGCCACTGATGCTATCACGAATATTATTGTTGTCATGAATATTATTGTTATTATTATGGACTAACCGTTTCTCTTATTTTATTTTCTGAGTATCTCATGGGCTGGCTACACTACCCGGGATACTCATTTATTTTCAAGACCTCTCGTGGCGTCGCTTGAGTTCTCGGGCGGTCCTGTCTCGCCCGATTCTCTTTTAGACACCCGTTTGGCATTTCTTTTCAAGACCTCTCGTGACGTCGCTTGAGTTCTCGGGCGGTCCTGTCTCGCCCGATTCTCTTTTAAACACCCGTTTGGCATTTCTTTTCAAGACCACTCGTGGGGTCGCTTGAGTTCTCGGGCGGTCCTGTCTCGCCCGATTCTCTTTTAGACACCCGTTTGGCATTTCTTTTCAAGACCTCTCGTGGCGTCGCTTGAGTTCTCGGGCGGTCCTGTCTCGCCCGATTCTCTTTTAGACACCCGTTTGACATTTCTCTTGGATACTCGGGCGGCCCTATCTCGCCCGATTCTCCACTTTATATTTTCTTGGTTTGTCACTAACATTTTATCTTTTGCACATGCTAATATTTATCATGCCATGTTTTAAATATCAGTCAGCATGAGCATATCATTTAACCCATCATGAGCATATGCATTCAGCACCGTATTAATATTCATCATACCATGCTTTAATTTCGTTCAGCATATGCATATAATTTAACCCATCATGATCATAAGCATTCGGTATATCTTTTGTTCATTATGTTTGCGAGTACATTCAAACGTACTCATATGCTTGTCCCTGGCTATTTAATTGGCCAGGTCAGGATTTCAACGAGGAGTAGTACAACGACATCCATGTGGAGCCTAGGATAGCAGCCACGCGGGATAGGAATTATCCGGGTCAGCCGTTCCTGTGGGAATGGAGCCCCATCGACATTGGAGAACCACGAGCCGCTTCCGTCATCCTCACTAGAAATCATTGTTGTAACATTAGACCTTTATGGTCTTGTATCCAATTCTTGTAATTGCTTGGTAATCTGTAATAAGGACGTGTCCACCAGTAACAGTAATCCTGGGCTGGTGACGACACGAGGGGTTAATTTCTGGGATATCATGTCCCGGAAAGCCGACCCCGACAGAGAATACCAGGAAATTAGTGGAATGTTTGACCCATTTCTGTCTCAAATCCACGTACTCAAAGATTTGAACCATGAGTTCCGAAGATTTGCATCACATTGCAAATAACTTGCCAAATTCATTTACCGACTATAAAGATCTCACACAATCCTATAATCCTGCAAAAATATGCATGAAAGAGTGAAGGTACCAAGAAAAAGCACCCAACTCCCCGTTCAAAGCAATAGAGGAAAAAGTATGGCAACGGTACATCAAGATTCAGTTTCTCGCAAGCAAGGATATCAAGGCAGCTCAGGTGGTTAGAGCGCCGTGCTGATAACATGCTGAAATTAGAAAACGAGAGAGAATCAACAAAGATGTAAAATGAATCCAGTGTTCTCTTTATTGATGATTGTTACAGATTATATACAAGTTGGGGAGACATCTCTAGGAGGCGTCGGTTTGCAGGGACGCGATTGGGAAGTAACTGCCGTGCGGTTGCTAAATTAATCACATGGATTAATTATTCTTAACAGTTTGCACGACAGGTAAGGCCGTGACTTCTGCTTTTTGACGTCAAGCAAGTAATATATATATATATATATATTTTGCGGCTGTCCATGTCCATGATGATCCTCTTATCCATGTTTACTACGTGTTCCATACTTCCATATGTACGTACGGAGCTCACATGTAGCTGCTACTGATGACTTCATAATACACGTACACTGCTGCATGGTACCGAACACGCGCTGTGTGCAAGGTTTTGAACTTGAATCCCGTCGGATATCCGTTAGGCCACGGGGCGGGTTTGGCCAGGACTAAAACCCTAGCCGTCGCCGCCAAAGGAGCCGACCATCCGGCCCCGTTTTCCGGCGGCTCTCCTCCACCAGCGACCTCTTGGTCGTCGGTCGTGAGGGGGGTCGCCGGATCCCGTGCATGCGGATCCTTTTTGCTTTAGGTTTAGACCCTAGTAGCTTAGGTTTTTGGATCGTCTGACGTCTTGGCTTCGGCGGCGGCGACGACGATGCTGAATAAAGAAGCTCCGGATTCTTCACCGACGAGGCGATCGTCTCTATTGTCGGTGATGGATTTGGGAATCAGTCTGTTCAAGCGAGGATATCGTGGCGGCGACGACATCCTTGTGGTGGACTTGTGTCCTCGGGCTCCGCCGTTGCGACGACGTCTGCTCCAACGTCGGCGCGGAGCTTGGGAGGTAGTCCAGGAGCGGATGCAGATCGTGGTCTGCATCGACGACATCTGGAAGACAAAACATGTGATGGGTTCGTGGTTGATGGATGGCAGGTATGGTTTCCTCCTTCGACTTCTTAATCGTGGTGGGGTGTCAGATCTGGAGTTCGATGGCGTGTCCGGGGTGTTGCCCCGGTCTGATTCGTTCAACGGCAATGGCTTCATCTTTGGTGAGCCACCTTGGAGGTCCGCAAAGCTGCATATCAGCGATGGAGCCGCATCGAGCTCGGGTGAGGAGGTGACCCGTCATTATTTTCTTCGGTGGCTGCTGTGGTGGTGCTGGAGACAGGTGACGGATGTTGGTGTCAAGCTCAGCGATGTTTTGCTATCTTTTCAGTTTTGTCATGTCGGTTTTTACGTGACTTGTAATTTGATCTTTATGATATAAATGACACGTATTACCATGCAAAAAAAAGGTTTTGAACTTTGAAAGATTTGCGTCTAAAACAAGTTAATCAAGTAATATTTTGACTTTGAATACTCGCCCCTCATATATCCAAAGTCATAAAAGTCATTCACATGGCTGTTGATTTTTTTTTGAAACGAGGCAAAAGACTTGCCATTTCATTGATTAAGAAGAGAATTTGCCCGTTTAATTAACGGAAAATCGGGTTAAAACCGATACAACCCAGCCCAAAGATGGGCACCACCGGCCAACCTGGCCACATGCCAACAGATGGCCACACGCGCCAGCGAACGACAGCTTCGATTTTGACGACGATCTTCGCGAGGGAAATATGCAGGGCTGTTGTAACATAAAAGGGCACATCTGGTGGCCCAGGTCGGTTTTGCGCTTTGCACCAGGCACACCTTTCCCGCACGGTTTGTCGCACCTTAAGAGCATCTCCAACAGGCGCCCAAAAACTGCTCCGCGCGCTAAAATTCGGGTTTTTTGGGCGCCGGACAGCTCCAGCAGAAGCTGTAAAATAGTGTGCGCGCAAAAAAGGTTTGTGCACGCGCTAAAAAGCGATATCGCATGCTGCAAATTTGGGGCACCGGATCGCACGCGCTTCATAATTTGCACTGCGTGTTTTTTTGGGCGCACGTTTTTGGGAATTTGGAAAACCAATGTTGGGTCCGGCGCTCTAAAAGTGCTACAGTGGCACGCTAAAACTATTTTAGCGCGTGAAACTTTTATGCGCCTGTTGGAGATGCTCTTAAGTTGGTGATCCATGTCGTATCGTTGTCCATGATAAGGCTAGTTTACGATTAACTTGTTTTAGACGCAAATCTTTCAAAGTTCAAAACCTTGCATGTAGCGCGCGTTCTGTACCATGCAGCAGTCTACGTGTATAATGAAGTCATCTTTTTTTTTTTTTTGCATGGGTATTATGAAGTCATCAGTAGCAGCTAGATTACATGTGAGTTCCGTACGTACATATGGAAGTATGGAACACGTAGTAAACATGGATAACAGGATCATCATGGACATGGACAGAAAAACAAAGTGAGCAGCTAGCTTCAGTTACACGCGGTCAAGCGAACCAACCTGTGTTTGGATGGTTAGAGGGACTGTGGTATCCCCAGCCCACCAGGGTTCAAATCCTGATGCTCGCATTTATTCCTGGATTTATTTCAGGATTTTCGGCGATGCGCATTCAGTGGGAGGAGACGTTCCCGTCGACGACAAGGTGCCTACGGTTACTTCGTAAATTTCAAGATGATATGCCGGCCCAGTCTCTCGGAGGTGCTCATAGGGATAGGGTGTGCGTGTGTGCGTTCATAGGGGTGAGTGTATGCGCGTGTATATGAGCGCTTGCGTCTGTACTGTGTTCAAAAAAAAGTTACACGCGGTCAAAGGAGGCCTGCGGACAAAGCTCGGTGGCGACCGTCCTCGTAGCGTCTCGGTGTTCGATATATACTTGAGTTCGATGCATGCATGTGGTATGTCAAAACAGAACAAAAAAAACATAGGCATATACGTATATCGGCATTTTCTTTGCGCGGGGAATAACCGTATAATATATATTAATAATGTACTAGCAAACATGCCCGTGCGTTGCAACGGAGGAAAACAACCCCCACACGTCCTTACCCGCTGAATGGAACTACTCAACGGACGATTTTTTGCTCATGCACGATAGCTAATCCAAGCGCCTACAGCTGTTCAGGCTTGCCAATGAATGGTTCGTGAAGTAGTATCGCGCACATTTCGGCTAGCAAGTGTCGTCTGTGTAGCACTGCTCCCCACTGAACATGGCTAAAAGCCTCACCCTTATGCCCCTAACATAATAAACATGACTAATACCTCACCCTCAGGTCCACATCCTTCACTTCAATATGACATCAGACCCATGTTTCCGTCTTGTTTGTCGTCCTCATCGCCAGTGGTCGTGGTATCAGTTGTCCAATAGCTGGATCGTTGAGCCCCCTTCATGTCCGGCGAGATCAAGAGCGTTGAACATAGATTTGTTTTTACATCCGGCTAATATAATAGGGAAAAGCACTACACCTAATATATGTCTGTGTTATCATGTAAATTGAGTAGTTTGTGTTCGATAGACCATGAATCCTTAGTTGGACTCCTCATGCATTATGACGGGTGTCACTTAGCCGAGCGAGGCTAGTCATACGTGATGACGCGATGGAGAAAAGGATTCGTTCCATATCCCTAGTTTAATAAATTATAAACTAAAACAATACATCAGTGGGCATTTTATTTTCTTAATCCTCATAATGTTATTAAAAAGTATAAATTTTTATGATAAATTCCTTTTACCAGTATTTTATCGTCGCTTCCAATACATATTCCTCCTTTAGCACGTAGCCCCCCCCCCCCCCCCCCCACACACACACACAATGAAACCTTCCATGTTACATCTAGCTTTTTTCAAGAACATGTCACGTCTAATTCTCCCCTTCCTTTTTATTTCTATGCCATGTCTCATGTTTTGAATTCCAGCCCATCACCTCCACCTCAGGTCTCATGAATCTCATGTATCTTCCTTCCTTCCATCTCAGGTCCAGTTCTCTTCTTCCTAGCCCTAAAAAAGAAAGTCATTCTCTTCCTTTTTATTTCTCTCTCTCCTAGTTCTTTCATTCCTTTGTCAGGTCTCATGTCATTTGACATGTAGTTGTCTCAACTAAAATTTTCTCCTTTATTTTTTTGTCACATCGTTCCTTACCCTTGGCTTATTGATTCCCATGTCAGCTCTTTGATACCTAAAAACTCAAAAAAGTATATCAACCGAACAGATTATCTGTAAGCAACCAAGGCGAGACTATTTAATAGACAAAACAACCTTCACCTAAACACAAACATTGATCTAGCTCAATCGGTTGCGATAAATTTACCGGAATGGGGATGGAGGTCGTATGTTTGATTCCACACGGGAACTAATATTTTTGCCTTGCCTGCCTTGGGCCGACTTCACTGGGCCATAACGCAGACTGAGGCCAAGCGAGACACCTGGGACATTCATAAAAACGAACACACCGAGGAATAAAAAAAGCTAAGCGTTTTTCTTTTGTGGGGAACAAAAGGCTTATTTGCTTTCACTTGGGTGTGGCCCTTGTGTCAAACGGATGAAAAATCCTATACGATGGACAGACCCAAACTTCAGAGAACCGTACCTTGATTTATTAGTAGGTATAGATTAAAAAGTGTTAGGTACAGTACCTCACAGTTTTCAAAAACTGTTCATGTCTTGAAAAAAAATTATTTGCCTTTTCAAATTCAAATTTCAAAAAATATTTGTGTTTCTAGAAAATGTCCTGAAATTCGGAAAAACATTCGCTATAGTACCTCCTATTTTTCAAAAATTATTTGTGTTTAAAAAAAGTTCAGGTTTCAAAAAAATTAAAAAGAGAAATATTCTTATTTGTGAAAAAAATGTTTGAGTTTAATTTTTTTGTTCAGAAAGTTGCTAAAATATTTGCGTTCTAAAATATATCCACTTTTTCCAAATATATGCTCTTAGTATCTAGCGCGGCTGTTAGGATGTCACGTTGCAAATTGAACACAACATAACGTGTAGTCCAGTGGCTAGCAGTCTGATGCATTGAGCGTGAGCGGCCGGGTTCGAGTCCTCGCGGCGCTTTATACTTTCGTACTTTTTCCAGGGGCACAGTATCCGCTAGTGGGCCGGCCATCTTGCGATTTTTTTTGGCAGAAAGAAATCGGGATGAACGGAAAACAACTGGTCCGACGGACGAAAACTTATTTGGGTCCCACCGTGAACCAAAAAAATTGGAGAAACAATCCTCCCTTTAATATTAGGTATAGATATAGATATAGATAATATATGCGTATTTGCATGTGCAGATGTGCTGCTTGCGTAACATGTCCGTTCGAAAAGTGTCAGCTGGGCCTAGGTAGTACCATTAATTAAGCGCGACGGCCCTGGGCCCTGCCGTTGGGGAGGGGCGACAAGTCGCCGGTCGACGCTTGACCTTGGGGTGCGCAGGCGTTCCCACGCCACGCGGACACGGCGACAAAAGGCCAGCGAGGCCGCTGTACGGCCGATCGGTGGATGGCGACGAGACTGGCCGCGCGTCCGTCGCCGTCGCGTGCGTGCGTACGTAACGTTGCTGCGTGCGTTCGGTGGTGGAGTCGTGCGTCATGAAATGGCAAAACCGCCGCTCCGCATGGATCCAATCGGGACGCATGTGCGCACCGCGCCGCAGAAATGACAAAACCGCCGCTCCAGTCGAGCACGCGGCTGGCTCAGGGACCTCCTGGCGCGCCGCAGCCCGCCGCCGGTCACGTACGGGGAGTGTCAGAGTGGATCCGTCCGACTGGTTGCCCAATTATAGCCAGGGCCGGTCCTAAGATTTTGGGGGCCCGGGGCGAAACAAAAATCCGAGGCCCCTTAATAGAAGTATCAAAATAATACTTAATATACATATTTCTAACCGATATTGAAGATTTAAGTTCAAATTTTCAATGGAAGGAACCATCTGAATGCCTTTGAGATAACGCCTTTGCAGCATTACTATAAAATCATAGAATTGATGATCAATTTAAGCAGATGAGTTCATAGAGAATTTGACGCAGCTTAGTGGTTAGTCCTATTTCAGTACACATCGTCTCATAATCAAGGAACACAACTATGTATATTCTGTTTTCCTTCGGATTCGGTTATATCCTCCACCACATTTCCTTCATTTACCAATGTTTTTAATTTCTGAATTACAAAGTATACATATAGTTTATTACTCAGAATCCAACATGTGCTTCGGACCTATTTTGTGCTACTAACATATGCTAAACTACAACATAAGTGTCAATCATAACCGAGTTATAACAACAAAGTGTGCCTTGCATAAACACATCATATTGACTAAGGCACGTACTTGACTTGAGACTAGAGTCAACAATGCCGGCAATTAGTTCATATTCGAACAATAACATCACGGCTCCTAATTTTGTAATGCCAAGTGCAGGATTCTGCTGAGGGTGACTACAATTTTTCTGGCCGGGAGGACGGGTACAAATCTCAAAATTCATTCAACCAGCGACTGCATACAACCTCATAGGATTTGATCAAAAAAGAGTGACGCAATTCTTACCACGGCCCAACGATGAGTCTACAGGCGTGCTGCTTCTCCATCGTCACCGCCGCCGCCGCCGCGGCATCGGAGGCGATGGTTGGTCTTCTGGTTGGGGGCTGGAGTTTGGCGTGGGCGTAGTGCGCTACCCTCTGCCAACGATGGTCGTGTGCACTGGGCTAGGCCCAATATCCTAGGCCCCCTGCGATGGTCGTGGGAAAGAGTGCTGACTGGAAGGTAATGTATCTGCTGCGTCGCTGCATCGCCAAGGCCATAGGCCATGGGCTACCTGCGAACCCTGGGAGGGGCCCCCTGGATTTTGGGGGCCCGGGGCGGCTGCCCCCTGCCCCTCCCCAGGGCCGGCCATGATTCTAGCCCTGGTGTCGAGGCAACGAACCTGACAATGAGTATTAGGGGTACGAACAAGGGCTGATCCCAGCTACGGCCCATGTGTGACACTCGGATTTACAAGTTCAGACCCTCTCAGAGAGGTAAAGCCCTACGTCTCGAGCTTCTGGAGCTGTGTTTTCTTTAGGGGGTATCTGATTACAATGGATGCTGAACCCTCGTTACATAGCCGAGGGGCGGCTTATATAGAGTGCGCCGCCCCATTAAGACTACATTACAAGGGAGATTAAGAGAGACATAACTACAGGCGTTACCGGAAACCGCCGCTGTAACTACACTTGAAGTCCCTAATTAACCTCTCGAACGTTACAACTCCCACGACGACGTTCTATCTCCTGCTTCCGAGTGACGCAGGTGAGGCCGACTGGTAAGGAGACGTCTGAGTGGTTAGTCATATCCGAGTGGATGACCAGAGAGGCGCATCCGAATGCGCCTTCGGTCCAGAGACCTTCCAATGATGGTGTGGGGTCCCAGGTGGGTCTAGAATGTCAGGTCCGTGGCACTACCCTTAGTAGGTGACCCCATCATTAGCCCCCGAATAGGCTGAGGTTTCGTGTGACGAACATGATGAGCTCTTGTTTAGGGCCGAGTGCTTCGAGGGCACTCTAGGTCCATTGCCAAGTGTTAACCTGTCGTGGCCTGAACGAGACCATAGCGGATTCTGGACTAAAAGGTTTTCCGACTGATCAGATAGTGGCGATTGCTGGGCAAAATTTGGTTGCATTCGTGTGTCTCCCAGGAGAGATAGACTGGAGGTCCGACTGAGGACATGCCATGAAACTCGAGTGGTGACGTCGGCGCGTGGTCTGTTTCTCCGGAGAGATGCCACTCATTATCCCGGGGGAATGCCAGCGCGGGCCATCTCCGAGTCCAAATTTATGAGACTCACGCCTTGGAGCCTAGAAGAAGGGCCAAGTCAGCCCATAGAGGGGTGTCGAGCTCATCCCGTAGCAATCCTGAAGATGACTTCAGTCGGATTTGATTACGTGTCCGAGTGCACGGTGACCCTCTGAGGGCGGTCGGTCGGACCGACGAGTGTTCCTTAGGAAGTGAATCAGATGCGATCAATCGGGTTGATTCGCGGCAAAAATTTCGCGATTTGAAAACGTGCGTGCGCGCGGGGGAGCGGTTATGTCGCGGCTTAGAGGGGAAAGTGAAGCACGTCGCCTCAAATTCCGCCCCTTATTGCTGCCACGCATCCCACTTTCTCTGTAAAGCGCGTGGCACACGAGCCGTCGGATCGAAGATCTGCAGACGCCGTTTCGGTGAGGAGGGATTAACCGGGGTATAAAATCGCGGGCGGCTAGGGTAAATCCACCAGATCCCCTTTTCACTTCGCCTCTTCCGTCGCACTTCGATGAACTTGCCGCTTGCTTTTCTCCATCGAGCCGGCCACCGCGTCTTGTGGTAGAGTGCAGGGGAGATGGTGAAGGACGTGATGGCCAAGCTCGAGCGGGCCAAAAAGGCTCAGAAGGGCTCGTCGTCAGGCGCGGCACCTCCACCTGGCTGGGTCCAAGGAGACAGGCTCCCGTCTCGGGTCACCGTGGAGGACGTGGAGGGGCTCGTCGCCGACGGGCTGGTGCCGAGGGAGGGCTGGAGGCTCCCAGAAGCGGACGAGCTAGAGCCCGCGCCGCAACCGGACGAGAGCGTCCTCCTCACGACGCACATCGAGCGAGGTTTTTCCATGCCGCCTCATCCCTTCCTCCGCGGGTTCTTCAATTTCTTTGGGGCTCAATTGCACCATATTCCGCCGAATGCCGTAGTCTATCTTGCTGCTTTCGTTTCTCTTTGCGAAAACTTCATAGGCTGCCATCCCTACTGGGGCTCTTCAAACACATTTTCACTTGTCGATCTATGACTGTGAAGAAGGCCTCCCCAGAGGGGGCCAAGACCAATGTCACCCAACTGTGTGGGGGACTAGGAATCCAGCTTAGGGGTAGAAGAGTTTTCCCTTCCATAAACTTTCCCGACTCGGTCAAGGGTTGGCAAAGTTCCTGGTTTTATTGTAAGGATGTTCCGAGTGCCGGCTCGTAGACTGGCCTTCCTCTGTATTCGGCCGATAGGGTCGGCGCTCCGCCGTCACTTACGGTGGCGAAGGAGGAGAAGTTCGATGTGGGGATACTGGTTGACGCCTTAGTGGGGATCGTGAGAGCCGGAGTGAATGGTATGGATCTACTGGAGGTCTTTCTCACTCGGCGGATCCAGCCGTTGCAAGAGAGGGCGCACCCCATGTGGATGTACTCTGGGCCGGATGATCCGACTTGAGTGCACCCGGAGGAGCCGACTTAGAAGGACGTGGAGGGATGGATAAGGGTCATCACCTTGATACGTCTCCAACGTATCTATAATTTTTGATTGTTCCATGCTATTATAGTATCAATCTTGGATGTTTTTATATGCAATTATATATCATTTTTTGGGACTAACCTATTAACCTAGTGCCCAGTGCCAGTTGCTGTTTTCTGATTGTTTTTGGTTTTTCAGAAAATCAGTACCAAACGAAGTCCAAATGCCATGAAACATTTTGGAGATTTTTTCCTAGACAAAAGAGACCCTGGAGACTTGGAGAGGAGGCCAGAAGGTTCACGAAGCCTCCACAAGGCAACAGGGCGCGGCCCCAGGGGGGCACGCCCTGATGCCTTGTGGGGCCCTCGTGGCTCCGTTTAACCTAATTCTACTTCTATAAATTCTCAAATATTGGGAAACCAACAGAGAGCCACATCGAATAACTTTTACGCCGCCGCAAGCCTCTGTTCTTCCGCGATCCCATCTGGAGGCCTTTTCTGGTACTCTGCAAGAGGGGGAATTGATTACGGAGGGCTTCTTCATCAACCTTGCTGCCCTTCCGATGATGTGTGAGTAGTTTACCATAGACCTACGGGTCCATAGCTAGTAGCTAGATAGCTTCTTCTCTCTCTTTGATCTTCAATACCATGTTCTCCTCGATGTTCTTGGAGTTCTATCCGATGTAATCTTATTTTGTGATGTGTTTGTTGGGATCCGATGAATTGTGAGTTTATGATCAGATTATTCATGAGAAATATTTGAGTCTTCTCTGAACTCTTTTATGCATGATTATTATAGCTTTGTATTTCTCTCCGATCTATCGATTTGGTTTGGCCAACTAGATTGGTTTATCTTGCAATGGGAGAGGTGCTTTGTGATGGGTTCAATCTTGCGGTGCTCAATCCCAGTGACAGAAAGGGACATGACACGTATTTGTATTGTTGCCATTAAGGATTAAAAGATGGGGTTTAATCATATTGCTTGAGTTTACTTTGTCTACATCATGTCATCTTGCTTAAGGCGTTACTCTGTTTCATACTTAATACCCTAGATGCATGCTGGATAGCGGTTGATGGGTGGAGTAATAGTAGTAGATGTAGGCAGGAGTCGGTCTACTTGTCTCGGACGTGATGCCTATATACATGATCATTGCCATGAATCCATCATAATTATTTGCTTTTCTATCAATTGCCCAACAGTAATTTGTTTACCCACCGTATGCTATGTGTTCGAGAGAGAAGCCTCTAGTGAAAACTATGGCCCCCAGGTCTACTTTTATCATATATTAAAACCAAAAATACCTTGCTGCAATTTATTTACTTTTATTTTAATTAGTATTTTAGTTTATCTATCTATCACTATCAGAACTAATCCTTGCAAATAACCGCTAAGAGGATTGACAACCCTCTTATTTGCGTTGGGTGCAAGCGTTTGCTTTTGTGTGTGCAGGTGCGTTTAACGGGATTTTGCTTGGTTCTCCTACTGGATTGATAACCTTGGTTCTTAACCGAGGGAAATACTTATCTCTACTATACTGCATCATCCTCTCCTCTTCGGGGAAATACCAACGCAGTCTATAAGTAGCAGGAAGAATTTCTGGCGCCGTTGCCGGGGAGACATCATCAAAATTACCAAGTACCTTCGCACAAACTATCATCCACTTGCATTTATTTTATTTGCCTTTTTATTTGCATTTGCCTCTCGTTTTCATCTCGTCCACTTCTAATTTTTTTTTACAAAAACACAAAAATATTTTTATTTGCTTGCTTGTTTGCTTTTATTGCCTTCATGTCAACACACAAAAACAGAAAGTAAAACAAAAATTTAAGATCACTATGGATCACCTTAAAGTTTTCTACTTGGATCATCTTCGATCCCTTTGTGCTCGTGCTGAAACCCCAACTAGTTTAGTTGAGGGAAAATCATTAGATGAGCATGCTCATTTTCTGCGTCACCGTTTGTCTAAAAAAGGGAGACTCTTATGGAATCAAATAAATTGTTTGCTATGCTATGCTTGGAATCTATGTGAAATTCATGATTTTACTTGTTGCTCTAAGAACCCTAAAAAACACCTTCCCTACCTATGTGAGTTTAATGATGATGAAATCTTATCTTCTTATGCCAAGGGTGTTTATAGCTACTATGATATCGAACAAATTGAAGAATTTGTTGCTTTTAAGGGTGCCCATGAAGTTGCTTCTTTGATTGAAAAGTATGATATTACTCTCTACAAATCTAATTTTTTTACCATACTTAAATATTGCGATGAAAACTATGCTTCCAATACCTATGTTAGTGAATTCATGGGGAGAATGTCTGCTGCTTTGGAAGAGAATAATGATATGCATGAATCTATAGATAATTGTGATTCCATTGATCCGCTTGAAATATCCCTTTTTGATAAATATGATGCTTGTTATGCTTGTGGCCATGATCCTAATATTAATTATGCTTATGGAGATGAATTTGCTATAGTTCCTTATGTTAAAAATGAAATCATTGCTATTGCACCCACACTTGATAGTTCCTTGAATGAAAAGCATGGTTGCAATAATGCTATTATAAATTATATTAGTGTCAATTGTGTTAATGATACTCAAAGCTACAAGCTTGGGGATGATAATTTCGTCATGTCCACTACTTATTGCAATGATCATGATTGGGGTTATAATGCTTCTTATGATCTTGAAAATTTATTCAAGCTTCATGATGAATATGTTATTGATAATAATATTTACAATAATATTGAAAGTGGGTTTGGAAGAGTGTCAACTTTAGGTAAAAATAATCCCACATATTTGGAGAGTGTTCAATCTTATGAAATTTTTGATAAAAGTGGGTTTGGAGAGGTCATGACTTTAGTTGATGTTAATCCCACTATCTTGGAAGATTATAAAACTTTTATGCATGTGGATCATGAAGATAAAATTTTATATGATAGCTATATTGTTGAATTTCATTATGATCCTACATGTAATTATTATGAGAGAGGAAAATATGGTTGTAGAAACTTTCATGTCACATTACCTCTCTTTGTGCTAAAATTATTAATGCTCCATTCTTCCTATTTGCATATGCTAGATATTGCTTGCCTTGATAATTTATTTTCCTATAAAATGCCTATGCATAGGAAGTTTGTTAGACTTAAATGTGTTTTTCACATGCTACATGATGCTCTCTTTGTGTTTCAATTATTATCTTTCATGAGAGCATCATTGAAATCTCAAGCCTATCTTAATGGCTATAAAGAAAGAGCTTGTTGGGAGACAACCCAATAAAATTTTTATTTCTGTTTTTGTGTGTTTACACAATTTTAGCCTCTGTTATGATTGTGTTTTTATATTTTAATTAGTGTTTGTGCCAAGTAATTCCATTGGGATGATTTGGAAGATAGTATGCTTGATGCTGTTGGAAAACAGAAACTTTTGCATCCAGTGCTGGAATTTTGATTTTTTGCTGGAGCGTGATAAAATTCTGAATTTTGTACACACTATTTATGTATGAATTTCCCACGTTGTCCTAATTTTTCAGAATTTTTGGAGTTACAGAAGTATGATGTTAATTCAGATCTTTACAGACTGTTCTGTTTTAGACAGATTCTGTTTTTGTTGCATAGTTTGCTTATTTTGATGAATCTATGGATCGTATCGGGTGGTATGAGTCATGGAGAAGTTGGTGTACAGTAGAATTATGTCAATATTAAATATGAATCAATTTACAACAGTACCTAAAAGTTTAAGATTTGTTTGTTATACTAGCGGATCTCACGAGGTTTCTGTTGAGTTTTGTGTGTTGAAGTTTTCAAGTTTTGGGTGAGACTACGATGGATAAAGGAATAAGGAGCGGCAAGAGCCTAAGGTTGGGGATGCCCAAGGCACCCCAAGGTAATATTCATGGAAGACTCAAGCGTCTAAGCTTGGGGATGCCCCGGAAGGCATCCCCTCTTTCGTCTACAGTCTATCGGTAACTCACCTGGAGCTATATTTTTATTCATCACATGATATGTGTTTTACTTGGAGCGTCTTGTGATATAGTTTGTTTGCTTTTTAGTTTGTCACAATCATCTTTGCTGAACACACATTTTTGAGAGGGACACACATTATTCGTGATTTGTTAGAATACTCTATGTGCTTCACTTATATCTTTTGAGCTAGGCAGTTGCTCTAGTGCTTCACTTATATCTTTTAGAACACGGCGGTGTTTATATTTTAAAGAAATAGTTGCACTCTCATGCTTCAGTTATATCTTTTTGAGAGTCTAATGAATAGCAATGGTAATATGCATGGGTTATGAATTCGGTCCTAATATGATAGGTATTCAAGAGGGATATAATAAAAACTTTCATGTAGATCACCGAATATGATAAGTTTGATTCCTTGCAATAGTTTTGCGATATTAAGATGGTAATATGTGGGAAGTGCTAGTAGATAATTGTGGTTTAGTAAGAATATTGGTGTTAAGGTTTGTGATTCCCGAAGCACGCACGTATGATCTGTCGTTATGCTAAGAAGTTGGAGCATGATTTATTCTTGATTGTCTACCTTATGAGTGGCGGTTGAGGACGAGCGATGGTCTTTTCCTACCAATCTATCCCCCTAGGGGCATGCATAGTAGTACATTGCTTCGAGGGCTAATAAACTTTTGCAATAAGTATGTGAGTTCTTTATGACTAATGTGAGTCCATGGATTATACGCACTCTCACCTTTCCACAATTTGCTAGCCTCTTCGGTACCGTGCAATGCCCTTTCTAACATCAAGAGTTGGTGCAAACTTCGCCGGTGCATCCAAACCACGTGATATGATACGCTCTATCACACATAAGCCTCTTTATATCTTCCTCAAAACAGCCACCATACCTACCTATCCTGGCATTTCCATAGCCATTCCGAGATATATTGCCATGCAACTTCCACCGTTCCGTTTTTATGATACACATCGTCATTGTAATATTGCTTTGCATGATCATATAGCTGACATAGTATTTGTGGCTCAGCCATCGTTCATCATTTTTTATACATGTTACGCTAGCATCATTGAACATCCTGGTACACCGCCAGAGGTATTCATATAGAGTCATATCTTTGTTCTAATTTTGAGTTGTAATTTTTTGAGTTGTAAGTAAATAGAAGTATGATGATCATCATTATTAGAGCATTGCCCCAGTGAGGAAATAAAAAAGAGAGGCCAAAAGAGCCCACGAAAAAAATGAGAGAAAAAGAGAGAAGGGGCAGTGTTACTATCCTTTTCCATACTTGTGCTTCAAAGTAGCACCATGTTTTTCATATAGAGAGTCTCCTGTTTAGTCACTTTCATATACTAGTGGGAATTTTTCATTATAGAACTTGGCTTGTATATTCTGATGATGGGCTTCCTCAAATGCCCGAGGTCTTGATGAGCAAGCAAGTTGGATGCACACCCACTTAGTTTTCATGTTGAGCTTTCATACACTTATAGCTCTTAGTGCATCCGTTGCATGGCAATCCCTACTCCTCGCATTGACATCAATTGATGGGCATCTCCATAGCCCGTTGATTAGCCTTGTTGATGTGAGACTATCTTCTTATTTTTGACTTCCCCTTATTGATCTCTACCACCACACTCTATTCCACCCATAATGCTATATCCATGGCTTGCGCTCATGTATTACGTGGGGGTTGAAAAAGCTGAAGCGCGTTAAAAAGTATGAACCAATTGCTCGGCTTGTCATCGGGGTAGTGCATGATAAATATTTTGTGTTAAGAAGATGGAGCATGATAGGATTATATGATTTTGTAGCATTTTTATTTTGAAAGGCATGATTGTTTATTAGTATGCCTGAGTATTGATGTCTATATATCAAACTATAGACTATTGCTTTGAATCATTCGGATCTTTTTATTCATACCGTAAGAGAAAGATTACATGATGAAACATGATAGGTAGCATTCCACATCAAAAATTCTGTTTTTATCATTTACCTACTCTAGGACGAGCAGGAATTAAGCTTGGGGATGCTTGATACGTCTCCAACGTATCTATAATTTTTGATTGTTCCATGCTATTATAGTATCAATCTTGGATGTTTTTATATGCAATTGTATATCATTTTTTGGGACTAACCTATTAACCTAGTGCCCAGTGCCAGTTGCTGTTTTCTGCTTGTTTTTGGTTTTTCAGGAAATCAGTACCAAACGAAGTCCAAATGCCACGAAACTTTTTGGAGATTTTTTCTGGATAAAAGAGACCCTGGAGACTTGGAGAGGAGGCCAGAAGCCTTGTGGGGCCCTCGTGGCTCCGTTTGACCTAATTCTACTTCTATAAATTAAAAAATATTGGGAAACCAACAACTAACTTTTACGCCGCCGCAAGCCTCTGTTCTTCCGCGATCCCATCTGGAGGCCTTTTCCGATACTTTGCCGGAGGGGGAATCGATCACGGAGGGCTTCTTCATCAACCTTGCTGCCCTTCCGATGATGTGTGAGTAGTTTACCACAGACCTACGGGTCCATAGCTAGTAGCTAGATGGCTTCTTCTCTCTCTTTGATCTTCAATACCATGTTCTCCTCGATGTTCTTGGAGTTCTATCCGATGTAATCTTCTTTTGCGGTGTGTTTGTTGGGATCCGATAAATTGTGAGTTTATGATCAGATTATTCATGAGAAATATTTGAGTCTTCTCTGAACTCTGTTATGCATGATTATTATAGCTTTGTATTTCTCTCCGATCTATCGATTTGGTTTGGCCAACTAGATTGGTTTATCTTGCAATGGGAGAGGTGCTTTGTGATGGGTTCAATCTTGCGGTGCTCAATCCCAGTGACAGAAAGGGACATGACACGTATTTGTATTGTTGCCATTAAGGATAAAAAGATGGGGTTTAATCATATTGCTTGAGTTTACTTTGTCTACATCATGTCATCTTGCTTAAGGCATTACTCTATTTCATACTTAATACCCTAGATGCATGCTGGATAGAGGTCTATGGGTGGAGTAATAGTAGTAGATGCAGGCAAGAGTCGGTCCACTTGTCTCAGACGTGAAGCCTATATACATGATCATTGCCATGAATCCGTCATAATTATTTGCTTTTCTATCAATTGCCCAACAGTAATTTGTTTACCCACTGTATGCTATGTGTTCGAGAGAGAAGCCTCTAATGAAAACTATGGCCCCCAGGTCTACTTTTATCATATATTAAAACCCAAAATACCTTGCTGCAATTTATTTACCTTTATTTTAATTAGTATTTTAGTTTATTTATCTATCACTATCAGAATTAATCCTTGCAAATAACCGCTAAGAGGATTGACAATCCTCTTATTTGCGTTGGGTGCTAGTGTTTGCTTTTGTGTGTGCAGGTGCGTTTAACGGCATTTTGCTTGGTTCTCCTACTGGATTGATAACCTTGGTTCTGAACTGAGGGAAATACTTATCTCTACTATATTGCATCATCCTCTCCTCTTCGGGGAAATACCAACGCAGTCTACATGTAGCACACCTCTGCACGCGACAACCCGCGAGGAGCGAGGAGGGTGCCCCCTTACTGCCGTGATCATCCGCCCGTGGTGGTAAATTCGCAACCATTCGTTCGAGTCATATCGGTGCCAAATCCTGGTGAATATGTTTAACCTTATGCTTTCTGTCTCGGCAGAGATTCCAGGAGATGATTTCGCCCATGCCGAATGTCGACCGCGCCCCGGGGGACGTGACAAGTGACACTGAGCAGCAGCGCCGCGAGGCCAGTGGCGAGGAGGAGGAGAGTGATGACGATGACGACACTGAGGAGGGAGAGGAGGCAGAGTCTTCTTGGTCTAATGAGGGCCCCAGGGAGCCTCGCACCAAGGCGCAACATGATCCGAGTGCCCACGCAGGTGGTGCCCAGGCGCCGAGTTGACCCAAACTGACTGCCGAGGTGATGGGGAACATTGCATGAAAATCAAAAAAATTCCTACGAACACCCAAGATCTAATCTAGGAGATGCATATCAATGAGAGGGGAATCATCTACGTACCCTTGTAGACTGAAAACGTTAGCGTCCGTAATGCGGTTGATGTAGTCGTACTCGTCGCGATCCAATCACGATCCAATCCGATCTAGTGCCGAACGGACGACACCTCTGAGTTTAGCACACATGCGGCTTGGCGGCGACCTCTCCTTCTTGATCCAGCAAGCGAGGGAGAGGAGGTAGATGAGATCTGAACCAACATGACGGTGTGGTGGCGGTGGCAGCAGCGGAACTGCAGCAGGGCTTCGCCAAGCGTCCTTGTGAGGTGGACGAGGTGTAACGGGAGGGAGACGGGCAAGGGTCGAAGGGTCGCTGCCTCCAATGCCTCCCCACCTTTATATAGGCATGGAGGGGGCTGGTGGCTTGCCCTCCAAGCCCCTAGGGTCGTTGGCCAAGGGGGGAGGAAGGAAATCCCTACTTTCCTTCCCCACCGATCGCTATCCCCCTTTTTTAGGGATCTTGATCTTATCCCTTCGGGATATAATCCTATTCCTTTTAGAGGGGGATCTTGGTTCACCTAGACCAGGGGTGTGGGTCCTTTCCCCACTACCCACGTTCATGTGGGTCGCCCCATGCAGGTGGGCCCCACTCCGGAACCTTCTATAACCTTCCCGGTACAATACCGAAAAAACCGAACTTTTTCCGGAACCCAAAATGTGACTTCCCATATATAAATCTTTACCTCTGGACCATTCTGGAGCTCCTCGTGATGTTCCGCATCCCATCCGGGACTCCGAACTACTTTCGGACTTCACCATATGAATATCTCAATACTACGCTAGCGCTACCGAACGTTAAGTGTGCGACCCTACGGGTTCGGGAACATGTAGACATGACCAAGACACTTCTCTGGTCAATAATCAATAGCAGGATCTGGATACCCATATTTATTCCCACATATTCAACGAAGATCATTATCGGTTGAACCACGATGTCAAGGATTCAGTTAATCCCGTATACAATTCCCTTTGTCCGGCGATATGTTACTTGCCCGAGATTTGATCGTCGGTATCTCCATACCTAGTTCAATCTCGTTACCGGCAAGTCTCTTTACTCGTTCCATAATACAAGATCCCGTGACTAAACTCATTAGTCACATGCTTACAAGCTTCTTGTGATGTTGTATTACCGAGAGGGCCCAGAGATATCTCTCTGTCACACGGAGCGACAAATCCCAGTCTCGATCCATGCAACCCAACAAACACCTTCGGAGATACCTGTAGAGCACCTTTATGATCACCCAGTTACGAAGTGACGTTTGATAGCACACAAAGTATTCCTCCGGTATCTAGGAGTGGCATGATCTCATGGTCTAAGAAACTGATACTTGACATGAAGAAAGCTGTAGCAAATAACTAAACGATCTGATGCTACGCTTACGGTTGGGTCTTTCCATCACATCATTCTCCTAATGATGTGATCCCATTATCAAATGACAACTCGTGTCTATGGTCAGGAAACCATAACCATCTTTGATCAACGAGCTAGTCTAGTAGAGGCTTACTAGGGACACGGTGTAGTTTATGTATTCACACATGTATTTAAGTTTCCAGTCAATACAATTCTAGCATGAATAATAAACATTTATCATGAACGGGAAATATGATAATAACCATTTTATTATTGTCTCGAGGGCATATTTCCAACAATCTCCCACTTGCACTAGAGTCAATAATCTAGTTTAGATCGTTATGAATCTAACACCCATGGAGTCCTGGTGCTGATCATGTTTTGCTTGTGGAAGAGGTTTAGTCAATGGGTCTGCCACATTTAGATCCGTATGTTCTTTGCAAATCTCTATGTTTACAACGCTCTGCTTGGAGCTACTCCAGCTAACTACTCCACAATTTAATACATATCCAGATTGAGACTTTTAGTCATCCACCCTTTACGATGAGCTTATCTTCACCTCCATTAACGAGAAACATTTCCTTAGTCCTCTTTAGGTACTTAAGGATATTTTTGACCGCTGTCTAGTGATCTACTCCTGGATCTGTCTGGTACCTACTTGCCAAACATATGGCAAGGCACATATCAGGTCTGGTACACAGCATGGCATACATTATAGAGCCTATGTCTGAGGCATAGGGGACGACTTTCATCCTTTCTCTTACTTCTGCCGTGGTCAGGCTTTGAGTCCTACTCAACTTCACACCTTGCAACACAGGCAAGAACCCCTTCTTTGACTGGTCCATTTTGAACTTCTTCAAAATCTTGTCAAGGTATGTGCTCTGTGAAAGTCCTATCAGACGTCTTGATCTATCTCTATAGATCTTAATGCCCAATATGTAAGCAGCTTCACCCAGGTCTTCCATTGAAAAACTCTTGTTCAAATAACCCTTTATGCTTTCCAGAAATTCTATATCATTTCCAATCAATAATATGTCATCCACATACAGTATTAGAAATGCTACAGAGCTCCCACTCACTTTCTTGTAAATACAAGCTTCTCCGTAAGTTTGTATAAAACCAAAAGCTTTGATCACCTCATCAAAGCATATATTCCAACTTCGAGATGCTTGCACCAGTCCATAGATGGATCGCTGGAGCTTGCATACTTTGTTAGCACCTTTAGGATCGAGAAAACCTTCCGGTTGCATCATATACAACTCTTCCTTAAGAAACCCATTAAGGAACGCTGTTTTGACGTCCATTTGTCAGATCTCATAATCATAAAATGCAGCAATTGCTAACATAATTCTAACAGACTTAAGCATCGCTATGGGTGAGAAAGTCTCATCGTAGTCAACCCCTTGAATTTGTCGGAAACCTTTTGCGACAAGTCGAGCTTTATAGACGGTGACATTACCATCAGTGTCTATCTTCTTCTTAAAAATCCATTTGTTCTCAATGGCTTGCCGATCATCGGGCAAGTCCACCAAAGTCCATACTTTGTTCTCATACATGGATCATATCTTGGATTTCATGGCCTCAAGCCATTTGTCGGAATCCGGGCTCATCATTGCTTCTTCATAATTCGTAGGTTCGCTGTTGTCTAACAACATGACTTCCAGGACGGGATTACCGTACCACTCTGGTGTGGAACGTACCCTGGTCGACCTACAAAGTTCAGTAGTAACTTGATCCGAAGTTTCATGATCATCATCATTAGCTTCCTCTCCGGCTGGTGCAGATATCATGGGAACTTCTTTCTATGATGTGCTACTTTCCAATTTGAGAGAAGGTACAATTACCTCATCAAGTTCTACTTTCCTCCCACTCACTTCTTTAGAGAGAAACTCCTTCTCTAGAAAGGACCCATTCTTAGCAACAAAGATTTTGCCCTCGGATCTGTGATAGAAGCTATACCCTACGGTCTCTTTAGGGTATCCTATGAAGACGCACTTCTCCGCTTTGAGTTCGAGCTTATCAGGCTGAAGCCTCTTGACATAAGCGTCGCATCCCCAAACTTTAAGAAACAACAGCTTATGTTTCTTGCCAAACCATAATTCATACGGTGTCGTCTCAACGGATTTAGACGGTGCCCTGTTTAAAGTGAATGCGACAGTCTCTAATGCATAATCCCAAAATGATAGTGGCAAATCGGTAAGAGACATCATAGAACGCACCATATCCAATAGAGTACGATTACGATGTTCGGACACACCATTACGCTGTGGTGTTCCAGGTGGCGTGAGCTGTGAAACAATTCCACATTGTCTTAAATGCATACCAAACCCGTAACTCAAATACTCACCTCCATGATCAGATCGTAGAAATTTAATTTTCTTGTTACGATGATTCTCTACTTCACTATGAAACTCCTTGAACTTTTCAAATATTTCAGACTTGTGTTTCATCAAGTAAATATACCCATATCTACTCAAATCATCTGTGAAGGTAAGAAAATAACGATATCCACCGCGTGCTTCTACACTCATCCGACGACATACATCGGCATGTATTATTTCCAACAAGTCACTTGCCCGCTCCATTGTTCCGGAAAACGGGGTTTTAGTCATCTTGACCATGAGGCATGGTTCACATGTCTCAAATGATTCATAATCAAGAGATTCCAAAAGTCCATCAGCATGGAGTTTCTTCATGCGCTTTACACCAATATGACCTAAGCGGCAGTGCCACAAGTATGTGGTACTATCATCATTAACTTTGCATCTTTTGGCATCGATATTATGAATATGTGTATCACTACGATCGAGATTCAACAGAAATAAACCATTCACCAAGGGTGCATGACCATAAAAGATATTATCCATATAAATAGAACAACCATTATTCTCTGACTTTAAATGAATAACCGTCTCGCAATAAACAAGATCCAGATATAATATTCATGCTTAACGTAGGCACCAAATAACAATTATTCAGGTTCAAAACTAATCCCAAAGGTAAACGTAGAGGGAGCGTGCCGACGGCGATCACATCAACCTTAGAACCAATTCCGACGCGCATCGTCACCTCATCCTTAGCTAGTCTCTATTTATTCCGCAGCTCCTGTTCCGAGTTACAAATATTAGCAACCGAACTAGTATCAAATACCCAGGCGCTACTACGAGCACTAGTAAGGTACACATCAATAACATGTATATCAAATATACTTTTGTTGACGTTGCCAGCCTTCTAATCTTCCAAGTACTTGGGGCAGTTCCGCTTCCAGTGACCATTCCCCTTGCAATAGAAGCACTCAGTCTCAGGTTTGGGTCCAGCCTTGGGCTTCTTCACGGGAGCGGCAACTGGCTTGCCGTTCTTCTTGAAGTTCCCTTTCTTTCCCTTGCCTTTCTTCTTGAAACTGGTGGTCTTGTTGACCATCAACACTTGATGTTCTTTCTTGATTTCTACCTCCGCGGCCTTAAGCATCGCGAAGAGCTCAGGGATTGTCTTTCCATCCCTTGCATATTATAGTTCATCACAAAGCTTTTGTAGCTCGGTGGCAGTGACTAGAGAACTCTGTCAATTGCTACTTCATTCGGAAGATTAACTCCCAACTGATTCAAGCGGTTGAAGTACCCAGACATTTTGAGTACGTGCTAACTAATGGAGCCGTTCTCCTCCATCTTGCAGCTAAAGAACTTGCCGGAGGTGTCGTACCTCTCGACCCGGGCGTGAGCCTGAAATACCAATTTCAGCTCCTGGAACATCTCATATGCTCGGTGGTGCTCAAAACATCTTTGGAGCCCCGGTTCTAAGCCGTAAAGCATGGCGCACTGAACTATCGAGTAGTCATTAGAAGGTGCCCGCCAGACGTTCATAACATCTGCAGGTGCATCTTGAGGGGGTGCATCACCAAGCGGTGCATCAAGGACATACACTTTCTGTGCAGCAGTGAGGATAATCCTCAGATTACGGACCCAGTCCGCATAGTTGCTACAATCATCTTTCAACTTTTGTTTCTTTAGGAACGCATTAAAATTTAGGGGAGCTACAACGCGAGCCATTGATCTACAACATTAATTTGCAAAGACAATTAGACTAAGTTCATGATAATTGGTTCTTCTAATCAAATTACTTAAGAACTCCCACTTAAATCAACATTCCTCAAGTTGTCTAAGTGTTACATGATCCACATCAACTGACCCATGTCCGATCATCACGTGAGATGGGGCAGTCATCAATGGTGAACATCTCCATGTTGATCATATCTACTATATGACTCATGTTCGACCTTTCGGTCCTCTGTGTTCCGAGGCCATGTCTGTACATGCTAGGCTCGTCAAGTTTAACCCAAGTATTCTGCATGTGTAAAACTGGCTTACACCCGTTGTATGCGAACGTAGAGTCTATCACACCCGATCATCACGAGGTGCTTCGAAACGACGAACTTTCGCAATGGTGCATACTTTAGGGAGAACACTTTTATCTTGAAATTAAGTGAAGGGATCATCTTATAATTCTACCGTCGTCCTAAGCAAAATAAGATGCATAAAAAGATAAACATCACATGCAATCAATATGTGACATGATATGGCCATTATCATCTCGTGCCTTTGATCTCCATCTCCAAAGCACCGGCATGATCTCCATCGTCACAGGCATGACACCATGATCTCCATCATCGTGCCGTCATGTAGTTGTCTCCACCAACTATTGCTTCTACGACTATTGCTAACGCATAGCGATAAAGTAAAGCAATTACATGGCAGTTAATAGTTGACACACAGGTCATACAATAAATTAAAGTCAACCCTGTGGCTCCTGCCGGTTGCCGTACTCATCGACATGCAAGTCGTGAATCTATTACAAAACATGATCATCTCATACATCAACATATATCACATCACGTTTTGGCCATACCACATCACAACATGCCCTGCAAAAACAAGTTAGACGTCCTCTACTTTGTTGTTGCAATTTTTACGTGGCTGCTAGGACAAACTATAAGAACCGTTCTTATCTACGCAAAACCACAACGGTGATATACAAGTTACCTTTTAACCTTCTACAAGGACCGCCCTCGTCAAATCAGATTTAACTAAAGTGGGAGAGACAAACACCCGCAAAGCCACTTTTATGCAATAAAAGTTGCATGTCAGTCAGTGGAACCGGTCTGTCGGGGATATAACTCGCCGGCATAACCCGCCCGTTCAGGGCCGGGTTACTAATTGGCGGCTTACAGGATAAAGGACGCAACATTCAAAGTTCAGGAGGCCCATCAGGCGACTCATCAAGCAGGCCGGGTTAGGGCCCAATACTTGAGGCGGTGGCTTATCCAAGGACATGATATGTTTTCCTTTCTTGAGGAGGACGGTGAGTAGGAAATAGACTAGATCACGGGTCATGTCATGACCCAGACTCTGTTGTAAACCCAGGGCCTCGACCTATATATAAAGGCGAGCCCCTGAGACGGAAAAGGGCAAGTTACGAGTTCTCGAGTACTAGGTTAGCCAAGTCGCACCCTTGTAATCGAGATCATCATCATCAATACAATCAAAGCAGGACGTAGGCTATTACCTCCATTGTGAGGGGCCGAACCTGGGTAAAACCCTTGTCTCTCGATTCCGATCAACCCCGTTCGAGTTACCACCTAGCTGCGATGGCCTCACGACTAAGTCCTTTCATGAGGACATTTGCCGTGACAAAACCACGACAGTTGGCGCCCACCGTGGGGCTATCGCTCAGTGATGTTGAGTACTTGAAGGGAACTCCCACAGGGATCAAGGGATACGCGATCGGCCGCATGACCAAGAGTCGCCGCGGCAAGCTCTACATCGACGATTCAGGCTAGGGCCCCAAGGCCGACTCAATCGAGTACGGGTACCGGGTCCCCTTCGGCAAAATCCACGTCTTCATCGGCAAAGCCGGCGGATCTGAACCCGAGCCGGACATCTGCACCAACATCGTCGAGCCGGCTCGGCGCGCGCAACCCGCCCAGGTTCAAGCCGGTCGGAAACACGTCTTCGTCGGCTTCACCCAGGGGGTGGACCTCGCAGATAACTCTGCGTCCGGTGGCGACACCCTCGTCTATTCTGATGATGAATCCTCGGTTGGCAAGACCAAGTCGATCCTCCCGCTTTACGATGGCGGGCTTGGGGGCTACTCTGACGACCAGCCGACTCAAGACTCCTTCGACACGCCCCCCGGGCTGCTGTCTATATGGCAGGCTCGGCCCCGGTCCTTAATTCCACGGTGGCCGGCGCCGCGACGGGAACCGGCACCTCAGAGGCCGGCTCAGCCGTCCCGCTGGCTCAGGCCTTGACAGAATTGGCAACCGCCTTGGCGACTCTCCTTGCAACACCGGTGACCGCAGAGAACCAGGCAGAACGCAACACGGAGGTAGCCAAGCTCCGCGAGCAGATGGCTAAGGTTCAGGCAGATATCAACGCCGAAAACACTCGCATGGCGGAGTTACAGTCTCAATTCCAAGCCGAGGCAGAACGCCTGAAAGCCGAAGCCTGGCGCATGGGGCTCCGTCAGAGTGCCTCATAAGCGGTTCATCAGAGGCGTCATATGAGCCGTCTACCGCCCAACTACGAGCCTATGCGCCTGTTTAACACACCGCAGGATACGCCTGTTCAGGGGGCTGGGGCAGGCACCCCGGAAGCACCGTTTGTACCCCCGAGTGGAGGCAGGCAGCCGCCGGCGGATCAACCCCATCAACCGGCTCAGCAGCGCCTGCATGAGCCGGCCCAGCGGCTCCCGCCTGTTCAGACGCCCCCACATCGTTTCCTCACACCGGCGGGTCACTTCACCAACCCTTTGGACAACTTGGTGGCAGCAGCGACCAACCTGGCCGCGCTCCCAATCATGGAAAACTCACCGGTTGAGATCGAAGCCCGGAATTCCATTGAAATGTTAAAAACCGCGGTCGCCCAGCAGGCGAACTACTCCTACAGTCGGCAGCGACTCCACTCTACCCCGCTTCCAAGCCGAAGCAAGAGCCGCCACGATGAGTCGCCAGCCGTCTCTAGCAGCGCTCATCGACGTCGGGAGCAGCCTCGTGACCCGCCACGCCTTGGGCCCCTTAACGCCCAGGAGATTGTTGATACAGCTCGGGCTCAATGAGCGGCGGAGGCGGCAAACGCGGCGGGTCAAGCACCGCCTGTCACAACCCAATTGACTTCCAGTAGCAGAACCATTGGGATACCGTGTTTGGTGCCGGCTCTACGAAATGAGCGCATGCCCAAGGACTTCAAAGGCCCTCGTAAGGTTCCAAATTACACGACTGACCTTGAGCCGGCTGCTTGGATTGAGAGCTACGAGATAGCCATGGACATGCTGGATGTCAGCGACGCTGTCTGCGCTAAGTACCTGACGATGATGTTGTAAGGGCCGGCTCGTACATGGTTGAAAAACTTGCCCCCCAACTCTATCAACACCTGGGCGGAGTTGAAGGACCGTTTCATCAAGAACTTCCAGGGAACCTGCAAATGCTCAATGACGATCATCGATCTTTAGCACTGCATCCAACGTGAGGGTGAGTCGGCCCATCACTAGACGCGCCGGGTCGCGGAAATTATTCACACCTCTGACAGCATCACGGTGGCTCAAGCAGTTTTGATCCTGGAAAAGAACTGTCACTTCGAGCCCCTCATGCAGAAGCTTGGCTGGCTTAAGCGGAAAGTTCAGGATATGGGCGAGCTCATGGACGTCCTCACCAGGTATGCCGAGTCAGACACCACGAAGGATCCTAACCTGGATGATGATCAAACCGGCAAAGGAAAGAAAAACAATGGTGGCAAGGGTAACCAGCAGAACAATTCAGGGAACAATGGAAATCATGGCAATGGAGGGAAGCGTAAGAATCAGGAAGGAGGATCATATTTGGTCACTAATACCAACACTGGTTACAAATACCCGAAGGGGAATAATTCAGGAAGATCTTATAGTGGCAACAAACCCCGTAATTTTGAGGAAGCCCTCAAAGGGCCATGCCCAAAGCACAGCCTCCCTAATAAGCCGTCAACCCACTCTTGGGAGAACTGTCACATAATGCAGGCTTTCGACGAGCAGTTCTTTCAGAATCGTCAAAGCGGTGGCGGAGGCAACCCAGAGCAGCCTAGAGCCGGCTCGTCCGGTGGATTTCATAACCCAGGGTTTCATGGCCCGGGCGGCTCAGGTACAGGTTACCAGGGTTCTGGCAACAACGGAGGCAATCAGCATCCGGGGCAAGGAAATCAGCAACAGGGCAATCAACATGTAAATCAGTCTGGTTTTCAGAGCAATCCCAAACAGTTGAATAGTGGGCAGTATCACGTGTTCACGACCCATACTGACAAGCGAGATCGCAAACTCCGGAAACGCGCCGTCAGTGTAGTTGAGCCGGCAGTACCGGAATATCTACGTTGGTCGGAACAACCCATTACATGGAGCAGAGAGGATCACCCTCCCCGGGTCGACAGTCCGGGTTGCTTGGCATTGGTGGTGGTGCCTCAAATCGGCGGCTATTAACTCACGAAGGTACTCATGGACGGAGGAAGCAGTATAAACATCTTGTACTACGACACTTTCCGGCGGATGAATCTGTCTGAAAAACAGCTCCAGTCGTCTTCCACCGTGTTTCACGGGATCGTTCCCGGAAAGTCTGCATATCCTATCGGGCGGATCAAGCTGGATGTCGCGTTTGGCACTGATGATAACTACCGGTGCGAGTCTTTGACCTTTGAGGTAGTCAAAATCAAGAGCCCGTATCACGCCCTGTTCGGGCGGCCGGCTTATGCTCGCTTTATGGCTCGACCTTGCTATGTCTACCTCAAACTCAAGATGCCTGGACCGAATGTCACTATCACAGTTAATGGAGATCGAAAGATCGCCCTTGAGTGTGAGGAGGGGGATGCAGCTTATGCCGAGACGGCTTGCGCTGCGGAGGAGCTGAAATTTTACACTACAAATGTTGACCCGGCTGATATGACATCCTTGAAGAAGCCCACCGCGGAGTCTGACCCGCCCCTCAAGTTTAAGTCGGCCGAGGACACCGAGCAGGTTGAGTTTGTCCCTGGCGACTCGGCCAAGACGTTCACTATCGGGACTGGTATGGATCCCAAATAGGAAAACGCGCTCATCGAGTTCATCCGTGAGAATCAGGACATCTTCGCGTGGAAACCTTCTGACATGCCAGGTGTACCGAGAGAACTCGCTGAGCACCACCTTAATGTGGATCCAAAAATGAAGCTTGTTCGACAATTCCTCCATCGTTTTAACGAGGAGAGACACAAGGTTATTGGAGAGGAAGTAGCCCGGCTCCTAGCTGCCGGGTTCATCGTTGAAGTTTTTCACCCTCAGTGGTTGGCTAATCCAGTGCTTGTTCTCAAGAAAAACGGCACTTGGCGCATGTGTATTGACTACACAGATCTCAACAAGGCTTGTCCCAAAGACCCGTTTGCCCTCCCTCGCATTGATCAGATCATCGATGCCACGGCGGGTTGTGAGAGTCTGTGTTTCCTGGATGCTTACTCCGGTTATCATCAGATAAAGATGGCCGTCGAGGATCAGGAAAATACGGCCTTCATGACACCCTTTGGGGCCTTCTGCTATGTCTCTATGCCTTTCGGGCTCAAAAGTGCAGGGGCGACTTATCAGCGGTGTGTCCAGAATTGCTTTCATAAGAAGATTGGGCGCAACGTTCATGCTTATGTGGATGATATCGTGGTCAAGTCATTGAAGAAGGAGACCTTGCTGGATGATCTCAAGGAAACTTTTGCTACTATTCGGACTTACCAGATGAAGCTTAACCCGGATAAGTGCGTTTTTGGTGTTCCTGCAGGCAAGTTGCTGGGTTTCCTAGTATCGGAACGAGGCATTGAAGCCAACCTGGATAAAATCAAGGCAATAACCTCACTCGTGAAACCGGAGAATATCAATGACGTTCAACCGATGGCGGGTCGGATCGCTGCTTTGAGCCGGTTCATAAGCCGCCTTGGTGAGAAAGCTATTCCTTTGTACCAGATGCTGAAAAGGACTGATGATTTTGTCTGGAGCGATGCTGCTGATGCTTCCTTCGAAGCCCTTAAGAAGCAGCTGGCTGAGCCGCCCATTCTCGCTGCCCCCATCGCCAAAGAGCCTATGCTCCTGTACATTGCTGCCAATAACAAAGCGGTCAGTGTTGCAGTTCTTGTCGAGAGGAAAGAGGCAGGGAAAGAATATCCAGTGCAGCGGCCAGTCTATTATGTCAGCGAAGTTCTATCTGAGTCCAAGCAGAGGTACCCACATTGGCAGAAACTGGTGTTTGGCATTTTCCTGGCTAGTCGCAAGCTCGGGCATTATTTTCTGGAGCACCCCATTACTGTGGTCAGTTCAGCACCCTTGGGGGACATCATTCAGAGCAGGGAAGCTACAGGCCGGGTTGCCAAGTGGGCGATTGAGCTTGGCCCACATCATCTTAAATATGTGCCTCGCACAACCATCAAATCCCAGGCACTCGTGGATTTCATCAATGATTGGACTGAACTCCAAGCTCCAGAAGAGAAGCCCGATAATACATATTGGACTATACATTTTGATGGTTCCAGACAGCTAGAAGGCTCGGGGGCTGGAGTGGTCATTTCTTCCCCTCGAGGTGATAAATTTTGCTATGTCCTGAGAATTCTGTTTACTTGTACTAACAATGCAGCTGAATATGAGGCTCTCCTCCACGGTCTTCGGATTGCTAAAGAGATGAATCTCAGCCGGGTCAGGTGCTTGGGCGACTCAGATTTGGTTGCTCAACAAGTTTCAGGAAAGTGGGATTCCAAGGACCCGCTTATGGCGGCTTATCGGCAAGAGGTAACCAATGTGGCCGGACACTTCAAAGGCTATCAAGTTGATCACATTGATCGGCGACTCAATGAGGCGGCTGATGCATTGTCGCGACTCGGCTCTCAGCGTAAGCCGGTCCCTCCCAATGTGTTCCTTGATGTGCAACATCATCCTTCTCTCAAACTGCCTTCCGACGAAGATCTCGCTATCCCTGACCCGGAAGCACTGTTGGTGGCGGCTCTTCACGCTATTCCGGACTGGACAGTTCCTTATCTGGATTATCTGACTCGAGGCGAGCTACCTGCAGATGAACTCATGGCTCGTCAAATCGTCCGCCGCTCCAAGTCTATGTCTATCGTCAATGGCGAGTTACACAGGAGAAGCATCACAGGGGTTTTCCAGTGTTGTGTCTCCCCTGATGAAGGGCGAGAGATTCTCAATGAGATTCATTCTGGCGATTGTGGTCATCATGCCAGCTCAAGATCTTTAGTGGCAAAAGCCTTTCGCCATGGTTTTTACTGGCTTACGGCTCACGCAGATGCTGAGGATATCGTCCAAAAGTGTGATGGTTGCCAGAAGTTTGCACGCCAGGCTCATGTTCCGGCTCAAGAGCTTCGCATGATTCCTATCACATGGCCTTTTGTAGTATGGGGGCTCGACATGGTTGGTCCATTTAAGCCGTCCAAGGACAAGAAGACCCATCTTTTGGTTGCTGTTGATAAATTCACCAAGTGGGTTGAGGCCGAGCCAATCAGCAATTGTGATGCAGCCACAACAGTCAAGTTCTTGAAAAAGTTGATTTTTTGCTTTGGTTATCCGCATAGCATCATCACTGATAATGGCACAAATTTATCCAAGGGCGCTATGAAGCAGTTTTGTCAAAGAGAGCATATCCGGCTTGATGTTGCATCAGTTGCCCACCCTCAGTCCAATGGCCAAGCAGAACGTGCTAATCAAGAGATTTTACGAGGTATCAAGCCAAGGCTTATGGTCCCCCTCGAGCGCACGCCGGGTTGCTGGGTTGAGGATCTCCCTTCTGTCCTTTGGAGCATATGGACTACCCCTAACAGATCAACAGGCTTTACGCCTTTCTTTATGGTCTATGGCGCAGAAGCTGTTTTACCCAGCGATATTCGTCACGATTCTCCCCGGGTCACCGCCTATGTTGAAGCAGATAACGAGCAGGCTCGTCAAGATTCTCTCGATGCATTGGAGGAGGAACGGGACTGAGCAGCAGCATGATCTGCAATCTATCAACAAGACCTACATCGTTATCACAGCCGTCGGGTTCGCAGACGTACTTTCCAAGAGGGCGACTTAGTACTCCGTCTAATTCAAGAACAGGCGGATATGCACAAGCTCTCCCCTCCTTGGGAAGGGCCTTTTGTCATCAGCAAGAATCTCAACAACGGTTCATATTACCTGATGGATATACGTGAGCACAATAAATCACGTACGTCGGAGGAGGAGACCAACAGGCCTTGGAACATCGCTCATCTCCGTCCTTATTACACTTAGAGCCACCGGCTCAAGTTGCTTGTACATACCTTTGTGTATATTATGATCAATAAACATAAGCCGGCACCCTCGCAACTCGGGGCCTCTGTCGTTTCCTCTTAAATATTTTGCATGAGTCTTTTTTGTTTTTGATCATTGGTCACTTGGGGGCTTCCAACTCACCGAGTTTAGCTATCTCACCCTCTTGACCCGACAATTAACGCCACATTATCTTGGTTAAACCTGCCTGTCTGCTTGATGCTACTCCGATTAGGTGACCCGGTGTACTCTTGACAAGTCAATCATCTCTATGACCCTGAACTTGTCTTGGTTAAAACATCGGATGTCACATGAGAGCCGGCTTACAGAGAGCGAGGATAAACCATGGGCTATCACGCCAGCTTCCTTGAAGCAAGACTCGAGCCTCGAAAGCCGGTCTATATTGTCGTGCCTCGAAAGCTGACTTAATGTTGATATCTATTCATGATTTCTGTTCAATTTTTACAAGGGTTATCTTTGTTTCCCTTTGGCCATGAGCCGCCGGATCATGGATGAGCCGGGTCAAACAAACATCCTAAACAGGTTATTTCCGACGTGCTAACCACGAGCTGGTCAGCTATTAATCGACCCGGATTATTTTACACCTGTGTTCTGCAGAGCAGGATAGGTTAATGCTGGTTCATACAACCATGACTCGCCATTCTCATACTCAACGAAGCATCGTTTCTTCAAACGGAGACCTGGCGGGTTAATATACAATCACACCAGTTCAGTTGTTTCATCCAACATACTGCAAAATTTTCAAGTGCGCGAAGGCACAACAGAGCACCTAAGTGTTTCAACTATCCTATTACAAGGCCACAGCTGGGCTCAATAATATCAAAGTTCTTTGGAGCTCTACTCCTGGTCACCAGTTTCAGCGCCCTCCGGGTTATCAGCTCCCGGGTTAGCTCCCTCCTGCTGTTTCTTGGCGGCTTGAGTTTCCGGGTTACCCTGCTCCGGCTCCGCTTTTTCTTTTATCTGAAGATTTTTGAAGTCCCAGTCGAGGGTGGTCAAAGCTTGGAACTCGGCGTCCTCTCCTATTATAATTGATGGATCAACATCAGGAGCAAAGATGTGCTGACGCCTTGCTGGAGTCAGGTTGATTGGCTCGAACATTGGCGGTGTAACGCATTGGTTCCCTTCAGTATAAGCCGCCTGGTACCTCTTCAAGTCCACCTCTTCAACAATCTGACTCGCCACGACATGAGTTTCTTTCATAAAGCGGGAATAGTCAGCCGACGTGAATTCCTTGCCATCCGTCTTAAGTTCCGGAAACCCGCCAGCAAGCTCAGACATGTCCATATCCGGCACATACGCCTTGGCTCGGCCTAGGGCTAGCATGCTGGCTGATCGGGCGGCTGATTTCTTGAACTCCTTGATATACTTCGGCACGGTGGAAAGCTGATTCAACACGTCTTTGATATATTTTGGCGGTTCTTTATGTCTCATCACTGACATAATTGTGAACAAGCTCCCTGCATAGAGTTGCTCACACAAGGTGTACATCGCTTTCAGCTTGACCAACGGCTCTTGACCAAGATTCACAGTCCGGTTCCCTACAATTTTTGCCGAAGTATGGCTCATCTACGGATTGCAGTTTGCAGACGAGTTCACAGTACCAAATATGAATCAACTACAAGTGGCGGATCACTTACCAAAGATGGCCTGGGTCATGTGATTGACGTGATGCTTTAACCTAGCCAACTCATCCGAAAGGGGCTTGAGTTTGTTTTTTTGCTTCTTCAGCACGTTTCAACAGCAAGGTTCTCTCTTTCTCATGAGAGGCCGTCAATACTCTCAATTTTTCGGCGGTCGTCGATGCTGATTCTTCTAGAGACGCGGCTGCTGACTCGGCATCAGCTCGAAGCTTCTTCTCCGCGTTAAGTTGCTCTTGCAAGCCGGCCGCTCTCGACTCGGCATCATTCAGCAGATCCTGTCATAACCATGTCACATCAGTACAATGAGCCTACAAAATTGGCGACTTTGGTGTTTGACGACTCTGATACAACCACAATTTTCTAAACTGAAGTCCCAAGCAGTTGCTAGCAATCTACATGGCACTTGGGGGCTAATGCAAGTTCAATTTTTCTTTTACAAATACGAAGGGAAAGCCCCAACTCATCTTACTACAATGAGTCGGCCCTTGGCGGCTATCACAATCAATTTTCTTCTACATACTAAATCAATATTATGAAGACCCGACTGTTTCACAGAAACAAGCCGGCCCTTGGGGGCTACATAACACTTTGCTCTATAATTGTTGAAAGATCCGGCTGTTTCACAGAAGCAAGCCGACCCTTGGGAGCTACATGTCAATTCAGTCCGAGACAAAGTTTAAGCACCAGCTTGTTATATGCATAACAACCCGGCCCTTGGGGGCTACGGTTCAAGAAAGAAAAGAAAAGGATATCTAAAGTCTTTCACACAATCATGTATGTTTATGTCTAAGACTTGGCGGCTACATATGATATATACAGTGGACAAGAGATGTTTTCTTACCTCGTATTTCCTCTTTAGCATGTTAACCATGCTGGCTTCCATATCCCGGCTTGTGGATAGCCGGGTCAAGTACGCCTCATGAAGGTCAGCCGTGCTAAGTTCTTCAAGGCTTGGGAGTGCATGTTTCACCAAAGTGGTTGAGGGCTCTGGAGTTTTAAAGGATGCTCCTGTGATGGTGACCTTGTCGGCGGTTTGGGAGACAACACCACTACATTTTCCGCCGCCTTTGTTGGGATCGAAGCATGGTTAGGACTAGGCGGGTTGATGTCTCCTACCTCGTCCGTCGCACAGGTTTGAGTATTCACCTATCCAGTTGATGGCAGCTTATTCTGCGGCGGCGGCTCAACAATCTCGTCAGCCTGGTCCTTCCCAGTTTCAACTTGACCTTCAGGGGTCACCAACTCTGGAGTTTCGGATCCGGGTTTCCCTAAGGACGAGGGTAATTCGCCAGTCTTCCTTTTCTTGGCCTTGGCCCTGCGAAAGCACAAGTAGATTCAGATAAATAATACAACAGATATAACAAAGCACGACTCATCGAAGAGCTCTTACCCTGGTTTGATGACCATGGGTGGCAATTGAGTGGCAGATGAGTCGCCAGATGATGGTGGCGACTCCTAATAATCCGAATCAGACGGGTTACGTGGTTGTTTAAAAAGACCGACAAGCGGGTGAGATGGAGTTGGACTATGAGGCACCTCATTTCGACGCTTGCGGGGGTTTGGCGAGTCAGATAAGCCGCCCAAAAGTTCCCCAGAGCCACTTCACGTCTGGCGCCTTATTGACTCGGCGTGCTGTGATTTCTTTAAAGAAAATTTTAGGTCTAAGTAAGCAAGTGGATGAGAAAAGGGCACTTTCCTCACGGTTTTTCTTAGCTTTTGGGGAACAAAGGTGTCCGAGTCGGAAGAGATAGAAATTACCTCAACGTCATCAGCCCGGCTAATATCAATATCGCCCTGGGAATAAGAGGTGTCAGCAAGTTCAATAAAAAGACATCCAAGGGAGTCAAGTTCTACCTCTGATTCATCATCAGCCAAAGGCGACTAGCCCCTAGCTGCCGTCTCATGTTCAGCGGCCGGCTTATGCTTTTTCCGAGCTGGCCCAGCTTTGGATTTGGCAACTGCCTTCTTCGCTTTCTTGTTCCAGAATGAAGAATTAAGCTGCAGTTTAACGAGATTAACAAGTAAGCTTAAGTTATGGATTGATAAGTTGGATAAAACAAATTACAAAGAATGCTTACTGGAGGAGCTTGATTGAGGGCATAGAACGGTTTCAGTCCGGTCTTGTTGCATATTTCTTAAGGTTCCCCGAGTAGCTTTTTCGTAGCCTTATTTATATCATCATCTGACATATCATTGGGACTGAACCGTTGTGGATCGGTTGATTCGCCAGAATAATTACACATTAAGTCGTCTCGGCGGCTTAAGGGCAGGATCTTAAAGGTAAGCCAGCATCGGGTCAAGTCAACACCAGTCAGACCGTTGGCTATTAAGCCGCTCAACCTTGGATATATGTGGGCCACTTGGGCACGTTCTTCTTGAGGAGCCCAGCCAGGAAGTTCAAAGGTCGGGGGAAGGCGTTCAGGTCTATAACCCGGCAGAGGGTTTTCATCAACTGGAGCTGTGTTCTTGCAGTAGAACCATGTTTTGTTCCAACCTTTAGGGTGACTTGGCAGAGCAGCTGAAGGAAAAGGAACGTCACTTCGTCTTTGAATTGAGACCCCGCCAAGTTCTAGGCAGGGGCCATCAGCGCACTCAGTTTGGCGGTTGAGATAGAAGAACTCTCTGAAGAGAGGAACGGTGGGTTCTATTTGCAGATATACTTCACACAAGACTTGAAATTGGCACAGGTTGGATACAGAGTTTGGACCGATGTCTTGACTATGAAGGTTGAAGAAGTGTAGAACATCCCGGAAGAATTTTGACCCGGGTGGGGAGAAACCTCTGAGAAGATGGTGTGTAAAGATCACGACATTCCCTTCGCGGGGGTGTGGGATGTTTTCTGCTGCTTGAGGGGCTCGATAGCCACTTATTTCCTGAGCCGGTAGGAAGCCTTGCTCTTTATAATCGTTCAGTACAAGGTTAGAGACTTGAGAACACACCCAGTTGTAGACTGTGGTCTTTGCCATAGCAAGTCGCCTAAATATGAACGAGGAAATGCAAAAACGTAAAGGCAGGATTACTCATGTTCATGATAAGCTCACATCATATGATCAAAGGTACAGGGGCGAGTCACCATGTTCAGTAAGTCACCAAGAGTGGATTATCAAAATTGGGTGGATCATAATAAGTGGACATGAGTCGCCACGAGTAAGGGCGGCTCATCCTAAAACCAAGGTTCTTGGATTTATCCTAAGTGTTGCAGAAACAAGTTTCGAACAGGAACGACTATTATTATGGATCTACAAAATATGCGAAAAGAAAAATATTCACTATACCTAGTTCATACAATGGAAACACAGTTTGATCTACTCCAAGTTTCTAATAAAGGACTGAGGTTCTTAGATGCAAAATGGTACAACCGCAAGCGGCGGGGGGATTTTCTACAACAGACGCGCTTAAATCTGGATCTAAAACGACAATGAGCAGGATAAACTGACGAACAACGACGAACTGCGACGAACGCTCGAGGTCGCTGTGAATCTGAAAGAGGCAATGAGGCGTACCTGGATGCGATGAGTAGCTCTGAGATGATTTTGAGCGGCCTCGACGACGGCGCGTGCGAAGAAGAGGATGCGGTCGAGGTCGCCGGCGCGTGTCGGGGTCGTATAGTGGCGGAGCTCCTGACACGAGTGGACGCGTCGCAAGGAAGAAGAAGTGGATGGTCGAGGTGGAAAAGTGAAAGCGGAAACCCCCTTGGATGTATTTATAAAAAAAATAGAAGGGGAAGCGGCAGGTGCGAAAACAGAGGAGCGCAGTAACTTTTGTGAGTGGATGACGCCTCGATTTTCGGGCTTGATAGATATACTTAAAAGATTCACTATGATGTGGCGCCTGAACCCCGCGATTTCCGGAAGATGATGTCATGACACCGAAGGATCAGAAATGTTAAGTTACCAGTACTTTGTGAGCCGGCGAACTCGCATGACTCGGCCATGGAATGAACCTAGATGATGAAAGGAAGGATAACCCGGCAATGTGACTTCTGGAGATTGATGCGAATAAATTCACCTCACTCTGGGGGCTAATGTCAGGGATATAACTCACTGGCATAACCTGCCCGTTCAGGGCCGGGTTACTAATTGGCGGCTTACAGGATAAAGGACGCATCATTCAAAGTTCAGGAGGCCCATCAGGCGACTCATCAAGCAGGCCGGGTTAGGGCCCAATACTTGAGGCGGCGGCTCATCCAAGGACATGATATGTTTTCCTTTCTTGAGGAGGACGGTGAGTAGGAAATAGACTAGATCACGGGTCATGTCACGACCCAGACTCTGTTGTAAACCCAGGGCCTAAACCTGTATAGAAAGGCGAGCCCCTGAGACGGAAAAGGGCAAGTTACGAGTTCTCGAGTACTAGGTTAGCCAAGTCGCACCCTTGTAATCGAGATCATCACCATCAATACAATCAAAGCAGGACGTAGGCTATTACCTCCATTGTGAGGGGCCGAACCTGGGTAAAACCCTTGTCTCTCAATTCCGATCAACCCCGTTCGAGTTACCACCTAGCTGCGATGGCTTCATGACTAAGTCCTTTCACGAGGACATCTGCCGTGACAAAACCATGACACGGTCTCTTGTGCGTGGACAAGTAAGGTTGGTCCGAGCCGCTTCATCCCACAATACCGCCGAATCCAAATAAGACAAAGGAACTAAGCAATTTGAACATCAACGCGCACAACTTCTTTGTGTTCTACTCGTGCAAATACATCTACGCATAGACCTAGCTCATGATGCCACTTATGGGGAACGTTGCATGAAAATCAAAAAATTTCCTACGAACACCCAAGATCTAATCTAGGAGATGCATAGCAATGAGAGGGGAATCGTCTACGTACCCTTGTAGACCGAAAGCATTAGCATACGTAACGCCGTTGATGTAGTCGTACTCGTCGCGATCCAATCACGATCCAATCCGATCTAGTGCCGAACGGACGGCACCTCCGAGTTTAGCACACGTACGGCTCGGTGGCGTCCTATCCTTCTTGATCCAACAAGCAAGGGAGAGGAGGTAGATGAGATCTGAACCAACACGACGGTGTGGTGGTGGTGGCAGCAGCGGAACTGCAGCAGGCCTTCGCCAAGCGTCTGCGCGAGGTGGACGAGGTGTAACGGGAGGGAGACGGGCAAGGGTCGAAGGGTCGCTTCCCCCAATGCCTCCCCACCTTTATATAGGCATGGAGGGGGCTGGTGGCTTGCCCTCCAAGCCCCTAGGTTCATTGGCCAAGGGGGGAAGGAAATTTCTACTTTCCTTACCCACCGATCGCTATCCCCCTTTTTTAGGGATCTTGATCTTATCCCTTCGGGATATGATCCTATTCCTTTCAGAGGGGGATCTTGGTGCACCTAGACCAGGGGTGTCGGGCCTTTCCCCACTACCCACGTTCATGTGGGTCCCCCCATGCAGGTGGGCCCCACTCCGGAACCTTCTATAACCTTCCCGGTACAATACCGAAAAAAATGAACTTTTTCCGGAACCCAAAATATGACTTCCCATATATAAATCTTTACCTCCGGACCATTCCGGAGGTCCTCGTGATGTCCTGGATCCCATCCGGGACTTCGTACTACTTTCGGACTTCACCATATGAATATCTCAATACTACACTAGCGCTACCGAACGTTAAGTGTGCGACCCTACGGGTTCGGGAACATGTAGACATGACCGAGACACTTCTCTGGTCAATAATCAATAGCGGGATCTGGATACTCATATTGATTCCCACATATTCAACGAAGATCTTTATCGGTTGAACCACGATGTTATGGATTCAGTTAATCCTGTATACAATTCCCTTTGTCCGGCGATATGTTACTTGCCCGAGATTCGATTGTCGGTATCTCCATACCTAGTTCAATCTCGTTACCGGCAAGTCTCTTTACTCGTTCCATAATACAAGATCCCATGACTAAACTCATTAGTCACAAGCTTGCAAGCTTCTTGTGATGTTGTATTACCAAGAGGGCCCAGAGATATCTCTTCGTCACACGGAGCGACAAATCCCAGTCTCGATCCATGCAACCCAACAAACACCTTCAGAGATACCTGTAGAGCACCTTTATGATCACCCAGTTACGAAGTGACGTTTGATTGCACACAAAGTATTCCTCCGCTATCCGGGAGTGGCATGATCTCATGGTCTAAGAAACTGATATTTGACATGAAGAAAGCTGTAGCAAATAACTAAACGATCTGATGCTACGCTTACGGTTGGGTTTGTCCATCACATCATTCTCCTAATGATGTGATCCCGTTATCAAATGACAACTCATGTCTATGGTCAGGAAACCATAACCATCTTTGATCAACGAGCTAGTCTAGTAGAGGCTTACTAGGGACACGGTGTAGTTTATGTATTCACACATGTATTTAAGTTTCCGGTCAATACAATTCTAGCATGAATAATAAACATTTATCATGAATGGGAAATATGATAATAACCATTTTATTATTGCCTCTAGGGCATAATTCCAACACGAGGGCCTCATCACCCGTCACTCGAAGTGCAGGCGAGCCGAGTCTGCGGAGCTGGCCGAGAAGCAGCCCAAACTCCCTACCACCAAGCCTCGGAAAGCTGCACTGTCGAGGATCAAGATGATCGTGCCGGTGGCCTCGACGTGAGTGATGGAGACTGATTCTCTTCGTTGAATGGATTTGCATTGAATAACAGTCGTGTGATCTTATAACTACAGCAACAAGACGTCGACGACTTCGCCGGACCCGAATGTTCCTGGGAAAGGCTAGGCTGAAGTTGACGCCGCAACTTCCAAAGGTATCGGCTGGTTTGTTTAAGTGATATCGGAGTGTTGGTATCACTGACGTGCTTACGTTCGGACGATTGCAGCGCCGAGTGATGTTATTCATCTTGACGATGATGACAAGGCCGACCCACCAAGCCCAGAGGCTGGTGAGAAGGCCCCGCCTGGCGGCGACACCATCATGCAAGAAGCTTTAGGAAGCCGAGTGGGTCGGGGCTCCTGATACGTCTCCAACGTATCTATAATTTTTTATTGTTCCATGCTATTATATTATCAATCTTGGAAGTTTTATATGCATTTATATGCTATTTTATATCATTTTTTGGGACTAACCTATTAACCCAGTGCCAAGTGCCAGTTGTTGTTTTCTGCTTGTTTTTGGTTTTCCAAAAAATCAGTACCAAACGGAGTCCAAACGCTACGAAAAATTTTGACGATTTTTTTCTGAACATAAGAGACCCTAGAAGCTTTGGGAGGAGACCAGACGGCAAACGATGAGACAGAAAGGCAACAGGGCACGCCCTGGGGGGTAGGCATGCCCTGTTACCTTGTGGGCCCCACATGGCTCCGTCTGACCTAATTCCAATTCTATAAATTCTCAAATATTGGGAAACCAACGGAGAGCCACCCCAAATAACTTTTCCGCTGCCGGAAGCTTATGTTCTTCCACGATCCCATCTGGAGGCCTTTTCCGGTACTCTGCCAGATGGGGAATCGATCACGGAGGGCTTCTACATCAACCTTGCTGCCCTACTGATGATGCGTGAGTAGTTCACCACAGACCTACGGGTCCATAGCTAGTAGCTAAATGGCTTCTTCTCTCTCTTTGATCTTCAATACAATGTTCTCCTCGGTGTTCTTGGAGTTCTATTCGATGTAATCTTCTTTTGCGGTGTGTTTGTTGGGATCTGATGAATTGTGGGTTTATGATCTGAATATTCATGAGAAGTAATTGAGTATTTTCTGAACTTTATTATGCATGATTGTTATAGCTTTGTATTTCTCTTCGATCTATCTGCTTTGTTTGGCCAACTAGATTGATTTATCTTCAGCGGGAGAGGTGCTTTGTAATGGGTTCAATCTTGCGGTGCTCTATATCCCAGTGACAGAAAGGGACAAGTCACGTATTTGTATTGTTGCCATTAAGGGTAAAATGATGGTGTTTATTCATATTAGTTGAGTTTACTTTGTCTACATCATGTCATCTTCCTTAAGGCGTTACTCTGTTTTTATTAACTTAATACCCTAGATGCAAGCTGGGTAGAGGTCAATGGGTGGAGTAATAGTACTAGATGCAGGCAGGAGTCGGTCTACTTGTCTCGGATGTGATGCCTATACACATGATCATTGCCTTGAATATCGTCATAACTATGCGCTTCAACAGTAATTTGTTTACCCACCGTATGCTATTTGTTCGAGAGAGAAGCAGATGTCTACTACGCAACTTTTATTCTTGTAGATGTTGTTGGGCCTCCAAGTGCAGAGTTTTGTAGGACAGCAGCAAATTTCCCTCAAGTGGATGACCTAAGGTTTATCAATCCGTGGGAGGCGTAGGATGAAGATGGTCTCTCTCAAACAACCCTGCAATCAAATACAAGAAATCTCTTGTGTCCCCAACACACCCAATACAATGGTAAATTGTATAGGTGCACTAGTTCGGCGAAGAGATGGCGATACAAGTGTAGTATGGATAGTAGATATAGGTTTTTGTAATCTGAAATAATAAAAACAGCAAGGGAGCAAGTGATAAAACGGAGCACAAACGGTATTGCAATGCTTGAAAACAAGGCCTAGGGTTCATACTTTCACTAGTGCAATCTCTCAACAGTGCTAACATAATTGAATCATATAACAATCTCTCAATGTGCGACAAAGAATCACTCCAAAGTTCTTATTAGCGGAGAACATAAGATGAAATTGTTGTAGGGTATGAAACCACCTCAAAGTTATCCTTTTCGATCAATCTATTGAGCCATCCCTATAAGTGTCACAAATAGCCCTAGAGTTCGTACTAAAATAACACCATATGATACGCATCAACCAACTCTGATGTCACCTAGATACTCCAATGTCACCACAAGTATCCGTGAGTTGATTATTCGATATGCATCAAACAACTTCAGATTCATAATATGCAATCTCCACAAAGAACTTCAAAGAGTACCCCAAAGTTTCTATCGGAGAAAGAAGGATGAAAACAGGTACCAACCCATATGCCTAGATTGTCCCAAGGTCACGGGAATCCGCAAGTTGATTACCAAAACATACATCAAGTGACTCAATAGAATACCCCATTGTCACCACGGGTATCCACATGCAAGACATACATCAAGTGTTCTCAAATCCAAAGTATTCAATCCGACAATAACGAAACCTCAAAGGGAAAGACTCAATTCATCACAAGAAGATAGAGAGGAAAGAAACACCATATGATCCAACTATATTAACAAAGCTCGCGGTACATCAAGTTCGTGCCAAATCAAGAACACGAGAGAGAGAGAGAGAGATCAAACACATAGCTACTGGTACATACCCTCAGCCCCGAGGGTGAACTACTCCCTCCTCGTCATGGAGACCAACGGGTTGATGAAGATGGCCTTCGGTGATGGTTTCCCCCCTCCGGCAGAGTGCCGAAACAGGGCTCCGGATGAGATCGCTTCGGTACAGAGGCTTGCGGCGGCGGCGTGGGAGTTCTAGGTTTCGTTCTGGGGTTTTCCCAATATATAGGAATATTTGGCGTTGGATTCACATCAGGGGGGTTGCCCGAGGGTCCCACAAGCTCGGGGGGTGCGCCCTAGGGGCCCAATCCGAGAACTTTTATTTCTGCACAAAAAAACAACACCACGTTAGTTCTACTGAAAACAGCGTCAGTCCGGGTTAGTTCCATTCAAATCATACCAAAACCATATAAAATTGTTGTAAACATGGCATGAATACTTGATAAATTATAGATACGTTGGAGACGTATCAGAAGCCTCTAGCGAAAACTATGGCCCCCGGGACCACTTAAATCATATATAAAAAACCAAAATATATTTACTGCAATTTTATTTCTTTTATTTTGTTGTGCAATTTATCTATCTACGACTACAAGATTTAATCCTTGCAAGTAACGAGTTCAAGGGGATTGACAACCCTCTTGCCTGCGTTGGGTGCAAGTATTTGCTTTTGGGTGTGCAGGTGCTACTCACGAGGCTTTGCGTGATTCTCCTACTTGTTTGATAACCTTGGTTCTCACTGAGGGAAATACTTATCTCTACTGTACTGCATCTCCTCTCCTCTTCGGGGAAAATCCCATCGCAGCTCACAAGTAGCAGGAAGAATTTCTGGCGCCGTTGCCGGGGAGACATCATCAAATCACTACAAGTACCTTCACTCAAACTATCATCTACTTGCTCTACTTTTTATTTGCTTTTTTTGCCTCTCTTTTTCATCTCCCTCCACTTCTCATAAAAAATCAAAAATATCTATGTTTGCTCGTTTGCTTGCTTTGTCGCTATGTCTCAAAAAAACACCAAGTTGTGTGACTTTTCAAATACTAATTGTAGGATCGAAGTATGTCTACCAGAGGGGGGGGGGGGTGAATGGGAGTTTTAAATTTTTCTCGGAAATATTAAAACTCTCGGAACCCAGCAGCGGAACGAATGAAAATATAGTAACAGTGAGCAAATACAAACTACCGAATGGAAACTAACAACATGTACCGAGGTAAATCACATGATTGAAACATGGCATGTCACAGTTCGAATGTAGAGAGGGTAGCAGAAGTGACCAGTGATGCTCGATGGCGACAAGGTGTTTGGTAGACCAGTTCGCTCTTCTGCACAAGGACTACGTCTGGTTGGAGGGGTTGTGATTTAACACAGAAGATAAACTCTCTTCGCCCTTTTCTCCTCGATAATTGGTTCGTCAACCAATGCCAATTACTCATGGTAGATGCTTGAAGGCGATCTCCGAACCTTTACAGACTTCTTCGAGAACCATAATTACTCTTAGTCTCTGAAGAAATTGACACCTAACCGTCTAGAGAGTTTGCAGCTCTTAAGAGTAATAGGCGGAGCGTACTGGACTTAGATTTTAGTGATGCTGAACCACTATCTAATTTTTCGGCTCTAGGGTTTTCTCTCGGTGGATTTTAAACTCAAATCTCTCGGAGAGGGGTTGCTCAACAATCTTCTCAGAATCAAACGGAGCAGCCACCAGACAACGCCGGTGCGGGGTGGCTATTTATAGCCGCAGCCTTCCCTGATGGGAAATGACCATTTTGGACACGCGGTCCAGCCAATGGCCAACCAACACGTTCACAACGGTCGGATTTGGGAGCAACGGTAACATTACTTGAGGAACAAGTAATGCTAACTCCTCGGTCAGAGACAAATCTCTCGCAGCGAAGAAGATCACAGTCTCTTGCTGGCAAGTATTTGCTCGGAACACAAAGAGATTTCTCTCTTAGCTTTCATAGGATTTGGGTTTAGCATCAGAGAATCAAAGCTTCGAACGCTACACCCCTCTTAATAGTACGGTGGTCCTATGACTCAATAAGGAGAAAAGAAACAACGAAAAGAATGCTACGTCTTCTCTTCGTCTTCAATTTCCTCGGCTGCAGTCACTTCATGCGGACAGGCACCGAATAAAATGCTTCACGTCAGCAGTTTTGAGGGGTCACTCTTGTCGTCATAACCTTCAGTGATAACCTTCACTGCTACACAGGGAATAATCTTCGGAGTTGTGAATCCAAAACTCCTCTTAACTCCAGGGACCTATTACTCTGTGTGCACTAGCAAACACATCAGTCCCTCACTGTTTGTCACCATTCTCCAAAACATAAGGAGGGAAATTATTGCACCAACAATCTCCCCCTTTTTGGACGATTGATGACAAAACAGATAATCATCGAAGTGAGGATAGATAAGTGTAAAATGAATCTAACAAGAGAGATTAAGAGTTACTTGCTCGAATATGAATTGAACTCCCCCTAAATGTATGCAGGGACGAAAGATATGAGATAGATTCTCCTGCAATAATTGAAGTATATGGAGGAAATTTCAATCATTCGAGACATTTGATTCGCACTGATGAGATATAATCCATCGAGATCTTAGTGCAATCAAAGATAACTTCTGATAATAATTCCACCTGCAAGACAAATACTTCGAGAGAAATGGTGCAGCAGCAGGGGTTATTAACATTACAGCACAGAAGTTATCGAGTTTTACAACATAGTTCGGATAGGATATAGACCAAAAGTTGCAAACTCGAACGAAAACAAACTCAAATGAAACACCAAAAGCAAATCTATCGAGACTCGAAGTAATTCTCCCCCTTTTTGTCAACAAGTGTCAAAAAGGTGACGAATAACATGAGTGAAGAAACGCAGATCTTGGATCAATCGGTGGCATCTCCAGATGAGCTGTCTGAGGTGATTTCATCTTCGGAAGTGACCGGAATGGCTTCGTCTTCAGCAGCAACAGATTTTCCTTCAAGAATAAGAGCTTGGGGCTGAGCAGACGAAGGAATAGCTGGAGTGGCCACAGGAGGAACACGAGACTGCACATTGCCTTCGGCAGGTTTCTCTGTTGGTGATGTGGCTTCAGATTCATCAAGCAATTTACGCAGCTTTAGATGAAGAAGATTAGTTGTAGGCTCACGAGCAGGTAGAGAAGGAGTCCTATCTTGAAAATCTTCGAGAGTGAAGCCTTTGGCAATATAGTCATAGAGCTCTTGGAGATTGACATGCAGGAGTTGTTTCTCGGTAAAGAACTTGCGAAGCAATTTCCAGAGTCTCTTCTTATTTTCATCAGCTATCAGATGCATTATCCTCGTGCGATTGTTAAGTTCATTCAGCTCGGAGGCGAGATGTTCTTTCTCGCGTCGATCCTCAGCGATATGCTGCAGCAACAGTTGTTGTGTACGCAAACTGACTTCGAGTTGCGATGGAGGTTGAGGCGAAATCTTTTGGTCATGCTGAGGCAGACGAGGCCCATCAAATTGCTTGTGATAATCGCGCGAGCTTGAAGCAGGTGACTTGCCCGAAGAAAGATCAGTCATAACTTGCAAAGTATCACGAACAGGAGGAATAAAGCTTTTGTGGCTTTCCTTCGCAAGATACACTGTGCGCATGGCATGATCAACAACTTTCTGGATCCATGGCGCAAACACTTTGATGCAAAAGGGATATTGAGCAGAATCCTTCAGAATGCGTAGGAACATGTCTTCCACATCGAAAATGTATCGCTCAGAGATTGCATATATTTCATTGCGAAGAACATCTGAGATGGATTTGTCCGGATTCATACCAGCCAATGGGCAAATGGTGTATGAGAGCATATGGAATAGCGTCTGATTGTCGAATGATAAATGCTCAGGACGAGGAGGACCAGTGTAGTCATGAATCTTTTCAGGTCCATTGTGCAGCGAAAAATTTCATCTGATATGACATCAATGTTATGAACTTGAATGTTAGTGTTGCCGTGCTCAAAGCGAGGGAAATGGAAGTGCGAGACAAAATCTGTCGAAGTGCACTTGATGCGTTTTCCTTCGGTCATCCATTCCATAATCCATTTTGAGCTATCTTTTTCATCACCAGAGATGTACAATGTTGCATAGAATTGAAGAATAATTTCTCTGTTCCACGGGTGCTCGAACTCAAAGACCTTTGTGAGGCAGAAATCATCCAGATCCTGAAGTAACTGATTAAAACAGCCAATATTTCGCATGGCAGGAACGTCCGGAAATTCATGAGGAAAAATCTTCTTGCTCTCATAAAGGACCCGAGAGTAATAAATAGCTTGTTCCTTGGTCCAGAAACGAGGCGATTCAGAGATGCGCGGGCCATCATACGGACTGGCCTGAAAGAATTTTAGATGCGCATTCCGATTAAAAAGCGGTCCTTTTGTGCCTGCGCCTGTCGAGAACAATGGCAATTCTTCGCGGGGATATGGATATTTGAGTTCTTCTTCAGGAGAAAGATACTCATCACCATATACAACTGAGTCAGACCGGCGGGCAAAGACAGATTTGTGTTCAGAGGGACCAACATCTGGCATCCGTGCGACTGTATCGATGGATAACTTGAGTGGAGAGGGAGCAAGAGACACAACAGATGGTGCAGCAGGGGCGCTTGGCACTGGAGCAGGTTCATCAACTTTGGGCACCGAGGCCGAAACATCCATTGGAGGAGGCTGAGACTGTTCCACAGGGACTTGATTTTGCTCGTCGACAGATGGAACCAAAACTTTCGGCGCTTCTTGAGCTGGAGAGGCTTGGGGCTTGGAGCGAGGGATTTCACCTTCCTCAGAAACAACGTGCTGCGAGGGGATTTCAGCCCGAGAAGGGGAGGCCACAGGCACTGATTCAGTTGGCCTTGGCGAGGGAGGAGCATCCGAGTCCTTAACAGGTGGTGGCGAAGGAATAGCAGGCTCAGGAGATTTTTCTTTCTGAGACTGAGCATCTTGACGGACAGGCGACGGTTCCTTCGGAACAGGAGGTACATTTTTCTTCGCTATTTTCTTTCTTTGCTTGATCTTCTGCTTAGCTACATGATCAATGTGACCCTTTACCAGATCATTGTAGCCAGTAACTTTGGCTTGATGTTCATCACAGATTTTCCGAACAATTTCATCGAGATCTGTGTGAAAGCGCAACCTTCGGTTTTGTAGAAGACTCATGGCTCGGTTGATATCCTTGTAGGAATCTTCGAGTGTTGATGATAAACTTTGATGAGGTAGTTTTCATTCGCTCATTAAGATCCATTAGTTCGGCAGAGAGAGAATTAATCTCAACTGCATCATCTCTCAGTTCTTGCACTACAGAAGTTGCTTGAGTAATAACTTCGGCAGGGATTGGCAAAGATGCCACTTCTCCATCGAAAGGGTTCTCCACAAACTTATCGAGCTGCTCCATGATGAATATGTGATCATAATAATGAGGTGCATCTGATTTGACAGAGGGAGCAGTCTGAACAGGAACAGGAACTTGCTCGGAAGGCGGCTTAGAAGCCAATGGTTGAGTTAGGGTAGGAGCAAATTTAGCAACCTTTTCCTTCAGAGCAGAGGATTGAGGAGAATTTTGCTCGGTAGGCGCCTTGATTTTCTTCATTTCAGGTTTGGGAATGTTTTCTCCAGGCTTCGCAGCATTCACTGGAGCATCAACTACCAAATCCTTCAAGTTAATTGCATCTGGATGAGGAGTTGTGTTCACGTGCTGTTTCATGGTGACAGTGGTAGCTGGCGTTTTCCTGGCAGGCATCTTTTTTGATGGGGCCAGATTAACCCAAAGATCAGGCAGCACGGTGGAAGTGGTAATGTTCACATCCTCGCTGAGAGTAGCAGCAACCTCTTCTTTGGTGAGCGGAGGATCATCTTCATCAGCCGAGGAATCATCCATATTTGCTTCATCTGCTGGTACAGCCATTTTCTTCTTCGGTGCACGCTTTCTCTTCGAAGCAGCAGCACTGGGATCATGCTTATATTTGGTGCGTCCTTCAGACATCCCTTCGGCCTTTTTCTTTTCCACATCATCTTTGAGCAGACGAAGGTTTTCTGCTTCTCGAGCCTTTTTCTTTTCAGCCCTCTCAGCTCTTTTGACGGCATTGCGTTGACGCTTGGCGAGCTCATCGGGATATGAGGCAGGAGTGCGAAGGGAAGACTCATGAGCATTTGCCGGAGGAGGTGGTCTCTCTTGAGGTCCATTAGACTTGATTAGAGAAAGTTCTCGGCAGTCACCCCACGGTGGATGGAATGCAAAATTCTGAGCAAAACGAGGAGCAACGAACTCATAGTTGAACCATTTGCGCACCTAGTGGCGTCGAATCCATTGCTGTCGTGTATCTCGATCGTGTTTTGATTCGCCTGGAACTGTGTTGTATCGATCATGAGAGATATATTCTGCTGTGTTTGTGAGAGCCTGTCTGCCACCCCTCTTTTTCTTCAGAGCAGTTTCTACTTGCTCGTCGTCATTCTGTTCGGCCCTTTTTCTCTTGCTGGTGGACGGGCCTACCGTTGGGCCCTTGATATTTGGAGCTTTCGATTCATCAGCAGTGCCCAATACAATATCATCTCCGTCAGGCAGGCTACGCTGAGCTGAGTCCGCAACTGACTGCATTTTCCTATGAACAGAGATAGATGAGAGGGAAAATGGGGACATGTTTACGAATGCACACAGTGAAGATTTTGAACAAGAAATCGTTTTTGATTAAAAAATAGATGCAGACTTTGAGAAATGTTTCGGCCGAGAGAAATGTGTAGAGCGAACTAGTAGATTCGAATAAATACTAGTAATCGAGCTATGCATTCCGTTCGTACGAGACATAACACAAACCCTAGATCTGAAATGTTTCGGATGCGAGGGACAACTACAAACCACATCCACAGAAGTTACCTAGCTGTGAAGATCTGAGAAATTGCAGTAAAAACAAGGCTATTTCTACCGCGCGCGGACGAACTTGAACTGGATGAACGGAAGAACAAGTTCGCACTGCACATACCCTAACTTGGTGATGTGTAGCAACTACGGCGGCACGGAGACGAAGATGATCCGCGGCGGCGAGGAAGGACTTCGGCGACCTCTTTCCGGCAGTGAAGCGGCGAAGATGGTCGGCGTCGTCGAGCTCGAGGAGGAGCAGTGCCGTAGGGCTTCGTAAGGTGGCGATGGTGAGAGATGTGAAGTGAAACGAGAAAGGGGGCGGCGCAGTTTATATATGCGAGGGGAAAATGACCGCACCCTGAATCTGATCGGACGGACAGAGTCAAGGGACGCTTTCACTTCAACGGATAGGATAAGCTGGCAGTTGATGATGAGCACGTGGCAACCGTCATCAAAGAACGTGGTCCAGACCTGGGCGGGAAACCCCAAATTTTGGACGGCTTTCGCCAAAACAGATTAAGTTCAGACCGAAACTTTAACGTGGTCAAGGACACCAAATAAAGTTTCGTTCACAGATGAAATTTGTGCATTCATAATAGAGCAGCATAGACTGGAAGAGATAGAATAGAGGGAAAACAGGGTCCTAGGCATTCCACTCAGACGAAGAAACACAAATACTCGAAAGACAAGCTATGAGTGAAATACATTCGGACAAACTCGAAAGGTTTCAAAAGCAATTTCAGCGAAGAGAAATTGTGGTGGCATTATCCACCGTATAAGAACTGTATGACCCCGAGCGTCGCACAATTATCGTGGCACCCGGTTAGTCTAGTTCTTCGTTAATGTATTCACTCTCAGAAAGAAAATTTCACTTTGTCAAAATTTTCAAACTCTTCGAGTGTTATGCACCCATTCCTTCAAATATGTGGAAGTGTTGGTACGAGTGCCGAGTCCAGCTTACTGCATGTTTGCGGAATCTAGGATATTTAGCTCACATCGTAACACACAGAATCTTTTCTCGTCGAGAGGCTTGGTGAAGATATCGGCGAGATTCTCTTTGGTGTTGACGTGACTGATAACAATATCCTCTCGAGCAACATGATCGCGTAAGAAATGATGTCTGATCTCAATATGCTTGGTGCGAGAGTGCTGCACAGGATTGTCTGCAATTTTGATTGCACTCTCATTGTCGCACAATAGAGGAATCTTCTTGACCTTGATGCCATAATCCTTCAGAGTCTGCTTCATCCATAATAACTGTGTACAACAAGCACCAGCAACAATATATTCGGCCTCAGCCGTAGAGAGTGAGACACAATTCTGCTTCCTTGACGACCAACATACCAATGATCTTCCGAGGAAATGGCATGTCCCTGAAGTAGATTTCCTGTCAACCCGGTCACCTGCATAATCTGAGTCTGAATATCCAACGAGGTCAAACTGTGCTCCCTTAGGATACCATAAACCTAAGGTGGGGGTGTGAGCCAAATATCTCAGAATACACTTGACCGCTTGGTGATGCGATTCTTTCGGTGCAGCTTGAAAACGAGCACACATACAAACACTTAACATAATATCAGGTCTGGATGCACATAGGTAAAGCAAAGAACCAATCATCGAACGATAAGCTTTCTGATCGTAATCTTTACCGTACACATCTGCGTCCAGCTGGCCATTTGTTGGCATGGGAGTTTTGTAACCCTTCTGTTTGCAATCTTGCATTTTGAACTTCTTAAGACAATCTCTCAGGTATTTCTCCTGAGATATGAAAATTCCATTGTCCTGTTGACGAATTTGCAGTCCGAGAAAGAACTTAAGTTCACCCATCATAGACATTTGATACTTCTCGGACATCATTCGCCCGAATTCCATGCTGCTAGCATTGTTAGTACAACCGAAAATAATATCATCCACATAAATTTGACACACGAATAGATCGCCATCGATAGCACGAGTGAAAAGAGTGGAATCAGTGGATCCTAGCTTGAACCCTTTGTCGAGCTAAAACCTCTTTAGAGTGTCATACCAAGCTCGAGGGGCTTGCTTCAACCCATACATCGCCTTTTTGAACCTGAAAACTTTGTTAGGAAACTGAGGATTTTCAAAGCCAGGTGGCTGCCTAACATATACTTCCTCAACAATTTCACCATTGAGGAAAGCACTTTTCACATCCATTTGATAAAGCAGAATATCATTGTAGTTTGCATAAGCGAGAAGAATACGAATTGCCTCAAGGCGTGCAACAGGAGCATATGTTTCACCGAAATCAATACCTTCTACCTGCATATACCCTTGAGCGACAAGACGTGCTTTGTTTCTCACAACAATGCCATTTTCATCTTGCTTATTTCGGAAAATCCATTTTGTGCCGATGATATTGTGCTTCTTAGGATTCGGTTTGTCAACCAATTCCCACACATCATTCAATTCGAATTGCACCAACTCTTCTTGCATGGCATTCATCCAGTCGGGATCATTCATAGCTTCTTCATACTTGGTAGGTTCTGTCAATGAGACGAAAGAGAAGCTGCCACAGTAGTTAGCCAAATGAGTGCGAGAGCGAGTTGTGGGTCAGTAACCTGGATTCTCGAGATCTTCGAGGATTAATGCAGGGTCAACTCGATTTGCCACTCGTGGATGAGGATTTCCTTCAAGATGATCATTTTCATTTTCCTCATCATCATCATCAGGATTGGCATTAGTATCGCCATTTTCATCATGATTGCCATTTTGATCAGCACTTGCATTCGCATTTGGGTTGCCATTTGTGTTCGGAGCGGCATTTGCTTCGGCAGTATCTTGGCGTGTTCGTCGAGCTATGGGAGCATCATCATCGGAATAATCAGGTACATTTCCTTCAACTGGCCTGACATCCCCAATAGCCATTTGTCGAATAGCATCCGAAATCAGAGGTTCATCTATCACATTAGGCAGGTGCTCCTTTTGGGAGCCGTTAGATTCATCAAACCGCACATTTACCGTTTCCATAACTTTCCCATGGTGAGAGTTATAGACACGATAAGTATGCGAGTTCGAGCCATAACCAAGAAGAAAACCTTCATGTGCCTTGGGTTCAAACTTGGAATTATGATTCATGTCACGAATATAGCAAGGTGCACCAAAAACACGTAAATAAGAAACATTCGGTTTCTTGCCTGTGATAAGTTCATATGAAGTTTTCTTAAGGAATTTGTGAAGATAAACACGATTCACAACATGGCAAGCAGTATTAATAGCATCAGCCCAGAAACGAATAGGAGTTCTATACTCACTGAGCATTGTTCTTGCCATTTCAACAAGAGTTCTATTCTTTCGCTCAACAACTCCATTCTGTTGGGGAGTGTATGCGGCAAAGAATTCATGAGTGATACCATTTTCATCGAGAAAGTCTTCGATATGAGTATTTTTGAAGTCAGTACCATTGTCGCTTCTGACATGCTTAATTCGCACTTCATATTCATTTTCAGCCTTCTTGGCGAATCTTTTGAAGATGTCTTGGGTGCAAGTTTTGTCTTCGAGAAAGAATACCCAATTGTATCGAGAAAAATCATCAACAATAACCAGACCATAATAACTGCCTCCGAAACTTGCATAGTTTTGAGGCCCGAATAAATCCATATGAAGAATTTCCAGTGGTCTTGTTATGGTCATGACTGTTTTTGATGAATGGTGCTTCTTTGCCAATTTACCGGCTTCACATGCAACACAAAGACGATCCTTGTCGAATTTCACATCAGGAATACCACGGAGATGATTTTTCTTCACGAGAGTCTGCAAATTTCTCATACCTGCATGACCAAGTCTTCGGTGCCACAGCCATCCTTCGGTTGCTTTTGCAAGCAAACAAGTTCGGACTGAGGGACCCTTAGAGAAATCCACAATATATAAATCACCTTTTCTATTTCCTTCAAACACGAAGGAATTGTCAGTGGCCATGAAGACAATGCATTTGGATTTAGAAAATAGAACTAGCATACCTAGATCACAAAGCTTGCCAACAGAATAAGATTGAATCCAAGAGACTGAACAAGTAAAACATCATCAATGTTCTTGTCCTTGGATATAACAATTTTACCTAACCCAAGTACCTTTCCTTTGTTGTTGTCGCCGAAAGTAATGTACTTCTGAGATGAAGCAGTTAAGTTGGGGTCGACAAACAACGACTTGTCTCCGGTCATATGACTAGTACATCCACTATCCATTATCCATTCGGTACACCCGGAGACATAGTCCTACAGAGAAATCAGGCTTTCTTAACCACCCACATCAATGTAGGTGGCTTCGAAACATATGAGCGAGCAGGATATGATTTCTTTCGATAGTCATGTGAATTGTAATTTGAATGAGTACGAGAATAATCGAAAGAGTAAGCATTGAAATTCCTTCCAGATGAATGAGTATAGCGGTTGGGAGATACAAGCATGTACTCATTCTGTCGAATATTTTCAAGAATATATCTTGTATTTTCTTCCTGCATGGTTAGTAGTCTAGTAACAGGTATGCTTCGATAGTTTTCTTAGGCACCAAGATAGCTTCCTTTGGAGGGCCATTCCTGCTGTTCGGTCCAACATAGCGAGCAACAGCCTCACCACGTTGGTTTTTGAACAACTTATAGTTGTCCAGCGAATCATCATATGAGTATTCGGGGATCGGCGAGTCATATCCCGAAAGTAAAGCTGGATCGAGCGTTTTGCTCTTAGCAGGCACCCACACAGTGCGAGGATATTGATCTGGTTCCCAGTAGGAGCCATTCTCATTTAGTTTCCTTTTGAAACCGATACCTTCCTTCCAGGGTTTTTTGTGAAGAATGGATTTCTTCAGAACATCACACAAGGTTTGATGCCCTTTGAGAGACTTGAACATTCCTGTCTGAAGAAGATCCTTCAATCTGACATTTTCATCAGAAACAGAACCATTTTCCTCGACCGAGGGGTTAGCATTCACAGACGATTCAACATTACTATGTTCGAGACATTTTAAGCAAGGAGGTATAAACACTTCAGGTTTCTCTTTGAGTTGTTGGGTGAGAAGATAATTTTCTCTGATCAAATCATCATGAGCCTCTCTTAGCGACTCGAGTTCCTGTTTCCTTTTCAGGTAATCATAAGTCAATCTTTCGTGGTCAGCTGAGAGAAAATCATGACGATCTGATAGTTCTTTCATTCGAGACTCGAGAGCAGAATACTCTACGGTCAACGACTGATTTTTCTCCATCTCCTCAACCAATAACCCTTCGGACTTCCTGAGGGTTTTCTCAATTTTCTCGAGAGAGTTTTGTTGAATATGGGCAATTTTTATCAGTTTAGCATGGTCATCCTCATCAGAAGAATATTGATCACTGGAGTGAACCTTGTGATGTTTGGAGGATACCTTTTCTTTCAAGGCTTTGGCCATGAAGCACTATGCAGGAGACTCGTTGTCGCTAGAATGATTCTCGAAGAAGTTCGTTGCTGGAGCGGAGCCACATGCTATGCCCGCCATGCCGGAATCGGAGTCCTCCTCTTATTCATCAATCTCTTCGGCGTCAGATGATGCTTCTTCTTCGGAATCCATTTCCTTGCCGATGTACACCTTGGCCTTGAGTGAAGTGTTCTTGCGGTTGGACGAGGACTTGGAGGGATTCTTCGAGGAAGATCTTGACGAGGACTTGGAGGAATCCTTCTTCTTGAAGAACTTCTTCGTTTTCTTCTCATCATCGGAGTCGTAGCTTTTGCTCTTGCTTTTACCATGGTTTCCTGAATCATATCTTCCACTTGCACGGATTTCAGCTTCCCAAAGAGGGCAGTCTAAAATGAAATGACCTGGCTTTTTGCACTTGAAACAGGTGTAATCTCCTGATGGCTTTGATGAAGATTTGGAGCCGCCAGAGTTGCTGGATCCTTTCTTCTGAAACTGATTTTTCCTATGAAGACGCTGGAATCTTTTTGTGATCAAGGCGAGATCCTAACTAATCCTTTCGGTGTCATCTGAATCTTCATCGGCATTTCCTTCCGAGGAAGAATCAGGCACAGCCTTGAGAGCATGACTTTTTTGGTGACTTGAGCCATAGAGATCTCTTTTCTCTTCTTCTTGTTCTTCGTGGGTGTTCAGCCTTTCCATGATATCAGCAGAGTCGAGAACTTTAAAGTCAGCTCGTTCCCGAATCATCAGAACAAGTGTGTCGAATGAACTGTCAAGGGATCGGAGCAACTTCTTCACAACTTCATGATCAGTGATGTCTTTAGCGCCGAGACCTTGTAGCTCGTTTGCAATGTCACTCAGATGATCGAAAGTTTGCTGACAGCTTTCATTTCCAATTCGCTTGAACCTATTGAACTTGGCCCGAAGTGTATCAATGCGAGATTCTTTCTGAGTTGAAACAACCTCGTTTATCTTTTCGAGAATGTCCCACAATTCCTTTGCAGTTTCACACTGACGGTAGCGAAGAAATTGAGCACGTGAGAGATGGCCACAAATTTCATCTTTAGATTGAGCATCCATCTGAATGAGTTTCTTCTCGTGGTCAGTGGGGACCTGGGGCACTTCAACTGTGAATCCATTCTGCACCACATTCCACATATCATCATCAATAGCTCGGAGACGGATCTTCATCTTCTCGTTCCAGAAGGGATAGTCCGTCCCATCGAAGATGGGGATCTTGAGGTGCGATTTGTAGCTCACTGAATACATACTTAAGCTCCAAGGTGGTTAGATGAAAATGAGCAAAGTCAAGGAGTACCTTGCTCTGATACCAAATGTAGGATCAAAGTATGTCTATCAGAGGGGGGGGGGGTGAATGGGAGTTTTAAATTTTTCTCGGAAATATTAAAACTCTCGGAACCCAGCAGCGGAACGAATGAAAATACAGTAAACAGCGAGCGAATACAAACTACCGAATGGAAACTAACAACATGTACCGAGGTAAATCACATGATTGAAACATGGCATGTCATAGTTCGAATGTAGAGAGGGTAGCAGAAGTGACCAGTGATGCTCGATGGCGACGAGGTGTTTGGTAGACCAGTTCGCCCTTCTGCACAAGGACTATGTCTGGTTGGAGGGGTTGTGATTTAACACAGAAGATAAACTCTCTTCGCCCTTTTCTCCTCGACAATTGGTTCGTCAACCAATGCCGATTACTCATGGTAGATGCTTGAAGGCGATCTCCGAACCTTTACAGACTTCTTCTTCGAGAACCACAATTACTCTTGGTCTCTGAAGAAATTGACACCTAACCGTCTAGAGAGTTTGCAGCTCTCAAGAGTAATAGGCAGAGCGTACTGGACTTAGATTCTAGTGATGCTGAACCACTATTTAATTTTTCGGCTCTAGGGTTTTCTCTCGGTGGATTTTAAACTCAAATCTCTCGGAGAGGGGTTGCTCAGCAATCTTCTCAGAATCAAACGGAGCAGCCACCGGACAACGCTGGCACGGGGTGGCTATTTATAGCCGCAGCCTTCCCTGATGGGAAATGACCATTTTGGACACGCGGTCCAGCCAATGGCCAACCGACAGATTCACAACGGTCTGATTTGGGAGCAACGGTAACATTACTTGAGGAACAAGTAATGCTAACTCCTCGGTCAGAGACAAATCTCTCGCAGCGAAGAAGATCACAGTCTCTTGCTGGCAAGTATTTGCTCGGAACACAAAGAGATTTCTCTCATAGCTTTCATAGGATTTGGGTTTAGCATCAGAGAATCAAAGCTTCGAACGCTACACCCCTCTTAATAGTACGGTGGTCCTATGACTCAATAAGGAGAAAAGAAACAACGAAAAGAATGCTACGTCTTCTCTTCGTCTTCAATTTCCTCGGCTGCAGTCACTTCCTTTGGACAGGCACCGAATAAAATGCTTCACGTCAGCAGTTTTGAGGGGTCACTCTTGTCGTCATAACCTTCGGTGATAACCTTCACTGCTACACAGGGAATAATCTTCGGAGTTGTGAATCCAAAACTCCTCTTAACTCCAGGGACCTGTTACTCTATGTGCACTAGCAAACACATCAGTCCCTCACTGTTTGTCACCAATCTCCAAAACATAAGGAGGCAAATTATTGCACCAACACTAATAATAATGATTTTATTAGTACTTCAATTGCTCCTCCCGCCACTAGTGTGGAGTCATATGATATTAATGCTGCTTTGCTAAATCTTGTTATGAAAAAATAATTTTCTGGAACTCCTAATGAGGATTTTGCTTCCCATCTTAATACTTTCGTTGAATTATGTGATATGCAAAAGAAAAAAAGATGTGGATAATGATATTATTAAGTTGAAATTATTTCCGTTCTCGCTAAGAGATCGTGCTAAAACTTGGTTTTCATCCTTGCCTCGCAATAGTATTGATTCATGGGATAAGTGTAAGGATGCATTTATTGCCAAGTATGTTCCTCCCGCTAAGATTATTTCTCTTAGAAATCAAATAATGAATTTTAAGCAATTTGAGCAAGAACATGTTGCACAAGCATGGGATAGAATGAAATTAATGATTAGAAATTGTCCCACTCATGGTTTAAACTTATGGATGATTATACAAAATTTCTATGCGGGACTAAACTTTGTTTCCAGAAATCTTCTGGACTCTGCTGTAGGTGGTACTTTTATGGAAATTACATTGGGAGAAGCTACAAAACTCCTTGATAATATTATGACAAATTATTCTCAATGGCATACCGAGAGAGCTCCAACTTGTAAGAAGGTAAACTCTGTCGAAGAAGTCTCTACTTTGGGTGATAAAATGGATGCTATCATGAAAATGCTTGGTAGCAAAAATGCTCATGTTTATCCTAATGATGTGCCATTATCTACTTTGATTGAGAAAAATAATGATGCTATTGATGTGAATTTTGTCTCTAGAAATAATTTCAACAATAATGCTTATAGAGGAAATTTTAATCCTAGACCGTTTCCCGGAAATTCCTCTAACAATTATGGTAATTCATATAACAAAAATAATAGATACCTACTGATCTTGAGAACAATATTAAAGAATTTATTAGTTCTCAAAAGATTTTTAATGCTATGGTAGAAGAAAAATTGAATAAAGTTGATGAAATGTCTAGAAACATGGATAGGATTGCTCATGATGTGGAAACTCTTAAATTTAAAACTTTGCCACGCAAGCATGATATTAATGAGCCTATTAAATCTATCTATGTCTCCATTAATGAAAGTAAAGAGAGAACCGCTAGGTTGAGAGCTAAGCGAGAATTCTTAGAAAAAGCTATTCCACCCGGTTTTTATCGTAATCATGATGAAGATATTAAAATGATTGGTGTCTCACCTATTGAATATTTATTTAATAATATAAAACTTGATTAAAAAGGGACTAGAGATTAGTCAACTTTAGCTAGAAGGCGTCCCAATTGTTCGGAGGGTGATGATCTTAATGATAAAAATGATAAAAGTGGATTTGGAGAGGTCAAGACTTTAAATAGTGATATACCCACTACTTTGGATTACAAACACTTTAATTATGATAGTTGCTCTTTAATTGAATGTATTTCTTTGTTCGAATCCATGATAAATTCACCCACTGCTTATGAACAAAATAAAGCTTTTACTAAACATATTGTAGAAGCTATGATAAAAGCTCATGAAGAAAACCTAGAGTTGGAGGTTTCAATACCTAGAAAATTGCATGATGAATGTGAACCTACTATTAAAGTAAAAATTAAAGATTATGAATGTAATGATTTATGTGATTTAGGTGCTAGCGTTTCCACTATACCCAAATCTTTATGTGATGTGCTAGGCCTCACCGATATGGATGAATGTTCCCTTAATTTGCACTTAGCGGATTCAACTATTAAGAAACCTTTGGGTAGAATAAATGATGTGCTTATTCTTGCTAAAAGAAATTATGTGCCCATTGATTTCATTGTGCTTGATATTGATTCAATCCTTCTTGTCCTATAATACTTGGTAGGCCTTTCCTGCGAACCATATGTGCTATTATTGATATGAAAGAAGGGAATATAAGATTCCAATTTCCATTAAAGAAAGGGATGGAATAGTTCCCTAGGAAGAGAATTAAACCACCATATGAATCCATTATGAGGGCCACCTATGGAATTAATTTGAAGGATGATAATACTTGAAACAATGCATTATGCCTAGCTAGGGGCATAAAACAATAGCGCTTGTTGGGAGGCAACCCAATATTTATCTTTATTGTAATTTTTATTTTTCTTGTGTCACACAATTTTAGCTACTGTTATGATTGTGTTTTTATCTTTTAATTAGTGTTTGTGCCAAGTAATGCCTTTCGGATGATTTGGATGATACTATAATTGATGCTGTTTGAAAACAGAAAGTTTTGCGCCCGGTATTTGATTTTTAGTTCTGTACTGGAATGTCCGAAAAATCTGAAATTTTTACACAGTATTGGGATAAAAAAAATTACGTTGTCCTAATTTTTCAGAAGTTTTAGAGTTACATAAGTGTAGATAATATTCTATCGTTACGTACTATTTTATTTTAGACAGATTCTGTTTTTTTATTGCATAGTGTGCTTGTTTCAATGAAACTATGGATTATATCGGGGGGTGTAATTCATGTAAGAGTTAGAATACAGTAGATATTATGCAAGAACAATTATGAATGAGTTTATAACAGTACCTAATGATGGAAATATGCCCTAGAGGCAATAATAAAATGGTTATTAACATATTTCCTTATTCATGATAAAGGTTTATTATTCATGCTAGAATTGTATTGACCGGAAACTTAAATTCATGTGTGAATACATAAACAAATACCATGTCCCTAGTGAGCCTCTACTAGACTAGTTCGTTGATCAAAGATGGTTAAGGTTTCCTAACCATAGACATGAGTTGTCATTTGATAACGGGATCACATCATTAGAAGAATGATGTGATGGACAAGACCCATCCGTTAGCTTAGCATATGATCGTTCTGTTTATTGCTACTGCTTTCTTGAATATCAAATACATGTTCCTCAGACCATGAGATCTTGCAACTCCCGGATACCGGAGGAATACCTTGTGTGCTATCAAACGTCACAACGTAACTGGGTGATCATAAAGATGCTCTACAGGTATCTCCGAAGGTGTCCGTTGAGTTGGCATGGATCGAGACTGGGATTTGTCACTCCGTGTTTCGGAGAGGTATCTCTGGGCCCTCTCGGTAATGCACATCATAAGAAGCTTGCAAGCAAAGTGACTAAGGAGTTAGTTACGGGATGATGTATTACGAAACAAGTAAAGAGAATTGTCGGTAACGAGATTGAACTAGGTATGGAGATACCGACGATCGAATCTCGGACAAGTAACATACCGATGGACAAAGGGAATTACGTATGTTGTCATTGCGGTTCCACCGATAAGATCTTCGTGGAATATGTAGGAACCAATATGAGCATCCAGGTTCCGCTATTGGTTATTGACCGGAGAGGCATCTCAGTCATGTCTACATCATTCCCGAACCCGTAGGGTCCGCACGCTTAACGTTCGTTGACGATATAGTGTTATATGAGTTATGTGAATTGGTAACCGAATGTTGCTCGGAGTCCCGGATGAGATCCCGGACGTCACGAGGAGTCTCGGAATGGTTGAGAGGTAAATATTTATATATGGGAAATCATATTTTGGGTTCCGGAAAAAGGTGCATATTTTTCGGTATGGTACTGGGAAGCTTCCAGAAGGTTCCGGAGGATTCTGGAGGGGTCCGGAAGTCCACAAGTGGGTCCACCACGTCCCAAGGGCTGGCATGGGCTAAGGGGAGGCGCCCTAGCCTTATTGGGCCAGGCGCACCAAGTCCTCAAAAGCCCACGCAGCTAGGGAAGGAAAAAAGGAGAGTCCTAGTAGGAATAGGATTGGACTTTGGAGTCCAAGTCCACGTGTGTACTGTTCACATGGTACTGTTCATGTGGCACTATTCCTTCTACTCCAAGCCCCTACACATATATAAATAGAGGAGAGGGGGCGCCGCAAACAAGCCACAACATTGTCTTAGCCGTGTGCGGCGCCCCCCTCCACAGTTCCGTCCCTCGGTCATATTTTCGCAGTACTTGGGCGAAGCCCTGCGGAGATAGCATCACCATCACCGTCACCACGCCGTCGTGCTGCCGGAACTCATCCACTACCTCGCCGTCTTGCTGGATCAAGAAATCGAGGACGTCACCGAGCTGAACGTGTGCTGAACGCGGAGGTGCCGTACGTTCGGTGCTCGGTCGGTTGGATCATGAAGTTGTTCGACGACATCAACCGCGTTGTTCTAACGCTTCCGCTTACGGTCTACGAGGGTACGTAGACACACTCCCCCTCTCATAGCTTTGCATCTCCATGGATAGATCTTGCGTGTGCGTAGAATTTTTTTGTTTTCCATGCAACGTTCCCCAACAGTGGCATCATGAGCCAGGTCTATGTGTAGATGATATGCACGAGTAGAACACAAAGATTTGTGGGCGGTGATCGTCATACTGCTTACCACCAACGTCTTATTTTGATTCGGCGGTATTGTAAGATGAAGCGGCCCGGACCAACCTTACATGTCCACGTACATGAGACCGGTTCCACCGACAGACATGCAACTTGTTTTGCATAAAGGTGGCTGGCGGGTGTCTGTTTCTCCTACTTTAGTTGAATCGAATTTGACTGCGGCCGGTCCTTGTTGAAGGTTAAAACAGCAAACTTGATAAATCACTGTTGTGGTTTTGTGCCGTAGGTAAGAACGGTTCTTGCTAGAAGCCCGTAGCAGCCACGTAAAACTTGCAACAACAAAGTAGAGGACGTCTAACTTGTTTTTGCAGGGTATGCTGTGATGTGATATGGTCAAGACATGATGTGATATACGTTATTGTATCAGATGATCATGTTTTGTAATTTATCGGCAACCGGCAGGAGCCTTATGGTTGTCTCTTTATTGTATGAAATGCAAGCGCCATGTAATTGCTTTACTTTATCGCTATGCATTAGCAATAGTTGTAGAAGCAATAGTTGGCGAGACGACCACGACGCAACGATGGAGATCAAGGTGTCGAGCCGGTGACGATGGAGATCATGACGATGCTTTGAAGATGGAGATCAAAAGCACAAGATGATGATGGCCATATCATGTCACATATTTTGATTGCATGTGATGTTTATCCTTTATGCATCTTATTTTGCTTAGAACGACGGTAGCATTATAAGATGATCCCTTCACTAAATTTCAAGATAAAAGTGTTCTCCCCGAGTATGCACCGTTGCTAAAGTTCGTCGTTTCGAAGCACCTCGTGATGATCGGGTGTGATAGATTCTACATTCACATACAACGGGTGTAAGCCAGTTTTACACAAGCAGAATACTTGAGTTAAACTTGACGAGCCTAGCGTGTACAGACATGGTCTCGGAACACTGGAGACCGAAAGGTCGAACATGAGTCATATAGTAGATATGATCAACATGGAGATGTTCACCATTGATGACTATCCCATCTCACGTGATGATCGGACATGGGCTAGTTGATTTGGATCATGTATCACTTAGTTAACTTGAGGGATGTTAATTTAAGTGGGAGTTCATTAGTAATTTGATTAATTGAACTTAATTTATCATGAACTTAGTCCTGATAGTCTTTGCAAATTATGTTGTAGATCAATAAGGTCGCGTTGTAGCTCCCCTGTTTTTGATACGTTCCTAGAGAAAGCTTAGTTGAAAGATGATGGTAGCAATTACACGGACTGGGTCCGTAACTTGAGGATTATCCTCATTGCTGCACAGAAGGATTATGTCCTTGATGCACCGCTAGGTGATGGACCTGCTGCAGGAGCTACTGTAGATGTTGTGAACTCCTGGTAGGCTCGATCTGATGACTACTCGATAGTTCAGTGTGCCATGCTCTACGACTTAGAACCGGGACTACAAAAGCGTTTTGAATGCCACGGAGCATATGAGATGTTCCAAGAGCTGAAATTGATATTTCAAGCTAATGCCCGGGTTGAGAGATATGAAGTCTCCAACAAGTTCTTTAGCTGTAAGATGGAGGAGAACAGTTCTGTCAGTGAACACATACTCAGAATGTCTGGGTACCACAACCACTTGACTCAGCTGGGAATTGATCTTCCAGTTGAGAGTGTTATTGACAGAGTTCTTTAGTCACTGCCACCAAGCTATAAAGGCTTCGTGATGAACTATAATATGCAAGGGATGGAGAAGACAATTCCCGAGCTCTTCGCGATGCTGAAATCGGCGGAGGTAGAAATCAAGAAGGAGCATCAAGTGTTGATGGTTAAGAAGACCACTAGTTTCAAGAAAAAGGGCAAGGGAAAGAAGGGGAACTTCAAGAAGAATGGCAAGCAAGCTGCCGCTCCCACGAAGAAACCCAAAGTTGGACCCAAGCCTGAAATTGAGTGCTTCTACTGCAAAGGAACTGGTCACTGGAAGCGGAACTGCCCCAAATATTTGGCGGATAAGAAGGATGGCAAAGTGAACAAAGGTATATTTGATATACATGTTATTGATATGTACCTCACTAGTGCTCGTAGCAGCGTCTGGGTATTTGATACCGATTCAGTTGCTAATATTAGTAACTTGAAGCAGGAGCTGCAGAGTAACGGAGACTAGCTGAGGGCGAGGTGACGATATGTGTTGGAAGTGTCTCCAAGATTGATATGATCAATATCGACACGCTCGTAATACCTTCAGAATTAGTATTAAACCTAAATAATGGTTTTTTGGTGCTTGCGTTGAGCATAAAACATTATATCTGGATATTGTTTATTGCAAGATGGTTATTCATTTAAGTCAGAGAATAATGGTTATTCTGTTTATGTGAATAATATCCCTCGTGATCATGCACCCTTGTGAATGGTTTATTCTTGTTGAATCTCGATTGTAGTGATACACATATTCATAATATTGATGCCAAAAGATGCAAAGTTGATAATGATAGTGCAACATACTTGTGGCACTGCCGTTTAGGTCATATTGGTGTAAAGCGCATGAAGAAACTCCATGCTGATGGACTTTTGGAATCTCATGATTATGAATCATTTGATACTTGGGAACCATGCCTCATGGGCAAGATGACTAAAACTCCGTTCTCCGGAACAATGGAGCGAGCTACTGTTTTGTTGGAAATAATACATACCGATGTATGCGGTCCGATGAATGTTGAAGCACGCGGCGGGTATCGTTATTTTCTAACCTTCACAGATGATTTGAGTAGGTATGGGTATATCTACTTGATGAAACACAAGTCTGAAACATTTGAAAAGTTCAAAGAATTTCAGAGTGAAGTAGAGAATCATCGTAACAAGAAAATAAAGTTTCTACGATCCGATCGCGGAGGCGAATATTTGAGTTACGAGTTTGGCCTTCATTTAAGAAAATGTGGAATTGTTTCACAACTCATGCCACCTGGAACACCATAGCGTAATGGTGTGTCTGAACGTCGTAACCGTACTTTATTGGATATGATGCGTTCTATGATGTCTCTTACCGATTTGCCACTGTCGTTTTGGGGTTATGCATTAGAGACAACTGCATTCACGTTAAATAGGGCACCGTCTAAATCCGTTGAGACGACACCATATGAACTATGGTTTGGCAAGAAACCTAAGCTGTCGTTTCTTAAAGTTTGGGGATGCGATGCTTATGTGAAAAAGCTTCAATCTGATAAGCTCGAACCCAAAGCGGAGAAGTGCGTCTTCATAGGATACCCTAAAGAAACAATTGGGTACACCTTCTACCACAGATCCGAAGGCAAGGTCTTTGTTGCCAAGAATGGGTCCTTTCTAGAGAAGGAGTTTCTCTCGAAAGAAGTGAGTGGGAGGAAAGTAGAACTTGATGAGGTAATTGTACCTTCTCTCGAATTGGAAAGTAGCTCATCAGAGAAAACCGTTCCCGTGATGTCTACACTAATAAGAGAGGAAGATAATGATAAAGATCATGAAACTTCAGATCAAGTTACTACTGAACTTCGTAGGTTGACCAGAGTATGTTCCGCACCAGAGTGGTACGGTAATCCTGTTCTGGAAGTTATGTTGTTAGACAACAACGAACCTACGAACTATGAAGAAGCTATGATAAGCCCGGATTCCGACAAATGGCTTGAGGCCATGAAATCTGAAATAGGATCCATGTATGAGAACAAAGTGTGGAATTTGGTGGACTTGCCCGATGATCGGCAAGCCATTGAGAATAAATGGATTTTTAAGAGGAAGACAGATGCTGATGGTAATATCACTGTCTACAAAGCTCGACTTGTCGCGAAAGGTTTTCGACAAGTTCAAGGGGTTGACTACGATGAGACTTTCTCACCCATAGCGATGCTTAAGTTTGTCCGAATCATGTTAGCAATTGCCGCATTTTATGATTATGAAATCTAGCAAATGGATGTCAAAACTGCATTCCTTAATGGTTTTCTCAAAGAAGAGTTGTATATGATGCAACCAGAAGGTTTTGTCGATCCTAAGGGTGCTAACAAAGTGTGCAAGCTCCAGCGATCCATCTATGGACTGGTGCAAGCATCTCGGAGTTGGGATATACGCTTTGATAAGGTGATCAAAGCATATGGTTTTGTACAGACTTACGGTGAATCCTGTATTTACAAGAAAGTGAGTGGGAGCTATGTAGCATTTCTAATATTATATGTAGATGACATATTGCTGATTGGAAATGATATAGAATTTCTGGATGGCATAAAAGGATACTTGAATGAAAGACCTCGGTGAAGTTGCTTATATATTGGGCATCAAGATCTATAGAGATAGATCAAGACGCTTGATAAGACTTTCAATGAGTACATACCTTGACAAGATTTTGAAGGAGTTCAAAATGGATCAGTCAAAGAAGGAGTTCTTGCCTGTATTGTAAGGTGTAAAATTGAGTAAGACTCAAAGCCCGACCACGGCAGAAGATAGAGAGAGAATGAAAGTCATTCCCTATGCCTCAGTCATAGGTTCTATAATATATGCCATGCTGTGTACCACACCTGATGTGTGCCTTGCCACGTGTCTAGCAAAAGGGGTACAAGAGTGATCCAGGAGTGGATCACTAGACAGCGGTCAAAATTATCCTTAGTAACTAGAGGACTAAGGAAATGTTTCTCGATTATGGAGGTGATAAAGAGTTCGTCGTAAAGGGTTACGTCGATGCAAACTTTGACACCGATCCGGATAACTCTGAGTAGCAAACCGGATACGTATAATGGAGCATTCATTTGGAATAGCTCCAAGTAAAGCGTGATAGCAGCATCTACAGTATGACATAAGGATTTGCAAAGTACACACGGATCTGAATGTTGCAGACCTGTTGACTAAAAAAAAATCTCTCTCACAAGCAAAACATGATCACACTCTAGTGAACTCTTTGGGTGTTAATCACATGGCGATGTGAACTAGATTATTGACTCTAGTGAACTCTTTGGGTGTTAATCACATGGCGATGTGAACTAGATTATTGACTCTAGTGCAAGTGGGAGACTGATGGAAATATGCCCTAAAGGCAATAATAAAATGGTTATTATCATATTTCCTTATTCATGATAAAGGTTTATTATTCATGCTAGAATTGTATTGACCGGAAACTTAAATACATGTGTGAATACATAAACAAATACCGTGTCCCTAGTGAGCCTCTACTAGACTAGCTCGTTGATCAAAGATGGTTAAGGTTTCCTAACCATAGACATGAGTTGTCATTTGATAACGGGATCACATCATTAGAAGAATGATGTGATGGACAAGACCCATCTGTTAGCTTAGCATATGATCGTTCTGTTTATTGCTACTGCTTTCTTGAATGTCAAATACATGTTCCTCAGACCATGAGATCATGCAACTCCCGGATACCGGAGGAATACCTTGTGTGCTATCAAACGTCACAACGTAACTGGGTGATCATAAAGATGCTCTACAGGTATCTCCGAAGGTGTCCATTGACTTGGCATGGATCGAGACTGGGATTTGTCACTCCGTGTTTCGGAGAGGTATCTCTGGGCCCTCTCGGTAATGCACATCATAAGAAGCTTGCAAGAAAAGTGACTAAGGAGTTAGTTACGGGATGATGTATTACGGAACGAGTAAAGAGACTTGCCGGTAACGAGATTGAACTAGGTATGGAGATACCGACGATCGAATCTTGGGCAAGTAACATACCGATGGACAAAGGGAATTACGTATGTTGTCATTGCGGTTCGACCGATAAGATCTTCGTGGAATATGTAGGAACCAAGATGAGCATCCAGGTTCCGCTATTGGTTATTGACCGGAGAGGCGTCTCAGTCATGTCTACATCCTTCCCGAACCCGTAGGGTCCGCACGCTTAACGTTCGTTGACGATATAGTGTTATATGAGTTATGTGAATTGGTAACCGAATGTTGTTCGGAGTCCCGGATGAGATCCCGGACGTCCCGAGGAGTCTCGGAATGGTCGAGAGGTAAAGATTTATATATGGGAAGTCATATTTTGGGTTCCGGAAAAAGGTGTAGTTTTTTCGGCATTGTATCGGGAAGCTTCCAGAAGGTTTCGGAGGATTCCGGAGGGGTCCGGAAGTCCACAAGTGGGTCCACCATGTCCCAAGGGCTGGCATGGGCTAAGGGGAGGCGCCCTGGCCTTATTGGGCCAGGCGCACCAAGTCCTCAAAAGCCCACGCAGCTAGGGAAGGAAAAAAAGAGAGTCCTAGTAGGAATAGGATTGGACTTTGGAGTCCAAGTGTGTACTATTCACGTGGTACTGTTCACGTGGTACTGTTCACGTGGCACTATTCCTTCTACTCCAAGCCCCTACACATATATAAATAGAGGAGAGGGGGCGCCCCAAACAAGCCACAACATTGTCTTAGCCGTGTGCGGCGCCCCCCTCCTCAGTTCCGTCCCTCGGTCATATTTTTGCAGTACTTGGGCGAAGCCCTGCGGAGATAGCATCACCATCACCGTCACCACGCCGTCGTGCTGCCGGAACTCATCCACTACCTCGCCGTCTTGCTAGATCAAGAAGTCGAGGACGTCACCGAGCTGAACGTGTGCTGAACGCGGAGGTGCCGTACGTTCGGTGCTCGGTCGGTTGGATCGTGAAGTTGTTCGACGACATCAACCGCGTTGTTCTAACGCTTCCGCTTACGGTCTACGAGGGTACGTAGACACACTCCCCCTCTCGTAGCTATGCATCTCCATGGATAGATCTTGCGTGTGCATAGAAAATTTTTGTTTTCCATGCAACGTTCCCCAACACCTAAAGTGGATGATTCATTTATTGTACTAACAGATCTCACGAAGTTCCTGTTGAGTTTTGTGTGCTGAAGTTTTCAAGTTTTGTGTGAGATTACGATGGATGAAGGAATAAGGAGCGGCAAGACCCTAAGCTTTGGGATGCCCAAGGCACCCCAAGGTAATATTCAAGGAAGACCCAAGCGTCTAAGCTTGGGGATGCCCCGGATGGCGTCCTCTCTCTCGTCTACAATCTATCGGTAACTTACTTGGAGCTATATTCTTATTCATCAAATGATATGAGTTTTACTTGGAGCGTCTTGTGCCATAGTTTTCTTTTCTTTGTTTGCTTTTAGTTTGCCACAATCATATTTTGCTGGACACACCTTTTGAGAGGGACACACATTTATTCGTGATTTGTTAGAATACTCTATGGGCTTCACTTATATCTTTTGAGCTAGGCAGTTGCTCTAGTGCTTCACTTATATCTTTTAGAGCACATCGGTGGTTATATTTTAAAGAAATAGTTGCACTCTCATGCTTCACTTAAATCTTTTTGAGAGTCTAATAAATAGTAATGGCAATTTGCACGGATTATAAGACTAGTCCATAAAGGATAGGTATTCAAGAGGGATATAATAAAAACTTTCAGGTAGATCGCTAAATATGAAACGTGTGGTTTAATGATATTGATGTCATAATATGAAAGGATATGGGTTCATGATCATTGGTTAGTAGAAATATCGGTATTAAAGCTTGTTATTAACTTCTCATCTAAGTGTTGGTCATGGCATGGTGGGGAGGTCTGAGCATTCTTAGGTCTGAAATGAAATCCTTGAGTGCTGTTATAATCGGGGGTGCGCGATGGTTAAGTCCTACCAACCTCCTCCCTAGGGGCATGTGAGTAGTACTTTGCTTCGAGGGCTAATAGGCTTTGCAATAAGTATGTGAGTTCTTTATGACTAATGTGAGTCCATGGATTATACGCACACTCACCCTTCCGCATATTGCTAGCCTCTTCGGTACCGTGCATTGCCCGATCTCGTCACGAGAGTTGGTGCAAACTTTGCCGATGCATCCAAACCCTGTGATATGATACGCTCTATCACACATAAGCCTCCTTGTACGTTCCTCAAAACAGCCACCATACCTACCTATTATGGCATTTTCATAGCCATTCCAAGATATAATGCCATGCAACTTCCACCGTTCCGTCATATGACTTGTGTTCATTGTCATATTGCTTTGCATGATCATATAGCTGACATAGTATTTGTGGCACAGCCAGCGTTCATCATTTTACATACATGTTACGCTAGATCATTGCACATCCTGGTACACTGCCAGAGGCATTCATATAGAGTCATTCTGTATAGTTTTTATCGAGTTGTAAGTAAATAAAAGTGTGACGATCATCATTATTAGAGCATTGTCCCAGTGACGAAAGGATGATGGAGACTATGATTCCCCCACAAGTCGGGATGAGACTCCGGACGAAAAAAAGAGAGGCCAAAAAAGAGCCCAACAAAAAAAGAGTGAGAAAAAGAGTAGCACCATGTTACTATCCTTTTCCACACTTGTGCTTTAGAGTAGCACCTTGTTCTTCATATAGAGAGTCTCCTATTTTGTCAGTTTCATACACTAGTGGGAATTTTTCGTTATAGAACTTGGCTTGTATATTCCGATGATGGGCTTCCTCAAATGCCCGAGGTCTTCATGAGCAAGCAAGTTGGATGCACACCCACTTAGTTTCAGTTGAGCTTTCATACACTTATAGCTCTTAGTGCATCCGTTGCATGGCAATCCCTACTTCTCGAATTGATATCGATTGATGGACATCTCCATAGTCCGTTGATCCGCCTAGTTGATGCGAACTTTTCTTCCTTTTTGACTTCTCCTATTTATCCCTATCACCGCATTCTATCCCACCTATAGTGCTATGTCCATGGCTCACGCTCATGTATTGCGTGAAGTTGAAAATGCTGAAGTGTGTTAGAAGTACGATCCAATTACCTAGTTTAACACCGGGGTGCTCATGATTTATATTTATGCAGTGAAGGCGGAGTCATGCCATGCTAACATGATAAAATGAGTGGGGAATAACATTCGTTATGGATCGTATATTTTGAAAGTTTAATGATTATCCTTCTTATATTCATGGATATTATTATGTTAATGTTGTTAACTCATCGTTTCTCTATATTTATACCGTAAAGAGATTACATGATAAAACATGTTAAGTAGCATTCCGCATAAAAAATTCTATTTTTATCATTTACCTACTAGAGGACGAGTAGTAATTAAGCGTGGGGATGCTGATACGTCTCCAACATATCTATAATTTTTTATTGTTCTATGCTATTATATTATCAATCTTGGATGTTTTATATCCTTTTTTATATCATTTTTTGGGACTAACCTATTAACCCAGTGCCTAGTGCTAGTTGCTATTTTCTGCTTGTTTTTGGTTTTCGAGAAAATCAGTACTAAACGGAGTCCAAATGCTACGGAACTTTTTGACGATTTTTTTCTAGACATAAGAGACCCTAGAAGCTTCGGGAGGAGACCAGACGGCAAACAAGGAGACGGCAAGGCAATAGGGCACGCCCTGGGGGGTAGGTGCGCCATGTTACCTTGTGGGCCCCACGTGGCTCCGTCTGACCTAATGCCACTTCTATAAATTCTCAAATATTGGGAAACCAATAGAGAGCCACCCCAAATAACTTTTCCACCGCCGGAAGCTTCTGTTCTTCCGCGATCCCATCTGGAGGCCTTTTCCGGTACTCTTCCAGAGGGGAATCGATCACGGAGGGCTTCTACATCAACCTTGCTGCCCTACCGATGATGCGTGAGTAGTTCGCCATAGACCTACGGCTCCATAGCTAGTAGCTAGATGGCTTCTTCTCTCTCTTTGATCTTCAATACAATGTTCTCCTCGGTGTTCTTGGAGTTCTATTCGATGTAATCTTCTTTTGCGATGTGTTTGTTGGGATCCGATGAATTGTGATCTGAATATTCATGAGAAGTAATTGAGTCTTTTCTAAACTTTATTATGCACGATTGTTATAGCTTTGTATTTCTCTCCGATCTATCCATTTTGTTTGGCCAACTAGATTGATTTATCTTCAGCGGGAGAGGTGCTTTGTAATGGGTTCAATCTTGCGGTGCTCTATATCCCAGTGACAGAAAGGGACAAGACACGTATTTGTATTGTTGCCATTAAGGGTAAAACGATGGGGTTTATTCATATTAATTGAGTTTAGTTTGTCTACATCATGTCATCTTGCTTAAGGCGTTACTCTGTTTTTATTAACTTAATACCCTAGATGCATGCTGGATAGAGGTCGATGGGTGGAGTAATAGTAGTAGATGCAGGCAGGAGTCGTTCTACTTGTCTCGGACGTGATGCCTATATACATGATCATTGCCTTCAATATCGTCAAAACTATGCGCTTTTCTATCAACTACCCAACTGTAATTTGTTTACCCACCGTATGCTATGTGTTCGAGAGAGAAGCCTCTAGTGAAAACTATGCCCCCCAGGTCTACTTAAATCCTATATAAAAAACAAAATATATTTTCTGCAATTTTATTTCTTTTATTTTGTTTTGCAATTTATCTATCTACCACTTTAAGGTCTAATCCTTGCAAGTAATGAGTCAAGGGGATTGACAACCCTCTTGCCCGCGTTGGGTGCAAGTATTTGCTTTTCTGTGTGCAGGTGCTGTTCACGAGGCTTTGCGTGATTCTCATACTGGTTTGATAACCTTGGTTCTCACTGAGGGAAATACTTATCTCTACTGTACTGCATCTCCTCTCCTCTTCGGGGGAAATCCCAACGTAGCTCACAAGTAGCAGCTCCCCAGCGAAGGTCCTCACCAAGGCTGCTTCTCCGGCGAAAGCTACTATGAAGACAACAGGCCCGCGTGTGGCGGCATGGGGCGGCACTGAGCTCGTGCCTGCACGTCCACCAGCGCCTACTCCAAGCTCCGCCCCAGCCACTCTGTTCTCCCTGGAGAGGGCCCCTGAAGATCAAGTGGGGGCGAGCAAAGAAGCCCTGATCCAGGTTGAGCTGATGAACGGCCGACTGAAGGAGGCGTACGATGCCAGCGAGGCCTTGAAGACCAATGTTCGAGTAAGTGCAATAGTAAGTATTATTTTTAGTCGGATTCTTGACGGCATTTCTGCCAGTGGGTTTACACGGAGTACACCCACTGCATGTTGTGTTTTTCTCTTTCCAGTGGGGCACACTGAGTGCACCCACTGGGTGTAGTCCCCGAGACTACCGTCGACTGGAGTCAGTCAACAGGAGTCATAGAACTCTTAGCATTTTTGCTCTGAGAACAATTGCCAATCGTTTTCTTTTTGGTCCGTCCGAATGGACGTCTTTTCAATGGGGGCAAGCTGAGTGCACCCACTGGGTGTAGTCCCCGAGGCTGCCGTCGATTGCGGGCAATCGGCGGGAGTCTTTATAGAACTGACACTTTAGCAATCGGAGTTCGACCCTCCACTCAGCAGACCGAGTGGGTGTCTTGGTGGGTTTTAAGTGCGAATTTTTTTGACTATGAACTACTCATGAATCAGAGTCTGGGTTTGAGCAGCGTTGATAGTTGTGTTCATCTTGCACTGTATCCGACTGATTGTTTTGTCGCCTTGTAACAGAGGGCCTGCGAGCTCGGGACTCACTATACCACTCTGGAGAAGGAGGTGTTGCAGCTTCGCATGGAATTGGACGCCGAGAAGCACAAGAGTGAGCGGCTTGCTCAAGAGAAGCGTACCTTGGGAGGATAGTTTTGCTTCCCGACTGTTCATTGAGATTTGTCTTTCCTTCGATCCGAGTGAACTCGCTTTAGTAGATGTTCGTAGTGAGAATGCCCAACTTGTAAAGAGGCTCAGGACTTCTATTTCTTTAGAAACCATGAAGAAGGCGCTGGAGGACAAGGACACAAAGCTGGCGGATGCATGGAAGAACGCGAACACGAAGATGAAGGCTGTTGAAGACTCGCTGAAGATAGTCGAGAAGCTTAAGGAGGAGAACAAAACTCTGAAGGTCGCCGCTGAGGTGATGAAAAGTGAGATCTCCGAGCTTAAGACTCACTACGCCGAGTGGGAGACTAAGTGTAATACCTAGGCGAGTGCTTTCGAGGAGGAGAAGAAAACATTGAATGACAAGATCTCCGAGCTCCTCAAGAAGAAGGCAGAACTCGAGCAGTACATCGAAGAATTCGGTGAAGAGATGAGCAAGAAGCTTGAAGGTATGGCGTTTAGCCGAATGAATCTTACTTGTTCCTGATCTTTTGCAAATGCTGACCCCGAGTCATTGTTGCCAGCAAAATTCAGCACCAATGTCGAGTTGGAGACAGATAGGGCCGAGAGGGATCTGGACCCCTCACGGCAGCTCCTAAAGGACAGCGCCACAATGGCTATCCTTCGGCTGGACGATTGCCTCGACAACGCCATGGGGTACATTACCCGTTTGAGATCTGCAATGGCGAAGATTGACAAGGAGCTGCAGCCCGACGAGAGTCTTCAGAGTGATCTGGAGTCTTTGATGAGCCGAATAATGAAATCCCCAGCTGAGTGTAGTCTTGGAAGAAGTCTGCTGCCAGAGGCGGAGCCGACGTTGCGCTTTCACTCATCTGCGTTCATTGCAAGGATGTGGACGAGGAGAAGCTGAAGTCCCTCAAGGTCGTCAACAAAAAGAAGCTCAAGTTTGAGGACTTCATGGAGAAGTTCATTGAAGCCGCCACTCGGATCGCAGATGGTATTGATCTGGACACCTTTGTCGACCCGCCTAGTCCTCCGTCTGACGCGTGAGTGAAAAACTTTAATTCTGAATGAATTTGCCTCGGTATGGCGAGTGGTTGATGTAACCGTTAAACTTTATTGAGCCTGGGGCTCGTACACTTCATCTTTTGCTTTGTTAGCTCAACTAGACCGAAGTTTCAATCAGATGTTTGAATCCTTGATGTGTTTTGTTTGCTGATGTGATTTTTTGACTTAGGTGAATTCTGGTTCGTAGCTAAGCCCCCGAGTGAAGAGGATGCTCTCACTCGGAGATGTTTTTAAACTTAGGCGAATTCTGGTTCGCAGCTAAGCCCCTGAGTGAAGAGGATGCTCTCACTCGAAGATATTTTTAAACTTAGGCGAATTCTGGTTCGCAGCTAAGCCCTAGAGTGAAGAGGATGCTCTCACTAGGAGATGTTTTAAAGCTTAGGAGAATTCTGGTTCACAACTAAGCGCCCGAGTGAAGAGGATGCTCTCACTCGGAGATGTTTTTAAACTTAGGCAAATTCTGGTTCGCAGCTACGCCCCCGAGTGAAGAGGATGCTCTCACTCGGAGATGTTTTTAAACTTAAGCGAATTCTAGTTCGCATCTAAGCCCGTGAGTGAAGAGGATGCTCTCACTCGGAGATGCTTTAAACTTAGGCAAATTCTGGTTTGCAGCTAAGCCCCCGAGTGAAGAGGATGCTCTCACTCGAAGATGTTTTTAAACTTACGGGAATTCTGGTTTGCAGCTAAGCCCCTGAGTGAGGAGGATGCTCTCACTCAGAGATGTTTTTAAACTTGCGAATTCTGGTTCGCAGCTAAGCCCCCGAGTAAAGAGGATGCTCTCACTTGGAGATGCTTTAAACTTATGCGAATTCTGGTTCGCAGCCTATTCCCCGAATGAAGAGGATGCTCTCACTTGGAGATGCTTTTAACTTAGGCGAATTCTAGTTCGCAGCTAAGCCCCCAAGTGAAGAGGATGCTTGATGTCTACTACACAACTTTTATTCTTGTAGACATTGTTGGGCCTCCAAGTGCAGAGTTTTCTAGGACAGTAACAAATTTCCCTCAAGTGGATGACCTAAGGTTTATCAATCCGTGGGAGGCGTAGGATGAAGATGGTCTCTCTCAAACAACCCTGCAATCAAATACAAGAAATCTCTTGTGTCGCCAACACACCCAATACAAAGGTAAATTGTATAGGTGCACTAGTTCGTCTAAGAGATGGTGATACAAGTGTAGTATGGATAGTAGATATAGGTTTTTGTAATCTGAAAATTAAAAAACAGCAAGGTAGCAAGTGATAAAACGGAGCACAAACGGTATTGCAATGCTTGAAAATAAGGCCTAGGGTTCATACTTTCACTAGTGCAATCTCTCAACAATGCTAACATAATTGAATCATATAACAATCCCTCAACGTGCGACAAAGAATCACTCCAAAGTTTCTATCGGAGAACGTAGGACGAAAACGTGTATCAACCTATGTGCCTAGATTACCCCAATGTCACCATGGGAATCCACAAGTTGAATACCAAAACATACATCAAGTAACTCAATAGAATACCCCATTGTCACCACGGGTATCCACATGTAAGACATACATCAAGTGATCTCAAATCCAATATTCAATCCAACATAACGAAACCTCAAAGAGCAAGACTCAATTCATCACTAGAAGATAGAGAGGGAAGAAACACCATATGATCCAACTATATTAACAAAGCTCATGATACATCAACATCGTGCCAAATCAAGAAAATGAGAGAGAGAGAGAGAGAGAGAGAGATCAAACACATAGCTACTGGTACATACCCTCAGCCCCGAGGGTGAACTACTCCCTCCTCGTCATGGAGACCGCCGGGATAATGAAGATGGCCTCCGGTGATGATTCCCCCCTTCGGTAGAGTGCCGGAACAGGGCTCCAGATGAGATCGCTTTGGAACAGAGGCTTGCGGCGGCGGCGTGGAATTTCTAGGTTTCTTTTCGGGGTTTTCTATATTTATAGGATTTTTCTACGTTGGATTCATGACAGGGGGGTCCACGAGGGAGCAACAAGCTCGGTAGGCGTGCCCTAGGGGGGAGGGCGCGCCCCCAGGCTTGTCACTTCCTCGTGAGGCTTCTAGTCCTTCCTCGAAGCTTCGGGGATATCTTTTGGTCCATATAAGATCACCGTAAATTTTCAGCCCAATCCGAGAACTTTTATTTCTCCACAAAAAATAACACCACGGTAGTTCTGCTGAAAACAGCGTCAGTCCGGGTTAGTTCTAATCAAATCATACCAAAACCATATAAAATTGTTATAAACATGGCATGAATACTTCATAAATTATAGATACGTTGGAAACATATCAACATCCCCAAGCTTAATTCCTGCTCGTCCTCGAGTAGGTAAATGATAAAAGAAATAACTTATGAAGTGTGAATGCTAGCATAGTGCACAAGTTTGATCAATGATAATTTCAATCACTTTTTCTAGCATCATTATATATCATAAATAGTAGCTCATCTCATAAAACTTCTCATGATCAAGTAGCAAACTATTCACATGCTAAAGTATATACCATAAACTTTCTTGAAAACTAACAAACTATGTTCTCAGTCATCAAACAATTGCAATTCATCTTATTTTCAGGAAGGGTCTATGTAAGAGCTTTGATTTAGAAAATTCCACATACTCAACTATCATATAGTCTTCCATGATTGCTGACACTCAAAGCATATTTTTAGAACAAACTGTTTCAGTCAAACACATAGGAAGATAGGGGCTTAATGTTTTGCCTCCCAACTTATTTATCTCAGGGATAATGTCAACAATAATAACTCATGATCACCTATATTCAACTAGATATATGTTCCTGGATCTTTCCCCACCACATGATGCTTGCCAAGAGAGAAAAAAAATGGAATTGAGAAGAACACTATTGACTCTTGCATAAAAGTAAATACATAAAGTAAAAGATAGGCCCTTCATAGAGGGAAGCAGAGGTTGTCATGCACTTTTTATTTTTGGATGTGCAAGCTCTTAATGCAAAGGAACGTCACTCTATATTGCCCCTTGTGATAGTAACCTTTATTATGCAGTCCGTCGCTTTTATTTCTTCACCATCACAAGTTCGTACAAAGCTTATTTTCCCTTACAATAAAAGATCATACATATTTAGGAACAATTTTTATTGCTTTTGCACCGATGACAACTTACTTGAAGGATCATATTCAATCAATAGGTAGATATAGTGGACTCTCATGGCAAGAAACTGGGTTTAAGGGTTTTTGGATGCACAAGTAGTATCTCTACTTAGTACGAAATTTTGGCTAGCAAAAGATTATGAGCAAGCACCACATGTTAGAGGGTCCATGACAATATAACTTCTATGTGAATATAAACAAACATAACCCAATACATTGTCTTCCTTGTCCAACATCAACTACTTGATCAAGGTTGAAAATAATTAATGGGGGCTCACAATCATAGAAGATGTCCAAGATAGTATATTTATATGTGAAATCTCTCTTCCTTCAATATTCTTTCATGAGTTGTTCAAGTGACCAATGTTGTGTTTGCTAACTTTCAATAAATTTTACCACTTATACTTCTTATATGTGAAGTCATTACTCCCCATGGGGCAAGCATATGAAACATATATAATTTGAGATTTATGATATTCAATTCATTCACCAATTTACTCTTAGGATATAAGTGAAGCACAAGAGTAAATGACAAACTACTCCAAAAAATATGTGAAGATCAAAGAGTAGTTACGTGAATGGGTAGCTATGTGAAGAATCTCTCTCAATAAAAACTTTCAGATCTAATGAGCTTATTAAATAGCAAACAAAATAAAGAACACTCCAAGAATAGCACATATCATGTGAACAAGTAAATACTTAGGCTAACCGATAGGTGTTGATGAAGAAAGGTGGGATGCCTACCGGGGCATACCCAAGCTTAGTTACTTGAGACTTCTTGGAATGTTATCTTGGGGAGCCTTGTGCATCCCCAATCTTTAGCTCTTGTGTCTCCTTAATTCCTCTCATATCATGGCTTCTCCTAAATCTTAAAAACTTCATCCACACAAAACTCAACAAGAACTCGTGAGATAAGTTAGTATAAATCAACTCAAAACCTTAACATTCTCTACTGTAGTAAATCACTAAAATTATAATTAAACATTGCATAATAAATTCCTCTGTATATTTAATACTCCTATCCACAAATAGAAACATTAAACAAGCAAACATATGCAAACAATGCAACTATAACCGAAATCTGTCTAAACAAAACAGTCTGTAAAGGGGGAATAAAAAATCATACTTCCCTAACTCCAAAAATTCTGAAAAATTACCACGTGATAGAGAACTCATGCATGCTTACTATGTAAAAATTTCAGATTTTTATCACGTTATGACAATTCACATAAATTTAGGACATAACAGAAAACTTTCTGTTTTCAAACAACAACTCATAAACTTGCAAACTGAGTAAAGGATATAATTGGCATTTTTATTGAAATAAAAGATACAAAACATAATTATTGATAACAGCAAGAAAATATCAACAAAATAAATGACGCTCCAAGCAAAACATGTATTATGAGATGAATAAGAATATAGTTCCGAGTGAGGTTACCAATATTGTTGAAGATGAAAGAGGGGATGCCTTCCGGGGCATCCCCAAGCTTAGACGCTTGAGTCTTCCTTGAATATTACCTTGGGGTGCCTTGGGCATCCCCAAGCTTAGGGTCTTGCTGCTCCTTATTCTCCTCATATCATCATCTCACCAAAAACTTGAAAACTTCAATCACAGAAAACTTAACGAAACTCCGTGAGATAGGTTAGTATGAAAATAAATCATTCACTTTGGTACTTTCAAGACAGGATTCATAATTGTTATCACATAATACCTACTGTATTACATTATTTCCACAAATTATATTACTCAATATAAGCTATGGAAACACTAAAACAAGCAAACAATGCAATAAAAACAGAATCTGTCAAAAACAGAACAGCATGTAGTGAGCTAATTAAAAAACATACTTATGTACCTCTAAAAATTCTGAAAAATTAGGAAAACGTAACCAATTTGTAGCCCAATACTTTTTAAAAATTTCAGAATTTTATCATGCTCCAGTACAGAACATAAATTCCAGCACTGAACGCAAAAGTTTCTATTTTTGCACAGAATCAAATCAACAAGTATCCACACTATCCCAAAGGCTTTACTTGGCACATTATTGAAAGAAAACATATAAAACATGATTAATACAGTAGCTTAATCATGTGGACATACAAAAATAGTAGGTATAAATATTGGGTTGCCTCCCAACAAGCGCTTTTCCTTAATGATGATTTTAATGATGCTCACATAAAAAGTGAAGAATTGAAAAATAATGGGAGCATCATGAAACATATAGCAACCACATTTAATCCTAACACACTTCCTATGCATAGGGATTTTGTGAGCAAACAATTTATGGGAGCAAGAACCAACTAGCATAGGAAGACAAAACAAGCATAACTTCAAAACTTTCAACACATAGAGAGGAAACTTGATATTATTGCAACACCTACGAGCATATGATCCTCTCTCATAATAATTTTTAGTATCATGATGAATGAATTCAACAATATAGCTATCACATAAAGCATTCTTTTCATGACCTACAAGCATAGGGTTTTTATTACTCTCCACATATGCAAATTTATTCTCATTCATAATAGTGGGAGTATCATATGAAACTTGAATACTATAAATTGTTTCCACATTAAAAGAGTAATGTTCAGTAAAAGGGTATTCATAATTATGACAAGTTTTATAATAATAATCATCACTACTTTTTATAACATAAGTATCATCACAATAATCATCGTAAGTAGCAACTTTGTTCTCACCATAATCAATTGAAACCTCTTCCAAAGTAGTGGATTCAACATTAAATAAAGTCATGACCTCTCCAAATAAACTTTTATCATTTTTATAAGATTGAACACCCTCCAAAATAGTGGGATAATTATTGCCTAAAGTTGACACTCTTCCAAACCCACTTTCATTATTATTGCAATCATCATAGATAGGAGGCATGCTATCATCATAATAAATTTGCTCATCAAAAGTAGGGGGAGTAAAAAGATCATCTTCATTAAGCATAACATCCTCAAGCTTAGGATAAACATTATTTGCAGCAAATAAATTTTCAAACATGTCATTCCAATCAAACATAGCATCCCCAACCTTGTGGGTTTGCAAATCATTAGCATAATCACTATATTCATCAATAGTATGAATAGCAACAATAGTATAGCAATTACTATCATCATAATTTTCCAAGTTGGTGCCAAAAAGATTCTCAAGATTATAAGAAGTGTCACTATCTTCCCAATCATAATTGTCACAACAAGTAATAGGCATAACAAAATCATCCTCAATAGTTCCTTCGGACATCGTGCCATAGGACCAAAAAACAATATCATCATCAAGTGTATCATCTACCACAATTATTTTTGATTCATTCTCATGAGGCACAACAGTAATAGGAGCAACATTATTTGGGGGAGATACCTTTTTACCTTTGCTTCTCCTTCTTTTCTTATTCTTCTTCTTCACCACATTATGTGTGGGTTCAATCAATTTTTCCGACCATCGTATTAAAGAGATTGGTTGGGTAGGAAGCTCCTCCTCGTCACCCGATTCATCATGAGAAACAATAGGAGGGTATTGGGAAATATTTTCCCTTTCATTAGTATTCTCTTCATTTTCCATTGGTTTTCCCGTCTTTATATAATTGGCAAGATAAACATTCTCATTGCAATTTACCACACAATACATATAAATTTCCCTTAGATCAAGCTCAAAAGTTTTTGAGGGAATTAATAATTCAAACCAATTATTTCTATTTGCCACTTCTTCATACCCCAAAAATAGAGTAAGTTCATTATAATGTTCAAGGGTGATCATGTCATCACAATATTTGAACACAATTCGATAATAAAATTGCATTCATTGAAAATTAAGATGACCACCTTCATTGCAAAGTTCACAAGTAATGGGAAGAATGGAACATAATTCTCTAGCATAACCATCTAATATCTTAAGCAACCATTGGGTTCTTTGATATTTATGCTTCTTACAAAATCTATCATGCCTTATTGGCATATTTTCACAAGATCTATGCTCACCACAATAATTGACCTGCTTATAAGAAACCTTTTTTATCATGACTAGTACAATCATCATTAGTATCATGGATATTCATAGAAAGCATACTAACAACATTACAATCATGCTTATCATTCAAAGGACTTACATAAAACATTTTATTAAATTCTTCCTCTAACAATTGAGCAGAATTATCGGAATCCTTATTTTCAAGAAAGACATTATAAAGATAAATCATTTGAGGCAACCTCAATTCCATTTTTTATAAACCAAATTAGTGATAAAACAAGAAACTAAAAGATTCAATTGCAAGATCTAAAGAGATACCTTCAAGCACTCACCTCCCCGGCAACGGCGCCAGAAAAGAGCTTGATGTCTACTACACAATTTTTATTCTTGTAGACGTTGTTGGACCTCCAAGAGCAGAGTTTTGTAGGACAGTAGCAAATTTCCCTCAAGTGGATGACCTAAGGTTTATCAATCCGTGGGAGGTGTAGGATGAAGATGGACTCTCTCAAACAACCCTGCAATCAAATACAAGAAATCTCTTGTGTCCCCAACACACCAGATACAATGGTAAATTGTATAGGTGAACTAGTTCGGCGAAGAGATGGTGATACAAGTGTAGTATGGATAGTAGATATAGGTTTTTGTAATCTGAAAATAAAAAAAACAGCAAGGTAGCAAGTGATAAAACGGAGCACAAACGGTATTACAATGCTTGAAAACAAGGCCTAGGGTTCATACTTTCACTAGTGCAATCTCTCAACAATGCTAACATAATTGAATCATATAACAATCCCTCAACGTGCGACAAAGAGTCACTCCAAAGTTTCTATCGGAGAACGTAGGACGAAAACGTGTATCAACCTATGTGCCTAGATTACCCCAATGTCACCACGGGAATCCACCAGTTGAATACCAAAACATACATCAAGTAACTCAATAGAATACCCCATTGTCACCACGGGTATCCACATGCAAGACATACATCAAGTGATCTCAAATTCAATATTCAATCCAACATAATGAAACCTCAAAGAGCAAGACTCAATTCATCACAAGAAGATAGAGAGGGAAGAAACACCATATGATCCAACTATATTAACAAAGCTCGCGATACATCAAGATCGTGCCAAATCAAGAACACGAGAGAGAGAGAGAGATCAAACAGATAGCTACTGGTACATACCCTCAGCCCCGAGGGTGAACTACTCCCTCCTCATCGTGGAGACCGCCGGGATGATGAAGATGGCCTCCGATGATGATTCCCCCCTCCGGCAGAGTGCCGGAACAGGGCTCCTGATGAGATCACTTCGGAAAAGAGGCTTGCGGCGGTGGCATGGAAGTTCTAGGTTTCTGTTCGGGGTTTTCAATATTTATAGGATTTTTCAGCGTTTGATTCACGCCAGGGGGGTCCACGAGGGAGCGACAAGCTCGGTAGGCGCGCCCTGGGGGGAGGGCGCGCCCCCAGGCTTGTCGCTTCCTCGTGAGGCTTCTGGCCCTTCCTCAAAGATTTGGGGGTCTCTTTTGGTCCATAAAAAATCACCATAAATTTTCAGCCCAATCCGAGAACTTTTATTTCTACACAAAAAACAACACAACGGTAGTTCTGCTGAAAACAGCGTCAGTTCGGGTTAGTTCTAATCAAATCATACCAAAACCATATAAAATTGTTATAAACATGGCATGAATACTTCGTAAATTATAGATACGTTGGAGACGTATCAATGCTCTCACTCAGATATGTTTTTAAAATTAGGCGAATTCTGGTTCGCACCTAAGCCACCGAGTGAAGAGGATGCTCTCACTCGGAGATGTTTTTGAACTTAGGCGAATTCTTGATTCACGGCTAAGTTTTACCCGCTGGGGGTGTTCTAGATTCCGAGTGCTAATGTCACCGGAGTGAATCATAGCATGTAGCCGAATTCAATGCTATATAGGAAAAGTAAGACTTTTATTCATCGAATGTCACTCGGAAAGCTATTACAACACTGAATTTATTCTAAGTGAAGAATTTGCGGAGCAGGTCCGCATTCCAAGCTTTGGGCTCTTCTATGCCTTTACTAAAGTTGTAGAGCCGATATGCTCCATTGTTCAGAACCTTTGAAACTGCAAAGGGTCCTTCCCACGACGGGGCCAACTTGTGAGGCTTCTGTTGATCCAGTCGGAGGACCAAATCACCTACTTGAAAGGCACGCCCTCTGACTTGCCTGTCGTGGTAGCGGCGAAAATCCTGCTGGTAAGCAGTCGACCTGGTGAGTGCTAGCTCGCGCTCTTCCTCAAGGAGGTCGAGGCCATCTTGACGCGCTTCTTCAGCTTCTGCTTCCGAATACAGTTCCACTCAGGGGGAATTGTGAAGTAAATCACTCGGAAGTAGAGCTTGTGAGCCGTATACCAAGAAGAAGGGAGTTCGATTCATGGATCGATTCGGGGTCATACGTAGGTCCCAGAGGACCGACGGCAACTCGGTGACCCAAGCTCCTGCAACATGCTTCAAATTGCGCATGAGGCGTGGCTTCAGCCCTTGGATTATCATCCCATTTGCCCGCTCTGCTTGGCCATTCGACTGCGGATGAGCCACGGAGGCGTAATCCACTCGAGTGCCCTGTGAGAAGTAGAACTCGTGAAATTCGTCTGAGTCAAAGTTCGACCCGTTGTCAGTGATGATGCTGTGGGGGACTCCAAACCTGACGATTATCTCTTTGATGAACTTGGTCGCTGTGGCTGAGTCCAGCTTCTTGATGGGCTTCGCTTCGATCCACTTGGTGAACTTGTCCACTGCCACCACTAAGTGAGTGAATCCGCTGGCTCTAGTCCGTAGTGGTCCGACCATGTCTAGGCCCCAAAAGGCAAACGACCATATGAGCGGAATTGGTTTCAGCGCGGACGCTAACTTGTGCTACTGATTCGCGTAGAACTGGCATCCGACGCACTGCTCCACAATGTATCTGGCTGCTTCATTGGCACAGGGCCAGTAGAAGCCTGCCTGAAACGCTTTAGCGACCAGCGTCCAAGAGGACGCATGGTGCTCGCAGGTTCCCGAGTGAATCTCCTGCAAGATTGCAATCCTTCTTTAGGTGAAATGCAACGCTGAGTAGCGCCAGAGGTACTCTTCTTGTATAACTGGTCTCCCATGACGGTGAAAGCTTTTGCTCGACGGACGATCTGCCGGGCTTCCACCTCATCTTCGGGGAGCTCCTGCCTGAGCAGGTATGCTATGTACGGCTCAGTCCACTCGGGAATGATCACCAGTACTTCATGAACCAAATCGATCACCGCTGGTATGTCAACTTCAGTTGGGTTGGACGGTCCGACTGGTTGTGGGGGCTCCTCCACAAAGGGATCTTCTTTGATCGTCGGGGAGTGTAAGTGCTCGAGGAACACGTACTTTCCGGGTGGAGCCAATCTTTGCCAAATCATCGGCAGCTTGATTCTTGAGACGGGGCACGTGATGTAACTCCAACCCCTCAAAGTTCTTCTCTAACTTCCAGACTGCGTTGCAGTATCCTGTCATGGCTCGGCTGCGGGTGTCCCATCCTTTCATCACTTGGTTCACCACGAGATCCGAGTCACCATAAACCATCAGTCGGCGGATGCCGAGCGAGATAGCCATTCGCAACCCATATAAGAGGGCCTCGTACTGGGCTTCGTTGTTGGAAGAATCAAAGTGAATCTGCAACACATAGCTGAGTCGGTCTCCCTTAGGAGAGATTAGGACTACTCCAGCCCCCGAGTATTGAAGCGTCTTAGAGCCATCGAAGAACATGGTCTAGTGCTCGGGGAGGCTCAGGGCCAGCTGCTGTTGCTCCGTCCAATCGGCCAGAAAATCCACCAATGCTTGAGACTTGATAGCTTTCAGGCTGTGACACAGCTGCATTCTGTGACATGGCTGTTTTCAGCAGGGCGTGGATCTGCCGGATCCCTTCCCTAGTCGCTGAGCCGGAGGGCTGGATGGAGTCAGCGATTCGCGTCGCTGCTGCCAAGTTTTGCAGCGGGGTGTTGAGGACTTGGTAATTCCAGGACTGATCCCCCGAGAACAACCGTTGTCGGTGCCGACTGGAGCTTGGCTGCTGCTGACGGGCGTGGTCATCCAATTCCCTCTGCAATCGCTCGAGGTGGTCGTGCTCAGACAGAGTGGCCAAATACGTCGACTACATGGCCAGGGCCTCGGGAGTAGTCCCCGTGATGGGGGTGCGCAGAACTTGGTTGTTCCTCTGCCAGAGCTCTTCCCTCTGCTCCCGAGTGAGAGGCTGCGGAATATACTGCTCGTAGCCAGGAGGGTGATCAGCTCTTGGGTCGTCGTTGGCGTGACCATGAGAAGCGCCCTCGAGGCCGCCGCGGGCGCTACCGAACCCCGGAGGACTGCGAGGATCTCCCCCGGCCATAAGAACCTCCGCCGTGGACTCATTGCTTTCGCACTCGGATTTGTCCGCGTGCAGCTCGGAGAACAAATCGAGGACGGGCTCATCAGGCTTGAGCACCGACACCTGCGCGGCTGCATCCTGAAGGGCCACAGCATGTCTGACCCAGCGCTAGAGCCGTGAGCGCCCGGAGTACTTGCGACAGCGTCCGGCTGGAAGAAGGGGTGCCGTCCGGTACGGGACCGAGGGCTGCCGGAGAAGGACTCCGTAGGAAGTTGCATGGAAATGTCCTGCACCTCGGATGGGCAGCGACTCCACATCCAGCGGGGCTTCCTAGAGCCGCCGAATCATCGGCGACGAAGCAGAGAGCACCGAATTGGATCTCACCACCGAGAATCATGATGATGATAAAAATTCCACCTGCGCCGGATATTTGCTAGACGCGCAGCCCCATGGTGGGCGCCAACTGTCGAGGCAACAAACCTGACAATGAGTACTAGGGGTACGAACAAGGGCTGATCCTAGCTACGGCGCAGGTGTGATACTCGGATTTACGAGTTCAGGCCCCTCCCGGAGAGGTAAAGTCCTACGTCTCAAGCTTCTGGAGCTGTGTTTTCTTTAGGGGGGTATCTGAATACAATGGATGCTGAACCCTCGTTACAGACCCGAGGGTCGGCTTATATAGAGTACGCCGCCCCATTAAGGCTGCATTACAAGGGAGATTAATAGGGACATAACTACGTGCGTTACCAGAAAACCGCCGCTGTAACTACACTTGAAGTCTCTAATTAACCTCTCGAACGTTACAGCTCCCACGATGATCTTCTATCTCCAGATAACGGGTGACGCAGGTGAGGCCGACTGGTAAGGAGACGTCCGAGTGGTTAGTCATATCTAAGTGGATGACCAGAGAGGCGCATCCAAATGTGCCTTCGGTCCAGAGACCTTCCAATGATAGTGCGGGGTCCCAGGTGGGCCTAGAATGTCAGGTTCGTGGCCCTACCCTTAGTAGGTGACCCCATTGTAACATCCCAAAATTCTAAATTTTGGAATGTTATATTAAATAAATAATTATGATTGTTTGTTTGATTGTTGTGTGATTGATTGTGTGAAATTGAGCGGAAATTGAAACTTTTTGAAAGTTGAATGAGAGGGAATAAAAGGACTTTCCCAAAACTCTCATCTTGCATTTTGATCTCCATGAATTCAAATTCATTTCATCACAAAACCCTAGGGTGAAGATAATATGACTTCTTCCATTTAAAGAAATGAAAAGGGGTTTTGAAAAAAAATTGAATTCCATTTGAAAATAGTACAACTCAAAAACTTTATGCCACTCAAGGATTTTCATGAGAGAAGGTAACATGACCTCTTCAAAACATATGAAACAGAGTGGGAAGTGATGAGGAGCACTTTTGAATTCCATTTGATTCACTTTTGAAAGGTTTTCCATTTTGAGTTTCAAGATCATTTCCATTTATTCAAATAAAATAAAGAGAGAAGGAAATATGACTCCTCCAAATATCAGAAAAAAAAATATGGAAATGGATTATGAAACCAATAGAAGTTATTTTAAAAAAAATATTTGAAATCATCTGCATGGCTATTTCTTGAATTCATTGAATATTGATCTATTGAGTTTTATGCAAACTACTTTCTCCTGAAAAAAAGAGAGAGAATAAAATGACTTCCTCAAATATAACAGAGCTGAAAAAATTATTAGAATATTATTTGGAGTTGCTCAAGTTTATTTGGTATTTATTTTATTGGCAAACAGTGCATTTATTGCATTAGGAAAATATTTTCAAAATTTTCTAAGCAGGAATTAACGTTCACTGTGCTCTATAATATCATTAGTGATTTTCGAAATTAGTGTGGTATTTTTTAGAAATTTGTTTGAGTTTGATTTGGATCCCAAGACGTATGTAAAAAGAAAAAAAACACGCCACCTGGACCGAAACAGTGTTCGGCCCAGGGGCGAGCCAGCCAGCGCAGCCAAGCTTTTGGCCCGCGGCCTTCTCTCCCACGCCGAACCCCTTGGGCACAGGCCGCCTCCCCCTCGCCTCTCTCTCCCGCACCCACTGCCAGGTGGGGCCCCACCCACCTTATCGTCTCCAACCTCCCGCATAGAGCACGAGAGGGACGCAGCGCGCCCCGCCCACAACCGCCGGCGAAGCCCTCTTGGGATATGCCTTATCCCGCAGCTCCCTGAGCCCCTAGCCGCGCCTATTTAAAGGTCAGGAGCCCCTCGTTCAATCCCGCTGACTCGCTTCTCCCCACGCCGCTCACAGTCGCCGCCCTCGCCATTTGCATCTCGCCGGAGCCAAGCCACTCCGCCGTCTGTTTCGTCGCCGGTGAGTGACCCCGAGCCCTCATTTCTTCGTCAAACGGTTTACCTCGTCGTCCCGCATCATTTTGACATCTTCTCATCGCGTAGGTCTCGCCGGAACGACCGCACGTTCGACGCCCGACCCCGCCGTGGCACCGGAGCTCCGCCACGGTCCCCTGCTCGACCCCGTCATCGCCGAGGACCGCCGACACCACCGCCCGGACCGCCACGTCGAGCCGCACCTCCCCGTCCCCTCCGCTGTCGCCGAGGACCGCCGTAGCCGCTGCTCCGCGTCGAGCCGAGCCGCACCTCGCCGCCGTTCGTCGCCGACGCCGTTGACCGCCGCTGTAAGCCGCCCCTTCCCTCTCGTTCGTTCAATCGCAGATCGACGGCGTAGATTAGATTAGATTTTTTATTATTATTTGCGAACCGGTATGCGCTAGATATCGGCCGTCCGCCGTTTATACTCTGCGGCGAACGGGCACGGGCCAGTAGAAACCCGCCACGTGGCCAAGGACCTGTTTGCAGTTATTTTTCTTTCTGTTTAGTCCCTGAAATTAACAGATTGGCCCCTGAACTTCGAGTAACCGTATCTTTTTAACTGTAGATCCAAATTAGATGAAACCAACGGCAAATTGTTCATATTGATTAGATCTATCCATTGAACCCATCTTTGCAAACTTTTGCCAATTTCAAATTTGAATTTATTCAAATTCAAATTCAAGCTCTATTTGGCCATATCTCCTAAACCGTTACTCCGTTTGAATAAATTATTTTTGCACTTTGTCACCCTAGCCAAATCCTATTATTTCAAGCAATGTCACAATATTTTCACACAACTAGGATCTGTCCATGATTATTTTACTCATATGCCTTGTATACACGTTAGATCACATCACAATTTTTGAACCCCATGTCACATGTTGTTTTTGCACTTAGAATTTGGTGGAAGTTAAGTGTGTTGGATTTTCATTTGGATTTTCCGAGTCTTTTCATGTTGCATGTTATTTGGTTCTCTGAAATGATTGCTTATGTGCGTTTATTTACTTTGGCGATAGATTGTCCGGAGTGCGAAGCAGATTATTATCATTCTCTAGATTTGAACCTCCAGTACCAAGGAAAGTTCACATTTGATCATACTTTTATTACCTATGTTTTTATTATGAACTTAGTCCTTTGTGGTAGGATTACATGGTAGGAATTTATGCCGGATGGCTATGCTTATACCTAGTAGTTCATTTGAGGTAGGTCTGAACTATACAACCTATGTCACCACCGTGTAAGATTTATTGCCTCGCCAATGTAGACGGGGATTGGGAAGTGTTTCCATGGTGAGACATGAGTGAAAAAGTAGTAATCAGGACCAAGACTTTTAATTGAACTACCTGGGCGGAAATAGGTTTGAATGGTGGCGAAGTACAGTGGGAGCATGCATGGGAAATCCATGGTGGTGCACCACTAGTGGTCCGTCCGCTCAGCCTCAAAGGGATCAAACGTGTTTTCATGTCTAGAAGCTTACGTGTGCAGCCACAAGCCAATATGGGCTCTGGCTTAGTTGAGTAGTTAGTGTGACCTCTTCTGGGATAGGCTAGCAGATGTCGAATGAGTAGGTGTACCGGCCTATCCGTGGGTTAAGAGGGAATGCTTTCAAAAGACTATGTCTCAATCTTCCGATCAAGGAGGTGGTCAAGTCTTGTGGGCAAAAGTGCGCAAACCTCTGCAGAGTGTTAAATCTAATCGATTAGCCGTGTCCCCGGTTACGGACAACTTGAGGTTTTAGTAGTGGAAATGCCGGGAGATCTCATCACCCTTAATTTAATCAGTTGGGTTAAATAAACTTTGGGAATGGATTGAGTTGGGGTTGCCATCTCAATCTTATGCCATTTTTTGTAGTAGTAGAATAAATTATTTTATGATTGGGAAAAATCAGCTTTATGCAAAGTTAAACTTAGAGCTTTCCACCAGCCAAATTGCATGTACAAATTGGTGCATTATACTCTTATGATGTGACTTGCCAATACATTCAATGTATTGACCCTTTGTGGCTGCAACGTTTCAAGTTGCAGGATTTTATCTCGATGAGTAAGAGTTACGTTATAGGGTTACGGTCTACACTCAACTTGCCGTTGGCGTTGATGGGACTCCACACCTTTATGATTGTTTTCTGCTGTTTATATGAGGTATAATCTGGATCTACGTTATCTTTTTAACATGTGATGTTATGGTATTTCATCGATGTACTATGTGTGCTAGCATACTGATCCAGGGATAGCACAGAAAGAACAGAGGCACCGATCCTTTTGGGTCGGGTCGCTACAGAGATGGTATCAGAGCACATGTTAACTGTAGGACGTGACCCTAGAAACAGGAAAGCCCTTAGGAAATGATCTCTCTAAAACTTTATTTTCAAAACGATCCTTTACCCCTCTTCTTTTCTGAGCTTTATCAAATATTCCCTCTTACCTCAAATAGTTAGACAATACCCTTTCCCTTTTGACCACACAGAGGATCAACTGATGAGACCACTCCGAGGAGGACATGATATCGGACAACTGAGGACCACTTCAGAGTAAAGAGGACTTCACCATACGCTAGAAGAATTGAAGCTACAACAGTCAAAGACTCGAAGATTTTGAAGACATTGAAGAATTCCAAGATTTATATGACCTTTAGAAGACAAAACCCCTGTTGTATACTCACGTTGGATGCGATGATTTGTGAGCTGTCATGTTTTGTGTGTGCTTTCCGACAGCAACAAATAAAACCTATTTTCAAAACTATGTTGTTTGTATGGGCATCTTTCTCCCTCCCTTATCTCATCCCAAAACCCTTGGACCCAATAGATGATGAATGAAGATGGACTTGTATTCTCTGGACCGATGACTCAGCCGGAGGCAGAACTATGGATTCAGAACATTGATGACCCACAAGTATTGGGGATCAATCATAGTCCTTTCGATAAGTAAGAGTGTCGAACCCAATGAGGAGCAGAAGGAAATGACAAGCGGTTTTCAGAAAGGTATTTTCTGCAAGCACTGAAATTATCGGTAACGAGTAGTTTGATAGCAAGATAATTTGTAACAAGTGACAAGTAGCAATAGTAACAATGAGTGCAACAAGGTGGTCCAATCCTTTTTATAGCAAAGGACAAGCCGGAACGATCTCTTATAGTAAGTAAAGCGTTCTCGAGGACACATGGGAATTTCATCTAGTCACTTTCATCATGTTTGTTTGATTCGCGTTCGCTACTTTGATAATTTGATATGTGGGTGGACCGGTGCTTGGGTGCTGTTCTTACTTGAACAAACCTCCCACTTATGATTACCCCCTCTCGCAAGCATCCGCAACTACGAAAGAAGAATTAAGATTTCTCTAACCATAGCATTAAACATATGGATCCAAATTAGCCCCTTACGGAATAGCGCATAAACTAGGGTTTAAGCTTCTGTCACTCTGGCAACCCATCATCTAATTACTACTCCACAATGCATTCCCTTAGGCCCAAAGATGGTGAAGTGTCATGTAGTTGACGTTCACACGACACCACTAAGGGAATCAACAACATACATATCATCAAAATATCGAACGAATACCAAATTCACATGATTACTTATGACAAGACTTCTCCCATGTCCTCAAGAACAAAAGTAACTACTCACAAATCATATTCATGTCCAAGATCAGAGAGGTGTTGAATAGCATAATAGATCTGAACATATAATCTTCCACCAAATAAACCAACTAGCTTCAAGTACAAGGTGTAATCAACACTACTAGCAACCCACAGGTACCAATCTGAGGTTTTGAGACAAAGATTGAATACAAGAGATGAACTAGGGTTTGAGATGAGATGGTACTGGTGAAGATGTTGATGAAGATTAGTCCTCCCATGATGAGAGGATCGCTGGTGATGTCGATGGCGACGATTTCCCCCTCCCGGAGGGAAATATCCCCGGCAGAATCTCTCCGCCGGAGAGGAAAAGTGCTCCTGCCCAAGTTCCGCCTCGAGACGGTGGCGCACCATCCCGAAAGTCTTCTCTATATTTTTTCTAGGGCAAATGGACTTATATACCAGAAAATGGGGGCCAGAGGCTGGCCAGGGGCCCCACGAGGTACCAGGGCGCGCCTGGGGGGGGTGGCGTGCCCTGGTGCCTCATGGGCACCTGGGTGGCCCCCTCTGGTACTCCTTGCTTCCAGTATTTTTTATTTATTCCAAAATAAATCTCCGTAAAATTTCAGCTCATATGGAGATGTGCAGAATAGGTATCTCCGACATAGCTTTTTCAGGTCCAGAATTCCAGCTGCCGGCAATCTCCCTCCTTGTGTAAATCTTGCATATTAAGAGAGAAAAGGCATTAGAATTGCTCCACAAAGTGTTATATTGATTAAAAACACTATAAATAACAGTAGCAAAACATGATGCAAAATGGACGTATCAACTCCCCCAAGCTTAGACCTCACTTGTCCTCAAGCAAAAGCCGATATCGATAATCATGTCCACATGTTTAGAGAGAGAGTTGTCGATAAAAAGAAAATACGAACATAGTAGCATCTGGATAATTATTATAACAGCAATATTTATTATCATAAGCTTCTCATGAGCAAGTAACAATTCATCACAACAATGGAGTATAAGGCATAAACTTTCTTGAAAACTAACAAACTATGTTCTCAGTCAACATTGCAATTGCAATTCATCATATTTTCAGGAAGGGTCTCATGTAAGAGCTATTTAGCAAGTCCACATACTCAACCATCATTTAGTCTTCTATGATCGCTAACACTCACGACATATATATGGAGCAAAAAGTTTCAGCCAGACACATAGAAAGATAGGGGCTTGTGAGTTCGCCTCCCAACTTATTCACCCCAAGGGTGATGTCAACAATAATAACTCATGATCACTCATATCCAACTAGATATATATGCCTAGATCTTTCCCCACCACATGATGCTTACAAAAAAATAAAAAATAAAAAGGAAGTAGAGGAGAACACTATTGACTCTTGCATAAAAAGTAAATACATAAAAGTAAAGGGCAGTCCCTTCGCAGAGGGAAGCAGAGGTTGTCATGCGCTTTTTGTTGTTGGATGCAAGAGCTCTTAATGCAAAGGAATGTCACTTTATATTGCCCCTTGTGATAGCAACCTTTATTATGCAGTCTGTCGCTTTTATTTCTTTACCATCACAAGTTCGTACAAAGCTTATTTCCCTTACAATAAAAGTTCAGACATAATTAGACGCAATTTTTATTGCTTTTTGCACCGATGACAACTTACTTGAAGGATCTTATTCAATCCATAGGTAGATATAATGGACTCTCATGACATGAAACTGGGTTTAAGGGTTTTGGATGCACAAGTAGTATCTCTACTTGGTGCGGATTTTTGGCTAGCAAAGATATTGGGCAAGCACCACATGTTGGAGGATCCATAACAATATAAATTCTATGTGAATATGAGCAAACATAATTCATTACGTTGTCTTCCTTGTCCAACGTCAACAATTTGACATAAAATACTTAATGGGGGCTCACAATCATAAAAGATGTCCAAGATAGTATAATTGCTTGTGAATCTTCTCTTCCCTTATTAAATTTTTCATGAATTGCATCATTGTCTAATGCTATGTTTGTTAACTTCCAATAAATTTTACCACTTATACATTTCTTTATGTAATGTCATTACTTTCCATAGGATTAGCATATGATCTTTTTCATTATTTTCATTGCTAGAATTGGAACATGAATGTAAAGAAGCAAAAACTCAAACTACTCTTTATTATATATCTCTCAACTCGATTACATAGATAGATAGATCACGAAGCTAACACTCGAAAATAGATTATACTAAACTTTTATTCAACTAGATCACAAAATAACTAAGGATCGAACTAAAATAGGTAAAGATAATGAAAGTGATGGTGATACGATACCGGGGCACCTCCCCCAAGCTTGGCACAAGCCAAGGGGAGTGCCCATACCCATGTGCTCAAGTCAACTTCTTCGGTGATGGTGGTGATGATGAAGTGGCAGCTTGTCCTTCAGCTGTAATAGGTACATCAATCTACGGTTGATGCTCCGAAGGGCGATGTTTTGCTCTTCCAGCAAAATAACTTCACGAGTGAGAGATGTATTCTGAACAGAAACTATTTCAAAGACTCTTAACGCTTCAATTACGGATAAGGAGAGATGATCATATACGGGTTGAAGTATATCTCCCTTCTCTGCGGTCTCCTCCATGGGAACCGTTTGCCCTTCTCCCGGAGCCTGGGCTCCTGCAACTTCCTCGACCTTGTCCTCCTTGCCATTGTCTTCTTCTCCCGACGACAACTTGTAGTAAACCTCGATGTAGGGGCGTTTGCCCGGTGATGGTTGCACAATGCGGTGCTTGGCATGGAGATTTTGGGGAGCCATGGCGATCTAGATCTGTCAGAAAAATAGCACGAAACAAGAACAGAAGAGATTTCTGCGATGCGGTGGTTAAAACATTCGGAAGTATATATAAAGAATTTTTATCTTGCAAAACAAGTAATCCAGAAGAAAACGGAGTCAGGAAGGCTCACGAGGGGCCCACGAGCCACCAGGGCGCGCCTGGGGTGGGGGGGGTGGTGCGCCCTGGTGCCTCGTGGGAACCAGGTGGGTCCCCTCGGCTGTTTCTTATTTTTGTATTTTTTTCTAATATTCCAAAACTGACAGAAAATATTTTTACGTAATTTTTGGAGTCGGTTTACTTACCGTATCACATACCTCTTCCTTTTCAGGGTTCTGGAGTGTTCCGAAAGGTCTCTCTTATGTATTCCTCCAGTGTAATTGTTTCAATAATATTAGTTTTAACATTAATGGGAGTACCTGAAATATAGCGCTTGATTCTTTGCCCATTCACCACTCTCGGATTAGTGCCTTCAGAGTTGTTTATTTTGATGGCTCCGGAGCGATAAACTTCTTTGATGATATACGGTCCTTCCCATTTAGAGAGAAGTTTTCCTGCAAAGAATCTCAAATGAGAATTGTACAATAGAACTTGCTCACCTACTTTAAATTCCCGTTTTTGAATTCTTCTATCATGCCACCTTTTAACTTTTTCTTTAAACAATTTGGCATTTTCATAAGCTTGGGTTCTCCATTCATATAATGAGCTAATATCAAATAACCTCTTTTCACCAGCAAGTTTAAAATCACAATTTAGTTCTTTAATTGCCCAATATGCTTTATGTTCTAACTCAAGAGGTAAATGACATGCTTTTCCATAAACCATTTTATAAGTAGACATACCCATAGGATTTTTATAAGCAGTTCTATAAGCCCATAATGCATCGTCAAGTTTCTTAGACCAATTCTTTCTAGATCTATTGACGGTTTTTTGCAAAATTAATTTTATTTCTCTATTGCTCAATTCAACTTGACCACTAGTTTGAGGGTGATAGGGAGATGCAATTCTATGGTTGACATCATATTTAGCAAGCAATTTACGGAATGCACCATGAATAAAATGTGAACCACCATCAGTCATTAAATATCTAGGGACTCCGAACCTTGGGAAAATAACTTCTTTAAGCATTTTAATAGAAGTGTTATGATCAGCACTACTAGTTGGAATAGCTTCTACCCACTTAGTAACGTAATCAACAGCAACTAAAATATGTGTATACCCATTGGATTTAGGAAAAGGTCCCATATAATCAAATCCCCAAACATCAAATGGTTCAACAGCAATTGAATAATTCATAGGCATTTCCTGACGTCTACTAACATTACCAATTCTCTGACATTCATCACACGATAGGACAAACTTACGAGCATCCTTGAAAAGAGTAGGCTAATAAAAACCAGATTGTAATACCTTGTGTGCAGTTCTGTCTCCCGCATGGTGTCCTCCGTAAGCTTCGGAATGACACTTCCGTAGGATTTGTTCATGTTCATTCTCAGGTACACAACATCTAATAATACCATCTACTCCTTCTTTATAAAGATGTGGGTCATCCCAGAAGTAATATCTTAAATGAAAGAAGAACTTTTTCTTTTGTTGGTATGTGAAACTAGGTGGTATGTATTTAGCAACAATTTAATTAGCATAGTCTGCATACGAAGGAGTATTACGAGAAGCATTTATGACAGCTAATTGTTCATCAGGAAAATCATCATTAATAGGTAGTGAGTCATTAAGAACATTTTCCATTCTAGACAAATTATCTGCTATGGGATTCTCAGCTTCCTTCCTATCAGTAATATGCAAGTCAAATTCTTGTAGCAATAAAACCCACCTAATGAGTCTAGGTTTAGCATCTTTCTTTTCCATAAGATATTTAATAGCAGCATGATCGGTGTGAACAGTTACTTTAGAATCAACTATGTAAGATCTAAATTTATCACATGCAAACACAACTGCTAGAAATTCTTTTTCAGTAGTAGCATAATTTCTTTGTTCACTGTCTAGAGTTTTACTAGCATAAGGGATAACATTTAATTTCTTACCAACTCTCTGTCCTAGAACAGCACCAACAGCATAGTCACTAGCATCACACATAATTTCAAAAGGCAAGTTCCAATCAGGTGGTTAGACAATAGGTGCAGTGGTTAAGGCTTTCTTAAGTGTTTCAAAGGCTTCTAGACAATCATCATCAAAAACAAATGGAACATCTTTTTGCAAAAGATTGGTAAGAGGCCTAGAAATTTTAGAGAAGTCTTTAATAAATCTCCTATAGAAACCAGCATGACCTAGCAAACTTCTTATACCTTTAATATCTTTAGGACATGGCATTTTCTCAAAAGCATCAACCTTAGCTTTATCAACTTCAATACCTCTTTCAGAAATTTTATGCCCCAAGACAATGCCTTCATTCACCATAAAGTGGCACTTCTCCCAATTCAAGACAAGATTAGTTTCTTCACATCTCTGCAAAACTCGATCAAGGTTGCTTAAGCAATCATCAAAAGAAGTTCCGTAAATGGAGAAATCATCCATGAATACCTCAACAATCTTTTCACAAAAGTCAGAGAATATAGCAGTCATACATCTTTGAAAGGTAGCAGGTGCATTGCATAAACAAAAAGGCATACGTCTATAAGCATAAGTTCCAAAAGGACAAGTAAAGATGGTTTTCTCTTGATCAGGTTGTGATACAGGTATTTGAGAAAAACCAGAATAACCATCTTGGAAGCAAAAGTGTGTATGCTTAGACTGTCTTTCTAACATTTGATCAATAAAAGGTAAGGGGTAATGATCTTTTCTAGTGGCTTTGTTTAATTTCCTAAAATCAATTACCATCCTATAACCAGTTACAATTCTTTGTGGAATGAGTTCATTTTTATCATTAGGAACAACAGTATACCTCCTTTCTTAGGGACACAATGAACGGGACTTACCCATCTACTATCAGCTATGGGATAGATTATACCTGCTTCCAGAAGCTTTAATATTTCAGTTCTTACCACCTCTTTCATCTTAGGATTTAATCGTCGTTGGTGGTCGACAACTGGTTTAGCATCAGGTTCCATATTAATTTTGTGCTGACATAGAGTGGGACTAATGCCCTTAAGATCATCAAGAGTATATCCAATAGCAGCACGGTGCTTCCTCAGAATTTTTAGTAATCTCTTTTCTTCATGCGCTGAAAGGTTAGCACTAATAATAATAGGATATATCTTCTTTTCATCAAGATAAGCATATTTCAATGTATCAGGCAATTGCTTCAATTCAAATACAGGATCACCCTTAGGTGGAGGAGGGCCTCCAAGAGTTTCGACAGGCAAATTATGTTTAAGGATAGGTGGTTGATCAAAGAACATCTTATCTATTTCATTTCTTTCATTCATATGCATATCGTTTTCGTGGTCTAGCAAATATTGTTCTAACGGATCAGTAGGAGGTACAACAATAGAATCAAGACCAATAATTTCATCTTTACTAGGCAATTCTTTATCATGAGGTTGTCTACGAAACTTGGAGAAATTAAACTCATGAGATATATCACCAAACTTAACTCAAACCTTTTCTTTAACACAATCAATTTCAGCACTAACGGTATTCAAGAAAGGTCTACCAAATATAATGGGACAAAAATTATCTTGTTGTGAACCAAGTACTAAGAAATCAGTAGGGTATTTGATTTTTCCACACAAGACTTCAACATCTCTAAGAATCCCATGTGGTGTAATAGTACCTCTATTCGCAAGCTTAATAGTAACATCAATATCTTCAATCTCAACAGGTGCAATTTCATGCATTACTTCTTGATATAAAGAAAATGGAATTGCACTCACACTAGCACCCATATCACACAAACCATGATAGCAATGATCTTCAATCTTAACAGAAATAACAGGCATGCCAACTACGGGCTTGTTCTTGTCTAACATATCTCATTCATTTCTAACAGGTTTAACAATTCTAGCCGCCTCATCACAAAAGTAAATAACATGCCCATCTATATTATCGACTAAGAGATCTTTAACCATAGCAACATCAGGTTCAACTTTAATTAGTTCAAAGGGTCTAGGTGCTCTAATATTACTTTTGTTAACCACAGTTGAAGCTTTAGCATGTTCCTTAATCCTAACAGGAAAAGGTGGTTTCTCAATATAAGTAGTAGGCACAACTGGATCAACATGATAAACAATTGTTTCTTCTTTAACACTAACGGGTTCCTCAATCTTTTCTTTAACAGGGGGATGATATTAAAACCACTTCTCCTTAGGGAGATCAACATGAGTAGCAAATGATTCACAAAAGGAAGCTACTATCTCAGAGTCAAGTCCATATTTAGTGCTAAACTTATGAAAAGCATCGGTGGCCATAAAAGATTTAACACAATCGAACTTGTAACACCCCGATTTTTGGCCCTTTCTTTTTCTTTTGGATTTCTTCGAATTTTTTATTTGGAATTTCTTTTTTCCGTGGCTATGTGGTCTTGAAACCTGGGAAGATCTTCTCTCCTACCACTTCCAAGTGGCTTGTCATTCTCAAGTCTATCCCAACACCATGTCATTTCCATCTTAGCCCAACCCCAATATTTATTTCTTGAGAATATTCCTTTTTCTATTAAAGGAATAACCCTGTTTGCCCTAGGTTGTGAAGCAACCTATATTTCTGCCATTCCAAAAATTCCCACAAAATTATCATAAATTATTTGGGTCATATATTCCACAAATATGTCAAAACCCATCCTTTCCTAGTTTAAAAATAATTCAGGAATATTCATTTCCTATTCTGCCCAGTATGGCACTTTGTGAAGGAAGTGCTATTTATATTTTCTTGATTGCCCTCAAAATTTTTGGGCACTCTTTCCTATCCAAATAATTGCCACATGCCAAAATTCAACTTCATTTTCCTAGTAAATCTTCCCCAGCAAATTTCCAAAGTTTCTGGCCAGAGGGAAGCTTTGTGAAGGAAGTACTAGCTAGGATTATCCAAATGAGTTGAAATTTTGGTAGATCATTTATATGATCAAATAATTACTCTCCACCAAATTATATCTCCATCCAACTATCTATGTGAGGACAACTTCAAATCTTGGTCTCTGGTCACAATTTCAGTTTGTGAAGCAACTATATTTTGTATTGCTTAAAAAATTCTGAAATTTATCCAGGACCTAAATATCCCTAAATAATGTTAGCATGCCAAAACTCACATTATTTTTCCAAGCCATTTGCTCCACAAAATTCCCCCCAAGTTTCTATCCAGTGTGGAGCATTGTGAAGGAAGTACCATTTTTTACTTATCCAAATGGGATGAAATTTTTATGGTATCTTCATGTGCCAAAATCATCACCCTACACAAATTTTCAGCCCAATCCAATCATCCATGTGAGTGCTACTTCATCATCTTCTTTCTGGACCCGAATATGTGGTTGTCAAAATTCACAGGATCATAGTCCTTCCTTCCCTAAACCTCTGAGACATGCTGGTTAGCCCTTATCTCATCTCAGTTGATCACTACTTCATGACTAAGTTTGCAACAGCAAACTTCAGTCGACCTCTCCCATCAGTCTGCAGTGTATTTCTTCGATCTATCACCTCAGGAGGGTCCCAGGACGCATGAACTACGCGCTAGACAAGGTTTTACTGGCTAGAGCACACCGCGTGCGCCTGTGCACGCGGTGACCACGCTGGTTGCAGGCGTTGGGCGCGCTCTGTTTGGCGTTTTGCTTTGGGCACTCCTCTGCTCGCCATCTCCCCATGTTCCAGCTTGTCCCAGAGCTTCGTGGTAGCCTCGCGCTTACTCTCGTACCCTGGCCCCCTCCCCTTTCGCCCTCCTCGCGCCACGGCAACCTTGCCCGCGTGAGCACAGTGTCTCGGTGGCCGACCGGACACCGCACCGCCCGCGTCTGCCCTCCTCTGCGCCTCCACTACCCCTCTCCCGTCGCCGTCCGAGCCAGTCCGCGTGCGCACGCATACGCGGTCACGCCAGAGGCATCGACCGCACGTCCGCGGCGGCATCCGGCTCGGCATCTCCTCCCTTGCCTATTTAAGGCCGTCCCCGAGCCTCTAGTCCTCACCAATCTCTTCCCCACTCCCCTAGCATCCTCTCCAGTCACGCTTTTGAGCTCGAGGAGGCCCCCTGCCCCTCCATGGCCGAAGCCTTGCCTTCGGCCTCCGCCCTAAATTCGCGCAATGTTAAGCTCCCCTCTCACTGCAACCACCCCCATGGCACTCTTCAGCTCCCTACGAACCTCCCTGGATCCTTCGGCTCGTTGGGAGGTGACCGGGGCGCCGGAAACGACCTCGGCCGACGGCCTCATCCGCGGGTCGCCACGCCGCCATGGCTCCATCCCTCCTAGGCGCCCGTGCATGGCCTGGATGGGCGCGGTGCTCCGCCCCGAGCCCGCCGGTGTCTTCCCCTCGGCCGTAGGTGGCCTGAGCCGCCGGGGAGCGCCGGCGCTCGTGCTCGGCCGAGCCCTGCCCTCCAGCATCGCGAGCTAGAAGAAGGGACGAGGAGGAGAGAGTCAACGCCATGCGGCCCCACCTGTCGGCCAGACAGAAATGTTGACCCCGGGCCCGCGCTTGAGTAAGTGGAAACGTATTCCCAGAGAATACGCTTTCTTCTTTCGAAAGCGTAATCTTCCATAGTTTCAGAGAGAAATACGTTTCCTTCTAACGAAAGCATATTTTTGAAAAGACACCTTCTGTTTTCAGCCCCGCAGCCGAAACCTCTAAATAGCGGGCGATCGTCGGTTAAGCTCAGAAAAGCACAGATTTTAATTCTTTTTCTGGCTATCGAACGAACGGCCGTAACTTCGCGACCGTGACTCCGAATCAGGTGATTCCAAAGCCCACGATCTCAGTTCATCGAGCCCGTTCCGATGGTATCATTTTCATCAGGTTGTCACACTGTGAAAATGACCATTTTGCCCTTGCCCTTAAAACAGCTCCGCCGAGAGGGAAACATTTCCGGCAACTCTTTCCGCGAGTTCATCGCACCCCTCCTCGATGGTTCCTCCATCCCCAGGCAAGCCACAATAGCCACTTGCATGATGGCATTGCAGTAGCCATGGTTTCCACTTGAATATTTAATAATTGTTTGCGCATTTAATTCTTTTGTGAATGCTTCGAATATGCTTGTGAATCCATGCTCATTGCTTATGCCATGTTCATTTTCATCTAGTAAGTGATATGATTAATTGCTAAGGATATTCTTTTCATGTCTTATTCTTGCAGTTATTTCCGATGCTAGTAATAATGTTATGCTCACATGAGTAGTTACGGTTTGATATGAAAATACTTGTGATAGTCATGATCGTCATTATGCCATGATCATTTGCATCCCGTAGCATAAATTATTTATCTTTGTTGATACTATGTTGTTAAAAGGTTATGTTGCCCATCCATGGTTGCACTGATATCATGCTCATATGCATTGTCATATTATTTTACTGTGACTCGGCGCATCACCATTCAAGTTGAACCTGACATTAATCGAACTTGAACAAATCTGTTGGCTGAGTCATGGTGCCACCGAATCGAGCTAACCAGTGCAGCCACATTTGCCTTATGGGAGGCCCTAATGCGGTCTATTGTCATGCCTCTCGCCGGTACCTCCAACTAGGGAAGGTTATGTGCGCGCGCTACCCTGATCAGGTAGGCGGCCATAAGCCTTGTGCCCGAGTTGTTTGCGCGTGGTTGTCCCCATTTGGGACGAGTTTGTTTGTTGGGCCATGACGGTGGCAGACACAGAGGTGGCGGATGTCACGAGTTGACATCGGGGCGACCCAGGACATAGCCCAAAGGGGAGTTTGTCGGGAGTGGCCGGGAGAGTGTCATGCAATAGACTGGTTTTGTCGGAACGTCGTTGGTCCACCCGAATGGGAGTACGAGGCCATGAGTTCCGTGGTGTGGGTACAGTGTACTAGCCTCTGCAGAGTGTATAATGTATCGATAGCCGCGTACTCGGTCATGGACATAGTTCGTAGTAGGTCACACTGTGGGTCAACAGAAATAATAATCTGAATAATAAACAACCCCGGTTCGATGAGAAAAGAAGTTGGTTGATCTTTATGTGGTCACGAGATGATCACGATGGTATTCTTGATGATGGTTGAGCATGAGGTGATCATGTGATGATCACGACGGTAAGAAAGATTGACATCTAAGGTGGTTACAAGATAACCTCCGAGCAGAGTAAGTTGGTTCACGAGACCTTAAACGTCGACCCCCTTGCATGCTAGTGCTAGTATCATCCTGTTCATATCATGAATTATATGTACATGCCATGCTCATGTTGTTGCCATGCTCATGTCGTTCTAGTAGTATCGTGTTCATCTTTGATGATTGACCTGTAAATGCCACGCTGTTGTTTGTCTTGATTGCTTTGGTTGCTGTGAGCTTGCGAGTACATTCAAAGTACTCACCTGGCGTGTCATGCCAGATTGCAGGTCATGCCGTGATTGATTGCTTGTCAAGGATCCCGAGGTTGCGCTCTAGGATGCGTCCCAGCCAGAGTCCCTGCGGAGTGGAGTCCATCACCTTTGTCGAGATGTTCTGCTACTAGAAGTTATTCCGCTTCGAGATGTTTCGCTGCTAGCATAGAGCTACCATAGCAGGCGTAGTGTCGCCGTGCCGATGTAATCCTTTGCAATATCAGACCCTTGTACCCCGATTATTCGTAATAAAGAGCTGATTTGTTCTATGCCAAGCAGTGCCGTATTCCAGAAGACTTGATCTCTGGGCTGGAATACAGGGTGTTCCGGTCTCTCTGAGCCGGGGTGCCATAGAACTCAAGTATTATACCTGTCTCATTACCTTTGTCGAGTTCCCAATCTTCAGAGTTGCGTTTAATTCTTTCCAGAAGATCCCATCTGAATTCAATAGTTTTCTTCATAAAGGTGCCAGTCGAAGAAGAATCGAGTGTAGTTTGATTATCATGAGAAAGCCGGGCATAAAAATTATGTAAGATAATTTCTTTTGAGAGATCATGATTGGGGCATGTGTACATCATGTACTTAAGCCTCCCCCAAGCTTGAGCAATGCTTTCTCCTTCACGAGGCCAAAAATTATATATATAATTCTGATCACGATGAACCAAATGCATAGGATAATTTTTTTGATGGAATTCCAGTTTCAATCGGTTCCAGTCCCATGTATCAGTATCATCACATAGCCTATACCACATTAATGCCTTTCCCTCCAAAGATAAAGGGAATACTTTCTTATTAAATCCATCTCCGGATAAACCTGCAAGCATAAACAATCCACAAATTTCATCCACATAAATCAAGTGCATATCAGGATGTACCGTTCCATCTCCTGCATAAGGATTAGCTAGCAGTTTCTCTATCATACCCGGAGGAATCTCATAATAAATATTTTCAGTAGGTGCAGTAGGTTGAGGAGCAACTATTTGTGTTTCCTGTCAAGGTGAAGATACCCCGAACAAACCCCTCAAAGGATTACTTTCCATAGTGACAAGTGACAGTAAATTTCAGCACGTAATATAAATGTTTCCTTACCAAATTCCACTCACCAAAGGCGCTTCACTCCCTGGCAATGGCGCCAGAAAAGAGTCTTGATGACCCACAAGTATAGGGGATCAATCATAGTCCTTTCGATAAGTAAGAGTGTCAAACCCAACGAGGAGCAGAAAGAAATGACAAGCGGTTTTCAGCAAGGTATTTTCTGCAAGCACTGAAATTATCGGTAACGAGTAGTTTGATAGCAAGATAATTTGTAAGAAGTGACAAGTAGCAATAGTAACAATGAGTGCAGCAAGGTGGCCCAATCCTTTTTATAGCAAAGCACAAGCCAGAACGATCTCTTATAGTAAGTAAAGCGTTCTCGAGGACACATGGGAATTTCATCTAGTCACTTTCATCATGTTTGTTTGATTCACGTTCGCTACTTTGATAATTTGATATGTGGGTGGACCGGTGCTTGGGTGCTGTTCTTACTTGAACAAACCTCCCACTTATGATTACCCCCTCTCGCAAGCATCCGCAACTACGAAAGAAGAATTAAGATTTCTCTAACCATAGCATTAAACATATGGATCCAAATCAGCCCCTTACGGAATAGCGCATAAACTAGGGTTTAAGCTTCTGTCACTCTAGCAACCCATCATCTAATTACTACTCCACAATGCATTCCCTTAGGCCCAAAGATGGTGAAATGTCATGTAGTCGACGTTCACACGACACCACTGAGGGAATCAACAACATACATAGCATCAAAATATCGAACGAATACCAAATTCACATGATTACTTATGACAAGACTTCTCCCATGTCCTCAAGAACAAAAGTAACTACTCACAAATCATATTCATGTCCAAGATTAGAGAGGTCTTGAATAGCATAATAGATCTGAACATATAATCTTCCACCAAATAAACCAACTAGCATCAACTACAAGGTGTAATCAACACTACTAGCAACCCACAGGTACCAATCTGAGGTTTTGAGACAAAGATTGAATACAAGAGATGAACTAGGGTTTGAGATGAGATGGTGCTGGTGAAGATGTTGATGAAGATTAGTCCTCCCACGATGAGAGGATCGCTGGTGATGTCGATGGCGACGATTTCCCCCTCCCGGAGGGAAGTATCCCCGGCAAAATCTCTCCGCCGGAGTGCAAAAGTGCTCCTGCCCAAGTTCCGCCTCGAGACGGCGGCGCACCGTCCCGAAAGTCTTCTCTATATTTTTTCTAGGGAAAATGGAGTTATATACCAGAAAATGGGGGCCAGAGGCTGGCCAGGTGCCCACGAGGTACCAGTGCGCGCCTGGGGGGTGGCGCGCCCTGGTGCCTCATGGGCACCTGGGTGGCCCCCTCTGGTACTTCTTGCTTCCAGTATTTTTTATTTATTCCAAAATAAATCTCTGTAAAATTTAAGCTCATTTGGAGATGTGCAGAATAGGTATCTCTGACATAGCTTTTTCAGGTCCAGAATTCCAGCTGCCGGCAATCTCCCTCCTTGTGTAAATCTTGCATATTAAGAGAGAAAGACATTAGAATTGCTCCACAAAGTGTTATATTGATTAAAAACACTATAAATAACAGTAGCAAAACATGATGCAAAATGGACGTATCAAACATGGAGAAGCACTTCAGGAAAAATTTGATTGCAAGGAAGTATGAGGTTCAATACGCTCTTCAGTACTTTACAAAAAGTGCTGCAACATGGTGTAAGATGCACCAAGCTATACAAGGATGGAATGGAGCAAAAACTTGGGAGGAATTCAAGATGACTCTATTGTGGTCTCGTCTTATCCAGAAGCCCTATGGAAATAAAATGAAGAAACCTTGTGCATGCAAGATTTGCGGAGAGATAGGACACACCCATGAAGAACACAAGGATGGATGCCCTCATTGTGAAGAAAATCACCGAGCTGAGGAATGCCCAACTAGGCAGGTTACTTGTTTCTTGTGTGAAGGAACTACGCACTACCCTGCCCAGTGTCATATTTACCCCAAGGTACAAGAAATTACCAAGCAGCAGAAGGGAGCAATGAAAGAAGCCCTCAGGGAAAGTTTAAAAGAACCTGTGATGAAGGAATATGTTGACGACCCTGATGGAGCAGGCCTAACCAGATTTTACTCCCATGCTTGCTATTCATGTGGAGAAGAAGGACATTTTTCACAGTATTGCACGAAGGAAAGCCAAGAGTATCTGGGAGACTTCCCGACAGAAGAAGTGGAGTTTGATCCACAGGAGATAGAAGAATTGATCGGAACGAAGAAGTCTAGGAAGAGAAAGAGCATGTATCCCCAGAACAACGCAATTTCTGCAAAGAAGGACCGAAGTCATATCACATGTTTCAAGTGCAAGGATACAGGTCATTACGCTAGCAAATGCCCAGAAAGGAAGCCAAGAACCCAAGGAGCCAAGATAACCACCAGGAAGCCCCTGGGTTTGTCTGACGTCATTTGTTTACGCTGTAGGGAAGTAGGACATTTTGCCAGAGAATGTTCAGACCCAAGGAAAGCTTGAGCTGAGTAGTTGAGATCTTGATATTGGAATAAAGAATGCAATAAATGTGGAACGCACTTTTATTTTCATTGGGGATGTAGAGTTGAGTTATGAAATGGAAATTGTAATAGTTCGTGAAGCAATAAAAGTTGATATGTTTGGAATCTCATATGAAATGTTATGAGTTGTTTCTTGATTGTGAGTGCCTCTCTCACTATCTCACCCAGACTTAAACCTTGAACCCATGGACAAGCTGACCCCAAACCTTTCTCGGAAAAATAACCACATTCCACCCAAGGAAATACATACATTATCCCGAGTACCCCTTCTATCTTATACCTACAGATGACAAACCTTTACGAGTCTTTTCTCAAGGGCCCGGAAATGATCATGACCCTGACTAGTGATCAGGATTACCCAAACATCCTGAAGGACATGATGAAGTATATTCATCTTGAAGGAGATGCAGTCTACAAGGGTTATCCTTTTGCGGAGAATGGAGTTGAACATTGGTACGTGGAGGTACAGCTCCACCGTGTGAAAGGAGTTTGCCCAAAGACTATGGGGCAATACTTTTTCATTTCTCGAGTACCACGAACAACATTCTTCGACTCTGTTTGTGAAGCTGCTATGGAAACCATACATCAGATTGGAGAAATACTTGAAGCAAGACTTCGTCATGCTCAGGAATACCTGAGGGAGGTGCATGCAGATATGATGGAGATGAAGCTCATGACCACCATGATGAAGCAAAAGATCAATGATTTCAAGGATCACATTGCACAATTCTAGTGGGACTGAAGCATCTTCAAGAAGGGCAAATGAATAAAGATGGAAGTAATGCTTGACCATACCAAATTATGCGGATGTCAACATTTGTAATAAAGTACTTTTGAAATTTGAGTTTTGAGTAGTGGTTAAGGATGTAATAAAGGATTTGATATGAAGAGAATATGAATTATGGATGAACCAGTGCATTTTTTTGCCATACTTTTCTGTGTGAACACTTGACCAATGGAAAGGAAAATGTATTCCACAGAGTGGAGTTTGGACAAAATGAGTTGGAGTTTTGTTTTTGACATGATGGTTACCCCAAGAGTGTGAAGGAATGAAGTACAATTGGATTTAAAAGGGGTGTAATGTTGGAATATGGAACAATAGTAAACCCCAGGAAGAGTTAAAGCTATACAAGTGTTGAAGTGGGCCCATAACCCACAGGACCCAGGGTTTGAATAATAGCAAACACAACCTTGTTGAAGGAAGAATTCTGGAAGAAGCTTTGATTTGATCAACAGACGTTTCTTAGGAGGATACGAAAACCCGAGAGTTGTGAAGAAACGAGAGATGCTTTGTTTAGCTTGCAGGATCAATGGATTTATCTAAACTTAGTTCGTCGACAAGAAAATTTCTGCAATGCTTGTGAGAATGCCCAAGTGTTAGAATACGTGATTCACTATCTGCGTATGTGGTAATGATTCAAGTACAGGATGGATTGGCCCCCATACCGGAGACTTCTATCATGAACTATCATATGTTGATGGAAAATCAGAGAGCCTTAAAACCCTAGAAGAGTGTTGAAACGACAAGCCAAAAACCTTAGAATGGCAGGACGATGGAAGCCCTGTACAGGCACCCGTTGCCAATCGTAGGTTATACGGTGAGATTCAACCCAGACCCATTTCCTGCAGGAGGAACCAGTAATTGTTGACCACCATGCGATTTTCGATAGTTGTTTAGCATTGGCGCCAGACCTGTCAAGTCTCGGAAGGATCTTATTTTGGTGCAAGGACTCAAGATTTTGAGGAAAAGGTTATGCCCTTACCGGAAGAGCACCAGTGAAGGAGTTATCCCGGAGAATATGAGAAGACCGACACCGTCAACCCAAAGGATGGAGTACATGAGTTTTGTTGGAACCGTAACCATGCTTCTAAGGGTGGTAGCACCCCATACCTTGTGTTGATGAATGGATTTTCAAGAAGACCCCCCCCCCAAACCTAACCTTCTTTCTAGCCTCTCCGAATCTCGAGGACGAGTTTCCTTTTAAGGGTGGTAGTCTGCAACGTCCCAAAATTCTAAATTTTGGAATGTTATATTAAATAAATAATTATGATTGTTTGTTTGATTGTTCTGTGATTGATTGTGTGAAATTGAGTGGAAATTGAAACTTTTTGAAAGTTGAATGAGAGGGAATAAAAGGACTTTCCCAAAACTCTCATCTTGCATTTTGATGTCCATGAATTCAAATTCATTTCATCACAAAACGCTAGGGTGAAGATAATATGACTTCTTCCATTTAAAGAAATGAAAAGGGGTTTTGAAAAAAAATTGAATTCCATTTGAAAATAGTCCAACTCAGAAACTTTATGCCACTCAAGGATTTTCATGAGAGAAGGTAACATGACCTCTTCAAAACATATGAAAGAGAGTGGGAAGTGATGAGGAGCACTTTTGAATTCCATTTGATTCACTTTTGAAAGGTTTTCCATTTTGAGTTTCAAGATCATTTCCATTTATTCAAATAAAATAAAGAGAGAAGGAAATATGACTCCTTCAAATATCAGAAAGAAAATATGGAAATGGATTATGAAACCAATAGAAGTTATTTTAAAAATATATTTGAAATCATCTGCATGGCTATTTCTTGAATTCATTGAATATTGATCTATTGAGTTTTATGCAAACTATTTTCTCCTGAAAAAAAAGAGAGAGGATAAAATGACTTCCTCAAATATAACAGAGCTGAAAAAATTATTAGAATATTATTTGGAGTTGCTCAAGTTTATTTGGTATTTATTTTATTGGCAAAAAGTGCATTTATTGCATTAGGAAAATATTTTCAAAATTTTCTAAGCAGGAATTAATGTTCACTGTGCTCTATAATATCAATAGTGATTTTAGAAATTAGTGTGGTATTTTTTAGAAATTTGTTTGAGTTTGATTTGGATCCCAAGATGTTTTCTATAAAAAGAAATAAACACACACGCCACCTGGACCGAAACAGTGTTCGGCCCAGGGGCGAGCCAGCCAGCCCAGCGAAGCTTTTGGCCTGCGGCCTTCTCTCCCGCGCCGAACCCCTTAGGCACTGGCCGCCCGCCCCTCGCCTCTCTCTCCCGCACCCACTGCCAGGTGGGGCCCCACCCACCTTATCGTCTCCAACCTACCGCGCAGAGCACGGGAGGGACGCAGCGCGCGCCGCCTGCAACCGCCGGCGAAGCCCTCTCGGGACAGGCCTTATCCCGCAGCTCCCCGAACCCCTAGCGGCGCCTATATAAAGGTCAGGAGCCCCTCGTTCAATCCCACCAACTTGCTTCTCCCCACGTCGCTCACAGCCGCCGCCCTTGCCGTTTGCATCTCGCCGGAGCCGAGGCACTCCGCCATCTGTTTCGTCGTCGGTGAGCGAACCCGAGCCCTCATTTCTTCCTCAAACGGTTTACCTCGTCATCCCGCATCGTTTTGACATCTTCTCATCGGCTAGGTCTCACCAGAACGACCGCACGTTCAACGCCCGACCCCGCCGGGGCACTGAAGCTCCGCCGTCGTCCCCTGCTCGACCCCGTCATCGCTAAGGACCGCCGACACCATCGCCCGGACCGCCATGTCGAGCCGCACCTCCCCGTCCCCTCCGCTGTCGCCGAGGACTGCCGTAGCCGCCGCCCCGCGTCGAGCCGAGCCGCACCTCGCCGTCGTTCGTCGCCGACGCCATTGACCACCGCTGTAAGCCGCCCCTTCCCTCTCGTCCGTTCAATCGCAGATCAACGGCGTAGATTAGATTAGATTTTTTTTATTATTATTTGCGAACCGGTATGCGCTAGATATCGGCCGTCCGCCGCTTATACTCTGCGGCGAATGGGCACGGGCCAGTAGAAATCTGCCACGTGGCCAAGGACCTGTTTGCAGTTATTTTTCTTTCTGTTTAGTCCCTGAAATTAACAAATTTGCCCCTAAACTTCGAGTAGCCGTATCTTTTTAACTGTAGATCCAAATTAGATGAAACCAACGGGAAATTGTTCATCTTGATTAGATCTATCCAGTGAACCCATCTTTGCAAACTTTTGCCAATTCAAATTTGAATTTATTCAAATTCAAATTCAAGCTCTATTTGGCCATATCTCCTAAACCGTTACTCCATTTGAATAAATTCTTTTTGCACTTTGTCACCCTAGCCAAATCCTATTATTTCAAGCAATGTCACAATATTTTCACACAACTAGGATCTGTCCATGATTATTTTACTCGTATGCCTTGTATACACGTTAGATCACATCACAATTTTTGAACCCCATGTCACATGTTGTTTTTGCACTTAGAATTTGGTGGAAGTTAAGTGTGTTGGATTTTCATTTGGATTTGCCGAGTCTTTTCATGTTGTATGTGTGACGCCCCTGACTTAATCGTGCACTAATCATACACGCAAATGCACACGATCAAGCCTAAGGACTCACTTGAAGATATCACAACACAACTCTAAACTCAAATAAAAGTCATTCAAGCTTTATATTACAAGCCAGGGGCCTCAAGGGCTCGAATACAAAAGCTCGATGTCATACAAGCATCAGCGGAAGCATTAGATATCTGAGTACAGACATAAAGGTAAACAGATAGGCCTTTAAGAAGGCGGGGCAAAATATAAACACTGGATCGAAAAGGCACATGCCTCCTGCCTGGGTGCCACCTAACTACTCCTGGTCGTCGGAGGGCTCCTCGTAGTAGTAGTATCCGCCAGAGGGGTAGTAGTGGTAGAAGTCGTCGGCTGGGGCAGCTGGCTCCTGGGCTCTGTCATCTGGTCGCATCAATCGGGTATGGGGGAAATGGGGAAGCAAAGCAACTGTGAGTACTCATCCAAAGTACTCGACTGACTTACATCAGATCTATTCTAAATATGCATCGGTATCAAAGAAGGGCTGTATATGTGGGTTGGACTGCAGCAATGCCAGAATAGAGAGAAAGACCTAGCCTATCGAAGACTAGCATCTCCAGCGTCTTGCAGCATTGGAAGAATGCAGATTAGAACATAAATATAGTAGTAGCAACAAGTAGTAACAACGCCCAGAGATCCTTCCTCGACTCCCTGCGAGAAAGCGATCCCGGAGCCACATATTAATTCCATTTCTAGTTGTAGAAGATTGGGATATTTTCCGAGCGTCCTGTTACCGTGGACACGGCTACTCGAATAGATATACTTCCCTGCAGGGGTGCACCAACTTACCCAACACGCTCGATTAACTCTGGCCGGACATACTTGCTCGGGTCATGCCCGGCCTCGGTCTATCAACACATCGTAGCCCTACCTAGGCTCAACAGAGAGGCCAGCACGCCGGTCCACATCCTAAGCGCTCAGGGGTCTTGGGCCCATCGCCCTTTGCTCTCCTGAGCATTGTGATCACGGCCGGGAGTAGACCTAGCCCCCTTAATACAAGCGTAGGCTTTCGCGGTCCAACCCGGGCGCGTGCCGCTCAACCGCTGACGTCTGAAGAGCTTCGGCTGATACATACGACGCCGACTACCCATATTATTCCCATGTGCTGGTTAGCGCGAAAAGGCTAGAGGCCTACTCAGATCACATATCCTAACCCATTAGTGCGTTGGGAGCTCGCGGAAACGAGCAGAGACTCACGATCATGTGACCCCGTCGCCCCGTCTCGTGGACTTACGGCAAGGGCTAAGAATGCTCGGCCATGCCACGTATTCATCTCGCGGGTACCCTCATGGTAAACCCGTCTCCACATCACTCGCGGGTGCCCCTCGGGATCGACCCGACTTTATCAAGTAACAGTAGTAAAGTCATAGTAATCGTGTGTCCATAACATCAAGAAGGAACCCGAGGAATCACCCTCGCGGATTCCCACTCGATGTAACCGTCAAGGTAAACCCGGAGGAATCACCCTCATTGGTATTCACACTTGCGGGATTGTACGACAGAGGCTTCATCGGAGGTGGTGGAAGAGGAATCACCCTCGGTAACCCACATCCGACTAGCTGTACTACAGGGGCATCAACGGGAGTGAGATAAGAGGTATCACCCTCGGCACTCGATGTTAACTCTGTAGAGTCAACCAACTTAGGGGGTGTGCGGTGATGTGCTGGTCTCAGCCCGTCGATCACATCGAACGGGGCACAAGTACTAAGCGAGGCAACTAGATCAAGGAAGTGGGGCCGCAGATGGTTACTATCCAAACTACACTAAGCATTTAGGATATCAGGTAAAGTATCAAAAGCAGGCTACAAAAATAGGCTATGCATCAGAATAGGATAAAACAGAGCAGTAGCAATTTCTAATGCAAGCAGGAGGGAGAAAGAATAGGTGATATAGGCATGCGTCAAGGGGGGTTGCTTGGATGGAAGCTCTGCGGCAAAGGAGGGGTCGTCAGTGGTGTCGTCGGTCTCCGGAGCTGCGTCGGTCTCGGGGGCTATCGGAGAAGAAGAGGGGGAAGAAACAATAAATAAAGGCAGACAAATGCAACACAAATGCATGGCACGGCAGTATGCGGTGTTAGTGATGACCTAATGCAATGCTACATGTCGCAGACGAAGCGGGAAAATATCTGGGATATTTTCCCGGCCTTTAGGCAGATTTCGGTATACTGAACCGGAGGGGAAGGTTCCATGTTCAGGTAGTTAGGACTGATGGTCAAGCATTTTGACCACATATTCGGATTCGTCTTGTTTTTCTGATCAACTTTCATGTTGAAAACTTTTCGATCCGAACTACGGTTGAATTTCTATGAATTTTCAAAGATTTAAACTTTTTTCTAAAATTCTGGAATTTAAATCTAATTATTAAATCGTATTATCCAGAACAGTGTGCTGGTGATGTCAGCATGACGTCATCATGATGTCAGCCAGTCAACCGCAGCTGTTCAGGTCAAACCTGACAGCTGGGTCCCACACGTCAGACAGAGTGACTAACAGTGGTTAATTTAAACTAATCCGGTTAATTAGCAGGTGGGGCCTACTGTCATTGACTCATTAGTTAGCTAATTAACTTAATTAAGATTAACAGTTTAATTAATTAGAAAACGGTTAATTAAACGAGCGGGGCCCACATGTCAGTGGCTGTAGCTGCCCAGTCAGCCGAGTTAACCAAGTCAACTCGGTCAACTGGGGCCCCTGGGCCCACTGGCAGTGACCCAGGGGGTGCCAGCGGGGTAGCCACATAGGCGGTGGCCAGCGACGAGCCGGCGGCGATGAAAAACACGGCGGCGCGTCTCGGACTTCGCCGGAAAACGCGCTCCGGCGGCCGTTTCGCGCGCGGCTTAGCGCGTTCGAACGAGCACTCGCTCGCGCATCTAACGGTGGCGATGGCGTCGCCGGAATCAGCCGGAATCGACGATGGTGAGCGGCGGAGGCGGCGCTAGAGTTCGGACGGTGGCGGATCTGGCTTTGCAGGGCACGGGGAGGCGAGCTAGCTAGCGCATTCGACTCCTTCGGCGGCGCTGAGCACGACTGCGAGCTCAGGCGAGCTCGACAGTGACGCCATTGACGGCTACGAGCTCGGCTACGGCGGCGAGTTCGGCCACGGCGAGATCAGCCGCTACGGGTGCGGGGAAGGGCAGAGGAGAGAAGGGAGAGGAGGAGAAGCTCACCGGGGAGGCACACGAAGGCCCGGTGGTCGCTTAGGAGCAGCAGCGCGGCCAGAATCGGTGGAGCTCGCCGGTGACCCGAGACGAGGAAGACGACGGCCATCTCAACGTGCAGGGCTCCCCGGCTCCAATGGCAGGCACCGATTGGCGTAGTCGAGCGTGGCGGAGGCGACGGACAAGGTGGCGCGGCTTGCGGAGGACGGCGGCCGCGAGGACGACGACGGACGGCGACGGCGACGCACGGGAGAGAAGGAGAGAGGGCGTGCGAGCGAGAGAGAGAGGCAGAGGAGTGGATGCGGCGTCCAGGGGGGATGGATGGCTCAGCCTTATCCTCCCCGCGAGCCCGCGTCGTCGCGGTGTCGGCTAGTGGCTGGAGCGAACGCGCTCTGGCCATGGCACGCGTGACACGGCGAGGGAGAGAGAGAGAGAGGAGGGAGACATGCCACGGTGTGCTAGTCAGTTTAGGCCGTTTTATTTTCTTTCTCTGTTTTTCTTTTTCACAGAAGATTTTGAAAATAAAAGAGCTGCCAAATAATTTTGTAAAAATGTGAAACTAGTCCACATAAATACATAGCATTATTTTGCTCTGCCACAATAAGTTTGGGTCATTTTGGAATCCATTTGAATTTTCAAAAATGGATATGGCATTTAAAGTGCTACTTTTGCACTGTTTTAATGCTCTAGCCCATTTTAGGAAAATAGGTGACGTTGTTTTTCTTAACATTAAATTGTTTTGGAATTTTTGCCACAACATGAACTATTTTCCAGTAAATTTTGAGCAACTTCAAATTTCACTCATAATTTTGAATTTGAATTCAGAGAGGAATTTGAAATGAGATATTTATCCAACATGATTAAGCATTGCAAATCTCAGAGTCTTAGCATAATCATCATGGATTACTGTAGCTCATTATACCGGGTGTTACAATTCTCCTCCTCTAAAAGAAATTCTCATCCCGAGAATTCAGGAGGTAGAAGGAAAGAGATCGGGATTGTCGTGGGAACGACTCCGACAGTACGAAGGGGGTAGGGTAAAGGAGCATGATCTACCGAGATGCATATGGGTGACACGAGTATTTTTAGCAGGTTCGGGCCCCTCTCGGAAGAGTAATAAGCCCTACGTCCTGTCCTCCGGAGAGGGTTCTTGTCTCTGCGTATGAACACGGGGTTACAGGGTGTGTGAGAGGGTTGGAGGAAATGAGTCTCTGGATGGGAGAAGCCGTCCCCCGAATGAGAAGCCCCGGGCGGCTTATATAGAGTCCGCTGCCCGGGAGTTACAAGTCATAAAGACAGGTTCAATCGCGTACTAATGGCCGACCGTTTCAGCCATAATGACGGTGGTAATTGTCTCTGGTGGTTGGACTGCTGTCGTCCGAGTGGACCATGCGACCGAGTGGTTGACTGTCGAGTGGAGGGAGGAGACTCCGAGTGGATGCTGTCGAGTGACTCACACACCATGGTGATTTCAGTCGGAGTCTTCCTTGTAATCTTGTAATCCTTAAGTTCTCCGATGTGATGTCCTTAGGTAGGGTATGCAGGTCAGGCCTGTGACCCTACCCTAGGTACATATCCCCATCATTAGTCCCCGAATTGATCAGGGTTTGAGTGAAAAAAGGGATCGATGCAGGTTCTGATATGACACAAAAATTCCGAATGCATTGTTGGGCTTCATAGAAGTCTTCGTTGATTGGAGTCTTTGTCATTCACCCTGATCGATTCTGTCTTGATATGCGGAGCTGCCGAGCGACGAAGGCGTGTCCGGTAGAATGACGGCGTGCGGGGTGGGCGAGAGACGATGGAGCGTCTGACTGAGTGTCGGTGCGCGGAGTTACCGAGTGACGAAGACGCGTCCAGTAGTACGACGGCTCGCGGGGCGGTCGAGTGACGATGGAGCGTCCGACTGAGTGGCGATGAAGACGCGTCCAGTAGTACGACGGCGCGCGGGGCGGTCGAGTGACGATGGAGCGTCCGACGGAGTGGCGATGAAGACGCGTCCAGTAGTACGACGACGCGCGGGGCGGTCGAGTGACGATGGAGCGTCCAACTGAGTGGCGATGAAGACGCGTCCAGTAGTACGACGGCGCGCGGGGCGGTCGAGTGACGATGGAGCGTCCGACGGAGTGGCGATGAAGATGCGTCCGGTAGTACGACGGCGCGCGGGGCAGTCGAGTGACGATGGAGCGTCCGACGGAGTGGCGATGAAGACGCGTCCGGTAGTACGACGGCGCGCGGGGCGGTCGAGTGACGATGGAGCGTCCGACTGAGTGGCGATGAAGACGCGTCCCGTAGTACGACGGCGCGCGGGGCGGTCGAGTGACGATCGAGCGTCCGACTGAGTGGCGATGAAGACGCGTCCCGTAGTACGACGGCGCGCGGGGCGGTCGAGTGACGATGGAGCGTCCGACTGAGTGGCGATGAAGACGCGTCCCGTAGTACGACGGCGCGCGGGGCGGTCGAGTGACGATCGAGCGTCCGACTGAGTGGCGATGAAGACGCGTCCCGTAGTACGACGGCGCGCGGGGCGGTCGAGTGACGATGGAGCGTCCGACGGAGTGGCGATGAAGACGCGTCCAGTAGTACGACGGCGCGCGGGGCGGTCGAGTGACGATCGAGCGTCCGACTGAGTGGCGATGAAGACGCGTCCAGTAGTACGACGGCGCGCGGGGCGGTCGAGTGACGATGGAGCGTCCGACGGAGTAGCGATGAAGACGCGTCCAGTAGTACGACGGCGCGCGGGGCGGTCGAGTGACGATGGAGCGTCCGACCGAATGGCGATGCGGGGAGCTGCCGAGTGTCGAAGGAGCGTCCGACTGAATGGCGATGCGCGGAGCTGCCGAGTGTCGAAGGAGCGTCCGAGTGAATGGCGATGCGCGGAGCTGCCGAGTGTCGAAGGAGCGTCCGACGGAATGGCGATGCGCGGAGCTGCCGAGTGTCGAAGGAGCATCCGATCGAATGGCGATGCGCGGAGCTGCCGAGTGTCGAAGGAGCGTCCGACTGAATGGCGATGCGCGGAGCTGCCGAGTGTCGAAGGAGCGTCCAGTTGAGTGACGGCGCGCGGAGCTGCCGAGGGTCGAAGGAGCGTCCGACTGAATGGCGATGCGCGGAGCTGCCGAGGGTCGAAGGAGCGTCCGACTGAATGGCGATGCGCGGAGCTGCCGAGCGTCGAAGGAGCGTCCGACTGAATGGCGATGAAGACGCGTCCAGTAGTACGACGGCGCGCGGGGCGGTCGAGTGACGATGGAGCGTCCGACGGAGTGGCGATGAAGACGCGTCCAGTAGTACGACGGCGCGCGGGGCGGTCGAGTGGCGATGGAGCGTCCGACCGAATGGCGATGCGGGGAGCTGCCGAGTGTCGAAGGAGCGTCCGACTGAATGGCGATGCGCGGAGCTGCCGAGCGTCGAAGGAGCGTCCGACTGAATGGCGATGAAGACGCGTCCAGTAGTACGACGGCGCGCGGGGCGGTCGAGTGTCGAAGGAGCGTCCGACTGAATGGCGATGCGCGGAGCTGCCGAGTGTCGAAGGAGCGTCCAGTTGAGCGGCGATGCGCGGAGTCATCGGCAGGGGTCTTAGATTTGTTTTGATTGTAGGTCCAGTGGGGGCACGCTGAGTGCACCCACTGGGTGTAGTCCCCGAGACCGCCGTCGAGTGCTTGCATCGGCGGGGGTCTGATAGAGACAATGTTTGCATGTTTGCTTTTCAATCCTTTACGTTTGTTTGGTTTCCGAGGGAGATGGATGCTCATTACTCAGAAGAAGTTTGAACCTAGGCGAATCTTAAACGGGGTCCGACTCGCGGCTAAGTCTCCGAGTGAGAGGTGCTCGTCACTCGGAGTAGGTTTTTACTTGGGCGAAGCGGATTCGCGGCCAAGCCCCCGAGTGGAGGGATGCTCGTCACTCGGAGGAGGTTTTTACTTGGGCGAAGCGGATTCGCGGCCAAGCCCCCGAGTGGAGGGACGCTCGTCACTCGGAGGAGGTTTTTACTTGGGCGAAGCGGATTCGCGGCCAAGCCCTCGAGTGGAGGGACGCTCGTCACTCGGAGTAGGTTTTTTACTTGGGCGAAGCGGATTCGCGGCCAAGCCCCCGAGTGGAGGGAGGCTCGTTACTCGGAGGAGGTTTTTACTTGGGCGAAGCGGATTCGCGGCCAAGCCCCCGAGTGGAGGGACGCTCGTCACTCGGAGGAGGTTTTTACTTGGGCGAAGCGGATTCGCGGCCAAGCCCCCGAGTGGAGGGACGCTCGTCACTCGGAGGAGGTTTTTACTTGGGCGAAGCGTATTCGCGGCCAAGCCCCCGAGTGGAGGGACGCTCGTCACTCGGAGGAGGTTTTTACTTGGGCGAAGCGGATTCGCGGCCAAGCCCCCGAGTGGAGGGATGCTCGTCACTCGGAGGAGGTTTTTACTTGGGCGAAGCGGATTCGCGGCCAAGCCCCCGAGTGGAGGGACGCTCGTCACTCGGAGGAGGTTTTTTACTTGGGCGAAGCGGATTCGCGGCCAAGCCCCCGAGTGGAAGGATGCTCGTCACTCGGAGGAGGTTTTTTACTTGGGCGAAGCGGATTCGCGGCCAAGCCCCCCAGTGGAGGGATGCTCGTCACTCGGAGGAGGTTTTTACTTGGGCGAAGCGGATTCGCGGCCAAGCCCCCGAGTGGAGGGACGCTCGTCACTCGGAGGAGGTTTTTACTTGGGCGAAGCGGATTCGCGGCCAAGCCCCCGAGTGGAGGGACGCTCGTCACTCGGAGGAGGTTTTTACTTGGGCGAAGCGGATTCGCGGCCAAGCCCCCGAGTGGAGGGACGCTCGTCACTCGGAGGAGGTTTTTACATGGGCGAAGCGGATTCGCGGCCAAGCCCCCGAGTGGAGGAATGCTCGTCACTCGGAGGAGGTTTTTTACTTGGGCGAAGCGGATTCGCGGCCAAGCCCCCGAGTGGAAGGATGCTCGTCACCCGGAGGAGGTTTTTACTTGGGCGAAGCGGATTCGCGGCCAAGCCCCCGAGTGGAGGAATGCTCGTCACTCGGAGGAGGTTTTTTACTTGGGCGAAGCGGATTCGCGGCCAAGCCCCCGAGTGGAGGGACGCTCGTCACTCGGAGGAGTTTTTTACTTGGGCGAAGCGGATTCGCGGCCAAGCCCCCGAGTGGAGGGATGCTCGTCACTCGGAGGGGGTCTTTACTTGGGCGAAGCGGATTCGCGGCCAAGCCCCCGAGTGGAGGGACGCTCGTCACTCGGAGGAGGTTTTTACTTGGGCGAAGCGGATTCGCGGCCAAGCCCCCGAGTGGAGGGACGCTCGTCACTCGGAGGAGGTTTTTACTTGGGCGAAGCGGATTCGCGGCCAAGCCCCCGAGTGGAGGGACGCTCGTCACTCGGAGGAGGTTTTTACTTGGGCGAAGCGGATTCGCGGCCAAGCCCCCGAGTGGAGGAATGCTCGTCACTCGGAGGAGGTTTTTTACTTGGGCGAAGCGGATTCGCGGCCAAGCCCCCGAGTGGAGGAATGCTCGTCACTCGGAGGAGGTTTTTTACTTGGGCGAAGCGGATTCGCGGCCAAGCCCCCGAGTGGAAGGATGCTCGTCACTCGGAGGAGGTTTTTTACTTGGGCGAAGCGGATTCGCGGCCAAGCCCCCAAGTGGAGGGATGCTCGTCACTCGGAGGAGGTTTTTACTTGGGCGAAGCGGATTCGCGGCCAAGCCCCCGAGTGGAGGAATGCTCGTCACTCGGAAGAGTTTTTTACTTGGGCGAAGCGGATTCGCGGCCAAGCCCCCGAGTGGAGGGATGCTCGTCACTCGGAGGGGGTCTTTACTTGGGCGAAGCGGATTCGCGGCCAAGCCCCCAAGTGGAGGGATGCTCGTCACTCGGAGGAGGTTTTTACTTGGGCGAAGCGGATTCGCGGCCAAGCCCCCGAGTGGAGGAATGCTCGTCACTCGGAAGAGTTTTTTACTTGGGCGAAGCGGATTCGCGGCCAAGCCACCGAGTGGAGGGATGCTCGTCACTCGGAGGAGGTTTTTACTTGGGCGAAGCGGATTCGCGGCCAAGCCCCCGAGTGGAGGAATGCTCGTCACTCGGAAGAGTTTTTTACTTGGGCGAAGCGGATTCGCGGCCAAGCCCCCGAGTGGAGGGATGCTCGTCACTCGGAGGGGGTCTTTACTTGGGCGAAGCGGATTCGCGGCCAAGCCCCCAAGTGGAGGGATGCTCGTCACTCGGAGGGGGTTTTTACTTGGGCGAAGCGGATTCGCGGCCAAGCCCCCGAGTGGAGGAATGCTCGTCACTCGGAAGAGTTTTTTACTTGGGCGAAGCGGATTCGCGGCCAAGCCCCCGAGTGGAGGGATGCTCGTCACTCGGAGGGGGTCTTTACTTGGGCGAAGCGGATTCGCGGCCAAGCCCCCGAGTGGAGGGATGCTCGTCACCCGGAGGAGGTTTTTACTTGGGCGAAGCGGATTCGCGGCCAAGCCTCCGAGTGGAGGAATGCTCGTCACTCGGAGGAGGTTTTTTACTTGGGCGAAGCGGATTCGCGGCCAAGCCCCCGAGTGGAGGGACGCTCGTCACTCGGAGGAGTTTTTTACTTGGGCGAAGCAGATTCGCGGCCAAGCCCCCGAGTGGAGGGATGCTCGTCACTCGGAGGCGGTCTTTACTTGGGCGAAGCGGATTCGCGGCCAAGCCCCCGAGTGGAGGGACGCTCGTCACTCGGAGGAGGTTTTTACTTGGGCGAAGCGGATTCGCGGCCAAGCCCCCGAGTGGAGGGACGCTCGTCACTCGGAGGAGGTTTTTACTTGGGCGAAGCGGATTCGCGGCCAAGCCCCCGAGTGGAGGGACGCTCGTCACTCGGAGGAGGTTTTTACTTGGGCGAAGCGGATTCGCGGCCAAGCCCCCGAGTGGAGGGACGCTCGTCACTCGGAGGAGGTTTTTACTTGGGCGAAGCGGATTCGCGGCCAAGCCCCCGAGTGGAGGAATGCTCGTCACTCGGAGGAGGTTTTTTACTTGGGCGAAGCGGATTCGCGGCCAAGCCCCCGAGTGGAGGAATGCTCGTCACTCGGAGGAGGTTTTTTACTTGGGCGAAGCGGATTCGCGGCCAAGCCCCCGAGTGGAAGGATGCTCGTCACTCGGAGGAGGTTTTTTACTTGGGCGAAGCGGATTCGCGGCCAAGCCCCCAAGTGGAGGGATGCTCGTCACTCGGAGGAGGTTTTTACTTGGGCGAAGCGGATTCGCGGCCAAGCCCCCGAGTGGAGGAATGCTCGTCACTCGGAAGAGTTTTTTACTTGGGCGAAGCGGATTCGCGGCCAAGCCCCCGAGTGGAGGGATGCTCGTCACTCGGAGGGGGTCTTTACTTGGGCGAAGCGGATTCGCGGCCAAGCCCCCAAGTGGAGGGATGCTCGTCACTCGGAGGAGGTTTTTACTTGGGCGACGCGGATTCGCGGCCAAGCCCCCGAGTGGAGGAATGCTCGTCACTCGGAAGAGTTTTTTACTTGGGCGAAGCGGATTCGCGGCCAAGCCCCCGAGTGGAGGGATGCTCGTCACTCGGAGGGGGTCTTTACTTGGGCGAAGCGGATTCGCGGCCAAGCCCCCGAGTGGAGGGACGCTCGTCACTCGGAGGAGGTTTTTTACTTGGGCGAAGCGGATTCGCGGCCAAGCCCCCAAGTGGAGGGATGCTCGTCACTCGGAGGAGGTTTTTACTTGGGCGAAGCGGATTCGCGGCCAAGCCCCCGAGTGGAGGAATGCTCGTCACTCGGAAGAGTTTTTTACTTGGGCGAAGCGGATTCGCGGCCAAGCCCCCGAGTGGAGGGATGCTCGTCACTCGGAGGGGGTCTTTACTTGGGCGAAGCGGATTCGCGGCCAAGCCCCCGAGTGGAGGGACGCTCGTCACTCGGAGGAGGTTTTTTACTTGGGCGAAGCGGATTCGCGGCCAAGCCCCCGAGTGGAGGGACGCTCGTCACTCGGAGGGGGTCTTCATGTATTCGGATTGGATCTTCGTGGGCTCGGCATGGTAAATAACTGTAATCTTGAGTTGAGTCAATCTGATGGATCTTCTTGCGCTTGGCACCGTAAATAAGTTCAGCCTGGAACTGGGTCAATCAGGTGAATCTTCATGCACTTGGCACGGTATGTAACTTCGGTCTTGAAACTGCCGACTGGAGAGAAAAGTTGGACACTGCGAGGAAAAACTTGGTGGCACTCGAATGTCTCCCGGAGGAGATAGACTAGTGGTCCGAGGTGGACGTGCCATGAAAACCCGAGTGGCAAGGCTAGCGCGTGGACTGACTCTTCGGAGAGAGGCCACTCATTATCCCGGGGGAACACCAGCACAGGCCATCTCCAAGTCCAAGTGTATCCGTAGAGGAGAGTCATTTTCACCCTTTTGCAGTCCTGAAGATGACTCCAGGTAATGATTTGGGCGGCTGAGTCGAGCTTGTCGTCGAAGAGGAGTCGACCCAATGACGGCGCACAGAGCAGCCGAGTCGAGTGATCTTGTAACCTGTGTATGAAAAATAGCACAGGCCAACATAAAAATCTCTCGGAATACTTTGAATTTGCTGAAATGATTTGCATAAATAACACCCATATACACCCACTGGGTGCGCCAGGTGTTTGCTGGTCCAGGACCAGCGAAAGTATAAAAGAATGAAGAATCTGACTGAACTCGCTTGAGTACTGGACCCAAATGAAGCGGAAGTGTAGTGGAGTAATGAAAATAAGCAACCGAGCGCAGAGGTACACTCGGTGGCGTGGCCTCCGAGCGAACGTCATGTGCGACTTACTTAACACTCGGTAATGCAATAACTATTTAATTGGATGCAGTCTGTGAAGAATGACTTAGCTGTCTGACGACGCGCGGGGCTGCCGAGGGACGATGGAGCGTCCAACTGAACGGCGATGCGCGGAGCTGCCGAGTGAAGGCGACGCGTCCCGTAGCGTGAAGGCGCGCGGATCTGCCGAGCGACAATGGAGCGTCCGACTGAATGGCGATACGCGGAGCTGCCGAGTGAAGGCGACGCGTCCCGTAGAGTGAATGCGTGCGGAGCTGCAACGAGATGATGGAGCGTCCGACTGAATGGCGATGCGCGGAGCTGCCGAGTGAAGGCGACGCGTCCCGTAGAGTGAAGGCGCGCGGAGCTGCCGAGAGACGATGGAGCGTCCGACTGAATGGCGATGCGCGGAGCTGCCGAGTGAAGGCGACGCGTCCCGTAGAGTGAAGGCGCGCGGAGCTGCCGAGAGACGATGGAGCGTCCGACTGAATGGCGATGCGCGGAGCTGCCGAGTGATGACGACGCGTCCAGTAGAGTGACGAAGAGGTGTCTCGCCGAGTGGCGATGGAGCGTCCGACTGAATGACGATGCGCGGAGCTGTCGAGTGTCGAAGAGGTGTCTCGCCGAGTGGCGATGGAGCGTCCGACTGAATGACGATGCGCGGAGCTGTCGAGTGTCGAAGAGGTGTCTCGCCGAGTGGCGATGGAGCGTCCGACTGAATGACGATGCGCGGAGCTGTCGAGTGTCGAAGAGGTGTCTCGCCGAGTGGCGATGGAGCCTCCGACTGAATGACGATGCGCGGAGCTGTCGAGTGCCGAAGAGGTGTCTCGCCGAGTGGCGATGGAGCATCCGACTGAATGACGATGCGCGGAGCTGTCGAGTGTCGAAGACGTGTCTCGCCGAGTGGCGATGGAGCGTCCGACTGAATGACGATGCGCGGAGCTGTCGAGTGTCGAAGAGGTGTCTCGCCGAGTGGCGATGGAGCGTCCGACTGAATGACGATGCGCGGAGCTGTCGAGTGTCGAAGAGGTGTCTCGCCGAGTGGCGATGGAGCCTCCGACTGAATGACGATGCGCGGAGCTGTCGAGTGTCGAAGAGGTGTCTCGCCGAGTGGCGATGGAGCATCCGACTGAATGACGATGCGCGGAGCTGTCGAGTGTCGAAGACGTGTCTCGCCGAGTGGCGATGGAGCATCCGACTGAATGACGATGCGCGGAGCTGTCGAGTGTCGAAGAGGTGTCTCGCCGAGTGGCGATGGAGCATCCGACTGAATGACGATGCGCGGAGCTGTCGAGTGACGAAGACATGTCTCGTCGAGTGGTGACGCGCGGGGCGGCCGACTGACGAAGATGCGTCCGGTTGAGTGATGACGTAGCGGGCGGACAAATCGCTACACGTTAGTCGTCTGGACGCAAATTTCATCTGCGTGTCACCGCGTCAGTTGGTCGTATGAAATGTCCATCCCAGTATATTGTTGTCCGGAGATTATGACGGACGAATGACCTGCAAGTTAGTATAGCAAGTAGAGCCACGAATATTTATTGCTGATCAAAAACGCTCCTGCATTGACGCCTTTTGGAAGGACTTAAAGCCCGGTGGTTATAGTGCATGCATGCGTGCACTAATAACTAATTGGCCGCTTAATAGGGTGATTATCTTAATGAAATGGTAATTGGCCCATGAATTGCACTTGGGTCAAGTGCGTTTGCCAATTGAGTGCGCGCATGCACTAGCACTACCATACGGGAGTGCATGGAAGCATGCCTGAGCCAACCCGGGTGGAGCATGCGAAGACACGCGCATGCCCGACATAACTTTCTGGTACGGACGCATCTACTAGTAATTACACATAGTGAGGTATGCGAAGAGACCGTGTACGCAGAAAGAGAGAGAGAGAGCGCGCCCTGAGCGGAGGAAAAGAGGAGGTGGAGCGCCGACGACCATTAATTGGCCGCGGTAATTAGGCACTCACTCCATGGAGTAACTGGCGTTGGAAATACTCACCTGATGAGCCGCTTAATGACGCAATTACCTTAGCGAAAAGGGAGGAGAGCGGAAAGGGAGGAGTCTCGCGTCACCGGTCGGGTCTACTCCTCCACGGCGCCGATGCCGCCGTCGAGCGGGCGATCGACTGGGGAAGCCCCGCGGCATGGACCGGCAGGCAGTCGACCAGGCGGAGGAGCCTTGCGGCGTCGAATGGAGATGTATCGCCTCTCCTCCTTTTTCGTTTAATGATTGATCACGCCTGGGTGATGTTTGATCCTACAGGAGGAATAGACAAACTCATTGTGAGACAATTTGTTGTAAAAATACTAGATTGAATGGATACTTCCCTGATCCTTTTTTTTGTATGAATGGCGCAATGGCCAGAATTCCAGCAGCCGATCTCTCTCACGATGATCGTTGATCTGCCGTCGGAGATTGAAGAAAAAACCATGTACATCATGGCTCGATAGACGCCATGCCCCACGGTGGGCGCCAACTGTCGTGGGAACGACTCCGACAGTACGAAGGGGGTAGGGTAAAGGAGCATGATCTACCGAGATGCATATGGGTGACACGAGTATTTTTAGCAGGTTCGGGCCCCTCTCGGAAGAGTAATAAGCCCTACGTCCTGTCCTCCGGAGAGGGTTCTTGTCTCTGCGTATGAACACGGGGTTACAGGGTGTGTGAGAGGGTTGGAGGAAATGAGTCTCTGGATGGGAGAAGCCGTCCCCCGAATGAGAAGCCCCGGGCGGCTTATATAGAGTCCGCTGCCCGGGAGTTACAAGTCATAAAGACAGGTTCAATCGCGTACTAATGGCCGACCGTTTCAGCCATAATGACGGTGGTAATTGTCTCTGGTGGTTGGACTGCTGTCGTCCGAGTGGACCATGCGACCGAGTGGTTGACTGTCGAGTGGAGGGAGGAGACTCCGAGTGGATGCTGTCGAGTGACTCACACACCATGGTGATTTCAGTCGGAGTCTTCCTTGTAATCTTGTAATCCTTAAGTTCTCCGATGTGATGTCCTTAGGTAGGGTATGCAGGTCAGGCCTGTGACCCTACCCTAGGTACATATCCCCATCAGGGATATTCCTCGCGAAGACAATCCTCGCGTTCCCAAGTGGCTTCATCCTCAGTATGATTTGACCACTGCACTTTAAGGAACTTGGTAGTCTTCTGACGGGTCCGACGTTCAACTTGATCGAGAATGCGGATCGGATGCTCCTTATAAGATAGATCATCCTGCAAATCAAGCATTTCATGATCCACTGCTCGGTGCGGAGATTCCTTGAAGTAATGACGAAGTTGCGACACATGGAAGATATCGTGGATATGAGAGAATTGCGGCGGCAACTCCAATTTATAAGCCACATGACCACGTCTGGCGAGAATGCGGAAGGGGCCGATGTAGCGAGGAGCTAACTTGCCCTTAATTCCGAAGCGGTGGGTGCCCTTCAGAGGAGTGACACGCAGCTAAGCTTGCTCACCAGGTTGATAGATCGATCCCCAGTGTTTACGATCATAATTGCTCTTCTGGCGAGACTGAGCAGCTTTGAGATTTTCCCGCACAATACGGACTTGCTCTTCACCGTGTTGGATAATATCCGGACCAATGAGCGGCCGTTCCCCAGTTTCTGACCAATTCAGAGGGGTTTGACACTTACGTCGATAAAGTACCTTGAAGGGGGCCATTTTCAGGCTGGCTTGATAGCTGTTGTTGTAGGAGAATTCAGCATACGGGAGAGATTCTTCCCACTTCTTGCCAAATGAAATAACACAAGATCGCAGCATATCTTCCAGCACTTGATTAACCCGTTCGACCTGGCCTTGGGACTAGGGGTGATAAGCTGAACTCCAGGTTATATGAGTTCCCATAGCTTCTTGGAAAGTTTTCCAGAACATTGAGGTGAGAAGGCTGCCACGGTCTGAACTGATCTCCTTCGGAATACCGTGGAGTGATACAATTCTAGAGATATATAACTCTGCTAACTGACTAGCATTGATCGTCTCCTTGACTGGTAGAAAGTGTGCAACTTTGGAGAGTTGGTCAATGACGACAAGAATAGCATCATGACCCTTTTGTGACCTGGGAAGGCCAGTGATAAGATCCATTTGCACTTTGTCCCACTTCCATTCAGGAATAGGGAGTGGTTGCAGGATTCCAGCAGGCTTCTGATGTTCTGCTTTAACGCGACAGCAGCCATCACATTCAGCAACATGTCGAGCAATATCCTGCTTCATTCTAGACCACCAGTACCTTTGACGGAGATCACGATACATCTTGGTACTACCCGGATGGATAGACAGTGGTGTATCATGTGCCTCCTTCATAACCTTGTCGGTCATATGTTCGAACCGAGGTACCACAATGCGGCCTCTGAAATACAAAGTTCCATCTTCAGCAAGCGAGAAATCCCTGTACTTTTCAAGGTGAAGATCTCTTTTCATCAGATCAACTTCAGCATCTTTTGCTTGCGCACGCTTAACAACCTTCTCAAGATCTGGCTGTATAACAAGGGTATTAAGAGAACCCTGTGGAACGATGTGAAGGTTCAGCTTGCGCAATTCTTCATAAAGTTGGGGTTGAGCTCGCTGAACCATGAGGTTATTGCAATTGGACTTGCGACTCAAGGCATCAACCATCACATTAGCTTTGCCAGGGGTATATGAAATACCGCAGTCATACTCCGTAATCGTTTCCAACCATCGCTGTTGGCGGAGATTGAGATCCGGTTGAGTAAACAAATACTTCAGACTTTGGTGATCGGTGTAAATCTCACACCGGATACCGAGAAGGTAATGTCTCCATAGCTTCAATGCATATATCACTGCAGCAAGTTCAAGATCATGCACTGGGTAATTCTCTTCGTGAGGACGCAACTGTCGCGAGGCATAAGCAATTACCCTGCGCTCTTGCATTAGGACACAGCCTAATCCCTGACGAGAGGCGTCGCAATAGATCACGAAGTCCTTGCGAGAATCCGGCGGAGCAAGCACTGGAGCAGAGGTCAGCTTGTCCTTGAGGGTTTGGAAACTTTCCTGACATTTATCTGTCCACTCAAACTTAACGCCTTTGTGAAGCAGATTAGTTAGAGGCTTGGCAATCTTTGAGAAGTTCTCGACAAAGCGACGACAATAACTTGCAAGTCCGAGAAAACTCCTAACTTGCTTGACATTCTTCGGGGGAGTCCAGTCAAGAATAGCCTGAACTCGTTCTGGATTGACGGCAATGCCATCCTTGGAAATCACATGACCAAGGTAGGTTACTTCAGACAACCAAAATTCACATTTGGAGTACTTGGCATATAATTGGTGCTCTCGAAGCTTTTCCAGAACAAGACGAAGATGTTCAGCGTGTTCTTCCTTATTCTTGGAAAATACCAGAATATCATCCAGATAAACCACGATGAATTTGTCGAGGTAATCCATGAAGATATAATTCATTAGGCGGGAGAACGTTGCTGGTGCATTTGTTAAGCCGAATGACATGACAGTGTACTCATATGAGCCATAACGAGTAACAAAGGCAGTCTTGGGAATATCCTCTTCACGGACATGGATCTGATGATAACCCAACCTCAAGTCGAGTTTAGAGAACACTGATGATCCAGCAAGTTGGTCATACGGGTCATTGATCCGAGGAAGCGGATATTTGTTCTGAATGGTGGCTTGGTTGATAAGCCGGTAATCTTGGACCAATCGGTTTGTACCATCTTTCTTCTTGACAAAGAGAGAAGGTGCTCCCCAGGCAGAGGAACTTGGGCAAATGAAACCCTTGCTAAGTGACTTGTCGAGTTCCTCCTTAAGCTCGAGAAGTTCATGCGGAGGCATCTTATAAGGACGCTTCGCAATAGGAGTTGTGCCTGGTTTAAAGTCGATGACAAACTCGACAGCCCTAGCAGGGGGTACTCCTGGAAGTTCTTCCGGAAAGACATCTTGGAAGTCGCAAATGACTGGAACATTTTCAATCCCCTCAAGAGGTGAAGCGTTCAACGCATTTAGTGCATAAATCTGAGCCGGCACTATGAACGAGATGCACTTGGTAGTTTACTATCTCATCCGAGGGGTGCATGAGTTGGACAGACTTGGTGGCACAATTGATCAAGGCGATGTGAGCCTTCAACCAATCCATTCCCAGTATGAGGTCAACCTTGGAAGACTTCAAAATAATGGGAAATGCATGGAATTCCAACCCTTCAATTTCAATGGTAACATCGGGGCTATACATAGAGGTTCGACAATGGCCCGTGGGAGTGTTAACCACTAACGGCTGGTGCAAATTTTCATGTTTAATGCCATGCATGAAGGCAAAATCTGCTGATATAAAAGAATGCGATGCTCCTGTATCAAACAAAGCAGAAGCTGGTACTGAATTAACAGGAAGTGTACCCATCACAGTAGCTGGTTGGTCCGGGTCTTCACTCATGTTGACATGATAAGCCTGTCCACGACCATATCAAGGTCTGTCATTTAAATTGCGAGGCTGATTGTTACCACAACCATTACCACGGCCAGCAGAGGGAAACACAAGCTGATTCTGACCCTGGGAGCAGTCTCTGGCACGGTGACCTGGATGGCCACACTTGAAACAGAGTCCATTGTCGGGACGGGGAGCAGGAGCTCGAAACGGTGCAGCTTGTGGTCTTGGCTGCCTCAGGGGTGGAGGAGGCATATGAGGTGCAACATAGGATGGCCTTGGAACAGGTACAGTCGGACGGTACATGCTGTGAGGGATCCAGATACGGCGCTTCCGGGAAGACGAGCCCGAAGATGAGCCCGCTTCACGGGTGCGCTTAAGAGCGTCCTTGTGATCCTTCAGACCAGTCTCAACCTGGATAGCCTTGTTCACTAAGGTGGCGAAGTCGGCAAAGTCCTGTACTAGCAGTGCAAGCTTGATATCTGGATTGAGCCCTTTGCGGAACTTCTCCTGTCTACGCGCATCAGTAGCAATATCCTCTTCAGCGTAGCGAGATAGTTCCAGAAATTCCCGCTGATACGCCTCCACAGACTTGTTCCCCTGAGTGAGATTACGGAACTCACGCTTCTTCCGGCCCATAACTCCTTGCGGAATGTAACGGGCACGGAAAGCAGCTTTGAACTCCATCCAGGTGATAATGGTTCCAGCAGCTAAGGTTTGCCTGTGAGTGTCCCACCAATGGCCTGCGGGTCCCTTCAGGAAGTATGATGTGAACGTGACATAACTGGCAGGGGCCACATTGGCTGACTCCATCTCAAAGGTGATGTCGCGAAGCCAGTCATCAGCATCAAGTGGCTGAACTGAGTTGCGATAGATGGTTGGGTTCATGCGCACAAACTCTTGCAAGGTGATTGCGGCTGGCTGCTGGTTGGCATTGGGGCGGGGAAACTAATCCATCAACCCTTGCATAAACTAGCGGTGCATTTCAAATTGTTGCATCATTGCAGCCATATAGTCGGGCGGTGGTGGATTGTTGGCACCACGGCCACGACCTGTGGGTCTAATCATCCTGCTAAAATTCAACAGGGGGTAGTTTAGCAACGAGCATTGCAGTTGTATGGATTCATTCATGAAGTAACATGCATGACAAAAGAAGTGCAATAGATACATCAACATAGTCAACATGACATACAGATCCATACATAGGTTTGGTTACAAGCCAGCATTACAACAGCGAAAATAAAAGCTAGACAACTAGACGGCACGCAGGCACGCGGTGGAGGGATATAACAATGGGACATAGCGATATGCTACTTCAACGTCGGAGAATACCACTGAAGCCAAGCAGCTGCAGGTGACGACGCAGGGTACCCTTGATATAAAGATCCTGCGCTCCGTGAACACTCTGGTGCAGAACCTGGTCCCGGACTGGAAGAATAGGACCACATGGAGGGGTAAAACCTCCAACAGCAGGCCACTCAAGACCTGGTGGCAACTCCGTCCTGCGCGGGTAAAGAATGTACTCTGGGTGCATCCATGCACTGACTGCTGGTAGCAAGTGTGTCAGAGCATCGTAAAGACGAGCACGAGTGGCGTGCAACTCGACAGCAAGAGCTCGAGCAGTGCGGTCCAGAGCCTGAGTGTACTGAACCAAATCCTGCGGGTCATAACGACACGGCACATAAGGTGTATAAACAGCAGTGTAGTATCCAGTCTCATCCCCAGCAGGAGCATACGGGATGTATCTGAAAGCAGTCTCCTCCAAGCAACTGATGTGCTATCCACAGAGACGGGCAATAGCAGTATAGGCAGCATCATGGACGGCCATATCAACAGTCACTCCAACACCATGAAAGGTGTGCAACTCAGTGATGGAGATGTCCTGCCGATCAAAGATGTGGACCACAGCATGGTACTGCTCCTGGTTGAACTCGCGGTAATCCTCGTAAACTGTGTACTCAGGGTACCAGCAATATCCCAGCCTGGTCAGAAGATTGACAAAAATGGCCGGAAACCCAGTCGCATCAACAGCCATGGTCTGGCGTACTAGCTGTCTTGCGGGACGCATCTGAAATAAGATAGTGCAGATGTCAAATGACAGTGTGAGAAGCATATGATAGCATTGGAAAGAAAAGATGAAACAGACCAATGGAAAAGAAAAGGTGATTATCAGATTAACCAGTCCAAAGGAAAGGATTAGTTGCAGACAATCTAGCTCTCCGGGTGAATGTGGTTACGAGAACCTAATGTCAGTGTTAGCAAAATCATTTAACCCGAAAGGAAGAGAGTTCAGAGTCCCAGAGTATAGAAGAGGAATAAAAGATCCTAATACCACCCAATGGCGACGTGGGCCCGTAAGCCACACAGCCATGTTAATAAATTCATTTTGCAAAGACTAGACACAAATTCGGCCAAGGAGTTGGAAAGGGGGTTCCTACAGGCAGTCGGCTCTGATACCAACTTGTGACGCCCCCGACTTAATCGTGCACTAATCATACACGCAAATGCAAACGATCAAGCCTAAGGACTCACTTAAAGATATCACAACACAACTCCAAACACAAATAAAAGTCATTCAAGCTTTATATTACAAGCCAGGGGCCTCGAGGGCTCGAATACAAAAGCTCGATGTCATACAAGCATCAGCGGAAGCATTAGATATCTGAGTGCATACATAAAGTTAAACAGATAGGCCTTTAAGAAGGTGGGGCAAAATATAAACACTGGATCGAAAAGGCACAGGCCTCCTGCCTGGGTGCCACCTAACTACTCCTGGTCGTCGGAGGGCTCCTCGTAGTAGTAGTATCCGCCAGAGGGGTAGTAGTGGTAGAAGTCGACGGCTGGGGCAGCTGGCTCCTGGGCTCCGTCATCTGGTCGCATCAATCGTGTATGGGGGAAAAGGGGAAGCAAAGCAACCGTGAGTACTCATCCAAAGTACTCGCAAGACTTACATCAGATCTATTCTAAATATGCATCGGTATCAAAGAAGGGCTGTATATGTGGACTAGACTGCAGCAATGCTAGAATAGAGAGAAAGGCCTAGCCTATCGAAGACTAGCATCTCCAGCGTCTTGCAGCATTAGAAGAATGCACATTAGAACATAAATATAGTAGTAGCAACAAGTAGTAACAACGCCCAGAGATCCTTCCTCGACTCCCTGCGAGAAAGCGTCCATTTCTAGTTGTAGAAGATCGGGATATTTTCCGAGCGTCCTGTTACCGTGGACATGGCTATTATAATAGATATACTTCCCTGCAGGGGTGCACCAACTTACCCAACACGCTCGATTAACTCTGGCCGGACATACTTGCTCGGGTCATGCCCGGCCTCGGTCTATCGACACGTCGTAGCCCTACCTAGGCTCAACAGAGAGGCCAGCACACCGGTCTACATCCTAAGCGCTCAGGGGTCTTGGGCCCATCGCCCTTTGCACTCTTGTGCGTTGCGAGGATGGCCGAGAGCAGACCTAGCCCCCTTAATACAAGCACAGGCTTTCGCAGTCCAACCCGGGCGCGTGCCGCTCAACCGCTGACGTCTGAAGAGCTTCGGCTGATACATACGACGCCGAGTACCCATATTATTCCTGTTGGAAATATGCCCTAGAGGCAATAATAAAATGGTTATTATTATATTTCCTTGTTCATGATAATCGTTTATTATCCATGCTATAATTGTATTGGTTGGAAACACAAATACATGTGTGGGTACGTAGGAAACAACATGTCCCTAGTGAGCCTCTACCGGACTAGCTCATTGATCAAAGATGGCCATGGTTTCCGGGTCATAGACATGAGTTGTCATTTGATAATGGGATCACATCATTAGGAGAATGATGTGATGGACAAGACCCAAACTATGAACGTAGCATATGATCATGTCAAGTTTATTGCTATCGTTTTCCGCATGTCAAGTATCTGTTCCTATGACCATGAGATCATGCAACTCACTGACACCGGAGGAGTACCTTGTGTGTATCAAACGTCGCAACGTAACTAGGTGACTATAAAGATGCTCTATAGGTATCTCCGAGGGTGTCTGTTGAGTTGGCATGGATCAAGACTGGGATTTGTCACTCCGTATGACGGAGAGGTATCTCAGGGCCCACTCGGTAATACAGCATCACGATAAGCTTGCAAGCAATGTGACTAAAGAGTTAGCCATGGGATCTTGTATTACGGAATGAGTAAAGAGACTTGCCGGTAACGAGATTGAACTAGGTATGGAGATACCGACGATCGAATCTCGGGCAAGTAACATACCGATGGATAAAGGGAACTGCATACGGGATTGACTGAATCCTGACATCGAGGTTCAACCGATAAAGATCTTCATTGAATATGTAGGAACCAATATGGGCATCCAGGTCCCGCTATTGCTTATTGACCGGAGAGGAGTCTCGGTCATGTCTGCATATTCCTCAACCCGTAGGGTCGCACGCTTAACGTTCGGTAGCGCTAGGGTAGTATTGAGATATTAATAGTGGAAAGTCCAAAGGTTGATCGGAGTCCCGGATGGGATCCGGGACATCACGAGGAGCTCCGGAATAGTCCGGAGGTAAAGATTCATATATGGAAAGTTGTTATCGGGGTTCCGGAAAAAGTTCGAGTTTTTTCGGTATTGTACCGGGAAGGTTCTAGAAGGTTCCGGAGTGGGGCCCACCTGCATGGGGGACCCACATGAACGTGGGTAGTGGGGAAAGTCCCCACAACCCTGGTCTAGGCGCACCAAGATCCTCCCTTAAAAGGAATAGTATCATATCCCAAAGGGATAAGATCAGGATCACTAAAAAGGGGGGATAGTGATCGGTGGGGAAGGAAAGGAGGGATTTCCTTCCTCCCCCTTTGGCCAACGACCCTAGGGCCTTGGAGGGCAAGCCACCAGCCCCCTCCACGCCTATATAAAGGTGTGGAGGCGTTGGGGGCAGCCACCCCTTGGACCCTTGCCCGTTACCTCTCCCAACTCCTCCCACGTTTCACCGGTACGCGCTTGGCGAAGCCCTGCCGGAATTCCGCTGCCACCACTACCACCATACCGTCGTGTTGGTCCCGATCTCATCTAGCCCCTCTCTCTCTCGCTTGCTGGATCAAGAAGGAGAGGACGCCGTCGAGCCGCACGTGTGCTAAACTCGGAGGTGCCGTCCGTTCGACACTTGATCGGGAGTTCGTGGACGGATCGTGATTGGATCGCGAAGACGTTCGACTACATCAACCGCGTTTCTTAACGCTTCCGCTTAGCGATCTACAAGGTTATGTAGATGCAATCTTTCCTCTCGTAGATGTTCATCTCCTAGATCGATCTTGGTGAGCGTAGGAAAAATTTTGTTTCCCATGCAACGTTCCCCAACAGTGGCATCCTGAGCTAGGTCTTTGCGTAGATGACATCACGAGTAGAACACAAAGGAGTTTGTGGGCATTGATATTCAGATTGCTTCCTTCCTTGGTCTTTTCTTGATTCAGAGGTATTGTGGGATGAAGCAGCCCGGACCAACTTTACATGTCCACGTACATGAGACCGGTTCCATCGACTGACATGCGACTTTGTTGCATAAGATGGCTAGCGGGTGTCTGTCTCTCCCACCTTAGTTGAATCGGATTCGACGAAGGCGGTCCTTGTAGAAGGTTAAATAGCAACTTGCATATCACCGTTGTGGTGTTGCGTAGGTAAGAATCATTCTTGCTAGATACCCATAGCAGCCACGTAAAACATGCAACAACAAATTAGAGGACGTCTAACTTGTTTTTGCAGGGTATGTTGTGATATGATATGGCCAAAGACATGATGAAATATATTTGATGTATGAGATGATCATATTTTGTAATAGTTTATCTCAGCTTGCATGTCGATGAATACGGCAACCGGCAGGAGCCATAGGGTTGTCTCTAATTATTGTATGACCTGCGTGTCAATCATTAAGCGCTATGTAATGCTTTACTTTATCGCTAAACGGTAGCAATAGTAGTAGAAGCATGGTTGGCGTGACAACCCCGATGGCGACGCGATGATGGAGATCATGATGATGGAGATCATGGTGTCATGCCGGTGACGATGGAAATCATGCCGGTGCTTTGGAGATGGAGATCAAAAGCACAAGTTCATGGCCATATCATGTCACTTATGATTTGCATGTGATGTTAATCCTTTTATGCATCTTATTTTGCTTAGGACGACGGTAGCATTATAAGGTGATCCCTCTCTAAAATTTCAAGATAAAATTGTGTTCTCCCCAAGTGTGCACCGTTGCGAAAGTTCATCGTTTCGAAGCACCACGTGATGATCGGGTGTGATAGACTCTACGTTCACATACAACGGGTGCAAGCCAGTTTTGCACATGCGGAACACTTGGGTTAAACTTGATGAGCCTAGCATGTATAGACATTGCCTCGGAACACAAGAGACCGAAAGGTCGAACATGAGTCATATAGTAGATATGATCAACATGGAGATGTTCACCATTGAAACCACCTCATCTGACGTGATGATCGGATTTGGGTTGGTGAATTTGGATCATGTTACACTCGGACGACCGGAGGGATGTCGATTTGAGTGGGAGTTCTTAAGTAATATGATTAATTGAACTCTTTATCATGAACAATAGTCTAAACTATCTTTGCAAATTATGTTGTAGATCAATGGCTCGCGCAGTAGCTCCCCTGAATTTCAATGCGTTCCTAGATAAAGCTAAGCTGAAAGATGATGGAAGTAACTTTGTAGACTGGGCCCGTAATCTGAGGATTATCCTCACGGCTGCCCAAAAGGCTTATGTCCTTGATGCACCGCTTGGTGAGCAACCCCCTCCAGCGTCTGTGGACGTTATGAACGCCTGGCAGGCGCGTGTTGATGACTACTCAATAGTTCAGTGCGCCATGTTGTATGGCTTAGAACCGGGACTTCAAAGGCATTTTGAACGTCTTGGAGCATATGAGATGTTCCAGGAGTTGAAGTTTATTTTTGAGAAGAATGCCCGGATCGAGAGGTATGAGACCTCCGATAAGTTCTATGCTTGCAAGATGGAGGAGAACGGGTCTGTCAGTGAACACATACTCAAAATGTCTGGGTATTACAACCGTCTGGTTGAGTTGGGAGTTGTGCTCCCGCCAGAGGCGATCACTGACAGAGTTCTTCAGTCGCTACCACCTAGCTACAAGAGCTTTGTGTTGAACTATAACATGCAAGGGATGAACAAGTCAGTCGCCGAGCTGTTTGAGATGCTGAAAGTCGCTGAGTCAGACATCCAGAAGGAGCATCAAGTGTTGATGGTCAATAAAACCACTAGTTTCAAGAAGAATGGCAAGGGCAAGAAGGGAATCTCCAAGAAGAGTGGCAAAGTAGTTGCCCCTCGCTCCCGTGAAGAAACCCAAGGCTGGGCCCAAGCCGGAAACTGAGTGCTTCTATTGCAAGGGAACTGGCCACTGGAAGCGGAATTGCCCCAAGTATCTGGCCGACAAGAAGGGGGCCAACGCCAAACAAGGTATATATGATATACATGTTATTGATGTGTACCTTACCAACTCTCGTTGTAGTGCCTGGGTATTTGATACCGGTGCGGTTGCTCACATTTGCAACTCAAAGCAGGAACTGCGGAATAGACGGAGGCTGGCGAAGGACGAAGTGACGATGCACGTGGGAAATGGTTCCAAGGTTGATGTGATCGCCGTCGGCACGCTCGCTCTTCGATTACCATCGGGATTAGTGATGAACCTGAATAATTGTTATTTAGTGCCTGCGTTTAGCATGAACATTATATCTGGATCTTGTTTAATGCGAGACGGTTACTCATTTAAATCAGAGAATAATGGTTGTTCTATTTATATGGGTAATATCTTTTATGGTCATGCACCCATTGTGAGGGGTTTATTCTTATTGAATCTCGATAGTGATGATACACATGTTCATAACATTGATGCCAAAAGATGTAGAGTTGATAATGATAGTACCACTTTCTTGTGGCACTGCCGCTTAGGTCATATTGGTGAAAAACGCATGAAGAAACTTCATGCTGATGGACTTTTGGAGTCACTTGATTTTGAATCACTTGACACATGCGAACCATGCCTCATGGGAAAGATGACTAAGACCCCGTTCTCCGGAACAATGGAACGGGTAAGTGACTTGTTGGAAATCATACATATTGATGTGTGCGGTCCGATGAGCATTGAGGCGCGCGGTGGATATCGTTATTTTCTCACCTTCACCGACGATTTGAGTAGATATGGGTATATCTACTTAATGAAACACAAGTCTGAAACGTTTGAAAAGTTCAAGCAATTTCAGAGTGAAATTGAGAATCATCGTAACAAGAAGATCAAATTCCTACGATCTGATCGAGGGGGAGAATATCTGAGTTATGAGTTTGGCAGTCACTTAAGACAATGTGGAATTGGTTCACAGTTGACGCCACCTGGAACACCACAGCGTAATGGTGTGTCTGAACGTCGTAATCGAACCTTATTGGATATGGTGCGTTCTATGATGTCTCTTGCCGATCTGCCACTATCATTTTAGGGTTATGCGTTAGAGACAGTTGCATTCACTTTAAATAGGGCACCATCTAAGTCCGTTGAGACGACACCGTATGAACTGTGGTTTGGCAAGAAACCAAAGTTGTCGTTTCTTAAAGTTTGGGGATGCGATGCTTATGTCAAAAGGCTTCAGCCAGATAAGATTGAACCCAAAGCGGACAAATGCGTCTTCATAGGATACCCAAAAGAGACGGTTGGGTATACCTTCTATCTCAGATCCGAAGGCAAAGTGTTTGTCGCTAAGAATGGGTACTTTCTCGAGAAAGAGTTTCTCTCAAAAGAATTGAGTGGGAGGAAGATAGAACTTGATGAGGTTGTTGAACCTTTACTTCAACCAGAGAGTAGCACTGCGCAGAAAGATGTTTCTGTGGAACCTATGTCAGTTGAAGAGGAAGCTGATGATCGTGATCATGAAGCTTCGGATCAAGTTACTATCGAACCTCGTAGGTCGACAAGGATACGTACTGCTCCTGAGTGGTACGGTAACCCTGTCTTAAAGGTCATGTTGTTGGACAACGATGAACCTACGAGCTATGGAGAAGTGATGGTGGGCCCGGATTCCGACAAATGGTTAGAGGCCATGAAATCCGAGATGGGATCCATGTATGAAATAAAAGTATGGACTTTGGAAGTATTACCTGAAGGGCGAAAGGCCATTCAGAATAAATGGATCTTCAAGAAGAAGACGGATGCAGACGGTAATGTCACCGTCTATAAAGCTCGACTTGTGGCAAAGGGTTTTTCACAAGTTCAAGGAGTTGACTACGATGAGACTTTCTCACCCGTAGCGATGCTTAAGTCCGTCAGAATCATGTTAGCAATAGCTGCATTTTTCGATTATGAAATTTGGCAGATGGATGTCAAAACAGCGTTCCTTAACGGTTTTCTTAAGGAAGAGTTGTATATGATGCAACCAGAAGGTTTTGTCGATCCAGAGAATGCTGACAAAGTTTGCAAACTCCAGCGATCCATTTATGGACTGGTCCAAGCGTCTCGGAGTTGGAATCTTCGCTTTGATGAGGTGATCAAAGCGTTTGGGTTTATACAAGTTTACGGAGAAGCTTATATTTACAAGAAAGTGAGTGGGAGCTCTATAGCGTTTCTAATATTATATGTGGATGACATATTGCTGATTGGAAACAATATAGAACTTTTGGGAAGCGTGAAGGAGTATTTGAACAAGAGTTTTTCAATGAAGGACCAAGGAGAAGCTGCTTTCATATTAGGCATCAAGATCTATAGAGATAGATCAAGACGCTTAATAGGACTTTCACAGAGCACATACCTTGATAAAGTTTTGAAGAAGTTCAAAATGGATCAGTCCAAGAAGGGGTTCTTGCCTGTTTTGCAAGGTGTGAAGTTGAGTAAGACTCAATGCCCAGCGACTACAGAGGATAGAGAAAAGATGAGTGTCATGCCCTATGCTTCTGCCATAGGCTCTATCATGTATGCGATGCTGTGCACAAGACCAGATGTCAGCCTTGCCATAAGTATGGCCCGAAGGTTTCAAAGTGATCCAGGAGTGGAACACTAGACAACGGTCAAGAATATCCTTAAGTACCTGAAAAGGACTAAGGAAATGTTTCTCATTTATGGAGGTGATCAAGAGCTCATCGTAAAGGGTTACGTCGATGCAAGCTTTGACACTGATCCGGATGACTCTATGTCTCAAACCGGATACGTATATATTCTAAATGGGGGAGCGGTAAGCTGGTGCAGTTCCAAGCAAAGTGTGGTAGCTGATTCTACATGCGAAGCGGAGTACATAACTGCCTCAGAGGCGGCAAAGGAAGGTGTCTGGATGAAGCAGTTCATGACAGATCTTGGAGTTGTGCCCAGTGCACTCAACCCGATGACTCAGTTCTGTGACAACACTGGTGCCATTGCTCTAGCCAAGGAACCAAGGTTTCACAAGAGGACCAGACACATAAAGCGACGCTTCAATTGCATCCACGATGCGATCAAGGAAGAGGACATAAACATTTGCAAAGTGCACACGGATCTGAATGTTGCAGATCCGTTGACTAAACCTCTTCCACGGGCAAAACATGATCAACACCAGAACTCTATGGGTGTTAGATTCATAACCATGTAATGCTAGATTATTGACTCTAGTGCACGTGGGAGACTGTTGGAAATATGCCCTAGAGGCAATAATAAAATGGTTATTATTATATTTCCTTGTTCATGATAATCGTTTATTATCCATGCTATAATTGTATTGGTTGGAAACACAAATACATGTGTGGATACGTAGACAACAACATGTCCCTAGTGAGCCTCTACCGGACTAGCTCGTTGATCAAAGATGGCCATGGTTTCCGGGTCATAGACATGAGTTGTCATTTGATAACGGGATCACATCATTAGGAGAATGATGTGATGGACAAGACCCAAACTATGAACGTAGCATATGATCGTGTCAAGTTTATTGCTATCGTTTTCCGCATGTCAAGTATCTGTTCCTATGACCATGAGATCATGCAACTCACTGACACCGGAGGAGTACCTTGTGTGTATCAAACGTCGCAACGTAACTGGGTGACTATAAAGATGCTCTACAGGTATCTCCGAGGGTGTCTGTTGAGTTGGCATGGATCAAGACTGGGATTTGTCACTCCGTATGACGGAGAGGTATCTCAGGACCCACTCGGTAATACAGCATCACGATAAGCTTGCAAGCAATGTGACTAAAGAGTTAGCCACGGGATCTTGTATTACGGAACGAGTAAAGAGACTTGCCGGTAACGAGATTGAACTAGGTATGGAGATACCAACGATCGAATCTCGGGCAAGTAACATACCGATGGATAAAGGGAACTGCATACGGGATTGACTGAATCCTGACATCGAGGTTTAACCAATAAAGATCTTCGTTGAATATGTAGGAACCAATATGGGCATCCAGGTCCCGCTATTGGTTATTGACCGGAGAGGAGTCTCGGTCATGTCTGCATATTCCTGAACCCGTAGGGTCGCACGCTTAACGTTCGGTAGCGCTAGGGTAGTATTGAGATATTAATCGTGGAAAGTCCGAAGGTTGTTCGGAGTCCCAGATGGGATCCGAGACATCACGAGGAGCTCCGGAATAGTCCGGAGGTAAAGATTCATATATGGAAAGTTGTTATCGGGGTTCCGGAAAAAGTTCAAGTTTTTTCGGTATTGTCCGGGAAGGTTCTAGAAGGTTCCGGAGTGGGGCCCACCTGCATGGGGGACCCACATGAACGTGGGTAGTGGGGAAAGTCCCCACAACCCTGGTCTAGGCGCACCAAGATCCTCCCTTAAAAGGAATAGTATCATATCCCAAAGGGATAAGATCAGGATCCCTAAAAAGGGGGGATAGTGATCGGTGGGGAAGGAAAGGAGGGATTTCCTTCCTCCCCCTTTGGCCAACGACCCTAGGGCCTTGGAGGGCAAGCCACCAGCCCCCTCCACGCCTATATAAAGGTGTGGAGGCGTTGGGGGCAGCCACCCCTTGTACCCTTGCCCGTTACCTCTCCCAACTCCTCCCACATTTCACCGGTACGCGCTTGGCGAAGCCCTGCCGGAATTCCGCTGCCACCACCACCACCATACCATCGTGTTGGTCCCGATCTCATCTAACCCCTCTCTCTCACTTGCTGGATCAAGAAGGAGAGGACGCCACCGAGCCGCACGTGTGCTAAACTCGGAGGTGCCGTCCGTTCGGCACTTGATCGGGAGTTCATGGACGGATCGTGATTGGATCGCGAAGATGTTCGACTACATCAACCGCGTTTCTTAACGCTTCTGCTTAGCGATCTATAAGGGTATGTAGATGCAATCTCTCCTCTCGTAGATGTTCATCTCCTGGATCGATCTTGGTGAGCGTAGGAAAAAATTTGTTTCCCATGCAATGTTCCCCAACAATTTCCACGTGCTGGTTAGCGCGAAAAGGCCAGAGGCCTACTCAGATCACATATCCTAACCCATTAGTGCGTTGGGAGCTCGCGGAAACGAGCAGAGACTCACGATCATGTGACCCCATCGCCCTGTCTCGTGGACTTACGGCAAGGGCTAAGAATGCCCGGCCGTGCCACGTATTCATCTCGCGGGTACCCTCATGGTCAACCCGTCTCCACATCACTCGCGGGTACCCCTCGGGGTCGACCCGACTTTATCAAGTAACAGTAGTAAAGTCATAGTAACCGTGTGTCCATAACATCAAGAAGGAACCCGAGGAATCACCCTCGCGGATTCCCACTCGATGTAACCGTCAAGGTAAACCCGGAGGAATCACCCTCATTGGTATTCACACTTGCGGGATTGTACGACAGAGGCTTCATCGGAGGTGGTGGAAGAGGAATCACCCTCGGTAACCCACATCCGACTAACTATACTACAGAGGCATCAACGGGAGTGAGATAAGAGGTATCACCCACGGCACTCGATCTTAACTCTGTAGAGTCGAGCAACTTAGGGGGTGTGCGGTGATGTGCTGGTCTCAGCCCGTCGATCACGTCGAACGGGGCACAGGTACTAAGCGGGGCAACTAGAGCAAGGAAGAGGGGCCGCAGATGGTTACTATCCAACCTACACTAAGCATTTAGGATATCAGGTAAAGTATCAAAAGCAGTCTACAAAAACAGGCTATGCATCAGAATAGGATGAAACAGAGCAGTAGCAATTTCTAATGCAAGCAGGAGGGAGAAAGAATAGGTGATATAGGCATGCGTCAAGGGGGGTTGCTTGCTTGGAAGCTCTGCGGCAAAGGAGGGGTCGATAGTGGTGTCGTCGGTCTCTAGAGCTGCGTCGGTCTCGGGGGCTATCGGAGAAGAAGAGGGGGAAGAAACAATAAATAAAGGCAGACAAATGCAACACAGATGTATGGCATGGCAGTATGCGGTGTTAGTGATGACCTAATGCAATGCTACATGTCGCAGACGAAGCCGGAAAATATCTGGGATATTTTCCCGGCCTTTAGGCAGATTTCGGTATACTGAACCGGAGGGGAAGGGTCCATGTTCAGGTAGTTAGGAGTGATGGTCAAGCATTTTGACCACATATTTGGATTCGTCTCGTTTTTCTGATCAACTTTCATGTTGAAAACTTTTCGATCCGAGCTACGGTTGAATTTCTACGAATTTTCAAAGATTTAAACATTTTTTTTGAAATTCTGGAATATAAATCTAATTATTAAATCGTATTATCCAGAACAGTGTACTGGTGACATCAGCATGACGTCATCATGACGTCACCCAGTCAACCGCAGTTGTTCAGGTCAAACCTGACAGCTAGGTCCCATTCGTCATAGACACAGTGACTAATAGTGGTTAATTTAAACTAATCTGGTTAATTAGCAGGTGGGGCCTACTGTCAGTGACTCATTAGTTAGCTAATTAACTTAATTAAGGTTAACAGTTTAATTAATTAGAAAACGGTTAATTAAATGAGCGGGGCCCACATGTCAGTGGCTATAGCTGCCCAGTCAGCCGAGTTGACCAAGTCAACTCGGTCAACTGGGGCCCCTGGGCCCACTGGCAGTGACCCAGGGGGTGCCAGCGGGGCAGCCATGTAGGCGGTGGCCGGCGACGAGCCGGCGGCGGCGAAAAACACGGCGGCGCGTCTCGGACTTCGCCGGAAAACGCGCTCCGGCGTCCGTTTCGCGCGCGGCTTAGCGCGTTCGAACGAGCACTCGCTCGCGCATCTAACAATGGCGATGGCGTCGCCGGAGTCGGCCGAAATCGACGACGGCGAGCGGCGGAGACGGCGCCGGAGTTTGGGCGGTGGCGGATCTGGCGTTGCAGGGCACGGGGAGGCGAGCTAGCTAGCGCGTTCGACTCCTATGGCGACGCTGAGCACGACTGCGAGCTCAGGCGAGCTCGATAGCGACGCCATTGACGGCGACGAGCTCGGCTACGGCGACGAGTTCGGCCACAGCGAGATCAGCCGCTACGGGTGCGGGGAAGGGCAGAGGAGAGAGGGGAGAGGAGGAGAAGCTCACCGGGGAGGCACACGAAGGCTCGGTGGTGGCTTAGGAGCCGCAGCGCGGCCGAAATCGGTGGAGCTCGCCGGCGACCCGAGACGAGGAAGACGACGGCGATCTCGACGTGCAGGGCTCCCCGGCATCAAAATGGCAGGCACCGGTCGGCGTAGTCGAGCGTGGCGGAGGCGACGGACAAGGTGGCGCGGCTTGCGGAGGACGGCGGCCGCGAGGACGACGACGGACGGCGACGGCGACGCACGGGAGAGAAGGAGAGAGGGCGTGCGAGCGAGAGAGAGAGAGGCAGAGGAGTGGATGAGGCATCCAGGGGGGAGGGATGGCTCGGCCTTATCCTCCCTGCGAGCCCGCGGCGTCGCGGTGTCGGCCAGTGGCCGGAGCGAGTGCGCTCTGGCCATGGCACGTGTGACACGGCGAGGGAGAGAGAGAGAGGAGGAAGACAGGCCGCGGTGGGCTGGGCCAAGTGCACTGTGCACTTAGGCCCAGTCAGTTTAGGCCGTTTTAGTTTCTTTCTCTGTTTTTCTTTTTCACAGAAGATTATGAAAATAAAAGAGCTGCCAAATAATTTTGTAAAAATGTGAAACTAGTCCACATAAATACATAGCATTATTCTGCTCTGCCACAATACGTTTGGGCAATTTTGGAATCCATTTGAATTTTTAAAAAATGGATATGGCATTTAAAGTGTTGTTTTTGCACTGTTTTAATGCTCTAGCCCATTTTAGGAAAATAGGTGATGTTGTTTTTCTTAACATTAAATTGTTTTGGAATTTTTGCCACAGCATGAACTATTTTCCAGTAAATTTTGAGCAACTTCAAATTTCACTCATAATTTTGAATTTGAATTCAGAGAGGAATTTGAAATGAGATATTTATCCAACATGATTAAGCATTGCAAATCTCAGAGTCTTAGCATAATCATCATGGATTACTGTAGCTCATTACACAGGGTGTTACAGCATGTTATTTGGTTCTCTGAAATGATTGCTTGTGTGCGTTTATTTACTTTGGCGATAGATTGTCCGGAGTGCGAAGCAGATTATTATCATTCTCTAGATTTAAACCACCAGTACCAAGGCAAGTTCACATTTGACCATACTTTTATTACCTATGTTTTTATTATGCACTTAGTCCTTTGTGGTAGGATTGCATGGTAGGAATTTATGCCGGATGGCTATGCTTATACCTAGTAGTTCATTTGAGGTAGGTCTGAACTATACAACCTTTGTCACCACTGTGTAATATTTATTGCCTTGCCAAAGTAGACGGGGATTGGGAAGTGTTTCCATGGTGAGACATGAGTGACAAAGTAGTAATCAGGACCAAGGCTTATAAATGAACTACCTGGGCGGAAATTGGTTTGAATTGTGGCGAAGTACAGTGGGAGCATGCATGGGAAATCCATGGTGGTGCACCACTAGTGGTTCGTCCGCTCAGGCTCAAAGGGACCAAACGTGTTTTCATGTCTAGAAGCTTACGTGTGCAGCCACAAGCCAATATGGTCTCTGGCTTAGTTGAGTAGTTAGTGTGACCTCTTCCGGGATAGGCTTGCAGATGTAGAATGAGTAGGTGTACCGGCCTATCCGTGGGTTAAGAGGGAATGCTTTGGAAAGACTATGTCTCAATCTTCCGATCAAGGAGGTGGTCGAGTCTTGTGGGGAAAAGTGCACAAACCTCTGCAGAGTGTTAAATCTAATCGATTAGCCGTGTCCCCGGTTACGGACAACTTGAGCTTTTAGTAGTGGAAATGCCGGGAGATCTCATCACCCTTAATTTAATCAGTTGGGTTAAATAAACTTTGGGAATGGATTGAGTTGGGGTTGCCATCTCAATCTTATGCCATTTTTTGTAGTAGTAGAATAAATTATTTTATGATAGGGAAAAATCAGTTTTATGCAAAGTTAAACTTAGAGCTTTCCACTAGCCAAATTGCATGTACAAATTGGTGCATTATACTCTTATGATGTGACTTGCCAATACATTTGACGTATTGACCCTTTGTGGCTGCAATGTTTCATGTTGCAGGATTTTATCTCGACGAGTAAGAGTTACGTTATAGGGTTACGGTCTACACTCAACTTGCCGTTGGCGTTGATGGGACTCCACACCTTTATGATTGTTTTCCGCTGTTTATATGAGGTATAATCTGGAGTTATCTTTTTAACATGTGATGTTATGTTATTTCATCGATGTACTGTGTGTGCTAGCATACTGATCCAGGGATAGCACAGAAAGCATAGAGGCACCGATCCTTTTGGGTCGGGTCTCTACACCCCATCATGAAGGGAGTTCGATTGGTCCTACTCCCACGTTAATGCATGCCGAGTAGCCGCTCAGCTCACATAAAGGCGAGTAAAGCTTAGAGCATCTACAGCTGGACCTCTCATACCCGTCTCAAACGTCCGGGCAGGCCGTCCGGTCACTGACCGGGCAAAAAAAAGCGACCCAACCGAACCTCTCAAACCGCGGACAAACGCCCGGGCTGACCGGCACCCCTCGTATCCAGCCCAAATCTAGGGCGGATATGGGGCGGCCTGGGCACACCCGGGCGCGTCCACCTGACAGGCCCGACCCAGCACCGACCCCACAGCTGTCCCACAGAACCCCCAATCTAGGCGCCTCGCTGCGAACCCTAGCTCTCTCTCTCTCTCTCTCTCTCTCTCTTGCTGTCCTATCCTCTCCCTCTCCGATTCTGATCCCATCCATTCCGATGTCCAGCACTGGCATCCACTCGGGCTCCAACTTCGACTCCGAGAAGGAGATGGCCCTCCGCATTGCGCTGGAGCGGTCCAAGGTGAACACCGGCGGCAGCTCCGGATCTAGAGTGTCGCCGCAGCTCCCGCGCCGGCGCAGCGCAGACGCTGGAGCTGGCCCTCCGGGCCCGCGCGCAGCTCCACTAGGATAGCGTAGTCCGCACCGCCCCCGCACCGCCCCCGCACCGTCTCCTTCCTCTGCCGGCCGCTCTTCCATGCAGGTAGCGGTGGGTGCTAATGCCCGCGCCGCCGGCCCGCACGTGCACTCCGGAATTGGAGGCACGCGCCGCGAGAGGCAGCGGGCATGGGAGAGGGACGCGGCGGAGCCCGACGAGGACGAGCGGCTCCTCGCATGGGTCTACCGCGGGTCCCTCACGACAGCAGAGATGGATGCTCGCCGCCTCCGACAGAAGAACGCCAAGGCGCTCCGGCTTGCTATGGAGCAGTCGGAGCGCGAGGCGAAGGAGGCAGTGGCGGAGGCCGCTCGGGTCGCCAAGTTGAAGCGGGAGCAGGACAGGGTGGTCCGTCGGATGAAGGGGCTCATCGTCCTCTCCGACTCCGACGACGACGGCGACAGCTGCACCTCCTCCTCGGATGACCAAGACCCTCCACCAGCCGCAGACGCCTTCAGCCGCGCTGGCGACCGGAAGGGCAAAGGCCCGGCAAGGAAGTGGTGATCCCGCCCCCCTCCTCATATGTTTATATCGTTTTTAGTTGTATAAGTTTAAGAACTTGTCCGGTGATGAACTAAGATGATCTTTTGGATGATGCAAAGTTTGTTAATGTCCGTTTGCAACCGATCTTGTGTTCGTTTGCAGCCAATTTTTGTTGTCCATTGTTTGATCATGTGGAGTAGCTCAATGTTGCATGTGTAGTATGGATATGAGGTGCCGGATATGAGATACGTGGATGCAGAGTGGCAAATATGAGGCATGCCCGGTCAGTGCCCGTGAACGCGCCCGGGCGCATCCACGGGCATTTGAGGGGCCGAATTAGCCCATCGCGGTTGTAGATGCTCTTAAATGTGTTTTTCTTTTACAGTAAATTGGGTTTTTGAGAGCATGAAAGGATGGAAAAAGCACTGGCGCATCTGGAGTTAATGTTACAATGATGCATCAATTAAATATGGCTTAAATTTTTCAGGAAATAATGTATGAGGCATGCTACGCGTCTGTCGGCTGACCTTTTTAAAAGATCGGCCGGGTCGCGAGCCATCCGATTGTGTGACGCAAGCCGTCAGTTCCCCTTCTCTAATTTCCTGCAACAATGCTCTTGTTGTAAAACCTCATCTTTTCTAATTTTTCGCAACAAGACCCATGTTGCAAAACATCTTCTTCTCTAATTTTCTTCAACAATGCTCTTGTTGTAAAACCTCATCTACTCTAATTTTCCGCAACAATACCCATGTTGCAAAACCTGTTCTTTCTCTAATTTCATGCAACAATGCTCTTGTTGTAAAAACATCATCTTCTCTAATTTTCTGCAACAAGATCCATGTTGCAAAACCTCTTCTTCTCTAATTTTCCGCAACAAGACACTTGTTGCAAAACCTCCGTTGCAACATGACAAAGCATCTCCGGCCTCTTTTCTGCATCTGTGCAACAAGACCTTTGTTGCAAAAATTGCAACAACTTCTCTGGTTGTTGCGTAGGCAACCTTGCTGCGTGCGTTCCGTGGTGGAGTCGTGCGTCATCCATGGATCCAATCGGGATTCATGTGCGCACCGCGCCACAGAAATGGCAAAACCGTCGCTCCAGACGAGCTCACCGCTGGCTCCTTTGATTCAAAGGAATTATATAGGATTTTTGGAGGATTGAAATCCTTAGGAATGTTTCCTATGTTGGTCCTTTGATTCATAGGATTGGATCCCATAGGAATTTTCATATGGAATTTTTTGTACTACATTTCATAGCTAATCTCACATCCACTCCAACCACTTTTTACAAATCCTTTGTTTTTCCTATGACATCAAACACTCCTTGCTAATCTTATAGGATTCAAGTGGGCATGCCACTCCAATCATAATACTTTTCCTATTCCTACGTTTTCAGAATCCTACAAATCAACGAGAGCCTAGATTGGGTTTTTGGGAGCATGAAAGGATGTAAAAGCAGTGGCGCATCTGGAGTTAATGTTACCTGATACATCATGGCGTAAAGTTTTCAAGAAATAATGTATGAGACATGCTACGTGTCCGTCGGTGATCTTTTTAAAAGATCGGCTAGGTCGCGAGCCATCAGATTGTGTGACCCAAGCCGTTCGTTTCCCTTCTCTAATTTCCTGCAACAATGCTCTTGTTGTAAAACCTCATCTTCTCTAATTTTCCGCAACAAGACCCATGTTGCAAAACCTCTTCTTCTCTAATTTCCTGCCACAATGCTCTTGTTGTAAAACCTTATCTTCTCTAATTTTCCACGACAAGACCATGTTGCAAAACCTCTTCTTTTCTAATTTGTCGCAACAATGCTCTTGTTGTAAAACCTCATCTTCTCTAATTTTTCGCAACAAGATCCATGTTGCAAAACCTCTTCTTCTCTAATTTTCTGCAACAAGATACTTGTTGTAAAACCTTCGTTGCAACATGACAAAGCATCTCCTGCTTCATCTATGCATTCCTGCAATGAGACCCTTGTTGCAAAAAATTGCAACAAGATCTTCGGTTGCGTTGCACACTAGCACAGTCGTTGTTCGCCGCCGCCGTACCGCAACAATGTTGTTGTTGCAGAAGCTTGTCTAGGAGATGATGTTGCAAACAATGACGCGTAGCCGAACACGGGGTGGGCGTGAACGTACGATGTGGTGTTGTGGCTGCTGCCAGCGTTGCAGGTGGTGAATGGCGCTCGGCGCCGGCGTGGTGGATCTCACCGGGTCCGTCGATCCGGTCGGCGGGGAGGCGCTTGACGGCGGAGATCCGGCATGGATGCGCTTGGCGACGACAACCGGTAGGCGGAGGTGCTCCGCCAGGGCTCGGCTGTCGGGACAGCATCCTCCATGACAATAGGATGCCGCCGACAACCCCCCTACACACCCCAATCTACAGGGATGGGAAAAAGGGTATCCGGAGGATGCTTCCACCGGCAGAGATCCTATGTGGCCGTTGTCATCGCCGCGGAGGATCAGTGGTCGGTCTGTAACAGGGGCTGAGTTGTGGAAACGCTTCTGAAACATGGGTCGAGCCGCAATAGCGTGAACTATGTGAGGTTGGCTCCTGATCGTCTGATCAAGAACAGATCCGACGCCCACAGAGGCGGTTGACGCGCAAGGAGAGATCAGTCGGGTGAACACAAGTGTTTCTATAATGTATTGAATAAAAATGTGTTTCATACTTGTAACGCGGATTATCAGATATAATATAAATCGATGTATAAAAACCGAATATAACACTCAAAATGTTTAATTAATAATAAAACAAATTACCAAATTACCTCCTCTGTAAACTAATATAAGATCTTTTAGATCACTACTTTGAATGGGATGTCTTGCATTCCGAAATTCCAAAACACATTCAATCATCAAGGTTCAATAACCTACTCTACAAGATAAAAAAATAAAATTAAACTTTCAAATAGAACATAATAAAATGCCTAAATCAAAGTACTATTTTTTTGCGAGGGTAAATCAAAGTTCTTAAATGGCTAAAAAAATGAAAATCACCTTAAGTGCATTCTCTTCATCCGAGAGCCATGATGTACTCAACCGGGGAAGAATTCGAATCAACTGACGACTGTATCTAGACGGATAACAGCGAAAAACAGGTTTTTTTCCTGAGGGGAAACATGTTGCTATTTTGCTAAGAAAGAGACAGCGACAAAATTAAGGCGTGATCGCGTCCATATGAGGCGTAGGCCTGGCCGCGTCCATATTAGACTACCAATAGTGGGAGTAACTTCCGTAGTAACATAGAGTCCAACTCAGCAAATTTGCTTATGTGGCAATGATTTAATGAGGAGAGAAATGATTTGAGTAACATAGCTAGTTACTCAACTATGGGTAACATCACACATAACAAGACAAGATGAGTCTACAACCTAATAAATGAAGTGTTGCATGACACCACACATATGTTACTCCCCACTATAGAGGTAGTAACATAGACTTGTAACATATGTATATTACTAGTCTAAGTTACTCCCCATGGGTAGTCTTATACGTGTGTGCCAGCGCGAGAGCTATTTCTCGCTTTAAGCGAGACGGTAACCTCCTCTCGCTGAAGGAATCCTACTTTGTCGTACGAATCGGGCCGGCCCATTTTCTTCTCCTCCCCTTAAAAACAAGGGAGAAAAAGGTGGAGGACTCAGGGATCGAACCCTGGTCTCCGAAATGATGCGCCTTGCTCCAGACCACTACGCTAGCGTTGGGTTCTTGCTAAGTAGCCGGGCACATCCATAGTTGAAGCGAAGATCTTTTCACCCAATTTTCTGGGTTTTTCTTTCTGTTTTTCTTTTTTCTTTTGTTTCTTTTATTTTTTTTTTCTCCGTTGTTTTCATTCTTTTTTCCTTTCTTCTCAGATTTGTTTCATTTTTTTTGTTTTTTTCCATTTTTTTAGTCTGGTTTTCTTTTTTCTTCTCCATTTTTTGTTTTTCTTTTGTGTTTCTTATGTTTGTTTTTGTTTTCACTCTACATTTCCGTACATGTCAAAAAACATTTTTTCTAACAAGTGATCAATATTTTTTGTATACACGTTCAACATTGTCCCAACGCTATTTCAACATTTTTCAAATAATTGTTCAACATTTTAGTAGTTATTCAATATTTATTCAAATACTTGTTCAACATTTTTAATACTTATTCAACATTTTCAAATACTTGTTCAACATTTTTCATATACCCGTTCAACATTTTTTAATACTTATTTCCACATTTTTCAAATACTTGTTCAACATTTTTCATATACTCGTTCAACAGTTTTTTAATACCTATTCAACATTTTTCAAATACTTGTTCAACATTTTTAATACTTATTCAACATTTTTAAATACTTGTTCAACATTTTTCAAATTCTTGTTCAATTTTTTTTCAAATATTTTTATAAAGTGTTTTTCTTATATATATATATATATATATATATATATATATATATATATATATATATATATATAAAATCTTACGATCATTTCATAAATAAATTACATTTGAAATACAAATAGTTACATTAATATTGATTCACTACGTATAATTTGGCATAAGGAAAAAAAATATATGTCATAAGACCATAAAAATTACATTTTATGTACATATTACACTATGTTTTTACATTTGTAATTTTACGTAACATAAAATATTTTTTACGGCAATAATATATTTTCTTACGTTCTCTTTTTACGTCTGAAATAAGACAAAATTTACGAAACTTAAAATTACGGTGCATTGATGTTAAAATAGAGGGGGGTGAAGAATAACTATTCCTCACCCAGGGTGACGAATAGTCAATCCATATATATATATATATATATATATATATATATATATATATATATATATATATATATATATATATATATATATATATATATATATATATATATATATGACTAATTTTTTGTACTCCTGCGAGTATGTACTCCCATCCTTAATATACCTTATATACGCATTGATAATATCTTTTTATCATTCTCAATATACTTCATTAAATATTTTAAGATACCCCAATACAAGTTTTGTTGAAAAAATATCATTTGAGACGTACTTTTTGTAATATACCTTTTTCATGTACAAACAAATCAGTGTATGCGTAAACCTTCAAAAATATGAGACTCACATGATTTTTTTTTCATGAAACTCATTTTGGGGTATCTAATAATTATTAATGAAGTATATAATAAAGAGGTATAAAAGATTAATCTATGTGGCATATGAGGAGCGGGAGTACATACTCACAGGAGTACACAACCATTTTCCTATATATATATAGAATATTTTGAAGTATAAACAAAAGTAAACAAAAAAAGCAAGGGAAACAGAAAACAGAGAACAAAACGAAAAAAAACAGAAAAAGGAGGCTGGAGCTTCCCGCGCGGCTGGGCCGCAGCCCATGTAGAGCTCCCCCGACGCGAGAAGCTGCCCTCATCTCGCGTAACACGAGAAATAGGGGTGCCCGTGTGCCAGCCGCCAAGAATGGATAGATCAATCGCCCGCTGCTTGCCTTTTTTTTGGCATTTCCTAAACGGCGCTTAAGGCGCCCATTCCCTCGATACCCGCAAACGGGCGCACACCCATCCCTCCGCGCTGGGCCGGCCCATTTCCCAGTTTTTTTCTCTAAAATCCTGCAAAAAAGTCGCGTGCGCGGAGAGTCGAACCCGCAACCTACTCTTTCTATTCATACTACGCTAGCCACTCGGGACAACGCACACGATGTGACTGCCTCTATCCATTTTCCTATTTTGGTTCTGTCTTTCCTTTTTTATTTCTTTTCTTTTCTTTTACTCTCTTTTTATTTATTTTTATTTTATTCAAAATGCATGGATTTGTTCTAATTCGATGATTGTTTTTCCAAATCACTGATTTTTTTGTTTCAAATCAAGCTTCAAATTGATGAACTTTTTTTCAAATTTGATGAACATTTCTTCCAAATTTCATGAAATTTTTTCAAACTTGATAACTCTTTCTGAATTTTTTGAACTTTTTTCAAAATCGATGAACTTTTTCCTAATTGGTGAACTTTTTTTACAACACGTGAACATTTTTTAATACTCGATTTGATTTTGATTTTTCCGAAGAAAAATTGTTATTTTTTGTCAAAATTGATGAACTGCTATTTAAAAACGATGAACTTTTTTAAAAAATTGTGAATGTTTCTTCAAAATCGATGAACTTTTATTCAAAATCGATAAACTTTTTTTTAAAATCAATGAACTTTTTTAGATATGTGAACTTTTCTTCAAAATCGATGAACTTTTTTTGAAAATCATTGAACTTTTTTCAGATTTGTGAACTTTTCTTCAAAATCGATGAACTTTTATTCAAAATCTATGAACTTTTTCTTCAAAATCATTGAACTTTTTTGAAATTAATGAACTTTTGATCAAATTCATGAACTTTTTTCAAAATTTGATGAACCTTTTTCAAAACCAATGAACTTTTTTTTTAATTCCATGAACTTTTTTTCCATGCTGGTGAACATTTTATTGCAAATATATGCTTTGTTTTTCAATTGATCTATATGGGTACAGAATATGTGTTAATGTTGTCCAAAACGAAGTATGAAATAACATTGTTTTCGCATTGTAGACAACTAAGGCGACGGGGTCCGGTGGTTATCGCGCTGGTCGCTGAGACGTTGCATTTGGGCTCGATTCCCACCTCTCCCATTTTTGATGCTGGAGTCTTATTTTTTTCGCGTCTGTTGAGATAGCTGGGCCGGACGCCAGGAGCGCCAAGCGGTGCTGAAAGCGTCGTATAGGAGCTCCCTTTTTTAGGGGGCCCGCTGCTTGCCGGTGCGCACGTTCGCGGAGACAGGAGATGGATTGCTAGATGCGCGAGGTGTGGGCTGAGCCTGCCGGAAGCGGAGCCTGAGAGCCTGATGCGGGCTGGTTCATGGCTATCAAACTGGGCCTGAGGCACTGCTTCTGGCCCATCCGGATGCACCGGGCCTTTACAAATTTTTACGAAGCTTTTACAAAAATTACACAATTGCTCTCTTACCATCGGCAAAAATAACTACAGTTATTAATATTACACTTGAGCAGTCCAACTACCTCGTTAACTGTTTTTACCCGTGGAAAATAGATCGACTGGGTCCAAGCGTGCAATATTTTTACTCGTGGTCCACTAGGCAGAATGATAAACTAGCCGCCCACACAAGGTAAAATTAGTTGCGCGTTAGTCAATATAGTCCAACCCATGAGAGCAAAAAAAAAAATTGGGGGGAGGGGGGTCCCTGTCAACGTAGATGCATGCAGTGTTGAAGTGTATTCAGAAATCGGACCATTTTAGCATTATTATTGCCTGAGTTCCCATGATAAACTGGTCTGTCAGATTGTCTGGACCGCATGTCACAGTGTCTAGGACGTCCACACTCGTAAAAGATGTTGTCACCTCATATTCTCCTATCTAGCAGGGCCGACTCTGAGTCTAGACAGGAGCGGTGACCTCCCCAGCTAGGGTGTAGGCATAAGGGTGGCCAGGATCTTGGTAAATCCAGTTTGATGCCCGCAGACATTAAATAGGGGAGTTTCCTATTTGGTGCTTCAGGCGCCCGTTAGTATACATTCCACAAACACCACCTCCACACTAGACCGACCCATCTCACTTTTTTTTTTCTGTTTTCTAGACGCAAAAATGGCGCCCCCGCAGGGATCGAACTAGCGACCTCCGCTTCGAGCTAACCTGCAGTAACCACCACGCCACCTTGCCAAACCCGATGACTAACATCCCTTTACATATTGTCTTATTTCATCTTTCCTTTTTCCTTTTTTCATTTTTCATTTCTATTTTTTCTTTTTTCTTTTTCTTCTTCCTTGTTCGATGATTTTTTTTTATAATTCGTGAACTTTTTCTTCAAATCGATGAACTTTTTTTTGAAATTCGCTGAACTTTTTTCAAAGTAAATGAACTTTTTTTTTTCAAATTCGATGATTTTTTTCAAATTCGGTGAACTTATTTTCAAATTTGATGAACTTTTTTTTAATTCGATGAATTTGTTTTTCAAATTCAATGATTTTTTTTTCAAATTCAATGAACTTTTTTAAATATTCGATGATTTTTTTTTCCAATTTTGTAGACTTTTTTTTTAAATCCATGCTTTTTTTCAATTTCAATGAACTTTTTTCAAAATTGATGAACTTTTTTAAAATTCGATGATTTTTTTCAAATCCACGAACATTTTTTTAAATTTGATGAACTCTTTTTGAAAATCGATGAACATTTTTCAAGTTTGTTAAATTTTCTTCAAAAATGATGAACTTTTTTCAGAATCCATGAACTTTTTCTAATCACGATTGTTTTTCCAAATAATTCAAAAAAAATTAAGCGATACAGTACATGATTATGTGCAACAAATAGCACGGCGACATTATTATTATGTATTTCACGTTGTTACCAATCACTCAAGGCAAGTAACTCGAGTGGTTAGCGAGCTCGTACGTAAAACGAACTGCGTGAGTTCGAATCCTGTAGATAGCTACTGTTTTGGGGGGGGGGGGGAGGGGGTTCGTTGGTCGGCGCGTTTCATGGGCCGGCCCAACTGAGAGCTGTGGTGAGCGCCAGGGAGGAGTTCGGACGCCTGAAGCGCCCGGAGCTCCCTTAAATAGGTTCCTTGACACCTATTGTGAGGCGATTTGGGCCGGTCAAATTCGCCAATTCGGGGAGTGATTTACTTCGACGTGTTTCTATGTTTTTTTGTTTTTCGTCCTAGGTTTCCCCGGTTTGTTGCACTTTCCTATCTTTTTATACAATATTTTTTTCTAATATACGATGAACACTTTTCAAATACACACTGAATATTTCTAAATTTACCTTGAATATTTTTTAACATATGGTGAACTTTTCTTAATGTGTGGTAAATAATTTACAAATACATTCTGAAAATATTTTAATATACATTGACCATTTTATTATTATATGTTAAAACATTTTCAAATACACGCTGAACATTTTCTCAACACAAAATGAACATTTTTCAAATAGATGTTGGACTGGGGACAGTGGTATCCCCAGCCCACCAGGTTCAAGTCCTGGTGCTCGCATTATTCCTGAATTTATTTCAGGATCTATGGCGATGCGCTTTCAGTGGGAGGAGACGTTCCCGTCGACGACGAGGCGCCTACGGTGACTTCGTAAATCTTAAGATGATATGCCGTCTTAGTCTCTCGGAGGTGCTCATAGGGGTAGGGTGTGCGTGTGTGCGTTCATAGGGGTGAGGGTATGCGCGTATGTATGAGCGCTTGCGTCTGTACTGTGTTAAAAAAAATAGATATTGAACATTTTTTTTCATATTTATAAAATATTTAACTCCATACAAAATTAAACATCTATTTTTTTTACCGACTAGGAAAAAATAAAATAAAAAAATCGTTCAAAGGACCATATCTATAATACCTAAATAGTTGATCCCACTACACCTAATTCTCTTAACATGCAGCCCTGCACGTCATCATTGTACCATGTCAGCATTCCCACTAGCATATTTCTCAATTTTTCACTAGAGAAAACTATTCAGTCGTGGGCCTTTTATTATGGCAAAGTCTTAAAAACAACCGGCTGATTTTACGCCTGCATCATCCGCGCGGTGCACCGTCCGATGGCGCTTATCGCGATTTCCTTCCGGCGCGCTGCACAGCGTTCACACCACGATGTGCCTTTTTTAGCTGGGTGGTCCCTATCCTCACTACGTACGTCACCCTTGTTTATTTTTGATTGAATATATTCAGCGCTCCACGTGAGAGGGTAGTGCTATCATACAATAGCTACTTTTAGCTAGCTACTCGTTGTATTCGCAAAAAAATGGCACCATTGTTGTTATTCTCATTAACTCAACCAAGCAAGCATAAAACAACAACCTATATTTAGTAGTCACGTTGTTTTTTTTGGCCGGCGCTACGAGTCAGTCAGACTGATTTCTACGCAAGTCGTTAGATTTGCCTCATGTGGCCGTTGGATCGCAGCCCGTGCCACTGCAACTTTGCCACTGTTGCGGTCGTCTCCATCGCGACATCACCACTGTTTGCGGTACTCACTGTCGTTGCTGCGTCCTAGACCCGGCTGCAACGCCACCACCATTGCATTCGTCGCTACGCAACATCATCCCATTGCAATTGTCATGACACGTTGCAACGTCATCACAGTTGCATTCGCCGCTACGCAACAAAATTCTTGTTGCACGGCGCCACCGCAACATCATGTTGCCATCATTGCCGGGCAACATCGTCGGCGTTGTAGTCAGTGGCGGAGCTACATCCAAATCTTTGGGCGGGCCAAAACTAATCACAGCTTAAGAATACACTGAAGTTTTGCTTTTAGGCCACATATTCAGCACTTGTCTTCACTAAATTTCCGTGGTGCAGGGCGGGCCATGGCCTGGTTTTGCCCAGCCGTAGCTCCGCCACTGGTTGTAGTAGTCGCCACACAACAAAGTCAAAGTTGCTGTCTTCATTACACAATATTGTCGGCGTTGCGCCGCCGTCGCAGCATCGCCCCACATTGTTGTCGTGGGGTGACGCCGATGCGGCGGGGGCAACGCTATGCTGCAAGGAGTGCCACCGTGTTGCATGGCGTGCTACAAGTCGGTATTGCGGTCGTCTCCATCGCGACATCACCACTGTTTGCGGTAGTCATTGTCATTGCTGCGTCCTAGACCTGGCAGCAGCGCCACCGCCATTGCACTCACCGCTACGTAGCATCGTCATGTTGCAGTTGTCATGACACGTCGCAACGACATCACAGTTGCATCGCCACTACGCGACAAAATCCTTGTTGCATGACGCCACCGCAACATCATCGGTGTTGCCATGCATCATCGCCTGCCAACACCGTCGGCGTTGTAGTAGTCACCACACAGCATCGTCGATGTTGTGGTCTTCATTACATGACATCGTCGGCGTTGCGCCGTCGTCGCAGCATCACCCCACGTTCCTGTCATGGGGTGACGCCAATGCGGCGGGGCATCGCTATGCGGCAAGGAGTGCCACCTTGTTCCATGGCTTGCTACAAGTCGGTGTTTGTGAGCCATGCTACGGGAGCGCCGCCGGTGTTGCGAGCAAGTGCTACTGGAGCGTCCGAGATGTTGTGAGCCATTTTTGTGAGTAGCGACCACATGTGTTGCGAGGTGGAGGTAGCCGATGAGGGAACCATAAGATGTATTGAGCATGAGACACACTGCCATGATAGTGCGATCCGGCGGCTTGCCATACTGCAAGGGGTGGTCGTCCCTGCTGCAAGCGATGACGCCGATGTTGTTACGACCGACCTATGCTACAACAAAGCGCACTATCGTTGTCTCAAGCCTTGATGTGCAACACTGGAAGGGCAGACAAAATTGATGCAAAGCCCGACGCGCCATGCTGCAAGGAGGTGGAAATCCCTACAACAAAATGGGATGTGTGACGCTGCAAAGACCGGCCACACCCGCTGCAAAGCTCACCGTGGCTGCTGCAATCCGACGAAGTGTCGCACTACAAGGGCTAGCCGTCTTTGCTACAAAGCCCACCAATACTGTTGCAGGGGTATAAGCAAGTTTGTACTTCCCTTTGAAGAACCAACGAGGCGCTCGTCATGATCCTGGCTTTGCCGCTGTACGTATGTGCGTGTGAAAGGGCTTTTGTGTGTGGGCTGGCTTTGCAGCTGTACGTATATGTGTGTGGGCCAACAAAAAATCACGTGGTACTGCAGCGGCCGCGTAGACACCCAGGGCCAGGGATCTGACGGTTAGCTTTAGTTCAATCGGACGGCTCGGCAGACGGTTTAACTTTCGCTGGAATCATCCGAATGATTCCTAGCAGCCGCCTTTTATTATTTACAAAAAAAGTTGAGAAAGTCGAAGCGCTACGTCACCTCAATTACTCTCCCCACCAATTCCCTGATTCCATGGCTCTTTTCATATTCTACGCTAGAGCCTGTCCGCCAGCCTCCCCACGCCGGCGTTCAGAGCTGCTCCCTCATGCCGTCCCTCTGCTCCCGGTCATCCTCGCAGGCTCGCAGTGGCGGCATCAGACGCACCAGACGCGGTGGACGCGGCCATGCCCATCGGGGCCCCAGTTTCTGTGGGATCCAGCAGGGTGGCCTCGGGACAGAGCAGGTTGCCGGCATCCCCCCGCCTCCTCGCCGGCGCCATGGCCTGCAAGCCATCTCCATGCAGCCCACTGGCGGAGGCCTCCGGTGGGCAGTGTATGGCAGCCGCCATACCTTGATTCTGAGCAAAACAAAATTATACGTATGTATGTTAGGGCTGCCTCGCTGGTTGGTTTTGACCGCTGGCAATTTTACGCTAAAAGGAGAGATGGGCCGACGCATCCAGCTACTTGGGCCAGGAATCGATCGAGCGCCCACGCACGAAGCAGCAACCGGTCAAGGTTGAGATGGGATGTTGAGATCATATGGGTGCCGAACCCAAAACCCCCTGTCCTTGTTTCCGAACTAATTGATTCTACCTCTGCTAGTTGGAACACGGAGCGAGTGGAGGAAACCTTCATGCCTATGGACGTGAATATAATCTTGAAATTCCTATAGACACCTTCTATGCTGCTATAGACTCCATCACCACAGAGTTTGATCATCGTTTTAATGAGGTATCTTCAGAGCTGCTCTAGAACTTCTCTTGTCTTGACCCAAGAAACTTCTTTTCTAGGTTCAACCTGAATAAGCTTGCTAGGCTCACCGAGATTTATCATGATGATTTCTCTGATTATGAACGTGAACATATAGAAGATAACATTGATCTATTCATTATCCAAATGAGAAGAATTGAAGACTTTAGAGCTTGTCATGATATTGCAAGCCTAGCTAAAATGATGGTTGAACTCGAAAGGCATGTCATGTTCCTACTGTTTATCGCCTCATTGAGTTGGCATTGCTACTACCGGTAGCGACGGCAACAGTTGAAAGGGACTTCTCATCAATGAAAATCATCGAGATTGAGTTGCGCAGCAAGATGACCGATGGTTGGCTTAATGACTTGATGGTTTGTTATATTGAGCGAGAGATCTTCAAAAGTATTGATCTTGGTAAAATTAAGGAAGATTTTCAGAATGAGGGTAGGGCATTGTCATTGCCTGGGTCTTCTAGACGCCATTGAAAGCTTCATTATCGATATGTTTTAGGTTGTTTTTCTATTGAAACATGGCTACATTTTCATTGTATTTGGTCTTTCATTGTAGTGTGTATTGACTCTTTCGATTTGCATCAAAAAAATTCTTTCCTTAAGACTCCGCCACACCTTAATTTTTTTCCGTCCCCCGCCTCTGATGCAGCCGATCTATTCTCTGCACACACCGTTCCTCCCCTCCGATCCCTCCTCGCATCGACGGCCACGGACGCACACACCGGACGACGCCCTTAGCCGGGACACATCTCCAGCCCTCCGTCGCCTCCCCTCCCCTCCCCTCTATGGACCAACTTATCCCTACAGCGTCAAGATCAAGATTTTGCTGTGCCGAGGCTTCCGTGCAATAATTTTGCAAATAGAAGCAGGTGAGAAGAATCTGCAGCTCAGTTTGTCTCAGATCGTAGATTGGATGTCAGTTTTCACAACTCCACTGCAGCAACACAGAGTGTAGGTCTGACTTCAATGCTCAGAAACCATATTGTTTCTGTCTGGAGTCTGGACTGGTCTGATTTTTGCTACAAAATTTGCTGGGCTTTTCTTAAACATGGCTTGCATTTGGCTCTCTGTATTTTACTCTGGGGCAGTAGCGTGTTGTTCATCTGAATTTGCATTAGTCAAGATTGCATCATTTACGTCCTTTGCTTGATATGCTACATCTGTCAACCCTTCTCCCATGTCTTAGTTAATCAAGCCTTTAATTTTGTTGTACGCAGTGGTACACATGCATATCTTCTCCTCAAGATGCCCTTGGTGAGCACTATGAATCATGCTAATTAAATAATGGACGGAGATGGCTTATGAATAATGCTTTCTTAGCATACACATTCATGAAATCAGCTAGCCACAGGATTTACATTTCAGATGTCTCTAACAACAGTATAGTTAAGGAAGGTACGTCAAATTTATAAGTTTTTTTATTTTTATATCTCATTTGCACTCTGCTGGTTTAAATTTCTTTCTATTCATTCAACAGTTTCTTGCTACTGGCATCGACTTTAGACGTATTTGGCTCGTCAATTTGTTTCATCAAATTTGATATTGCTAATAGAAATGTGTGAGTGTGTCTTCTGCCTTTTCAGGGCCACTAGCGTTGCTTATTTATGTCTATATCAAGTGTTTGCCACAATGGAAACCTCCAGGACGGGATGTGTACTTTTGCAAGGCTACATGTGTGCAGGTACTTGCTGCAAAACTGCACAGACACTTATTTGATTGCTCGTATCTATAAATGGAATTGCATTAGCCGGTTAAGATTTCAAACATGTTTGCTTTTTTCTCGCTACTCTGATGTATCATTTCATTTGAAGGCATTTATAACATTGGCTTGATCTCATTTTTGTGATTAGATAAGATATTAATAGTATATGTTCACCCACCTTCTTGGGGACAATCAAATGTTCATGTCCCATTTCTACTGTTTCTTTGCCTTGCTATGCAGGCTACATCGAAGGCATTGGCAAAGCCATTAGTTGGTTACCGGATGTAATAATCTTTACTCTGTTGAGAGGTCTTCCTATTTGAAGTTTTCCCATGGGTGATCGGAAATCCAAATTGCTCTGCTACGAAATCTCGGTGTGTCTTCTTAAAAAAATCATAGGACTGATAGCCTATTTTAGGGAAGTCGCAGACTAAAGCTATGAATTATACTACTATGTTTGCTTCATGAAGGTATTTAGGAAAAAAAAAGGATCCGGAAGACTTTTCCATCACCATTTCTATAACGGGTTACAAACAAGCATTTTTTGTCAACTTACTTTCTATTATGAAAATGTGCAATGTATTGGATCAAGGCACCCATAAATATGACACCGAGAGTTTATAATCCATATTTCTTTCGAATAACCGTACATTTTAATTAGTTCTAAGTTGTTGTCGTGCATGTTTAAATGCAGCACTCATTTACATACTTCATCACTGTAATGTACCGACACCCTCATTTGTTGCTAGGTTTGCTACTGTTCCTAGGACGAGAATGTGTTTGTGTGTTAGGGGAGTATTATTCTCCTATATTTCTAATTTTATTCTTGATAATTTATTACTATAAATTCCGCAGCAACGCGCGGGGTATTATTGATGGCCTGCAAGTGCACAGGGCTATGTAGCAATTTCGTGATAAGTAAGGTTTGTCGATCCCACAGGGAGCGAATAGGATGGCACCACAATCTCCGCAGCTGTGTTGTCACTAACACAACCACGCTCACACCCAAACCAGAGTTTGGAAATAGTCCACTTAAGTAAGTTGCAAGGGAAAGGTAAAAACAAGGAATTAAACTAGAGAGAACAAAAAGTAAATACTAAACTAAAGGGAGAAAATAAATTAAGAGAAGTATGTGATGTTTTAGATGAGATTGTTGGCATCTAGGTACGGCCTCGTTCGGTACGGGCGCGGAATGGAGTTAGGGTTTTACGACTATGTCACGTTGTGACTAAGTCAGTACATGCATTATAGGATACAGTGGTCTACTTCTGGTGGGCGGTCCCTCACATAATATTATCTCTCAAGACGAGCTATATTGAGATAACTCATTCATCCTACTTCTTGTCCCATACCCGAGGCGGCTAACGCAAAGATATTAAGGTCCCGTGGTTTGAGGACCAGACGAAGGAATTAGATTCTATGGACAACCGTGCTCCTAGAATAATTGTGTTCCCCTCAATATATCTACACCTGTCACGTCACAGGTCAATCGGTTTCCACAACCATCTATATACTTCATGTGTGGTGTGGGGAGTTGGATGTCTCCAACTACGCCAATGGATAGGACATCTCCCATCACTAAATTACCGAAGGTAAATAAGCAACATAAAGCAACACGCATAATTAGACAACACATATCAAATAACCACTTACTAATCGACCGACCCATAGCCAACAATTACTCAAATAACATCACTTATAAAGGGGGTTCAAGAGTTGTTACAACCCATCACGGAGACCGTGATGGAGGAGGAAGAAGGGATGGTGATGGTGGTGATGACGGCGGCGGTGCGTATAGTGATGGTGATGACGACGGCGTGGCGGCGGCGGCCCATGGCCTCGCCCCACCGTGGCAGCTCCCTTCCGGTCTCCTTCAAGGTTGCAACAATGGTGTTCTTGAGGTGGATGGTGGCTGGACTTGGAGATGAGATGATGAATGAGACATGATGAATGTCTAGGGTTGGAGGTGTTTATATAAGAGCTCTCCCATAGCCTCCTCCCTTGATGTGGCTTCTCTCCTTTGATCCAAGGGCTCTAGATGAGCCTTATCCTCTCCCAATCCCTTCATTAAGAGACAAGAATCCCGTGGGAACACTTGGGGACGAAATCGATGAAGAATTACATCTGGAAGGGCAACTTTCGGAGCTGTGTGCATGTCAAACGACCGCGCGGTCGTTCGAATGACCGTCTTTTGGTCTATCCTCCTCCGGTAAAACGGTCGTCATTTCTTCATACGAATTCGGAATTTGACGTTCTTGGGCTCGTTGGATTCGTATGAACGACGCCGATCAATTTCTGGTTTTAGAAATTCAATTGGAGCACTTTGGAAAAATGACCTTTTCCACCTTCGAAATGGCTAAGTCTGGGTCCTGGATGTCCACTGTTTGAACTCCTTTCATCGTGCTAAGTACTTGGGAAGTTTATCTCACCTACCAGACACACAAAGACAAAGAAAACTAATAGAAACTAACAAAGAATAAAGATTATGCAATGCTCACGGTGCAAAGGATAAAAACTGGAAATCATGCATATGGACATGTTATTGGCTCAATGGAACATGATATGACTTGATATACAGAGATAATGCTAAAGATGCGTAAAATATGGAGCCATCAATTATCTAGTATCTCTAGAGTGAAGCAACCTACTAAGCTTCAACCATGTGTGAAGCCTCAACACTAAACACACGTCAAATAGGAGGAGCTCCCCAGGATCCCGTATGTGCACATTTGGCAAGCACCCAGCAGCTGGGCTCAACCCAAGTATGCTATATACTAGAAGGGTTGGACGCGCTTTGCTGCGTCGTTGGTGTTATTGGATTTTTACAGAAAAAAAAATACTCACTTTGTTTTAAAATATAAGGTGTATTACTTTTTTGAAAAGTCAAACCTTTTAAGTTTGATCAAATTTGAAGAGAAATATATCAAAATCCATAATATCAAATAGGTATGATTAGATTCATCACGAAATGAGTTTCCATACTTTTTTTGTTTAATTATTGTGGATGTCGATATTTTTTGCTCTGAACTTGGTCAAAGTTAAAAAAATAACTTTCCAAAAAACTAATACCCCTTATATTTTGGAACTAATGGAATATTTAGTTTGGCGAGTGGGTGAGATGATGGAGTGTGTTTTACTTTTATTTATAATGCAAAGATTTGGTGGGCCTTTCGTGGTGTGATTCTGTGTTATCCGCTAACCAACCTATATTTATGTGGGGAAATTTCTGCATTGGTGGCTGGATGTACTATATTGGTGCTACATTACACATGGTGGCGCTTCTTTTCTCTAGGCGGTGAGAGGGTGCGCGGGATTGATATGTTTTTGTAGGCCGGTCGCCACTGATTGATTTGAAAAATCGCTGGCCCGGTCCAAATCATAAACCAAATCCAAACTTAAATACCTCAATTGAATGAAAGAGCTTCAAAATTAGGGAACATAATGAATTAAAAGAATTGAATGGGAGAACTCCTTGAGAAATTGTTGACCCGGTCAAAAATCGGGTGACCCAATTTTAAATTGACAACCTCAATTAATTTTTGGGGCCTTAAAAATTAGGAAGCATAGTGTATAGTATAAAAGAATTGAATGACTTTGAGAAATTGTTAACCCGGTCAAAATCGGGTGACCCAATTCTAATTGGAGACCTTAATTGAATGTGGGCTAGACCTCAATTAATTGCGAGACCTTAAAAATTAGAAAGCTTAGTGTATAGTATTAAAGAATTGAATGAGAGAGCTTTTAGAAATTGTTGACCCGGTCAAAATCGGGTGACCCAATTTCAATTGGAGCCCTCAATTGAATATGGGATTTTTAAAATTAGGGAGCATAGTGTTATATCTATATAAAGGAAAATTACAGAAAAGAGGAACAGGGGCGTTAGGCTCAGCCCGGTAATCAAAGAAATACTACCTCTGTCCGGGTTAATTTGGCCCCCTCATATTTTGAGTCAATATTTGACTATACATTTGCATAATGAAATATGAGTTATATGTTGAACAGATGGAATCAATGAACACTTTATTCGAATACATGAATCCAACAATATGATTTTAATAACACATCACTTATATTTTGTAAATTAAATCCATGATCAAAATTAAATGCGACCTAATAAATCTGGACGGAGGTAGTAGAAGAGATGTCGTCTGAGGAACACACAGTCTCACATCGAGCTCGATTTCAGCAGTCACATTCAAGACATGATCCACTCGAGCATGCATTAATTAAATCTTTGAAATAATTCAAGGAGACCCTCTATTGCAACTAGATTTGCTTAAAAAGTGCCGCATAGAGGCTTACACGTAAATACGGCAAAAAGGAACCTATTTTACATAACTAAATAGAAAATGTGAAAACACGAGTAACTTACCAGTGCTTGAAACTTTACAAACAAAATACAATGGGACAAGAACAAAATCACTACCCTCTGTTGCTAAAAAGGAAAGAAAACACCACCTCTCAACATTTTGTCTCACGAGGCTAAAAACCATGACTCCTGGAATATTATCTCATCATTAACTATCAAAAGAAGTACTAATACTCCCGTCCATTTTACCTCCTCCATGCGGCGCAAACGCACTTCACAAATCAATCAAAATATTTGTTAATACCGATCTAGAAAAAAATGATGGATACCACTGGTCCTAGGGTTCTTTGTAGTATACATTCCCACATCGCAGGAACACTCATGAATTCAACACGAAGGGTAGCATATCATCTTCCCACCTCATGCCTAAGAGACAAAAATATTAGCCCTAATAGAGCAAGTGAGCGACATGGAGATTTGCTACTTGTAGACTGCGTTGGTATTTCCCCGAAGAGGAGAGGATGATGCAGTATAGTAGAGACAAGTATTTCCCTCAGTTAAGAACCAAGGTTATCAATCGAGTAGGAGAACCAAGCAAAATCCCGTTAAACGCACCTGCACACACAAAAGCAAACACTTGCACCCAACGCAAATAAGAGGGTTGTCAATTCTCTTAGCGGTTATTTGCAAGGATTAATTCTGATAGTGATAGATAGATAAACTAAAATACTAAATAAAATAAAAGTAAATAAATTGCAGCAAGGTATTTTTGGTTTTATTATATGATAAAAGTAGACCCGGTGGCCATAGTTTTCACTAGAGGCTTTTCTCTCGAACACATAGCATACGGTGCGTAAACAAATTACTGTTGGGCAATTGATAGAAAAGCAAATAAATATGACGGATTCATGGCAATGATCATATATATAGGCATCACGTCCAAGACAAGTAGACCGACTCCTGCCTGCATCTACTACTATTACTCCACCCATCGACCGCTATCCAGCATGCATCTAGGGTATTAAGTATGAAACAGAGTAACGCCTTAAGCAAGATGACATGATGTAGACAAAGTAAACTCAAGCAATATGATTAAACCCCATATTTTTATCCTTAATGGCAATAATACAAATACGTGTCATGTCCCTTTCTGTCACTGGGATTGAGCACCGCAAGAGTGAACCCATCACAAAGCACCTCTCCCATTGCAAGATAAACCAGTCTAGTTGGCCAAACCAAATCGATAGATCGGAGAGAAATACAAAGCTATAATAATCATGCATAAAAGAGTTCAGAGAAGACTCAAATATTTCTCATGAATAATCTGATCATAAACTCACAATTCATCGGATCCCAACAAACACACCGCAAAAGAAGATTACATCGAATAGAACTCCAAGAGGAGAACATGGTATTGAAGATCAAAGAGAGAGAAAAAGCCATCTTGCTACTAGCTATGGTCCCGTAGGTCTGTGGTAAACTACTCACACATCATCGGAGGGGCAGCAAGGTTGATGAAGAAGCCCTCTGTGATCGATTCCCCCTCCGGCAGAGTACCGGAAAAGGCCTCCAGATGGGATCGCGGAAGAACATAGGCTTGCGACGGCGAAAAGGTTTTCTCTTCTGTCTTTCTTGTATATTGGGAATATTTGGGAATTTATAGAGCTGGAATTAGGTCAGGAGGGGCTACGAGGGGCCCACAAGCCTGGGGGCGCGCCCTCCAGGTTTGCCGCCTCCTCGTGGCTCTTCTGGTCTTCTCCCGAAGCTTCATGGGTCTCTTCTGGTCCAGAAAAAATATTTAGACTCTTTTTGATAATGATTTTCTAAAAAGGCAAAAACAAGCAAAAAATAGCAACTGGCACTGGGCACTGGGTTAATAGGTTAGTCCCAAAAAATGATATATAATGGCATATAATTACATATAAAACATCCAAAATTGATACTATAATAGCATGGAACAATCAAAAATTATAGATACGTTGGAGACGTATCAAGATTTTGTGAGCAGAAGAGGAGGTAGAGGGGGTATTGACAAGAGTGGTCACCACACTAACTCCATCATAAGCGTGATGCTCTTGCTTTCATCGTCTCACCATGGTCGCGTTTTATCTTCGGTAGCAAGGAAGGAAGGAAGAAAATATGGTGGAAGATATGCATTGGACCGGAAGGCCCATTTGGCCCAATGGTGGCGCGATTAATGTGCTATTCTTTCAAATTAAGATTGGAGTTTCCATTTAGCATATTCGGATTACTCCTCTAAAAGAAGAGGAATTGTTCTCTCTTTCGCAAGGGAGATTTATATGGTTTGGAAAACATAGTTGTTTGTTATAATACAAATGTCGTAAACTGTAATTTCCATTACAGAGTGTAGATGGAAATTATCAAACCACCTGTTATGAAAAATGAGCTAAACAATCCTAAAGAATTAAAACAAAGATTTCGTTGAACAACAACATGAGCGAGCTAAGAAGAATGTCACGCTAAACTCTCAAGTCTTGGTATTGTTACCACCATTGTGATTTCGTGTAGAAATTTGCCTTGTTCATGCATTTGTCTGAGCCTACATACTACAATAGTTAGTCCAAACTTCATACGCTTTTAACCAAGTTGATTCTACTTTTTCTCTATCCATGCACTAAGGAATGTTTACTTTTTTTTTGAAGAAAATGTTTACTTCCAACCAGTGGCGGATCCAGGATTTGAAGTTACCCAGGGCGGACCTTAAAGGAAACGAAAAATCAAACCCACGGTACAATCAAACAAGACAATCAAGCAAATTAATTGGCCAATAGTATGCATTTAGGCAAGACGATCAACACAATGAATTGTGCAAATTAGTTTCATTCTATAGGACTAAGGGAATAATATATACTACAAAAAATCATATAAAGTCTAACTTAAACCCTAAACCCTAAAAAAATGTAACTTAGACTCTTGTTGGCTGAATCTTCCTATAACATCTAATTTGTAATTAATATCAGTATTCAACTTTTAAGAATTAGGTCCATGTGACAATAAATTAAAAAAATGATAGAACGGAAGACGAGAAAATTACTGGAGGGCAAAAGGACCTGCTCTTTGTTGCTTCGGTTGGTTGCTCGCTTGCAGTTTTAAGTAGGACGTTGGGCCGTGGCGGCGGCGATGCTACCTCTTGCACAGATGGCATGAGAAATAGGTGGACTCCCTGCTCCTCCATCAAACACCATCGATTGGACGAACTGGGAAGCGCCTCAGTGACAAAAAAAAGGTTAAGGAAGCGAGGCAACAACGGAGGGCGACGACGTGATCGTGTTCGTTGGTTGATCGGTTTCCATCGATAGGAAGGAACGTCAAAGGCTGCGTACAGAAAAGGAATGGGTCTTCTCAAGTTCTATTGGGCCTTACTCATTGGCCCATCTCTTTAACGAAGCATTTTCTTCTCTTTTCATCTTCCTGCTCGAATCGTTTTATTTCTTCTTCTCTGTAGCATGCACAGAAACCTACAGCAGGAAGCTCCGCTCGCCTCCCATGGTGGCCAGGACTGGCCAAAGCAGTAGGGGGTACCATGGGTTCCCAAAATTTACCCGGGGCGGCCGCCCCTACACGACCCCACGCTAGATCTGCCCCTGCTTCCAACCATGGATAAAATACACATGGTTTGCAATTTTTGCAGAAATTCTATCGATATTGATAGTGGCTAGAGTTGGTTCGAATCTAAGGTCGACGCAACTTCATCGCCATGCAAAATTTTAATGTCTTAAATCAACCAATATGTTAATCGGATCACACACACTAAACATGTGTGATAAATATCATAAACTTTAAAGAAATAAACATAACATCACATAGACGGTAATGCGGAAATGATTGTTTTACATGTGAAAGAGATAAATTAGGATAAAGTAGCAAGAGCTGAACAACTATCTCATCAAGCTAAAAAGACTGTCATGATATGCTCTCAAGACTCAACTGTATCCTCGCCATCACTGTGATTCTGGGATGAAATAGCATGATTTGAACTCGAAGGACCCACCTAAAACATGAGGAAAGATCAACACACAAGACATTGGTATTTCCATAACAAGACACCACTAGTCAGGGAAAACCTTGCCCCATTAGGAATAAAAGGAATGCCTAAATCCTAACTATTGCCTTGTTCATAGAAAAAAAGGCACACAACTACGATCTATCTTGTCATTAATTTTGAATTCAACATGTCAAACTAAGAAAAGAAGAGCAAATGTAAATTTTGGGATGAATGGCATCAGTGGCGTTTACAATCGATTCAGGTTGCCTTATTTTATTATTCTTTGTTATGAAACTCTATTTATGTTGCATTGTCTCATGTTTAAATGTGTATTATATTGAGTAAATTGCATGAAAGCAACCCAACCAACTTGTAGTTCCATGCTCAACTAGTGCAGCTATACTGAACTGGTCTTCTTTCACAAAGCAGACCAACAATGTATAAGCAAGAAGTGCCGAAAGAACATGTTATTTAATGATGAAATGCTAAACTACCTAGCAAGACCTATATTAGTGTAAGTTCTTAATTCATCCTATAAAAGTGTGAAGCTATAAGTTAATATAGGAATCATGACATGTAGTGTTTTGCAACAATGATCTATTCAAAGTATTTACAATATTAAGTAGTTATAAGGCAACTTGCACATGTAGCATAAAGAACATACGTAAACACATGGGTGCATTTTTTTTGGTGAAACATAGTTTTACTTCAACAGAAGTAATTTATCTGTATAAACAAATATGAAATAATTAATCTGTGTGCATTTCAAGATAACGTTATTTACTTAAATGCATAATAGACTAGATTAGGAAAGTGGTAACAAGAACAAGGAAGCTAAAGTGGAAATGAATAATAATAAAAGTTTGATCAAATGTAAAAATTACCTGATATTGTATAGCACTCTCCGTCATACGAACGATCCTCCCAATCTCCTCATTCATAGCCTGTAGAAAAGTTAATTTTAATGATTTGCCATTTAGAAACAATCGTAACTAGTTTGGCCAGTAAAAGTAAACACACTATACCTCGCAAATATCTCCATACTTCTTCATACGAGCAAGTAACTTTTCTCTGTCCCGCTTTTGCCCCACCAAATTAAGCCGTCGGGGGGATCTTGGATACTGAAGTGCCAAGACATATGTTAACTAACTAGTTAAATTCTTTTCTTTGCTCTTAAGATGGTTATTGCTTGTTCAAACTAAAATGTGTAAAATGTATGTTGACTTCTATTTAGGTAAAGAATTACCTTATTTGGAAAGACTGGAACTATTTGATGAATTTGCAGGCCTATTTGTTGTCGAATCACATCATTTGATATACCTTGCAGATGATGATTGAGTTGTATGCTACATCGTTGTGAAAAGACCTATCAAATGGCAAGTCAACAATTTTGTTAGATTTCCCAACATAATTTAATTTGTGTTAAGGTAAATTTCAATAAAGCCAACATACAGTTATGTCATGCTTCTTTTGATGAATGTGGCTCCACATCTCTTCTAGCCGAGAGAGCTCATGCTCCCAAGACTTCCAGTTCTTTAATTTCCAAACTTCCCTCTTTTTTGGCCTACGCACAATGCCGCCTTTTTTGTATACATCTAAGTGTACAAGTGATTGCACATAGATGTAGGATTGCATGTTGTCCGGCTTGCGAGGGCTAAAATCTAAAACTGGGCTAAAGTCTGACAACCTCGCCATGTTTAATATCATAGGCTCGATATTCCTCTCATTCCCATGCAACTCATGAGAAAATAGCCTACCATCATTTCTTTGCATCAACAACTTATCCACATAAGACAAATTTGGACCCGCGATGTAACCTGCTGTGTGAATATTGTACTTCTGGCTCCACCTTGTTGTCAAGTGTCCAGATCTAGAGCTTACCATAAATAACTTTGTGCCAGGTTTGAGCGGTTGCTATACATATTTTCCCATCTATCTCTCTGATCCAGTACCTACGGGGACCACCATAAACACAATTTTCAAGTACTGATGTTGGTAGTTGTATCCGTGCAAAAGCTTCTTCACCGAGATCAAAGCACATAACAACATGCTTCCAGTTAGCTGCCATATCATTAGTTAACCAATACATTGTTCCGCCAACATTGATTAGTCCATTGTTTTTGATGCAACTCAAGCTTAAGGCTTCTGGGGTTTTGATGTCTTTCCATTTCTCATCACCAAGCCTGTAAACTTGAATGATGGTGAATTTGTCTCCATTTTGGGGCCAGTCCTCAACATAGTCACGCACTAAGTGTGTAATTTTGTATTCTCTTGTCAAAGGGTGAAACCCAAAACTGTAGAACAACCATTGGTCGCCACTTAAATTCTTTATAGGTTTCTCAAGATGCAGACATTCGCCAGTTGCAAGGTTAGCTATCTTCATTGTCGATGTCTTTGTGTATAAGAAAATAATCCCATTACATGAACCACAGAGGAAATCATCAGGGTCAATTTTTGGCACTGCATATGTTGATTGTGACCAAGCTTTATCAATTAGAATAGCATCACTCGGGTAATTTTTTCCTGCAACATAATCTTGTTGGGAAAATATGAGGGAATAATGGGACGCATGCTTCAGGTGTGATGTGACAAAATTGGGATCCCGGATCATGTTTTTCCAGTGCGTACAAACACCAATACACACCAATAAAGTGCTCACCGGAAGCCGAAAAAATATCCGCTCAATGAGCTCTCTCGGGAGACAGTTTATGAAACATTCCTCATTTCTTTCCTTCTTTGAACTAGCTTCCTCAGAATCCATAATAAGCATACTATAGCCCGCTGAGACAATCTAACCATAGAAATATTGCACAAGCACCCGCTGAGACAGTCTAACCACAGAAATATTGCACAAGCACACATTTTAGTAAAATGATGATCTGCACCCCCTATATATTAGAACTAAAATAATTTTCGTAAAAAATAAGAATCAATTTTGAAATATTGGTCGAAGACCATGACACTGCAACATCCAAGATCATGCTATTTGTTAATGAAATAATAAACGACCTAGCATGACCTATATTAGTGTAAATTCTTAATTCACCAAATTCAAGGGTGAAGCTATAAGTTAACATAGGAATCAAGACATTTAGTGTTTTACAACAATGCTCAGTTCAGAATATTTATGTATAACCTTGATGAAGTAGTTATTTCTCCTCCAATGTTAAATAACTTGACTGATAACTATCTAAATAATTAACAACACAACAAAATCAATACCTAGGCAACATACACATGTATACAAATAACATAAGTATACACATGACCACAAATTAAAGTATCTGGTGAAGCATAGTTTTGTTGTAATGGAAGTCAGTTATCCATACAAATGAATACAACATAATTAATTTGATTAAGTTTAAAAAAACATAATTAATTTGATTACATTTCAAGATAATTATCTGATGAATTGGATGAGATACTAGATTAGGCAAGTGTTAACAAGAACAAGCAAGGTAAAGTGGAAAGGAATAAAATTACCAGAACTTGTATAGCACTCTTCGTCATACTAAAGATCATCCCAATTCCTCCATATATATAGCCTGTAGGCAGGTTAACTTTACTAATTAGACATCTATAAACAACTGTAAATTATCCGGTTAGCAAATATAAACACAATATACCTCGCAAATATCTGCATCTTTCTTTGTATGAGCAGTTACCTTTTCTCTATCCCTCTTCCGCGCCACCAAATTAAGTCGCCAGAGGTTATCTTGCTTGCTGGAGTGCCAAGACTTATGTTGCCAAGGTGCGGGTGGTTGCTTCGGCCATCTCTACCCAAGATGTGTAAGTCGGAAAAGGCACCCCAACAACTAGCCACAATTCGGTACTCAGAGAAGCGGCGTGGGGAAGACTGTAGATCTTCGCTAACGGATGGCACGAATAGGCGAGCAAGGAAGCCCGTGGAGCAGAGGTAGGGGTGAGAGTGTGGTTCTTGGGGCACAGGGGGAGCTGTGGATGCGCGATGGAGCACTAGATTTGGGGGCGAGAAGGCGGCGGCGGCTAGGACGGAAGGGGGACGAGAGAGATCGATATATATACAGCCGATCTATTCTGCCAATATTGGCAGAATAGTTATTCTGCCCACACTTCCGAACTGCATGCTCAACGCGAGGGCACTGCACTTTCTAAAGCAAGAGTACTGCACTACAAAGACGAGTGAACTTCTCGTCGCAAAAAACTGCACGCGGTGTTTTTTCGGTACTGTTTTTGATCCAGTTTTTTAACCGTTTGTCGGAACGAGGAGTATAATACGCCATTGCAAAGCTATCGATTAGGCGCAACTTTGCCATGTTGAAATTTTTTCGAGATTCCTCGCGGTTTAAGAGCAGTTTCGAAAACGGTGAGCGCCCGACGAGTGGCAGCGAGCGTATTTTTGCGATTTTTTCTAAACCGCTTGTCGGAATGAAGCAAATGATATGCCGTTGGAAAGATATCGTCGAGGCGCAACTTTTTCATATATATTTCTTTCTCTAATTCGTTACGGTTTAAGAGCAGTTTCAAATTTACTAAATCGCGGAATTCTGTTTTTCAAATTTTTGCAATTTTTCAGTACTGTTTTCGCTCCAGTTTTTTAACCGTTTGTCAAAACGAGGCGTGTGATAAGCCGTTGGAAAGCTACAGACGAGGCGCAACTTTCATATGTAGAAATGTTTTTGAGATTACTTACGGTTTTAAATTAATTTTGAAAATGGTGCGGCGGACGACGAGTGGCAGCGGCCGATTTTTCATAATTTTTTTACAAACCGCTGGTCGGAATGATTCAAATGATACGCCGTTGGAAAGATATCGATGAGGCGCAACTTTTTCATGTAGACCACTCTCTCTAATTCCTTATGGTTTAAGAGCAGTTTTGATTTTACCGAAATGCGGACACTCTGCTTTTCGCGACACCAAAATCAACGAGTGAACTGCATCAGACAGAAAACCGCACTGCCTCAGACTGAAAACCGCACTGCATCAGACGGGCAAGTGCACTGCATGGTTTCTTTTTGTCGGACGTAAATTTTCTCAGACGAGGAAGTGGACCGCGCCTCACATCAGGCGTAAGTGAACCGCAACACTATCGAGAAGTGAACCGCATTACTTTTTTTATCGTTTTCGTAACATTTTTCTGCACTTCACATTGCGAGTAAGTGAACCGCGACATTACCGAAACTGAACCGCAACACTACCGAAAATGAACCACATGCGTTTTTGTTGTCTTTTTTCTAACTTTTTTATGTACGAGTGTGTACCGTAGAGACAAGGGCAAGTGAACCACATCAATTTTTGTGTCAAATTGTGTCCTTAATTGAACTTCCTGAACGAAACTAGTGAACTACATATAACAAGAAATGAACTTTGAGATTTGTTTTCCTCGTGTACTAAGTGAACCACACAGAAGTTTATAGCGGACTACGTGAGAGAACAAAGCGAGCTTCAAAACATACACATCCATTCATTATTTTACAGAGCAACACTCACATCAGTAGACCACATTCGTTGTTTTTTTTTCTCACATAATGACCAACAAGGCAACATGTTTTTCGCTGAACTGTGAGAACAATTTTTCATGTGCGGTACCAAACAACAGAAACTACACTTTCATCGGCGGTGGCCGTGGATGAACCACACAGGGGCGCGCGGCACACTGCTCGCGAGATCCGGGTGCACTGCACATCCAAAATCCAGAAAAAAGGAAAAAAAACTCCCTGTGAACCGCACCGCACGGCGAGGTGCACTGCACCATGCGTCGCCGGCGAACCGCACTGGCTAGCGAACTGCACCGCACGACGTATGTGGCTGGCTTCTTCGGCCTCCATGTGTACTGCATCGGATGTGTGCAAACAAGCTGCAAGCCCCAACAAAGCTCACTGTTTCTGTACACCACGTAGCAAAATTAGCATCAAGGACCCAACCGAACTGCATCAGAGAACCCCAAGCAGAAAAACACTCTACACTGCACTTTGCACAAACAAATCTGAAATGGAAAAAAAAGTCAAACTGCAACTGGCCCTCCAACCGCACGGCACCCTATAGCGCACGAACTGGGGAACGTGCCTCGGTGGTCGACGGATTCCTCGGTGAACACGCCTCGGTGGTCGACGGATTCCTCGGTGAACACGCCATGGAGAGCATCTCATCTCTGCCTCTGGTGAACTGCAAACAGCGCCGCATCGGCCTGCTCGTCGAGGGAAGCCGCGAAGGAATATAACAAAACGACAGATTGCTCGACGGAGACCCACCGAAGAGATTGTGAACCCAAGGATGGAGCCATTCCTTTTTTTTGCAGTTCAATCCTGCAAAAAAATCAAACACAAACGCACATAAACATTGAACCGAACTGCTCGGGGATGCAGGGGCGTGGGTCGAACTGCTCGGGGATGTAGAAGAGAGCAACATCGCGCCGCCGAGAAAACTGCACGCGCGCTCTTCGCGAACTGCACACGCAGCTGTGGATTGTAGGCTGACGTCCCGCGGTCCGGTGGTCGGGGACAGCCAAATCCGTGGCCGCTGGAGCTCTGTCAAACTGCACATAAGAGTGGAGGGGAGGCGAGGCAGGTGGCCCCAGGGGCCGGACCCAGCGCGCTCGAGACCGCCATCGCTGCAAGATGGAGGCAGAGGCTGGCGGCAGGCGAAGGCGCTCGACCGGCCGATGGGGAAAGAGCTGGGGAGGCGACGCTCGATCGGCGGGCGTGGAAGGGAGCTGGGGAGGCGGCTGGTGAGGGGCTGGCCGACGAGGAGCACGTCGGCTCGGTGCATAATGCCCGCACCATGGCGGGTCGGGGCGGGACGCGGCGGTGCGCCGGATCTGGCGGCGCAGGGGCCAGATCCAGTGGCCGGTTTGCACGGGGTGGGCGTGGAAGCCTCCGGGGTCTCGGGGGTAGCGCGGCGCCATGCTGAGGTTGGGGGTTTGCGGCGGCACCGGGGAAGGGTGGTCGGGGCAGTGGGGTGGGTGGGCGGCGCGGTGGGCGGCTGGGGAGGAGAAGGGGCGAGCTGCATCTGGGAAGAAGCTTCGGGAGGATTTGGGGATGGAGCGCACGGGAAGAAGGTGGGTTTCGGGGGTGGGGACGTGGGTGGGGTCGAGCTTCACCGTTGAACCAGTTGCCCTCTTCGACCGGGATGTGTGCAGATCCATGGGAGGAGGTGGCAGGTGCACGCCGGCTCCGGGGATGGTGATTTGGGGAAGAACTCGCGCCGCCCGCTGTCGCGGTAGAAGATGTGGAGGGGGAGGGGTGGGGCTCGGGCCGCTGCAGCGGTAGAAGGCGGGGAGGAGAGGGGCGGCGGCATTCTGGTGGGAGGGTGGTGGCAGAATAAGCGTTTTTTGGGTAGAATAAGGTCTTAAGGGGGTTGGTAGAATAGACCCACCCTATATATATATATATATATAGGCTAGGGTTTTTTGTGGGCCTTCGGGCCAATCGGCTGGGGCGGCTAGCAATTTTGGGTCTATTGGGGTAGTAGCCCCAGCCCACACTACTAAAGATTTGGAATTTACCAGAGCACTAGCGTCTATTTGGATGGGCGCCAATTATTTGGCCTGCCCAGGCCCATGTGCTTTTCCAATTCATTCTGTGGCCACACTTTAGGCAAGAGGCTTGCGACCGAATCCTAAGCAAAGTTTTATTTGAGAGCTTTTATAATTTAGTGATTCTTTCTTCTTATGCTTAAGTGTTTAATATACAACCATCATAATATTTTCTGTTATTCAATATGTGTTGGTGCTAAAAACAAGGTAGGTTTCAGAGCTACCAATTCTTCCACACACACACACACACACATGGATTAAGAGAATTTTAGTCATGGGTTATAGATTATAGAAGCAATACATGTTTATTTCACTAGTATTCATATACGGGTGTTGTGCTTATGTTTAAAGATTCAGACTCCGACTTTAAGCATCGGGTAGATGATCTGACTCATTCTTACTAAAAGGTACAAAAAATACCATGTTGTGCCGCACATCTTCTCTCAATGTTTAACAATGATATTCTTATAAGTATCATTCTATTCTGGAAATAGTTGTTGTTAATTGTTATCCGCTCATATGTAGATCTTTGAGAGATTAGTTACGCCATCATGCACCATGTGCTATATTTAATAACGAATTTTATAGTACTTCTAAAGTGACCATGCTATAAGAATAATAGCTTATTATAGCTCTTCTAAATTATGCTAATGTTGTTACCCCTTTGACAAGCTAAATATACCCGGAAAAAACTCGGTGTAGATGTGTTATGGCCATGAAAGGTGAAAGGATCGATATGGTTGACTAGAGGGGGGGGGGTGAATAGGCAACTACCATTTTTTAGCTTTTCTTAACAATTTAGGTTTAGCAACAAATAGGTTGTCTAGATATGCAACTAGGTGGGCAACCTATATGATGCTAACAACAACAACAACAAGCAAGCAAGCAAGCAAGCAAGCAAGCAAACAATACAACACAACAATATCTTGCACAAAGTAAAGGAAAGAAATAACCACAAGTGGAGTCGGTGAAGGCGAGGATGTGTTGCCAAAGTTCCTTCCCTTTGAGAGGAAGTACGTCTCCGTTGGAGTGGTGTGGAGGCACAATGCTCCCCAAGAAGCCACTAGGGCCACCGTATTCTCCTCACGCCCTCGCACAATGCAAGATGCCGTGATTCCACTAGTGGTGCCCTTGAAGTCAACGACCGGACCTTTACAAACAAGGTTGGGGCTCTCTCCACAACTTAATTGGAGGCTCCCAACACCACCACGAAGCTTCACCACAATGGAATATGGCTTCGACGTGACCTCTTCTGTCTAGGGTGCTCAAACACCCAAGAGTAACAAGATCCGCAAGGGATTAGTGGGGGGAATCAAATTTCTCTTGGTGGAAGTGTAGATCGGGGCCCTCTCACCCAAACCCTATAAGATCAACAAAATTTATTGGCTAGGGAGGGAGATCAGGCGAAAATGGAGCTTTGAGCAACAATGGAGTTTGGGGAAGAAAGAGGCAAGTCTCCTTGGGGAAGAAGACCCCCTTTATATAGTGGGAAAGAATCCAACCGTTATCTTGCTCACAACCCGCACACGAGTGGTACTACCGCTCGGAGAGCGGTACTACCACCCGGGCGGGAGTACTCGCAGAGCAGTGCAATGGCATGGAGCCACGAGCCAGTAGTGCCGCCGGAGCGGTACTACCGCAAGCTCCAGCGGTACTACCGCTGGGGTTGCAGCTCAGGAGGCCACGGAGGCAGAGTAGGAACAGGGGGCAGCAGTAGTACCACCACAGCGGTACTACCGCCCAAGCTGAGCGGTACTACGGCTTAAAAGCCGTAGTGTCGTGCACCCACTGCCGCCCTACCACCGCTGAGCACGCGACGCGCCCAGAAAGGAGCGGTAGTGGCGCGGTAGTGGCCGAGCGGTACTACCGCCCATAGGCAGTACTACCGCCAGTACTACAGTTCCACTACCGTGCAAACCCGACACGAAAAGTCGAGTCCCCAGAAGCAGCGGCAGTACGCGCGGCACTAGACAGCGGTACTACCGCTTACAAGCGGTACTGCCGCTAGGGGCCTTCATGACACGGCATAGACAACAGAGGAGCATACTCCATTGAAGAGAAAAGGAACGAGGGTGCAAATGAAAAAGTGTACGTGTTGATTCCACCCAAACCTTTCCGAAGCGAACCCCCTCTTAATAGTATGGTTTTTCCTACGACTCAAATCCACCGAAAAAGAAATGCGGGAAAAATAACCGTCTTGCTTTAACACTCCGAGGGGCATCAATCGTCTTGTGACATATGATAGATTATCTGAAATGCTTAATGCACACGATTAGTCCGCAAATGCATTGTCATCAATCACCAAAACCACTAAGGGAGAAATATGCCCTAACAATCTCCCCTTTTTTGGTGGATTGATGACAACACGGGATTTGCACAAAGGATAAAACGAGATAATAAGCAAACCCAGCATCTACAAAATATAGATGGGCTCCCTCTAGATGTGTGCACTATTTAGGTATGCTTTTGGAATGCAAAACACATACACTAGGATCAACACTCCCCTTATATTTTATAGACACGGCAACACTTGCAACAACATGATATAAGAGAGAAAAGCATGTATGCAAGTCATGGCATGTGAGCATAAAGATGAGGGCACAATAAGGATAGAAACTCACAATCTAACATAATACTAGACATAAGGATAGTGATAGGGTAGCATATGTCTCACACCATAAGAAAGGTACTAAAGTTCTCACAACCACAAACCAAACCAAAGCACACGATAAAAGAGTTCACGAGAGAAGAAAAGCAGCTGCAAAAAAGACACACTCGTGACTCAGCAAATCCCTAAGCTCTCTCCCCCTTTGGCATCGAAACACCAAAAGGGCAAAGAGCACTAAAATGACCCAAGGTGGTAGTGAAACTCCAGAACACTCTCAGAACTCCTCGTGGTTGTCAGACTCCTCCTCTGCAGCAGCCCGCTGAACCTCCTCCTCTGAATCTGACCACTTGCAGTGCTTGGAGGTCCATTCCTCCTCATGAGTGATCTTGTCTTCGGACCCACTAGTAACCTCCAAGCCAATGTGCCTCATCAGAGTCTTGTCGCGACTGCGGGCCTTCTTCTCTGCCACATGAGCCCTATACTGACCCTGAGTTTGGATGCAGAACAACTTCTTCATCTTCTCTTTGAGCTTAGACGCCCACGTTGGTTCCTCGGAGGGTGGCACATACTCAGCCTCATCATCATCCCCCTCAGACTCATTGGCCTGAGCCTCAACCTCAGCCTCTCCAGTAGTGCCCCAAAGCTCCTTCAACCTCAGCTTCCTGACGTCATGAGAGACGAGATCACCTGTCACAAGCATCTCCTCTGGGAAAGTAGAAGCCCATGTGTCCTCAATGAGCTTCATCAAATAAGGTCCATAGATCAGACACTTGCGCTAAAACACTACAGAGCGAAGTTCAGACCACATAACATGAGAAACATCCAACACCTGATGTGTATTCTTCTCCTTCTAATAGATGAGCAGCATATCCACAAGATAGGAGTGAACCATGTCCAGGTTCCCAATGCGTGGAAACAGAGACTGCCTGAAGATCCTATGCATGATATCCAAGAAAGCATTCAACTCATATGATACTTTACCAGTGGAGGAGATCTTCTCCTTTGAGAAAGGATAGAGGGCGGACTTGTGCGTGGCTGCCTCTGCTGCGTGAGGGCGCAATCCAATGGGGTTCGCAAGCCCCTCATCATTGTAGCTCAAACTCTCCATGAAGTCCTTCCATGGTGCTGTCAGATGTCTCCCATTGGGCATCCATTGCAGGGTCCTTGCATCATCAGTACCAAAATGAACTGTGGCATAGAACTGGGCCACAAGCTCTGGATCGAAGTCCTTGTTGAACGAGATGATTCTCAGAATATCTAGCTGTTCACACAGAGCCAAAGCTTCTTCGAAGTATTGGGGATTCTTCTCCAAATGACCGAGATCAATTGACCTGACAGTGACATACAAGTTCTTCTTGGCCATGAGAACATCGTGGTAGATGGACATTTGCTGCTTGGTCCAGAAGGGACGGTTCATCAGAGTGGGGTCTTGAGGGTTGCGGTACAGATTGCGATGGCGCGCAACATAGAATTCCTTGGTCGGCAACTCATTCATGGACTTCTCCTTCTCTTTGTCTTTCTTCTTGCTAGCGACTTGCTTGTCCCTCGGCTGGGGTTGAACATGAATACTGGGAGCTGCACTGTCACTCTCTGAAGTGCGATAGCGCTTTGAGCCACCTTGACCATCCAGATTCTTGCGACGCGCCTTATGCGCAGAGCTACTACCACCTGGAGCCAACAACACAGCACGAGGGAAAGCAGGTGTAAGCAATTGCATAAGCCAAGGGAATTAATCAAAAAGGATTGAAGTTTGATTTGAGGGAAGTGGAAGTTGACAGCTCCTTGTGGTAGTATCGTGGACTGCAGCGGTAGTACCGCCTACAAGCGGTAGTACCGCTCCAGGTGGAGCGGTAGTACCGCCCGAGGCGGAGGTCAACGGGGCTGACCACTACCGCGGTGAGATCCGGTACTACCGGAGTTGCCAAATTCAAATTCCCTCCAACCAAACTTCAATCCACCTAATCTAGCAGTCTTCTACGCCCTACTCATGCCTCGATTTGACTAAAAATCAGAGAATGCAACAAATATTGCCCTAGAACCTAGATCCAAAAACTAGAATCATAGGAGAGAAAAACGGGGGCAATACCGGCATCCATGGCAAGAGGAGAAGGTGGGGATCGATCCCACCGGACGGAATCGCGGAAGACAGCACGGAATCGGCGGCCCGGCGGTGGCCATCGGAGCGAGTTGTTCGCCTGGGAGAGAGGAGAGCGTGAGGGAGAGAGAGATGAATGGGTATGGGGGAGTTGGAACTCCCCCTGTCCGACTCATAACCCCCTCACGAATCCGCAGAGCGGTAGTACCGCCCCGGTACGACTGCACGGTAGGAGGCCGGGTAGTACCGCTCCAACGGTAGTACCATTGGCCGGAGCGGTAGTACCAATTATAAGCGGTAGTATTGCCCGAACACCAACGGTAGTACCGTGCAGACGCAAACTTGCAAGATCAAATTGAGATGGGTGGCTTATGCAAATATTAGGGGCTGTAGAGAGATGGCTTGGGTTGGAGACAAGAAGACCAGCAAAAGGGAAGAGGCACTCCAAGTTCAAAGGACAAACAAAAGAGGAGCAAACTTGGAGTGACTCAAAACACACACAAAAAACTTAGAAGACTAGATAAAACCAAATCGAACCAACTCGAGCAAACACCTCTCAAAGAGAGGGCGGTGGCCGAAGCCACCTATGTTTGAGTCAATTGGTATGGCACCGCGAAGATTTTAACCTTGGGCCCATGACCAAAACTCATCTTTGAAGCACAAGTACCATAAAAAATGGCTAATGTGAAAGACTTGATCGATTTATGCATAATGGGGGGAGGGAGAGTTCATTGAGAGAACAACACTGCCCCTATGTCCATGCCTGCATCTAGAACAAGATAATCATCATGAATGCGGTGGGGTGTGTCAAGATTCAAGCCACATTGGTTGAATCAATGATATTTAGCTCATGCCTTAACTCGAGAAATCTTGATTCATCCAAAGGCTTCATGAAAATATCCGCTAGTTGCTCTAGAGTGTTGACATAAATAATATCAATCTCTCCACGCTTGATGTGATCCCGGAAGAAATGATGACGGATCTCAATATGCTTCATCTTGCTATGCTGCACCGGATTGTAGGAGATCTTGATTGCACTTTCATTGTCACATAGAAGAGGCACTTTGTCACAAGTGACACCGTAATCCTTTAAAGTTTGCCTCATCCATAGCAATTGTGCACAACAACTTGCGGCGGCTACATACTCGGCCTCGGTGGAGGAGAGAGACACACAATTTTTTTTTCGAAGACCAACTCACCAAAGAGCGACCAAGGAATTGGCACCCTCCGGAAGTTGACTTCCTATCCACACGGTCTCCCGCCCAATCCGCATCCGAATATCCCCTGAGATCAAAGCTTGCACCTTTGGGGTACCATAAGCCAAAGTTTGGGGTATGAGCCAAATATCGAAAGATTCGCTTGACCGCCACAAAGTGTCTTTCCTTATGTGCGGCTTAAAACCGTTCACACATTCCCACACTCAGCATGATATCCGGTCTAGACGCACAAAGGTAAAGCAAGGATCCAATCATGGAGCGATATACCTTTTGATCCACCGCTTTACCATTGGGATCAATGTCAAGTTGGCACTTGGTAGGCATTGGAGTCTTGGCCGGCTTGACATCATCCAACTTGAATTTCTTGAGCATGTCTTGGGTATATTTGTCTTGGTTGATGAAGGTTCCTTCTCTCCTTTGCTTGACTTCGAACCCGAGAAAGAACTTCAACTCTCCCATCATGGACATCTAAAACTTCTCCGTCATGAGTGCAGCAAACTCATCATTGAAAGCTTTGTTAGGAGAACCAAATATAATATCATCAACATATAGTTGGCATATGAACAAATCCCCTTTAACCCTCTTCATAAAAAGAGTGGGATCGATTTTCCCAATTTCAAACCCATGGTCTTGTAACAACTTGGTAAGGTGCTCATACCACACACGTGGGGCTTGTTTAAGGCCATAGAGTGCCTTATCGAGTTTGTATACATGATTGGGGAACTTGGGATCCTCGAACCCCGGGGGTTGTTTGACATATACTAACTCATTAAGAGGACCATTAAGAAATGCACTTTTCACATCCATTTGTTGCAACTTAAAATCATGATGAGATGCATATGCAAGCAACATGCGAATAGATTCAAGACGAGCAACGGGAGCAAAGGTTTCACCGTAGTCGATACCCTCGACTTGGGAGTAGCCTTGTGCCACCAATCTTGCCTTGTTTCGAACAACAACACCGTTCGCATCTTGCTTGTTTTTGAATATCCATTTGGTTCCAATGACATTATGGTTCTCCTTTGGCCTTGGCACCAATTGCCACACCTTGTTGCGCTCGAAGTTGTTGAGCTCATCATGCATGGCTTCAAGCCAATCCACGTCCTCCAGCGCCTCATGTACCTTTTGGGGTTCAACACATGAAACAAACACGTGATGCTCACAAAAGTTCGATAATTTTTTACGAGTGGTTACCCCTTTCTTTAAGCTCCCATAGACATTCTCCATGACATGTCCTTATTGCTTGAGTTTGGAAGCAATCTTGGCGGCACGACGCTCCAATAGCTCCTTCACAGACATTTGAGAAGAATCATCTTGATCATCTTGAGTGTCGTCTTGAGCTTGCTCTTGATCTTGTACTTGCTCTTGATCTTGAACTAGTTCTTGATCTTGAGCTTGCTCTTGATCATTAGCTTGCTCGGTGTCTTGAGCTTGCTCGGAGTCTTGAACTTGATCTTGGGCATCACTTGTTGAATCACCATCATCATGAGATTGATCTTGCCCTTGATCTTGTTCACTCGGTTGAGGGCCTTCGGTTTGCTCTTCAGAAGCGTGTGGGTCAATGGTTGGTGATGGCTCCACTTGCGTAGAGCATTGTCCTTCTCCTTCGGCCACAAGGGGTTCCTCAATGGGGAGTATTTGACCAATCCCCATTATTCTTATGCCTTGGGGAGGAATTTCATCACCTACATCACAAAGACCACTTTGCTCTTTGGGAGCCATTATTTTCATCAAACTCTATGTTACATGTCTCCTCAATGAGTCCATTGGACTTGTTGAGGACACGGTAAGCATGAGAGTTTGTAGCATAACCAACAAATATGCCCTCTTGAGCTCTAGGTTCAAATTTCGACAAACGAACACCTTTCTTGAGAATGACACACTTACACCCGAACACCTGGAAGTACTTGAGGTTGGGCTTGTTACCGGTAAGTGTCTCATATGGAGTCTTGTTCAAGTCTTTGTGGAGGTAGAGCCGATTGGATGCATGACATGCGGTGTTGATGGCTTCGGCCCAAAAGTTGTATGGAGATTTGAATTCCGCCATCACTGTCCTTGCCGCATCCATCAACGTCCAGTTCTTCCTTTCCACTACACCATTTTGTTGAGGGGTATATGGTGCGGAGTATTGATTCTTGATCCCCTCATCACTAAGGAACTCTTCCAAGGTGTAGTTCTTGAACTCGGTGCCGTTGTCACTTCTAATCATCAATATCTTTGCCTCATGTTGACGTTGAGCTTCATTTGCAAAGTCGATGACGGTTTGTTGGGTCTCACTCTTCCTCTTGAAGAAATATACCCAAGTGTATCTTGAATAGTCATCCACAATCACCAAGCAATACTTTTTCCTCCAAGGCTATCAAAGGATGGAGGTCCAAAGAGATCCATGTGAAGGAGCTCCAAGGGCCTCTTCGAGTAGATGATAGTCGTGGGTCAGTGACCCGTCTCATGTAGCTTTCCTTCGATACAAGCACTGCAAGCACGATCTTTGGCAAAGCTCACATTTGTTAGTCCACGAACGTGATCCCCTTTGAGTAGACTTTGCAAAGATCTCATATTGACGTGGGCTAGACGGCAATGCCAAAGCCACCCCACGTCAACTTTAGCCATTAGGCAAGTCGCGATCTTAGTGGGTCGCTCCAAGAAGTTAACCACATAGAGACCGTTTTTGACATGCCCAACAAAAGCTACTTTAAGAGTCTTGCTCCACAAAAGGGCCACGGTATCAAGATCAAAGAATGTGGCAAAGCCCATAAGTGCAAGTTGACGAACAGAAAGTAAATTGTATGCAAGGGTCTCAACAAGCATGACTTTCTCGATTGATAAATCATGAGAAATCACAACCTTGCCAAGACCCAATACCTTAGATGTTGAGGCATCACCAAATTGAACATGGGTGGGCATAGATGGGCTTGGTTGCACGTCCACCACCAAATGCTTGCTCCCGGTCATATGATTTGTTGCTCCACTATCGAGCAACCATGATCCTCCACCGGAAGCGAACTCCTACAAGAGATCAATGCTTGGTTTTAGGTACCCATTCTTGAACGGGTCCTTTGATGTTAGTAACAAGGGTCTTAGGAACCCAAATAGACCATTCAATGTACTCATAATAAGAACCAACAAATTTGGCATAAACATGCTCATCACTAGCACGACATAAAACATAAGAAGGGTTAAAATCGCCGGCTTTGTTCGATGGAGTGGTTTTGCCCTTCTTGGCATTTCCACCCACCACCTTGTCCTTCTTCTCCTTATGAGCACCCTCTCCCTCCATGACAAATACCTCTTTGAGAGGGAGAGGTTTCTTGGTCTTGTTGTTGTTCTTGTTCTTTGACTTGGGCACAAACCCAAGTCCCTCCTTTGCCACAACTTCCTTTTGATTGCTCAAAAGTTCGTTGAGGTTCTTCTCGCCTTGTATGCAAGTCACAAGGCCTTTCTCGATTTGCTCCTTTAACTTGGCATTCTCCTCCACAAGATGAATATGCTCACAACAAGGGTTAGTATCATGAGCATTATCAATTAGCACAACTATGGCCTTCCAAGTTAGTGATAGTCTCTTCATGAGACTCAATGGTATCATTGGCCTCACCTAGTTGTTCCAAAAAGTGCTTCTTGGTCTCACCTTTGAGCTTACCCAAGAACTTATCGAACTCATTCTCATCCACCTTTACCTCCTCATTTTCATCCACACAATCCGTCAAAGAAGGATTAGTAGTGAAGGAAGTTTTGATGTTGGAGGTTACCTTGTTGATGCCTCTTGCCATGAGGCACTTGGGGATGATGTTCTCGTTGGGGGCGTCGAAGAGGGACACCGAGGTTGGAGAAGAGGTGGCTATGGCCACGGTGGCCATTGCAAACACTTCACCACTTGCGTCATCATCATCATCGTCGGAGTTGTACTCTTCTTGCACCACCAACCCCTTTTGTGGCACCTTTTTAGTGAAGTTGTTCTTGTTCGTGGAGGACTTGGCCTTGTCTTTGCGGATGAGCTTGCCACCATTGTCTTCCCTCTTCTTGTAGGGGCAATCCACCACGAAATCACTCACATTGCCACAATTCTAGCAAGTTCTCACACGTTGCTTGCCCTTGGAGCCACTTGAGTTGTTCTTGGAGAAGTTGGGCCTTGAGTTTCTCTTGTTGCCCCAAAATTGCCTTGACGCAAGAGACATGTGCTCGTGGTAAGCATATTTGGTGTCTTCAGGGCAACTCTCCTCTTCTTCCTCTTCTTCTTCTTCCGGAATTGCCATGGCTTTTGCTACTTGTAGTCTGCGTTGGTATTTCCCCGAAGAGGAGAGGATGATGCAGTATAGTAGAGATAAGTATTTCCCTCAGTTAAGAACCAAGGTTATCAATCCAGTAGGAGAACCAAGCAAAATTCCATTAAGCGCACCTGTACACACAAGAGCAAACACTTGCACCCAACGCAAATAAGAGGGTTGTCAATCCTCTTAGCGGTTATTTGCAAGGATTAAATCTTATAGAGATAAATAGATAAACTAAAATACTAATTAAAATAAAAGTAAATAAATTGCAGCAAAGTATTTTTAGGCTTTTTATATATGATAAAGTAGACCGGGGGCCATAGTTTTCACTAGAGGCTTCTCTCTCGAACACATAGCATACAGTGGGTAAACAAATTACTGTTGGGCAATTGATAGAAAAGCAAATAATTATGACGGATTCATGGCAATGATCATATATATAGGCATCACGTCCAAGACAAGTAGACCTACTCCTGCCTGCATCTACTACTATTACTCCACCCATCGACCGCTATCCAGCATGCATCTAGGGTATTAAGTATGAAACAGAGTAACGCCTTAAGCAAGATGACATGATGTAGACAAAGTAAACTCAAGCAATATGCTTAAACCCCAGATTTTTATCCTTAGATGCAACAATACAAATAAGTGTCATGTCCCCTTCTGTCACTAGGATTGAGCACCGCAAGATTGAACCCATCACAAAGCACCTCTCCCATTACATGATAAATCAATCTAGTAGGCCAAACCAAATTGATAGATCGGAGAGAACTACAAATCTATAATAATCATGCATAAAAGAGTTCAGAGAAGACTCAAATATTTCTCATGAATAATATGATCATAAACTCACAATTCATCGGATCCCAACAAACACACCGCAAACGAAGATTACATCAGATAGAACTCCAAGAACATCGAGGAGAACATGGTATTGAAGATCAAAGAGAGAGAATAAACCATCTAGATACTAGCTATGGACCCATAGGTCTGTGGTAAACTACTCACACATCATCGAAAGGGCAGCAAGGTGGATGTAGAAGCCCTCTATGATCGATTCCCCCTCCGACAGAGTACCAGAAAAGGCCTCCAGATGGGATCGCGGAAGAACAGAGGCTTGCGGCGGTGGAAAGGTTTTCTCTTCTGTCTCTCTGTTGGTTTGGGAATATTTGTGAATTTATAGTGAAGGAATTAGGTCAAGAGGTTCCACGAGGGGCCCAGAAGCCTGGGGACGCGCCTACCCCCCCTGGGCGCGCCCTCCAGGCTTGTCGCCTCCTCGTGACTCTTCTGGTCTTCTCCCAAAGCTTCCTGGGTCTCTTCTGGTCCAAAAAAAATTAATCCAAAGTTTTTTTCTCGTTTGGACACTTTTTGATAATAATTTTCCGAAAAGGCAAAAACAAGCAGAAAACAGCAACTGGCACTGGGCACTGAGTTAATAGGTTAGTCCCAAAAAATGATATATAATGGCATATAATTGCATATAAAACATCCAAGATTGATACTATAATAGCATGGAACAATAAAAAATTATAGATACGTTGGAGACGTATCAGCCTTCAAAGCAAGGTTGGTCTTCTTTGACCGTTGGACACGAGCTAGAGCGTTGTCGGCGGTCTTGTTCAAAATGTTCATTGCAATGAATTCATCCAACACTTCACTTGAGGACAAGGTGAGGAAGTCCGGTCTTTGACGGATCACGGAAGACATACTCTTGTTGAATGGCATGATGGCCTTTAGGAACTTGCGCTTGACCCAAGTGGCATACGTATCCTTGCTCCCATGATCTCAGAGTGAGACCGCGAGAGTAGTCAATCTCCGGTATAGCTCACGAGGATCTTCATCATCCTTCATCATGAACTCATCGGCCTCATCAAGTATGACCTCAAAGTTTAACCATTGAATGCTTGAGTTTCCCTTGTACAATGAGACGATGTGCTCCCACGCATCCTTGGCGGTTGTGAATGGCCGCAAATGAGAGAGTTCTTCCGGCGGCATTTCGGATTGGAGAATGAACAAAGCAGAGTGATTGAGTTGATTGTCCACTTCTTCTATTGGTGTCATGTTGTACCGATCATGAGGATGGAAAGCTTGCTCAATGACCCTCCAAAGTTGTGTTGAGCTGTGATTCAAATAAGACTTGATACGAAAAACCCAATCATGAAAGTTATTCAAATCAAGCTTAGGAGGAGGACCAAGAGGTTTAATGCGAGGTGATGGTACCGGACCTCCATAGTCCGGGGGAGGGCAGTCGCGGCATGAATGCCCGTCCCATTCTTTCCTTGAGGTAAAGTAGGCTTATCACTACTAGCCCCCTCCTTACCGGAGTTAGCATCTGACTCCGAGTTGGTGGGTTTAACCACTTGCAACGGATCGGTAGAAAGTTTGAGGCCCTCAAGAAGTTCTTTAAACAAGGATTTGACCTCGGTCATCATGGAGGTCTTAAGTGAGGCAATTGCCTCATTTAAGTCCTCACGTGTGACTGTGGTCACCACCTTGGCCGCGGGTAGGTTCTCCTGTAGGATCGAAAGTATGTCTAGAGGGGGGGTGATTAGACTACTTAACCAAATAAAACCTAACATTTTCCCAATTTTAGTTGTGGGCAGATTTTAGCAATAGTACATGTCAAGCATCACCCTACACATGCAATTCTAAGAGTATAGCAGCGGAATATAAGCAATTGCATATGTAAGTAGAGAGGGGATTGGAGATTTCAAACGCAATGAAGACACGATGGTTTTTGGCGTGGTTCCGATAGGTGCTGCTATCGTACGTCCACGTTGATGGAGACTTCAACCCACGAAGGGTAATGGCTGCGCGAGTCCACTGAGGGCTCCACCCACGAAGGGTCCACGAAGAAGCAACCTTGTCTATTCCACCATGGCTTACGTCCACGAAGGACTAGCCTCACTCGGGGTAGATCTTCACGAAGTAGGCGATCTCCTTGCCCTTACAAACTGCTTGGTTCAACTCCACATCAGGTTGGAGGCTCCTAAGTGACACCTAACCAATCTAGGAGACACCACTCTCCAAAAAGTAATAGATGGTGTGTTGTTGATGAACTCCTTGCTCTTGCGCTTCAAATGATAGTCTTCCCAGCACTCAAACACTCCTCACAGTTTTGGCTATGGTGGAAGAAGGATTTGAGTGGAAAGCAACTTGGGAAAGGCTAGAGATCAAGGTTCAAATGGTAGGAATGGAATATCTTGATCTCAACACATGAGTAGGTGGTTCTCTCTCAGAAAATGTATGGTGGAAGTGTAGGCACGTTCTGATGGCTCTCCTTACTGAGAAGGATGTGGTGGAGGGGTATATATAGCCTCCACACAAAATCCAACCATTACACACTTTTGACCCAACTCGGTGGCACCGAAACAATCATCTCGGTAGCACCGAACTGTGTAAAAGATATGAACGTTAGGAATCTCGGTGGGACCGATATAGACAACTCGGATGGACCGAAGTGCAATGGCTTAGGGCAATCCTCATCTCGGTGGCACCGATTGTATCAACTCGGTAGGACCGAAGTGAAGCAATAAGGCAACAGAGAGTTGGCAAGCCATCTCGGTGAGACCGATTTGCATAACTCGGTGAGACCGAAGTGAATGCAAACGATTACAGAGAGTTGGCAAGGCCATCTCGGTGGGACCGAGATCCATTTCGGTGGATCCAATTTGTTAGGGTTTGGCAGTGGCTAAGTCTTGGATGAACTCGGTGGGGCCGAATAGAGAATTTCGGTGGGGCCGAGTTAGAATATAGGTTTTGGACATATTTGGATGGAGAAGGTGCTTGAGGGTTTAGGAGTACTGTCACTAAGCACTTGAGCAAAAGGACCATTAAGCAACACCTCATCCCCTTTTAATAGTATTGGCTTTCCTATGGACTCAATGTGATCTTGGATCACTAAACCAAAAATGTAGAGTCTTGAGCTTTTGCCAATCCTTGTCCTTAGCATTTTGAGGGTCCACGTCTCTAGTCCATGCCATGCCAATCATTGAGCATCCTGAAATCTTAATCTTGAATGGACATTAGTTCAATGAGATATATGTTGTTATGAATTACCAAAACCACCAAGGGAGCAAATGTGCTTTCAATCTCCCCCTTTTTGGTAATTGATGACAACATATAGATCAAAGCTTCGACAAATGATTGAATGAATGAAATACATTGTTGCTTTGAGAAGTATGTGATAAGCAAGAGCTCCCCCTAAATTTGTGCATTAATAAAAATTTGCGTTTGAATGCAAATGCACAATCGATTAGGCTCATGGGTTACTCTTCCATGTCACATACATCTTGGTGGAGCGCGCAAAATGATAAGAGTAGAAAGTGAGCACGCATCACCAACACAAGTAATTGATCATACAAGATAATGGTAGAGATAAACATGAATCATCACAATAAGCATACTATGATCATCACAGGCATAAGTGATAGAATATCACACAAAGTACTGTAGCAAGCACACACATGACAAATCGAACAAAGTATCAACGACCAAGCAAATAAGTAGCAAAAGAAACCGAAGAAAATCAAAAACAAGAACTCTCTCTCTCTCGAAGCTACTCTCTCTCTCGAAGCTACTCTCTCTCTCGAAGCCTATGATCTATACAGATTCTCCCTCTTTGGCAACAAGTACCAAAAAGTTCAAATAAGTATAGCACTAGTCGACACTCTAGGCACGGTGATCTCCGGCTGGCGGCTCCGGTGTGCGTAGATGGTGTGAAGAGGAGAGCGTCCGCGAATGCTTCTGCTGACGTCTGCTGGACTGGTGGAGTTGAGACCTGCGGTGGCACAGTGGCAGTAGCGGCTGGTGCAGACACTGTGGTCCGTGGATCCACGACTGGAACTGTAGCTGACCGGGCTTCCCTAGGTACTGACTGAAATTGCTCTGTGGTTTGTCCATCATCTCCACTGTCATCTGATCTGGCTAGCTTGACAGCATCAACATCACCTTGCAGTTGTTCAACTGAAGTCTGAATCTCAGTAACTTTGACATCCAAATCATGAAACTTTGTCTCAATGATCCGCTCAAAACTAGCCTGGGTCTGGGTGAGGTTGGCCAAACTTCGCTCAATCCTCAGAGTGGCTTCAAGCAGATATTGCATTTGATCCTTGGGTGTCTTGAGATTGGCAATTTGAGCATTGGGAGCTGATGCCTCCTGAGCTGCCTTTGCTTCTTTAGCTTTGCGGATTTCCTCTTGAGCTTGTGCAGAAGTGGGATGTGAAGGATCCATCACTATGACATTGTCCTCAAAATCTGGACGGAGTGGCAAATGCTCTCGATCGAGAAGGTATGTGTTGGTTCCAACCTTAGAGTTGATCAACAACTGAATGTGTGGAGCATATCCACATGATCTCTTCTGATCTGCTGTAGTCCTCTTGATAGTCTCTACTATCAGGCTCATCACCTTGAATTTCTGAGGTGTATCAAACAAATGCAGCAAATTGATGAAGTGGCCACGAATCATCTTATCATCGCCTGACTTGGGTAACAAGGTGTACCGCAAGATTGTGTTCGTGGTGGCCAGTCCTGGTAGCAAATGCTTCACTGATCCAAGTTTGTGTGTCTCTATATCCTTCTGAGGAATTGCAGTGTACATGTTGGCCATGGAGTTGTGATCCATCTTGAGCTTGGCATATCTGTCAATATCATCATCCTCTTCCTTGGGTGCACCAAGAAGATTTGCCCACTCAGAGATGGTTGACTGGTACCTTATGCCCTCAGTCATCCACACTATTCTGCCATCTGGATAGAAATGAGCAGTAGAGTAAAATTGCATGATCATCTCATCATTCCACTTGGTCAATTTATGTCCAACAAACTCATCAACTCCTGCAATCCTGAAACTCTCATGGACATGGGGAAAATAATCCTCATTCTCATCTATGTATTCCCAGTCCACCCACTTCATGTCACTGACTATGGGCTTCTTGTCAAGCAAAATTGTCTCATAAAAGTCTTGTTGTTCTCGAGTGTGAAAGCGATAATCACATGTTGTCCTTCTCCTTATAGCATAAGGATCTGACTGTCTCCACTGACGCAGTCCTTTATCCTTTCTTAGCATCATGTTTTCTGCTACTGGGTGTGCATTGTCATGGTCTAGAATCTTGGGCTTCAATTTTCTGAGCACTAGAGGCTCTTCATCAACAGTTGACTCAGGCACTAGGGCCTTGTTCTTCTCTGTAGCTGATATGTTCCTAGTTGATCTCTTGGGTGCAGACGCCTTTGGCTTTGACTTGGAGGGTGCAGCAGTCTTGATTGCATCAGACATGAGCTTCTGAGCTTTGACTGGAGGTGCAGTGGCTGCTGGCTCATCCTCCTTCTTCTTCTTCCTCATCAATCATCATAGATGGTCTGCCAATCACACGGGCAAAAGATTTCCTTACTCTCTTCTTCTTGGTTCCTTCAGCTGCCTCTGTGTCACTAGGCTTTTGCATAGTCTGCTGAGGCACTTTCCTCACAGTAGTTCTTTCTTTGACAGAAGTAGGCTTTGTGCTGTACTCCTTAGCAAGCACTACTCTCTTTTTCTTGGTTGCAGCTTCACTTGCAACAAAGTCCTCATCCTCACTGTCTGAGGTTTTCTTCTTCCTTGTTCTGGTTGCAGCTTTAGGAAGATCTGGAGAGCTCCTCTCTCCCTCATAGAAACTTTCAGCTGGGCTTGACCCTTCACTCATTTCTGCCTGCTGTTCAGATCTGTTCTGACTGTCACTGTCACTAGACATCTTGCTGAGCTGACCCTGTGAATAGATAGGTATGGGCAGAGTAGACGAGTCATCACAAAAAGCAGATTGTTTTTCATAAAAATGAGTTCAAACTTTAGTTCTAGGTTTTCACAGAATGCATATCGGATGGACCGAGTTGATAATCTCGGCGACACCGAAGCACACTACAGAGACATTACACGCCATTTCGGTCAGACCGATATGGGTTTCGGTGGCTCCGAGATGCTAGGGTTTCACTGAGATGTTACTTTTGGTCTCACTGATTCGCACAACTCGGTGGCACCGAGATGTACTAGTGCTATGGCCAGAGACCAAATCGGTGGTACCGAAAATTTCTATTCGGTCGGTCCGAGATGCGTTCGGCGGAAACCTAACCCTAAATTTTTTGCTCGAATCTGGTTCTTACGAACTAATCTGGTGGAAAGAGTATTGCATTCGTGGCAAGATACATGGCATTATCCTTGTGCATTGAATCAGAGTAAAATGAGGCATGAGGAGATCGAATCTCACCCTAACTTGGTGGAGATCCTCTACGGCGGCAACGGCAGTGGAGATTACCGTTGACGGCGACGGAGTCCTGCAGCGAGGGCGCGCTGGAGATGACGGCGACGATCCGAAGACCAAGGGGGCGGCAGCAATGGGGCGCGGGCACGTAACGTTTGAAGAAATTTTCAACCGCACGGGCCGCTGGAAATATATACCCATGTGCTGTCGGTGGCACCGAGTGGAACAAATTGGTAACACCGAGACGTGCACCTGCTTGCAGTTACAGCAACTCGGTCCGACCGAGTTGGTCTAATCGGTAGCACCGAGATGAAAACCTAGATCAGTCTAAGTGATTTCGGTTCGACCGAGTTTGAGTGAGTTGGTTCAGCCGAAATCAACTAGAAGGTTTTGGAGGTTCAGCCCTTTCACATCGGTGGCTCCGAGTGCTCCTGACCCAGAGGGTCCGAAAAAGACTTGTTCAATTTTTGTGATGCAGCAAGAATAGAATTTGAGACAAGAAAGCATAGATAGCTAGAGAAGGTACTTAGGCATTCTTGTACATCCACTTGGCCAGAAAAACCAAGACAATCAAAACAACAAATGGATGTCCTCGAATGATGAAAACATGCAATCCAACATGCTCACACAATAAGATAGCAAATGAAATATGTGTCAAACATGCACATCCAATTCTAGCATCTATCAAGCAATGGCGATGACTAGGTCATCTATATATGAGTATATTGACTTAGGAGCCAAATGAGAACATTTGATCATAGGTCATACTCATCGTTTAAGCACAAGTGGGGTTACCACTTTTACATAAAGCATTGATGTGTTCACACCATTAGAGTTGCTTTAGCTCAATTGCTTAGAGCAAAGCTCCCCCTAGATGTGATATCCTCCCTAAGAGGGATGAACTAACCTTGGGTTTTGTCGATGATGACTTCATGTAGATGTTGAAGATGTGGATGCTCAATGTTGATGTAGACCATCAAGAGTTGGGAGCAATCCTTTGGAGTTTTGTGCTTTCAATACCTACATGGGTTAGTCCCACATAAGGAACATACAAGGATATCCATAGACATAGAGTGAAATACACATATGATGATGTCCATGAATGCATTGAATACCTTGTCCCTTGTCTTACCAACAAGAGGTTTTGTGACTCCATGAACTAGTGCAAAATGTGGAAGTTGATTGCACAAGTCCTTGCCATAAATAATATGAGTGAAGTTTGTTGGCGGAGTCACCCTCAAGAACTTTCTAGTTCTTCTTCTTTTGGACCAACATCAACTTGATGGGAATCCTTGGAGTTGTAGTAGCACTTGATGAAGTAGAACTTGATGAAGTCTTGGGAACCCACTTGACCATGGCTTGAGGAGCTTCTTCAAATGAATCAATCGCTTCTTAAAGTTTGTCCTTGCCTTTTAGCTTGTGGTCTTGTGGTGGAAGATCTTCTTGAGCTTGTGTTCCCTTGAAGGAAGTAGGATCATACTTCTCCTGTTGAGGAACAAACTTCGTCTTGGGGTATTGATCTTCTTCCCACTCAACTCCATCGGCATTGAACTTTCGTTCAAAACCAACACCTTGGTTCTTCCGGTGCCTTCCTTGCTTGCGTACAATTTCCTCAAATTGCTTACTCCCGGCAAGACTCTTGTAGACACCTTTTTCTATAATTCCTTTCAATAGCATATTTTCTTGCTCAAGTGTAACTTGGCTAAGAGAATCGTTAGTGGAATCAATAGAACTACTAGAAGCAACAATATTGGATTTAGCATTGTTATTGTTACTACTAGAGGTAGAACCATTTTTGCCCTTGTTGCTAGTTTGCTTAGATTTAACTTGTGGCATAAAGGTAGACACGAGTAAACGTTTGGCAAGATATGAAGAACTCTTCTTTCAAAGATCGTCATTGATAGCTTTAGGAAACTCATGCTCTTGCTCTAAATTTAGCTTCTCGAAGCGTAGCTTCTCATGAGTTCTTAGAAGTTCTCTATGATCCTCTTGAGTTGTTTCATGAGCTAACTTAAGAGCATTTAGTTCTTTAGTTAGACGCTCAATCTCCTTCATAGCATTGTCACTCGTTTCCTCTTGACTATCATAATTACTAGCATTTTCATTATAGCTCACATTACTATCCTTGTCAACAAGTAAATCATCATCACCAAGCAAATCATCTTCATCACTATTGAAATCAAGATACTCGGGGTGTGATACCTTAGGGCCTTTTGCCATGAAGCATCTTCCAATTCCTTCATTTGGTGAGTCCAATAGATCGTAGGAGTTGGATGACACAAGTGCAAGACCGGCAACACCTTCATCTTGACTATAGTCGGAGTTGGAGTGATAACTTCTCTCGGAGTGGTTGTCGGAGTCGGAGCCGGAAACCCATTCACCAACATGAGCTTGATGTCTTCTTCTTGTGTAGCTCCTTGATGACTTGTCTTTCCTCTCTGAATCCTTGCTTCTTCGAGAGTGTCTTCGTTCATAATAATCATCTCTATTCCTTCTCTCTTTACGAGGTGATTCGTCTCTTCTATGTCTTCCTCTTGGTGATTCGTCTCTTTTCTTGTAGGGAGCCGTACACTCATTGGAGTAGTGTCCGGGCTTTCCACAATTGTAGCAATTATGGTCACGACTTGATGATCTTCTCTCATAATGTCTTGAGCTAGAGCTTCTTTCTTTCCCTTTGTTCTTGTAGAACTTGTTGAACCTTTCCACCATTAGGCTAATATCTTCATTGGATACTAGCTTGTCACTTGTAGTTGTTGGAGCATCAGTTGAGGCTTTGTAAGCACCACTTGACTTGTTGTGCAGCTCCTCTTTATCCTTGAGCGACAATCCTTCCAATGACTTTCGTGGGCTTGAGATCTTTGTAATTTGGCATCATTTGGATCAATGTGCAGACGGTATCATATTTTCCATCCAAAGCTCTAAGTATCTTCTTGATGATGAATTTGTCGGTCATCTCTTCACTTCCTAAGCCGGCAATCTCATTTGTGATGAGAGCAAGCCTAGAGTACATCTCAGCGACTCCTTGACAATCCTTCATCTTGAACTTGTCAAGTTGACTTTGAAGCACATCCAACTTAGATTCCTTGACAGATTCGGTACCCTCATGCATATCAACCAAAGTATCCCAAATTTCCTTTGCATTCTCGAGGCGGCTGATTTTGTTGAATTCTTTGGGACATAGACCGTTGAATAGAATGTCACAAGCTTGAGCATTGTATTGCAACATCTTCAATTCTTCCGGGGTTGCCTCACGATCCGGTTCCTTGCCATCCTCAAAGAAGTCACCTTGCAAGCCAACACGAACAACAGCCCAAACGGCGGGGTTATGACCAAGAATATGCATTTTCATCTTATGTTTCCAACTAGCAAAGTTTGTACCATCAAAATATGGACCTCTACGGTGATAGTTACCCTCACTAGACGCCATACTCTCCTAGGTTGTGAAACCAAGGCTATGATCACCAAAGCAATGGAAATCAAGGCTTACGGAGACCAAGCTCTGATACCACTTGTAGGATCGAAAGTATGTCTAGAGGGGGGAGGGTGATTAGACTACTTAACCAAATAAAACCTAACCTTTTCCCAATTTTAGTTGTGGGCAGATTTTAGCAATAGTACATGTCAAGCATCACCCTACACATGCAATTCTAAGAGTATAGCAGCGGAATATAAGCAATTGCATATGTAAGTAGAGAGGGGATTGGAGATTTCAAACGCAATGAAGACACGGTGGTTTTTGGTGTGGTTTCAATAGGTGGTGCTATCGTACGTCCACGTTGATGGAGACTTCAACCCACGAAGGGTAACGGCTGTGCGAGTCCACGGAGGGATCCACCCACGAAGGGTCCACGAAGAAGCAACCTTGTCTATTCCACCATGGCTTACGTCCACGAAGGACTAGCCTCACTCAGGGTAGATCTTCACGAAGTAGGCAATCTCCTTGCCCTTACAAACTGCTTGGTTCAACTCCACATCAGGTTGGAGGCTCCTAAGTGACACCTAACCAATCTAGGAGACACCACTCTCCAAAAGGTAATAGACGGTGTGTTGTTGATGAACTCCTTGCTCTTGTGCTTCAAATGATAGTCTTCCCAGCACTCAAACACTCCTCACAGATTTGGCTATGGTGGAATAAGGATTTGAGTGGAAAGCAACTTGGGAAAGGCTAGAGATCAAGGTTCAAATGGTAGGAATGGAATATCTTGATCTCAACACATGAGTAGGTGGTTCTCTCTCAGAAAATGTATGGTGGAAGTGTAGGCACGTTCTGATGGCTCTCCTTACTGAGAAGGATGTGGTGGAGGGGTATATATAGCCTCCACACAAAATCCAACCGTTACACACTTTTGACCCAACTCGGTGGCACCGAAACAATCATCTCGGTAGCACCGAACTGTGTAAAAGATATGAACGTTAGGAATCTCGGTGGGACCGATATAGACAACTCGGATGGACCGAAGTGCAATGGCTTAGGGCAATCCTCATCTCGGTGGCACCGATTGCATCAACTCGGTAGGACCGAAGTGAAGCAATAAGGCAACAGAGAGTTGGCAAGCCATCTCGGTGAGACCGATTTGCATAACTCGGTGAGACCGAAGTGAATGCAAATGATTACAGAGAGTTGGCAAGGCCATCTCGGTGGGACCGAGATCCATTTCGGTGGATCCGATTTGTTAGGGTTTGGCAGTGGCTAAGTCTTGGATGAACTCGGTGGGGCCGGATAGAGAATTTCGGTGGGGCCGAGTTGGAATATAGGTTTTGGACATATTTGGATGGAGAAGGTGCTTGAGGGTTTAGGAGTACTATCACTAAGCACTTGAGCAAAAGGACCATTAAGCAACACCTCATCCCCTTTTAATAGTATTGGCTTTCCTATGGACTCAATGTGATCTTGGATCACTAAACCAAAAATGTAGAGTCTTGAGCTTTTGCCAATCCTTGTCCTTAGCATTTTGAGGGATCCACATCTCTAGTCCATGCCATGCCAATCATTGAACATCCTGAAATCTAAATCTTGAATGGATATTAGTTCAATGAGATATATGTTGTTATGAGTTACCAAAACCACCAAGGGAGCAAATGTGCTTTCATCTCCACACCGCCCCCGTCGTCAACCATACTCTTTAGGCGATTAAGCCCTTAAAAGAGATGAAGCTCTGATACCAATTGAAAGGATCGATATGGTTGACTAGAGGGGGGTGAATAGGCAACTACCAATTTTTAGCTTTTCTTAACAATTTAGGTTTAGCAACAAATAGGTTGTCTAGATATGCAACTAGGTGGGCAACCTATATGATGCTAACAACAAGAAGAAGCAAGCAAACAATACAACACAACAATATCTTGCACAAAGTAAAGGAAAGAAATGACCACAAGTGGAGTCGGTGAAGACGAGGATGTGTTGCCGAAGTTCCTTCCCTTTGAGAGGAAGTGTGTCTCCGTTGGAGCGGTGTGGAGGCACAATGCTCCCCAAGAAGCCACTAGGGCCACCGTATTCTCCTCACGCCCTCGCACAATGCAAGATGTCATGATTCCACTAGTGGTGCCCTTGAAGGCGGCGACCGGACCTTTACAAACAAGGTTGGTGATCTCTCCACAACTTAATTGGAGGCTCCCAACACCACCACGAAGCTTCACCGCGATGGAATATGGCTTCGAGGTGACCTCTTCCGTCTAGGGTGCTCAAACACCCAAGAGTAACAAGATCCGCAAGGGATTAGTGGGGGGAATCAAATTTCTCTTGGTGGAAGTGTAGATCGAGGCCCTCTCACCCAAACCCTAGAAGATCAACAAAAGTTATTGTCTAGGGAGGGAGATTGGGCGAAAATGGAGCTTGGAGTAACAATGGAGTTTGGGGAAGAAAGAGGCAAGTCTCCTTGGGGAAGAAGACCCCCTTTATATAGTGGGAAAGAATCCAACCGTTATCTTGCTCACAGCCCGCAGACGAGCGGTACTACCGCTCGGAGAGCGGTACTACCGCCCGAGCGGGAGTACTCGCAGAGCAGTGCAATGGCATGGAGCCACGAGCCGGTAGTGCCGTTAGAGCGGTACTACCGCTCGCTCCAGCGGTACTACCACTGGGGTTGCAGCTCAGGAGTCCACGGAGGCAGAGCATGAACAGGGGGCAGCAGTAGTACCACCACAGCGGTACTACCGCCCAAGCTGAGCGGTACTACGGCCACCAACTGCCGCCCTACCACCGCTGAGCACGACGCGCCCAGAAGGGAGCGGTAGTGGCGCGGTAGTGGCCGAGCGGTACTACCGCCCGTAGGCAGTTGTTGGGGATATTTCCCGGCATGTAGACCTGGCAGAAGAATGACCCGGCCATAGAGCTGAAGGGCTCTGCGGGGCATTTCATTGCTGGGCCTTGGAGATACCAAGCGGGCCGGCTTAACAGAAGGTCCGATGAGAAAGGCGGCTTGATGTTATGGGTCGGCTTAATAAAAAAGATAAAACTAGGAAGATTATCTTGAGGAATAAGTCGAATAAGAGTAGGATACGGGTTAAGTCTACAACCCGAACTCTCGTGTAAACCTAGGGCTCAACCTATATATAAAGGGGGGCGCCTACGGAAGAAAGGCTAAGTTGCAATCCCTCGAGAGCTAGGTTAGCGAATTCGCACCCTTGTAATCGAGATCCAAGTAATACAATCAAGCAGGACGTAGGCTATTACCTCCATCGTGATGGGCCGAACCTGGGTAATCTCGCGTCTTCTTGTTCCTGATCAACCCCGCTAAGCTTCCACCCTTGTGCGATGGCCTCATCTCTAAGTCCTTTCACAAGGGCATCTGCCGTGTCAAAATCACGACAGTTGGCGCCCACCGTGGGGCCTATGCACGGTGGAGTTGAGTTCTTAGCGGGAGCTCTCCCAGGGTTCGGGAGGTACGCGGTTAGCTTGATGACCAAAAGCCACTGCGGGAAGCTCTACATCGACGATTCGTACTGGGGGTCCCGACGCTGACTCAATTGAGTACGGGTACCGAGTCCCCTTTAGCAAGATCCATACCTTCATCAGTGTGGTCGGTGAGTCGGCTGCCGGGTTGGAGCATATCACCGGCATTGAGTCGGCTCGCCGCGCTAGCCCAAGTCAGGCAAGACCCGGCCCACCGCAGGCCGGCCTGAAGCACGTCTTCGTAGGGTTCACCCAAGGGGTGGCCTTGTCGGAGAACTCCCTGTCCGGAGACGATACACTCATTCAATCTGACGGTGAATCCTCGACAGGAGAGACCGGATCGATCCATCCCCTGTATGATGGAAGGCTGGGGTACACTGACAAAGTCTTTCCAGAGGTCCTTGAGCCGCCTCGCTTTGCCGTGGTCTACATGGCGGGTAGACAAGATCATGCGCGCGATCCGGTCGATCCAGCGGCTGGGAAGAACTTCTGTTGGAGGTATGCCCTAGAGGCAATCATGTATGATGATATTTCCGATGTGTTTATGAACTGATGTAGTACTCGGATGTTATCAATGATACTTGTTGACAAGTACGTGACTTGTCTGTGAGATCTTGTGTAGTATGATACATCCTAAAATGGTCCCTAGTCGTAAGTAACGTGTGGGCACACGTTGGACTAGACTAGCATGCAATACGGTGGATGGTTTTGTCTCACTAGCCATGAAGCATATGATGCTGCCGAACTGCATGGATCTGACCGGATCCGAGCTCGGATGGATATCGGATTGGACAGACCCAACTATGAGACACATCGATACGTCATCTGTGAGTCTCTAGTACACATACGTTCTGTGTCCTCGGACCTGAGCTGACGCATGTGCTCGGGATGCTGACCGGCCTGCTTTGGGCCGACCAAATGCTGCTCCGTAACTGGGTAGTTATAAAGGTAGGTTTCGGGCTTGTCCAGACCCATACTGCGAGACATGGTTAAGCAAGATGGGATTTGCCCCTCCGATGAGGAGAGATATACTCTGGGCCCCTCGTGTGATCCGACTTGTATAAGCATGGCCATGCGATGAGGATTATGAGATAATCCGAGGTGTTGGTCGGATTCACTGAAACGAGAGAGAGGTCGGGCTATAACAGGGATGGCCACATCGCCTTGAGCCCGACAACATATATATCGTGTGGCAAAGGGAACGGAAGTGTGACGTACAGGTTCGCCAACCGGCTTCATAGTCTACTTGGTGGTCGGCACGCCTTGCTAGCGGCCGCTACCAACCGAGCAGGTCAGAGGTGATCCGAACTGCGACCAAGCCGACTTGAACCTAAGGGGTCGCGCGCTTAAGGGAAGGAACCTATGAGGTCGGATCCGAGGACACTTCGGATGTGATCCGAGCTAGACTTGGATCGTGACCGAGTAGACTTTGGGCTTTAGGATCTGTGTGAGGCCCAAGTGTTGAGCCCACGACGGATGCCTATATATAGTGGAGGTACAGCACGCTTATCATGGTTGATCGCTTTGGCGTCGTCATTAGGGCTTTGCATGTGTTGCAACTAGCCACCTCCATGTGCCGCAGGTTGTGTGAACGGACCTAGCAGTCCGTCGCGTAGCGTTCCTCCCGCACGCGCGGATACCATTAGAGGTGGTGCAATTGTGCCACTCCGGTGAACCTGTTCGTGGGACTTGGTGATTAGCTGTACGTGGGAGATCGACGAGGAGGAGATGACTCCGGTGACGCGTTGCCACGACTATACTTCCGCTGCACGGCACTGCGCGTCTAGTGGTAATGATCTGTGATCCATCCCTGTTAGCATGTTCCTGGTTGTTCTGCGGGTAGGAAAATTTTAATTTGCAGTCGACACACCCTACCGTAGAACCCAACAGTGGTATCAGAGCCTCTGTTATAGGATTTGGATTCAGATCGTATGCATATTAGATATGTGGAGGCAGCAGATGAGATCTTTTGTCGTTTAAGAGATCGGCTATGTGCATGATTGATGAGATCAATTGCACAAGGGATCGTTGAGGCTATGTTTTCTGACGATCGGAATCAATGAGGTCGTGACACAACCTACCCCTACCGGTCGGTTTCCGCCATCGGGGTTAATAGTGAAACGTAAATCCGATTCGGATTCGTGATGATCGATGAGATCGGTCTGATCGGAAAATTCGGCGTGATCGGAGTACAGATCCGATCTGTGTTTTCTGAAAACGTGTGGCACCCCGGCTCAGAGAGACCGGAACACCCCGTATTCTAGCCCAGAGATCAAGTCTTCTGGAATACGGCACTGCTTGGCATAGAACAAATCAGCTCTTTATCATAAATAAACGGGGTACAAGGGTCCGATATTACAAAGGCTACAGGGGCACGGCGACACTTCGCCTGCTAAGGTAGTTCTATGCTAGCAGCGGAACAACTCATAGCGGAATAACTTCTAGCAGCGGAACGGCAACAACGGTGATGTACTCCACTCCGCGGGGACTCTGGCTGGGACGTATCCTAGAGCGCAACCTCGGGATCCTCGACAAACAAGCAATCACGGCATCACCTGCAATCTGGCATGACACGCCAGGTGAGTACTTTGAATGTACTCGCAAGCTCACAGCAACCAAAGCAATCAAGACATACAACAGCATGGCATTTACAGGTTAATCATCAAAGATGAACACGATACTACTAGAACAACATGAGCATGGCAACAACATGAGCATGGCATGTACATATAATTCATGATATGAACAGGATGATACTAGCACTAGCATGCAAGGGGGTCGACGTTTAAGGTCTCATGGACCAACTTACTCTGCTCGGAGGTTATCTCATAACCACCATGAATATCAACTTACTTACCATCGTGACCACCATGTGGTCACCTCATAATCAACCAACATCGGTATCCACGATACCATCGTGATCCTCTCATGATCACGTAAAGATTAACCAACTTCTTTCTCATCGAACCGAGGTTGTTTATTAGTCAGGTTATTATTTCTGTTGACCCATAGTGTGACCTACTAGGAACTGTGTCCATGACCGAGGACGCGGCTATCGATAGATTATACACTCTGCAGAGGTTAGTACACTGTACCCACACTACGGAACTCATGGCCTCGTGCTCCCATTCGGGTGGACCACCGATGTTCCGACAAAACCAGTCTATTGCATGACACTCTCCCGGCCACTCCCGACAAACTCCCCTTTGGGCTATGTCCTTGGTCGCCCCGATGTCAACTCGTGACATCCGCCACCTTCGTGGCTGCCACCGTCGTGTCCCAACAAAACAAACTCATCCCAAACGGGGACAACCTCGTGCAAACAACTCGGGCACAAGGCTTATGGCCGCCTACCTGATCAGGGTAGCGCGCGCGCATAACCTTCCCTAGTTGGAGGCACCGGCGAGAGGCATGACAATAGACCGCATTAGGGCCCCCCATAAGGCAAGTGTGGCTGCACTGGTTAGCTCGATTCGGTGGCACCATGACTCAGCCAACAGATTTGTTCAAGTTTGATTTAGGTCAGGTTCAACTTGAATGGTGAGGAGCTGAGTCACAATGAAATAACAATGCACATGAGCATGATATCAGTGTAACCATGGATGGGCAACATAACCATTTAATATCATAATATCAACAATGATAATCCATTTAATCTACGGGATGCAAATGAGCATGGCATAATGACGATCACGAATATCACAAGTGTTGTCATAACAAACCCTAACTATTCATATGAGTATATCATTATCACTAGCATCGGAAAATAAATCTGAGAACTAACATGATAAGAATATCATTAGCAATTAATCATATCACTTACTAGATGAAAATGAACATGGCACAAGCAATGAGCATGGATCCACAAGCATATTCAAAGCATTCACAAAATAATTAAATGAGCAAACAATTATTAAATATTCAAGTGGAAACCATGGCTATTGCAATGCCATCATGCAAGTGGCTGTTGTGGCTTGCCTGGGGATGGAGGATACACCGGGGAGAAGTGCGGAGACACTCGCGGAAAAATCGCCGGAAAAGCTTCCCTCTCGGAGGGGGCTGAATAAGGGCAGTGGCAAAATGATCATTTTCAGAGTGTGACAACATCACAAAAATGGTACCATCAGAATGGGCTCGACGAACTGAGATCGTGGGCTTTGGAATCACCTGATTCGGAGTTACGGTTGCCGAGTTACGGCCGTTCGTTCGTTAGGCAGAAATTTAAATAAAAATATTCATTTCTGCTGCTAACGGACGAACGTCCGCTATTTAGAGGTTTCGGCCGGTTGGGTTAAAACAGAAGGCGTATTCTGGGAAATATGTTTTCCACTAGGGAAAGCGCATTCCTATCAATAGACGCGGAAGATTACGCTTTCCGGAGACGAAAGCGTATTCCTGGAGACTATGCCTTCACTTAAACTGGCTGGGCCCGCGTTGACTCCGTTGTTCGGCTGACCAGTGGGGCCGTGGGGAGGGGGGCCCGCCTGGCCTTCTTCTTCCTCGCTCCCGCCCGCGAGACAGAGGCAGGGCGCGCAGTGCCGGCGCTCTCCGGCGACACCGGCCGTCTCCGGCCAAGGGGAGGGCACGGGCGGCCTCGGGACGGAGTGCTGCTTCCTCCCATGAGCAGCACGCGCGCCGGGGAGAGCTGGGCCATGGCGGCTCGCGGTGGCCGTGGACGGGGCGGCGGCCGGAGACGAACCCAAGCGAAGAGGCATCCCGAAGATGAGCTGAGGTAGTGGGATGGCTCGCCGGACTCCACTGGTTCCATTGGTGAAGAAAGGAGGGGGAGATGGGCGCGGGCTCGACGGAATTTAGGCCAAGGCCGAGGTGACAGTGCGGCGGCCATGGTAGCCATTGGAGAGGAGGAGAGCTCCTCGAGCTCAGGGGAGAGGTCATGGAGGGCTAGTGGAGGGAGGAGAGGCTGGTGGTGAGCTCGGAGGACCTCGGGGTGGCCTTAAATATCCACGGCGGAGGTGGTGCCGCCCCTGGATGTCACTGCGGCCGGGCGGAGCGTGCTCTGGCGTACCGCGTACGCATGCGCTCGCAGCAGAGAGGTTGAGGGTGACGGGAGAGAGCTAGTGGAGGTGCAGACGCGGGCGGTGCGCTGTCCGGTCGGCCACCGAGACACTGTGCGCAGGCGGTCGGAGCTCTCGTGGCGCGAGGAGGGCGAAGGAGGAGGGGGGCAGGGCTCCAAGGAGGGCAAGTGGCTGCTGCGGAGTGGCTAGACATACTTAGACGCGCGGGAACGACAAGCAGAGGAGTGCTCGAAGCTAAACGACGTAGAGCGCGCGGCCAAGGCATGCCAGGCACGCGGTCACCACGTGGCATGGCACTCTGAGGGCATGCGGGGCTGGCAAAAGGTGTCCACAGCGTAGCTCTTCGAAAGTATTACCTCTCTGATGTGATAGATCGAAGAAATGAACTGTGGACTGAGGGGAGTGATCAACTTTAGTTTGCTGTATCAAACTTGGGCATGATGTTGTGGTCAAATGGAATGAGATAAGGATTCACCAGGATGTCACAGAGGCTTAGGGTAGGAAGGACTATAATCCTGTGAGTTTTGGAGAGATTTGGACCAATATTTAGCATAGTTGCTTTACAACTGCCAAATCTGGTCCAGAAGCTAGATCAGGAAGTAGCACTCACATGGGTGTTTGGATTGGGCTAAAGATTTGTGGAGTATGATGATTTGGGCATATGAAGATACCATAAAAATTTCATAACAATTGGATGGATAAAAATGGTACTTCCTTCACAATGATATCCACTGGACAGAAACTTGGGGGAATTTTGTGGAGAAAATGGCTTGGCTAAATAATGTAAGTTTTGGCATGCTCACATTATTTATGGATATTTAGGTCCTGGATTAATTTCAGAATTTTTGAACTAATATAAAATATAGTTGCTTCACAAACTGAAAATGTGACCAGAAACCAAGATTGGATGTTGTGCTCACATAGATTGTTTGATGGATATGAAATTTGGTGAAGAGTCATGATTTGATCACGTGAATGATATCCCAATATTTCAACTCATTTGGATAAGCCTAGATAGTACTTCCTTCACAAAGCTTCTCTCTGAACAGAAACTTTGGAAATTTTCTGAGGAAGATTTACGAGGCAAATGAAGTTTAATTTTCGCATGTGGCAATTATTTGGATAAGAGAGAGTGCCCAAAAATTTTGAGGGCAATCCAGGAAATATAAATAGCACTTCCTTCACAAAGTGCCAATCTGTACAGAAGAGGAAATGAATATTCCTGAATTATTTTTGAACTAGGAAAGGATGGATTTTGGCATATTTGTGGAAGATATGATCCAAAGAATTTATGAGAATTTTTTGGGAATTTTGTGGAAGGCAGAAATATAGGTTGCTTCACAACCTAGGGCAAATAGGGTTATTTCTTTAATAGAAATGGAATATTCCCAATAAATAAATATTGGGATTGGGCTAAGATGGAAATGACATGGCCTTAGGATAGATTTGAGAGTGACAAGCCACTAGGAAGTGGCACGAGAGAAGATCTTCCCAGGTTTCCAGACCACCTAGCCACGGAAAAAAGGAACTCCAAATAAAAAATTCGAAGAAATCCAAAAGAAAAAGAAAGGGCCAAAAATCGGGGTGTTACAAACCTACCCCCCTTACGATAAATCTCGTCTTCGAGATTTGGTTGCCCAGGGAACAAGTATGAATATACTGACTTAAGGAAACCATTTCCAACTCGGGTATCCTTTTTCCTTCATATGATGTTCCCACTGAATTTCATCTAACTGACTGCCTTGCTCTGGGGTGGTTTGCTTCACCGTATCCATATTCTGACAGGCCTTCCTTCATATGTTCATCCTTGCTCAGACTTCAATTCTTTTATGTCTGCTGCCTTGTCTGATATTATCATGACCGGGATTTCCATAAGTCCAGGAGTGAGGTCCCTATTGACGTGACATTCTTATATCCAGCACTGATAGTATGAATGGAGTCGGGAACAAATTTTCTCAGTGGACATGAAACATTTATTCCTTGCATCGGGTTACTAGAGTAGATGCATGTCCTCCGGGTTCAAAACAATGCTGAGAATCATAGCCGTTCTCTTTGCGGAATCTGACTGCTAGAAGGTAGTTCTGAATTACCTTGGCTGGCTCCACTGTCTCGAATCCGTACCGATGATTCGACTGTCACCTTGATATGAGGTCCTTACAAACAGAGTAGACCCCTTGGGTGTGTGTTCATGGTGATCAATACGGAATCAGACTATCTTGGGTATCCGTACCATGTTGTTCATGCAACTATTATCATACCTGTATTGCCAGGCTTGCTCCTTCATTATTGTTCTCTTTTTCTGAATATTTTGCTAAAAGAGCTTGGCCATAAATAGCTTTAATTCTTCGTGTGACCATAGGTATTGTCAGGTGCAACATTCCAGCAATCATACCTTATCCTTATCCTCAGGCAGTGCAGCAACGTTTAACTGGCAAGTTTATCATCTCTCGAGCTTTAGCTGTAGGGCAATGATCATCTGAACCTTTGCCAGAAATCGACAAATAAATCAGTAGCCACCAGAACGGTCTTTACAACTCAGATCTGGGACATTATTGAAATAACTCAACCATGGCTCATGACGGCTGAAAAGCAGCTCAGATCATGAGGCAGGGTTGATAAGAAGAATGTAGCAGTTCCCTAAGACGGCCGAAGAACAGCTCAGAGCATAGGGTTGCTGCTACAAAAAGAAACTTAACAGCTGCCCGAGATGGCCGAAAATCAGCTCAGAACACGGGCCAGTTGTTGACAAGAGAAATAGAAAATCGGCATCCACCCTGGACGGCCGAACGCAGCTCAGAACACAGGTGTGGTGCCATTACTAGGAAAAAGGTAGGCAAGGGTTCATCATGATCATATACCAGGTTCACAGTTATTTGTATAGAGCTCACTGTTGTGGTCAATCATTTATGATAGTGACAAGGGTTAACGATATCACCTTGTCGGGCGTGAGGAAGCTAGCCTTGATATCCACTGTCAGGATTGTTGTCAGACATTGCATCACACTGAGGTGTATATTCTTCCTCTTACATAATATATGTGGTTGTCGGATTCTCATTATGCTTGCATCATCGTTCGAGTGACTTGAATGACCTTGGCAGCATGCCCACAATATATATGGAAGGGTGTGTAGCTGAGCAGTTGATTCCTGAGGCAGACACTTGGGTCCTGACTGATTCTTGCTTCTGACAAAATTGTTGTGGATCTGATCCTTGAGAGGCACTGCCATATACTGCCAAATCACTGTGTAACATCTTGATGACTGTTGGTAGTGCCGTACTGACGAAGATTGGATAGCTTGTGTTGGAAGCCATCTGAGAGTATCGTGCTGAGGAAGACTGAATAGCTTGTGCTCGAAGCTTTTGCCGGGATAGTGTGCTGAAGAAGACTGGGTATCGTACCTTAGAAGTTTCTTCTCCTGGTTGCTTACTGGAGAAGATTTGGTGCCTTATGCCGGAAGCTTTCTGCAGTGGCTTACCGAAGAAGACTGGGTGTCTTACACTGGAAGTTATCCACATATCGTACTGAGGAAGACTGCGGAACCTTGCGTCATAAGCTTCCCTGGTAGCGTGCGGAGGAAGATTGGGTTGCTTATACCAGAAGCTTTTCTCTGTAGTGTGCGGACTGAATGCCATATATACATATGCCCTTGATATTCCTCTGACTGGAAATGTACTGTTGTCTTGCACACAAATTGTCTTCCAGCTGGTTCATTACAATTGTGATGGTTGCACACTGAGGTAAACTTGATGCTGATGGTCAATCCAGGATAGCATTTGCATTCAGATCAGATATTTCCAATATAATGCCGTCCACGGATAACTCCATACTGTTTAGCTGAGCTTCCAAATATTTGAATCCCTCACTGATTCTTCAAGTCCGGTGTCGGTTGATGAGCAACTTTCATAAGGGGAAAATAAGGTAACACCGAAGGCCCAAAGAAAGAAACAAAAGAAACGACTGAATAAAAGCACACACAGCATTAAGATTACATACAAGCAACATCACATTTTATAGCTATTCACCTCACTATGCATGCCTACTTAAGCACACAATTCTCGAGGGAACTCCGGTACTACGATCTAACATGCTGTGACGGTGTGCACGAAAGTGGATCGGCGTGTGGAGGGATTGGTGTAAACGGAGCTACACCAAGCGCTGGCTCAGCACCGGATGCATCTGGATGGCTTAGGGATGAGGTCGGACTCAGTGATCATGCAGCGAGACACTGATGTCACGGCCACATCATCATCAAGCGGACGGACGGAAACCGTACCCGTCCAGGGAATGGGTGATAGGGTAGGATCACGGTGGAAAGCAGGGTCTGCTGGCATTGCCCTTTTCTGGTAACAAAGACCAGTAAGGGTTGCCAAAGCGGTGGGTTGGATGGCAAGATCCAGGGTAGAAACATGTCTACCTCCGAAACGATAGGTGTGGCTGAAGAAAAAAAAATATTGGTGTGATACCTGTGCATCAATCCTGCAAGAGATCGACATCACAAGGTACCTCGGCATCACTCCGCTGGGACAGAGATGACACCAAACACCAAATGGCAAGTATGCAAAGCTGGAGGGTGCAGGTAGTGGATCGAAACCGATGCCACCTACACTCACAAGATCAACCGTTAGCGACAAGATAATAAGTCTACATGCATGCTATGCAGCAAACAAATGCAACAACCAAATGCAACAAGCAAGCTGGACTCTGAACTACCGGTTTCTAACGCTCGCGCTGACTAGGGCGTCCTACAGCCAGACCTGCTATGATACCAAGCCTTGTGGCACCCCGGCTCAGAGAGACCGGAACACCCCGTATTCCAGCCCAGAGATCAAGTCTTCTGGAATACGGCACTGCTTGGCATAGAACAAATCAGCTCTTTATCATAAATAAACGGGGTACAAGGGTCCGATATTACAAAGGTTACAGGGGCACGGCGACACTTCGCCTGCTAAGGTAGTTCTATGCTAGCAGTGGAACAACTCGTAGCGGAATAAGTTCAAGCAGCAGAACGGCGACAACGGTGATGAACTCCACTCCGCAGGGACTCTGGCTGGGACGTATCCTAGAGCGCAACCTCGGGATCCTCGACAAACAAGCAATCATGGCATCACCTGCAATCTGGCATGACACGCCAGGTGAGTACTTTGAATGTACTCGCAAGCTCACAGCAACCAAAGCAATCAAGACATACAACAGCATGGCATTTACAGGTTAATCATCAAAGATGAACACGATACTACTAGAACAACATGAGCATGGCAACAACATGAGCATGGCATGTACATATAATTCATGATATGAACAGGATGATACTAGCACTAGCATGCAAGGGGGTCGACTTTTAAGGTCTCATGGAGCAACTTACTCTGCTCGGAGGTTATCTCATAACCACCATGAATATCAACTTACTTACCATCGTGACCACCATGTGGTCACCTCATAATCAACCAACATCGGTATCCACGATACCATCGTGATCCTCTCATGATCACGTAAAGATTAACCAACTTCTTTCTCATCGAACCGGGGTTGTTTATTAGTCAGGTTATTATTTCTGTTGACCCATAGTGTGACCTACTAGGAACTGTGTCCATGACCGAGGACGCGGCTATCGATAGATTATACACTCTGCAGAGGTTAGTACACTGTACCCACACTACGGAACTCATGGCCTCGTGCTCCCATTCGGGTGGACCACCGATGTTCCGACAAAACCAGTCTATTGCATGACACTCTCCCGGCCACTCCCGACAAACTCCCCTTTGGGCTATGTCCTTGGTCGCCCCGATGTCAACTCGTGACATCCGCCACCTTCGTGGCTGCCACCGTCGTGTCCCAACAAAACAAACTCATCCCAAACGGGGACAACCTCGTGCAAACAACTCGGGCACAAGGCTTATGGCCGCCTACCTGATCAGGGTAGCGCGCGCGCATAACCTTCCCTAGTTGGAGGCACCGGCGAGAGGCATGACAATAGACCGCATTAGGGCCCCCCATAAGGCAAGTGCGGCTGCACTGGTTAGCTCGATTCGGTGGCACCATGACTCAGCCAACAGATTTGTTCAAGTTTGATTTAGGTCAGGTTCAACTTGAATGGTGAGGAGCTGAGTCACAATGAAATAACAATGCACATGAGCATGATATCAGTGTAACCATGGATGGGCAACATAACCATTTAATATCATAATATCAACAATGATAATCCATTTAATCTACGGGATGCAAATGAGCATGGCATAATGACGATCACGAATATCACAAGTGTTGTCATAACAAACCCTAACTATTCATATGAGTATATCATTATCACTAGCATCGGAAAATAAATCTGAGAACTAACATGATAAGAATATCATTAGCAATTAATCATATCACTTACTAGATGAAAATGAACATGGCACAAGCAATGAGCATGGATCCACAAGCATATTCAAAGCATTCACAAAATAATTAAATGAGCAAACAATTATTAAATATTCAAGTGGAAACCATGGCTATTGCAATGCCATCATGCAAGTGGCTGTTGTGGCTTGCCTGGGGATGGAGGATACACCGGGGAGAAGTGCGGAGACACTCGCGGAAAAATCGCCGGAAAAGCTTCCCTCTCGGAGGGGGCTGAATAAGGGCAGTGGCAAAATGATCATTTTCAGAGTGTGACAACATCACAAAAATGGTACCATCAGAATGGGCTCGACGAACTGAGATCGTGGGCTTTGGAATCACCTGATTCGGAGTTACGGTTGCCGAGTTACGGCCGTTCGTTCGTTAGGCAGAAATTTAAATAAAAATATTCATTTCTGCTGCTAACGGACGAACGTCCGCTATTTAGAGGTTTCGGCCGGTTGGGTTAAAACAGAAGGCGTATTCTGGGAAATATGTTTTCCACTAGGGAAAGCGCATTCCTATCAATAGACGCGGAAGATTACGCTTTCCGGAGACGAAAGCGTATTCCTGGAGACTATGCCTTCACTTAAACTGGCTGGGCCCGCGTTGACTCCGTTGTTCGGCTGACCAGTGGGGCCGTGGGGAGGGGGGCCCGCCTGGCCTTCTTCTTCCTCGCTCCCGCCCGCGAGACAGAGGCAGGGCGCGCAGTGCCGGCGCTCTCCGGCGACACCGGCCGTCTCCGGCCAAGGGGAGGGCACGGGCGGCCTCGGGACGGAGTGCTGCTTCCTCCCATGAGCAGCACGCGCGCCGGGGAGAGCTGGGCCATGGCGGCTCGCGGTGGCCGTGGACGGGGCGGCGGCCGGAGACGAACCCAAGCGAAGAGGCATCCCGAAGATGAGCTGAGGTAGTGGGATGGCTCGCCGGACTCCACTGGTTCCATTGGTGAAGAAAGGAGGGGGAGATGGGCGCGGGCTCGACGGAATTTAGGCCAAGGCCGAGGTGACAGTGCGGCGGCCATGGTAGCCATTGGAGAGGAGGAGAGCTCCTCGAGCTCAGGGGAGAGGTCATGGAGGGCTAGTGGAGGGAGGAGAGGCTGGTGGTGAGCTCGGAGGACCTCGGGGTGGCCTTAAATATCCACGGCGGAGGTGGTGCCGCCCCTGGATGTCACTGCGGCCGGGCGGAGCGTGCTCTGGCGTACCGCGTACGCATGCGCTCGCAGCAGAGAGGTTGAGGGTGACGGGAGAGAGCTAGTGGAGGTGCAGACGCGGGCGGTGCGCTGTCCGGTCGGCCACCGAGACACTGTGCGCAGGCGGTCGGAGCTCTCGTGGCGCGAGGAGGGCGAAGGAGGAGGGGGGCAGGGCTCCAAGGAGGGCAAGTGGCTGCTGCGGAGTGGCTAGACATACTTAGACGCGCGGGAACGACAAGCAGAGGAGTGCTCGAAGCTAAACGACGTAGAGCGCGCGGCCAAGGCATGCCAGGCACGCGGTCACCACGTGGCATGGCACTCTGAGGGCATGCGGGGCTGGCAAAAGGTGTCCACAGCGTAGCTCTTCGAAAGTATTACCTCTCTGATGTGATAGATCGAAGAAATGAACTGTGGACTGAGGGGAGTGATCAACTTTAGTTTGCTGTATCAAACTTGGGCATGATGTTGTGGTCAAATGGAATGAGATAAGGATTCACCAGGATGTCACAGAGGCTTAGGGTAGGAAGGACTATAATCCTGTGAGTTTTGGAGAGATTTGGACCAATATTTAGCATAGTTGCTTTACAACTGCCAAATCTGGTCCAGAAGCTAGATCAGGAAGTAGCACTCACATGGGTGTTTGGATTGGGCTAAAGATTTGTGGAGTATGATGATTTGGGCATATGAAGATACCATAAAAATTTCATAACAATTGGATGGATAAAAATGGTACTTCCTTCACAATGATATCCACTGGACAGAAACTTGGGGGAATTTTGTGGAGAAAATGGCTTGGCTAAATAATGTAAGTTTTGGCATGCTCACATTATTTATGGATATTTAGGTCCTGGATTAATTTCAGAATTTTTGAACTAATATAAAATATAGTTGCTTCACAAACTGAAAATGTGACCAGAAACCAAGATTGGATGTTGTGCTCACATAGATTGTTTGATGGATATGAAATTTGGTGAAGAGTCATGATTTGATCACGTGAATGATATCCCAATATTTCAACTCATTTGGATAAGCCTAGATAGTACTTCCTTCACAAAGCTTCTCTCTGAACAGAAACTTTGAAAATTTTCTGAGGAAGATTTACGAGGCAAATGAAGTTTAATTTTCGCATGTGGCAATTATTTGGATAAGAGAGAGTGCCCAAAAATTTTGAGGGCAATCCAGGAAATATAAATAGCACTTCCTTCACAAAGTGCCAATCTGTACAGAATAGGAAATGAATATTCCTGAATTATTTTTGAACTAGGAAAGGATGGATTTTGGCATATTTGTGGAAGATATGATCCAAAGAATTTATGAGAATTTTTTGGGAATTTTGTGGAAGGCAGAAATATAGGTTGCTTCACAACCTAGGGCAAATAGGGTTATTTCTTTAATAGAAATGGAATATTCCCAATAAATAAATATTGGGATTGGGCTAAGATGGAAATGACATGGCCTTAGGATAGATTTGAGAGTGACAAGCCACTAGGAAGTGGCACGAGAGAAGATCTTCCCAGGTTTCCAGACCACCTAGCCACGGAAAAAAGGAACTCCAAATAAAAAATTCGAAGAAATCCAAAAGAAAAAGAAAGGGCCAAAAATCGGGGTGTTACAAACCTACCCCCCTTACGATAAATCTCGTCCTCGAGATTTGGTTGCCCAGGGAACAAGTATGAATATACTGACTTAAGGAAACCGTTTCCAACTCGGGTATCCTTTTTCCTTCATATGATGTTCCCACTGAATTTCATCTAACTGACTGCCTTGCTCTGGGGTGGTTTGCTTCACCGTATCCATATTCTGACAGGCCTTCCTTCATATGTTCATCCTTGCTCAGACTTCAATTCTTTTATGTCTGCTGCCTTGTCTGATATTATCATGACCGGGATTTCCATAAGTCCAGGAGTGAGGTCCCTATTGACGTGACATTCTTATATCCAGCACTGATAGTATGAATGGAGTCGGGAACAAATTTTCTCGGTGGACATGAAACATTTATTCCTTGCATCGGGTTACTAGAGTAGATGCATGTCCTCCGGGTTCAAAACAATGCTGAGAATCATAGCCGTTCTCTTTGCGGAATCTGACTGCTAGAAGGTAGTTATGAATTACCTTGGCTGGCTCCACTGTCTCGAATCCGTACCGATGATTCGACTGTCACCTTGATATGAGGTCCTTACAAACAGAGTAGACCCCTTGGGTGTGTGTTCATGGTGATCAATACGGAATCAGACTATCTTGGGTATCCGTACCATGTTGTTCATGCAACTATTATCATACCTGTATTGCCAGGCTTGCTCCTTCATTATTGTTCTCTTTTTCTGAATATTTTGCTAAAAGAGCTTGGCCATAAATAGCTTTAATTCTTCGTGTGACCATAGGTATTGTCAGGTGCAACATTCCAGCAATCATACCTTATCCTTATCCTCAGGCAGTGCAGCAACGTTTAACTGGCAAGTTTATCATCTCTCGAGCTTTAGCTGTAGGGCAATGATCATCTGAACCTTTGCCAGAAATCGACAAATAAATCAGTAGCCACCAGAACGGTCTTTACAACTCAGATCTGGGACATTATTGAAATAACTCAACCATGGCTCATGACGGCTGAAAAGCAGCTCAGATCATGAGGCAGGGTTGATAAGAAGAATGTAGCAGTTCCCTAAGACGGCCGAAGAACAGCTCAGAGCATAGGGTTGCTGCTACAAAAAGAAACTTAACAGCTGCCCGAGATGGCCGAAAATCAGCTCAGAACACGGGCCAGTTGTTGACAAGAGAAATAGAAAATCGGCATCCACCCTGGACGGCCGAACGCAGCTCAGAACACAGGTGTGGTGCCATTACTAGGAAAAAGGTAGGCAAGGGTTCATCATGATCATATACCAGGTTCACAGTTATTTGTATAGAGCTCACTGTTGTGGTCAATCATTTATGATAGTGACAAGGGTTAACGATATCACCTTGTCGGGCGTGAGGAAGCTAGCCTTGATATCCACTGTCAGGATTGTTGTCAGACATTGCATCACACTGAGGTGTATATTCTTCCTCTTACATAATATATGTGGTTGTCGGATTCTCATTATGCTTGCATCATCGTTCGAGTGACTTGAATGACCTTGGCAGCATGCCCACAATATATATGGAAGGGTGTGTAGCTGAGCAGTTGATTCCTGAGGCAGACACTTGGGTCCTGACTGATTCTTGCTTCTGACAAAATTGTTGTGGATCTGATCCTTGAGAGGCACTGCCATATACTGCCAAATCACTGTGTAACATCTTGATGACTGTTGGTAGTGCCGTACTGACGAAGATTGGATAGCTTGTGTTGGAAGCCATCTGAGAGTATCGTGCTGAGGAAGACTGAATAGCTTGTGCTCGAAGCTTTTGCCGGGATAGTGTGCTGAAGAAGACTGGGTATCGTACCTTAGAAGTTTCTTCTCCAGGTTGCTTACTGGAGAAGATTTGGTGCCTTATGCCGGAAGCTTTCTGCAGTGGCTTACCGAAGAAGACTGGGTGTCTTACACTGGAAGTTATCCACATATCGTACTGAGGAAGACTGCGGAACCTTGCGTCGTAAGCTTCCCTGGTAGCGTGCGGAGGAAGATTGGGTTGCTTATACCAGAAGCTTTTCTCTGTAGTGTGCGGACTGAATGCCATATATACATATGCCCTTGATATTCCTCTGACTGGAAATGTACTGTTGTCTTGCACACAAATTGTCTTCCAGCTGGTTCATTACAATTGTGATGGTTGCGCACTGAGGTAAACTTGATGCTGATGGTCAATCCAGGATAGCATTTGCATTCAGATCAGATATTTCCAATATAATGCCGTCCACGGATAACTCCATACTGTTTAGCTGAGCTTCCAAATATTTGAATCCCTCACTGATTCTTCAAGTCCGGTGTCGGTTGATGAGCAACTTTCATAAGGGGAAAATAAGGTAACACCGAAGGCCCAAAGAAAGAAACAAAAGAAACGACTGAACAAAAGCACACACAGCATTAAGATTACATACAAGCAACATCACATTTTATAGCTATTCACCTCACTATGCATGCCTACTTAAGCACACAATTCTCGAGGGAACTCCGGTACTACGATCTAACATGCTGTGACGGTGTGCACGAAAGTGGATCGGCGTGTGGAGGGATTGGTGTAAACGGAGCTACACCAAGCGCTGGCTCAGCACCGGATGCATCTGGACGGCTTAGGGATGAGGTCGGACTCAGTGATCATGCAGCGAGACACTGATGTCACGGCCACATCATCATCAAGCGGACGGACGGAAACCGTACCCGTCCAGGGAATGGGTGATAGGGTAGGATCACGGTGGAAAGCAGGGTCTGCTGGCATTGCCCTTTTCTGGTAACAAAGACCAGTAAGGGTTGCCAAAGCGGTGGGTTGGATGGCAAGATCCAGGGTAGAAACATGTCTACCTCCGAAACGATAGGTGTGGCTGAAGAAAAAAAAATATTGGTGTGATACCTGTGCATCAATCCTGCAAGAGATCGACATCACAAGGTACCTCGGCATCACTCCGCTGGGACAGAGATGACACCAAACACCAAATGGCAAGTATGCAAAGCTGGAGGGTGCAGGTAGTGGATCGAAACCGATGCCACCTACACTCACAAGATCAACCGTTAGCGACAAGATAATAAGTCTACATGCATGCTATGCAGCAAACAAATGCAACAACCAAATGCAACAAGCAAGCTGGACTCTGAACTACCGGTTTCTAACGCTCGCGCTGACTAGGGCGTCCTACAGCCAGACCTGCTATGATACCAAGCCTTGTGGCACCCCGGCTCAGAGAGACCGGAACACCCCGTATTCCAGCCCAGAGATCAAGTCTTCTGGAATACGGCACTGCTTGGCATAGAACAAATCAGCTCTTTATCATAAATAAACGGGGTACAAGGGTCCGATATTACAAAGGTTACAGGGGCACGGCGACACTTCGCCTGCTAAGGTAGTTCTATGCTAGCAGTGGAACAACTCGTAGCGGAATAAGTTCAAGCAGCAGAACGGCGACAACGGTGATGAACTCCACTCCGCAGGGACTCTGGCTGGGACGTATCCTAGAGCGCAACCTCGGGATCCTCGACAAACAAGCAATCATGGCATCACCTGCAATCTGGCATGACACGCCAGGTGAGTACTTTGAATGTACTCGCAAGCTCACAGCAACCAAAGCAATCAAGACATACAACAGCATGGCATTTACAGGTTAATCATCAAAGATGAACACGATACTACTAGAACAACATGAGCATGGCAACAACATGAGCATGGCATGTACATATAATTCATGATATGAACAGGATGATACTAGCACTAGCATGCAAGGGGGTCGACTTTTAAGGTCTCATGGAGCAACTTACTCTGCTCGGAGGTTATCTCATAACCACCATGAATATCAACTTACTTACCATCGTGACCACCATGTGGTCACCTCATAATCAACCAACATCGGTATCCACGATACCATCGTGATCCTCTCATGATCACGTAAAGATTAACCAACTTCTTTCTCATCGAACCGGGGTTGTTTATTAGTCAGGTTATTATTTCTGTTGACCCATAGTGTGACCTACTAGGAACTGTGTCCATGACCGAGGACGCGGCTATCGATAGATTATACACTCTGCAGAGGTTAGTACACTGTACCCACACTACGGAACTCATGGCCTCGTGCTCCCATTCGGGTGGACCACCGATGTTCCGACAAAACCAGTCTATTGCATGACACTCTCCCGGCCACTCCCGACAAACTCCCCTTTGGGCTATGTCCTTGGTCGCCCCGATGTCAACTCATGACATCCGCCACCTTCGTGGCTGCCACCGTCGTGGCCCAACAAAACAAACTCGTCCCAAATGGGGACAACCGCGCGCAAACAACTCGGGCACAAGGCTTATGGCCGCCTACCTGATCAGGGTAGCTTGCGTATAACCTTCCCTAGTTGGAGGCACCGGCGAGAGGCATGACAATAGACCGCATTAGGGCCCCCCATAAGGCAAGTGTGGCTGCACTGGTTAGCTCGATTTGGTGGCACCATGACTCAGCCAACAGATTTGTTCAAGTTTGATTTAGGTCAGGTTCAACTTGAATGGTGAGGAGCTGAGTCACAATGAAATAACAATGCACATGAGCATGATATCAGTGTAAACATTGGATGGGCAACATAACCATTTAATATCATAATATCAACAATGATAATCCATTTAATCTACGGGATGCAAATGAGCATGGCATAATGACGATCACGAATATCACAAGTGTTGTCATAACAAACCCTAACTATTCATATGAGTATATCATTATCACTCACATCGGAAAATAAATCTGAGAACTAACATGATAAGAATATCATTAGCAATTAATCATATCACTTACTAGATGAAAATGAACATGCCACAAGCAATGAGCATGGATCCACAAGAATATTCAAAGCATTCACAAAATAATAAATGAGCAAACAATTATTAAATATTCAAGTGCAAACCATGGCTACTGCAATGCCATCATGCAAGTGGCTGTTGTGGCTTGCCTCAGTTGCCTAGGGATGGAGGATACACCGGGGAGAAGTGCGGAGACACTTGCGGAAAAATCGCCGGACAAGTTTCCCTCTCGGAGGGGGCTGAATAAGGGCAGGGGTAAAATGGTCATTTTCAGAGTGTGACAACATCACGAAAATGGTACCATCAGAATGGGCTCGACGAACTGAGATCGTGGGCTTTGGAATCACCTGATTCGGAGTTACGGTTGCCGAGTTACGGCCGTTCGTTCGTTAGGCAGAAATTTAAATAAAAATATTCATTTCTGCTGCTAACGGACAAACGTCCGCTATTTAGAGGTTTCGGTCGGCTGGGTTAAAACAGAAGGCGTATTCTACGAAATATGTTTTCCACTAGGGAAAGCGCATTCCTATCAATAGACGCGGCGGATTATACTTTCCGGAGACGAAAGCGTATTCCTGGAGACTACGCCTTCACTTAAACTGGCTGGGCCCGCGTTGACCCCGTTCTTCGGCTGACCAGTGGGGCCGTGGGGAGGGGGGCCCGCCTGGCCTTCTTCTTCCTTGCTCCCGCCCACGAGACAGAGGAAGGGCGCGCAGCGCCGGCGCTCTCCGACGACACCGGCCGTCTCCGGCCAAGGGGAGGGCACGGGCAGCCTCGGGGCGGAGTGCCGCTTCCTCCCATGAGCAGCACGCGCGCCGGGGATAGCTGGGCCGTGGCGGCTCGCGGTGGCCATGGACAGGGCGGCTGCCGGAGACGAACCCAAGCGAAGAGGCATCCCGAAGATGAGCTGAGGTAGTGGGATGGCTCGCCGGACTCCACTGGTTCCATTGGTGAAGAAAGGAGGGGGAGATGGGCGCGGGCTCGACGGAATTTAGGCCAAGGCCGAGGTGACAGTGCGGCGGCCATGGCAGCCATTGGAGAGGAGGAGAGCTCCTCGAGCTCAGGGGAGAGGTCATGGAGGGCTAGTGGAGGGAGGAGAGGCTGGTGGTGAGCTCGGAGGACCTCGGGGTGGCCTTAAATATCCACGGCGGAGGTGGTGCCGCCCCTGGATGTCACTGCGGCCGGGCAGAGCGTGCTCTGGCGTACCGCGTACGCATGCGCTCGCAGCAGAGAGGTTGAGGGTGACGGGAGAGAGCTAGTGGAGGTGCAGACGCGGGTGGTGCGCTGTCCGGTCGGCCACCGAGACACTGTGCGCAGGCGGTCGGAGCTCTCGTGGCGCGAGGAGGGCGAAGGAGGAGGGGGGCAGGACTCCGAGGAGGGCAAGTGGCTGCTGCAGAGTGGCTAGACATGCTTAGACGCGCGGGAACGACAAGCAGAGGAGTGCTCGAAGCTAAACGACGTAGAGCGCGCGGCCAAGGCATGCCAGGCACGCGGTCACCACGTGGCATGGCACTCTGAGGGCACGCGGGGCTGGCAAAAGGTGTCCACAGCGTAGTTCTTCGAAAGTATTACCTCTCTGATGTGATAGATCGAAGAAATGAACTGTGGACTGAGGGGAGTGATCAACTTTAGTTTGCTGTATCAAACTTGGGCATGATGTTGTGGTCAAATGAAATGAGATAAGGATTCACCAGGATGTCACAGAGGCTTAGGGTAGGAAGGACTATAATCCTGTGAGTTTTGGAGAGATTTGGACCAATATTTAGTATAGTTGCTTTACAACTGCCAAATCTGGTCCAGAAGCTAGATCAGGAAGTAGCACTCACATGGGTGCTTGGATTGGGCTGAAAAATTTTGGAGTAAAATTATTTGGGCATATGAAGATACCATAAAAATTTCATAACAATTGGATGGATAAAAATGGTACTTCCTTCACAATGATATCCACTGGACAGAAACTTGGGGGAATTTTGTGGAGAAAATGGCTTGTCCAAATAATGTAAGTTTTGGCATGATCACATTATTTATGGATATTTAGGTCATGGATTAATTTCAGAATTTTTGAACTAATATAAAATATAGTTGCTTCACAAACTGAAATTGTGACCAGAAACCAAGATTGGATATTGTGCTCACATAGATTGTTGGATGGATATGAAATTTTGTGGAGAGTCATTATTTGATCACGTGAATGATATCCCAATATTTCAACTCATTTGGATAAGCCTAGATAGTACTTCCTTCACAAAGCTTCTCTCTGAACAGAAATTTGGAAATTTTCTGAGGAAGATTTACTAGGCAAATGAAGTTTAATTTTGGCATGTGGCAATTATTTGGATAAGAGAGAGTGCCCAGATATTTTGAGGGCAATCCAGGAAATATAAATAGCACTTCCTTCACAAAGTGCCAATCTGGACAGAATAGGAAATGAATATTCCTGAATTATTTTTGAACTAGGAAAGGATGGATTTTGGCATATTTGTGGAATATATGATCCAAAGAATTTATGAGAATTTTTTGGGAATTTTGTGGAAGGCAGAAATATAGGTTGCTTCACAACCTAGGGCAAATAGGGTTATTTCTTTAATAGAAAAAGGAATATTCCCAATAAAGAAATATTGGGATTGGGCTAAGATGGAGATGACATGGCCTTAGGATAGATTTGAGAGTGACAAGCCACTAGGAAGTGGCAGGAGAGAAGATCTTCCCAGGTTTCCAGACCACCTAGCCACGGAAAAAAGGAACTCCAAATAAAAAATTCGAAGAAATCCAAAAGAAAAAGAAAGGGCCAAAAATCGGGGTGTTACAAAACGTCGGGTGCTGCCAGCACCCGCGAGGGGCGCTGCCCCTTCGAACCCCACCCGCTAACCGGCTAGCGGGACCGCCGTTTGCGTAGCGCCATAGATTTCGTACATGTTCACTCAAACCGGTAGAATGCGATTCTATGCATAACTTTGTTTTGCAGGTTTGATGTGAATAGTATGGCTCATGTGTATGTGATGCATGTGTGTAAATAATACATGGCCTGCGCATCATGATTTGTCAGCCGGCAGGAGCCAAAGTGATGTCATTATAATGTATAACGACCTGCGTGTCGACTTGTGATTCTCTGTAAATTCATTACTAGTTGTAGTAGTTGGAGGACAGAGATCAAGTTGCTGCTCGGATAGAGATCCGAGGTGGTGTTCCGGTATGACAAGATGGAGCCGACCTGGTCCTCGGAGTTGGAGCCGACCTGGTCCTCGGACGTCCATGAAGGGTCCATACTATTTCACAAGGTTTATTTATTTGTGATTGATATTGCTTCTTGTCTTCTACACATGTTAAAATGGTAGAAAGATCCCTCGTTAATATCAAGCAAATTGCCATCCCCGATGTTGCACCTTCGCACGTCAAGTACGTCTAGTAGTGGGCTCATAAAATTGGGGTGCTGCTAGGTGTCCTTGAACTGAAGGGTTCGCGTCGGACACGGACATGCACTGCATCAGGTTAACTTGACAAGGCTATCAAAACGGTTTTGGGCCTTGTGGCAAAAGAGGTCGGGAGCCGTGGTATAAGATACCAACCCAACTGACAGGAGTCGTATAGAGATACGATTAGCAAAGAGTTGCTTACCAGATAGCCACTTCGGCTAGCAGTGATGCTAAAGCTCACTAGTCGGATTGCACTACTCGGATCCTGGATCACTGGAAGTTGCAGAGGGATGTCAACTTCAGTGGGAGTATATCTTTTTAGGCTTGATTTACTCTACATAAACACAGTGCTTAGTGTTTGCGTATTTTTCTGTTGTAGATCAATGGCACCACCTCCTCAACCAAACTTTGCATTGAAATCAATCTTGGAAAAGGATAAACTTAATGGAACAAATTTTACCACCTGGTATAGAAATTTGAGAATTGTTCTCAAGCATGATAAGAAGGAACATGTTCTAGAGAATCCACTTCCAGATGAACCTGCCGAGAATGCTAATGCCACAACAAGGAATGCCTACCAGAAACTCGTTGATGATTCAATGGAGATCAGTTGTCTGATGCTGGCTTGTATGGAGCCCGATTTGCAATAGCATTTCGAAAATGTTGAGGCTTTCGATATGATCGAGAATCTCAAGAGCATGTTTCAGATGCAGGCTAGAACAGAAAGGTTCAACGTCTGGCGATCCTTGATGGATTGTAAGCTGAAGAAGGGTGATCCACTGAGCCCGCATGTGATCAAGATGATCGGATACGTGCAAGCTTTGGAACGCTTAGGCTTCCCGCTCTTGGATGAGCTGGCTACTGATGCGGTTCTGGGTTCTCTTCCAGCTAGCTATGGGACGTTCATTTCAAACTATCATATGCATGGCATGGATAAGAAGCTCATTGAACTGCATGGAATGCTTAAGGTGGCAGAGCAGGATATTAAGAAAGGCACGCATCAAGTGTTGATGGTGCAGAATTCGGGCAAGTTCAAAAAGAGTTGGTCCAAGAAAAAGGCTAAGGCAAAGGGCAAGGAGAAGGAATCTGTTCTGAGCTCCGCTGCTACGCCGAAGTCTAGACCGGACTCGGGAACTGCTTGCTATCACTGCAAAGAGACCGGACACTAGAAGAGGAACTGTAGCAAGTGGCTTGCCGAGCATGGCAAGAAGGCCGGAAGTGCGACTTCGGGCAAAGGTACACTTGTTACATATGTTATAGACATTTACCTTGCCGACATACCTAGTAGCTCTTGGGTATTTGATACCGGATCGGTTGTTCATATTTGCAACTCGATGCAGGGGCTGGTAAGAACTAGGCGTGTGTCACAAGGGGAGATTGACATCAGAGTCGGCAACAAAGCAAGAGTTGCTGCGTTGGAGGTCGGCACGATGCAACTCTAGCTACCTTCCGGATTCATTTTGGAATTGAATAATTGTTATTATATTCCCGCGCTTAGTCGGAACATTATTTCTGCCTCATGCTTGATGAGTCAGGGTTATGAATTCAATTTAAAGGACAATGGTTGTTCGATATCTTTGAATGGAATGTTCCACGGCTATGCACCCATAGTTGATGGGTTATTTATTTTGAATCAGGAATCTAAACCTGTCTATAATATGAATGTCAAGAGGCATAATCCTAATGAGATAAATCCAACATACTTCTGGCATTGCAGGCTTGGACACATTAGTCTGAAACGCATGAAGAAGCTCCATGATGATGGGCTTCTAACTTCGTCTGACTTCAGGTCGTTCGAGACATGTGAATCATGCCTCCTCGGCAATATGACTAAGTCACCTTTTGCAAAGAGTTGTGAAAGGGCGTCCGAGCTGTTGGAACTGATACACAGTGATGTGTGTGGTCCGATGAGCACAACTGCCAGAGGTGGCTATCAGTACTTCGTGACTTTCACCGACGACTTGAGTAGATATGGATATATCTATTTGATGAGGCACAAGTCAGAAACTTTTGAAAAGTTCACGGAGTTTCAGAACGAGGTTGAAAATCAGCTCGGCAAGACTATAAAGCTTCTACGATCTGATCGTGGAGGCGAGTACATGAGCCAGGAGTTTGATAATCATCTGAAAGGCCGAGGTATAGTACCTCAGCTCACACCTCCGGGTACACCACAGAGAAATGGCATATCGGAACGGAGGAATCATACCTTGTTAGACATGGTCCGATCTATGATGAGCAAATCGGATTTACCCTTGTCATTCTGGGGATACGGTCTAGAAACTACAGCTTTTACACTCAACAGAGTACCATCAAAATCCGTAGACAAGACACCACATGAGATGTGGACTGGGAAGAGTCCCAAGCTGTCTTTTCTAAAGATTTGGGGTTGTGAAGCATTTGTCAAGCGACTCATGTCAGACAAGCTTACACCCAAGTCGGATAAGTGCATATTTGTGGGATATCCGAGGGAAACCTTGGGATATAGCTTCTACAACCGCGAAGAGAACAAAGTGTTTGTTGCTCGGAACGGGGTCTTCCTTGAGAAAGAGTTTCTCGGATGGGAAGCCAGTGGGAGGCAGGTGCAACTCGAAGAAATTCGAGAACCACTTGGGGATAGCTCGGCTGGTGATGTGATCATACCGGAGTCTGTCAGGGAACCCGAGGTGGAAGCAGCACCACAACCACGGAGGTCGGAAAGATTGCGCAGAGTGCGCGATGTGCTGTTGCTGGAAAGTGACGAGCCGGCTACGTATGCGGAAGCGATGGTGAGTGGCTGGAAGCCATGAGGTCTGAGTTAAAGTCCATGGATCGCAATCAAGTCTGGGACTTGGTTGATCTGCCACCTGGCGTCACTGCCATTGGTTGCAAATGGGTCTTTAAGAAGAAAACCGATGTGGATGGAAATGTTCAGATCCACAAAGCTCGGCTTGTCGCAAAAGGATATGCACAAGTTCAAGGGATTGACTACGACGAGACCTACTCGCCAGTAGCGATGCTGAAATCGGTGAGGATCGTACTAGCTATAGCTGCATATTTCGATTACGAGATATGGCAGATGGATGTCAAAACGGCTTTCCTTCACGGAAATTTAACCGAGGACGTGTATATGATACAGCCCGAGGGTTTTGTCGATCCGACTAGTGCTGGTAAGATATGCAAGCTCAAGAGATCCATTTATGGATTGAGACAAGCATCTCGGAGCTGGAACATTCGTTTTGATGAGGCTGTTACAGACCTCGGATTTATCAAAAGCAAAGAGGACGCTTGTTTATACAAGAAGTTGAGTGGGAGCTCGGTAGTGTTTTTGATCCTGTATGTGGATGACATACTACTGATCGGAAACAATGTTTCGATGCTGAACTCGGTCAAAGAATCATTGAATGGAAAGTTTTCGATGAAGGACCTCGGTGAAGCAGTTTACATATTGGGCATTAAGATCTATAGAGATAGATCGAGGAAACTGCTCGGCTTGAGCCAGTGCACGTACATAGATAAAGTGTTGAAACGGTTCAACATGAGTGAGGCCAAGAAAGGGTTCTTGCCACTCTCACATGGTATAAGGCTGAGCGAGACTCAGAGTCCTTCGACATTTGATGAGCAAAGCAGGATGAGCCGGATACCGTATGCCTCGGCGATCGGATCCATCATGTATGCCATGATATGTACCCGGCCTGATGTTGCTTTTGCAATAAGCTTAACGAGCAGATACCAGGCAAACCCCGGTGAGGCTCACTGGGCGGCGGTGAAGAATATTCTAAAGTACCTGAAAAGGACTAAAGAAATGTTTCTAGTTTATGGAGGTGAGGAGGAGCTCGTCGTAAAGGGTTACGCCGACGCTAGTTTCCAAACCGATCGAGATGATTGTCGATCACAGTCCGGATTCGTGTACATCATGAATGGAGGAGCAGTGAGTTGGACCAGTTCCAAGCAAGAAACGGTGGCCGATTCCACAACAGAAGCCGAATACATTGCGGCTTGTGAAGCTGCAAAGGAAGGTGTTTGGATCCGGAACTTTCTGGATGAGCTTGGTGTTTTCCCAACCTCGGTAAAACCGTTGGACCTTTATTGTGATAATTCTGGTGCCATCGCACAAGCCAAGGAGCCAAGGAACCACCACAAGACCAGACACATAGATCGGAAATATCACCTGATACGTAAGATCATAAAGAGTGGTGATATAGAGTTATGCAAAATTCACACGGATGCAAATGTTGCAGATCTGTTGACTAAGCCGCTTCCACAACCCAAGCATGAGGGGCATATTAGAGCCATGGGCATACGATGCCTGTTTGATTGACTCTAGTGCAAGTGGGAGACTGTTGGAGGTATGCCCTAGAGGCAATCATGTATGATGATATTTCCGATGTGTTTATGAACTGATGTAGTCCTCGGATGTTATCAATGATACTTGTTGACAAGTACGTGACTTGTCTGTGAGATCTTGTGTAGTATGATACATCCTAAAATGGTCCCTAGTCGTAAGTAACGTGTGCGCACATGTCGGACTAGACTAGCATGCAATACGGTGGATGGTTTTGTCTCACTAGCCATGAAGCATGTGATGCTGCCAAACTGCATGGATCTGACCGGATCCGAGCTCGGATGGATATCGGATTCGACAGACCCAACTATGAGACACAGCGATAGGTCATCTGTGAGTCTCTAGTACACATACGTTCTGTGTCCTCGGACCTGAGCTGACGCATGTGCTCGGGATGGTGACCGACCTGCTTTGGGCTGACCAAATGCTGCTCCGTAACTGGGTAGTTATAAAGGTAGGTTTTGGGCTTGTCCAGACCCATACTGCGAGACATGGTTAAGCAAGATGGGATTTGCCCCTCCGATGAGGAGAGATATACTCTGGGCCCCTCGTGTGATCCGACTTGTATAAGCATGGCCATGCGACGAGGATTATGAGATAATCCGAGGTGTTAGTCGGATTCACTGAAACGAGAGAGAGGTCGGGCTGTAACAGGGATGGCCACATCGCCTTGAGCCCGACAACATATATATCATGTGGCAAAGGGAACGGAAGTGTGACGTACAGGTTCGCCAACCGGCTTCATAGTCTACTTGGTGGTCGGCATGCCTTGCTAGAGGCCGCTACCTGCCGAGCAGGTCGGAGGTGATCCGAACTACGACCAAGCCGACTTGAACCTAAGGGGTCGCGCGCTTAAGGGAAGGAACCTACGAGGTCGGATCCGAGGACACTTCGGATGTGATCCGAGGACACTTCGGATGTGATCCGAGCTAGACTTGGATCGTGACCGAGTAGACTTTGGGCTTTAGGATCTGTGTGAGGCCCAAGTGTTGAGCCCACGACGGATGCCTATATATAGTGGAGGTACAACACGCTTATCAAGGTTGATCGCTTTGGCGTCGTCATTAGGGCTTTGCATGTGTTGCAACTAGCCACCTCCATGTGCCGCAGGCTGTGTGAACGGACCTAGCAGTCCGTCGCATAGCGTTCCTCCCGCACACGCGGATACCATTAGAGGTGGTGCAATTGTGCCACTCCGGCGAACCTGTTCGTGGGACTTGGTGATCAGCTGTACGTGGGAGATCGACGAGGAGGAGACGACTCCGGTGACGCGTTGCCACGACTATACTTCCGCTACACGGCACTGCGCGTCTAGTGGTAATGATCTATGATCCATCCCTGTTAGCACGTTCCTGGTTGTTCTGCGGGTAGGAAAATTTTAATTTGCAGTCGACGCACCCTACCGTAGAACCCAACAACTTCACCCTATCCGGCTCAGGAGGAGCCGGCGCGACTGCTGCCGGCTCTCAGGAAATCGGGGCACAGGCGCTTACGGACTTGATGAATATCCTCACAGCCCTATTGGTCGAGCCGGTTACTGTGGAGAACGCAGTTGCGCGCAACACAGACACCACTAAGTGTCGCGAGCAGATGGCCAAGATCCAAGAGGACATCAATGCTGAGAACACCCGCATGGCAGTGGCGCAGGCCCGGTTTGCCGAGGAGAGACAGCGTCTGGATGAATAGGCTCATTATTTAAGCCGCCGGCAGGCCGAGTCAGAGCTCGTCCACCGAAGGCGTCATCAAAGCCGGCTTCTGGCTAATATTGAGCCAACTCAGCTGTTTACCACACCAGATAATCCGCTGCCTCCGGCGAACCCGGGGGCTGGAGTTGTTCCCCCGGGAGGACGACTTTTGCAGCAGCCGGCTCAGCAGAGGGAGCCAGCCCAGCATCATACGCCAGATCAGCAGCAGCAGCTGCCGTCTCGCCGGTTCTAGATCCCAGTTGGACACTATTCCAACCTGGTCGATAACGTGCTGGCAACGACTCACAACTTGGTGGCAATCCCAATAGTGGGAGACGGTCCGGCTCAGGTCCAAGCTAGGAACGACATCGCGATGCTTAAGACAGCAATGGTGTAGCAAGCCAACTATTCTCATAGCCAGCACCGGCTTCACTCAACCCCTCACCAGCGTCGCACCAGGAGCCCGCGCCCGAAGTCGCCAGCAGTTTCCAGTAGCGCGCACTGCAGAAGGGCCGCCCAACCACTGGCAAATCAGCACCAACCGAGGATCGCGAATGCGCAGGATATTGTTGACACCGCTCGGGCTCTACGAGCGTTGGAGGAGGAAAACACGCGTGCGGTGTATAACCCGCCGGCGGCACAGGACCCGCCCACCGCAACCCAGACAGTTGGCTGGCTTGGGGGCTTATCAAGCCGCATGATCGGGACTCCTTGTCTAGTCCCGACGCTCCAAGAGGCACGCATGCCCCCAGATTTCAAAGGTCCTCGCAAGGTTCCTAATTATACAGCGAATCTGGAGCCAACCGAGTGGATCAAGAGTTACGAGCTGGCAATGGACCTGTTGGGAGCAAGTGAGTCAGTGTGTGCTCGGTATCTGCCTCTCATGTTGGAAGGTCCTGCATGCACTTGGTTGAAAAACCTGCCGGTGAATTCTCTTAACACATGGCAAGAACTGAGGGAGCGATTCATCAAAAATTTCCAGGGGACCTACAAAAGGCCAACCACAATTGTTGATCTCGAACGGTGTGTTCAGCGCGAGGACGAGTCGGCGCATCACTGGGCTCGCCGGGTTGCTGAAGCAGTGCTCAAGCAGTGCTTGTTCTGGAACAAACATGTAAGTTTCAACCCTTGGTCCAGAAGTTAGGGCGACTCAAGAGGAAGGCCCAAAATATGGGTGATCTCATGGATGTCTTAACCCGGTATGCGGAATTAGATAATACCAAGGATCCTCTATCTGACAAGGAAAAATCCGATAAGGGCAAGAAAAACGGTGGCAAGGGTCACCAGCAGAACAATGGCAATGGGAAGAACAGTTGTTGGTGCAATATTTGCCCACTTGTGTTTTGGAGATTGTTGACAGAAACAGGCATGGACTGATTTGTTTGCTAGTGCACACAGAGAGAAATAGTCCATGCAGTGCCGAAGAGAATGTTGTCTCCGGTGTCAAGTTCGAGGAACTTCACCGAAGAATATCTGCGCAGCAGAGAAGAATGAGCTACATCCATTGGAGTCATGTAGACGAGAAGATTGATGTGAAGGAATTAACCCCTCAAATTTTTTTTGCTGAAGCGAAGCAATTGGTTCAGTGATTCTGTCCGAAGAAAAATGACTACGACCGAGAATATTGAGGACGAAGCGAAGACGTAGCATTTGTTTTGTTCTTCTTCTTTGTCTTATTTGAGTCACAAGACCTCCGTACTATTAAGAGGGGTATAGGTCCTCGAAGCTTAGATCCGCTGTGATGCTTAGCCCAAACCTATGCGAGGCTGAGAGAAATCTCTTTATGCTTCGAATGATTACCTGCCAGCAGAAGACGTTGTTCTTCGGTGCTGCAGGAGATATCTTTCGAACTGAGGAGTTAGCATTACTTACTCCGCAAGCAATGTTACCGTTGTGCTCAATTTCTGGCCATTGGACTCGTGTCGTTCGGCCATTGGCTGCTCCACATGTCCAATTTGGTCTTTTCCCTTCAGGGAAGGCTGTGGCTATAAATAGCCACCCCGCTCCAACGTTGCCCATTGGCTGCTCCGCTTAAGATTTCTGAAAAGATTGATTGAGCATCCCCTCTCCGAGTGATTTGAGTTTAAGATCCACCGAGAGAAAATCAAGAGCCAAAACTTAGACAGTGGTTGAGCATCACAGTAGTTTTGAGTTAGAGTTCTTGTACCTATTACTCTTGAGAGCTGTGCACTCTCTAGACGGATACGTGTCAGCTCGAGTGTCGAAGAGTAATTATCTTCACCGAGCAAGATCTTCAGCAACCAAGAGTCATTGTGGTTTGCGAAGAAGTCTGTCGAAGGTTTGGAGATCGCCGACAAGTATCTACCATGAGTGAAATCAACTGGAGTCTGATCAGCTCCGAGTTGAAGGAGAATAGGGCGAAGAGAGTTTATCTTCTGTGTTAAATCACAACCACTCCAACCAGACGTAGTCCTTTGGCAGAAGGGCGAACTAGTCTACCAAATCCATCTGTCGCCATCGAGCACCACTGGTTCATTCTACGCTACTGCATTTCCTTCAGCAGTTTACATTCATGCTCTGAGTCGATAGTTTTATCTGATCAATCATAGTTCGTTACTTATCTTTCGCATTGTCATCATTCATTTCTGTCGTCTCAGTCTAATTTATTTCTCTTTGTATTTCTGCATGTCAGCGTGATTTCATTCAGTGCCGTATCCATTCGCCCTGTCATTATTTCTCGTGCATTTCCATCACAGTTCATATCTTGTTTTCCCTCGTGCTACTGCATCTGTTCATATATTACTTTACCATCATATCTGCCAAACCTGTGATATTCTGTGCTCGAACAATTACTGCTTCCTACATCGATAGATTTGCTCCTCAATAGCATGCTTAATTAAGTGTTTGTCTACCGAACCTTATTTCCGCTGTTGTGTTTGGGGTCAGTTCAAAATATTCGCAAGAATTTTTGAATCTCCCATTCACCCCCCCTCTGGTCGATATACTCTCGGTCCTAACAATTGGTATCAGAGCAGGTACTCCCTGTCTCTGTTTATTAAAGGTCTAACAACCTTGGAGTTTTGAGTATGTCGTTTGCAGGTAGATCCTCGCACTCTGAAAGGTTTCCTATCTTCGATGGAAATGATTATGTCTACTGGAAAGAGCGAATGAAAATCATACTTCAAGCCATCAACATTGAACTTTGGCAGATTGTGGAAAATGGATACACTGTTTAGCACCCTGATGCTCCCACTTCCGATGACAAAGCTATAATGCGGTTGAATGCTCAAGCAAAAGATATTATCTGTGACAGTATCTCGAAAGACATTTTCATTCGGTTTTGATAGCTTGACACTGCCAAGCAACTCTGGGATGCCATCAAAGATGTTCATGAAGAATTCATTGCCAGAACAGATCAACACACATATATGCTTCGTGCCATGTTTACTGGTTTCAGAAGTCTTCGTAAGGAAAGTGCTATGGAACTCACTGATCGGTTGACAAATATTGTTGAAAGACTTCATCAACGTGGAGTAACAGATATCACCGATAGAGATGTGGTCAACAAGCTACTGAGTACTCTTGATGCAACCTTTGATCCAATCGTAGCTGAAATCAAGCAAAGACCAGACTATGAAGAACTTCACTACGTCGAGGTCATGACGCTGTTGTCTATTAACGAAGAAAAGATGGAACTTGAGAATGGGTATCAAGAATCTTCTTCAGAAAGCGAAGGAGAAATTCTTTCACATTATGGCAGTTCACAAGAAGAAGATATCGAGAATCAACACACTATCACAAGAGAACTAGAAATGCTCACAGAAAGACTAGGTGATCTCAGAAGACAAAATCTGTGTCTCACAAATGATGACGAAGTTGACTTGCCTGAATCTTCAAGAAGATTACCTCCGAAAGAAATAAAGTGCTTCAAGTGCAAACAATTCGGTCACTACATAGCAGACTGTCCTTGCTGGGAACAAGATGAAAAACCTAGCAACAGATAGATTTATCTTCACTGCTCTGGATTCACTCGAGTGGACTGGCACACTAAGCTGTGACGCCCCTGCTCGACCGTGCGCTAATCATACACGCAAATGCACACGATCAAGCCTAGGGACTCACTTGAAGATATCACAACACAACTCTAAACACAAAATAAAATAATTCAAGCTTTATATTACAAGCCAGGGGCCTCAAGGGCTCGAATACATAAGCTCGATGTCATACAAGCATCAGCGGAAGCATTAGATATCTGAGTACAGACATAAAAATAAAACAGATAGGCCTTAAACAAGGCGGGGCAAAATAAAAAACACTGATCGAAAAGGCGCAGGCCTCCTGCCTGGGAGCCTCCTATCTACTCCTGGTCGTCGGTCTCCACGTAGTAGTAGGCTCCACCGGAAGTGTAGTAGCAGTCGTCGGCGGTAGCAGCTGACTCCTGGGATCCGTCATCTGATCGCAGCGATCGGGTATGGGGGAAAAAGAGGAAGCAAAGCAACCGTGAGTACTCATCCAAAGTACTCGCAAGACTGACATCAGAACTATACTAAGTATGCATCGGTATCAAAGGAATGGGGCTATATCTTTGGACTAAACTGCAGAAATGCCAGAATAGAGGGGAAGGCCTAGCCTATCGAAGACTAGCATCTTCAGCGTCTTGAAGCATTAGAAGAGTGCAGATTAGCATAATATAAGTCAACAAGCATGTAGAAGCAAAGCCCAGAGATCCTTCCTCGACTCCCTGCGAGAAAGCGATCCCGGAGCTTACATATTAATTAATATGTATCCAGTTCAAGTAGTAGTAGATCGGGATACAACACTGAGCGTCCTATTACCGTGGACATGGCTATTCGAATAGATAACTTCCCTGCAGGGGTGCACTACTGTTACCCAACACGCTCAATTAACTCTAGCCGGACACACTTTCCTGGGTCATGCCCGGCCTCGGCTGATCAACACACCGCAGCCCTACCTAGGCTCAGCAGAGAGGTCCCCGCCGGTCTACATCCTAAGTGCTCAGGGGTCTTGGGCCATCGCCCTGTGCACTCCGGGTCATTGTGTGCAGGGTGGATACTTATATAAAGCGCCAACTCTACCTGGATGGCACGATCCGGCCCGGCCACAATGCTGAACTGGACGTCTGACAGAGCTTTCGGCTGATACATACGGCGCCGAGGGCCCCATAAACCATTATCCCGCATGGTGGTAGTGCGTATAGGCACGTAGCCAACTCAGATCAAATAGCCAAATCCGTTAGCGAATTATTAGGAGCTCGCGGTGACGATCAGTACTCCTGTCGTCCCATCTCGAGGAAGTGCAACAAGGGTCAGGCCCATCCCTCTCTAGGGTGGTCTCTGCCTGCCCGGCCGCGCCTCGTAATTATCTCGCGGGTACCCTCACGGTCAACCCGACTTCGCATCTCTCGCGGGTACCCCTCGGGGACGACCCGACTTTATTCAGTAAATGTAGTAAAATCCCGGTAACTGTGTGTTCAGAATATCAAGGAGGAATCCGAGGAATCACCCTCGTTGGATTCCTACTCGATGTACCCGCCAGGGCGAACCCGGAGGAATCACCCTCGCTGGTATTCACACTTGCGGGGTTGCACGACAGAAGCCACATCAGAGGTGGAGGAAGAGGAATCATCCTCGGTAATCCACGTCCGACTAGCTGTGCTACAAAGGCATCATCGGGAGTGAGTTAAGAGGTATCACCCTCGTCACTCGAGCATAACTCTGTAAAGTCGAACAACTTAGGGGGTGTGCGGTGCTGTGCAGGTCTCAGCCTGTCGATCACATCGATCAGGGCACTGGTAACTAAGCGGGGCAACTAGGACAAGTAAGAGGGGCCACAGATGGATTTCCATCCAACCTATACTAAGCATTTTAGGATAACAGATAAGGTATCAATAGCAGACTACAAAAACAGGCTATGCATCAGAATAGGATCAAACAAATGCAGTAGAAAATTCTAATGCAAGCAGGAGGGAGAAGGAATAGGTGATATAGGCATGCTCAAGGGGGTTTGCTTGCCTGGAAGCTCTGCTGAAAGGGGCTGGTCGTCGGTGACGTAGTCGATCACAGGGGCAGCGTCAGTCTCGGAGTCTACCGGAGAGAAGAGGGGAAAGAAAAAACAATAAATACAAGCAACAAATGCAATCACAGATGCATGTCATGGCAGCATGCTATTCGAGGAGTGCCCTAATGCAGTACTACGCAAGTTAGTCGGAGCGGGAAACATCTGGAGGTGTTTTACCAGCTCCGGGCATTTATCGGACAGATGAATCAGAGGGGAAAGTTCCATGTTCACCAAGTTAGAGAGGTGTGGCACGTATGTGAGTGGCATATTCGGATTCTTCATATTTTTCTGATCATTTTTCATATATAAATTATTTTCATCCGAGTTACGGTTTAATTTATATGATTTTTCAAAGTTTTAATCATTTTCTGGAATTTCTGCAATTATTTAATTCCGAATTATCCGAAACAGTGCAAGGGTGACGTCAGCATGACGTCAATGTGACATCAGCGGTCAATTACGGCTAACCAGAGTCAAACCTGACCAGTGGGTCCCACTGGTCAGTGACTCAGAGCAGATTAGAGGTTAATTTAAACTAACAGAAGTTAACTAGCGAGTGGGCCCGGCCTATCAATGTCTAATTAGGTTAATTAATTAAGTTTAATTAGAAAATAGTTTAATTAGATTAATCAACCGAAGGGGGCCCACTTGTCAGCGACCGTAGATGCCATGTCAGCATGTTGACTTGGTCAGCGCGGTCAACTGGGCCCGCGGGGCCCAGCTGCCAGCGACCCAGGCGGCGCCACGTGGGCAGCCAGGTCAGCGCCGGTGCCGGAGTGACGCCGGCGAGCTCTCCCGCGGCGGTTCTTCGCCGGCGAAGCTTGGGAATCGCCCAAAGTGGCTCGTTTTGCGCGCGGGTGGGTTCTTTCGAACGGCCACTCCACCGCGCGTCCAATGGTGGTACTGGCCGGAGCTGGGGCCGCCGGAAACGACGCCGGCGACGAGGCTAGGCGGCGATGATTTTCAGGCGTTGACGAAATCGACGAGGCCGCGTGCGTTTGCTCGAACTAAAAGCGCGGGGGTGATCTATGCGAGCGTGCGAGCTCGATGGACAAGATTGCGCGGGCGTGCGGGTACCGGATCACAATCGGCGACGAGCTCGTGCGGCGGCGAGCTCGGCCAATGGCGGCACGGGCACATAGGGGCGACTAGGAAGGGAGAGGAGGAGCGCATTCGGCGCGGATGCTCACCGCGGTGGCGAGGAGTGGCTCGGGGTAGCCGGGGAAGTCCGGAGACGAGCGAGGTGAGGCGGTGGCCGAGGCGGATCCCGGCGAGGGGAACGGCTCGATGGTGACGCGTTGGGACGCTCCAGCTCGAGCTGGTCCTCGCAGGAGTCGTAGTCGACGTAGACGAACCTCCCAGACAGGCTAGCATGCGCCGGGGAGCTCGGGGGCCAAGTGCACGACGGCGGCCATGGCGTCGGTTGTTCTGTTGGCTGCGGTGGAGAAGAAACCGAGCGAGGGGGGAAATAAAGAAGGCTAGCATTCGCCGGCAGGGTGCGCGGGGCCTCTCTATCCACTCTAGGGTTCCTGTAGCGCCTCGCTATTGACATCCGCGCGGCGGGCGGGCGTGGACGGCGAGATGGACTCGGGCGCGCACGCGCGGCGACGAGAGGTAGGGGAAAGGCCTCTTCCTGTGGGCTGGGCCGCACTGTACCCACTTGAAGCCCACAGGCACAGTGCCCTTCTGCCCTTTTCTTTATTTTTTCTGTTTTTCTTTTATAGTTTCTGTTTAGTAAAATGTGTGGCCACCATTTCACTTTTGTAAAATAGGTGACTTAGCCACAAAAATACAGTGCAGTATCTAGAACTGCCATAAAAAGGATTGCAGGCCAGATGCTTTTATTTGAAATTTATTTAAATGAAAATGGATTAATTACTTCTATTTTGGTACTGTTTCATGATGTTAGAGTCATTTAACTAATTCAATTAATGTTGATTTTATTTTTATAATTGCTTTTGGATTATTTGCAATATTATGAACATTTTAGTTTTCAAATTTGAACAACTTTTATTTTCAATTTATATTTGAATTTCAATTTGATTTGGAATTTGAAATGAGATATGATTCCAATATGATCAAGCATTGTAATTAATGATGACTTGGCATCATTAGCAGGTGATCACTGTGCTTAATACATGGGGATGTTACATAAGCTCTCGAAGAAAAATGAATCTTTCGCATCCTCTTCGACGAGACCAGTCACTGACGTGCAAACCAAAGCAACCATTGAATCTAATATGAAGAGAATATCGCAGTTGACTAGAGTGTGTGCTGAAATGAATATGGAATCTGAAGATGAGACATCCGAATCCGAATAAGAAGACGAAGAGCTTCAGAAAAGCCTAGGAAAAGGCAATGCATTCGTCGCTTATGAATCATCCGAGAAGTCACTCGAATCAGACACTGATAATAATGCTTCAAGTGAAGATGAACCAATCGCACTCTGTCTCATGGCAAAAACCTCAAAGGACCAGGTATCAGCAAAGCACCGAAAATCTATGGCTGAATATTCCTCTGAATACATTACCTATGCTAAACTTGTTAAGATTGCAAAATCTCAACAACATGAGCTTGAAAAACTTGAGAAGAATCTCAGGAAATCCGAAGGATTACTGGTCGAAGAGATGAAGAAGAATCAAGAGTTGACTGAAGAGCATGATGCTCTTTCTTCAACGATTGATGTTCTTTCCAAACGATATGATTCTCTTGCAGTCGACTACGAGAGTTTATCCGACGAACTCCTTAGCAAGAATCAAGAACTCGAGGCACTGAAAGACTCTTATAACGTGCTTGCGAAAGAAAAAGCTTCTCTCTTCACCGAGCAATCCAACAACCTTCCTGATGATTTTGAGCCTCCTTGCTCAAAATGCCTAGAACGTGGCAATGCTGATTCATATGCTGAAACGTCCAATGCTGTCATAGAGAATATTGCAACCACTACGAATGATATTTCTAACCCCTCTTCCGAGGAATTTGTTGCTATCTCTGATGAAAATTGCAGGCTAAAGAACTTGCTTGAGACAGGAATGCTAAAGAGCCTCAAAGGGCATCAAACTCTCTGTGATGTGCTCAAGAAGTCAATACTACACAAAAATCCCCGAAAGGAAGGACTGGGTTTCGAAAGGAAGCTCAATGTTGATGGAACCTACTGGACTCCCGAGCAATATCCTCGAACAAGTTGGGTTCTTGCCAAAAGCAAAACTCTCGAATCTGCACTTCTGTCAGGATATGACACTCCCATTTCTGTTGTTTCTGATGAGTCTGATAACTCAAACTACAAAGTTTTCAAACAACAGAATGGTAAGGTTTTCGCTCGGTATGTTGGGACTAACTGCAGGTCTGGTTCACCCAAGAAGCAAATCTGGGTGAAGAAGTGCATCATTGAAAATTTATCTGTCACTTCTAACCTGAATATGCAGAGTAATTCTCTTCGAGGAAATAATGATCACTCGCAGATTGGCGCTGCAACTTCCTCGAATGGATATCGATCAAACATTCGACAAAAGGAGTACATGCGTATCTCCTCGAATCATTATGCTCATGTCTCTGGGAACAATTTCAATGCATATTCATATGATTACTCTCGAAATGTACAGGCAAACTACAGTGATCATCGATGGAACGTCCCTGCTCAGTCAAGACAGATGAGGTTTACGCTGCCCACACAAGTGTGGGTTGCGAGAAAGAACTAACTCGTCTTGCAGGAACTCTCTCTCAGGGATTCTTTTCACTTATCCATGGCCCTGAGATTTATATTGTTGGTGCCAGTTCTTTGTGTTTATTTGTTATTTCTTGTTTTTGTTGTTTGTCTTCGAGTTGCTGTGTTTGTGTTTCATCCGGCGAACAACTCACTCATAGCTCCTCATTTGATGTTTCTTCTCTTCTGGCTGAGTGTTTTGTTTCAGACCCTTTTATCCCTCTATTCTTTCTCATCCAAATCTATGCTGTCCGTCGTGAGCATGCAATTTGAACTGAAGAAGATCTCTATCCGACGTTCTTGGTCGCGAAAGAAATCAACTTCGAACCTTTATCCATTTTTTGCGTTTGGCCCTCCTTCAAACCTTCGAACTCCCGCTTTCTTCCCGAGTTTCTCGCAGAGAATGGTTGCCACGTGCCTACGATCTCCACAATTGTGATCGTGTCCGTCGAATGCGGAACGTCCCGCAACTATGGGCCGTAGATTTCGGAGGGGAGGTTCAGCTCTCTGGCTATAAATATCCCTCGCCGCATCTTCTTCCTCATCTCCTCAAACCCTCATTTCACCTCCACCCGAGCCCGTGCTCGAAGCAACTCCAGCAAGAAACTCCGCCGTGCTACTCCGGTGAAATCTCGTCGCAGCTGATCACGCCCGTGCGGTAATCCTTCCTCCCGCATTGCCGTAGTTGATTCAAGTCGCCAAGTTAGGGCGCTTGGATCCGGAACTGCTCCTCTCCATATCTCTGTTCTTAGGGCAGTTCTTACCGATGCTATTTTCTTCTATTTATTTCACTGCGGTAGATCCTTAGGAATCACTAGGATTTGACTTGTACGGTTTGTAGATCTTCCTCGTACATGTTTTCCTCATCTAGGGTTCATGTGTAATTATCCGAAAGATTAGATAGCTATCAACCTGCCTAGAATTTTTTTTTTCTGTGGCTAGCTTGTAAAATCTATTGATGATATCTTTCTATTTTACCATGAGTTCCTTGTTGGACTCCCTCAAAATCATTTTCGTTCAAAATCTTTCTGTGCATGCTTATGACCCTACTCTTTTTCCCTTGCATCTATTCTATTTCACAGGTTGGTCATGGCACAAATTTTTTAAGAGTGTTTAGAGTCTGAAGAAGAATTGCCTCAGTTTCCATCAAGGTCTGAACGAATGAGCATGACTGGAGGAGAAAAATCTTCGAAGCCACCCAAGGCTCCGAAGAAGAAACAAGAGACTGAATCCGAAGAAGATGTTGAGGAAATTCCCTCTGCTCACAGTCAGCCCGAGGATGAATTGGTCACAGACGCTCTAACCATCTTCTCTGATGGAAATCCTAAAAAGGGTGGTCGCGGCAAAGAAAAGAATACCACTGCAGAAATGTCTGATCCTGATAGTTACAGAACTCTACCTGAGGGTGAATCAACGATAGACCGCAACAACAGGCTTCAAAGAATTCGCCGCCACTGGGCAGGTAAATGGTACAGATATGAAAATGTTCGTGAAAAGTACCAGATTCTGTTTGCTTTCACACCACCGTGGAATGACTGCATTGCCGAAAACTGCATTGGCCCTGATGATGAAAAAGTCAGACCACCACAGCCTTCAAATGCTCACACCGACCCCTCAAAACTATCGCTGATTTCCCCGAGGAAGTGGCCAAGAGGGCGAAGGCCAAAGCCAAGCGTGAAGCTAGAGAAGCGAAGAAAAACCAAGTTGAAGTGAAAAACGTCGTGCTAACCCAGCAAGACGTACAGAAGAAGAAGGATTGTGCATCTGCTTCCAAGGAAAGCAAGTCTAGGAAATCAGTTTCTCCTCGTGCACCCCGAAAGAAAACTATCGCCAAGAGAATCAAGAAGGCAGCTCCTGACTTATCTGATGAGTCATCCAGAGAAGATACCCCTGATGAAATTCCACTGTATGATCGACTTTCCATTCTCAACAAGCCATCCAAGGGCCCCTCTCCAGTAAAAGTTTTGCCCTCTCCAAGGAAATCACCCAGGCATGCACCCATTCCATTCACTGACAAACCTTAGGGTTCTGCAGCTCCGAGAACTTCGACAAACACTGCAGCGAAGAGAAAGCTGCAGACTGAAGAAAAAGGTGATGAGGCTGCCAAGAAGGCCAGCCCCACTGTTCCTGCTCCCACAGAGGAACAGAAGTATGATTTCAATTTCATGATCGATGTGATTGACAGTGCTGCATATGATGCAAAAGCTGATGATGTGAGCGGTCTGGGACTGCCTGATGATGTTACTGAATTGGTAATGAAGCATTTCATCGAGCTGAGGAAAATCTCCAAGAAGCTAAATAAAGCTGTCAAAGACAAGCAAGCTATCGAGAAAATGAGGAATGAGGCCAAGACTGAATCCGAAAGGAAAAAGCTGAACAAAGAAATCATTGAACTCACCAAGGCCCTCAGTGTCCTACGCAATGAGAAAATTGAATGGCACTCGCACTTGCACATGGAGGTATCTCAGTTGTGTGACAGGAGAAACGAGGAGATTGACCGCAAGGCAGATCTTGCTCGAAGAAGGATTCAAGAAAAAAAACGTCAGAAGGCAAGGGCGAGAATCAGCAAACCGAAAGTAAACAAAGACCGCCGCCTTCAGACTGTCGCTGCCGAGCCTATTCCACTGAACTCCCATGCACCCTTGCAGCAGGTTCCACCATCTCCACCTCACGAAAATGAACCAATGCTGCAAGCTGGTACTGAGGAGGTTATTATTCCAGCTCCAGTAGCCCAAGAGCAACTTGAAGTTGTTGATATATTCCTGGAAAAGACTGATGACGAAAATGCACATCCTAAGCAGCAATCCCCAGTTGATGATGTCAATGAAGAAATTGAAGTTGAGAAGGCAGATCCATCGCCTCCGAGAACATTGCAAGCAGAGCCCTCCGAACCAAATAAGGAGGAGAATGACAAGATTGAGGGGGAGCTAAATGCTTCCCAAGAGAAAACACCCCCGGTCTCATCATCTGGTGCCCCTACCCGGATGGATGTTGTTCCTGCTCCTCTTACCACTGCACCACAGTTGGTAGAGGAAGAAAAGAAATCTGATGAGCCGATGGCTCGAGAAGAAACTATACCACCAGTTGTGTCTCAAGCGTCTGAGAAAGAGGTAGTTGTGTCTCCAGCCAAAGAAAGTGCAAAGAAAGAAAAGGCCCGTGTGCCCGAAAGCCAGAAAGCTACTGAAGGAGTTCCAGCGAGTAAAAACGGTAGTCAGTCAAGTTCTTCGCAGAAAACTGCACGAGAAAAATCAAGGATGCCACGTGCTCCTCTCAAGCCTATTGAGGAAGGAGTGCCTGCACCTGATGACATTCGGACCCGACTTATGGCCGATGAAGAACCACTAAGAAACCCTTTGGAAACCTATCCTTTGTTTCCTGTCAATGATGGCCAGAATGGTCCAGCATTCAATGAGTAGTTTCATCATTCGAAACTTACGTTCTTTGGGACCAGCCCATATGATGGAGAAAGAACTTCCTTGTCACCAAGATTCTGGACAAAGGAACAGGCCGTGTACAATTCTCGCATTCTGTACGGCAAGAATCGCATCTTCAAGCACAAGATTCTGGATTTTGCCGAGCTCAAAAGTTTACCTTGCTTCCATCACACTATCGAGCAAATTGAACAAGTCCTCCTGAAGAGTTTCCTCCGTTTCAATCATGGCTGGAATCGTGAAGTAATCCTTCAGTTCTATGCCACTCTTTATATCTCAGGGGACCTCACTAATAGCAGTACTTGGATCCTCGAATGGATGACCGAAGAAGAAAAGATCAAATGTTCGGCTGACCAGTTCTTAGCACTGTTGAATCTTCCTCTGTGTGAATTTGATGCCACTCGGGAACACAGACTGCACTACTGGGATGTATCCGAAGCTGAACTTCATATGCTGATGGATCCCAAACTTGTTGGTGATGAATGTACCGAGGCAAATCCTAAGAATCTGGCCTATGAGAACAAAGTGTTGTTCTATATCCTCTGCAACTCCCTCACGCCAACAAACAGGCCAAAAACCATTCATGGCATCATGGCAAATGCTCTTCAAGCAACAGCTCATGGCATTCGGTTTGACATTCCAGATCTTTTCATTCGCAACTTGGCCTATGCAGCTGATAGCCCTCAAGTCTTGAAGCCATATGCACCATGGGTCATGTTTGCTATTGAGCAGCTTACTGAGAAAAAGTTTTTATGTCCACATGTCCCGAAAGTTTTCATACCACCAGTTCGAGACACTCTCCGGATAGTGAAGGACATCGGCAAAGGGAAGACACCTATTGATGCTACTGCCTCTGCCTCTGCTAAAGCTCCGAAGGTCAAGAAGGCAACAGTCAAAATCCCTCGTGAAGAAAATCCCTCACTATATGAGATTTGTCTTCGCACTCAGCAAGCCCTGGAAAGTCACATCAAGCTCAACCGCAAAGAGAAGTTGGAAATGATGACTGAGATCAATCTGCTTCACAATTATGCTCGCCAAGCTCTTCTATATGAGAAGGAACAAAAGAAGCGCTTTTAGGACTCTTCTGCGCAAGCATTATTCTCGCAATCAACTATCTGCCAAGGGTATCGAGAAAGATTATGATCATTTGGAGCTGTTTGAAGTTCCTCGCATACGAAGGCAAACCCCTGTGCTTCCTCAGCGTTCTGCCTCCACCGACCTGCTGTTTGTTGAACCAGATGATGAACTTGAAGACACAGCAGGCACATTCATATACAAGCCAGATGCACCTCGCGCTGCTACTCCCCATGCTGATCCCGAAGCTCATGTTGCGACTCCAACTCCTGCTTCGGCCTCGACCATCGCTCGCTCTGCTTCGCCGAACAGTTCGAGTTCTGGGGATTCTTCGGACGAGTAATTCCTCGCATGCATTCTCTTTCCTTTTTGACACTTGTTGACAAAAAGGGGGAGAAGAACATCGAGAGATAGATATGCGGGCTATTTGCAGGGTGTTTCCATTCGCCATTTGCTTTTCAGTCGAACAATTTGGCTTCCGTGGTTGAACTATTTGCTTCTGTCCGTGGAACTTGGTCTCATCGCCTGTGGCGATGGAATTCCTGCGTCGTCATGTACCGTTAATAACCCCCATGCAATGCTATATTTGCTTCCAGTTATCTGTTTGCAGGTGTTATCGAATGCTTACTTCCTTGCGATAATTATCCTCGATAATTATCTATCGTGCGGGGTAAAGTGAAAGGAGGATTGGAAATCATGCTTCTCTAAAAGAGATATCTCACTCCTTGAAATTACATATATCCTCCACTTAGATATACTCCTATGATTATCTTTCGCTCTCTAACGATGCAGGAGAAGAAAGGTTGCTTCGGAGTAAATTTACTCATGATTCAAAAGAGAATTCCTTCTATCTGAGCTGTTTTTTTCCTCGCGTATTTCTATCGTATCATCCTTGTTGCAGGAAAACCTCGACTGAAGCATATCTACTCCGAGCAATATACTTGTGACTCCCTTGCTCTGATTTTCTTCGAATATCTAACTTCCAGGGAACCTATATCTCATGTGGATTCAAACTGTGTTCTGAGTAAACCTTCATGGCTTATCCATTGCCACAACTCACTTCAAAATATCCTCGCTATCTAACAAATCTATTTCAAAGGTTGTGTGTGGCAGGAAATACCTCAGACACCGTCGAGTGCATTGGATGAAACCATGAATGAAATCATCTGTCAATGTCACTCATACGAAGATTCACCTCGCTACCTTCCAGTTTATCTTCTATGCATACTCTGAATGATGCATACCTTCAGGGGGACCATGTTTTATCTTCGTAATTATCTCTCGTCTTTTATTATCCTTCGCATTCCATTTCATTCTATTATCTATCTTTTGATGTGTTCTGTTTTGTCAACAATCGTCCAAAAGGGGGGAGATTGTTGGTGCAATATTTGCCCTCTTGTGTTTTGGAGATTGTTGACAGAAATAGGCATGGACTGATTTGTTTGCTAGTGCACACAGAGAGAAATAGTCCATGCAGTGCCGAAGAGAATGTTGTCTCCGGTGTCAAGTTCGAGGAACTTCACCGAAGAATATCTGCGCAGCAGAGAAGAATGAGCTACATCCATTGGAGTCATGTAGACGAGAAGATTGATGTGAAGGAATTAACCCCTCGAAAATTTATTGCTGAAGCGAAGCAATTGGTTCGGTGATTCCGTCCGAAGAAAAATGACTGCGACCGAGAAGATTGAGGACAAAGCGAAGACGTAGCATTTGTTTCGTTGTTCTTCTTTGTCTTATTTGAGTCATAGGACCTCCGTACTATTAAGAGGGGTATAGGTCCTCGAAGCTTAGATCCGCTGTGATGCTTAGCCCAAACCTATGCGAGACTGAGAGAAATCTCTTTATGCTTCGAATGATTACCTGCCAGCAGAAGACGTTGTTCTTCGGTGCTGCAGGAGATATCTTTCGAACTGAGGAGTTGGCATTACTTGCTCCGCAAGCAATGTTACCGTTGTGCTCAATTTCCGACCGTTGGACTCGTGTCGTTCAGCCATTGGCTGCTCCACATGTCCAATTTGGTATTTTCCCTTCAGGGAAGGCTGCGGCTATAAATAGCCACCCAGCTCCAACGTTGCCCATTGGCTGCTCCGCTTAAGATTTCTGAGAATATTGATTGAGCATCCCCTCTCCGAGTGATTTGAGTTTAAGATCCATCGAGAGAAAATCAAGAGCCAAAACTTAGACAGTGGTTGAGCATCACAGTAGTTCTAAGTTAGAGTTCTTGTACCTATTACTCTTGAGAGCTACGCACTCTCTAGACGGATAGGTGTCAGCTCGAGTGTCGAAGAGTAATTGTGGTTTGCGAAGAAGTCTGTCGAAGGTTTGGAGATCGCCGACAAGTATCTACCACGAGTGAAATCAACTGGAGTCTGATCAGCTCCGAGTTGAAGGAGAATAGGGCGAAGAGAGTTTATCTTCTGTGTTAAATCACAACCACTCCAACCAGACATAGTCCTTTGGCAGAAGGGCGAACTGGTCTACCAAATCCATCTGTCGCCATCGAGCACCACTGGTTCATTCTACTCTACTGCATTTCCTTCAGCAGTTTACATTCGTGCTCTAAGTCGACAGTTTTATCTGATCAATCATAGTTCGTTACTTATCTTTCGCATTGTCATCATTCATTTATGTCGTCTCAGTCTAATTTATTTCTCTTCGTATTTCTGCATGTCAGCGTGATTTCATTCAGTGCCGTATCCATTCACCCTGTCATTATTTCTCGTGCATTTCCATCGCAGTTCATATCTTGTTTTCCCTCGTGCTACTGCATCTGTTCATATATTACTTTACCATCATATCTGCCAAACCTATGATATTCTGTGCTCGAACAATTACTGCTTCCTACATCGATAGATTTGCTCCTCAATAGTGTGCTTAATTAAGTGCTTGTCCACCGAACCTTATTTCCGCTGCTATGTTTGGCGTCAGTTCAAAATATTCGCAAGAATTTTTTAATCTCCCATTCACCCCCCTCTAGTCGATATACTCTCGGTCCTAACAACAGCAACGGCAGTAAACGTAAAAGTTATGAAGGCGGCCCTGATTTGGTGGCAAATACAAACACTGGTAACAAGAGTCAGTGCCAAAACAACGGTTCCAGTAGGACGTCCTTCGGTAATCACCCTCTCAGCTTCGAGGAAGCTCTTAAGGGTCCATGTCCAAAACACAGTTTCAATGGTAAGCCGTCCAACCACTCCTGGGAAAATTGCTATATCATGCAAGAGTTTTCCAAACAGATCTTCCAGAATCATCATAACGGTGGTGGCAACGGCGGGCTACCCGGCAATCAGGGATCCGGCTTCTCGGGAGCCGGCTCACAAGGGCCCTTCGCAGGCCCTGGATTCCAAGGGAATAGTGGCTAGAGCGGCGGGTTTCAGGGGGCTGGCAACGCTGGAGGCAGCAATCAGCGAAACAATCAAGGAAATCAGCATCAAGCCGATCAGGCAGGATTGCAAAGTAATCTGAAGCAGTTGAATAGTGAGGAGTATCATGTCTTCACCACTAGTACCTGCAAGCGTGATCGGAAAGTGCAGCGGCGAGCCGCCCATTTGGTTGAGCTGGCAGCCCCGTATTATCTCAACTGGTCAGAGCAGCCGGTTACTTGGAGTCGGGCGGATCATCCAGTCCTCCTTGATCACCCCGGTCATTTAGCTCTGGTGGTGGCACCACAAGTTGGTGGTTATACGTTGACCAAAGTGCTCATGGACGGAGGCAGCAGCATCAATATTCTGTATTATGACACTTTCAGGCAGATGAATCTGTCCGATAAGCAGTTGACCCCGTCCTCTACAGTTTTTCATGGCATCGTTCCTAGCAAGTCAGCTTATCCCATGGGTAGAATATCCCTGGAGGTGGCCTTTAGCTCAGAGGATAACTACCATTCTGAATTTTTGTCCTTTGAGGTGGTTAAGCTTAAAAGCCCATACCATGCCCTATTTGGCCAGCCGGCTTATGCCCGGTTCATGGCACGGCCATGCTACATTTACCTGAAGTTGATAATGCCAGGGCCGAGAGGAACCATTACTGTCGGAGTTCGGGCTCCGGGGACCCAAAGGTTCGAACACTGGGGTGAGCTCGTTCCTACCTCCTCATCCCCTACCACGGCTGAACTACGGCGGAGCTACGACGAAAGCGCGCTAGCAGGAGCTGGCCACGGACTCAGCGGTTTACCCAGGTTTGGGCCAAGTAGGAGATGATGGGATCCTTTCTACGGTGGCACCCTGCCCTCCTTTTATACCTGCCTTGGTCCTCTTCCCCCGAAAACATTGGCGGGAAGGGTTGCCACACAACGGCAAGTTTTGAAGGGGGATAGGGGCGCAGTCTATCCTGACAAAAGGTGGTCTTCATCTGCAAAGCGACCGTCCATGACACGCCGGTGGGCTCGGGGATGACCTCCGCCCTACGCGCCCGCCGTCTTGGTCTTCTTTCACCGATCGGGCAACCTTTGGGGTTGCTTTGGGAAGTGGATTGCTGGCCTTGCTCCCTTAGCACAAAAGGGGAAATCCTCTCCATCCGCGCCTGCTGGCACGGCCTCTGTCGCCATTCGTCGCCGCGCGCGTCACCCACGTGATGGGCATGAGACCGCGCGACCGAGCCGAACAGCACCCGTCTTGCGCGCCTTCGGGAGGGTGCCTCAGGAGGCAGCCTCGGGAGGCCGCCTCGCGAGAGGGCCTCGTGAGGCTCTCGGTGAAGTGGCTGAGTCTTGCTTGCTCGCTCCCTGAGGAGGGGTCCTCAGGAGGCCGGGGCCTCATGAGGGGTCTTGCCTGAGATGCCCACTGATGGCCACCGGTTGGGCCTCCGCCAGGTGTTGCGCCCTGGGCCAAAGGCAGACGGGCCGGGATACCCCGGGCTCCATGGGCCCATCAATAGCCCCCGGGCCCGCGACGCGCACGTTCCCGCCTACTCGGGAGCGAAACGGCGCGGGCCCTAACCACCTGCGGGCCAGGTGCGACACGTGGCGCACGATGTGACGGGGGATGCCCCCACTTCTCCCACGATGCCTCGGGAACCGCCCACGCTGACATAAAGCCTGCCCGCGCACGGCACGAGACCATCATTGCCTTCCTTCACGCATTCCGTCTTCCCGCGTGCCGAAGGCAGAGCGGCGCTGAGCGCGCCTCCCTCGAGCGCTATAAAGGTGAACGGGAAGGACTCCCCGCTCATCTTCTCCACCAGCTCCTCCCTCCTACTCCACGATCCAGGCGGGCTTCTGCGGCGATGGTGAGGGGAAGAGGCAGAGCTCGCGCTTCCGTTGCTGCATCTAGGGTTCCGCACCGGGGGCGCAGGCGCTCTTCGGCGGCCGCCGGCGCCGGTCCCAGCGGCCGTGGAAGGGGCGCCGCCCGCGGGCACAGCCGCGGTGGGGCAGCTGCCCTACCTTCCCAGGTAGGGAGCCACTCAGCGGAGGCGCCTCACGAGTTCATAGTGAACATGCATCACCGGCCCTACACCTAGCTCCGGCTTCCTGACTCCTTCGCGGAGGCGATGGTGGACCGCGCGCCCTTGGGCCTGTGGGTGCAAGCGGATGGCTGCTGCAACGGCCCCTCCTGGGTGACGACGGAGTTCACCCCCTCAGGCTTCATGTTCTGGAAGCAGGGGTGGAAGTCGTTTTCCCTCGCTCACGGCTTGAAGCGGGGCCATGTCCTTAAGTTCAAGTACGATGGGGCTGCCACGCTCTTCGTGAAGATCTTCGGGATCTCTGGCAGCCGTCTGGAGTGCTGCACAAAGAGCGGGGACGGCAGCTACAGCGGCTCCTCCAACGAGGACAACACCGACAACGGCGCCGCCTCCTCCGGTGGAAGCGGGAGCGACGATAGCCCCCCCCCCCCCCCCGCGTCAAGAGCGAAGATGAAGACTCCGACTAGGCGCGCGCGGCGTCCGTGCTGGAGTCTCGGGGACGATGGCGCCACGCCTAGGCCTCTTTCTTTTTCCCTCTTTCCTCTTGCACTGGATCGATGTATCCCCATGGGGGTGTGAAAACAGTGGCCTCTGTGTTTTAATTTAATGCTCTTGTAGTTTGGAATGTGTGTGTTCCCTCCCGAAGTCCTCTCGCGAGGACTGTTTTTCTCTTTCTCGTTTGCCTCGGCGCTCTACGCCATTAGGACCCAGCCCCCGAGCGGGCCTGCAGCCGTCGCTGGTATGCAGGTCGCGATGCCTGGATAAGGCCAGGAGGTGAGGGGCAACGAGAGCTAGTGAGGGCTCCTGAGGCTCGATGCTCAGGAAGCCCCCCTTTGGCGTGCAAGCGGCTCACACGAAAGAGAAATGCCAGCACTTAGCGAGATCGTGAAGGGAGGGAACTCGAGTGATAGTGAGGGCGCGAGGTGGCTAGACTTAGCTTTTCGTGGAGGGTAGCGTCGAGCGAGCTGCAGCTCACGAGGAGCGCGTAGCTCATGAGGCATGCCTCTCGAGGCTTGGCCCTCGAAGTCTTCGTCTCGCGAGGTCACCTGCCGAGGCGACCGCCGCAGGCCGGCTCGCGAGACGCCGCTCGCGAGGCTTCCGAGCGGCTTGCCTCCTGAGACAACTGCATGTCGACAAATCTCACAATGGGGGAGCGACGCACGCTCGCTAGCTTGCTCGTGGCCGTTGCGTGAGGAGATGAGGCACCAAGGACCTTGGTGAGGTGACGTGCACGGGAGCAGGCCCGCGAGCCAGAGCTCAGTCACTTGGATTTTAGCGACGCTGCAGGGACGGACCCGAGCACAGGCGCCGTGCCTAGCCCCCGCTCATGGAATGGTCAGGAGAGGGGTCGCGAGTGTGCAGCGCTCTCGAGATGGCATCATACCAAATATGCAATTATGTAAGCAACATAAACTTATTAGAGCATAATCAGTAGGATTCATTACACAACCAAAAAGAGGTGCGGCTGCCGTGTCCGGCATGGGTCAGCTTGAGATTGGTGCGGCCCGTGAGGCGCCCTCAATTAAACAACCCAAAAATCACCTGGTAGTACTGTTGCTGGGGAAGCGCGTGGGTTGCTCAGCGAGGTTGGCCACGGAAGCTTGCTCCTCAGGAAGCGAGGGGCTCCTGAGGCCCAGGGGGCTCGAAGCGCGTCAGCCACTGGAAGGTGGCGTCGGCGTTCCTCAGGCCGAAGGGCATGCGGGCGTAGCCGGTGGCGGAGTCCGCGCCTAGGCCGACGCGCGGCAGCAGAAAGGGATCCTGAGGGCAGGCCTTGTTGAGGCTCGTGAAGTCGACGCACATACGTTCCTTGCCGCCCTTCTTAGGGACGATGACTGGGTTGACGAGCCATTCGGGACGGCACACCTCGCGGACTACTCCAGCTTCTTGCAGCTTGTGTACTTCTTGAACAATGAACTCTTGCTTCTCGGGCGCCTGGCGCCACGCTTTTTGCTTGATGGGGCGAGCGTTGGGGCACATCGCTAAGTGGTGCTCAATCACCTCCCTTGGTACACCGAACAAGTCAGATGCTTTCCAGGCGAAAACATCCGAGTTTGCCTGAAGGAAGGCGACGAGCGTGCTTTCCTATGCAGGAGGGAGGTAGGCACCGATGGTGAAGGCAGGGCCTGAGCCGCTGCCGTCAACCGACACCTTCTTTGTCTCAACGCAGTCATGAGAGAACAACTGCTTCTTCTTCGTGGGTGCAGCCTCAGGAGGCTCGACCACGTCCTCGTCAGCCGGATGCACGGCAGCGGCGGCTTTGTAGGCATGCTCGAGGGAGTAGACCGCGTCCTTCTTGTCGCAGGTGACGGTGATGATGCCGCTGCAGCCAGCCATCCTGAGGACATTGTAGGCGTGGTGGGTAGCCCAAGATGGCGTTGTACGGCAGGCCGATGTGCGCCACGTCGAAGTCGATGAGCTCGGTGTGGTAGTTCTTGCAGGTGTCGAAGGTGACGGGAAGGCGCACTTGCCGCAGAGGGATGGTGGAGCCCTCGGTCACTCCAGAGAAGGGCCTGGTCGGCATCAGCTGGTCGTAGGGCACTTAGAGCATTTCGAAAGCCTCAATGGAGATCACATTGAGGCCGGCGCCTCCGTCGATGAGGGTCTTGGTGACCGTGACGTTGCTGATGGTGGGAGTTGATACGTCTCCAACGTATCTATAATTTATGAAGTATTCATGCCATGTTTATAACAATTCTATATGGTTTTGGTATGATTTGATTAGAACTAACCCGGACTGACGTTGTTTTCAGCAGAATTGCCATGGTGTTGTTTTTTGTGCAGAAATAAAAGTTCTTGGAATTAGATGAAACTTTTTGGAGATTTTTTATGGAATAAATAAAAAATACTGGAACCAAGACCCACTAGAGGGGGGGCACCAGTGCCCACGAGGCACCAGGGCGCGCCACCCCCCCCCCCCCAGACGCGCCCTGGTACCTCGTGGGGCCCACGTGGTTCCGTCTGACCTGATTCCAACGCTGAAAAATCCTATAAATAGAGAAACCCCCAGAAATAACCCTAGATGAGTTTTTACGCCGCCGCAAGCCTCTGTACCTCCATGATCTCATCTACAGCCCTTTTCCGGCACCCTGCCGGAGGGGGCAATCATCACCGGAGGCCATCTTCATCATCCCGGCGGTCTCCATGACGAGGAGGGAGTAGTTCACCCTCGGGGCTGAGGGTATGTACTAGTAGCTATGTGTTTGATCTCTCTCTCTCGTGTTCTTGATATGGCACGATCTTGATGTATCGCGAGCTTTGTTAATATAGTTGGATCATATGGTGTTTCTTCCCTCTCTATCTTTGTCGTGATGAATTGAATCTTTTCCCTTTGAGGTTTTGTTATTGTCGGATTGAATATTTGAGACTTGGGAACACTTGATGTATGTCTTGCATATTAATACCCATGGTGACAATGGGGTATTATATTGATTCACTTGATATATGTTTTGGCACTCAACTCGCGGATTCCCGCGGTGACATTGGGGTAATCTATGCATAGGGGTTGATGCACGTTTTCATTATCTTTTCTCCGATAGAAACTTTGGGGTGATCCTTGGAGTTCTTTGTCTGGATTAAATATTATGATTATGAAGTTGTTTGATGCATATCGTATAATCAACTCACGGATACTTGTGGTGACATTGGAGTATCTAGGTGACATTAGAGTTGGTTGATGTGTATCATATGGTGTTATTTTAGTACGAACTCTAGGGCTGTTTGTGACACTTATAGGCATAGCTCAATAGATCGATCGGAAAGGATAACTTTGAGGTGGTTTCGTACCCTACAAACAATTTCTATCTTATGTTCTTCGCTAATAGGAACTTGGGAGTGATTCTTTATCGCACGTTGAGGGATGGTTATATGATCCAATTATGTTAGCATTGTTGAGAGATTGCACTAGTGAAAGTATGAACCCTAGGCCTTGTTTTTAAGCATTGCAATACCGTTTGTGCTCACTTTTGTTACTTGCTACCTTGCTGTTTTTATATTTTCAGATTACAAAAACCTATATCTACTATCCATACTATGCTTTTATCACCATCTCTTCGCCGAACTAGTGCACCTATACAATTTACCATTGTATTGGGTGTGTTGGGAACACAGGAGATTTCTTGTATTTGGTTGTAGGGTTGTTTGAGAGATACCATCTTCAACCTACGCCTCCCACGGATTGATAAACCTTAGGTCATCCACTTGAGGGAAAATTGCTACTGTCCTACAAAACTCTGCGCTTGGAGGCCCAACACGAGTCTACAAGAATAAGTTGTGTAGTACACATCAAGCTCTTTTCTGGCACCGTTGCCGGGGAGGTGAGTGCTTGAAGGTATATCTTTAGATCTTGCAATCGAATCTTTTAGTTTCTTGTTTTATCACTAGTTTGGTTTATAAAAGAAAACTACAAAAAATTGAATTGAGGTTGCCTCATATTATTCATCTTTATAATGTCTTTCGTGAAAATGATGGAAAGGAAAATTGTGCTCAATTGATAGAAGAAGAATTCAATAAAATGTTTGGCATAAAATCTTTGAAATATGAGCATGATTGCAATGTTGTTAGTATGAATTCTTTGAATACCCATGATGCTAATGATATGCAAAGCCATAAGCTTGGGGATGCTATGTTTGATGAAGATGAAATTTTTAGTCCCCCAAGTTTTGATGAGAAAACTTATTATGATGATAGCATGCCTCCTATCTATGATGATTATTGTGATGAGATGTATGCTATAACGAATAATGATAAATATGAAACTTTTCATCATGATTTTAATTTTCAATTGGATTATGCCAATCAAGTATCTCATGATAGTTATTTTGTTGAGTTTGCTCCCACTATTATGAATGAGAAGAAAATTGCTTATGTGGAGAGTAATAAAATTTCTATGCTTTTAGATCATGAAAAGAATGCTTTGTGTGATGGATATATTGTTGAATTTCTTCATGATGCTACTGAAAATTATTATGAGAGAGGATCATATGCTTGTAGGTGTTGCAATAATATCAAGTTTCCTCTCTATGTGTTGAAAGTTTTGAAGTTATGCTTGTTTTGCCTTCCTATGCTAGTTGATTCTTGCTCCCATCAACTATTTGCTCAAAAAATCCCTATGCATAGGAAGTGGGTTAGACTTAAATGTGCTAGTCATATGCTTCATGATGCTCTCTTTGTGTTTCAATTCTTTACTTTTATGTGAGCATCATTGAAATCATCATGCCTAGCTAAAAAGGCATTAAAGAAAAGCGCTTGTTGGGAGACAACCCAATATTTATACCTACTGTTTTTGTGTGTCCACATTATTAAGCTACTGTAGTAATCATGTTTTATATGTTTTCTTTCAATAATGTGCCAAGTAAAGCCTTTGGGATAGTGTGGATGCTTGTTGATTTGATTCTGTGCAAAAACAGAAACTTTTGCGTCCAGTGCTGGAATTTCTATTCTGTACTGGAGCGTGAAAAATTATGAAATTTTTACACAATATTGGGTTACAAAGTTTTTGCGTTGTCCTAATTTTTCAGAATTTTTAGAGGTACAGAAGTATGGTTTTTAAATCGCTTACTACACTCTGTTCTGTTTTGGACAGATTCTGTTTTCGATTCATAGTTTGCTTGTTTTAGTGTTTCCATAGCTTATATTGAGTAAGATAAATTGTGGAAATGATAGAATACAGTAGGCATTACATTAGAACAATTATGAATCTTGTCTTGACAGTACCTAAGTGGATGATTTATTTTTATCATACTAACCTATCTCACGAAGTTCCGTTAAGTTTTGTGTGATTGAAGTTTTCAAGTTTTGGGTGAGATATCGATATGAGGATAATAAGGAGTGGCAAGACCCTAAGCTTTGGGATGCCCAAGGCACTCCAAGGTAAAATTCAAGGAAGACTCAAGCGTCTAAGCTTGGGGATGCCCCGGAAGGCATCCCCTCTTTCGTCTTCAACACTATCGGTAACCTCACTCGGAGCTATATTTTTATTCGTCACATAATATGAGTTTTGCTTGGAGCGTCATTTTATTTTGTTGAGATTTACTTGATGTTATCGATGATCATGTTTTGTATCTTTTAGTTCAATAAAATGACAATTATAGCCTTTACCATGCTCAGTTTGCAAGTTCATGTGTTGCTGTTTGAAAACAGAATGTTTTCTGTTATGTTCAGAATATTGCTGAATAGTCAGAACATGATAAAAATCTGAAATTTTAACACAGTAAGAATACATGAGTTCTCTGTCACGTGGTAATTTTTCAGAATTTTTGGAGTTAGGGAAGTATGAATTCTTATTCACCCTTTACAGACTGTTCTGTTTTGGCAGATTGCTGTTATAGTTGCATTGTTTGCATATGTTTGCTTGTTTAATGTTTCTATTTGAGGATAGGAGTATTAAATATACAGAGGCATTTAGTATGCAATGTTTAATTATAATTTTAGTGATTTGTTACAGTAGAGAATGTCAAGGTTTTGAGTTGATTTATACTAACTTATCTCACGAGTTCTTGTTGAGTTTTGTGTGGATGAAGTTCTTGAGATTTAAGGAAACCATGATATGAGAGGAATTAAGGAGACATAAGAGCTCAAGCTTGGGGATGCCCGGCATCCCAAGTATTTATTCTAAGAAGTCTCAAGAAACTAAGCTTGGGGATGCCCCGGTTGGCATCCCACCTTTCTTCATCAACACCTATCGGTTAGCCTAAGTTTTTACTTCTTCACATGTTATGTGCTATTCTTGGAGTGTCCTTTTATTTTCATTTTGTTTGTTGTTTGAATAAAATTATCAAGATCAATCTTAAATGAGAGAGAATCCTCACATAGCTACCTATTTATTTAACTACTCATTTGATTTTCACTTATATCTTTTTGGAGTAGTTTGCCATTTGCTCTAGTACTTCACTTATATCTTTTTGAGCGCGGTGGTGATTATGTTTTGAAGAAATACATACACTCTCATGCTTCACTTATATTATTTTGAGAGTTGACAATAGTAATGGCAATATGCTTAAGATATGAATTTGGTCCCAAAGTGATGAATATTCAAGAGGGATATAATAAAAAACTTACATGAAAGATCATTGGTTATGATAAGTTTGATTCCTTGCAATAGTTTTGCGATATGGAGATGATAATATGTGAGTCATGTTAGTGAGTAATTGTGATTTAGTAAGAATATTAGTGTTAAGGTTTGTGATTCCCTATGCATGCACGTAAAGTCAATAGTTATGCAACGAAATTATATCCTACTTATGGTGCATTATTCGGTGTTAGTTATGTTCAATGCATGTTTATGACCGTTTTCACTTTTTGGTTGGTTGCTTCTCAATCTATTTGCTAGCCTTCATTCGTACTAAGCGGAAATACTGCTTGTGCATCCAAACTCCTTAAACCCAAGTTGTGCCAAATGAGTCCACCATACCTACCTATATGCGGTATTGCCATGCCGTTCCAAGTAAATTTGTGTGTGCCAACTCTAATTTTCAAAATATTTTTTCTGTTTTGTGTGCCCGTACCGCTCATGAAGCGGCAGGGGGTGGCCAATATTTTCCATGTTAGGTGTGTTATTCTCACGATGAGTGTTTATTCACTTGTCATTGCACGAGAGAGTGGCTGGTAATAGGGATGCCCAGTCCCATAATGAATCAAAAATAATAATAACAAAATTCCTTGGAAAGTGTTGGTATGGAGGGCACCCGTGGATATGGCTAGCCATGGATTGTGAAAGAATGGTGGAAAGGAAATAAACTTTATTTTCTGTTTGCGAACCGCCTATGATGTGTCTAGCATGGAAAATATTGGGAATTCTCGGTCGTTTTCGTTTACAGGAAAAGCATGCCTCTCAAAAATACTTTTATCTCTCTAATTTAAGCCTTGAGCTCTGGCACATTAGTAAATTTCTGCTTCCCTCTGTGAAGGGCCTATCTATTTACTTTTATGCAATTTTTATTTTTATTTTGAGTCTCCATCTTCTCTTATAAAGCACCAACTAGAGAGCACTATTGTCATACTTGTGCATTGTGTGTAGCTAATATTGAGTGTGTTTCATGAATGGATCAATGATTGAGCATAATGGGCTAGGGATAAATTTCTTTAGTGTTGATATTTTGAAAAACATGGTTGCTTGTTAGTATGCTTGAGTATTTTTGTCTTCATGTCAAATTATAGACTATTGCTTTGAATCATTCAAGTCCAAGTGTCCATGCAACAAAAGAAAAGATTATATGATGATTATGATAGGTAGCATTCTACATCAAAATTTCTGTTTTTAATTGCTACTTTATCATGATGAGTTTTATGAGAAAAAGTTGCTGTTATGATGCTAGGAAAAGTGATTGAAATTATCATTGATCAAACTTATGCACTATGCTAGCATTCACACTTCATAAATTGTTTCTTTTATCATTTACCTACTCGAGGACGAGCAGGAATTAAGCTTGGGGATGCTGATACGTCTCCAACGTATCTATAATTTATGAAGTATTCATCCCATGTTTATAACAATTCTATATGGTTTTGGTATTATTTGATTAGAACTAACCCGGACTGACGCTGTTTTCAGCAGAATTGCCATGGTGTTGTTTTTTGTGCAGAAATAAAAGTTCTTGGAATTGGATGAAACTTTTTGGAGATTTTTTATAGAATAAATAAAAAATACTGGAACCAAGACCCACTGGAGGGGGGCCACCTAGTGCCCACGAGGCACCAGGGCCCCCCCCCCCCAGGCGCACCCTGGTACCTCATGGGGCCCACGTGGCTCCGTCTGACCTGATTCCAACGCTGAAAAAATCCTATAAATAGAGAAACCCCCAGAAATAACCCTAGATGAGTTTTTACGACGCCGCAAGCCTCTGTACCTCCACGATCTCATCTACAGCCCTTTTCTGGCACCCTGCCGGAGGGGGGAATCATCACCAGAGGCCATCTTCATCATCCCGGCGGTCTCCATGACGAGGAGGGAGTAGTTCACCCTCGGGGCTGAGGGTATATACTAGTAGCTATGTGTTTGATCTCTCTCTCTCTCTCTCATGTTCTTGATATGGCACGATCTTGATGTATCGCGAGCTTTGTTAATATAGTTGGATCATATGGTGTTTCTTCCCTCTCTATCTTTGTTGTGATGAATCGAATCTTTTCCCTTTGAGGTTTCGTTATTGTCGGATTGCATATTTCAGACTTGAGAACACTTGATGTATGTCTTGCATATGAATACCTGTGGTGACAATGAGGTATTATATTGATTCACTTGATATATGTTTTGGCACTCAACTCGCGGATTCCCGCGGTGACATTGGGGTAATCTATTCATAGGGGTTGATGCACGTTTTCATTATCTTTTCTCCGATAGAAACTTTGGGGTGCTCCTTGGAGTTATTTGTGTGGATTGAATATTATGATTATGAAGTTGTTTGATGCATATCGTATAATCAACTCACGGATACTTGTGGTGACATTGGAGTATCTAGGTGACATTAGAGTTGGTTGATGTGTAGCATATGGTGTTATTTTAGTACGACCTCTAGGGCTGTTTGTGACACTTATAGGAATAGCTCAATAGATCGATCGGAAAGGATAACTTTGAGGTGGTTTCGTACCCTACAAACAATTTCTATCTTATGTTCTCCGCTAATAGGAACTTGGGAGTGATTCTTTATCGCACGTTGAGGGATGGTTATATGATCCAATTATGTTAGCATTGTTGAGAGATTGCACTAGTGAAAGTATGAACCCTAGGCCTTGTTTTTAAGCATTGCAATACCGTTTGTGCTCACTTTTGTTACTTGCTACCTTGCTGTTTTTATATTTTCAGATTACAAAAACCTATATCTACTATCCATACTACACTTTTATCACCATCTCTTCGCCGAACTAGTGCACCTATACAATTTACCATTGTATTGGGTGTGTTGGGGACACAAGAGATTTCTTGTATTTGGTTGCAGGGTTGTTTGAGAGATACCATCTTCAACCTACGCCTCCCACGGATTGATAAACCTTAGGTAATCCACTTGAGAGAAAATTGCTACTGTCCTACAAAACTCTGCGCTTGGAGGCCCAACACGAGTCTACAAGAATAAGTTGTGTAGTAGACATCAGGAGTGCACAACATGGGGAGTGCGCCTGCGGAGGCCGTGGACTTGGGGTGGTCCTTGGAGTCGAAGGTGATGGCGTACTGCGACCACTTGAGGGGCCGCGCGGCCTCAGGCTTCGGGAGGGCGGCGTTCACCTCGTGAGAGAGCGGCTTGAAGTGGCGGTTGGACATGGGAGCTTGAGCCCCGCCAAGGATGCAGGCAACCGCGCGAGGCTCCTGGTAGCCCCCAGCGCCCTCGTCAGGCTGGTTGACGTCATTCCTCCGGGGTGGCGGCGGCAGCGGCGGGAGAGCGGCGTTAGCCTGAGGGTTTGCCTCACGAGGTTGATCGCACCAGGCGGCCTCACGAGGCTGGTCGCGCCAGGCGGCCTCACAAGGCTGGTCGCGCCAGCCCTGGCGGAAGTTGCCATTGCCGTTGCGGCCGTCCCAGCGGTTGCCGCCGCGGCCACCTCCGCGGCCGGCACCGCGGTCGTTGCGGTCGCCTCGGCGGCCCTGATGCTTGTCGCGAAGCAGCTTGAGCTCCTGGCAGTCCTCAGTGCTGTGGGAGCACACATTGTGGTAGGCACAGAGCGGGCGGCCGTCTTTCCTGGGCTCGTCGCGGTCGTGGCCGCGCTTCTGCTCGGGCTCCGCTGCAAGCACGGCAGGGCCCTTGTGCTTGACGTCCTTGTTCTTGGCCTTGGTGGCGTCGGGCGCCGCATCGGGGTCGTTGTGGACGAAGAGGCGACCTTCTTCAGCCTTGGCGCACTTGTCGGCGAGGTCGAACAGCTCAAGCACCGAGTCCAGCTCGTCGTTGATGGCGAGCTTCTCGCGCATCTTGACGTCCATGACGCCGGTGGAGAACGCAGAGATGATGGCCGCGTCGGAGGCACGCGGAATCTTGTTGCGCACCTGGCTGAAGCGCTGGATGTACTTGCGGAGGGTCTCGTCTGGGCGCTGTCGCACATGCCGCGGGTCGTTGATGGTGAGGGAGCGGTCGTGCGTGCCCTTGAAGTTGGCGAAGAACTAGCTGCAGAGCTCGGCCCACGACGAGATCGATGCCTCAGGGAGATTCATGAGCCAGGAGCGCGGGCCGTCCTTGAGGGCCATGGGGAACCAGTTCGCCATGACCTTGTCGTCGCTGTTCGCCGCCTCGACGCTCAGTGCGTAGAGCTGCAGGAACTCTGCGGGCTTGGGGGTGCCGTCGTAGCGTGGAGGCAATTCCGGCTTGAACTTCGCGGGCCACACCACCCGACGCGGCTCGCGAGTGAAGGCACGGCGGCCCACGCCGCTCGAGGGGACACCGCCGGCGAGGGCGGCGCGATTCTGGCGGCCAGCTGATGTCTACTACACAACTTATTCTTGTAGACTCATCTTGGGCCTCCAAGCGCAGAGTTTTGTAGGACAGTAGCAATTTTCCCTCAAGTGGATGACCTAAGGTTTATCAATCCGTGGGAGGCGTAGGATGAAGATGGTCTCTCTCAAACAACCCTGCAACCAAATACAAGAAATCTCTTGTGTCCCCAACACCTCCAATACAATGGTAAATTGTATAGGTGCACTAGTTCGGCGAAGAGATGGTGATACAAGTGTAGTATGGATAGTAGAAATGTATTTTTTAAATCTGAATAAATAAAAACAGCAAGGTAGGAAACGATAAAAGTGAGCACAAACGGTATTGCAATGCTTAAAAACAAGGCCTAGGGTTCATACTTTCACTAGTGCAATCTCTCAACAATGCTAACATAATTGAATCATATAACAATCCCTCAACTTCCGACAAACAATCACTCCAAAGTTCCTATTAGCAGAGAACATAAGATAGAAATTGTTGTAGGGTACGAAACCACCTCAAAGTTATCCTTTCCGATCAATCTATTGAGCCATCCCTATAAGTGTCACAAACAGCCCTAGAGTTCGTACTAAAATAACACCATCTGATACACATCAACCAACTCTAATGTCACCTAGATACTCCAATGTCACCACAAGTATCTGTGAGTTGATTATACGATATGCATCAAACAACTTCAGATTCATAATATTAAATCCAACACAAAGAACTTCAAAGAGTGTCCCGAGATTTCTACCGGAGAAAGTAGGACGAAAATGTGCATCAACCCCTATGCATAGATTACACCAATGTCACCTCGGGAATCCGCGAATTGAGTGCCAAAACATACATCTAGTGAATCAATATAATACCCCATTGTCACCACGGGTATTCATATGCAATACATATATCAAGTGTTCTCAAATCCATAAAAGTATTCAATCCGATAATAGTGAAACCTCAAAGGTAAAAACTCAATTCATCACAACAAGATAGAGAGGGAGAAACACCATATGATCCAACTATATTAACAAAACCCGCGGTACATCAAGATCGTGCCAAATCAAGAACACGAGAGAGAGATCAAACACATAGCTACTTGTACATACCCCTAGCCTCGAGGGTGAACTACTCCCTCCTCATCATGGAGCCCGTCGGGATGATGAAGATGGCCTCCGGTGATGATTCCCCCCTCCGGCGGGGTGTCGAAAAAGGGCTATAGATGAGATCGTGGAGGTACAGAGGCTTGCGGCGGCGGAGTCGAAGTTCTAGGGTTATTTCTAGGGGTTTTGGTATTTATAAGAATTTTTTGCGTTGGAATCACGTGAAGAAGGGCCACAGGGGGCCCACGAGGCACCAGGGCACGCCTAGGGGCGGTGGTGCGCCCAGGTGGCTTGTGGGGCCCCTGTGGGTCTTCTAATGTTCCCCCGAAGCTTCCTGGGTATGTTTCCTTCCAAAAAAATCGTCAAAAAGTTTCGATGCATTTGGACTTCATTTGATATGGATTTTCTGGAAAACCAAAAACAAGCAGAAAACAGCAACTGGCACTGGGCACTAGGTCAATATGTTAGTCCATGAAAATCATACAAAATCCATATAAAAGTGCACCAAAATCATACAAAACTATAATAAACATGGCATGAATACTTCATAAATTATAGATACGTTGGAGACGTATCACCAGCCGCCGCAACCTCCTGGACGGCCCGGTCTTGGCGCTGGCGTTGTTGCTCCAGGAGCACACGCGTGTCAGGCGGTGCGCGGCGGATGATCTGGCAGCTGGCCTCGTCTTGGACCGGCGAGGAAGCGCCGCGGGATGGCTCACGCGCCCGCGCGTTGTGCTGGGGCCCGACGAGCTCGTCGCGCAGAGGAGGTGGCGGGGGAGCGCCATGCGCTACGTCCCCAGTGTGAGATAGCGGAGGGCGAAGCGAGTGGGAAGGCGCCGGAGTGTCCCCGGCGGCGTTGACGAGCTCGGTGATGCGGCCAAGCCAGGCATCGTAGCCGGCGTCAGCTGGATGGTAGCGGAGTAGCTCGCGCGCCATGAGTAGCGCGGCCTGCGCGTTCGGCGGCCCACGGCGGGCGAGGGAGGAAGAGGCCACGGTGGTGTGGCCCTCTGCCCGCACGGAGGGGTGCAGGGAGGAGTCCTGCTACTCCCGGGCAGCAGGGTCGGTGGCGGCAGCGGCCTCAACTGGGCGGCGGCAGTTGCCGCGGGCCACCAACTTCGTCTGAGCCACGCGGACAGCCCTGCTCTTGGCGCGCTCGTGGCGAGTGTCGGCCATGAGGCTGGTGGAGACGGAGGACGGTGAGGAAGATCAGTAGCGCGCCCCTACCTGGCACGCCAAATGTTAGAGTTCGGGCTCCGAGGACCCAAAGGTTCGAACACTAGGGTGAGCTCGTTCCTACCTCCTCGTCCCCTACCACGGCTCAACTACGGCGGAGCTACGGTGAAAGCGCGCTAGCGGGAGCTGGCCACGGACTCAGCGGTTTACCCAGGTTCGGGCCACCTTGCGGTGTAAAACCCTACTCCTGCTTGGTTGGGATTGCTCTGGGCAAGAGGGTGCTCTCGCGTACAAGGTAGGAGATGATGGGATCCTTTCTACGGTGGCACCCTGCCCTCCTTTTATACCTGCCTTGGTCCTCTTCCCCCGAAAACATTGGCGGGAAGGGTTGCCACACAACGGCAAGTTTTGAAGGGGGACAGGGGCGCAGTCTATCCTGACAAAAGGTGGTCTTCATCTGCAAAGCGACCATCCATGACGCGCCGGTGGGCTCGGGAATGACCTCCGCCCTGCGCGCCCGCCGTCTTGGTCTTCTTTCACCGATCGGGCAACCTTTGGGGGTTGCTTTGGGAAGTGGATTGCTGGCCTTGCTCCCTTAGCACAAAAGGGGAAATCCTCTCCATCCGCGCCTCCTGGCATGGCCTCTGTCGCCGTTCGTCGCCACGCGCGTCACCCACGTGATGGGCATGAGACCGCACGACCGAGCCGAATAACACCCATCTTGCGCGCCTTCGGGAGGGTGCCTCGGGAGGCCGCCTCGCGAGGCTCTCGGTGAAGTGGCTGAGTCTTGCTTGCTCGCTCCCTGAGGAGGGGTCCTCAGGAGGCCGGGGCCTCATGAGGGGTCTTGCCTGAGATGCCCGCTGATGGCCACCGGTTGGGCCTCTGCCAGGCGTTGCGCCCTGGGCCAAAGGCAGACGGGCCGGGATACCCCGGGTTCCACGGGCCCGACAATTACAGTAGAAGGGAGTCGAGAAATTGTGCTTCAATGCGAGGAAGGAGATGCAGCTTATGCTGAGTCCGCTTGTGCTGTAGAAGAATTGCGGTATTATAAGGACAACGTTGACCCGGCTGACAGGACATCTCTGAAGAAGCCAACGACGGAGTCGGACCCCTTGCTCAAATTTAAGTCGGCTAGAGATACTAAGCAAGTTGATTTCACCCCGGGTAATTCCTCTGATCAGTTCACCATCGGGGCGAATATGGATCACAAATAGGAAAGCGCGCTCATCGAGTTCATCCGTGAGAACCGGGACATCTTTGCATGGAAACCTTCTGACATGCCAGGTGTACCGAGAGAACTCGCTGAGCACTCCCTTAATGTGGATCCTAAGTTTAAGCCAGTTCGCCAGTATCTCCGTCGTTTCAATGAAGAAAGGCAGAAAGCTATTGGTGAGGAAGTGGCCCGGCTCCTAGCTGTCGGGTTCATTGTTGAAGTTTTCCATCCAGAGTGGTTAGCCAACCCGGTGCTTGTTCTGAAGAAAAATGGGACTTGGCGGATGTGTGTTGATTACACAGACCTAAATAAGGCTTGTCCTAGTGACCCCTTTGCCTTGCCCCGTATTGACCAGATCATTGATGCCATGGCGGGTTGTGAGTGTTTATGCTTTCTGGATGCTTACTCTGGTTATCATCAGATCAAGATGAAGCAGGAGGACCAGGAAAAGACGGCTTTCATCACACCCTTTGGAGCCTTCTGTTATACAACCATGCCGTTTGGTCTGAAGTGTGCACAGGCGACCTATCAGCGTTGTGTCCAAAATTGTTTCCACAAGCAAATTGGGCGGAATGTTCATGCATATGTTGATGACATCGTGGTTAAATCTCGGAAGAAAGAAACCATGTAGGAGGATCTCAAGGAGACATTTGACAATCTTCGTGTCTACCAGATGAAGCTTAACCCGGAGAAGTGTGTTTTTGGTGTCCCTGCAGGAAAACTTCTAGGATTTCTTGGTTCTGAGCGTGGCATTGAAGCTAACCCGGAAAAGATCAAGGCAGTCACGACCCTAGCTAAGACAGCAAACCTTAACGCTATGCAAAAGCTGGCTGGGCGGGTTGCGGCGTTGAGCCGCTTCATAAGCCGGCTCGGGGAGAAGGCAATTCCATTATATCAGCTACTTAAGAAATCAGACGACTTTGTTTGGAGTGATACTGCAGATAAAGCTTTTGAAGCCCTCAAAAAACAGTTGTCTGAGCCGCCTGTCCTTGCTGCTCCACATGAGAAGGAACCTATGCTGTTATATATTGCTGCTAACAACAAGGCTGTAAGCGTTGCAGTTGTTGTAGAGCGTAAGGAGGAAGGCAAGGAATATCCAGTTTAGCACCCTGTGTACTTTATCAGCGAGGTGTTAATGGAGTCCAAGTAGCGATATCCGCATTGGCAGAAGCTGGTATATGGGGTGTTCATGGCTAGCCGCAAGCTGAAGCATTACTTCCACGAGCATCCTATCACTGTGGTCAGTTCAGCGCCTCTTGGGGACATAATCCAGAACCGGGAAGCCACGGGCCGGGTTGCTAAGTGGGCTATCGAGCTTGGTCCACATCATCTCAAATATGTGCCTCGCACAGCAATCAAATCTCAGGCTTTGGTGGATTTCATCAATGACTGGACAGAGTTACAGGCTCCCGAAGAGAAGCCCGACACAACGTATTGGTCCATACATTTCGACGGCTCAAGGCAGCTTGAAGGCTCGGGGGCTGGAGTTGTGATAACTTCCCCGCGAGGAGATAAGTTTTGTTATGTTTTAAGACTTATGTTCCCATGTACTAACAATGCAGCAGAATATGAGGCGTTACTTCATGGACTCCGAATGGCCAAGCAAATGAACTTGAGCCGGGTCAAGTGTTTGGGCGACTCAGATTTGGTGGCCCAGCAGGTTTCTGGCACATGGGATTCCAAGGATCCCCTTATGGTGGCTTATCGGCACGCGGTCACTAATATTGCTGGACACTTCAAGGGTTATCAAGTTGATCACATCGATCGCCGGCGGAACGAGGCAGCAGATGCGCTGTCTCGCTTGGGTTCTCAACGGAAGCCGGTGCCGCCCAATGTTTTTCTGGATGTCTTGCATAACCAGTCTGTCAAGTTGCCAACGGAGGAAGACTTCGCTATTCCTGACCCAGAGGCGGCTCTAGTGGCTGCAGTTCATGCTGTACCTGATTGGACAATCCCTTACTTGGCTTATCTAAGCCGGGGAGAGCTTCCAGCAGAAGAAATCATCGCTCGACAGATCATCAGACGATCCAAGTCTATGACTACCGTCAATGGTGACTTGCATCGATGAAGTGTCACTGGTGTTTTTCGGCGTTGCGTCTCACCTGAGGAAGGCCGTGCAATTCTCAATGAGATTCATTCTGGCGATTGTGGTCACCACGCCGGCTCAAGATCACACGTCGCGAAAGCTTTTTGGCACGAGTTTTACTGGCTCACAGCTCACGCCGATGCAGAAGATATTGTGCGCAAATGTGACGCTTGCCAGAAGTATGCTCGCCAGGCTCATGTGCCGGCTCAAGAGTTGAGGATGATCCCGATAACTTGGCCTTTTGCAGTTTGGGGGCTTGACATGGTTGGACCCTGATACGTCCATTTTGCATCATGTTTTCCTACTGTTATTTATAGTGTTTTTAATCAATATAACACTTTGTGGAGCAATTCTAATGCCTTTTCTCTCTTAATATGCAAGATTTACACAAGGAGGGAGATTGTCGGCAGCTGGAATTTTGGACCTGAAAAAGCTATGTCAGAGATACCTATTCTGCACATCTCCAAATGAGCTGAAATTTTACAGAGATTTATTTTGGAATAAATAAAAAATACTGGAAGCAAGAAGTACTAGAAGGGGCCACCCAGGTGCCCACGAGGCACCAGGGCGCGCCACCCCCCCCCCCTCCAGGCGCGCCCTGGTACCTCGTGGGGCCCCTGGTCAGCCTCTGGCCCCCATTTTCTGGTATATAAGTCCATTTACCCTAGAAAAAATATAGAGAAGACTTTCGGGACGGTGCGCCACCGTCTCGAGGTGGAACTTGCGCAGGAGCACTTTTGCTCTCCGGCGGAGAGATTCTGCCGGGGATACTTCCCTCCGGGAGGGGGAAATTGTCGCCACCGACATCACCAGCGATCCTCTCATCGTGGGAGGACTAATCTTCATCAACATCTTCACCAGCACCATCTCATCTCAAACCCTAGTTCATCTCTTGTATTCAATCTCTGTCTCAAAACCTTAGATTGCTACCTGTGGGTTGCTAGTAGTGTTGATTACATCTTGTAGTTGATGCTAGTTGGTTTATTTGGTGGAAGATTATATGTTCAGATCTATTATGCTATTCAATACCCCTCTGATCTTGGACATGATTATGATTTGTGAGTAGTTACTTTTGTTCTTGAGGACATGGGAGAAGTCTTGTCATAAGTAATCATGTAAATTTGGTATTCGTTCGATATTTTGATGATATGTATGTTGTTGATTCCCTTAGTGGTATCGTGTGAACGTCGACTACATGACACTTCACCATCTTTGGGCCTAAGGGAATGCATTGTGGAGTAGTAATTAGATGATGGGTTGCTAGAGTGACAGAAGCTTAAACCCTAGTTTATGTGCTATTCCGTAAGGGGCTGATTTGGATCCATATGTTTAGAGAAATCTTAATTCTTCTTTCGTAGTTGCGGATGCTTGCGAGAGGGGGTAATCATAAGTGGGAAGTTTGTTCAAGTAAGAACAGCACCCAAGCACCGGTCCACCCACATATCAAATTATCAAAGTAGCGAACGCGAATCAAACAAACATGATGAAAGTGACTAGATGAAATTCCCATGTGTCCTCGAGAACGCTTTACTTACTATAAGAGATCGTTCCGGCTTGTCCTTTGCTATAAAAAGGATTGGGCCACCTTGCTGCACTCATTGTTACTATTGCTACTTGTCACTTGTCACAAATTATCTTGCTATCAAACTACTCGTTACCGATAATTTCAGTGCTTGCAGAAAATACCTTGCTGAAAACCGCTTGTCATTTCCTTCTGCTCCTCGTTGGGTTCGACACTCTTACTTATCGAAAGGACTACGATTGATCCCCTATACTTTTGGGTCATCAAGACTCTTTTCTGGCGCCATTGCCGGGGAGTGAAGCGCCTTTGGTGAGTGGAATTTGGTAAGGAAACATTTTTATTACGTGCTGAAATTTGCTGTCACTTGTCACTATGGAAAGTAATCCTTTGAGGGGTTTGTTCGGGGTATCTTCACCTCGACCGGAAATACAAATTCTCAACCTACTGCACCTACTGAAAATATTTATTATGAGATTCCTCCGGGTATGATAGAGAAACTGCTAGCTAATCCTTATGCAGGAGATGGAACGGTACATCCTGATATGCACTTGATCTATGTGGATGAAATTTGTGGATTGTTTAAGCTTGCAGGTTTATCCGGAGATGGAGTTAAGAAAAAAGTATTCCCTTTATCTTTGGAGGGAAAGGCATTAATGTGGTATAGGCTATGTGATGATACTGATACATGGGACTGGAACCGATTGAAACTGGAATTCCATCAAAAAAAATATCCTATGCATTTGGTTCATCGTGATCGGAATTATATATATAATTTTTGGCCTCGTGAAGGAGAAAGCATCGCTCAAGCTTGGGGAGGCTTAAGTACATGATGTCCACATGCCCCAATCATGAGCTCTCAAACGAAATTATCTTACAGAATTTTTATGCTCGGCTTTCTCATGATAATCAAACTACGCTTGATTCTTCTTCGACTGGCTCCTTTATGAAGAAAACTATTGAATTCAGATGGGATCTTCTGGAAAGAATTAAACGCAACTCTGAAGATTGGGAACTCGACAAAGGTAATGAGTCAGGTATAATACTTGAGTTCGATTGTGTTAAATCTTTTATGGCCACCGATGCTTTTCATAAGTTTAGCACTAAATATGGACTTGACTCTGAGATAGCAGCTTCCTTTTGTGAATCATTTGCTACTCATGTTGATCTCCCTAAGGAGAAGTGGTTTAAATATCATCCCCCTGTTAAAGAAAAGATTGAGGAACCCGTTAGTGTTAAAGAAGAAACAATTGTTTACCATGTTGATCCAGTTGTGCCTACTGCTTATATTGAGAAACCACCTTTTCCTGTTAGGATTAAGGAGCATGCTAAAGCTTCAACTATGGTTAACAAAAGTAATATTAGAGCACCTAGACCCTCTGAACAAATTAAAGTTAAACTTGATGTTGCTATGGTTAAAGATCTCTTAGTCGATAATATAGATGGGCATGTTATTTACTTTTGTGATGAGGCGGCTAGAATTGCTAAACCTGTTAGAAATGAACGAGATATGCTAGACAAGAACAAGCCCGTAGTTGGCACGCCTATTATTTCTGTTAAGATTGGAGATCATTGCTATCATGGTTTGTGTGATATGGGTGCTAGTGTGAGTGCTATTCCATTTTCTTTATATCAAGAAGTAATGCATGAAATTGCACCTGTTGAGATTGAAGATATTGATGTTACTATTAAGCTTGCGAATAGAGATACTATTACACCACTTGGGATTGTTAGAGATGTTGAAGTCTTGTGTGGAAAAATCAAATGCCCTACTGATTTCTTAGTACTTGGTTCACAACAAGATAATTTTTGTCCCATTATATTTGGTAGACCTTTCTTGAATACCGTTAATGCTGAAATTGATTGTGTTAAAGAAAAGGTTCGAGTTAAGTTTGGTGATATATCTCATGAGTTTAATTTCTCCAAGTTTCATAGACAACCTCATGATAAAGAATTGCCTAGTAAAGATGAAATTATTGGTCTTGCTTCTATTGCCGTACCTCCTACTGATCCGTTAGAACAATATTTGCTAGACCACGAAAACGATATGCATATGAATGAAAGAAATGAAATAGATAAGATGTTCTTTGATCAACCACCTATCCTTAAACATAATTTGCCTGTTGAAACTCTTGGAGGCCCTCCTCCACCTAAGGGTGATCCTGTATTTGAATTGAAGCAATTGCCTGATACATTGAAATATGTTTATCTTGATGAAAAGAAGATATATCCTGTTATTATTAGTGCTAACCTTTCAGCGCATGAAGAAAAGAGATTACTAAAAACTCTGAGGAAGCACCATGCTGCTATTGGATATACTCTTGATGATCTTAAGGGCATTAGTCCCACTCTATGTCAGCACAAAATTAATATGGAGCCTGATGCTAAACCAGTTGTCGACCACCAACGACGATTAAATCCTAAGATGAAAGAGGTGGTAAGAACTGAAATATTAAATCTTCTGAAAGCAGGTATAATCTACCCCATATCTGATAGTAGATGGGTAAGTCCCGTTCATTGTGTCCCTAAGAAAGGAGGTATTACCGTTGTTCCTAATGATAAAAATGAACTCATTCCACAAAGAATTGTAACTGGTTATAGGATGGTAATTGATTTTAGGAAATTAAACAAAGCTACTAGAAAAGGTCATTACCCCTTACCTTTTATTGATCAAATGTTAGAAAGACTGTCTAAGCATGCACACTTTTGCTTCCTAGATGGTTATTCTGGTTTTTCTCAAATACCTGTATCACAACCTGATCAAGAGAAAACCACCTTTACTTGTCCATTTGGAACTTATGCTTATAGAAGTATGCCTTTTGGTTTATGCAATGCACCTGCTACCTTTCAAAGATGTATGACTGCTATATTCTCTGACTTTTGTGAAAAGATTGTTGAGGTATTCATGGATGATTTCTCCATTTACGGAACTTCTTTTGATGATTGCTTAAGCAACCTTGATCGAGTTTTGCAGAGATGTGAAGAAACTAATCTTGTATTGAATTGGGAGAAGTGCCACTTTATGGTGAATTAAGGCATTGTCTTGGGGCATAAAATTTCTGAAAGAGGTATTGAAGTTGATAAAGCTAAGGTTGATGCTATTGAGAAAATGCCATGTCCTAAAGATATTAAAGGTATAAGAAGTTTCCTAGGTCATGTTGGTTTCTATAGGGGATTATTAAAGACTTCTCTAAAATTTCTAGGCCTCTTACCAATCTTTTGCAAAAAGATGTTCCATTTGTTTTTGATGATGATTGTCTAGAAGCCTTTGAAACACTTAAGAAAGCCTTAACCACTGCACCTATTGTCCAACCACCTGATTGGAACTTGCCTTTTGAAATTATGTGTGATGCTAGTGACTATGCTGTTGGTGCTATTCTAGGACAGAGAGTTGATAAGAAATTAAATGTTATCCATTATGCTAGTAAAACTCTAGACAGTGCCCAAAGAAATTATGCTACTACTGAAAAAGAATTTCTAGCAGTTGTGTTTGCATGTTATAAATTAAGATCTTACATAGTTGATTCGAAAGTAACTGTTCACACCGATCATGCTGCTATTAAATATCTTATGGAAAAGAAAGATGCTAAACCTAGACTCATTAGGTAGCTTTTATTGCTACAAGACTTTGACTTGCATATTACTGATAGGAAGGGAGCTGAGAATCCCGTAGCAGATAATTTGTCTAGAATGGAAAATGTTCTTGATGACCCACTACCTATTAATGATGATTTTCCTGATGAACAATTAGCTGTCATAAATGCTTCTCGTAATACTCCTTGGTATGCAGACTATGCTAATTACATTGTTGCTAAATACATACCACCTAGTTTCACATACCAACAAAAGAAAAAGTTCTTCTTTGATTTAAGACATTACTTCTGGGATGACCCACATCTTTATAAAGAAGGAGTAGATGGTATTATTAGACGTTGTGTACCTAAGCATGAACAGGAACAAATCCTACGGAAGTGTCATTCCGAAGCTTACGGAGGACACCATGCGGGAGACAGAACTACACACAAGGTATTACAATCTGGTTTTTATTGGCCTACTCTTTTCAAGGATGCTCGTAAGTTTGTCGTATCATGTGATGAATGTCAAAGAATTGGTAATGTTGGTAGACGTCAGGAAATGCCTATGAATTATTCACTTACTGTTGAACCATTTGATGTCTGGGGATTTGATTATATGGGACCTTTTCCTAAATCCAATGGGTATACACATATTTTAGTTGCTATTGATTACGTTACTAAGTGGGTAGAAGCTATTCCAACTAGTAGTGCTGATCATAACACTTCTATTAAAATGCTTAAAGAAGTTATTTTCCCAAGGTTCGGAGTCCCTAGATATTTAATGACTGATGGTGGTTCACATTTTATTCATGGTACATTCCGTAAATTGCTTGCTAAATATGATGTCAACCATAGAATTGCATCTCCCTATCACCCTCAAACTAGTGGTCAAGTTGAATTGAGCAAAAGAGAAATAAAATTAATTTTGCAAAAAACCGTCAATGGATCTAGAAATAATTGGTCTAAGAAACTTGACGATGCATTATGGGCTTATAGAACTGCTTATAAAAATCATATGGGTATGTCTCCTTATAAAATAGTTTATGAAAAAGCATGTCATTTACCTCTTGAGTTAGAACATAAAGCATATTGGGAAATTAAAGAACTAAATTATGATTTTAAACTTGCCGGTGAAAAGAGGTTATTTGATATTAGCTCATTAGATGAATGGAGAACCCAAGCTTATAAAAATGCCAAATTGTTTAAAGAGAAAGTTAAAAGATGGCATGACAGAAGAATTCAAAAACGGGAATTTAAAGTAGGTGAGCAAGTTCTATTGTACAATTCTCGTTTGAGATTCTTTGCAGGAAAACTTGTCTCTAAATGGGAAGGACCGTATATCATCGAAGAAGTTTATCACTCCGGAGCCATCAAAATAAACAACTCCGAAGGCACTAATCCGAGAGTGGTGAATGGGCAAAGAATCAAGCACTATATTTCAGGTACTCCCATTAATGTTGACACTAATATTATTGAAACAATTACACCGGAGGAATACATAAGAGAGACCTTCCGGAACACACCAGAACCCTGAAAAGAAAGAGGTATGTGATACAGTAAGTAAACCGACTCCAAAAATTCCATAAAAATATTTTCTGTCAGTTTTGGAATATTAGAAAAAATACAAAAATAAGAAACAGCCGAGGGGACCCACCTGGTGCCCACGAGGCACCAGAGCGCGCCACCCCCCCCCCCTCCCCCAGGCGCGCCCTGGTGGCTCGTGGGCCCCACGTGAGCCTTCCCGACTCCGTTTTCTTCTGGATTACTTGTTTTGCAAGATAAAAAATCTTTATATATACTCACGGACGTTTTGACTACCGTATCGCAGAAATCTCCTCTGTTCTTGTTTTATGCTATTTTTCTGACAGATCTAGATTGCTATGGCTCCACCAAGCTCTTCCAAGGACAAGTTCTATGAGAAGGTCATCAACCCCTACCTACCGGAGGTGATGAAACACCCTCAAGCCATCGAGATACGTGAGGGGGTGCTTCACATCCGGGATGCTCAAGGACCCAAGAAGACCGGGAGCGTGGAGTCCATGCTCGAAGCAGTGGAGCAGGAGATCTTCAAGTGCCAAGGGATGGTGGAACGTGGACTCAGCGCCAACCACTCCATGATCATGGAATTCACCCGTAATCACAAGGAGGAGGGCCAATCGATGGGGGACATCATATTCAAGCTTAATGAACAAATCGACTATCTCCAAGGCCAAATCTATGATCTTCAAAACCAAAATTTTGAGTATGAGGCAAGATTCAAAGGTATGAATTTAGCTACAAGTTTCAGGACTCCGGAGACTCGTTCATCTTTTTATGATGGGGAACCTATGCCATGGAAGCCGGAGGACAAGCCCATTACTTCATCACCACCACCATCACCGAAGAAGGAGACTTGAGCACATGGGTATGGGCACTCCCATTGGCTTGTGCCAAGCTTGAGGGAGGTGCCCCGATATCGTATCACCATCACTTTCATTATATTTACCTATTTTAGTTCGATCCTTAGTTATTTCGTGATCTAGTTCAATAAAAGTTTAGTATGATCTATTTTTGAGTGTTAGCTTCGTGATCTATCTATCTATGTAATCGAGTTGAGAGTTATATAATAAAGAGTAGTTTGAGTTTTTGATTCTTTACTTTCATGTTCCAATTCTAGCAATGAAAATAATGAAAAAGATCATATGCTAATCCAATGGAAAGTAATGATGTTACATAAAGAAAAGTATAAGTGGTAAAATTTATTGGAAGTTAACAAACATAGCATTAGTCAATGATGCAATTCATGAAAAAGTTAATAAGGGAAGAGAAGATTCACATGCAATTATACTATCTTGGACATCTTTTATGATTGTGAGCCCCCATTAAGTATTTTATGTCAAATTGTTGACGTTGGACAAGGAAGACAACGTAATGAATTATGTTTGTTCATATTCACATAGAAGTTATATTGTTATGGATCCTCCAACATGTGGTGCTTGCCCAATATCTTTGCTAGCCAAAAATCCACACCAAGTAGAGATACTACTTGTGCATCCAAAACCCTTAAACCCAGTTTCATGTCATGAGAGTCCACTATATCTACCTATGGATTGAATAAGATCCTTCAAGTAAGTTGTCATCGGTGCAAAAAGCAATAAAAATTGCCTCTAAATATGTCTGAACTTTTATTGTAAGGGAAATAAGCTTTGTATGAACTTGTGATGGTAAAGAAATAAAAGCGACAGACTGCATAATAAAGGTTGCTATCACAAGGGGCAATATAAAGTGACGTTCCTTTGCATTAAGAGCTCTTGCATCCAACAACAAAAAGCGCATGACAACCTCTGCTTCCCTCTGCGAAGGGCTTATCCTTTACTTTTATGTATTTACTTTTTATGCAAGAGTCAATAGTGTTCTCCTCTACTTCCTTTTTATTTATTTTTTCTTTTGTAAGCATCATGTGGTGGGGAAAGATCTAGGCATATATATCCAGTTGGATATGAGTGATCATGAGTTATTATTGTTGACATCACCCTTGAGGTGAATAAGTTGGGAGGCGAACTCACAAGCCCCTATCTTTCTATGTGTCTGGCTGGAACTTTTTGCTCCATATATATGTCGTGAGTGTTAGCAATCATAGAAGACTAAATGATGGCTGAGTATGTGGACTTGCTAAATAGCTCTTACATGAGACCCTTCCTGAAAATATGATGAATTGCAATTGCATTGTTGACTGAGAACATAGTTTGTTAGTTTCCAAGAAAGTTTATGCCTTATACTCCATTGTTGTGATGAATTGTTACTTGCTCATGAGAAGTTTCTGATAATAAATATTGTTGTTATAATAATGATCATGATGCTACTATGTCCATATTTTGTTTTTATCGACACCTCTCTCTCTAAACATGTGGACATGATTATCGATATCGGCTTTCGCTTGAGGACAAGCGAGGTCTAAGCTTGGGGGAGTTGATACGTCCATTTTGCATCATGTTTTGCTACTATTATTTATAGTGTTTTTAATCAATATAACACTTTGGGGAGCAATTCTAATGCCTTTTCTCTCTTAATATGCAAGATTTACACAAGGAGGGAGATTGTCGGCAGCTGGAATTTTGGACCTGAAAAAGCTATGTCAGAGATACCTATTCTGCACATCTCCAAATGAGCTGAAATTTTACGGAGATTTATTTTGGAATAAATAAAAAATACTGGAAGCAAGAAGTACTAGAGGGGGCCACCCAGGTGCCCACGAGGCACCAGGGCGCGCCACCCCCCCCCCCCCCCCAGGCGCGCCCTGGTACCTCGTGGGGCCCCTGGTCAGCCTCTGGCCCCCATTTTCTGGTATATAAGTCCATTTACCCTAGAAAAAATATAGAGAAGACTTTCGGGACGGTGCGCCACCGTCTCGAGGCGGAACTTGGGCAGGAGCACTTTTGCTCTCCGGCGGAGAGATTCTGCCGGGGATACTTCCCTCCGGGAGGGGGAAATTGTCGCCACCGACATCACCAGCGATCCTCTCATCGTGGGAGGACTAATCTTCATCAACATCTTCACCAGCACCATCTCATCTCAAACCCTAGTTCATCTCTTGTATTCAATCTCTGTCTCAAAACCTTAGATTGGTACCTGTGGGTTGCTAGTAGTGTTGATTGCATCTTGTAGTTGATGCTAGTTGGTTTATTTGGTGGAAGATTATATGTTCAGATCTATTATGCTATTCAATACCCCTCTGATCTTGGACATGATTATGATTTCTGAGTAGTTACTTTTGTTCTTGAGGACATGGGAGAAGTCTTGCCATAAGTAATCATGTGAATTTGGTATTCGTTCGATATTTTGATGATATATATGTTGTTGATTCCCTTAGTGGTGTCGTGTGAACGTCGACTACATGACACTTCACCATCTTTGGGCCTAAGGGAATGCATTGTGGAGTAGTAATTAGATGATGGGTTGCTAGAGTGACAGAAGCTTAAACCCTAGTTTATGCGCTATTCCGTAAGGGGCTGATTTGGATCCATATGTTTAATGCTATGGTTAGAGAAATCTTAATTCTTCTTTCGTAGTTGCGGATGCTTGCGAGAGGGGGTAATCATAAGTGGGAGGTTTGTTCAAGTAAGAACAGCACCCAAGCACCGGTCCACCCACATATCAAATTATCAAAGTAGCGAACGCGAATCAAACAAACATGATGAAAGTGACTAGATGAAATTCCCATGTGTCCTCGAGAACGCTTTACTTACTATAAGAGATCGTTCCGGCTTGTACTTTGCTATAAAAAGGATTGGGCCACCTTGCTGCACTCATTGTTATTATTGCTACTTGTCACTTGTTACAAATTATCTTGCTATCAAACTACTCGTTACCGATAATTTCAGTGCTTACAGAAAATACCTTGCTGAAAACCGCTTGTCATTTCCTTCTGCTCCTCGTTGGGTTTGACACTCTTACTTATCGAAAGGACTACGATTGATCCCCTATACTTGTGGGTCATCAGACCCTTTAAACGTTTTAAGAATAAGCATACTCACTTGTTGGTAGCTGTGGACAAATTCACCAAGTGGGTGGAAGCAGAGCCGGTCAGCCGTTGTGACGCTGCTACAGCCGTGAAATTTCTGAAAAAATTGATATTTCGGTTCGGCTATCCACACAGTATTATCACAGAGAATGGAACCAATCTTTCCAAAGGAGTCATGAAACGGTTCTGTCAACAGGAGCACATCCGGCTTGATCTAGCATCGGTTGTGCATCCTCAGTCCAATGGGCAGGCAGAAAGAGCCAATCAGGAATTGCTGCGTGGAATCAAACCCCGGCTCATGGTGCCTTTGCAATGCACGCCGGGTTGCTGGGAAGAGGAGTTACCTGCAGTGCTTTGGAGCATACAGACTACTCCCAACAGGTCAACAGGCTATATGCCGTTTTTTCTGGTCTATGATGCAGAAGCTGTACTTCCAAGCGATATTCGTCATGACTCCCCTCGAGTGGCAGCTTATGTGGAATCAGATAATGAGCAAGCTCGCCAATACGCTCTTGATGCTCTGGAGGAAGAACGCGAACTTGCCGCGTCCAGATCAGCAATTTATCAACAAGACCTACGTCGCTATCACAGCCGTAGAGTTCGAAGCCGTACCTTTCAGGAGGGTGACTTAGTGCTCCATCTGATACAAGACCAGACAGGCATGCATAAGCTTTCACCACCTTGGGAAGGGCCCTTTGTGGTCAGCAAGAATCTCAACAACGGGTCATACTACCTCGTTGATATACGTGAGGCAGATAAATCACGTACCTCTGAAGAGGAGGGAAGCCGGCCCTGGAACATTGCCCATCTCCGGCCATACTACACCTAAGTCATGGACTAGGTCATATATTTGTACATACCTTCCATCATGTATATACATATTTTGATCAATACAATAAAGACCGGTAGCTCTGTATAAGAGAGTTTGTCGTTTCACCTCAAAATTGTGTGTTGAGTCTTTATTTGTTGATCATTGGTTACTTGGGGGCCTCCAACTCATTGAGTTTAGCTTACAAAACCCTTTAACCCGGCAAAAAGCCAAAACTTGGTTAAACCTGCCTGTCAGCAAGATGCTACTCCGAAAAGGTGACCCGGCGTACGCCTGATGAGTCAATCACTAAGGTAACCCTGAATTCATCAGAGTTAAAACGTTTGTTGGTCACATGAGAGTCGGCTTTCAGAAAGCGAGGATAAACCAAAAGGCCAAAGCGCCTGCTTCATGAAAGCAAATCAGACTCATGCCTAAAAGGGTCGGTCTGTACGTTGTGCTACTTAAGCCGGCAATTTACAATTCATGTTTTGCATTATTATTACTTCGTGCACGCATGCATAATCTTTGTTTTCATACGTTCTGCATTATAATTACTTTCTCTTTATCTAGTAGCAAGGCTTGCCGAGTTATTTTTTCTTAACGCACCACTGGTGTGAGCTCGTAATTAACGCAACTGATTTTATGCTCATATTCCGAGCGGCAAAGACTTGTCATTTCAAGCAGCAAGTTTATACAAGCAATAAAACAACAGCAAGTGCACGATGGCACTTGTACCAGCAGAAGTTTCTGGATATCAAAACTATTACAAGCCGCCCATCGGCTGCGGCTACAGCACAAATTTCCAGGGTTCGGCTACAATAAGCAAAAAGCCGGTGTTCTATGTCGCCGGGTTGAGATTGGCGCCAGAGGATGAAGGAGTGCCATGTGCCGGCTCTTCACGGTCATCGTCATCCCCCGCCTCCTCCTGACTTGTTGACTCGCCGGTCGACCACTGGATTGAGCGCAAGGCTTCAAACATTGCATCGGCGGTTATCACAGAAGAAGGGTCAACGTCAGGGACAAAAGATGGCTTACGCGCACGGGTAAGAGCCACTGGCTCCGGGTTAGGCGGCTCAATCCGTTCATTGTTTTCAGCATATCCGGCTTGATATTTGGACAGATTCATCTCTTCTGCAATCACAGTGGCGGCAACCTGGGTCTCTTTTATGCACCTCTGAAAGTCCTTCTTGGTGAAAGGGGAATCATCCACGTTGAACTGTGGATATCCGCTGACGACTTGAGCCGGATCCAATTCCGGCACATACGCTTTGGCACGCGCAAAAACTGTCAGAGCCCCAGCACGGCAAGCCACCTCCTTCCACTCCTCAAACCATTTTGGAACTATTGATAGTTCCTTTAACATGTCAGCAATCAAGTGGAGTGGGGCCTTGGTGTTCTTGACGGCCATGATGCAGCGTGCACCGCCTATATATAATTGCTCGGCGAGCGTGTAGACGGCTTTCAGCTTCACCAATGGCCGTTCAGCTTGGTTGTGAGTTTTTCTGCCTGCAAGAAGACAGATCAAGTTAGTCCGGGTGGCGTGGTATTTTACAAACATGACATGTTTGGCGGCTTATGAATTTACTACATACCAAAGATGGCGTTGGACATGCTGGTGATAGGGGCTTTCAAAGTGGCCAGCTCCTGGACCGCCGGCTTAAGTCTTGCTTCTGCTTCTTCTGCCTGCTTGACCAGGGTGGCTCTTTCTGCATCAGATTCCTTTAGTGTGTTTCTCACCAGGTGCAAAGACTTGTTGGCTTCTGAAGATGATTTTCCAGCTCTTTCACGAAGCCCTTTCTCTCTCTTTGCTCCCTTTTGGAAGTAAGATGCTTGCGTTTCAGCATGGCTCGGCATATCCTGTATAACAGCACTCAAGTCTCAGACAGTATATAATAAGTTCCGAGCCGCCATTTTGGTCGACCCGGCACTTGGGGGCTACACGCTTCAGTATTTTTATCAAACATAACAAGTCCCATGAAGATGCAGGCATTCCACATGGCACTTGGGGGCTAATGCATAATTCGATCTATATTGCTGCATGCAGAGACCCGGCCATCATAATATGATGAGCCGGCCCTTGGGGGCTGCCGAACAACTATTATCAATGCAGTTGCAATTTTGAAGTCCCGGGTCATCATTTAATAATGACCCGGCCCTTGGGGGCTACATATATACATGTGCATACTAAGACTAAGGGACAAAATTTACCTCGTACTTCCGTTTCAGGGAAGTTATCATGGCAATTTCGGTGTCCCGGCTTTCAGACAGTCGGTCAACACAGCTTGGTGCAGCGTGTCAGCATCTTGCTCTTCAAAAGCATGAACATTAAGAGACACCCTCCCTTTGTTCTTAAGGAGTGACTCAGTCTTGGCAAAAATCTTTGTTAAAGCAGTTGAGATCTCTAGTGGAGTGTTCTGCTGCTCACTGGTCACTCCTACTTCATCTTGCGCCTTCTCGGCAGGATGCTCTACAATTAAATCCTCCTTCTCCTGAAGGACAGGAGAAGAGGCACGAGCCGGGCTCACAGTAGTATCGTGGGGCGGCGGGCCGCTCTGGAAAGTCGGCTCATCCGGAATGTTCGGGTTAGCCGCCGCATCTTCTTGAGAAGGGCCTGCTTGAACGACCGGGTCAGACGACCCGGCGGTGGTTTTCTTCTTAATGGCCTTCGTGCTATGCAAGGAAAAAGGGTCATTTGATTAAAGGATAAAAGAGCAAGAATCCATTATATAAAACATGAGTAAGTAGGTTGTTTACCCAGGATTGATGTTAAAGGTTGGCGCCTGAGTGGCGCTCGACTCGTCGGAAGAGGGAGATGTTAGGTATGCCGAGTCGTTCAAATGCAGTGGCTCTTTGAAACGACCGGCGTGAGGTAGAGAGGGAGTTGGACTGAGAGACGCCTCTGTCCGTGCTCTCCGTGTTGGCGGCTCATTTGGTAACCCGCCACTCAATTCTCCTTCACTGCTTTGGGTTTTCCTTTTTGATGTTCCTGTGAGCTGTGTTTTCTTCAAAAGAAATTGGGGATCCAAGTGAGCATCTCGGTGTGAAAAAGGGACTTTACGGACGGTAACCCGGGGTTTCTTTCGGACTTTGCGGACTGCAACCCGGGATTTCTTTTGGACAGGTTTTGGAGAGTCAGAGTCTGAAGAGATCAAAGTTACCTCTGGCTCACTGGCACGGCTGATCTCAGCTTCTTCCTGTGGAGAGTTGGCATCAGCAAGCTGGTTAAAAAGGCGGCCGAGAGAGTCAAGTTCTACCTCATTGTCTTCATCATCATCTGGGTCTTCTTCATCGTCTTCTCGAGGAGGAGTAGGGTCTTGAACTTCAACCCGCCACTAGTCAGCATTCTCCTGTACCATGACGGATTGATAAAATTATGACAAGGATAAAACAGTATTGACAAAATGAAAGGCAACAAAAGATGGCTTACCTTAGGTGTCAGGTTGTTTGAGTAAAAGGGAGCGAGTTCTACGAGCTTAATATCGTCCTTTGTTTCACCAAGAAGCTTCTTGGCAAATTTTAGGACATCCTTCTCCTGGAGGTTGACCCGGCTAAATCGAAGTGGATCTTCTGGATGGCCGGTATAAGTATGCATAAGCCGGTTCCTAAGGCTAAGAGGTTGAATGCGCCATTCAATCCAAGTCCGGGTCAGATCAACGCCAGTGAGTCAGTGGGCGATCAAAGCGTTCATTTTTGGATACAGGGGCTCCAGTTTCTCTTTCGTCTTTGGAGGCGATGCCCGAGAAGGCTGCATTGGCGGCAAGCCGGCTTGCCCTATAACCCGGGAGTGGGTGTTGCCCATCGGGGGAGGTGTCCTTGCAGTAAAACCAGGTTGGGAAGACTATGTTTTTCCTTCGTTGGATGGAGATTCCACCAAGTTCAATGCTTGGGCCATCCTTATGCTCTGTTTGGCGATTCAAGTAGAAGAACTCCCGGAACAAGTTAATGGACGGCTCAAGTTGCAGATAAACTTCACAGAATACTTGGAATTGGCACAAGTTGAAGATGGAATTGGGGGCTAGGTCTTGAGGCCTGATATTGAAAAAATGCAGCACGTCTCTGAAGAACTTAGAGCCCGGGGGACAGAAGCCCCTTGAAACATGATGAGCAAATATGATGATCTCGTTCTGATCTGGCTGAGGGTGAATTTCTTCCTCAGGAGCTCGCCATGCAATTGTTTCTTTAGCTGGCAGCAGCCCGGAATCCACAAGGGCTTGCAGACTAAGCTCTGACATGCTAGATTTTGCCCAGTTAATAATCTTAGGCATGGGAGCCATTGATTCAGCTGCGATTCAAAGGAGAAAGTATCATAAGCCGGCAATACATGGGCTTTTTGGATTATTATTAAAAAAATATGTACGAGCCGGCAATTCAGGGATTTTCTGGGTTATCGTAAAACAAAAGGCATGAACCAGCAGTAGGAATATTTGCCGGGACATGAGAAGGGAGGCAAGCAAGTGCCAGGGCAAGATTTATGACACAGATAAGCCGATGAAATACTTGGCGTGGATTTTTACAAGTGCTGACACGGACTGGGCAATGACTCGGTAAACAAGTTTCACATGAATTCAAAGATTCAACAGATCTGAGAAATGGCATAAAATGAAAGGATAAAACCTAGGTATGTTCTTCATGTTATGAGACGAACTACAATGAGATCTATTTGGAGCGGAACAGACGGTTAAGGATATGCGGAAAATGCTACAGACTGATTCTGTGAACAGCAAAATAGAAACCTACTGGTGTTCTTAGATCTACCGAGGTCTAATACGATGAACTGGAAAGAACGAAGTGAAGAACATGAGGCAATGGAGGAGAAGCTACTTACAGATTCGGCTAGAGAGTTCTTTGCAGTCCTCGGGTACGGTGGAGGCGGCCGCGTTGATGGCACCAGATGAGCTCCGGTGGCAGGGCGAAGGCTTGGACGGTGCTGAACGGGCGGCGGCAAGCTCGAATAGGCGCGGCGGCGTCGGAGGGCTAGAGGAGGAAGATGAGTAGTAGAGAAGGAAGTGGGGGAGGCACCGGTCTACTTATAGGCGCGGCGGACCCGAAACGGCACGCACGATGCCCGAGGCGGTGCAGTAACAGTGGCTAAAAAGGCTCCTCGATTTTCGTGCCTGACAAGATGATACGAGATCATTAAAAGATTCGTTGTGATGTCATCCCGGATTTTGCGGAAATTGGAGGTGACATCATCAGCAAGGTTATGAGGGAAAACGCTAAGTCTGAGGGTAAAGAATGGCATGGCGAATTGCTTAAGCCGAAAAATTATGTCTGGAAGCGAAAGATGTTCCAAAGGCCGGCTTGAGAGACAGTTTCGGGGGTACCCTATTTTTCCTATTAATATTTCGTTTGTTTTTCAGGATGGAGTTTAACATGAATGAATTCAAGTCAAACTGAGGGCTAATGTTGGGGATATTTCCCGACGTGTAGACCCGGCAGAAGAATGACCCGGCCATAGAGCTGAAGGGCTCTGCGGGGCATTTCATTGCTGGGCCTTGGAGATACCAAGCCGGCCGGCTTAACAGAAGGTCCGATGAGAAAGGCGGCTTGGTGTTATGGGCCGGCTTAAGAAGAAAGATAAAACAAGGAAGATTATCTTGAGGAATAAGTAGAATAAGAGTAGGATACGGGTTAAGTCTACAACCCGAACTCTCGTGTAAACCTAGGGCTCAACCTATATATAAAGGGGGGCGCCTATGGAAGAAAGGCAAAGTTGCAATCCCTCGAGAGCTAGGTTAGCGAATTCGCACCCTTGTAATCGAGATCCAAGTAATACAGTCAAGCAGGACGTAGGCTATTACCTCCATCGTGAGGGGCCGAACCTGGGTAATCTCGCGCCTTCTCGTTCCCGATCAACCCCACTAATCTTCCACCCTTGTGCGATGGCCTCATCTCTAAGTCCTTTCACAAGGGCATCTGCCGTGTCAAAACCACGACAGCAGTACTACCACCCGTACTACAGTTCCACTACCGTGCAAACCCGACACGAAAAGTCGAGTCCCCAGAAGCAGCGGCAGTACGCGCGGCACTAGACAGCGGTACTACCGCTGACAGGAGCGGTACTGCCGCTAGGGGCCTTCATGACACGGCACAGACAATAGAGGAGCATACTCCATTGAAGCGGAAAGGAACGAGGGTGCAAATGAAAAAGTGTACGTGTTGATTCCACCCAAACCTTTCCGAAGCGGACCCCCTCTTAATAGTACGGTTTTTCCTACGACTCAAATCCACCGAAAAAGAAACGCGGGGAAAATAACCGTCTTGCTTTAACACTCCGAGGGGCATCAATCGTCTTGTGCCATATGATAGATTATCTGAAATGCTCAATGCACACGATTAGTCCGCAAATGCATTGTCATCAATCACCAAAACCACTAAGGGAGAAATATGCCCTAACAAAAGGCATTAACTATTAACTAACCTATCTTTATCCTCCATATCATCTAGCTTCTGTTTGGTCAATCCCTCATCTCTACAACCTCTAAGCTCAATGGGTACTTGGGGCTGCTCCTTTTTTTATGGTGGTGTTCCCGCCTACCGATGAGTGATAACCTCTCACCAATTGAACTGCCCGAAATTGAAAAGCAATATGTGTACATGTAAACGTCCCATACACCATCCAAGAGTCACACATATACAAGGCTAAATAAACCATCATCAATGGTACAAAAAATGTCCAATAAGGTAAAAACGGCGCAGCAAGGCATGTGTCTGCGTCTGATATATCTGTACGTGTGATGTGTAAGCTTACTATGTTTGTTCAAGATAGTTACAAGATCAAATTATATACAAGTCCTTATTCCACTTTACAAATGGCATGTGCATATATGTCGAGAAGATCAAAACCTACACACAACAAGTGTTTGCCATACAGTGCCAAAAAGGCTTTCACGCGCTTTATAGATAAAGCATAACCATCACACGATACAAAGTCTGGAGTTCAAAATAGGAAAGTTTGAAAAGAAAAAAACTACAAGGAAATAAAAGGGGTACATGCTGGGGGACACCAGCTCAACAAAAACAGTAAATCTGCATCACTAACTTGTAGGTCTATCTATCCAAGGATAGGAGAAGAATTCATGTCTATCTATCTAGATCTCTATGCAGATTAAGGGCGTGTACACTTGTGCTATCTTCGAAGTGCCACGTAAGATAAATTTTGATGTGGAGGAAAAAGAAACTATAAAAAAAGACTTGTCTTCTCTTGATTAAGAGATAGTTTCTCAAGAAAATATGTCTCACCACATATTTAAGGATATCTAGTTATCAAAGATAAGACTAGGAAACAACCCATTGTACATAATTATTTATTGTTTTCTCTTAATTACATGGCGGGCTTAAGATAAGACTACTTATCAACCACTGTACATGCCCTACCTGAGATAAGTTACTTGCTGTTCCTAACTTACATGTCACTGTTTGTTTTCCAACTGCTTAGGTGGGGCTAATTACGGCAATCCGATAAAACATAATCACTCCACGAAAGCATAAAACACCGCGCGACGGAAGGTAAATCCGCATGGACGAGTGGATAGATATGTGAATTGGTGAATATCTATCTATCTGATCTTCCACCAGTCTGTATACATCAACAAGCTGCAAAAGAGAGAAATACGCCGCAGTAAGCCATCCAGAAATCTGTCTGAGTCAACATTGCGCAATCTATGTAGAGCAGTACATGTTCTACATGCAACTTGGAGTCCCTGGTGAAAGGCGTCATAAGTTGTCTCCTGATCCTAGAATCAATAAGGAATAGCCTCGCTCCATTCTTTATTGTGTCAGTGAGGTCAAATTTCTTCTCGGTTTGTCTACAGCACAGAAGATCAGAACACTTGTACGAACGACTAGATATACACAACATGACACAACAAATAGGCCTACTGTGCACAAGGTATTGCTTTATAGTGCAGGACTGGTTCTCATCTTGGACACATTTTCCTTCGCAAGAGCCATAAGGTTTTCTAGCCGTTTCCACTAGAACTATCCATATTTTAACAACACCTGTATGGAAAAAGGTTGGGCATTGGTGATAATATTCAAAAAATGGTATAAACAACAATAATAAAGACAGTATAATTACATATATAGTGCATTGGGTCCTTCCAAATTATGAACGGTTAAGTGTTTATCTTTATCTTTACCTAATACTAAAGCACGGAGTGCTTCTGCCCGTATACCCGTCGTCGGCGATTTTGCAGAAAAGTCCCTCCGTTTATGAGAAATCAATCCGCGGTCTTATTTAAAGTGTGTTCCTGATGAGATAACGTTTCGTTTTTATGAAATAACCCCTGCACCTATCTTATCCAGAAGCACGAGAAGGTGGAAGGGGGGGTAGCTTCGGCTGGGCTCGTCGGCGACCGTGCTGCAGGAGGCTTCGCGCCTCCCCTCCGGTCGGCTCTCTCGGCTCCCTCCCCTGCCCTCGGCCTCCGGCTCTCCCCTCCGCCTCCGGCCCTCTCGGACTCTCCTCCGCCTCCGGCCCTCTCGGACTCTCCTCCGCCTCCGGCCTCCCCGGCCCCCCTTAGGCACCCAGCGCCCTCCACGGCTGCTGCCGGCGCCTCCACTCTCCGTTCCTCTTCGTCGGGCACGGCAGCGGCGGACGTCTAGAGCCAATGCGGCGCTGCTGGACGAGGCGGAGCGCAAAGGGAAAGGAGCAGAGGTGGGTCGCCGTTCTGCTGGGCGACCTCAAGGTCCCGCTCTTCGGGGCGCTGCTCGAGCAGAGCAGCAGCACGCGCCTCGGATGGCAGGGGCGGCCGCCATGTGTTGAGGACGTGCTGCGGGCGCCGGCGGCTACCGCGCCCCGGAGGTGGTGGGCACGCGACGGCACTCCCTGGGCGTGCTCCTGCTGGAGCTCCTCAACGGCAAGTCGGTGGTGCGCGAGGAGTGGACGGCCGAGGTGTTTGGCGTGGAGCTGGTGCGGCTGGGCGCCGCGCCGAGGAGGAGATGGTCGCGCTACTGCAGGCACCGGCGGAGCTACGGCATAGCACGCCGCTGGCCTCCAGCCACCGGCGCACACATCCATGCCTCCCACGGCCAGATGCCCGGACGGCCCGCCGGCATATAGCTACAACAGTGAGCTTCAGTTCTCTGAATTTTCAGTTCAGTGTCGTGATTTGGATGGACGCCCGGACGGCCCGCCGGCACATAGCTACACAACAGCGAGGCTAGCTTCAGTTCTCTGAATTGCACATAGCTACACAACAGCTAGGCCAGCTTCAGTTATCTGAATCTTCAGTTCCGCGTCGTGATTTGGATGGAATTGGAGACCGTGCCCTTCTTTTTCCAGCGATTGCTTGGTTGGGCAATAGCAGCAAAAAACGTTTCGAAGTCAAGACCTCACTCTCTGCCCTGGACGAAGCAACCAACTGAACTCAGTTTTTCTTCTATTAGTTAGCAAGGTTCCTGTGCTGTTAATTAGTCCCACCTCGCTTTTTTACATTAATTCTCGCTAATTTATATACGGACGAGTTGTACGAGTCAACAAGCAGCCTCCATAATTGACAGAGAGAGATAATGGAAGACAATTAGGAAGGCCAACTAGAATATCGCAGGGAGAGCCGCGGGAAGAAACAAAGGGTGGCCTGATGTGATGGGTGTTAACCCAACTTGGTTGAGGTAGCGGCAGCTGCCGGACTCATAGAGCTGCGGGGAGGAGGACGGGCAGGAGAAGACAGCAAGGTAGTACCGTCGGCCACAGGACGAACAACCAGGAAGAGAGAGAGAGAGAGGCGCGCGATGGTGGGCAGCGGCGCCGGCGACCCTGACAACAGCCGGGCTTAATATGAAGATACAAGGGAGCTTGGGGCGATGGCAACTTCGACTGATATCATAGGAAAGCATATGCGTTCTTCCAGACTTCAGACTTAGTGCTGATATATATGCATGTGACTGATATCATAGGAAAGCAGCAGAAACTTTGACTGAACATAGAGTTGTGTTGTACCTGTGCTGAGAAAGGTTCATAGATTATGAAAACATAGATGTGTTGATTCAGTTTAGCAGTAGAAAGTGGTCCTTTATTCTGTTAAAAAAAACTGCATATATCCAGATGAGCAGAAACTTTGACTGAACATAGAGTTGTATTGTACCTGTACTGAGAAAGGTTCATAGATTATGAAAACATAGATGTGTTGATTCAGTTTAGCAGTAGAAAGTGGTCCTTTATTCTGTTAAAAAAAACTGCATATATCCAGATGAGCAGAAACTTTGACTAAACATAGAGTTGTGTTGTACCTGTGCTGAGAAAGGTTCATAGATTATGAAAACATAGATGTGTTGATTCAGTTTAGCAGTAGAAAGTGGTCCTTTATTCTGTTAAAAAAAACTGCATATATCCAGATGACACACTCCATCTAATTCATGGCCCGAATACACAGTGTGTACAAGGTGTCTGTTCAGATGAAGTTCTGCTGCTGCAAGGGATACTTTTAGGACCATGGACATGGTTCTTCATGTAAGGATTTCTTCAGGAGCATCTACATTCAGGACAATATGTATGCATCTAGAGAAAAATTATACGTATTAAGATGTGTGTCTTATTATATATATATATAAGTTCAACCACTACATATTTGTTTATGAATCATTCGCAGTTGGCATGTTTTTTTTTTTTTGCGAGAAACTTCCAATCTATTCATCTTCAATCATGGCAGTACAACGAACACTAGAAATAATTAAAATTACATCCATATTCGTAGACCACCTAGCGACGACTACAAGCACTGAAGCGAGCCGAAGGCGCGCCGCCGTCATCGCCCCTCCATCGCCGGAGCCGGGCACAACTTGTTGTAGTAGACAGTCGGGAAGTCGTCGTGCTAAGGCCCCATGGGACCAACACACCAGAACAGCAACCGTCGCCGATGAAGATAAGTTTAGATCGGAAGGATCCAACCTGAAGACACAAGAACAAAGACGAACAAAGACTGGATCCGAGCAGATCCACCAAAGACAACCACCGACCGAATCCCGTGAGATCCGCCGGAGACACACCTCCACACGCCCTCCGACGATGCTAGACGCACCACCAGGGCGGGGGCTAGACGGGGAGGACCTTATTCCATCTTCAAGAAGCCGCCGCCGTCTCGTCTTCTTGAGCCGGACACAAACCCTAACAAAACTTGAAGAAGCACAAAAAAACGGAGCCCTCCCATCGGCAAGGGCCGAGATCCACCACGCACCCATGGCCCTAAGTCCACAGGAGACGTGGCAGATCGGCGGCGCCGCCGACGGGAGGCAGAAACCCTAGCCGCCTTTTCTTGGAGGAGAGACGAAGGGGCAGTTGGCATGTTTTTACAGATACTGCATTTTCAGCCATGCATGTGAATGCTTGGGAAGACACAACAGACATAGTTCACTTCTGTTCTTGTTCAATTCTATTTTTCTACTGAAACTTCTCTACTGAGAATGCTTTGCCATTATTTTTTGTGCCTGTTGATTTTTTTTTTCCGAATGGCATCCATCCACCATCATTGCCCCGTGACCAGACTTGCTTTCCCAAATGCACGAACAAACATCTGCTTTGCATGCATGGCAAAGTTCAGTTCCATTCAATGCCATCACATGATCCTCTTACAGTATGTGAACAAAATTTTATTCCTTTGGTTTAGATGTGGCATTTGCTCATTTGATTCTTGATAAAATCTGCGGGCGAGCTATTTTAGTTAGACCCTCTAAAAGAAAATGAAGGGTCGTTCCAAGAGGTTAGTGTCAGATGAAAATTTTCCTAAGAAATGTAGTGCAAGGATTAATTTGCTCATACAAATAAGAGCGCACACATACAAAATCATATGGACTCAACCCTTTGAATGTTCCACGAAAAGATTTTGAATCAAAGAGACCCAAAGGTGGAATTAAAAGATCACCATGGCGACAACTGTTATCGAAAGTGCTCAGCTATTCATAGTAACGGCGTAATAGAAAATAGAATTTACTATACTTGCAAGGGATAGGACGCGCAACGGTATTGGAGTAGGCAGATGCCAAAGTAGAGCAGTGGCCCATTGTCCCACTTCTATATATATTTTCTCCCGTTGCAACGCGCGGGCATGTTTGCTAGTACTAGTAATAGGCATAAATAAATATCATAAGATAAGCTTGCCGCTTTATTTCTTTTTTGACAGAGCAAACAAAAATGGTAAAGAAACATTTTTTTTACCAAAAATTGAAAGTTTATTCCATTTTTTACCCTCAAGGATGGCACTTTTGACATGGATTACCCCCAAAGTACAAGTTTGGTCATTTGTTATCCCAATTTTGAAATTTTGTCACATTTCACCCCCTTGGAAGCAACAATACTAATTTTCATTTAAGTAATTCTTGGCTCTGGACCAGACTTGATGCTGAGCTCCCTGATGAAGCGGACGAGCCGCCCTAACTCGGATGACGATGAACCCCCGTCGGCGATGTCCAGCCTCAACTGCTCCGCCATGGCTTGGGCCGCTGCCTTGATCTCGCCGGACACCATGGCCTCCCTCACCATCCTCTCCACAACAGCCCTGTCGCACACGTCCTTCATGTCCAGGCCCGTCCTCCACACGGCGCCCACGAGACGGCTGTTCATCTGTTGGTCGAGGAAGAAGGGCCAGCACACCATAGGCACGCCCTCGACGGCGCATTCCAGCGTGGAGTTCCAACCGGCGTGTGTCAGGAAGCAGCCCACCGCTCTGTGCCGCAGCACGTCCAGCTGAGGAGCCCACTCCACGATCCTGGCCTTGCCGGCTTCCGCTACGGCGACGGCTTCTCCAAGGAGTGCTGAACTAGCCATCTGGACCATGCCCGGCCGGAGCACCAAGAGGAAGGCGTACCCGGTGGCTGCGAGGCCGGAGAGGAACTCGCTGAGCTGGTCGTACGAGATCACGGCGAGGCTCCCCAGGCTCACGTATACGACGGACCGGTCGTCTTGGCCGTCTAACCACGCCATGCACCCGTCGTCCTCCCGCCACAGGCTCGCGCTTGTGGCGGACCTCGACCTGGCATGGAGTGGACCTACGGCGAAGACGTCGCGTGTGCGCGAGGCGATGTGGGCGAGCGCTGGCCGCTCCATGGACGCGGAGGTGTTGATTATCAGCGCACGTGCCTTGCAGCTATGAGCGACGCCCTCGCCAATCTTGAGTATCATGGGATTTCCGCCGCCTGCTTGCTCAGTGGAACAGAGTCCAGGACCACGAGGAAGATCTCGTCGCCGGAGGATGCCCTCCATCCCCAAAACGCCACACACTGGGTCGTCCGCAGGGAAGGGGTTCTCGCCGAGCTCGAAGACCTTGGGCATGGACATGAACGCCAGGGAGCTGCACGCGCTGAATGTGCAGAAGGCAAGCGCCGGGATGCCGAGTTCCTCGGCGATGTCGGTGGCGAACGGCATGGTGCCATCGGCGACAACGCATGTCACCGGCGGCACATCGTCGGCGGGCAGAAGCGATGACAAGAGCAGGGCACGGTACGCGGCGCTGCCGGTCGTGCACATGGACTCCATCAGGTCCATGTAGTGACGGGGGTGGTCGTCGGGGAGGCCATCGGGGATAGACAGCAAACGTAGGCGCGGCGGAGGCGCCCTGGCAATGCGGCAGAGGTTGTGCTCGGTGTGGAGGAAGGTGACGTGGACGCCGGCGTCGAGGAGGGCCGTGGCGAGGTGGAGCATGGGGTTGATGAGTCCCTGCCGTGGCCAAGGGAACACAAGGACGTGCACCGCCACCGCAGACGCAGAGTCCATCACCGGCGCTGTGCTTCGGCAAACGGCGGGTCGCTCTGTGAAGATGGTTGGGAAGCGTGCCAAACCTATATAGAGCAGATACGAGTACATCACTGGCGCTTTGGCAAACACAAGACACCTAACACGCACGCCTACCAAACCCCTGACAAGTATACAAATATTAGCACGCTCTGCCTCGCGCGCCTCCGATTGCCAATAAAAATACCTCCGGACTGAACGAATCTCCCGCAGCATCCCGCTGCTTTGTACCACTTGCTGGAGCTTTGTGTGTGTTGGTTTGGGAAATATTTCCATCATACTAATCAGCGTGCACATGGCCTAACATTTTTTTTCCTGAGAGAAGGCCTTGAACCCGAATTTATAAATAAAAGAGTCAATTACACTGGTGATGTTAGAACTTGGCGCAAACGGTCACTTTGGTGCAAGAAGTTGCGGCATACATCGAAGTGGTGCAAAAACTTGGCTCGGTTGTGCAAATACAGTGCTAATCACGGTTGGATACGGAATCGACGCTGACTAGGCGCGCCAGCGTGGCATGGGGCCCGCTGTCAGCGAGAGACGGGGCGTGTGCCCTGTTTTTTTAAACCCACCTCGACATTTTTTTTCTCGTAAAAAAGCCCCTGTTTTTTTATGACAAACCCCCTCAATATTTCTCTCTCACAAAAAAGCCTCTATTTTTCAGAAAACCCCCTGTTATTTTTCTCTCACACAAAAGAGCTCCCGGCCCACCTACCAGCGACCTAAAACATTATAAGAGAGACCTACATATATAGTCTGCAAATTCAAAAAAAAACATATATAGTCTGCATGGGGACTCGAATGTCAGCGAGAGACGGGGCGTGTGGCCTGTTTTTTTAAACCCCCTCGACATTTTTTCTCGTAAAAAAGCCTCTGTTTTTTACAACAAACCCCCTCAATATTTCTCCTTCACAAAAAAGCCCCTATTTTTTTAGGAAAACCCTTGTTATTTTTTCTCACAAAAGAGCCCCCGGCCCACCTGCCAGCGACCGAAAACATTATAAGAGAGACCTAAATATATAGTCTGCATGGGGACTCGAACCACAGACCCGCGGACTGCACAAGCGGGTGTGTAGCCAACCAAGCCGTTGCCATCTGTTGTTAACTTAGGATAGGAAATCTATATATCGTTGGAATGAATAATAATTTTAATGAAAATGGAAAAAGATGGCCGACGGTATCGAACAGGAGACCACATGCGTGGTCGCACCTCTGCCTGCCACTGCAACGAAGAAGATATCATGTCTAAAGGGTTAAACTTTTTGTATGCAAATTGTAACCAAATGTTAAAAATAGTATACATAAAAATAACATAAATTACATTTCAAAAATGATAGTGTAATTTCATAAATATGAAATATAATTAATTATGAAATATAATTACATTTCACTTATCAATTTTAGTTTAATCATATAATTAATTATGAAATATAATAATTAACTACAGTCAGTGCGGCCCATTTTCTACAAGTTAGACTTTTTTTTTCGAAATTTTAAAATTAATAATCACGGTAATAACAATCAAGTGAGAATTTCGTGTGTGTTATAAATAATATACGTACAAATAAATTAAATTAAATTAATGTCGTTGTTTTTTAAAATCATGTATTATTATAAAACATCTTCATATAATGAAAAAAAATGTGTATAATTTAAATAGTATTCATTTGAAGATCTGCAATCTGGGGGCACACTATGCTCGTATTTATTTTTTCATACATATTTTTATATTTAATTATATTTATAATATATATTTTAGAAAACGCACAAACTTTATTAAATTAACTTTCTAAAGTAACATATTTTTTAATAAAAGCATGAGTATTTCATTAAAACCATGAACATTTTAAGCTTACATGAGCATTTATTTAAATATATAATAACTTGTTAAATTACTTGTACACATATTTTTATATAATTATTTATAACATATGACTACAATTTGCATACAAAAAGTTTAATTATCCTATTTATACATTATATCTTCTTCGTTGCAGTGGCAGGCAGAGGTGCAAGTTCGCATGAGGTTGCCGGCTGGATTCCCTCGGCTATCTTTATTCGTTTTGATTAAAATAATTATTCACAGCACGTGATATAGATGTTTCCTATCCATATTCAACCACAAATGACGATGGTTGGGCTGGCTACGCACCCGCTCGTGCAGTCCGCAGGTCTGCGGTTCGAGCCCCGTGCAGACAAATTTTAGGTCACTCTTATAATTTTTTAGGTACCTGGCAGGTGGGCCAGGGGCTCTTTTGTGAGAGAGAAAATATCATGGGGTTTTACAAAAAAAATTAGGGGCTTTTTTAGGGAAAAAATATTGAGGGGGTTTGTCGTAAAAAACACGGGCTTTTGTGAGGAAAAAGAAATGTCGAGTGGGGGGGGGGGGATTAAAAAAAAGAGGCCACACGCCCCGTCTCTCGCTAACAGCGGTCTTGCCACGCTGGTGCGCCTAGTCAACGCCGATTCTGTATCCAACCGTGATTAGCACTGTATTTGCACGACCGGACCAAGGTTTTGCACCACTTCGATGTATGTTGCAACTTCTAGCACAAAGTGACCGTTTGCGCCAAGTTATAGCACCACCATTGTAATTGACTCTAAATTAAAGAACCCAGCAAACGAATCGTTTGATATGGGAGGAACCCCCAGCGAACGAATCGTTCGATATGGGAGGAACTCCCCAGGGAACGAAATCACCCTGCCGAGTGTTTGCTCCAGGCAGCCCCAGCGCGACCCCTCTAGTTGGCCCATGGGCTCAGTTAAATACTTATTTGTGGAAAAATACCATGAACAAAAAAAAGGTATTAAGAAAAGGAACAGAGACATAAATTTACAGTTTGGCACGTTCTATTGTATACAAAAATGCGATGTTATACTTTAAAAACTGCCATCCTCTAATATAGAAATTTACCAAGATATATTTAAAAAAATGGTACGATGGCAACGTCAACAGGAAAAAAATGTTTAGCTAGAATGATGGCAAAAATATAAAATTTGGGTGTGCTTAACAAGGTAGACTAAGGAGAGAAAATTGTTTTCTCTGAAAGCATGGAAAATTAAAAAAATCATGCAAAAAAGATATAAAAAATAAAAAAAATTGCCATGCTATAAGAAAAACGGAATTTCACATGGTTTGTTTCAACAAAAAATGCCATGTTCGGAAAAAATGGACAAAATTTGCCATGGTCTAACAAAAAAAGGCATGCTAAAAGAAATAATTTTGCAATGGTTTAAAATTTAATTCTGAACTTGGTCCAAAAGGGTAAAAATTACCATGTTCACAAAAATTTGCCATGGTCCATACGCTAAATTTGTCGTGTTGCGTATATTTTTTTACCATAATTCGTAAACTAAATTTGCCATGGCCCCATAAAAAGTAATTTTTTTCATGTTGCAAAAGAAAAGAAAATTGCCATGATCATAAAAACACACACTAATGGGAAAAATGTCTGTGAATTTGCCATGGTGAGCAATGTGGCATAAATGTTACCATGATGCGCATGAGATGCTTGTCATGATGGTTAGAAAAAAGACATTAACGTAAAAAATGTGTGCAAGTTCACGATGATGGCAAGATTTGGTGTAATTTAGTGTAATCACCATGCTACATGCAAACCAATTTCAATAATGCTCGATGAAAAAACATCAACTAAAATTGTCGTGGTTAAAAAAGTGAATATTATCATGGGAAGATTTAAAATAAATTTAATGTTATGAATCGGAACAATGTTAAGAGGCAAATATTGCATTCCACCTCAATATGGCATTCAACCAGCTAGATTTGAGAGAGAGAGAGAGAGAGAGAGAGAGTGAAATAGTGTGCATCATTTTTTTAGTGGTGCAAATTAAAATGGCGCTAGAAGGAGCTCTTTCGTAGTACTATTGAATAACTGCCAGTGTTAGATTTTTCACGCCTTCTGGAGTAGATAGGGAACATCTGCATGTCGGCCATATTTAGTGACCTACACATAATTCTCACATGTAGGGAGAGCCGACTTAAGGTAGTATTTTGTTTGGTACTTCCAGATTTAACCAAATTTGTTGTTTTAACATATGTGGATACATAATACAATCGCATCCACATATTACCTAGATATCATTTTTTCCAACTGGTAGTGAATGGTTCTTCCTTTCACATCAAGCCAATTAAACTCGAGACTTTACCGTGCTAGGTGAGAATTATTTTGACTAATTCTGCCAACATTCTGAATGAATACCTTCTTGTGTATACAATCTAAAATGTCTTTTTATTGACTGTAAAATCAATTCTATTAGATGTTTGTATTGCAATAGAGTGTACTAATGCTAAACAAAATCATTTGTAGCTTACAGTCCCGCAGCAACTCGCGGGGCAACGTCCAACTAAGCAAACCAAACCTAACTACCTTAATCACCTCCATGCTTGGTAAATGGGAAAGTCCTCTTCCTAATAATCCATTAAAAATACATTTAATGCTATGAAGCAGCACAATGTTAAGAAGCAAATATTGCATTCCTCCTCAAAAAATAATATTGCATTCAAGTAGTTAGATTTGAGAGAGAAAAACAATCAAGCCAATTGAACTTGAGACTTGACCGTGCTGGGTGAAAATTATTTGACCAATTCTGCCAACATTCCTAATGAATACCTTTTTGTATGTACAATCTAAAATGTCTCTTTATTGACTGCAAAATCAATTCCATCAGATGTTTGTATTGTGATGAAATGTACTAATGGTAAACAAAATCATTTATAGCTTACAGTGCCGCAGCAACGCGCAGGGCAACGTCCAACTAAGCAAACCACAAACCTAAGTACATAGCTACCTTAATCACCTCCATACTTGGTAATGGGAAAGACCTCCGGAAAGGATGGTTTCCTAACAATCCATTTAGAAATACATTAATGCTATGAACCACGGAAATACAATTCGGCTCCCGGGTCCAGATGCTCCTGCAATCTGCACCACACAGGTGCCTCGCGATTTGGGCCTTGCCTGGTATTCGGTTTCATATTTCTAATATAAAAACAGTACCTGTGGCCCGCGCAACAGTACCACTCAATGTGCTGGCTCCCTGACGCCGTCGCTGGTACAGACGTTGGGCCAAACGGAGCCGCCCGTGGGTACTCTGGCTGCCTCCACCACCTCCACCGACACCTTACGCCCTAGGACTGTGTCGATTTTTTTTAAATTCAAACTGGTAGATGAAACTAGACCAAGTACAAGTTTTACAGCTTAACAACAGGAAAAACGTCGGAAAGACATCACTGGGGCAAATAAAATGCTGGAAAACGTTGGTTGTCAGCTTCTCAGTCTATCTACGGAGGTGCATTTTGCAGCTTAACAGCATCAGGCATTTTGGGGTAATCTCACATACTGCAATAATAACAACTAATTTAGAGACAGTTCCTCCCTGCAATGGACACACTAAGCGTCCAGCAAAATACACGGAGGCACAAACACAAAATACAACCGGTTAATTTCTAGTTCTAGCCAACTGGTCCATTGACTCGATTTAGCGTCTACCAAATTGAAGATCAGCAATTTGCAATAGGTCCAAACCTAGATATATCCCAGCAGATGAAGCAGATCTGGGTGCATACCATGTAGAATGCTTCGCTGTCAGCACTCCAAGCCAAGCCTGACGTCAGGACACCGGAGCTAGGCCAGCTGATGGATAGAGCCATCTTCTTCCTCCTGTCACCACTGCTGCGCCACCCCCCTCTCCCAATGATATCCTTTTTATCAAATTGGTTCCACACACGATTGAAAATGGCCTCAGAGAGTGACCTAGCTAATGGATATGCCCTTTTATAGAGCAGCTCGACCACTAGCTGGGATACATGCACAGCCTGCCCACAAGCTTGCCTCAATCATAAAAGATTTATTTATTTGCAAATTGAGTCTTAAATCTGCTATCCCTAGCCATGCAGGCCCAATTTGCAGTTTAACACCTTCAGCGTTCGTGCAAGTTTTTTTCTTGTGTCCCGCCGCACCACAGTTACTGCATTTTGCTTCATTCCTTGGTTGTTTCGGCAAATCAACTCTCTCTCGGCAGGTGGTCTTCTTATGCCCCTTACGGCTGTTTGTCGGCTGTCCTGCATTTTCGCTTCTTCTCAGGGGCATCAAGGTCAGCCAATGTGTCTACCCGAGGTTGGTGATCATCGCCCGTTGCTGGCACAATGTGATTGGAACTTTGTCTGCGTCCGGCAGGTGTTTCCCAACTCTAACCCTGAACCAAACAAAACAAAATAGATTTAAATCAACCAGAAAGTGTCTGGATTTCTATTTAAGAACTAGAACCCTGTATATCATCTGCAATTTTTATCAAGCACCACTTGTACATGCAGCTGCGGTATTAGAAATAGCAACCACCAGCAAGCTGTGCACACATTTGTTTTAATCAGGAACATTCTCCAATTTTTATCAAGCACCACTTGTACAAATAGAAAGCATATTTTTTTTCGAAACGGAATAGAAAGCATAATTCAACTGCACACAAGATAAAAATTGGGTCATGTTACCTTTTGGTCCATCGCGGTACCTGTGGATCCATTTTGCCGGTAGATTGAGCGGAAGTTGCATCACCACTCTCTGCTTGGTCTGCAATCACAGAATCCTGGTGTGCCTGCTTGTTCATCTGGGCGTCATCCTCTATCCCGCATCTAGACCGTCGCACAATCCTCTGCGGGAGCTCCAGCCCGCACCATGTTCATTAAAATAGCTGCGTTGCAACTGCAAAGATAAGTAGCCTGCAGGTAGAGATTTCATCAACAATCAGGCAGCGGCGTCGGTCGGGATTGAAACAAAAAACAACCTCGCACCGCCCCCCGGATAATGCCACACTTACCTGTCGACTGGAGTCATGGGGAAGTCCGTCACCATTGCTAGCTTCGTCGTGCTCGATGCCTGGCCACCCACAGAAGGCCTCAGGGCCGCAGCTCTCTCCGCCGTCAGCAAGAAGTCCCCAAACAATGGTTTTATCAAACTGACAATTCACTGGCCAGCATAACAAACTAAAATAAACAGGGCATCATTCCAACTACGGTTGCAAGAGACAGAATGTAGTTCTACAGAAAATCCCACTTACCTCTTAGTCCATCCAGGGGCTTGGGGATCCACCTTGCCAGTCGATTGAGCAGAGCCTCCATCGCCACTTTCTGTTCGATCTTGAATCACAGTGTCCTGATCTCAATCAAAATGTGCTTCAACGCCGCCCTGGTCAACGACATCTGGGTTGACACGGCAGTGCCGCCGGCAGCCACACTTGTTTCCTCGCCGCACATAGCACCACCCCCGAACTGCCTAGCCGAGCTGCGCCCAAATCCTCCGACCACCGCCCCGCGAGATCCGTTGGTTGATTCCTTTTCCGCACGACCAGCCCCACCAATCAACTCAAGTAGGGCCGTCGCGCTAGCCGCCTCATCCGGGAATATGGGCAACCTGCGCACGTTGGATCGAAGCTCTAAGCTTGTTTTGATGATGGATCGTAAATGGGAACGAAGAACATTTATGTACAAGAATGGATTTTTTTACCTATCCATCGGAGCGACGGGGAAATCCATCGCCACGGCTGCGCCACCACTAATCGGAGACCACGTCCGGCGACGCGAGCAGGGAATTAGTCTGCGAAAATGGCGCCGCCGCCGCCGCCCTCCGGCGACTGCACAGACGTTGCCGTCCGTCATCTGACAGCGTACGTACAGGGCCCGCCACTGTGTATTCCCCTCATATTCTGTCCCGTATATCAAATTTAATAATACCTCGCACAGATCCCAAAGCTCATCTGGACGGCCCAGATAGCAGGATCATCTGGACCCGGGAGCCAAATGAACCAGCACAATTTTAAGAGGCAAATATTGGGTTCAACTAATTAGATCTGAGAGAGAGAAAATAAAGTCAAATATTGGGTTCAAGTAGTTAGATCTGAGAGAGGAAAAAATAAAGTGAGCATCAATTAAAAATACGCTAGAAGGAGGGCTTGAACCTCCGACCTTGTGGTTAACAGCCACACGCTCTAGCCAACTGAGCTATTCCAGCTACATGTTTGCCTAAATTGGAAACCGAGTAAAAATAGACCCGCTTGTGTACGAGTTTGGGCCTCTCCAAGCCTGGTTTACACACTACTAGGCCGTAGGGCACCCACGCGAACAAATATTCGTCTGCCGCCAGCATTGGGCCGTGCCTCTCCTTCCGCTTCGCTGCTGCTTCTGTTCCGCGCCGCGCTCGCGAGACACACCCCACACCACGCGCCGGCGTCGCCTCAGCAGCTCTCCAGCCGGCCTACCTCCGCACGGAGCTCTCGCCGGACAGCCAGACCACGCTCGGCCGCGATGGCTGCTGCCGCCGCGCCAGCCTCCTCTTCTTCTTCCCCTGGATGGGACTTCACCTGGTGACCCCCGCTCCCCCTCCTCCTCCTCCCCCCGCTGATCTCTGCCTTTTGTAGTCAGATTTACTTGTCACCGCAGCTTATCTGTCGACGCGGTCTGTTGCTGTGCTTCCTAGATTTCTTGTTCAGCAGCATGTGCACCTTTCTCTCTGCTGTCTGCCGTGTTACTGCAATCTCGCGGGTGTTTCTTTCCACCTGCCTGCTTCGTGTTCGACGGATTGCCTGGAAGAAGCTAGCGCTAGTTTTAGGCGAAAAGAAAGGCATGGCGAACGCACCCTGATCTTGTGTTCCCAGCTGTTATCATCAACCGTAGTGCTGTTCTACATAAAATTTATTGCGGTGTGTATCGTTTCTTAGCAAGAAGGTGTGACGGTGTATTGATCGATTCTAGACCTTATTTGTACTGTATTGAGTAGCATATAGATCCAGCAAATGATTTAATTAAATGTTACCCTTCCTGCACTTCATGCCAATGGTTCCTTGAGAAATTCTAGCATGCACTTACAGCCTTTTTGTTTGGCCACAGCAACTTTGAAGTTGACTATGGATCTGAAGAACACGCTTCCATTGTGTACAAGACATTAGCTGTTGACAAGGAGGTAAATAAACAAGTTAAATTCTGCTTTTAAACAAGTCTCCTGCTTCCATGAACTCCTCATGTTTTCTCTCTGTTCATGACATGTTTGTCAGAAATTTTATTTTGTGTGTTCTGTGTTGCAGTTGCAGCCAGATAAGGTCCGGAGGGAGATGACTGTTTCTGGTGGCAAGCTCCTCGTGTGAGTAAATCCATACCATCTTTTCTAAGAATCGCCTTTCCGTCGCAGCATGAAGCGTAATGGTTTAATCCCTCGTATTTGTGAATTCAGGCGCTTTGAAGCAATAGAGGCTCGATTTCTGCGAGCATCATTCAGCGCATTTGTCGATCTTATGGTACTTATCACGAAGCTTGTCGAAGAATATGGCGTAAGCAAGGAAGAGCATTCCTGATAAGCAATATGATCTAGTTAGTCAAACATGTGGTTGTTTAGACCACCTGTATTTGCCTGGACTCTTCTCCTGTGAAGGTACCGTGTATTGTGAATTCTGAATGAAACATTTTATACTCTGTAGTACGGATTACTTCCCATTGAAATTTCATTGTAATGAGAAAGAAACTCCAGAGCCCCGGTTCCTCGTAGACGATCCAAGGGTGAAAAATTCTCATGAAATCAGAAGGAGCAGAGAAACATCAGATATCATAGTTTCGTTAGAAGTTTTACTCTACTCAACGTATTCGCTCTTGTGTTTATTTCTAGAGTGGATTTGCCAAAGAATTAGGTCGGTGACATTTAAACGGGAAGGTCGACGTGTTGAGGAGTGAGCCCGAGCCACATGATTTTAGCTAAGAAGCTGTGCCAATTTTAGGTTTATGGGTTTAGTATCAACTGCTTTCTTTCCTGGCTCTGTTTAGAGGTGGTCTGCCTTGTTTCTAATCAGGGGAGTAACTGTTAGCTCTGAATCTGATCCACCACCAAGAACTGAAAGTACATCGCTTCAATTGTTGGAAGTAATCCACTAAGGCTGTGTTCGGTTGACAGGGATTTAAAGGGGGTTTGGCAGGGATTGAAGTGGATTTAATCCCCTACAAGTCAAAATTCCCCCAAATCCCCTCCAATCCTCTTGAGGAGGGGTATAACCGAACAAGGCCTAACTGTGCAGTCGGATTGAATGGAGGGAGGCCACTCTAGAGGTTTAGCTGCCGCAGTATATATGAGGATTGGGTACATCAAAGTACAACATTAGCTAGTGCAACATCACAAGGAATTATTGGAGGTTTACAGCAAAGGGTGAGGCTTGCACGGGAACACAAAAGCGACAGCCAAGGAATTGTTGGACAGGAGTTTAATACACCAAACATCACTGAAATATAAGAAAACAGTTCCGCGGTACACACACAAATAAGTTCAAGGATGGAATTATATTATTAGTAAGATTTATACAGGTCACACAGGAAGAACTACATGAAACCCCGTGGGTTGAACAAATCGCATGATATAGCAGGGTGTCAAAGAAGAACTTGACGCATCCAAGGTTTTTTTTTTTTTTGGGTAATCTACAAAAATCCTATTATTCTACACTTGTCGAGCAGGACAATGCCCAAAAGAATAAGAAGAAACTAAGTGAACAATATAACACAATTTTACATCCAAAGACCATGGCTACGATGCAATCAAGATAGTTCAGTGGGTTACCAGACCTCAGAAAAACCCTCAAGGGGCTGAATCTTCTCTGATACCTGATTTCTTTGGGTGATGCTCCTCTTCTCCCTCTCTGATGTGAGGCATGCTAAAAGACATATCAGCGAACCCCAGTTCACTGCTTCCAAATGACTCGCAATCCACGTTGCGTTTGTAAGCTTCATGGAGCTGCAGCACATACTCCAGGTGCCACAAGACCTCACCCATTGATGGCCTGGTTCTCCCATCATCAGCAAGACACTTCTCCGCAATATCACCAAACTTCTTCAAGGATTCTGGCGAGTAGTCACCATCCAGCCGTGGATCCGCTATTGCTTCCAGCGAACGCTGACGCTGCCATCTCATAGCCCATTCTGCCAAGTTGATTTGATCCTTTGGCACTGAGGGGTCTATAACCGGCCTGGCACAAGCAACTTCAAAGAGCACCACACCAAAAGAATACACATCAGATTTTTGTGTCAATTGCTGCCTCCGGAAGTACTCTGGATCAAGATACCCGAAGCTACCCCTGATTGCTGTACTAACATGGGTCTGGTCCAGCGTTGGTCCAGTTTTCGACAACCCAAAATCTGCTATTTTTGCAACAAAGTTCTTGTCCAACAGGATGTTAGTAGTCTTAACATCCCTATGAATTATACCTCGATCTGCTCCCGTGTGGAGGTAGTGAAGACCCCTGGCCGCACCAATGCAGGCATCAATCCGCTGCTTCCATGTCAAAGGTGGTAGGCCACTTCCATAGAGATGGCTTCGCAATGTTCCCTTGGCCATGTATTCATAGACCAAAATCATCTCCTTCTGCTCTTCACAATAGCCAATCATCGCAACAAGGTGCCGGTGCCTAAGCTTGGAGAGCATCTCGATCTCTGTTTCAAATTCTTTCAGGCCCTGGCCACATAATGGATTTGCACGCTTGATTGCGACTGTAATGCCATCATCGACCTCACCCTTGTAAACCTTGCCAAAACCTCCAGAACCAATGACCAACGACTCGTCAAAGTTCTTTGTGGCAGCCCTAATATCTGCAATGCTGAATCGCCTGCCCATCCTATGACCAATGGAAGATGAATTGCGTGCCAAGGGTGATTTTTTGGATGCACGGGCATCTGTAGTGCTTTTCATAGCCTCATGGAGGACCAGAGGGTGCCAACCAGCAGGGACCTCCTCGTCAACAGCTTTTCGTTTCCTCCTTACATAGCACCATGAGAATAGAGCAACACTTGCCAGTGCCACAAAAGCGGCCGAGCCAATACCAACTTCTTCCCATAAACCTAGCCTGCTCCGACCCTTGGAACGCCCCCTTTTGTTTCCCATATCAATATGACCAAGCACATAATCAAGGTTGCCACTCCTGCTGAGCTTGAATATCTCCAAACCATTGAGAAGTGCATCCGTACCTGAAGCACTGGTCATGGAGTCCGGGCCTAGCTGAAGCCAGAGTGAGTCTACCTGCTGCGGCAAGCTGTCAAAGTAGTCCTCATGATATGCCTTGTTAATACCTTCGGCCCTGTTGTACACATCGTAGTTCTCAGCAGCTGTCTTGTTGTTGATGTAGATCTTGAAGATCCTCTGGCTGGGCTTGTCATAGACAAGCTCGCAAAAATGAAGGCGGACCAAGTAATCAAAATTGGGGTGGACCAAGAATCGCCATGTCACATTAAACCGCTTGTCCATGACCATGTTGTTGCCCATGATTCTTGCAGTCTCATAGACATCAATGGGAGCAATTGAGGAGTCGTTGCTCGAGACATACTTTATGGCTGAAGTATTGGACACAGTCAAAGCAGCATTGACAGAAAACATGAATGCTTCATCAGTGTACCATGGTCTATGAAGATACTGATCATGTGAAGATGCAAGTGCAGGCCCTCCAATATTCAGCCGATACATAGTCTCGACAGCTCGGCCGCTTAATTCAGGAGGAATGTGTGCATCCACACCACCAACTTTGTTCACGGTGTCGTTGAAGGAATTATCTGGAGTGAGCATCACCTCGATCGCATTCACAAATGCAAATGAACCAGGCCTTGGATCAAACTCGATCTGCAGGCGAGAACTATTGACTGCAAGAAAGTACTCCTTGACAACCGCAATGGCAGCTGAATTGCTCACTGAGTTTCTCCAAACAATCTCCTCCGACACGTTAAACTTCGACACCAGCTTGAACTCATTGGCGACGACATCAAACACTGAACCGTTTGCACTGAAATTCCTGAATGCGGACGGGAAGAAATGCAGCCTGACGCAGTAGTTCCCCGGCAGCAGGCTGAAGTCATACCAAGATGTCGTGGTAAAGAAGCGCGCGGAGCGGTACACCGGCGCCATGATTTCACTGCCATTGCTGCTCCCGGCCAACAGAGCAGCAACCCCCGGGCTGCTCAGAGTGAAATTCAGGTCAGGGGCCATGTCGCCGATCCATCTCCGGCCATCGGCATCGGCGGTGGCGTTGGAGCCGCAGCTCAGAAACAGCTCCCTCCCGTGAGCCTTCAAGAACTGCAGGTTGGCGAACACTATGCTCACAGCGGCCAGCACGAGCAGCCTCATCTGGAGCATCGCTCACAAGTCCGGCAGGGGCGGATCTAGACGGTGCCCCGGCCGGGTGTGCGCCGGCACACCCGAAATCTCGTGGAACTCAGCTGGGCTTAACTGATCACCGGAAGATAAGGAGCCCACCAATGGCCAAGACTGCGGGCGGGGCCGAGACGGCGACGACCGAGGTAGAACGGGAACGGCGATGGCGGCGACGCGCGTGAGGGGCGGAGGAGCTGGGGCCGGCGACGCCGAGCTACGGCAGGGAGGCAGCTACAGGGCACGGTGGATGGAGGTGGTGGGCTGCGAGTGGAGGGATTTCAGAGCCGCATTGGATTGTGGTGGGGAGCTTGAGCTTGCTTGGGTAGGTCGGGAGGACTCGAGAGGGAGAGGGAGGGGGAGAGGAAGAAGACCGGAAGAGGGAAGAAAGGGACAGTGGACTGTAGAGGGAGGGGGGGTTGGATCTCAGATTCTCCACACTGTAGACTGAGAAAAGAAAATAAACCATCATTGCAAAGTTGTTTCTCTTTTTAGAGCAATCATATATTTCGAGCCGGTATAAATTTGACTTTTCAAGAAACTTGTGCCGTTTGCATTTCTGAATATACTTGTTAGCCGTCACGCCGGTGCACCCTCTCGTTCGGGTGAGGCTCATGAAAAATAATGGAGATGTCTGTGACAGAAACCGCGCCCTATTACTTTTTTCCTCGACCCCGACACGCCCTCCCCCCCCCCCCCCCCCGGGGGGCGACCCGGGTGCCCTAACCTAGCCGCCGGTCTCCAGCCCCCTTCCCTCTCCCCCTCCCCGCCGCCGCCGGCGGGCGCCACCGGGCAAAGATCCCTCTTGCCCTCACCTGGAGCGGTGGTCGCGGGGGGCCGCCTCTTCGGCCTGACGGCGGATCTCAGTGGTTGGCGTGTCGAACGGTTGCCCGCTGGCGGGAGGTGGTGCGGGGCGGCGCGGTCTGGTGGCGGTGCGTCGCGACGGAGTACGCAGGCCGGTGGCGGCTTGGTGCTCCTCGCTGTGAGGGAGCTCGTGCCTAGCCAGATCCGCGCCGGCCGGAGGAGAGGACAAATGGACGGCGCTCGGTGGGTGGGCTGGTGGCGCGGCGGGCCTGGCAACGGTGAGGTGGCCCGTTTCTGGTGGCGGCGGAGCTAGCTGGAGGCGGCGGCGAGTCCCACGAGCAGGCTGGTGGCGGCGCTTCGATGGCTCGGCCAAGATAGAGTCTTGGCGAGCAGCGAGCGGCTGGTCACCCCTGTGCGACGTGGCGAGCGGCGTTGCTCTTCTGCTGGTGTCGGCCTGGGTTCTTCCGTGGAGAGGCGGATCCGGTCAATGCTAGGTTGTCCCTTGGTGGGCGACGGCCGTCGCGGGCAGTCCTGGACCTGGCCGGAGGTGCTGGTTGGCTGCGGGTCCTCGTGCAGGTTGGGAGTTGGTGGTGTGGCCGTGGTTACCCTGCTGGGCGATCGGTCGTCCGTCCTCGGCTTTGCAGCTACGTCGGCAAGTGTTGCGGTGGCGGCGGTGTGAAGTTTCTTGAACAGTGCGTCCAATTCCATGGAGGTGTGGAGATGGGCTATGCGCGGATGAAAATCTTGCACGGCTTCTGCCGGGCCGGCGATGATGGCACCTGTGGATGTCATTCTCCTCCTTGGAGGCATCGCCGAGCGTTTTCGCCTTTCCCCTCGCGCTCTTGGAGTTGGTGGATGTCTCCGGGCGAAAGCCTCGATTCGGCTCTTGAATCGGCACAATAGCGGTGTCCTCGACGTCGCTCCTCTGTTGGGAGCATTGTGTTTGGAGACGCGCTGGCTCCTCGTTGCTCTCCTCCAGTGTTCGCCGCTGTCCTCGTTTGATCCTCTGTGGCACTATGTACGCCCGTCGCCGGTGTGTCCAAGACGGTGGCTTCCCGGAGCGGATCGAGTCCTGCCATCTGTTGGGGATATTCCCCACGACCAAGACCCGGCTCATAGGGATAAGCCGCCCTGAGACTTAGTCGCCGCGGTGCTCACCACCGCCAACTCGCCTGTGCCGCGTCGACGACCCGATTGTCTTGAGCCGGCCGCCCGAGCCGCCTCCATCATCGCGCTTCGCCCCGCCGCGTCATCGCACCGCTCCAAGCCGTCGCGCCTCCGCCTCGCGCTGCAGTCAGGGGCCTTACCTCCGCTGTCGCGCCGTGTCCAACCGCCGATGCGGTCTGCCTTCAACCCGCCTCGGGCCGGCCCTGCCGCCTGAGCCGCCGCCTTGAGCCGCCCGCGCCAGGCCGGCCTCGCCTTCACTTCGAGCCGTCGCCGCCGTGGCGCGCGTTGAGCCGGCCTGCCACCTAGTCGATCTGCCGTTGCCTCGCCGGCTCTGCCGCTAAGCCGCCCTCGCCGAGCAACTGTACCTCAAGCCGGGGCCCGCCTTGAGCCGCCTCCGCCGGTCTCTGCCGTGGTTGAGCCGGCTATGCCTCCGTCGACACGGCCTCGCCTCCGAGCCGCCCCGGCCTCGCTCCACCTCTGCCGGGGCCCGCCTTGAGCCGCCTCCGCCGGTCTCTGCCGTGGTTGAGCATCCGCCGAGCGGCCTCGCCACCTCAGCTTCACCTCAAGCCGGCCGCTCGACCCGTCCGCCGCTGCCAAGTCGCCCTCGCACTGCTCTTGCCGCCTCAGCCACGCGCCGCCGTCAGCCGCCTCCTTCGATGACCGAGCCGCCACGCCGTGTGGCTCCGCCTCCGAGTCACCTCCACCTCGTCGACCCGCCAAGACGCTCCGAGGCGCCGCCTCCGCAGCTCGCTTCCGCAACGCCGCCTCACCTCTGCCGCGACTCGCCTCGCCGCTTCCACTCTCTAGCACCCGCGCGCCTGCCTCGCTTCAGCAAAAAGCCGCCTCCGTGGCCCGCCTCGCCTCTGCAGCGAGCCGCCTCTGTGAGTCGCCTTGCCTCTGCCGTGGCCTGCTTGCGAGCCGCTTCTGAGCTGCCGCCGTGACTCGCCTCCGTCGCTACAAGGATGACGGGTGACGCACTCCTTTGTCCGGGACGGCCTCATGCAGGCGTTCCCGCAGATGACCATAACACAAGCGTGATTCAGATATTTATGGGCAACATCAGCATCAACATATGGTCAAGACGGTCTATCTGAAGAATTGGATCCTGATTCTGTGCTTGCTAGTGCACAGAACTCCGTTGTCGATCATGAAGTAGCTCATTTTGAAAACAAGCAGGAAAAAATGGATTATTCAGACCACGCTACTGAAGTTCACTATGATGGACAAATACAATGCTTATTTTCTGAGGAAGACCAGGCCGAGCCGAACTTCAGAATATAATTCTACATGGTCATGATTCACCTGATATGAACGTGTGGTACAAACCTCCAAATTTAGTACTGTTGGGGTGGTGCCTGCACATACGAAGTTTCAGTCAAATTGGAGCCTATCTGCCATCAAAAAGGGAGTTGTGGCAACATATGAGACCGCTGATCGTCAGAGTACTCTGTTTGCACTGGATGGGCCGTACCATTACCAGGTTTTTTACGAATGCTACATGCAAATCATCTGTCGTCCGAATAAATCAGGACAATTATTCACTGCAAGGGCGATCGTCGTGCCACGGATACAGAACATGCGCCAAACGTTATCATGCGCCAGCATCCGACCGTGCAGTACTGCTCAATAAACGTGTGTGCAAACCGCCGCCCATGCAGTTTCGGTCTACATCAACACACGGCCGACTCGTCTGCTCACGCCGCGGCCGATTCATCCGTCTGCGCCCGCGGTCGAATCGCCCGTCCGCGCCGACTTACAGGACCTGGTCTCAAGGATGACCCGGCCTGCTCAATAAGGGTCAAAGGAATCAAGCCGGCTATGCTGAGCATTTTTTCCATGATCATATGGTTACTTGGGGGCTTCCAACTCATCGAGTTTAGCTTACAAAACCCTTTAACCTGGCGAGATGCCGTAAGTTGGTTAAACCTGCCTGTTAGCAAGATGATACTCCCTAAAAAACGACCCGGCGTACGTCTGATGAGTCAATCACAAAGGTGACCCTGCATTCATCGGAGTTAAAACGCTCGATTGGTTGTGTGAGAGCCGGCTTTCAGAAAGTGAGGATAAACCAACCAGCCAAACTATACTTGGTTAAACCTGCCTGTTAGCAAGATGCTACTCCCTAAAAAGTGACCCGGCGTACGCCTGATGAGTCAATCATAAAGGTGACCCTGAATTCATCGGAGTTAAAACGCTCGATTGGTTGCGTGAGAGCCGGCTTTCAGAGAGATAGGACAAACCAAAAGAGGCCAAAAAGCCTGCTTCCACAGGAAGCGAAACCAAGACTCGAGCCTTGAAAGCCGGTCTTATATCGTGCCTCGAAAGCCGGCATTTTTATACTCTGTTATCAGACACATACATCATCATGCATTGCATCATCATACAATGCATCATATATGCATGAACATATTTGTTTATGTTGCAGGAGTCGGTTTTCAAACCGGGTTACATTGTAACTCTGCAGGAACAAACAAATCTTTAATAGCCAAAATGGCTGGATTTTCATCATGGTTTATCATAACCAATATTAAATATCAATTCTCCTATTTTCCCGAGGTACAATTCCAGCCGGGTTACATCTAATGCCTGATCATTTAATTGACCGGGTTTTTTGGTTATTCAACATGTGCTTTGTGGAAGACTACAGCACTTATGGATTTTCTCACACATATTTGTCGGGTTGCACTGCAGCCACGGCCAAGGATTTCTTTCATAGCAAAGGCATCATCAGTTCACAGAGTGGATATGATTTTATTCTACAATGGAAGGAATAATCCCGAGTCGCCGCAGGCACACGACCCGGCACTTGGGGGCTACGTTATTCAAATCAAGATTACATCAAGTATGAAAGTCCCATGTCACTGCAAGCATGCACCACGGCACTTGGGGGCTAATGCACGGTCATTTTTACTAGTCTCATTGAAGACCCGGCCCAGCACATAATGATAAGCCGGCCCTTAGGGGCTACCATATGCTCCTATCAAAAATTCAAAATACACAAGCCTTAATAGTGACCCGAAGCTTGGGGGCTACATCATATGATGTTCTTTTCAAAGGAGTACATGTAAGTCCCAGGTCGCTGCAAGCAAACGACCTGGCACTTGGGGGCTACAACAGTCAGTTGTTTAAATAGATCAAAAGGTCCAAGTTGAAGACCCGGCCCATCATATACTGATGAGCCGGCCCTTGGGGGCTACACATGTGAAGTGCAAAATTCTCAGTTCATGATTGAAGACTCAGACGGATAACCCGGATTTTTCTCACGGATAACCCGGATTTTTCTCCAAAGTTGCAATATTTATATTTAAGCAAGTCTTAAGCTATCGCTTTGCTCTACTCTTAAGACTTGGGGGCTACAGGTTATCTCCTCCAAGCTATTCAGACAAGCCAGCTCAACATCATACCGATTTTTTATTCATAAAAGTCTGACGTATTGAAAGTTGGCACAACATCAGACGGATTTTTTATTTTTATCAAGCCAAGACAGTTTGAAGACAATTCAAAAATATCATCAGGGTTATTTTTTTCTGCATGGAACCGGCATCAACATATTGATATGGAAGAAACTCAGGAGCTTAGCATGAATAAATCCAAGCTAAACTGGGGGCTAATGTTGGGGATATTCCCCACGACCAAGACCCGGCTCATAGGGATAAGCCGCCCTGAGACTTAAGTCATCTCTGGGCTTAAGCCGCCCTGAGACTTAGTCATTTCTGGAGATGAGTCCTGAAGATGAGACCCGGCCTGCTACAGTGCCAGGGAGTTAACCCGGCTGCTACAGTGCCAGGGAGTTAACCCGGCCTGCTACAGTGCCAGGATGTTAACCCGGCCTGCTACAGTGTCAGGATGTTAACCCGGCCTGCTACAGTAACCCGGGCGAGGAGTCAAAATACAAGATGGAGACCTTTTAACTTGGAAGACACGGATGACTTAGAGTAGGACTCCAATCACGGGTATAACCCGGAATCTCATGTAAGCCGCCCCTTCAACTTATATAAGGAGGGGCAGGGCACCCGAAGCGGGACAAGTTTTTAGAGGTCTAGATAGACAGATAAGTCTGGAGACAGATGTTTTGGCAGGTCTCAAGACAGATGTTTTGATAGCTCTCGAGACAGAGTCAGGGAAACAGCACCCTTGTAATTGTGACTATGATCATCAATATCAATCAAGCAGGATGTAGGCTTTTACCTCCTCCGCGAGGGGCCGAACCTGGGTAAAATCTCGCGTCTCTCGTCCCGCTCAACCCCGTTCAAGCTACCACTTAATTGTGTTGGCCTCACGACTAAGTCCTCACACTAGGACATCTGCCGTGACAAAACTACGACACCATCCATCTGCCACTTTCTCTTAGGCGCTCAGGGTGGATGGTGCGTCGGCAAGTGAAGTTCTGCAGCAGTTGGTGGTCTCGGAGGTGCCCGACGTCGGTCGAGACGCGGTTCAGTGTATCTTTCTAGGATAGGCTCTTTAGCGTTGTAGCTCGCTTTGCATGGTGTTTGTCCTTGGTCTTGCCAGGTGTGGTGTTCGTGCTACACTCGTTGTTCGCATCGAGTGGTGGCTTTCTTGTAACTAATATTCTGCATTCTATAAAGCTATGGTACGTCTAGGCGTGCTCTCGATTTTTTTTTTGGAGATTTAGCCCTATTTTTGTGGCTCTTTCAGTGGTGATGGTTTTTTCTCCAGGACGCTAGTCTGGCAAGACCGTTGCCTTGATGACTTTTCGTCTGCGATGAACAATGACAGACTGGCTCCGGCGATGGGGCGGCATGCGGAGGCGCGTCATTGGCCCGTTCCGGAGGATATCGACGGTCAACCGCAAGGGATTTCAATGCAACTTTTTAGTTATTGAGAGGTGCTTGAACTATTGGTTTGGTAGATTTGACTGTTTTTTTTAAAGAAAACGGCATGAAAATTTTAGTGGATTTAACAACATTCCTCTAGAGTTGCTAACTACTCCCTCTGTTCCTAAATACACTCATTTTGCTCCGTATGTAGTCTATATAGAAATCTCTAAAAACATTTATATTTAGAAACGGAGGGAGTAGGTTACTCATATTCAGCTTGGGGCGCGCAGCAACCGCAAACTGAGCCTCGTAAACAAACAAACTTGTGTCTCAAGTCTTCAGCCAAGCCAATAATTACACCGGAAGCTAACTTGTTCAGCCAGAAATGACTTCTACACTAGCTACATCCAAAGCAAAGCTAGGTTGGTTCTTGAAGTCAACAATTATCCCCCAAGAAATGCAACAACGCCCCCACAAAACAAAGCTCAGCCAAATGGTTGCTTTCTCCCTGAAAAGTGGGGGCCGGAGAGAGTGGCGAGGAACTGAGAATCCAGTCACATTCCACCCATCGCCGTTGGGTGCCTGTGCCGTGACTGACTGTGAGGGTAGTGGTGGTGGGTCACATGATGCATGGAGCAACACATGGCCATGTCCCCAGTCTCTGCGGCCACTGCTCATCAGATAACACCAATAATAACGCCCTTGCCTAATTAGGTTCCATCATCCTGGCATGATTGCATCAATGATTTTTCCTTGTCTCCGTCATGCGCCTAGCATGTTTCTTCCGGCCACACACCATGCAGGTCAGCACCAACCATTCCGTTATGCACGAACATTTATCGGGCGTTGGACAGTCATCGGCTGACTCCGATGGCTCGGAAAAAGGCGGGTTTCATTTAGGTTTGATTGATGGAAAAGGTAGACAAATACTCCCACCGTCTTATAATATAAAAACGTTTTTGACACTACACTAGTATAAAAAACGCTTTTATATTACGGGACGGAGGGAGTAGATGTCACAACGGAAAAAAAAAGTGTATACATGAATGTGGAGACGCCGACGCATAGCGTAGAGATAGTCGCAAGACTTGGCAACCCCTGGCACCTTTATTTATTACGATCGTCAGAACAAAAAAGTCTACGCCATTTTCATCTTAAAAAAGAAAGACATAACGACTGGCAAGCTTTGCAGATCACATCTAGCAAATGAAGCGGCAATACGTAGAGAAGAAAAATATTTTTTGTCAAGGGTAGGAAGCAGGGAGGAAGCTGCCTGCCTGGGCAAGAACGAACAAACAAGGCCTTGCGTCGCAGTTCCAGTTGATCAGTTCCTGCTGATGATAAGCCTGCGGCATGTGGCTCCTGCATCGCGTGTCAGAGCTACCAATATTTTAACTAGCCGCATGAATAAACAAGCAGAGCCCAATGTAGGGGTGCAGAATTTCTTTGGTCCATGTTCCTGCTGAAACGATTCGATGGCAATCATTCAAACACGGCGTACGTCTGCAGGCGTAGAAAATGTGCAACTTGACGTTGTGTTTGGGACACCGGATGGGTGCCTTTCGGGAGCACTAGTAGTCAGTAGTCACTTGCAAGTTGCAGCGAAGTGCTAAGAGCATCTACAGCCGGGCGTCTTAAACCCGTCTCATACGTCCGGGCACTGACCGGTCACGATTTTTCGATCCAAACGGGCGTCTCAAACGGGACTCAAACGCCCGGTCTGACCGGCACCCCCCATATCCAGCCTAAATATAGGGCGAATATGGGGGCGCCCGGGCACGCCCGCCACGTCGGCCTGGCCCGCCCCGACCCCACATATATTCGTCCCCATCCTCTCGCGTACCAAACCCTAGCCACTTCATACTCCTCTTCCTTCCACTCCCTCCGCCACCCGAGCTCACCTCCGTCGATTTCCGGCCAGCTCCGGCATGGCGGGCAGCGGATCTGACTCCGACCAGTCCGGATCCGTCGACTGGGGTGTCATCCCGTGCGGGTTGGAGGAGGCGACGGCGGTCCGCATTGCACTCCGCCGCTCCCGGGAGGACAGCGCCCGGCCGACGGACGGACGGATCTATCCGCCGCGACTCCATAGCGTCAGCTCAATGTGCGCTCGGGTCCTCTGGGGCTGGATCATCGCGGTCCCGGCGGCCGGAAAATCTCTCCTTCCCCATCATCGGTCGGGCAAACTATGAGTCCCATCGGGAACGGGAAGCCCGTCGTGGGAAGGAGAGGATGAGGGCCGCCGAGGCCCGTGTCGCGGCCGAAATGGCGGCCGCGGAGGCGGCTGATGCGGCGGCGCGGGCAGCCGCAGAGGAGGAAGCCATCCGCACCCGCATTCTCAAGAAACGGCAGCGGAGAAACACGCGCGCCCTCGCCCGAGAGCAGAATTGGGCGGTCCGTGCCATGGTCGGACTGCCACAGAGGGAGGAGAAGGAGGACAGCGACGGCGAGGACAGCTCCGGCGAAGAACAGATCCGGCTCGATCCCTACTGCGTCTTCGACCGGTACTTCCGCGAGAAAGACGGCAAGGGCGCCGGGAAGGGCAAGGGCAGCCGTGGATGACCTCCACCATAGCCAAACATGCCAAATTTTGGTAGTCCGATGGCATGTAGTAGTGATAGATTAGCCGGACGGATTAGCCGGCCGATGTGTGTAATGCATCGATGTAGTTGCATGAGTTTGTATGGATTTGAGATATGATAATTGAGGTGTCCGAATGTGGATTACATTAGGTGAGGGGTGCCCGGTCAGTGTTCGCGCCCGCGGGCACGTCCGCGGGCGTTTGAGGGGCCGGATTTGCAAAGTCCGACTGTAGATGCTCTAACTCCTAAGCAAAACACATAGTTTTCTCACGAAAAGCAGGAGGAGGCAGAAAGCAAAACAAAAGGAGCAATCATTTTGTTTCCATCAGAGCATCTACAGCCGGGCGCCCCAAATCCGCCTCAAACGCCCATGCGGATGGCCCGGTCATTGACCGGTCACGAAAATGCGACCTAGACGGGCTCCTCAAACGGGCCTCAAACCCCCGGGCTGATCGGCACCCCTCATATCCAAGCCAAATATGGGGCGGATATCGGGCGCCCGGGCGCGTCCACCACGTCGGACTGCCGATGGGGTCCCATAGGAAAACAGTCCGAAACCGGCGGTCCGAAGCTCGTCTCCTACGTCGAACCGATGGCGTCGCGTGGTGATGCTCCGGTGGGCCGCATAGTGCCTAGCCCCGCTATTTAAGCCGACCGCCGGCACCGAAACCCTACCCTAAACCCATTTCCCCCCTCCCGTCCGCCGCTGCCGCCACTTTCCACTTCCCGTTCGCCACCACTAGTAGTCATGCCCCCACGCCGCCGGGTAAGGAGCTACCCATATCTAACGCCGGAGTGCCAGCTGCAGCTCCTTGAGCATATCCGGGCAAGGCGCGAAGCCCGGATCGCCGCAGGGCTACCTCCAGATGCAGTGGATCCGGAGGAGGACTTGGAGGAGGAGGAGGAGGAGGAGGTTGAGGACGAGCAGAAGGTTGAGGAGGAGGAGGAGGTTGAGGAGGAGGAGGTGGTTGAGGAGGAGCCCGGGGAGGATGTGGGGGATGCGGATCTGTAGGCAGAGCAGCAGGCCATCCTCGATTCCCTCCGCTCGGAGTTGGATGCGGAGGCCAGACGCCGTCGTCGGCAGGAGATGGAGGCGGAGCACGCCGCGGAGGAGGAGATGCTCGCGTACATGAATGAGGTCGAGGAGGAGGAGGAGGAGCCGGAGCCCTCGTATGCGCCCGGCACCGAAGTCGTGGACATCTCCGACGACGAATCGTAGCTAGGGTGTCATAGTACGTAGGTTTATTTTTGCATGGTTTGTATGGATGTAGGGGATGAAATATTAGAGACTCGGATGCAGAGGAGAAAATTAGGCGTGGCCGGCCACTGTCCGCGGACGCGCCCGGTCGCGTCCGCGGGCGTTTGAGGGGTTGGATTTGCCAAGTCCGGCTGTAGATGCTCTTATATCTCTGCTTTGACAATCTACACCGTCCTAGCTAAACATGTACTAGGAAACAATAAGGGCCTCTTTGATTTGATTCGCATGATTCTAAAAACACGGAAATAAGAAGAAGAAAAAAGGATTAGAATGTCATGCTCATCTCAATCCTACAGGATTTTGGGTTGTTTGATTGCATCATCAGAAAAACAAAATGATTCTCTCGAAAAGGTTTGAGTGGATACTAAAAATCTTAATTATGGGAAATAATACAATAAATCCTTAGAAAAAATTTCAATAGAATTCAATCCTCCAATGAATCAAACAACCAACATAGGAAAAAAAATCCTAAAGATTCGAATCCTCCAAAATTCCTATGAAAATCCTTTGAATGAAATGAGCAATTGCTGAAAGGCAAGGGAAACGGTAGGTTTTGTAGGTTTTCGATCTTTTTGATGGTTTAAAAAAGGCGTTAATCAACATAAAACCATGAAGCCAAAGGTCAAATTGTGGATCTCCATCAAAATCTGCAAAAGTACTTATGTCCAAACGCGATCTAACCCAGGCAAGGTACGAGAAGGGGAGGTTGGAGAGGGAACAAGGGGGGTTTTGGGGAGAAAACAAATACCCTGAATTGATGGAAGGGAAATGGTTCAGTTACAAGTCATTCGTCATCACCCAACAGAGTCTCTTGCTGGCATATATCCACTAGGCTGCCACGATGGGCCAGCACACTAGATTTTAGTTACAAGGCCCATGGCCTATTCGGGGACACAACCCACACACAGTACACAATGACCAACTAGGAAAGGAGGGTACCTGACAATCCTCCCCCCTTAAAACACCGTTTGCCCTCAAGCCAGTTTCACAGTTGCTTGAAGACATGCACCAGGACAACCAGTCCAGAGAATGCCCAGTCTCAGTGCAGTTGCAGCACGAGTGTGTCGCCTCGAAGTCTTGTGCACGAGCTGTTGAGAACTTGGCCTGCCAATCGAGCCTTGAGACATCAGTAACATGGTAGCATTTATCTCGGCAGCCAGCGACACGTGACGTTGGAGCTGAGATATGTGCAACACAGGAAGAACTTGGCTTGACGGCGGCAAGTCGAGGCGGCAGGCAACCGCCCCACCTTCTCTAGTATCTTGTAAGGGTTGAAGAAACGGAAAGTCAGCTTTTGGTTACTTCGCGCTGCCACGGATTGCTAAATGTATGGTTGTAGCTTCATATAGACAAGCCCCCCCCCCCCCCCCCCCCACTACAAATTGACGATCCGTGTGATGTTTGTCAACCTGGTACTTCATGCTCTGTTGTGCCCTGAGAAGATGATGACACATCACTTCAGTAGTGTCAGCTCGCTCTCAGAGCCATGTTTCCCGATCAACTGGGACGCATGTATGATTTCCTGGTATTCCCATATGGCACAGGGTCTGTCCGTAAAGTGCCTCAACCGGTGTCATCCCCAAAGGGCGAGTGATGTGTTGTGTTGCCAACGAAAGCCACTTGTTTGACACTGACAAAAACGAAACAAATGAACTGGGGTTTTGGTTTCAGTCACTCCAACAACCCATCATATATAAGCAAATCAATCACATACTGCAATACCCTACAACGGGAATCCCACACGTGTGCGTAGAGGATGGGCACCATAGGACATCACCATAATAACATACAACTCAAATCAACCATAGCATATCACAATTAACCCATAGGACAATAAGAAACTACTCGGCCATAATAGAGATGCAACACATTATTGAATAATAATATATAGCATCAAACACCATGTTCAAGTAGAGATTACAGTGGGGTTGAGGGAGAGTACTCCGCTGCATGGAGAAAGAGAAAAATGTTGATGACGACGGCGAAGTTGATGGAGACGATCGCCGCGACGATGATTCCCCCGGCGGCGCTCCGGCGCCACCGGAAGAGAGGGGGCCTCCTTCTTATTCCTTGGCCTTCCATAGATGGGAGAAGGGTTCCCCCTCTGGTCCTTGGCCTCCATGGCTCCCGGAGGGCGAGAGTCCCTCCGAGATTGGATCTCTCTTCACTTGTTTCTCTCTGTTTTGGTACAGTTTCTGAGGCCGAGCACCGTTTCTTAAATATTCAGAAATCCGTAACTCCGATCGAGTTGAAATTTTAAAGGGATTTTTTTCCATAAAATAGCTTTCTTGCAGCGAAAGAAGAGCCCCAATCGACATCCACAACCCCCACGCGGGTCCCTCACTCGGGTGGGGCCTAGGATGCACCCCAAGGCCGTGTGTCACCCTCGTGCATTGCCTTACGATGATTCCTTGCCCAAAAATCCAATATTTTTCATAAAAATTTCACAAAAAATTTCAGGTCATTCCGGCTCTGTGAAATTTTCACCTAAAAAGCGAAAAACAAGAGAAAACAAGAACTAGCCTTTGGCATTTGAATAGGTTAGTCCAAATAAAAATAACATAAATTGTTGCCAAAATATGTAAAATTGGTATGATAATATCATGAAATAATAAAATATTATAGATACATTTAAGACATATCAACGACCCGCACGCTCACCTCCCGCACCGTTGCTTGCGTCTCCACTTGTCTTTCCTTGATATCGGATATTCCTTTCTTGAGATCAACAAAACCATCCAGCAATTGCTTCATCATGTCATGAGTGCTTGATTTCCTTCAGTCACCTCCCCCATGGCTTGGTTAGCTACATTTGGGTCCTTCACAGTTAACTCTGTATACCGTGCGCTTACGCATTCAGAGGTCCCGGTAGATAATAACATAAAAATTTGGAAGTCGAAGATTTCACTAAAAGTTAAGATTTTTATGTGGTATCTTCGGAGAGGAGTTGTGCTAACCAAAGACAATCTCGCCCATCACAATTGGCAAGGAAGCAAGAAGTGTAGCATTTTTACTCACGGCGAGACACAAACATCTTTTTTTTCAAGTGCAAGTTTGCTCGTTCTACATGATCATTCATCCAAATAACGTCCAATTTGTATCCACCCACAAGTGTAACCAATATTTTTGGTCACTGGCTGAATGGAATTTCAAATAGATTTAGAACGCCCGCAAGCGTATGTCTTACTATGGTCGCCTTGGCTATGAAGAAATATTTTGTTTTTAATGGCAAAAACTCTTCTTCGTTACATGTTATTTTCCGTAGTACACACTGGCTTCGTACTTGGTCTATGCTACATCAAACGGAGTACCAACTGTTGTTCAAGGCGGTGTGTATGTGATTGGAGTGGCGCCTAGAGAGGTTTTACCCAACATGTGTGACACCATAATCTCCAGATCGGTCCGCCACCTCCTTCTACATAGGCACACTGTCAACCTTATATGACTTGACTGTTGCTGATATGTCGGTTTTTATCTTCTTTTTTTTTTTTGCCAGATTATTGGTGTTTGGTTTCACCTCCTTCTACACGGCACACTGTCAATCTTATATGACTTTTGCCGATATGTCGGCTTTTATCTTCTTTTTTTGTCAGATTATTGGTGTTTGATTGTGTGCATCTTAATAACTATGTAAAGGTCGGGTGTTGCTCATCATGTTTTGTATCAGTTAATATATAAAAAACCTTCCTCATGGCTTGCTGGATCTGCTCCCGACGGGTTGTCTTGCATGCCAGCGGATTCGATGAATTAACCTCGGTCTGAATATCAATTGTCACGATCTAGCTAGGCAAGGTAGAAAGGGGTTTGGGTACAAGGCCACATAGAGCACGCAGCGACCAACCAGGAGATACCTGACAGGCTGGCACCAAGCTATAACTATTACTGGAATCCCTGAGCTTGACAATGAAGGCGATTCAATCTGGCTTCTACTGAAAATTACAAACCTATACCTGAAAACAAAGTGGTACAGTACATATTTTCCTTGTAGCAAAGGCCACAGACTGAAATATATCCAGCTAGAGCCTAGAGATCAAACATGTTTGCTGCAACACTGAGATAAATACACAAGTCGATTATTCCTGCATGGTGTCATGTAATTTTTCTTTCACCAGAAACGCAAACAGAAAGATACAAAAACGAATGCAACCAGAGCTGCAAAACAGAAGGATGTATGGAAAACTTTCTTCCATTGGACCCAATGTACACCAGGTCAAATAAGAATTGCATACATATTGCGACCATAGTGCACTAGATATAAGTTGAATATATGAAAATGCCAAATGTTGACCTAAATGTAGCAAACCAAGCTTATGGATGGAATTGGAAAAGTAAAATGTTATGTCACGAAGCGTACAAATACCCCAATCTAAGACTTGACCTTGTCGTTAATGGCACGCTTGATTTGCCAAGTGACACCCTTATCACCCTTCAATGGGTTTCTTTTCATGGCTGCTGAGCAATGTTCAGACCTTCTACCATTTGCATTCATCTCAACTTGTGCCTTCCTCCGTCTCATGCGGTTCTCCTGCCTCAAACTCCTTAAAGCCTGCGCCTTCTTCTCAATCTCCAGTGCTTCCGAGAAGTTCCAGACCCTGACAGCGCCATCCTCGCCTCCACATATGATTCTATCTGCACCGATGCCGATGGAGAAAAGATAGCATCCAAAGCCATGAAGCATTCTCTGTGGAGGCTCTACGGTGCTTGGATCAAAGGGCTTAACCCTGAATTTGCGCTTTGATGAGTTTAGGGGGGTCAGGATCTTCCTCAAATCAATTAGTGCGATCCTGCCATCACTGGAGGCAGAAACAAGCCATGGGTACTCAAAAGCAAGAGAATGAACAGGTCCAGAATGCGGCAACCAAGTGGCAGCTGGTTTAATATTCTCATCATCCGATATCTCAGAAACATCGAACAAGCGAATTGCCCCATCCTCTCCTCCAGTAAACAGCACATCTGCCAGGTGTGTTCGAACTACAGAATATGCATTACCAACATGGGCATTGGAAATTATAGTTGTCAACTCACCGCTTCCAATATCCCAGACATATGCGTCTCTACCAGCAGTACTGGCAACAGTATTTCCATGAGGAGCCAGGGCCAAAACCCAGTCAACATGCATGAACTTTTGTACACACTTCATCTCAGCTCTGTCCCAAACACGAACAGTCATATCCCAAGAACCACTGTAAATCCTTGTTGAATCCAAGGCAAGACAAGTCACAGGCCCTTCATGTCCCCATAGGCGAAATTCAGAATTCTGGTTAGTACCAATTCCAGAAAGGTGGAAAAGGTGCGAAGCCCCCTCAATAGCCCTCCAACACTGAATGAAGGTTTTGGATCCTCCAGTTACCAAAAGCCTACTGTCAGCTGCAATTGCACGGATAGTGCAACCAAATGGGCGGGACTCATCAATCAGTAGCCCTTCCTCCATATTCCACATCCGGACCACAGAATCATGGCCACCAGTGAATATCAGATTTGCTGATGCCAGAAGGTACACAGTGCGTACATCCTCACTGTGACCACGGAGAACATCCACACTAAATCTTCCCATGAATGATCTACTTTGAAACTCCCGATCCACAAACAATGTTTTCCACGACCTCCCATCTGGGGTTCCACCTGGAATTAGGGGTCCAATGGGAGCATTCGGAAGTCCCCATCTCTCACAGTAGAATTTCTTCCATCCCTGATGATCTGTGGCTAGGGTCTGCAGAACTGTGGAGACACAAGATACAACCCCAAGCCCCTTTGGATCAAGGCGCGCAAGGACTTCACAGACCAATGCAGACGGCAGATCAGTGAAGCACATAGTGCTACACTCTGAGGCAGTTGCGTCATTTCCTGTTTCACCATCTTCCCTCGGGTCAGTAACCCTTGGAAGTGATCCATGACTTGACTCCGGGTTGTTCAATTTGTTGAGGCTATTCCACTTTTTAGCCTTTCCACAATGAGTTAAGGTGTTTGCCTGGATGAGTGCGCCCTCGTTGCAAATGCTAGAACAATGCTTGGCTGAAGACTCTCCTGCCTTATTGCAATCAAAGTCCATAAAATTCTGAAATCCTATCTTGTGATGAACTTCCCTAGCCTTCCCCCAAACCCAGGCAAATAAAAATACAAATCCCTGCAATGCAATAATCAAACACTTCAGCTAAAATTTCATTAAGAACTGATGAGTTCAGACAAGCATCATCAGGAAAAATAAACCCTTGGTCACCTAGTCACCGGGAGGAATACAAAATCTAGTTGTTCACTAAAGTAGTGATCTGAACGCTCTTATATTTCTTTACGGAGGGAGTACAATCCACTTATTTATGAATATATTCAAAATCAGGAACCTAAATCTGCGGTGCAAACCGAGTAAACTCAACTCCAAACTTGTAATCAGATTCTCTGTTGAAGGTAAGAATATGTAATAAGATTGAAAGGACTAATCACAGGGGTGACTAAACTCTAGTTTCGAACCAAAATTGCAATCCTCAGCCTGCACAAAAAGAGGCGACTTTTTCCTGTACAAAGCATCCGTGATAAAGCTGTAAATTCGCTTCAATTGAAGCAAATCAACACCCCGCACTACACAGAGCGATAAGCTCCGATAACCCGCATCTCAGATTGGGGCGACCAGACCCACCAACAAATTTCTCCAATTAAGCATACGAAACCGGGAAACCAAGCATCGAATCGAAACATGAGGAACATATCTGAAGATTCTAGGCGGATGCATCCTGATTCGAAACCAAATCCACAGCCTCGCAGAAGAGGGATACGTAGATAAATTACTAGTTCCTATCGAACGGGAAGCATGCGAGCGCACGGAAAATTCCTAGTAAAACTAGCTGATGGAAATTATAAGAGCGAGAATCACCTCGAGCTGTGCCTCCGATCTCGATTTCTGCAGGCTTTTTCCTCTTCTCTCTCTTTTTTCCCCTTTGGGAAGGAAAACTGCGGCCGCAGGGAGCCAAAGAGACGGACGCTTCGTCTGCACAGCCCGTGCTCGAACGGGAACGGACGATCGAGATCCTGTCCTTGCTCCCGATCTGGACCGTCGGTGCACGAGATGGCAAAAGGGCTCGCGCTGTGGCTTTTCTCTGGGCCAGGCTCTGAGTTCTCGTGGATAGCAATTAGTTAGTGTATGGTGGTCTCTTCACTTTGGGCCTTCCGTTTCACCCAAACTCTTCCGTGCCACCCGACCAAGAAACTTTGAGAGCAGCTTTTTCTCAAAAAAAAAAAAACACACACACACTAAGGGTTTGCTAAAAAAACTAACTAAGGGTTAATTTCTCCAAAAAAAAACTAAGGGTTTCCTTTTGTTGGGTCATTTTTGTGGTTTGTGAGGGCGGCAAATAGTGCGTCCACTGCCGCCACATGTCGTGTGCTGGACGCTCTCTTTGGATCTCGGTTTTTAGTTTTTTCTGTATGCGTTTTTGGGTTGGTTTCTGCCAGGTTTTCTCTAGGTTTTGGATTTTTGATACCTTTTTTTTTAAATCCTGATTTTTTTTTATTTTTTGTCAAAGAAAAGTTGGGTGAAACCTATTAACAAGGCATCTAGTTTCGATGATCTCGGCGTGAGAAATCGAACGGTGAAAACGGTTCATGATTTGAATGCACGGTTCAAGAGATAAAACGTTTTGACAAAATGAATCTATGAAAAAAAGGAAAACACCTAGGTCATCAAGTGGTAGACATTAAGTGTACCACTTGTCAGCACCAAAGAATGTGGGAGTCACGGGTACCCCCCTTAATTAGTGATTTTGGTAATGGCTAGGGAGGAGCTCCTAATCGGCGCCTGTAGCGTTGGTTTTCCCGCTGGCGCTCACTACCAATTGACCTGGGCTGAGGCCCATTTATTTTTCCTTTCTTCGACCACCCTCGCTCGCTAGCTGTTGGTCGGTTCTTTTTATCAACTAGCCGCTCAATCATTGCACATCTGGACCTGCTCGCTATCCGGATCAGTTCGCCCACTGTTCGTATAGGTAAAAATGTAGCTATTGGTTCAGACAAAACCCAGTAGATACTGGTTTAAGTAAAAAACTGACACATTTTTTTATGCATTAGAATTTTCCTAATTTTAGAAAATGTTCATAGATTTAATGTAAGTTCACGAATTTGAAAACAATCTTCAAACTTTAGGAGTTTGTAAATTTGTAAAAAGTTCATGTATTCAAAAAAATGTAAATTTGATAAGTTTGCACATTTGAAAAACAACAACAATTAGAAAAAAATTGTATATTCAGAAAAAATCAAGAATTCAAAAAATGTTCATGAATTCAAAAAAAGTTCATGATTTTGAATAAATTAACGAATTTGTAAAAAGAAGTCCAAGCAAATTTGAGAAAAGTTCAATTTTTTTGAAAGAAGTTCATAAAATTGGAAAAAGTACACAAACATTGGAATTTACAAATTGAGAAAAGATTGTGAATTTGAAAAAGTTCACAAAATCGGAAAACATTTCAAAATTTGAGAAAATATCTCAATTTTGAAATAAAAAAAATCAAGACTTTTAAAAATATTGCATTAAGAAAGAAAGAAAAACACGATAAACAAAAAAATAAAAATAGAAAAGAGAGAAATTGAAAAAAAATATCAAAAACTAAATAAAAATTGGTGTAAACAAAACCCAAAAGAACCCAGGCCCAAAAATTGGAGGGAACCTTCTAGAAGGTTCCAAAACCGATGTTGGGAGATACATGGTTTGGACCGGCCCAGTTCGCTTGCAAGAAGGATTCGAGCGTGCGCGCCAGTTACCGGGAGCTCATATTTGGCGGGTTCGGCGCCAGGAAAGCTTCCTAGTGCCCATGCGCCATCCCTCGTGGGCCGGCCCATTTGCATGGCTCACTGTTGACTTTTGAGAGAAAAAAAAAACAAAAAAACCAAAACAATTCGTAAAAAATGATAAAGATCGTGAATTAAAAAATGTCCATGGATTTTGAAAAAAAATCACGAATTTGAAAAAAAAAGTTCATCGATTTGAAATATTTTTTGTCGAATTTGAAAAAGTACATCGAATTGGAAAAAGTTCATCGAATTTGAAAAAAGTTCATCGAATTTGAAAAAAAAAACTTCATCGAAAATAAGAAAACAGAAAGAAGAAAAGAAAGAAAAGATCTAACTAAACGCATATGGTTGTTTGGCTGTGTGGTTACTGTCGCTCGTGTTTAGACTGGAGGTCTCGGGTTCGAAGCACTAAGCAAGCATTTTTTGCGGATTAAAAACACGAAAAAAACTGCTAGATGGGCCGGCCCAGCGCGGGGCGCTTCAGGCGCACCTTTGTAAAATACACAGTAACAGGCGCCTGAAGCGCCAAATAAGAATTGCCCCAGTTACCGCTAACGAAGGAATTGGCGCGTGAAGCGCTAAATAGGAATCGTGGGCCAGGGGGACTCCCTATATGACGCTGTGTGCTCAAGATCATGGCCTTTCGAATAGGGCTTCGCCGAATGGGCCAGCCACACCGTAGCGGTTCGATTTTTTTCTAGTTTTTTCAGTCGCTTTCATATGAAAACATGAAAATATTTTAAATTTAAAACATATTTATATAATTTTCAAACAAAATTAGAAATTTATGAACATTTTCAAAAATTCTGATTTTTTTTCAATTTATGAATATTTTTTCAAAAATCCCAACATTTTAAGATTTTCTGAACAGAATTTGATATTTCCAATCAAAATTTGAAAATTCTGAACATTTTTTAAAAGGCGAACATTCTATAAATTTCCGAACAAATTTTGAATCTTTGAACAATTTCTGAAAATAGTGTCGCTAAAAAACGCAAAACAAAGAACCGAAGCAAGCGAATGTCACTTAATGGGCCAGCCCGTTGACTTGTGTGCCGTGCGTTTGAGGGTCTATGTGACATAAAATGCGTCATATAAGACCTCCCATAATGATGCATGGTTACAAAAAATGTCAATAAGGATGCATAGATGATGGTTTTGGTTGGTATTTTTTCTTCAAAAACACCGATTACAAACACTCACACCACCACAGACACGCACTCAGACATCGTCAAGGGAAGACCGGGTCAAACCATCCCACCACTGGCTGGTTGAGGGTGTGTTTGTTTTGGAATCTCTGCCCTGCCATGGCTACTCTTGCCCCGAGATGCACTGATTCTAGACATGCTAAGTGTATACAACTTTTATTCTATGAAGAAGAAGAAGAAGAAGAAGAAGTGTATACAATTGTTGTGTGTATTGCAATTGTTTCCGTTGGACCAATGCAGTGTGGCGTCCTGCGATGGAGACAACAAGCGTGGAGGTCGGTGACAGGGGCTTCGTATAACGGAAGTTGGGGAAGGAGTTGTGTAAAGGTCGGCCACAAAAACGGGGGGTGCCGACTATGGCGGTTGGAGCACCGAATGGCGATGGTTCAAGTGGTTGTGATTTTGTGACCGATTACTGATTGGACTGTCCGCCTGAACATATAGGGAATGTTTGTGGGGTCCAACTGTAGATACTCTGAGAGCATCAACAGCCACGATAGGCAAATCCCGGTCACTATACGTCCGCTGACACGCCCGGACGCGCATGCGGACAGTGACCGGGCGGGCCTCAAATTTTCCCATTTGCAACAGTAAACCTTATATTCAAAACACCTAATACATGCAAAGACATGCATGTCGATCATTTTGGATGTTTTAGCCCGTGTTGGGCCGGTGGGGTTGTGTAAATACCAAAAAATTGTTCGTAAAAGATTTCCAGTATAGAAACATCTGTGTTGGGCCGGTGTGGTTGGGGGTTTTAGTCCCACCTCGCCGCGGGAGGAGCGCCGCGACCGGTTTAAATAGCTGCGTCGGGCAAAAGTGTTAAGCTACTCTCTCTTATAAGGGCTATCAATGCTCGCTTTGTGAAGGAGCTCATATCCTTCACAGGGCGAGCATTGATGGTCGCTACTAACAGTGAGAAAGTTTTTTAAGTATGAGAACCCCTTTTCTAATCATTCTCATCAAGCTCCTACGAAAAAAATCATGAAAAAGCTACTCAGACAATATGTCGAATACATAGAGGGCAAGGTGCAATCCGGTGCAAGTGAAATCGGGTAGGTTGGAGTCGATTTGGTGCAATTTGTGATGGGGTAGGTCTGTCGAGTCCGACGTGACGGACGCGCCCAGGCCGCCCAATATTTGGGTTGGATATGAGGGGTCTCGGTCAGTCCGCGCGTTTGAGGCCAGTTTGAAGCGCCCGTCTGGGTTGGATTTTTTTGATCGGCCAGTGACCGGGCCGTCCGCCCGGGCGTTTGAGGGGGGTTTGAGGCGCCCGTAGATGCTATTAGGGCATCTCCAACGGCGACCCGCAAATTTTCTCCCGCATCCGTCCGCGGACAGGGGGACCAGTCCGCGGACAAGGATGCGGGAGGCCGCCATCCAACGCTATCATGTATATGTCCGCCAGTAAATTCAAATTCAAATTTACTCCGGTCCACACAGCGCGCCGGATCGCATGCCCGATCAGAACCAAAAAAGATGCAAGTATGCTTAGTTTTTACATGCCCGAATCCAGAAGAACATCAGACCGGCAATCCCAGCTGTCTGCTCCCTCATCAAGGTGGTGCCGTCACCGCCGCGTAGACAGCCTCCGCGTCCGCGTCCACCTCCGCCTCCGCCCGCGTCCTCATTGTCCGCCGCCGCCAACTGATCTTTCTGCCGCTGCAACATCTGGTAGCGGACGAATTGCACGATCATTGTAATGCTCCGCCCACGGCGCCGTCTGTACTGTGGGCGCGCCCGTTTGGCGGCGTCCGCCACGGCCGCCACGAACGCTTCGTCCGCCACGACCTCCACGCCCAACGCCACCACCAGGCCCATCGGCGGCCAACCGCTTCTTGAGCTTCTCCTCCTTTGCGGCCTTCACTTTGACGCGGCGAGTTTGCCGCGTAGCCGAGCTGATCTTCCGGGCGAGCGTGATGCTCGGATCCTCCGGCACCTCCTCCGCCTCTATCTCTGACAGATTTTCCGATGGTTCCATGCGCCGGCGGCGGAAGGATGGTGAGGGTGGGAGAAAAAAGCGGGAATTGGGAGGAGAGCGGCAGGGAATGGAAGAAGAGAGTGGAGGATTTTGGCGCGAAAACAGTGCGGGATGCTACAAAAGCGCCGCCTTCCTTTTAGGTGGGCCGGGGGGTCAGATAGCGACGTTTCGCGTGTCCGGACTCCCGCAAAATCCCTCCAAGTTTGGTTCTGGTTTATGTGAGAGAACACGTCATGATCGCTCGGCGGACCGATAGAGGCTCCCGTTGGATGGCTTCTGCGGTCTGAACGGATGCGGACGGCTCGTTCCACATGCGCTTAGTCGAAGAGTTACTTTGCTCCTGCTGTACACGGTCGAGACGAGCCTCCGAGCAGTGCTGGCACTGAGCGAGCGAACGTGCCGCAGTAGACCCCATGCATAGTGCGCGGAGAAGTGACAACTGGAAAATGAACATGGAGCAGCAGTACTGCCTAGTAACGTAGATCTCAGCAGTACGTACAAGGCTGGACATGGAGCACAAACGGTACAGGCTGGTCGATCTACAGCGTGTGTACAGGTTCGGCACCGCACATCGCGCACACTGACATACTCCTACAAATCCATGCACAACACTCTCACGGACGGAGCAGGACGGGCGGGACCAACCCACTCAGGCCCTCTTTGATTCGTACGATTCTCAAAACACGGGGAATAGAAAAAATAAAGAATTGAAGTGACATGCCCACTTAAATCCCATAGGATTAACACAGAGTATTTGATGCCAGAGAAAAAACAAAGAAAGTGAAAAAAGAGCTTGGAGTAGATGCTAGATTTCCAATAAAATATAGTACACATGATTCAATAGGAAAAATTCCTATATGATTCAATCCTATGAATCAAACGACCACTGTAAGAAAAATTCCTAAGGATTATCACCCTCCAAAAATCCTAGGGAATTCCTTTGAATCAAAGGAGCCCTCAGCGTCGCGCCGTTGCCTCACTCACGTCCATGTCTTTTTTTTTCTACTAATCAATCAAAAAGAAAGAAAAGCAAAAGAAGCTCACGTACTACGTCCGGATCCCCGTACAGACAGGTGTTGTTCCATCGGCAAAAGAGCACATAGAAACTGGTCAGCAGTCCCGTCACGGGTAGATTGCCGGGCGGCCGTGAGTGGAGAAGGAGAAAACTCCATGGCGGGTTCACTTCTGGACAGAATAGAATAGACCGCGCGGATATTCGACGGAAGTAGCAGCCGACAGTTTCAACGAGGTGTTTACATCAATCACTAGACATCGATCGAGGTCGTTTCTTCAGAATCAGCTGTCAATGGTTCCATACAGAGTGAATTGGGCGTCATTTTTCTCAGCCGGCCGACATTTTCCAAAGGGCCGAGAAGGTGAACACAACCGCCGAAAAGACCATGGATAATGCTCCACCCACGCTCCTGCGACGCGCCGCGACGGCGCCCGCAGCCACCATAACTACGGCGCCGCCCCCCCTCCGACCGGCCTCGCCCTGTGCCTCCACGGCCTCTCCGCGGTTCCCCCCTGGGTTCCCCTCGCCGTGGCTCTCACGCCCGGATCTGGTGGTTGGGCTGTTCCCGCAGGTGGCGGGGATCCGGCCAGATCCGCGGTCTGCGCCGGCCACTGCCGTTGCTCCGGAGCTGACCAGGCAGGTAAGCTTCGCAGTTAAGGCTTCCGTGCTAGAGGGCACGCCACCCCCTCCCATTCAAGGCGCTCCGCGGCCATGCCTCAAGTCAGGTTCATTCAAGGCGCCTGAGCAGAGGCCGCTGCGCGTCTCTTCCTCGAGCCCTGCGCGTTCTGCTGCTGATTCAAGGCGATCTGATGGCTCAAGCGACAGCTCGGAGGAGGAATGGCGCCTCGTTCGGCCCGCGTACTGGTGGAGGGCAGAGCGCTCCACCCACCAGCATTCAAGGAGCTCCTCTGGGTATTCTTATTCCCCTCCGCAGCGACAGCAGCAGTTCGTCAAGCTTCGAGACAGAGAGTGCCACCGCTGCCTGCTCAAGGGCCACTGCAGATCCGGCTGCCGTAACCCGCTGACCTGCCGACGCTGCCGACAGATCGGCCACAAGGCCAGGGGCTGCACCAACCCGCCCTCGCCCTTCGTGTCGCCTCCGCCCCCCTCGTCGTCGCTGCAGGTGGCCTTGGTGGCTGCGCCACTGCGGCCGGCTGTGGAGGCGGCTACTCTCCACCAACTTCCGCCTCCCCCTGTGCTGCTCCCGCCTCCCTCAACAGGCCCCATGTCGCGCCAGGCTCCACGCCCGCTCCGCATCGGCGACCCTTCGCTGCGCCCGGAGGAGGGCCATGTGGTCATCGTCGCCACGCCGGAGATGGAGGCCAATGCGGCGAGCTCGAGTCCCTCGGTGCCTTCCTGTGGCTCGGTGGGAACCGGCCCTCGGCCAATGCTGCGGAGATCAAGGAGGCCATCAACGACCAGTTTGGCATCGACCGCGTCACTGTGGTTCCTCACTACCCAGAAGACTTCTTCGCGTTGTTCGAGTAACAACACCACCGGGACAGGGTCACCGCGTCGCCGGGGCGCTTTCGGCATGCCGGCCTCGACATCCACTCCTCGAACTGGCGTCGCGACGCCCACTCCGACGTCGTCCAAGCTAACTACCATGTTCACCTTTGCATTGAGGGCATCCCGCTCAATGCCTGGAGCAACTCTGTGGCCGCGCAAGTGCTGGGACCGATCACCTTCGTCCACTACTTCGACATCGCCACGCTCCGTCGCGAAGATGCCTCCTGCCTAAGGCTGTGGGCATGGTCTGACAACCCGTCGTCCATCCCCAAGGTCCAGCACGTCACCATCGCGCCGCGGGTGCCCAATGGGCCTGGAGGTGCCCCGTCCGCTGCCATCGGCCATCGCGGGTTCCGGCGCCGTGCAATCGTCCACCTGGACCGGCTGGAGGACCACACGCCAGACGCAAATGGTCAGGTGCCCCGCTGCCCTCGCACTGATCCTTTCACATGGATTTATGGGGTGGTTGATGGGGAGGAGAGGCCCAGGGATCCACTGGAGCCGCCACCTCGACGCCGTGAAGACGATGACAGCCACCGCAGGGATGATGATCGCGACAGGGACGACAGAAGAGGCCGCGACAACGACCGTCATCGCTCCTCTTCCTGGAGGGGCCTCTTTCGCAGCCGCTCCCGCGCTCCTGAGTGGCGGGCGGATGAGGAGCGCCGCGGCGACCGCAGCGGTGACCATGGCCGTGGGAGAGACGACCGCGACCGAGGGCGTGATGGAAGGCGCCGTGCCTGTTCCCTGGACCGCCCACGCCGACGGGACTCGACGGGTGTCCGAGGGCGCTCGCCACCGCCGTCGCCTCGAACCACCTCCTGCGACGTCATTCAGATCAAGACTTCCTCAACCGCCGTCGACTGGCTGCACCGTGCTGCCCCTTGCTTTGCGCCTACTCCTGTGCAGCCATCCCTCAACATCGATGCGACCCAGATTGTCTTTCCTCTGCAGTCCACGCCTATCCACACGCCGGTGAGCTCAGGAGTGCCCTGCACCCCTGAGATGGTCCTGGACTCAGCGCCCTCTCCGGGACCAAGTTTTGTGCTGGACTCACCAGTGCAGCCTGTTGCTGAGAAGGTCCTGGACTCGGCATCCTCTCCAGGGCCAAGTTTTGTGCTGGCCACTCCAGAGCTGCCTGCTACTGATCTGCATCAACTGGTCCTGGAAGCTACTACACAAGAGATGCCTGAGGATGAGGCCTCTGAGGATGCAACCACCCCCATCTTTGTCCCCTGCAGGCCGGCACTACTCCCCTCGCCCCCAACCTGGACGCCGCCACGGCCTCCTGCTCCGCAGCGCAAGACCTTGGCGGGTGTTACGAGCTTCAACCTTGGCCGTCGCAGCCCGAGGATCCGAGCCAAGAACCAGAGGCTGCCCATTGCGACCCTCGCAGAGCGGCTCCTCTGCCAGCGCATGGGCATTGTGGACGATGGCGAGCAGCTAACCGAGGCGGCCATCAGCAAGTTTGTGCAAATGTTTAATGGTCGTCTCCCTGACATTACTATCGCGGCTCTGCGAGCTCTGTTCAACCTTGATTGCGACCTGATGTCGGCAGTGGAGAACGCCTTGATCGAGCATGGTGGGGAGGGGGGCCCGGATCTGGGCTCTCAGGAGGCGGCCACCGCAACCTGATCTGCTGCTTCTTTGTGATGCCCAGATGTATCTGCTTGGTTATGTTAGACACCTTGATTAACTTTAGAGATGGGACGCCTGTTTGTAACTGCAACCTGTTGCAGCTACCTGTTGCCTTGGCGAGGCTGGTGCTATGTAGTTGTTGTACGCCTGTTTGTTGCTGCTGTTTGTGGCCGCAGCTGCTCCGGGCCCTGGCGAGGCAGACTAAATTGTTGTTGTTGCTTATGATCCTTGTCCCAGTTCCTCCCAGTTGTTGCTGTTGTACTGTGCACAACGTTGTATGCCTGGTTTCCAAATGACAGACCGCAATCACAACCTCACGATCCTGAACTGGAATGTTCGGGGCCTGAACTGTCCTGACCGCCGCACTACCGTCCATGAGACCATTGCCTCCACTCCTTGCCACATCGTTTGCCTTCAGGAGTCCAAATTGGAATCAGTAGATGCTTTCACTGTAGCCCACATTAGTGGCCACAGGCTTAATAGTTTCGCCCAGCGTCCGGCTGATGGTACGCGTGGTGGCATCCTTCTGCTTTGGGATGATGATGTGGTCCAATTGTCCAACGTCCAATTTCGGTCATTCACCCTATCAGCCACGGTTACTCTGTACCACCAGAGCCCGGCTCCCGCTTCCTTCAAGCTAACCACGGTCTATGGACCGACTAGAAGTAACCTCAAGGATGCTTTCTTCGCTGAACTTGTTGCCGAAAAACCACCCCTGGGTACCATGTGGCTGGTCACGGGGGACTTCAACCAAATTTATCGGGCGCGAGATAAGAACCGTGCAAATGTAGACCGGAGCCGCATTGTCAGGTTTCGAGACGCTCTCAACTCCTGTCAGCTTAAAGAGATTCATCTTCAGAATAGGAGATTCACTTGGAGTAATGGACAAAGTGAGCCCACCTTGAGCAAGCTAGATAGTTTTTTCTGCAATGAAGAATGGGACTTGGAATTTGGCTCACATTGTTGGGGAACGTTGCATGGGAAACAAAAATTTTCCTACGCACACACAAGATCTATCCATGGTGATGAGCATCTACGAGAGGGAGAGTGAATCTACATACCCTTGTAGATCGCTAAGCGGAAGCGTTTAAGAAACGCGGTTGATGTAGTCGAACGTCTTCGCGATCCAAATCGCCGAGCGTCCCGCGATCCAATCACGATCCTTCCAATCTAGTGCCGAACGGACGGCACCTCCGCGTTCAACACACGTACGGCTTGATGACGCCTTCACCTCCTCGATCCAGCGAGCGATGATGAAGTAGTGGTTGAGTTCCAGCAGCACGACGGCGTGGTGATGGTGGTGAGAAACAATCTCTGCAGGGCTTCGCCAAGCGCTATGGAGATTATGACGGAGGAACTAGAGGGTTAGGGTTGCCGCACACGGCTTGGGGAAATCTTGATGTGTCCCGTGTGCTAGCCCTGCCCCTCTATTTATATGTTGAGCCTTGGGGTCTAAACTTGGAGTAAAAGCCTCCTCCAGGTCGGTTTTGCCCGCACAAGGTCGGTTTGGCCCGCAGGGAAAGAGTCCAACTCGGACCCCTGCCGAATCGTGCACAGCCGCACACAAGCGGTAGTACCGCTTCACACAAGCGGTAGTACCGCTTGGGCGGTAGTACCGCTTCACACAAGCGGTAGTACCGCTTGGGCGGTAGTACCGCTTCACACAAGCGGTAGTACCGCTTACGCGGCAGCAAAACTACTTTTTGCACTTTCCAATACCTCGTGGGCTTTATCCCTTTGGCCCATATAAAGTGTTGCTGCACCCGAACACTTCGGTAAACATCCGGAACCCCTTCCGGTGAACTCCGGAACCCTTCCGGAGATCAAAACACTATTATCACATATATCAATCTTTACCTCCGGACTATTCCGGAGATCCTCGTCATGTCCGGGATCTTATCCGGGACTCCGAACAACCTTCGGTCACCAACATAATAACTCAACTATACTAATCGTCACCAAACGTTAAGTGTGTAGACCCTGCGGGTTCGAGAACTATGTAGACATGACCGAGACACCTCTACGGCCAATAACCAATAGCGGGACCTGGATGCCCATATTGGCTCCTACATATTCTACGAAGATCTTTATCGGTCGAACCTCTATGTCAAGGATTCAGTTAATCCCGTATGCTGTTCCCTTTGTTCTTCGGTATGTTACTTGCCCGAGATTCGATCGTCGGTATCACTATACCTAGTTCAATCTCGTTACCGGCAAGTCTCTTTACTCGTTCCGTAATACAAGATCTCGTGGCTAACACTTTAGTCACATTGCTTGCAAGGCTCATTGTGATGTTGTATTACCGAGTGGGCCCTGAGATACCTCTCCGTCATACGGAGTAACAAATCCCAGTCTTGATCCATGCCAACCCAACAGACACCCTCGGAGATACCTGTAGAGCACCTTTATAGTCACCCAGTTACGTTGCGACGTTTGATACACACAAGGTATTCCTCCGGTGTCAGTGAGTTGCATGATCTCATGGTCAAAGGAACAGATACTTGACATGCAGAAAACAATAGCAATAAACTGACACGATCAAATGCTACGTTTACAGTTTGGGTCTTGTCCATCACATCATTCTCCTAATGATGTGATCCCGTTATCAAATGACATCTCATGTCCATGGCTAGGAAACCTTAACCATCTTTGATCAACAAGCTAGTCAACTAGAGGCTTACTAGGGACACAGTGTTGTCTATGTACCCACACATGTATTTGAGTTTCCAATCAATACAATTATAGCATGGATAATAAACGATTATCATGAACAAGGAAATATAATAATAACCAATTTATTATTGCCTCTAGGGCATATTTCCAACAGTCTCCCACTTGCACTAGAGTCAATAATCTAGTTCACATCACTATGTGATTTACATTGTAATGAATCGAACACCCATGCAGTTCTGGTGTTGTTCATGTTTAGCCCTTGGAAGAGGTTTAGTCATCGGATCTGCAACATTTAGATCCGTGTGTACTTTGCAAATATTTATGTCGTCCTCCTTGATGTAATCGCGGATGGAATTGAAACGTCGCTTTATGTGTCTGGTCCTCTTGTGAAATCTTGGTTCCTTGGCTAGAGCAATGGCACCAGTATTATCACAAAACAGAGTCATTGGGTTAAGTGCACTTGGCACTACTCCAAGATCTGTCATGAACTCCTTCATCCAGACACCTTCCTTCGCCGCCTCCGAGGCAGCGATGTACTCCGCTTCGCATGTAGAATCTGCTACCACGCTTTGCTTGGAACTGCACCAGCTAACCGCACCCCCATTAAGAATAAATACGTATCCGGTTTGCGACTTAGAGTCATCCGGATCAGTGTCAAAGCTTGCATCGACGTAACCCTTTACGACGAGCTCTTGATCACCTCCATAAACGAGAAACATGTCCTTAGTCCTTTTCAGGTACTTCAGGATATTCTTGACCGCCGTCCAGTGTTCCATTCCTGGATCACTTTGAAACCTTCCGACCATACTTATGGCAAGGCTGACATCGGGTCTTGTGCACAGCATTGCATACATAATAGAGCCTATGGCTGAAGCATAGGGGATGACACTCATCTTTTCTCTATCTTCTGCAGTCACTGGGCATTGAGTCTTACTCAACTTCACACCTTGCAAAACAGGCAAGAACCCCTTCTTGGACTGATCCATTTTGAACTTCTTCAAAATCTTATCAAGGTATGTGCTTTGTGAAAGTTCTATTAAGCGTCTTGATCTATCTCTATAGATCTTGATGCCTAATATGAAAGCAGCTTCTCCTAGGTCCTTCATTGAAAAACTCTTGTTCAAATATTCCTTCACGCTTTCCAACATTTCTATATTGTTTCCAATCAGCAATATGTCATCCACATATAATATTAGAAACGCTATAGAGCTCCCACTCACTTTCTTGTAAATACAAGCTTCTCCGTAAACTTGTATAAACTCGAACGCTTTGATCACCTCAACAAAACGAAGATTCCAACTCCGAGATGCTTGCACCAGTCCATAAATGGATCGCTGGAGTTTGCAAACTTTGTCAGCATTCTCTGGATCGACAAAACCTTTTGGTTGCATCATATACAACTCTTCCTTAAGGTAACCGTTAAGGAACGCTGTTTTGACATCCATCTGCCAAATTTCATAATCGAAAAAGGCAGCTATTGCTAACATGATTCTGACGGACTTAAGCATCGCTACGGGTGAGAAGGTATCATCGTAGTCAACTCCTTGAACTTGTGAAAAACCCTTTGCCACAAGTCGAGCTTTATAGACGGTGACATTACCGTCCGCGTCCGTCTTCCTCTTAAAGATCCATTTGTTCTGAATGGCCTTACGCCCTTCAGGTAATACTTCCAAAGTCCATACTTTGTTTTCATACATGGATCCCATCTCGGATTTCATGGCCTCTAACCACTTCTCGGAATCCGGGCCCATCATCGCTTCTCCATAGCTCGTAGGTTCATCGTTGTTTAACAACATGACCTCTAAGACAGGGTTGCCGTACCACTCAGGAGTAGTACGCGTCCTTGTCGACCTACGAGGTTCGATAGCAACTTGATCCAAAGCTTCATGATCATCATCATTAACTTCCTCTTCAGCTAATGTAGGCTCCACAGAAACAACTTTCTGCGCTGCGCTACTCTCAGGTTGAAGTAAAGGTTCAACAACCTCATCAAGTTCTATCTTCCTCCCACTCAATTCTTTCGAGAGAAACTCTTTCTCAAGAAATGTTCCGTTTTTAGCGACAAACACTTTGCCTTCGGATCTGAGGTAGAAGGTATACCCAACTGTCTCTTTTGGGTATCCTATGAAGACGCATTTCTCCGCTTTGGGTTCCAGCTTTTCAGGCTGAAGCTTTTTGACATAAGCATCACATCCCCAAACTTTAAGAAACGACAGCTTTGGCTTCTTGCCAAACCAAAGTTCATATGGCGTCGTCTCAACGGATTTCGATGGTGCCCTATTTAAAGTGAATGCAGCTGTCTCTAATGCATAACCCCAAAACGATAGTGGCAAATCGGCAAGAGACATCATAGATCGCACCATATCCAATAAGGTTCGATTACGACGTTCGGACACACCATTACGCTGTGGTGTTCCAGGCGGTGTCAATTGTGAAACAATTCCACACTGTCTTAAGTGACTGCCAAACTCATAACTCAGATATTCTCCTCCTCGATCAGATCGTAGGAATTTAATCTTCTTGTTACGATGATTCTCAACTTCACTCTGAAATTGTTTGAACTTTTCAAATGTTTCAGACTTGTGTTTCATTAAGTAAATATACCCATATCTACTTAAGTCATCAGTGAAGGTGAGAAAGTAACGATAACCACCGCGCGCCTCAATACTCATCGGACCGCACACATCAGTATGTATGATTTCCAATAAGTCACTTGCCCGTTCCATTGTTCCAGAGAACGGCGTTTTAGTCATCTTGCCCATGAGGCATGGCTCACATGTGTCAAGTGATTCAAAATCAAGTGACTCCAAAAGTCCATCAGCATGGAGCTTCTTCATGCGTTTTACGCCAATATGACCTAAACGGCAGTGCCACAAGAAAGTGGTATTATCATTATCAATTCTACATCTTTTGGCATCAATGTTATGAACATGTGTATCATTACTATCGAGATTCAATAAGAATAAACCCCTCACATCGGGTGCATGACCATAAAAGATATTACTCATATAAATAGAACAACCATTATTCTCTGATTTAAATGAGTAACCGTCTCGCAATAAACAAGATCCAGATATAATGTTCATGCTTAACGCAGGCACCAAATAACACTTATTTAGGTTCATCACTAATCCCGACGGTAATCGAAGAGCGAGCGTGCCGACGGCGATCACATCAACCTTGGAACCATTTCCCACGCGCATCGTCACTTCGTCCTTTGCCAGCCTCCGTCTATTCCGCAGTTCCTGTTTTGAGTTGCAAATATGAGCAACCGCACCGGTATCAAATACCCAGGCACTACAACGAGAGTTGGTAAGGTACACATCAATAACATGTATATCATATATACCTTGTTTGTTGTTGGCCGCCTTCTTGTCAGCTAAATACTTGGGGCAATTCCGCTTCCAGTGTCCAGTTCCCTTGCAATGAAAACACACAGTTTCTGGTTTGGGTCCAGCCTTGGGTTTCTTCACGAGAGGAGCAACTGCTTTGCCACTCTGCTTGGAGTTACCCTTCTTACCCTTGCCATTTTTCTTGAAACTAGTGGTTTTATTGACCATCAACACTTGATGCTTCTTCTGAATTTCAGACTCAGCGGCTTTCAGCATCGCAAACAGCTCGGCGACTGACTTGTTCATCCCGTGCATGTTATAGTTCAACACGAAGCTCTTGTAGCTAGGTGGCAATGATTGAAGAACTCTGTCAGTGATAGCCTCTGGCGGAAGGGGCATCCCTAACTCAGCCAGACGGGTGGAGTACCCAGACATTCTGAGCACGTGATCACTGATAGACCCGTTCTCCTCCATCTTGCAAGCATAGAACTTATCGGAGATCTCATATCTCTCGATCCGGGCATTCTTCTGAAAGATAAACTTCAACTCCTGGAACATCTCATATGCTCCATGACGTTCAAAACGTCTTTGAAGTCCCGGTTCTAAGCCATACAACATTGCACATTGAACTATTGAGTAATCATCAGAACGAGCCTGCCAGGCGTTCACAACGTCTAGAGACTCAACTGGAGCAGGTGGATCACCAAGCGGTGCATCAAGGACATAAGCCTTCTGGGAAGCCGTAAGGATAATCCTTAGATTACGGGCCCAGTCCACAAAGTTACTTCCATCATCTTTCAACTTAGCTTTCTCTAGGAACGCATTAAAATTCAGGGGTGCTACTGCGCGAGCCATGATCTACAACATAAATATAGCAAAGACAACTTAGACTATTGTTCTTAGATAATGAGTTTAGTTAATCATATTTTAAAAAACTCCCACTCAAATTGACATCCCTCCGATCATTCGAGTGTTACATGATCCAAATCCACCAACTCAAGTCCGATCATCACGTGAGTTGAGGTGGTTTCAATGGTGAACATCTTCATGTTGATCATATCTACTATATGACTCATGTTCGACCTTTCGGTCTCTTGTGTTCCGAGGCCATGTCTGTACATGCTAGGCTCGTCAAGTTTAACCCGAGTGTTCCGCACGTGTAACATGGCTTACACCCGTTGTATGCGAACGTAGAGTCTATCACACCCGATCATCACGGCGTGTCTCGAAACGACGAACTTTCGCAACGGTGCACACTTGGGGAGAACACAATTTATCTTGAAATTTAAGTGAGGGATCACCTTATAATGCTACCGTCGTCCTAAGCAAAATAAGATGCATAAAAGGATTAACATCACATGCAAATCATAAGTGACATGATATGGCCATGAACTTGTGCTTTTGATCTCCATCTCCAAAGCACCGGCATGATCTCCATCGTCACCGGCATGACACCATGATCTCCATCATCTTGATCTCCATCAACGTGTCGCCATAAGGTTGTCGCGCCGACTGTTGCTTCCACGACTATTGCTAACGTTTAGCGATAAAGTAAAGCATTACATAGCGCTTAATGATTGACACGCAGGTCATACAATAATTAAAGACAACTCTATGGCTCCTGCCAGTTGCCGTACTCATCGACATGCAAGTCGTGATATTCTATACATCACATGATCATCTCATACATCACATATATCTCATCATGTAATTGGCCATATCACATCACAACATACCCTGCAAAAACAAGTTAGACGTCCTCTAATTGTTGTTGCAAATTTTACGTGGCTGCTACGGGTTTGCAAGAACCGTTCTTACCTACGCAAAACCACAACGTGGTGTAGTGATTGCTTTTTGATCTTCTAAAAGAACCCTCTTCATTGAACCGATTCAACTAAAGTGAGAGAGACAGACACCCGCCAGTCACCTTTATGCAACAAGTGCACGCAGCGGTAAAACCAGTCTCGCGTAAGCGTACGCGTAATGTCGGTCCGGGCCGCTTCATCTCACAATACCGCTGAATCAAGTATCAACTAGTAACGGCAAGCAATATGTATACACCCACGCCCACAACTCGTTTGTGTTCTACTCGAGATCTCATCTACGCATAGACCTGGCTCATGATGCCACTGTTGGGGAACGTTGCATGGGAAACAAAAATTTTCCTACGCACACACAAGATCTATCCATGGTGATGAGCATCTACGAGAGGGAGAGTGAATCTACATACCCTTGTAGATCGCTAAGCGGAAGCGTTTAATAAACGCGGTTGATGTAGTCGAACGTCTTCGCGATCCAAATCGCCGAGCGTCCCGCGATCCAATCACGATCCTTCCAATCTAGTGCCGAACGGACGGCACCTCCGCGTTCAACACACGTACGGCTTGATGACGCCTTCACCTCCTCGATCCAGCGAGCGATGATGAAGTAGTGGTTGAGTTCCAGCAGCACGACGGCGTGGTGATGGTGGTGAGAAACAATCTCTGCAGGGCTTCGCCAAGCGCTATGGAGATTATGACGGAGGAACTAGAGGGTTAGGGTTGCCGCACACGGCTTGGGGAAATCTTGATGTGTCCCGTGTGCTAGCCCTGCCCCTCTATTTATATGTTGAGCCTTGGGGTCTAAACTTGGAGTAAAAGCCTCCTCCAGGTCGGTTTTGCCCGCACAAGGTCGGTTTGGCCCGCAGGGAAAGAGTCCAACTCGGACCCCTGCCGAATCGTGCACAGCCGCACACAAGCGGTAGTACCGCTTCACACAAGCGGTAGTACCGCTTGGGCGGTAGTACCGCTTCACACAAGCGGTAGTACCGCTTGGGCGGTAGTACCGCTTCACACAAGCGGTAGTACCGCTTACGCGGCAGCAAAACTACTTTTTGCACTTTCCAATACCTCGTGGGCTTTATCCCTTTGGCCCATATAAAGTGTTGCTGCACCCGAACACTTCGGTAAACATCCGGAACCCCTTCCGGTGAACTCCGGAACCCTTCCGGAGATCAAAACACTATTATCACATATATCAATCTTTACCTCCGGACTATTCCGGAGATCCTCGTCATGTCCGGGATCTTATCCGGGACTCCGAACAACCTTCGGTCACCAACATAATAACTCAACTATACTAATCGTCACCAAACGTTAAGTGTGTAGACCCTGCGGGTTCGAGAACTATGTAGACATGACCGAGACACCTCTACGGCCAATAACCAATAGCGGGACCTGGATGCCCATATTGGCTCCTACATATTCTACGAAGATCTTTATCGGTCGAACCTCTATGTCAAGGATTCAGTTAATCCCGTATGTTGTTCCCTTTGTTCTTCGGTATGTTACTTGCCCGAGATTCGATCGTCGGTATCACTATACCTAGTTCAATCTCGTTACCGGCAAGTCTCTTTACTCGTTCCGTAATACAAGATCTCGTGGCTAACACTTTAGTCACATTGCTTGCAAGGCTCATTGTGATGTTGTATTACCGAGTGGGCCCTGAGATACCTCTCCGTCATACGGAGTAACAAATCCCAGTCTTGATCCATGCCAACCCAACAGACACCCTCGGAGATACCTGTAGAGCACCTTTATAGTCACCCAGTTACGTTGCGACGTTTGATACACACAAGGTATTCCTCCGGTGTCAGTGAGTTGCATGATCTCATGGTCAAAGGAACAGATACTTGACATGCAGAAAACAATAGCAATAAACTGACACGATCAAATGCTACGTTTACAGTTTGGGTCTTGTCCATCACATCATTCTCCTAATGATGTGATCCCGTTATCAAATGACATCTCATGTCCATGGCTAGGAAACCTTAACCATCTTTGATCAACAAGCTAGTCAACTAGAGGCTTACTAGGGACACAGTGTTGTCTATGTACCCACACATGTATTTGAGTTTCCAATCAATACAATTATAGCATGGATAATAAACGATTATCATGAACAAGGAAATATAATAATAACCAATTTATTATTGCCTCTAGGGCATATTTCCAACACACATATCCTGCATGCTTTATCATCCTCCCTTTCTGACCACTGTCCTCTTCTGCTTGCAAACGCGAACGGCCCAAAGCGCTCAAAGTGCTTCCGCTTTGAAATTTTTTGGATCAAGATGCCAGGTTTTTTGACAACTGTCCAAGGTGCGTGGAATGAAGACCACAACCATGTCGAGCCGTACCATATCCTACACCACAAACTCAAGAAAACTAGTGTCAGACTAAAGGCATGGAGCAAATCCCTCTTCTCCAACATGAAAGTCCAATTGCATATGGCCCTGGAGGTCATCCTTCGCCTCGATATTGCGCAAGAGTCAAGGTCTCTGAGCCCGGAGGATATCGATTTTAGAAGAGGCTAAAGAGGAGGGTGGTTGGCTTGGCTGTGCTTGAAAAAGCTCGGAAGCGACAGATCTCTAGAATAACGAACATTAAAGAGGGGGACGCAAACACTAAGTTCTTTCACCTTCGAATCAACCGCCGGCGAAGAAAATTTTTTATTCACCGACTCAGACACAACGCGGGATGGGTGACGGACCACAACCACAAAAAGGATATTATTCACCGTCACTTTTCCTCCGTCATCAAGAAGGGGCCCAGGCGGCTTAAGGATTTTAATTGGAATTGTATCCCCACTCCAGATTGTGATCTCAGTGACATTGGGGCTCCGTTCACCGTGGAGGAGGCTAGGAAGGCAGTCTTTGATTCGCCTTGCGATAAGGCGCCGGGGCCGGATGGGTTCACGGGTGCGTTCTTCAAGGCGTGTTGGGAAGTTATCAAGGTCAACGTCATGGCTGCTATCAACCACTTCTCGAATCTTCATGCCACCAACTTACACTGGCTAAACTCAGCCAACATCGCTTTAATCCCCAAGAAGGATGGCGCGGAGGATATTTCCGACTTCAGGCCGATAAGTCTAATTCATGCTGTGGCAAAACTTTTTGCTAAGATGATGGCGGTGCGTCTCTCCGTCCACATGAACGACCTTGTGTCGCCGGCTCAAAGTGCGTTTATCAAGAAACGAAGCATTCATGACAACTTCACATATGCCCGCAACCTCGCCCGAAGGCTACACCGTAGCAAGACCTCTATGTTGCTTTTCAAGCTTGACATCAAGAAGGCCTTCGACTCCGTGAGATGGGACTACTTAATGGACTTTCTCCAACATCTTGGCTTTCCTGCGCGCTTCAGAGGTTGGGTCACGGCGCTTCTCACTTCAGCTACCTCGAGAGTGTTGCTCAATGGCACGGTCGGAGACCCTATTAGGCACGGGAAGGGGTTACGGCAAGGAGACCCCGCTGTCTCCGCTTCTTTTTGTGCTTGCCATCGACCCGCTGCACCACATACTCAGCAAGGCTACATTACAAGGCAAACTACATCCGATCCGGAGAAATACCGCAACTCTTCGTGCCTCCCTCTATGCTGATGATGCAGCCATTTTTGTGAAGCCCATCAAGGCGGACGTATCCTGTTTTGCCTCCATCTTGGACGCCTTTGGTGAGGTCACGGGTCTTGTCACCAACTGCAGTAAAAGTCTGGTGGCCCCAATTCGATGTGCCGGCCTTGATCTTCACGACATCCTGCAACTTTTCCCCGCCAAACTCACAACCTTCCCCATGACGTACTTGGGGCTGCCACTTTCGGTGAAGAGGCTCAAGACTGTTCACTTCTTGCCTCTGGAGGACAAAGTTGCGCGCAGACTTGCCCCTTGGATTGGCCACCTCATGGCCGCCCCTGGGAGGGCTGTTCTGGTCAAGGCGGTTCTCACTGCCATAGCTATCTACAGCATTACTTCGCTGGTCCTGCCGGCTGAGGTGATGAAGCGTATTGATGCCTTGCGACGTGCATTTCTCTGGGCAGGTTGCGACAAAGTCACCGGGGGCAAGTGTAAAATCAATTGGGAGCGAGTTTGCAGCCCTAAAGCTATGGGCGGCCTGGGCATTCTAAGCCTGGACAAATTTGCCACTGCTCTCCGCTTGAGGTGGCTTTGGAACGAGTGGGCGGAGCCGCCAAAGCCGTGGTTTGGACTGGGCACTCCTTGCACCGAGGCCGACAGAGACCTTTTCGCGGCGGCTACGAAGGTCGTGGTTGGAAATGGGGCCAAGGCTTGCTTCTGGACGTCTCCTTGGCTTGATGGCCTAAGGCCGATGGACATCGCCCCTAAAATGAGATCTCAAAAAAGAAAGATTGCTCTGTGAGGAAGGCCCTCACTAATGATCTATGGATATCACAAGTTGACATGACAAATGGCATCACTGCAGGACATATACAAGAGTTTACCACCCTTTGGGAGAAGTTGGATGGGATAATCCTGAATCATGACACGCAAGATAAGATCACCTGGAAGCTTACGGAGAGCGGTACTTACTCCACTTTTTCAGCCTATTCGCTACAGTTCGAGGGACGCACCTCAACACCACTCCTAAAGACCGTTTGGAAAGTCTGGGCTACTCCGAAATGCAAGTTCTTCGCTTGGTTGATCATTCACAACAGAGTGTGGACGGCGGATAGGCTACAACGGAGGGGGTGGCCGAACTGCGGTTTGTGTCCTCTTTGCAGCCAAGTTCAGGAGTCGGCGGCGCACCTCCTATTCCAATGCCGGTTTTCGATTGCGGTTTGGAACGCGGTAAAGGCGAAGATCGGGCTGAGCAATATTGTCACGGCGGACTGGGCGGCTATGCGAAGTGTCAGACATTGGTGGACCGAGATTGCGCTTGCGCGCTCGCCTAACGGGAAAGGGATGGCCTCCCTCCTTATGCTTATCTCTTGGGAACTTTGGAAGGAGAGGAACGCTAGGGTCTTCCGGAACGTCTCTGCGCCTTCGACGATTCTCGTGGAAAAAATTATGAATGAGGCGACTCTGTGGGCTTTAGCGGGTGCCAAATGGCTGGGTGTAATTTTACATCGCAAGTAGTTGCTTTATCTTCGCCTTTGTATGGCCACTGTATGGCTGTGGTCCTCGGACCTTGTTACAACTCTCTTAATTAATGAAATGGCAAATCTTTTGCCTCGTTTCAAAAAAAAAAGAAGGTGAACACATTCCGCTCCCGGCAAAGACGACGGTGCGGTGCCACGAAGCGGCGTCTGTGTGTGGCGCCGACGACCGCGATCCCGATGATGAACGTACGATGAAGGGCACAGCACCAAGCCAAACCTCGCGCAAGCTGGACAAGGAACCGAATGCAAGGCACTTTCACTCTGCCTAGCCAGATCGTCCCTCCAGTGAAATGCAAGCTGAACATGGTGCTCTACAGCGTGAGTGACTGAGTGCTTACTGTTCAGCACCGCATCGCACTGGTTGAAGATCTGACACTACCTCCACGCGTGAGAAGCGTAACACTCAACACCCGTCACGGACGGACCAGGCCGGCCGGGGACCTGCAACCCGTTTCTTGCGCTTGCACACCACCAACCCAATCGCGTCCAGATTCCCGTACAGACAGGTGTTGCCTCACCGCAAAAAGAGGATGCATGTGCGGCCAAAGCCGAAGGTTTATACAGCGCACTTGCTCGGGACTGGTGTCAGGGGTAGATTGCTGGTTGATCGACAACGAAACTTCGTGGTCCGTTGGTCCTCCTCACTTGTGATGAGACAGAATAAGAAGACACGCGCCAAGGTTGCTCCTCCTGCATCTATCTAGCGTCCAGCGTTAATTTCTGAGTGTTGATCTTCAGTCCAAGCATTTCAGAAGCCTGCAAATGTCTTCCTTCTTTCACAGACATCCAACCTGGCCGTTCCTTAGATCATATATATACACTGTCATGTGTACATGAACGACCTGGTCCGTTCACTCAAATAATGAGGTGGATACTAGCGCACTGTTTCACTTACCACGGCCGCTGTAGGTGTGCCCAATTGTGCTGGTTCACGCATCACGCATCACGCATCACGCATCATATGATGAGGCCCCTTTTGTTGGTGATGATGACCTTTATGGTTTTATTGGGTTAGGTGGGAGTAGTGTACAAGGGTTGCCAACTAACCGCTCTGCCCCAGCATGCCCATGCAGGGCGTGCCCGCCCAATGAACTCGGCGCCATATGTCCTGCCAGGTCGCTCGCTGGATCGATCGACTACGTGCTGTACTACGTGCTACGGTACCTCTAGCTAGCTACCACTGGACACTGGACCAGACCTACTTACTACAGTATTCATTCATCAGATTCTCCGCCTCGCCGTGCCGATCCAACGCTAATTACCACTCGCCTGATAACAATACGGTCGATCGCCAGAGGCACCGGCCAATGGTGATCAACCGTGCATGTGCGCTAGTACGTCGCAGTACATCTCTCAGGACTCGAGGACGGCTCCGCTCGTGTTCGTCCAACAACCAGCAGGCGAACGACTGATAAGTTGCGTGGCTTGACCTCGAGGCCGTGATGGCCTGCCAAGACGTAGTGGTACTATGATGAAGCGGACGACGCATGAGCTAATTATATGGTTACCGGACACTGCGCTCCCTGCACGAGGGTCGATCGCTTGCCCGTGAAGCGCGGCTCGTGAAGCGGGGTAGAATTAAGCCGGCCCCTACGCGACCGAGGAAGAGTACAACGGGGTACAGTAACAGCATGCAGCACAGAATCTGGCCACGGGATGGATTAGAAGTATAAGTACTGTACGAGACTAGCACTCTGCTCTCCTAATAGAGGATCGAAGCAAGCCGACAGAGAGGTTAGTAAACCAAGTAAAGGCTCACATGCCTACCTAATGGTGGGGGAGGCCACCTCTCCCCCTTTGTTTTCCCGCAGGCACGGGGCAATGGTCAAAAATCATAATAGCTTCACACTCACTCCACCACCCAAACAACGACGAGCCCTACATCAAATCTACGTGCATCACGCGATGCATGGTAGTGAGTGAGTGAGAGAGAGATCGGTTGATTAGATAGGCTTCTCACTCACTCACTCGCGTCACGAGCCTCTCGCTCTCCACATACTCCGATACTCGTGCCAACGGAGGAGCCCTTATATATACCGGGAATCTTCATGGCCTGAGCTCTCACAAGTCATACGCTGCTCTGCTCTGCTCTCTCCGTCGCACACACACTATCCTTTCGTGAAGCTCCGGAGGTACGTTCGTTGGTGCCGCCCAAAGCTAGCAAGGAAATCTCCTCGCGTTGAGCTTTTCCTTTGTGGAATTCCGCACTTGTTTTGTTTAGTAGTACGGTCTGCTGCTGCAGCAAGAACATGGTCTGGCCGCTCCTGCTCGTAGTTGATACTGAGATCTGTCGGTGCATGTGACTTTTTCTTCTTCTTCTTTGGTTGCTTTTAGCTCTTTTTGTCCGGCCATTTGGTGAACCATCGACCCACATGGTCGTTCTGCATTTCTCCAAATATATATGTACAAGCACCGTGCAGTTCGTTCAATATGTGAGCAGTTCAAGATCGTAGCAACAGTTTGCTGTTTAAGCTGTTTCTAACTGTGGATTATCGCGACGGCAGCTCGATCGGCGACCGAAGCAATGGCGTCCATCCGGCGAGATCTGCTCGTGGCGCTCTGCGTGGCGGCGCTCCTGGCCGTCGGGTCGGAGGCCCACGGGCTGGAGGACTTCGGCAGCGAGGGGAAGACGGAGGCGACACCGGAGATGGCCTCCTTCTTCGGCGCCAAGCCCGAGGCCGCCGTGCTCCCGGAGGCGCTGGACAACTCCAAGGCCGCCAAGCCGGAGGCTGCCTCGGCGATGCCCACCACCACCACCGCCACGCGTCCGTCCCCGCCGCGCAGATCCGTGGCCGTCGCCGCCGGTGTGGCTTGCGGCGTCGCGGCCCTGGCGGTGGTCGGCGTGGCGGTCGCCGTCGCCTTCGTGGTGCGCGCCAGGCGCGGCGAGAGGCGCGAGGCTGAGGTCCATCTCGGCTAAGCCGGCTTCATTAGGGCGTGTTCGTCAATTCATTAGCGTCGTGGTTTGCGTTTAGTTAATCGTCTGTTTAGTTTGATGAATGATTTCTTCCGTTCTTCCGCTGTTTGCGTGGTGTGTGTGTGTGATGGCGATTTGGAGAGCTGCGGAGCGGCACGCTGTAACATAAATAACGCTTCATTGGCATGCATGTTACTGTGATGTTTAGACCTTCTTGAATGGAGTATTTCACTAGGAATTCATGACCACTTTGTTGTTCTTATGACTTGTGGTTTGGTTTATGAGTACCTACTCCACTAATGACAAATAGTTGGAGAAACCTAAGCCAACTGAAGGATGCTAGTAGATTCCAAGCGATTATGTTGCAGTGAGAACCATTTGCAAGTTTGTGGCGTGGGCAGTGGGAACATGTCAAATGTGGGACGGCGTTTTCCGGCCCTGGAACATGGCAGGCAGCGCAGAGCTGCGATTAGCAGTACTGTTTCGCCGCCCGTGGGGTGTGGAGCCGACGAAAACGGGGATGGAGCTCGCAGACGCAGAGCCGTAGCAGACCTGTCTGTCACCTGGGCTGCGCCGTGCAGTCGCTGTGGTCACCTGAGGCGCGGTCCTCAAGAAGTAAACGCAGTGGGAACGAGCGAGCAGGCCAGAACCAGACCCGACCGACCAAAGTGCATGTGCTCCTACTGCTTGTGAATTCTCGGTGCCCTCCGTGTCCGGGTCCGGGCTGTGGCGTGGACGGACGGACGCCACGCGCGTGCAGCGCAGCGTCGCGAATCGGGGGAGGGGCTGGACCGGCAGGATGATGGTCCAGTCGACGCCGTGCCCGTCGCACAGCTCACGGCTTCCGCCCGCCGTATCTCCGCTGGAATCGCCCGTACCAGTAAGGGCAACTCCACCGGCGTGCATCAAATCCAACACACCGAACGTTCATGACACGCTCCAACGTGTCCGTGGACAGCAGCAGGGGAGCCAGCCATCCAATCCAATGCATTAAATGTTCGCTTCAAATTTTTTTTTTTGAAAAAGAGGATTACCCCGTCCTCTGCATCAAATTGATGCATACAACCATGTTCGCTTCAACTCTGGCCTCCTTTATTTACATGCATATTATGCAATCACAACTAAAAGGCACCGGCTATTGAACAAGCTTTTACATTAAACCGATCCTAAAAGATGACAACCTGGCTGTCCATGCAAAAGACATCAATTGCCTCCTAGTCCGGCTGTCCGTGCCGAATTCTTCACTCTTCGGTCGACTCCTCCAAAGCATCCGCGTAGCGCTTCAACATGCTAGCACAATACGCTTGCATAATCTTCGCCGCATCGGTATCCAAGTCCAACATCTTCTTCTTGTCTTGCACCACTATGAACTTGTTAAACCTCTCAATCATCTTTTCCTCCTTCGCATCATTGCGCTTGACGCATGCCTTCTCCTTTTTCGCCATGATGTCCTGGAACCTCTCCGTCATCTTGATCGCCGCCCCTTCTTGCTTCTCCTTCTCCTCCTCCCACGTACTCTCTTGCTTTCTAGCCATCCTTTTGACCGGAGCAAAGTCTACTTTTGTTGGATCACCATCTTCATCTTCATTGGCCAAGGCGGCAATCTTGGCAGAATTGTCAACGACATTGAGCCACCTTCGGTGCATTTTGATTCAACTTCAACCAACAATGTATGAAGAGGAAGTGCTCCCTGTCCATCCTAACGAACAATGTGCACTAATGGCCTGCAAGACACACAGGTATTGTAGCACTTTTATGTAAGTATCCCAATAGTATCATCTCAACGAAGCGCGGAGGAAAGTATTTATGCGTGGCATTTCACACATACAAGTTGTCACAGGTATTGTGAAGTAATTGTTTGAGAATCTGCAGATGGTATTATATTCCCATGACACAAATAAATCAAAGTAGTAAAAATGATTGATTGTAGCAGCGAGAGTAATAACAACTTTGAAAGTAAAGAACATAAATAAAAGACAGAAAATAAAAAGTGGTTTCCTGTAGTAGAGAGATTATGCGCGAAGAAACTTCGAATCATGGTGTACATCAAGTGTGTCAGTGCGACGGTAATACCAGTTACCTTGTGTCGTTATTCTAATGTACCGATTGTTTGTTCGGCAGGCGGATCACCCTTGAGTTGTAGAACTCCTCCACTCAGGATTCCATTTTCCTCTATAGTCCTGCTTCGACGTTGCCACATCATGGTCGTCTTCACAATTAAGGTTGTGGGACCCGAAAAATGAATTAAGTCCGGTGGTTCACCGTTATCTCATACTGTCTTCGTTCCTTGTATATATCTCCACCCAGATTCCCTAAACAATACGTGTTACCTGTATAGGTCTTCGTGTCATGTTGCCTTAGACCCTTAAATTGGACAACACGCATTACGCTCACCACTGATAAACAAGTTACTGAACAATCATAAAACTATAACCACGAATGACGACATATAGAATGGGCACAAATGAATCTCACCAATCACCTACATCTCCCTCGCCTAGGGGGGGGGGGACCACTCACACATAGGAGAAGAATCACCAATCATCTCAGAGAATAAACCAAGAGAAATCATATCGATAATATTGTGATGATCCACAATAATATGAACGATCAAACAAGTCTCAATCTTATGATGAACACAAATAGAGTTATAAATCCTACTCTTAAAACTTGGAATTCCTGTCCCTATGGTGATGGTGCAATGAATGAGAATGGAGATGGAAAAAATGAGAAGAAAATGATCTTCGGGGCTTCTTCTTCTCCAGATCTTTTCTCCCTCTGTTCTAGATGGTGTGACGGCGGCTGTGTCTCTCTGATGCATTGTGTGCCTTCATGAAAGTTGTTACTACAAATGAGGGGAAGCCATCGGCGCCTGGTACGAGCGCTGTCGCTCGTACAAGAGGCCGTCTTGCGCTCTGGATGCGCCGGTGAAGAGTTCCCCAAAATGAAAGTTGCTTCATTTGGCTCCATTTGACGAGATCTTGATTGGTTTCCTTCCAAAGAATGTATTTTCCTGCACAATAAAGGAAAAATGAGTTTTCTTCTTTCACAAAGGGTTAACATTAGAAAGACAAAAGAAATATCGAAGATCCGTTGAAAATCATATCAAAACCTCCTACTAAAATTGATAAAATCTTGAGCCACCAACTCCCCCAAGCTTAAGTCTTGCTCGCCCTCGAGCAAGTAAGAAATAATAAGAATGAAAGGGTTTGACGAATGAGTAGAGAGAATTTTACCGGCTCGTGAAGATATAATATATCCATTCTCACAAATCATGCAATCTTAATTAAGAGAATACTTGTATTTGAATGGTTGCACTTAGCTCTCTGCCTGCAACGAGACGAAGTAGGGGATGTGTCCAAATTACATCTTGACCGGTTCAAGACCTGCATCAAGAGTCAGTTGTCCAACCGCAGGCCCTTACCATCACACGGGGTTACCTCGGTTATTAAGAATATAATTCAGACAAGAGCATTGGGCGTTTAATGACTACACCTCATGTGTCACCAAGGATTGACTTTCCGCTACCGTACTAAACCTTTCTATCACTGGTGTTCAGAATAGTGTCCCGCTTCCATCATGCTCATAACCTCCTTCTTGATTGAACTATGGGATCCTGGGTACCTGCAGGGTCAAAAAATGAGAAAGAGACAAGAGACAACTACGATGCATTTCTAACACATACATGACGTTAATTCGAATTCATTCCATCGACCCCTCATACAAATACACCGGGTTGCGCGGCTAGCCTCAACCCATTGCCTTACCGAATTACTCACACATGGCGATCGCATCACAAGAAGAAATCATTGGGGAAGATATAAAGATGAATAATTTATTGATAATATGTCTTACAGTGGTTGCCGTATGTGATACACGATTACAAGTATGACTAAATTGGAGGTGGTTTGCTGCGGTGATGGTGATGGTGGTGGCTATGGAGACGAGATGGGAAATGACGGCGGCTAGGACTGGAGAATGGCTTCTGTTTCACGGATGGTGGTTTTCAACGGTGCTCCACTGGGATCCTGGTGCTGACCCCTTTTTAAAAGTGGTTGGGTTGGACGCCATGGAGCCGCTGACACCTAGTACGAGCGCTGGTACGCTCGTACCACACACTGTTTTCTGCTCTGATCAATTGTTGCGCCTCCAGTTTTCCTTCCTTCCTTCTCCATTTTGCCTGTTTCCTTCTAAATGATGATTTTCTTCACATATGGCCTCTTTTCCCGCGTAAACAAAATAAACAAAGAATTTCACGATCTCTCGCGTTCATTAGTCATTAGTGGCAATCGGAGTGATTTTCTCAAAATTTATGAGATTATGCGATTTAAACAACGGTGTGATGAGCGTAAAAATATCAGTCATCGCCCCCCTTGGCGGTGGTGTGCTGGCTTGGTTCCGGTCGTCTCCTTTGGTGGCTGGTCCACGATGGACGGCGTGGGGTGGTGGCGGAGATCCTTGCGGGTTAAGGCATTGGGCGTGGTGGTAGCGGTGCAGACCTGCAGGGGCCTCGGCGTCGCGGATCTGGCGGCCTGGTTCTGGTAGGCAGTGCAGGGTGGCAGCGGCGACATTCCTTGTCCTCGGTTCGGACAATTGATGTCTTGGTCCTAGGGATCGCGCTCGGGCGGACCTGATCTGGGCTCGGCGCGGTTCAGGGCTCTTGCTCCGGGTAGGGGTGGTTGCGCTCGATTCGGGTGGTGCCCGTGGACAGTGAGGTTTCTCCCCTCGTGGGTACGATACGAGGTGGCGGTGGTCGTGACACGGTGGCATTGTCGTGGAGCTTAGATGTTATATGATGTAACGTGGTGTTGTACCCAGTTCTTTTTCTGGCTTTTAGAGTAAGCTGCCCCCTACCCAGCTTATTCTAGAAACCCAACCAAATTTATTTTTAAAAAACATACTAATTAAGACTTTACTAGTAGGCTTCTAAAAATATATTTTTAGTTGGGCTTCTAGAATAAGCTGGGTAGGAGCAACTTATTCTAGAAGTCCAAAAAAACCACCAAAAGAACTGACAATTTATGTGCTTTCTTTCGGTAGCGTAGTCGCGTACATCTTGCGTGATTCGGTTATCCCTGGATCGGCATAGTATGAGGGCTACCTTATCAGCTTATATCGTTTGGCCGTGTACATTATTTCGGTGTTGTTGCTTTATATATAAAGCAGGGTGAAAACCTGTTTCGAGAATAGGTGTTGGCTAAGAGTTAACCAAGACTAAATTTAGTGGCATAACGTATTAAAAAAACTAATTTTTTTTGCACGAATCTTCACGCAAGATCTCACACATATAGCATCGACTGAGACATAACCCAGTCTTAGTCGACTGAGATTTAGTTCGAGAATATGTATACAAGATGTAATCACTATACAACACAGTATACACAGACCTGAAAAAGACAGACATCGATATTGCTTAATACAGTATTACCAACACCTTAACTGGTTTGTTTTTTATCGGTAAAGAAGAAAAAGATCAATTCCAAGTGCTGGTTGTTAATGTCTGCCAAATGCGTCGTACGTACTACTTCCTTCGATTCAAAATAAGTGTCGCAAGCCATCATCGTGGACGTCGTAGGGCTGGAAGCCGTGCGTCAGAGCGGCGCGCCACGCCTTGTCGACGCCGGTGACCGCGTCATCGCAGTCGTGCCCGCCCCACTTCTCCAGCGCGTGCACGATCCCCGCAGCCCGCCACGCGCTCATCACCCTCCTCGGCAGCCAGTTCTGCACGGCAAAGCATAGATTGTTTTGTTATGACCGTCGACGCGTACAGCAGAGTTCTGGCCTGCCATTGTTGTGTTAGTAAGTGACCTCGCAGGCGTGGAGGTTCTCGTACGACTCCGGCACCACGAGCGCCGGGGTGCTGTGGTAGACGCAGTCGGCGCGGGGGTCGCCGGTGGGAGGGAACTGGGAGTATGGCACGAAGTGGGAGCCCGGCTCGGCCCTCTCCTGCTCCTGGCTCGTCAGGCCGTCGCCGACGAGCCACACCTGCAACACATTCATGAACACGTCTGAACGTCTGAGTTCCTGCGTGCGTCCTCGTGCAGGATGTACGGGGTGGAGCAAATCAAAACTGGAGCGTGCAGGAGTGTGCCTTGCTACTGTAGCTACAGGACAGAGCTAGGTGACTCCGCATCTCCGGGCGCAGCAGCAGCTGCTGGTTCAGAGCCTCGTGCAGGCCTTCGTCCACCACACGAACCTGCAGTTTGATACCATGATTCACACGTACTTATACGAATCGACCGTGACTTAATCATCCTATATACGAATCGACCGTGACTTAATCATCACGTCTGTGTTCAGTTTTGCTCCTCTGAATCTTCTCCTCCCAGATCGATCTAGATTCTAACTACTGAACAAACGGTGTACGTACTGCACCTGAATTTCCCGTTGGCACAGAGCGTGAGCCAGCACGGACACGATCTTGTTCTCCTTTCCCAGGAGGAGCACGTCCTTGCTGCCTTGAGGGATCATGTGGAGGACGGCGGCGACGGCCAAGCTGGTTCCGTCCACGATCTTGGTCTTCATGCCAGGGTTCCTGCTCACGTACAGCTCCCCGTTCCTGTTCAGCTCGTATCCCTGCACGCATCAAACATACGGCCGAACAAACTTTATTGCAATCTCAGGGAACTAGCTACCCAGTACGTACATGTTTGCTCCTTAGCTGAAGATGTTTACAATTTTTTTCAGTGCATATCGTCATTTGTAACTACTGGTATAGTGGTAAAGGTTCATGTGTTTGCCTGGTTGAGGAGGCCCAGCGTCAGCACTGCGGCACCACTTGCCTCTGCGTCTGCCACTGCCTTGTCGATCAGCCGCCTGACCGCGTAGCCATCCTTCTTCGACATGTACTGCACAAATAAATACGGGCAGAGCGCGCACACACATCCACCATAAGAACAATGCATTGCAATGATTAATTCTCCACATCAAATTCATAAGGCCATCTCCAAACGTGGACACTCAAACTGCCCGCGACCGTCCGCGGTCCGGACATGTTTTGCCAATGCGGTCCTGCATCGATCCGCAGGCCAGTCCAGACGTGCTTTTTCGGCAAAGCGGAGACAAAGTGAGGGTGAGGGTTGCGGGCGTCCGGACCACTGCCACGTCCGCGTCTGACTAAGTTGGCCCACCCAAAACCCTCCTCCCTCGTCCGTGTGCTTTCCCGCCCGGTGCCAGCTGCCCGCATCCATGCCGCTGTGAGCAGCCGCTCCGCATTGACGCCGGCCCAGAGCGAACGCGAACGCGACCTTTCACTGGCGCCGGCATTGAAGCGGCGCGCCAGCCGAGAGAGCACCGCCCGCTGCACGCCCGGCTGAACACGACTCCTCGTCGCATTCAAACGGCTACAGACTGCCCGCCTACCTCCATTACACCCGCGCATGTGCCGAGAAACCTATTTAGGCCACACGTCCCTTCATGAGCTGGCCAGCATTAAACACAACGTCGGTTGGCTCTACGCGTCCACCGGCTATTTAACGAGGCCAATGCCGGGCAAGAACCGCACCACACCTCCGCTCCCATCTCCTCCTTGCACCATATTCTCCACACTCTCCATGGCATATGGCGAGCGGGAAGAGGGATTCTCCGGCATAAAAGCCGACTGGGTCGCCAGCCGAGCCCGCCGGATACTTGCTAGGCAACTCGCTGCTCCCCCTACCTCGCCGCTCCAGGCCGTCAGTACCATGGGCGAGGCTGCAAGCTGGTGCGCGAAGGAGCAAGTGGCCACTTCAAGGCGGTGAGTGGTTCAGCAACTCGCTGCTCCACCTCCCTCGTCGCTCCAAGCCGTCAGTACCATGGGCGAGGCTGCAAGCTGGTGCGCGAAGGAGCAAGTGGCCACTTCAAGGCAGCGAGTGGTTCAGCAACTCGCTGCTCCACCTCCCTCGCCGCTCCAGGCCGTCAGTACCATGGGCGAGGCTGCAAGCTGGCGCGCGGAGGAGCAAGTGGCCACTCCAAGGCGGCGAGTGGTTTAGCAACTCGCCGCTCCAAGCAAGCTCGTGGAGGAGTGGCGAGTTGCTCCAGGCCGGCACGCGGTGGAGCACGGCGGCACGGGCATCATGGCTGCCGTGGACGAGGCAGTGCCGTACCGCTCCTCCCGCGCCATCCGCCGTCAACGTGCGCGGAATCGCGCCCTGCCGGCGGAGAAAGTCGCGGAGATCAACGAGGCGGCCAGCACGTCCGCGGCCGTCGCCGACAGCGAGGATAAGTAGATCATGGGAGACCGCCGCCGCTTGGGTCCCACGAAGGCAGCCGCCGCCGCGCCGCCGGCGTGCACAGCCGGTGTCTTGCCCGCTTCACAGGCCACCGTCGTCCCCCGCCCCAAAAACCAACTCTGATCCGTGCTTCACGGAAGCAGAGGCCACCCTTTCCCTACGGCTGAAGCATATCCCCCCAGTGCCACTTTGATGAGCGGCACACCCGAACATAGGGAAGATACGAGGGAAGCGAAGGCTACTCCCCTTTGCGCTAAAGCATATACTCCGGGGAAGGCAATGGAGATCCGCCGCGGCCGGCCGTATACTAGTTTAGCATAGCTATGTCGTGGGAATGGAGAACCGCCGCGGCCGGCCGTAGACTAGTTTTATCTTAGTCCGGTATAGTTTTTAGTTAAAATATGTCCGGTTTGTATGAACATCATCCGGTTTGCATGAAGTTTGTCCGGTGTTTGTCGAAACAGTGTTTGAAATGTATGTGGATAGCGTTGGATGGCCGGCTCTCGCATTCGTGTCCACGGACTGCCCCCGTTTCGCGGACGGTTGTGGTGTCCGTTTTGCGGGTTATCGTATGAGATGCCCTAGTAGGAACATTAATGACCATTGTGAGTATATTTTTGTGTGTGAATTTTTTGCATGTATACTACCTGGGAGGTGTATCTCGGTATGACCCATGTCTCGATGTTGAGCTTGCCCATCCTGTTGGACTCGGACCTGAACGCTCCCCTCCCGAGCACCGTGGCCAGCGCGGCGAGCGGCCGCGCCACCAGCGTCGACGCCGACGCCGAGCGGGAGAGCGGCGTGGAGGCGAGGGAGGCGAAGCCGAGGCGGAGGTGGAGGAGGGAGTCCGGCGTGGTTAGGTGGGTGAGGTGGACGACGTCGGGGGTCTCCTTCCTGCCGTGCACCGTACGCTGGTACAGCTCGTCGCTCGACTTGTCCATGGTCCCGTACACATAGTCGTAGAATGGCACGAACAACGAGTAGTTCGTCCTGAACTGCGTGTGGTGCAGCGAGTGGAACCTGGCATGACCACGCACGCAAAAACCCATTAGCCGAAGCCTCCAACGAAACCTCAACATGCATCGGGATCCGTTCACTTACGATGGGGTGTACACGAGGAACTTGAGAGGGGGAAAGAGGTGGAAGAGGCGCTCGGGGACGAGCTCGAAGTTACAGTGTCCCAGGTAGTTCATGAAGTCGATGTAGAGGAGGTAGGCGTTCTCCATGGCGACGGAGCCGGTGCCGGTGGCCGTCATGGACAGGAGAGGGATGGCAAAGAGGACGAAGTAGACGGCCTCCTCGGCGAAGGGGTGGGTGACGGAGGTGACGGGCTCGCTGACGACGGAGGCGTGGTGGTGGGAGTGGTACCGGGAGTAGAGATAGTGGTGGTGCAGCGCGCGGTGGAACCAGTAGTAGAGGAACTCCACGGGGCCGAGGTGGAGGAGCACGGTGAGGACGAGGCCCCTGGAGTTCCACCACGGGAGGCCCTGCGTCATCGGCAGCACGGAGTTCAGCACGTAGAACAGCAGCGCCGTCAGGATGATCTGGTCGTCCCTGCATGCATGCAAGAGCCATACGTCCCTACGTGAGGAAATTGACTGCAGCAAGCAAGTTTGTTTAGTACTCAAGTTTGTTCCTAATAAGATGTAAAGATGACTGACCAGTTCCTCTCCCTGTCGACCTGATCGAAGTCGATGCTCTTGCCGACGATCCTATGCTTGCTGCTGGCGGTCTGGTGGCGGGAGACGGAGATCCAGAGCTGGGTGTGGAGCAGCCGGAGGAGCATCGTCGGCAGCACGAAGAGGCTGAGCAGGTCCCCTTCCTCGCCTCTCGCCTTGGCCGCCACGAACCTGTACGTACTGTACGCCGCCCACGGAGCAACCAGCGCATACTTGACGCATCCATGTATAGCCACCAAAAACAGAGCTGATTAAGTTCTTGCATACATAATGGCATGGCTGATGATAGTCAGGTTAGTGCACATATATGCATGCATACCTTGTAGTTTCCGAGGCCGTGCCATGGCCACCGGGTGAGAGGGCCTGGCTTGGAGGCCATCTCGTTCGTTCGTCCGATACCCTGTTAGCTAGACTTCGCACATGCAGCCACTTACAAAGTTGCAATGGCACATCCTTGGATTTATACTTGTACCACGAGCCCACGACAAATGGGTCCTGCGCATTTCCCTATCTCCAATCGCTCGCACGGCGTAACTCTTTATTTTTTGGGACTGATGTACGTGCCTATCAGGTAGTACAACGTTGCGCGCCACCCGTTTCCAGCCATTTCCTGTACGGGCCAATCGTTACGCGTTGCGTCCATAATCAATGGTTACCGGTAGCAGTTACCGGTGACACGCCCTCCGCTCCTCCTCGTGTAGTACTACACTAGCGCTGAAGAAGCGCGGCGCACGCCGCGCCTGTGACCGATTTCGTTTGTATTTTATTGAAATAAGCAAGAGAACAACACATATTTTTATTTTTATTTGTTATTTTTTTGAATTATTGTCCACGTGAATGCATAGTGCTGATTTATTGTTTTTATTTCTTCTGGATTTCTGTTCACGTAAATGCATAGTGTTTTTTTTTGTTCCGGTTTATTTGGGTGTGTTGTTTTAGTTTAAAATTCGGTTACTGTTTCAGTTCTATGGTTCATGTGGGTTAATGTTTTAGTTTATTCGGATAATGTTTCGGTTTTTGCTCGGGTATTTGTTAGTGCACTTTTAACTGTTGTTGCGTTGTAAAAATGGACAGTAATCGGTCAAGAACTTATTTTTCCCATGGATTATTGTTCATGCGAACATACAGTTTCAGCCTACTGTTTTTGTGTCCTGGCAGCACTATCATCGAAAAGGATCAACAGACGATTAAGGCGGTTGTGCATCAGTACGCCGGTGTTGAGAAATGATGTATAGAAAATTCTAAATCATAACTCTCTATATAAGGACGCGAGGGTGGAGGAAGGGGAGAGAAATGATGTCTAAAAAAAATCTCAGTTTTTTTTAGAAACATGCGTTTTTTTTTTCTTCGGTGAAAGCTAAAAGAAGTAAGGGGATGAAATCAGATTATTTGGAGCACTGGTTAAGCAGAAGTATTGGTCATCCGAGATGACTGTTCACCCGCGGGGTACTGTTCACAGGCGATTACTGTTCATGTATGGTACTCTTCGTCACTATTGTTCACTGAAAACGTGCGCATTTTTCTTCGGTGAAAGCTAAAAGAAGTAAGGCGAGAAAATCAGATTATTTGGAGCACTGATTAAGTAGAAGCACTGTTCATCCGGGGATGGCGGTTCACCCGCGATACTGTTCACAGACGATTACTGCGCGTGTATGGTACCGTTCGTAGGTGATTACTGTTCACAGACGGTACTATTCATATACGGTACTGTTCACTAGCAGCGACGGAAAATGAGTAGTAATCTTTAAAAAAAACGGAAAAAGGGAATCCTTCCCGCTTTAGTATTAGTACTTTCGCTGGTTTTATTACTCCGGGTTATTCGGGGTTGTTGTTTCGGTTTATTTGGTCTATTGCTTCGGTTAGTAGTCCTGAGTTTATTCGGATAATGTCCGGTTTTTGTTTCGGTTTATTCGGGTGTATTGTTTTGTTTTAAAATTCGGTTACTGTTTCAGTTTTATGGTTCATGTGGGTTAATGTTTTTGGTTTATTCAGGTGTTATTCCATTTCGCTGGTTTTGTTGCTCCGGGTTATTCGGGGTTGTTGTTTTGGTTTATTTGGTCTATTGTTTCGGTTAGTAGTCCTAAGTTCATTCCGATAATGTCCGATTTTTATTTGGGTATTTGTTAGTAGATACTGTTTCGGTTTATGATTCGGGTGGGCTAATGTTTTCGGTTTATTCCGGTGTTGGTTCGTTTCACTGGTTTTACTGTTTCGGGTCTAGAGAGGAGGAGTTCCAGTTTTTTTGGTTTTTTTTAATATATTTCTTATAGATTTCTGTTCACGTGAATGCGTAGTGTTTTTTTTCCTTTTTTTTAATTGTTTCGGTTTATTCGGGTGTATTGTTTTGGTTTAAAATTGGGTTACTGTTTCAGTTTTATGATCCGTGTGGGCTAATGTTTTCGGTTCATTCAGGTGTTGTTCCGTTTCGCTGGTTTTATTGCTCTGTGTTATTCGCAGTTGTTGTTTCGGTTTATTTGGTCTATTGTTTCGGTTAGTAGTCCTGAGTTCATTTGGAAAATGTCCGGTTATTGTTCGGGTATTTGTTAGTGCACTTTTAATTGTTGTTGCGTTGTAAAAATGGGCAGTAATCGGTCTAAAATTTATTTTTTCCACGGATTACTGTTCGTGCAAATATACAATTCCGGCCTACTATTTTTGTGCTCTGTTAACACTATCATCGAAAAGAATTAGGAGACGATTGAGGCGGCTGTGTATTGGTATGCCGGTGTTGTGAATCAATACGTCGGTGTCGAGAAATGATGTATAGAAAATTCTAAATCCTAACACTCTATATAAGGACGTGAGGGTGGAGGAAGGGGAGAGAAATGATGTGTAAAATATATCCTATTTTTTTTTTAAAAAGTTGCATATTTTTTCTTTGGGAGAATTTTTTTTTAGAGGAAGAGCACTGTTTCACGAGCGGGGCACTGTTCACGAAGGTTACTGGTCACACGCGGGTACTTTTCATGCGTTGGTACTGTTCACATGTATTTACTGTTCATACGTACTTACTGTTCGCTGACGCCGACGTTGCCGTGAAATACGAACAGTAGGCGGCGAAAAAAATAAAAAAAAACCAGAAAAATCGAATCCCTCCCGCTTTAGTGACGTTGCCGTGAAATACGAACAGTAGGCGGCGAAAAAAATTCAAAAAAACCAGAAAAATCGAATCCCTCCCGCTTTAGTTATAGTACTTACTAGAAGTAAGGGGGCACCTATCACTACTGCAAGAATACCTACTAGTGGCGGACGTCAAAAGCCCATCAATAACAGGCGAGACTCTGTAGTGATTTAGATTTTGAGGAATCGCACGCCTCCAGGGGTGCTGCCGGTCTCCTTTTATATATAACGAAAGGGTGTTACAATTACAAGTATATACGAGAAGGTCTAAAACTAGTACAATACGGAGTCTAACACCCTCCCTCAATCTTAACCAGTATCAAGAAGGTTGAGATTGCGCCCACAGGCTTCAAACAAAGGAAGTGGCAGTGGCTTGGTAAAGACATCAGCAAGTTGATCCTTAGAAGAGATGAACTTGATCTGTAATAGTTTCTATGCAACACGCTCCCTCACAAAATGGAAATCAACTTCAATATGCTTCGTCCGTGCATGGAAGACAGGATTAGACGAGAGATAAGTGGCTCCAATATTGTCACACCAGAGAACCGGAGGCATGTTTTGAGGAACACCCAACTCTCGCAACAAGGACTGTACCCAAATGAGTTCGGCAGTAGCATTAGCTACAACTTTGTACTCAGCTTCCGTGCTACTTCGAGAGACAGTGGGTTGCTTTCGAGCATTCCAGGCGATCAGATTTGGACCCAAAAACATAGCATATCCCCTCGTGGATCGCCTATCATCAGGACTCCCTGCCCAGTCTGCATCAGAGAAAGCCAACAACATCATAGAAGATGCAGGCCGAAGATGTAGACCAAACGAGGCAGTGAGATGAACATAATGCAGTATGCGTTTAACTGCAGACCAGTGGGTATCACGAGGTGCATGAAGGTACTGGCATACACGGTTAACTTCAAAAGAATTATCTGGTCGAGTGATGGTGAGGTATTGGAATCCACCAACAATACTGCGATATTTAGTAGCGTCATCAGCAGCGAGAAGCACACCAGCATCAGCAGAAAGCTTCTCAGTCACAGACATGGGTGTAGAGACAGGCTTACACTTCAGCATCCCAGCACGTCGAAGGAGATCCAGGGAATATTTTTTTTTGAGTGAGAGAGAGACCATCAATAATATGTGTAACCTCCAGACCCAAAAAGTAGTGAAGCGGGCCAAGATCCTTGACAGCAAAGTCATGTCGAAGATTGATTATTAGTCGGTCGGCAGCAGCAGACGACGAGCTGATGAGAATTATATCGTCAACATAAACCAATAGATACATAGTGACCTCAGGAAGGTGAGAGAAAGGATAGTGATTCTCATCAAAGATAACATCACGGGATATGTAAACACGATTTGAGGGAACATGGAGACACTTGTATCCTTTATGAAGAGAGCTATACCCAAGAAAAACACACTTTTTTGAACGAAACTCAAGTTTGCGATTGTTATATGGTCGAAGATGCGGCCAACAGGCACAACCAAACACTTTGAGAAACGTATAATCTGGTGTTTCTTGAAGCAAGCATTCAATGGGAGTTTTCATGGCTAGTACTCGTGTAGGGAGCCTATTAATAAGAAAGCAAGCTGTAGAGAACGCATCAGTCCAAAAACGAAACGGTACAGATGCATGTGCCAAAAGAGTTAAGCCAGTTTCCACTATGTGCCGATGCTTACGTTCAGCAGCGCCATTCTGCTGATTTGTATGTGGACAGACACACGGCGTGTAATCCCAAGTTTGCCAAGAAAATGTGTTGAGGTTGCGGTATTCTCCCCCCAATCGGACTGAACATGAATTATTTTGTGACCAAGGAGACGCTCAACATGAGCTTGAAACTGATATAACACATTGAACACATCTAATTTACGCTTAAGAAAATAGAGCCAAGTGAAGCGACTGTAAGCATCAAGAAAATTGACATAATAATTATGACCACTAACTTAGGTCTGGGCAGGGCCCCATACATCTGAAAAAACAATTTCAAGAGGATGTTTAACTACACGAGTAGATACTGTAAACGGAAGTTGATGACTTTTGCCTTGTTGACAGGCATCACACACTGAGACATCTTTTTTGCTAGACACGACCGGAAGTTGATGTCGATGAAGAACATCGCGCACAATGGGGGAAGCGGGATGACCAAGGCGCGAATGCCATTGAGATGGCTTGACCCGAACACTGCTGAAGACCTGGGACGCTTGAGGTGCATCAAGTTGAAAGAGGCCATGTTGATAATGACCGCTACGAAGAACGTCCCTCATTGCGCGATCCTTAACAAAGACATCAAAGGGATGAAATTCAACAAAAAACATTATTTTCATGAGTAAGTTTAGGAATATAACAAAAACATTATTTAACAAAGACATCAAAGGAGAGTTTGCCGGTTCATATTGTGGGAAGGTCCTCTTCCTTATCATATTGGCATTTCTTCTCCATTGCTAGTTCTTAATATCCCATCGCTGTTGGATAGTACTTGTCGTCTTCTATCCAACAAGCTTGAGTTTGCTGATTTTGGAGTCCGTTTGCAGGAGTTATAGCAGTTTCAGTTCTGGAGTTTCCTTCTGTTTTGCTTGGGTAGTTTTTCTGCTTGAGCGGTAGTAGAGGAGTAGTACTGCTCTAAGCGGTAGTACTACTCCCCCGAGCGGTAGTACCGCTTGCGCGGTACTTCCGCTTCCTTCTACCGCAACCACTTTCGCTTATTTTTATGCTTCTGTTGCCCAATCTGCTCGAGCGGTAGTACTGCTCAAGCTGTAGTACTGCTCCCCCGAGCGGTACTACCTCTCTGGCAGAACTACTGCTCGTGTTTTTCTATCTCGTTGGGCTGTTTTGACCGTGCTAAGCGGTAGTACCGCTCCCCCGAGCGGTAGTACCGCTTGAGCACGACTTGTGGGCATAGCGGTTGGATTCGGGGGGGGGGGGGCTATTTAAGGGGGCCTTCTTCCCCAATGGTTCTTATCCTTTGAGCTCGTGTTCTTCCCCCATTGTTGACCTTCTTCGAGCTTGCTATCTCTCAATCCCTCCATGGATTCTTGCTAGTTTTTGAGGGAAAAGAGAGAGGTGATCTAGATCCACATTTTCACCAATCACGTTCTCCTCTATGTGAGGGGAACCCCTTGGATCTAGATCTTGGAGTGCTTCGTGTTCTCTTCTTTGTTCTTCCTCTCATTTTCCTCCCTAGCATTAGTTGCTTTGGTGGGATTTGGGAGAGAAGGACTTGGGCACTCCGTGTGCCCTTGCCATTGCATTTGGTGCATCGGTTTGAGTTCTCCACGGTGATACGTGGAAGTGAAAGTTGAGAAGCTTGTTACTCTTGGGTGTTTGGGCACCCTAGAGCTTGTTCCTCTTGGGTGCTTTGGTGCCCTGGACGGTTGGTGTTGTCGGAGCTCAATCATTGTGGTGTAAAGCTCCGGGCAAGCATCGGGGTCTCCAATTAGGTTGTGGAGATTGCCCCGAGCAATTTGACGGGTACTGGTGACTGCCCCCAAGGGTTGCCAAAGTGTACGGGTTCGGTGACCGCCCCCAAGGGTTGCCATTTGTACGGGTTCGGTGACCGCCCTCAAGGGTCCCTTAGTGGAATCACGACATCTTGCATTGTGCGAGGGCGTGAGGAGATTACGGTGGCCCTAGTGGCTTCTTGGGGAGCATTGTGCCTCCACACCGCTCCAAACGGAGATTAGCATCCGCAAGGGTGTGAACTTCGGGATACATCGTCGTCTCCGCGTGCCTCGGTTATCTCTTATCCGAGCCCTTTACTTATGCACTTTACTTTGTGATAGCCATAGTGTTTCATGTTATATATCTTACTATCACTTAGTTGTTTATCTTGCTTAGCATAAGTTGTTGGTGCACATAGGTGAGCCTAGCTGTTGTAGGTTTTGTGCTTGTCAAATTAACCGCTAGGTTTATTCCGCATTTGTTCAAGCCTAAACCGTAATTATTTTAAAGCGCCTATTCACCCCCCTCTAGGCGACATCCACGATCTTTCAATTGGTATCAGAGCCTCGTCTCTCATTTTTAGGCTTAACCGCCTAGAGAGTAAAGATGTCGACTAGGGGATTAGGATTCTCTAACACTCTTAGTTTCGATGGCACAAATTTTGGTGTTTGGGTTATTCGCATGCTTAATCAGTTCCGGGCCATTAACCCGTGTTTAGAGCGAATTGTAGATATGGGTTTTTCTCCTCCAAAGGATTCTCAAAACCTATCTTTAGAGGATGAGAAAAACTCTTATCTCAATGCTCAAGCTTCTAATGTTCTTTTTGATGCTTTGAGTAATGTAGTTATATTTTAACTCATGCCGTTTCGGGATGCTCATGAGTTGTGGACAAAGTTTCAAGATAAATATGGTGTGTCCATGATTTGTGGGGATGATTGTTCTCCCTCCACCTCCGGCCGTGTTGTGTTCTCAACTTCTTCTACTTCACCTACATGTGGATTGCCACAGGGTAATGATATGGTGAGTAGTGTTGGTCATTGCAATGATGATAGTGGGCTTATTGTTGATGATCCTTCACCACTATCGTATTGCAATGCTTCTTCTTTGGACGTTAACACTTCGAGCACTCCAAATGTTTCACATGCTTGTGTTGATAGTCCTTGCATATCATGTAGAAATTGCTTGACTAAATCTCGTGGTGATATGCTTGCTATGTCTTGTTGCCATGATAAAAATGCATCTATTTCCTCGAGTTATTGTGCTAACAATGTAGAGGAAACCCAACACTCCATGGAACAAGATGTGGTCTTGAATGGTGCTTCAAGGTATCCAACATCATCATCTATTGTTTCTCACTTTTGCCTTATGGCTAAGGCTTTAAAGGTATCTCCTATTTTGAACCCCAATATGTCTCTTGATGATGATGTTGATGCTAATGAGGATGAGGATATTGATGAAGAGAATGATAATATTGCTTCCTTAAAAATTAAGGGGGAAATGATTTTTAAAACTCTTCATAAGAATAAAATTGCTCGTTCCAACTTCATGGAAATCATGTCTATTGCCATTGAGGGCAAGAAATACATTGAGGAGTTGGAATCTCATCTTAAGGAGCATGAGGTCACCATTGAGAAAATGGAAGGTCATGAGCGTGATTACGCTAATGAGATTGCGGAGTTATCTCAAGCTCTTGAACATGAACAAACCACCAAGGAATCTCTTGAGGAAAATTTTTCTCTAGAATTATCTAGAGTGAAGGAATCCCGTGATAGAGCTCTCGAGGTGGCCAATGATTTCGAAACTAAAAATGCTAAGCTTGAAGTTGCACATGCTAAACTCCTTGAGGACTTTGAGCACCTAAAAAATGGCTCATTGGTCATTAAGAGTGAGCTCATCGGACTCACCGAGTCTCATGCTCAACTTAGAGCTTCATATTTAAAAGAGCTTGCCAAGTTGCCTTCTCCTCTTGTTGATAATGATGATGCTTGTGCTACTAACTCTATTTCTTGTGAAGCATCCATTTTGAAGGAGAATGTTGAGCTAAGGGCTCAACTTGAGTTGCTATCTAGCAATTATGGGAAATTGGAAGAAAATCATGAAAAGCTCTCAAGCTCTCATGATGATCTTCTAGTCTCCCATCATGGTCTATTGTTAGCTCATGAGGCTAGTATCTCTAAGGTAACATCTAGTGAGCCTCATGTGGACATAAGCACTACTTCTACTCAAAATGCTATATTGCCTTGTGCTAGTCCTTGTAATTCATCTACTCATAATTTTGGTACATCTTGTGATGAATTACTTTCCTTGCCTTGTTGCTCTAACGATGAAGCTTATACTTCCTCTAGTACTTGTGTTGATACTAACCATGTAGAAGAAATCAAAGAGCTCAAGGCCCAAGTCACTTCTTTGAAGAAAGACTTGGAAAAGTGTCATGAAGGGAAGTCCACACTCAACAATATCTTGAGTGTGCAAAAATCCCCCAATGACAAAGGTGGACTTGGATTCAACTCCAATAAGAAGAAGAAGTCCAAGATCAACAAGAAGAAGGGCCAAGAACAAGTCAAGAATTCAGCCAAGATTGTTTGCTTCAAGTGCAAGATTGAAGGGCATCATGTTAGATCTTGCCCATTGAAGAAGAAGCATCATAGTGACAAGCAACAAGGGAAGCGGCCACAAGTTCAATCTCATGCTCAACCACAAGTTGAAGAAAGGCCTCTTCCCAAGAAAACTCAAGTTAATGCTTCTCAAGTTGAGAAATCAAGTGAGAAGAAAGTGAAGAGTAGACGTTGCTACTTATGTCGTGAGAAAGGTCACGTCACTTCTTCATGCACGAATGGTACCTTATCCAACCCTATTCTAATTGATGATATCTATTCTCTTGGGAAGGATAAGGTTGGCAATGTGTTTGCCAAGTTTGTTGGTACTTAAAATGGTGTCAAGAAAAGAACCATCTGGGTGGCCAAGCCTATTGTGACTAACCTCTTAGGACCCAACTTAGTTGGGGACCAACAAACTCAAACTTGATCAATAGGTGTTGTTGGAGGGCATTGGAGACTTGGCCACCTCATGAAGAATTAAGGGATCTTCATCATTATATTTTCTCATGCCAAGTCATTTGGATTATCAAGTTTCTATCTTATATCGAATGTGCCTCCTTGCGGTAACTTGTACTTAAATTGTTTACATTGAAAGTTACTTGCCCCTTTGCATGTTTTGGTTTTGTACCTTGCATGTGTGTGTATATGTTGTGCTTCCAATTTGCTTATCTTGAGAAATCAAGTATGTGTATGTTGGTTTGCTCTTCATGTACGTGTGAGTCTTGTGTTGAGCCTAGTGTGCATCTTGTGTGTATCTTAGTTAGCTCTTGTGAGAGATTAATGGAACTTCCCGTTCTGGGGGAGTGATGTGCTTTGTGCACTTCACGATCCTATAAATGTGTGTACATAAAGAATACCACCTAGTATTGATATTACAAGATTATCTAGTCTCTATGTGGTATATCTTCTCATGAGAAATTCAAATTCTAAATAATCCATTAATTATCTCTTGTTGGATCTTATTTGCCTCTTGTTAAGTTTTGTTTTGGGCATCATATTATGGGGGAGTAATATGCTATGTGTATATTGCAAGCCTAGAAAATGTGTACATTTGAGGTATTGCGACTTAGAGTTAATATTATAAATTATCTTGTTCCTAGGTGGCATGTTAGCTCTACAAGAGTCATTTATTTATGGTTTTGGTGTGAAGATGATATTGAATATCTTTGCTATCTACCACCGAGAATTATTTCCAAGTACTTCTTGTCTTTTGACAATTGGTACTCACTTATGTGGTAGAAATTTTTGATCTTCTTTACGTTGGCTTGTGTTTTTATTGCCTTATTCGTTGCCAAGATATAGTCTAAACTCCCATGGTCTTCCTTGCCTCTTGTGGATCTTGTTAATTTCTTGATCTTGCCTAGTGTTTCTCTAGATATAGTGAAAGTGGTGATCCCACCTTGTGCATTTTGTATTCAAATGCAAATCCTCTCTAATGCACAACTCTTGGGGGAGCTATCCTATTTTCCTTAGAACACTCATCTTGTGATCCGTATCAAGTGTGTGTTGGTGAAAGACAAGTCGGTTCTTTTTGGTACTTTGTGCCATCATGAAACTTTGTAGAGGGTTTGGTTTGTTTGGAACCTTTCTCTCTTTTGGGAGTTTGATATCTTTCAATTATTGTGTATCAATGGATATGTCATTCCTTGATGTATCTCTTAATTGATATCCTTCATGTGATGATTTCTTCATTGGTATCTCGTTTTCACTTGGTATCTTTTCTTTTGGTATCTTATCAATCTTGTGTTGATTTGGTACTGGAAAGTCTAGAGCATGCATATTTACTTTATGTACGTTCTTTCGCATGCTTTCTTTCTTTGACCCAATATATAGGGAAAACTCCACCAAGTCTCAAATTGGCTAAGATGTGCATGAAATTCAATTTCACATCTATATGCACATATTTATGTGGAGTTTGTCCTATGTATTGGTGGTTCTCTAACTCTTTGTTCCCAATGAGTTTGGGTACCATGTTGTTTGTGATGTTGTTCTAGGAACAATTGGAGATGCATTGGATGCTCGGCTCATTCACAAGGAAGGTGGTGTCACCATGTGCTTATTGGAGTCAAGCTAGGATGATTAATGAACTACTATCTACTACATCCTTCCAATGCTATCTCGGTAACAAGTATCTATGCATGCATACATTTCTTGCATTCAACCTTGTGTAGGTTGCATCATGGCATGAATTTCTTGATTAGTTCTTGTGATATTTGTTTCCTTTCTCAAAGCATCCCAACAATGATCTCTTGTTGCTAGTTATGATGTCTTTGATGCCCGTTTGGTTGAAGTTCATTTATATACTATAAGGTAATATTAAGCCATGTGATATATGCTTCTCAAGCAAAGATCTTATTGGTATATTTTATGACTTCCTTTTGGATATCCTATTCTTTCCTTCTGTAACCATTTCGTGTGTACATCCTTCTTTGTGGATTGATATCATCATGATGTTCATCTACCTAGAATATTATACACTTGAGAGAAGTTACATCTTTAGTGGATTTCCTTATTCTTTCACGTCCACCTTTTCATTCCATTTATTTCCTTGGTGGTTCCGTGAAAGGGTTTGTCTTGAGTGTGGATCTTATATCCTTGCATCTTGTTGCACTCTTTTGTGGTGAAGTTTGTTTTCCTCATGCTTGTCTTGATGAGACTTTATCCCTCCTCTTAATGAGGCTATCTTTTTCTATCTTCACCGTGGGTTGTCACAAGCTTTGTAGTTAATTCGCATATCAGTGAGCTTGTGAACCCATTTGCTTGTTGTGTGTGTGGGAAGGACGTGTCTTGCACCTTGTATCTCGTTTATTCAAGACTATGTTGATGCTTAATGCTCATCCTTATATTAGTCTTCTCAAATGCTTTGCCATGACTCACACACATCATTTTGGTTGAGCCTATTCCTAAGTTGCCTCTCTTTCATGTTGCTCAACCATGTGTTTGTTGCAAGTGCTAGGCTTAGTTTCCTATATGCTCACTTGCACTTGTTGTGAGTTTCTATTGATTTTGAGGGAGTGATGATCCTATTTTGTGCACGTTGTATCCAAATACAAAACTATATAGTGCACAAATCATGGGGAGCTTCTCTAGTTTCTTTAGAACACTCCTTTGCCCATATTATAATATCTTTTATTCATGTGGCTCGTAGGATCTTTTGTTTGATTATTTCAATTGGTATCTTTTGATTGGTTGCTTCACTCCTTGGTAGGCCTTTGTGCCATATCATCCTTTTGCAATCTTTGGATCCTCAATATAGTTTGTCTTCCTCCTTTTGCTTATCTTTGGATATGTGTATTGTATTCCACTCATATTTTGAGAAATACACACTTTATGGAGTAACACATATTTATTGGCCTTCTAAGCTTGGAGCCCATTTTAGCAATCGATGCCAATGACGGTGAAGTTTAGAGAGTTTATAGAAGAAGTGAGTTGAGAGGGCCTTGCTTCTTCGTTTCATGCTTTGGTTGTGTTCCTAAGCATTTGCATCTCATGCTCATGCATTATTAGTTGTTACTTTGCATGGTGTTGCTTAATTTCTCTTATATAAACTCTCTTGAAAGTGATTGTCATCAATTACCAAAATGGGGGAGATTGAAAGCACATGTGGTGCCCCCATGTTTGGTTTTGGAAATTGATGACAATCCCTATGGACTAATGGTTGCCTTGAGCTATATTTGAAGGGTTCATCCATAGGCATTTCTTGAAGTCCATTTGTTGGTTTCAAGGAGATTATGTGATGACCAAGGTGCTATTCAAGGATTTATCCAAAGATTGGTCATGTGAGTGTTGAGCTTATTGCAAGCATGTCTTGAAGAAGAAGATTGTGTGAACATTCATGTTTACCTTCAAGACATCATCCTAATGAAGAGAGTTGGAAAGATTCAAGGTTGATCAAGACTAAGTACAAAGAGTGATTCAAGTTGATCAACACACAAAGCTTAGAAGATGTACCGAGTGGGATCAAGTGATCTCATGGTATGCTAAGCATTGTCCATTACGCTTTGTGTACTAACCCATGTTCTATGTGAGAGTTGTTTGTGGGTTTAGGTATGTTTCCATGGGCATGCATCGAAAGGAAGATATCATACAACCCAGGGAGGATGACATCAAGTGGTGATCGTCATCAAGTTTGCGGTGTGCAAGTTCAAGTGGAGCATCACGAAGAGATCATGCTTGAAGCTTGTCCTCCATTGTGGTGACAATGGACTTGTGAAGGTGTGCCGAAGAGTGGCTCACCCATAGTGGAGTATGGGGGAGCAATCAACTAGTCTTCACCGAGCCAACACAATCAAGAAAGGTGGTCTGACTTGAGGAGGACAAGATCGTCATCATCTAGCTCAAGTGGATTATGTGCAAGGCAAAGGTTTGCCCTTGATAGGTTTTCTACTTTACCGGTCTCATGGTGGTAGTTGGGAGACCGGGTTATAGGATCGATTGCCGTACTATCAAGGGGGGCTCTCAAGTAAGTAGCTTGATCGTATCGTTCGTAGAGAGCTCAAACCATTGCATCCTTGCATCATCTTTCTTGGTTCTTATTTGGCTCTTCTCTTGGTGAGGTTTTAGAGTCTGTGTTCGTCTTCTTGTCAAACTCAAGCTCATCGAAAACGGAGTTCGTATACATCATCTTTGCGTTTTCGATGTTGGAGAGTTTGCCGGTTCATATTGTGGGAAGGTCCTCTTCCTTATCATATTGGCATTTCTTCTCCATTGCTAGTTCTTAATATCCCGTCGCTGTTGGATAGTACTTGTCGTCTTCTATCCAACAAGCTTGAGTTTGCTGATTTCGGAGTCCGTTTGCAGGAGTTATAGCAGTTTCAGTTCTGGAGTTTCCTTCTGTTTTGCTTGGGTAGTTTTCTGCTCGAGCGGTAGTAGAGCGGTAGTACTGCTCTAAGCGGTAGTACTACTCCCCCGAACGGTAGTACCGCTTGCGCGGTACTTCCGCTTCCTTCTACCGCAACCACTTTCGCTTATTTTTATGCTTCTGTTGCCCAATCTACTCGAGCGGTAGTAGAGAGCGGTAGTACTGCTCAAGCGGTAGTACCGCTCCCCCGATCGGTAGTACTGCTCAAGCGGTAGTACTGCTCCCCCGAGCGGTACTACCTCTCTAGCAGAACTACTGCTCGTGTTTTTCTATCTCGTTGGGCTGTTTTGACCGTGCTAGGCGGTAGTACCGCTCCCCCGAGCGGTAGTACCGCTTGAGCACGACTTGTGGGCATAACGGTTGGATTCAGGGGGGGGGGGGCTATTTAAGGGGCCCTTCTTCCCCAATGGTTCTTATCCTTTGAGCTCGTGTTCTTCCCCCATTGTTGACCTTCTTCGAGCTTGCTATCTCTCAATCCCTTCATGGATTCTTGCTAGTTTTTGAGGGAAAAGAGAGAGGTGATCTAGATCCACATTTCCACCAATCACTTTCTCCTCTATGTGAGGGGAACCCCTTGGATCTAGATCTTGGAGTTCTTCGTGTTCTCTTCTTCGTTCTTCCTCTCATTTTCCTCCCTAGCATTAGTTGCTTTGGTGGGATATGGGAGAGAAGGACTTGGGCACTCCGTGTGCCCTTGCCATTGCATTTGGTGCATCGGTTTGAGTTCTCCACGGTGATACGTGGAAGTGAAAGTTGAGAAGCTTGTTACTCTTGGGTGTTTGGGCACCCTAGAGCTTGTTCCTCTTGGGTGATTTGGTGCCCTAGACGGTTGGTGTTGTCGGAGCTCAATCATGGTGGTGTAAAGCTCCGGGCAAGCATTGGGGTCTCCAATTAGGTTGTGGAGATTGCCCCGAGCAATTTGACGGGTACCGGTGACCGCCCCCAAGGGTTGCCAAAGTGTACGGGTTCGGTGACCGCCCCCAAGGGTTGCCATTTGTACGGGTTTGGTGACCGCCCTCAAGGGTCCCTTAGTGGAATCACGACATCTTGCATTGTGCGAGGGCGTGAGGAGATTACGGTGGCCCTAGTGGCTTGTTAGAGAGCATTGTGCCTTCACACCGCTCCAAACGGAGATTAGCATCCGCAAGGGTGTGAACTTCGGGATACATCGTCGTCTCCGCATGCCTCGGTTATCTCTTACCCGAGCCCTTTACTTATGCACTTTACTTTGTGATAGCCATAGTGTTTCATGTTATATATCTTGCTATCACTTAGTTGTTTATCTTGCTTAGCATAAGTTGTTGGTGCACATAGGTGAGCCTAGCTGTTGTAGGTTTTGTGCTTGTCAAATTAACCGCTAGGTTTATTCCGCATTTGTTCAAGACTAAACCGTAATTATTTTAAAGCGCCTATTCACCTCCCCCCCTCTAGGCGACATCCACGATCTTTCAGACATCATGAAGTTGAAGGTGCCTAGAGGTACTAGTGGGAAGGGAAGCTTGACCAATATGTTCGATGTGCATACCTGACCCATTCGCAGTGTGCACCTTGTCCGGACCATGGTAGGGCTCGCGGGAGTGAAGCTTGTCAAGTTCATTCGTCAAATGATCCGTGGCTGCCGTGTCCATGTACCAACTTGCATCAATGGGATAGGAGGTAGTGTGGCCTTGAGGAACACCAATGTGACCTTGAGTAGCCATGGCGGCTTGACGCTCATTGTTGCGCCCATTGTTGCCTATGCCCAGGAAATCACGCTTGAAGTGTTTGTGACAACGAGAAGCAACATGGCCCTGAAAATCGAAAAGCTGGCATGTGGGGCGACCGCCATTGGGACGACCACAAGTAGGGCAAGACGCACCATCAGACAACAAGCCACCGCCTGGACGTTTGTTTTTGTAGTAGTTCTGTTGCTGCGTAGGTGACGAAAATTTTGCTTTGCCACCTGACGAGGCACCACTAGTACGATAGGGCTGTCGCGAACCACCACGGGTCACGGCGAAAACAATAAAAAAATTATAGATACGTCGGAAACGTATCATATACTACAACGAGGTTTTCTCGGCTTCGATGATGGAGGGGTGATGACGGCGGCGCGCCCTCGGCTCGCTCCAGTGCTTATAGTCGCTCCAGTGTTTATAGTCGTCGCTAGGTGGTCTAAGTACCTGGATGTAATTTTTACTTTTTGTGTTCTTTGTAATATTTTGACAGTTGATGAATAGATTGGAAGCTTTCCCGCAAAAAAGAAGAAGAAGAAAGCATGTAGCAGAAGAAAATAATCAGGAAAGACTGGACATGCATGCGTCCGTGGGTAGCAGGCCGGCCCAACTACAGAAGAAAAGAAGGCTGGAAAATTGACTGAGAAAACAACACGCATCAGTCAACCAACTATTCCGACGGACACGCACAAATCACAAAGCACTGCAAGGGACGGTGGGAGATTTGACTGAAAACTAAGAAAATTTCAGGTACATGACTAATAGCAAAACCGTAGAAGTAAACGTGCGCCTTGTCGCGTCGTTTTGTCATTTGTGTTGTGATTGAAAGTTTTTTCTCTTGTTATGTTTATACTAAACATATTGTTCTAACAAAATCAACAAGCCAAAAACATGAAAAATACAATCCACCGATAACTTTGTTTTCTAAGAAATAATATTATTTTGGTGCACCTACCAAAAATCATTTCACACCAAACAGAACATGCAACGGAATAACTTGGAGAAAATGAGTGATTATGCATTGCTATTTGTCATCTGGCAAATGATTAAATCAAAGCTATCCTGGCGCACATAGTATGTTCTGCATATGTGCCAACAATTGCACTATAAATAATATATGGATTCCTTGCGATTATTAAAAATTCTACAGAACAACATTCACTCTACCAAGATTTTATTTTAATTCAAAGCCATCACCCTGCATGGTGCATGCTAGCTCTTACAGGCTTCCAGGTAATCAAATATGATACAACACCTATAAAATACTTGCACTCATACAAGAAATGTAGATAAACAGGTTTCTTTTCCATTGCTCATATGATTGTTAACTCATAAGCTTAGAGGTTTGATGCCCAAAGAGCAACGGCGAACTGAAGGAGCTTAACCTCCAGATTTACCTACCAATTGCAAATCTCTTGTTGTTGGTGCTGGTTTCGAATATGTCATCCAACACCTTCAAGCCTTGCTCGGTTCCATCACTAGTAGGAAAACCCTTATAGAAATAGAGCGTTAGTTGCGCCGCACCAATTTTGGACGGCGCTGTTATTTTCGTACAATACCAGCGGGCGTTGAGGAAATCTGAGTGCCGAAGGTCTAAAGTACTAGTGGCGTTGATATTCGGACAAGCGTCCCTGGTCTTTGGCTAAATACTTGAGGCGTGCACCTATATTGCAATGCCTCTGTTTTTTCAAGTACCATCAACGTGCTATAGAAAAGCCACGCCGCGCTACATGAGGAAAATATCGGTGGCGTCGGTTCTATTTTGGGACGCCTCGCCCAAGACCAATGACCGAACTTATCGAAGTACTTTGGGTTTTTGACAATTGCGAACCGAACAAATAACTAAAGCTTGGGTCCTCGGTTTTTTCGGCTTCGGTCCCAGGTTTTTCGGCTCCTCTTTTCGTTTTCCGGGTCTTTTGCCCACCCCTAGCAACTTGGGTTCCAACATAATTGTTATTTTTTTATATTATTAAGAGATGACATTTTAATTTCTCATGCATGGCAATTTTTAAATTTCATTCATGGCATTTAGATAAGACAAAATTATGTTCAAACATACCCCCCCCCCCCCCCCCCCCCCCCCCCGCGAACCAACATGTGTTTGGATGGTTAGAGGGACAGTGGTATCCTCAGCCCACCAGGGTTCAAGTCCTGGTGCTCGCATTATTCCTGGATTTATTTCAGGATTTCCGGTGATGCGCTTTCAGTGGGAGGAGACGTTCCCGTCAACGACGAGGCGCCTACGGTGACTTCGTAAATCTCAAGATGATATGCCGGCTCAGTTTCTCAAAGATGCTCATAGGGGTAGGGTGTGTGTGTGCGTTCATAGGTGTGAATGTATGCGCGTATGTATGAGCGCTTGCGTGTGTACGGGCGTTTTTTGTGTTTTGATAATGCCATTTTTTCTACAAGTTTTTTGTCTCCCTACATTTTTGCATGACAATTTTTCTATGTATTTTTTTCGGTAATGTACGTTGGCAATTTTTTGTATATAACATGGCAATTAACTGTTGTGCACTCCGTGTTAAAACTTACTGTGTGTGCCATTGTGATTTTTCTGTATTGTATATTTAATAGTTTTTGGACAGTTTTCACATTTTTTTTAATTTTTGGTGCAAAAGGCAATTCTGTTGGGGCAGGAGGCTAGCAAAGGCCTGTCCTGCATGGGTTCGCTCAGGAGGGTGTTCGTATCTTTCTCAAAAAAAAAAAAAAAAAAAGGAGGGTGTTCGTATCGAACGAAAAGGTTCGCGATGGGGCTTTCCTGGTAGCGAACGTTCCGTTCGCTCCAGTGCCGCCTTCGATCGAACGACAGATCGATATCCCGGTCCTCTTTTTTTTTTTTCTAGCTAGAAGTTTGATGGTGAAGGTGGTTGTGGTTCGCGCCGAGAGCATATCCAAAAACAGCCCTATTTTTAGGCACGGGCTGTTTTTAAGGCACGAGAAGGCAAAAAATGTCCTCCTACAGCCTAATCCTAAAATATTGCAAAAAAACAAAAATGCGAGCCCAAAAAAGAGGCACCCTGTGCAGCAAATATGCGGCACACAGGCGGCTGCCGCAAACCGAAAACGGCTTGCCGCCGCACACCCGCCGCCGGCGTCAGATCTGCCGCTGCTGCACCCGCCGCGCCCTGCTGACGGCCTGATCCGCTTTCCCGCCGCGTCCCGCACCCGCCGGAGCAAGGAATCGAGTCGCCGCCGCCGTATTGCCGCCACAATCCGCCGCCGGCGCGTTTTTGGAGCCGTCGCTTCCTCTCTGGCCTGCCGCCACCGGTTCTTCTCGGGGGCGTCGCCTGCCCGGAGCCGCTCGATTCGTCTCCGGCCCGCCGTCATGGCTCCTTCGCGCAAGAGCTCCGCCGGCTACAACAGGGTGCGCCGGCAGCCGTCCGGCAACTACGGCGTGGAGTTTCAGCACGCCGGCCGCCGGTATTGGCTCGGCACATTCACGTCGGCCGATATCGCTGCCCGCGCGTACGACGTCATCGTGTGGAGGCTCGGCCTCCCCCGCTCGAAGCTCAATTTCCCGGAGATTGAGTCTCGGGCGGATGCGGAGCACGTCGGCCCTCCGGTGACCATTGAGTCGAGCCCGATCCGGGCTCCTCGCATTGTCATCGACGAGCGCGACAACATCCGTGAGAGCGACGAGGAGGCCATGGCGGCGTTTGCTCGGGCACATCCGGAGTATGTGCAAGCCGAGAGGGAGTTCTACTGGAAGAAGGAGGCCGAGAAGCACAAGAACGACAATGAGGCAGGGCCTTCGTCGTCACAGGGCAAGAAGAAGAAGAATGCAGGAGGCTTCGGTGTGGTCGACGTCGAGAGTGATGGGTCGGATGATATCGACTGGGACAATCTGTAGTGTCCGTAGTAGTGCTTGTCATAGTTTAACTTGGTAGTTAAGTGGCATGTAGTATTTGAACTATGTTTGTAGTTTGCATGTTTAAATTTGGGTCGAACGTTGTTTGAAATATGAAATGTGGTGGAAGTAGTTCAAATGTTAGTTTAAAAAAAGTTGATTTGATTGATCTGGATGCCCTATTTTAGGTCCGCTGTTGGAGAGGGCGACTAGTCGTGCCGAAAAAAACACCTTCTCGTGGCCAATTTTTTTCCTCCAGCATTCAGTGATATCAACTGGGACATTCTCCAGCTGTTGGAGATGCTCCGAGGCATTCTTTCCAGCGAACGAGTGTGTTCGCTTGTTACCCCCACCCTGGTGGAACGACTTGTTCACGCCAGCCTTCCCCCAGGGAAAACATTAGCCGGCTATTGGAATTCAAAATATAATGGGTGTGGCTAGATCTCAGTCGACTGAGACTTAACCAAGTCTCAGTCAAGTGCATAACATATAAAAAGGAAAAAATTAAAAATTAAATAGAAACTTTGCACAGATCTCCGTGTAGGATCTCACGAATATAGTGTCGACTGGGACTTGATTCGACTGAGATTTAGCAATCCCGAAATCTAATATGATATCATGTTTAGTGAGGAAAGTGAGTTTTTTCCTGTCTTAATCCAGATATAACTCTTAACGCCAAAACGAGGACAACTATTTCTCTCTCACACAAAGCATTAGGAGTGAGAGCACATTCAGATACAACACTATCCAGATATAACTCTTAACGCCAAAACGAGGACAACTATCGTCTGGACCAAAGCGCAATTTACCATCTCACGTGGTACCCTATCGGTTCGCAGACCGGTCCGGTTGTTTGTTTTCCTGCAAACCAGACGGAAACTAGTGATGGAAATATGCCCTAGAGGCAATAATAAAGTTGTTATTATTTTATATTTCCTTGTTCATGATAAAGGTTTATTATTCATGCTAGAATTGTATTGACCGGAAACTTAAATACATGTGTGAATACATAAACAAATACCGTGTCCCTAGTGTGCCTCTACTAGACTAGCTCGTTGATTAAAGATGGTTAAGGTTTCCTAACCATAGACATGAGTTGTCATTTGATAACGGGATCACATCATTAAAAGAATGATGTGATGGACAAGACCCATCCGTTAGCTTAGCATATGATCGTTCTGTTTATTTCTACTGCTTTCTTGAATGTCAAATACATGTTTCTCAGACCATGAGATCATGCAATTGCCGGATACCGAAGGAATACCTTGTGTGCTATCAAACGTCACAACATAACTGGGTGATCATAAAGATGCTCTACAGGTATCTCCGAAGGTGTCCGTTGAGTTGGCATGGATCGAGACTGAGATTTGTCACTCCGTGTTTCAGAGAGGTATCCCTAGGCCCTCTCGGTAATGCACATCATAAGAAGCTTGCAAGCAAAGTGACTAAGGAGTTAGTTACGGGATGATGTATTACGGAACGAGTAAAGAGACTTGCCGATAACGAGATTGAACTAGGTATGGAGATACCGACGATCGAATCTCGGGCAAGTAACATACCGACGGACAAAGGGAATTACGTATGTTGTCATTGCGGTTCGACCGATAAGATCTTCGTGGAATATGTAGAACCAATATGAGCATCCAGGTTCCGCTATTGGTTATTGACCGGAGAGGCTTCTCAGTCATGTCTACATCATTCCCAAACCCGTAGGGTCCGCACGCTTAACGTTCGTTGACGATATAGTGTTATACGAGTTATGTGAATTGGTAACCGGATATTGTTCGGAGTCCCGGATGAGATCCCGGACGTCACGAGGAGTCTCGGAATGGTCGAGAGGTAAAGATTTATATATGGGAAGTCATATTTTGGGTTCCGGAAAAAAGTGCAGTTTTTTCGGTATTGTACCGGGAAGTTTCCAAAAGGTTCCGGAGGATTCCGGAAGTCCACAAGTGGGTCCACCACGTCCCAAGGGCTAGCATGGGCTAAAGGGAGGCGCCCTGGCCTTATTGGGCCAGGCGCACAAAGTCCTCAAAAGCCCACGCAGCTAGGGAAGGAAAAAATGGAGAGTCCTAGTAGGAATAGGATTGGACTTTGGAGTCCAAGTCCACGTATGTACTATTCACGGTTACTGTTCATGTGGCGCTATTCCTTCTACTCCAAGCCCCTACACATATATAAATAGAGGAGAGGGGGCGCCCCAAAGGATATAGAACATTGTCTTAGCCGTGTGCGGCGCCCCCCTCCACAGTTCCGTCCCTCGGTCATATTTTCGCAGTGCTTGAGCGAAGCCCTGCGGAGATAGCATTACCATCACCGTCACCACGCCGTCGTGCTGTCGGAAATCATCCACTACCTCGCCGTCTTGCTGGATCAAGAAGTCGAGGACGTCACCGAGCTGAACGTGTGCTGAACGCGGAGGTGCCGTACGTTCGGTACTCGGTCGGTTGGATCGTGAAGTTGTTCGACGACATCAACCGCGTTGTTCTAACGCTTCCGCTTACGGTCTACGAGGGTACGTAGACACACTCCCCCTCTCGTAGCTATGCATCTCCATGGATAGATCTTGCGTGTGCGTAGGATTTTTTTTGTTTTCCATGCAACGTTCCTCAACAGTGGCATCATGAGCCAGGTCTATGCGTAGATGATATGCACGAGTAGAACACAAAGAGTTGTGGGCGGTGATCGTCATACTGCTTACCACCAACGTCTTATTTTGATTCGACGGTATTGTAAGATGAAGCGGCCCGGACCAACCTTACATGTCCACGTACATGAGACCGGTTCCACCGACAGACATGCAACTTGTTTTGCATAAAGGTGGCTGGCGGGTGTCTGTTTCTCATACTTTAGTTGAATCGAATTTGACTGCGGCCGGTCCTTGTTGAAGGTTAAAACAGCAAACTTGATAAATCACCGTTGTGGTTTTGTGCCGTAGGTAAGAACGGTTCTGGCTAGAAGCCCGTAGCAGCCACGTAAAACTTGCAACAACAAAGTAGAGGACGTCTAACTTATTTTTGCAGGGTATGCTGTGATGTGATATGGTCAAGACATGATGTGATATACGTTGTTGTATGAGATGATCATGTTTTGTAATTTATCGGCAACCGGCAGGAGCCTTATGGTTGTCTCTTTATTGTATGAAATGCAAGCGCCATGTAATTGCTTTACTTTATCGCTATGCGTTAGCAATAGTTGTAGAAGCAATAGTTGGCGAGACGACCACGACGCAACGATGGAGATCAAGGTGTCGAGCCGGTGACGACGGAGATCATGACGATGCTTTGGAGATGGAGATCAAAAGCACAAGATGATGGCCATATCATGTCACATATTTTGATTGCATGTGATGTTTATCCTTTATGCATCTTATTTTGCTTAGAAGGACGGTAGCATTATAAGATGATCCCTTCACTAAATTTCAAGATGAAAGTGTTCTCCCCGAGTATGAACCGTTGCTAAAGTTCGTCGTTTCGAAGCACCTCATGATGATCGGGTGTGATAGATTCTACGTTCACATACAACGGGTGTAAGCCAGTTTTACACAAGCAGAATACTTGGGTTAAACTTGACGAGCCTAGCATGTACAGACATGGTCCCGGAACACTGGAGACCGAAAGTTCGAACATGAGTCATATAGTAGATATGATCAACATGAAGATGTTCACCATTGATGACTATCCCATCTCACGTGATGATCGGACATGGGCTAGTTGATTTGAATCATGTATCACTTAGTTAACTTGAGGGATGTTAATTTAAGTGGGAGTTCATTAGTAATTTGATTAATTGAACTTAATTTCTCATGAACTTAGTCTTGATGGTTTCTTTGCATATCTATGTTGTAGATAAATGGCCCGTGCTACTGTTTCGTTGAATTTTAATGCGTTCCTAGAGAAAGCTAAGTTGAAAGATGATGGTAGCAACTACACGGACTGGGTCCGTAACTTGAGGATTATCCTCATTGCTGCACAGAAGAATTATGTCCTTGATGCACCGCTAGGTGATGGACCTGCTGCAGGAGCTGCTGCAGACGTTGTGAACGTCTGGCAGGCTCGATCTGATGACTACTCGATAGTTCAGTGTGCCATGCTCTACGGCTTAGAACTGGGACTGCAAAAGCGTTTTGAACGCCACGGAGCATATGAGATGTTCCAAGAGCTGAAATTGATATTTTAAGCTAATGCCCGGGTTGAGAGATATGAAGTCTCCAACAAGTTCTTTAGCTGTAAGATGGAGGAGAACAGTTCTGTCAGTGAACACATACTCAGAATGTCTGGGTACAACAACCACTTGACTCAGCTGGGAATTGATCTTCCGGTTGAGAGTGTTATTGACAGAGTTCTTCAGTCACTGCCACCAAGCTATAAAGGCTTCGTGATGAACTATAATATGCAAGGGATGGAGAAGACAATTCCCGAGCTCTTCGCGATGCTGAAATCAGCGGAGGTAGAAATCAAGAAGGAGCATCAAGTGTTGATGGTTAACAAAACCACTAGTTTCAAGAAAAAGGGAAAGGGAAAGAAGGGGAACTTCAAGAAGAACGGCAAGCAAGTTGCCGCTCCCACGAAGAAACCCAAAGCTGGACCCAGGCCTGAAACAGAGTGCTTCTACTGCAAAGGGACTGGTCACTGGAAGCGGAACTGCCCCAAGTATTTGGCGGATAAGAAGGATGGCAAAGTGACCAAAGGTATATTTGATATACATGTTATTGATGTGTTCCTCACTAATGCTCGCAGTAGCGCCTGGGTATTTGATACTGGTTCGGTTGCTCATATTTGTAACTCGAAACAGGAGCTACGGAATAAGCGAAGATTGGCTAAGGACGAGGCGACGATGCGCGTCGAGAATGGTTCCAAGGTTGATGTGATCGCCGTCGGCACGCTACCTCTACATCTACCTTCGGGATTAGTTTTAGACCAAAATAATTGTTATTTGGTGCCAGCGTTGAGCATGAACATTATATCTGGATCTTGTTTATTGCGAGATGGTTATTCATTTAAGTCAGAGAATAATGGTTGTTCTATTTATATGAGTAACATCTTTTATGGTCACGCACCTTTTCTGAATGGTCTATTCTTGTTGAATCTCGATCGTAGTGATACACATATTCATAATATTGATGCCAAAAGATGCAAAGTTGATAATGATAGTGCAACATACTTGTGGCACTGCCGTTTATGTCATATTGGTGTAAAGCGCATGAAGAAACTCCATGCGGATGGACTTTTGGAATCTCTTGATTATGAATCATTTGATACTTGCGAACCATGCCTCATGGGCAAGATGACTAAAACTCCGTTCTCCGAAACAATGGAGCGAGCTACTGATTTGTTGGAAATAATACATACCGATGTATGCGGTCCGATGAATGTTGAAGCACGCGGCGGGTATCGTTATTTTCTAACCTTCACAGATGATTTGAGTAGATATGGGTATATCTACTTGATGAAACACAAGTCTGAAACATTTGAAAAGTTCAAAGAATTTCAGAGTGAAGTAGAGAATCATCGTAACAAGAAAATAAAGTTTCTACGATCTGATCGCGGAGGCGAATATTTGAGTTACGAGTTTGACCTTCATTTAAGAAAATGTGGAATTGTTTCACAACTCACGCCACCTGGAACACCACAGCGTAATGGTGTGTCCGAACGTCGTAACCGTACTTTATTGGATATGGTGCGTTCTATGATGTCTCTTACCGATTTGCCACTATCGTTTTGGGGTTATGCATTAGAGACAGCTGCATTCACGTTAAATAGGGCACCGTCTAAATCCGTTGAGACGACACCATATGAACTATGGTTTGGTAAGAAACCTAAGCTGTCGTTTCTTAAAGTTTGGGGATGCGATGCTTATGTGAAAAAGCTTCAACCTGATAAGCTCGAACCCAAAGCGGAGAAGTGCGTCTTCATAGGATACCCTAAAGAAACAATTGGGTACACCTTCTACCACAGATCCGAAGGCAAGGTCTTGTTGCCAAGAATGGGTCCTTTCTAGAGAAGGAGTTTCTCTCGAAAGAAGTGAGTGGGAGGAAAGTAGAACTTGATGAGGTAATTGTACCTTCTCTCGAATTGGAAAGTAGCTCATCAGAGAAAACCGTTCCCGTGATGCCTGCACCAATAAGAGAGGAAGATAATGATAAAGATCATGAAACTTCAGATCAAGTTACTACTGAACTTCGTAGGTCGACCAGAGTACGTTCCGCACCAGAGTGGTACGGTAATCCTGTTCTGGAAGTTATGTTGTTAGACAACGGCGAACCTACGAACTATGAAGAAGCTATGATAAGCCCGGATTCCGACAAATGGCTTGAGGCCATGAAATCTGAGATAGGATCCATGTATGAGAACAAAGTATGGACTTTGGTGGACTTGCCCGATGATCGGCAAGCCATTGAGAATAAATAGATTTTTAAGAGGAAGACGGATGCTAATGGTAATATCACTGTCTACAAAGCTTGACTTGTCGCGAAAAGTTTTCGACAAGTTCAAGGGGTTGACTACGATGAGACTTTCTCACCCGTAGCGATGCTTAAGTCTGTCCGAATCATGTTAGCAATTGCCGCATTTTATGATTATGAAATCTGGCAAATGGATGTCAAAACTGCATTCCTTAATGGTTTTCTCAAAGAAGAGTTGTATATGATGCAACTAGAAGGTTTTGTCGATCCTAAGGATGCTAACAAAGTGTGCAAGCTCCAGCGATCCATCTATGGACTGGTGCAAGCATCTCGGAGTTGGAATATACGCTTTGATGAGGTGATCAAAGCATATAGTTTTGTACAGACTTACGGTGAAGCCTGTATTTACAAGAAAGTGAGTGGGAGCTCTGTAGCATTTCTAATATTATATGTGGATGACATATTGTTGATTGGAAATGATATAGAATTTCTGGATGGCATAAAGGGATACTTGAATAAGAATTTTTCAATGAAAGACCTCGGTGAAGCTGCTTATATATTGGGCATCAAGATCTATAGGGATAGATCAAGACGCTTGATAGGACTTTCACAAATCACATACCTTGACAAAGTTTTGAAGAAGTTCAAAATGGACCAGTCAAATAAAGGGTTCTTGCCTGTCTTGCAAGGTGTGAAGTTGAGTCAGACTCAATGCCCGACCACGACAGAAGATATAGAGAAAATGAAAGTCATTCCCTATGCCTCAGCCATAGGTTCTATTATGTATGCCATGCTGTGTACCAGACCTGATGTGTGCCTTGCCATAAGTTTGGCAGGGAGGTACCAGAGTAATCCAGGAGTGGATCACTGGACAGCGGTCAAGAATATCCTAAAGTACCTGAAAAGGACCAAGGACATGTTTTGCGTTTATGGAGGTGACGAAGAGCTCGTCGTAAAGGGTTACGTCGATGCAAGCTTCGACACTGATCCGGATGACTCTAAGTCACAAACCGGATACGTATTTATATTAAATGGTGGAGCTGTCAGTTGGTGCAGTTCCAAGCAGAGCGTCGTGGCGGGATCTACGTGTGAAGCGGAATACATAGCTGCTTCGGAAGCAACACATGAAGGAGTCTGGATGAAGGAGTTCATATCCGATCTAGGTGTAATACCTAGTGCATCGGGTCCAATGACAATCTTTTGTGACAACACTGGTGCAATTGCCATAGCCAAGGAGCCCAGGTTTCACAAGAAGACCAAACATATCAAGAGACGCTTCAACTCCATTCGTGAATATGTCAAGGATGGAGACATAGAAATTTGCAAAGTACACACGGATCTGAATGTGGCAGACCCGTTGACTAAACCTCTTCCACGAGCAAAACATGATCAGCACCAAGACTCCATGGGTGTTAGATTCATTACTATGTAATCTAGATTATTGACTCTAGTGCAAGTGGGAGACTGATGGAAATATGCCCTAGAGGCAATAATAAAGTTATTATTATTTTATATTTCCTTATTCATGATAAAGGTTTATTATTCATGCTAGAATTGTATTGACCGGAAACTTAAATACATGTGTGAATACATAAACAAATACCGTGTCCCTAGTGTGCCTCTACTAGACTAGCTCGTTGATCAAAGATGGTTAAGGTTTCCTAACAATAGACATGAGTTGTCATTTGATAACGGGATCACATCATTAGGAGAATGATGTGATAGACAAGACCCATCCGTTAGCTTAGCATATGATCGTTCTGTTTATTGCTACTGCTTTCTTGAATGTCAAATACATGTTCCTCAGACCATGAGATCATGCAACTCCCGGATACCGGAGGAATACCTTGTGTGCTATCAAACGTCACAACGTAACTGGGTGATCATAAAGATGCTCTACAGGTATCTCCGAAGGTGTCCGTTGAGCTGGCATGGATCGAGACTGGGATTTGTCACTCCGTGTTTCGGAGAGGTATCTCTGGGCCCTCTCGGTAATGCACATCATAAGAAGCTTGCAAGCAAAGTGACTAAGGAGTTAGTTACGGGATGATGTATTACGGAACGAGTAAAGAGACTTGCCGGTAACGAGATTGAACTAGGTATGGAGATACCGACGATCGAATCTCGGGCAAGTAACATACCGACGGACAAAGAGAATTACGTATGTTGTCATTGCGGTTCGACCGATAAGATCTTCGTGGAATATGTAGGAACCAATATGAGCATCCAGATTCCGCTATTGGTTATTGACCGGAGAGGCGTCTCAGTCATGTCTACATCATTTCCGAACCCGTAGGGTCCGCACGCTTAACGTTCGTTGACGATATAGTGTTATATGAGTTATGTGAATTGGTAACCGAATATTGTTCGGAGTCCCGGATGAGATCCCGGACGTCACGAGGAGTCTCGGAATGGTCGAGAGGTAAAGATTTATATATGGGAAGTCATATTTTGGGTTCCGGAAAAAAGTGCAGTTTTTTCGGTATTGTACCGGGAAGCTTCCAGAAGGTTCCGGAGGATTCCGGAAGTCCACAAGTGGGTCCACCACGTCCCAAGGGCTGGCATGGGCTAAGGGGAGGCGCCCTGGCCTTATTGGGCCAGGCGCACCAAGTTCTCAAAAGCCCACGCAGCTAGGGAAGGAAAAAAGGGAGAGTCCTAGTAGGAATAGGATTGGACTTTGGAGTCCAAGTCCACGTATGTACTATTCACGGTTACTCTTCACGTGGCACTATTCCTTCTACTCCAAGCCCCTACACATATATAAATAGAGGAGAGGGGGCGCCCCAAAGGATATAGAACATTGTCTTAGCCGTGTGCGGCGCCCCCCTCCACAGTTCCGTCCCTCGGTCATATTTTCGTAGTGCTTGGGCGAAGCCCTGCGGAGATAGCATTACCATCACCGTCACCACGCCGTCGTGCTGCCGGAACTCATCCACTACCTCGCCGTCTTGCTGGATCAAGAAGTCGAGGACGTCACCGAGCTGAACGTGTGCTGAACGCGGAGGTGCCGTACGTTCGGTACGCGGTCGGTTGGATCGTGAAGTTGTTCGACGACATCAACCGCGTTGTTCTAACGCTTCCGCTTACGTTCTACGAGGGTACGTAGACAAACTCCCCCTCTCGTAGCTATGCATCTCCATGGATAGATCTTGCGTGTGCGTAGAATTTTTTTTGTTTTCCATGCAACGTTCCCCAACAACTAGGGGGGCTTGCGCGGTGTCCGGACGTTGCCACACACGCGTCCGACACCCCTGTCCCACCCAAAACACCATTTCCCTCTCCCGCGCAAACGCACCTCGCTCCCCTGCGCCGCATTCATGCCAGCCCAGAGTGGGCGCGACCGTTCACTGGAGCTTTCATTGAAGCAGCGCGCAGGCTGAGAGCGTCGCCCACACAGCTTCCCGGTCTCCGCACCTATTCAATGCCGGAGAGACTTGACCGGACGGAACGTGACGGCTCTCTACGCATTCAAACCGGCTGCCCATCCGTCCGCCCGTCGGCATTAAACAAGCGCGACGACTGAGAAACCCACTCCGGCACCCGCATTCACATAGCCCGCTTGGCCGAAGCCCGCTCTTATATGTGGCCACCAGGCCATGCACGATCCACACCGCACCACCTTCACTGTCCATCCTCCTCTATGCACCACGCCTACCATGACCAGGAGCTCTAAAGCGCTACAGGAGAGCCTCTCCGCGGAACAGTAGCAGGAGCTGGCCTGCATTGCGGCCGGTTGGCAGGCCCACCCCGCGAGCTCGACAGAGGCCACCTTGCTGGTGAGTTCATCGGAGGCCAGCGACAACGATGAGATGATGGACGAAGCGTCCGACAATGAGTCAGGACCACCGCCCGCGCCGGTCCATGCCGGATTCACCTTGGAGTAGGCGCGGGCGCACTTCAACGCCGTACTAGCGGAAGAGTAGCCGGCACCGCCGGTGTCGGCGTTCCGGCAGGCATAGGAGAATCAACGCTACAACCTCCGCCTACTCGACGAGCACTGGCTCATGGAGTGACAAATCGTCGGCGAGCAGGCCAACGACAATGCCGTGCAGCCATGGTGGCAGATAATCTGGGCTTCCTGGATGAGCAGCGGGCGATGTACAAGTTCATTTGCAGCGCCAGCGACATCTGCCGCAAGCGATGGCGGCTCCGCGTCCTTCGGGCAGAGAGGGACACCCTGTTCACAGAGATCGACGCGCATCCGGATGAAGAGGAGGCGAAGGCGCATGACGTTGCCAGCTCCACGTCGGGTCGCGACCCCCGTGCGTTCGCGCTTGGCAAATATTTAGGCTAGGTTAAAAAAAGTGTCGTCTTCTTTTATTTAGTTGAAAATATGTCAAAATGTAATGAATTTCGTCTGGTTTAAATGAAAATCATCCAGTTTGCATGAAATTCGTCCGGTTTGTTCGATTTCGCTTTGGAATGTAAGCGGGCACGGTTAGATAGCTGGCTCCTGTATCATTGTCCTTGCAGTTTCGGGTATGCCTTGGAGATGAATAAGCCATTGGAGAAGGTGTATATATGACATACAACATTAAATAACTAAGCCATTGAAGAAGATGTATTTAAAGTTCTAAACACAATTTAATATTCTATGATATGGCTTAACAAATGATGCATTGGGAGTGCCCTGAATCATCTGTCATAAGGGACGCACTGTCAGTTGTTAAATAAGCAGAGTTCTCGTCAGACACATGGCCATAGGCCTGTGCCTCCAAAGACCGAACCTCCCCAGCACCACGCATCTCTGCAAGCACAGGCAACTTCGCGTCTGCAGATCGTAGCACATCCATGGCCTGCGCAACGGACGGTCGCCGCATCGGGTCGTGGTGCGCGCACCACAGCCCTGTGACGAGCAGACGCTCCATCTGCAGCCTGTCAAACTCGCCATTCAGCCTCCGGTCTGCCGCGTCGACGATCCGGTTCCGGTGGTACATGCCACGGACCGAGGCCAGCAGCGCCGCCGAGGCCTGATGATCCGTTCGCCTCAACGTCGGCCGCCTGCCGCAGGCAATCTCGAGGAGCACGACGCCGAAGCTGTACACGTCGGACTCGGCGCTGGGCCTGCGGCTGCTGACGAACTCCGGGTCAATGTACCCGAGGGTTCCCGCGACGACCTGCGTAGTCCGTGGCTCGGCTCCGTGGTCGACGAGCCTCGCCAGCCCGAAGTCTCCGAGCTTGGCGTTGCCCGACGCGTCGAGCATCACGTTTGCGGGTTTGATGTCGCCGTGCACGATGCACTGGTCGCAGTCCGTGTGGAGGTACCGCAAGGCGGAGCCCAGCCCTAGCGCGATCTTGTACCTGCAGTGGTAGTGGTCAGTACAGGACAGAGCTTGGTCGATGCAGCAGGAGTACTACCTCTCTGGCCACGTTAAGTGACTGTCAGGACTGTAGAGATGGGTGTCGAGGCTGCCTCCCGGCATGAGCTCGTAGACAAGCGCTAGTCGTTCCCGGCGACGGTACCAGCCGACGAGCTGGACGATGTTGCGGTGCCTAAGCTGGCTCATGACATTGACCTCTGCCTCAAACTCCTTGCGCCCCTGCACGGTCGTCTGATCCTCCGAGAGCGTCTTGATGGCCACAAGCCGGTCTTGGTCACTCAAGTAGCCGCGGTACACCGGACCGAACCCCCCTCTTCCGATCTTTCTCTGCTCGGCGAAATTGTCCGTCGCGGCGGCGAGCTCGCGGTAGCGAAACTCCCTAGGTCCCAATCCTCGCCGGAGCTCGATAACCGATGTGCTCTGCCTCAGCCTCTTTCCGCGTATGCAGAGCAGAAGGGCTGTCACGGTGCAAATCAAGCCCAGCAAAGCCGAGCGTACGACAGCTGCTTGCTTCGACCACGAAGGCGCGATCTTCCCGAGGATCGCAGTCGCAACAGGCCGTTTCTTCCTCGTGGTCATCGCTCTCCGGCCATATCTTTGCTCACTAGGTTGGTCGGGGAGGCTGTAACTGTAAGGGAATAGACGGGGCACTCTTCCACTCATGCTCTCAGAAAGCGTATTTGCAAGTTTGTATTCTTCGAACGCGGAAGAGAGATCGGATAAAAACCTGGCTCTGCAGTCAACTGATGGCCTGAAGCGAGAATCGTTAGTCTGCTCACTAATAATGCACCACACATAGTCACTGAAACTGATTCTGCGCATGGTTTTCATTGCAAGTGTGGCATCATCGCAAGAGATCACATCGGAGTGATCCCAGGCGCTGCAGTTGAATGCGGCGGCGTGAGATGCGAGGCAGAAAACACAGGATAGCACGAGCAAGATATGGATTCTTGCGTTGCAGGCAGCCATGGTGTGTTTTTGTTCTTGGGATGGCTCGGTTGGCCAGAGCAAGCTTATTGATAGAGGGAGGAGGTCAGGTCAGGACAAGAATTCCCCAACAAAACGTTCTTCGGTTTAATCGCTCTATTTTATCTCTATCTGTATAAACTGATGCATAGGGAGAACATATCAAGGTGGATTTTCTAATGACTCTGCTATATAGCGGTCCTGCACATCTGCGTTGAACGGCCCCCATCCGGTAAATGCCGAAACGAATATACATCAATTAATTTAAAATATGTTTGTTTTAACACAATCCAAGATTCGAAGGCTTCAACGAATTTCCCGGCAAAAGAAAGACTTCAAATAATTTATAATAATACCAATTTTTGTTTCAAAATTTATTTTCAAAATTTGAAATGCAAGTTTTGTAGTTTTTGAAATGTATCTAAAATTATTGAAATATCCATGAAATAATTAAATTTTGTGTCAAATGACAATGGAATGTTCCAGAAATGATTAACATATAAATGGGCAATTAAAATGTGTGTGAAAACATATTAATTATATCTGTAAATTGTTCTGAAACAATGATATTTCTAGTACCTATATAAAATGTTTCTAAAATTAATTCAAACATGATTGTAATAATTGAAATCCGACAGAAATATTCGTAAGATTATGGAAAATATATGTATGTTTTTGAATTAATTTGTAAACTTCTTTAAAAATCAAAAAAATATTGAAAATATTTGAATAAAAATATGCCTTTTTGAAATATCACTGAAATAATTGAAGCAAATTAATCATAAAATCCCAAAAATATATCAAGCTTCTTTCGAAACTTTTTTGAAAATTGATTTAAACATGACCGTGATAACTGAAATCCGACGGAAAGGTCTGCTAAGTTTTTGTACTTATATGTATGCTTTTGAATTAGTCTGTAAATTTCTATAAAAATAAAAAAATTGCAAGATATTGAAAATATCTGAATAAAAATATGCCTTTTTGGAATGTCACTAAAATAATTGATTTTTTTTAAAAGATAATTTGTTTTGAAACTTTTTAAAATTACTTTTATATGTTTGAATGATTTGGATCTATTGGAAGTTTATTGATTATATATTTGCAATCTACGACCTTCAAAAAGAAACATTCCGGAAGTCATATAAATTAATTAATTTTAAAATATTTTTTCACAAAAGCCAAGATTCAAACACTTCAACTAATTTCCTCTTAAAAACAAAGACTTCAAATAGTTTAAGATAATTTCAAATTTTTGTTTCACATTTAATTAAAAAAATGTAAGTTTAATGATTTTGTTAAAAAATGACTACACTTGTTGAAATATGCTTGAAATAACAAAAATTTGTGCTCAATGTCTATGGAATGTTCCAAAAAAATGTGTGCGAAAATGTATTTATTATGTTTGTAAATTATTTTGAAATAATGAATTTTTTGGTATGTATATGAATGGTTTCTGAAATTGATTGAAACATGACTCTAATAGTTGAAATCGAACGGAAATGTCTGTAATTTTTTCATTTTTTGTACTTATAACAATGTTCATGAATTAATTTGTAAAGTTATTCTGAAACAACAATAAGTCACAAATAATTGAAAATCTTTGAATAAAATATTTTTAGAATGTCACTGAAATGATTGGAATTTTGAATGGAAAAAAAATGCTAAAAGGATATCAAACTTCTTTTGAAAGTTACTTTTATGTGTTTGAATGATTTTGAATTTCTTGACCGTTATTGATAATATATTTGAAATCTATGACCCGTCAATACCAAAAATTGGAATGCAGATACATAGAAGATACAACTCACAATATATGTATGGTTTCACACATACAACTTACAGTATATGTATGGCTTTACATCATGGGGATACTATATTGGTGAGAATGTGTCCGCGACATAGCAAACCCATCAGTGGTGGAGGACGATATTTTTAGGTGGGCGGAATGTGTTAGAATTAATCCGAGGAACGTCGCCCATCTACCAAGGACCAAGCAATCACACAAGGCACTACACCGAGATTTGTTAACTACGTTCACCAACATGGCTACATCCCCGGGGCATGCCTACAGGTGCTCCTCCCCGTGACATGACCACGAGTTGCCACGACTTTGCACATCACCCGGACTTAGCCTTGAGCCCTGTTGGACTGCATTCTGCCCTGTTGGGCCACGCCTGTAGCGAGCGCCTTACACGCCGAAAAACGTTTCGCGACGATCAGCCAGCTGAGCGGTCGGCCGGTCGCTCTCGCGTCGTTGGATGAGATAAGGATCCCACGTCCCCCAGCACCCACACGTGTCTGGTGGGCTTCATGCAGCGCTCCCTCCTTTTTCGAAAAGGGGCGCTTTATATTACTTAAAATATTTAAGTATTACACCCGGCCTCTGCATAACTAAGATGCACACAGCCAAACAAGGTCCTCTCACACAAACAAAAAATAAAAAAGGCGAAATACAAAGAGAGATGTAGAGTCCGTATAACGCCTAAAGCGTAGGGGGGCCAATCCTAAGATCATGCTGCCACCCATGTTGGGTAAAAGTATCCCTCGCCGTAGCCTCCAATCGTGTACACACCTCCGTAAACAGGTCTCGATTCTCCACGCGTTGTAGAGAGGACCATAAATGAAGAGTCCCGGTACATCTGTAGATAACCTGCATCAGAGAAGTACTTTTATCATTAAAAACCTTATCATTTCTACATAGCCAAAGCGACCAAATAACGGCAAGCGCTCCCACCCTGAGAAGAGTTCTAAACCTGTGATCAATCCCATGTAACCAGTTGCCAAATACATTAGCAACGCTACAAGGAGGATACAAGCCAGAAGCTATTTGGATGACTGACCATATAGAACGAGCCAATTTGCATTGGAAGAATAAATGTTTTATTGTCTCATCATGGTGACAAAAGACACATTGCGTACTTCCATGCCAATTCCTCTTAATAAGGTTATCTTTAGTAAGAATGACTCCGCGACGAAGATACCATGCAAAGATTTTATTTTTAAGAGGTATCTTCATCTTCCAGATCTTCTTGTTATTATCAACTGGCACATCAGACTGGATTAACGCTCTATACATTGACTCCACAGAGAATTGTCCATTCCCATGGAGGTTCCATCGGAAAACATCAGACCCATGTGACAATTGCACCGTGGACAACCGCTGGAGCAGGGTGTTCCACGATTGGAGTCTGGGTCCAATTAAATCTCTTCTGAACGTCACATTTGGCGGAAAAGATTCCATTACCGTGGCGATAGTATCACCCTTGTGGCGCACAATATTGTATAGAGCCGGATATTGTTCCCGGAGTGTGGCATCTCCTAGCCACTTGTCCTCCCAGAATCTAATTTCTGAGCCGTCCTTAATTGAGAAGGATCCATAACAGAAGAAATATTTCTTCGTAGCCATTAGACCCGCCCAAAAGTGGGAATCCCCAGGCTTCCAGTATACCTGGGATACCGCCTTGGAACCCACATATTTCCTCCTTAGGAGGGTTTGCCATACACCATCTTCCGTCAGTAATTTAAACAACCATTTGCCGAGGAGGGCCCTATTCTTAACCTCAAGGTCATGAATGCCCAACCCGCCTTGGTCTTTGGGACGGCAAACCACACTCCATTTGGCCAGTCGATATTTCTTTCTCTCGCTATCTCCTTGCCAAAAGAATCTTGATCGGAAATAATCCAATCTATGTAAGACTCCTTTCGGCAACTGGAAGAAGGAAATCATATATAGTACCATATTACTTAGTACTGAATTGATGAGGACCAATCTTCCACCCAGAGACAGCAGTTTACCTTTCCAACTGCTAAGTCTTTTTTGCAGTCTCTCCTCGACGTGTTTCCATTCAGCATTTGTGAGTCTCTGATAATGTATCGGTATCCCTAAATATGTGATTGGAAACTGGCCCAACCCGCATCCGAACAGTTCAGCGTACAGGTGGGCCTCGTCTTGAGCGTCGCCAAAGCAAAACAATTCACTTTTATGAAAATTGATCTTGAGACCCGAGAGTTGCTCGAATGCTGATAAAATCAGTTTCATATTTCTCGCTTTCTCAAGGTCATGATCCATGAAGAGAATCGTATTGTCGGCATATTGAAGTATAGAGAGACCACCATCAACAAGATGATTTACTACCCCATCAATTTGGCCATCAACCTTGGCACGCTCAATCATGACCGCTAGCATATCTGCCACTATATTGAATAGCATGGGCGATATCGAGTCACCTTGTCGCAATCCCTTCTTCGTTTGAAAGTAGTGTCCAACGTCATCATTGACCTTAATGGCAACACTACCTCCAGAAACGAAGCTATGGACCATAGCGCGCCACTCTACAGAAAATCCTTTCATTCTAAGAGTCTGTTGAAGAAATGGCCACTTGACTTTGTCATAAGCTTTTTCAAAGTCTATTTTGAGTACCACCCCATTCAACTTTTTCCGGTGTAATTCATGGACTGTTTCATGAAGGACAACAACTCCATCTAGGATGTGTCTGCCTTGCATGAAAGCTGTCTGTGAAGGGCGAACCACATGTTCAGCAACCGAATTCAGCCTAATAGTCGCAACCTTTGTGAATATTTTAAAACTAACATTAAGGAGGCAAATAGGTCTATATTGTTGTATCCTTTCAGCCTCATTAACCTTAGGTAATAAAATAATCTCACCGAAGTTTAAGCGAAACAATTCTAGTTGGCCAGCATGAAGGTCGCTAAACAAAAGTAGGAGATTCGGTTTGATGACTTCCCAGAAGTTCTGATAGAACTCTGCGGGAAAACCATCCGGACCCGGAGCTTTGTTATGCTCCATTAGGAAAACCGCCTTTCTAACTTCCTCCTCAGAGTATGGAGCTGTTAGTAGGCTGTTTTCCTCATCAGAGACCTGGGGGATGTCATCTGTTCGGGACTCATCCATCGAGAAGTTTCCTTCCTCTGGGGCTCCGAACAGATTTTTATAATAATTAGTGATATAAGATTTAAGTTGCTCATGCCCCTCAATCATGCCCTCGTCCTGTTGTAGGGAATGAATAATTTTCTTCCGGTGTCTGCCATTGGCGACTCCATGGAAATATCTAGAATTCGAATCACCTTTCAGGATAAACTGAGAGTTAGAATGTTGGTACCACTTGAGTTCCTCTTCACGCAGCATGTTAGCTATCTGTGCATTCGAATGATTCTTGATCTCGATTTCATGCTCAGATAGAGGTCTAACCTCTGCCAAAGCTTCTAATTCATCAATGATAGATGAAAGACGAAGCTTCTCCTTTTTGAGGATACCTACCGTATGCCTAGCCCAACCACCAAGGAATTTACGTAATGCACACATTTTGTTATTCCATCTGTGTATGGGGGTAGGCCTGGCCACCGGTTTCTCCCACACCTCCTTGACCATATCATGGAAGCCATCCCGAAGCAACCACCCAAGTTCGAACTTGAACTTGTGTTTATGTTGTGGTCGTGGCAAACCAGTAGTTAGGAGAATGGGTGCGTGGTCCGATATAGCCTCGATACGAGGTAGAGCACGAACAGACACCATAGGAAATTTAGATTCCCAGTCAGTATCCATTAAAACGCGATCTAGTTTCTCATATGTCGGTTCCGGAAGACTGTTCGCCCAAGTGAATTGTCTTCCAATCATGGATACCTCTCGTAGATCTAGACTGTCGATGACAGCGTTGAAAAGGAAAGGCCAATGATTATCAAACCTACCACGGCTTTTCTCATTTGGAAATCGAAGCAAATTGAAATCCCCACCTATAAGAATGGGATAGGGATTATCTTTCGCCAGATTAACCAATTCACGGAGAAAATCGGCCTTGAACTCATCCTGGGCTGCCCCATACACGACGACGAGGGTCCATGTGAAGTTGTCGGCCTTGTTGCGGATATGGAGTTTAACGTGAAACTCACCATCCGAACTAGCCAAAACATCCATAGTCCTTGTATTTACGCCAAGTAAAATGCCACCAGAACGACCTCTAGGCGGTCGTGAAACCCAAGTAAAGTCTATCCCGCCTGAAAGACGGTCAAGCAGACTCACTGAGAAATCACGTCTCCCCGTTTCAGAGATAGCCAAAAAGTCTACATTGTGTTCCCTATTACATTCCGCAATGAATAAATGTTTAGCCAAGTCACGAAGACCTCTGCTATTAAAAAACATTCCATTCATGAGGAAACAATAGGAGATTTAGAACACTTCGCCCTCTTATGGGTCTTACTATCTTTTTTCGAACATGCGGTCTTTGATTTACGTCCGGATGCTGTAAGCTCAATCAATGAACTAAGCCCGGGTTCATCTAGACCCACGTCCGAAACCGCTCCTACTAAGTGAGTGAGTAGCTGACCATCTGATGTGGCATGCAGCTCCTCCTCATCAGTATGAGAGGCATAAGACTTGCTAGAAACACGTGGAGTAACTTTTAATCGGTCATATTCCAAATGTTTCAAAGCATTAGTCGAAAAAGAAATATCCTTCTCATTCTTTCCAAGACTAACACCCACATTATTTAACTTAGAAACGATGGCAGTATTTGAAAAAGCTAAAAAGGATTTGGGTGACGACGTAATACCTTGGTTGTCGAGGTTCTGCGTTGCCTTACGCCGCATTGCCTTGGCCAAGGAATCCTCATCTGTGTCCATAGAACCGTCGTCGGCAACCGTATGCCGACTACTCCGTCGTGTAGGTGTCATCCCCATCGGAGGTCGTGGTGTTGGGGAACGTTGCATGGGAAACAAAAATTTTCCTACGCACACGCAAGATCTATCCATGGTGATGAGCATCTACGAGAGGGAGAGTGAATCTACATACCCTTGTAGATCGCTAAGCGGAAGCGTTAATAAACGCGGTTGATGTAGTCGAACGTCTTCGCGATCCAAATCGCCGAGCGTCCCGCGATCCAATCACGATCCTTCCGATCTAGTGCCGAACGGACGGCACCTCCGCGTTCAACACACGTACGGCTTGATGACGCCTTCACCTCCTCGATCCAGCGAGCGATGGTGAAGTAGTGGTTGAGTTCCAGCAGCACGACGGCGTGGTGATGGTGGTGAGGAACAATCTCTGCAGGGCTTCGCCAAGCACTACGGAGATTATGACGGAGGAACTAGAGGGCTAGGGTTGCCGGCACACGGCTTGGGAAATCCTGATGTCCCGTGTGCTAGCCCTGCCCCTCTATTTATATGTTGAGCCTTGGGGTCTAAACTTGGAGTAAAAGCCTCCTCCGGGTCGGTTTTGCCCGCACAAGGTCGGTTTGGCCCGCAGGGAAAGAGTCCAACTCGGATCCCGGCCGAACCGTGCACAGCCGCGCACAAGCGGTAGTACCGCTTCACACAAGCGGTAGTACCGCTCGGGCGGTAGTACCGCTTCACACAAGCGGTAGTACCGCTCCGGCGGTAGTACCGCTTCACCAAGCGGTAGTACCGCTTACGCGGCAGCAAAACTACTTTTGCACTTTCCAATACCTTGTGGGCTTTATCCCTTTGGCTCATATAAAGTGTTGCTGCACCCGAACACTTCGGTAAACATCCGGAACCCCTTCCGGTGAATTCCGGAACCCTTCCGGAGATCAAAACACTATTATCACATATATCAATCTTTACCTCCGGACTATTCCGGAGATCCTCGTCATGTCCGGGATCTTATCCGGGACTCCGAACAACTTTCGGTCACCAACATAACAACTCAATTATACTAATCGTCACCAAACGTTAAGTGTGTAGACCCTGCGGGTTCGAGAACTATGTAGACATGACCGAGACACCTCTACGGCCAATAACCAATAGCGGGACCTGGATGCCCATATTGGCTCCTACATATTCTACGAAGATCTTTATCGGTCGAACCTCTATGTCAAGGATTCAGTTAATCCCGTATGCTGTTCCCTTTGTTCTTCGGTATGTTACTTGCCCGAGATTCGATCGTCGGTATCACTATACCTAGTTCAATCTCGTTACCGGCAAGTCTCTTTACTCGTTCCGTAATACAAGATCTCGTGGCTAACACTTTAGTCACATTGCTTGCAAGGCTCATTGTGATGTTGTATTACCGAGTGGGCCCTGAGATACCTCTCCGTTATACGGAGTAACAAATCCCAGTCTTGATCCATGCCAACCCAACAGACACCCTCGGAGATACCTGTAGAGCACCTTTATAGTCACCCAGTTACGTTGCGACGTTTGATACACACAAGGTATTCCTCCGGTGTCAGTGAGTTGCATGATCTCATGGTCAAAGGAACAGATACTTGACATGCAGAAAACAATAGCAATAAACTGACACGATCAAATGCTACGTTTACAGTTTGGGTCTTGTCCATCACATCATTCTCCTAATGATGTGATCCTGTTATCAAATGACATCTCATGTCTATGGCTAGGAAACCTTAACCATCTTTGATCAACGAGCTAGTCAACTAGAGGCTTACTAGGGACACAGTGTTGTCTATGTACCCACACATGTATTTGAGTTTCCAATCAATACAATTATAGCATGGATAATAAACGATTATCATGAACAAGGAAATATAATAATAACCAATTTATTATTGCCTCTAGGGCATATTTCCAACAGTCTCCCACTTGCACTAGAGTCAATAATCTAGTTCACATCACTATGTGATTTACATTGTAATGAATCGAACACCCATGCAGTTCTGGTGTTGTTCATGTTTAGCCCTTGGAAGAGGTTTAGTCATCGGATCTGCAACATTTAGATCCGTGTGTACTTTGCAAATATTTATGTCGTCCTCCTTGATGTAATCGCGGATGGAATTGAAACGTCGCTTTATGTGTCTGGTCCTCTTGTGAAATCTTGGTTCCTTGGCTAGAGCAATGGCACCAGTATTATCACAAAACAGAGTCATTGGGTTAAGCGCACTAGGCACTACTCCAAGATCTGTCATGAACTCCTTCATCCAGACACCTTCCTTCGCCGCCTCCGAGGCTGCGATGTACTCCGCTTCGCATGTAGAATCAGCTACCACGCTTTGCTTGGAACTGCACCAGCTAACCGCACCCCCATTAAGAATAAATACGTATCCGGTTTGCGACTTAGAGTCATCCGGATCAGTGTCAAAGCTTGCATCGACGTAACCCTTTACGACGAGCTCTTGATCACCTCCATAAACGAGAAACATGTCCTTAGTCCTTTTCAGGTACTTCAGGATATTCTTGACCGCCGTCCAGTGTTCCATTCCTGGATCACTTTGAAACCTTCCGACCATACTTATGGCAAGGCTGACATCGGGTCTTGTGCACAGCATTGCATACATGATAGAGCCTATGGCCGAAGCATAGGGGATGACACTCATCTTTTCTCTATCTTCTGCAGTCACTGGGCATTGAGTCTTACTCAACTTCATACCTTGCAAAACAGGCAAGAACCCCTTCTTGGACTGATCCATTTTGAACTTCTTCAAAATCTTATCAAGGTATGTGCTTTGTGAAAGTCCTATTAAGTGTCTTGATCTATCTCTATAGATCTTGATGCCTAATATGAAAGCAGCTTCTCCTAGGTCCTTCATTGAAAAACTCTTGTTCAAATATTCCTTTACGCTTTCCAGCATTTCTATATTGTTTCCAATCAGCAATATGTCATCCACATATAATATTAGAAACGCTATAGAGCTCCCACTCACTTTCTTGTAAATACAAGCTTCTCCGTAAACTTGTATAAACTCGAACGCTTTGATCACCTCATCAAAACGAAGATTCCAACTCCGAGATGCTTGCACCAGTCCATAAATGGATCGCTGGAGTTTGCAAACTTTGTCAGCATTCTCTGGATCGACAAAACCTTCTGGTTGCATCATATACAACTCTTCCTTAAGGTAACCATTAAGGAACGCTGTTTTGACATCCATCTGCCAAATTTCATAATCGAAAAAGGCAGCTATTGCTAACATGATTCTGACGGACTTAAGCATCGCTACGGGTGAGAAGGTCTCATCGTAGTCAACTCCTTGAACTTGTGAAAAACCCTTTGCCACAAGTCGAGCTTTATAGACGGTGACATTACCGTCCGCGTCCGTCTTCCTCTTAAAGATCCATTTGTTCTGAATGGCCTTACGCCCTTCAGGTAATACTTCCAAAGTCCATACTTTGTTTTCATACATGGATCCCATCTCGGATTTCATGGCCTCTAACCACTTCTCGGAATCCGGGCCCATCATCGCTTCTCCATAGCTCGTAGGTTCATCGTTGTCTAACAACATGACCTCTAAGACAGGGTTGCCGTACCACTCGGGAGCAGTACGCGTCCTTGTCGACCTACGAGGTTCGATAGCAACTTGATCCAAAGCTTCATGATCATCATCATTAACTTCCTCTTCAGCTAATGTAGGCTCCACAGAAACAACTTTCTGCGCTGCGCTACTCTCAGGTTGAAGTAAAGGTTCAACAACCTCATCAAGTTCTATCTTCCTCCCACTCAATTCTTTCGAGAGAAACTCTTTCTCAAGAAATGTTCCGTTTTTAGCGACAAACACTTTGCCCTCGGATCTGAGGTAGAAGGTATACCCAACTGTCTCTTTTTGGGTATCCTATGAAGACGCATTTCTCCGCTTTGGGTTCCAGCTTTTCAGGCTGAAGCTTTTTGACATAAGCATCACATCCCCAAACTTTAAGAAACGACAGCTTTGGCTTCTTGCCAAACCAAAGTTCATATGGCGTCGTCTCAACGGATTTCGATGGTGCCCTATTTAAAGTGAATGCAGCTGTCTCTAATGCATAACCCCAAAACGATAGTGGCAAATCGGCAAGAGACATCATAGATCGCACCATATCCAATAAGGTTCGATTACGACGTTCGGACACACCATTACGCTGTGGTGTTCCAGGCGGTGTCAATTGTGAAACAATTCCACACTGTCTTAAGTGACTGCCAAACTCATAACTCAGATATTCTCCTCCTCGATCAGATCGTAGGAATTTAATCTTCTTGTTACGATGATTCTCAACTTCACTCTGAAATTGTTTGAACTTTTCAAATGTTTCAGACTTGTGTTTCATTAAGTAAATATACCCATATCTACTTAAGTCATCAGTGAAGGTAAGAAAGTAACGATAACCACCGCGCGCCTCAATACTCATCGGACCGCACACATCAGTATGTATGATTTCCAATAAGTCACTTGCCCGTTCCATTGTTCCAGAGAACGGCGTTTTAGTCATCTTGCCCATGAGGCATGGCTCACATGTGTCAAGTGATTCAAAATCAAGTGACTCCAAAAGTCCATCAGCATGGAGCTTCCTCATGCGTTTTACGCCAATATGACCTAAACGGCAGTGCCACAAGAAAGTGGTATTATCATTATCAATTCTACATCTTTTGGCATCAATGTTATGAACATGTGTATCATTACTATCGAGATTCAATAAGAATAAACCCCTCACATCGGGTGCATGACCATAAAAGATATTACTCATATAAATAGAACAACCATTATTCTCTGATTTAAATGAGTAACCGTCTCGCAATAAACAAGATCCAGATATAATGTTCATGCTTAACGCAGGCACCAAATAACACTTATTTAGGTTCATCACTAATCCCGACGGTAATCGAAGAGCGAGCGTGCCGACGGCGATCACATCAACCTTGGAACCATTTCCCACGCGCATCGTCACTTCGTCCTTTGCCAGCCTCCGTCTATTCCGCAGTTCCTGTTTTGAGTTGCAAATATGAGCAACCGCACCGGTATCAAATACCCAGGCACTACAACGAGAGTTGGTAAGGTACACATCATGTATATCATATATACCTTGTTTGTTGTTGGCCGCCTTCTTGTCAGCCAAATACTTGGGGCAATTCCGCTTCCAGTGTCCAGTTCCCTTGCAATGAAAACACACAGTTTCTGGTTTGGGTCCAGCCTTGGGTTTCTTCACGAGAGGAGCAACTGCTTTGCCACTCTGCTTGGAGTTACCCTTCTTACCCTTGCCATTTTTCTTGAAACTAGTGGTTTTATTGACCATCAACACTTGATGCTCCTTCTGAATTTCAGACTCAGCGGCTTTCAGCATCGCAAACAGCTCGGCGACTGACTTGTTCATCCCGTGCATGTTATAGTTCAACACGAAGCTCTTGTAGCTAGGTGGCAATGATTGAAGAACTCTGTCAGTGATAGCCTCTGGCGGAAGGGGCATCCCTAACTCAGCCAGACGGGTGGAGTACCCAGACATTCTGAGCACGTGATCACTGATAGACCCGTTCTCCTCCATCTTGCAAGCATAGAACTTATCGGAGATCTCATATCTCTCGATCCGGGCATTCTTCTGAAAGATAAACTTCAACTCCTGGAACATCTCATATGCTCCATGACGTTCAAAACGTCTTTGAAGTCCCGGTTCTAAGCCATACAACATTGCACATTGAACTATTGAGTAATCATCAGAACGAGCCTGCCAGGCGTTCACAACGTCTAGAGACTCAACTGGAGCGGGTGGATCACCAAGCGGTGCATCAAGGACATAAGCCTTCTGGGAAGCCGTAAGGATAATCCTTAGATTACGGGCCCAGTCCACAAAGTTACTTCCATCATCTTTCAACTTAGCTTTCTCTAGGAACGCATTAAAATTCAGGGGTGCTACTGCGCGAGCCATGATCTACAACATAAATATAGCAAAGACAACTTAGACTATTGTTCTTAGATAATGAGTTTAGTTAATCATATTTAAAAAAACTCCCACTCAAATTGACATCCCTCCGATCATTCGAGTGTAACATGATCCAAATCCACCAACTCAAGTCCGATCATCACGTGAGTTGAGGTGGTTTCAATGGTGAACATCTTCATGTTGATCATATCTACTATATGACTCATGTTCGACCTTTCGGTCTCTTGTGTTCCGAGGCCATGTCTGTACATGCTAGGCTCGTCAAGTTTAACCCGAGTGTTCCGCACGTGTAACATGGCTTACACCCGTTGTATGCGAACGTAGAGTCTATCACACCCGATCATCACGGCGTGTCTCGAAACGACGAACTTTCGCAACGGTGCACACTTGGGGAGAACACAATTTATCTTGAAATTTAAGTGAGGGATCACCTTATAATGCTACCGTCGTCCTAAGCAAAATAAGATGCATAAAAGGATTAACATCACATGCAAATCATAAGTGACATGATATGGCCATGAACTTGTGCTTTTGATCTCCATCTCCAAAGCACCGGCATGATCTCCATCGTCACCGGCATGACACCATGATCTCCATCATCTTGATCTCCATCAACGTGTCGCCATAAGGTTGTCGCGCCGACTGTTGCTTCCACGACTATTGCTAACGTTTAGCGATAAAGTAAAGCATTACATAGCGCTTAATGATTGACACGCAGGTCATACAATAATTAAAGACAACTCTATGGCTCCTGCCAGTTGCCGTATTCATCGACATGCAAGTCGTGATATTCTATACAAAACATGATCATCTCATACATCACATATATCTCATCATGTAATTGGCCATATCACATCACAACATACCCTGCAAAAACAAGTTAGACGTCCTCTAATTGTTGTTGCAAATTTTACGTGGCTGCTACGGGTTTGCAAGAACCGTTCTTACCTACGCAAAACCACAACGTGGTGTAGTGATTGCTTTTTGATCTTCTAAAAGAACCCTCTTCATTGAACCGATTCAACTAAAGTGAGAGAGACAGACACCCGCCAGTCACCTTTATGCAACAAGTGCACGCAGCGGTGAAACCAGTCTCGCGTAAGCGTACGCGTAATGTCGGTCCGGGCCGCTTCATCTCACAATACCGCGGAATCAAGTATCAACTAGTAACGGCAAGCAATATGTATACATCCACGCCCACAACTCGTTTGTGTTCTACTCGAGATCTCATCTACGCATAGACCTAGCTCATATGCCACTGTTGGGGAACGTTGCATGGGAAACAAAAATTTTCCTACGCACACGCAAGATCTATCCATGGTGATGAGCATCTACGAGAGGGAGAGTGAATCTACATACCCTTGTAGATCGCTAAGCGGAAGCGTTAATAAACGCGGTTGATGTAGTCGAACGTCTTCGCGATCCAAATCGCCGAGCGTCCCGCGATCCAATCACGATCCTTCCGATCTAGTGCCGAACGGACGGCACCTCTGCGTTCAACACACGTACGGCTTGATGACGCCTTCACCTCCTCGATCCAGCGAGCGATGGTGAAGTAGTGGTTGAGTTCCAGCAGCACGACGGCGTGGTGATGGTGGTGAGGAACAATCTCTGCAGGGCTTCGCCAAGCACTACGGAGATTATGACGGAGGAACTAGAGGGCTAGGGTTGCCGGCACACGGCTTGGGAAATCCTGATGTCCCGTGTGCTAGCCCTGCCCCTCTATTTATATGTTGAGCCTTGGGGTCTAAACTTGGAGTAAAAGCCTCCTCCGGGTCGGTTTTGCCCGCACAAGGTCGGTTTGGCCCGCAGGGAAAGAGTCCAACTCGGATCCCGGCCGAACCGTGCACAGCCGCGCACAAGCGGTAGTACCGCTTCACACAAGCGGTAGTACCGCTCGGGCGGTAGTACCGCTTCACACAAGCGGTAGTACCGCTCCGGCGGTAGTACCGCTTCACCAAGCGGTAGTACCGCTTACGCGGCAGCAAAACTACTTTTGCACTTTCCAATACCTTGTGGGCTTTATCCCTTTGGCTCATATAAAGTGTTGCTGCACCCGAACACTTCGGTAAACATCCGGAACCCCTTCCGGTGAATTCCGGAACCCTTCCGGAGATCAAAACACTATTATCACATATATCAATCTTTACCTCCGGACTATTCCGGAGATCCTCGTCATGTCCGGGATCTTATCCGGGACTCCGAACAACTTTCGGTCACCAACATAACAACTCAATTATACTAATCGTCACCAAACGTTAAGTGTGTAGACCCTGCGGGTTCGAGAACTATGTAGACATGACCGAGACACCTCTACGGCCAATAACCAATAGCGGGACCTGGATGCCCATATTGGCTCCTACATATTCTACGAAGATCTTTATCGGTCGAACCTCTATGTCAAGGATTCAGTTAATCCCGTATGCTGTTCCCTTTGTTCTTCGGTATGTTACTTGCCCGAGATTCGATCGTCGGTATCACTATACCTAGTTCAATCTCGTTACCGGCAAGTCTCTTTACTCGTTCCGTAATACAAGATCTCGTGGCTAACACTTTAGTCACATTGCTTGCAAGGCTCATTGTGATGTTGTATTACCGAGTGGGCCCTGAGATACCTCTCCGTTATACGGAGTAACAAATCCCAGTCTTGATCCATGCCAACCCAACAGACACCCTCGGAGATACCTGTAGAGCACCTTTATAGTCACCCAGTTACGTTGCGACGTTTGATACACACAAGGTATTCCTCCGGTGTCAGTGAGTTGCATGATCTCATGGTCAAAGGAACAGATACTTGACATGCAGAAAACAATAGCAATAAACTGACACGATCAAATGCTACGTTTACAGTTTGGGTCTTGTCCATCACATCATTCTCCTAATGATGTGATCCTGTTATCAAATGACATCTCATGTCTATGGCTAGGAAACCTTAACCATCTTTGATCAACGAGCTAGTCAACTAGAGGCTTACTAGGGACACAGTGTTGTCTATGTACCCACACATGTATTTGAGTTTCCAATCAATACAATTATAGCATGGATAATAAACGATTATCATGAACAAGGAAATATAATAATAACCAATTTATTATTGCCTCTAGGGCATATTTCCAACACGTGGCGCCAGCTCTACTGCCCGTGGAGGGAATGATGGTGGAGTAGCAACCCCCTCCCCGACAGTCTCAACTGTAGGCTCGAGCGACGAGGTCGCCGTCTGAAGTGTGTCAGGGGCCGGACCAGTCGTACCAGCCAACGCGGTAGGGATGGACGTGGCCGGCTCCACCTGCGGCTGAAGGGCGTCCAACATCATAGACTCAACCGCCGTTGCAATCGGGACAGCAGGAGTTTGCATGGCTGGGGCGGACACGTCCGTCATCACCTGGGGCCTAAGAGCAGCCACGGGTGCATGCATGCATGGCTGCACACCCGAGGCCGGCCGTTCAGCACCACGCCCAGCCGGTGTATGCATGCATGGCTGTACACCCGAGGCCGGCCCTTCAGCACCACGCCCAGCCGGGGCCAACTTGCCCAGCTCGTCCCGAGCAGGTAGCTGGGCGGCCGCCTGCAGCGCAGCTGGTGGCTGGTGCTTTGAAGCCCCGTCCCGTCGCCCTGCCGTGTCGTCGCTGTCCTGCACCGTGATGGAAACAGCCGGCTGCGTCGCTACCGTCAGTGTTGGCGACGACGGTTGCAACGCCACCTGACCCGCTGGCTGTCGGTGCACCGATGATGAGTCCGGGCGCCCCGCCGAGCCGCCGGTGGCCTCCACCGACTTGAGAACCGCGGGATGCGACGCTGCCGTATGAGTTGGCGATGACGGCTGCGATGCAAACTCGACCCGCGGCGTGGAACGTGACGACGACTCTTGTCGGTGTACCCGCGGGGACCATTTGAGACAACCACGTAAAGTGGAATTGGCTCTAAGATCGGCGGCGAGTTCCAAGCCTCTCGGTGTCTGCGGTGAAGAGTTGAACGGAGTGACCGCAACAATCATAGGGCCACCTCCCGGTGCACCACCAAGGCCAAGGCTCGCGAGATCCCGTCGTTGCACCTGAGGCACCTGAATGTCTTTCGCTGGGGCAGAACTAGAAGATGAATTGATGGATGGGTTGCCAGTGTGCTCCGAGGTGTCCATCTCGTCGTCCTTCTCCTTCGCACCGCTATCATCATCAGCATCATCATCCTTGCGTCTCCAAATGAACGGAACAAAGTCTGGATCCGGAGTGTATCCTGCTGGCTCCCTCCTGAACGTGAATGTGTAGCCCTTGAGCTTAACCACCACATCCGTCGCGACAAAAGGCCCAGCATCATCCCTGTCCTTTGCCAAAATCTGAGTGTTGGACATAGCCACGAGAATACGGACAACTCCACGGCGTCGCAGGCTAATGAGATCCACATCCAAGGTCTTACCCATAAGAGTACCAACGGCCCATAAGCCCCAAAAATGGCGCACCGTATGGGGAACACCCTCGACATGAAGCCAAATCTGCCGAAGCTCGATCTTATGCGGAACCTCCTGTGATCTCCATGCGGTAACAGTCATCTGGGCATTAACTGATGGCACGTTCATCTGGATACCATCCACCCTGTCCAAATCCTCGAAAGACGGGAAGCTAACAAGGTAAGCATCGGACCCATGCTGAATAGCCTCCCACTTCCATTGATCATGGACCGGACATCTCCTGGCAATCTGACTCTCGACGACGCTAGCCGGTACCATCAGACCAGTAACCTGAACACGTGCGATCGGTGTCTGTGTCGGCGCCAAGTGCTCTTTCACCACGCAATCTGGCAGCTGTACAAAGTAAGTCTCCTCAGCACCAACTCCCGAAACAAAAGCATTGGGCTTAGGGAGTTTAAGAACCGGGCACCGCAACGTCGGATGAGCTATTTTGTCACAAATATAACAGTAATGTTGTACAGTGCAATCTTTCGCTGCATGCGTATCAACCGCGCACTTCCAGCATCGAACCCCCTTCTTAGCCTTGGTCTTAGGCACTGAAACTACCTGCACATCAAACCCTGGAGCCACCAAAGGTGAGACATCGACAGGCGTAGGCACCTGTGGCTGAGGTTGCACAACCTGCTGATAATGTCCTTGCTGATATGTCTGAACGAGCTGCTGTGGTATGGGTTGATGCGGAAAGTGTTGCTGAACCGTCATGTGCTGCGGAGTAGGGTCAACACCATGCTGCAAAGCTCCACCGGCGAACTGCTGCTGTTGCGGCTTCTTTTTCTTTTTACGTTTCTGAACCGGTTGTGCCATAACCCCCCCTGGATGGAATTGCGGAGGGACGGACGGTTGGCGGAACCCCGTACATGGGAGGTTGCCCTCCGACGGCGGCCAGACCATACGGCGAGATGTACTGCCCTCCCTGGCCATAACCAGAGGGTTGCTGCTGTGGTGGGCCATAGTTGTATACCGGCGCCGGTCCCCGCTGCTGATGTGTTGGACCGGAGTATCCCGGCGCCTGAGCCGGAGGACGCGAAGGAGCGGGAGTCGCCCCTACGACCAGAGGGGCGCGAGGGTTTGGCCCTCCCGTGGCTGCGGCGCCACGAGCCGTTGGAGGAACGCCCGCCATGGGGTGCCGAAGCGTCGCCGCGACCGCCGCGTCGGAGCGGGCAACCCCGGCGAAGGGAGGTGGTGCCGGAGTTGGAGACGGCGTCCGCGAGGCGTGCAGAGGCTCGGCGGAGATCAGGGGCTCAGTTGCAGTATACGAGGACGATGGCGAATTGATCGATGGAGTCGCTGCGATCATGGGCTGGTGCTTAGGGAAACCTGCCCAGATCGCCCGCATACGCGTCTTCAGAAAGGCCCAGGAAAACACAGCCTGGCCCGTCTCCATCGTTGCATGCATGGGCCTGAAGTCCGAGGCCACTGGAGTTTGAATTCCCCGTGATCTCGCCACCGAACCCGGCGCCCGAGCGATGTCAGATCCCGGCGAAGCATCCGTCGCCGTCGAGCACTGACGACCAGCCGAGGAAGGGCTCCGCCTTGCCGCGTCAATGAACAGTCCCAGCACCGGCGGGGGCGTCACCCGGCGCGGCGGCAGGGGTCCACACCAAGCCCCCATACGCGGCGGCCGGGCCACCCTCAATCTGGACGGAGACGACAGAGACTTGCGGCCGGAAAACTCCGGGGCCACCGATCCTGACGGCGACTCCGAACCAGCGAGCTCAGAACCCTCCGCATCGGCGATCTCCTCCTGCACCCTGCAAGACGGCACACCCGATTCATCGTGATTCAGAGACTCCCCCGGCGACGCCGATGACCGATGCTCCCAGAAACGAGACGCCGGCGTCGGGAAGCCCGCATCATTCCAGAACTCCTGGACTAATTCTGCCTCTGTTTTATTCTTCCGGCGAGCCACCGTGCTCCACTCCCCGCCTCCGACATCATCCCCAAGTACCTCTAGTGCCAGCCGCACACCGACAGCCGGTGCATCCTCCTCGTCGGAGGACCCAGATTCCGATCCCAGGCAAGAGAACCTCGAACCAGACGTGCCCTCCGTCGCCGGCGACGTCGCCGACCCGGCAGATGCCGGCGGGGGCGCCAGGGTCAGCCGCCTGCCCCGAGCGCTCCCTCCTGACTAAGCGTTATCCCTTCACGCGGTGTCTTCTTCATTCTTCGCTCTTCTTGCATGAAAACATGCAGGGGACCCCACACCACCACCATCTGATACGTCTCCAACGTATCTATAATTTATGAAGTATTCATGCCATGTTTATAACAATTCTATATGGTTTTGGTATTATTTGATTAGAACTGACGCTGTTTTCAGCAGAACTACCGTGGTGTTGTTTTTTGTGCAGAAATAAAAGTTCTCGGAATTGGATGAAACTTTGGACAATTTTTTTGGGACCAAAAGAGACCCCCGAAGCTTCGTGGAAGGACCAGAAGCCTTACGAGGTGCTCACAAGCCACCACCGCGTGCCAGGGGGGGTATGGCGCCGTGGTACCTTGTGGGCCCATCTTAGCCCATCTTCGCGTGATTCCAACACCAAAAATTCTTATAAATAGAGAAACCCCCTGAAATAACCCTTGAATTTTGACTACGCCGCCGCAAGCCTCTGTACCTCCATGATCTCATGTACAGCCCTTTTCCGGCACCCTGCCGGAGGGGGAAATCATCACCGGAGGCCATCTTCATCATCCCGGCGGTCTCCATGACGAGGAGGGATTAGTTCACCCTCGAGGCTAGGGGTATGTACTAGTAGCTATGTGTTTGATCTCTCTCTCTCTCTCTCATGTTCTTGATTTGGCACGATCTTGATGTACCGCGAGCTTTGTTAATATAGCTGGATCATATGGTGTTTCTCCCTCTCTATCTTGTTGTGATGAATTGAGTTTTTACCTTTGAGGTTTCACTATTATCGGATTGAATACTTTTATGGATTTGAGAACACTTGATGTATGTCTTGCATATGAATACCCGTGGTGACAATGGGGTATTATATTGATTCACTAGATGTATGTTTTGGCACTCAACTCGCGGATTCCCGAGGTGACATTGGGGTAATCTATGCATAGGGGTTGATGCACGTTTTCGTCCTACTTTCTCCGGTAGAAATCTTGGGGCACTCTTTGAAGTTCATTGTGTTGGATTGAATATTATGAATCTGAAGTTGTTTGATGCATATCGTAGAATCAACTCACAGATACTTGTGGTGACATTGGAGTATCTAGGTGACATTAGAGTTGGTTGATGTGTATCATATGGTGTTATTTTAGTACGAACTCTAGGGCTGTTTGTGACACTTATAGGGATGGTTCAATAGATTGATCGGAAAGGATAACTTTGAGGTGGTTTCGTACCCTACAACAATTTCTATCTTATGTTCTCCGCTAATAGGAACTTTGGAGTGATTGTTTGTCGCACGTTGAGGGATTGTTATATGATCCAATTATGTTAGCATTGTTGAGAGATTGCACTAGTGAAAGTATGAACCCTAGGCCTTGTTTCTAAGCATTGCAATACCGTTTGTGCTCCGTTTTATCACTTGCTACCTTGCTGTTTTTTTATTTTCAGATTACAAAAACTTATATCTACTATCCATACTATACTTGTATCACCATCTCTTCGCCGAACTAGTGCACCTATACAATTTGCCATTGTATTGGGTGTGTTGGGGACACAAGAGATTTCTTGTATTTGGTTGCAGGGTTGTTTGAGAGATACCATCTTCATCCTACGCCTCCCACGTATTGATAAACCTTAGGTCATCCACTTGAGGGAAAATTGCTACTGTCCTACAAAACTCTGCGCTTGGAGGCCCAACACGAGTCTACAAGAATAAGTTGTGTAGTAGACATCAAGCTCTTTTCTGGCGCCGTTGCCGGGGTGGTGAGTGCTTGAAGGTATATCTTTAGATCTTGCAATCGAATCTTTTATTTTCTTGTTTTATCACTAGTTTGGTTTATAAAAAAGAAAACTACAAAAAAAATGGAATTGAGGTTGCCTCATATTATTCATCTTTATAATGTCTTTCTTGAAAATGATGGATCAGAAAATTGTGCTCAATTGATAGAAGAAGAATTCAATAAAATGTTTGGCATAAAATCCATGAATGATGAGCATGATTGCAATGTTGCTAGTATAAATTCTTTGAATATTCATGATGCTATTTATATGCAAAGCCATAAGCTTGGGGATGCTATGTTTCATGAAGATGATATTTTTAGTCCCCCAAGTTTTGATGTGAAAATTTGTTATGATGATTGCATGCCTCCTATTTATGATGATTACAATGATGAATGTGGGTTTGGAAGTAATGATCCCACTATTTTGGAGGGTGTTGAATCTTGTTACAATATTGATAAAAGTGGATTTGGAGAGGTCATGACTTTATTTAGTAATGATTCCACTATTCCGGAAGAGGTTTCAATTGATTATTATAAGAACAAAGTTGCTACCTATGATGATTATTGTGATGACATGTATGCCATAAAGAATAATGATAACTATGAAACTTGTCATCATGATTTTAATTTTCAATTGGATTATGCCAACCAAGTATCTCATGATAGTTATTTTGTTGAGTTTACCCCCACTATTATGAATGAGAAGAAAATTGCTTATGTGGAGAGTAGTAAAAACTCTATGCTTGTGGATCATGAAAGGAATGCTTTATGTGATAGTTATATTGTTGAATTTCTTCATGATGCTACTGAAAATTATTATGAGATGGGAAGATATGCTTATATATATTTCAATAATATCAAGTTTCCTCTTCATGTGTTGAAAGTTTTGAAGTTGCACTTGTTTTGCCTTCCTATGCTAGTTGATTCTTGCTCCCATAAATTGTTTGCTCGCAAAATCCCTATGCATAGGAAGTAGGTTAGGCTTAAATGTGCTTGTCATATGCTTCGTGATGCTCTCATTATGTTTCAATTCTTCACTTCTTATGTGAGCATCATTGAAATCATCATGCCTAGCTAAAAGGCATTAAAGAAAAGCGCTTGTTGGGAGACAACCAAATATTTATACCTACTGTTTTTGAGTGTTCACATGATTAATCTACTGTATTAATCATGTTTTATATGTTTTCTTTCAATAATGTGCCAAGTAAAGCCTTTGGGATAGTGTGGATACTTGTTGATTTGATTCTGTGCAAAAACAGAAACTTTTGCGTCCAGTGCTGGAATTTCTATTCTGTACTGGAGCGTGATAAAATTCTGAAATTTTTACACAGTATTGGGTTACAAATTTTTTACGTTTTCCTAATTTTGAAGAATTTTTGGAGGTACATAAGTATGGTTTTTAAATCTCTCACTACATGCTGCTCTGTTTTTGACAGATTCTGTTTTCGGTGCATAGTTTTCTTGTTTTAGTGTTTCCATAGCTTATATTGAGTAATATAAATTATGGAAATGATGGAATACAGTAGGAATTATGTGAGAACAATTATGAATCTTGTCTTGATAGTACCTAAGTGGATGATTTATTTTTATCATACTAACCTATCTTACAAGTTCCGTTAAGTTTTGTGTGATTGAAGTTTTCAAGTTTTGGGTGAGATATCGATATGAGGAGAATAAGGAGCGGCAAGACCCTAAGCTTGGGGATGCCCAAGGCACCCCAGGGTAATATTCAAGGAAGACTCAAGCGTCTAAGCTTAGGGATGCCCCGGAAGGCATCCCCTCTTTCTTCTTCAACACTATCGGTAACCTCACTCGGAGCTATATTTTTATTCGTCACATGATATGTGTTTTGCTTGGAGCGTCATTTTCCTTTGTTGATATTTGATTTATGTTATCAATAATCATGTTTTGTATATTTTAGTTCAATAAAATGCTAATTATAGCCTTTACCATGCTCAGTTTGCAAGTTTATGTGTTGCTGTTTGAAAACAGAAAGTTTTCTGTTATGTCCTGAATTTTTGTGAATTGTCAGAACATGATAAAAATATGAAATTTTTACACAGTAGGAATGCATGAGTTCTCTGTCACGTGGTAATTTTTCAGAATTTTTGGAGTTAGGGAAGTATAAATTTTAAATCCCCCTTTGCAGACTGTTCTGTTTTGGCAGATTTCGCTTATGGTTGCATTGTTTGCATATGTTTGCTTGTTTAATGTTTCTATTTGTGGATAGGAGTATTAAATATGCAGAGGCATTTAGTATGCAATGTTCAATTATAATTTTAGTGATTTGTTACAGTAGAGAATGTTAAGGTTTTGAGTTGATTTATACTAACTTATCTCACGAGTTCTTGTTGAGTTTTGTGTGGATGAAGTTTTTAAGATTTAGGAGAAGCCATGATATGAGAGGAATTAAGGAGACACAAGAGCTCAAGCTTGGGGATGCCCAAGGCACCCCAAGATAACATTCCAATAAGTCTCAAGCAACTAAGCTTGGGGATGCCCCGGTTGGCATCCCACCTTTCTTCATCAACACCTATCGGTTAGCCTAAGTTTTTACTTGTTCACGTGTTATGTGCTATTCTTGGAGTGCCCTTTTATTTTTGTTCTGTTTGTTGTTTGAATAAAATTATCAAGATCTGAAATTTTAAATGAGAGAGAGTCCTCACATAGTTACCTATTTACTTAACTACTCATTTGGTCTTCACTTATATCTTTTTGGAGTAGTTTGTCATTTACTCTTGTTCTTCACTTATGTCCTATGAGTAAATTGTTGAATGAATTGAATATCATAAATTTGAAATTATATGTGCTTCATATGCTTGTATCATGTCTAGTAGTAGTTTCACATTTGGGTTAGAAAGTGAAATCTATTGAAGCTTGACAATCACAATATTGGTCATACAAGCAATTCATGAATGATTAGTATAAAGAAGAGAACTTTCACATATAAATATATTATCTTGGACATCTTTTATGATTGTGAATACCCATTAATTATTTTCAAACTTGAGCAAATTAGTTGAAGTTGGACAAGGAAGACAACGTAATGAGTTATGTTTGGGTATATTTGCATAGAAGTTATATTGTTATGGATCCTCCAACATGTGGTGCTTGATTAGGATCTTTTGCTAGCCAAAAATTCATACTAAGTAGAGATACTACTTGTGCATCCAAAAACCCTTAAACCCAGTTTCTTCCCATGAGTGTCCACCATATCTACCTATGGATTGAATAAGATCCTTCAAGTAAGTTGTCATCGGTGCAAAAAGCAATAAAAATTGTTCCTAAAATATGTATGATCTTTTATTGCAAGGGAAAATAAGCGTTGTACGAACTTGTGATGGTAAAGAAATAAAAGCGACGGACTGCATAATAAAGGTTGCTATCACAAGGGGCAATATAACGTGACGTTCCTTTGCATTAAGGGCTTGCACATCCTAAAATCAAAAGCGCATGACAACCTCTGCTTCCCTCTGCGAAGAGCCTATCTTTTACTTTATGTATTTATTTTTATGCAAGAGTCAATAGTATTCGTTCTCATTTCAGTCTCAATTATTCTTTAGTTGGCAAGCATCATGTGGTGGGGAAAGATCCAGGCACATATGGCCCGTCAAATATATTTGATCATGAATTATTATTGTTGACAATTATCTCTATGATAAATAAGTTGGGAGGCGAAACATTAAGCCCCTATCTTTCTCTGTGTTCGATGGATGCCATTTGTTCTAAAAATATGCTTTGAGTACTAGCAATCATAGAAGACTATATGATAATTGAGTATGTGGAGCTCTTACTTAGACTTTGTTGAAGATAAGTTGAATTGCAATTGTTTGGTGACTATGAACATAGGTTGTTAAGTTTCAAGAGAATTCATTGTTTGAACCATAACATGTGAATGGATTGCTACTTTATCATGATGAGTTTTATGAGAAAGAGTTGCTGTTATGATGCTAGGAAAAGTGATTGAAATTATCATTGATCAAACTTATGCACTATGCTAGCATTCACACTTCATAAATTATTTCTTTTATCATTTACCTACTCGAGGACGAGCATGAATTAAGCTTGGGGATGCTGATATGTCTCCAACGTATCTATAATTTATGAAGTATTCATGCCATGTTTATAACAATTCTATATGGTTTTGGTATGATTTGATTAGAACTAACCCGGACTGACGCTGTTTTCAGCAGAACTACCGTGGTGTTGTTTTTTGTGCAGAAATAAAAGTTCTCGGAATTGGACGAAACTTTTTGACGATTTATTTTGGACCAAAAGAGACCCCCGAAGCTTCGTGGAAGGACCAGAAGCCTTACGAGGTGCTCACAAGCCACCACCGCGCGCCAAGGGGGGTATGGCGCCGTGGTACCTCGTGGGCCCATCTTAGCCCATCTTCGCGTGATTCCAACACCAAAAATTCTTATAAATAGAGAAACCCCCAGAAATAACCCTAGAACTTTGACTACGCCGCCGCAAGCCTCTGTACCTCCACGATCTCATGTACAGCCCTTTTCCGGCACCCTGCCGGAGGGGGAAATCATCACCGGAGGCCATCTTCATCCTGACGGTCTCCATGACGAGGAGGGAGTAGTTCACCCTCGAGGCTAGGGGTATGTACTAGTAGCTATGTGTTTGATCTGTCTCTCGTGTTCTTGATTTGGCACGATCTTGATGTACCGTGAGCTTTGTTAATATAGTTGGATCATATGGTGTTTCTCCCTCTCTATCTTGTTGTGATGAATTGGGTTTTTACCTTTGAGGTTTCACTATTATCGGATTGAATACTTTTATGGTTTTGAGAACACTTGATGTATGTCTTGCATATGAATACCCGTGGTGACAATGGGGTATTATATTGATTCACTAGATGTATGTTTTGGCACTCAATTCGCGGATTCCCGAGGTGACATTGGTGTAATCTATGCATAGGGGTTGATGCACATTTTCGTCCTACTTTCTCCGGTAGAAATCTTGGGACACTCTTTGAAGTTCTTTGTGTTGGATTGAATATTATGAATCTGAAGTTGTTTGATGCATATCGTATAATCAACTCACAGATACTTGTGGTGACATTGGAGTATCTAGGTGACATTAGAGTTGGTCGATGTGTATCAGATGGTGTTATTTTAGTACGAACTCTAGGGCTGTTTGTGACACTTATAGGGATGGCTCAATAGATTGATCGGAAAGGATAACTTTGAGGTGGTTTCGTACCCTACAACAATTTCTATCTTATGTTCTCTGCTAATAGGAACTTTGGAGTGATTGTTTGTCGCACGTTGAGGGATTGTTATATGATCCAATTATGTTAGCATTGTTGAGAGATTGCACTAGTGAAAGTATGAACCCTAGGCCTTGTTTCTAAGCATTCTAATACCGTTTGTGCTCTGTTTTATCACTTGCTACCTTGCTGTTTTTTTATTTTCAGATTACAAAAACCTATATCTACTATGCATACTACACTTGTATCACCATCTCTTCGCCGCACTAGTGCACCTATACAATTTGCCATTGTATTGGGTGTGTTGGGGACACAAGAGATTTCTTGTATTTGGTTGCAGGGTTGTTTGAGAAATACCATCTTCATCCTATGCCTCCCACGGATTGATAAACCTTAGGTCATCCACTTGAGGGAAAATTGCTACTGTCCTACAAAACTCTGCGCTTGGAGGCCCAACACGAGTCTACAAGAATAAGTTGTGTAGCAGACATCACCATCCCTTTTTTGGCTCAACGCCGGCGATCCCGGTCGCCCGGCACCGCAGCACCGCTGTGGAATCCGCTTCATGCATCCATCTAGCAACACTCCGATGAGCCGACCTCCACCCCTGGAGGCTGGTAGCTCTAACCAGCTAAGCCAGAAGCTGCAACCTTTGTCGGATTTTGCTACTACAGGCGACGGATTTGCTACATCCATCACGACGGAGCTGTGACCTACTACGGCGATGACTTTTTTTACGCAACCGTTCTCGGATTTTGCTCTATCGGTGAGGGGTTTTGCTACATCCATCATGGTGGAGCTGCGACCGGCGACAGCGGTGACGATGAATTGCTGCATCTGTCGTTGGATTTTTCTACTACCGGAGAGGGATTTTGCTACATCCATCATGGCGGAGCCGTGACCCGTGACAACGGCGACGACAAATTGCTGCAACCGTCATCCTTTTTTGCTACGATCGATGATCCTTTTTGCTACATCCATTCTACGATGTTGACTCTTGGCCGTCTCTCGCGCAACCCCGTGCAGCGAGTGTCGACGACGAGGGGTCGAGATGGCGCATCGGGGTGCTGCAACCAATCGATGGCAGAGTTGCAACCGGTCAACGGCAGACTACAACCAAAATTGGCGAGTTGTGGGAGTTTCGTCAACGAGCAACAGAGGGGCAGAGGATGGGTTGCGAGCGGCCGGCGGCCGTTGCCTCACCGGAGCCGCTTCCTTGGTGCAAACTTGTTCAGAGACGGGTGGATTTCCCCTGTAGAAGAAGACGAAGCCTGCGCGCAGCAATCAGACGGTCTCGCGTGATTGAATCGGGCAGCTGCTAGGCGGCCGGCCGAGTTTTGGGCTGGTCGGCCGGCGCCTACCGCGCGCCTTACACGCCTCAGCCTCATTGCACCGCACACAGTGCTTCTCTACGCGCTGCCTGCCGCCACCTGCACTCGCATGAGCCTGCCACCGCCCCACACGCTTGCTACTTTCCCGTCTGCCCGTCTCCGATCGATTTGCTGCTGCTAATCACTATTCCAACCACATTTAATCTTTCTGTTGACTTTGTTCCCGGACAACTTTGATCTGACCTCGGGTCCTCGGCAACTTCGACAGCAATTCTCTAACAACTTTGATCTAACCGAACGCATCACCGAACAACCTAGCTCTGATACCACTTATTAGAATTAATCCGAGGCATATCGTCGATCTACCGAGGACCAAGCAATCACATGAGGCACGACACCGAGATTTGTTAATGAGGTTCATCAACATGGCTACATCCCCGGGGCATGACTACGTGCGCTCCTTCTCGTGACACTGTCATAGTACCCTCACATTATATAGGAGGCCTAGCATTCAAGTGTCCTATTAGGACACAACTCTACCTTATCTAGACACAGTACAACTCAGAGTCCAACTATAACCCACCTTGTACACTATATTCCACACAACTCCAACAGAATGTAAAACATAAAAAATTGATGCAAAACAAAAGTTGTCCATACACACTCATAGCTCACACTATTTTTTGTATGTGATCCTAAACAAAATAATCAAATGCAATGCAAGTGCACACATATTTAAATAGAAGAGAACCTTAAAACACACTGACAATGAAGCTTTAATGGCATCTAGAAGAACCAGACAATGACGGTGTCCTACCATTCTTTTGAAAATCTTAATTTTATCAAGATCAACACTTTTGAATATTCCACCCTCAATGTTACATAAATCAGGTCATTGAGGCAGCCAACGGACATTTTGTTGCGCAACTCGGTCTTGATGATTGTCATGGCTGAGAAGACCATTTCAAATGTTGTCGTCGTTACCGATTGTAGCTGTAACACCCCTCTGTAATGAGCAACAGTGATCCATAATGATTATGCTAAGTCACTGTGATTTGCAATGCTTGATCAATGTGGATTCATATCTCATTTCAAATTCCACCATTGAATTCAATTCAAATCATAAGTGAAATTTGAAGTTGCTCAAAAATTGCTGGGAAATAGTTCATGTTTTAGCAAATATTCCAAAACAAATTATTGTTCAGGAAAACAACATCACCTATTTGCTAAAAATGGGCTAGAGCATTTAAAACAGTGCAAAAACTACAATTTAAATAACATTTCATTTATGAAAAATTCAAATGAATTCAAAAGCCTCCCAAACTTTTTGTGGCAGTGCAGAATAATGCAATGTATTTTTGTGGACAAGATTCACATTTTACAAAATGCATTTGGCAGCTCCAATTATTTGCAAAACTCTCTGTAAAAAGAAAAACAGAAAAGAAATAAGGAAAAAGGGAAAAAGCTACTGTGGACTGGGCCTAAGTCCACAGTGCGGCCCAGCCCACCTCGCACCGTCTCCCTCCTCTCTCTCTTCCCGCGTGTCGCCGCGCCACCGACCGCGCGCGCGCGCACCTGCGACCGGCCGACACGGCGCTGTAGGGGAACGCAGCAGAAAACAAAAATTTTCCGACCTACGCACCAGCCCAGGACCACTATGGAGACTGCATACAAGGTTTGATCTGTTTCGTTACCGACTCGTAGCGCAGCGGAAGTAGAGTCGATGACGATCGACGGTGCAGATCCCCACAGCTAGGATTTACAACCTCCCAACCGCGAGGATGTACTCCCACATCAGCCCCTCGGACAGCCCTCCGGGAGGCGGTCGGGTAGTCCCTCGGACAGTGTCGCGGACAGCCCTTCGGGAGGACCTTCGAAAACCAGACGGTTACTCGGACAGCCCTTCGGGAGGACCCTCGAAACTAAGACGGTCACTTGGACAGCCCTTCGGGAGGCACTCTCGAACTAAGACCGAAACTACGATCTCTCTATAGAGTTGCACACATACGGTGTCATCTATCCGGCAGGGCTTCGCCGTCCAGAACTAGTTCCCACCGGAACCCAGACAGCCTTTCGGCTCTACGAAACTATTTCGCTGGGAGGGAGAGAGAAGCCAGACAAGTCAAATGGCATGTGTATGAGAGCAAGCATGATCGGATTTTGGAGAGCCCTCTCCACCTCTATTTATAGGAGGAGCAAGGGGTAGAGGAAAGACCAAAAGGACCTTCCTAGGATCTTTCCACCACATGCCACATAAGGGTGTGTAGAAGATATCCACCATGAGGTGGAAGGACACCTCAAGGAGGGCCCCTTCCATGCCATGGCCGAAATTTGCAGCCCCTTTGGGGGGCTCCACCTCCCTTTCACACACCAAAAGTGGTTTTCTTCTAGAAGAAAAACCCCATTTGCAAATCAGCCCAAAAAGTGCTTTTCACTATTCATGAAGACATTTTTCTGCGTCCGTTAAAACCCAAATTATTTCCGTGTGCCTAGAAAAATTCTAGCACCCACCAAAACAATTTTGAACGCATTCCGAAACAATTTCGGAACAATGTTTCTTCAGCGAAAAGCAACCAAAGCGGTTCCGGTTGCTCCGGAACATTTCCGGTTTTTGTCCCGGAAAATTCCGAGAAGTTTCCAGAACACTTCTGGCATCCTCCAAGAATTTCCAGGCGTGTGCCAGAACCAATTTGACTTAATGGAATACCCTGAAACAACTTTTCAGTTTCACCGGAACTATTCCGGTGTTCTCTCCGGAACGTTTCCGTTTCGTCCGAAACTTTTTCGGTGATTTACTCTCAGACTCCCCGTCTAGTATTCAACAGATAGATGACCCTTAAGCGTGTGACCCTATAGGTTCGGTGAAGTATAGACATGACCGGAACCCTTTCCGATCAATGATCAACATCGGAGCTGTGGACACCCATATTGACCCCTATACCCACACGAATGAATATTCGAGTGAACCTCCAGTTGCCGTGTGCTATTCCTGTTGCTTCGCGATATGTTACAAATACCCGAGGTGAGAAACATCGCATCCCTGTGGATCAACAACTTGTCCACTATGCAAGTTACCACGTTACCGGTTTTGTTCTCTTTTCTTGTTCCCGTGTTCCGGCATCCCAGTGATCAAATCACAAAGTGTCTGGCCAGACGATGATGGATACCATAACACCGAGAGGGCCCAGAGATATCTCTCCATCGTCGGAGGAGCAAATCCCAATCTTGAGCTATCAAGTTACTTGACATACTTTTCCATGAACCCGTAAGCCGCCGTAATAGCCACCCATTTACGGATGACATTTAACAAACCCCAAAGTTCATGAAGCAAGCCTAAAGAAACTCGACACTCTCATGGTCTAAGGAATTATGCAAACTTCAACTTCTCTGTGTTATTAACCATTAACTTGTGACGAATGAATCTCATAGCATAACATCAATCGGGTCGATTCAACACAAGTGTTCTACTAACATTGTGCCCTCAAAGTTGCCGGCATAGTCATGCCCATGATCAGGAAAACATAACCATCATGCAACACTTGAGCTAGTCTTAGAGGCCAGACTAGGAATACATTTTACCGTTTATTATTCCACACGTGCATATGAGTCTTCCTCCGAGCCTCGTGGTTATTGTAGACTCGAGAACCATAGGAGTTATAGCATGGAACATAAACATAATTATGAACATGGAGATAAACAATAACATTTATTATTTATTATTGCCTCTAGGGCATATCTCCTACAGACTCCCACTTGCACTAGAGTCAATAATCTAGTCAATGCTAATGCTCATTACACCTGTGGCATATGGTGTAAAAATTCTTCGCATGTGGTATAGCCTGATGTCCAACGGATCTGACAACTTCAGTTCCGTGTGTATCTTTGCATGTCCTCGCGTTTTCACGCTTTCACAAAAGTCATATTTTGTGTGGACTTGGCTTTGTATATATGCGAATCACAGGTCAAACCTTGATTCCTCAGACTGAGCTATGGAGCAACTATCTGCAATAGTGTCCCATTGACCAAAGCCATTTTGGAACCATACTAAGTTCATGAATGAACTATTTGATTCAACATCTTCTTTGTCGCTTCTAAAGCGTCAACATACTTAGCCTTTGTTATAGAATTCGCCACAGTAACCTGTTTGGAACGATTTCCAAACACCGTGCCACCATATTGTGTTTTACACAAAACCCTTCACTTAAATCGAAAAATCGCATGGAGCATTGATGAAGACTGTATCGATGTAATTACTTACAACGATCACTTCATAATCTCTGCTTGCGAGAAACCATGTCATCAGTGCTACTTTAGTACTTAATGACATCTTTCACTGTTGTCCTATGATCAGTACTTTGATCACTTTGGTATCTATACTCGCAACAGCTTTGGAGTATTGGACATATCTGGTTGTTTTACATACCATGGAATACATGATTAATCCAAACATGAAGGTGTGTGGAATCTCCATCATGTATTTCGCTCATCAGTGTTTTGAGACACCGAGTGACTTCGGCAAGAATCACTCCTTGGCGTTTTAATGCTAAAAAGTTTTAGCATCTTGTCAATATGTCTTTTTTGGCTTTAACCTATTTAGGCAATTCTATCTCGTAGATAAATATGCCTAATGTCAAGGCTATTTAGCCCAAGCACTTCATCGAAAAACTATTTTTAATGAAGTCCTAATTCGTGTCAAGAAATTTCCAATCAACAATGTGTCAAGCACACAAAGTTTTTAGAAATATTATTATGCTCCCACTTACTTTCTTGAAACCACAAGCATCTTCGTTATCCATTGATGAAATCAAACTCCTTTGACTGTTTCATCAAAATTGAAGATTCCAACTCCCTTTTGCTCTCTTCCGTCCATCGCTGGAACTCTGAAGTTTGCATACTTACTAGCATCCTCTGGATCGACAAAATACTTTGGACTGTATCACATACAAGTCCTAGGTTGCATTTCCATCGCATGGAAATCCTTTTGGCATCCATGTATCATATCTCAAGATTGAAATATGTATTAATTGCTAGTTTAACCCGATCTGACTTTAAGCATCGCTACGGTGAGAGAACCTCATCGTAGTCAACTCCATGAACTTGTTATTGCAACAAGTCAAGCTTTATGGATAAGACATTTTATCCAAATCAGTTTATAGTTCCATTAATGTTCGTTAGACTCTAAGTCTTCCGAAGGGTTTATCAAGATATAATCTTGAATCATTTATGGAAACTATCTCGGATTATATTGGCATTTAACCAATTCCGGAGTCAGGGCCCATCAACGCTTCCTTGTGTATCATAGGTATACTGTTGTCTAACAACAATATCTCACTTGCGCACCTGAGAGGTTTGCACGAGTTTTACCTACGTGGTTCAGCTGCAAGTTCGACCGAAGTCCATACATTTTATTGTAGAGACTTCCGTATCAGTCGCAGTAGGAAACTCTGGAATTACTTCCAAGGTTCCTTTCCTTTGATCTGATGATGAAGATACTGCTTATCTCGTCGAGTTGCACTGTTCTCCCACTCACCTTTTTGCAAGAACTATTCTCTTTAAAAGCATACCGTTCTCGGTGGCAAACCTTTTGCCTCGGTATAGTGGTGGAGGAATTCCCAATTACTTGGGATAACCTACAAAGTAGCTCTTGTCTGATTTGGAATAGGTTTGTAACCTTTTACACAAGCCCCATATTCCAAATGTTAAGGAAAGACCAAGCATGGTTGGGCGTACCATACCATGGCGTCATTTCAACAGACCTGATGACGCTCTTTTCAGTGTAAAAGCCGCAATCACTAAAGCATTACTTTAAAAGGGATAATGGCAAATTGATTTATGTCATCTTTGATCTTACCATGTCACAAATGGTTTGAATACATCTTCACAGACATTCCACTCACAGTGGTGTTCTGGGAGGTGTAAGTTATGAAAACTCTTTTCACAACTCATCAGACATTCGCTAAACTTGTAACTCAGATAGTCCTTTCTGCAATCTAGTTTGCAGAAACATAATCTTTCTTATTACAATAATTTCTACTTCATGTTGAAAACCTTTCGAATGATTTCAAAAGATCCAGACTTACGTCTCATCAAGCAAATATCCATATATCTACTTGAGTCATTTCTGAAGATAGATAAAATCCACTGCTAGCAACAACATTTATCGGACTACATACATCAAAATGTATGATTACCAATAAGTTCGTTGCTCGTTCCTTATGGCATGTGAACGGTATTTCAGTCACTTCACTTTTCCGAAGGAAAGTTGCAAGTGTCTGATGATTCATAATCAAATGACTTCAAAATCCATCATAATGGAATTTCTCCATGCGGGTTTCTCCAGTGTGACCAAATGCAGTGCCACACATGTGTGGTATTCTCTTAGTCTTGCGACATTTAGCGTCAGTGTTATGGATGTATCATATTACTATCAATATTCATAACATACGTTCCATCGATGATGGAAGTATGGCCCTTATGTTATTCATAATCCTGAACAACAATTGTTCTTTTATGAACAACACCCTTGCAACAAACATTATGCAAATGGGCTAGAGTGTATAAAACTCTAACATGATTTATGAAAGTAAATACAGAGGTAAAGTATTATTATCAATATTCATAACATACATCTCATTCATAATGAAAATATGGCCCTTATGTTATTCATAACACCGAACATCAAAAGTTCTCTTATGAAGAACACTCTTGCAAGATACCTTATGCAATGGGCTAGAGTGTATAAAACTCTATAATGAATTATGAAAATAAATACATAGGTAATACACCGATGGAAGGTATAGTAACTTTTACTAAGTTCCCAACATGTATTTAAACCTCATTCCTGGCTTAGTCTTTCAGGCCATAGTAGTTCTTGCATCGAGTCGCAACAGAGTGCAATCGAGCGGGTATCTCTGTGATAAACTCGCAATACCCAAGAATCAGTGATTAACATGTTTAATCATAATTCCCAAGAACCATTTCTTTGACCAGCCATCTATACATTAATAACTTGTATGACATTCATACATGAGCTGGATATTCCAGTCTTCTCTCTTTTTGCCTTTATACTTCTAACAGTTTAACTTTTAGTATTTCTCCTACTCTCAGAAGAAGCATCCAACTTAAGAGTGGCGTTAGCCCCGGACTTCCTAGGCGTGTAAGTCACACTAACACCCTTTGGACATTTCCTTAAGTTGTTGTTTTATTCACCTTCATCATATGACAGGCGTTCTACTGGATCCCTCTGTTATTAGTCAAATGCATAGTAAACACTTTTACTAATAGTTTGCAAAACAAACATTGCTTTGGATATCACATATCTTTCAGCCTTTGTTTGTATCTGAAAAATGATTTTCAGTTCCATGAATATCACATAGCTATCCCAAACTTTTGAAGTTCGGGTCTCATGGAAGCAAACATATTGCACTTGACCGTAACGGAATTCTAGCTTTTGGATCGAAGGACGAGAGTCACATTATCCATAGCATTAGCGGGAGAATACCAAAAGCATGCGATAGGACAAAATCCTTCTCGGCACTCTTGAGGACAATCCTCACATTACGTTACCAACCGTAAAGTTTTAACCAGATATTTAACAGCTATTCAATTTTAATAGGGAAGGTGGAAACGCAAGCCATTATTCTACAACTATTATGCAAATTTCACTTTAGACAAAGTCCATAATTAACTGCACAAAGAATTAAAAGAATTAATTCTCAAGTGCGCTCCCACTCAAATAAATATCTCTCATAATTGATTGTGAGTGATTCAAGACCCATATTACAATTCAACGCCAAGGATGTATCCATCTCAAGTGACGAGAATTGCAATCGGTAGGCCAACTTGCCAATCACATCTCTATGTGACTCTTGTTCATCTTTCGATGCGTGTGTTCTGAGCTCATGACTTTCATGCCTGAACGTCAAGACAACCAAGTGATCTCGCTGCGAGGTCTCAACTCACCCGCCTCACACTTCTCTAATCGTTCGTACCCATGTATCCATGTGATACCCCGAAAAGTTAGGTGCCGTGACGGTGCTACACTTGGGAGAACACTAACTACTTGATATTTTAAGTGAGAGATCACCCTAATAAAAGCGACTACCGCGCAATCAAAAAGGGTGCAACATAAGGGATAAACATCTCAGGCAATTCATAATAGCATGATATGGTATAGCCCTTTCTGACGGAGAAGTCTTGTATTTCTTCGTCTTTGGCATTCGCGTCGGTGTTCACCTTCGCGAAGATTGCCACCACCTTGTCGATGCACCAGATAATATTGCTATCTCTATAGCTAATAAAATAAGTGCATTACTTAAGGTTGACACGCAGGTCATTAAAGTGACAATCATATGGCTCCAGCCATCATGCCGAATCATGACACGCAGGTCATGTTAATTTACATCATATAGTCATCTCATACATAATCAAATTAATATGAGCACTGCTATACCACATCATATGCACATGCAAACCATCCTGCAAAACCAAGTTAGACGCCTCTAATCGGTTTATGCAAAATTTTATTTTACGTGGCTTCTAAGGTTTCGAAACAAACCGAAGCTACCTACGTATTATCATCAAGTATGATTATTCAAGTCGCTAGATTAACATCGCGGGGTGTATGAAACACGAGATAATAAAATCTCGAGCCCCATACTAAACTTCGTCATACGCATGACCCCCGTGCAGATCATATCTGCATTGCCCTTTTGTCTGCCAAATTTCATCTTTCTTTCTAACTATGGTGGAATTCAAAGAACTGTTAGCACTTCGTTGATCAATCAGGATCGCGGATTGCCAGAACTTTGAAACTACACCATGCTGTTATCAAGATCAGAAATATGCAAATTCCAGGGAAGCAACAAGAACATCGGGTAACAGATTTCATCTGCTACCCGCATAAATAATTTTCAGCAATAGATCTCATCTACTCCAAAATTATATTATGCAATACCCATACATCTCCATGTATTCTAGATCGTAACCTGCATCTACACATAGCACGGCTCATGATGCCACTGTAGGGGAACGCAGCAGAAAACAAAATTTTTCCGACCTATGCACCAGCCCAGGACCACTATGGAGACTGCATACAAGGTTTGATCTGTTTCGTTACCGACTCGTAGCGCAGCGGAAGTAGAGTCGATGACGATCGGCGATGCAGATCCCCGCAGCTAGGATTTACAACCTCCCAACCGCGAGGATGTACTCCCACATCAGCCCCTCGGACAGCCCTCCGGGAGGCGGTCGGGCAGTCCCTCGGACGGTGTCGCGGACAGCCCTTCGGGAGGACCTTCGAAAACCGGACGGTTACTCGGACAGCCCTTCGGGAGGACCCTCGAAACTAAGACGGTCACTTGGACAGCCCTTCGGGAGGCACTCTCGAACTAAGACCGAAACTACGATCTCTCGACAGAGTTGCACACATACGGTGTCATCTATCCGGCAGGGCTTCGCCGTCCAGAACTAGTTCCCACCGGAACCCAGACAGCCTTTCGGCTCTACGAAACTATTTCGCTGGGAGGGAGAGAGAAGCCAGACAAGTCAAATGACATGTGTATGAGAGCAAGCATGATCTGATTTTGGAGAGCCCTCTCCACCTCTATTTATAGGAGGAGCAAGGGGTAGAGGAAAGACCAAAAGGACCTTCCTAGGATCTTTCCACCACATGCCACATAAGGGTGTGTAGAAGATATCCACCATGAGGTGGAAGGACACCTCAAGAAGGGCCCCTTCCATGCCATGGCCGAAATTTGCAGCCCCTTTGGGGGCTCCACCTCCCTTTCACACACCAAAAGTGGTTTTCTTCTAGAAGAAAAACCCCATTTGCAAATCAGCCCAAAAAGTGCTTTTCACTATTCATGAAGACATTTTTCTGCGTCCGTTAAAACCCAAATTATTTCTGTGTGCCTAGAAAAATTCTAGCACCCACCAAAACAATTTTGAACGCATTCCGAAACAATTTCGGAACAATGTTTCTTCAGCGAAAAGCAACCAAAGCGGTTCCGGCTGCTCCGGAACATTTCTGGTTTTTGTCCCGGAAAATTCCCAGAAGTTTCCAGAACACTTTTGGCATCCTCCAAGAATTTCCGGGCGTGTGCCAGAACCAATCTGACTTAATGGAATACCCTGAAACAACCTTTCAGTTTCACCGGAACTATTCCGGTGTTCTCTCCGGAACGTTTCCGTTTCGTCCGAAACTTTTTCGGTGATTTTCTCTCAGACTCCCCGTCTAGTATTCAGCAGATAGATGACCCTTAAGCATGTGACCCTATAGGTTCGGTGAAGTATAGACATGACCGGAACCCTTTCCGATCAATGATCAACATCGGAGCCGTGGACACCCATATTGACCCCTATACCCACACGAATGAATATTCGAGTGAACCTCCAGTTGCCATGTGCTATTCCTGTTGCTTCGCGATATGTTACAAATACCCGATGTGAGGAATATCGCATCCCTGTGGATCAACAACTTGTCCACTATGCAAGTTACATCGTTACCGGTTTTGTTCTCTTTTCTTGTTCCCGTGTTCCGGCATCCCAGTGATAAAATCACAAAGTGTCTGGCCAGACGATGATGGATACCGTAACACCGAGAGGGCCCAGAGATATCTCTCCATCATCGGAGGAGCAAATCCCAATCTTGAGCTATCAAGTTACTTGACATACTTTTCCATGAACCCGTAAGCCGCCGTAATAGCCACCCATTTACGGATGACGTTTAACAAACCCCAAAGTTCATGAAGCAAGCATGAAGAAACTCGACACTCTCATGGTCTAAGGAATTATGCAAACGTCAACTTCTCTGTGTTATTAACCATTAACTTGTGACGAATGAATCTCATAGCATAACATCAATCGGGTCGATTCAACACAAGTGTTCTACTAACATTGTGCCCTCAAAGTTGCCGGCATAGTCATGCCCATGATCAGGAAAACAGAACCATCATGCAACACTTGAGCTAGTCTTAGAGGCCAGACTAGGAATACATTTTACCGTTTATTATTCCACACGTGCATATGAGTCTTCCTCCGAGCCTCGTGGTTATTGTAGACTCGAGAACCATAGCAGTTATAGCATGGAACATAAACATAATTATGAACATGGAGATAAACAATAACATTTGTTATTGCCTCTAGGGCATATCTCCTACAGGCGCCGCTACAGGCCGGCTGAGGGGATAAGAACGGCCCCCTCAGCCTCCCCGTCATCCTCATCCACTCCTCCCCCTCTCTCCCTCGCTCGCCCGCGCTCTCTCTCCCTCACCCGAACGCTGCCGTCGCCGCTCGCCGTCGATCCCGCGGCCACCGTCGTCGCTGGGCCGCGGCACCGTGTCCATTCGCTTCGCCTACGTCGTCTACGTCGTCTGCAACCACCGGATCGAGCCGGGAGCCACCGCAGCGAGCCCGGCGACTTGTTCTTCCTCCTCGGATCGCCGACGAACTCCGCCGATTCCGGCCACTCCTGTTGCTCCTAATCCTCTCACCGGCCTCCGTGTGCCGCTCGGTGAGCTCCTCTTCCTCCCCCCTCCTTCTCCCCCTTCTTTCCGTGCGCGTAGGTGTCGTTCCCGCCATGGCCGAACCTCTCACCGCCGTCGAGCTCACCGCCGTGGCCATAGCTACTGTCACGCGTGCTCGAGCTCACCCTCGAGCTCCTGGAGCTCCCAGGAGCCCAACGCGCGCACGCGCCCGCCTTCTCGAGCTCCCTAGCACCGTAACGGTGCATGCCCGATTCCGGCCGCCGCCTCCGCCGCTCGCCGTCGACATTTTTGGCTGACTCCGGTGACGTCACCGCCACCAAACGACGCGCCGTCGTGCGCTCGTTCTAACGGCCCCCCTGTACGCGAAATCCGACGAGGGCCGTGGCCCTCCGCTGCGTTTGCGCATCGCCGGCGTTTAAACGCCGGCAGCCGCTGTGCTGGCCGCCACGTGGGCACCCCTGGGTCACTGACTAGTGGGCCCAGGGGCCCCAGTTGACTGGGTTGACCAGTCAACCCTGCTGACTGGGCAACCACAATGACTGACATGCGGGCCCCACCGCTAATTAAACTAATTTTACTAATTAAAATTAATCTAATATCTAATTAGTCACTGATAGATGGGGCCCACTAGCTAATTAACCTAATTAGTTAAATTTTAACCTCTGTTTAGCTGTTGTGACACTGACATGTGGGTCCCAGCCGTCAGGTTTGACCTGGACCGGCTGGGTTGACTCGCTGACGTCACCCTGACCTCATGCTGATGCAATAAAACCTTTTTCTGTTATTTTCGAATTTAAATTAATTCTAGGAATTTCAGGAAATGGTTTAAATCTTTGAAAAATCATAGAAAATAAACCGTAGCTCGGATCAAAAAGTTTTCTACATGAAAGTTGATCAGAAAAACGAGACGAACCCGAATATGCCCTCCGTTTACCTGTCACCTACCCACAACTATGCAAACATGGAACCTTCCCCTCTGGTTCAGCATACTGATAACTGCCTAAAGCCGGGAAAATATCCCAGATATTTTCCCGCTTCGTCTGCAACGTGTAGCATTGCATTAGGTCACCCCCAGCACTGCATATTGCCATGCCATGCTTCTGTGTTGCATTGTTTGCTTTTATTTATTGTTTCTTCCCCCTCTTCTTCTTCGATAGACCCCGAGGCCGACGCTGCCCCTGAGGACTGCTACATCCCCGACGACCCATCTTTTGCCGCAGAGCTTCCAGTCAAGCAAACCCCCTTGAACATGCCTATATCACCTATTCTTTCTCCCTCATGCTTGCATTAGAATTGCTACAATTGTTGTCCCGATATTACCCATTCCGATGCATAGCCTGTTTTTGTAACTGCTATTGATACCTTACCTGCTATCCTAAATGCCTAGTATAGGTTGGTTAGTGAACCATCTGTGGCCCTCATCCTTGTCCTAGTTGCCCCGCTTTGTTACCACTGTCCCGATCGATGTGATCGACGGGCTGAGACCAGCACATCACCGCACCTTCCCCCTTAGTTGTACGACTCTGCAGAGTTACCATCGAGTGCCGAGGGTGATACCTCTTACCTCACTCCTGATGTTGCCTCTGTAGTATAGCTAGCCGATTGTGGGTTACCGAGGGTGATTCCTCTTTCACCACCTCCGATAAAGCTTCTGTCGTGCAACTCCTCAAGTGTGAATCCATCGAGGGTGATTCCTCTGGGTTCACCTTGACAGATATATCGAGTGAGAATCCAATGAGGGTGATTCCCCGGATTCCTTCTTGATGTTATAGACACACGAATACTTTGACTTTACTACAGATACTGGATAAAGTCGGGTCGGCCCCGAGGGGTACCCGCGAGAGATGTGGAGTCGGGTTGACCGAGAGGGTACCCGCGAGATAATTACGTGGCATGGCCGGGCACTCCTAGCCCTTACTGTAAGTCCACGAGACGGGGCGACGGGGTCACATGATCTTGAGTCTCTGCTTGTTTCCGCGAGCTCCCAACACACTAATGGGTTAGGATATGTTATCTGAGTAGGCCTCTGGCCTTTTCGCACTAACCACCACGCGGGAATAGTATGGGCACTCGGCGTCGTATGTATCAGCCAAAGTTCTTCAGACGTCAGCAATTGAGCGGCGTGCGCCGGGTTGGACTGGGAATGCCCGCGCTTGTATTAAGGGGGCTAGGTGTGCTCCCGGCCGCCCACGCAATGCGCAGGAGTGCAAAGGGCGATGGGCCCAAGACCCCTGAGCACTTAGGTTGCAGACCGGCGTGCTGGCCTCTCTGTTGAGCCTAGGTAGGGTTACGACGTGTCGATCAGCCGAGGCCGGGCATGGACCGAGTAAGTGTGTCCGGCCAGAGTTAATCGAGCGTGTTGGGTAAGTTGGTGCACCCCTGCAGGGAAGTATATCTATTCGAATAGCCGTGTCCACGGTAACAGGACGCTCGGAAAATATCCCGATCTACTACAACTAGAACTGGTTACTGGTGATGTTTAATAATATGATAGCTCCGGGATTGCTTTCTCGCAGGGAGTCGAGGAAGGATCTCTGGGCATGGCTACTGTTATACTTGTTGCTACTACTGTATTTATGTACTAATCTACACTCTTCTAATGATGCAAGACGCTGAAGATGCTAGTCTTCGATAGGCTAGGCCTTTCTCTCTATTCTGGCATTTCTACAGTCTAGTCCACAGATACAGCCTCCCTTTGAAACCGATGCATAAATAGAATAGATCTGATGTAAGTCTTGCGAGTACTTTGGATGAGTACTCACGGTTGCTTTGCTTCCCCTTTTTCCCCATACCCGATTGCTACGACCAGATGACGGAGCCCCGGAGCCAGCTGCCCCAGTCGACGACTACTACTACCCCTCCGGTGGAGCTTACTACTACGTGGAGACCGACGACCAGGAGGAGTGTTGGTGCAATGATTTGCCTCCTTATGTTTTGGAGATTGTTGACAAACAGTAAGGGACTGATGTGTTTGCTGGTGCACACAGAGTAACAGGTCCCTGGAGTCAAGAGGAGTTTGGTTTCAAACTCCGAAGAATATCCCCAGCGTGGCATTGAAGGTTATCACCGAAGATTATGACGACAAGAGTGACCCCTCAAAAATTGCTGGCGTGAAGCAATTGGTTCGGTGCCTTTCCGAAGGAAGTGACTGCGTCCGAGAATATTGAAGACGAAGTGAAGACGTAGCATTCATTTCGTTGTTTCTTTTCTCTTATTGAGTCATAGGACCACCGTACTATTAAGAGGGGGGTAGCGTTCGAAGATTTGATTCGCTGATGCTTAACCCAAATCCTATGAAAGCTGCGAGAGAAATCTCTTTGTGTTCCGAGCAAATGCTTGCCAGCAAGAGACTGTGATCTTCTTCGCTGCGAGAGATTTGTCTCTGACCGAGGAGTTAGCATTACTTGCTCCCCAAGTAATGTTACCGTTGCTCTTAAAATCCGACCGTTGTGAACGTGTCGGTTGGCCATTGGCTGGACCGCGTGTCCAAAATGGTCATTTCCCATCAGGGAAGGCTTCGGCAATAAATAGCCACCCCGCACCGGCGTTGTCCGGTGGCTGCTCCGTTTGATTCTGAGAAGATTGTTGAGCAACCCCCTCTCCGATAGATTTGAGTTTAAAATCCACCGAGAGAAAACCCCAGAGCCGAAAAATTAGATAGTGGTTCAGCATCACTCGAATCTAAGTCCAGTACGCTCCGCCTATTACTCTTGAGAGCTGTGAACTCTCTAGACGGTTAGGTGTCATTTTCTTCAGAGACCAAGAGTAATTGTGGTTCTCAAAGAAGAAGTCTGTAAAGGTTAGGAGATCGCCTCAAGCATCTACCACGAGTAATCGGCATTGGTTGGCGAACCAATTATCGAGGAGAATAGGGCGAAGAGAGTTTATCTTCTGTGGTAAATCACAACCCCTCCAACCAGACGTAGTCCTTTTGCAGAAGGGCGAACTGGTCTACCAAATACCTCGTCGCCATCGAGCATCACTGGTCACCTCTGCTACTCTCCGTTACATTCGAACAATGCCATGTGACATGTTTCAATTATGTGATTCACCTCGATGCAAGTTTTAGTTTCCATTTGGCAGTTTGTATTCGCTCACTAAATACTGTTTTCATTCGTTCCGCTGCTGGGTTCCGAGAGTTTTGATATTTCCGAAAGAAAACTTAAAACTCCCATTCACCCCCTCTCTGGTAGACATACTTCGTTCCTACAATTGGTATCAGAGCGAGGTACTCCTTGACTCTGCTCATTTTGGTCTAACCACCTTGGAGTTTAAGTATGTCTTTAGTGAGCTACAAGTCGCACCTCAAGATTCCCATCTTTGATGGGACGGACTATCCCTTCTGGAAGGAGAAGATGAAGATCCGTCTCCGAGCTATTGATGATGATATGTGGAATGTGGTGCAGAATGGATTCACGGTTGAAGTGCCCTAGGTCCCCACTGACCATGAGAAGAAACTCATTCAGATGGATGCTCAAGCCAAAGATGAAATTGGTGGCCATCTCTCTCGTGCTCAATTTCTTCGCTATCGTCAGTGTGAAACTGCAAAGGAATTGTGGGACATTCTCGAAAAGATAAACGAGGGTGTTTCAACGCAGAAAGAAGCTCGCATTGATACTCTTCGGGCCAAGTTCAATCGGTTCAAGCGAATTGGAAATGAAAGCTGCCAGCAAACCTTCGATCGTCTGAGTGACATCGCAAATGAGCTACAAGGTCTCGGCGCCAAAGACATCACTGACCACGAAGTTGTGAAGAAACTGCTCCGATCCCTTGACAGTTCGTTCGACACTTTAGTTCTTATGATTCGGGAACGAGCTGATTTCAAAGTTCTCGACTCTGCTGATATCATGGAAAGGCTAAACACTCACGAAGAACAAGAAGAAGAAAAGAGAGATCTCTATGGCTCAAGTCACCGAAAAAGTCATGCTCTCAAGGCTGCGGCTGATTCTTCCTCAGAAGGAAACGCCGATGAAGATTCAGATGACCCCGAAAGGATCAGCAAGGACCTCGCATTGATCACGAAAAGATTCCAACGCCTTCATAAGAAAAATTAGTTTCAGAAGAAAGGATCCAGCAACTCTGGCGGCTCCAAATCTTCATCAAAACCTACTGGGGATTACACCTGCTTCAAGTGCAAAAAGCCAGGACATTTCATCTCGGACTGCCCTCTCTGGGAAGCTGAAATCCGTGCTAGTGGAAGATTTGATTCAGGACACAACCATGGCAAAAGCAAGGGCAAAAGCTACGACTCCGATGATGAGAAGAAAACGAAGAAGTTCTTCAAGAAGAAGGATAACTCCTCCAAGTCCTCGTCAAGATCTTCCTCAAGGAATCCCTCCAAGTCCTCATCCAACCGCAAGAACACTTCTCGCAAGGCCAAGGCGTACATCGGCAAGGAGATGGATTCCGATGAAGAAGCGTCATCCGACTCCGAAGAAGTTGATGAATCCGATGAGGATTCTGATTCCGGCATGGCTGGCATAGCGTGTGCTTCTACTCCTGCATCGAACTTCTTCGAGAATCATTCGAGCGACAACGAGTCTCCTGTGTTCTTCTTCATGGCCAAAGCTTCGAAAGAAAAGGTATCCTCTAAACATCACAAGGTTCACTCCAGTGATCAATATTCTTCTGATGAGGATGACCATGCTAAACTGATCAAAATTGCTAATATGCAACAAAATTCTCTCGAGAAAATTGAGAAAACCCTCAGGAAATCTGAAGGGTTGTTGGTTGAGGAGATGGAGAAAAATCAACCGTTGACCGAAGAGCATTCCGCCCTCGAGTCTCGAATGAAAGAACTATCAGATCGTCATGATGTTCTCTCAGCTGACCATGAAAGATTGACTTATGATTACCTGAAACGGAAACAGGAACTCGAGTCGCCGAGAGAGGCTCATGGTGACTTGATCAGAGAAAATTCTCTTCTCACCCAACAACTCAAAGAGAAACCTGAAGTATTTGTACCTCCTTGCTTAAAATGCCTTGAACGCAGTAACGCTGAATCCAATGCTGAATCTTCTGTGAATGCTAACCCCTCGGTCGAGGAAAATGGTTCTATTTCTGATGAAAATGCTAGGTTGAAGGATCTTCTTCAGACAGGAATGTTCAAGTCTCTCAAAGGGCATCAAATCCTGTGTGATGTTCTGAAGAAATCCATTCTTCACAAAAATCCCAGAAAGGAAGGTGTCGGTTTCGAAAGGAAACTGAATGAGAATGGCTCCTACTGGGAACCTGATCAATATCCTCGCACTGTGTGGGTACCTGCTAAGAGCAAAACGCTCGACCTAGCTTTACTTTCGGGATATGACTCTCCTATCCCTGAGTACTCATATGATGATTCTCTAGGCAACTATAAGTTGTTCAAAAACCAACATCGTGAGGCTGTTGCTCGCTATGTTGGACCAAACAGCAGGAATGGCCCCCCAAAGGAATCTATCTGGGTGCCCAGGAAAACTATCGAAGCATTACCTGTTACTAGACTACTAACCATGCAGGAAGAAAATGCTCGATATATCCTTGAAAAGATTCGACGGAATGAGTACATACTTGCCTCACCCAACCGCTATACTCATTCGTCAGGAAGGAATTTCAATGCATACTCTTTCAATTATGCTCGCACTCATTCAAGTTACAATTCGCATAATTATCGAAAGAAATCATATCCTGCTCGCTCATATGATTCGAAGCCACCTACAAAGATGTGGGTGGTTAAGAAAGCCTAATTTCTCTACAGGACTATGTCTCCGGGTGTACAGAATGGATAATGGATAGTGGATGCACTAGTCATATGACCGGAGACAAGTCGTTGTTTGTCGACCCCAACTTAACTACTTCATCTGAGAAGTATATTACTTTCGGCGAAAACAACAAAGGAAAGGTAATTGGGTTAGGTAAAATTGCTATATCCAAGGACAAGGACATTGATGATGTTTTACTTATTCAGTCTCTTGGATTCAATCTCATGTCAGCTAGCAAGCTTTGTGATCTAGGCATGCTTGTTCTATTTTCGAAATCCAAATGCATCGTCTTTATGGCCACTGATAATTCCTTCGTTTTTGAGGGAAATAGAAAAGGTGATTTATATATTGTGGATTTCTCAAAGGGTCCCTCAGTCCGAACTTGCTTGCTTGCAAAAGCAACCGAAGGATGGCTGTGGCACCGAAGACTTGGTCATGCAGATATGAGAAATTTGCAGACTCTCGTGAAGAAAAATCATCTCCGTGGTATTCCTGATGTGAAATGCGACAAGGATTGTCTCTGTGCTGCGTGTGAAGCTGGTAAACTGGCCAAGAAGCATCATTCATCAAAAACTGTCATGACCACAACAAGACCACTGGAAATTCTTCATATGGATTTATTCGGGCCTCAAAACTCTGGAAGTTTCGGAGGCAGTCATTATGGTCTGGTTATTGTTGATAATTTCTCTCGATACACTTGGGTATTCTTTCTCGAAGACAAAACCTGCACCCAAGACATCTTCAAAAGATTCGCTAAGAAGGCTCAGAATGAATATGATGTGCGAATTAAGCATGTCAGAAGCGACAATGGCACCGAGTTCAAAAATACTCATATCAAAGATTTTCTTGATGAAAATGGTATCACTCATGAATTCTCTGCCGCATACACTCCCCAACAGAATGGAGTTGTTGAGCGAAAGAATAGAACTCTCATTGAAATGGCGAGAACAATGCTCAGTGAGTATAAAACTCCCATTCGTTTCTGGGCTGATGCTATTAACACTGCTGCCATGTTGTGAATCGTGTTTATCTTCATAAATTCCTTAAGAAAACTTCATATGAGCTTATCACTGGCAAGAAACCGAATGTTTCTTATTTCCGTGTATTTGGTGCACCTTGCTATATTCGTGAGATGAATCATAATTCCAAGTTTGCACCCAAGGCACATGAAGGTTTTCTTCTTGGTTATGGCTCGAACTCGCATACTTATCGTGTCTATAACTCTCACCACGGGAAAGTTATCGAAACGGTAAATGTGCGGTTTGATGAATCTAACGGCTCCCAAAAGGAGCACCTGCCTAATGTGATAGATGAACCTCCGATTTCGGATGCTATTCGGCAAATGGCTATTGGGGACGTCAGGCCAGTCGAAGCTAATACACCTGACTCTTCCGATGATGCTCCCATAGCTCGACGTACACGCCAATCTACTACCGAAGAAAATGCAACACCGAACACAAATGGCAACCCAAATGCAAATGCCGATCAAAATGACAATCAAAATGAAAATGGCGATACTAATGCCAACCCTGATGCTGATAATGAGGATAACGAAAATGATCATCAAGAAGGAAATCCTCTCCTACGAGTGGCAAATCGATTTGACCCTACATTAATCCTCTAAGATCTTGAGAATCCAGGTTACCGACCCACAACTCGCTCTCGCACTCGTTTGGCTAACTACTGTGGCAGTTTCTCTTTTGTCTCATTGACAGAACCTACCAAGTATGAAGAAGCTATGAATGATCCCGATTGGATGAATGCCATGCAAGAAGAGTTGGTGCAATTCAAATTGAATGATGTGTGGGAATTGGTTGACAAACCGAATCCTAAGAAGCACAATATCATTGGCACAAAATGGATTTTCCAGAACAAGCAAGATGAAAATGGCATTGTTGTGAGAAACAAAGCACGTCTTGTCGCTCAAGGGTATACATAGGTAGAAGGTATTGATTTCGGTGAAACATATGCTCCTGTTGCTCGCCTTGAGGCAATTCGTATTCTTCTCGCTTGTGCAAATTACAATGATATTCTGCTTTACCAAATGGATGTGAAAAGTGCTTTTCTCAATGGTGAAATTGATGAGGAAGTATATGTTAGGCAGCCACCTGGCTTTGAAAACCCTCTGTTTCCTAACAAAGTTTTCAGGTTAAGAAAGGCACTGTATGGGCTAAAGCAAGCCCCTCGAGCTTGGTATGTCACTCTGAAGAGGTTTTTGCTCGATAAAGGGTTCAAGCCAGGATCCACTGATTCCACTCTTTTTACTCGTGCTATTGATGGCGATCTATTCGTGTGTCAAATTTATGTGGATGATATTATTTTCGGCTGTACTAACAATACTTGCAGCATGGAGTTCAGGCGAATGATGTTCGAGAAGTATCAAATGTCCATGATGGGTGAACTTAAGTTCTTTCTCGGACTACAAATTCGTCAACAGGACAATGGAATTTTCATATCTCAGGAGAAATATCTGAGAGACTGTCTTAAGAAGTTCAAAATCCAAGATTGCAAACAGAAGGGTTACAAAACTCCCATGCCAACAAATGGCCAGCTGGACGCAGACGTGTACGGTAAAGATTACGATCAGAAAGCTTATCGTTCGATGATTGGTTCTTTGCTTTACCTATGTGCATCCAGACCTGATATTATGTTGAGTGTTTGTATGTGTGCTCGTTTTCAAGCTGCACCGAAAGAATCGCATCACCAAGCGGTCAAGCGTATTCTGAGATATTTGGCTCACACCCCCACCTTAGGTTTATGGTATCCTAAGGGAGCACAGTTTGACCTCGTTGGATATTCAGACTCAGATTATGCAGGTGACCGGGTTGACTGGAAATCTACTTCGGGGACATGCCATTTCCTCGGTAGATCATTGGTATGTTGGTCGTCAAGGAAGCAGAATTGTGTCTCGCTCTCTACGGCTGAGGCTGAATATATTGCTGCTGGCGCTTGTTGTACTCAGTTATTATGGATGAAGCAGACTCTGAAGGATTATGGCATCAAGGTCAAGAAGATCCCTCTATTGTGTGACAATGAGAGTGCAATCAAAATTGCCCACAATCCTGTGCAGCACTCTCGCACCAAGCATATTGAGATCAGACATCATTTCCTACGCGATCATGTTGCTCGAGAGGATATTGTTATCAGTCACGTCAATACCGAAGAGAATCTCGCCGATATCTTCACCAAGCCTCTCGATGAGAAAAGATTCTGTGCGTTACGGTGTGAGCTAAATATCCTAGATTCCGCAAATATGCAGTAAGCTGGACTCGGCACCCGTACCAACACTTCCACATCTTAGAAGGAATGGGTGCATAACACTCGAAGAGCCTGAAAATTTTGACAAAGTGAAATTTTCTTTCCGAGAGTGAATACATTAACGAAAAACTAGTCTAACCGGGTGCCACGATAATTGTGCGACGCTCGGGGTCATACAGTTCTTATACGGTGGGTAACGCCCCCACAATTTCTCTTCGCTGAGTTGCATTTGAAACCTTTGTGTTAGTCCGAATGTATTTCACTCATAGTTTTTCTCTCTGGAGTTTGTGTTTTCTCGTCTGAGTGAAATACCTAGGACCCTGTTTTTTCCTCTATTCTATCTCTTCCAGTCTATGTTGTTCCGTTGTGAATGCACAAATTTCATCTGGGAACGAAACTTCATCTGGTGTCCTTGACCATGTTAGAGTTTCGGTCCGAACTTAATCAGTTTTGGCGAAAGCCGTCCAAAATTTGGGGGTTCCCGCCCAAGTCTGGACCACGTTCTTTGGTGACGGTTGCCACGTGCTGATCATCAACTGCCAGCTTATCCGATCTGTTGAATCGCAATAGTCCTTTAACTCTGGCCGTCCGATAAGATTCACTAGGCTGCGGTTATTCCCCCCTCGCATATAAATGCTGTGTCGCCACCCTCCTCATTTCACTTCGCATCTTCCCCATCGTCACCTTCCGAAGCCCTACCGCACTGCTCCTCCTCGAGCTCGATGACATCGACCATCTTCGCCGCTTCGCTGCCGGAAAGAGGTCGCCGGAGTCATTCCTCGCCGCCGCGGATCATCTTCCTCTCCGCGCCGCCATAGTTGCTGCACATCACCGAGTTAGGGTATGTGTAGTGCGAACTCGTTCTTCCTCTCTTCCTGTTCGAGTTCGTTCGCGGTAAAAATTGCCTATTTTTTTTACTGTATTTCTCAGATCCTTACTGATAGGTAACTTGTGCGGATGTGGTTTGTAGTTGTCCCTCGCATCTGAAAAATTTCAGATCTAGGGTTTGTGTTATGTCTCGCACGAACGGAATGCTTAGCACGTTTACTAGTATTTTCTTCGAACCTACTAGTTCGTTCTACACATTTCTTTCGCCCGAAACATTTCTCAAAGTCTGCATGTATTTCTTCATCAAAAACGAGTTCCTTTTTTCCAAATCTTCGCTGTGTGCATTCGTAACCCTGTTCCCATTTTCCCTCGCATCTATCTATGTTCATAGGGAAATGCAGTCAGTCGAGGATTCAGCTAACCCAGTCAGTCGGGCTGACAGAGATGATGTTATTCTGGGCACTGCTGATGAATCCAAAGCTCCGAATGCTAAGGGCCCAACGGTAGGCCCATCAACCAGCAAGAGAAAAAGGACAGATCTAAATGCCGACGAGCAAGAAGAGACTGCTCCGAAGAAGAAGAGGGGTGGTAAACAGGCATACACCAACACCGCCGAATACATCTCTCATGATCGGTATGACATTGTTCCAGGAGAAACCAAACATCAGAGAGATACTCGTCAACAATGGATTCGCCGCCATTGGGTGCACAAGTGGTTCAACTATGAATTTGTTCATCCTCGGTTTGCTCAGAACTTTGCATTTCATCCATCATGGGGTGACTGCCGTGAAATTTCTCTCATCAAGGCAAACGTTCCCCAAGAAAGACCACCTCCTCCGACCAATGCTCATGAGTCTTCCCTTCGAACTCCTGCATCATATCCTGATGAGCTTGCTAAGCGTCAGCGCAATGCCATCAAGAGAGCCCAGAGGGCCGAAAAGCAAAAGGCTCGTGAATAGGAAAACCTTCGCCTTCTCAAAGATGATGTGGAGAAGAAAAAGGCCGAAGGAAAATCTGAAAGTCGTTCTAAGCGCAAGCATGATCCCAGCGCTGCTGCGAAGAAAAAGAGTGCACCAAAGAGGAAAAGGCTCGACCTGCTGCTGATTTTCGCATGGATGATTCTTCTGCTGATGATGATGATCCTCCGCTCACCAAGGAAGAAGTTGCTGCTACTCTCAGCGAGGACGTAAACATTACCACATCTACTGTGCTGCCTGATCTTCGTGTTAACATTTTTCCAGAAGCACCACCATGTTAACATCTACTGTGCTGCCTGCTACTACTGTCACAATGAAGCAGCATGTGAACACAACTCCTCATCCAGATGCTATCAATTTGAAGGATTTCGTAGTTGACGCTCCTGTGAGTACTGCCAAGCAAGGCGAAACTATTCCCAAACCTGACTTGAAGAAAATCAAGGCGCCTACCGCGAAAGTTGCTCCGCAGGCTACTGCTTTGAAGGAGAAGGTTGCTAAATTTGCGCCTACCTTGACTCAGCCTTTGGCTTCATAACCTCCTACCGAGCAAGTCCCTGTCCAGACTGCTCCCTCTGTCAAGTCTGATGCTCCTCATTACTATGATCACATATTCATCATGGAACAGCTCGATAAATTTGTGGACAATCATTTCAATGGAGAAGTGACTTCCCTACCTATTCCTGCCGAAGTCATTACTCAAGCCACTTCCGTAGTTTAAGAACTGAGAGAAGATGCCGTTGAGATCAACTCTCTCTCTGCCGAGCTAGTGGACATTGATGAACACATGAAATCTGCCTCTTCCAAATTTGTCATCAAAGCGCTCGAGGACTCCTACAAGGATATCAATCGTGCCATGACTCTCCTTCGCCACCGCAGGTTACGTTTTCACAAGGATCTGGATGAAATTGTTCGAAAGATCTATGATGAACATCAAGCAAAAGTCACTGGATACAATAATCTAGTCAAGGGCCATATTGATCAAGTTGCTCAGCAAAAGAAAAAGCAACGAAAAAGAATTGCAACAAAAAATGTCCCTCCTGCTCCGAAGAACCATCACCTGCTCCGCAAGAAAAATCTCCTGAGCCAGCTATTCCTTCGAACCCCCCAGTTAAGGACTCGGATGCTCCTCCCTCGCCAAGGCTAACTGAATCAGTGTCTGTGGCCTCCCCTGCTCGAGCTGATATTTCCTCGCAACAATTTGTCTCTGAGGAAGGTGAAATCCCTCGCTCCGAGCCCCAAGCTTCTCCGGCTCATGAAGCTCCAACAGTCTCGGTTTCTCCTATAGTCGAGCAACAACAGATTCCAGTCGAGCAACAACCTTCAGTAAATGACTCCGCCTCAGTGCCTACTGTGATTGAACCAACTCTGCTGCCTTCTACCTCGGCACCTCCCACAGCTGCAACACCTGCTCCGTCTCCACACAAGTTATCCATCGACACAGCTACACGAATACCAGATGTCGGTCCCTCTAAATGGAAATCTGTCTCTGCTCGCCGCACGGACTTGGTTGTCTATGGTGACGAATATCTTTCTCCCGAAGAAGAACTTAAATATCCATACCCTCGTGAAGAACTGCCTTTGTTTTCGTCAGGGGCAGGCGCAAAAGGTCCTCTTTTCAATCGAAATACGCATCCCAGATTCTTTCAGGCCAGTCCGTATGATGGGCCGCGCACTTCAGAATCGCCTCGTTTCTGGACGAAGGAACATGCCATCTACTACTCTCGGGTCCTCTATGAGAGCAGAAAGATATTTCCTCACGAATATCTGGACATCCCTGCTATGCGCAACATTGACTGTTTCAATCAATTGCTTCAGGATCTGGATGATTTCTGCCTCACCAAAGTCTTTGAGTTCGAGCACCCTTGGAATAGAGAGATTATTCTTCAATTCTATGCTACCCTATATATCTCTTGCGATGAATCTGATAGCTCCAAATGGGTTATGGAATGGATGACCGAAGGAAAACGCATGAAATGCACTTCAACGTATTTTGTCTCGCACTTCCATTTCCCTCGCTTTGAGCATGGTAGCACTGAAATTCGGGTCCATAACATTGATGTCATATCGGATGAAAATTTTCGGTGCACTATGGATCCTGAAAAGATTCGTGACTACTCTGGTCCACCTCATCCTAAGCATTTAACCTTCGACAATCAGACGCTATTCCACATGCTCTCTTACACCATTTGTCCTCTGGCTGGTATGAATCCGGACAAGTCCATCTCAGATGTTCTTCGTAATGCTATATATGCAATCTCTGAGCGATACATTTTCGATGTGGAGGACATGTTCCTACGCATCCTGAAGGATTCTGCCCAATATCCCTTCTGCATCAAAGTGTTTGTGCCATGGATCCAGAAAGTTGTTGATCATGCAATGTGCACAGTGTATCTTGCGAAGGAAAGCCATAAAGGCTTCATTCCTCCTGTTCGCGATACTTTGAAAGTCATGGATGATATCTCTTCGGGCAAATCGCCCGCATCAAGCTCCCAAGTCTATCACCAGAAATTTGATGGACCCCGTCTGCCTCAGCGCGACCGAAAGATTTCGCCACACCCTCCATCGCAACTCGAAGTTAGTTTGCGTACACAACAGCTGCTACTGCACCATATAGCTGAGGATCGTCGCGAGAAAGAACATCTCGCCTCCGAACTGAATGCACTTAACAATCGCATGAGGATAATGCATCTGATAGCTGATGAAAACAAGAAGAGACTCTGGAAATTGCTTCGCAAGTTCTTCATCGAGAAACAATTACTGAATGTCAATCTCCAAGAGCTTTATGACTATATTGACAAAGGCTTCACTGTCGAAGATTTCAAGATCGGAGTACTCCTCTGCCTGCTTGTGAGCCTACAATAGATCTTCTTCATCTCAAGCTTCGCAAACTGCTTGACGAATCTAAAGCCACCTCACCGACAGAGAAACCTGCCGAAGGCAATATGCATTCCCGTATTCCTCCTATGGCCAGTCCAGCTATTCCCTCGTCTGCTCAGCCTCAAGCTCTTATTCTTGAAGGAAAATCTGTTGCTGCTGAAGACGAAGACAATCCCATCACTTCCGAAGAAGAAGTAACCTCGGATAGCTCGTCTGGAGATGCCACTAATTGAGCCAAGCTCTACGTTTCTTTACTCCTGTTATTCCTCACCTTTTTGACACTTGTTGACAAAAAGGGGGAGAATTACATCGAGTCTCGATAGATTTGCTTTCGGTGTTTCGTTTGATTTTGGTTTCGTGTGAGTTTGCAACTTCTGGTTTAAGCCTATCCAAACGATGTTGTTAAACTCGATAACTTCTGTGCTGTAATGCTCATTACCCCTGCTACATCACTATTTCTCTCGAAGCATTTATCTTGTAGGTGGAATTATTATCAGAAGTTAAAATTGATTGCACTACGATCTCGATGGATTATATCTCATCAGTGCGAATCAATGTCTCGAATTATTGAAATTTCCTCCATATACTTCAATTCTTGCAGGAGAATTTATCTCATACAACTTCTTCCCTGCCTACATTTAGGGGGAGTCTATTTCATCTTTGAGCAAAGTAACACTTACTCACTCTTGTTGGTATTGCTTTTTACTTATCTATCTTCACTTCGATGATTATCTGTTTTGTCATCAATCATCCAAAAAGGGGGAGATTATTGGTGCAATGATTTGCCACCTTATGTTTTGGAGATTGTTGACAAACAGTAAGGGACTGATGTGTTTGCTAGCGCACACAGAGTAACAGGTCCCTGGAGTCAAGAGGAGTTTGGTTTCAAACTCCGAAGAATATCCCCTGCGTGGCAGTGATGGTTATCACCGAAGATTATGACGACAAGAGTGACCCCTTAAAATTGCTGGCGTGAAGCAATTGGTTCGGTGCCTTTCCGAAGGAAGTGACTGCGTCCGAGAATATTGAAGACGAAGTGAAGACGTAGCATTCATTTCGTTGTTTCTTTTCTCTTATTGAGTCATAGGACCACCATACTATTAAGAGGGGTGTAGCGTTCGAATATTTGATTCGCTGATGCTTAACCCAAATCCTATGAAAGCTGCGAGAGAAATCTCTTTGTGTTCCAAGCAAATGCTTGCCAGCAAGAGACTGTGATCTTCTTCGCTGCGAGAGATTTGTCTCTGACCGAGGAGTTAGCATTACTTGCTCCCCAAGTAATGTTACCGTTGCTCTTAAAATCCGACCGTTGTGAACGTGTCGGTTGGCCATTGGCTGGACCGCGTGTCCAAAATGGTCATTTCCCATCAGGGAAGGCTGCGGCTATAAATAGCCACCCCGCACCGGCGTTGTCCGGTGGCTGCTCCGTTTGATTCTGAGAAGATTGTTGAGCAACCCCCTCTCCGATAGATTTGAGTTTAAAATCCACCGAGAGAAAACCCCAGAGCCGAAAAATTAGATAGTGGTTCAGCATCACTCGAATCTAAGTCCAGTACGCTCCGCCTATTACTCTTGAGAGCTGCGAACTCTCTAGACGGTTAGGTGTCATTTTCTTCAGAGACCAAGAGTAATTGTGGTTCTCGAAGAAGAAGTCTGTAAAGGTTAGGAGATCGCCTCAAGCATCTACCACGAGTAATTGGCATTGGTTAACGAACCAATTGTCAAGGAGAATAGGGCGAAGAGAGTTTATCTTCTGTGTTAAATCACAATCCCTCCAACCAGACGTAGTCCTTTTGCAGAAGGGCGAACTGGTCTACCAAATACCTCGTCGCCATCGAGCATCACTGGTCACCTCTGCTACTCTCCATTACATTCGAACAATGCCATGTGACATGTTTCAATTATGTGATTCACCTCGATGCAAGTTTTAGTTTCCATTCGGCAGTTTGTATTCGCTCACTAAATACTGTTTTCATTCGTTCCGCTGCTGGGTTCCCAGAGTTTTGATATTTCCAAAAGAAAATTTAAAACTCCCATTCACCCCCCTCTGGTAGACATACTTCGTTCCTACAAGGAGATAGGAGGCTCCCAGGCAGGAGGCCTGCGCCTTTTTGAACAGATGTCGTTGTTTTGCTCAGCCTTCTTAAGGCAGACTTGTTTAACCTTTGTGTCTGTACTCAGATACTGTTGTTGCTTCCGCTAACGCTTGTTTGCGAGCTTATGTATTTGAGCCCTCGAGGCCCCTGGCTTGTAATATAAAGCTTGTATGACTTTTATTTGTGTTTAGAGTTGTGTTGTGATATCTTCCCGTGAGTCCTTAGGCTTGATCGTGTGCATTTGCGTGTATGATTAGTGCACGATTAAGTCGGGGGCGTCACAAGTTGGTATCAGAGCCGACTGCCTGTAGGAACCCCCTTTCCAACTCTTTGGCCGAAGTTGAATCTAGTCTTTGCTAAACTGATTTACTAACATGGATGTGTGGCTTATGGGCCCACGTCGCCAATGGGTGGTATTAGGATCTTTTATTCCTCTTCCTTACTCTGGGACTCTAATTTCTCTTCTTTTCGGGTTAAATTTTTTGCTAACTCTAACGCTAGGTTCTCGTAATCACATTCAACCGGAGCGCTGGATTATCTGCAATCATTCTTTTTCAATGCTATCATATGCTTCTCACACTGTCTTTTGACATCTTGCACTCCCTTGTTTCAGATGCGTCCCACAAGACAACTCGTACGCCATGCTATGGCTGTTGATGCGACTGGGTTCCCTGCTATCCTAGTCGACCTCTTGACTAGGCTGGGATATCGCTGGTACCCCGAGTACAGTATTTACGAGGACTACTGCGAGTTCAACCAGGAGCAGTACCACGCTGTGGTCCGTATCTTTGATCGGCAGAACAACTCCACCACGGAGCTGCACACCTTTCATGGTGTTGGAGTGACTATTGACATGGCAGTCCATGATGCTGCTTATACTGCTATTGCCCGTCTCCGTGGAGAGCACAGTCGCTTGGAGGAGACCGCTTTCAGATATATTCCGTATTTTCCTGCTGGGGATGAGAATGGATATTACAATGCTGTCTGTACCCCTTACGTGCGACGTCGTTATGACCCACAGGTTTTGGTACAGTACACTGAGGCTCTGGATCGCATTGCCCGGGCTCTTGCTGTCGAGTTGTACGCCACTCGTGCTCGTCTTTATGACGCTCTGACACAGTTGCTACCAGCTGTCAGTGCACGGATGCATCCAGAGTACATCCTTTACCCGCGCAGGACGGAGTTACCACCAGGTCTTGAGTGGCCTGCTGTTGGAGGATGTACTCCTCCACGTGGTCCTCTTCTTCCAATCCGGGACCAGGTTCTGCACCAGGGTGTTCACGGAGCGCAGGATCCTTACATCGAGGGTACCCTGCATTGTCACCTGCAGCTGCCTGGCTTCAGTGGTTTTCTCCGACGTTGATGTATCTATCGCTATGTCCCGTTGTTGTATCCCTCCACCGCGTGCCTGCGTGCCGCCTAGTTGTCTAGCTTTCCTTTCCGTTATTGTAACGCTGGCTTGTAACCGAATCTATGTATGGATCTGCATGTCATGTTTGACTATGATGTTGTATCTATTGCACTTCCTTTGTTGTGCGTGTTACTTCATGAATGATTCCATACATATGCAATGCTCATTGCTAAACTATCCCTGTTGACTTTAGCAGGATGGTTAGACCCGTAGGTCGTGGCCGTGTTGCTAACAATCCACCTCCGCCAGACTATATGGCTGTAATGATGCAACAGTTTGAGCTGAACCGTCAATTCATGCAAGGGCTTATGGATCAGTTTCCTCGTCCTAACGCCAACCAGCAGCCAGCACCAATAACCTTGCAAGAATTTGTGCGCCTCAATCCAACTATGTTCCGCAACTCAGTTCAGCCGCTTGATGCTGATGACTGGCTCCGTGACATCACATTTGAGATGGAGTCTGCTAATGTGGCCCCTGCCAGCTATGTCACATTTGTGTCATACTTTCTGAAGAGACCCGCAGCTCAATGGTGGCATAGTCACAGGCATACCCTAGCTGCTGGAACAATCATCACCTGGGTGGAGTTCCAAGCTGCCTTCCATGCCCGTTACATTCCGCAAGGTGTCATGGACTGGAAGAAGTGTGAGTTCCGCAACCTTGCTCAGGGCAACAAGACTGTGGAGGTCTATCAGCGGGAGTTTCTTGAACTGTCTCGCTATGCTGAAGAGGACATTGCTACTGATGCCCCCAGACAAGAGAAGTTCCGTGAAGGGCTCAACCCAGATAACAAGCTCGCACTCCTAGTCCAAGACTTCGTCGACTTCGCCACCCTGGTGAACAAGGCCATACAGGTTGAGACCGGGTTGAAGGATCACAAGGACGCGCTCAAGCGCACCCGTGAAGCGGGCTCATCTTCGGGCTCGTCTTCCCAGAAGCGCCGTATCTGGATTCCTCATAGCATGTACCATCCAACTGCACCTGCTCCAAGGCCATCGTATGCTGCACCTCGTCTGCCTCCTCCACCTCCGAGGCAGCTGAGACCTCAAGCCCCAATGCTTCGAGCTCCTGCTCCCCGTCCTGACAATGGGCTCTGCTTCAAGTGTGGCCGTCTAGGTCACCGTGCCAGAGACTGCTCTTAGGTTCAGAATCAACTTGTTCTTCCATCAGCTGGCCGTGGTAATGGCCGTGGCAACAATCAGCCTCGCAACAACAATGCCAGGCCTTCCTATGGTCGTGGTCAGGCTTATCATGTCAACATGAATGAAGATCAAGACCAACCAGCTATTGTGATGGGTACTCTTCTTGTTAATTCAGTACCAGCTTCTGTTTTATTTGATTCAGGAGCATCGCATTCTTTCATATCAGAAAATTTTACACGCATGCATGACATTAAATGTGAAGAGCTGCACCAATCGTTAGTGGTTAACACTCTCACGGGCCAATGTCTAACCTCCATGTTCAGCCCCGATGTCACCATTGAAATTGAAGGGTTGGACTTCCATGCATTTCCCATTATTTTGAAGTCTTCCAAAGTTGACCTCAGTTTGGGAATGGATTGGTTGAAGGCTCATACCGCCTTAATCAATTGTGCCACCAAAGTCGTCCAACTCCTGCACCCATCGGATGAGCTGGTAAACTACCATGATCATCTCGTTCAGAATGCCGAGGCTCAGATTTATGCACTGAATGCGTTGAACGCTTCTCCTCTTGAGGGGATCGAAAACGTTCCAGTCGTTCGCGACTTTCAAGATGTATTCCCAGCAGAACTTCCAGGAGTACCCCCTGTTAGAGCTATCGAGTTTGTCATCGATTTAAAACCAGGCACCACTCCTATTGCGAAGCATCCCTATAAGATGCCGCCGCATGAACTCCTTGAGCTTAAGGAGGAAATCGACAAATCACTTCGCAAGGGTTTCATTCGTCCAAGTTCCTCTACCTGGGGAGCACCTTCTCTCTTTGTCAAGAAGAAAGATAGTACAAACCGATTGGTCCAAGATTACTGACCTATCAACCAGGCAACCATTCAGAACAAATATCCGCTTCCTCGGATCAACGATCTGTATGATCAACTTGCTGGATCTTCAGTATTCTCTAAACTCGACTTGAGGTTGGGTTATCATCAGATCCGCATCCGCGAAGAGGATATTCACAAGACTGCCTTCGTTACTCGCTATGGTTCATACGAGTACACCGTCATGTCATTCGGCTTAACTAATGCCCCAGCTACGTTCTCCCGCCTGATGAATTATATCTTCATGGATTACCTTGACAAATTCGTCGTGAGTTTATCTGGATGATATCCTGGTATATTCCAAGAATAAGGAAGAACATGCTGAACACCTTCGTCTTGTTCTGGAAAAGCTTCGAGAGCATCAGCCATATGCCAAATATTCCAAGTGTGAATTCTGGTTATCTGAAGTAACCTACCTTGGACATGTGATTTCCAAGGATGGCATTGCTGTCAATCCAGAACGAGTTCAGGCTATTCTTGACTGGACTCCCCCGAAGAATGTCAAGCAAGTCAGAAGTTTTCTCGGACTTGCCAGCTATTGCCGTCAATTTGTCGAGAACTTCTCTAAGATTGCCAAGCCTCTGACTAATCTGCTTCACAAAGGCGTTAAGTTTGAGTAGACAGACAAATGTCAGGAAAGTTTCCAGACTCTCAAGGACAAGCTGACCTCTGCACCAGTGCTTGCTCCTCCGGATTCTCGCAAGGACTTCGTGATTTATTGCGACGCCTCTCGTCAAGGATTAGGCTGTGTCCTGATGCAAGAACGCAGAGTGATTGCCTATGCCTCCCGACAGTTGCGTCCTCATGAAGAGAACTACCCAGTACATGATCTCGAACTTGCTGCAGTGATATATGCATTGAAGCTATGGCGACATTACCTCCTCGGTAATCGATGTGAGATATACACTGATCACCAAATTCTGAAGTATTTGTTTACTCAGCCGGATCTCAATCTCCGCCAACAACGATGGTTGGAAACAATTACAGACTATGACTGCGGTATTTCTTATACCCCTGGCAAAGCTAATGTAATGGCCGATGCCTTGAGTCACAAGTCTTATTGCAACAACCTCATGGTTCAGCGAGCTCAGCCCCTTCTTTATGAGGAACTTCCCAAATTGAACCTTCACATCATTCCACAGGGTTCTCTTAATACCCTTGTTCTGCAGCCGAATCTTGAGAAAGTTGTTAAGTCTGCGCAAGCAAAAGATGCTGAAGTTGATCAGTTGAAAAGAGATCTTGACCTTGAAAAGTCCAGAGATTTCTCGCCTGCTGAAGATGAAACTTTGTATTTCAGAGACCGCATTGTGGTACCTCGATTCGAACTTATGACCGACAAGGTTATGAAGGAGGCACATGATACACCACTGTCTATTCATCCGGGTAGCACTAAGATGTATCGTCACCTTCGTCAAAGGTACTGGTGGTCTAAAATGAAGCAAGATATTGCTCGATATGTTGCTGAATGTGACGTTTGCCGTCGCGTTAAGGCAGAACATCAGAAGCCTGTCGGAATTCTGCAACCGCTTCCAATCCCTGAATGGAAATGGGACAAAGTTCAAATGGATCTTATCACTGATACGTCTCCAACGTATCTATATATTATGAAGTATTCATGCCATATTTATAACAATTCTATATGGTTTTGGTATGATTTGATTAGAACTAACCCGGACTGACGCTGTTTTCAGCAGAACTACCGTGGTGTTGTTTTTTTGTGCAGAAATGAAAGTTTTCCAAGTGAGCTGAAACTTTTTGGAGATTTTTTATTGGACAAATAAAAAATATTGGCACTAAGACCCACTGGAGGGGGGCCACCCAGTGCCCACGAGGCACCAGGGCGCGCCACCCCCCCAGGCGCGCCCTGGTACCTCGTGGGGCCCACGTTGCTCCGTTTCGCGTGATTCCAACGCTGAAAAATCATATATATTCAGAAACCCCCGAAAGTTAACCTAGATGAGTTTTTACGCCGCCGCAAGCCTCTGTACCAGAGAGATCCCATCTACAGCCCTTTTCCGGCACCCTGCCGGTGGGGGGGAAGGCATCACCGGAGGCCATCTTCATCATCCCGGTGGTCTCCATGACGAGGAGGGAGTAGTTCACCCTCGGGGCTGAGGGTTTGTACCAGTAGCTATGTGTATGATCTCTCTCTCTCTCTCGTGTTCTTGAGATGGCACGATCTTGATGTATCGCGAGCTTTGTTGATATAGATGAATCAAATGGAGTTTTCCCCTCTCTATCTTCTTGTGATGAATTGAGTTTCCCCTTTGAAGTTTTCTTATCGGATTGAGTCTTTAAGGATTTGAGAACACTTGATGTATGTCTTGCATATGGATATCTGTGGTGACAATGGGATATTCACTTGAGTCCCTTGATGTATGTTTTGGTGATCAACTTGCGGGTTCCGTGACCTTGGGGATTTATGCATAAGGGTTGGCACACGTTTTCGTCTTGACTTTCCGGTAGAAACTTTGGGGCACTCTTTGAAGTTCTTTGTGTTGGTTTGAATAGATGAATCTGAGATTGTGTGATGCATATCGTATAATCAAACCCGCGGGTACTCGTGGTGACATTGGAGTGCCTAGGTGACATTAGCGTTTTGATTGATGTGTATCTTAAGGTGTTATTCTAGTACAAACTCTAGGGCTGTTCGTGACAATTAATGGGGATGGCTCATAAGATTGATCGGGAAGGATAACTTTGAGGTGGTTTCGTACCCTACAACAATTTCTTCGTTTGTTCTCCGCTATTTGTGACTTTGGAGTGAACTCTTTGTCGCACGTGAGGGATTTACATATGATTCAACTATGTCAACAATGTTGGGAGATCGCACTAGTGAAAGTATGAACCCTAGGCCTTATTTTCAAGCATTGCAATACCGTTTGTGCTCACTTTTGTTACTAGTTACCTTGCTATTTTTATTATTTCAGATTACAAAAACCTATATCTACTATCCATACTACACTTTTATCATCATCTCTTCGCCGAACTAGTGCACCTATACAATTTACCATTGTATTGGGTGTGTTGGGGACACAAGAGATTTCTTGTATTTGGTTGCAGGGTTGTTTGAGAGATACCATCTTCAACCTACGCCTCCCACGGATTGATAAACCTTAGGTCATCCACTTGAGGGAAAATTGCTACTGTCCTACAAAACTCTGCGCTTGGAGGCCCAACACGAGTCTACAAGAATAAGTTGTGTAGTAGACATCAAGCTCTTTTCTGGCGCCGTTGCCGGGGAGGTGAGTGCTTGGAGGTATATCTTTAGATCTTGCAATCGAATCTTTTAGTTTCTTGTTTTATCACTAGTTTGGTTTATAAAAGTAAATTAAAAAAAGTGGAATTTAGGTTGCCACATATTATTCATCTTTATAATGTCTTTCGTGAAAATGATGGAAAGGAAAATTGTGCTCAATTGATAGAAGAAGAATTCAATAAAATGTTTGGCATAAAATATTTGAATGATGAGCATGATTGAAATGTTGCTAGTATGAATTCTTTGAATATCCATAACACTAATGATGATTGCACTAGTCATGATAATGATGTCTCCTATAAGGATGTCAATTTTTGTGGAGTGAACTGGGAGTGCAAATGCATACCAAAAAGGGAAAATAGATTTTGTAAGAGGCATAAGTATTTAGAAACTAAAGGGTTGCAAGAGAGGCTAGATGATTGTGCTGAAAGATTTAATTTTTCTCGCCATCCTTGTGAACTTTGCAATGAACGTGGTCATTTAAATCTCCAATGCAAATTGTTTCATGATCGAATCGTGTCCAAAAATTGTGATAACTTGATTACCCTTGCGCATCATAATGAACTTAGTCTGCTTCTGGGGTATGAAGAAATGAAACGTATAACTAGGGATATTCCAGAATATAATCTCAAGAGATTTCTCAATTTTGATCTAGAGGAAATTTATATGTATTGTGCGGTAAATTGCATTGAGAATCCTTATATTGCCAATTATTTAAAGACAAGAAAACAAATAGAAGATGAAGAGAATACTAATGAAGGAGAAGAGGTTTCCCAATATCCTCCTATTTTTTCTTATGATGAATCAGGTAACGAGGAGGAGCTTTTTATTCAACCAATCTCTTCAATAAAGTGCACGGAAAAATTGATTAAACCCACACATGAGGTGGTGAAGAAGAAAAAGAAAAGAAGAAAGAATAGAGGTAAAAAGGTATCCCTCCCAAATGATGTTGCTCCTATTATTGTTGTGCCTCATGAGAATGAATCAAAAATAATTGTGTAAGATGATACACTTGATGATGATATTGCTTCTTTGTCTTATGGTACAATGTCCGAAGGAACTATTGAGGGTGATATTGTTATGCATATTACTCGTTGTGATGATTATGATTGGGAAGATAATGATACTTCTTATAATCATGAAAATCTTTATGGTGCCAATTTGGAAAATTATGATGATAATAATTGTTTTACTATTGGTGCTATTCACATGCTTCATGATGCTCCCATTGTCTTTCAATTCTTTACTTCTATGTGAGCATCATTGAAATCATCATGCCTAGCTAAAAAGGCATTAAAGAAAAGCGCTTGTTGGGAGACAACCCAATATATATCCTTTCTGTTTTAGTGTGTTCACATGATTAAGCTACTGTAGTAATCATGTTTTATATGTTTTCTTTCAATAAAGTGCCAAGTAAAACCTTTGGGATAGTGTGGATACTTGTTGATTCAATTCTGTGCAAAAACAGAAACTTTTGCCTCCAGTGTTTAATTTCCCAGATTTTACTGGAGCGTCAAAAAATTCTGAAATTTTTACAGGTAATTGGTTTACAATTTTTTTACGTTGTCCTAATTTTTCAGAATTTTTAGAGTTACAGAAGTTTGGTAGTTGCTCAGATCATTACAGACTGTTCTGTTTTTGACAGATTCTGTTTTCAATGCATAGTTTGCTTGTTTTAATGTTTCCATAGCTTATATTATGAGATATAAATTGTGGAAATGATAGAATACAGTAGGCATTACATGGGAAAAATTGTGAATCTTGTCTTGGACAGTACCTAAGTGATGGTTTATTCTTTATCATACTAACCGTTCTCACGACGTTCCGTTAAGTTTTGTGTGATTGAAGTTTTCAAGTTTTGGGTGAGATATCGATATGAGGAGAATAAGGAGTGTCAAGACCCTAAGCTTGGGGATGCCCAAGGCACCCCAAGGTAATATTCAAGGAAGACCCAAGCAACTAAGCTTGGGGATGCCCCGGAAGGCATCCCCTCTTTCGTCTTCAACATTATCGGTAACCTCACTTGGAGCTATATTTTTATTCGTCACATAATATGAGTTTTGCTTGGAGCATCATTTTATTCTGTTGATATTCACTTGGTGTTATCAATAATCATGTTTTTTATCTTTTAGTTCAATAAAATGCCATTTATAGCCTTTACTATGCTCAGTTTGCAAGTTCATGTGTTGCTGTTTGAAAACAGAAAGTTTTCTGTTATGTCCAGAATATTCCTGAATAGTCAGAACATGATAAAAATCTGAAATTTTTACACAGTAAGCATGCATGAGTTATCTGTCACGTGGTAATTTTTCAGAATTTTTGGAGTTAGGGAAGTATGGATTCTTATTCACCTTTTACAGACTGTTCTGTTTTGGCAGATTGCTGTTATAGTTGCATTGTTTGCATATGTTTGCGTGTTTAATGTTTCTATTTGAGGATAGGAGTATTAAATATGCAGAGGCATTTAGTATGCAATGTTTAATTATAATTTTTTTGATCTGCTTCAGTAGAGAATGTTAAGATTTTGAGTTGATTTATACTAACTTACCTCACGAGTTCTTGTTGAGTTTTGTGTGGATGAAGTTTTTAAGATTTATAGAAACCGTGATATGAGAGGAATTAAGGAGACACAAAATCTCAAGCTTGGGGATGCCCAAGGCATCCCAATATAATATTTCAAGAAGTCTCAAGCATCTAAGCTTGGGGATGCCCCGGGAGGCATCCCACCTTTCTTCATCAACAATTATCGGTCAGTTTCGGTTGAGCCTAAGTTTTTTGCTTCTTCACATGATATGAGCTATTCTTGGAACGTCATTTTATTTTGTTTTCTTTGCTGTTTGAATAAAATAATAAGACCTGAAATTTTTAAATGAGAGAGAGTCCTTACATAGCTACTTAATTGTTTCACTACACATTGATCTTCGCTTATATATTTTGGAGTAGTTTGTCATTAATTATCATGCTTCACTTATATCTTTTTGAGAGTTAATAATAGTAATGGTAATTTGCACAAGATATGAATTTGGTCCTAAGATGAATATTCTAGAGGGATATAATAAAAACTTTCATATAGATCATTTGATATGATAAGTGTGATTCCTTGCAATGAAAATAATGAAAGAGATCATATGCTAATCTTATCGAAAGTAATGATATTACATAAAGAAAAGTATAAGTGGTAAAATTTATTGGAGGTTAACAAGCATAGCATTAGTCAATGATGCAATTCTTGAAAAAGTTAATAAGGGAAGAGAAGATTCACATGCAAATATACTATCTTGGACATCTTTTATGATTGTGAGCCCCCATTAAGTATTTTATGTCAAAGTGTTGATGTTGGACAAGGAAGACAACGTAATGAATTATGTTTGTTCATATTCACATATAAGTTATATTGTTATAGATCCTCCAACATGTGGTGCTTGCCCAATATCTTTGCAAGCCAAAAATCCGCACCAAGTAGAGATACTACTTGTGCATCCAAAACCCTTAAACCCAGTTTCATGTCACGAGTGTCCACCATATCTACCTATGGATTGAATAAGATCCTTCAAGTAAGTTGTCATCGGTGCAAAAAGCAATAAAAATTGCCTCTAAATATGTATGATCTTTTATTGTAAGGGAAATAAGTGTTGTACGAACTTGTGATGGTAAAGAAATAAAAGCGACGGACTGCATAATAAAGGTTGCTATCACAAGGGGGCAATATAACGTGACGTTCCTTTGCATTAAGGGCTTGTGCATCCAACAACAAAAAGCGCATGACAACCTCTGCTTCCCTCTGCAAAGGGCCTATCTTTTACTTTTATGCATTTACTTTTATGTATTTATTTTTTATGCAAGAGTCAATAGTGTTCTCCTCTATTTCCTTTTTATTTTTCTCTTTTGCAAGCATCATGTGGCGGGGAAAGATCTAGGCACATATATCCAGTTGGATATGGGTGATCATGAGTTATTATTGTTGACATCACCCTTGAGGTGAATAAGTTGGGAGGCAAAATCACAAGCCCCTATCTTTCTATGTGTCCGGCTGAAACTTTTGCTCCATATATATGTCGTGAGTGTTAGCAATCATAGAAGACTAAATGATGGTTGAGTATGTGGACTTGCTAAAAAGCTCCTACATGAGACCCTTCCTGAAAATATGATGAATTGCAATTGCATTGTTGACTAGAATAGTTTGTTAGTTTCCAAGAAAGTTTATGCCTTATACTTCATTGTTGTGATGAATTGTTACTTGCTCATGAGAAGTTTTATGATAATAAATATTGTTGTTATAATAATGATCTTGCTTTGAATCATTCAAGTCCAATGTCCATGCTATAAAAGAAAAGATTATATGATGATTATGATAGGTAGCATTCCACATCAAAATTTCTGTTTTTAATTGCTACTTTATCATGATGAATTTTATGAGAGAAAGTTGCTGTTATGATGCTAGGAAAAGTGATTGAAATTATCATTGATCAAACTTATGCACTATGCTAGCATTCACACTTCATAAATTATTTCTTTTATCATTTACCTACTCGAGGACGAGTAGGAATTAAGCTTGGGGATGCTGATACGTCTCCAACGTATCTATAATTTATGAAGTATTCATGCCATATTTATAACAATTCTATATGGTTTTGGTATGATTTGATTAGAACTAACCCGGACTGACGCTGTTTTCAGCAGAACTACCGTGGTGTTGTTTTTTTGTGCAGAAATGAAAGTTTTCCAAATGAGCTGAAACTTTTTGGAGATTTTTTATTGGACAAATAAAAAATATTGGCACCAAGACACACTGGAGGGGGGCCAGCCAGTGCCCACGAGGCACCAGGGCGCGCCACCCCCCCAGGCGTGCCCTGGTACCTCGTGGGGCCCACGTGGCTCCGTTTCGCGTGATTCGAACGCTGAAAAATCATATATATTCAGAAACCCCCGAAAGTTAACCTAGATGAGTTTTTACACCGCCTCAAGCCTCTGTACCAGAGAGATCCCATCTACAACCCTTTTCCGACACCCTGCCGGAGGGGGGAAGGCATCACCGGAGGCCATCTTCATCATCCCGGCGGTCTCCATGACGAGGAGGGAGTAGTTCACCCTCGGGGCTGAGGGTTTGTACCAGTAGCTATGTGTATGACCTCTCTCTCTCTTGTTCTTGAGATGGCACGATCTTGATGTATCGCGAGCTTTGTTGATATAGATGAATCATGTGGAGTTTTCCCCTCTCTATCTTCTTGTGATGAATTGAGTTTCCCCTTAGAAGTTTTCTTATCGGATTGAGTCTTTAAGGATTTGAGAACACTTGATGTATGTCTTGCATATGGATATCTGTGGTGACAATGGGATATTCACTTGAGTCCCTTGATGTATGTTTTGGTGATCAACTTGCGGGTTCCGTGACCTTGGGGATTTATGCATAAGGGTTGGCACACGTTTTCGTCTTGACTTTCCGGTAGAAACTTTGGGGCACTCTTTGAAGTTCTTTGTGTTAGTTTGAATAGATGAATCTGAGATTGTGTGATGCATATCGTATAATCAAACCCACGGGTACTCGTGGTGACATTGGAGTGCCTAGGTGACATTAAGGTTTTGGTTCATGTGTATCTTAAGGTGTTATTCTAGTACAAAATCTAGGGCTGTTCGTGACAATTAATGGGGATGGATCATAAGATTGATCGGGAAGGATAACTTTGAGGTGGTTTCGTACCCTACAACAATTTCTTCGTTTGTTCTCCGCTATTTGTGACTTTGGAGTGAACTCTTTGTCGCACGTGAGGGATTTACATATGATTCAACTATGTCAACAATGTTGGGAGATCGCACTAGTGAAAGTATGAACCCTAGGCCTTATTTTCAAGCATTGCAATACCATTTGTGCTCACTTTGGTTACTAGTTACCTTGCTGTTTTTATTATTTCAGATTACAAAAACCTATATCTACTATCCATACTACACTTTTATCATCATCTCTTCACGTAACTAGTGCACCTATACAATTTACCATTGTATTGGGTGTGTTGGGGACACAAGAGATTTCTTGTATTTGGTTGCAGGGTTGTTTGAGAGATACCATCTTCAACCTACGCCTCCCACGGATTGATAAACCTTAGGTCATCCACTTGAGGGAAAATTGCTACTGTCCTACAAAACTCTGCGCTTGGAGGCCCAACACGAGTCTACAAGAATAAGTTGTGTAGTAGACATCAATCACCGGTCTTCCCAGGTCACAAAAGGGTCATGATGCTATTCTTGTCATCATCGACCAACTCTCCAAAGTTGCACACTTTCTGCCAATCAAGGAGACGATCACCGCTAGTCAGTTAGCAGATCTGTATATCTCCAGAATTGTAACACTCCATGGAATTCCGAAGGAGATTAGTTCAGACCGTGGCAGCCTCTTCACTTCAAAGTTCTGGGCAAGTTTCCAAGAAGCTATGGGAACTCATATAACCTGAAGCTCTGCTTATCACCCCCAGTCTCAAGGCCAGGTTAAACGAGTTAATCAAGTGCTCGAGGATATGCTGCGTGCTTGTGTCATTTCATTTGGCAAGAAGTGGGAGGAATCTCTCCCGTATGCTGAATTCTCTTACAACAACAGCTATCAAGCTAGCTTGAAAATGGCACCCTTCGAGGTACTATATGGACGTAAGTGTCAAACCCCTCTGAATTGGTCAGAAACTGGGGAACGGCCGCTCATTGGTCCGGATATTATCCAACACGCTGAAGAGCAAGTCCGTATTGTCCGGGAAAATCTCAAGGCGGCTCAGTCTCGCCAGATGAGCAATTTTGATCGTAAACATTGGGGATCGATCTACCAACCTGGTGAGCAATCTTATCTGCGTGTCACCCCTATGAAGGGCACTCATCGCTTCAGAATTAAGGGCAAGTTAGCTCCTCGCTACATTGGTCCCTTCCGCATTCTCGCCAGACGTGGACATGTGGCATATAAATTGGGGTTACCGCCGCAATTCTCTCACATCCACGACGTCTTCCATGTGTCGCAACTTCGCCGTTGCTTCAAGGATCTGCACCGAGCAGTGGATCATGATCTGCTTGAATTACAAGATGACCTATCTTACAAAGAGCATCCAATCCGGATTCTTGATCAAGCTGAACGTCGTACCCGTCAGAAGACAACCAAGTTCCTTAAAGTGCATTGGTCAAATCATACTGAAGATGAAGCCACTTGGGAACGCGAGGATCGTCTTCGTGAAGAATACCCTGATCTTTTTCCTTCTACCTCCTAAATTCTCGGGACGAGAATTTCTTTTAGAGGAGGAGAATTGTAACACCCCTCTGTAATGAGAAACAGAGATCCATAATGATTATGCTAAGTCTCTGTGATTTGCAATGCTTGATCAATGTGGATTCATATCTCATTTCAAATTCCACCACTGAATTCAATTCAAATCATAAGTGAAATTTGAATTGCTCAAAAATTGCTGGAAAATAGTTCATGTATTTGGCAGCTCCAATTATTTGCAAAACTCTCTGTAAAAAGAAAAACAGAAAAGAAATAAGGAAAAAGGGAAAAAGCTACTGTGGACTGGGCCTAAGTCCACAGTGCGGCCCAGCCCACCTCGCACCGTCTCCCTCCTCTCTCTCTTCCCGCGTGTTGCCGCGCCACCGGCCGCGAGCGCGCGCACCGGCGACCGGCCGACACGGCGCCGCTACAGGCCGGCTGAGGGGATAAGAACGGCCCCCTCAGCCTCCCCGTCATCCTCATCCACTCCTCCCCCTCTCTCCCTCGCTCGCCTGCGCTCTCTCTCCCTCACCCGAACGCTGCCGTCGATCCCGCGGCCACCGTCGTCGCGGGGCCGCGCCACCGTGTCCATTCGCTCCGCCTACGTCGTCTACGTCGTCTGCAACCACCGGATCGAGCCGGGAGCCACCGCAGCGAGCCCGGTGACTTCATCTTCCTCCTCGGATCGCCAACGAACTCCGCCGATTCCGGCCACTCCTGCTGCTCCTAAGCCTCTCACCGGCCTCCGTGTGCCGCTCGGTGAGCTCCTCTTCCTCCCCACTCCTTCTCCCCCTTCTTTCCGCACGCGTAGATGCCGTTCCCACCATGGACGAACCTCTCACTGTCGTCGAGCTCGCCGCCGTGGCCATAGCCACTGTCACGCATGCTCGAGCTCACCCTCGAGCTCCTGGAGCTCCCAGGAGCCCAACGCGCGCAAGCGCCCGCCTTCCCGAGCTCCCTAGCGCCGTAACGGTGCATGCCCGATTCCGGCCGCCGCCTCCGCCGCTCGCCGTCGACGTTTCCGGTCGACTCCGCCGCTCGCCGTCGACGTTTCCGGCCGACTCCGGTGACGCCACCGCCACCAAACGATGCGCCATCGTGCGCTCGTTCTAACGAGCCTAACCGCGCGCCGAACGGCCCCCCTGTACATGAAATCCGACGAGGGCCGTGGCCCTCCACCGCGTTTGTGCGTTGCTGGCGTTTAAACGCCGGCAGCCGCTGCGCTGGCCGTCACGTGGGCACCCCTGGGTCACTGACCAGTAGGCCCAGGGGCCCCAGTTGACTGGGTTGACCAGTCAACCCTGCTGACTGGGTAACCACAGTGATTGACATGCGGGCCCCACCGCTAATTAAACTAATTTTACTAATGAAAATTAATCTAATATCTAATTAGTCACTGACAGATGGGGCCCACTAGCTAATTAACCTAATTAGTTAAATTTTAACCTCTGTTTAGCTGTTGTGACACTGACATGTGGTTCCAGCCGTCAAGTTTGACCTGGACCGGCTGGGTTGACTCGCTGACATTACCCTGACCTCATGCTGACGCAATAAAACCTTTTTCTGTTATTTTCGAATTTAAATTAATTCCAGGAATTTCAGGAAATGGTTTAAATCTTTGAAAAATCGTAGAAAATAAACCGTAGCTCGGATCGAAAAGTTTTCTACATGAAAGTTGATCAGAAAAACGAGACGAACCCGAATATGCCCTCCGTTTACATGTAACCTGCCCACAACCATGCGAACATGGAACCTTCCCCTCCGGTTTAGTATACCGATAACTGCCTAAAGCCGGGAAAATATCCCAGATATTTTCCCGCTTCGTCTGCAACGTGTAGCATTGCATAGGTCACCCCCAGCACTGCATATTGCCATGCCATGCTTCTGTGTTGCATTGTTTGCTTTTATTTATTGTATCTTCCCCCTCTTCTTCTCTGATAGACCCCGAGGCCGACGCTGCCCCCGAGGACTGCTACATCCCTGATGACCCATCTGTTGCCGCAGAGCTTCCAGGCAAGCAAACCCCCTTGAACATGCCTATATCACCTATTCTTTCTCCCTCATGCTTGCATTAGAATTGCTACAATTGTTGTCCCGATATTACCCATTCCGATGCGTAGCCTATTTTTGTAACTGCTATTGATACCTTACCTGCTATCCTAAATGCCTAGTATAGGTTGGTTATGAACCATCTATGGCCCTCATCCTTGTCCTAGTTGCCTCGCTTTGTTACCAGTGTCCCGATTGATGTGATCGACGGGCTGAGACCAGCACAACACCGCACCTTCCCCCTTAGTTGTATGACTCTGTAGAGTTACCATCGAGTGCCGAGGGTGATACCTCTTACCTCACTCCTGATGTTGCCTCTGTAGTATAGCTAGCCGGTTGTGGGTTACTGAGGGTGATTCGTCTTTCACAATCTCCGATAAAGCTTCTGTCGTGCAACTCCTCAAGTGTGAATCCATCGAGGGTGATTCCTCCGGGTTCACCTTGACAGATACATCGAGTGAGAATCCAACGAGGGTGATTCCTCGGATTCCTTCTTGATGTTATAGACACACGGATACTTTGACTTTACTACAGATACTGGATAAAGTCGGGTCGGCCCCGAGAGGTACCCGCGAGAGACGTGGAGTCGGGTTGACCGAGAGGGTACCCGCGAGATAATTACGTGGCACGGCCGAGCATTCCTAGCCCTTGACGTAAGTCCATGAGACGGGGTGACGGGGTCACATGATCGTGAGTCTCTGCTCGTTTTCGCGAGCTCCTAACACACTAACGGGTTAGGATATGTGATCTGAGTAGGCCTTTGGCCTTTTCGCACTAACCACCACGCGGGAATAGTATGGGCACTCGGCGTCGTATGTATCAGCCGAAGTTCTTCAGACGTCAGCAATTGAGTGGCACGCGCCAGGTTGGACTCGGAATGCCCGCGCTTGTATTAAGGAGGTTAGGTCTGCTCCCGGCCGCCCATGCAACGCGCATGAGTGCAAAGGGCGATGGGCCCAAGACCCATGAGCACTTAGGTTGTAGACCGGCGTGCTGGCCTCTCTGTTGAGCCTAGGTAGGGCTACGACTTGTCGATCAGCCGAGGCCGGGCATGGACCAAGTAAGTGTGTCCGGCCAGAGTTAATCGAGCGTGTTGGGTAAGTTGGTGCACCCCTGCAGGGAAGTATATCTATTCGAATAGCCGTGTCCACGGTAACAGGACGCTCGGAAAGTATCCCGATCTACTACAACTAGAACTGGTTACTGGTGATGTTTAATAATATGATAGCTCCGGGATTGCTTTCTCGCAGGGAGTCGAGGAAGGATCTCTAGGCATGGCTACTGTTATACTTGTTGCTACTACTGTATTTGTGTACTAATCTACACTCTTCTAATGCTGCAAGACGCTGAAGATGCTAGTCTTCGATAGGCTAGGCCTTTCTCTCTATTCTGGCATTTCTGCAGTCTAGTCCACAGATACAGCCTCCCTTTGAAACCGATGCATAAATAGAATAGATCTGATGTAAGTCTTGCGAGTACTTTGGATGAGTACTCACGGTTGCTTTGCTTCCCCTTTTTCCCCATACCCGATTGCTGCGACCAGATGACGGAGCCCCGGAGCCAGCTGCCCCAGTCGACGACTACTACTACCCCTCCGGTGGAGCTTACTACTACGTGGAGACCGACGACCAGGAGGAGATAGGAGGCTCCCAGGCAGGAGGCCTGCGCCTTTTCGAACAGATGTCGTTGTTTTGCTCAGCCTTCTTAAGGAAGACTTGTTTAACCTTTGTGTCTGTACTCAGATACTGTTGTTGCTTCCGCTAACGCTTGTTCGCGAGCTTATGTATTCGAGCCCTCGAGGCCCCTGGCTTGTAATATAAAGCTTGTATGACTTTTATTTGTGTTTAGAGTTGTGTTGTGATATCTTCCCGTGAGTCCTTAGGCTTGATCGTGTGCATTTGCGTGTATGATTAGTGCACGGTTAAGTCGGGGGCGTCACAAGTTGGTATCAGAGCCGACTGCCTGTAGGAATCCCCTTTCCAACTCTTTGGCCGAAGTTGAGTCTAGTCTTTGCAAAACTGATTTACTAACATGGCTGTGTGGCTTACGGGCCCACGTCGCCAATGGGTGGTATTAGGATCTTTTATTCCTCTTCCTTACTCTGGGACTCTAATTTCTCTTCTTTTCGGGTTAAATTTTTTACTAACTCTAACGCTAGGTTCTCGTAATCACATTCAACCGGAGTGCTGGATTATCTGCAATCATTCTTTTCAATGCTATCGTATGCTTCTCACACTATCTTTTGACATCTTGCACTCCCTTGTTTCAGATGCGTCCCGCAAGACAGCTCGTACGCCACACTGTGGCTATTGATGCGACTGGGTTCCCTGCTATCCTAGTCGACCTCTTAACCAGCCTAGGATATCGCTGGTACCCCGAGTACACTGTTTACGAGGACTACTGCGAGTTCAACCAGGAGCAGTACCACCCTGTGGTCCGTTTCTTTGATCGGCAGAACAACTCCACCACTGAGCTGCACACCTTTCATGGTGTTGGAGTGACTGTTGACATGGCAGTCCATGATGCTGCTTATACTGCTATTGCCCGTCTCCGTGGAGAGCACAGTCACTTGGAGGAGACCGCTTTCAGATATATCCCGTATGCTCCTGTTGGGGATGAGAGTGGATATTAGACTGCTGTCTGTACCCCTTACGTGCGACGTTGTTATGGCCCGCAGGTTTTGGTACAGTACACTGACGCTCTGGATCGCATTGCCCGGGCTCTTGCTGTCGAGTTGTACGCCACTCGTGCTCGTCTTTACGATGCTCTGACACAGTTGCTGCCAGCTGTCAGTGCACGGATGCATCCAGAGTACATCCTTTACTCGCGCAGGACGGAGTTACCACCAGGTCTTGAGTGGCCTGCTGTTGGAGGTTGTACTCCTCCACGTGGTCCTCTTCTTCCAGTCCGAGACCAGGTTCTGCACCAGGGAGTTCACGGAGCGCAGGATCCTTACATCGAGGGTACCCTGCGTCGTCACCTGCAGCTGCCTGGCTTTAGTGGTTTTCTCCGACGTTGATGTAGCTATCGCTATGTCCCGTTGTTGTATCTCTCCACCGCGTGCCTGCGTGCCGCCTAGTTGTCTAGCTTTCCTTTCCGTTATTGTAACGCAGGCTTGTAACCGAATCTATGTATGGATCTGCATGTCATGTTTGACTATGATGTTGTTGTAGGGGAACGCAGCAGAAAACAAAAATTATTCGACCTATGCACCAGCCCAGGACCACTATGGAGACTGCATACAAGGTTTGATCTTTTCCGTTACCGACTCGTAGCGCAGCGGAAGTAGAGTCGATGACGATCAGCGGTGCAGATCCCCGCAGCTAGGATTTACAACCTCCCAACCGCGAGGATGTACTCCCTCATCAGCTCACCGGACGGATCTCTGGGCAGCCCTTCGGGAGGCCTCTGGACAGTCCCTCGGATAGTCCCACCGGACGGATCCTCGGACAGCCCTCCGGGAGGCCTCTGGACAGTCCCTCGGATAGTCCCACCGGACGGACCCTCGGACAACCCTTCGGGAGGACCCTCGAAACTCGGACGGTCACTCGGATAGCCCTTCGGGAGGCACTCTCGAACTAAGGCCGAAACTATGATCTCTCTACAGAGTTGCACACATACGGTGTCATCTATCCGGTAGGGCTTCGCCGTCCAGAACTAGTTCCCACCGGAACCTAGACAGCCTCTCGGCTCTACGAAACTATTTCGCTGGGAGGGAGAGAGAAGCCAGACAAGTCTATGGCATGTGTATGAGAGCAAGGATGAGTGTGGAGAGCTCCTCTCCACCTCTATTTATAGGAAAGCCAAGGGGTAGGGTGGTTTTACAATAAAACCCAAAATGCACATGAATGAAGTCCTTCACAAGGGCATAAAGGTGAAGCCATGGGACAAGTGGGGCTCCATGGAGGAGCCCCTCATGTGGCCGGCCAGTCCCTAGTGGGTCCCCCCAAAGGGGTTCCTATCCATCCATGTCATCCCCAAAGATCTTTTGAGCAAAAGCCTAAAAGAGTGGCTTTCCAAAAAGTAATCCAAAACGCACTTTCACTATTCATGACGACATTTTTCTGCGTCCGTTAAATCCCAAATTATTTCTGTGTGCCTAGAACAATTCCAGTACCCACTAAACCAATTTTGAACGCATTTCGAAACAATTCCGAAACAATGTTTTTCTTCAGCGAAAAGCTATCATAGCGGTTCCGGCTGCTCCGGAACATTTCCGGTTTTTCCTCCGGAAAAATCCCTGAAGTTTCCAGAACGATTCTGGCACCCTCCAAGAATTTCCAGACGTGTGCCGAAACCAATTTGACTTAATGGTATACCCTGAAACAACTTTTCAGTTTTACCGGAACTATTCCGGTGTCCTCTCCGGAACGTTTCCGTTGTGTCCGAAACTTTTCCGGTGATTTTCTCTCAGACTCCTTGTCTAGTATTCAGCAGATAGATGACCCTTAAGCATGTGACCCTATAGGTTTGGTGAAGTATAGACATGACCCGGAACACTTTCCGATCAATGATCAACATCGGAGCCGTGGACATCCATATTGACACCTATACCCACACGAATGAATATTCGAGTGAACCTCCAGTGGCCGTGTGCTATTCTTGTTGCTTCACGATATGTTACAAATACCCGAGGTGAGAATCATCGGCATCCCCGTGGATCAACACTTGTCCACAATGCCAGTTACCTCGTTACCGGTTTTGTTCTCTTTTCTCGTTCCCGTGTTCCGGCATCCCTGTGATCAAATCACAATGTGTCTGGCCAGACGATGGTGGATACCGTAACATCGAGAGGGCCCAGAGATATCTCTCCATCATCAGAGGAGAAAATCCCAATCTTGAGCTATCAAGTTACTTGACATACTTTTCCATGAACCCGTAAGCCGCCGTAATAGCCACCCATTAACGGATGACGTTTAACAAACCCCAAAGTTCATGAAGCAAGCATGAAGAAACTCGATACTCTCATGGTCTAAGGAATTATGCAAACGTTAATTTCCTTTGTGTTATTAACCATTAACTTGTGACGAGTGTATCTCATAGCATAACATCAATTCGGGTCGATTCAACACAAGTGTTCTCCTAACATTGTGCCCTCAAAGTTGCCGGCATAGTCATGCCCATGATCAGAAAAACAGAACCATCACACAACACTTGAGCTAGTCTTAGAGGCTAGACTAGGAATACATTTTACCGTTTATTATTCCACACGTGCATATGAGTCTTCCTCCGAGCCTCGTGGTTATTGTAGACTCGAGAACCATAGCAGTTATAGCATGGAACATAAACATAATTATGAACATGGAGATAAATAATAACATTTATTATTGCCTCTTGGGCATATCTCCTACAGACTCCCACTTGCACTAGAGTCAATAATCTAGTCAATGTTGATGCACTTTACACCTATGGCATACCGGTGTAAAACATGCTTCGCTTGTGGTATAGCCTGATGTCCAACGGATCTGAGAACTTCAGTTCCGTGTGTATCTCTACATATCACCGCGTTGTCACGCTTTCACAAAATTCATATTTTGTGTGGACTTGGCTTCGTATATATGTGAATCATTGGTCAAACCTTGATTCCTCAGACTGAGCTATGGAACAACTATCTTCAATAGTGTTCCATTGACCAAAGCCATCTTGGAACCATACTAAGTTCATGAACGAACTGTACGATTCAACATCTTCTATGTCGCTATGAAAGTGGCAACATACTTAGCCTGTGTTATAGAATTCCCCACAGTAACCTGTTTGGAACGATTTCCAAACACCGTGCCACCATATTGTGTATTACACAAAACCCTTAACTTAAATCGAAAATTGCATGGAGGATTGATGAAGATTGTATCGATGTAATTACTTACAACGAGCACTTCATAATCTCTAATTGCGAGAAAACGTGTCATCAATGCTACTTTAGTACTTAATGACATTTTTCACTCTTGTCCCATGATCAGTACTTTGATCACTTTGGTATCTATACTTGCAACAGCTTTGGGAGTATCGGACATATCTGGTTGTTTAACATACCATGGAATACATGATTAATCCAAACACAAGAGTGTGTGGAATCTCCATCATGTATTTTGCTCATCAGTGTTTTGGGACACCGAGTCTTGCAAAAAACTCTCTCCATGTGACTTCAGCAAGATCACTCCTTGGCGTTTTAATGCTAAACCGTTTTAGCATCTTGTCAATATGTATTTTGGCTTAGCCCTATTAGGCAATTCTATCTCGCAGATAAATATGCCTAATATCAAGGCTATTTAGCCCAAGCACTTCATCAAAAAACTATTTTCAATGAAGTCCTAATTTGTGTCAAGAAATTTATATTATTTCCAATCAACAATGTGTCAAGCACACAAAGTTTTTAGAAATTTTATTATGCTCCCACTTACTTTCTTGTAACCACAAGCATCTTCGTTATCCATTGATGAAATTAAACTCTTTTGACTATTTCATCAAAACGAAGATTCCAACTCCATTTTGCTCTCTTTTGTCCATTGCTGGAACTCTGAAGTTTGCATACTTACTAGCATCCTCTGGATTTGACAAAATACTTCGGACTGTATCACATGCAAGTCCTAGGTTGCATTTCCATCACATGGAAATCTTTTTGGCATCCATGTATCATATCTCAAGATTGAAATATGCATTAATTGCTAGTTTAACCCGATCTGACTTTAAGCATCGCTACGGTGAGACAACCTCATCGTAGTCAACTCCTTGAACTTGTTATTGCAACAAGTCGAGCTTTATGGATAAAACATTTTATCCACATCAGTTTATAGTTCCATTAATGTTCGTTAGACTCTAAGTCTTTCGAAGGGTTTATCAAGATATAATCTTGAATCATTTATGGAAACTATCTCGGATTATATTGGCATTTAGCCAATTCCGGAGTGAGGGCCCATCAACGCTTCCTTGTGTATCGTAGGTATACTGTTGTCTAACAACAATATCTCGCTTGCGCACCTGAGAGGTTTGCACGAGTTTTGCCTACGTGGTTCAGTTGCAAGTCCGACCGAAGTCCATACATCTCATGTAGAGGCTTCCGTATCAGTCGCAGTAGGAAACTCTGGAATTACTTCCAAGGTTTCTTTCCTTTGATCTGATGACGAAGATACTGTTATCTCGTCGAGTTGCACTGTTCTCCCACTCACCTTTTTGCAAGAACCATTCTCTTTAAAAGGATACCGTTCTTGGTGGCAAACCTTTTTGCCTCGGTATAGTGGTGGAGGAATTCCCAATAACTTGGGATAACCTACAAAGTAGCACTTGTCTGATTTGGAATAGGTTTGTAAATATTTTACACAAGCGCCATATTCCAAATGTTAAGAAAAGACATAACATGGTTGGGTGTACCATACCATGGAGTCATTTCAGCAGATCTGATGGCGCTCTTTTCAATGTAAAAGCCACAGTCTCTAAAGCATTACTTTTAAAAGGGATAATGGCAAATTGATTTATGTCATCTTTGATCTTACCATGTCATAAATGGTTTGATTACATCTTCACGGATATTCCACTCACAGTTGTGCTCCGTGAGGTGTAAGTTATGAAACTCTTTTCACAACTCATCAGACATTCGCTAAACTTGTAACTCAATTATTCCTTTCGGCAATCTAGTTTGCAGAAACATAATTTTCTTGTTACAATAATTTCTACTTCATTTTTAAAAACCTTATGAATGATTTCAAAAGATCCAGACTTACGTCTCATCAAGTAAATATCCATATATCTACTTGAGTCATTTCTGAAGATAGATAAATCCACTGCTAGCAACAACATTTATTGGACTACACATCAAAATGTATGATCACCAACAAGTTTGTTGCTCGTTCCTTATGGCCTATGAACGGTATTTCAGTCACTTCACTTTTTGGAGGAAAGTTGCAAGTGTCAGATGATTTATAATCAAACGACTTCAGAATCCATCATTATGGAATTTCTCCATGCGGGTTTCTCCAATGTGACCAAATGCAGTGCCACACATGTGTGGTATTCTTTTAGTCTTGCGACATTTAGCGTCAGTGTTATGTATGTATCATATTACCATCAATATTCATAACATACATCCCATCCACGATGGAAGCATGGCCCTTATGTTATTCATAACACTGAACACCAATTGTTATTTTATGAACAACCCTTTTGCAACAAACATTATGCAATGGGCTAGAGTGTGTAAAAACTCTAAAATGAATTATGAAAGTAAATTCGGAGGTAATATATTATTATCAATATTCATAGCATACATCCCATCCATGATGGAAGCATGGCCCTTATGTTATTCATAACACCGAACTCTCTTATGAACAACCTTCTTGCAAGATACTTTATGCAATGGGCTAGAGTGTATAAAAACTCTAAAATGAATTATGAAAATAAATACATAGGTAATGTACCGAGTATAGCAACTTTTACTATGTTCCTAGCGCATATCTAAACCTCACTCCGGCAAGTCTTTTAGGGCATAGTAGTCCTTGCATCGCGTCGCAGCAGAATGCAATCGAGCGGGTATCTTTTGTGATCAACTCACAATACCCAAGAATTAGTGATTAACATGTTCAATCATAATTCCCAAGAACTATTTCTTTGACCAGCCTTCCATACATCTATAATTCGTATGACATTCATACATGAGCTGGATATTCCAGTCTTCACTCTTTTTGCCTTTATACTTCTAATAGTTTAACTTTTAGTATTTCTCCTACTCTCAGAAGAAGCACCCAACTTTAAGAGTGGCGTTAGCCCCAGACTTCCTAGGTGTGTAAGTCACACTAACACCCTTTGGAAATTTCCTTTCTCTTTAAGTTGTTTGTTTTATTCACCTTCATCACATGATAGGCGTTCTTCTGGATCCCTCTGTTATTAGTCAAACGCTTAGTAAAGACTTTTACTAACAGTTTGCAAAACAAACATTGCTTTGGATATCCCATATCTTTTAGCCTTTGTTTGTGTCTGAAAATGATTTTCAGTTCCATGAATAGCACATAGCTATCCCAAACTTTTGAAGTTCGGGTCTCATGGAAGCAAACATATTGCACTTGACCGTAACGGAATTCTAGCTTTTGGATCGAAGGACGAGAGTCACATTATCCATAGCATCAGCGGGAGAATACCAAAAGCATGCGATAGGACAAAGTCCTTCTCGGCACTTTTGAGGACAATCCTCACATTACGTTACCAACCGTAATGTTTTAACCGGATATTTAATAGCTTATTCAATTTTAACAGGGAAGGTGGAAACGCGAGCCATTTTCTATAACTATTATGCAAATTTCACTTTAGACAAAGTCCATAATTAATTGCACTGAGAATTAAGCAAGTTAATTCTAAAGTGCGCTCTCACTCAAATCAATATCTCTCATAATTGATTGTGAGTGATTCAAGACCCATATTACAATTCAACGCCAAGGATGTATCCATCTCAAGTGACGAGAATTGCAATCGGTAGGCCAACTTGCCAATCATATCTCTATGTGACTCTTATTCATCTTTCGATGCGTGTGTTCCGAGCTCATGACTTTCATGCCTGAACGTCAAGAGAACCAAGTGATCTCGCTGCGAGGTCTCAACTCACCCGCCTCACACTTCTCTAATTGTTCGTACCCATGTATCCATGTGATACCCTGAAAAGTTAGGTGCCGTGACGGTGCTACACTTGGGAGAACACTAACTACTTGATATTTTAAGTGAGAGATCACCCTAATAAAAGCGACTACCGCGCAATCAAAAAGGGTGCATCATAAGGGATAAACATCTCAGGAAATTCATAATAGCATGATATGGTATAGCCCTTTCTGACGGAGAAGTCTTTATTTCTTCGTCTTCGGCATTCGCGTCGGTGTTCACCTTCGCGAAGTTTTGCCACCACCTTGTCGATGCACCAGATAATATTGCTATCTCTATAGCTAATAAAATAAGTGCAGTACTTAAGGTTGACACGCAGGTCATGTTAATTTTACATCATATAGTCATCTCATACATAATCAAATTAATATGAGAACCGCTATACCACATCACATGCACATCTTGTGTCATCCTGCAAAACCAAGTTAGACGCCTCTAATCGGTTTATACAAAATTTCATTTTACGTGGCTTCTAAGGTTTCGAAACAAACCGAAGCTACCAACGTCCATCATCATGTATGATTATTCAAGTCGCTAGATTAACTTTACGGGGTGTATGAAACACGAGATAATAAAATCTCGAACCCCATACTAAACTTCGTCATACGCATGACCCCCGTGCAGATCATATCTGCATTGCCCTTTTGTCTGCAAAATTTCATCTTTCTCTCTAACTATGGTGGAATTCAACGAACTGTTAGCACTTCGTTGATCAATCAGGATCGCGGATTGCCAGAACTTTGAAATTCCACCATGTTGTAATCAAGATCAGAAATATGCAAATTCCAGGGAAGCAACAAGAACATCGGGTAACAGATTTCATCTGCTACCCGCACAAATAATTATCAGAAGTAGAACTCATCTACTACAAATTATATTGTGCAACACCCATACATCTCTATGTATTTCAGATCGTAACCTGCATCTACGCATAGCACGGCTCTTGATGCCACTGTAGGGGAACGCAGCAGAAAACAAAAATTATCCGACCTACGCACCAGCCCAGGACCACTATGGAGACTGCATACAAGGTTTGATCTTTTCCGTTACCGACTCGTAGCGCAGCGGAAGTAGAGTCGATGACGATCGGCGGTGCAGATCCCCACAGCTAGGATTTACAACCTCCCAACCGTGAGGATGTACTCCCTCGTTAGCTCACTGGACGGATCTCCGGGCAGCCCTTCGGGAGGCCTCGGGACACTCCCTCGGATAGTCCCACCGGACGGATCCTCGGACAGCCCTTCGGGAGGCCTCTGGACAGTCCCTCGGATAGTCCCACCGGACGGATCCTCGGACAGCCCTTCGGGAGGACCCTCGAAACTCGGACGGTCACTCGGACAGCCCTTCGGGAGGCACTCTCGAACTAAGACCGAAACTACGATCTCTCTACAGAGTTGCACACATACGGTGTCATCTATCCGGCAGGGCTTCGCCGTCCAGAACTAGTTCCCACCGGAACCTAGACAGCCTTTCGGCTCTACGAAACTATTTCGCTGGGAGGGAGAGAGAAGCTAGACAAGTCTATGGCATGTGTATGAGAGCAAGAATGAGTGTGGAGAGCTCCTCTCCACCTCTATTTATAGGAAAGCCAAGGGGTAGGGTGGTTTTACAATAAAACCTAAAATGCACATGAATGAAGTCCTTCACAAGGGCATAAAGGTGAAGCCATGGGACAAGTGGGGCTCCATGGAGGAGCCCCTCATGTGGCCGGCCACCCCCTAGTGGGTCCCCCCCAAAGGGGTTCCTATCCATCCATGTCATCCCCAAAGATCTTTTGAGCAAAAGCCTAAAAGAGTGGCTTTCCAAAAAGTAATACAAAAAGCACTTTCACTATTCACAAAGACATTTTTCTGCGTCCGTTAAATCCCAAATTATTTCTGTGTGCCTAGAACAATTCCAGTACCCACTAAAACAATTTTGAACGCATTCCGTAACAATTCCAGAACAATGTTTTTCTTCAGCGAAAAGCTACCATAGCGGTTCCGGCTGCTCCAGAACATTTCCGGTTTTTCCTCCGGAAAAATCCCAGAAGTTTCCAGAACGATTCTGGCACCCTCCAAGAATTTCCAGACGTGTGCCGAAACCAATTTGACTTAATGGTATACCCTGAAACAACTTTTCAGTTTTACCGGAACTATTCCGGTGTCCTCTCCGGAACGTTTCCCTTGTGTCCGAAACTTTTCCGGTGATTTTCTCTCAGACTCCCTGTCTATTATTCAGCAGATAGATGACCCTTAAGCATGTGACCCTATAGGTTCGGTGAAGTATAGACATGACCCGGAACATTTTCCGATCAATGATCAACATCGGAGTCGTGGACACCCATATTGACCCCTATACCCACACGAATGAATATTCGAGTGAACCTCTAGTTGCCATGTGCTATTCCTGTTGCTTCGCGATATGTTACAAATACCCGAGGTGAGAATCATCGGCATCCCCGTGGATCAACACTTGTCCACAATGCCAGTTACCTCGTTACCGGTTTTGTTCTCTTTTCTCGTTCCCGTGTTCCGGCATCCCTGTGATCAAATCACAATGTGTCTGGCCAGACGATGGTGGATACCGTAACACCGAGAGGGCCCAGAGATATCTATCCATAGTCGGAGGGGCAAATCCCAATCTTGATCTATCAAGTTACTTGACATACTTTTCCATGAACCCGTAAGCCACCGTAATAGCCACCCATTAACGGATGACGTTTAACAAACCGCAAAGTTCATGAAGCAAGCATGAAGAAACTCGATACTCTCATGGTCTAAGGAATTATGCAAACGTTAACTTCCTCTGTGTTATGTGACGAATGTATCTCATAGCATAACATCAATTCGGGTCGATTCAACACAAGTGTTCTCCTAACATTGTGCCCTCAAAGTTGCCGGCATAGTCATGCCCATGATCAGGAAAACAGAACCATCATGCAACACTTGAGCTAGTCTTAGAGGCCAGACTAGGAATACATTTTACCATTTATTATTCCACACGTGCATATGAGTCTTCCTCCGAGCCTCGTGGTTATTGTAGACTCGAGAACCATAGCAGTTATAGCATGGAACATAAACATAATTATGAACATGGAGATAAATAATAACATTTATTATTGCCTCTAGGGCATATCTGCTACAGTTGTATCTATTGCACTTCCTTTGTTGTGCGTGTTACTTCATGAATGATTCCATACATATGCAATGCTCGTTGCTAAACTATCCCTGTTGACTTTAGCAGGATGGTTAGACCCGCAGGTCGTGGCCGTGGTGCTAACAATCCACCTCCGCCAGACTATATGGCTGGAATGATGCAACAGTTTGAGCTGAACCGTCAATTCATGCAAGGGCTTATGGATCAATTTCCTCGTCCTAACGCCAACCAGCAGCCAACACCAATAACCTTGCAAGAATTTGTGCGCCTCAATCCAAGTATCTTCCGCAACTCAGTTCAGCCGCTTGATGCTGATGACTGGCTCCGTGACATCACATTTGAGATGGAGTCTGCTAATGTGGCCCCTGCCAGCTATGTCACATTTGCATCATACTTTCTGAAGGGACCCGCAGCTCAATGGTGGCATAGTCACAGGCATACCCTAGCTACTGGAACAATCATCACCTGGGTGGAGTTCCAAGTTGCCTTCCGTGCCCGTTACATTCCGCAAGGAGTCATGGACCGGAAGAAGCATGAGTTCCGCAACCTTGCTCAGGGCAACAAGACTGTGGAGGTCTATCAGCGGGAGTTTCTTGAACTGTCTCGCTATGCTGAAGAGGACATTGCTACTGATGCCCGCAGACAAGAGAAGTTCCGTGAAGGGCTCAACCCAGATATCAAGCTCGCACTCCTAGTCCAAGACTTCGCCGACTTCGCCACCCTGGTGAACAAGGCCATACAGGTTGAGACCGTGTTGAAGGATCACAAGGACGCGCTCAAGCGCACCCGTGAAGCGGGCTCATCTTCGGGCTCGTCTTCCCAGAAGCGCCGTATCTGGATTCCTCATAGCATGTACCATCCAACTGCACCTGCACCAAGGCCATCGTATGCTGCACCTCGTCTGCCTCCTCCACCTCCGAGGCAGCTGAGACCTCAAGCCCCAATGCTTCGAGCTCCTGCTCCCCATCCTGATAATGGGCTCTGCTTCAAGTGTGACCGTCCAGGTCACCGTGCCAAAGACTGCTCTCAGGATCAGAATCAACTTGTTCTTCCATCAGCTGGCCGTGGTAATGGCCGTGGCAACAATCAGCCTCGCAACAACAATGCCAGGCCTTCTTATGGTCGTGGTCAGGCTTATCATGTCAACATGAATGAAGATCAAGACCAACCAGCTATTGTGATGGGTACTCTTCTTGTTAATTCAGTACCAGCTTCTGTTTTATTTGATTCAGGAGCATCGCATTCTTTCATATCAGAAAATTTTGCACGCATGCATGACATTAAATGCGAAGAGCTGCACCAATCATTAGTGGTTAACACTCTCGTGGGCCAATGTCGAACCTCCATGTTCAGCCCTGATGTCACCATTGAAATTGAAGGGTTGGACTTCCATGCATTTCCCATTATTTTGAAGTCTTCCAAAGTTGACCTCATTTTGGGAATGGATTGGTTGAAGGCTCATACCGCCTTAATCAATTGTGCCACCAAAGTCGTCCAACTCCTGTACCCATCGGATGAGCTGGTAAACTACCATGCTCATCTCGTTTAGAATGCCGAGGCTCAGATTTATGCACTGAATGTGTTGAACGCTTCTCCTCTTGAGGGGATTGAAAACGTTCCAGTCGTTCGCGACTTTCAAGATGTATTCCCAGAAGAACTTCCAGGAGTACCCCCTATTAGAGCTGTCGAGTTTGTCATCGACTTAAAACCAGGCACCACTCCTATTGCGAAGCATCCCTATAAGATGCCGCCGCATGAACTCCTTGAGCTTAAGGAGGAAATCGACAAATCACTTCGCAAGGGTTTCATTCGTCCAAGTTCCTCTGCCTGGGGAGCACCTTCTCTCTTTGTCTAGAAGAAAGATTGTACAAACCGATTGGTCCAAGATTACCGACCTATCAACCAGGCAACCATTCATAACAAATATCCGCTTCCTCGGATCAACGATCTGTATGATCAACTAAGTGGATCTTCAGTATTCTCTAAACTCGACTTGAGGTTGGGTTATCATCAGATCCGCGTCCGCGAAGAGGATATTCACAAGACAGCCTTCGTTACTCGCTATGGTTCATACGAGTACACCGTCATGTCATTCGGCTTAACTAATGCCCCAGCTACGTTCTCCCACCTGATGAATTATATCTTCATGGATTACCTCGACAAATTCGTCGTGGTTTATCTGGATGATATCCTGGTATATTCCAAGAATAAGGAAGAACATGTTGAACACCTTCGTCTTGTTCTGGAAAAGCTTCGAGAGCATCAGCCATATGCCAAATATTCCAAGTGTGAATTCTGGTTATCTGAAGTAACCTACCTTGGACATGTGATTTCCAAGGATGGCATTGCTGTCAATCCAGAACGAGTTCAGGCTATTCTTGACTGGACTCCCCCGAAGAATGTCAAGCAAGTCAGAAGTTTTCTCGGACTTGCCAGCTATTGCCGTCGATTTGTCGAGAACTTCTCTAAGATTGCCAAGCCTCTGACTAATCTGCTTCACAAAGGCGTTAAGTTTGAGTGGACAGACAAATGTCAGGAAAGTTTCCAGACTCTCAAGGACAAGCTGACCTCTGCACCAGTGCTTTCTCCTCCGGATTCTTGCAAGGACTTCGTGATTTATTGCGATGCCTCTCGTCAAGGATTAGGTTGTGTCCTGATGCAAGAACGCAGAGTGATTGCCTATGCCTCCCGACAGTTGCGTCCTCATGAAGAGAACTACCCAGTGCATGATCTTGAACTTGCTGCAGTGATATATGCATTGAAACTATGGCGACATTACCTCCTCGGTAATCGATGTGAGATATACACTGATCACCAAAGTCTGAAGTATTTGTTTACTCAGCCGGATCTCAATCTCCGCCAACAACGATGGTTGCAAACAATTACAGACTATGACTGTGGTATTTCTTATACCCCTGGCAAAGCTAATGTAATGGCCGAGGCCTTGAGTCGCTAGTCTTATTGCAACAACCTCATGGTTCAGCGAGCTCAGCCCCTTCTTTATGAGGAACTTCGCAAATTGAACCTTCACATCATTCCACAGGGTTCTCTTAATACCCTTGTTCTGCAGCTGAATCTTGAGAAAGTTGTTAAGTCTGCGCAAGCAAAAGATGCTGAAGTTGATCAGTTGAAAAGAGATCTTGACCTTGAAAAGGCCAGAGATTTCTCGCTTGCTGAAGATGGAACTTTGTATTTCAGAGACCGCATTGTGGTACCTCGATTCGAACTTATGACCGACAAGGTTATGAAGGAGGCACATGATACACCACTGTCTATTCATCCGGGTAGCACTAAGATGTATCGTCACCTTCGTCAAAGGTACTGGTGGTCTAAAATGAAGCAAGATATTGCTCGATATGTTGCTGAATGTGACATTTGCCGTCGCGTTAAGGCAGAACATCAGAAGCCTGCTGGAATTCTGCAACCGCTTCCAATCCCTGAATGGAAATGGGACAAAGTTCAAATGGATCTTATCACCGGTCTTCCCAGGTGACAAAAGGGTCATGATGCTATTCTTGTAGTCATCGACCAACTCTCCAAAGTTGGACACTTTTTGCCAGTCAAGGAGACGATCACCGCTAGTCAGTTAGCAGATCTGTATATCTCCAGAATTGTAACACTCCACGGAATTCCGAAGGAGATTAGTTCAGACCGTGGCAGCCTCTTCACTTCAAAGTTCTGGGCAAGTTTACAAGAAGCTATGGGAACTCATATAACCTAGAGCTCTGCTTATCACCCCCAGTCCCAAGGCCAGGTTGAATGAGTTAATCAAGTGCTTGAGGATATGCTGCGTGCTTGTGTCATTTCATTTGGCAAGAAGTGGGAGGAATCTCTCCTGTATGCTGAATTCTCTTACAACAACAGCTATCAAGGTAGCTTGAAAATGGCACCCTTCGAGGTACTATATGGACGTAAGTGTTGAACCCCTCTGAATTGGTCAGAAACTAGGGAACGACCTCTCATTGGTCCGGATATTATCCAACACGCTGAAGAGCAAGTCCGTATTGTCCGGGAAAATCTCAAGGCGGCTCGGTCTCGCCAGATGAGCAATTATGATCGTAAACATTGGGGATCGATCTACCAACCTGGTGAGCAAGCTTATCTGCGTGTCACCCCTATGAAGGGCACTCATCGCTTCGGAATTAAGGGCAAGTTAGCTCCTCGCTACATTGGTCCCTTCCGTATTCTCGCCAGACGTGGACATGTGGCATTTAAATTGGAGTTACCGTCGCAATTCTCTCACATCCACGACGTCTTCCATGTGTCGCAACTTCGCCGTTGCTTCAAGGATCCGCACCGAGCAGTGGATCATGATCTGCTCAAATTACAAGATGACCTATCTTATAAAGAGCATCCAATCTGGATTCTTGATCAAGCTGAACGTCGTACCCGTCAGAAGACAACCAAGTTGTTAAAGTGCATTGGTCAAATCATACTGAAGATGAAGCCACTTGGGAACGCGAGGATCGTCTTCGTGAAGAATACCCTGATCTTTTTCCTTCTACCTCCTAAATTCTCGGGACGAGAATTTCTTTTAGAGGAGGAGAATTGTAACACCCCTCTGTAATGAGCAACAGTGATCCATAATGATTATGCTAAGTCACTGTGAGTTGCAATGCTTGATCAATGTGGATTCATATCTCATTTCAAATTCCACCACTGAATTCAATTCAAATCATAAGTGAAATTTGAAGTTGCTCAAAAATTACTGGAAAATAGTTCATGTTTTAGCAAATATTCCAAAACAAATTATTGTTCAGGAAAACAACATCACCTATTTGCTAAAAATGGGCTTGAGCATTTAAAACAGTGCAAAAACAACAATTTAAATGTCATTTCATTTATGAAAAATTCAAATGAATTCAAAAGCCTCCCAAACTTTTTGTGGCAGTGCAGAATAATGCAATGTATTTTTGTGGACAAGATTCACATTTTACAAAATGCATTTGGCAGCTCCAATTATTTGCAAAACTCTTTGTAAAAAGAAAAACAGAAAAGAAATAAGGAAAAAGAAAAAAAGCTACTGTGGACTGGGCCTAAGTCCACAGTGCGACCCAGCCCACCTCGCACCGTCTCCCTCCTCTCTCTCTTCCCACGTGTCGCCGCGCCACCGGCCGCGCGAGCGCGCATCGGCGACCGGCCGACACGGCGCCGCTACAGGCCGGCTGAGGGGATAAGAACGGCCCCCTCAGCCTCCCCGTCATCCTCATCAACTCCTCCCCCTCTCTCCGTCGCTCGCCCGCGCTCTCTCTCCCTCACCCGAACGCTGCCGTCGCCGCTCGCCGTCGATCCCGCGGCCACCGTCGTCGCTGGGCCGCGCCACCGTGTCCATTCGCTCCGCCTACGTCGTCTACGTCGTCTGCAACCACCGGATCGAGCCGGGAGCCACCGCAGCGAGCCCGGCGACTTCTTCTTCCTCCTCGGATCGCCGACGAACTCCGCTGATTCCGGCCACTCCTGCTGCTCCTAAGCCTCTCACCGGCCTCCGTGTGTCGCTCGGTGAGCTCCTCTTCCTCCCCCCTCCTTCTCCCCCTTCTTTCCGCGCGCGTTGATGCCGTTCCCGCCATGGCCGAACCTCTCGCCGCCGTCGAGCTCGCCGCCGTGGCCATAGCCACTGTCACGCGTGCTCGAGCTCACCCTCGAGCTCCTGGAGCTCCCAGGAGCCCAACGCGCGCACGCGCCCGCCTTCCCGAGCTCCCTAGTGCCGTAACGGTGCATGCCCGATTCCGGCCGACTCCGGTGACGCCACCGCCACCAAACGACGCGCCGTTATATTCCGCCTCCGCCGCTCGCCGTCGACGTTTCCGGCCGACTCCGGTGACGCCACCACCACCAAACGACGCGCCGTTGTGCGCTCGTTCTAACAAGCCTAACCGCGCGCCGAACGGCCCCCCTGTACGCGAAATCCGACGAGGGCCGTGGCCCTTCGCCGCGTTTGCGCGTCGCCGGCATTTAAACGCCGGCAGCCGCTGCGCTGGCCACCACGTGGGCACCCCTGGGTCACTGACCAGTGGGCCCAGGGGCCCCAGTTGAATGGGTTGACCTGTCAACCCTGCTGACTGGGCAACCACAGTGACTGACATGCGGGCCCCACCGCTAATTAAACTAATTTTACTAATTAAAATTAATCTAATATCTAATTAGTCACTGACAGATGGGGCCCACTAGCTAATTAACCTAATTAGTTAAATTTTAACCTCTCTTTAGCTGTTGTGACACTGACATGTGGGTCCCAGCCGTCAGGTTTGACCTGGACCGGCTGGGTTGACTCGCTGACGTCACCCTGACCTCATGCTGAGGTAATAAAACATTTTACTGTTATTTTTGAATTTAAATTAATTCAGGAATTTCAGGAAATGGTTTAAATCTTTGAAAAATCGTAGAAAATAAACCGTAGCTCGGATCGAAAAGTTTTCTACATGAAAGTTGATCAGAAAAACGAGACGAACCCGAATATGTCGTCCGTTTACCTGCCACCTGCCCAAAACCATGCAAACATGGAACCTTCCCCTCCGGTTCAGTATACCGATAATTGCCTAAAGCCGGGAAAATATCCCAGATATTTTCCCGCTTCGTCTGCAACGTGTAGCATTGCATTAGGTCACCCCCAGCATTGCATATTTCCATGCCATGCTTCTGTGTTGCCTTGATTGCTTTTATTTATTGTTTCTTCCCCCTCTTCTTCTCCGATAGACCCCGAGGCCGACGCTGCCCCTGAGGACTGCTACATCCCCGACGACCCATCTTTTGCCGCAGAGCTTCCAGGCAAGCAAACCCCCTTGAACATGCCTATATCACCTATTCTTTCTCCCTCATGCTTGCATTAGAATAGCTACAATTGTTGTCCCGATATTACCCATTCCGATGCATAGCCTGTTTTTGTAACTGCTATTGATACCTTACCTGCTATCCTAAATGCCTAGTATAGGTTGGTTAGTGAACCATCTGTGGCCCTCATCCTTGTCCTAGTTGCCCCGCTTTGTTACCAGTGTCCTGATCGATGTGATCGATGGGCTGAGACCAGCACATCACCGCACCTTCCCCCTTAGTTGTACGACTCTGCAGAGTTACCATCGAGTGCCGAGGGTGATACCTCTTACCTCACTCCTGATGTTGCCTCTGGAGTATAGCTAGCCGGTTGTGGGTTACCGAGGGTGATTCCTCTTTCACCATATCCAATAAAGCTTCTGTCGTGCAACTCCTCAAGTGTGAATCCATCGAGGGTGATTCCTCCGGGTTCACCTTGACGGATACATCGAGTGAGAATCCAACGAGGGTGATTCCTCGGATTCCTTCTTGATGTTATAGACACACGGATACTTTGACTTTACTACAGATACTGGATAAAGTCGGGTCGGCCCCGAGGGGTACCTGCGAGAGATGTGGAGTCGGGTTGACCGAGAGGGTACCCGCGAGATAATTACGTGTCACGGCCGGGCATTCCTAGCCCTTGCCGTAAGTCCACGAGACGGGGCGACGGGGTCACATGATCGTGAGTCTCTGCTCGTTTCCGCGAGCTCCCAACACACTAATGGGTTAGGATATGTGATCTGATTAGGCCTCTGGCCTTTTCGCACTAACCACCATGCGGGAATAGTATGGGCACTCGGCGTCGTATGTATCAACCGAAGTTCTTCAGACGTCAGCAATTGAGCGGCGCGCGCCGGGTTGGACTGGGAATGCCCGCGCTTGTATTAAGGGGGCTAGGTCTGCTCCCGGCCACCCACGCAACGCGTAGGAGTGCAAAGGGCGATGGGCCCAAGACCCCTGAGCACTTAGGTTGTAGACCGGCGTGCTGGCCTCTCTGTTGAGCCTAGGTAGGGCTACGATGTGTCGATCAGCCGAGGCTGGGCATGGACCGAGTAAGTGTGTCCGGCCAGAGTTAATCGAGCGTGTTGGGTAAGTTGGTGCACCCCTGCAGGGAAGTATATCTATTCGAATAGCCGTGTCCACGGTAACAGGACGCTCGGAAAGTATCCCGATCTACTACAACTAGAACTGGTTACTGGTGATGTTTAATAATATGATAGCTCTTTGATTGCTTTCTCGCAGGGAGTCGAGGAAGGATCTCTGGGCATGGCTACTGTTATACTTGTTGCTAATACTGTATTTATGTACTAATCTACACTCTTCTAATGCTGCAAGACGCTGAAGATGCTAGTCTTCGATAGGCTAGGCCTTTCTCTCTATTCTGGCATTTCTGCAGCCTAGTCCACAGATACAGCCTCCCTTTGAAACCGATGCATAAATAGAATAGATCTGATGTAAGTCTTGCGAGTACTTTGGATGAGTACTCACGGTTGCTTTGCTTCCCCTTTTTCCCCATACCCGATTGCTGCGACCAGATGACGGAGCCCCAGAGCCAGCTGGCGCAGTCGACGACTACTACTACCCCTCCGGTGGAGCTTACTACTACGTGGAGACCGACGACCAGGAGGAGATAGGAGGCTCCCAGGCAGGAGGCATGCACCTTTTCGAACAGATGTCGTTGTTTTGCTCAGCCTTCTTAAGGCAGACTTGTTTAACCTTTGTGTCTGTACTCAGATACTGGTGTTGCTTCCGCTAATGCTTGTTCGCGAGCTTATGTATTCGAGCCCTCGAGGCCCCTGGCTTGTAATATAAAGCTTGTATGACTTTTATTTGTGTTTAAAGTTGTGTTGTGATATCTTCCCGTGAGTCCTTAGGCTTGATCGTGTGCATTTGCGTGTATGATTAGTGCACGATTAAGTCGGGGGCGTCACAGTAGCAATGCCAAGCCAATGACGCAATAAGCCGTAGAAAACATGATGTCTCTTTCAAGTTCAACCATCTGCTTAGATAGGCTCGCAATATCATTAAAGATCTAAAGTCTTTAATTCTTCCGATAAAGGATTTTAGGTTGCATAGAGTAGAGCCATGATATTATAAGGGTCCATTCAGTTCAAGATTAATTAATGGGTAGATAAACCAAAGGAAACTTACCACTCAAAATCAAAGTTTTAAATATCGGGCTATGCCATTTAGTGGGGCCTCGATCAGAAGCTATGGAAAAGCTATAGCGGAGCTAAGCCCCATTTAGTGTTGTTTTAAATTATTAAATTTTTCAAAAAAGTATATACAATTTGACATTATATATTATATATCACATGACATACACATGTTTTTTTTTAGCATATGACATACACATGTTGAAACATAAAAAATGGAGCACTAGTCAGACATCCTAATTTAATAACTAAACTTTGCGTCAGTAATTTCTTTATGTATAGCCGAATTTTGGGCTTGAAATTTCGTGGCATAACATGAATATTGCGTGTACATGCTGTAAAACATTCAGATTTTTCATGACATGCTTGACTATCTATGCGGATTGATTGCACGCACCTAATTAAATGCTTTTTCGGAACAACATTTTGAAGAGATCTTGGAGTTGGAATTAGGAGGAGCTTCTCTTGCCCTCTCATGACATCTTTGACTATCTATGCGGATTGATCGTGGCGAGATCTTGGAGTTGGAATAAGGAGGAGCTTCTCCTTACGGCGGATCGACAAGCTGAACACCTCAGTCATGTCGACCTCCTTCGTCCCCGCCGGCAGCTCCCAGTCGAAATGGTACACGAGATTCGCTAGCATCATCTCCACGGCAGTGTTCGCGAAGTTTATGCCTGGGCAGATCCTCCGACCAGACCCGAACGGCAGAAACTCAAAGTCTTTCCCCTTGCTGTCGACCGCCGCCGCGCTGCCCCCTTGGAGGAACCTCTCCGGCGCGAACTCGTCCGGCGCCTCCCAGGATGCGGGGTCCCTCGCGAGGGCCCACGCGTTGACCATGAGCCGCGTCCCGGCAGGGATCGCGTAGCCGTCGACCTCGCAGTCGGCGATCGAGAGGTGGGGTAGGAGCAGCGGCACCGGCGGGTGCAGCCTCAGCGTCTCCTTCACGATGGCCCTCAGCTAGGCCATGTCGCCGAGCTCCTCCTCTCTGACCACGTCTTGTTGTGATTCTCCTTCGTCGACCTTGCCTACGGCCGGTGCCGGCGCACGCCTCCTCCTCACCTCCGCTTGCAGTTTGGCCATGACGCGCGGGTTGTTCATCAGCTCTGCCATCGCGAATTCCAGCACCAGATATGTCGTCTCTGTCCCCGCCTCAAACATGTCCTGTTAATTACCATACCAATAAATTACTGTACCTCTGAATGGATTAATTTGTCAGTTTTGCTGGAGTACTATTTACCAGCAAGATCGCCTTGACGTTGTCTGTGGTGAGGCCGTACTCTTCCTGCTGAGCGAGCAAGACGTGTATGAAGTCTGCGCTGGCATCGTCCTGGTCACGCTGGCGCCCGTGCTCGTCGACGAGCTTGTCGAGCAGCTCGTCCCACCTCTTGCGAACCCTCCTAGCCCTGGGGCACACCACCATGCCGGTGAACACGTCCGCCACTGCCAAGCTCGGGAAGTAGTCCTCGACGTTGAACCCTCCCAGGAGCGACATGTTGATGTCGATCAGCTGGCGGAGCAGCTTGTTCCTGCCATCGTCGCGGTGGTTTCTCCCGAGCACCGCCCGGCACACCACGTCGTTCGCGTACGAGCCCAGGAGCTCGCTCATGTCCACCGGCACCGCGGTCCCCGCGGGCGCCGCCGCGGCACGGATCTTGGCCACGGCCATGCGCGCCTCCTCCTCGCGGTCGTGGCGGAACGAGTGCACCTTCCTGGCGCTGAGCATGTGCGTGGTGACCACCTTCCTGGCCTGTCTCCAGGGCTCGCCGTAGGGCGCGAAGGCGACGTCGGTCCGCCTGTAGAAGATGATGTCGGCGACGGCGGAGCGCGACCTGGACGCGAGCTCGTGGTCGTGCGTGCGCAGGACGGCCGCGGCCTCGCGCGGCGAGGACACGACCACCGTGTTCACCGCGCCGAGGCGGAGGAGCATGAGGTCCCGGCCGTGCTTACTGGCGAGGTCGCGGAAGGAGACGTGAGGGAGGGGTCCGACTAGGTGGAGGTGCCCGATCACCGGGAGCGCGCACGGAGGGGAAGGTGGGAGCGGCAGGTTCAGCTGCTGCTTGCTTCTCCGGCTCCATCTTCTCCCACCCACAAGCAGTAGAACGAGTGGGACGAGGAACAGAAGAAGCAATGCTTGTGCAGATGCGGCTGCGCCATGGATCGCTGCTTCACCGGCCATGGATCCAATCCAAGGCAGATGGCGTACTGATAATCTGTTATAATCCTGATGATGCTATGCCCCTGTACTGTATATATGCACCTCTTTGCATGTCTTTTGGTTTTGAAAATTGAGGTGGCAGTGGCGCGCCGCTCTTGCCGTGCGGTGGAGCGCTTTGCATGCCAACCTCTGATTTCGCAGAAAATATCTGATCATATGTGTGATCAGCAAAATCGATTGATTGAGCTTCTCAAAAAATGAAAAAAAGAGAGGATAATACACCTAACAGAATTCTTCCGTCCCCAAGCGGTGATGGCGGCGCTTGAGCACCGCTCCCTTTCTGAAAGCGTTGCTGTTGAAGAACTTCCTCTCATGTGGTGTGATGAGATTGTTGGTGCAGATATGGCCATTGTTGTAGTTTATTGATCGTGGATCTGATCGCTTTCTTTCTTTTTTCTCCTCGCCCATGCATAGCTTTAGTCTTATATGACTTTGCTATTTGTTGGCGTGCTTTTTGTGTGCGTGTGTTGGTGTTGGCTATGTGCATCCTAGTTATGCAGAGGTTGGGTGTGTGTTCATTATGATTGTATTCTCTTGATGCTCCATTTTGAGCCAATAAAATTCACCATTTGTGGAAAAAAATGTTGGATTGTTGAAATGTAAGTGCATTTTCCATATTTCTTCAGAATTTTGAATGGACTAGCTAGTGCATACAATTCTATATGCATCAGAGCCAATAAATTCTGACTCCAAGACTAACTGAAACACCCCACAAAATAAAAAGACTAACTGAAACGATTTTAAAAAGTTAAAGCTCACTTTCGGTTTTAGGTTTTTTTTTTTCAATTTGAGAATTACTTTCGGTTTTAGGTGATAGAAGTGTTCATGGGCAGCCCAGCCCAAAAGCCCAACATCTGGACCGGGCTTAGGCCCGACCTTTTCGCCCGAAGACCGGCCCAAAAGCCCGAACAAAGCCCAACATGAGGTTTAAATAATCATTTTAGTTAGAAAAATAGGTATAATACTATATTTAAATACCCCCAAAATAATTATTTTAAATAAAAATGCGAACAAAGCCCAACCTGAAACCCGTCCCGGCCCGGGGCATGGTCAGGTTTAAGTATAGGTGGATTGCCCATATTTCTTGTATGGATCAAATGTGGAAAATGCAACTCCACACGTACACAAACTTCTCGGCCACATTACACCTTTGCATTCCATCATAAGATTGGTGATTTTATTTTGTACTAAACACCCTCTACTATAGTCCTTTTCATCGTAAGACCGCTCTTATTTTGCAGAACACACATTTAGCTTCTTTCATATGGCATATGAGTTGTGAGCTACAACTCATTGAGAGTTCGGTCAGGGACTGAACACGTTTAGCAATCCTAAGTCATGGATGAAATATGTGGATGAACTACAGATGAACACGAAGAACTACCCAGCTTCGGGCCACCTTGTTGGTGTAATACCCTACTCCTGCTTTGTTGTATTTCAATGGAGAGAGCTACAATGTGTCTGTTACAAGATGAAAGATCGACCCCGGCGAAGCCTTGGTCTCCCCTATTTATAGAATTGAGGGAAGGCCTTGCCGGAACCTCTGATTGGTTGAATATACATTGGCGTAGCTTGACGTAGCCTGTACCCGTGTAGCATGGGCGCCCATTGCACGCTGGTGCTCGTGATGATGACGTCCTTCCGGGGAAGCGCGTTACCCCCCGGGTACTTACCTGCCTCTTCTGGCATTCGTCGGGCAGTGGCGAAGTACCGCCGCTGTAGCAGCGTAGGTGGTAGGCGAATCTTACTATAGCCACCGCGGATGGCTTGGGTCGCACGGGTCCTTCCGGAGGTCGTGTGCATAGACTAGTCATTCGATCCTCGTCCTCCTCCTGGCGCGAACATCGGTGCTTCCCGGTACGGTCCCTTGTGCAGCCTCTGAAGTCAAGACCTGCCCCTCCCGGGCGGACAGGTGAGGCCTTAATGTGGCTTCCCGGGAAGGCCCCGTGAAGGCCTTCCTTGGGGCGATGTATCTTCATGTTTTATCCTCCGATGACCTAGACCATAGTCCAACAGGTACATCAAAGTATTTGCTAGATGCTTTCCTCATGGAGGAACTCTCGTGTCTTCATCCCCAAGGCTCTTCTTACCGGGTTGGTAATACCCTGGTTTTACCGACGCCGACAACATTCTATTCCACATCCTCTATGTGGAAAGTGCTCCTACGGTCCTTTGGTTCACCACAAATAATCTTGGCCAAAATAAAATTTGTTACAATAACTTTCTTATTTATTTTCATAGAGATAAAAAATCATGGACACTTGGAATAAAGTTCTCTTACATTTCTTTTGGAAATAATCATGGACACTTCGAACAATCGTGAGAAATATTATATTCCTGTTTATTTCATTGAAAAAAGGACAAGACCACATAGAAGATGAAGTAATTTTCGCCATTCATTTTTTCCACGCTTCACCATCAATGTAATGAAAGCGGGCACACAGAAAGAAAAAAACTTGACAAATATCCACCATATTCTACTCAATTTATTATACAGTAGAAGACCATGAACAGTGAACGACGTAACTATCACCATCGATTTTTTTCCATGCTTCAACATCAAAATCATGAAAGCGGACAAATCAAACAAGCTCGAAGAAAATTCATTGCATTTTTATTATTCCATGGTAAAAAGATCATGAACACGTAAAAATGGAGTAATGACCACCATTCTTTTCCCCCCATGCTTCAAAATCAAGATCATGAAAGCGGACAAATCAAACAACCTCGACGGAAATTCATTGCATTTTTACTATTCCATGGTAAAAAGATCGTGAACACGTAAAAAATGGAGTAATTACCACCATTCATTTTTTTTCCATGCTTCAACATCAAGATCATGAAAGTGGACAAAATCAAACAATCTTTAGTAGCGTTCCTTACATTCTTTCTATTGTTATCACCATGAAAAGATCATGAACAAGTGAAAATGAAGTAATTCCATCCATTTTCCCATGCTTTACCATCAAAATTCTTTTGAACATGGAGAAATCAAACAATCTTCACGATGTTTCATTCCTTGAACCAACTAATTCAATACGAAACTTCTCTAGTTCTTGTCAGTGTAAAAACAGAAACAAAACTGAGACCACCATGAATAGAAAAATAAAGTTGGTTCGTAAAGCATTTTTGACATCTTGGAGCATCAGAGATTTCTTTCCAAACACTAGGCCTAATCATGAGCTATCGTGGAACCGTAACCAACTAATGATTAGATCAAAATATGAACTGTAGTCTACAAAATCAAATTTGTTACAAAGATAGGAGGAAACCACGCAAACAAAAGTTTTAAGAAATTGGATTGGAGAAAAAAATACAAACCAAATATTGTACTATGTCCAGAGGTCTATAATCACCGGATCATCTGTGGCGTGGGGGAAAGAATAGATTGCTAATCCAAATGTAAAGAAACAAAATCAAGAAGCGTGAGCGGGGGTATTTTCACATTTGCAGAAAGAGAAAAAGTTGATGACATTATAAAAAATCTTGTAAACTAAAAAATATATGTGTTTTTAGCTCTCGACCGTTGCACCCAACATACGACCCATCTTCATCTTCAACTTAGTTTCGACATGAGATTCAAAAGTAGATACCATATGGATATGCTCCACTGACTTTTTTCCAACTTAAAATTTGTATATAACCACTTTGGTTTTTTTTTTTGCGGGTGATATATATAACCACTTTGTTACTTCCAAAGTTACCACATTTCCGTTTACGTGGTTAGTTTTTTTTTTTTCCGTGTGTTTACGTTGTTAGTTTAAGAGTTTAATGGGCGTATTTTTTTCCTAGAGTATTAACCCTTCACTTATATATGTACATATGTAATACCAAAGTTAGGGAGATACTTTATCGCACGGGGAACCCCTAGCTAGTCTCACGTATTTTATAGAGAAAAAAGTATTACCACCATAGGTGATGTATTGATCAGACCATTTGGAAACTTTTTTTTTCCATTGAATAGGATATGTATGTAGGCATGGTGTCTTATTTTTACCAGTTGTGGCTTTTTATCAACTTTTTTGTCATTGATTGGGATACTTGAGATGTTTTTGGCACATTGATACTTGATTCGTTTTAATAAATGGTTGTGTGCATTACTTGATGCAGAGGTCGGGGGTAATCCCCCTTTTCCAAATGGAAAAAACATTTGGTAATGCTAGTATGTCTATGGTACCATAGTGGCTCGTTGTAGTTATCAAAATGGTGGTTATGTATGTACTTATCTGGCCGAGGACGACTTGTTACAAAAAAAATTAGAATGGGAACAAAATGTTTAGAAAATCTTACCACCATATTAGTGATGTACTTACTATGGCGAGGATGCATTTGGTGAAAGTTTACTGTTCATGTAGTGATCCCGATGGCCAGCACTAAATATTGCCATGGCGGTGATTAACTTACTAAACTATCTAGTAAACGGTAAGCACCAAGTTGGTAGTGGAGATGATGTTCTTAGTTCTTACTGCCCGGTGAAAGCTACTCCCACGGTGGTATTATACTTTACAGGTGGACCGGTAACTTGTTTCGAATAAAATGGTACTTAGTGCATTACAATGTGGTAAAAATATGTGCTCGATACTCTTTATTTTGCATGTTAAAAGAAGAAAAGCCACCAGCACTTATATCCTGGACTCGATACTCTTTTCTCAAGAGAAGGTCTGCAACAACCTTGTGCACTTACATCAATCATCAACGGGCTGGAAACGAAACCAAGAAGTGGTGAAAAGGTACGAGGAAATGCTCATATGAGATTATCTACCCAACTCTGATATGTACTACTAAATAAGCTTCCTCTCTGCCCTATTGTTTCGATGAATAAACACACATTCACCTCCTTCCTTGAAGAGACGATGTAACCATGAACGATCTTTTGTGGACTGTCCGATCAGGGCAAATATAATTCGAGACAGAGAGCTGAAAAGGGCAGATGAAAGAAAGTTCATCCTTGGACTCGATTGAACATGCTCCACGCAGGTAAGAAGTTTTTCTTTTGGTTCATTTCTCTCGGTTTTTTTTTTTTTGAGAATCATTTCTCTCGTATCGAGTGTTCTTTTATCTTCTGGCAGCCAGCTTAAGGTAGACATGACAATCTGATTTCACATGAAAAGGTAGTACTCCCTCCGTCCCAAAATAGGTGTCATGGCTTTAGTTCAAATTTGAGTGACGGATATATTCAAACTTGGCATATGCAAGTTTTCTTCAGATATATGAAAGCTTGAACATTTTGGGATAAATCTGCATGGCATGTGGAATCGCAGATGCTGGTTTTTTTTCAGGCTTTACTGTCAAGCCTTATGACACTTCAGATTATCTTTAATTCAAAGGCATGGTTCGTACCGGTTTCTGAACTTCGGAGTGGCTCCATTTAATATGATAACATGATATGTGATGCAATGGATTAGGGGAAAAGTTCCACTAGACCAACAAGACGGCAATATGCATACACAAATGCAGCGAGGCAATTCATCAAGGAGAAAAGAAGGAAAACTGTTTCCTGGCGTACACGAATTTACTTATGTACTGTGTACACATTGCATTTTCTTCAGACAGTGAGAAGTCGCATGCGATTAATTTCGCAGGAATCCACGGGAGCTATGCCGATCCAACAAGACAAGCTTGCCATGTCATAAGGACGCCGTCGTGGTGGTGGCGGTTGTGTTGAGATGATCCATGGGCGGCTCGGACACCCAGAGCAGCTCCTCCAGGTACTCGGCGCCCAGGTCCTCCAGCACCACCACGCCCGCCGTCGCCGGCCGCGCGGCCTCCTTCACGGCGGCGACCCGGGGCTGTTTCACAGGCTTCTTGTTGGGCGACCGCCTGCGTGTGCGGTGGCGGCGCTTGAGCGCCAGAACGGGCGAGCCCACGACGGCGCCGAGCGCGAGCGCGCGGAGCGACTCCCGGACGCGCTCGACAGGGAAGTTGAGCACGGCGGCGTCGCCGCGCGCGGAGAAGGCGGCCTGGTCGTAGCCCATGGCGGCCGCCTCGGAGCTGCCGAAGGTGCCCAGCCACACGCGGGCGCCGTTCCGCGTCGAGTCCCGGATCTCGGCCGTCCTTGGCAATGGGCGCGGCCGCGGGGGCTTGGTGACCGCGGGCACATGTGGTGCGGCAGCCCCCACCGCCGTCATGTCGGAGCAGGACGAGCTCGCAGAGAGAGAGAGTGGTCGGAGCAGGAGGCATGATCCGTGGACTCCAAGAGGGTGCTGAGGAAGGTCATGTCGTCCATGTCACTCGCGTCGAAGTCCGACGCCGATGCGGCGGTGGCGGCGTACCGGTGGTGGTGGTAGTAGGATCCGGGCGGGAAGGTGACGGTGAAATGCTGCTCCATGGGTTGACCGGCCGAGCCTGATCGACGGGGAGACAGTGGCTGCTTCCTGCTTGGTTCGGGGTTTTGCGGGGCTTGGCAAGCAACAGGAAATGCGCGGGGTTTTTATACAGCTCTCCACTGCGTCACCTACATAAACCTCCTGATTTGATCCGAGTAATTTACAAGGGAACGGACTACGACGCAACCAGCCGGTGGGGAGAGCCTCGCCGCATTCGCGCTGACGTAGGGCGGCGGGATACGACGAAACACCAAGGCGTCGGCATCGCGCATCTTCACATCCATTAACCACGCCCATGAAAATTGCCATTGTCACTACCAAAGTATTACAGTACATGTTAACACCTTATATGATCATATCAACACAAATAAATTCCCGGATAGTAAACTAATGTTGTATGCATTGTAGAGGCAAAAAGAATACCAAATCCTTTATTTAAAAATAAAATACAATAAAAAGTGGTAATTTGAAACAAGTATTTCATCCATAGTGTCCTAGGGCTAAACCGCCATTGCCACCATTTGTTCCCCTACAATCTCGGTCCCCTTTTATCTCCTGCAACCCCACTTTCCTATCTTTCATTGTTCTCTTTTCCATCTTTGCCGCCTGTCGTGCTCCCGTTCCTCCATCGATCGTCACTCTTTGCTCTTATGACGTTCTCGTCGTAACAGATGGAAAGCCATGCAACATCCTTCTTGCACTATGCTTTCGTTTTGCTCTTGACCGTCTGCGACGCCTTCCAGGTCTCCGAGCCGCTTTGTGTTTGTTTGTGGGGGGAGGGGGGGAGGGGTATTTACTTTGTGAGTGGCCAGGCAAATGGTTTAGGTCTGAGTACTGTTTCACACGATAGGGCCTGGGTATTTTGCTCACCCAGAAATATGGAAACAAATATGTGTGTCAAATGACCATTACTGAGTTGAAGTGGGCATAGTAGTGTTTCGGAATGTATTCAGTAGTTGTAGTGGCATTTCTTGTCACCGGTGTTTTCTACTTGCATTTTCCCAACACACATAATTGAATAATCTCTTTGGATTATGGTTACAATTTTAATACTATTTGTAAGCTTTTGAGTGGCATGCCTTCAAAAACTTACTCCTCACTTTGTACACGCATATAACTTGTATCATCAAGGAGTGTTGTTGTATAACTAGATGTAGCTCATGCCAATCCGTCTTTAGGGTTTTGCCACAACATAGTGCCGTGCTTCCTCCTCTTCGCCCCTATGCTTCTTCATCGTCCCCTCTCCCACATTTTTGTCATCTCTTTTCGATGCCTCCCTCCTTCCCTCGCATTTCCTTTCTTTCTCATTGCCAATTTACCGGTTCCTCTTCCTTACCATTGGACAACCTTGTCACCCCTCAAATCCACCTCCATTAGTTCGCACTGTCTGTCACCGCTGTCTCTTTCGACGATGTCATGTAGGATGCTGATGCATCCGATCAATCTAACACTTAACTCTCGCCGGAGCTTATTGCATGCCCTACCACTGGTACCTCGGTATCTCATCACCGTCGTAGGTGCCCCATGATCACGTCACATGTTGTCATCGCCCTAATTATGCGTGTTAGTATTCTCGCCTTCTCCTCCCCCACCCTTCTTCTTTCTTCATTTTCCTTTTCCCTCCCCTTTCTCCGTTTTGGCTTCGGTATGTTGTTCCAAATAAACCGCCGCGCTCTATGAGACCAAACCCTTTTTCGTCAGACCATGACCATCTACATATCGGACATTCGCTGGGTGTACATTTTTCATGTTCAAAACGGTTGTTTGACCTGTTGAATAGCTGTTGAGACTTGGATGGCGGCGGTTAAACTGGTATATAAGCTTGAACCTATTCATTAGCCGTTTAGACTTGGATGGCGGTGGTCAAACTGGTATAAGCTTGAACCTGTTGATTAGCCATAGCCCATAGAGACCCGGTATGGAGGTTTGTAATCAGGGTTTGGTTGATCAAAGATTAGCAGGCTGAACGACCTGGAACTGGAAGAGACCCTGATTATAGATCACCTCGCCATATCCTGACCGTCGAAAATCGTTAAACCTGGTTCAAGTCAAAGGACCTGCTGGTAAGACCGGGCCGGTTACAAGACTTTCTTACCATGCATGTTAATCCAACCCTATTTAATCAGCTGTTGCTTTGTGGAGCTATTGTATCAACACTAGCTACGTGCATTAGCAACTATAGCACTGATCCGCCAGGAACTAATATGCAAATGAACGCTAGAGGTAATATAAAGACGGGTCCTGACTCCTGACACCCGGCCGGGAGGTGACACCGTACTTGTATATATCCACCCAATAATGCAGATGAGCACATAAAATACACCAGGAAGCAGTTCGTTACCTCTATGAGATGCATCCAGAATTGACGATTCACGGAGAAATTACTTGGCGTCTATTTTCGAGCGACCGGTCGGAGCTGCTCTGAGTTTTCATCCAGCAGAAAAATTGACCGGTTAACAAGAAAAACCACAAGAGGATTGTGCCCGATATACTACCACTTTCTGTCTCATCACTCTTATCCGTTTTCTTTTTCTAAGATGGATCAGGATTCAGGAGGGCGGTTATGCCTTTCGATTTTCTTGTTTGCTGGGCTGACAATGCATATTCATCTGAGCTACCAAAACACTGTGGTTTTCTATAGTTTCTCTCCTAGTAGTATTAACAAAATTTTGGTCGTTATGCCGGTCGGGCAAAAGACAAAAAGGAAGAGTGCGACTATACGACACCCAGGGGCTTTCCTGCCTCCTTCCTTGCCTGCTCATCAAGTGATCGTCACTTCCATTTATTTTTCTTGACACCCATCTCTTTGATTGCCTTGTCTTGTCTTTTCTTGTTAGTTGTTAAAGCTAGCTGCGCAAGTCCGAATCTAGTGCGCGCGATTTGTCACATAAAATATACTCTATGAACTAGCAAGTACTACTATCTCTGCTTTGATCCTTTCTTCTTCAGCCAATCAGTGCTCATTTTTAATTCCAATCCCCTTCTTTTAGGACACTTCTATAACTCCATTCCATTGATCAATAATTTCAGGTACATGATCGAATACAATAGAGGTAATCAAGACACTATAGATTTTTCTCTAGACTGTGGACAAGCTAGGCAGCATAAACTTTGACGAGGGGATGGGACTTGTTTAGATTATCATGAAAGCCTCTCCTGGGCTCTCCGAAGTTTGAACCGCAGGCAGGTAGCTGCTTCCTCTTCCTCGTCCTGTACAGATAAACAAATGCAGCCAGCTAAACCGCTCCAGCCAGGAAGATTAGCGCTAAGCGAAGAATAGACTACCTGCTACTTAAACAACTAAGGATCCTCCGTACGCTATTCATTTATGTTACTATCCTTGTTGAGTGCTGTAGTGTTGCGCCTACATCGCCATCCAAGAGTTGCGGCCGGCTGGAAGGTTCGTAGCAGAGATGCTTCATGCAGTGTTATCAAGTGTAGACTTGTAGCCCAGCAGGAACTAGAGACACTAATGCGAGCGCCTTTTGATGCTGGTGCAAGAGCAAAACAGCAAGAGTTGACGCTGAAGATTGAAAACCTCCTCGAGCAGGAGGAAATCTACTGGGCTCAGAGAGGACATGCAAACTGGCTGCGCCGCGGCGACCGTAATACCAAGTTTTATCATCAATACGCTTCGGCTCGTAGGCGACGTAATTTAATTAAGAGATTGAAAGATAATAATAATGCATGGGTTGAGGGGAATGATAATCTCAAGCCCCTGATTTTTGATTATTTCCAGAGTCTTTTCAATTCGGACGCAGGTTTGATCGATGAAACTTTGCTGAATACATTCAAACCTGTGGTCACGAGGCCAATGAATGATCTTCTAACTGCTCCGTATACGCGAGAAGAAGTAAAGAAAGTCCTATTTCAAATAGGTGATATGAAGGCCCCCGGCCCTGATGGTCTTCATGCTATATTCTTTAAACGTTTTTGGCATATCATTGGAGAGGAGATTACAAACGAAGTGCTTGAAGCGATAAACAACAGAAAGATCCCAGATGGGTGGAATGCCACTAATGTGGTGTTAATACCGAAGGTGGACAGTCCAGAAGTTATTACACAGTTTAGGCCCATCAGTCTATGTAATGTGGTCTACAAGATAATTTCAAAGATGCTGGCTAATAGACTGAAAAAAATCCTACCCGAGGTGATTTCCCCTACACAGAGTGCTTTTGTACCAGGTAGGTTAATTACTGATAATGTGTTGATCGCTTATGAATGCTTTCATTCCATAAAGAAGCGAACACATGGCTCAAATGGTATTTGTGCGGTTAAGCTGGACATGTTGAAAGCATATGACAGAGTAGAATGGGAATTCATGAGGCAGATGATGATGAGGATGGGGTTTCATGCACAATGGATTGAGCTTATCATGGAGTGCGTCTCCTCTGTCAAATATCAGATCAGATTTAATGATACAGAGACAGACGAATTCACACCAACTAGGGGCCTAAGACAGGGTGACCCCCTATCTCCTTATCTCTTTTTGATCTGTTCTGAAGGATTGTCAAGCATGTTGGCTCACGAAGAAGAAGTTGGTGGTATTGAAGGAATAAAGGTGTCAAGGAATGCCCCCTCGATTTCTCACCTTTTGTTTGCAGACGATTCTTTGATCCTCATGAGAGCTACGGTACAGAATGCAAGTACGTTGAAGAGGGTCCTAGATACATATTGTGAGAGTTCAGGGCAGCGTGTAAGTACACCCAAATCCAGTATCTTCTTCAGTCCTAATACCAGAGTAAATGAAAGGGAGAATGTATGTGGAATGTTGAATATACTAACAGAAGCTTTATCTGACAAGTATTTGGGGCTACCAACTATTGTCGGTGTTGATCGTAGTGACTGTTTTCAACATCTTGTTGATAGAGTTTGTCAGAGATTGAAGGGGTGGAAGGAAAAAATTCTACCAGTTCAAGGTAAAGAAATCCTTTTAAAGGCAGTAGCTCAGGCAATTCCATCATATGCTATGTCTGTTTTTAAGTTACCTAAAGGGATATGCAAGTCAATCACTGATGAAATATCGAGCTTCTGGTGGGGTGATGGAGAGGAGAAAAGGAAAATGCATTGGTTTGCATGGTGGAAGATGTGAGTACCGAAGAAGAAGGGAGGTATGGGATTTAGAGACCTTCATAGCTTTAACCTTGCTATGTTAGCAAAGCAGTGTTGGCGACTGATCCAGAATCCTGACTCTTTGTGTGCACGTGTTCTAAGTGCAAAATACTATCCTGATGGTAATGTTCTGAGAGCTGGCCCAAAGAAAGGCTCCTCGTTTACATGGCAAAGTTTGGTTACTGGGATACAAACTTTCAAGAGGGGATGTATTTGGCGAGTGGGCACTGGTTCACAGATTAACATTTGGGATGATCCATGGATCCCATCAAGTCCAACAAGGAAGATTATCACCCCTAGAGGTGGAATCATGTTGTCAAAAGTGCAAGAGATAATTGACCCTCATACGGGTCAGTGGGATGAGGCACTAATTCAGAGCGTGTTCTCACCAGTTGATGTACGCAGAATATTACAAATTCCACTACATGTTGAAGCACTAGAAGATTTTGTGGCATGGCACTATACAAAGTCTGGAACCTTCTCAGTACGCTCGGCGTATCACTTAGAATTTGACCACCAGTTCGGTCGCCACTATGCAAATTTGAACAGTCCGGGGAGTGCTCAACTTAGCGGGGTTTGGAAGGAACTATGGCATCTTCGTCTACCGGGAAAGATCAAGCATTTTGGTTGGAAAGTACTTAAGGGAGTACTTCCATGCTACGGTGTACTCGCGGGCAGACACATACCCTTGATCCCGCAATGCCCGATATGCAAAGTTGGTTTGGAAGACATTCAACATTGTCTGTTCACATGTGATAGAGCAACGCAAGTGTGGTCATCACTAGGGTTAACTGAGGAGATCGACAGAGCAGTTGTGCAGGACCGGTCTGGGTCTATCACTTTGGACATTTTGATCCGCCTGCATACGATAACACATGATATTCCCACTGCCGAGCTCATCCTGGTGGCCATGTGGTTTATATGGTGGCAAAGGAGGCAAGTTGCGAAGGGGGAGACTGTCCCAACTCCAGAGCAATCAGCCATCTCAATTCGGGTACTTGCTACCAATTTTGTCCGTGCAAATACACCAAACCAGCCCATCCGCAAGAATGATCAAGTGTGGAAGAAGCCAAGTAGGGGAGTTATAAAGGTGAACGTTGATGCATCATTTCATGAGGAGAACCTCAGAGGAGCTTGTGGAGTTGTCGCCCGTGACGATCAGGGCAAATTTCTGGTAGCGGCAACACTAGCATTACCTCATGTTTCAAGCGCGGGATCAGCTGAGCTAATGGCCATCCGTTCTGGACTATACCTGGCAGCGAATCTGGGATGCACAAATCTCATCATTGAGTCGGATTGTATGAACGCTTTGGAAGCTATATCTAACCCGGATGCGTACATGGGAGTGGACGTTCCTGTGGTGGCAGAGTGCTCTCTCTTGGCAATGGAGTTTGCAAGTATTAGCTATGAGTTTTGTAGCAGAGAGGCAAATATGCTAGCGGATGGATTAGCAAAGCATTGTTTTAACAATAGTACTTCTGAGGTTTGGGAGACTTTCATCCCTCACTTTATTCTTCACAACTATGTAAATGACCTTGCTATTATCTGAGGAATAAAGTTATTACGATCAAAAAAAAGAAGAAGTGTAGACTTGTAGCCCTCCGTTCGGAGACATACTACATATGACACTCAAAGTTATGCTATTTTTTTTCCTGAGCAACCGGCATGAGCTCTGCCTTTCCATTTAGAAGAAGATAATTGACAGCTTTATAAGGAAAACCGGTCAAAACCCGACAATTTTGGCTACTAGCATATGAAACATGTACTCTTAGAGTTGATGGTAATCAAATCTACAACGGTAGGAGTATTTCTAAAGCAATATGATAGTCCTCTTGGAATCCATGAACAATTATATACTTACTCCGACCTTCTAATGCAAAGCATTGTATCGGGGGAAGTTGTATACCACCGCCGAACAATGATTAGTGACGTTTGGCCGCCGAACGCAGACCAGTTTGACCGTTGACATTTGAAAAAAATCTGAAAAACTTCACGGATTTGAAAAAGGTCATGATTTTTGAAAAGTTCATAAAAAATAATTAAAACTTCACAAAACAATTAAAGTTCATTATTCAAAAAAAGTTCACACATTTAAAAATTTCACTATTTTAAAAAACATCATAAATTTGAAAAAGCCTACGAAAAAATGTTAACTTTGAAATATATTATTGAACATAAAAATGTTTAGAAATATAATCATGAATTTAGTAAATATTTAGAAATTTCATAAATGTTTAGAAATATATTCATGAATTTCGAAATGTTCATAAATTTTTAAAAATATCAATGAATTAAAAATGTTTGTGAATTATAAAGATGATCATGAATTTTAAAAATAAAAATGTAAAACCGGTGAAAAACAAAGATAAAAAAACAGCAAGAAAACTGGTAATAAAACAGAAAAATAGCCAGACAAGGATGCCAAAACCAACGTTGAACTTCCCGAAAGCAATTCCACGGATCAGGCCTCCGAGCACTTGTATTCCCTGATGAGCTGGCCCTACTTCCTACGCTAGTGAGCAGTCGCATGTAAGCGATATGCGACAGCAGTGGCGGAGCTACATGCAATGCTGAGGGTGCCGCTACCCCCCCCCCCCCCCCCAGCTGTAGCATACTTTCTGAAGGAAAAAAAAAATAAGAGCCTTAAATTAAAAAGATTGCTGTCATTTAGCCCCCCCAAAGGTGCATATTTTCTCTTTGGCCCCCCCTTTGATTTTCCGCTAGCTCTGCCACTGCGCGACAGGGCTACATATCGCCTAGTACGATGCCTATGGGCGTGCCTATGTATTGCTTATAGCGAAAAGTAGGGTGCACTTGCGTCAGGCGCCTCCCTAAATGGGCCAGCCCATTGTGAGAGACCACAGGCCACTGCCTTGGATTTTTTTTCTTCTCTTTTTGCATGTTTTTTGTTTTTGTTTTTTGCTTTATTTTTAAAAATTTTATTTATACTATTAAATATTCTAAAAATATACATTACAAAACTTTACATAACACATTTGAAACAACGTTGACCAACCATTTGAAAAATAAAAACAAAACTAAAGCGAATGAGCGAAGCCAACCAAGACAGCTTTTTTTAGGGGTGCCAACCAAGACAGCTATCGCGAGCGAGCGAACAACGCCCAAAAATGGGTTGACCCGGTACTATAGCATAGAGGGAAAAGCTTCAGGCGAGACGCTTGCTATAAGCAAGATATAGTTGTCACGGATGCCTACTTTCAGCTCGCCTGAAGGTTTTCCACATCGACTTGTTACTGGGCTGGCCCAATATGGGTTCCTACGGGCGCGGTTTCTAGGCATCGGTTTTCTTTAGTTTCTTTGTTTGTCCTATTTCTTTGTTTTTTTTTCTTTCAACGGTATTCTTTTGGATTCCACTTTTTTATGTTTCTTTACCGGTTTTCTTTGTTTTTTTAACTTTTTTTCTGAAAACATGTCTAATTGTTTCACCCGGATTATACATTTTTTGTGTACATATGTAATATTTTCTATACGTTTTTAATATTTTTAAAATACATGAATAAATTTTTAAAGAAAATATATGTTTTGATGTCCAATTTATTTATACATATTGTATATTTTTTGTATACATCTGAAACTTTTTTTCTAGATGTTTAATATTTTTCAAATACATTATTACTACTTCCGACCCAGTTCAAAACTGCGACACTTATTATGGATCGGAGGGAATATTATTTTTCCAAATACGTGTTAAGCATATTTCAAATACATCTGTAAACATTTTTCGAAACTATGTGAACATTTTATTACATTTGTATAAAAATTTTAATAAATCTGATGAACTTCTTTTTGAAACGCGTGAACATTTTTCTAAAATGCAACATACGTTTTACTGAATTGAATGGAACTTTATTTTTGAATTACATGAAAATTTTATTTACATACCATAATTTTTTAAAAAAAATTGGCACATGCATTTATCTGAAATGCGTGAACATTTTCAAATCTCACAAACCATATTTTGAACGCTACCTATTTTCTTATAAAATTACACTAACAAATTTTGTACACTCGTTAATACTTTTTGAAGTTGCATTTTTAAAAAGTTTAAGTAAGTATATGTATTTAGAATGTTTTCAAAAAATATAATAAAAAGGAAACAAATTGGAAAAAAACTAACTAACTTGCAGGAAGCTCATTGGGCCGGCCCAACTGGATGATTGCTGTAGGGTTTTTTTTTTTTGTGAAAAAATTGTTGTAGGTGACGCTATGTTCGAACTCGCGTCAGGCAATGTATAGACGCGCCCAGCTATACGCCTACCGCACAGCTCTGGCCAAATATTGCACGGGACGGAAAGTCTGCTGCTTTGCCCATCCATCATTCATCATTGACCAAGCGGTGGCTGGGTAAGTTACCCACAAAAAATTGCAATCAATGTTTATTTATCTTTGTTCTTACACAATCTAAAAGCATTGTTAACAGTACAATCAGCTGCTGGCTATATGATGTTGTCATATCATCTATAGCCAAGTTTATAGCCGGCAAGTATAATAGTTAGATGTAAATAAGTATAACTTTATTGATAAATGGTCCATCACTCCCTCTCACAAAGTCTATGAGCATGTGCTACAGCTGGTTAGTAGTATGTAGCCCGTTTATCTTCTTTCTCCTTCAACTTAGCAAAAATATACTATTTTAAGTCTTCAAGCCGCTACGTCATCTTATTGTACTTGCTCTTACGAATCAGAACCCCACGACCGTACATAGCTCGGGGCCTCTCTGGTTCCCCACGCAGCGACGTGCGGCCCTGGTTCGGCTCAGGGCACCGCGTCACAGGGGTGGTGGACTCCGGTTCTCAAAGTACACAGCCTCCCCACACAAGCGACGCCGGGCTCATCACATCACATGGGCTATCATGTTCATGCGTTGCTGTTTGCGCCGTCGGCGTGGCGAATAGGAGTGTGCACGCCGCCTGCGGCACGTCCCGCGGCAACGCAACACTTGATCGGTTCATCCCCTTGTAGAGCTAGAGTGGAACCGCCACCTGCCTGGGCAGGTGAATCAGCCTCGGCTCCTGCGCTTTGCGTGTCAGGGTGTCGCGCCTAGTGGCCCAGCAGCACGTGTTGCTACACAAGTCTATCGTGTCGTTTGCTCCGCTGCCATGCGCTTCGTTGGTTGTTGGACTTCGTTGGACCGTGCACCTCTCGTGAAGTGGATGAACTGGACTCACGCCGCGTCCCAGACCTCGGACTCGATCGTCAGGATAAGCCAGCCAGCTACGCGCCGTGGAATCATCGGTCAGCTTGGTGTCAGTGCAGTGAATAAAAACACCAGCACCCATCTAGTAGAAGCTTTTACAAAGCAATCTACTTTCCGGTACGGTCGAGCGATCGTCCAAGTTTCGGCACCCGTTTGAGGTGGTTTTGCGCGAGCAAAAGGCTCCATCACTTGTCACGGCACACAGGCAGAGCACGCGCCGGCCATGCATATTTACGACTTTACGCACACTTTTTTTTTTTGAACACAGTATAGACGCAAGCGCTCATATACACGCGCATACACTCACCCCTATGAACGCACACACGCACACCCTACCCCTATGAGCACCTCCGAGAGACTGAGCCGGCATATCATCTTCAAATTTACGAAGTCACCGTAGGCACCTCGTCGTCGACGGGAACGTCTCCTCCCACTGAATGCGCATCGCCGGAAATCCTGAAATAATTTCAGGAATAAATGCGAGCACCAGGATTTGAACCCTGGTGGGCTGGGGATACCACGGTCCCTCTAACCATCCAACCACAGGTTGGTTCGCGACTTTACGCACACTTAATGACTATTAAGTGCGATATTTTACACTAGCCCGCAAAAAAGAGTACGATATTTTACACTGTATAATGGCGGTGTCAGCCCTTGGAGTCGATCGAGCACCCGTGATCGGTGATCATCGGCCAGCACTTGGATGTTCTTGCCTGAATTTGGACGTAGAGCCAGCTGCGCCACTGCCATTTCTATGCACCACAGTCCACGGGCACCTTTTCTCCCGTACTCGTCCGTGCCGGGTGTCCTATCATGCATAAGCATGTCGCGCGTGGCGTCAGGCGTAGCCCGTGGCCGTCCCAGAGCTAGAGAAGCGATCGAGGGGAAAGGCCACCGGTGGCTAAATTTGGTGTTTTGACCCTTTTGGGTTAGTTTAGCCGGATCTGACCCCCCTCTGAAAAAATTTCGGGATCTGACTCTTTTGCTACCGCCAGACGGCTTGGCGGTAGCTGAACACATTCTACCGCCAGGTGATACGGCGGTAGGCCTGTGACGGCCGTTAACGGCAGTCTACGTGGCAAAGGGACCTACCGCCAGGGGCATTGGCGGTAGGGTGCTCTAGCCTACCGCCAAGGACCTCGGCGGTAGGCCCCTGTACAGAGGATAAGGTGGTGGGGTGGGGGATGTGCTCCCCGACCCACTCATTCACCCCCAATCTCCTCACTCCCCTGAGCTCAAGGCCTCTTCTCCCCTCTTCTCCTCACACAAGGCCCTCTCAAATCTCTCTCGTTTGCTTGAGATTTGTCCGGTGGATCCGGAGCACTTTCATCACCCAAGGTATATCTCTCACTCCCCCTCATTTTGGTTGGTTGGAATCATCTATTTTGGTTGCATTGCTCACATTGTTGCAAACCCTAGTTACAGAACTCTTGTTGTTGTTAAATCAATCAATATGATGCATTGAGGGCTATGTTTCTGCTTTGAACATGTATTGTGTGCCTACCATAGTTGGAGGAAGCAAGATCTTGTGCTAGGGTTAGTGGTTTTGTTAGGGTTAGGGGTAGGGTTATGGTTAGGGTTAGGGTTAAGGTTATGCCTATGATGACCGTTATAGTTACCCCTCGAATTGTAGGATGGGACCGATCGTCTTCTTTGAGACTTCTGCTGAGGCGGCGGCGAAGCGTGAACGCGAAGTCATTGAGGAAAAGATGAAGGAGTGGGTCGACTCCGTCGATGCGTTGAATGCGGCTTCAACGGAGTTTTCAAAGTACTATGTATGCGAGTACGACGATAGCGAGAAGGTGATCGAAGATAAAGAGAAAAAGATAAACAAGCTCAGGAGAAACGAGAAACGTCGTAGGCGTGATCTTTCAAGGCAAATTGCATTGTGCGCCACAAGGGATGAATTGCCTCAGCTGGACTTGAAAAACCCTGACCAGATCATTGACTGGCTAGTTAGGTAGCCATCATCGCCGATACCGAGGCAAGCTTCCCGTTGGGCTTGGGTCCTTGAAAGAAGGGATGTCATTTTTTGCAACCCTGGACCGTACGACAAAGATATCGTGTTGATGGCCGAATAAAAGGGGTTGAACTACATGATGTCGTAGAGTCATTTGAGCTATAATGGCATGTACCCTTTATCATTTGCTTTAGTTGAACCCCTCCTTATGTTTTATGTAACCTTTGTTATTTGAACTCCTTGAGAACTTCGTGCTCGTATGTCATTTTAAGTAATCTATCTTGTGTGTTTGTTGTATGTCATTTGATTTAAGTTATCTTTTTGTGTATGTCATTTGAAGTTACCTAACATAACATTCATGTAGGATGGAAAACAAGTCGAGTTTGCAGATATTATATGAGAAGTGTGAAGAAAATCGACGCCGTAGTATGATGAGGGAGCTTGAACAATGGATTAAGAGTTGTGAGGAGGCAAACGCAATTATGAGGGATTTAAAAAAGTATCAGTTTTGTAAGTACCCTAAAAAGCTCGTGAAAAAAAGAAAAGATTCTTCATGAGGTGCAGAAGAAGGAAGATGATTGTAAACACTCTTTGGCAATGGAGATAGGGTTCTCCGTAAGCGTTGATGAATTCCGCAAGCTCGATTTGTCAAGACCCGGGCAGGTTATTGGATGGGCAATCAAACAAGGAGTGTCTGAGAACCCGAACCGACGTGCTCGATGGGCGTGGTTCCGCGACGTAAAGGGTGTGATGATCCATTGGGCTGGACCCAATGATATTCGACTGAGGCCTAATCCAGAGCGTGATGCACAAATTGAGCGTATCAAAATGTTCAGGAGCTATTTCCCGGTGTAGAACATTTATGCTCAAGATTCTAATTTGAATACTTGTCATTTGGACCAATGCTCTAAGTCATTTAAATTTGGTAGATGGAACTTGATGTAATGAACTGATGTGATGTTATTTATGCGTGTCTTTGGTATTTGAACATGTGGGAGTTTGTTGATGTAATGATTTAATGAACATGTATGCTTAAGATTCGCATATAGGTTCTCCTATTTAAATGTAAGGAGAACTTCTACCCTACCGCCAGGGTCCTCGGCGGTAGGGTAGCTAATCCTACCACAAAAAAACCGTGTTTTCTCGCTTCAGAACGGTTGAGCCGTGTTAGCTACCCTACCGCCAGGTTCCTTGGCGGTAGGGTAGCTAACCCTACCGCAAAAAAACGCCCTTTTCTCGTTACAGAACGGCCGAGGCTTGTGAGCTACCCTACCGCCAGGTCCCTGGCGGTAGGGTAGCTAACCCTACCGCAAAAAAACACTGTTTTTTCGCTTCAGAACGTTTGAGCCTTGTGAGCTACCCTACCGCCAGGGTCCTCGGCGGTAGGGTAGCTAACCCTACCGCAAAAAATCAGTTTTTTCTCGGTACAGAACGGTTTAGGGTCCTACCGCCAGGGACTTCGGCGGTAGGTTTGCTTACCCTACCACCAGGATCCTCGGCGGTAGGTTTGAAAAACAGAGGAATACTCTGTTTTTTTGGCCTTGAACCTCATCCACAATAATTTAGACACATAACTCAGAAATTTGAAAACAACTCATGATAAACTTTGGTCTACGACATAGTTCATGATAAAGTTCGCAAATGAAAGACATAGTTCATGACAAAGTTTCACAAATGAAACACATAGTTCATGACATAGTTGTAACGCCCCGGACACACTCGCTGGTGGTCGTTACTCCTGGCGGGATCTAGACTGGCCCCACAGATCAATACTAGTCTTTCCTGCGCACTTTGTCCTCACTCATACGCACCCGGGAGCAACTTCTCGGTCGGTCACCCATCTTGAAATTACTCCAAGCTGAGCACGCTTAACTTTAGAGTTCTTTCCGAATGGGCTCCCGGAAAAGAAAGAAGTCCTTATTGATATGAGTAGTCTATCATCACTATTAAGCCAGGCTATCACATACACCCTCACTCGGAGGAATCGACGTCCTCGTCGGCCCACAGGAACATTCCCTCTTAGCACATACGTCTGTGCATCCAGTCCGCACATGTGTCATGCCGTGTGCCACGACGGGTCACAAACGTCATGCACAACATGACCGCACACCTGTCTGCAAATATCCGTGTAACTACGAGGGTCGGCTCTGATACCAACTTGTAATGGCCCGGACACACTCGCCGGTGGTCGTTACTCCTGGCGGGATCTAGACTGACCCCACAAATCAATACTAGTCTTTCCTGCGCACTTTGTCCTCACTCATACGCATCCGGGAGCAACTTCCCGGTCGGTCACCCATCCTGAAATTACTCCAAGCTGAGCACGCTTAACTTTGGAGTTCTTTCTGAATGGGTTCCCGGAAAAGAAGGAATTCTTTATTGATATGAGTAGTCTATCATCACTATTAAGCCAGGCTATCACATACACCCCCACTCAGAGGAACCGACGTCCTCGTCGGCCCACAGGAACGTTCCCTCTTGGCACATATGTCTGTGCATCCAGTCCGGCACATGTGCTATGCCGTGTGCCACGACGGGTCACAAACGTCATGCACAACATGACCGCGCACCTGTCCGCAAACATCCGTGTAACCGCGAGGGTCGGCTCTGATACCAACTTGTAACACCCCGGACACACTCGCCGGTGGTCGTTACTCCTGGCGGGATCTAGACTGTCCCCACAGATCAATACTAGTCTTTCCTGCGCACTTTGTCCTCACTCATACGCACCCGGGAGCAACTTTCCGGTCGGTCACCCATCCTGAAATTACTCCAAGCTGAGCACGCTTAACTTTGGAGTTCTTTCCGAATGGGCTCCCGGAAAAGAAGGAATTCCTTATTGATATGAGTAGTCTATCATCACTATTAAGCTAGGCTATCACAATAGTTCGCTAATGCAAGACATAGTTCTCAAATAGCTGCGAAAGTGAAGTCCCTTTTGGGTCGTACGAGGCCATTTCCCTTTCTTGTCACGTGCCTCATCTTCCTCTTTCGCATCGCGAGCCCTTGCAAGCTTTCTTGCCCTCTCCTCTTCACGAGCAACCTTCTCTTTGCGTGCCCTCTCCTCCTCGCGCTTCTTCCGCTCCATCTTCTCCTTCTGACGACGCTCTTCATCCTCGGCTCTTTGCAATGCTTCTTCGAACAGCCGCTGCCTCCTAAGACAATCTCGATATTGGTCTTTTTGAACATCTTCTGGCACATCTTGACCTATCCATGTGAAGTACTTGCAAAGAGGAGGCAGTGACTACATAAGAAAAACAAGTTTGTTGTTAGTAAAATATGAGTTGGAGTTAAAACAAATATGAGTATATGAAAGCATAGAAGACAAACTTGGCTCACATACCGGTGGTAAGTCGTATGCGTTAGTTGGAAGCGCATGATCATGTGCATAATTTGGACACACAAAGAATCTTCTCCCTTCCGTCCATGACTTCTTCCGGTCCGTGGACACCTTCACCTTGCAAACATATCCACACCAACATGATGGGGTTTTCACATTTTTCTCCTTCACCTTGTCCAAGGTTGCGTTCCCCCACTTGGTAGGCATGTCCTCTCGGTCAGCACAAGGCGGCCTTGTCATGGAATCGGATGAAGCCATGCCTACAAAAAGCAAGAGTTAGATGCTAGTAAAACATATGAACAAATGAAAATGTATGGAGGCAATAAGTAAAATACCATTCAACCATCCGGATTTAGCAAAACGTCAATAGGACTTCCTCTATCAATTCTCCGTGTCCTATTACCACCGGAACCACGACCACCTCGGCGGCCGGCTCCTCTAAGACTCGTCCGTCCTCCACGCCCACCACTAGTGCCACCTCTAAGACTCGTCCGTCCTCCATGCCCACCACTAGTGCCTCCTCTAAGACTCGTCCGTTCTCCACGCCCACCACTCCTACCTCCTCGTGCGGCAACGGAACCTCCTCGACGGCCACCCGTTTGAGTAGTGCTCGTGTTGCCATCGTTCCTTGGCCTTCTCGTGCATCTTCTAACATTGTGTTCTGGGTCGTCACATTGTCCACAATTGTTGATGCCCGGTGGCTCCATGAAATGACTGCTACCAAATTGTTTTCCGGTGTATCCAGCAAGATCATCCACGTCACTCCTGAACCTCTTCTTTCTTCTTCTTCCCTTCGTAGGCACCATGAGTTCGGGATCATGAATGATATGAGGGCCATCATACTCAGGCCACTATGACTGATCGAGGAAAGGACGGAATCGAGGCGCCCATATCAACCTCGTTGTTTCCAATGTGAACTGATGCAACCGCATAGTAGTACCATCAGATACGTTCAAGTTTCTCGCCCTGGCCGCGGTCATCAAATGCGAGCAAGGCCAATGGTACTTATGAGCCCTCTCGCACTGACACCACCGGTTTTTGAGGTGCACCTCGTACGCCACACCACCGTACGTCACACCGTCACGTGTCGTGCCACCCGGCTCGTTGACTTGATAGATCATTTCTTTTTCATTGAAACTAATGATTTGTTGCTGTGAAGACTTGCGTGCCTGATGCTTCAACCAATCTTGAACCTTGAAAGGATAGTCCATATTTTCACCTATCCAATCAGCGATGATTTGGGAATGCCTTAGGAAATACTCGTTAAGCTTGAAGAAAGTATATTTCACTATTGCAGTCACCGGTAATGAACGGACACCCTTGAGCACATTGTTGAAGCATTCCACCATGTTGCTTATCATGTCTCCGTATCTCAAACCTCCTTCGTCGTAAGCGCGTGACCACTTATGCTTCTCCGGAAGATGCCTTGTTAAGAATTCTGCCCCCCCTTTGTTCTTCTCCAACGCCTTCAAGAGTTTGTCATAGCGGCTTTTGAATGTGTCGGTGTTGAATGCCACACAAACATGGGTAAGGTCTTTGCAAAACTCTTTGCTCTTGCATGCCCGGTAAAAGTTTGCCACGAAGTACCTCATGCACCAACGGTGTTGGAGCTTTGGAAAGCCTGGAATATCAACATCTATTGCTTTGAGAATCCCATGATGCCGATCCGATATGATGCATACTTCTCTCTTGCCAATCACCTTGGTCCTAACATGGTCCATAAACCACTCCCAATTGTCATCATACTCGGAAGGAACCAAGGCAAATGCCACCAGCAACATGTTATCGTTCGACGAGTGGGCCATTGCAACCATCAATGTGCCCTTATATTTGTCGGTCAAGAAAGTCCCATCAATAGACAAGACAGGCCGACAATGCCTAAATGCCTCGATGCATTGTACAAAGCTCCAGAAAGCACGGTGAAACACTCCGTCAATTGACTCCACCCTATGGCGCATGCCCGGGTTCCGATGAGCAATGGCACCCAACATTCTCAGAAGAATATTGTAAGCAGCCGCATAATCACCATGCAACATCCTAATAGCATTCGCCTTGGCCATCCACACCTTCCCATACTTGACCTCATACCCGAATCGTTCAAAGACCGAACTCATGAGTAACTTCACCTTCACGGTTGGATCGTGGGATATCTCATTCAACAATTTGTAGCCTAGATACTCAGACGTGAGTTGACGGTGTCCCTTGCTTCGGTCAGCTTTGTCCGGTAGTATGCACTCGTGAGTGGCCACACAACTCGTCAACACCCATTGCCCGGTTTCAAGAATTTTTCTTCCACGGACCTTCCATGGGCAACCGTCTTTGTCACATTAGATGGTGTAGCGCACCTTTTCGTTGGAATGACCAACAACAAATGGCCGATGGTTCCTAATGGCGTAATCACTCAACCATATCTTGAACTCTTCCAAGCACCCAAACTTGATGCCTTTCTTCAAATGAGCATTCTCGTCCTCATCCTTGGGGACTGGATCATCGACCTTCCGGCAAGGTGACGGTTCAACAAACCCCAATCTCATGCCACCGTCAACAACGGCATTGTCGGCAAGACTAAGATCACGAAACAATGAGGGTCCTCTTTCCTTGCCCGTCACCTTCTTGAAGATTTGATTTTCTTGCGCCGTGAATCCATCCTCGTCCAATTCTTCCTCCGGACCCTCGTCATCCGAGAAATACCGACACATACGGCTATAAGGGAGGTTACGGTCCATGTCTTATTGGCACACAATGACATCCAAATTACCAATGGGATTGTAATGGATCTCTCCTTCTTCTGCGTAAGCATCATCTTGAGCAATATCATCTTCATCAACATGAGCAATAGCATAATCATCAACATGAGCAATAGCATCATCTCGAACTACTATGGCTCTATCATTGATGTGCTCTTCATTTGGTTGGCTACTTGGTGGTTGGCTAGAAGAATTGTGGACATACACCTCGACACTACCATCATGTATTGGGGAGGATGCATTTCGGTTCAAGTCAAGTTCTAGCCACGGAACTTCAACCTTTGTGGCAAATAATTCAAGTGACTTGTCTTGTGATTCCTCTACTCTTTCTTTGTACACATTCCAATGCAATTGGGAGGTGACTGGCATACTCTTTTAATCGGGACTTTACTCCCACTCCAACATCATATCTCCCAATAAGATTAACCTCATCAATTGGGTCAACCCAATGTAAAACGCTTCTCACTTTGACGACAACATCCTCATAGCTTGGGCTTGTTTAAAAAACCATGGGCTCTTCCCCTTCATCGGAATTTCCATTCATAAATGCCGCCTTGTCCAAATAATGAACATTAATGAGTTTATCCATCTAAGAACAATGGAAAAAAACTAGTCATCCATGGGCCAGGCAATTCATATGGATGAACTACCTAAACTATGCATACTTTGGTATGAAGTGCATTCAAACAACAAGACAAACATAGCCTTAATCATAGCCTTAACCCTAACCCTAACCATAACCCTACCTCTAACCCTAACAAAACCACTAACCCTAGCACAAGATCTTGCTTCCCCCAACTATGGTAGGCACACAATACATGTTCAAAGCACAAACATAGCCCTCAATGCATCATATTGATTGATTTAACACCAACAAGAGCAAGAACTAGGGTTTGCAACAAAGTGAGCAAAGCAACCAAAATAGGTGATTCCAACCAATCAAATGAAGGGGGAGTGGAAGAGGTACCTTGGGTGATGAAAATGCTCCGGATCCACTGGACAAATCTCAAGCAGGCAAGAAGAATTAAGTGGGTGCTTTGGTGGGGGAGAGAGGGGGAGAGGATGAGCTCGGGGGAAGGAGATTGGGGGTGAATGAGTGGGTGTGGGGCCCACCAATTCACCCCCACCACCTTTTCCTCTATCTGGACCCTACCGCCGAGGTCCTTGGCGGTAGGCTCGAGCACCCTACCGCCAGGTTCCCTGGCGGTAGGTCCCTTTGCCACGTAGGCTGAAGTTAACGGCCATCAAATGACAGTCGAAGGCCTACTGCCAAAGGGCCCGGCGGTTGGGTGTACTCGGCTACCGCCGGGGTGAGTGGCGGTAGCCAAAAGGGTCAGATCCCGAAATTTTTTCAGAGGGTGGGGGTCAGATCCGGCTAAACTAACCCAAAAGGGTCAAAACACCAAATTTAGTGGCCACTGGTGATGCACCGACCGATATGCGCCCACCACCTTTGTCGGCTGTGGCGAGGCCGAAAAGCCGGCCACTTCCAGGTTACAACGAGCGTGGGACGGCCACCAGGCACTGCCACGCGGTCGTATCCGGTGTCTCTCTCTCCGTAGTAGCTCCGTGCTTTTTGCCCAGGATGGTTTGCACTTGGCAATCGCCAGTCTAGTCGCCTTGCCTGCACTGCATACAAGCCAACGCAAGGAGTATCGATCACCGGCATGTTGGTTGAGGGCACTCTACCGCTGCAGGATGTTTTTCACATGGCTCGCTGTACTAGTATAAATGCCACAAGCAGTATATATATTTATTAACAACAAAAACATTCGGTCACATTCTTCAGTTAAAACACGCCCCGCATTTACAAATACTATAGGCTGGTTTATTTATTCTCGGCCAATGCGGTGCGTGCATGTGCGCCGCGACGTACGTGTAAACGTACTCCTGGGCAATCAAATCACGGAATATTTCATTCACCGACGCATGGTAAAAGTAGGTCTTGAATGATGCAGTACGTGCCAGGAGTAAGTGTGTTAGAGCATCTACACCCAGGACTTGGCAAATCTGGTCTCCTATACGTCCGCGGACATGCCCGATCACGTCCATGGACGCAGCCGGACCGCCCCTAATATGTCGTGCCTGTGAGGAACCTGACGATTGGGCGTTGCCAGTGACTTTAGTCCCACCTCAGTTACGAGAGGAGGCTATGAACACCTTATTAGGAAGAGTGTCACACTCCCTTTGGGCTAATCTTTTGGGATGTGGTGGGCTCTCTGCTTATAGTGGTGTGTCCGATGCGCATCGGAAACGTCCAAACGTAAGCTGGAGGTTGGGAGCTGGGCCTGGGACGCTAACAATTGGTATCAGAGCTGGGCCCCACACCGCCCTAAGGGGGGTTTCCCTAGGGGGTGGGGTGTCAGGAACCTGACCATTGGGTGTTGCCAGTTACTTTAGTCCCACCTCGGTTACGGGAGGAGGCTAGGAGCACCTTATAAGGAAGAGTGCCACACTCCCTTGAGGCTAGTCATTTGGGATGTGGTGGGCTCTCTGCTTATAGTGGTGTGTCCGATGCACAACGGAAATGTCCGAACGTAAGCCGGAGATTGGGAGCTAGGCCTAGGATGCTAACAATGCCCGATAGCCACATACCTCAAATCCGGACTATCAAATACATGCAAATTCATGCACGTCCATTGACGGTGTCCTGGACTAGGGGGTACTAACCTAGTCGGCCCATAGTCCTCGGGCTAGGCCTGTGGGCCCTCGTTCTCACTCGGATGGACTCCGGAGGACATGACATGATCAAGATTGCATCTGCCGAAGACTTGGAGTATACCCCAAGACATCTCCTGCCGCCTCCATACGCATCCCTAGATACCGACCTTGTAACCCTAGATGCCCTACCTGGCGTGTATATAAGCCGGAGGGTTTAGCCTGTAGAGCACACGGAATCACAATTACCATCCACCTAGCCCCAGGGTTAGACTTCTCCTTACGATCTCGAGGTAGATCAAGCTTGTACTCGATACTCCATCATCAATATAATTGAAAGCACATTTGCTCCCTTGGTGGTTTTGGTAATTTATGCCAACATACATGATGTTGGACTAATGCTTTTATCTAGTGAATTTCAGACAAGTTCAACAATGGCGTGGCATGGACAAGAGGACGTGGAACCCCTTCAAAATGCTAAGGACAAGGATTGGCAAAAGATCAAGACTCTACATTTTTGGTTTAGTGATCCAAGATCACATTGAGTCCATAGGAAAGCCAATACTATTAAAAGGGGATGAGGTGTTGCTTAATGGTCTTTTTGCTCAAGTGCTTAGTGACAGTACTCCTAAACCCTCAACTACTCTCTCTAATCAAATATGTCCTAAACCTACATTTCAACTCGGCCCCACTGATATTTCCTATCCGGCCCCACCGAGTTCATCCAAGACTTAGCCACTGCCAAAACCCTAACAAATCGGATCCACCGAAATGGATCTCGGTCTCACCGAGATGGCCTTGCCAACTCTCTGTAATCGGTTGCATTCACTTCGGTCTCACCGAGTTATGCAAATCGGTCCCACCGAGATGGCTTGCCAAGTCTCTGTTGCCTTATTGCTTCACTTCGGTCCTACCGAGTTGATGCAATCGGTGCCACCGAGATGAGGTTTGCCCTAAGCCATTGCACTTCGGTCCATCCGAGTTGTCCGTATCGGTCCCACCGAGATTCCTAAAGTTCATATCTTTTACACAGTTCGGTGCTACCGAGATGATCGTTTCGGTGCCACCGAGTTGGGTCAAAAGTGTGTAACGGTTGGATTTTGTGTGGAGGCTATATATACCCCTCCACCACATCCTTCTCTTGAAGGAGAGCCATCAGAACGTGCCTACACTTCCACCATACATTTTCTGAGAGAGAACCACCTACTCATGTGTTGAGATCAAGCCATTCCATTCCTATCATTTGAACCTCGATCTCTAGCCTTTCCCAAGTTGCTTTCCACTCAAGTCCTTCTTCCACCATAGCCAAATCTGTGAGGAGTTGTTTGAGTGCTGGGAAGACTATCATTTGAAGCACAAGAGCAAGGAGTTCATAAACAACACACCGTCTATTACCTTTTGGAGAGTGGTGTCTCCTAGATTGGTTAGGTGTCACTTGGGAGGCTCCAACCTGATGTGGAGTTGAACCAAGGAGTTTGTAAGGGCAAGGAGATCGCCTACTTCGTGAAGATCTACCCCGAGTGAGGCTAGTACTTCGTGGACGTAAGCCATGGTGGAATAGACAAGGTTGCTTCTTCGTGGACCCTTCGTGGGTGGAGCCCTCCGTGGACTCGCGCAGCCGTTACCCTTCGTGGGTTGAAGTCTCCATCAACGTGGACGTACGATAGCACCACCTATCGGAACCATGCCAAAAACCACCGTGTCTTCATTGCATTTGATCTTCCATACTCTACCCCTTTACTTTCCGCACTCTTGCATGCTTTACTATTTCCGCTGCTCAATCTCTAGATATGCATGTATAGAAAGTATTGGAGTCATCTTAACTTGTGCCAAAATCTGCCTAAGTTCCAAGAGAAATTAAAAACTGCACCTTTGGCTGGTTAGGAGTCTATTCACCCACCCTCTAGACCTATCTCCTCGATCCCACAATTTGTATCAGAGCCTTGGTCTCCATTGCCTTGGTTTCATCACCATTGGAGGGAGATGGATGTGTCTACGTTGGGGAGTCTTAGACGTAGAGTGCCTATTCTCGATGGGGTGTATAACAACTTTTGGAAGGATGAAATGCTTGATATCTTAGATGAATTTAACTTGAGCAAGTATATTCATAATCCTTATATGCCCCCGATCCCTTGCATCCTACTCATGAAGAGGAAATTGACAAGCTTCGTAATCTTAGAACCATCAATCTTATCATTAGAGGATTACCTAAGGTTGTGCTTGGTTGTATGCGAGACTTTGCATGTGCTTAGACTCTATGGCATGATTTAGAAAAGCGATATCCTGATTACTCCTTAAAGAGTCTCGATAAGATTCTTCATAAGGCTGTTGCTTTTCACAAGATGAGTCCTAGTGATCCTAAGTTTGATGATTGTTTGTTTGAGCTTCGTGATCTTATGCGTGTCAAAGGAGATGTTAGAACTATTAGCAACATTATCATGGAAACTATTAGAATCCATAAACTTGAACATTGTCATGATCATGAAACTAATGAATCTGTTGCCCTTTGTGATGATTACATGCATGATGATGTTGAGCATGGCTATTATGATGAAGACGAAGATTTTAATATTGAATTTGAGAAGACCTTGAGGAATCTCAGTCTTATGGCAAATCTTCGAGATTATATGGCTGGAGGAAAAGAGTGGATTCTTGATAGCGGTTGTACCGATCACATGACCGGAGATAGAGACATGTTTCGTGAGCTTGCTAAAAATGATGGTCCACGCAAGTATGTGACTTTTGGAGACAACTCCAAGGGTAAGGTACTTGGCCTTGGTAAGGTGGCCAAATCCAATGATAGCTCCATACAAAATGTTATGCTTGTTGAATCTCTTGGTTACAATCTTCTTTCCGTATCTAGACTAGCCGACGTTGGTTTTAATGTTCTATTTACCAAAGTAGATTGCCAAGTGTTTCGCCAAGATAATCATAATATGGTCTTTACCGGCATTCGTAGAGGTGATCTATACATTGTTGATTTCACTAAGAGAGCTCAACCTCGTACTTGTTTAATTGCTAAATCTTCTAAAGGTTGGTTATGGCATAGAAGACTTGGACATGTTGGTATGCGTAACCTTGATAAACTTGTTAAAGGACATCACATTCTTGGAGTGAAAGATATTATATTTGACAAAGATCGACTTTGTAGTGCTTGCCAAGCAGGAAAACAAGTTAGAGGAAGCCATCCCGTAAAGAACATTATGACCACAAGGATACCACTCGAGCTACTTCATATGGATCTTTTTGGTCCCAACTCCTATAAGAGTCTTGGTGGTAACTCTTTCGGTTTGGTCATTGTTGATGATTTTTCCAGATTTACGTGGGTGTTCTTTCTTGATGACAAATCGCAGGTACAAAAGATCTTCAAGAACTTCGCAAGAAAGACTCAAAATCAATTTGAAGTGAAGATCAAGAAGGTTCGGAGTGACAACGGAACGGAGTTCAAGAACACGAATGTGGACACCTTTCTTGATGAGGAGGGTATTTCACATGAGTTCTCAGCTACGTACACACCTCAACAAAATGGAGTTGTTGAGAGGAAGAACCGGACACTTATTGAGATGGCAAGAACAATGCTTGATGAATACAAGACGCCAAGACATTTTTGGGCGGAAGCGGTTGAAACAGCTTGTCATGCAACAAATCGACTTTACCTTCACAAGCTTCTTGGTAAAACGGCGTATGAACTGCTCACCGGTAACAAACCACAAGTTGGATACTTTTGAGTATTTGGCTCAAAATGTTACATTATTGATAAGCATCGTCGTTCAAAATTTGCTCCTAAATCTCATGAAGGTTTCCTACTCGGTTATGGATCGAACTCTCACACTTACCGTGTCTACAACAACTTCACTCGAAAAGTTGAAGAGACAGTAGATGTGAAGTTTGATGAGACTAACGGCTCGCAAGTCGAGCAATTGCCACTTGTTGTAGGAGATCAAGAACCATCGGAAGCAATCCAAGACTTGCCCACTGGCAAGATTCGCCCCGTGGAAGTAAAGGAGAGTACCTCGTCTATTCAGGTGGAAGCCCCAACTTCACCTCAAGGTGAACGACAAGTTGATATGGAGGCATCCACAAGTGGAACACGTCAAGACGATGGGAATGAGGAAGTGCAACAAGAAGATCCACCTCAACCTCCTTCTCCACCTCCACAAGCGAACAACGACAAAATCAACGAAGAAGAAGAAGATGATGATGATGAGGAAGCCTCACCACAACCCAAGAAAAAGCTACCTCGAGTTAGAGCAAGAATCGACAAGGATCATCCCGTCGAACAAACACTTGGAGATATCCAATCCGGGAGAATCACTCGCTCTAAATCTCGTTTAGCTAACTTTTGTGAGCATTACTCATTTATCTCTAGTATTGAACCCTTGAAGGTAGAAGATGCTCTCAAGGACCCCGATTGGGTGAATGAATGCACGAAGAGCTACACAACTTTGAGAGGAACCAAGTTTGGACATTGGTTGAGAAGCCTAAGGAAGAGCAAAACATCATTGGAACCAAATGGGTGTTTCGGAATAAGCAAGATGAAGATGGACAAGTTGTACGCAACAAGGCTCGTCTCGTAGCACAAGGTTACACACAAGTCAAAGGTATGGACTATGGTGAGACCTATGCCCCCGTTGCAAGACTTGAATCCATTCGCATTTTACTTGCTTATGCCAATCACCATGATATCACTCTTTACCAAATGGATATTAAAAGTGCCTTCTTAAATGGTGAAATTGAGGAGGAAGTGTATGTTAAACAACCTCCCGGATTTGAGAATCCCAAGAAACCTAATCATGTGTACAAACTTCGTAAAGCTCTTTATGGTCTTAAACAAGCCCCTAGAGCTTGGTACAAATGCTTGACAAAGTTTCTTCTTGAAAAAGGTTTTGAAATTGGGAAGATTGATTCAACTTTGTTCACTAAGAGGGTTAATGGAGAATTATTTGTATGCCAAATATATGTTGATGATATTATCTTTGGATCTACTAACCCCTCTTTTAGTGAAAAGTTTGGAAGGTTGATGTCGGAAAAGTTTGAGATGTCTATGATGTGTGAACTCAAATTCTTTCTTGGTTTGCAAATCAAGCAAACTAAGGAAGGTACCTTTGTTTCTCAAACAAAGTATACCAAGGACTTATTCAAGAAGTTCAACATGCAAGAGAGTAAAGGTATGAAAACTCCTATGCCCACGAGTGGACATCTTGACTTGGCCAAGGATGGCAAACCTGTTGATCAAAAGGTTTATCGATCTATGATTGGTTCATTGCTATATCTATGTGCCTCCCGTCCCGACATTATGCTAAGTATGTGCATGTGTGCACGATACCAAGCGTCACCAAAAGAGTGTCATCTTAAGGCGGTGAAAAGAATTGTGAGATACTTGATACATACACCAAACTTTGGCATATGGTATCCCAAAGGATCTTCTTTCGATCTTGTTGGCTACTCCGATTCGGACTATGCCGGAGACAAGGTTGACAGAAAATCCACTTCGGGTACATGTCAATTTCTTGGTAGATCTCTTGTGTCTTGGTCCTCCAAGAAACAAAATTCCGTATCTCTATCTACTGCCGAAGCGGAATACATTGCCATGGGATCATGTTGTGCTCAATTACTATGGATGACACAAACTCTTAAAGACTATGGTGTGCATGTGAGACATGTACCATTACTATGTGACAATGAGAGTGCTATTAAGATCGCACACAATCCCGTGCAACATTCTCGAACTAAGCATATTGAGGTTCGTCACCATTTTATTCGAGATCATGTTGAGAAAGGTGATATTGACCTTAAACATGTTCGTACCAACAAACAATTGGCAGACATCTTTACCAAACCCCTTGATGAGAAAGTGTTTTGTCACTTGAGAAGTGAGTTGAACATTATTGATGCTTCAAATGTGAACTAGAGGTTCATGTGGATGCATACAAGGGCATGGGAATTTTGGACTAATCCATGATATCTTTCATGATCATCTTATATCTTGGACATTTTGCTCCCTTGTATTGTATCTAACCTTTTGTAGGTACTTGGACAAGCTTCATGCCACAAGATTGTGTCTCACTCTTATCATAAGCAATCTTGTATGACCCAAGTATCAACAATTGATGGAGGAACAAGGAACAAGACAACCTAAACATATACTTTGACAAACTTTTGAGTTATGCTTCATTTTTGTCATTTTGGATATACATGTTGTTCCTTGCAAAGCTAACCCATGTAGGAAGATGAACTACAAATGATAGGATTGCTCCAAACTTCAACTCATGAGCATCCACTTCAAGTTCAACTACATGATGGACATCACCACCATATCCCAATGTAAGTTCTCACATCTTAGAGAAGCTTTACTCAAAGACATGAGCCAAAGCAACTCAACAAGATGTGAATACATTGAAATGCTTAAAGGAAAAATGGCAACCCCATTTTGAGCTTAAACGATGAGTATGACCTATGATCAAGTGTTCTCACTTGACTCCTAAGTCAATATACTCTAACATAGGTGACCTAGTCGCCGACACATCTAGATGAAGTTCTCTAGTGTTAAAAAAAACTTCATCTAGATGCTGCTATGCTTCTTTTCTGTGTTTATTTTCTTTTTGCAGTTAATTCAATGCAAATCTTTGTGAGAATTCCGTTGCCTAGTGAGCTGAGTTGACAAAAAGTTCCATTACATCAAACTCGGTCCCACCGAATTTCCTCAACTCGGTGTCACCGATTTTGGCTGCCCTAAGGAATTTTCTGTCAAATTTCTCCTGAGATTTTCTGCTCCAGCTCCACTCAATGATTCTTATCCTCTACTTGCATCTAGATGTGTTTCTTAAGGACCAAACCAACTTATTCAATAACCTTGAAGTCCCTTCTTGGAAATTGATGTCAAAGGGGGAGAGAGGAATACATCAAAGCTTAAGCTTATCACTACAAAGAGATGCACCTTACAAGAGGAGAGAATGTTACATGTTTCTAAGAGGGGAGAAACATGATTAGTTTGTTTGTTCTTTGGTTGTTCTAGTTTTCTCACCTTACCTACTCCCAATATCTAATGTTAGATTCAGGGGGAGAGGAAGTTCTTTAAGGAGAGACAACTATTTCTTTTGGGGACATGTCTGTTTCAGAGAAAGTATTCACCTAGTGATACTATCTTCTACATGTCATCCCAATCTTGGTTTCTTATTGATCTTGTGCCTTTTCTTGAAGAAATTATCTTGTGTTATCTAACTCTGTTTTCTCAAGTGTATTTCTTCAGGTACTTGATCAAGAACTTCAAGGTAAGTATATGCATCACACTCATTTACATGATTGACCTCTTGCTGGTATATATTGTTTGCTAGAAGAAAATCATGGACACGTGGATACCTAAATGCTATATATATATTGCTCTGATGCATATAACCAACATACATGTTGCATGTATATCTCCTATGTGATATCATCATTTTATATGCACATCTTCAGGGGGAGTTCAGGGGAGTTCATACATGTTACAAGTTTCCTTCAAAGCTTTCATACAAACTTCTGCTAAATCTTTATTTGAAGTTTTGATGTATGTTGTCATCAATTACCAAAAAGGGGGAGATTGAAAGCACATTTGCTCCCTTGGTGGTTTTGGTAATTTATGCCAACATACATGTTGTTGGACTAATGCTTTTATCTAGTGAATTTCAGACAAGTTCAACAATGGCGTGTCATGGACAAGAGGACGTGGAACCCCTTCAAAATGCTAAGGACAAGGATTGGCAAAAGATCAAGACTCTACATTTTTGGTTTAGTGATCCAAGATCACATTGAGTCCATAGGAAAGCCAATACTATTAAAAGGGGATGAGGTGTTGCTTAATGGTCTTTTTGCTCAAGTGCTTAGTGACAGTACTCCTAAACACTCAACCACTCTCTCTAACCAAATATGTCCTAAACCTACAGTCCAACTCGGCCCCACCGATATTTCCTATCCGGCCCCACCGAGTTCATCCAAGACTTAGCCACTGCCAAAACCCTAACAAATCGGATCCACCGAAATGGATCTCGGTCTCACCGAGATGGCCTTGCCAACTCTCTGTAATCGGTTGCATTCACTTCGGTCTCACCGAGTTATGCAAATCGGTCCCACCGAGATGGCTTGCCAAGCCTCTGTTGCCTTATTGCTTCACTTCGGTCCTACCGAGTTGATGCAATCGGTGCCACCGAGATGAGGTTTGCCCTAAGCCATTGCACTTCGGTCCATCCGAGTTGTCCGTATCGGTCCCACCGAGATTCCTAAAGTTCATATCTTTTACACAGTTCGGTGCTACCGAGATGATCGTTTCGGTGCCACCGAGTTGGGTCAAAAGTGTGTAACGGTTGGATTTTGTGTGGAGGCTATATATACCCCTCCACCACATCCTTCTCTTGAAGGAGAGCCATCAGAACGTGCCTACACTTCCACCATACATTTTCTGAGAGAGAACCACCTACTCATGTGTTGAGATCAAGCCATTCCATTCCTATCATTTGAACCTTGATCTTTAGCCTTTCCCAAGTTGCTTTCCACTCAAATCCTTCTTCCACCATAGCCAAATCTGTGAGGAGTTGTTTGAGTGCTAGGAAGACTATCATTTGAAGCACAAGAGCAAGGAGTTCATAAACAACACACCGTCTATTACCTTTTGGAGAGTGGTGTCTCCTAGATTGGTTAGGTGTCACTTGGGAGCCTCCAACCTGATGTGGAGTTGAACCAAGGAGTTTGTAAGGGCAAGGAGATAGCCTACTTCGTGAAGATCTACCCCGAGTGAGGCTAGTCCTTCGTGGACGTAAGCCATGGTGGAATAGACAAGGTTGCTTCTTCGTGGACCCTTCGTGGGTGGAGCCCTCCGTGGACTCGCGCAGCCGTTACCCTTAGTGGGTTGAAGTCTCCATCAACGTGGACGTACGATAGCACCACCTATCGGAACCACGCCAAAAACCACCGTGTCTTCATTGCATTTGATCTTCCATACTCTACCCCTTTACTTTCCGCACTCTTGTATGCTTTACTATTTCCACTGCTCAATCTCTAGATATGCATGTATAGAAAGTATTGGAGTGATCTTAACTTGTGCCAAAATCTGCCTAATTAAGTTCCAAGAGAAATTAAAAACTGCACCTTTGGCTGGTTAGGAGTCTATTCACCCCCCTCTAGACCTATCTCCTCGATCCCACAATAATCAAAGCAGGACGTAGGGTATTACCTCTACGAGAGGGCCCGAACTTGGGTAAACACCGTCTCCTTTGTTCCTGTTACCATTGATCCGGATCCACAGCTCGGGACCCCCTACCCCGAGGTCAGCCGGTTTTTACACCGACACTGGTGCTTTCATTGAGAGTTCTGCTGTGAGATCAGAAAAGGATCGATGGCTCACCTGCAGATCAATTGCGGCTCCGGCTACGGGGACATCTTCGTCCTCGGCCATTTATTTGTTTTCGGCGGCATGGTCTTTTGTGCTGACTCTTCGGGACATCTAGCTTCCGTCGAGAATTTCTCTCCGGATCACGTCGTGACTTTCGGAAGCTTGGAGTACACCGCGGACTCCCGCGGAGAGCTCGTCCTTACCGGTTGGACGCCAGGCCGAATTGAGGGCTTATCAAACATCGGGGGCTAGGCCCCGGAACCGATCTCCTTCGAGGATGTCGAGCCAAGCCCCCCGGCCCCTCAGGGCCCTGTGAAGGAATCGACTGCCCCCACCTCGGACAGCCTCATCCCGGTATCAAGCCACGACGCCGTTCCAGACACAGCCACGGATACTACATCGGATTTAGGGCCGGCTCGGGTATCAGATCCGGAATCCACCCCAGCCCCGCACGAGGCTAATGACGCGTTGGGTGATCCACCAGTCGTGCTTCAAGTTAGCCCGGCTTATAGCCAGGCCAGGGATCCCGAGGAGCTATCTCACCTAAACGAGATGCTTAATCACATCCAGAGCTTATGAATCTCAAACAGTAAGACTTCGGTCTATGATAAGATCGGACTTAAAGCCGACGATCGGGAAATTTACATCCCACCCACCACCCATCTAGTCGCCACGGTCGATGACTTAACCGACGTGTTAGACTACGATGAAGCCACTGACATGGATGACGATGTCGATGGCCCTGCAGAAACCACCACGCCACTGGTCAACACTGGCAAGTGGACTGCAACCTCCACCTACGATGTATACATGGTGGATACTCCGAAACCCCATCAAGACGTCGGCGAAGGCGCGGGAGATGTGCCAACGGGGACCCCAGCGGGCACGACGCCGCTGCCACCAACACTGGCGCGGTGGCAGACGACACCGATGACCCGGGAGAGGATTTTCAAGCCTCCCCAGGGCGGCCGCATAGCCCCGCGGGAATCCCCGAGGACAAGGACCCCGATGACCTCTTCGAAGGGGCTGATGAAAATTTCTTACCTCAGTCCGAAGAGGACGAGAGCCTGGGCACCGAGGACTTTATAGTCCCCGAAGACCCCTTTGAGCAGGAACGGTTCCGACGACGCCTCGTGGCCACTGCCCAAAGCATGAAACGGAAGTAACAGCAGCTGCAAGCCAATCAAGACGCGCTGAATGATAAGTGGGCCGAGATACTCTCGGCCGAGCAAGACCTCAAAGAACGGCTCCATAGTGCGCCCAAATCTTACCCGCACAGGCATTTGCTGCCCGAATTCGACGAAGAATTAGCCGACGACGTGCTCTTAACACGCGGGCGGGCTGACGAACCTGACCGCCCCCTAGAGGGCGCGATAGGCCAGTGCGGGAAAACTTATGCAACCAAACAACGACACGCCATTACGACAAGGATCCCGTCGACTACACCAAGCCGTACGACGCAATACGCCAGATAGAGGCGAACCGGGCACCTTCTCGGTCCATCTACGGATCAAGAGGACGAGCACCGGCCGGGCTCGACGGCTACGACACCTGGATGGACAGGAATGGCCGAGCTCGAGAACACGCTTATACGCGAATATCTCCAGATGTCCGACGCGAGTCTGCTCGGTTCTGAGGTCCCGCTCACCCGATCTGTTTCACATACAGGGTAATGGAACACCAGTTCCCTGACGGGTTTAAACCCATTAACATCGAATCATACGATGGTACTACTGACCCAGCGGTGTGGATTGAAGAGTTCCTTCTCCACATCCACATGGCGCATGGAGACGACCTCCACGCTATCAAATATTTGCCGCTCAAGTTAAAGGGGCCGGCGAGGCACTGGCTTAATAGCCTACCTCCTCATTCCATTGGAAGCTGGGAAGCACTCGAGGACGCCTTCAGGGCTAACTTCCAGGGCACATATGTCTGACCTCCCGATGCTGACGATATCAGCCATGTCATTCAACAGCCCGGTGAGTCAGCAAGGATGTTCTGGAACAGGTTCTTAACTAAAAAGAACGAAATTATGGACTGCCCCGACGCCGAGGCTATCGCCGCTTTCCGGCATAGCATCCGAGATGAGTGGCTTGCACGCCAGCTCGGACAAGACAAGCCGAGGACCATGGCGGCCCTCACCTCGCTCATGACCCGCTTTTGCGTGGGAGAGGATAGTTGGCTGGCCCGCAGTACTCATAACGGTGAGGCAGACACTTTGGAAGCTCGCGACGCCAATGGCAAGCCCGGGCGCAGTAAAAATAAGCGCAGACATAAAATGGCGGGAGCGACACCGAGGACGTCGCCGTAAACGCAGGGTTCAACGGACCTAGATCCGGTCAGAAAAGAGGCCCTTTAAAGGGAACAAAGACGGACCCAGCCAGCTTGACAAGATCCTCGATAGGCCCTGTCAAATACATGGCACCTCGGACAAGCTAGCAAACCACACAAACTGGAACTGCTGGGTCTTCAAGCATGCCGGAAAGATAGTGACGGAGGGCCAAAATAAAGCTCAACCTCGCAGCGAGGACGAGGATGAACCTCGGCGATCCAACAATGGAAACCAGAAACAGTCCCTCCCGAGGTGAAGGACGTAAACATGATTTACGTAACCCACATCCCTAAAAAGGAGAGGAAACGAGCACTTCGGGACATTTACGCCTTAGAGCCTGTTGCCCCGAAGTTTAATCCGTGGTCGGCTTACCCGATCACATTCGGCAAACATGATCACCCAACCAGCATCTGACATGGCGGATCGGCGGCTCTAGTCCTGGATCCGATCGTTGATGGATTCCATCTGACGCGCGTCCTAATGGACGGAGGTAGCAGCCTCAGTTTAATCTACGCGGATACGATAAAAAAAATGGGCATAGACTCATCCAGGATCAAGCCCAGCACCACCACCTTCAAAGGTGTCATACCAGGCGTTGAGGCTCGCTGCACGGGAACGGTAACGCTGGAGGTAGTCTTCGGTTCACCCGAGAACTTCCGAAGCGAAGAGTTAATCTTTGATATAGTCCCTTTTCGAAGCGGATACCACGCGCTGCTCGGGCGCACCGCATTCGCCTGCTTTAACGCAGTCCTGCATTACGCATACTTAAAGATGAAAATGCCGGGACCAAATGGTGTTATTACAGTCAATGGTAACACCGAACGCTCCCTCCGAACAGAGGAATAGACCGCAGCTTTCGCAGCCGAGGTACAGGAACCTGAGGAGGTGGCTCGTCACAAGCCCAGCTCCTCAAAGCGCGTACGGGCCGCACGAGCCGACCTCGGCCAGGCCACCATTCCCCCAAAATAGGGGCACAGGCTCCTCGTTTGCCCCCCCTTGGAAGGGCATTACATCCCCAGGGTGCATAACTTTGCACTAAAAATTCCATGGGCGGCCGAGGAGCCGAAGCAAATGATGCGACGTTATTAGCTCAACTAAACAGCAACACACTTCAGACTTGCATACCAGTAGGGAGCTGTAGAAGGCCCAAACAGAAGCAGCATGTCCACATGGCTTAAACCATCCAAGTGGCAGCCGCACACCTTTTCAAAGGACTCGACCGACGAAAGCATCAACCAAACAAACGGCCGAGGTCGCGGACAACCCATACCTCCTTCGCTCACAACGAAGGCAAGCTGGTCAACAGCACGGAGATGCAAACGTGCGACAGCGACGGACTTGGGCGAATAAACCCATTAGCACATCTGCCCTGTTCTTACTCCTTTACTTTTTCTTTTTTAAGTTGTATCTTCTACAAGATTCTTTTGTTAAAGCTCGGCATGTACGGTTTGACCACACAAAATAAAGAAAGTGCACCCATCGAGGTCATTACGCATTTCCTTATGTTCACTCCCTTTGAGCCAAAAGCATACATTCCCGATACAACTGTTATTTAAAATTACCGTGGTCTTCGCTTTTAATCTCACGCCCCCCCCCCCCCACAAGTCCGAAGTATCTATTCTGCGTCTTGGATGTTGCATTATATGAATCAGTTTTGAACCTCAATTTTCGTCAATAGTTGGGTTGCCCGGCTCCTGTGCTTACCCCTTATGTTTCCGGTCGATTCGGCTAAGGGTGTAAAGGGAGAACCACTGCAATTGCGCTACCAGCTTGAATGGCAAAGCGCCTCAGTGGATAAAGCCGAAAACCGACTATCCTGGTAAGCGTAAACTGGTCGGCCATCCAAAGACAGTGTCCTGCAACGTACCCTTGGAGGTTACCCATGTTAAACGAAGGGCTCCTTCTTAAATCGGCCGAAGTGGTTAGTGGCATAGACCTCGGCCATACAGCCGAACCACTTCATGGACCGGGGGCTCGTCATCAGCCCCCACAGTCAAGCTCCTACGACCAGGTGAAAGTTATAAAACCACTATAGTATGATTGCCTTGTTTTCGCGAGCACGGACCACCTTCGGGAACCGAGACGTCGGCTAAGGGTCATGACTGCCGCAGAAACACTCGATGTACACTGTACAAAGGGGTCGAAGCCGACGACTGGTCACTTTCAGTTAAACATGGTCACATAGGAGTAAAAAAATACACATGATCACATGTCAAAAAATAAAGCCGCATTCATTACCAAATAAAAGATAGTTTTTACATTCAAACTACACTTCAGCATACCGAAGTACTACCTAAAAATACAAATTTTCCTTGGGACACTCGACCTCGGTGATCCGGGCTCCTTCCATCACCTTGCCTAGATACTGCTCCACAGTCCGGGCCTTCCCTTCTGGGGGCCCGGCGGCCACAACCGCCGCCTCAACACACGGGTAGTGCATATTCACGTGGGCATACGCCCGCTGAGCACCCTCCAGGCACGCCGAACGCTTCCAGCGCACCAATTGGGGGGGCGGCCTCCCGCAGATGGGCAAAAACCCGAAGAAGCTGGTCGGCAGAGCATCCGCGGGCCAAAGATTGGCACAGAAGTCTTGAAGCGTCGGCTTCGCCATGCGCAGGAGCTCCATTGCTACTTGTAGTCTGCGTTGGTATTTCCCCGAAGAGGAGAGGATGATGCAGTACAGTAGAGATAAGTATTTCCCTCAGTTAAGAACCAAGCTTATCAATCCAGTAGGAGAACCAAGCAAGATCCAGTGAACAACACCTACACACAGAAAAGCAAACACTTGCACCCAACGCGAATAAGAGGGTTGTCAATCCTCTTAGCGGTTACTTGCAAGGATTAAGTCCGATAGAGATAAATAGATAAACTAAAATACTAATAAAAATAAAAGTAAATAAATTGCAGCAATGTATTTTTAGGTTTTTTATATGATAAAGATAGACCCAGGGGCCATAGTTTTCACTAGAGGCTTCTCTCTCGAGCACAGAAACATACGGTGGGTAAACAAATTACTGTTGGGCAATTGATAGAAAAGCAAATAATTATGACGGATTCATGGCAATAATCATGTATATAGGCATCACGTCCGGGACAAGTAGACCGACTCCTGCCTGCATCTACTACTATTACTCCACTCATCGACCGCTATCCAGCATGCATCTAGAGTATTAAGTTAAAAATAGAGTAACGCCTTAAGCAAGATGACATGATGTAGAGAAGCAAGTTCAAGCAATATGAATAAACCCCATCTTTTTATCCTTAATGGCAACAATACAAATACGTGTCATGTCCCCTTCTGTCACTGGGATTGAGCACCGCAAGATTGAACCCATCACAAAGCACCTCTCCAATTGCAAGATAAATCAATCTAGTAGGCCAAATCAAATCGATAGATTGGAGAGAAATACAAAGCTATATTTAATCATGCATAAAAGAGTTCAGAGAAGACTCAAATATTTCTCATGAATAATCTGATCATAAACTCACAATTCATCGGATCCCAACAAACACACCGCAAAAGAAGATTACATCGGATAGAACTCCAAGAACATCAAGGAGAACATGGTATTGAAGATCAAAGAGAGAGAAGAAGCCATCTAGCTACTAGCTATGGACCCGTAGGTCTATGGTAAACTACTCACACATCATCGGAAGGGCAGCAAGGTTGATGTAGAAGCCCTCCGTGATCGATTCCCCATCCGGCAGAGTACCGGAAAAGGCCTCCAGATGGGATCGCAAAAGAACAGAGGCTTGCGGCGGCGGAAAGGTTTTCTCTTCTGGCTCTTTGTTGGTTTCCCAATATTTGAGCATTTATAGAAGTGGAATTAAGTCAAACGGAGTCACGTGAGCCCCATAAGGCAACACGGCGCGCCCCCCTAGGCCACGCCCTTTTGCCTTGTGAAGCCTCCGTGAGGCTTTTGGCCTCCTCCCGAAGCTTTCAAGGTCTCTTTTGTCCAGAAAAAAACCTCCAAAATGTTTCGTGGCATTTGGACTTCGTTTGGTATAGATTCTTTGAAAAGCCAAAAACAAGCAGAAAACAGCAAGTGGCACTGGGCACTATGTTAATAGGTTAGTCCCAAAAAATGATATATAATTGCATATAAAAACATCCAAGATTGATACTATAATAGCATGGAACAATAAAAAATTATAGATACGTTGGAGATGTATCATCCATCAACTACTTCATCTGATTGTTTAGCAGTTCCAGATGCGAGGGCGCCTGGAATTGTTGCCAGAACGCCCTCTCCGTAGCATGGCCCTCCCGCACGCCGTAATAATGGCCTGCGTCTGCCGCGCTCCTCGAAAGATCGGCGAAGGCCTCTGCGGATCACCACAGCTAGGTGAGCGAACCCCTTGTGGCCGAAAACACATTGAAGCAAAAATGGCTTACCAGCAGCGATTGCTACTTGTAGTCTGCGTTGGTATTTCCCCGAAGAGGAGAGGATGATGCAGTACAGTAGAGATAAGTATTTCCCTCAGTTAAGAACCAAGGTTATCAATCTAGTAGGAGAACCAAGCAAAATTCCGTTAAGCGCACCTGTACACAAAAGAGCAAACACTTGCACCCAACGCAAATAAGAGGGTTGTCAATCCTCTTAGCGGTTATTTGCAAGGATTAAATCTTATCGAGGTAAATAGATAAACTAAAATACTAATAAAAATAAATGTAAATAAATTGCAGCAAGGTATTTTTAGGTTTTTAATATATGATAAAGTAGACCGGGGGCCATAGTTTGCACTAGAGGCTTCTCTCTCGAACACATAGCATACGGTGGGTAAACAAATTACTGTTGGGCAATTAATAGAAAAGCAAATAATTATGACGGATTCATGGCGATGATCATGTATATAGGCATCACGTCCGAGACAAGTAGACCGACTCCTGCCTGCATCTACTACTATTACTCCACCCATTGACCGCTATCCAGCATGCATCTAGGGTATTAAGTATGAAACAGAGTAATGCCTTAAGCAAGATGACATGATGTAGATGTGACACCCTGGTTTTCGCTCCTTGTTTTTTCTACCTTCGCGGGATTGGACTCCCGTCTTTTTTCGATGTTATCGGAATTTTTCTCGCTCTTGGGTATATGAAGATGGTCATTTAGCCTTGCCTTTTCTATCCAATCAGAGATACTCTTTGTGATCATATTGAGCTCCCATAAAAATATTGGCCATAATTAAATAAGGGAAAATGCATTTTCCTTTTTAAAGCCAGTATTGCATTTTGGGCACTTTCTAAAGGAGCTACCATTTTGGTAGCCAGGAAAAATCTCAAATAATTTGTGGAGCTTCTCCTATCCATATATTCACCACTTCCATCAAGAACCCAAGTTCCACAGTTCAAAGTTTGAGAGCATCATCCAGTTCTTATTTCTGGACCCATTTTGAGGTTGTGAAGCAGCTATATTTTATATTGCTTCAAAATTCTTGAAATTAATCCAGGACCTCACACTCCCTATATGATGTGAGCATGCAAAAATTCATATCATTTTGCCAAGCCAATTTATCCCAAAAATTTCATCTAGCTTCTGTCCAGCAGAAAGCTTTGTCAAGGAAGTACCACTTTGGCATTTCCAAATGAGCTGAAATTTTTCCAGTACCTCCATGCATCCAAATAATCTTCCTACACCAAATTTCAGCCCAATCAATTCAGCCATGTGAGCACAACTTCAAATTCTAGTTTCTGGACCAAATTCTGCATTGTGAAGGAAGTATATGCAAAATAGGTCCAAATGCCTTCAAATTTTTCCAGCATCTACTCCTTCCTACCACATCTCAATTTGACAACATCTCAATCTCACTTACTAAGCCATTTCACCTCAGCAAGGTCCCCAAGTTTCTGTCCAGAAGTTGTTCTGGATCCCTTCGATCAACCCAGACCCTTCCCAATCTCTCCAGTGGCAAACCTCATCTGTTTGAGCAGTGATGGACCTATTTGACAAGGTCTAACGTGCAGGCGTGCGCCAGAGCATGCAATGCACGTGGTGACCACGCAGCGGCCACACAGAAACAGAGCTCTGCGCACTGTCCTCGTCGGCCAGCTAGCTCCGGCCAACTCCGGCTTGTCTGAGCGTGTCTAGCGGCTCTGCGACGTCCACGCGCCCCTCTCTAGACCCTTCTCCCCTCCAGTTTCTTCCTCCTCACGCCACGACGAGTGCCGCCATGGCCACTGTTGCCTCGTGATCCGCCGTCGCCTTCCTCTCCGTTGGCTTCTTCCCTCCCGAGCCGTCCCGTCCATCTGAAGCTCGTCAGGTCGGCACCACCCTTCGCTCGCCAGCTCGCCACGAGCACCAGTACCCGGCTAAGGACGCCACGGCGGCCGTCCCTATCGCCTCGGCCGGCCCCGAGCACCCGCAACGCCCACGGCAGTCCCTATCCATCCCAGCTTCCTCCTAGCCGAAGTTCTGGCCCTCTCCCGCTCCAACTGCTCGGGCCAATCGCCATGACCGCCGCTGCCCTCCGCTCAAAAATTGAGCTGCCTGAGCCCCCTCCTTCCCTCCTACCCACACTCGAGTGCCTTCCCCACCCCCACGAACCTCCCTGGCATCCCAACTTCCCTTCCCCGCGTCCGTGCCGTGCTCCCCATCACCGCCGTTGCCGCCGTCCGCCACGGGAAACATGGCCACTGCTCCGAGGGGCTCCGGCATTCGTGTTCTGCATGGACGGGTTGCCCTCGCTGCGTTGGTCACGCTGGTAGGCGGAGCGTCGCCGGGGACGGCTTGTGGCTCCGGCAATCACCGCCAGAGTCGCTCCTCCCCTCGGTCGGGTGCGTGTGTGGGAGGAGGGCGATGGACCTTCAAGTGGGGTCCGGTCGGCAGTGGCTCCACCTCATTTTTTTTCAGCCGCATCAGCTATTGGGCTCAGTCCAAACGCACAGTAGCGGCAGCGGTCGAAGCCAGCGCAGGTCGGCCCGGTGCAGCAGTGCCGTTTTGCTTTATTCACAGAAAAACTGTCCAGCGACCCAGATGTGAATAAAAGTTTTATAGAAAGGTCCCTAAACAGTCAATCTGTTATATCTTTGCAACCGTAACTCCGATTCAGGTGATTCCAAAGCCCACCTTCTGTGTTCGTCGAGCCCGTTCCGATAAGGTCACTTTCATAAGGTTTACACATATTGAAAATGCCCATTTTGCCCCTGCCCTATATTCAGCCCCTCCGAGAGGGAATCTTCTCCAGCGAATTTTTCCGCGAGGTGATCGCACTTCTCTCCGATGAATCCATCGACCCCCAGGCAAGCCAACCATCTGATATATGCCCTAAAGTATTGCTTCTGTGTTATTCTTGTGTGTTTAAATTAATGATCATTGAAAGCACATTTGCTCCCTTGGTGGTTTTGGTAATTTATGCAAACATACATGTTGTTGGACTAATGCTTCTATCTAGTGAATTTCAGACAAGTTCAACAATGGCGTGGCAGGGACAAGAGGATGTGGAACCCCTTCAAAATGTTAAGGACAAGGATTGGCAAAAGATCAAGACTCTACATTTTTGGTTTAGTGATCGAAGATCACATTGAGTCCATAGGAAAGCCAATACTATTAAAAGGGGATGCGGTGTTGCTTAATGGTCTTTTTGCTCAAGTGCTTAGTGACAGTACTCCTAATCCCTCAACCACTCTCTCTACCCAAATATGTCCTAAACCTACATTCCAACTCGGCCCCACCGAAATTCTCTATCCGGTCCCACCGAGTTTACCGAGACTTAGCCACTGCCAAAACCCTAACAAATCGGATCCACTGAAATGGATCTCGGTCCCACCGAGATGGCCTTGCCAACTATCTGTAATCATTTGCAGTCACTTCGGTCTCACCGAGTTTTGCATATCGGTCTCACCGAGATGGCTTGCCAACTCTCTGTTGCCTTATTGCTTCACTTTGGTCCTACCGAGTTGATGCAATCGGTGCCACCGAGATGAGGTTTGCCCTAGCCATTGCACTTTGGTCCATCTGAGTTATTCCTATCAGTCCCACCGAGATTCCTAAAGTTCATATCTTTTACACAGTTCGGTGCTACCGAGATTATTGTTTCGATGCCACCGAGTTGGGTCAAAAGTGTGTAACGGTTGGATTTTGTGTCGAGGCTATATATACCCCTCCACCACTTCCTTCTCAGTAAGGAGAGCTATCAGAACGTGCCTACACTTCCACCATACATTTTCTGAGAGAGAATCACCTACTCATGTGTTGAGATCAAGAGATTCCATTCCTACCATTTGAACCTTGATTTCTAGCCTTTCCCAAGTTGCTTTCCACTCAAATCCTTCTTCCACCATAGCCAAAGCTGTGAGGAGTTGTTTGAGTGCTGGGAAGACTATCATTTGAAGCACAAGAGCAAGGAGTTCATCAACAACACACCATCTATTACCTTTTGGAGAGTGGTGTCTCCTAGATTGGTTAGGTGTCACTTGGGAGCGTCCGACATGATGTGGAGTTGAACCAAGGAGTTTGTAAGGGCAAGGAGATCGCCTACTTCGTGAAGATTTACCCCGAGTGAGGCTAGTCCTTCGTGGACGTAAGTGATGGTGGAATAGACAAGGTTGCTTCTTCGTGGACCCTTCGTGGGTGGAGCCCTCCGTGGAGTCGCGCAGCCATTACCCTTCGTGGGTTGAAGTCTCCATCAATGTGGATGTACGACAGCACCACCTATCGGAACCACGCCAAAAACCACCGTGTCTTCATTGCGTTTGATCTTCCATACTCTACCCCTTTACTTTCTGTACTCTTGCATGGCTTACTATTTCCCCTGCTTAATCTCTAGATATGCATGTGTAGAAAGTATTGGAGTGATCTTAATTTGTGCCAAAATCTGCATAAGTTCCAAGAAAATTTTAAAACTGCTAACTTGGCTGGTTAAGGGTCTATTCACCCCCCTCTAGACCTATCTCCTTGATCCCACAATTAGTATCAGAGCATTGGTCTCCATTGCCTTGGTTTCATCACCATTGGAGGGAGATGGATGTGTCTACTTTGGGGAGTCTTAGACGTAGAGTGCCTATTCTCAATGGGGAGTATTACAACTTTTGGAAGGATGAAATGCTTGATATCTTTGATGAATTTAACTTGAGCAAGTATATTCATAATCCTTATGTGCCCCCTATTGATCCCTTGCATCCTACTCATGAAGAGGAAATTGACATGCTTCGTAATCTTAGATCCGTCAATCTTATCATTAGAGGATTACCTAAGGTTGTGCTTGGGTGTATGCAAAATTTTGAATGTGCTTATACTCTATGGCATAACTTAGAAAAGCGATACCCCGATTACTCTTTAAAGAGTCTCGATAAGATTCTTCTTAAGGCTGTTGCTTTTCACAAGATGAGTCCTAATGATCCTAAGTTTGATGATTGCTTGGTTGAGCTTCATGATCTTATGCATGCCAAAGGAGATGTTAGAACTATTAGCAACATTATCATCGAAGCCATTAGAATTCATAAACTTGAACATTGTCATGATCATGAAACTAATGAATCTATTGCCCTAGGTAATGATCACATGCATGATGATGATGATGTTGAGCATGGCTATTATGATGAGAACGAAGAATTTGATATTGAATTCGAGAAGACCATGAGGAATCTCAGTCTTGTGGCAAATCTTTGAGATTACATGGCCGGAGGAAAAGAGTGGATTCTTGATAGTGGATGTACCGATCACATGACCGGAGATAGAGACATGTTTCATGAGCTTGCAAAAATGAGGGTCCACGCAAGTATGTGAATTTTGGAGACAACTCCAAGGGTAAGGTACTTGGCCTTGGTAAGGTGGCCATATCCAATGATAGCTCCTTACAAAATGTTATGCTTGTTGAATCTCTTGGTTACAATCTGCTTTCCGTATCTAGACTAGCCGATTTTGGTTTTAATGTTCTATTTACCAAAGTAGATTGCCAAGTGTTTCGCCAAGATAATCATAATATGGTCTTTACCGGCATACGTAAAGGTGATCTATACATTGTTGATTTCACTAAGAGAGCCCAACCTCGTACCTGTTTAATTGCTAAATCTTCTAAAGGTTGGTTATGGCATAGAAGACTTGGACATGTTGGTATGTGTAACCTTGATAAACTTGTTAAAGGAGATCACATTCTTGGAGTAAAAGATGTTATATTTGACAAAGATCGACTTTGTAGTGGTTGCCAAGCAGGAAAACAAGTTGGAGGAAGCCATCCCATAAAGAACATTATGACCACAAGGAGACCACTCGAGCTACTTCATATGGATCTTTTTGGTCCCAACTCCTACAAGAGTCTTGGTGGTAACTCTTTCGGTTTAGTCATTGTTGATGATTTTTCCAGATTTACGTGGGTGTTCTTTCTTGATGACAAATCGCAGGTACAAAAGATCTTCAAGAACTTCGCAAGAAAGGCTCAAAATCAATTTGAAGTGAAGATTAAGAAGGTTCAGAGTGACAACGGAACGGAGTTCAAGAACACGAATGTGGACACCTTTCTTGATGACGAGGGTATTTCACATGAGTTCTCGGCTACGTACACACCTCAACAAAATGAAGTTGTTGAGAGGAAGAACCGGACACTTATTGAGATGGCAAGAACAATGCTTGATGAATACAAGATGCCAAGACATTTTTGGGCGGAAGCGGTTGAAACAGCTTGTCATGCAACAAACCGACTTTACCTTCACAAGCTTCTTGGTAAAACGGCATATGAACTACTCACCGGTAACAAACCACAAGTTGGATACTTTCGAGTATTTGGCTCAAAATGTTACATTCTTGATAAGCATCGTCGTTCAAAACTTGCTCCTAAATCTCATGAAAGTTTCCTACTCGGTTATGGATCGAACTCTCACACTTACCGTGTCTACAAGAACTTCACTCGAAAAGTTGAAGAGACAGTAGATGTGAAGTTTGATGAGACTAATGGCTCACAAGTCGAGCAATTGCCACTTAATGTAGGAGATCAAGAACCATCGGAAGCAATCCAAGACTTGCCCATTGGCAAGATTCACCCAGTGGAAGTAAAGGAGAGTACCTCGTCTATTCGAGTGGAAGCCCCAACATCACGTCAAGGTGAACGACAAGTTGACATGGAGGCATCCACAAGTGGAACACGTCAAGACGATGGGAATGAGGAAGTGCAACAAGAAGATCCACCTCAACCTCCTTCTCCACCTCCACAAGCGAACAACGACAAAATCAACGAAGAAGAAGAAGATGATGATGATGAGGAAGCCTCACCACAACCCAAGAAAAAGCTACCTCGAGTTAGAGCAAGAATCGACAAGGATCATCCCGTCGAACAAACACTTGGAGATATCCAATCCGGGAGAATCACTCGCTCTAAATCTCGTTTAGCTAACTTTTGTGAGCGTTACTCATTCATCTCTAGTGTTGAACCTTTGAAGGTAGAAGATGCTCTCAAGGACCCCGATTGGGTGAATGCAATGCACGAAGAGCTACGCAACTTTGTGAGGAACCAAGTTTGGACATTGGTCGAGAAGCCTAAGGAAGAGCAAAACATCATTGGTACCAAATGCGTGTTTCGGAATAAGCAAGATGAAGATGGACAAGTTGTACGCAACAAGGCTCGTCTCGTAGCACAAGGATACACACAAGTCGAAGTGAAAAGTTTGGAAGGTTGATGTCGGAAAAGTTCGAGATGTCTATGATGTGTGAACTCAAATTCTTTCTTGGTTTGCAAATTAAGCAAACTAAGGAGGGTACCTTTGTTTCTCAAAAAAAGTATACCAAGGACTTATTCAAGAAATTCAACATGCAAGAGAGCAAAGGAATGAAAACTCCCATGCCCACTAGTGGACATCTTGACTTGACCAAGGATGGCAAACTAGTTGATCAAAAGGTATATCGATCTATGATTGGTTCATTGCTATATCTATGTGCCTCCCGTCCCGATATTATGCTAAGTGTGTGCATGTGTGCACAATACCAAGCCGCACCAAAAGAGTGTCACCTTAAGGCGGTGAAAAGAATTGTGAGATACTTGTTACATACACCAAACTTTGGCATATGGTATCCCAAAGGATCTTCTTTCAATCTTGTTGGCTACTCCGATTCGGACTATGCCGGAGACAAGGTTGACAGAAAATCCACTTTGGGTACATGTCAATTTCTTGGTAGATCCCTAGTGTCTTGGTCCTCCAAGAAACAAAACTCCGTATCTCTATCTACTGCCGAGGCGGAATACATTGCCGCGGGATCAAGTTGTGCTCAATTACTTTGGATGACACAGACTCTTAAAGACTGTGGTGTGCATGTGAGACATGTACCATTACTATGTGACAATGAGAGTGATATTAAGATAGCACACAATCTAGTGCAACATTCTCGAACTAAGCACATTGAGGTTCGTCACCATTTTATTCGAGATCATGTTAAAAAAGGGGACATTGACCTTAAACATGTTCGTACCGACAAACAATTGGCGGACATCTTTACCAAACCCCTTGATGAGAAAGTGTTCTGTAACTTGAGAAGTGAGTTGAACATCATTGATGCTTCAAACGTGAACTAGAGGTTCATGTGGATGCATACAAGGGCATGAGCATTCTTGACTAATCCATGATACTTCCATGATCATTTAATATCTTGGATATTTTGCTCCCTTGTATTGTATCTAACCTTTTTGTAGGTACTTGGACAAGCTTCATGCAACAAGATTACGTCTCACTCTTATCACAAGCAATCTTGTCTAACCCAAGTATCAACAAATCATGGTGGAACAAGGAACAAGACAACTTAAACATATCCTTTGACAAACTTTTGAGATATGCTTCATTCTTGTCATTTTGGATATACATGTTGTTCCTTGCAAAACTAACCCATGTAGGAAGATGAACTACAAATGATAGGATTGCTCTCAACTTCAATTAATGAGCATCCACTTCAAGTTCAACAACATGATGGACTTCACCACTAAATCCCAATGTAAGTTCTCACATCTTAGAGAAACTTTACTCAAAGACATGAGCTAAAGCAACTCAACAAGATGTGAATCAATTGAAATGCTTAAAGGAAAAATGGCAACCCCATTTTGAGCTTAAACGATGAGTATGACCTATGATCAGGTGTTCTCACTTGACTCCTAAGTCAATATACTCTAAGATAGGTGACCTAGTCGCTGACCTATCTAGATGAAGTTCTCTAGTGTTTCTTCTGTTTGTTCTCTTCTAGCTAGAGTGTTTCCTTTTCAAAAAAAAAACTTCATCTAGACGTTTCTTTGCTTCTTTTCTGTGTGTCTTTTCTTTTAGTTAGTTTCGCAGCTAATTCATTGCAAATATTTGTGAGAATTCCTTTGCCTAGTGAGCTGAGTTGACAAAATGTCCCATTGCATCAAACTCGGTTCCACCGAATTGACACAACTCGGTGTCACCGATTTTGCTGCTCTAAGGAGTTTTCTGTCAAATATTTCCTGAGTTTTTCTGCTCCAGCTCCACTCAATGACTCTTATCCTCTACTTGCATCTAGAGCCACTCACTGGGTAGCTGTGTTTCTCAAGGACCAAACCCACTTGATCAATGACCTTGAAGTCCCTTCTTGGAAATTGATGTCAAAGGGGGAGAGAGAAATACATCAAAGCTTATTGCTTATCACTGCAAAAGAGATGCACCTTACAAGAGGAGAGAATGTTACATATTTCTAAGAGGGGAGAAACATGTTTAGTTTGTTCTTTGGTTGTTCTAGTTTTCTCACCCTACCTACTCCCAATATCCATCTCAGATTCAGGGGGAGAGGAAGTTCTTTAAGGGGAGACAACTATTTCTTTTGGGGACATGTCTGCTTGAAAGAAGTATTCACCTAGTGATACTCTCTTTTACATGTCATCCCAATCTTGGTTTCTTGTTGATCTTGTGTCTTTTCTTGAAGAAATTATCTTGTGTTATCTAACCTTGTTTTCTCAAGTGTATTTCTTCAGGTACTTGATCAAGAACTTCAAGGTAAGTATATGCATCACACTCATGAACATGATTGACCTCTTGCTAGTACATACTGTTTGCAAGAAGACAGTTATGAACAGGTGGATACCTTCATGTCATATATATATTGCTCTGATGCATATAGCGAAGATACATGTTGCATGTATATTTCCCATGAAATATCATCATATTATATGCACCTCTTCAGGGGGAGTTCAGGGGAGCTCATACATGTTACATGTTTTCTTCAAAGCTTTCATACTAGTGTATACCTCTGCTATATCTGTATTTGAAGCTTTGATGTATGTTGTCATCAATTACCAAAAAGGGGGAGATTGAAAGCACATTTGCTCCCTTGGTGGTTTTGGTAATTTATGCCAACATACATGTTGTTGGACTAATGCTTCTATCTAGTGAATTTTAGACAAGTTCAACAATGGCGTGGCAGGGACAAGAGGATGTGGAACCCCTTCAAAATGCTAAGGACAAGGATTGGCAAAAGATCAAGACTCTACATTTTTGGTTTAGTGATCCAAGATCACATTGAGTCCATAGGAAAGCCAATACTATTAAAAGGGGATGAGGTGTTGCTTAATGGTCTTTTTGCTCAAGTGCTTAGTGACAGTACTCCTAAACCCTCAACCACTCTCTCTACCCAAATATGTCCTAAACCTACATTCCAACTCGGCCCCACCGAAATTCTCTATCCGGCCCCACCGAGTTCACCGAGACTTAGCCACTGCCAAAACCCTAACAAATCGGATCCACCGAAATGGATCTCGGTCCCACCGAGATGGCCTTGCCAACTCTCTGTAATCGTTTGCACTCACTTCGGTCTCACCGAGTTTTGCAAATCGGTCTCACCGAGATGGCTTGCCAACTCTCTGTTGCCTTATTGCTTCACTTCGGTCCTAGCGAGTTGATGCAATCGGTGCCACCGAGATGAGGTTTGCCCTAGCCATTGCACTTCGGTCCATCCGAGTTGTTCCTATCGGTCCCACCGAGATTCCTAAAGTTCATATCTTTTACACAGTTCGGTGCTACTGAGATTATTGTTTCGGTGCCACCGAGTTGGGTCAAAAGTGTGTAACGGTTGGATTTTGTGTGGAGGCTATATATACCCCTCCACCACTTCCTTCTCAGTAAGGAGAGCCATCAGAACGTGCCTACACTTCCACCATACAGTTTCTGAGAGAGAACCACCTACTCATGTGTTGAGATCAAGAGATTCCATTCCTACCATTTGAACCTTGATTTCTAGCCTTTCCCAAGTTGCTTTCCACTCAAATCCTTCTTCCACCATAGCCAAATCTGTGAGGAGTTGTTTGAGTGCTGGGAAGACTATCATTTGAAGCACAAGAGCAAGGAGTTCATCAACAACAGACCGTCCATTACCTTTTGGAGAGTGGTGTCTCCTAGATTGGTTAGGTGTCACTTGGGAGCACTACTAGGAGAAAGCTTATAGATAGAACCTTAGCAGTAGCGTGGGATTGGGCTGTGGCGCTACTGCTATTTAGCAGTAGCGCGTGGAGTAAGCCAGCGCTACAGGTATACCTGTAGCAGTAGCGCTGGGCAGCCGACCAACGCTGCTGCTTAGTGGACCCATCCTCACCCACCGGGGCCGACCGTAGTAGTAGCGGCGGTCAAAAATCGACGCTGCTACTAATCGATTAGTAGTAGCGCTTGTCGGAGGCCCACCACTACCGCTATTTGTGCACGGTGCTAGCAGGTGGGCCGCACTTAGCAGCAGTGCCGGTCGACAGGCCAGCGCTACTGCTACATAATTTAGTAGTAGCGTCGTTTCCTATCCCGCGCTACTGCTTATCCAACTTATCTTCATCCCGCGGCCCTCACTCTCCCTCTCCACTCTCTCCATCTCCATCTCCCCCATCACTGCCGCGCTGCCGCCCCTGCATTGCCGCCGCTGCCGCCCGCTACTGCCGTCGCCCGCTGCCGCCGTCGCCCCCCGGTATGTCTCCCTCCCTCCATCCCTCCCTCCTCCCTCCCTCCCTCCCTCTGACCCTCTCCCTCCTCCCTCCCTCCCTCCCACCCTCTCCCTCAGACCCTCAACCTCCATCCCTCCCTCCCTCCCTCCTGCGTTGCATAAATGGATGGATGAAATTAGGTTTTTTTCGGTAATGCTTGGATAGATAGATGGATAGACAGATGGATTGAACTAGGTTCTTTTTAGTAATGCTTGGATAGATAGATGGATGGATGGATAGATGTAAGGGTTAGAACTAGGGTATTTTTGGTAATATAAATTTTTAGTAAAAAAAAACTAGTAATACAAATTTTTAGTAAATGTAGGTCTTTTGAATCAGCATAATAATGTTTAATTGATAGTTTAGTAAATTAGTTTATAGTTTCTACTTTATACTTTCTAGTTTACTTAATTAGTTAAAAATTTAGTTGGTAAAAACATGTATTGGACACTTGGTAGAGATTATTACTAGTAATAGAATAGAAAATTTAGTAATACAAATGTATTGGAATGCTATATGAGAAATTTTTAGGTATCACATTTAGTAATAGTAGTTTGTAGTAAGAAAATTTAGGTATAGCAATTATAGTACTAGAAATTTTTAGTAAGTGTTGAATTCTAGAACTAGGGTATTTAGTTATGTCAATCTCACATTGCCAAATTTAGAGAGAGAGAGAGAGACCTATTTAGTTATGCTTCTTGTCCCAATGAAATGTTCGGATTATAAGATATATATTGAAATGTTTTTGTTAGTATTTTGAACCATTGAAATGCAATGAGCACCAAGTTTGAATGCTCATGTGTGAATGCTCATGTGGCGCAGGGGTAGATCACCGACGAGCCGGTCGACGACGCCCAGAAGATCACCGACGACACCCGCGCCCGGTCGACAACCATCGTCTATAGTGAGTAAACATGATGTTTTTATAGATGTAGTATATGAGTAGCTGTGACAATGTGAAGTTAGTTTTTTTTAAATGATAATTGATCCGGATAGAATTTCAAGTTTAAACATCTCTGTATGTGTATGAACATCTTTGTATTGCATGGAAAATCCGAGTGGCCTATGTTTTGCCGGAGTGTTGATTCATTTCCGTTCCGGTAAATTTCAGGCGCTCGATATGTCCTATTTTAGCAAAGGTCATGCCGGATTTTTCCGTGAATTTTAGCATGACTTGTGCTAGTATGTAAGAAATATCGAGTGCTTTGGATTTGCCGGAAAGAGAATTAAACGACATTTCAGGTTGACTTTAACTCTGTCGGGGCTCAAGTGCCTTGGTGTATTTGCCGGAAATATGGAGTGCCTTGGTGTATTTGCTGGAAAGAAAATTAGTGAGGGAGAGTGTCCACCATATATGAGAGAAGAAGAATGTCGACTGTTGTCGTGGGGGTCACTTCTCCTTCTTCTCCTTGTGCTAGACCTTTGTTATGCACTAGGCGGAGGAGGAGTAGCGACCATCACCGTCGGTCGAATATATCAGAGAGGGAGTGCCCACCATATACACCACGTGAGATGAGAGTTTTCAAGGACTCGACAGACCAAAAGTCAACCCGTGATGAGTAATAATGATCTGTGTGTTGTGTTCCTGTTATTTGCCGTTGATTTTTAATCTTTGACTTATGAACACAGGAAATTTCTGACGACGATATGATTCCTGAGTGCGACTACTGCGAAGACGACCGGGGTATGTGCGACAGGATGCCTTATCTGCAAAACGGTAGGTACTTCACCATCGTGCTGAAGGAGACTTTCGACGTTTTTACGGTACGTAACGACAACAAGTATTTTTCCGTAATTATGCATGACTTGTGAATTTTGGCTTCAACGTGTAATTTTTCATTTTTTTCAATTGAAATAGTTCATCCCATGTCATGCAAGACCGTATGTCTTGGAAAAGCTCGGTTTTGAAGATAGGGAGAGAACAGAGACGAAGAGTGCTCACCTTAGGACGAAGCATGGTTTCACTTTTTTGGTTAAACTATTTAATGCACCAAATAGCTCGCATTTCGGTTGCTCAACTTGGAGAGGATTTTGCAAGGCTTATGAATTTAAGGAGGATATGCAAATCACCTTCGATCTTCGGCCCGAAGATGAAATTGACGATAATATCGACATTTGGGTGGATGTCGAGACGCTTCCAGTTCTACCTCTTTGTGAGTTTGTCAAATAAATTTGTTAAGTAATTTATATTGTTTATTTAAAAATCATTGACGGCTTATTTCCATTGACAGCTTATTTCCATTCTTCAAAAAATGTAGGGAAGATAGTAGACAGAACCTACTACACTGATGGCTCTGAACTAAGTTACCAGAAGAAAGATCATCTTATCTCATTTATTATTGATGTTGAGAATTTCAATATCAATTATGAAACTCCTCCACATTATGGTCAATACGTTCCACTAGTGCACGTGTTGAAATACGGTAACATCCATGGAGATGGCATGGGAAGATTTTTTACTATTACGACATCAGTGCATCTTTTGCATACATTCTTCTAAAGCTAAACTACATTGCTAACTAAGTTATTATTATGTTCTTCAACAGAAAATCCCGAAGGATTGTGTGCCTCATCTGATGTTTACGAAAGGTCGCATTGATGTTATTAGATTACGGCCAAGTCCGCATCGGGTTCACCGCTGTTCATACAAGATTTCTCAAACCGATGAAGACATCACAATCAAAGAATGGAAAAAAGTTATGAATAATGAAAGGGAGCTACTTGGAAGCAACATTGTGCGAAGCGCACGAATTGGAGACAGGATAATCTCCATTCTTCATAATGGAGAGTCAGGGGCTATGTTGTTTTATGCTATTTTAGATTAGAGAGCGTAGCAGGTCCTAGCTAATACTCATGATCATGTGCTAAGAACAATTAACTAGGGTTGGTTATGACTATGATGATGATGAGTATGACTTGTTATTATGATAACGAGTAGAAGTTGTTAGATGACTATATATGATGATGATGATGAGTATGACTTGTTATTATGATAACGATGATGAGTTATTATTATGATGATGATGCTGAGTTGTTATATGAGCATGATGAGTTATTATATATATCAGTGGGTGAAATAAACGTGGATTAGATTCAAGTGGAGGCAACATGGTGCAGATCGAAAGTACTACTAATCCAAACTAAAGCGATCAAGTTTGGATTAGTAGTACTTTCGATCTGCACCATGTTGCCTCCACTTGAATCTAATCCATGTCTCTTTCACCCACTGATATAATAACTCATCATGATCATAAAATCATATGATGAAACTACTGTATAAAACCTGTACAAATACAGGGCCAATATGATGCAGAAAAAAAAATACAGGAAAAATTAGCAGTAGCGTGGGCATGCATGTAGCAGCAGCGTGCTATTATCAGCAGCGCGCTCTGGAAAGAGGCGCTGCTGCTATTAGCAGCAGCGCGGTTTAATGAGCATGCTACTGCTATGTATAGTTAACAGTAGCGCGGGTAAACCCACGTAGCAGTAGCGCGGGCACCCGCGCTACTGCTAGCCCAAAAACCAGCGCTACTAGTAGGCTTTTTCCTAGTAGTGGAGCCTCCGACATGATGTGGAGTTGAACCAAGGAGTTTGTAAGGGCAAGGAGATCACCTACTTCGTGAAGATCTACCCCGAGTGAGGCTAGTCCTTCGTGGACGTAAGCCATAGTGGAATAGACAAGGTTGCTTCTTCGTGGACCCTAAGTTCCAATAGAAATTAAAAACTGCTAACTTGGCTGGTTAAGTGTCTATTCACCCCCCTCTAAACCTATCTCCTCGATCCCACAATCATGTTTATGTTGAAAGTAAATGAATAGGCAAATCCTACTAGTTCAAATTGTTGTTTACTCCACTATTGTTTATCATGAATGCTATCACACTAGTGACTCGTTGTAATATAGTCTGGAGATAGGTTGTTATGTTGATATACTAGTTTACATCTTGGATTATCATTATTGCTGCAACGATAAAGAATATGATATAATGACTACAACCTCCTCCGTCGGCTGGATCGAGTCATAGTGCCACTGAACCGAACTCATCAGTGCAGCCACATTTGCCTTTATGGGAAGGCCCTGACTTGGTCTGTTGTCTTGCCTCTTATCAGTACCACCAAAGAGGGAAGGTTATGCGTGCGTGCTACCCTGGCCCGGTAGGCGGCGATAACCTTGTGAGCCCAGTTGTTTGTTTAGCTCGGGGTCCCCGTTAGGGACAGTTTAGTTTGGCCACGACGGTGGCAGGTGTCAGGAGTAACACAGGGGCCACCCAGGACTTGACCCGGGAAGGGTATGATTGTCGGTGGGACCGTAAGAGTGCCGGGCAATAGACAAGTTTTGTTGGAGCAGCACCGCTCCACCCGAATGGGAACATGTGCTAAAGTACGAGGCCAGGAGCTCCATAGTGTCGGAAAAGTGCGCAACCTCTGCAGAGTGTAAATCTATTCGAATAGCCGCGTCCTCGGTCATGGGACACAGTTTGTACTAGGTCACACTTTTTGGTCTGTGTCGAGTCTGGAGGAACAAACTATATAATGTTATTGCTAAGACTGAACCAGAGAGTTGTAAGGTTTGCCAGACTTGCCGTGCAGATGCATGAACATCAGATGGTGTCAGGGATATGAATGTCAGCCACGCGATGGCTATGAGATGAGTGGTCAGATGACCGCAAGAGTTAGACTGGATTTGGTTATGATTTGGATTAGATCATGAATATTTGGAGTATGAATTCATTACCCAATATACTTTATCTTCGTCATGCTGTTCTTACTTCAGTAGTAATATTGCTAGATAATCCTGCTATGACATGATAATTAATAATGCTAGATAGTTAAACCATAATAGTTAATATTGCTATAAGAATTGATGCATGCTTGAATGCAATGGAATGCTTTGCTTGGTGTATATGTTGGTTTGGTTTGCTTGCGAGTACATTCAAAAGTACTCAGCGGCCTTCAATGTGGCCAGGTTCACCTAAGGATCCGACGTCAACTAGCGAGGAGCCGGAGTGTTCGCGGGCTAGAAGAGTAACCCAGTCAGATCCCTATGGATTGGAGCCGCACCAAGACCATGCTGCCTTAGATAGAGCTTTTCCGCTGCCATCACCCTTGTAAAATATCATGTAAGACTTATATGTTCATTAATAGAAATGTCTGTGTTCATGATTCTTGTTGTAAAAGCGCATGCCAGAGTGATTTCCAGGGCTGGCGTGTGCGGCGACCGTCTGGCTACAGTGGTAATCAGGTGCGGCGCCACAACGGATGGTATCAGAGCCAGGCTGGCTATAGGTTACCCTAGCCAGACTTCATTGCCCCTTGATTAGTAGAAAGCCCAGATGGATTTCAGCTATCTTTGCCAAACCGGCACGGCTACTATAGATCATAAGGCAATCCCATAGCTTTCTCCCCGCATTAGACCCCAACTCTCGTGGCCTTTGCCTCCGGTGGGAAATGTCCGCACCAGGCAACGACCCGTGAGCCCTTAACCCCTAGGTGAGCCAGATATCCCCACCTTGCTTACTAACCATGGCCTTTCTCTGCTTAAATCCAGTTTCCTTTGGGAAACGCCTATAAATTCCATCTTTCCCCGACAACCCTAGGATCATTGACTAAGCCACTTTGGCTATGGTCGTGCGTCGAGATTGATGTTCCCTAAGGAAGTAGTAGGAGCTTGACCCCAATTGCTACTAGGAGCATTGTGTGGTTTTGCTTCTAAATCCTTAGAGGTGCATCGAGTGCGCTAGGCTAGTTATACTAGTGAATCTTTGGCCACATGTGTAAGGTCCGCAAAACTTGAGCTTTATTTGCTTTGTAGTATTCTTTTTGGGTTTTTCGCGGTTCTTGCTTCTTTTGTCGATTCCGTTCTGTCGCTCCGACTGGATCCATCCGCAAGTACCGCTAGAAAGACCAGCATACAACCTGGATAATATCCAATAATCCAAATTTATTAAGAGTCAAGCCAAGTCAACTGCCCGAGATTTAGAATATTATCACCGGATCTGTCAAGAATAAAGAATTGGTCAGAAACAAACTCTGCGGGCAACGTACAAGGCCAGAATATACCTGAGAGAGTTTGCCTCAGAACAAATCATACCTATGGAAGAGTCAGATGAGCTATCAGTAATGAACACCAAAAGGGACAAATTATTCCGTCCTCGACACAGGGATTATTTCAGTCAGCAGGGTGAACCCTGAGTCTTTCTCAATGGACTCGAGAATCATTTATTATCCACATAAGACATATTGCAAGAATGTGAATGTGTCGAGAGCAACAACAAAATTCTAGTATATTGATACAAGCTTCAACTTATATTTTGGAATTCACCGATATATATACAAATTTCCGGGCACTGTGAACAAGGTTTGCGAGGGATATGGATAAGTTCACGGCTGCCCAGAATCAATGAGAATTTCACATGCTTGGAAGTTCAGCCAAACCGAATGGAATTATTTGCCAACTGCTTACTACCGGCAACATCTGGTATCCCGGATTAACTGTCAACATGAAGTCTGCATCAGTTGTGCCACCTTTATAGCAACAGTAACCAAACCAGCAGAAGGACTAGTGGTGTGCATGACCAACGGAATATCTTTAGTCAAGGTATGACCTACACCAAGTTATGGCTCCACTATGGGCAAATTTCGGATACTTCGGAAGGAAGCCAGAATCGGCCATAGATCCGACCGCATATCACAGTGAAAGGCTTCTGGTACAAGGAACCCAGCCTTCCTACGCAAGCTATCGGGAGGAGCTTGCGACGCAAGACTCCCAACCTTCCTCGCTATACCACTTGGTGAGAAAATCTTCTGGGGTACGGCACTCCCATCTCCCTTAGCAGGCTACCGTGGGAAGCTTCCAGCATAAGGTACCTGACCTTCCCCAGTAAGCAACCTGAGGGAAAACTTCTGAGGTGTGATACCCAGCCTTCTTCGGCACACTACCCTGGCTGCAGCTTTGAGCGTAAGGAAGTCAGCCTTCTTCAACACGCCATCGTGCCCGCAACAATCTTGTCGGAAGCACGAACTAGTCCGGACACACGTCCGCCTCAGAACTCAGTGGTTATGAAAGGATTTATCCTACACCTGCATATGTTGTGAGCATGCAGTCCAGTGGATCAGTTCATGCGAGCCACTCGTACACGGGGAATGACTGTGTTCAGAGAAACATTGGCCCCATATTTTAAAGGAGGATATGAGCGCAACAACCTCTACGGGATATGCAAGAGTGAGCTGTGAATACAAGCCCGACAAGCTGGGATATGACCAAGGGGCCGTGTTGGTAGGTCATGACAGGCCCCAAAAGAAACCCGAAAGAACCAAGAAGTTTTGGATGAACAGTCTCCACAACGGTCAATAAAAAAGAAACTTAACGGACAAGGTGATATTACCAATCCTTGTCAGAGTCTTGCATATACGGCCACAATAATGCAACCAGCATGTTGTACTCCTCAGCATGGGCCATCAATCAAGATAAGAGGCTATGCTCCATAAGATGCACTGAATAATAGCCATACTATGTTCAACTCAGTGTTCATAACAAGAACTACAGAGGCTATATATGGCAGAGCCACCTCAGTAATTGACAAAGTTTGACAGTCTGAATTCACATGGAAACAAGACACTCAGATAGAAGAGTCAAAAGCACATACACGTCGGCATCGACGGTTCGTAGATGCCACAGTGTCATTAGAATAGAAGATTATTGTCTATGATTACTTTGTGATCATACCCGACATTTCAGTTGGGGATACGGCGGTAATCGTTCGGCCATGTTGTTCCTTTGATTGTGGATCACCTGAGGACAAAGTCAGAATGCATAAGACAGAAGAAAACATCAGTACGAAACCCAGAGCCAGACTGAGCTTTCTGACAAGATAAAAAGAAAGTCACCCCTAGTCACCCGAGGCCATACGAACACATGTGCCCTGTACCCGGAAAGGATGTCTCACCCTTGGCAGTCGAATACAGAATATTGCAATAAAACCCGAAGGAGCTAGCTCCAGGTCATGGAAACCAAACTATTTGTCGATACTCTGAGCTACCACCAACCCCAGGCAACAAGCTACCAGCACAAAGGGTTTGCCTGACAGGAAAGAGAAGAATTCAATACAGTCGTTGGAAAAGACAGCACTTGAGCCAACAAAAGAGGCAGTCAAAAGGTCAGTGAATCAATGAAGACAAGACAGCTGATGGATCTAAGTCACACACAGGTATGTCCCCCCCCCCCCCGCTAGGAGGTAAGCCCAGAAATCTCGAGGATGAGATTTTCTTAAGGGGGTAGGTTTGTGACACCCTGGTTTTCGCTTTTTTTCCTTCGCGGGATTGGACTCCCGTCTTTTTTCGATGTTATCGTAATTTTTCTCGCTCTTGGGTATATGAAGATGGTCATTTAGCCTTGCCTTTTCTATCCAATCAGAGATTCTCTCCAGTCCAACCTTGCCACCCAAGATATGTTCTCAGGGTTTTGCCGCCGAAACCCTACCTTTCGAGTTATCGAAAGGGAAACCCTAATTCCTTCCGTTACAAAGGAACCCCAATTTCCTTTGATCTATTGCCTCCCAAACTTTTCCCAATGACTTTCCTATATCTATCAACCCTGGATATGCAAAAATATTGCCAAGTCATTTGCAATATTTTTCATGTAAAATTAATTCCTTTTTCTGCTGTTTAAAGGAATTAAATCCAGAAAAATATCTATCCACCTCCAAAGTTCATGAAAACTTGTGGAGATACTCTTTGTGATCATATTGAGATCCCATAAAAATATTGGCCATAATTAAATAAGGGAAATTGCATTTTCCTATTTAAAGCCAGTATTGCATTTTGGGCACTTTCTAAAGGAGCTACCATTTTGGTAACCAGGAAAAATCTCAAATAATTTGTGGAGCTTCTCCTATCCATATATTCACCATTTCCATCAAGAACCCAAGTTTCACAGTTCAAAGTTTGAGAGCATCATCCAGTTCTTATTTCTGGACCCATTTTGAGGTTGTGAAGCAGCTATATTTTATATTGCTTCAAAATTCTTGAAATTAATGCAGGACCTCACACTCCCTATATGATGTGAGCATGGAAAAATTCATATCATTTTGCCAAGCCAATTTCTCCCAAAAATTTCATCTAGCTTCTGACCAGCAGAAAGCTTTGTGAAGGAAGTACCACTTTGGCATTTCCAAATGAGCTGAAATTTTTCCAGTACCTCCATGCATCCAAATAATCTTCCTACACCAAATTTCAGCCCAATCAATTCAGCCATGTGAGCACAACTTCAAAGTCTAGTTTCTGGACCAAATTCTTCATTGTGAAGGAAGTATATGCAAAATAGGTCCAAATGCCTTCAAATTTTTCCAGCATCTACTCCTTCCTACCACATCTCAATTTGACAACATCTCAATCTCACTTACTAAGCCATTTCACCTCAGCAAGGTCCCCAAGTTTCTGTCCAGAAGTTGTTCTGGATCCCTTCGATCAACCCAGACCCTTCCCAATCTCTCCAGTGGCAAACCTCATCTGTTTGAGCAGTGATGGACCTATTTGACAAGGTCTAACGTGCAGGCGTGCACCAGAGCATGCAATGCACATGGTGACCACGCTGCGGCCACACAGAAACAGAGCTCTGCGCACTGTCCTCGTCGGCCAGCTAGCTCCGGCCAACTCTGGCTTGTCTGAGCGTGTCTAGCGGCTCTGCGACGTCCACTCGCCCCTCTCTAGACCCTTCTCCCCTCCAGTTTCTTCCTCCTCAAGCCACGGCGAGTGCCGCCATGGCCACTGTTGCCCCGTGATCCGCCGTCACCTTCCTCTCCGTTGGCTTCTTCCCTCCCAAGCCGTCCCGTCCATCTGAAGCTCATCAGGTCGGCACCACCCTTCGCTCGCCGGCTCGCCACGAGCACCAGTACCCGGCTAAGGACGCCACGGCAGCCGTCCCTATAGCCTCGACCGGCCGGCTATAAATAGCCATGCTCCGAGCCCTCCCCGAGCACCCGCAATGCCCACGACAGTCCCTCTCCCTCCCAGCTTCCTCCTAGCCAAAGTTCTAGCCCTCTCCCGCTCCAACTGCTTGGGCCAATCTCCATGACCGCCGCTGCCCTCCGCTCAAAAATTGAGCTGCCCGAGCCCCCTCCTTCCCTCCTACCCACACTCGAGTGCCTTCCCCACCCCCACGAACCTCCCTGGCATCCCAACTTCCCTTCCCCGCGGCCGTGCCGTGCTCCCCATCACTGCCGTTGCCGCCGTCCACCATGGAAAAAATGGCCACTGCTCCGAGGGTCTCCGGCTTTCGTGTTCTGCATGGACGGGTTGCCCTCGCTGCGCTGGTCACGCTGGTAGGCAGAGCGTCACCGGGGACGGCTTGTGGCTCCAGCAATCGCCGCCGGAGTCGCTCCTCCCCTCCGTCGGGTACGTGCGTGGGAGGAGGACGATGGACCTGCAGGTGGGGTCCGGTCGACAGTGGCTCCACCCCTTTTTTTTTCAGCCGCAGCAGCTATTGGGCTCAGTCCAAACGCATAGTAGCGGCAGCGTCCGAAGCCAGCCCAGGTTGGCCCGGTGCAGCAGTGCCATTTCGCTTTATTCACAGAAAAACTGTCCAGGGACCCAGATGTGAATAAAAGTTTTATAGAAAGGTCCCTGAACAGTCAATCTGTTATATCTTTGCAACCGCAACTCCGATTCAGGTGATTCCAAAGCCCACCTTCTCTGTTCGTCGAGCCCGTTCCGATAAGGTCACTTTCATAAGGTTTACACATTCTGAAAATGCCCATTTTGCCCCTGCCCTATATTCAGCCCCTCCGAGAGGGAATCTTCTCCGGCGAATTTTTCCGCGAGGTGATCGCACTTCTCTCCGGTGAATCCATCGACCCCCAGGCAAGCCAACCATCTGATATATGCCCTAAAGCATTGCTTCTGTGTTATTCTTGTGTGTTTAAATTAATGATCATATTTATGTTGAAAGTAAATGAATAGGCAAATCCTGCTAGTTCAAATTGTTGTTTACTCCACTATTGTTTATCATGAATGCTATCGCACTATGTTAATAGGTTAGTCCCAAAAAATGATATATAATTGCATATAAAAACATCCAAGATTGATACTATAATAGCATGGAACAATAAAACATTATAGATACGTTGGAGACGTATCATCCATCAACTACTTCATCTGATTGTTTAGCAGTTCCGGATGCGAGGGCGCCTGGAATTGTTGCCAGAACGCCCTCTCCGTAGCATGGCCCTCCCGCACGCCGTAATAATGGCCTGCGTCTGCCACGCTCCTCGAAAGATCGGCGAAGGCCTCTGCGGATCACCACAGCTAGGTGAGCGAACCCCTTGTGGCCGAAAACACATTGAAGCAAAAATGGCTTACCAGCAGCGATTGCTACTTGTAGTCTGCGTTGGTATTTCCCCGAAGAGGAGAGGATGATGCAGTACAGTAGAGATAAGTATTTCCCTCAGTTAAGAACCAAGGTTATCAATCTAGTAGGAGAACCAAGCAAAATTCCGTTAAGCGCACCTGTACACAAAAGAGCAAACACTTGCACCCAACGCAAATAAGAGGGTTGTCAATCCTCTTAGCGGTTATTTGCAAGGATTAAATCTTATCGAGGTAAATAGATAAACTAAAATACTAATAAAAATAAATGTAAATAAATTGCAGCAAGGTATTTTTAAGTTTTTAATATATGATAAAGTAGACCGGGGGCCATAGTTTACACTAGAGGCTTCTCTCTCGAACGCATAGCATACGGTGGGTAAACAAATTACTGTTGGGCAATTAATAGAAAAGCAAATAATTATGACGGATTCATGGCGATGATCATGTATATAGGCATCACGTCCGAGACAAGTAGACCGACTCCTGCCTGCATCTACTACTATTACTCCACCCATTGACCGCTATCCAGCATGCATCTAGGGTATTAAGTATGAAACAGAGTAATGCCTTAAGCAAGATGACATGATGTAGATGTGACACCCTGGTTTTCGCTCCTTGTTTTTTTTTCCTTCGCGGGATTGGACTCCCGTCTTTTTTCAATGTTATCGGAATTTTTCTCGCTCTTGGGTATATGAAGATGGTCATTTAGCCTTGCCTTTTCTATCCAGCAGAAAGCTTTGTCAAGGAAGTACCACTTTGGCATTTCCAAATGAGCTGAAATTTTTCCAGTACCTCCATGCATCCAAATAATCTTCCTACACCAAATTTCAGCCCAATCAATTCAGCCATGTGAGCACAACTTCAAAGTCTAGTTTCTGGACCAAATTCTGCATTGTGAAGGAAGTATATGCAAAATAGGTCCAAATGCCTTCAAATTTTTCCAGCATCTACTCCTTCCTACCACATCTCAATTTGACAACATCTCAATCTCACTTACTAAGCCATTTCACCTCAGCAAGGTCCCCAAGTTTCTGTCCAGAAGTTGTTCTGGATCCCTTCGATCAACCCAGACCCTTCCCAATCTCTCCAGTGGCAAACCTCATCTGTTTGAGCAGTGAAGGACCTATTTGACATGGTCTAACGTGCAGGCGTGCGCCAGAGCATGCAATGCACGTGGTGACCACGCAGCGGCCACACAGAAACAGAGCTCTGCGCACTGTCCTCGTCGGCCAGCTAGCTCCGGCCAACTCCGGCTTGTCTGAGCGTGTCTAGCGGCTCTGCGACGTCCACGCGGCCCTCTCTAGACCCTTCTCCCCTCCAGTTTCTTCCTCCTCACGCCACGACGAGTGCCGCCATGGCCACTGTTGCCTCGTGATCCGCCGTCGCCTTCCTCTCCGTTGGCTTCTTCCCTCCCGAGCCGTCCCGTCCATCTGAAGCTCGTCAGGTCGGCACCACCCTTCGCTCGCCAGCTCGCCACGAGCACCAGTACCCGGCTAAGGACGCCACGGCGGCCGTCCCTATCGCCTCGGCCGGCCCCGAGCACCCGCAACGCCCACGGCAGTTCCTATCCCTCCCAGCTTCCTCCTAGCCGAAGTTCTGGCCCTCTCCCGCTCCAACTGCTCGGGCCAATCGCCATGACCGCCGCTGCCCTCCGCTCAAAAATTGAGCTGCCTGAGCCCCCTCCTTCCCTCCTACCCACACTCGAGTGCCTTCCCCACCCCCACGAACCTCCCTGGCATCCCATCTTCCCTTCCCCGCGGCCGTGTCATGCTCCCCATCACCGTCGTTGCCGCCGTCCGCCACGGGAAACATGGCCACTGCTCCGAGGGTCTCCGGCATTCGTGTTCTGCATGGACAGGTTGCCCTCGCGACGCTGGTCACGCTGGTAGGCAGAGCATCGACGGGGACGGCTTGTGGCTCCGGTAATCGCCGCCAGAGTCGCTCCTCCCCTCGGTCGGGTGCGTGTGTGGGAGGAGGGCGATGGACCTGCAAGTGGGGTCCGGTCGGCTGTGGCTCCACCTCATTTTTTTTTCAGCCGCATCAGCTATTGGGCTCAGTCCAAACGCACAGTAGCGGCAGCGGCCGAAGCCAGCCCAGGTCGGCCCGGTGCAGCAGTGCCGTTTTGCTTTATTCACAGAAAAACTGTCCAGGGACCCAGATGTGAATAAAAGTTTTATAGAAAGGTCCCTAAACAGTCAATCTGTTATATCTTTGCAACCGTAACTCCGATTCAGGTGATTCCAAAGCCCACCTTCTCTGTTCGTCGAGCCCGTTCCGATAAGGTCACTTTCATAAGGTTTACACATTCTGAAAATGCCCATTTTGCCCCTGCCCTATATTCAGCCCCTCCGAGAGGGAATCTTCTCCGGCGAATTTTTCCGCGAGGTGATCGCACTTCTCTCCGATGAATCCATCGACCCCCAGGCAAGCCAACCATCTGATATATGCCCTAAAGCATTGCTTCTGTGTTATTCTTGTGTGTTTAAATTAATGATCATATTTATGTTGAAAGTAAATGAATAGGCAAATCCTGCTAGTTCAAATTGTTGTTTACTCCACTATTGTTTATCATGAATGCTATCGCACTAGTGACTCATTGTAATATAGTATGGATATAGGTTGTTATGTTGATATACTAGTTTACATATTGGATTATCATTATTGCTGCAACGATAAAGAATATGATATAATGACTACAACCTCCTCCGTCGGCAGGATCGAGTCATAGTGCCACTGAACCGAACTCATCAATGCAGCCATATTTGCCTTTATGGGAAGGCCCTGACTTGGTCTGTTGTCTTGTCTCTTATCGGTACCTCCAAAGAGGGAAGGTTATGCATGCGTGCTACCCTGGCCCGGTAGGCGGCGATAACCTTGTGAGCCCAGTTGTTTGTTTAGCCCGGGGTCCCCGTTTGGGACAGTTTAGTTTGGCCACGACGGTGGCAGGTGTCAGGAGTGACACAGGGGCCACCCAGGACTTGACCCGGGAAGGGTATGATTGTCGGTGGGTCCGTATGAGTGCTGGGCAATAGGAAAGTTTTGTTGGAGCAGCACCGGTCCACCCAAATGGGAACATGTGCTAAAGTACGAGGCTAGGAGCTCCATAGTGTGGGAAAAGTGCGCAACCTCTGCAGAGTGTAAATCTATTCGAATAGCCGCGTCCTCGGTCATGGGACACAGTTCGTACTAGGTCACACTATTTGGTCTGTGTCGAGTCTGGAGGAACAAACTATATAATGTTATTGCTAAGACTGAACCAGAGAGTGGTAAGGTTTGCCAGACTTGCCGTGCAGATGCATGGACATCAGATGGTGTCAGGGATATGAATGTCAGCCACGCGATGGCTATGAGATGAGTGGTCAGATGACCGCAAGAGTTAGACTGGATTTGGTTATGATTTGGATTAGATCATGAATATTTGGAGTATGAATTCATTACCCGATATACTTTATCTTCGTCATGCTGTTCTTACTTCAGTAGTAATATTGCTAGATAATCCTGCTACGACATGATAATTAATAATGCTAGATAGTTAAACCATAATAGTTAATATTGCTATAAGAATTGATGCATGCTTGAATGCCATGGAATGCTTTGCTTGGTGTATATGTTGGTTTGGTTTGCTTGCGAGTACATTCAAAAGTACTCAGCGGCCTTCAATGTGGCCAGGTTCACCTAAGGATCCGACGTCCACTAGCGAGGAGCCGGAGTGTTCGCGGGCTAGAAGAGTAACCCATCAGATCCCTGTGGATTGGAGCCGCACCAAGACCATGCTGCCTTAGATAGGGTTTTTCCGCTGCCATCACCCTTGTAAAATATCATGTAAGACTTATATGTTCATTAATAGAAATGCATGTGTTCATGATACTTGTTGTAAAAGCGCATGCCAGAGTGATTTCCTGGGCTGCGTGTGCGGCGACCGTTTGGCTACAGTGGTAATCTGGCGGGGCGCCATAGTAGACAAAGTAACCTCAAGCAATATTTTTAAACCCCATCTTTTTATCCTTAATGGCAACAATACAAATATGTGTCATGTCCCCTTCTGTCACTGGGATTGAGCACTGCAAGATTGAACCCATCACAAAGCACCTCTCCCATTGCAAGATAAATCAATCTAGTAGGCCAAACCAAATCGATAGATCGGAGAGATATACAAAGCTATAACAATCATGCATAAAAGAGTTCAGAGAAGACTAAAATATTTCTCATGAATAATCTGATCATAAACTCACAATTCATCGGATCCCAACAAACACACCGCAAAAGAAGATTACATCGGATAGAACTCCAAGAACATCGAGGAGAACATGGTATTGAAGATCAAAGAGAGAGAAGAATCCATCTAGCTACTAGATATGGACCCGTAGGTCTCTGGTAAACTACTCACACATCATCAGAAGGGCAGCAAGGTTGATGTAGAAGCCTTCCATGATCGATTCCCCCTCCGGCAGAGTACCGGAAAAGGCCTCCAGATGGGATCGCGGAAGAACATAGGCTCGTGGCGGCGGAAAGGTTTTCTCTTCTGTCTCTCTGTTGGTTTGGGAATATTTGTGGATTTATAGCGAAGGAATTAGGTCAAGAGGTGCCACGAGGGGCCCATAAGCCTGGGGGCGCGCCCTCCAGGCTTGCCGCCTCCTCGCGGCTCTTCTGGTCTTCTCCCGAAGCTTCTTGGGTCTTTTCTGGTCCAGAAAAAATTAATCCAAAGTTTTTTTCTCGTTTGAACACTTTTTGATAATGATTTCCTGAAAAGGCAAAAACAAGCAAAAAACAGCAACTGGCACTGGGCACTGTGTAAATTCGTTAGTCCCAAAAAATGAAATATAATGGCATATAAAACATCCAAGGTTGATACTATAATAGCATGGAACAATAAAAAATTATAGATACGTTGGAGACGTATCAGCGATCTGCTTCACTTGCTGAAGCACCTCGCGGTCTGCACGGGCATGGGTTTGGACCTCGGCGTGCGCCTAGTGCAGCTTCTCGAGCTCGGTGCTCACTGCCTTCTCCTTCTCTTGCAGGACGTCGCGCTCTTGATAAACGCCCTTCAGGGTCTCCTCCACCTCCAGGACCCGTGCCTGGTCCTTGCCCCTGGCCACCCTCTCGGCGGCCAACTCCTCTTCGGCCTTCGTAGCCACAGTTTTCTGCTGCTTGGCCTCTTGCCGAGCTTTCGCCAGCTCGGCCTTAAGTGTCTCAAGCTCCGCCGTAGCAGCTGTCATGCAAAACAGCTCGGCGTCAGAATTGAATATTTTAAGAATATTGGCACTCTCAAAACTTCTTGCAGTTTACCTTGAGACAGCTTGATCTGTTTTTTCATCAGATCGAGGTCCTCCTCAGACCTCTGCAGCTTCCTGTTCATCTCCGCCACCTCCTCGGAGGCGCAGCTCGGAGCCGAGGTCGACACCTGAAAACATACACCCACGCCTTAGTCCCTGTTTTTTGACTGCCATCCTCTGGCCATTCCTTTTTGAAGAATGGCCAGAGCCTTGGGGGCTACCGGATTGGCACCTAAAACATTCTCAAACATCGACCCCAAGGCCAATTTTTCAAAACTAGCCTTGGGCTCGGGGGCTACTGGCTAGATACGCTCTTACAAACTACGTGTTGGGTAATGATACGTCTCCGTCATATCTATAATTTTTGATTGTTTCATGCCAATATCCTACAATTTCCACATACTTTTGGCAATATTTTATATTATTTTTGGGACTAACATATTGATCCAGTGCCCAGTGCCAGTTCCTGTTTTCTGCTTGTTTTTTGTTTCGCAGAAAATCTATATCAAACGAAGTCCAAATGCAATAAATTTTTATAGAGAATTATTTTGGAATATATGTGATTTTTGGGAGGTGGAATCAACGCAAACGGAGGCCCACAGCCTCCACAAGGCATCTTGGCGCGGCCTCTCTCTCCCAGCTGTGTGGTGTTGCCTTGTGGGCACACCATAAGTCGGTTGGGGTCCTTCTTTAGCCCCAAGGAATCTTATATCGAGAAAAAAATCGTGTTAAAATTTCAGCCCGATCGAAGTTACGAATCTCCGGATATTTAAGAAACGGTGAAAGGCCAGAAAACAGGAACGCGAAACAGAAGAGAAATAGAAGAGAAACAGAGAGAGAGATCCAATCTCGGAGGGGCTCCTCCCCTCCGGGGGCTATGGTGGCCATGCACCATAGGGGGAACTCTCCTCCCATCTAGGGGGGAGGCCAAGGAATAAGCACAAGGAGGGGGGCTCTCTCCCCCTCTCTCCCGGTGGCGCCGGAACGCCGTCGGGGCAATCATCGTGACGGCGATCTACTCCAACAACTTCGCCGCCGTCATCACCAACTCTCTCCCCCTCTATGCAGCAGTGTAACCTCTCTATTCCCACTATAATTCTCTACTTGAACATGGTGCTTAACGCTATATATTATTATCCAATGATATGTGGCAATCCTATGATGTTTGAGTAGATTCGTTTTGTCCTATGGGTTGATTGATGATCGTGATTGGTTTGAGTTGTATGTTTTATTTTGGTGCTGTCCTATGGTGCCCTCCGTGTCGCGCAAGTGTGAGGGATTCCCGCTGTAGGGTTTGCAATATGTTCATAATTCTCTTATAGTGGGCGGCTAGAGTGACAGAAGCTTACACCCAAGTAAGGGGGTTGTTGTGTATGGGAGTAAAGGGGACTTGTTACTTAATGCTATGGTTGGGTTTTACCTTAATGATCCTTTGTACGGAAAGCGGATGATTTCTAGAGTTCCAATCATAAGTGCATATGATCCAAGTACGGAAAGTATGTTAGCTCATGCCTCTCCCTCATATAAAATTGCAATAATGATTACCGGTCTAGTTATCGATTGCCTAGGGCCAAATCTTTCTCTTGTGTTACAAAAAGCTTTCTACTAAACAACTAACTTTTATTATCTTGCAAAGTGCTCCTAGTTTTATTCTTGCAAAGTTGTTCTAGCATTACACCTACAAAGTACTTCTAGTTTCATACTTGTTCTAGGTAAAGCAAACGTTAAGTGTGCGTAGAGTTGTATCGGTGGTCGATAGAACTTGAAGGGAATATTGATTCTACCTTTAGCTCCTTGTTGGGTTCGACACTCTTATTTATCGAGAAAGGCTACAACTGATCCCCTATACTTGTGGGTTATCAAGACCTTTTTCTGGCGCCGTTGCCGGGGAACAATAGCGTGGGGTTGATATTCTCATGTGTGCTTGTTTGCTTTGTCACTAAGTAGTTTTTATTTTCTGTTCTAAGTTGTTTTATATCTTTAGTTATGGATATGGAACACGAAACACCAAAAAAATTAGTTGTACTTGCTACTCATGGAGATGGGGAACCTACTAAAACCCTCAATGCTGGTTATGTGAAAAACATTAAATACTACTTTGATAATCCATATAAATCTCCATTCAACTTGATAATGGGATATACTTTGGATCAACGGGAATACTTTAGGGATTATCGCTTGTCTCAAAAAGGGAAACTCTTATGCGATCAAATTGATTATTTGCATTGGTATGCTCGGAATTTATGCTTAAGATATGATTATACTTGTTGCTCTAAGATGAAGGCTCCACACCTTCCCTTTTCATGTAAATTTAATGATAATGAAACCTTGGCTTCTTATGCTAATGGTGTATATGATTACTATGATGTGGAACAAATAGAAGAATTTGTTGCTTTTAAGGGTGCTTATGAAATTGAATCTTTGTTTGAAAAGTATGAAAACTATGATGATGTTGTTTACAGATCTGAAAATTATGCTATACTAAAATATTACTATGAGAATTATGAATACAATGCCTATATTGATGAATTTATTGAGAAAGTCTCCGCTGCCCAAGAAGAGACTAATGTTTTGCAGGAATCTATGGAAGAAATTCATGACACTGTGAGCTCATTAGATGAAAAAGATGACGAGGAGAGCGAAGAACAAAGGGAGGAAGAGCGGATTAGCTACTCGTGCCCACCTTCTAATGAGAGTAACTCTTCAACTCATACATTGTTTAATTTCCCTTCGTGCTTACCGAAGGATGAATGCTATGATAATTGCTATGATCCCTTGGATTCATTTGAAATATCCCTTTTTGATGAAATTGATGCTTGCTATGCTTGTGGCTATGATGCCAATATGAATTATGCTTATGGAGATGAACTTGCTATAGTTCCTTATGTTAAACATGAAATTGTTGCTATTGCACCCACACATGATAGTCCTATTATCTTTTTGAATTCTCCAAACTACACTATATCGGAGAAGTTTGCACTTATTAAGGATTATATTGATGGGTTGCGTTTTACTATTGCACATGCTAATTTTGATGGATATAATATGCATGTGCTTGCTGCTCCTACTTGCAATTATTATGAGAGAGGAACTACATCTCCGCCTCTCTATGTTTCCAATATGATAAAATTGCAAGAAACTGTTTATACTATGCATTGGCCTTTACTTGATGTGCATGAATTGTTCTTTTATGACATGCCGATGCATAGGAAGAGAGTTAGACTTCGTTATTGCATGAAATATGTTGCTTTGTGCTCACTACTAAATTACAAATCATTGTTAATTGAAATTGGCTTTGATATACCTTGGGATCCGGGTGGATCAATTACTTGAGCACTTTATGCCTAGCTTAATGGCTTTAAAGAAAGCACTGCCTGGGAGACAACCCGGAAGTTTTAGAGAGTCGATTTATTTTGTTGTGTGCTTTTAAAAAAAGTTTAAAATCAAAAAAATATATAGAGGGGAACCTAAAACTTTTTCAAAAAGAAAAGCGAAAGTGAGACAGATGAGCAAGGTGGAAGTGGGTGCTAGATACGTCTCCGTCGCATCTACTTTTCCAAACACTTTTGCTCTTGTTTTGGACTCTAATTTGCATGATTTGAATGAAACTAACCCGGACTGACGCTGTTTTCAGCAGAACTACCATGGTGTTGTTTTTGTGCAGAAATAAAAGTTCTCGGAATTGGACGAAACATTTTGGAGATTTTTTATGCAATAAATAAAAAATACTGGAGCAAAGACCCACTGGAGGGGGGCCACCAGGTGCCCACGAGGCACCAGGGCGCGCCCATCCCCAGGGCGCGCCCTGGTGGCTTGTGGGGCCCATGTGGCTCCGCTGACCCTAATCTCAGCACTATAAATTCCTATTTCCCAAGAAAAAAATCAGAGAGGAAGTTTCATCGCGTTTTACGATACGGAGCCGCCACCACCTCTTGTTCTTCATCGGGAGGCCAGATCTGGAGTCCGTTCGGGGCTCCGGAGAGGGGGATCTTCCAACTAACTCGATTACATGATAAATCTCATCCAACCCAATGCTTTGTTCCGGTTCTCTATTAAAAGGAGGCCTTAATATCCCTTAGTTTCCTTATGGACCCCGCTACCATGGGAGGGTAGGACAAAAGATGTCATGCAAGTTCTTATCGCAAGCACGTATGACTATATACGGAATACATGCCTACATTACATTGATGAATTGGAGCTAGTTCTGTGTCGCCCTAGGTTATGACTGTTACATGATGAATGTTATCCAACATAATCACCGATCCAATGCCTACGAGCTTTTCACATATTGTTCTTTGCTAAGTTACTACTGTTGCTACTACTGTCACAATTGCTACAAAACTATTGCTGCTACCGTTACCGTTACTGTTACTATTATTGCTATTGCTATCAAACTACCATACTACTGTGCTACTGATCACTCTGCTACAGATATTTAGTCTCCAGGTGTGGTTGAATTGACAACTCAACTGCTAATACTTGCAAATATTCTTTGGCTCCCCTTGTGTCGAATCAATAAATTTGGGTTGAATACTCTACCCTCGAAAACTGTTGCGATCCCCTATACTTGTGGGTTATCAAGACCTTTTTCTGGCGCCGTCGCTGGGGAGCATAGCTTTATTTGTTGAGTCACTTGGGATTTATATCTGTTGATCACTATGAAGAATCTGAAAGACGCTAAGACCAAGATTGTTCCCTCTAAGACGAGGGCAGGTAAGGAACTGCCATCTAGCTCCGCACTTGATTCACCTTCTGTTTTGAGTAGGCTTGTGACACCACCACCTACTATTCATTCTACTATGTCGCAAGTTATTGATGATACTGCTTCTGCTATGAATGATACTTATGATGATGCTAGTACTATGCTTGATAATAATGTGCCACTTGGTGAATTTCTTGATGAACAAATTGCTAAAACTAAAGGAATTGAAAATGTTGAAACTCTTGAGAATTGTGATTCACCTATTATGCCTAGCTCTCCTATTAGAGTTGAATCACCTGATGAACATGTCTTTGATAGGGAGACGGCTAGAGCCATTCTCGCTTGTAATGATAGAGATGAGGTTATAAAACTGCTTGCTGAAATGAAGGAAAAATCTATGAGGGGGAGAATGAAATATGATCCTAAGTTTGCTACCTCTCCCATATTTGTTACCGATAAGGATTATGAATTCTCTGTCGATCCTGAGTTAATTACTTTGGTTGAATCTGATCCTTTCCATGGCTATGAAACTGAAACCGTTGTGGCACATCTTACTAAATTAAATGATATAGCCACCCTATTCGCTCACGAGGAATTTTTTTGCTATTACTATATTCTTAAGTTATTTCATTTCTCGTTAAATGTTGATGCTAAGATATGGTATAATACTCTTGCTCCTGGTTGTGTGCGTAGTCCCCAGGATATGATTTATTACTTCTCTGAAAAATATTTTCCTGCTCATAAGAAACAAGCTGCCTTATAGGAAATATTTAACTTTGTGCAAATAGAAGAAGAGAATCTCCCTCAAGCTTGGGGGAGGCTTCTCCAATTACTTAATGCTTTGCCTGATCATCCTCTTAAGAAGAATGAAATACTTGATATCTTCTATAATGGACTAACCGATGCTTCTAGGGACTACCTAGATAGTTGTGCTGGTTGTGTTTTCAGGGAACGAACTATTGAACAAGCTGAGGAACTATTGAATAATATATTGAAGAATGATAATGATTGGGCACTTCCTGAACCACCGCCTAAACCCACTCCAAAGAAGAGGGGTATTTTATTTCTCAGTCCTGAAGATATGCAAGAAGCAAAGAAATGTATGAAGGAAAAGGGTATCAAAGCTGAAGATGTTAAGAATTTGCCACATATTGAAGAAATACATGGTCTTGACACACCGCCACAGGTGGTAGAGGTTAATTCTTTTATAAAGTTTGATGAAGGTGATATTCCTTATAACAAACCTCCTAGTCAATGTTTGTATGAATTTGACAATTATATTATTAAGCAAGATCACTTCAATGCAAATGTTATGAAACAATTGAAACAAAATGCCTACTTGATTGATCGCTTGAGTGACTTGTTGTTTAGAATTGCTAATGATGTCAAGGGTGTAGGTAAACATGCATCTATGGTTCAAACCCAGTTAGAACAAGTTGCTAAATCTCAAAGTGAATTGCTCAATGAAATGAATAACAATATGAATGATCATGCTGTTAGACTAATGACTAGAGGAGGTAGAATGACTCAGGAGCCACTTTATCCTGAAGGTCACCCTAAAAGAATTGAACGAGACTCTCAAAGAATTAATGTTGATGCACCTAGTCCATCTAAAAAGAAAAACAAAAATGATAGGACTTTGCATACTTCTAGTGAACCTGAGGTAGAAAAACCCTCTGAGGATAATAATGATGTTTCTATTTCCGATGCTGAAACACAATCTGGTAATGAACATTCACCTAATGATAATGATAATGATGATGCTCATGTGGATGCTCAACCAGATGATGATAAAGAACCTGATAATGATGTTGAAATAGAACATGCGGTTGATCTTGATAACCCACCTTCTAAATATAAACGTTATGATAGGAGAGATTTCGTTGCTAGAAAACATGGTAAAGAAAGAGAACCATGGGTTCAAAAACCCATGCCCTTTCCTCCTAAACCATCTAAGAATAAGGATGAGGAAGAATTTGAATGCTTTGCTGAAATGCTTAGGCCAGTCTTTTTGCATACTCGTTTGACTGATATTTTAAAGATGGCCCCATATGCTAAATACATGAAAGATATTGTCACTAATAAAAGAAAAATACCTGAAGCTGGAATTTCCACCATGCTTGCAAACTATTCTTTTAAGGATGGAGTACCTAAGAAACTAGGAGATCCAAGAATACCAACTATACCATGCTCCATTAAAAGAAATTATGTCAAAACTGCTCTGTGTGATTTAGGAGCCGGTGTTAGTGTTATGCCCTTCTCTTTATATGAAAGACTTGATTTGAATAAACTCACTCCGACTGAAATATCATTGCAAATGGCTGACAAATCAACTGCCATACCTATCGGTGTTTGTGAGGATGTGCCCGTTGTAGTTGCAAATGTTACTATCTTAACAGACTTTATTATACTTGATATGCCAGAGGACGACAACATGTCGATTATCCTTGGTAGACACTTTTTGAATACTGCAGGGGCTGTTATTGATTGCAACAAAAGCAAGGTCACTTTTCATATCAATGGTAATGAACATACGGTGCACTTTCCGAAGAAACAATTTCAAGTAAACGGTATTCATGTTATTGAAAAGACTTCGAAAATTACTATTGGAAGTTTTCAACTCCCTCTTCCTACTGTCAAAAAGGAATATGAAACATTTATAATTGGGGAGATGCATATCCCCGTTGAGGTAAACAAGTGTTTTACGAAGATTCTTCGATTTCATGTTACTCGAAAATGGTTTGTTAATAAGACTTGATCAACCTTATTAATGGATTCTTTTTGAGGGGCATGTAGTCGATGAATTTAGTAAGCACAACCTTCTATACCCACTTTTTGTTTTCTGTTATTTTTAGTTAAATGCAATAAAATGCCATGATTATCCTATTTTTTGAATTATCCGTGCAATAAAAAGGTGCCCAAAAATGAAAGTGCTCAAAATGATCTGATATTTTATATGAATTTTTATAGAATATTTAATAATTTTTGGCACTGAAAACATCCAGGGGGATGCCCGAGGTGCCCACGAGGCATCAAGGCGCTCCCCCCCTAGGCGCACCCTGGTGGCTTGTGGGCCCCACAGGGACCCCCTCACTTATTCCTTCAGCCCACTTCGTCTCTTACCTCTAGCAAAAATTCCTGGTAGCTCTCTCTCTCGTGTTCTTGCTCCGAAACCTGAGATTTTCGATCTATTTGCTCGGAGCTCCGTTTCCAAAACTGTTTTGGGGGATTGCTACTTGAAAATTGTTCGTAGAGAAAATGAACTTCTTTAGGAGGAGTTCTTCGAGGAGGAGGTCCTCGGAGGGATCGTCGAGTGAGAGCTCGATACGACAGGCTTATGTCGAACCAAGGGCAAGCTCGGTGCGAATCTTCGATACCAAATCATGTCGGTGGCCGTGCGACGAGCTCATGATAGGCGCAGGTATTAAAGAAGAATTTGATGAATATATTCATAACACTGAGCTCGCTCCCTTCATTGCAGATAAGTGCACGCAACACTACAACCTTGACATCCCATTCACTAAAAAGTTTGAGTTTCATCCTCGCACTTCTAGAGTTTTGTTTCACTTGTATGACCGAGCTTATAATATGCCTCTAGAAGAATTCTGTGATGCATGCAAAATTCCATATTGGGGTTCGTTAGATGAACCACCAAAATCTGATTATGAGATGTTTCTTAATAGTCTTTGCAATGGTGAGGATAGAGGGGTCACCCAAGCTAGAATAAAAAACATACAATTTCCCTCTATTTGTTACTTTGCACTATTTAACGACAAATGCATCATGGGTAAACAAGACTGCAATACACTTTGCGCCCCTGATTTGAGCCTCATACACACTGCTTTAATCGGCATTAAACGATATAATCTTGGGGCAATTGTTTCACGAAGACTGCAATGCAACGCGAGTAGTGGTCATTTTTATGGAGGAATTTATGCCTCTCGCGTAGCTGCAAGGCTAGGAATCACACCTAGGCCCAATGTTCCTATATTACCTGATAAATATTTAGACTTTGAGACGATGCAGCGCCACGAGTTTATTAAGCATGGAGCTCAGAACTATGACTATAACCTGATGTTCGATAAAAACTCCATTGTATCTGTTATTTTGCCTGCACCTGCACTCTTTGATTTTCAGAGTAAACAAACATATTTCATCGATGAGAGCGAGGCACGCGAGTACAACGTAGCCATGGAAGCCGCTCGTTAGGCTGAGAAGGATGCACGGAGAGCCTCCACGAGCTACCACTTTGATTATTACCCAGATCAGCGATGGTGATTACCAAGGTAGGCAAATGCCTAAGCTTGGGGGAGTACGTATTTCTCACCGACATTACATTCATGCTCACACATTTCATTCCAGTTGTCGGTGTTCATCCTTTTTCATTGTACGATCCATGTTAGTTTTATCTTCTCGTTTTCTTCTTGTGTGTTTGAAAAACTTGGAGAAAATCCAAAAATATTTCTCGCTTCTTTTCGGTTTTTCTTTCTAGTTTAATTAGTTGTAGTATTAAAAGAAAACCCAAAAAGATTTCCCGTTTCTTCTTTTGCTTGTTGGGAGCTTTCCCGTCTAAATAGTTTTTCTCTTTTTTGTTTTGTCTTCTTTAATTTGCTTCCTTCAAGAAAAAACTAAAAACTCCAAAAATATTTCAGTGTGTTTCTCTGAAATTCTTTTCTTTCATTGAGTCTTTGTAAGGAGAAGACCACGATGAAAATGTTAAGTGGCTCTCATATGCATTATTGTTGATCTAACAAAGAGCCCATATTATCTTGTCTTCTCCTTTGAATATAATGTTTGCATATTCCAGCTTGGTCCACGACACTCTTGCACTATTATTATTTTCACATCATTCGGTCGTGCAAGTGAAAGGCAATAATGATGATAATTTGATGAAGTGACTGTGGCAAGGAAAAGCGGGTATGAACTCAACTTGTTTGAGTTTTTGTAAATATGTTTAACTCGGTATCCATGGTTCAGCATATTACGATTAAACATGTTTATGATGACAATTAGAGATTATAGTTGCTCATGCCATGCTTAAGTAGCTAGGAGTGGATAATGATTTATCTTGGGTGTCAACATGCATTAAAATGATTGTGATGTAGTATGATGATATGGTATCCTCCTCTAAATGTTTCAAGTGGCTTGACTTGGCACATGTTCACGCATGTAGTTTATTCAAAACCAACATAGCCTCCACGATATTTATGTTCATGGTGCTTATATCCTACTCATGCTAGTATTCAATGTTGATTATTCATAATGCATGATTATGACCGTTTTCGCTCTCTAGTTGGTCGCTTCTCAACCTATTTGCTAGCCTTCGCCTGTACTAAGCGAGAATACTGCTTGTGCCTCAAAATCCTTAAACCAAAGTTATTCCAGATGAGTCCACTATATCTACCCATATGTGGTATTACTCTGTCGTTCTAAGTAAATTTGCATGTGCCACCTCTAAATATTCAAATAAACATATGTTTTGTGTGCCCGTACCGCTCATGGAGTGACAGGGGCCGGTCAATATCTTCCATGCTAAGCGGGTTATTCTCATGATGAGTGTTTATTCACTTGTCCTTGCACGAGAGGGGCTGGTAATCGGGATGCCCAGTACCATGATTAAAATTGCAAAATAATAAAACAAACTCCCCCAAAAAGTTGTTGGTATGGAGGGCACAAGAGGATTCCGCAAGCCATGGCTTGTGTTTGTTGGTGGAGGGGGAGTAAACTTTACTTTACCGCCGCTAATTTGTTTAGCATGGAAGATATTAAAAACTCTCGGTCGTGACATTGACAGGAAAGGCATACCTCCCAAAATTATATTTATCTCTGATTTAAGCTTTGAGCTCTGGCACCTCTGCAAATCCCTGCTTCCCTCTGCGAAGGGCCCATATATTTACTTTTATGTTATTTTACTTTTATTGTTGAGTCACCACCTTCTCAATTAAGCACCAGTCCCGAGAGCACTATTGTCATTCTCATGCATTGTGTATAGTTAATGTTGTGTGCATCATGACTGGATCTCTTCTACCATGAATTACAATGTTTAGTCGCTGCTACAACTTTGGAGGTGCTCTGCATTTATTTTTTGCGGTCTCAGAAAGGGCTAGCGAGATACCATGTTGTCATATTATATCATGATTGTTTTGACAAAGTGTTGGCATTTGAGATATTTTATTATTGCTCGCTAGTTGATTATGCCATTGATATGAGTGAATATAATTTCTAAGAGTTATCATTTGCATGGTTAGTTATAATATTTGCTGAAACCCTGGGTATTATTTAAGCATATATATAGATACAAGAACAAAAGAGTTCGTAAATTTTTTTCTTTATCACTTTTAGTTTGTCAACTGAATTGCTTGAGGACAAGCAATGAGTTAAGCTTGGGGGAGTTGATACATCTCCGTCGTATCTACTTTTCCAAACAATTTTGCTCTTGTTTTGGACTCTAATTTGCATGATTTGAATGAAACTAATCCGGACTGACGCTGTTTTCAGCAGAACTACCATGGTGTTGTTTTTGTGCAGAAATAAAAGTTCTCGGAATTGGACGAAACTTTTTGGAGATTTTTTATGGCATAAATAAAAAACACTAGAGCAAAGACCCACTGGAGGGGGCCACCAGGTGCCCACGAGGCACCAGGGCACGCCCACCCCTCCAGGGTGCGCCCTGGTGGCTTGTGGGGCCCACGTGGCTCCGCTGACCCTAATCTCAGCACTATAAATTCCTATTTCCCGAGAAAAAAATCAGAGAGGAAGTTTCATCACGTTTTACGATACGGAGCTGCCGCCACCTCCTGTTCTTCACCGGGAGGCCAGATCTGTAGTCCGTTCGGGGCTCCGGAGAGGGGGATCTTCCGTCATCGTCATCATCAACCATCCTCCATCACCAATTTCATGATGCTCACCGCCGGGAGTGAGTAATTCCTTCGTAGGCTTGCTAGACGCTGATGGGTTGGATGAGATTTATCATGTAATCGAGTTAGTTTTGTTAGGGCTTTATCCCTAGTATCCACTATGTTCTGAGATTGATGTTGCTATGACTTTGCTATGCTTAATGCCTGTCACTAGGGCCCGAGTGCCATGATTTCAGATCTGAACCCTTTATGTTTTCATGAATATATTTGTGTTCTTGATCCGATCTTGCAAGTTATACGCACCTGCTATGTGTTATGATCCGCATACCCCAAGGTGTAAATAATTGGGATTCTTTCCGGTGATTACCGTAGTTTGAGGAGTTCATGTATTCACTATGTGTTAATGCTTTGTTCCGGTTCTCTATTAAAAGGAGACCTTAATATCCCTTAGTTTCCTTATGGACCCCGCTGCCACGGGAGGGTAGGACAAAAGATGTCATGCAAGTTCTTATCGCAAGCACGTATGACTATATACGGAATACATACCTACATTACATTGATGAATTGGAGCTAGTTCTGTGTCGCCCTAGGTTATGACTGTTACATGATGAATGTTATCCAACATAATCACCGATCCAATGCCTACGTGCTTTTCACATATTGTTCTTTGCTAAGTTACTACTATTGCTACTACTGTCACAATTGCTACAAAACTATTGCTGCTACCGTTACTGTTACTGTTACTATTATTGCTATTGCAATCAAACTACCATACTACTGTGCTACAGATCACTCTGCTGCAGATATTTAGTCTCCAGGTGTGGTTGAATTGACAACTCAACTGCTAATACTTGCAAATATTCTTTGGCTCCCCTTGTGTCGAATCAATAAATTTGGGTTGAATACTCTACCCTCGAAAATTGTTGCGATCCCCTATACTTGTGGGTTATCAGTGCTAGCCTTGAACTTTGTTCATGCCCATGGAAACTTTGTGAATCTTGATTACAGAAAATTTTCAGCAAAAATAATTATGCCCTTGTACAAATCCATTGTATTATAAAAATAATGTGCCAAGTAATGCCTTTGGGATGATTTGGATGATAGTATGGTAGATGCAGTTGGAAACAGAAATTTTGCGTCCAGTGATGGAACTTTTTTTTCGCTGGAGTGTCAGAACCTTCTGAATTTTTTACACAGTATTTATATATGAATTTCCCATGTTGTCCTAATTTTTCAGAATTTTTGGAGTTACAGAAGTATGACTATAATTCAGATCTTTACATACTGTTCTGTTTTAGACAGATTCTGTTTTTGTTGCATAGTTTGCTTATTTTGATGTATCTATGGATCGTATCGGGGGGTATGAGTCATGGAGAAGTTGGAGTATAGTAGCATTATGCCAATATTAAATATGAATTAATTTACAATAGTACTTAGAGTTTTAGATTTAATTGTTATACTAACGGATCTCACGAGGTTTCTGTTGAGTTTTGTGTGCTGAAGTTTTCAAGTTTTGGGTGAGACTACGATGGATAAAGGAATAAGGAGTGGCAAGAGCCTAAGCTTGGAGATGCCCAAGGCACCCCAAGGTAATATTCAAGGAATACTCAAGCGTCTAAGCTTGGGGATGCCCCGGATGGCATCCCCTCTTTCGTCTACAATCTATCGGTATATCACTTGGAGCTATATTTTTATTCATCACACGATATGTGTTTTACTTGGAGCATCATGTGCTTTTTCTTTTTCTTTTAATAATGTACCATGCTGGCATGATATAGTCCTTGGATGATTTATAGAATGCTCTATGCACTTCACTTATATCTTTTGAGTATGACTTTATAGAATGCTTCATGTGTTTCACTTATATCATTTGAAGTTTGGATGCCTCTTTCTCTACATATAGAAAACTGTTATTTGTAGAATGCTATTTTGCCTCACTTATATTTATTAGAGTGTGGTCTTTTGTAGAAAGAATTAAACTATCATGCTTCACTTATATCTATTTAGAGAGTCAACAGGAATTGGTCATTCACATGGTTAGTCATAAAATCCTACGTAAAACTTGTAGATCACTGAATATGATATGTTTGATTCCTTGCAATACTTTTGCGATATTAAGATGGTAATATGTGGGTGTACTAGTGAATGATTGTGGTTTAGTAAGAATATTGGTGTTAAGGTTTGTGATTCCCAAAGCATGCACGTATAGTCTTTAATTATGCTAACAAGTTGGAGCATGATTTATTATTGAGTGTCTTCCTTTGCGTGGAGGTCGGGGGCGCGCGATGGTTAACTCCTACCAACCTCCCCCCTAGGGGCATGCATAGTAGTACTTTGCTTCGAGGGCTAATAGACTTTCGCAATAAGTATGTGAGTTCTTTATGACTAATGTGAGTCCATGGATTATACGCACTCTCACCTTTCCGCAATTTGCTAGCCTCTTCGGTACCGTGCATTGCCCTTTCTCACCTCGAGAGTTGGTGCAAACTTCGCCGGTGCATCCAAACCCCGTGATATGATACGCTCTATCACACATAAGCCTCCTTATTGTTGGAAATATGCCCTAGAGGCAATTAATAAAGTGTTTATTATTATCATATTTCTCCGTTCATGATAATGGTTTATTATTCATGCTAGAATTGTATTGACCGGAAACTAAATACATGTGTGGATAATAGACAAATACTATGTCCCTAGTATGCCTCTACTAGACTAGCTCGTTGATCAAAAGATGGTCAAGGTTTCCTGACCATGGACATGAGTTTTCATTTGATAACGGGATCACATCATTAGGAGAATGATGTGATGGACATGACGCAACCGTTAGCATAGCAAATGATCGTTCAGTTTATTGCTATTGCTTTCACTATGTCAAATACACGTTCCTCTGACCATGAGATCATGCAACTCCCGGATACCGTAGGAATACTTTGGGTGTATCAAACGTCACAACGTTACTGGGTGATTATAAAGGTGCACTACAGGTATCTCCGAAAGTGTTTGTTGAGTTGGCATGGATCGAGATTGGGATTTGTCACTCCGACTACCGGAGAGGTATCTTTGGGCCCTCTCGGTAATACAGCATCACAGAAGCCTTGCAAGCACCGTGACTAAAGAGTTAGTTGCAAGATGATGTATTACGGAACGAGTAAAGAGACTTGCCGGTAACGAGATTGAACTAGGTATTGGATACCGACGATCGAATCTCGGGCAAGTAACATACCGCCAAACAAAGGGAACAACGTATGTTGACATATGAGGTTCACCGATAAAGATCTTCGTGGAATATGTAGGAACCAATATGAGCATCCAGGTTCCGCTGTTGGTTATTGACCGGAGAGTCGTCTCGATCATGTCTACATCATTCCCGAACCCGTAGGGTCCGCACACTTAAGGTTCGATGACGATTTAGTATTATATGAGTTATGTGATTGGTGGCCGAAGTTTGTTTGGAGTCCCGGATGAGATCACGGACATGACGAGGAGTCTCGAAATGGTCGAGAGGTAAAGATTCATATATTGGAAGGCTATATTCGGAGGTCGGAAAGGTTTCGAGTGATTCGGGTATTTTTCGGAGTACTGGGGAGTTACGGGAATTCGCCGGGAGAAGTAATGGGCCTTATTGGGCCATACGGGAAAAGGAGAGGCAGGCCACGTGAGGAGGCACACGCCCCCCCTTGCCCAAACCGAATTGGACTAGGGGAGGGGGCGCAGCCCCCTCTTTCCTTTCCCTCTCCCTTCCCCCTTTCCTACTCCGTATGGGAGGTGGAATCCTACTAGGACTAAGGACTCCTAGTAGGACTCCCCACACTTGGCGCACCCCTAGGGGGCCGGCCTCCTCCCTCTCATCCTTTATATACGGGGGCAAGGGGGCACCCCAAAACACAACAATTGTCCCATAGCCGTGTGCGGTGCCCCGATCTCCGTTTTCCACCTCGGTCATATTTTCGGAGAGCTTAGGCGAAGCCCTGCCGGAATCACTTCACCGTCACCGTCGCCACGCCGTCGTGCTGATGGAACTCATATACTTCCTCGACGTCTTGCTGGATCAAGAAGGCGAGGATCGTCACCGAGCTGCACGTGTGTAGAATTCGGAGGTGCCGTACGTTCGGAACTCGATCGGTGGAGCTCGAAGGATTGTTCGACTACATCAACCGCGTTGTGAGACGCTTCCGCTAACGGTCTACGAGGGTACGTAGACACACTCTCCCCTCTCGTAGCGATGCATCTCCATGGATAGATCTTGCGTGAGCATAGGAAATTTTTTGAAATTCATGCTCCGTTCCCCAACACTTATATCTTCCTCAAAACAGCCACCATACCTACCTATTATGGCATTTCCATAGCCATTCCGAGATATATTGCCATGCAACTTCCATCATCATCATATACATGACTTGAGCATTCATTGTCATATTGCTTTGCATGATCGTCAGATAGCTAGCATGATATTTTTATGGTTTGTCCGTTTTTTGGTATCTTTGCTATGCTAGATCATTGCACATCCTGGTACACTGCCAGAGGCATTCATATAGAGTCATCGTGTATAGTTTTTATCGAGTTGTAATATCGAGTTGTAAGTAAATAAAAGTGTGATGATCATCATTATTAGAGCATTGTCCCAGTGAGGAAAGAATGGTGGAGACTAATGAGTCCTTGAAAAAGTGGGGATGAGGTCCATGAGACTGTTCTAAAAAAAAGGCCAAAAAGAGCCCACAAAAAAAGAAAAAAAAGAAAAAAAATAAGAGAAAAAGAGAGAATGGGCAATGTTACTATCCTTTTCCACACTTGTGCTTCAGAGTAGCACCATGTTTTTCATATAGAGATTCTCCTAAGTTGTCACTTTCATATACTAGTGGGAATTTTTCATTATAGAACTTGGCTTGTATATTTCGATGATGGGCTTCCTCAAATGCCCGAGGTCTTCATGAGCAAGCAAATTGGATGCACACCCACTTCGTTTTCAGTTTGAGCTTTCATACACTTATAGCTCTTAGTGCATCTGTTGCATGGCAATCCCTACTCCTCGCATTGATATCGATTGATGGGCATCTCCATAGCTCGTTGATCTGCCTAGTTGATGCGAGACTTTCTCCCTTTTTGACTTCTCCTTATTAATCCCTACCACCGCATTCTATTCCACCTATAATGCTATGTCCATGGCTCACGCTCATGTATTGCGTGGGGGTTGAAAAAGTTGAAGCGCGTTAAAAAGTATGAACCAATTGCTCGGCTGACATCGGGGTTGTACATGATTTATATTTTGTGTTAAGAAGATGGAGCATGACAAGGCTATATGATTTTGTAGGGATAGCGTTCTTTAGCATTTTTATTCTGAAAGGCATGATTGTTTGTTGGTATGCCTGAGTATTGATGTCTTTATATCAAATTATAGACTATTGCTTTGAATCACTTGTATCTTAATATTCATGCCATGGTTAGATTATATGATCAAGATTACGCTAGGTAGCATTCCACATCAAAAATTATCTTTTTATCATTTACCTACTCGAGGACGAGCAGGAATTAAGCTTGGGGATGCTGATACATCTCCGTCGTATCTATAATTTTTGATTGTTTCATGCCAATATCCTACAATTTCCACATACTTTTCGCAACATTTTATATTATTTTTGGGACTAACATATTGATCCAGTGCCCAGTGCTAGTTCCTGTTTTCTGCTTGTTTTCTGTTTCGCAGAAAATCCGTATCAAACGAAGTCCAAATGCAATAAAATTTTACGGAGAATTATTTTGGAATATATGTCATTTTTGGGAGGTGGAATCAACAGAAATGGAGGCCCACAGCCTCCACAAGGCATCTTGGTGCGGCCTCCCCCCCAGCCGCATGGTGTTGCCTTGTGGGCACACCGGAAGTCGGTTGGGGTCGTTCTTTGGCCGCAAGGAAGCTTATATCCAGAAAACAATCGTGTTAAAATTTCAGCCCGGTCGGAGTTACGGATCTCTGGATATTTAAGAAACGGTGAAAGGCCAGAAAACAGGAACGCGAAACAGAAGAGAAACAGAGAGAGAGAGATCCAATCCCGGAGGGGATCCCCTCCGGGAGCTATGGCGGCCTTGGACCAGAGGGGGAACTATCCTCCCATCTAGGGGGAGGCCAAGGAAGAAGAAGAAGGAGGGGGGCTCTCTCCCCCCTCTCTCCCGGTGGCGCCGGAACGCCGCCGGGGCAATCATCGTGACGGCGATCTACTCCAACAACTTCGCCGCCGTCATCACCAACTCTCTCCCCCTCTATGCAGCGGTGTAACCTATCTATTCCCGCTGTAATTCTCTACTTGAACATGGTGCTTAACGCTATATATTATTATCCAATGATATGTGGCAATCCTATGATGTTTGAGTAGATTCGTTTTGTCCTATGCGTTGATTGATGATCATGATTGGTTTGAGTTGTATGTTTTATTTTGGTGCTGTCCTATGGTGCTCTCCGTGTCGCGCAAGCGTGAGGGATTCCCGCTGTAGGGTTTGCTATACGTTCATAATTCTCTTATAGTGGGCGGCTAGAGTGACAGAAGCATACACCCGAGTAAGGGGGTTGTTGCGTATGGGAGTAAAGGGGACTTGTTACTTAATGCTATGGTTGGGTTTTACCTTAATAATCTTTGGTAGTTGCGGATGCTTTCTAGAGTTCCAATCATAAGTGCATATGATCCAAGTACAAAAAGTATCTTAGCTCATGCCTCTCCCTCATATAAAATTGCAATAATGATTACCGGTCTAGTTATCGATTGCCTAGGGCCAAATCTTTCTCTTGTGTTACAAAAAGCTTTCTACTAAACAACTAACTTTTATTATCTTGCAAAGTGCTCCTAGTTTTATTCTTGCAAAGTTGTTCTAGCATTACACCTACAAAGTACTTCTAGTTTCATACTTGTTCTAGGTAAAGCAAACAATAAGTGTGCGTAGAGTTGTATCGGTGGTCGATAGAACTTGAAGGGAATATTGATTCTACCTTTAGCTCCTTGTTGGGTTCGACACTCTTATTTATCGAGAAAGGATACAACTGATCCCCTATACTTGTGGGTTATCAAGACCTTTTTCTGGCGCCGTTGCCGGGGAACAATAGCGTGGGGTTGATATTCTCATGTGTGCTTGTTTGCTTTGTCACTAAGTAGTTTTTATTTTCTGTTCTAAGTTGTTTTATATCTTTAGTTATGGATATGGAACACGAAACACCAAAAAAATTAGTTGTACTTGCTACTCATGGAGATGGGGAACCTCCTAAAACCCTCGATGCTGGTTATGTGAAAAACATTAAATACTACTTTGATAATCCATATAAATCTCCATTCAACTTGATAATGGGATATACTTTGGATCAACGGGAATACTTTAGGGATTATCGCTTGTCTCAAAAAGGGAAACTCTTATGGGATCAAATTGATTATTTGCATTGGTATGCTCGGAATTTATGCTTAAGATATGATTATACTTGTTGCTCTAAGATGAAGGCTCCACACCTTCCCTTTTCATGTAAATTTAATGATAATGAAACCTTGGCTTCTTATGCTAATGGTGTATATGATTACTATGATGTGGAACAAATAGAAGAATTTGTTGCTTTTAAGGGTGCTTATGAAATTGAATCTTTGTTTGAAAAGTATGAAAACTATGATGATGTTGTTTACAGATCTGAAAATTATGCTATACTAAAATATTACTATGAGAATTATGAATACAATGCCTATATTGATGAATTTATTGAGAAAGTCTCCGCTGCCCAAGAAGAGACTAATGTTTTGCAGGAATCTATGGAAGAAATTCATGACACTGTGAGCTCATTAGATGAAAAAGATGACGAGGAGAGCGAAGAACAAAGGGAGGAAGAGCGGATTAGCTACTCGTGCCCACCTTCTAATGAGAGTAACTCTTCAACTCATACATTGTTTAATTTCCCTTCGTGCTTACCGAAGGATGAATGCTATGATAATTGCTATGATCCCTTGGATTCATTTGAAATATCCCTTTTTGATGAAATTGATGCTTGCTATGCTTGTGGCTATGATGCCAATATGAATTATGCTTATGGAGATGAACTTGCTATAGTTCCTTATGTTAAACATGAAATTGTTGCTATTGCACCCACACATGATAGTCCTATTATCTTTTTGAATTCTCCAAACTACACTATATCGGAGAAGTTTGCACTTATTAAGGATTATATTGATGGGTTGCGTTTTACTATTGCACATGCTAATTTTGATGGATATAATATGCATGTGCTTGCTGCTCCTACTTGCAATTATTATGAGAGAGGAACTACATCTCCGCCTCTCTATGTTTCCAATACGATAAAATTGCAAGAAACTGTTTATACTATGCATTGGCTTTTACTTGATGTGCATGAATTGTTCTTTTATGACATGCCGATGCATAGGAAGAGAGTTAGACTTCGTTATTGCATGAAATATGTTGCTTTGTGCTCACTACTAAATTACAAATCATTGTTAATTGAAATTGGCTTTGATATACCTTGGGATCCGGGTGGATCAATTACTTGAGCACTTTATGCCTAGCTTAATGGCTTTAAAGAAAGCACTGCCTGGGAGACAACCCGGAAGTTTTAGAGAGTCGATTTATTTTGTTGTGTGCTTTTAAAAAAAGTTTAAAATCAAAAAAATATATAGAGGGGAACCTAAAACTTTTTCAAAAAGAAAAGCGAAAGTGAGACAGATGAGCAAGGTGGAAGTGGGTGCTAGATACGTCTCCGTCGCATCTACTTTTCCAAACACTTTTGCTCTTGTTTTGGACTCTAATTTGCATGATTTGAATGAAACTAACCCGGACTGACGCTGTTTTCAGCAGAACTACCATGGTGTTGTTTTTGTGCAGAAATAAAAGTTCTCGGAATTGGACGAAACTTTTTGGAGATTTTTTATGGAATAAATAAAAAATACTGGAGCAAAGACACACTGGAGGGGGGCCACCAGGTGCCCACGAGGCACCAGGGCGCGCCCATCCCCAGGGCGCGCCCTGGTGGCTTGTGGGGCCCATGTGGCTCCGCTGACCCTAATCTCAGCACTATAAATTCCTATTTCCCAAGAAAAAAATCAGAGAGGAAGTTTCATCGCGTTTTACGATACGGAGCCGCCACCACCTCTTGTTCTTCATCGGGAGGCCAGATCTGGAGTCCGTTCGGGGCTCCGGAGAGGGGGATCTTCCGTCATCGTCATCATCAACCATCCTCCATCACCAATTTCATGATGCTCACCGCCGGGAGTGAGTAATTCATTCGTAGGCTTGCTGGACGGTGATGGGTTGGATGAGATTTATCATGTAATCGAGTTAGTTTTGTTAGGGCTTGATCCCTAGTATCCACTATGTTCTGAGATTGATGTTGCTATGACTTTGCTATGCTTAATGCTTGTCACTAGGGCCCGAGTGCCATGATTTCAGATCTGAACCCTTTATGTTTTCATGAATATATTTGTGTTCTTGATCCGAGCTTGCAAGTTATACGCACCTACTATGTGTTATGATCCGCATACCCCAAGGTGACAATAATTGGGATTCTTTCCGGTGATTACCGTAGTTTGAGGAGTTCATGTATTCACTATGTGTTAATGCTTTGTTCCGGTTCTCTATTAAAAGGAGGCCTTAATATTGATTCTACCTTTAGCTCCTCGTTGGGTTCGACACTCTTATTTATCGAGAAATGTTACAACTAATCCCCTATACTTGTGGGTTATCAGGTAACAAGTCTTCGGACAAAAGCACGCTACTACCGGCAATCATAAGCTCGAATATTATTCGTAATGACTACACAAAAAGCATACCTCGAAGCTCCTAACGAGGCCCTTGAAGACCTCGTGCATCCCGGCCTCCGCAGACCGGAAGCCTTGTAGCACCGCGCCAATCAAGGCACGGTGCTCTTCTTCGATGGAGGAGCCCGTTAAGGCTGCCTCCATCTCCTCAGGCCACCCTGCGCTAGCCCGCCCCGTGGCAAGAGGCGGGGGTGGAGCAACCTCGGCACCCACCATCGAGGTGCTGGGGATGAGGATCTCCGGCTGCGGCGCAGGCACCAGAGACTGTTCGGGCTGGGCCGACGCCTGGCCCAACCCTTCCTTGCGGACCTCAGGGATCGGGTCCCCTTGGCCTGGTACGATCGAGGTGTCAACCTCGGCCATGACAACCGGCACCTCGGCCCCCGATGTGTTGACTGGAGGGGCCGGGCCGGATGACGCCTCCCCTAACACCTCGAAGGCTGAGGGTGTCTTGGCGGGCTTCGGCTCCCCACTGTTCGACGGGGGCAGTTCGCCCGAAGTATCGCCACTAAGGCAAGTCGCGGGTGGGCTGGCAAAAATTCTCTTATTAGTATCAGTAGAAGAACAGGATTTCGAAGTCCAAATTGAGTAGTTGATACGTCTCCAACGTATCTATAATTTTTTATTGTTCCATGCTATTATAGTATCAATCTTGGATGTTTTATATGCCATTATATATCATTTTTTGGGACTAACCTATTAACCTAGTGCCCAGTGCCAGTTGTTGTTTTTTGCTTGTTTTTGTCTTTTCAGAAAATCATTATCAAAAAGAGTCCAAATGAAGAAAAAACTTTCGATTATTTTTTTCTGGACCAGAAGGGACCCACGAAGCTTCGGGAGAAGACCAGAAGAGTCACGAGGGAGCGACAAGCTCGGGAGGCACGCCCTGGGGGTTAGGGCGCGCCCCCAGGCTTGTGGGCCCCTCGTGGCACCTCTTGACCTAATTCCAACACTATAAATTCCCAAATATTCCCAATATACCAGAGACACAGAAGAGAAAACCTTTCCACCGCCGCAAGCCTCTGTTCTTCCGCGATCCCATCTGGAGGCCTTTTCCGGTACTCTGCCAGAGGGGGAATCGATCACGGAGGGCTTCTACATCAACCTTGCTGCCCTTCCGATGATGTGTGAGTAGATTACCACAGACCTATGGGTCCATAGCTAGCAGCTAGATGGCTTCTTCTCTCTCTTTGATCTTCAATACCATGTTCTCCTCGATGTTCTTGGAGTTCTATCCGATGTAATCTTCTTTTGCGGTCTGTTTGTTGGGATCCGATGAATTGTGAGTTTATGATCAAATTATTCATGAGAAATATTTGAGTCTTCTCTGAAATCTTTTATGCATGATTGTTATAGCTTTGTATTTCTCTCCGATCTATCGATTTGGTTTGGCCAACTAGATTGGTTTATCTTGCAATGGGAGAGGTGCTTTGTGATGGGTTCAATCTTGCGGTGTTCAATCCCAGTGACTGAAAGGGACATGACACATATTTGTATTGTTGCCATTAAGGATAAAAAGATGGGGTTTAATCATATTGCTTGATGAAAGCACATTTTCTCCCTTGGTGGTTTTGGTAATTCATAACAACATATATCTCATTGAACTAATGTCCATTCAAGATTAAGATTTCAGGATGTTCAATGATTGGCATGGCATGGACTAGAGATGTGGACCCCTCAAAATGCTAAGGACAAGGATTGGCAAAAGATCAAGACTCTACATTTTTGGTTTAGTGATCCAAGATCACATTGAGTCCATAGGAAAGCCAATACTATTAAAAGGGGATGAGGTGTTGCTTAATGGTCTTTTTGCTCAAGTGCTTAGTGACAGTACTCCTAAACCCTCAACCACTCTCTCTAACCAAATATGTCCAAAACCTACATTCCAACTCGGCCCCACCGAAATTCTCTATCCGGCCCCGCCGAGTTCATCTGAGACTTAGCCACTGCCAAAACCCTAACAAATCGGATCCACCGATATGGATCTCGGTCTTACCGAGATGGCCTTGCCAACTCTCTGTAATCGTTTGCACTTACTTCGGTCTCACCGGGTTTTGCAAATCGGTCTCACCGAGATGGCTTGCCAACTCTCTGTTGAATTATTGCTTCACTTCGGTCCTACCGAGTTGATGCAATCGGTGCCACCGAGATGAGGTTTGCCCTAGCCATTGCACTTCGGTCCATCCGAGTTGTTCGTATCGGTCCCACCGTGATTCCTAAAGTTCGTATCTTTTACACAGTTCGGTGCTACCGAGATGATCGTTTCGGTGCCACCGAGTTGGGTCAAAAGTGTGTAACGGTTGGATTTTGTGTGGAGGCTATATATACCCCTCCACCACCTCCTTCTCAGAAAGGAGAGCCATCAGAATGTGCCTACACTTCCCCATACATTTTCTGAGAGAGAACCACCTACTCATGTGTTGAGATCAAGCCATTCCATTCCTACCATTTGAATCTTGATTTCTAGCCTTTCCCAAGTTGCCTTCCACTCAAATCCCTCTTCCACCATAGCCAAATCTGTGAGGAGTTGTTTGAGTGCTGGGAAGACTATCAGTTGAAGCACAAGAGCAAGGAGTTCATCAAGAACACACCGTCTATTACCTTTTGGAGAGTGGTGTCTCCTAGATTGGTTAGGTGTCACTTGGGAGCCTCCAACATGATGTGGAGTTGAACCAAGGAGTTTGTAAGGGCAAGGAGATCGCCTACTTCGTGAAGATCTACCCCGAGTGAGGCTAGTCCTTCGTGGACGTAAGCCATGGTGGAATAGACAAGGTTGCTTCTTCGTGGACCCTTCGTGGGTGGAGCCCTCCGTGGACTCGCGCAGACGTTACCCTTCGTGGGTTGAAGTCTCCATCAACGTGGACGTACGATAGCACCACCTATCGGAACCACGCCAAAAACCACCGTGTCTTCATTGTCTTTGAAATCTCCGATCCCCTCCTTTACTTACATATGCAATTGTTTACTTTCCGCTGCTATACTCTTAGAATTGCACGTGTAGGGTGATGCTTGACATGTACTATTGCTAAAATCTGACCACAACTAAAATTGGGAAAAGGTTAGGTTTTATTTGGTCAAGTAGTCTAATCACCCCCCCTCTAGACATACTTTCGATCCTACACTTGAGTTTACTTTGTCTACATCATGTCATCTTGCTTAAGGCGTTACTCTGTTTTATACTTAATACCCTAGATGCATGCTGGATAGCGGTCGATGGGTGGAGTAATAGTAGTAGATGCAGGCAGGAGTCGGTCTACTTGTCTCGGATGTGATGCCTATATACATGATCATTGCCATGAATCGGTCATAATTATTTGCTTTTCTATCAATTGCCCAACAGTAATTTGTTTACCCACCGTATGCTATGTGTTCGAGAGAGAAGCCTCTAGTGAAAACTATGGCCCCCGGGTCTACTTTTATCATATATTAAAATCCAAAAATACCTTGCTGCAATTTATTTAATTTTATTTTCTTTTGCAATTTATATTTCTATCTATCACTATCAGAATTAATCCTTGCAAATAACCGCTAAGAGGATTGACAACCCTCTTATTTGCGTTGGGTGCAAGTGTTTTCTTTTGTGTGTGTAGATGCTGCTAACGAGGTTCTGTGTGGTTCTCCTACTAGATTGATAACCTTGGTTCTTAACTGAGGGAAATACTTATCTCTACTATACTGCATCATCCTCTCCTCTTCGGGGAAATACCAATGCAGTCTACAAGTAGCAGTAGTTAATACATACCTCTGGGGAGGGGCGGTTTCTTCCTCCCCAATGCGAGGAGGTCCTCGTCCGAATCATCGGGGAGGCCGGGCTTGTCCGGCAGGATTGGATCGGCGGAGGCCTTGCGTGGCCTCTTCGGGCCTTTTGGCCTCGCCTCCTCTTCGGCGCCCTCAGACGCCGCCCTCTTCGCTTTAGGGGAAGATTTCTCTTCCCCCTCGCCTTCCTCCTCATCTTCGTGGGTGGAGGAGGCGTGGGTTTCCTCGGAACGGGTGACCTAGGTTTCCCGAGCTCGGACACCCGCTCTGCCCCTCGGAGGTTTGGACTCCTTGGGGATCACCACGTGTGGCTCCTCGGTAAGGAGGGCCACAAGCTGGGGAGTCCTCTCTGCCTCGGGCTGCGGCGCCAAGCATAGCATCCACTGTGCCTTGGGGATCCACTTCTACAAATGTTGGATCGGTTAGCCAAAATTTGTGAGGGACCAAGAGGCACAGAGTATAGAATTGAGCATTGAAATTTACCTCGCGGCCATCATGGGCGGCTTTGAAGCCGAAATCTCCCCCGGCCTCGGGGAAACCGTCCTTGGATGGCTTGAACAGCAGCTTCCACATCCCAGCCAAGGTGGAGCGGAAGAAGTGGTGGATAGGCACCACATCCTCGGGCTTGTATGCCCACATTGGGGTAGCCCGAGATTGAAGTGGCAGGACGCGGCGGTGGAGCATGACGTTCACCACGTCCATCAGCTTGATGTCCCTTTGGTTTATCCAGAACTCGATCTTCTTGATCAGCACCTCCACCTACGCTGGGTTCCCCAGTCCATGCCCTTCCTCTTCCAGGACACGAGCTTCTTTGGAGGGACAGCCGAGAACTCGTCCTCGGCCTGGCCAGCAGTGAGCGGCTCTGTGATGTAAAACCACTCGTGCTGCCACTCCTTGACGGTCTATATAAAGGTGCCTTTGAACCAGACCGCTCTCTGGTTCTTGATGATCATCGCTCCCCCGCACTCAGAGAGCTCGGAGTCGCTAGACTTCGGCTTGACGCCGAAGATCTTCAGCCACAACCCGAAGTGCGGCTCAATGCGGAGGAAGGCTTCGCAGACTGTGATGAAGGAGGCAAGGTGGAGGATGGAATTCGGGGCTAGATGGTGAAAATCTAGCCTGTAGTAGAACAGCATCCCACGTACAAAAGGGTGCAGCGGGAACCCCAGACCTCTGATGAGGTGGGGGACGAAGACGGCCCGCTCCCCGGCATCGGGAGTGGGTATGTGCTGCTTCGGAGTCGGCGCGCGAGTGCGGACCTCCGCGGGAATGTACCCCGTGCTGCGCAACTCCAAAATGGTGCCCTCTGTCATGGAGGAGCTGCCCCAGTGCCCCTTGAGGTTGGGCTCCGCCATTGTTGAGGAGAGAGGCGCTGAGGAAGTGGGGAGAGCTTGGGATAGGATCTGAGCGATGGAACTTGGGAGGCGATAGGCAGGGAAGCAAGGGAGCGTGTTCTCTCTGTTGTTACCCCCTCGCTCTTATATAGGCTGGTGAAAAGGCCAAGAGTCCCTCTGGCCGCGTCCTTGAAATCGCTATTACCCGTAAAAGATGTCGTTATTCGCATAGGGAGAAACAAAATCTTAATGATACCCCTTAAAAAGTGGGCACGATCTTCGTTTTGATGGGATGCACCAGTAAAAGATTGCCTCGGGCCGCGATTCGAGTGAGCAGTAACTGCTCATCTGGTCGTGGGTGGTGCCTCTTCGATAAAGTTGTCAGGCTGAGGGCACTATTCACACCTACGCGGCAGGCCTTTCAGGCTAGGTAATCCCGTGACCTCGGATGTGAAGTGTGTTTTTATTGAGTTCCGAACGAGGGATACCACCCCTTTGAGGAGTGGTCTGTGGAGGCCATGAATAAAGAGAAGTATCAACAGAAAGGAGGGAACTCGTCAGTCGAGCCAAGGACTCCGGATCCGAAGTTATTAAAGGCGAAGGGGTCGTCCTCGGCGTAGAAGACTAGTTCGGGGGCTACTGACGGTGTCCTGGACTAGGGGGTACTAACCTAGTCGGCCCATAGTCCTCGGGCTGGGCCTGTGGGCCCTCTTTCTCACTCGGATGGACTCCGGAGGACATGACGTGATCAAGATTGCATCTGCCGAAGACTTGGAGTATACCCCAAGAGATCTCCTGCCGCCTCCATACGCATCCCTAGATACCGACCTTGTAACCCTAGATGCCCTACCTGGCGTGTATATAAGCCGGGGGGTTTAGCCTATAGAGCACACGGAATCACAATTACCATCCACCTAGCCCTAGGGTTAGACTTCTCCTTACGATCTCGAGGTAGATCAAGCTTGTACTCGATACTCCATCATCAATATAATCAAAGCAGGACATAGGGTATTACCTCTTCGAGAGGGCCCGAACCTGGGTAAACACCGTCTCCTTTGTTCCAGTTACTATTGATCCGAGATCCATAGCTCGGGACCCCCTACCCCGAGGTCAGTCGGTTTTCACACTGACATCCATCATACACGTTAATGTCGCACATAAATAACAAATGTTGGTAGCGAAATACGTAGTTCTTACATAAAATTTATTTTAAGTGCACAACTCAAACATTAGCTCTTTGGTTTCCTTTATGGGTCCATATATGCTCCACAAGATCACTGAGTAGCTGCGCGTGCACCTGATGATCTCGAAGATTCTAATGCATTTGGAGAAAGTTCATAAGCTGATTTGGATCTTGATCTTCTGGCATTTGAACTTGTTCTCCAGGCGCCTCAAAATCATTGGTATGGGCTACACCATCACGCTCATCCTCAACAATCATATTGTGTAAAATAAGACAACATGTCATTAGCTGCCACAAAGTTTCTATTTCTCTCATCATTGCAGCTCCACGAACAATTCCCCAACGAGCTTGAAGCACTCCAAATGCCCTCTTCACAATTTTCCTAGCTGCTTCTTGCATTGTTGCAAAGTGGCTTTGTTTGTTGCCTTGTGGTTCGAATATGTTCTTCACAAACGCCGCCCACTAAGGATAGATGTCATCGGCATGATAGTATCACATGTTGTAATCACGGCCTTTGACAGTGTAGTTGCACCGCAGCGACTCCCCATTACAAAGCCTCCTGAACACGGGAGATTGTTGAAGCACGTTGATGTCATTGTGAGAACCCGGCATTCTGAAGAAAGCATGTCGAATCCATAAGTCATGTGATGCCACTGCTTTCGGTATGATGGCGGCTGATATGTCTCCAGCGTATCGAATTTTCCAAACACTTTTGCTCTTGTTTTGGACTCTAACTTGCATGATTTGAATGAAACTAATTCGGACTGACGCTGTTTTCAGCAGAATTACCTTGGTGTTGTATTTTGTGCAGAAATAAAAAGTTCTCGAAATCGAACGAAATTTTATGGAGAATTATTTTGAAATATATAAAAAATACTGGTGCAAAGAACTACCAGAGGGGGGCTACCACGGAGCCACACGCTCAGGGGGCGCCCCCCTAGGGGCACCCCCTAGGGAGGCGCCATCTGAGCTTGTGGGCCCCTCGTGCCTCCGTTAGCCCTACCTCCAGGTCCATAAGTGTCGTCTTCCCGTGAAAAAAAATAAGAGATGGTTATTCTGCTGCTTACTTGTTGGTTGAAGCTGTCCTCAAAGTTCACTACAAGTGAGGGGGCTGTGTAGTGTGCATATTTGTCATGTGGGTGAATTTGTGCATCGCATCTTTGTTGTCCAACCCTAACAAAAATATGAACCAACTTCTCCATTAATATTGATAGTGGTGCTACCACTCATGACAATCTGTATGTTTCAAGAATCCAACAAATCGTTGAACCCCTCCGCTCTAAGACCTGGCGGAGGAAGGACTAGTTCAAGCAGTCATATGCCTTCTAGAAGTTTAACTTAAGGAACACGCCCCTGTAGCGTCAAACCTTAACCTCATGAACAATCTCATGAAGTGCCAAAATTCCATCATGTATATACCGCCCTTTAATGAAGGGGAACTGGAAGGGATGCGTGAGGCATTGCACCACCGGCGTAAAATAGTCGCACACACCTTAGCGAACATCCACTAGAGAACGTTGATCACCGTGATCGACCCAAATGGCAGATATCTGTGGCCCCCACTAATTTGGGAGTAAGTTAATCACACTGAAATACAAGTGTGGGACATTTCTAACGTCCCAATGTAGAATTCCTGGAACATTGACATGATCACCGCGTGAAAATATTCCCAGAATTTCTGGAAGAAGGTGACCAGATGTCGAACTAGCCTTCATCTCCATAATCGTCCAGCCAACCTCCCATTCCCCCCACTAATTTGGGGATAAGATAATCACACTAAAATTCAAGCGGGACATGTCTAACATTCCAATGTATAATTCTTGGAACATTGACTTGATTGTCGCAGAAAATATTCCCAGAACTTCTTCTCTGTAATGCAATGGAAGAAATGTCCGCTTCTTCGGCCCCCTTTTGGCCAACAATATACAGCTAAGGGCATCTCCAACGCTAACCCGTAAATTTGCTTTCGCATCCGTCCACGAATAGGGGGGGGCAGTCTGCGGACATGGATGAGGAAGCTGGCCATCCAAAGCTGGCCGCTGATACGTCTCCAACGTATCATTAATTTTTGATTGTTCCATGCTATTATAGTATCAATCTTGGATGTTTTTATATGCATTTATATATCATTTTTTGGGACTAACCTATTAACCTAGTGCCCAATGCCAGTTGCTGTTTTCTGCTTGTTTTTGGTTTTTCAACAAATCAGTACCAAACGAAGTCCAAATGCCACGAAACTTTATGGAGATTTTTTCTGGACAAAAGAGACCTTGGAGACTTGGAGAGGAGGCCAGAAGCTTCACGAAGCCTCCACAAGGCAACAGGGCGCGGCCCTAGGGGGCACGCCCTAATGCCTTGTGGGGCCCTTGTGGCTCCTTTTGATCTAATTCCACTTCTATAAATTCTCAAATATTTGGAAACCAACAGAGAGCCACCCCGAATAACTTTTACGTGGCCGCAAGCCTCTGTTCTTCCGCTATCCCATCTGGAGGCCTTTTCCGGTACTCTGCCGAAGGGGGAATCGATCACGGAGGGCTTCTTCATCAACCTTGTTGCCCTTCCGAAGATGTGTGAGTAGTTTACCATCGACCTACGGGTACATAGCTAGTAGCTAGATGGCTTCTTCTCTCTCTTTGATCTTCAATACCATGTTCTCCTCGATATTCTTGGAGTTCTATCAGATGTAATCTTCTTTTGCGGTGTGTTTGTTGGAATCCGTCATAATTATTTGCTTTTCTATCAATTGCCCGACAGTAATTTGTTTACCCACTGTATGTTCTGCGCTCGAGAGAAAAGCCTCTAGTGAAAACTATGGCCCTCGGGTCTATCTTTCTCATATATTAAAATCCAAAAATACCTTCCTGCAATTTATTTACTTTTATTTTATTTTGCAATTTATATTTCTATCTATCACTATCAGAATTAATCCTTGCAAATAACCGCTAAGAGGATTGACAACCCTCTTATTTGCGTTGGGTGCAAGTGTTTGCTTTTGTGTGTGTAGGTGCTGCTAAAGGGATTTTGCGTGGTTCTCCTACTGGATTGATAACCTTGGTTCTTAACTGAGGGAAATACTTATCTCTACTATACTGCATCATCCTCTCCTCTTTGGGGAAATACCAACGCAGTCTACAAGTAGTAGGAATAATTTCTGGCGCCGTTGCCGGGGAGACATCACCAAAATTTATCAAGTACCTTCGCACAAACTATCATCCACTTGCATTTATTTTATTTGCCTTTTTATTTGCATTGGCCTCTCATTATCATCTCCCCCACTTCTAATTTTTTTTACAAAAACACAAAAATATTTCTTGTTTGCTAGCTTGCTTGCTTTGTCGCGATGTCTCAAGAAAACACAAAATTATGTGACTTTTCCAATACTAATAATGATTTTATTACTACTCCTATTGCTCCTCCCGCCACTAGTGCGGAGTCGTGTGACATTAATGTTGCTTTGCTTAATCTTGTTATGAAAGAACAATTTTCTGGTAGTCCTAATCAAGATGTTGTATCCCATCTAAATACTTTCGTTGAACTTTGTGATATGCAAAAGAAGAAAGATGTGGATAATGATATTGTCAAATTGAAATTATTTCCGTTCTCACTACGAGATCGTGTTAAAACTTGGTTTTCATCCTTGCCTAGAAATAGTATAGATTCTTGGGATAAGTGTAAGGATGCTTTTATTGCCAAGTATTTTCCTCCCGTTAAGATTATTTCATTAAGAAATCAAATTATGAATTTTAAGCAACTTGAACATGAACATGTTGCACAATCTTGGGATAGAATGAAATTAATGATAAGAAATTGCCCAACACATGGTTTAAGCTTATGGATGATCATACAAAAAATTTATGCGGGACTAAACTTTGTTTCTAGAAATTTGCTAGACTCTGCTGTAGGTGGTACTTTTATGGAAATTACATTGGGAGAAGCTACAAAACTTCTTGACAATATTATGACAAATTATCCTCAATGGCACACTGAACGAACTCCAACTGGTAAGAAGGTAAATTATGTTGAAGAAATAAATACTTTGAGTGATAAGATGGATGCTCTTATGAAATTGGTTGCTAGTAAAAGTGCTCATATTGATCATAATGATGTGCCATTGTCTACTTTGATTGAGCAAAATAATGATGCTATTGATGTGAATTTTGTCTCTAGAAATAATTTCAACAACAATGCTTGTAGGGGTGATTTCAATCCTAGACCGTTTCCTGGAAATTCCTCTAATAATTATGGTAATTCCTATGGTAATCCATATAATAATAATAATAATAGGATACCCTCTGATCTTGAAAGTAATATTAAAGAATTTATTAATTCGCAAAAGATTTTCAATGCTATGATAGAAGAAAAATTGAATAGGGTTGATGAAATGTCTAGGAACATGGATAGAATTGCTCATGATGTGGAAAATCTCAAAATTAAAATTTTGCCACCCAAGCATGATATAAATGAGTCTATTAAAGCTATCTATGTCTCCATTAATGAAAGTAAAGAAAGGACCGCCAGGTTGAGAGCCAAGCGAGAATTTCTAGAAAAAACTATTCCACCTGGTTTCTATCGTAGTAACGATGAAGATATTAAAATGATTGGTGTCTCACCTATTGAATCACTTTTTAGTAATATAAAACTTGATGAAAAAGGTACTGAGATGAGTAAACTTTAGATTAAAGGCGTCCCAATCATTTGGAGCGTGATAATCTTAATGATAAAAATGAAAAAAGTGGGTTTGGAGAGGTCAAAACTTTAAATAGTAATGCACCCACTACTTTGGATTACAAGGACTTTAATTATGATAGTTGTTCTTTAATTGAGTGTATTTCCTTGTTGCAATCCATGATTAATTCACCAAATGCATATGAACAAAATAAAGCTTTCACTAAACATATTGTAGAAGATATGATGAAAGCTCATGAAGAAAAACTTGAGTTGGAAGTTTCAATTCCTAGAAAATTACAAGATGAATGGGAACCTACTATTAAAGTCAAAATTAAAGATTATGAATGTAATGCTCTATGTGATCTTGGTGCTAGCGTTTCCACTATACAAAAATCTTTGTGTGATGTGCTAGGTCTCACCGATATGGATCCTTGTTCCCTTAATTTGCATCTTGCGGATTCCACTATTAAAAAACCATTGGGTAGAATAAATGATGTGCTTATTCTTGCTAATAGAAATTTTGTGCCCATGGATTTTATTGTTCTTGATATTGAATGCAATCCTTCTTGTCCTATAATACTTGGTAGGCCTTTCCTACGAACCATAGGTGCTATTATTGATATGAAAGAAGGTAATATAAGATTTCAATTTCCATTAAAGAAAGGGATGGAACACTTCCCTAGAAAAAGAATTAAGCCACCATATGAATCTATTATGAGGTCCACCTATGCAATTAATTAATTTGAAGGATGAAAACACTTGAAACTATGCATTATGCCTAGCTAGGGTCATAAAACAATAGCGCTTGTTGGGAGGCAACCCAATGAATAAAATAATTTTTTGTTTTACCTTCTGTTTTTGTGTGTTTACACAATTATAGCCTCTGTTATGATTGTGTTTTTATATTTTAATTAGTGTTTGTGCCAAGTAATGCCTTTGGGATGATTTGGAAGATAGTATAATTGATGTTGTTTGAAAACAGAAACTTTTCCGTCCAGTGCTGGAATTTTGATTTTCCACTGGAGCGTCAGAACCTTCTGAATTTTTTACACAATATTGATATATGAATTTCCCACGTTGTCCTAATGTTTCAGAATTTTTGGAGTTACAGAAGTATGACGTTAATTCAGATCTTTACAGACTGTTCTATTTTAGACAGATTCTGTTTTTGTTGCATAGTTTGCTTACTTTGATGAATATATGGATCGTATCGGGGGGTATGAGTCATGGAGAAGTTGGAGTACAGTAGCATTATGCTAATATTAAATATGAATCAATTTACAACAGCACCTAAAGTTTAAGATTTATTTGTTATACTAACGGATCTCACGAGGTTTCTGTTGAGTTTTGTGTGCTGAAGTTTTCAAGTTTTGGGTGAGACTACGATGGATAAAGGAATAAGGAGCGGCAAGAGCCTAAGCTTGGGGATGCCCAAGGCACCCCAAGGTAATATTCAAGGAAGACTCAAGCATTTAAGTTTGGGGATGCCCCGGAAGGCATCCCCTCTTTCGTCTACAATCTATCGGTAACTCACTTGGAGCTATATTTTTATTCATCACATGATATGTGTTTTACTTGGAGCGTCTTGTACTATAGTTTGTTTGCTTTTTAGTTTGTCACAATCATCTTTGCTGTCGTGGGTGCAAGTCTTACAGTAGTGTGTAGGGGTACGGATGAGAGGGCAGAGCCTAGCTACGGCGCAGGTGTTACACTCGGATTTACGAGTTCAGGCCCCTCAGCGGTGGACGTAATAGCCCTACGTCTCGGTGCTCTGGAGCTGTATTGCTTGAGTGTATGTTTACAAAGATGCGAACCCCCGGAATGGAGCAGGGGGGCGGCTTATATAGTCTCGCCAGCCCTCCCATGAACGCCAGCCATTACAGGGGGTTAAGAGGGGTATAAGTGCGCCAGGTAACGGGCGTATTGATGACAATTAATACAGGCGAACGTGCGTCCCGACCGTTGCACTCCTGGGGTCTCGTGGTCTTCTCTGGTCGAGTGACTTTCGGATGTTCCGAGTGAAACGAGCTGGTCGAGTGAACTCTCGCCTTCCGAGTGGTTCGTAGAACTCCGAGTGAATGTCAGTCTGCGGAATTCTGGGTTGTTGATCTGGCCCTGGAGCCCAGTATAAGGCGTGAGGAGTCCTAGGGTAGGGTCCGTAGGTCAGGCCTGTTACCCTATCCCTAGTACATGCCCTCGTCATTAGCCCCCGAATCGGTCGAGGTTAGGCGAGTTGAGCGCTACGGAGGTGCTCAAGAACTCCCGCAGGTCGTTAGACGACCTTGTCTTCGCGTGGCACCTTGATGGATTCCGGACCGTGTGTCGTCCGAGTGAAATGAGTAGTCTCCATCTGAATGAAATGAGTAACCTCCATCCGAGTGAAGTGAGTAGTTTCCATCCGAATGAAATGAGTACCTCCATCCGAGTGACATGAGAACTGTAACTGATTGCGTCGAGTGGACCTAGCGCTTGCAGAGGTCATCCACGTCGGGGACGACGACAAAGAGCTACCACGGAAGCGCGCCGAGAAGGGGACCGCAGCTCCGAATGCTTCTCAGACCACCCCACGGAAGACGCCACCGAGCGAAGCGCCTCAAGTTCCCCTCGCACCTGCCGTGACCGCGTCTCTGGGGCTGGGTTCCTCTCAGGCTGGAGCTGGTCCTGCCGCGGCTCCGTCGACTACTCTGGCTTCGGTTCCGACTCCTCCCGTCAACATCTTCAATCTGTACAAGGTGCCGGAGGACCAAACTGGAGCCAGCAAGGAGGCGATGATCCAAGCGGAGCTGATGACCCAACGGCACAAGGAGATGTGCGCAGCTGGGAGGCTGGCATACGATGCCAGTGCCGCTCTCCAGGAGAACGTTTGAGTAAGTGCTCTTGTAAGTCAATCTCCAAGTCGTTTTTCTTCAGTAGGAATTTCAGTCGGAAAATATCCGGTACACCCACTAGGTGTTTTTTCTTCTTTGGGCCGTCGCTCGGATCGGGCGGACCGTTCCGAGTGGATACCGCTCCAGTGGGGGCACGCTGAGTGCACCCACTGGGTGTAGTCCCCGAGACTGCCGTCGACTGCGGGCAGTCGGTGGGAGTCTTAGAGCTCTTCTTCTTCTCTTTCTTTTTTTTGTTGTTCGGCCGTCACTCGGATCGGGCGGACCGTTCCGAGTGGATACCGTTCCAGTGGGGGCACGCTGAGTGCACCCAGTGGGTGTAGTCCCCGAGGCTACCGTCGGCTGCGGGCAGTCGGCGGGAGTCTTAGAGCTCTTTTTTTTGTTGTTTGGCCGTCACTCGGATCGGGCGGACCGTTCCGAGTGGATACCGTTCCAGTGGGGGCACGCTGAGTGCACCCAGTGGGTGTAATCCCCAAGGCTACCGTCGGCTGCGGGCAGTCGGCGGGAGTCTTAGAACTTAGAATCTGATACTGGTCAAGTTTGTTCCTCCCCGATCCGAGTGAGAGGGATGCTCTTCACTCGGAGTAGCGTTTTAACTTGGGCGAAGCTGGTTCGTGGCCAAGCCCCCAAGTGAGAGGGATGCTCTTCACTCGGAGGAGCGTTTTAACTTGGGCGAAAGCAGGTTCGCAGCCAAGCCCGCGAGCGAGAGGGACGCTCTTCACTCGGAGCCGCGTTTTAACTTGGGCGAAAGCAGGTTCGCAGCCAAGCCCCCGAGTGAGAGGGATGCTCTTCACTAGGAGCCGCGTTTTAACTTGGGCGAAAGCAGGTTCGCAGCCAAGCCCCCGAGTGAGAGGGATGCTCTTCACTCGGAGTAGCGTTTTAACTTGGGCGAAAGCAGGTTCACAGCCAAGCCTCCGAGCGAGAGGGACGCTCTTCACTCGGAGCCGCGTTTTAACTTGGGCGAAAGCAGGTTCGCTGCCAAGCCCCCGAGTGAGAGGGATGCTCTTCACTCAGAGTAGATTTTTAACTTGGGCAAAAGCGGGTTCGTAGCCAAGCCCCCGAGTGAGAGGGATGCTCTTCACTCGGAGCAGCGTTTTAACTTGGGCGAAAGCAGGTTCGTAGCCAAGCCCCCGAGTGAGAGGGATGCTATTCACTCGGAGCCGCGTTTTAACTTGGGCGAAAGCAGGTTCGCAGCCAAGCCCCCGAGTGAGAGGGATGCTCTTCACTCGGAGTAGATTTTTAACTTGGGCGAAAGCTGGTTCGCAGCCAAGCTCCCGAGTGAGAGGGATGCTCTTCACTCGGAGTAGCGTTTTAACTTGGGCGAAAGCACGTTCGCAGCCAAGCCCCCGAGTTAGAGGGATGCTCTTCACTCGGAGTAGCGTTTTAACTTGGGCGAAAGCAGGTTCGCAGCCAAGCCTCCGAGTGAGAGGGACGCTCTTCACTCGGAGCCGCGTTTTAACTTGGGCGAAAGCAGGTTCGCTGCCAAGCCCCCGAGTGAGAGGGATGCTCTTCAATCGGAGTAGATTTTTAACTTGGGCGAAAGCTGGTTCGCAGCCAAGCCCCCGAGTGAGAGGGATGCTCTTCACTCGGAGCAGCGTTTTTGACTTAGGCAAAAACTGGTTTGCAGCTAAGTTGAACGGCGTGCACCCACTGGGGGTTGTAAGCCAGAAAATGCGTACGAGTGAACTCAATGTGGAACTGGAAAAGTCATGCTTTTATTCACCAAATATCACTCGAGTACTTTTATTACATTTCACGGTCTTCCTCTTCTCCATTTGCGTACCGAGTGGCAATCTCCATCATTCGGCTCATGGTCAAAGATCCTGAACGACCAAATTTCAGGATGAGCTCCCGATATCTGTCTCCTGCCTTGAAGGCGCAGACGGCTTGATGCTCTGTGACGTTCTCCACCACGTGATGCAAGGTTGTCCACCGCTGGATGTACTCTCTCAATGTTTCATTCGGTTTCTGCACACAGTGCCGCAACTCAGACAATCCAGCCGGGCATTTGCACGTGCCCTCGAATGTTTTGATGAACACTCGGGTCAAATCTTCCCAGCAGTATATGCTGGTCGGAGTGAGGTGGTTGAGCCAAGCGTGGGCGGACCCTTCAAGCATCAATGGCAAATGCTTCATAGCCACGTAGTCATTTCCTCCTCCAATCTACACAGTCACTCGGTAATCCTCTAACCAAGTCTCTGGCTTGGACTCACCGGTGAACTTGCTCACTCCAGCTGCCAATCTGAAGTTTGGTGGAATCTCAGCAGCCCGGATGGCCCTACTGAAACACTTGGGCCCGGAGATGAATGCTCCACTTCCACTCGGACGATCTCTATCCAAGTTCTCTCTCTGAGCTCTGCCTCTGTTGACCAGGTTATGAGCGAGAACGGATCTCGCGTTGAACTGCGGGTCACGGTGGTCGACTGGCTCTCTCTGACGAAAACCATCGCCATGACGGGGAGGGCTGGCCCTCCGATCGTTGCCGTAAGGACGCCTGGCGTCGTACGACCGGGGCGCGTACGAGCCATCCCGCGGAGGGGGCGACTGCATGCGGTGACGATCATCCTGACGCCGCGGGGGCGTATTCCAACTGCGACCCTGCCCCGAGTACTGGTCTCGGTGGTGGTCTTGGTCGTTTCGCTGCGGAGGCGAGTGCCTGTTTCTCCTTGGAGATGTTGGGTTGTGTGCCGACTGGACGGTGTCAGCCCGAATGGATCTGCTGTGTATCCTGTTGCGCGACTGAGATACTGCCGAATTCTGCTCTTCAGCCTCCTTGAGTAGGGCCCGGAACTGCCGAAGACCCTCCCCCGCCTCGGATCGGGACGGCTCGATGGAATCTGCTATCCGAGTGGCCGCCGCCAGATTCTGGATGGGAGTGCGGAATACCTGGAAACTCTGCTGCTGGTCATTCGAGAACAACTGCCGCTGTCGCCGACTGGAATTGGGCTGATGCTGTCTGCGGGCGCGATCGTCGACTGACTTCTGGAGCGCCTCCAGATGACTGCGCTCAGCCAAGTTGGCCTGGCGCATTGCCTCCAAAGCCTGAGCCTCGGGGGTCGTCCCAACGATGGGCGTCTGGAGGGCCTGCTCGGTCCTGCGCTGCTGTTCCTCCCTCTACTGCCGAGTGAGAGGTTGGGGGATGTACTCATCGTTATGCCGGTCCCTGCCGCCGCCAAGATCGGCGCGCGATGGGTCGCCATTCTCCGCGCCACCGCGGCCGTACCCAGGCGGACTGGGCGGGGAATCGGCCATCAGCACCTCCGCAGCGGGGTCGCTGCTCTCGCACTCGGATACGCTTTCCGAGTGCTCATACACGGAGGCGAACAGATCGAAGACAGGTTCATCGGGCTCGATCGCCGCGATCTGCGGGGCCGCAGCCTGAAGGGCCACCGCGTGCCTGATCCACCGCTGAAGCCGCGAGCGTCCGGAGCGCTTGCGACGATGGCTGGTGGAGACCGAAGAAGCCGACTGATAAGGGGTCGACGGTTCCCGGAGAAGGACACCGAAGGAACTTGCGCAGAAGTGCGCCGCGCGGCGGACGGGCAATGCCTCGACATCCAGCGGGGCTTCCTGGAGGCACGCCGAATCGTCGGCGATGAAGCTGAGGACGCCGAAACGGATCTCGCCGCCCAGAGTCAGTCGGCCGCCGGAAACCATGGTGATGATCGGAAAAATGCAACTACACCGGAAGTCGCTAGACGCCTGCCCCACGGTGGGCGCCAACTGTCATGGGTGCAAGTCTGACAGTAGTGTGTAGGGGTACAGATGAGAGGGCAGAGCCTAGCTACGGCGCAGATGTTACACTCGGATTTACGAGTTCAGGCCCCTTAGCGGTGGACGTAATAGCCCTATGTCTCGGTGCTCTGGAGCTGTATTGCTTGAGTGTATGTTTACAAAGATGTGAACCCTCGGAAGGGAGCAGGGGGCGGCTTATATAGTCTCGCCAGCCCTCCCATGAACGCCAGCCATTACAGGGGGTTAAGAGGGGTATAAGTGTGCCAGGTAACGGGCGTATTGATGACAATTAATACAGGCGAACGTGCGTCCCAACCGTTGCACTCCTGGGGTCTCCTGGTCTTCTCTGGTCGAGTGACTTTCGGATGTTCCGAGTGAAACGAGCTGGTCGAGTGAACTCTCGCCTTCCTAGTGGTTCGTAGAACTCCGAGTGAATGTCAGTCTGCGGAATTCTGGGTTGTTGATCTGGCCATGGGGCCCAGTATAAGGCGTGAGGAGTCCTAGGGTAGGGTCCGTAGGTTAGGCCTGTTACCCTATCCCTAGTACATGCCCTCGTCATTTGCTGAACACACCTTTTTGAGAGGGACACACATTATTCGTGATTTATTAGAATACTCGATGTGCTTCACTTATATATTTTGAGCTAGGCAGTTGCTCTAGTGCTTCACTTATATCTTTTAGAGCACGGCGGTGGTTATATTTTAAAGAAATAGTTGCACTCTCATGCTTCGCTTATATCTTTTTGAGAGTCTAATAAATAGCAATGGTAATATGCACGGATTATGAATTTGGTCCTAATATGATAGGTATTCAAGAAGGATATAATAAAAACTTTCATGTAGATCACTGAATATGATAAGTTTGATTCCTTGCAATAGTTTTGCGATATTAAGATGGTAATATGTGGGAGGTGCTAGTAGATAATTGTGGTTTAGTAAGAATATTGGTGTTAAGGTTTGTGATTCCCGAAGCATGCACGTATGATCTGTCGTTATGCTAAGAAGTTGGAGCATGATTTATTATTGATTGTCTTCCTTGGTGTGGCGGTCGGGGGCACGCGATGGTTAACTCCTACAAGCCTCGCCCCTAGGGGCATGCATAGTAGTACTTTGCTTCGAGGGCTAATAAACTTTCGCAATAAGTATATGAGTTCTTTATGACTAATGTGAGTCCATGCATTATACGCACTCTCACCTTTCCGCAATTTGCTAGCCTCTTTGGTACCGTTAATTGCCCTTTCTCACATCGAGAGTTGGTGCAAACTTCGCCGGTGCATCCAAACCCTGTGATATGATACACTCTATCACACATAAGCCTCCTTATATCTTCCTCAAAACAGCCACCATACCTACCTATCATGGCATTTCCATAGCCATTCCGAGATATATTGCCATGCAACTTCCACCATTCTATTTTTATGACACACATCGTCATTGTCATATTGCTTTGCATGATCATATAGCTGACATAGTATTTGTGGCTCAGCCACCGTTCATCATTTTTTATACATGTTACGCTAGTATCATTGCACATCCTGGTACACCGCCAGAGGCATTCATATAGAGTCATATTTTTGTTCTAGTTTCGAGTTGTAATTTTCTTTTGAGTTGTAAGTAAATAGAAGTATGATGATCATCATTATTAGAGCATTGTCCCAGTGAGAAAAAAAAAGAAAAAAAAGAGGCCAAAAAGAGCCCACAAAAAAAATGAGAGAAAAAGAGAGAAGGGGCAGTGTTACTATCCTTTTCCATACTTGTGCTTCAAAGTCGCACCATGTTTTTCATATAGAGAGTCTCCTGTTTAGTCACTTTCATATACTAATGGGAATTTTTCATTATAGAATTTGGCTTGTATATTCCAATGATAGGCTTCCTCAAATGCCCGAGGTCTTCATGAGCAAGCAAGTTGGATGCACTCCCACTTAGTTTTCATGTTGAGCTTTCATACACTTATAGCTCTTAGTGCACCCATTGCATGGCAATCCCTACTCCTCGCATTGACATCAATTGATGGGCATCTCCATAGCCCGTTGATTAGCCGCGTCGATGTGAGACTATCTTCTTATTTTTGGCTTCCCTTATTAATCTCTACCACTACACTCTATTCCACCCATAGTGCTATATCCATGGCTTGCGCTCATGTATTGCGTGGGGGTTGAAAAAGCAGAAGCGCGTTAAAAAGTATGAACCAATTGCTTGGCTAAAACCAGGGTTGTGCATGACAAATATTTTGTGTTAAGAAGATGGAGCATGACAGGATTATATGATTTTGTAGGGATAACTTTCTTTAGCATTTTTATTTGGAAAGGCATGACTGTTTATTAGTATGCCTGAGTATTAATGTCTTCATGTCAAACTATAGACTAATGCTTTGAATCATTCAGATCTTATTATTCATACCGTAAGAGAGAGATTACATGACGAAACATGTTAGTTAGCATTCCACATCAAAAAATCTGTTTTTATCATTTACCTACTCGAGGACGAGCAGGAATTAAGCTTGGGGATGCTTGATACGTCTCCAACGTATCTATAATTTTTTATTGTTCCATGCTATTATAGTATCAATCTTAGATGTTTTTATATGCATTTATATATCATTTTTTGGGACTAACCTATTAACCTAGTGCCCAGTGCCAGTTGCTGTTTTCTGCTTGTTTTTGGTTTTTCAGGAAATCAGTACCAAACGAAGTCCAAATGCCACGAAACTTTTTGGAGATTTTTTCTGGATAAAAGAGACCCTGGAGACTTGGAGAGGAGGCCAGAAGCTTCACGAAGCCTCCAAAAGGCAACAGGGTGCGGCCCCAGGGGGCGCGCCCTGATGCCTTGTGGGCCCTCGTGGCTCCTTTTGACCTAATTTCACTTCTATAAATTCTCAAATATTTGGAAACTAACAGAGAGCCACCCCGAATAACTTTTACGCCGCCGCAAGCCTCTGTTCTTCCGCGATCCCATCTGGAGGCCTTTTCCGGTACTCTGCCGGAGCAGGAATCGATCACGGAGGGCTTCTACATAAACCTTGCCGCCCTTCCGATGATGTGTGAGTAGTTTACCACAGACCTACGGGTCCATAGCTAGTAGCTAGATGGCTTCTTCTCTTTCTTTGATCTTCAATACCATGTTCTCCTCGATGTTCTTGGAGTTCTATCCGATGTAATCTTCTTTTGCGGTGTGTTTGTTGGAATCCGTCATAATTATTTGCTTTTCTATCAATTGCCCAACAGTAATTTGTTTACCCACTGTATGTTCTACGCTCGAGAGAGAAGCCTCAAGTGAAAACTATGGCCCCCGGGTCTATCTTTATCAGATATTAAAATCCAAAAATACCTTGCTGCAATTTATTTACTTTTATTTTATTTTGCAATTTATATTTCTATCTATCACTATCAGAATTAATCCTTGCAAATAACCGCTAAGAGGATTGACAACCCACTTATTTGCGTTGGGTACAAGTGTTTGCTTTTGTGTGTGTAGGTGCTGCTAAAGGGATTTTGCATGGTTCTCCTACTGGATTGATAACCTTGGTTCTTAACTGAGGGAAATACTTATCTGTACTATACTACATCATCCTCTCCACTTCGGGGAAATACCAACGCAGCCTACAAGTAGCAGCCGCATATGTCCGGTTACATTTCAAATGATTTTCACGAAAATGACAAAATTTGATGCAAACTCAAACAAACTGGACGATATTCATTTAAACTTAGATTTTTTTTACATAAAACCGGACGAGCTGCTGCCGCCGCCGAGGTAGTGGCGAATGCGGCCGTGCGCCTTCGCGGCGATCGCACGGGGCTGGGGCGGCGGCGATCGGTGCTCCTCCTTGACGCGGCGGGGCCGTGGAGAGCGCCGCTCCTTCTTCACGCGGCCGGGCGGCGGAGAGAGCCGCGTCGGGGCAGCGAGAGGGGCTCCTCCTTGACGCGGCATCCGATTTGGACGACATAGTTGCGCGTGGGAGAGCGCGGATGGGTGGCGGGCACCAGCTTCACGCGAAGGAGTATCTCCGGCAGGGCAACCGGGCCGTTGACGTGGGGGACGGAGCGACGGAGCATCACCTCGATCTGCTGCTCGTACTCCTCGTCCGTGATGGCGTCCACCAGCACCGACTGCTGCTGCGGCGACTGGTCCTCCTCGTCACCGGAGGAGATGACGATCTTCGCCTTCTGCGAGGAACCGCCTACCGATGAGGACGACGGCCCCGGAGTTCGAGGGCGGTGTCACCACGATCCTCAGGAGCCCATTCTGGAGCCGACTGATACGTCTCCACCGTATCTACTTTTCCAAACACTTTTGCTCTTGTTTTGGACTCTAATTTGCATGATTTGAATGAAACTAACCCGGACTGACGCTGTTTTCAGCGGAACTACCATGGTGTTGTTTTTGTGCAGAAATCAAAGTTCTCTGAATTGGACAAAACTTTTTGGAGACTTTTTATGGAATAAATAAAAATTACTGGCGCAAGAATCAATAGAAGAGGGGCCACATGTTGCCCACATGGCAACAGGGCGCGACCCCCCCCCCCTAGGGCGCGCCCTGATGCCTTGTGGGGCCCACAGGCGGCCGTCTGACCTAATTCCAATGCTATAAATTCTCTTTCCCCGAGAAAAAAATAGAAGAAGAAATTTCATCGCGTTTTACGATACGGAGCCGCCGACACCTCCTGTTCTTCATCGGGAGGGCTGATTTGGAGTCCGTTCGGGGCTCCGGAGAGGGGGATTCGACGTCGTCATCACCATCAACCATCCTCCATCACCAATTTCATGATGCTCACCACCGGGCGTGAGTAATTCCTTCGTAGGCTTGCTGGACAGTGATGGGTTGGATGAGATTTATCATGTAATCAAGTCAATTTGTTAGGGCTTTGATCCCTAGTATCCACTATGTTCTGAGATTGATGTTGCTATGACTTTGCTATGCTTAATGCTTGTCACTAGGGCCCGAGTGCCATGATTTCAGATCTGAACCCTTTATGTTTTCATGAATATATTTCTGTTCTTGATCATATCTTGCAAGTTATATGCACCTATTATGTATTATGATCCGCATACCCCAAGGTGACAATAATTGGGATTCTTTCCGATGATTGCCGTAGTTTGAGGAGTTCATGTATTCACTAAGTGCTAATGCTTTGTTCCAGTTCTCTGTTAAAAGAAGGCCTTAGTATCCCTTAGTTTCCTTAAGGACCCCGCTGCCACAGGAGGGTAGGTCAAAAGATGTCCTGCAAGTTCTTATTATAAGCACGTATGACTATATACGGAATACATGCCTACATTACATTGATGAATTGGAGCTATTGTGTATCGCCCTAGGTTATGACTGTTATATGATGAATATCATTCAACATAATTATCATCACCGATCCAATGCCTATGACTTTCTCATATTGGTTTCTGTTAAGTTACATTGTTGCTACTGCTTTACACTTGCTACAAAACTGCTACTGTTACTGTTGCCGTTACTATTGCTACTGTTGCTACTGCTATCAAAACTATCATATTACTGTGCTACTAAATATTCTGCTACAGATATTTTATCTCTAGGTGTGGTTGAATTGACAACTCAACTGCTAATACTTGCAAATATTCTTTGGCTCCCCTTGTGTCGAATCAATAAATCTGGGTGAAATACTACCCGTGAAAACTGTTGCGATCCCCTATACTTGTGGGTTATCAAGACCTTTTTCTAGTGCCGTTGCCGGGGAGCATAGCTCTATTTGTTGAGTCACTTGGGATTTATATCTATTGATCACCATGAAGAATCTGAAAGACGCTAAGACCAAGATCGTTCCCTCTAAGACGAAGGGAGATAGTTGTGCCGGTTGTGTTTTCAGGGAACGAACTGTTGGACAGGCTGAAGTACTATTGAATAATATATTGAGAAATGCCGATGATTGGACACTTCCTGAACCACCACCTAAGCCAACTCCGAAGAAGAGAGGTATTCTATTCATCAGTCCAGAAGATATGCAAGAAGCTAAGAAATCTATGAAGGAAAAAGGTATTAAAGCTGAAGATGTTAAGAATTTACCACCTATTGAAGAAATACATGGGCTCGACATCCCGACACAGGTAGTGGAGGTAAATTCTCTCACTAGATTAGACGAAGGTGATATTCTGTATAATAAATCTGCTAGCCAGTGCCTGTATGAATTTGATAATTATATCATTAAACATGAACACTTTAATATGTATGTTAGCAATCAACTAAAACGGAATGCCATCATGATTGAACGCTTGAGTGATTTGATGTTTAGAACTGCTAATGATGTTAAATGCTTGAGTAAACATGCTTCTATGGTTCAGACTCGGTTAGAAAAAATTGCTAAGTCACAAAATGATTTGCTTGATGAGATGAATAATAAAAAGAATGATCATGTTGTTAGAGTTATTACTAGAGGAGGTAGAATGACTCAGGATCCTCTATATCCTGAAGGTCATCCGAAAATAATTGAACAAGATTCTCAAAGAAATAATATTGATGCACCTAGTCCATCTAAGAAGAAAAAGAAAAATGATAGGACTTTGCATGCTTCTAGTGAACCTGAGATAGAAAAACCTCCTGAGAATCATAATGACGTTTCTATTTCTGATGCTGAGACACAATCTGGTAATGAACATACACCTAGATAATGATAATGATAATGATGTTCATGTTAATGTTCAACCAGATAATGATATAGAAATAGAACCTGATGTTGATCTTGATAACCCACCTCCTAAGAATAAAAGATATGATAAAAGAGACTTTGTTGCTAGAAAACATGGAAAGGAAAGAGAACCATGGGTTCAAAAACCTATGCCTTTTCCTACTAAACCATCTAAAAATAAGGATGATGAAGATCTTGAGCGCTTTGTTGAAATGCTTAGACCTGTCTTTTTGCGCACCCGCTTGATTGATATGTTGAAAATGTCTCCCTATGCTAAATACATGAAAGATATTGTCACAAATAAAAGAAAGATACCTGATTCTGAAATTTCCACCATGCTTGCTAATTATTCTTTTAAGGGTGGAGTACCTAAGAAACTAGGAGATCCGGGAATACCTACTATACCATGCTCCATTAAAAGAAGTTATGTCAAAACTGCTTTATGTGATTTGGGAGCCGGTGTTAGTGTTATGCCTTTCTCTTTATATAGAAGACTTGATTTGAATAAGCTCACACCTACTGAAATATCTTTGCAAATGGCTGATAAATCCACTGCTATACCTATTAGAATTTGTGAGGATGTTCCCGTTGTAGTTGCAAATGTTACTATCTTGACTGACTTTGTTATACTTGATATGCCCGAGGACGACAACGTGTCGATTATCCTTGGAAGACCCTTCTTGAATACTGCAGGGGTTGTTATTCATTGCAATAAAAGCAAGGTCACTTTCCATGTCAATGGTACTGAGCATACGGTTTATTTCCCGAAGAAACAAACTTCAGTGAATGGTATCAATTGTATTGAGAAGGTTTCGACAATCACTATTGGAGGCTTCAAATTTCCTCTTCCTACTGTCAGAAAGAAATATAAAATTCTTATTGTTGGGGAGATGCATATCCCCGTTGAGGTAACTTAGTGTTATACGAAAATTCTTCGGTTTCATGTCACTCGGAAATAGTTTGTTAATAAGACTTGATCAACCTTATTAATGGATTCTTTTTGAAGGGCATGTGGTCGATGAATTTAGTAAATACAACTTTCTGTACCTACCTTTTGCTCTCTGTTAATTATAGTTTAATAAAATAAAATGCCATGATTATAACATTTTTTGAATTATCCGTGCAATAAAAAATGGCCCAAAAATAAAAGTGCTCAGAATGCATTAAAATTTTGACATGATTTTTTTGGAATATTTAAGAATTTTTGGCACTGAGAACAACCCAGGGGGTGCACCTGTTGCCCACAAGGCAACAGGGCGCGACCAGCCTCTAGGGCGCTCCAAGATGCCTTGTGGGTCCCACAGGGACCCACTCACTTATCTATTCAGCCCACTTCATCTCCTACCTCCAGAAAAAATCGTGGTAGCTCTCGCTTTGCACGGAGCACCGTTTCCGAAACTGTTTTGAGGGATTGCTCCTTGGTATGCGACTCTCCCATTGCTCCAATTAGTTTTTGCTTTAGTGGATTATATTTTGCATAAATTGCTGCTATTGGTGCTACTGAAAATGAGCTTGCATGTTAAATTCTTTGAGTTCCAAGTAGTTTGAATGCTTGATATAGCCTCTAGGCACTTGTATGAGTAGTTGCTATCAACTTGGTGAAGTTTTGTTAACATATTTTTGTGGTCCAAAATTTTTCAGAAATTTGTTCATAGGAATATGAACATTTTCAGGAGGAGTTCTTCAAGGAGGAGGTCCTCTCAAGCATCATCGAGTGAAAGCCCAGCACGCCATCATATGTTGAACCAGGGGCAAGTTCGGTGCAAGGTGCCGAAGCAAAATCGTGTCGATGGCCGTGCAACGAGTTCATGCTAGGTGCAGGGATCAAGGAAGAATTTGACCAATATATTCACAACACCGAGCTCTCCGCCTTCATCGCAGATAAGCCACCACAGCACTACAACCTTACTCATTCATTCACTCAAAATTTTGAGTATCACCCCCGTACTTCTAGAGTTTTATTTCATCTTTATGATAGATCCTATAGTATGTCTCTAGAAGAATTCTGTGATGCCTGCAAAATTCCATTTTGGGGTTTGCTTAGCGAACCTCGACAATCTGATTATGAACTGTTTCTCAACGGTCTTTGCAATGGTGAGGATAGGGGAGTTACGCAAGCTAGAATAAAAAGTATTCACTTTCCCTCCATTCGGTATTTTGCACTTTTTAATGGGAAATGTATTGTTGGTAACCAAGACTGTAGCGCACTTTGTGCACCCTGACCTAAGCCTTATTCACGCTGCTTTAACGGGTAGCACACATTATAACCTTGGGGCCATTGCTGCATGTAGGTTGCACCGCAACTCGGGTAATGGTGATTTGTATGGAGGAATTTATGCCTCTCGGGTAGCTGCTAGGCTAATGGTGATTATTATGAGCATGGTTAGTTCATGATCTTTGCTGAAAACCTGGGTACTATTTAAGCTTATATACGGATACAAGAACAAAAGAGTTCGTAAAAGTTTTTCTTTATCACTTTCAGTTTATCAACTGAATTGCTTGAGGACAAGCAATGAGTTAAGCTTGGGGGAGTTGATACGTCTCCATCGTATCTACTTTTCCAAACACTTTTGCTCTTGTTTTGGACTCTAATTTGCATGATTTGAATGAAACTAACCCGGACTGACACTGTTTTCAGCAGAACTACCATGGTGTTGTTTTTGTGCAGAAATCAAAGTTCTCTGAATTGGATGAAACTTTTTGGAGATTTTTTATGGAATAAATAAAAATTACTGGCGCAAGAATCAACAGAAGAGGGGCCACCTGTTGCCCACAAGGCAACAGGGCGCGACCCACCCCTAGGGCACGCCCTGATGCCTTGTGGGGCCCACAGGCGGCCGTCTGACCTAATTCCAACGCTATAAATTTTCTTTCCCCGAGAAAAAAATAGAAGAAGTTTTATCGTGTTTTACGATACGGAGCCGCCGCCATCTCCTGTTGTTCATCGGGAGGGCTGATCTGGAGTCCGTTCGGGGCTCCGAAGAGGGGGATTCGATGCCGTCGTCATCATCAACCATCCTCCATCACCAATTTCATGATGCTCACCACCGGGCGTGAGTAATTCCTTTGTAGGCTTGCTGGACGGTGATGGGTTGGATGAGATTTATCATGTAATCGAGTCAATTTATTAGGGCTTTGATCCCTAGTATCCACTATGTTCTGAGATTGATGTTGCTATGACTTTGCTATGCTTAATGCTTGTCACTAGGGCCCGAGTGCCATGATTTCAGATCTGAACCCTTTATGTTTTCATGAATATATTTGTGTTCTTGATCCTATCTTGCAAGTTATATGCACCTATTATGTGTTATGATCCGCATACCCCAAGGTGACAATAATTGGGATTCTTTCCAGTGATTGTCGTAGTTTGAAAAGTTCATGTATTCACTAAGTGCTAATGCTTTGTTCCGGTTCTCTATTAAAAGGAGGCCTTAATATCCCTTAGTTTCCTTAAGGACCCCGCTGCCACGGGAGGGTAGGACAAAAGATGTCATGCAAGTTCTTATTATAAGCACGTATGACTATATACGGAATACATGCCTACATTACATTGATGAATTGGAGCTATTGTGTATCGCCCTAGGTTGTGACTGTTATATGAAGAATATCATCCCACATAATTATCATCACCGATCCAATGCCTACGACTTTCTCATATTGGTTTCTGTTAAGTTACTTTGTTGCTACTGCTTTACACTTGCTACAAAACTGCTACTGTTTCTGTTGCCGTTACTATTGCTACTGTTGCTACTGCTATCAAAACTATCATATTACTATGCTACTAAATATTCTGCTGCAGATATTTTATTTCTAGGTGTGGTTGAATTGAAAACTCAACTGCAAATACTTGCAAATATTCTTTGGCTCCCCTTGTGTCGAATCAATAAATCTGGGTGAAATACTACCCGTGAAAACTGTTGCGATCCCCTATACTTGTGGGTTATCACCACTGCCTGCCGGTGGCGACGCCCATGACTTGCCCATCGCCGGAGTTGTGGAGGAAGAGGGGAGGGGAGGAGGAGGATGTAGGGAGCGATGCGGTGAGTGCAATGTGGACGACGTCGGAGCACGGCTTATAAAGCCGTGGCCAGGCCATGCTTAGACGGTAAGCCGCTTCAATGCAACGCAACAGCCGGAGTTGGTTCCTCGGGAAGCTGCCTCCGCATTGAAGCGGCGGCTCCCAAGAGGTCGCGTCTGTCAGCGTCGCCCTCCCGTCCGATCACATCACGCGGCATCAATGCCGGCCGCTGCATGCTTTGGACCGGCACTGATGCGGCGCGGAAGCGGCGCGTGCATCGAAAGGAAAGCGCAGGAGAGGTAGGTGGCGGATTAGTGGTGGCCAGGGCAGTCAGGAGCGGACATGGCAGCGGTCCGAACGCCTGCAAAGCCTCCCCCTAGTTTGTCTTCGGTTTGCGAGGAAAACTGTGTCCCGACCGCCGAGCGGACTGATGAAAGAACACGTCCGGATCAAGCGGTTAGACGTATATGGACGGTTTGAGGGTCCGCGACCCCGATCTTGCATCTGCACTTTATTGCCTCGGTTTCACCAACCACATCTTTTTCTACTCTACTTTGTTGCTGGGAATTTAAAACCTGCACTCTAGCGTGTTCTAATATAGAAATAGCATCTACAGTTCTGCTAATCTCTACTGGATTGTTACGAAGAGATACTCCACTCTATTTGCTAGTTGCTGCAAAGTAACATGTGCAGAATTTTAAACATTATCATTGCCTAGGATTAGAGAACTCACCACTTGCACTTGGGGACGAAATCACTGTTTTGACCCTTTGTGCTAAGAAATTCCCGAGTTGACCTCGATTGCAAAAAAAATTGAATCTGACCTTTTTGGGTGACGCCAACATACCTGCCGTTCAGTTTGCACGGGTGACGCCGGGGACCCTGGCGTCTGGTACCTTGGCGTCTGGCCCTGCTAACTGAAACGCACTCGCGCGGGCCGAGCCCACCCACCCGCTCCCCTCTTCTCCCCTGGCGGCGCACGAACAGAAGGTTCATCTCCTTCGCCCCTCTTCTCCCTCACACCAAATCCTCCCCTGATCTACTCCATCCTCCACTCTAGTTCATGGATCTGAGCCCCCCAAGCATCCTTGAGGTATTCTCCCCCGTCTCCTCCAATTTATTTGGGTTGAGTCCTCTTCTTTTTGATGCATTATTCAACATTAGGTGATGTTAGATGAGTAGATGGTTTCTTTGTTTTAGGAATTTGTTTGTAGTTGATAGATGATTTGCTAGGTAGTAGATGATGTGTAGTTGAATATGTAGGGAAAATCAATTCGGTTTGGTGCATATGTTGTCCATAGGATTTATTTTTCTACTAAGAGGGGTGATGAATACACGATTTTTGTATGTAAAATAGACTTGTTTGATAATTTGGTTTGATTATAGATGATGTGTGTATGTGGTACAACAATACGGTTGAATTTATATATGATGTCTCTATGTGTAGATCATCCTATTGTTGGCATACTTTTTTTGCAAAAGAGATGATGAAATTTGATACTCTAGATGATATGTATTTGCATATGTTGTCAATAGGAATGTTGTAAGAGAGATATTGCATATGATGAAACTTCGCATATGGTTGTATGTGACACCATATTGTTTGAGAAATTTATTTGATTGAGATGATGTTGGTATGTTTGAGAAGAATTATGTGTGCATATGAAGAAAAAAATGATGTGGTTATGTTTGAGAAGAATGATGTGTGCATATGGCATAACTTGGAGAAGCAAATTGTATTGTTTGATATTGTTCATGTGCTTATAGATGTTTGTGATTTGTTTGGTAGGATGGCGGATGATGATGGACCTTGGTACGACGGATTAATCGAGGAGTTCGACAAGGAGCATCGTGCTCGGGCCATTGAGAACCGGAAGGTAAGAAGCAAGACTAATCAATTTTCGGTGTTATTCCATTTGTGTTTTTTACTGATCCGAAACTCACTTTGTTTGTAGCCTGTAGTTGTTATGTGCATGAGGGGCATGGTGCGGATGACTTTCATTACGACGTGCGGTACGAGCCGTACATTCAGAGATTGGGTCTTCTCCCATTCGTGTTGCAGTTCAAGCGACACCCTCCGCCGGTGAACCACGCGGCGCTCACCGCACTTCTGGATCGTTGGAGGCCGGAGACACACTCCTTCCACCTTCCCTGTGGGGAGATGACGATGACCTTAGAGGACATGGCTATGATAAGCAGCCTTCCTATCAACGGACAAGCTGTTACCGGTCATGTCAGCGCCGTTAATTGGCGAGCTCGGGTTGGCGTTTTAATTGGTGTTGAGCCCGCTCCCCCTCTCCCAGGCAAGGCCGATACCCCGAAAGTGAAGCATTCTTAGCTAAAAGAAGTGAGAGGAGCAACAAATCCGTGCCCCGAGGATGCTAATGAGATGGTTGTGCAGTAGTACGCTTGGGCCTATCTTTGGTATGTACTAACCAAGGTAGTCTTCTCAGACTCAACCGGGAACTCAGCCCTCTGGATGTTCTTGGAGCTACTCAGTAACTGGGATACTCAGTATAGCTGGGGTTCGGCGGCACTAGCATACTTGTATCGTCAGGTATCAAATATTTGCAACCATTTATCTTGCATTTGTCATGCGCCTCCATATCTAACATGTATGTTCAATTGCAGCTTGACCTGGGGTGTCGCAGGATGCAAAATACATCCTCATTGGCCGGGTTTGTTTGGAGCCTATCCGTGTGGATGTGGGAGCGGATGCCGGTTGGACGGCCCGATGCGCTAAACCTCGAGCACCCAAACCCACGTCCGCTTCATGAAGGGCTTCATGATGCTGATCCATATCGGCGCCCCACGATTGCATATTGTTGGGAACGGGTGGCGGTGTACACAGGAAGCTCGCATGTGCGATACAAGTGCTATGTGAATGAGCTGGACACCTTGACTGCTGAGCAGGTTACCGAGAAGTTGAATCAGACATAATTTAGTCAAGAATGAAATTTGTGTCTAACAATTTATACCATTGTGTTGCAGGTCCACTGGTTGTCTTATGTGGGAGATTGTGACTTCTCTCTTAACGAGATGTGCACGTGTGATAAGCATCTTTGGCGGGCGAGGTGCCCAATGATATGCTTCTACGCAATCGAGTGGCACTTCGTAGACCGTGTTGCCAGGCAATTTGGAAAAAGACAAGGTATTCCAGTTGAGGAGAGCAAGGAGACAATCCAATCTCTGCATCGGTGAGCAAGCATGTCTTTCAGATATGTAGTTGAGCAGTAACAAAGTCATTGTTTGCTAATTGTTAGTACCGTGAATCATTTGTAGGTTCAGTCGAAGAAACAATCAAGATACATCGGATTGGGCGAACAAGCACCGTCAGTGGATACAAATTTGGAATGAAAGAGAGACGTTAGTGGAATTAGAGAATAGATCCCACAATCAGTCAGCATTCCAGAAGTATCATGTGTGGTATGTGAAGCATTACCGGTTAAAGCTAAAGCCTGGCTGGACTCAGGAGGAGTGGTCGGAGTTGGTGTCGGAAGACCCGGGGGCTGCAGAAGGTTATCATGCCTTCAACATGGTGGTGAGAGAGACCAGAGGGACTCACGTTGACTACGCACCGATGCATGACGAATTGGTAGTTTAATGAACCTGCAGTTGCATTATCTTGTCTTTATTTCAAATATGAATGTTTTGTGTGATCATGAATTGCAGGGCAGAGAGTTGCTGATGTGCGTCAACGATGCCAATGTAGCACTCAGTCATCCCCTGGGTGGTGGATTATCTGAGAGGACTCTTAGGACCATGATGGAGGTATGAGCCATTTATTAGAAAAGCTTATCTTTGCGGATTAGTTATTTGCATCTCATATCATATCATATTTTGTGTTGTTGCAGAAGTTCAAGAAGCGGTTCCACAAGATGGTAGCTATGCTTTCTTGCCACGGTGCTCAGGCCGCTGAAGTGAGTGCACTTGGTACCCGCGCCGCCAGAGCTAGACGCCGCTATCTACACGACGAGGAGACTGAGGAGGAGGTCCATCAAGAGGAGCCAACACAACAAGAGGAGCAGGTACAACAAGAGCATGAGTATGATATTGATGCTCCACAGCCATCACAGGCTACACAACCGACACAAGGCAAAGCTCGCTCTAAGAAAGGCAAAGGCAAAGCTAAGACACCAAGCAAAGGTAAAGGAAAAGATAAAGGGAGAAAGAAGACATGGAACACTTTCATGATGGAAATATGCCCTAAAGGCAATAATAGAGTTGTTATTATTTTATATTTCCTTGTTCATGATAAAGGTTTATTATTCATGCTAGAATTGTATTGACTGGAAACTTAAATACATGTGTGAATACATAAACAAATACCGTGTCCCTAGTGAGCCTCTACTAGACTAGCTCGTTGATCAAAGATGATTAAGGTTTCCTAACCATAGACATGAGTTGTCATTTGATAACGGGATCACATCATTAGGAGAATAATGTGATGGACAAGACCCATCCGTTAGCTTAGCATATGATCGTTCTGTTTATTGCTACTGCTTTCTTGAATGTCAAATACATGTTCCTCAGACCATGAGATCATGCAACTCCCGGATACCGGAGGAATACCTTGTGTGCTATCAAACGTCACAACGTAACTGGGTGATCATAAAGATGCTCTACAGGTATCTCCGAAGGTGTCCGTTCAGTTGGCATGGATCGAGACTGGGATTTGTCACTCCGTGTTTTGGAGAGGTATCTCTGGGCCCTCTCGGTAATGCACATCATAAGAAGCTTGCAAGCAAAGTTACTAAGGAGTTAGTTACGGGATGATGTATTATGTAACGAGTAAAGAGACATGCCGGTAACGAGATTGAACTAGGTATGGAGATACCGACGATCGAATCTCGGGCAAGTAACATACCGACGGACAAAGGGAATTGCGTATGTTGTCATTGCGGTTCGACCGATAAGATCTTCGTGGAATATGTAGGAACCAATATGGGCATCCAGGTTCCGCTATTGGTTATTGACCGGAGAGGCGTCTCGGTCATGTCTACATCATTCCCGAACCCGTAGGGTCCGCACGCTTAACGTTCGTTGATGATATAGTGTTATATGAGTTATGTGAATTGGTAACCGAATATTGTTCGGAGTCCCGGATGAGATCCCGGACGTAACGAGGAGTCTCGGAATGGTCGAGAGGTAAAGATTTATATATGGGAAGTCATATTTTGGGTTCCGGAAAAAGGTGCAGTTTTTTCGGTATTGTATCGGGAAGCTTCCGGAAGGTTCCGGAGGATTCCGGAGGGGTCCACAAGTCCACAAGTGGGTCCACCACGTCCCAAAGGCTGGCATGGCCTAAGGGGAGGCGCCCTGGCCTTATTGGGCCAGGCGCACCAAGTCCTCAAAAGCCCACGCAGCTAGGGAAGGAAAAAAAAAGGGAGAGTCCTAGTAGGAATAAGATTGGACTTTGGAGTCCAAGTCCACGTGTGTACTATTCATGGTTACTGTTCACGTGGCACTATTCCTTCTACTCCAAGCCCCTACACATATATAAATAGAGGAGAGGGGGTGCCCCCAAAGGAGACACAACATTGTCTTAGCCGTGTGCGGCGCCCCCCTCCACAGTTCCGTCCCTCGGTCATATTTTCGCAGTGCTTGGGCGAAGCCCTGCGGAGATAACATTACCATCACCGTCACCACGCCGTCGTGCTACCGGAACTCATCCACTACCTCGCCGTCTTGCTGGATCAAGAAGTCGAGGACGTCACCGAGCTGAACGTGTGCTGAACGCGGAGGTGTCGTACGTTCGGTACTCGGTCGGTTGGATCGTGAAGTTGTTTGACGACATCAACCGCGTCGTTCTAACGCATCCGCTTACGGTCTACGGGGGTATGTAGACACACTCCCCCTCTCGTAGCTATGCATCTCCATGGATAGATCTTGCGTGTGCGTAGAAAATTTTTTGTTTTCCATGCAACGTTCCCCAACAGTGGCATCATGAGCCAGGTCTATGCGTAGATGATATGCACGAGTAGAACACAAAGTGTTGTGGGCGGTGACCGTCATACTGCTTACCACCAACGTCTTATTTTGATTCGGCGGTATTGTAAGATGAAGCGGCCCGGACCAACCTTACATGTCCACGTACATGAGACCGGTTCCACCGACAGACATGCAACTTGTTTTGCATAAAGGTGGCTGGCGGGTGTCTGTTTCTCCTACTTTAGTTGAATCGAATTTGACTGCGGCCGGTCCTTGTTGAAGGTTAAAACAGCAAACTTGATAAATCACCGTTGTGGTTTTGTGCCGTAGGTAAGAACGGTTCTTGCTAAAAGCCCGTAGCAGCCACGTAAAACTTGCAACAACAAAGTAGAGGTCGTCTAACTTGTTTTTGCAGGGTATGCTATGATGTGATATGGTCAATACATGATGTGATATACGTTGTTGTATGAGGTGATCATGTTTTGTAATTTATCGGCAACCGGCAGGAGCCTTATGGTTGTCTCTTTATTGTATGAAATGCAAGCGCCATGTAATTGCTTTACTTTATCGCTATGCGTTAGCAATAGTTGTAGAAGCAATAGTTGGCGAGACGACCATGATGCAACGATGGAGATCAAGGTGTCGAGCCGGTGACGATGGAGATCATGACGATGCTTTGGAGATGGAGATCAAAAGCACAAGATGATGGCCATATCATGTCACATATTTTGATTGCATGTGATGTTTATCCTTTATGCATCTTATTTTGCTTAGAACGACGGTAGCATTATAAGATGATCCCTTCACTAAATTTCAAGATGAAAGTGTTCTCCCCGAGTATGAACCGTTGCTAAAGTTCGTCGTTTCGAAGCACCTCGTGATGATCGGGTGTGATAGATTCTACGTTCACATACAACGGGTGTAAGCCAGTTTTACACAAGCAGAATACTTGGGTTAAACTTGACGAGCCTAGCATGTACAGACATGGTCCCGGAACACTGGAGACCGAAAGGTCGAACATGAGTCATATAGTAGATATGATCAACATGGAGATGTTCACCATTGATGACTATCCCATCTCACGTGATGATCGGACATGGGCTAGTTGATTTGAATCATGTATCACTTAGTTAACTTGAGGGATGTTAATTTAAGTGGGAGTTCATTAGTAATTTGATTAATTGAACTTAATTTATCATGAACTTAGTCTTGATGGTTTCTTTGCATATCTATGTTGTAGATAAATGCCCCGTGCTACTGTTCCGTTGAATTTTAATGCGTTCCTAGAGAAAGCTAAGTTGAAAGATGATGGTAGCAACTACACGGACTGGGTCCGTAACTTGAGGATTATCCTCATTGCTGCACAAAAGAATTATGTCCTTGATGCACCGCTAGGTGATGGACCGGCTGCAGGAGCTGCTGCAGACGTTGTGAACGTCTGGCAGGCTCGATCTGATGACTACTCGATAGTTCAGTGTGCCATGCTCTATGGCTTAGAACTGGGACTGCAAAAGCGTTTTGAACGCCACGGAGCATATGAGATGTTCCAAGAGCTGAAATTGATATTTCAAGCTAATGCCCGGGTTGAGAGATATGAAGTCTCCAACAAGTTCTTTAGCTGTAAGATGGAGGAGAACAGTTCTATCAGTGAACACATACTCAGAATGTCTGGGTACAACAACCACTTGACTCAGCTGGGAATTGATCTTCCGGTTGAGAGTGTTATTGACAGAGTTCTTCAGTCACTGCCACCAAGATAGAAAGGCTTCGTGATGAACTATAATATGCAAGGGATGGAGAAGACAATTCCCGAGCTCTTCGCGATGCTGAAATCAGCGGAGGTAGAAATCAAGAAGGAGCATCAAGTGTTGATGGTTAACAAAACCACTAGTTTCAAGAAAAAGGGAAAGGGAAAGAAGGGGAACTTCAAGAAGAACGGCAAGCAAGTTGCCGCTCCCACGAAGAAACCCAAAGCTGGACCCAGGCCTGAAACAGAGTGCTTCTACTGCAAAGGGACTGGTCACTGGAAGTGGAACTGCCCCAAGTATTTGGCGGATAAGAAGGATGGCAAAGTGAGCAAAGGTATATTTGATATACATGTTATTGATGTGTTCCTCACTAATGCTCACAGTAGCGCCTGGGTATTTGATACTGGTTCGGTTGCTCATATTTGTAACTCGTAACAGGAGCTACGGAATAAGCGAAGATTGGCTAAGGACGAGGTGACAATGCGCGTCGGGAATGGTTCCAAGGTTGATGTGATCGCCGTCGGCACGCTACCTCTACATCTACCTTCGGGATTAGTTTTAGACCTCAATAATTGTTATTTGGTGCCAGCGTTGAGCATGAACATTATATCTGGATCTTGTTTATTGCGAGACGGTTATTCATTTAAGTCAGAGAATAATGGTTGTTCTATTTATATGAGTAACATCTTTTATGGTCACGCACCTTTTGTGAATGGTCTATTCTTGTTGAATCTCGATCGTAGTAATACACATATTCATAATATTGATGCCAAAAGATGCAAAGTTGATAATGATAGTGCAACATACTTGTGGCACTGCCGTTTAGGTCATATTGGTGTAAAGCGCATGAAGAAACTCCATACGGATGGACTTTTGGAATCTCTTGATTATGAATCATTTGATACTTGCGAACCATGCCTCATGGGCAAGATGACTAAAACTCCGTTCTCCGGAACAATGGAGCGAGCTACTGATTTGTTGGAAATAATACATACCGATGTATGCGGTCCGATGAATGTTGAAGCACGCGGTGGGTATCATTATTTTCTAACCTTCACAGATGATTTGAGTAGATATGGGTATATCTACTTGATGAAACACAAGTCTGAAACATTTGAAAAGTTCAAAGAATTTCAGAGTGAAGTAGAGAATCATCGTAACAAGAAAATAAAGTTTCTACGATCTGATCGCGGAGGCGAATATTTGAGTTACGAGTTTGGCCTTCATTTAAGAAAATGTGGAATTGTTTCACAACTCACGCCACCTGGAACACCACAGCGTAATGGTGTGAACGAACATCGTAACCGTACTTTATTGGATATGGTGCGTTCTATGATGTCTCTTACCGATTTGCCACTATCGTTTTGGGGTTATGCATTAGAGACAGCTGCATTCACGTTAAATAGGGCACCGTCTAAATCCGTTGAGACGACACCGTATGAACTATGGTTTGGCAAGAAACCTAAGCTGTCATTTCTTAAAGTTTGGGGATGCGATGCTTATGTGAAAAAGCTTCAACCTGATAAGCTCGAACCCAAAGCGGAGAAGTGCGTCTTCATAGGATACCCTAAATAAACAATTGGGAACACCTTCTACCACAGATCCGAAGGCAAGGTCTTTGTTGCCAAGAATGGGTCCTTTCTAGAGAAGTATTTTCTCTCGAAAGAAGTGAGTGGGAGGAAAGTAGAACTTGATGAGGTAATTGTACCTTCTCTCGACTTGGAAAGTAGCTCATCAGAGAAAACCGTTCCCGTGATGCCTACACCAATAAGAGAGGAAGATAATGAGAAAGATCATGAAACTTCAGATCAAGTTACTACTGAACTTCGTAGGTCGACCAGAGTACGTTCCGCACCAGAGTGGTACGGTAATCCTGTTCTGGAAGTTATGTTGTTAGACAACGGCGAACCTACGAACTATGAAGAAGCTATGATAAGCCCGGATTCCGACAAATGGCTTGAGGCCATGAAATCTGAGATAGGATCCATGTATGAGAACAAAGTGTGGACTTTGGTGGACTTGCCCGATGATCGGCAAGCCATTGAGAATAAATGGATTTTTAAGAGGAAGACGGATGTTGATGGTAATATCACTGTCTACAAAGCTCGACTTGTCGCGAAAGGTTTTCGACAAATTCAAGGGGTTGACTACGACGAGACTTTCTCACCCGTAGCGATGCTTAAGTCTGTCCGAATCATGTTAGCAATTGCCGCATTTTATGATTATGAAATCTGGCAAATGGATGTCAAAACTGCATTCCTTAATGGTTTTCTCAAAGAAGAGTTGTATATGATGCAACCAGAAGGTTTTGTCGATCCTAAGGGTGCTAACAAAGTGTGCAAGCTCCAGCGATCCATCTATGGACTGGTGCAAGTATCTCGGAGTTGGAATATACGCTTTGATGAGGTGATCAAAGCATATGGTTTTGTACAGACTTACGGTGAAGCCTGTATTTACAAGAAAGTGAGTGGGAGCTCTGTAGCATTTCTAATATTATATGTGGATGACATATTGTTGATTGGAAATGATATAGAATTTCTGGATGGCATAAAGGGATACTTGAATAAGAATTTTTCAATGAAAGACCTCGATGAAGCTGCTTATATATTGGGCATCAAGATCTATAGGGATAGATCAAGACACTTGATAGGACTTTCACAAAGCACATACCTTGACAAAGTTTTGAAGAAGTTCAAAATGGATCAGTCAAAGAAAGGGTTCTTGCCTGTCTTGCAAGGTGTGAAGTTGAGTCAGACTCAATGCCCGACCATGGCAGAAGATATAGAGAAAATGAAAGTCATTCCCTATGCCTCAGCCATAGGTTCTATTATGTATGCCATGCTGTGTACCAGACCTGATGTGTGCCTTGCCATAAGTTTGGCAGGGAGGTACCAGAGTAATCCAGGAGTGGATCACTGGACAGCGGTCAAGAATATCCTGAAGTACCTGAAAAGGACCAAGGACATGTTTCTCGTTTATGGAGGTGACGAAGAGCTCGTCATAAAGGGTTACGTCAATGCAAGCTTCGACACTGATCCGGATGACTCTAAGTCACAAACCGGATACGTATTTATATTAAATGGTGGAGCTGTCAGTTGGTGCAGTTCCAAGCAGAGCGTCGTGGCGGGATCTACGTGTGAAGCGGAATACATAGCTGCTTCGGAAGCAGCACATGAAGGAGTCTGGATGAAGGAGTTCATATCCGATCTAGGTGTAATACCTAGTGCATCGGCTCCAATGACAATCTTTTGTGACAACACTGGAGCAATTGCAATAGCCAAGGAGCCCAGGTTTCACAAGAAGACCAAACACATCAAGAGACGCTTCAACTCCATTCGTGAATATGTCAAGGATGGAGACATAGAAATTTGCAAAGTACACACGGATCTGAATGTGGCAGACCCATTGACTAAGCCTCTTCCACGAGCAAAACATGATCAGCACCAAGACTCCATGGGTGTTAGATTCATTACTATGTAATCTAGATTATTGACTCTAGTGCAAGTGGGAGACTGATGGAAATATGCCCTAGAGGCAATAATAAAGTTGTTATTATTTTATATTTCCTTGTTCATGATAAAGGTTTATTATTCATGCTAGAATTGTATTGACCGGAAACTTAAATACATGTGTGAATACATAAACAAATACCGTGTCCCTAGTGAGCCTCTATTAGACTAGCTCGTTGATCAAAGATGGTTAAGGTTTCCTAACCATAGACATGAGTTGTCATTTGATAACGGGATCACATCATTAGGAGAATGATGTGATGGACAAGACCCATCCGTTAGCTTAGCATATGATCGTTCTGTTTATTGTACTGCTTTCTTGAATGTCAAATACATGTTCCTCAGACCATGAGATCATGCAACTCCCGGATACCTGAGGAATACCTTGTGTGCTATCAAACGTCACAACGTAACTGGGTGATCATAAAGATGCTCTACAGGTATCTCCGAAGGTGTCCGTTGAGTTGGCATGGTTCGAGACTAGGATTTGTCACTCCGTGTTTCGGAGAGGTATATCTGGGCCCACTCGGTAATGCACATCATAAGAAGCTTGCAAGCAAAGTGACTAAGGAGTTAGTTACGGGATGATGTATTACGGAACGAGTAAAGAGACATGCCGGTAACGAGATTGAACTAGGTATGGAGATACCGACGATCGAATCTCGGGCAAGTAACATACCGACGGACAAAGGGAATTACGTATGTTGTCATTGCGGTTCGACCGATAAGATCTTCGTGGAATATGTAGGAACCAATATGGGCATCCAGGTTACGCTATTGGTTATTGACCGGAGAGGCGTCTCGGTCATGTCTACATCATTCCCGAACCCGTAGGGTCCGCACGCTTAACGTTCGTTGATGATATAGTGTTATATGAGTTATGTGAATTGGTAACCGAATATTGTTCGGAGTCCCGGATGAGATCCCGGACGTCACGAGGAGTCTCGGAATGGTCGAGAGGTAAAGATTTATATATGGGAAGTCATATTTTGGGTTCCGGAAAAAGGTGCAGTTTTTTTCGGTATTGTACCGGGAAGCTTCCAGAAGGTTCCGGAGGATTCCGGAGGGGTCCGGAAGTCCACAAGTGGGTCCACCACGTCCCAAAGGCTGGCATGGGCTAAGGGGAGGCGCCCTGGCCTTATTGGGCCAGGCGCACCAAGTCCTCAAAAGCCCACGCAGCTAGGGAAGGAAGAAAAGGGAGAGTCCTAGTAGGAATAGGATTGGACTTTGGACTCCAAGTCCACGTGTGTACTATTCACGGTTACTGTTCACGTGGCACTATTTCTTCTACTCCAAGCCCCTACACATATATAAATAGAGGAGAGGGGGCGCCCCAAAGGAGACACAACATTGTCTTAGCCGTGTGCGGCGCCCCCCTCCACAGTTCCGTCCCTCGGTCATATTTTCGCAGTGCTTGGGCGAAGCCCTGCGGAGATAGCATTACCATCACCATCACCACGCCGTCGTGCTGCCGAAAGTCAACCACTACCTCGCCGTCTTGCTGGATCAAGAAGTCGAGGACGTCACCGAGCTGAACGTGTGCTGAACGCGGAGGTGCCGTACGTTCGGTACTCGGTCGGTTGGATCGTGAAGTTGTTCGACGACATCAACCGCGTTGTTCTAACGCTTCCGCTTACGGTCTACGAGGGTACATAGACACACTCCCCCTCTCGTAGCTATGCATCTCCATAGATAGATCTTGCGTGTGCGTAGAAATTTTTTTGTTTTCCATGCAACGTTCCCCAACATTTCCTCCGTAGTCCTGAGTATCCTCATCATCTTTTGCCTAAAGGAATGACTAGACATGAGTCTAACGAGGATGAGGAGTCTAGTGAGGAAGAGGAGGAGGACCGCGAGGAGGAAGAGGCTAGCTCAGAGGAGGTGCTAGCAAATGCCCTGAAGAGACTAAGGAAGAAGTAAAATAGTCGTTTCATGAACTTGGTGTCGTTGTTTGCATGAACTTGGTGTCGTGGTGAAAACTTTTTAGGTTGTCTTGAACTTGCCATGAATTCATGAACTTGCTATGAATGTATGACATGAATTTGTTGGTTAAATGCTGAACTCAGTCATTTGTATGTATTTGTGAAATGTTGATTCCTGTTAAAATCTTCAATTGTTGTATCTTTTGTTTCCTGTTAAACAGCAAAGTCAGAAAACAGCAAAGTAAAATTCCTGTACAGGGGACCAGACCCCCATTGTCCCTGGCGTCTGGTGTCAGTCAGGGCATCCAGATGCCAGGGTCCCTGGCGTCTGGTGTCAGTCAGGGCATCCAGACGCCAGGATCCCTGGCGTCTGGTGTCAGTCAGGGCATCCAGATGCCAGGGTCCCTGGCGTCTGGATGTCGACCAGTTCCTGTGTTGTGGAAACAGGGCAGCAAGACGCCAGGGTCCTTGGCGTCTGGGGGTGCACCAGAGGGATGTAAAGATATATTATAAACATGCGTTTTGTTCCCTCTGTTTCCTTTGAATTTATGGAAGTGATAAACAACAACATCACATAATTCAAATTCCACACAACATCACATAATTCAAATGACATAAACATTACATAGTTCATCACATAAGGAAAGTTGATGCCATTAATGTTCAAATGACATACAACATCACATAACTCAAATGACATACAACAACACATAATTCAAATACACATAAACATTACATAGTTCATCATAGAAGGAAAGTTGATGCCATTAGAGTTCAATTGACATAGTTCATCACGTAGTTCAACCCCTTGTATTTTTCTTGCGTGCATTGTCCCTCTTTTTTTCTTGCCTGCATTGTCCCCATCTAGCGTGATAAGTTTCAATTTAATCTCATTGTTTGGTCCAGGGTTGCAAAAGATGACATCCCTCCTTTCCAGAACCCAATCCCAGCGAGCAGCCTGGCTTGGTATTAGGGACGCTCCTTCCCTTATTGCCCAGTCAATGATCTGTCCAGGCCTATTCAAGTCCATCTTATTATATTCTTCCATAGTAGCGTAAAATTTGATTTGCCTAGCTAGATCGCTTCTATATTCTAGTTCAGTCGTTTGCAGCTCACTGAAATTCTTTTCCCTTTCAGCGATGACATCTTCTGTGTAATCGCCAAAGTAAAGTTGTGCACATTTCCTCGCAGCTTCATTCATGGCATCACAACTATTGACCCACATATTCATCTTTGCTTTGATGAGTTGGCGGTCACGTTCATCCGCCGCATCCATATATTTTTCAATGAAGACCATGTTGGCGTCAGCCATTCCTACGACCTAACAATATTAAGTGCAACATCATAAGTTTACATCGTAAACAAATACGTAACCCTAACCCTAATGCTAAGCATAACAACTAGTGTAATCCTAATCCTAATCATAACCCTAATCCGAAGCATAACCCTTGGGGGAATGCATAGTGCACCAAGTAAATCTATTAGTCTAAAGCTTACAACACCACATATAGCACCATATTCTACCATTTTTTGCAAAGGATTTGCTAAAATAAATCGAAACTAGGGTTTGCTAAAATCAACTAAGTACGATGGATTGAACCAAAAAAATCATGGGGGTGCAATGGATTTACCTCAATGGTTGGAAATGACTCTAATCCAACGGTTAAATGGGACCAATTTGTGAGAGATTTGAGGGGAGTTCGGGTGGTGGAGAGAGAGTGAGGGGGGCAGCAGCTCGGGCAGTGGTGAAGAATGAGGTAGGGAGTGGATTGAGGTGGGGCCAATGCTACTTATCCACTGCAAACGACCCAAACGCCAGGGTTCCTGGCGTCTGGGCCACGTCACCCAGATTGCCAGACGCCAGGGACCCTGGCGTTTGGGTCTGTGCCAAAACAACAGAAACTTCTGTTGTTTTGCTGCAAACCCAAACGCCAGGGTGCCTGGCGTCTGGCAATAGGGGCCACATCACCCAGATTGCCAGACGCCAGAGACCCTGGCGTTTGGGTCTGTGCCAAAACAACAGAACTTCTGTTGTTTTGGCACAGACCCAAACGCCAGGGTGCCTGGCGTCTGGCAATAGGGGCCACGTCACCCAGATTGCCAGACGCCAGGGACCTTGGCGTTTGGGTCTGTGCCAAAACAACAGAAGTTTCTGCTGTTTTGGCACAGACCCAAATGCCAGGGTGCCTGGCGTCTGGCAATAGGGGCCACGTCACCCAGATTGCCAGACTCCAGGGACCCTGGCGTTTGGGTCTGTGCCAAAACAACAGAAGTTTCTGCTGTTTTGACACAGACCCAAACGCCAGGGTTCCTGGCGTCTGGCAATAGGGGCCACGTCACCCACTTTGCCAGACGCCAGGGACCCTGGCGTTTGGGTGGCAGAAACTTTCCTGGCACTGAGGCAGATCTATTTTCTTTGACATACCTACTTTTTGCACACATCGTTAAACATTGCAAATCACACAAAAACTGTGAACATAGCAAATTAATCTCGAATGACATACATAGTTTTCACATAATCTCGAATGACAAGTTCATGACACACAAGGTTTCCTAACGACATAAATAGTTCATCACACACAAAGAGTCTCGAATGACACGAAAGTCCATCATAGAAGAGAGGGAATTTTCCCTTTGTTTACTGAGTAGTACGGGGCCATTTTCCCTTCTTGTCGCGTGCCTCGTCCTCCTCTTGTGCATCACGAGCCCTTGCAAGTTTTCTTGCCCTCTCTTCTTCACGAGCCTCCTTCTCTTTGCGCTCCTTCTTTTCCTTCTCATGACGCTCCCTCTCCTCCTCCCGTGCAAAGGATTCCTCGAACAGGCGTTGCCTCCGCATGGAATCTCGATATTGGTCCTCTTGGACATCTTTAGGTACTTCGTGATCTATCCAAGTGAAGTACTTGCAAAGTGGAGGAGGCGACTACATAAAAGGCATGTTTGAATTAGTAATATGAGTTCAAACAAATTGAAGTTATTTGGATGTCACATCTAACATACCGGTGGTAGGTCATATGCATTAGCTGGCCGCGCACGATCATGTGCGTAGTTAGGACACAAGAAAAATCGTCTACCTTCTGTCCATGACTTTTTACGGTCAGTGGACACCTTCACCTTGCAAACATCACCACACCAACATGGTGGTGTGGGCACATCCTTCTCCTTATTCTTGTCCAACTTGGCCTCCCTCCACGTATTCGGCATGTCCTCTCGGTTGGCGCACGGTGGCCTCGTCATGGAACCGGATGAAGCCATGCCTACAAGAGGAACAATTGTTAGCAAAAGACATGAACAAAGTAAATGTGTAAATACAATAAAACAAGAAATGCTAGGAATTTTATGAACACATAATATACCATTCTTATTCTATCAACCATCTGGATTAAGCAAATAACCGAATGCCGATCCATTATCAACCCGTCCTCTACGACCACCACCACCTCTAACACTTGTGCTTCCTCTACGACCACCACCACCTCTAACACTTGTGCTTCCTCTACGACCACCACCACCTCCTCTAACACTTGTCCTTCCTGTACGGCCACCAGCATCACTTCTTCCACCCCGTTCACCACCGGAACCTCCTCCACGGCTAGTCCTTCCTCTACGACCACCACCATCACCTCTTCCCCCTCGTTCACCACCGGATCCTCCTCCACGACTAGTCCTTCCTCTACGGCTAGTGCTAGGAATGCCCCCCTTCGACGTTTTCCTTTTCTTGCATGTCCGCGCATTGTGTCGCCCTTCATCGCACCCCCCACAATTGATAGTGTCAGGAGCCTCCATGAAATGACCGCTACCAAATTGTTTCATGCCAGTGTATCCAGCCAGGTCATCCATATCACCCCGGAACCTCTTAGTTCTCCTTCTACCCTTGGTCTCCACCTTCAGGAGAGGGTCTGGCTTAATATGGGAGCCATGATACTCAGGCCACTGTGATTGATCTAAGAAAGGGTGAAACCGAGGCGCCCATGTCAACCTAGTAGCTTCCACGTGGAACTCTTGCATCCGCACGGTTTTCCCATCACAAACTGATATGTGTCTTGCCTTCGCCGCTGTTATCAAATGCGAGCATGGCCAATGATACTTACTACGCCTCTCGCACTGGCACCACCGTGTCTTCAGGTGCACCTCAAATGCGGCACCACCATATGAAAAACCGTCTCGTGTTGTGCCACCTGGCTCATCGATTTGATAGATCATTTCAGTGTTGTCGAATGTGATAATTTGTTGTTGCGAAGACTTGCTTACTTGTAACTGAAGCCATTCATCAACCTTTTCCGGATAATCCATTTTCTCACCTATCCATTTGGCTATCTCTTCCGAATGCTTCTGAAAGTAATCATTAAGCTTGAAGAAGGTGTACTCCACTATTGCAGTCACCGGCAATGAACGGGCACCCTTGAGCACATTGTTGAAACATTCAACCAGGTTGCTCGTCATGTCGCCATATCGCCTACCTCCATGGTCATGAGCGCGTGCCCACTTGTGCTTCTCGTCGAAATTCCGTGTTAAGAAATCTTTCCCCCCTTCGTTCACCACTGCAAAGAGTTTGTTGTAGCGAGCATCGAAAGCATCGGTGGTGAAGGCCACACATACATAGGTAAGGTCTTTGCTGAGCTCCTTGCTCTTACATCACTACAGGAATCAGCTGCTTTGCCGTCTGCCATAGTAGACGGCAAAGGCATGAATGCCGGACGGCAAAGCCTTTGCCATCCGCCAGCAGACGGCCAACACTCCGGCTGAACGGCTGCCGGCAAAGGCCGCTTTGCCGTCTGCTAGCGGACGGCAAAGAGATTGCTTCTTTGCCGTCTGCTAGCGGACGGCAAAGAAGCAAGCTCTTTGCCGTCTGCTGGCGGACGGCAAAGAAGCAATCTCTTTGCCGTCTGCTGGCGGACGGCAAAGAGATTGCTTCTTTACCGTCCACCAGCAGACGGCAAAGAGGCCAAATAGGCCAAAGTGGATATATAGCCCCTGTTTTTTCTTATATCAATTCATTTTCACAGAAAATTATATATATGACCAATATAGCATATCCAACACATATTGCCAATAGTCATGAACACATGTAAATTAAAAACTTTATTAATAATTGGAATAGGTAATACAAAGTCATATTATAAAGAATCAGAAATGATTAAGTAATTAAATTTACATTTCGGAAATTACAAGAAATGACCTAAAACTAAATATCTATTTTCCTAAAAACTATCTTATTACTAAGATCTTCTCTGGATCTTCTTCTTTTCTTCCAACCTGCATAACAAAGACACTAAGAAAGAGAGAATGGGTTAGGAGTAGAAATGTAGCATTTCACTTGGTGAAATGCAATGCTGTAGGAGCCAGCACCAGGATGACCGCGCCCCCAAGCCTAAACTGCAAGGTGAGCTCATCCCCTTCTCTTCTTCCCTATGGATCGGTGTCCTGGCTCATGTCCTCTATTCTGTGCATGTGTGCAGTTTATTTTCAGACTTGTAGTCGTTGTGTGCAAATTCCTACCCTGGCGCATGTTGTTTGTTGTGCAGTCATATTACAAATTCCTAATTTGTAGTATATGTGTGCAATTCTGGAATCATAAGTGAAATCATATTGCTATGTGGGTACTGCCATGAGTGCTAATGTGTTACAATTTCAGAAAAGTGAAATACAAATTTGGCTACGCAAAAAATGTACTGCTATATGTTTGCAATTTATTATCATAAGTCTAGTGGTATATGTGTGCAAATGTACTGCTAGTTCAAATATTACATGCCGTTGGCTGTGCAGGAAAGTATAATTTCCATATTTATCATAAGTCTAGTGGTATATGTGTGCAAATGTACATGCATTTGGTACACAGCTGCCAAAAGAAAATTAAATTAGCCATAATGAGTGTAGTGAATTGATATGAGAACAGCGTCGCTATTATACTGATGTACACCAGAATACAAAAAACTGTGGACAAAAAAAATTCAAAGTCTTCCGTTTAAAGCACATATTTGTGGGCTGGTGTTGCGGTTCATTCAGTTTCAAGGGAAAATTCAAGACTGATGGCAACCAGGTTCTTTGCCGTCTGTCAGTTCTTTGCCGTCTGTTTTTTGTAAGCAGACGGCAAAGACCTTCTTTGCCGTCCGCTGGCAGACGGCAAAGAGCTGGCAGATGGCAAAGTCACTGATTCCAGTAGTGCATGCCCGGTAAAAGTTTGGTGAAGCTTTGGAAAGCCTGGAATTACAATGTCCACTGCCTTGAGTATGCCATGGTGCCGGTCTGATATGATGCATACCTCCCTAGCCCCAATCACCTTCTCTCTCACATGACCCATGAACCACTCCTAGTTGTCTTGATGCTCGGAAGGCACCAAAGCAAATGCCACTGGCAACACATTGTCATTGGAGGAGTGCGCCATTGCTACCATTAGTGTGCCCTTGTATCTGCCTGTCAAGAAGGTGCCATCTATAGATAAGACTGGACGACAATGCTCAAACGCCGCCACACATTGTCCATAACTCCAGAAGGCACGGTGGAACACTCCCTCGTTATCGTCGACCACATGATACATGCCCGGGTTCCTATGTGCAATCGCGCCCAACAACCTCGGGAGCTGGTTGTATGCTTCTTCGTAACCACCATACAACATCCTAATAGCATTTGCCTTTGCCTTCCATACCTTCCCATACTTGACTTTATAACCAAATTGTTTTTTCACCGTCCGCATGAGAAACCTCACTTTCACAGTGGGATCAACGGCTATGTCTTTCATGAATTTGTATCCGAGATACTCAGACGTGAGTTGACGGTGTGTCTTTCGAAGACGTTTCTTTGGCGGTTTGCACCTATGAGTGGCAACACAACTTGTTAACACCCATTCTCCGGTTTCTTCAAGCTTTCTTGCACGAACCTTCCATGGGCATCCTTCTTGCTCACACTTGATAGTGTAACGCAAATTTATGTCGGAGTGCTCAACATAATATGGCCTATGGTTCCGAATGGCATAGTCAGACAACCAAACCTTCAGCCGAGCCAAGCTCAGAAACTTCACTCCTTTCTTCAAATAAGCATTCTCGTCCTCGTTCTTGTCCCTTGGTTCGCCTGGATCCGGGCATGGTGCTGGCTCAATCGCCGTCATTCTCATGCCACCATCAACTACGGCTTTATGGGCAAGGCTAAGATCTCGAAACAAGTGAGTTCTTTTTTCTAAGCCCGTCAACTCAAAGTACATTTGGTTTTCAGCCTTTGTGAATCCATCCTCGTCCAACTGTTCCCCCGGACCTTCGTCGTCCGAGTCATACGCATATTGACGCCTAAAAGGCATCTCACGATCCATGTCCTTTTGCGCTATGTATGCATCCAAGTCACCAACATCATTACCATGAAAACCTTCCTCTTGCTCATCGTCATCACCATGAGCATCACCATCCTCTTCATATACATTGTCACTAGCAATCACCTCAACTTCATTTGCTTGGCTAGTTGGTGGTTGGCTAGAAGCATTGGGGGCATACAACTCAACCTCATTTGCTTCACTAGTTGGTGGATGGGGACGTGGTTGGCGATAAGCATTGGGGGCATCAACCACAACCCTATGCTCAACAAGGGGCACGATTGTCCTCTCGGTCATGTCATTCATTGGGGAAGACGCATGCCGGTTCAAGTCAATTGTAAACCGAGGAGGTTCAACCTTGGTGGCAAACAATTCAAGTGACTTGTCTTCCGATTGGGCAACTTTTTCCTTGTATACATCCCAATGCAAATCCGAGGTGACAGGCATACTTTTCAAGCGAGATTTGGCTCCAACTCCAACATCATACCTTCCTATTAACTTAACGTCATCATTGGGGTCCATCCACTTTAAGACATGTCTCACTTTTGCAACAACCTCCTCATAGCTAGGGCTTGTATCAAAAACCATTGGTTCCTCACCCGTGTCGGCATTGTTACTCAAGAATGCCTCCTTGTCCATATAATGAACATTAACAAGTCTCCCCATCTAAAAACAACATGAATGCATTTAAGGCATCAATGACAATTGTTGGTTATCCAAAAACAATCCATTATATCGAAATCATATCAACACTACATTATTGATGATGTCCAAAAATGTATCATTAATTAACATACACTAAGCAAAGTTTACCCTAAACACAAACTAACCCTAACCCCCAATCTTTCTACTCAACAAGCAAACATACATACTACACACTATGCATATCCCTATATTATCAAAGTTAAACAAGATATTCACACTAAAATTTGGGGAAAAGCATAGAACTAGGGTTCCACCCACATGTAAAAAATGCTAGCAAAATAACAAGATTTAACCCAAAAAAATTGGGTGATTTGGGGGAGATTACCACCAGCAACAAAGTGATGGAAAGATCCACCTAAGGGAAACACCTTTTGGGGAGGATTTGAGGGGGGGCTTGAGGGATGGGAGAGAGGGGGGACCAGAAAGTGTGCTTGCAACTCGGGCTGGATTGGGGAGAGTGAGTGGGGTGGGTCCCACCCACTCTCCCGTGGGGTTATTCACTTACCAGGACCAAACGCCAGGGTCTACGGCGTCTAGCCAAACGCCAGGGTCTACGGCGTCTAGCCAAACGCCAGGGTGCCCGGCGTCTGGACCTTTGCCACGTCAGCCGGTCAACGTGCCAGCGGGTCGTGCGGGCCAGGGACCAGACGCCAGGGTCCATGGCGTCACCCGTGCAAACTGAACGCCAGGGATGTTGCCATCACCTAAAAAGTTGCCATCACCTAAAAAGGTCAGATTCGAATTTTTTTTGCAATCAAGGTCAATTCGGGAATTTGTTAGCACAAAAGGTCAAAACAGTGATTTCGTCCGCACTTAGTGCATCCAGATTTTTGGATTTCGCTTTGTCCATAGTGTTTTGCTCCGAGATATTCCTGCTAGTTCTTCTTCTCCCCTCATCAACCACAGCCTCTCTCCCCTTGGGGCCACCTTTTTGTCACTCCAAATCTGGTTCTCCGTAAGACATTTCCTGGACGAAAATCCTACACCTGCGGGCGCCTATGCATGTTTTACTGTGCACAATTTCATCATTCAGTGTGTTTGGCTAGAATGAGGAAAGTGAATGGAGTTTAGCAGGGGATTAGGCGTGAAAAGTTGAATTTAGTCTCAATCCCATGTTTGATGTGTGGTGAGAATTAGTAAAAGAAATTTGAAAGAAAATAACTTTCCACGTGAATTAACAGGTTTTCTTTCCCCATCCCACCTCAAATCTCTTGTCCCCAACCAAACAATAAATTATACTACCTTCATCTCATAATATAAAAGCGTGTTTGACACTGGCACGTAACTCTTAAATTCCTATTCCCTGCCTCTAATATCCCCGACCAAACAGGCCGCCAGCTCAGTCTCCGTTCCTCTGCCATTTCCTGATCCATCCACCTCCGAGATAATTTTATTGATTCCGTAGGTCCCCAATCCAAGCTGGCGTAGTGTTGCAGACACAAATGAGTTGAAGCGAAAATCCACAGCAAGTCGGAGATGCGGGTCGCCGTGGTGGGCGGCGGGGTGAGCGGGCTGGCGGCGGCGCACGAGCTCGCCGGCAAAGTCTCCCTGACGGTGTATGAGAAGGAGGAGTCCCTGGGCGGGCACGCGAGGGCGGTGGACGTGGATGGCGTCCTCGTCGACCCCGGCTTGATGCTCTTCAACAGTGTATCATTTTTCTTCTCTTCTTATCCTTTCCTACCCGCTCTCCATCAACAGCTGGTCGAGCTGAGCATGGCATGGCAGGTGACGCACCCAAACATGGTGCGATGGTTCGAGGAGCTGGGCGTGGAGATGGAGCCGACCGACACGTCCCTCTCCGTCAGCACCGAGCTCACGGCCGGCGGGCGCTGCGGGTGGGGGTGGGACAGCAGCCGCAACGCCGTCTCCGGCCTCTTGGCCCGGAAGAGCAACGCGCTCAGCCCGAGCTTCTGGCACATGATCCGGGAGGTGCTCAGGTTCCAGGACGACGCCCTGGCCTACCTCCACAAGCAGGAGAGCGACCCTGACCTCGACAGGGACGTCACTCTGGGCCAGTTCGTCAACAGCCATGGATACTCCCGGCTGTTTCAGGAGGCCTACCTCATCCCGATCTGCGCCTGCATATGGCCATGCGCCACGCAGACAGGAGTAACGGGGTTCTCTGCTTTCTCTGTGCTCTCCTTCTGCCGCAACCACCACCTTCTCCAGATCTTCGGTCGCCCGCAGTGGCTCACCGTCAAGGGCCGCACGCGTTCCTATGTAAACAAGGTACACCTATTAGTAATTGCTACTGCATCCATCTGCGTGACACACACACTCATCTGCAGAAATGTATGTATGTATGTAGGCAAGGGAAGAGCTGGAGAGCAAGGGTTGCCGGATTAAAACCAGCTGCCGTGTCAAATCTGTCTCAAGTTTTGAAGGAGGTGCTCCCATTTTTATTTTGTGCTACTCGATCTTCTTATTGCACTCTACATTTTTTCCCCCGGAGAGGAGATTGTATCCATTCCCCGGCTTCTGAGAAAAGGGATGTGATGATGGTATCATTATTCATTGCAACTGCAGGTCACAGAGTGGTGGAGGCTGACGGCGCGGAGGAGGTATATGACAAGATCATATTCGGCGGGCATGCACCTGACGTTTTGAGGGTGCTAGGAGAGGAAGCAACACACGAGGAGTTGAGAATTCTGGGTGCTTTCCAATATGTCCAGTGGCGGATCTACCATTGGGGCGAGCTGGGGCGGCCGCCCCGGGTCGCCGGCGGCGGAGCAGCGACCCCTGCCTACCTATCCTTCCTCTGCTCCTCCCAATTTCCTCCGGTGGCGGGCAGTTTTCATGGCGGCGCGGATGTTTCCTGTTTCTGCGAAGCCGTACGCGAGGCCGTGAGGGTGACCGGGTGAGGGAAAGAAAGAAGTTGGGCTGGGCTGCAGCATTTGCATAATTGCACTTAAGGCCCAAAAGACCTCACGCACACTGGCGGCCACCGATACAATCGATCCAGTACTCAACAGTACTTAATTGATCGGTCTCCAACTGCCCCAATCGATCCCTGAGCACTTGCCACTCACTGCTACGCCGCCCCACGCTGCCCGTTGCTCCATCTCCATGCTTTCTAGCCGCGCCGAAGCTTTCCATTCCAGTTCCAGCCGCCGCTCCGCGCCCAAGCTTTCTGGCCGCTGCTTAGATGTGTATTTTGATTTGTTCTACTCTTTGGCTCATACCCTTACAGAATACTTACTTAATCAGTGTATGAATTAAAGTGCCAAGTGCCAACACTGCTCTAGGCTAAGCTATGTCGCAATTGATCAACTGCTGGCAACAAAGTGCTTTGTCTGGTTAATTCTAGTAAAACGAGCAGACACGTTACATCCAGGTATTACCAATATTGTACTGCTATATGCAACATTTAAAATAGCTTCTGATGCTAAAATTGAACTTTCGATGTCATACCACCAAGAATTGTGGTAGATCAAGTGGAATCACATGATGAAGTCATATCTTATTGGGCTTTTGAAAGAACATGACGTGCCAAGATATCGAACACAAAATGCATGAAGCAACAAGAGTCCATGTTATTGGTAGTTTCTAATAACTTTTTATGCCTTTTTATGATTTTGGTAGTTGAATGCCATGAGTTTTGATTCACACGTGCATTTGTCTCTAAAAAAAATTGACCTTAAATGTTCGCCCCGGCTAGCTTCAATTCCTAGGTCCGCCACTGAATATGTCCAGAGGTGAGATTGATTAAAGTTCATTCCGCCTTATATCTATATATCTATAATACTCCCTCCGTATCAAAATAAGTGACGTTGACTTGGTACAACTTTCGTGCAAAGTTATACCGAGTAAGCGACACTTATTTTGAGACGAGTATCGGGGTGTCTCTGAAAGATGGTTCCCTGGAAAGATTTGTTACCTTTGCCAAGGTTACTATTGGGGACGGAAAAAGAACTCTTTTTTGGGTATAAGCGTTTACAGACGGCCGGACGGCAGGTCACTGCCCGGTCCAAGAAATCACGACCAACCAGCCCTCTCAATTCATCCTATACGTCCGGGCTGACCGGCGCCCCTCATATCTTGTCCATATCTGGGGTGGATATGTAGAGGTCCGATCGCGCCCGGACATGGCTACCATGTCGGACCGGCCCATGATGGCCCACCACGACCCCACAAATATCCCCACCTTGGACGAACCATAGACCGCCGGTCAAACATTCTCGAACACTCCACACTCCTCTGCATGTCTCCTCCCTTCCGCTCTCCGTCTTGTCCCCTCCTCTCCCGATCTTCGTCATGTCGAGCGTCGACAGCGTGGCCAGTGGTAGATTCGGCAGTGACGCGGACCCCATACATTGGGACGGCCTGCTGCGATGGAGGACGACGAGGAGCTCGCCCTCCGCGTCGCATTAGCGCGGCCGCGGGTAGACAAGGGCGGGAGCTCGAGCTCTGCGCCCTCTGCAGTCGCTCGGCACCGCAATGCAGACGACGGCGCCGTCTCCTCGTGTATTCGGCGCCCCTTTCCCACCCCTTCAGTTGCTACTCCTCCCGGGCAGCGGTGGGTGCTCGTGCCCGCGGAAGCCCAGATACCACGTCGGAGGACGCCAGAATCGAAAGCGTGCGCCGCACGTCATGAGAGGCGGCGGGCGAGGGAGAGGGCGGCAGTAGCGGAGGCAAGTTCCCCCCACAAGTCGCGCGTGTTTGCGCGCAGCGAGCCGGTCGCTGACCACGGCGGAGAAGGACGTGTGGCGCCTTTGTCGCAAGAACGCGAAGGCGCTGCAGCTCGGCATGGAGGAGTCTGAGCGCCTCGCTGCGGAGAGGGTGGCCGGCGACGTGAAAGCCGTCCGGCTCGCGACGAAGAAGGTGCACATCATCCATCATCTCGCGGGCTTCATCTCCTCCGACTCCGCCGACAGCGGCACGACCAGCACGGACGATGACGACGCCCCGTCGGCCGCGGTCGTCTACACGGAGGACAACTATCGCCTCTTTGGTGACCGCAAGGGCAACAGCCTGGCGCGGAAATGGTGAAGTCCGTCACCCCTCCATTTTTTCTAGTATCTATCTAGTTTAGCTATGTAGTGTCCGCTCATGAACTGCCTCTTTTGGTCCGGTTGTACATGTTCGGTGATGAATTTTTTTTGCTATGTGAGGTGACCGGGATTATTTGGGACATAGTTTTAAGCTGATTAGGCCTTTCAGCGGTTGCTCTACCAGTAACGGTTCCTTTGTTGATTTGTGGGCTGTGGCCAAAGCCAATGTCACTGTGGAGTATGGAAGAATATCTGGGGCTTCTGTTGACGATCAGGAAGGCCGTGGAGTGTCACTTTCAAGATCTAGTCGATGGGGTTGCTTCGAAACTCCCTACCTGGAGAGTGGCCACGCTAAACAAACCGGGATGTCTGATTCTTGTCCAGAGCGTGCTTTGCACGATCCTGATCCACACGATGATGGCCCTGGACATTGCTTCGAAGGTGTTTGCGAAGATTATCAAGCTCTACCGCAGCTTCTTCTAGGCGGGAGTTGATGGTGCTCGAAGTGGGCAGTGCGCCGTGGCCTGAGAGACGGTGTGCACGCCCAAGTGGATAGGATGTCTAGGCCTGCCCAACTTGAGATAGCTGAATATAGCGTTGCGGGCACGATGGCTATGGTTGAAGAGGATCGATACAGAGAGGCTATGGTTGAAGAGGATCGATACAGAGACCTTGGGCTGAATTTTATATCCAAGTCCCACACGAATCCACCCAGATCTACCTGCGATTTTTGTGAATCTTAGCGACGAACAGAGTGCTTACTTCTGGGAGGACTGGTGGTTGGATGGGCTTTGCATCGACGAGGTGGCGCCTCGCCTATACGACAGGATCAGGTCTCGGATCTGTGCCACCAGGACAGTCGCCGATGCCATGGCTGGGGCCTGGCCGAGAGACGTAGGGCCGGATCTAGTGTGCGTGTGTGCGTTCATAGGGGTGAGTGTATGCGCGTGTATATGAGCGCTTGCGTCTGTACTGTGTTCAAAAAAAAAAAAGGACTTCGATGAATACCTGGCACTCTCGGACATGCTATCATTGGTGGAGGTGCGTGCTGGAATTGCCGATGTCATGCGCTGGGCGGCCAAATTTGCTATTTTGACCCTTTTGACCTAGTTTAGCCGGATATGACCCCCATATGGAAAAATTTCGGGATCTGACCCTTTTCCCTACCGCCAGAAGGCCTGGCGGTAGCCTAACATACCCTACCGCTAGGAACCCCGACGGTAGGGTAACGGCAGGCCGCTGACGGCCGTTTAGCCCCGCTAACGGCCGTTTGGCCCTACTGACGTGGAAAAGGACCCTACCGCCAAGGGCCCTGGCGGTAGGATGCCCAGGCCTACCGCCAAGGACCCTGGCGGTAAGGTTCTCTAGTGGATAAGGTGGTGGGGTGAATGGGTGGGCCCCCCACCTACCCATTCACCCCCAATCTTCTTCCCCGAGCTCATCCTCTCTCCCCCCTCTCTCCCCCACCCAAGCACCAACTAAATCCCTCTTCATTGATTGAGATTTGTCCGGTGGATCCGGAGCATTTTCATCACCCAAGGTACCTCTCTCACTCCCCCTTCTTTTGGTTGGTTGGAATCACCTATTTTGGTTGCATTGCTCACATTCTTGGAAACCCTAGTTCTTGCTCTTGTTGTTGTGAAATCAATGAATATGATGCATTTACGGTTATGTTTGTGCTTTGACTATGTATTGTGTGCCTAGCATTGTTGGGGGTAGAAAGATCTTGTGCTAGGGTTAGTGGTTTTGTTATGGCAAGGGTTAGTGCTAGGGTTAGGGTTAAGGCTATGAGTAAGGCTATGGATTTAATATGACCATGTTTGTCTTGTTGTTTGAATGCAATGCATACAAGTTCCTTGATCCAAAGTATGCATAGTGTAGGTAGTTGATCCATATGAATTGGCCGGCCCATGGATGACTTGATTTTTTTCCATTGTTCTTAGGTGGATAGACTCGTTAATGTTCATTATTTGGACAAGGCGGCATTTATGAATGGAAATGCCGATGAAGGGGAAGTGCCCATGGTTTTTGACACAAGCCCAAGCTATGAGAATGTTGTCGTGAAAGTGAGAAGCGTCTTACATTGGATTGACCCAATTGACGAGGTTAAACTTATTGGGAGGTATGACGTTGGAGTGGGAGTAAAGTCTCAATTAAAGAGTATGCCCATCACCTCCCAATTGCATTGGAATGTGTACAAGGATAAAGTAGAGGGATCACAAGACAAGTCACTTGAATTATTTGCCACAAAGGTTGAAGTTCCTCAAGTACAAATTGACTTGAACCGCATTGTATCCTCCCCAATACATGATGTTAGTGTCGAGGTGATTGTCCCCAATTCTTCTAGCCAACCACCAAGTAGCCAACCAAATGAAGGGAGATCAATGATAGAGCCATAGTACTTCGAGAGGATGCTATTGCTCATGTTGATGAAGATGCTATTGCTCATGTTGATGATCATGCTATCACTGCTCAAGATGATGCTTATGCGGAAGAAGAAGAAGGGATTCATTACAATCCCATTGGTAACTTGGATGTCATTGTGTGCCAACAAGACATGGACCGTAACCTCCCTTATAGTCGTATGTGTGGGTATGGCTCGGATGACGAGGGTCCGGAGGAAGAATTGGACGAGGATGGATTCACGGCGCAAGAAAATCAAATCTTCAAGAAGGTGACGGGCAAGGAAAGAGGACCCTCATTGTTTTGTGATGTTAGTCTTGCCGACAACGTCGTTGTTGATGGTGGCGTGAGATTGCGGTTGGTTGAACCAACACCGTGCCCTAAGGTCGGTGATCCAAGGCCCAAGGATGAGGATGAGAATGCTCATTTGAAGAAAGGCATCAAGTTTGGGTGCTTGCAAGAGTTCAAGATATGGTTGAGTGACTACGCCATTACGAACCATAGGCTGTTTGTTGTTGGTCATTCCAACCAAAAGGTGCGCTACACCATCAAATGTGACAAAGAAGGTTGCCCATGGAAGGTCCGTGGAAGAAAAATTCATGAAACCGGGCAATGGGTGTTGAGGAGTTGCGTGGCCACTCACGAGTGCATACCGCCGGACAAAAGCTGACCGAAGCAAGGGATACCGTCAACACACGTCCGAGTTTCTAGGCTACAAATTGTTGACTGAGATATCCCATGATCCAACCGTGAAGGTGAAGTTTCTCATGAGTACGGTCCAAGAACGATTCGGGTATGAGGTCAAGTATGGTAAGGTATGGATGGCCAAGGCAAACGCTATTAGGATGTTGCATGTTGATTTTGAGGCCGCATACAACATTCTTCCGAGGATGTTGGGAGCCATTGCTCATCGGAACCCGGGCATGCACCATAGGGTCGAGTCAATTGACGGAGTGTTTCACCGTGCCTTCTGGAGCTTTGGCCAATGCATCGAGGCATTTACGCATTGTCGCCCGTTCTTGTCTATAGATGGGACTTTCTTGACCGGCAAATACAAGGGCACATTGATGGTGGCAATGGCCCACTTGTCCAATGATAACGTGTTGCCGGTGGCATTTGCCTTGGTGCCTTCCGAGCACGACGACAACTGGGAGTGGTTCATGGAGCATGTGAGGACGAAGGTGATTGGCAAGAGAGAGGTATGCATCATATCTATCGGCATCATGGGATTCTCAAAGCAATAGACGTTGATATTCCAGGCCTTCCAAAGCTCCAACACCGTTCGTGCATGAGGCACTTCGTGGCAAAATTTTACCGGGCATGCAAGAGCAAGGAGTTTTGCAAAGATCTTACCCATGTTTGCGTGGCATTCAACACCGACACATTCAAAAGCCGCTACGATAAACTCTTCAAGGCGTTGGAGAAGAACAAAGGGGGGAGAGAGTTCTTGACAAGGCATCTTCCGGAGAAGCATAAGTGGTCACGCGTTTACGACGAAGGAGATTTGAGATACGGCGACATGACAAGCAACATGGTGGAATGCTTCAACAATGGGCTTAAGGGTGTCCGTTCATTGCCGGTGACTGCAATAGTGAAATATACTTTCTTCAAGCTCAACGAGTATTTCCTAAGGCATTCCCGGATCACCGCCAAATGGGTAGGTGAAAAGAAAGACTATCCCTTCAAGGTTGAAGATTGGTTGAAGTATCAAGCTCAAAAGTCTTCGCATCAACAAATCATTAGATTCAATGAAAAAGAGATGATCTACCAAGTCGACAAGCCAGGTGGCACAACACGGGACGGTGTCACGTATAGTGGTGTTGCGTACGAGGTGCACCTCAAAAACCGGTGGTGCCAGTGTGAGAGGCCTCATAAGTATCATTGGCCTTGCTCGCATGTGATGACCGCGACCCGGGCCAGAAACTTGTCCATATCTGATGGTACCACAGTGAGGTTGCACCAGTTTACATTGGAACAAACGAGGTTGACATGGGCGCCTCGGTTCCATCCTTTTCTCGATCAGTCACAGTGGCCTGAGTATGATGGCCTCATGTGACCCAGTAGGCACTTCACTTTTCGCGGCTACCTGAGACCTATGTCGTCAATTTGGGAATTTGTCATGGAACTCTTAATTTGCGAACTTTGTAATGGAACTATGTGTCATGAACAATGTCGTATACCCAAGTTTACTATTTGTCACGAAAGTGTGTTATGTGTCATGAACTTTGTGTCTTTTTTAACTATCATAATTTGCGAGATACGTGTCATAGTTCATGTTGATGAATGTTGCACAGTGAAAACAGAGTAGGCTCTGTTTTCAGTGCCTACCGCCATGGACCCTGGCGGTAGGTGTAAACAGCCTATCGCCGAGGACCCTGCTGGTAGGGTTCGACTACTCCAGCTACCCGGTACTGTGACTGAAAAGGCATATTTTTTACGGTAGGGTACCCTACCGCCGATGGCACTGGCGGTAGGGTTAAACAACCTACCGCCGTGGACCCTGGCATTAGGGATCGACACTCCAGCTACCCGGTAGAAACAGGTATATTTTTTACGGTGGGGTACCCTACCGCCGAGGACCGTGGCGGTAGGGTCCTACAGCCTACCGCCCTGGACCCTGGCGGTAGGGATCAGCACTCCAGCTACCCGGTACTGTGACTGACACAGGCATATTTTTTACGGTAGGGTACCCTACCGTCGAGGGCCCTGGCGGTAGGGTTAAACAGCCTACCGCCGTGGACCCTAGCGGTAGGGATCTACACTCCAGCTACCCGGTACTGTGATTGAAATAGGCATATTTTTTACGGTAGGGTAATCTACTGCCGAGGACCCTAGCGGTAGGGTTAAATAGCCTACCGCCACTCCAGATAATCAGTTCTTTTTAAGCTTGCGTTTTTCAAACAAACTTGTATGATTCCAAATAATAATTATTTAAAAAGGACAAACACTTGTTCAAATAACATAAAACATAATACATCCAACAATTAAAACGACATAGAGCATCCATAACCAAGTACAAACTAGTTCAAATGACATAGAAAATTAGTTCAAGTGACATACTGTCGGTTCTAAATCCGGCATATCTCGTAGTAGGGGTCCTAAGCTAGGCGTCTTGGAGCGATGGTAACATGGACACAGGATTTTACCCAGGTTCGGGCTCTCTCGAAGAGATAATACCCTACGTCTTGCTTTTGATTGTATTCATATGGGGTGTAGTACAGAGTACATATATCTACCACGAGATTGTTCTAATGAATATGAGATGATCTATCGACTAGCCTGGCCTCGGTTTATATAATACACCGGAGGCCTAGGGTTTAGGAGAGTCCTCGGCTTGGGCGCCAAGTCTTGTGGAGTCTTCCTTGTATTCGTCATGGGCTGCCCGAAGTGGCCCATTAGTGAACCGCCATGGGGGTCCTCGGCCCGACCCACCTGGTCGGGAGACGACGTGGTCAGTACCCCCTAGTCCAGGACACCATCAGTAGCCCCCTGAACCGGTCTTCAAGTTGGGGACGCTCCTCGGTTCTTCCGAATTGTTCTTCATCTTCGGTCGTCGGTCTTGAAAACTAGTTCAACAAATCTTTGCATCTCAGATCTTGAGGATCACCGAGGTGTATCCGAAGAGTTCATACGTCGGGTATCCGAGGAGCCCTTTTAAATTCTTGGCCTTTATCAATGCCTTGTTATTTTTACGCCACACCTCGGGTTCGAAGTGTTTCCAGTGCGGCGGTGTCCTCTTTGCATCCGAGCTCCAACGCCGGACTGCATCCGAGGTGTCTTTTTGCAGCCGAGCTCCAACGCCGGACTGCAACCGAGGAGGCATAGAGTACCTCGTCTTTGAAAAAGTTTGAAGGAGGTTATCCGAGCTTAACGCCGAAAAAGTTCTCTATGGAGCCAGTCACTCGCAGCCGAGCTTTATGCCGAACTGCTTCCGAGGTATCTTTTTGCAGCCGAGCTCCAACGCCGGTCTGCATCCGAGGTGTCTTTTTGCAGCCGAGCTCCAACGCCGGTCTGCATCCGAGGTGTCATAGATTACCTCAGTTTTTTTTAAAAAGTTGAAGGAGTTCAGCTAACCTTAATGCCAGAAACGCTCCCTATGGAGCCAGCCATTCACATCCGAGCTTTATGCCGGACTGCTTCCGAGGTGGTGCACCACCTCAGCCGTGGGCTGATGTTTTATAGAATTGTTTCCGATTGGTGCAATTTTATTCTCTGCCGAGGTGTATAACCAGTAGCCCTCAAGGTGTGTGCCGACATAAAATTCGGGATGCACCTGAAGGATAACATAAAACCACTGATCCCAGTAGCCCCTGAGACTCAGGTCGATTCGCAAAATCGGCCTGAGGATCAACTCCTAGCTCGGCAGCATACTTAGGAATGTAAACACGGTGTGCAGCAGTTCCCGAGACTCAGGCTGGGTGCGGCCGACCAACCTGAGGATCGTAATCTCCTCGGAAACTATTTTGCACTTTGTAAATTGTCTGCATTGAATCATCAATGCAGTAGCCCCCGAGCCACTGGTCGGGTGGCAACACCAGATCAGGGGATCGATGTAACCTGTTAATGGCTTTTAAGTGAGAAGCGCGAAGCCCAGTAGCCCCCGAGTCTTAATTTGGGCAAGGGTGGCCGAGTTAAGGATCGATATCTGAAGTAAATTGATTTTAATCACAATTTATGTGTAATGATTCTATGTATCCAAGTACTTTACATCATTAACGCTTGGATCCGCATTGTACAAAACTTTGTTGACCGACCATCGGCTTCAACCTCCTCGGCCAATAGCCAAGGAGTGTTTTCCTACTTTATAAAGCCTTTATAAGGGCAATGATTTATGGAAAATAAGGCAATCCGGCCATACGGTTTTATAAACAAAGGTACGCGGAGAGATATGCTATATTACTATTTAACGTAAGAAACATCTTCTGGAAAAAATAGTTCCTTTATAAGTTCCTTTTCCCAGGCTATCATGTTGACCATGATCGTGAAACCTCAACTCCGATCAATGTGGGAGGAAAATATTGAGGATCTAGTTTGGGAAAAGTTCCCAAACTCTGTGGTCTTTAATGAACCAAAATTTTCACTTCCGTCGTTGCCGACCAATTATATTCTTAAGATGGCTAGCTTTCGGCTTCACCCAGTCTGAGGTACTAGCCCGGATGACCCGGAAGTAACAATCACAGAGGTGCTCCCTTTACCCCCTAGCCGAACAATCGGGAACGTAAGGGGTAAGCACGGGAGCCAGGCAACCCAGCTTAGCCAAAATCTTAAGTCAAATTGATGCATATTTATGGCTTTATAATGATTTATGGGAAGGCAGCGCTCGTATATTGAATACAAATGCTGAGAATACGTCGGACTCTCCAGGAGTCCCAAAGTAACCGCACCGCGGTGCCTCAAGGAGCCCCTGGTACGGTTTATTGGACTCTTTTATATGTCCGAAGTGTTTTATACCAAAAACTCGAGGTTAGAATTGCACAGTTTTTTCAAAGGCGGCCGAACTGCTTTTCTATTAGTGACCTCGGACAAGCCGAACACTTTTATGAAAGCAAGCTGATCGGCCGATTGAATTTGCGCATGTTTGTGGTTGTCAGCTTTTAAGCTGTATTTTGCAGCTTTATGCTATATGTTATTTTGACTCCGTTGCGACTGTTTATAATTTGAAAGTGGCCCATCGTCGGCTTCCACCCCTTTGTAGATGCTACGCAGGGTGTTTCCGCAATAACAAGACAACCCTTAGCCGACGTCTCGGTGCCCGGAGGCGGTTGTGTTAGCGGAAACGAGGCAATCAGATATGTAGGCTTTATAACTTTCACTTAGTCATAGGAGCTTGACTGTGGGGGCAAGTAACTAGCCCCCGGTGTTTGGAGTGTTCGGGCGTGCCGAGGTGCAGCTCGGTAGGGAAGTTGCCGAACTACGGGTCGGAAAAGATTTCCCGAGCCAAATTATTATGCACGGCACCTCGGTCAAGAGGATGTCCCGCCTCCTGGAAAAAAACATAAGAATAGGTTAAAGGTGCCATAAGCTCGGAAAACCAAAAAACTTTAGGAAAAACTTTACGTCCGAACTAAATCAAGTTTTTTGGTGCCAATCCAAAAATTGGTCTTAAAATTAGTTTGTGCTTCCGTCGTGCTTTAACATGATACATCCGATCTAAAGACTTCAAGCGGGTCAGACTTCGGCTTCAACCTCCTATCCCGAAGGCGGAGTGCTTCTCAGGCCAGTTTAGCGAACTAAACTCGAGCGGCTTTAGAGAGAAACTAGGCTATCCGGCTATTGACCACACACTCGAGTCGAGAAAGGAGTGGTAGAAAAAGACTTTGCAACGACTTGGAAGAAAACAAAAACGGCTATATAAATTTAAGAGCCCCCAGTTAACATGGGAAAAAGAAGTGTTTTTAACAAACAACGTTTTTAACCGACTAAGTTTTTAACAAACTGCTTGCTTGTTTAACACAAATATAATGCTTGGTCGAACCGAACAAAAAATTTTAAATTTAAATTTTTTGAGTATGAAAGCGACTTAGCTGGTTAATGTGCTCGGTGTTGATGACGTGGTCCGAACTTGTGGCGGGTCGAGGTCCCAACCCCCAAGCCGGTCCCGAGGTGGCCGAGCGAAGAGTTCGGCTGATGAAGTGGCAACACAACACTGCCGATGTGCCGAGACGAAGCCCTGGTCTAACCGAGGAGACAGAGTAGGTCGGCAGGGTGACGCCGGAGTAGGTCGATGAAGCGATGGCGAAGCCCCCGGTCTAGCCGAGGTGACGGAGCAAGTCGGTAAGGTGACGTTGCAGCCCCATGCCAACCGAGGTGTCGAAGCAGGTCGGCGTGGTGGACATCGGCTTGAAGAAGCAATGGTGTGGCAATGCCGACGCAGGTCGGAACTTGTGACGCGGTCAATGCCAGCTTGAGAAGTGACCGCGCGGCAATGCTGGCGCGCCCGACCCGTGCAATCCGTGGGGCGACGATCTTGTCTTGATGATTATTTGTCCTTCACGATGCCGAACTCTTAGTCGGCTCGCCGAGATGATGATCCGGTGAGGTTGACCTCGAGTCGATGAAGCGACGGCGCAGTCAATGCTGGCGCAGGTCGGTAGCTGTGGAGCAACGTGGTCGGGCCGGTTTGACATCGGCGCGACGGTGAAGAAAGACTCAAAATTTGTGGGCACGTGTTCGAGAACAACACACAATACCCTAGAAAAAAATTCCTTCAAAAAGGATGTCCAATATCCCGTTCATGAAGAAAGATGAATTCGGGTCGGATTTGTTTTCGCGCAGGAAACAGATCCGAAAATTGATGCACTCCTCGGGCTGTTCCCGGAGTTTGAACGGTCGGATCGAGCTGAAATTTTGAGGGATGGTAGATGTAGGAATTCCGCAGCCGATCAACGGTTGGATCTTTCAAAGGATATCCGAGCTGGACCCTGGGCTCCTCGCCCTAAACTCGTCCAGATTCACGTCCAGATTTGACAGGGCTCCGGTATATCGTAGATCGCCGGAGATTCCTCCATCGGAATACGACAAAATTTTACGGGGTCATTATAGACTCAATTCCGCACAATTATACCAAAGGATTCGTCAAAACGACGCTCGAGGAGGCGGTGACGGGGAACGCAAACCCGCTGTCCAGAAAAACTGCACGGTCGCGTGAGGGCAATGTTGACGTTAAGCCCCCGAGCACCATGGAGGATTGTTCCATGATCTTAGTTGAGATTGGAGTTGATGTTGATGAAGACACCCGTCTGATCCTGACGATCCGACGTGGAGCGTAGTCCTCGGCCTAGCCGAGGTGACCAGTCGAGCCGGCGACGAAGATGCCGACGTTGACAATGTAGCTCGGTTCCGACGTGTAGATCGCAGTGGAGCCGATCTGAATTCGCATCGCACCGCGGCGAGTACCCAGTAGGCTCTCAATGAAAGCACCAATGTCGGTTCTAAATCCGGCATATCTCATAGTAGGGGTCCTAAGCTAGGCGTCTTGGAGCGATGGTAACATGGACACAGGATTTTACCCAGGTTCGGGCTCTCTCGAAGAGATAATACCCTACGTCCTGCTTTTGATTGTATTCATATGGGGTGTAGTACAGAGTATATATATATATCTACCACGAGATTGTTCTAATGAATATGAGATGATCTATCGACTAGCCTGACCTCGGTTTATATAATACACCGGAGGCCTAGGGTTTAGGAGAGTCCTCGGCTTGGGCGCCAAGTCTTGTGAAGTCTTCCTTGTATTCGTCATGGGTTGCCCGAAGTGGCCCATTAGTGAACCGCCATGGGGGTCCTCGGCCTGACCCACCTGGTCGGGAGACAACGTGGTCAGTACCCCCTAGTCCAGGACACCATCACATACATAACTAGAAGCATAAATGTTCTATCCCGGGAAATAGCCCCTGAAAAGTGTGATACGTTCAAGTTGTGCATCACGCTTTGGATTAGGCCTCAGTCGAATATCATTGGGTCCAGCCCAATGGATCATCGCACCCTTTACGTCGCGGAACCACGCCCATCGAGCAAGTCGGTTCGGATTCTCCGACACTCCTTGTTCGATTGCCCATTCAATGACCTGCCCGGGCCTTGACAAGTCTAGCTCGCGGAATTCATCAATGCTTGCGGAGAACCCTATCTCCATTGCCAAAGAGTGTTTACAATCATCTTCCTTCTCCCGCACCTCATGAAGTATCTTCTCTTTTTCTTTCACGAGCTTTTTAGGGTAGTCACAAAACTGATACTTGTTGAAATCCCTCGTAACTGTGTTTGCCTCTTCACAACTCTTAATCCATTGTTGAAGCTCCCTCATCATACTACGGCGTCGGTCTCCTTCAGACTTCTCATATGCTATGTGCACCCTGGACTTGTTTTCCATCCTACATGAATATTAGGTTTTTTAAGCTTGCTTCAAATGACATAGAACAAAACAAAACTTAAATCAAATGACATAGAACAAACACACAACATAGCTTACTTCAAATGACATACGACACGAAGTTCTCAAGGAGTTCAAATTACAAAGGTTACATAACACATAAGGAGGAGTTCAAGTAAAGTACATAGCAAATGATAAGGGGTACATGCCATTATAGTTCAAATGACACTACAACATAATGTAGTTCACCCCCTTTTATTTGTCCATCAACACAATATCGTTGTCGTACGGTCCTGGGTTGCAAAAAAAACATCCTTTCTTTCAAGGACCCAAGCCCAACGAGAAGCTTGCCTCGGTATCGGCGATGATGGTTGCCTAACTAACCAGTCAATGATCTGGCCAGGGTTTTTCAAGTTCAGCTGATGTAATTCTTCCCTTGTTATACAATGCAATTTGTCTTGAAAGATCACGTCTACGAAGTTTTTCGTTCTTCTTGAGCTTGCTTATCTCTTTCTCTCTTTTTTTATCACCTTTTCATCACACTTGGAGAAATAGTACTTTGAAAAGTCTCTCGAAGCCTCATTCCACGCATCGACGGCATCGACCCACGGCTTCATCTTTTCCTCAATGACTTGTCGTTCACGCTTCGCCGCCGCCTCAGCAGAGGTCTCAAAAGAACATGATCGGTGCCATCCTACAATTCGAGGAGTAACTATAAGAATCATCGTGCCCTAACCCTAACCCTAACCATAACCTTAACCTTAATCATCGTAGTCATAGCACTTGATCTACCTATCCCCAACAATGCTAGCACACAATACATAGTCAAAGCACCCTAAATGCATCATATACATTGATTTCACCACAACAAAAATCATGAACTAGGGTTTGAAACAATGTGAGCAAATGCAAAAAATATATATGATTTCAACCAACCAAAATGAGGGGGAGTGAGAGAGGTACCTTGGGTGATCAAAGTGCTCCGGATCCACCGGACAAATCTCAAGCAAATGAGAGAGATTTGAGAGGCCTTGTGTGGAAGAAAGGGGGGAGAAGGGGTTGAGCTCGGGGAGAGAGGTGAAGAAGATTGGGGGTGAATGGTTGGGTGGGGGAGCACAGCCCCACCCCCACCACCTTATCCACTACAGAACCTTACCGCCGGGGTCCTTGGCGGTAGGCTTGGGCACCCTACCGCCAGGGCCCTTGGCGGTAGGGGCGTCAGCGGGGCCAAACGGCCGTCAGCGGCCTGCCGTTACCCTACCGCCGGGGTTCCTGGTGGTAGGGTATGTTAGCCTACCGCCAAGCCTTTTGGCGGTAGGGAAAAGGTCAGATCCTGAACTTTTTCCACATGGGGGTCGGATCCGGCTAAACTATGTCAAAAGGGTCAAAACAGCAAATTTGGCCGCACTGGGCTTGGGAGGCCGCGGGCTCTTACTCAGTGCGACCGGCATATGCCAGTAGGCTTGTCGGCAGGCAAGGTGAGCCGGCGACGACTTGCATCTGGAAGGCAGGAATTCCCCTCAAATGCAAGATTTTCTCTGGGTTGGCTCTCCTGCATGGTTCGGAAAAAAATAGTAAGTATGAATTGTTATGATTGTCCTTTTTTCGAAAAAGCTAATTCACGACCATTCGCTGGGAGAGCATGACATTTTGAAACTTTTTCCTGCCAGTTTTAGTTGTATCGGGTGTGGCAGTTTTCTTGAGAACAACATGACATTTTCTAGAAGGATGGCAGTTTAATCCTTCATTCAGAAAATGTCATGCTATTCTGAAAAAACTGCCATCCCCGACCAAGTAAAACTGTCATCAAAACGTTCGCAAATGCCACCCCATCCAACGAACGGTCGCCAGATACGAGGGTCTTTTTTTTCTACTGAATGATCGATCATACTCATACCGATTGATTTCGCTTGCAGCGACATATATCTCCATTGTGACGAAAGTCTTATGCCACGGAATCCATCGGCATGGAGCGCCTGCAACTTCCTGGGAACAACCGGCACTGGTGTCACCGTCACCTACTGGCTGAACCTGCTTCAGGTACTCAATCTTATTAGCTCTATTTACTTACTACCTACTTCCATCCCAACAGTGAATCTTTTCGATAAAGGACATTTTCATTTAATCGATATATCGAGGTGATACGATTACGACACATCTTTGCTGTTAAACCTGCTAGAACATCGAGTCGGGCACTGGCAAAAAGCCTAATTTCCTGGTGACACCGAACCCTCCTCGTGCGCCGGAACATGTCCTGCTGAAATGGAACACCAGCCATCCCGTCCCCTCCGTCGCCGCCACAAAGGCTTCTCGTGAGCTCCGTCGCATCCACGGAGTCAGGGGGATATGGTTCTGCGGCGCATATCAGGGTCGGGGCTATGGCTTCCATGAAGACGGCCTCAGGGCCGGTAAGTCTGCAGCTCAGGCTTTGCTCCGGAGCACGAGCGAGGACCTGCTGTTGAACCCAAAGCAGATGGTCCCGTCGTGGGTGGAGGCCGGGGCACGCCTTCTCGTAACAAGATTTCTCAACCGATACGTGATCTTGGGTAGCATGATGTGAGTTGTTCCACCCAAACTCATCCATTTTACCAAAGACGTGATATTCATTCAACCAATCTGACTAGTTTAATTCCATGTGTGTATAGATTGCATGAGCAAGGAGGCACTGTGTTTAGCTTTGGTCAAGTGTCCAGAAAGTGCCATGTAAAATCTGTCCTGCGAATTCATGACCCTCTCTTCTATTGCAAGGTTCATTCATCTTCTCTTCAGTTTGGGTGCTTGGTTGCTTCGTCTTCTCACCTCTCATGTCAAATGCAAAATATTTTTTGCTCTTCAGGTTGCAACTGAAGCTGACCTTGGTTTGGCTATGGCAGATGCGTATATCGACGGTTACTTGTCTTTTGTCGATAAGAGAGAAGGGCTTCTGAATCTTCTCCTGGTAAGGAAAACACAAGACTCAGTTTATGTTCGTCTTCATTTGTTAACTATATGGAACTACACTGGATGGATTCAAGGTGTATGCATCTTCAGTTCTAAACTAGGCATTTTTGCAACAGATTCTCATTGCTAACAGGGAGGCGCACAAGGCTAGTAGTACCGCTGCCAGCAAAAGGTACTTGTGTTCTAACAACAAATTAAGAGGTTAACGGTCATATATTATGCATATAATTGTACGGATAATTGCAGAGCTGGGATTGCCTCTGCCAAATATTTCATGCGCCATGTCTCAACTCGCCGAAAGGTTTTTCGGCCTTATGATCTGGTCCGTTCCCCTTCCTCCTTCTCTCATCACTGTAAAGTCTGAATGTTCCCTCTTACGAACTACAAAATGCTTATATATATATATATATATATATATATATATATATATATATATATATATATATATATATATATGCTGGTGCAGGGTCATGAATTCTTCTCACTATTTCTGGATCCATCGATGACGTTCTCTTGTGCCATTTTCAAGGTTTGCCAGTCATGTGATTACTAGCAGTGCACTCAGTCCTTGACTGAACTAAAGCTTAGATGTGAGATCTTCCATTGGCAGGCTGAGGACGAAAGCTTACAAGTAGCTCAGCAGCGTAAAGTTAGCCTCCTAATCGAAAAGGTAATACTGCTAAATATTACTAGCAAGTATCAAGATGGACCCATGCATACACATGAATAGAATCTGATGAATATGCAATCATCTTTGAAGGCTAGAGTGGAGCGGGATCATCATGTTCTTGAAATTGGTAACGGTTGGGGAAACTTAGCACTGCAATTGGTCAAGCAAACAGGCTGCAAATACACAGGGGTTAACTTGTCCAAGGAGGAACTCAAGTACACCCAAATGAAAGTAAAAGAAGCTGGTTTAGAGGTGATTGTATTATATTATATATATACCACCTCCAGCAACAAATCTATATATTTTTTCCAAACTTGATCATTAAGATAAGATCTCCTAGATGGAAGTAATTAATCCAAGATAGCAAGTGCTCTATCTGTCCAACTACAATGTAAGTCTGTATACTTTTTTCTGTCAGGACCGCATATATAACATGCGGTGCGGCTACCGTCAAATACCAACTGATTGTAAGTACGACAGGATCATAGCTTGGTGAGTGATGATGATATGATTATGATCGGTTTCAAGGAAGTATATAGTTTTTACCTCTTGTTGACACCGTGCATCGAGATGATTGAAGGAGTTGGTCCTGAATACCTGGACGATTTCTTTGGCTGCTGCGAGTCTCTTTTGGCTCCAGAGGGCTTACTTGTCCTCCAGGTAGCCAGCTGCCAATCATATTAAATTATTACATACTGCATTATTCAACTGATTTTTTTTTCTGTGATGATTCGTCCATCATGAACTAGTTGAATTCATATTTATGTACGCAATTCATCGCAATTCCAGAACAACGGTGCGACGAATACAGGAGAAGTTCAGACTTCGTCAAGGAATACATCTTCCCAGGGGAATGCCTTCATTCCTTGACCCGGGTCATGTCTGCCATGTCTGCCGCATCCACACTCTGGTACATACATAGATAATCCAGTCATCTATGAAATGAACTTTGGGATTAGTTACTCTTACTCAAACTTTGGGTGCAGCGTCGAGCATATTGAGAACATTGGGTACCATTACTACCCAACGCAGATGCGCTGGAGGGACAACTTCATGGCTAAGGAGTGAGCAAGCTAAATTTTCTCATAAACATAACCAATATACCAGCAGTTACAAATTATTCCCTTGGCAACTATGGCAGGAAAATTTCAGCGTTGGGCTACGATGACAAGTTCATCCGTACATGGGAGTACTATTTCGCTTACGCTGCAGCTGACTTCAAGTCATGGATGCTTGAAAATTATCAAGTAAAGTTCGTTAACATATACTACTTGGAAATAATTCATAGTTTTTTTTTGTCCGGGTGAAGCATGTAAGCACTTGAGTGTTTTTTCTTGTTGGTGCAGATTGTGTGCTCCCGACCTGGCAACAACAAGCTGGCCTTGGCTGATAACCCTTATGCAAGCTTTCCAGCTGCCTAGGTGATAATACCACGGACAGGCACTCATACGAGCCTAGATTTCATTTCTCAACACAAAGTTTCACGATTATGTATACGGCTCACATTATTCAACAGCGAGGAGCATATGTGGACCGTATTCACAAGTACCAGGACCGTCATGAAACACTTTCTGAATGTGAGGATTGTTACAGATACAAGGTCCGTAGATGCGTTTTACTCCTCTAAGATCAACTTTGTTTCGCCGAATCCTAAAATCGCTGTAATTAAATCTATAATGATTTTAGTATTTCCATCCCCTTTTTTTAACTTTGGAGTATTTTTAACTGGATATGAGAGTCTTCTTGGATATCCATGAAATTTAGATACATTATAACTGAGCACTTTTCCTGTCCTCTCGGGCTATTAGCGTTTCTATCCATTGGATCGTCACTTTTAGGCATTTTTGGCCGTCCGATTACCTCTTAATCCCACATCGATGCTTCGTTCCGATCCGAATGAGCGCTAACCTGATCGGGCCGCTGCTCTGGTGGTTTTTTTGGGCGTCCGAGATTCAATTGGGCCTACTGGGCCTGTACCAGGCTCCCGTGCGACGCAAAACTGGTAAAACCTAAAACACTAGATGTTCGCGAGTCGCTCACGACCCCTGCTCTCTCGTTCGCTCGCAGCCTCGCCTGGCGCTGGCGGCCTCTCCATGGTCTTCCTTATTTTTTTTAAATAATACACTTTTTTTATTAATTTTCAGAAATATTACGCCGTTTTTCTTTTTAAATAATACATCGTCGGCCTTCCGGTGGCTGATTGGATCCAGTCGGCCAGGACGAAGCCGATTAGTACCCTTTTGGCTATAGGGTGGCCGATTGGCCTCCTGTCGGCCTAGGGGTGGTCGACAGGTCTCTCGTCCGCTGGTAGTGGATCCTGTCGGCTAACTGGTGGCCGACTGGAACCTGTCGGCTAACTGGTGGCCGACTGGAACTAATTGTCTACCCCTAGGCCGATAGGTGCATGGACACTCCGAACTAATTGGCTACCCCTAGGCCGATAGGTGCATGGACACTCCCCCTCCGTTTTCCGCTTCTGGGTTCCCGCTTATATCTCGGGCCGCCGTTTTCGCCAGTATCTCCCGCCACATTTTACCGCTTTCTAGTTCCGGCCACATTTTCCCGCTTTCTAGTTCCCGCCATAATTTTCCCGCTTTCTAGTTCCCGCCATATTTTTCCCGCTTTCTAGTTCCCGCCATATTTTCCAGCTTTCTAGTTCCCGCCATATTTTTCCCGCTTTCTAGTTTCCGCCATATTTTCCCGCTTTCTAGTTCCCGCCTATATCTCCCGCCATATTTCCCCGCTTCCGAGTTCCCGTCTATTTTTGTCTTCTCAACCTATAAAACACCCTCGGCAGTAAGGTGGGTAAGCAATCTAGTGTAGTGTCGTAGTCTCGCGAAGATGTCCGGATATCCTTTTGATCGTAGTTTTCACCCTGGTATGTCCCGAAGTCTTCTGCGTTTAGCCGCCAATTTCAGGGTTGACAACATATTAGTTCCGTGGGACGAACTCATCAGTAGTGACACGCTACTGAATGAGCTGGCTCACGCATTAAGTAAGTGCGGGTGGCCTTCCAGGACATTTGAGGAGATACGGAAAGAACTTCTCAGGTTGCATGGAAGATGGAAGAAGCAACAGCATAAGAGTGAAGCATTCCTAAAGGCTGCAACAGAAAATACTTATTTATGGACCCAAGACAGCGAGGACGAAGACGATATCTTCATGCCGAGCACCAAGGCCAAGAGTACCGCATCGTCGAAGGGCAAGAGTTCTGCATCGTCGAAGGGCAAGAGTTTTTCATCGTCGAAGGGCAAGAGTTCTGCATCGACGGAGGATGACGATGATGACTTCATGTAGTTTTTACGTTGTATGTTGTAAGTTCAGTCCTACCTACCGTTTAATTCAGATGTAGTTGTATCCAGTTGTTTGTACTGTCTTATTGTAGGAGAAGTATGTTCTATCTAAATATGATGTTGTAGTTGGCGCACGACGTTGGATAACAGAGTACTAAAACAGAGTAGGCATATGTCTCATACATAAGTACATAGTCATTTGTCTCATACATAGAATAAGCATAAGTCTCATACATAAGTAGATAGTCATGTCTCTACTGATAGATAGAAGCGTCACTGACGACGTCTGCCATGGCGCTCAGGCTGTGCATCAGGCGTCGACCATCCAAACCTGTGGGGTGCCCTAATGTTACGAGGAGGAATCTCAGACTCGTCCTGGTCATACTGTGTATCCTGTGTGGGGCCTGGTGGAGGAGTCGAATACATGTTCATCCACTGGGTGTGCTGCGACATGTGATCCTGTATGTTCTCCTCAGGATCTTGATCACTCCCCCACGTGGATCCGGATATGGACGCCTGATATCCGTAGGCTCCTGCAGGAGGGAACGTTAAGTCATGAAGAACTAGGTCGCCTCAATTCATATTGAAAACAATAAATATGAAGAGACATACCATCTGGCTGTGGCTGAAACACGAAACTCGACGTGGGACCCTGCTGTTGTGGCTGTGGCTGAAACACGAAGCTCGACGTGGGACCCCGGTGATGTGGGTGCTGCCACGTCGAACTGCCAGGTTGGTCAGGAGGGGGTGGCCTGGTCGTCGGCGTATGTGCTAGACGTGGACGTGGATGATGTCGGTGCGTGGAGGGACGCGGCTGCTGCTGCTGCGGCTGAACAACGTCGCTTCTCCGGGTGCACGTGATAGCCTCGTAGACAGCACGTATCTTGTTCTGCAGGCGTGTCACGAAGGGCTGGAGCACAGAACGGTGCTGAAGAAGGGGTCCAGACGACAGTGAACGTCCAAAGGTGGACACATCGTCGTAGAGTCCGAGTGTCAAGTCAGCCTGAAAATTGTCAGGACGATTATCAAGTATGCACGGCAAAGTACGTGACAACTAGATGCATTACATAAAGAGTATATATCTTACCGCGTACTGCCTAGAGTCCGAAGTATCATAGCTCGGGTACATATCCGACGGACTAGGGTCAGGTATCTCATCTGGGTGAGAGTGATGAACTATGCGTAACCGTGTTCCGGTCATGTACCGCTGCAAGTAGCGATGGAATTCATCGAGATCAAACTCGATATTCTCGTGCCACAGATGTGTGTTCGCAGTCTCCCATTCTGTAACGTACGGTTGAAGCCTAACTAGCCACTCAGCAGCTGTCCTGTTAATCCCCTTCCTCGTGGTCCTAAAATTGTGGTGTGTGTTCAAAAATTAACTAATGCTTCAAATGGACAATTGTGAAAGACAATGCAACATTGAATAAATAGACAGTACCTGTGGATGTGTCCTGGCACCGGGTTCTCTGTAGGGGGAGGGGCCTCTAACTGCTGAAGACCAAATTGCCTCATAACCCTCTGCTGGGCCATCTCCTCGACGAAGACATCGAAGATGATCTTAGAATTCGTCATCCAGTAATCACGATCTCTTGTGCATAGCTCAGACATACCGCCGGGGTATCTCGCATCTATGGCTGCTTGCGTGTAGGGCTGCCAGATGACCTCAGTGTATGCATCGAACTGCTCGTTCAATGCCGTGTATGCTCGCCTAGTCTGATCAGTAGAATAGCGTCTCTGCGGAAAACAAAAGTTAGTTTCAGCCATACTGTGCACAAATAAGATGCATTAAATTATAACACGAGACATACCCTGCGACGTGTCCAACACAGACCGAAAGTAGGCATGTCGATGCCATCAGCATCGAACATGGGTTCCATAGGCTCATCAACACGTATGACCGGTCGTCCTATAGAGAACCTCTCCCACGACCACAGCTGTAGAAATAGAGGGCATCCAAAAAGGGCTGCCGTGTCCGATGTAAGCTGGCAAGCGTTGCACATACCTCGGTATGTAGCCGCTAAGACCGCCGAACCCCAACTCCTCTGTGTGATCTGATCCGGAATCTCAGCGCTCGCGATCTCCAGTGCAATAGGGATGTAGCACGCGCTAATAGTGGTGACATGGTTCTTTGTGAACATCACCTTACCGAGAAGCCACAATAGGTATGCCTCCAGGCTGCGAGTGATCTGTGCCGCATTCAATGGCTCCGGGAACTTCTGGATCTGTATTGAGCAAAGAGAAAGTAAGTATTAGTAAACAGTGAAGGTATCTTCTGTAAAACCATATGCACGACAACTGAAAGATATGAGGTAGGGGAACTAACCTGGAAACGGAGCAACCAATCATACTTAGGTCTGTGATGCTCCGATGCCAGAGCCGGAGCACCGGGAAAAACACCACCGAAACGTTGTGCCATATCTAGCTCCCAACCAGCCGGTGCCTCCAACGGTCCTATGGCATGACCTGCCAACGGTAGTCCCAGCAAAAGTGACACATCCTCCAGAGTAGGAGCCATCTCTCCCCGGCGGAAGTGAAACGTGTGGGTCTCAGGCCTCCAACGGTCCACTAAGCAGGTGAGCAAAGAGGAGTCGATGGCGAGGCGTTTGGATCCTTCCGTGGACTCAACCAGACGCGCGAAAGGTAAAAGGCCGGCTCATTTTAGTCTGCATGTCAGAACAATTCAGTTAGTGTGTCCCATTAATATACATGCTTGAAGGAAATAAATAAAGCACGTACCGGTCAACCCATTGCGGGTGTATCTTCCAATATTCCTTAGGAGTGCGAGTGACCAGGGGCTCGAGCTTCTTCCTATAACATATCGCAACACGATGCTTACTATCAATGTCCCGCTTAAGCAACCACATTCCCGCCATTCCTGCACATACAAATTTAGAACATAATTGCACACTAAATACAAATTTCAAACATAGTTGCACACTTAATAAAATTTAGAACATAGTGCCACACTTAATACAAATTTAGAACATAGTGCCACACTTAATACAAATTTCAACGCAGCCTAGCTTCTTCCTCTCCCTCTTACTCCTCTTCCTCCTCTCCCTCCTCTTCGTCCCCGGTTGCCTCGTCCACGCCCAGTGACAAAAGTGGGACAATTAGTGTCCCTATGGCCAAATTCGTTGCATAGAATGCATTGCCTAGTCGGGTCTCCTGCTTCAGATTCATCCATATCGTTCCGGATGCGCTGGCACTGCCGCATGCCTCTACTTGTACGCATATTCTCTGGGTCTGGAATGTAACGCCTTTCAGCAGGGTTGACGGTGTTGAAGTTACCCATTGATCGAAATCCCAGCAACTCACCTGTCCACGTATTGAGGACAGACTCTTTCAGATAAAATGGAGACACGAACGATATTGCGTCCATTCCTAGCTGCCCGCAAGAAGCAAGTACATGTGAGCAAGGTAGGTGAAGCAACTTCGGTTTGTTGCACGTGCACTCACACGTTGGCCAGGCTTCATTTCCAATTTTCACCTCATGCGTCCTCAACTCATTTGCACATCCGAATTTGTTGTTAGCTAAGCGGACCTCAAACCTTCTTTCTTGATTACCGATGGCGACTACAGTGTGTGACCTAGCTTTTTCCATCTTTTGGTGCATGTACTTCATGACTCTTTCACAGTAACGTGTGTTCGGGTTGTTCAAGATATGCTGCTCTGCTTTTTGACGTCTATCTCTGAAATAATTCACGGTGCCATAGAAAATACCCTCAAGGATGGTTGTAAGTGGTAATGCCCGGTTTCCTCTGAGGACAAAGTTGTATGTTTCTGCGAGGTTGGTAGTCATGACACCGTACCTTGCTCCATGTGTGTCATGCAGCAAAGACCACCTCTCCAGAGGCTCATGCTCTATCCACTGCTCGAAGGTTTTAATCGACCTCCCGAGCCTTCTCCTAGTACCAGGTGGGTCAAATCCTGGCAAGTCACATAGCCCAACAGGCTCCTCCTCCACGGCCGCTGTTCCTGTTGCTAACTGTGCAGCTACTGCTTCAACATGTGCCCTCACCGCTGCATCTCTTGCAGCTTTTCTGTCCCTAACGTGTCTCTGCGTGCACACATTAAGTCTGCCACGTATCAAATTGTACTTCCATAGTTGGTTCTGCTTGCAGAGTTTTTTGAATAGATTCATCAGGCTCTTATTTCTGAACTGCGAGAAGAAATTAGCCCCCAGATGGCGCATGCACCAACGGCTCTGCAAGTCCTGCCATGGAGTTTGTTCCTCAGGGCCAGGGTTTGTCAGTGTCTTTATCGCACTGAGTATACCTGCATGCCTGTCATGAAGGATGCACACATTGGGCTTATCCTTCACAACTGATATTTTCAGTTGCCTGAAGAACCATGTCCAACTTTCAATGTTCTCACTCTCAACAAAAGCAAATGCGAGTGGGACTACTTGATTTTGGCCGTCTTGACCAATGGCTGTCAGGATCTGACCCTTGTACTTGCCAGTGAGAAAAATGCCATCTACACATATCACCGGTCGGCAATGCCTGAAAGCTTCGATGCATACACCGAAAGAGAAGAACAGTCGATGCAGCACCCTCACAGTTGGGAACTCTAGCATGAAGAGGTCTTGGATATCGACATAGGTGCCAGGATTCCGCTGTTGCAGTGTGTGGAGGAGTCGGACAACAGAGTCATATGCATCGAAATAAGAACCAAATCTCCTCTGAAGGGCCGTATGCTTAGCCCTCCAAGCCTTGCCATAAGAAATTCTGTAGTTGAACCTGACGAAGACTTTTGCCTGGATTGCCTTCACTTCCATCGCTTTGCTCTCCACTATCTCGCTGTAAAACAACCTCGCAATAAGCGTGGATGAAAGGTTGGGATGATCTTGAGGGATGCAGGGAATAAGACAAGTGTGATGAACTAAGTCACTGATCACCCAACTTGTGCCATACTTAGGGAGATAGCCGTGCACCCTGGCAGGACAACCTGCATTCTTGCATACCATTGTCAAGTATTTCTGACTGGACACCTCAGCTATGAAAACCCTTTGCGTGGACATTGCCCAATTTATTATTGCGTCCTTCAGAGCTTCTTTGTTGGGATACATAGCACCCGTCGCAATGTTGTTCTGGTGATATTGCCAGGCAGAATCATGCCCATCGTTCACGGTCATTGCAGATGAGAAGTCATGATTCCATGATGCAGGATTCGGGACCTCCTCTGCATTTTCTTCTTCATCTGACTCGTCAGAATCATCGGCATGATCACTATCAATATCGGTGTCTTCTTCTTCCATCAGATTCTGCATGTGCCCATCTACCTCGTCAGCGTCCGCCTCGCCACTATAAGCCTCGCCACTGTAATAACCATCGGCATTTCCTCCTTCTACCTGACTACTTTGCCCTGGTTCATAACCATCATCTCCAGCATTTGATTGCATCCCTTCACTGCTCTGGCCAAGATCGTAGCCACCCTCGCCTTCATGTGCAGTGACCTCCTTCACGACGGGAAGCACTAAGGCAACAGGATTGCATCCCCTGCGTTCACAACCTTGTAACCAGCGCACCCACTGGGAGTCTCGCTCTATTGGCCTCAAATAAAAGTAAATGATTAAACTTGACTGTGTCCACAATGCATGAACACCGACGGTGTGTGTTTCAGTATTAAGCCCTAAACTTGCTGGCACCCATTCTTTCAACTGACTGACTGACCATGTTTGAGGGGCGGTCAGTGGCACCTCTATGTAATCAAATTCACTCAGATCAGCTCCCGTCTCAGTTGTTTGGACAGTACCAGAACCGTAGTAAAATACGAACTTCACTACATCAGACATCTCGGCTCACCTAAAAAAAAATTCAACAGTGAAAGACAACTATTAAGCAGCATGACAAACTAAATATGTTAGCACTCCTAAATAATTGACATGTACATATATTACGGAATATTATCGAACCAACTGCAAATATTCACACACCTAAAAAATTGAACTCTAAATATATTACGGATATTACCGGAGCAACTACAAATATTGACAGAACTAAATATTTGACATCTAAATGTATTACGGATATTACCGGAGCAATTAAAAATACTGACACACCTAAATATTTGACATCTAAATATATTACGGATATTACCGGAGCAACTACAAATACTGACACACCTAAATATTTGACATCCACATATAGTACGGAATATTACCGGACCAACTAAAAATATTCACACAACTAAATATTTGACATCTAAATATATTACGGATACTACCGGAGCAAATAACAATATCCGCACACCTAATATATTTCACATCCAAACATACTACCGAATACTAACGGAGCAAGTACGACAGGTAAAATGTATGTTGAATTATACCCTTGAAGCGTGCGAACCAACGACGAACGGCGGACTTCAATCACCGGAACCGGAGCCGGAGACTCCACCACACCGCCGGAGCTTCACCTCCACCACCTCCACCACACTGCCCGAGCTTCACCACCGCCACCTCCACCTTCACCGCCACCACAACCTCCTCCAATATGCTCAAAAAAAAGCTCCAACAAAATGCTCACCACGACCACCACGAGCTACCCCATCAGTAGATAGAGGTTTCCCTTGCCTCCCCCAACTATCTACAACGCATCCACGGTGGCAAATCGGCAAAAAAATGGCTCAGTTTGGTGTATAAATGTGAGTTTTTTCGAGTGGGGAAGAGAAGAAACGAAGAACACAGAAGAAAGAACAGAGGAAGAGGAGGAAGAAAAGCGGGTGGCTGCGGGGCTGGCACCCTGTCGGCCTGCGGCAGGCCGATCGGCTTGCGGGTGGCCGACAGGGCCTTGTCGGCTGGGCCCCAGCCACCGACAGCAGCGGTCGGGCCGAGTGGGAGCGCCGCGACGTGGCCTGCCCACTAGTCGGCTTCCACGTGGCCGAGTGGCCACTTGTCGGCCTAGCAGTGGCCGACTGAGGCCTGTCGGCTTACCCACGGCCGACTGAAGCCAGTCGGCTTCCACGTGGCCGACGCTGTATTATTTTTTAAAAATAATAAAAACGGCGTAATATTTCTCTAAATTATTAAAAAAAATGTATTATTTAAAAAAAATTAGCTTCCTTCCCGACCTTTCCTCTCTCTCACGACCTGCGGACGCAAACCTCGATCTCCAGTATCCTTCTCTAGATGTCGACTTTTAGCGGCGGCGCCCACCGCAAGGCTTGCTCAACCCCTCCCACTAGCAGATCCTAGGTGTCTTCTCCAACCACGACCTCAACCTTGGGCGGACCCTAGGTCCGCCGCCAGCACCGGCTCATCCAGCGGACCAGAAGGACACCAAGAAGAGTGCGCCGTCCGGCACGCGGTGCGTCCTGGTAGCCCACCGTGGCGTTGGCCTCAGCATTAGCATATGGTATTTATTTCCTTCCCGATGTCCAAACCATAAGTATGATCGTGGTGTGATACAGCGTGTTCGTTTCCCGGAAGAAAAGCTGTCTGCCGATTTTTCTTTTCTTTAGATGCCATTCTTTGTTTTGTTACTCTTATGCATGTGACACTAAGAGATTATAAATTATATATGCGTGAGTTCTTCTCCAGTGGCTGTTGGACAGTTAATTTGTTCATGTGGACCGCCATACCTCATATCTTTATGTTTAGCATTAGGTTATTAATAACCATTTTTTGTCTACATTGTTCATTGCATGCTGTTTGCAAATTTCTTCATTCCTGTCTTTTTTATTGTAGAACACCTGTACCTAAAGGAAATAAAATTTATGATTGATAGACTAGAACCAAAGATTTCTTCATCTGATGGCACCGCACAATAGAAAGTTGTAGAATCTAGATCGCTTACTGTTGTATTTGCACTCAATTGTAGTTGCAAGCCAGAACATTTACTGATTTATATCAGGTAGTTAGAAATAGTTTCATACACATTTAATGTTGATACGACACAGGAACTGTTAGATTATATTTTAGTGTTAACATGTGTTAATGTTGATAGGACACATGAACTGTTAGATTAGTTTTTTAGTGTTAGCATGTGTTCATATAATTCTATTTAATGTATCAAAGAGATTGTATTAATCTATCATGAACCAATTGGAAAATTTCTTATCTATTGACTGCGGGAAGGCTTCTTGTGCAAAGAAGGCACCGGGATGGTTGTTGCATGTCGATCCAGAGAACAATGCCATACAAGATAAAACTGTCGCTCCTGCTGTTTCATTTAGAAGAAGTCATCTTCATTGCTGCTCCCAACATCTTAGGCTTAGCAACACAATTGCCAATTGGCCAAAAACAACTCTTGCTAATATGCCAAAATTCACACCTTTAATCATCACACCTTACTTGTTTCCTTTCAATAGATGAAAGGCAAAGTCAAGGAACCTTCCATGAGTGCCTTTGGTCGGGTGAGCTTCGCAACTCTGTAATGGTCACTGTTGTTGCACACCATTGACATTGATCAAGCTGCATCAATTCTGACTTTCAGGTAAAGAAGCAGAAACAATTGGATGACAAGAGGTACAAGACGAGTGATGCTCAGCAAAAGAGGGTGCTGGAGAAACCAAAGATGGATCAAGGATGGCAAGCAGCAAAAAGGCACTTAGATATGGGTTATAAAGGTGCCATATTTTTATCTACTTAATCCTGTTCCATCTCATTTTGTTAATTTATTCATGTACCCTTCTTCTCTATTGATAAGGATGGCATCAGTGCTGGTTATACAATGGTGTGCTACTGGTTGAGGGCTTGGTTTGCTGCAGAGGTCTCATACTATTCATGCCGAGCTTTGCTGCTATTCTTGATCTTGGATATTATTTATAGTGGTTGACATCATTATGCTATTATCTAAGATTTGGACATTCACTAATGATGTGATAGAAATAAAAAGAAAACTAGAATATCGTTTACTTGAGTGCATCATGCATGTCTCCTTTTTTCTATTGTAATACCAATACAATTCTCTTTTTTTTTTTGTAAAACCATCTTTCATCACTGTCAATATATCAGTAACTTTATGCAAATTGAACTTTCATGTTCCCTGTATCAGTTTATTTAGAAAAGAAATCCCATCATTCCATTGTAAAAATGGACGGGCATGGCAATTTCTACCAATCTATTGTAAAAATGGACGGGCGCAGCAACGCGCGCCTTCAATGATCTAGTAGGTACTAATGCGAAGCATTGTATCGGCAGGGGGAGGGTGTGTAAAGTGAGGAATTGATCACCTTTTTTCTTTGGCCGACAACCGCTTGCTTGCTGACAGAGGGGTCGTTGTCGGATGACGATCTGCACCGCGGCGGCGGCGAGGTCATCGGTGAGAACAGCTCCGCCTCCGCCGCCGCCGGATCCAGGTCCACTCCGGCCGGATTCAAGAGAACAGCGTACAGCTGGCACGGCCAGGCCAAATATTTCACGGGCCTGAAAAGCGAGCGGGTCTTCCATATTCATTTGCCTAAGCCCAGTAAGAAGCAGAATGCCGGACTGGACCGCCTAGATAGATAGCTCCGTTTCTCAAAAAAAAAAAAAAGATAGATAGCTCCGAACCCCTAAAATAAATGATAGATAGCTCCGAATTTCTCAAAAGAGGTGAAAAAAAAAGATAGATAGCTCCGAGCCTAAAACAAAACAAAAAAGATAGATAGCTCCGGTTCCCACACAGACCACGCTGGGCACATCACATGGGCTTTCGTGCGTGCGCTGGCATTGCGACGTCGCCCGTCGGCGTGGCGACTGAGTGCGCGCGCCGCCTGAGCCACGGTTCATCCCCTTCTAGAGCTGTCCTCTTCTAGAGCTAGAGAAGAACCGCCACCTGCCTGGGCAGGTCAGGTGAATCACCCTCGATCGGTTCCCGCGCTTCGGGTGTTGTCCGTGCGGCAGACATTGCCCCGATCTGGAACGGAAAGGAACAACAGCAGCACCTGGCCGGTGTCGTTTGCCACTGCCTGCGGCTTTGCTGCGCTGCCCTAGGTTTCCACGTTCCGATCGTATGCTAGCTTCTTGTCACACTCGCATCGCGGAACTCGGATTCGTCAGGATAAGCCAGCTAGTTATGCGCCTATGCACGGTGGAAGCATCGACCATACGGGGAAATGGTTGCTTAATGAATCTTGTGCGAGGTAAAAGCTCAAGAACTTGTCACAGCAGCACATACCGGCCATACACAGTTACGACTTTACGCATGCACACTTGATGATTAAGCACGACATAATATTTTACACTGTAATGATGGTGTCAAGCAATATATACATGCCGTCTTTGGAGTCGATCGAGCGCCCGTGATCATCCATCGACCAGCACTCGGAGGTTCTTGCCTGAATTTGGACGCAGAGCCAGCTGCGCCCCTGCCATTTCTATGCACCACAGTCCACGGGCACCTTTTCTCCCGTACTCGTCCGTGCCGGGTGTCCTATCATGCATAAGAGCATCTCCAACAGGCGCGCAATTGCGCGCCGCGCGCTAAAAGTAGTTTACAACGACGAAATAGCGCTTTTGCGCGCCGCGCGCGGCAGCGGCTTCACCAGCCGCCCAAAAAATATACAGCGCCAGCGGGCCGCTCCAGCGGGCACGGCAAAATAGAGCGCGCGCCCAGCCGGCGGCACAAACAACGCATATATATATATGATCAAACATTCAAAATATGCAATTTCACACAAATAAAGATGCTCTCAAACATCAACGAGAAACATAGCATAGTTCAAAATACGCAAAGTTCACAGAAACAAGATGATCACAAGCAAGTTCATGACAAACAAGTTCAAAATACGCTTCGGGCGGCGGAGGCGCGGCCGGCCTCACTCCCACCTTCTTCTTCATCACCGCCTTCCTCTTCTTTGGAGCCGGAGGCGTGGTCGCCGTCGCGGGCGCGGTGGCCGCCACGGGTCGTTTGGAGGCGGAGCTCCGTTGCTTCACGGCGGGCGGCGGCGCGACGCCACCCTGCGCGCTCGTCCGGGGCGGCATGAAGAGCCCGCGCGCGAGGCTTGTGTTGTGAGCGGCGGCGGCGGAGGCGGAGGTGAAGCCCGCGCTAGGGTTTGCGGCGGCGGCGGCGGAGAGGTCGCGCGTGTAGGGGGGGGTCGGGGGGATGTCCATGCGGCTGTCCATGGCAGCTGGTCGCCGGCGGCGGCGCGGGCGGGCGAGGCGGGGCGGTTGGTCTCTTTCGCGCGCGCGCGGTAGCGGGCGCCCGAAATAACCAGCGTGTGATGCCGTTCTTCTCTACGCGCGGGATGGTTTTTAGCGCGCGCGTCTGCTGGAGCGCCGGTTTCGGTCCCGCGCGCGCTAAAAAGTCGTTTTATTGGGCGCGCCGCTTATTTAGCGCCTCTGTTTGGAGATGCTCTAAGCATGTCGCGCGCGGCGTCAGGCGCGGCCCGTGGCCGTCCCAGAGCTAGAGAGGCGATCGAGGGGGAAAGGCCACTGGTGATGCACCGACCGATATGCGCCCACCACCTTCGTCGGCCGCGGGAGCGAAAAGCCGGCCACTTCCAGGTTACAACGAGCGTGGGACGGCCACCGGGCACCTGCACACAGCCTGTCGTACCCGGTGTCTCTTTCTGTAGCAGGTCCGTGCTTTTTGCCCAGGATGGTTTGCACTTGGCAATCGCCAGTCCAGTCGCCTTGCCTGCACTGCATATATACAAGCAAACGCAAGGAGTGTCGATCACCTGCATGTTGGTTGAGGGCTCTCTACCGCTGCAGGATGTTTTTGACATGGCTGGCTGCATGTGCAGCGCGACGTACGTGTACACGTACTCGTGGGCGATCACAGAATATTTCATTCACCGACGCCAAGGTAAGCCTAGGTCTTGAATGATGCAGTACGTACGTCCCAGGAGTAAGGGTCAGACTGGCGGCCACCGGCGCGTTAACACGGACAGGTGGGCCGGTAATGGTGGCTTGGACGTGCAGCATGCAGCCTGGCACGGGCCCGCTTCTAGCTTTCTCCCTAGGCCGCTACTTGGCGAGCCGCCATTGCTCTCAGGCTCTGAGCCTACGTTTGCCTACCATTTCTGCCAGAAAATCAACTTTTTTTAACATTTCACTTCGCCACAAGCTCACGACGATTGAGACCAGGGCTAAAGCCCTATCGTGTGGTTCAGCTCAGTTGACACGGAATTTTGACCCTCAAAGGTCGTGGTTTGTGTGATATTCACTTTTTTCTGTTGCCATGATTCCCTTTTCTTGTGTGTATGTTTCATATTTTCCCGAAATTGTCTTTCTAACCCCGAGCTCAAATGCACCTTTATGAACAGTAAAAATAATTTTAAAAAATCAAAATTTGAATTTTTTTTACAACGAACATTGCTTAGTTATCCGCGTGCGTGCAAAATTTCGTGATGAAATCACCTTCATGTAGGTCTGGGTAAAAAATAACAAAATCGACTCTCTTAAATGCTTTAAAAATATATTTTTTAGCATCGTTTTCTCAGAGCATTAGGGATATTTCTTTCTTGGCAAAAAATTTGCAGGTATGTAGAACATTCAACAATGTTTCTTGCCCAAAAAATTCAATTTTTTTCTTGAAATTGTTTACTACTTTTTTTATTTACTACTTTACGAGGGTGCATTTGAGCTCAGAAGCAAAAATTCCATGTCCATATTTTCGTGCAGTTTCAACATCAAATTGTTAACAAAACCGATTTCGCTAACTAGCGGTTGCGAAAAGTTTCTTATATCTCGGCCAATGTGCATCAAGAAAGAATTTGGTTATGTTTATTGACGGTATCCCGGCTAGGGGGCCTCTCACCATGTTGACTTCCGACCTGGTGTGCCGGGCCGAGGACCCCTAGCTCAGTTCCATCCGGGGCCATTTGGGGCGGCCCATGACGCATACAAGGAAGTCAAGAAGCATTGGCGTACAAGACAATGACTCTTTCTTCGTGGAGGACTCCTCTCCACCGACGTAGCCGACTAGGACTCCTGTTATCATAGGCCTCCGGTAACTTATATAAATCCAGGCTAGGCTAGTCGATAGAACAAGCTCAACGCATCTTAGAGATGACGGACAAAATAATCTCGTGGTAGATCAACCTGTACTTTGTACTTCATCCCAAATCGACACAAACACAAGTAGGACGTAGGGGGTTATCTCTTCGAGAGAGCCCGAACCTGGGTGAAACCTCGTGTCCTTGTTACCATCTCATCTAGGCTACTAGCTCGGGACCCCCTACCCGAGATTTGCCATAATTGACTCTGTCATTTATCCTAGTGTAACATGATGAAATACATTGCCGACCTATGCCGGTCGACCCATTGTTTGGTTGAATTGGTTATGAACATACCACAACTAGCTAAGTGAAGCTCAGTTTGAAAGAGACTAAATAACTAGTTTTATTTAGTAATGTCAATATAACCAATGTTTTTGTGCAAATGGGTCTGTTCATACGCATCTTGCTTGCTCAAACACTTTTGTTCTTGTGCTTAAGACTATTTGAAGCCCAAAAATATCCATATTGAATTAAACAAATTTTATTTAGGCTTAGTCTCGCCTATCATACAATTAGGTGTAGGTACTAATAAGCAAGTCCATTTGCCTATTTCGACATGACCATCTCTATACAATTATTACCACATGACATATAATTGCGCATTAGGGGTGCTCGGGTTGTACGAGCCTAACAACGACATTGTATAAGGAGGATGAGGGAACGGGGTACAATGATTCATACAAATCGACGAGGTAGTTGAGTCAGACAACTATGAGTCGATCTTGAGGCCATACGATTGAGAATGAAGGTGTTCACATCTAGGAAGACGAACATAGGGAAGGGATGGTGACAGTGTTGTGGGAGGTGGAGATAGAGACATTGTTAATGACAGATACAGTCAAAGATATGGGTCTCGTCATTTGCTGACGTCGTGTGGCTACAAGATCTACTTCATAGATGTTCATTTAACGGAGAGGGTAGCAGGGGGTATTATATAGGGAATGTGACAGCCGCTGGATCAGAACCGTTGTGCTCAATGGTACCACGGTGATGAGCAAGACATCCTACACTTGCTCGGTCGATCAGTCGAAGCGAGACTTTACCCGAAGGTAAAGGATGTCTCATGTTTACTACATCGAATAAGTTATATGTTGTGCTGCCTAAGAACAGAAGTATTTATTTGGCTTATCGAAAACAGAAACGGACAGGAACGCCACGCAAATACTTACAAGGGCACAGAAGGAAACGGTACAAGAAAGGCAACAAGGTTGGCAGCTAGCTAGCCTGCAAAATATTCAACCATCTCAACAGGGTGCCCATGACAACACTAAAGGTTCTTTGTGCAGATACCGACACACCGAATGTTTGGTTGAAGTGGTCGTGCACATATCATACCTATTGAAGCGAAACTCGGTTTTAAAAAGACTAGAATAACTTATTTTATATATCAGTGTTGATACAACCAAGGTCATGGTGCAAATGGACCTTATAGCCAGGAGATATGGATCCCGTCATCGGCAAATCTCGCTGCGGCTGCAACATCTATGTCGTAGTGAAGAATTAGGGACTGACTATGTGCAAGTTACTCAAGTTAGAAGCTGACTATGCCCACACATAAGAATTAGAGCACATGATAGATGGACACATTGGGGAGAGAGTAGGAGGAGGTTTATATGAAAAATGCGAACATTGTTGGATCGGAAACTTTGTGCTCAACGATAACACGATGATGAGAAACACATCCTACAATCGTGATGTCGGACTATTGAATTGAAGCGAAGAGCATACCAAAAGGTAATGAATGGCTCATGTTTTCTGATATCGAATAACATATATTCCGCGCATCCTAAAAGCGGAAGCATTTATTCGCCTTATGCAAAACAGAAACGAACACACAAATACTTACGTCGCCATTAACAGATGAAAAGTGTACAAGAAAGGCAACAAGGCTGGCAGCTAGCTACCCTGCAGATATTCATCAACCTCAATCGGGTGGCAATGACAAAACCAGAGAAGGCTTTATTTGCAGAAACCAGCTTGGCCGGCTTTGGGAGCACTACTCGCGGGGCCATGTTAATTGTGGAAAACCCGGGGTGGCTCCGTGCTTTTATGCGCGCAAACAACCGGCAAGCGAAAAGGAGAAGCGCGTCCGTCTCGTGCGTGCGTGCCCCCGTCCCCCCGAACTCCCTTCTCCCTCCCTCCATCCCACGCAACGCGACCACCCAGAACGGCACGGCGCCACACCGACCACTAGTTTCTACCCCTCCCCCTCCCCGTGGAAGCTTCTCTCCCCAGTCGCCGGCTCTGCTGCTGCCGCCGCGTGAGCGCGCGTTCGCTCTGCTCCGGGGAGGCCGGCCGGGGCGCGGTCGATGGCGAGGGTGATGCACCGGTCGAGCTCGGACGGCGGGTCGAGCAGCGGGTGGTCGGAGGCGGCGGCCGCGGCGGCGGGGGAGGAGGAGAGGGCCGGGTGGGAGGTCCGGCCCAGCGGGATGGTCGTGCAGGCCAGAGACAGGGGGGCCGACGGCGCCGCAGCGGGGGTGCCGCCCAGGCCGCCGCCGCCGGAGATCAGGGTGCGGGTCAAGTACGGCGCCGCCACCCACGAGGTCGCCGTCTCCTCCATTGCCACGTTCGGTCAGTATTTATCTCGTTGCCTTGATTCCTTCCTTTTTGTTAATAATCTCTTTCCCTGTTCTCTTCTTGGCCGAGTTAGCGAGTAAGTAATTAGTACCGCGCTTAATTGCGGCTTAACTTTCCTGTCATCGCCGTCGTCGTTTCTTCTGCACGAAACTGAAATTTGTGCTAATTACTTTGAATTACTTTTGTTTTGCGTTCAAACTGTTAAGAATGTGAACAAAGTGCCCGAGATAGTAATTTTCTTGGCTATCGGTGCTAAAAGTTTAACTTAATCACGTCGCCAAGTGTATATTTTCCGCGGAGTTTTGACGTTTGGCATACGGCATAAAAATGCGTGCTGGCCAATAGGGACTTCGTGACCGCGGATAAATTAAAAAAACAAGATAGTCCACCTATCGAATTTATCAACTAAATCCGTCCTATAAAAAATGGCCATGAGTTCCGGCCGTGCCGCGTGGAGGATTGAATGCCGCCGCGATGATAGTACGGCGAGACATCCCCCTTGCCACCATTTTTTTTTCTCTTCCTCAGAGTATTTTATAAGGAAGGAGACGAAATCCAGGGAATAATTCGTACAGAGCCCGTGATTTCTTGATCCGTGAGAAGAGCAGAAATTCTTTGTCCTGAATTTACTGCCGCGAGAATTTAAACTTTTTTTCCAATAATAATTATACTCTGCTAAAATCTCATAGAAAAAGAGAGATTATGCTCTGCTAACGTAAGCTTCAGTTCCCAAAATCGTACGACCTGGATTCCTGCCGGCCGTGGGATCCCGGCGTCCATTGGCCGGGCTCCAGCCCCGACGCACTTTCAGATGCAACGTCGTGCAGGCCAAACTTTGGTTGGAGATTACGAGGCTAATCGACCGACCAGATTTGCTGTTAAAACCAGTTCGTCGCTTTGCTTTTTCACCTTTGCCTCACGACAAGGGCTGACGGGCAGTGACAGCCAGCGGCGAGTGTCTAGATACGGGGCGATCCTGGCTGGCGCGGGACGGGTCCGCGTGTACGGCGGCCGCATCGGACGGCCAGCAGCGTCTGGGGCACGGCCCGCTTGTCCCGTTGCACCGACACCTTTCCGCCGCATGATGGTGCTACTTGTTGGGAAAATAACTCGGAGGCGTCGCCCACCACGTTCCAGTCGAAACCCATGTGTACTTGTGTATTTTCGAAAATGATGGTGATGGAGAGAGTAGAGGATGCCGTGGCAAATGAATCCATTTTTTTAACAATAGTTATACGTAAGTAGACTGAATTTGTAATTCAGATAAAGTCGATTTTATCAAAGAAAGAACGATTGGAGGAGGAAGAAAAAAAGACGGCCGTTGGATTTTAATCTAATGGCCAAGAAAATTGACTTGCCTAAAATAATTTTTCAGACGATTCATGTATAGCTAGTCCCATAATTTTTGAACTTTTTCTTAGCTGAGACTTGGGAGTAGGGATCCACAATGGCAGGCCTGGTCACTGGGGTTCGTGCCAGTGTCGTCAAGAACTTCCAAAACATCCCAGCAAAGCAAAAGTACCACAGGGCAATGCCGCACCAACTCTTAATCAAAATGTTGTTGGCCAGTGAGTGGCACGACGATCCAGCTGTGATGTATAGTAATTTTGCTGGTTTCGTACTACTCCTAAGTGGTTTGTTGGTGGCGGGTGGTGGTGATCGCGCAGGTGAGCTGAAGAAGGCGCTGGCGGCGAGGACGGGGCTGCAGCCGTCGGAGCAGCAGCTAACGTACAAGGGCCGGGAGCGGAAAAACTCGGAGTTCTTGGACAGGTTCGGCGTCAAGAACAAGTCCAAGCTCGTCGTGTCCGAGGACCCGGCGAGCCTGGAGCGCCGGTACATCGAGCGGTTGAGGAATGCCAGGATTGAGAACGCCAACCGCGCCATCGGCGCCATCGCCCTCGAGGTCGACAAGCTCGCCGATCAGGTATATATATACACAAGCACGTAGAAGTACTGTTTTTTCTTCCACCACCGACGATCGATCACTGACAAAACGAGCTGTTCTTGACAGTCAGTAACAGTTTACCGTATTTAGAGATGATCTAGTGGTGGGTAAAAATGGAATGCTTTGTCTTTTTAGGCGTGTAATTAGTTGCAGTCTCTGCATCCTAGAAGGGAATTAGTTGCAGTGTCAGTGTGCGCGGCGTCAGGCACGCAGGCATGGGATGGAAGGGGAATGCTGCTGCCGCGTTCGCATTGAATCGCATGTCCAGGGAATTAGGTGAGCAAATTGACGCCGCGAGCTCGTCCAAAAAACAGAATTGATGCTCCGTGCGTGGCTGTCCACCGATCGATGTGGGCACCGGTGAAATTTCCGTCGGCAGCAGCATGGTCCCGGAGTAGAGTTCATTCAGCGTAACCATCAGGATTCCGGCATTACGACAGGAATCCATCACTCCGTCACTGACAAGTGACGAGTAACAAGGATGCTCTCCTCACTTTCATCATTGCTGCCCAAACGGCCGGTGCCTGCGTCTGACGACCCTGCCTCTGATGCTGTGATTCTGAAGCTGATCGGATGAATATTTTTTTCTTGTGGCACCAGGTGACGAGCATCGAGAAGTCGGTCTCCGGCGGGAGCAAGGTGGCGGAGGTGCAGATCACGACGCTGATCGAGCTGCTGATGCGGCACGCGGTGAAGCTGGAGAGCATACCTGCCGACGCGGACACCTCATCACAGAAGAACCTCCAGGTACCCTACATGCACTGCACACACACAAGTTTTAGGGGCACCGTTCCACCGGTTCCGGCACTGCAGCTCTTGCCTTTGATGAGAGGGACCTTGCTGGGGCTGTCGGCGTCCGCGATCCGCAGCATTGCGTTTGCAAGTAATGCGAGCAGTGCCATGACCAGCGGTGCAATGCAAGTGTCGACGAGGAATGCAACGTGTGGGCGAGTGCCCTACATGCCCCCCGGAGCCGTCACAGGCTCATTGGCTCCTTTCTGGAGAACACGTACGTGGTCCAGTAGGAGCACAGGAAAAAAAAACTCCACCTACACACCTTTCCCTGCTGCGAATGTTAGGTAGATAGAGCCCTTGGATGCCAGCTAGCCGATCCTGGAGTGTACCCTGAGCGCGTCGCATGCAGCCTAGTGAGTAGCTTCCACTGATCATGTAAGCAGCAAATCTTCTTAGTTAAAGGGGATGAATGTGCTCCCTGACTGTGCGGTACAAAGAGTAGATGACAAGAAAGGTAGATTGCCATGAAGTGGCGCAGGCTGTTGGCTAGGTCACGAGCACAAGCAATGTGAGAGCATCTCCAGCGTTCGCGCCCCCCCCCCCCCCCCCCCCCCCCCCCCGGCCCTGAAATAGCGCCTCCTGGGGGTTATCCGGCGATAATTTTGCCGTGGGGGCGCTCGGCTTCCCAACCGCCGCCCCAAGTTGGCCCCCCAACGCCGCTTTTCAAATGCAAAATTGGCTCAAATTCGGCGAAAACGACTCGATTTTGGACGAAATTTAGGCGGTTCCATTCATATTTGCACAAATTTAAAGACATACATAAAACTTAAAAAAAAAAACTACGCCGCCACCGCCGCCCCGAGCCTAGTTCATGCCGAGGAGCTTGTAGAAGGCGGTGTAGTCACCGCCGCCGCCGCCGTCGTCGTCGTCGTCCTGCACGCCGCCGTCCTTGCTGCAGCCTTGCCCTGGATTGCCGCTGCGGACGGGGTCGGTCGGAGCCGGCGACTCTTCCTCGTCGCTGTCGAGGACGATGACGCCGCCCTTCTCGCGGCCGCGGCGTCGCTCGGCGATCTCCTCCAGAGCGCGTCGTTGGCGCTCCATCTCCTCCCGCACGTAGTCGTCGCGCGCCCACTTCAGGCCGGTTTCGAGGTCGGCGGCCATCTCCACGTGCTCCTGCTTGACGACCACGGGCGGCGTCGCCGGCTCCTTCTTCGGCCTGACCAGGCGAAGATGACCGCGGGGAGGATAAGGTTGGCGGCGGCCCTCGCTTATGACGAGGTTGCCGCTGCGGCTGCGACGGCGCTCCGACGTTTCCTGGGGCTCGGGCTTGACGGGGGCGAGCGGCGTCGGCGCGCCGGAGGAGCGGGAGCCGGAGGACGAGGAGCTCGTGGCCACCATGCGCCTCAGCAGCCACGAGCTCCCGCTCCTCCGGCGCGAGAACGTCGGCGCCGGGTACTCCAACGGCGGCTCGTTGCCGCCCTCGATGTGCTCGAGAACGGCGTGGAGCGTGCGCCCGGGGGCGCCCCACCACTGACGGCGGCCGTCGGAGTTGTGTCGCCCCCTTGGCGCCGGAGCGCCGTTGGTGGAGGCGAGCTGGTCGGCGTGGCTGCGCTGGAAGTACGCCGTCCACAGCGGTGCGTTGTCGGGGGAGTACTTCGGCTGCTGCCGCGCTTCCTCCGGCAAGGACGCCCGGATCCGCGCTATCTCGCCGTGGCGTTCCATGTCGGATGGCGGCGGGGGCACGGGGACGCCTCCCGCGCTGAGCCTCCACGAGCCCGGCACGCGCATGTCGGGCGGCGCCGGGTAGTTGGCCTCGTGGAGAAGACGCGCCTCCCACTCGTGCAGATGGCGGCGGCCGAAGCCGTTGGCCGCCGCTCCGTCGCCGGGGAACCTCTCCGCCATCGGGACAGGGTAAATGGAGAGAGGAAGGAGAGAGGGCGAGAACAAGGGCGTCGAAGGAGAGAAGGTGTTCGACGGCGAGAGAGATGGCTGTGGCGCGGGCGAGCTTGCGGCCAGCGGCGACGAAGGCGGCTTTTATAGCGGCGAGGGGGCGGCAGCAGTGCGGACGCGTGGCGGGAAGGGGCGGGACGCGCGGCGGCACGCCTTCACTGCGCCGCCCGTGATCAATGAAAGGCTGACCGGGGGCAGCCTTCACTGCGCCGCCCGTGATCAATGGAAGGCTGACCGGCGGCAGCCTTCACTGCGGCGAGTGGAGATGCTCTGAGACCAAAAGTCTGGGCCCCAAACTTTCATCATTTATCATGCCACCTCGAGATTAGAACGGAAAAGCCCCTTTACTTTCTGTTGCGATGATAATGACATGCGGATAAACAATTTGACCGCAAGCTTTTATCTGTGTGGTGTTGTTGGTGCAGCCATGAGTGTAGCCCAGTGTCTTGGAGAAGAAAGCTGATTTGACTCTTGTGTTGGCAGGCGAAGCGTGTGCAGAAGTGCGTGGAGGCGCTGGACGTGCTCAAGGTGTCCAACGCGCGGCTGCAGACGGTGGTGGTGACCACCAAGTGGGAGACGTTCGACAACAGCGCATCCCCGGTCACCACCAAGTGGGAGATCTTCGACTGAATTAAGCAGCAGCAGCAGCAGCAGCAGCAGCAGCAGCAGCAGCAGCAGAGATTTTTCTTTATACAGAAGAGTGTCTATTTCGTTCGTTTCGTTTCGTGCCGTCAGTTTTGGTGTCTTGTTCCTTGCCCATTATTCGTTTTTGTAATCGCGGTGAGCTGGTTTAGGTTAGCAGGTCGCAGGAGGACCCCGGATCCCACTGTTTGTTTCGTCTGTTTGTAATCATCGTCGTCGTCGTCACACCCGCCCGGCCCGATTGATGGATCTCACTCCAATAAACAGTAAAGCAGCACTGTTCTTTAGTGTACTCTCGAAAGTGCAATGTGTACTGATGAGTAGTGATGGCGTGGAGATTTGTGCGGGAAGCAATGGTTGATGGTTTCACTCACCGATAAGTTGATGGTACGGGCGCCGCGGGAGGAAACGCAGTGCCATGCCCTGCTGCCGTGCCAGCCAGGCAATGGCGCCGCCGAGGAGAACGTCTCCTGGACGGGACCCACGAGAGGCGACCGGCCACGCGAAATAGCGCCGGGCATCGCACGTTCCACTCAGGCAAGGGGACGTGAACATCCCCGTCTGCAAATAAGAGGATCCCTCAAATTTCCTGTATATGTTCGGGTGGATGGCCGGTGAGCGGCCGATCGAGAAACTGCGACCCAACCGTCCTAGTCGTCACCGGCGTCTCTCCACCGCCTCGTCGCTGTCCGTGTCGTCTGCCCGGTTGCCTCAGCCGCCCAAGCCGCCGTGACCCGGCAGCGTCCTGCCTCAGGCACGTGGAGAGAGGTGAGGGCGCCTTTTGCTGTGGTGGAGGGTGTCCGGACGCCCGCAAATCATCTGTAAGTTTGTGGCCAGTGTATCGATATTCGAACATGCAGAGTGGTCCGTCGATATTTAGAAGACCTCATTAGAAGACAAAAGTGATTCGAACACTACGGTCCAGACACATGCGGACATTTTTTTTTGAGGGTTCACATGCGGGTACTTTGAGGGTCCGTTTTAGAGATGCGTAAGCTTAATGTCAGTTACTCAGTTGCCTGATAAGTACATTGGTGTGAGTCGATTTTTCTTTTTCATTTTGTTCAGCCTGTTTTGTTTGCATTGTTTCGACCCGCCAAGCTAATTAGCAAGCGAGGGATTTTTCGTGTGCCGGCTAGACTGCTTGACACCGGTATGGACACGAATCCTTGATGAGCCAGGTCCACCCTCACGTCATTCCTTGATTACTCTTTAAGGCATCTTCAACGGCGACTCGTAAATTTTCTCCCGCATCCATCCGCGGATAGGGGGAATCAGTCCATAGACACGGATACGGGAGACGGTCATCCAACGCTGCTTGCATACATTTCAACTACTTTTTGAACCAACCGGACAAAATTCGTGCAAACATGGTGGATTTCATACAAACAGGACGGAAACATTTACACTTTGGACATATTTAAACTTAAAAAGGTAAAACTATATGCACGTACGGTTGCGCGGAGCTCCATTCCCATGACACGGATACACTACACTAGTCTACGGCCGGCCGCGGCGGATCCCTTTGTCTTCCCCATGTCTGACAGCCCGCTCATCGGACTGCCGGGAGCCCCGGAGGTATATTCTTCCCCCGTATCTTCTCTATGTCCGGCTGCGCCGCTCATCAGAGTGGCAAAGAGGGTGCTTCAGCCGGAGGGGAAGGGGGGTGCTTCAGCCGGAGGAGAACGGTGCCGATTCCGCTTCCGTGAAGCCGAGGCGAGGGTCGACGATGGTCTGTGCTGAACCGTGCAAGTCACCGGCTGTGCATGCCGGCGACACGTCGGCGGTGGCCTTCCTGGGACCCAAGCGGCGGCGGCCTCCCGTGTTCTACTTTTCCTCGATGTTGGCGGCGCCGGGCGCGGACGCGCTGGCCACCGACTCGTCGATCTCCGCGTCTTTCTCCACCGACCGGGCGCGGTTCCGCCAACGTTGACGGCGGATGGCACGACGTCTGGCCTCACCCATGGCAGCCACGATGCCCGTTCCGCCGTGTTCCCCCGCGTGCCTGCCTGGAGCAACTTGCCACTCCTCCGCGAGCTGGCTTGGAGTGGCGAGTTGCTGAACCACGCGCCGGTTTGGAGCGGCAACTTGCTCCGTCGGGCTAGGCGAGGGAGGTGGAGCAGCGAGTTGCCTGGCTCGTATCCGACGGGCTCGGCGGGCCACCCAGCCGGCTTTTATGCTGGAGAACTACTCTTCCTGCTCGTGAGATGCCATCGAAAGGGTAGAGAAAATGATAGAAGGAGGAGATGGGGAGCGGCGGACTGGTGCGATTCTTGCCCGGCGTCTAGCCTCCTTTAAATAGCCGGCTAACAGGAGGAGCTTGCCCGGCGTTGTGCTTAATGCCGATCCGCTCGTGAACGGACGTGTGGCCGGAGCAGGTTTCTCGGCACACGCACGGGTTTAATGGAGACGTTTGAATGCGGTGAGGAGGCGTGTTCAGCCGGGCGTGCAGCGGGCGGCGCCCTCGGCCCGCGCTGCTTCAATGGCGGAGCCAGTGAGAGGTCGCGTCCGCTCTGGGTTAGCTTCAATGTGGAGCGGACGCTCTACATCGGCATGAATGCGGGCAGCTGGCGCCGAGCGGGAACGTGCTCGGGCAAGGGAGGAAGGTTTTGGGTGGGGCAGGGTGGTCAGAAGCGTGTCTCCGATTTGCGGGAGAAAGTGCGTCCGGATCGCCCTGCGAACTGATGCAGGACCGCGTTGGATGGCATAACACGTCCAGACCGGGCGGTCCGGACGTATGCGGACGGTTTGAGGGTCGGCGGGGCATCTCCAACGGCGACCCGCAAATTTCCTCCCGCATCCGTCCGCGGACAAGGGGGACCAGTCCACGGACACTGATGCCGGAGGCTGCCATCCAACGCTGCCCGCATACATTTCAACAACTTTTTGAACTAACTGGACAAAATTCGTGCAAACACGGCCGCATTTCATATAAACTAGACAACATTCATGCAAACATGACGGATTTTCATTACATTTCGAACAAAAAAACTACGACGGCCGCCGGCGTCGAAGCCCTTGTTGTTTCCTTCCTGGGACCGCCTCCTCCATCCGTTGTCTCCATGAGCACCGACGATAAGACCGATGAAGTGAAGCTGCGGTCGCCGGCGAGGAAGAGTAGAACACGGGAGACGGACCGGCCCACATGGGACACAAGGCCCTGCCGCCTCCCATGCCGTACTCATCCTCGAAGGAGTCTGCGCCTTGTCCGTCGCCGGTGGACGTGAGGTTCACGATGGAAATGGTGGCGCCGGCGCTGTCATCGTCCCACCGGGCCGCTCGATAGTTCATCGGCAACGCGTAGGAGGCGCAGCTGGCATTGTTCTCGGCCGCGATCGCCTGCAGCTGTGCCTCCGCGGCGGCCGCTTCCTGGCGAGCGTCGGCTTAAGCGCAGACGGCCTCGTAGATCGCACGCTGCTCCACGGCGAAGTTGGGGTTTGCCGCGGCCGTGGCCGCCACGGTCTCCTCGCTCGCGCGCTCGCCGTCGATTAGATCCTCTACCAACCGGTGCTGCTCTAGGAGCCTGCTAGAACACCGACATAGGCGCCGATGCAGGTTGCTCCCTCGCCATGGCGGCGTTGTAGTCCGCCTGCGCCTGCTCCATGGTGAAGCCGGCATGCACAGGCGCGGGCTCCGGTGCGGTGTCGTCGGAGCCCGTCTCCATCGTGGGGTCATCCTCGTCGTCGGAGACCTCGAGCGAGCTAGCAGTCATGCCGGCCTCGATCCGCCTGGCACGCGGCTCTGCTAGGCGGCCGCAAGGGTGGCCACCTCGTGCTTCATCTCCGAGGAAAGGCTCTCCCACAGAGCATTGCCGCCTACAGTCATGGCGGATGTGGTGCAAGGTAGGAGGATGTGGAGCGGCTTGTGGTGTGGCGTGGAGTTAGCCGGGTGTGGCCTCCTTTAAATAGCGGATTCTGGTGAGGCTAGGCGTCCGAGTGCATCAATGCGCGGCGCCGGAGTGGGTTTCTCGGCCGGCGGGCCTGCTTAATGGCGGCATACGGACGAGCGGGGCATTGAACGGGCATGGTAGATATCTGTCCCGCATTGAACAGGTGTGGACACCGGGGACGCTTCGCGGGCGGCGCCCTCGGCCGTCGCGCCACTTCAATGGCGGAGGCAGTGAGAGGTCGCATCCGCTCTGGGCCGGCTTCAATGTGGAGCGGCCGCTCTACAGTGGCATGAATGCGGGCAGCTGGCGCTGGGCGGGAACGTGCGCGGGCGAGGAAGGAGGGTTTTTGGTGTGCCAGTGTGGTCAGAAGCGGGCGTGGGTGCTGTCCGGACGCCCGCAAAGCCCTCACGTTTGTCTCCGGTTTGCGAGAGAAAGTGTGTCCGGACCGCACTGCGAACCGATGCAGGACCGCGTTAGATGGCACAACACGTTCGGACCGTGCGGTCTGGATGGTTGCGGGCGGTTCGAGGGTCAGCGTTATTTCTAGTTCGACTAATTGTTCACTTCTGTTATTGGATAAGCACCTGATTTTTTTCCCTGTTCAGTTGATTTTCTTCTTCTTCTTTTTTTCGCGAGAGATTTTCTTCTTCTTATTCACGTGTGTTTGTTTCCGTTTTTCTTTCTTTTATTGAGTTGATTTTTTATGTGTATGTATGGATGTTGGGCGTTTGTGCAAGTACACACTTAATTACTATACAATATATGTGCTAGAGTGCGAAAATTACAATATTCTATGCTTATTCTTTGCATATTATTCACAAGTACAATTTATGTGTGAAATGTGTGCAAGCTTTAATCATAATCTGTTTTAAGTTTTTTTAGCTGTAACACCCCGGAGTAATGAGCCATAGTGATCTTCAAATTAGTGCTAAGCTAATTTGTTTTGCAAAGAATGATCACAGTGAAATCATATCTCATTTCAAATTCCACCACTGAATTCAAATTCAAATGCAAGTGAAATTTGAAGTTGCTCAAAAATTGCTGCAAAAATGTTCATTATTTAGAAAATATTCCCTAACTAATATTTGTTAAGGAAAACAACATAACATCCAAGCTATGATGGACAGTAGCAATTAAAATAGTGCAGTTCCAGCATTTTAAAATGCCATTTTATTTGAGGAAAATTCAAATGGATTCAAATCATCCTCAAACTTTTTTTGGAATTCCAAAATTTGCAAAGTATTTATGTGGCCTAGTTCTACATTTTACAAAAGTGATATGGCAGCTCACAAAAATCCAAAACAGTTTCTGTTTTTAAATAAAAGAGAAAACAGAAACGAGAAAAGAAAAACCCCTGCTGTACCACTGGCCCAAGTGGAACAGTGGCAGAGCCCAGCACAACTCACCCACCCCACCTGCCCTTCGTCCTCCCGCCTCGCTGTCGCCATGGCCGTGCCCGGATGCTCCCTCGCCGGCCAGATGCTCAACACCGCGACGACCCTCGCGCGCCTGGAGGTGGATAAGATCGAGCCCAGGCTCGTGGACGAACCCTAACGCCATTTTCTTCCCCTCTCCCTCTCTGCCCCGTTCGCCCGAGCGCGGTCGCCGACGCCGCCGTCGATCCCGCGGCCACCAGCCGTCCCGCGCCGCTCAGAGACGCCCAGGAGGACCCTCGCTGTCTGGCTCATCCTCCCCGCCTTCGGGTCAAGGCCGGGAGGACTCACCGACGACGCCCGCGTCTGATCCCTTCGCCGGCGTCCGCCTCGGCCGCCGCGTCGATCCGCCGTCTCCGACCGCCGCTGGCACCCTCGAGCCTCCCCCGATCATCGCAGTGAGCTCCGACTCGATCCCCTTTTCTTCTCGGCGTCGTTCCCGTCCTCTGACCGCCGTTGCACGAGCTCCGAGCTCCGGTCACCGCTGGTCGCCGCCGTTCCCGTCGAACCCAACCACCCCGACCCGCGCCCGTGCAACTGATGGACGCGGCGCGGCGTGCTCGATCGGTAGGAGCCCTCCGCCGCTCGTATAGGTCACCGGAGCGCTGTTCCGGCCGGCGCCGCCGCACTCTGTGGTCGCCGGCGTGCACCACCGCGCGCGCGCGCATTTGAGCTGCTGACGTGGTGCACTGACTTGTGGGCCCGGCCGTTAACTAATTAGATTAGGCGCTAACCTAATTGCTAATCCCCACTGACACCGGGCCCCACACGGTTTGATTAGAGCTAATAAAACGGTTAAAATTGATTAACACACTGACACGCGGGTCCCACTGGGCCCGCTGACCCAGTCAACTTGCTGACTGGGTAGGTGCAGTCACTGGCAGGTGGGTCCAGGGGGTCCGCTTTGACCAGTCAGCGTGGTCAAAGCTGACTGCTGAGTCAGCATTGGGCTAGCCCACTGTCAGCCTCTCTGGTGCATTCTGGTGCACTGCACCGGGTGCACCCAGCATTTCTGGTTACTGTTTATATTCGAATTAAATAAATCCAGTAAATTCCAGAATATTGCTAAAATTCGGAAATTCATAGAAATTAATCCGTAGCTCGGATTGAAAAGTTTTCTACATGAAAGTTGATCAGAAAAATGAGACGAATCCGATGGTGCCCTCTGTGTAGCTGTCACCTGCCTCTAGCACTACAAACATGGAACCTTCCCCTCCGGTTCATTTGTCTAACAGATGCCCAAAGCCGGGAAAATATCCCCAGATATTTTCCAGCTCCGTCTGTAGCACTTAGCTCTGCGTTAGATCACTCCGGCATAGCTTATAGTCATGTCATGTTTTGTGATTGCTTTTGTTGCCGTGTATTTATCTGTTTCTTCCCCCTCTTCCTCTCCGGTAGATCCCGACACTGACGTGGCCCCTGAGGACTACTACACCACCGGCAACCCTTCTTTTCCGGCAAAGCTTCCAGGCAAGCAATCCCCCTTGAACATGCCTATATCGCCTATTCTTTCTCCCTCATGCTTGCATTAGAATTGCTACAGTTATTGTTCCGAATACCTATTCTGATGCATAGCCTATTTTGGTAGCTGCTATTGATACTTTACCTGCTATCCTAAATGCTTAGCATAGGTTGGGTGGTAATCCATCCGTGGCCCCTCTTACTTGTCCTAGTTGCCCCGCTTAGTACCAGTGCCACGATCGATGTGATCGTCGGGCTGAGACCATCACATCACCGCACACCCCCTAAGTTGCTCGACTACGCAGAGCTACCATCGAGTGCCGAGGGTGATACCTCTTATCTCACTCCCGATCTTGTCTCTGTAGTACAGATAGTCGGATGTGGGTTAACGAGGGTGATTCCTCTTTCACCACCTCCGATAAATCTTCTGTCGTGCAACCTCGCAAGAGTGAATCCATCGAGGGTGATTCCTCCGGGTTCACCTTGACGGATACATCAAGTGGTAATCCAACGAGGGTGATTCCTCGGATTCCATCTTGATGTTATGGACACACGGTTACCTTGGCTTTACTACTGTTACTTGTTAAGGTCGGGTCAGCCCCGAGGGGTACCCGCGAGTGATGTGGATTCGGGTTGACCATGAGGGTACCCGAGAGATGATTACGTGGCACGGCCGGGCATTCTTAGCCCTTGCCGTAAGTCCACGAGACGAGGCGACGGGGTCACATGATCGTGAGTCTCTGCTTGTTTCCGCGAGCTCCCAACACACTAATGGGTTAGGATATGTGATCTGAGTAGGCCTCTGGCCTTTTCGCACTAACCACCACGCGGGAATAAGTATGGGCACTCGGCGTCGTATGTATCAGCCGAAGCTCTTCAGACGTCAGCAGTTGAGCGGCGCGCGCCGGGTTGGACTGGGAAAGCCTGTGCTTGTATTAAGGGGGCTAGGTCTGCTCACCGGCCGCGTTCGCAACGCGCAGGAGTGCAAAGGGCGATGGGCCCAAGACCCCTGAGTGCTTAGGATGTAGACCGGCGTGCTGGCCTCTCTGTTGATCCTAGGTAGGGCTACGACGTGTCGATCAGCCGAGGCCGGGCATGGACCAAGCAAGTGTGTCCGGCCAGAGTTAATCGAGCGTGTTGGGTAAAGTTGGTGCACCCCTGCAGGGAAGTATATCTATTCGAATAGCCGTGTCCACGGTAATAGGACGCTCGGAAAATATCCCGATCTTCTACAACTAGAAATGGGTTGAATATATTGGCTCCGGGATCGCTTTCTCGCAGGGAGTCGAGGAAGGATCTCTGGGCGTTGTTGCTACTTGGTGCTATTACTATATTTATGTACTAATCTGCACTCTTCTAATGCTGCAAGACCGCCGAAGATGCTAGTCTTCGATAGGCTAGGCCTTCCCTTCTATTCTGGCATTTCTGCAGACAAGTCCACATATACAACCTTCCTTTGATAATGTTGCATAAATAGACTAGTTCTGATGTAAGTCTTGCTGAGTACTTTGGATGAGTACTCACGGTTGCTTTGCTTCCCTTTTTCCCCATACCCGATTGATGCGACCGGATGACGGAGCCCCGGAGCCAGCTGCCCCTGCCGGCGACGACTACTACTACTACCCCTCCGGTGGATACTACTACTACGAGGAGCCCTCCGACGACCAGGAGTAGTTAGGAGGCACCCAGGCAGGAGGCCTGCACCTTTCGATCCAGTGTTTTTGTTTTGCCCCGCCTTCTAAAGGCTTATCTGTTTAACTTTATGTCTGTACTCAGATATCTAATGCTTCCGCTGATGCTTGTATGACATCGAGCTTATGTATTCGAGCCCTCGAGGCCCCTGGCTTGTAATATAAATCTTGTATGACTTTTATTTGTGTTTAGAGTTGTGTTGTGATATCTTCAAGTGAGTCCTTAGGCTTAATCGTGTGCATTTGAGTGTATGATTAGTGCACGATTAAGTCGGGGGCGTCACATTAGCCTTCTTTCTTTTTTAAGGGTAACACTAACCCACTAATTCATTCTTCTTTAGAAAACTTTATTTTTATTTTTATTTAGTCGTAGTATAGGGGGAGGACTAAGGCAACTCAACCTTTTGAGTCGGTTTTCTTTTTCTTTATGTGTATGTGTGGATGTTGAGTGTGTGTTAGTACACACGCAAGTACTATACTATGTGTGTAAATTATACTAGAGCATGAAAATTACACTAGTATGTACTTATTCTTTGCATATTTTAAGGAAGTGCAATTTCTGTGTAAATTGTGTGCAAGTTTTTGTCATCGTTTGTTTTTAAGTTCTTTATTATTTTCTTTCTTTTGTAAGGTTAATACCAATGCCACTAATTCATTCTTTCTTAGATAACTTTATTTATTTTATTTTATTTATTTTAGTTTTAGTTAAGGGGGAAGAATAAGACAGCTAAGTCTTTTTGGGTTGACTTTTCTTTTCTTTATGTGTATTTGTGGATGTTGGTGTGTGTGAGTAAGTGTATACGCAAGTACTATATAATTTGTGTACAATTATACTACAATACGAAAATTGCACTATTATATGCTTATTATTTCATATTTTTAAAAACTGTAATTTCTATGAAAAATTTGTAGTTTTTGTCATATTTGTTTTAAGTTTCTCTTCATTTTCTTTGTTCTTTAAGTGTAATGTGAATGCCACTAATTCATTCTTCCATAGGAAACTTTATTTTTTGATTAGTTTTTGTTTTATTTAAATTTAGTATAGGGGGTGAAGGCTGGAGGAAGAAGAAGGCACCTGGAACTTCGGATCTTGATTGGATGACGGCGAGCGAAATGACTAAACCCACAAAAAGTTCCAGGTGCCTGTTTAATAGTTGCCCCTTAGTTGTTAGTATGTCTATTTTTTGATGGGAATATGATTTTATTCATCAATGTTAGTACATCTACTAGCGGTAGTGTTCAATGGAGATGACATTTTTCTTTTTCTTTAGTGTGTGTGGATCGCGTGTGCGTGTGTGTGAGAAATAGTTAGAGAGATGGGAGAGGCGGGTTCTGATGGAGTCCTGAACTAGGGGGTACTCACCACGTCGTCTCTCGCACAGGTGGGTCAGGGCGAGGACCCCCATGGCGGTTCACTAATGGCCACTTCGGGCATCCCATAACGTATTCAAGAAAGATTCCACAAGACTTGGCGCACAAGACGAGGACTCCTTTAATCCTAGGCCTCCGGTACATTATATAAACCGAGGCTAGGCTAGTCAATAGAGGATCTCATATTTTAGATCATTAGAATCACAATAATCTCATGGTAGATACCTGTACTCTGTACTATACCCCATATCAATACAATCAAAAGCAGGACGTAGGGTATTATCTCTTCGAGAGAGCCCAAACCCGGGTAAAAACCTGTGTCCATGTTACCATCGCTCCAAGACGCCTAGTTTAGGACCCCTACATCGAGATATGCCAGATTTAGCATCAACATTGGTGGCCCATGCATGTCCCTGCTGGTAGTCGCCGCGGTGCGATGGGAAATTTAGATCGGCTCCAGCGCGATCTACACGTCGGAGCCGAGCTTCATCGCCGGCTCGATTGGTCTCCTCGGCCAGGCTGAGGACTATGCTCCGCGTCAGATCGCCAAGATCGGACAGGTGCCCTCATCAACTTCAACTCCGATCTCTATCAAGATCATGGAGGAATCATCCATGGAGCTCGGGGGCTCAACATCAACATTGCCCTCGGGTGACCATGCAGTTTTTTCTGGACAGCGGATTCGTGTTCGCCGTCCCTGATGCGTCTCCAACGTATCTACTTTTCCAAACACTTTTGCTCTTGTTTTGGACTCTAATTTGCATGTTTTGAATGAAACTAACCCGGACTAACGTTGGTTTCAGCAGAACTATCATGGTGTGGTTTTTGTGCAGAAATAAAAGATCTCGGAATTGGACGAAACTTTGCGGAGATTTTTTATTGAATAAATAAAATATACTGGTACAAAGATCCACCGGATGGGGGCCACCTGCTGTCCAGAAGACAACAAGGCGTGCCTACCCCTCAGGGCGCGCCCTGATGTCTTGTGGGGCCCACAGGCAACCGTCTGACCTAATTCCAAGCCTATAAATTCCGTCTTATCGAGAAAAAAATAAGAGAAGAAGTTTCATCACGTTTTACGATACGGAGCCGCCGCCACGTCCTGTTCTTCATCGGGAGGGCTGTTCTAGAGTCCGTTCGGGGCTCCGGAGAGGGGGATTCATCGCCGTCGTCATCATCAACCCTTCTTCATCAACAATTCCATGATGCTAACCACCAGGAGTGAGTAATTCCTTTGTAGGTTTGCTGGACGGTGATGGAGTTGGATGAGATTTATCATGTAATCGAGTCAATTTGTTAGGGCTTGATCCCTAGTATCCACTATGTTCTGAGATTGATGTTTTTATGACTTTGCTATGCTTAATGCTTGTCACTAGGGCCCGAGTGTCATGATTTCAGATCTGAACCCTCTATGTTTTCATGAATATATTTGAGTTCTTGATCCTATGTGCTAGTTGTATGCACTTGTTATTGTTCTAATCCGTAGACCGCAAGGTGACAATAATTGGGATACTCTCCAGGGATGACTGTAATTCGAGGAGTTCATGTATTCACCATGTGTTAATGCTTTGTTCTGGTTCTCTATTAAAAGGAGGCCTTAATATCCCTTAGATTTCCTTATGGACCCCGCTGCCATGGGAGGGTAGGACAAAAGATGTCATGCAAGTTCTTATTATAAGCACGTATGACTATATATGGAATACATGCCTACATTGAATTGATGAATTGGAGCTATTGTGTATCGCTCTAGGTTGTGACTGTTACATAATGAATGTCATCCACATAAATATCCATCGCTGATCCAATGCCTATGCTTTGCTCATATTGATCTTTGTTAAGTTACTACTGTTGCTGCCGCTGTTACAATCACTACAAAACTTCGACTATTACTGTCACCGTTACTATTGCTATTGTTACCGCTGCTATCAAACTATCATACTATTGTGCTACTAAATACTTTGCTGTAGAAATATTATTTTCCAGGTGTGGTTGAATTGACAACTCAACTGCTAAGGCTCATGAATATTCTTTGGCTCCCCTTGTGTCGAATCAATAAATTTGGGTGAAATACTACCCTCGAAGACTGTCGTGATCCCCTATAATTGTGGGTTATCAGTCCCTGCCTCCTCGAGCATCGTTTTGATGATTGCTTCGGTAGATTTGTGCGGAATTGAGTCTAGAACAACCCTGTAAAATTTCCTCGCGTTTCGATGGAGGAACCACCGGGAATCTCCAATACATTGGAGCCCCGTCGAATCTGGATGTGAATCTAGACGAGTTTAGGGCGAGGAGTCCAGCAGTCAGCTCGGACATCCTTTGGAAGATCCCATCATTGATAGGCTGCGGAATTCCCTTATTGACAACCCCTCAAAATTTTAGCTCGATCTGACCGTTCAAACTCCGGGAAACGTCTGAGGAGTGCATCAATTTTCGGATCTGTTTTCTGCGCGAGAACGAATCCGACCCGAGTTCATCTTTTTCATGAACGGGTTATCGGACATCGATACGTCTCCAATGTATCTATAATTTTTGATTGTTCCATGCTATTATAGTATCAATCTTGGATGTTTTTATATGCAATTATATATCATTTTTAGCACTAACCTATTAACATAGTGCCCAGTGCCAGTTGCTGTTTTTTGCTTGTTTTTGGGTTTTCAGGAAATCATTATCAAACGAAGTCCAAATGCCACGAAACTTTTTGGAGATATTTTTCTGTACAAATGAAACCCTGGAGACTTGGAGAGGAGGCCAGAAGGTTCACAAAGCCTCCACAAGGCAACAAGGCGCGGCCCCAGGGGGGAGGCGCGCCCTGATGCCTTGTGGGGCCCTCGTGGCTCCGTTTGACCTAATTCCACTTCTATAAATTTTCAAATATTCGGAAACCAACAGAGAGCCACCCCGAATAACTTTTATGCCGCCGCAAGCCTCTGTTCTTCTGCGATCCCATCTGGAGGCCCTTTCCGGTACTCTGCCGGAGGGGGAATCGATCACAGAGGGCTACTTCATCAACCTTGCTGCCCTTCCGATGATGTGTGAGTAGTTTACCACAGACCTACGGGTCCATAGCTAGTAGCTAGATGGCTTCTTCTCTCTCTTTGATCTTCAATACCATGTTCTCCTCAATGTTCTTGGAGTTCTATCCGATGTAATCTTCTTTTGCGGTGTGTTTGTTGGGATCTGATGAATTGTGAGTTTATAATCAGATTATTCATGAGAAACATTTGAGTCTTCTCTGAACTCTTTTATGCATGATTGTTATAGCTTTGTATTTCTCTCCGATCTATCGATTTGGTTTGGCCAACTAGATTGGTTTATCTTGCAATGGGAGAGGTGCTTTGTGATGGGTTCAATCTTGCGGTGCTCAATCCCAGTGATAGAAAGGGACATGACACGTATTTTTATTGTTGCCATGAAGGATAAAAAGACGGGGTTTAATCATATTGCTTGAGTTTACTTTGTCTATATCAAGTCATCTTGCTTAAGGCGTTACTCTGTTTCATACTTAATACCATAGATGCATGCTGGATAGCGGTCGATGGGTGGAGTAATAGTAGTAGATGCAGGCAGGAGTCGGTCTACTTATTTCGGACGTGATGCATATATACATGATCATTGCCATGAATCCGTCATAATTTTTTTGCTTTTCTATCAATTGCCCAACAGTAATTTGTTTAACCATCGTATGTTCTACGCTCGAGAGAGAAGCCTCTAGTAAAAACTATGGCCCCCGGGTCTATCTTTATCATATATTAAAATCCAAAAATACCTTGCTGCAATTTATTTACTTTTATTTTATTTTGCAATATATATTTCTATCTATCACTATCAGAATTAATCCTTTCAAATAACCGCTAAGAGGATTGACAACCCTCTTATTTGCGTTGGGTGCAAGTGTTTGCTCTTGTGTGTGTAGGTGCTGCTAAAGGGATTTTGCGTGGTTCTCCTACTGTATTGATAACCTTGGTTCTTAACTGAGGTAAATACTTATCTCTACTATACTGCATCATCCTCTCCTCTGCGGGGAAATACCAACGCAGTCTACAAGTAGCAGGAAGAATTTCTGGCGCCGTTGCCGGGGAGACATCACCAAAATTTATCAAGTACGTTCGCACAAACTATCATCCAGTTGCATTTATTTTATTTTCCTTTTTATTTGCATTTGCCTCGTGTTTTCATCTCCCCCACTTCTAAAACAATTTTACAAAAACACAAAAATATTTTCGTTTGCTTGCGTTGCCATGTGCCTTCTATTTGCTTGCTAAAAAACTATTGATATGGATCCTCATCCACTTGCTAATCTTTTCAAAAAATCCAATTATGATGAACCAATTGCTAGTGAGTTGAGTGCTCTAGATTATCTTTATGAAGTTTTGCTTGAAAATCGTGAATCTAAAAATTGTGATGAGGCGTTAAAGGAAGAAATTTATAAAGTGGTTCACGATAGCTCCTTGAATGAAAAGCATGATTGCAATGATTTTATTATAAATTCTATTAATGTCAATTATGGTAATGATATGCAAAACTACAAGATTGGGGATGATGATTTTGTTATGTCCACTACTCATTGTAATGATCATGATTGGGGTGATGCTTCTTATGATCTTGAAAATTTATTTAAGCCTCATGATGAATATAATAATGTTTGCAATAATATTGAAAGTGTGCTTGGAAGAGTGTCAACTTTAGGTAAAAAGAATCTCACATATTTGGAGAGTGTTCAATCTTATAAAATTGTTGATAAATGTGGGTTTGGAGAGGTCATGACTTTAGTTGATGTTAATCCCACTATTTTGGAAGATTATAAGACTTTTATGCATGTGGATCATGAAGAGAATTTTTATATGATAGCTATATTGTTGAATTTGATTATGATCCTACATGTTATTATTATGAGAGAGGAAAATATGGTTATCGGAATTTTCATGTCACTAAATTACCTCTCTTTGTGTTGAAATTATTAATGCTTCATCCTTCCTATTTGCATATGCTAGAAATTGGTTGCCTTGATAATTTGTTTTCCTATAAAATGCCTATGCATAGGAAGTATATTAGACTTAAATGTGTTTTTCACAAGTTTTATGATGCTCTCTTCGTGCTTCAATTCTTGTTTTTCATGAGAGCATCATTGAAATCTCAAGCCTATCTTAATTGCTATAAAGAAAGAGCTTGTTGGGAGACAACCCAATAAACTTTTTAGTTCTGTTTTTGTGTGTTTACACAATTATAGCCTCTGTTACGATTGTGTTTTTATATTTTAATTAGTGTTTGTGCCAAGTAATGCCTTTGGAATGATTTGGAAGATAGTATAATTGATGCTGTTTGAAAACGGAAACTTTTGCGTCCAGTGCTGGAATATTGATTTTTCACTGGAGTGTCAGAACCTTTTGAATTTTTTACACAGTATTGATATATGAATTTCCCACGTTTTCCTAATTTTTCAGAATTTTTGGATTACATAAGTATGACGTTAAGTCAGATCTTTACAGACTATTCTGTTTTAGACAGATTCTGTTTTTGTTGCATAGTTTGCTTATTTTGATGAATCTATGGATCGTATCGGGGGGTATGAGTCATGGAGAAGTTGGATTACAGTAGCATTATGCCAATATTAAATATGAATCAATTTACAACAGTACCTAAAGTTTAAGATTTGTTTGTTATACTAACGGATCTCACGAGGTTTCTGTTGAGTTTTGTGTGCTGAAGTTTTCAAGTTTTGGGTGAGACTACGATGGATAAAGGAATAAGGAGCGGCAAGAGCCTAAGCTTGGGGATGCCCAAGGCACCCCAAGGTAATATTCAAGGAAGACTCAAGCGTCTTAGCTTGGGGATGCCCCGGAAGGCATCCCCTCTTTCGTCTATAATCTATCGGTAACTCAATTGGAACTATATTTGTATTCATCACATGATATCTGTTTTACTTGGACCGTCTTCTGATATAGTTTGTTTGCTTTTTTTTGCTTTTTAGTTTGTCACAATCATCATTGCTAAACATACATTTTGGACAGGGACACACATTATTCGTGATTTGTTAGAATACTTATGTGCTTCACTTATATCTTTTGAGCTAGGCAGTTGCTCTAGTGCTTCACTTATATCTTTTAGAGCACGGCGGTGGTTATATTTTAAAGAAATTGTTGCACTCTCATGCTTCACTTATATCTTTTTGAGAGTCTAATGAATAGCAATGGTAATATGCACGGGTTATGAATTTGGTCCTAATATGATAGGTATTCAAGAGGGATATAATAAAAACTTTCATGTAGATCACTGAATATGATAAGTTTGATTCCTTGCAATAGTTTTGCGATATTAAGATGGTATATGTGGGAAGTGCTAGTAGATAATTGTGGTTTAGTAAGAATATTGGTGTTAAGGTTTGTGATTCCCGAAGCATGCACGTATGATCTGTCGTTATGCTAAGAAGTTGGAGCATGATTTATTATTGATTGTCTTCCTTTGTGTTGCGGTCGAGGGCACGCGATGGTTAACTCCTACCAACCTCCCCCCTAGGGGCATGCGTAGTAATACTTTGCTTCGAGGGCTAATAAACTTTCGTAATAAGTATATGAGTTCTTTATGACTAATGTGAGTCCATGGATTATACGCGCTCTCACCTTTCCACAATTTGCTAGTCTCTTCGGTACCGTGCATTGCCCTTTCTCACTTCGAGAGTTGGTGCAAACTTCGCCGGTGCATCCAAACCCCGTGATATGATACGCTCTATCACACATAAGCCTCCTTATATCTTCCTCAAAACAGCCACCATACCTACCTATCATGGCATTTCCATAGCCATTCTGAGATATATTGCCATGCAACTTCCAACGTTTCGTTTTTATGACACACATCGTCATTGTCATATTGCTTTGCATGATCATATAGCTGACATAGTATTTGTGGCTCAGCCACCGTTCATCATTTTCATACATGTTACGCTAGTATCATTGCACATCCTGGTACACCGCTAGAGGCATTCATATAGAGTCATAATTTTTGTTCTAGTTTCGAGTTGTAATTTTCTTTTGAGTTGTAAGTAAATATAAGTATGATGATCATCATTATTAGAGCATTGTCCCAGTGAGGAAAAAAAAGAGGCCAAAAAGAGCCCACGAAAAAAAGGAGAAAGAAAAAAAGAAAAGAAGAAAATAATAATAATAATAAAATGAGAGAAAAAGAGAGAAGGGGCAGTGTTACTATCCTTTTCCATACTTGTGCTTTAAAGTAGCACCATATTTTTCATATAGAGAGTCTCCTGTTTAGTCACTTTTGTATACTGGTGGGAATTTTTCATTATAGAACTTGGCTTGTATATTCCGATGATGGGCTTCCTCAAATGCCCGAGGTCTTCATGAGCAAGCAAGTTGGATGCACACCCACTTAGTTTTCATGTTGAGCTTTCATACACTTATAGCTCTTAGTGCATCCATTGCATGGCAATCCCTACTCCTCGCATTGACATCAATTGATGGGCATCTCCATAGCCCGTTGATTAGCCGCATTGATGTGAGACTATCTTCTTATTTTTGACTTCCCCTTATTAATATCTACCACCACACTCTATTCCACCCATAGTGCTATATCCATGGCTTGCGCTCATGTCTTGCGTGGGGGTTAAAAAAGCTGAAGCGCGTTAAAAAGTATGACCAATTGCTTGGCTAAAACCGGGGTAGTGCATGATAAATATTTTGTGTTAAGAAGATGGAGCATGACAGAATTATATGATTTTGTAGGGATAACTTTCTTTAGCATTTTTATTTTGAAAGACATGATTGTTTATTAGTATGCCTCAGTATTGATGTCTTTATGTCAAACTATAGACTATTGCTTTGAATCATTCGGATCTTATTATTCATACCGTAAGAGAGATATTACATGATGAAACATGTTAGGTAGCATTTCACATCAAAAATTCTGTTTTTATCATTTACCTACTCGAGGACGAGCAGGAATTAAGCTTGGGGATGCTTGATACGTCTCCAACGTATCTATAATTTTTGATTGTTCCATGCTATTATAGTATCAATCTTGGATGTTTTTATATGCAATCATATATCATTTTTTAGGACTAACCTATTAACCTAGTGCCCAGTGCCAGTTGCTATTTTCTGCTTGTTTTTGGTTTTCAGGAAATCAGTATCAAACGAAGTCCAAATGCCATGAAACTTTATGCAGATTTTTTTCTGGACAAAAGAGACCCTGGAGACTTGCAGAGGAGGCCAGAAGGTTCACGAAGCCTCCACAAGGGAACAGGGCGCGGCCCCGGGGGGGGGGGGGGGGGGAGGGGAGGCGCGCCCTGATGCCTTGTGGGGCGCTCGTGGCTTCGTTTGACCTAATTCCACTTCTATAAATTCTCAAATATTCGGAAACCAACAGAGAGCCACCCTGAATAACTTTTACGCCATCGCAAGCCTCTGTTCTTCTGTGATCCCATCTGGAGGCCCTTTCCGGTACTCTGCCGGAGGGGGAATCAATCACGGAGGGCTTCTTCATCAACCTTGCTGCCCTTCTGATGATGTGTGAGTAGTTTACCACAAACCTACGGGTCCATAGCTAGTAGCTAGATGGCTTCTTCTCTCTCTTTGATCTTCAATACCATGTTCTCCTCGATGTTCTTGGAGTTCTATCCGATGTAATCTTCTTTTGCGGTGTGTTTGTTGGGATCCGATGAATTGTGAGTTTATGATCAGATTATTCATGAGAAATATTTGAGTCTTCTCTGAACTCTTTTATGCATGATTGTTATAGCTTTGTATTTCTCTCTGATCTATCGATTTGGTTTGGCCAACTAGATTGGTTTATCTTGCAATGGGAGAGGTGCTTTGTGATGGGTTCAATCTTGCGGTGCTCAATCCCAGTGACAGAAAGGGACATGACACGTATTTGTATTGTTGCCATTAAGGATAAAAAGATGGGGTTTAATCATATTGCTTGAGTTTACTTTGTCTTCATCATGTCATCTTGCTTAAGGTGTTACTCTGTTTCATACTTAAGGCGTCACTTTGTCTTCATCATGAAACTTTATTTTTTGATTTGTTTTAGTTTTATTTAAATTTAGTATGTGGGGGGGGGGGGGGGGGGTGAAGGCTGGAGGAAGAAGAAGGCACCTGGAACTTCGGATCTTGATTGGATGACGGCGAGTGAAATGACTAAACCCACAAAAAGTTCCACGTGCCTATTTAATAGTTGCCCCTTAGTTGTTAGTATGTCTATTTTTTGACGGGAATATGATTTTATTCATAAATGTTAGTACATCTACTAGCGGTAGTGTACAATGGAGATGACATTTTTCTTTTTCTTTAGTGTGTGTGGATCTCGTGTGCGTGTGTGTGAGAAATAGTTAGAGAGATGGGGGAGGCGGGTTCTGTTGGAGTCTGAGGGTGTCCCGGACTAGGGGGTACTCGGGCTGCCGGCCTATCTCTCATGGGCCGGGCTGGTGGGCCGCCCTTTACACGTCAATGGAAGGCCGGATTGTGGACGACCCCGTGCATCAGAAGGAAACCTCCGAAGACTTGGCGTCTCCTCCAAGAAACAGTTGGCGTAATCGGCATGTTTGTCCCCTGATGGTAACCGACCATGTGTAACCCTAGGGCCTCCTGGTGTCTATATAAACCAGAAGGCCTAGTCCGTAGAAGGGGAGATATCATTACCTAGGGTTTAGCCCAGTCGATCTCGAGGTAGATCAACTCTGTAACCTTCATACAATCACATCAATACAATCAAGCAGGACGTAGGGTATTACCTCCTTGAGAGGGCCCGAACCTGGGTAAATCGCTGTCTCTACGTTCCCTGTTACCATCGACTCCTTGACCCATAGTTCGGATCCCCTACCCGAGATCTGCCGGTTTTGGTACCGACATTGGTGCTTTCATTGAGAGCTCCGCCGTGGGTCATCAAGGATCAATGGCTCGCCTAATCATCAGCAACAGCGCTAGCCGCGGGGACACTTTTGTTCCCGGCCAGCTCTTCGCGTTCGGAAGCATCGTGCTACACGCCGATCCGGCCGGTCACCTTGGTCGGGTCAACGGCTTCACCCCCGACCAGGAGATCAGGTTCGAAAACTTAGAATTCATCGCCGACTCCCGGGGAGATCTTATCCTCACGGGGTCCTCAGCTTCGCCTGACGGACCCACAAATCCGGAAGCGCCGACTTCGAGTATGGCCAACCCCACTGCCGAGACGGCAGCCACTGCAGATCCAACCTTGAGCCCAGATCTGACCTCCGCGCTCGGTTGCCGAACTCCAGCCTCGGCCGAACATAACTTTGGGGCAAATTCTGACACCCCCGTCATGGCCGTACTGCGGGTTGACCCCGCAAATTACCCGAACCTGGAATCAACCGATCTCTCGTCATTAAACGGGATACTAGATCGGATCCAAGCTCTGGAATCGCCGATGGCCAGTCCTCGGTATACGATCAGATCGGGCTTAAAACCTATGACAGGGAAATTAACGCCCCTGCCACTACTCACTTGGTCGCCACTATCGAAGGCCCCTCATAGGCCTCACCCTTTGCCTCCGAACCAAAAACGCATGAGGTGCAAGTTTCCGACCAGCAGGCTTCGCCTTCCAGCTCGGCAACCGAATTCCGCTCCGGAGAAGGTTTAGAGCCAGAGTCCGGCTCAACATGCAAGTCCGGATCCGCTCACCCGCGCCCGGTCAATTATCCAGAGCTCGGCGCACCGGATTCCATGACAATCCAGGACGCGGCCCCCAAAACTCCGGACTCACACTCCGCTGGGATCAAGTTTTTTATCCCGCCCACCTCCCACATTGAGTATTGTCCGGATAACACAGGACGTCCCGACATATGGGACCTGATGTACGTTAAGCAGCAACCCGGAGAGATAGTACGTCACTTCTGGGCCAGATTCCTTATCGTCAAAAATAAGATGACGGACGGCTGCGACAAGGACATTCTAGAGATCTTCCGACAGAACTGCAGAGACGAGGGCGTCTTAAACGCCCTCGCCCGCCGCCACATCCAAAATTTCTCTGATTTATCAGATCTGGTGTCCAAATATTGTTCCATGGAGTACGCTTGGCAAGCCCAGCTCGAGGAAACAGAGTCAACCTGCACAGAGGAACTAAACTGAGCTTGGGCGAAACGCGCGCTCCCTCACCGGACACGCCAATACGAGCCGTCCGAGAAAAAGATGAAACCCCTGACGAGATCCAGAACGGTCCTTGACGGAATACTGGATAAACCATGTCCCATACACTCCACAAATCCAACCCACAGCCTTCGAGCTTGCTGGGTGGTCAGGCAAGTCGCCAAGAGCAGCGAGGTCATTCTCGGAGGCCCGCACTCCACTAAAATTCCAGTAATGCCCCTTGATGACGACGCCGAAATCTTAACAATCTACGAGACTTACTCTTCGAAGAATCAGAGGAAGAGAGCCCTTCGAGAGCTCGCTCAAATTCACCACGTGGGAGAGACAGACTCCTGGACAGACACACCCATCACTTTTAGTGAACAAGACCAGCCGAGGTCCTGCCCTCCCCGGGCCGCTGCCGCCCTTGTCCTTGACCCCATAGTGGATGGATTCCGACTCCAAAAGGTGTTGATGGACGGCGGTAGCGGGCTAAACCTCATTTACGAGGACACCTTGGATAAAATGCAGTTTGACAGATCCCGCATAGAGCAAAGTCACACTACCTTTCGAGGGATCATCCCCGGAAAGGAGGCGCGTGCCAGTGGCCGCGTGACTCTTGATGTGGTCTTCGGAACTCCTGAGAACTACCGATCCGAAGAACTGCTTTTCCACATCGTGCCCTTCCGCAGCGGCTATCATGCCTTACTAGGGCGCGATGCCTTCGCACGATTCCATGCTGTACCACATTACGGGTACATGAAGCTTAAAATGCCAGGGCCAAATGGTATAATCACGGTAATAAGTGATCCGGACAGAGCCCTGCGAGCCGAGAATAAAATGGCATCGCTCGCCCTTGAAGCGTTGTCCGAAGCCCTCGCGGCCGAAGAATTAACCGCGCTCCGCTCAACGGTGGACAAGGACGACATCATCCTTGATAAAAGGCAAAAATCCACGTCCTTTAAACCAGCGGATGAAATCATCAAATTCCAAGTACACCCAACAGATCCCAACAAGACGGCGTCCATCGGAGCTCAGCTGGACCCCGCGGTCGATGAAGAATTGCGCCAATTTCTGCGTGCAAACTGGGATATCTTCGCCTGGCACCCTTCAGACATGCCAGGGATCCCGCGTAGATTAGCCGAGCACAGCCTGAACATAATCAAAGGTTTCAAGCCAGTTAAATAGACTCTCCGTCGGTTTTCCGAACCCAAGCGTCAAGCCATGGGTGAGGAACTGGCCAAGTTGCTCGAAGCCGGATTCATCCGGGATATCAAACATCCTGAGTGGTTGGCCAACCTGGTCATGGTGCCGAAAAAGGATAAGTCCTGGCGTTTGTGTGTCGATTTCAAGGATTTGAACAAGGCCTGCCCTAAGGATCCTTTCCCCTTGCCCCGCATCGACCAGATCATCGACGCCACCGCCGGACACGACTCGCTGTGTTTCCTCGACGCTTACTCCGGATACCATCAAATCAAAATGAAGGAGTCCGACCAAGCGGCCATAGGATTCATCACCCCTTATGGACCATTATGTTTCAACACAATGCCCTTCGGATTAAAGAACGCAGGGGCTACATACCAGCACATGATTCAAACGTGTCTGGAAAAGCAGATCGGCAAAACAGTCGAAGCGTATGTGGACGATCTGGTTATTAAAACCAAACACGTCAGCCAGCTGGTGGACGATCTCCGACAAACCTTTGACAATCTTCGGACTTTCGATATACGGCTTAATCCGGAAAAGTGCGTCTTCGGAGTGCCAGCTGGTAAGCTGCTCGGCTTTATCGTTTCCCATAGAGGAATAGAGGCCAACCCAGCGAAAATCCGGGCATTGTCCGAGCTGGCTATCCCCACTGAGCTCAAACACGTCCAGAAACTTGCCGGCACTGTTGCCGCCCTAAGCCGCTTCATCTCACACCTCGGCGAAAAGGACTTGCCGCTATATAAGTTGCTCAAACGGACAAAGAACTTCGAATGGACCAGCGAAGCAGCGGCGGCACTTGAAGAAATAAAAACTCTACTAGCCAGCAACCCGATCTTGACGGCACCCAGTCCGGGCGAGCCAATGCTGCTATATATCTCGGCGATGAATCAGGTGGTCAGTGCGGTTCTCGTCGTCGAACGAGAGGCAGAGGGCCACAAGCTCCAGGTACAGAAACCTGTGTACTACGTATCCGAAGTGCTAACCCCGTGTAAAACGAGGTACCCGCATTACCAGAAGATCGCCTACGCAGTTTTTATGGCATCCCGAAAGCTCCGCCATTACTTCCAGGAGTGCTCGGTTACGGTGGCATCCGAAGTACCATTGAATGACATAATCAACAATCGAGATGCCACCGGCCGCATAGCAAAGTGGGCTATAGAACTCCTCCCCTTCGAAATCATATACCGACCCCGCCGAGCTATTAAATCTCAGGTTTTGGCTAATTTCGTCGCGGAATGGACGGAAGCCGAACTCCCTCGGGAGTACAGTACATACTCACATTGGACGATGTACTTCGATGGCTCCAAAATGCTCGCCGGACTGGGGGCTGGAGTGGTCCTCCCATCCCCCACTGGCGACAATATTCGGTACATACTCCAGATCATGTACACCGACTCAAATAATGCAGCCGAATACGAGGCTCTGTTACATGGACTTCGGATTGCGGTGTCAATGGGCATACAGCGGCTTGAGGTACGGGGAGATTCTAATCTCGCCATCTCTCAAGTCAACGGCGAATTCGACGCAAAAGACCCAAAAATGACAGCATACCGCAATGCCGTCCTGAAAATCTCCGCCCGTTTTGAGGGACTGGAGTTTCACCATATCCCTAGAGATAGCAATCAAGCTGCCGATATTCTCGCTCGCATGGGCGCCAAGCGCGACCGTGTCCCTGAGAATACCTTTTTGGAACGACTTTTCAAGTCGTCCGTGGTGTGGCAGGAGGAAGCCCAGGGCTCAGAAACCAATACCCCAGGAAAGCTCGTCCCTCCGCCTATTGAACCAGATAATGGAATTATCGGGGGCTCGGCCATCGAAACGACATCTTCGGCTCACGAAGTCATGGCGGTAATCGCGCCATGGACCGAGCCCTTCCTCGCCTACCTCCTCCGCCAAGAATTACCGGCTGACTAAACTGAGGCCAGGCGTATCATTCGACGATCTAAAGCCTATAAAGTCCACGAGGGAGAGCTCTATAAGAAAAGCACTACTGGCGTCCTCCAGAGATGTATATCCGAAGAAGAGGGACAACAACTGCTGGCCGAGATTCACGCTGGCATGGGCGGTCACCACGCGGCAGCTCGGGCCTTGGTCAGCAAGGCTTTCCGAGCAGGGTTCTTCTGGCCCACTGCCCGCACTGACGCCCAAACATTGGTCCAACATTGCGTTGGATGCCAGCTCTTCGCAAATCAGAGCCATATGCCTCCCACGGCTCTTCGGACGATACCGATCACTTGGCCTTTTGCGGTCTGGGGGCTGGACATGGTCGGCCCTCTCAAAGGGGGGACTAAGAAAAAGAAGTATCTACTCGTCATGGTAGACAAATTTACTAAATGGATTGAGGCAAAGCCGGTCGCTTCAGCCAAGTCTAAGCCGGTCATTGACTTTATATCCGGCGTCGTACACCGTTACGGTGTCCCCCATAGCATAATAACGGACAACGGATCCAACTTTACCGCCCAGGAAGTTAAAGACTGGTGCGCTAATTTAGGCATTAAGCTAGACTATGCCTCGGTGTATCACCCACAGTCTAATTAATGGACAGGTCGAGCGAGCTAATGGACTGATCTTGAGCGGCATCAAGCCCCATTTGGTCCGCTCCTTTAAAGAATCCGACTGCCATTGGGTTGAGGAGCTCGACTCCGTATTGTGGGGATTGCGCACCACTCCTAATCGCTCCACGGGCTATACACCGTTCTTCATGGTGTATGGGGCAGAGGCCGTCCTCCCCAACGATCTTATTCATGACGCACCTCGCGTGCGTATGTATGAAGAAAAGGAGGCCGAGTTGGATCGGCAGGATGACCTGGACGCCCTAGAGGGTGAGCGCGACATAGCTCGGGCTCGTTCTGCTTTTTATCAGCAGCAGGCCAGACGTTATCAGAGCAGGGAAGTACGGGCAAAGGCCTACAACATTGGTGATCTCGTCCTCCGTCTACCGGAGAAGCAGAAGCATAAGCTGTCGCCCAAATGGGAGGGGCCCTTCATTATCGATCAAGTACTCGCGGGCGGAGCATATCGCCTCCGCGACCCGACTGACGGAATGCAGCTCGGCTACGACGCTTCTACGGTTAATTCCGCGACCTTACCTGGTCCGGTCTATCCCTCTACGATTTACATTTTCTAGTTAATAGTCTTTCCCGAGTTTTGTTCGGTTACGCCGAATTACGTTAAGTTTTTCTTCGTCAAACATCTTTGAATGTACCACACGCTGTTACCTGGGGGCTTCTTTTACGAAGCCAATCATATTCTCTTTATGCAACCGTTTGTTTTTTTCGGGTTTGCAGCCTTCCTGTATCGTTCTCAAGCCACTATATGCATCAATTTGACTTAAGATTTGGCCAAGCTGGGTTGCCTCGCTCCTGTGTTTACCCCCTACGTTCCCGATTGTTCGGCTAGGGAGTAAAGGGAGCACCTCTGTGATTGTTACGTCCGAATTTCCCGAGTACGTGCCTCAGATGGGTGAAGCCGAAAGCTAGTGTTCTTAAGAACACAATTGGTTGGCCGCGGGGGAAGTGAAAATAATTGGTAACTACCACCAAAATTTCTGGGGGTATTTTCCCGAAGTAACCATCCCCGCTTCCCTTGGGTATTCGGTTATCCATCCACAGTTTGAACGTGGCAACCTGATGAAAGGGACCCATCGAGGACCTATTTTCGTCGGAAGATGTTTCTTACGTTACACAGTAATATAACATAACTCCCTGAGCACGTTTTTGTCTGTTTGCACCACATGGCCGGATTGCCTGGTTCTCCGAATTATTTTTCCGATATCCTCGGATCACATAGTAGGAAACACTCCTCGGCCTCTGGTCGCGGAGGCGGAAGCCGATGGTCGGTTAAGACAACGTTTTAGCATGGTTTGGAGACTACCTGATGTAAAGTACATAGAGAATCAGACTGTTAATCTTGATCAAGACCGTCTATTATGGTCTCTAGAGTACAATCTGCTTGGGACAGCCGAGCTGCGGGCATAACCTGGTCATACACCAGATGCACGGGCACTTCTTGCCCATCTGGCCCTACCGGCCCAACTCTCGCTAGATGCCCCGGTTCCAGCTTGGTGAAGCGGGTCTTGATCATCGCCCACGCTTCCCGTGCTCCCTCACGACAAGATGACATCTTCCATAACTCAAAGCGGCGCCGCGCTCCTTTGAAGCGATTCGCGAGTTCGGCCATCCCTTCTGGAGCCACTTCGCCAGGCCACAGTGCTTTGAACATGCTCTTCATGGCTCCCCGGGCCCACTCATGTACAGAGGATAGCTCCTTCAGCAGGTCCCGCCCAAAGGAACCGGCTTCCTCTTCGGGACGCCCGGTCAGCAGAACTACAATGAGACGTGGCGTTGTTCATATTGCTGCCTGTTGGGGAACGTCGCATGGGAAACAAAAATTTTCCTACGCACACGCAAGATCTATCCATGGTGATGAGCATCTACGAGAGGGAGAGTGAATCTACATACCCTTGTAGATCGCTAAGCGGAAGCGTTAAGAAACGCGGTTGATGTAGTCGAACGTCTTCGCGATACAAATCGCAAGTCGTCCCTCGATCCAAACACGATCTAGCGCCGAACGGACGGCACCTCCGCGTTCAACACACGTACGGCTTGATGACGCCTTCACCTCCTCGATCCAGCGAGCGATGGTGAAGTAGTAGATGAGTTCCGGCAGCACGACGGCGTGGTGATGGTGGTGAGGAACAATCTCTGCAGGGCTTCGCCAAGCACTACGGAGATTATGACGGGACGAACTAGAGGGTTAGGGTTGCCGGCACACGGCTTGGGAAATCTTGATGTATCCCGTGTGCTAGCCCTGCCCCTCTATTTATATGTTGAGCCCTGGGGTCTAAACTTGGAGAGAAAGCCTCCACAAGGTCAGTTTTGCCCGCACAAGGTCGGTTTGGCCCGCACGGAAAGAGTCCCACTCGGATTCCAGCAGTACCGCGTACAAGCGGTAGTACCGCTCACGAGCGGTAGTACCGCTTGAGCGGTAGTACCGCTTCACACAAGCGGTAGTACCGCTTACGCGGTAGTACTGCCTTACCAGCGGTAGTACTGCTTAAGGCAGCAGCAAATCTTCCTTTTGCACTTTCCAATACCTCGTGGGCTTTACCCCTTTGGCCCATATAAAGTGTTGCTGCACACGAACACTTCGGTAAACATCCGGAACCCCTTCCGGTGAATTCCGGAACCCTTCCGGAGATCAAAACACTATTATCACATATATCAATCTTTACCTCCGGACTATTCCGGAGATCCTCGTCATGTCCGGGATCTTATCCGGGACTCCGAACAACCTTCGGTCACCAACACAATAACTCAATTATACTAATCGTCACCAAACGTTAAGTGTTACTTGCCCGAGATTCGATCGTCGGTATCTCTATACCTAGTTCAATCTCGTTACTGGCAAGTCTCTTTACTCGTTCCGTAATACAAGATCCTGTGGCTAATTCTTTAGTCACTTTGCTTGCAAGGCTCATTGTGATGTTGTATTACTGAGTGGGCCCTGAGATACCTCTCCGTCACATGGAGTAACAAATCCCAGTCTTGATCCATGCCAACTCAACAGACACCCTCAGAGATACCTGTAGAGCATCTTGATAGTCACCCAGTTACGTTATGACGTTTGATACACACAAGGTATTCCTCCGGTGTCAGTGAGTTGCATGATCTCATGGTCATAGGAACAGATACTTGACATGCAGAAAACAATAGCAATAAACTGACACAATCATATGCTACGTTTATAGTTTGGGTCTTGTCCATCACATCATTCTCCTAATGATGTGATCCTGTTATCAAATGACATCTCATGTCCATGGCTAGGAAACCTTCACCATCTTTTGATCAACGAGCTAGTTAACTAGAGGCTTACTAGGGACATATTGTTTGTCTATGTACCCACACATGTATTTGAGTTTCCAATCAATACAATTATAGCATGGATAATAAACGATTATCATGAACAAGGAAATATGATAATAACCAATTTATTATTGCCTCTAGGGCATATTTCCAACAGTCTCCCACTTGCACTAGAGTCAATAATCTAGTTCACATCACCATGTGTTTTACATTGTTACGAATCTAACACCCAATGAGTTCTGGGGTTCGATCATGCTTTGCATGTGAGAGAGGTCTTTAGTCAACGGGTCTGTGACATTCAGATCCGTGTGTACTTTGCAAATCTCTATGTCATACTGTAGACACTGCTACCACACTCCACTTGGAGCTATTCCAAATGGCTGCTCCACTATACGTATCCGGATTGCTACTCAGAGTCATCCGGATTGGTGTTAAAGCTTGCATCGACGTAACCCTTTATGACGAACTCTTTATCACCTCCATAATCGAGAAATATTTCCTTAGTCCTCTAGTTACTAAGGATAATCTTGATCGCTGTCCAGTGGTCCACTCCTGGATCACTCTTGTACCCCTTGACAGACTCATGGCAAGGCACACACAGGTGCGGTACATAGCATGGCATACTATACAGAGCCTATGGATAAGGCATAGGGGACGACCTTCGTCCTTTCTCTTTCTTCTGCCATGGTCGAGCTTTGAGTCTCACTCAACTCCACACCTTACAAATCAGGCAAGAACTCTTTCTTTGACTGATCCATTTTGAACTCTTTCAAAATCTTGTCAAGGTATGTACTCATTGAAAGTTTTATCGGACGTTTTGATCTACCTCTATAGATCAAGATGCCCAATATTTAAGTAGCTTCATTCCAGGTTTTCCTTTGAAAAACTCCTTTCAAACGACCCTTTATGCTTCCCAGAAATTCTACATCATTTCCGATCAACAATATGTCAACCACATATACTTATCAGAAATTCTATAGTGCTCCCACTCACTTTATTGTAAATACAAGTTTCTCATAAACTTTGTATAGACTCAAAAACTTTGATCATCAAAGCGTATATTCCAACTCCGAGATGCTTGCTCCAGTCCATAGAAGGATCGCTGGAGTTTGCATACATTTTAGCATCCTTAGGACTGACAAAACCTTCCGGTTGTATCACATACAACCTTTCCTCACGGATACCGTTAAGGAAACGATGTTTTGACATCCATCTGCCAGATTTCATAATCGAAAAATGCAGCAACTGCTAACATAATTCCAACAGACTTTAGCATCGCTACGGGTGAGAAAGTCTCATCGTAGTCAACTCCTTGTACTTGTGATAAACCCTTTGCCACAAGTCGAGCTTTATAGACGGTGACATTACCGTCCGCGTCCGTCTTCCTTTTAAAGATCCATTTGTTCTGAATGGCCTTACGCCCTTCAGGTAATACTTCCAAAGCCCATACTTTGTTTTCTTACATGGATCCCATCTCGGATTTCATGGCCTCTAACCATTTCTCGGAATCCGGGCCCATCATCGCTTCTCCATAGCTCGTAGGTTTAGCGTTGTTCAACAACATGACCTCTAAGACAGGGTTGCCGTACCACTCAGGAGCAGTACGCGTCCTTGTCAACCTACGAGGTTCGATAGTAACTTGATCCGAAGCTTCATGATCATCATCATTAACTTCCTCTTCAACTGATGTAGGCTCTACATAAACATCTTTCTGCGCTGCGCTACTCTCAGGTTGAAGTAAAGGTTCAACAACCTCATCAAGTTCTATCTTCCTCCCACTCAATCTTTCGAAAGAAACTATTTCTCGAGAAAGGATCCGTTTTAGCAACAAACACTTTGTGCTTGGATCTGAGATAGAAGGTTCACCCAACTGTTACGTTTAGGGTATTCTATGAAGATGCATTTGTCCGCTTTGGGTTCGAGATCATTAGGTGAAAACCCTTTTTCACATAAGCGTCGCAGCCCCAAACATAAAAAAATGACAACTTAGGTTTCCGTCAAACCAAAATTCATACGGTGTCATCTCAACGGACTTATGGTGCCCCTTTTAAAGTGAATGTGGTTGTCTCTAATGCATAGCCCTAAAACGATAGTGGTAAATCGATAAGAGACATCATAGTTCGCACCATATCCAATAGAGTATGACTATGACGTTCGGACACACCATCACACTATGGTGTTCCAGGTGGCGTTGTCTTAAGTTGTATACCAAACTCGTAACTCAGATATTCACCTCCACGATCATATCGTAGACATTTTATCTTCTTGTCACGATGATCTCAAACTTCACTCTGATTTTGTTTGAACTTTTCAAATGTTTCAGACTTGTGTTTCATTAAGTAAATATACTCACATCTACTCAAATCATCAGTGAAAGTAGGAAAATAACGATATCCACCGCACACTACAATACTCACTGGATCGCATACATCAGTATGTATCATTTCCAATAAGTCAATTGCCCGCTTCATCATACCGGAAAACGGGGTTTTAGTCATCTTGCCCATAAGGCATGGTCCGCATGTCTCAGCCGATTCGAAATCGAATGAGTCCAAAGATCCATCAGCATGGAGTTTCTTCATGCGTTTTACACCAATATGACATTTAGCGGTAGTGCCACAAGTATGTGGTACTATCATTATTAACTTTGCATCTTTTGGCATCAATATTATAAACATGTGTATCTCTACGATCAAGATTCAATAAACCACTCTTATTGGGTGCATGACCATTGAAGGTATTATTCATGTAAACAGAATAACCATTATTCTCTAATTTAAATGAATAACCGTATTGCAATAAACTTGATCTAATCACGTTCATGCTTAACGCAAACACCAAATAACATTTATTTAGGTTCATCACTAATCCCAAAGGTAGAGAGAGTGCGCGATGGTGATTACATCAACCATGGAAACACTTCCAACACTCATCGTCACCTCACCCTTAGCTAGCCTCCGTTTATTCCGCAGCTTTTATTTCGAGTTACTAACATTTAGCAACCGAACCGGTATCTAATACCCAGGTGCTACTAGGAGTACTAGTAAGGTACACATCAATAACACGTATATCAAATATACTTCTGTCGACTTTGCCAACCTACTTATCTACCAAGTATCTAGGGTTGTTCCACTTCAACGACCGTTCTCCTCATAATAGAAGCACTTAGTCTCGGGTTTGGGTTCAACCTTGGGTTTCTTTACTGGAGCAGCAACTGACTTGCCATCCATGAAGTATCCCTCCTTGCCCTTGCCTTTCTCGAAACTAGTGGTTTCACTAACCATCAACACTTGATGCTCCTTTCTTGATTTCTACCTTCGCGGTGTCAAACATTGCGAACAGCTCAGGGATTATTATTTCTATCTCTGGCCTTTTATAGTTCATCACGAAGCTCTAGTAGCTTAGTGACAGTGACTTGGAGAACTATATCAATCACTGTCTTATCTGGAAGATCAACTCCCACTCGATTCAAGCGATTTGTAGCACCCAAACAATTTGAGCACATGCTCAACGATTGAGCTATTCTCCATTATCTTGCAGGCAAAGAATCTTGTTGGAGGTCTCATACCTCTCAATACGGGCACGAGCCTGAGATCCCAATTTCAGCTCTTAGAACATCTCATATGTTCCGTGACGTTCAAAACGTTTTGGAGCCTCAATTCTAAGCCGTAATGCATGACGCACTGAACTATTAAGTAGTCATCGGAACGTGTCTGTCAGATGTTCACAACATCTACAGACGACGCTAGAGGGGGTGGCACACCAAGCGGTGCATTGAGGACATAAGCCTTCTGTGCAGCATTTGAGGACAATCCTCAGATCACGGACCCAGTCCGCATTATTGCTACCATCATCTTTCAAATCTATTTCTCTAGGAACATATAAAAATACAAGGGAGCTACAGCGCGATCTAGTAATCTACAACATAATTTGCAAAGACACTTTGACTATGTTCATGATAATGAGTTTAGTTAATCATATTACTTAAAACTCCCACTCAAATTGACATCCCTCCGGTCATTCGAGTGTCACATGATCCAAATCCACCAACACAAGTTCGATCATCACGTGAGTCGAGGTGGCTTCAATGGTGAACATCTCCATGTTGATCATATCTACTATATGACTCATGTTCGACCTTTCGGTCTCTTGTGTTCCGAGGCCATGTCTGTACATGCTAGGCTCGTCAAGTTTAACCCGAGTGTTCCGCACGTGCAACACTGGCTTGCACCCGTTGTATGTGAACGTAGAGTCTATCACACCCGATCATCACGTGGTGTCTCGAAACGACGAACTTTCGCAACGGTGCACACTCGGGGCGAACACAATTTTATCTTGAAATTTAAGTGAGGGATCACCTTATAATGCTACCGTCGTCCTAAGCAAAATAAGATGCATAAAAGGATTAACATCACATGCAAATCATAAGTGACATGATATGGCCATGAACTTGTGCTTTTGATCTCCATCTCCAAAGCATCGGCATGATCTCCATCGTCACCGGCATGACACCATGATCTCCATCAACGTGTCGCCATGAGGTTGTCGCACCGACTGTTGCTTCCACGACTATTGCTAACTCATAGCGATAAAGTAAAGCAAAACGGCGAAAATAATTAAAGACAACTCTATGGCTCCTGCCAGTTGCCGTACTCATCGACATGCAAGTCGTGATATTCTATACAACACATGATCATCTCATACATCACATATATCTCATCATGAAATTGGCCATATCACATCACAACATACCCTGCAAAAACAAGTTAGACGTCCTCTAATTGTTGTTGCAAGTTTTACGTGGCTGCTACGGGTATCTAGCAAGAACAATTCTTACCTACGCAAAAACCACAACGGTGATACAAAAATTGCTTTTCAACCTTCTCAAGGACCGCCTTTGTCAAATCCGATCCGACTAAAGTAGGAGAGACAGACACCCGCCAGCCATCTTTATGCAACGAAGTTACATGTCAGTTGATGGAACCGGTCTCTCGTAAGCGTACGAGTAATGTTGGTCCGAGCCGCTTCATCCCACAATACCGCCAAAACAAGAAAAGACCAAGGGAGGAAGCAATCTGAATATCAACGCCCACAAACTCCTTTGTGTTCTACTCGAGATCTCATCTACACATAGACCTAGCTCAGATGCCACTGTTGGGGAACGTCGCATGGGAAACAAAAATTTTCCTACGCACACGCAAGATCTATCCATGGTGATGAGCATCTACGAGAGGGAGAGTGAATCTACATACCCTTGTAGATCGCTAAGCGGAAGCGTTAAGAAACGCGGTTGATGTAGTCGAACGTCTTTGCGATCCAAGTCGCAAGTCGTCCCTCGATCCAAACACGATCTAGCGCCGAACGGACGGCACCTCCACGTTCAACACACGTACGGCTTGATGACGCCTTCACCTCCTCGATCCAGCGAGCGATGGTGAAGTAGTAGATGAGTTCCGGCAGCACGACGGCGTGGTGATGGTGGTGAGGAACAATCTCTGCAGGGCTTTGCCAAGCACTACGGAGATTATGACGGGACGAACTAGAGGGTTAGGTTTGCCGGTACACGGCTTGGGAAATCTTGATGTATCCCGTGTGCTAGCCCTGCCCCTCTATTTATATGTTGAGCCCTGGGGTCTAAACTTGGAGAGAAAGCCTCCACAAGGTCGGTTTTGCCCGCACAAGGTTGGTTTGGCCCGCATGGAAAAAGTCCCACTCGGATTCCAGCAGTACCGCGTACAAGCGGTAGTACCGCTCACGAGCGGTAGTACCGCTTGAGCGGTAGTACCGCTTCACACAAGCGGTAGTACCGCTTACGCGGTAGTACTGCCTTACCAGCGGTAGTACCGCTTAAGGCAGCAGCAAATCTTCCTTTTGCACTTTCCAATACCTCGTGGGCTTTACCCCTTTGGCCCATATAAAGTGTTGCTGCACCCGAACACTTCGGTAAACATCCGGAACCCCTTCCGGTGAATTCCGGAACCCTTCCGGAGATCAAAACACTATTATCACATATATCAATCTTTACCTCCGGACTATTCCGGAGATCCTCGTCATGTCCGAGATCTTATCCGGGACTCCGAACAACCTTCGGTCACCAACACAATAACTCAATTATACTAATCGTCACCAAACGTTAAGTGTGTAGACCCTGCGGGTTCGAGAACTATGTAGACATGACCGAGACACCTCTACGGTCAATAACCAATAGCGGGACCTGGATGCCCATATTGGTTCCTACATATTCTACGAAGATCTTTATCGGTCGAACCTCTATGTCAAGGATTCAGTTAATCCCGTATGCTGTTCCCTTTCTTCTTCGGTATGTTACTTGCCCGAGATTCGATCGTCGGTATCTCTATACCTAGTTCAATCTCGTTACTGGCAAGTCTCTTTACTTGTTCCGTAATACAAGATCCTGTGGCTAACTCTTTAGTCACTTTGCTTGCAAGGCTCATTGTGATGTTGTATTACCGAGTGGGCCCTGAGATACCTCTCCGTCACACGGAGTAACAAATCCCAGTCTTGATCCATGCCAACTCAACAGACACCCTCGGAGATACCTGTAGAGCATCTTTATAGTCACCCAGTTACGTTATGACGTTTGATACACACAAGGTATTCCTCCGGTGTCAGTGAGTTGCATGATCTCATGGTCATAGGAACAGATACTTGACATGCAGAAAACAATAGCAATAAACTGACACGATCATATGCTACGTTTATAGTTTGGGTCTTGTCCATCACATCATTCTCCTAATGATGTGATACTGTTATCAAATGACATCTCATGTCCATGGCTAGGAAACCTTCACCATCTTTTGATCAACGAGCTAGTTAACTAGAGGCTTACTAGGGACATATTGTTTGTCTATGTACCCACACATGTATTTGAGTTTCCAATCAATACAATTATAGTATGGATAATAAACGATTATCATGAACAAGGAAATATGATAATAACCAATTTATTTTTGCCTCTAGGGCATATTTCCAACACTGCCTAATATGTTCAGTTATTGAACGGACAAATCAGATTGCACTTACCGAACATGCCCGCTTTCAGTCTCTGGTTCTCCTCTTGGGTTACAGTCAGTTGAGCCTTCAAGCTTTTGATTTCTTGGACTTGTTGTTCGCCTTCCGCCTTCAGCTTCTCCCTCTCCTCATGACTTCGGGATAGCACCCGGTAGCCAGCCTGTTGCTGTGACTCCGCATATCTTTGAGCTTTCCTGGCCATATCCAGGTCCTTCTGCAGCTGATTTATCGACTCGGCTGCTATGGAATCATTTTTCATTAGTGGAGGTGTTCCACCACATTTTTCTTTAATGAGCTTTAAGTTCGGCGCTTACCATGTGCCTCTCTGGTGAATTTCTTCACCCCCTCTAGCTCGGCTTTCACAGACTCTAACTCTGTTTGCGCCAGCTTGAGGTCCTCGGACAGCTTTTTGTTTTGCTCCCGAACAGTCTGCACAATAGCAGGGCAGCATGGATATCAGACCCTTAACTCAGCCATCCTGCCCAAATTAAGGCTCAGGAGCTACTGGGTTAGATACTAGTTGTCAAAACTAATACTATACCTGCACATTCATAGACATGAGCTTCACTGCGCCTTCCAGTCCCGTTCGGGCAGCGCCGAGGTACGCATCTACCGAGCTAAGAGCATTGAACTCCTGATTAGATAGCACGGGGTGCCGCAGTGACGCCTTATGCCGCCGATGATTCATCACACTTTCAACTTCGGAATTAGTGACCGAGACGCCTCCCGAGTCCTCGGGATTTTGGTCTTCGTTAGGGACTCCCGGAGTAACTCCGGGTACAGCTGGCGACCTCGGGTTCGAGTCACCCCTTGGCACCTCTTCAACATCCTCGGCCGCGGGCGGTTCCACGCATCATCTACAGAGGACCATGGAGCAAATTATTGGCATATGCGGTGGATGTTGAAGATAAAAGTTCTGACGGTACGGCAACTACGTTACCTCTTCGGGCGGGGCACCGATGATGTAACTCCCGTTGGGGCCGCTGGTGCCGCTCTTGTGGCTGTTCGGCGCGTCGTGCGGCGGCCCTTGGGAGTAGGTGTCAGTGTATTCGGGCCTGCAGCGGCTGAGCGTTTCTTTCGAGAGGAAGTCTGTTTGCCACTTACCGCGGAGGAGGGAAGTGCCCCGGGATGATCGGCCAAAAGGGCCACCTTGGAGCCATCAAGGCTCTCCTGGTAGAAGCCCCGTCCTCAAAATTAATCGATGTTTCAGGGTCGTCATGGAATCCAGGATCGTCATCGCGAGAGTAATTCTCCGATTGAGGAGCAGGGCAACTCACCGTCTCGATCCATCTCCTCCAACTCTGTTCGGACAAGGTGAAGATCTGATTATGAAAAGTCTGGAGTGATACCCGAACTATAAAGAGTGGTCAAACTCACCATTTCGATGGGCTCATACATCGAGAAGCCTTTCTTGAGCTTTATCCGAGCAAACTCTTGCTCCTCCCCCTTGAACAAATCGGCTAGTATGGCGGCTATCGCCATCTGGTTGGCAGGCCCCTTCTTGGTGTACCGGGCTGCATCGTCCTCCTCGTTGTAGTTCCATAGCGGATGAATTCTCTGTTGGAGAGGCTGGACACATCGAGCGATAGCTATTGCCATCACGTCGACAATGGTTAGTCCGTTATGGGATAACCACCTCACTTGAGCGGCCAGTCGAGCTACCTCGGCACTTTCCTCTTGGGAAGGACTCTTCGGGCGCCAGTTGAACCGCTTCGTTGGAGAAGCCAATGAAAATTCTGGTAGACCCCTTCGAACTGGATCGAATAAAGGGACATCTTCAATATAAAACCATTCCGAAGTCCACTCTTCGGCATCCTTCTTCGGAGTCCCAACGGGGTATCCGGTCCCGGCAATGCGCCATACTTCGGCACCGCCGACCTCGTAGATAACCCCTTCCTGGGTGCGGGGGACTAGGCAGAAGAATTTCCTCCACAACTCGAAGTGCGCCTCGCAGCCCAGGAACATCTCGCATAAAGCGACGAAGCCCGAAATATGGAGGATCGATCCGGGGGTAAGGTGGTGGAGCTGAATCCCGTAGAACTCTAGTAAACCCCTCAAGAAGGGATGGATGGGAAAACCCAGGCCTCGCAGAACGAAGGGCACGAAGCAAACCCTCTCCTCCCCGTGAGGGGAAGGAAAATTCTCCGCAAGGGCATTTCCGTCTGCGGAAGTTAATCCGGGGTGGGTGGATGTGAGATCTGAAGCAGGCAGATACCCCTGCACCTCGAGCCTACGTAGCCGCATGCAAGATACGGAGCAACTTGCCCAATCACCTTGACGGGGGCCATGAGGACGCGAGGAGGAGCCTGGGACGCTCGCCATTGTTTGTTGACTACGGCTCTGCGGGGATGTGGAGAAGAATGGCAGGGGGTGGGGAGCGTTAACCTCCACGCCCTTGGCTTATTAATGGGGCATTATCTCTCCCCAGGGAGGGACATTTTTGTAAAAAACCCATCGGTCCACTCGCATTCCGTGGGTGCGCAGAGATCGAGGGTCGTCATTTAATTCTAAGCAAAGAAAAGCGGTATGGCGGGCCCCATATGGCCTCTCTGAGGATACCTCGGTAACCGATCCATTGGTGGCCGAATTATTGTTAATCCGAATACAGGTAACGGGAGGATCTCGCCACCCAAGCCGAACACCTTTGAAGCATGAAGCTGCCGAAGACCGTAGACCTCGGCATTGGAGGCTAGTTTGGGGGCTACTGAGGGTGTCCCGGACTAGGGGGTACTCGGGCTGCCGGCCTATCTCTCATGGGCCGGGCTGGTGGGCCGCCCTTTACACGTCGATGGAAGGCCGGATTGTGGACGACCCCGTGCATCAGAAGGAAACCTCCAAAGACTTGGCGTCTCCTCCAAGAAACAGTTGGCGTAATCGGCATGTTTGTCCCCTGATGGTAATCGACCATGTGTAACCCTAGGGCCTCCTGGTGTCTATATAGACCAGAAGGCCTAGTCCGTAGAAGGGGAGATATCATTACCTAGGGTTTAGCCCAGTCGATCTCGAGGTATATCAACTCTGTAACCTTCATACAATCACATCAATACAATCAAGCAGGACGTAGGGTATTACCTCCTTGAGAGGGCCCGAACCTGGGTAAATCACTGTCTCTACGTTCCCTGTTACCATCGACTCCTTGACCCATAGTTCGGATCCCCTACCCGAGATCTGCCGGTTTTGGTACCGACAGAGTCCTAAACTAGGGGGTACTCACCACGTTGTCTCTCGCCCAGGTGGGTCAGGGCGAGGACCCCCATGGCGGTTCACTAATGGCCACTTCGGGCATCCCATAACATATTCAAGAAAGATTCCACAAGACTTGGCGCACATGACGAGGACTCCTTTAATCCTAGGCCTCCGGTACATTATATAAACCGAGGCTAGGCTAGTCAATAGAGGATCACATATTTTAGATCATTAGAATCACAATAATCTCGTGGTAGATACCTGTACTCTGTACTATACCCCATATCAATACAATCAAAAGCAGGACGTAGGGTATTATCTCTTTGAGAGAGCCCGAACCTGGGTAAAAACCCGTGTCCATGTTACCATCGCTCCAAGACGCCTAGCTTAGGACTCCTACCTCGAGATATGCCGGATTTAGCATCGACATTGGTGGCCCATGCATGTCGCTGCTGGTAGTCACCGCGGTGCGATGGGAAATTCACATCGGCTCCGGCGCGATCTACACGTCGGAGCCAAGCTTCCTCGCCGGCTCGATTGGTCACCTCGGCCAGGCTGAGGACTATACTCCGCGTCGGATCATCAAGATCGGACAGGTGCCCTCATCAACTTCAACTCCGATCTCTATCAAGATCATGGAGGAATCATCCATGGAGCTCGGGGGCTCAATGTCAACATTGCCCTCGGGTGACCGTGCAGTTTTTTCTGGAGAGCGGATTCGTGTTCGCCGTCCTTGATACATCTCCAACGTATCTACTTTTCCAAACACTTTTGCTCTTGTTTTGGATTCTAATTTGCAAGATTTGAATGAAACTAACCTGGACTAACGTTGGTTTCAGCAGAACTATCATGGTGTGGTTTTTGTGCAGAAATAAAAGTTCTCGGAATTGGACGAAACTTTGCAGAGATTTTTGATTGAATAAATAAAAAATACTAGAACGAAGATCCACCGGATGGGGGCCACCTGCTGTCCACAAGACAACAGGGCGCGCCCTGATGTCTTGTGGGGCCCACAGGCAGCCGTCTGACCTAATTCCAAGCCTATAAATTCTGTCTTCCCAAGAAAAAAAATAAAAGAAGAAGTTTCATCACGTTTTACGATACGGAGCCGCCGCCACATCCTGTTCTTCATCGGGAGGGCTGTGCTAGAGTCCGTTCGGGGCTCCGGAGAGGGGGATTCGTAGCCGTTGTCATCATCAACCCTTCTTCATCAACAATTCCATGATGCTGACCACCAGGAGTGAGTAATTCCTTTGTAGGCTTGCTGGACGGTGATGGAGTTGGATGAGATTTATCATGTAATCGAGTCAATTTGTTAGGACTTGATCCCTAGTATCCATTATGTTATGAGATTGATGTTGTTATGACTTTGCTATGCTTAATGCTTGTCACTAGGGCCCGAGTGCCATGATTTCAGATCTGAACCCTCTATGTTTTCATGAATATATTTGAGTTCTTGATCCTATGTGCTAGTTGTATGCACTTGTTATTGTTCTGATCCGTAGACCCCAAGGTGACAATAATTGGGATACTCTCCAAGGATGACTGTAATTCGAGGAGTTCATGTATTCACCATGTGTTAATGCTTTGTTCTGGTTCTCTATTAAAAGGAGGCCTTAATATCCCTTAGATTTCCTTATGGACCCCGCTGCCACGGGAGGGTAGGACAAAAGATGTCATGCAAGTTCTTATTATAAGCACGTATGACTATATATGGTATGGAATACATGCCTACATTGAATTGATGAATTGGAGCTATTGTGTATCGCTCTAGGTTGTGACTGTTTATCCAATGCTTATGCTTTGCTCATATTGATCTTTGTTAAGTTACTACTGTTGCTGCCGCTGTTACAATCACTACAAAACTTCTACTATTACTGTCACCGTTACTATTGCTATTGTTACCGCTGCTATCAAACTATCATACTATTGTGCTACTAAATACTTTACTGCAGAAATATTATTTTCCAGGTGTGGTTGAATTGACAACTCAACTGCTAAGGCTCATGAATATTCTTTGGCTCCCCTTGTGTCGAATCAATAAATTTGGGTGAAATACTACCCTCGAAGACTGTCGTGATCCCCTATAATTGTGGGTTATCAGTCCCCGCCTCCTCGAGCATCAGTTTTTTGGACTAACCTATTAACCTAGTGCCCAGTGCCAGTTGTTGTTTTCTGCTTGTTTTTGGTTTTTCAGGAACTCATTATCAAACAAAGTCCAAATGCCACGAAACTTTTTGGAGATTTTTTTCTGGACAAAAGAGACTCTGGAGACTTGCAGAGGAGGCCAGAAGGTTCACGAAGCCTCCACAAGGCAACAGGGCACGACCCTAGGGGGGAGGCATGCCCTGATGCCTTGTGGGGCCCTCGTGGCTCCATTTGACCTAATTCCACTTCTATAAAATATCAAATATTCGGAAACCAACAGAGAGCCACCCCGAATAACTTTTACGCCACCGCAAGCCTCTGTTCTTCCACGATCCCATCTGGAGGCCCTTTCCGGTACTCTGCCGGAGGGGGAATCGATCACGGAGGGCTTCTTCATGAACCTTGCTGCCCTTCCGATGATGTGTGAGTAGTTTACCACAGACCTACCGGTCTATAGCTAGTAGCTAGATGGCTTCTTCTCTCTCTTTGATCTTCAATATCATGTTCTCATCAATGTTCTTGGAGTTCTATCCGATGTAATCTTCTTTTGCGGTGTGTTTGTTGGGATCCGATGAATTGTGAGTTAATGATCCGATTATTCATGAGAAATATTTGAGTCTTCTCTGAACTCTTTTATGCATGATTGTTATAGCTTTGTATTTCTCTCCGATCTATCGATTTGGTTTGGCCAACTAGATTGGTTTATCTTGCAATGGGAGAGGTGCTTTGTGATGGGTTCAATCTTGCGGTGCTCAGTCCCAGTGACAGAAAGGGACATGACACGTATTTGTATTGTTGCCATGAAGGATAAAAAGATGGGGTTTAATCATATTGCTTGAGTTTACATTGTCTACGTCATGTCATCTTGCTTAAGGCGTTACTCTGTTTCATACTTAATACCCTAGATGCATGCTGGATAGCGGTCGATGGGTGGAGTAATAGTAGTAGATGCAGGTAGGAGTCGGTCTACTTGTTTCGGACATGATGCCTATATACATGATCATTGCCATGAATCCGTCATAATTATTTGCTTTTATATCAACTAGATAATTGCCCGTGCGTTGCAACGGGAGTATAAACATTCTAGTAGATTCACCCGTGACTGCACGTCTATTATTATATTGATGCGCTAAAATCTTAGCAAGTATTTGTAAGCAATCGCCATGAATAGCCCGTGACTGCACGTCTATTATTATATTGATGCGCTAAAATCTTAGCAAGTATTTGTAAGCAATCGCCATGATTTACCTACCACCTTATTGTTAAGCACGTATTTGGTAAGAATTTAATGACTTACCAAAGAAAATATGTTTTTGTTTTGGTAAGTTAATAAAACATGAGACAATTGATTCCATTTTAGGAAAAATCGACGGGAGAAAAATCAGAAATGGGAGGAAAAAATCAAAGAGAAGAAAGAAAGAGGGGGCGTATATAAGGAAGGTTGGACGAAAGAGAGGTGAAATGGGAACCTTACGTTCTTTTTAAGTAGTAGAGATTGCCCAACAGTAATTTGTTTACCCACCGTATGTTCTGCGCTCGAGAGAGAAGCCTCTAGTGAAAACTATGGCCCCTGGGTCTATCTTTATCATATATTAAAATCCAAAAATACCTTGCTACAATTTATTTACTTTTATTTTATTTTGCAATTTGTATTTCTATCTATCACTATCCGAATTAATCCTTGCAAATAACCGCTAAGAGGATTGACAACCCTCTTATTTGCGTTGGGTGCAAGAGTTTGCTCTTGTGTGTGTAGGTGCTGCTAAAGGGATTTTACGTGGTTCTCCTATTGGATTGATAACCTTGGTTCTTAACTGAGCGAAATACTTATCTCTACTATACTGGATCATCCTCTCCTCTTCGGGGAAATACCAATGCAGTCTACAAGTAGCAGACGTCCTTTTTGAGGAATTTTTTACTAGCGTATGGTATTTTGTTCTCAAACACGTGCCTACAAATTTTAAGCCTTTTCTGAGGTGATCTTCACTGTCGCACCGGTGTCAAATTAGTCGGACCACTTTGCTCCACGGATGCCGACCTGTGCCAGCATCAACTACCCTGTCGCTTCATCGAGCCGGCAACAACCACCTCGGATCATCACCTCGGCGAGCCAACCAAGAGTTCGACATCGCAAAGGCCAAATAATCGTCAAGATAACATTATTTCCCGACGGTTTGCATGTGTCGGACGCGCCGGCATCGACCGCGTCAAAAATTCTGACCTGCGTCGGCATTGCCGCGCCGTCGCTTCTTCAAGCCAATGACCACCACGCCAACCTGCTTCGACACCTCGGCTGGCATGGGGGCTCCGACGTCACCTTACCGACTTGCTCCGTCACCTCGGCTAGACCGAGGGCTTCGCCATCGCTTCATCAACATACTCCAGGGGCTTCATTGTCTCCTCACAGACTAGCTTCGTCATGACAACTAGACTGGGGGCTTCGCCTTGCAACATCGACCGTGCTGCATCAACATCACCACGTCAAGCCGAGCTCCTCACTTGGCCACCTCGGAACCGGCTTGGGGGCTGGGGCCTCGGCCATGCCAAGAACTACGCACCATGTAGGATTTGTTAGAGATCAATGAGCGTCTTTGTCCCGCCACAAGCCCGGACCGCTTCATTAACACCGAGCACATTAACCAGCTAAGTCGCTTTCATACTCAATTTTTTTTTCATTGTTTAATTTTTTTATTTTTGTTCGGTTCAACAAAGCATTATATTTATGTTAAATAAAAGCTGTTTGTTAAAAACATGGTTTGTTAAAAACAACTTTCTTCACCCAAGTTAACTGGGGGCTCTTAAATTTGTATGTGCCGTCTTATAATAAATGTTTTCTTCTTAGTCGTTGCAAAGTCTTTTTATACTACTCCTTTTTCCGATGCGAGTGTGTGGTCAATAGCCGGATAGCCTGATTTCTCTCTAAACTGCTCGAGTTTAGTTTGCTAAACTGGCCTGAGAAACACTCCGCCTTCGGGAATGGAGGTTCAAGCCGAAGGCTGACCCACTTGAAGTCTGGAGATCGGACGTATCATGTTAAAGCACGATGGAAGCACAAATTAATTTTAAGCCCAATTTCGGTTGTCACCAAATAACTTGATTTAATATTAGACGTAAAGTTTTTATGTAAGTTTTTTGGTTTTTCGAGCACAACTCTCGCAGTACAATGCCAGACGCCTTTAAAGCATCGGCAATATTAACGGGGGGCTGCGACTAGAGCGGAACCCACCAAAAGCCAACGTACTCCATGGAGTACTCGGCAAAACGTCATCGGTATTTCGCATTATATGCATCGATTTCGAGTTGTGTCTTTGGTCAATAGCTGGATTACCCGGCTCCTGTCCTGTGCTTACCCCTTATGTTTCCGCTTTGTTCGGCTATGGGGTAAATGGAGAACCACTGCGATCGTCATTTCCGGTTTAACTGGTCAAGTGCCTCAGATGGAGAAAGCCGAAAGCTGACTGTCACAACAAGCGTAAATTGGTCAGCGAACCGCATGAAGTGTTAAACTAAAAATAGCCGATGGAGGTTATCCGAGTAAAACAAAGGGCCTCTCTTTCTTGAAAATGCCAAGTTGTGGGTGGTTTGACCTTGGCCAGCCGAGTAGTCGACATATACCAGGGGCTATTAAGTTGGCCCCACAAATATGCTCCTATGACTAGGTGTATGTTTTAGCCCTATGGTCTGATTGCCTTGTTTCTCCTGATAAAACCGCCTTCAGGACCGAGACGTCGGCTAAGGGTTATATATCAGTAGGAAACACCCGAAGTATATTCTACTGCGGGGTAGAAGCTGACGACTGGCCAACTACACATCTTAAACAGTCATGGTCGAGTCAAAATAACATATAGCATAAAGCTGCAAAGTACAGCCGAAAGCTGACTGTCACAAACATGCGCAAATTTGATCGGCCGATTGGAAATATTAACCTTAAAGGTTGCCTGTGTAAAACAAAGGACTTTTCGATAAGTTACAAAGCTTGCTTTCATAAAGATGCCCGGCATGTTCGAGGTCACTAATCGAAAAGCAGTCCAGCCGTCTTTGAAAAAAACTGCGCAATACTTACCTTGATTTTTTAGTATAAAACACTTCGGACCTATAAAAGAGTCCAATAAACCGTACCGGGGGATCCTTGAGGCCCCTCGGCGCGGTTACCTCAGAACTCCTGGAGAGTCCAACATATTCTTAGCATTTGTATTCAATATACGAGCATTGCCTTCCCACAAATCATTATAAAGCAACAATATGCATCAATTTGACTTAAGATTTTTTGCCAAGCTAGATGTCCTGGCCCCTGTGCTTATCCCTTACGTTTCCAATGAATTCGGCTAAGGGGTAAAGGGAGCACCTCTGCGATTGTTACTTCCGGGTCAACCTGACAAGTACCTCAGACGGGTGAAGCCGAAAGCTAGCGGTCACAAGAATATAATTGGTCGGCAACGGTGGAAGTGAAAATCAAGGCCTTTTTAAAGGGCACTAGATGTAGGGTGTAGAGCCTACCCATTACGCCGAGGATATTCCTGACTCAAGGCCTTCGAGCAAGTATATTGGGATATCGGCTAATTCATCGTGATTAACATGACAACCCGGGAAAAGGAACTGCTAGAGGAACTATTCTTCGCCGAAGATGTGACTTGCGTTAAATATCAATATAACATAACTCTCTGCAAGGCTTTCGTTTTGACCTTATGGCCGGATTGCCTCATTCCCTACAAATGTTTCCTGAAGACTCAGGCCGACGTTGGGAACACTCCTTGTCCTTTGGCCGAGGAGGTAGAAGCCGAGGGTTGGTTAACGGAGTATAAAATCTGCGGATATGAGCGTTCAAAATGACAAAAGTACATAGATACATAAAGTCATCATTCAGCATTAACTGTTTACTAAATTTATTCATGGCCATCTATAAGGGTATCGAGGAGACAATCCTGTTCGGTTAGCCGAGCAGCAGGCATGACGTTCTCATAATTCCCGTTGGCCCTAATTTCCTTTCCATCAATACCATTGAGTCCGACCTTGGCAAGCACTTCGGTATTCAACAGACGATAGTGTGTCTTAGCCATGGCCCATGCTTCTCGAGCACAGGTAATCCTCATATTGGTAGCATATGTCAAGTATTAAACTTACCATGTGCCTCACGGGTGAATTTCTTGACATCGGGCACTTCTTTCTGCGACTCGGCAAGCCTAGCTTTTGTTAGCTCTAGCTCCTTTAAGAGATCTTTATTCTCTTGCCGAGAAGTTTGTGTCAAACATAACAAAATCTTGTGTCAAACACATGTCGATCCTTAATTCGGCGACACTACAAAAAAAAGACACATCCGTGACATTATGGCCCGAACGAAAACTTTTTCTGTCATGGTTGTGACACTTCTATGACAATAATTGTGACAAAAACATGTATCATCATAGATGTGGTGGGCTCCTAGTTCTATGACAAAAATTTATGACAGAAAATGGGCTTTTCGTCCTGGGCAGGCCGAAGACGCACCCGCATGACATTCTTTGGGCCTAGGAAATTTTTGGGGAGTTCCTGGTTACGGTGGGTGGTCGGGGCCGAGCGATCACTACTGGAGGAGACCGCTAACGCGACACATGAATCAGAGACCCCACGACCAAACTATGTGAGATGCATGAATCGCAAATGGTGTCGTAAAAAAAACCATCCCCAATAAGACGAAATGTTTGCGATGCAGGAGACATAAAAAACAATTCAGATTAGAGACGCGTGTGTGATACGTGGCATACAGTTGATCCATACGAACTATTTGCGATGAGCCAGAACAACAGAAACGGGCAGCCAGTTCGAGGTGTGTGCGATACACGGCATACAGTTCACTCGGATGAACTGTTTGTGATTACCCAACACAACAGAAACGGGCAGCCAGTTCGAGGTGTGTGCGATACACAGCATACAGTTCACTCGGATGAACTGTTTGTGATTACCCAACACAACAAAAACGGGCAGCCAGTTCGAGGTGTGTGCGATACACGGCATGCGGTTCACTCGGATGAACTGTTTGCGATGATCTAGAAGAACAGAAACGATTCGGCGTAATAAGATGTGTGTGATATCCAGCAAACAGGTCGGTAACCAGAATTGTGTGCGATAATTATAGACAGCGCATATGATTGTTTGTTGTGAATTGTGTGCTCGATAGGGCACACAATTCAAGAAACCAACTGTGGGCGATAATGTAAAAGATCTCTATCGAATACGTATTGCTAACCGTCTGCGATGAGATTGACAGGGGACACAGATTAATATGAGCGAATGGCAACAGAGATATACAGTCTGCTTAATTTAGTCCTTCTTGTTGTTGTTGTTGTTGGATGGCTCCGCGACATCGTCTTGGCGAGGACGCTTCTTGCCGCCGACCGTTCGCTTTTCATCACCGCAGCTGTCATCATCGTCGTTGATGTCCTCGTTATCGTCCTCCTCGTTCGAACATTCCTCCTCCTCATCATCATCGTCGTCGTCTTCATCGCCCTCTGACGGGTCCTCGTCCGACGACTCGGGCGGCGGCGTCCCTTCCATGATCTGGATAAAATCAAGGTTAGGGCTCGACGCCGGACTCATGGAAGACGAGTGGGATGATTCCGAGGTTGACCTATCATCGGGCGGAAGACTGTTGGCGAAACTATCATCCTCGCTGTCGCTCGACATGGCTGCGGTACGTACACAAAGCGAGATTGCAGAGTGTGTGTAAGTGTGTAGCGCGGCCGGCCGGGACGATGAAGATGGTGGAGACTGAAGCGGGGTATAAAGAAAAGAGGAATGACAATTGAAGCGGGGGATTGACGGTTTATATTGGTGCCTTGGCAGGCGGTTAGAATCCTGATATAATCAACCGCAATTATTAGTACCCAGTCGCTCCAAATTCCCGCGGTTGCGCAGTTCTCAATGTGATAATTACACACACAGGTTGGAGCGTCCAAATGTGAAACAAGCAGTTTTCATAGGACAGTTGTCAAGCAATAGATGAGCTCTGCTTATTTATGTAGCCAGTAATAATCAAACAAAACCCCTAATCATCATTACAAACATCGCATAGAAGATGGCTAATGCGACAACTACAACTACACATGCTAGTTTCTTCTTGTATCTTGCTTTCATCTGTTACCTGTGATTGAGTCTTTCTTGCTTCATCATAGTGATTGTACACTCCAGATCAGCCAGTTTCTTCTTCAGTTTTATGTTATCTTCTGCGAGCTTGGTGATAACACTCCGAGCCCAGCCATGCCATTCATCATCCAACCAGTTAACAAAGGCACAAGCCTCATATCCCTGCCAATGTTAAATATTCAGGATGGCCGGGGGCATTGATGACCCACAAGTATAGGGGATCAATCGTAGTCCTTTCGATAAGTAAGAGTGTCGAACCCAACAAGGAGCAGAAGGAAATGACAAGCGGTTTTCTGCAAGGTATTTTCTGCAAGCACTGAAATTATCGGTAACGAGAAGTTTGATAGCAAGATAATTTGTAACAAGTGACAAGTAGCATTAGTAACAAAGAGTGCAGCAAGGTGGCCCAATCCTTTTTATAGAAAAGGACAAGCCGGAACGATTTCTTATAGTAAGCAAAGCGTTCTCGAGGATACATGGGAATTTCATCTAGTCACTTTCATCATGTTGGTTTGATTCACGTTCGCTACTTTGATAATTTGATATGTGGGTGGACCGGTGCTTGGGTGCTGTTCTTACTTGAAGAAGCCCCCCACTTATGATTACCCCCTTTCGCAAGCATCCGCAACTACGAAAGAAGAATTAAGATAACTCTAACCATAGCATTAAACATATGGATCCAAATCAGCCCCTTACGGAATAGCGCATAAACTAGGGTTTAAGCTTCTGTCACTCTAGCAACCCATCATCTAATTACTAATCCACAATGCATTCCCTTAGGCCCAAAGATGGTGAAGTGTCATGTAGTCGACGTTCACATGACACCACTAAGAGAATCAACAACATACATATCATCAAAATATCAAACGAATACCAAATTCACATGATTACTTATGACAAGACTTCTCCCATGTCCTCAAGAACAAAAGTAACTACTCAAAAATCATAATCATGTCCAAGATCAGAGGGGTATTGAATAGCATAATAGATCTGAACATATAATCTTCCACCAAATAAACCAACTAGCATCAACTACAAGATGTAATCAACACTACTAGCAACCCACAGGTACCGATCTGAGGTTTTGAGGCAAAGATTGAATACAAGAGATGAACTAGGGTTTGAGATGAGATGGTGCTGGTGAATATGTTGATGAAGATTAGTCCTCCCACGATGAGAGGATCATTGGTGATGTCGATGGCGACGATTTCCCCCTCCCGGAGGGAAGTATCCCCGACAGAGTCTCTCCGCCGGAGAGTAAAAGTGCTCCTGCCCAAGTTTCCCCTCGAGACGGCGGTGCACCATCCCGAAAGTCTTCTCTATATTTTTTCTAGGGCAAATGGACTTATATACCAGAAAATGGGGGCCAGAGGCTGGCTAGGGGCCCCACGAGTCACCAGGGCGCGCCTCGGGGGGGCTGGTGGCGCGCCCTGGTGTCTCGTGGGCACCTGGGTGGCCCCCTCTGGTACTTCTTGGCTCCAGTATTTTTTATTTATTCCAAAATAAGCCTCCGTAAAATTTCAGCTCATTTGGAGATGTGCAGAATAGGTATCTCTGACATAGCTTTTTCAGGTCCAGAATTCCAGCTGTCGGCAATCTCCCTCCTTGTATAAATCTTGGATATTAAGAGAGAAAAGGCATTAGAATTGCTCCACAAAGTGTTATATTGATAGAAAACACTATAAATAACAGTAGGAAAACATGATGCAAAATGGACGTATCAACTCCCCCAAGCTTAGACCTCGCTTGTCCTCAAGCGAAAGCCGATATCGATAACCATGTCCACATGTTTAGAGACAGAGGTGTCGATAAAAACAAAATACGGACATAGTAGCATGATGATCATTATTATAACAACAATATTTATCATCATAAAACTTCTCATGAGCAAGTAACAATTCATCACAACAATGAAGTATAAGGCATAAACTTTCTTGAAAACTAACAAACTATGTTCTCAGTCAACAATGCAATTCCAATTCATCATATTTTCAGGAAGCGTCTCATGTAGGAGCTTTTTAGCAAGTCCACATACTCAACCATCATATAGTCTTCTATGATTTCTAACACTCACAACATATATATATATATGTATATATATATATATATATATATATATATATATATATATATATATATATATATATATATATATATATATATATATGGAGCAAAAAGTTTCAGCCAGACACATAGAAAGATAGGGGCTTATAATTTTGCCTCCCAACTTATTCACCTCAAGGGTGATGTCAACAATAATAACTCATGATCACTCATATCCAACTGGATATATATGCCTAGATCTTTCCCCACCACATGATGCTTGCAAAAGAGAAAAATAAAAAGCAATAGAGGAGAACACTATTGACTCTTGCATAAAAAGTAAATACATAAAAGTAAAAGATAGGCCCTTCGCAGATGGAAGCAGAGGTTGTCATGTGCTTTTTTTTGTTGGATGCACAAGCTCTTAATGCAAAGGAACGTCACTTTATATTGCCCCTTGTGATAGCAACCTTTATTATGCAGTTTGTCGCTTTTATTTGTTTACCATCACAAGTTCGTACAAAGCTTATTTTCCCTTACAATAAAAGTTCAGACATATTTAGAGGCAATTTTTATTGCTTTTTGCACCGATGACAACTTACTTGAAGGATCTTATTCAATCCATTGGTAGATATAGTGGACTCTCATGACATGAAACTGGGTTTAAGGGTTTTGGATGCACAAGTAGTATCTCTACTTGGTGCGGATTTTTGGCTAGCAAAGATATTGGGCAAGCTCCACATGTTGGAGGATCTATAACAATATAACTTCTATGTCAATATAAGCAAACATAACTCATTACGTTGTCTTCCTTGTCCAACGTCAACAATTTGACATAAAATACTTAATGGGGGCTCACAATCATAAAAGATGTCCAAGATAGTGTATTTGCATGTGAATCTTCTCTTCCCTATTAATTCTTTTCATGAATTGCATTATTGACCAATGCTATGTTTGTTAACCTTTAATAAATTTTACTACTTATACTTTACTTTATGTAATGTCATTACTTTCCATAAGATTAGCATATGATCTTTTTCATTATTTTCATTGCTAGGATTGAAACATGAAAGTGAAGAAGCAAAAACTCAAACTACTCTTTATTATATAACTCTCAACTCGATTAAATAGATAGATAGATCACGAAACTAGCACTTGAAAATAGATCAAACTAAACTTTTATTCAACTAAATCACGAAATAACTAAGGATCAAACTAAAAATAGGTAAAGATGATAAAAGTGATGGTGATACGATACCGGGGCACCTCCCCCAAGCTTGGCACAAGCCAAGGGGAGTGCCCATACCCATGTACTCAAGTTTCCTTCTTCGGTGATGGTGGTGTTGGTGAAGTGGCTAGCTTGTCCTTCAGCTCAAGCAGATACATCAATCTGCGGTTGATGCTCCGAAGGGCGATGTTTTGCTCTTCCAACAAAATAACTTCACGAGTGAGAGGTGTATTCTGAGCACTAACTATTTCAAAGACTCTTAGGGCTTCAATTACGGATGGGGAGAGATGATCATATAAAGGTTGAAGGATATCTCCCTTCTCTGCGGTCTCCTCCATGGGGATGGCTTGCCCTTCTCCCGGAGCCTGGGCTCCTGCAACTTCCTCGACCTTGTCCTCCTTGCCATTGTCTTCTTCTCCCGATGACTACTCGAAGTAAACCTCGCTGTAGGGGCGTTTGCCCGTCGATGGTTGCACAATGCGGTGCTTGGCACGGAGCTTTTGGGGAGCCATGGCAATCTAGATCTGTCAGAAAAATAGCATGAAACAAGAACATAAGAGATTTCTGCGATGAGGTGGTTAAAACGTTCGGAAGTATATATAAAGATTTTTTATCTTGCAAAACAAGTAATCCAGAAGAAAACGGAGACGGGAAGGCTCACGAGGGGCCCACGAGCCACCAGGGTGCGCCTGGGGGGGGGGGGGGGGGTGGCGCGCCCTGGTGCCTCGTGGGCACCAGGCACCTTGTATTTTTTCTAATATTCTAAAACTGACATAAAATATTTTTATGGAATTTTTGGAGTCGGTTTACTTACCGTATCACGTACCTCTTCCTTTTCAGGGTTCTGGAGCGTTCCGGAAGGTCTCTCTTATGTATTCCTCCTGTGTAATTGTTTCAATAATATTAGTTTCAACATTAATGGGGGTACCTGAAATATAGTGCTTAATTCTTTGCCCATTCACCACTCTCGGATTAGTGCCTTCGGAGTTTTTTATTTTGATGGCTCCAGAGCGATAAACTTCTTCGATAATATATGGTCCTTCCCATTTAAAGAGAAGTTTTCATGCAAAGAATCTCAAACGAGAATTGTACAATAGAACTTGTTCACCCACTTTGAATTCCCGTTTTTGAATTCTTTTATCATGCCATCTTTTAACTTTTCCTTTAAACAATTTGGCATTTTCATAAGCTTGGGTTCTCCATTCATCTAGTGAGCTAATATCAAATAACCTCTTCTCACCGGCAAGTTTAAAATCATAATTGAGTTCTTTAATTGCCCAATATGCTTTATGTTCTAACTCAAGAGGCAAATGACATGCTTTTCCATAAACCATTTTATAAGGAGACATACACATATGATTTTTATAAGCAGTTCTATAAGCCCACAATGCATCGTCAAGTTTCTTAGACCAATTCTTTCTAGATCTATTGACAGTTTTTTGCAAAATTAATTTTATTTCTCTATTGCTTAATTCTACTTGACCACTAGATTGAGGGTGATAGGGAGATGTAATTCTATGGTTAACATCATATTTAACAAGCAATTTACGGAATGCACCATGAATAAAATGTGAACCACCATTAGTCATTAAATATCTAGGGAGTCCGAACCTCGGGAAAATAACTTCTTTAAGCATTTTAATAGAAGTGTTATGATCAGCACTACTAGTTGGAATAGCTTCTACCCACTTAGTAAGATAATCAACATCAACTAAAATATGAGTGTACCCATTGGATTTAGGGAAAGGTCCCATATAATCAAATCCCCAAACATCAAATGGTTCAATAACAAGTGAATAATTCATAGGCATTTCCTGACGTCTACCAACATTACCAATTCTTTGACATTCATCACAAGATAAGACAAACTTATGAGCATCCTTAAAAAGAGTAGGCTAATAGAAACCAGATTGTAATACCTTATGTGCAGTTCTGTCTCCCGCATGGTGTCCTCCGTAAGCCTCGGAATGACACTTCCGCAGGATTTGTTCCTGTTCATGCTCAGGTATACAACGTCTAATAATACCATCTACTCCTTCTTTATATAGATGTGGGTCATCCCAAAAGTAATGTCTTAAATCATAGAAGAACTTTTTCTTTTGTTGGTATGTGAAACTAGGTGGTATGTATTTAGCAACAATGTAATTAGCATAGTCTGCATACCAAGGAGTATTACGAGAAGCATTGATGACAGCTAATTGTTCATCAGGAAAATCATCATTAATAGGTAGTGGGTCATCAAGAACATTTTCCATTCTAGACAAATTATCTGCTACGGGATTCTCAGCTCCCTTTCTATCAATAATATGCAAGTCAAATTCTTGTAGCAATAGAACCCACCTAATGAGTCTAGGTTTAGCATCTTTCTTTTCCATAAGATATTTAATAGCAGCATGATCAGTGTGAACAGTTACTTTAGAATCAACTATGTAAGATCTGAATTTGTCACATGCAAACACAACTGCTAGAAATTCTTTCTCAGTAGTAGCATAATTTCTTTGGTCACTGTCTAGAGTTTTACTAGCATAATGGATACCATTTAATTTTTTTATCAACTCTCTGTCCTAGAACAGCACCAACAGCATAATCACTAGCATCACACATAATTTCAAAAGGCAAGTTCCAATCTGGTTGTTGAACAATAGGTGCAGTGGTTAAGGCTTTCTTAAGTGTTTCAAAGGCTTCTACACAATCATCATCAAAAACAAATGGAACATCTTTTTGCAAAAGGTTGGTAAGAGGCCTAGAAATTTTAGAGAAGTCTTTAATAAATCTCCTATAGAAACCAGCATGACCTAGGAAACTTCTTATACCTTTAATATCTTTAGGACATGTCATTTTCTCAATAGCATCAACCTTAGCTTTATCAACTTCAATACCTCTTTCAGAAATTTTATGCCCCAAGACAATACCTTCATTCACCATAAAGTGGCACTTCTCCCAATTCAAGACAAGATTAGTTTCTTCACATCTCTGCAAAACTCGATCAAGGTTGCTTAAGCAATCATCAAAAGAAGTTCCGTAAACAGAGAAATCATCCATAAAACCTCAACAATCTTTTCACAAAAGTCAGAGAATATAGCAGTCATACATCTTTGAAAGGTAGCAGGTGCATTGCATAAACCAAAAGGCATACGTCTATAAGCATAAGTTCCAAAAGGACAAGTAAAGGTGGTTTTCTCTTGATCGGGTTGTGATACAGGTATTTGAGAAAAACCAGAATAACCATCTAGGAAACAAAAGTGTGTATGCTTAGACAATCTTTCTAACTTTTGATCAATAAAAGGTAAGGGGTAATGATCTTTTGTAGTAGCTTTGTTTAATTTTCTAAAATCAATTACCATCCTATAACCAGTTATAATTCTTTGTGGAATGAGTTCATTTTTATCATTAGGAACAACGGTAATACCTCCTTTCTTAGGGACACAATGAACGGGACTTACCCATCTACTATCAGCTATGGGATAGATTATACCTGCTTCCAGAAGCTTTAATATTTCAGTTCTTACCACCTCTTTCATCTTAGGATTTAATCGCCGTTGGTGGGCGACAACCGGTTTGGCATCAGGCTCCATATTAATTTTGTGCTGACATAGAGTGGAACTAATGCCCTTAAGATCATCAAGAGTATATCCAATAGTAGCACGGTGCTTCCTCAGAGTTTTTAGTAATCTCTTTTCTTCGTGCGCTGAAAGGTTAGCACTAATAATAACATGATATATTTTGTTTTCATCAAGATAAGCATATTTCTATGTATCAGGCAATTGCTTCAATTCAAATACAGGATCACCCTTAGGTGGAGGAGGGCCTCCAAGAGTTTCAATAGGAAAATTATGTTTAAGGATAGGTGGTTGATCAAAGAACATCTTATCTATTTCATTTCTTTCATTCATATGCATATCATTTTCATGGTCTAGCAAATATTGTTCTAACGGATCAGTAGGAGGTACGGCAATATAAGCAAGGCCAATAATTTCATCTTTACTAGGTAATTCTTTATCATGAGGTTGTTTACGAAACTTAGAGAAATTAAACTCATGAGATGTACCACCGAAATCAACACTGACAGTTTCTTTAGCGCAATCAATCTTAGCATTAACAGTGTTCAAGAAAGGTCTACCAAATATAATGGGACAAAAGTCCTCTTGTGGAGAACCTAAGACTAGAAAATTAGTAGGATATTTTATTTTTCCACACAAGACTTCAACATCTCTAACGATCCCAAGTGGTGTAATGGTATCTCTGTTTGCAAGCTTAATAGTAACATCAATGTTCTCTATTTCAACAGGTGCAATATCATTCATAATTTCTAGATATAAGGTAAACGGAATAGCACTAACACTAGCACCCAAATCACATAAGCCATGATAACAATGATCTCCTATTTTAATAGAGACAACATGCATGCCTACTACGGGTCTGTTTTTATCTTTAGGATCTGGTTTAGCAATTCTAGCCGCTTCATTACAGAAGTAAATAACATGCCCATCTATATTATCGACCAAGAGATCTTTAACCATAGCAACATTAGGTTCAACTTTAATTTGTTCGGAGGGTCTAGGTGCTCTAATATTACTTTTGTTAACCATGGTTGAAACTTTAGCATGTTCCTTAATCCTAACAGGAAAAGGTGGTTTCTCAATATAAGCAGTAGGCACAACTGGATCAACATGGTAAATAATTGTTTCATCTTTAACACTAACGGGTTCCTCAATCTTTTCTTTAATAGGGGGATGATATTTAAACCACTTCTCCTTAGGGAGATCAACATGAGTAGCAAATGATTCACAAAAGGAAGCTACTTTCTCAGAGTCAAGTCCATATTTAGTGCTAAACTTATGAAAAGCATCGGTGTCCATAAAAGATTTAACACAATCGAACTCAAGTATTATACCTGACTCATTACCTTTGTCAAGTTCCCAATCTTCAGAGTTGTGTTTAATTCTTTCCAGAAGATCCCATCTGAATTCAATAGTTTTCTTCATAAAGGAGCCAGTCGAAGAAGAATCGAGTATGGTTTGATTATCATGAGAAAGCCGAGCATAAAAATTCTGCAAGATAATTTTTCTTGGGAGCTCATGATTGGGGCATGTGTACATCATGTACTAAAGCCTCCCCCAAGCTTGAGCGATGCTTTCTCCGTCACGAGGCCAAAAATTATATATATAATTTCGATCACGATGAACCAAATGCATAGGATAAAATTTCTGATGGAATTCCAGTTTCAATCGGTTCTAGTCCCATGTATCAGTATCATCACATAGCCTATACCATGTCAATGAATTTCCCTCCAAAGATAAAGGGAATACTTTCTTCTTAACTCCATCTCCGGATAAACCTACAAGCTTAAACAATCCACAAATTTCATCCACATAGATCAAGTGCATGATGTGTCGTTCCGTCTCCTGCATAAGGATTAGCTAGCAGTTTCTCTATCATACCCGGAGAAATTTCATATGAAATATTTTCAGTAGGTGCAGTAGGTTGAGGAGCAACTATTTCTGTTTCCAGTCGAGGTGAAGATACCCCGAACAAACCCCTCAAAGGGTTACTTTCCATAGTGACAAGTAACAGTAAATTTCAGCATGTAATATAAATGTTTCCTTACCAAATTCCACTCACCCAAGGCACTTCACTCCCCGGCAACGGCGCCAGAAAAGAGCCTTGATGACCCACAAGTATAGGGGATCAATCGTCGTCCTTTCGATAAGTAAGAGTGTCGAACCCAACGAGGAGCAGAAGGAAATGACAAGCGGTTTTCAGCAAGGTATTTTCTGCAAGCACTGAAATTATCGGTAACGAGTAGTTTAATAGCAAGATAACTTGTAACAAGTGACAAGTAGCAATAGTAACAAAGAATGCAGCAAGGTGGCCCAATCCTTTTTATAGCAAAGGACAAGCCGGAACGATTTCTTATAGTAAGCAAAGCGTTCTCGAGGACACATGGGAATTTCATCTAGTCACTTTCATCCTGTTGGTTTGATTCGCGTTCGCTACTTTGATAATTTGATATGTGGGTGGACCGGTGCTTTGGTGCTGTTCTTACTTGAACAAGCCTCCCACTTATGATTACCACCTCTCGCAAGCATCCTCAACTACGAAAGAAGAATTAAGATAACTCTAACCATAGCATTAAACATATGGATCCAAATCAGCCCCTTACGGAATAGCGCATAAACTAGGGTTTAAGCTTCTGTCACTCTAGCAACCCATAATCTAATTACTACTCCACAATGCATTCCCTTAGGCCCAAACATGGTGAAGTGTCATGTAGTCGACGTTCACATGACACCACTAAGAGAATCAACAACATACATATCATCAAAATATCGAACGAATACCAAATTCACATGATTACTTATGACAAAACTTCTCCCATGTCCTCAAGAACAAAAGTAACTACTCACAAATCATAATCATGTCCAAGATCAGAGGGGTATTGAATAGCATAATAGATCTGAACATATAATCTTCCACCAAATAAACCAACTAGCATCAACTACAAGATGTAATCAACACTACTAGCAACCCACAGGTACCAATCTGAGGTTTTGAGGCAAAGATTGAATACAAGAGATGAACTAGGGTTTGAGATGAGATGGTGCTGGTGAAGATGTTGATGAAGATTAGTCCTCCCACGATGAGAGGATCATTGGTGATGTCGATGGCGACGATTTCCCCCTCCCGGAGGTAAGTATCCCCGGCAGAATCTCTCCGCCGGAGAGCAAAAGTGCTCCTGCCCAAGTTCCGCCTCGAGACGGCGGCGCACCATCCCGAAAGTCTTCTCTATATTTTTTCTAGGGCAAATGGACTTATATACCAGAAAATGGGGGCCAGAGGCTGGCCAGGGGCCCCACGAGCCACCAAGGCGCGCCTGGGGGGGGGGGGAGGGGGGTGGCGCGCCCTGGTGCCTCGTGGTCACCTGGGTGGCCCCCTCTGGTACTTCTTGGCTCCAGTATTTTTTATTTATTCCAAAATAAATCTCCGTAAAATTTCAGCTCATTTGGAGATGTGCAGAATAGGTATCTCTGACATAGCTTTTTCAGGTCCAGAATTCCAGCTGCCGGCAATCTCCCTCCTTGTATAAATCTTGCATATTAAGAGACAAAAGGCATTAGAATTGCTCCACAAAGTGTTATATTGATAGAAAACACTATAAATAATAGTAGGAAAACATGATGCAAAATGGACGTATCAGGCATTAACTCGACTTAAATGATGAACTTAGCACTAACCTCTAACGGGCAACTGAGAAACCGTCTGCCAATGTCAAATCCCGCCATGCATACACGTCGAGCAAGAGTGTGTCCGTGCGCACAATTCAGCTTTTGGTACTTCTCGGTGGCGCAAAACTCGGAGTCGAACTCATGTTGCGGGAGTCTGGAGTCATACTCCGGATCCGGCGGTTGATCGCTTTCCTGGGTGGGGAGCGGTGGTAGGTCTTTTCAAAGACATTCTTCCAGAAGATAATGTGCTCCCCAAAAGCACGAACGAAGCGAATTAAGTTGTTTGCCCATTGGAACTTGAAGTCCAAAAGATACACGCTTGTCTGCATGATTGTATGTTGTACCGCGGTGAGTACAAAGATTTGCGTGCATGTCGCATATGCAAGCATCCACGATACAAGCGCAGGAAAGCAAAGGACAAGGACAAATTGGATGATGAGATCAAGATAGGAATCCCATTCAAGGTTGTTTGGTACTTGCCTTTAATTCCAAGGTTGAAGTGTTTTTTGCAAACCCTAGAGAGGCAAAGAGGTTGCGGTGGCATCATGATGAGCGAATTGCAGATGAATATTTGAGGCACCCAAAAGATGGGGCTCAGTGGGAGTCAATCGAGGAAAAGCATAAAGACTTTGCCATGGATCCTAGAAGTATATGGCTCGGGGAGTGTACTGACGGGATGAATCCATTTGGTGATATGAGCACCAAACACAGCACATGGCTGATGCTTCTGTGCATATATAACCCTGCTCCTTGGTTGTGTATGAAGAAAAAATACATCATGATGTCAATGATTATCCAAGGCCCGAAGTAACCTGGAAATGACATCGACATTTACTTTCAGCTACTGGTAGAAGAACTGCTGACATTGTGGGTAAAAGAGCCTGGTGTAAAATGGTATGATGCTTACAAAAAGGAGATTTTCGATCTACATGCGTTGCTGCTGCACACCATTCAAGATATGCCGGCATTAGGCAACACGTCGAGGCAGAAAACTAGGGGAGATGTAGGATGTGCCACATGCATGGATAGGACAGCGAGTAGATTTCTTCCCAACTCGCACAAAACCGTGTATTTGCGTCATCGTAGATTCTTAGGGAGAGAGCACCCATACCGAAATATGAAAGCTGAATTTGATGGTATGGCAGAGGTAGGTATGGGCCCAAGACCTTATTCTGGGAAGGAGGTCCACAGAATGGCTAAAGAAATTGAAGTTGTGCTTGGCAAGGGACCCAGTTCATCGTAAAAAAAACACCCAGGACGCAAGTGTTTAAGAAGAAATCAGTGTTCTGGCAATTACCTTACTGGGAGATTCAAAGTGTACATCACTACATCGATGTCATGCACCTAGAGAAGAACGTATGTGAAAGCATCCTTGGTACTCTGCTCAAGATTAAAGGTAAAACAAAGGATGGTGACGGAGCACGACTCGATATGCTTGGTGATCAACCAAAATGCATGAATGAAGCAGAAGATGGTGACAAATTCCTCCATGTTTGCCAGAGTTACAATTTCACTGCAAAAGAAGCAAAAGAGTTCTACAATTATTTGTTGTCAATTAAGACACCCTCTTCCTACTCCACAAACATCAGAAGTCTCGTGGATGTGGGCATGGGTAAAATGAAGTTGGCACACATGAAGTCACATGATTGCCACGTAATGTTGACACAAATCCTCCCGGTGGCCATCAGGAATTTGATGGACACAAACATAAGAAACACACTCATTGATCTCTGTGATTTCTTCAACCAACTATGGCAGAAAGTGGTAAATTGTGAGGAGCTAGATCGTATGCAAGAGGATATTGCAAGAATATTGTCCAACCTAGAGATGTTTTTCCCACCATCATTCTTTGATGTCATGGTCCATCTCACTGTGCACCTTGTCGACGAGATAAAGTACTGTGGTCCTATGTTTCTTCGCAACATGTATCCCTTCGAGCAGTTCATGGGAATATTGAAGCGCTATTGTCGGAACCGATGTCATCCAGAGGCAAGCATCCTACAAGGTTATACTGCGGATGAGGTGGTTGAGTTTTGGACCAAATACATGAAACAAAGACCTATAGGTTTGCCCCTCTCTCTCCACGAGGGAAGGCTGGCTGGTAAGCCGGTCCTTGCTGGTGCACCACACGTTGCACCCGGAGATGAGACCGATCAAGCCCATTTGACGGTACTGCTTAACAACCCAGTTCTCGACGCTTATGCTGAAGAACACTTGGCGGAGATACGACGAAGCTTCTTACCCATGGTGCATCCATTAGATGTCGTGATGAAGGTGCACAATATGGACTACGTCAGATGGCTGAAGGATCATTTGTCACGCGGATCCATGGATGACATTGCAACGTGGCTGGCACAAAAGCCATCACCTACGGTATTGAGGTACCAAGCGTATGACATAAATGGCTACATATTCTACACTGAGGAACGTGATAAGAAGACCTGATATCAGAACAACTCCATTCGAATAGAATGCATAACTGTAGATGAAGCTGATAAAAGGGTATACTATGGAACCATCGAAGAGATTTGGGAGCTTAACTATGTGAAAGTTAAGGTGCCATTATTCAGGTGCAAATGGGTCCCTCTTAGTTAGGTAAAGGTTGATGAATACAGGAAGACCTGTGTTAACAAGACAAAGATGGCATATCACAAGGACCCGTTCATTCTTGCCAGCGATGCAACTCAGATTTTCTATGTGGAAGACCCCTTGCATAAGAACTGCCATGTAGTAATGCGTGGGAAGAGGAGGGTACTGGGCGTTGAGGGTGTTGCTGATGAGGACGAGTACGATGAATTTGCTAAGATGCCAGTGATGGGATCACGCACCAAACATAAAGAGAGGCTTAAAATCATCAAAAACCTAAGATCATTCGGGGTCAACCTAATGATCCCAGTTCTCCCATGTACATGGGAATTAATACGTAACACTATTTATTCCGTCTACATTGTAACTTAATTCATTCAATTAGAACTGTCGCATGTATTGAATTGTGAGTTATGCCCGGCCTTCTATTGATCTAAGAACGATTAATATGTTGACCTTGATATGTCGTCAGCACAGGCAATGAGAGTTTGAACTATTTATGATTGTATACCCTATAGCTAGCACACTCAATTGATGTCACTCCAGTATGTATGAACAGAACATATGCAATCTGGTTTGCAAATAGCACACGGTTCATTCACGAAAGCCGTGTGCCTACCAAACCGTGGCCGATGACCCCTGCTGCGCGCGATGTGAGTCGTGCATTCTGATTGGCCAGAACCCAAACCCCACGGATCGCACGTCTGCACCGTTGGATGCACACAGATCGAATGACAATCCTCATCCCTTTCATCACCACATGCAATTGTAGTTGGGATTTGTTTTATATGCACTAAATGCCTAGTAAATGCAAAAAAATGGATTGAATATAGCAAAGGAGCCCTGAAATGCGCCAAAAAATCAAACCTAGGGTATAATAGTGATTGTGTAATGTGGAAAAAATTCGAGGCAAAACCATGAAGTCGCCAGCAACTGGAGTTCGAATTGCCATGTCTCCTTTTGGAAACTATGATCCTTATTGTGAGATGCTCCGGTTTCGATGGAGCGATCGTCCAAACTTGTGCCAAACTTTACCAAAAAATTTCCACGGGGTCTTGAGAGCACGCCATCATGGCACACCGATTTTCATGATTTTCGGACTCCATCTGCATTTCCTGTAATTAAAATACCAACAAGACCAATGCCGGTGGCCGCATCTCGCATCCGAAATGTTTGAAAATTCTTCCCATTCCTTGTACATGAATGAAAACACGCAAAGTGACACACCAATGATTTTGTAGACCTGCTTTGCAAGTAGCCCACATGTAGTTGCGGTTGGGATTTGACTTATATGCACAAAATGCACGATAAATGCAAAAATGGCTTAAATATAGCAAACGAGACCCGAAATGCGCCAGAAAATCAATACTTGGGTGCAATGGTGATTGTGTACCGTGGAAAAATTTCCGAGGCAAAACAATGAAGTCACCGACGATTGGAGTCTGAATTGCCACGTCTCCTATTGGGAACTATGATCCTTCTTGTGAGATGTTCCGGTTTGCAAGGAGCGATTATCGTAACTTGTGCCAAACTTTACCAAAAAAATTCCACTCGGTATTGAGATCGCGCCATGGTGACACACCGGTTTTCGTGATTTTCTAAGTCCATCCACATTTCCTGTAATTAAATTACCAACAATCCCTACGCCGGTGGCCGCATCTCGCGGCCGAAAAGTTTGAAAATTCTTCCCGTTTCTCGGACAATGAATTAAAACTAGCAAAGCGACACATAAATGATTTTTACACCTTCTTAGCTAACACCCACATGTAGTTGCAGTATGGTTTTGATTTATTTTAACTAAATGCATGGTAAAAGCAAAAAATGTCTTAAATGTAGCAAACGAGACCTGAAATGCCCCAGAAAATCAAACCTAGGGGTATGATAGTGATTGCGTACGGTGGAAAAAAGTTCTAGGCGAAACGTTGAAATCACGTCTTCATTTCAAAATTACCACGTCTTCATTTCAAATGAAACTATGCTGCTTCTTGATGTAGATGTTTTCCAATAGCACATGGTTCAGTCACGAAAGCCGTGTGCCTATCAAACCGTGGCCGATGATCCCTACTGCGTGCGATCTGAGTCGTGCGTTCTGATTGGCCAGAACCCAAACCCCACGGATCATATGTCTACACCGTTAGATGCACCCAAATCGAATGGCGATCCTCATCCCTTTCATCACCACATGTAGTTGCAGTTGGGATTTGATTTATATGCACTAAATGCCCGGTAAATGCAAAAAATTGCTTAAATATAGCAAAAGAGCCCCGAAATGCGTGAGAAAATCAAACCTAGGGTATAATAGTGATTGCATAAAGTGGAAAATAATTCGAGGCAAAACGATGAAGTCACCAGCAACTGGAGTTCGAATTACCACGTCTCCTTTTGGAAACTACGATCCTTCTTGTGAGATGCTCCGGTTTCCTAGGAGCGGTCATCCAAACTTGTGCCAAACTTTACCAAAAAATTTCCATGGGGTCTTGAGAGCACGCCATGGCGACACACTGATTTTCATGATTTTCGGACTCCATTTGTGTTTCCTGTAATTAAAATATCAACAAGACCTACGCCGGTGGCCGCATCTCGCATCTGAAATGTTTGAAAAAACTTCCAATTCCTTGGACAATGAATGAAAACACGCAAAGTGACACACAAATGATTTTGTAGACCTTATTTGCCAACACCCACATGTAGTTGTGGTTGGGATTTGAATTATATGCACAAAATGCTCGGTAAATGCAAAAATGGCTTAAATATAGCAAACGAGACCTGAAATGCGCGAAAAAAATCAATACTGGCGTGTAATGGTGATTGCGTACCGTGGAATTTTTTTGAGGCGAAACGATAAAGTAACCAATGATCGGAGTCCGAATTGCCTCGTCTCCTATTGGGAACTATGATCCTTCTTGTGAGATGCTCCGGTTTGCAAGGAGCGACCATCGTAACTTGTGCCAAACTTTACCAAAATTTTGACACTCGGTCTTGAGATTGCGCAATGGTGACACACCGATTTTCGCAATTTTCAAAGTCCATCCGCATTTCCTGTAATTATATTACCAACAAGCCCTACGCCGGTGGCCGCATCTCATGGCCGAAATGTTTGAAAATTCTTCCCGTTTCTCGGACAATGAATTAAAACTAGCAAAGCGACACATAAATGATTTTTACACCTTCTTAGCTAACACCCACATGTAGTTGCAGTATGGTTTTGATTTATTTTAACTAAATGCATGGTAAAAGCAAAAAATGTCTTAAATGTAGCAAACGAGACCTGAAATGCCCCAGAAAATCAAACCTAGGGGTATGATAGTGATTGCGTACGGTGGAAAAAAGTTCTAGGCGAAACTTTGAAATCACGTCTTCGTTTCAAAATTACCACGTCTTCATTTCAAATGAAACTATGCTGCTTCTTGATGTAGATGTTTTCCAATAGCACATGGTTCAGTCACGAAAGCCGTGTGCCTATCAAACCGTGGCCGATGATCCCTACTGCGTGCGATCTGAGTCGTGCGTTCTGATTGGCCAGAACCCAAACCCCACGGATCGTACGTCTACACCGTTAGATGCACCCAAATCGAATGGCGATCCTCATCCCTTTCATCACCACATGTAGTTGCAGTTGGGATTTGATTTATATGCACTAAATGCCCGGTAAATGCAAAAAATTGCTTAAATATAGCAAAAGAGCCCCGAAATGCGTGAGAAAATCAAACCTAGGGTATAATAGTGATTGCATAAAGTGGAAAATAATTCGAGGCAAAACGATGAAGTCACCAGCAACTGGAGTTCGAATTACCACGTCTCCTTTTGGAAACTACGATCCTTCTTGTGAGATGCTCCGGTTTCCTAGGAGCGGTCATCCAAACTTGTGCCAAACTTTACCAAAAAATTTCCATGGGGTCTTGAGAGAACGCCATGGCGACACACTGATTTTCGTGATTTTCGGACTCCATTTGTGTTTCCTGTAATTAAAATATCAACAAGACCTACGCCGGTGGCCGCATCTCGCATCTGAAATGTTTGAAAAAATTTCCAATTCCTTGGACAATGAATGAAAACACGCAAAGTGACACACAAATGATTTTGTAGACCTTATTTGCCAACACCCACATGTAGTTGTGGTTGGGATTTGAATTATATGCACAAAATGCTCAGTAAATGCAAAAATGGCTTAAATATAGCAAACGAGACCTGAAATGCGCGAAAAAAATCAATACTGGCGTGTAATGGTGATTGCGTACCGTGGAATTTTTTTGAGGCGAAACGATAAAGTAACCAATGATCGGAATCCGAATTGCCTCGTCTCCTATTGGGAACTATGATCCTTCTTGTGAGATGCTCCGGTTTGCAAGGAGCGACCATCGTAACTTGTGCCAAACTTTACCAAAATTTTGACACTCGGTCTTGAGATTGCGCCATGGTGACACACCGATTTTCGCAATTTTCAAAGTCCATCCGCATTTCCTGTAATTATATTACCAACAAGCCCTACGCCGGTGGCCGCATCTCATGGCCGAAATGTTTGAAAATTCTTCCCGTTTCTCGGACAATGAATAAAAACTAGCAAATCGACACAAAAATGATTTTTACACCTTTTTTGCTAACACCCACATGTAGTTGCGGTAGGGTTTTGATTTATATGCACTAAATGCATGGTAAATGCAAAAAATTGTTTAAATGTAGCAAACAAGACCTGAAATGCAGCAGAAAATCAAACCTAGGTTATGATGGTGATTGCGTATCGTGGAATTTTTTTTGAGGCGAAACGTTGAATTCACGTCTTCATTTCAAAATTACCACGTCTTCATTTCAAACGAAATTATGTTGTTTGTGCACACGAGCTCGTAGAGGCTTTCGTTTGCATAGGCCATTCTGCGCCGCGACCGGCGCCCTTTTTTCACCAAAGCCGCCAACACCCCCCACCGCCCGCCCCCGTTTTAGTCAACAGTCCGCATATTCTACTGAAATTCCATCGCCAGCTCCTCCCTCCCCCAGATCCACACCAGAACCCAATCCGGCGCCGGCGTGCTCAACCCGGCCGTGTGCCCGCTCTTCGACGTCAACCCTACCTTCGCTACCGTTCCCAACATGCGACTGCCCACGCCTAACCGTCTTCATTTGCTCGCCAGCCGCCCTCGACCATATCGATCCTGTACCCCTCGCCTCTCCTGTCGGGTTTGCACAAAAACCTGTCAGTTACTGCTCTCCATCGAGGTGAGGCATATTTCCTCACGATCCCTCTTCCTATTTGGTTCTGTATGTTCCCAAATTGGCTATAAAATTACGGAGAGCGTATATATGTTCATTATCTACCTTCCTAACTTGTACATATAAGCTGTATTTGTTCCAATTAGTTATTGTCGATTTACAGATCGTGGGCGCCCGAGTCACACAAAATGAACAAATTAGCCGTACATTTTCCAAATTATTGCATGACATGTCAAGACAGCTTGCTACCAAGTTGTTAGCATTATGCTTATCCCCCTTTTCTAAATTTCGCATTTGTTCTCTATAGATGCCGAATAGCAGCGACAACACTCATGCTTCAGGCGATGTATCTTCATCTGAGTCCGACAACCCTAGGTCTCCAGCAGATGATCAGGGAACAAGTAATCTGGAACGGGACAGAGCTGCTGCAATCACCCTTCCAGTCAGGACACGGAAGAACGCTCCAAGAAAGCCCACACACCAGCCTAAAGGTGTATATGAAGTTACCGACATCGATTTAAAGTCTTGGGCTCCAACTAAACCAGATAAAGCACACACGAAGTTCAGGAGTGTGTGTGGATTTGTTGGCAGGGCAAGGCTCAACATTAATCTGCTGGGGTTTTGGAAGGCTGACACAGAAACACGGCACAAGATAGTCCTGGAGATCATGGAACACTTCAACGTACCAGAGCAGTGGAGAATGCAGGTGGAACACGCTACACTGAAGAAGGCCAGGGATGCTTGGAGAAACTGGAAGCACATGTTGTACAAGAAGTACTTGAGTGAAGGCAAGGACCCAATCCCCGCATACCCCCAAATTACAAAGGCAGACTAGGCAGAATTCAAAAGGGTCAGGGTAACTACAAATTTTACCAAGAAGAGTGCCAAGCAACCGGAACTTCAGAAGAGGAACACACACCCCCACCATATGGGTGTGGCAGGATACTATGGCATGAAACCGATATGGGACCAGGAGGACAAAGAAGCAGTAGCTATGGGTGGAAAACCGACCTTTAGTGAAATCAGGGGCGAACGCACTAGAGACTACTTGTGGGCACGCGCAAGGAGGCATGACGACGGTTCTTATTACTTTGAAAACTCACATGACGAAGAACTGTATCGCGTGATGTTAAAGGCTTCCGCCAGCAACCCTGGAAGGTTCTACAGGAACTCAGGGCCATGTGACATTCTGTCCGATGCTCTGGCAACAAAAGAACCCCCTGGCCGTGCAAGGGGTATAGGTGTCAATGTCCCGCACAAGAGAGCTTTCACACTCAGCAAAGAAGAGAGGCTTGCCATGAAAAAAGTGAGGAGTGAACAGAAGAAGGAAGAATTGTATGAAAGGTTGAGGATGGACATGTATTCGAAAGTTCGAATGGAAATTGAGGAGTCAATGATGATGCAGAAGACTCTAACACTGAGAGATAGCCAACAGACGAGAGGGGAGGTGGGCATGGACGATGCTGCTTATTGCGCGACAACACCGCACTAGAGTAGCTGTGCATCAGTTGACCCCAGCGACACTGAGACTGCAGCTACGCATGATGATGCTATATCTGATCTATCTGGAATGAAAGACAAACTGAGGGGCGTGCTGACACATTATGAAGGTACGTTAAAATGTGCAACCACCTGGGTTTTGTCCCCCCACTCGGAAGGGGGCCTCTTGTTGGACAAAGTGCCATTGAAGCTAGGCTGTGTGAAGTGCTACGTGACTGAAGTAAAGCCTGGATTCAATAAATTTGCCCTGAAGAATGTCCTAGGGGACTATGATGAGGAGAGGACCTTACAAGAAACACTGTTAAATCATATCCAGTGGCCACGAAAGGAAATAGACTGCATAGATGAGATCCCTCAAGCCCCGCCAAGAGCAATCAATGTCGCCCTTCAACTGGCGACTCTCTCCTTTCCACAGTAGCTCTCGCGTGCTTCCCCCGAGGAACCTAATACTCGTTATCCGACGACTGATGTATCAACCTGTGATCAGCCCGCCCGACGTCGTGCCGTACAGGCCATGTCATCGTCCGCCCCTGAGCAGCCAGTGGCAAGGCCTACAACTGCTGAAGACGCACCACCGGTTCAGATGCTAGCCACTGAAGCAGCAGGGGGAGACACAGCGGCACCGCATGTTCAGCAGACCAACCCGGTGGAACGGACTGCTAAACAGTCAGAAGGTCCGGAACCGCCTGCTCATCAGTCCGTTGGTTCGCAGCCGCGTGATCAGCATACCATTGTGTCGGCACTGCCTGCTCAGCAAACCAACGTGTTGGCACAGCCTCCTCAGCACACCGACGTGTTGGCACCACCTGCGCAGAAGCCCGACATAGCTTCACCGCCTGGTCAGCAGTCCGACGCCTCTGCTCCTACAGCTCAGCAGTCCGTCACAGCAGCACCGCCAGCTCAGCAGTCCAGCATAGCTAAACCATCTGCTCAGCAGCCCGTCATATCTTCACTGCCTGCTCAGCAGTCCGTCTATCAACAATCAAGACCTTGCACCAGAAGTGCTTCAAGCACCAAGAGGAAAGCGGCCACGGTCGCACCCGCGATGCAGCGGCCCCTGAGACCGAGGAAGAATGCGAATGATAGCCACTTGCTAAAAGCACTCATCGCCTAAAACCAAAGTACCAGCAAGTTGTTCGAATCGGAGAGTTATACTGGTTCGGACAGCTTGCCCGATGAAGAAGTCGAAAGGATACTTGCTAAAAATAAAGCAGACGTACTTGTAGCACACAAGTACGTCCATGGCCAACCATTTCTTGTTGACGAATACTTAGAGGAGTGCGGTTCCAGTTGCCGCAAGTTACATAAATATTGCATGGATGAAATGTCAGAAGATCATAAGGTTCTGTTAGTCCACTACGACAGTGATCACTTTGGTCACGATCAAGGATCCATCAGTGTGGAATTCGAGGACTTTCATCTCTTCTTCAACTTCAATGTGCTCGATATGACTCTTGTTAAATGCTTGATGTTGTAAGTACTTCACCAACTCTGATCAACTTATCCATACAAGGCTGTAATCGAAAAAAGCTAACTGTATTGTATTCCTCTCAGGGGATTGATCACGCAAAGAAAAATGGAGCGAGTGTATTTCATAGATCCTCACGTAGAAAATGGCATATTATTACATGGTGGCACAGATAATCGGGAGTGGGCCATTGGCAAGGTCATCAGTATCTTGTGTCGCACGCCCGATGCAGAACTCTTTCTCTGGCCATATCATGAAGGGCAAGTCAAATAAACAACCACACATACATTGACCGTCTTTCACATTTCGTCATAGTTCGTAAGTTCATGGCTTTCTTAATCTGTAGCATTCACTAGATCTTGGTAGTCATTGCTCCAAACCAGAACAGAGTTTACTACCTGGATTCTCTCAGAGATTCAATAAAGCCTCAGGATTTGACGCATCTTCAGCAATTCATGGATAGGTATTGAATTCTTTGATATTAAAATTTGCATTCATATCTGGTTCAAGAACTGAGTATGTGGAAATTCATCTTCATTTGCAGTGTGTTGGCATCGTGCATAACTAAACGAGGGAACCAGTTCAAGAGTGCACTACCTCTGCAGCACGAGATCGTTTATCCGGCAAGACACCGAAATCCATTATTTTCGGAAAATGTATCCAAAAGTTTGCAAATACCTTTTATTACGCTAGTCTAATGTTCAAGTTTCTAAATAAACCCCTTTCTATTTCTCTCCAAAGAAAAAAAATATCTTACACTGGTTAGGTTGCTCCTAACAGGGCAAATACATGACTAATTCTGTACAAAAAATTTCAGTGTCCTCAGCAACAACCAGGGACCAACCTTTGTGGATACTATGTCTGCAGACACATGATCTCCATCTTCAAATCTACTGATTGTTGTAACAATGCACACAATTTAGCACCAGTAAGTCTGTATCTTAATTAACATCTTCTACTCCACTCGTATGGCACATTTTGATCTGAAAATCCTGTAGCTCATCTTTGAACCGATGACCCCTAAACCGCTCCCCACTGGTGAATTGATGGAGGTTAGGAGATTTATCAGCAACTTCTTCCTGAATCACTACATCAATCCCACTGGTGATAATGAATATTTCCGCATGGCTGTTCCTGAAACAATGAGTAAACATTAAACACGAGTTAGCCGCTAAACATATACGCATGGATGCATTGTTTTCCATGTGATGAGGTCTTCCTATTTCGTACACTATGATTATGTACCGCATTTGTTGATAAATCACTGGAATTTAGCTAGCATTTGTTCAATTGCATATTGTTGCGAATTCTGATGAATGTTCGTCCTGTGGACACTATTTGTTTAATTGCATATTGTGGTGAATTTGCTTTTTGCAGGGCAATTAAAATGCGCTATTTTTGCTTTAACCTGGCCATTGATGCGCACACGGTTCGACTAAATGAGGGTGTGCGATCTAGAACAGAAAGCACATGTCACTCATAGCGCAACCGTCGGTGATACACAATAAATCACAGACGATTTGCAGCACTTCTACGCGTGTGTAGGGGCTCCTGGACCATTTGTGATAGCACATTATCGCACACGAGAGCTTCGAGGAAACCGTGCCCAATGGAAAATACAATCCCACTCATAAATTGTTTAGGAAACATGTGCGATGATGTCATGCATGGCAGATGATTGCCATATAATACTCGTGTGCAATGGGCCACATATCGCACACAGTTCCTATGATGGCCCGTGTGCCTTAGGTACTATTTCGCAAACGGTCCAATGTGAAACACCGTTTGGTTTCCCTGCTCAATTAGAAACGTTTGACTACTGAGAAATGTGGGCGATATGTTCGTGCATCGCATACGATTACATTCGGGGACGCGTCTGCATCAGCGCTCCCTATCACCGACGGTTTCTGGGTCATGTGGGAAGGACCCCCTATCGCACACACAGGCAAGGCGATGGTTTAAAACTCCGTCGTGGAAAGGAGTTAAAAACCGTATGTACAGCAGCTCGTTATACCAGTGGATGCAGTGTGGTTTGCGCATTTCTCTCGTACGCGCGTGTATGCGAGCGTTCGCTAACTGAACCCGAGTGAGGCATTCGCTTACTGAACCTGAGCGATCGCACTAGCTACGTACTAAAGCCGATCGATCCATTCGCTGCCAACTGAACCCGAGAGATTCCTTCGCTGCTAATTGAACCCGAGCGATTCCTTCGTTGCTAACTGAAGCCGGTCAAGCCTGTCGTACGTGCGAGACGTAGCCGGTGTTGGGTTGCCTCTCGATGGACAGTGTCCATTGCTCCCGCGCGCGCGATACGTAGAACGAGTCGGGACGCATCGATCGAGCCCCTTGCGCGAGACGTGGTGAGTTGACCTAGCCGGTTGGTTGGCTGTGGATGAACAGGTCCCGTTGCTGCCGCCCGCTCGTACGCCCACCCCGGCCGGTGGGTTGGCTGTGGATGAATAGTACCCTGGCCGTGTGAAGGTGGTTGGCGCTGGATAAACAGGACCCCGAGGAGGCCAGCCGGTTGGGGGTGGATGAACAGGACCCCGTGGAGGCTGGATGAACAGTTGCCGGTGGAGCTGGAGGAAGTCGACGGTGGATGAACAGTAGTTGGTGGAGGCTGGAGGGAGGTCGACCGTGGATGAACAGTAGCCCGTGGAGTCCCGTTTTGCGGTATGCCACACCCCTCCAGATGAACAGGACCCCCGTTTCGACCGTAGGCAGTTCGGGAGAAGTCTGTTTCCTCCGTTTTGTGGTACGCCAGAGCCCTCCCGATCAACAGGACCCCGTTTCGACCGTAGGCGCTCGAACAGAAGTCTGTTTCCTCCATTTTGCGGTATGCCAGACCCCCAGCCGATGAACAGGACCCCGTTTCGACCGTAGGCGCTCGAACAGAAGGCCGTTTCCTCCAGTTTGCGGTACACCAGACCCCGAGTCGATGAACAGGACCCCGTTTCGGCTGTTCCGTCCAAGGCAGTTGGCTCCCGATGAACAGGATGCGTTCCGACCCAGTCGCTTGGCTCCCGATGAACACGACGCTGTTTCCTCAGTTCCGACCTAGCCGGTTGGCTACCGGTGAACAGAAGGCCGTTGCTGCCGTCCGTTGCCTCTCTCTATGTACACGAGCCCTAGCCGTACGTATGCGTGAGTACGCGTTCGAGACCCCGCCCATATATGTACATCCATGGCTGTATTTCTTGCTGTGTGGCTATACGTACGTGTACACGATTTAGACGGGGCTGCCTGAACTGCTACGTCGGGGGCTCTACCACGACACATGTCGCTCCTTACACGCCCACGGTTCATCGTTGCAGAGAGATCGATCGACCAGTATGTACGTACACGTTCGCGACCAGACAGACAAGGCTACGTACGTTTCGATCGGGTGGGTCCCAGCTGTCAGGGAGGATAAGGAGGCACTTCCTTGCGTGCGAAGATATAGCTGCTGGGTCCCAGCTGTCAGGGGGGAGGAATCTTTTTTTGCGCGTAATAAGGAGGCATTTCCTTGCGTGCGAAGATGTAGCTTGTGGGTCCAGCTGTCAGCCTCACCACGTACAGTCTTCTTCCGATGGCTGTCGTTCATTGACCACGTTGACCACGCCGCGCCGAGAGCACCAAGGCGATGGACGACGGCGAGTCCTAGAAGGGAACTACGCGGAGCCGGGGAAGACGCGGCAGTGAATGCCCACGCGGAGTGGAGTACGAGGGTTGACTGGTTCGGCTGCGGTGTGAGGCTGCCGTCGCCGGGGAATAACAGGGGATGTGGGTGAGTAGAGGGAAGGCCTGGCCAACGGTGGGAGTAGGGTGGGGCGGTGAGGCCTGCGCGGCCGCATAGCCGGCCATGGGAGGCAGGAGCAGGCGGTCCCATCGGAGCTAGTTTGGGCGGCTGGAGCAAGAAGATCAGAGATTGAAGAAGCAGCACGGCCGGTGGATTAACATCCAACGGTCGCTGCTGCTAGAATCATTTGTTGACTAAGTTGACAAAGCCCTGCATACGCGTCAACTTAGTAGGCCCACAAGTCAGCCTCCAAATATGGTGGGGCCCAGTTATCATGGGGAGGAATCATTTTTTTCGCGTAATAAGGAGGCACTTCCTTCCTAGCGAAGATATAGCTGGTGGGTCCTAGCTGTCAGGGGGAGGAATCATTTTTTTCGCGTAATAAGGAGGCACTTGCTTGTGTGCAGCCATGGACCATGTGGGTCCCTAATGTCAGCCTCTCCACATACATCCCTCTTCCGATGGCTGTCGTTTGTTGACCACGTTAACCATGCCGCGCAGAGAGCACCAACGCTGTGGACGACGGCGAGACCCAGCAAGGGAACGACCCGAAGCCGGCGAAGCCACAGAAGTGTATGCCCATGATGAGGGGAGTACGAGGGTTGACTGGTTTGGCTGCGGTGTGAGGCCTGTGTCATCGGTGAATAACAGGAGGTGTGGGTGAGTAGAGGGATGGCCTGGCCAGCGGTGGGAGTAGGAGGGGGTGGTGAGGCCTGCGCGGCAGCACAGCCGACCACGGGAGGCGGGAGCAGGCGGTCCCGCCGGCGCTGGTTTGGGTGGCTGGAGCAAGAAGACCAGAGATTGAAGAAGCAGCATGGCCGTTGGATGTTATCCAACGGTCACTGCCGCTAGAATCGTTTGTTGACTAAGTTCACAAAGCCCTGCGTACGCGTCAACATAGTAGGCCCACAAGTCAGCCTCCAAATCTGTGGCAAACAGCATACAACCCATTTGCCATTAGTTTTAATAATTTACAGCCCATTTGCTAATTTTTACGGATTTTTTTGAAGCCCATATTCTTTTTGCTGGCATTACAGCCCATATTCTGGCCACGGTTAAAAAATTCAACGAATTTTTTGCATATTTTGGTGGGGTCTGTTTTTAATCACAAAATTTCGAGTCCGATTCAAACTAATTTGAAAAATAAATATATATTAGTTTAAAATCGAACGGAATTTTCCCGCAAAAAAATCAATGAAATTTAAAATCTGGAAATCATTAAAAAACCATAATTTGAAACTAATTGCCGGTTTGCTGTATTGTTTTTAAAATTTACAGCCCATTTTTGGGCAAGCCCCGAATACATCCCTCCTCGGCTTGAAAGATTGGCAGCCCAGCAGGGATGGTTTAAGCAAGTAGGCCTCGGTTGGGTATTCTGCAAAAAAAAAAGTAGAAGTGGGCTAGCCATTTTCAGAAAGAAAAAAAAACGACTCGGCTGGTCATGTGGTAAACAGAAAATAAAAGCCTGGGCTAGACGGGGTACAACCCCAGCACAGTCTAGTTGATACCCTGATCCGTCCGTCTCAAAAATAGAAAACAACTGGGTGAGCTGCTGGGTCCCTGGTGTCTGCCGGTCGTTGTGCAATTCTCTCGTTTATTGACTATACGTTGACATTGGGGTGGGACCCAGATGGTAGGAAACCCCTAGGAGGAAGCATTTATTTTGGCTTGTAACAAGGAGGCACTTGCTTGCATACGGCCATGACCCTGGTGGGTCCCTACAGTCATTCTCTCCATGTACAATCATCTCCTGATTCCTCTCGGTTGTTGACCATGTTGACAACGCCAGAGGGCGGCGCCTGATACGTCTCCAACGTATCTATAATCTTTGATTGTTCCATGCTATTATAGTATCAATTTTGGATGTTTTTATATGCAATTATATATCATTTTTTGGGACAAACCTATTAACCTAGTGCCCAGTGCCAGTTGCTGTTTTCTGCTTGTTTTTGGCTTTTCAGAGAATCAGTACCAAACGAAGTCCAAATGCCATGAAACTTTTTGGAGATTTTTTTCTGGACAAAAGAGACCCTGGAGACTTGGAGAGGAGGCCAGAAGTTTCGCGAAGCCTCTACAAGGCAACAGGGCGCGGCCTCAGGGGGGCGCCCTGATGCCTTGTGGGGCCCATGTGGCTCCGTTTGACCTAATTCCACTCCTATAAATTCTCAAATATTCGGAAACCATCAGAGAGCCAGAAGAGAAAACCTTTCCACCGCTGCAAGCCTCTGTTCTTCCGTGATCCCATCTAGAGGCCTTTTCCGGTACTCTGCCGGAGGGGGAATCAATCACGGAGGGCTTCTACATCAACCTTGCTACCCTTCTGATGATGTGTGAGTAGTTTACCACAGACCTACGGGTCCATAGCTAGTAGCTAGATGGCTTCTTCTCTCTCTTTGATCTTCAATACCATGTTCTCCTCGATGTTCTTGGAGTTCTATCCGATGTAATCTTCTTTTGCGGTGTGTTTGTTGGGATCCGATGAATTGTGAGTTTATGATCAGATTATTCATGAGAAATATTTGAGTCTTCTCTGATCTCTTTTATGCATGATTAAATATAGCTTTGTATTTCTCTCCGATCTATCGATTTGGTTTGGCCAACTAGATTGATTTTTCTTGCAATGGGAGAGGTGCTTTGTGATGGGTTCAATCTTGCGCTGCTCAATCCCAGTGACAGAAGGGGACATGACACGTATTTGTATTGTTGCCATTAAGGATAAAAAGATGAGATTTATTCATATTGCTTGAATTTGCTTCTCTACATCATGTCATCTTGCTTAAGGCGTTACTCTGTTTTTATTAACTTAATACTCTACATGCATGCTGGATAGCGGTCGATGACTGGAGTAATAGTAGTAGATGCAGGCAGGAGTCGGTCTACTTGTCGCGGACGTGATGCCTATATACATGATCATTGCCATGAATCCGTCATAATTATTTGCTTTTCTATCAATTACCCAACGGTAATTTGTTTACCCACCGTATGTTTCTGTGCTCGAGAGAGAAGCCTCTAGTGAAAACTATGGCCCCCGGGTCTATCTTTATCATATAAAAAACATAAAAATACCTTGCTGCAATTTATTTACTTTTATCTAAATTAGTATTTTAGTTTATCTATTTACCTGGATAAGATTTAATCCTTGCAAATAACCGCTAAGAGGATTGACAACCCTCTTATTTGCATTGGGTGCAAGTGTTTGCTCTTGTGTGTGCAGGTGTGCTTAACGGAATTTTGCTTGGTTCTCCTACTAGATTGATAACCTTGGTTCTTAACTGAGGGAAATACTTATCTCTACTGTACTGCATCATCGTCTCCTCTTCGGGGAAATACCAACGCAGACTACAAGTAGCAGCGCCACGGCGAGCGAACCAAGGCGGAGAACGACGGCGAGGCCTCAGACGGGAACGGACAGGAACCGGGGAAGATGCGGCAGTGTAGTCGCAGGCGGAGGGGAGTACGAGGGTTGACTGGTTCGAGTGCGGGGTGGGGCTTGCTACTTGTAGACTGCGTTGGTATTTCCCCGAAGAGGAGAGGATGATGCAGTATAGTAGAGATAAGTATTTCCCTTAGTTAAGAACCAAGGTTATCAATCCAGTAGGAGAACCATGCAAAATCCCGTTAGCAGCACCTGCACACACAAAAGCAAACACTTGCACCCAACGCAAATAAGAGGGTTGTCAATCCTCTTAGCGGTTATTTGCAAGGATTAATTCTGATAGTGATAGATAGATAAACTAAAATACTAAATAAAATAAAAGTAAATAAATTGCAGCAAGGTATGTTTAGTTTTAATATATGATAAAAGTAGACCCGGGAGCCATAGTTTTCACTAGAGGCTTCTCTCTCGAACACATAGCATACGGTGGGTAAACAAATTACTGTTGGGCAATTGATAGAAAAGCAAATAGTTATGACAGATTCATGGCAATGATCATGTATATAGGCATCACGTCCGAGACAAGTAGACCAACTCCTGCCTGCATCTACTACTATTACTCCACCCATCGACCGTTATCCAGCATGCATCTAGGGTATTAAGTATAAATAAGAGTAACGCCTTAAGCAAGATGACATGATGTAGACAAAGTAAACTGAAGCAATATGATTAAACCCCATCTTTCTATCCTTAATGGCAACAATACAAATACGTGTCATGTCCCTTTCTATCACTGGGATTGAGCACCGCAAGATTGAACCCATCACAAAGCACCTCTCCCATTGCAAGATAAACCAATCTAGTTGGCCAAACCAAATACAAAGCTATAATAATCATGCATAAAAGAGTTTAGAGAAGACTCAAATATTTCTCATGAATAATCTGATCATAAACTCACAATTCATCGGATCCCAACAAACACACCGCAAAAGAAGATTACATCGGATAGAAATCCAAGAACATCGAGGAGAATATGGTATTGAAGGTCAAAGAGAGAGAAGAAGCCATCTAGCTACTATCTATGGACCCGTAGGTCTGTGGTAAACTACTCACACATCATCGGAAGGACAGCAAGGTTGATGTAGAAGCCCTCCGTGATCGATTTCCCCTCTGGCAGAGTACCGGAAAAGGCCTCTAGATGGGATCACGGAAGAACAGAGGCTTGTGACGGCGTAAAAGTTATTCGGGGTGGCTCTCTGTTGGTTTCCTAATGTTTGAGAATTTATAGAGGTGGAATTAGGTCAAACGGAGCCACGAGGGCCCCACAAGGCATCAGGGCGCCCCCTGGGTCCGCGCCCTATTGCCTTGTGGAGGCTTCATGAACCTTCTGGTCTCCTCTCCAAGTCTCCAGGGTCTCTTTTGTCCAGAAAAAAATCTACAAAAAGTTTCGTGGCATTTGGACTTCGTTTGGTACTGATTTCCTGAAAAACCAAAAACAAGCAGAAAACAGCAACTCGCACTGGGCACTTGGTTAATAGGTTAGTCTCAAAAAATTATATATAATTGCATATAATTGCATTTAAAAACATCCAAAATTGATACTATAATAGCATGGAACAATAAAAAATTATAGATACGTTGGAGACGTATCAAGCATCCCCAAGCTTAATTCCTGCTCGTCCTCGAGTAGGTAAATGATAAAAACAGAATTTTTGATGTGGAATGCTACCTAATAATAAGATCCCCAAGCTTAATTCCTGTTTCATCATGTAATCTCTCTCTTACGGTATGAATAATAAGATCCGAATGATTCAAAGCAATAGTCTATAGTTTGACATGAAGACATCAATACTCAGGCATACTAATAAACAATCATGCCTTTCAAAATAAAAATGCTAAAGAAAGTTATCCCTACAATATCATATAATCCTGTCATGCTCCATCTTCTTAACACAAAATATTTATCATGCACTGCCCCGATGACAAGCCGAGCAATTGGTTCATACTTTTTAACGCGCTTCAGCTTTTTCAACCCCCACGCAATACATGAGCGCAAGCCATGGATATAGCACTATGGGTGGAATAGAGTGTGGTGGTAGAGATCAATAGGGGAAGTCAAAAATAAGAAAATAGTCTCACATCGATGAGGCTAATCAACGGGCTATGGAGATGCCCATCAATTGATGTCAATGCGAGGAGTAGGGATTGCCATGCAACGGATGCACTAAGAGCTATAAGTGTATGAAAGCTCAACATGAAAACTAAGTGGGTGTGCATCCAACTTGCTTGCTCATGAAGACCTCGGGCATTTGAGGAATCCCATCATCGGAATATACAAGCCAAGTTCTATAATGAAAAATTCCCACTAGTATATGAAAGTGACAAAATAGAAGACTCGCTATATGAAAAACATGGTGCTACTTTGAAGCACACTAGTATGGAAAAGGATAGTAACACTGCCCCTTCTCTCTTTTTCTCTTTTTTTGTGGGCTCTTTTTGGCCTCTTTTTTTGTGGGCTTTTTTTGGCCTTTTTTTATTTCCTCACTGGGACAATGCTCTAATAATGATGATCATCATACTTCTATTTACTTACAACTCAAAAGAAAATTACAACTTGAAACTAGAACAAAAATATGACTCTATATGAATGCCTCTGGCGGTGTACCAGGATGTGCAATGATACTAGCGTAAAATGTATAAAAAATGATGAACGGTGGCTGAGCCACGAATACTATGTCAGCTATATGATCATGCAAAGCAATATGACAATGATGATGTGTGTAATAAAAACGGAACGGTGGAAGTTGCATGGCAATATATCTCGGAATGGCTATGGAAATGACATGATAGGTAGGTATGGTGGCTGTTTTGAGGAAGATATAAGGAGGCTTATGTGTGATAGAGCGTATCATATCACGGGGTTTGGATGCACCGGCGAAGTTTGCACCAACTCTCGATGTGAGAAAGGGCAATGCACGGTACCGAAGAGGCTAGCAAATTGCGGAAAGGTGAGAGTGCGTATAATCCATGGACTCACATTAGTCATAAAGAACTCACATACTTATTGCGAAAGTTTATTAGCCCTCGAAGCAAAGTACTACTACGCATGCCCCTAGGGGGATAGATTGGTAGGAAAAGACCATCGCTCGTCCCCGACCGCCACTCATAAGATAGACAATCAAGAATAAATCTGTCGGAGTTCGGGCTCCGGGGACCCAAAGGTTCGAACACTAGGGTGAGCTTGTTCCTACCTGCTCGTCCCCTACCATAGCCTACCTATGGCGAAGCTACGGCGAGAGAGCGCTGACGGGAGCGGACCGTGGACTCGGCGGTTTACCCAGGTTCGGGCCACCTTGCGGTGTAAAACCCTACTCCTGCTTGCTTGTAAAACCCAGTGAGCAAGAAGGTGTTCTCGCGTACAAGGTAGGAGAGGAAGGAGCTGATCGGATTGATCCTCTACCACAATGGCAGCACTGTCCCTTTATGCCCGCCTTGGTCCTCTCCCCCCTCGAAACTTAGGCGGGAAGGGTTGCCACACTTGGCGGGTTTTGAAAGGGGACAATCGCTCAGGCTATCCTGACTAAAGGCAGTCTTCGCCTGCAAAAGCATGATCCATGACGCGCCGGTGGGCTCGGTGATGACCTCCTCCCGCCGTCTTGGTCTTCTTTCGCCGATCGGGCAACCTTTGGGGTTGCTTTGGGAAGTGGATTGATGGTCTTGCTCCCTTAGCATAAAAGGGGAAACCCTCTTCATCCGCGCCTGCTGGCACGGCCTCTGTCGCCATTCGTCGCCACGCGCGTCACCCACGTGATGGGCACGAGACCGCGCGGCCGAGCCGAACAGCCTTTGCCTTGTGCGTCTTCAGGAGGGTGCCACGGGAGGACACCTCGGGAGGCCGCCTCGCGAGAGGGCCTCGTGAGGCTGTTGGCGAAGATACTGAGTCATGCTCGCCCGCTCCGTAAGGAGGGGTCCACAGGAGGCCAAGGCCTCATGAGGGGTCTTGGTGAGATGCTCGATGGTGGCGGCCTGCTGGGCCTACGCCAGGTGTTGCGCCCTGGGCCAAAGGCAGACGGGCCATGATACCCTGGGTTCCACGGGCCCGACAGTAGCCCCCGGGCCCGCGGCGCGCACGTTCCCGCCGACTAGGGGGCGAAACGGCGCGGGCCCTAACCGCCTACAGGCCAGGCGCGACGCGTGGCACACAATGTCATGGGGGAAGCCCCCACTTCTCCCACGACGCCTCGGTGACCGCCCGCGCTGACATAAAGCCTGTCGCGCGTGACGCGAGACCATCATTGCCTTCCTTCGCGCACTGCTACTGCTTCGATTCCCGACGCCGAAGAAGGCGGAGTGACGAGAAGAGCCCCGCGCAATGCTTAAAGAGGGGGAGAGAAGAGCCGAAGTCCTCCACCCATCTTCTTCTTCCTCCAACCTTTCCTTCCTTGTCTTGCCAGAGCCGCCGCAGTGATGGTGAGGGGAAGAGGGCGTGCCCATGCTTCTGCTGCCGCACCCAAGGTTCCGCCCCGGGGGCGCGGGCGCTCCCCGGCGGCCGCCGGCGCCGTTCCCGGCGGCCGTGGAAGGGGCGCCGCCCGCGGGCGCGGAGGGCGCGGCGCGCGCGGGCGAGGTGGCCGTGGCGGGGCGGCCGCCCTCCCTCCCCAGGCAGGGAGCCATTCGGCGGAGGCGGCTCACGAGTTCATAATGAACATGCATCGCCGGCCCTGCACCTGGCTCCGGCTCCCGGACTCCTTCGCGGAGGCGATGGCGGACCGCGCGCCCTTGGGCCTGTGGGTGCAGGCTGATGGCTGCTGCAACGGCCCCTCCTGGGTGGCGACAGAGTTCACCCCCTCGGGTTTCATGTTCTTGAAGCAGGGGTGGAGGTGGAAGTCATTCGCCCTCGCCCGCGGCCTGAAGCGGGGGCACGTCCTCTAGTTTAAGTACGACGGGGCCGCCACGCTCTTCGTGAAGATCTTCGGGGTCTTCGGCAACCGCCTGGAGTGCTGCGCGGAGAGTGAGGACGGCAGCTACAGCGGCTCCTCCAGTGAGGACAACAGCGACAGCGGTGCCGCCCCCTCCGGCGGAGGCGGAAGCGATGACAGCCCCCCTCCCCCGCGTCAAGATCGAGGATGAGGACTCCGACTAGGCGCGCGCGAAGTCCATGTTGGAGTCTTGGGGATGACGGCGCCCCGCCTAGGCCTGTTTCTTCTTTTTATTCTCCTGCACTGGATCGATGTAGCCCCGTGGGGGTGTGAAAACAATAGCTTTTATGTTTTAATTTAATGCTTTTGTGGTTTGGAATGCATGCGTTCCCTCCCGCAGTCATCTCGTGAGGCCGGTTTTTTCTTTCTTGTTTGCCTCGGCGCTCTACGCCATCGGGACCCAGCCCCCGAGCGGGCCTCAGCCGTCGCTGGTATGTCCGGTCGCAATGCCGGGACAAGGCCAGGAGGTGAGGGACACCGGGAGCTAGTGAGGGCTCCTGAGGCGCGATGCTCAGGGAGCCTCCCTTTGGCGTGCAAGCGGCTCACGCGAAAGAAAAAATGCCAGCGCTCAATGAGATCGCGAGGGGGGAGAGCTTGAGTGACGGTGAGGGCGTCTCGCGAGGAGGTTGGACTTAGCTTTTGGCGGAGAGCGGTGTCGGGCGAGCCAAAGCTCGTGCGGAGTGCATGCGGCTCACGAGGCGTGCCTCGCGAGGCTCGGCCTTCGAAGTCTTCATCTTGCGAGGTCTTCTGATTAGGCGGTCGCCGCGGGCCAGCTCGCGAGAGGCTGCCCGCGAGGCTCCCGAGCGGCTTGCCTCCTGAGACAACTGCACGTCGACAAATCTCACAATGGGGGGAGCGACGCGCGTTCGCTAGCTCGCTCGTGGCTGTTGCATGAGGAGATAAGGCACCAAGGACCTCGGTGAGGTGATGTGCACGGGAGCAGGCCCACGAGCCAGAGCTTAGTCACTTGGATTTAGCGGCGCTGTAGGGACGGACCCGAGCACAGGCGCCGTGCCTAGCCCCCGCTCATGGAACGGTCAGGAGAGGGGTCGCGAGCGCGTGGCGCTCTCGAGACGGCATCGCACCCAACATGCAATTAAGCAGGCTACATAAACTCATCAAAGCATAATTAGCAAGATTCATTACACAACTAAAAAGGAGAGGGGCGAGGCTACCGTGTCCGGCATGGGTCAGCTTGAGGTTGGTGCAGCCCGTGGGGCGCCCTCAGTCGCGTTAAACCAAATCACCATGACAGAAGGATTCCGAGAGCGAAGGTGCGGATGGCGCAGCGAGAAAGAACTTGGGCCGCGTGAGGTGACGCTAGGACGCACCTGGCAGAGCTGTGCTGGGGAGTCGTCAGATCGCATGGTGAGGCATGCCACGAAAGCTCACTCCTCTGGGACCAGGGGCTCCTGAGGCCTAGGGGGCTCGTGAGAAGCAGGGGGCTCGCGAGGAGCAGGGGGCTCGTGAGGCCCTGGCATGAGGGGCGCCAGCCTCTGGAAGGAGGCGCCGGCGTTCCTCAGGCCGAAAGGCATGCGTGCGCTGCCAGCGCCCTGACCGAATCGCGGCAGCAGGAAGGGGTCCTGAGGGCCGGCCTTGTTGAGGCTGGTGAAGTCAACGTACATACACTCCTTGCCGCCCGTCTTGGGGACGACCACTGGGTTGGCGAGCCATTCGGGATGGCGCACCTCTCGGATGACTCCGGCTTCTTGGAGCTTCTAAACTTCCTTGATGATGAAATCTTGCTTCTCTGGCTCCTGACGCCCTGTTTTTTGCTTGACGGGGCGTGCATTGGGGCACACCGCTAAGTGGTGCTCGATCACCTCCCTCGGCACACCGGACAAGTCAGATGCTTTCCAGGCGAAAACATCCAAGTTTGCCCGAAGGAAGGTGACGAGCGCGCTTTCCTATGCAGTAGGAAGGCCAGCGCCGATGGTGAAGGCAGGGCCGGAGCCGCTGCCGTCCACCGACACCTTCTTCGTCTCGGCGCGGTCCTGAGAGAAAAACTGCTTCTTCTTCGCGGGTGCGGCCTCAGGAGGCTCGACCGCATCCTTGTCAGCCGGATGCGCGACCGCGGCGGCTTTGTAGGCATGCTCGAGGGAGCAGACCACGTCCTTCTCGTCGCAGGTGACAGTGATGATCCCACTGCAGCCAGGCATCTTGAGGACGTTGTAGGCGTGGTGGATCGCCGCCATGAACTTGGCGAGAGCTGGGTAGCTCAAGATGGCGTTGTACGACAGGCCGATGTGCGCCACGTCGAAGTCAATGAGCTCGGTGTGGTAGTTCTTGCGGGTGCCAAAGGTGACAGGGAGGCGCACCTGCCCTGGTGGAGCCATCGGTCACTCCGGATAAGGGCCTGGTCGGCATCAGCTGGTCGTAGGGCACTTGGAGCGTCTCGAAGGTCTCGATGGAGATCACGTTGAGGCCGGCACCTCCATCGATGAGGGTCTTGGTGACCGCGACGTTGCTGATGGTGGGAGTGCACAGCATGGGGAGTGCGTCTGCGGAGGCCGAGGACTTGGGGTGGTTCTTGGAATCAAAGGTGATGGCGTACTACGACCACTTGAGGGGCCGCGCGGCCTCAGGCCTCGGGAGGGCTGCGCTCACCTCGCGAGAGAGCTGCTTGAAGTGGCGGTTGGACACGGGGGCCTGAGCCCCGCCAAGGATGCAGGGGACCGTGCGAGGCTCTTGGTAGCCCCCAGCACCCTCATCAGGCTGGTTGACGTCGTTCCTCCGGGATGGCGGCGGCAGCGGCGGGAGAGCGGCATTGGCCTGAGGGTTTGCCTCACGAGGTTGGTTGTGCCAGGCGGCCTCACGAGGCTGGTCGCGCCAGGCCTGGCGGAAGTTGCCGTTGCCGTTGCGGCCGTCCCGGCGGTTGCTGCCGCGGCCACCTCCGCGACTAGTGTCGCGGCCATTGCGGTCGTCTCGGCGGCCCTGGCGCTCGTCGCGGAGCAGCTTGAGCTCCTGGCAGTCTTCAGTGCTGTGGGAGCGCACGTTGTGGTAGGCACAGAGCGGCCGGCCGTCCTTCCTGGGTTCGTCGCGGTCACGGCCGCGCTTCTGCTTGGGCTCCGCCGCAAGAACGGCAGGGCCCTTGCGCTTGACGTCCTTGTTTTTGGCGCCGCATCGGGGTCGTTGTGGACGAAGAGGCGACCTTTTTTTAGCCTTGGCGCACTTGTCAGCGAGGTCAAACAGCTGAAGCACCGAGTCTAGCTCGTCATTGATGGCGAGCTTCTCACGCATCTTGACGTCCGTGACGCCGGTGGAGAACGCAGAGATGACGGCCGTGTCGGAGGCGCGCGGTATCTTGTTGCGCACTTGGCTGAAGCGCTGGATGTACTTGCGGAGGGTCTTGTCTGGGCGCTGCCGCACGTGCCGCAGGTCATTGATGGTTAGGGAGCGGTCTTGCATGCCCTTGAAGTTGGCAACGAATAGGCTGCATAGCTCGGCCCACGATGAGATGGATGCCTCGGGGAGGTTCATGAGCCAGGAGCGCGGGCCGTCATTGAGGGCCATGGGGAACCAGTTCACCATGACCTTGTCGTCGCCGTTCGCCGCCTCAATGCTCAGCTCGTAGAGCTGAAGGAACTTTGCAGGGTTGGGGGTGCCGTCGTAGCGTGGAGGTAGCTCAGGCTTGAACTTCGCGGGCCACACCACCCGACATAGCTTGCGGGTGAAGGCACGGCAGCCCACACCGCTTGAAGGGACGCCGCCGGCGAGGGCGCCGCGGTTCTCGCGCCCAGCCGCCGCAACCTCCTGGACGGCCTGGTCCTGGCGCTGGCGCTGCCGCTCGAGGAGCACTCGCGCATGGGGGGGCGCGCGTCGGATGATCTGGCAGCTGGCCTCGTCTCGGACTGGCGGGGACGCGCCACGGGACGGCTCACGTGCCCGCATGTTGCGCTGGGGCCCGCCGAGCTCGTCGTGCAGAGGAGGCGGTGGGAGAGCGCCGTGCGCCAGGTCCCCAGCGTGAGACGGCGGAGGGCGGAGCGAGTGGGAAGGCGCCGGAGCGTCCCCGGCGGCGTTGACGAGCTCGGTGATGCGACCAAGCCAAGCGTCGTAGCCGGTGTCAGTTGGACGGTAGAGGAGCTGCTCGCGCGCCATGAGTAGCACGGCCTGCGCGTTCGGCGGCCCACGGTGGGCGAGCGAGGAAGAGGTCGTGGCGGCATGGCCGTTAGCCTGCACGGAGGGGTGCAGGGAGGAGTCTTACTGCTCACGGGCAGCGGGGTCGGTGGCGGCAGCAGCCTCGACAGGGCGGCGGCAGTTGCCGCGGGCCACAGGCTCCGTCTGAGCCACACGGCCGGCCCTGCTCTCAGCGCGCTCGCGGCGGGCGTGAGCCATTAAGCTGGTGGAACGGAGGACGGAGCGGAAGAAGAGTAGCGTGATACGTCTCCAACGTATCTATAATTTATGAAGTATTCATGCCATGTTTATTATAGTTTTGTATGATTTTGGTGCACTTTTATATGGCTTTTATATGATTTTTATGGACTAACATATTGACCTAGTGCCCAGTGCCAGTTGCTATTTTCTGCTTGTTTTTGGTTTTTCCAGAAAATCCATATCAAATGAAGTCCAAATGCAGCGAAATTTTTTGACGATTTTTTCTGCAAGGAAACAGACCCAGGAAGCATCGGAGGAGCAGCAGAAGAGCCACAGGGGCCCCACGAGCCACCTGGGCGCGCCTGCCCCCTCCCAGGCACGCCCTAGTGCCTCGTGGGCCCCCTGTGGCACCTCTTTGCGTGATTCCAACGCTGAAAAATCATATATATTCAGAAACCCACGAAAGTTAACCTAGATGAGTTTTTACGCCACCGCAAGCCTCTATTCCGAAGCGATCTCATCTGGAGCTCCGTTCCGGCACCCTGCCGGAGGGGGGAATCATCACCGAAGGCCATCTTCATCATCCCGGCGGTCTCCATGACGAGGAGGGAGTAGTTCACCTTCGGGGCTGAGGGTATGTACTAGTAGCTATGTGTTTGATCTCTCTCTCTCTCTCTCGTGTTCTTGATTTGGCATGATCTTGATGTACCGCGAGCTTTGTTAATATAGTTGGATCATATGGTGTTTCTCCCTGTCTATCTTGTTGTGATGAATTGAGTTTTTACCTTTGAGGTTTCACTATTATCGGATTGAATACTTTTATGGATTTGAGAACACTTGATGTATGTCTTGCATATGAATACCCGTGGTGAGAATGGGGTATTATATTGATTCACTTGATATATGTTTTGGCACTCAACTCGCGGATTCCCGAGGTGACATTGGGGTAATCTATGCATAGGGGTTGATTCACGTTTTCGTCCTACTTTCTCCGGTAGAAATCTTGGGGCACTCTTTGAAGTTCTTTGTGTTGGATTGAATATTATGAATCTGAAGTTGTTTGATGCATATCGAATAATCAACTCACGGATACTTGTGGTGACATTGGAGTATCTAGGTGACATTAGAGTTGGTTGATGCGTATCATATGGTGTTATTTTAGTACGAACTCTAGGGCTGTTCGTGACACTTATAGGGATGGCTCGATAGATTGATTGGAAAAGATAACTTCGAGGTGGTTTCGTACCCTACAACAATTTCTATCTTATGTTCTCCGTGAATAGGAACTTTGGAGTGATTCTTTATCGCACGTTGAGGGACTATTATATGATCCAATTATGTTAGCATTGTTGAGAGATTGCACTAGTGAAAGTATGAACCCTAGGCCTTGTTTCTAAGCATTGCAATACCGTTTGTGCTCCGTTTTATCACTTGCTACCTTGCTGTTCTTATATTTTCAGATTACAAAAACCTATATCTACTATCCATACTACACTTGTATCACCATCTCTTCGCCGAACTAGTGCACCTATACAATTTGCCATTGTATTGGGTGTGTTGGGGACACAAGAGATTTCTTATATTTGGTTGCAGGGTTGTTTGAGAGATACCATCTTCATCCTACGCCTCCCATGGATTGATAAACCTTAGGTCATCCACTTGAGGGAAAATTGCTACTGTCCTACAAAACTCTGCGCTTGGAGGCCCAACACGAGTCTACAAGAATAAGTTGTGTAGTAGACATCAAGCTCTTTTCTGGCGCCGTTGCCGGGGAGGTGAGTGCTTGAAGGTATATCTTTAGATCTTGCAATTGAATCTTTTAGTTTCTTGTTTTATCACTAGTTTGGTTTATAAAAGAAAACTACAAAAAAATGGAATTGAGGTTGCCTCATATTATTCGTCTTTATAATGTTTTTCTTGAAAATGCTGGAGCGGAAAATTGTGCTCAATTGATAGAAGAAGAATTCAATAAAATGTTTGGCATAAAATCTTTGAATAATGAGCATGATTCCAATGTTGTTAGTATGAATTCTATGAATATCCAAAACACTAAAGATGATTGCACTAGTCATGACAAAAATGTTTCTTATAAGCATGTCAATTTTTGCGAAGTGCATAAAGTTTGTGAAGACATGCCTTATAGGGATGATAGATTTTGTAAGAAGCATAAACATGATAGAACCAATTTTTTTCTCAAAGTGATAGATGAATTTGCTACAAAATTATGTTCTCTTTATCCTATTACTTGTGAACTTTTTAATAAAGTTGGTCACCTTAATTTCCAATGCATGCTTTTCCATGATCGAATCGTGTCCAAATATTGCAATAATTTGATCAATCGTGAACTTTATAATGAACTTTGTTTATTTTTGGGGTGTGAAGAATTGACATATAAAAATAGTTGGTTTGAAGTATTCATTCTCACAAAAGACATTGAAAATAATTTAGAGGAAATCTATATGTTTTGTGTGGTAAATTGCAATGAGAATGCTTATATAGCCAACTATAGAAAAACGGGAAAACAAATAGAATATAAAAGAAATACTAATTGAAGGGTAAAGATCCCCCCTTTCCCTCCTATTTTCTCTCATGATGAAATAGGTAACGAGGAGGAGCTTCCTATCCAACCAATCTCTTCAATAAGAAGCTCGGAAGAATTAAATAAACCCACACATAATGTGGTAAAGAAAAAGAAAAGAAGGAAAAGTAGAGGTAAAGAGGTATCTCTCCCAAATAATGTTGCTCCTATTATTGTTGTACCTCATGAGAATGAATCAAAAATAATTATGGAAGATGATACACTTGATGATGATTTTGTTATGCCTATTGCTTGTTGTGATGATTATGATTGGGAAGATAATGATACTTCTTATGATCTTGAAAATCTTTATGGCACCAACTTGGAGGAATATGATAATAATTGTTATACTATTGGTGCTATTCATACTATTGATGATAATAGTGATAATGCTAATGATATGCAAACCAACAAGCTTGGGGATGCTATGTTTGATTGGAATGATATGTTTGAGAATTTATTTGCTGCAAATAACGTTTGCCCTAAGCTTGGGGATGCTATGCTTAATGAAAATGATCTTTTTATTCCCCCTACTTTTGATGAGCAAATTTATTATGATGATGACATGCCTCCTATCTATGATGATTATTGTGATGATACTTATGTTATGAAAAATAGTGATTATTATTATTATAAGACTTGTTATAATTATGAAAATCCTTTTACTGAACATCACTCTTTTAATGTGGAAACAATTTATAGTATTCGAGTTTCATACGTTACTCCCACTATTATGAATGAGAAGAAAATTGCTTATGTGGGGAGTAGTAAAAATTCTATGCTTATCTATCATGACAAGAATGCTTTGTGTGATGGATATATTGTTGAATTTCTTCATGATTCTACTGAAAATTATTATGAGAGAGGATCATATGCTTCTAGGTGTTGCAATAATATCAGATTTCCTCTCTATGTGTTGAAGGTTCTGAAGTTATGCTTGTTTTGCCTTCCTATGCTAGTTGATTCTTGCTCCCATAAACTATTTGCTCACAAAATCCCAATGCATAGGAAGTGGGTTAGGCTTAAATGTGCTTGTCATATGCTTCATGATGCTCTCTTTGTGTTTCAATTCTTTAATTTTATGCGAGCATCATTGAAATCATCATGCCTAGCTAAAAGGCATTAAAGAAAAGCGTTTGTTGGGAGACAACCCAATATCTATACCTACTGTTTTTTTGTGTTCACATGATTAATCTACTGTATTAATCATGTTTTATACGTTTTATTTTAATAATGTGCCAAGTAAAGCCTTTGGGATAGTGTGGATACTTGTTGATTCGATTCTGTGCAAAAACAGAAACTTTTGCGTCCAGTGCTAGAATTTCTATTCTGTGATGGAGCGTGAGAAAATTCTGAAATTTTTACAAAGTATTGGGTTACAATTTTTTTACGTTTTACTAATTTTTCAGAATTTTTGGAGGTACAGAAGTATGGTTTTTAAATCGCTCACTACGCGTTGTTCTGTTTTTGACAGATTCTGTTTTCGGTGCATAGTTTGCTTGTTTTAGTGTTTCCATAGCTTATATTGAGTAATATAAATTGTGGAAATGATAGAGTACAGTATGCATTATGTGAGAACAATTATGAATCTTGTCTTGACAGTACCTAAGTGGATGATTTATTTTTATCATACTAACCTATCACATAAGTTCCGTTAAGTTTTGTGTGATTGAAGTTTTCAAGTTTTGGGTGAGATATCGATATGAGGAGAATAAGGAGTAGAAAGACCCTAAGCTTGGGGATGCCCAAGGCACCCTAAGGTAATATTCAAGGAAGACTCAAGCGTCTAAGGTTGGGGATGCCCCGGAAGGCATCCCCTTCTTCGTCTTCAACATTATCGGTAACCTTACTTGGAGCTATATTTTTATTCGTCACATGATATGAGTTTTGCTTGGAGCATAATTTTCTTTTGTTGAGATTTCTTGATGTTATCAATAATCATGTTTTGTATCTTTTAGTTCAATAAAATGCCAAGTATAGCCTTTACCATGCTCAGTTTGCAAGTTTATGTGTTGCCGTTTGAAAACAGAAAGTTTTCTGTTATGTCCAGAATATTCCTGAATAGTCAGGACACTATAAAAATCTGAAATTTTTACACAGTAAGAATGCATGAGTTATCTATCACGTGGTAATTTTTCAGAATTTTTGGAGTTAGGGAAGTATGAATTCTTATTCACCCTTTACAGACTGTTCTGTTTTGGCAGATTGCTGTTATAGTTGCATTGTTTGCATATGTTTGCTTGTTTAATGTTTGTATTTGAGGATAGGAGTATTAAATATGCAGAGGCATTTAGTATGAAATGTTTAATTATAATTTTTGTGAGTTTTTACCGTAGAGAATGTTAAGGTTTTCAGTTGATTTATACTAACTTATCTCACGAGTTCTTGGTGAGTTTTGTGTGGATGAAGTTTTTAAGATTTAGAGAAACTGTGATATGAGAGGAATTAAGGAGACACAAGAGCTCAAGCTTGGGGATGCCCAAGGCATCCCAAGTTAATATTTCAAGAAGTCTCAAGCATCTAAGCTTGGGGATGCCCCGGTAGGCATCCCACCTTTCTTCATCAACAATTATCGGTTAGTCTTGGTTGAGCCTAAGTTTTTGCTTCTTCACATGAGTTGTGCTATTCTTGGAATGTCATTTTATTTTGTTTTCTTTGCTGTTTGAATAAAATACTTAAGATCTGAAATTTTTTAAATGAGAGAGAGTCCTCACATAGCTACCTATTTACTTAACTACTCATTTGGTCTTCACTTATATATTTTTGGAGTAGTTTGTCATTTACTCTTGTTCTTCACTTATATCCTATGAGTAAATTGTTGAAATGAATTGAATATCATAAAGTTGAAATTTATATGCTTCATATGCTTGTCCCATGGTGAGTAGTGACTTCACATACAAGAAGTATAAGTGGTAAAATTTATTGAAAGTTAACAAACATAGCATTGGTCACCTGAACAATTCATGAAAGAATTTTGAAGGAAGAGAAATTTCACATATAAATATACTATCTTGGACATCTTCTATGATTGTGAGCCCCCATTAATTATTTTCAAGCTTGATCAAGTAGTTGACATTGGACAAGGAAGACAACGTAATGAGTTATGTTTGTTTATATTCACATAGAAGTTATATTGTCATGGATCCTCTAACATGTGGTGCTTGCTTAGGATCTTTTGCTAGCCAAAAATTTGTACTAAGTAGAGATACTACTTGTGCATCCAAAAACCCTTAAACCTAGTTTCTTGCCATGAGAGTCCACTATATCTACCTATGGATTGAATAAGATCCTTCAAGTAAGTTGTCATCGGTGCAAAAAGCAATAAAAATTGCTCCTAAAATATGTATGATCTTTTATTGCAAGGGAAAATAAGTGTTGTACGAACTTGTGATGGTAAAGAAGTAAAAGTGACGGACTGCATAATAAAGGTTGCTATCACAAGGGGCAATATAACGTGACGTTCCTTTGCATTAAGGGCTTGTGCATCCAACAACAAAAATTGCATGACAACCTCTGCTTCCCTCTGCGAAGGGCCTATCTTTTACTTTTCTGTATTTACTTTTCTGTATTTACTTTTCTGTATTTACTTTTATGCAAGAGTCATTAATGTTCATCCCTATTCCGCTCAATTTATTCTTTAGTTGGCAAGCATTATGTGGTAGGGAAAGATCCAGGCACATATATCCAGTTGAATATAGGTGATCATGAGTTATTATTGTTGACATTATCCCTGAGATAAATAAGTTGGGAGGCAAAACATTAAGCCCCTATCTTCCTATGTGTTTGATTGAAACGGTTTGTTCTAAAAATATGCTTTGAGTGTCAGCAATCATGGAAGACTAAAAGATGGTTGAGTATGTGGAATTTGCTAGATCAAAGCTCTTACATCGACCCTTCCTGAAAATAAGATGAATTGCAATTGTTTGATGACTGAGAACATAGTTTGTTAGTTTTCAAGAAAGTTTATGGCCTATACTTTAAACATGTGAATAGCTTGCTACTTGATCATGAGAAGTTTTATGAGATGAGCTACTGATTATGATATATATTGATGCTAGAAAAAGTGATTGAAATTATCATTGATCAAACTTATGCACTATGCTAGCATTCACACTTCATAAATTATTTCTTTTATCATTTACCTACTCGAGGACGAGCAGGAATTAAGCTTGGGGATGCTGATACGTCTCCAACGTATCTATAATTTATGAAGTATGCATGCCATGTTTATTATAGTTTTGTATGATTTTGGTGCACTTTTATATGGCTTTTATATGATTTTTATGGACTAACATATTGACCTAGTGCCCAGTGCCAGTTGTTGTTTTCTGCTTGTTTTTGGTTTTCCAGAAAATTCATATCAAATGAAGTCCAAATGCAGCGAAACTTTTTGACGATTTTTTCTGGAAGGAAACAGACCCAGGAAGCTTCGGAGGAGCTGCAGAAGAGCCACAGGGGCCCCACGAGCCACCTGGGTGCGCCTGCCCCCCCCAGGCGCGCCCTGGTGCCTCGTGGGCCCCCTGTGGCACCTCTTTGCGTGATTCCAACGCTGAAAAATCATATATATTCAGAAACCCCCGAAAGTTAACCTAGATGAGTTTTTACGCCGCCGCAAGCCTCTGTTCCGAAGCGATCTCATCTGGAGCTCCGTTTCGGCACCCTGCCAGAGGGGGGAATCATCACCGGAGGCCATCTTCATCATTCTGGCGGTCTCCATGACGAGGAGGGAGTAGTTCACCTTCGGGGCTGAGGGTATGTACTAGTTGCTATGTGTTTGATCTCTCTCTCTCTCTCGTGTTCTTGATTTGGCACGATCTTGATGTACCGCGAGCTTTGTTAATATAGTTGGATTATATGGTGTTTCTCCCACTCTATCTTGTTGTGATGAATTGAGTTTTTACCTTTGAGGTTTCACTATTATCGGATTGAATACTTTTATGGATTTGAGAACACTTGATGTATGTCTTGCATATGAATACCCGTGGTGACAATGGGGTATTATATTGATTCACTTGATATATGTTTTGGCACTCAACTCGTGGATTCCCGAGGTGACATTGGGGTAATCTATGCATAGGGGTTGATGCACGTTTTCGTCCTACTTTCTCCGGTAGAAATCTTGGGGCACTCTTTGAAGTTCTTTGTGTTGGATTGAATATTATGAATCTGAAGTTGTTTGATGCATCTTGAATAATCAACTCACGGATACTTGTGGTGACATTGGAGTATCTAGGTGACATTAGAGTTGGTTGATGCGTATCATATGGTGTTATTTTAGTACGAACTCTAGGGCTGTTCGTGACACTTATAGGGATGGCTCGATAGATTGATCGGAAAAGATAACTTTGAGGTGGTTTCATACCCTACAACAATTTCTATCTTATGTTCTCTGCGAATAGAAACTTTGGAGTGATTCTTTATCGCACGTTGAGGGACTGTTATATGATCCAATTATGTTAGCATTGTTGAGAGATTGCACTAGTGAAAGTATGAACCCTAGGCCTTGTTTCTAAGCATTGCAATACCGTTTGTGCTCCGTTTTATCACTTGCTACCTTGCTGTTTTTATATTTTCAGATTACAAAAACCTATATCTACTATCCATACTACACTTGTATCACCATCTCTTCACCGAACTAGTGCACCTATACAATTTGCCATTGTATTGGGTGTGTTGGGGACACAAGAGATTTCTTGTATTTGGTTGCAGGGTTGTTTGAGAGATACCATCTTCATCCTACGCCTCCCACGGATTGCTAAACCTTAGATCATCCACTTGAGGGAAAATTGCTACTGTCCTACAAAACTCTGCGCTTGGAGGCCCAACACGAGTCTACAAGAATAAGTTGTGTAGTAGACATCATAGCGCACCCCTACCTGGCGCGCCAAATGTCGGAGTTCGGGCTCCGGGGACCCAAAGGTTCGAACACTGGGGTGAGCTTGTTCCTACCTCCTCGTCCCCTACCACAGCCTACATATGGCGAAGCTATGGCGAGAGAGCGCTGGCGGGAGCGGACCGTGGACTCGGCGGTTTACCTAGGTTCGGGCCACCTTGCAGTGTAAAACCCTACTCCAGGTTGCTTGGGATTGCAGTGAGCAAGAAGGTGTTCTCGCGTACAAGGTAGGAAAGGAAGGAGCTGATCGGATCGATCCTCTACCACAATGGTAGCACTATCCCTTTATGCCCGCCTTGGTCCTCTTCCCCCTCGAAACTTAGGCGGGAAGGGTTGCCACACTTGGCGGGTTTTGAAAGGGGACAGGCGCTCAGGCTATCCTGACTAAAGGCAGTCTTCGCCTGCAAAAGCATGATCCATGACGCGCCGGTGGGCTCGGTGATGACCTCCTCCCGCCGTCTTAGTCTTCTTTCGCCGATCGGGCAAGCTTTGGGGTTGCTTTGGGAAGTGGATTGCGGGCCTTGCTCCCTTAGCATAAAAGGGGAAACCCTCTTCATCCGCGCCTGCTGGCACGGCCTTTGTCGCCGTTCGTCGCTGCGCGCGTCACCCACGTGATGGGCACGACATGGCCGAGCCGAACAGCCTTTGTCTTGTGCACCCTCAGGAGGGTGCCTCGGAAGGACACCTCGGGAGGCCGCCTCGCGAGAGGGCCTCGTGAGGCTGTTGGTGAAGATACCGAGTCCTGCTCGCCGGCTCCCTAAGGAGGGGTCCTCAGGAGGCCAAGGCCTCATGAGGGGTCTTGGTGAGATGGTCGATGGTGGCGGCCTGCTGGGCCTACGCCAGGTGTTGCGCCCTACGGCAAAGGCAGATGGGCCATGATACCCTGGGTTCCACGGGCCCGACAAAATCATGCTCCAACTTCTTAGCATAACGACAGATCATACGTGCATGCTTCGGGAATCACAAACCTTAACACCAATATTCTTACTAAACCACAATCATCTACTAGCACCTCCCACATATTACCATCTTAATATCGCAAAACTATTGCAAGGAATCAAACTTATCATATTCAGTGATCTACGTGAAAGTTTTTATTATATCCCTCTTGAATACCTATCATATTAGGACCAAATTCATAACCCGTGCATATTACCATTGCTATTCATTTGACTCTCAAAAATATATAAGTGAATCATGAGAGTGCAACTATTTCTTTAAAATATAACCACCGCCGTGCTCTAAAATATATAAGTGAAGCACTAGAGCAACTGCCTAGCTCAAAAGATATAAGTGAAGCACATAGAGTATTCTAACAAATCACGAATAATGTGTGTCCCTCTCAAAATGGTGTGTTCAGCAAAGATGATTGTGACAAACTAAAAAGCAAACAAAAGCAAACAAACTATATCACAAGACGCTACAAATAAAACACATAGCATGGGATGAATAAAAATATAGCTCCATGTGCGTTACCGATAGATTGTAGACGAAAGAGGGGATGCCTTCTGGGGCATCCCCAAGCTTAGATGCTTGAGTCTTCCTTGAATATTACCTTGGGGTGCCTTGGGCATCCCCAAGCTTAGGCTCTTTCTGCTCCTTATTCCTTTATCCATCGTAGTTTCACCCAAAACTTGAAAACTTCAGCACACAAAACTCAACAGAAACCTCGTGAGATCCGTTAGTATAACAAACAAATCTTAAACTTTAGGTATTGTTGTAAATTTACTTATATTTAATATTGTCATAATGCTACTGTACCCCGACTTCTCCATGACTCATACCCCCCGATACGATCCATAGATTCATCAAAATAAGCAAACTATGCAACAAAAACAGAATCTGTCTAAAACAGAATAGTCTATAAAGGTCTGAATTAACGTCATACTTCTGTAACTCCAATATTTTTGAAAAATTAGGTAAACATGGGAAATTCATATATAAATATTTTGTAAAAAAATCAGATGATTATGACGTTCTAGCAAAAAATGAAAATTCTAGCACTGGACGCAAAAGTTTCTGTTTTCAAACAGCATCAATTATACTATCATCCAAATCATCCCAAAGGCATTACTTGGCACAAACACTAATTAAAAGATAAAAACACAATCATAACAGAGTCTATAATTGTGTAAACACACAAAAACAGAAGGTAAAACAAAAAAATTATTTTATTCATTGGGTTGCCTCCCAACAAGTAATATTGTTTTATGCCCTTAGCTAGGCATAATGCATAGTTTCAAGTGTTGTCATCCTTGGTCTCCCAATCCTCAATTACACAACCACTCTTTCTAGGAGAATAAACATAGGAATTTTTTATCATCACACTCCTAGGCACAAAATTAAATTTTTTGCTTTTATAGATAGGTTCCTTTATTACATCAATGAAATTGGGGTGCACACTAATCATTTTAAGAGCCTCGTTCCTTTTGCTAGAAGTAGCACCCTTATCCTTAGGAACATATATAAACTTGCAATTTTTATTGGGAGGAGTCCTATCAATGGTTTTAGCGGAGGAAAAAGCGAACCTAAGTTATTGATAATCTCCTCTAACTTATCAATTCTAGCGGGACTTTGTTCTATCCTTTCGTTAATTATTGGTTCCTTTTCCTTTAAAGTTTTCAAAGCAATTCCCACCTTAGAACCAAATTGAGTAATATGATTATGGACCTTTTTATCTAAATTCTCAAGATGTTCAATAGTAGACATCTTATTTTCAATAGCTCCTAACCTTTACATAACATGCTCCAAAGTCAATGCCGTTTCATTAATAATGATAGGGGGTCAACCCACTAAATTTCCCATAGCATTGAAAGCATCCAAAGTGGGACACATCAAGAAATTCCCTCCGGTAATAGTGTCAAGCACAAATCTATACCAAGTAGTAATTCCCACATAAAAATTTCAAAGAAGAACGGTAGTGGATTGCTTACAATTTGATCTATTTTGAGCATCCCAAATCCTATACCAAGCATCTTTTAAATTTTCTCCTCCCCTTTGTTTAAAATTAAGCACTTCATTTTCAGGGGTAATAGTAACAAGCGAAGAACTAGCCATAGTGGTGAAGCAAACAAGCAAACAAGCAAATAAAAATATTTTCGTGTTTTTTGTAAAAAAAAATAGAAGTGGGGGAGATGAAAACGAGAGGCAAATGCAAATAAAATAAATGCAAGTGGATGATAGTTTGTGCAAGGGTACTTGATAAATTTTGGTGATGTCTCCCCGGCAACGGCGCCACAAATTCTTCCTGCTACTTGTAGACTGCGTTGGTATTTCCCCGAAGAGGAGAGGATGATGCAGTATAGTAGAGATAAGTATTTCCCTCCGTTAAGAACCAAGGTTATCAATCCAGTAGGAGAACCACGCAAAATCCCGTTCGCAGCACGTGCACACACAAAAGCAAACACTTGCACCCAACGCAAATAAGAGGGTTGTCAATCCTCTTAGCGGTTATTTGCAAGTATTAATTCTGATAGTGATAGATAGATAAACTAAAATACTAAATAAAATAAAAATAAATAAATTGCAGCAAGGTATGTTTGATTTTAATATATGATAAAACTAGACCCGGGGGCCATAGTTTTCACTAGAGGCTTCTCTCTCGAACACATAGCATATGGTGGGTAAACAAATTACTGTTGGGCAATTGATAGGAAAGCAAATAATTATGACGGATTCATGGCAATGATCATGTATATAGGCATCACGTCCGAGACAAGTAGACCGACTCCTGCCTGCATCTACTACTATTACTCCACCCATCGACCGCTATCCAGCATGCATCTAGGGTATTAAGTATAAAATAGAGTAACACCATAAGCAAGATGACATGATGTAGACAAAGTAAACTCAAGCAATATGATTAAACCCCATCTTTAAATCCTTAATGGCAAAAATACAAATACGTGTCATGTCCCTTTCCGTCACTGGGATAGAGCACCGCAAGATTGAACCCATCACAAAGCACCTCTCCCATTGCAAGATAAACCAATCTACTTGGCCAAACCAAATCGATAGATCGGAGAGAAATACAAAGCAATAATAATCATGCATAAAAGAGTTCAGAGAAGACTCAAATATTTCTCATGAATAATCTGATCATAAACTCACAATTCATCGGATCCCAACAAACACACCGCAAAAGAAGATTACATCGGATAGAACTCCAAGAACATCGAGGAGAACATGGTATTGAAGATCAAAGACAGAGAAGAAGCCATCTAGCTACTAGCTATGGACCTGTAGGTCTGTGGTAAACTACTCACACATCATTGGAAGGGCAGCAAGGTTGATGTAAAAGCCCTCCGTGATCGATTCCCCCTCCAACAGAGTACCGAAAAAGGCCTCCAGATGGGATCTTAGAAGAATAGAGGCTTGCGGTGCCATAAAATTTATTCGGGGTGGCTCTCTGTTGGTTTCCAAATATTTAAGAATTTATAGAGGTGGAATTAGGTCAAACGGAGCCACGAGGGCCCCACAAGGCATCAGGGCGCCCCCCTAGGGCCGCACCCTATTGCCTTGTGGAGGCTTCGTGAAGCTTCTGGCCTCCTCTCCAAGTCTCCAGGGTCTCTTTTGTCCAGAAAAAAATCTCCAAAAAGTTTCGTGGCATTTGGACTTCGTTTGGTACTGATTTCCTGAAAAACCAAAAACAAGCAGAAAACAGCAACTGGCAGTGTGCACTAGGTTAATAGGTTAGTCCCAAAAAATGATATATAATTGCATAGAAAAACATCCAAGATTGATACTATAACATCATGGAACAATAAAAAATTATAGATACGTTGGAGACGTATCAGGGCTGACTTCGCCAGAGAATAACATGAGGTGTGTGGGGTAGATGGATGGCCTGGCCAGAGTTTTAGGGTGCGATGGAGCGGCGATGCATGCGCGGCAGCGCAGCCAGCCGTGGGAGGCGGGAGTAGGCGGTCCCGCCGGCGCTGGTTTGGTTTTGGCGGCTGGAGGAAGAAGAGACTGAAAAAACACGACAGACGTTGCAAGTCAATTGACACATATCCAATGTATCTATAATTTATGAAGTATTCATGCCATGTTTATTACAATTTTATATGGTTTTGGTATGATTTGATTAGAACTAACCCGGACTGACTCAGTTTTCAGCAGAACTACCGTGGTGTTGTTTTTTGTGCAGAAATAAAAGTTCTCGGAATGGGCCCAAAATTTACGGTTATTTTTTATGGTCCAAAAGAGACCCACAGAGCACCGAAGCTGGACCAGGAGGTGGCCGAGGGCGCCACGAGCCTGAGGGGCGTGCCCCCGAGCTTGTGGGACCCTCGGGCACCCCCCTGACGTGATTCCAACGCCAAATATTCCTATAAATAGAGAAAACCCCAGAAAGAAACCTAGAACTTCCACACCGCCGCCGCAAGCCTCTGTTCCGAAGTGATCTCATCCAGAACCCTATTTCGGCACTCTGCTGTCTTCATCATCCCGGCTGTCTCCATGACGAGGAGGGAGTAGTTCACCCTCGGGGCTGAGGGTATGTACCAGTAGCTATGTGTTTGATCTCTCTCTCTCTCTCTCTCGTGTTCTTGATTTGGCACGATCTTGATGTACTCCGAGCTTTGTTAATATACTTGGATCATCTGGTGTTTCTTCCCTCTCTATCTTCTTGTGATGAATTGAGTCTTTTCCCTCTGAGGTTTCATTATTATCGGATTGAGTATCTCAGATTTGAGAACACTTGATGTAAGTCTAGCATGTGGATACCCGTGGTGATAATGGGGTATTTTATTGATTCACTTGATGTATGTTTTCGTAATCAACTCGCAGATTCCCGTGACCTTGGGGTGATCTAGGCATAGGGGTTAGTTGCACATTTTCATTATCTTTACCCCAATAAGAAACTTTGGGGTACTCTTTGGAGTTCTTTGTGTGGATTGAATATTATGAATTTGAAGTTGTTTGATGCATATCGAATAATCAACTCACGGATACTTGTGGTGACATTGGAGTATCTAGGTGACATTAGAGTTGGTTGATGCGTATCATATGGTGTTATTTTTAGTACGAACTCTAGGGCTGTTTGTGACACTTATAGGGATGGCTCAATAGATTGATCGGAAAGGATAACTTTGAGGTGGTTTCGTACCCTACAACAATTTTATCTTATGTTCTCCGCTAATAGGAACTTTGGAGTGATTCTTTATCGCACGTTGAGGGATTGTTATATGATTCAATTATGTTAGCACTGTTGAGAGATTGCACTAGTGAAAGTATGAACCCTAGGCCTTGTTTCTAAGCATTGCAACACCGTCTGTGCTCACTTTTGCTACTAGTTACCTTGCTGTTTTTATATTTTCAGATTATAAAAACCTGTATCTACTATCCATAATACACTTGTATCACCATCTCTTCGCCGAACTAGTGCACCTATACAATTTACCATTATATTGGGTGTGTTGGGGACACAAGAGATTTCTTGTATTTGATTGCAGGGTTGTTTGAGAGAGACCATCTTCATCCTACACCTCCCACGGATTGATAAACCTTAGGTCATCCACTTGAGGGAAATTTGCCACTGTCCTACAAAACTCTGCACTTGGAGTCCCAACAGCGTCTACAAGAATAAAGTTGCGTAGTAGACATCAAGCTCTTTTCTGGCGCCGTTGCTGGGGAGATGAGTGCTTGAAGGTATATCTTTAGATCTTGAAATTGAATCTTTTAGTTTCTTGTTTATTCACTAGTTTGGTTTATAAAAGAAAACTACAAAAAAATGGAATTGAGGTTTCCTCAAATGCTTTATCTTTATAATGTCTTTCTTGAAAATAAGGATTCCGATAATTGTGCTCAATTGTTAGAGGAAGAATTTAATAAAATGTTTAATGTGAGTCCTTTGAATGATGAGCATGTTTGCAATGTTGTTAGTATGCTTTCTATGAATATCGATGATACTAATGATATGCAAAGCTACAAGCTTGGGGATGCTATGTTTGATGAAGATGATATTTTTAGTCCCCCAAGTTTTGATGAGCAATTTTATTATGATGCTAACATGCCTCCTATTTATGATGATTATATTGATGAAAGTGGGTTTGGAAGAGTGTCAACTCTAGGTAATAATCCCACTATTTTGGAGGGTGTTGAATCTTTTTACAATATTGATAGAAGTGGATTTGGAGAGGTCATGACTTTATTTAATGATGATTCCACTATTTCAGAAGAGGTTTCAATTGATTATGACAATCAAGTTGTTATCTATGATGATTATTGTGATGACATGTATGCTATAAAGAATAATGATAACTATGAAACTTGTCATCATGATTTTAATTTTCAATTGGATTATGCCAATCAAGTATCTCATGATAATTATTTCACTGAATTTGCTCCCACTACTATTCATAAGAATAAATTTGCTTATGTGGAGAGTAATAAAAATCCTATGCTTGTAGGTCATGAAAAGAATTCTTTTATGTGATAGCTATATTGTTGAATTCATTCATGATGCTACTGAAAATTATTATGAGAGAGGATCGTATGCTTGTAGGTGTTGCAATAATATCAAGTTTCCTCTCTATGTGTTGAAAGTTTTGAAGTTTTACGTGTTTTGCCTTCCTATGCTAGTTGATTCTTGCTCCCATAAATTGTTTGCTCAAAAAATCCCTATGCATAGGAAGTGGGTTAGACTTAAATGTGCTAGTCATATGCTTCATGATGCTCTCTTTGTGTTTCAATTCTTTACTTTTATGCGAGCATCATTGAAATCATCATGCCTAGCTAATAGGCATTAAAGAAAAGCGCATGTTGGGAGACAATCCAATAATTACCCCTACTGTTTTTGTGTGTTTACATGATTAAGTTACTGTAGTAATCATGTTTTATATGTTTTCTTTCAATAATGTGCCAAGTAGTACCTTTGGGATAGTGTGGATACTTGTTGATTTGATTCTGTGCAAAAACAGAAACTTTTGCGTCCAGTGCTAGAATTTCTATTATGTACTGGAGCGTAATAAAATTCTAAATTTTTTCAAGAGTATTGGGATACAAATTAGTTATGTTTTCCTAATTTTTTCAGAATTTTTGGAGCTACAGAAGTATGGTTTTTAAATCTCTCACTACATGCTGTTCAGTTTTTGACAGCTTCTGTTTTTAATGCATAGTTTGCTTGTTTTATAGTTTCTATGGCTTATATTGGTTAATATAAATTGTGGAAATGATAGATTACAGTAGGCATTATGTGAGAAAAATTATGAATCTTGTCTTGACAGTACCAAAGTGACGATTTATTCTGTATCATACTAACCCATCTCACGAAGTTCCGTTAAGTTTTGTGTGATTGAAGTTTTCAAGTTTTGGGTGAGATAACGATATGAGGAGAATAAGGAGTGGCTAGACCCTAAGCTTGGGGATGCCCAAGGCACCCCAGGGTAATATTCAAGGAAGACCCAAGTAACTAAGCTTGGGGATGCCCCGGAAGGCATCCCCTCTTTCGTCTTCAACATTATCGGTAACCTCACTTGGAGCTATATTTTTATTCATCACATAATATGAGTTTTGCTTGGAGCGTAATTTTATTTTGTTGATATTTGCTTGCTGTTATCAATAATCATGTTTTGTATCTTTTAGTTCAATAAAATGCCAATTATAGCCTTTACCATGCTCACTTTGCAAGTCTATGTGTTGCTGTTTGAAAACAGAAAGTTTTCTGTTATGTCCAGAATATTACTGAATTGTAAGAACATGATAAAAATCTGAAATTTTTACACAGTAAGCATGCATGAGTTCTCTGTCATTTGGTAAATTTTCAGAATTTTTAGAGTTAGGGAAGTATGAATTCTTATTCACCCTTTACAGACTGTTCTGTTTAGACAGATTTTGGTTATAGTTGCATTGTTTGCATATGTTGCTTTTTAATGTTTCTATTTGTGGATAGGAATATTAAATATGCAGAGGCATTTAGTATGCAATGTTTAATTATAATTTTGGGGATTTTCTACAGTAGATAATGTTAAGGTTTTGAGTTGATTTATACTAACTTATCTCACGAGTTCTTGTTGAGTTTTGTGTGGATGAAGTTTTTAAGATTTAGGAGAAGACATGTTATGAGAGGAATTAAGGAGACACAAGAGCTCAAGCTTGGGGATGCCCAAGGCACCCCAAGAAGTCTCAAGCAACTAAGGTTGGGGATGCCCCGTTAGGCATCCCACCTTTCTTCATCAACACCTATCGGTTAGCCTAAGTTTTTACTTGTTCACATGATATGTGCTATTCTTGGAGTGTCCTTTTATTTTCGTTTTGTTTGCTGTTTGGATAAAATTATCAAGATCTGAAATCTTGAATGAGATAGAGTCCTCACATAGCTACTTAATTGTTTGACTACTCATTGATCTTCACTTATATCTTTTGCAGTGGTTTGTCATTTACTCCCGTTCTTGACTTATATCCTAAGAGTAAATTGTTGAATGAATTGAATATCATAAATTTGAAATTATATGTGCTTCATATGCTTGTCTCATGCCTACTAGTAGTTTCACATTACGTTTATAAAGTAAAATCTATTGAAGTTTGACAATCACAATATTGGTCAAACAAGCAATTCATGAATGATTAGTATATGGAAGAGAACTTTCACATACAAATATATTATCTTGGACATCTTTTATGATTGTGAATACCCATTAATTATTTTCAAACTTGAGCAAATTAGTTGAAGTTAGACAAGGAAGACAATGTAATGAGTTATGTTTTGGTATATTTGCATCGAAGTTATATTGTTATGGATCCTCTAACATGTGGTGCTTGTTTAGAATCTTTTGCTAGCCTAAATTTCGGTACTAAGCGGGAATACTACTTGTGCATCCAAAATCCTTGAGCCAAGTTTCTTCCATGAGTGTCCACCATACCTAGCTATATACGGTATTACCCTGCCATTCCAAGTAAATTATCATGTGCCACCTCTAATCATTCAAATAAGCATATGTTTTGTGTGCCCATACCGCTCATGAAGCGGTAGGGGGTGGTCAGTATCTTCCATGTTAAGCGTCATGATGGGTGCTTATTCACTTGTCATTGCACGAGAGAGGGCAGTAATTGGGATGCCCAGTCCCGCAAAACAAAAATATATAATTAAACAAACTCCCCCGGAAAGTTGATTGTATGGAGGGCACCTGAGGATTCGGCTAGCCATGGCTTGTGTTTTAATGGTTGAGGGGGAGTAAACTTTACCTTTCCACTTGGGAACCGCCTATAATGTGTTTAGCATGGAAGATATTGAGAACTCTCAGTCATGACGTTGACAGGAAAGGCACACCACTCAAAATGTATTCATCTATGTTTTAAGCTATGAGCTCTGGCACCTCTGCAAATCCCTGCTTCTCTCTGCGAAGGGACATTCCATTTACTTTTATGCTATTTACTTTCATGCTATTTATTTTTGTTGAGTCAACTTCTTATTCCAACCTATTCTATAGTTGTCAAGCATCATGTGGTGGGGATAGATCCAAGCACATATATCCATTCAAACATATTTGATCGTGAATTATTATTGTTGACAATTATCTCTATGATAAATGAGTTGGGTGGCGAAACATTAAGCCCCTATCTTTCTCTGTGTTCAATGGATGCCATTTGTTCTAAAAATATGCTTTGAGTACTAGCAATCATAGAAGACTATATGATAATTGAGTATGTGGAGCTCTTACTTAGACTCTGCTGAAGTTAAGTTGAATTGCAATTGTTTGGTGACTAAGAACATAGGTTGTTAAGTTTCAAGAGAATACATTGTTTAAACCATAGCATGTGACTTGATTGCTACTTTAGCATGATGAGTTTTATTAGAAAGAGTTGCTGTTTATGATGCTAGAAAAAGTGTTTGGAATTATCATTGACCAAACTTATGCACTATGCTAGCATTCACACTTCATAAATTATTTCTTTTATCATTTACCTACTCGAGGACGAGCAGTAATTAAGCTTGGGGATGCTGATACGTCTCCAAAGTATCTATAATTTATGAAGTATTCATGCCAAGTTTATAACAATTTTATATGGTTTTGGTATGATTTGATTAGAACTAACCCGCACTGACGCTCTTTTCAGCAGAACTACCATGGTGTTGTTTTTTGTGCAGAAATAAAAGTTCTCGGAATGGGCCCAAAATTTATAGTGATTTTTTATGGACCAAAAGAGACCCACGGAGCACTGGAGCTGGACCAGGAGGTAGCCGAGGGCGCCACAAGCCTAGGGGGCGCCCCCCTAGGACGCGCCCCCCGAGCTTGTGGGACCCTCGGGCACCCCCTGACGTGATTCCAACGCCAAATATTCCTATAAATAGAGAAAACCCCAGAAAGAAACCTAGAACTTCCACGCCGCCGCCGCAAGCCTCTGTTCCGAAGTGATCTCATTCGGAGCCCTATTCCGGCACTCTGCCGGAGGGGGGAATCATCACCGGAGGCCATCTTCATCATCCCGACGGTCTCCATGACAAGGAGGGAGTAGTTCACCCTCAGGGCTGAGGGTATGTACCAGTAGCTATGTGTTTGATCTCTCTCTCTTTCGTGTTCTTGATTTGGCACGATTTTGATGTACTGCGAGCTTTGTTAATATAGTTGGATCATATGGTGTTTCTTCCCTCTATATCTTCTTGTGATGAATTGCGTCTTTTCCCTTTGAGGTTTCATTATTGTCGGATTGAATATCTCAGATTTGAGAACACTTGATGTATGTCTTGCATGTGGATACCCATGGTGACAATGGGGTATTCTATTGATTCACTTGATGTATGTTTTGGTAATCAACTCGCGGATTCCCAAGACCTTGGGGTGATCTAGGCATAGGGGTTGGTTGCATGTTTTCATTATCTTTTTTTTTCCGATAAGAAACTTTGGGGTAATCTTTGAAGTTCTTTGTGTGGATTGAATATTATGAATTTGAAGTTGTTTGATGCATATCGAATAATCAACTCACGGATACTTGTGGTGACATTGAAGTATCTAGGTGACATTAGAGTTGGTTGATGCGTATCATATGGTGTTATTTTAGTACGAACTCTAGGGCTGTTTGTGACACTTATAGGGATGGCTCAATAGATTGATCGGAAAGGATAACTTTGAGGTGGTTTCGTACCCTACAACAATTTCTATCTTATGTTCTCCGTTAATAGTAACTTTGGAGTGATTCTTTATCGCACGTTGAGGGATTGTTATATGATTCAATTATGTTAGCACTGTTGAGAGATTGCACTAGTGAAAGTATGAACCCTAGGCCTTGTTTCTAAGAATTGCAATACCGTCTGTGCTTACTTTTTCTACTAGTTACCTTGTTGTTTTTATATTTTCAGATTACAAAAACCAATATCTACTATCCATACTACACTTGTATGACCATCTCTTCGCCGAACTAGTGCACCTATACAATTTACCAATGTATTTGGTGTGTTGGGGACACAAGAGGTTTCTTGTATTTGATTGGAGGGTTGTTTGAGAGAGACCATCTTCATCCTACGCCTCCCACGGATTGATAAACCTTAGGTCATCCACTTGAGGGAAATTTGGTACTGTCCTGCAAAACTCTGCACTTGGAGACCCAACAACGTCTACAAGAATAAAGTTGCGTAGTGGACATCATCAATCCAACGGTCAACATTGGCAGAATCGTTTGTTGACTAAGCCGACACCAAGTTGCATACGTTTTTTTGCAAGAAAAGAAAAACTGGGCTCGTTCGCCAGATAACATTCCCGAAACTGCCACCGTTTGATCTTGCGTCGGAACTAAAATTGCCAGGAAAATGCGTTCGTTTGCCATCCTCCTCCCAGGGAACGTTCGCCAGATAACATTCCCGAAAATCAAAGACTTGAAAGGCGTACAAAACAAGCTAGTCTGGCCGTAAAGAGACGTTCCTGAGTGTTAGAAAAAAGAGAGACGTGCTGCTGTAACTGGTTCGAATCCAAACCTAGACTATATATAGTGTTATACTACTCTGCAAGTAATGAAACTGACATATCCAACGTTCGCTTCTCCACTTCTCTAGTTACTCTGCCTATCTTCAGAAGCTCCGGCCGCAGCAACCATGTCTGTTGGCTCGTCCACCTGCTCTTCAGTGGGGAATCAAGCCAACAACCAGATGTGCGCGAAGTCGCTACCCGTACCACCGCCTGTGGGTCTCATCACACCCCCGCCGGCACACTCACCGCAGCCGGTTGCTCATCGCACCCCGCTGCTGTTGGTGTGGTGCCACTGCTGCAAATCACGTGGAGTCATCCGTCGCGTCTCAACTACAACCCTCAACCCTGGCCGAGTCTTCTACAAATGCCCAAATCATGGGGTAATATGGTCAAGTTGTTCGCCTGCTTTCAGTTGCTGAATTTTATTTTTTAAGAGTTTGGTTGATGATATTCGAATTTATTTGTGCAGAAAAGGGAGGATTCTTGTGATTTGTATTTCTGGGAAGTTGCAGATGTGGGGGAATGGAACTACGTGGCTTATTTGATTAGCCGACGAATCCCAGTACCAACAGGCTAGGGTGTTGGACAAGTAACTGAAGCAACGACAGAAGAGGAAGATGCAGAGCAGAAGGTTAAAGACGACGTAGTTCATCAGATCAAGGCCAAGCAACAGCTGGTGAACAGCCTTGGCAGCAATGAGGAGATGATAGAGCTTGTGCAGATAATGGGCAAGATCATTGTGCTCTGTAGGATGATTGTCTCTTTATTTGCAGTGTATGTAGCACTCGTGATGTATTCAATGGCTCTGACATGAGCACTTTGCTGAAACTAGTAATGAATGAAACCTATTTAGCAGGTTGGGCGTCTAATGTTGTGAACATCTAATGATTTCTATATTAACGGGAATCGAGGGGCATCCCCTTTTGCTAATAAATAAATAGATAAGCAGAGGACCTGTCAGGTCAGCTATGTTCCCATTGCAAAACATTTAGCAAATTGCAATCCAACATCAAACTGCAATCAACTACATTTGCGGTTGTACAATCATCAAATACAAGTTTCACAGCAAAATATGAGTACTACTAAACAACAATGTCATCATGTTTCAATCGTCATACAATCACCAAACACAAATCAACATACATAATAGGTGATGTTCTCACTGAACAACTACTTCATCAGGTTTCAGTTGTCATCGCAAACACAATTTAACATAGTTGATAATAAGTCATCTTCTCACAGGCAAATACGACAAAAGCAATCTAATCATCATCTGCAGCAGCGTCAACATCTTCACCATGTGTGTCAGTCTGAATCGTAATTCCCCCCAGTGTCATCTTCTTCTTCAGCATCAATGTCCTCGAACGTTGGCTTCTTATTGATCAACTCATCTACTTCCACAGCCTGACAGGCAATCTTTTCTCCAGCCTTATTGATGTGATGGTCCGCAAACATATCATAAACATCTGTGGAATCCTCTACATCAGCAGGAATGTAAGCATCATCTTGTTGTGCAACTTCATTAAACGAATTCCTCTGTTCAAACTTTTGCAATATTCTCCAGTCTTGGCTACATGCATATGTCTCTTCCAAGAAAAATATATGTGTTGCTTGATTTGCCAAAATATAAGGCTCGTCGGTGCGGTACGCCGCCTTGACATTGATGGATTTGAAATAATCATTAGCTTTGGGGTTTGAGGTCCTGGTAAACTGGTTATACCAACGACAGCAAAACAGAACCACGCACCAGTGAACCTCGAAACTGGAGATATACTGCAACTGAACAATGTCTGTTATGTTAGCATACATTTCAGTTGTCACTTTCTGGTGCGTATCCGTGCTCATGATGGCACTATTTTGTGTCTTCCTGCCTTCGTCGCGTGCAAGGGTGTTGTAGCGCACATCTCCAACAACGCAAGATGCATAATGTCTTACCCGAGTATCAGGACCCATTGCTAGTGCGTAAAGGGTATCACTAACTGCCTGCCCCTCCTCCCGCATCTCCTTAACCTATGGTTAGAAAATAGACAAGCTAATCATCTTATGTACTCTATATATTAAAAAAACTGACAGTGCAATTCAAAAGCTTACACGGCTCTTCAACCATTTCGCAAATCCTTCCCTAACCCGTTTGTCAATGTTTCTTGGATTTGGCGCCAGTAACTCCTCTTCGTACATGCTGCAGAACATAGTGATCGCGTCAAACATCTAAATATATAAGAATGTGCTGCAAGTTTAGTAGATTACGATGTATAAGCTGTAGTACTTAGCACTTACTCAATATAAGGTAGAATCTCAAGATAGTTATTCAACACATACCAAACCATTTTGTCCAAATCTTTAGGTTTGTCATCTTGTCGACTCTTCCCTGTTACTTGAATAGCAGGATCGAAAACATTGAGCTCAGGAATTTTTTCGCCCACCTTTTTGGTAGGCTGATCAGCTGTTTCAATGTATCTTGAGCAGAATGTCAACGCTTCTGTAGCAATGTAGGCCTCTGCAATGGAACCCTCAGGTCTAGCTCTGTTCCTAACATAGACCTTGAAAGTGCCTAGCCTCCTTTCAATAGGGTACATCCATCCATACTGTACTGGACCTCTAAGTAGTGCCTCATCAGGTAGATGAACAGCCAAATGCACCATCACATCAAAGAAGGCTGGAGGATATATCTTCTCAAGGTCGCATAGGATAGTTGGTATCCTCTCTTTAAGACGCTTCACATCATCTATCCTGATATTTCTACTGCAGAGTTCCCTGAAGAATTGTCCCAACTCTGCAACTGCTCTGTATAAGTCAGGGCGGCCCAATCCTCTAAGGAGAATAGGTAAAACCCTTTGAAGTAGGACATGGCAGTCATGAGTTTTCAACGCTTGTACCTTGGTTCCATCTGCACTGATTCTCCTTTCAGGGTTGGAAGAAAATCCATGTGGGAATCTCACACGTGACAAGATCTTGCAGAATTCTTTTCTCTTTTGCTTGTCCAAGACGTACACAGCTGGTGCCATATCCCGTGATTCACCAGTGCTATCCACCTGCAAATCAGATCTAATATCCAGGTGTGCCAAATCAATCCTAGATTTTAAGGTATCTTTTGTCTTGCCTTCAATATTAAGAAGTGTGCCGATAATGCTGTCACATATATTTTTTCTCGATGTGCATCACATCAAGATTATGCCTCAGATCCAAATCTTTCCAATACTCCAAGTCCCACAAAGTGGACCTGTGGGTAAACAATAATCTCTCTTTTGCCTTGGCACGCTTCCTTTTCCCGCTACCATTATCGGGATGGTTTCCTGGTGTAATATGCCTGACCTTCTCTAATTGCTCCTGCAACTCATCGCTAGGGAGCCTCTCTGGTGCATCACAGTTTTCATGACTTGCATTGAACACAGGTTTCGGTATTTTCTAAGACGCATCTTGTCCTTGTCAAGGAAACGGCGGTGTCCAATGTAACAGACCTTGCTAAGTATTGGGTATGACAGCGGATTCTTGTCACAACGAACACATGCATTGTAACCATGTGTCGTTCGCCCTGACATAGTGCCCAAAGCCGGATAATCATGGATGCACCAAATTATAATAGCATGCAGAATGAAATCAGCTGGTGGGCTGCTATATAGGTCTCGAGTGAGAACACCCCTCCATAGCTTTTGAAGTTCCTCCACAACAGGCTCCATGAATAAATCAAAATCCTTTCCAGGACTTTTTGGACCTGGGATGAGCAAGGCCATTATGTAGTTTGATTCTTTGATGCAAACATTTGGCGACATGTTGTAAGGGATAACAAGCTCTGGCCACATGCTATATGTCGCGCTCTGGTGGCCAAATGGGTTGAATCCATCTGTAGCTAAGCCAAGTCTAATGTTTCTCGGCTCAGCAGCAAACTCTTTGTGTTTCAGATTGAAGTTTGTCCAGTCACTACCGTGAGATTGATGGCTCATTACATTCAGATATCTGTGCTCCTGGTTCCTAGAATGCCATAGTACATCCTCTCTTGTTTGAGCATCATGAAACAACCTCTGCAATCTTGGTATAATTGGAAAATGTCTTAGAACCTTATGAGGAATCCTCTTCACAGCATCGCCATCTTTCCATCATGATGATTTGCATTTTGGGCATTCACTTAAGATGGCATAATCCTTCCAGAACAGAACACAATTATTCTCACAAACATGGATCATATCATATCCAATTCCAACCGCACGGAGGAAATTCTTCATTTTACTGTAGGTGTGTGGCAGCTCCGACACAGCTGGGTAACAATCGCGGAAAGCAGCCATCATCGCATAGAATGATTTGTTGGTCATCCGCTGAGATATCTTCACCTGAAGAAAGCTGACCATAGCTGAGAATACTGACAGCTTACAACCTGCGGTGACTGCCACGTTGCATTGCTCCAACATGCGGGCCCACCATTTTTCTTGTACAGGTGCAAGTTCTCAAAATGCGCGAGCATTTCGTAGCATTGTTGCAATCTTGGTCAGAATCACTGGCTCCGCCGCCACATCCTCCTCCTCCTCCTCTTCCACCTGAGCATCAGGCAGATCAAGATGGTGATCTGCTGCTTCCACATAGTCAGTGACATTGACGTTCACAGCTTCACCATGATGAACCCACCTAGTATATGTGACTAACATCCCATACAAGTGTAGATGATTTTGCACAGTTGACTGGGGTCTTGAAACTGAATTCATACAACTACCACACGGGCAGCGCACATCTGCTTTCAGACCACCGTACTCAGCTCTGATAAAGTTCATGAAGTTTTGAACCCCCTCGACATATGTAGGGAAGAATCGTCGAGCATAAGTTATCCAAGTCCTGTCCATCTGTCAGACATACAAATTAGTTCTTCTACTAGATATTATAGGAAAAACATATATGTTTCATTATAAAGTCCAGAAAAAATACCTAGGTCGATGTCTAAAGCTATGGCAAGATATTTGGACAAGCATATCTAAGTAACGAAATATATGTAAAGCTAATTCAATAAACAGATTGACTGATAAATTATGGCAGGCTATTTCAGCAATCAATGAGGTCGAGCACACAGCCATCGAAGGCCATCTCAACAACAAAGATTGAGTGTAAAATGGTGTCGAGCTATTTCACCTAACAGATTGGCTACTAGACCATGGCAATCTACTTCACAATACATACATGGTCCTAAAATATGGCAGGATATTTTAGCAACTAATCAGGCGTGGCATGCCATCTCAGCAAAGCAGATTGAGTGCAGAATAGGGCAAGGTAGCTTTTTAACCAGAGCATATTGAGTGTAAACTATTTCGGCAAGCAGTGAAATTAACAGAGTCTATCAGCTAACATCCAGCGCTACTCCGACATGCACGGGGTCTCAGTCTAGAATGCGCGTACCGTGGGAGAAGCTGACCACCGTGCGTCTCCAAAAGAACGTCGCCAGCGGTGGCGGTGCAGCTGGAGGACGGCAGTTTACGAGAGCGTACTGTGGGATCGAGAGGATCGCCGTGCATCCCCTCGAAGAACCACAGTGCTGACGTATCGGCGCAGCGGGGAGGGCTAGTTTGGCGGAGCGAATGGAGTGAAGGGGGGCGGGGGGAGGGAGTTTGGGGAATATTATTGGCTTGTTGACCGAAGGGGAGTTGAATTTGGGATTTGGGGGGGAATTTTTGCGCGGTGGGCGGGGGAGTTTGGCGAATGGTCGGTTTCTCCAATTGCGGTCACATGTGTCAGTGAAGAGGTAAGCCGAAGCGCATTCCCTTTGGGTGAGCGGTGTGCAGGACCGACCGTGTGAGGGGTGCAATGCGACCACGACAGGTGTGCTATAAGTGTACCGCCTTTTCCTTTTGAACTTGTAGAGCATAACACTTGGTTTTGGTGCTTCGCGTGATCCATCGATACAAATCCCGATTAAAACGGTGCCGGCGGGTCTTTTCCCGCGCGATATGCTGGAAGTTTGGCTTAGTTGGTTTGACAGACACAGCGAGAGAAAGACATGAAATGCGTGAATGTGTAGTGGACGTATTTTTGGAGGGCCTAAGAGAAATTGTGTATGTAAACCCTCTGTATTTATTTACTTCGCATATTAGCTTTGTCTCGGGTCAAACTTTCTAAACTTTGACCAAGTTTATACATACAAAAACAATGACAACCACAATACCAAGTAAGTAAGATTAGAATCATTATTCAATATATTTTCATACAACATATCTTTTTATTGTGAAAGTTCATATAACCGGACGAGATTCATGCAAACACGGCAGATTTTCATTACATTTCGAACTTTATGACAAAAAAAGAAAAGAAACCCGACCCTAAACCAATCCTACGGCGACGGCGTACGTCCACTTTCCTTTGTATTCCGCATCGGCGACCACGTCCTCCATCTGCCGTCTCCATGAACGGCGGCGGGGTTCAAGACCCGTGAAGTAAAGGTGCGATCTTCGGCGAGGAAGAGTAGAACACGGGAGACGGACCAGCCCACACCATGCCCTGCCGCCTCCCATGCCCTACTCATCCTCGGAGGAGTCCGCGTCCTCGGCGGTGCCGGTGGACGTGAGGTCGATGATGGACATGGATGTTCCATCGCTGTTCACGTGCCATATGCGCCCCCGAACATTGGACGGCGACGCGTAGAACGTGCGGCTGGAGGGGGTCTTGTCCTTAGCCGCCGGCACAGCCGGTGCTTGTGCGGCCACGTCCGCGTCCAGCTACGCCAGCATTGCGTTGCGAGCGGCGGGTTGAGCAAGGGCGGTGACCTCGAGCTTCATCTCCAAAGACAAGCTCTCCCGTAGAGCGTTCCCACCCGCGGTCATGGTGGATGTGGTGCCAGGGAGGAGGATGTGCTCTGGTGTGGAGTTTAGCTGGGTGTTGCTGCCTTTAAGTAGCGCATACCGGTGAGGCCAAGCGTCCGGGTGCATCAATGAGTCACCGGAGTTCGTACCTCGGGCGGCGAGCCTGCTTAATGGCGGCATGCGGACGGACGACATGAATGCGGGCAGCTGGCGCCGGGGGGGGGGGGGGGGGGCACGCACGCGGGCGAGGGACGAGGGTTTTTTGTGGGCCAGGGTAGTCAGCTGCGGGCGTGGCAACGTCGCAGATGCCCTTTGCTCACATGCGATCCCACATGTCAGTGACAAAGCAAGACGACCAGCATTCCCTTGGGTCAGAAGCATGCCAGACCGACCGTCTGGGGGTGCGACGTGAACGCGACAGGGGTGCTGTCAGTGCACCGCCTTTTCATTTCAAACTTGTAAACCATAACACTTGTAGAGCGTAAGACCGAAAGCATATAGTATGAAGTTGGCACCTCACCTATATCTAGCCTAGTAGCCCACGTGTACAATAATTATTCATACTAGCATATGTACCAGTATAATTAGTGTTCCGCCCTTTCCTTTTCAACTCGTGAAGCGTAACGCTTGATTAAGTAGTCGGACAATGTGTGTTGCCTGTCTTTGTATGTATTTGAGGTGTGCTGATTGAGGTGTCCGGCTGTTTGAAGGAATAATTGAGGTGTGCCCGCTTCGTGCTCGCATTTAGGTGTCCAACTTAGCATGTTCTGGCTGTAGTAACTATAGTATGTAAGTTGCTTGGAAAAATAGTTACCTAGGTCGGTTTTATGAGCCGTCCACTATGTGTCGCTCCCCATCTTAGTAGTGACAAACCCCTTCGGTTCATGACCCGACACACCTTTACGAGAACGATAGATGTGGAGAGATCGAGTGTGTGTCGTGCAAATCAAGGTTTTGGTGTGTGTCTATGATAGAAATGATCGTGTGAGGTGGAGATTGGGGGGGGGGGGGTGTTTGTGTGTACGCTAGTCGGTATTGTACCATCTACCTGTAGATCGATTGAAAGAGGACTAGGGTGGGTCCAGAGATCGATCGATCCACCGATGTACATAGGGGTGTAGAGAAAGATGAATGTATGCTTAAAAAAAGATAGATGAAAGGCTTGGTTACAATTAATGCATGGTAGAGTGACATGATGATCGAGATACAATCCCGATACCTCAAGAGGTCGATCATGTGTGACATGCACAAAGAGGAAGAGAGGTGCTATGCGTGTGTGTGTGCGAGAGAGAGAGAGAGAGAGACCCTGAGATGAAACCGAGAGAGATCGAGTGGGTGTGCAATACAGAGAGAGCGTGCATCAAAGAAAAAAATGTGACAACACTCTATGTTGGGTGTGTGAGACACATTATGCATAGGAAGACACTTGGTACTTGAATCCAACCTAAAAAAAGTTTCAAATATTAGAATTCAACCTAAAGTGGATTCAAATATTTGAACCGGTGATCATAGCATTTGCAAATCATATGTAAAGGGCATTCAATCTTTGTTTCGCTTTTCAACTTACAATATACCATGTACAAGCATGTACATAAATTTGTATTCAAACAAAAAATGGTTTTCAATTTGTATTCAAACACGTGAATGTTTGTTCTCGCGCATGTGCTTGCTACTAGGATTTCGCCACGTCTAGCCAGTCCAATAGCAACAGGAGTACTAGTACTAGTACTACCTTTGTTTTTCATGCCAAATTTTGACCATAATTTCAACTCAAATTTTTTTAATGCATGTCATCAAAATTTATATCATTCGATTCGTATTTGAACATAGTTTCCAAAGATATTTTTTTGATGACATGCATTAATATTATTTTAGTTAAATCTAAGGTCAAAATTTGACACAAAATACGAAGGGGACCAATAAACCAGGACGGAGGCATCTGCACTAGAGTAGGAAGTGCTTGTTAACACATGGCCCAGCTCACACTCTCAACAAATTTCTTGGAATCCGTGCTACAATCTCTCCCTCCTCGTCTCTCTCTTCTAGTGTGTTTTTTGCCATCAGTCGTCTCTCTCTTCTAAATTCAGCCGACGCGGGCGGGGAAGGGGGAGATGGAGGGGGAAAGTTTGCCTACCATCGGTTTGCTCTCAACTGCGGTCCCGCAAGCGAGCGAAAACGCAAGACGAAGCGCGTTCCATTCGGTGAGCGATGTGCCGGACCGACCGTGTCGGGGTGCAACGCGAACGCGACAAGTGTGGTGTACACTGTCAGTTCCTTTTGATCTTCCATACTTCTTTTTTTTGGAGGGAATGAACTTCTATACTTCAAGTACTCCTGTTGCGTACGTAACACTTGGTTTTGTTGCGGAATAGCTAACGCGCGCGCGCGCGGTGGAGCGCATGATTTCCGACCAGCTGGGCTTGTCCTAATTAAGTAAGTTCATCAAGGTGTATTATTGATAATTAAGGAAATGGCGGGCCCCACCCAAGTGAAAATCAGGCGGGGCAATTAATTGGTGATGGAAAGGTCCATGCGCGTTCACCAGGCGAGAATTAAATGGAAAGTAGAGTGGGCCAACATGCATGCAACCATGTGCTGCTTGTATCGTCAAAGGAGGAGGTGGGGCCACTGTAAATACATGGAAAAGGCTGCAGTTATTAATTCGGAAAGAAACAGACTTGGTCGGAAGTTGATTGAGGTTGCAAGAAGGGGATCCACGCGTTGGCATGCGCGATCGTGGAAGAGTCTTTTCAGATATGAATCCCACCTACAGCATCTCAAAAAAAAAATCCCACAGACCGAACGGTGGGGAGGTCCGGACGTCTGCGATGTCAAACTCCGAAACTTTGGTCCCATCCCACCCCACAACTCTCCAGGCTCCAGCCGTTTGGCTTTGCAAACTCCGCACAGTCAAAATTGATTGACCGGTCGTCACCGGTACCACTATTCACACCGGAACCTTCGCTGCTCGGCCTACGCCAGCTACTTGCCGACCGGTCACCACTGCCCCAAAACCCCACCTCCCAGCCCATTCTCCCACCTTTCAATCCCCTAGCCCACATCAGCCATCCCCTAGTTTGCCGGATAGCCATGGTGCGCAGCAAGATCACGTACTACAAGATGTTTATGCCGGAGCGCCGCGCAGAAATTGCGGCGGCGAGGCGCCACAGACCTCCGTTCCCAAGCTCGCTTTGCGGCGGGCCAATCCCCGAGTCCTCTAGAGCCGAGCTCCGAAGAGGAAGGCGATCCAATGTTCATGGCGGAGGTCGCAGCGTAGAAGGCCCCCGCGGCGAAGGAGACGATGGACGTCGACTTTGCGCCGGCGTCCGGGTCCCCCATGGTGTAGGCGGACCAGCGGTTCAACCTGGCGATCCTAAAGAAGCACCGGGCGGCGGAGGCTCAACTCGACGGGGAGCGCGCGGATGCCGCTGCCATCGAGGCCCTCTTGCAGGCGGAACCGGATGTCGTGGTCGTGAACCGGGCGGCGGAGGCTCAACTCGACGCGGAGCGCGCGGATGCCACTGCCATCAAGGCCCTCCTGTAGGCGGAACCGGATGTCGTGGTCGTGAACCGGGCGACGGAGGCTCAACTCGACGCGGAGCGCGCGGATGTCACTACCATCGAGGCCCTCCTACAGGCGGAACCAGATGGCGTGGTCGTGAACCGGGCGGCGGAGGCTGAACTCGACGCGGAGCGTGCGGATGCCGCTGCCATCGAGGCCCTCCTGCAGGCGGAACCGGATGTCGTGGTCCTGAATCGGGCGGCGGAGGCTCAACTCGACGCTGAGCGCGCTGATGCCGCTGCCATCCAGGCCCTCCTGCAGGCGGAACCGGACGTCGTGGACTTGAACCGGGCGGCGGAGTCTCAACTCGATGCGGAGCGCGCGGATGCCGCTGCCATTGAGGCCCTCCTGCAGGCCGAACCGAACGTCGTGGATGTGAACCGGGCGGTGCTCGCATCCGTGCAGAGCACCATCATGCTCCACGTGAACGAGTAGCTAGAGGCCGAGGACAACCACGCCGCGGAGACACACGTCGGTAGCTCTGGCTGGTTCGCGCCGGCAGCCAAAGACGACGAGGCCGGCTCGTTCCATGAGCAGTGATAGTTTTTCTTTATGTTGTTGTTTTTAGGGATCATTTGCTATGTAAAAACATATTTATATTTAATAAATCGGCCTTATAAACATACTGTATCAATGAAAATTAGGTGTCAGCGATTGGATGGCTGAGTTTGGTTTGATCACATGTGGTTTCTCCCTCCGTCCAGGTGTATAAGTCACCTTACGAAAATCAGATATTCCCAAAACGCTTAGGCGCAATGCATTAAATTCCGTCCTCGTTCCCCTCACTGCCTCGTTCATTAGCGAGCGAAAATTTTCTTTGTATTATTTCATGATTTGAATACAAGCATACTTTCTCAAAAAAAGCGAGCAAATTTTTTGGCCGAACCACGCGCGTGGAGGAAATGGCGACGGTGGGGCGGGCTAGTTTGGCCCATGGTCAGATTGCTGACATGCGTTCCCACATGCCAGTGAAATGCCAAGCTGGTTGGCGTTGAGCGGCGGGGTAGATCAACCGTGTGCTGGTCTGATGCGAACGCGACAGGCGTGCTGTGAGTGTTCCTTTTCCTCGTTTTAAACTTGTGAAGATAACCCCCTCAAAAAAATTGTGAAGATAACACTATGGTTCTTTGCCTTCGCACGATACATTGATGGAAATCCTGATTATAATGACACATAATTTTCTACTAAATCCCGTGAAAAGGCGTCCTTTTCGCCCCTCCGGCCGCAATCATCACGCTAATCATACTTTCTATTTGACTTCTTTCCCCATTATGGTGACGTCGATGATATCGCGATCTCTGTGGCTTTGGCGAAGTGCGTTCGACGGAGCGCACCACTGAGGCAAACGATGGTCATGTCGTTCGGAAGTGCCGCCTGGAAGCCGAGACAACCGCCTTCTTTGCATCCAGGAAGTCCGTTGGAGACAGCAACTGTCGTGTCACCGTGACTGTTGGATCTGACGTGACCACGTCGTTCGAGCTCGAGCTGCTGCAAGGGGACTCGAATGTGACCGTGTACCCTTACACGGGCACCGGTTTACTGTCGAAAAGGCTCTTCCGCATCGGGGACCCGTCTAGCCTATGCAACCAACGGAAATGCTGGCGTGCAGTTCGGGGCTGGCTTCGCTCATCGATCTATGTCCAAACGAAACAGAGTGGGAGACGGTCGTCCCCGACGGCGTTGTGAGGAAGATAGTCCAGGAGGCGAATCGCCAGCGGTTGCATCAACGAGGAAGGTGTGACTTCAGCTTTGACATGAATGTGGACCGGCATCATGTCGTTACCCTGCCGGCGCTACGTTCGTGGAGAAGCTTCTTGGCGAGGAAGGTGCTGGGACGTGCCCGGCATGTCTCGCACACACCATCAAACAAGTAGTACAGTAGTACCGCTTATCTAGGCTTTCGCTGGCCTATTGATGCACATACAAGAATTTTTAAATCATATAATGCTCTATGTACATTTGGTCTTGTCACTAATAAGTACTAGTACTATATTTATAACCATTGAGTAACTGGTACTACTTGGTGAATGTTGCGTAGCCGTGGATGTTCGAGCTAAATTTGAAACACAGTCACGATCAAACGAGATGTTACCATTGGGCTCCACCACTCCACCAGCCGGAATCACCTTGGCCTATTTGATTTGCAGGATCCTCAAAATGCAGGAATCGCAAAAATATAGGATTGTTCTATTTGGATGGGAATGGCTTGGACTGGAGTATAGGATAAGGATTGTGTGTTTGATGTCATAGGAAAGACAGATGCATTTTTAAAATACTCCTAGGTTGGGGTAGATGCGGGATTTCCTATATTATTAAATGTAGCACAATAGCTTCGTCCGTCCAGCTTACTGCGGGAAAGGTCGTTTATGGAAGAAGACGATGGAGAAGCGGATTCAGCGAAGGGTGAAATTATGGTTGCTTCGCCCGTGACTTTGTGATTTGACGCCTCATTGCTTTGTGATTTGTGATAGTAGAAGGGAGTAGACTCTTTGCTCTATGCATGCGTCCATGCAAGGGAGAAAGAGGAGAGAGGTTGCATTTTTTTATTCCTTCAATCAATTTGGCATCGGCGCACCACCGAGTTTCGGTTCCCTCTTTTTTTGGCTTTCGCAGCACCCTCCACAATGGTTCCCATCGATGCCAAAAGCTATTTTACCATTTGGCTACACATTGTGGATGCCCTTAAGTGTACCACTTGGTTTTGATTAGTAAAGAGGAGGTGCTTTTGCCGCTCGAAAGGTGGGGGAGGTTGGCCTCACGGTTTGCTAACATGCAGTCCCACGTGTCAGTGATGTACCAAGCCGATCCGCGTCCCACATGACTACATGAGGCAGAACAATGGCAGAAGCAACTTCAGCAAAGAGTGAAATGATTGTTGCTTCGTCCCTCCATCTTATACAGCGGGAAAGCTACAACTTTGTGATTTGACGCCTCATTGCTCATTACTACTGCGGCGCCACGACCGGGGTGCGTCCCCCCTGCTGCTCTGCACTGTTATTTGGTGCATGGCACGTGGACCCGGATGCTAGATGTCCCACATAAGGGAGTAGAACATTTATGAAAGCAAGCGCTCCACTCTTACGACGGAGGAGTACAAGACACGACGGCCCAGTGAACTGTAACTTGTACTGTACTACTGTACTGGTACTATGTGGTAGTCTTGTACTACTCTTGTACCACTTGGTTTTGTTGTTTCGCGCGATCCATCGATACAAACCCGATTAAACAGGCGAGGCCAGGTCTTTTCCCGCGTGGTAGGCAGGGTAGTTTGGCATAGTCGGTATGACAGAGAGACCGAGAGAAAGATGTGAAATGCTTGAATGTGTAGTGGGCCCTTTTTTTGTGTCATGTGTGTGTGTAGTCGCACCTTTCAGATCACTAGATGATACTAGCCATACATTTCAACGCAATTTTAATGTATGCAACATGAATAATTGAAGTAACAATATGAGATCTAAAACTTAGAATACATATGATTTATGGTGTTAGAGTATAGTAGTACTGTATTGCATAGTTGTTAGATATAACATGCGAGAACGTGTAGGGACGTACTTTTGGAGGGCCTACAGAGAGAAATTCGGCATAAAGTGGATTCAAATATTTGTATTCATCATCATAGCATTTGTAACTCATATCTAGAGTTTATACGATAGACGTGAATGCTTGTTCGCTGTTACGAAACCAGTACAACAATATTGGGGTGGCTTGCGCCAATTTAGGCATGGGAGGTTAGCCTAGTCGGCTCCACGGAGAGAGCGAGGGAAGAGATAAATACACTGGCGGTCTGTGACGCCCCCGACTTAATCTTGCGCTAATCATACACGCAAATGCACAGGATCAAGCCTAGAGACTCACTTGAAGATATCACAACACAACTGTAGACACAAAATAAAATAATTCAAGCTTTATATTACAAGCCAGGGGCCTCGAGGGCTCGAATACATAGCTCAATGACATACAAGCATCAGCGAAAGCATTAGATATCTGAGTACAGATATAAAAGTTAAAAACAGATAAGTCTTAAGAAGGCGGGGCAAAACAACAACAACGATCGAAAAGGCACAGGCCTCCTGCCTGGGAGCCTCCTAACTACTCCTGGTCGTCAGCGGTCTCCACGTAGTAGTACGCTCCTCCGTAAGTGTAGTAGAAGTCGTCGGCTGGGGCAGCTGGCTCCAGGGCTCCGTCATCTGGTCGCAGCATCAGATATTGGGGAAAAAGGGAAGCAAAGCAACCGTGAGTACTCATCCAAAGTACTCGCAAGACTTACATCAGAACTATTTTACTTATGCGTTGGTATCAAAGAAGGGCTGTATATGTGGACTAGACAGCAGAAATGCCAGAATAGAGAGAAAGGTCTAGCCTATCGAAGACTAGCATCTTCAGCTGTCTTGTAGCATTAGAAGAGTGCAGATTAGCATTATAATCAAAGTGGCAAGCATGTTGTAGCAAAGCCTAGAGATCCTTTCTCGACTCCCTGCGAGAAAGCGATCCCGGAGCTTCCAATTAATTAAAAGTATCTAGTTCAAGTAGTAGTAGATCGGGATACAACACTGAGCGTCCTGTTACCATGGACACGGCTATTCGAATAGATAATCTTCCCTGCAGGAGTGCACTACTGTTACCCAACACGCTCGATTACCTCCGGCCGGACACACTTTCCTGGGTCATGCCCGGCCTCAGCTGATCGACACACCGCAGCCCTACCTAGAGCTCAGCAGAGAGGTCCCCGCCGGTCTACATCCTAAGCGCTCAGGGGTCTAGGGCCCATCGCCCTTTGCACTCCAGGTCGTTGCGAGCAGGGCGAATCTCGGTACCACCTTTGTCATGGATGGCGCCGGCCCAGCCGTGCCGCAATGCTGAACTGGACATCTGATAGAGCTTTCGGCTGATACATACGGCGCCGAGGGCCCCATAAACCATTATCCCGCATGGTGGTAGTGCATATAGGCCAGTGGCCAACTCAGATCAATACCCAAATCTGTTAGCGCATTATTAGGAGCTCGCGGTGACGATCAGTACTCTTGTCGCCCCGTCTCGAGGAAGTGCAACAAGGGCCAGGCCCATCCCTCTCTAGGGCGGTCTCTGCCTGTCCGGCCGCGCCTCGTAATTATCTTGCGGGTACCCTCTAGGTCAACCCGTCTTCCCAGGAGACTGTCGGGAACTCAGGTCCACCTCAACTGGGGTGGTACCGCCTGTCCCTTCAGTCCCGCAATAACAGTACAAGGGGCAACAGTTAAATGTAACCGTGTGTCCGTAACACCAAGAGGGTAATCCGAGGAATCACCCTCGATGGATTCCCACTCGATGCTACCGTCAAGGCGAACCCGGAGGAATCACCCTTGATGGAGTCACACTTGAGGGGTTGCACGACAGAAGCTTCATTGGAGGTGGTGGAAGAGGAACCACCCTCGTATCCCACAACCGACTAGCTGTATCACAGAGGCATATCAGGAGTGAGATAAGAGGTATCACCCTCGGCACTCGAGGATAACTCTGTGGAGTCGAACAACTTAGGGGGTGTGCGGTGATGTGCTGGTCTCAGCCCGTCGATCACATCGACCGGGGCACAGGTAACTAAGCGGGGCAACTAGAACGAGAAGAGGGGCCACAGATGGTTTATCAACCAACCTATACTAAGCAGTTCGGATAGCAGGCAGGTATGAATAACAGTTACAAAAATAGGCTATGCATCAGAATTAGGATCAATCAGTAGCAGTAGCAAATTCTAATGCAAGCAGGAGGGAGAAAGAATAGGTGATATAGGCCTACGTCAAGGGGGTTTGCTTGCCTGGTTGCTCTGCGGCAAAAGAGGGGTCTTCGACGGTGTAGTCGGTCTCCGGAGCGGCGTTGGTCTCAGGGGCTATCGGAAAAGAAGAGGGGGAAGAAACAATAAATAAAGGCAAATAATGCAACACAGATGCATGGCACGACTGTCGGTACCAAAACCGGCAGATCTCGCGTAGGGGATCCAAACTATGGGTCAAGGAGTCGATGGTAACAGGGAACGTAGAGACAACGATTTACCTAGGTTCGGGCCCTCTCAAGGAGGTAATACCCTACGTCCTGCTTGATTGTATTGATGTGAGTGTATGAAGGTTACAGAGTTGATCTACCTCGAGATCGACTGGGCTAAACCCTAGGTAATGATATCTCTCCTTCTACGGACTAGGCCTTCTGGTTTATATAGACACCAGGAGGCCCTAGGGTTACACATGGTCGGTTACCATCAGGGGACAAACATGCCGATTACGCCAACTATTTCTTGGAGGATACGCCAAGTCTTCGGAGGTTTCCTTCTGATGCACGGGGTCGTCCACAATCCGGCCTGCCATCGACGTGTAGAGGACGGCCCACCAGCCCGGCCTACGAGAGATAGGCCGGCAGCCCGAGTACCCCCTAGTCTGGGACACCCTCAGTAGCCCCCGAACTAGTCTTCGAAGCCGAGGTAGCCGCCGAACACCATTGGCTTCGTGGACCAGTTCACTTTCCTCTGCGACACCGGTAACAGCCTGTATCACTCCGAGTTGTATTCTCAAGCATTGTCCGGTCGTACATACACCGAACTGTACCTCGGTAACGAAGTATAATAATAACTTAGCCCCGAAGGCTAGCCGCTTCGACGTTAATAGTGTTCTCATCTGACAACTTTTTGCGAAGGGTCACACCTTGCCACGACCGCAAGTTGGTTTATGACAAACTCGATTCGCGGTTCGAGGCAGTTTTCATTGGCACGTTCCATCGATATGGAGATCGTGTCCTGTTTTCAAGGGATATGATCAATAATCCACCTCATCCCACGCGCGCATAATGGCACGGTTACATGGGGAAATGGCGGGGACTGCGGCGCAGTAAAAGCACCGTGGGTTTTACAGCCCATAAAAAGAGCATAGCCTTCGTTCCCTTCGTACGCTCTCATCTCCCCCTTTTGCCATCGCCTTCCCCATCCCTTGAGCTCCAACGCCCAGATCTGCCCTTCGTCTCAAAAACCTTTCCCTCCACCCTCCTAATTCATCAATGGCGGGTTCCAGTTCTAAGGGCAAGTGGGAGGCCTCTAGCGTCACCAGCAACACAATCCTGGAGTTGAAGAGCGCAGGCTACCTCCCGGCCGACGTCGCCCATCGCGCTCCGGAGGCGGGGCAGGCAATCCCCACGCCGAGGCAGGGCGAGAGAGTGGTGTTCGTGCCCCACTTCATCCGGGGTTTGGGTTTCCCCCTTCACCCCTTCGTCAAGGGCCTCATGTTCTTCTACGGGCTTGACTTCCACGACCTCGCGCCGAACTCCTTCCACCACATCTCGGCCTTCATCATCGTCTGCGAGGCCTTTCTTCGGGTCCGGCCACACTTCGGTCTGTGGTTGAAGATCTTAAACGTCAAGCCGAAGATAGTAGATGGCCAGCAAGCGGACTGTGGAGGGGCAATGATCAGCAAGCTCCCGTGAGTGGAGTGGCCAGACGGTACCCTCATCGAGACCGTCAAGGCTGGTCTCATGGACCAAGAAGGGCCTTGACTGGGGGACGAACAAGGAGGTGATGCTGTCGCAGAGCCGGATCGCTAAAATGATAGAGAAGTTCGTCGCGCTGGTCAACGTGATCCAGATCATGCTCGGCCGCCGAATCCTCCCTTTCCAGGACAGGGCTTCCCCCATGTGGGCCTATAAGCCTGGAGACCCGGCCACCGTGCGCAACTTCTTCTGCACCTCCTATGCCCAACTGTGGAGGGCGCTATTCAAGCCGCAAAAGGACTGGTCGGGCGAGGAGGAAGACATCGGACACGACACCGCAAATCCCCCACGGGAGGTATGAGCAATTTTGTATCTTTTATCCGAACTGTTCCCTTTTAACAAGGTACTCAGCTTTGCTGCTTGTCTTCCGCAGAATTGGCTGAAGAAGGCCCAGCGGATCGACAGTCCGGCGCCGCTGCCAGAGGGACCCAGAACGCCCCTCCTGACGGCCATGCTGGCCGCGGAGCCGTACGAGGCGCCGGAAAAGAAGGAGAAGAAGAAGGACCAACAGGGGGAGGCCAGAGAGGGCCTCCACTCCCAAGGACCCCCGTGTGCTAGATCCGGGGACACCACTGCTCCCTCCGCGCAAGAGGAGGAGAAGGAGCAGGGAGAGGACGAGGAGGAAGATGATTCCTCCCAAACAGGGAAAAGAGAAGCGTCCGAGAGCACCGAGGAGGAGCCGCCACAACCCGCTCCCAAAAGACCGCGCAAGGCCAAGACAGCCTTGTCCGATGATTGCTCGGCCTCTGTCGAGGACTCTGAGGCCTTCGAAGAGGTTCCTCAGAAGATTCCCAGGGCCAAGCCACAGGCCCAAAGGTATGCGTTCTAGTAGCCGCTGAACCGTCCTTTAGCCGAACTGGGTTTAATAGTGATGGTGCTTCCGTTTATAATCTTGTAGCCCGTTGCGCTATCTCCCCACCGACCGAGTCTCGGAGGGGGATTCTCCACCGGCGGCGTTAACGGAGAGCGGGACCGAATCCCGCGCCTCGCCTCCCCCAATTGTCGAGGAGGCCGGGGAGGTCCTATCGAGGAGGACCCTTCCTGCGCCGTACGCGGGGGGAGAGGGCGATACTATCATGGCCGAGGTGAACACCTCGGTCGCCGAAGACCAGGAGGGGAGGGCCCCTCTGGTGAACGAAACGGAGGAGCTCGGACGACCCGAGCTCTCTCCGAAGACGACTCCGGAGACGTCAAGGCGTCCGGAGTTCGGCGCTCCGGACTTCGAGAAGGAAGGAGCCGAAGTGCCGCCGCCACCCCCGCCGGCCCCAGAGCAGGCCTCGACCGGGTGGCCAGATCAGATGGAGGATGCTCTAACCAGCTCCTCCATCGCCGAAGAGGACAGTGCACTTATGGGCGCGGTGTTACAAAGTATTCGGTCCGTGGATAACGGGCTGAAGGAGGCCTTTAGTGGCCTTCTGACCGGATTCAAGGTGAGCGAAGTAATGCTTTTTCCTTAGAAAAATTCATTTGTGTAAATGTATAGCCTCATACATAGTAGCCCCCGAGACTCTGACCGGTTGAGCAAAGCCGGTCGGAGGATCAATAATCGATATTTCGGATACTAACATGCATAGAATAATGCACATGCATCATCCTCGGCCGCAGCCGATAACGCCGAAGAGTTGGCCGAGCTGAATCGGAAGCTAAAGAGCTCCGAGGATGATCTGGGCTTGGTGAACAAGAGGTTCGTCGAGGCGCAAGGTAAGTCCGAGCTGTGATAGTGAATACAGCCGTAGGTTTGTAAGCAGTGTTCGAAGTATCCTAACGGAGATAACCGATTGTACTGCAGCTGCCGCCGCGGAGGTCGAAAACCTCAAGGCCGCACTGAGGACGGCTCAGGTGGATGCGGCGGCGCAAAAGGCGGCAGCCGAACTAGCGGCTGCCGAGCTGGCGGCGGTGAGAACCGCCAGTGAAAAGCACGAGGCCAGGGTGCTGGAAGTGCAGCAGGAGCTCGGGGATGCCGTCACAAGGTGTGAGGCCCTCGAGCATAAGAATAAGGAGCAGGCCACCGAGCTGACCTCGTTGGCAGCGGTGGCTAAGGAAGGGCGGACAGAGGCGTGCGGCTATCAAGAAGAGCTCTGCCAAGTCAGGCTGATCGCGGACGGTAAGCCGTACTTGCTACAATGTGTCTTTGGAGGTAACAGGTTCGCGTTGCTCACGCGGGTATGGCGTTCCGCAGGCGCCTTTGCGGACCTCCCGAAGAGTGCGGCGGATGTGGCGAGGTTCTTCGCAGGCCAGGAGGGTTGGGCCGAGCAGAGGCTTTTCTGGGCGCAATTTCAAGCGCCCGAACACCCTCCCCTCCTCAACAACCAGATGAAACAGCTGATGGAGTTGCATCGGATGGCGGAGCCGGTGATGAAGGACCTCTGCGTCAAACTATGGCCGTCGGAGCCGCTGCCGAGTAGCTACTTTGGTCTGGTGCAGAGGCTGTACGGCGCCCCTTCTCGGGTCGACGCCTGGAAGCGCTCGGCATGCATCGAGGGCGCTCGGATGGCCTTCGGCAAGACAATGGTACATTGGCCGAAGCTAAAGCCCGCCGAGATGGCCACCGGACCTCCGCCGCCGGGGAAGGAGCATAAGCGTCCCGAGCAGTACTTTCCCGCCGTGATGGACGGTGCTCGGGCAATAGAGGCCCAATGCTCAAAAGATGTAATTTATGAGTAGATGTAGTTTCCTTGTAATCGAGGAGTTGAAACTTTTGTGTAAATGCACATTGTTCGGCTAGGAACAAAGATGCCCGATTATGTTAATTTTGACTCCTGTGCGGCCGTGTGTAATCTGAAAGTTACCAGTCGTCCGCTTCAGCCCCCTTGCAAATATTGCATGGGGTGTTTTCTCGTAATACGTAAACCCTTAGGCAACATCTTGGTGCCCGGAGGCGGTTGTATGTACGGAAAACCAGGCAATCAGACTATGTGGTTTTAGTGCTTTCACTTAGCCAGAGGAGCTTGACGGTGGGGGCTGGTGACGAGCCCCTGGTGTTTGTGATAGTCGGACGAGCCGCAGTTGATCACATGGTTTCTGTAACACAGAACCCTTCGTATAACACGGACTAACCTCCAACAATTTTAGGCTAACGCCAGTCATCAGATCGCCGACCAGTTCTCGCTTATTGGGACAGTCAGTTTTCGGCTTTCTCCACTGAGGTACTTAACCAGGCGAGCTAGAAGTACAATCGTAGTGGTTCTCCCTTTACCCTCTTAGCCGAACAATGCGGAACGTAAGAGGGTAAACACAGGAGCCGGGCAACCCAACTATTGACCAAAGATGCAACTCGGAACTGATTCATATAATGCAATATCCGTGACGCCGATCACATAAAAATAAGTGCCGGGATAAGGTTTAAGGCAAGATCTATGTTCAAGCCCCCGGTCTATTAGCCGGTTTAAAATGGATGTATCATGATAGTTTACTTCGGCTAAGAGAGGCGGAGAGGAATATGCAACGTGAATGACTGCACGAGTATACCATAATAAAATGGTCTTTATTTCCTTTGAATGTGTGACATCCAACCGTACAATCCGGATTGCCGAAGTAACTTTAATAGATACTTTTAAAGAAATATATATATTGAGAGTGAAGGTTTACACAGGGCCTTCATGAGTGGTTTGACGTCCCTACTACGCCCTGCTGCATGTCTGTGCCTTTGCTCTTTAAGAAGCTTCCGTGGAAGCGAAGCTGTCCGCCGTGTATTCGGTGGAGGTAGTAATCTGTGGCGGGCGAGCCCTTGAAAAGGGGTTTTAAGAAGTCGCCGTGGTATATCAGCTTGACGCTGATCAGGCCCTAGATGGTGCCCGTTGTTGATGTCGATTCGAAGACATCTGTTGGCCATTTGTCGGTCGAACCGAGCTCTTGGCCTTTATTTTATGTGTCCCCACAACTGCCCATGGAATTTGGAGCTCGAAATTGTGCACTCGAGGTACGTATTTCGCGACTAGGTGGGCCGTGCTGTGGGGCACGTATCCCTATTTGGGGTGAGCATGGGAGTGTGCCGGGGGCGAGGCTGCAGTTCGGGAGCGCTTGCGTGCGTCCAGTGCCTTGGCAGTGGACTGGGCTTGCGACGCCTCGTCGGCAGCTTGGACTTCGGCGGCGAGAGCCGCAGTGTGTTCCTCTGTTCGGAGCGAGCGCTCGGTATTACCGTTAATGGTAATAACCCCCCTTGGTCCTGGCATCTTGAGCTTCAGGTACACATAGTGCGGGACGGCGTTAAAGCGAGCGAAGGCAGTCCGTCCGTGGAGTGCGTGATAACCACTGCGGAAAGGAACAATATCGAAGATCAAGTCCTCAGCGCGGAAGTTATCGGGCGAGCCGAAGACTACTTCCAAAGTCACGGATCCCGAGCAGCGTGCCTCGACGCCAGGAATTACACCTTTAAAGGTGGTGTTGCTCAGTTTGATCCTTGATGGGTCGATCCCCATCTTCCTCACTGTATCAGAGTAAAGCAGGTTAAGACTGCTACCTCCGTCCATCAGGACCCTAGTGAGGTGAAATCCGTCCACGATGGGGTCGAGTACTAGAGCCGCCGTTCCTCCATGGCGTATACTGGTCGGATGGTCTCGGCGGTCAAAAGTGATCGGGCAAGCCGACCACGGGTTGAATTTCGGGGCTACCGGCTCTAGGGCATAGACATCCCGAAGCGCGCGTTTCCGCTCCTTCTTTGGTATATGCGTGACATAGATCATGTTCACGGTTTTGACCTCTGCAGGGAACTGTTTCTGGCCCCCATTATTTGGCCTGCGAGGATCGTCGTCGTCCTTGCTCCGGGGGCCCTTGCCCTATTCTTCAGCTATGGCTTTTCCGGCCTGCTTAATTACCCAACAGTTACGGTTGGTGTGGTTAGCTGGCTTGTCAGGGGTGCCGTGAATCTGGCAGGGCCTATCCAATATTCTATCCAGTGCAGACGGGCCATCCCGGTTCCCTTTAGAGGGTTTTTTCCGCTGTCCCGATTTCGAGCCGCTGAACCCGGCGTTTACCGCTGTGTCATCGGCTTCACCGCCATTGTTTGAGTGCCGGCGCTTATTGTTTCTATTGCGCCGCGGTTTGCCATTCCCGTCCCGGGCTTCTGAAGTGCCGGGGTCTTCGGGGTGGTTGCTTCGACGAGCCAACCAACTATCTTCACCCGCGCAAAAGCGGGTCATTAGGGAGGTAAGGGCCGACATTGTTCTCGGCTTGTCCTGGCCGAGCTGACGAGCAAGCCACTCGTCCCTAATACTGTGTTTGAATGCCGCAATTGCTTCGGCGTCCGGACAGTCGACGATCTGGTTCTTCTTGGTCAAGAACCGGTTCCAGAATTGCCGGGCTGACTCTCCGGGCTGTTGGATGACATGGCTCAGGTCATCGGCGTCCGGTGGCCAAACATAGGTGCCTTGGAAGTTAGCTCGGAATGCATCTTTGAGCTCTTCCCAACTCCCGATGGAATTTTCGGGTAGGCTGTTCAGCCAATGCCTGGCCGGTCCCTTGAGTTTCAGCGGTAAGTACTTGATAGCATGGAGATTATGTCCTCGAGCCATATGAATGTGGAGAAGAAAATCCTCAATCCACACAGCTGGGTCAGTTGTCCCATCATAGGATTCGATATTAACGGGTTTAAACCCCTCGGGGAACTGATGCTGCATCACCTCGTCAGTGAAACTCATTGGGTGTGCGGCGCCCCTGGCCCGGGCCACATCGCGTCGAAGATCAGTTGTCATCCGGGCACGGTGCTGCTCCCGAGCTCTGTCGTTTGTATCGCGCCAGGCTTGGTATCCGTCCCGCCCGGCGGGTGCATATCATGTGGATCTGTAAATGGACCTCGATTGGAGCCCGAGTGCGTTCAGGTCGTGGCGCAGATCGTATTGGTCATCCGGTTGAACCGAGAAGGGGCGCCGTACAACCTCTGCACCAGGGTCTTTGCCAGCTCGGCGAGAGGGCACGAGTGGGTATTGGGCTTCCCTGGCCGCCCTATCCCGTCCTCGAGGGGGCACCGGTGGAAGTTTGGCGTCTCCGGCCGCTCTATCTCGTCCTCGAGGGGGCGCGGGTGGGTGTTTGGCTTCTCCAGCCGCTCTATCTCATCCTCCAGGGGGCGCGGGTGGGAGCTCGGTTTCCACAGCTGCCCTATATCGTCCTCGAGGGGGCCGGTCGGGCTGGTCTGCGTAAGTTCGTCTGGGAGGTACGGGCTCGAAGGCCTCATCCTCGAATTCTGGAAGGAGGCGCCGCCGTGGGTAACTCTTATATTGGCCCTGACGTTGATCGTCGAGGCCTTCTTCGGCGGCTAAGACCATTGTCCATCTGTCGTTGAGTGTATCTTGTTCGGCCCTTAGCTATTGTTGTTTCATCTTCAAGCTTCGGGCGGTGGCGATGAGTTGCCGCTTGAATTTTTCTTGTTCCAGGGGATCCTCTGGGATGATAAAGTCTTCGGGTCCGAGGCTATCTTCCTCTTCAGATGGAGGGAGGTAATTACTGTCCTCGGAATCATCGAGGTCCTCGGGGTCACCCTGGTCCTCGTGCCCCTCAGGGGCGTCAGGGCGTTGCTCGGGCGTGTTATCGCCGAGCTCCCCCAAATTATCCGGAGTCTCGTTATCTCCGGTGTCGTTTGTGTCTGTGTGATTTTCCATGCCCTTCCCTCGCCCTTTGGCTCGCCGTCGTCAGCGTCTGGGCGGGTCTTCGGTGGTGTCGTCGCCGCCCTTCTTGGTTGTGTCACCGTCCTTCATGGGGGTGTCAACCATGTAAACATCATAGGTGGAGGTGGCAGTCCACTTTCCGGTATTTGCAGTGGCAAGGAAGGTATCCGTGTAGGGCGGGACATCAATGTCCTCGTCCATGTCATCAGCCTCCTCGGAGGCATAGTCCAGCATGTCGGTTAAATCTTCGACAGTGGCTACCAAGTGGGTGGTGGGTGGGACGCAAAATTCCCCGCGGCCGACATCCTGTCCGACCTGATCCTGGTCCGAGGACGGGCCGTCCGCGATATTTATCATCTGGATCCGGTCCAGCATCTCGCTTAAAATCGAGGGGTCAACTGGATCTGTGTTCGGGCAGCCATCGGAGCTGGGCTCCGGCGCGCTAATAACGGGAGTGTGTTCGGCCAAGGGCGACCCTTGGTTTTCCGGCTCCGGGGTCGGATCCAATCTCAAGATCAGATCCAAACTGAGGTCCGCCCCGAGGACGGGGGCGGGGAAGGAATCCGAAGTCAAGGCCTCGGGGTTGGTGGGTTCCTTGGGTAAGGCCGAGAACCCAGTGAAGACCAGATCGCCTCGAGCATGGGCGACGTACTCAAGGCCGCCGAACCTGATTTCCTTCTTAGGGGCGAAGCTGCCGACCCCGTTGAGGTGACCGGTCGGATCGGCGTGCAACACGATGCTGCCGAACGCGAAGAGCTGGCCGGGGACGAAGATGTCCTCGCTGCGAACTCCGTTGCTGAAGAGAAGAGCTGTCCGAGGACGATGATACCCCCGCTGCAGGTTCCATTGCTAAAGAACTGTCCGGGGACGGCGAGCCATCGATCCTTGGCGACCCACGACGGGACTCTCAATGAAAGCACCAATGTCGGTACCAAAACCGGCAGATCTCGGGTAGGGGATCCGAACTATGGGTCAAGGAGTCAATGGTAACAGGGAACGTAGAGACAACGATTTACCCAGGTTCGGGCCCTCTCAAGGAGGTAATACAATACGTCCTGCTTGATTGTATTGATGTGATTGTATGAAGGTTACAGAGTTGATCTACCTCGAGATCGACTGGGCCACGTCAGCGCGTTGACTGGGTCAACCCAGTCAACGGGGTCAGTGGGGCCCGCTAGCAGTGACACTGGGTGGGCCCCAGCCATGCCACGTCGGCGCCGGCGCCGGAGAGAGCTCCAGCGAGCCCGTAATGCGGCCGTGAACTCCGGCGAGCTTGGGTTTCGTGTACAGTCGATCATCTTGCGCGCGGTTTCTTGCTCTCGATCGGCCACTTCGAGCCACGTCGATCTGTGCAAACGGCGCGAGCTCCGGTGGTCTGTAACGACGGCTACGGCGAGCGCGGACGGCGGCCGGAATCGAGACTCGGCGCATTCGTCGCTCCGGTACGTTTGCACGCGGACTAAACCTACAGGGAGCACCAGGAGGCCTCCCTGAGCACGAAGGCATGCTTGCTTAGCCACGGCACGGGCTACAACGTCGACGGCGAGCTCGACAGCGGAGCCCGAGCTCGGCAATGGCGGCGTGACGAGGACAGCGAGCTACGGCAAAATTGCGGCCAGCTAGAGGGAGGGGAGAGGGATGGATGCTCACGGTGGGGCGCACGGTGGCCGCTGGTAGCTTAGGAGCGCGGAATCGGAGCGGATCGGCGGCGGCGGAGCGTCGGGGATCCGAGGAAGACGAAGACGGCTCCCTGGCGATGCAGAGCCTCGGCTCCAGCAGGCTGCACCGTAGGTCGTGGCAGTCCACGGCGAGGCCGACGAGCACGGCCAGGCCGCGTGGGAGGCACGGTGGTCGCGGCGGGGATGATGGCGGCACTCGGGCTGTGGGGAGAAGAGGCGAGTGCGAGCGAGGGAGAGAGGGGGAAGAGAGTGGCGAGGCGTCCGGGGTCGCGGGGTGATCCTTATCACCTCCTCTCTCCAGCTCCGTCGCCGTGGCGAGCGGTGGACGGCGCCACGCGCGCCGGACGCGGGGACGCCGATACGGAGGGCAGGAGCAGGTGAGGTTGACGATGGGCTCCAGTGGGCTGCACTGTAGCACTGGACCAAAAGCCAGGTGAGCATTTCTTTCTATTTCCTTTCTGTTTTCCCTTTTTCATTTCTGTCTTGGATTATTTAGAGCCACTAATTGAGTTTTGTAAAATATGTAACTAGTCACTTATTTAACCTTGCATTATTAGACAATGCCACAAAAAGTTTGGTGGGTGTTGGGCTTTGTTTAAATTTTGGTCAAATAGAAATACATTAAATGAATTGTTTTAGCTACTGTTTTTGGTTGTTATGGTCAATTTGGGAATTTAAATAATGTTGTTTTTATTTTTATAATTGCTCTGGGATTATTTGGAATATTATGAACATTTTTGTTTTGCTGTTTGGATAATTACAAAATTTGAATTTGAAGTTGGATTACTCTCTAATGCAATTTACTTAGAATGATCTTGATGACATGGCTAATTAATTAGCAATATTGCAGGGTTAGGATATGGGGATGTTGCAATTCTCCCCCACTACAAGAAATCTCGTCCCGTGATTTAAGAGGTGGGGCAAGGGGTATCTTCGGGATCAAGGATGTATAGGAGAGTCAGGTTTTGATCAGGTGGAACTGTGATGAGGGTCGATTAAGCGTGGGAAGGCAGTGACATCTTGTGCGGTCACGACAACAAGACGTGTCAGAAGGAAATCTGTCAGCTATGTTGGCAACAACGTCGGTACCAAGGGCGGGAAGCGAAGAGAACCATTTTCCTGCTCGTTAAAACGAGGCGGACCAATAGGCAAGGTTCTCGTCCATCGGTGGTTACCGGAATGTCATGAACAGTAGTGACAAGGTTTTATTTGGAGGTGTTGACTTAAGCAGGGAATTATCACTGCTCAGATAAAAGCTAGATTAGAAGAAAGGTTAAACAGACCAATGGAAAGGAAACTGTGATGATCAGATTAAACAGACCAATGGAAAGGAATAATTGCAGACAATCCAGCTCTCCGGGTGGATGTGAATACGAGAACCTAATGTTAGTGTTAGCAAAACTTTAACCCGAATAGAGGAGAGATCAGAGTCCCGGAGTATGGAAGAGGAATAAAAGATCCTAATACCACCCATTGGCGACGTGGGCCCGTAAGCCACACAGCCACGTTAGTAAAACTGTTTTCCAAAGACTAGACTTATCTTCGGCCAAGGAGTTGGAAAGGGGGTTCCTACAGGCAGTCGGCTCTAATACCAACTTGTGACGCCCCCGACTTAATCGTGCACTAATCACACACGCAAATGCACACGATCAAGCCAAGAGACTCACTTGAACATATCACAACACAACTCTAGACACAAAATAAAATAATTCAAGCTTTATATTACAAGCCAGGGGCCTCGAGGGCCGAATACATAGCTCGATGAAATACAAGCATCAGCGAAAGCATTAGATATCTGAGTACATATATAAAAGTTAAAAAGAGATAAGCCTTAAGAAGGCGGGGCAAAACAACGACAACGATCGAAAAGGCACATGCCTCCTGCCTGGGAGCCTCCTAACTACTCCTCGTCGTCGGCGGTCTACACGTAGTAGTACGCTCCTCCGGAAGTGTAGTAGAAGTCGTCGGCTGGGGCAGCTGGCTCCGGGGCTCCGTCATCTGGTCGCAGCATCGGATATTGGGGAAAAAGGGAAGCGAAGCAACCGTGAGTACTCATCCAAAGTACTCGCAAGAAGGGCTGTATATGTGGACTAGACAGCAGAAATGCCAGAACAGAGAGAAAGGCCTAGCCTATCGAAGACTAGCATCTTCAGCGGTCTTGTAGCATTAGAAGAGTGCAGATTAGCATTATAATCAAAGTGGCAAGCATGTTGTAGCAAAGACTAGAGATCCTTTCTCGACTCCCTGCGAGAAAGCGATCCCGGAGCTTCCAATTAATTAAAAGTATCCAGTTCAAGTAGTAGTAGATTGGGATACAAAACTGAGCGTCCTGTTACCGTGGACACGGCTATTCGAATAGATAATCTTCCCTGCAGGGGTGCACTACTGTTACCCAACACGCTCGATTAACTCCGGCCGGACACACTTTCCTGGGTCATACGCGGCCTCGGCTGATCGACACACCGTAGCCCTACCTAGAGCTCAGCAGAGAGGTCCCCGCCGGTCTACATCCTAAGCGCTCAGGGGTCTTGGGCCCATCGCCCTTTGCACTCCAGGTCGTTACGAGCAGGGCGAAAATCGGTACCACCTCTGTCATGGATGGCACCGGCCCAGCCGTGCCGCAATGCTGAACTGGACATCTGACAGAGCTTTCGGCTGATACATACGGTGCCGAGGGCCCCATAAACCATTATCCCGCGTGGTGGTAGTGCGTATAGGCCAGTGGCCAACTCAGATCATTACCCAAATCCGTTAGCGCATTATTAGGAGCTCGCGGTGACGATCAGTACTCCTGTCGCCTCGTCTCGAGGAAGTGCAACAAGGGCCAGGCCCATCCCTCTCTAGGGCGGTCTCTGCCTGCTCGGCCGTGCCACGTAATTATCTCGCGGGTACCCTCCAGGTCAACCCGTCTTCCCAGGAGACTGTCGGGAACTCAGGTCCACCTCAACCGGGGTGGTACCGCTTGTCCCTTCAGTCCCGCAATAACAGTACAAGGAGCAACAGTTAAATGTAACCATGTGTCCGGAACACCAAGAGGGTAATCCGAGGAATCACCCTCGATGGATTCCCACTCGATGCTACCGTCAAGGCGAACCCGGAGGAATCACCCTCGATGGATTCACACTTGAGGGGTTGCACGACAGAAGCTTCATCGGAGGTGGTGGAAGAGGAACCACCCTTGTATCCCACAACCGACTAGCTGTAACACAGAGGCATATCAGGAGTGAGATAAGAGGTATCACCCTCGGCAGTCGAGGATAACTCTGTGGAGTCGAACAACTTAGGGGGTGTGCAGTGATGTGCTGGTCTCAGCCCGTCGATCACATCGATCGGGGCACAGGTAACTAAGCGGGGCAACTAGAACGAGAAGAGGGGCCACAGATGGTTTATCAACCAACCTATACTAAGCAGTTCGGATAGCAGGCATGTATCAATAATAGTTACAAAAATAGGCTATGCATCAGAATTAGGATCAATCAGTAGCAGTAGCAAATTCTAATGCAAGCAGGAGGGAGAAAGAATAGGTGATATAGGCATGCATCAAGGGGGTTTGCTTGCCTGGTTGCTCTGCGGCAAAAGAGGGGTCTTCGACGGTGTAGTTGGTCTCCGGAGCGGCGTCGGTCTCAGGGGCTATCGGAAAAGAAGAGGGGGAAGAAACAATAAATAAAGGCAAATAAGGCAACACAGATGCATGGCACGACGGTATGCAGTGTTAGTGGTGACCTAATGCATGGCTACATGTCGCAGACGAAACGGGAAAATATCTGGGATATTTTCCCGGCGTTTAGGCTGATTTCGGTATACTGAACCGTAGGGGATGGTTCCATGTTCAGGTAGTTAGGAGTGATGGTCAAGCATTTTGACCACATATTCGGATTCGTCTCGTTTTTCTGATCAACTTTCATGTAGAAAGGTTTTCGATCCGAGCTACGGTTTATTTTCTATGAATTTTCAAAGATTTAAACTATTTTCTGAAATTTCTAGAATTATTTTAATTATTTAAATCGCATTTTCCAGAACAGTGTATTGATGACGTCAACATGACGCCAGTGTGACGTCAGGTGAGTCAACCCGTTTGGTCCGGGTCAAATTTGACCAGTGGGTCCCACATGTCATAGACACAGTACTAATTAGAGGTTAATTTAAACTAAACCGGGTTAATTAGGGAAGTGGACCCACATGTCAGCGACAGATTAGCAATTAGGTTAATTTTAAAAACTAATTAGGTTAATTAGACGCGGGGGCCCACTGGTCAGTGACAAGAGCTGCCACGTCAGCGCGTTGACTGGGTGAACCCAGTCAACGGGGCCATTGGGGCCCGCTGGCAGTGACACTGGGTGGGCCCCAGCCGTGCCACGTCGGCGCCGGCGCCGGAGAGAGCTCCAGCGAGCCCGTAACGCGGCTGTAAATTCCGGCGAGCTCGGGTTTCGCGTACAGTCGATCATTTTGCGCGCGGTTTCTTGCTCTCGGTCGGCCACTTCGAGTCACGTCGATCTGTGCAAACGGCGCGAGCTCCGGTGGTCTGTAACGATGGCTACGGCGAGCGTGGACGGCGGCCGGAATCGGGACTCAGCGCATTCGTCGCTCCGGTACATTTGCGCGCGGAGTAAACCTACAGGGAGCACCAGGAGGCCTCCCTGAGCACGAAGGCATGCTTGCTTAGCCAATGCACGGGCTACAACGTCGACGGCGATCTCGACAGCGGAGCCCGAGCACGGCAATGGCGGCACGACGAGGACGGCAAGCTACGGCAAAATTGCGGGCAGCCAGAGGGAGGGGAGAGGGATGGATGCTCATGGTGGGGCGCACGGTGGCCGCTGGTAGCTTAGGAGTGCGGAATCGGAGCGAATCGGCGGCGGCGGAGCGTCGGGGATCCGAGGAAGACGAAGACAGCTCCCCGGCGATGCAGAGCCCCACGGCTCCAGCAGGCTGCACCGGAGGTCGTGGCAGTCCACGGCGAGGCCGATGAGCACGGCCAGGCCGCGTGGGAGGCACGGTGGTCGCGGCGAGGACAACGGCGGCGCTCGGGCAGAGGGGAGAAGAGGCGAGCGCGAGCGAGGGAGAGAGGGGGAAGAGAGTGGCGAGGCGTCTGGGGTCGCGGGGTGATCCTTATCACCTCCTCTCACCAGCTCCGTCGCCGTGGCGAGCGGTGGACGGCGCCGCATGTGCCGAACGCGGGGATGCCGACACGGAGGGCGGGAGCGGGTGAGGTTGACGACGGGCTCCAGTGGGCTGCACTGTAGCACTGGGCCAAAAGCCAGGTGAGCATTTTGTCGGGGGGATGACCCCCGGGTAGGCGACGGGGCCCGGATCCCTTTCGGAAAATCATCGGAGCAAGACAAGTCCCTCAGGCCGGCTTGCCATGCACGCCGGCTCCCCAGCGCGAGCCGGCTCGGCACGGCGACCCGGCCTGGCCGGCTGGCCCATGCCGGCCGGCCGCGAGGAGACGAAGCCTTAGCGACGAAGCAAGCGTGGCTACAACGCTCCTCCCTTTATACTGACAGAGCAGGCGAGGCTGCAGCTTTCCTTGCGCCCCCGCCCGAGGCGGGCGGTGTCAGGGAGGCGCGGTCCTGTAGAAACGGCGGCGCCGACCTCCCTCTGACGACGGAAAATACGCGCCACAGTGCCTCGTACCCAGACTGACAAGAGACAAGACCCGCCACAGTGCCCCGCGCCAGGCAGGTGCAGCGCACCTGGCGACCCGGCGTTCCGGCGATCCGGCCACCGAATCCCGGTCAATGACACTAGGGGCCCGCACCTCTGTAACGTTACCTTTGTAACCCTCGGGGTCGGCCTATAAGACCCCCAGGGAGGCCTCTATGCAGAGGGATCCACCGGTTCACTCCCTTCCGTGGCATAGCCGCTCCTCACTTCCCTTTAGTGATTCCTCGCTCCTCAGCACACACACTCCCGCCGGAGATGCAGAACGGTGGCCTGAACCCTTCTCCCCCCTCCGTCCAAACAGCTCCAGGAGCAACTCTGTAACCTTTGCGCATATCAGCTCATACGGCAGGATTAGGTGTGTCTCGTGTCTCGCGCTTGTTCGTGCCAACCTCGCCTCCGGAGCCCACCGGCGTCCTCTCGTAGCCCCACCTCTCAAGCCATCTCATGGCATCTGCCGTGAATCACGCGCCCCCCGCGAGAATACCACGACAGTTGGCGCCCACTGTGGGGCCGCTCGCGGCACCGGCCGGAGTCAAGTTCCGGACGAGGCCCTTCACCAGCTCCGGCGAGCGCATCATCCACGGTTTCGTCCGTGCGCCTCGCACGTCCAAACCGGCCGGCTGCAGCGCTGCGCTGGGCGCGGATGTCGCCTGCCCCGCAGGCTGCTTCATCGTCCCCTTCGGTGCGCTGCGCGTTTTCGTCGCGCTCGTCCCCGACGTGTTTCCGAGCGAAGTGTGCAATTGCACCGACTCGCCTGTCCCCGTTAGCTGCGCCGCCTCCGACAACGTCACCGCTCTCTGCGTTCACGCGGAGGTGCTAACCATCGGCACCAGTTCCGGCTCCCCGCGCGCCAAGGAGAAGGCTGCCGCGGCCGCCGCCGCCGCGGTTGCGGCTCTGCCTCGCCGGACTGAACCGCTCCACGATACGATCCGGAGTCTGCGAGCCCCCATCACGCCTGACGCCGACACGGCTGCTGCAGCGGCCCAGCTCAACGAGGGCCGCCAGCATCTGCTGCTCGAGGCCACGGAGCTTGCGGCAACCCGGCGACGGTTGGAGTCCGCCCAGCGAGAATTCGATAGCGCACACGGCCTCACTCCGCCCGCCGCCAAGCCCAGCCGGGTCGCGGAGGTGCGGATCCGTGGGGGCGCCCTCGGCCGCGCGCTGGGCGCAGGCCGACCCGTCTACGACACCCCCTTCAAGAACATGCACGCGGCGCAGGCCGCGATTGCTGATCTCGAGTTCCTGGAGGGCGAGGAGCTGCAGCAGCAGCAGCATCAGCGCATCCGCGACCTCATCACCGCGGCGAATGAGCAGCAGCAACGTTTCGACCCGGCCCGGCCATCTGGCTCCGCCTCAAGAAGAACCGACGACCCGGAGAGGGCTCTCCGGGTTGCGCGGCAGACGTCTTCGCATGCCACTAGCGCGAGCCACTCTGGCCGGCACCGGTCCGGCCGGAGCCGGCACAACCACGCCATCACCGCTGGAGACGGCAACGCTGGCGAGACGGCCGGCGACGGCCGGGTTCAGCAGCCGTGTCCCGTGGCCGGCCGAATCGGCTTCCACGTTCCCGTGGCTGACCGACTCGGCCCCCGCGAGCCCTACGACGAAAGCGACGCCCGTCACCGCATCGACTGGCTGGCGCGCTCCACGGCCCTAGAGGAGGAAAGCTCTGTCGGCCCGGCGTGCTTCGGCCCCCGCATTCAAGAAGAACCCTTCCCCAAAGGCTTCTCGCTGCCCCGCGACTCCCCAAAGTACACCGGCGCCACCAAGCCGGAGGACTGGCTAACCGACTACACCACGGCTGTCGGCATAGCCGGCGGCAACCGGCGTGTGGCTGTCCGTTACGTCCCCCGCATGCTGCTCGGTTCGGCCCGGACGTGGCTTAACAGCCTCCGAGCCGGCAGTGTGAACTCCTGGCTGGATTTCGAAGACGCGTTCATTCGCAACTTCACGAGCACCTACAAGTGACCCGGCAAGCCTCGCCAGCTCACCATGTCCGTCCAGAAGCCGGGCGAGCCCCTGCGCGATTTCCTCACGCGGTGGACAGAACTCCGCAACTCTTGCGAGGGCGTCCACGAGGTCCAGGCCATCCAATATTTCATCGACGGGTGCCTAGATGGCACTCTGATCAAACACCAGCTGGTGTGTGACGAGCCGGAGACCCTGGCGGAGCTCATGGCCATGGCGGACAAGTACGCTACGGCCGACTCCGCGATGAATGTGAAGATCATGATCGACGCAGACGGCAAGCTCCTCCCGGCCCAGCCGGCTCCCTCCAAGCCGGCTGGCGACAACAGTCAGCGCCGGCAAGACGGCAACAACAACAACAACAACGGCAAGCGCCGGAACGACCAGCCGGCACCCCGCTACGACAACCGACAAGTCGCCGCCGTCGAAGGGGAGCAGGCGGCTGAGCAAGGCTCCAGCCAGCGCCAGCGCACTGGCAAGGCCGTCTGGCAGCCCAATTGACTTTTGAGCAGATGCTCGACGCCCCCTGCAAGAACCACAGCGGCGGGAAGCCGTCGAGGCACACGCTCCGGCAGTGCAGTTTCACCCAGCGACTGTTGAAGGGCAACCTTCCACCACCGCCGCCCGGAGCCGGCCCGCAGCAGCCGCCGCTCCCGCCGCCGCCACCGCCACCCGCCGCCCTCGCCGACAACCCTTTCCCGTGCCCGGACGCGTCCTATGTCGTCTTCACCAGCGAGGGGAATGACAAGCACGCCAAGCGCAAGCATGTGGCCGAGGTGAACGCCGTCATCCCTTCGGTTCCCCAGTACATGCACTGGTCCGACCGGCCGGTGAGCTGGACCCGGGAGGACCATCCGGCCGTCATGCCCACGCCGGGCGGCTATGCCCTCGTACTCGACCCCACCCTCGTCTCCGAGAAGCGCACCTGCCGCTTTTCACGGGTGCTGATCGACGGCGGCAGCAGCATCAACATCCTGTACCGCGACACGATGACCAAGCTCGGCATCGAGGCGCGACAGCTGGAGCCGACCCGGACGGTGTTCCACGGCATCGTGCCGGGACTCTCCTGCTCCCCGATCGGCCGGATCTGGCTCGACGTCCTGTTCGGGCAGCAGCCACTTCCGCCGCGAGCCGATCTGGTTCGAGGCGGTCGACCTAGCCAGCCCCTACCACGCGCTGCTGGGCCGGCCCGCGATGGCCAATTTCATGGCGGTCCCCCAGTACGCCTACCTGAAGTTGAAGATGCCGGGACCCAAAGGCCTCATCACCGTCGTCGGCGATTACAAGAAGTCCATCGAATGCGCCAAAGCCGGCTCCCAGCTGGCCGAGTCGCTGGTCATCGCCGAAGAGAGGCGCCAGCTCGACCAGATCGTGGCGCTGGCTAACGCGCAGCCGGCCATGCCGGCTCCGCCCAAGCCGGCCGCCGACGAGGCCTCCTTCAAGCCGGCCAAGGACACGAAGAAAGTCCCGCTCAACCCGGCTGACCCCAGCTCCAGCAAGTACGTCGTCGTGGGCACCGGCCTCGACAGCAAATAGGAAGGCGAGCTCGTCGATTTCCTCCGTGAGAATCAGGACATCTTGGCATGGTCTCCCAAAGACATGCCGGGTGTCCCGAGGGAATTCGCCGAGCACAAACTACACGTCCGCAAGGACGCCAAGCCTGTCCGGCAGCCGCTACGCTGCTTCTCCGAGGAAAAGCAAAGAACCATCGGTGAAGAGATCGCCCGGCTGCTCGAAGCCGGGTTCATCATGGAAGTGTTCCACCCCGAGTGACTGGCCAATCCAGTCCTCGTCGTGAAGAAAAACGGCACCTGGCGCATGTGCATCGACTACACCAGCCTGAACAAGGCATGCCCCAAAGACCCGTTGGCTCTGCCCCGGATCAACCAAGTCATCGACTCCACAGCCGGCTGCGAGCTCCTGTCCTTCCTGGACGCCTACTCCGGCTACCACCAGATCAAGCTGGACCCGGCCGACGCCCTCAAGACGTCCTTCATCATGCCCTTTGGGGCGTATTGCTACATCACCATGTCGTTCGGCTTGAAGAATGCCGGCGCCACCTTCCAGCGCTGCATGCAGAAGTGCCTGCTGCCCCAGCTCGGCAGAAATGCGCACGTCTACGTCGACGATATCGTGGTGAAGACCAAGCAGCACCTCACGCTCCTGGCCGACCTCAAAGAAACCTTCGCCAACCTGCGCCGGTTCCAGATCAAGCTCAACCCGGAGAAATGCGTCTTCGGCGTGCCTGCTGGCCAGCTACTTGGCTTCCTCGTCTCGGCGCGCTGCTTCGAGGCCAACCCGGAGAAGATCAAGGCAATCGAGCGCATGCGCAAGCCGACCCGGCTGCGCGACGTCCAGAAGTTCATCGGCCGCTTGGCCTCTCTCAGCCGGTTCGTCAGCCGGCTGGGAGAAAGGGCCCTGCCCCTGTACTAGCTAATGAAGAAGACGACGGCGTTCGAGTGGAGCGACCAGGCGGACGAAGCTTTCCGCGACCTCAAGTGCATGCTGTCCACCGCACCAGTCCTGGCCGCGCCGGCTGAGAAAGAGCCACTCCTGCTATACATCGCCGCCACCTCTCGCGCGGTCAGCACGGTGGTGGCCGTCGAGCGCTCTGAGGAGGGCAAGGTGCAGCCGGTCAACCGCCCGGTGTACTACCTGAGCGAGGTGCTCTCCGCCTCCAAGCAGAACTACCCCCGCTACCAGAAGATGTGCTACGGCGTGTACTTTGCCGCCAAGAAGCTGAGGCATTATTTCTAAGAGCACACCATTACCGTGGTGAGCACGCCCCCCATCGGCGAGATCATGGGCTGCCGGGATGCCTCTGGCAGGGTGGCCAAGTGGGCCATCAAGCTAGCCGGCCACACGATCCTCTACGAACCGCGCACCACCATCAAGTCCCAAGCGCTGGCCGACTTCCTCGTCGACTGGACCGAGACGCAGTACCTACCGCCGGCGCCGGAGTCGACTCACTGGCGCATGCACTTTGATGGCTCCAAGATGCGTAATGGCTTGGGAGCCGGCATCGTGCTGTCCTCCCCCAAGAACGACCGGTTGCGGTACGTGCTCCAGATCCATTTCGCGGCCTCGAACAACGTTGCCGAGTACGAAGCTCTTGTGCACGGCCTCCGGCTGGCCAGGGATATCGGCATCCGGTGCATCCTCTGCTACGGCGACTCGGACCTGGTGGTGCAGCAAGTTTCCAGCGACTGGGATGCCAAAGACGCCAACATGGCCAGCTACCGCTTCTTGGTGCAGCAACTCTCCGGCGGGTTCGATGGTTGTGAGTTCCTCCACGTCCCACGCGCCGACAACGAAGCGGCCGACGCCCTGGCCAAAGTAGGCACCACCCGGCAGGCCATCCCGTCCGGCGTCTCCCTCGAGCACCTGCAGAAGCCGTCCATCAAGCCGTCTCCCGACTCGGAGTCCATCTTCGTCCCGAACGACCCCGGCGCCCCCCCACCCGACCCTGGGGTTCCCGGCCCTAGCTCGGGGACTGCTGGCTCCGACTCGGGGACTGCCGGCTCCAGCCCGGGGACTGCCGGCTCCGGCTCGGGGGCTGCCGGCTCCAGCCCGGGGACTGCCGGCTCCGGCTCGGGGGCTGCCGGCTCCAGCCCGGGGACTGCCGGCTCCGGCTCGGGGGCTGCCGTCCCGGATCCCATCCCGGCGGCCGTCCTCACGGTGGTGACGGCGCCATCCTGGGCTCAGCCAATCCTCGCCTTCTTGGAAGACGGCGAACTTCCTGTCGACGAGGCCGAAGCCCGGCAAGTGCAGCGGCGCGCGTCCACCTACAGCATCATCAACCACGAACTTGTCAAACGCAGCACGACCAGCGTGTTCCAGCGCTGCGTCGAGCGGGGCAAGGGGATCGAAATCCTCCTCGACATCCACCAGGGCGAGTGCGGGCACCATGCCGCCTCGAGATCCCTGGTGGCCAAAGCATTCTGACACGGGTTCTACTGGCCCACGGCCCTGGAAGATGCCGAAGAGCTGGTCCTCAAGTGCGAGGGCTGCCAACACTTCGGCAAGCGCAGCCACCAGCCGGCTTCCGCCCTCCAAACCATCCCGATCACATGGCCCTTTGCCGTCTGGGGGCTCGACATGGTGGGACCCTTCAAGACGGCTCGAGGCGGCATGACACATCTGCTGGTCGCCATCGACAAGTTCACCAAGTGGATCGAGGCCAGGCCGATCAAGAAGCTGGACGGGCCCACGGCCGTCCGATTCATCAAGGATATTGCGGTTCGCTACGGCGTGCCGCACAGCATCATCATGGACAACGACACCAACTTCGCCAACGGCGCGCTGACCCACTACTGCTCTGCATCCGGCATCCGGCTCGACTTGGCCTCCGTCGCACATCCCCAGTCAAACGGCCAGGTCGAGCAGGCAAACGGCCTCATCCTAGCCGGCATCAAGCCGCGACTCGTCGAGCCGCTCGTGCGCTCACCCGGCAGCTGGCTCGACGAGCTGCCGGCCATCCTCTGGAGCCTCCGGACGACGCCGAACCGCTCCACCGGGTTCACCCCGTTCTTCCTCGTCTACGGAGCCGAAGCGATCATTCCGACCGACGTCGCGTTCGACTCGCCCCGAGTGACCATGTACACCGAAGCCGAAGCCAAAGAAGCACGCGAAGACGGCATCGACCTGCTCGAGGAGGCGCGCCTCCTGGCCCTCAGCCGGTCCGCCATCTACCAACAAGGCCTGCGCCACTACCACAGCAAGAAGATCAAGCCCCTCGCGTTCCGCGAAGGCGACCTCGTACTCCGGCTCGTCCAGCGAACAGCCGGCCAGCACAAGCTGGCCTCTCCCTGGGAGGGCCCCTTCATCGTCAGCAAGGCTCTCTGCGTCCGGAACGCGTACTACCTCATCGACGCGCAGAAGCCGAACAAGCACAAGTGAGATGCAGCCGGCGAGGAGTCTAGCCGGCTCTGGAACGCGGAGCTCCTCCGTCCGTTTTACAGTTAAACTCATGTATGTATGTATCACCATCTTTTTGACTTAATGAAAGCAGGCAGCTCCCCCGTTTCCATATCTCCCGCCGAGTCGGCACAGCCGGCTCGGGGGCTCGGGGACTCCCTTTTCCGCTTTATTCTGTGTCTACACACAGCCCCGTTTTTTCTCATTCCCCCACCGAGTCGGCGTAGCCGGCTCGGGGGCTCGGGGGCTAGCCGGCTAGACCACGCCCCGCTTTTTTCCTTAGTCCGTCTCGAAGCGTACGAGCTGCCGAAGCCCTCTCTTCGCCAGCCACAGCCGGCTCCCGGCTGTCCGGCTGGCAAGAGCCAAAAGCTCAACCCGTTCTGTCTCGCTTGTTCGCCGCACGACCGGCTGCGCGCCAGGCGGCCTCGCCGCCTGCTGGCCCAGTGGGTGTTTCACTCGCGCTCAACGTCCGAAAAAGCCTAAGTATTGTGCGTTCGCTCTCAAAGCCGAGTTCCCGTCCTAGCCACAGTCCGCAACCCGGCTGTCCGGCTAGCGGGAAGGAAGCCCAGAGAAACGGCAAACAGGAGAAGGCCCAAGGCCGAACAGCAGAAAGTGAAATCGCATGCGAAATTTATATACAGCATGGGCCTTCGGCCACGAGTTCATTACATGGAACTACACCCCCAGTGGGTGGACCTGCTACCTAACAAAAGTTTGAGTACATGAAAAATAAAAAGGGAAAGCAATCCTAAGCGGCACCCGCGTCGCCTCCGGCCGGCGTCGGCTCAGCCGAGGTGGACGCGGCCGCCGGGTTGGGTCCAGCGCTCTCCGCCGTCCTCTCGGCCGTGGCGTCGTCGTCCGCGTCGGCCTCGTCATCGGCGTAGACGCCCGTCTCGGCCGAGCTACCGTCCGGGTCGTTGAGCAGCAGGCCGAGCTCGTCGGCAGGGAGCTCCTCGCCGTCTTCCGTCCGCTCGACGACGAACTCGTCGTGCGGGGCGAACGTTGCCAAGTAACTGGCCCGCCCGGCGATCCGCTGCGCCCGCGCCGCCAAGTCCTCCTCCGCGCCGCCAGACGGTCGAGGTCCACGCCCGGATACCACGACACGACAAAGCGCAGCGCCGTCTCCGCGCCGGCCAGGGCCGCGGAGGCCCTTCACGCGCCGAGTCGCTCCACCGCGGCCTCCAGCCACCGCGCCAGTCGGGTGACGCTGTTCGGCACCACCGCGCTTGGCCAGAGGCCGCTCGCCATGCCCAAGCCGGCCTGGAATCGGCGGTGCATCTGCCCCTCCACGGCCCGGAGACGGGCCTCGCTGGCAAGAACGAGCTCCGAGAAGGACCAGGCGGCGTAAGCGTCGATCTCCGCCCCCAGCTCGCGCTGCTCAGCCCGGTGGGCGTCCACGGCCGCATCAGCCGCCTCCTGCATCTCGGGGAAGACTCCTGCCAAGAAAGGAAACACGTCAGACAAACGAAAACGACTCGCCGGCTACGCCACCCGGACCAAAGAAAGATAGCACTTACGGGCAAAGGTCTCGTCGAGGTGTTGCGCTTCACCCAGCATCCCGTTCTCCCGGATCGCCGACGCACGAGCCTGGGCTTCGAGATCCTTCCCGAGCTGGGCGATTCTCCTACCGGCGTCCGCTAGCTCCTCGGCCGTCTTGCCGCGCTCCTCCGCCAGCCGGCCCAGCTCCGCCTGGTGGGCGTCCTCCGCTTTGGCCCTCTCAGCCACAAGTCGGTCCACCTCGGCCTGGAGCCGGTCGCGGTCGCCGACGGCGTGGTCGCGCTGCCAGCCGGCTTTGGCAAGCCGGACTCGAAGGCCTGGCACCTCGGCCGCGTCGGCTGCGCGCCAAGGTTCCCGGTCAGATGCCGAAAGCAAAGACTAGAAGAAAAAGAGCCCACTGAAGGCACGCAAACATACCTTGGACCCGACGCAGCTCCTCCTCCTTGGCGGCGAGCCGGGTGTTGACCTCGCGGTACCGATTCCGGAGCCGGTTGTACGCGTTGGTCCGCAGGTCGTACAGGTTTTGCGCATAGACAGAAGATTAAAAGAACACGAAAGACGAGCTATAAGATTCGACCCGGCTGCTCCGCAGCCCGGCCGAACCTCGGGGGCTACACCCAGTGGGTGCGCTGGCGCGCCCCCACTGATTCAGCAATCAAGACAAGAAAAGAAGGAAAAACTCACCGCAATCGCCTGCTCCAGCTGCTTCGCCCGGTCCTGCTCCTCCCGGACGAAGGCCTGCAGACGCTCGCCCCGGCCGCGAAGCTACAACCGCAAGGCGTCCGCCGCGTCGTCCTCCCGGGTTCGCGGCCCGACCAAGACTTCGCTGGAGCTCGCCCACAGCTGCTGGACTGTGGTCCCGACGCCGGATCCACTTCCACCCGGCCGCTCGGGGTTCGGGGCGGCTTGGGGCGGCACGACCACCAGGGTGCCGGCGCCCCCTGTCGCGGCCCCCGCGGCCGACGTCGGCTGCGCTTGGCCGGATGGAGCGGAGTCCGCTTCGCGCCTCTCCACGCCGCCCTCGCCTCCCTCCGCCGGGTTGGCCCGGGGCAGTGTATCCACGGCGATCTCCTCATCGACGTCCGACCCGCCGCCGGCCGGCTCCGCCCTCCTCTCCGGCTCGCCCGCCCCCTCCGGCTGCAGCTTGATGACCGTCACCGTCGGCGCCGAGCCCCTCTCCATCTCCGGCCAGGCCGGATCCGCGACGGGCCTGGCCCGCTTCGCGGAGGCCCTCTCCCACGCCTGGGCCGAGGCCTCCTCCATCGCCTTCTCGGCCTCAGCCCGGTCCCGCCAGGCGGCACGCGTCGCTGCGTCAAGATCCTGGCCGGACTGGCGGGCCTCGAGTTCCTCCTTCGCGGTCCGACGCTGCTCCTGGTCTTCCTCCAGGTGACCTCGCCCGCCGCGGCCTGCGTTGCCGCCACCGCCAAGTCAAGGGCCGACCTGCAAGCGGCAGGCTCGTCATGATGAAGGCACAAGCAAGAAACAAGCCATAAGATTCGACCCGGCTGCTCCGCAGCCCGGCCGAACCTCGGGGGCTAGACCCAGTGGGTGTGCTGGCGCACCCCCACTGATTCAGCAAGCAGGGATCAGAAATAAGGCAAGAAACGCTTACCCGATGACCGTCGGGGGCTCCCGCCTCGGCCCAACGGACGGGGCGAGTCGGCGCTTCTTCTTCACGACGGCCCTCTCGCGCGCCGGCCCCGCCGCCGGGCGTTTCGTGGCCGATCCCGCCTCGACCGCCTCCTTCCCGTGCGGCCGGTTGACGGTCGCCGCCGCGCGAGCCGGCCCGGCGCCGGCCGCCTTCCGCAGCCGTCTTGGGGGGTCGACACTGGCGTCCTCCCCAGCCGAGGGCGCTGCACCGTGGGCGTCGGTCAGGCTCTCCTCGTCGTCATCCGGCCAGTCCCGCAGTAGATCTGGAGGCGGAGACTTACCTGCATTCCGCGACCCGCCGGTTGCGGCGTCGGCCAGGCGCGCCTCGACCGCCCCCTCCTCCGCCTCGGCGCCGGCCTCCTCCACATCCGAGTCGGGCAGGTCGGCCAGCAGAATCTGGGCGTTCGGCCCGTCATGATTCCGCTGGCTGGCGAATAGCTGCGGCCATACCGTGGCGTCAGGACGTAAGAATAACGTCGAAGCGGCAAAATATAAAGACCAGGGACTCACCGCAGGCGGCGGGCTCCCTCGGTGATAAGGCTCCTTCCCGAAGCTCCACTCCCCCTCCTTCAGCCCGGCCTTGGAGATGTAGTTGACCCGCTAGACGATCCCAGCCGGCGTCAGCTCCTTGGTCGACATCCGGGTCGGGTCGTGCCGGCCACTCATGTCGCAGATCCGGTGTGCCCGGCGCTGCAGCGGCAGAACCCAGCGGGCGATGAAGGCAGCGATGAGATCAGCCGGCTTCAGCCCCTCGCTCTTCGTCAGCTCCCCGACCCGGCCACAGATGTTCACCATCTCTTTCGACGGCTTCTTGGGGCGGTAGCCCCAATTCGGCTTCTCGAGCGGCGGCGCGTCTACAAACGGCGGAAGGTTGATGACGTCGCCAGCCGGGTCGGCGTTCCGGACGTAGAAAAACGTCATCTGCCACTTCTTGGCCGAGTCCTCAAGCGGCAGCTTGGGAAACGGCCTGTTCACCCGGCCGGTGACCACCGCCGCGCCGCAGTCGGACATGACGCCGACTGACGCTCCCTGCTGCTTGAGGAAGAACATCTTCGCCCACAGCTCCACGGTCGGCAGCATCCCGAGATAGCCCTCGCAGAGCGTGGCGAAGCCGGCAACCTGCAGCACGGCGTTGGCGCCGAGATGATGCGGCTGCAGCCCGAAGAAGTCGAGCCACGCGCGGAAGAAGAGACTCGCGGGGAGGCCGAGCCTGCGCTCGAAATGCGAGAATAAGACCACATGCTCGCCCTCCTGCGGCTCCGGCACTCTCTCCGGGCCCGGCACGCGCGCGAGCAGCACCTCCGCCGGCGGCAGCCGTTTCGTGCGGCGGAGGTACCGGATATTCTGCTCCGTCGTGATGGAGCCCTCCCTAGAACCTTTCGGCAGCGCCATTGGGGAGGGTTTTACTCGGGCGTCGAGATTCGGTGATGAAGAGGAGGAGAGGGAGAAGAGCGGCGCGCTGCGCGCTTCGGGTCGCGGCGCGCAGCAGGCGTGGGTGAGGAGTACGAAGGCGGCAGCGCTTCGCTCAGGCACGGCGGAGAAGAAGAGGAAGCAGAGGAGGAGCGAGGGGCAGGGGTGCGAGCGCGAGCGTCTCCGTCGCACTCCCCCCTCCTTCTCATTTATAACCACGCGAAATCGTGGGGGAGTGGGATCGTCTGCGCCACAATCCCCACTCCCCCGCACTGTGCGCGCACGTTCCCCACGCACATTAACTACGCGGGGAAGCGCAATCGCCAACGGTCGCCGCAGTTAATCCCCCGCGCGCGGGCCGAGGGCGTGTCGTGGCGGGCCCGAGCCACAGTCACGTCCCGTTGCGTGCGTGGGCTGGCAGGCCTCGCCCACCGCGAGACTGCACGTGGCAGCCCGTCGAGCTGCGGCAGGCGCGAATCGGTGTACGAAGCAAGACTTATTTGGCACGCGTTTCCGTTTCCCGCCCAGGCCGGGGTGCCGCGGCCCGGTCTCCGGAAGCCGGCCCCCAGCGGATGTTCCCGGCGTCCGCTGCCGCGTAGCCGGCGTGCAGCCAAGCGAAGCCGCCCGGCCGGACTCCGACGCTTCATCAACAAACCGGCTCCTCAGGGTGGTAAGCTGCAAAGGCCCCCCTGCCTGAAGCCGGCGAGCCTTCACAGCTTCGGGGACTACTATCGGGGGGATGACCCCCGGGTAGGCGACGGAGCCCGGATCCCTTTCGGAAAATCATCGGTGCAAGACAAGTCCCTCAGGCCGGCTTGCCATGCACGCCGGCTCCCCAGCGCGAGCCGGCTCAGTACGGCGACCCGGCCTGGCCGGCTGGCCCATGCCGGCCGGCCGCGAGGAGACGAAGCCTTAGCGACGAAGCAAGCGTGGCTACAGCGCTCCCCCCTTTATACTGACAGAGCAGGCGAGGCTGCAGCTTTCCTTGCGCCCCCGCCCGAGGCGGGCGGTGTCAGGGAGTCGCGGTCCTATAGAAACGGCGGCGCCGACCTCCCTCTGACGACGGAAAAGACGTGCCACAGTGCCTCATACCCAGACTGACAAGAGACAAGACCCGCCACAGTGCCCCGCGCCAGGCAGGTGCGACGCACCTGGCGACCCGGCAGCCCGGCGACCCGGCGTTCCGGCGACGCGGCGACCCGGCCACCGGATCCCGGTCAATGACACCAGGGGCCCGCGCCTCTGTAACGTTACCTTTGTAACCCTGGGGGTCGGCCTATAAAACCCCCAGGGAGGCCTCTATGCAGAGGGATCGACCGGTTCACTCCCTTCCGTGGCATAGCCGCTCCTCACTTCCCTTTAGTGATTCCTCGCTCCTCAGCACACACACTCCCGTCGGAGAGGCAGAACGGTGGCCTGGCCCCTTCTCCCCCCTCCGTCCAAACAGCTCCAGGAGCAACTCTGTAACCTTTGCGCATATCAGCTCATACGGTAGGATTAGGGGTGTTACCTCTCCAGAGGGCCCCGAACCTGGGTACGTCTCGTGTCTCGCGCTTGCTCATGCCAACCTCGCCTCCGGAGCCCACCGGCGTCCTCTCGTAGCCCCACCTCTCAAGCCATCTCATGGCATCTGCCGTGAATCACGCGCCCCCCGCGAGAATACCACGACACATTTCTTTCTATTTCCTTTCTGTTTTCCCTTTTTCATTTCTGTCTTGGATTATTTAGAGCCACTAATTGAGTTTTGTAAAATATGTAACTGGTCACTTATTTAACCTTGCATTATTAGACAATGCCACAAAAGTTTGGTGGGTGTTGGACTTTGTTTAAATTTTGGTCAAATGGAAATACATTAAATGAATTGTTTTAGCTACAGTTTTTGGTTGTTATGGTCAATTTGGGAATTTAAATAATATTGATTTTATTTTTATAATTGCTCTGGAATTATTTGGAATATTATGAACATTTTTGATTTGCTGTTTGGATAATTACTAATTTTGACTTTATTTTAAATTTGAATTTGAAGTTGGATTACTCTCTAATGCAATTTACTTAGAATGATCTTGATGACATGGGTAATTAATTAGCAAAATGGCAGGGTTAGGATATGGGGATGTTACAATTCTCCCCCACTACAAGAAATCTCGTCCCGAGATTTAAGAGGTCAGGCAAGGGGTATCTTCGGGATCAAGGATGTATAGGAGAGTCAGGTTTTGATCCTGTGGAACTGTGATGAGGGTCGATTAAGCGTGGGAAGGCAGTGACATCTTGTGCGGTCACGACAACAAGACGTGTCAGAAGGAAATCTGTCAGCTATGTTGGCAACAACGTCGGTACCAAGGGCGGGAAGCGAAGAGAACCATTTTCCTGCTCGTTAAAACGATGCGGACCAATAGGCAAGGTTCTCGTCCATCGGTGGTTACCGGAATGTCATCAACAGTAGTGACAAGGTTTTATTTGGAGGTGTTGACTTAAGCAGGGAATTATCACTACTCAGATAAAAGTTAGATTAGAAGAAAGGTTAAACAGACCAATGGAAAGGAAAATGTGATGATCAGATTAAACAGACCAATGGAAAGGAATAATTGCAGACAATCTAGCTCTCCGGGTGGATGTGAATATGAGAACCTAATGTTAGTGTTAGCAAAACTTTAACCCGAATAGAGGAGAGATCAGAGTCCCAGAGTATGGAAGAGGAATAAAAGATCCTAATACCACCCATTGGCGACGTGGGCCCGTAAGCCACACAGCCATGTTAGCAAAACTGTTTTTCAAGGACTAGACTCAACTTCGGCCAAGGAGTTGGAAACGGGGTTCCTACAGGCAGTCAGCTCTGATACCAACTTGTGACGCCCCCGACTTAATCGTGCACTAATAATACAAGCAAATGCACACGATCAAGCCTAGAGACTCACTTGAAGATATCACAACAAAACTCTAGACACAAAATAAAATAATTCAAGCTTTATATTACAAGCCAGGGGCCTCGAGGGCTCGAATACATAGCTCGATGACATACAAGCATCAGCAAAAGAATTAGATATCTGCGTACAGATATAGAAGTTAAAAAGAGATAAGCCTTAAGAAGGCGGGGAAAAACAACGACAATGATCGAAAAGGCACAGGCCTCCTGCCTGGGAGCCTCCTAACTACTCCTGGTCGTCGGCGGTCTCCACGTAGTAGTACGCTCCTCCGGAAGTGTAGTAGAAGTCGTCGGCTGGGGCAGCTGGCTCCGGGGCTCCGTCATCTGGTCGCAGCATCGGATATTGGGGAAAAAGGGAAGCAAAGCAACCGTGAGCGTCCTGTTACCGTGGACACGGCTATTCGAATAGATAATCTTCCCTGCAGGGGTGCACTACTGTTAACCAACACGCTCGATTAACTCCGGCCGGACACACTTTCCTGGGTCATACCCGGCCTCGGCTGATCGACCCACAGCAGCCCTACCTAGAGCTCAGCAAAGAGGTCCCCGCCGGTCTACATCCTAAGCGCTCAGGGGTCTTGGGCCCATCGCCCTTTGCACTCCGGGTCGTTACGAACAGGGCGAATCTCGGTACCACCTTTGTCATGGATGGCGCCGGCCCAGCCGTGCCGCAATGCTGAACTGGACATCTGACAAGAGCTTTCGGCTGGTACATATGACGCCGAGGGCCCCATAAACCATTATCCCACGTGGTGGTAGTGCGTATAGGCCACTGGCCAACTCAGATCAATACCCAAATCCGTTAGCGCATTATTAGGAGCTCGCGGTGACGATCAGTACTCCTGTCGCCCCGTCTCGAGGAAGTGCAACAAGGGCCAGGCCCATCCCTCTCTAGGGCGGTCTCTGCCTGCCCGGCCGCGCCTCGTAATTATCTCGCGGGTACCCTCCAGGTCAACCCGTCTTCCCAGGAGACTGTCGGGAACTCAGGTCCACCTCAACCGGGGTGGTACCGCCTGTCCCTTCAGTCCCGCAATAACAATACAAGGGGCAACAGTTAAATGTAACTGTGTGTCCGTAACACCAAGAGGGTAATCCGAGGAATCACCCTCGATGGATTCCCACTCGATGCTACCGTCAAGGCGAACCCGGTGGAATCACCCTCGATGGATTCACACTTGAGGGGTTGCATGACAGAAGCTTCATCGGAGGTGGTGGAAGAGGAACCACCCTCGTATCCCACAACCGACTGGCTGTATCACAGAGGCATATCAGGAGTGAGATAAGAGGTATCACCCTCGGCACTCGAGGATAACTCTGTGGAGTCGAACAACTTAGGGGGTGTGCGGTGATGTGCTGGTCTCAGCCCGTCGATCACATCGACCGGGGCACAGGTAACTAAGCGGGGCAACTAGAACGAGAAGAGGGGCCACAGATGGTTTATCAACCAACCTATACTAAGCAGTTCGGATAGCAGGCAGGTATCAATAATAGTTACAAAAACAGGCTATGCATCAGAATTAGGATCAATCAGTAGCAGTAGCAAATTCTAATGCAAGCGGGAGGGAGAAAGAATAGGTGATATAGGCATGCGTTAAGGGGGTTTGCTTGCCTGGTTGCTCTGCGGCAAAAGAGGGGTCTTCGACGGTGTAGTCGGTCTCCGGAGCGGCGTCGGTCTCAGGGGCTATCGAAAAAGAAGAGGGGGAAGAAACAATAAATAAACGAAAATAATGCAACACTGATGCATGGCACGACAGTATGCAGTGTTAGTGGTGACCTAATGCATGGCTACATGTCGTAGATGAAATGGGAAAATATCGGGGATATTTTCCCGGCGTTTAGGCTGATTTCGGTATACTGAACCGGAGGGGATGGTTCCATGTTCAAGTAGTTAGGAGTGATGGTCAAGCATTTTGACCACATATTCTGATTCGTCTCGTTTTTTTTGATCAACTTTCATGTAGAAAGTTTTTCGATCCGAGCTACGGTTTATTTTCTATGAATTTTCAAAGATTTAAACTATTTTCTGAAATTTCTGGAATTATTTTAATTATTTAAATCGCATTATCCAGAATAGTGTATTGATGACATCAGCATGACGCCAGTGTGACGTCAGGCGAGTCAACCCGTCTGGTCCAGGTCAAACTTGACCAGTGGGTCCCACATGTCATAGACACAATACTAATTAGAGGTTAATTTAAACTAAACCAGGTTAATTAGGGAAGTGGACCCACATGTCAGCGACAGATTAGCAATTAGGTTAATTTTAAAAACTAATTAGGTTAATTAGACACGGGGGCCCACTGGTCAGTGACAGTAGCTGCCACGTCAGCGCGTTGACTAGGTCAACCCAGTCAACGGGGCCAGTGGGGCCCGCTGGCAGTGACACTGGGTGGGCCCAGTCGTGCCACGTCGGCGCCGGCGCCGGAGAGAGCTTCGGCGAGCCCGTAACGCGGGCGTAAACTCTGGCGAGCTCGGGTTTCGCGTACAGTCGATCATTTTGCGTGCGGTTTCTTGCTCTCGATCGGCCACTTCGAGCCACGTCGATCTGTGCAAACGGCGCGAGCTCCGGTGGTCTGTAACGACGGCTACGGCGAGCGCGGACGGCGGCCGGAATCGGGACTCGGCGCATTCGTCGCTCCGGTACGTTTGCGCGCGGACTAAACCTACAGGGAGCACCAGGAGGCCTCCCTGAGCACGAAGGCATGCTTGCTTAGCCACGGCACGGGCTACAACATCAACGGCGTGCTCGACAGCGGAGCCCGAGCACGGCAATGGCGGCGCAACGAGGACAGCGAGCTACGGCAAAATTGCGGGCAGCCAGAGGGAGGGGAGAGGGATGGATGCTCACGGTGGGGCGCACGGTGTCCGCTGGTAGCTTAGGAGCGCGGAATCGGAGCGGATCGGCGGCGACGGAGCGTCGGGGATCCGAGGAAGACGAAGACGGCTCCCCGGCGATGCAGAGCCCCACGGCTCCAGCAGGCAGCACCGGAGGTCGTGGCAGTCCACGGCGAGGCCGACGAGCACGGCCAGGCCGCATGGGAGGCACGGTGGTCGCGGCGAGGATGACGGTGGCGCTCGGGCAGAGGGGAGAAGAGGCGAGCGCGAGCGAGGGAGAGAGGGGGAAGAGAGTGGCGAGGCGTCCGGGGTCGCAGGGTAATCCTTATCCCCTCCTGTCACCAGCTCCGTCGCCATGGCGAGCGGTGGACGGCGCCGCGCGCGCCGGACGCGGGGACGCCGACACGGAGGGCGGGAGCAGGTGAGGTTGACGACGGGCTCCAGTGGGCTGCACTGTAGCACTGGGCCAAAAGCCAGGTGAGCATTTCTTTCTATTTCCTTTCTGTTTTCCCTTTTTCATTTCTGTCTTGGATTATTTAGAGCCACTAATTGAGTTTTGTAAAATATGTAACTGGTCACTTATTTAACCTTGCATTATTAGACAATGCCACAAAAAGTTTGGTGGGCGTTGGACTTTGTTTAAATTTTGGTCAAATGGAAATACATTAAATGAATTGTTTTAGCTACTGTTTTTGGTTGTTATGGTCAATTTCGGAATTTAAATAATATTGATTTTATTTTTATAATTTCTCCGGGATTATTTGGAATATTATGAACATTTTTGTTTTGCTGTTTGGATAATTACTAATTTTGACTTTATTTTAAATTTGAATTTGAGGTTGGATTACTCTCTAATGCAATTTACTTAAAATGATCTTGATGACATGGCTAATTAATTAGCAAAATGGCAGGGTTAGGATATGGGGATGTTACACAGTCACTGTATTTGAAGCGAAAGCATAATACGGTCACCGGACTTCAGAATACGCTCATTATGGTCACTTTATACGTTTGACCGTGATTATACGGTCACTCGCTCACCGTTCAGCATCGTATTGCACTCTGTTGACCGGCCAAATAGTCTAGTGGCATTATGTTGACTGGTATATTTTGCCACGTTCCTTGTGGGTCCCACCTGTTAGTTGGCAGAGGAAAGAGATAAGATAAACAGAAATTTACGCAGGCCCGACAAGACTCGAACCCTTGCGCGCGAACCACCTGGCTGTGTATGTGTGTGTCAGGGCCTGATGTGTGTGCATGCACATGTAGGTTGAGCACTTGAGCATGAGCGTGTGTGCTGGTCGTGTGGTGAGTGCATGCATGCGTGCGTGCGTGCGTGTCTGCATGTGTGTGCATGCATGCGTGCGTGTGTGCGTGTGAGTGTTGTATGCATGCAGTTCGTGTGCATGCGTGCGTGTGTGTATAATCACCACACTAGATCCTATGTATTAAAAGAACCAGTCAACCAGCAGAGCATACCAATACAAGGCCACCTTGTCCGCGCCACTTTGAATCCCTTCTATACTAGTGATACCCACCGTGCAATATTTTATTTTTGTTTGTTTACATTCTTATACCCGCTGACAGGTGGGCCCTATGGTAGTGAGATAATGAGCGCTGATGATGCAACAATAGATGCACCAAGTGGACTGTTTAACTGGTCAATTAATCGTGTCTTCAATAAATACAGAGCTCTACGGTGAGCCTGTTACTGTATAACAACCACAAAACGTATATGGTGACCGTAATGAGTGTATTGTGAAGTCCAGTGATCGTATCGTGCTTTCGCTTCAAATACAGTGATCTTCGGTGTATATCTCGTGAGAGAAAGATGAAACATGCGTGAATGTGATGGGGCGTACTTTTAGAGGGCCTAGAGATAGTTTGTGTGCGTACGTGAAAGAGGCATAGAGAGGGGGCAATGGGGAGAGAGAGAGATAGATGCTCTTCGTTTCTGTTTATTATGACTAACTTCATAGTATAAAAATATAAACATTCACAATGCAGAATAAATATCATTAGATGCACCATGCAATTAACTTTCGTACTCCACATAACTTTGCAATATTGTATAGATGTAGATTTTATAAAATAAATTTTTGCCACACCTTGCGTAGTTCTAATTCAAAAGGAATTTCGTATGCGAAGTAAACGTGAACAGAGGGCTTTTTAGATTAATGGAGCACATGATAAGATGCAACATGTGTGAATGTGTAGTTTACATATTTGGCAGGGCCTGGAGAGGGTATGTGTACGTATTCGAGAGAGGCGCGGATAGAGGGGGTGTGTGTGCGATGAGAGATAGATAGCACGAGAAATGAGAGAGGTCTAGAGAGATAGAGATGAATAGGATATGTCTCGATGATACGTCTCCAACGTATCTATAATTTTTTATTGTTCCATGCTGTTATATTATCAATCTTGGATGTTTTTATATACATTTACAGCAATTATATATCATTTTTGGAGACTAACCTTTTAACCTAGTGCCCAGTGCCAGTTGTTGTTTTCTGCCCTGTTTTTGTTTTATCGAAAATCAATACCAAACGAAGTCCAAATGCCACGAAACTTTTTGGAGATTTTTTTCTGGACAAGATAAACACTAGAAGCTTCGGGAGGAGGCCATAAACCCCGGGGGGTGCCCACGAGGCACCAGGGCGCGCCTGGGGGGAGGGGGCAGGCGCGCCCTGGTACCTCGTGGGGCCCACAGAGCTCCGTTTGACCTATTTCCACCACTATAAATTCCAGAAAAAATCAGAAACCCTCAGGGGAGTCCATGAAATACTTTTTCCGCCGCCGCAAGTTTCTGTTCTCGAGAGAACCCATCTGGAGGCCTTCTCCGGTACTTCGCCGGAGGGGGAATCGATCATGAAGGGGCTCTACATCAACCTTGCTACCCTTCCGATGATGCGTGAGTAGTTTACCACAGACCTTCGGGTCCATAGGCAGTAGCTAGATGGCTTCTTCTCTCTTTTTTATCTTCAGTACAATGTTCTCCTCGATGTTCTTGGAGTTCTATCCGATGTAATCACTTTTTGCGGTGTGTTTGTTGGGATCCGATGAATTGTGAGTTTATGATCAGATTATCCATGAATATTTTTTGAGTCTTCTCTGATCTCTTTTATGCATGATTATTATAGCTTCGTATTTCTTCTCCGATCTATTGATTTGGTTTGGCCAACTAGATTGATTTATCTTGCCATGGGAAGAGGTGCTTTGTAATGGGTTCGATCTTGCGGGGCTCAATCCTAGTGACAGAAAGGGACATGACACGTATGTATCATTGCTATTAAGGGTAAAAAGATGGGGTTTATTCATACGTGAGTTTATCTTGTCTACATCATGTCATCGTTCTTAAGGCGTTACTCCGTTCTTTATGGACTTAATACACTAGATGCATGCTGGATAGCGGTCAATGTGTGGAGTAATAGTAGTAGATGCAGGCGGGAGTCGGTCTACTTGTCTCGGACGTGATGCCTATAAACATGATCATTGCCTTGGATATCGTCACGATTATTTGCTTTTCTATCAATTGCCCAACAGTAATTTGTCTACCCACCGTATGCTATTTTCTCAAGAGAAGCCTCTAGTGAAAACTATGGCCCCGGGTCTATCTAAATCATATTACTAAAACCCTAAAAATATTGCTGCACTTTTCTTTTATTTATTTTATTTTGTATTTTTGTTTCAATCTATCTATCTATCACATACAATTTAATCTTGCAATTTACCGCCGAGGGATTGACAACCCCTCGTTTGCGTTGGGTGCAAGGATTTGTTTTTTGTGTGCAGGTGCTGCTAACGCGGTGTTGCGTGATTCTCCTACTTGTTCGATAATCTTGGTTTCATAACTGAGGGAAATACTTATCTCTATTGTGCTGCATCATCCCTTCCTCTTCGGGGATAATACCAATGCAAGCTACAAGTAGTAGGAAGAATTTCTTGCACCATTGTCGGGGAGACATCATCAACATCAATCAAGTACCTTCGCATAAACTCTCATCTCCTTGCATTTATTTTATTTGCCTCTCGTTTTCATCTCCCCCACTTCTAAAACGTTTTTACAAAAATACAAAAATATTTTTTGTTTGCCTTTTTCTTGTTTGCTTTTTTGCCTGTTTGCTTGCTCGCTCTATCATTATGGCTAATTCTTCGCTTGTTACTATTTCCCCTGAAAATGAAGTACTTAATTTTAAAAAAAGGGGAGGAGAGAATTTAAAAGATGCTTGGTATAGGATTTGTGATGCTCATAATAGATCAACTCGTAAGCAATCCTCCACCATCCTTCTTCGCAATTTTTATGTGGAAATCACTACTTGGTATAGATTTGTGCTTGATACTATTACTGGAGGGAATATCTTGATGTGTCCCTCTACGGATGCTTTTAATGCTATGGGAAACTTAGTGGGATCACCGCCTATTATTATTAATGAAACAACTTTGACCTTGGAACAAGTTATGCAAAGGTTAGATGCTATTGAAAATAAAATGCCTACCGTTGAGCATATTGAAAATTTAGATAAAAAGATCCATAACCATGTTACTCAATTTGGATCAAAAGTAGGGATTACTCTTAAGATGCTAAAAGAGAAAGAGCCAATAATTAATGAAAGGATGGAACAAAGTCCCGCTAGGATCGATAAGTTGGAAGAAATTATTAATAATTTGGGTTCCACTTTTTCTTTCGTTAAAATTATTGAAAAAACTACTCCTAGCAAGAATTGCAAGTTTATGTATGTTCCTAAAACCAATGGTGCTACTTCTAGTAAGGGAAATGAGGATCTTAAAATGATTAGCGTGCACCCCAATTTCATTGATATAATTAAGGGACCTGTTCATAAAAGTAAAATTCTTGATTTTCTTCCTAGAAGTGTGATGGTGAGAAACACCTATGATAAATCTATTAGAAAAAATGGATGTGTGATTGAGGAGTTGAAAACCAAAGATGACAACACTTAAAACTATGCATTATGCCTAGCTAGGAGCATAAAACAATAACGCTTGTTGGGAGGCAACCCAATGAATAAAATAAATTTTTACTTTTTGTTTCTGTTATTGTGTGTTTTCACAATTATGCTACTGGTATGATTGTGTTTTTGTGTTTTTAATTAGTGTTGGTGCCAAGTAATACCTTTAGGATGATTTGGAAGATAGTATAATTGATGCTGTTTGGAAAACAGAAAGTTTTGCGTCCAGTGCCTGAATTTTGTTTCAGTACTGGAGCATCAAAAATATCTGAAATTTTTACAAAGTATTGGTATATGAATTTCCCATGTTTTCCTAGTTTTTCAGAATTTTTGGAGTTATAGAAGTATGGATTTTAAATAGATTGCTAGAGCCTGTTCTGTTTTTGACAGATTCTGTTTTTGATGCACTACTTGCTCGTTTTGATGAATCTATGGATTGTATCGGGTGGTATAAGCCATAGTGAAGTTAGAGTACAGTAGATATAATGCAAAAATAAAATATGAATAGGTTTTCAACAGTACTTAGAGTAGTGATTTATTTTTTTATACTAACAGATCTCACGAAGGTTTTGTTGAGTTTTGTGTGATTGAAGTTTTCAAGTTTTGGGTGAGATCACGATGGATGAAGGAATAAGGAGTAGTAAGAGCCTAAGCTTGGGGATGCTTGAGGCACCCCAAGGTAATATTCAAGGAAGACTCAAGCGTCTAAGCTTGGGGATGCCCCGGAAGGCATCCCATCTTTCTTCTACCAACCATCGGTAATTTTACTTGAAGCTATATTTTTATTCGTCACATGATATGTGTTTTACTTGGTGCGTCTTGTATTATATGAGTCTTTGCTTTGTTTGCTTTTTAGTTTGTCTCAATCATCCTTGCTGAACACACCTATTTTGAGAGAGCCACAGTTTATCATCATTTGTTAGAATACTCTATGAGCTTCACTTAAATTTTTTGAGCTAGGCAGTTGCTCTAGTGCTTCACTTAAATCTTTTTGAGCACGGTGGTGGCTATATTTTGAAGAAATAAACTCTCATGCTTCACTTATATTATTTTGAGAGTTGATGAGATTGAAAATTTGAAGAAATATTTGCACTCTCATGCTTCACTTAAATCTTTTTGTTGCACAAGATATGAATTTGGTCCCAAAGTGATGAATATTCAAGAGGGATATAATAAAAACTTTCATATAGATCATTGGATATGATGAGTGTGATTCCTTGCAATAGTTTTGTGATATGGAAATGATAATATGTGAGTCATGTTAGTGAGTAATTGTGATTTAGTAAGAATATTAGTGTTAAGGTTTGTGATTCCCTATGCAAGCACGTTAAGTCAATAGTTATGCAAAGAAATTATATCCTACTTATGGTGCATTATTCGGTGTTAGTTATGTTCAATGCATGTTTATGACCGTTTTCGCTTTTTGGTTGGTTGCTTCTCAATCTATTTGCTAGCTTTCATTTGTACTAAGCGGAAATACTGTTTTTGCATCCAAATCCTTAAACCCAAGTTGTGCCAAATGAGTCCACTCTATCTACCTATATGCGGTATTTCAATGCCGTTCCAAGTAAATTTGCGTGTGCCAACTCTAATTTTCAAAACAATTTTTCTGTTTTGTGTGCCCGTACCGCTCATGAAGCGGCAGGGGGTGGCCATTATTTTCCATGCTAGGTGTGTTATTCTCACGATGAGTGTTTATTCACTTGTCATTGCACGAGAGAGTGGCTGGTAATAGGGATGCCCAGTCCCACAATGAAATCAAAAATTAATAACAACAAAATTCCTTGGAAAGTGATGGTATGGAGGGCACCCGTGGATACGTCTAGCCATGTATTGTGAAAGAAAGGTGGAGAGGAAATAAACTTTACTTTCTGTTTGGGAACCGCCTATGATGTGCTAGCATGGAAAATATTGGGAATTCTCGGTCGTTTTCGTTGATAGGAAAAACATGCCTCTCAACATAATTTTATCTCTTTAATTTCAGCTTTGAACTCTAGCACATTTGACAAATCTTTGCTTCCCTCTGCGAAGGGCCTATCTATTTACTTTTATGCAATTTTTATTTTTACTTTGAGTCTCCATCTTCTCTTATAAAGCACCAACTAGAGAGCACTATTGTCATACTTGTGCATTGGATGTAGCTAATATTTGAGTGTGTTTCATGAATGGATCAATGATTGAGCATAATGGGCTAGGGATAACTTTCTTTAGCGTTGATATTTTGAAAGACATGGTTGCTTGTTAGCATGCTTGAGTATTTATATCTTCATGTCAAACTATAGACTATTGCTTTGAATCATTCAAGTCCAATGTCCATGCTATAAAAGAAAAGAATATGTGATGAATATGATAGGCAGCATTCCACATCAAAAATTCTGTTTTTATCATTTACCTACTCGAGGACAAGCACTAATTAAGCTTGGGGATGCTGATACGTCTCCAATGTATCTATAATTTTTTATTGTTCCATGCTGTTATATTATCAATCTTGGATGTTTTTATATACATTTACAACAATTATATATCATTTTTGGAGACTAACCTATTAACCTAGTGCCCAGTGCCAGTTGCTGTTTTTTGCCCTGTTTTTGTTTTACAGAAAATCAATACCAAACGAAGTCCAAATGCCACGATACTTTTTGGAGATTTTTTTCTGGACAAGATAAACACAAGAAGCTTTGGGAGGAGGCCAGAAGCCCCAGGGGGTGCCCACGAGGCACCAGGGCGCGCCTGGGGGGGCAGGCGCGCCCTGGTCCCTCGTGGGGCCCACAGAGCTCCGTTTGACCTAATTCCACCACTATAAATTCCAGAAAAATCAGAAACCCTCAAGGGAGTCCACAAAATACTTTTTCCACCGCCGCAAGTTTCTGTTCTCGAGAGATCCCACCTGGAGGCCTTCTTCTGTACTCCGCCGGAGAGGGAATCGATCACCGAGGGGCTCTACATCAAACTTGTTGCCCTTCCGATGATGCGTGAGTAGTTTACCACAGACCTTCGGGTCCATAGGCAGTAGCTAGATGGCTTCTTCTCTCTTTTTGATCTTCAATACAATGTTCTCCTCGATGTTCTTGGAGTTCTATCCGATGTAATCACTTTTTGCGGTGTGTTTGTTGGGATCCGATGAATTGTGAGTTGATGATCAGATTATCCATGAATATTATTTGAGTCTTCTCTGATCTCTTTTATGCATGATTATTATAGCTTCATATTTCTTCTCCGATCTATTGATTTGGTTTGGCCAACTAGATTGATTTATCTTGCCACGGGAAGAGGTGCTTTGTAATGGGTTCGATCTTGCGGTGCTCAATCCCAGTGACAGAAAGGGACATGACACGTATGTACCATTGCTATTAAGGGTAAAAAGATGGGGTTTATTCATATGTGAGTTTATGTTGTCTACATCATGTCATCGTTCTTAAGGCGTTACTCTGTTCTTTATGGACTTAATACACTAGATGCATGCTGGATAGCGGTCAATGTGTGGAGTAATAGTAGTAGATGCAGGCAGGAGTCGGTCTACTTGTCTCGGACGTGATGCCTATATACATGATCATTGCCTTGGATATCGTCATGATTATTTGCTTTTCTATCAATTGCCCAACAGTAATTTGTCTACCCACCGTATGCTATTTTCTCGAGAGAAGCCTCTAGTGAAAACTATGGCCCCCGGGTCTATCTAAATCGTATTACTAAAACCCTAAAAATATTGCTGCACTTTTCTTTTATTTATTTTATTTTGTATTTTTGTTTCAATCAATCTATCTATCACATACAATTTAATCTTGCAATTTACCGCCGAGGGATTGACAACCCCTCGTTTGCGTTGGGTGCAAGGATTTGTTGTTTGTGTGCAGGTGCTGCTAACGAGGTGTTGCGTGATTCTCCTACTGGTTTGATAACCTTGGTTTCATAACTGAGGGAAATACTTATCTCTACTGTGCCGCATCATCCCTTCCTCTTCGAGGATAATACCAACGCAAGCTACAAGTAGCACTCGACGAGAGATGGTCTTGAGTGTGTGTATGCAAGGGAGAAGGGGAGAGAGACATGAGCGGAAATAGTGTGTGGGGTGTGTGTGTGTCTGGTATGCATGTGTGGGTGTGAAAAGATACTGAGACCTAGGGGTAGGGGTGTGTGAGGTCTGGTGGGCCGAGGTGTGGCCCCCAGTTGGTTCCGTCCTGCGCCACATTGGTCCGCCCGTGACACATTATACGGAGACCCCTGGAGGACTAGTCGCACAAGACAAAGAAACTAGAGCTGAGAAAGATGTTGTGTCCACTGACAAAGCCGGCTAGGAATTGTAACCCTAGGCCCCGGGTATGTTTATACAAGCCCGAGGCCTAGTTTGTCGATAGCATACACAGAATCCCTTGGTATTCACGTAGTGTACTCTGTACACACCATACTCACAAATATACATGAGCGGGGGTAGGGTATTTCCTGGATTGCAAGGGCCCGAACTAAGGTAAATCCTTGTCTCTTATTACCATGCATCTAACCTATCTGCAAGGGATATCCTACTGAATGCTCTGCTGGAATCATATTCGTCAACTAGTAAGAGAGGTGGAGACAATGCGTGCGAGATAGGCCTAAGCGTCCGGGAGACACGTAGGCAGGTATATGTATAGAGAAAAGGGTCGATGTAGATCGTGCGTGACTATGCGTGTGAAAGAGTTCTTGTGACAAATATTAGTGAAAGAAGTCGTAGATAGTTGTGAGATAGAGGGAGGGAGGGTGATATATATAGACAGCGTGTGTGTGCGAGAGACACCTCAGGAGAGAGTGTGAGGATGTGCGAGAGAGAAGGCCGATGGATATACAGCGTGTGCGCGTATGTGTGAGAGAGAAAGATAACACATGTGTGAGGAGGGGCCGAGGGAGAGTGAATCTACGCGTAAAAGATTGATGTACACATCAATTTAAAATATAAATTGCATCCAAATATTTGGATGGGATCATCATATTTGCGATTCGCGTATGGAACGATCATTGGTGTATCAAACATCCATATTCTGTCAAATTTGAGCATGGGTATGGTATTATTCTACATAATTGATCCATAGAGTCAGTATTTTGAAATCCAGACAATGCATGGCTTTAGCAATTCAAATATAAATGTGAGTATAGTTTATGTTGTGTGTGTAAAGCACATTATACATACAAAAGATACATTGTGAACATTCTAAATAGCTAGCTAGGAACTAGCATACGTTTGAATTCAACTTAAGGTGGTTTCAAATATTCGAATTCACCATGAAGTGCTTTCTATTATTTGAATTCGAGATCATGGCATTTGTAAATCATACCTAAATTAAGGGTGCATCAATCTTTGCTTTGCTTCTGTACATAATAACATATAGTCATGTACAAAATACATTCAAATTTACCACCTCCATTCCAAAATAATAGTAGTTATAGGATTTTCAAGAGTCAAAATTTCAAAAGAAGCGCATAATTTAATGAGGTTTTCAATCATACCAGGTCAAATTTAACGAGGTCTATTAAGGTCAATCCTAATAGTTCAAGAGTACTGTAAACGTGAATGCTTCTGGTTCAAAATTTTGAACGAAGCGCTAAAAGAGCCTCTCCTTGCCCGAAACCGCACGAGACCAATGTTTGGTAGAAGGAAATTACCGTCCTAACTCTGACCCGTGAAGCCTATCGGCCCGACGTCCAGAAGTCTAAACTGGGGTAGGTTTGTAACTTCACCGAGACGCCACACAACCACCTCCAAAAAATATTCATATACCGCGGGCGCCTAATCACCGATGCGCTCGGCCGAAATCACTCCCGCCCACTATTTTGGACACGTGAGATTACTGTCCTACCCCCGACCCGCAGCATGTCCAAAATTTTAGATGGGGGCAAAGTTTGTAACTTTCCCCAAATTTCAAACAAGCGCGTCCCAGAAACGTGGTTCCCCCTTTGCTTCCCCCCTCCCCCGTACAATTCCCCATTCATACTCCGTGGGCGCCAAAACTCCCTCTCAACCAGCCGTGAAACCCCAGCCTCCTCCGTCCGTCACCCCATCGCACCAATCCACCGCCGCCCTCCTCCATCACTCTGGAGCCGATAAACCGACGTCGTCGTCCACCGCAACCTCAACCGCAGCACCCTCCAGGACTTAGCAGTTGAAGCCAAGGCAGAGCTGCCTCCACGACGCGGACATGCATCATACCCGAGCCACTTCAACCCCTCCATCATGCGCCTCACCGCTGCTGCTCCAACGTTGCAACCGTCCACCGCACCGGAGCTATTCCCGCTATGCCGTCGTTCGCCGCCTCGGATCTGCTTCTCCGCCGCCGACAGAGGGCCACCGCACCACACTTAACAACTTGGCCATGGGTGCGCCCAAGGCTCCACCGTCCTCCACAACATCTGGTTTCCATTGAACCACAAGAAGATCGTTGAGCAGAGGGCCACCGCACCACACTTAACAACTTGGCCATGGGTGCGCCCAAGGCTCCACCGTCCTCCACAACATCTGGTTTCCAGTGAACCACAAGAAGATCGTCGAAAAATCATAAGGAGGACACAGCAGGACAAGCCGATATTGGTACTCCTCTTCCCTTATTCTTGCAAATCTTACATGTCTGCTCGCATGGTATTCATCCCACGAAGGAAACTAGTTGACCACTTCTTGCTGCACATTCTTCTTGATACTTGTAACATCCCAAAATTCGAAATTTTGGAATGTTATATTAATTAAATAAATAGGAATGATTGTTTGATTGATTGTTTGATTGATTGACTAATAGTAAGTGAAATTTGAAACTTTTTGAAAGTTTAATGAGAGGGAATGAAATGACTTTCCCAAAACTTTCACTTTGCATTTTGATCCTCAAGAATTCAAATTCATTTCATCACAAAAACCCTAGAGAGAAGATGAAAGCACTTCTTCCATTTAAAGAAAATGAAAAGGGAATTGAAAATGATTTGAATTCCATTTGAAATATTTTCAAACCAGAAACTTTATGCAACTCAATGATCTTCATGAGAGAGGATAAAATGACTTCTTCAAATTATATGAAATATGAGTTGGAGGTTAAAAGAATCAAATTGAAAGTCAGTTTGAAGTTATTTTGAAACCCACTTTCAATTTGAAGTTATTTGAATTTTCAAATTTCAAAACCTCTGGAAATATTCAAAAATGAGAGAAGGAATAGGACACTTCAAATATTCAGGGGCATTTGAAATATATTTGGCTATTTAAAATTAGAAAAAGAATTCCAAATGGTTTTAAATTTAAATTCAATTTCATTGAGGGTTTTATCAAATTATTTTTCTACAAAAATAAAATATATGGAAAATAGGGTAACATGATTCCCTTCAACAGAAAAATGGAGAAAAATAAATTTGAATTCATTTTGGTATTTTAAAATAATTTTATTTGCATTTTAAATGCAATAGTAGCACTGTTTGAATTTTGAGATTTTTTGTGAATTTTATTTGGACTGGAGAAATAGTTCATGTTTTAGGATTTCTTTTTCTGAAAATTTTTATATATAATATGTATATATTATATTGGTTTATATTTTTGTTTTTGGGTGTTTTGTTTATTGTTGTTTTTATAAAAAAAAAGAGAGAGAGAAACCCTAGCGCTGCAACCCATCTGGCCACGCAGGGCCAGCCGCTCGCTCCCGCGCCCGAAAACCCTTCCCTTCGGTCGCCCGACCCCCTCGCACATCTCTCTCTCCCTGACACCCCTGGCCCACCGACCGATCGCCCTCGCCCGCGTCTTCTTCTTCCCCTCCCGCACGCAATGCCGCGCTAGAGCATGCCCGGAGCGCGATGTATCCCGGATCGCTCGGGATTCGTATCCCCACGACCAACCCCTCCTCCACGCCTTGTCCACTATAAAACACTCGAGCCCCTCATTCGTTTGCCCCTGATCGCAAGCCCTAGCTCCGCCCCTCGCCATCGCTGCCGTCCCGCCACCCTCCGCCACTGCCGAAACCCTAACCCGCTAAATTCCGGCGCCCTAGTCCACGCCCCGACCCCCTGCTCCACCCACACCATCACCACACTCTCGCGCACGCTCCTGACACGGAAGTTCACGCCCACACCCTGCCGGAGCATGCCAACGAAGCTCGACAGCGCCGCGGCTGGCCGAGATCTCCGCCTGCTCCGTTCACTCATCATCGTCGCCCCCGAGCTCGCCTTCGACCACCCCTGGACGTGCCGTTCAGCGCTGCATCGGCTGGACGACGTCGCCATCACCGGAGATCGCCGGAGCACTGCCGACGACGACCTCGCCCGCCTTGGCCTCGCCTTCCCCGCGGTGAGCCTCACCGTGCCCTCTCCCCCGTCCGATCTAAATCAACGGTAGAGATTAGATTAGATCGAACGGTTAGGTTTTTATTTATTAGATCGGTTTTATTTACGGTTAAGTCCGGTTTAGTTTGAACCGACCGCCTCGGTTTTTCCTGTTAGTCGCCGCGCGTCGCTTTTCTTAAGTTTCGGTCGTCCGGCTGTAGTACACCCACGCACACCCCGCTAGGCCAGTAGCAAAGTGCCACGTGTACGTTGACCGAGCCGTAGTCTTTTCTTTTAATTCTGTTTTATTTCTTTTATAGAAATAGTTTTGATCTTAGATCTTTAATATCTTTTATGATTTTTAATGTTTTTGAGTGATTCCAATTGCTCTGTGTCACAAATTTTATGTAGTTTCAGCTTGTGCCATTAGTTTTCATATTTGAACTTTTTGAATTTGATTTGATGAAATTTGCTCAAATCACTAAATTGGCAATATCTTGAGTTTGAAAATATATTTTGAGTTGATTCTTTTTGCTCCTGGTCACTAGGACCTTTGCCTACCCAGTAGCATTTAGTGTTTTATTTTTAGATTTATTTTAAATTAGGGTTTTAGCAAAACAGTACCATTTTACTTATAGTTTTGTTTTATCCTTAATTCTTTAGTTTTTTATTTGTTTTTAATTATTTCTTTTTGCAACTTTTGACAAGTTTTACTTTGTTTCTGTGAGGAACAGTAGTCACTTTTATTTGTAGTTAAAATAAATTTTATTATTTTGTTTCTTTAGTTTTGTTTCTGCTGGATAACAGTAGACAATTTTATTTTATTTAAAAAATTTATTTTCTTTAGTTTTGTAGTAAAACTTGCATAGGTCATAAATAGAGTTTTATAAAAGCTTTTTAATTGTTTCTTTTTGCAAATAAATTTTATGAAAAATACTTTCTATTATTTTAGTAAAAACTTTAATTTCTTTTCTGTTAATTTAATTGTTTAGAGTTTTATTTTGCTGTTAAGTTTAATTAGAACAAAAACTACTTTTGTGTTGTTTGTAGTAAAGTCTTAGACTTTTCTTTAGTAGTTTTTATTTGTAGTTTCCTTTGAATTTTCTTTGGGATCTTCTTTGGTTTTCTTATTGATTTTCTTTGTTACTTTATTTGTTGATTGTTATTTTGAGTGCTAGAATTGCTTGCTAGAATGTTTGCTTATGTGAGTGTCATGTTGATATTATAGATTTCATCAGAGTGATGAATAGTTCTACCAAGTCATATTCTGAGAGCGTTATAATCTCCATCAACTTACCAGGCAAGTTCACTTTGACCATATTTTCATACCTATGTTTTTATTGCATTTAGTGTCACCATTTCACCATTTCCTCCAGTAGTATATTGAATCTTGTAGTTGACTAGAAGCATGAGGTAGGAACCCACACCCCTGTTACCAAGCCCGGGAACGTCATTTATTTTAATTCTACGCTTCAGTAGACGGGGATTGGTATGAGAGTTCGTGAGTTGTGTGAGAAGAGGGACTCTATGTCAATGACGACAACTTCGAGATGGCATCTTCAAGGCCTGCATCTACAAGACCTCAAGACTTCAAGACTCGAGACAAGAATTCAATATACCTCTGGGTGGAGAATAGTTAAGAAGGGTACATATGGTTCGTCCAGTACTCAGTGATTCCGGATAAGCGCCGTGATATCATGCGGAAAGCTCCACCCAGACTCAAAGAGACAGAAGAATACTTCATGCCCGGAAGCTTACCTGTGCAACCGCAAGTCATTATGGGCTCTGGCTTGGTTGACCTTAGTGGTGAATCTGGCTGGGACGGTGCTAGCAGATGTAGAACTATGGTAGGATTGGATGAGCACCGGACAGTGGTCAGAGGAACTCTTCAGAAGACCATGTTTCAGTCGTCTTGTTCTCAAACACCCTGAAGTGCGAGAACGTAAAGAGAGGGATCGAATCTTGTGGGTAAAGTGCACAACACTCTGCAGAGTTAAAACCTAATCGATTAGCCATGTCCCTGGTTACGGACAACTTGAGCCTCTGGACTTGGATCTATCTCTGAACTCTCAACACCGGAATGATAATTAATTGTGGGCAACATAGAATTGTTCTGGCCTATGAGACATCGGTTGGCGGAACCATGGCATAGTAGATAACTCTGTAGTAAAGCCTCCTGTTATTCCTTTGTTGTAGGGAAAATAAAACCAGCTTTTACGCAAAAACTCAGACACAGAGCCACAAAGCCATATTGCATATAGAATAGTTTCATCATCTGTTTTTCTTATTGTGATCTTGCCGGTACATTCAATGTACTGACCTACACGGCTGCAACATCTCATGTTGCAGATACGTCTACGACGAGTAAGAGTTACGATACAGGGTTACAGTCTACACTCAACTTGCCGATGGCGTTGATGGGACTCCACACCCGTTTGATTGTTTCCGCTGAGACTTATGAGGTATATATCAGTTTTACGTTATTTATACATGTGATTGCACTTTGATATATACATAGATGTACTGTGTGTGCCAGCATACTGATCCATGGATGGCACAGATACACAGAGGCTAGACCGTTTGAGGTCGGGTCGCTACAGAGATGGTATCAGAGCACATGTTGCCTGTAGGACGTGACCCTAGAAATTGGAAAGCCCTAGGACAGGATATCTCTAAAACTTTATTTTCAAAACGATCTTCTTTTCTTAGCTTTATCAAATACTCCCTCTTACCTGAAATAAGTTAGAAAAATACCCATTCCCCTTTTGACCACACAGAGGATCAACTGAGACAACTCTGAGAGGGACAAGATATCAGACACCTGCTAGCCACATCAGAGTGAAAGAAGATTTCACCCCGCATTAGAAGAATTGAGGCTACAACAAGTGAAGGCTCCGAAGACCCGAAGAATTTGAAGACCCTGAAGAATCCCAATATTATTATGACCCTTAGAAGACCAAACTCCTGTTGTATACTCACGTTAGATGCGATGATTTGTGAGCTGTCATTTGTGTGTATTTTCCGACAGCCACAAATAAAACCTGTTTTCCAAAACTATTGTTTGTATTGTGTGTATCTCTCTACCTCTCTCTCTTATCTCATCCCGAAACCCTTGGACCCAATAGATGATGAATGAAGATGGGCTTGTATTCTCGGGACCGATGACACAGCCGGAGGCAGAACTATGGATTCAGAACATGGAGAATCACTTCGGGAAAAAATTGATTGCAAGGAAGTATGAGGTTCAATACGCTCTTCAGAACTTTACAAAAAGTGCTGCAACATGGTGGAAAATGCATCAAGCCATACAAGGAAGTAATGGAGCAAAAACTTGGGAAGAATTCAAGAAGACTCTGCTAAGATCCCGTTTCATCCGGAAGCATTATGATAACCCGATGAAGAAACCTTGTGCCTGCAAGATATGAGGAGAAATAGGACACACCCAGGAAGAACACAAGGATGGATGTAACACCCCTGAGTATTACTACAGTGATCCACCATGATAATGCCAAGTCACCTTGATTTGCAATGTTGGATCATCATTAGTTTCATATCTCATGTCAAATTCCATTTCAATTTAAAAATTTGAAATGCAAGTGAAATTTGAAGATGCACAAAAGTTGCTGGAAAAATGTTCATCATTTAGTAAATATTGCAAAACAATTTGTTGTTAAGAAAAACAACATCACCATGTTGCTAAAATGGACATTAGCATTTAAAACAGTGCTATTCCAGCAATTTAAAATGCAAATTCAATTATGAAAATTCCAAATGGATTCAAATAAATCCCAAACTTTTTGTGACAGTGTCTAAAAGTGCATTGGATTTAATGGGCCAAGTCCCATATTTTTCCTAAGCCTTTTGGATGCCCAACTATTTTCTTTCTCTCTCTGTTAAATAAATAAAAAGGAGAACAAAGGAAAAAGGGAAAAGGGCAAAACTTACCTGGCCTCTGGGGCGAGGGGATAAGGACGCCCCCGTGGTGTCGGCGCGGTGTCGGCGCGCCCATGGCCGAGCTCGCGCGGCTCCGGCCGTTGGCTGCCACGGCGCCGGTGCAGTTGGGGCGAGGGGATAAGGACGCCCCCGTCCACCTCCCCTGGGCGCCCTCCGCCCTCTCTCTCTCGCTCGCGCTCGCTCTCTCCTCCTCTGCCCGAGCGTCGCCGCCGTTCGTCTTGCTCAGCCACGGCGATATCCACCGCCGCTCCTCTCTATCGTGCCCGAAGTCCTCGCCGCGTTCGTCCTTGTCACCTGCGGCCAACCGTTGCAGCTGGGGAGCACTGTCGGTCGCGGATCGAGCCGCCCCCTTCCGCCTCGGCTGCCGGTGATCTTCGTCCTCTCCGGCCAGTTTTGCACTCCTAACCTGTCGAGGGCTTTCCGTAGCCGCTCGATGAGCATCCCCCTCCTCCCTTCTCTATCTGGCCGCCTGCATTTTGCCGTAGCTCGCAGTCGACGCCGCCGCGCTATTACCGAACTCTGTCCGCCGCCGTCGCCACCATTGCCGTGCTCCCAGAGCCGCTCGGCTCGACCCAGTAGCTCCCACAAGCTGCTGGTGGTCCGTTGCTCCTCGCCGGCCACTTTTGCGCACTCGAATCGCACCGTAGCCGCTCGCCCGTGCTCACCCGAGACGCACCGCCGCCACGGCTCAACGCCGGCAGCCCTGCCGGCCTCCCCTGCCCGTTCAGACGCCATAGTTAGACGTGGGGTGAAGTGCCCGTTCGAACGCGACCGAAATCACGCGTTTTGGCTCACCACAGCGGATTTGCGTCGTTGGCCGAGCCCCTCCGCCGCGTCTGGAGCTCGTCGGAGCAGCTCCGGCGCCGGCGCTGACCTGGCGTGGCCGGGGGCCACCCCTGGTTCACTGCCAGTGGGCCCCAGGCTGCCGTTTGACCCCGTTGACTTTAGTCAACGCGGGTTACTGTTCACCGCAATCGCTGACTAGTGGGACCCACTGACGTAAGCACTGTTAACGGCTAATTAGTTTTATGTTAGGCTACTCAGTCTCTGACAAGCCGGGCCCACTAACTAAATAACCTGTTAGATTATTTTAAAACCCTGTTTAACCTCTCTGAGGCTGACAGCTGGGCCCCACCTGCCAGTTTGACTGGTCAGCTGGTCAGCCAACTACTGACGCAGTGATGACATCAGCATGACGTCATATTCCATTTCTGGCATATCTGTTTAATTAGGTAATTCCAGAAAATAGTTTAAATCTTTGAAAAATCATAGAAAATAAACCATAGCTCGGATCAAAAAACTTTCTACATGAAAGTTGATCAGAAAAACGAGACGAATCCGAATACGTGGTCAAAATGCTTGACCATCACTCCTAACTACCTGGACATGGAACTTTCCCCTCCGGTTCAGTATTCCGAAATCCGCCTAAACGCCGGGAAAATATCCCGGATATTTTCCCGTTTCGTCTGCGACATGTAGCCATGCATTAGGTCACCACTAACACTGCATACCGCCGTGCCATGCATCTGTGTTGCATTAATTGCCTTTATTTACTATTTCTTCCCCCTCTTCTTATCCGATAGCCCCCGAGATCGACGCTGCCCCACTGGACTGCTTCTCCGTCGACGACCCCTCCTTTGCCGCAGAGCAACCAGGCAAGCAACCCCCTTGACGCATGCCTATATCACCTATTTTCCCTCCCTCCTGCTTGCATTAGAATTTGCTACTGCTGTTGATTTATCCTATTCTGATGCATAGCCTGTTTCTTGTAACTTCTGTTGATACCTTACCTGATATCCTAAATGCTTAGTATAGGTTGGATGGAAATCCATCTGTGGCCCCTCTTCCTTGTCCTAGTTGCCCCGCTTAGTTATCAGTCCCCCGATCGATGTGATCGACGGGCTGAGACCAGCACATCACCGCACACCCCCCCTAAGTTGTTCGACTCCACAGAGCTATCCTCGAGTGCCGAGGGTGATACCTCTTATCTCACTCCCGATATGCCTCTGTGATACAGCTAGTCGGTTGTGGGATACGAGGGTGATTCCTCTTCCACCACCTCCGACGAAGCTTCATTTGTGCAACCGCCCAAGTGTGAATCCATCGAGGGTGATTCCTCCGGGTTCACCTTGACAGTAGCATCGAGTGGAAATCCATCGAGGGTGGTTCCTCGGATTACCCTCTTGATGTTACGGACACACGGTTACCATTAACTGTTGCCCCTTGTACTGTTATTGTGGGACTGAAGGGACAGGCGGTACCTCCCCGGTTGAGCTGGACCTGAGTTCCCGACAATCTCCTGGGAAGACGGGTTGACCTGGAGGGTACCCGCGAGATAATTACGAGGCACGGTCGGGCAGGCGGAGACCGCCCTAGAGAGGGATGGGCCTGACCCTTGTTGCACTTCCTCGAGACGGGGCGACAGGAGTACTGATCGTCACCGCGAGCTCCTAATAATTCGCTAACGGATTTGGGTATTTGATCTGAGTTGGCCACTGGCCTATACGCACTACCACCACGTGGGATAATGGTTTAATGGGGCCCTCTACGCCGTATGTATCAGCCGAAAGCTCTGTTAGACGTCCAATTCAGCATTGTGGCCGGGTCGGATCGGCGCCCCAGAGGTGGTGCCTGGTATCCACCCTGCACACAATGACCCGGAGGGCACAGGGCGATGGCCCAAGACCCCTGAGCTCTTAGGATGTAGACCGGCGGGGACCTCTCTGCTGAGCTCTAGGTAGGGTTGCGGTGTGTCGATCAGCCGAGGCCGGGCATTACCCAGGAAAGTGTGTCCGGCCAGAGTTAATCGAGCGTGTTGGGTAACAGTAGTGCACCCCAGCAGGGAAGATTATCTATTCGAATAGCCGTGTCCACGGTAACAGGACGCTTAGTGTTGTATCCCGATCTACTACTACTTGAACTGGATACTTTAATTAATTGGAAGCTCCGGGGTCGCTTTCTCACAGGGAGTCGAGGAAGGATCTCTAGGCTTCAGTTCAACATGCTTGCTACTTTAATCATGTTACTAATCTGCACTCTTCTAATGCTGCAAGGCGCTGAAGATACTAGTCTTCGATAGGCTAGGCCCTTCTCCCTATTCTGGCATATCTGCAGTCCAGTCCACATATACCGCCTTCCTTTGATAATGATGCATAATTAGACTAGTTCTGATGTCAGTCTTGCGAGTACTTTGGATGAGTACTCACGGTTGCTTTGCTTCCCTTTTTCCCCCATGCCCGATTATTGCGACCAGATGATGGAGCCCCGGAGTCAGCTGCCACTGTCGACGACTACTACTACACTTCTGGAGGAGCCTACTACTACGTGGAGACCGCCGCCGACCAGGAGTAGTTAGGAGGCTCCCAGGCAGGAGGCCTGCACCTTTTCGATCTGTGTCATTGTTTTGCCCCGCCTTCTAGGCCTATCTGTTTTACTTTTATATCTGTACTCAGATATCTAATGCTTTCGCTGATGCTTGTATGACATCGAGCTTATGTATTCGAGCCCTCAAGGCCCCTGGCTTGTAATATAAAGCTTGAATTATTTTATTTGTGTAGAGTTGTGTTGTGATATCTTCAAGTGAGTCCCTAGGCTTGATCATGTGCATTTGCGTGTATGATTAGTGCACGATTAAGTCGGGGGCGTCACAAGTTGGTATCAGAGCTGACTGCCTGTAGGAAGCCCCTTTCCAACTCCTTGGCCGAAGTTGAGTCTAGTTTTTCAAAAACTGTTTACTAACATGGCTGTGTGGCTTATGGGCCCACGTCGCCAATGGGTGGTTTTAGGATCTTTTATTCCTCTCCTTTACTCTGGGACTCCAAACTTCTCATCCTTTCGGGTTAAAGATTTTGCTAACACTAACATTAGGTTCTCGTAATCACATTCACCCGGAGAGCTAGATTGTCTGCAAAATATTCCTTTCCATTGATCTGTTTAATCTGATCATCACATTTTCCTTTCCATTGGTCTGTTTAACCTTTCTTATAATCTGGCTTTATCTGAACAGTGATAATGCCCTGCTTAAGTCAACACCCCCAAATAAAACCTTGTCACTATTGTTGATGATATTCTGTTAACTACCGAATGACGAGAACCTTGCCTATTGGTCCGCCTCATTTTAACGAGCAGGAAAATGGTTCTCTTCGTTCCCCGCCCTTGGTACCGACGTTGTTGCCAACCTAGCTGACAGACTTTTCTCTGACACGTCTTGTTGTCGTGACCTTGCAAGATGTCACTGTCTTCTCACTCTTAATCGACACTCACCACAGTTCCACAGGATTAAAACCTGACTCTCCTGTACATCCTTGACCCCAAAGATACCCCTTACTCCACCTCTTAAATCTCGGGACAAGATTTCTTGTAGTGGGGGAGAATTGTAACACCCCTGAGTATTAAACTACAGTGATCCACCATGATAATGCCAAGTCACCTTGATTTGCAATGTTGGATCATCATTAGTTTCATATCTCGTTTCAAATTCCATTTCAATTTAAAAATTTGAAATGCAAGTGAAATTTGAAGATGCACAAAAGTTGCTGGAAAAATGTTCATCATTTAGTAAATATTTCAAAACAGTTTGTTGTTAAGAAAAACAACATCACCATGTTGCTAAAATGGACATTAGCATTTAAAACAGTGCTATTCCAGCAATTTAAAATGCAAATTCAATTATGAAAATTCCAAATGGATTCAAATAAATCCCAAACTTTTTGTGACAGTGTCTAAAAGCGCATTGGATTTAATGGGCCAAGTCCCATATTTTTCCTAAGCCTTTTGGATGCCCAACTATTTTCCTTCTCTCTCTGTTAAATAAATAAAATGGAGAAAACAGGAAAAAGGGAAAAGGGCAAAACTTACCTGGCTTCTGGGCCGAGCCGGCCCAGCCCACCAGGGCCTTCTCCCACCTACTCCCGCCGCGGCGTCGGCGCGCCCATGGCCTAGCTCGCGTGGCTCCGGCCGTTGGCTGCCACGGCGCCGGAGCAGTTGGGGCGAGGGGATAAGGACGCCCCCGTCCACCTCCCCTGGGCGCCCTCCTCTATTCGCCGCCCTCTCTCTCTCGCTCACGCTCGCTCTCTCCTCCTCTGCCCGAGCGTCGCCGCCGTTTGTCTTGCTCCGCCGCGGCGATAGCCACCGCCGCTCCTTTCTGTCCTGCCCGAAGTCCTTGCCGCATTCGTCCTTGTCACCTGCGGCCAACCGTTGCAGCTGGGGAGCACTGCGGGTCGCGGATCGAGCCGCCCCCTTCCGCCTCGGCCACCGGCCATCTTCGTCGTCTCCGGCCAGTTTTGCACTCCTAACCTGTCGAGGGCTTTCCGTAGCCGCTCGATGAGCATCCCCCTCCTCCCATCTCTATCTGGCCGCCTGCATTTTGCCGTAGCTCGTAGTCGATGCCACCGCGCCATTGCCGAACTCTCTCCGCCGCCGTCGCCACCATTGCCGTGCTCCCAGAGCCGCTCGGCTCGACCCAGTAGCTCCCACAAGCTGCTGGTGGTCCGTTGCTCCTCGCCAGCCACTTTTGCGCGCTCGAATCGCACCGTAGCCGCTCGCCCGTGCTCACCCGAGATGCACCGCCGCCACGGCTCAACGCCGGCGGCCATGCCGGCCTCCCCTGCCCGTTCAGACGTCGTAGTTAGACGCGGGGTGAAGTGCCCGTTCAAACGCGACCAAAATCACGTGTTTTGGCTCACCACAGCGGATTTCCGCCGCAGGCCGAGCCCCTCCGCCGCGTCTGGAGCTCGCCGGAGCAGCTCCGGCGCCGACGCTGACCTGGCGTGGCCAGGCCCCACCCCTGGGTCACTGCCAGTGGGCCCCAGGCTGCCGTTTGACCCCGTTGACTTTAGTCAACGCGGGTTACTGTTCACCGCAATCGCTGACTAGTGGGACCCACTGACGTAAGCACTGTTAATGGCTAATTAGTTTTCTGTTAGGCTAATCAGTCTCTGACAGGCCAGGCCCACTAACTAATTAACCTGTTAGATTATTTTAAAACCCTGTTTAACCTCTCTGAGGCTGACAGCTGGGCCCCACCTGCCAGTTTGACTGGTCAGCTGGTCAGCCGACTACTGACGCAGTGATGACATCAGCATGACGCCATATTCCATTTCTGGCATATATGTTTAATTAGGTAATTCCAGAAAATAGTTTAAATCATTGGAAAATCATAGAAAATAAACCGTAGCTCGGATCAAAAAACTTTCTACATGTAAGTTGATCAGAAAAACGAGACGAATCCGAATACGTGGTCAAAATGCTTGACCATCACTCCTAACTACCTAGATGTGGAACTTTCCCCTCCGGTTCAGTATTCCGAAATCCGCCTAAACGCCGGGAAAATATCCCGGATATTTTCCCGTTTCGTCTGCGACATGTAGCCATGCATTAGGTCACCACTAACACTGCATACCGCCGTGCCATGCATCTGTGTTGCATTATTTGCCTTTATTTACTGTTTCTTCCCCCTCTTCTTATCCGATAGCCCCCGAGACCGACGCTGCCCCGCAGGACTGCTTCTCCTTCGACGACCCCTCCTTTGCCGCAGAGCAACCAGGCAAGCAACCCCCCTTGATGCATGCCTATATCACCTATTCTCCCTCCCTCCTGCTTGCATTAGAATTTGCTACTGCTGTTGATTTATCCTATTCTGATGCATAGCCTGTTTCTTGTAACTTCTGTTGATACCTTACCTGATATCCTAAATGCTTAGTATAGGTTGGATGGAAATCCATCTGTGGCCCCTCTTCCTTGTCCTAGTTGCCCCGCTTAGTTATCAGTGCCCCGGTCGATGCGATCGACGGGCTGAGATCAGCACATCACCGCACACCCCCCCTAAGTTGTTCGACTCCACAGAGCTATCCTCGAGTGCCGAGGGTGATACCTCTTATCTCACTCCTAATATGCCTCTGTGATACAGCTAGTCGGTTGTGGGATACGAGGGTGATTCCTCTTCCACCACCTCCGACGAAGCTTCATTCGTGCAACCCCCCAAGTGTGAATCCATCGAGGGTGATTCCTCCGGGTTCACCTTGACAGTAGCATCGAGTGGAAATCCATCGAGGGTGATTCCTCGGATTACCCTCTTGATGTTACGGACACACGGTTACCATTAACTGTTGCCCCTTCTACTGTTATTGTGGGACTGAAGGGACAAGCGGTACCACCCCGGTTGAGGTGGACCTGAGTTCCCGACAGTCTCCTGGGAAGACGGGTTGACCTGGAGGGTACCCGCGAGATAATTATGAGGCGCGGCCGGGCAGGCGGAGACCGCCCTAGAGAGGGATGGGCCTGACCCTTGTTGCACTTCCTCGAGACGGGGCGACAGGAATACTGATCGTCACCGCGAGCTCCTAATAATTCGCTAATGGATTTGGGTATTTGATCTGAGTTGGCCACTGGCCTATACGCACTGCCACCACGTGGGATAATGGTTTAATTGGGCCCTCTACGCCGTATGTATCAGCCGAAAGCTCTGTCAGACGTCCAGTTCAGCATTGTGGCCGGGTCGGATCGGCGCCCCAGAGGTGGTGCCTGGTATCCACCCTGCACACAACGACCCGGAGGGCACAGGGCGATGGCCCAAGACCCCTGAGCTCTTAGGATGTAGACCGGCGGGGACCTCTCTGCTGAGCTCTAGGTAGGCTTGTGGTATGTCGATCAGCTGAGGCCGGGCATGACCCAGGAAAGTGTGTCCGGCCAGAGTTAATCGAGCGTGTTGGGTAACAGTAGTGCACCCCTGCAGGGAAGATTATCTATTCGAATAGCCGTGTCCACGGTAACAGGACGCTCAGTGTTGTATCCCGATCTACTACTACTTGAACTGGATACTTTAATTAATTGGAAGCTCTGGGATCGCTTTCTCACAGGGAGTCGAGGAAGGATCTCTAGGCTTCGGTTCAACATGCTTGCTACTTTAATCATGTTACTAATCTGCACTCTTCTAATGCTGCAAGGCGCTGAAGATGCTAGTCTTCGATAGGCTAGGCCTTTCTCCCTATTCTGGCATATCTGTAGTCCAGTCCACATATATAGCCTTCCTTTGATAATGATGCATAATTAGACTAGTTCTGATGTCAGTCTTGCGAGTACTTTGGATGAGTACTCACGGTTGCTTTGCTTCCCTTTTTCCTCCATGCCCGATTGTTGTGACCAGATGATGGAGCCCCGGAGTCAGCTGCCACAGCCGACGACTACTACTACACTTATGGAGGAACCTACTACTACGTGGAGACCGCCGATGACCAGGATCAGTTAGGAGGCTCCCAGGCAGGAGGCATGCGCCTTTTCGATCTGTGTCGTTGTTTTGCCCCGCCTTCTAGGCCTATATTTTTACTTTTATATCTGTACTCAGATATCTAATGCTTTCGCTGATGCTTGTATGACATCGAGCTTATGTATTCGAGCCCTCGAGGCCCTTGGCTTGTAATATAAAGCTTGAATTATTTTATTTGTGTAGAGTTGTGTTGTGATATCTTCAAGTGAGTCCCTAGGCTTGATCGTGTGCATTTGCGTGTATGATTAGTGCACGATTAAGTCGGGGGCGTCACAATGGATGCCCTCATTGTGTAGGAAATCACCAGGCAGAAGAATGCCTGACTGGGCAGGTTACATGTTTCTTGTGTGAAGGAACTACTCATTACCCGGCTCAGTGCCACATTTACCCCATGGTGCTAGCTATTTCCAAACAACACAAGGAAGCAATGAAGGAAGCCCTCATGGAAGGTTTAGAAGAACCTGTGATGAAGACAGTTGTTGAAGACCCTGATGGAGAAGGCCTAACCAGATTTTTCTCCAATGCTTGCTATTCATGTGGAGAAGAAGGACATTTTTTGCAGTATTGCACGAAGGAAAGCCAAATGTATCTTGGTGAGTTCCCGACAGCAGAAGTGGAGTATGACCCACAGGAATAAGAGGATCTGATTGGTATGAAGAAGTCCACGAAGAGGAAACAAAGACCTCCCCAGAACAACCCAATTTCTACTAAGAAATACCTGAGTCATATCACATGTTTCAAGTGCAAGAATTCAGGGCACTACTTCCATGAATGTCCAGAAAAGAAGCTAAAAATCCAAGGAGCCTACATAACCACAAAGAAGCCCCGAGACATGTCGGAAGTCATTTGTTTTCGCTGCAAGGAGGCAGGACATTTTGCCAGGGCATGTTCAGATCAGAAGAAAGCTGGAGCTAAGTAGTTGAGATTTTCATATTGGTAATAAGTGTAGTAGGAAGCAATTTTATTTTCATAAGTACGATGAGTTGAGTTATGTAATGGAAGTCTCAGAGATTGTAAAAATTCATGAATCAATAAAGTTGATATGTCATATGCTGAAAGGCTTTATGAAGTTGTTATGTTGTTAACATTTATCTTGGAACTGATTATGTGGGTAAACATGGATGAAAATGAGTTGTTGATGCATAAACTGGGATTTTGATAAAGTACAAGGATACAATAGAATATGGTCAATGGATAACCCAGTACATTTTGTTTTAAGGATGACAATACCCTGTAAGATGTTGGGAATTGAATTTGAAGTTTTGTTTGGATGATATGAATGCTTACCCAAGGAGGTGCATACATTATTCTGAATACCCCTTCTATCTTACAACTGCAGATGACAACCCTTTATGAGTCTTTCCTCAAGGGCCCAGAAACCATCATGACCCTGACTAGTGATCATGATTACCCAAAGATCCTGAAGGACATGATGAAGCATATTCACCTTGAAGGAGATGCAATTTACAAAGGCTATCCTTTCATGGAAAATGGAGTGGAACTTTGGTACATGGAAGTACACCTCCACCGGGTGAAAGGAGTTTGCCCGAAGACGATGGGTCAATACTTTTACATCTCACGTGTACCCCGAGCAACTTTCTTCGACTCTGTTCGTGAAGCTGCCATGGAAGCCATACGTCAGATTGGAGAAATACTGGAAGCAAGGCTCCGTCACACTCAGGAATACTTGAGAGAGGTACATGCAGAGATGATGGAGATGAAGCTCATGGCCACCATGATGAAACAAAAGGTGGATGATTTCAAGGAGCACCTTGCTCGATTCCAGTGGGACTAAATAATCCTCAAGGAGGACCCATAAATAAAGTTGGAAGCAATGCTTGACCATACCAACTATGTTTATGGAAGCATTTGTAATAAAGTACCTTTAATTGGAGTTTTGAGAAATGATTAATGATGTAATAAAGGATTTGATATGAAAAGAATACGATTTATGGATGACTTTGTGCATTTCATGGTGATATTTCTCTGTGTGAACACCAGACCAATGGAAAGGAAAATGTATTCCACTAAGTGGAGTTTGGACGAAATAAGTTTGATTTCATGGTTACCCCAAGAGTATGATAGAATGAAGTACTATTGGATTTAGAGGAGGTGTAATGGTGGAATATGGAACGGTTGTAACTCCACGGATGAGTTAAAACTATAAAAGTGCTGAAGCGGACCCATAACCCACAGGCCCAGGATATGACCAAGGTACAAGCACAATCTTGTTGATGGCAGAATTCTGGAAGAAGCTGTGATTTGACCAACAGACGTTTCATAGGGGGTTACGCAAAAACCCGAGAGTTGTGAAGAAATGATAGATGTTATATTTGGCTGGTAGAACCAATGGATTTACCCGAACCCAGTTCGAGGACAAGAGAAATTCTGCAATGCTTGTGAGAATGCCCGAGTGTTAGAAATGCGAGATTTGCTAAACCTTATAAAGGGTAATGATTTGGGTGCAGAATGGATTGATCACCATACCAACTTACTCATATCATACGCTCTTGCTATTTGGAATGGTAAATCTGGAGTGACTTACCAATAGTACAAAGACGACGATCGTGAAACCTTTTCAAGCCTTAGAATGGTATGTTAAGAAACCCTGGTACAAGGCAGTTGTTGCCAAACGTAGGTTATATGGTGAGATTCAACCCAGACCATTTTCCTGCAGGAGAAATCATTAGTCATTAATCATTAATCATTATTTTGCCACGTTCCTTGTGGGTCCCACCTGTTAGTTGGCAGAGGAAAGAGATAAGATAAACAGAAATTTACGCAGGCGTGACAAGACTCGAACCCTTGCGCGTGAACCACCTGGCTGTGTATGTGTGTGTGAGGGCCTGATGTGTGTGCATGCACATGTAGGTTGAGCACTTGAGCGTGAGCGTGTGTGTTGGTCGTGTGGTGAGTGCATGCATGCGTGCGTGCGTGTCTGCATGTGTGTGCATGCATGCGTGCGTGTGTGCATGTGAGTGTTGCATACATGCAGTTCGTGTGCATGCGTGCGTGTGTGTATAATCACCACACTAGATCCTGTGTATTAAAAGAACTAGTCAACCAGCACAGCATACCAATACAAGGCCACCTTGTCCGTGCCACTTGGAATCCCTTCTATACTAGTGATACCCACCGTGCAATATTTTATTTTCGTTTGTTTACATTCTTATACCCGCTGACAAGTGGGCCCTATGGTAGTGAGATAATGAGCGCTGATGATGTAACACTAGATGCGCCATGTGGACTATTTAACAGGTCAACTAATCATGTCTTCAATAAATACAGAGCTCTACGGTGAGCCTGTTACTGTATAACAACCACAAAACGTATATGGTGACTGTAATGAGTGTATTGTGAAGTCCAGTGATCGTATCAAGCTTTCGCTTCAAATACAGTGATCGTCGGTGTATATCTCGCGAGAGAAAGATGGAACATGCGTGAATGTGATGGGGCGTACTTTTAGAGGGCCTAGAGATAGTTTGTGTGCATACTTGAAAGAGGCGTAGAGAGGGGGGCGATGGGGAGAGAGAGAGATGCTCTTCGTTTCTCTTTATTATGACTAACTTCATAGTATAAAAATATAAACATTCACAATGCGGAATAAATATCATTAGATGCACCATGCAATTAACTTTCGTACTCCATATAACTTTGCAATATTGTATAGATGTAGATTTTATAAAATAAATTTTGGCCACACCTTGCGTAGTTCTAATTCAAAAGGAATTTCGTATGCGAAGTAAACGTGAACAGAGGGCTTTTTAAATCAATGGAGCACATGATAATATGCAACATGTGTGAATGTGTAGTTTACTTATTTGGCAGGGCCTGGAGAGGGTATGTGTACGTATTCGAGAGAGGCACGGATAGAGGGGGTGTGTGTGCGATGAGAGATAGATAGCACAAGAAATGAGAGAGGTCTAGAGAGATAGAGACGAATAGGATATGTCTCGACGAGAGATGGTCTTGAGTGTGTGTATGCAAGGGAGAAGGGGAGAGAGACATGAGCAGAAATAGTGTTTGGGGTGTGTGTGTCTGGTATGCATGTGTGGGTGTGACAAGATACCGAGACCTAGGGGTAGGGGTGTGTGAAGTCTGGTGGGCCGAGGTGAGGCCCCCGGTCGGTTCCGTCCTGTGCCACATTGGTCCACCCGTGACACATTATACAGAGACCCCTGGAGGACTAGTCGCACAAGACAAAGAAACCAGAGCCGAGAAGGACGTTGTGTCCACTGACAAAGCCGACTAGGAATTGTAACCCTAGGCCCCGGGTATGTTTATACAAGCCCAAGGCCTAGTTTGTCGATAGCATACACAGAATCCCTTGGTATTCACGTAGTGTACTCTGTACACACCCTACTCACAAATATACATGACCGGGGGTAGGGTATTTCCTGGATCGCAAGGGCCCGAACTAAGGTAAATCCTTGTCTCTTATTACCATGCATCCAACCTATCTGTATGGGATATCCTACTGAATGCTCTGCTGGAATCATATTCGTCAACTAGTAAGAGAGGTGGAGACAATGCGTGCGAGATAGGCCTAAGTGTCCAGGAGACACGTAAGCAGGTATATGTATAGAGAAAAGGGTCGATGTAGATCGTGCGTGTCTATGCGTGTGAAAGAGTTCTTGTGAAAAAGATTAGTGAAAGAAGTCGTAGATAGTTGTGAGATAGAGGGAGGGAGGGTGATATATACAGACAGCGTGTGTGCGAGAGACACCCCAGGAGAGAGTGTGAGGATGTGCGAGAGAGAAGGCCGATGGATATACAGCGTGTGCACGTATGTGTGAAAGAGAAAGATAACACGTGTGTGAGGAGGGGCCGAGGGAGAGTGAATCTACGCGTAAAAGATTGATGTACACATCAATTTAAAATATAAATTGCATCCAAATATTTGGATGGGATCATCATATTTGCGATTCGCGTATGGAACGATCATTAGTGTATCAAACATCCATATTCTGTCGAATTTGAGCATGTGTATGGTATTATCCTACATAATTGATCCATAGAGTCAGTATTTTGAAATCCAGACAATGCATGGCTTTAGCAATTCAAATATAAACGTGATTATAGTTTATGTTGTGTGTGTAAAGCACATTATACATACAAAAGATACATAGTGAACTTTCTAAATAGCGAGCTAGGAACTAGCATATGTTTGAATTCAACTTAAGGTGGTTTCAAATATTCGAATTCACCATGAAGTGCATTCAATTATTTGAATTCGAGATCATGGCATTTGTAAATCATACCTAAATTAAGGGTGCATCAATCTTTGCTTTGCTTTTGTACATAATAACATATAGTCATGTACAAAATACATTCAAATTTACCACCTCCATTCCAAAATAATAGTAGTTATAGGATTTTCAAGAGTCAAAATTTCAAAAGAAGCGCATAATTTAATGAGGTTTTCAATCACACCAGGTCAAATTTAACGAGGTCTATTAAGGTCAATCCTAATAGTTCAAGATTACTGTAAATGTGAATGCTTCTGGTTCAAAATTTTGAACGAAGCGCTAAAAGAGCCTCTCCTCGCCCGAAACCGCACGAGACCAATGTTTGGTAGAAGGAAATTACCGTCCTAACTCTGACCCGTGAAGCCTATCGGCCCGATGTCCAGAAGTCTAAACCGGGGTAGGTTTGTAACTTCACCGAGACGCCACACAACCACCTCCAAAAAACATTCATATACCGCGGGCGCCTAATCGCCGATGCGCTCGGCCAAAATCACTCCCGCCCACTATTTTGGACACGTGAGATTACTGTCCTACCCCCGACCCGCAGCATGTCCGAAATTTTAGATGGGGGCAAAGTTTGTAACTTTCCCCAAATTTCAAACAAGCACGTCCCGGAAACATGGTTCCCTATTTGCTTCCCCCTCCCCCGTACGATTCCCCATTCATACTCCGTGGGCGCCAAAACTCCCTCTCCACCAGCCGCGAAACCCCAGCCTCCTCCGTCCGCCACCCCATCGCACCGATCCACTGCCGCCCTCCTCCATCACGCCGGAGCCGATAGACCGACGTCGTCGTCCACTGCAACCTCAACCGCAGCACCCTCCAAGACTTAGCAGTTGAAGCAGAGGCAGCGCTGCCTCCACGACGTGGACGTGCGTCATACCTGAGCCACTTCAACCCCTCCGTCCTGCGCCTCACCGCTGCTGCTCCAATGTCGCAACCGTCCACCGCACCGGAGCTTTTCCTGCTACGCCGTTGTTCGCCGCCTCGGATCTGCTTCTCTGTCGTCGACAGAGGGCCACCGCACCACACTCAACAACTTAGCCATGGGTGCGCCCAAGGCTCCACCGTCCTCCACAACATCTGGTTTCCAGTGAACCACAAGAAGATCGTCGAAAAATCATAAGGAGGACACAACATGGCAAGCCGATATTGGTACTCCTCTTCCCTTATTCTTGCAAATCTTACATGTCTGCTCGCACGGTATTTATCCCATGAAGGAAACTAGTTGACCACTTCTTACTGCACATTCTTCTTGATACTAGATGTTCCAAGTAACTCGCGATGCACAAGGTTTCCCCCATTTACTATTTCACTTTAGCTAGAGGTCCGTCGCCTGCCTGGATTTCAATTCAGTGTCAGTTGATTCCCAATTAAAGGAAGCACCACCCGCGGAGGCGCGCAGAGCACCTAGTCCACCTGTTCGCCGGGGAAGCAGCGCCTAAGTGTCTACCGTAGAGGTGTGTGTTGTGCAGGAGCTGCTGGCGCCCGCTCTGCAGGTCCGTCGGGCTTAAAGGGATGGCCGGGGGCCGCTGCCAAGCACGGCGGTGGGGTGACGTCAAGGGGAGGGTGGGGCGACGGAGGCAGGGGTCTGGGCCAGTGGTCGCTGGCGGTTCGAGGAAGATCATGAACAGTGACTGGCGGGAGGTAGATGAAGGCCATCTGCCCGTTCCTTGTAGATCGAACGGTGCAGAAAAAATCGACTGACCTATTTATTTTCAGTAGATTGTTATTTTCATAGGACCACATGTGGTGGTTTGCTGGAGGATTACCTGCACTTCCCAGCCATCCCTGTGCTCATATTTCAAAAGCCTAGAGTCTAATTTCGTGTGCCATGCATGTTGTAGAGCTATCATATGCCTGCCGTCATTTATTTTTGACCCACCTGCTATCTGATACTTTTACACTGCAGTACATGTGCACAAACTACACCCATACTCTCTCACTATTGTTTTATTACGCATGGTGTCGTGCGTATGACCATCTATGGGGCCATCTAGCCCCTTTGCGGTTCGACTAGGGAATTGCACAAGTACAAAGAGCAGAATCAGTAGAGAACGCAAAGGTTTTTACCCAGGTTTGGGCCACCGTGAGGTGTAAAACGCTACTCCTGGTTTGGTGTATTATTTGTGGAGAGCTCAAGTACAAGGTGTGCTTAGTCCCGGCAAGGTACAGAGGGAAGTAGCTATGCATGGAAAGTGAGCTAGAGTGTCTAAGGATCGATCCTTGTAAAGGTTGCCCTGGCCCTCCTTTTATAGCTCAAGGGGTAACCACAGTGGCAAAACAGTCATTACAAGTTGATTATATAGTAAACAGTGCTATCATACCTAACTCTGCCAGTTTAGGACAAAAGCATTAAATGCGTCGTTAGGTGTCATGTGGAGGAGGGGCCCCGGCAAGGTTCCTGCACCGCTCGCCCAGCTACCTCCTGTAATCTTGACACGCCTTCTGGACGGGTGTCATTAAAGTTAAATCTCCTTCCAGCTGGCTGACACGTGCCCCGACAAATCTCACCAAACTGCCTGCGTGGTCGACACCTCACGATTAACGACTAGCTGCTCGGTGAGGTGGAGCGCTGACGAGCTAGTGAAGGATTACCGGCACGGAGCATGCCGGGTCTTCAACTTGCTGGCTCGAATCTTGTCGGCAAGTAATGCCTTCAACTTTATTACTAGTCAAGTACTTATCGATGCTTCGTCTTGATCTTCTCCCCAGTAGCTTCTGCAGCTAGGTCTTGAATCTCGATCTTGGTAAGCTCCGGCAAGCCTGGCCATCAAGAAGGCTGCTACTGTCTGTGCATAAGTCAGGGTATAAAATACCCATGTTTTATACACCGACACATGGGTAGTTCAGAATCTCAACCACAGTATTCTAAAAATAAAACACAGCTATCGCTCCAGTCTGCATTGAGGATTGGAAAGGCACGGTTTGATACTCTAAAGATGAGTGTAGTGTCATTCGATGAAGACTGTCAACGTAGCTCCATAGTTGATGACCCCATTCGCCATACACCAGCATCGCAGGTGCTTGCTTTAACTTCACGGTGTCATATGTGGTTGCATGTTGCATATGGTGTCTACCTTGTATATTGCTTCTAAATTGGTTAAATTGCTTCTGCTTCGTCATATATTGTGAATATGACATCTGCAACAGTTTTCGAGGGTAGAGTATTCAACCCAAATTTATTGATTCGACACAAGGGGAGCCAAAGAATACTTGCAAGTATTAGCAGTTGAGTTGTCAATTCAACCACACCTGAGACTAAATATCTGCAGCAGAGTGATCAGTAGCACAGTAGTATGATAGTTTGATAGCAGTAGCAATAATAGTAATAGTAGCGGTAACGATAGAAGCAGTAGTTTTGTAGCAATTGTAACAGTAGTAGCTTAGCAAAGAACAATATATGAAAAGCTCATAGGCATTGGATCGGTGATTATGTTGGATAACATTCATCATGTAACAGTCATAACCTAGGGCAACACAGAACTAGCTCCGATTCATCAATGTAATGTAGGCATGTATTCCGTATATAGTCATACGTGCTTGCGATAAGAACTTGCATGACATCTTTTGTCCTACCCTCCCGTGGCAGCGGGGTCCATAAGGAAACTAAGGGATATTAAGGCCTCCTTTTAATAGAGAACCGGAACAAAGCATTAACACTTAGTGAATACAAGAACTCCTCAAACTATGGCAATCACCGGAAAGAATCCCAATTATTGTCACCTTGAGGTATGCGGATCATAACACATAGCAGGTGCGTATAACATGCAAGATCGGATCAAGAACACAAATATATTCATGAAAACATAAAGGGTTCAGATCTGGAATCATGGCACTCGGGCCTTAGTGACAAGCATTAAGCATAGCAGAGTCATAGCAACATCAATCTCAGTACATAGTGGATACTAGGGATCAAGCCCTAACAAAACTAACTCGATTACATGATAAATCTCATCCAACTCATCACCGTCCAGCAAGCCTACGAAGGAATTACTCACTCCCGGCGGTGAGCATCATGAAATTGGTGATGATGGATGGTTGATGATGACGATGCCGGAAGATCCCCCTCTCCGGAGCCCCAAACAGAGTCCAGATCTGGCCTCCCGATGAAGAACAGGAGGTGGCGGCGGCTCCGTATCGTGAAACGCAATAAAACTTCCTCCCCTATTTTTTTCTCTGGAATTGTGAATTTATAGCGTTGGAATTAGGTTAGACGGGGCCATGTGGGCCCCACGAGGTACCAGGGCACGCTTGGGGGGGTGGCGCGCCCTGGTGCCTCGTGGGCAGCCAGTGGCCCCCCTCCAGTAGGTTTTGGCTCCAGTATTTTTTATATATTCCATAAAAAATCTCCAAAAAGTTTCATCCAATTCCAAGAACTTTTATTTCTGCACAAAAAACAACACCATGGTAATTCTGCTGAAAACAGCGTCAGTTCGGGTTAGTTCCATTCAAATCATGCAAATTAGGGGCCAAAACAAGAGCAAAAGTGTTTGGAAAAGTAGATACGAAGGAGATGTATCAACTCCCCCAAGCTTAACTCATTGCTTGTCCTCAAGCAATTCAGTTGACAAACTGAAAGTGATAAAGAAAAACTTTTACAAACTCTTTTGTTATTGTATCTATGTATATGCTTAAATAGTACCCAAGTTTTCAGCAAAGATTATAACTAACCATGCAAATGATAACTCTTAGAAATTATATTCACTCATATCGATGGCATAATCAACTAGCGAGCAATAATAAAATATCTCAAATGCCAACACTTTGTCAAAACGATCATGATATAATATGACAACATGGTATCTCGCTAGCCCTTTCTGAGACCGCAAAACATAAATGCAGAGCACCTCCAAAGTTCAAGCAGCGACTAAACATTGTAATTCATGGTAGAAGAGATCCAGTCATGATGCACACAACATTAACTATTCACAATGCATGAGAATGACAATAGTGCTCTCAGGACTGGTGCTTATTTGAGAAGGTGATGACTCAATTATAAAAGTAAAATAACATAAAAGTAAATAGATAGGCCCTTCACAGAGGGAAGCATGGATTTGCAGAGGTGCCAGAGCTCAAAGCTTAAATCAGAGATAAATATAATTTTGGGAGGTATGCCTTTCCTGTCAACGTCACGACCGAGAGTTTTCAATATCTTCCATGCTAAACACATTAGCGGCGGTTCCCAAGCGGTAAAGTAAAGTTTACTCCCCCTCCACCAACAATCACAAGCCATGGCTAGCCGAATCCTCGGGTGCCCTCCATACCAACAATTTTCCGGGTGAGTTTGTTTTATTATTTTGCAATTTTAATAATGGGACTGGGCATCCCGATTACCAGCCCCTCTCGTGCAAGGACAAGTGAATAAACACTCATCATGAGAATAACCCGCTTAGCATGGAAGATGTTCATTTGAATATTTAGAGGTGGCACATGCAAATTTACTTAGAACGGCAGAATAATACCGCATATAGGTAGATATAGTGGACTCATCTGGAATAACTTTGGTTTAAAGGGTTTTGATCCACAAGCAGCATTCCCGCTTAGTACAGATGAAGGCTAGCAAATAGGTTGAGAAGCGACCAGCTAGAGAGCGAAAACGGTCATAATCATGCATTATGAATAATCAATATTGAATACTAGCATGAGTAGGATATAAACACCATGAACATAAATATCGTGAAGGATATGTTGGTTTTGAATCAACTACATGCGTGAACATGTGCCAAGTCAAGCCACTCGAAACATTCAGAGGAGGATACCATATCATCATACTACATCACAATCATTTTAATAAATCATTATCCACTCCTAGCTACTTAAGCATGGCATGAGCAACTATAATCTCTAATTGTCATCATAAACATGTTTAATCATAACATGCTGAATCATGGATACTGAGTTAAACATATTTACAAAAACAAAGAACAAGTTGAGTTCATACCTGCTTTTCCTTCCACAGTCACTTCATCAAATCATCCTCATTATTGCCTTTCACTTGAATGACCGAATGATATGAAAATAATAATAATAGTGCAAGAGTGACATGGACTAAGCTGGAATCTGCAAGCATTTTATTCAAAGGGGAAGACAAGGTAAAATGGGCTCTTTGTTAGATCAACAATAATGCATATGAGAGCCACTCAACATTTTCATCGTGGTCTTTGTAACACCCCTATGTAATGAGCTACAGTGATCCACTATATTAATGCCAAGTCATCTGAGATTTGCAATGATAATCAATGTGGATTAATATCTCATTTCAAATTCTGCCACTGAATTCAAATTCAAATGCAAGTGAAATTTGGAGTTGCTCAAAAGTTGCTGGAAAAATGTTCATCATTTAACAAATAATCCAAAACAAATTGTTGTTCAGGAAAACAACATCACCAAGCTGCTAAGATGAGCATTAGCATTTATAACAGTGCCATACCAGCAATTTAAATTGCAAATTCAATTATGAAAAATACAAATGAATTCCCCTGGGCTCCAAAATAATTGTGGCAGTGCCTAAAAATGCAAAGTATTTAATGGGCCAAGTCACACATTTTTCTAAAATGATTTGGTGGTCCCAAATATTCTTTTACCTCTCTGTTAATAAATAAAAGAGAAACGGAAAGAAATGAAAAGGGGCAGGACACTTACCTGGCACTGGGCCGAGCCGGCCCAGCCCATCTCCTGTCGCCTCCTACCAGCTCCCGCCGTCGTGGCACCGTCGCCGCATTCGGCGCGTACGGCGCCGGCCGCAGCCAGCCACCGCGACGCAGTAGGTGGGGCGAGAGGATAAGGACCTCCCCCGAGCCATTCCCCCTGGCCCCTCGCTTCCCGTCGCTGAAGTCGAATGCCGCCAGGACGGGCTGCCGGCGTAGGCACGGCCACCGTGGCCCCCTCGCCTCCTCGACCGGCTCTACCGCATCGCCGCCGTCCCCCACTTCGTCCTCGACCCTCAAGTGGAGCTGGAGGGCCCTGCAGCGCCGAATCCCCCTTCGTCCCCATCTCCGGCTGCCACGGTTACTCCGGCGACCTCCGTCGCCTGCTGCTGCTACTAATCCAGTGAGGGCTTTTCTTAGCCGCATGGTGAGCCTCATCTCTCCCTCTCCCTTCTCCCCGATCCGCCGCGTGCTTCGCCCGAGCTAGCTCGCCGCCATTGCTGAGCTTTGTCTCCGCCGGCGAGCTCACTGCCGCCGCTTTCGTACAACTCACGCCGTGCTAGCGCCACCACCGAGCTCCTGGAGGTCCCGCGCAATGCCTGCGAGCGCTAAATCGGCTCAGGCGAGCTCATATGCTCGAGCCCGAGTGCGCCCGTCTCCGTCCGCTGCCACGGCTCGCCGTCGACGGCCTTGCCGACCTCCTCTGCCCATTCCGACGCCATGGATCGATGCGGGATCGAGTAGCCGATCGAATGCAAGCAAAATCGCGCGAAATGGTGCTGCGTAGGGCGAATCCGAGCATCTCCGGCGAGAACGCCGCCGCGGGAGGTCGCCGGAACCTTTTCCGGCGACGCGCCGACGTGGACCGAGTGGGGCCCGCCCTGTGAGGCTGTCATGTGGGCCCCTGACCGCGTTTGACCGGGTTGACCACGGTTAACCCGGGTTACTAATCATCTAAGACGCTGACGTGTGGGCCCTCTCCAGTTAATTAAATTACCTAAACTATTTTAATTAAAACCTAATCTAATTAGTTAGTTAGTGTCACTGACATAGGGCCCCACCTAGTTAATTAACTTAGATTAGTTTAAAACTAACTCTGTTAACCCACTGTCTATGACAGGTGGGTCCCGCAGGTCAGTTTGACCTGGACCCGCCAGTTTGACTGGATGACGTCAGGCTGATGCAATGCTGATACAATAACCTTTTTCTGTTATTTTCTAAATTGATTTAAATTCCAGAAAATTGCTAAAAACTTCGGAAATTTGAAGAAAATTAACCGTAGCTCGGATCGAAAAACTTTCTACATGAAAGTTGCTCAGAAAAATCCCACGAATCAGATCGTGCCATCTGTTTTCCTGTAGGGACCCTCTACGTAGGTGAACCCGCAACTTTTTGCCTGTTTCCGGTAGATGAATAGTGCATGCATACCGGTTAATAATTCCAACTTAAATCCTAAAATAACTAAAATGGTTTAGAAATACATTTTGGCAACCCTGCACTGCATTTTAGCATGACATGCTCTGTGTTGCATCTGTTGCTTTTATTTATTGTTTCTTCCCCCTCTTCTTCTCCGATAGCCCCCGAGACCGACGCAGCTCAGGAGACAGACGACCCCACTGACGATCCCTCCTTTGCCGCAGAGCTTCCAGGCAAGCAACCCCCCTTGACGCAAGCCTATATTAACTATTCTCTCTCCCTCCTGCTTGCATTAGAATTTGCTACTGCTGTTGATTAATCCTATTCTGATGCATAGCATGTCCTTGTAACTGTTGTTGATACCTGCCTGTTATCCAAAATGCTTAGAATAGGTTGGATGGTAGTGAACCATCTATGGCCCCTCTCCCTTGCTGTAGTTGCCCCGCTTTAGTATCTGTGTCCCGATCGATATGATCGAATGAACTGAGAACTTCACAACACCACACTCCCCCCTAAGTTGCTCGACTCTCCAGAGCCGGCATCGAGTGCCGAGGGTGATACCTCTTATCTCACATCGATGATGCCTCTGTAGTACAGCTAGACGGTTGTGGGATACCGAGGGTGATTCCTCTTCCCCCATCTCCGACAAAGCTTCTGTCGTGCAACCCCGCTAGTGTGAATACCATCGAGGGTGATTCCTCCGGGTTCACTTTGACGGGAACATCGAGTTGGAATACCACGAGGGTGATTCCTCGGATTCCTTCTTGATGTGATAGACACACGGTCACTTTACTACTGTTACTTACCTGTTGCCCCTTTACTGTTACTGTTAATGTGGGACTGTAGGGACTGGTGGTACCACCCGGTAGAGGTGGACCTGAGATCCCGCCAGCCCCTGGGAAGACGGGTTGACCTGGAGGGTACCCGCGAGATATTTACGAGGCATGGCCGGGCAGGCGGACCGTGGGCCTGGCCCTTGCCGCAAGTCCTCGAGACGGGGCGACGGGACCACAGAGTGTGGAGCAACCGATTGTCACCGCGAGCTCCAAACGCACTAATGGGTTAGGATATGTAATCTGAGTAGGCCTCTGGCCTTTTCGCGCTAACCAGCACGTGGGAATAATATGGGTACTCAGCGTCGTAGTATCAGCCGAAGCTCTTCAGACGTCAGCGGTTGAGCGGCACGCGCCCGGGTTGGACCGTGAAAGCCTGCGCTTGTATTAAGGGGGCTAGGTCTGCTCCCGGCCGTCCTCGCAACGCGCAGGAGTGCAAAGGGCGATGGGTCCAAGACCCCTGAGCACTTAGGATGTAGACCGGCGTGCTAGCCTCTCTGTTGAGCCTAGGTAGGGCTACGACGTGTCGATAGTCCGAGGCCGGGCATCGACTGAGCAAGTGTGTCCGGCCAGAGTCATCGAACGTGTTGGGTAAGTTGGTGCATCCCTGCAGGGTAGTATATCTATTCGAATAGCCGTGTCCACGGTAACAGGACGCTCGGAAAATATCCCGATCTTCTACAACTAGAAATGGGTTGAATATATTGGCTCCGGGATCGCTTTCTCGCAGGGAGTCGAGGAAGGATCTCTGGGCGTGGTTACTTGTACTTGATGCTACTACTATATTATTGCTCTAATCTACACTCTTCTAATGCTGCAAGACCCTGAAGATGCTAGTCTTCGATAGGTTAGGTTTTTCCCTTCTATTCTGGCATTTCTGCAAATAAGTCCACATACACAGCCTTCCTTTGATAATGTTGCATATTTAGAATAGATCTCATGTCAGGCTTGCTGAGTACTTTGGATGAGTACTCACGGTTGCTTTGCTTTCCTTTTTCCCCATACCCGATACTTGAGACCAGATGACGGAGCCCCGGAGCCAGCTGCCCCTGCTGTCGACGACGACTACTACCACTACTACCCCTCCGGATACTACTACTACGAGGAGCCCTCCGACGACCAGGAGTAGATAGGAGGCACCCAGGCAGGAGGCCTGCGCCTTTCGATCCAGTGTTTTATTTTGCCCCGCCTTCTTAAAGGCCTATCTATTTAACTTTGTGTCTGTACTCAGATACCTGATGCTTCCGTTGATGCTTGTATGACATCGAGCTTATGTATTCGAGCCCTCGGGGCCCTGGCTTGTAATATAAAGCTTGTATGACCTTTATTTATGTTTAGAGTTGTGTTGTGATATCTTCAAGTGAGTCCTTAGGCTTGATCGTGTGCATTTGCGTGTATGATTAGTGCACGATTAAGGTGGGGGCGTCACAAGTTGGTATCAGAGCCGACTGCCTATAGGAACCCCCCCTTTCCAACTCCTTGGCCGAAATTGAGTCTAGTCTTTGGAAATGATTTTTCTAACATGGCTGTGTGGCTTACGGGCCCACGTCGCCAATGGGTGGTATTAGGATCTTTTATTCCTCTTCTTTACTCTGGGACTCTGAATCCTTTTCTATTCGGTTTAAATGATTTTACTAACTATGACATTAGGTTCTCGTATCCACTTTCACCCGGAGAGCTGGATTGTCTGCAACTAATTCTTTCCTTTGAACTGGTTAATCTGATAACCACCTTTTTCTTTTCCATTGGTCTATTTAACCTTTTCTTTCCAAGCTATCTTATGCTTCTCACACTGTCTTTTGACACTTTTGGAACCTCTCGGCAAAATGTGTCGTGATTTGCGTCAACATTTTGACTTCTTCCGAGATGTTAATTGAATTCTTGGTGAGCAATGCCATCCTTGCCCCTCGCTGATCTATGTTATCATCAGCGACCTCTTTGACTACCTGCCCACGTATTGCTGTCAACCCAGAACGAGTTCAGGCTATTCTTGACTGGACTCCTCCGAAGAATGTCAAGCAAGTTAGAAGTTTTCTCGGACTTGCAAGTTATTGTCGTCGCTTTGTTGAGAACTTCTCAAAGATTGCCAAGCCACTGACTAATCTGCTTCACAAAGGCGTTAAGTTTGAGTGGACAGATAAATGTCAGGAAAGTTTCCAGACCCTCAAGGACAAGCTCACCTCTGCTCCAGTGCTTGCTCCTCCGGATTCTCGCAAGGATTTTGTGATCTATTGCGACGCCTCTCGCCAGGGATTAGGCTGTGTCCTGATGCAAGAGCGCAGAGTAATTGCTTATGCCTCGCGACAGTTGCGTCCGCATGAAGAGAATTATCCAGTGCATGATCTTGAACTTGCTGCAGTGATTTATGCATTGAAGCTGTGGCGGCATTACCTTCTCGGCAACCGATGTGAGATCTATACTGATCACCAAAGTCTGAAGTATTTGTTTACTCAGCCGGATCTCAATCTCCGCCAACAGCGATGGTTGGAAACAATTACGGACTATGACTGTGGTATTTCATATACCCCTGGCAGGGCTAATGTGATGGCCGATGCCTTGAGCTGCAAGTCCTATTATAACAACCTCACGGTTCAGCGAGCTCAACCTCGTCTGTATGAAGAATTGCGCCAGCTGAACCTCCACATTGTTCCACAGGGTTCTCTCAATACCCTTGTTATATAGCCAGATCTTCTGAATGTTGTTAAGCATGCGCAAGCTAAAGATGCTGAAGTTGATCTGATGAAAAGAGATCTTCACCTTGAAAAGTACAGGGATTTCTCGCTTGCTGAAGATGGAACCTTGTATTTCAAAGACCGCATTGTGGTACCTCGGTTCAAATTGATGACTGACAAGGTCATGAAGGAGGCACATGATACACCACTGTCTATTCATCCGGGTAGTAACAAGATGTATCGTGATCTCCGTCAAAGGTACTGGTGGTCTAGAATGAAGCAGGATATTGCTCGATATGTTGTTGAATGTGACATTTGCCGTCGCGTTAAAGCAGAACATCAGAAGCCTGCCGGAGTTCTGCAACCGCTCCCTATTCCTTTATGGAAATGGGACAAAGTGCAAATGGATCTTATCACTGGACTTCCCAGGTCTCAGAAGGGGCACGATGCTATTCTTGTCGTCGTCGACCAACTCTCCAAAGTTGCACACTTTCTGCCAGTCAAGGAGACGATCACTGCTAGTCAATTAGCAGAGTTATATATCTCCAGAATTGTATCACTCCACGGTATTCCGAAGGAGATCAGTTCGGACCGTGGCAGCCTCTTCACCTCACACTTCTGGAATAGTTTCCAACAAGCTATGGGAACTCATATTACCTGGAGTTCAGCTTATCACCCCCAGTCTCAAGGCCAAGTCGAACGAGTGAATCAAGTGCTTGAAGATATGCTACGTGCTTGTGTTATTTCATTTGGCAAGAAGTGGGAAGAATCTCTCCCGTATGCCGAATTCTCTTACAACAATAGCTATCAAGCAAGTTTGAAAATGGCCCCCTTTGAAGTGCTATATGGACGTAAGTGTCGAACCCCTCTGAATTGGTCAGAAACTGGGAACGACCGCTCATTGGTCCAGAAATAATTCAACACGTAGAAGAGCAAGTCCGTGTTGTTCGCGAAAATCTCAAGGCAGCCCAGGACCGCCAGAAGAGCAACTATGATCGCAAGCGATGGGGATTGACCTATCAACCTGGTGATCAAGCTTATCTGCGTGTCACTCCTATGAAGGGCACTCACCGCTTCGGAATCAAGGGCAAGCTAGCTCCTCGCTACATCGGCCCCTTCCGCATTCTCGCCAGACGTGGACATGTGGCTTATAAATTCGAGTTGCCGCCACAATTCTCTGACATCCACGATGTCTTCCACGTGTCGCAACATCGCCGTTGCTTCAAGGAATCTCCGCACCGAGCAGTGGATCATGAAATGCTTGATTTGCAAGATGATCTATCTTATAAGGAGCATCCGGTCCGCATTCTCGATCAAGCTGAACGTCGGACCCGCCAGAAGACTACCAAGTTCCTGAAAGTGCAGTGGTCAAATCATACTGGAGATGAAGCCACTTGGGAACGCGAGGATCGTCTTCGGGAAGAATACCCTGACATGTTTCCTTCTACGTCCTGAATTCTCGGGACGAGAATTTCTTTTAGAGGAGGAGAATTGTAACACCCCTATGTAATGAGCTACAGTGATCCACTATATTAATGCCAAGTCATCTGAGATTTGCAATGATAATCAATGTGGATTAATATCTCATTTCAAATTCTGCCACTGAATTCAAATTCAAATGCAAGTGAAATTTGGAGTTGCTCAAAAGTTGCTGGAAAAATGTTCATCATTTAACAAATAATCCAAAACAAATTGTTGTTCAGGAAAACAACATCACCAAGCTGCTAAAATGAGCATTAGCATTTATAACAGTGCCATACCAGCAATTTAAATTGCAAATTCAATTATGAAAAATACAAATGAATTCCCCTGGGCTCCAAAATAATTGTGGCAGTGCCTAAAAATGCAAAGTATTTAATGGGCCAAGTCACACATTTTTCTAAAATGATTTGGTGGTCCCAAATATTCTTTTACCTCTCTGTTAATAAATAAAAGAGAAACAGAAAGAAATGAAAAGGGGCAGGACACTTACCTGGCACTGGGCCGAGCCGGCCCAGCCCATCTCCTGTCGCCTCCTACCTGCTCCCGCCGTCGTGGCGCCGTCGCCGCATTCAGCGCGTACGGCGCCGGCCGCAGCCAGCCACCGCGATGCAGTAGGTCGGGCGAGAGGATAAGGACCTCCCCCGAGCCATTCCCCCTGGTCCTCCTCCTCCATTCGCCGTTCATTTCCTCCTCTCCCTCGCTTCCCGTCGCTAAAGTCGAACGCCGCCAGGACAGGCTGCCAGCGTAGGCACGGCCACCGTGGCCCCCTCGCCTCCTCGACCGGCTCTACCGCATCGCCGCCGTCCCCCACTTCGTCCCCGAGCCTCAAGTGGAGCCGGAGGGCCCTGCAGCACCGAATCCCCCTTCGTCCCCATCTCCGGCTGCCACGGTTACTCCGGCAACCTCCGTCGCCTGTTGCTGCTACTAATCCAGCAAGGGCTTTTCTTAGCCGCACGGTGAGCCTCATCTCTCCCTCTCCCTTCTCCCCGAGCCGCCGAGTGCTTCGCCCGAGCTAGCTCGCCGCCATTGCCGAGCTTTGTCTCCGCCGGCGAGCTCACTGTCGTCGCTCTCGTACACCTCACGCCGTGCTAGCGCCACCACCGAGCTCCTGGAGGTCCCGCGCAACGCCTGCGAGCGCTAAATCGACTCGGCCGAGCTCATATGCTCGAGCCCGAGTGCGGCCGTCTCTGTCCGACGCCATGGATCGATGCGGGATCGAGTAGCCGATCGAACGCAAGCAAAATCGCGCGAAATGGTGCTGCGTAGGGCGAATCCGAGCATCTCCGGCGAGAACGCCGCCGCGGGAGCTCGCAGGAGCCTTTTCCGGTGACGCGCCGACGTGGACCGAGTGGGGCCCGCCCTGTGAGGCTGCCATGTGGGCCCCTGACCGTGTTTGACCGGGTTGACCGCGGTCAACCTGGGTTACTGTTCACCTAAGACGCTGACGTGTGGGCCCTCTCTAGTTAATTAAATTAACTAAACTGTTTTAATTAAAACCTAATCTAATTAGTTAGTTAGTGTCACTGACATAGGGCCCCACCTAGTTAATTAACTTAGATTAGTTTAAAACTAACTCTGTTAACCCACTGTCTATGACAGGTGGGTCCCGCAGGTCAGTTTGACCTGGACCCGCCAGTTTGACTGGATGACGTCAGGCTGATGCAATGCTGACGCAATAACCTTTTTCTGTTATTTTCTAAATTGATTTAAATTCCAGAAAATTGCTAAAAACTTCGGAAATTTGTACAAAATTAACCGTAGCTCGGATCGAAAAACTTTCTACATGAAAGTTGCTTAGAAAAATCCCACAAATCCGATCGTGCCATCTGTTTTCCTATCGGGACCCTCTACGTAGGTGAACCCACAACTTTTTGCCTGTTTCCAGTAGATGAATAGTGCATGCATACCGGTTAATAATTCCAACATAAATCCTAAAATAACTAAAATGGTTTAGAAATACATTTTGGCAACCCTGCACTGCATTTTAGCATGACATGCTCTGTGTTGCATGTGTTGCTTTTATTTATTGTTTCTTCCCCCTCTTTTTCTCCGATAGCCCCCGAGACCGACGTAGCTCAGGAGACAGACGACCCCACTGACGATCCCTCCTTTGCCGTAGAGCTTCCAGGCAAGCAACCCCCCTTGACGCATGCCTATATCACCTATTCTCTCTCCCTCCTGCTTGCATTACAATTTACTACTGCTGTTGATTAATCTTATTCTGATGCATAGCCTGTCCTTGTAACTGTTGTTGATACCTGGCTGTTATCCAAAATGCTTAGAATATGTTGGATGGTAGTGAACCATCTGTGGCCCCTCTCCCTTGCTGTAGTTGCCCCGCTTTAATATCTGTGTCCCGATCGATGTGATCGAATGGACTGAGAACTTCACAACACCACACCCCCCTTAAGTTGCTCGACTCTGTAGAGCCGGCATCGAGTGCCGAGGGTGATACCTCTTATCTCACATCGATGATGCCTCTGTAGTACAGCTAGTCGGTTGTGGGATACCGAGGGTGATTCCTCTTCCCCCATCTCCGACAAAGCTTCTGTCGTGCAACCCCGCTAGTGTGAATACCATCGAGGGTGATTCCTCCGGGTTCACTTTGACGGGAACATCGAGTTGGAATCCCACGAGGGTGATTCCTCGGATTCCTTCTTGATGTGATAGACACACGGTCACTTTACTACTGTTACTTACCTGTTACCCCTTTACTGTTACTGTTAATGTGGGACTGAAGGGACTGGTGGTACCACCCGGTAGAGGTGGACCTGAGATCCCGACAGCCCCTGGGAAGACGTGTTGACCTAGAGGGTACCCGCGAGATATTTACGAGGCGCGGCCGGGAAGGCGGACCGTGGGCCTGGCCCTTGCCGCAAGTCCTCGAGACGGGGCGACGGGACCACAGAGTGTGGAGCAACCGATTGTCACCGCGAGCTCCAAACGCACTAATGGGTTAGGATATGTAATCTGAGTAGGCCTCTGGCCTTTTTGCGCTAACGAGCACGTGGGAATAATATGGGTACTCGGCGTCGTAGTATCAGCCGAAGCTCTTCAGACGTCAGCGGTTGAGCGGCACGCGCCCGGGTTGGACCGTGAAAGCCTGCGCTTGTATTAAGGGGGCTAGGTCTGCTCCCGACCGTCCTCGCAACGCGCAGGAGTGCAAAGGGCGATGGGCCCAAGACCCCTGAGCGCTTAGGATGTAGACCGGCATGCTGGCCTCTCTGTTGAGCCTAGGTAGGGCTACGACGTGTCGATAGTCCGAGGCCGGGCATCGAATGAGCAAGTGTGTCCGGCCAGAGTCATCGAACGTGTTGGGTAAGTTGGTGCACCCCTGTAGGAAAGTATATCTATTCGAATAGCCGTGTCCACGGTAACAGGACGCTCGGAAAATATCCCGATCTTCTACAACTAGAAATGGGTTGAATATATTGGCTCCGGGATCGCTTTCTCGCAGGGAGTCGAGGAAGGATCTCTGGGCGTGGTTACTTGTACTTGATGCTACTACTATATTATTGCTCTAATCTACACTCTTCTAATGCTGCAAGACCCTGAAGATGCTAGTCTTTGATAGGTTAGGCTTTTCCCTTCTATTCTGGCATTTCTGCAAATAAGTCCACATACACAGCCTTCCTTTGATAATGTTGCATATTTAGAATAGATCTGATGTCAGTCTTGCTGAGTACTTTGGATGAGTACTCACGGTTGCTTTGCTTTCCTTTTTCCCGATACCCGATACTTGAGACCAGATGACGGAGCCCCGGAGCCAGCTGCCCCTGTTGTCGACGACGACTACTACCACTACTACCCCTCCGGATACTACTACTACGAGGAGCCCTCCGACGACCAGGAGTAGATAGGAGGCACCCAGGCAGGAGGCATGCGCCTTTCGATCCAGTGTTTTATTTTGCCCCGCCTTCTTAAAGGCCTATCTGTTTAACTTTGTGTCTGTACTCAGATACCTGATGCTTCCGCTGATGCTTGTATGACATCGAGCTTCTGTATTCGAACCCTCGAGGCCCCTGGCTTGTAATATAAAGCTTGTATGACTTTTATTTATGTTTAGAGTAGTGTTGTGATATCTTCAAGTGAGTCCTTAGGCTTGATCGTGTGCATTTGCGTGTATGATTAGTGCACGATTAAGCCGGGGGCAGCACAGTCTTCTCCTTACAATGACTCAACAAAAGAAAAGAATTTCAGAGAAACAAACTGAAATATTTTTGGAGTTTTTAGTTTTTCTAAAGAAAACGAAAGAAAGAGGAAAACGAAAAACGAGAAAACTATTTACACGGGAAATCTCCCAACAAGTAAAAGAAGAAACGGGAAATCTTTTTGGGTTTTCTTTTACTACTACGAAATTACGACTAATTAAACTAGAAAGAAAAACAGAAAAGAAGCGAGAAATGTTTTTGGATTTTCTCAAGTTTTTTCGAACACACTAGAAGAAAGCAAGAAAATAAAACTAGCATGGATCATACAATGAAAAAGTATGAACACCGACAGCTGGAATGAAATGTGTGAGCATGAATGTAATGTCGGTGAGAGATACGTACTCCCCCAAGCTTAGGCTTTTGCCTAGCTTGGTCTACGGCCATCCGTAGTAGCCATTCGGTCCCATATGAAAGTCCTGAGGTGGCGGCACCCGAGCGTCCCAATCCTTGGCCTCCTCCTCTGCTGCTGCCAACGCGTCCCGGTAAGCAATGATGTCCGGTGGCATCACGGTATATCCGTTCCTGGCATGAGAATCGAACAAAGCTGGTGCAGGTAACAGAATAATATCACGAGTATCCTCACTAAAAACCAAGTTATAACGAATGTTGTGAGGAGGCTCAGGAGCATCAAGAAAGTGGTGGTCCCTCATGGACTGGTGATCTAAGTATACTCTGGGCAACAAACAATCATGAGGGCATATGTTAACATTAAAACATCTTGCTAAGCGAGTAGCATAAATACCACCATGAATTTTACCCCTAGTTCTATTAGTGTGCAGGCGGCGTGCAATGATAGCTCCCAGGTTATAAGTGTTGTCATTATGCAGTGCACGGCGTAAAATGGCAAAGTCAGGTGCAGCTAGCGCACTGCCTTGCTCCCTAGCAATCAAGCATTTCCCTAAGAATAAAGCAAAGTAATGAACAGAGGGAAATTGCAAGCTAGTGGCTCGGGCTTTCGACACGCCCCTTGTCTCTCCCACAGTTAAAGTGTGGATAAAACCCTCAAACTCCTCCGGGCGAGGCTCTCTAATTTCCCCATCAAAGGGAATCAAACATATCTCACAAAATTCAGCCAGAGGTATCTGATAATGTTCAGCATATAAATCAAAGCACACCTCAGGGGGTTCGAGCCTACTCGGAAAATGAAAGTTTTGCACAAAGGAATTTGTAAGGATGTGGTGCTGGTCACACTCATCTGCGAGGAAGTCGGTCAGTCCAGCATTTGCAACGAATTGCGCGAACTCTTGGTAGAATCCAGCTTCGTTCATGAAGGCATTGTGCGGCCATTCGCATGGTCGGACCTCCGTCCTACGCGGAATGTTGAGGTCACTGTACGAGGACTCCCCAAGGACTCCCTTGGCGTTCCGCTTCAAGGAACTCCTCCAGAAGAAATTCATTTTCCTAAGAACAATTTTCTAAAAATTTTTGGGCCACAAAATGATATCAATAAAACTTCACAAAATTGATAGCAACTACTCATATGGATGTCTAGAGGCCATATCAAGCATTCAAACTACTTGGAACTCAAAGAATTCAACATGCAAGCTCATTTTCTGTAGCACCAAGAGCAGCTAATTATGCAAAATATAATCCACTAGAGCAAAAACTAATTGGAGCAATGGAGGAGTCACATACCAAGGAGCAATCTCCCAAAACAGTTTCGGAAATGGAGCTTCGAGCAAAGAGATCGAAAATTTTAGGTTTGTGAGCAAGAACACGAGAGAGAGAGCTACCAGGAATTTTTGCTAGAGGTAAGAGACGAAGTGGGCTAAAGGGATAAGTGAGGGGGTCCCTGTGGGTCCCACGAGGTACCTGGGCGCGCCAGGGGGGTGGTGCGCCCTGGTATGTGCTCAGTTCCAAAAATTCTTAAATATTATATAAAAAAATCATGTCAAAATTTTATTACATTCTGAGCACTTTTATTTCTGGACATTTTTTGTTGCACGGATAATTCAGAAAACAGGGTAATCATGGCATTTTATAGCATTTAACTAAAAATAACAGAAAACAAAAAGTGAGTACAGAAGGTTGTGCTTACTAAATTCATCGACCACATGCCTCTCAAAAAGAATCCATTAATAAGGTTGATCAGGTCTTATTAACAAACCATTTCCGAGTGACATGAACCCGAAGAATTTTCGTATAACACTAGGTTACCTCAACAGGGATATGCATCTCCCCAATAATAAGAGTTTCATATTTCTTTTTAACAGTAGGAAGAGGGATTTGAAAGCTTCCAATAGTAATTGTCGGAGACTTTTCAATAATATGAATACTATTTACTTGAAATTGTTTCTTCGGAAAGTGCATCGTATGCTCATTACCATTGATATAAAAAGTGACCTTGCTTTTGTTGCAATCAATAACAGCCCCCTGTAGTATTCAAGAAGGGTCTACCAAGGATAATCGACATGTTGTCATCCTAGGGCATATCAAGTATAACAAAGTCTGTTAGAATAGTAACGTTTGCAACCACAACGGGCACATCCTCACAAACACCAATAGGTATGGCAGTTGATTTGTCAGCCATTTGCAATGATATTTCAGTGGGAGTGAGTTTATTCAAATCAAGTCTTTTGTATAAAGAGAAAGGCATAACACTAACACCGGCTCCTAAATCACACAAAGCAGTTTTGATATAATTTCGTTTAATGGAGCATGGTATAGTTGGTATTCCTGGATCTCCTAGTTTCTTAGGTACTCCATCCTTAAAAGAATAATTTGCAAGCATGGTAGAAATTTCAGCTTCAGGTATCTTTCTTTTATTTGTGACAATGTCTTTCATGTATTTAGCATAGGGAGGCATCTTTATAATATCAGTCAAACGAGTACGCAAAAAGACTGGCCTAAGCATTTCAGCAAAGCATTCAAATTCTTCCTTATCTTTTTTCTTAGATGGTTTAGGAGGAAAGGGCATGGGTTTTTGAACCCATGGTTCTCTTTCTTTACCATGTTTTCTAGCAACGAAGTCTCTTTTATCATAACGTTTATTTTTAGACAGTGGGTTATCAAGATCAACAGCAGGTTCTATTTCAACATCATTATCAGGTTCTTTATCATTATCTGGTTGTGTATCCATATGAGCATCATCATTACTATTATCATCAGGTGGTTGCTCATTACCAGATTGTGTTTCAGCATCAGAAATAGAAACATCATTACTATCCTCTAAGGGTTTTTCTACCTCAGGTTCACTAGAATTATGCAAAGTCCTATCATTTTTCTTTTTCTTTTTTACTTTTAGATGGACTAGGTGTATCAACATTAATTCTTTGAGAGTCTTGTTCAATTCTTTTTGGGTGACCTTCAGGATAAAGTGGCTCCTGAGTCATTTTACCTCCTCTAGTCATTACCCTAACAGCATGATCATTCATATTGTTATTCATTTCATTGAGCAATTCACTTTGAGATTTAGCAACTTGTTCTAATTGAGTTTGAACCATAGATGCATGTTTACTTACACCTTTAACATCATTAGCAATTCTAAATAACAAGTCACTCAAGCAATCAATCATGTAGGCATTTCGTTTCAATTGTTTCATAACATTTGCATTGAAGTGATCTTGCTTAATAATATAATTGTCAAATTCATACAAGAATTGACTAGGAGGTTTGTTATAAGGAATGTCACTTTCATCAAATTTTATAAGAGAGTTTACCTCTACTACCTGTGACGGTGTATCAAGACCATGTATTTCTTCAATAGGTGGTAAATTCTTAGCATCTTCAGCTTTAATACCTTTTTCCTTCTGGCATTTCTTTGCTTCTTGCATATCTTCTGGACTGAGATATAAAATACCCCTCTTCTTCGGAGTGGGTTTGGGCGGTGGTTCAGGAAGTGTCCAATCATTATCATTCTTCAATATATTATTCAATAATTCCTCAGCTTGTTCAATAGTCCTTTCCCTGAAAACACAACTCGCACAACTATCTAGGTAGTCCCTAGAAGCATCGGTTAGTCCATTATAGAAGATATCAAGTATTTCATTTTTCTTAAGAGGATGATCAGGCAAAGCATTAAGTAATTGGATAAGCCTCCCCCAAGCTTGAGGGAGATTCTCTTCTTTAATTTGCACGAAGTTAAATATTTCCTGTAAAGCAGCTTGTTTCTTATGAGCAGGAAAATATTTTGCAGAGAAGTAATAAATCATATCCTGGGGACTACGCACACATCCAGGAGCAAGAGTATTATACCATTCCTTAGCATCACCCTTTAATGAGAAAGGAAACAATTTAAGAATATAGTAATAGCGAATTTTTTCCTCATGAGCAAATAGGGTGGCTATATCATTTAATTTAGTGAGATGTGCCACAACGGTTTTAGTTTCATAGCCATGGAAAGGATCAGATTCAACCAAGGTAATTAACCCAGGATCAATAGGGAATTCAAAATCCTTATTGGTAATAAATATGGGAGAGGTAGCAAACTTAGGATCATATTTCATTCTCTCCCTCATAGATTTTTCTTTCATTTCAACAAGCAATTTTATAACTTCATGTCTATCATTACAAGCAAGGATGGCTCTAGCCGTTTCCCTATCAAAGCAATGTTCATCAGGTGTTTCAACTCTAGTAGGGGAGCTAGGCATAATAGGTGAATCATAATTCTTAAGAGATTCAACATTTTCAATTTCTTTAGCTTTAGCAATTTGTTCAGTAAGAAATTCACCAAGTGGCACAACATTATCAAGCATAGTACTAGCATCATCATGAGTATCATTTATAGCAGAAGTGGTATCATCAATAACTTGCGACATATCAGAATTAATAGCATGTGGTGGTGTTGCAAGTTTACTCAAAACAGAAGGTGAATCAAGTGCAGAGCTAGATGGCAGTTCCTTACCTCCCCTCGTCTTAGAGGGAACAATCTTGATCTTAGCATCTTTCAGATTCTTCATAGTGATCAACAGATATAAATCCCAAGTGACTTAGCAAATAAAGCTATGCTCCCCGGCAACGGCGCCAGAAAAAGGTCTTGATAACCCACAAGTATAGGGGATCGCAACAGTTTTCGAGGGTAGAGTATTCAACCCAAATTTATTGATTCTACACAAGGGGAGCCAAAGAATACTTGCAAGTATTAGCAGTTGAGTTGTCAATTCAACCACACTTGAGACTAAATATCTGCCGTAGAGTGATCAGTAGCACAGTAGTATGATAGTTTGATAGCAGTAGCAATAACAGTAACAGTAGCGGTAACGATAGCAGTAGTAGTTTTGTACCAATTGTAACAATAGTAGCTTAGCAAAGAACAATATATGAAAAGCTCGTAGGCATTGGATCGGTGATTATGTTGGATAACATTCATCATGTAACAGTCATAACCTAGGGCAACACAGAACTAGCTCCAATTCATCAATGTAATGTAGGCATGTATTCCATATATAGTCATACGTGCTTGCGATAAGAACTTGCATGACATCTTTTTTCCTACCCTCCCATGGCAGCGGGGTCCATAAGGAAACTAAGGGATATTAAGGCCTCCTTTTAATAGAGAACCGGAACAAAGCATTAACACTTAGTGAATACATGAACTCCTCAAACTATGGCAATCACCGGAAAGAATCCCAATTATTGTCACCTTGGGGTATGTGGATCATAACACATAGCAGGTGCGTATAACTTGCAAGATCGAATCAAGAACACAAATATATTCATGAAAACATAAAGGGTTCAGATCTGGAATCATGGCACTCGGGCCCTAGTGACAAGCATTAAGCATAGCAAAGTCATAGCAATATCAATCTCAGAACATAGTGGATACTAGGGATCAAGCCCTAACAAAACTAACTCAATTACATGATAAATCTCATCCAACTCATCACCGTCCAGCAAGCCTACGAAGGAATTACTCACTCCCGGCGGTGAGCATCATGAAATTGGTGATGAAGGATGGTTGATGATGACGATGCCGAAAGATCCCCCTCTCCGGAGCCCCAAACGGACTCCAGATCTGGCCTCCTGATGAAGAATAGGAGGTGGCGGCGGCTCCGTATCGTGAAACGCAATAAAACTTCCTCCCCTATTTTTTCTCTGGAATTGTGAATTTATAGCGTTGGAATTAGGTCAGACGGATCCACGTGGGCCCCACGAGGTACCAGGGCGAGCCTGGGGGGGTGGCGCGCCCTGGTGCCTCGTGGGCTGCCAGTGGCCCCCCTCCAGTAGGTTTTGGCTCTAGTATTTTTTATATATTCCATAAAAAATCTCCAAAAAGTTTCATCCAATTCCAAGAACTTTTATTTCTGCACAAAAAACAACACCATGGTAATTCTGCTGAAAACAGCGTCAGTCCGGGTTAGTTCCATTCAAATCATGCAAGTTAGGAGCCAAAACAAGAGCAAAAGTGTTTGGAAAAGTAGATACGATGGAGACGTATCAATCCCTCATCAATCACTTATGATGAGACAGTGAGACGGGTGGGCTAGTGTGAGACGCGCTACTCTTTTAAAGAGTGCAGTGTCATCCTCCCCACATGATTCTCAACAAACAGCATGGCTAGATGAAGATAGTCAACATAGCTCTGTAGTTGGTGACCGCATTTCCCCTACACCACCATCGCAGGTGCTTGCTCTAACTTGGAAGTGTGATATGTGGTTGCATGTTGCATATGGTGTCTAGCTTTTAATTCTTCTAATTTGGTTAAATTGCATCTGCTATTCTGCTTAGTTTACACATTATACCTGTTAATGTGACATGCCTTCCTGTTTTTGGTACATACTACATCTGTCTATTAACCATGTCCATACATAAAACTATTGTTCTTGTGTATCCCGCATCAATCACTTATGACGAGACACCTTTAGTATATGTCGCTTGATATTTGTTGCATCTTGCATATGATTTATAGCATGTACTGCGTCTAATTTGTTGAAACACCATTTATTATGAGACGCTTTTAACTTGGCAGAGTCATATTGGTTGCATCTTTCATGCGGTGTCTACCTTGCATTGCTTCTAATTTGTTGAAATGGCTTCTGCTTAGTTTACACAAATTGTTGTGAATATGCCATGTCATCCTGTTTTTCGTACATATTCCATCCTCGTATCATGTGTTTGCCTTACATCCAAGTAGTGTTCGTCAGTATCATGCATGAATGAGTTCTGAAGAGTGATTTTTATTCCTTTTTCTTGTTGTTTGACTTGACAATGAAAAATCAATAAAGCGGAAGGAAATTAGCAAGGCAGTGGATGATGGTGCTCCTTCTGACCAACTGAAACAGAGGGTCTCTATAGATTATACTCCACCATCCTCCAAACAAGATTTGCAAGACAACACATGCATAGACAGTCAATGTAGTTGTGTTGATGATGAGCACATCTCCCCTACCCAACCATAATAGGTGCTCTCTCTAACTTGGCATTGTTATATGTGTTTGCATGTTACGTATGATGTCTAGCTTGTATTGCTTCTAATTTTGTTGAATTGCATCTGCTTAGTTTACACATTATACTTGCGAATAAGACACGTGTTCCTGTTTCTAGAACATACAATATCTGTCTATCACACCATGTTCTTACATCAAACTACTATTGTTGTGTAACCTGCAACAATCACTTATCATAAGCCACATTTAACTTGGGAGTGTGATATAGGTTGCATCTTGCATTGTTTTCTAGCTTATACTGCTTCTAATTTGTTGAAATGCGACTTATGATGAGACAGTTTTAACTCGGTAGAGTGACATTCGTTGCATATTTCATATGGTGTCTAGCTTTCATTGCTTCTAATTTGTTGAAATGGCTGCTGCTTAGTTTACACATCATAGGTGTGAATATGCAATGCTGTCCTTTTTTCTTACATATTCAATCCTCCTATCATGCGGTCGCTGATACGTCCATTTTGCATCATGTTTTGCTACTGTTATTTATAGTGTTTTTGATCAATATAACACTTTGTGGAGCAATTCAATGCCTTTTCTCTCTTAATATGCAAGATTCACACAGGGAGGGAGATTGCCGGCAGCTGGAATTCTGGACCTGAAAAAGCTATGTCAGAGATACCTATTCTGCACATCTCCAAATGAGCTGAAATTTTATGGAGATTTATTTTGGAATAAATAAAAAATACTAGAAGCAAGAAGTACTAGAGGGGGCCACCCAGGTGCCCACGAGGCACCTGGGAGCGCCACCCCCTCCCCCCCCAGGCGCGCCCTGGTGGCTCGTGGGGCCCCTGGCCAGCCTCTGGCCCCATTTTCTAGTATATAAGTCCATTTGCCCTAGAAAAAATATAGAGAAGACTTTCGGGATGGTTCTCCGCTGTCTTGAGGCGGAACTTGGGCAGGAGCACTTTTGCTCTCCGGCGGAGAGATTCTGCCGGGGATACTTCCCTCCGGGAGGGGGAAATCGTCGCCATCGACATCACCAGCCATCCTCTCATCGTGGGAGGACTAATCTTCATCAACATCTTCACCAGCACCATCTCATCTCAAACCCTAGTTCATCTCTTGTATTCAATATTTGTCTCAAAACCTCAGATTGGTACCTGTGGGTTGCTAGTAGTGTTGATTACATCTTGTAGTTGATGCTAGTTGGTTTATTTGGTGGAAGATTATATGTTCAGATCGATTATGCTATTCAATCCCTCTCTGAACTTGGACATGATTATGATTTGTGAGTAGTTACTTTTGTTCTTGAGGACATGGGAGAAGTCTTGTCATAAGTAATCATGTGAATTTGGTATTCGTTCGATATTTTGATGATATGTATGTTGTTGATTCCCTTAGTGGTGTCGTGTGAACGTCGACTACATGACACTTCACCATCTTTGGGCCTAAGCGAATGCATTGTGGAGTAGTAATTAGATGATGGGTTGCTAGAGTGACAGAAGCTTAAATCCTAGTTTATGCGCTATTCTGTAAGGGGCTGATTTGGATCCTTACGTTTAATGCTATGGTTAGAGTTATCTAAATTCTTCTTTCATAGTTGCGGATGCTTGTGAGAGGGGGTAATCATAAGTGGGAGGCTTGTTCAAGTAAGAACAGCACCCAAGCACCGGTCCACCCACATATCAAATTATCAAAGTAGCGAACGCGGATCAAACAAACATGATGAAAGTGACTAGATGAAATTCCCATGTGTCCTCGAGAACGCTTTACTTACTATAAGAGATCGTTCCGGCTTGTCCTTTGCTATAAAAAGGATTGGGCCAACTTGCTGCACTCTTTGTTACTATTGCTACTTGGCACTTGTTACAAATTATCTTGCTATCAAACTACTCATTACTGATAATTTCAGTGCTTGCAGAAAACACCTTGCTGAAAACCGCTTGTCATTTCCTTCTGCTCCTCGTTGGGTTCGACACTCTTACTTATCGAAAGGACTACGATTGATCCCCTATACTAGTGGGTCATCAAGACTCTTTTCTGGCGCCGTTGCCGGGGAGTGAAGCGCCTTTGGTGAGTGGAATTTGGTAAGGAAACATTTATATTACGTGCTAAAATTTACTGTCACTTGTCACTATGGAAAGTAGTCCTTTGAGAGGTTTGTTTGGGGTATCTTCACCTCGACCGGAAACACAAAAATTTGCTCCTCAACCTACTGCACCTACTGAAAATATTTATTATGAGATTCCTCCAGGTATGATAGAGAAACTGCTAGCTAATCACTATGCAGGAGATGGAACGGTACATCCTGATATGCACTTGATCTATGTGGATGAAATTTGTGGATTGTTTAAGCTTGCAGGTTTATACGGAGATGGAGTTAAGAAGAAAGTATTCCCTTTATCTTCGGAGGGAAAGGCATTGATATGGTATAGGCTATGTGATGATACTGATACATGGGACTGGAACCGATTGAAACTAGAATTCCATCAGAAATTTTATCCTATGCATTTGGTTCATCGTGATCGGAATTATATATATAATTTTTGGCCTCGTGAAGGAGAAAGCATGGCTCAAGCTTGGGGGAGGCTTAAGTACATGATGTACACATGCCCCAATCATGAGCTCTCAAAAGAAATTATCTTACAGAATTTTTATGCTCATCTTTCTCATGATAATCAAACTATGCTCGATTCTTCTTCGACTGGCTCCTTTATGAAGAAAACTATTGAATTCAGATAGGATCTTCTGGGAAGAATTAAATGCAACTCTAAAGATTGGGAACTCGACAAAGGTAATGAGTCAGGTATAATACTTGAGTTCGATTGTGTTAAATCTTTTATGGCCATCGATGCTTTTCATAAGTTTAGCACTAAATATGGACTTGACTCTGAGATAGTAGCTTCCTTTTGTGAATCATTTGCTACTCATGTTGATCTCCCTAAGGAGAAGTGGTTTAAATATTATCCCCCTGTTAAAGAAAAGATTGAGGAACCTGTTAGTGTTAAAGAAGAAACAATTGTTTACCATGTTGATCCAGTTGTGCCTACTGCTTATATTGAGAAACCACCATTTCCTGTTAGGATTAAGGAACATGCTAAAGCTTCAACTGTGGTTAACAAAAGTAATATTAGAGCACCTAGACCCTCTAAACAAATTAAAGTTGAACCTGATGTTGCTATGGTTAAAGATCTCCTCGTCGATAATATAGATGGGCATGTTATTTACCTTTGTGATGAGGCTGCTAGAATTGCTAAACCTGTTAGAAATGAACGAGATATGTTAGACAAGAACAAGCCCGTAGTTGGCATGCCTGTTGTTTCTGTTAAGATTGGAGATCATTGCTATCATGGTTTGTGTGATATGGGTGCTAGTGTGAGTGCTATTCCATTTTCTTTATATCAAGAAGTAATGCATGAAATTGCACCTGTTGATATTGAAGATATTGATGTTACTATTAAGCTAGCTAATAGAGATACTAATACACCACTTGGGATTGTTAGAGATGTTGAAGTCTTGTGTGGTAAAATCAAATGCCCTACTGATTTCTTAGTACTTGGTTCACAACAAGATAATTTTTGTCCCATTATATTTGGTAGACCTTTCTTGAATACCGTTAATGCTGAAATTGATTGTGTCAAAGAAAAGGTTCGAGTTAAGTTTGGTGATATATCTCATGAATTTAATTTCTCCAAGTTTCGTAGACAACCTCATGATAAAGAATTGCCTAGTAAAGATGAAATTATTGGTCTTGCTTCTATTGTCGTACCTCCTACTGATCCGTTAGAACAATATTAACTAGACCATGAAAACGATATGCATATGAATGAAAGAAATGAAATAGATAAGATGTTCTTTGATCAACCACCTATCCTTAAACACAATTTGCCTGTTGAAACTCTTGGAGGCCCTCCTCCACCTGAGATCCTATGTTTGAATTGAAGCAATTGCCTGATACATTGAAATATGCTTATCTTGATGAAAAGAATATATATCCTGTTATTATTAGTGCTAACCTTTCAGCGCATGAAGAAAAGAGATTACTAAAAACTCTAAGGAAGCACCGAGCTGCTATTGGATATACTCTTGATGATCTTAAGGGCATTAGTCCCACTCTATGTCAGCACAAAATTAATATGGAGCCTGATGCTAAACCAGTTGTCGACCACCAACAACGATTAAATCCTAAGATGAAAGAGGTGGTAAGAACCAAAATATTAAAACTTCTAGAAGCAGGTATAATCTACCCCATAGCTGATAGTAGATGGGTAAGTCCCGTTCATTGTGTCCCTAAGAAAGGAGGTATTACCGTTGTTCCTAATGATAAAAATGAACTCATTCCACAAAGAATTGTAACTGGTTATAGGATGGTAATTGATTTTAGAAAATTAAACAAAGGTACTAGAAAAGATCATTACCCTTTACCTTTTATTGATCAAATGTTAGAAAGATTGTCTAAGCATACACATTTTTGTTTCCTAGATGGTTATTCTGTTTTTTCTCAAATACCCGTATCACAGCCCGATCAAGAGAAAACCACCTTTACTTGTCCCTTTGGAACTTATGCTTATAGACGTATGCCTTTTGGTTTATGCAATGCACCTGCTACCTTTCAAAGATGTATGACTGCTATATTCTCTGACTTTTGTGAAAAGATTGTTGAGGTGTTCATGGATGATTTCTCCGTTTACGGAACTTCTTTTGATGATTGCTTAAGCAACCTTGATCGAGTTTTGCAGAGATGTGAAGAAACTAATCTTGTCTTGAATTGGGAGAAGTGCCACTTTATGGTGAATGAAGGTATTGTCTTGGGGCATAAAATTTCTGAAAAAGGTATTGAAGTTGATAAAGCTAAGGTTGATGCTATTGAGAAAATGCCATGTCGTAAAGATATTAAAGGTATAAGAAGTTTCCTTGGTCATGCTGGTTTCTATAGGAGATTTATTAAAGACTTCTCTAAAATTTCTAGGCCTCTTACCAATCTTTTGCAAAAAGATGTTTCATTTGTTTTTGATGATGATTGTCTAGAAGCCTTTGAAACACTTAAGAAAGCCTTAACCACTGCACCTATTGTTCAACCACCTGATTGGAACTTGCCTTTTGAAATTATGTGTGATGCTAGTGATTATGTTGTTGCTGCTGTTCTAGGACAGAGAGTTGATAAGAAATTAAATGTTATCCATTATGCTAGTAAAACTCTAGACACTACCCAAAGAAATTATGCTACTACTGAAAAAGAATTTTTAGCAGTTGTGTTTGCATGTGATAAATTCAGATCTTACATAGTTGATTCTAAAGTAACTGTTCACACCGATCATGCTGCTATTACATATCTTATGGAAAAGAAAGATGCTAAACCTAGACTCATTAGGTGGGTTTTATTGCTACAAGAATTTGACTTGCATATTACTGATAGAAAAGGAGCTGAGAATCACGTAGCAGATAATTTGTCTAGAATGGAAAATGTTCTTGATGACCCACTTCCTATTAATGATGATTTTCCTGATGAACAATTAGCTGTCATAAATGCTTCTCGTAATACTCCATGGTATGCAGACTATGCTAATTACATTGTTGCTAAATACATACCACCTAGCTTTACATACCAACAAAAGAAAAAGTTCTTCTTTGATTTAAGACATTACTTCTAGGATGACCCACATCTTTATAAAGAAGGGATAGATGGTATTATTAGACATTGTATACCTGAGCATGAACAGGAACAAATCCTACGGAAGTGTCATTCTGAGGCTTACGGAGGACACCATGCGGGAGACAGAACTGCACACAAGGACTACAATCTAGTTTTTATTGGCCTACTCTTTTCAAGGATGCTCGTAAGTTTGTCCTATCTTGTGATGAATGTCAAAGAATTGGTAATGTTGGTAGACGTCAGGAAATGCCTATGAATTATTCACTTGCTGTTGAACCATTTGATGTTTGGGGATTTGATTATATGGGACCTTTTCCTAAATACAATGGGTATACTCATATTTTAGTTGTTGTTGATTACGTTACTAAGTGGGTAGAAGCTATTCCAATTAGTAGTGTTGATCATAACACTTCTATTAAAATGCTTAAAGAAGTTATTTTCCCAAGGTTAGGAGTCCCTAGATATTTAATGACTGATGCTGGTTCACATTTTATTCATGGTGCATTCCGTAAATTGGTTGCTAAATATGATGTCAACCATAGAATTGCATCTCCATATCACCCTCAAACTAGTGGTCATGTAGAATTGAGCAATAGGGAAATAAAATTAATTTTGCAGAAAACCGTCAATAGATCTAGAAAGAATTGGTCTAAGAAACTTGACGATGCATTATGGGCTTATAGAACTGCTTATAAAAATCCTATGGGTATGTCTCCTTATAAAATGGTTTATGGAAAATCATGTCATTTACCTCTTGAGTTAGAACATAAAGCATATTGGGCAATTAAAGAACTAAATTATGATTTTAAACTTGCCGGTGAAAAGAGGTTATTTGATATTAGCTCATTAGATGAATGGAGAACCCAAGCTTATGAAAATGACAAATTGTTTAAAGAAAAAGTTAAAAGATGGAATGATAGAAGAATTCAAAAACGGGAATTCAAAGTGGGTGAGCAAGTTCTATTGTACAATTCTCCTTTGAGATTCTTTGCAGGAAAACTACTCTCTAAATGGGAAGGACCGTATATCATCGAAGAAGTTTATCGCTCCGGAGCCATCAAAATAAACAACTCTGAAGGCACCAATCCGAGAGTGGTGAATGGGCAAAGAATTAAGCACTATATTTCAGGTACCCCCATTAATGTAGAAACTAATATTATTGAAACAATTACACCGGAAGATTACATAAGAGAGACCTTCCGGGACGCTCCAGAACCCTGAAAAGGAAGAGGTGCGTGATACGGTAAGTAAACCGACTCCAAAAATTCCATAAAAATACTTTCTGTCAGTTTTGGAATATTAGAAAAAATACAAAAATAAGAAACAGCCGAAGGGACCCACCTGGTGCCCACGAGGCACCAGGGCGCGCCACCCCCCAGGCCCTGGTGGCTCGTGGGCCCCTCGTGAGCCTTCTCGACTATGTTTTTCTTCTGGATTACTTGTTTTGCAAGATAAAAAATCTTTATATATACTCCCGGACGTTTTGACCACCGTATCGCAGAAATCTCCTCTGTTCTTGTTTCGTGGTATTTTTTCTGATAGATCCGAAAGTATGTCGTCTCAAGACTCAGATGGAGAGAGCTTCGTCTCACACTATGTTACCAATCCAAGGATCTATGGGGATATAGATCCCTATGGATGGCCCGCGGAGGAGGAGCGAGATGCTGACATAAAGGGAACGGAAGACACAAGCTCGGATGAAGAAGATGCCTCTCCACCTCAACCGGGAGATATGCATGTGGAGTTCAAGGAGTCGAGCCTCCCAAACACAGTAAAACAATCTAAGATCCAATTTATCCCTTTCCGTCTTCTACAGGAAAACAAGAACGCACTATGTGAGAAGATAATGGAGCTTGAGCAAGAAATTAGCAAGTTGAAGGAAGAAAACTATGTTCTGAAGCGGAAACTGAAGGACAAGCCCACCACTTCATCACCACCACCATCACCGAAGAAGGAAACTTGAGCACATGGGTATGGGCACTCCCCTTGGATTGTGCCAAGCTTGGGGGAGGTGCCCCGGTATCGTATCACCATCACTTTTATTATCATTACCTATTTTTAGTTCGATCCTTAGTTATTTCGTGATCTAGTTGAATAAAAGTTTAGTATGATCTATTTTTGAGTGTTAGCTTCATGATCTATCTATCTATGTAATAGAGTTGAGAGTTATATAATAAAGAGTAGTTTGAGTTTTTGCTTCTTTACTTTCATGTTCCAATTCTAGCAATGAAAATAATGAAAAAGATCATTTGCTAATCTTATGGAAAGTAATGACATTACATAAAGAAAAGTATAACTGGTAAAATATATTGGAAGTTAACAAACATAGCATTAGTCAATGATGCAATTCATGAAAAAGTAATAAGGGAAGAGAAGATTCACATGCAAATATACTATCTTGGACATCTTTTACGATTGTGAGCCCCCATTAAGTATTTTATGTCAAATTGTTGACGTTGGACAAGGAAGACAACTTAATGAATTATGTTTGTTCATATTCACATAGAAGTTATATTGTTATAGATCCTCCAACATGTGGTGCTTGCCCAATATCTTTGCTAGCCAAAAATCCGCACCAAGCAGAGATACTACTTGTGCATCCAAAAGCCTTAAACCCAGTTTCATGTCATGAGAGTCCATTATATCTACCTATGGATTGAATAAGATCCTTCAAGTAAGTTGTCATCGGTGCAAAAAGAAATAAAAATTGCCTCTAAATATGTCTGAACTTTTATTGTAAGGGAAATAAGCTTTGTACGAACTTGTGATGGTAAAGAAATAAAAGCGACAGACTGCATAATAAAGGTTGCTATCACAAGGGGCAATATAAAGTGACGTTCCTTTGCATTAAGAGCTCTTGCATCCAACAACAAAAAGTGCATGACAACCTCTGCTTCCCTCTGCGAAGGGCCTATCCTTTACTTTTATGTATTTACTTTTTATGCAAGAGTCAATAGTGTTCTCCTCTACTTCCTTTTTATTTTTCTGTTTTGTAAGCATCATGTGGTGGGGAAAGATCTAGGCACATATATCCAGTTGGATATGAGTGATCATGAGTTATTATTATTGACATCACCCTTGAGGTGAATAAGTTCGGAGGCAGAATCACAAGCCCCTATCTTTCTATGTGTCTGGCTGAAACTTTTTGCTCCATATATATGTCGTGGGTGTTAGCAATCATAGAAGACTAAATGATGGTTGAGTATGTGGACTTGCTAAATAGCTCCTACATGAGACCCTTCCTGAAAATATGATGAATTGCAATTGCATTGTTGACTGAGAACATAGTTTGTTAGTTTTCAAGAAGGTTTATGCCTTATACTCCATTGTTGTGATGAATTTTTACTTGCTCATGAGAAGTTTTATGATAATAAATATTGCTGTTATAATAATGATCATGATGCTATTATGTCCGTATTTTGTTTTTATCGACACCTCTCTCTCTCTAAACATGTGGACATGATTATCGATATCGGCTTTCGCTTGAGGACAAGCGAGGTCTAAGCCTGGGGGAGTTGATACGTCCATTTTGCATCATGTTTTGCTACTATTATTTATAGTGTTTTTGATCAATATAACACTTTGTGGAGCAATTCTAATGCCTTTTCTCTCTTAATATGCAAGATTCACACAGGGAGGGAGATTGCCGGCAGCTGGAATTCTGGACCTGAAAAAGCTATGTCAGAGATACCTATTCTGCACATCTCTAAATCAGCTAAAATTTTACGGAGATTTATTTTGGAATAAATAAAAAATACTGGAAGCAATAAGTAACAGAGGGGGCCACCCAGGGGCCCATGAGGCACCAGGGCGCGCCACCCCCCCTCCCAGGCGCGCCCTGGTGCCTCGGGGGGGGCCTGGCCAGCCTCTGGCCCCCATTTTCTGGTATATAAGTCCATTTGCCCTAGAAAAAATATAGAGAAGACTTTCGGGACGGTGTGCCGCCGTCTCGAGGAGAAACTTGGGCAGGAGCACTTTTGCTCTCCGGCGGAGAGATTCTGCCGGGGATACTTCCCTCCGAGAGGGGGAAATCGTCGCCATCGACATCACCAGCGATCATCTCATCGTGGGAGGACTAATCTTCATCAACATCTTCACCAGCACCATCTCATCTCAAACCCTAGTTCATCTCTTGTATTCAATCTTTGTCTCAAAACCTCAGATTGGTACCTGTGGGTTGCTAGTAGTGTTGATTACATCTTGTAGTTGATGCTAGTTGGTTTATTTGGTGGAAGATTATATGTTCAGATCTATTATGCTATTCAATCCCTCTCTGATCTTGGACATGATTATGATTTGTCAGTAATTACTTTTGTTCTTGAGGACATGGGAGAAGTCTTGTCATAAGTAATCATGTGAATTTGGTAATCGTTCGATATTTTGATGATATGTATGTTCTTGGTTCCCTTAGTGGTGTCGTGTGAACGTCGACTACATGACACTTCACCATCTTTGGGCCTAAGGGAATGCATTGTGGAGTAGTAATTAGATGATGGGTTGCTAGAGTGATAGAAGCTTAAACCCTAGTTTATGTGCTATTCCGTAAGGGGCTGATTTGGATCCATACGTTTAATGCTATGGTTAGAGTTATCTTAATTCTTCTTTCATAGTTGCGGATGCTTGCGAGAGGGGGTATTCATAAGTGGGAGGCTTGTTCAAGTAAGAACAGCACCCAAGCACCGGTCCACCCACATATCAAATTATCAAAGTAGCGAACACGAATCAAACAAACATGATGAAAGTGACTAGATAAAATTCCCATGTGTCCTTGAGAACGCTTTACTTACTATAAGAGATCGTTCTGGCTTGTCCTTTGCTATAAAAAGGATTGGGCCAACTTGCTGCACTCTTTGTTACTATTGCTGCTTGTCACTTGTTACAAATTATCTTGCTATCAAACTACTCGTTACCGATAATTTCAGTGCTTGCAGAAAACACCTTGCTGAAAACCGCTTGTCATTTCCTTCTGCTCCTCGTTGGGTTCGGCACTCTTACTTATTGAAAGGACTACGATTGATCCCCTATACTTGTGGGTCATCAGTCGCCTTACATGAAAGTAGTGTTCGTCAGCATCATGCATCAGTGAGTTCTGAAAAGCGAATTTTATTCATTTTTCTTGTGGGTTTGACTTGACAAGGCAAAAAAAAGAGGAACGAAAAAAGTAAGGCAGGGGCTGATGGCGGTCATCTAGCGCCACCATTAAGGAAGCACTCTAGAGATTCTACTACTACTGCTAGTGCAGTAGAAGTTCCAAGTAAATATGATGTGCCCAACAACCCTACTCCAGCATCCCAGGTGCTTTCTCTAGCTTGGCAGTGTGATATTTGCTTGCATGTTGCATATGGTGTCTACCTTTTATTGCTTCTAATTTGATTAAATTGCATCTGCTTAGTTTACACACTATACATGTTAACATGGCATGTCTTCCTTTTTTTGCATATACTACATCTGTCTATTACATGTTCTAACATCGAAGTACTGTTCGTGTCTATCCTGCATCAATCACTTATGACAAAACACCTTTAACTTGGTAGTGTCATATTGTTTGGATCTTGCATATGATTTATTGCTTGTACTGCTTGACATTTTTTTAAATGCCACTTATGACGAGACACTATTAACTTGGCAGAGTGATATTTGTAGCATCTTTCATATGGTGTCTAGCTTCCATTGCATTGCTCCTAATTTATTGAAATGCCTTCTGCTTAGTTTACGCATCATAGGTCTGATTATCTCATGCCGTCCTGTTTTCGTACATATTACATCCTCCTATCATGCGGTTGTCTAACATCAAAGTTCAGTTCGTCTGAATCACACATCAATTAGTTCTGAAGAACTAAATTTTTATTCCTTTTTCTCGTGGGTTTGACTTGACATGGAAAAAATAGGAAGGTACATAGAATGGTAGGGGATGGTGTTACTACTCGGGAGGCATGGAAACGGAAGCAGAACAGCTCTGTAGATTCCGCTGGTACTGATAGTGCAAGAGAAGGTCAAAGTCCACCGGATAAATGTACAAACACAGTATCCCCTGCTACACCACCTGCAAAACACACCAAAGACAAATGAACCAAACAAGCAATGACAGCCCTAGTGGTTGCAGCACCTTCTTCCACAGTACCAACATGTGCACGACTTACTCGTTCGTCAACTCTGCTAGCGGCAAGTTCCCAAGCTCCTTTGCCACCTGACACTACTTCCGAAGCACACTTGGCACAAGAGGACTTGGCAAGATCAGATGAACCTTGTGAGCTTCAACACCAAGACGGTAGTTGATCGAGTCAAGTTATAGTTGCATGCTTCTTTATATGTAGTCTCACAGTTTGATGTACACTAACACTTCCCATGTTCATTGTTGAACTAGCACCTAGGGGCAAGAGGAAACAGACATCAGGGATAATGCTCGACAGGTTAACTAAATCTAAAGGAGGAAGAATGGACATCCATCTTGAGTCAGGTTTAAAAAGGCCACGTGATGCTACAGAGTCAGCCAAGTTAGTATCAGAGGCAGCCATTGCTATTAGGTGTCATGCACGTATCCTCCCAACAAGGATTCAGTATAGGAATGACAAAGACGAAATCAAGTTTAACACCTTCCTCGACCATTTATCTATAAGTATGGTTATTTATGGAACTTAGTAATATCGTCTTGCTCTGTCCCATACTTTCTAGGTTGTTGGTAATGAGACTCCTATAATTTTGAACAGATGAGGTTCAAGTTGGATCGGTATAATTTTGAACAGATAATGCAACCAGACAAGCATGCACTCATGTTTTCAAGTCTACTCTGCGACAGTATCGGTATAATCTGAGGAAAACTCACTTTGAAGGAAAGGCTAACAATGAACTTGCCCAAACATCTCCAGTGGAAAATATAACGGATGAAACTTTGAAGGCAAGGCTAACAATGAACTTGCCCAAATCTATCTTCTTCTAGGTGAACTATTCAAAGAACAAGGCCAACCGTACGAAAGTGAAATTCCAACAGACGACAGGATCTCGTAGCTATATTGCACACTACGAGGCTCTGGTAACTAGCTGCTGTTTCACTCTTTTGGTTGTGCCATATTATCAGATCTATATTGACTTGTTCCAAATGCAGAGGAAAGCCCGCAAGAACCAAAAAGAACCTAAACCAAATGCGGTGGAAATCTTCAAGGACTATCACACAAGCAAGACGAAGGGCATGACTACACCAGTCAAAGCCGTTGTAGTAAGTCCTTAATCCTCAGGCCCTTTGAACTACTGGTTACTCTGACTTGTGGTGCATTGAACTGCATGGTTTGTAGCCAATGTCTATTAATCTTTTCAATTTTATACACAGTTGTCTGGATGTATCATTGCACTTTACAAGGTTTAAAAGAGAGGAACGACGTTCCTTTGCTCTTGATCTGTAATCTAGTTCTGTGCTGCACACAATGTTACAATTGCCTGTTTGTCTAATCTCAGTAGTTTTCTGATATGAATGATGTCATACTATGCTCACCGTATTATAAACTTTGTCTCTTTATCTTAGCTGTCAATACAATGTGAAGAAATAGACAATACATTAGCCATGGTATATGGTCATATGTTTGGAACCTGGTTTTATTATGTATTTTGCAGTAAAATACAACTAATATTTTACACGGGTTCACCAAAATAAGTTCTGTATATAAACCAAAGCTATTCTGTTTGGTTTTGCTGCCTCATTAATAACTTCTATTCTGGTACTACTAATGTCCAAACTCAACTTTTCAGCAAGCTATGGAACAAATGGTGGAACCGCAACAACCTCTTGGAGGTGATGAGGCAACCATAACCACGATATCACCTCTTGCTGCAGTGGGTCAGTATCTCTCCACTAACAGTGCCAAAAGCACCTTCCTGCATTATACTGGGTTGGTTGTTAAGGCAACCTCATCCAAACTGCCTCATGAACAAGATCTGCAAGCTCGACAGAATGATATATCTACGCTCCAGACACAAGTCCAATCCCTAACAGAGACCCTTTGTGAAACAAGAATAGCCATTGTTCGATGTCGTCAAGATATGCATGGTTTTGCAACCAGACTATCAGACATTTGGTATGTTGTTCAGGAGCCTAAGAGAAATGATAGCAAAGTTTATGGTGCTCCATCAGACACTACAGCATGAAAACGTACCAGTCAGGTCAAATCATCCGAGCTTCTGAACTTCTGATGGTGCATTTACTTTTCTGCCAACCCTCCTTTTGTTATATGGCTGTAATTTGTTTTGTCGCATTACAAAATTTGTTCTTAATGGGCAGCGACCGGCTGAAGAAAACAGCAAGCTATTTTTGTATAGTGTAGGGTGTTCCCTATATTTGCACGGGTGGCGAACTTTGATGCCCAGTGGATGTAATGTGTGCAATCGCCGTAATAGCCTAGCGTTAGTTGCTTGCTTATTTATTTCCTCGTAGTCATCTTTTTCCTCAGTTTGTTAGTGGCCGCAATAACCATGGGCCTGTGACGCCCCTGCTCGACCGTGCACTAATCATATACGCAAACGTGCACGCTCGAGATCAGAGACTCACGGGAAGATATCACAACACAACTCTAAACTCAAATTTAAACATAAATCTTCATATTACAAACCAGGGGTCACGAGGACCCGAATACATAAGTCATACAAACCATAATATCTGGGTACAGACATAGTTAGTCAAGTTTGCCTGAAGAAGGCCAGCACAAACAGCGACACTGATCGAAAAGGTGAAGGCCTCCTGCCTAGGGCCTCTGAACTACTCCTGGTCCGCGGGCTCAACGTAGTAGTAGGTGCCTCCGGGGATCTCCTGCTCCTGGGCTCCGTCGTCTGATCGCAGCAACCGGGTATGGGGAAAAAGATAGCAAAGCAACCGTGAGTACTCATCCAAAGTACTCGCAAGACTGACATCAGAACTATACTAATTATGCATCGGTATCAAAGGAATGGGGCTATATCTTTGGACTAAACTGCAGAAATGCCGGAATCAGAGGAGGAGAGGCCTAGCCTATCGAAGACTAGCATCTTGAAGAAATCTTGCAGCATCAGAAGAGAGTAGAACAAGATAATATATAATCAATCATATTTTAGTAAAGCCCTGGGATCCTTCCTCGACTACCCTGCGAGAAAGTGATCCCGAGAGCAGTAGTATCAGTTTAACAATGTAATAGTATCCATTTGTAGTTGTAGCAGATCAGGATACAACTCTGAGAGTCCTGTTACCGTGGACACGGCTATTCGAATAGATCACTTCCCTGTAGGGGTGCACTACGGTTACCCAACACGCTCGATCACATCTGGCCGGACACACTTGCTGAGTAATGCCTGGCCTCGGGTAATCGACACGACGTAGTCCTACCTAGGCTCAGCAGAGAGGTCAACATGCCGGTCTAAATCCTAAGTGCGAAGGGGTCTTGGGCCATCGCCCTTTTCACTGCTGCACATTACGTGGCTGGTCGGGGCCCAGGCGCGACACTGTATACACAAGTGACGTAACCAGCCCACCCCAACGATCAGCCCGCATCTCTGAGCTGTGACATCTGAAGAGCTTTCGGCTGATACATACGACGTAGAGGGCCCCATTAAACCATTATCCCACGTGGTGGTAGTGCGTATAGGCCAGCGGCCAACTCAGATCAAATACCCAAATCAGTTAGGCGTATTTAGTAACTCGCAGAGACGAATAGGGTTCCTATCATTCCGACTTGATAACACACGACTCGCGGGTGCTCTTGGAGCCGACCCGTCTTTAACATTATTCTCTCGCGGGCACTCTTGCAGCCGGCCTGACTTTAACAGTTTAAAGTATTGCGATATGTAAACATTTCCGTGATCATCACCCAGAGTGATCACGGCCCGATAACAAGCATGACAAACGGACAAGGGTGAAGGGCCAGCTGATGAAACATAGCATACCTAACTAAGCATCATAGGGTAGCAGGTAAGGTATCAATAGCAGGCGATGAAAACAGGCTATGCATCAGAATAGGAGCTATCGGAGCAACAACAGAAGCAATTCTAATGCAAGCATAAGAGAGAAAGAATGGGCGATATCTGGATGATCAAGGGGGTTTTGCTTGCCTGGAAGCTCTGCTAAAGGGGTCTGGTCATCGACGACATGGTCGTACTCAGCGGTGTCATCGGCAGTCTCGGGGTCTATCGGGAGAGAAGGAGGGGGAAGAAACAATAAATACACGGCAATCAACGCAACAGGGATGCATGACATGCCTAAATGATATGCAGATGTGATATATTGCCTCTCTAAATATTTTAGATGATTTAGGAATTTATTTGGACTTATTTTACCAAGGTCAGGCACTATTCATTTATCGAAATCGGGCAAAAAGTTTCATGTTCAGTATGTTAGAGGGGTGTGGCAGGTATGTGGGTGGCATATTCGGATTCTTCATATTTTTCTGATCATTTTTCATATATAAATTATTTTCATCCGAGCTACGGTTTATTTTATATGATTTTTCAAAGTTTTATTGAATTTCTGGAATTTCTGGAATTAATTTTAATTCAAAATTAAATAGCAAAATGCTAAATGCACCCAGCACAGTGTACACAGAAGTGTACATAGTGGCTGACAGGTGGGGCCAGTTGACTAAGTCAACTGCCCAATCAACACCTAGTCAACAGAGGCTGATAGGTGGGGCCAAGTGCTGAGTCAGCACGCTGACTCAGCAAGGCTTATCCAAATGAACAGTAACATGCGGGTCCCACCTGTGAGTTGTTTATTTAATTAAAACATTTTTATTAGCACTTAATTAAACGTGCGGGGCCCGGTGTCAGTCAGTGGGTTAGGGGTTAATTAAACGGTGGTTAGCACCTAATCTATCTGGCCGGGCCCACCCACTGGTTTTAACCAGCGCGCGCCGGCGGTGTCATACAGAGGCGACGGGGACTCGCGGCTCTGGCGACCATTTGGTCGGCCGAGAGCGGCTACGGGGAGAGGGCGACGGCGCGCGTCGAGGAGAGGTGTCAGTGGGTGTGGGGGGGCCGGTAACGACCACGACGACGACGGCCGACGGCGGTGACGGCACGGGCCCGACGAAATCGAGCCTATGGCGCACGGGGAGAAGAACGAGGGAGTCAGGGAGGAAGGGGAGCTCACATCGCGGCTAGAGGGGGAGCTCAGGGGAGCCGGGGCCAACAGATGGCAGGGGATCGAGCGGCGCGGTGCACGGCAACCGTGGGTGAGGACGACGGCCGATGGCGAGCGCAGGGCCTCCCTGGACTCGATCCGGTGGTGGAGATGATGAAGACGATGAGGGTGGACCTCCTGGACAACCTCCCGTGGCACGGGGAGGCATTGGTGCACGCGGTCGACGACGGGGCGGCGACGGCTGTCTCGGCCTTGGACGGAACCGAGCGAGAGAGCAGGCGAGGGGGGGGAGTGAGGGCTAGGGTTCCAGGGGGCGCTCGGGGTCCTTATCTTCGCGGGGCACCGCCAGATGACCGGCGCGTGGCCATCCGTGGACGTGCGGCTGCGCACGCGCCATGGCCACTGTGGCCGAGCGGGAGGTAGGGGAAAGGCCGACCCAGATGGGCCAGGCCGCACTGTTTGGTTGAGTGGGCCAAGTGCACAGTGCACTTTCCCATTTTCTCTTTTCTTTTTCTGCTTTCTTAATTCCATTCTGTTTTGCAAAATGTTTGGCCACGAAATGACTTTTGCAAAATAGGGAGTTGTGCCACATAATTTCTTTGCAATATCTAGTACTGCCATAAAAAGGTTTGGGGATCATTTGAATTCGTTTGAATTTTGCATAAATGAAAATGGATTAAATGCTACTGTTTTGGTACTGTTTTTGGTTGTTATGGTCAACTTGGGAATTTTAATAATGTTGATTTTAATTTTATAATAGCTTTGAGATTATTTGCAATATTCTGAACTATTTTGTTTAATTATTTGAAGAAGTTTTTATTTGACTTACGTTTTAAATTTGAATTGAAGTTGGATTATTTTCTAAATGCAATTTATTTAGGATGATCATGATGACATGGCTAATTAATTAGCTTAATGACAGGGTTAAGATCTGGGGATGTTACAAATCTCCTCCACTACAAGAAATCTCGTCTCGAGATTTAAGAGGTCGAGTAAGGGGGAAAGGTTTGGCTACGAATTTCTAACGAGTCCTCTGGTTCTTGTTGCCCTCCTCGAAGAAGCTGATCTTGTTCGTTGATGTCTTCATTTTTTTCTGCATCATTGCATCATGATGAGGTTGTCGTTCTCCCTTCCGGATCTTCATCGTACTTACGAAAAGGAAAAGGGGTAACTTGGCATCGATGGAGTTTCACAAGGGGAAATCAACTGGGGTTATCTCATGAATGAAACACATAGATATCTCTCGAGTTTCGGAACTTAGGGAATTCATCGAGAGCAATATAGGTAGGTAGAAAAGTTTCAAATGGGTAGGCAATTGTTCAATGCCTAATCAGAAGTAAAAGGGGTTCAGAGCAACGAGAATAGATATTGCGTCTGATACCGGATAGGACATGTTAGGGAAGATGGCTCGTGAAATACAAACGAAGCCAAGCACAAGGAATAACTTTGGAAACGGGGGGTGCATAGGAGAGTCAGGTTTCGGTCCTGTGGAACTGTGGTAAGGGTGGATTAAGAGTAGGAAGGGCGGTGACATTTTGCATGGTCACAACAGCAAGGCATGTCAGAGGATAGTTTGTCAGCTATGTTGGCAACAACGTCGGTACCAAGGGCGGGGGACGAAGAGAACCATTTTCCTGCTCGTTAATACGAGGCGGACCAATAGGCAAAGTTCTCGTCCATCGGTGGTTACCGGAATGTTAACAACAATAGTAACATGGTTTTTCTGACAGAGTTGTACACCGAGGTGTTTACATAAGCAGGGAATTATTACTGCTTAGATCATATAAATCACAAGAAAGGTTAAACAGACCAATGGAAAGGAAAAATGTGATTATCAGATTAAAACAGACCAATGGAAAGGAAAAATGTATTTATACATAGGTATTAGGTGTATATCCTCCTCAAGAACAAGCGGAGCATGATATACAGGACAGGTCAGCAAGGGCATCACCCCTTAAGAAAAAGAGGCAAGGAGAATCATGGTGTTTACCCATACAACGGTGTTTGGATAATTGATCAAGAAACATTTTAGCATTGCGCTTCCAATGTTCTTGTTGATATTCGGAGTACCACAGTCAAGCCTCGGGGTAGCAATGACATGGCGTGTTAAGTAAGGGCTGGGTTTGGAGAACAGAAGAATTACACAAAGAACAACTTCCAAGAATAGCAAGGAAATTTAAGGTATAACCAAAATATGACCAAGTATGTGTTGGCAGGAAGTCAAGGATGTTGTCGATGATAATACAAATTATCGAGGGGCAAGGATGGTAATTCTTGTCATGAATTCAATTCACATTTTGGAAGGAGTCAGATTGTTCACGAAGATCACAACACATTTTATCGAAATGTTACATGAAGATGTAATTGAACAGCGACGGCATCAAACAAAGGAATGGTGAAGCGGAAAGTTATTGGAACGACAGCTAAGATGCCAGCTCGGAATCAGAGTTGCCCTTCAAGACAAACAACATGATGTTGAAAACTCAACGTAAGCTTTGCTCACGGTCTGAAGAATTCGTGCGCCCAAGAAGGACGAGGTAGCACGGTCTAAGGTGGCACGATAAGGACGTAGCCGGCAGGCTAGGAATGACAAGACTGAGTATTAAACTTCCCAGCAACAAATTGCTAGGGGTAATGAACCATAGGGTGAATTCAGTTCACTTGTCAGAGTTCTCGAGTGACGGACAATGCAAACCTGCGGGGTGACTAAAACGGCGAGAAATATTATTCCAACAGGAATTCATGAGGGGTAGTGCAATGGCACGATATCCTTGAGATACTAGAGGTTAATGCTCATAGGCAGAACATAAAAAAATCTAAACTAGATCGTTCATCTGCAGACGGCAGATGCTTTAACCTTGTCGGAAAAATAGACGAGGCACTGAAATGGATTCCTTTTCGATTTATCGAATAAGGACAGCATGGTCGGAACCATAACGACATGGGATCAAATTTAATGATACCGGAAGAATTATACAAATGATTAAATATTTTGCAAGAAGCTTTCGTGATAAGATCTACATCGTTTCCAGGGGCATGAACACAAAGGTTCAAGGTCGACTCCCACTTCTTCAATGCATAATCCTTTCATTCACTTCTCGCTTCGAAGAAGTTGTAGTGTTGAAATTTTATCTGGAGTAACACCAGTAGAGTAAGACCCGTAGGAGTTTCCGGGTTCACTCAGATGGCAGAAGCATAGATACCACCCATCGGGGCATTTTAGGAACCTATACCACAAATTCCAGGAGTAAATAACACAAGCTCGGAAGCAGAGCATGGTTGACAAAAACAGAGGATACAATTTACCAAAGGCATTATGCATCAGGGGAGGAACTCACAAGGTTATTGAATATGAAGGACACTGTCGGATAATAATCCAGCAAAGGGTCTGGCGGTCCACAACGAAGCTGAGGTGAGCATCGGTACTCAACCGGAAGAAGAAAGAATGTAAAAGCATCGGATTATAGAAATAACTGAATAATTTGAAGCTTAATTACAAAGGAATTATGATTTCCAAATCGGGGGATCAGAAGCAGACGCTCTGATCAAAAGATGAGTAAGTTGAATAGAATTAGACGGGCAATAAATCAAGGTTTGATTTGCCGAGAACCAGCTCATGTTCACAATGACATCTGAGCTGGAAGGGTAATTTATAAGGATCAACTAATGATTGCGTGCATTCGCACACATGACGAATCAATAGGGTAAGAACGACTATTGCAGAGGATTACAACGAAGATTGTTAGACATATGGAATTAACCACAAGTGCAGGCAGGTAAGACGAACCTCAAAAGTAGTAGGCTGTAGAGGATTATCGAATGATCGAATAGCATTATGAAATATTTTGCGAAACAGAGGAACAACTGGGGGTGAACTAATCCCCGGTAAGTGTGAGGAATTATTCGTAGGTGTAACCATGCGGAAAAGGAACTGCAAGGCAGTAGGCACAATGGATTCTCGGAACATCGGAGAGTGTTTTGGGGCATCTTGTAATAACAAGAGCAACGAGGAAATAATTATATGAACGGCGAGTGTAGGTAGTTATCCATAAGGATTTATCGGTGGTAGAGAATTCCAAAGACAGTGGGCAAAAGGGCCTCGGGAAAAACATCGAAGAGTTTCTTCAGAGTCTTCTAGTGAATCAAGCGGCTATCTAGAATGAGGGCCTCTCCGGGAGAAAATGGTCACGGGAACCTAATGTTAGCGTTAGCAAAATCTTTTAACCCGAATAGAAGAGAGATCAGAGTCCCAGAGTAAGGAAGAGGAATAAAAGATCCTAATACCACCCATTAGCGACGTGGGCCCGTAAGCCACACAACACTATTAGTAAAATAGTTTTTCAAAGATTAGACTCAACTTCGACCAAGGAATCGGAAGGGGGCTTCCTACAGGCAGTCGGCTCTAATACCAACTTGTGACGCCCCTGCTCGACCGTGCACTAATCATACATGCAAACGTGCACGCTCGAGATCAGAGACTCACGGGAAGATATCACAACACAACTCTAAACTCAAATTTAAACATAAATCTTCATATTACAAACCAGGGGTCACGAGGACCCGAATACATAAGTCATACAAACCATAATATCTGGGTACAGACATAGTTAGTCAAGTTTGCCTTAAGAAGGCCAGCACAAACAACGACACTGATCGAAAAGGCGAAGGCCTCCTGCCTAGGGCCTCCGAACTACTCCTGGTCGGCGGGCTCAACGTAGTAGTAGGTGCCTCCGGGGATCTCCTGCTCCTGGGCTCCGTCGTATGATCGCAGCAACCGGGTATGGGGAAAAAGATAGCAAAGCAACCGTGAGTACTCATCCAAAGTACTCGCAAGACTGACATCAGAACTATACTAATTATGCATCGGTATCAAAGGAATGGGGCTATATCTTTGGACTAAACTGCAGAAATGCCAGAATCAGAGGAGGAGAGGCCTAGTCTATCGAAGACTAGCATCTTGAAGCAAGCTTGCAGCATCAGAAGAGAGTAGAACAAGATAATATATAATCAATCATATTTTAGTAAAGCCCTGGGATCCTTCCACGACTACCCTACGAGAAAGTGATCCCGAGAGCAGTAGTATCAGTTTAACAATGTAATAGTATCCATTTGTAGTTGTAGCAGATCAGGATACAACTCTGAGCGTCCTGTTACCATGGACACGGCTATTCGAATAGATCACTTCCCTGCCGGGGTGCACTACTGTTACCCAACACGCTCGATCACATCTGGCCGGACACACTTGTTGGGTAATGCCCGGCCTCGGGTAATCGACACGACGCAGTCCTACCTAGGCTCAGCAGAGAGTTCAACACGCCGGTCTAAATCCTAAGTGCGAAGGGGTCTTGGGCCAACGCCCTTTGCACTCCTGCACGTTACGTGGCTGGTCGGGGCCCAGGCGCGACACTGTATACACAAGTGACGTAACCAGCCCACCCCAACGATCAGCCCGCATCTCTGAGCTGTGACATCTGAAGAGCTTTCGGCTGATACATACGACGTAGAGGGCCCCATTAAACCATTATCCCACGTGGTGGTAGTGCGTATAGGCCAGCGGCCAACTCAGATCAAATACCCAAATCCGTTAGGCGTATTTAGTAACTCGCAGAGACGAACAGGGTTCCTATCATTCCGACTTGATAACACACGGCTCGCGGGTGCTCTTGGAGCCGACCCGTCTTTAACATTATTCTCTCGCGGGCACTCTTGGAGCCGGCCCGACTTTAACAGTTTAAAGTATTGCAATATGTAAACATTTCCGTGATCATCACCCAGAGTGATCATGGCCCGATAACAAGCATGGCAAACGCACAAGGGTGAAGGGCCAGCTGATGAAACATAGCATACCTAACTAAGCATCATAGGGTAGCAGGTAAGGTATCAATAGCAGGCGACGAAAACAGGCTATGCATCAGAATAGGAGCTATCAGAGCAACAACAAAAGCAATTATAATGCAAGCATAAGAGAGAAAGAATGGGCGATATCTGGATGATCAAGGGGGTTTTGCTTGCCTGGAAGCTCTGCTAAAGGGGTCTGGTCGTCGACGACGTGGTCGTACTCAGCGGTGTCGTCGGCAGTCTCGGGGTCTATCGGGAGAGAAGGAGGGGGAAAAAACAATAAATACACGGCAATCAACGCAACAGGGATGCATGACATGCCTAAATGATATGCAGATGTGATATATTGCCTCTCTAAATATTTTAGATGATTTAGGAATTTATTTGGACTTATTTTACCAAGGTCAGGCACTATTCATTTATCGAAATCGGGCAAAAAAGTTCCATGTTCAGTATGTTAGAGGGGTGTGGTAGGTATGTGGGTGGCATATTTGGATTCTTCATATTTTTCTGATCATTTTTCATATATAAATTATTTTCATCCGAGCTACGGTTTATTTTATATGATTTTTCAAAGTTTTATTGAATTTCTAGAATTTTTGGAATTATTTTAATTCAAAATTAAATAGAAAAATGCTAAATGCACCCAGCACAGTGTACACAGAAGTGTACACAGTGGCTGACAGGTGGGGCCAGTTGACTAAGTCAACTGCCCAATCAGCACCTAGTCAACAGAGGCTGACAGGTGGGGCCCAGTGCTGAGTCAGCATGCTGACTCAGCAGGGCTTATCCAAATGAACAGTAACATGCAGGTCCCAACTAGTAGTTGTTTATTTAATTAAAACATTTTTATTAGCACTTAATTAAACATGCGGGGCCCGGTGTCAGTCAGTGGGTTAGGGGTTAATTAAACGGTCGTTAGCACCTTATCTATCTGGCCGGGCCCACCCACTGGTTTTAACCAGCGCGCGTCGGCGATGGCATACAGAGGCGACAGGGACTCGCCGGACTCGCGGCTCCGGCGACCATTTGGTCAGCCGAGAGCGGCTACGGGGAGAGGGCGACGGCGCGCGTCGAGGAGAGGTGTCAGTGGGTGCGGGGGTGGCCGGTAACGACCGCGACGACGACGGCCGACGGCGGTGACGGCACGGGCCCGACGAAATCGAGCCTATGGCAGACGGGGAGAAGAATGAGGAAGTCAGGGAGGAAGGGGAGCTCACATCGTGGCTAGAGGGGGAGCTCAGGGGAGCCGGGGCCAACAGACGGCGGGGGATCGAGCGGCGCGGTGCACGGCAACCGTGGGTGAGGACGATGGCCGATGGCGAGCGCAGGGCCTCCCTGGACTCGATCCGGTGGTGGAGATGATTAAGACGATGAGGGTGGACCTCCTGGACAACCTCCCCTGGCACGGGGAGGCGTTGGTGGACGTGGTCGACGACGGGGCGGCGACGGCTGTCTCGGCCTTGGACGGAACCGAGCGAGAGAGCAGGCGAGGGGGGGGGGGCGGGAGTGAGGGCTAGGGTTCCAGGGGGCGCTCGGGGTCCTTATCTTCGCGGGGCACCACCGGATGGCCGGCGCGTGGCCATCCGTGGACGTGCGGCTGCGCGCGCGCCATGGCCACTGTGGCCGAGCGGGAGGTAGGGGAAAGGCCGACCCAGATGGGCCAGGCCGCACTGTTGGGTTGACTGGGCCAAGTGCACAGTGCACTTTCCCATTTTCTCTTTTCTGTTTCTGCTTTCTTAATTCCATTCTATTTTGCAAAATGTTTGGCCACAAAATGACTTTTGCAAAATAGGGAGTCGTGCCACATAATTACTTTGGAATATCTAGTACTGTAATAAAAAGGTTTGGGGATCATTTGAATTCGTTTGAATTTTGCATAAATGAAAATGGATTAAATGCTACTGTTTTTGGTTGTTATGGTCAACTTGGGAATTTTAATAATGTTGATTTTAATTTTATAATAGCTTTGAGATTATTTGCAATATTTTGAACTATTTTGTTTAATTATTTGAAGAAGTTTTTATTTGACTTACATTTTAAGTTTGAATTGAAGTTGGATTATTTTCTAAATGCAATTTATTTAGGATGATCATGATGACATGGCTAATTAATTAGCTTAATGACAGGGTTAAGATCTGGGGATGTTACAGGGCCACATACGGCACGTGGTAACCATGGGCCTGCTACCTGCTGTAGTGCCCAAGGGCCATCTACGGGCCGTAGGATCCGTGGGCCAAAAGCGGACCGCGTTATGGGCCGTAAACGGGCCATAGTGGGAATGGTCCGTTTAAGGGCCCGTACCATAACGGGCCATTAACAGGCTAAAAGTCATGACAGGCTTAATTCTATCGACAGTCATAACAGGTCGTTAATGGGCCGGAATACATGACGGGCTGAAAATGACCTAATGGGTTAACACACCACAAACGGGCCAATTATAACCATGTGCTGAATCTGGCTCATTAGCATAACAGGCCAGTAACGGACCATAAGTAATCGAGTGCCGGAAAAGAGCCCAAGATTTTATGGGCCCTTAGAAGGCCAAAAGAAAACACGGGCTGGAAACGGCCCAACTGAATCTTGGGCCGTTAATGGGCTCAAAGCCGTTTACTTTTCATGATGGGCCGGAATCACCACGGGTCGTCAATGGGCCCAGTGAAACAAAAGGCCTAATATGGGCCGAAAGACATCACAGGCCATAGATGGGCCGAAAGTGACAACGGGCTGAAATCATAAGGCACGGCCTACATGGCGCTACTGGGCCGAATTTTGAAAGGCCATAACGGGCCATGAGTACCCGAGCCGTAAATGGGTTGTATGCGAATGGGCCGTTAATAGGCTTATCATGGGCCGGCCCGCTTACTTTTGACCAAGTCAAATGGGCCGGCCTTTTTAACGTAAAATAGGCAACTACTGGGGCCGTGCCACGTGTCGACGTATCATAGGTGTCTCGCGTCCAATGAATGGATGACATCTGTCCCAACGCCGAGCTGACACGTGGCTCCGCCGGCGAACGAGAAATTTACACGTGGAAAATCGTCATTGGTTAGGGCTGCTAACGGGTTATCGGATCCAAACCGGAACCCAATAGCTTAACGGCGACCCGTTACGGTGAATGCCACGTGTCGGTTACCCTTGACGAAAACACTTCCATGACGCAACATTTATCGTCATGGAAGTGGACACTTCCGTGATGATAATTTCAGTATTGTCATGGAACACTTCTACGACAGCACAGGTATGACTATCTTGATTCTGTCATAAAATTGTCATGGATGTACATGCATGACAGAAAACTTGACATACTATGACAAAGACGTATCATCACGGAAGTGTTTTTTTGTAGTGCCACCCGTGCCCAAATTATGGCTCATGGGCTACTGGGCTTCGCGCTTCTCAATAAAAAGCCATTAAACGGGTAAATCGATCCCCTAATCAGGTGTTGCCACCCGGCCAGTGGCTCGGGGGCTACTGCATTGATGATTCAATGCAGAAAATTAAAAGTGCAAAACAGTTTCCGAGGAGATTACGATCCTCAGGTTGGTCGGCCGCACCCAACCTGAGTCTCGGGAGCTATTGCGCACCGCGTTTTCATTCCTAAGTATGCTGCCGAGCTAGGACTTGATCCTTCGGCCGATTTCGCGAATCGACTTGAGTCACAAGGGCTACTGGGATCAGCGGTTTTATATTGTCCTTCTGGTGCATCTCGGATTTTAGGCCGGCACACACCTTGAGGGCTACTGGCTATACTTCTCGGCTGATACGTCTCCAACGTATCTATAATTTTTGATTGTTCCATGCTATTATAGTATCAATCTTGGATGCTTTATATGCAATTATATGCTATTTTATATCATTTTTTGGGACTAACCTATTAACCTAGTGCCCAGTGCCAGTTGTTGTTTTCTGCTTGTTTTTGGTTTTTTAGGAAATCAGTACCAAACGAGGTCCAAACGCTACGAAACTTTTTGTCAATTTTTTTTGGACAACAAAGACCCTAGAAGCTTCGGGAGGAGGCTAGGAACCTTACGAGGAAGCCGCAAGGCAACCCCATGCGCCCCAGGGGGCGCCAAGATGACTTGTGGGCCCCTCGTGGCTCCTTTTGACCTAATTCCACCTCTATAAATTCTCAAATATTGGGAAACCAACAGAGAGCCCCACGAAATAACTTTTCCGCCGCCGCAAGCTTCTGTCCTTCCGTGATCCCATCTGGAGGCATTTTCTGGCACCCTGCCGAAGGGGGAATCGATCACGGATGGCTTCTACATCAACCTTGCTGCCCCTCCGATAATGTGTGAGTAGTTTACCACAGACCTACGGGTCCATATCTAGTAGCTAGATGGCTTCTTCTCTCTCTTTGATCTTTAATACAATGTTCTCCTCGATCTCCTTGGAGTTCTATTCGATGTAATCTTCTTTTGCGCTATGTTTGTTGGGATCCGATGAATTGTGGGTTTATGATCAGATTATTCATGTGAAATATTTGTGTCTTTTCTGAATTCTTTTATGCATGATTATTATAGCTTTGTATTTCTCTCCGATCTATTTGTTTGGTTTGGCCAACTAGATTGCTTTATCTTCAGCGGGAGAGGTGCTTTGTAATGGGTTCAATCTTGTGGTGTTCTATATCCTAGGGACAGAAAGGGACAAGACACGTATTTGTATTTTTGCCATTAAGGGTAAAACGATGGGGTTTATTCATATTGATTGGGTTTACTTTCTCTACATCATGTCATCTTGCTTAAGGCGTTACTCCATTTTCATTAACTTAATACCCTAGATGCATGCTGGATAGCGGTCGATGGGTGGAGTAATAGTAGTAGATGCAGGCAGGAGTCGGTCTACTTGTCTTGGACGTGATGCCTATATACATGATCATTGCCATGAATCCGTCATAACTATGCACCTTTCTATCAATTGCCCAACATTTACCCACCGTATGTTATTCGTTCGAGAGAGAAGCCTCTAGTGAAAACTATGGCCCCCGGGTCTACTTTAATCATATAAAAAGAAAACTAAAAATACCTTGCTGCAATTTATTTACTTTTATTTTCTTTTGTATTTTATCTATCTACCACTACAAGATTTAATTCTTGCAAATAACGAGTTCAAGGGGATTGACAACCCTCTTGTCTGCGTTGAGTGCAAGTATTTGCTTTTGTGTGTGCAGGTGCTGCTCATGAGGTTTTGTGTGGTTCTCCTATTGGATTGATACCTTGGTTCTCACTGAGGGAAATATTTATCTCTATTGTGCTGCATCACCCCTCCTCTTCGAGGAAAATCCCAACGCAGTTTACAAGTAGCAGGAAGAATTTATGGCGCCGTTGCCGGGGAGACATCACCAAAACCTATCAAGTACCTTCGCACAAACTATCATCTACTTGCTCTTCTTTTTATTTTCCATTTTATTTGCATTTGCCTCTTGTTTTCATCTCCCCCACTTCTCATAAAAATTATAAAAACACAAAAATATTTTATTTGCTCGTTTGCTTGCTTTCAAATACTAATAATAATGATTTAATTAGTACTCCAATTGCTCCTCCTGCCGCTAGCGCGGGGTCTTATGATATTAATGCTGCTTTGCTAAATCTTGTTATGAAAGAACAATTTTCTGGAACTCCTAATGAGGATGGTGCTTCCCATATTAATACTTTCGTTGAATTATGTTATATGCAAAAGAAAAAGGATGTGGATAACAATATTATTAAGCTGAAATTATTTCCGTTCTCACTAAGAGATCGTGCTAAAACTTGGTTTTCATCCTTGCCTCGCAATAGTATTGATTCTTGGGATAAGTGTAAGGATGCTTTTATTGCCAAGTATTTTCCTCCCGCTAAGATTATTTCTTTAAGAAATCAAATAATGAATTTTAAGCAACTAGAGCAATAACATGTTACACAAGCATGGGAGAGAATGAAATTAATGATTAGAAATTGTCCCATTCATGGTTTAAGCTTATGGGTGATCATACAAAAAATTTATGCGGGACTAAACTTTGTTTCTAGAAATCTTCTAGACTCAGCTGCAGGAGGTACTTTTATGGAAATTACATTAGGAGAAGCTACAAAACTCCTTGATAATATTAGGACAAATTATTCTCAATGGCATACCGAAAGGGCTCCAACTGGTAAGAAGGTAAATTCTGTCGAGGAAATCTCTACTTCGGGTGATAAAATGGATGCTATTATGAAAATTCTTGTGAGTAAAAATGCTCATGTTGATCCTAATGATGTGCCATTGTCCACATTGATTGAGCAAAATAATGATGCTATTGATGTGAATTTTGTCTCTTGAAATAATTTCAACAACAATGCTTATAGAGGGAATTTCAATCCTAGACAGTTTCCCAGAAATTCCTTTAATAATTATGGTAATTCATATAACAATAATAATAGGATACCTATTAATCTTGAAAACAATATTAAAGAATTTATAAATTCTCAAAAGATTTTAATGCTATGGTAGAAGAAAAATTGAATAAAGTTGATCATATGGCTAGGAACGTGGATAGAATTGCTCATGATGTAGAAAATCTTAAAACTAAAACTTTGCCACCCAAGCATGGTATTAATGAGTCTATTAAAGCTATCCATGTTTCCATTAATGAAAGTAAAGAGAGAACCGCAAGGTTGAGAGCTAAGTGATACGTCTCCAACGTACCTATAATTTTTTATTGTTCCATGCTGTTATAATATCAATCTTGGATGTTTTTATAATCATTTACAACAATTATATATCATTTTTGGAGACTAACCTATTAACTTAGTGCCCAGTGCCAGTTGCTATTTTCTGCCCAGTTTTTGTTTTACAGAAAATCAATACCAAACGAAGTCCAAATGCCACGAAACTTTTTGGAGATTTTTTATTGGACAAGATAAACACTAGAAGCTTTGGGAGAGGGCTAGAAGACCCAGGAGGTGGCCACGAGCCACCAGGGCGCGCCAAGGTGGGGCAGGCGCGCCCTGGTGCCTCGTGGGCCCCCCTTTGCTCTGTTTGACCTAATTCCAGCACTATAAATTCAGAAAAAATCAGAAACCCTCAGGAGAGTCCACGAAATACTTTTTCCGCCGCCGCAAGTTTCTGTTCCAGAGAGATCCCATCTGGGGTCCTTCTCCGGTGATCTGCCGGAGGGGGAATCGATCACGGAGGGGTTCTACATCAACCTTGTTGCCTCTCCGATGATGCGTGAGTAGTTTACCACAGACCTTTGGGTCCATAGGCAGTAGCTAGATGGCTTCTTCTCTCTTTTTGATCTTCAATACAATGTTCTCCTCGATGTTCTTGGAGTTCTATCCGTTGTAATCACTTTTTGCGGTGTGTTTGTTGGGATCCGATGAATTGTGAGTTTATGATCAGATTATCCATGAAATTATTTGAGTCTTTGTTGCCCTCTTTTATGCATGATTATTATAGCCTCGTATTTCTTCTCCAATCTATTGATTTGGTTTGGCCAACTGAGTTGATTTATCTTGCCATGGGAAGAGGTGCTTTGTAATGGGTTTGATCTTACGTCGCTCAATCCCAGTGACAGAAAGGGACATGGCACGTATGTATCATTGCTATTAAGGGTAAAAATAAGGGGTTTATTCATACGTGAGTTTATCTTGTCTACATCATGTCATCGTTCTTAAGGCGTTACTCCGTTCTTTATGGACTTAATACACTAGATGCATGCTGGATAGCGGTCGATGTGTGGAGTAATAGTAGTAGATGCAAGCAGGAGTCGGTCTACTTGTCTCGGATGTGATGCCTATATACATGATCATTGCCTTGGATATCGTCATGATTATTTGCTTTTCTATCAATTGCCCAACAGTAATTTGTCTACCCACCGTATGTTATTTTCTTGAGAGAAGCCTCTAGTGAAATCTATGGACCCCGGGTCTATCTAAATCATATTACTAAAACCCTAAAAATATTGCTGGCATTTTCTTTTATTTATTTTATTTTGTATTTTTGTTTCTATCTATCTATCTATCTATCACATACAAATTAATCTTGCAATTGACCGCCGAGAGATTGACAACCTCTTGTTTGCGTTGGGTGCAAGGATTTGTTGTTTGTGTGCAGGGGCTGCTAACGAGGTGTTGCATGATTCTCCTACTGGTTCGATAACCTTGGTTTCATAACTAAGGGGAATACTTATCTCTACTATGCTGCATCATCCCTTCCTCTTCGGGGAAATACCAACGCAAGCTACCAGTAGCAGGAAGAATTTCTGGCGCCGTTGCCGGGGAGACATCATCAACATCTATCAAGTACCTTTGCATAAACTCTCATATCCTTGCATTTACTTTATTTTCCATTTGCCTCTCGTTTTCATCTCCCCCACTTCTAAAACATTTTTACAAAAATATAAAAATATTTTCCATTTGCCTTTTTGCTTGTTTGCTATCTTTGCTTGTGTTGCCATGTGCCTTCTATTTGCTTGCATCTTTCCTTGCTAAAAATTTATTGATATGGATCCTCATCCACTTGCTAATCTTTTCAAAAGACCCAATTATGATGAACCAATTTCTAGTGATTTGAGTGCACTTGATTTCCTCTATGAAGTTTTGCTTGAAAATCATGAATCTGAAAATTGTGATGAAGTGCTGAAAGAAGAAATTTATAAAGTGATTCATGATAGCTCCTTGATTAAAAAGCATGATTGCAATGTTGTTACTATAAATTCTATTAATGTGAATTGTGCTAATAATATGCAAAACTACAAGCTTGGGGATGATAATTTTGTTACGTCCACTACTTATTGCAATGATCATGATTGGGGTGATAAGGCTTCTTATGATCTTGATAATTTAATTAATCCTCATGTTGAATATGATAATAATATTTACAATAATAATTTTGTAAGAGTGTCAACTCTAGGTAAAAATAATCCCACATATTTGGAGAATGTTCAATCTTATGAAATTTTTGATAAAAGTGGGTTTGGAGAGGTCATGACCTTCGTTGATGAAAATCCCACTATTTTGAAAGATTATAATTTTTTTATGCATGAGGATCGTAAAGAGAATATTGTTTATGATAGATATATCATTGAATTTGAATATGATCCTACATGTAATTATTATGAGAGAGGAAAATATGGTTGTAGAAATTTTCATGTTACTAAATTACCTCTCGTTATGTTGAGATTGTCAATGTTTTATTCCTCTCCTTTGCATATGCTAGATATTTCTCGTCTTGATAATTTGTTTACTTATAAAATGCCTATGCATAGGAAGTATGTTAGACTTAAATGTGTTTTTCACATGCTACATGATGCTCTCTTTGTGTTTCAATTATTATCTTTCATGTGAGCATCATTGAAATATCAAGCCTATCTTAATGGCTATAAAGAAAGAGCTTGTTGGGAGGCAACCCAATGAATAAAATAATTTTTTTCTGTTATTGTGTGTTTTCACATTTATGCTGCTGGTATGAATGTGTTTTTGTGTTTTTAATTAGTGTTTGTGCCAAGTAAAGCCTTTGGGATGATTTGGAAGATATTATAATTGATGCTGTTTGGAAAACAGAAAGTTTTGCGTCCAGTGCCCGAATTTTGATTCTGTACTGGAGCATCAGAAAAATCTGAAATTTTTACACAGTAATCGTATATGAGTTTACCACGCTGTCCTAATTTTTCAGAATTTTTAGAGTTACAGAAGTATGGATTTTAAATAGATTGCTACAGACTGTTCTGTTTTTGACAGATTCTGTTTTTGATGCACTACTTGCTTGTTTTGATGAATATATGGATTGTATCGGGGGGTATAAGCCATGGTGAAGTTAGAGTACAGTAGGTATAATGCAAAAATAAAATATGAATGGGTTTGCAACAGTACTTAAAGTAGTGATTTATTTTGTTATACTAACGGATCTCACGAAGGTTTTGTTGAGTTTTGTGTGATTGAAGTTTTCAATTTTTGGGTGAGATCACGATGGATGAAGGAAAAAGGAGTAGCAAAAGCCTAAGCTTGGGGATGCCTGAGGTACCCCAAGGTAATGTTCTAGGTAGACTCAAGCGTCTAAGCTTGGGGATGCCCCGGAAGGCATCCCCTCTTTCTTCTACCAACCATCGGTAATTTTACTTGGAGCTATATTTTTATTCGTCGCATGATATGTGTTTTGCTTGGAGCGTCTTGTATTATATGAGTCTTTGCTTTGTTTTCTTTTTAGTTTGTCACAATCATCTTTGCTGAACACACCTATCTTGAGAGAGCCACACGATCATCATAATTGGTTAGAATACTCTATGTGCGTCACTTAAATTTTTTGAGCTAGACAGTTGCTCTAGTGCTTCACTTAAATCTTTTTGAGCATGGTGGTGGCTAAATTTTGAAGAAATAAACTCTCATGATTCACTTATATTATTTTGAGAGTTGATTAAAATTTTGAAGAAATGAATTCTCATGCTTCACTTATATTGTTTTGAGAATTGATAAGATTGAAATTTTGAAGAAATATTTGCACTATCATGCTTCACTTAAATCTTTTTGAGAGTTGATAATAGTAACGGCAATTTGCACAAGATATGAATTTGGTCCCAAAATGATGAATATCCAATAGGGATATAAATAAAAACTTTCATATAGATCATTGGATATGATGAGTGTGATTCCTTGCAATAGTTTTGCGATATGGAAATGATAATATGTGAGTCATGTTAGTGAGTAATTGTGATTTAGTCAGAATATTAGTGTTAAGGTTTGTGATTCCCTATGCATGCACGTTAAGTCAATAGTTATGCAATGAAATTATATCCTACTTATGGTGCATTATTCGGTGTTAGTTATGTTCAATGCATGTTTATGACCGTTTTCGTTTTTTGGTTGGTTGCTTCTCAATCTTTTGCTAGCTTTCATTTGTACTAAGAGGAAATACTGCTTGTGCATCCAAAATCCTTAAACCCAAGTTGTGCCAATTGAGTCCACTATATCTACCTATATGCGGTACTTCAATGCCGTTCCATGTAAATTTGCGTGTGCCAACTCTAATTTTCAAAATAATTTTTCCGTTTTGTGTGCCCGTACCACTCATGAAGCGGCAGGGGGTGGCCATTATTTTCCATGCTAAGTGTGTTATTCTCATGACGAGTGTTTATTCACTTGTCATTGCACAAGAGAATGGTTGGTAATAGGGATGCCCAGTCCCACAATGAAATCAAAATTAATAACAACAAAATTCCTTGGAAAGTGTTGGTATGGAGGGCACCCGTGGATACGGCTAGCCATGGATTGTGAAAGAATGGTGGAAAGGAAATGAACTTTACTTTCTGTTTGGGAACCACCTATGATGTGTCTAGCATGGAAAATATTGGGAATTCTCAGTCATTTTCGTTGACAGGAAAAGCATGCCTCTCAAAAAAATTTATCTCTTTAATTTCAGCTTTGAGCTCTGGCATATTAGCAAATCTCTGCTTCCCTCTGCGAAGGGCCTATCTATTTACTTTTATGCAATTTTTATTTTTATTTGAGTCTCCATCTTCTCTTACAAAAGCACCAACTAGAGAGCACTATTGTCATACTTGTGCATTGTGTGTAGCTAATATTTGAGTGTGTTTCATGAATGGATCAATGATTGAGCATAATGGGCTAGGGATAACTTTCTTTAGCGTTGATATTTTGAAAGACATGGTTGCTTGTTAGCATGCTTGAGTATTTATATTTTCATGTCAAACTATAGACTATTGCTTTGAATCATTCAAGTCCAATGTCCATGCTACAAAAGAAGAGAATATGTGATGAATATGTTAGGCAGCATTCCACATCAAAAATTCTTTTTTTATCATTTACCTACTCGAGGACGAGCAGGAATTAAGCTTGGGGATGCTGATACGTCTCCAACGTATCTATAATTTTTGATTGTTCCATGTTGTTATAATATCAATCTTGGATGTTTTTATAATCATTTACAGCAATTATATATCATTTTTGGAGACTAACCTATTAACTTAGTGCCCAGTGCCAATTGCTGTTTTCTGCCCTGTTTTTGTTTTACAAAAAATCAATACCAAACGAAGTCCAAATGCCATGAAACTTTTTGGAGATTTTTTATTGGACAAGATAAACACTAGAAGCTTCGGGAGAGGGCCAGAAGACCCAGGAGATGGCCACGAGCCACCAGGGCACGCCTGGGGGGGCATGCGCGCCCTGGTGCCTCGTGGGCCCCCTTTGCTCCGTTTGACCTAATTCCAGCACTATAAATTCAGAAAAAATCAGAAACCCTCAGGAGATTCCACGAAATACTTTTTCCACCGCCACAAGTTTCTGTTCCAGAGAGATCCCATCTGGGGTCCTTCTCCGATGATCTGCCGGAGGGGGAATCGATCATGGAGGGGTTCTACATCAACCTTGTTGCCTCTCCGATGATGCGTGAGTAGTTTACCACAGACCTTCGGGTCCATAGGCAGTAGCTAGATGGCTTCTTCTCTCTTTTTGATCTTCAATACAATGTTCTCCTCGATGTTCTTGGAGTTTTATCCGATGTAATCACTTTTTGCGGTGCGTTTGTTGGGATCCGATGAATTGTGAGTTTATGATCAGATTATCCAAGAAATTATTTGAGTCTTTGCTGCACTCTTTTATGCATGATTATTATAGCCTCGTATTTCTTCTCCGATCTATTAATTTGGTTTGGGCAACTAAGTTGATTTATCTTGCCATGGGAAGAGGTGCTTTGTAATGGGTTCGATCTTGCGTTGCTCAATCCCAGTGACAGAAAGGGACATGACACGTATGTGTCATTGCTATTAAGGGTAAAAAGATGGGGTTTATTCATACGTGAGTTTATCTTGTCTACATCATGTCATCGTTCTTAAGGCGTTACTCCGTTCTTTATGGACTTAATACACTAGATGCATGCTGGATAGCGGTCGATGTGTGGAGTAATAGTAGTAGATGCAGGCAGGAGTCGGTCTACTTGTCTCGGACGTGATGACTATATACATGATCATTGCCTTGGATATCGTCATGATTATTTGCTTTTCTATCAATTGCCCAACAGTAATTTGTCTACCCACCGTATGCTATTTTCTTGAGAGAAGCCTCTAGTGAAATCTATGGCCCCGGGGTCTATCTAAATCATATTACTAAAACCCTAAAAATATTGCTACCATTTTCTTTTATTTATTTTATTTTGTATTTTTGTTTCTATCTATCTATCTATCACATACAATTTAATCTTGCAATTGACCACCGAGAGATTGACAACCTCTCGTTTGCGTTGGGTGCAAGGATTTGTTGTTTGTGTGCAGGTGCTGCTAACGAGGTGTTGCGTGATTCTCCTACTGGTTTGATAGCCTTGGTTTCATAACTGAGGGAAATACTTATCTCTACTGTGTTGCATCATCCCTTCCTCTTCGGGGAAATACCACTAAGCGGGAATTCTTAGAAAAAGCTATTCCACCTGGTTTCTATCGTAGTAATGATGAAGATATTAAAATGATTGGTGTCTCACCTATTGAATATTTATTTAGTAATATAAAACTTGAATAAAAGGGGACTGGAGATGAGTCAACTTTAGCTAGAAGGCGTCCCAAATGTTCGGAGGGTCATGATCTTAATGATAAAAATGATAAAAGTGGGTTTGGAGAGGTCAAGACTTTAAATAGTGATGTGCCCACTACTTTGGATTACAAGGACTTTAATTATGAAAGTTGCTCTTTAATTGAATGTATTTCCTTTTTGCAATCCATGATAAATTCACCCAATGCCTATGAACAAAATAAAGCTTTTACTAAACATATTGTAGAAGCTATGATAAAAGCCCAAGAAGAAAAGCTTGAGTAGGAAGTTTCAATACCTAGAAAATTGCATGATGAATGGGAGTCTACAATTAAAGTTAAAATTAAAGATTATGAATGTAATGCTTTGTGTGATCTAGGTGCTAGCGTCTCTACTATACCAAAATCTTTATGTGACATGCTAGGTCTCACCGATATGAATGCTTGTTCACTTTTTACATCTAGCGGATTCCACTATTAAAAAACCATTTAGAATAAATGATGTACTTATTATTGCTAATATAAATTATGTACCTGTGGATTTTATTGTACTTGATATTGAATGCAATCCGTCTTGTCCTATAATACTTGGTAGGCCTTTCCTACGAACTATAGGTGCTATCATTGATATGAAAGAAGGTAATATAAGATTTCAATTCCCATTAAAGAAAGGGGTGGAACACTTTCCTAGAAATAGAATTAAGCCACCATATGAATCCATTATGACGGCCACCTATGCAATTAATTAGAAGGATGATAATACTTGAAACTATGCATTATGCCTAGCTAGGGGCATAAAACAATAGCGCTTGTTGGGAGGCAACCCAATATTTATTTTTATTGCAATTTTTTATTTTCTTGTGTCACACAATTTTAGCTTCTGTTATGATTGTGTTTTTATCTTTTAATTAGTGTTTGTGCCAAGTAATGCCTTTAGGATGATTTGGATGATAGTATAATTGATGCTGTTTGGAAAACAGAAAGTTTTGCGCCCAGTTCTGGATTTTTTGTTCTGTACTGGAACGTCAGAAAAATATGCAATTATTAAACAGTATTGGTATATGAATTTTTTACGTTGTCCTAATTTTTTAGTATTTTTGGAGTTACATAAGTATAACGTTTAAATAGATATTTACAGACTGTTCTGTTTTAGACAGATTCTGTTTTGTATTGTATAGTTCGCTTATTTTAATGATGCTATGGATTATATCGGGGGGTATAAGTCATGGAGAAGTTAGAGTACAGTAGCATTATGCAAGAATTAAATATGAATCAATTTATAACAGTACCTAAAGTTTAAGATTTGTTTGTTATACTAACGGATCTCACGAGGTTTCTGTTGAGTTTTGTGTGCCGAAGTTTTCAAGTTTTGGGTGAGATCACGATGGATGAAGGAATAAGGAGCGGCAAAACCCTAAGCTTGGGGATGCCCAAAGCATCCCAAGGTAATATTCAAGGAAGACCCAAGCTTCTAAGCTTGGGGATGCCCGGATGGCATCCCCTCTTTCATCTACAATCTATCGGCATATCACTTGGAGCTATATTTTTATTCATCACATGATATGTGTTTTACTTGGAGCGTCCTGTGCCATAGTTTTCTTTTCTTTGTTTGCTTTTTAGTTTGCCACAATCATCTTTTGAAACACACCTTTTTGAGAGGGACACACATTTATCGTGATTTGTTAGAATACTCTATGTGCTTCACTTATATCTTTTGAGCTTGTCAGTTGCTCTAGTGCTTCACTTATATCTTTTAGAGCACGGTGGTGGTTATATTTTAAAGAAATAGTTGCACTCTCATGCTTCACTTAAATCTTTTTGAGAGTCTAATAAATAGTAATGGCAATTTGCACATGTTAAAAGAATGGTCCTGATATGATAAGGTATTCAAGGGGGATATAATAAAAACTTTCATGTAGATCACTAAATATGAAGTGTATGGTTAATTTTATTAATGTCGTAATATGAAAGGATATAGGTTCATGATCATAGGTTAGTAGAAATATCGGTATTAAAGTTTGTTATTAACTACTCATCTAAGTATTGGTCGTGGCATGGTGAGGAAGTTCGAGCATTTGTAGGTCTGAAATGAAATCCTTGAGTGTTGTTACGATCAGGGGCGCGCGATGGTTAACTCCTACCAACCTCCCTCCTAGGGGCATGCGGTTAGTACTTTGCTTCGAGGGCTAATAGGATTTCACAATAAGTATGTGAGTTCTTTATGACTAATGTGAGTCCATGGATTATACGCACTCCTATCTTTCCGCAATTTGCTAGCCTCTTCGGTACCGTGCCTTGCCCTTTCTCACCTCGAGAGTTGGTGCAAACTTTGCCGGTGCATCCAAACCCCGTGATATGACACACTCTTTCACACATAAGCCTCCTTTTACCTTCCTCAAAACAGCCACCATACCTACCTATTATGGCATTTCCATAGCCATTCCGAGATATATTGCCATGCAACTTCCACCATTCCGTTTATATGACACACATCATCATTGTCATACTGCTTTGCATGATCATATAGCTGACATAGTATTTGTGGCTCAGCCACCGTTCATCATTTTTTATACATGTTACGCTAGATCATTGCACATCCTGGTACACTACCAGAGGCATTCATATAGAGTCATATTGTTCTAGTATTGAGTTGTAAGTAAATAAAAGTGTGATGATCATCATTATTAGAGCATTGTCCCAACGAGGAAAGGATGATGGAGACTGTGATTCCCCCACAAGTCAGGATGAGACTCCAGACGAAAAAAAAGAAGCCAAAAAGAGCAAAGCAAAAAAATGAGAGAAAAAGAGAGAAGTGGCAATATTACTATCCTTTTCCACACTTGTTCTTCAGAGTAGCACCATGTTTTTCATATAGAGAGTTTCCTGAGTTGTCACTTTCACATACTAGTGGGAATTTTTCATTATAGAACTTGGCTTGTATATTCCGATGATGGGCTTCCTCAAATGCCCGAGGTCTTCATGAGCAAGCAAGTTGGATGCATGCCCACTTAGATTTCAGTTTGAGCTTTCATACACTTATAGCTCTTAGTGCATCTGTTTCATGGCAATCCCTACTCCTCGCATTGATATCGATTGATGGGCATCTTCATAGCCCGTTGATCTGCCGAGTTGATGCGAGAGTTTCTTCCTCTCCTTTTACCATTATTGATCCCTATCACCGCATTCTATTCCACCTAGTGCTAGTTCCATGGCTCACGCTCATGAATTGCGTGGGAGATGAAAATGCTGAAGCGCGTTAGAAGTACGATCCAATTGCCTGGTTTAACACCGGGGTGCTTGATACGTCTCCAACGTATCTATAATTTATGAAGTATTCATGCCATGTTTATTATAGTTTTGTATGATTTTGGTGCACTTTTATATGGATTTTATATGATTTTTATGGACTAACATATTGACCTAGTGCCCAGTGCCAGTTGTTGTTTTCTGCTTGTTTTTGGTTTTCCAGAAAATCCATATCAAATGAAGTCCAAATGCAGCGAAACTTTTTGACGATTTTTTTGGAAGGAAACAGACCCAGGAAGCTTCGGGGGAGCAGCAGAAGACCCACAGGGGCCCCACAAGCCACCAGGGCGCGCCACCCCCCCCCCCCCCAGGCACGCCCTGGTGCCTCATGGGCCCCCTGTGGCACCTCTTTGCGTGATTCCAACGCTGAAAAATCATATATATTCAGAAACCCCCGAAAGTTAACCTAGATGAGTTTTTATGCCACCGCAAGCCTCTGTTCTGAAGCGATCTCATCTGGAGCTCCGTTCCGGCACCCTGCCGGAGGGGGGAATCATCACCGAAGGCCATCTTCATCATCTCGGCGGTCTCCATGACGAGGAGGGAGTAGTTCACCCTCGGGGCTGAGGGTATGTACTAGTAGCTATGTGTTTGATCTCTCTCTCTTTCTCGTGTTCTTGATTTGGCACGATATTGATGTACCGCGAGCTTTGTTAATATAGTTGGATCATATGGTGTTTTCCCCTCTCTATCTTGTTGTGATGAATTGAGTTTTTACCTTTGAGGTTTCACTATTATTGGATCGAATACTTTTATTGATTTGAGAACACTTGATGTATGTCTTGCATATGAATACTCGTGGTGACAATGGGGTATTATATTGATTCACTTGATGTATGTTTTGGCACTCAACTCGCGGATTCCCGAGGTGACATTGGGGTAATCTATGCATAGGGGTTGATGCACGTTTTCGTCCTACTTTCTCCGATAGAAATCTTGGGGCACTCTTTGAAGTTCTTTGTGTGGATTGAATATTATGATCTGAAGTTGTTTGATGCATATCGAATAATCAACTCACGGATACTTGTGGTGACATTGGAGTATCTAGGTGACATTAGAGTTGGTTGATGCGTATCATATGGTGTTATTTTAGTACGAACTCTAGGGCTGTTTGTGACACTTATAGGAATAGCTCAATAGATTGATCGGAAAGAATAACTTTGAGGTGGTTTCGTACCCTACAACAATTTCTATCTTATGTTCTCCGCGAATAGGAACTTTGGAGTGATTCTTTATCGCACGTTGAGGGACTGTTATATGATCCAATTATGTTAGCATTGTTGAGAGATTGCACTAGTGAAAGTATGAACCCTAGGCCTTGTTTTCTAGCATTGCAATACCGTTTGTGCTCACTTTTGTTACTTGCTACCTTGCTGTTTTTATATTTTCAGATTACAAAAACCTATATCTACTATCCATACTACACTTGTATCACCATCTCTTCGCCGAACTAGTGCACCTATACAATTTACCATTGTATTGGGTGTGTTGGGGACACAAGAGATTTCTTGTATTTGGTTGCAGGGTTGTTTGAGAGAGACCATCTTCATCCTATGCCTCCCACGGATTGATAAACCTTAGGTCATCCACTTGAGGGAAAATTGCTACTGTCCTACAAAACTCTGCGCTTGGAGGCCCAACACGAGTCTACAAGCATAAGTTGTGTAGTAGACATCAGTGCTCATGATTTATATATTTGCGGTGAAGATAGAGTCATGCCATTGCCAATATGAGAAAGTGAGTAGGGATAACACTCGTTAAGGATCGTATATTTTGAAAGTTTAATGATTATGCTTCTTATGTTCATGGATATTATTATGTTGATATTGCTAATTCAGCGCTTTACAATATTTATGCCGTAAAAGAGATTACATGATAGACATGTTAGATAGCATTCCACATCAAAAATTCTGTTTTTATCATTTACCTACTCGAGGACGAGCAGGAATTAAGCTTGGGGATGCTGATACGTCTCCAACGTATCTATAATTTTTTATTGTTCCATGCTATTATAGTATCAATCTTGGATGTTTTATATGCAACTATATGCTATTTTATATCAATTTTTGGGACTAACCTACTAACCTAGTGCCCAGTGCCAGTTGTTGTTTTCTGCTTGTTTTTGGTTTTTCAGGAAATCAGTACCAAACGAAGTCCAAACGCTACGAAACTTTTGGTCGATTTTTTTCTAGACAAGAGAGACCCTAGAAGCTTCGGGAGGAGGCTAGAAGCCTCACGAGGAAGCCACAAGGCAACCCCACGCGCCCCAAGGGGGCGCCAAGATGCCTTGTGGGCCCCTTGTGGCTCCTTTTGACCTAATTCCACCGCTATAAATTCTCAAATATTGGGAAACCAACAGAAAGCCCCACGAAATAAATTTTCCACCGCCGCTTCTGTTCTTCCGCGATCCCATCTGGAGGCCTTTTCCGGTACCCTGCCGGAGGGGGAATCGATTACGGAGGGCTTCTATATTGATACGTCCATTTTGCATCATGTTTTCCTACTATTATTTATTATGTTCTTGATCATTATTTCACTTTATAATACAATTCTTATGCCTTTTCTCTATTATTTTTGCAAGTTTCACATGAAGAGGGAGATTGCCGGCAGTTGGAATTCTGGACCGGAAAGGGGTGCAACAGAGATAACTATTCTGCACATCTCCAAATGACATAAAAATTTACAGAGAATTATTTTGGAATATATAAAAAATACCGGCGAAAGAAATACCAAAGGGGGGCCCACCAGGAAGCCACAAGCCTGGGGGGCGCGCCCTACCCCCCTGTGCGCGCCCCCTGAGCTTGTGGCGCCCCTAGCAGGCCTCCAGGGCCCATCTTCTACTATATAAGGCTATTTTACCTAGAAAAAATAACAAGAAGACTTTCGGGATGAAGCGCCGCCGTCTCGAGGCGGAACCTGGGCAGGAGCACTTTTGCTCTCCGGCGGAGCGATTTCGCCGGGGATACTTCCCTCCGGGAGGGGGAAATCGAAGCCATCGACATCACCAGCGATCCTCTCATCGTGGGAGGACCAATCTTCATCAACATCTTCACCAGCACCATCTCATCTCAAACCCTAGTTCATCTCTTTTATTCAATCTTTATCTCAAAACCTCAGATTGATACCTGTGGGTTGCTAGTAGTGTTGATTACATCTTGTAGTTGATGCTAGTTGGTTTATTTGGTGGAAGATTACATGTTCAGACCCTTAATGCTATTCAATACCCCTCTTATCTTGAACATGGATAAGATTTGTGATTAGTTACTTTTGTTCTTGAGGACATGGGAGAAGTCTTGTCATAAGTAATCATGTGAATTTGGTATTCGTTCGATATTTTGATGATATGTATGTTGTTCATTCTCTTAGTAGTGTCATGTGAACGTCGACTACATGACACTTCACCATCTTTGGGCCTAAGGGAATGCATTGTGGAGTAGTAATTAGATGATGGGTTGCTAGAGTGACAGAAGCTTAAACCCTAGTTTATGCGCTATTCTGTAAGGGTCTGATTTGGATCCATATGTTTCATGCTATGGTTAGATTTATCTTAATTCTTCTTTTGTAGTTGCGGATGCTTGTGAGAGGGGGTAATCATAAGTGGGAGGCTTGTTCAAGTAAGAACAGCACCCAAGCACCGGTCCACCCACATATCAAATTATCAAAGTAGCGAACGTGAATCAAACAAACGTGATGAAAAGTGACTAGATAAGAATTCCCATGTGTCCTCGAGAACTCTTTGCTTTATATAAGAGATCGTTCCGGATTGTCCTTTGCTACAAAAAGGATTGGGCCACCTTGCTACACTTTATTATACTTGTTACTTGTTACGAATTATCTTGCTATCAAAACTATCTATTACCGCTACTTTCAATACTTGCAGAGAATACCTTGCTGAAAACCGCTTGTCATTTCCTTCTGCTCCTCGTTTGGTTCGACACTCTTACTTATCAAAAGGACTACGATTGATCCCCTATACTTTTGGGTCATCAAGACTCTTTTCTGGTGTCGTTGCAGGGGAGTGATGCGCCTTTGGTGAGTGGAATTTGGTAAGGAAACATTTATATTACGTGCTGAATTTTACTTTCACTTGTCACTATGGAAAGTAATCCTTTGAGGGGTTTGTTCGGGGTATCTTCACCTCGACCGGAAGCATTGAGAGTTGCCCCTCAACCTACTGAACATACTGAAAATATTTATTATGAAATTCCTTCGGGTATGATAGAGAAACTGCTAGCTAATCCTTATGCAGGAGATGGAAAGGTACATCCTGATATGCACTTGATATATATAGATGAAATTTGTGGATTGTTTAAGCTTGCAAGTTTATCCGAGGATGGAGTTAAGAGGAATGTATTCCCTATATCTTTGGAGTGAAAGTCATTGACATGGTATAGGCTATGTGATGATACTGGAACATGGGATTGGAACCGGTTGAAGCTGGAATTTCACCAGAAATTTTATCCTATGCATTTGGCTCATCATGATCGGAATTATATATATATAATTTTTGGCCTCGTGAAGAGGAGAAAGTATCGCTCAAGCTTGGGGGAGGATTAAGTATATGTTGCATACATGCCCCAATCATGAGCTCTCAAGAAAAATAATTATTCAAAACTTTTATGCTCGGCTTTCTCATAATGATCAATCCATGCTCGATACTTCTTCTGTTGGTTCCTTTATGAAGAGAACTATTGAATTCAAATGGGATCTTCTGGAAAGAATTAAACGCAACACTGAAGATTGGAAAATTGACAAACGTAAAGAGTCGGGTATAAATCTTAAGTTTGATTGTGTTAAATCTTTTATGGAAACTGATGCTTTTCATACGTTTAGTACTAAATATGGACTTGACTCTGAGATAGTAGCCACCTTTTCTGAATCTTTTGCTGCTCATGTTGATTTTCCTAAGGAGAAGTGGTTTAAGTTTCATCCACCTACTGAATTAAATGAAGAACCTGTTAGTGTTAAAAAATAAACAATTGTTTACAATGTTGATCCAGTTGTGCCTACTACTTATATTGAGAAACCTCCTTTCCCAGTTAGGATTAAGGAAAATGCTAAAGCTTCAACTGTGGATAATAAAAGTAATATTAGAGCACCTAGACCTTCTGAACAAATTAAAGTTGAACCTAATATTGCAATGGTTAAAGATATTTTGGTTGATAATATTGATGGACATGTCATATATTTTTATGATGAAGCTTCTAGAATTGCTAAACCCGTTAGAAATAAATGAGACATGTTAGACAAGAACAAGCCCGTAGTTGGCATGCCTGTTGTTTCTGTTAAGATTGGAGATCATTGCTATCATGGTTTATGTGATATGGGTGCTAGTGTGAGTGTTATTCCTTTCTCTTTATATCAAGAAGTAATGAATGATATTGCACCTGTTGAGATTGAAGATATTGATGTTACTATTAAGCTTGCAAATAGAGATACTATCACACCACTTGGGATTGTTAGAGATGTTGAAGTCTTGTGTGGCAAAATCAAATACACTACTGATTTCTTAGTACTTGGTTCACAACAAGATAATTTTTGTCTCCATTATTTTTGGTAGACCTTTCTTGAATATCGTTACTGCTAAAATTGATTGTGTTAAAGAAAAGGTTAGAGTTAATTTTGGTGATTTTTCTCATGAATTTAATTTCTCTAAGTTTAGTAGACAACCTCATGATGAAGAATTACCAACTAAAGATGAAATTATTGGTCTTGCTGCTATTGCTGTGCCTCCTACTAATCCTTTAGAACAATACTTGCTAGACCATGAAAACAATATGCATATGAATGAAAGGAATGAAATAGATGAGTTGTTCTTTAAACAAGAACCTATTCTTAAAGATAACTTGCATGTTGAAACTTTGGGAGACCCTCTTCCACCAAAGAGTGATCATGTGTTTGATTTGAAGCAATTACCTGATACACTTAAATATGCTTATCTTGATGAAAAGAAGATATATCATGTTATTATTAGTGCTAACCTTTCAGAGCATGAAGAAAAAAAGATTACTTAAAACTCTGAGGAAGCACCGTGCTGCTATTGGATATACTCTTGATGATCTTAAAGGCATTAGTCCCACTCTATGTCAGCATAAAATTCAAATGCGGCCAGATCCTAAACCAATTGTTGATCATCAAAGAAGGTTAAAACCTAAAATGAAGGATGTGGTAAGAACTGAAATATTAAAACTTCTGGAGGCAAGTATAATTTATCCCATAGCTGATAGTAGATGGGTAAGTCCTATTCATTGTGTTCCTAAGAAAGGAGGTATTACTGTTGTTCCTAATGATAAAAATGAACTTATCCCACAAAGAATTGTAACCGGTTATAGAATGGTAATTGATTTCAGAAAATTAAATAAAGCTACTAGGAAAGATCATTACCCCTTGCCTTTTATTGATCAAATGTAAGAAAGATTATCTAAGCATACACACTTTTGCTTCCTAGATGTTTATTCTGTTTTCTCTCAAATACCTGTATCACAAGAAGATCAAGAGAAAACCACATTTACTTGTCCTTTTGGAACTTATGGTTATCGTTGTATGCCTTTTGGTTTATGTAATGCACCTGCTACCTTTCAAAGATGTATGACTGCTATATTCTCTGACTTTTGTGAAAAGATTGTTGAGGTTTTCATGGATGATTTCTCCGTTTATGAAACTTCTTTTGATGATTGCTTCAGCAACCTTGATCGAGTTTTGCAGAGATGTGAAGAAACTAATCTTGTCTTGAATTGGGAGAAGTGCCACTTTATGGTAAATGAAGGTATAGTCCTTGGGCATAAAATTTTTGAAAGAGGTATTGAACTTGATAAAGCTAAAGTTGATGCAATTGAGAAAATGCCATGCCCTAAAGATATCAAAGGTATAAGAAGTTTTCTTGGTCATGCTGGTTTCTATAGAAGGTTTATAAAAGACTTCTCTAAAATTTCTAGGCCTCTTACTAATCTCTTGCAAAAAGATGTGCCATTTGTTTTTTATGATGATTGCGTAGAAGCCTTTGAAATACTTAAGAAAGCCTTAATATCTGCACCTATTGTTCAACCACCTGATTGGAACCTACCCTTTGAAATTATGTGTGATGCTAGTGATCATGCTATTGGTGCTGTTCTAGGACAAAGAGTTGATAAGAAATTGAATGTTATTCATTATGCTAGTAAAACCCTAGACAATGCTCAAAGAAACTATGCTACTACTGCGAAAGAATTTTTAGCAGTTGTGTTTGCATGTGATAAATTGATGACCCACAAGTATAGGGGATCAATCATAGTCATTTTGATAAGTAAGAGTGTCGAACCCAACAAGGAGCAGAAGGAAATGACAAGAGGTTTTTAGCAAGGTATTCTCTGCAAGTACTGAAAGTAGCGGTAATAGATAGTTTTGATAGCAAGATAATTCGTAACAAGTAACAAGTAATAACGGTAACAAAAGTGCAGCAAGGTGGCCCAATCCTTTTTGTAGCAAAGGACAAGCCGGAACGAACTCGTATAATAAGCAAAGCGTTCTCGAGGACACATGGGAATTTCATCTAGTCACTTTCATCATGTTTGTTTGATTCGCGTTCGCTACTTTGATAATTTGATATGTGGGTGGACCAGTGCTTGGGTGCTGCTCTTACTTGAGCAAGCCTCCCACTTATGATTACCCCCTCTCGCAAGCATCCGCAACTACAAAAGAAGAATTAAGATAACTCTAACCATAGCATGAAACATATGGATCCAAATCAGCCCCTTACGGTATAGCGCATAAACTAGGGTTTAAGCTTCTATCACTCTAGCAACCCATCATCTAATTACTACTCCGCAATGCCTTCCCTTAGGCCCAAATATGGTGAAGTGGCATGTAGTCGACGTTCACACGACACCACTAAAGGAAGCAACAACATATATATCATCAAAATATCAAACGAATACCAAATTCACATGATTACTTATGACAAGACTTCTCCCATGTCCTCAAGAACAAAAGTAACTACTCACAAATCATATTCATGTTCAAGATCAGAGGGGTATTGAATAGCATTAAGGATCTGAACATATAATCTTCCACCAAATAAACCAACTAGCATCAACTACAAGATGTAATCAACACTACTAGCAACCCACAGGTACCAATCTGAGGTTTTGAGACAAAGATTGAATACAAGAGATGAACTAGGGTTTGAGATGAGATGGTGCTGGTGAAGATGTTGATGAAGATTGGTCCTCCCACGATGAGAGGATCGTTGGTGATGTCGATGGCTTCGATTTCCCCCTCCCGGAGGGAAGTATCCCCGGCGGAATCGCTCCGCCGGAGAGCAAAATAGCTCCTACCCAGGTTCCGCCTCGAGACGGCGGCGCTTTATCCCAAAAGTCTTCTCCTTATTTTTTTTCTAGGGCAAATGGCTTCATATAGTGGAAGGAGGGGGCCAGACGCCAGCCAGGGGTCCCACAAGGCAACAGGGCGTGCCCGGGGGGGCGCGCCCTGTTGCCTTGTGGGCAACTGGTGGGTCCCCTCTGGTATTTCTTTTCTCCAGTATTTTTTATATATTCAATAAAAAATCTCTGTGAAATTTCAGGTCAATTGGAGCTCTGTAGAATAGGTATCTCTGATGTGGCTATTTCAGGTCCAGAATTCCAGCTGCCGGCATTCTCCCTCTTCATGTAAATCTTGCAAAGTAAGAGATAAAAGGCATAAGAATTGTACCATAAAGTGAAAAAATGATCGAAAACATAATAAATAACAGTAGGAAATCATGATGCAAATTGGACGTATCATAAATTCAGATCTTACATTGTTGATTCCAAAGTAACTATTCACACCGATCATGCTGCTATTAAATACCTTATGGAAAAGAAAGATGCTAAGCCTAGACTTATTAGGTGGGTTCTTTTGCTACAAGAATTTGATTTGCATATTATTGATAGAAAGGGAGCTGAGAATCCCGTAGTTGATAATCTGTCTAGACTGAAAAATGTTCTTGATGACCCACTGCCTATTGATGATAGTTTTCCTGATGAACAATTAGCTATTATAAATGCTTCTCGTAATACTCCCTGGTATGCAGACTATGCTAATTACATTGTTGCTAAATATATACCACCTAGTTTCACATACCAACAAAAGAAAAAGTTTTTCTTTGATTTAAGACATTACTTTTGGCATGACCCACATTTATATAAAGGAGTAGATGGTGTTATTAGACGTAGTGTACCTGAGCATGAACAGGAACAAATCCTACGGAAGTGTCACTCCGAGGCATATGGAGGACACCATGCGGGAGATAGAACTGCACATAAGGTATTGCAATCTGATTTTTATTGGCCTACTCTTTTCAAAGATGCACGTAAGTTTGTCCTTTCTCGTGATGAATGTCAAAGAATTGGTAATGTTGGTAGATGTCAGGAAATGCCTATGAATTATTCACTTGTTATTGAACCATTTGATGTTTGGGGATTTAATTATATGGGACCTTTTCCTTCCTCTAATGGGTATACACATATCTTAGTTGCTGTTGATTACGTTACTAAGTGGGTAGAAGCTATTCCAATGAGTACTGCTGATCATAACACTTCTATCAAAATGCTTAAAGAAGTTATATTTCCGAGGTTTGGAGTCCCTAGATATTTGATGACTGATGGTGGTTCACATTTTATTTATGGTGCTTTCCGTAAATTGCTTGCTAAATATGATGTTAATCATAGAATTGCATCTCCATATCATCCTCAGTCTAGTGGTCAAGTTGAATTAACTAATCGAGAAATAAAGTTAATCTTGCAAAAGACCGTTAATAGATCTAGAAAGAATTGGTCTAAGAAACTGGATGATGCATTATGGGCATACAAAACTGCTTATAAAAATCCTTTGGGTATGTCTCCATATAAAATGGTCTATGGAAAAGCATGTCATTTACCTCTTGAACTAGAAAATAAGGCATATTGGGCAATTAAAGACCTTAATTATGATTTTAAACTTGCTGGTGAGAAGAGGTTATTTGATATTAGCTCTTGATACGTCTCCAACGTATCTATAATTTTTGATTGTTCCATGCTATTATATTATCAATCTTGGATGTTTTTATATACATTTACAGTAATTATATATCATTTTTTGGGACTAACCTATTAACTTAGTGCCCAGTGCCAGTTGCTGTTTTTTGCCTGTTTTTGGTTTTCCAGAATATCAGTACCAAACGAAGTCCAAATGCCACGAAACTTTTTGGAGATTTTTTTTCTGGACATAACAAGTACCGGAAGCTTCGGGAGAAGGCCAGAAGCCCCAGGAGGTGGCCACGAGCCACCAGGGCGCGGGCCTAGGGGGGGCAGGCGCGCCCTGGTGCCTCATGGGCCCACCTCTGCCTCTTTTGACCTAATTCCACCACTATAAATTCCCAAAAATTGGGAAACCAATAGGGGAGTCCACGAAATACTTTTTCCGCCGCCGCAAGCTTCTGTTCTTGAGAGATCCCATCTGGAGGCCTTTTTCGGTACTCCACCGGAGGGGGAATCGATCACGGAGGGGCTCTACATCAACCTTGGTGCCCTTCCGATGATGCGTGAGTAGTTTACCACAGGCCTTCGGGTGCATAGTTAGTAGCTAGATGGCTTCTTCTCTCTTTTTGATCTTCAATACAATGTTCTCCTCGATGTTCTTGGAGTTATATCCGATGTAATCACTTTTTGCGGTGTGTTTGTTGGAATCCGATGAATTGTGAGTTTATGATCAGATTATCCATGAATATTATTTGAGTTTTCTCTGAACTCTTTTATGCATGATTATTATAGCTTCATATTTCTTCTCCGATCTATTGATTTGGTTTGGCCAACTAGATTGATTTATCTTGCCATGGGAAGAGATGCTTTGTAATGGGTTCGATCTTGCGGTGCTCAATCCCAGTGACAAAAAGGGACATGACACGTATGTATCGTTGCTATTAAGGGTAAAAAGATAGGGTTTATTCATGCATGAGTTTACTTTGTCTAGATCATGTCATCTTGCTTAAGGCGTTACTCCGTTCTTTATGGACTTAATTCACTAGATGCATGCTGGATAGCGGTCGATGTGTGGAGTAATAGTAGTAGATGCATGCAGGAGTCGGTCTACTTGTCTCGGACGTGATGCCTGTATACATGATCATTGCCTTGGATATCGTCATGATTATTTGCTTTTCTATCAATTGCCCAACAGTAATTCGTTCACCCACCGTATGCTATTTTTATGAGAGAAGCCTCTAGTGAAAACTATGGCCCCCGGGTCTACCTCTATCATTTACTAAAACGCTAAAAATATTTGCTGCACTTTTTTTTCTTTATTTATTTTATTTTGTATTTTTATTCTATCTATTTATCTATCATCATACAATTTAATCTTGCAATTAACCGCCAAGGGATTGACAACCCCTTGTTTGCGTTGGGTGCAAGGGTTTGTTGTTTTGTGTGCAGGTGCTGCTAACGAGGTGTTGCGTGATTCTCCTACTGGATTGATAACCTTGGTTTCATAACTGAGGGAAATACTTATCTCTACTGTACTGCATCTCCCTTCCTCTTCAGGGAATTACCAACGCAGCTCACAAGTAGCAGCTCTCTAGATGAATGGAGAACCCAAGCTTATGAAAATGCCAAGTTGTTTATAGAAAATGTTAAAAGATGGCATGATAAGAGAATTCAAAAACAGGAATTCAAAGTAGGTGATCATGTTCTATTATAGAATTCTCGTTTAAGATTCTTTGCAGGAAAGCTTCTCTCTAAATGGGAAGGACCATACATCATCGAAGAAGTTTATCGCTCCGGAGCCATCAAAATAAACAACTCCGAAGGCACTAACCCGAGAGTGGTTAATGGGAAAAGAATTAAACATTATATCTCAGGTACTCCCATTAATGTTGAAACCAATATCATTCAAACAATGACACCGGAAGAGCACATATAAGAAACCTTCCGGAACGTTCCAGAACCCTGAAAAGGAGTAGGTATGTGGTACGGTAAGTAAACCGACTCCAAAAATTACATAAGAGTACTTTCTATTCGTTTTGGAATATATAAAAAAAATAGAAAAATAATAAACAGTCCGAAAAGTGCACAAGGGAGCGACAAGCCTGGGGGGCGCGCCCTACCCCCTAGGGCGTGCCTACCGAGCTTGTGGCACCCCCGTGGACTTTCCTTACTCCGTTTTTCTTCCATATTACTTGTCCTGCACGAAAAAAAAATCATTATATATACACTCGGATTTTTTGACCACCGTATCGCAAGTTTCTCCTCTGTTCTTGTTTTGGGCTGTTTTTCAGGCAGATTTGGAGCATTATGTCGTCACAAGAGTCAGATGGGGAGAGCCATGTTTCCCACACTACAGCGAACCCGAGAATCTACGGTGATGTTGACCCCTATGGGTGGTCGACCTATGAGGAGGTGGAAGCTGACTTGAAGAGGATGGATTCCACAGACGTGGAAGAAGAAGAAACTTCACTACCCCAACCTGGAGATATGCACGTGGAATTCAAGAAATCAAGCTTGCCGAATACGGTTAAACCTCCCAATACCCGATTTATTTCTTACCGTAACTTGAAATACTATATGATTGTTCTTGTATAATAGTGCAAGTTGTATGAAATATGTGTGCAAGTGTTGCTGTCACTTATTTTAGGTTTAATTTATTTATTCTTTCAGGGTAACTAATGCCTTTAATTCATTCTACCTTAGAACACTATTTTTTTTTATCAGTATCTTTGTTTGCCGAAAAGAAAAAGGTGACTGACACAAAAAGTATTTTTCTCACTTGTGCTAATGTTTTTGGCTAATGTTTTTCTTTTCTTTGCGGGTATTGCTTAGGAGATTTCTTGGATGTTATATTTCTCCGAATGCATGCATGCGGCACCGCAATCGTGTGACACTACATTAAAAAATTAGGGACTTAAAATGGAGTTCATTTTTGTAACTTATATACTTAAATCTCCATTATTATTACTACCTCCGTCTCAAAATATAAGATAGTTGCACTAGTTTACACGGGTTCTTGAACATTACAAAAGAGTGCAAGTTTTTTGTAATTTGTGTACAAGTTTTCAATATATTCTAATTCCTGCATATAAGAAAAGACTTTGACAATAAGTCTATGCTTTATTCATGGAAGGCATAGTTGTATAATATTATTATTTTTCCTTTTTTTATTTATTGTTGTTTGTTTTAAGGTTTAACGACTCCCACAACTCATTCTTCCTTAGAAAGAAAGATGTCCCTCTTTATTTTTATTTATTTTTTTCTCCTCATCCACGAGCGACTCTCCAGGCATCTAGGGTTTCCCTGCCTTCCACCCGCGCCACCGCTGATCTGCCTCGTCTCTTGTGGCCTTAGGGTCATGGAGGCTCCTCATCCACGAGCGACTCTCCAGGCAACAAGTACCGGAAGCTTCGGGAGAAGGCCAGAAGCCCCAGGAGGTGGCCACGAGCCACCAGGGCGCGGGCCTAGGGGGGGCAGGCGCGCCCTGGTGCCTCATGGGCCCACCTCTGCCTCTTTTGACCTAATTCCACCACTATAAATTCCCAAAAATTGGGAAACCAATAGGGGAGTCCACGAAATACTTTTTCCGCCGCCGCAAGCTTCTGTTCTTGAGAGATCCCATCTGGAGGCCTTTTTCGGTACTCCACCGGAGGGGGAATCGATCACGGAGGGGCTCTACATCAACCTTGGTGCCCTTCCGATGATGCGTGAGTAGTTTACCACAGGCCTTCGGGTGCATAGTTAGTAGCTAGATGGCTTCTTCTCTCTTTTTGATCTTCAATACAATGTTCTCCTCGATGTTCTTGGAGTTATATCCGATGTAATCACTTTTTGCGGTGTGTTTGTTGGAATCCGATGAATTGTGAGTTTATGATCAGATTATCCATGAATATTATTTGAGTTTTCTCTGAACTCTTTTATGCATGATTATTATAGCTTCATATTTCTTCTCCGATCTATTGATTTGGTTTGGCCAACTAGATTGATTTATCTTGCCATGGGAAGAGATGCTTTGTAATGGGTTCGATCTTGCGGTGCTCAATCCCAGTGACAGAAAGGGACATGACACGTATGTATCGTTGCTATTAAGGGTAAAAAGATAGGGTTTATTCATGCATGAGTTTACTTTGTCTAGATCATGTCATCTTGCTTAAGGCGTTACTCCGTTCTTTATGGACTTAATTCACTAGATGCATGCTGGATAGCGGTCGATGTGTGGAGTAATAGTAGTAGATGCATGCAGGAGTCGGTCTACTTGTCTCGGACGTGATGCCTGTATACATGATCATTGCCTTGGATATCGTCATGATTATTTGCTTTTCTATCAATTGCCCAACAGTAATTCGTTCACCCACCGTATGCTATTTTTATGAGAGAAGCCTCTAGTGAAAACTATGGCCCCCGGGTCTACCTCTATCATTTACTAAAACGCTAAAAATATTTGCTGCACTTTTTTTTCTTTATTTATTTTATTTTGTATTTTTATTCTATCTATTTATCTATCATCATACAATTTAATCTTGCAATTAACCGCCAAGGGATTGACAACCCCTTGTTTGCGTTGGGTGCAAGGGTTTGTTGTTTTGTGTGCAGGTGCTGCTAACGAGGTGTTGCGTGATTCTCCTACTGGATTGATAACCTTGGTTTCATAACTGAGGGAAATACTTATCTCTACTGTACTGCATCTCCCTTCCTCTTCAGGGAATTACCAACGCAGCTCACAAGTAGCAGCTCTCTAGATGAATGGAGAACCCAAGCTTATGAAAATGCCAAGTTGTTTATAGAAAATGTTAAAAGATGGCATGATAAGAGAATTCAAAAACAGGAATTCAAAGTAGGTGATCATGTTCTATTATAGAATTCTCGTTTAAGATTCTTTGCAGGAAAGCTTCTCTCTAAATGGGAAGGACCATACATCATCGAAGAAGTTTATCGCTCCGGAGCCATCAAAATAAACAACTCCGAAGGCACTAACCCGAGAGTGGTTAATGGGAAAAGAATTAAACATTATATCTCAGGTACTCCCATTAATGTTGAAACCAATATCATTCAAACAATGACACCGGAAGAGCACATATAAGAAACCTTCCGGAACGTTCCAGAACCCTGAAAAGGAGTAGGTATGTGGTACGGTAAGTAAACCGACTCCAAAAATTACATAAGAGTACTTTCTATTCGTTTTGGAATATATAAAAAAAATAGAAAAATAATAAACAGTCCGAAAAGTGCACAAGGGAGCGACAAGCCTGGGGGGCGCGCCCTACCCCCTAGGGCGTGCCTACCGAGCTTGTGGCACCCCCGTGGACTTTCCTTACTCCGTTTTTCTTCCATATTACTTGTCCTGCACGAAAAAAAAATCATTATATATACACTCGGATTTTTTGACCACCGTATCGCAAGTTTCTCCTCTGTTCTTGTTTTGGGCTGTTTTTCAGGCAGATTTGGAGCATTATGTCGTCACAAGAGTCGGATGGGGAGAGCCATGTTTCCCACACTACAGCGAACCCGAGAATCTACGGTGATGTTGACCCCTATGGGTGGTCGACCTATGAGGAGGTGGAAGCTGACTTGAAGAGGATGGATTCCACAGACGTGGAAGAAGAAGAAACTTCACTACCCCAACCTGGAGATATGCACGTGGAATTCAAGAAATCAAGCTTGCCGAATACGGTTAAACCTCCCAATACCCGATTTATTTCTTACCGTAACTTGAAATACTATATGATTGTTCTTGTATAATAGTGCAAGTTGTATGAAATATGTGTGCAAGTGTTGCTGTCACTTATTTTAGGTTTAATTTATTTATTCTTTCAGGGTAACTAATGCCTTTAATTCATTCTACCTTAGAACACTATTTTTTTTTATCAGTATCTTTGTTTGCCGAAAAGAAAAAGGTGACTGACACAAAAAGTATTTTTCTCACTTGTGCTAATGTTTTTGGCTAATGTTTTTCTTTTCTTTGCGGGTATTGCTTAGGAGATTTCTTGGATGTTATATTTCTCCGAATGCATGCATGCGGCACCGCAATCGTGTGACACTACATTAAAAAATTAGGGACTTAAAATGGAGTTCATTTTTGTAACTTATATACTTAAATCTCCATTATTATTACTACCTCCGTCTCAAAATATAAGATAGTTGCACTAGTTTACACGGGTTCTTGAACATTACAAAAGAGTGCAAGTTTTTTGTAATTTGTGTACAAGTTTTCAATATATTCTAATTCCTGCATATAAGAAAAGACTTTGACAATAAGTCTATGCTTTATTCATGGAAGGCATAGTTGTATAATATTATTATTTTTCCTTTTTTTATTTATTGTTGTTTGTTTTAAGGTTTAACGACTCCCACAACTCATTCTTCCTTAGAAAGAAAGATGTCCCTCTTTATTTTTATTTATTTTTTTCTCCTCATCCACGAGCGACTCTCCAGGCATCTAGGGTTTCCCTGCCTTCCACCCGCGCCACCGCTGATCTGCCTCGTCTCTTGTGGCCTTAGGGTCATGGAGGCATGGTGGATCCCGGCCCTTGCTGGTGGGAGGGCTCCTGCTTCGTTCTTAGTTGATTTTTGAGGTTGTTTGGGGTTTGTGTCCTGCTCAGGAAGGCGAGGCGGTGGTGGCTTCCTGAAGATGGAATAAAGTCCTCCTCGCCTAGCCCCCGTCCCGGTGGCGCTTCTAGAGTTGTCGGAGCGCATGTTGAGGTGTGTCTTCGATGGATCTTGTGGGATTTGGTCGATGTTTGTCTACGATGGATTTGCTTGGATCCGGTCTTCGTTCTTCTATGTTCGTGTGTCTACAGGTTGGATCCTTCTGATCTACGCTTCTCTTCCTTGGTGATGGTTGCTTGTCTAGTGTGCTCGCTCCGGTGCTTGTAGTCATCACTAGGTGGTCTACGAACATGGATGTAATTTATATTATTTTTTGTGTTCTTTGTACTACCATGATGTTGGAATAGTCAGGGTTTTTCCCGCAAAAAAAAAGTAACTCGATTTCTAAATTTTTTTTTTATTGTTCCTTGGTTGTTTTTCTAGCCTTTGGATTTTCTCCTATATTTGTGCATGTGGCACCAGTTCCATCATGTAATCGTATGGCACTATTTTTGTGTTAGGAACTTAAAACTGGTATGTTTAATTAATAAATTATTATTAAAAAAATTGGTAATGACACTACGCCAGGAGTGTGCAATTCGGATGACGTGGAGCAGTGGCAGAGGCGGGCATCCTGGGCATTCCCAATGGGGAGGCGCTTGTGTAGGAGAGATTTTTTTTTCCCCAAAAACTTACCTTAGCGTCTGTGTTGGCGTCTTTGTTTCCATCGCTAACAACCATAAGCCGGCGCTAAACGAGAAAAAAAAAAGGCAGGCTAGCGCTGCCCTCTCCAACGCAGCAGGGACCTATCGCCCGATAGAAATCGTTGGATAGTTGAGGCAAGTTGTTAGATTTTGTTGGATCAAGATTTTCTGGCGCACGCAGCCAATTAATTTCAGCTCGTGTGAGGAAAAAAAGGTGAAGCGTCCGACGACATAGTTTGCTTCGATGCCAACTAATATCCCGGTTTTGGATGGGAATCGCTCGTAACGGCTGGGAACTCGATCCTGGCGTCCGCTGTTAGCGCCTGCGTTGTAGATGCCTTAGAGCCGCCATTCTTAGACTTCAATCAAGCGTGTACCTTTTCGTTGACACTAGTTAGACAACAAAGTTTAATGTACTTATCCATTCTTAGGTTTTAAGCAAAGCTCATAGTCCGTCGAGCCATAACTTTGCCAATACTACCCCAAAAAACAATCAACAACTCAAAAGACTGAGTTGTGAATACATTGGCCATGGAAATTGTGGCAACTAAGCAAGCGAAGCTAACATGCCTCGATCACCGTGACACGACACGGAGCCCACAACAGGAAGGGAAGGAGCCCCCTCAAAAAAAAAGGGGGAAGGAGCAACATCCAGATAATTCATTTTTAAAAGTTTCAAAAAAAAAGATAATTCATTTAAAAAACATTAACATCCAGATAATTCATGTGGATCGCATCTGATGACGCACCGGTTGGAGGGAATTGAATCCCACGGCAAAAAAAAAAAAAAAACTGAAACAAAAGAAAAATTCAGGCAACTGATGTACTATAGTGTGTCCCTTGAAGGAAAAGTTTGTAGTACACCCGACTAAATGTAGTGTTCATTTGTACTACCATCCATCATCACGGAGTACCAGCAATGATCCTATACCTACGAACCTGTTACGTACACCCTCCGTCCCAAATTTCTCGTCGCAGAAATGGATAAAAATAAATGTATTTAGAACTAAAATATGTCTAGATACATCCATTTCTACGACAAGTAATTCTGAAAGTACGTTTTAAAGACTCCTTCTAACTAATCTCCCCCTCCAATTCTACCAGGGTGGGCCCCTCCCTCCCCTAATCCTCAAATCTATTGGTCCATGATTAATTAGTCCGTAAAACTCATAAGTAATCCCCCGTAGCTCTAGCATTACTCGAGTACCAGGGAGGAGACTCTACTTACTTATTCTGCAACATGCAGCATGCATGGTATGGTCTAGTATATAGTATTCCCTCCGTTTCTTTTTACTCCGCGTAAAAAAATTGTTTGAAGTCAAGCTACGTAAAGTTTGACCAAATTTATCTTAAAAAATATCAACATCTACAATACATAAGTTATATAGTATAAAAATTAATTTTATGATGCATCTAATGTATTGATTTCATATCATGAATGTTGATTTTTTTTGTCTTATAAAGTTGGTCAAACTTTACAAAATTTGACTTCAGATAAATTTTATATGCATACTAAAAGGAAATGGAGGGAGTTCCTACTAGCCAGATATATGCTAGCCAGGAGCCAGCTATTTAATTCCGCGCATGCTGCACACTTAAGTAAAAAGTACATAATATGAACTGCATGATCACATCCACCAAATCGTTACGAGATCACATAAGTTGACTGTGATTTTTCTGTTTGGCCTGAAAATACTCGTGGCATAAAAGAAGTGGCATCAAGCAACATAGTACAAGCAACCGGCTGGAACATATAGAACGAACAAACAGCAATGTTGCCTATATAAACTGTGATTGCTTGAGTTCTTCATCCAAAAACACACTCCTGTTCCAATATTGATCATATATATCCACCGCACTACTAAGTTGCCAACCATGGAGGCATACATCTATCTGCTAGCCCTTCTTCCATTTGTGTACATCATTCGCTTCTCCAGAGCGTTCCTTTGCTCAGGCAACCGCAGGCTGCGGCTCCCTCCGGGCCCATGGCAGCTTCCTGTCATCGGCAGCATCCACCATCTGTTTGGCGCCCTCCCACACCGTGCCTTACGGGACCTCTCTCGACGCCATGGGCCTCTTATGCTCCTCAAGTTCGGCAGCGTTCCAGTGATCGTCGCCTCTAGCGCCGAGGCTGCCAAAGAGATCATGACGACGCACGACCACATCTTGTGCACAAGGCCACTAAGCTCATCTGCCAAGGTGTTGACCAAGCATGGCCACGGGCTCACGTTTGCTCCCTATGGCGACCACTGGCGGCAGCTCCGCAAGATTTTTGCGTCCTCGAGCTGCTGAACGCCAAGCACATCAGTTCTTTCCGGCCCACCCGGGAGGAGGAGGTGCTCGGGTTCATCCGATCCATCTCATCCGCATCGGAGTCGGAGCCGCTTGTGAATCTGAGTAAGATGCTCGCCGTCTGCGTGACGGACACAACGATGCACTCCATCATGGGTAGCCGGTTCAAGCACCGTGACACCATGATCGGTTATGTTGACGAGGCGGTGCGGTTGATAGGTGGTTTCACCTTATCTGACGTGTTCCCCTCGTGGGGGCTAGCGCGCGCTTTGAGCAGTAGCACACTGCGGAAGGTCGCGGTCTACCGGGACTCCTTGTTAGCGTTCCTGGAACGCGTCATTGGTGAGCATCTCGAGCGGAGGTCCTCCAAGGAAGGGCACCAGGAAGGCCTGATCGATGTCCTCTTGAGGACAAAAAGAGAAGGCAACCTTCAGTTCCCCCTCACCATGAACATTATCAAAGCAGTGATTTTCGTAAGTTATTTTGTTCCTCTGTGCGTGTGCGTGCGCGCGCGCTTGTTTTTTCTATCAATCCATGGTTTCATCAACTGGAAAACGAACACAGGATGTTATGGCAGGGGGGAGCGAGGCACCAATAACGACGCTACAGTGGGCGATGGCAGAGTTGATGCAAAACCCTAGCGTGATGTCTAGGGCGCAAGCTGAGGTCAGGGGTGTCTTCATGGGACAAATGAAGGTAACCGAGGATGGTCTAGGCGAGCTAAGCTACTTGCGTTGTGTCATCAAGGAGACCCTGCGATTGCACACACCTGGGCCATTACTACTGCCAAGGGAATGCCAAGAACAATGTAATATACTCAGCTATGATGTTCCCAAAGGCGCTACGGTTATCGTGAATGCTTGGGCTATCTCAAGGGACCCGCAATACTGGGACGAACCGGAAGCATTCATCCCTGATAGATTTATGGGGAGTGAGATAGATTACAAGGGCAACAACTTTGAGTTCACACCGTTCGGTGCCGGGCGGCGGATTTGCATTGGGATGATGTTTGGTATCGCGAATATTGAGCTCGCTCTCGCAAGTCTTCTATTTTACTTCGATTGGGCCCTCCCAGATGGCATTCTTCCAGGTGATCTTGACATGACAGAAACCATGGGAATCACTGCTAGGAAGAAGGAGGATCTGCGGTTGCGTGCAACTCTCCACGTACAGCTGCCCCGCTGAACCGTTGTTTCCCTATCCGGATCTTTGCATGGTCTTGTGTTGTCAAAGCCAATATGTGTGGCTGTGTGGGACGGGTCTTCAAATTAGGCATCTGCAGCAACTTTATTTATGTGTCCTTAAATTCCAATTGTACATGTTGCGTTTTAAATTCAAATAAACTACTTGTGATGTGATCTCCATGTATTACATACAGATCTAAAAAGTCATGTACTTATGTGGAACTTTGTGTGTCTCGACTATGTGCATCTTCATATGTAGCCGGGTGTTGAACTCTTTTGCGGTTGGATCTTTTTGATATGGAAAGATGATATTAATGACAGTTCATTATCGGAAAATAAATAAAGCAATGTGCTTCCCATTTGCTAGACAGAATTATGCTTGCATCTGAATGGTCAACACCAGTTAAAACGTAGACACACACGCGCGCGCACTCACACCACCACACACATGCACTCACACAGTGCCTAATGAAGATCGGGTCGGAGTTGCGAAACTTCAAGATTAACCAAGTCACCGCAGGCACCTCGCTATCGAGGAACATCGCCTCCCGCTAAAAGAATAATCTGCATTGCGCAAATTAAGAATCACCATTTTTGGAGAAAGCAAGATTGATTATGTACACTATGAATGTGCCAAAGTTTTTGTGGACTGAAGTGGTTATGACTGCTACCTACTTTAGAGTATCTCATTAGCAATACTATGCCATCAAAAGTAGGATGAAGACTCCAATATGAAATGGTCTTTGGTAGGAATGAGTTCATTGTTTCGTTGAAAGTGTTTTGATGTACCTGCTTTCTTAGAGACTACATGCCTTCACAGTAGGAAAATTGGATTGATCCCAGTTTTGTTAAGTGCATATTCATTAGGTACTCATTTAGACAAAAAACTAGTGAGCCATGGACTTCCGTAAATATTGTTGATGAGTAATTCATCGATCCTATACACGAAGATATACATGTTGAGTATATTAGCAATTTCTTGATTAATTTAATACAAAAATAAATCATAAACATGGCGTTGATAGTATTAATCTCGAACTGATTTCTACCCATGCAAACTCGTACTATGCGAATAGCATATCTATCTACGCAAACAGCAAGCAAGGCAAAAACGGCAATGAATAGAAGAGGGATAAACGAGGTATACCCTCCAGTCGGCCAGGACGAAGCCGCGGCGGCGGCGGCGATCTCCTCGGCGGCCTTCTTGTCAGTAGCGGCCTTCTCGGCAGCGAGTCTCTCGGCGTCGGTGGACATGGTGATGACGAAGGCGATGCGGACGTAGACGAAGTAGTCGATGTAGACGAACAGTGGCGAGTAGTCACGTAGGAGACACTCCCCCAAAAACCTATTCGCCCCTCTCCCGTACAGGATCTCAAGAGGTGGGGTTTCGAAGGCCTGCTCTCTGGTACAACCGTGCACGCGGTGGACGGGATGGGATCGCCGGTGGCGGCAGCAGGGAGTGGAACGGCGTTGGACAGTGCGCGTGGAGGCAGAGCATATATGATCTGTTCTTCTGGTGGCTAGGATTGGCCGATGCCTCAAATATATAGGCGCAGACAGGTGGAGAGACATGGGCTGGACCCACGTCCGAGTCGATAACAGCCCACGATCTGCTGTCTCAGATCATGGCTAAGGACTTCTCCGTTCCTGACCGACAAAAATTAAGCGCAAGCGCACGAGTGACATGGGTCTGAGCTCGGCTCATTCACGAAACACGACGCGCGTGTGCAACGCGAGGCGGGCGGCGGAGGAGCGCGTGGGGACCACTTCTCTTCTCAAGCTCCAATAGCATGTGAAAGAGAAACCCTTATAAAGAGGTCCAACTCTTCCACCAAATCCAGGTTGGGTGTTGAGTCGGGGCATTTCCTAGACGGTGCTTAAGGCGCCTATTTCTTCGATACCCGCAAACGGGCGCACACCCATCCCTCCGCGCTGGCCGGCCCATTTCCCTGTTTTTTTTTCTAAAATCCTAGAAAAAAGTCGCGCACGCGGTGAGTTGAAACCGCGACCTACTCTTTCTGTCCAAACTACACTAGCCACTCAGTACAGCGCACACGTAGTGACTGCTTCTATCAATTTTCCTCTTTTCTTCTGTCTTGCCTTTATTTATTTATTTCTTTTTTTCTCTTTTACTTTCTTAAATTTTTAATTTTATTCAAAATGCACGGGCTTTTTCTAATTTGATGATTGTTTTTCAAAATCAATGAACTTTTTTCAAATCGATATACTTTCTTCAAATCTAATGATCTTTTTTCCAAATTCGATGAACTTTTCTCAAAGTTAATGAACTTTTTAAAAAGGATTGAAGTTTTTTTCAAATTCGATGAACTTTTTTCCTAGTTTATGAACTTTTTTGCAAAACACATGAACATTTTTAATCCACGATTTGATTTTTTAGAATCAAAATTGTGTTTTTTATTTCAAAATCGATGAACTTTTTTTGAATTTGTGAACGTTTCTTCAAAATCGGTGAAGTTTTATTCAAAATCGATGAACTTTTTTCAATTTGTGAACTTTTATTCAAAATCGATGAACTTTTATTCAAAATCGATTAACTTTTTTTCAGAATCGTTGAATTTATTGAAATTCATGAACTTTTATTCAAATTCATGAACTTTTTTCATAATTTGATGAACCTTTTTCAAAACCGATGAATTTTTAATAATTCCATGAAATTTTTTCCATCCTGGTGAACATTTTATTGCAAATCTATGATTTGTTTTTCAATTGATTTATACGGGTATAGAATATGTGTTAATGTTGTCCAAAAAGAAGTATTAAATACCACTGTTTTCGCAATGTAGACAACTAAGCCATCTTGGTCCAGTGGTTATCGCGCTGAGTCACCGAGACGTTGGTATGTGGGTTCGATTCCCACCTCTCCCATATTTGATGCTGGAAACATTTATTTTTTCGCGTCTGTGGAGATTGCTGGGCCGTCCCGCCACGGGCCACGCGCGAGCGCCAAGCGGCGCTTTAATAAGAGCTCCCTCGAGTGATTCTCAAAAAAAAAAAAAAAAACTCCCTCGAGTCGGGCGATGAGGAGATCCGGTCGTAGACTTTTTATTTTATTTTAGTAAAAAACATCAGCTTTATTTATTGGAAATAAAAGTTACATCGTCTATGATAACAGATACAATATCATTCATTGGTTCCTCGAACCACTCATTAGTCACAGAAAATTTAGCTAGCCTAGCAATTTCATGAGCCACCTTATTTGCTTCCCTATTACAATGTTCAAATCTAATAAGCGAAAAATCACACGCCATAAAATAACAATCATCGAAGACTGCAGCCGCCGCTCTCGCTGAATGTCCTCCATTCTTCATTATGTCAATCACTTCCATGTTGTCGGAATTAACAACAAGACGATTGCATCCCGCTTTCTGTGCAAGTAATAAGCCAAGTCATAGAGCCAAAGCTTCTGCTGTCAAAACATCCACACACCAATCCATTCTCCAATTCCCGCCAACCATAAACCTTCCTTTGTCATCTCTAAGAACAGCCCCAGCTTTGCCCCTAAGCAGGTCATGATCAAAAGAGGCATCAACATTCAACTTCACAAAACCCATGGGTGGTCTTTCCCATCCCTCCATTCTATTTGTTGCCTTCGGGGATTGTGCATTAACATAGTTTGTTGTTATAGCACGGGCCCCCATGGAAGTTTGGTATGCATCTTGAAATTTTCCTTCGTGAACCAGCTTACGTCTGTTCCACCATAAGTACCACACTGTTATAGCGATCAGTTCGCGTACATTCTGAATGCCCAATATAGATAGTTCTTGCTCTGGCATAAGAAGTAGGAATTCAAAAACTGCCTCTCCCGCACGATCAGTAGCACATGCTTTGCAAATGGCCTCATGCAATCCCAGTTTCTCCCAAACCTCTTTCGCCTTCTGACACAGAAACAACACGTGTTTTGTATCTTCTGGCCCATTCAAGCATGATGGGCATATGGGCAACACTTTCATATGTCTATTAGCAAGCGTAACATGACATGGTAGGGTTCCGTGCAAGGTACGCCAAATGAAAATTTTCACCCAAATCTTACCCCAAATAGGATTAACATTTGTTCTACCCATATCATTTGTGTGTTGCAATTTCCTTCCATGTTGTTTGTTCCATTCCTCCAAATAAGCCGAACGAACCGTAAACAATCCATTTTTTGTATAGCTCCACGCAATGAAGTCCCTCATATTATGCATAGGAAGGGGAATCGCAAGCACCCTTTGAGCGTCAATTGGCCACAAAGTTTGTCTCACTAAGTCTTCATCCCAACAATTGGTGACTGGGTCGATAAGATCAACAACTTTTGACAAGACATGCCCTCTTCTAGGGGTAATAATTTTCCTATTCGCACAGTTCGAGATCCATGCATCTCTCCAAATAGCAATATTTTGTCCATTTCCAACTCTCCAGATATAACCATTTCTGAGTGACTCAACTCCCGCCATAATACTTTGCCAAGTAAAAGAGGAACCCTTCTTAAGACTTGCATTCATTAAGTCTCCATCCGGATAATATTTAGTTCTCAGGATGGTGGCATATAGGGAATCAGGGTTGTCAAGCAGTCGCCACGCTTGTTTGGCTAACAAAGCCAGATTGAAACAATGTATATCTCAGAAGCCCATACCTCCTTGGTCTTTTGGGACACACATCTTTCACCATGCCATCCAATGCATTCTCTTCTGGTTGTCCTCGTCACCCCACCAAAATTGCGACATCGCGTCAATGATTCTTTTACAAGAAAATTTAGGAATTTTAAAGACGGACATGGCATAAGTTGGGATAGCTTGTACGACCAATTTGAGTAAAATTTCCTTCCCTCCCGCGGATAACAATTTTTCTTTCCATCCACTAATTTTCATAATAATTCGATCAATCAAGAATTGGAAACAATCACTTTTATCCATACCCACATTTGCCGGCACACCCAAATATTTGTCATTGAGGGCTTCAGTCATAATATTAAGAATAGTACAAATGTGCGCCTTGTCTTCCACTTTTGTGTTGGGACTGAAAAATATACTAGATTTTTCAACGCTTACCATTTGTCCCGAAGCGGCACAATAGGAATCCAAAACTGTTTTTAGTTCCTCCGCATTCATCGAATTAGCTTGCATAAGGATCAGAGAGTCGTCAGCAAAGAGAAGATTTGAAATTGATGGGGCGTCTCTACTGACTTTAATTCCAAAAATACTTCCATTTTCCTCCGCATTTGCCAAGAGAGCAGTCAGACCCTCCGTACATAACAAGAATAAATACGGAGAGAGAGGATCTCCCTGCCTTAATCCTCTGGTAGGTTTGAAACTCTCAGTTTCTTCCGTATTAAAACGAACCCGGTATTCCACAGAGGAAACACACTGCATAATTAAATTCACCCAATCCTCTTGAAACCCCAGTCTCACCATGATTTCCTTCAAAAAAAAGGCCACTCCACTCAGTCATATGCTTTGTGCATGTCCAGTTTCATTGCACACAAGCCCTCTTTACCAGTCCTTTTTTTCTTTATTTAATGGAAACATTCATATGCCATTAAGATATTATCTGTAATCATTCTTCCAGTCACAAAAGCACTTTGGGTGGGGCTGATAATATCTGGTAGGATTGTCTTCAGACGAGCAGCAATCAGTTTTGAAATAACCTTATACACCACAGTGCATAAACTGATCGGTCTAAATGAGTTACCTTTTCCGAAGAATTAACCTTTGGGATCATTACAATTGCAGTATCGTTCCAACCCTCAGGTATAGAGCAGGTATTTACCGCCTGGAGTACTTCTTCAGTCAGGTCATCCCCCAACATAGTCCTGAATCTTTTGTAAAAAATAGCATGTAGGCCATCTGGACCCGGCGCCTTTAAATCACCAATTTCAAAAAGGGCCTTACGAACCTCCTCTGCTGTGTGGGGGGCGAGAAGAGCATTGTTCATTTCATCTGACACTTTCCTTTTGACAAGAGAGAGAACCTCAGGGTTCGGTTGGTTAACTTCTAAGGTAAAAAGGTTGGAAAAATACCACATAATGTGATTCTTCATCTCTGTGTCTTTCAACCAAACTCCATTGTCATCAAGCAATTTTTTGATCTGATTTCTCTTCTTTCTAGCCGTTGCCGCATTATGGAAAAAAGAAGTGTTGCGGTCACCATGCAATAGCCAGTTCGCCCGACCCCGTTGTAACCAGTGTATCTCCTCTTGTTCCAATAGATTTTCAATAAGGACAAGAGTCTCTTTTTGACGCGCAAGGCTATCCATATTTATAAGTCCTCTTCTTAGCTTTTTTAAATATTTTTTAATTTACTAATTCTTTTTTTGGACCATTCAAAATATCACGATCCCAAATATGTAAGTCTTCATGCACCGCACGTGTACGGTTTGCGAGAGACGGCCCGATACCTAGCATCTTCGCTTTGTCCCATGTTGTACGTACAATTTCCGTAACCGTCTCTTCTTTGATCCATTGAGCTTCAAATTGTTTCACCCGATTTCTTGGGCGATTAAAAATATTATCATCAAAATATTCCGTGTCTAGGATGAGAGGACGATGATCTGAATGTACATGTTCTTCGTTTATAACCGCGGCCCGGGGAAATTTATTCGCCCAATCCACATTACAAACCGCCTGATCAAGTCTTGATACGTCCAATTTGCATCATGATTTCCTATTGTTAATTAATATGTTTTTGATCATTATTTCACTTTATGGTACAATTCTTATGCCTTTTCTCTCTTATTTTGAAAGATTCACATGAAGAGGGAGATTGCTGGCAGTTCGAATTCTGGACCGGAAAGGGGTGAAACAGAGATAGCTATTCTGCTCAACTCCAAATGACCTAAAAATTTACAGAGAATTATTTTGGAATATATAAAAATACTGGTGAAAGAATTACTAGGAGGGGGCCCACCAGGAAGCCACAAGCCTGGGGGGCGCCCTACCCCCTGGGCGCACCCCCCGAGCTTGTGGGGCCCTGGCAGGCCTCCGGCTCCCTCCTTCTGCTATATGAAGCCATTTGCTCTAGAAAAAATCAGAAGAAGACTTTCGGGACGAAGCACCGCCGTCTCGAGGCGGAACCTGGGCAGGAGCTATTTTGCTCTCCGGCGGAGCGATTCCGCCGGTGATACTTCCCTCCGGGAGGGGAAAATCGAAGCAATCGACATCACCAACGATCCTCTCATCGTGGGAGGACCAATCAACATCTTCACCAGCACCATCTCATCTCAAACCCTAGTTCATCTCTTGTATTCAATCTTTGTCTCAAAACCTCAGATTGGTACTTGTGGGTTGCTAGTAGTGTTGATTACATCTTGTAGTTGATGCTAGTTGGTTTATTTGGTGGAAGATTATATGTTCAGATCCTTAATGCTATTCAATACCCCTCTGATCTTGAACATGAGTATGATTTGTGAGTAGTTACTTTTGTTCTTGAGGACATGGGAGAAGTCTTGTCATAAGTAATCATGTGAATTTGGTATTCGTTCGATATTTTGATGATATGTATGTTGTTGCTTCCTTTAGTGGTGTCGTGTGAACGTCGACTACATGACACTTCACCATCTTTGGGCCTAAGGGAAGGCATTGTGGAGTAGTAATTAGATGATGGGTTGCTAGAGTGACAGAAGCTTAAACCCTAGTTTATGCGCTATTCCGTAAGGGGCTGATTTGGATCCATATGTTTCATGCTATGGTTAGAGTTATCTTAATTCTTCTTTCGTAGTTGCGGATGCTTGCGAGAGGGGGTAATCATAAGTGGGCTTGTTCAAGTAAGAACAGTACCCAAGCACCGGTCCACCCACATATCAAATTATCAAAGTAGCGAACGCGAATCAAACAAACATGATGAAAGTGACTAGATGAAATCCCCATGTGTCCTCGAGAACGCTTTGCTTATTATACGAGTTCGTTCCGGCTTGTCCTTTGCTACAAAAATGATTGGGCCGCCTTGCTGCACTTTATTATACTTGTTACTTGTTATGAATTATCTTGCTATCAAAACTATCTGTTACCGCTACTTTCAGTACTTGCAGAGAATACCTTGCTGAAAACCGCTTGTCATTTCTTTCTGCTCCTCGTTGGGTTCGACACTCTTACTTATCGAAAGGACTACAATTGATCCCCTATACTTGTGGGTCATCTAGACTCTTTTCTGGCGCCGTTGCCGGGGAGTGAAGCGCCTTTGGTGAGTGGAATTTGGTAAGGAAACATTTATATTACGTGCTGAAATTTACTGTCACTTGTCACTATGGAAAGTAATCCTTTGAGGGGCTTGTTCGGGGTATCTTCACCTCGATCGGAAGCATTGAGAGTTGCCCCTCAACCTACTGAACCTACTGAAAATATTTATTATGAAATTCCTTCGGGTATGGTAGAGAAACTGCTAGCTAATCCTTATGCAGGAGATGGAACGGTGCATCCCGATATGCACTTGATATATGTGGATGAAATTTGTGGATTGTTTAAGCTTGCAGGTCTATCTAGAGATGGAGTTAGGAAGAAAGTATTCCCTTTATCTTTGGAGGGAAAGGCATTGACGTGGTATAGGCTATGTGATGATACTGAAACATGGGATTGGAACCGGTTGAAGCTGGAATTTCACCAGAAATTTTATCCTATGCATTTGGTTCATCGTGATCGGAATTATATATATAATTTTTGCCCTCATGAAGGAGAAAGTATCTCTCAAGCTTGGGGGAGGCTTAAGTATATGTTTCATACATGCCCAAATCATGAGCTCTCAAGAGAAATAATTATTCAAAACTTTTATGCTCGGCTTTCTCATGATGATCGATCCATGCTCGATACTTCTTCTAATGGTTCCTTTATGAAGAGGACTATTGAATTCAAATGGGATCTTCTGGAAAGAATTAAACGCAACTATGAATATTGGGAAATCGACAAAGGTGAAGAGTCAGGTATAAATCTTGAGTTTGATTGTGTTAAATCTTTTAAGGAAATTGATGCTTTTCACAAGTTTAGTACTAAATATGGACTTGACTCTGAGATAGTAGCTACTTTTTGTGAATCTTTTGCTACTCATGTTGATCTCCCTAAGGAGAAATGGTTTAAATATCATGCACCTATTGAATCAAATGAAGAACATGTTAGTGTTAAAGAAGAAACAATTGTTTACAATGTTGATCTAGTTGTGCCTACTGCTTATATTGAGAAACCTCCTTTCCCTGTTAGGATTAAGGAACATGCTAAAGCTTCAACTGTGGTTAATAAAAGTAATATAAGAACACCTAGACCTTCTGAACAAATTAAGGTTGAACCTAATATTGCAATGGTTAAAGATCTTTTGGTTGATGATATTGATGGGCATGTTATTTACTTTTGCGATGAGGCTGCTAGAATTGCTAAACCTGTTAGAAACGAACGAGATATGCTAGATAAGAACAAGCCTGTAGTTGGCATGCCTGTTGTTTCTGTTAAGATTGGAGATCATTGCTATCATGGTTTATGTGATATTGGTGCTAGTGTGAGTGCTATTCCGTTTTCTTTATATCAAGAAGTAATGCATGATATTGCACCTTTTGAGATTGAAGATATTGATGTTACTATTAAGCTTGCAAACAGAGATACTATTACATCACTTGGGATTGTTAGAGATATTGAAGTTTTGTGTGGTAAAATCAAGTACCCTACTGATTTCTTAGTACTTGGTTCACAACAAGATAATTTTTGTCCCATTATATTTGGTAGACCTTTCTTGAATACCGTTAATGCTGAAATTGATTGTGTTAAAGAGAAGGTTAGAGTTAAGTTTGGTGATATATCTCATGAATTTAATTTTTCTAAGTTTAGTAGACAACCTCATGATAAGGAAGCACCCAATAAAGATGAAATTATAGGTCTTGATTCTATTGTTGTGTCTCCTACTGATCCTTTAGAACAATACTTACTAGACCATGAGAATGATATGCATATGAATGAAAGAAATGAAATAGATGAATTATTCTTTGAACAAGCACTTGTTCTCAAACATAACTTGCCTGTTGAAACTTTGGGAGACCCTCTTCCACCCAAGAGTGATCCTGTGTTTGAATTAAAGAACCTACCTGATACACTTAAATATGCTTATCTTGATGAAAAGAAGATATATCATGTTATTATTAGTGCTAACCATTCAGAGCATGAAGAAAAGAGATTACTTAAAACTCTGAAGAAGCACCATGCTGCTATTGGATATACTCTCGATGATCTTAAGGGCATTAGTCCCACTTTATGTCAGCATAAAATTCATATGGAGCCAGACGCTAAACCCGTTGTTGATCACCAAAGAAGGCTGAATCCTAAAATGAAGGATGTGGTAAGAACTGAAATATCAAAGCTTCTTGAGGCAGGTATAATTTATCCCACAGCTGATAGTAGATGGGTAAGTCATGTTCATTGTGCTCCTAAGAAAGGAGGTATTGCCGTTGTTCCCAATGATAAAAATGAACTCATTCCGCAAAGAATTGTAACCGGTTATAGGATGGTAATAGATTTTAGGAAATTAAATAAAGCTACTAGGAAAGATCATTACCCCTTGCCTTTTATTGATCAAATGTTAGAAAGGTTATCTAAGCATACACACTTTTGCTTCCTAGATGGTTATTCTGGTTTCTCGCAAATACATGTTTCGCCTGAAGATCAAGAGAAAACTACATTTACTTGTCCTTTTGGAAATTATGCTTATCGTCGTATGCCTTTTGGTTTATGTAATGCACCTGCTACCTTTCAAAGATGTATGACTGCTATATTCTCTAACTTTTGTGAAAAGATTGTTGAGGTTTTCATGGATGATTTCTCCGTTTATGAAACTTCTTTTGATGATTGCTTGAGCAACCTTGATCGAGTTTTGCAGAGATGTGAAGAAACTAATCTTTTGATGATTGTGTAGAAGCCTTTGAAATACTTAAGAAAGCCTTAATTTCTGCACCTATTATTCAACCACCTGATTGGAACCTACCCTTTGAAATTATGTGTAATGCTAGTGATTATGCTGTTGGTGCTGTTCTAGGACAAAGAGTTGATAAGAAATTGAATGTCATTCATTATGCTAGTAAAACTCTAGACAGTGCTCAAAGAAATTATGCTACTACTGAGAAAGAATTTTTAGCAGTTGTGTTTGCATGTGATAAATTCAGATCTTACATTGTTGATTCCAAAGTTACTATTCACACTGATCATACTGCTATTAAATATCTTATGGAAAAGAAAGATGCTAAACCTAGACTTATTAGGTGGGTTCTGTTGCTACAAGAATTTGATTTGCACATTATTGATAGAAAGGGAGCTGAGAATCTCGTAGCTGAGAATTTGTCTAGAGTGGAAAATGTTCTTGATGACCCACTTCCTATTAATGATGACTTCCCTGATGAACAACTAGGTATGATAAATGCTTCTCGTAACACTCCTTGGTATGCAGACTATGCTAATTACATTGTTGCTAAATATATACCACCTAGTTTCACATACCAACAAAAGAAAAAGTTCTTCTTTGATTTAAGACATTACTTTTGGGATGACCCACATTTATATAAAGAAGGAGTAGATGGTGTTATTAGACGTTGTGTACCTGAGCATGAACAGGAACAAATCCTATGAAAGTGTCACTCCGAGGCATATGGAGGACACCATGCGGGAGACAGATCACTGCACACAGGGTATTACAATCTGGTTTTTATTGGCCTATACTCTTTTCAAAGATGCACGTAAGTTTGTCCTCTCTTGTGATGAATGTCAAAGAATTGGTAATGTTGGTAGACGTCAGGAAATGCCTATGAATTATTCACTTGTTATTGAACCTTTTGATGTTTGGGGTTTTGATTATATGGGACCTTTTCCTAAATCCAATGGGTATACTCATATTTTAGTTGCTGTTGATTACGTTACTAAGTGGGTAGAAGCTATTCCAACTAGTAGTGCTGTGATAACACTTCTATTAAAATGCTTAAAGAATTTATATTCCCAAGGTTTGGAGTCCCTAGATATTTAATGACTGATGGTGGTTCACATTTTATTCATGGTGCTTTCCGTAAATTGCTTGCTAAATACGATGTTAATCATAGGATTGCATCTCCCTATCATCCTCAGTCTAGTGGTCAAGTTGAATTAACTAATAGAGAAATAAAATTAATTTTGCAAAAGAGCATTAATAGATCTAGAAAGAATTGGTCTAAGAAACTTGATGATGCACTTTGGGCTTACAGAACTGCTTATAAAAATCCTATGGGTATGTCTCCATATAAAATGATCTATGGAAAAGCATGTCATTTACCTCTTGAACTAGAACATAAAGCATACTGGGCAATTAAAGAACTTAACTATGATTTTAAACTTGCCGGTGAAAAGAGGTTATTTGATATTAGCTCCTTAGATGAATGGAGAACACAAGCTTATGAAAATGCCAAGTTGTTTAAAGAAAAAGTTAAAAGATGGCATGATAAGAGAACTCAAAAACGGGAATTCAAAGTAGGTGATCATGTTCTATTATACAATTCTCGTTTAAGATTTTTTGCAGGAAAACTTCTCTCTAAATGGGAAGGACCATATATCATCGAAGAAGTTTACCGCTCCGGAGCCATCAAAATAAACAACTCCGAAGGCAATAATCCAAGGGTGGTTAATGGGCAAAGAATTAAACATTATATCTCAGGTACACCCATTAATGTTGTTGGGGATGTTCCCCAGCGTGTAGACCTGGCAGGTGATAACCCGGCCATAGAGCAGACTAAGTGGGTCATCTCACGGCAGGATCGAAGGATCCTTGACGAGCCGGCTTGATGGAGGCCTAGCAGGAAAGGCCGGCTTAGGTTGTGGGCCGGCTCAAGAAGAAGATACTTGGCCTCGGAGTTGCCTTGGAGATTAAGTACTTAGAACAGGAGCCGGGTCAGGATGATGACCCGGACTCTCATGTAAATCTAGGGTTCCACCTGTATATATAAAGGGGAGCACCTATATGAAAAAGTTAAGTTGCAATCTCTCGAGAGCTAGGTTAGCGAATCCGCATCCTTGTAATCGAGAACCACAGCAATATAATCAAGTAGGATGTAGGCTTTTACCTCCACCGTGAGGGGCCGAACCTGCGTAACCCGGCGTTTTCCCGTTCCCGATCAACCCCGTTGAGCTTCCACACTTGTGCGATGGCCTCATCCCCAAGTCCTTTCACAAGGGCATCTGCCGTGTCAAAACCACGACAGTTGGTGCCCACCGTGGGGCCTACGCACGGTGGAGTTGAGTTCTTAGTGGGATCTCTCCCAGGGTTCGGGAAGTACGCGGTTGGCATGATGACAAAGAGCCGCCGCGGGAAGTTCTACATCGACGATTCATACTGGGGCCCCGACGCCGACTCGATCGAGTACGGGTACCGGGTCCCCTTCGGCAAGATCCATACCTTCATCGGCGTGGTCGGCGAGTCAGCCGCTGGGTTGGAGAACATCGCCGGTGTCGAGTCTGCGCATTGCGCCAATCCGGGCTAGGCAAGACCCGGCCCCACTCAAGCCGGCCGGAACCATGCCTTCGTAGGGTTCACCCAAGGGGTGGCCTTGTCGGAGAACTCCCTATCTGGAGATGATACGCTCGTCCAATCTGACGGCGAGTCCTCAACAGGAGAAACCGAGTTGATCCGTCCTCTACACGACGGAAGGCTCGGATACACGGACGACGTCTTTCCAGATATCCCAGATCCGCCTCGTTTTGCGGCGGTGTACATGGAGGGAAGGCAGGATCCGGCGCGTGACCCGGCCAATCCCGCGGCAGAGCAGAATCTTACCCTTGCCGGCTCAGGAGGAGCTGGCGCGTCGGCCGCTGGCTCACAGAAAACCGGGGTGCAGGCACTCGCGGACTTGATGAACACACTGGCAGCCCTGTTGGCCGAGCCGGTCACGGCGGAGAACGCAGCAGCACGCAACACGGAGATCACGAGGTTTCGCGATCAGATGGCCAAGATCCAGGAGGATATCAACGCAGAGAACACACGCATGGCTCAGGTGCAGGCCCGGCTTGCCGAGGAGCGACAGCGTCTGGATGAGGAGGCGAATTACCTAAGTCGTCGGCACGCTGAGTTAGAACTTGTCCACCGGAGGCGTCATCAGAGCCGGCTTCCGGTCGATCTTGAGCCGACTCAGCTGTTCACCACACCGCCGGCTCCGGCGAACCCGGGGGCTGGAGTTGTTCCCCCAGGAGGACCACCTCAACAGCAGCCGGCTCAGCCGAGGGAGCCGGCCCAGCATCGCACGCCGGATCAGCAACAGCAGCCGTCGTCTCGCCGGTTCCAGACCCCAATTGGACACTACTCCAACCCGGTCGATAACGTGCTGGCAGCGACCCACAACTTGGCAGCTATTCCGATCGAGGGGGACGGCCTGATTCAGACAGAGGCCAGGAACGCTATTGCAATGCTCAAGACAGCAGTAGTGGAGTAGGCCAACTACTCGCATAGCCAGCACCGTCTTCACTCAACCCCTCACCAGAGCCGTACCAGGAGCCAGCGTCCGGAGTCACCAGCGGTTTCCAGCAGAGCGCATCGCAGAAGAGCCACCCCACCACTGGCGGATCAACCTCAGCCTAGAATCCCAAACGCACAAGACATTGTGGACGCCGCTCGGGCTCTACGAGCGTGGGAGGAATAAAACACGCGTGCAGGGCACAACCCGCCGGCGCACGTCAATCAGCCGGCGCGTGTCAACCCGCCAATAACGCCTGTCCCGCCCACCGCAACCCAGACAGCCGGCCAGCTGGGGGGCTTATCGAGTCGCATGATCGGAACCCCTTGTTTGGTACCAGCGCTGCGAGAAGTGCGCATACCCCCAGATTTCAAAGGTCCTCGCAAGGTTCCTAATTACACAGCGAATCTGGAGCCCACCGAGTGGGTCGAGAGTTATGAACTGGCAATGGACTTATTGGGCGCAAGCGAGGCAGTGTGTGCACGTTATCTGCCTCTCATGTTGGAAGGCCCTGCTCGCACCTGGATGAAAAACCTACCGGTGAATTCCATCAACACGTGGCAGGAACTGAAGGAGCGATTTATCAAGAACTTCCAAGGAACCTGTAAAAGGCCAACCACCATTGTTGATCTGGAACAATGTGTTCAGCGCGAGGATGAGTCAGCCCACCATTGGGCTCGCCGGGTTGCAGAGGTTATACACAGTTCTGACAGTATCTCGGCGGCTCAGGCAGTGCTTGTCCTGGAACGAACATGCAAATTTCAGCCACTGGTCCAGAAATTAGGGCGACTCAAGAGAAAAACCCAGGATATGGGTGATCTGATGGATGTCTTAACCCGGTATGCGGAGTCTAACAATACTAAAGACCCGCCGTCTGATGAGGAGAAAGCCGGTAAAGACAAGAAAGGCGGTGGCAAGGCCCACCAGCAGAACAATGGTAACGGGCAGAACAACAATGGTGGTAAACACAAAGGTTACGACGGCACTTCCGATCTGGTGGCGAACACAAACACAGAGAACAAAGGTCAGCGTCAGAACGACGGTTCTAGGAGGCAGTCCTCTGGTAATCGCCCTCTCACTTACGAGGAAGCTCTCAAGGCTCCTTGTCCGAAACACAGTTACAATGGTAAGCCATCCAGTCACTCCTGGGAAAATTGCTATGTCATGCAAGAGTTTGCCGAGCGGGTCTTCCAGAATCATCATAATGGGGGCAGCAACGGCGGACAACCCGCCAACCAGGGACTCGGCTTCTCAGGAGCCGGCTTCCAAGGGCCCTTCGCAGGACCCGGTTTCCAAGGGAACAGTGGTCAAAGCGGCGAGTTTCAGGGGGCTGGTAATACTGGAGGCGGCAATCAGCGGAACAACCAGGCGAATCGGCACCAAGCCGGTGCGACGGGGTTTCAAAGTAACCCAAAATAGTTAAATAGCGGACAGTACCATGTTTTCACCACCAGTACCTGTAAACGGGATCGGAAGGTGCAACGACGAGCCGCCCACACTGTTGAGCCGGCAACTCCTTATTATCTCAACTGGTCTGAACAGCCGGTTACCTGGAGCAGAGCGGATCATCCTGTCCTCCTCGATCATCCTGGCCACTTGGCTTTGGTGGTTGCACCACAAGTTGGCGGTTATACACTGACTAAGGTACTCATGGACGGAGGCAGCAGCATCAATATTCTGTACTATGACACGTTCAGGCGGATGAATCTGTTTGATAAGCAGTTGACTCCGTCCTCTACAGTCTTCCACGGCATTGTTCCTGGCAAGTCAGCCTATCCCATGGGACGAATCTCCCTAGAGGTGGCCTTTGGCTTAGAGGATAACTGGCGTTCTAAGTTTCTGTCCTTTGAGGTGGTTAAGCTTAAAAGCCCATACCACTCCTTATTCGGCCGGCCGGCTTATGCGCGGTTCATGGCACGGCCGTGCTACGTTTACCTGAAAATGAAGATGCCAGGACCAAGGGGAACCATCACAGTGGAAGGCAACCGGAAGATTGCACTCGAGTGCAAGGAAGGAGATGCAGCATACGCCGAGACGACTTGTGCCGCAGAGGAGTTGCGGTATTATAAGGACAATGTTGACCCGTCTAACAGGACCTGCCTGAAGAAGCCCACGACGGAGTCAGACCCCCTACTCAAGTTCAAGTAGGACAGAGACACAAAGCAAGTTGATTTCACCTCGGGCAATTCGTCGGAGCAGTTCACCATAGGGGCAAACATGGATCCTAAATAGGAAAGCGCGCTCATCGAGTTCATCCGTGAGAACCGGGACATCTTCGCGTGGAAACCTTCTGACATGCCAGGTGTATCGAGAGAACTCGCTGAGCACTCCCTCAATGTGGATCCCAAATTTAAACCAGTTCGCCAGTATCTCCGTCGCTTTAATGAGGAAAGGCGGAAAGCTATTGGTGAAGAGGTGGCCTGGCTCCTAGCTGTCGGGTTCATCGTTGAAGTCTTCCATCCTGACTGGCTGGCCAAACAGGTGCTTGTTCTGAAGAAAAACGGGACTTGGCGGATGTGCGTTGACTACACTGATCTAAATAAGGCTTGTCCTAGTGACCCCTTTGCCTTGCCCCGTATTGACTAGATCATCGATGCTACGGCGGGTTGCAAGAGTTTATGCTTCCTAGATGCTTACTCTGGCTATCATCAGATCAAGATGAAGCTGGAAGACCAAGAAAAGACAGCTTTCATCACGCCCTTTGGAGCCTTCTGTTACACAACCATGCCGTTCGGTTTGAAGTGTGCACAGGAGACTTATCAGCGCTGTATTCAAAGCTGTTTCCACAAGCAGATCGGGCGGAATGTTCATGCGTATGTGGATGATATTGTGGTTAAGTCTCAAAAGAAAGAAACCCTATTGGAGGATCTCTAGGAAACATTTGACAATCTCCGTGTCTACCAGATGAAGCTTAACCCGGAGAAGTGTGTTTTTGGGGTCCCTGCAGGCAAACTTCTGGGTTTTCTCGTTTCCGAGCGTGGCATTGAAGCTAACCCAGAAAAGATCAAAGCAATCACAACCCTGGCTAAACCGGCCAATCTGAATGCTGTGCAGAAGCTAGCTGGGTGAGTTGCGGCACTGAGTCGGTTCATAAGCCGGCTTGGAGAGAAGGCAATTCCGCTGTACCAATTGCTTAAGAAATCAGATAACTTCGTCTGGAGTGATGCTGCAGATCAGGCTTTTGAGGCCCTCAAGAAGCAGTTGTCTGAGCCGCCGGTCCTTGCTGCCCCTCGCGAGAAGGAGCTGATGTTGCTATACATTGCTGCCAATAACAAGGCTGTGAGCATGGCAGTCGTTGTAGAGCGCAAGGAGGATGGCAAGGAATGTCCAGTTCACACCCCGTGTACTATATCAGTGAAGTATTAACCGAGTCCAAGCAGCGATATCCGCATTGGCAGAAACTAGTCTACGGAGTGTTTATGGCTAGTCGCAAACTGAAGCATTATTTCCATGAACATCCAATCACTGTGGTCAGCTCAGCACCTCTTGGGGATATAATCTAGAACCGGGAGGCCACAGGCCGGGTTGCCAAGTGGGCTATCGAGCTTGGTCCGCATCATCTTAAATATGTTCCCCGCACAGCAATCAAATCTCAGGCACTGGTGGATTTCATTAATGGTTGGACAGAGTTACAGGCTCCCGAAGAGAAGCCCGACACAACGTACTGGTCCATACACTTTGACGGCTCAAGGCAGCTTGAAGGCTCGGGGGCTGGAGTTGTGATTACTTCCCCACGAGGAGATAAGTTCTGTTATGTTTTAAGACTTATGTTCCCCTGTACTAACAATGCAGCAGAATATGAGGCTTTACTTCATGGGCTTTGGATGGCCAAGGAGATGAACCTGAGCCGGGTCAGGTGTTTGGGCGACTCAGACTTGGTGGCCCAGCAAGTTTCTGGTACATGGGATTCCAAGGATCCCCTTATGGTGGCTTATCGACAGGCGGTCACAAATATAGCTGGACACTTCAAAGGTTATCAAGTTGATTACATTGATCGCCGGCAGAATGAGGCAGCAGACGCACTCTCTCGCTTGGGTTCTCAACGCAAGCCGGTGCCACCCAATGTGTTCATGGACATTGTGCACAACCCGTCTGTCAAGTTACCAACAGAGGACTTGGCTATTCCTGACCCGGAGGTGGCTCTAGTGGCAGCTGTCCACGCTATCCCTGATTGGATAGTCCCCTACTTGGCTAATCTAAGCCGGGGAGAACTGCCAACAGAGGAAATCCTTGCTCGACAGATCATCAGACAATCCAAGTCTATGACTATTGTCAATGGTGAGTTGCACCGACGAAGCGTCACTGGTGTTTTTCAGCGTTGTGTTTCACCTGAAGAAGGCTGCGCAATTCTCAATGAGATTCATTCTGGTGACTGTGGACACCATGCCGGCTCAAGATCACTGGTCGCGAAAGCTTTCCGGCACGGTTTTTACTGGCTCACAGCTCATGCTGATGCAGAGGACATTGTACGCAAGTGTGATGGTTGCCAGAAATATGCTCGCCGGGCTCATGTGCCGGCTCAAGAGTTAAGGATGATCCCGATAACTTGGCCTTTTGCGGTCTGGGGGCTCGACATGGTGGGACCCTTCAAACGTTCGAAGAACAAGCATACTCACCTATTGGTGGCAGTGGATAAATTTACAAAGTGGGTGGAAGCAGAGCCGGTCAGCAACTGTGACGCTGCTACAGCTGTCAAGTTTCTGAAAAAGCTGATATTCCGATTTGGCTATCCGCACAGTATCATCACAGACAATGGCACCAACCTTTCCAAAGGAGTCATGAAACAGTTTTGCCAACAGGAGCACATCCGGCTTGATTTAGCATCGGTTGTGCATCCTCAGTCCAACAGACAAGCAGAAAGAGCCAATCAGGAATTGCTACGTGGCATCAAGCCCCGGCTCATGGTGCCCCTACAGCGCACACCGGGTTGCTGGGAAGAAGAATTACTTGCGGTGCTTTGGAGCATACGGACTACTCCCAACAGGTCAACAGGCTATACGTCGTTTTTCCTGGTCTATGGCGCAGAAGCCATACTTCCAAGCGATATTCGTCATGACTCCCCTCGAGTGGCAGCTTATGTGGAATCTGATAATGAGCAAGCGCGACAAGACGCTCTTGATGCCCTGGAAGAAGAACGCGAACTTGCCGTGTCCAGATCAGCAATTTATCAACAAGACCTACGTAGCTATCACAGCCGTAGAGTTCGAAGCCGCACTTTTCAGGAAGGTGACTTAGTGCTCCGTCTGATACAAGACCAGATAGGCATGCATAAGCTTTCACCACCTTGGGAAGGGCCCGTTGTGGTCAGCAAGAATCTTAACAACGGGTCATATTACCTGATTGATATACATGAGGCAGATAAATCACGTACCTCTGAGGAGGAAACAAGCCGGCCCTGGAACATTGCCCAACTCCGGCCATACTACACTTAAGTCATTGGCTAGGTCACATCTTTGTACATACCTTCTATCATGTATATACCTATTTTTGATCAAATAAAATAACAACCGGCAGCACTGTATAAAAGTGTTGTTCGCCTCAAAATTTGTGTGCTGGATCTTTATTTGTTGATCTTGGTTACTTGGGGGGTTCCAACTCAATTGAGTTTAGCTTACAAAACCCTTTAACCCGGCGAGATGCCACAAAGTTGGTTAAACCTGCCTGTTAGCAAGATGCTACTCCCTAAAAGCGACCCGGCGTACGTCTGATGAGTCAATCACATAGCTGACCCTGAATTCATTAGAGTTAAAATGTTCGATTGGTTGCGTGAGAGCCGGCTTTCAGAAAGCGAGGACAAACCAACAGGCCAAAGTGCCAGCTTCATGAAAGCAAAATCAGACTTGAGCTTTATAAGCCGGTCTTTTAAGTTGGATTTTACAAAAACCGGCTTGTTGTAGTTATATTCTTTTCTCTGCCTTCATCTCATCTCTGCATACATTCATACATAGCATCTACCTTAGTCAAGTTTGATATTCTTGATTCATTACAAACGGTAACAAAGGTTACTCGTTGGTTAGGTGATTTCATCCATCACAATCATGATTATATGCAATTGTTGTTGTTGCAGCAGCATCACTTTCATTGCAAAAACCGGCTCTCGAAGCCCAAAAGAGGATTCACAGAAGCACAAAGTATTGGTACACGCAATAAACAAGCACAGTACGCGATGGCACTGGCATCAGCAACAAGTGTTTCATGCTACACTATTACAAGCCGCCTATCAGCTGCGGCCACGACAAAGGTTTTTACAGTTCAGACTACAAAAGGACAAGCCGGCGTTTTATGTCGCCGGGTTAGAACTGGCGCCGGCACCCGACGAAGCACCATGTGCCGGCTCTTCGTGGCCGTCATCATCCTCCGCCTCCTGACTTGATTAACCGGTCGACCACTGGATTCAGCGCAATGCTTCAAATAGGGCATCGGCTATTATCAGGGAGGAGGGGTCGACTTCAGGAGCGAAAGATGGCTTACGCATTCGGGTTAGGGCAACCGGCTCATGATTTGGCGGCTCCATCCGCTCATTCTCCTTCCTGTAGCCCGCCTGGTACTTGGTCAGATCTGCCTCTTCTGCAATCTCGGTGGCTGCAACCCGGGTTTCTTTGGTACAGCGTTGAAAGTCTTTCTTGGTGAACGGCGAGTCGTCCACATTGAACTCTGGATACTCGCCCACAATCTGAGCCGGATCGAGTTCTGGCACATATGCCTTGGCTCGAGCAAGCGCCGTTAGAGCCCCAGAGCGGCAAGCTGCCTTTTTCCAGTCACCAAACCACCTGGGCACAATAGACAGCTCCTTCAACATGTCAGCAATCAGCTGTGGTGGTGATGTGGTGTTTTTTGTGGCCATTATGCATCGGGAGCTGCCTATGTACAGCTGCTCCACAAAGGTATACACCGCCTTCAATTTCACCAGTGGTTGCTGCACAAGCGTTTGGTTCCTGCGGCCTTCAAGGACAAGTACACACGATCAGTTAAGCCGGCTCAGTATGATAAGTCGGTACAATTGACTCATAATAGTCGTTTTACTTACCAAAGATGGCTCGGCACATAGCGGTGATCTGGCCCTTTAGAGTTGCCAGCTCTTGAGTCACCGGCTCAAGCTTGGCTTCGGCCTCTTCAGCACGCGCGGCTAGGGCGGCTCTTGCTGCCTCTGTTTCTTCCAACGTGCTCCGCACCACAAGCAGAGACTTATTGGCTTCTTTAGATGTCTTCTCAGCCGCTCGGCGCAGTTTCTTCTCCTTCCTTGCTTCCTTTCGAAAGAAGGTAGCTTGGGTCTCCACCTGGTTCAGCATGTCCTGCAAAGCAGCATCAGTTATACATTGTCTGAACATGCTCCGAGCCGCCCTTCTGGTCGACCCGGCTCATGGGGGCTACGGGTTTCAGCGCTTCTCAAAAAAGCAAAACAAGAAGGTTCCATGCAGATGCAGGCATTCTACACGGCACTTGGGGGCTAATGCATGATTTGATCCTATTAGGTTTGGAGACCCGCCCGTCATGGTATGACGAGCCGGCCTTTGGAGATGCTAACTAAGGTTATGCATGCAAGGTAAAATTTGGAATTCCCGGGTCATCATTTCATAATGACCCGACCCTTGGGGGCTACATATATATATGGTTCATGTCAGAAGGCGCAATTACCTCATATTTTTGCTTCAAGGAGGATATCATCGCAATTTATGTGTCCCGGCTTTCAGACAGCCGGGTTAGCACAGCTTGGTGAAGGGCATTGGCGTCTTGGTCTTCAAAAGCGGAGAAGTCTAGAGCCGCCTTCCCCTTGTCCTTCATGGACGGCTCAGCCCTGGCAGGAATTTTGGTAAGGCCAGTGGAGGTCTCAGGCGGAGCACTCTGCTGTTTGTCCATCACCACCACCTCCTCTTGAGCCGGGGCCGCGGGCGGCTGTTCGGGTTGATCTTCAGCAACAATTTCCTTCTCCAGAACAGGAGAGGAAGCGCAAGCCGGGCTTGCGGTATCTTGAGGCGGCGGACTGGGCTGAAAGGCCGGCTCATCCTGAATAATCAAGGGGGCCTCCGTCTCTTCCTGAGGGACCGTTTGAGTAACCGGGTCAGATGACCCGGCCGCGGCACTGGTCTTCTTCTTGATGGCCTTGGCACTGTACAAGGAGCAAAGAGTCAAGTCAGTTAAAGGTTATAAGGTAAGGAGCCGTTGTGCGAGTAAGGAATAATCAATACGCTCACCCCGGGTTGATGTTGAAAGCCGGCGCCTGAGTAGCGCTTGACTCATCCGAAGAAGGGGATGTCTGGTATGCCGAGTCATTTAAATGTAAGGGTTCCTTGAAACGACCAGCTAGAGGAAAAGAGGGAGTTGGACTGAGAAGCACCTCTGCCCGTGCTCTACGGGATGGCGGCTCATATGGAAGCCCGCCGCTCAACTCGCCTTCACTACTCCGGGTCTTCCGTTTGGAGGTCCCGGCTTGCTGTGTTTTCTTCAAAACAAATTGGGGATCCAAATGAGTGTCCTGGTGTGAAAAAGGGACTTTACGGACGGCAACCCAGGGTTTCCTTCGAACTTTGTGGATTACAGCCCGAGTTTTCTTTCGAATAGGTATTGGGGAGTCAGAATCTGAGGATATCAAAGTTACCTCTGGCTCGATGTTGTGGCTAACTTCAGCATCCTCCTGAGATGAATGAGCATCAGCAATCTGATTAAAAAGGCGGCCTAGAGAGTCAAGTTCTACCTCATTGTCTTCTTCATTATCCGACTCCTCTTCGTCGTCTTCTCGAGGAGGGGTAGGGTCTTGAAGCTCAACCCGCCACCAGTCATCGTTCTCCTGCACCAGGACGGGTTGATGAAATGAAACAAGGACAATACAGTATTGGCAAAACGGAAGGTCATAAAGGCGGCTTACCTTAGGAGCCGGGTTGTTGGCATAGAATGGGGTGAGCCACACGATCTTAATGTCGTCCTTTGTTTCGCCAAGTAGCTTCTTGGCAAATTTTACGACATCCTTCTCCTTCAAGTTGACTCGGTTGAACCGAAGCGGGTCTTCATGATGGCCGGTGTAAGTGTGCATGAGCCGGGTTCTGGAGCTTAGCGGCTGTATTCGCCACTCGACCCAAGTCCGGGTCAAGTCGACACCGGTGAGGCCATGAGCAATCAGTGCATTCATTTTTGGATACAAGGGCTCCAGATTCTCCCTCTCTTCTTGGGAAGCAAGACCCGGGAAGGTTGCGTTGCTAAGCCGGGTTGCCCGGTAGCCCGGTAATGGGTTCTGACCTTCAGGGGAGGTGTCCTTGCGGTAGAACCAGGTCCTGTGCCACCCCTTGGGATGGCTGGCCGGCTTGGCATTGGGGAAGACAATGTTCTTTCGACGTTGGATAGAAATCCCGCCGAGTTCAATGCTTGGGCCGTCCTTGTGCTTAGTTTGGCGGTTCAAGTAAAAGAATTCCTGAAACAGACTAAGAGATGGCTCGAGCTGGAGATAGACTTCGCAAAACACTTGGAATTGGCAAAGATTGAAGATGGAATTGGGGGCCAAGTCTTGGGGCCTGATTTTGAAAAAGTGCAGTACGTCCCTGAAGAATTTTGAGCCGTGTAACATCCCCAGATCTTAACCCTGTCATTAGCTTAATTAAATTGCCATGTCATCATGATCATCCTAATTAAATTGCATTTAGGTAATAATACAAATTCAAATTCTAAATTCATATGCAAGTCAAATTATTACTTCTTCAATTAATTGAATAAAAATGTTCATAATGTTGCAAATAATCCCAAAGCAATTATAAAAATAAAAACAACATTATTTGGATTCCCAAAATGACCCTAGAAACTAAAATAGTACCCAAAACAGCCCCATTTATTTCATTTTCAATTATGAATAATTCAAATGAAGTCATTTAAAACCCAAAACCACTGTGGTAGAGTAGAATATTGCAGGGTATTTAATTTGGCAAGCTTCACATTTTTCTAAACTAATTTGCTATTAAAAGAAAATGCAAAACAGTAAAGGAAATGCAGAAAAGAAAAAGAAAAGGGAAAGAGAAGTGGCCTACTGTGCACTTGGGCTTCCAGTGCACAGTGCGCAACGGCCCAGCCCGCGCCGGCCTTTTCTCCTACCTCTCACCAGTGAGAGGCAGAGGCCATGGCGTGGACGCCGCGCGGCCGCACGCCCACAGATGGCCACGCGCCGGCCATCCATCGGGTCCTCGCGGTGGATAAGGCCGAGTGCGACCCCTGGGACAAACCCTAATCGCCACTCTCCCCCTCCCTCGTTCGTCCCCTTCGGATTCGTCGAGCCCGAGCGCGCCCGCCGCCGTGCCTCGTCATTGCCGTGGCCACCGGCCTCCCCTCGCCACCTCGCCTTGTCCAGCAACTCCGTCGACACCGGCTACATTGCCTGTGCCCTCGGATCGGAGCTGTGGAGCTACCTCGACGCCGCACGCACCCTCTTCTTCATTTATGGCCGCCGAACGCCACCGCTCGATCCGCCGCCCTCCGACTTCCTCCGGCTTCAACGAGCAGCTCCCCGTCACCGGTGTGAGCAGCGCCACTTTTCCCCTCTCCTTTCGGTCCCGCCCGAGCTCTCTAGCTGCCGCCGCCATTGCTTCCATTCCCGTCGCCGTGGCCTAGCTCGCTGCTGCTGCTGCGTCCCTGCCGTGGCCAAACAAGCGCGCCAGCAAGCTTAGGGCTACCCCCTGATCCTCCCTGTAACTTTAGATCACGCACGAATGAGCCGGGTCATCGTTTTCGTCGAACCACTGAACGCCGCCGCCGCCATTGATGAAGCTGCGCTCGCCTCCGACCTCCCCTGCTTGTGTGGCGGCCACCAGACAACACGCCGCGACGAGCCTGACCCAACGGTGGTCTCCGCGCGCCAAATGACCGCCGGAGCCGCGTTTCCGGTGAGCTCCCGCGTCGCCGCACGCCTCTGTGGCCTCGCCGGAGCGCGCGCCGGCATTTAAAACGACGGTGGGGCCCGCGTGTCAGCTAGTTAGCACTAACCCGGGCCTAAACAGCCACTGACAGTGGGCCCCGGTTACTGTAGCATTAGGGTTAATTTAACTAACCTATTAACTAAACTGGGTCACTGACAACAGGGCCCCACCTCACTAATTATCTGGTTAGATTAAATAAAACATGTTTAAATTAAACAGTCACTGTCAACTGGGTCCCACTGGACCCAGTTGACTAGTCAGCGTGCTGACTGGGCAGCGCCCAGTCTATGACTTGTGGGACCCCCATGGGCCCCTTTGACCAGTTAACGGCCCAGTCAGCTGCTGACTGTGCAGTTGACCTGGTCAACTGAGACCCACAGTCAGTCTCAGTAGCACATCTCTGGGTACACTTCTGTGTACCCATAGCAATTTAGTATTTAAATAATTCGAATTAAATTAAATCCAGAAATTCCAGAAATTCAATAAAACTTTGAAAAATCATATAAAATAAACCGTAACTCGGATGAAAATAATTTATATATGAAAAATGATCAGAAAAATATGAAGAATCCGAATATGCCCTCCACATACCTGCCACACCCCTTTAACATGATGAACATGGAACTTTTCCCTCTGATTCATCTGTCCGATAATTGCCCGGAGCTGGTAAAACACCTCCATATGTTTCCCGCTCCGACTAACTTGCGTAGTACTGCATTAGGGCACCCCTCGAATAACGTGCTGCCATGCCATGCATCTGTGTTGCATTTGTCTGCTTTTTATTTATTGTTTCTCCCCCCTCTTCTCTCCGGTAGACCCCGAGACCGACGCTGCTGCCGAGTACGACTACACCCTTGACGACCAGACCTTTTCAGCAGAGCTTCCAGGCAAGCAAAACCCCCTTGATCATTCCTATATCGCCTATTCCTTCTCCCTCATGCTTGCATTAGATTTTGCTACTGTAATTGCTTGCTCCTATTCTGATGCATAGCCTGCTTTTTGTAACCTGCTATTATTACTTTACCTGTCATCCTAAACTGCTTAGAATAGGTTGGTTAGTGATCCATCAGTGACCCCTCATCCTTGTCCCTGTTGCCCCGCTTTGTTACCAGTACCTCGATCATTGTGATCAATGTGCAGTTACCGTCACATCACCGCACACCCCCTTAGTTGTACGACTCTGCAGAGATACTATCGAGTGCCGAGGGTGATACCTCGTACTGCACTCCTGATGATATCCCTGTAGTATAGCACCTCGATGGCGATTGCAGAGGGTGACTCCTCGCTCTCCCCTTCCCGATGATGACTCTGTCATGCAACCCCTTAAGCGGGGACCATCAAGGGTGATTCCTCCTGGTTCTCCTTAACGGATTACATCGAGTAGGAATCCATCGAGGGTGATTCCTCGGGTTCCCTTGATGTTTCGGACACACGGTTTCCTTTAACTGTTGCCCCCATGTACATGTTACTGTGGGACTGGAGGGACAGGCGGTACTACCCCGGTAGAGGTGGACCTGAGTTCCCGACAGTCCCTTGTGGAGTCGGGTTGACCTGGAGGGTACCCGCGAGATAATTACGAGGCGCGGCCGGGCAGGCAGAGACCGCCCTAGAGAGGGATGGGCCTGACCCTTGTTGCACTTCCTCGAGACGGGACGACAGGAGTACTGATCGTCACCGCGAGCTCCTAATAATTCACTAACGGATTTGGATATTTGATCTGAGTTGGCCACTGGCCTATACGCACTACCACCACACGGGATAATGGTTTATGGGGCCCTCTACGTCGTATGTATCAGCCGAAAGCTCTGTCAGACGTCCAGTTCAGCATTGCGGCACAGCTAGGCCGGCGCCATCCAGGACAGAGGTGGTGCCTGGACTCGCCCTGCTCGCAACGACCAGGAGTGCAAAGGGCGATGGGCCCAAGACCCCGGAGCGCTTAGGATGTAGACCGGCGGGAACCTCTTTGTTGAGCCTAGGTAGGACTACGTCGTGTCGATCAGCCGAGGCAGGGCATGACCCGGAAAAGTGTGTCCGGCCAGAGTTAATCGAGCGTGTTGGGTAACAGTAGTGCACCCCTGCAGGGAAGTTATCTATTCGAATAGCCGTGTCCACGGTAACAGGACGCTTAGTGTTGTATCCCGATCTACTACAACTTGAACCGGATATATGTTAATTAATATGTTAGCTCCGGGATCGCTTTCTCGCAGGGAGTCGAGGAAGGATCTCTGGCTTTGCTACTACATGCTTGTTGCTCTATTATATGCTACTAATCTGCACTCTTCTAATGCTGCAAGATGCTAGTCTTCGATAGGCTAGGCCTTTCCCCCTCTGTTCCAGCATTTCTGCAGTTTAGTCCAAAGATGTAGCCCCATTCCTTTGATACCGATGCATACTTAGTATAGTTCTGATGTCAGTCTTGCGAGTACTTTGGATGAGTACTCACGGTTGCTTTGCTCCTCTTTTCCCCATACCCGATTGTTGCGACCAGATGGCGGAGTCCAGGAGTCAGCTGCTACCGCCAACGACTGCTACTACACTTCCGGAGGAGCCTACTACTACATGGAGACCGATGACCAGGAGTAGTTTCGGAGGCTCCCAGGAAGGAGGCCTTGCCTCTTTCGATCAGAGCCGTTGTTTGTTTTCGCCTTCTTAAGGCATTTTTGTTTAACTTTGTGTCTGTACTCAGATACTTTTGTGTTGCTTCCGCTAACGCTTGTATGCGAGCTTGTGTATTCGAGCCCTCGAGGCCCCTGGCTTGTAATATAAAGCTTGTATTATTTTATTTTGTGTCTAGAGTTGTGTTGTCATATCTTCCCGTGAGTCCCTGGGCTTGATCGTGTGCATTTGCGTGTATGATTAGTGCACGGTCAGGCCGGGGGCGTCACAAGCCGGGAGGACGAAACCCCCTTGAGATGTGATCAGCGAAAATGATGATCTCGTTTTGGCCGGGTTGGGGGTGAATTTCCTCCTCTGGAGCCCGCCATGAAATTTCTTCTTTCGACGGCAACAACCTGGAATCTACCAAGGTTTGTAGGCTTAGCTCGGACATACTGGACTTGGCCCAGTTGATGATCTTGGGCTTGGGAGGCATGATTTTAGCTGCTGTGAAAGAAGAAAAGATGTCATAAGCCGGCAATATAAGCTTTTGATGAAGTATGGATAATGCAAACGAGCCGGCAACGGAGATATTTGGCCGGGTTGCGAAGGAGAATGCAGATAAATTCTGGGTCAAGATTACTAGAAGGGATAAACCGGCAGCTACATATCGCGGATTTTTACAAGTGTTGAAACAGGATCTAGGCTACGAGTCCGCGAACAAGTTTATGCGCAGTAAGAAAATTTTACGGATCTAAAAAGAGGATTAAAATGAAGAAATAAAGGCTGAGCGTGTTCTTCGTGTTATAAGACGAACCGCCGTGGGGATTAGCTGGGATAGCACGATGAATCCACCGATGAGGAAATATTGCGGCGTGACCGTACGAATTGAAAATAAACTAGGCCCAATGTATTGAAGATCTACCGTGGCTACAGCAAAGAACAAGGAAGAACATCAAAGAAGTTGCGGCAATGGCGGAGGATACTCACAGATCTGACGCTCAAGTTTCGCAGTCTTCAAGGTGCGGCGGTGGCGGCCGCGTTGATGGTGATTGGATTCTCTCCGGCGATGAAGGAGAGGCGCGGCTGGCACTGGCTCCGACGGCGACAAGTTTGAGCAGGTACAGTGGCGACGCAGAGGAGAAGAGGGAGAGTAGTGAGGAAGACAGGGCGGCGCGGCCTATTTAAGGGCACCACTGGACCCCCAAACGGCGTGCACGAAATCCTAGGTGACACAGTAAACAGTGGCAAAAAGGGCTCCTCGATTTTCGTGCCCGACGAGGCAATACAAATCCACTCAGATTCTCTATGACGTCATTCCGGATCTTGTGGAGATAAATTGAAACGTCATGAGACGAAGGCGATGAAAAATGCAAAGTCTGAAACCAAAGGAATGACCCGGCGTTTGGTTTAACCCGGGAAATCATGCCTGATAAGGACGGTGCTCCAAAAAGCCGCCTTGAGAAGCCATGAAATAACGTCTTGTTAATGATTCTGTTTTTTCAGGGTGGAGTTTAACATGAATGAATTCAAGTCAAACTGAGGGCTAATGTTGGGGATGTTCCCCAGCGTGTAGACCCGGCAGGTAATAACCCGGCCATAGAGCAGACTAAGTGGGTCATCTCACGGCAGGATCGAAGGATCCTTGACGGGCCGGCTTGATGGAGGCCTAGCAGGAAAGGCCGGCTTAGGTTGTGGGCCGGCTCAAGAAGAAGATACTTGGCCTCGGAGTTGCCTTGGAGATCAAGTACTTAGAATAGGAGCCGATCAGGATGACGACCCGGACTCTCATGTAAATCTAGGGTTCCACCTGTATATATAAAGGGGAGCACCTATACGAAAAAGTTAAGTTGCAATCTCTCGAGAGCTAGGTTAGCGAATCCGCATTCTTGTAATCGAGAACCACAGCAATATAATCAAGCAGGACGTAGACTTTTACCTCCACCGTGAGGGGCCGAACCTGGGTAACCCGGCATTTTCCCATTTCCGATCAACCACATTGAGCTTCCACACTTGTGCGATGGCCTCATCCCCAAGTCCTTTCACAAGGGCATCTGCCGTGTCAAAACCACGACAAATGTTGAAACTAATATTATTCAAACAATGACACCGGAAGAGCACATAGAAGAAACCTTCCGGAACGCTCCAGAATCCTGAAAAGGAGTATGTACGTGGTACGGTAAGTAAACCGACTCCAAAAATTCCATAAAAGTACTTTCTGTTCGTTTTGGAATATATAAAAAATTAAGAAAATAATAAACAGTCCGAAAAGTGCACGAGGAGGCGACAAGCCTGGGGGGGCACGCCCTACCCCCCAGGGCGCTCCTACCAGGCTTGTCGCTCCCTCGTGGACTTTCCCAACTCCGTTTTTCTTCCATATTACTTGTCCTACGCGGGAAAAATTCATTATATATACTCACGGGTGTTTTGACCACCGCATCACAAGTTTCTCCTCTGTTCTTGTTTCGGGTTGTTTTTCTGACAGATCTAGATCGCCATGGCGTCTCCAAGCTCGTCTAAGGACAAGTTCTACGAGAAGGTCATCAACCCATACCTACCGGAGGTGATGAAGCACCCTCAAGCCATTGAGATGCGTGAGGGGGTGCTCCACGTACGGGACGTTCAAGGACCTAAGAAGACCGGGAGCGAGAAGGTCAGGCTGGAAGCGGTGGAACAGGAGATCTTCAAGTGCCAGGGGATGGTGGAGCGCGGACTTAGTGCTAACCTCTCCATGATCACGGAGTTCATTCGTGAGCACAAGGTGGACGGCAAGAATATTGGGGACGTCATCTTCAAGCTCAATGACCGGATTGATTATCTTCAGGCCCAAATCTATGATCTACAAAATCAAAATTTTGAGTATGAGGCCAAGTTCAAAGGTATGAGTTTAGCTGCAAATTTCAGGACTCCGGAAACACATTCGTCCTTTTATGATGGAGAACCTATGCCTTGGAAGATGGAGGACAAGCCTATCACTTCATCACCACCATCACCGAAGAAGGAGATTTGAGTACATGGGTATGGGCACCACCCTTGGCTTGTGCCAAGCTTGGGGGAGGTGCCCCGGTATCGTATCACCATCACTTTTTATCATCATTATCTATCTTAGTTCGATCATTAGTTATTTTGTGATTTAGAAGAATGAAGTTTAGTATGATTTAGTTTCAAGTGCTTGCTTTGTGATTTATCTATCTATGTAATCGTGTGTGAAAGTTATATAATAAAGAGTAGTTTGAGTTGAGTGTTTTGCTTTTGTCGATCCAATCTTAGAAAAAAAAAGGGTATAAAAAAAATAAAGATCATATGCTAATCCCATGGGGAGTGATGACTTCACATAAAAGAAGTATAATTGATAAAACTTGTTGGAAGTTGACAAACATAGCATTGGTCATTGTTGCAATTCATGAAAAAGTAATAAAGGAAGAGAGGTCTCACATATAAATATACTATCTTGGACATCTTTTGTGATTGTGAGCCCCCATTAAATATTCTATGTCAAATAGTTGACGTTGGACAAGGAAGACAACGTAATGAGTTATGTTTGCTTATATTCACATAGAAGTATATTGTTTTGGATCCTCTAACGTGTGGTGCTTGCCCCCTATCTTTTGCTAGCCAAAATTCTGTACTAAGTAGAGATACTACTTGTGCATCCAAAAACCCTTAAACCCAGTTTCATGTCATGAGAGTCCACCATACCTACCTATGGATTGAATAAGATCCTTCAAGTAAGTTGTCATCGGTGCAAAGCAATAAAAATTGATCCTAAATATGTATAATCTTTTATTGTAAGGGAAAATAAGCTTTGTACGAACTTGTGATGGTGAAGAAATAAAAGCGACAGACTGCATAATAAAGGTTGCTATCACAAGGGGCAATATAAAGTGATGTTCCTTTACATTAAGAGCTTGCACATCCAAAAACAAAAAGCGCATGACAACTTCTGCTTCCCTCTGCGAAAGGCCTATCTTTTACTTTATGTATTTACTTTCATGCAAGAGTCAATAGTATTTTCCTCTATTCCGTTTTTATTTTCTCTCTTGACAAGCATCATGTGGCGGGGATAGATCCAGGCATATATATCCAGTTTGATGTAGGTGATCATGAGTTATTATTGTTGACATTACCCTTGAGGTAAATACGTTGGGAGGCGAAATTATAAGCCCCTATCTTTCTATGTGTCTGACAGAAACTTTTGCTCCATAAGTATGCCATGAGTGTCAGCAATCATAGAAGACTAAATGATAGTTGAGTATGTGAACTTGCTAAACAAAGCTCTTACATAGACTCTTTCTGATAATATGATGAATTGCAATTGCTTCAGTGACTGAGATCATAGTTTGTTAGTTTTCAATTTGGTTTATGGTTCATACTTTAACTTGTGGTTGAATTGTCACTTTTTCATGAGAAGTTTTATGATGATATATTGCTGTTATAATAAAGATCATGATGCTTCATGTTCGTATTTTATTTTTATCGACGCCTCTCTCTCTAAACATGTGGTCATGATTATCGATTTCGGCTTTCGCTTGAGGACAAGCGAGGTCTAAGCTTGGGGGAGTTGATACGTCCAATTTGCATCATGATTTCCTACTGTTAATTAATATATTTTTGATCATTATTTCACTTTATGGTACAATTCTTATGCCTTTTCTCTCTTATTTTGAAAGATTCACATGAAGAGGGAGATTGCCGGCAGCTGGAATTCTGGACCGCAAATGGGTGAAACAGAGATAGCTATTCTGCTCAACTCCAAATGACCTGAAAATTTACGGAGATTTATTTTGGAATATATAAAAAATACTGGTGAAAGAATTACCAGGAGGGGGCCCACCAGGAAGCCACAAGCCTGGGGGCGCACCCTACCCCCTGGGCGCACCCCCCGAGCTTGTGGGCCCCCTGCAAGGCCTCCGGCCCCCTCCTTCTGCTATATGAAGCCATTTGCCCTAGAAAAAATCAGAAGAAGACTTTCGGGACGAAGCGCCGCCGTCTCGAGGCGGAACCTGGGCAGGAGCTATTTTGCTCTCCGGCAGAGCGATTCCGCCGGGGATACTTCCCTCCGGGAGGGGGAAATCGAAGCCATCGACATCACCAACGATCCTCTCATCGTGGGAGGACCAATCTTCATCAACATCTTCACCAGCACCATCTCATCTCAAACCCTAGTTCATCTCTTGTATTCAATCTTTGTCTCAAAACCTCAGATTGGTACTTGTGGGTTGCTAGTAGTGTTGATTACATCTTGTAGTTGATGCTAGTTGGTTTATTTGGTGGAAGATTATATGTTCAGATCATTAATGCTATTCGATACCCCTCTGATCTTGAACATGAGTATGATTTGTGAGTAGTTACTTTTGTTCTTGGGGACACGGGAGAAGTCTTGTCATAAGTAATCATGTGAATTTGGTATTCGTTCGATATTTTGATGATATGTATGTTGTTGCTTCCTTTAGTGGTGTCGTGTGAACGTCGACTACATGACACTTCACCATCTTTGGGCCTAAGAGAAGGCATTATGGAGTAGTAATTAGATGATGGGTTGCTAGAGTGACAGAAGCTTAAACCCTAGTTTATGCGCAATTCCGTAAGGGGCTGATTTGGATCCATATGTTTCATGCTATGGTTAGAGTTATCTTAATTCTTCTTTCGTAGTTGCGGATGCTTGCGAGAGGGGGTAATCATAAGTGGGAGGCTTGTTCAAGTAAGAACAGCACCCAAACACCGGTCCACCAACATATCAAATTATCAAAGTAGCGAACGCAAATCAAACAAACATGATGAATGTGACTAGATGAAATCCCCATGTGTCCTCGAAAACGCTTTGCTTATTATACGAGTTCGTTCCGGCTTGTGCTTTGCTACAAAAAGGATTGGGCCATCTTGCTGCACTTTATTATACTTGTTACTTGTTACGAATTATCTTGCTATCAAAACTATCTGTTACCGCTACTTTCAGTACTTGCAGAGAATATCTTGCTAAAAACCGCTTGTCATTTCCTTCTGCTCCTTGTTGGGTTCGACACTCTTACTTATCGAAAGGACTACGATTGATCCCCTATACTTGTGGGTCATCAAGTCTCTCCCTAATTTCGCCTCTTCTCCACGTGAACAGATCACCGATGCATCCCATATCTTCCAGGCCACACTCTCCCAAACAATTACGAAAATCTCTCATCATTACATTAGGTCTCGCGTTACCTCCCTCCTTTTCCGAAGAGAGTAAAATCTCATTAAAATCCCCCAGAACCACCCATGGGTGATTTCCCTTACTATGCAAGGTTTGAATATCATCCCACGACAAAACACGTTCACTCCAATTGGGGTGGCCATAAAAACCCGTAAAACGCCACTGTACAGTATTCTCATTCATAAGCAGAATGTCAATAAAATTATTCGACAAGTAATTCAAAACAGCCATCGCTCTCAACTACAAACATTGAATCAAAACTTAAAACACAACGAAGCTTATCGGCTTTACATTTATTTAAATGAGTCTCTGAAAGAAAAATCAAATCGGCCTTGGTGCGCCCTTGTAGATCCAGGAGCTCTCGAACTGCCGTGGGGGAGAGCATGCCACGGCAGTTTCATCCTATTATTTTCATTTGGCCTGGCGTACCTCCTCTTCGGAGGCCGCCGATGCGCCATCATCTCCAACCGATTCCCTTCCCTGTTGCCCATAGACGTCTTCTTTCTCCTCCACCTCCTTAGCTACATGCATGATAACCCCATTCCCATCCTTCACTGTTTCCACTCTCCCCGTACACACTCGCTTAGAAGGAACATTTATGTCGCCATACAAAATACGCTCATAGCTATCCATGGTTTTCTCAAAAGAAAAATCTAGATCACTACCGGTCGCTGGAGCTTCATGTAGGTTTCTTCTTTTTTTACCTATAATATTCCTGTGTGCTTCCTCCGAACACCCAACTCCTCCCTCCTTTTTACCTTTCCTTCCCTTTCTTTTTGGTTTGTCCTGCATGAAATTCTTAGTAGCAGTGAATGTGAAAGCAGGATTGTCAGAGGCATGTGCATTTGCGAGCCTTGCAGCAACGGCCCCAGAAAGGGCCTCCAGCACTCCGGGCTTAAAGAGCAACTGATCATGTGCCGAAGTAGTAGTATTGGTCACTGGAGTGTAGCTTGCCTCACCCAACAGCCGAAGCCCCAGGCCCTCCTGGCCAGCAAGGCTCAGCTGCTTTCCAGCAGCAGCAGCAGTACAGTTGCTGGGGGAGTTGGCGACCCCCAGCTGCATCGTTTCCTGGCCCTCCTGGCCAGGCAGCACAGCCGGACGTGGTGCCGCCCTTGCCACCAGCCCTCGGCCCTCCTGGCCTTGGCTGGCAGGGAGTGCAGTGGCGGCTGGAGCTGCAACCTGGTCCTCCCGACCAGGGCCAGCACCCAGGTGGGAGTGCAGCGATGCCCCAGGGGCCCGGCCCTCCTGGCCGAGCAGCATCGCGCCCGTGTTGGACGTCCTCCTTGCCCCCAGACCTTGGCCCTCCTGGCCAAAGGTAGCGGGAACGGCCGGTTCTCCAGCCATGTACACATGACCAGAGGCAGCTCCACTGGAAGCCGGCAGAGAAGCCATGGGAGCCCGGCCCTCCTGGCCGAGCAAGAGACCTCCCTGGACTAGCCCCCCAGTCGGCAGGACGGCCGTCGTCGTGGACGCCGCAGCGCCCTTTTCCTTCACCGTGAGGTCACTCACAGCTTTGGTTACCTTGACCACCATTCCCTCGGTGGCCCTGGATGTGCTATTGTTGCTGTGGTCGGCATACATAAGAGCTCTCCTACTAGACACTTGACCTTTCCGGTAGGCTTCTACACTGAGATTTTTTGCAAAAACTGCTACTCTACTCTCCTTTGGAATACTACAGAACCTCTCAGACATGTGTCCTACAAGCCCACAACACTCACAGTACGACGGCAGTTTTTCATAGCGAACATCAAACTAAAGTTTCTCTTTGCTGCCTAAAGGGGTAAATTCTACCCTACTCTTGATAGGCTCATGTAGCGGGATTTTCACACGCACACGCAAATACTTTTCTACAATCATGTGGTTACGGTGTGAGACGGCGGTCACCTCGCCAATTTGGTCCCCTAGAGTGTAGCCCATAGTTTTAGTTTTAAGCTCGAACGGGAGGTCACGAACCTGGGCCCATATGGCCATGACTCCAAGATCAAACCTCCGGAGACAACAATGTACCTAGGTTTAAGCTGTGAGTGCAAAATAGGTCTTGTGGTGTAGTCTCCTCCCTAGTTTAATTTGAGTCCACAGATCTTCTATAGAGGATTAGAGGCAGCTTGTCTTGCCAGTCGAAGCTTTGACTCCTTCTCCAAGTAGTTAATGGAGTGCACCTCCTTAATTTAAGGGAATGCCTCCTTGATTGATTTATGCTACATATACTTATAGGGTTCTTGCCTAGAATACTTATAGGGTATTTACCTTATCTGCTTCGAGTTCTTGCCTAGAATATGGCAAATATTATCATAGTTTTCTTTACTATTTACCAGCCGAAAAGGCTCTTTCGCGTTTGCTCTCTGGAGCGATCGATAATCTTGGGGGGGGGGGGGGGGGGGGGGGGGGGCAATTAACCCATAACCCTTCACTTAATCCTCTACGGAACCTGCTACTCACTTTCCAAATCGGGAAAATCCCGCCGGTTGGAAATCGCGCGTTAGCCCGACAACACTAAGTGGAACTATGGTTGTAACAGGAAAACAAAAACCAAGCCAGGGAAGTCTCTAAAAACCTACGTTGGGACCAAGTTTTTAAGCCTAGTTAGTCCAGTTTTTTTTCTCGAATACACACGAGTGTGCGTACTATATATTAAAGAAGAGGATGGGGGTAAAGAGCCCCTCCACGTTGGCAATTACAGATTACATAACCCCAACTCCACCTTCACTCGACCATAGTAGCTAACTCCTCTCACTCGCCAACCTTTCTATAGCCGTGAAGAGGGCCTCGACGTCACCCTTAAATGCTTTCTTCCAAGTTCTACCCTCAAGGACGATTCTACTTATTACATGAGAACTCGAAGGCGTAGCACCATCAAAAACGATCGAATTCCGATGCCTCCATAACTCCCACATCCCTAGAAGAATTAAAGTTCGAATTTCTCTCTTCCCCAACCTCGTGTCGACCTTGTTGGTGCACCAATCCGCCATCACCGTGTCCATGGTTGGTGTCCATTCCGGCCTGTTCATCGCTAGGCAAACACCGGTCTAGATCTCTCGCGCGAACACACAACCAATGAGGATATGATTGATGCTCTCCTCCTCTTGGTCACAGAATGGGCATGCTTCCTGATGATCCAAGCCACGACGCACAAGCCTGTCCGAGGTCCAGCACCTGTTCTGAAAAGCCGTCCAAGCGAAAAAGCGGCAACACAACGGGGCCTTCGACTTCCAAGTGAATTATGCCGTAGAAATGACCTCTTTGCCCCAAAACTTTGCCGCATATGCTGACCTCTCGAGAAGCACCCATTTGCCTCCCAAGACCATGTTGTGACATCCACCGCTTCCGGATCTAGATGCACCTCAGATAAGAGATCCCATAGCGTCATGTATTCCTGCAGTATGTGCTCCGTTAGCTCCGGGCGAACATCCGCCGCCCAAGTGCCGCTTGGAAGGCCTTGGCTGACCGTTCGTGTCGCTCGCGTTCTCGGTCCCACCCTCGCGTAGAGGCTGGGTGCAATATCCTCAATCTGCGCGCTTGGATTCATCTATCCTCCCAAAACAGCGTGTTATTACCATTGCCCACCATTGTCCTAGTTGCGGCTTGAAAGAGTTGCATTGATTCCTTCAGCACCGTGATCTCAAACTCCGCCCATGGCCTCGAACTATCCACGCGCTGTAACCAGGGCCACCGGGCTTGCATTGCAAGGTTGAGCCACCTTAGGTTCGGAATGCCTAAGCCACCAGCCCATTTGGGTGAGCACACCTTTTCCCAGGCCACCGTACACTGTCCTCCATTAGCTTGGGGTTGCCTCCGAGTAAATTGTCCCACCGAGTCCATTTCCCAGGCCAGTTTTTAAGCCTGGTGAGATTTTCCAACTAAGTTTTTGTGCCTTGTCAGGTCCTTTGGACTCGGTGGGACAATTTACTCGGAGGGCCACGAGAGGCTTCACGAGTTAGAGATCTTACTTGAGATCCAAATTTTCCATTGATTTCAATCTCATGAAATGTGTTATTTGTTTCAGTGACAACCATGGCATACATCTACTTCTTTAAGAAAATGCATGTGTTTTTACACATTGTTGCGTTTTCAATTCCTGTAGGACTCAACATGCCATGACAAAATCATGTAAACCAAAGAGGACCTAACTAATTTTGCTTGACGTGGGTTTCCGATACTTGAATCGATGCAATATCAGTTTTGGTTATCTCCCCCTAAACTAATTTTGCTTGACACGGGTTTCCGATACTTGAATCGATGCAATATCAGTTTTGGTTATCTCCCCCTGATCCAGTCAAAAGGCACCCGTCAACTACGAGGCATCTGAAGTCAATCTCAATGTTGTGTCAGCTTAGTATCTCGGAGGTGCTCACAGGGGTAGGGTGTGCATATGTGCGTTTATAGGGGTGTGTTAAAAAAGGCATGATGGCATGGCACAGGTGGAGGGTTCTGATCTTGATTCACTCCGAGTGTGCATTGCAACTCTTGGATTAGCCGTCGATTTACTGCACTCTCTAAGCGCCAAGCCACACCTTGCTTCGCTTTCCCATGTACTACCTCTGTAAAGTAATATAAGACTTTTAGATCACTGTTCAGAAAATCCCGAGCTCTTCTACTTGGAAAATATGGGCCTTTGAGTAGGGAAATCCAAAAATTATGGTCTTCTTAATGTCCCATCCCCATCGGCAAACAGAGGGACCTTTGTGTCGTCTATCCAAGCGACAGCCTAAGCTGCTCGGGAAGTGAAGTTCTCCAAGTAGCCTAGAAATAATCTAGAAATCGGCATTCCAGTGTGTTCTCCCTCCATAATCGGGGAGAGTGATTTTTCTGTCGTCTAATCCAAGAATATGAGCTTATCCGAACAACTACACAAGCCATTGAGGAAATGCCCGTTCTGTGACAAGGACAAATCTCAAACTCGATACTCCGAGACAGACAAACGTGTTATATTTATATCAAACAAAGAAAGACTGGGCATAACCATCAGGACATAAAGAATCCACGTACACTCGTATTGCACAATATTATCAAAATTTCAGGTATGCTGATTACCGAGATTGTGCACAAGAAATGTAACACATGCGGACGACATTACAAGACTGCTACTGCTACAAAATCCCCTTGTTATTCGCCTTCAGATAGGCGTCAAGACGGCGTTTCTACTGAGTAACTCCCGACTTGCACGTCAATGTACCGGCAATAAAATGTACAAAAATGTACTACAATACTGTAGAAATTAAACCGTGCGTGATTAATGCACACCTCCAAACTATTCCACGATGCGGTTCCAGGGATTCAGTAGCGCTGCAATGCAGTGTTCTACACCTAAATTTGATCCCAGTCAATAGACCCGTGGTTTTCAAAACTGTAACCAGGTTGCCGTAGACGGTTGCGACCCAGTTTGCTCATCGTGGCGAGGCCTGAAAGCAACACATAACAGATTTTTAGCATGGGGTCGGATTACTAGGGATATAGCTGAACACCGAAGGGAAAGTGTGAAAGCATGTCAGAAAGTGAAACTAAGCAGTTACCTTCGATGACTTTGTAAAGTGACGACCACCACCTATCAGGTGGAACCTGATACTCGGTGAGTGACTCCTCGATTTCGGTATTGTGCTTCCCTTCAAGGACGCTCTGCAGGGTGATTACTGCATCCTTTGTTTTCCTGAGGATGTTGTTTCCCTCAGCAACCTCCAACGAGAGAAGATCGCTGTGGGATGACGCAAGGCTAGCAGCAAGCGCAAACTGGGCAGCAACAGCCCATCGGTTCGACGCGGCCCATTTCCTCTGAATATCTTGCAGTTTACTTTCTTCCTTTCGCAGCCTCTCTTCACCATTCCCAAGCACAAGAGACTGTTCGATTTTCACAGAAAAAATGGATCAAAATACATATCCATGTTCGCACTGAAAGTACGCCAACTATGTTACTTGAGCCAAGTTAATGGCGATAGGCATTATTAGCTCTATTCTATGAAGAAGTGCATATGACAAGATTATAGAAAATAAACATGGTAGCAGCTGCACATTACCTTAAGATATTCTGCATTGCTAGGCCCTGTGCTCTGAACCATCTTGGAGAAAGCACCATCCTCATTGCTCAGAAGATTCTCAGGGGTGTCAAATTCCGAAATCTGAAACAAAATATTACTTTAAACTAAGTTTGGGGTACCAAGAGTTGTGCAATTGGGGAAAACAGAATAAACCAAGTGTGATTGAACATAAAAATTACTCCCTCCGTAATCTAATATAAGAGCGTTTAGATCACTACTTTAGTGATCTAAACGCTCTTATATTAGTTTACAGAGGGAGTAGTATAAACTTCTTCAGGTGGAGTGCACAGATCTACTTACAGCAATCTATCTCACAGCTGTAGAAAAGTAAAGTCGATAACACACCCTTGGACTCTTGTTAGAATCCAAAAAACACCCAAAAACCATCCACTTTTTAGAATCCAAAAAAAAAAAAAAAAACGTCCACGCCCAGCTAGTAAATCCCAGCTTTGACCAGCTCGAAATAAACAGGACTACTCATTACTTTGGAAAATCAGCATATGACATGAATATACTAGCATACCAATTCAAATGAGACGCATGTCCAGAAGTGAAAGAACAAAAGATGTAGACACATGCCCAAGAATGAAAGATCAAAGCTCTATTTAGTATCATACCTTCCCAGAACTTAGAATAAGCAACCTGTCACAGTCGATGACAGTGTTCAAGCGGTGAGCGATTATAAGCATTGTACAACTCTTGAATTCTTCTCTGATTGTCTTCTGTATAAGAGCATCAGTTCGAACATCAACTGCTGCTGTTGCCTCATCAAGAACAAGTATCTTCGCCCTTCGTAGCAATGCACGAGCTAGACTCAGCAGCTGCCGCTGTCCAACACTAAAATTTTCACCGGCCTCGGAAACCTGTTAACAGAGTGAATGAGTAATGTTCAGCGAGAACTTTCCATATTGATTATTCTCAAAAGAACAAGGGAGCTACTGTAAAGGTGGTAAAAGGGACCAAAGTCTGGTTGTTCAGCATTAAATTCTCTACGATGTCAAAAATAGCAGTAGTCCATTGTTTAGCAACCCCTTTCTAACATTCTAAACAAATTTCCAGAACTACATAGATTGGCAGATGTTTAACAGTTCCATGTGCTACAGTTAGTCTAACACAACAAATTGATAAATTTGTACAAGAATTTATCGTTTGTCACAAGAACAGGGTAAAATAAATAAAGGTAAACATGCAGCTTACCTCAGCATCTAGCCCTAGAGCATTCCTCCTTATGACATCTTTTAGATGAGCCCTTTCAAGAGCCTCCCATAGATCTGCATCATTATGCTCGCTGAAAGGATCCAGATTAAATCGAATAGTACCTGGATGGCCATACATAAAACAATCATTGAAACAAATAATTGAAATCGTCGGAAGAATAAACTAGAGACACATATTTGGATTTCTTTACATAATTTACATCCGTCAAAAAATTACATGAAGATCTTATGTATAGTAACAAACCTGAAAACAGGACCGGTGCCTGTGGTATTATTCCTAACACTTTCCGCAGATCCCAAATTCCAAACTTAGAAGTGTCACAATCATCAATCAATATTCTCCCTCGCTCCAGTTCCACGATACGGAACAAGGCATTAAGCATGCTAGATTTACCAGCACCTGTTCTGCCAACTATTCCTACCTTCTCACTTCCATTAATAATGAATGATATTCCATGAAGAACAGGAGGAAGTTCTGGTCGGTACCGAAGCACAACATCTTCAAACTTGATGATACCAGATGATGGCCAACCAGGAAGTGGCCTGTTATCCTCAATGACAGGAGGAGCCTCAGAAGGCAACTCAATGTATGTTCCCACACGTTCAACAGCATTCATGCTGTTTTCAGCAAGACTAGCAAGACGAAGAACAGCTGTGAGCAGATTGGTGATATTGAGGGTATAAGTAAGAAGAAGACCCATCGTGGAAGCAAAGGCCTTCTGATTCTCAGCTCGTTGGTTTTGCATGACAGCAAATGTTGCCGTGAACCATATCATGATGCCACCCAATGTTTCCAGCCGGATGGCCAGCCATCTATTTGAGCTCATGTTCACGAGTGTGAACCTGATGTTGTTGTCCATTGATTTTCCGTTGATGTTTGACATTCTATCGTAGGCTTTGTAGGCACGGATTGTGGACAGACCATTTAATGCCTCTGAAAATTGAGCATACACAGGAGACCTAGTAATTGAATCCATGCGCTTTACCTCGCGTGATGTGGTCTGAGAAAACAAGGTTATAAAGTGTCAAGAAGGTAAGCGTAAAAACAAAATTACAGTTGTTTACTAGTCATCTCGCGTGAAATTACCTGGTAATAAAGGTAGGCTGCATAAAATAAAATCAGAAGTGGCATGATAGCCCAAAGAGACATAGTGCTGACAACACCGATGAGAACAAATGTTGAGAGCAACTGAGATATTTGTGCCATAAACATGTTGACGAAGACAGCAAGATTCCTGTCAATGTCACCCAAATCCTTCGAAAATCTGTTGATAATCCGTCCAAGTGGATTGGTGTGAAAAAATACCATGGGAGCTCTTAATATAGACCGGAGCATGTAGTCATGCAACCTCTTGGCTGCTCGAAGACTTGACGTGATCAGCCAGTAAGAATTCGTGAGAGTGACTAGAACCTAAACCAAGATTTTGTCAATTTGTCAGCTCGTGTGTGATCAATCAGACACACGTACCAAAGAAAAGGTAATGAGTATAAGTACCTGCCCAAAAGAAAGAATGCCATAGATTAAGTTGTAGTAACCAGGGCCATGGATTTTCAGAGAACCCTCATCAGTCCAAATGCTCAACCATGTGCTACTTGAAATCCGTAGAGTTTCAGTCAGTGTATAGCACAAGAAGAGGACGGACACCGCCCAAATACCTCCCATTGCATTTTTATAGCTGCAAAAATCAACATGGTAAGTAAGTATATTTTCTAGGGATTTATGATTTATTAAGTCTTATAGAATATTTAAAGCTACTAAAGACGCTACAAATCTAATTGATATCCATATATGGATAAAGATAATTTAAAAAGCGCCGAGCTTCAGGCAACATAGAGAATGCTAACATAAATATACGCACAATCATCGGCCTACTTTACACCTTTATTCTACACTGTATTATACATCAAATATGTTATTGCACGATAGTAGCTTTTACCGTGAAAGGACCTTCGTACTGACAACTCCAGTTTCACGTTCCTCTTGCTTAATAAGAACAGATTTTCCCTGCTTTGTTTTACTTGAACTATCCTGGCTCTTTTGTGGACCACCATCAGCTATTACTACGTTCCCATTTTCAGTGTGTTTTATGTCGTCCTGCGATTTGCTTTTGTCTTCTTTCTCTTCTGTTTGTTCCTCCATCTTTCCAGCATTTTCCATAAGTTTTTTGAACTGCTCCCCAGTGTTACTAAGTTCATCAAATGTACCCTCCTCTTTAACTACTCCATCATGGATTAGCAGTATTTTATCCACGTATGGCAGAAAATGCAGCTGATTAGTAACAAGGACCCGAGTTTTGTGCCGTAGCTCTTCTTTGATACATTTATCAAATACCTGCATTCATAAAGGGTAATTAATAAGATTATGTAATAGTATTAACACTGAGAAAAGGGCATGGATGAATATGTACACAAGCACCAAAAACATGGCTCTGATACAGCCGAAACAATGCCACAAAACCTCCCTGATGGTTTTATTTTACTTTTCATACCCAAAATCTGGAATAAATTAAGGTAAGTTGTCCAACAATTTTTCTCTCTTTCAAGAATTAAGTTCTATACACTCTAAAGTGGGGAGTTCAAAGAACAACATGAATAGCGCATCAATTACTCCCTCCGATCCAAAACAAGTGTCGCAGCTTTGAATTAAGCTTAGTTCGAAACTGCGACACTTATTATGGATCAGAGGGAGTACATATTATCAAGCGATGATGTTATATCTTGGATATCTGTTGAAATCAAGCTAAAATTTGCACAGCATTGCACATGTCTTGAACTGTTTCTGAAGAAAGAATGTCAATGTGTAAAACGCCTAATACTGTCTTTTTGCACCTAGGTATGAAGAGATCAGGACAAAAGGATGACTAATATCAACCAAAGAAACGCCATCACCAACTCCTAATCATCGAGTCTGAGTACGCAAAGATTAAAAAATAGAAAGCATCACAAAGGAAGCAAGACGAATGCACCTGTCGACCAACATGGGCATCTAATGCACTCAGTGGATCATCAAATAGGTAAACATCTGAATCAGAATAAACAGCTCTTGCCATTGAAACTCTTTGTTTTTGCCCCCCACTAATATTCACTCCCCTTTCTCCAATCTCTGTGAGATCGCCACCCTGAAACAAGGACAAGAAAATCCATTCTTTGTCAGTTGGTAGGTGAAAGAAACAAAGCAGACTGTACAAAGGCACAACTTGAATATAACCAGCCCAAATAAGAAACTAGAAACTTGTTCTCTAGCAAGGTCACTTCGTCAAATGACAGCTAGATTTTCCAAAATTTCACACATTTATTTTCGTAAAGTGGGCATAGTTGGAACTTGGAACTTACTGGGAGTAGGTCAAGGTCATGTCGTAATGCAGTAGCATCTATTGCTCTCCCGTAGCGTGGAGGTTGGAATGGAGACCCAAACAATATGTTATCCCGGACCTGTAGATATCACAGATTTTTCTCCGTACAGTCATAAAGTGTTCAATTAGCAGAATGATAGCAATAAAGATACTGTATCTTACGGTAGCATTGAAGATCCATGAAACTTGAGGAACATAAGCCACTGAACCACGAATAACCACCGAGGTATCTGATCCTGATACTGGTGGTATTTCACCAAGCATTGCAGAAATAAGAGAAGTCTTCCCCTCCCCAGTGCTTCCTACTATTGCAACTAAACTGCCGACAGGCACGTCAAGATTGACATTTGATAGTGTTGGTCGCTCAGCCTGCCAATGTTTGAAAATTTAGTACTCAAGCAACGCCATAAAATAAGAGAACTGGCAAAATGGAAATATCTTCATATCATAACTAATGGGGAATAGCACCCTCGAAATAACCACCAATTCATTATGAACTAAAATACATCTTCGTCTATTCATTAATTAGCTGCTCTTCTGCAGTTGTCGTTCCCATTAACAAAGCATGCTAGGCTGCTAGACGATGACTACTTTATTCCCGTGTCTGTTTTCCAATAAATAATATCTGGGCCACAGAATCAGAAGATTTGTGTTCAATGTAAAGTTGCATGTGCAACAGTAAAAAGACTTCACATACCTGCAGCTCCCATGAAAAGTTTCCATTCTTGATAGAAATGGCTGGAAGCTCAGGTTCAATAGGTGGATTTGGCAGAAGTATTCTCTCATCGGCCAGTAGGAGATCTTCCAGTCGTTTCAGCGAAACCTTACAGTTAACAACCTGTTGAATTTAAAAGAAAAACAGGTAGTAAGGCAACCACACAAACGAATTGCTGAGGAAAGAAAAAAAAAAGGAAACCAAATCGAGCCATCATTTCTTTGCAATACAAATGCTAACTACAGCAATAGCTAAGTATGTCTGCCACAGGCAAGTGAAATTGCAAATTGAAGGAATAGAAAAATCATCAATACATAATAATCCAAAGATACTTGTTAACTTGTTAGTATTCTTGCAAAATAACTTCATGAAAACGATTTGCATCATTTTGCTCACCTGAGTTATGAGATTTGGCAGCATAAAAAGTGGGAACCTTAACACTGCAAATAGTGAAAGAGAGGTAAACGCCTTTGCTGCTGTCAACTCACCCCCCAACAGAGAGTAAACACCAAATGAAACCACCGTGACGACGACAGGAATACTGTTGAGAATAAAGCTATTCAGCTGCAACAAGCAAGGAAAAGTAAGGAAAAGGGTAATAGGCAAAGATTAATGAATGTAAAAACTCTCAGTTCTATTTTGAAGTCAAGTAACAGCCCTAGTTTAAAGTAAACCCCATAGGATTAAGAACCACCAATAGAGTTGGTACTAAAGCACGGAACTCCGATTCTCATATGGTAACAAAGTCCATGTGACAACCAACATAAAAAAGAACAGACGAATACACTGCACAATGAAGCTTGAAACAACTGAACCTTATGCAAGTAAAAGAGGAACATACCGCAGCAAGCAATTGAGCACTGCGAAACCAGGAAAGCTCATCGTCACGGATGTCCTGCACCTTTGACTGGAAACTTTGCTCCCAAGCGTAACATCTAAACAAGGAAACAGTTGGGACAGTTTATACCAAAATACATTATACAAGTATTTTTACTACTAATGAAAGTGTAAGTAGATGTAAGCATACTTGACTGTATCCATCGCAGCTAATATTTCATTCATGAGACTGATTCGTTTGTCAGTCCTTTGCAACCCTTCTTTGGTAAGTTTTTGCATTTTGCCTATGATAACTGTCTGACAAAATGAATACACAAAGATTTCAGCCAGAACAACCAATGTTGAATGCATAAAATGTGTATTTAAATTGAAAGAAATAAGAGTAAAACTACTGTAATTTAATGGAGATATATCACTCTTATGAATAGAAAATGGTAATAATATCCAACTGCAAACTATCCAATCGGCATTCTTGGCTTAAAGAAAAATATAAGCAGTAGAATGGATTGAACCATGATTAAGGATTTCAATTATGACCGCAAGTGAGAGAACTACTTCAACCACTCCCTTCTAGATATTAGTTATTGCAGCTCTGGTCAACTCTAATCTACATATTCGGCTAAATACATATAAAAGCATATCCAGGAGTTTCTGGGAGGAATTCAGTAGGTTCACAGTTACATGATCACATGAATCTAATATGAACTCTAGACTATGCACAAGAATCTATATATGAAAAACATCTTTCTCTAACACATGTAGCAGCCAATACCATCATCACTCACATATTTGTAATGTTTGGGACTAGAACAGAGAGCATCGACACACTTCAAGATGGAACAGGAGAGTTTCCATAATTGCATATGCTTAAAAAGAAATATACCTGAATTGGGATCAAAAGAGCCAGCATGAGGGCACCGATAAGTGCTGCAGGACCTAGTTGCGCATATAGCAGGACCATGGCAATAACAATGCGGAAAGGAGCAGACCATAGACTGTGAAGTTGCTGGCATACTTGCTGCGAATGTAAAGATAAAATTAGAAGTGTGCAAAGTGAGACAAATTACCAGTATGTATGGTATGTAATGTACGCACTGCATTTCTCCCTCCTCTCCAACATAGAAAACAATAAATGAGTCCTAACACGTACCTGAAGGGACTCCGCATCGGTTGAAATCAAATTTGTAATCCTCCCAGAAGCAAACTTCTTGCGACTATCATTGGTCAATCGCAAGGACTTACGGAAAACAGCAGCAATCTGTGGACCAACAGAAAACCACAAACTTCTCTAAAAATGATGAAGTGATTCCTGTAACATTGCGAGTAGTCCATATGTCTAGTGTGTTCTTTGGACTTGTTCTATGAGTCTGTAACATAAATTAATAATTTCCTGTGACTGAAAGGCAGTGCTCTTGCCAGTTTCTCGGGCAGAAGTAACGGTTGTCTATACCTATAAGTAGTGTAACGAAAATTAAGATAGAAATTAGAAGTTTGGAACAGGGTCTCTTTTGTTGCACACTAAATATATTATAATCCTTTGCTGAAAGTACAAAATTTCAGAATTAGTGCATGACAACTAAGCATGTGTTTTTTAGGGCAGCTGAGACAGCTAAGCTAGCTTATTTGAGGGAAAGTAAACTAGCAAGTCACGAGGTAAGACATGTGCATGTTGCACGAATCAGGAAGTGCAAGCCCCATATCAGTCATAAGTAGAAATGAGAGTGACAACAAAACAAAATGGGACAAGGGATTCTGTGGTTGCCTATTGACTCTCTTAACAGAAAGCTAAAAAGCATGTGATGTACATTTTAGGCTTTGATATGTAACACTTACCAATGTAGACCTCAATCTGAAACCGGTCCGCATGACATTTTGAAAGTACTGTGCTTCAGCAAGAACTCCCAGTGACTGAAGAATGGTACAGAAAGTTAACAAGGATAAAGGGTTTTTCAAATCACAAGCAGCATTGCTTAGGAGTTCAAGTACGCGTCATTAGCAAAGAAAAATAATGTACAGCATGCAAGAGATGAAAATAGTCCATACCACTCCAGCAAAGATCGAGAAAGCGTAGATGTATCCATTCCAAGAAGGATCACCTTTTTGCATAGACTGCCAAAAACACCAAACTTTTAGTGGCACACAGAACTAACAATAGCATCTCTACTAGGTGAGAGCAAAGGGAATCTAACATTTAGGGTGTACTAAATCAGCGACAATTAATATTGATCGGAGCGTAGCATTTAAGATATGCAAGGATTTTCAGTGTGTTCTAAATCACTGTTGTAGTTTGAGTATGGTGGAAATAAATATTTGATAAAACAGAGCATTTTGCCATTGTGACTCTGAAATGTCATGAAAGGAGAAGCATACCTCTAACAAGAGGCTCAATACGGTTGGGCCAACAAATTGAGAAGCATCATTGCCAATCTACAAATTTGGGAGGGGAGATAATTACCAGATTAACACAAAATAATTGCGATCGAATTGGACTAATATAAAAACTGAACTGAAAGGCAGATCTTCTAAAATAACAGCCTAGATATTTATACACACCTTAAAAAATCCTCCTAGCCAGAACCTTGAAAGTAAAGAAAAATAACGAATGTTAGCACAAACCAAATAGCAAGTAGCTGCACCCTGGATATTTTGAGAAATATAGGTATCATATGTACAAATTTACCTTCCACCGAGGCTACTATGAAGAGCTCGTAGCAGCCAAGGTTTTGGTTTTTGAAGTTCCTTGTTCCAGCATTCCTGAAATCTGAGACAAGATCCCAATGTTAGATTTGCATGTACAAATATCCTCATTTCAGTCAAAATTCAATACTGTGGTAGAACATACCGGCTATACAATGTTTCAGTCTCATCCCATTCATCTAGTTTCCAAATATCATTATCGGTGATGGGCCTTTTGTATCCTTGTTGCATTAGAGGAGTCATCCATGAAAAGAATATCCCTATAAAAAGCAACAAGGCAAGCAGATTTACATCAATAAACTTCTAGAGGTCATGAGAGTAGAGAAGGGTATTATGTGAGTATCTGATAGTGTGCGATGATTTATATCTACTCACTGGAAAATATATTGGCATGCCTTTCAGGGCAAATCTGCTCTCCTCCTGCCAGAGGTTCATAATCAGTATTATCAACAAGCAACTCGCTCCTGATTGGAGTATAACCCGGGTAGGGATCCAAGCTAGGCAGATACACCACCATGAGAATTCCAAAAACGCACTGCAGAAAAATGTGTTCAGTATACAGCAGAGATCGTAGGAATTTGATTATTATTCTTTTTCAAATGTAGGGCATATTTTTGACCGAGTATGAGTATACCAGGATTTCTTTGTAAAATATTGTATGATTTTTTTACCATTAATTTCTTGTAGAATATTTTGTTAATGGTTACAAAAACACAATCATAAGATAGTGCTTCCCGAGACAAATTAAACAGTAGTATCAAACTGTGTACCATAATGCATATATTAATAGATTAACTGTTGGTCAAAGCTTGAATTTGGGTAGTTAAAATACGCCTTTCATGAAGGAACGGTGGGTGTAGACAACAAAGAGGCAAACCTGGCATATTATCTCGCTGCAGTATAGGTAGAATATTGAACTGCATAAACAAAATAAAGAAGTTAGCCTGCATATAGAGAGCTCTAAACAGAGTAGCTCTGTGGGTTACCATCCAATAAGTTTCATTAAGTACTATACCTTGAACTATAGTACTGCCTCACTGGAAGCACAACATTGAACATAGCAGCTTTCCCAACCAATACGTATATTACCACAAACCGGATGTACCATCTAAATTCAGTTATGTAAATTTTTGTCTCCAGCAAGATCATTGTAAGCATACAGCACCAGGCAACAATCTCGATGACCAAGGAAGTAACCTGTAGACAGGTAGATCTTCAAGTGACTGAAAAGACTAAAGGGAACAAGTATTTGGTAGAAGTAAAGGTCTGAAAGAAGCGCATATAACGCCACTGACAAACTATTGACAAAGCTAAAGTCTAGGTAATTGGTTATATACTCCTTCAGATTTTATCTGCATATTGTAGGTGACACGTAACTATACCCCATACCAGTTTGCTGCAGCGAAAATAAAATCAGTCACAGTCACTTGTGAGTGAGATGCATACCAAACACAATATATATTCACTGCATAAGTACAGGTAGCCCTTGAAGCTATTGCTACACAGTTCTCGGGAAATATACTTGTCAAGCCCGAATAGCATACCAGCATACAAATGGAGCCAAGATTTGACAACGACAATATGAAGCATTCTCACCTCAAATGGAGCAAGGCCAGACTGCCCATCCAAGTTCATGATGGAGGTACCGGTGGCGATCTTGTACAGCGGCTCTGCTATGCAGAACACAACAAGCAGCCCAAGCAGATAGTTGTAGTACGGCGAGCGCAACTTGTACCGCTGCACCTTGTAGTCTTTCGTCGTCCTCCATATCCGATAGAAGCAAACGCCAAAAAGTGTGAGGTACGAGATGCACACCACCAGAGTGTCAATGCCGCAGGGTGTGTATGCGCCAAACGCGCTCTCCACGTGAGACCACGCCCCGTCCTTCACCGGCTGACAGTACCATTCCAGTGGTTTGAACCCCATCTCGACGCCTCCCTCTTAGCAATCCCCACAGTCCTCGTTCAGTTCTGATCTTCCCCTGAATTCAAGAAACAAAACCAAGGAAACCAGAGAGAATTCAGCCAATGACCTGCAGTATCCTACAAACGTCTGTACCAATAAAATGGGCAACAACGACCAACAAAGATTTCGGTGCCAACCAATCAATCACTGTAATGTTTGCAACATCAGTGTGCCCACAAAGTTCTGCACTGACTAAAACAGTTAACGGGTAACAGAGACTTCGGTAGCTTACCAATAAATGCACTCGCAGGTTGCAGCATCAGTACACACACAAATGTCCTTACTCACTAAATGATCAGCGAGTACTGTAGCAAGGAAGACTTCGGGTAACTAACCAATCTAGCACATACAGATTCGTTGCACACGGATTAAGCATAATCCTCGCTAAACATCTACCCGTTGACCAGAGCATGAAGCACAAGGCATATCGCGCACGATCGATTCCACGGTCGACAAACAGGATTTTAAGCAGAAAAAAAGGAAAGAAACAGAGAGGAGAAAACAAATCGCAGAAACTTCTGACAATATTTCTCACCTCTTGAATCCATCGGTAAGCAGTCAAGTAGGTACGAGTATTACAAGATGGGATGGAACATGCCTACTTGCGAGTTAACTAGAAATACATGAAGAAAAAAGGTTCATCATCCCGAGAGAATACATGCCCAGACGGTCCAAAACTCCCAGGAATTCCCGCGAACCTTTGCAGCTTTACGCCGTAATAATCAAGGCCTTAGAAAGGGAACCTTTCTGCGGCAAACGGCGCCGAGTTATCTTCTTCTCCCGCTGCCCGGGGAGACGAGACGAACGAGGGCCACCCACCTCCCACCCAAAAGCCCGAGGGGCTACGCGACAAGGCGCCCAATCCAAATCAGAAGAGCCCACGCCCCCGGAAAAACCTCAGAAAAATCCAACCGAGAAACTTATCGCGCCGAGATCGGTCGCGGCGGAGCGGGACGGCGGCGGCGGAGCTCACCTCGCGGGGGCGGATCAGGCGGAGAGGCGGCGGCGGCGCACCCGAAGCAGCGCCAGCATCTCGCGCGGTCTGCAGGTCGCGGGGCGGTCTCTCTCTCTGGCTCGCTCGTCTCGTTGGGAGGTGGGAGGAGGATGGGGAGAGGGAGGGAGGGATTATTTATGGGTTTGGATTCGAGGCGATTGCCATGGTGGGGGGTTAAAAGTGAGATGAGAAGCTGCACGCACTGTTTTTTCCTTTCCTTTTGGGAGGAAGGAGCAGTAGGACTACTTGTTCTGATTTTCTTTCTATTTTTTTCTCTCGGGCGCCTTTTTTGAGGTGGTAGAATATGTTGCACGGCCCCGCTTCGTCCTTTTTGCAATTTTCTACGCATAATCCGGCGCTGTGTAGGGCAGGCGAGCGTGACACGTGACCCCTACCGATCGAGCCACCAGTGAATGAATGAATGAACGAACGAACATGGCAAAAGGGAGCAGGGGTGCTGTAGTGTGCTGCTGTATCTTTTTTTTTACGAGAAACTTTTAATCTATTCATCTTCAATCATGGCAATACAAAGAATAACAAAGGTAATAAAAATTACAACCATGTCCGTGGACCACCTAGCGACGACTACAAGCACTGGAGCGAGCTGAAGGCGCGCCGCCGTCATCGCCCCTCCCTCACCGGAGTCGGGCAAACCTTGTTGTTGTAGATAGTCGGGAAGTCGTCGTGCTAAGGCCTCATAGGACCAGCGCACCAGAGTAGCAACCATCGCCGAGGAAGAAAGTCATAGATCAGAAGGATCAAACCTGTAAACACCCAAACAAAGACGAACGAAGACCGGATCCAAACAGATCCACCGAAGACCAGCATCGACCGAATCCCGCGAGATCCGACGGAGACAAACCTCCACACGCCCTCCGACGATGCTAGACACACCATCGGGACGGGGATAGAACGTGGGAGACATTATTCCTACTAAGGGATATCGCCGCCGCCACACAGCCCCAACCAAGACGCTGAATCTAACAAGAACGAGAACGGGGTCCCTCCCGCCGGCGGGGGGGCGAGATCCTCCGCACCTCCATGGCCTAGAGGCCATCGGAGATGGGGCGGACCGGCGGCGGCGCCGACGATAGGAGAACAGCTTTTCTTGTGGAGGAGGAAAGAGATGGAAGAATGTGTGCTGCTGTATCAACTGCCGCGTCTCTCGAATTCAGGTACAGATTTGCGTTCCGTTTTGACAAACATCCCTGCAAATGTCACCACAAAAAACGCAAGCATCTCAGATGTTGTTTCTGTTCCACCACGTAACCGTATATCTCCCAGAAAGAGTTCAGGGAAAGAAACTGCACCAGCAGTCTAGTTTTTTTTTTTTTTTTGGAGCTGAGCTCCAGCAGTCTAGTTTTTTTACTGGTACTCCCTCCGTTTCTTTTTAGCATGCATATAAAATTTGGTCAAAGTCAAACTTCGTAAACTTTGACTAACTTTATAGGAGAAAATATCAACATTGACAATATGAAATCAATATATTTAAATGCATCTTGAAATATATTTTCATAGCATATAGCTTTTGTATGGTAATGTTGATATCTTTTGATATAAAGTTGGTCAAACTTTGCATAGTTTGACGTTCACCAAATTTTATATGAGGACTAAAAAGAAACGGAGGGAGTACTGCTTTTGTGGAAAAAAAATTTGCTGTGAACGAACAAACTGTGGAATCCAAGGGACACTTGGCCGTGCATTCCAAGTGATTTTTTAGACAACGCTGCCTAATCCCAGGCGGCTAACAAAAGCTCCCTTTCCCCATGATTGGTTTTTAAACATAACCTGACCAGATTAGGTGTCCGCGGTGCTGTGAGGTTTGGTGAGGCACGAGGAGGAGGACGACGTCACCGCTGACGGCCCGCGCACAGCCTAAGGGGGGGGAGGACGGGCAAGTCAAAAGGAAAGATCCCAAGGTCCTACTGGTCGATTCGCGCCTCGCTGTCGGAGCTGAATCGGTCCGATGCGAACAACAGTGGCACACAATGGAGTGTAGTAGGGTGTGTTTGAATTACAGCCAATACCAATCATGCCCAGAAAAATGTTGGCAAGCACATAAAATTTTGTTGGCATTAGGATTGACGCCAAAATCTCTGGTTGTGACCACACGCGCCATCTCTAATCCTCGCCAACCCAAGGGCGGGTCGATGGTCCTGGACCGCACATCTCTCCAGTTCCCTGATCTTTCTTTTAGGTGGTATACATACCCCTTTTTTTTGGCTCAACAAACCTGCACGTGCATGCAGCAAGAGCTACTACGGTCTACAAACCCCAGAGTTGCGTGCCGTTCTGGTAGCTTAAAAAAACCATTTTCTCTTTTTTTTAGAGCGAAAAATCATTTTCTCTTTCACCGCATTTTTTCTCTAACTTTATTTACTAAAATATCTTACCAATTGTAGATAATGTGTTTAATACTCCCTCCGTCCCAAAATAAGTGCCGTAAGTCGTACTAAATCAGCGACACTTATTTTGGGACGGATGGAGTATATCTGAGGCAAACATCATGATAAAAAGATAGAAAAAAGTGAGAAATTATTACCCCAGACAAATAGTTCAAGTTTTTCACAATCTTCCATCTTATTGTTGGCTTTATCATGGAAAATGAAACATAACCAAATCACAAACACTAGCGAATCCAAATTATATGTCAGCTCAGTTGGTTACAAATCAAACAGGCTAGTATTTTGCAATAATCTAAACAACAACAATTTACCAAAATTTTGGTCATTCATTTACTTTACTTTTCTCGAACCATTCATGAGGATTGCATGTGAATATATAGATAGGAAAAGAGTACAAACATGACCATTACAGAACGGCCTCCTGGAGTAAAAGAAAAAGAACAGTAAGCGGGAAATATGGAAGGAGTTCTAGAGACAAAAGGAGGAGTAACCCGCTCCCCACCCACCAAAAAAATCTAATTACATCAATCGGGAGTTTGATCTTCATTCCAAAAAAATTGGTTGGGCTAGCTGGGGCTCAAACCACAGAATTTTTTGTCAAAAGAGACCACCTGGCGAACAAAATTGACAAAAAAGACCCCCTCTGAGACGAAGTGACAAAAAGGACCCCCTCGGCCGTGGCGGCAGGCGCGCCAGGCGACACGTGGCACCTGCCGCCACGGTGCGAGGCGGCAGCCCCTACCGCCACGGCGCCAGGCGCCAGGCTGCGCGGAACGGAAATCGCGGCTGGCGACGGAACGGGCTGGCGCGCTGGGGCCCGGCCGTCTCAGGGGCTAGCAGCAGGACTGTGCCGCTGGGCCCGGCCGCTTGAGGGGCTGGCGGCAGCCCTGTTCATAGGCGCACGCTGCACGCTGCGGTGCCCTCGTCGTTTCCTGGCGCTGATTCCTAGGCGCTGTCTATTCCAGTGCGTGCGCGAGCCGACAGATTCCGCTGCTGCTGCGGCTGATTGACGGCGCTGATTCCTATGTCAATTTGGCATATTGTACTGACACTGATTGCAGTGTATTTTCCCGCCTAAACATTCGTCTGTTCGCCCCTATTTTCCCGCCATCACATTTGTCATCTGAGCCTATAAAACGAGGCATTGAGCCTCTCTTCATCCATCGTGCAGCCACCGTCAAAATCCCAACTGCGCTCAGTGTGTCACTCTTTTTTTAGTCACTATGAATTTGCCTTGCTCGGATCAAAGCATCAGGCCGAGGAAAATGAAGAGTGCTAGTTTGCCTCAGGGGGTGGAACTCCTGCGCTGTTGGTGTGGCGATCTTTGCAAGGTGAAGGAGGTGACGGATTTTTCAGATTGGTTGGGCATGAAATTTTTCATGTGTGCCAATTATGAGGAAGATCCGCCCGTAGCTAGTTCAAAGTACGACAAGCCTCCGGTATGCTTTAACCATCACGAATAGATATATTGTTGGCTTTTTGGTTGATTCTTTATTAACATTCTTGTTCTTGTTGTAGTCTCCTCCGCCTCTGTGCATGTACTATCGTTGGATTGACACGGAGATGCCGGCTTGGGCAGTGACTGAGATTCGTGAAAGAGGTCGTCGTGCATGGGATAGTCTGCATGCGGAAGAGCGACGCGAAAAGGCTGCTGCAGAGGAGAAAGCAAAGCAAGAGAGAGAGTTAAAAGAATACTATGCCGGGGAAAAGCGTTTCTTTCAGGATTTACTGAAGAAAAATCGGGAAGAGGGACGTCGCATGGAGGAGCAGGAACGGCAGCGAAAGGAGGCTCGTGAGGCGAAGAGACAGAGAAAGAAAGAAAGGGCTCGTGAGGCCAAGGCAGCAGAAGAAGCTGGCGATGGAAAAGGAAAATATCCACGCTAGACTCAGTAGATTCTTGTGGTAGTATCTTAAATTTCGCGACCGTTTCTATCTTAATTTCGGCTCAGTAGTTTAAATGTAGCTTTATTTCAGTAGTTAAATGTATCTTTATTTCAATAGTTCAATGTATCTTACTTTCGGTTGTACCGTGTCGTAATGAAAAAAATGTAGCTTCGTAATAAAATGAGGATGACTTCATGTAGTTTCTGTATGATGATGCATCAACATTTTTATTTCCTCATACATAGATGTCTCTTACATACATCTGAAAGTCTAAAACTGTCATAGATAGATAGAATAGGCCGCACACACAGATAGACGAATCACCCTACTCGACGACGGCCAGCTGGCCTTTCTCAACGACCGGAAAGCGACAAGCGATCAGGTGCTCGGTGTGGACGAAGATCACGGCCGTACTCCCCCGCCTCTCCCTGTGTCTGCGACTCCTGTATAGGTGGTGGAGTCTGCAATCCATATTGAGATCCTGATGCGAAATTGTAGGTGTATGGTTCTGACTCCGGAGGGATATAAGATGTGCCAATAACGTTCTCCTGGAAGAAGTCTGTAATTATTCCTGTAACCGTGTTGCCAGGATCATGGGATGCTATGAGGATGATTGTGTTGAGTCCACGCTGGGTGTCATCATCGTGCCATATAGGATCATTACTTTGCTGCATAGAAAAAAACTGTATTTAAATATGAGGCATGAAGATGTTGTATGCGAGTAATTACTTATTATGTGTGAACATACTTCAGCGTACGGTGATTGTTCGCCTCCAGTGTACGGTGATTGTTCGCCGTACTGGTAAGAAAATTGTTATGAAAATAAACCGTTAGAGGAAAATATATGATATCATTGTAAATGCATTAAAAATGTAAACATGAGTACCTGCTGAGATCCCTCGCCTTGGGTGTATGCACCGTACTGGTACGTCTGTGGGACACGAGTCTCCTCGGGCATGGAGATCCCTCGCGTGGAGAGATACGGCTGAGATCCCTCGCCTTGGGTGTATGCGCCATGTCCTGTGTACGCATTTGGGTTCGGGAAAAGAGTCTGCTCGGGCATCGAATTCAAGCCCGTGCCATGTTCCTGGGATGTCTGCCCCTGACGAAGCTGCACCGAACGAGAGCGATGTAGTGGCAGAGCTGAGTCATGCCGTGGCAATGTCGTTGTACTGCTCGGACCCTCCCCCCACCACCCCGTATGGCTCGTACGCGCCTCGGTCGGTCTGGACGACGGCGCCGCACTCGGTCTGGCTGACCTCGCTTCCAGCATGTTATACGCTCCAGTGACAACATCGTCGCCGCTACCGCATCGGAACTTTGTGGCGACGTAGTCTTTAATACGCTTTAAGACTGACTTGGAGGCCGCTGGAATGCCCCGGGCCTGCATGCCTTCCCCCGCCATCGCCCCTACCTGGTTGCAAATATCAATCTGAACAAAATTTTGTTGTTATTTGGTTGAACTGATTATAAAATGATGGACCTGAAAATTTTAATACTGATTACCGCGTAGTCACGATAGTAAGCTGTTGGCATGTCAATCCGTCCCTCCAACTGCTCCGTGTGTGTGAGATGTGTTGGCTGGGTAGGTGGTTGACCGGTTAGGCGAGTACGCGTGCTCCTGCAGTACCACTCCTTGTACGCTTGATTTCTAGCTTCATCGTACAGTCTGCATAATTAATTAATTTCATGAACCTGTGTATGTACATAAAATAGCTTAAATAAAAGGGAAACACTTTCTATCTATAGTCTGATAGGAGACCATCTACAGACCACTTGGTGACCGTGGATTCTATTAGAATCTTACGGTGTAGATACGTCTTATCCCGTCGGCTGAGGCCTGAGGGGCTAATTACCTGCACCATCCTCGCGTAATAACTCCTCCCTAATCACTCGCTCGTATCCCGTCTCCCCTTCTCATCTCGCCTCTCATGGAAGCTCCCCCATCGTCGCCGCCAACTGCATCACCCCGGCCTCCCCGATCTCGGCGATCACCTACTGCCTCCTTCTCACCTCGCCGTCAAGCAGCACATCAAACTCATCAGGCTCTCCAGATCCGTTCCCCTGCTGCCTGCTGACTCCCAGATCCGTTCCATTGCTCATGTTTAATTCATTTTAATCACTTGATTTGCTTTGCGTTACTGTGGATGCTTGCTTCGATGAATTTTGTGTAGTGTATCTATGTTCTATCCGATGTGTAATGGATCGCTATGCCATCTGCGAATTTTGACCTAGTTAGAGTGCATTTTATACCAAACGTCATGCCTTGATTCCGTCCTTTTTGTCACATTTTTATTTGATATAAGCTCACAAAACACACAATTAGGTTAGATAAAATTTGTTTGAAGATAATAAATTTCTGCCCCTGGCTATCAGCGGCAAGCATGCTATCTGTCATTTTCAGATTTAGTTCCTTCCAGTCAAATTTGTGTGCATCCAATACGTCTCACTTATGTTCTGATAGCTAATTTTTTTTGCTTCAGATCATCCATGCTTCTTATGTACAGATGGAACTTCACTCTATTGCATGATTCTTAGGTGTACAGGTGTCAAGATTATTGCTTCAGAACACTCATGCTCCTCCTATGGCCGGGCAGTGGCTTGCCTTCAGATGCAGGACCTTTTCTGACGGAGGTCACCAGATCTAGCAGGCGATGCTCTGGTGTCGTGCTGTCCGAGAAGGAGATATGACGTTCAGGATAGGAGTAGTGGTGGCATGCGTACAAGTCACAACGGCAACAGCCAAAGTCGACAACGGTAATTTGGGGCATGAAGTCCTGGTGGTTACCTGTGGCATCGGAAGAACCTTTCTCGAGACGAGGGTGCCGCTTGCTTCCCATTGCTTCCTAACACATGGAAATAGCAAGCCAGATAACTGCATATCGTCAAGCACATAGCTTCACATAAGCAAATAGGTAGCAAGTTGGAAGCATGTGTTGGAGGTGACATGACCACAACATCAAGGTGTACAGAAGCAAAGAGGAAGCATGTTGCATAACAATGAAAATATTTGTGATTACGGATTTTATAACATAAAAATATTATGATTACATGGAAGCAAATTATTCTTATAGTGGGAGCAAATGTTTTTTTTCTTTAGATGCACATTACCAATTGGGTTGAAGCATATGGATAATCATGATGAAACTAATTCCGTTTTTTCACTCAAAAAACGGTAATAATTAAGTTTTTGATGGAAATAAATTTGTATCACGTTGGAAGCAACAGTCTGGTTGATGGAAACAATATCATGATCTGGTTTTGTAGAACTTGTTTCCCACTAAATTTGTGATAAAAAATCTATTAAATTGAAGCACATTTTATTCACTGTGGAAGCAAATTCTCTGATCGATGGAAACATAATTTGCGTGGTGGTTTTCTTATGCTTCACCCTCGGGTTCATGTCGCTCCCGGCGACGCCTACATGTTTTCATAATGTTTACTGTATGGAGCTTCCAAATTAAACTTCATGTGCTTCTTCGGTTTCTGCAGATTGCTTATGAACTTTCCTGTACAAACTTCCATGGTGTTGCCAGCTTGTCCTCCGCGCCGCTGTCTCTGTTGTATGTATATTGTGCCTAGAGACCTAGATGAACATAACATACCTTTGTGATCAATTCTGGTTGTTGTGACCATAGAAGCAATATATGTGACCTGTCGAACTGTCAGACGATGCAATCACTAGTTACAATGGAAGCAATATTTACGGATGACTGGAATAAACAAATTCTAACCACATCGAAGTGATCGTTGGTTGCCATAGAAGCACTTTGTGCAATCAATCGAAGCAAAAATTTCAACCAAATGGAAGTAATCTCCCGTTGCTTAGGAAGCAAATTCTATTCTTTTTAATGCAGTGTTTAATGGAAACAATTTTCAATATTGTCGAGAGCTCTTTTATGTTACACTCAAAAAAAAAAACTAGTCGCTTGAAACATATTTTTGTTTGTGTACACTGGGCACAAATACGATCGAACTAGATCGAAGCGATAGTCGGTTGTTGTGGAAGCTAATATTTTGGCTGACCGAAGCAAACAAATTCTATCCCGATGGAAGGAATATACATTGGCAAACAAATTCTAACCAGATGGAAGCAATCTCTATTTGCCATGGAAGCAATTTCCGAGGCTGGCCGAAAAAAATAAGATCTGTGTACGAGACAAGTAAAGTTACATCCAAAATAAGGATTGAAACCAAATTGTATGGAAGCAAATTGCATGCATGGAAAGTTGGAAACACATAGCAAGGCGCCTAATCAATTTGATATGCCATGATTTATAGGAGTAGTTGTTAGGAAATAAACTGATCGTAATTAGTACAAAATCATGCATGCAACATAATTAAGGGGTGCACATTTTAAGGAAGCAATAAACACACCACTTCATCACGCGAGGGGGCTGCCAGATCCAATGGCTATCATGCATCCCATCCTACGGTCTATCACTAGTCTGATAAAACGCAAGGGATCAGTAGTCTGATCCCTAGCGGCTCCCAAAATAAAATATTTACCTATGTTCATGCACTATATTTGCTAGTGCTTCATTTATCCACTCGTCTATCCATTGAGCGTTGTGTGCCGAATATTGTATTATTAGTCATTAAAACTTTAAATATAATAATAAGGGCAAAAACATTTTTACATCCGTATTTATGTTTGAAATAATCAATTTTTATTAATATCATTCGGTTCCACCTTAAACATAATATCAGTATTTTTGTTAGAAAGTAATCAATTTTTTAAACATAAGACATTAATATCCGTATTTTTGTTAAAAACTAATCAATTTTTTTACTATCATTTGCTTACACTTTTAACATAATAGTTTGTTTAAGAATAATAATACGCCAAATATTCTAACATCATTCACAACAATACATCAATATAAAAAATATTCAAAATATTACACGGTGTCATTTATACCTCAGCTTCAATATGAATGTCATTCCGAATAAAATTAAGCGTCACAATAGTTCGAAAAAATATCCGTCAACATTAACATATCACCAGTAATATATCAACGGAGTCAACCTATTATCACATGAACATAAATATTAGCCACGGATTTTTTTTGCCTATCAACAGCATCAAAATAGCACTTGCATGAACATGGTCATCACCTCAAAAGGGAGATCGAAGATCGAAACACAATTTCTCCTCCTTGTTTGCTACTCAGATGATCTTTTTTTACCTAATTACATACATCATTAAGGATATTACCATTTTCATATACAAAACTTAGATAATTAACAAAATATAGCAACGGTGTCCTAACTATACAACTTATTAATAAACATACCACATGAAATAACAACGCATTTAATCATCCAATGACCAATAACAGCACAAACTTTTTCGTACTTACCACATTTATAAATTCTTGTATGTCAAACTAAATCTATGCATTTTAAAGGCCTAACGCTGATATACAATACTGTCAAATATTTGCTCTCCAAATTCCGGCTCTAACCCAACTAAAAGGTTCAATGGTACTGTCGTGGGGGCGATTCCGACAGTACGAAGGGGGTAGGGTAAAGGAGCATGATCTACCGAGATGCATATGGGTGACACGGTATTTTAGCGAGTTCGGGCCTCTCACGGTGGAGATAACAACCCTACGTCTCGTGCTCCGGAGAGGCTTTGTTTATCTGTCGAGTGGAATATGAGTATCCTTACAGAGGGTGCGAACCCTTGTGCCAGAGGGGAGGGGCGGCTTATATAGAGTCCGCTGCCCCTCATAATGTCCGGCATCTAAGGGTCCGATCGTGACTATAATGGTGAACGTTACTGGTAACGTATGCAATAAATGCTACTTATGATACAGACGAACGCCTGTCCATTAGCCTCCCTGGGGTGACTTCTGGTCTTCTGCGGTCGACTGTCTCCCGGTTCTTCCGAGTGAAAGATAACCGTCGAGTGAAAGGTAATCTCCGAGTGGATATTGTCGAGTGACTTGTATGTCTTGGTGATTTCAGTCGGAGACTTCCTTGTTGTCCTTAAGCTCTCTGGGGCAGTGTCCTTAGGTGGGGTATGTAGGTCAGGCCTATGACCCTACCCTAGGTACATATCCCCATCATTAGCCCCCGAATGGATCGGGGTTCGAGTGTAAAAAGGAATCGACGCGGGTTCTGATAAGACACAACAATTCCGAGTGCATTTTAGGGCTTCACTGAAATATGTGTCGATTGGAACCTTTGTCATTCATCCTGATCGATTCTGTCTTGAAATATATCTGAGTGAACTTCAACGCAAAATCCGGTCCGAGTAAGTGCTATTGTAAGTTCATTTCCGATTGTTTGTAAGTTCATTTCCGATTGTATTCCTGTCCATCTTGACTTTACACCCACTGGGTGTTTTCTTCAGATGCGTACTTGCTTGTTTTTTCCTCGAGTAGATCGGGTCTTAGTCGAGTGGTTTTTGGTCCAGTGGGGGCACGCCGAGTGCACCCACTGGGTGTAGTCCCCGAGACCGCTGTCGAATGGCGGTGACATCGGCAGGGGTCTTAGATTTGCTTTGATAGTCGCTTGTCATTCGACAGGCCGGACCTGGTCGAGTGATAGTAGGTCCAGTGGGGGCACGCTGAGTGCACCCACTGGGTGTAGTCCCCGAGACCGCCGTCGAGTGCTTGCATCGGCGGGGGTCTGATAGAGACAATGTTTGCATGTTTGCTTTCCAATCCTTTGCTTGGCTAAGTTTGTTTGGTTTCCGAGTAAGATGGATGCTCATTACTCGGAAGAATATTGAACTTAGGCGAAAGCTTGTTCGCAACTAAGTTTCCGAGTGAAGGTGTTGCCTGTCACTCAGAACAACCTTTAACTTAAGCGAGGTCTGACTCGCGGCTAAGTCCCCGAGTGAGAGGAATGCTCGTCACTTGGGAGAGTTTTTAACTGAGACAAAGACTGGTTCGCAGCTAAGTTTCCGAGTGAATGGGATGCTATTCACTCGGCAGGGTTTTTAACTTAGGCGAAAACTTGTTCGCGGCTAAGCCCCCTAGTGAGAGAAGCGCTCGTCACTCGGAAGAGTTTTCAACTTAGGCGATACGGAATCGCAGCTAAGCCCTAGAGTGTGGATGATGTCCTCACTCGGAATGGTTTTTAACTTAGGTGATACGGAATCACAGCTAAGCCCCCGAGTGTGGATGATGTCCTCACTCGGAGTGGTTTTTAACTTAGGCGATATGGAATCATAGCTAAGCCCCCGAGTGTGGATGATGTCCTCACTCGGAGTGGTTTTTAACTTAGGCGATACGGAATCGCAGCTAAGCCCCCAAGTGACGGCGCGCGGGGGTGCCGAGTGACGATGGAACGTCCGGCTGAGTGGCGATGCGCGGAGGTGCCAAGTGACGAAGACGTGTCTTGCCGAGTGGCGATGCGCGGAGCTACCGAGTGATGACGACACGTCCCGCCGAGTGATGGCGCGTGGGGCTGCCGAGTGACGATGGAGCGTCCGGCTGAGTGGCGATGCGCTGAGCTGCCGAGTGACGAAGACGTGTCTTGCCAAATGGCGATGCGCGGAGCTGCCGAGTGATGACGACACGTCCCGCCGAGTGACGATGCGCGGGACATCCGAGTGAAGTAAATGTCTCTGGCTGAATGGCGACGGGGCGGTCAAGTAACGGCGCGCGGGGCAGCCGAGTCGAGAATGTTGTCGCGGAGGCGTCCGACCAGGTGACGGCGCGCGGGGCGGCCGAGTCCAGCATGTCGTCGAGGAGGCGTCCGGACAAGTGACGGCGCGCGGGGCGACCGAGTCGACCATGTCGTCGAGAATGGCGCACAGAGGCGTCCAGGTAACCTGTGTATGAAAAATAACACAAGCTAACATAAAAAATTCTCGAAGTAATTTGATGTTTGTTGAAATGATTTGTGTAAATTACACCCCTAGACACCCACTGGGTGTGCCAGGTTCTTGCTGGTCTGGAACCAACAATAGTCTAACAGAGTGAAGGATCCGACTGAACTTGTGAAAGTGAAGGATCCGACTGAACTTGTTTTGAGTATTGGACCCAAATGAAACGGAAGTGTAGTGTTCCGACATGAAAATAAACAACCGAGCGCAGAGGTACACTCAGTGGCGTGGCCTCCGAGTGAACATCATGTGCGACTTACTTGACACTCGGTAATGCATAAATAAATAATTTATTGAATGAAGTCTGTGAAGAATGACTTAGCTGTCTGATAACGCGCGGGGCGGTCGAGCGAAGTAGACACGTCCGGCAGAGTGGCGACGCACGGGGCGGCCAAGTGACGAAGACGCGTCTCGCCGAGTGGTGATAAACGGAGCTGCCGAGTGATGATGACGCGTCTCGCTGAGTGGCGATGGGCGGAGCTGCCGAGTGATGACGACGCGTCCAGTAGAGTGACGGCGCGCGGAGCTGCCGAGTGACGATGGAGCGTCCGACTGAATGGCGATGCGCGGACCTGCCGAGTGATGACGACGCGTCCAGTAGAGTGACGGCGCGCGGAGCTGCCGAGTGACGATGGAGCGTCCGACTGAATGGCGATGCGCGGAACTGCCGAGTGATGACGACGCGTCCAGTAGAGTGACGGCGCGCGGAGCTGCCGAGTGACGATGGAGCGTCCGACTGAATAGCGATGCGCGGAACTGCCGGGTGATGAAGACGCGTCCAGTAGAGTGACGGCACGCGGAGCTGCCGAGTGACGACGGAGCGTCCGACTGAATGGCGATGCGCGGAACTGCCGGGTGATGAAGACGCGTCAAGTAGAGAGACGACGCGCAGAGCTGCCGAGTGACGATGGAGCGTCCGACTGAATGGCGATGCGCGGACCTGCCGAGTGATGACGACGCGTCCAGTAGAGTGACGGCGCGCGGAGCTGCCACGTGACGATGGAGCGTCCGACTGAATGGCGATGCGCGGAACTGCCGACTGATGACGACGCGTCCAGTAGAGTGACGGCGCGCGGAGCTGCCGAGTGACGATGGAGCGTCCGACTGAATGGCGATGCGCGGACCTGCCGGGTGATGAAGACGCGTCCCGCCAAGTGACGGCGCGCGGGGCTGCCGAGTGACGATGGAGCGTCCGGCTGAGTGGCGATGCGCTGAGCTGCCGAGTGACGAAGACGTGTCTCGCCGAGTGGCGATGCGCGGAGCTGCCGAGTGATGACGACGCGTCCAATAGAGTGATGGCGCGCGGAGCTGCCGAGTGACGATGGAGTGTCCGACTGAATGGCGATGCGCGGAACCGCCGAGTGACGATGGAGCGTCCGGCTGAGTGGTGATGCCTTAAGCTGCCGAGTGACGATGGAGCGTCCGACTGAATGGCGATGCGCGGAACTGCCGAGTGATGACGACGCGTCCAGTAGAGTGACGGCGCGCGGAGCTGCCGAGTGACGATGGAGCGTCCGACTGAATGGCGATGCGCGGAACTGCCGGGTGATGAAGACGCGTCCAGTAGAGAGACGGCGCACGGAGCTGCCGAGTGACGATGGAGCGTCCGACTGAATGGCGATGCGCGGACCTGCCGAGTGATGACGACGCGTCCAGTAGAGTGACGGCGCGCGGAGCTGCCACGTGACGATGGAGCGTCCGACTGAATGGCGATGCGCGGAACCGCCGACTGATTACGACGCGTCCAGTAGAGTGACGGCGCGCGGAGCTGCCGAGTGACGATGGAGCGTCCGATTGAATGGCAAGGCGCGGAACTGCCGGGTGATGACGACGCATCTAGTAGAGTGACGGCACGCGGAGCTGCCGAGTTACGATGGAGCGTCCGACTGAATGGCGATGCGCGGAACTGCCGGGTGATGAAGACGCGTCCCGCCGAGTGACGGCGCGCGGAGCTGCCGAGTGACGATGGAGCGTCCGACTGAATGGCGATGCGCGGAACTGCCGACTGATGACGACGCGTCCAGTAGAGTGACGGCGCGCGTAGCTGCCGAGTGACGATGGAGCGTCCGACTGAATGGCGATGCGCGGACCTGCCGGGTGATGAAGACGCGTCCCGCCGAGTGACGGCGCGCGGGGCTGCCGAGTGACGATGGAGCGTCCGGCTGAGTGGCGATGCGCTGAGCTGCTGAGTGACGAAGACGTGTCTCGCCGAGTGGCGATGCGCGGAGCTGCCGAGTGATGACGACGCGTCCAGTAGAGTGACGGCGCGCGGAGCTGCCGAGTGACGATGGAGCGTCCGACTGAATGGCGATGCGCGGAACCGCCGAGTGACGATGGAGCGTCCGGCTAAGTGGCGATGCGCTGAGCTGCCGAGTGACGATGGAGCGTCCGACTGAATGGCGATGCGCGGAACTGCCGAGTGATCACGACGCGTCCAGTAGAGTGACGGCGCGCGGAGCTGCCGAGTGAGAATGGAGCGTCCGACTGAATAGCGATGCGTGGAACTGCCGGGTGATGAAGACGCGTCCAGAAGAGTGACGGCGCGCGGAGCTGCCGAGTGACGATGGAGCATCCGACTGAATGGCGATGCGCGGAACTGCCGGGTGATGAAGACGCGTCCAGTAGAGAGACGGCGCGCGGAGCTGCCGAGTGACGATGGAGCGTCCGACTGAATGGCGATGCGCGGACCTGCCGAGTGATAACGACGCGTCCAGTAGAGTGACGGCGCGCGGAGCTGCCGCGTGACGATGGAGCGTCCGACTGAATGGCGATGCGCGGAACTGCCGACTGATTACGACGCGTCCAGTAGAGTGACGGCGCGCGGAGCTGCCGAGTGACGATGGAGCGTCCGACTGAATGGCGACGCGCGGAACTGCCGGATGATGACGACGCGTCTAGTAGAGTGACAGCGCGCGGAGCTGCCGAGTTACGATGGAGCGTCCGACTGAATGGCGATGCGCGGAACTGCCGGGTGATGAAGACGCGTCCCGCCGAGTGACGGCGCGCGGAGCTGCCGAGTGACGATGGAGCGTCCGACTGAATGGCGATGCGTGGAACTGCCGACTGATGACGACGCGTCCAGTAGAGTGACGGCGCGCGGAGCTACCGAGTGACGATGGAGCGTCCGAAACATTGGCGATGCGCGGACCTGCCGGGTGATGAAGACGCGTCCCGTCGAGTGACGGCGCGCGGGGCTGCCGAGTGACGATGGAGCGTCCGGCTGAGTGGCGATGCGCTGAGCTGCCGAGTGACGAAGACGTGTCTCGCCGAGTGGCGATGCGCGGAGCTGCCGAGTGATGACAACGCGTCCAGTAGAGTGACGGCGCGCGGAGCTGCCGAGTGACGATTGAGCGTCCGACTGAATGGCGATGCGCGGAACCGCCGAGTGACGATGGAGCGTCCGGCTGAGTGGCGATGCGCTGAGCTGCTGAGTGACGAAGACGTGTCTCGCCGAGTGGCGATGCGCGGAGCTGCCGAGTGATGACGACGCGTCTAGTAGAGTGACGGCGCGCGGAGCTGCCGAGTGACGATGGAGCGTCCTACTGAATGGCGATGCGCGGAACCGCCGAGTGATGAAGACGCGTCCAGTAGAGTGACGGCGCCCGGAGCTGCCGAGTGACGATGGAGCGTCCGACTGAATGGCGATGCGCGGAACTGCCGACTGATGACGACGCGTCCAGTAGAGTGACGGCGCGCGGAGCTGCCGAGTGACGATGGAGCGTCCGACTGAATGGCGATGCGCGGAACTGCCGGGTGATGAAGACGCGTCCCGCCGAGTGACGGCGCGCGGAGCTGCCGAGTGACGATGGAGCGTCCGACTGAATGGCGATGCGCGGAACTGCCGACTGATGACGACACGTCCAGTAGAGTGACGGCGCGCGGAGCTACCGAGTGACGATGGAGCGTCCGAAACATTGGCGATGCGCGGACCTGCCGGGTGATGAAGACGCGTCCCGTCGAGTGACGGCGCGCGGGGCTGCCGAGTGACGATGGAGCGTCCGGCTGAGTGGCGATGCGCTGAGCTGCCGAGTGACGAAGACGTGTCTCGCCGAGTGGCGATGCGCGGAGCTGCCGAGTGATGACAACGCGTCCAGTAGAGTGACGGCGCGCGGAGCTGCCGAGTGACGATTGAGCGTCCGACTGAATGGCGATGCGCGGAACCGCCGAGTGACGATGGAGCGTCCGGCTGAGTGGCGATGCGCTGAGCTGCTGAGTGACGAAGACGTGTCTCGCCGAGTGGCGATGCGCGGAGCTGCCGAGTGATGACGACGCGTCTAGTAGAGTGACGGCGCGCGGAGCTGCCGAGTGACGATGGAGCGTCCTACTGAATGGCGATGCGCGGAACCGCCGAGTGATGAAGACGCGTCCAGTAGAGTGACGGCGCCCGGAGCTGCCGAGTGACGATGGAGCGTCCGACTGAATGGCGATGCGCGGAACTGCCGACTGATGACGACGCGTCCAGTAGAGTGACGGCGCGCGGAGCTGCCGAGTGACGATGGAGCGTCCGACTGAATGGCGATGCGCGGAACTGCCGGGTGATGAAGACGCGTCCCGCCGAGTGACGGCGCGCAGAGCTGCCGAGTGACGATGGAGCGTCCGACTGAATGGCGATGCGCGGAACTGCCGACTGATGACGACACGTCCAGTAGAGTGACGGCGCGCGGAGCTACCGAGTGACGATGGAGCGTCCGAAACATTGGCGATGCGCGGACCTGCCGGGTGATGAAGACGCGTCCCGTCGAGTGACGGCGCGCGGGGCTGCCGAGTGACGATGGAGCGTCCGGCTGAGTGGCGATGCGCTGAGCTGCCGAGTGACGAAGACGTGTCTCGCCGAGTGGCGATGCGCGGAGCTGCCGAGTGATGACAACGCGTCCAGTAGAGTGACGGCGCGCGGAGCTGCCGAGTGACGATTGAGCGTCCGACTGAATGGCGATGCGCGGAACCGCCGAGTGACGATGGAGCGTCCGGCTGAGTGGCGATGCGCTGAGCTGCTGAGTGACGAAGACGTGTCTCGCCGAGTGGCGATGCGCGGAGCTGCCGAGTGATGACGACGCGTCTAGTAGAGTGACGGCGCGCGGAGCTGCCGAGTGACGATGGAGCGTCCTACTGAATGGCGATGCGCGGAACCGCCGAGTGATGAAGACGCGTCCAGTAGAGTGACGGCGCCCGGAGCTGCCGAGTGACGATGGAGCGTCCGACTGAATGGCGATGCGCGGAACTGCCGACTGATGACGACGCGTCCAGTAGAGTGACGGCGCGCGGAGCTGCCGAGTGACGATGGAGCGTCCGACTGAATGGCGATGCGCGGAACTGCCGGGTGATGAAGACGCGTCCCGCCGAGTGACGGCGCGCGGAGCTGCCGAGTGACGATGGAGCGTCCGACTGAATGGCGATGCGCAGAACTGCCGACTGATGACGACACGTCCAGTAGAGTGACGGCGCGCGGAGCTACCGAGTGACGATGGAGCGTCCGACTGAATGGCGAGGCGCGGAACTGCCGAGTGACGTAGAGGCGTCCTGCGGAGTGGCGACGCGCGGGGCGTCGGAGTGGAGTAGACACGTCCATGTGCGTAGAGCGGCTGAGTTAATCCATACGGGATGGTCGAGTCGGGAAAGTTGGTGATGACGCGCCTGACCACGTGGCGACGCGCAGGGCGGCTGAGTTATCCAACGCTCGTCCGAGTGCGTAGAGCAGGACCTGTACGTCATGCATGTCCGAGTGGTGTGCCTCATCTCGTCCGAGTGAAAAATACGCAGGAGACCTGCAGATTACTCAGTTCAACTGGTTCGGTGAAACTCGGAGGTCATGGCAAAGTATTAATGCTAATTACGTGAATTTTGAAAGCGTGGCAACAGCAAATGGTATTAGCATGCAATGATGGCTGCACGCTTCGGTTTTGCATGCTACCAATCAAGTCCCCATTCAGTACTGGCTGCAGTTACGACATGCATGGGCTGATGCGTTATATACGTAGTTAATGGCATGGGAGCCTAACCGATCCAATGGCTGCAATTACGGCGTGTATCGGCTGCTGCGTTATGTACGCAGTTAAGGGCTCGGAAGCCTAACCGATCCAGTGTACATGCAGCCGTGAGGATGGGAGAAAAGATTATGTATGCATGGATGCGTATGGATTAGTATTAATTAGAGGAGAAGAGAGAGATTACGACCTGGTGCAGACGCCGGAGGAGGGCTCCGCCGCTGCGGAAACGGCCGGTCTGGCCGGAACCAGACGGCAGCCGACAGGTGGCGATGAGGAGGACGAGCAGCTGACCGCGGTCCAGTCGTGGGCCGGCGCAGCCAAGGGCGAGGCCGGCGCGAGCGCCGGTGGTTGCGTTTCACTGCTCGGGGAGCCGAAGCTGTGCACAGGTCAGAGTCGTGCTTCGACGCGTGCGGAGCTGGGTCGAGTGCCGTCGGCCGGGCCTTGTCGCCTGAGGAGCCAGGTCGACTGGACCACCGGTCGACGTGTTCAACCGGCCGGGGAACCAGGCCGAGCGTTAGCGGCTGTGCGTGTGTGGGCGCTCGGCAACGGCGTCGCCGATGAGTACGCGAGATGATGACGGGCGGACGATGACGCTTCATCGTCCGGGAGCCGAGCCACCAATCGGAAAATAGGGAGGCGTCCTTTTGTATGAGCTCGTGTGCATATAGAAAAAGAACAAACCATAGTTAGATCGTTGCAATGTTTGATTGTAAAGAGGACAAGTTGAGATGAGCAACTCCCTGATCCTTTTGTATGATGAGGAGTATTTTGTGTGATGGCCGGGACTCCAATAGTCAAAATTGGTAGCGGTGATTGTTTGATCTCGGGAGATCATCCCAAGAAAGCTTGGGTTGCCTGCAGAAATTAGTCCGTTGCCGGCGATTGAAGAAAAAACCATATGCATCATGGCTCGATAGACGCCATGCCCCACTGTGGGCGCCAACTGTCGTGGGGGCAATTCCGACAGTACGAAGGGGGTAGGGTAAAGGAGCATGATCTACCGAGATGCATATGGGTGACACGGTATTTTAGCGAGTTCGGGCCACGACAGGTACTACTAATTACGTCTTAATGACAAAATTAACAACATCGTGCATGTCAAAAATATAACTAGTTACGAACACATCTAACATTGGTCTACAACATCTTCAACCTACTATTCTCGAAAAAATTACTATAAATGCAACATATCTCGTCTGAAAACTTTTCTAACTTCTAAGCGGTAAACATCGCATAGCTAATGACGAGCTTAAAAAGTAACTAATTTTCACCGTGCATACACAAGAAAATCCATGTATTGCAAGGCTCATACCTTGATCTTCAACTTCGTACTTCACTTTGCACGGCAAATCCTGCTCCAAAAGCTCCAAATGACTCCACAAAGTGATGAAATAATGCCTAAAACAATAGAGAATACACACTTAGGAACTAATCAAACAGAACAAAAACATCATGCATGCGAACCAAACCAAGAAAAATGGATATATCTTACCTTCATCTATCTTCTCTTCAACTAAAACATCATCTGAATCCAACTCTAAATCGCCCTAAATCGCTACTGTTCTTGGTCACTTAGAGGAATTCCACTTAAAGAGAGCAGAGAGGCACCGAGGCAACTAGAGAGATTCGAGAGAGAGAGCGTCTGCGTGCATTGTGTATAAAAAGAAGAGGAGGAGCACTGTAATGTCGGCACAACGGGTTAAAACTCACCTACCGCAGCGTCGGATTCCATCATAGTGGTGTCTCCTCAGCCGCAGCAACAGCAAAGCTGTCGGGCTTGCTACGTGGGTGGCATCGTCGAGGGAATCACACGCCTCGGTGCTATCGCGTCGGCCGCAGCAACAGATAGATAAAAGTTTAGGCGGGAATCACGCAGCAGACGAAACACAGACCGGCCAGTGACCAGAAAATAGACAGATGAACAGAAAATAGACAGATGAACAGAGAATAGACAGCGCCTAGGAATCAGCGCCAGGAAACGACGAGGGCACCGCAGCGCGCAGCGTGCGCCTATGAACAGGGCTGCCGCCAGCCCCTCAGGCGGCCGGGCCCAGCGGCACAGTCCTGTCGCCAGCCCCTGAGGCGGTCGGGCCCCAGCGCGCCAGCCCGTTCCGTCGCCAGCCGCGATTTCCGTTCCGCGCAGCCTGCCGCCTGGCGCCGTGGCGGCAGGGGCTGCCGCCTCGCACCGTGGCGGCAGGTGCCACGTGTCGCCTGGCGCGCCTGCCGCCACGGCCGAGGGGGTCCTTTTGTCACTTCGTCTCAGAGGGGGTCTTTTTTGTCAATTCCGTTCGCCAGGTGGTCTCTTTTGATAAAAATTCCAAACCACACCCATAGTATTTTTTTTCAAAGAAAGGACCCGATGATTCCAAGGTCAAAAAGAAAGATCCAAAAGTCCCATTGTCGCACCTCGTTGTCGTCGTTGAATCATGACGATGCAAAGACTACACAGTATACAGTGTCACACAATGGAGTCTCGTGTGTTTCTTTTCTCGTTGAGAAATGAGTGTAGTGTGTTTTTCTTCTAAAAAACCCACCAAAATGATTAGCCAAAGTCCAATATTGCAGAGCACGTCTAAAAAATAATAATGAAATGCATCTAAATCATTGGGGAGTAGTTCGCCTTCTACCTTCAGAATGAGCTGATGTTGTTCTCGTTCTACTTCCGGAGCAGGGCTAACTTTGTTACCCATGAGTGGTAGGTCATCAAGGCTATGGTATAGCCGAATCAACGCCCTGGAGGAGAAGTCGTTGCTGGAGTGGAGAAGGGCCTAGGCGCCAACTACGCATCGGTGGCACGATGAACCTACTCATATACTCCTCTCTGGTGCTCATCAACTTTATATAAGAGCAATCGCCACTGAAATAGAGCCTGAGCTGGAAAGAAAAAACCCAGGCTAAGGTACATGTGACAGCCCGAGACCGATGCTCCAGATGCCTTCCATGTTTTTCGAGTTAGCCGCGTTAATTATTTGTTTGTTGCATTCATCATGCGCATTGCATCCACATGTTTTCATAAAACTTGCATCCGTTCGTAGTTGACGTTTCTCCCGTCACCTTCCGTTGACCGTCCTGAGACCAACCACACTTGTACACGTCTGCGGCATCATTAAAAATATTGCTTTGTAAGTGGGAATAAAACGTTCTCGGAATGGGTTGAAAGTTGGCGTGCGGTCTTATTATATTGTAGGTAGACCGCCTGCCAAATTTCGTCGCATTTGGAGCTCGTTTAATATCCCAACGGTTATAACTATAGCGGCACTATAGCCGGTTCAATCGTCGAACGTTTTCTTTTGCCGGGCCACCCAAACTCCCCTCTCTTCTCAGCCCAATGTCATCTAGCAGCCCACCTATCCCACCTATACTATCCCCTCACCGGAGCCGTCGGATCGCGATCAGAGGGCTCCGAAACCCCTCAAAACCCCCCTCCTCTAGCTCCCTGCCTGTAAAAGGAAGAGCAAGCCCTCCAATCTGGAAACCCTACCCCCTGCCTCGTTTTCCGCGCACCCCCATCACCAGCCGCCACCACCTCCCACCTTCTCCACGTTTTCCGGCGCCACCCAGTCACCTCCAGCCACTTGGCGCCGCCGCAGCTGCCGCTCTCGGCCAGTCGCAGCCTGCCACGTCGCCCTCAAGCCCCCCACCAGCCGCCGCGGCCAGCCAGGCCCAGAGCTGTCCCATCCACTCCCGAGCGCCGCCGCCAGCCGCATCTTCCTCGGGATCCATCCCCGCCAACTAGCAGCCTCCGACCACCTCCCGTGATTTCCGCCGCCACCCAACCAGTGCATCCCCTCCTATCCATCCACCCACCTCGATCTCCCAGCCGCCCGAGCCCGCGAGCTCCTGCCTCGAGCGCCTCCTCATGAGCGAGGGCCCCTGCCTCCTCTCGTCCCAGAGAAAAGGAGCTCCTCCTGGAGCCCCTCCCGTGCTCTTCCTCCCCTGCCGCGCCGCCGGAGATCGGCCGACCAGCTGCTGCACCACCCTTGCGCGCCCCTGCCTCTCTTTCCCTCCTCTCCATTCTTTCCTCTGTTTCCCTCTCCATCCTCTCAACTCTCTTCCCCTGCTTCTTCTCGCAGGAACCGAACGAAGCCAGCCATGGCGCCCTACGAAGAACCCGCCGCCCGTTCAACAACCGCCAGCGACCAGCAGGTCACCAGCGTCGCGCCTCTCCTCCTCCCGTGCTACTCCCTCTCTCGTTTTCTCTCTCTCCCTCTCACCTACGACTCTCTCTCTGTCTAGGAACGCAGGAGCACCATGGCACTGCCGTTTGAACCCAGCACCGCCGGATCCGGCGCCCGGAGGCCCGATCCGCCCGTCGCCGCCGGCATCTCCATCCCCAACGCCCTTGTCACCATCCCCGGTGACCAGCGCCACCTCCTTTTCCCGCCCTGCCTTCTCTTCATCCGTTCTCCCCTGGCTCTCTCTCTGGTGCTCATCTCCCTCGTTCTCTTCTTGCAACAGGAGCAGCCATGGACGCTGTGTTCTCAAGCAGCAGCCGCCGCCGGACCTCCGCCTCGCCCCGTTCATCCGCTGCCGCCGCCGCTATTCTGCTTCCTGTCGAGCAGAGGCGACGCGCCGTAACCTCCCCTGCTCGCTCGATCCAGCCACCTCCTCGTTCGATCCAGCCCCGCGGGCTTCATCCTGCGCAAGGCCCAGCTACGCCACCCCAAGCCGGCCTCGCTCGTCGGCCTGCCACCTCCTCACCGACTGGGCCTTTGCCCATGGTGAGCACCTCAACCCCATCTCTCTCTGTCATCGCCCAGCGCACTATATTGCTATCTTGTGCCCACTGTTTCGGCCCGATTCATGTTTTTTTCCGTTCTGTGAATTTATCATTTATCCAGGACATGCATATTTCCAGAACTGTCGTTAATTTGCATTGCTAATAACTCAATAACCATGCATCCATATAAAACATGACATATATGTAAAATGCTTAGAATTTCATGTAGTTTCACAATATCTAACTTTCATTCATGCTAAAAATGTTTAAAATTTCTGTTTGCATTAATTTGCATAAAGGACATGCTAAAATGGTTTATTTCATAACTAAATAATCGTAGTTCCGAATTATATGAATGATATATGAAAATGGGATAGAATAATGTGTAGATTAACATGGTGCACTTTATTTTTATGTTTAACAACTTTAAAATTGTGTTTTAGCCAGAACAGTACCAAATTCGAAATTTACATATGGGGATTTTTCGGAATTGTTTTGTGTTGTTTCCGGCCTCATTTAAATTGTCTAGATAGGTAGATTGATTATGCTTCATCTCTTGCCATGTTTAACAACATTTAATCTTGCCATATACATAAACGGGAGTGAACTAAATAATTGTTGTGGAGTTTCGTCAATATACAACTTGTTGCATATTGAGCTTCACTTAATGTGTAGTAGTTGTTTGTTGCATATTTGCCATGCCATGCATCCTTAAACTTGACATGCATCATACTTGGTTGTGCATCATGCCTTGTTTATGTGATATTTGTTTACCATGTTTGCTTCTTTCCGGTTGTGCTTCTTCTCGATAGTCCGGTTTCGTTCCGGAGTTGTGAGGATTCGTTCGTCTACTTCACGGATTCGGTCTTCTTACTATCTTTGCTTGCTAGTTGTCTCGATGCTATCGCTATGTCTCGCTACCTACCACTTGTTTGTCAGCCTTCCAAATTGTCATGATACAGCCTCTAACCTTCCACCATCCCAGCAAACCGTTGTTTGGCTATGTTACCGCTTTGCTCAGCCCCTCTTATTGCGTTGCTAGTTGCAGGTGCAGTTGCAGGTTGTTCCATGTTGGGACTGATGGAAATATGCCCTAGAGGCAATAATAAAGTTGTTATTATTTTATATTTCCTTGTTCATGATAAAGGTTTATTATTCATGCTAGAATTGTATTGACCGGAAACTTAAATACATGTGTGAATACATAAACAAATACCGTGTCCCTAGTGAGCCTCTACTAGACTAGCTCGTTGATCAAAGATGGTTAAGGTTTCCTAACCATAGACATGAGTTGTCATTTGATAACGGGATCACATCATTAGGAGAATGATGTGATGGACAAGACCCATCCGTTAGCTTAGCATATGATCGTTCTATTTATTGCTACTGCTTTCTTGAATGTCAAATACATGTTCCTCAGACCATGAGATCATGCAACTCCCGGATACCGGAGGAATACCTTGTGTGCTATCAAACGTCACAACGTAACTGGGTGATCATAAAGATGCTCTACAGGTATCTCCAAAGGTGTCCGTTGAGTTGGCATGGATCGAGACTGGGATTTGTCACTCCGTGTTTCGGAGAGGTATCTCTGGGCCCTCTCGGTAATGCACATCATAAGAAGCTTGCAAGCAAAGTGACTAAGGAATTAGTTTCGGGATGATGTATTACGGAACGAGTAAAGAGACTTGCCAGTAACGAGATTGAACTAGGTATGGAGATACCGACGATCGAATCTCGGGCAAGTAACATACCGACGGACAAAGGGAATTACGTATGTTGTCATTGCGGTTCGACCGATAAGATCTTCATGGAATATGTAGGAACCAATATGGGCATCCAGGTTCCGCTATTGGTTATTGACCGGAGAGGCATCTCGGTCATGTCTACATCATTCCCGAACCCGTAGGGTCCGCATGCTTAACGTTCGTTGACGATATAGTGTTATATGAGTTATGTGAATTGGTAACCGAATATTGTTCGGAGTCCCGGATGAGATCCCGGACGTCACGAGGAGTCTCGGAATGGTCGAGAGGTAAAGATTTATATATGGGAAGTCATATTTTGGGTTCCGGAAAAAAATGCAGTTTTTTCGGTATTATACCGGGAAGCTTCCAGAAGGTTCCGGAGGATTCCGGAGGGGTCCGGAAATCCACAAGTGGGTCCACCACGTCCCAAGGGCTGGCATGGGCTAAGGGGAGGCGCCCTGGCCTTATTGGGCCAGGCGCACCAAGTCCTCAAAAGCCCACGCAGCCAGGGAAGGAAAAAGGGAGAGTCCTAGTAGGAATAGGATTGGACTTTGGAGTCCAAGTCCACGTGTGTACTATTCACGGTTACTGTTCACGTGGCACTATTCCTTCTACTCCAAGCCCCTACACATATATAAATAGAGGAGAGGGGGCGCCCCAAATGAGACACAACATTGTCTTAGCCGTGTGCGGCGCCCCCCTCCACAGTTCCGTCCCTCGGTCATATTTTCGCAGTGCTTGGGCGAAGCCCTGCGGAGATAGCATTACCATCACCGTCACCACGCCGTCGTGCTGCCGGAACTCATCCACTACCTCGCCGTCTTGCTGGATCAAGAAGTCGAGGACATCACCGAGCTGAACGTGTGCTGAACGCGGAGGTGCCGTACGTTCGGTACTCGGTCGGTTGGATCGTGAAGTTGTTCGACGACATCAACCGCGTTGGTCTAACGCTTCCGCTTACGGTCTACGAGGGTACGTAGACACACTCCCCCTCTCGTAGTTATGCATCTCCATGGATAGATCTTGCGTGTGCGTAGAATTTTTTTTGTTTTCCATGCAACGTTCCCCAACAGGGACATGGATATCATGGGATATCACAATATCTCTTATTTTATTAATGCATCTATATACTTGGTTGTGTGTGGAAGGCTCGGCCTTTTGCTTGGTGTTTTGTTCCACTCTTGCCGCCCTAGTTTCCGTAATACCGGTGTTATGTTCCATGATGAGCGCTTCTAACACATGTGGGGTATTATGGGGCCCCCCTGATCATTCATTTTAGGATAAGACTTCTCCAGCAAGGCCCAACATTGGTACTCCATTTGCCTAATAACAACTAAAATTTGCATAGGGACTTTTCGGACCCCGAGGATAATTAATCAACAACCCGGTCCCAGTGCTCCTCATGAGTGTTGGTCCAAAACTAGAGCACTGTGCGGGGCCGCCCCTAGGCAACTTGGGGTCTTTGGTACCTGTACGCGTAGCTTATCCGGTCGTGGCCTGAGAACGAGATACGCGCGGCTCCTATCGGGGCGTCGGCACGCCGGGAGGTCTTGCTGGTTTAGTTTTACCTTTTACGAGTGGCTTGTCCACCGGGATTCCTTATCGTAAGCATCGTGTTATCATGGTGTGAGGATGTTCCATCGGATGCGTGTGGTAATTTATAATGGACTACTTGGAGCACCCCTGCAGGGTTAAATCTTTCGGAGAGCCTTGCCCGCGGTTATGTGGCGACTTGGAAATTTATAACCTCCGATTGTAGAGAACTTGACACTAAATCTAATTAAAACACACCAACCGCGTGCGTAACCGTGATCGTCTCTTTTCGAGGGAGTTCGGGAAGAGAACACGGTGGGGTTATGTTTGAACCGTAAGTTGGTGTTCAGGATCACTTCTTGATCAAACTAGATTGCGGCCGTTTATGCGTAGTTTACTCTTCTTATTCTTGTACTCGTAAGTTAGCCACCATACAATGCTTAGTACTTGCTGCAACCTCACCACTTATCCATTCCATACCCATTAAGCTTTGCTAGTCTTGATACCCATGATTATGGGATTGCTGAGTCCTCGTGGCTCACAGTTTACTACAACAACAGGTGCAGGTATAGGTAAAGCGATGATTTGACGTGAGAGCGATGCTTGTTCTATTTGGAGTTCTTCTTCTGCTTCTTCTTTTTCGTCGATCATAGGATGGGTTCCCGGTTGGCAGCCTGGGATTAGCAGGGTGGATGACATTCTTCTTTTTCGTTTGATTTCATCCGTAGTCGGATCCTGCTCTTCTGTATGTTGGTTGCTATGTATTGATGTATTCATTTATTCATGCTGTAGATTGTGGCGAGTGTAAGCCTTTATCTGGTATCCTCATCTATTCAGTACATGGTATGTTGTAATGATATCCACTTCGCGAAGCGTCTTCGATATGTGCTTCTATCCTTAGTGAAATTTCTGAGTTCCTTGAGGATAGGACCGCATATTGAGCGTGACAGTACACCCAACCCATCGTCCCAAATGAGCATGGGGAGATAACCCCTAGAAGTTCCTCGGCCTCGTCGCTTAGAGTGCCACCAGGATGGAGCCGAGATCGAGGGGAATTTATTGCAAACACCAACGCCGGCATCCAAACACCACGGGAGGAGACACAAAGCTAACCCTAAGCTATTGACCACAAAATGAGCAAGGTCTAGAGGTTCTCCTCCCCCCCTGCCGCCATTACAACAAGCAACGGAGGTGAAGGAAACCCCGGGTTCGTCGATGGCTGGAAGAAGGAAGCGGACACCATCCCCGTCTCCTTTCGCTTTGTCTTTTACATCGTTTTGCGGCCTGTAAGGAGCATAGTGTGTAATGCCGAGTTGCAAAAAAGAGTATTGTATAATATATAATGCCTTTGTGACAGCCTATAGGAGTATATTCGACATGTTCAACTGTGATTCAACGCAGGTGTATGTTGTCTACAAATATTTCCTGCTGTGAAAATGCGCCTCCAACATCTCGCGACGGCGTATGGCGTTGGCTACATTTCCAGCATAACCGGTATGAACACAGTAGCTGGTGCACAAAGTATTTCCAGTAAGAATCGTGCTGACGATAAATCCCAAAGCTCAGTCCTGTCCAGAGAGGAAAAAAATAACAATTTGACTAGTCAAGTGACAACGATCGTCGATCTAAAAAAAATAGCAATGATCGTCAGCATGGATGTCATGATCTGTCACAAGAGGGCTAGTTTTCAACTTACAAAAAGGGGGTCAATTCCTCGGCAAGCTCGAAGTCACTTCTCTTCTGTACCAAAAAACCAAAAATTCATGGCATATTTTTTTTTGTTAGGACGAGCTTTTCAACAATAATTACACATCAGCGTAAACTTTGTCAGATATAAAATAATGTCATTAAATTTGTAACATTCTCTTTCTTTTCTCAAAAACAAGGCACATATAGTCATTTGTTTGGACCAACCAGAAGTTGAGTTGAGCGGGTGAGCACTGATGAATATACATGTGTGCAACAACCTGCATGCTCTATTTTGGGAGACTCATGGTATGTCCAACCCGCAAATTTCCTCCCGCATCTGTCCGTAGACAGGGGACCAGTCCGTGGACACGGATGCGAGAGGCCGTCATCCAATGCTATCATGTAAATGTCTGTCAGTAAAGGCCAATTTGAAATTCAAATTTAGTCCGATCCACACAGCACGTCGGATCACACCAGCGCCGGATCGCATGCTCGATCACAACAAAAAAGAGGCAAGTATGCTTAGTTTTTACATGCCCGAATCCAAAAGAATATCAGTCCGTGCAATTTTCTGCCCTCCCGGATCGGCAATCCTAGCCATCTACTCCCCGATCAAGGTGCCATCGCTGCCGCGTAGGCAGCCTCCGCCTCCGCCTCCGCCTCTGTCGCGTCCTCATTGTCCGCCGCTATCAACTCATCTTTCTGCCGCTGCAACATCTGATAGCGGACGGATTGCACGATCATTCTTGCGTCGGCATCCAAAGAGGCCACATTCAAGGACAACATCTTGGTGTCCTCCGCATTGGCGGCGATCTTCATCTTCTTTTCCTCGAGCGCGGTCTGTCGTGGGAACGAGTGTGACAGTAGATGGTAGGGGTACGTAAGGAGAGGGCAGAGTCCTAGCTACGGGGAGGGTGTACATACGGATGTATGAGTTCAGGCCCCTCTCGTGGAGGTAATAGCCCTACGTCTCAGGTGCTCGGGAGCTCTTTGTCGAGTGTAATTGGGGTATTGTTACAGGGAGTGCGAACCAACCCTTGTGCCAGAGGGGAGGGGTGGCTTATATAGAGTGCGCTGCTCCTCATAAGTGACCGGCGTTTAAGGGTCAGATCGTGGTTATAAAGACGTACGTTACTGGTAACGTACAACATAAATGCTATTAATGGTCTTGATGAATGCCTGCCCGTTAGCCTCCCTGGGGTGACTTCTGGGCTTCTGTGGTCGACTGTCTTCTGGTCCTTCCGAGTGAAAGGTAACTGTCGAGTGAAAGGTACCTCCGAGTGTATATTGTCGAGTGACTTGTATGTCTTGGCGATTTCAGTCGGAGACTTCCTTGTAGCTCTTAAGCTTTCTGGGGCAGTGTCCTTAGATAGGGCATGTAGGTCAGGCCTATGACCCTACCCTAGGTACATATCCCCATCATTAGCCCCCGAATGGATCGGGGTTCGAGTGTAAAAAGTGTCAATGCAGGTTCTGACAAGACACAAAAATTCCGAGTGCATTTTGAGGCTTCTTAGAAATCTGCGTCGATTGGAACCTTTATCGTTCGCCCTGATCGATTCTGTCTTGAAGTATATCCGAGTGAAATTGAGCTCGAAATCAGGTCCGAGTGAAACTGAGCTCGAAATCAGGTTCGAGTTGACTGCAGAGTCTTCTGATGTGACGGTTCGCTCCGTCGGGCCCGGATTTTACGGGATTCGAAAATTGGATAAACGCGCGCCGAGCGGGGATGACGCAACCGCAAAGGCAAGTGAGGGCTCGACGCCTCGATTACCGCGCCGCCAAAATTGCCACGTACCGCACCTCCTCTGGATTCGGGATACCCAGAGATCTGACGGGCCCGCAGGTCAGTGACCCACACGGGCGGATATAAGGGGCGACGACGCCGGTGCTGGTACAGTATTCTTCCCCCAAATCTGCTCTTCTCCTCCTCTTCCTCTGCTCAGCTCCGCTCCGACGACCGCCGCCGCCATGACGAAGGGCAAGACGGAGAAGCTCGAACGCGCCAAGAAGGGAGGAGCCAAGGCGAAGAAACCGTCGGGCACCCGGTCGACGGTGCCGCCGGGGTGGATCCAGGGGGATTTCCTCCAATCGACGGTCATGGCGGAGGATGTGCAAAATCTCGTCGTTGACGGGTTGATAGCTGCGGAGTCCTGGAGATTGCCGAAGGGGGAGACCGAACCAGAGCCACGCGACGGCGAGCGAGTTCTGCTTCTCACTCACATCGAACGAGGTTTCTCCATGCCACCCCACCCATTCATCCGCAGTTTCCTGAACTATTTCGGGGCGCAGCTCCACCATTTTCCTCCAAATGCGATTGCCTATCTTTCCTGTTTCATAACCATGTGCGAATGCTTCTTGGGCTGTCCTCCGCATTGGGGTTTGTTTAAACACATATTCTCTGTTAGATCTCAATCCGTCAAGAAAGCCAATCCCAGTGATAGCAAAACCAATGTAATCCAACTGTGTGGTGGCTTAGGGATCCACAAGAGAGGTAGGAGTGCATTTCCCTCTATGACCTTTCCCGATTCTGTCCGGGGTTGGCAGTCGACATGGTTCTATTGCAAGGATGTTGCATCACCAAATATGTCGACTGGACTTCCTCCTTTCACCTTGGATCGACCTACCACTCCCAAACCACTGTACGTGACAAAGGTAGAGAAAATCCAGGTAGGGATCCTAGTGAACGCTGTATCTGATCTCATCCGCGGCGGAGTGACTGGCTTGGATCTCCTTGAAACGTTTCTCAGTCGACGGATCCAGCCTCTCCAGGCCCGGGATCACACCATGTGGCATTACTCGGGCCCTGAGGATACCACTCGGACTCATCCTGAAGAAGTTTCCGACGAGACCGTCTCCCAGTGGCTCAGGAGCATCACCGGAGCCTGTGACAATCCCGAGGGAGCGAAGCAAATTCCGCCCTTTTCTGCTTTGAACCCACCAAAGAATCTTGTGAGTTATACCTCCGTCGATTGTTTTAATATCTGTAGAGTAACTGGATCTTCAGTCGACTGACTTTGAAGCTTGTATCTTGCAGGAATTTACAAACATGTACTCGCCCGTGCCAAACGGAGAACAGTCTGACGAAGAAGAAGGGAGCGCAGATGACAGCACAGACGGCGATTATGCCAACGACAGCGAGAGCAGCGATGACGACCTGGAGGAAGGCGAGGTGGAAGCTCAGGTCCCTCTGCGCGCCGGGCGTCGCACCAAGCAGCAAGAAGACTCAGAGTTTACTCCGAGCAAAACTGTGGCGTCGAGCACAAGGAACCCAAAGCGTGACCGTACCGCAACATCAGGGTCGACTGAAAAAGCTGTGAAACAACTCAAGCCGGACGCGCCAAAACCTCAGAAGGCCCTGCCTCGTATCAAGATTGTTGTGCCTGTTGCCTCAACGTGAGTGTTTATTTTCCTGCAATTGTGATTGTGGCACTTCATGCCCCTGCTGACCGAGTAGAGTTTATCCGCCAGAGCTGCTACCTCTGTGACGTCGCCCCAGCGAAATGATGGGGACCATATGGAAGTGGACCCTCTTGACGCGGTCACCTCCCAACGAGGTATAACAAACCCACACTCTACTCTGTTTTTTGAAGAATAATCGTCGAGTGACTTGATTAAAATTGCCGATTGATAGCTGACGAAGTCATCGAACTGGAAGATGACGAGGAGCTGCAGCGAGGAATGCAAGATGAAGCTATGCCTCTGGAGGCTCCACACGTACGCACTCGAAGGACATCGTCAGGACAGACGCCCCATGGGTCGACTGCTGTGACACCTCCAGCCCTTTTGGCCCCGCTGTCGAGTGCTCCGCCAGCCACTTCAATTCTGGTGGCTTCAGCACCTATTGGACAATCTGAAGCACCTCCTGCTGCCTCAGTTACAGCACCAACTCATTCGACGCCCGCATACCCTTTGTATCACGTCCCGGAGGACCAAACTGGAGCTGCCAAGGAAGCCATGATTCAGGCTGGGCAGATGATGCTGCGAACAAAGGAGGCGTATGAAGCCAGCAAGTTAGCCTATGATGCCAGCTCAGCGCTTCAAGCCAACGTCCGAGTAAGTGCTATTGTAAGTTCATTTCCGCTTGAATTCTTGTCCATCTTGATTTTACACCCACTGGGTGTTTTCTTCGCAAGTAGATCAGGTAGTTTCTGGTCCAGTGGGGGCACGCTGAGTGCACCCACTGGGTGTAGTCCCCGAGACCGCTGTCGAATGACGAAGGCATCGACAGGGGTCTTAGAGTTGATTTGAAAGTTGCTTGTCACTCGACAGGACGGGCTTGGTCGAGTGATAGTAGGTCCAGTGGGGGCACGCTGAGTGCACCCACTGGGTATAGTCCCCGAGACCGCCGTCGAGTGCTTGTATCGGTGGGGGTCTGATACAGACAATGTTCGCTTGATTGCTTCTTTTATACTCTGACATGCCAGACCTGGTCGAGTGTTTTTGTATCCAGTGGGGGCACGCTGAGTGCACCCACTGGGTGTAGTCCTCGAGACTACTGTCGATCGTTGACGATGGGCAGTAGTCTTAAGAACCATTCTGCAGGTTTCATGGACATCATTTCCATCAACCATGATATGACGCTGTATAAGGTTGTGGGGTGGGGCGGCGGGCCGCCTTTCAGTCGACTGCACTTGTACTTTTCCACTCGGGAGTAGAGAAATATCCATGTTGACTGAACCCCTTCTTTGCTGATTTCAGAAAGCCTGTGGGCTCGGGACCAAGTACGTAGAGCTGGAGAAGGAAAAGAATCGACTTCTGCTGGATCTGGAGCTGACGAACAACAACCTAGACCGTGCACATACCGAATTGAAGACTTTGGGAGGTAATCTTTGTCGATCAATTGCATTATCACTTTCATCTCCCATCCTTTGAACCGAGTGAATCCACTCGAACAGACGTACGTGACGAGAACCGTCGTCTCCGAGCGCGACTCAACAATGTTATTTCTTTAGATACCATGAATAAGGCGCTCGAGGACAAGGACAAATCACTTGCTGATGCTCAGAAGGAAGCGAAGGAAAAAACTGAAGCTGCTGAGAAGAAACTTGCTGCAGCCAGTAAACTGGAAGAAGAGAACGCCAAACTCAAGCAGGAACGATCCGACTGGATCAAGAAACTTGAAGTGCAGACCAAGGGAAAGAGTGCTCTGGAAAAACACTTAGGAGACTTTGCGAAGAAAATGTTCAGCATGCTTGAAGGTGACTTTCTTCTATCGAATGAATTTCCTTGATTTCCTCAGAACGGCATTGTGATCACCTTTTCCCTTTCTCTTCACGCAGAATTCTGTCAAGACTTTGAGAAGGAAACCGAAGAAATCGAGCCCAATCTGGACCCCACGGAGTCACTCGTCGGAGACGCCGTGGCCATGGATATGTTTCAACTCGAAGCTCGTCTTAAGAGTGTCCAAGGATATGTCACTCGGCTGAAGGCTGCATTCGAGAAGGTCGACAAGGAGTTGTGGCCTGAAGATTCTTTCCAGACTGACCTCGAGTCTATGATGACTCGCCTCAACGAAATTCCAAGTCGAGTGCAGGCGTGGAAGAAATCCGCTGCTCGTTGTGGTGCTGATGTGGCACTTTCACTCGTCAGGGTTCATTGCAAGGAGGCCAGGGAGGACAAACTGAAGGCTCTCCGAGTGATCAACACAAAGAAACTGCAGTTTGAAGATTTCATGGAGACTTTCATCGAAGCAGCCACTCGGATCGCCGACGGAATTGACCTGGACACCTTTGTCGAGCCCTCAAGCCCTACTGGAGCTTGAACAAGTGCTTTGCTTTCAGTTAAAACTTTATTTGCCTCGGTATGCCGAGTGATGGTGTAACCGATTAAAACTTCGTTCAGGCCTTAAGCCTGAGAACTTCCCTTTGCGCAAACAAGTTTTTGCTGCGCTAGAGATTCTAGTCTTACTCGCATTTTTGCTTTCCGACATTTTGCTTGGTTGAATTTAGGACTTAGGCGAAGACTGGTTCGCAGCTAAGTTTCGAGTGTTAGGAATACCTTACACTCGGCAGGATTTTTTAACTTAGGTGAAAACTGGTTCACAGCTAAGCCCCCGAGCAAGAGGATTGCTCTTTACTCAGAGAAGTTTTCTGAACTTAGGCGAAGACTGGTTCGCGGCTAAGTCTCCGAGTGTATTGAATGTTATACACTCGGAAGAGTTTTTAACTTAGGCGAAACGGATTCGCAGCTAAGCCTCCGAGCAAGAGGATTGCTCTTCACTCGGGGAAGTTTTCTGAACTTAGGCGAAGACTGGTTCGCGGCTAAGTCTCCGAGTGTATTGAATGTTATACACTCGGAAGGGTTTTTAACTTAGGCGAAACGGATTCGCAGCTAAGCCTCCGAGCAAGAGGGTTGCTCTTCACTCGGAGAAGTTTTTGAACTTAGGCGAAGACTGGTTCGCGGCTAAGTCTCCGAGTGTATTGAATGTTATACACTCGGAAGGGCTTTTCACTTAGGCGAAACGGATTCGCAGCTAAGTCCCCGAGAGAGAGGGTTGCTCTTCACTCGGAGAAGTTTTTGAACTTAGGCGAAGACTGGTTCGCGGCTAAGTCTCCGAGTGTATTGAATGTTATACACTCGGAAGGGTTTTTCACTTAGGCGAAACGGATTCGCAGCTAAGCCTCCGAGCAAGAGGGTTGCTCTTCACTCGGAGAAGTTTTTGAACTTAGGCGAAGACTGGTTCGCGGCTAAGTCTCCGAGTGTATTGAATGTTATACACTCGGAAGGGTTTTTCACTTAGGCGAAACGGATTCGCAGCTAAGTCCCCGAGAGAGAGGGTTGCTCTTCACTCGGAGGAGTTTTTGAACTTAGGCGAAGACTGGTTCGCGGCTAAGTCTCCGAGTGTATTGAATGTTATACACTCGGAAGGGTTCTTAACTTAGGCGAAACGGGTTCGCAGCTAAGCCCCCGAGAAAGAGGGTTGCTCTTCACTCGGAGAAGTTTTTGAACTTAGGCGAAGACTGGTTCGCGGCTAAGTCTCCGAGTGTATTGAATGTTATACACTCGAAAGGGTTTTTCACTTAGGCGAAACGGGTTCGCAGCTAAGCCCCCGAGAGAGAGGGTTGCTCTTCACTCGGAGAAGTTTTTGAACTTAGGCGAAGACTGGTTCGCGGCTAAGTCTCCGAGTGTATTGAATGTTATACACTCGAAAGAGTTTTTCACTTAGGCGAAACGGGTTCGCAGCTAAGCCCCCGAGAGAGAGGGTTGCTCTTCACTCGGAGAAGTTTTTGAACTTAGGCGAAGACTGGTTCACGGCTAAGTCTCCGAGTGTATTGAATGTTATACACTCGGAAGGGTTTTTCACTTAGGCAAAACGGATTCGCAGCTAAGCCTCCGAGCAAGAGGGTTGCTCTTCACTCGGAGAAGTCTTTGAATGTGAAATTGTGCGATCGGAATCGACAATAGACTGCGGAAGTCATAACTTAACAAACGACATCGTCTGGAGTACTCTTATTACATCAAAACAACTCAGTCGTCAAGTATAAAAGCATCGAAGCAAATCCGCGTTCCAGGCGCGTGGCTCATCAATATTCTTCTTCAAGTTGAAAAGATGGTACGCTCCGTTGTTCAGCACCTTGGTGACGACGAATGGGCCTTCCCACGCTGGGGCCAACTTGTGGGGCCGCTGCTGATCCACTCTGAGCACCAGATCACCGTCGTGGAATGAACGGCTCTTGACGTGTCTCGCATGGAAGCGGCGAAGGTCTTGTTGATATACAGTCGACCGGATCAGGGCCATCTCTCGTTCTTCCTCTAGGAGATCCACACCATCTTGTCTAGCTTGCTCAGCTTCGTCTTCAGAGTATAGATCCAATCGGGGGGAATTGTGAAGGACGTCACTTGGCAAAACGGCTTCAGCTCCATACACAAGGAAGAAAGGAGTGCGTCCAGTCGACCGGTTTGGAGTCGTCCTCAAGCCCCATAGAACAGACGGCAATTCAGTGACCCAAGCTCTAGCAGCATGATCGAGATCTCGCATGAGCCGAGGCTTCAGTCCTTGGAGGATAAGACCATTCGCTCGCTCAGCTTGACCGTTAGACTGGGGGTGCGCAACGGATGCGTAGTCCACCCGAGTGCCTTGAGAGGAGCAAAAGTATCTGAACTCTTCCGAGTCAAAGTTAGAGCCATTGTCTGTAATGATACTGTGGGGGACTCCATATCTGAAGGTTATTTCTTTCATGAATTTGATAGCAGTGCGGGCGTTCAGCTTCTTGATGGGTTTAGCTTCAATCCACTTAGTGAACTTGTCGACCGCAACCAGTAAGTGAGTGAATCCACTCTGGCCCATTCTAAGGGGTCCAACCATATCCAAGCCCCATACAGCAAACGGCCAGATGAGTGGAATAGTCTTCAAGGCAGACGCAGGTTTGTGTGACAGGTTCGAATAAAACTGGCATCCTTCGCAGTGATCGACTATATCTTTGGCCATCTCATTGGCGCGTGGCCAAAAGAAACCCGCTCGGTAAGCTTTGGCAACAATTGTCCTAGAGGACGCATGATGACCACAAGTTCCCGAGTGAATCTCCTCCAAAATCAGTCGGCCTTCTTCAGGAGAAATACACCGCTGAATCACGCCAGTCACACTTTCTCTGTAGAGTTGTCCATCCATAACAGTAAAAGCCTTGGATCTGCGGACTATCTGTCGAGCTTCATCTTCATCATCTGGGAATTCTCGCCTCAGAATATACGCAATATAAGGAACAGTCTAGTCCGGGATGATCACTAAAATATCCATAACCAGATCAATAACTGCTGGGACGTCGACTTCAGTCGGATCTGAAGCGCTCTTTGCTTGCGGGAGCTCTTCAGTGAAAGGATCTTCCTGCACCGAAGTAGAATGAAGATGCTCGAGAAATACATTGCTGGGGACAGGTTTCCGAGTGGATCCAATCTTTGCCAACTCATCAGCTGCTTGATTCTTCACTCGGGGAACATGATGGAGTTCCAAACCTTCGAATTTCTTCTCGAGTTTCCTTACTGCATTGCAGTATCTAGTCATAGCGGGGTTCCTGACATCCCACTCTTTCATCACTTGATTGACCACCAAATCAGAGTCGCCATATACCATCAGGCGCCAGACGCCGAGTGAAATGGCCATACGCAACCCATACAAGAGTGCTTCATATTCAGCTTCATTGTTGGAGGAATCAAAGTGAATCTGTAAAACGTAACTGAGTTTGTCGCCTTTTGGGGACACCAGTACTACGCCAGCACCAGACCCATTCAGCATCTTCGAGCCATCAAAGAACATGGTCCAGTGTGCCGAGTAAACTTGGACTGGCTGCTGCTGTTCAGTCCACTCGGCCAGGAAATCAGCGAGAGCTTGAGACTTGATTGCTTTCTTTGCTTCAAACTTGATGTCAAAATAGAGGAGCTCAATAGTCCATTTGGCCACTCGACCAGACGCATCTCGATTGTGGAGAATTTCAGACAATGGGGCATCACTGACGACTGAAATTGAGTGATCTTGAAAATAATGTGCCACCTTCTTAGCTGACAGATATATACCGTACACAAGCTTTTGGTAATGTGGATATCTTTGCTTTGAAGGAGTCAACACTTCAGAGACGTAATAAACAGGACGCTGGACTTTGTAAGCTTTACCTTCCTCTTCCCTCTCGACAGTGAGAACTGTACTGACGACCTGATTAGTAGCCGCTATGTACAATAGCAATGGCTCCTTACTGCGCGGAGTAGTAAGCACCGGCTGGGTGGAAAGCAGAGCTTTGAGCTCGACAAACGCTGCTTCAGCTTCAGAAGTCCACTCGAATGTATCAGACTTCTTCATCAGTCGGTATAAAGGCAATGCCTTTTCACCGAGACGAGAAATGAATCGACTCAATGCTGCCAAGCAGCCTGTGAGCTTCTGGACATCGTGCACACGCTCAGGGCTTTTCATTCGGGTGATGGCACCGATCTTTTCAGGATTAACGTCGATTCCCTTTTCAGAAACGAGAAAACCGAGTAATTTGCCGCCAGGAACACCGAAAGTGCGCATGTTTCAGCTAAGTCAGACAACAGGTTGGAACCTTTGCGAGACTTGACGACAATGTCATCCATGTACGCTTCAACATTCCGAGGGATCTGATTGAGTAAACATTTTTGAATCATGCGCATGAAAGTAGCGCCAGCGTTCTTCAAACCGAAAGGCATGGTGATATAACAGAAACACCCGAAAGCGGTGACGAAGGCTGTCTTTATTTCATCCGGACCAAACAGACGGATCTGATGGTAACCAGAGTAAGCATCCAGAAAAGATAGACGCTCACACCCCGCAGTTGAGTCGACAATCTGATCAATGCGGGGGAGTGGAAAATGATCTTTCGGGCAGACCCGATTGATATGTTTGAAATCAATACACATGCGGAGTGACTTGTCCTTCTTAGGGACCATAACGACGTTCGATAACCACTCGGAGTGGTAAATCTCACGTATGAACTTAGCCGCCAAGAGACGAGCCACCTCCTCGCTGATTGCTTTTCGCTTCTCCGTTGCCGACCGACGCAAATGCTCCTTCACAGGCTTGGCCTTCGGGTCAACTCTCAACCGGTGCTTAGCCAGTTCCCTGGGTACACCAGGCATGTCAGCAGGCTTCCATGCGAAGATGTCCCAGTTCTCACGGAGGAACTGGATGAGCTCGGCTTCCTATTTGCTGTCGAGTGTCGTCGAGATGTTGGTCGGGGCAGCTGTTGGATCTGTCGGGTGAATGTTCACTTTCTTCACTTCTCCTGCCGACTGAAAAGCTGACTCAGAAGCGGGCTTCTTAGCGCGCAACAGGTCGGAAGGATCAGTGTTTTTCTTGTATTCTTCCAATTCGACCATGGCCATCTGATGATCAGCGATCTTGGAGCCCTGCTGAAGGCACTCCTCAGCCCTCTGTCGATTGCCAGCGACTGTGATCACACCCTTGGGTCCGGGCATCTTCAGCTTGAGATACACGTAACATGGACGGGCCATGAAACGGGCATAAGCCGGACGACCAAGGATGGCGTGGTATGCACTCTGGAAGTCCACCACTTCAAATATCAATTTTTCATTGCGAAAATGCTTATTGTCGCCAAACACAACATCCAACGCTATTTGACCGAGTGAACGGGCCTTTTTCCCAGGGATGACGCCATGGAACTACATGTTGCTTTCACTGAGTCGGGACATCGGAATGCCCATCCCCTTGAGGGTATCTGCATATAGGATGTTCAGACCGCTTCCACCGTCCATCAAAACCTTGCGGAGTCGAGTGCCCCCCACAACTGGGTCCACCACCAGCGCTTGCCGCCCGGGGGTAGCAATATGCGCAGGGTGATCTGACTGATCAAACGTGATAGCAGTCTGAGACCACTTGAGATATGTGGGGGTAGAGGGAACCGCCATGTTAACCTCCCTGTTGATAACTTTCAGTCGATTCTTGCTCTCAACATCAGCAAAAATCAACAGAGTGGCATTGATCTCAGGAAACTCTTCTTTATCTTCTTCATCTCCCTTTTCAGGGTCTTTTTCACTCGACTGGCTCTCTTTGAACTGTTCGATCAGCAAATGGCACTGTCGGGTGGTATGCTTTGGCAATATTAAATTGCCCTCTTCATCTTTCCTCGTGTGGATTGCACACGGTAAATCCATAACATCTGTACCCGACTGATTCTTTGAATTCTTGGGGGTGAACTTAGCTTTGGACTTTATTTTATTTTTGGCCTGAGCCGCCAGAGCGGCCGCTTCTGCCGGAGCGGGGGGGTCAGCCTTGCGCTTCTGCTTCTGATTGGAATTTCCGCCTGCATCATTGTCGACTGCTTTTCCTTTACCGCTTTGGAGGCGGTCCTCTTCTTCACCATTGGCGTACCGAGTGGCAATCTCCATCATCTTGCTCAGAGAAATATCACCAGTGCGGCCAAATTTCAGATAGAGCTCTCTGTATCTAACACCAGCCTTGAAAGCACAAACAGCCTGGTGTTCGGAAACATTCTCCACCATGTGATGCAGGGTGGACCAACGCTGAATGTAGTCTCGCAAGGTCTCATTGGGCTTCTGAACACAATGCTGCAAATCAATCAAACCAGCCGGACGCTTACAGGTGCCTTCAAAGGTTCTGATAAACACTCGGGCCAAGTCCTCCCAGCAATAGATGCAAGAGGGAGCCAAACGATTCAACCAAGCTCTGGCCGAACCATCTAACATCAGGGACAAATGCTTCATGGCTATGTTGTCGTTTCCTCCACCAATCTGCACAGCCACTCGGTAATCATCTAACCATGTCTCGGGCTTCGACTCGCCAGAAAACTTGCCAATTCCAGCCGCCAACCTGAAATTGGGGGGAATCTCTGCAGAGCGAATGGCTCTGCTAAAACACTCGGTACCAGACACAACAACACTGCTTCCACTCGGATAGTCTCCGTTATAACCATCTCTGTGGGCTCTGCCTCTATCGACCCGTCTTTGAGCGAGGACATCCCTTGCGTCAAACCCAGGATTCCGCTCATCACCGAACGGGCGCCTATCATCATTGCGCCGGGGCACATATGAACCACTCCGCGGAGGAGAAAGCACCCGACGGCGGTCATCGCGGTGATAACGAGGAGCAAACTGATCTCGCCCTTGATCTCTGTACCGATCTTCATGGTAACCTCCGCCTCTGTGGCGCAGACGTGACCCAGGGCTATGGGCCGACTGAACTGTCTCCGCCCCGGGTGAATTGCTATGTAATATGTTTTGCGACTGAGAAACAGCCACATTCTGCTGCTGCGCTGCCTCGAGCAACGTTCTGATCTGTTGCAAACCTCTACCAGCTTCCGATCGTGACGGCTGTATAGAATCTGCAATCCTAGCAGCAGCCGCAACATTCAACACTGGAGTACGGAATACCTCGACGTTATTCCGCGATCCACTCGGAAACAACTGTCGCTGACGTCGATTGGGACGCGGTGGACGCTGTCGAGCGCGCTCGTCGAGTGCTTCCTGCATCTCTTTGAGTCGAAGGCGAGTAGCCTCCATGGCCTGGGCCTCAGCAGTCGTGCCGACGATGGGAGTATGGAGAACATCGTCATCCCGGCGCTGCTGATCATTCGACGTTCCACCAATCTCGCGCCTGGCGTGGCTGAAGCCAGGCGGCGGACTCTGATGAGAGCCAGCCATAAAAACTTCAGCCGCAGGATCGCAGCTCTCGCACTCGGAGGGAACGCCAGACCGATCTGACGCCGAGTCGAACACGCCGAGAAGTGACTCGACGGGCTCGATGGCCGCAATCTGCGCGGACGAAGCCTGGCGGGCCGCCGCATGTCGCACCCAACGTTGTAGCCGCGAACGACCGGATCGCTTGCGGCGATGAACAGCATGGAGGGCCGACACGTACGGAGTCGACGGCTGAAGGAGAAGAACACCGCAGGAGCTTGCGCAAAAGTGCGTCGCCCCACGACTCGGGAGCGCCTCAACATCCAGAGGCGCCTCCCGAAGCCATGCCGAATCGTCGGCGATGAAGGTGAGCGCTCCGAGACGGATCTCGCGGCCCAGGAACAAATCACCGCCGGATGACATGACGAAGGAAAACAAATGCAACCTCGCCGGAAGTCGCTTAGACACCTGCCCCACGGTGGGCGCCAACTGTCGTGGGAACGAGTCTGACAGTAGAAGGTAGGGGTACGTAAGGAGAGGGCAGAGTCCTAGCTACGGCGAGGGTGTACACACGGATGTATGAGTTCAGGCCCCTCTCGTGGAGGTAATAGCCCTACGTCTCAGGTGCTCGGGAGCTCTTTGTCGAGTGTAATTGGGGTATTGTTACAGGGAGTGCGAACCAACCCTTGTGCCAGAGGGGAGGGGTGGCTTATATAGAGTGCGCTGCCCCTCATAAGTGACCGGCGTTTAAGGGTCAGATCGTGGTTATAAAGACGTACGTTACTGGTAACGTACAACATAAATGCTATTAATGGTCTTGATGAATGCCTGCCCGTTAGCCTCCCTGGGGTGACTTCTGGGCTTCTGTGGCCGACTGTCTTCTGGTCCTTCCGAGTGAAAGGTAACTGTTGAGTGAAAGGTACCTCCGAGTGTATATTGTCGAGTGACTTGTATGTCTTGGCGATTTCAGTCGGAGACTTCCTTGTAGCTCTTAAGCTTTCTGGGGCAGTGTCCTTAGATAGGGCATGTAGGTCAGGCCTATGACCCTACCCTAGGTACATATCCCCATCACGGTCTTCCTCTCTTCGATCATGGTCCTCCTCTCTTCGAACTTGAGCTTCTTGTCCGTCACAATCCCAGCCATCTGCTCCCCGACCAAGTGTGAATGTTGTTCCAAAATGTTGTGCCCTTTTGCTCCATGCCATGGATCGGATCGAGGCTAGTGGCCAACCATGCATCACACAACAGCTCGTCATCCCGCATGTTAAAACTTTCTCCTCTACCTTTCTTCTTCGGATCGCCGGCTATATCATCCGGATCATCGTCCTCGCCATCCTCCCCTCCTCCTCCTCCCCCTCCTGCTGCTGTTGTCCGGTGGCCCAATGCTGATGTTGCTGTGTGCCCACGCCGGTCTGGGTGTAGGACTGTTGCATGACCGTCTAGGTGTAGGATTGTTGCTACTGGTAGTTGCCGGACTGGGTGGGATCCGAGTCTTCCACCTGCTCGTCATCATAGCCACATCCTCCTCCTTCGCCTCCATCGTGGATGGTGTCAAGCATCTCCCTGTCCTTGTCGTCGTACGCCGGCTCCCCCGCTCTAGGCATTGTAGCAAACAGTGTGCGGGCACCCATTTGCTCCTCGCCCGCCGTCCGCGCCCGGACGAGTTGCACCGAAGAAAACTCGGAGAAGAGCGGCTCCGCGTTTACGTCGATGATGTAAGGCACCTTTCCGGCGGGGGTTCCGAGCTGCTTGGCGACATAGAAGTACGGAGGCTTGTAATGCTCCGGCCACGGCGCCGTCTATATTGTGGGCACGCCCGTCTAGGCACCGCGGCCTCCGCCGCGACGTCCACCACGCCCGACGCCACCACCAGGCCCACCGGCGGCCATCCGCTTCTTGAGCTTCTCCTCCTTTGTGGCCTCGCTCTGACGCAGCTAGTTTGCCGCGTAGCCGGGCTGATCTTCCGGACGAGCGTGATGCTCGGATCCTCCGGCACCTCCGGCAACTCCATCTCCGACAGGTTCTCCTCCGGTTCCATGCGTCGGCGGCGGAAAGAAGGAGAGCATGGGAGAAAATGGCGAGAATTGGGTGGAGAGCGGCGGTGGATGGAAGAAAAGAGTGAGGGATTTTGGCGCGGAAACAGTGCGGGTTGCTACAAAAGCGCGGGCTCCGCCTTCCTTTTGGGTGGGCCAGGGGAGTCATAGTTTGTCGTTTCTCGTGTCCGGACTCCCGCGACCCCCCGCCCCCACGTTTGGTTCCGGTTTGCGGGAAAATCATGGTCCGGACTGCGCCACGGACCAATACAGGACCGCGTTGGATGGCTTCCGGGTCTGGACAGCTGAGTCTGGATGTATGCGGGCGGTTTGAGGGTCGGTGAAAGGATCTAGATGACAACTAGAGGGGGGGTGAATAGGCGTTTTTAAACTGTTACGGATTTGGCTTTATCCTAATGCGGAATTAAACTAAACGGATACCTTTCAAGCACAAATCCTAAATATGCTAGGCTCAACTAAATGCACCAACAACCTATGCTAAACAAGATAGGCACTTAAGGAAACTAGCAACCACAAACTATATCACAAGATATGGAAATGTAGGAACAACTAAGCAATTCAACTAGCACAAGATATATCAATGAGAGCAAATATGAATTGCGGAAAGTAAAGGGTGTGAGTATGAGATAACCACAAGTGAGTCGGGGACGCGGATTTATCCCGAAGTTCACACTCGTGAGAGTGCTAATCTCCGTTGGAGCGGTGCCGAAGCCAAAGCTCCGGGGCGTCACCAAGTGACTCACCGTATTCTCCCTTTCGAGTCACCCTCAACGGATGAGCCTCGATTCACTCGGGGTTGGTCTTGAAGGCGACCACCACACCTTTACAAACTTCTCCGGAGCACACCACAAGCAAGGAAGCTTCCGGAGGAACCTTGACCACCTAGGCCACTTCACACCCTTCCCCGGAGCACACCACAAGAGGAAGCTTCCGGGGGAACCACGACCACCTAGGCCTCTTCACAATCTTCTCAAGTATATCACCAAACCGTCTAGGAGGCGGAAACCTCCAAGAGTAATAAACTCACGGACTCTCACTCGAACTAATCGATGTGGGGAGCTCAAACCAATGCAACAAATGCAATGCAAGGTCAAGCAACAAATGCTCAACTCACTCTCTCAATCTCACAAGATGCACTCTCGAAAATAGGAGATTGAAGAGAGGGGATGCAATGGATAGGATCAACAAATGGCTCACAAATCCATCCACAAATCCCCCTTCACATAGAGGGGAGATAGGGGTTTGGGAGAGGTGGTATGAGGCTCAAAAAGGTGTTTAGAAAGTGTATGAATCAACCCCAAACCGGTGGGGAGGAAGGGCTCTTAAATAGCCAACTTCCAAAACTAGCCGTTGGGGCTCCAACGGGCTGATCCTGGGCACCCCGTGCCCACGGGGGTCAAGACCCCGTGCCCACGGTACAAGCCCCGTGCCCACGGGGTACCCAGAATAGTCTGCAGCAGCCCACTAAAACATGCACAACTTTGGCATACGGACTCCGAATTCGATGATCTTGGGCTCGTTTTGAAGCTATGGAAAAGCCCAAGGTCCTCACATAGAGAACCACCCAAGATCAACAAGAAAGAATGATGCAAATTATGCAAAGGTTTGAGCTCTCTACATGCGACGTGATCAAGCTACTCGTCCGAAAGTCCCTCTTGATAGTACGGCTATCAAACCTATAATCCGGTCTCCCACCAAGCACTATGAGACCGGCAAAACTAGGAAAACCTAGCTAAGATATACCTTTGCCTTGCACATTCCACTTAAGCTTGTTTAAGACGTTAATGCTTGCTTCACAATGGAGTCCTTTTCTTGTCCACAACCACTTGGTGAAGATACGCGAATTGCTTCCTCATGTTGCAATGAGGGAAGCCTTAACTCAAGCCCATCTTCACAAGTACATTATCATGATGTGGACCGCAAGCTTCAAAGCATATAACCTTTGGCTTCTCATCTTGCACTTGGACTCCTCGAACCCGATGACCATCATCACTTGATGTCATCCACACATAGGCTACTTGAAATCTTTCCTTTTAATGCAAGCCCATGAGAAAAACCTAACCCACATAGACATAAGAAACATATAGCATGGGTTAGGTAACAAAGCACAATTCACAATTACTTACCATACCACTAGATCACTTTATCTCACGTGGTACAATGTTTGTGCTTTGTGAGTTGACCACTTAGATATAATCTTCGTGCTTCATCTTGGTCAACCAACATCTTTACTTTAAGCTCCATCTTGGTTTCTTGAAAGCCACAATGAACTCTACATTTCCCTTCATTGCTTCAAGACTATATCAGCAAAGACTCTTTCATGACCATATCAAGTTCCACTTTGAATATCATCTTGGTCACCATTTGCCCTTCTAAAAACTCCATCACAAGCTCTTGAGAGGCACAATGAATTTCTTCACTCTAGTTGCTTGCTTCAAGACTTGATCAACCGAAACCCAACACATGAGGTCACCATGATCTTGTCTTGAAACCATAACTTGAATTCTTCTCTTTGATTATTCTCTCAAGCCCTTGATCCTTAAAAGCCCAAATATGTCAATCTTTGAGATCCTCCAATGAACTCCACCATGAACATAAATAGATTAGGCATTGAAATCAATCTTGATGGCTTCAATAGAAATTCCCGAAGACCAACTTGAAACCTCACTGGACATGGGATCTCGAAAGCCAAAAACCTAGGCCCCGTTAACACGGGGTATCCAGAGAGTTGACACACGACCCCGTGCACATGGTACAAGCCCGTGAGCACGGGGTATCCAGAGAGGGATACCATAAGGACTTCTTCGGATGCTTTGATGGCATTCTTCACAAAACAACCCAAAGCAGTTCAAGCATCACTATGGAACATATCTTCATATAAGATTCAATGCACTTGATGCTCCATAGGAATTGTCATTTAATACCAAAGCTTAGAGCAAATATATCTTCATATATATGGGCTTCATCCTTGATTCCATACAATATCATTCTTCACAAAACAACCCAAATCAATTCAAGCATCACTATGGAACATATCTTCATATAAGATTCAATGCACTTGATGCTCCATAGGAATTGTCATTTAATTCCAAAGCTTGGAGCAAATATATCTTCATATATATGGACTTCATCCTTGATTCCATCCAATATCCTTGAGGCACCATCTATGGACAAAACCTTCAAATATATCTCACTGAAAACATTAGTCCATAGAGATTGTCATTAATTACCAAAACCACACTTAGGGGCTACATGCCCTTTCAATCTCCCCCATTTTGGTAATTGATGACAATCTCAACAAGAGGGTTTATATAATGAATTTAAAACAAGTATGCAATTTATCCGAGAATAAATTGTATACTTGAGGTGGATTCGATAGCCTCAAATATCACAAAGATAGTTAATGTTATCAAAACCGGTTGTACTAGCATTAAAATACTACACAAGAATTTGATGCTGGTAGAACCACACTATATAGAGCAAACTCCCCCACAATATATGCACGTGAAAGAACTTGGTGGAGTTTTCTCTATATACATATCCATGCAACAAGCAAACACAACAAATGGTAGATATGCATGAATGACAAGAACCAACCCACTTTTCCTAAACCCTCTAAACTTCTCCCCCATTGGCATAAAATGCCAAAATGGAAGAAATCCAGAAGGCCAATATAGTATGAGTTCCTCCTTAATTTGCGCATTTCTCATATGTGAGTGGAATCAAATGCACATACCCATTTATGAATAAATGGAGGAGCTCAAACTATATTGGGGATCCATAGAATGCAACAAGAAGATAAAACATGAGAATCAAACACGAAAAAGATCCAAAGAACATATTTTGAACAAGGGATAAAGGAGATATCCAATATGATAATCATGCTAAGCATGGGTCCAAAATATATCCAACAACTCATCAGTGCAATGATATATGCAATACATACAAGCACTCACTACTCAACCTCTTACCAGATTCACCAAAGAATAAAAAGAGACAATCCAAGTGACTGGCAAGGAATAAAGGATATCAAAGAGGGATATGCACTTTCTCATGTGTATGAGTTTCTTAAGTGGCCAATAATCATCAAGATGAGCATCCACAAAGAAACTTGCACACACAAAAAAGATACAAAAGATAAGAGCATGATATCCATGAATGAATCCATCATTATACAAACTTGATCTTTAGCATAAGAGCTATGGCACATGGCACATGGCACAAGGCACATGCCGTAAAATGATCTTATTTGCATAAAAATGAATTACTAAGCATGAGAGAAAATACCACAACCAAATTGAGTGTTTTTGCAAATTTATCAATATTGCACGTAAGAGCACTTTGAGGAATTGGTATGCAATAAATTGCTTAATTGGCATATTTGGGATAAGTGGACCATGAGCATGGTTTTATAGATCCCCATGATATGCTTCTTCTCAAATGTCTCATGGATGCAATAAGGAGGTTTAAGCTTTTGCAAGAAACACAAACTCAACAAGTACTAATCATGCCATGATGCAACATACATAATGTTGACTCTAATTTAAATAAATGCATGAGGTAAGTACTTGTTACCGAGAGAGCATTGGTTCAAGGGGCCCTTGATCTCGCACGCGAACATGAGGGACTTGATCTTTATCTTGGATAGGTACATGATCTCCCATAGCATCTTGCTCTTGTGTTGGGGGTGATGACTTCCCTTGTGATGGATCCACAAGAGGGGCTCTTACTCCTTCTTCTTCTACATGGACATGGGGTGTTTCTTGTGGAAGAATATGACCAATCCCCATTGTACTTGTAGCTTGGGAAGGAGCCTCATCACCTACAACACTTGAAACAATTTGCTTTGCATGGAAGCCGTTATCCTCATCAAACTCCACATTCGCCGTTTCCTCAATACATCCCATGGATTTATTGAGAATACAGTAAGTGTGGGAGTTTGATGCATATCCAACAAATTGACCCAAATTTTGTCTAACCGGGTTTTCATGATGAGAATGAAATACTTACAACCAAACCGGGTTTTCATTTATCTTCTCCCACAAATCAAAGAATCAACCAAGCTTGGCTCTAATAATTTTCCACGGTGTCTCCACCTTCCTCATGAATTAGCCAAGCATCCAATGCTTCTCCAACGCACCTAAAACACATTAAGGTACAATTTGGTCCCCAAACATATTGGGTCCAAAGTAGTTAGCACAACCACAATACATAGGGCAAACTCCACATTAAATATGTGCAAAAGGATATGAACTCGAAATTCATGCACATCTTTAACCATTAAGGATATTATGGAGTTTACCCTATATAGAGGATCAAGTAGAGCAAGCAAGGCACGAAGAAGTATATAAATAAATATGCATGCACAAGCCTACCGAGATCCAAAGTATAAGAAGAGAGTTTCATAGTGTTCTTGACCGGGTGGGCATTTCTGTCCCATGGACCCCGTGTGCACGGTACAAGTCAGCCCCGTGCGCACGGAGTATTCAAAGCCTAAACCACCACCTCGTGCGCATGGGGGTCAAAAGACCCCGTGCACACGGGGTATCCAGGGAGTTACGCAGTACCCCGTGCGCACGGGGTATCCAGAACTTTTCTGTTGCAACTTTCTGGATACCACGGCAAGCACACTACGAAGGCAAATAAAAACCAACATGAGATAATTAATGGATACTTTGAGAATTTGAATTTCAAATGAGCTTGACATACCGCATAGTGACTAGATAATATTGAATATCAATACTATGTGATATTTCTCATATTCACATTTTGGGTTTGTGATGTGCACAAAACATAACACTCCCCCATAATGTGATGATCCACTAATATCTCGCAAGAGCCAAACAAGATACAATAAGGCTCAAAACAACAAACACACTACATGATATGCAATGCAACCTACACATGCTAGATAACACAAATCAAGCATACTAGGAAACACAACATATAAATGCACATGCTAGATACAAAACCTAAGCATGCAAGGGGCGAGTAACTTTCAATGTAAGCAATATAAATACAAGTTACCGCAAAGAGGAACATTTGATAGATAATATGAAGATAATCCACATGACTTGGCTTGAACAAATAAATGGTGAATATTCTTTTCTTCATGAACTAGCCAAATCTCCAATGTCCTCCACACACCTATTGATCAAGGTTGAGCTTGATGGTCCCCAACCAAGTTGGGTCCTAAGAATTTAGTCACAATAGGCTTGGCAACCCAAATGGCCTTTTTCCATTTCCAAACCACTTTGGGCGCCAACAAACTTGGCAAACAAATTGCCAACAACATCCTTCCTAAGCGAATAATGATCATTGACTAGAGGAGGCTTAGGGATGTTACCGTTGGGACAAGATGAGGATATGTGTCCCTTCTCACGACAAATATAGCAATATGTGCTCCCCCTTCTCTTCTTCTTTATTTTCTCAACTTGGGGAGCATTATCTTGGTTCCTCATTGGTGGTGGCCTTTTTTCAAGTTGAGGTTGACCTTGAGATTGAACTTGAGGTTTACCTTGAGATTGAACTTGAGGCCGCTTCCCTTGTTGCTTCACATTTGAAGCCTTCTTCTTCAATGGACAAGATCTCACATGGTGTCCAACATTCTTGCACTTGAAGCATGTAATGTTGGCCTCATTCTTGACTTGGTCTTGTCCCTTCTTCTTGTTCTTGGACTTCTTGTTGTTGGAAGTGAAACCAAGTCCACCCTTGTCATGAGGGGATTTTTGAACACGCAAGATATTTTTGAGAGTGGAGTTCCCTTCATGACACTTCTCCAAGTCTTTCTTTAAAATAGTGACTTGGGCCTTGAGCTCTTTGTTTTCCTCTACAAGGTTAGTATCAACAAAAGTACTAGAGGACGTAGAAGCTTCATTGTTAGAGCAACAAGGCAAGGAGATCAATTCATCACAAGAATTGACAATAATATGTCTAGATGAATCACTAGGACTAGCACATGTCAATAAAGCATTTTGAGTAGAAATAGTGCTAATGTCCACATGAGGCTCACGAGATGTTACCTTAGTCACAATAGCCTCATGAGCTAACTTTAGCCTTTCATGGGAGATTAGAAGGTCATCATGAGAGCCCGAGAGCTTTTCATGACTTTCTTCTAATTTCCCATAATTGCTAGTTAGCAGAACAAGTTGCGCCCTTAGCTCAACATTCTCCTTCAAGATAGATGCTTCACAAGATGTAGAGTTAGTAGCACAAGCATCATTGACAATATGGGAGGAGCTAGAAGAAACTAGAGACTTCACATGAGTAGCTTGAAGTTCCTCATAAGACTTAGAGAGTTTGGTGAGCTCTCCTTTGACATTCTTGTAGCCAAGGTCAAGGTGCTCAAAATCCTCTTTAAGTTGATCATGAGCAACTTCAATCTCTTCTTTGGAAGATTCTAAGTCTCTAAGAGTTTCTAGAGCATCAAGAAGGTTACAATCAAGTTTTTCATTTTGTTCTTGCTCTTCGTGAAGTAAATCATTACATTTCCAAAATGAGTAATAAGATCTTTAAACATCACATAAGTGTTCTTATTTACCCCACGAAGAGAATTACCAATTTCATATATTTCTTGACTCATATCCCTATCACATTCATCATCACTCTCATCATTATCATTACTATGAGTAGATGATATCTCGGTAGTACCTTTTGCCATGAGGCACATGTGAACATCAGAGGTTGATGATGATTCTTTTGGAGAGGGAGATTCTTCATCATCAAGAGTAGGATATCCATGTCCATCCTCTTGACACTCATAGCATTTCCTCTCCAACGTGGTGATGTCCTTCTTTGCTCGTCTAGCAATTTCTCCATTAATGATGTGTGCACTATTTTTCTTTATTTCCTCTACATTGTTAGTCAAACAACAACTAGAGGAAATAGAAGCATATAGATCATGGCAACAAGGAATATCAAGCATATCATCACAAGATGTATTCAAGGAGTCTCTATATGATATGCATGGACTATCAACACAAGAATGTATGTCATTTTTGCTAGATGTGTTCAAGTCCAAAGAAACTACAACATTAGCATTTATGCATGAAAGATCAACAATGTTGAGCACAACATCATCATCACAAATGATATTTCCACTCACCATGTCATTACCTTGGGACATGCCATATGATGGTGAGGTGGAAGAATTTGAAATGATCGAGCACACGGAGGAGGAAGCAATATGGAGTTCTTCATGATATGAAGATGTGGAGAACTCCTCAAGTGACACCCCCGAAAGATGATTGACCTCATCAAGATTGGACCCACCATATATTTCTTCAAGTTTGGTCCACATCTCATGAGCCGACACACACGTCATGATTGACTCAAACACTTCGAGGGATATAGACCGGATTATGGCATTCTTAGCACCATACCCACAAAGCATATCATCATTTTCCTCACTAGTTGGAAGAAGTTCATCCTTCCACGGAGAAGCCCCTACAAGAACAATTCGCACAAAATTTGGACCCATGGCCCGGAAATGACAAAGCATGCGAATTTTCCACAAGTGATAGTTTGTGCCACTAAAACAAAAGGTGTCATCGTGCACTAAACCACTAGTCGACATTTTTACTCTCTAGGCGGTGAAGCCTAGCAAGGAGAGACCAAAGCTCTGATACCAATTGAAAGGATCTAGATGACGACTAGAGGGGGGGGGTGAATAGGCATTTTAAAACTGTTACGGATTTGGCTTTATCCTAATGCAGAATTAAACTAAACGGATACCTTTCAAGCACAAATCCTAAATATGCTAGGCTCAACTAAGTGCACCAACAACCTATGCTAAACAAGATAGGCACTTAAGGAAACTAGCAAGCACAAACTATATCACAAGATATGGAAATGTAGGAACAACTAAGCAATTCAAATAGCACAAGATATATCAATGAGAGCAAGTATGAATTGCGGAAAGTAAAGGGTGTGGGTATGAGATAACCGCAAGTGAGTCGGGGACGCGGATTTATCCCGAAGTTCACACTCGTGAGAGTGCTAATCTCCGTTGGAGCGGTGCCGAAGCCAAAGCTCCGGGGCGTCACCAAGTGACTCACCGTATTCTCCCTTTCGAGTCACCCCCAACGGATGAGCCTCGATTCACTCGGGGTTGGTCTTGAAGGCGACCACCACACCTTTACAAACTTCTCCGGAGCACACCACAAGCAAGGAAGCTTCCGGAGGAACCTTGACCACCTAGGCCACTTCACACCCTTCCCCGGAGCACACCACAAGAGGAAGCTTCCGGGGGAACCACGGCCACCTAGGCCTCTTCACAATCTTCTCAAGTATATCACCAAACCGTCTAGGAGGCGGAAACCTCCAAGAGTAATAAACTCACGGACTCTCACTCGAACTAATCGATGTGGGGAGCTCAAACCAATGCAACAAATGCAATGCAAGGTCAAGCAACAAATGCTCAACTCACTCTCTCAATCTCACAAGATGCACTCTCGAAAATAGGAGATTGAAGAGAGGGGATGCAATGGATAGGATCAACAAATGGCTCACAAATCCATCCACAAATCCCCCTTCACATAGAGGGGAGATAGGGGTTTGGGAGAGGTGGTATGAGGCTCAAAAAGGTGTTTAGAAAGTGTATGAATCAACCCCAAACCGGTGGGGAGGAAGGGCTCTTAAATAGCCAACTTCCAAAACTAGCCGTTGGGGCTCCAACGGGCTGATCCTGGGCACCCCGTGCCCACGGGGGTCAAGACCCCGTGCCCACGGTACAAGCCCCGTGCCCACGAGGTACCCAGAATAGCCTGCAGCAGCCCACTAAAACATGCACAACTTTGGCATACGGACTCCGAATTCGATGATCTTGGGCTCGTTTTGAAGCTATGAAAAAGCCCAAGGTCCTCACATAGAGAACCACCCAAGATCAACAAGAAAGAATGATGCAAATTATGCAAAGGTTTGAGCTCTCTACATGCGACGTGATCAAGCTACTCGTCCGAAAGTCCCTCTTGATAGTACGGCTATCAAACCTATAATCCGGTCTCCCACCAAGTACTATGAGACCGGCAAAACTAGGAAAACCTAGCTAAGATATACCTTTGCCTTGCACATTCCACTTAAGCTTGTTGAAGACGTTAATGCTTGCTTCACAATGGAGTCCTTTTCTTGTCCACAACCACTTGGTGAAGATACTCGAATTGCTTCCTCATGTTGCAATGAGGGAAGCCTTAACTCAAGCCCATCTTCACAAGTACATTATCGTGATGTGGACCGCAAGCTTCAAAGCATATAACCTTCGGCTTCTCATCTTGCACTTGGACTCCTCGAACCCGATAACCATCACCACTTGATGTCATCCACACATAAGCTACTTGAAATCTTTCCTTTTGATGCAAGCCCATGAGAAACACCTAACCCACATAGACATAACAAACACACAGCATGGGTTAGGTAACAAAGCACAATTCACAATTACTTACCATACCACTAGATCACTTGATCTCACGTGGTACAATGTTTGTGCTTTGTGAGTTGACCACTTAGATATAATCTTCGAGTTTCATCTTGGTCAACCAACATCTTTACTTTAAGCTCCATCTTGGTTTCTTGAAAGCCACAATGAACTCTTCATTTCCCTTCATTGCTTCAAGACTATATCAGCAAAGACTCTTTCGTGACCATATCAAGTTCCACTATGAATATCATCTTGGTCACCACTTGCCCTTCTAAAAACTCCATCACAAGCTCTTGAGAGGCACAATGAATTTCTTCACTCTAGTTGCTTGCTTCAAGACTTGATCAACCGAAACCCAACACATGAGCTCACCATGATCTTGTCTTGAAACCATAACTTGAATTCTTCTCTTTGATTATTCTCTCAAGCCCTTGATCCTTAAAAGCCCAAATATGTCAATCTTTGAGATCCTCCAATGAACTTCACCATGAACATAAATAGATTAGACATTGAAATCAATCTTGATGGCTTCAATAGAAATTCCCGAAGACCAACTTGAAACCTCACTGGACATGGGATCTCGAAAGCCAAAAACCTAGGCCCCGTTAACACGGGGTATCCAGAGAGTTGACACTCGACCCCGTGCACACGATACAAGCCCGTGAGCACGGGGTATCCAGAGAGGGATACCATAAGGACTTCTCCGGATGCTTTGATGGCATTCTTCACAAAACAACCCAAAGCACTTCAAGCATCACTATGGAACATATCTTCATATAAGATTCAATGCACTTGATGCTCCATAGAAATTATCATTTAATACCAAAGCTTAGAGCAAATATATCTTCATATATATATGGGCTTCATCCTTGATTCCATACAATATCATTCTTCACAAAACAACCCAAAGCACTTCAAGCATCACTATGGAACATATCTTCATATAAGATTCAATGCACTTGATGCTCCATAGGAATTGTCATTTAATTCCAAAGCTTGGAGCAAATATATCTTCATATATATGGACTTCATCCTTGATTCCATCCAATATCCTTGAGGCACCATCTATGGACAAAACCTTCAAATATATCTCACTGAAAACATTAGTCCACAGAGATTGTTATTAATTACCAAAACCACACTTAGGGGCTACATGCCCTTTCAGTCGGCATTGGAGATGCCCTCGTAGAGTATCCGTAACATAATACTGCTCCATAAAAAATAACAAGCCTCGGATTTTAGAGGTAGCATTGAGGAAAAGAGACGAGATTTTTTAAGGCGGTAAGAAGGATTTGCTGGTCAGTTTAAATCCAAATTCTTAAAAAAGCTCTACATGGGTAAATGATATTTTTGAGATGAGCCTAAAACTCGAATCGAAGTGAGAAATAACGTAATTATCGATCAAAGACTAATCCTAACGAAACAAAATACGCATGTAATTTAAACGGGTGGAGTATTGATTTTCGAGTTTATTGTCTAGTTTGCTTAAAATTCAGCTTAAGATTATCTGCACTGCAATCTAGCACAATCTGTTCTTGTTTACACGGCCTCTTGTATTTTGAGCCTCACTTTGACCACTAATTTAACAAATAAAATGCGAGTTATGTGCCATATAAATTATACCACTCAAACTTATTTGGCATGTGATTCATATGGTTCTCTTTTTAGAGCATATAACTTTTAAAATTATCCTAAATTGGTGTCTAAGTTAAGCTTAAAATACGACGGGGACTTGTAAACCGTAACAGAACAGAACGACTATCCTAATAAAGAAAAACATAAAGAATAAAGAGTACTGTGAGTATTGAGAAAACGAAGGTCAACTTCAAGATAATTAATACAGCTTAGACACAGTACAAATGTACTTGGGCAGCAGAGCATATATGCATGCATGCCCCCTTTTCTCCTTATTTTCTTCTTTCCCCGGAATAGGACTGCTGCTCTTGACGAACGAAGATACGTGTACCTTTTCTGCAGAATTATGGAAGGAAACGGGGAAAATGATTGCCCAACCTAGTCCAACGCCTGAGTATGACATCCCACACAAATGTTTCTCCGTGGAAAATCCCCCTCCGCCATCTAGCAAAGGCGATCGGTGTGACGACATTCCTTCCCTTTCAAAGCTCTCTTCACAGTCACAGGCCTCGGTCGTCGCCTACCTGCTGAACCTCTCGGATCAGTTGTGTCTGGCTGCCTGGCTGTTGCACAAGTCATTGCTTACCTGAATCTCTCGGACTCGGAGTATATTTTAAAGCATAGGGATGTTAACGACCCGCTAATACAAAGAAAAATGCAGCCGACGACGAATCACAGACTACGTCCAGTCCTGTCGATCAATAACTAGTTTGACAAAGTCAAGAGAAGAGCGATCGTCAGCATGGATGTGTCCCAAGGGAGCCAGTTCTTCGATAATTAAGCTTTTTAAAAGCCATTGACTTTGGAGCTTATTGTCTGGTTTACGTAATCACGGCTTAAGACTAGTCCAGGACACAGCAAACTAAGTGCGGTAGCATATTTTTCTGCTTTCTCCAGTACTGGACTTCTGCTCTTAACGAGCAAAGGCGAGTACTCTCTCCGTTCCATAATATAAAAGCGTTTTTGACACTACAAACTAGTGACAAAAACGCTCTTATATTTTGGGACGGAGGGACCATAATATAAGAGCGTTTTTGACACTACAAACTAGTGATAAAAACGTTCTTATATTTTAGGACGGAGGGAGTATAATATTGCTAAAATAGGAAAAGAGATGATTCCCAGACTGATTCAAAGCCCGAGTTTGACGTCGCCACCCGTGGAAAATCCACCTCCAGCATACATCGAAGGCGTTTTGGTTCTTCGCAGACATCAGCCGTTGCGTGCCCTGTTTCAACCTCTCGGATCAGTTGTGGCTGCTGCACACCTCTGTGCTTTTCTTCCCATACTTTATAACCAACAGGAACCATGCAGCTGGCGATAAATCGCAAAGCTCAGTCCTGTCCGGAGAATATACTACTGTGTACTCAAGTGTCAAGTGACAACACCATGGATGTCAGGATCAGCCAGTATTTTTATTTTTATTTTTTTGCGGGAAAGGATCAGCCAGTAGTTCCTCGGCAAGCTCGAGGTTGTATTGATTCTGGAGCTTGCTGTACAGTTTACCAAATTTCAGCTTAATATTAAGTAATACAAGCCTCAAAATCAGATCCGGCTCCACGGGTACAGATTCGCGCAGACACCAACATGTTCCGATCACCCAACCTGCCCCGCTGCTCGGCCGGTAAAGCGTCCGCATGGATTATTCTTAAGCCGGCGCCCTCCTTAATCTATATGACAGATCAGGATCGCACGTACGTACTAGCATCGTGTAGTTTTTTGCAGGTAGGGTGCCGATCGATCTGGGGACTTACGGCATCTCCAATGTCGAACCTTAAACCACCCTTATACGTTTGATCCGTTTAGTTCGGACGTGTTTCGCCATTCAACGCGGGTCTGTATCGGTTCGCAGAACAGTTCAGACGTATTTTTTCATAAACTGGAGGCAAACTGAAGGGAGGGGCTTTGCGGGCGTTGCCACGTCCGTGTCTAACTAAAATGGCCCACCAAAACCCCCTTTCCCGTGCTCGCGCCCCTTCCCGCCCGAAGTGGTCAGCGCCGCTCCAGAGTACCAGTGCCACATTCATGCCGGCTCAGAGCGACGCTACCTCTCACGGCGCTCCGGCATTGAAACGGCAAGCCGGCTGAGAACGCTGCCCTCGCCGCCTCCCGGTGCCTTGCGTTTAAACAACAGCCCGTTCATCCGTCTGCCTACATTAAACATGCGTGAGGTTGCCGAGGAACGGCGAGCCGGCGCCACCCGCCCGTCCGTCTGCCGCCCACCATTAATCACGTCGCCGGTTGCCTCCCCCCCCCCCCCCCCCCCCGCGCGCTATATAAACCGTAGGCCCGGTCATAGCTGCACTCATCATACTCCGCTCACCTCCTCCTCTCTGCACCAGGTCTGGGACAACCTCTCGTCCGAGCAGAAAAAGGAAATCACCGCAATTGCGGCCGACTGACAGGCCAGCAGGCAGACGAAGGCCGGCGTTGCGGACGTCCCAATGGAGGACGCGGCCGAGGACGAGCCGGCGCCACTCACCTCGCCAGTCCATGCTGGCATCACCATGGGCGAGGTCCGTGCCGACAACACGGACATGATGCGGGAGGAGCAGGAGGCCGCCGCCTTTCGGTAGGCGCAGGCCGACCAGGCCTACAACCTTTGCCTCCTCAACGAGCACCGGCGCACGGAGGAGCTATTCGCCGCCAGCACGGCCATCGCGCCGGATGTGGACGTGGCCGAGCAGGAGTCGCTGGTCGACTCCTATCGCATCGCCAGCGAAATCCGTCGTGACCGCTGGCGACACCTCCAGTATCAGAAGGACTTAGAGACCGCCTACAAGGAGATGGACGAGGTGACGGGTGAGGTGTTCGGCAAGAGCGAGGACAAGGAGGACATCGTCAGCTCCGCCACACCACTCCCCGCCGCCACGACCACGAACCACTCCCCACCGCCACGACCACGAAGCCGGTACGTCCACGAGCGCCGCCGACAACAAGGAAGAGTAACACATGGGAGGTCGCCGACGCTTGTATCCCATGAAGGCCACCGCTTCTCCCCTCCCATTGAAGCCAAGCTTGGTGGGCTCAACATCGTCGGCCGATTAGCCGCTTGGCGGCGACGTGGAGACGGATAGCTTCAGTTCTCGGCGCCCAAGGCTACGGAGGAGACGAAGCTTCATTTTTCGGGGCTCATGGCCGGCCGGAGGGGGAACAAGCGCGGGCCGTCATTTTAGGCTAGGTTTTGAGTCCGGTCTAGTTGAAGTATGTGTAAATGTAATGAATTTGCTCCGGTTTAGATGAAAAGCATTTGGTTTTATGTAAAAATTATCCAAGTATGAATGAATATTGTCAATTATGCATCAAATTTGTTTATTTTCGTTAAAATTCTTCCAAAATGTAACTGGACATATGCAGACAACTTTGGATGGCTCCCTCCCGCATCCGTGCCCGCGGATTGATCCCCCGTGTCCGCGGACAAATGTGGTGTCCGGTTAGGGGATCGGCGTTGAAGATGCCCTTAGCAGCTATCTGCATATCACTATTTTGTGCTTGTGCTTTCGATATTCTCTCTCCTTTCCGGTTTACAGGGCTCATCTAAAAAAAAACGTTTTCCGTTTTATAAGTCTCATTTCTACTACTTACCATCACATGTTCATGTCTCAATGTGCATTAAATCATTGCATGTAAGGATAAAGATAAAACTCACGAATGCATGTAGTAGAAGTTCTTGGTCATTTAGTGATCATGCATGCATGTGTTGTAATTAATGCATTGATATACACAACTTTTTGAGAAAAACGAGTGTATTAATTATATTAATTAAGTACTTTTGCAAACTACAAAATTAATTTCACCATTTATCATCTACCTTGGCTGAAGAGATTTTTAAATTGAGCCATATAAACCGGAAAGAAGGGAGTAAACCAGAACCAATGGCTTCAATATGTAGTTTAGCTGCTAGTGACCCCGTCTGATTAAAGCTACCCATGCATACGCATCTCACGAGTCATGACACAACCACAATGCCTCAATGATAACTACCACAATCAAAAAGTATCATTGCTAGATTTGGGGGTATTGGTGGAATCAAATGATGCCGTAAATATACTTAAAATATTAATGCATGTCATCAAAAATATATCGTTGGATTTATATTTAAACATAGTTTTTGATTATATTATTTTTGCTATGTATAACTTCTATTTAATTAGAAAAAATCATGGTCAAAATTTAACACTAAATGCGAGGGGACTAATAAACCAGAACAGAGGCAGTGTACTACTGTATACTCAAGTGTCAGGTGACAACAACATTGATGTCAGGACCAGCCAGTAGTTCCTCCGCAAGCTCGAAGTTGTATTGATTCTGGAGCTTCGTGCCTGGTATTACCAAATTTCAGCTTGGTAATGCAAGCCTCGAAATCAGATCCGGCTCCATGAGTAGTGCAGATTCGCGCATACACCAAGGATGTGTTTGTAGGCATTAGGCCTGGTCAGGCCCGCACCGGATGTTTTTGGTTGCCTGGGTTGCATCTAGAAGTTGGTCCGCACGAAATTTAAAGCAGCTCTGCATCTGACTATGCAGGAGCCGTTTTTTACGAGGCAGACTGAGTCGAGCCAAGATCGAGCCCAGGTGGTGGGCATCTTGCACGACGAACCCTAGTAGTAAACAGCCGGTACATTGTTTCTTCTTCCACCTCCGTTAAGTTTCTTCTCTAATTTCCTTTCTTCCATCCCTTCTAATCTACACAACGATGTTTCGATTTAAGATAAGCTCTACATGAAAAAGATGCACATCAATGCTACGGTTTCATTTTTTCGATCAGTTCGTAGTTCCGTCGACTCGTAAATGTTCAATTTTGTGTTCATGTTTGGAGCTATTTTGGATGAACTTTGTCAAATTCGTCGCGCACGGTCGACCGTTTGCAATTTCCTTTGACCAGTAGCTTCATCTTACAGTTTCACACGACTTTCGTGTTGCACAATTTCTGTTTCGACGATCGTAGACGATTAGATCTAACTTCTTCGTTGTGAAAAGTATATACGCATATGTGTGATATGTGTTAATGACACTCCTTAATTTCGGTCTCCTCTCCCGTGTCCTGCTACACCGGCGTCACCGCCGGCGTCGCTCCTCTCGGCCTTCTCTTTTGTGTGCTGTTGCACTAGCGCCACCGCAGGCGTCGTTCCTCTCAACCTCCTCTCCCATGTTCTACTACACTCACACGGCCGTCGTTCTTCTCTGCATTCTCTCCCATGTCCTGCTGCACTGAAGCCATCATCGGCGTCGTTCCTCTCGGCCTCCTTGCTCGCGTCCTACTACACTGGCGCCGGCGCCATTGTCATTCTCTCCCGCGTGTTGTTGCACTAGCACCACCGCCGGCGTCGTTCCTCTCAACCTCCTCTCCCATGTCCTACTACACTCGCGCGGTCGTCGTTCCTCTCTCTCCCATGTCCTGCTGGACTGAAGCCATCGCCGGCGTCGTTCCTCTCGGACTCCTCGCTCACGCCATACTACACTAGCGTCGTCGCTATCGTCGTTCTTTTCGGCCTCCTCCTCCGCGTCCTACTACACTGACACCACCATGGCGCACACTGCATTTTTTCTCCATCATCCTCTGCCTCAGCGCCCTCCTATTCGTTACTCCACACGGACTTTCTTCGCGGCGACGACGCTAGCAACTAGTTCACTGTGCCGCCGATGGGATCGCTTGCCCGCGACTCCGTGCTCGTCGTGTCGGACGCGGCGCTGCGACCACCGTCCACCGTTGTCGCCGAGGCACTCTAGTATAACACTGTGTGTTATGTGTAGCTGTTAACACTTAATCATGTCCAGTGTATGCAACCAAACAACGTGCACTAGTATGAGCACAGCCAATGCGAATGCGAGCAACCAAACATAGTGCGTAGAGGCATTTGCTACGATGCAGGGAGAGGTCATGCAGGCAACCAATCAACATGCAGATGATGGTTTTTTGCCTGTATATGCTCAACCAGACCCAACTGGGACAAGTATGCAAAGGGGCAAAAATCGATGTAGGTAACCAAACGCATCCCAACATGCTCTGATCAAACCGGCGCCCTTCCTTAATTTTTTTTTTGCATGATAATACGTGTCTTATTTATATCATATAAGAATCATAGTGATTAGGATTGCACGTACGTACTAGTATCATGTACTCCAGTAGTTCTTCTTTTTTGCAGGTTGGGTGCCGATCGATTTGGGAATTAACAGCTATCTGTAATTCCCTATTCTGTGCTTGTGCTTTCGATATAGGAGTACACCAGAACCATATGGCTTCTGTATACAGTTTAGCTGCTAGTGATCCCGTCTGATTAAAGCTACCCATGCATGCGCATCTCACGAGTCACGACACAGCCACAATGCCTCAACGATAACTACGACAATGAAAAAGTATCATTGCTAGATTTGGGGGTACTGATGGAATCAAATGATGCCCTAAATATACCTATCACGTGGTGCTCCAAGAATCATTTCAGCTCAACGAATCAGGTTCCAATCTAGAATCACAGTGAGAGGGCCTTAAAAAGAGTCAACAAGACATAATGGCTTTCGGATTAAGCAAAACAGAACGAGTATGGGTATTATTCGAGAAATGATAGTCAACTTCAAGACAAATAATAATGCAGCTTAGACACAACAAAAATGTACTGCTGCAGCAGCGTGTATATATATATATTTTTTAGCCGCAAACCATGATAAGAAAAAAACAATTGGGGCTCTCTGCGGCGGTTCAAAAGGAAAAATGATTGCCCAATCTGATCCAACGCATGAGTGTGACATCCGACACAAATTTTTCTCGCGTGGAAAAACCACCTCCACCATTCGGCAAAGGCGTTGGGTGTGACGACATTTCTTCCCTTGCAAAGCTCTCTGCACAGGCGTCAGTCGTGTTGCCTATCTTCCCTTGCAAAGCTCTCTGCACAGGCGTCAGTCGTGTTGCCTACCTGAACCTGAGCCGCTCGGATCAGTCGTGGCTGGCTGGCTGCTCTGCTGCACAAGTCATTGCTTACCTGAGCCTCTCGGAGCACGTATATTCTTTTTTGGAAAGGGCAAAAGCTTTGCCACACTTATTAAATAAAAGAGAATTGAGTTTCGTACATGCCCCAAGGCCACACCACCGGTAAAGCAACAGGAATCATGCATGCAGCTGACTATGTTCAGTCCTGTCGACGATCGATCGATCGAGAGAGAGAGAGAGAGAGGGGGATAAATGTACTGCTCGATACTAATTAGGGTGACAAAGTCAAGCCAACTGTCCTTGTGCTCTTAACGAGCAGCCTCTGGAACTTTCCCGACTTGCCTCCGTGGCGACTGGCGAAATGCCGTGACTCTCCTTCCTTCCTCCTTTTCCAATTCCAATCCCCTTGATCTCTCCTCCAAATCTTTCTCCCGCTGATTGATTTCCCTCAGTACCTCGTTTTCTTTCTCGATCCAGTATTCTCTTTACTTCTCCTTTTCCCAAATCTGTATAATTGCGGCAGATCGCGTCGGTTCGCCGCCTGTGTCCCAGCTTGTTTCGATTTACAGATTTTTTGTTACCTCGGACTCAACCAGACCACTGATTCGCCTGATCTACCCTTACTCAAGCAAACTCAGTTAAATCATTGATCTTTCTGCTGTGAATTCAAGAGCTCCAGTGTGGGGGCTGTCCGTCTCATCAGCGAGATTAGTGGAGACTGTTTACTATTGTCAGAGGTTGCCTGCATCGACGGGCGGTGGTGTCAGGCCTGTAGGTGCTGCGGAAGCCATGAAGGCTTTGGGTTGGAATTGCCAGGGTATGGGCAAGAACCTTGGCAGTTCAAAGATGACGCATCTTGCAAGAATGGCTGACTCGACCAAAGCTCAGGTGATTTTCGTTTCTGAGGTCAAATCTTCAAAAATTAAATCGGCTGATCTAGTTGCTAGATTTAATATGTATGATAGCTTGGTAGTTCCTTCAAGAAAGCGTTCCGGTGGCCTTTGGTTGATGTGGACCGACGATCTTGAAATTAATGTGCATAGCTCTAGCTATCATCTTATTATGGCCACTGCTACAATCAGGACTACTAATCAACAGTTTGGCCTTCTATGTATTTATGGCGACCCTTACCACCGTCAGACTAGTCTCATCTGGGAACAGATAGCCTCTTTTGTATATGAAAACTGTAGTTTGCCTTTGCTCTGTATGGGAGACATGAATGAGCTTTTGTATGATATGGATAAAAGTTCCCCTATTACTGATCGCTCTCGACTCCGTGCTTTTCATAATCTTGTTAAGAGGTGTGGTTTGTTTGATCTGGGTTATAGTGGGCCAGCTTACACCTGGACTAACAGGGGGTTCTCTTCTAAACCGATTTATGAAAGGCTTGATCGCTGTTTAGTCAATGCTGATTGGTGTGCTTCCTTTCCGGTTTCTAATGTTTATCATATGCCTTTGATGCACACGATTAGTGATCATGCTCCGATTTTGTTATCTACCGATGGTCCTGTTCGTAGAATCAAATGCAGCTTTAAGTTTGAAAATTGGTGGATAAAAGAGCAAGATTTTCAATCTCAAGCTAAGGCTGCATGGTCGAAAACAACTCAAAAGACTTTCTCTCAGAGAACTAATGATCTTGCCGGAGTACTTAAAGTCTGGTGCAGAAAGAAGAAGCCTTTGCAACAGGAACTCACTGATCTGGAGGAGCAAGTTAAGCATTTGCAACAGTAGCCCATCCAACAGCAGAACCGTTTATTGGAGAACTCTCTGGTTACCAGGTACGAACAGAATCTCACCAAACTAACTGACTTTTACTTGCAGAGGGCAAAGAAGCACCGGATCAAGGATGGAGATCGAAATACTTCTTTCTTTCATAGAGCCATACTTAAACGAAGGAGAAGGAACACTATTGTCTCTGTCAAAGATGAGAACAATATTATTCACTATATGCCAAAACAAATCAGTAATACTTTTGTGAGCTATTTTAGACACATTTTCTCTTCTTCCAATATTAATTGTGGCAGGCCTTACTTAGATTCGCAACTTCCTCAACATAACAATGACTACACATACTCGGTGCCGGACAAACAAGAAATATGGAACACCCTCAATGAGATGAAGAGGAATGCATCGCCGGGGCCTGATGGATTCAACGTCGAGTTCTACCTTGCCACTTGGAGTTGGATTGGAGATGATGTAACAAATCTGGTTAGAACTTTTTTCGACTCAGGGGTCATGCCAGCTCACATCAATGATACTCACATTGTTTTGATCCCCAAAAAACTAGTCTCCTTGGTGCCAGCTGACTATAGACCGATTAGTCTTTGCAATGTAGTATACAAACTCATTGCAAAATCTCTCGCCAATAGAATAAAGCCTCATCTTCCGGATTACGTGCATCCTTCTCAACAAGCTTTTATTGAAGGGCGTCGTATTAGCAATAATATCATTATTGCCCAAGAGATTACCCACTCTTTTGCTCTTAGCTCCTGGAGGCACCAATCTTTCATGATTAAGATAGACCTTGCTAAAGCCTTTGATCGTCTTGAATGGAATTTCATTCTCGCAGCACTCTCACGTAAGGGCCTGCATGGTCATCTCATCAATCTTATCCATGCTTGTATTTCTTCGCCCACCTTCTCTGTTGTCATTAATGGTCAGCCTTTTGTGAGGTTTCGTAGAGGCAGAGGTATACGGCAATGTTGTCCCTTCTCTCCCTATCTTTTTGTCCTTGCTATCAATGAATTGTCGCTAGTGCTGCAGGATGCTATGTCCAATAGCTTACTAGAAGGGGTCATCCTAGGACCAAATTGCCCTCCCATTCACTCGCTGCTTTTTGCTGATGATCTCCTCATCTGTGGTAAAGCATCAATCCAGGAGGCCATGACCATGAAGATCCTTGACTCCTTTTGTTCTGCTTCAGGTCAGACCCCGAATTGGAATAAATCGGGTATCATCTTTAGTAGACATGTGGATAACTATAATATGGAAGCCATCAAGAGAGTTTTTCCTGTCCAGCACATAGATGATTCCTTTGTTCACTTGGGGCACCCTCCTATTCTCCCGGCGAAAAACAGATCCTCGGTTTATAACTTTGTCATAGACAAATTTAAGTCTAAGCTTAGCACTTATAAAGCTGATAAACTTTCACATGCAGCTCGGCTTCAGCTCATTCAATCTGTTTTCTCTTCAATCCATGTCTATTACATGTCTAACATTTTGTTCTCTAAGAAGTTTATTGCAAAATTGACAGCCATCATCAGGAACTTCTGGTGGACCGGAATCAGGGAGGAATCCACTCGTAGCCTCTGCCTCAAAGCTTGGAAAGACATCTGTGCCCCCAAAAAAGAAGGCGGTTTGGGTATTAGGAATTTGCAGGCGGTCAATCAAAGCTTAATCCTCATGTCGGCCTGGCGCATTGCTCAAAACCCTAACGATCAACTCCACAAGATCCTGCGGGCCAAGTATTTTCTAGATTCATCTATCTGGCGCCCCAAGCCAAATATCCCCAAATCAGCTTTCTGGGCCTCTATCCTAAAAATCATTCCCATTCTTAAGGCCCATTCCTTCTATCAGTTAACTGTAGGCAATGTTTCTATCTGGAGTTCACCCTGGTGCTCCTCCTGGACTTCTATCTACGAAAATTTAATCATTCAACCACCAAACTTCATTTACCCTGCTCTTGTCAAGGACTTGTGGCTCCCTAACCAAAAGAAATGGAATCATGAGCTTATTGACACTATTTTTAGACCTCCAACTGCTCAGGCCATCAAGTGCACTCCCATTTTAAATTCAAATGAAGATGATTTACTTTGCTGGAAGCTAACAAACAATGGCAGATGCCATGCCAAGAGTGCTTATTATGCTTGTGTGCAGGACTTGTATAACTCAGGCGAGGATAAACCGAGGCAGCCATCTCCAACAACATGCCAAATCCTTAATCAGGTATGGAAAGACAAATCCATAATCCCAAGGGTTCAGACTTTTGCTTGGAGGTTCCTTCGGAGGGCTCTTCCCACTGGTGCTCGAGCAGGTAGATTCTCCACACACATAGGGAAACTTTGCTGCAGGTGTGGACTTGAGGAAGATGATGTACACCTTTTTTTCACTTGCCCTTTTGTCAAAGCAGCTTGGTTCTTGGAGCCCTGGTTCATTCGTACCGATATCCTTATTCAAAATTGCAACTCGTTATCTGAGATCATTTTGAATTTACTAAATATGAATCATCCACATGGCTCCTTGATGAATATACTCAATTTCATGTGGTGCACTTGGAAGTCCAGAAATGATATGTTGTTCGACAGGAAAAAAGGAGAGCCTTATCAGATTAACATCAACGCCTAGGCGCTTTCAGCCAATCTTGAATTGGTTGATCCTGTCAATGCAAAGTTGCAGGAGAAGCAGCTCAAACCCCCTTTGTTGGAGCGGGTGGTATGTATGCAAGGATCGACCATCTCCACTGACAGGAGTATCCCTGGCTGCTTTATCTTTACTGGTGCTTCTTGGAAGTGCAGGGATATTCCAGGTGCGGATTGTCTTCAGGCCACTGGCATTGGGGTTTACATCAGGAGCGACCTTGCTGGCAGAGATTACTCCGTCATGATACAAGCATCGGCACTGCAAGCATCTTCAACCTTTCAGGCAGAAGCGAAAGCTCTTCTGCTGGCAGCAAATTTGGCGCATATCCTTCAGATTCAGTGCCCAACTTTCCTTACTGATAACCAGATTCTCGCGAGGGTGGCAGCCGCCAGGAAGTTGGACCATCCACTGATGCGTTGGGACACTAGAGATACAATTGCAGATTTTCTCCAGGCCACTCATACAGCTTTAGTGCAGGTATTTCATATCAAGAGGGAGCTCAATGGTGTGGCACACAACTGTGCAAAACTGAGTCGAAGGCGACGCCTTGACCAATCTATCTATGTATGTTCTAAATCAGCTCATTCCTCAAACTATTGTCCTGTTTTGCTTACTCTTCAGTCTGCTACTCCATTGCAGGGCATTGTAATAAACGCTGTATTATGTTGTTGAGCTGAATGCAATTTGGCGCCCCTAGCGCCCTCTGTTGTTCAAAAAAAAAGGAGATGGTTGCTGTTCGCACACGAACATGTCACCGTGTACCCTCGACGCCGGGGGTGATGCACCGCAGCTCACGTCGAAGGAGACCCGTCCGGAAGCGCGGTACGCAAGCAATCCGGCGGGCGCTTTTGAGGACCCGAAACCCCACACGCCCGGGACAGACCCCGTCAGGGCGCGCGGCGGCTATGGGCTGCCCTAGGTCGACCTGATCGCCCCTAGGGCCTCGAGGTTCGCCGTCCTGCAACAAGAAGAACGAACGAAGAACGAGAAGCAAGATACAAGGGAGAGAGATAAAAGTAAAGATAAAAGTGGTAGATGTGTTTGTTCGATTGTGTGTTGTTGATCAATCGGCCATCACCCCTTAGGTATATAAGAGGCGGCTGGACTTCCCGTGCAAGGAAAGGGCTTGGATTCACGTCCAAAATCCTAATTCACGTCCAACTCGGAGTCCAAACTTTCCAAAACTGTTCGGTTTAAAAGCTGGCTGCACCTTGCGGGTCACTTTCGAGGCAATAAATGATCTTGAATGGAAATGTGCCCAAAAGCAATTTTAACCGTTTCGACGAGACGAACAACTTATGTTGAACGTTTTTCGATTTGAGGCCATCTTGAGTGTTTTTTCGGCCATTTTCTGAAGTCTGCAGCAGAGAAATCCGAAACCCGGATGGTTGCCCCGGAGTGTCCGGCCTGCAGCAGAGAAATCTGAAACCCGGAGGGTTGCCCCCGAAGGGTCCGGTCATCTACTGTAGCAACATCTTGTAGCGGCTGTAACTTTTGCATACGATCTCGGATTGAGACAATTTTTATATCTAAATCGACCGATTCGACAAGACGAAGACAATCCGTGTAGATCATTTTCTCATAGGAAGCCGTCTTGGAGGAGTAATTGGCCGAATAGTACTCTGAATATAAAATCTTAGTACTTTGAGCACAATTTCGGCCCTCGAGATGAGATCGGATGGCGATGACCCAAACTTCAAAGATATTCATGTCGATAATACGAAACTTCTTCATGTAGATCACTTCTTCATTTTAGGTCATCTTAATAATGTCTTTGGCCATGCCAAAATCTGGTGTCAACACATGCCCCCCTGTTTTTCGGCATAGCTAGCGTGCCGAAAAATAACTTGCATAATGCTTGATCTAAGGACGATGTCAACACTCCATCGGCCATTTGTATGTGCTTAGGGCAATAAGTATATATCGGCCATCTATATGCTTAGCACGATAACTATATATCGGCCATTGCTTACTTGAACTTTTGATGCAAACTTGGGTGAAACCTTCCGGACTTTATTAATTCGACGATAAACTTCCATAGATATGCATGTCAAAGCCATCCTCCAAACTATATTTTCCACCCTTCTTCTAGGATCTTGCAGATAATCAACAATGAACTTTCTCCAATCCTTGCTTTCGCCTGCATAAAAATTTCATTAGTGGCCGAAGCGGTGGGCTTCAGTTCGGCCTTACCTATTTCGACGAGACTAAGCATCGACTATTGATAAATATGCAATACACTATGATCAACATGGTAGCCAGATGCTTCCTGTGCCAATTCTCTCCAATTGTCATGTCTAGATATATCTCTACTCCTAATGTCTCACTTGGTAGGATAGCCTCCACGGTTTATTTTCGTCCGGTTTTATCTCGTCTGGTTTTTTTTGCCCCACCTCCCACCGCACCCTCCACACTGATTTTTTCTCGTTGGTTTTTCCCTCCGTATCGCTCGATCCAACTCCCTCTCCCTCGATCTCGTTTCTCCTATTCTCATGTCGCTCGGTCCTCTCTAGGGTTCGCCGCCCGCCGCCGCCCCGCGCCACCCTGCTCCGTTGCTGCCCCTTCCTCCGCCTGCCTCGGCCGCCCCCCACCCTCGGCCTTCCTCCTACGCGACCCCTGCCCGATCTGGATCTTGATGGGGTGTTGCCTCCCGTTCGTCTCATCGCGTCCCTTGTGCCAGCCATGGAAGAGGGGAGGGAAAGCAAAGAGGAGGAGGATGGCAGGACGAGGATGTGTGAGTCAAGGATTCCATGCATCTACCCGCAACCCTAGGGTAGTCGCTACCACTGCGACCTTTCTCCATGCCGTGAGCTCCGAGGAGTCCGGCGGCGCCATCACGTCGGCCTCTCTCCACAAGGTCATCGCACTCAACAGGCCCTCACTTCTCGGCTCCGCCTGCGGAGGTCGTCGACGCCATCGCCGGGTGCCACTTTGAGGCCGGGGTTGAAGCTGCCACCGAGGAGGCCATCTTGACGCAGATGCTGCAGGCACTGCTGACGTGCATGCGCTCCCCTGCGCTTGGTGACCAATACATCTGCTCCGTCATGAACATGTGCTTCATGTCATACAGGTCGCCGCCAAGGGTGAGCTCGTGCAACGGTTCAGGTATAGATGTGCATCCCATAAGGGCAACTGCAATTTCTTTCATAAAGCTATTTGTTGTGAGTGCATTGCATATTGAAGTAAACTGGATGGGCTAATCTTGAGTTCCTCCATCAAGTTATATTACTTCAACAAGAAAAAGTGCAGAAAGACCATATAAAGTACTCTGGTGAGTCTCACAATTGAACTAGAATTTTTTTTAGATGCGTGAAACATGCACAACGATTTGCTCTATTGAGTCTATGTAAGTTGAACTAGCACTCGAATTATAGCTCATGCCGGTATGCTAATTTTCTCTCTCTCATATCATCTCTCCTTCTTTTTGTCCATTTTTGTTCACTACTACCTGAAGGAAACTGTACTGGATAGCAGCCTATCATATATAATTAAATGTACTGAGTGATTTAGCTTGATTTTATTGATACTGTCAACAACAAACTACTGCTGCGACATATTTGATGCAACCTGTAAAATATTTTTTGTTTAATTTCAGCATATCATTTATATACTGAAGTCTCTTCTGGACATGTTGTCTAAATGCGTCATGTATGTTAGATATTTGTTCTATATTACTTGCCATTTACTATTTTTCTTTTATTTAGGTTATGTGCATATTGACCAGCCAATCTTTTGAGAGAGAGATGGGTTGGCGTGAATGGGAAGAAAACTACATTGAATGGACAAGAAGTATGCCCTCAACTTTTTCATGGTATGTCTTATTTATTGTTCTTGTGATTTTTCCAGCAATTTCACTTTACATTTCTTCTTTGCTTTTAGGTATTTGTGTAATTGATCAAAACTACATACATAGCAATTCAAGGACACAATATAATTTGGCATTTTCAAGGCTACCCCATAGAGCAGCAAAAGGGAGGAGAGGAGCAACCACGGTGGGCAGGTAAGTCGAGGATGGAGGGGAATTGGTGTAGAATAAGCATGCACTCTACAAGAAAATACATAGTATAATTAAGAAACAAGGTACTGGACAAGGAACAAGAAAATACAGAGATCAAATACTTGAGGGACTGCAACTCTGCAAGATTGAAATTAATGAACAGCTAAGCCTTTTAGGCATTTGTGTAATTGATCAGAACTACATACATAGCAATGCAAGGGCACAATATAATTTGGCTCTTTTTTGTATCTATATTTAATCCAGAAAGTATCATTTAAGCATTATGCTTAGAAGAAATTGAAAAACCTAATGCTTTCAGCGGCACTTTATCGCTTATGCGTGTTTACATCTGTAGAGCTCCAGTGCATAGTCTTTGTCTTCTGATGACCTTTGTAAAAATCAATAGTGACAACATAAATACATGATTAATTGTAACACCAAGTTGTTCCTATGATTTGTGTTGATACAAGAAAGCGCAATCCTGCAGATCATGCATTATGGAAGGTGCTTACTATTTTACCCTTTGTACTTTGTGGTAAATTTTTGTTATTGTTTCCTTTAGTCAAGTGCTATCCTTCACAAAATTGCATTTTTTTTGTTCACTGTGCTAGGGAGGGTGAGCCATTCTGGAAAAGTCCTTATGGCCATGAAAGACCAGGATGCCATATTGATTCAGTGCAATGAGCGGGCATTATTTAGGACAAGCATTTAATATTCAATATTTGATCTTTCCACATCATGGGAATGAGCTCGCGCAAAGCCGATCAGTGAATCCTGAGAGTGAGGTCAAATGTTGGATGCATAAGGGCTTTGTCAACAACAATGGCCAGAAGGCGGCAAAAGTAGACAAAAACTTCTTCACTATCAAAGATGTAAGGGGGGTGAATCTCTTATTTTTTGTTGGCATACTTGCAGTTAAACTATATATCATTTGTTTGTAGTCGAACCTGGTCATCTTATTGTTGTCGCTGTAGATTATTGCTTTGTACCATCCCATGGCTGTAAGGCTATTCCTGATGCGAACAGACTACAGGTCCGATGTTAAACACTCTGATACAGCCCTTGAGTTTGCATCTGGCCGTGTGTACTATATTTATCAGGTACTTATTGTCAGGATGCTCCCTACTTTTATCAGAGTTACTATATTGGATGTGTACATTTGAACAGTCGTGTTGTAATTCCTTGAATAATTTATTTACCCAGACTGTACAAGACTAAAGAAATCGTTGTACCGTGATGACAAGTTGGATGTCCCAGTACCAGCACGCGATTGAAAGGTGGTTGAAGACAACCATGAGAGTTTCCCGAGACACATTTCTAATGATCTTCATACGACAGGTGCCCTTGATGAGCTTATGAAGCCAGTGAGAGGCGAGCAATGAACAACAACTTGAGTTCTTTGAAGGTATTTACGTTGCAGCTTGAGTATTGTTGACGACAACCATGAGAGTTTCCCGAGACACATTTCTAATGATCTTCATACGACAGGTGCCCTTGATGAGCTTATGAAGCCAGTGAGAGGCGAGCAATGAACAGCAACTTGAGTGATTTGAAGGTATTTACGTTGCAGCTTGAGTATTGCAGTTTATGAAATTTGAACAGTGTTACTGGGAAGCGCCATATATCACTGAAAACAAAGTAACTCATCTGATAGTGTGTTTTGTTCTCAGAAATTGCAGCAGAAGTTAGAGCAGCAGTCCAGCAGAAAAGGAAGCAGCCAGAGAAGAAGCAGCAGCAGAAAAAGAAACAGTCCGAGGTTCAGTGGCGCCTTGTCCAGTGCTCTACAGCTTCTTCGCCATTATTGATGGGTGAGCAAGGCAAATCCACTGGCTAAGCTCTCTCTCTCTCTCTCTCTCTCTCAAATGAAACTTAGCAGTTCCATCAGATAAGGTGTAATGGGACACAAATTGAAACGACTAAATTTGAACCAGGAATTTCTTGTCGTTTTGATCATTTTTTGTGTGCATTCCATGCTCTGTTTTCTGCACTTTGGAGTTGTGAAACAGGTGTGCGCTCCTTGATGTTCAAGTAGAAAGATCTCCTTGTTTTTGTCTAAGGATGTACTCACTACTATGTAGGCTTCTTGCCGTCTTTGTCGTTTTTAACATGCTTGACGTTTGTAGGGCATCTTGAATGTGCATATAGATCATGAATATCAGCTAATTGTCAAGATTACTTAACTCCACCATGTCAATTATCTAGAAAACAAAACGTTAAATTTCCTTCAAGGTGAAATTGCTTGCAAAATACAGTTGCATGCAAGAACTGCTCTTTAATTTGGAAGTCATTGGTATCTTTTAGAAGGAAGATCAATTTGTTGATGGTACAGGAAGGTGTGGTTTTTTTTATTGCTTATATGCCGTTGAATATTTGCAACGTTGGCATATTTGGTACTTGTTGTTCTGAGTCCTTATTTGTTCTTGCTTGCCTTCTACTTTATCTCTTATTATGTGACAACTTAAACTTTGATTTTCGTCTCTTTCTATATTTGCACATGTAACCGATCTAGACTAATACCGAAGGGGAAGATTTGTACTGCCATGCGTATTAAGGTGTTGCTTGCTTTTGATGGTTATGCCTTGTACATGGAAAGAAGAAGTGCCAACCCAATAAAAGATTCATGGAAGTTATTTTTTTTCTGAATATTACAACTCATTAATTCTGTAAATGCAACTGCAGTGTGCCATGATCATCATCATACTATAATGAAGATTGGGAAGATTTTCAAAAGATACAGTAATATAGCAGGTGTGCCTATTTACAAATAGATACTGAATTAGTGTTGCCTAAAAAAATAGTGAATTAGTGATACACCATTCTCCCTTGGATTTTTTATCCACTTCCTATTTAAGGCAACAAATGCATGTATTTTTTTCTTTTTCGCTGCACGTGACTTTTTTATGGTGTAGAGATTAGACTCTAACTAGCGAAGCCCGCGCGGCGGCACGCCGCGCCCGTTGGTACATTCGTATTATATACATCGTATTATTTGCATGCATAACATTTCAGGGAAAAAATAAACAAAAGGGAGAAGACTTCATTGATAAACACCTCACATGCGGAAAGTAACCGATACCATAGGGCATCTCTACTACGGCGAGTAATACAATACATTACTATGCCTGCGCGGCGACACGCCCCGCCCGGTCGATACATCATGTTTGTATATTTTGTCTTTGTTGCATGCTATAAATTTTAATTTGAAGATAACTATACGAGCAAGATTGTGATCATAAAAAAGGAAGGGATGCATAGAAGCAAACTGAAAAGGATACACATCATCATCAATTGTTATATGCTGACACTTTTGTAGTAAGACTAAAAGCATAACATTTATTTGTAGCTTATATCATTCTAGTGCGGCCTCCTGGGGGATTGGTGCCTGTGATGAAGTGGTATAGAGCTTTTGCAAATTGTTGCATGCGATCCAGTGAAGTTGTATAAGATAATGGATCTTTAGTTTGCTGGGGATAGATATGTATTGGTATGACAATGGAGAAATTTTTGCATATCTTTGCCAAGATTTTAGTTTGTCTTGTGAATTCATTTTGCTGAGTGGTTATCTGCTAACGGGTCATGTTGAATTGTCAATGTTGTGCATGCCTTCTCTTACATTGAAATCAGGTTTCTCTTTATGACCATTGATAATGATGTTATAGTGAGCACAGATGCATTCCAACGCTGCTTGGGCAACAATTTCCTCTGCTGCTTCTAGTGTGTTTCAGTTGGCTTGCTGCTTCTAGAGTGTTTCAGTTGGCTGACCTGTGAATGTAGCTTGTTTTTTTCTTTGAAACTGCCCATGGCAGATCAATCACAACACATCCTTGTGTTGTATTGTGGGATCGGTTCCAATGGCCGTATCTGTGAATTTCTAGTGTGGCAGACTGGCTTCAAGAAGGAAGCGTCGTGCTATGTAGACCATCGGATGGTCTTGTTGTATATGGGAATGCTCCATAACGGGTGTAGCCAATACTCAAATAGCAGCAACATAAACAAATTAGAAAACATATCCAGGAGCATACAACAAAATGCACGAAATATATACAATCCGAAACACAAACTGACCTAAAGGAGTAGACCGACCAAAAACCCCTGCCATACGCAAAGGAACCACCCTTGGACGCTTGACCATAAAGGGAACACTGGTTGGATCAGAACCAACATCAGTGGCAGCAGAAAGAACAGCAGGCCGACCAGATACTCCATCGCCAAATTGAGCTAGCGGCTCACCTACAAATGAGTAACAGTATTAATCACAAACTGAAACGGAAAACAAAAAAAGCATACCGCCAAAAAAAACATGCGCATGGATCGAACAACAGCAGACGGCCCTGCATGGTTCATGCACGTAGTCACATCGAGGAGCCCAATAAAAAAGGCACAGCAGCAACAGCAAGCAACACTGCATGGAGCATGCAGGTGATCACGTTATCAAAATCTAAACCCAATAATAAAGACACAGAAACCGCGTCACCATACGACGCACAAAACAACCAAAATATTACCAGAAACCACGTTAGGAGATCCAGCAGCAGAAACAGAACCACCCGACATCTACGAACAGCCGACGCCGGAAGGAGCAATACCTGCACAGAAAACAAAGAGGACGAACTATAGCAGGGGAAATTACAAAAAACGAATGCAAACAATCCAACACCGTCCAAACAAGATGAAAGACAAACACACTAACCAAGAGTGCAATCAATAGGTCGCTTTCCTAAAGAGATCTCCCGACGACGACGATCCAAATCATCAGTGAAAAAACCATCAGAAGATGAACGCCTATCACCTACAAGAAACAAACACTCCAAACGCATAACTAAACTCTGTATCAACAAATACGCACACAAACAAATTAAACAGACCAGTAACTGCAGACCGTGCCGGACGGCGGACACCACGGCGACCCGGTCGCAATGAATGAGCTCCGGACAATTGATCGCCAACAGCAGCCTCCCCCATTAATGCACGAGGATCTCAAACAGCAGCAGGACCCCCGCCATGTAAGTGAACAAATACAAAGTATAGGCACATGTAAGTGTAGTTTGTGTAGATGTGCAACCTGGCAGTGCTGCTGCTCGGCAACAGAGGCTTCTACTCCTACCTGGCAGTGAGAGGCGCGACATCGTCGTCGAAGAAACAGAATAAAAGGCCCCAGCGAATCTGATCCACCTCATAGCACACCGCGCACACACGTACAATACGACACAGCAGCAGCACGCAAACAGCACACGCACGCGACACGGAGCGGACTGCAGGGCGCACGGCGTAGAGAGTGAGGAAAAGACAGCCGTCGTGTGCTCGCCGTCCCGCAGTTGACGCCAGGCGGAGAGGCAAGGATCAGAGGCACCTCCACGCGTCAGCCCTCGACTCTAGCCTAGCCGAAGCGGCACCTCTCCGGGACGACGACGTTGGGCGAAGGGTGAAGGTCTCCGATGGCCACGGACGACAAGGCGAGGACAGCCTGGGCGAAGGCGACGCCGAGCCTGTGGCGACGTGGCAGGAACAGCGGTGCGCCGTCGACCTGGGAGGTCGCGAGCTCAAGGCGCTGGCGGGTAGGCCCGACTCGAGGTCAAGATTGCCGACTCATGGGCCCACGACGATGGCGAGGACATCGAAAACGGCGGCGGAACAGCGCACCACCGCGACCTCGACCCCGGAGTCGACACGGTAGAAGCAGCCAATGAAACGTGTTCCCCCCACTGCTTCTTGGAAAGGTCGTCGAAGGCGCCGACGCGGTCCTCTGCGGCGCACACCTCCTGGGCGAGCACAGCGTGCAGCCTGTCCTGGCAGTAGTCCGCGACATGGGCGCCGCCTTGGTCGTTGTACACGACGAAGAAGTGTGCGGGGAGGCAGAAGGAGGTGCGGTCGAGGCCGTCGACCGCGGCACTGTCGTGGGCGACCAAGAAGAAGCAGCAGGAGGAGGCCCTGCAGACAACTACAGGCCGTCTCTCGCGGGGAGCTACAGGCGCGCGCGCCAACGTCCACGGCTCCGGGGCCGCAGACCACCGCGTCCAGCTCGTCCGAGTACTCCAGCTACGGCGGGTTCTCCTCGTTCGAGGCCGAGTCGTCCAACCACCGCCGCCTGGGCCCCATCCGCACCACCGTGCACGGAGGGCCACCCGCGCCCGCGCCTTAGAAGAAGACCAAGAAGCCGCGGAAGCCTCCATCCGCGCCAAGCTCAGGGACTTCCACAAGCCGACCTCCCCCGACGCGTGGCTCGCAGGATTCCTCAACACCATCTTCGCCAGCAAGCGCATGCCGTACGCGTGATCATCGGCATCGTCGTACTTGCGGTCCTGCCTAAGCAAGATGCGCCGTCGAACTTGCGGGGAGACGCACCTGACCGCGAGACGCTGGTGACGGTGCTGGGGGCGGACCTTCGGAGGGTGCCGGCGCAGGAGGCGTCCTCCCGCGACCCATCAATCAATGTAGCCGGGAGAAGCTCAACAGAGCACAAGGCAGAAGGCAACAACAGCGAGGCCTCATATTTATAGCAGCCCCAAAGGAATAAAAAACAAAATCAAACCAATTTCGAACGTTCAGGCCAGGGAACAACCAGAAGGTACGGCTCAAGCGGCAACCGACTCTGGATGGCAGCAGCAAATGCACCAGTAGAAAACAGGGCATCTGTCCCGGTTTCAGAGGGCCTTTAGTCCCGGTTCTGGAACCGGGACAAAACGATCGGGACTAATGCCCATCACTTTTAGTCCCGGTTGGCTTACGAACCGAGACTAAAGGTGCTTCACGTGGGCGCTGTGGGGCGCCCAGGCAGGAGGACCTTTAGTCCCGGTTGGTAACACCGACCGGGACTAAAGGGTCTCCACGTGGCCGCTGCGCAGCGCTCAAGCAGGAGGACCTTTAGTCCAGGTTGGTAACACCAACCGGGACCAAAAGGCAGCCACGCGTCAGCAGCTCGCAGGCGTTAGGGTTTTTTTTTTGAAAGGGGGGGTTTAGGGGTTTTGGAGGGTTTAGGGGTTTCATATTGTGTTAGCTAGCTAATAGAGAAAAGTGACCTCTCTTTCTCCGTGCTTGGTCGACGCTAGCTACTACATATAGAGAGAACTCGCCGCTAGCTAGTAAGCAAATGAAGGAAACCATTAATTACACAAGATCGTCATGAACGTATATAGAGAGAAGTGACCTCTCTTTCTCCTTGCTTGGTCGAACAACAAGTTTTCGTATATCTATCCGACGCTACTACATATATACAATATAACATCCCTGATATCATCAAGCGCCAAACTCCCATTGAATTTCCGTATGGTATTCTCCCTTTTCATGTATGACGTGGTCAAGAAAGAATCCCGCCAATTCCTCTTGAATTGCTCGTATGCGATCATGTGGTAGGAGTTCATCCCGCATCTGCCAGATCTAATTTAAAGAAGGGGGTCAATACATATATATGAATGAAACTCAACACAATTGATGGTAATAAAATAAAATTGTGAATATTGTTTACGTACTTCAAATTGTTTGTCAGACAAGAAGCCCCGCTCAGTGGTCGAGTGGCGAATGAACTCGCAAACGTAGTATCCACATAAATTATTCCCGCCTGCCTGCCACAAGCACTTTACGAGAATAGAGTTCAATCAAACTGATAATCAAGCATGATAATGGTATTGATGAAACTAGAATCAATGAGAGATGCGCAGAACTAACTAGTACTACTTACTTTGGGGTGTGTAAATCGCAGCTCGTTCTTCAGACCCGGAACCATTCCGGTGAACTGTTTCCAAACCCTGCCAGGCAAAGAAAATGATTACTTGATATCAGGAAATGAACGAAAGTTACCGATATGGTCCCGGTATTGATTGAACTTACTTCTGGAGCATTGCAGTCATGTCCGCATAATCCTTGGGATCTTTACGTCTCGAGTCTAAGACAGTTACTACTCCCCCGTCAAGCTTAATGGATAGCAGAATAAAGTGGAACCTGCGCACGCATAACTCATCAATTACAGTACTTAACCTCGAGTAAGCGAAACCAAATATGCACAAGACAGTAACACTCACTTGAAGTTGTAAGGAAAGAGTATTTCCCTTTTGTTTTGATGTCGAAGGAACGCTTTTAGCAAGTTTTCCTCGGTATCTTTAACTCTGTTTTGTACCGCCCATTCATTTACGGTATTTGGGCTAATGAACCCAATGTCATAGATTTGTCTTTTTGGGCATTCGACGATCTTCAATCTGCATAATATAGTGAGGATAATTATATATACATGCAATGAACGAGCTGAGCTAGAGACTTAATTACAGAAGTAATACTTACAGACTGTAGCAAGTCATGAGTTGTTTGTCGAGGGCCTCTTGATTGAATAACTGAAATAACTCCACAAATTCAACAGGCATCAGGTCGACTCCAATGAGGTCGTGCTCATCTTTAATTCTCACCATCAAACTATCGGACCCATTCTTCCTGCAGCTTTCCAAGTACCACTCATGCAATCTTCGCATCATCGTTGTTAGATGAGGACGATCAGGTTTGACGAGAGGCTTCCCGTGCTCGTATCTAAAGATCTCTACTACCTCAGCCGTTTCAAACTGTACATCATCGCCCACGTAATCACCAAGAGTGGTACCGGGCAGTAGCCCCGGATGATTAGCGATATCGCTAGACACCTTGAGCGGGGGGCACGATTGCTTCTCCTGTTCGCCGAGCTGGGGAATTGTTTTCCCACTTCTTCGTCTTGAAGCACTGGCAGTACTTCCCGACCGCCGCGCTTCATCATATGTCTTTTCAATACAGCGGTCATAGTTGGATTGCGGCGGAGGCGGTGGTGGTCGCTTAAGGGCATCCAGAGTGCGCTTCGCTTTCACCGGATCTATTGTTTCCTTCGGAGGTGGACGTTTCCGTTTAAAATGGGCCTGCAATTCGGCTTCCACGATGTCATCGGTTTCCTTGTCACTCCTCTCATATGGTAACTTTGGAGGAACCCTGAGGCTTGGACCAAATTTGAATTTCTTCCCGCCTTTTGTACTGCTAGCCGCCGGAGCGGCGGCGGCTCTCTTCCGCTGTTGCTGAGGCGGCGGAGTCCGCTGACGCGGCGGAGGAGGAGGCGGAGTCCGCTGACGCGCTGGAGGAGGCGGAGGAGGAGGCGGAGTCCGCTGACGCGTCGGAGACAGCTGAGGCGGAAGAGGACTCTGCTGAGGGGCCTCATCCGGCTGAGTCTGCTGAGGGGCCTCATCCGGCTGAGCTGGACTGTGAGGAGTCTGCTGAGGGGCCTCATCCGGCTGCGTCTGCTGAGGCGGCGTCCAGTTTGGAAGCTTGATGTTCTCCTTTCTCCATAGACAGGTACTCCTTAAGGCATTTTCCAGAAGATTATCCCCTTCACCTGTAGGGTAGTCAAGCTCCAGCCCCTCAAATCCCTCCATTATTTCATCCACCGTGACAATAGCATAGCCATGTGGAATCGGACGGCAATGGAAAGTTCCCTCAGCTCGAGGAGGTAAAACAGAGCCGACCGCTGCCTTCAAGGTCAGGTTCTGGCATTTCGCCATTAGCACACAATGTTCAGCCTCCGTGATACTATCCACGGGGTAGCGAGGAGCCGTGAAATCAGGCTGAACGAGCTGCGTGGAAGCCACGCTGCTTCTCCGCTGAGATGGTGGGGTAGCTTCTGGGGCAGTGTCGAAGGAAGGATCTTCGTGCCGCTGAGATGGTTGGCCGGTAGCTCGCTGGCTCTCAAGTTCCTCTAGTTTCGCTAATCTTGCACTGAGCTTCTGCATTTCGCTTGCTTCCTCTTTCTTCTTTCTCTCTCGGCTTCTATAACCACCGCTGTCGGGAAACCCATGCACCCACGGAACGGAGCCTGATGTGCCTCGTGTTCGTCCAGGGTGTTCAGGATTCCCGAGGGCCTCTGTCAGCTCGTCCTTCTCTCTGTTGGGAATGAACGTCCCTTCCTGCGCTGCCTTGATTGCTGCCTCAAGCTTCCGGATGGGTATTGCAAGTTGCTCGTTCGTCCAAACACACTTCCCTGTTTCTGGGTCCAAAGTTCCCCCAACCCCGAAGAACCAAGTCCTTGCCCGATCTGGCCAGTGCAATGTCGCTGGTTGGACCCCTTTAGCAAGCAGGTTTTGCTCAGCTTTGTCCCACAACGGCTGGGCCTTGCTGTAGCCACTTGACCCCGTGGTATGGTGATACTTCTTCTTTGCAGCATTTTGCTTGTTTGTCAGTGACCTTTGCTTACCCTTGTCCGATTTCTTGTAGGCCACAAATGCGGGCCAGTGATCTCTTATCTTCTCATATTGACCGATGAATTCTGGAGTCTCGTCTTTCTCGACAAACTTTTTGTTCAAATCTTTCTTCCAGTTCCTGAATAGTTCCGCCATCTTCTTAAGAGCAAACGCCTTGACCTTTCGCTCTATAACTGGGTTATTCGAATTCTCCTCTGGCGGTAGGCTGAAATTTGTCATCAGCGAGGTCCAAAGATCATCTTTCAGTCTATCCTGGACATAAGAAACTTCAGGGACCTTCTTCTTATTCCATTCTTGGATGTTGATCGGGACGCTGTCCCTAACAACAACTCCGCACTGATGTACAAAAGCGTCCTTGGTCCGCTTGGGAGCAATCGGTTGGCCATCTCGAGCGACTTCTGTGATCGTGAACCTTTCACCTGGCGCAACCTTTTCTTCGGGCCTCGTCTCCTTACGGAAGTTTGGCTCGATCCGGAGGGCTAAAATAAGAAAGAAGCGTTAATATATGTACATACAAAACAATTAATGCATCAAGTCAGCACAGGCTTAATTAATATATATATATATATATACCTCGCCGGACTTTGCAACAGTTAAGGCTCCCTCCTCCGTTCGGTCACCGAAGCCGTCATGATCTCCTTCCTCCTCCATTGTTGGATCACCGGAGCCGTCATGATCTCCTTCCTCCTCCACTGTTGGATCACCGGAGCCGTCATGATCTCCTTCCTGACCATCGGTGTCGTTGAGAAACGACAAGGTGATATCACCTCCTTGAAGGATTATATCCCCCAACAACTCTTCTTTTTCTAAGTCTCTGTCCATAGTTTCTGCAAACATTACAACATGGCAATATACAACCATGAGAGATGGATTAGTGGCAAACATGGACTTAATATCACAACAAGGAATCATATGCATATGAGCAATGGATTAGTGGAAAACATCATGCAAAGTTGACAAGTTTTATAACAGTCAGTTTCAGACGATCGTCGAGGACTACTCCCCCGTCATGTCTGATGAGTCGTCCTATCTTTCGAGAGAGGATACTTTGCGGACCGCCTCTCTCATGGTCATCGAGGATACTTGCGGACCCCCCCCCCCTCATGTCGAAGTTATCGGGGATATGTTGAATTCCCGAGAGAGTTAGGGGTGTTCTAACGCGGCACTACACGATATAGGTGAAGGGGGATAACATCCGGGAATGTTTTCCCGATGTCTGTATTAATTTCGGACAGATGAACCGGAGGGGGACGGTTCCAGGTTCGCTATGCTAGCTGCTTGTGATAGACGAACGGAGGGCATATTCGGATTCATCATATTTTTCTGATCGATTTTCATATATAAATTATTTTCATCGGAGTTACGGTTAATTTTCTACGAATTTTCTATATACATACATCCATCGATATCCATCCATACATACATATACATCTACATTATATATGAACAATTTTTTTTTTCATCATATCAATATTTACATATACATACACATACATACATACACATGATTAATAAACACTAAGCATCTACACATACATTATATATGAACAAAAAAAAATTCATCATATCAATATTTACATATACATACACATACATACATACATACACATGATTAATAAACACTAAGCATCTACATATACATTATATATGAACAAAAATAATTCATCATATAAAAAAAATGCACAGCGGGCCGGGGCGGCGGCGGCTCACAGCGGGGGCGGCGAGGGCTCGGGGAGGAGGGAGACGACGGCGACGGCGACGACGGGGCAGGGGAGCGGCGACGGCGGGGGCGGGCCGGGGCAGGGGCGCGGGCTCGGGGGCGGGGCAGGGGCGCGGGCTCGGGGGCGACAACGGCGACGACGGGGCAGGGGCGCGGCGACAACGACGGCGGGGGCGGCGGACGGCGTTGGGGCAGCCTGGCGGCGTCGATGTGCTCGGCGTCGTCGGGGGAAACTGCGGATGAACTATGAAAATTTTCTAAGTGTGGGCTTATATACCCCAACCTGTAGTCCCGGTTGGTGACACCAACCGGGACGAAAGGTCAATTTCAGCAGCCCAAAGGGCGGGAAGCAGAGACCTTTAGTCCCGGTTGGTGGCGCCAACCGGGACGAAAGGGGGGCATTGGTCCCGGTTGGTGGCTCGAACCGGGACCAAAGGCACCCTTTCGTCCCGGTTCGAGCCACCAACCGGAACCAATAGCCTGGCACAGCGGTGTGGTGGGAGTTTAGTCCCACCTCGCTAGTTGAGAGAGGGCAGCACTGGTTTATAAGGCGCGCTGCGGCTGAGCTTTCGAGCTCCTCTCTAATGCAGGCAGTACTTGCCTAACCTTTGTCAGTGCCATGTTGGGCCTGTTGGACCCACGGGCCTGCATCCTGGCCCATGTACAGATGGGTTTCTAGTCGTATGCAGGCCGTGGTGGCCCAGTAGGCGGCATTTTTTTATTTTTTAGGTCATTTTAGTTTGCTATTAAAGTTTTTTACATAAAATACATTATGAAAATTCTTTTTGCTATTAAAGTTTTTAACAAAAAATCATTTGATAATTTTAGTTGCATAAATTTTATATAATTTTAAGTTAATATTATTTTGATAATATTTTTTTATTTTTTATGTCATTTTAGTTTGCTATTAAAGTTTTTAACATAAAATACTTTATGAAAATTCTTTTTGCTATTAAAGTTTTTAACAAAAAATACTTTGATAATTTTAGTTGCATAAATTTTATATAATTTTAAGTTAATATTATTTTGATAATAACTAGAGGTTTATAAAAGCTTTTTAGTTGATTCTTTTTGCTATTGAATAATATTATAGTTTTGTTTTAGTTGATCATAACAAAATATTTTAATTGATTCTTTTTAGTTCATTCTTTTTGCTATTAGAGTTTTTTTAGCTAAATGACCCCGAAATTGAAAAGCACTACAAATGAACTCTGAAAAGGTTGAAAGTTGGCATGGTATCATCATTTCACCCACATAGCATGTGCTAAAAAGTCGAGAGGGTTACGGCAAAAGCTGGATGCACTTCGTGTACAAAATGGACAATCTCTTTCGAAGTATCAGGGTTTCGGATGAAAACTCATCTGTTACAAAAGGCATTTCATTTTTTCTTCGCGTAATCAGAGCCATCATCGTATCCTCCTTCACTTTTTCTTCGTGTGTTTCCCTTGCTTATTGTGCCGTAACCATGGATAATCTTCATTGTTTAACAGGGTGCTTGAGTCAGCCTTCACTTTGAAGGGAGGAATTTCATGAAACTTTTCATAATCTTCAGACATGTTTGTCTTGCCCTCCACTCCCACGATGTCTATTTTCCCTGAAAGAACTATGTGGCGCTTTGGCTCATCGTATGATGTATTCGCTTCCTTATCTTTTCTTTTTCTCGGTTTGGTAGACATGTCCTTCACATAGAAAACCTGCGCCACATCATTGGCTAGGACGAATGGTTCATCTGTGTACCCAAGATTGTTCAGATCCACTGTTGTCATTCCGTACTGTGGGTCTACCTGTACCCCGCCTCCCGACAGATTGACCCCTTTGCACCGAAACAAAGGGACCTTAAAATCATGTCCATAGTCAAGTTCCCATATGTCCACTATGTAACCATAATATGTGTCCTTTCCCCTGGTGGTTGCTGCATCAAAGCGGACACCACTGTTTTGGTTGGTGCTCTTTTGATCTTGGGCGATCGTGTAAAATGTATTCCCATTTATCTCGTACCCTTTGTAAGTCAATACAGTCGAAGATGGTGTCCTGGCCAACGAGTACATCTCATCTCCAACAGTGGTGTTACCCATGAGATGTGTTTGCAACCAACTGCCGAAAGTCCTGATGTGTTCACATGTAATCCAGTCGTCACACTGCTCCGGGTGTTTGGAGCGCAGAATATTCTTGTGTTCATTGACATACGGGGTCACCAAGGTAGAATTCTGTAGAACTGTGTAGTGTGCTTGAGCCCAAGAATGCCCGTCCCTACATATTATTGAGTCCGCTCCTAGCGTGCCTTTTCCAGTCAGTCTCCCCTCATACCGCGATTGAGGGAGACCAATCTTCTTAAGGTCAGGAATGAAGTCAACACAAAACCCAATGACCTCCTCTGTTTGATGGCCCGTGGAGATGTTTCCTTCTGGCCTAGCACGGTTACGAACATATTTCTTTAAGACTCCCATGAACCTCTCAAAGGGGAACATATTGTGTAGAAATACAGGGCCCAGAATGGCAATCTCGTCGACTAGATGAACTAGGACGTGCGTCATGATATTGAAGAAGGATGGTGGGAACACCAGCTCGAAACTGACAAGACATTGCACCAAATCATTCTTTAACCTTGGTAGGATTTCTGGATCGATTACCTTCTGAGAGATTGCATTGAGGAATGCACATAGCTTCACAATGGCTAATCGAACGTTTTCCGGTAGAAGCCCCCTCAATGCAACCGGAAGCAGTTGCGTCATAATCACGTGGCAGTCATGAAACTTTAGGTTCTGGAACTTTTTCTCTGGGATATTTATTATTCCCTTTATATTGGACGAGAAGCCAGACGGGACCTTCATACTGAGCAGGCATTCAAAGAAGATTTCCTTCTCTTCTTTGGTAATAGCGTAGCTGGCAGGACCTTCATACTGCTTTGGATGCATGCCGTCTTTTTCGTGCACACGTTGCTGGTCCTCCCGTGCCTCCGGTGTATCTTTTGTCTTCCCATACACGCCCAAGAAGCCTAGCTAGAAGGTTCACGCAAAGATTCTTCGTCACGTGCATCACGTCGATTGCAGAGCGGACCTCTAGGTCTTTCCAATAGGGTATGTCCCAAAATATAGATTTCTTCTTCCACATGGGTGCGCGTCCCTCAGCGTCATTCGGAACAGATTGTCCGCCAGGACCCTTTCCAAAGATTACTTGTAAATCCTTGACCATATCAAGTATGTGATCACCAGTACGGAGGGCGGGCTGCTTCCGGTGATCTGCCTCACCTTTGAAATGCTTGCCTTTCTTTCGACATTGATGGTTGGTCGGAAGAAATCGACGATGTCCCAGGTACACATTCTTCCTGCATTTCTCCAAATATATACTTTCGGTGTCATCTAAACAGTGCGTGCATGCGTGGTATCCCTTGTTTGTCTGTCCTGAAAGGTTACTGAGAGCAGGCCAATCATTGATGGTTACAAACAGCAACGCATGTAGGTCAAATTCCTGCTGTTTGTGCTCATCCCACACACGTACACCTTTTCCATTCCACAGCTGTAAAAGTCCTTCAACTAATGGCCTTAGGTACACATCAATGTCGTTGCCGGGTTGCTTAGGTCCTTGGATGAGCACTGGCATCATAATGAACTTCCGCTTCATGCACAACCAAGGAGGAAGGTTATAGATACATAGAGTCACGGGCCAGGTGCTATGATCGCTGCTCTGCTCCCCAAAAGGATTAATGCCATCTGCGCTTAACCCAAACCATACGTTCCTTGCGTCACCTGCAAAGTCCCCCCACCGTCTCTCGATTTTTCTCCACTGCGACCTGTCAGCGGGTGCTCTCAACTTCCCGTCTTTCTTACGGTCTTCTTTGTGCCATCGCATCAACTTGGCATGCTCTTTGTTTCTGAACAGACGTTTTAACCATGGTATTATAGGAGCATACCACATCACCTTGGCAGGAACCCTCTTCCTGGGGTGCTCGCCCTCAACATCACCAGGGTCATCTCGTCTGATCTTATACCGCAATGCACCGCATACCGGGCATGCGTTCAAATCCTCGTACTCACCGCGGTAGAGGATGCAGTCATTAGGGCATGCATGTATCTTCTGCACCTCCAATCCTAGAGGGCATAGAACCTTCTTTGCTTCGTACGTACTGTCGGGCAATTCGTTATCCTTTGGAAGCTTCTTCTTCATTATTTTCAGTAGCTTCCCAAAATCGTTGTCAGATACACCATTGTCTGCCTTCCATTGCAGTAATTCCAATGTGGTACCGAGCTTTGTGTTCTCATCTTCGCAATTTGGGTACAACCCTTTTTGTGATCCTCTAACATGCGATCGAACTTCAGCTTCTCCCTTTCACTTTGGCATTGTCTCTTTGCATCAACAATGACCCGGCGAAGATCATCATCGGGCACATCGTCTGGTTCCTCTTGATCTTCAGCTTCCCCCGTTGCAGTATCACCGTATTCAGGGGGATATTTGTCATCATCCTCTTCTTCTTCGTTGTCTTCCATCATAACCCCTCTTTCTCCGTGCTTGGTCCAAACATTATAGTGTGGCATGAAACACTTCTCAAGCAGGTGGACGTGAAGGGTTTTCAAGTTAGAGTAATCCTTCGTATTCTCACAGACAGGGCATGGACAATACATAAAACCATTCTGTTTGTTTGCCTCAGCCACTTCGAGAAATTTATGCAGGCCCTCAAGATACTCGGAGGTGCGTCGGTCACCGTACATCCATTGCCGGTTCATCTGCGTGCATTATATAATTAAGTGTATCAAAAACCATTACAGAACATCATGAATAGAGAAGTGACCAAATTAATACAAGTTCATCATCACATTAAAACCAAAGTACAGTAGAGATCAAATGTTATTACTGAAAAAATAAATACATAAAGTTCATACATATATAGTTCTCATAGAACAACATATAGCTCTCTAGAGCATCTAATTAAAACATACATTGAAACTATGAAAAACATTTAAATGCAACAACAAATGCGATCATAATCGCAACGAAGGTAACAATTGATCCAACGGCATAATGATACCAAGCCTCATTATCAATGGCATATTTTCTAATCTTTCTAATCTTCAAGCGCATTGCATCCATCTGCATCTTGTGATCATCGACGACATCGGCAACATGCAACTCCAATTTCATCTTCTCCTCTTCAATTCTTTTCAATTTTTCTTTCAAATAATTGTTTTCTTTTTCAACTAAATTTAACCTCTCGACAAGAGGGTCGGTTGGAATTTCCGGTTCACATACCTCCTTGATAAAAACATCTATGTCACGTTGGTTGGCCTAATTCTTATAAACACTAAATGAAACAAATAGTTATAAAAGATAATATACCAGATCCGAATCATAGACCGGACGAGAGCCGACGGGGGCGGATACCAAAACCATGGCACTATATAATAACAAACAATAATAAAAGTAAGAAAATTATACAAGTAGCTATATAACTCATACAACAAGTAAGAATTTTTTTTCTTTTAAAAAGAAGATAAGAACAAGAGGCTCACCACGGTGGTGCCGGCGACGAGATCGGCACGGGCGATCGACGGCGGTGAGGACGGGGACGGGGACAATGGTGCACCGCCAAACCTAGACAAATCTTGGGGAAAATGGAGCTTGGAGGTCGAGCTTGGAGAGGAGAAAGCTTAAGTGTGACTCGGGCATTTCATCGAACACCTCATGTGCATAGGAGGTGAGAGCAGAGCAGCACACACCTCCCACACCAGTCGGCCAAAAAACAGAGGAGTGGGCGGACAGGGGAGAGCATATATATAGGCATCTCTTTAGTCCCGGTTCGTGGCTAGAACCGGGACAGAAGACACACATTTAGTCCCGGTTCCAGCCATCAACCGGGACTAAAGGGGCTGCGCCAGGTGCGAGGCCCTTTAGTCTCGGTTCGTGTGTGGAACCGGGACCAAAGGGGTCAGACGAACCGGGACTGGTGCCGCCGTGGCCCGGCCGGCGCCCTGGCCTCACAAACCGGGACTGATGCACCCACTGGTCCCGGTTCATAACAGAACCGGGATTGATGCTCTTATCTGGCCTGAACCAAAGCCCTGTTTTCTACTAGCGATGGCATCGCACAAATCCAAAACGGAAAGAAACACACACGTGACGCCCCCTTAGCAAGACAACAAACAAGGCAAAAAGAAAATTCCTACATGCGGGACGGGACACGACAGCACACACGTGCCCAGAAAAGAACGCAAGAGAAACAAAATCAAGGGACGTATCGGTAGGCAAAACGTGAAGGAACACCTCCAGCAGAAAAACGTCAAAAGAGAACGTAGTCAAATCACCATCCACCGCACATGCAAAATCAACATGCAGCGCACCAATGGGAAACACTGCCAGCAAATCAAGTGGAACCTGCTAAGCGCACCCCAGAAGATGTACACGCCTGTATCCCCAGTAATTGGCGTGATATCCTCCGATTGGCCAGTTTTTGACCGATAGAAAAACTCAAAAATCCCAGGTAAAAGAAACCTAGCTACGCTTAGCTAGGTTCTTTTTTTTTTACTTTTTCTTGCAGTGAAAATCAGACAAATCAGGTGGTGACAGGTTATTTACGGGGGGACCTGCACTTCCGTGTGGCTCTAGCAGTCTGTGTTGGATTTGAACCAGAGTTTGCCATTGGTCCAACGTGCACCGGATCGGCCGGTTTTCATTGGAGTGCATGTGTGCACTGCATGCGGCGGCTGATTTCATTTTTGGCTGTTTCCGTTTGGATTTGCATGTCCGTTTGTTGACTGCCGACTTTGTTTATTTTTCCCCTCTGTTATTTTCTTTCTTGCGCATGCATGCGATTGCGTGTCGCGCCGCTTCCTTCGGCCTGTAGGCACGTACGTGGTTATATACAATTTGTCTTCGCTTTACAGCACGCAAAAGAACGCACGTCAACGTGAGGGCATGGGATTAATCGAGGGCATGGCCCACAGGCAACAAAAATAGCTAAACGCACACACAAAAGAGGAAATCACGTTCAAAAAATTTACAACGAAGAGGTTGTCGGCGTACGACACCTATGGGATCGAGGGGATCCCTTTACGGTTCGGCGGGGGAAAAGATTTGCACAAAGAGCGGATTCAACGATCAACGCAAGGATCTTTTACCCAGATTCGGGCCGCTGAGAAGCATAAAACCCTACTCCTGCTGTTGTTTATTGTGGATGTTCTTGAGCTCAAGTACACGGAGCGCTTGTGATGAACAGTACGTTCAAGAAGCAGCTACGCATGCAGAATGGGCCAGAAGGTCCTCCCCTGTAGCTCCGCATTGGGCCTCCTTTTATACGTCCAAAGGGGTCACCAACAGTGGCAGACGGGAGTACAAGAGGTGTAAAGTTACTACAGTGTTACATGATTACCACTGACGGATTAGGACAAACGCATTAAATGCCTCCCATAGGTGTCCCTAACTTTCTTGGGGACGGAAAAAGGACCCGTCCCATCAGCACCACTTAACCCCATCCGCGGGCAGTGCCATGACACGCAACCAGGAGGACAAGCCCTAAACGACGGACTGGTCGCTGCGCTGGAGCGGTGGCAGTACGGTGGGATCTTGCCGGGTGCGAGATCTTGCCGGGTGCGAAGCCTTGCCGGGCCTTCGCGAGTCTTCCCGGCAGGGCTCTTGCCGGGAACCCAGCCTTTAGTCTTCTGTCTTTTGGTCATCGGCTTGAACGCCTTCTTGATATCCTTGGTATTTGTTTCCAGCTGTTCTCCCGGCAAGCCTTGCCGGGTCTTGTCTTGCTAGGAGATCATGCCGCTGGAAAGAAGCTTCTCCCCAACGAGCTCTTGTTCTTGCTTGTTAATATAATGCTTGCCAGATATGGTATTCGCCGGGAAGCTTGGCCTTGCCGGGGTTGCCAGGCAACAATCCTGGACGGGAATGACCCATGCTAAGAAGGTTGATGAGACCCTGGTTCTCATTACACCGACAGGAGCCCCCGGGCCCGCCTTCAGCAGAGAACTCAAAGATCTCGATGCTGGAGGTGGGGCCAAATTTGGCGTGGGTCATGACTGCCATGCCCTTTCCTTCTGGAAGTATAGTTGTTTAAGAAAAACAGCCCTTGTCGGAGGGCATGGCTCGACGACAAGGTTGAAAGCTCCCTTGTCGGAGCGCATGACTCGACGACAAGGTTGAAAGCCCCCTTGTCGGAGCGTATGGCTCGACGACAAGGTTGAAAGCCCCCTTGTCGGAGCACATGACTCGACGACAAGGTTGAAAGCCCCCTTGTCGGAGCGCATGGCTCGACGACAAGGTTTGCTATTCTTCCGCCGAAGAATATTTCTGGAAAAGTTTGCGATTTCAGCAGAGAACCTTGACGTTCTCGATGCCGGCCTCCGGCAAAGATGTTGCCGGGAAGGTTTATGACTTCAGCGGAGAACTTTGACATTCTCGACGCAGGCTTCCGGCAAGGATGTTGCCGGGACAGAGCTTATGACTTCAGCGGAGAACTTTGACATTCTCGACGCCGGCTTCCGGCAATGATGTTGCCGGGAAAGCTTATGACTTCAGCGGAGAACTTTGACGTTCTCGACGCAGGCTTCCGGCAAGGATATTGCCGGGATAGAGCTTATGACTTCAGCGGAGAACTTTGACGTTCTCGACGCCGGCTTCCGGCAAGGATGTTGCCGGGAAAGCTTATGACTTCAGCGGAGAACTTTGACGTTCTCGACGCAGGCTTCCGGCAAGGATGTTGCCGGGACAGAGCTTATGACTTCAGCGGAGAACTTTGACGTTCTCGACGCCGGCTTCCGGCAAGGATGTTGCCGGGATAGAGCTTATGACTTCAGCGGAGAACTTTGACGTTCTCGATGCCGGCTTCCGGCAAGGATGTTGCCGGGAAAGCTTATGACTTCAGCGGAGAACTTTGACGTTCTCGACGCAGGCTTCCGGCAAGGATGTTGCCGGGACAGAGCTTATGACTTCAGCGGAGAACTTTGACGTTCTCGACGCCGGCTTCCGGCAAGGATGTTGCCGGGACGGCCGTGAAGTAATCGCCCACCTGTATACCTGTAGCACTGGTTCGGGCATGTAATGCCACGACAGCGTTTTAACACAACAAGTTAATTAGCTTATGGCTTTATGACTAATTTGTTGTAATTTTGACTTCTGTCGAATATTCACTTGCTTGCCGGAACACTTTCCGGTGCGCACGATCCAGTCAGCAGCGCTTTCAGGAGCGGGTCCTTAGCGGCTTGCCGGGAACGCCGCCTCCTGAAAAAGTTTTTCCTTCCCAGCTTTAGTGCAGCTGCTCACATCGCCGAGCGGACTCGAGGCGACAAGGAGCGCAACTAGCCCCGGGAAGGCTCCTCAGCATACGGGTTTACGCAGAAACCTTAGAATAAAACTTGCTAAGCCCTCTCCTTAGATGATTGCATTTTTGTACAATGAGTCCCTACGTTTGCCGGAATGCTCCCCGAATGCGCACGTCCTGGTCAATGGCGCTTAGCATCGGGTCCTGTCTAGCAGCCTATCGAGAACCCCGCCTCTTCGGGAGCTTAACGCTTTAGAAACAATCGCAACTGCATCTGTATTGCTGGGCGGACCCAAAGCAACCAGGAGCGCAGAATGTTTCAAGAGCGCTCCTTCGCGCACAGGTTATGTACAAAAATATCATCGAGGATAAGACTAAACAGCAGAAAGTAATTAAAGTTTTAGTACTTAGCTTTCTGTGAAGCATGATGTTGACGAAGAGGGCGTCGTGCATGGCAAAGAATTTCAGCCGCCCCCGCTTCTTCTTGGGTGCCATGACGATGAAGACGATCAAAAACTGACGCGCTGACCACTAGAGGTTGTCGGCGTACGACACCTATGGGATCGAGGGGATCCCTTTATGGTTCGGCGGGGGAAAAGATTTGCACAAAGAGCGGATCCAACGATCAACGCAAGGATCTTTTACCCAGGTTCGGGCCCTCTGAGAAGCGTAAAACCCTACTCCTGCTGTTGTTTATTGTGGATGTTCTTGAGCTCAAGGACACGGAGCACTTGTGATGAACAGTACGTTCAAGAAGCAGCTACGCATGCAGAATGGGCCAGAAGGTCCTCCTCCCCTGTAGCTCCGCCTTGGGCCTCCTTTTATACGTCTAAAGGGGTCACCAACAGTGGCAGACGGGAGTACAAGAGGTGTAAAGTTACTACAGTGTTACATGATTACCACTGACGGATTAGGACAAACGCATTAAATGCCTCCCACAGGTGTCCCTAACTTTCTTGGGGACGGAAAAAGGACCCGTCCCATCAGCACCGCTTAACCCCATCCGCGGTCAGTGCCATGACACGCAACCAGGAGGACAAGCCCTAAATGACGGTCTGGTCGCTGCGCTGGAGCGGTGGCAGTACGGTGAGATCTTGCCGGGTGCGAGATCTTGCCGGGTGCGAAGCCTTGCCGGGCCTTCGCGAGTCTTCTCGGCAGGGCTCTTGCCGGGAACCCAGCCTTTAGTCTTCTCTCTTTTGGTCATCGGCTTGAACGCCTTCTTGATATCCTTGGTATTTGTTTCCAGCTGTTCTCCCGGCAAGCCTTGCCGGGTCTTGTCTTGCTAGGAGATCATGCCGCTGGGAAGAAGCTTCTCCCCAACGAGCTCTTGTTCTTGCTTGTTAATATAATGCTTGCCAGATATGGTATTCGCCGGGAAGCTTGGCCTTGCCGGGGTTGCCAGGCAACAATCCTGGACGGGAATGACCCATGCTAAGAAGGTTGATGAGACCCCGGTTCTCATTACACCGACAGAGGTAAACCCACACACATTTGTACACTACCACAGCCCAAACTAATGCACGTGTCCACACATTATAGGATCACAAATCACAAATGACCAAGTGGTGAGACGTGAGGGCGTAAACATCCCCGGAAATAGGGGCTTGGTTATATTTGAATATATGCACAGAACCTCATCCCTTCTACTATAGCAGTGCCTGCAGTAGAGCAATGGATGTTTTTGTTGCAGGTTACTCCAAGAAGAGGTGCAACGTCAAACTAGATGTTGTATATTATCCGTCTATAATTTGGATGCTTGTGTATCCGGCGACTTGGTTCATCCAAGAGATGTTTGTGTTCAAACACGAATATGGGATTCTTGCAGGGCAGAGCACTATTGGATTGTTATGGGCTATCATTTTTACACATGCAAAATTTTATTGTTATTATGTTTATATATGCAACCGGCAAAAAATATATCCATGGCCCGTGGCAACGCACGGGCGTTCTACTAGTAAACAATTTGAAAGCCACCCAAGGAGAATATTACATCTAAACATGCCTTAAGATAAATTATAAGCGATTCGTCAAGATATTGATAACTTTTGATATTTGTTGCACTACTAATAACGAATCACCGAAAGTCTCAATATGTATAGCACCTATAGCAAGTAAAAGCTCCAATCCGAATAACAATGCATATTCGGCTTTGATCATTTGTGCATAAATATTTTAAGCGGCATGAGGCATCACAAAATAGCACCATAAGGAGATATATAAACAACACCAACACCTTGGCCATTGTTATGAATTCAACAATCAAAACATAATCTCCGTAGTACTAGAGAGACAAGCCTAATATCTATATTATGCATGCCATAAATCTGATGCTCAATAATAAAACCAACAATGATTTGGCCTCTCATAAATTTGAAAGATTTGTAGACCAAATCATATTAAATCAAAGCATAAGCCCACTCACCAATTTTGCTATGAATTGGTCGCAACATATTTTGAATGGCATCGGTCATAATGTCTCAACTCCATCGAAGCATAACATAGGTATAAGTATAAATTTCAATGAATATGTGCCTTGTCTCGGTATCCAACTGTGCTAAGGACGATGTCAGAATACTGCACCGGCCATGCTTAGATAGATTCTCATTGTGATAGTCAAATACCGGCCATTACCATAAGTTGCGTATATACTTCATCCACCAAAGCCTGTATAGCCGAAATAAACAAATGAAATGAAAAATCAAGTATTTCGGACGTTTGGATCAGCAACAAACTTGTAGCTAATCAAATGTATAATGATTTGGTAATACCCTTTCATGATATAAGAAATTATATTGCAACCATGGATCAAAGTAAGCCCAAGGAGGGTAACCAATCATACCTGAGGATGAGTTCCATGGCATAGGCATCAATGAGATGTTTGATGAATATGGATGATGTGCTAACCGAAGATTTTGAGGGGGTGATGGAAACCTTCGGCTGAATTGTTTACTCCTTTCATTCTTCACCTTCTTCACTTTTGTAACACTTGTTGCAATAGAAGGTTGGACATCATTTTTATTTTGACTGCTCCTCTTGGGAACCCATGCCATGTTCTTCTTTCTCAGTTCATGTGCACTAAGCTTTTGTAATTCCTTCTTTTGCCAATACGATAAGCCGAGTGGGCACCCCGGCTGCGATTTTCTTTGAAGTGGCAATTCTTGTTTTACCTTGTGCACTCTCAACTTCTTCTCTATAGATTTGGTACTTGATTGACTTGCCTCATTGCCTTTTGTAGCCAATGTCAACACTTTAATTGGCTCCTGTTCATTTGAGATCAAATCTGAAGTATCACTCTTACGACCATCTCTTTTAACGCGATAAACTTGCTTGACCTCCTCTTTATTCTTCCTTGAGCTCCGGACCGATTCCTTATGATTGAAACGGTCTATGACATGTGATTGTTCATCAAATGTTGATCCTCTTGGAGCTGCATAATGTTTGTGAGATGGTCTAAAATAAGATGGAGAATGTGCACTTGAATCATACCTGTCCCATGATGAATATGGATAAAAATTAGCTTAGGGAGGTATCCATGGCATCGGCATTGGCGGCCCAAAATATGGATATGAATATGATTCATTGAAATTTCCCCTTTGCCAATGCCGGTCCTCAGATTTGCGCCTACGGGGTGATCTTGATTCTTTTGAATTACTTGGCCGATAAGCAATCTTCTCCTCACTTATCTTCTGATATTTTTCCAATAGCTGCGCCAAAGTGACTTTCGGCTTTTTACCTTTGTGCTTACCTCGGCCTTTGCATTCGTTGGTTGTGCTTGCATCAATCTTTGGATTTTCGTGTTGCCCCCCAGTACTTGGCATCTTCATTGCAACTTTGATGGAATTTTCGCCCTCAAGAATATTATCATTGTGCTCTTGAATAACTTTCTTACTTGAAAGCTTGATCCCATTATCCGCAGTTTTTACCTTCTCATGTCTAAATGGATCAGCTTGAAGCAGCTGATGCAAAAACTTTTTGCCATCAGGACCAATCGAAATAGACTGGCCATCCTTTGGTGTTTCAACAAATCTCAATCGTCCTTTATCAATGGCCGATTTGACTATTTGACGAAACATATTGCAATCCTCAAAATTATGTTTGGACGAATGATGCAACCTACAATACATTCGTCATTGGATTGATGGCTTGACATGGTGATCAAGAATTCTAATGTAATTATTTTTCAGCAACAAATCAAATATTCGATCACACATGCTTGAATTGAAGGTAAACTTTTTATTTTCTAGCCGATCTTGCTGTGAGAACGGCTTTGGAGTTAAGCAAACGAATGGTTCAGATTTTGCATCACCCCATTCAGCTATGCATTGTGTTTTGCACCCTATCTCCGATGTCTTTGGATAAGATATTATACTAGCATCAGTTTTCTCAATAGAATTTAACCTTGGCTTTAAATTTCTGAAATGAAAATAGTTAGAACACATATGTCTCAATTGAGACCAAGTGTAAGCCAAGTAAGAAACAAGCAAAGCTACCCACTTAGATATAAACTTCACATAAAACAATGGGAAAAACTTTGGTTGCAATAATAAGTCACTATCGGTCTCCTCGAATGGTACAATGTGTTGACCGATATGCTTTGTAACAATTTTATTGCCAACAAGTAAATTACCCTTCATCATTGGTCTTTCAAAATTACTTATAAGATTTTTCCTAACAGATGCATCAACAATAAAGTTGTGACCAAATCTGAAAATAGGTAAATCACTTGGTAGACATATCTCTTCATACAAGTTGGGAGAGCATGATGGTTGTATCACTTGAATAATACTTTGATCAACTTTTGAATGACTCTCCAATGCCTTGGCGTCCTCTTTTTCTTCAATAGATTCGGTACACATACTATTTGATTCGGCTTTTTCAATAACCGAATTTTCTTTGTTACCTGAATCATTACTTTTCTCTTTTTGAATTTGCAAGGCTTCTCGTTCATGTCTTATTTTAGCCCACATCTCAGCTTGGCGAGCTTTAAATTTTTTCATCTCAATTTCCATCCACTCCTCATGAGATTGCCCCCCAATGCTTTGAGATTCTTTCGGCAATAAGTTGCCAAAACTTTGCAATTATTTAGGGGGTACACTGAATGCTACAGTACTGGGTGAATGCATCATTTGCACAACTCTAGCCTTTACAGCAGCAAAATCACGAGGCTTCCCGCTTTCTATTAGTTCCTGACGAATAGCGTTGCACAAATCCCAAGAGAATGTAAGCTTGTTCTCAATTACCCAGTCTGGATATGGTTGCCCCCCAATGCCTTTAGACTCTTTCGGGAATGAGATGTTACCGATATTCTGTAATTGTGTAGGGGCAAGATTATATGCTATGGTGTTAGGTGAAGGCATATGCGCTCCTGCTAGGATTTCACTTATTCGGCTATGAGCATGAAGGTGCGTTGCCGAATTATGAACATCTACAGTTGTGCATGGTGCCGAAAAATTAACAGCATGAGGCGTAGCATATGATGGTTGAGGGTAATTGGCCAAATAGCTAGTAGTAGCATGGCCAATTCCCCTATCCACCGGCATGTTTGGATTAACATATTGCAAGTTTGTTGCCGATGAATAAAAAGGTGAAACACCTTGTTGCATGCTATTGGAAGTTCCTACATGGGGTGTGAAAGATCGTGGATGTCGCCTAGAGGGGGGGGTGAATAGGCGCTTTAAAATAATTACGGTTTAGGCTTGAACAAATGCGGAATAAAACTAGCGTTTAATTTGTGAAGCACAAAACCTAAATCGACTAGGCTCACCTATGTGCACCAACAACTTATGCTAAGCAAGATAAACAACTAAGTGATAGCAAGATATATAACAAGAAACAATATGGCTATCACAAAGTAAAGTGCATAAGTAAAGGGCTCGGGTAAGAGATAACCGAGGCACGCGGAGACGACGATGTATCCCGAAGTTCACACCCTTGCGGATGCTAATCTCCGTTAGAGCGGTGTGGAGGCACAATGCTCCCCAACAATGCCACTAGGGCCACCGTATTCTCCTCACGCCCTCGCACAATGCAAGGTGTCGTGATTCCACTAAGGGACCCTTGAGGGCGGTCACCGAACCCGTACAAATGGCAACCCTTGAGGGCGGTCACCGAACCCGTACACTTTGGCAACCCTTGGGGGCGGTCACCGGTACCCGACAAATTGCTCGAGGCGATCTCCACAACCTAATTGGAGACCCCGACGCTTGCCCGGAGCTTTACACCACAATGATTGAGCTCCGAGGCACCACCAAGCCGTCTAGGGCGACAAGGCACCCAAGAGGAACAAGCTCTAGGGTGCTCAAACACTCAAGAGTAATAAGCTTCTCAACTACTAACTTCCACGTATCACCGTGGAGAACTCAAACCGATGCAACTAATGCAATGGCAAGAACACACGAAGTGCTCAAGTCCCTCTCTCTCAAATCCCACCAAAGCAACAAAAGCTATGGAGGAAAGTGAGAGGAAGAACAAGGAGAACACCAAGAACTCCAAGATCTAGATCCACAAGGTTTCCCTCACATAGAGGAGAAAGTGATTGGTGGAAAGATGGATCTAGATCTCCTCTCTCTATTCCCTCAAGAAGGAGCAAGAATCATTGGAGGGATGGAGAGATAGCAAAGCTCTAGAAGGTCAACAATGGAGGAGAGAGAGCTGCAAGGGGATAAAAGAACCGTTGGGGGCAAGGGGGAAGAAGACCCCCTTTTATAACCCCCCACCAAATCGAACCGTTACCTGTGCTGGACGCACTCAAGCGGTACTACCGCTCCAAGGAGCGGTACTACCAGCCGAAGCCAGTGAGTACAGCAAGCACAGGAGCGCGGTAGTGCCGCACAAAGCGGTACTACCGCCCCCACAAGCGGTACTACCGCAAAGGTTCGTAGAACAACCCAGAAACGAGGTAGTGGAGCGGTACTGGAGTGGTACTACCGCCGCAAGCGGTACTACCGCCCAACATCCGCTCTACTACCGCTAAGGAAAAACAGGGCACCAGAAGAATTTCAGCAAGCGGTACTAGAAGCGGTAGTAGAAAGCGGAAGTACCGCATAAGCGGTACTACCGTGCTACTACCGCTCACCAAGAATGGGCAACAGAAGAAATTCCCACAAGCGGTACTCGCTGCGGTAGACCACAGCGGTACTACCTCATAAGCGGTACTACCGTGGTACCGAGCGGTACTACCGCTTGGGTGACAAGAAAACTGCCCAGAGACTGAAACTGCCATAACTTCTGCAAATGAGCTCCGAATTGAGCAAACTCAAGCTTGTTGGATAGATGACGACAAATACTATCCAACAGCGATGAGAAACCTCTAGGAATGAAGTGGCAGGGGAGATATGCCTAAGATATGCCTAAGAAGTGGCAGGGGAGATATGCCTAAGATATAGAGATGAGAAACCTCTATGAATGAAGAACCGGCATAAACTCCAACATCGAAAACATCATAGAAGATGCATATATGAACTCCGTTTTCGATGAACTCGAGCTTGTCATGAAGATGACCATAAGCTCAAAAACTCACAAAGAGAAACACCAAACAAGAACCAAGAAAGATGATGCAATGATGCAATGGTTTGAGCTCTCTACGAACGATACGATCAAGCTACTCACTTGAGAGCCCCCCTTGATAGTATGGCTGTCGATCCTATAACCCGGTCTCCCAACTACCACCATGAGACCGGTAAAATAGAAAACCTATCAAGGGCAAACCTTTGCCTTGCGCATAGTCCACTTGAGCTAGATGATGACGATCTTGACCTCCTCAAGTTCGACCACCTTTCTTAATTGCGTCGGCTCGATGAAGACTAGTAGATTGCTCCCCCATACTCCACTATGGGTGAGCCACTCTTCGGCACATCTTCACAAGTCCATTGTCACCACAATGGACGGCAAGCTTCAAGCATGTGATCTCTTCGTGATGCTCCACTTGAACTTGCACACCGCAATCTTGATGACGATCACCACTTGATGTCATCCTTCATGGGTTGTATGAAATCTTCCTTCTGATGCACGCCCATGGAAACAAACCTAACCCCACAAAGAACTCTTGCATAGAACATGGGTTAGTACACAAAGCGTAATGGACAATGCTTACCATACCGTGAGATCACTTGATCCCACTCGGTACATCTTCTACGCTTTGTGTGTTGATCAACTTGAATCACTCTTCATATTTAGTCTTGATCAACCTTGAATCTTTCCAACTCTCTTCATTAGGATGATGTCTTGAATCTTCTTCTTCAAGACATGCTTTGCACTAGGCTCAACACTCACATGACCAATCGTTGGATAAATCCTTGAATAGTACCTTGGTAACACATATTCTTCTTCAAATCACCTTGAGACCAACAAATGGTCTACAAGCAAAGCCTATGGACAAACCCTTCAAATATAACTTAAGGCAACCATTAGTCCATAGAGATTGTCATCAATTACCAAAACCAAACATGGGGGCAGCACATGTTCTTTCAGGGTGTTTCAACTTGATTAACTGAACTCATCATGTTGTTCATCGGCATATAGATTTGTGGGGTTGCCGATGCATGAGAGTTGGGATACATATGTTGCATGTTGCTAAAATTATATGAAGTTGAAGCATGGAGATTATTCTGAATCGGCTGTTGCACATAATTAGATGCATGATTGATAAAACTAGGGCTAGCCGATACATTATGCGCATTAAACGATCTAGCAACAACATATGCATTATTTGCATCTACATAAGTGAATTGGGTATTCATATTACCTTTGTAGATTGCAAACCCTAGATGACGATCTCTTCGTAGCAAGAATGGGCCGGAGACCGTTCAAAGCTTCGTCCCCAGCGGAGCGCCAAAAAAGTGTGTTCGCACACGAACACGTCACCGTGTACCCTTGACGCCGGGGGTGATGCGCCGCAGCTCACGTCGAAGGAGACCCGTCCGGAAGCGTGGTACGCAAGCAATCCGGCGGGCGCTTTTGAGGACCCGAAACCCCACACGCCCGGGAGGGACCCCGTCAGGGCGTGCGGCGGCTATGGGCTGCCCTAGGTTGACCTAATCGCCCCTAGGGCCTCGAGGTTCACCGTCCTGCAACAAGAAGAACGAGAAGCAAGATACAAGGGAGAGAGATAAAAGTAAAGATAAAAGTGATAGATGTGTTTGTTCGATTGTGTGTTGTTGATCAATCGGCCATCACCCCTTAGGTATATAAGAGGCGGCTGGACTTACCGTGCAAGGAAAGGGCTTGGATTCACGTCCAAAATCCTAATTCACGTCCAACTCGGAGTCCAAACTTTCCAAAAGTGTTCGGTTTAAAAGCTGGCTGCACCTTGCGGGTCACTTTTGAGGCAGTAAATGATCTCGGATGGAAATGTGCCCAAAAGCAATTTTAACCGTTTCGACGAGACGAACAACTTTCATGTTGAACGTTTTTCGATTTGAGGCTATCTTGAGTGGTTTTTCGGCTATTTTCTGAAGTCTGCAGCAGAGAAATCCGAAACCCGGATGGTTGCCCCGGAGTGTCTGGCCTGCAGCAGAGAAATCTCAAATCCGGAGGGTTGCCCCCGGATGGTCCGGTCATCTACTGTAGCAACATCTTGTAGCGGTTGTAACTTTTGCATACGATCTCGGATTGAGACGATTTTTATATCAAAATCGACCGATTCGACAAGACGAAGACAATCCGTGTAGATCATTTTCTCATAGCAAGCCGTCTTGGAGGCGTAATCGGCCGAATAGTACTCTGAATATAAAATCTTAGTACTTTGAGCACAATTTCGGCCCTCGAGATGAGATCGGATGGCGATGACCCAAACTTCAAAGATATTCATGTCGATAATACAAAACTTCTTCATGTAGATCACTTCTTCATTTTAGGCCATCTTAATAATGTCTTTGGCCATGCCAAAATCTGGTGTCAACAGTTGCCCTGTTTGATTCAGAGCTTGAGTTCGACACTTTGACTTTGACGTCCACACAAATACTTCTCCAACATCCAGCAACGGCACCTACTGTCTGTCTTCCGTCAGAAAAACATCCAGCAAAGGCACCTACCGTTTTCACAGATCTCAGCCGCTGCGTACCCTGCCCCAGCCTCTCGGATCAGCTGTGGCTGCTGCACAGATCTGTTGCTTCACTTTCCTGTCTATCTGAACCTTTCCGAGTATAAATTATAAGCAAGGCCCAGGAATCACGCAGCTGACGATAAATCACAAAGCTCAGTCCAGTCCAAAGAAGAAGAAAATATCTAATACTCATCAATAACTAGTTTGACAAGTTAGGTGACAGCAATCGTCACCATGGATGTTAGGATTTGTTGTCCCAGGAGAGCCGATTTCTCGGCAAAGCTCGAAGCTACTCCCCCCGTCGATACAGGGACACTTATTTTGGGACGAAGGAAGTATTAATTCCAGCTTAAGATTAGTACACTACTAATAGTACTAGTATATTGGTTACCGGCACTATAATCTAGTACAGGCCTCAAAATCAGACAGGCTTTTTCTGAATATAAACAAAGCAGAACGAGTACAGATTCGTACAGACAGCGTGGCTTTTCGATCATGCCCGGCAAAGCTTTTGGATGGATTATTCTAGCCAGCGTCGGGATCGCACGTAGTACTAGCATCGTGTAGTTTTTTGCAGGTTGGGTGCCACTGCCGATCGATCTGCCAATTTAGCAGCTATTAGTATCTGTATATTTCGCTATTTCTGGTGCTCTGAATATAAGCAAGTCCGTAATATATGGCTTCAGTATACGCTTTAGCTGCTTGTGATCCCTGTCTCCCGTGTGATTAATAATGCTAATTAAGATGGCCGTGACAGGTCGAAATGCGCATCTCACGACTCGGCCACGATGCCGGCTACTCATTTGCTAGATTCATGGGGGTAGTAGCTGTAAGCTACACACTGGATCTGGTATTTGGCTAGAGATTTGGAATTCCAAATTGGGGAATTTAGTTCTGTAGCTGGCCGCCCATCCACCCTCACAGCTACACGATTACAGCCGGCCGAAGCCGTCGACCAAGTCCAAGCCGAAGAAAAGAGAAACAAGTAACGCCTATTTAAACTAGTGACCGTTAACACAGTTAACGGGCCGTCTTGTAGTCCTTCAGCCAACGCGGTGGGTTGGTCTCGCGCTTGGGCCGCCCCGCCGGCCCATCTGGTTGTTGGCCTTTTCTAGTTCCTTCTTCGCTTGCCGGTCTTGCTACAGGGTCTTGCTCACTTGTCGCCAGCTCTGACTGAACTGTAGATTCAGTGCCATTCTTGGGGACGCTGACATCCCCCCTTCCTTGTGAACCGGTTTGACCCCAAGCCGGGGAATGAGGGAATTGCTGCTTCACCGAATCCATTCCTTCCCAAGTAGCAGCATCAGGCGAGCTCCCGCTCCAGAGGATCAAGCCCTGCGCCACCGTCTTGTGACCAACCTGACGAAAACGACGATCCAGCACTTGCATTGGTACCTGTAAGGCTGTAACAATGCTGAAGGAGACGGTAGTTGAGCTTGTATGGCAGTGGAAGGAGGAACAAAACGCTTGAGTTGGGAGACATGGAACACTGGGTGGATACGGCTGTTGGCAGGTAACTCCAGCCTGTAGGCCACATCGCCAATTCTCTCGATGATCTTGTAAGGACCAAAGAACTTGAATGATAGCTTATGATTAGCTCGTCTAACGACCGAGGATTGCACATATGGTTGCAGTTTGAGGAAAACCAGATCATTGACAGCAAACACTTGTTCGGTGCGTTTCTTATCAGCCTGGTGCTTCATCCGCTGCTGTACTCTCAACAAGTGTTGTCGGACTGAATCGATCACTAGCTGTCTGGAGTCCAACCAAGACTGAATATCCACAAGCGCAATCGTGTCAGAAGCATAAATCCCAAAGTAACGGGGTGTTTGTCCATAGATGATTTCAAAGGGGGATTTATTCAGAGCAGAGTGCCAATTGTTATTGTACCAGAACTCACAGAGTGACAACCACTTACTCCATTTAGCAGGATGAGCACTGATAAAACAACGTAGGAAACATTCAATCTGCTGATTGACACGTTCAGTCTGGCCATCAGTCTCAGGGTGGTATGTTGTGCTCATGTTTAACCCAGCACCAGTTTTGGAGATAAGCAGCTTCCAGAATGTACTAGTGAACACAGGATCTCTATCATAGATAATCAGTCTGGGCATACCATGCAGCTTATAAACATTGTCAAGAAACACTTCAGCAACTTTTTGAGCAGTAAAAGGGTGTGAGAGGGGCATGAAATGGCCATACTTAGAGAATTTGTCAATAACCACCAAAATGCAGTCATAATGAAAGGAAGTGGGAAGACCAGAGATGAAATCCATGGACACTGCATCCCAGGCTTTCTCAGGAACTGGTAGGGGGGATAGTAATCCAGGGTACTGTACCCTCTCAGGTTTAGCTTGCTGACACACCAAACAGGACTGAACTTGAGACTTAATAAAGCTCTTCATACCCTGCCACCTGAAGAGAGAGAATTCTTTTGTATGTAACAGGAAATCCAGAGTGACCACCAACTGGACTTGCATGAAAGGCAGTAAATATCTTCAGGTGTAATGAAGTGTCTTGGCCCACCCAAATGCAATTTTTATAGCGAAGAAGTCCTTGATGGAGGGAGAAATGTGGCTTGGAAGCAGGGTCTAAAGCTAGTTGCTGCAAGATATCTTGAACTTTAGTATCCCCACTGTAACTTTTGACAATTTCGAGCAACCAAGAGGGTTGAGCACATGAAATCTGGTAAAGATGATCACTATCAGGAGGTCTTCTGGATAGTGCATCAGCAGCAGTATTGGTGTTTCCTTGCTTATACTGAATGGTGTAGTTCAACCCCAGCAATTTAGTCAAGCATTTTTGTTGCCAAGGAGTGTGGAGTCTTTGATCTTGGAGATGAGCCAAACTTTTCCGATCAGTTTTGATGGTAAATTGTTGTACCTGCAAGTAAGGCCTCCATTGATCCACTGCTAGCAGAATAGCTAAGTATTCCTTCTCATAGACTGACAAACCTCTGTTCTTAGGGCCCAAAGCTTTACTGACAAATGCCAATGGGTGACCTTGCTGCATCGAAACAGCTCCAATGCCATAGTCACAAGCATCAGTTTCTATAGTGAATGGCTTGGAGAAATCAGGAATAGCCAGTACAGGAGCAGAAGTGAGTGCTTGTTTGAGCACAGTAAATGCTTCCTCAGTAACACTGGTCCAAACAAAGGGCACCCCCTTTTTGAGCAGTTCAGTGAGAGGTTTGGCAATTATTCCATAATGCTGAATGAATTTCCTGTAATACCCACTCAAGCCCAAAAATCCTCTAACTTCCTTCACATTGGTAGGGACAGGCCACTGTTGGACAGCTACAATCTTACTAGGATCTGTGGACACACCTTTAGCAGAAATGACATGACCCAGATATGCAATTTCCTGTTGAGCAAATGCACATTTGGACATTTTGACCTTCCATTCTTTTTCTTTCAAAATTGTCAGCACTTGAGTCACATGTACTAAATGTTCTTCCAAGGTTTTACTGAAAGCTAATATATCATCAAAGAAACACAACACACACTTCCGTAAAAGTGGAGACAGATCAAAATTCATGGTCCCTTGAAATGTGCTAGGAGCTCCAGTTAAACCAAAAGCCAGTACAGTAAATTCAAAGTGGCCATGGTGAGTTTGAAATGCAGTCTTATATTCTTCACCTGGTGCTAATCTGATCTGATGAAAACCAGCTTTCAAATCCATCTTAGTAAACCAACAAGCACCTGCTAACTCATCTAGTAGTTCATCAATCACAGGCAAAGGATATTTACTTTTAAGAGTGATAGCATTGAGGTGCCTGAAATCAACCACAAGTCTCCAAGTGCCTTTCTCTTTTTTCTTGACCATCAAAACTGGGGAAGAAAATGGGCTTTTACTGTATCTGATCATACCTAATGACAGGAGCTCTTGAATTTGTTTTTCTAGCTCATCCTTGAGTTGTGGAGCAATCCTATAGGGCCGGACAGACACTGGCCTGGCACCAGGGATGAGTGGAATATGGTGATCTTGCATTCTTCTCGGGGGAAGGCCAGTAGGACTCGGAAATACTGAAGGAAACTTGTCCAAAACTGCTTGCATTTCAGGCCAAACTGAAGATTCAGCAGAACACTGAATAACAGACAGAGAAATCACTGTAAGTGCAAATTCAGAAGGTAACAAACCCTGCAAGGTGATAGTGCGCCCTTGTTGTTGGAATGACATCCATTTCTGGACCCAGTCAACTTGCATTGGACTATGTAGAGCTAACCAGTCTAATCCCAAAATTCCATCATAAGTTGACAATGGCAGCAAACGGAAATCTGAAGAGAATTGATGATCACAGCAATTCCACTGACACTGCTGCAGCATCTGTGAACACTGTAGAGAAGCACCACTAGTGACAGTAACTGAAACCACAGCAGTATCTTGTACGCCAGCCAGCAATGGAGCAAAGGAACTGTCAATAAAGGAGTGAGTACTGCCAGAGTCTACTATGAAAATTAAGGTGTGATTCTGCAACTGGATTTCCAACTAGAGTGATGGAGCATTAGGGTCTCTGCCAACTGCAGCAGCTGACAGTCTCATACTATGAACAGAAGCTGTGTCTGAATCAGAATGATCAGACTGGAGAGGTTCCAAGGACTGCACATGATCAATCAGCTCCTGCACAAAGTGTAACTGCACAGTGGATTTGCAGACATGATCACGAGACCACTGTTCACCACAAACGAAACAAAGGCCCTTAGACTTGCGATAGTTACACAGAGCTGACCACCTGTCTTCAGTCTGCAGAGGTTTCATAGGTTCAAGAGAACGCTTATCCTCGACGACACGGTTTTTGGGTGGAAGAGGAAGTGGAAACGGACCAGACCGCTGACCCACCGATGTGTTGATGGGTGTCACACCTTCACCAAGCTCCTCATGCAACAATGCCAGATCATAAGCCGAATCCAGGTCCTTGGGTTTCTGGAGAGCAACTGCAACTCGAACACCTGGTTTAAGGCCATCCAGGAAACGAGTGGTGTGATGCAAATGGTTAGGTGCCTCTTCATAAGCTGATAACTGATCATAGAGATCGGCAAACCTATCCACATAATCAACGACAGTGCTAGTTTGCGATATACGAAATAACTGACGAAATAGTGTCTGGTGTTGATTTCTGCCAAAACGGCTCTGCAAGCTGCAACAAAATTCAGACCACGAAGCTTGGGGAGATCTGCGTTGCACAGATTCCAACCAGCGAGCAGCTGCCCCTTCAAACTGAGATGTCGCCAGGGAAACCCATCTGTGTTGAGGAGTACACCAGAGCTTGAACTGATCTTCACAACGGGTCTGCCACAACCTCGGATTTGCTCCATCGAACCGAGGTAAATCCACGCGAACACCAAACGAGAAAGCATCAACAGCATCGGGAGAACTCACATCACGACCAGATGGGGAACGAGAGGAAAAACTGGAATCACGCGCACCTCTGACCGGAGGAGGGACAGCTCTGATACCAACTGTAAGCTACACACTGGATCTGGTATTTGGCTAGGGATTTGGAATTCGAAATTGGGGAATTTAGTTCTGTAGCTGGCCGCCCATCCACACTCATAGCTACACGATTACAGTCGGCCGAAGCCGTCGACCAAGTCCAAGCCGAAGAAAAGAGAAACAAGTAACGCCTATTTAAACTAGTGGCCGTTAACACAGTTAACGGGCCGTCTTGTAGTCCTTCAGCCAACGCGGTGGGTTGGTCTCGCGCTTGGGCCGCCCCGCCGGCCCATCTGGTTGTTGGCCTTTTCTAGTTCCTTCTTCGCTTGCCGGTCTTGCTACAGGGTCTTGCTCACTTGTCACCAGCTCTGACTGAACTGTAGGTTCAGTGCCATTCTTGGGGACGCTGACAGTAGCGGAATCAAATGATGCCCTAAATCTAAATGTATCTGTCACGTCGTGCTCCAAGAATCATTTCACTTGAAGGAATGAGAAAGTATAGAATCATACCAAGTGGGCCTTGAGAGGAGTGAGCCGATACATTGTCAAAAGGCTCTATCTATCAAGTAGTGCTAGCCAACATGGGCCACCAAGTCAGCTGACTGGGAAACTTGCAACGAACGGTACATGGACCACCATATCAGTTGGCATGGGCCAACATGATAGAATGGGCGGAAATTCTATGGGCCAGCTGGGCTAACCCCTATGGTCCGTCATGCTAGCAAAGTAAGCAAATGCAACCAACCTGACATGCACTACCAATTTATCGTCTGGGCTCTGATTAAACCACTAAAGATCACCAGATCATTGGTTGAAATAACCTGGTACTCTACTGTTGTACCAATCAGCTACACAGTTCCACGCCGTTGAGCACACGCGCATACCGAGCAAGAGCAACCACGGGCGCCCACATCTTCAGCGATGCCTGCCTGCCTGCCTCTGCCTGCCTGATCCCTTCACTGCAGAGGAAGCTGTAGAGAGGTCAGCGTTGTGCGCGGGAATAGAATCCTGACGACGACGACGGACGCCATCCGAGACGCAACAGCCTACTCGGCTCATCATCGCCGTAGCTCAGCTATCTCCTCTGAAAAGGGCCCTGCGCTCGCCATGCGCCGTCCGTTGCCGATACCTCCCCCTGCCTTTCGCCTGAGCTCCTACCTCCCTCGTCGAGATGCTCTCCGCTTTTCCTCAGTTTTTATCCCTGCGTCGTGGCACATGGTGGGGTGGAGTCAGAGCGAAAGCGAGAGGGCAACGTGCGTGGGCGACCGGAACGGCCAGAGCTCTTTCTTTCATGGAGTCGATCATCATGGAGTCGCTCTTGTCTTGTTCCAATCATTGGTTATACTTATGCCTAAATGGAAATTTGATGATGACCACCCTGCCTGATCGAGCCCACCATATTTGCCAATGACAGTGACAGAGGTGTGTGCTCTGCACAAGATTTACGATCCGATAAGTGACTTACTACTGGTCCCGGGAGGGATATCTAGAACTACGAGCCCGCTTTGTCTAATTGTGCTGACGGTCTCTAGCCATTTGGCCACACTCGGCGGCTACACACACATGCCAAGAGCGTGCGGCCCGTCTGGGCCACTATTGGCGGCGGCAGAGAAAATGTGCCGCGCACCTTTTTATCGACGACCGTGCAGATGAGCTCTTGATAATCTTTGTTTCTAACCATGGCTTTGTGCGCCAAAATAATCATTTGTGGCCGGCCGATTCCAAGGTCTACTGCTATAGCACTTCCTCCTGTACATGTTGGATTGAAAATGTAATGCTGTGTCAATGTGGTGCGTGGATATGAAGACTATTTGTAAGACTGACTGAAACAGACGGGACAGGACCAGAGTTTTGATTTTCGGTTTGTGATTTTTTTCGCCCCAGGCCGAGATGGCCGAATTTCGGCCATTTTCAAAAATTTCGGTTGAAATTTGACCAAAATTTGACTGAAATTTGGCTGAAATTTAACCATAATTTGACCAAAATCTATTTTTTCGGCTGAAATGTACTTTCCAGCCCAGGCCGAGATGGCCGAAATTCGGCCGAAATCCCTTTTTTTCGGCCGAAATTCAAAACACAGGACAGGACTGACAAAAATCTTTTCAAATAAACTAAGGGCTCCTTCTATTCACAGGGTTTTTTTTTTTTGAAAAGGAGGATGCACCCCCGGCCTTTGCATCTGGGAGATGCATGCAGCTACTTTATTAATTATTCACAAAGACCTTACAAAGTAATACATCAGTAAGCCTGAAGGCACCATCTTGGCAACGCCTGTCGCTACTCCTATGCCCTTGATGAAGGGGTGCCGAATATCCGAGCCGAATACCAAACAGACATCGCACCAAAACCTAACATTTAAAGCCGGATGCCCCAGCCCAGCCACATACCGGGACTGTGTCACACACCGGTCTGGCGCACTCTCAGAAGCCGCCGCCACCGTCTTACACTGGTCCATCTTCAGAGCAGGCACTGACGCACCGACCTTGTCAGGCCTGCCATCGACGCCAGCACGGCGCCAGACAGCGCCACCATCCTGCACGTATCCATCCGCCCGCGCCCGTTGCCGAAACTCCGTAGCGCCATGCCGCTGGGATCCGCCGTCGGCCTTGCGGTAGATGGAATACCGCTCCTCCTCTAGTCCCCTCGAGCCAGCACATGCTCCAAAACGATGCCCCCAGGAGGGCGAACGACACCAAAGGTGCCGTCATCGTCCGATCCGGGAGACCTAGATCTAGGGTTTCCCCCGGAGCATCCCGAGCCTGATGACGCAAACTGCAATGACGATGCCTTAACAAGGAAACGACATCGGAGACGCCGCCATCGTCTGCCATGACCGAAGTCGGCGCGATTTTCATCGGCAGTCGCGCCACCAGTCTGTACGCCGCCGGCGTCGCTGGTCCCTTCCACAGGGTTGGGGAAGCGTAGAAATAGGAAATGTACAGGAATAGGGTGCATTGTCCACAGAAATCCCACGTCGGGTAAGCAAAACAGAGGAATTTTTCCATGAAGTCCAACCTCATGCTTGTTTTTCTGTGAAAATGAACTATGAAGTTCTTATAAGATTGGTTCATGAGGAATGCAATCCTGCGAATCAAACCACATCTAAAGGAAAAATTCCAGCGGGTGTCAATCCCATACAATTCGTATGCAAATCGTGTAAATCAAAGGAGGCCTAAGCTTGTAGAAAACATCTGGCGCTGCCTCGCCATGGACTTCGTGACTACGCCGCCGCGACCATGGCGTCCTGAAATGATGGAGAGACGTCCTACGGCTCCGACTCCTCCAATGAATCGATGACCAGCAAGGTGCGACATGTCTCACTGCTCAGGTTTGTTTTTTTCCTTATCGATTTGGAGAATTTATGCTTGACATGTATTGAATCGAATCGATTTGGTTGCCATACACGATTTCTTACAAGGGTTGGAACGGCCCAGCCAAAGATCTGCCTACAAGATGCCTCCACAAGGGTCGCTTCGAGAAGCTCTTGGCTTTTCAATTGATTGCCATAGGAAGGAATTTTTTGGAATGTGCAGGACATGTGATGTGAGTGAATTTGAATCCCGTTCCAGTTGTTTTAGTAACTGAGTTTTTTGATGTTTTAGCAACAACAAGTTACTTGTTTTGTTTAGTAAATGCAAAATTTAGTTTGATTACCAAGACAGGTCATTAGTACATACAAATGCTTTCAATTGACCTTGATTAGGAAAATAAATGCTTTGTTTCTCTACTGATCTTGAGTAGGAAAATAGGTCATTGTAATTTGTAAATGCAAGTGCTTCAATTGACCCATGCATATAAAACCTATGCATGTTTGAAACGGGTCGGATCTGGTAGGATTTGAATCTTTGTGTTTACCGTGGCATCCCTGGATCATTTAACACATACAGTAACAAGAGTGGATATAAAATAAACATAATGTCATGCTATTTTCTCGACAATACTGATGAGTGGTATTTTTACGCTCATCACAACTGAGTTTGACCCGGTTAATTTCATAAAATCGATATATCCCCTCTGATATTGCCACTAATGACTAATGAATGCAAATGATTCCAAAATCCTCTTTTTAATTTGTTTCCACAGAAAATTGGGCCATACATAGACTAAATCAAGCGTATATATGGAAAGGGGGCAAAGAGGAGATAAGGAGGATCGAGTGGGAGGCACCAGAGAACCAACATAGCGCAAGATGGCCATCCATACGACCGCAAGCGCTCGTATGCGCGGTTGTATGAGGTGCTCACGGCGCCATCTCGTCCAACCCTACAAATATCGTTAAAGGGCCAACATCAGAAGGGACACAAAACAACACACAGACCTCCATCTTCGTCATCTACAGCATCCAGAAACCCTAGCCGCCCCATTTTCCATCTCCATCTCCACAGCCATCTCCCCCACCATCACCGTAGCATCCATCCAAGTTAGACACATCATGTAATCGTGTATCGCCATCGGCAACTATTGTAAGACATATTATCAATCAATCATTCCTCTTGATGTTCTTCAATGGTTTCTTCCTGCGATCTGATCGCTATGCGTGAGTAATGCGGTAAGGTCATGGGTCGAGGCATAGCCCTAAAACCCTATGTATTTGTTGGAGGGGTCGATGGAAGTACTTTGAATTAACGTCTCATATGTGTGAAATAAAATTGCTCCGTAGTTGTCTCTTGTCTTGTTCGCGATCTTTGTCCCTGCAGGTACTCAGGATCACGGAGATCGAGCCATGGAGAGGCTAAGGGCAGAGGGACCGTGGACCACTATTCTTAATATCAGTGACAGAAAAGTTTAGTACGGTAGCGTGAATCCTTAATTAGTGTAAGTGTCATAAATTAAACTTGCATGTTTGGAGAATGCTCGGCTTGGAATATCCCATGGCAAGAAGTCACCTCTTCGCTAAAGCAAAACTAAGCCAACCTTCTGCTGTGACTGACCACTAGGGTTCAAGGTAAATAAACGAACAATGTTGTTCAAATTCATATAAATTTCTTTTTGAATATCAAAATGCATGCTTCGTATTTACAACACGAACCATTACAACTATTTGGTGACCCTCTGAACTAAGATAAGCATAAGAGCGTAAGGGTGAGACAAATAAAACTAAGACAACTTTCAACCATGACTTGTTATGGGAGTTCGAGATAACAAGTGTGGTTCAATGTTAATCTTGAATAGTGACATGATTTGCATTATAAGGGCATCTCCAACGCCGACTCGCAAACCTCCCGCATGCGTCCGGACCGCACTGTCCGGACTGCGGAAGCATCCAACGCGGTCCTGTGTCGGTCCGCGGCGCGGTCCGGACTCGTTTTCTCCCGCAAATTGGAGACATAGTGGGGGAGGTTTACGGGAGTCCGGACAGCAGACACGTAGTACTTCGACACCCCCGGCCCACCCAATCCTCCCTCCCGGTCCCATTTTTTCCACTCCACCCCTCCTCCCCCTTGCTTTGCATTTGCACCCTCCACCTCCGCCGCCGCCGCTGTACGTCTCCGGCTACCACAGACGCATTGCCGAACATCCACAACCGGCACCAACGCGCCCGCTCGCCTCTACGACGGAGTTGTCCACCCTGGAACCGTTTGTACCCAGGTACACTCCCCCCCCCCCCCGGCCGACATTCTCCATGGCGGACACCACGCCTGGCAGGTGTTCGGTCAAATGCCATTGAGCTTATTTTCAAATGCTATGTCATTTTTTAGAGTACGAAGGATGGTGAGCTATTCGACCATGGAGGATGAGTTGTTGTGCAATGCGTAGTTGGTCGTATCTGCGGATTTTGTAGGCAGGACAAAGGGGAGGCCTTCTGGGAGCAAGTGCATGAAACGTTGCACGCATGAAAGCACATTGCGCCCTACGACATGTACATCATTCAACAATGCAATGTGAGGTCGTTGTCCTATCGCTGGTACACAATCCAGTCCAGCGTCACCAAGTTTTGTGATGTGGTCCGTCAGCTGGAGACAAGGTGGCCATTGCACGCGGCAGAAGACAAGATCGTAAGTTTTGGTTCCTCTTGCTCAACTGGTCGATTGATTCATTAACTCAATGTTGGTCTACATATTATATGTAGCCCGCACGCGCTACCGTGGTGTACCACAGGACAGAGGGATGTCCATTTACGTGCACACACTGTTGGATGAAGTTGAAGGGGGTGTATGTGTGGGATGCCCTGATCCGTTGACGAAAAACTTGTTGGACATCTGGTTAATCTAGTCGAATTTGAGACATTGTTGTACAAGACTTAATTTGCATGCTATGTATGGATGATTTGTGCCATTTTCTATCCGAACTTTGATGAATATCGACCGGTTTGATCGAATTTCGTCCGGTTGGTTTGAATTGTTGGCTGGATGTATGCGGCTAGCGTTGGATATATGGCGTCCTCCCGCATCCGTGTCCGTGGACTGGTTTCCCCCTGTCCGCGGACGGATGCGGAAGGAAATTTGCGGGTCGCCGTTGAAGATGCCCTAACGCAAACAAATCACCACAATATGGTGACACTCGCAACCATCATGAGAGCACGAGAAGTATGAATAGAAGGACAGTCCAAACAAACTAAGTCAAACTTCTACCATGGTTCGTTACATGTGTTGATCATTTAGTACATAGTTAAAATTTAAAGAGTTCTGCTACACGTATGATAGTTTTCGTACGATTTGAGTCCGACAATGCACAACAGCAACCGACTGTGTTCACTGGACGGCTATGATAAAGTTTTACGATAATCTTATTTGACTTATCGTATGCAAAGTAATTCCGAAGTTCAAAACAGACTTCTGCATGCACGAAAAATATTGGGACCTATTTCAAATGAGAAAATTATGTTTTTCATCCCTCAAGTTCCTGAAAAGTATAGACTTGGTCCTTTGCTACTTGTAGCTTGCGTTGGTATTTCCCCGAAGAGGAAGGGATGATGCAGCACAGTAGAGATAAGTATTTCCCTCAGTTATGAAACCAAGGTTATCGAACCAGTAGGAGAATCACGCAACACCTCGTTAGCAGCACTTGCACACAAACAACAAATCCTTGCACCCAACGCAAACGAGAGGTTGTCAATCTCTCGGCGGTTAATTCCAAGATTAAATTGTATGTGATAGATATATAGATTGAAACAAAAATACAAAATAAAATAAATAAAAGAAAATGGCAGCAATATTTTTAGGGTTTTAGTAATATGATTTAGATAGACCCGGGGGCCATAGGTTTCACTAGAGGCTTCTCTCAAGAAAATAGCATACGGTGGGTAGACAAATTACTGTTGAGCAATTGATAGAAAAGCAAATAATCATGACAATATCCAAGGCAATGATCATGTATATAGGCATCACGTCCGAGACAAATAGACCGACTCCTGCCTGCATCTACTACTATTACTCCACACATCGACCGCTATCCAGCATGCATCTAGTGTATTAAGTCCATAAAGAACGGAGTAACGCCTTAAGAACGATGACATGATGTAGACAAGATAAAATCACGTATGAATAAACCCCATCTTTTTACCCTTAATATCAACGATGCATACGTGTCATGTCCCTTTCTGTCACTGGGATTGAGCACCGCAAGATTGAACCCATTACAAAGCACCTCTTCCCATGGCAAGATAAATCAATCTAGTTGGCCAAACCAAATCAATAGATCGTAGAATAAATACGAGGCTATAATAATCATGCATAAAAGAGATCAGAAAAGACTCAAATATTTTCATGGATAATCTGATCATAAACTCACAATTCATCGGATCCCAACAAACACACCGCAAAAAGTGATTACATCGGATAGAACTCCATGAACATCGAGGAGAACATTGTATTGAAGATCAAAAAGAGAGAAGAAGCCATCTAGCTACTGCCTATGGACCCAAAGGTCTGTGTTAAACTACTCACGCATCATCGGAAGGGCAGCAAGGTTGATGTAGAACCCCTCCGTGATCGATTCCCCCTCCGGCAGATTACCGAAGAAGGACCCCAGATGGGATCTCTCTGGAACAGAAGCTTGCGGCGCGGAAAAAGTATTTCGTGGACTCCCTTGAGGGTTTCTGATTTTTTCTGAATTTATAGTGCTGGAATTAGGTCAAACGGAGCAAAAGGGGCCCCACGAGGCACCAGGGCGCGCCTGCCCCCCCCCCCCCAGGCGCGCCCTGGTGGCTCGTGGCCACCTCCTGGGTCTTCTGGCCCTCTCCCGAAGCTTCTAGTGTTTATCTTGGCCAATAAAAAATCTCCAAAAAGTTTCGTGGCATTTGGACTTCGTTTGGTATTGATTTTCTGTAAAACAAAAACAGGACAGAAAACAGCAACTGGCACTGGGCACTAAGTTAATAGGTTAGTCTCCAAAAATGATATATAATTGCTGTAAATGATTATAAAAACATCCAAGATTGATAATATAACAGCATGGAACAATCAAAAATTATAGATACCTTGGAGACGTATCAGCATCCCCAAGCTTAATTCATGCTCGTCCTCGAGTAGGTAAATGATAAAAACAGAATTTTTGATGTGGAATGCTGCCTAACATATTCATCACATATTCTTTTCTTTTGTAGCATGGACATTGGACTTGAATGATTCAAAGCAATAGTCTATAATTTGACATGAAAATATAAATACTCAAGCATGCTAACAAGAAACCATGTCCTTCAAAATATCAACGCTAAAGAAAGTTATCCCTAGCCCATTATGCTCAATCATTGATCCATTCATGAAGCACACTCAAATATTAGCTACTCACAATGCACAAGTATGACAATAGTGCTCTCTAGTTGGTGCTTTTGTAAGAGAAGATGGAGACTCAAAGTAAAAATAAAAATTGCATAAAAGAAAATAGATAGGCCCTTCGCAGAGGGAAGCAGAGATTTGCTAATGTGCCAGAGCTCAAAGCTGAAATTAATAAGATAAAAATATTTTGAGAAGCATGCTTTTCCTGTCAACGAAAACGACCGAGAATTCCCAATATTTTCCATGCTAGACACATCATAAGTGGTTCCCAAACAAAAAGTAAAGTTCATTTCCTTTTCACCTTTCTTTCACAATCCAAGGCTAGCCGTATCCACGGGTGCCCTCCAAACCAACACTTTCCAAGGAATTTTGTTGTTATTAATTTTGATTTCATTGTGGGACTGGGCATCCCTATTACCAACCATTCTCTCGTGCAATGACAACTGAATAAACACTCATCGTGAGAATAACACACCTAGCATGGAAAATAATGGCCACCCCCTGCCGCTTCATGAGCGGTACGGGCACACAAAACGGAAAAATTATTTTGAAAATTAGAGTTGGCACACGCAAATTTACTTGGAACGGCATTGAAATACCGCATATAGGTAGATATAGTGGACTCATTTGGCACAACTTGGGTTTAAGAATTTTGGATGCACAAGCAGTATATCCGCTTAGTACAAATGAAGGTTAGCAAAAGATTGAGAAGCAACCAACCAAAAAACGAAAATGGTCATAAACATGCATTGAACATAACTAACACCGAATAATGCACCATAAGTAGGATATAATTTCATTGCATAACTATTGACTTAATGTGCATGCATAGGGAATCACAAACCTTAACACTAATATTCTTACTAAATCATAGTTACTCACTAACATGACTCACATATTATCATTTCCATATTGCAAAACTATTGCAAGGAATCACACTCATCATATCCAATGATCTATATGAAAGTTTTTATTTATATCCCTCTTGAATATTCATCACTTTGGGACCAAATTCATATCTTGTGCAAATTACCGTTACTATTGTCAACTCTCAAAAAGATTTAAGTGAAGTATGAGAGTGCAAATATTTCTTCAAAATTTCAATCTTATCAATTCTCAAAATAATATAAGTGAAGCATGAGAATTCATTTCTTCAAAATTTTAATCTTGTCAATTCTCAAAATAATATAAGTGAAGCGTGAGAATTCATTTCTTCAAAATTTTAATCAACTCTCAAAATAATATAAGTGAAGCATGAGAGTTTATTTCTTCAAAATTTAGCCACCGCCGTGCTCAAAAAGATTTAAGTGAAGCACTAGAGCAACTGCCTAGCTCAAAAAATTTAAGTGAATCACATAGAGTATTCTAACAAATTATGATAACGTGTGGCTCTCTCAAGATAGGTGTGTTCAGCAAAGATGATTGTGACAAACTAAAAAGCAAACAAAGCAAAGACTCATATAATACAAGACACTCCAAGCAAAACTCATATCATGTGACGAATAAAAATATAGCTCCAAGTAAAATTACCGATGGTTGATAGAAGAAAGAGGGGATGCCTTCCGGGGCATCCCCAAGCTTAGACGCTTGAGTCTTCCTTGAATATTACCTTGGGGTGCCTCGGGCATCCCCAAGCTTAGGCTTTAGCTACTCCTTATTCCTTCATCCATCGTGATCTCACCCAAAACTTGAAAACTTCAATCACACAAAACTCAACAAAACCTTCGTGAGATCCGTTAGTATAACATAATAAATCACTAATTTAAGTACTGTTGTAAACCCATTCATATTTTATTTTTGCATTATACCTTCTGTACTCTAACTTCACCATGGCTTATATCCCCCGATACAATCCATAGATTCATCAAAACAAGCAAGTAGTGCATCAAAAACAGAATCTGTCAATAACAGAACAGCCTGTAGCAATCTATTTAAAAGTCATACTTCTGTGACTCCAAAAATTCTGAAACATTAGGAAAACGTGGGAAATTCATATACCAATACTGTGTAAAAAATTCAGATTTTTCTGACGCTCCAGTACAGAAACAAAATTCGGTCACTGGACGCAAAACTTTCTGTTTTGCAAACAGCATCAATTATACTATCTACCAAATCATCCTAAAGGCTTTACTTGGCACAAACACTAATTAAAAACACAAAAACACATTCATACCAGTAGTATAATTGTGAAAACACGCAATAACAGAAAATTTTATTTTATTCATTGGGTTGCCTCCCAACAAGCGCTATTGTTTTATGCCCCTAGCTAGGCATAATGCATAGTTTCAAGTATTGTCATCTTTCTTCTTCTTCTTATCCGAAGGTGCACTTTTATCAAGGGGTTTTTCAAAGGTAATATGAAATATATCATCCATAGAAATTTTAGCATTAGCAAGTTGTCCATCTTTAAATCCCTCTTGATTACCGGCTACAATCCAAGAGTATTGCCTATTGACGCTATTGAAAACTTGTTGGATTATATTCAAAGGAGGAACTTCCTTTTTAATATTCTCATCAAAGATGTGGTCATTGCGGAACAAATATCTCAGCAAGTAATCATTATTATAAAGGATCTCATCTATTACCGGTTTTTCACGGCTCATACCATAAAAATCAAAGATTTCCCTAGCTTCTCGCACTATATAATCAAATTCATTCATGAGAACAAGGGTAGCTATTTTCTTAGGTCTAGAATCTTTTATAACCGGTAACTCATAAAACAATCTTTGCAAAGTAGGATGGGTGCGAATAAATCTTCTTTCAAGTTTAAGAACAAGTGCGGAAATAGCATCGGCATAATTATTGGTTTCTTTAAGTATAGGTGCATCATCAAAAGCCAAGGTCCCAATGCAATTAAAGAATTCTTGGATGACACTTTTTCCTATAACATTACCATGTCCCAACACAAAAGTTTTAGCATCAAGATTGGTAGAACTTCCCTTTTTAGGAGTTTTACCATCATCGGTTTCCGCCATGCCAAAATCACTCATGATAACAAGTTTCAAGCAAACGAATAAGCAAAACGAGAAAAAGGCAAACGAAAAATATTTTTGTATTTTTGTAAAAATGTTTTAGAAGTGGAGGAGATGAAAACGAGAGGCAAATGGAAAATAATGTAAATGCAAGGAGATGAGAGTTTATGCGAAGGTACTTGATAGATGTTGATGATGTCTCCCCGGCAACGGCGCCAGAAATTCTTCCTTCTACATGTAGCTTGCGTTGGTATTTCCCCGAAGAGGAAGGGATGATGCAGCACAGTAGAGATAAGTATTTCCCTCTGTTATGAAACCAAGGTTATCTAACCAGTAGAAGAATCACACAACACCTCGTTAGCAGCACTTGCACACAAACAACAAATCCTTGCACCCAACGCAAACGAGAGGTTGTCAATCTCCCGGCGGTTAATTGCAAGATTAAATTGTATGTGATAGATAGATAGATAGATTGAAACAAAAATACAAAATAAAATAAATAAAAGAAATGGAGCAATATTTTTAGGATTTTAGTAATATGATTTAGATAGACCCGGGGGCCATAGGTTTCACTAGAGGCTTCTCTCAAGAAAATAGCATGCGGTGGGTAGACAAATTACTGTTGAACAATTGATAGAAAAGCAAATAATCATGACAATATCCAAGGCAATGATCATGTATATAGGCATCACGTCCGAGACAAATAGACCGACTCCTGCCTGCGTCTACTACTATTACTCCACACATCGACCGCTATCCAGCATGCATCTAGTGTATTAAGTCCATAAAGAACGGAGTAACGCCTTAAGAACGATGGCATGATGTAGACAAGATAAACTCACGTATGAATAAACCCCATCTTTTTACCCTTAATAGCAACAATACATATGTGTCATGTCCCTTTCTGTCACTGGCATTGAGCACCGCAAGATCGAACCCATTACAAAGCACATCTTCCCATGGCAAGATAAATCAATCTAGTTGGCCAAACCAAATCAATAGATCGGAGAAGAAATACGAGGATATAATAATCATGCATAAAAGATATCAGAAAAGACTCAAATATTTTCATGGATAATCTGATCATAAACTCACAATTCATCGGATCCCAACAAACGCACCGCAAAGAGTGATTACATCGGATAGAACTCCAAGAACATTGAAGAGAACATTGTATTGAAGATCAAAAAGAGAGAAGAAGCCATCTAGCTACTGCCTATGGACTCGAAGGTCCGTGGTAAACTACTCACGCATCATCGGAAGGGTAGCAAGGTTGATGTAGAACCCCTCCGTGATCGATTCCCCCTCCGGCAGATTACCGGAGAAGGACCCCAGATGGGATCTCTCTGGAACAGAAACTTGCGGTGGTGGAAAAAGTATTTCGTGGACTCCCCTGAGGGTTTCTGATTTTTCCTGAATTTATAGTGGTGGAATTAGGTCAAATGGAGCAAAGGGGGGCCCACGAGGCACCAGGGCGCGCCTGCCCCCCCAAGCGCGCCCTGGTGGCTCGTAGCCACCTCCTGGGTCTTCTGGCCCTCTCCCGAAGCTTCTAGTGTTTATCTTGTCCAGAAAAAAATCTTCAAAAAGTTTCGTGGAATTTGGACTTCGTTTGGTATTGATTTTTTGTAAAACAAAAACAGGACAGAAAACAACAATTGGCACTGGGCACTAAGTTAACAGGTTAGTCTCCAAAAATGATATATAATTGATGTAAATGATTATAAAAACATCCAAGATTGATAATATAACAGCATGGAATAATAAAAAATTATAGATACGTTGGAGACTGTAACATCCTCAGATCTTAACCCTGTCATTTAGCTAATTAACTAGCCATGTCATCATGATCATCCTAAATAAATTGCATTTAGAAAATAATCCAACTTCAAGTTCAAATTCAAAATTCAAATGCAAGTCAAATTATCACTTCTTGAAATAAATAAACTAAATAGTTCATGTTATTGCAAATAATCCCAAAGCTATTATAAAAATGAAATCAACATTATTTAAATTCCCAAATTGGCCATAACATCCAAAAACAGTGACAAAACAGCACTATTAAACCCATTTCTATTTATGTAAATTCCAAACGAATTCAAATATATCCCAAACTTTTTGTGGTAGCCCAAAATATTACTTTCTATTTATGTGACAATTTTCACTATTTACAAAAATCATTTGGTGGCTCTACTTAATGCAATACAGTGGTAGAAAATACAAAACAGAAAAATAAAAAGAAAAGGGCTGAAGTCTACTGTGCCAGTGGGCTTAAGTGCCCACAGTACACCAGGCCCAGCCCGCTAGGCCATTTTCTCCCTCCTCTCGCCTCTCCCTCCTCGCTGTCGACCACCGCAAGCGCGCGCGCCCTGGCCCCCCCTCGCGCACGCACGCCAGCGCGCGGCTGCTACTGCGGACGCCTGCAAGACCCCGGCGCCTCCCCTGCTAACCCTAGCCTGACCCCATTCGCCCCCACTCGCCTCGCCCCTCTCCGTCTCGCTCCTCCCCGAGCGCAACCGCCGCCGCGTCGTCGTCGTCCCCGTGGCCACCGGCTTCCCCTCAACGCGCGAGCCTGTCCAGGAGGAGCGCCGTCATCGTCCACGTCGCCTCCGCTTTTCGGTTCGAGCCGGGAAGCTCCCTGCCGTCGCCATCGAGCCGTTCCTCTCGCCGGGATCCGCCTCGGCCGCCGCCACATCTCGTTCGTCTCCGGCAACGCCTGGCTCCCCTGAGACCCCACTACCCTCGCTGTGAGCCCACGCCTCCCCTAGACACTATGACGCCCCCGACTTAATCGTGTACTAATCATACACGCAAGTGTACACGATCAAGCCTAAGGACTCACTTGAAGATATCACAACACAACTCTAAAACATAAATAAAGTCATACAAGCTTTATATTACAAGCCAGGGCCTCGAGGGCTCGAATACAAAAGCTCGATGTCATACAAGAATCAGCGGAAGCATCACGTATCTGAGTGCAGACACAAAGTTAAATAGATAGGCCTTTAAGAAGGCGGGGCAAGATAAAAACACCGGATCGAAAGGCGCAGGCCTCCTGCCTTGGTGCCTCCTAACTACTCCTGGTCGTCAGAGGGCTCCTCGTAGTAGTAGTCTGCTGAGGGGTAGTAGTAGTATCCGCCAGGGGTATAGTAGTGGTAGTCATCGCCGGCTTGCGCAGCTGGCTCCTGGGCTCCGTCATCTGGTCTCATCAATCGGGTATGGGGAAAAAGGAAGCAAAGCAACCGTGAGTACTCATCCAAAGTACTCAGCAAGACTTACATCAGATCTATTCTAATTATACAACATTATCAAAGGAAGGCTGTTTATGTGGACTTGGCTGCAGAAATGCCAGAATAGAGAGAAAGGCCTAGCCTATCGAAGACTAGCATCTTCAGCGGTCTTGCAGCATTAGAAGAGTGCAGATTAGTACATAAATATAATAGTAACAACAAGTAGCAATCTCGCCCAGAGATCCTTCCTCGACTCCCTGCGAGAAAGCGATCCCGGAGCTAACATATTCAACCCATTTCTAGTTGTAAAAGATCGGGATATTTTCCGAGCGTCCTGTTACCGTGGACACGGCTATTCGAATAGATATACTTCCCTGCAGGGGTGCACCAACTTACCCAACACGTTCGATGACTCTGGCCGGACACACTTGCTCAGTCGATGCCCGGCCTCGGACTATCGACACGTCGTAGCCCTACCTAGGCTCAACAGAGAGGCCAGCACGCCGGTCTACATCCTAAGCGCTCAGGGGTCTTGGGCCCATCGCCCTTTGCACTCCTGCGCGTTGCGAGGACGGCCGGGAGCAGACCTAGCCCCCTTAATACAAGCGCAGGCTTTCACGGTCCAACCCGGGCGCGTGCCGCTCAACCGCTGACGTCTGAAGAACTTCGGCTGATACTACGACGCCGAGTACCCATATTATTCCCACGTGCTGGTTAGCGCGAAAAGGCCAGAGGCCTACTCAGATTACATATCCTAACCCATTAGTGCGTTTGGAGCTCGCGGTGACAATCGGTTGCTCCACACTCTGTGGTCCCGTCGCCCCGTCTCGAGGACTTGCGGCAAGGGCCAGGCCCACGGTCCGCCTGCCCGGCCGTGCCTCGTAAATATCTCGCGGGTACCCTCCAGGGTAATCCCGTCTTCCCATGGGCTGTCGGGATCTCAGGTTCACCTCTACCGGGTGGTACCACCTGTCCCTTCAGTCCCACATTAACAGTAACAGTAAAGGGGCAACAGGTAAGTAACAGTAGTAAAGTAAAGTAACCGTGTGTCTATCACATCAAGAAGGAATCCGAGGAATCACCCTCGTGGGATTCCAACTCGATGTTCCCGTCAAAGTGAACCCGGAGGAATCACCCTCGATGGTATTCACACTAGCGGGGTTGCACGACAGAAGCTTTGTCGGAGATGGGGAAGAGGAATCACCCTCGGTATCCCACAACCGACTAGCTATACTACAGAGGCATCATCGATGTGAGATAAGAGGTATCACCCTCGGCACTCGATGCCGGCTCTGCAGAGTCGGGCAACTTAGGGGGTGTGGTGTTGTGAAGTTCTCAGTCCATTCGATCACATCGATCGGAACACGGATACTAAAGCGGGGCAACTACAACAAGGGAGAGGGGCCACAGATGGTTCACTACCATCCAACCTATTCTAAGCATTTTGGATAACAGGCAGGTATCAACAACAGTTACAAGGACAGGCTATGCATCAGAATAGGATAGAACAATAGCAGCAGCAAATTCTAATGCAAGCAGGAGGGAGAGAAAATAGGTGATATAGGCATGCGTCAAGGAGGGTTGCTTGCCTGGAAGCTCTGCGGCAAAGGAGGGGTCATCAGTGGGGTCGTCTATCTCCTGAGCTGCGTCGGTCTCGGGGGCTATCGGAGAAGAAGAGGGGGAAGAAACAATAAATAAAGGCAAATAATGCAACACCGATGCATGGTATGGCAGCATGCAATGTTAGTGGTGACCTAATGAAGTGCTATATGTCGCAGACGAGGCGGGAAAATATCTGAGATATTTTCCCGGGCGTTTAGGCTGACTTCGGTATATTGAACCGGAGGGGACGGATTCATGTTTGCATGGTTGTGGGCATGTGACAGATAAATGGAGGGCGTATTCGGATTCGTCTCGTCGTTCTGAGCAACTTTCATGTAGAAAGTTTTTCGATCCGAGCTACGGTTAATTTTCTATGATTTTCCAAAGTTTTAAACTATTTCTGGAATTATTTAAATTAACAGAATTGCCAGAAAAGAAAAATGACGTCAGGATGACACAGGCATGACGTCAGCGGTCGGCTGACCAGCTGACTGGTCAAACAGTCCCAGGTGGGACCCACCTGTCAGCCTCAGTGGTGTTAGCCAGTGGGTTAATTTAAACTAACAGAGGATTATTTCGGTGGGCCCGGCCTGTCAGTGTAATAACTAATTAACAGATTTAACTTAATTAGTCATTAGCGGTTAATTAACCATCCGGGCCCACATGTCAGTGGCTTAAGGCGAACAGTGCCCCGTCGGTTAAACGAGCAGCGGGACCCACTGATAGCATCACTGAGCGGGCCCCACACGGTGCCACGTCGGACGCCGGCCGGAACGGATCCGGCGAGGCCGTCCGCGGCGGCGCTACTCCGGCGAACTTTGGAAAAGCGCTAGAGGGCACCAAATCGCGCGCCGCTGGTCTCGTTGGAACGGCCACACGATGCCGCGTCGAGTGACGCCGCTGGCCGGAGCTGGAGCTGCCGGAATCGTCGCCGGCGACGAGTAAAGGCGGCGGCGGTTTTCGGGTATGATCGGATTCACGGCCTCGAGCCGTTTCCGAGTGATTTACGCGGCTAGGTGGCTCACTACGGGCGACAGAAGCACGACGGGTAAGGTGAGAGGGCTCGGGCGGCGGTGTTTCGAGCCGTACGCCGGCAATGGCGCCGCCAATCTCGGGCATCGCGGGAACGACAAATGGAGCGACTAGGGAGGCGAAAAGGGAAGGGGGAGACGTTGCGGGTGCTCACCGTGCGGCACAAGTTGGCCCGCGAGAGGATTAGGAGTTGCCGTGCAGTGAATCGACGCCGGCGAGCTCCTGTGATCCGAGGTGGAAGACGACTGGCTCCGGGCGTTGCAGCGGCCTGCAGCTCATACGCGGGGTCGAGGAGGAAGTAGGAGACGACGGCGAAGCTGATGAACCGGTCGGGGAGGCGAGGGAGGCACGGTGGCCGTGGATTGACGGAGATGTGGCGGCGGCGGTGCTCGGGGCAGAGAGGGAGAAGCTGGCGAGCGCGCGCGAGGGAGAGGGGGAGAATGGCGACGGCGACCAGGGGAGATGGCTCGGGGAGGCCCTTATCCTCTCGCCCCACCTGCCTCGTCGGCGTGGCGGGCGGTGGACGGCCGCCGTACGCGCCGGATGCGGGGACGACGACACGGCGCGGGAGCAGGTAGGGGAGCAGGTGAGTTGGGCTGGGCCGGCCCAGTAACGGTAAGGCCTCGCCCCTTTTCTCTTTTCTTTCGGTTTTTCCTTTTTATTTGTTAACAGAGAAGGAAATGGAATTAATTGGGCTACCAAATCAATTTATAAAAATGTGAAGCTTGGCCCAAAAAATCCACTGCATTTTTAGGCAGTGTCAGAATTATTTTGGGAGGTAGAGGAATTCCATTGCATTTTTCATAAATGAATTTGCTCTTAGAATTGCTGGATTTGTACTGGATTAAATGCTACTGCTCATTTTAGCAACAAGGTGATGTTGTTTTCCTGAACAAGAAATTGTTTTGGAATTTATTCTAAATGATGAACATTTTTCCAGCAACTTTTAAGCAACTCCAAATTTCAATTGCATTTGAATTTGAATTCAGTGGCAGAATTTGAAATGAGATATTACTCCACATTGATTATCATTGCAAATCTCAGATGACTTGGCATTAATATGGTGGATCACTATAGCTCATTACATAGGGGTGTTACAATTCTCCTCCTCTAAAAGAAATTCTCGTCCCGAGAATTTAGGAGGTAGAAGGAAAGAGGTCGGGATATTCTTCCCAAAGACGATCCTCGCGTTCCCAAGTGGATTCATCTTCAGTATGATTCGACCACTGCACTTTCAGGAACTTGGTTGTCTTCTGGCGGGTCCAACGTTCAGCTTGATCGAGAATGCGGATCGGATGCTCCTTATAAGATAGATCATCTTGCAAAGCTAGTATCTCATGATCCACAGCTCGGTGCGGAGATTCCTTGAAGCAACGGCGAAGTTGCGACACATGGAAGACGTCGTGGATGTGAGAGAATTGCGGCGGCAACTCCAATTTATACGCCACATGCCCACGTCTGGCGAGACTGCGGAAGGGGCCGATGTAGCGAGGAGCTAACTTGCCCTTGATTCCGAAGCGATGAGTGCCCTTCATAGGAGTGACACGCAGATAAGCTTGATCACCAGGTTGATAGGTCAATCCCCATCGTTTGCGATCATAGTTGCTCTTCTGACGGTCCTGGGCCGCCTTGAGATTTTCGCGAACAACACGGACTTGCTCTTCTGCGTGTTGGATAATATACGGACCAATGAGCGGTCGTTCCCCAGTTTCTGACCAATTCAGAGGGGTTCGACACTTACGTCCATAAAGAACCTCAAAGGGGGCCATTTTCAAGATGGCTTGATAGCTGTTGTTGTAAGAGAATTCAGCATACGGGAGAGATTCTTCCCACTTCTTGCCAAATGATATAACACAAGCACGCAACATATCTTCAAGCACTTGATTCACTCGTTTGACTTGGCCTTGACACTGGGGGTGATAAGCTGAACTTCAGGTAATATGAGTTCCCATAGCTTGTTGGAAACTATTCCAGAAGTGTGAGGTGAAGAGGCTGCCACGGTCGGAACTGATCTCCTTCGGAATACCGTGGAGCGATACAATCCTGGAGATATATAACTCTGCTAATTGACTAGCAGTGATCGTCTCCTTGACTGGCAGGAAATGTGCAACTTTGGAGAGGTGGTCGACGACGACAAGAATAGCATCATGACCTTTCTGTGATCTGGGAAGACCAGTAATGAGATCCATTTGAACCTTATCCCATTTCCATAAAGGAATAGGAAGCGGTTGCAGAATTCCGGCAGGCTTCTGATGTTCTGCTTTAACGCGACGGCAAACGTCACATTCAGCAAAATATCGGGCAATATCCTGCTTCATTCTAGACCACCAGTACCTTTGTCGGAGATCACGATACATCTTGGTACTACCCGGATGAATAGACAGTGGTGTATCATGTGCCTCTTTCATGACTTTGTCGGTCATAAGCTCGAATCGAGGTACCACAATGCGGTCTTTGAAATACAAGGTTCCAGCTTCAGCAAGCGAGAAATCCCTGTACTTTTCAAGGTGAAGATCTCTTTTCATGAGATCAACTTCAGCATCTTTAGCTTGTGCGCGTTTAACAGCCTGCTCAAGATCTGGCTGTATAACAAGGGTATTAAGAGAACCCTATGGAACAATGCAGAGGTTCAGCTGGCGCAATTCTTCATGCAGACGAGGTTGAGCTCGCTGAACCATGAGGTTGTTACAATAGGACTTGCGGCTCAAGGCATCTGCCATCACATTAGCCTTACCAGGGGTATAAGAAATACCACAGTCATAGTCCGTAATTGTTTCCAACCATCGCTGTTGGCGGAGATTCAGATCCGGCTGAGTAAATAAGTACTTCAGACTTTGGTGATCAGTATAGATCTCACATCGGTTACCGAGAAGGTAATGTCGCCACAGCTTCAATGCATAAATCACTGCAGCAAGTTCAAGATCATGCACTGGATAATTCTCTTCGTGAGGACGCAACTGTCGAGAGGCATAAGCAATTACTCTTCGTTCTTGCATCAGGACACAGCCTAATCCCTGGCGAGAGGCGTCGAAATAAATCACGAAATCCTTACGAGAATCCGGAGGAGCAAGCACTGGTGCAGATGTCAGCTTGTCCTTGAGGGTCTGGAAACTTTCCTGACATTTATCTGTCCACTCAAACTTTACGCCTTTGTGAAGCAGATTAGTCAGTGGCTTGGCAATCTTTGAGAAGTTCTCGACAAATCAACGACAATAGCTTGCGAGACCGAGAAAACTTCTGACTTGCTTGACATTCTTCGAGGGAGTCCAGTCAAGAATAGCCTGAACTCGTTCTGGGTTTGTAGCAATACGTGGGCAGGTAGTCAAAGAGCTTGTTGACGATAACACATATCAGCAAGGGGCAAGGATGGCATTGCTCACCATGAATTCAATTAACATCTCGGAAGAAGTCAAAATGTTGACGCTGATCACGACACATTTTGCCGAGAGGTTCCAAAAGTGTCAAATGACAGTGTGAGAAGCATATGATAGTTTGGAAAGGAAAGGTTAAACAGACCAATGGAAAAGAAAATGTGATTATCATATTAATCATTCCAAAGGAATGAATTAGTTGCAGGCAATCCAGCTCTCCGGGTGAATGTGAATACAAGAACCTAATGTCAGAGTTAGTAAAATCATTTAACCCGAAAAGAAGAGAGATCAGAGCCCCAGAGTATAGAAGAGGAATAAAAGATCCTAATACCACCCATTGGGGACGTGGGCCCGTAAGCCACACAGCCATGTTAGTAAAATCATTTTTGCAAAATCTAGACTCAACTTCGGGCAAGGAGTTGGAAAGGGGGATCCTACAGGCAGTCGGCTCTGATACCAACTTGTGACGCCCCCGACTTAATCGTGTACTAATCATACACGCAAGTGTACACGATCAAGCCTAAGGACTCACTTGAAGATATCACAACACAACTCTAAAACATAAATAAAGTCATACAAGCTTTATATTACAAGCCAGGGCCTCGAGGGCTCGAATACAAAAGCTCGATGTCATACAAGCATCAGCGGAAGCATCGGGTATCTGAGTACAGACACAAAGTTAAATAGATAGGCCTTTAAGAAGGCGGGGCAAGATAAAAACACCGGATCGAAAGGCGCAGGCCTCCTGCCTGGGTGCCTCCTAACTACTCCTGGTCGTCAGAGGGCTCCTCGTAGTAGTAGTCTGCAGAGGGGTAGTAGTAGTATCCGCCAGGGGTATAGTAGTGGTAGTCATCGCCGGCTGGCGCAGCTGACTCCTGGGCTCCGTCATCTGGTCTCATCAATCGGGTATGGGGAAAAAGGAAGCAAAGAAACCGTGAGTACTCATCCAAAGTACTCAGCAAGACTTACATCAGATCTATTCTAATTATGCAACATTATCAAAGGAAGGCTGTTTATGTGGACTTGGCTGCAGAAATGCCAGAATAGAGAGAAAGGCCTAGCCTATCGAGGACTAGCATCTTCAGCGGTCTTGCAGCATTAGAAGAGTGCAGATTAGCACATAAATATAATAGTAACAACAAGTAGCAATCTCGCCCAGAGATCCTTCCTCGACTCCCTGCAAGAAAGCGATCCCGAAGCTAACATATTCAACCCATTTCTAGTTGTAAAAGATTGGGATATTTTCCGAGCGTCCTGTTACCGTGGACACGGCTATTCGAATAGATATACTTCCCTGCAGGGGTGCACCAACTTACCCAACATGTTCGATGACTCTGGCCGGACACACTTGCTCAGTCGATGCCCGGCCTCGGACTATCGACACGTCGTAGCCCTACCTAGGCTCAACAGAGAGGCCAGCACGCCGGTCTACATCCTAAGCGCTCAGGGGTCTTGGGCCCATCGCCCTTTGCACTCCTGCGCGTTGCGAGGACGGACGGGAGTAGACCTAGCCCCCTTAATAGAAGCGCAGGCTTTCACGGTCCAACCCGGGCGCGTGCCACTCAACCGCTGACGTCTGAAGAACTTCGGCTGATACTACGACGCCGAGTACCCATATTATTCCCACGTGCTGGTTAGCGCGAAAAGGCCAGAGGCCTACTCAGATTACATATCCTAACCCATTAGTGCGTTTGGAGCTCGCGGTGACAATCGGTTGCTCCAGACTCTGTGGTCCCGTCGCCCCGTCTCGAAGACTTGCGGCAAGGGCCAGGCCCACGGTCCGCCTGCCCGGCCGCGCCTCGTAAATATCTCGCGGGTACCCTCCAGGGTAATCCCGTCTTCCCATGGGCTGTCGGGATCTCAGGTCCACCTCTACCGGGTGGTACCACCTGTCCCTTCAGTCCCACATTAACAGTAACAGTAAAGGGGCAACAGGTAAGTAACAGTAGTAAAGTAAAGTAACTGTGTGTCTATCACATCAAGAAGGAATCTGAGGAATCACCCTCGTGGGATTCCAACTCGATGTTACCATCAAAGTGAACCCGGAGGAATCACCCTCGATGGTATTCACACTAGCGGGGTTGCACGACAGAAGCTTTGTCGGAGATGGGGAAGAGGAATCACCCTCGGTATCCCACAACCGACTAGCTGTACTACAGAGGCATCATCGATGTGAGATAAGAGGTATCACTCTCGGCACTCGATGCCGGCTCTGCAGAGTCGGGCAACTTAGGGGGTGTGGTGTTGTGAAGTTCTCAGTCCATTCGATCACATCGATCGGAACACGGATACTAAAGCGGGGCAACTACAGCAAGGGAGAGGGGCCACAGATGGTTCACTACCATCCAACCTATTCTAAGCATTTTGGATAACAGGCAGGTATCAACAACAGTTACGAGGACAGGCTATGCATCAGAATAGGATAGAACAATAGCAGCAGCAAATTCTAATGCAAGCAGGATGGAGAGAGAATAGGTGATATAGGCATGCGTCAAGGAGGGTTGCTTGCCTGGAAGCTCTGCGGCAAAGGAGGGGTCGTCAGTGGGGTCGTCTGTCTCCTGAGCTGCGTCGGTCTCGGGGGCTATCGGAGAAGAAGAGGGGGAAGAAACAATAAATAAAGGCAAATAATGCAACACCGATGCATGGTATGGCAGTATGCAATGTTAGTGGTGACCTAATGCAGTGCTATATGTCGCAGACGAGGCGGGAAAATATCTGAGATATTTTCCCGCGCGTTTAGGCTGACTTCGGTATATTGAACCGGAGGGGACGGATTCATGTTTGCATGGTTGTGGGCATGTGACAGATAAACGGAGGGCGTATTCGGATTCGTCTCGTCGTTCTGAGCAACTTTCATGTAGAAAGTTTTTCGATCCGAGCTACGGCTAATTTTCTATGATTTTCCAAAGTTTTAAACTATTTCTGGAATTATTTAAATTAACAGAATTGCCAGAAAAGAAAAATGACGTCAGGATGACACAGGCATGACGTCAGCGGTCGGCTGACCAGCTGACTGGTCAAACAGTCCCAGGTGGGACCCACCTGTCAGCCTCAGCGGTGTTAACCAGTGGGTTAATTTAAACTAACAGAGGATTATTTCGGTGGGCCCGGTCTGTCAGTGTAATAACTAATTAACAGATTTAACCTAATTAGTCATTAGCGGTTAATTAACCATCCGGGCCCACACGTCAGTGGCTTAAGGTGAACAGTGCCCCGCGTTGACCGGAGTCAACGCGGTTAAACGAGCAGCGGGACCCACTGACAGCATCACTGACCGGGCCCCACACGGTGCCACGTCGGACGCCGGCCGGAACGGCTCCGGCGAGGCCGTCCGCGGCGGCGCGACTCCGGCGAACTTCGAAAAAGCGCTAGAGGGCACCAAATCGCGCGCCGCTGGTCTCGTTGGAACGGCCACACGATGCCGCGTCGAGTGACGCCGCTGGCCGGAGCTGGAGCTGCTGGAATCGTCGCCGGCGACGAGTAAAGGCGGGGGCGGTTTTCGGGTATGATCGGATTCACGGCCTCGAGCCGTTTCCGAGTGATTTACGCGGCTAGGCGGCTCACTACGGGCGACAGAAGCACGACGGGTAAGGTGAGAGGGCTCGGGCGGCGGTGTTTCGAGCCGTACGCCGGCAATGGCGCCGCCGATCTCGGGCATCGCGGGAACGACAAATGGAGCGACTAGGGAGGCGAAAAGGGAAGGGGGAGGCGTTGCGGGTGCTCACCGTGCAGCACAAGTTGGCCCGCGAGAGGATTAGGAGCTGCCATGCAGTGAATCGACGCCGGCGAGCTCCTGTGATCCGAGGTGGAAGACGACTGGCTCCGGGCGTTGCAGCGGCCTGCAGCTCGTACGCGGGGTCAAGGAGGAAGTAGGAGACGACGGCGAAGCTGATGAACCGGTCGGGGAGGCGAGGGAGGCACGGTGGCCGTGGATTGACGGAGATGTGGCGGCGGCAGTGCTCGGGGCAGAGAGGGAGAAGCGGGCGAGCATGCGCGAGGGAGAGGGGGAGAATGGCGACGGCGACCAGGGGAGATGGCTCGGGGAGGCCTTTATCCTCTCGCCCCACCTGCCTCGTCGGCGTGGCGGGCGGTGGACGGCCGCTGTACGCGCCGGATGCGGGGACGACGACACGGCGCGGGAGCAGCTAGGGGAGCAGGTGAGTTGGGCTGGGCCGGCCCAATAACGGTAAGGCCTCGCCCCTTTTCTCTTTTCTTTCGGTTTTTCCTTTTTATTTGTTAACAGAGAAGGAAATGGAATTAATTGGGCTACCAAATCAATTTATAAAAATGTGGAGCTTGGCCCACAAAATCCACTGCATTTTTAGGTAGTGTCAGAATTATTTTGGGAGGTAGAGGAATTCCATTGCATTTTTCATAAATTAATTTGCTCTTAGAATTGCTGGATTTGTACTGGATTAAATGCTAATGCTCATTTTAGCAACAAGGTGATGTTGTTTTCCTGAACAAGAAATTGTTTTGGAATTTATGCTAAATGATGAACATTTTTCCAGCAACTTTTAAGCAACTCCAAATTTCAATTGCATTTGAATTTGAATTCAGTGGCAGAATTTGAAATGAGATATTACTCCACATTGATTATCATTGCAAATCTCAGATGACTTGGCATTAATATGTTACATAGGGGTGTTACAGACACCCCCTCTCTCCCTCCCGAACGTCGTAGCTAGCTTGGGTCGAGCTCCGCCCGTAGCCGCCGTCGGACGTCGTCGTCGCCGTCGTTCCCAACCGTTTTAGCTCGCGCTCATGCCACCATCGAGTGCGGCTCGTCGTGCATGTTCGGTAGAGCCTAGGCCCGGACCAAATGGTCGCCGGAACGCAACTCCGGCGACCCTCCGCCGCGTACTGTGGCTGGCGGCGTCTAAACGCCGGCGTGCTGACGTGGCGCCGTCATTAGCGGCTAATCCCCCCTAATCACTCTATGACAGCCAGGCCCCACTCGGATTTAGTTAGGCTTAATAAAATGATTTAGTTAATTAATAAACTGACATGTGGACCCCACATTTAATTAAAATGATTTTATAAATAAATAATGTGTTAATTAATCTGTTAATTAAATTTAATTACTAATTAGCCACTCACAGTGCGGTCCCACCTGTTAATTAACCTAATTAACTAAATTACCCTTTGTTAAATTAAATCAGTCACTGACCAGTGGGACCCACTGGTCAGGTTTGACCCTGGCCAGCTGGGTTTGACCGATGACGTCGCCCTGATGTCATGCTGACGTCACAGTTCACTGTTTTGGATAATTCAGATTTAATAATTAAAATAATTCCAGAAATTCTATAAAACTTTAAAAAATCATATAAAATAAACTGTAGCTCACATGAAAATAATTTATATATGAAAAATGATCAGAAAAATCCAACGAATCCGAATATGTCATTTGCATCCTCCTTAGAGTCCTCTAAGCAGATGAACATTGAACTTTTTGCCTGTTTTTGATAAATGAATAGTGCGAGACCTCCGATAAATAATTCCAAATTAATTCCTAAGTTAACTAAAATGGTTTAGGGATGTATTAGGTCACCCCTGCATTGCATGTTGCCATGTCATGCTCTGTGAGAGCATTTGTTTGCTATGTATTTATCTGTTTCCTCCCCCTCTTCTCTCCGGTAGACCCCGAGACCGACGTTGCCCCCGAGGACTGCTACTCCACCGAAGACCCCTCTTTTACCGCAAAGCTTCCAGGCAAGCAAAACCCCCTTGATCATTCCTATATCGCCCATTCCTTCTTCCCCATGCTTGCATTAGATTTTGCTACTGTAATTGATTGCTCCTATTCTGATGCATAGCCTACTTTTGTAACCTGCTGTTGATACTTTACTTGTTGACCTAAATGCTTAGTATAGGATGGTTAGTGATCCATCAATGGCCCCACACCCTTGTCCTTGTTGCCATGCTTTACCACCGGTGACTCGATCAGCGTGATCGATGTGCAGGGACCAACACAGCACCGCACACCCCCTTAGTTGTATGACTCTGCAGAGCCACTATCGAGTGACGAGGGTGATACCTCCTACCTCACTCCTGATGATATCTCTGTAGCATAGCTAGTCGGTTGTGGGTTACCGAGGGTGATTCCTCTTTCACCACCTCCGATGATGCCTCTGTCGTGCAACCCCTCAAGTGTGAACCCCTCGAGGGTGATTCCTCCGAGTTCACCTTGACGGATACATCGAATGGGAATCCATCGAGGGTGATTCCTTAGATTTCCCCTTGATGTTACGGACACACGGTTACCTAACACTGTTGCCCCTTTTTATTGTTAATGCGGGACTGAAGGGACAGGCGGTACCACCCCGGTAGAGGTGGACCTGAGTTCCCGACAGTCTCTGGAGAGTCGGGTTGACCTGGAGGGTACCCGCGAGATAATTACGAGGCGCGGCCGGGCAGGCAGAGACCGCCCTAGAGAGGGATGGGCCTGACCCTTGTTGCACTTCCTCGAGACGGGGCGACAGGAGTACTGATCGTCACCGCGAGCTCCTAATAATTCACTAACGGATTTGGGTATTTGATCTGAGTTGGCCACTGGCCTATACGCACTACCACCACGCGGGATAATGGTTTAATAGGGCCCTCGGCGCCGTATGTATCAGCCGAAAGCTCTGCCAGACGTCCAGTTCAGCATTGTGGTCGGGTCGGGCCGGCGCCATCCAGGACAGAGGTGGTGCCTGGGTCCACCCTGCACACAACGACCCGGAGTGCAAAGGGCGATGGGCCCAAGACCCCTGAGCACTTAGGATGTAGACCGGCGGGGACCTTTCTGCTGAGCCTAGGTAGGACTACGTCGTGTCGATCAGCCGAGGCCGGGCATGTCCCAGATAAGTGTGTCCGGCCAGAGTTAATCGAGCGTGTTGGGTAACAGTAGTGCACCCCTGCAGGGAAGTTATCTATTCGAATAGCCGTGTCCACGGTAACAGGACGCTTAGTGTTGTATCTCGATCTACTACAACTTTTACTGGATACATATTAATTAATTGTAAGCTCCGGGATTGCTTTCTCGCAGGGAGTCGAGGAAGGATCTCTAGGATTTGCTACTACATGCTTGTTACTTTATGTTATGCTACTAATCTGCACTCTTCTAATGCTGCCAGACGCTGAAGATGCTAGTCTTCGATAGGCTAGGCCTTCCCCTCTATTCTGGCATTTCTGCAGTATAGTCCACAGATACAGCCCCTTCCCTTTGATACCGATGCATACTTAGCATAGTTCTGATGTAAGTCTTGCGAGTACTTTGGATGAGTACTCACGATTGCTTTGCTACCACTTTTTTCCCTACCCGATTGCTGCGATCAGATGACGGAGTCCCGAAGCCAGCTTCCCCCGTCGAGGACTACTACTACCCCCTCCGGTGGAGCTTACTACTACGTGGAGACCGACGACCAGGAGTAGTTTAGGAGGCTCCCAGGCAGGAGGCCTTGCTTCTTTCGATCAGAGCCGTTGTTTGTTTTGGCCTTCTTAAGGCAGCCTTGTCTAATTATGTCTGTACTCAAATACTAATGCTTCCGCTGATGCTTGTGTAACTCGAGATTATGTATTCGAGCCCTCGAGGCCCCTGGCTTGTAATATAAAGCTTGTATTATTTTTTTGTGTGTCTAGAGTTGTGTTGTGATACCTTCCCATGAGTCCCTGGGCTTGATCGTGCGCATTTGCGTGTATGATTAGTGCACGGTCGGGCCGGGGGCGCCACAAGCTGGTATCAGAGCCAACTGCCTGTAGGTAGCCCCCTTTCCAACTCCTTGGCCGAAGTTGAGTCTAGTCTTTAAAAAAACTATTTTACTAACATGGATGTGTGCCTTACGGGCCCACGTCGCCAGTGGATGGGTCTAGAATCTTTTATTCCTCTCCTTTACTCTGGGACTCTGATCTCTCTTCTATTCGGGTTAAATTTTTTGCTAACTATAACATTAGGTTCTCGTGCTCACATTCACCCGGAGAGCTGGATTGCCTGAAAGTATTCCTTTCCATTGGTCTGTTTAACCTTTCTTGTAATCTAGCTTTTATCTGAGCAGTGATAATTCCCTGCTTAGGTCAACAACCCCAAATGATTGTCCTCTGACTTGCCTTGCTGTCGTGACCTTGCAAGATGTCACTGCCTTCCCATGCTTAATCGACACTCACCACAATTTCACAGGATCGAAACCTGACTCTCCTGTACATCCTTGATCTCGAAGATACCCTTTACTCCACCTCTTAAATCTCGGGACGAGATTTCTTGTATTGGGGGAGATTTGTAATATCCCCAGATCTTAACCCTGTCATTTAGCTAATTAACTAGCCATGTCATCATGATCATCCTAAATAAATTGCATTTAGAAAATAATCCAACTTCATGTTCAAATTCAAAATTCAAATGCAAGTCAAATTATCACTTCTTCAAATAAATAAACAAAATAGTTCATGTTATTGCAAATAATCCCAAAGCTATTATAAAAATGAAATCAACATTATTTAAATTCCCAAATTGACCATAACATCCAAAAACAGTGACAAAACAGCACTATTAAACCCATTTATATTTATGTAAATTCCAAACGAATTCCAATATGCCCCAAACTTTTTGTGGTAGCCCAAAATATTACTTTGTATTTATGTGACAATTTTCACTATTTACAAAAATCATTTGGTGGCTCTACTTAATGCAATACAATGGCAGAAAATACAAAACAGAAAAATAAAAAGAAAAGGGTTGAAGTCTACTGTGCCAGTGGGCTTAAGTACCCACACTACACCAGGCCCAGCCCGCTAGGCCATTTTCTCCCTCCTCTCGCCTCTCCCTCCTCGCTGTCGACCACCACGAGCGCGCGCGGCCTGGTCCCCCCTCGTGCACGCACGACAGCGCGCGGCTGCTGCTGTGGACGCCTGCAAGACCCCGACGCCTCCCCTGCTAACCCTAGCCTGCCCCCATTCGCCCCCACTCACCTCGCCCCTCTCTGTCTCGCCCCTCCCCGAGCGGAACCGCCGCCGTGTCGTCGTCGTCCCCGTGGCCACCGGCTTCCCCTCACCGCGCGAGCCTGTCCAGGAGGAGTGCCGTCATCGTCCACGTCGCCTCCACCTTTCGGTTCGAGCCGGGAAGCTCCCTGCCGTCGCCATCGAGCCGTTCCTCGCGCCGGGATCCGCCTCGGCCGCCGCCTCATCTCGTTCGTCTCCGGCAACGCCCGGCTCCCCTGAGACCCCACTGCCCTCGCTGTGAGCCCACGCCTTCCCTAGACACCCCCTCTCTCCCTCCCGAACGCCGTAGCTAGCATGGGCCGAGCGCCGCCCGTAGCCGCCGTCGGACGTCGCCGTTGTTCCCGACCGTTCTAGCTCGCGCCCGTGCCACCAACGGGTGCGGCTCGTCGCGCACGTTCGGTAGAGCCTAGGCTCGGACCAAATGGTCGCCGGAACGCAACTCCGGCGAGCCTCCGCCGCGTACTGTGGCTGTCGGCGTCTAAATGCCGGCGTGCTGACGTGGCGCCATCATTAGCGGCTAATCCCCCCCTAATCACTCTATGACATCCGGGCCCCACTCGGATTTAGTTAGGCTTAATAAAATGATTTAGTTAATTAATAAACTGACATGTGGACCCCACGTTTAATTAAAATGATTTTATAAATAAATAATCTATTAATTAAATTTTATTACTAATTAGCCACTGATAGTGTGGTCCCACCTGTTAATTAACCTAATTAACCAAATTAACCTTTGTTAAATTAAATCAGTCACTGACCAGTGGGACCCACTGGTCAGGTTTGACCCTGGCCAGCTGGGTTTGACCGATGATGTCGCCCTGACGTCATGCTGATGTCACAGTTCACTGTTTTGGATAATTCGGATTTAATAATTAAAACAATTTTAGAAATTCTATAAAACTTTGAAAAATCATATAAAATAAACCGTAGCTCAGATGAAAATAATTTATATATGAAAAATGATCAGACAAATCCAACGAATCTGAATATGTCATTTGCATCCATGTTATAGTCCTCTAAGCAGATGAACATTGAACTTTTTGCCTGTTTTTGATAAATGAATAGTGCCTGACCTCCGATAAATAATTCCAAATTAATTCCTAAGTTAACTAAAATGGTTTAGGGATGTATTAGGTCACCCCTGCATTGCATATTGCCATATCATGCTCTGTGAGAGCATTTGTTTGCTATGTATTTATCTGTTTCCTCCACCTCTTCTCTCCGGTAGACCCCGAGACCGACGTTGCCCCCGAGGACTGCTACTCCACCGAAGACCCCTCTTTTACCGCAAAGCTTCCAGGCAAGCAAAACCCCCTTGATCATTCCAATATCGCCCATTCCTTCTTCCCCGTGCTTGCATTAGATTTTGCTACTGTAATTGATTGCTCCTATTCTGATGCATAGCCTACTTTTGTAACCTGTTGTTGATACTTTACTTGTTGACCTAAATGCTTAGTATAGGATGGTTAGTGATCCATCAATGGCCCCACACCCTTGTCCTTGTTGCCATGCTTTACCACCGGTGACTCGATCAGCGTGATCGATGTGCAGGGACCAACACAGCACCGCACACCCCCTTAGTTGTATGACTCTACAGAGCCACTATCGAGTGACGAGGGTGATACCTCCTACCTCACTCCTGATGATATCTCTGTAGCATAGCTAGTCGGTTGTGGGCTACCGAGGGTGATTCCTCTTTCACCACCTCCGATGATGCCTCTGTCGTGCAACCCCTCAAGTGTGAACCCCTCGAGGGTGATTCCTTCGAGTTCACCTTGACGGATACATCGAATGGGAATCCATCGAGGGTGATTCCTCAGATTTCCCCTTGATGTTACGGACACACGGTTAACTTACACTGTTGCCCCTTTTTATTGTTAATGCGGGACTGAAGGGACAGGCGGTACCACCCCGGTAGAGGTGGACCTGAGTTCCCGACAGTCTCTGGAGAGTCGGGTTGACCTGGAGGGTACCCGTGAGATAATTACGAGGCGCGGCCGGGCAGGCAGAGACCGCCCTACAGAGGGATGGGCCTGACCCTTGTTGCACTTCCTCGAGACGGGGCGACAGGAGTACTGATCGTCACCGCGAGCTCCTAATAATTCACTAACGGATTTGGATATTTGATCTGAGTTGGCCACTAGCCTATACGCACTACTACCACACGGGATAATGGTTTAATAGGGCCCTCGACGCCATATGTATCAGCCAAAAGCTCTGCCAGACGTCCAGTTTAGCATTGTGGTCGGGTCGGGCCGGCGCCATCCAGGACAGAGGTGGTGCCTGGGTCCACCCTGGACACAACGACCCGGAGTGCAAAGGGCGATGGGCCCAAGACCCCTGAGCACTTAGGATGTAGACCGGCGGGGACCTCTCTGCTGAGCCTAGGTAGGACTACGTCGTGTCGATCAGCCGAGGCCGGGCATGACCCAGATAAGTGTGTCCGGCCAGAGTTAATCGAGCGTGTTGGGTAACAGTAGTGCACCCCTGCAGGGAAGTTATCTATTCGAATAGCCGTGTCCACGGTAACAGGACGCTCAGTGTTGTATCCCGATCTACTACAACTTGAAATGGATACATGTTAATTAATTGTAAGCTCCGGATTGCTTTCTCGCAGGGAGTCGAGGAAGGATCTCTAGGCTTTGCTACTACATGCTTGTTACTTTATGTTATGCTACGAATCTGCACTCTTCTAATGCTGCAAGACACTGAAGATACCAGTCTTCGATAGGATAGGCCTTCCCCTCTATTCTGGCATTTCTGCAGTATAGCCTACAGATACAGCCCCTTCCCTTTGATACTGATGCATACTTAGCATAGTTCTGATGTAAGTCTTGCGAGTACTTTGGATGAGTACTCACGGTTGCTTTGCTACCTCTTTTCCCCCTACCCGATTGCTGCGATCAGATGACGAAGTCCCGAAGCTAGCTGCCCCCGTCGAGGACTACTACTACCCCCTCCGGTGGAGCTTACTACTACGTGGAGACCGACGACCAGGAGTAGTTTAGGAGGCTCCCAGGCAGGAGGCCTTGCCTCTTTCGATCAGAGCCGTTGTTTGTTTTGGCCTTCTTAAGGCAGCCTTGTCTAATTATGTCTGTACTCAGATACTAATGCTTCCGCTGATGCTTGTGTAACTCGAGCTTATGTATTCGAGCCCTCGAGGCCCTGGCTTGTAATATAAAGCTTGTATTATTTTATTTTGTGCCTAGAGTTGTGTTGTGATATCTTCCTGTGAGTCCCTGGGCTTGATCGTGCGCATTTGCGTGTAAGATTAGTGCACGGTCGGGCCGGGGGCGCCACAGAGACGTATCATCCTTCAACATTTTTTGGTACTCATTTTGTCCCTCAACTCTCTAAACCAGTCACTTTTAGTCCTAAATCCGGTTTTGCCAGAAAACCAGACACGTGGACCGGTATTCCCTCTCCCCCCACTTGCCACGTCGGATGCGCTGTTAGGTCAAAGAGACGGCTCGTCCGCACTCTCTCTTCCTCTCCATTTCTCCGCCACCTCCCTCTCGAACCCTAGGCTGCGGTGGCGGCGGAACCCAATTTGGAGTGTGGGCGCTGGCGTTGGAGCCAGTGATGGCGGCGCCCCTGACAGAAGCTAGTGTGCACTTCGGCTCAGATCTACACAGCGGCGCAGCCGGGCGGACTGTTGCGGCTGCCTAGGCGGCGGCGATCCAGTGTACATCGGCGAGGAGGACGACCACCGGGACAGCGACCACCGGCGGACCTTCAGGTATGTTTTTCTGCGTCTATTCTATAGGATTCGTGGGTAGATGCATGCCATTAGGGTTGGAGCCGAAGCTGAAATCTTTCCTCTATGTACTGTAGGGAGCAATGGATCCTTTGGATGTAATTCATGTCATGTTCCATTTCAATGGTGAATTTGTGAGGAATGGCAACCGAATGATGTAAATATAGGAGGCAGTGAAGCAATGTTAGACATTGACAGAGATAAGTTATCTTTGCCAGAGATGTTGGGACATTTAAGGGATCATTGCACTGATGTGGAGGGGATAGAATGTCAGTTTTATTGGTTAGTTCCAGGAAAAGAGATGAATGATGGACTAGTGTTCTTGCATGATGACAGTAGTGTTCTTCAGATGGCTCAGTTTGTTTGTGATGGAGGAGTTGCAGATGTGTATGTTGAGAAGCATGCTCCTATTGAAGGGGCTGACAGTGATTATGAGCAACCAGCAGTGGAAGAATCAGTGGCCACAGCTTGCTGTGATCGAGAGGAGAATGAACAGTACACTCCATGAAGTGTAGTCATGCCAGAAGAACATGTGCCCAGATTACAGGGAACAGCTGATGCTGATGCAGAAGATGAAGAAGAGGGCAGTGACTACATACCTGATGATGAGTCAGCATCTGAGGATGACGAAGAAGTAAGAAAGATCAATGCTGACTATGTGCAATATAAGAAGAAACTCAGGGATGGCAATATAGACATTTTAGATGAAGTGTTCATTACAGATGCAGCAGTTGGTTCAAGGGCAAATGTAGGAGAGGATGGAGCTGATGAAAGCTACTCAGACAGCTCAGATTTTGATGACTCTTTTGAAGAAAACAGTGATGGAGAGGCTGTCAGCAAACCCAAGAAATATCCTGTGTACAAATATAGAGGAGAAGTACCAGAGTTCTGTCTTGGTATGAAGTTTGAATCAAAGGAAGAGTTCAGAAAAGCAATAATTACTTATGGACTGCATCACAGAAAGTTAATAAGATTCAAGAAAAATGATGTTGTGAGGTGCAGAGCAGAGTGTGATTGGGGGACATGCCCCTGGTTCTGTTTACTTAGTAAGACTAGTAGGTGCAACAGTTGGCAGGTTACATCTTACAAAGGTAAGCATTGTTGCCCAAAAAGGAAGGACAACAAGTTGGTCACTTCAGTTAGGATTGCAGAGAAATATGATAAGCTCATTAGAGGCCACCCAGGATGGAAGATTGATAGTTTGAAAGCACATGTCCAGGAGGATATGTTTGCAAATATAAGCACATCACAAATTTAGAGAGCAAAAAAAATTGTTAAGCAGAGAGTGTATGATTCCACTAAGTTCCAGTACTCAAAAGTGTTTGATTATCAGTTGGAATTGCTGAGGAGCAACCCAGGAAGCACTGTTGTTGTCAAACTTGATCCAAAGGAAAGAATACCAACATTTTTGAGAATGTATGTTTTCTTGGCTGCTCTCAAAGAAGGTTTTAAGGCTGGCTGTAGAAAAGTAATAGGAATGGATGGTTGTTTTTTCAAAGGAGCTACAAATGGAGAGCTACTATGTGCTATAGGGAGGGATGCAAATAACCAAATGTACCCAATTGCATGGGTAGTAGTTGAGAAGGAGAACAATGATTCATGGGACTGGTTTTGTGATTTACTTTTTAGAGATTTGGGAGTGGAAGATGGATAAGGCTGGGTGTTCATATCTGACCAGCAGAAAGTAATTAAGTGCTATATATTATGTGCAAATCTCTTGATTTATTGTTTCTTCCTCCAAATCGCAAATTCTGATTTACTCTTTGTTTTTTCAGGGAATTATAACAGTAGTTCAGAACTGGGCACCATTGGCTGAGCATAGGAATTGTGCCAGGCATATATATGCTAACTGGAGGCTTAAGTTCAGAAATAAAGACTGGCAGAAACTGTTCTGGAGATGTGCAAAAGCATCCAATGTAGCTCTGTTCAATCATGCTCGGGAGAAGCTTGCTGAGGATACTGTTATGGGTGCAAGAGCTGTCACTAAAACAAACCCATGCCACTGGAGCAGAGCATGGATGAGGTTAGGCTCCAACTGTGATAGTGTAGACAATAACATGTGTGAGAGCTTCAATAAGTGGATTGTGGAAGCTAGATTCTTTGCACTTATTAGTATGCAAGAGACAATTAGAAGGAAAATCATGGTTAGGATACAAGAGAACAATGACAAGTGGACCAAGTGGAGTGGTACTATCTGTCCAAACATTATGAAAAAACTTGAGAAGATGATCTCTGAGTCAGCACATTGCACTGCCATATCAAATGGAAACAATTCTTTTGAAGTCACACAAAGAGTGCAGTACAGGTTCAAAGTTGATTTGACCAACTGGACATGCAGCTGTAGGTATTGGGAGCTTTCTGGTTTACCATGTGCACATGTTGTGTGTGCTATACATATGGTCACAAATGACATAAGCACCTATGTTGCTAGCTGCTTTTCAATTGAGAACTTCAAAGCTACTTACTCACACTTCCTACAGCCAGTGGATGGCATGGCAACTTGGCCTGAATCAAATAGACCTAGGCCTGCTGCTCCAGGATATGTCAAAATGCCAAGAATGCCAAGGACTAAAAGAAAGAAAGGAAAGGGTGAAAAACTTACTGCACCTAAGCATAGGATGTGCAAAGTTGGCACAATCAGTAAATGGTCTGTTTGCAAAAGCACAGGCCACAACAAGACAACATGTACTGCACCTAAACCATCTGCTAGTAATGCACCAGCTCCTAGGTCAACTACTGCAAAGCCAAGTACAAAGGGCAGTTCTAGGCCTACTACAAAGGCCACTTCTAGGTCAACTACAAAGGTTAGTACACAAAGTTCATAAGTACATCAAGTTCATAAGTACATAAACTTCATAATTACATCTTGTAATGCTTGCAGGGTCCTGTGCAACCCTCATAGGAAAGCACAAATGCCAGCAAGAAAAGGAAAGCTCCATCAGACATTCCATCAACTTCCAGAAGGCCACCTTCTAATGTTACTACATTCAAGCATTTCAAACCACCTCAAAGCAAGGTCACTGCATCCTCAAAGGCCACTGTGAAGCATGTTTCTGTCAATGTTAGAAGCAGCTCAGGAGTGACTATGAATTTCAGTTCAGGAGCTGCTAACACAAACTTCAGTGGTCATCAAGCAGACAAGAGAGCTAGAAAAGTACCCAACAAGCTGCTTGAGTGAGCACAAGTTGAACCTACTTCCTATCTAGTTCAACATCTGCTGTCAAGTTATTTGTGCTGTCAAGTTATTTAGTAGGAAAGAAGTTGAACCTACCTGCTATTTAGTACTATTATTTGTGTTGTTAAGTTGAATATTCCAGACTATTTGCTGTGAAGTTGACTATGTGAAACTATTTGCTGTCAATTTAGTACTGTTATTTGTGCTGTCAAGTTGAATATTTCAGACTACTTGTTGTCAATTTAGTAAGTGAACTGAGACATCTCATATGCCAAATAGATATGCCACAACTTACTAATAGTTCAGTACTTTTGTGCTTATATATAGCACAAATTCCTCTCAGTTCCTAACATACATAGCCTGCTGACATGCTACAACATTACATTTTCAGTGCAACAAACACAGCCAGCACTGCAAATAAAGCTACATTGCTACCAACTAACACCCAGACAAACAGATCCTTCTTGTTTAGCTCCATCTTCAGTGCCTTCATCTTGGACAAGATCTTCTGCTGCCTTTCCTTCTCTTTATCTTCCATGTCAGACAACTTATCAGCCAGCACTAGCTCCATTTCCATCTTACTATCTTCAGCCTTCAACTTCTCTGCATATAGTGCATTCATCTGTTTCTTCAGTAAAATGTTCTCAGCCAGTAGCTCCTCACCATCTTTCTTCGCTGACCAAAGTGCAGTCAGAGATCTCTGCATTGGTGCAGGCCATTCAGGATCGTACCACATCAGAAAATCACAAGCTTGGTCATCCTAAAATTCAAGTAAATTCCATCAGTTCATCTAATCTTTATGAAAATTCTCAAACAAAAATGACCACAGCCACTAAAATCACCTCACGCATGCAACAAATGAACCTTCTACCAGTGTTGACACCATCATAAGCAACCTTGCTCAATGGCAAAAATCCACAAAAACAACTAAAAACGACCTTGGTTTCGTGGCCGCAGAACTTTGGATCTTAGATTGCGAGTGGCACTTCCCCAGAGATCAATTCGGCCCTCAAAGAGAGCTATTCAACGAAAAATAGCAACAACAAACCCACTTAATACTCCATCAACACCAAATATGAACAAAAGCTATGAAGAACCGTAACTCCCAAATCCCTATCCCTAAAGCCCAAATTGGCACTTACCTCTGCAGGAGCGCAGCTGCTTCTGTCCTCACTCATCCACCCGAGGATCTCCTCGCGAGTTCGCATGGCGCTGGCACCGGCGGCGGGCCGGGAGATGGCGGCGAGCAAGAGAGCGGCGAAGAGGTCAGGACAGAGAGAGAAGGGGAAGAGGACAGAGAGAGAAGGGGAAGAGGACAGCGCGTCAGGGGAGATCTGAGAGACGGGAAGAAAATGGCCGTCTCTTTGACCTAACAGCGCGTCTGACGTGGCAAGTGGGGGGAGAGGGAATACCGGTCCACGTGTCCGGTTTTCTGGCAAAACCGGATTTAGGACTAAAAGTGACTGGTTTAGAGAGTTGAGGGACGAAATGAGTACCAAAAAATGTTGAAGGACCAAGTCTATACTTTTCGGGAACCTGAGGGACGAAAAATATACTTTTCTCATTTCAAATTGGGCATAACTTAAGAGTCTTCTACTCCCTCCGTCCCATAATATAAGAGCGTTGGGACAGATGGAGTAGTTTTCTTTACTATTCCTTTGACTAAAACAAGAGACGGAATGAGATAATCCTAGTAGGAAGACCTGATAAATGCAAGATTAGCTGGGATAAACTATACTAGAAGCGTACGCGCGCTTTGCTGCGCCGTCTTATATAAAAAAACATTTTGACCACATGGTTGGAGTTACTCTTATTCATATAGAAACACAAATCCAATTGACATAAATATTTAAAACTTGAAACATCAATATCATGTATACAAACCTCACAAGTAAAGATTGTACTTCAAATGAAAGAATTAAGACATAAAATACTAATAATACACCCTCTTATACAACATAACTATTATAAAATGGTTGTCACATATAGGTCTTGCCTTTTGAAGGTCTTTAGCAGGCATGACAAAAAGGAAGAGGCACAATAACATCTTCCAAGCCTCATCAATCTTACGGAATCCAAAATAAGGAAGCTCATTGCAAGAATTATATATCAAGTGTTACATCTGGAAAAAATGTCAGGAGGCCCCGATATGCACATAGATCTTGACCCAGTGGCATCATATTCACCTTGAATATGAACAATTTGTTTTATTCAAAAAATATTGCAAATGCTCATGACTTCAAAACACAAACAACAATAAGCATGGCCAGCATTTTACCTTTTAATGCACTCAAGCAATTCACCGGCGATGGTTGTTTAGTTCCACACAAAAAACACTGAAATAATGTCTACATGTATATTGTTAAATAGCTTTATACATATTTATCTCGAAAATATATATGATGATCCATGAGAAAATATATCATTATATCACCAACATGCAAAATAGTGAAAATGGACAATACTAATCTACCGTGTCACATTTTGAGCGTCAAGCTTTTCTGCAAAACACACACAATAATCAGCATGGTTAGAACTTGTATCAGGAAACTAACATAACCAATTGCGAGTGAATGGTAACATTTGGAGTTGGGATAAAAATAGTAATGGGAAAGTAGGTTCATGATATTCCTGAGGGTACAATCCATAAGGCCCATGTATAAAGTCATCTTGAGTATTCATATGAAAACTTGATGCATGATAACGTGATTAGAATTTTAATATACATAAGCCAGACTCCAAAAAGAATGGCTACTGATTATGCTAGTACCCTATTCATTGCTTCTGTTTTTTTAACGCTCAAGTGTCTTGTGCAGGTCAATAGTGTGGTGTCATAATATGTGACAATCCTTCACATATATAAGAGAGATGAGAAAAGCATAAGCCCATCTTCTTTAGTACTCATATACATCTTGAAAAGGAGTAAGTAGTACAAATTAAAAATGAGTTTAACAAAATCATGAAAAGGAGCATACCTTTTGATTCGAACTGCCGATACATATTGAAGGTTGCTCATGTTTGCTTCGAGAGATGGCCAACCACGAGCAAGAATATGTAGGAATCAACGGTTGTAGTCAATCCAACTCCAATCACGGCCATTTCAGAGGCATATCATCACGAATAAACACCAGAATGGAGCAGCAATAGTAGGGGACCAAGAAAATGCAAGCAAGGCAATCTACACGTGAAGAACACTACAAAAACCTCATAACAACTACTGAGACCAGAGTAAAACTTAACCTACACAGGTATAGTTCTGCAAAACAGCAACAGAGAATCAAATGATACTATCTGATTCCTATACCCAAGCGTTTGCATTCTCTACTCTTGCTCCTCCAAACTACAAGCAATCAATGGTCACGGTTAAAGTTAAACTACAAACACCTCTGAACTGGTATAGATTCAATCCTAAATAAAGATACTCACTCCGATCCATATTAATTGTTGTTGTACTAAATCAGCGACAATTAATACGGATCGGAGGGAGTAAGACTTTTTTAACCAAGGAATAAAATGGTAACAATGAAATGGAATGGTCTCAAACATATTTATTTCCGGTTAGGCCGACATGCTTTTATGCTCTTTCTATAAAGAGCACAAATGACAATCAAACTTGAGAGGAAGAAGCTACAACTTTGCTACCAAAATTTAAAGAACAATACACATCCAAAGAAGAAAAGTGACACACAGGAAATAAATATCTTGGACAATAATGGAAATCCAGAGAACATGTGTCACAAAACCATGAAGGGTTTGAGGCGCAAACTGTATTGCTGCATAAATGCGCGGGTCATTCCAAATCCTACAATTCACAGATTCTAATAATTTAGTCAGAGGTTGAGTAACTAAGAAAGCAAGAATCACTCCTAAAAGTGTTGAAGGTATGCTCACAAAATAAAAAAAAATACTTCACCAAATACATAGTAATTAAATTCAGAGGTCACTGCACTGGGTTCTTTGATAGTTAGATTAGTTGAGCTAATTATGTCAATCTATATGTTAAGAGAATGCCACTCCTAACTAACACATCCTCTAATGTAGTTGCTAGCGCTTCATTTGAAAAACCAATGTCACTCAAGAACTACAAATATACTTTTTTCACATATATGCAAAATACTAACAGTGATATACATATTACCTTGTATACACTTCCCTCTTTCAGTTGCTTTCACCTGCCCTCAGGGGCGGTCTGGCAACTGTTGGCCCCTGCGGCCGTTTGAATATAAGGCAGAGATCGTTGCCTTTCCGTTCAAAAAAGTTTGTATACACTAACACAGTTACACTCTTACCAAAAGTTGGCCCATGATGTTTGTTAGTTTAGTGAACATAAGCTCAGGTAGGTGTCGACTTACTCCTAGAAATCAACCACATATCTAGATGCTCTGTCATGCTTTCTGCATAACCTTGTCCAGTATTCACAAAGGAATATTCTCACTAAGATGCAAGAAACAATGACTTGATCAGCAAACACTATCAATTTTAATTTCCATATTTTCGTTTTTATCACAAGCACATTTTTTTTGAAAAGGAGGATTACCCCCGGCCTCTGCATCACCATGATGCACACGGCCATCTTTATTAATTATTCACCAGAGTCTGACAAAATGAATACAAGGATCAACCCGAAGCCCCCTTCTAGGCGAACAAAGTCGCTACACCTACAAGTATACAGATGTGCCATGTCTGCATAATAGACACAATCTAATCCAGAGGCCTTAAGACCATCCGGTCTAGGCGTCCCATACATGCACCGCCCGCGCACGCTCAAGGATCCGCCACCGCCATCTTCCGCCATCCCGTCTTCAGGAGGAATCACTGCATAGATCTTGCCAGTCCCATCTGCCGTCGATGTCACCACGACACCAGACAGTGCCACCAGCTTGCGCGCGTCAATCAATCCGCATCCAACTCTGAGACTCCACTGCTCCACGCCGTCGAGACCCACCGTCTTCAATACGGTTGATGTAACACCGCTCAACCTATTGGCCTCTCCAGTGAACCACTGCTCCAAGACGATGCCCCCAGGAGGGAGAACGACACCAAAGTCTCCGACATCATCCGATCCGGGAGACCCAGATCTAGGGTTCCCCCGGAATAGCTACCACCTGGAGGAAGAGGGGCGCGCCATCTGCAACTGCCGACGCACCCAAGCGGTGCCCACCGCCACATAGCTCTCACGACGACGCCTTCAAGAAGGACACAACGCCAAGAGCGCCGTCGCCGCCCTAGGGTTTTCACCCGAGAGACCGTGAGGTGGGAAAAGGTAGGGCGGACCCGAACGACATCTCCAAGAAGAAAAACGGCACCCTCGGGTGTCGTCGCCGTCGCGGCCTGCATGAGCCAACCTGGGAATTATCCCAATCCGGATCCCCACCTCCCGCTCCGTCCCAACCGGGTAACCGGCTAGCAGCACGACGATGTCCGGTAAGACGAAGTGCACGCAACATGGGTTGGAGGAAGAAGCAGCTCGGCGCCGTTGGCCGCCGGGGCAGCAAGCCGCGGCACCAACCCGCCGGTGAATCGCCGGCCATCCGGTCCGATCCCCGGCAGCCCACCCGCCCCGCCGCGCCACCGGACAGGGAGGCCATCCCAGGGGCCACCGCCCCTGATCCTGGGCCCTCCACCCTAGATCGGGAAGGGGTGTGCCAGCCCTGCTGCCAAGGCCACCGCTAGGACGCCGGCCGGCCACCACGCCGTCGTTGTCCATCAGGGCGCCTTGGTCCAGATCGCCGCCGCCACGATCCAGATCGGGATCACACCCTCGGGATGGGGCGTCCCGCGCCACCCAAAGACCCCGAGAGGGGAGGCAGTACCTCCGCCGCCGTCGTCGGACGCACGGGCTTTGCCCGGCGCCTATCACCGGCGGCGGCGGAGGGGAGGGAGGGGAAGGCGGGGAGGACCGGCGGCTGGGGCTGGGGCCCCCCGGTCGCCCGCGCGGGGGGCAACGGAGGGGAGAGGAGGGAAGGAGTGGCGGCGGCGGCGATCTGGTGGCGGCTCGCGGGGGAGGGGCTGGTGGCAGCTCTCGCTCGTCTCACTGTACAAAATGAAAAGAAAGGGGGGAATAAACATATAGATTGATTACTTACCAAACCTGCTAGATTTCTTTTGGTAACCAAATTGACACCCTTTATGATGTGGATCACTGATACAATGATTATTACCAAGTAATAACTGTAGAAACATAATTTGATAGGAAAATCTAATAAATCACATAATGAGAGTGTCTTGCTTTGCAGGAGCAAATAAAACTTTGTCCATACTTCATTATACCTTGACATACTTAAAAATCAGCATGTTACAATCAACCAAGAAATCTTCATGATGTTGTCATCAATTACATGTAAAATTTACCTATTGGGGTTTGACGAATGGGGCTTGCATCAGGACAATTCTTTGGAGGATCAAATGGTCAATATAAGTGTGATATGTGAAGCTGAAGTACAACCAAGATATAATGTAATTGCTTAATGGAAGGTAAATTTCCGATCTTAAACTTGAAGAACCAGAAAATAAACTATCTCATATCCATGCTTTCAATTAAAAAAAACCACATATGAATTGGATATATGAACTTTTCTTTCTTGTTTGCAAGTCCAATTAGCTACAGCCAAGATTTGTTTAAACTGCAGAAAATAAAAGAACAATATGTCCACAACAAAAATCTGTGGTGGGTTTTCTGATGTTGGTATGCCTTCTCCCTGGCACGCCCTCCCAATGGTACTGGAAAGTGCAGGCCTAACGGCAACGGCATGACCTCATAGTTCAATGTATGGCAAGTACGCACAGCCGCAGCACACACGCACCAAACACACAACACGCACACCGGCCGCACACAGGCACAGATTGCTCGCCTCCTCACACGGTTGGTTGAACAAATTTCAGAAAATATGATGAAGAAATAAAAAATGTCAGAAATAGCACACCGTCGTCCAACAGTAGGACGAAAAGTGACGTGTCGTCCTACCATTGGACGAAACGAGACGTTTTGTCCTACTGTTGGAGGAAACTGGACTTGTCGTCCTATGGTTGGCCGACACGTCACTTTTCGTCCTACTGTTGGACGAAACGTACGTTTCGTTGAACCTGTGGACGAAACATCCATGCATTCGCGAACGACACTGCATGTCGTTCAACCGTTGGACGAAAACTCTGAAAATAGCCTGTTTTATTTTTTGGACAAAAAAAACTCTATTTTATTTTCCCAATTCACATCTTTTCCCAATATTCTTCCCGCCATTTTATTTTTACCACCAATATTCTTTCGCGCTTTTTTTTTGCCGCCAATATATTTCCCGCCTTTTTCTTTCCCGCCAATATTCTTCCCGCCTTTTTCTTTCCGCCAATATTCTTCCCGCTTTTTTCTTTCCCACCATTTTATTTCCCGCCAATATTCTTCCCGCTTTTTTCTTTCCCGGCTTTTTATTTCCCGCCAATATTCTTCCCGCCTTTTTCTTTCCGCCAATATTCTTCCCGCCTTTTTCTTTCCGCCAATATTCTTCCCGCTTTTTTCTTTCCCGCCATTTTATTTCCCGCCAATATTCTTCCCGCCATTTTATTTTCCGCCTTTTTCTTTGCCGCCAATATTCTTTCGCCCCTTTTTATTTCCGCCAATATTTTTCTTTGCCGCTAATATTCTTTCGCGCCTTTTTATTTTTCCGCCAATATATTTCCCGTCAATATTCTTTTCGCCTTTTTCTTTCCCGCCATTTTATTTCCCGCCAATATTCTTCCCGTCTTTTTCTTTCCCGCCAATATTCTTCCCGCCTTTTTCTCCGGCCATTCTTTCCCGCCGTTATTACCCTCCATTTTATTTCCCGCCATTCTCCCCCGCCATTCTCTCCCGCCATTTTCTCCGGCCATTCCCTCCCGCCATTTTCTTTCCCGCCCTTCCCTCCCGCCATCTTCTTTCCCGCCATCTTCTCTTCTCAACCTATAAACCCCCTCCACACTAAGGAGGGTAAGCAGGCCAGTGTAGTCTCGTCAAGATGTCCGGCTATCCTTTCGATCGTAGTTTTCACCCTAGTATGTCGAAATGTCTTCTGAGGTTAGCCGCCAATTTCGAGATAGACAATAGGATAGTTCCATGGGATGAACTCCTCAGTAGTGACACCTTACTGAATGAGTTGGCTCACGCATTAAGTAGGTCCGGGTGGCCTGCAAGGACCTTTGAGGAGATACGAAAAGAACTTCTCAGGTTGCATGGAAGGTGGAAGAAGCAACAACATAAGGGTGAAGCATTCCTAAAGGCTGCAGCGGAACATACTTATTTATGGACCCAACACAGCGAGGATGAAGATGATCTTTTCATGCCGAGCACCAAGGGCAAGAGTACTGCATCGTCGAAGGGCAAGAGTACCGCATCGTCGAAGGGCAAGAGTGCTGCATCGACGGAGGATGACGATGATGCCTTCGTGTAGTTTGTAAGCTGTATTTTTTAATTCAGCCCTACCGTTTAATTCAGATGTACTTGTATCTTAATTGTACGAGCATTATGTTGTATTTCCCGTTGCAGTTGTTGCACGACGTTGTAGAATTAGTTTGTAGTGTATTTTTGTAGAAGCATTATGTTGTATCTTAATTTCTTGTTGTAGTTGTTGCACGACGTTGCAGAAATAGTTTGTACTATCAGAATTATCATATGCATTATGTGTCTCATACATAGATAATGGCTTATACATAGATAAAAGTCGGAAAAAAACATAGATAGAAATATGTCTCATACATAGATAGAAATATGTCTGATGCATAGATAAAAGTCGGAAACAAACATAGATAGAAATATGTCTGATGCATAGATAAAAGTCTGAAACAAACATAGAAAGAAACATGTCTCATGCATAGATAATAGTATCACTCGGCTCTATGAGTACGCGTACGCGGTCTCCGTCGATGGGATTTGCATCCATCTGTCTAACATCATATGGATCCTCAACATAGATGTTATGAGCATAACGTGCGTCCGCGATCTCTCTTGCAATACTGATGTACCGGGCATCAACAGTGTTGACGTGGTTATCCGTGAACATCACTTTGCCAAACAGCCACAAGATATATGCCTCTAGGCATCGATCAATCTGTGGCCTCGACAAGTCTATGCCTGGATATCCTAGAAGGCCAATCTGCATGAAACAAATAACATGTGAAGCTAAATAATGAGAAGATGTATGTCCAAATAGATAAGAATATAAAACTATTGATTTACCTGAAACTGGCTCAACCATATAAACCGAGGTCCGTGTGGATCAGGCGCTAAGTTCAACCATATAAGCCTTCCTACTGACGTTGTAGCCACTGGCGTTGTAGCCGTCAATGTGGACGCACCAGCAGTATCACCACCAACGGTAAGAGTGGGACAATATTTCATCCTGTGGCCATATCCAGCGCATAGCAAACATTGTCTAGTACACCCACCGGCTTCAGATTCGTCCATATCATTACAGATGCGACATACCTTCCTTCTACCTCTACTTGTCCGCATCATATCTGGGTCTGGGATGTATTGCCTGTCATCCGGGTTAACCGTGTTGAAGTTACCCATAACTCTAAATCCAACCATCTCACCGGGCCAAGTATTTTGCACTGACTCTTTTAGATAATATTCAGACACGAAAGAGATCGCGTCCATTTTTAACTGGCCACATGCAGCCAACACATGTGAGCAAGGCAAGTGGAGCAGCTTCGGTTTGTTGCATGTGCACTCACATGTTGGCCTGACTCCATTTCCAATTTTCACCTCGTGCGTCTTCAACTCATTTGCAGAACCGAATCTATCGGTAGGTAGGCGCACCTCAGACCTCCTTTCTTGATTACCAATGGCTGTGACAGTGTGCAACTTTGCTTTTTTGAGCTTCTTCGCCATGTACCGCATAATCTTTTCACAGTAAGGTGTTTCGGGATTCTTCTTCATATGATTCTCAGATTTCAAGCGCCTATCTCTGAAATACCTCACCGTGCCATGAAAAACACCCTCGACAATTGCTGTTAGTGGCATACCCCTATTCCCTCTGAGGACAAAGTTATAAACCTCAGCAAGGTTGGTTGTCATGGTGCCATACCTCGCTCCATGGGTGTCATGAAGCAAAGACCACTTCACGGGAGGCTCTTTCTCTATCCACTGTGAAAAATTCTTTATTGCCCTCCCCTTCTTTCTCTTCATACCAGGCGGGTCAAATGCTGGCAAGTCACAAAGCTCCATTGGCTCTAGCTCTGTGTTAGTTGGTTGCTTAGCCTGTGCAGCTCTCCTTTCCTTAACCTGTGCCTTCGTGAACTCATCGAGCTTCTTCCACAAAAAATCATACTTCTTTTGTTGGTTTTGTGCGCACAGCTTTTTGAACATATTCATGAGGCGCTTATTCTTGAACTGGGAGTAAAAATTAGCCCCAAGATGGCGCATGCACCATCGGCTCTGCATGTCCTGCCATGGTGCTGGTTCGTTCGAACCTGGCGTCTGCAGTGCCCGAATGGCCGCTAGTATACCCGGATGCCTGTCATGAAGGATGCACACATTTGGCCGGTCCTTCACAATTGCAATTTTTAGCTACCTGAAGAACCATAGCCAACTCTCCAAATTCTCACCCTCCACGAAGGCCATAGCAAGTGGGAGGATCTGATTGTTGCCGTCCACACCTATAGCGGTGAGGATCTGACCCCTGTACTTACCAGTGAGAAACGTATCATCCACACACAACACAGGCAGGCAATGACTGAAAGCTTCGATGCATATAGCGAAAGAGAAGAACACTCGATGCAGCACCTTATAATCTGGGAATTCGGGCAGCGTAAAGTGCTGGATGTCGACATGTGTGCCAGGATTCCTCGCCTGCAATGTGTGCAGGAGACGGACAACATTATCATACGAGTCGATGAACGTCCCAAACCTCTTCTCCATCGCTCTCTGCTTGGCCCTCCAAGCCTTCCCATACGGAATTTCGTAACTATATCTGCTCTTAATTGCATTCTGAATGTGTTTCGCTTCCATGTCTTTCTTGTTCACTATCTCACTGAACATGACTTCCGCAATGAGACTTGAAGTAAGGTTTGGATGATCCACCAGCGGATATTTCATCACACAATTGTGGGGCACAACCTTCGTCACGACCCAAGTCACGTCCCACTTTGGAACGTGGGCGTGCACCTTCGCGGGACAACTATTCATAATACATGACATAGTCAAGTATTTTTTTGTTGATACGTCCGTTTGAAAAATCCTTTGCGTGGACATTGCCCACACTGTCACGGCTGCCTTCAGATTTTTCTTTGTGGCATACATACCCCCTATTTCGACTTTGCTCCGATGATACTCCCAAGAAGATTCATGACCATCGTTCACGGTCATGCCGGTCGAGAGGTTCTGATTCCATGAAGCAGGAATTGGTACCTCCTCGTCGTTCTCTTCACCATCTTCTTCATTTGAGTTCTCGGAATCAAGATCCTCCGCCAATCCATCCTCGTCTTCCTCTTCCATCAGGTTCTGCATTTCTGATCCTTCCTCATCCCCATCAGCCTTGCCACTATCAGGATCTCCTATGTTCTGACTACTCTCCCCTGCATCGTAGTCCCCTCCAACGTGTGACACATAATCCGACTGACCCTCGAGTTCAGTACCACCCATATGTTCTGACCCAGCTACATCCATCTCATCAATCGGCTGACTGACCTGGCCAGGCTCGTAACCACCGCCGCCTTGTACCAGAGGATCCTCCATGGGGATGGGGAGCACTAAGGCAACGGGGTGAGTCCTCCGGCGTTTGCAGGATTCTAACCAGGTCACCCACTTATGTGTCCTATCTATCGGAACCAACTCCCAGAAAATTTTTGTACGGGATTTCGTCCACACTGACTGAATACTGACGGTGCACACATTAGGATCAAGCGAGAAATTTGTTGTCAACCAGTGTTTCAACTGACTAATGTTCACTTTTTCTGGATCGGTCAGTTGCAACTCCACATATGCAAACTCAGTCAGATCAACCCCAGTCTCGTTTGATCGGACATTACCAGGACCATAGTAAACAACAAATTTGACTGATTCAGACATGTCTCCTGCCATAAAAATTCATACCCATCAACCACTAAGTACCACATAATTTTTTATACAATAACCGGAATGTCTACCACATATACATGACTACCACAAAGTAAATAACCGATCTAACGAACTAAAATTTCAGACATGTCTCCGGCAATTAAATTTCATATTCCCGTCAACCACTACGTACCCATAATTTTTTTTACACTAACAGAAATGTCTACCACATATACATGACTACCATAAAGTAAATAACCGATCTAACGAACTAAAATTTCGGACATGTCTCCGGCAATTAAATTTCATATTCCCGTCAACCACTATGTACCCATAATTTTTTTTTACACTAACAGAAATGTCTACCACATATACATGAGTACCACAAAGTAAATAACCGATCTAACGAACTAAACAATCGTCATTTATATTATGAACTAAACAATTTTTTTTACACTAACAAAAAACTTAAGCTCATTAAACCTAAAATAAAAATGCACTAAACAAAAATGTGAGGTTATACCTTTGACGCGTGCTTCTCCGGCGAGCTCCTGTCCTCCGCGCTAATCCGACCACCGAGCTGCCCACGGCCAACCCGCACGAGCACGGCCACCACAGACGGCTGCCCCTGCCAAGAGCTCCTCCAATGGCCGCCCCTGCCTCACCCCCGCCCCTGCCAAGCTCCACCACGGCCGGGACCAAGCTCCAATGGCTGCCTCCACGGCCGGCCTCCCTCCTCTATCCTCTCCCCCACACGCGGCTCCCGGCTTCCCTCCTCTACCCCATTGCCGGAACGGGTTACTAGCAGCCGGTTTCTAGCTCCATCTACTAAATTTAATGGCTAAATGGCCTGGAATCTGAAGAAATTCGCGAAGGAAAGGAAGAACAGAGAGAGAGAGCCGAGAGAAAGGGAGGCGGGAGGAAGAAGCTGGCCTGCGGCCTTATCCCGTAGCGATTCGTCCAACGGGAGAACGATTCGTCCAACGCGAGGACGATTCGTCCAACGGGCGGACGAAACCAACCAGGCCGTCGGTGCGGTGGGCCGTTTCGCAGCCCAATTCAACGAAACCCAGTTTTCGTCCAACGGTAGGACGAAACATTTGTGTTTCGTCCAACGAGAGAACGAAACGTATGTTTCGTCCAACGGTAGGACGACCGTGTGCTATTTTTGCGATATCTGATTTTTGGATCTTATTTTCCGAATTTGTTCAAAAAAAAGTACTATTTCCAAAAATACGACCGGTTGGTTGCCCTCAGGACCTCGCCGCCGTCACGGCCGGGCCGCCGAGACACAGGAGATGTGAGAGGAGAGAGGGAATGGCTAGAGGGAGATAGGGAGATGGAAGGGCTCGCCGCACCGACAACAATGGATGGCACCGTTGCGGTGGATTTACCGGTGGATCAAGTGTCGGTAGGGGACGGCCGCTGCTGCTCCCACCGAGATGAGCAGTGCGTGGTCCGCCCCCAAGGGGGCCTGCGCAGAGGAGGGAGGAGGAGGAGCCTGTCCAGGGGCGGGATAATGAGGTGCTTGGTGGCGGTCGATTTCTGATAGGGGAGGCGTCTTGGCGGCGGACGGAGGTGGAGGTAGAGGTATCGGATGCAGGCAAGGAGTTGGGAGCAACGCGTGTGAGCGAGATGTGCACGACACCACAATCCAGATTTTCCTCAGGGCCCACCACCCGCTCGCGCCCCAGCGGCTGACCCGGTCAAAATCAGCTGCCCAAATCACCAATGTTGCCCTCAATTGATTGTGGGCTCTCTAAACTTAGGGAGCTTAGTGTTTAGAAGGATACTCTCAATCATCAGCAAGTTTGGCCAGTCAAACCTATCAGAGATGGACCATATATATTCCTAATCAATACCAGTTCATCAAACTTCTTTGTATATAAGCACTCGTACTGATGCTGCATGCCTGGCCACCGGAGTTGGACCACGATCTTAAAAGGCTACCAGCAGCAATGATCAATCATCAAATAAATGTGCCATGATCAGTCCCCCGTACAGCAAATCATGCAACACCAATTCAATTATCTAGACCATGCTAGCTAGTTGTACTACTAGTACGTGACCAGTAGCATGCATGGCACACTCGCTTCACGCAGTCACATGTCTAGGATTTGCTTGTTGTGCACGGTGAATCCAAACACATGAGCCAGCTTGGCCGGTCACAGGGTCAGAGCGTGAGAGCAGCAGCCTGCAGACGAGGAAGCACAGCAGTGGCCATAATAACAAACTTCACTTACGTATGCGGTGCAGGTGTAAGCGCATCTTCGACGCTCACCCTTTGAATCAGACACCGTATGATCCGCAGACCGGTCCGGACCGGTGTCCGGACACTGATAAATACTAGCTGAAATGAAATCCAAATGAATGTGCAAATGTGTAAGATCGTGCAATAACATAACAGCATCACTATATTATGCAATAGCATAACAACATAACTTGGAAACTTGCCCACATAACATGATGCTCAGGTTAGGATATGCCCACATAACATGATGCGCTAACAGCTCAGGATTTCACCACTAGTATAGTTAAAGATTAAGGTGGACCTTTGGATCCACGAAAATGGGGACCTATATGGAATTGGGCTTAACTTAAAAGTCCTCCGGCATTCTAGGGTTCATATCGCTACGCCAACAAGAGACAGAATGAGACAACCCTACTGGTAATTAAGAAGACCTGATAAATGCAAAACTAGCTGGGATGAATTAATGCGTACGCTCAATCATCAGCGTGTTTGACCAGTCAAACCTATCAAAGATGGACGGTACAGTATTGTGTTAATCAAATCAAACAGCTCTGTAACCACTCGTACTGATGCTGCCTGGCCACCAAGTTGGACCACAATTTTTTTTTAAAGCCAGCAGCACTAGTGATGAACCAGTAAATAATGTGCCATGATCTGCCTCCCGCGAGTAGAGCAAATCATGCAACACCAATTCAATCATCCAGTACACTATAGTACGTGATCCGTAGCATGACTCACTCGCCTCATACATGTCCATAATTCGCTCGTACTACACGGTGAATCCAAACACATGAGCCAGCTTGGCCGGTCACGCGGAATCAGAGATTCAGAGGGTGAGAGCATGCAGCAGTCAGCAGGCTGAGGCAGCACAGCAGAGGCCATAATAACCAACTACACGTACTCACTCTACGTAGGAGGTGAAAAACGACAAAACTGGCCCTTTGGCCAAAGTTCAGCACAAAATGACCCTGTTTTCAAAATATTTCACAAAATGACCCTACCCGCATGACGCCCGCGTCCGGGATGCCATGATAGATTACATAACGCCCCGGTCAAGGGCGCCATAGACGTCAGCGCTGACTGCCACGTCGGCATGGCCTTCGACGCATGACGCCTCGGACCAGGGCGCCATGGTCTGTAGTACGACGCCTCGGCCTGGGGCGCCATACCCCTTCACACATGGCCCGCCCGCACCTTCTCCTCTCTGCTTCGTTCTTTCTCCTCTCTGTTTCTTTCCCCACCATGGCGCCCCTCATTTCGCCCCTCCCTCTCCCCACTCAAGTGTTGCGGATCTGAGCCGAAGATCGGTGGATCCGGTTGTCCTTCGAATCCCCAAGGTATTCTCCTCCCTTTCCCCTCTTTCTATTGGTTGAAATCTCCGCATTTGATTGATTTGGGTGAAACCCTAGTTCATCCTTTTCTTGATATCATCATTGGATTTTGGTGTGATAGTGTTAGGGATTAGTGTGATTTAGGATATGTATGGCTTAGGATTTTTATGGAAGTGCTATGAATTTGGTTAGGATATGTACGCACATATATGGTGTATGGAAGAATTAGTGTAAAATTAGGAAGGCGGATGGATGGATATTTGCAATTATATGGTGTATGATATTGTAGAAAATTATATGCACATATATGGTGTATGGAAGAATTAGTGTAGAAATTTTGCACATGTATGTATGTTTTTGCACTAGTGCGGATATTTGCAAATGACAACGGGGCTTACCATATACATTTGTAATTTGCAGGATGGCTTCTCTTATCCATCCATCGTACGATCAATTGCATCGTGGACGGTTCATGGCAGATGAAGGAAGGGTTTTTTATCAGCTTCACCTGAGGTCCGGTTCGGTTCATGACAAGATGGAGTATGACGAGCGATACACGGAGTATATCTGGAAGACCGGGCTTCTCCCTTTCATCTCACTCGTGTCTCGTTCGATGCCGAAGATGAACCCTTGTGCGATCACGGCACTCGTTGACCGATGGCGCCCTGAGACACATACTTTTCACTTCTATGCTGGGGAGATGACGGTCACTTTGCAGGATGTTTCTCTGATCACTGGACTTCCCATCAAAGGAGAGCCTATTTGTTTTAGCACAGATTCTGATGGATGGCGTGAGATTATGGTTGGACTCATAGGGAGGGAGCCGGGGGTGCAAGGGAAGTCCGCCGGTGCAAGTTATCATTGGATTGCTGACAACTTTGGGGTTTGCCCGGTTGATGCGGACGATGAAACAGTGCAGCAGTATACCAGGGCATACTTGTGGTATGTAGTCAGCCGGACTCTTTTCTCGGACGGCACTTGCGTGAACGCTTCCTTTATGTGGCTTAAGCTGTTTGCTGGATGGGAGCATGGACTCGGTTGGGGTACGGCGGCGCTGGCTTATTTGTATAGTTAGGTAAGTAGTTTTGCTTGTAATAGTGTGTTCACAATGTAGAAATTTTCTCTAGTTTGTAATGACATATTTCTTGTTTGTGTGTAGCTGGACGAGGCGTGCCGTAGGGGCGCGAATCCAAGAAACGTCGCAGAGTCAAAGGAAGCCAACATCGGTGGTCCGATGCTTCTCTTATCGATTTGGAGTTGGGAGCACTTGCCAGTGGGGCGGCCGACACCAAAGGGTTACGAGCCGTGGGATGATCATGATGACCCGGACCGTATGCCTACATGGGCGTATAAGTGGGACAAGGTTGAAGGTTTTGTTGGCAATTCAAAGACCATGTATTTGCACTACTGCAACGAGCTCGACATCATGACCCCGGAGCAGGTTATCTTAGTAGCTTGTTGCCTTTATTGTCTCTTTGGTTTTCCAAAAATCATACTAACAATGTAGTTTTTTCTTAATCTTTGCTTATAGGTGACCTGGGAACCGTACGGAACGGCGGGCAATATTGGTAGGGGAGCAGGTTATATTACTTTCACACTTAACCCAAAGTGTCTACATGAAGCACACCTATGGCGGATGCGTTGCCCGTTGATTTGTTACTATGTTGTTGAGTTTTATCAGCCACAACGAGTTATGACACAATTTGGCTTATTTCAAGAGACCCCGCCGAAGTACAAGGACACTTCGCTACAGTTGCATAGGTAAGTGCTTAGCACTTCAAATGCTTTTTCCATTGTTTTCAAGATAGTAACGAAAATGCATTTTTCAAATGCTATACAGTCTCGACAAGATGAAGCAGAAGAGTATAAAAAAATGGGATCGAGAGCATGACATGTATATCCAGGAGTTCAAGCACAAGCTCAATAAGATTGAGCTTTCATTGCGTGAACCCACTTCTAAGCCTCCACCACGGCCTTTTGATACGGAAGCATTCAACAGTTATCTCGTGTGGTTTCGTTCCGTTGCACGCACTCAACTTAACGCACCCGCATTTCAACCAGGGGACATATTACATGAACCCAATCCAGGTTTTGATCGGATGGCCAATATGGAGTACAACAGGCTTATTAGAGATGGTAGACGGTTTGAATCGGCGCCACCTATCCGCTTTGTGGTAAGTTACCGTTATCTCTACGTGCTTGCCTACATTGTGCCAAAATGATTTGTCCTATCGTGTGCAACAGCAAAACGAGCTCTCGAAACATGTCAACGACGCCGGCGAGGCACTCAAGTACCCTCCAGGTGAAGAGTCGTACACCAAGCTTAAAGCTTTTGTTGAGGTATGACGTTTGATAATTTGCTTTCCATACACATTTTTGAGGTATATCTCCTAACTTCATGATATGTCAATTTCATAGCGGAGCATGTCTTGGGCACGTGGCCTGGGTGCTCTACTAGGCTGCCGCTCCACCGATGTCGCCGTCCCTACTACGTCGAGGTCGAGATCATCATCAAGCGCCACTCATAACCCACTCGACGACTCGGTTGATGGCGACGGGGAGGAGGGGGATGAACAGACGCGTGATGAGATTAACACCTCGCAGATGCCCGATGCGCCTCAGCCTAGTCAAAGGCGTGGAAAGTATACTCCGGGCAAATATGCAAGGAAGGCACGTAAGGACCCGGTGATCGAGGCCGCTTCAGAGGAGGAGGATGAAGAGGAGGTGCCGCAGCTACAGAGGAGAAGGCGCTTAGTGAAGGGGAAGGATGCTGCACCGGCTAAGAGAGGGAAAGGAAGGAAATGATGCATTTGTCGTGAAGTTGATGTATGTCAAGGACTTGTAGTATTTGTCGGAAACTTGATGTCGTGAACTTATGTTTGTCAAGACTTATTTGTCGAAAACTTGATGTCGTGAGCTTATGTTTGTCAAGACTTATTTGTCGGAAAGTTTGATGTGTTGAACTTATGTTTGTCAAGACTTATTTGTTGGAAACTTTGTAGCATTCTCATGAACATCCAAAACAGAAACAGAACAGAGCCAGTTGACAGCACGGCGCCCCAGCCCAGGGCGCCATGCGCGTTGACAGCACGGCGCCCCAGCCCAGGGCGCCATGGTCGTCGAAAACGACTAAGTCCAAAAAAAAAAAGGTTCTGATGTTGGGGGCGCCATGTACTTTTTTCTGGGCGCCATGTACGACGCCCCAGCCCAGGGCGCCATGTTCGTCGAAAACGACTAAGTCCAAAAAATTTAGGTTCTGATGTTGGGGGCGCCATGTATTTTTCCTGGGCGCCATGTACGACGCCCCAGCCCAGGGCGCCATACATACAAACATGGCGCCTTAACCTAGGGCGCCGTGGACTTCACTTTTCTGTTTTTTTGTAACTTATATGGTTTCTGTTTTTATAACTTCCTGACATACATAAGTTCAACACATACATAAGTTCATGACATACATTAGTTCAACCACCCAAAAGGTTCACGACTTACATTAGTTCAACACATACATAAGTTCGACATACATTAGTTCAACCACCCAAAAGGTTCATGACTTACATAAGTTGGACACACAAAAGATTCACGACATACATTAGTTCAACCACCCAAAAGATTCACGACATACATTAGTTCAACCACCCAAAAGATTCATGACATACATTAGTTCAACCACCCAAAAGGTTCACGACTTACATTAGTTCAACACATACATAAGTTCGACACGTACATAAGATTCACACCCCAAGCCAATAAGCAAAGCCTCGACCACCACCATCACCACGGCCACGAGCTCCAACGTCACCACGGCCACGTCCTCGAGCACCACCATCACCACGGCCACGTCCTCGAGCTCCACCGTCAACACGGCCACGTCCTCAAGCAGCACCGTCACCACGGCCACGTCCTCGAGCAGCACCGTCACCACGGCCACGTCCTCGAGCTCCACCGTCACCACGACCACCTCCTCGAGCTCCAACGTCACCACGTCCTCGAGCTCCAACATCACCACGACCACGTCCTTGAGCTCCACCATCACCGTGGCCGACACCACCATCACCACCATCACCATCTCGTTTTGATCTCTTTCTTTTGCTACAACCTCTATTATTGTGCCCCTCGTTGTTACATTCACCGCAACGGCTGATATCACGAGGCTCCACGAAATGTTGGTTCCCCCATTCCTTACGGAATCCACCACCCCAATCATCCATATCACCCAAGAAACGCTTTGTCTTCCGTCTTCCACGTGTGAGCACCTTCATTTCCAAATCGGGGTATAGTGGGGGTCCGTGATATTCCGGCCATTTAGATTGGTCTAGATAGGGATGAAATCTCGCAGCCCATGTATTTTTGACCGCAACGATCGAATACTCTTCCAATCTTACATTGTTGGTCATATTGACACTACAATTTCTAGTGCGGGATGCAGCCATCAAGTGCGAGCATGGGAGATGATACAACGTAGGCCTCTCGCATGAGCACGCGCCCTTCTTAAGATAAACCTTGAAAGAGCCACCTCCATATGGCACACCGTCACGCGACATTCCACCGTGCTCATCAACTTGGTAAATCAATTCTATGTTATCAAAGGACTGGATTTTGTGTGAATCCGCCTTCCTTGCTTGGTATTCCATCCAATCGTCGACCTTTGGTGGATACTTGTACATCTTTTTCGGCTTGTTTTTCCCGGATATCAACTTGGCCGTTTTCTCACTATATTTTTGAAAATAGACATTCAACTTCTGGAATGTGTACTCTACTATTGCTGTCACCGGCAATGCACGGATACCCTTTAGCACCATGTTGAAACATTCAGCCATGTTGTTTGTCATGTCACCGTACCTCACTCCGTCGTTGTCGAAAGCCCGTGCCCACTTTCCTTTATCGGCAAGGTTCCTATTTAGGAAATCTTTGCCACCATTGTTTGCTTTGGCATACACTTTGTCCCACAATTTCTCGAAATGTCTAGTGGTGAATGCGAGACAACAATCATGGAGAAGGTCAGCCAACTCTTTGTCTCCACATGCCCGGTAAAAGTTAGACACAAAGTGCCTCATGCACCACCTATGGTGCACACGAGGATGTCCTGGAATGTCAATCTCCACTGCATTGAGTATCCCTTGATGGCGGTCCGAGATGATGCAAACCTCTCTTTGAGGTCCAATTACCTTGGTCCTCACTAGACTAAGAAACCACTCCCGGTTGTCATTGTTCTCCGCCGACACCAAAGCGAAAGCCAATGCAACCAATTTGTCACCACCATCATTAGCAACGGCGATCAACAATGTGCCCTTGAACTGGTCGGTCAGAAATGTGCCATCCACGGACATAACCGGCCTACAATGCTTGAAGGCCCTAATGCATGGCTCAAAAGTCCAGAATGCACGTCCAAATATTCGAACGGGTGCATCATTGTATATCCTTGTTCTCACGCCATTTGGCTCCACCACATAGTACATGCCCGGATTTTCTACCGCCATTGCTTTCAACACCATTGCGAGGCGGTTGTATGATTCTTCCCAACCACCATACAATATCTCAAAGGCGGCTTGCTTGGTCTTCCATGCCTTCCCGTACTTCACCGTGTACCCAAAAACCTCCTTCACCATCTCCATCAACGCCCTAATGGGATATGTCGGGAGTATCTTTATGGAGGGTGAAAATCGATATGCAATGAATTTGGAGGTCAATTGACGGTGATCATCCTTTACATTAGCCTCATCAATATCCTTGCCACTACATCGGTGGTGAAACACGGAACTTGTAATCTTCCATTGAGGCCCGCCTTTCACACATCTTGCACGGATAACCCAAGGGCAATGCTTCTTGTGTTCCTCACATTTGACCACATAACGCAATTTGGAGTTTGACTTGGCCACAACGAATGGTCGATGAAACTTAACCGCGTAGTCCTTGACCCATATTTGAAGTTCTACCAAGCTTTCAAAGATTGTTCCTTCACTAACACCATACACACTTGCCACCGTATCTCGCTTTGAAGTTAACCTTGGTGCAAGAATTTTACTTGTGCCTCCATCAACAATCGCCTTATCGGCTAGGCTTACATCACGGAACAATGATGTCTTCTGATCCCGGCCTATTACCTTCTTGAAAGCATTGGCTTCTCTAGCCGTCAAACCATCCTCATCTATTTCTTCATCCGGGCCTTCGTCCTCCGAGTCCCCCGCATAGGACCTATTGTATGGAATGTCATGGTCCATGTCCTCTTCCATGCAATTTGCCTCCACATCGCCAACATAATGGTCACGAAGATAAGCCTCCGATTCATCACCCTCAAACTCATCACCATCCATGTGCAAGTCTTCATTATCAACTTGGTCATTCCCGACGGGGCTCAAAGGTTGGGTCATTGGAGGTTGGCTCATTGTAGTGCCATACACATCCAGATTAACATGTTGTGAATCTCGAACCGGGCTTCTAACATCACATGAAGATGCACACCGATTCAAATCAATGTGCAACTGAGCACGAACAACCTTTGTGGCAAATAACTCAAATGATTTATCTTGTGAGGCCAAGACACTCTCCTTATATGCTTCCCAATGAAACTCGGAGTCAAGAGGCATTATCTTCCAACGAATATGTTGCCCATACCCAACATTATACCTTTCGATTAAGTCTACTCCATCGCTTTCTTCCATCCAATTCAACCTTCTTCGAAGATCAACCACAACCTCCTCAAGGCTAGGACTTGTGGGAAACACCATCACTACCGGCTTCTTCTTCGGGTCACCATACTCCGCGTCTCCCTTCTCAAAGGAGACAAAGTCCACATGATGCACATTCACGATCCTCGCCATCTACAATCATAAACACCAAAATGCATCAACAAAAATAGCAAAATTGGATGACCTAGGGTTTCCCCAAATCACCACAATGCGGAGATTTCAACCAACAAAAAGAGGAGGAATGAGGGAGAATACCTAGAGGGGTCGAAGGGGAGGATAAATCACCTATTTGGAGCTCCGATCCACGAAATTTTGTGGGCATTAGGGAGGGGCATTAGTGGGGCGGCCGGGGTGGACAAGGGGAAAAGAGAGGCTTTGTGGTGGGAAAACAGAGGGGTACTCTGTTTTGTTGACGCAAGGGGCATGGCGCCCTCAGCAGGGGCGTCATGCTGCTGATCATGGCGCCCTGGACGGGGGCGCCATGGTGCCATGCCCTGCCAACGTGGCAAGTCATCGGCGACCAGTACGACGCCCTTGACCGGGGCGTTATGTAATCTAGCATGGCGCCCCGGGCGCGGGCGTCATGCGGGTAGGGCCATTTTGTGAAATTTTTTGAAAACAGTGTCATTTTGTGCTGAACTTTGGCCAAAGGGCCAGTTTTGTCGTTTTTCACACGTAGGAGATGCGTGCAGCGCAGAGAAAACTTCGGTCAACTTTGGCAAACAGCGAAGCCGGGTTTTTTTTTTGGAAAAGAGGATATACCCCCGGCCTCTGCATCTGGACGATGCATGCAGCCATTTTATTAATTATTCACAAAGACCATACAAAGAAATACATCAGTAAGCCTGAAGCCACCATCTAGGCAACACATGTTGCTATTCCTATCCCTTCGATGAAGGTGTGCCGAATATCCGGGCCAAATACCAAACAGACATCGCACCAAACCCTAACATCTAAAGCCGGATGCCCCAGCCCAGCCACACACCGGGACTGGGTCACACACCGGTCCGGTGCACTCTCAGAGGTCACCGCAGCCGTCTTCCACCGATCCCTCTCGAGAGCAAGAACTGACGCATCACCATTGCCAGGCCTGCCGTCGACGCCACCACGGCGCCACACAGCGCCACCACCCTGCACGTATCCATCCACACGCGCCCGTCGCTGAAACTCCGCGGCGCCATGCCACCGAGATCCGTCGCTGACCATGTGGTAGATGTAACACCGCTCGTCCTCTTGTCCCTCCCAGCCTGCGGTTACTCCAAAACGATGCCCCTAGGAGGGAGAACGACACCGCAGGCGTCGTCATCGTCCGATCCGGTAGACCCAGATCTAGGGTTTCCCTCGGAACATCCCGAATGAGACTGCCGCTGAACGCCACCCAACCAAGACGGGCCCAACACCTTCCCATGCTCACCGAAGGCGACACCTCCATGAAGATGACGACGCCGCGAGCATCGCTGCCGCCCAATCCGGAGCGATTTGGGTTTTCACCCCGGTACACGAGCAAAGGAGGTAGGCAGAGGCGGAATGGAGAACCTTGACAGCGCCTATATGTAGGGAACGGCGCCCGCAGGCGTCGCCGTCGTCGTGGCCGGAAGATCCGACCTTGGATTTCTCCGGGCTCCACACTTCCCCATCCCTTTCCTCAGACGCGGCACCGGCTACCAAGGGCGGCCGGAGACCAGATCGTGAGGCTTGGATTGGGACGGCGTCAGATCCGGGACGGGTGCCCCCGAGGCCACCACGCCCCGCAGGCACCACCCGCCGCCATCTTGCCGCCCGTGCGGCCAAGGGGGGCGGCCAGCACCTGCAACAGCCGCCGGCCAAGGGCCACCTCATGAGGCCGCCGCCTCGGTTCCAAGTCCCCCGCGCGCGGCAGGGCGGACAGATCCTCGCTGCCATCTTCCCCAACGGCCGCGCGGCGTTTCGACGACCCCCTCCGATGGCGGCGAGGGAGGGGCGGCCGGCGGCGGACTAGGTTTAGCGCCGCCCGAGTCGCCCCTGCGCAGGGGCGAAACTAGGCCTGGGGCAACTGGGGCTATAGCCCCAGGCGTGGCCCAGCTAGTAGGCTATACATCCAGAAAAATATTTCCAAGTTTGTAGACTAATATAGGCCCAGCCCCAGGCATGCGAACGCAGCCGGACAGGCCTCGGCCCATGTACAATCCAAGTATCCAAGTTTCGTCTAAAAAAATATTCGCCACCAGCCCAGTTAGCACGATCGCTCAAAGGAAGCGCTAGTGCGTTTGACAAGATCGCCATGACGCACGTCGCACGATTGCTTTGCCCCTCTGATGCTTTCTCTCATCTCGCCAGATCGGACTCAAAAACCTCATTGGCGCTGCGCCGCCAAGTCTCCTCAATTCCTCGATTGACTACACCAGACGCGCGCCCTGCAGCGGCTATCACCCTGAATCTCGGATCTCTAACCTTGTTTGAGCAGCCCATCCACAACCGGCTGCTCCGTCAGTCTTTCTCCACGACTGGCAGGTAATGTTAAGTCTTTCGTATCATCAAATTTTCCCCCATAATTCCTTCTTATCAGCCGAAATTGATGCATTGATGATGTAAATTATATACTTTAGTCAAGTTATTGTTACTCGTTAGTAGGGAAAATTATAGATTCTAGATGAAGAGGACCTGGAAAATTAATTCTTTTTTCAAGCAACATCCAACCAGTCTGCATCCAACAATGCTACTACGTCATACACTTCATGATAATGGTACAATATGTTTTATTGGTACGAGTGGTATTTGGCCTTTTTCAGGTAGTGGTATTTGTCGCTATTTATAATCACTTAGATTTAGCCCTGGGCTTCGAGAAATCCTAGCTCCGCCTCTGCCCCTGCGGGAGCGACGCGGGAACTTCAATAAGGTTTGATGTACAGAGACTAAACGGCGAAGCCGGGTAGAAGACAAAAGTATATTCATGCATGACGACATCGAGGCCGGCCAGCCTTGTGATCACGGCGAGAGGCGGGTCTGGGCTCTGGGGCCGCGGGCGAGGCGAGTGAGCGCATGATGACATGGGACTGGACGGTGAAAAGGACCGAGAGATCGGGTAAATAAACAGAGCTTGTGCGCGCAGAGTCACTGACACGAGAGATGGGGCGGCCTGCGTCGTGTAATTCGTCAGAGCTGGGTGCCCCGCTGCCTGCCTGCTTGGTCTTGGTGGATAGGGCTCCCGTCCAGTCCAGTCCAGTCGAGGCCAGTCCGGCATCGGGACCTCTGTTTGACCACCCACCACCACCGTGATGCCGAGCTTATAACAGTAATAAAAGGAATAATAAAAGTTTGGGGCTTTGGAGTTTGGAGCGTTAAAAGCGCACGCATCTCGAGGGATGCTAGATTTTCATAAGATTGTGTTTAGCACTTGTTAATAACCCGTGTCAGTGAGAGATAATCGGATGGTAATTTTCCTACTCCGTGTCAGCGAGAGATGCTGCTAATCAGATAACTTTGTGTGATGGGAGAGGGATTTTGTTAATCTGGGAAAAGCTGGGCGTGCAAAAGACGATGGACCCTTTCCGTGTAGACAAAAGAAAAGTCGTCTAATAGCATCTACAGCCGGACTTGGCAAATCCGGCCCCCTATACGCCCGCGGACGTGTCCGGGCACGCCCGCGGACAGCGCCCATCGGCCCCTTATATGTTGCGCCACACATCCAAATACCTCAAATGCGGATCATCAAATCCATGCAATCCATGCACGTTGATCATATGAAACAAATTGTCCAAATTCAACAGTTCGAAACGAAGCAAAGCAAATCATAGTTCAACAAACCAGACAAGCCAAAATAAAATCAATGTCCGAGCGTGACGGATGGCTTCGGATCACTGCCCGGGCGCCTGCTCGTATGCGTCCTGCTCGTACTGCTCCGCCTTCATCCGGGCTGCCTCCTCCGCCTGCATCCGGAACGCATGATCCGCTGCCGTTGCCTCAGCCGCCCTCGCCGCCTCGTACTCCTACGGTCATTGATCGCCTTCTTCTTCTCCGCAAGCCACTTCTTTGCATGCTCATCCAAGAGGGTTTCGTCCGCCAACATGATCTTCGCATTCTCCGCGTCCCGTGCTAGTTGCAACCTCTCCTTCTCAAGCTTCATCTCGCCAAACGTCTTGGCCTTCTCGAGTTCCCATTTGATGGCCGCCTCTTGCTTCTCCAACTCGATCTTCTCCCTCTCAATTTGGAGCTTCTTCTCCGCCCTATTCCGGTCCCACTCCATCCTCTCCTTTTGCGCATCAAACATGAGCTTGTACCTCCCCTCTTTCTTGTTCTCCCTTGCAGAAAAAATGCCCGTCCATGTGGACGACATTTTTGTAGCCGCGGCGTCACGGGAGGCCCTTGCCTTCTCCCACTTGTTTCCCATGACTTGTCGGTTATCCTTCGGCACGGTGGCTCTTCCATTCGTGACGACAACATCGTCCTCTTCATCGTCCAACCCAATGGATTGGTGGGAGCTTGAGCCATCATTCCTCTTCTTGCCGGACTTGAGAGCGGCCACAACTTGGTTCCACTTCGGCTTGCCATTCAATAGGATCCAACAATGGCTAAAAGCAAACAGCTTCTTCTCCACCTCGTGATACAAAGTGGCCGCCACCGCCGTCTAGCAAACAACATATGTATGAGCACGAGAATGCAAACACAAGAAGCATATGCAAATGACTAGAAGATGAAGCAATTGAGCTTACGTGAGTTGCCACTCCCATCCCACTTTGAGGGCGTTTGGTCACTTGTGAGTAGTAGCCCACGTACTTGCTCACTTCCCCTTGAATGATCCCCCATCGATGTTGTAGCGATGCCACATTGCGGGTGGTCACGATAGGATGCGGCTCCACATACTCCTTTTGTTCGTGATACTCCTTTCAAATCTTCTCCCAATACATGTTCCCCTTTTGCTCGGTGCCGCAAATTGGATCCATTGTTGTGGCCAACCAAGCTTTGACCAACACGATGTCCTCAAATCTTGAGAATGTCGGACCTCTTGCCTTCACCATCTTGGTCTTCTTCTTCTTCTTGCTCGGATTGGGATCGGATGTTGTCCCAACTTCAAATGCGGTGGTGTCCTCCAATTCATACTCTAGTTCAGTCGGATCTTTATTGTCATTGATCATGTTCGACAAGAACGCCTCCTACATGCAAGCGTGAGAAATGAAGTAGTGCTTGTGTACGCTAAAATTTGATCGGACAGGAGCAAAGAAAACGTACCGACTCTTTTTCGGTCATTCCATCGAGCATGTCGAGGGCACCCCGGGCGCCGCCGGTCACAGTGCTCATCCGCGCCCGAACGAGCTGCGGCGAGTCACATACATCAACAGGCGGCTCCTGCGTCGCCGGAAAGCTGTCCGGAATGGCCCAGCCGGCCGTTGGATCTTCCTCCTCTGTCCCAACGAGGTCGGATGGCCATATCCGCGTCGGCGCATGGATGGATGGGGTGCGGGGTGCCGGGCGCGGCGGGGGAGGCACCTCCTTGACCATGTCCGAACCTCCTTGCGACGCCGCCGCCGCCTCCCTCTCTCGCTGCTGACGTCGCCGCAACTTCCGGGCGACGTTCTCCGCCTTGCAAGACGGAGCCGAAGAAGGGACGCCGACGGACGAGGCGGACTGCGTCTCCGTGGCGGCGGTCGGGGACAGGCTCGACGACATCTCCGGCGGTGGATCGGGACCGGTGGTGAGGATGGGGAGCAAGGGTGGACGACGGCGATGGCTCGGGCGCGGGAAAGGGTGGAGGGCGGCGGGAGGAGGAGGAAGGGTTTGGTGAATTTGATGCAATTTGAGGCGGGGTCGGCTTGTCGGGTCCGACGTGACGGGCGTGCCCGGGCGCCCCATATCCGTCCCATATTTGGGCTGGATATGAGGGGTGCCGGTCAGCCCGGATGTTTGAGGCGCCCTGCTGGGTCGAAAAATCGTGACCGGTCAGTGATCGGGTAGCTCACCCGGGCGTTTGAGGCATCCGGGTGTAGATGCTCTAAGGTTGTTGGTAACAAGTAGTAGTAGTACAAATACTGCAAACGGCTCTCTATTTGTGCCAGAATGGGTTTCTACGGTGCTAGACTGCTAGTAGTCGTGGTAGCAGCAGCCAGCTCTGCGGTTTCACTGGGTTGATGGGACGTGTCTTTGGAGTGGAAACGTATGAATTTGGGGGTTTGGAAAAGGGAGTTGGCACGGCCAGGGAAACTGAGCAGCGGACTCCTGTCCAATAAAAAGAACTAAAAAAGGGCAAGACATCACGGCGTGCCTGTTAGATCTCTGCTTACAGTAGCCAAGTCCCCACTGTGTAGCGTAGCGTAGTGTGTTCTCTTCTCCCATTACGCTCATCTCCTCCCCAACCCCTTCCTTCCTCCCCACTCTCAGCAGCCGCCGCCCAAACAGAGAGGGAGAGGGCCACACAGAAGCACGCATCCAGCAGAGACCAGCACGGAGCAATGGAGTATGAGAGGATTCACAAGGCCCAGGTACGAGCTCCGCTCCATCCAGGCCAGCGCAGCGCCTCGCTTGATCCCGCCTAATTAGCGCCTGCTCTGTTCATACCCATCGTTGCCGTCCCGGATGCTTCATTTTACTACATTTTTGGCTTCGGTTTTTTCCGGAAATATTTCGTTTTTTGGATATAGATGTGCTCTCTCTGCTCCTCATTTTCAAGTCTACCATGTTTTGTTGCGTTTTTATAGTAGTACCTTCCCTTTTCTTATCGGAAGATCAAAGCCAGTCTCCTTTTTTGCAACGAGAAGAGAAGATTATAAAGCTAGTCTCGCTGTCAGACGTCGCAGCTGAGCAATTTGGGAATAATTTGAGCCTTTTTTTTTTCAAGAATCTAGGAGTTGGTTAGCGGTTTGTTTATAAACTGTAGGTTCGTTCAGTTATCACTTACTCGGCAAATCTGTTTTGTCAGTCAAAGGGAAGATAACTAGTTAAAGTAAGCGTACTGCTAAATATGCAGAAAAACTGTCCCCTCTGCATAGGTAGTGGAAATCTCGGAAGAACGCCCATTCTGAAGAATTGGCGTTGGCACTATTTTAGTAGTAGTACATGCTAAAGTTATGCTGATTTCACTACCCCAGTGTCCCAGTCAGGAAATAGAAGTGTCAAATGGTCATTCCACTGTCACTGTCACAAATGTCTAAAAATTTGCATGACACTAGTAGTACTTCTAATTTCTTAGCAGTACCTAGAAATATTTTGAGCAAGATATAATAGCAGAGGCCACTGCCATGAATTAATTAACACGTACTATTAAAGTTGTAGTGCTTCCATAGATAAAGACTGACCTCTTTGGTGTTCATGTAGGCAGGCGCCCTTTCTCCCACAAAGCTACGGATGAAGCTGCTGGGAGCCCACAATCGTGTGAGGGTCATCAGCAGCAGCTCCTCGCGAACATCGCCTTCAAAGAACGTCGAGCCGTCGCAAGCGCAGAACAGATTATTAGTATGCGATGTTCTTGACGAAGGTACATACATATAACGCTAGCCTATTTGTGTTTAGCTTACTTCTTCCCTGATCAAGGAAATCACATCTATAGCCACCTTGCTCTGCTTGCAGTTTCAGACAGCTCCGGTGCCTCCAAATGCCCTGCAGCAGTCAGCAACACTGAAGTTGTAGACAAGGATCCAGCTGTAGATAGCTACAAGGTTCAGAACATGTCCAAGAGTTCAGTTCACCAACCTGCGCCGAGCAACTCAAGCATGATACATCCAGTGCAAACTGTCGAGGAGGACAGCAACGAATGCGACAGTGGTCTTGACAATGCCAGTACCAGCAGCTTTGAGTTCCATGGAGGCGAGAAGATGGCGGCCCAGAACCCAACGGCGGGGTACTTCTCTAGACAGGCTTCTTCCAAGTGGAATGACGCGGAGAAGTGGATTGTGAACAAGCAGACTGTTCAGCAGAACACCGTCAAGGGCGCATCGCAGAACCAGAGTGCACACCAGATGAATTCTGCTGCGCCAAGGGGCGGTGGCGTTGTGCCCAAACACCACGGCGCATTTGCTCGCCCCATTCAGAACATGAAGAGATTCAATCCGGCTTCGTCGGCTTCTCGGAGCATATTAGAGAGGCTGTCTTTCGCTTCACATCAGCCGAAGTTGGTCAGGCACGCAGATGTCTGTGCAGCTCAAGGTTCTAGCGCCAACTCGGACTATCAGAAGGGTCAAGCTGAAACCAATTCAATTGCAATTAAGCCCTGCAATGATGCCGAAGGTAGCTTCCTCATTTGTTACTTTATTAGTAATATAGGAACCATCAAATTGTAACATAGTGCAAGTAAACCGAGATTTACAGTTAAATTTATCTGCCTTTAGTACTGTCAACTGACATGAATTATTACACAGCTATTTCTCAGGCGGTTTCTGTGAGAGATGTGGGCACAGAAATGACTCCAATACCAAGTCAAGACCCATCAAGAACAGGAACTCCACTTGGGTCGGTGACACCTACCCGGAGCCCTAATTGTTCGATACCATCAACTCCTGTAGGAGGAGGATCGACAGCATCGATAGGAGAAGACAATGCAGATGATGGTCCGTATTTCAACAGAAAAGGTGGCATGAATGAATTGTCAGAGGATGAAATCAGGCTCAAGGCAAGGAAAGAAATTGCTGCCCTAGGTGTACAACTAGGAAAGATGAACATCGCTTCATGGGCTAGCAAAGAGGAGCTAGAATTAGTCTCTGCGACACCGAGCATTGCTGATCTGGAGCGGATGAAGCAGGAATACGCTACTCGTGCGGCAGCATTTGAGGACGCAGAAAATTCTAAACATACAGCACGGTATGTTCCATCAGGCTATCTGATACTTTGTCTTTTGTTCTACCAGTGAGCTACAAAAGGAGATAGAAACAGAATTAAATTTTGTAAATAGTGGTTTTCTTCTTGTTGTCTGAAATGGTATTGCATTGCTTAGATTCAAGAAGGAAGAGCTGAAGATCGAAGCATGGGAGAGCCGTCAAAGAACAAAAGTTGAATCCGAAATGAAGAGACTAGAGGTGCATTTCCACTATTATTTCACTATCATCTGCATACCAGCTGCTTTTGTTTGCGCGAACACATACTTTGAATACATATCATACTCTCAAGTAGCTTGTAGCCTAGTAATGACAAATTGTTCTATGGCAGGAACGCGCGGAGAAAATGAGAAGTGAGGCCATGGCGAGGATGGCCGAAAGGCTGGAGCTGGCACGCCGTGTGGCCGAGGAGAAGCGGGCATCAGCCAACGCCAAGATGAACAAGCAAGCAGCTAGGGCAGTTCAGAAGGCCGATCTGATTCGCGAGACAGGACGGATTCCAGGGTCCCGTATCCTATGCTGCGGCTGCTTCTGTGAACCCTAGCGTAGATGTTTAACGACTAGGCTGTTAAATATGATCGAGAGGAATCTAATTTCCTCGTCCTATAGTCAGCATTCCTTGGTTTTTTAGTATGCAAAAGGGAATGTCTGATCTAGGTGATTCAGGTGTACACATTCTTCATTGTCAAGTTCTTGTTTTCTGAAGAAAAAAGGTACTACTACCTATAAGCTGTTCGTTCAGTGGCCTTGCAATGTGAACAAAAACCATTTCCAAGACTGATGGATTCACTTACCTTTCTTTCTTATCGTGATGAACCAAGTTACAGGTCAAATTCATGTTTCTGGGATCTTACATAAAGTGGCCCAGCTGCTGCTCTCGTTGGCTGTTCATCTGTCTTGGTTCTGTGCAGCTCACGGGTCACTTTAGACTGAAGTGTTCACGGGTCTCTGAGAGCAGTGCGTCAGTACAGCGCATGACGCAGTGAACAGTAAAGCGAATAGCGAACCCCGCCGGTGAAATCAGAGAGATGGCTCATAGCTGTGGAATAGAAGGGGCCAACGGGCAGCAGCTGATGAATACATGGTTCGAGGAAGGTACGTTCATCATCAGTTCGTAAAAACCTACTGTATAAACTATGGACACTCTTCGGTGTCAGCGAGGCTTCCAGAGTGTAGACGTACCTTCAGTCAGCCCTTCAACTGCTCTTCCCAAATCAGCCCGGTGGTCAGTACTCGGTGGATCTACGGTTGACATTTCATATCTTGCTTCGCCCCTCCGTATACTAGGCCAAAATCACTGTTTTGACCTTCCGATCAAAGTTTAGCATGATTTAACCTCATTTTAGAAGTTTAAAAATATCTGATCCTTTTTGGTGATCCGAAGGGGTAATTGGCCGGGGAGGAGGGGTGGGCCCATCCACCAAACCAGCCCCATTCTGTCTCCTCTAGGTCTCTCTCCCCCACGTCAAATCCTCCCTAAATCTCAGGGGTTTTCCATGGATCTGGCTTTCCCAGACAATCTCCCCTGAATTCCTCCATTTTTTTATTTGAATACTCGTATTTTGCATGCATTATTTAGCACTAGGTGAAACACTAATTTTTTGTTTGATCCCTAGTTCTATATGTGATTGCCTAGATTGTTTTTGGTGATAATGATTGACCTTGTGTGGATGAATCCTCTACATCCATTGACTTGGATTTGATATAATTTTTTTTTGGTGTTGGACCTAACATAGGGATGGTTTTTTTGTATGAGTTGCAAATTGCTTTGACATATGTGTGTATCATTTTCTAATGATAAAGTTGAGGCCATGTAGAAATATAACATTGACTTGCTCATTTTGCTTGTACGTATGTTTAATGTATGTATGTTTAATGACTGCCTCATGATTTGTATCAAATAGTTGATGACAATGTTGATTGTGTCATATAGTATGGCATTGATCTGGCCAATGGGTGTTGGTATCTTAAGCTTAACAATGCTTACGAAAAGGGGCATCGTGGACCATATATCGAGAATGGACGGGCAATAAGCAAAATCTTATTCATGTTTACTTTATTGATTGTAATTCGAAGATAGTGACCACAATTTGTGCAATTTTGACAGATGCTACCAACTTTACGCATGAGGGGCCACACAAAAGCCACTGAGATGCCATACAACGAATACAACTAGTCGTAATTCGATAGAGTGGGCCTACCACTCTTCATCCTCCAGTTCAAGCGTGCCCAACCGAAGATCGACCATGTTGGCCTCACTACCCTACTGGACCGCTAGAGTCCCGAGACACACAATTCCAACCTTCCTTGTGGCGAGATGACAATCATCTTGGAGGACTTCGCCATGATCACCGCACTTCCCGATCATCGGCGAGTCTCTCCTCGAAAATGTGGGTAGTCGATAGTGGTGTCTGAGGGTTACTGCTCTCATCGGTGCTTGCTCCCATGTATTGTCGTAGATGAAAAGAAGGATGATAGGACATCTGGTGTCTCGTTCAAGTGCCTACTGGCTAATAGAGGGGCGTTCCCACCAGGGCACCCCATCTGTTATCCAGTATCCACCATTTGAACGGGACACTAGATGTCCTATTGTAGTTCTTTCCATTTGCAACAATAGAGGTGAAGCAAGAATCGATGAGAGCAGTAATCATAACACGCCACCCTCGATTGTCCACATTTCCGGCGAGAGGCTCGACGTCGATCGGAAGGGCGGTGATCATGGCGAAGTCCTACAGGGTGACCGCCATCTCGCAACAAGTGAGGTGGAAACTGTGTGTCTCAAGCCTCCAACGATCTAGTAGTGCAGTGAGGCAACATGGTTGATATTCGACAAGGCACGCTCTCTCAAAGTTGGCTGGCATCTTAGTGTCTTTTGTGTGACCCCTCGTGCGCAAAGTTGGTAGTATCCGTTAAAAATTGCACAAATTGTGGTCACTACCTTCAAATTGCAAACAATTTTGCTTATTACGTGTCCATTCTCGACATACTGCTTATGATGCCTCTTGCCGTAAGCGTTGTTAAGCTCAAAAAACCAACGCCCATTGGCCAAATCAATGGCCATCCTACATCGACATTGTCATCAACTATTCGATAAAAATCACGAGACAAACATTAAACATACATCCATGGCAACATCCATACTTGCAAATAGAATGAACAATTCAATCTCAATTTTTTACATGGCCTCAACTTTGTCATTACAAAACAATATACACATATCAAAACAATTTGCAACCCATACAAAAAAGTGAAAAACCATTCCCATGTTAGGTCCAACCCCCCCCCCCCCCCCCCCCCCCCCGCCCCCCCGTCCTCCCCCCCAAAAAAATATCAAATCCAAATCGATGTATATAGAGGATTTATCCACACAAAGTCAATCATTACCACCTAAAACAAACTAGGCAATCACATAGAACTAGGAATTCAACAAAAACTAGGGTTTCACCTAGTGCTAAATTATGCATGCAAAATAAGAGAATTCAAATGAATTTTTTTTGGAGGAATCAGAAGAGATTACCTATACCAACATAGGGGAGGACAGATCCACGAAAACCGGAGATTTAGGATTTGAAAGGGATTTGAAACAACAACACACACTTATCTGACGTTTTTCCTCTACCAAAAGAAATCAGAGTACATTCTGAATTTGAAGAGAGCAAGCTGAACGTACTTGTTTAAGTCCACTAGAACGAGCGACATAAGAGAAGGTTTTTCGGTGCATACAAAGAAGGTCCTAAGTGGGATATTGATCCAAATTGTAACGGATTGGAGGAATCAAACCTGAAACTTGAGGAGTTGCATTGAAAGGGCATAGAGGAAAGTTTTGTTAATTATAATCTCATAGTTGTTGAAACATTTAAACCAAGATTTTTTTCTTCAAAAAACTGCAAAAACTAGGATGTGATTGGGAGTAATTTAAACTCTAGAATAAATTGGCTCTTGCGTTTGTTTTTGCTTGAAGGACCTTGTTCATTCATAGTTTGTTATTTGAGCATGTTTGTACGGCACATGACCCTCGGTTTGTTTATTTGTTTGGTACATTAAAATCTAAATTCGTTTTAGGGTCATCGACCTTCCTCGACCTCGAACCATCATGTCGTTTCTGGGTCATCAACCCGAACCGGCGAGGGTTGTGTTCCTCGACATACCGTATTGTTTCGGGACCATCAAACCAGATTGGTGTTGATCAAGTACCTATCCAATCCAAGGTCACTGCCTGAAAGTTGTTGAGGTAACATCTCGCCTAACTGTTCCAAAGAAGTATATACCCCTATTATTCTCTCATTTATGCTACCCAGTGTCGTTCCTATTTTCTATTCCCTTCAACCTTAGTATAAAATTGCGACACTTATTATGGATCGGAGGAAGTGCCATCCATTGGCCCTCCTTCCCGCCCCTCAAATTAACCGATACGTGAACTTGACAGTCATGATTTTGGACGACTACCCAAGTTGAGGTATGTGTCCCATAGCACAAATTGGCGTCGTAAAAAAAAGTCAAACACCACAGTCCACACTATTCTTCACACCTAAGAGCATCTACAGCCGGGCGCCTCAAACCCGCCTCATACGCCCGGGCGGGCCGCCCGATCACTGACCGGTCACCAAATTTCGACCCAGTCGGGCGCCTCAAACGCCCGGGTTGACTGGCACCCCTCATATCCAGCCCAAATACGGGGCGGATATGGGGGCGCCCGGGCGCGCCCGCCACGTCGGACTGATGGAGGGATCCCACGCGGAATCGCCCGCAAACCCGACGATCCGAAGCTCGTCTCCTCCGTCGGACCGATGTCGCCGCATGGCGCCGCTCCGGCGGGCCGCGTTGTGCCTAGCCTGGCTATTTAAGTGGACTGCCGGCACCGAAACACTACCATCCACATTTTCTTCGCCTGTCCGCCGCCGCCGCCACTTTCCACTCTCCGTCTACCTAGTAGCCATGCCCCCACGCTGTCGGGTGAGGAGCTACCCATTTCTAACGCCGGAGCGCCGGCTGGAGCTCCTTGAGCAGATCCAGGCAAGGCGCGAAGCCCGGATCCCCACGGGGCTACCTCCGGATGTAGTGGATCCGGAGGAGTTGGAGGAGGAGGAGGAGGAGGAGGAGGAGGAGGAGGTTGCGGAGGAGGAGGATGAGCTGGAGGAGGAGGAGGAGGATGTGGGGGACGCTGGCGACGCGGATCTGCAGGGGAAGCAGCATGCCATCCTCGATTCCCTCCGCTCGGAGTCGGCTGCGGAGGCGAGACGCCGTCGCCGGTAGGAGATGGAGGCGCAGCAGGCCGCGGAGGAGGCGGAGATGCTCGCCTACATGGATGAGGTCGAGCAGGAGGAGGGAGAGCCGGAGCCCTTCGACGCGCCCGTCCACCCGACGCCCGGCACCGACGTCGTGGACATCTCCGACGACGAAGATTTGTTAGGGTAGTACGTAGGATTTCTTTTGCGTGCTTTGTATGGATTTAGGGGTTCAAATATGAGAGACTCGGATTCAGAATAGGTAATTTGAGGCGTGATCGGTCACTGTCCGCGGACGTTTGAGGGGCCGGATTTGCAAAGTCCGGCTGTAGATGCTCTAACCTAATAGCCTCAGCACACTAAACTCTCTCTCACACGATACTATAGATACCACTACAAATCTAGAACATTTACAAGTCTAGAACTACAAGTACTCCGATGAAGTCCGATCGAAGCTCGGCCAAGGTCCCAATCATGCAGATAATAACCGAAGCACATGCAAATTTAACGTACCGAGTCAGGGAAAGCGGCCGCCGAGGCTCCATCGGCAAGCTACGATCGCGCCATGTGCGCCAGACTAGACTAAAGCGCGATCACTTTTGTTTTGGCAGACAGCCGGATACTGGTCACCACGTGCGACCGGCTAGGTCACATGCCGTCCTCGCAATCCCGGAGCCGGTGCGTATCGCCGTCGTTCCGATCGATCCGAATGTCGGGCGAGGGAATCAGGAACCGATCCAAATCGAAACCCTAGCCAAAAAATAACGATGATCGCGGTAAGCAACGTCAATTGCAAGTCGGATCGGGTCACATCTACGCGAACGCGCCCGGGGATCGACGAGGCGGCGAGCGGGATCGCGTGGGTTACCTTGATTTCTGAGCGGATGGGTGGCGATTTCGGCGACAGTTTGGCGGAGCTGTCTGGGATTATCTGGGGTTGCGGGATCGGGACCGCTGGAGCGCCGCACGCCCGCGACGAGGAGGGTTTTTTTTTTTTTTAGCAAACTTCGAAGCTTTTTATTCAACCGTCACAATGTTTACAGGGACGAAATGAAGACCGTTGGGCTGACCTAACCAAACATAGCGGCCGCTACGAGGAGGTGGAATGGAATGGAAGGGCTGTTCGTCTCAAATCACCGGTTAGACTTTATATGGGCTTTGCGTGACACAGGGAGCCCATTTTTGGCACCAATTTTTTGAGATTGCCCCCCTTGCCCACGCCTCTAATTTTGATATGTAAGAAATTCCCCCCTCCAGGGATTGATATGCGAGAAGTTAGAGTATTTCCCTCAAAGAAGTTAGAGTATTTGAAAATATCCCACTATACATATCACACTGTCGTATTAACAAATTTTGCCCTAATGTGCACACGCAGCATGAAAAGCAAATGCATGCAACATATAAAAACAACGTGTCCAACAACGAAAGAAAAATAGCAACATAAAAGCAACCATTCGTATTAGATATCCAAAATCATTGCAATAGAACATGGATTTCTATGTAATAAACTACATATGCAATATGCAGTTTGTCGAAACCACATTCACAATATCAGAAAATCCTTAAGTCACTAACCTCACATCGTCAAACATAGAGGCACAAAATTCGACAACACTTGCTCGATGATGACCCACAAGTATAGGGCATCAATCGTAGTCCTTTCGATAAGTAAGAGTGTTGAACCCAACGAGAAGCAGAAAGAAATGATAAGCGGTTTTCAGCAAGGTATTCTCTGCAAGCACTGAAATTATCGGTAACAGATAGTTTGATAGCAAGGTAATTCATAACAAGTAACAAGTTGTGACGCCCCCGACTCAACCGTGCAGTAATCATACACGCAAATGCGCACGATCAAGTCCAGAGACTCACGGGAAGATATCACAACACAACGCTAGACACAAAATAAAATAATACAAGCTTTATATTACAAGCCAGGGGCCTCGAAGGCTCGAATACACAAGCTCGAGTTACACAAGCGTCAACGAAAGCAACAATGTCTGGGTACAGACATAACTAAACAAGATTGCCTTAAGAAGGCTGAGCAAAACAACGACATCTAGATCGAAAAGGTGCAGGCCTCCTGCCTGGGAGCCTCCTAAACTACTCATGGTCGTCGGTCTCCACGTAGTAGTAAGCTCCGCCGGAGGGGTAGTAGTAGTCGTCGAATGGGGCAGCTGGCTCCGGGGCTCCGTCATCTGGTCGCAGCAATCGGGTAGGGGAAAAAGGGATAGCAAAGCAACCGTGAGTACTCATCCAAAATACTCGCAAGACTTACATCAGAACTATGCTAAGTATGCATCGGTATCAAAGGGAAGGGGCTGTATCTGTGGACTAAACTGCAGAAAGGCCAGAATAGAGAGAAGGCCTAGCCTATCGAAGACTAGCATTTTGCAGCGTCTTGCAGCATTAGAAGAGTGCAGATTAGCAACATAACATAAAGTAACAAGCATGTAGTAGCAAAGCCTAGAGATCCTTCCTCGACTCCCTGCGAGAAAGCGATCCCGGAGCTTACATATTAATTAACATGTATCCAGTTCAAGTTGTAGTAGATCGGGATACAACACTGACCGTCCTGTTACCGTGGACACGGCTATTCGAATAGATAATCTTCCCTGCAGGGGTGCACTACTGTTACCCAACACGCCCGATTAACTCTGGCCGGACACACTTTTCTCGGTCATGCCCGGCCTCGGCTGATCGACACGACGTAGTCTTACATAGGCTCCGCAGAGAGGTCCCCTCCGGTCTACATCCTAAGTGCTCAGGGGTCTTGGGCCCATCGCCCTTTGCACTCCGGGTCGTTGCGCGCAGGGCGAATCCAGGCACCACCTCTGTCCTGGATGGCGCCGGCCCAGCCGATCCGCAATGCTGAACTGGACGTCTGATAGAGCTTTCGGTTGATACTTACGGCGCCAAGGGCCCCATTAAACCATTATCCCACGTGATGGTAGTGCGTATAGGCCAGTGGCCAACTCAGATCAAATACCCAAATCCGTTAGTGTGTTGGGAGCTCGCGGTGATGATCAGTACTCCTGTCGTCCCATCTCGAGGAAGTGCAACAAGGGTCAGGCCCATCCCTCTCTAGGGCGGTCTCTGCCTACCCGGCCGAGCCTAGTAATTATCTCACGGGTACCCTCCAGGTCAACCCAACTCTTAAGAGACTGTCGGGAACTCAGGTCCACCTCTACCGAGGTAGTACCGCTTGTCCCTTCAGTCCTATAGTAACAGTACATGGGGGCAACATTTAAAGGTAACTGTGTGTCAGCAACATCAAGAGGGTAATCCGAGGAATCACCCTCGATGGATTCCCACTCGATGCTACCGTCAAGGTGAACCCGGAGGAATCACCCTCGATGGATTCTGTGACGCCCCCGACTTAATCGTGCACTAATCATACACGCAAACGTGCACGATCAAGCACAGGGACTCACGGTAAGATATCACAACACAACTCTAAACACAAATTAAAACATAAATCATCATATTACAAGCCAGGGGTCACGAGGACCCGAATACATAAGTCATACACACAAATGATATCTGAGTACAGACATAGTTAGTCAAGTTTTGCCTTAAGAAGGCTAGCACAAACAACGACTCTAGATCGAAAGGCGAAGGCCTCCTGCCTAGGGCCTCCGATCCTACTCCTGGTCGGCTGGCTCAATCCAGTAGTACGTGCCGTCGGGACCCTCCTGGTAGTAAGCTCCTGTGGTGGCATCTGGCTCCTGGGCTCCGTCGTCTGGTGTATCATCAAATGGGTATGGGGAAAAGAATAGCAGAGCAACCGTGAGTACTCATCCAAAGTACTCGCAAGACTGACATCAGAACTAAACTAATTATGCATTGGTATCAAGTGAAAAGGCTGTATCTGTGGACTATATAGCAGAAATGCCAGAATAGAGAGAAAGGCCTAGCCTATCGAAGACTAGCATCTTCAAGCAATCTTGCAGCATCAGAAGAGAGTAGATAATGGTAGCATACATGTGGATATACAACAGCAATGCCGTGAGATCCTTTCTCGACACCCTGCGAGAAAGCGATCCCGAGAGCAGTATTAACAGTTTAATATGAATCATCATCATCAATTTGTAGTTGTCATGGTACCGGATACAACTCCGAGCGTCCTGTTACCGTGGACACGGCTATTCGAATAGATCACTTCCCTGCAGGGGTGCACTACTGTTACCCAGCACGCTCGATTACATCTGGCCGGACACACTTGCTGGGTAATGCCCGGCCTCGGGTAATCGACACGACGTAGTCCTACCTAGGCTCAGCAGAGAGGTCAACACACCGGTCTAAATCCTAAGTGCGCAGGGGTCTTGGGCCCATCACCCTTTGCACTCCTGCACGTTGCGAAACTGGCCGGGGAGCAGGCGCGACACTGAATACACCAGTGACGTAACCAGCCCAACCCCAACAATCAGCCCGCATCTCTGAACTGCGACGTCTGAAGAGCTTTCGGCTGAAACGTACGACGTAGAGGGCCCCATTAAACCATTATCCCATGTGGTGGTAGTGCGTATAGGCCATTGGCCAACTCAGATCAAATACCCAGTTCCGTTAGGCGTATTTAGTAACTCGCGGAGACGATCAGAGTTTCTGTCGCTCCAACTTGATATCACTCGCGGGTATTCTTAGTGCTTACCCGACTTTAGTATTGTTCTCTCGGGGGCACGCTTGGGGCCAGCCCGACTTTACATTTCCCCGCGGGTACCCCTCGGGGTCGACCCGCCTGTAACAAAGGACGAAGTAACCGTGTGTCCAAGTATCGAGAAGGAATTCGAGAAATCACCCTCGATGGTTTCCCACTCGAGGAGTTGCACGACGGTAGCTTTATCGGAGGTGATGAAAGAGGAATCACCCTCGGTAACTCACCACCGTATAGCTATTCTACAGAGACATCATCAGAAGTGAGATAAGAGGTATCACCCTCGGCACTCGATGCCAGCTCTGCAGAGTCGAGCAACTTAGGGGGTGTGCGGTGATGTGCTGCTCTCAGCCCGTTCGATCACATCGACCGGGGCACAGGTACTAAAGCGGGGCAACTAGAACAAGGAAGAGGGGCCACAAATGGTTTACCATCCAACCTATACTAAGCAGTTTGGATAATAGGCATGTATCAATAGCAGTTACAAGGAGAGGCTATGCATCAGAATAGGATAAAACAAAGCAGTAGCAATTTTCTAATGCAAGCAGGAGGGAGAAGGAATAGGTGATATCGGTATGCGTCAAGGGGGGTTGCTTGCCTGGAAGCTCTGCTGAGAGGGGCTGATCGTCAGTAGGTTGATCGTCGGGGGTGTAGTCGTACTCTGCTGGGACGGCGTCGGTCTCGGCGTCTATCGGGAGAAAAGGAGGGGGAAGAAACAATAAATTCACGGCAAAAATGCAACAACGATGCATGACATGCCTAAAATAAAATGATATGCAGATGTGTTATACTGACTAACTAAATGTTTTAGTTAATTTAGGAATTTATTTGGATTTATTTTATTAACGTTGAACACTATTCATTTATCAAAATCAGGCAAAATGTTCCATGTTCACCTAGCTAGGAGTGTTGGACAAGCATTTTGATTACATATTCAGAATCTTCATATTTTTCTGATCGTTTTCCATATATAAATTATTTTCATCTGACTTACGGTTTAATTTATATGATTTTTCAAAGTTTTAAACATTTTCTGGAATTATTTTAATTATTTAATACGAATTATCCAGAACAGTGCAGGGTGACGTCAGCATGACGTATTGCTGACGTCAGCAGTCAACAGTCCGCTGACCAGAGTCAAATCTGACCAGTGGGTCCAGTGGGTCCCACTGGTCAGCCTCACAGTAGTTAATTAGGTATTAATTTTAACGAAATTAGGTTAATTAGGGTGGCGGGGCCTACTGTCAGTGACTAATTAGCGTTTAAGTTAATTAATTAATTAATTAACATATTAGCTATTTTAATTAAAACCGTTTAATCGCGCGGGACCCACATGTCAGTGACACGGGGCAGCGCTGACTCGGTCAACTGGGCCCAGTGGGACCCAGCGTCAGTGACTGAGCGGTGGGGCCCGCGGTGCCAGGTGGCAGCCACGTAGGACGCCGGCCACCGGAGCTCTCCGGCCAGCTCGCGCGACGGCGAGCAACTCCGGCGAGCCCGGGTTTCGTCTACGGTGCATCTTTTCGGGCGTTTCTTGCGACGTTCGAACGAGTGGAGCAGCGCGCGTCGATCTAGCCTATCGGCGCTGGCTGCGGTGGTCGGGAACAACAGTGGCGAGCTCATCGGCGGACGCCGGAGTTCGGGCCGAGGCGGGTCAGCGGCTGCGGTGCGTTTGCGGGCAAACAAAATGGCTAGGCGGGCTCTACTCGACGCGGTGAGGACAACGGGCACAAGTCGGTGACCATTTAGTTGCCGGAACGACGCCGGCGACGAGCGCAGGCGGCGGCGGGTACGGGCATGTCGGGAGAGCTCACCAGAGGGCACATCCGACCGCGAGAAGAGAGGGGAAGGAGGAGACGCTCACCGGGACCTGCAGATGTGCGAATGCGGGCTCGGGGGAGGCGTGGGGTAGCCGGAATCGGCGACGGCGGTCGTCGGAGCCGAGGTGGGAGAAGGGCTCGGGGAGGAGGCGTTGGCGTCCCCCGGCTTCGACGGAGAGGCGGAGGTGAAGTAGCCGAGGGCGGCGACGACGTAGGACACGACGGAGAGGCAATCGGGGCACCATGGCCGCGGGATCGAGCGAGGACGGCGGCGAGCGTTTTCGGGCGAGGTGGGGAACCGCGAGGCGAGGCGCGTGGGGGGGCGAGTGGGGGCAGCTAGGGTTTCGGGGGAGGGAAGAACGGCTCGGGGGCGACCATATCGGCGCCGGGGAGCCGCGGGATGGCCGGCGCATGGCCATCCGCGCTCGGGCGCGCGCGCCAGGCGACCCGAGGAGGACGACGATGCGGTTGGGCTGGGCCGCGCTACACTGTGCACTCGAGGTCCACTGGCACAGTGCACTGGTTCTTTTTCCCTTTTCTTTTTCTATTTCTTTTCTTTACTCTGTTTTGCAAATTGTTCGGCCACTAGTTGACTTTTGTAAATTGTGTGACTTGGTTCAAAAAAATTAATGCAATATTACCTACCACCCGAAATTGGATTGGTGAAAATATGATTTCATTTGTAACTTGGTTTAAATAAAATGGTATTAAAATGCTGTTGTTTGCTACTGTTTGAGGTTGTTAGAGTCACTTAGGCATTTTTAGTGATGTTGCTTTCCTGAACATATTTAGTTATGATTTATTTGTTATTTAATGGACATTTTTATTTCAAATTTGAATAACTTTTATTTTTCACTTTAAATTTGAATTGCAATTTGAATTGGAATTTGAAATGAGATATGATGCAATGATGATCAGGCATAGTTAATCATGCTGACTTGGCATTATCAAAATGTGATCACTGTAGCTAATTACATGGGGTGTTACAATTCTCCTTCTCTAACAAGAATTCCCGTCCTGAGAATTAAGAGGTAGGCTGAAAGAAAGCAGGATATTCTTCTCGAAGACGATCCTCGCGTTCCCAAGTGGCTTCATCTTCAGAATGATTTGACCACTGAACCTTGAGGAACTTGATCGACTTCTGACGAGTCCGGCGTTCAGTTTGATCAATAACGCGGATCGGATATTCTGGGTATGACAGATCTTCTCGCAATTCAAGCACTTCATGATCCACAGCTCGGATAGGATCCTTGAAGCAGCGTCGGAGTTGCGACACATGAAAGACATCGTGCACTTGAGAGAGGTTCGGTGGCAATTCCAATTGATATGCCACTTCTCCTCGACGGGCGAGAATATGGAATGGGCCAATGTAGCGAGGAGCTAACTTGCCCTTGATTCCAAGTCGTTGAGTGCCCTTCAACGGAGTGACACGGAGGTAAGCTTGCTCACCAGGCCGATAGACCATTACCTTGTGCTTTCGGTCATAGTTGCTCTTCTGACGAGACTGAGCAGCTTTCAAATGTTCACGGACAATGCGGACTTGCTCTTCAGCTTGTTGAATAATGTCCGGACCGACGAGTGACCGTTCCCCAGTTTCTGACCAATTCAGAGGGGTTCGACACTTACGTCCATAAAGAACTTCAAACGGTGCCATCTTCAGACTAGCTTGGTAGCTATTGTTGTATGAGAATTCGGCATACGGAAGAGATTCCTCCCATTTCTTACCGAAAGAGATGACACAAGCTCGAAGCATATCTTCAAGCACTTGATTAACTCTTTCGACTTGACCCTGAGACTGAGGTGGAAAGCAGTGCTAAAAGACAGATGAGTTCCCATGGCTTCTTGGAAACTGTTCCAAAATCTGGAGGTAAAGAGGCTGCCACGATCTGAACTGATCTCCAACGGAACACCGTGGAGTGACACAATTCTGGAAACATACAAGTCTGCTAACTGACTAGCAGTGATAGTCTCCTTGACTGGAAGAAAGTGAGCAACCTTTGAGAATCGGTCAATGACGACAAAGATAGCGTCATGACCCTTCTGCGATCTGGGAAAACCAGTAATGAAGTCCATTTGGACTTTGTCCCATTTCCATTCCGGAATTTCAAGGGGTTGCAGAGTTCCAGCAGGCCTTTGATGTTCTGCCTTGATGCGACGGCAAACGTCACACTCAGCAACATATTTAGCAATATCATGTTTCATATCGGGCCACCAGTACCGCTGACGAATGTCTTGGTACATTTTGGTACTACCAGGGTGAATAGACAAAGGCGTGTCATGTGCTTCTTTCATGACATCCGAACGGGAGTCCAGATTGCGCCTTCTGGGGACCACTAGGCGGCCTTTGAAGAACAAGGCACCATCCTCACCAACATGGTAGAATGAAGGATTTCCCTTGGAGAGGAAGTTCTTAATCTTCTCGACTTCAGAGTCATATTTCTGTCTTGTCTTGATGTTGCGCTCGAGGTCTGGCTCAACCTCCAGGGTATTGAGATAACCCTGGGGAACAATATGGAGGTTCAACTTTCGGAGTTCCTCATAAAGCATAGGTTGCGCTTCCTGAACCATGAGGTTGTTGCAGTAAGCCTTGCGACTCAAAGCATCGGCCATTACATTAGCCTTGCCAGGGGTATAGGAGATATTCATATCATAATCGGCTATTGTCTCGAGCCATCTCTGTTGACGAAGGTTCAAGTCTGGCTGAGTATACAGATACTTCAAACTCTGGTAATCCGTGTATATCTCGCAACGGTTACCAAGGAGGTAATGTCGCCACAGTTTCAGAGCATAAATGACTGCAGCAAGCTCGAGATCATGTACTGGATAATTTTCCTCGTGAGGACGCAATTGACGAGAGCCATAAGCAATTACTTTGCGCTCTTGCATTAGGACACAGCCTAGTCCTTGACGAGATGCGTCACAGTATATCACGAAGTCCTTTTGGGAATCCGGGGGTGCTAGCAATGGGGCAGATGTCAACTTATCTTTGAGTGTCTGAAAGCTTTCTTGGCACTTTTCTGTCCACTCAAATTTAACACCTTTGTGAAGCAGATCAGTCAGTGGTTTAGCAATCTTGGAGAAGTTCTCGACGAAACGGCGGCAATAGCTAGCAAGACCGAGAAAACTTCTGACTTGCTTAACATTTTTCGGGGGAGTCCAGTCAAGAATGGCCTGAACTCGTTCTGGATTGACAGCGATGCCATCTTTCGAAATCACATGACCAAGATAGGTCACTTCAGATAACCAGAATTCACACTTGGAATATTTGGCATATAGCTGGTGTTCTCGAAGTTTCTCCAATACAAACCGAAGATGTACGGCGTGTTCTTCTTCATTCTTGGAAAATATAAGGATATCATCCAAATAGACCACGACGAACTTGTCGAGGTAGTCCATGAAGATATAGTTCATCAATCGAGAGAAGGTTGCTGGAGCATTAGTTAATCCGAAGGACATAACGGTGTACTCGTATGATCCATAACGAGTAACGAAAGCGGTCTTCGGAATATCCTCCTTTCGAACTCGAATCTGATGATAACCCAACCTCAAGTCGAGTTTAGAGAACACAGAGAATCCAGCAAGCTGATCATAAAGATCGTTGATCCGGGGAAGTGGATATTTGTTCTAGATTGTTGCTTGGTTAATAGGCCGATAGTCCTGGACCAATCGGTTAGTTCCATCCTTCTTCTTAACAAAGAGAGAAGGTGCTCCCCAGGCAGAGGAACTTGGACGAATGAATCCCTTTTTAAGTGACTTGTCGATTTCTTCCTTAAGCTCGAGAAGTTCATGTGGAGGCATCTTATAAGGACGCTTCGCAATAGGGGTAGTGCCAGGCTTCAAGTCGATGACGAACTCGACAGCTCTAACCGGGGGTATTCCTGGAAGTTCTTCCGGAAAGACGTTCGGAAAATCACGAACGACTGGAACGTTCTCAATTCCCTCAAGAGGTGAGGCGTTCAAAGCATTCAGAGCATATATCTGAGCTTCGGCATTCCGGGTAATGCGGGCGGTGTAGTTCACTATCTCATCGGAGGGGTGAAGTAGTTGAACAACTTTGGTGGCACAATTGATCGAAGCAATATGAGCTTTCAACCAATCCATCCCCAGGATGAGGTCTATGGTGGAGGACTTCAGAACGATGGGGGAGGCAAGGAATTCCAATCCTTCAATTTCGACGGTGACGTTAGGTGCCATCCTGTCAGCATGACAATGGCCCCCGGGAGTCTTAACGACTAATGGAGTATGCATCTTCTCATAATGAATGCCATGCATGAATGCAAATTTTCCAGAGATGAATGAATGTGATGCTCCTGAATCAAATAAAATAGAAGTGGGTACTGAATTAACGAGAAGGGTACCCATCACAGTAGCAGGCTGATCCTGAACTTCTTCAATGTCAATGTTGTAAGCATGTCCACGACCATAAGCAGAAGACCCAGTATTATAGTTGCGGGTCTGATTGTTGCCACGACCATTTCCATGGCCAGTACGAGGGAATGCCAACTGATTCTAAGTCTGGCAGCAGTCCTTAGCAAGGTGACCTGGTTTGCGACACTTGAAGCACAGACCATCTTCAGGACGAAGAGGAGCAGCACGTGGTGGAGCAGCTTGAACTCTCGGCTGCCTCGGTGGTGGAGGAGGCAGACGGGGTGTAGTATAGGAATTCCTTGGTGCAGGGGCAGTTGGACGATACACGTTGTGAGGAATCCAGATACGGCGCTTCTGTGCTGAGCTCGAAGATGAGCCAACATCACGGTTGCGCTTCTGCGACTCCCTATGTTCCATCTGGGCGGTCTCCACCAGAATTGCCTTGTTCATGAGGGTGGCAAAGTCGGTGAAGTCTTGAGCAGCAAGTGCAAGCTTGAGGCCTGGGTGGAGTCCACTACGGAATTTCTCCTGTCTATGAGCATCAGTTGGAATGTCCTCTTCAGCATAGCGAGACAGGTTAAGGAACTCTCGCTCATAAGTTTCTACAGTCTTATTGCCCTGAGTGAGGTTACGAAACTCTATCTTCTTCCGGTCCATGATTCCCTGAGGAATGTAACGAGCACGGAAGGCAGCCTGAAACTCGAACCAGGTAATGTCTGTCCCCTCAGGTAGTGAACGCCTGTGGGTGGACCACCATTGAGCAGCGGGGCCCTTCAGAAAGTAGGTCGCAAAGGTGACAAGGTTGTCAGGGGCGACATTGGCAGACTCCATCTCGAAGGCGATGTCGCGAAGCCAGTCATCAGCATCCAGTGGCTGTTCAGAGTTGCGGTAAGTAGTTGGATTGAGACGCACAAACTCCGACAGAGTTATTGAAGCTGGGTTCTGGTTCTGATTGTTCTGATGCGGAAACTGAGCCATGATATTAGTCATGAACTGACGGTTTAGCTCGAATTGCTGCATCATAGCTGCCATATAGTCTGGCGGTGGTGGCTGCTCGGGGGCACGGCCACGACCACGAGCACCTGGCCTAACCATCCTGCTAAAATTTTTAACAGGGGGTATTTTAGTAAAAGCGACTGCAAGTACTTAGAGACAAACATGATGTAACACGACAATGAATAAGTAGTGCAACAGATACATAATGGTAGTCAATTAAGACATACAGATCCATACACAGAGTCAGTTACATGAGGACAACATAACATCACAAATTTAAACAGCTAGACATACTAGGTGGCGCGCAGGCATGCGGTAAGAAATACACAACGAGACATAGCAAAGGCTACATCAACGTCGGGGAAAACCACTGAAACGGGGTAGCTGCAAGTGCGGACGATGAGTCTCTAAGGCAGAAAAGTCCTGCTCTCCATGTGCACTCTGATGCAGAACCCAGTCTCGAACTGAAAGAAGAGGTCCACGTGCAGGCGTGTGACCTCCAACAGCAGGCCAACCAATACCTGCCGGCATCTGAGTCCTGTGTGGGTAAAGAATGTACTCCAGATGTATCCCTGCACGAACAGCTGGTAGCAACTGTGTCATAGCATCGTAGAGACGTGCTCGAGTGGCAAACAACTCGACGGCGAGAGCCCGGGCAGTGCGATCCAGAGCCTGAGTGCACTGGATCAAAACCTGCGGGTCGTATCGACGACGCTCGTAAGGGGCACTGATAGCTGTGTAGTATCCAGTAGCATCTCCAGCAGGGGCATACGGGACGTATCGTAAATCGGAGGCATCCAAGTGACTATGCTCTCCACGGAGTCGTGCGACAGCAGAATAGGCAGCATCATGGACTGCCATCTCAATTGTCACGCCGATACCGTGAAAGATGTGCAGCTCAGTGTGAGAGTCGTCCTGCTGATCATAGATACGAACATCAGCATGGTACTGCTCCTGGTTGAACTCGCGGAAATCCTCGTAAACTATGTACTCGGGGTACCAGCGGTAACCCAGTCTGGTCAGGAGGGCGATCAGAACAGCTGGAAAACCAGGGGCATCACGAGCCCAAGTGCGAAGCACAAGTTGCGTCGCATGGCGCGGCGGAAACAAACGATCCATCTGAAACAGAGGAAATTCAGGATTGTCAAATGACAATGGGAAGTATAATATAACTTGGAGAGAAAGGTTAAACAAACCAATGGAAAGGAAAATATGATTATTAGACTAATCAGATCAATGTGAAGGAACAAGTACAGATAATCCAGCTCTCCGGGTGGACGAGATTACGAGATCCTAGTGTCGGCGTTAGTAAAATTCATTTAACCCGAAAGGAAGAGAATTCAGAGTCCCAGAGTATAGAAGAGGAATAAAAGATCCTAATACCACCCAGTTGGCGACGTGAGCCCGTAAGCCACACATCCATGTTAGTAAAATAGTTTTCGGACGGACTAGACTCAACTTCGACCAAGGAATTGGAAGGGGCTTCCTACAGGCAGTCGGCTCTGATACCAACTTGTGACGCCCCCGACTTAATCGTGCACTAATCATACACGCAAACATGCACGATCAAGCACAGGGACTCACGGTAAGATATCACAACACAACTCTAAACACAAATTAAAACATAAATCATCATATTACAAGCCAGGAGTCACGAGGACCCGAATACATAAGTCATACACACAAATGATATCTGAGTACAGACGTAGTTAGTCAAGTTTTGCCTTAAGAAGGCTAGCACAAACAATGACTCTAGATCGAAAGGCGAAGGCCTCCTGCCTAGGGCCTCCGATCCTACTCCTGGTCGGCTGGCTCAATCCAGTAGTACGTGCCGTCGGGACCCTCCTGGTAGTAAGCTCCTGTGGTGGCATCTGGCTCCTGGGCTCCGTCGTCTGGTGTATCATCAAATGGGTATGGGGAAAAGAATAGCAGAGCAACCGTGAGTACTCATCCAAAGTACTCGCAAGATTGACATCAGAACTAAACTAATTATGCATTGGTATCAAGTGAAAAGGCTGTATCTGTGGACTATATAGCAGAAATGCCAGAATAGAGAGAAATGCCTAGCCTATCGAAGACTAGCATCTTCAAGCAATCTTGCAGCATCAGAAGAGAGTAGATAATAGTAGCATACATGTGGATATACAAAAGCAATGCCCTGAGATCCTTTCTCGACACCCTGCGAGAAAGCGATCCCGAGAGCAGTATTAACAGTTTAATATGAATCATCATCATCAATTTGTAGTTGTCATGGTACCGGATACAACTCCGAGCGTCCTGTTACCGTGGACACGGCTATTCGAATAGATCACTTCCCTGCAGGGGTGCACTACTGTTACCCAGCACGCTCGATTACATCTGGCCGGACACACTTGCTGGGTAATGCCCGGCCTCGGGTAATCGACACGACGTAGTCCTACCTAGGCTCAGCAGAGAGGTCAACACGCCGGTCTAAATCCTAAGTGCGCAGGGGTCTTGGGCCCATCGCCCTTTGCACTCCTGCACGTTGCGAAACTGGCCGGGGAGCAGGCGCGACACTGAATACACCAGTGACGTAACTAGCCCAACCCCAACAATCAGCTCGCATCTCTGAACTGCGACGTCTGAAGAGCTTTCGGCTGAAACGTACGACGTAGAGGGCCCCATTAAACCATTATCCCACGTGGTGGTAGTGCGTATAGGCCATTGGCCAACTCAGATCAAATACCCAGTTCCGTTAGGCGTATTTAGTAACTCGCGGAGACGATCAGAGTTTCTGTCGCTCCGACTTGATATCACTCGCGGGTATTCTTAGTGCTTACCCGACTTTAGTATTGTTCTCTCGCGGGCACCCTTGGGGCCAGCCCGACTTTACATTTCCCCGCGGGTACCCCTCGGGGTCGACCCGCCTGTAACAAAGGACGAAGTAACCGTGTGTCCAAGTATCGAGAAGGAATTCGAGAAATCACCCTCGATGGTTTCCCACTCGAGGAGTTGCACGACGGTAGCTTTATCGGAGGTGATGAAAGAGGAATCATCCTCGGTAACTCACCACTGTATAGCTATTCTACAGAGACATCATCGGAAGTGAGATAAAAGGTATCACCCTCGGCACTCGATGCCAGCTCTACAGAGTCGAGCAACTTAGGGGGTGTGCGGTGATGTGCTGCTCTCAGCCCGTTCGATCACATCGACCGGGGCACAGGTACTAAAGCGGGGCAACTACAGCAAGGAAGAGGGGCCACAGATGGTTTACCATCCAACCTATACTAAGCAGTTTGGATAATAGGCAGCTATCAATAGCAGTTACAAGGAGAGGCTATGCATCAGAATAGGATAAAACAAAGCAGTAGCAATTTTCTAATGCAAGCAGGAGGGAGAAGGAATAGGTGATATCGGTATGCGTAAAGGGGGTTGCTTGCCTGGAAGCTCTGCTGAGAGGGGATAATCGTCAGTAGGCTGATCGTCGGGCGTGTAGTCGTACTCTGCTGCGATGGCGTCGGTCTCGGCGTCTATCGGGAGAAAAGGAGGGGGAAGAAACAATAAATTCACGGCAAAAATGCAACAACGATGCATGACATGCCTAAAATGATATGCAGATGTGTTATACTGACTAACTAAATGTTTTAGTTAATTTAGGAATTTATTAGGATTTATTTTATTAACGTTGAACACTATTCATTTATCGAAATCAGCCAAAATGTTCCATGTTCACCTAGCTAGGAGTGTTGGACAAGCATTTTGATTACATATTCAGAATCTTCATATTTTTCTGATCGTTTTCCATATATAAATTATTTTCATCTGACTTACGGTTTAATTTATATGATTTTTCAAAGTTTTAAACATTTTCTGGAATTATTTTAATTATTTAATACGAATTATCCAGAACAGTGCAGGGTGACGTCAGCATGACGTATTGCTGACGTCAGCAGTCAACAGTCCGCTGACCAGAGTCAAATCTGACCAGTGGGTCCAGTGGGTCCCACTGGTCAGCCTCACAGTAGTTAATTAGGTATTAGTTTTAACTAAATTAGGTTCATTAGGGTGGTGGGGCCTACTGTCAGTGACTAATTAGCGTTTAAGTTAATTAATTAATTAATTAACAGATTAGCTATTTTAATTAAAACCGTTTAATCGCGCTGGACCCACATGTCAGTGACACGGGGCCGCGCTGACTCGGTCAACTGGGCCCAGTGGGACCCAGCGTCAGTGATTGAGCGGTGGGGCCCGTGGTGCCAGGTGGCAGCCACGTAGGATGCCGGCCACCGGAGCTCTCCGGCGAGCTCGCGCGACGGCAAGCAACTCCGGCGAGCCCGGGTTTCGTCTACGGTGCATCTTTACGGGCGTTTCTTGCGGCGTTCGAACGAGTGGAGAAGCGCGCGTCGATCTAGCATATCGGCGCTGGCTGCGGTGGTCGGGAACAACGGCGGCGAGCTCATCGGCGGACGCCGGAGTTCGGGCCGAGGCGGGTCAGCGGCTGCGGTGCGTTTGCGGGCAAACAAAACGGCTAGGCGGGCTCTACTCGACGCGGTGAGGACAACGGGCACAAGTCGGTGACCATTTGGTCGCCGGAACGACGCCGGCGACGAGCGCAGGCGGCGGCAGGTACGGCCATGTCGGGAGAGCTCGCCAGAGGGCACATCCGACCGCGAGAAGAGAGGGGAAGGAGGAGACGCTCACCGGGACCTGCAGATGTGCGAATGCGGGCTCGGGGGAGGCGTGGGGTAACCGGAATCGGCGACGGCGGTCGTCGGTGCCGAGGTGGAAGAAGGGCTCGGGGAGGAGGCGTTGGCGTCCCCCGGCTTCGACGGAGAGGCGGAGGTGAAGTAGCCGAGGGCGGCGACGACGTAGGACACGACGGAGAGGCAATCGGGGCACCGTGGCCGCGGGATCGAGCGAGGACGGCGGCGAGCGTTTTCGGGCGAGGTGGGGAACCGCGAGGCGAGGCATGTGGGGGGCGAGTGGGGGCAACTAGGGTTTCGGGGGAGGGGAGAGCGGCTCGGGGGCGACCATATCGGCGCCGGGGAGCCGCGGGATGGCCGGCGCGTGGCCATCCGCGCTCGGGCGCGCGCGCCAGGCAACAGCTGCCGAGGAGGATGACGGTGCGGTTGGGCTGGGCCGCGCTACACTGTGCACTCGAGGTCCACTGGCACAGTGCACTGGTTCTTTTTCCCTTTTCTTTTTCTATTTCTTTTCTTTACTCTGTTTTGCAAATTGTTCGGCCACTAGTTGACTTTTGTAAATTGTGTGACTTGGTTCAAAAATTATAATGCAATATTACCTACCACCCGAAATTGGATTGGTGAAAATATGATTTCATTTGTAACTTGGTTTAAATAAAATGGTATTAAAATGCTGATGTTTGCTATTGTTTGAGGTTGTTAGAGTCATTTAGGCATTTTTAGTGATGTTGCTTTCCTGAACATATCTAGTTATGATTTATTTGTTATTTAATGGACATTTTTATTTCAAATTTGAACAAATTTTATTTTTTACTTTAAATTTGAATTGGAATTTGAAATGAGATATAATGCAATGATGATCAAGCATAGTTAATCATGTTGACTTGGCATTATCAAAATGTGATCACTGTAGCTAATTACATGGGGTGTTACAGATTCACACTTGAGGGGTTGCACGACAGAGGCGTCATCGGAGGTGGTGAAAGAGGAATCACCCTCGGTAACCCACAACCGACTAGCTACGCTATAGAGATATCATCAAGAGTGAGGTAGGAGGTATCACCCTCGACACTCGATAGTAGCTCTGCAGAGTCGTACAACTAAGGGGGTGTGAGGTGCAGTGTCGGTCTCTGTACGTCGATCACCTGATCGAGTCATTGGTAATAAAGCATGGCAACACGGGCAAGGGTGTAGGGCCACTGATGGATCGCTAGCCAGCCTATACTAAGCATATATGACAACATGTAAAGTATCAACAGCAGGTTACAACATCAGGCCATGCATCAGAATAGGAGCAATCAATTACAATAGCAAAATCTAATGCAAGCACGGGGACGAAAGAATGGGCGATATAGGAATGATTAAGGGGGTTTGCTTGCCTGGAAGCTCTAAGGTAAAAGAGGGGCCATCGGTGGAGTAGCAGTCCTCGGGGGCAACGTCGGTCTCGGGGTCTACCGGAGAGAAGAGGGGGAAGAAACAGTAAATATAAAGCACACAAATGCATGACATGGCAATATGCGGTGCTAGGGGTGACCTAATGCAGAGCTAGGTATTTTAAACGGAGCGGGAAAATATCGGGAAATATTTTCCCAGCTCCAAACACTATTCATTTAGCGGTTTCGGTAGCAAATGTTCAACGTTCAGTATGTTAGAGGCATGTGACAGGTATGTGGAGGGCATATTCGGATTCATTGGATTTTTCTGATCATTTTTCATATATAAATTATTTTCATCCGAGTTACGGATTATTTTATATGATTTTTTGAAGTTTTAATCATTTTCTAGAATTTCTGGAATTAATTTAAATTCGAAAATTAAATAGCTAAATTGCTACGGGTACCCAGCTGAGTGCACACAGAAATGCACCCAGAGGCTGACAGTGGGCCCAGTCAGCAATTGACTGGTCAACAGGACCAGTGGGTCCCACTTGTCAGTGAGTAATTAGGTTAATTACTAATTAATTAATTAACTAATTAATTATTTTACCAATTATTTCTTTTATCTTTTTTTTAATTTTCTTTTCTTCTCTTCTCTCTTTTTTTTATATGGGCCGGCCCCATGTGGCAGTGGCCCAGCCGGCCTCTCGTGCGGCTGGGCACACACGCACGCACAAAGGCGCGCGGCGGCCATGGCGCCAGGAGGCGAGCTCGGACGGCCGGGTGAACGAGTGGCGCGGGCGCGGCCAGGGTGTAGCGGGCAGCAGCGGCGGTAGTGGCAAGAGCAGCAGCTGCAGGCAGCACGCTGCAAGAGCAGCAGCAACAAGCACTGGAGCGGGCGAGCAGGCGCCGCGGGGCAGCAGCAGCGACAGGCAGCAGGCGGGGCTACGCGGGCGGGCGCGTGGGCGCGGGCAGGCCACGGCGGGTGCACGCGTGGGCGGCAGAGGCGTGCGTGAGCACGGCCATGCGGCGGTGAGCACGAGCAGGGGACTCGCGGGCGCGACCACGGCGAGCACGGGAGCGGTGGCTAACGGAGCAGATCGAGTGGCAAAGCAGAGGGGTCGGAGGAGGGCCTCACAGCGGAGCTCGTGGGCACGTCGGGGAAGCCATGGGAGCGCTGAGGGAGGAAATCCGGGGCGGGGCAGCGGCGACCGGACGCGGGGAAGACGACCCGATGGCGAGGCTGGGAAGCGTCCCCGTTCGATTGGAGGCTCGGAGAAGATGAAGTCATCCGCGAGGGTCCTCCTAGACATCTCCTTGCGGCGCGGGGTGGCTCCGGAGCGCGAGGACGATGAAGGCGCGGCGATGGAGGAGCTCGAGCGGGCTCTAAATCGCAACAGAGAGTGAACGAGTGGGAGAATGGGGATTAGGGTTTGTCTACCACGACGGGGAGGTTCTTATGCATCTCGGGGTTCCATCGGATGGTCGACACGGCGACAGCCGAGGCCATGGCGCCGTGGATGAACGCCACGCCCAGGCTCTGCCTCCTCCTCTGTACAGAGGAAGGAGAAGGCTGTGCCGGGCTGGGCCACAGTGCACTGTGGCACTTAGGCCCAGTTGCACACTAGCGCTAGCCTTTTTCTTTTTCTTTTTCCAGTTTTCTTTAATAGTTTTCTGTTTGCATTTTCTTTTAGGAATAAATCACTTTTGCAAAAATGTGTGGATGGTCTTAATAATTAGCATGCAACATATCGTACTGCCACAAAAAGTTTGGAGGCATGACAATTTCATTTGAATTTTGTTTAATTGAAAATGGATTAAATGCTACTATTTTGGTACTGTTTTAAATAGGTTAGGGCCATTTAAATAATTCAATTAATATTAGTTTTATTTTTATAATTGCTTTGGGAATATTTGCAATATCATGAACTATTTTGTTTAATTATTTGAAGAAGTTTTTATTTGACTTGCATTTTGAATTTTAAATTGAAGTTGAATTATTTCCTAATGCAATTTAATGAAAAGGATCATGATGACATGGCACATTATTTAGCTTAATGACAGGGTCAAGATCTCGGGATGTTACACAAGTACAATAGTAGCAAAGTGCAGCAAGGTGGCCCAATCCTTTTTATAGCAAAGGACAAGCCGGAACAGTTTCTTATATAAAGCAAAGCGTTCTCGAGGACACATGAGAATTCTCATCTAGTTACTTTCATCATGTTTATTTGATTCGCGTTCGCTATTTTGATAATCTGATATATGGGTGGACCGGTGCTAGGGTGTCGTTCTTACTTGAACAAGCAACCCTCTTATGATTACCCCCTCTCGCAAGCATATGCAACTACGAAAGAAGAATTAAGATAAATCTAATCATAGCATGAAACATATGGATCCAAAACAACCCCTTACGGAATAGCGCATAAACTAGGGTTTAAGCTTCTGTCACTCTAGCAACCCATCATCTACTTACTACTCCACAATGCCTTCCCTTAGGCCCAAATATGGTGAAGTGTTATGTAGTCGACGTTCACATGACACCACTAAAGGAAGCAACAACATACATATCATCAAAATATCGAACGAATACCAAATTCACATGATTACTTATAACAAGACTTCTCCCATGTCCTCAAGAACAAACGTAACTACTCACAAATCATATTCATGTTCAAGATCAGAGGGGCATTGAATATCATTAAGGATCTGAACATATAATCTTCCACCAAATAAACCAACTACCATCAACTACAAGATGTAATCAACACTACTAGCAACCCACAGGTACCAATCTGAGGTTTTGGGACAAAGATTGAATACAAGAGATGAACTAGGGTTTGAGATGAGATGGTGCTGGTGAAGATGTTGATGAAGATTGGTCCTCCCACGATGAGAGGATCGTTGGTGATGTCGATGGCTTCGATTTCCCCCTCCCGGAGAGAAGTTTCCCTGACGGAATCGCTCCACCGGAGAGCAAAAGTGCTCCTGCCCAGGTTCCGCCTCGAGACGGTGGCGCTTCGTCCCGAAAGTCTTCTCTTGATTTTTTTTCTAGGGCAAATGGCTTCATATAGCAGAAGGAGGGGGTCAGAGGCCAGCAAGGGGCCCCACAAGCTCGAGGGGCGCGCCCAGGGGGGTAGGGCGCGCCCCCAAGGCTTGTGGCTTCCTGGTGGGTCCCCTCCTGGTATTTCTTCCACCAATATTTTTTTTATATTTCAAAATAGTTCACCGTAAATTTTCAGGTCATTTAGAGTTGTGCAGAATAGCTATCTCTGCTGTAGCCCTTTCCTGTCGAGAATTCCAGCTGCCGGCAATCTCCCTCTTCATGTGAAACTTGCAAAATAAGACAGAAAAGGCATAAGAATTGTATCACAAAGTGAAACAATGACTCAAAACATAATAAATAATAGTAGGAAAACATGATGCAAAATGGACGTATCACTCGACAACCACAAAACCACCTTGCCGGAACCCTATCGAAGCCACATTAGGCAACCATGGCCCCATTCCATGCAGTCCCATCATCTTCCTTGGAGATCGGTAGCACGACCTCTCAATCCCCCGCGAGTTGTCCATGGTACTTGGGAGAGTGAATTGCAGAAATCATCGACATTGAAGGCCAGGGTTGCAGGAAACACAAGGCTACAGTTCTGTGCCAAAAAACACTAATTGAACAAAGAGAAGGTGGCTTGGGAGGAGGATATGTTCATAAAAGAGACCCATGGGGAGACGAAGAAGCACATAGGGGCATGAGATTGGGAGCCGCGTGGGGAGGGGCACAGATGTAATTATTATTATTTCTGGTGTTTGTTGTACTGCCATGATTGAAGATGAATAGATTGAAAGTTTTCTCACAAAAAAAAGGAGGGAGGGAGGCGGGAACATATGAGCCTACTGTGACGCCCCCGGCTTAATCGTGCACTATTCATACACGCAAATGCACACGATTGTCGGGGGGATGATCCCCGGGTAGGCAACGGAGCCCGGATCCCCCTTCTTTACAAAACATCGGGGCAGGGCAAGCCCCTCAATCCGGCTGGCCTGCACGCCGGCTCCCCAGTTCGAGCCGGCTCGGCATGGCGACCCGGCCCGGCCGGCTGGCCGCTGGAGGACAGCCCTCATGACAAGACCAGCATGGCGACAGCGCCCCCTCCTTGGCGCCGACCCACGCGGGCATGGCTACAGCGCTCCCTGCGCCCCCGCCCGGGGCGGGCGGTGTCCGGGCGGCGCGATCCTATTACTAGGCGGCGCCGACCGACCTATGACGAACGACAAGACCTGCCACAGTGCCGCGCTGCCGACCGAACCCGTGCCCGACGGACCCGGCGCACCCGGCGGACCCGGCGTTCCCGGCGCACCCGGCGCACCTGGCGGACCCGGCGACCTGGCGGCCCCCACCGCCGGCTCCTAGAAAATGACACCAGGGCCCCGCGCCCGTGCATCTTTACTCATGTAACCCTGGGGGTCGTCCTATAAGACTCCCTGGGAGGCATCCATGCAGGGGGGTTCGCTCTCTCTGAGCCTGGAATCTGGGTTGATCTCAGTACACATCACACTCACACGCTCACAGGAGAGGAAGAATGGAGGTCTAGGTCCTTCCTCCTCCTCCGCTCAAACAGCTCCAGGAGCAACCTTGTAGCCCTTGCGCTTTCAATACACCATTCGGCAGGACTAGGGGTGTTCCTGTTGGGGAACGTTGCATGGGAAACAAAAAATTTCCTACGCACACACAAGATCTATCCATGGTGATGAGCATCTACGAGAGGGAGAGTGAATCTACATACCCTTGTAGATCGCTAAGCGGAAGCGTTAAGAAACGCGGTTGATGTAGTCGAACGTCTCCGCGATCCAAATCGCAAGTCGTCCCTCGATCCGATCACGAACTAGTGCCGAACGGACGGCACCTCCGCGTTCAACACACGTACGGCTTGATGACGCCTTCACCTCCTCGATCCAGCGAGCGATGGTGAAGTAGTAGATGAGTTCCGGCAGCACGACGGCGTGGTGATGGTGGTGAGGAACAATCTCTGCAGGGCTTCGCCAAGCACTACGGAGATTATGACGGGAGAACTAGAGGGTTAGGGTTGCCGACACACGGCTTGGGAAATCTTAATGTGTCCCGTGTACTAGCCCTGCCCCTCTATTTATATGTTGAGCCTTGGGGTCTAAACTTGGAGTAAAAGCCTCCTCCAGGTCGGTTTTGCCCGCACAAGGTCGGTTTGGCCCGCAGGGAAAGAGTCCAACTCGGATCCCTGCAGTACCGCGCACAAGCGGTAGTACCGCTCACGAGCGGTAGTACCGCTTGAGCGGTAGTACCGCTTCACACAAGCGGTAGTACCGCTTACGCGGTAGTACTGCCTTACCAGCGGTAGTACCGCTTAAGGCAGCAGCAAAACTTCCTTTTGCACTTTCCAATACCTCGTGGGCTTTACCCCTTTGGCCCATATAAAGTGTTGCGGCACCCGAACACTTCGGTAAACATCCGGAACCCCTTCCAGTGAATTCCGGAACCCTTCTGGAAACCAAAACACTATTATCACATATATCAATCTTTACCTCCGGACTATTCCGGAGATCCTCGTCATGTCCGGGATCTTATCCGGGACTCCGAACAACCTTCGGTCACCAACAAAATAACTCAACTATACTAATCGTCTCCAAACGTTAAGTGTGTAGACCCTGCGGGTTCGAGAACTATGTAGACATGACCGAGACACCTCTACGATCAATAACCAATAGCGGGACCTGGATGCCCATATTGGCTCCTACATATTCTACGAAGATCTTTATCGGTCGAACCTCTATGTCAAGGATTCAGTTAATCCCGTATACTGTTCCCTTTGTTCTTCGGTATGTTACTTGCCCGAGATTCGATCGTCGGTATCTCTATACCTAGTTCAATCTCGTTACCGGCAAGTCTCTTTACTCGTTCCGTAATACAAGATCTCGTGGCTAACACTTTAGTCACATTGCTTGCAAGGCTCATTGTGATGTTGTATTACCGAGTGGGCCCTGAGATACCTCTCCGTCATACGGAGTAACAAATCCCAGTCTTGATCCATGCCAACCCAACAGACACCCTCGGAGATACCTGTAGAGCACCTTTATAGTCACCCAGTTACGTTGCGACGTTTGATACACACAAGGTACTCCTCCGATGTCAGGGAGTTGCATGATCTCATGGTCATAGGAACAGATACTTGACATGCAGAAAACAATAGCAATAAACTGACATGATCATATGCTACGTTTATAGTTTGGGTCTTGTCCATCACATCATTCTCCTAATGATGTGATCCCGTTATCAAATGACATCTCATGTCAATGGCTAGGAAACCTTAACCATCTTTGATCAACGAGCTAGTCAACTAGAGGCTTACTAGGGACACAGTGTTGTCTATGTACCCACACATGTATTTGAGTTTCCAATCAATACAATTATAGCATGGATAATAAACGATTATCATGAACAAGGAAATATAATAATAACCAATTTATTATTGCCTCTAGGGCATATTTCCAACAGTTACCTCTCCGGAGGGCCCCGAACCTGGGTACGTCTCGTGTCTCGCACTTGCGCGCGCCAACCTCGCCTCCGGAATCCACCGACGCCCTCTCGTAACCCCACCTTTTTAGCCATCTTATGGCATCTGCCGTGAGAATACCACGACCGTTGGCGCCCACCGTGGGGCTGCTCGCGGCGCCGGCCGGAGTCAAGTTCCGGACGAGGCCCTTCAACAGCTCCGGCGAGCGCATCGTGCACCGTTTGGCCCGTGCGCCTCGCACGACCGACCCGGCCGGCTGCAGCGCTGCGCCGGGCGCGGACGTCGCCTGCCCCGCAGGCTGCCTCGTCGTCCCTTTCGGCGCGCTGCGCGTTTTCGTCGCACTCGTCCCCGACGTGTTTCCCAGCGAGGTGCGCAGCTTCGCCGACTCGCCTGTTCCCGTTGGTTGCGCCGTCTCCGACAACGTCGCGGCTCTCTGCGCCCGCGCGGAGGTGCTGACCATCGGTGCCAGCTCCGGCTCCCCGCGCGGCAAGGAGAAGGCCGCCGCGGCCGCCGCTGCCGCGGCTGCGGCTCCACCATGCCGGGCCGACCCGCTCCACGAGACGATCCGGAGTTTGCAAGCCCCTATCACGCCCGACGCCGACACGAGGACCGCCAGCATCTGCTGGTCGAGGCCACGGAGCTAGCGGCAACCCACCGTCGGCTGGAGTCCGCCCAGCGAGAGTACGACAGCGCCCACGGCTTCACGCCGGCCGCTGCCGAGCCCAGGCAGGTCGCGGAGGTGCGGATCCGTGGGGGCGCGATGGGCCGTGCGCTAGGCGCAGGCCGGCCCGTGTACGACACCCCCGTCAAGAACATGCGTGCGCGCAGGCGGCCATGGCGGATCTCGAATTCCTGGAGGGCGAGGAGCTGCTGTAGCAGCAGCAGCGCATCCGCGACCTCATCGCCGCGGCGAACGAGCAGCAGAAGCAGTTCGACCCGGCCCAGCCATCCGCCTCCGCCTCAGGAAAAACCGGAAACCCGGAGAGGGCCCTCCGGGGCTCGCGGCAGACGTCCTCCCACGCCACTAGCGCGAGCCGCTCTGGCCGGCACCGGTCCGGTCGGAGCCGTCACAATCGTACCACAACCGCTGGAGACGGCATCGCTGGCTAGATGGCTGGCGACGGCCGGGTTCAGCCGCCGGAGCCCCTCGTGCGTCCGGCTCGGCGGCCCGAGCCGGCCCCAGAAGCCCCGACACCCCGCGGTCCCTTGGCGGACCGGCTCGGCCCCCGCGAGCCCTACGACGAAAGCGACGCCCGTCACCGCATTGACCGGCTGGCGCGCTCCACGGCCCTGGAGGAGGAGAGCTCTGTCGGCCCGGCATGCTTTGGGCCCCGCATTCGCGAGGAGCCCTTCCCCAAAGGCTTCTCGCTGCCTCGCGACTCGCCCAAGTACAACGGCGCCACCAAGCCGGAGGATTGGCTGACTGACTACACCACGGCTGTCGGCATAGCCGGCGGCAACCGGCGCGTGGCCGTACGATACGTCCCCCTCATGCTGCTCGGCTCGGCCCGGACGTGGCTTAACAGCCTCCGAGCCGACAGCGTGAATTCCTGGCTGGATTTCGAAGACGCGTTCATTCGCAACTTCACCAGCACCTACAAGCGTCCCGGCAAGCCTTGCCAGCTCTCCATGTGTGTCCAGAAGCCAGGCGAGCCCCTGCGCGATTTCCTCACGCGGTGGACAGAGCTTCGCAACTCCTGCGAGGGGGTCCACGAGGTTCAGGCCATCCAGTACTTCATCGACGGATGCCTAGACGGCACTCTGGTCAAGCACCGGCTGGTGTGCGACGAGCCGGAGACCCTGGCGGAGCTCATGGCCGTGGCGAACAAGTATGCTACGGCCGACTCCGCGATGAATGTGAAAATCACGATCGACGCAGACGGCAAGCTCCTCCCGGTCCAGATGGCTCCCCCCAAGCCGGCTGGCAACAACAACAACAACAACAACAATGGCAAGCACAGGAACGACCAGCAGGCGCCCCGCTACGACAACCGGCAGGTCGCCGCGGTGGAAGGGTAGCAGCCGGCCGAACAAGGCTCCAGCCAGCGCTCGCGCACCGGCAAGGCCGCCTGGCAGCCCAAGCTGTCTTTCGAGCAGATGCTCGATGCCCCCTGCAAGAACCACAGCGGCGCGAAGCCGTCGACGCACACGCTCCGGCAGTGCAGCTTCACCCAACGCCTGCTGAAGGGCAACCTTCCGCCCCCGCCACCCGGAGCCGGCTCGCAGCAGCCGCCGCTCCCGCCGCCTCCACCGCCACCCGGCGCCCTCGCCGACAACCCTTTTCCGTGCCCTGACGCGTCCTACATCGTCTTCACAAGCGAGGGCAACGACAAGCACGCCAAGCGCAAGCACGCGGCCGAGGTGAACGCCGTCGTGCCTCCGGTTCCCCATTACATGCACTGGTCCGACCGGCCGGTGAGCTGGACCCGGGAGGACCACCCGGCCATCATGCCCACGCCAGGTGGCTACGCCCTGGTGCTCGACCCCACCTTCGTCTCCGAGAAGCGCACTTGCCGTTTTTCGCGGGTGCTGATCGACGGCGGCAGCAACATCAACATCCTGTACCGCGACACCATGACCAAGCTCGGCATCGAGGCGCGACAGCTAGAGCCGACCCGCACGGTATTCCACGGCATCGTACCGGGTCTCTCCTGCTCTCCGATCGGCCGGATCCGGCTTGACGTCCTGTTCGGCTCCAGCAACCATTTCCGCCGCGAGCCGATCTGGTTCGAGGTGGTCGACCTGGCCAGCCCCTACCACGCGCTGCTGGGCCGGCCCGCAATGGCCAAATTCATGGCGGTCCCCCACTACGCCTACCTGAAGTTGAAGATGCCGGGTCCCAAGGGCCTCATCACCATCGTCGGCGACTACAAGAAGTCCCTCGAGTGCGCCAAAGCCGGCTCCCAGCTGGCCGAGTCGCTGGTCATCGCCGAGGAGAGGCGACAGCTCGACCGGATCGTGGCGCTGGCTAGCGCGCAACTGGCCGTGCCGACCCCGCCCAAGCCGGCCGCCAACGAGGCCTCCTTCAAGCCGGCCAAAGACACGAAGAGGGTCCCGCTCAACCCGGCCGACCCCGGCTCCAGCAAGTACGTCGTCGTGGGCACCGGCCTCGACAGCAAATAGGAAGGCGAGCTCGTCGATTTCCTCCGTGAGAATCAGGATATCTTCACATGGTCTCCCAAAGACATGCCGGGTGTCCCGAGGGAATTCACCGAGCACAAACTTCACGTCTGCAAGAACGCCAAGCCTGTCCGACAACCGCTACGCCGCTTCTCCGAGGAGAAGCGAAGAACCATCGGTGAAGAAATCCAGTCCTCGTCCTGAAGAAGAATGGCACCTGGCGCATGTGCATCGACTACACCAGCCTGAACAAGGCCTGGCCCAAAGACCCATTCGCTCTGCCCCGGATCGACCAAGTCATCGACTCCACAGCCGGCTGCGAGCTCCTATCCTTCCTGGACGCCTACTCCGGCTACCACCAGATCAAGCTGGACCCGGCCGACGCCCTCAAGACGTCCTTCATCACGCCCTTTGGGGCGTATTGCTACATCACCATGTCGTTCGGTTTGAAGAATGCCGGCGCCACCTTCCAGCGCTGCATGCAGAAATGCCTGCTGCCCCAACTCGGCAGAAATGTGCACGTCTACGTCGACGACATCGTGGTGAAGACCAAGCAGCACCTCACGCTCCTAGCCGACCTCAAGGAGACCTTCGCCAACCTGCGCCGGTTCCAGATCAAGCTCAACCCGGAGAAATGCGTCTTCGGTGTGCCGGCTGGCCAACTCCTTGGTTTCCTCGTCTCGGCGCGCGGTATTGAGGCCAACCCGGAAAAGATCAAGGCGATTGAGCGCATGCGCAAGCCGACCCGGCTGCGCGACGTCTAGAAGTTCACCGGCTGTTTGGCCTCTCTCAGCCGGTTCATCAGCCGGCTGGGGGAGAGGGCCCTGCCCCTGTACCAGCTGATGAAGAAGATGACGGCGTTCGAGTGGAGCAACCAGGCGGACGAGGCTTTCCGCGACCTCAAGCGCATGCTGTCCACCGCACCCATCCTGGCCGCGCCGACTGAGAAAGAGCCACTTTTGCTGTACATCGCCGCCACCTCCCGCGCGGTCAGTACGGTACTGGTGGTCGAGCGCCCTGAGGAGGGCAAGGTGCAGCCGGTCCAGCGCCCGGTATACTTCCTGAGCGAGGTGCTCTCCGCCTCCAAGCAGAACTACCCCCACTACCAGAAGATGTGCTACGGCGTATACCTTGCCGCCAAGAAGCTGAGACAGTACTTCCAGGAGCATGCCATTACCGTGGTGAGCACGGCCCCCATCGGCGAGATCATGGGCTGTCGGGATGCCTCTGGCCGGGTGGCCAAATGGGCCATTGAGCTAGCCGGCCACACGATCCTCTATGAGCCCCGCACCACCATCAAGTCCCAAGCACTGGCCGACTTCCTCGTCGACTGGACCGAGACCCAGTACCTGTCGCCGGCGCCCGAGTCGACTCACTGGCGCATGCACTTCGACGGCTCCAAGATGCGCAACGGCTTGGGAGCCGGCATCGTGTTGTCTTCCCCCAAGAACGACCGACTGCGGTACGCACTGCAGATCCATTTCGCCGCCTCCAACAACGTTGCCGAGTACGAAGCTCTCGTGCACGGTCTCCGGCTGGCCAGGGAGATCGGCATCCGGCGCATCCTCTGCTACGGCGACTCGGACCTGGTGGTGCAGCAAGTTTCCGGTGACTGGGACGCCAAAGACGCCAACATGGCCAGCTACCGCTTCCTGGTCCAGCAGCTCTCTGGCGGGTTCGACGGCTGCGAGTTCCTCCACGTCCTGCACGCGGACAACGAAGCAGCCGACGCCCTGGCCAAAGTGGGTTCCACCCGGCAAGCCATCCCATCCGGCGTCTCCCTCGAGCACCTACGGAAGCCGTCCATCAAGCCGTCTCCCGAGTCGGAATCCATCTTCGTCCCAGACAACCCCGACGCGCCCCCATCCGACCCCGGAGTTCCCGGCCCAAGCTCGGGGACTGCCGGCTCTGGTTCGGGGGCTGCTGTCCCGGATCCCATCCCGGTGGTCGTCCTCACCGTAGTGACGGCGCCATCCTGGGCTCAGCCGATCCTCGCCTTCTTGCAAGACGGCGACCTTCCCAGCGACGAGACCGAAGCCCGGCAAGTGCAGCGTCGAGCGTCCACCTACAGCATCATCAACCGCGAGCTCGTCAAACGCAGCACGACTGGTGTGTTCCAGCGCTGCGTCGAGCAGGACAAAGGGATCGAGATCCTCCTCGACATCCACCAGGGCGAGTGCGGGCACCATGCCACCTCGAGGTCCCTGGTGGCCAAGGCTTTCCGCCATGGCTTCTACTGGCCCACAGCCCTGGAAGACGCCGAAGAGCTGGTCCTCAAGTGCGAGGGCTGCCAACGCTTCAGCAAACGCAGCCACCAGCCGGCTTCAGCCCTCCAAACCATCCCAATCACCTGGCCCTTTGCCGTTTGGGGGCTCGACATGGTGGGGCCCTTCAAGACCGCCCGAGGCGGTATGACGCACCTGCTGGTCGCTGTCGACAAGTTCACCAAATGGATCGAGGCCAGACCGATCAAGAAGCTCGACGGGCCCACGGCCGTCCGGTTCATCAAGGATATCGCAGTTCACTACGGCGTTCCCCACAGTATCATCACGGACAACGGCACCAACTTCGCCAAGGGCGCGCTGGCCCACTACTGCTCTACATCCGGCTCGACTTGGTCTCCGTCGCACATCCGCAGTCGAACGGCCAGGTCGAACGGGCAAACGGCCTCATCCTAGCCGGCATCAAGCCGCGACTCGTCGAGCCGCTCGTGCATTCACCCGGCAGCTGGCTCGATGAGCTGCCGGCCGTCCTCTGGAGTCTCCGGACGACGCCCAACCGCTCCACCGGGTTCACCCCGTTCTTCCTCGTCTACGGAGCCGAAGCCATTATCCCCACCGACGTCGAGTTTGACTCGCCCCGGGTGACCATGTACACAGAAGCCGAGGCAAAGGAGGCACGCGAAGACGGCGTTGACCTGCTCGAGGAGGCGGACCTTCTGGCCCTCAGTCGGTCCGCCATCTACCAACAAGGCCTGTGCCACTACCACAGCAAGAAAATCAAGCCCCTCGCGTTCCGCGAGGGTGACCTTGTGCTCCGGCTCGTCCAACGGACAGCCGGCCAGCACAAACTGGCCTCCCCCTGGGAGGGCCCCTTCATCGTCAGCAAGGCTCTCTGCGACCGGAACGCGTACTACCTCATCGACGCGCAGAAGCCGAACAAGCGCAAGAGAGATGCAGCCGGCGAGGAGTCCAGCCGGCCCTGGAACGCGGAGCTCCTCCGTCCGTTTTACAGTTGAACTCATGCATGTATGTATCACCACCTTTTGGGTTTAATGAAAGCAGCAAGCCCCCCCCCCCCGTTTTCATTTCGCCCTCCGAGTTGGCGCAGCCGGCTCGGGGGCTTCCTTTTCCGTTTTTACTAAGCTCTGTGTCTATGCACTTCCCCATTTTCGATTCTCCCGCCGAGTCAGCGCAGCCGGCTCGGGGGCTAGCCGGCTAGACCGCGCCTTGCCATTTTTCCTTAGTCTATTCCGCAGCGTACGAACCGCCAAAGCCCTCTCTTCGCCAGCCACAGCCGGCTCCCGGCTGTCCGGCCGGCAAGAGCTAAAGGCCGGAAGCATAGTCACGCGAGAACGGCTAAGGAGGAGGGCCAGGCTCGGCCAATCCGGCCCAGCCCGCCCTTTCTTACTTGTTCACCGCACGACCGGCTGAGCGCCAGCCGGCTTCGCCGCCTGCCGCCAGCCGGACCAGTGGGTGTTTCGCTCGCGCTCAACGTCCGAAAAAGCCTAAGTATTATGCGTTCCCCCTTAAGGTCGAATCCCCGTCCTAGCCACAGTCCGCCACCCGGCTGTCCGGCTAGCGGGAAGGAAGCTCGGAGAAAAGACAAACAAGAAAAGGCCCAAGGCCGAACAGCAAACAGCGAAACGACATGCAAATTTATATGTACAGCAAAGGCCTTCGGCCACAAGTTCATTACATGGAACTACACCCCCAGTGGGTGGACCTGCTACCTAACTAAGTTTGAGTTCAGGAAAGATAAAAAGCAAAAACCCTAAGTGGCACCCGCGTCGCCCCTGGTCGGCGTCGGATCGGCTGAGGTGGACGCGGCCGCCGGGTCGGGTCCAGAGCACTCCGCCCTCTCGGTCGTGGTGGCGTCGTCCGGCTCGGCCTCGTCGTCAGCATAGGCCCCCGTCTCGGCCGAGCTGCCATCCGGGTCGTTGAGCAGCAGGCCGAACTCGTCGGCGGGGAGCTCCTCGCCGTCCTCCGTCCGCTCCAGGACGAACTCGTCGTACGGAGCAAACGACGCCAGATAACTGGCCCGCCCGACGATCCGCCGCGCCCTCGCCGCCAAGTCGTCCTCTGCGCCGGCCTGCTGCGCCGCCAGGCGGTCGAGGTCCACGCCCGGATACCAGGACACGACGAAGCGCATCACCGTCTCCGCTCCGGCGTGGGCCGCGGAGGCCCTCCACGCGCCGAATCGCTCTACCCCGGTCTCCAGCCATCGCGCCAGCCGGGTGACGTTGTTCGGCACCACTGCACTCGGCCAGAGGCTGCTCGCCATGCCCATCCCGGCCTCGAACAGGCGGTGCATGTGCCCCTCCACAGCTCGAAGACGGGCCATACAGGCAAGGACGATCTCCGAGAGGCTCCAGGCAGCGTAAACGTCGATCTCCGCCCCTGTCGCGCGCAAGTCCGTCCAGTGGGTATACACAGCCGCATCGGCCGCCTCCTGCGTCTCCGGGAAGACTCCTGACAAAGAAAGGAAGCAAATCAGTCAAAGAAAGCAACTTGCCGGCTACGCCAGCCGGACCAAAGAAAAGATAGCACTTACGGGCGAAGGTCTCGTCGAGGTGCCGCGCCGCGCCTAGCATCCCATTCTCCCGTATGGCTGACGCGCGAGCCTGGGCCTCGAGATCCTTCTCGAGCTGAGCGATCCTTCTGCCGGCATCCGCCAGCTCCTCGGCCGCCTTGCCGCGCTCCTCCGCCAGCCGGCCCAGTTCCGCCTGGTGGGCATCTTCCGTCTTGGCCTTCTCGGCCACCAGCCGGTCCACCTCGGCCTGGAGCCGGTCACGGTCGACGACGGCGCGGTCGCGCCGCTCGCCGGCTTCGGCAAGCCAGCCTCGGAGGCCTGGCACCTCGGCCGCGTCGGCTGCGCGACAGGATTCCCGGTCAGACGCCGGAAGCAAAGATTAGAAGAAAAAGACAGAGCTCTAAGATTCGACCCGGCTGCTCCGCAGTCCGGCCCGAATCTCGGGGGCTACACCCAGTGGGTGCGCTGGCGCGCCCCCACTGAAGGCATGCAAAGCGTACCTTGAACCCGGCGCAGCTCCTCTTCCTTGGTGACGAGCTGGGTTTTGGCCTCGCGGTACCGCTCCCGGAGCCGGTTGTACACGCTGGCCCGGAGGTCGTACAGATGCTGCGCGCAGACAGAAGATTAGAAGATTGCAAAAGACAAGCTATAAGATTCGACCCGGCTGCTCCGCAGCCCGGCCGAACCTCGGGGGCTACACCCAGTGGGTGCGCTGGCGCGCCCCCACTGATTCAACACTCGAGGCAAGCAGAGAAGAAAAAACTCACCGCAACCGCCTGCTCCAGCCTCCGCGCCGCCTCCTGCTCTTCCCGGACGAAGGCCTGCAGGTGCTCGCTCCGACCACGAAGCTGCGAGCGCAAGGCATCCGCCGCGTCGTCCTCCCGGGTTCGCGGCCCGACCACAACCTCGCCGGTGCTCGCCCACGGTTGCTGCAGCGCGGTCCCGGCGCCGGATCCGCTTCCACCTGGCCGCTCGGGGTTCGCGGCAGCTTGGGGCGGCACGACCATCAGGGTACCGGCGTTCCCGGTCGCGGCCTCCGGGGCCGGCGTCGGCTGCGCTTGGCCAAATGGTGCGGAGTTCGCCTCGCGCCTCTCTCCGCCGCCCTCGCCTCCTCCTGCCGGGTCGGCCCGGGGCGGCGTGCCCACGATGATATTCTCATCGACGTCCGACTCGCCGTTGGCCGGCTCCGTCCGCCCTGCCGGCTCGCCCGCTCCCTCCGGCTGCGGCTCGATGATCGTCACCGCCGGCGCCGAGCCCTCCTCCATCTCCGGCCAGGCCGGGTCCACGGTGGTCCTGGCCCGCCTGGTAGAAGCCCTCTCCCACGCCCGGGCCGAGGCCTCCTCCATCTCCTTCTCGGCCTCCGCCCGGTCCCGCCAGGCAACGCTCGTCGCCGCGTCAAGACCCCGGCCGGACTGACGGGCCTCGAGGTCCTCCTCCGCGGTCCGGTCCGGCTCGCGGTCGATGGCACTGCTCCGGGTCTTCCTCCAGACGGCCTCGCCCGCCGCGGCCTCTGTCGCCGCCACCGCCAAGTCAAGAGCGGACCTGTGCACACCAAGTTTATCACCGCGAAGGTACGAGCGAGAAGCAAGCAAGAAATCAGAAAAAAGACAAGACACACTTACCCAATCACCGTCGGGACCTCCCGCCTCTGCCCCACGGACGGGGCGAGCCGGCGCTTCTTCTTCACGCCGGCCCTCTCGCGCGCCGGATCCGTCGCCGCCGGGCGCTTTGCGGCCGGCCTCGTCTCAACCGCCACCTTCCCATGCGGCCGGCTGACGGCCGCCGCCGCGCGGGCCGGCCCGGCGCCGGCCGTCTTTCGCAGCCGTCTTGGGGGGTCGACGCTGCCGTCCTCCCCGGCCGAGGGCGCTGCACCGCGGGCACCGGTCAGGGCCTCCTCGTCGTCATCCGGCCAGTCTCGCAGTAGATCTGGGGGCGAAGACTTACCCGCATTCCGCGACCCGCCGGCCGCGGCATCGGCCAGGCGCACTTCGACCGCCCCCTCCTCCGCCTCGGCGCCGGCCTCCTCCATGTCCGAGTCGGGCAGGTCGGCCAACAGGATCTGGGGATTCGGCCCGTCGTGATTCCGCTGGCTGGCGAACAGCTGCGCCCCCTCCCACGGCGTCAGGACACAAGAATAACGTCGAAGCGGCAAAAAATAAAGACCAGGGACTCACCGCCGGCGCCGGGTTCCCCCGGTGATAGGGTTCCTTCCCGAAGCACCACCCCTCCTTCTTCAATCCCGGCCTTGGAGATATGGTTCACCCGTTGGGCGATCCCGGCCGGCGTCAGCTCCTTGGTCGACATCCGGGTCGGGTCGTGCCGGCCGCTCATGTCGCAGATCCGGTGTGCCCGGCGCTGCAGCGGCAGCACCCGGCGGGCGATGAAGGCCGCGATGAGGTCGGCCGGCTTCAGCCCCTCGCGGTCCGTCATCTCCCTGACCCGGCGGCAGATGTTCAGGAGCTCCTGCGGCGACTTCTTGGGGAGGTAGCCCTAGTTCAGCTTCTCGAGCGGCGGCGCGTCGACGAAAGGCGGAAGGTTGATGATTTCCACCGCCGGGTCGGCGTTCCGGACGTAGAAGAACGTCGTCTGCCACTTTTTGGCCGTGTCCTCAAGCGACAGCTTGGGAAACGGCCCGTTCGGCCGGCCGGTGACCACCGCGGCTCCGCAGTCCGACATGACGCCGGCCGACGCCCCCTGCTGCTTGAGGAAGAACATTTTCCCCCACAGCTCCACATTCGGCAGCGTGCCGAGGTAGCCCTCGCAGAGCGTGGCGAAGCCGGCGACCTGCAGCACGGCGTTGGCGCCGAGGTGGTGCGGCTGCAGCCCGAAGAAATCGAGGAAAGCATGGAAGAAAAGACTCGCGGGAAGGCCGAGCCCGCGCTCGAAATGAGAATAGAAGACAACATGCTCGCCCGCCCGCGGCTGCGGCACCCTCTCCGAGCCGGGCGCGCGCGCGACCAGCGCCTCCGCCGATGGCAACCGCTTCGTGCGGCGAAGGTAGCGGATGTTCGTCTCGGTCGTGATAGAGCCCTCCCAAGAGCCTTTCGGCAGCGCCATTGGGGAGGGTTTTCTACGGGCGAGAAGATGCGGCGATGGAGAAGAGGAGGGAGAGAGGGAGAGCTGCGCGCTGCGGCCCTCGTGTTGCGACGCGCAGCAGTAGGCGTGGGCAAGGCGTGCGGCGGCGGCGGCACTTCTCTCGGGCGTGGCGGAGAAGAAGCAGAAGCAGAGGACAGGCGAAGGGCGGGGGTGTGCGCGGGAGCGTTTCCGCCGCACTCTCCCCTTTTCCTCATTTATAACGACGAGAGAACGTGGGGGAGTGGGATCGTTTGCGCCCACGATCCCCACTCCCCCGCGCTGTGCCCGCGCGTTCCCCATACACATTAACTGCATAGGGAAGCGCAACCGCCAAGGGTCGCCGTAGTAAATCCCTCGCGCGCGGGCCGAGGGCGCGTCGTGGCGGGCCCGGTCCGCAGTCGCGTCCCGTCGCGCGTGTGGGCTGGCAGGCCTCGCCCGCCGCGAGGCGGCACGTGGCAGTCTGTCAAGCTGCGGTGGGCGCGAATCGTCGTGCAAAGCAAGACTCGTCTGGCGGACGTTTCCGTTTCCCGCCCAGGCCGGGGTGCCGCGACCCGGCCTCGGAAGCCGGCCCCCAGCGGGTGTTCCCGGCGTCCGCTGCCGCGTTGCCGACGCGCGTACGGACAGAGCCGCCCGGCCGGGCTCCAGCACTTCGTCAACGAACCGGCTCCACAGGGGGGTAAGCTGCGAAGGCCCTCCTGCCTGGAGCCGGCGAACCTTAACAGCTTCGGGGACTACTGTCGGGGGGATGATCCCCGGGTAGACAACGGAGCCCGGATCCCCCTTCTTTTCAAAACATCGGGGCAGGGCAAGCCCCTCAATCCGGCTGGCCTGCACACCGGCTCCCCAGCGCGAGCCGACTCGGCATGGCGACCCGGCCCGGCCGGCTAGCCTAGGCCGGCTGGCCGCTGGAGGACAGCCCTCATGACAAGACCAGCATGGCGACAGCGCCCCCTCCTTGGCGCCGACCCACGCGGGCATGGCTACAGCGCTCCCTGCGCCCCCGCCCGGGGCGGGCGGTGTCCGGGCGGCGCGATCCTGTTACTAGGCGGCGCCGACCGACCTATGACGAACGACAAGACCTGCCACAGTGCCGCGCTGCCGACCGAACTCGTGCCCGGCGGACCCGGCGCACCCGGCGCACCTGGCGGACCCGACGGACCCGGCGACCCGGCGGCCCCCACCGCCGGCTCCTAGACGATGACACCAGGGCCCCGCACCCGTGCATCTTTACTCATGTAACCCTGGGGGTCGGCCTATAAGACCCCCCGGGAGGCTTCCATGCAGGGGGGTTCGCTCTCTCTGAGCCTGGAATTTGGGTTGATCTCAGTACACATCACACTCACACGCTCATAGGAGAGGAAGAATGGAGGTCTAGCTCCTTCCTCCTCCTCCGCTCAAACAGCTCCAGGAGCAACCTTGTAGCCCTTGCGCTTTCCATACACCATTCGGCAGGACTAGGGGTGTTACCTCTCCGGAGGGCCCCGAACCTGGGTACGTCTCGTGTCTCGCACTTGCGCGCGCCAACCTCGCCTCCGGAATCCACCGACGCCCTCTCGTAACCCCAACTTTTTAGCCATCTTATGGCATCTGCCGTGAGAATACCACGACAACGATCAAGCCTAAGGACTCACGGGAAGATATCACAACACAACTCTAGACAAAAAAAAATACAAGCTTTATATTACAAGCCAGGGGCCTCGAGGGCTCGAATACAAAAGCTCGCTGACATACAAGCATTAGCGGAAGCAACTCAAAAGTATCTGAGTACAGACACAAAGGTTAAACAAGCCTGCCTTAAGGAGGCGAAAACAAACAACGACTCTGATCGAAAAGGCGCAGGCCTCCTGCCTGGGAGCCTCCTATCTACTCCTGGTCGCCGGGCTTCACGTGGTAGCCGGCATTGCCGAGGTAGTAGAAGTCGTCGACGGGGTCAGCTGGCTCCGGGGGTCCGTCATCTGGTCGCAGCAATCCGGTATGGGGAAAAGAGGTAGCAAAGCAACAGTGAGTAGTCATCCAAAGTACTCGCAAGACTTACATCAGATCTATACTAAGTATGCAACGGTATCAAAGGGAATGGCTGTATCTGTGGACTAGACTGCAGAAATGCCCGAATAGAGGGGAAAGCCTAGCCTATCTAAGACTAGCATCTTCAGCGTCTTGCAGCATTAGAAGAGTGCAGATTAGCAGCATAACATAAAGTAATAAGCATATAGTAGCAAAGCTCAGAGATCCTTTCTCAACTCCCTGCGAGAAAGCAATCCCGGAGCTTACATATTAATTAACATGTATCCAGTTCAAGTTGTAGTAGATCGGGATACAACACTGAGCGTCCTGTTACCGTGGACACGGCTATTCGAATAGATAACTTCCTTGCAGGGGTGCACTACTGTTACCCAACACGCTCGATTAACTCCGGCCGGACACACTTTTCTCGGTCATGCCCGGCGTCGGCTGATCGACACGACGTAGTCCTACCTAGGCTCAGCAGAGAGGTCCCCGTCGGTCTACATCCTAAGTGCTCAGGGGGTCTTGGGCCCATCACCCTTTGCACTCCGGGTCGTTGCGTGCAGGGCGAACCAGGCACCACCTCTCTCCTGGATGGCGCCGGCCCAGCCGTGCCGCAATGCTGAACTGGACGTCTGACAGAGCTTTCGGCTGATACATACGGCGCCGAGGGCTCCATTAAACCATTATCCCGCGTGGTGGTAGTGCGTATAGGCCAGTGGCCAACTCAGATCAATACTCAAATCCGTTAGTGCATTATTAATTTTAGTGACGGCTGTCGGGACAAGTCCGGAGCTACCACCACAACCTGGTTGGTACCGCTAAACAGCCAGCCGCCACAGTAACTCTCGCGGGTGCTCTCCGGGCCCGCCCGACTTTTTATTGTATCTCTCGCGACTTTGACTTTACTACAGATACTTGTTAAAGTCGGGTCGACCCCGAGGGGTACCTACGTAGAAATAAGTGAAACCGTTTTCCCTCATGTGATAGTGATCGGGTTTTTTCTCGGTTGGATCAGTTGGTTGAGTAGGATCGATACCATCTTTTGAGGTTGTGGTGTGTAATGTGCTATAAATATGGAGTATTCACAATTATCCGTTTTTTACAAGTTTGCTTGTCATCTTAGTTCCATGTTTTTATGTCAGGCCTCTTGTTTTTCTAGTAAAAAACATTGAGTGGGTAACAAAGAGCATTGAGTAAAATTTCCATAGCAAAGAAAATCACAGAGAATTCTAGGCAACCAGTTCGGAGCATTTGGCGTATGCTTGACTACACGCGTGGAAAGGACTTAGTCGCTTCAGCGGCGACGTAATTCCATATGCGGCAATCATCGACACGCCGTCGTCACATGAAGGTCCGAGAAGGTGAAGTATTCCAATGAAGTCCGACATGCAACTGGTGTTTTCTTGTAGTGTTTGTTTGGTAACACTAGACCTTTTTTCTTAACACATAGCTTTCACTCTCTTGCGGAAAATTGAACAAAAGAAACATATTGTCCAAATGTTTTTTTAATGGTCCAACAAAAATATGTAGCAGGCTCCACCACTAGCGACTAGCTTTTTTTGCGAGAAAACTTCCGATCTATTCATCTCCAATCATGGTACTACAATGAACACCAGAAATAATAACAATTACACCCAGATCCATATGTCGACGCGCGCATGTGTCGTGTCCTTGCTGAAGGTGGTGGATTGAAGCTTCGCTTCGGGGATGAGAATCCGTAGTTCAACCTTGTATTGGACTCGTCATCATCGGCGTACGTGCGACTATTCCTTCTTGAAGGCGTAGTCTACGAGTTGTGTATTTTTCGTTTTGATGTTGTCTTGTAACATAGGGTTAGTGGCTATCTGGTGAAGTTACTGTCGCAAGGTATGCAGCCTCGGGTTTTCCTTTTGCTTTATTTCCAGGTCGATGTTGTTTTGCTGCTGCATTCTTAATAATACATGGCTGCATACATGGTCCAAATGCAGAGGCCGGGGTTATCCTCCTTTTCGAAAAAAACATACAGATCCATAGACCACCTAGCGACGACTACAAGCACTGAACCGAGCCGAAGGCGCGTCGCCGTCATCATCCCTCCCTCGCCGGAGCGGGACAAAACTTGTTATAGTAAACAGTCGGGAAGTTGCTAGTGGTTGTAGCGACTGCCAACTCACCCGGAATCTTGAATACAGTCGCAATAAAGTGCACATACTTTTTCAATAGCGTTACTTTGCTCAGGTCTTGGACGTAACATTATATTTGAGTTTAATGCAAGTCTTAGTTTCAGAGGAAGGACTGATGGAGCGAAATCCACAATGTATTTTGAAACCATATTTTTTTTGAGAATATTTTGAAACCATATATGAAAGGTGTATGGACACTTGAATCTGTGGAAGTTTACACGTCTACCAGGGTGCGGACGTCACACTTAGCATATAGAGCAATCAAGCGATAACTACCTTGCTTAAACAAGAGGGCAGGTGACCGAGACATGGACCAAATTAGGAACTTCAACATCTGTTACACATGGACTAGTCGTGTCTATAAACATATCGACCTTGACATGGACAAAGGGCCATTTGAATTAACAAGAGCGTACAGCTATTACCCTTTCGAGGCGCACTAGTTTTATTGAAGCTTTTTTGTGCTTCAGACTCTGAACACCTTCCCCCAACACTTGTTCTATTCTTGTGCTTCATGTATAATCGCTTGGCATATCAAATCAACCAGTGTACACACAATGACACAATCACCAAAACCACCCGTTACCCCACCGACGGCCGTTCCCAGATACACGAACCCCTGAACACGACGGTACAAACCGCACGTGCAACCGCCAGCTGGGCCATAAACACTCGTGGGCCCGGCGCGACAGCGTATGCAGAAATTATCGTCCGTTGCAGGATTGCAGCACCGGGGTCAGCTGCGCAGCTGTGCGGGTACGCCAGACGAGTGACTGTAGCGGGGCGGGGATCCCCCAAGATCGAATCTCCCTGCCGCCAGTGCGACCCCGAGACGGCTCACGGACACGTGGGCCTCCACAGACGCGTGGACCCACCGCCAGTGGGTGACGAGGACTACAGCCTTTTTTGCTCTGGCCGGACGCCCGCGCTGGTACGAGCTCTCCGCCCACTCCCAGCCCCACTCGCCACGTCATGGCTCTCCGAAAGGCACCCAGCTCACCCATCCCAATCACGCAGGCACGTGGGTCCAACAAAGAGCGTGGGCCCGCACGGCAGCCACCGCGTAGCGTTTTAAAGGACCGAGGTACGTGCGGCAATGAGTGACTGTAACGCACCCTCCCCGCTCGCGCAAAACCTCCGGCGGCACCGAAGAATCTAGAAACCAGTCACTGGCAAGTGGGACCTTTGGAGCGCGGGGCCCATGCGCAGGGAGACAGCCGCATATACCCGCACACCTGGGCGGAGACTCCCCAGCCCAGCTCCCCATGCCGCATCGAGACAGACGAAGCCCAACAAGCAGCGGCAATAGCTGAGTAGATTATTCTCCCCAAAGTCTCTCTCGCGATCGAACCCTCGCCCTTGCTCTCTCCCCTCCGTCTCGTCTAGCCTCCCCACACCCACACACACCGTCTCCCCCTCCCCCCGCTCCTCATCTCGCGATTGGCGAATTCGATCGAGGGTTTCCCCGCCCCAGGCGCCCCCGGATCCAGCTCCACGGCGCCAGCTCTCCAAAAGGGCTTCGGATCGCGTGAGAGAGGACTGCTCACTCGCTGCCGCTGGTTTTCCCCTCTCGTCAGCCGCCGCCGCCGCCACGACGACCACCAGCTGGACCTCTCCGCTGCGCCTCCGTTGGCGTCCGGTGAGAAACTCCGCTCCTCCCTCCATCTGAGCTCCCGGCAGCTGCTGGCTCTGTAGTATGTACTCGCCCAGTTCGCGTCGCGCCGGGGGTGCTCGTGATGTTTTTGGCCGCGGGCTTCGATTCGATGCGTCGGAGATGGGGGATGACAGCGGGTTGGTTTGCGTAACTGGAAGCTAGTTGGGGGATGACAGCGGTTTGCGTTTGTGCGCTTACTTTATTGCGTGTCCGAGTTGAGTGGGTGGGGGCGGCTGTGGCGTTGTTGTGTGTGTCAGTCATCGCTTTAGCGGTTTCGCTTTCGGGGATTGGTGCTTGCGGAGCTGGAAGCTCGTAGGACTCCTTTGCCTTTTTTTAGCGCCTCGGCTGTGGAGTTGGAGATGCGGAGTGGGAGTTCGGGGGCATAGTATCTATTTCAGCTGAGTCGATGCGCTTTTGTGCTTCGCTTACCAAGTTGATGCGATCAGTTCCAGGTTCTTCCCTGGTCCGTTGCCTTCGCTTTTCTGCTTTGAGGATTAGCCGTGTGATTTTGTAAGACTATGGTGGGTTGGTCGTGGCTCTAGGTTCAGTTGTTTGAGGATTCGAAGGCTGGACAGTTGGGGAATGCATTTTTGCTGTGAGTAGTAGGTGCTGGTTAATACAACGTGTTTACTATTCTGGGGGAACTTTATGCTCATCACGGGTTTTAGTTTTGCTGGTATTTGTGGTTGTGTTTACAGGGGTCTGTTTGGCCTCTTCGGTACATGTTTTGACTTTAGGCTTTTGCCGTTTTCTTATATCTATTGAAGTATCTTAAGGTGTAAATACCAAAATACAAACAATGGGTTGATCGAAGTGTGTAAAGGATATGCATGATTACTACCAAAACGGCAAAAACTGACTCTTCTTCGTCAATTAAACTTATACTCTGTCTCATCTCACAATCAGCTATTTCAGGGTCTATTCTGAACTGGACATGAATCAGCCCACAAAGTGGAAATCTGAGCATTAAATCTGCTTGGTTTGTGAGACTGTGAGGGAGCTGGATTCCGACATAATTTGTTATTGTACAAGATGTTTTGGCATGTACCTGGACTTTCTGCCGCATCACCAGTGAGTGCTTGCACCTTTGGTTATATCTTGTGTAGGGAACAATTTGGAGTTTTGATTTAATGGACATTTTTCTAATTCTTTCAGGTGGATACTATTTTAGACAAGGAAAATTTTAAGTTGGAAGACCTTCTTGACGAGGATGAAATAATCCAGGAGTGCAAAGCACTGAACACCCGCCTAATTAATTTGTACGTTTTCTCTAACACTGTTTCTTTGTGTTGTTTATTCGTTTCTCCGTGCTGTATTTTAGTACTTCTATACTCCCTCCGTCCGAAAAAGCTTGTCCCAAGCTTGTCTCTCAAATGGATGTATCTAGCACTAACTTGGTGCTAGATACATCCATTTGAGGGACAAGCTTTTTCGGACGGAGGGAGTATTATCTATATATGGGTACTTAGTATGAATGTATGATTGCTATGCATGTTTCTGTGCTCAAATCCTAATATGTGTGTTAAATTTGGCCTAAAGTTCCTACTTGAGCTTTGACTTAAAGTCGACTGCTTATATGATCATCTCTATATCTTATTTAATCAACCAAATGGAGTTTCACCCTTTTAACTCACTGTTCACTGTTTTGTTACATGGACTGGTCAATGTTTATGCTCCAGAAGATGAAAAGCCATGTGTCTTTAGCAGGAAATAATGTTAATATGCATTTAAGATACTATAATTATGAGAGCACTGTACGGTTATTAACAATAAACTATCTGTTCATTCTGGATGTTGTAGTTTGCGAGACAAAGTTCAAGTGGAGTTACTGCTCCGCTACATTGTGGAGGAGACACCTGAAGATGCTGAAAAGAAGAGGGTATTTAGGTATAGCAAGGCTAATTTATAACACCATTTCATGCTTGTCATAACATGAACTTCGCTCACTATGATTAGTGCCTGGTTTGCAGATTTCCTTTTATAGCTTGTGAAATATTCATATGTGAAGTGGATGTCATCTTGAAGACATTAGTGGAGGATGAAGATGTATGTCTTACTTTTAGCTTTCTATTCGTCTTGATGCAATAGTGTTCTCTTAGCATGGTGTAATTCCTTTCTTTTGCAACTGATTAGTTGAGCTATCTGTGCAGCTTATGAATTTACTTTTCTCCTTCCTGAAACCTGACCATCCTCATGGGACTTTGTTGGCTGGCTACTTTGGCAAGGTATTTATATGCAATCATTGACTAGACTACTGGGCAATTTTGGTCTCTCTCTCGCTGATTAAATGGCAATGCCCTCATTTTTATCCTGACATTTTAAGTGGACATTACTATACTGTGCTTTGCAGGTTGTTATTTGCTTGATGATGCGGAAGACACTCCCACTTATGAATTATGTGAAGGTTTGTACAGTGTCATCTCTTCTTTTGTTCGTCCATAATTTATCACCCATGTCAGCCATTCGTGTACGTTAATTATGCATTAGTACGTATTATGTTGAATAGTGGCTGTTGTATGTTTAGCGTACAATTGAATCATGTGGGAGTTTATGCTGATGCTGCAGCAGCTGCTCTAGAGTAGCCAGCTTATACCAGAATCAGTAACTTAGCATGTAGTAATAGAACCAAACACTAGTCGATTCGTGGAAATGGAAAGTATATTTGTACGCCCATCTTAGTTTTACAACTGTTCGAGGCTTAAACATCTGTAAAGCCATTTCTTGCTTCTCCTTGTTACGTTTGTATTTTATTTATATTTGTGGAGGAGTATTAATATCATTTGTTTTCTCTTTATGTGCATTTCATTCTAGCATTTAAATTTTTTTGTGCTGTTGTTTTTCTCCTGCAGAGCCATCCTGAAATAGTTAGTCAACTTGTTGATCTTATTGGGATTACTTCTATCATGGAGGTTAGTTTACTACAATCATATTTCCCCCATCTATCAGTGGTTCCGGCACTGAAAAAGTGGCCCCTGGGCCTACATGCCAGTGATACACTCAGTATACTTTGTGTTTGTGTAAGATTAATTAAATCCTCCCAGAAAATTTGATAGTTTGTTGGTCCGTATTGCAGGTGTTGATTCGCTTAATCGGCGCTGATGAAACCATGTATTCAAGTTATGCAGATTCAATGCAATGGTTAGATGACATACAAGTCCTTGAGATGATTGTTGACAAGTTCAGCTCATCCGTAAGAACTAAAGATTACTTTTAGCATCCAACCATGTCAATTGTTCACCTGTACTGTTTATTGGATTTTCAAACTATTTCAAAATTGTCCCTGCTGATGTTTGTCTGCACCATGCTACTCCTTAAGAAATGATGTGCCCTGAAAGGCTAGCCTTTTGGGTTTAAATTGATTAGCCAAAGTGCCATTGTTCTCCAAAAGCGCCATTTGTGAGTTATTTTAAAATTGAATAATCTTTTCTAGCAGAAACTCGCTCAAAATTCTACTTATCACTAACATATGTTATGTATATCTGATGCCTAAGGATTGATTTGACTTGGGTTTATCTATGCTTATCCGTTAGTTTGGCTTGACTACGGCTCTCCAGTCTGAACTTTAATGACTGTTAACTCTGCTTTTGAAATAAATAATCACCTTCAGATGTTAGAATATTCTGTCCAGTTTCTGGTTTACATCCGCACCGTAGTTGTTGTATAGTTTTTTCTCTGCACCCATACCAATGTAAGATGTTGAACTAGTGGCTATGCCCATGTATGTTTCACCATTCTACAGCTACACCATGTCAAATTTGAAGGTGGCTATATGTTTTCACAAGTTATGTATGAATAGTGGTCATTCTCCACTGTTGAAATTTCTCTCATTGTTTCTGGGGGCTTTGCGGTTCATGCTTTTATTGTCAACGTGACTCCTCTTAATTTCCATTGCAGGATTCTGCTGAGGTTCATGCAAATGCTGCTGAAATCCTATGTGCAGTGACTAGATACGCCCCTCCAGCACTTGCTACAAAAATTTCCAGTCCTAGGTGCTTAATATTTGTGCTCTCTTACATTGTAATACTAATATGCTATCTTGTCTTGGGATTTTTATAGTTTCATTTTGGTATTGAACACACCTGTGCATATTCTTTTCTTTTTGACTTCATATTTGCAGTTTTGTGGGGAGATTGTTTCATCATGCTTTTGAAGATTCAAGACCTAAATCAGTGCTGGTCCACTCATTGTCAGTGTGCATATCTTTGTTAGATCCTAAGAGACTTGTATCTGCGTCCTACCAAGCTTTCCGTAGTCAGTTAAGTCATGGAACATTGGTCACTGCAAGTCCGGAAACAGTTAACGGCATGCTGGATAGCCTTGGTTAGTGGTTGCTTTAGCTATTAAGCTTGTATATCTTTTCACATGGAGAGACACTAGCCACCGTGCTTAAATGTTCATGATCTGCTGCTAGTTTTATATTATGTATCTTTCATAATCCATACTGAAATACGAATAGCAAATGATACACATATTATAGGACTAGTATAATGTCAAAAAAATAAAATTGAAGGACTAGTAATTCAGCATGTGCACTGCATGTTTTACAAGTATCAAGAACCAGGACTATCTAAGTATCCACCAAAATGCAATGTCTTTGTTAGTCTTTGACCTGGGCAATTTGTTGAGAGAAAAAAATGTTTAAAGGATTAATTTCTTTTCAAGTGAAGATTAACTCTTAGCCCTCGCTTAAATATATATTATGAGATAATTTGCAAAGGTCAAATTTAATTCATGAGCTATTAGATGTGATTGTATTGTGTGGTTGAGATCATTTAGATTCTACCGAAGTTGCACCTTTTATAGAAGCGCAGATATATATTATATATCTCTTTAGAGAACATGTTTTATATACGTCTCTGAAATAACATGAATACTTTGTTAGTTATCTTTTAGTTTTAAATCCTACACAATTATTTGTGTCCATTCTTTCTACACTTGGTTCTGTTAAGTACTAAATATGAAGTGCGAACACTGCCTATATTTATTAGTTAAAAAACTAATGTTCAAAGAATAATATCCTTAAACTTTCTAAATTCCTGTCCATCACTTTCAGGTGATTTGTTGAAGCTGCTTGATGTTTCATCAGCTGAAAATATTCTGCCGACAACATATGGCAGCTTACAACCTCCTCTTGGAAAGCATCGCTTGAAGGTATGTAGTGCTTAATTTGTTTAGATGTACTGCTTTGAATTAGTCATGAAACGAGCATGAGTGCAGTGCAGGAAAGCAATAGTGTTCCTTTGTCTAGTGGTTTTGTAGACATTTGAGCTATTATTGGTCATATGACTACTTAAATGTTTCTTTACTCCGCAAGGTAATTGATATGCTTTCTATGTTATTATTGATGGTGGTTATTTTCCCTTTTCAGATCGTTGAGTTCATCTCTGTCCTACTGTCTATTGGTAGTGAAGTTGCTGAAATGCGTTTGATCGACCTAGGAGCAATCAAGCATGTTATAGATCTATTTTTTGAGTAAGTTACGCACTGTAATCTGCTTCACATAATCTTGTTAAAGAGCTGACAAAGAATTCACCGTCAGGTACCCTTTCAGCAATTTTTTGCACCATCATGTGGAGAACATCATCGTTTCCTGTTTAGAGAGTAAACAGGATCATCTGATTGCGCATGTTCTTGATGAATGTGAACTTGTCACAAGAATTTTAGAAGCTGAGAAGAACTCTGCTCTATCAATAGATTTAACCAAGGTACAAAATAGTATGTAGCTATTGATATCTTATTCTCAACCAGCTGATGGTTCTATTACTTTTCCCGCTGAGATATTCATTTATTACTCTCCTTGCAGCATACGCTATCTTCAGAGGGAAGAACTCCACCAAGGGTTGGATTTGTTGGTCATATTACACGCATAGCCAACAAGCTCATTCAGCTGGCCAATAGCAACAACACAATACAGTCACATTTGCAGGTTTAAATTTAATTGTCGATGAAAATTTTGCTACTATTTCCCTTGATAGTTATTTAATGGATCCCTTGTGCGATGGACACTATAGTAGACATGCAATAACATCTTGCCAAATCTTGCCAAAATTTCTTTGTTTATTTACCTTATCGCTATTATATGGCCTGCACTGAGCTTTGGTTGAGCCCATTACATTGAACTTTTTTACACTTAATTGGATTGCAGCAAAATTCTGGTTGGGCTGAGTGGCATGCTAGTATCCTAACAAAGCGTAACGTGGTAGAAAACGTTTATCAATGGGCTTGTGGGTAAGTATCACCTGACTTCTGTTTTATGTAACCATCTTCTGTAGCTCTGTGTTTGCATATGGTTTTTTATTGAATCGTACCTTCTGTGTTGAGTTCTCCCTTTTTCATGTTGCTTCCTTATGAATCATAATGCTGTGCTCTGTTAAATGAAAATGATACACGTCAGTATGATTTGTCTTAAGAATGTGATTATGCATGCGTTTAACTGCATCAGTGCTGTTCTGATCTCCAAAAGTGTATTATGCATATTCATTGACTTGTCAGTCACTCACTTTTGTCAGAGGAATTTTTATCAGTAATGTTGTGTTTCTTCACAATTAGGCTGCCTGAATTGTTAATGTTGGTTGCAAACAATTGTCATCATTTTTTGCTCCATAGCTACTGTACAGTTGTTCTGCCTTTTTCTTTAGATGGACATATGATTATTCTCTATGATCAAATTACACATCGAATCTTGTGAGAATGACACTGGTTCAACAAAACTTTCGCTATGACACAATTGCACGAAAGAAATAATAATCAGTTGAAGGTGACCGAGTTTTCCTCAAATAGAGGAACCACTATTCTGCTAACCCATTCCTTGCATGCCCATATGACCTTAAAAACTTCAAAAAGAGCAAGATTACATGCATGCATGTTTCATCTGTGTATTTTGGGTGTTGTTCCAGTGTCCAGACTTCATGTATGTGCTTAACTTATTTGCTTTGTTAAATGTCCTGCATTATATGGGGAAAATCATCTGCTGAAAATTTTCTTTGGTCATAGCCGACCGACATCAATGCAGGATCGAGGTAGGGACAGCGACGACGAAGACTTCCGAGACAGGGACTATGATGTGGCTGCACTTGCTAGCAATCTGAGCCAGGCATTCAAATATGGTATTTACCCTAGTGAAGATGTTGACGAGGTCAGTATTTTCTTCTTAAATACCACTAGTTCTGTCAAGGTATAGCTAATCACTTGGTATAGAACAGTCGTATTTGATCCCTTGATTTGTCATGTATTTTTTTAGATCTTTCATACTCATCTAATTTGTATAATGGGTCAGTTTTTGTGAGTACTTTTTAAGATAATAGAAATGCATATATGCAGACATATTGCTGTTTAATAATGTTTGGACCAGTGTTTGTTCCAAATTCTAACATTTCCTACCATGTAGAAAGCTAAATTTATGTATTAGATCTTGAGCGTATATTCAGATACATTTGATGAATAACTCTTTTGTGGGTTATGTATGCAGGCTCAAGCATCACAAGAGCGGGATGATGAGGTATGCTCACCTTTGCTTGCTTAAGTTCATGCACCATTATATACAGGATCTGATAACATGACATTATCACCTTTTGCTTGCTTAAGTTCATGCACTATTATATACTATCTGATAACTTGACAATATTTATATTTCCTGGGACATGTCATGTGATTGTCTGTGTTTTGGCTGTTACTATCTGCTGTAGGATGTGTATTTTGATGATGAATCTGCTGAAGTAGTTATTAACTCTCTTCGTCTTGGTGAGGAACCTGATAGGTATTTTCTTATCCATACAAATTGGCTATGTCTTTTCGCAAGTACATTCCATTTGGTGTCTGCAAAATGAACTGCCTGATGAAAAATATGCTTTGCAGTGGCTCCCTGTTTACAAACTCCAATTGGTTTGCGTTTGATGAGGACAAAGCACTGAACGATGGCCCAGAAGCTTCCCTTTCAGCAAATTTGGAGCCGCCTTCACTAAATGTGGATGATGACGATATGGATGAAGTCATTCTTGGTGACCCTATAGATGGCACAAAAGGCTCGGATTCACTTTTAGCTACCTCTGACAGGGACTTAAATGAAGTGTCTGGTCAAACAGTACTGTCGAATGGCCCCGTTGATAAATTGGAAAATGACATCAGACCATCAACTCCAGATGTAAAAGAGAGTCCAGCTGAGTGTGTTGAATGGACGGAGGAAGATGCTGAACCTGGTGAGGTATCAGAGAATACTGCAGTTCTAAGTAGTGAGGTTGGAAGTGAGAAGGTGATGGATGCCACTGATGGCGTTATGCCCAATACAGGACAAGTAGGAGAAGAACAAGCAAGTGAGAATTTGGTTGAATCCTCGGCTCCTGATACCACAATAGAAAAGACATTACCACATTTGCCGGATGTCAATTCAACTGGCGATTCTGAACCAGCTGATGGAAGCGCTAATCTGGAATCTCCCCTGGGTGAACAGAAGCAGGAAAAGGAGGAAAGTCAGGAGAAATAAAGTGGATCCGGGGGTAGCCGTATATCACAGTTTTGTTCACCATGGTGCTCGATGCCGGGATGGCTTGTGATATCATGGAGGTGCAGTGCAGGTGCTTGGGGAACCGGCGAGACCATTCTTGTCTAAATAGCTCAGGGGCTGATGTATTGATATTCTGCTGTACAATTTGCATTAGATTGCCCTGCCTTGCGCCCAAGATGCAAAAGTGGTCGCTTGAATTGAACATGGTCTAGTCGAGCTGCTCGAGCTTGTCTTACCTCAGAATTTTTTGGAGGTCTGTTGTTATGGTGTCACTGTACTCGGTCTGTTGGCGGTATATGGCGCAGCATGCTGATAAAGTAGACATCTCTTTTCTTCCTGTAATCATGGATCCGGGTTCTACTGTGTCGCGTCCGGTAAATAACTGATTATTGGTGATATCCGCTTCTGATACTTGTTCATTATTATTCCTCTAGGTGGTGCTATTATTAGTAGTACTGAAATTTTGACTGGAATTCAGACAGCAGATTATTATTCTCGTATGCACAATATGTAATACTATGGATACCATTTTTGTTTTTTAAGTGCTTTTTTACTCGCTGTCTCTGTTCAAGCTGTTGATTTTTTATAATTTTTTTGAAGTCAACTGTGTGCCCGACCACATGAATGGAACTTGCGATTGTGGTGGTGCAGCGAACAGTTCGTGTTTATGGCATGATTAGCATGAACATTTGCAAAAGAATAGGGTAACAAGTCACACGTCGTTTTACTTCACCAGTCACTTCCCCCCTTTTATTTGACACAATTTATTATTCATACATGTCAACGGGAGCCAATCACTCATCGATGATGCTCTGCCCGCCAAATGCGGCGATCGAGCAGGGAGCAAAACACCACGATCGCCAGAATTTTCACCGTCGCCTCCCGTCGAGTATGTGCTTCTGGTCGTGGCGCGGCGAAGTATCGGATCCCTTTCACCAACGACGGCAAGCAGCTACGGCATCAGAATCGGCAGCTGATGCAGGAGAACCAGCTCTTCTTCTGCGGACAAAAGTTCGTGGCGTCAATGCACGCGGTAAACCAAAGCATGCCCGTTGCGCAGAGAACGTACGCACGTACGTACCTTGGCCCGTTTGGGTGTCGCCACCCTGGTGTACTTGTAGCTGTTGCCGGGTTTGACGGAGCCGTAGCCGCCGTCGGCGTTCCTGAAGGCCGGCGGGATGACCGACTTCCCAGGGCCGGCGGTCGTCTTCTTGTCGTCGCGGGCTCTCTGGAATATGACGGTGAAGCCGTCGGCCGTCGCCGGGTTCTTCACGTCCCACTCCCCGAACTTGGGCAGCGACCGGCCCTTGTTCTGCGCGCATGGATCACACACGACAGGGAACCAACCACATCAACCACAGACCAATTGTACCGCCCGAACCAGAGATACAGTAGAACGTGTACGCACCGTGGGGTACGCCATGGCCATCGAGCTAGCTCGCGCGAGTAGGAAGGATTCAGACGACCGCCCGACCGGCCGCCGGGCACGAGGTGAAGGAGATCGAAGGCCGGGAGGAAGCCGCGACTACCAGGAGAGAAGTGGAGGGGGAAATGGACGGGAGGGTGGAGGGGCAAATGACAACTTCTACGACAATTGAATTTGAAAAGCATCCTTACAAAGAAGGATTGAACGAAGTTGTTCGAAAATCAACAACGAAAAAGAATAAGCTTGTAGTGGACTTATAGAAACATCTCAAAATTATGAGGTGACAACCGGCCACTAACGGAAACAATTGATCGCTCGAGCCGAAAGAAAAGACGCGAAACAACATCTCCCAAAGACAATGAAGGATTAATTGCACTTCGAAATGCAAGAAGAAGAATACTTGAGCTCCAACAAGAATCTTGAAGAACACTTTGAGAATGAATTAAATCCTGAACGAACCACCATGTAGAGTTTCCACGAAGAACTCCGGAAATGAAAGAAATGGTAGGAAGGAAGTGAAGGCTGAAAAGAACAAGATGGAACCTTGCGATGATTTAGATGGAGCTTCGTGACGAGATAACCGAGAAAACTTGGAACTCCGAAAGAAAAGATGAAGCAAAGGGAACCGAGACTTCATTCATCATGAACAAAACTCCGGAAGAAGGAATTAAATCTCCTCGAGGAAGCAAGAATAAGAATTATGTCATGCTTACCCTTCATCAACTTAAATTGATGACAAGCAACGGATTTGCATGCCACTTATTCTTCTTGAAAAGATTAAAGAGAGATATAGCACAAACTTGGGAAAGTCTTCAACGAACCACCGTTAGAATTGGAAATGAATGAAGAGAAAAGAATGAATCGCTGGGAAGAATTAGAAAAAATGAACGAAGATAATTGAGGGAAATTAATTACAAGAGAATGAAGCGATCACGAGCTTATTGGAGAACATTTGAACGAAGCACCGGAAGAATTTGAGAACGAGAGATGAACGTTGAGAATGAATAATTCTTCTGAATGACGGCCTTCGGAGAACCGAAAATGGAAAGGACTCATGAAATGCTCCGGGTGGGTATGAAAAGGATTTCTCACAATCGAAAACAATTATGAGGATGGCATGTAGCTAGAACCACGAATCTTCAAGAGAACGGATGAGAGAAATTCTTCTTCGGTCTTCCAATGCTGAGAATGCCTGGTATGCTTGTGGGCTTGCTAATTATATTTGTTGCCTAGCTTACATTGCATTGAGCTTGCTTTCCATAATAGGATTGTTCATCTAGTTGCATTTCTAGAGAACTTTATTTATCCGCAATTCCCTAAAATTGGTAATTAAGCTTAAAATTTGCAGTCTCCTATTCACCCCTTCTAATCGATCGTATCGATCCTTTCAATTGTTATCAGAGCTAAGGCTCTTTTATAGGGCTTAACCACCTAAGAGGATATGGAATATCAAGAGGATGTGGGCGGGGGGACTACCGCTCGCGGCGGAGGTCCAACAACCCCTTGCATCTCCTGCTCGCACACCCATTCCTAGGTATAATGTCGTTGAGCCTTTTTACTCTCCTCAACCTTTGTCGCACCCGCATATTAATCCTATTGAGGGCCCCCTCCTTTTTGAATGCTAACTCATTTGCTAATTTGAAACTAGCTATGGAGTCTCACATTCGAAGTGCATCAATGCAACTATGGTGGATTATGGTCGATGGTTTCAAGCCCAAGGATCCCACTAATCTTACTCCATGGGAAGCCGTTGACGATCAACTCAATGTTATCACTCTCAACACGTTGCGTCTTGTCGTGACCGATGATTATAGTGACTCAATTGCTCTCTTCAAGACCGCCAAAGAAATTTGGGATTGTCTTGAGGAGGCACTTGAAGGTGACGAAGCTATTCAAAGGTCTTGGTTGGCCTTGCTCAAGCAAGAGGTCAATTTGTTTGTGAGAAATGAAGGTGAAACCGCGGATGATGTGTATCAAAGGTTGAAGTCTCTTGTGCTCAATTTGAGAACCTTTGGATGCACTTGGGCAAATGATGATTTCATCAAGGACAATCTTTGATGCCATGGTCTTGACTGAGCATGCTATGGTGATGATGGTTCATCAACGTACGTATTATAACAAGTTGAGTCCGGCTCAGGTAGTATTATCCTTCTCCACCCATGATTTTTCGGAGACCAAGTTCAAGGAAACCTTTGGTATTGCTCAAGCGGCCAAGAACACAAAGCTTGCTTTGAAGCCCATGTGGTTATGCGCTCATCTAGGGAAGAATATAAAGTTGAAGAAAGTGTTGAGGAAGAAGTTGATACATCGTGCCTGGTAAATGACTTTGAAGAAGACTTGGCCCTCTTGGTAAAAAGTATTCGGGCACCATGGCAAACGAGGGGAATAATATCAAGGGAAGATCCTTTGGGAGAAGAAAGTGCTACAAATGTGATAGCCCAAGACACTTTGTTCATGACTGTTCCTGACAGCTACTCCCTTATACGTTCTCCAAACTTGAAATACTACGACACAAAAATTGGAAATCCAAACTAGACACCACAAGAACACACAGATGACGAATCCCGCCGTGAGTAGTTCAAATGGAGCTGTAAATTTTGTCCATGATCACTACTAGCATGGAACTTGTCCTTTTTTTTTCCAAAAAAGCTTAGGGTTTCTCTGGCTCCCGCCGGTCCGCTTCGTCTCTGGTGGCCTCAACGTAGTAGTAGTGGCCTCCGGGGATCTCCTGCTCCTGGGCTCCATCGTCTGATAGCAGCAACCGGGTATGGGGAAAAGAGATAGCAAAGCAACCGTGAGTACTCATCCAAAGTACTCGCAAGACTGACATCAGAACTATACTAAATATGCATCGGTATCAAAGGAATGGGGCTATATCTTTGGACTAAACTCCAGAAATGCCGGAACAGAGGGGGAGAAGCCTAGCCTATCGAAGACTAGCATCTTGAAGCAATCTTGCAGCATCAGAAGAGAGTAGAACACAGTAGCATATAATAGTGGTTATATAATAGCAACGCCCTGAGATCCTTTCGCGACTCCCTGCGAGAAAGCGATCCCGAGAGCGATATTAACAGTTTAATATTGAATCAGCATCAGTTTGTAGTTGTAGAGGATCAGGATACAACTCTGAGCGTCCTGTTACCGTGGACACGACTATTCGAATATATAACTTCCCTGCAGGGGTGCACTACTGTTACCCAACACGCTCGATCACATCTGGCCGGACACACTTGCTGGGTAATGCCCGGCCTCGGGTAATCGACACGATGCAGTCCTACCTAGGCTCAGCAGAGAGGTCAACACGCCGGTCTAAATCCTAAGTGCGAAGGGGTCTTGGGCCATCACCCTTTGCACTCCTGCACGTTGCGAGACTGGCCGGGGCCCAGGCGCGACACTGTATACACAAGTGACGTAACTAGCCCACCCCAGCAATCAGCCCGCATCTCTGAGCTGTGACGTCTGAAGAGCTTTCGGTTGATACATACGACGTAGAGGGCCCCATTAAACCATTATCCCATGTGGTGGTAGTGCGTATAAGGTCAGCGGCCTACTCAGATCAAATACCCAAATCCGTTAAGCATATTTAGTAGCTCGCAGAGACGAACAGAATTCCTGTCGCTCCGACTTGGTAACACACGGCTCGCGGGTGCTCTTGGAGCCGACCCGTCTTTATCAAATGATAGTAGTAAAGTCAAAGTACCCGTGTGTCCAAAGTATCGAGAAGGAATCCGAGGAATCACCCTTGATGGATTCCCACTCGAAGTATCGGTCAAGGTGAACCCGGAGGAATCACCCTAGATGGATTCACACAAGAGGAGTTGCACGACGGAAGCTTTATCGGAGGTGATGAAAGAGGAATCACCCTCGGTAACCCACAACCGGATAGCTATTCTACAGAGGCATCATCGGAAGTGAGATAAGAGGTATCACCCTCGGCACTCGGTGGTAGCTCTGCAGAGTCGAACAACTTAGGGGGAATGTGCGGTGATGTGTTGGTCTCTGACCGTCGATCATACTGATCGAGTCACTGGTGGAAAAGCGTGGCAACAAGGACAAGGGTGTGGGGCCATTGATGTATCACTAACCAGCCTATATTAAGCATATAGGATAACAGGTAAAGTATCAATAACAGGTTACAAAACCAGGCTATGCACCAGAATAGGAACTATTAGAACAGTAATAGGGGCAATTCTAATGCAAGAATAAGAGGGAAAGAATATGTGATATCTGGATGATCAAGGGGGTTTGCTTGCTTGGAAGCTCTGCTGAGAGGGGCTGGTCGTCTGAAGGCTGCTCGTCTGGAGTGTAGTCGTACTCAGCTGCGTCGGCGGCGGTCTCGGCGTCTATCGGGAGAGAAGGAGGGGGAAGAAACAATAAATTCACGGCAACAATGCAACAGCGATGCATGACATGCCTAAATGATATGCAGAGGTGATATATTGCCTATCTAAATATTTTAGAGGAATTAGGAATTTATTTGGATTTATTTTATCAAGGTTATGCACTATTCATCTATCGAATACGGGCAAAAAGTTCCATGTTCATCTAGATAGGAGTGATGGTTAAGCATTTTGACCACATATTCGGATTCTTCATATTTTTCTGATCATTTTTCATATATAAATTATTTTCATCCGAGTTACGGTTTAATTTATATGATTTTTCAAAGTTTTAATCATTTTCTGGAATTTCTGAAATTATTTAATTTGAATTATCCGAAACAGTAATGTGTGACGTCATCATGATGTCAGCGTGATGTCAGCGGTCAAACCCGGCTAGGCCAGGTCAAACCTGACCAGTGGGTCCCACTGGTCAGTGACTGATTTAACTAAACAGAGTTTAATTAAGTTAATTAGGTTAATTAACATGTGGGACCTACTGTTAGTGACTCAAACTAATTAATAGATTAATTAGCAGATTAACTATTTATTTAAAATGTTAATTAGCGCGGGGGCCCGCATGTCAGTGAGACTGGGCTGCCCAGTCAGCACCGTTGACTGGTCAACCCAGTAAACGGGGCTAGTGGGGCCCGCTGGCAGCATCCCAGGGGTGGGCCCTGGCCGTGCCACGTCGGCGCCGTCGCCGGAGTTACTCCGGCGACCAATTTTCACGGCGGCGCGCACGGGAGGGGGTTGGGTTTCGTCCATAGCGCGCCAAATCAAGCGCGGGAGGGCACGTTCGAACGTGAACAACGATCCGCGTCGATCTACGGTACTAGAGCGGGCTAAAACGGTCGGAGTTGACGGCGGCGTCGACCGCGGCGGCGCCAGAGTTCGGGCATGGTCGGGATCGGCGCTACGGGGCACGAGGAGGAGTTCTAGCGGCACGGGCGGACGCAACGAGGTGGCCTGAGCACGTTCATGTGCTTGGGCGAGCATGACAACGACTACAGCGGAGGCGGCGAGCTACGCGGCGGAGCTGGGCTCGGGCGGCGATGGCAGCAGCGGCTACGGGCGTCCAAAGGCAGCGCTAAGCGAGGGGAAAGGAGGGGCTGCTCATCGGGACCTGCAGATGTGCTCAAGTGGGCTCGGGGAGGCGCGAGGCGGCCGGATTCGTCGACGAACGCCGGCGATCCGAATGTTGAAGACGAGGTCGTAGGGCTCGAGGCAGCGGCTCCCGGCTCCAATGGCTTGGTGCAGGCGGCGTAGCGGACGGCGGCGATGCTCTACGACATGTCGGCGCTGCGCGGGGACGACGGAGAGTGCGGGATCGACGGAGACGGCGGAGGAAGCCCTCGGGCGGGAGAGAGAGAAGACGGGCGAGCGAGAGGGAGAGGGGATAGCGGGCTAGGGTTTCGCCCTGGGGTCCGTGGGGATGCCCTTATCCACCCCACAGCGGCAGCGACGCCGGGGGATGGCCAACAGCTGGCCATCGCCGTCTCGGCAGGCGTGCGCGCTGACACGCATAGGAGAGGGGGAGAGAGGTAGGGGACGAGCGCGGTGGTGGGCTGGGCCGCACTATTTGACTTAGGCCCAGCCGCACAGTAGTGTTAGGCCTTTTTCCCTTTAATTTTTCTGTTTCTTTATTTCTTTCTGTTCTACAAAATGTTTGTCCACAAATTGACTTTTGTAAAATGTGGAGTTATGCCACCTAGTTATGTTGCAATATTTAGCACTGTCAGAAAAGGGTTTGGTGAATAAATGATTTCATTTGATTTTTTAATTTAAACGAAAGGGATTAATTATTGCTGTTTTGGTACTGTTTTGATGATGTTAGAGTCATCTAGATAATTTAGGTGATGTTGTTTTTCTTAACATAATTAGTTATGGATTATTTGCTATTTAATGAACATTTTAGTTTCCAAATTGGAACAACTTTTATTTTCAATTTATATTTGAATTTCAATTTGAGTTGGAATTTGAAATGAGATATGATGCAAATGATGATCAAGCACTGTTAAACATGATGACTTGGCATTATCAGAGGGGGATCACTGTAGCATAATTACATGGGGTGTTACAAGGAACAAGCAAGAATTCTAAACCACTCGGGTTGAAACAAGATAGGCAAAGAATGAGAACGAAAGAATTTGGGCAGCACTCCAGTAGAAAAAAGAAGCAAAGCTTGATAAGATGAAAAGAACTTGAAAAGAGGACAATGCTCCGGTAAAATGGATAAGCAAGGAAAGAACATGATCTTGGCGAAAAAAAGATAATGGTTCGAAGAGAGCAACATCACAACGCCTTCGGAACAAAAGAATAGAAGCTAAATCGTTGGAAAGAAAAGAAGGGAGAAGCAAATGACAACTTCTACGACAATTGAATTTGAAAAGCATCCTTACAAAGAAGGATTGAATGAAGTTGTTGGAAAATCAACAACGAAAAAGAATAAGCTTGTAGTGGACTTATAGAAACATCTCAAAATTATGAGGTGACAACTGGCCACTAACGGAAACAATTGATCGCTCGAGCCGAAAGAAAAGACGCGAAACAACATCTCCCAAAGACAATGAAGGATTAATTGCACTTCGAAATGCAAGAAGAAGAATACTTGAGCTCCAACAAGAATCTTGAAGAACACTTTGAGAATGAATTAAATCCTGAACGAACCACCATGTAGAGTTTCCACGAAGAACTCCGGAAATGAAAGAAATGGTAGGAAGGAAGTGAAGGCTGAAAAGAACAAGATGGAACCTTGCGATGATTTAGATGGAGCTTCGTGACGAGATAACCGAGAAAACTTGGAACTCCGAAAGAAAAGATGAAGCAAAGGGAACCGAGACTTCATTCATCTCGAAGAAGACAATTGACTGATGAAAATTCATTCTTACGTCACACTTGAAAGAATTTGAGAATGACTTAGAAGAGTCAGGTAAGATCCTGGGAAAACACCTATGGGTTAGGGCCCACTCAAAGATACACCGTTGAACAAATTTTTAAAGAGAGATTACACTGGTGATTTAAATGGCTTGAATAAGGTAACAACCTCGAAATAGCTTGAACGGATTAAGAATGGAAACGCGAATCTTCTGCGACATCTTCAGCACTTCGGAGCAAATGAATAGCGAGAGGTGAATGATTAAGAGGTTCACCGGCAATGGATAAGAATTTGAAACGAGGAAAGGGATATGATAAACACCGAAAGCTTGCATTGAATCCACTGGAGAAAAACGAGAATGAAAGAATGATTAACTTGTAGCTCCTGAGCATCTTCACTAGAAATCACCTGCTAAGAACAATGAAGGAAAAGAGTGAAGAGACTTCTCATGAATAAAATGGATACTTGATTTGAGAATTTTGAGTCCGCAAAGAAAAGGGTGGGAGGGTGGGGAAAATAAAGACAACTTGGGATGGGTGAAACGAACGCCGTTGAGAAAACTGAGAATTGAACTTGCAAATGTTGAAAGGATCGAATTAATTCATGGAGAAGCACGTCGGTTGAAAAAGAATTTACATGACAATCTCGATGATCAAGAAGGATTAGCACTCCCATAGAAATATGAGAACATCGCTTAGGAAAGGTATGGAATCAACACTTGACTTCGAAGCAACTCAAATACCACAACAAAAAACAAAACAAAGGATTTGGCTTGGAGAATAAGCCGGAAACAAATACATAACCCCTCATGCATTTGTCATAAGGATAATCCTAGGTAGCTACTTGAATTCCCACCTAAGAACTCCCTAAACTTCTTGGTTATGCGATCATGTTGCGGGTCCATGAACCTACTCAGCAAACAACAACCTAATCAACTGCAACTGTATCCGCAACCCTTAGCACACAACCGAGAAACTCCGCAAACTCGTCTACCTCAGACCTTCGAAAACACAACGATACTAGTCACGGTGGATCATCCGAGCTATCTCCTCCAGTACTGGGAAAAGTCACGGCACTATTTGCCACCACATAAAGTATAGAAGCGTTTCGATGTCGGCGTCCTCTGGTATTCAGGAACTGAAACAATAGCGAATGTGACAAGAACACCTTGGAGCTCAACTCCTCGGGTCCAATCCATACGGTCAGGAGGCACCAAGACAGAATTCCCGTCACAACGATATCATAACGATTCCAAAATACCCGCGTGACCCTAAAAAAATTTGAGTGAGAAGAGGTAACAGAATAAAACATCTACGTCACAATTCCTCACCAGAGCGACGAAGGGGATAAGGAGTAAAAAGAATTCCTACGCTCCGATATATAACTAGACTCAAAATAGTTTTTCTTCTATACTCGCCAACGGTTCGATCAATCAAGGGGGCTCCTATGGTCGGTCGAGGCTCTGATACCAACTTGTCACGCCCAATATGCGATCCTATCCTCGAGGAACTCGGAGGTCCCCCCAGGGATAGAAGCGCATCTTGAAGACGCTTGCAAGGTGGATATCATTACATCGTACCATGTACATAATAGATGGAGATACAGACAAATACATACAATCATCACATGAATACATCAATACATAGCAAACTCCATACAGAAGAGCAGAATCCGACTACGGATGAAATCAAACTAAAAGAAGAACGACATCCACCCTGCTAGCCCAGGCTGCCGACCAGGAACCTATCCCAAGATCGACGAAGAAGAAGAAGAAGCAGAAGAAGAACTTCAAAAGCAAACGCGCATCGCTCTCGCGTCAAATCATCGCATTACTTGTACCTGCATCTGTTGTTGTAGTAATCTGTGAGCCATGAGGACTCAGCAATCCCATAACCATGGGTAGCAAGACTATCAAAGCTTAAAGGGTATGGAAGGGTAAGGTGGTGAGGTTGCAGCAAGCACTAAGCATTATATGGTGGCTAACTTACGAGTACAAGAATAAGAAAAGTAAACTACGCATAACGGTCGCAAACTAATAATGATCAAGAAGTGATCCTGAACACCTACTTACGAGTCAAACATAACCCCACTGTGTTCCCTTCCCGAACTCCCTCGAAAAGAGACGATCACGGTTATGCACGCGGTTGGTGTATTTTAATTAGAATTAGTGTCAAGTTCTCTACAACCGGAGGTTATAAATATCCAAGTCGCCACATAACCGCGGGCACGGCTTCGCGTAAGATTTAACCCTGCAGGGGTGTTCCAACCTGGTCCATCACAAACCAACACAAGTTGCGATGGAAGACCTCAACCTCAAGAAAACCCGATCAACCTCGAGTCAGCCCGAAGTATCCTCGGAATCCCGGTGCACAAGACATTTCGACAATGGTAACGCAAGTCCAGCAAGACCTCCCGGCGTGCCGACACCCTGATAGTAGCCGCGCGTATCTCGTCTCAGACCACGACCGGATGGGACATCCTATGAGTAAAACCAATGCCTCGAGTTTCCCCGTGGTGGCCCCGCAGTCTACCCATTTCGGACCAACACCATCGGCACTGGCCCACCTGTATTATGTTGAATTAAGAATCCTTGGGTAGCGCTAACTCCCTATGCAAATTAATTATTTAATTCAGTATTATTATGTTGGCAAAAGTTAAAACCAAAGTTGGGCCTTGCTGGAAGCGGTTATTCAAAGTGAACTGTCAAGAGGGTCCGATACCCCTGAGCATGTTAGGAACGCTAATCAAGGATCATAACACCGGTATTACGGAAACTAGGGCGGCATGAGTGGAACAAAACACTAGGCAAAAGGCCGAGCCTTCCACCCAAAACCAAGTATATAGATGCATTAATTAAATAAGAGATATTGTGATATCCCATGATATCCATGTCCCAACATGGAACAACCTGCACTGCATCTGCAACTAGCAACGCTATAAGAAAGGGACTGAGCAAAGCAGTAACATAGCCAAACAACGGTTTGCTGGGTAAGGGTGGTTAGAGGCTGTATCATGACATATGGGATGCTGACATATATGTGGTAGGAAGCGCGACATAGCGATAGCATCGAGACAACTAGCAAGCAAAGATAGTAGAGATATCCAAGGTCATGATCATCTTGCCTGAAATGCTGCTAGGAAGAAGACCGAATCCATGAAGAAGACGAACACGCGTAGTCGAACGAATCCTCACTCCGAAACGTTACTGGGACTATCGAGAAGAAGCACAACCGGAAAGAAGCAAACAACATGGTAAACACACAAACATAATCATGGCATAATGCACAATCAAGTATGATGCATGTCCGGTTTAATGAGGCATGGCATGGCAAGATGCAACAACCAAATACTACACATTAAGTGAAGCTCAATATGCAACGAGTTGCATATTGACGAAACTCCACAACAATTATTTAGTTCAATCCCGTTTATGCTACTCATCAATATTAAATGTTGTTAAACATGGCAAGAGATGAAGCATAATTAAGCTATCTATCTAGGCAATTTAAAAGAGGCAGGAAACAACAAATAACAATTCCGGAAAATCCTCATATGCAATTTTCGAAATTGGTACTGTTCTGCCCTAAACACAATTTTAATGTTGTTAAACATGCAAAGTGAGTGCACCATGTTAACCTACACGTTTTTCTACCCAATTTACATATAAAGTTTATTTAATTCGGAGCTACGGTTATTTAGTTATGAAATAAATCATTTTAGCATGGCATTTAGCAATTTTAATGCAAACAACAATTTAAATGTTTTTAACATGCATGAGAATGACATATTCAAGTTGTATGCAGTTTTATGAAAACATAGGCTTATATCAATATATGAGGCATTTGTAGCCATGGCGGAAAGAAATGGGTGCCACGGCGGCGATAACGGAAATGGTGCCACGGCATCATTCCGGTTCCGGTAACTCGTTGAGATACCGGTGCAAAGGAGGAACAAGCGTGCAGATGTGCGGAACATGCAAGAGATGGTGGGGTGATCCCGGTTTCCGGGTTCCCACGTGTCGGTGGCATGACAAACGAGGAACGTGCACGAGACAATTCGAACACGGTGTAAACATGATCATCTCATACAACAAAGCATTCGTTCATGGGCGGTCGTCTCGTTGGTATACCTTCGAAGCGTGTGTTTCGGGGCGGACCGAGTTTGGTGTGGTGTAGCGGAAGCAGTGGTTCACGTTCGGGAAGCGGGTCACGGCGATGGTAGTCGAACTTGGCGATCCGAGGGGTGCTTGGCGGTCTCGGTCTTGGCGACGGTAGTCGTACACGGCAAATGTAGTGGTACTATGCGCCGGTCGTCGTGGTACTTGCCGAAATCCACAGAGGCGGTCTTGGCATATCCGTGCGTAGAGGTACTTGGCATCGACGTCCTGGTACTTGGCGTCCTCTCGGTCTTGACAGAGATGAAACGGGACAGCGATGGCCATGCGCAGTGAGGCCCCAGTCTTGCGAGACTTGGTATGAACCGAAACGAAGTAGCACAAGGCCTCGAGTCTTGGTGGTCAACGAACGGGGGCGGCCTTGGTCTTGGAGCATAGGAGATGTGGCTGTCGGCGGATGCGCACGCAGTAGCAGCAGCAACGCGGGCAGACAAGGCATGGGCGAACGAGGCGGCAGGCACGCGGTGCTATGGTGATGGTGCAGGGGAGCGGCGTCCTGCCTGAGCGGGGTAGAGGTGCACGCGCCGCGGCGGCGCCATGGCTCAGCCGAGATGAGCTCGGGCGAGCTCGCACGGGAGGCGAGACACACGGGGCAGGGCGAGGTGAAGAAGTTGCCAGACGAAGCGGAGGTGGTTGGTAGCGCCATGGAGCAGTGGAGGTCACCGGCAGAGCTGCAGAAGGATGGCTTGCTGATGGAGGAGGGCGCGGGCCTCGCGCGGGAGGAAGAAGCAGAGGAAGGCGAGGAAGGGCGCGGTCACGGCTGGTCTCCGGCGACCGGAGTCTGGCGGGGTCGGGCGGCGGTCCACATCAGGGAGGCCGAGGCGAGGAGGCGGCGCATAGGCGGGGCCTCGCTGGAGAAGGAGTGGAGGGACGGAAACGGCGGCAAGGCTTCGGGTGCGAGGGAGAAGGAGGCGGCGCGTGGGAAGGAGAAGCAGAGGAGGGGCTCGCGCGGAGGGGCGTCGTGCTCGCCGGCGTTGGGGTCCCGGCGGCAACGGGCGCAGCCATGGCGATCGGGCACTGGGCGCTGCCCCTCTCCGTGTTGTGTGTGTGTGGCGGCAGGAGAGAGGATCGAGAGGGAGAGTGGGGATCGATCGGGATGAGGCTGGTTGCGGGCTAGGGTTAAGGAGCTGGTGAGGGCGGCTGGGCCTAGCAGGCTGGCCTGGTTTGAGGCTGCGGCTGGGCTGCTGCACTACTCCTCTCTCTCTCTCTCTCTCCCTGAATTTCTCTTTTCATAAAAAAGAGAGAGACAAAATAGAATTAAGAGGAGAGGCCATGGAGAAGAATAAAATGGTGGGACATTTTTGTAAGGCTTTATGGTATATTTCCACCCCAACAAAAGTGGTGCCAACAAACTAGGAGAAGTTAAATCCAAACTTATTTGACTTGAGCCAAAGGAGTTCGAATGGAGGCTAGGCTTTACGAGAGTCCAAAGATGTTGAGAATTATCGTGGAGCTTGGGAATAGAATAAAAGAATTAAGGGCAAAGTTTGAGGACCAAACTTGAAATGGATAGACAAGGAATTAAATTGCATGTGTGTTATGATGAATTCCAAATTAGCGGAATGTTTATTATAGCTCCTTAATAATAGTAGGAGACTTTGAATATGTTTTAAAGAGAAATCACCATGTGCATTTCCCTCAATTTAAATGGATCAAAGATCCATGCAATTTATTTATGAGAAAACATTTAGGTTGGTAATATTGATGGCATGATGACATGATGCAATGCAAATGATGCGATGATGAATGCAACAAACAAATAAAACACACGACGACAACGAAATAACTGGAAGGCATCTGGAGCGTCGGTCTCGGGCTGTTACAACACTCCCCCACTTACAAGAGATCTCGCCCCGAGATCTAAGCATGAGAAGAGGAAGAGGAAAAAGGAAGAGGTAAAACAAAGTTGCTTCTTGGACAAACGAGTGAAACCAACAAACCTCGAAGGTTGCAAGAGTTGAAGAATGGCTTGAGGAACAAGCAAGAATTCTAAACCACTCGGGTTGAAACGGGATAGGCAAAGAATGAGAACGAAAGAATTTGGGCAGCACTCCGGTAGAAAAAAGAAGCAAAGGTTGATAGGATGAAAAGAACTTGAAAAGAGGATAATGCTCCGGTAAAATGGATAAGCAAGGAAAGAACATGATCTTGGCGAAAAAAAGATAATGGTTCGAAGAGAGCAACATCACAACGCCTTCGGAACAAAAGAATAGAAGCTAAATCGTTGGAAAGAAAAGAAGGGAGAAGCAAATGACAACTTCTACGACAATTGAATTTGAAAAGCATCCTTACAAAGAAGGATTGAACGAAGTTGTTGGAAAATCAACAACGAAAAAGAATAAGCTTGTAGTGGACTTATAGAAACATCTCAAAATTATGAGGTGACAACCGGCCACTAACGGAAAGAATTGATCGCTCGAGCCGAAAGAAAAGACGCGAAACAACATCTCCCAAAGACAATGAAGGATTAATTGCACTTCGAAATGCAAGAAGAAGAATACTTGAGCTCCAACAAGAATCTTGAAGAACACTTTGAGAATGAATTAAATCCTGAACGAACCACCATGTAGAGTTTCCACGAAGAACTCCGGAAATGAAAGAAATGGTAGGAAGGAAGTGAAGGCTGAAAAGAACAAGATGGAACCTTGCGATGATTTAGATGGAGCTTCGTGACGAGATAACCGAGAAAACTTGGAACTCCGAAAGAAAAGATGAAGCAAAGGGAACCGAGACTTCATTCATCATGAACAAAACTCCGGAAGAAGGAATTAAATCTCCTCGAGGAAGCAAGAATAAGAATTATGTCATGCTTACCCTTCATCAACTTAAATTGATGACAAGCAACGGATTTGCATGCCACTTATTCTTCTTGAAAAGATTAAAGAGAGATATAGCACAAACTTGGGAAAGTCTTCAACGAACCACCGTTAGAATTGGAAATGAATGAAGAGAAAAGAATGAATCGCTGGGAAGAATTAGAAAAAATGAACGAAGATACTTGAGGGAAATTAATTACAAGAGAATGAAGCGATCACGAGCTTATTGGAGAACATTTGAACGAAGCACCGGAAGAATTTGAGAACGAGAGATGAACGTTGAGAATGAATAATTCTTCTGAATGACGGCCTTCGGAGAACCGAAAATGGAAAGGACTCATGAAATGCTCTGGGTGGGTATGAAAAGGATTTCTCACAATCGAAAACAATTGTGAGGATGGCATGTAGCTAGAACCACGAATCTTCAAGAGAACGGATGAGAGAAATTCTTCTTCGGTCTTCCAATGCTGGGAATGCCTGGTATGCTTGTGGGCTTGCTAATTATATTTGTTGCCTAGCTTACATTGCATTGAGCTTGCTTTCCATAATAGGATTGTTCATCTAGTTGCATTTCTAGAGAACTTTATTTATCCGCAATTCCCTAAAATTGGTAATTAAGCTTAAAATTTGCAGTCTCCTATTCACCCCTTCTAATCGATCGTATCGATCCTTTCAATTGTTATCAGAGCTAAGGCTCTTTTATAGGGATTAACCGCCTAAGAGGATATGGAAGATCAAGAGGATGTGGGCGGGGGGACTACCACTCGCGGCGTAGGTCCAACAACCCCTTGCATCCCCTGCTCGCACACCCATTCCTAGGTATAATGTCGTTGAGCCTTTTTTACTCTCCTCAACCTTTGTCGCACCCGCATATTAATCCTATTGAGGGCCCCCTCCTTTTTGAATGCTAACTCATTTGCTAATTTGAAACTAGCTATGGTGTCTCACATTCGAAGTGCATCAATGCGACTATGGTGGATTGTGGTCGATGGTTTCAAGCCCAAGGATCCCACTAATCTTACTCCAAGGGAAGCCGTTGATGATCAACTCAATGTTATCACTCTCAACACGTTGCGTCTTGTCGTGACCGATGATTATAGTGACTCAATTGCTCTCTTCAAGACCGCCCAAGAAATTTGGGATTGTCTTGAGGAGGCACTTGAAGGTGACGAAGCTATTCAAAGGTCTTGGTTGGCCTTGCTCAAGCAAGAGGTCAATTTGTTTGTGAGAAATGAAGGTGAAACCGCGGATGATGTGTATCAAAGGTTGAAGTCTCTTGTGCTCAATTTGAGAACCTTTGGATGCACTTGGGCAAATGATGATTTCATCAAGGACAATCTTTGATGCCATGGTCTTGACTGAGCATGCTATGGTGATGATGGTTCATCAACGTACGTATTATAACAAGTTGAGTCCGGCTCAGGTAGTATTATCCTTCTCCACCCATGATTTTTCGGAGACCAAGTTCAAGGAAACCTTTGGTATTGCTCAAGCGGCCAAGAACACAAAGCTTGCTTTGAAGCCCATGTGGTTATGCGCTCATCTAGGGAAGAATATAAAGTTGAAGAAAGTGTTGAGGAAGAAGTTGATACATCGTGCCTGGTAAATGACTTTGAAGAAGACTTGGCCCTCTTGGTAAAAAGTATTCGGGCACCATGGCAAACGAGGGGAATAATATCAAGGGAAGATCCTTTGGGAGAAGAAAGTGCTACAAATGTGATAGCCCAAGACACTTTGTTCATGACTGTTCCTGACAGCTACTCCCTTATACGTTCTCCAAACTTGAAATACTACGACACAAAAATTGGAAATCCAAACTAGACACCACAAGAACACACAGATAACGAATCCCGCCGTGAGTAGTTCAAATGGAGCTGTAAATTTTGTCCATGATCACTACTAGCATGGAACTTGTCCTTTTTTTTTTCCAAAAAAGCTTAGGGTTCCTCTGGCTCCCGCCGGTCCGCTTCGTCTCTGGTGGCCCTAGGGCCATGGAGGCACAATGGATCGTGGCCGCCAGGAGGGATCTTGCTCCGTTTTTAGGCGTTTTTGTGAGTTCGCTTAGGTTTTATGTCCTATTCAGGAAGACGAGATGGTGGCCACTCCCTAAAGATGGAATAAGGTTCTCCCTGTCTAGCCCCCAATCCGGTAATGCATCTAGCGTCGTCCAAGGGCGTGTGAAGGTGGGTATCTGACAGATCTCGCGGGATTTGATCGGTGCTAGTCTTAGGTGGATCTGTTTGGATCCAGTCTTTGTTCGTCTTTGTTCATGTGTCTACAAGTTGTATCCTTTTGTTCTATACTTCTCTTCATCGGCGATGGTTGCTTGTATGGTGCGCTGATCCTGTGGGGCCTTAGCACGATGATTTCCCGACCGTCTACTAAAACAAGTTTGTCTCAGCTCCGGTGAGGGAGGGTGATGACGGAGGTACGCATTCGGCTCGCTCCAGTGCTTGTAGTCGTCACTAGGTGGTCTAGGACATGGATGCAATATTCGTTATTTCTGTGTTCTTTGTAGTGCCATGACATGATGAGTAGATCGGAAGTTTCCTCGCAAAAAAAACTTGTCCTTTTTTCTCCTTGAGCTATTGTTGTTAATGTACCCCGCAAAAAAAACCATTTTGATTTTTTTTTGAATACAAAAAAACTATTTTGAATGTGAAGGACCCTTTTTTTTTTGGAACAATGTGATTTTTTTGAGTGGTTTTTAGAACAATGTGATAGATTTTGATGCTAGACGGAAACGTTGGGCCGGCGCTGCACAAGGCCCACGCACGCGGAGCCCAGCAAGCACGCACGGACCAAGGCCCACAGGCGGAGGAAAAAATAATCTAGGCACGTTTACAGATACACCTCAGCAATTCACTATTTCCAACATCACACCCCAAGCCGAGCATTCGCGCGGGCCAAGAAAAACACCAAAGCAGCGCGAGGGGAAACGCAAAAATCGCATATCTCGCGGCCGGAGAGCGTGGCCCTCAATCAATCGGGAGACCCGGTGCCTCGCCCTTCCTATAAACACCGAGCCGCCGCCGTTTGCCTCGCCCAAACCCTCCCCAAAACCCTAGTCGATTCGGGGAACTAGGGTTCCTCCCTGCCGCCGCCGCCGCCAAGCTCCCGCCGGTGAGTCGCCCCTCTCCCCCCGTCGACTCGTTTATTTCGCTGTTCCGTGCTCCGCTGCGTCGATCGTACCCGCGTTGATCGGTGAACTTCGTGCGCTTGTGATTCGGCGACCTGAATTCCAAGGACTGGCCGCTCCGGGGGCAGCGTCGTAGCGTAGTCAAGTTCGCAGCTGCGTCGCCCGTGGCTGGTAGCGCTGATTTTGTGTTTGCTGCGAGTTGGTCGGTTCGAATCGTTTGTATTTGTAGTATGCTCTCCGATTTTTTTGGTTTTAGTCTACGTGACAAAATCCTTTGCAATTGTCGAGCGGATATGATTTAGCCCGAGATATGCCCTGATTATGCTTAGCCATAGATTTTATTTTTGTAGTAGACGTTGGTAGTCCTGTGCTGCTTCGTTATGCTGTTCTGTGTTTATGTGTAGTTGGTATTAACGGGCTACCAGGATTTGATGAAAACTTACCCTGAGAAATTGTGTAGCTTGCGTAGATGAATTGTTTTCCCATACCAGGGTAGATGAATTGTGCGTTGTTTGTGTTTGTTGCTCCTAAGTTGACGCCCATCTCCTTGTGCAGAGCTCAGAAAATACATACTATGGGTAAGTCGAGCAAGAAGTCTGCTGTTGAGGTTGCACCTGCCGCTGGGCTGGTCCCAGATGGAAAATCTGGAAAGAAAGGTATATATTTGAGTAACCATATGTCTCCTTGTTTTTATGTAGTAATATCATTCTGTGGCGTAACTCTTGTGATCTCAATTTGCAGGCAAGAGAAATGCGCAAGATGACATCGAGAAGGCTGCCAGTGCCAAGAAGCAGAAAACTGCACCTGAGAAGGTCGTGCCTGTGAAGAATATTCTTAAAGTCGAGAAGAAGCTCCCTCCAAAGAAGGTCGAGAGCAGCAGTTCTGATGAGGATTCTTCAGAATCCGAGGATGAGGTGCTTCAACTGTTCTTCTCTTTGCCTTCTTTTTTGTTAAACGGTAACATGCATTGTGTATTTGAAGTTTATATTATTTTAAACATGATACTGCATAGAATTATTGCGCATGAAGATATTTGCATTCATTTCTTGTGTCATTGTTGTCACCTAGGTGTATATTTTCACTACTATGAAATCAATTTTCTAAATAAATCTTTCCCAGGTGATGGTTCAACCAAAGAAGGCTGCACCGTCTGCTAAACAGGAGTCCAGCTCTGGTAGCAGCGATGAGAGCAGTTCTGATGACGAATCTGCAAAAAAGCCTGTTACTGCTTCAAAGAAACCTGCTGCACTTGCTAGCAATGGTTCAAAGAAAGTCAAGTCTGACAGCAGCAGCTCTGACAGCAGCTCCGATGAGGATGTGAGTGTTTCAATGAAATGTTCATAATTATTCGTTCTCTTTTTCTATCTAATCTATATGTGATTTCCTCTTAATTTTCACTTCTTTCTGTAATCATCTTTCCCAGGTGATGGTCCCACCCAAGAAGGCTTCACAATCTGCTAAACAGGAGTCCAGCTCTGATAGTAGTGACGAGAGCAGCTCTGATGATGAACCTGCAAAGAAGTCTGCTGCCGCTTCAAAGAAACCTGCTGCAAAGACTGAAGATTCAGATAGCAGCAGCTCTGATGAGGATGAAGTGAGTATTTGTTTCCATGACATCTTCATAATTATTCTTTCCCTTCTATTGCCTAATATGAGTTGTTACATAGTCCTCAAATTTTCTTTCTTGTCTCATTGTATGTTAACTTCAAGCTTACGCTATTAGCTAGATATGTTCGTTGTTTTATTTCCCTTGATGGACCTCTTGCTGATGCAATATGAAAATAGGTTCCGTTTTTGCTCCAGATTTTTAATTTGTATGTTTTTCCACAACAACACATCTTAGTTGAGACCTTGAACTGCTAAATTTTCTTCTGAGTTGTGTCTTGTGTGCTGAAGGACAAATGTATCTTGAGTTTATTTTGTATTTTACTAATGAATATGGTGCATAACTATTGTATATCTAAATCAATAAATTTGTGAACGCTTACAAAAGGTATTGCAATGAGTATTGTTTGGCATATAATGAATAAACTTGAGCTGATTTTATTTTCCAAAAATACTAACATAACACATGGGTACACTCAATTCTGAACTCAAACCACTAGCTGTGTTTTATGAATAATGAATCAGACAGTGAGTACTCTATGTGCTCGGTCTCATACTTCCCATTGTTGCTATCATGGTTATTTGCGGAGTATGCACAAAGTGCCAGTCTTCACCTGCAATATTTTGTTAGTCCTGAGTGTAACAATGTATGCAGGATATGCTTCCTGCTAAAGCACCAGCAGCAGCCAAGAAGATTGAAGAATCCAGTGAAAGTTCTGATTCTGAAAGCTCTGACTCTGAGGTAGTCATTTAACTACTGATTTCGAAGTGGAAGCTTCATCTTTTAATAACACTTTTAAATATCTTTTTGCCTGATTTCACCATGTTTCACTTCATTGGTTTTCAGAAGCCAGCTACTGAAGTGAAGAATTCTGCGGTTGCCACTGCACAAAAGAAAAACCAGGAATTGGACGGCTCTGACAGTGATTCTGATGATTCATCAGATGAGGTAAGAATCATATTTCTAGCAATGCATATATATGTGAGATAATTAAGTACAAAAGCATAAAACATGTTCTTGCACTTACCATTCCCCTGATCTTGTTGTTTAATTCTGTGGAGTACTCAGATTTCTTGGTCCTAACTGGAAAAACGTTTGCAGGATATGGCCACTAAAAAACCAGTAGCCAAGAAAGTGGTAGAATCCAGTGAAAGTTCTGATTCTGACTCTGAGGAGGAGGTAATCAGCCTACTAGTTATATGAAAACTAAGGCTTCATCATTCTGTCTTCATAATGTGATACTAACATTTTCAATATATTTCCAGGATACCACTGCTAAACCAGTTCAATCTTCCAAGGCTGTTGCTGTTAAGAAGGACAAGGAATCTAGTGATAGCTCAGATTCTGACTCAGATTCAGATTTTGAAGAAGTAAGTTCTCTACTCTTGGTAACTTCTCTTGTGTGACTTTCTTAAACATTGTTTCGCTGCTAGCAAAATCTTTTGTCTGTGCCATCTTTCTAATGCGGTTACTTTCTGTGTCCAGGATACCACCGCTAAAACAGTTTCTGTAAAGAAAGAAGAATCTAGTGGCAGCTCAGATAGTGACTCGGATTCAGATTCTGATGAAGTAAGTGTTCTGTTACTTGCTTACTCCTGGTCACTTTTTTGTTTAGCAATGTTTAAAATCCCTTCCAATGTTTTGCAGCCAGCAAAATCTACTACTCCTGCGAAGAGGCCTCTGACAACAGAGAAAAAGAGTGAACATGTACGCATTATTTTTTGAATTTTATTTTCTTGAAAGCATTGTCTTCTGTGATATTTATTGTACATTAACCGATCTTGTTGTAATTCAATATTTGCAGTCCAAGGATAATTCTGATGATAGTTCTGATGAGAGTGATGAAGAAGAGCCTCCACAAAAGAAGCCTAAGGTGCTTATTTTCGTGTTTGCTTTTCCGTCTGAAGATTTTGATTCATATTGCATTTCTTATGCTAGCGCAGGATTCATCTTCTGGTGCTGCCAAGCCAGTGTCTAAGGCTGCCAAGAAAGAAAGCAGTGGTGATGATGACAGTTCTGAAGAGAGCTCTGACAGTGATGAGGAAAAGAGTAAATCGGTGTCAGTGGCAAAATCCAAGCAGAATGAAGTCTGGTTTGAGTATATTTATGCTGTTCTATTTTTATTTTCTTATTATGTCTGATGGATGCTTGACTTCGGCCTTGTCTTTATTTGTTGCAGCCAAAAACTCCTGTCAGCAGTGGTCAAGCTACTACTGGGTCAAAGACCCTTTTTGTTGGGAATCTGTCATACAGTGTGGAGAATGAACAAGTGTAAGTTTGTGAGATGTGCTATTATTGCATCTTTTCTGGAAGATGTTGTTCTTAACTTCATTTGTTCCACATCCTGTAGGAAGCAATTTTTTGGGGAGGCGGGTGAGGTTATGGATATTCGTTTTGCCACCGCTGATGATGGGAGCTTCAAGGGTTTTGCACATGTTGAATTTGCTACAGCTGAAGCTGCTCAAAAGGTACTTCACTACGTTTCTTTGTGATTTATATAGTCTCATCAGCTGATTTGTGAAGTAAGCTTTTAATAGCCATCTAAGTTCTATTTGGTTATCCATGTTCTGACACTGATAGGCATACAAATTAAATGGACATGATTTGGAGGGGAGGCCTGTCCGGCTTGATTTTGCTCGTGAGCGAGGCACGATTACTCCAGGCAGCGGGTGATTTTCTATCCCACCGATTGTCTCCCTAGAAATTGCCTGGACATGCTAATCATTGATGCGCCTTAATTTTCTGTGTTCAGGAGGGACAATAGTTCTTTCAAGAAGTCCGGTCAAAGCAATACTGCCTTTATTAGAGGATTTGATGCATCTCACGGGGAGGATGAGGTAATTCAAAGCGTTAAACATGTCTTCTGTGGTAAAATCTGATTGATTTGACTGAGTTAATTAAGTATGAGTCTTGTGTTATATCTAAATGTTTTCTGTCACCAGATCCGAAGCTCGCTTCAAGAGCATTTTAGCTCATGTGGAGCGATCACAAGAGTTTCAATCCCGAAGGATTATGAGACTGGTGCAAGCAAAGGGTAAGTTTGGCTCTGGCATATAAAATGCATTTGCTCCTAGGTCAATCCGTATCCTCGTTTCTTGTAATTGACTCTTTGGCTGCTTGTTTGGTCCTGCAGGATAGCGTACATGCAATTCAGTGACAGCAGTTCTTTGCCCAAAGCGCTCGAGCTGAACGGATCTAACATTGGAGACTTCAGCTTGTTTGTTGATGAAGCCAAGCCTAGGCCAGATAACAGAGATGGCGCTGATTGTGGTGGCAGGAGAGGAGGAAGATTTGAAAGTGGGCGCATAGGTGGTGGAAGGTTTGACAGGGGGCCTAGAGGAGGTGGAAGATTCGGCCGGGGTGACAGAGGCGGCCGGGGTGACAGAGGCGGCCGGAGTGACAGGGGCCGTGGTCGGGGTGGTGCACCCCCCAGGCAGAGTGCTGGCACACCTAGTGCAGGTAACTTCCCGCCTACATGAACACCAGTCTGCTCTAGTTTCATTTGCTTTCTAGCAGAGAAGTACTGGTTTTGACATTTGTTTGTTTTTTCTTTGGCAGGGAAGAAGATAACTTTCGGTGATGACTGAGCTTGGTGACTCGGCTTGAAATCGCGCAGAAACTCCAACCCACCCCTAGCGAAACGCGAAACTAGTGAAATGTTGAACATTTCCTTTTTGCCTGGAGACTCGTACTTGCTGTTTTTATATTATCTTATTATTATTGTGGACTGTGGTGGTTATCGGCTGTTTTGGAGATTTATACTCGTAATGAATTTTGGTCAGATATATATATTACCCCGTGGCTTCCTTTGGTGGTTTGACCTTTTAATATGCATATTTCGTTTGTTTGCTTGGGTATCCTATTGTTTACTGAGGAAGTAAGATTTAACCAGGGAGAATCCATCCCTGGAATTTTGCAGCTGTGTTTGTATAAAGATCGGCTGGGCCATAGCTGTTGCAGCATGGCCCATGTTGTGAAGCAACGGCTCATGTTTGCAATGCTCAGCTGGCCGTACAGCCCGCAACATCAATGGCCAGTGTTGGCCTTGCAACATCCATCATGTTGCCCAGCATAACATGCACCGCTCCGTCGCTTTGGAATGATGCCACTGCAGCTCCCCTGCCACCCGCACCCTGATCCCCGTCGTTGTATTGTTGCAGATTCCTGTAGCATTGGCGGCTCGCCTCATGTCATGGCTTGCAGCAGCCTGCCTCGGCAACCGCCCCTTGCCGCAACACTGTGAGCAGCCACGTGACTCTCCTCCATTTTGTGGCTAGGTGGCTGCTGTAAAACATGGGGTTGTGACAGCGGCGGCGGTGGCTTGCAGCGCAGTGCTCGCCTCCAATGGCAGCGACCTAGGTGCTCGGAGGAGGTTCCAACACCGGTGGTGTTGTGGCGCGGATTGCAGCAACAACGACAATGGTGATGCGGCCTTGCAGGTGACGGAGAAGATTGTAGAAGCTGTGGTGCCTGTGCGTGGCGTGCCTACATGCTGCGATCCTGATCCCATCAGGCAGTCGCACACATGGCCGAATTTTCCATGGGATCCGCGAAGGTAAGCCATTTACGACAGAAACAAGAAAATAAACCAAATGGCCACAGAAACTGTTTTTCCCCATGAAAATGTTCAGGTGCACATGTAAAAAAAAATCAGAATTTTCTGACTAGATTATCTAAATATTTCTGCGTTGTTTTCTGGAAGACCAAATTAACATGTACAGACTCTAAATAGGAATAGCATTTCCGCATAAACCAAATTCACATGTAGACTGTAGAGGCGCGCTGTTCTGTAACCGGCCGCTACCCGAGCCGAGAGCATCATCGCGGCCTCGGTGCCACTCTCTCCCCCTTTTCCCCGTCGAGCAGACACCTCTAGCGCGCATTTCCGCGCCGCTCGTAACCGCAGCAGAATCCACCACCCCGACCACATCGCGCCACTCATGGGCGAGCCCGTCTGAGAGCGCGTGCGCGCCTGCCCGCGTCCCGGCCACGGCCACGGCTGTCCACCTTTGTTAGAGGATTTGATTCATCTCTTGGGGAGGATGAGGTAATTCAAAGCGTTAAACATGTCTTTTTGTTGTAAAATCTGATTGATTTGACCGAGTTAAAAGTTTTGAGTCTTGTGTTATATCTAAATGTTTTCTGTCACCAGATCCGAAGCTCGCTTCAAGAGCATTTTAGCTCATGTGGAGATATTAGAAGAGTTTCAATCCCAAAGGATTATGATACTGGCGCAAGCAAAGGGTAAGTTCTTTGCCCAAAGCGCTCTGGCATATAAAATGCATCTGCCCCTAGGTCAATCCGTATCCTCGTTTCTTGTAATTGACTCTTGGCTGCTTGGTTTGGTCCTGCAGGATAGCGTACATAGAATTTGATGACAGCAGTTCTTTGCCCAAAGCGCTCGAGCTGAACGGGTCTAACATTGGAGAAGGCTTAAGCTTGTTTGTTGATGAAGCCAAGCCTAGGGCAGATAACAGAGATGGCGCTGATAGTGGTAACAGGAGAGGAGGAAGATTTGACAGGGGCGCGGGCCGCAGAGGTGGTGGAAGGTTTGACAGGGGCGCGGGCCGCAGAGGTGGTGGAAGGTTCGGCCGGGGTGACAGAGGCGGCCGGGGTGACAGGGGCCGTGGTCGGGGTGGTGCACCCCCCAGGCAGAGTGCTGGCACACCTAGTGCAGGTAACTTCCCGCCTACATGAACACCAGTCTGCTCTAGTTTCATTTGCTTTCTGGCAGAGAAGTACTGGTTTTGACATTTGTTTGTTGTTTCTTTGGCAGGGAAGAAGATAACTTTCGGTGATGACTGAGCTTGGTGATTCCGCTTGAAACCGCGCAGAAACTCCAACCCACCCCTAGTGAAACGCGAAACTAGTGAAATGTCGAACATTTCCTTTTTGCCTGGAGACTCGTACTTGCTGTTTTTATATTATCTTATTATTATCGTGGACCGTGGTGGTTATCTTGCCAGACTAGTGTGGGAGATTTATACTCGTGATGAATTTTGGTCAGATATATATATTACCTCCTGGCTTGCTTTGGCGGTAGGTTTGACCTTCTAATATGCATATTTCGTTTGTTTGCTTGGGTATCCAACTTAGCTTAACAGTAGTGAGAACTTAAAAATGTTAAAGAGTTACTACGTCTTCCCTGGAATTTTGCAGCTAATGCAATGGGAAAATCATTATAGATGCTTACAACTTCAAATAGAACTGAATATTGTTGGCCCCAGCTATGTGTTTGATCTTTGTATAAAGATCGGCTGGGTCATGAGCTGTTGCAGCATGGCCCATGTTGCGAAGCCTTTGCAAGGGCTCATGTTGCAATGGTCACCCCTGTTGCAGCATGGCTGGCCGTGCAGCCCGCAACATCGATGGCAACGCTGCTCAGTGTTGGCCTTGCAACAGCTCCGTCGCCTTGGAATGATGCCATCGCAGCTCCCCCCCTTAGCCAAAAATATGGGGTTGTGGCAGCGGCGGCTTGCAGGGACCGTGGTGCTCATAGGAGGTTCCAACACCGGCTGTGTTGTGGCGCAGATTGCAGCAACGAACGGATGCGGCCTTGCGGCCCGGTGGTTGGAGGACGGAGGAGATTGTAGCAGCTGTGGTGCCAGTGAGGAAACGTGGCGTGCACGCATGGCCGAATTTTCCATGGGATCGGCCGCTGAAGGTAAGCCATTTACGACGGAAACAAGAAAATAAACCAAATGGGCACAGAAACTGTTTTTCCCCATGAACATGATCATGTGCACATGTAAAAAAAATCAGATTTTTTTGACGAGATTTTCTAAATAGGAATAGCATTTCCGCATTATTTTCTGAAAGACTAAATTCACATTCACGTGTAGACTGTAGAGGCGCGCTGTTTTGTAACCGACCGCTACCCGAGCCGGCGAGCCGAGACCATCACGGCCTCGGCGCCACTCTCTTCCCCTTTCCCTCACCTCCAGCGCGCATTTCCGCGCCGCTGGTAACCGCACCAGAATCCACCGCCCGACCACATCGCGCCACTCATGGGCGAGCCCGTCTACCGCGGCGTGCGCGCCTGCCCGCCTCCCGGCCTCGGTCGCGGCTGTCCAGCGGGGTCGCGCCCTCGACGTGTTCGAGGAAATGCCCCACCGGAGAACCTGCGCCGGGTCTACGCAGGGTCCACGCGCGGGTGGTGGCATTGGCGCATCCATCAGCGTCGGCGATCTCCATCCCAGCGTCCCGTCGAGTGGTGGAGGACTGATGTCGTGGGCTCATCCTGCCCGCGGGGCTCCCTGGCGGCTCACATTCACTGGTCCGCAGCACCACGCAGGTAAGAAAAGTCCGTGGTGATTTTGTAGTACCATATGTTGCTTCCTAGGCCAGATTACCCGTGTCCGCAGACCAACCGGATGTGCTGTTTGGCTATCTGCTCTGTTAACTGAACATACAAAGTGGCTTCAACATATAAATAAAATGGTTTTGCTATGGTTCCTACCTCCTTCAGAATTTGGAAACGTGTCCTACACAGGATAGCCGTTTGGGATCTCTAGAGACACTGCGTTCGAGGAATCGACCTGTGCAATCGTTGCCTCGGCTCCGTCTTAGATAGCTGCGCGTACTCTACATATATACCAAAATTTTGTTGATAGATACAAGGTTGTGTAGAAACCATCAAGATCAAGCATCTCATTAATTTTTTGATTGGTGCAAGGTTGTAGAAACCATCGACACTAAGCATCTCATTAGTTTGTCGCTAGGTGCAAGGTTGTGCATACTTATCAGGAACCATCAACATCAAAGTATCTAATGAGGATTCAATTTAAGCATAGTGATAGCGTGACCCCTTGTGATGTTTTGTCCCCTACTGCTTGTACCATATGTTCAGTATGCATATGCCTCCACAGATTCCAGGCTGCTACAGGACCACTGCTTATCCTTTATTCTCTTCTCTAGGCTCAGCTTCCACGAAAATACTTTGTAATTGTCATGTAGCATCATAAGCTCGTCTTTTCCACATGGCTGACAGCTATGTCATGTTTATCAGTAAAGAGGAGTCTATTTCACAGTCATACAATATTGTGCGACTGTGGAGCCAAGACTTGATCAAGGTCTTCCATAGCCCCACGGCCGTGCGGACCCCACCTTGAGCTTGCCATGAGGGGCCTGTGCGTCAGTTGAAGGGATCCTAGTGTTACCTGGTAAAGTTAGCTGTTTTTTGGTGCATTGTTAGACTCTTCTCATTTGCTGAATTGCTGCCTGCCTTTTGGTTCACTAAAACTCTCCTTTCCTCTGAGACCATCTGTTTGGTTTCTCCGCTGTGCAAGGCCTACCTTTGCTCCTGCCGTTGCTGTGCTGCCATAGGTGTGCCAGGAGAGATGTCGGGGTTGCTTGGCACGGTGGTTGATGCAACAATAGGATGGCTGGTGCAAAGCATCCTTGACAGCTTCTTTACTGGACGTATGGAAGCCTGGACTCGTGAAATTGGGCTTGCTGAAGACGTGGAGAACCTCAAGTTTCAGATGAGGTACGTGCAGATGGTTCTTGCTGCTGCCAAGGGAAGGAGGATTGACAACATGCCTCTGGCCCAGTCACTGGATGGTCTCAGAGAGCTGCTTTATGACTCAGAGGACGTGATGGATGAGCTCGACTACTACCGATTCGAGCAACAGATCACAGAAGGTGCTTCATATTTCTCTACTGTTCCATTTTTATTGCTTTCAGTTTCTTTTTATGTAGGTGTAATATGTAACCAAGAGTAGCTGAATATCGTAGGCACCACCTCTCAGATTATCTCTTGCTTAATTGTGATCCTTTTGAATTCAGCTTTTGTTAAATTTTGGAACTTTTATTAATTTTTATCACTTGCATGGTAATATTTGCTTTTGCTTAAGTGGCTTTCGTTTGCTTGTCGCCAAATAACTGAGAGTTTTCTTATGCAGGGAAAGGTTGTAGTGCTCCTACTGGTACTAATCCTGAGGGAAGCTATGTGTCTTCATCCACTCTATCTTCTGTTGTTAAATTAGTATGCAGCGCCACAAGCCAAATAACTGACTGGATCTCACGCGGCAGAAAAAGGAAACGTGAAGAAGAGGGGCCTGCTCATTGTAACATGCTGCCTTTTGAGATTAAAGATAGCATTTCTAAGAGGATCAATGTAATAGTGAATCTTCTACGCTGTAATGTCAATTCTGTAAAGGTGGCTCTTCAGCTTGAGATCTCGCGCCCCATTGCAACATCAAGCAAGAGTCAGAATATTGCCAGGAATGCTCGCATGACAACTTCTTTTCCAATTGAACCTAAGGTGTACGGGAGGGATGCAGAGAGAGACAAGGTAATAGAGCTGCTGAGAAATGGGAAATCTTGTGAGCTGAATGTTTTGCCATTAGTTGGCGCCATTGGTGGTGTTGGGAAGACGACGCTTGCCAAATTTGTGTACCATGATCAAAGGATTATAGATCATTTTGATCTGCGAATGTGGGTTTGTGTGTCCACTGACTTCAGTGAAGTGAAGCTAACTCGTGAGATCCTAGAGTATGTATGTAAAGATGGAAAAGAGTATGAAAACATAAGCAATCTCGATGTACTACAGAACATCCTTTTGAAGAATATAAAAAACAAAAGATTTCTGCTCATATTGGACGATATGTGGGAAGACAAAGACAAGAGTGGATGGATTAATTTCTTGGCTCCATTGAAAAGTAATCAAGCAACTGGCGGCATGATTTTAGCAACAACAAGAAGGAAATCAGTTGCAAAAATGATAGGAACAATGGTTGAGGTTGAAGTGAATGGTCTGGATGACAAGGAGTTCTGGCGTTTCTTCAGAGCATGTGCATTTGGTGATGAGAACTATGAGGACCGTTCTAGTTTGCAATCTATTGGAAAAGAGATTGCTAAAGCACTAAAGGGCTGCCCACTAGCTGCACGAAGTGTTGGTGCACTTCTGAACACAGAATGTAGCTTTCAGCATTGGACGACAGTTCGGGACAAATGGAAATCTCTTGAAGATGCTGATGATATTTTACCCATCTTGAAGCTCAGTTATGATTATCTTCCAGTCCGCCTTCGGCGCTGTTTCTCTTACTGCTCTTTGTTCCCAGAGGACTACCCATTTGATGGGGAAGATTTGGTCCATGCTTGGATATCACAAAATTTTGTGCAGTACAAAGACCGTACCATAAGATTGGGCATAAATATTTGGAAAGATTAGTGGACTTGGGCTTCTTCCACAAGGATGGCTCACACTATGTTATGCATGACCTAATGCATGTATTGGCCAGGAAAGTTTCATCAAGTGAGTGTGCTACTATAGATGGATTGAAACCTCAGGCCATTCAACCAAGCATTCGCCATTTGTCAGTCATAATTACTGATTTTGGTAAAGATGAACAAGGCAGTTTTCCTAGTGAGAAGTTTGACCAAATACTACAGGAAGTTAGGTCGTCTTTGCAAAAATTGAGAACCTTGATGGTGTTTGGGCGAAGGACCATACATTTATTAGGTTCATTACATACTTTATGCAAGGAGGCAAAATGTTTACGGTTACTAAGAATTCGTGTGCCAGGTGGTGACATCAGTTATATAAACAGTTTGTTGAATACATGCCATCTTTGCTATATAATGGCATATGGAGTCTACAAAAAACCTGCGTTTTGTCAAGTTCTGACAAGGTGCTATCACCTTCAAGTATTGAATGTGGGCATTTTTACAGGCGAACGTGATGTACCTACTGATATGAATAATCTTGTTAATCTGCGCCATCTTATTGCTCATGATAAAGTGCACCAAGCAATAGATTGTGTCGGCAAAATGACCTCTCTTCAGGAACTAAAATTCAAGGTTCAAAATGTTGGCAGTTTTGAGATAGGACAACTTCAGTCCATGAATGAGCTTGTATCACTTGGAGTTTCTCAACTTGAAAATGTGAAGGCTAAAGAAGAGGCGAGGGCGGCCATGCTGACACACAAAGAGTATCTAGAAACATTGTCCTTGTCATGGGAGAATAGCAGCATGAGCCTTCAACCCGAGGCTGCAAAGGATGTGCTTGATGGTCTTCAACCACATCAGAACCTCAAAACTCTAGATAACTGGATATGGTGGTGCTACCTCCCCAACCTGGCTTTCTAGTGCCTTTTCAGTTACCTCACTGCAGATACTGCATCTAGAGGAGTGCAGGGAATGGCAAATTCTACCAACTCATGGAATGCGTTCCCTTAGGAAGCTGACATTGATCAGGATGTTAAATTTAATGGAAATCTCAGTTCCTTCCTTGGAAGAGTTGATCTTGATCGGTATGCCAAAATTGGAAAAATGTACCGGTTCTTATGGAATGGAATTGACTTCCCATTTAAGGGTTTTGATGATCAAGAACTGCCCTCAACTGAATGAGCTCACTCTTTTCCAGAGTTACTCTTCTTTCGACGCTGAGCAGAAATCATGGTTTCCGTCTCTCAGCAAACTCTCCATCGGGCAGTGTCCTCGTATATTGAAGTAGTTTTCTTCTCTCTATTTTTTTCCTGTTCAATACATTTGTAAATTGTTGGACACTTACTTTCATAAATGATGTTGCAGCAACTGGCTAATCCTCCCACTAAGTGAAATGAGGGCGCTCAGTGAGTTGGAGTTGATGGACCTACATGTTGTCAGAGTTTCAGTTCCTTCTCTGGAGAAGTTGGTGTTGACTAAAATGCCAAACCTGGAATTTTGCAGCAGTCTGACGACCCAAGGAGATCAAATGGGATGGTCATCCAGTCTGCGTAGACTTACCATCCATGATTGCCCTTGTTTGACAGTGTCACATCCTTTTCCGCCTTCTGCTTTGATTTCCGAGATGTCCATCAGGGGAGTTCCGGGATTTGCAAAAATGAGTATAAATCATAGGTGGTTCACTATCGAATCTAATGAGTTGAGTGTGCTGGATGACAGTATCCTGGCATTCGATAACCTTAGGGGCATAACATCGTTTCAAATATATAATTGTCCAAACCTGGTCTCTCTTTCAAGTAAAGCTATCAGCCAGCTCATCGCTTTAGAGTACTTCAATATACACGACTGCCCTAATCTGACTCTGTCAAACATTATGCCAGAGGTTGTCCAGGAAAACAGCACGTCTGCAAGCAGCCTTGTCCCCCCATCTCTCAAACGTGTCAACATTAGCACATGTGGCGTAACTGGGAGGTGGCTATCTCAACTGCTTTCACATTCGCAGCCCCTTGAGGAGTTGCTATTAACTGACTGTCCACAGATAAAGTTTCTATCAATCAGTCAACCTACAGAAACGGAAGGAACCAGCAGTTTGGCTTCAGCAGTGATGACCTCGGCCCAAGATGAACAGGAATTGAAACTGCCATACAATCTCCTACGTTCTCTCAAGACGTTATGGATTCAGAGGAACCTGGATCTGGAGTTCTGTGGGGGTTACAGAGATTTCGCAGGATTCACCTCTCTTACGGAGCTAGTCCTTTTTGGTTGCCCCAAGCTGGTCTCATCGTTGGTGTGTGAAACGAAAGATGATGGTACCATGGAAGTTGGATTACTCCCACCAGCACTTGAAAAAGTTACTATCAGTTCTCTCCCAGAAAGCTTGCAGTCCTTCACTCCTCAAGGCCTTCTCCACCTCAAAAGGTTAAGTCTCTTTTATGGCCCATGTTTGAAGTCTGTACAGCTGCATTCCTGTACGGCCATAGAGGATCTGCAAATTGAGGGGTGTGTCCAGCTGGTTGTACTGGAGGGCTTGCAGTTCCTCACCTCTCTCCGAAGCTTGGATATTGAGATGAGCCCGGAGCTGTCTTCTGCATGGGATCTCAAACTGCAGGAGCAAGAACAGGGTGGGAATCAAATTCAGCTATTTCCTCCGTCACTTGATAAACTTGAGATCACGGCTGCCAAGGACAGGGTCCAATCCCATCTTCTGTCCTGCCTTCCTGCCATCACCAAATTAGCAATACAGAGAAGTCCAGAACTCACGTCTCTACAGTTGGCATACTGCACGGCGCTGAAAGAGTTGGAAATTGGAGACTGCGACTTGCTTGCGTCGATCGAGGGCCTCCAGTTCTGTAGAAACCTGACATCCTTGAAAGTATTTAACTCCCCCAGCCTACCTTCCTGTTTTCAACTTTTGTCCCACCAGCAAGGTGTCTGTGAAGTATGGTCTGGATTGAAAACTCTTGTGGCTAGTGACGCATCTATCCTGTCCAGGCCCTTCTGCAAACAGCTGACTTCCCTAAGACGTCTACAGTTTGGCTCTGAGTATAGTGGAAGCTTGGTGAACCTTACAGACGAACAAGAGAGAGCGTTACAGCTTCTAACCTCACTCCAAGAACTTCAATTCCTGAGATGCCCGAATCTCTTATCACTTCCTGCAAACCTATATAGCCTGACCTCCCTCGAGACACTATCTATCGTACATTGTAGGAGCATCACAAGGCTGCCAGACATGGGCTTTGCACCTTCACTCGGTCACCTTGAGGTAGCCTATTGCAGTGAGGAGCTAGGTATGCAATGCAGAATTGCAGCAACTGAAAAGGTAAGAGTCACGATTGATTATCAGGATGTGAATTAATCAACAGTGTCTACTTCTGAGGTACACATTCGGAGCATTTTTTCTACAGAGTTAGTCTGCATGTTCACCCTCTTCTTGCTAAATGTAATTCATCTGTATGCAGGCTGCAGCCACCCGAGATGTTGTACACATTTCTGCACTCGTTGTGACCAGTGTGCAAGTGCCATTCATTCCTTTGGCTTTCCACGAGCTACTTAGTCGCATATGGGATGGATGCAGAAACCATGGTGCAATTGGCTAGTCTTTTTGTTTATTAGGGGCTTTGTGACCAGTCGCTCATCGCCACGAGCTACGCTATAGCAAGCCTTACCATGGTATGCTTCTTTTTACTTCTATTTTTATCATGATTAGCTTTGTTAGTGGATCCGTGCTGTAGACATGCAAAACTAGGTATATTAATCCTTCTCGGTTACTTTCTGATTAACTGATGTAAACATTTGAGTATTGTTAGATGTGTATAGTCCCTTTTCTGTATATCTCCAGTGTATAAGGGGTTTTCTGCAGTTCTACCTCACATGTATATGTACTGGCCTTTGGCCCCTGTGAATGTTAGTTGCTCATTCCTAACATGGTATCAGTTGCCAGGTTCTTCTCCCGCACGCCGCAGCTCCGTGCGTAGCCTGCCCCGCCGCCGGCCATCTCCTCCCTCGCCGCCGGCCCTCTCCTTCCCCTCCGCCGCACCGCGCCGCCCCGGCCTGCGCTCGGCCGCGCCGCCCCTCCCCGGGCTCGGCCGCGTTCTCCTGTCGCCGCCCCGCGCCGTCCCGCGCGCGCCCGCGGCCTCCCCTGCCGTCGCCGCCCCGCGCCTTCCCGCGTGCGCCCGCGGCCTCCCCTGCCGTCGCCGTCCCGCGCCGCCCCGCGCGCGGCCGCGGCCTGCCGTCGCCGCCCCGCGCCTCCCCGCGCGCGGCCGCACCCGGCCGCCGCTGCCCCGCGCCGCCCCGCGCCTGGCCGCGCCCTGCCTGCCGCTGCCCTGCTCGGCCGAGGCCTCCCCTGCCCGATTCCGCATCGGGCGCTGCTCCGCCTCGCTGCTGCTCCCGCAGCGGCTGGCCTCGTCCCCCGCCGCCCCCGTCTGCTGCGTGCGAGCGCACCACGGCAGTACCGCTTAGGCGGTACTACCGCTGTGCACCACGGTAGTACCGCTTAGGTGGTACTTCCGCTGTGTACTGCCGCAGCGAGTACCGCTTGGGAATCTCCCTCCGTGCAACTTTCTGTTTCTGGTTGTTCTCTAGCGGTAGTAGAGCGGTACTTGCACGGTAGTATCGTGCAAGTCAAAAAAAAAAGAGCTCCTCATGTCCTTTTCAGGATACGTTGCTGTTCCTCGGTGCTCGGTGATCTTCGATGGCACCAACTATGCTGAGTTTGTGGGTTTCATGCGTATCCACATGCGCGGTCTCCTCCTGTGGGGCGTTCTATCTGGCGAGGTCTCCTGTCCGCCTTGCCCTATTGCTCCCGTGGCTCCTACCCCGCCGGTGCCGCCTGTTCTTGCTGCTGATGCTTCTCAGGCTGATCGGGATACAGCCAAGGCCCTTGACGATGCTGCGGTTGATGCTTATGATCAGCAGGTATCCGCCTACTCAGATGCTCTTTCTGTTTACCGAGATGATCTGTCTGCTTACACTCAGTGGTGCAATGATGATGCTCGAGCTGCTGCCGTTCTCACTGCGAGCGTCTTACCTCAGTTTGCGTCTGAGTTCATGGGTCTCGGTTCTGTTGCTGCGATGTGGTCCTATCTTTATCAGCGATATCAGTCATCTGGTGATGCTCTCTACTTATCTGTGCTGCGTCAGGAGCACGCTCTTCAGCAGGGTGACTCTTCTGTGGATGAGTTCTACTCACAGAGCTCTGCCATCTGGCGCCAGCTTGACTCTCTTAGGACAGTTGTTTGTGGTACTTGTCGTTGTTGCCAGACTGTGCGGTCAGACTTGGAGTTTCATCGCCTCCATGAGTTTTTATCTCGCCTTCGTCCAGAGTTTGAGCCTCGGCGTGCTCACCTGCTTGCTCGTGGTCGTGTTCCTATTTCGGAGGTGCTTGCAGAGCTTCGTGCTGAGGAGACCCGACTTCGTTCTGCTGGTCTGCTTGTGGTTCCCACAGTTCTTGCTGCTAGAGTTCCTGTGTCGTCTGCTCGCCTCACCGCTCCACCGCTCCTGCCCACACCTCCAGGGGGGCTGGTCGCCCTCCTCCTTCAGGAGCGGGTCGGCCGCGCTCGCACACCTTCTGTGGCTACTGCAACAGGCCAGGTCACCCAGAGTCTGATTGTCACAAGAAGAAGAAAGACTTGAAGCGCTCTTCTGCTAGTGGGACTCGTGCGTCTTCCTCGACTCCGTCACTCACTGACCAGGATATTATGCGACTCAAGCGCATGTTGGCTTCCTCTGGTTCTCCCTCGACGGGTTCTGTTGCCGCTGTGACTGTCACCACCACTCCGCCCCCGTCGGAGCCTACTCAGTCAGGTACATCCTCGTGGGTTCTGGATTCTGGAGCTTCTTTTCATATGTCTTCTGATTCTTCTGCTTTATCTTCTCTTCGACCTCTTGATTTTCCTCTTAATGTTCTCACTGCCGATGGCACACCTCTTCCTGTTGCTAGTCGTGGCATCCTTTCTACTCCGTCTTTTTCGGTTCCTAGTGTTTCTCATGTTCCTCGTCTCACCATGAATCTCTTTTCCGCTGCCCAACTTACTGATTCTGGTTGTCGCGTCATTCTTGATGTCGACTCTTGTTCCGTTCAGGATCGTCGCACTCAGGCTCTGGTTGGTGCTGGCCCTCGGCGCCGTGAGTCTGAAGGCCTTTGGGAGGTTGACTGGCTTCGTGTTCCTTCCGCTGCTACCACATGTGCCAGCTCTCATGCTCTTGCTGCCTCCTCTTCTGCATCCTTCCAGCAGTGGCATCATCGGCTCGGTCACATCTGTGGCTCTCGCTTGTCCTCATTAGTTCACCAAGGCGTCTTAGGGACTGTCTCTGGTGATGTTTCGTTGCATTGTGATGGTTGTAGGCTTGGCAAACAGACTCAGTTACCTTATCCTACCAGTGAGTCTGTATCTCAGCGTCCTTTTGACTTAGTTCATTCTGATGTATGGGGTCCTGCTCCTTTCGACTCGAAAGGGGGTCATCGCTACTATGTTCTGTTTATTGATGATTTCTCTCGCTACACTTGGCTTTATTGTATGAAATCTCGCAGCGAGGTTCTCCCCATATACAAGCGTTTTGCTGCCATGGTTCACACTCAATTTTCCACGCCTGTCCGTATCTTTCGTGCTGACTCAGCTGGAGAGTATATCTCTCACATGTTGCGTGGATTTCTTTCGGAGCAGGGTACTCTTGCCCAATTCTCTTGCCCCGGTGCCCATGCTCAGAATGGCGTTGCTGAACGCAAACATCGCCATTTGCTTGAGACGGCTCGGGCGATGATGATTGCCGCCTCTCTTCCACCCCATTTTTGGGCTGAGGCCGTTTCTGCATCCACCCACCTCATCAACATTCAGCCATCGGCTGCCTTGCAGGGTGGTATTCCTATGGAGCGTCTCTCTGGTCGCCCTCCTGACTACTCCGCTCTTCGTATGTTTGGATGCGTGTGCTATGTTCTTCTTGCTCCGCGAGAACGAACAAAGTTGACTGCTCAGTCTGTTGAGTGTGTTTTCCTTGGCTACAGTGATGAGCACAAGGGCTATCAGTGTTGGGATCCTGTTGGTCGCCGGCTTCACATTTCGCGTGATGTGATTTTTGATGAGTCCCGTTCTTACTATCCGCGTCCCTCCTCCTCGAGCTTTTCCGTGGAAGATATTTCCTTCCTTCTCCTTCCCGACACATCTCCCTCGGTGCCTCCTGTTCTTCCCTCTCCCCCGGTGAGTATCCCTCCCCCTCTTACACCACCGGTACCACCATCTTCTCCCTCCTCCTCCTCTCCCTCGTCATCTCCCTCTCCACCCTCCTCTCCAGTTTTTCGACCTCACTCCCCCTTTCCTTTCCACTACACTCGTCGTTCTCATGTTGAGGATGATCCTACTGATGTGCCCTCTACTTCCGATATTCCTCCTTCCACGCCTCCACCAGTTCATAATCTCCGTGCTCAACCTCGACCCCCTCTTGATCGCTATTCTCCTGCCAAGTACGGCCTCTCTGTTGTTGCTGAGCCGACTTCCTATCAGGCTGCCCTGATTCAGCCTGAATGGCAGCTTGCGATGGCCCAGGAGCTTGCTGCCCTTGAGCGTTCTGGCACATGGGATCTGGTTTCCCTTCCTTCTGGTGTTCGTCCCATCACATGCAAGTGGGTCTATAAGATTAAGACTCGCTCTGATGGTTCTCTTGAGCACTACAAAGCTCGTCTCGTGGCTCGTGGTTTTCAGCAGGAACAGGGACGCGATTATGATGAGACTTTCGCTCCTGTGGCCCACATGACCACTGTCCGCACTCTCCTTGCTGTCGCTTCTGTTCGTCATTGGTCTGTCTCTCAGCTTGACGTTCAGAACGCCTTTCTCAATGGTGAGTTGCGTGAGGAGGTCTATATGCAGCCACCCCCAGGGTACTCTGTTCCTGATGGTATGGTCTGCCGACTTCGCCGCTCTCTCTATGGTCTTAAACAGGCCCCTCGTGCCTGGTTCGAGCGGTTCGCCTCTGTCGTGACTGCCGCGGGTTTCTCGTCCAGTGATCATGATCCCGCCTTGTTCGTTCACACGTCTCCTCATGGTCGGACTCTTCTTCTTCTCTATGTTGATGACATGATCATCACTGGTGACGACTTTGACTACATTGCCTTTGTTAAGGCTCGCCTTCGCGACCAGTTCCTCATGACCGATCTTGGTCCACTTCGCTATTTTCTTGGGATTGAGATCTCCTCGACCTCTGATGGCTTCTATATTTCCCAAGAAAAATATATTCAGGATCTTCTTTCTCGCGCTGCTCTTGGTGATGAGCGCATTGTTGTGACTCCTATGGAGCTCAACGTTTAGCTTCGCGCCTCTGATGGTGACCCTCTTCCTAATCCCACTCGCTATCGTCACCTCATTGGCAGTCTTGTCTATCTTGCTGTTACGCGTCCTGACATCTCCTATTCTGTCCACATCCTGAGTCAGTTTGTTTCAGCCCCCACCTCTGTCCACTATAGTCATCTCCTCCGTGTTCTACGATATCTTCGTGGCACGATCTCTCAGCGCCTTTTCTTTCCCCGCTCCAGCTCTCTTGAGCTCCAGGCCTACTCTGATGCTACCTGGGCTAGTGATCCCTCTGATCGTCGCTCGCTGTCTGCTTACTGTGTCTTTCTTGGTGGCTCTCTTATTGCCTGGAAGACAAAGAAGCAGACTGCTGTTTCCCGCTCGAGTACAGAGGCTGAGTTACGAGCCATGGCTATGTTGACGGCTGAGGTGATCTGGTTACGGTGGTTACTTGAGGATTTTGGTGTGTCTGCTACCACCTCGACTCCCTTACTGTCAGACAGTACCGGTGCTATCAGTATTGCGCGTGACCCGGTGAAGCATGAGCTCACCAAGCACATCGGTGTGGATGCCCACTTTGTACGTGCTGCTGTGCAGGATGACGTTCTCGCTCTTCACTATGTGCCCTTTGAGTTACAGCTCGCGGACTTCTTCACGAAGGCACAGACTCGAGCGCAACATGGGTTCTTTCTCTCCAAACTCAGTGTTGTTGACCCACCATGAGTTTGCGGGGGAGGGGGGGGGGGTGTTAGATGTGTATAGTCCCTTTTCTGTATTTCCCCAGTGTATAAGGGGTTTTCTGCAGTTCTACCTCACATGCATATGTACTGGCCTTTGGCCCCTGTGAATGTTAGTTGCTCATTCCTAACAAGTATGTTTTTCTGCTAACTAATTACGCATCCCATCTTGTCCAGTACTGTTAATCACCCTTCTGATCAGCACATATCGATGCTGTTAGCTGGGCTCTTCTGCATGTTCGATACAAAAAATGCTGTTAACTAGAAATATGACTGTGCACTCTCACAGACAATATATTATCGTATCGTTTTCTCTGTTAAGCATTAATTTGGCTCGTACTTTCTGTTTGTAGTTGACTTTCAGCATGAGGCATGCTTTGAAAATGTAGGAGAAACATAAAGTTTACTAGTTACCACCATCTGTCTCACGATGCAATTCGCTGTGAAAAAAGGGTGACAGTTAACAATAGGTTTGTTGCTGAAGTATTGGTATTTTGCTCTAGGTTTGTTATTCAGTAATATTACATCATGACAATTTGGAATCTGCGGTCAACCAGGACTGCCTGTTGAGTGATGAGTACACATTAGTTTTCTGATTCCCTTGCTCAACCATTGCAGGTACGTTCTGTTTATTGTTTGATTGTCATCAGGCCTTCATCGCGAGGCACCTTTTCTGATTCATCTATTGTACCTTATCTGACATTCATGTATTTGCCTGCTTTGATATGGTGGGCATTTGTTTCAGATTTTGGCCAAGTTATATCAGAGCATCCAAAGAAAGTAAAGTTCAAAAAAGAAGTTTGCTCGTAAAAATGAAAAAAATGCCATCTATTCTAAGTAGATGGCATAGTTTGATTGTTTATTGTTTGATTGTCATCTATTCTAAGTAGAAGGTACTTCTGTTTATTGTTTGATTGTCATCAGGCCTTCATCGCGAGGCACCTTTTCTGATTCATCTGTTGTACCTTATCTGACATTCATGTATTTGCCTGCTTTTAGTTTTATATGGTGGGCATTTGTTTCAGATTTTGGCCAAGTAATATCATGGTATCCAAGAAAGTGAAGTTCAAAAAAGAAGTTTGCTCGTAAAAATGAAAAAAACTATGCCATTGTAGCCAACTGTATAAAATTTTATGTTATGAATATGACATCACTCCAGGGCTCCTGTTAGGAGTTAATTGCAAAAAACCACCACATTTGGGCATCGTTTGCAGAAAACCACGAGGTCACTAATTCTTTGCAAAAAACACCGCACATTCAGTAAACTTTTTGTAGTATGCACTGATTGAGCGATTTGCTGCGTTTGAGCGCGTTTCCGACAGCTGGGGCCCGATTTCACCTACGTGGCATAACGGCCGGCCATACGGCGCCGTTTGGTGAAAACGACGTGGTCGGCTCGCGTCGGACAGACCGACCGCGCCACTCCACACTTCTCGCTCGCTCCTCTCCCTCGGGCTCCCTTACATGGCGACGGCGAAACCTGGTGGCGGCGGCGGCGGCGCTGCCGCTGGCGATGCTTCGGGTGGTGGTGATGGAGATCCACCGGAGTTATGTGGGAGCTCGAATCCTTCTCAGGCGTTGCCTCCTCCCCAATCCTCGGCACCGGCGAAATCAATTGAGTACGCGGCGGCTAGTGCATTCGCCCATGCGGTGAAGGCAAACCCGATTTGGATTCTAGGGTTAGGGTTCTAGGGTTAGGGTTTAACTGTTCAAGAGTTGTAGTGTTTTAGAGTTGTAGGTATTGGGTTTATGGTTAGGATTGTAGCATTTTAGTACTGGCTTTAGGGTTAGGATTATTGTAAGTAAGTTTTGGCTGTGAACTGCAAAGTACCTTGTCCTGAATTATTCAGTCATGTTAAATGAATTTTAACTGAAGTGTAAAACATTATTTTGTACTGAATTTTAACTGCAAAGTACTTTTTAACTTAATTATAACAGCAATTGCACAAAATTTAACAGAATGGTTTAGTACTCACTTTTAACTGAATTTTATTTGAATTTTTAACTGTACTGTTTAAAACTAGTTTTAACTGAACATATGTACATGTACTGTTCAACACTAGTTTTATCTGAATTTTAACAGCACTGTTAACTGAACTATTTAACACAAATGGACTAGGTGGACTAAAGTGTTTAACACAAATGGACTAAAGTGTTTAACTGAATTGAACTTATTTTGTAGATTGGATGATGAAGAATGGGAAGTGAGGTTCCATTTCTTGGACAGAGATAATTTGGAAAGAACAATTTTAAAACTGACTTGGTTGTCAACAATATAAGTGAAGTTTTCAACAAAATGATACTTGATGTGAGAGGACAACCAATTAAAACCATGGTTGATGGCGTCAGAACAAAATTGCTAGTTAAGTTCAATGCCAATAGGACCAAGACTGAGACAGCTAAGTGGCAGATATGCCCAACATATGCTGAAAAGCTGGAAGAAGCAAACCATCATTCCAGATACTGTCAGTCAATCAAAGCTGGACCTGATCTATACCAGGTTACAAGTGGAGAAAGCACATATGCAGTAAATATGAAAGTTCATACATGTGGGTGTAGAAAATGGGACATGACTGGGGTTCCTTGCAATCATGGTGTTTCAGCAGTTAACAAGGCTAAACTACATCCAGAAGATTTTGTTAATGATTTCTTCAAGAAACCAATGTATCAACAAGCCTACAATCCAATTGTCTACCCTGTGCCCGGGCCTGATCTATGGCCAAAGACTGGGACCCCTGACATAGAGCCACCTGTTTTCAAAGACAAGCCAGGAAAGAAGCAGACAAAGTGTAACACCCCCAGTGTCATGCTACAGTGACCTCACACTAATGATGCCAAGTCATCATCATTAACTCCTAAGAAATGCAATTAAGAAATAATTCAACTCAAATTCAAAATTCAAATAACAAGTGAAATTAGAAAAACTTCAAACTTGTAAACAAAATAGTTCATAATCTTGCAAAAAATCCCAAAGCAATTATAAAAATAAAGCCAACATTATTTGAATTCCTAAATTGACTCTAACATCCAAAAACAGTACCTAAACAACCCTATTTAAACCATTTCATTTAAATAAAAATTCAAATGAAATCATCTTGCCCCAAACCTTTTTATGTCAGTGCTTAATAATGCATAGTAATTATTTGTCAAGGTTACACATTTTTCAAAAGTCAAAAGGTGCGAGAAGAAAAGGCAAAACAGAAAGTAAAGTAAGAAATAGAAAATAAAAAGAAAAGGAGAAACGGCCTACAGTGCTGCTGGGCTGTGAGTGCACAGTGCACAACCCAGCCCAGTCGGCGCCTCCTTCAACCTCCGTCGCGCTGTCGACGCTGTGAGCGCCCGAGCCGGTGATGGGCAGCTGTCGGCCATCCCCCGGCGCTGCCATCGCCGTGGTGTGGATAAGGCCTCCCCCGCGCACCCCCTGGCGAAACCCTAGCTCGGTTCGCCCGTCCCCTCGTTCCTCTCCTCGATCCAGAACGCGTCCGCGCCCCTGTTGCCATGGCCGAGCTCGCTGCCATGGCCACCGTCGTTCTCATCGGCTGAGATCTCGCCGGGAGCTCCGCCTGCCTCCTCTACTTCGTCCCCGACCTTGAGCTCGACCCCTACGTCGTCACATCGACCGCTCCCCCTCGTCTTCGACCTCGGCTACCGGAGATCGCCACCGCCGTTGCATCCACCACAAGCCCTCCTCGAGCACGCTGAGCACACCTGCAGGCTCCCAGTGAGCTCCTCTCCTTTTCCCCTCAGCCTCTTTGCCCGTTTGCTTGCCGTAGCGCCCTCACTCGCAAGCCGAGCTCTGGCCACCGCCATGGCCGGTGAACCTCGCGCTCCCGTGCTCCTACGTTCAAACCAGAGGCGCCATCGTGCTCCTGTTGCACCCTAGTCGCCGCCTAGCTGATTGGTTCGGTTGCTGGAGCCCCGCATCGCCATCTTCGTGCATCCTCGTACTCCGGCGGACGTTGTGGTTGTCGCCGCCGTCGTATATGGCCTCCCCGAGCCCAACCAGTAGCACCAACGCGCGCGGGATCGCGTGGGCGTTCGAACGCATCGTTTCGCGCCTCGATCCGTGGCCGGACAGTCGATTCCGAGACCCACCGCCGCGCTGGATGGTCGCCGGCGGCTAAACGCCGGCCGTCTGACGTGTCCGGCGCCATTAGCCGCTAACCCCGCTTATGTGCGACTGACAAGCGGGCCCCACTTCACTAATTAACCGTGGTTGGGTTTAATGACTAATTAGTTTAGCTAATAAGTCACTGACACCCGGGCCCACCCCTAATTAACCCAGTTTAGCTCAAATAAACACTGATTAGCCCCTCTGAGAATGACATGTGGGGCCCGCAGCACTGTTGTTTTGGATAAGGGTTACACAGTCAGCTGCTGACTGGATCCCTTGGCCCACCAGTCAGCTCTGCTGACTGGGCGTTGACCCAGCCAACAGGGCCCACCAGTCAGCCACTCTGTGTGCTGACTGGGTACACCTCTGGGTACCTCTAGCATTTTACTGTTCTAGATAATGCGGATTTAATAATTAAAATTAAATCCAGAAATTCCAGAAATTCAATAAAACTTTGAAAAATCATATAAAATAATCCGTAACTCGGATGAAAATAATTTATATATGAAAAATGATCAGAAAAATCTAACGAATCCGAATATGTCATCTGCACTCTTGTTAGAACCCTCTAAGTAAATGAACATGGAACTTTTTGCCTGTTTCCGATAGATGAATAGTGCCTGACCTCCGGTAAATAATTCCAAATTAATTCCTAAATTAACTAAAATGGTTTAGGGATGTTTTAGGTCACCCCTGCATTGCATATTGCCATGTCATGCTCTGTGAGTGCATTTGTTTGCTATGTATTTATCTGTTTCCTCCCCCTCTTCTCCCCGGTAGACCTCGAGACTGACGTTGCCCCCGAGGACTGCTACTCCACCGACGACCCCTCTTTTACCGCAGAGCTTCCAGGCAAGCAAACCCCCTTGATCATTCTTATATCACCTATTCCTTCTTCCCCGTGCTTGCATTAGAATTTGCTACCGTATTTGATTGCTCCTATTCTGATGCATAGCCTGATTTTGTAACTGTTGTTGATACCTTACCTGCTATCCTAAATGCTTAGTATAATTGGGTTAACGATCCATCAATGGCCCCACACCCTTGTCCTTGTTGCCCTGCTTTACTACCAGAAGACTCGATCAACGTGATCGATGTGCATAGACCTACACAGCACCGCACACCCCTTAGTTGTACGACTCTGCAGAGTTACCATCGAGTGCCGAGGGTGATACCTCCTACCTCACTCCTGATGATATCTCTGTAGCGTAGCTAGTCGGTTGTGGGTTACCGAGGGTGATTCCTCTTTCACCACCTCCGATGATGCCTCTGTCGTGCAGCCCCTCAAGTGTGGACCCATCGAGGGTGATTCCTCCAGGTTCACCTTGACGGTTACATCGAGTGGGAATCCAATGAGGGTGATTCCTCGGATTCCTCCTTGATGTTACGGACACACGGGTACTTTGACCTTTACCTCAGTCCTTTGTTGAAGTCGGGTCGACCCCGAGGGGTACCCGCGAGAGATACATATGAAAGTCGGGCGGGCCCGGAGAGCACCCGCGAGAGTTACTGTGACGGCTGGCTGTTTAGTGGTACCACCCAGGTTGTGGTGGTAGCTCCGGACTTGTCCCGACAGCCGTCACTAAAATTAATAATGCACTAACAGATTTGGGTATTGATCTGAGTTGGTCACTGGACTATACACACTACCACCACGTGGGATAATGGTTTATGGGGCCCTCGGCGCCGTACGATTCTTCCGAAAGCTCTGTCAGACATCCAGTTCAGCATTGCGGCCGGGACGGACCGGCGCCATCCAGGATAGGGGTGGTGCCTGGCTTCACCCTGCACGCAATGACCCGGAGTGCAAAGGGCGATGGGCCCAAGACCCCTGAGCACTTAGGATGTAGAACGGCGGGGACCTTTCTGCGGAGCCTAGGTAGGACTACATCGTGTCGATCAGCCGAGGCCGGGCATGACCGAGGAAAGTGTGTCCGGCCAGAGTTAATCGAGCGTGTTGGGTAACAGTAGTGCACCCCTGCAGGGAAGTTATCTATTTGAATAGCCGTGTCCACGGTAACAGGACGCTTAGTGTTGTATCCCGATCTACTACAACTTGAACTAGATACATGTTACTTTAATTGTAAGCTCCGGGATCGCTTTCTCGCAGGGAGCCCTCGAGGCCCCTGGCTTGTAATATAAAGCTTGTATTATTTTATTTTGTGTCTAGAGTTGTGTTGTGATATCTTCTCATGAGTCCCTGGGCTTGATCGTGCGCATTTGCCTGTATGATTAGTGCACGATTGAGTCGGGGGCGTAACAAGCTGGTATCAGAGCCGACTGCCTGTAGGCAGCCCCCTTTCCAACTCCTTGGCCGAAGTTGAGTCTAGTCTCCAAAACTGTTTTACTAACTTGGCTATGTGACTTACGGGCCCACGTCGCCGATGGATGGGTTTATGATCTTTTATTCCTCTTCCTTGCTCTGGGATTCTGATCTCTCCTCTATTCGGGTTAAAGTTTTGCTAACCCTAACATTAGGTTCTCGTGTTCATATCCACCCGGAGAGTTGGATTGTTTGCAATTATTTCTTTCCATTGGTCTGTTTAATCTGGTAATCACATTTTCCTTTCCATTGGTCTGTTTAACCTTTCTTGTAATCTAGCTTTTTCCTGAGCAGTGATAATTCCCTGCTTAAGTCAACACCCCCAAATAACACCATGTGACTATTGTTGTTGGCATTCAGGTAACCGACGGTGGATGAGAACTTTGCTTATTGTTTCGCCTCGTCTTAACGAGCGGGAAAATTGTTCTCTTCGTCCCTTGCCCTTGGTACCGACGTTGTTGCCAACCTAGCTGACAAACTATCCTCTGGCGTGCCTTACTATCATGGCCATGCAAGAAGTCGCCACCCTTCCTACTTTTAACCCACACTAACCACAGTTCCACAGGATCGAAACCTGACTCTCCTATACATCCTTGATCCCGAAGATACCCCTTACCCCACCTCTTAAATCTCGGGACGAGATTTCTTGTAGTGGGGGAGATTTGTAACACCCCCAGTGTCATGCTACAGTGACCTCACACTAATGATGCCAAGTCATCATCATTAACTCCTAAGAAATGCAAATAAGAAATAATTCAACTCAAATTCAAAATTCAAATAACAAGTGAAATTAGAAAAACTTCAAACTTGTAAACAAAATAGTTCATAATCTTGCAAAAAATCCCAAAGCAATTATAAAAATAAAGCCAACATTATTTGAATTCCTAAATTGACCCTAACATCCAAAAATAGTACCTAAACAGCCCAATTTAAACCATTTCATTTAAATAAAAATTCAAATGAAATCATCTTGCCCCAAACCTTTTTATGTCAGTGCTTAATAATGCATAGTAATTATTTGTCAAGGTTACACATTTTTCAAAAGTCAAAAGGTGTGAGAAGAAAAGGCAAAACAGAAAGTAAAGTAAGAAATAGAAAATAAAAAGAAAAAGAGAAACGGCCTACTGTGCTGCTGGGCTGTGAGTGCACAGTGCACAGCCCAACCCAGTCGGCGCCTCCTTCAACCTCCGTCGCGCTGTCGACGCCGTGAGCGCCCGAGCCGGCGATGGGCAGCTGTCGGCCATCCCCCGGCGCTGCCGTCGCCGTGGTGTGGATAAGGCCTCCCCCGTGCACCCCCTGGCGAAACCCTAGCTCGGTTCGCCCCTCCCCTCGTTCCTCTCCTCGATCCAGAACACGTCCGCGCCCCCGTCGCCATGGCCGAGCTCGCTGCCGTGGCCACCGTCGTCCTCATCGGCTGAGATCTCGCCGGGCGCTCCGCCTGCCTCCTCTACTTCGTCCCTGACCTCGAGCTCGACCCTTACGCCGTCACATCGACCGCTCCCCCCTCGTCTTCGACCTCGGCTACCGGAGATCGCCACCGCCGTTGCGTCCACTGATACGTCTCCAACGTATCTATAATTTTTGATTGTTCCATGCTGTTATATTATCAATCTTGGATGTTTTTATATACATTTACAACAATTATATATCATTTTTTGGGACTAACCTATTAACTTAGTGCCCAGTGCCAGTTGCTGTTTTCTGCCTGTTTTTGGTTTTACAGAAAATCAATACCAAACGAAGTCCAAATGCCACGAAAGTTTTTGGAGATTTCTTTCTGGACAAGATAAACACTAGAAGCTTCGGTAGAAGACCAGATGCCAAAGGAGGTGGCCACGAGCCACCAGGGCGCGCCTGGGGGGGCAAGCGCGCCCTGGTGCCTCGTGGGCCCACCTCAGCTCCGTTTGACCTAATTCCACCACTATAAATTCCCAAAAATCGGGAAACCATTGGGGGAGTCCACGAAATACTTTTTCCGCCGCCGCAAGCTTCTGTTCTCGAGAGATCCCATCTGGAGGCCTTCTCCGATACTCCGCCGGAGGGGGAATCGATCACGGAGGGGCTCTACATCAACCTTGCTGCCCTTCCGATGATGCGTGAGTAGTTTACCACAGGCCTTCGGGACCATAGTTAGTAGCTAGATGGCTTTTTCTCTCTTTTTGATCTTCAATACAATGTTCTCCTCGATGTTCTTGGAGTTCTATCCGATGTAATCACTTTTTGCGGTGTGTTTGTTGGGATCCGATGAATTGTGAGTTTATGATCAGATTATCCATGAATATTATTTGAGTTTCTCTGAACTCTTTTATGCATGATTATTATAGCTTTGTATTTCTTCTCCGATCTATTGATTTGGTTTGGCCAACTAGATTGATTTATCTTGCCATGGGAAGAGGTGCTTTGTAATGGGTTCGATCTTGCGGTGCTCAATCCCAGTGACAGAAAAGGACATGACACGTATGTATCGTTGCTATTAAGGGTAAAAATATGGGGTTTATTCATGCGTGAGTTTATCTTGTCTACATCATGTCATCTTGCTTAAGGCGTTACTCCGTTCTTATGGACTTAATACACTAGATGCATGCTGGATAGCGGTCGATGTGTGGAGTAATAGTAGTAGATGCATGCAGGAGTTGGTCTACTTGTCTCGGACGTGATGCCTATATACATGATCATTGCCTTGGATATCGTCATGATTATTTGCTTTTCTATCAATTGCCCAACAGTAATTTGTCTACCCACCGTATGCTATTTTCTTGAGAGAAGCCTCTAGTGAAAACTATGGCCCCCGGGTCTATCTAAATCAAATTACTAAAAACCTAAAAATATTGCTGCACTTTTTATTTATTTATTTTATTTTGTATTTTTGTTTCAATCTATCTATCTATCACATACAATTTAATCTTGCAATTAACCGCCGAGGGATTGACAACCCCTTGTTTGCGTTGGGTGCAAGGATTTGTTGTTTGTGTGCATGTACTGCTAACGAGGTGTTGCGTGATTCTCCTACTGGATTGATAACCTTGGTTTCATAACTTAGGGAAATACTTACCTCTACTGTGCTGCATCATCCCTTCCTCTTCGGGGATAATACCAACGCAAGCTACAAGTAGCAGGAAGAATTTCTGGCGCCCTTGCCGGGGAGACATCATCAACATCTATCAAGTACCTACGCATAAACTTTCATCTCCTTGCATTTATTTTATTTTCCTTTGCCTCTCGTTTTCATCTCCCCCACTTCTAAAACAATTTTACAAAAAAAATACAAAAATATTTTGTGTGCTATCTTTGCTTGTGTTGCCATGTGCCTTCTATTTGCTTGCTAAAAATCTATTGATATGTATCCTCATCCACTAGCTAATCTTTTCAAAAGATCCAATTATGATGAACAAATTGCCAGTGAGTTGAGTGCACTTGATTATCTCTATGAAGTTTTGCTTGAAAATTGTGATGAAGTGTTGAAAGAAGAAATTTATAGAGTGATTCATGATAGCTCCTTGAATGAAAAGCATGATTGCAATGATGTTATTATAAATTCTATTAATGTCGATTGTGTTAATAATATGCAAAACTACAAGCTTGAGGATGATGATTTTGTTATGTCCACTACTTATTGCAATGATCATGATTGGGGTGATGGTGCTTCTTATGATCTTGAAAATTTATTTAAGCCTCATGATGAATATGTTATTGATAATAAAATTTGCAATATTATTAAAAGTGGGTTTGGAAGAGCGTCAACTTTATGTAATAATGATCCCACTACTTTGGAGAGTGCTCAATCTTATGAATTTTTTGATAAAAGTGGGTTTGGGGAGGTCATGACTTTAGTTGATGTTAATCGCACTATCTTGGAAGATTATAAAACTTTTATGCATGTGGATCATGAAGAGAATATTTTATATGATAGCTATATTGTTGAATTTGACTATGATCCTACATGTAATTACTATGAGAGAGGAAAATACGGTTGTAGAAATTTTCATGTTACTCAATTACCTCTCTTGAAGTTCAAATTATTAATGCTCCATTCTTCCTATTTGCTTATGCTAGAAATTGCTTGTCTTGATAATTTGTTTTCTTATAAAATGCCTATGCATAGGAAGTATGTTAGACTTAAATGTGTTTTTCACATGTTTCATGATGCTCTCTTCGTGTTTCAATTACTATCTTTCATGTGAGCATCATTGAAATCTCAAGCCTATCTTAATGGCTATAAAGAAAGAGCTTGTTGGGAGACAACCCAATGAATAAAATAAGTTTTTGAGTGTTTGCATGATTATAGCTTCTGTTATGATATTGTTTTTATGTTTTAATTAGTGTTTGTGCCAAGTAATGCCTTTAGGATGATTTGGAAGATAGTATAATTGATGCTGTTTGGAAAACAGAAAGTTTTGCGTCCAGTGCCCGAATTTTGTTTCTGTACTGGAGCGTCATAAAAATCTGACATTTTTACACAGTATTGGTATATGAATTTCCCACGTTTTCCTAATTTTTCAGAATTTTTGGAGTTACAGAAGTATGTCTTTTAAATAGATCTCTACAGACTGTTCTGTTTTTGACAGATTCTGTTTTTGATGCATTGCTTGCTTGTTTTGATGAATCTATGGATTGTATCGGGGGGTATAAGCCATGGTGAAGTTAGAGTCCAATAGGTATAATGCAAAAATAAAATATGAATGGGTTTGCAACAGTACTTAAGGTAGTGATTTATTTTGTTATACTAACGGATCTCACGAAGGTTTTGTTGAGTTTTGTGTGATTGAAGTTTTCAAGTTTTGGGTGAGATCACAATGGATGAAGGAATAAGGAGTAGCAAAAGCCTAAGCTTGGGGATGCCCGAGGCACGCCAAGGTAATATTCAAGGAAGACTCAAGCGTCTAAGCTTGGGGATGCCCCGGAAGGCATCCCCTCTTTCTTCTACCAACCATCGGTAATTTTACTTGGAGCTATATTTTTATTCGTCACATGATATGTGTTTTACTTGAAGCGTCTTGTATTATATGAGTCTTTGCTTTGTTTTCTTTTTAGTTTGTCACAATCATCTTTTGTTGGACACACCAATTTGAGAGAGCCACACGTTTATCATGATTTGTTAGAATACTCTATGTGCTTCACTTAAACTTTTTGAGCTAGGCAGTTGCTCTAGTGCTTCACTTAAATCTTTTTGAGCACAGCGGTGGCTATATTTTGAAGAAATGAACTCTCATGCTTCACTTATATTATTTTGAGAGTTGATAAGATTAAAATTTTGAAGAAATGAATTCTCATGCTTCACTTATATTATTTTCAGAATTGATCAGATTGAAATTTTGAAGAAATATTTGCACTCTCATGCTTCACTTAAATCTTTTTGAGAGTTGATGATAGTAACGGTAATTTGCACAAGATATGAATTTGGTCCCAAAGTGATGAATATTCAAGAGGGATATAATAAAAACTTTCATATAGATCATTGGATATGATAAATGTGATTCCTTGCAATAGTTTTGCGATATGGAGATGATGATATGTGAGTCATGTTAGTGAGTAATTGTGCTTTAGTAAGAATATTAGTGTTAAGGTTTGTCATTCCCTATGCATGCACATCAAGTCAATAGTTATGCAACGAAATTATATCCTACTTATGGTGCATTATTCGGTGTTAGTTACGATCAATGCATGTTTATGACCGTTTTCGTTTTTTGGTTGGTTGCTTCTCAATCTATTTGCTAGCCTTCATTTGTACTAAGCGGAAATACTGCTTGTGCATCCAAACTCTTTAAAACCAAGTTGTGCCACATGAGTCCACCATACCTACCTATATGCGGTATTTCCATGCCGTTCTAAGTAAATTTGCGTGTGTCAACTCTAATTTTCAAAATATTTTTTCCGATTTGTGTGCCCGTACCGCTCATGAAGCGGCAGGGGGTGGCCAATATTTTCCATGCTAGGTGTGTTATTCTCACGATGAGTGTTTATTCACTTGTCATTGCACGAGAGAGTGGCTGGTAATAGGGATGCCCAGTCCCACAATGAAATCAAAAATAATAACAACAAAATTCCTTGGAAAGTGATGGTATGGAGGGCACCTGTGGATACGGCTAGCCATGGATTGTGAAAGAAATGGTGGAAAGGAAATAAACTTTACTTTCTGTTTGGGAACCGCCTATGATGTGTCTAGCATGGAAAATATTGGGAATTCTCGGTCGTTTTCGTCGACAGGAAAAGCATGCCTCTCAAAATATTTTATCTCTCTAATTTAAGCCTGGAGCTCTGGCACATTAGCAAATCTCTGCTTCCCTCTGCGAAGGGCCTATCTATTTACTTTTATGCAATTTTTATTTTTATTTTTATTTGAGTCTCCATCTTCTCTTATAAAGCACCAACTAGAGAGCACTATTGTCATACTTGTGCATTGGATGTAGCTAATATTTGAGTGTGTTTCATGAATGGATCAATGATTGAGCATAATGGGCTAGGGATAACTTTCTTTAGCGTTGATATTTTGAAAGACATGGTTGCTTGTTAGCATGCTTGAGTATTTATATCTTCATGTCAAACTATAGACTATTGCTTTGAATCATTCAAGTCCAATGTCCATGCTATAAAAGAAAAGAATATGTGATAAATATGATAGGCAGCATTCCATATCAAAAATTCTTTTTTATCATTTACCTACTCAAGGACGAGCAGGAATTAAGCTTGGGGATGCTGATATGTCTCCAACGTATCTATAATTTTTGATTGTTCCATGCTGTTATATTATCAATCCTGGATGTTTTTATATACATTTATAGCAATTATATATCATTTTTTGGGACTAACCTATTAACTTAGTGCCCAGTGCCAGTTGCTGTTTTCTGCCTGTTTTTGGTTTTACAGAAAATCAATACCAAACGAAGTCCAAATGCCACGAAACTTTTTGGAGATTTTTTTCTGGACAAGATAAACACTAGAAGCTTCGGGAGAAGACCAGGCGCCAGAGGAGGTGGCCACGAGCCACCAGGGCGCGCCTGGGGGGCAGGCGCGCCCTGGTGCCTCGTGGGCCCACCTCAGCTCCGTTTGACCTAATTCCACCACTATAAATTCCCAAAAATTGGGAAACCATTGGGGGAGTCCACGAAATACTTTTTCCGCCGCCGCAAGCTTCTGTTCTCGAGAGATCCCATCTGGAGGCCTTCTCCGGTACTCCGCCGGAGGGGGAATCGATCACGGAGGGGCTCTACATCAACCTTGCTGCCCTTCCGATGATGCGTGAGTAGTTTACCACAGGCCTTCGGGTCCATAGTTAGTAGCTAGATGGCTTCTTCTCTCTTTTTGATCTTCAATACAATGTTCTCCTCGATGTTCTTGGAGTTCTATCCGATGTAATCACTTTTTGCGGTGTGTTTGTTGGGATCCGATGAATTGTGAGTTTATGATCAGATTATCCATGAATATTATTTGAGTTTCTTTGAACTCTTTTATGCATGATTATTATAGCTTCGTATTTCTTCTCCGATCTATTGATTTGGTTTGGCCAACTGGATTGATTTATCTTGCCATGGGAAGAGGTGCTTTGTAATGGGTTCGATCTTGCGGTGCTCAATCCCAGTGACAGAAAGGGACATGACACGTATGTATCGTTGCTATTAAGGGTAAAAAGATGGGGTTTATTCATGCGTCAGTTTATCTTGTCTACATAATGTCATCTTGCTTAAGGCGTTACCCCGTTCTTATGGACTTAATACACTAGATGCATGCTGGATAGCGGTCGATGTGTGGAGTAATAGTAGTAGATGAAGGCAGGAGTCGGTCTACTTGTCTCGGACGTGATGCCTATATACATGATCATTGCCTTGGATATCGTCATGATTATTTGCTTTTCTATCAATTGCCCAACAGTAATTTGTCTACCCACCGTATGCTATTTTCTTGAGAGAAGCCTCTAGTGAAAACTATGGCCCCCGGGTCTATCTAAATCAAATTACTAAAACCCTAAAAATATTGCTGCACTTTTTCTTTATTTATTTTATTTTGTATTTTTGTTTCAATCAATCTATCTATCACATACAATTTAATCTTGCAATTAACCGCCGAGGGATTGACAACCCCTTGTTTGCGTTGGGTGCAAGGATTTATTGTTTGTGTGCAGGTACTGCTAATGAGGTGTTGCGTGATTCTCCTACTAGATTGATAACCTTGGTTTCATAACTGAGGGAAATACTTACCTCTACTGTGCTGCATCATCCCTTCCTCTTCGGGGATAATACCAACACAAGCTACAAGTAGCATCCACCACAGGCCCTCCTCGAGCACGCTGAGCACACCTGCAGGCTCCCAGTGAGCTCCTCTCCTTTTTCCCTCTGCCTCTTTGCCCGTTTGCTTGCCGTAGCGCCCTCACTCGCAAGCCGAGCTCTGGCCACCGCCATGGCCGGCGAACCTCGCGCTCCCGTGCTCCTCCGTTCAAACCAGAGGCGCCGTCGTGCTCCTGTTGCACCCTAGTCGCCGCCTAGCTGATTGGTTCGGTTGCTGGCGCCCTGCATCGCCATCTTCGTGCATCCCCGTACTCCTGCGGCCGCTGTGGTTGTCGCCGCCGTCGTATATGGCCTCCCCGAGCCCAACCAGTACCACCAACGCGCGCGAGATCGCATGGGCGTTCGAACGCGCCGTTCCGCGCCTCGATCCATGGCCGGACGGTCGATTCCGAGACCCACCGCCGCGCTGGATGGTCGCCGGCGGCTAAACGCCGGCCGGCTGACGTGTCCGGCGCCATTAGCCGGTAACCCCGCTTATGTGCGACTGACAAGCGGGCCCCACTTTGCTAATTAACCGCGGTTAGGTTTAATCACTAATTAGTTTAGCTAATAAGTCACTGACACCCGGGCCCACTCCTAATTAACCCAGTTTAGCTAAAATAAACACTGATTAGCCCCTCTGAGAATGACATGTGGGGCCCGCAGCACTGTTGTTTTGGATAAGGGTTACACAGTCAGCTGCTGGCTGGATCCCCTGGCCCACCAGTCAGCCTCTACTGACTGGGCGTTGACCCAGCCAACAGGGCCCACCAGTCAGCCACTGTGTGTGCTGACTGGGTACACCTCTGGGTACCTCTAGCATTTTACTGTTCTGGATAATGCGGATTTAATAATTAAAATTAAATCCAGAAATTCAATAAAACTTTGAAAAATCATATAAAATAATCCGTAACTCTGATGAAAATAATTTATATATGAAAAATGATCAGAAAAATCTAACGAATCCGAATATGTCATATGCACTCATGTTAGAACCCTCTAAGTAGATAAACATGGAACTTTTTGCCTGTTTTCGATAGATGAATAGTGCCTGACCTCCCGTAAATAATTCCAAATTAATTCCTAAATTAACTAAAATGGTTTAGGGATGTTTTAGGTCACCCCTGCATTGCATATTGCCATGTCATGCTCTGTGAGTGCATTTGTTTGCTATGTATTTATCTGTTTCCTCCCCCTCTTCTCCCCGGTAGACCTCGAGACCGACGTTGCCCCCGAGGATTGCTACTCCACCGACGACCCCTCTTTTACCGCAGAGCTTCCAGGCAAGCAAACCCCCTTGATCATTCTTATGTCACCTATTCCTTCTTCCCCGTGCTTGCATTAGAATTTGCTACCGTATTTGATTGCTCCTATTCTGATGCATAGCCTGATTTTGTAACTGTTGTTGATACCTTACCTGCTATCCTAAATGCTTAGTATAGGTGGGTTAACGATCCAGCAATGGCCCCACACCCTTGTCCTTATTGCCCTACTTTACTACCAGAAGACTCGATCAACGTGATCGATGTGCATAGACCTACACAGCACCGCACACCCCTTAGTTGTACGACTCTGCAGAGTTACCATCGAGTGCCGAGGGTGATACCTCCTACCTCACTCCTGATGATATCTCTATAGCGTAGCTAGTCGGTTGTGGGTTACCGAGGGTGATTCCTCTTTCACGACCTCCGATGATGCCTCTGTCGTGCAGCCCCTCAAGTGTGGACCCATCGAGGGTGATTCCTCCAGGTTCACCTTGATGGTTACATCGAGTGGGAATCCAACGAGGGTGATTCCTCGGATTCCTCCTTGATGTTACGGACACACGGGTACTTTGACCTTTACCTCAGTTCTTTGTTGAAGTCGGGTCGACCCCGAGGGGTACCCGCGAGAGATACATATGAAAGTCGGGCGGGCCCGGAGAGCACCCGCGAGAGTTACTGTGGCGGCTGGCTGTTTAGCGGTACCACCCAGGTTGTGGTGGTAGCTCCGGACTTGCCCCGACAGCCGTCACTAAAATTAATAATGCACTAACGGATTTGGGTATTGATCTGAGTGGGCCACTGGCCTATACGCACTACCACCACGTGGGATAATGGTTTATGGGGCCCTCGACGCCGTACGATTCTTCCGAAAGCTCTGTCAGACGTCCAGTTCAGCATTGCGGCCGGGACGGACCGACGCCATCCAGGACAGGGGTGGTGCCTGGCTTCACCCTGCACGCAATGACCCGGAGTGCAAAGGGCGATGGGCCCAAGACCCCTGAGCACTTAGGATGTAGACCGGCGGGGACCTCTCTGCGGAGCCTAGGTAGGACTACGTCGTGTCGATCAGCCGAGGCCGGGCATGACCGAGAAAAGTGTGTCCGGCCAGAGTTAATCGAGCGTGTTGGGTAACAGTAGTGCACCCCTGCAGGGAAGTTATCTATTCGAATAGCCGTGTCCACGGTAACAGGACGCTCAGTGTTGTATCCCGATCTACTACAACTTGAACTGGATACATGTTACTTTAATTATAAGCTTCGGGATCGCTTTCTCACAGGGAGTCGAGGAAGGATCTCTAGGCTTTGCTACTATATGCTTATTACTTTATGTTATGCTGCTAATCTGCACTCTTCTAATGCTGCAAGACGCTGAAGATGCTAGTCTTCGATAGGCTAGGCCTTCCCCTCTATTCTGGCAATTCTGCAGTCCAGTCCACAGATACAACCCCTTCATTTGAGACCGATGCATATTTTGCATAGATCTGATGTAAGTCTTGCGAGTACTTTGGATGAGTACTCACGGTTGCTTTGCTACCTCTTTTTCCCCCATACCCGATTGCTGCGACCAGATGACGGAGCCCCGGAGTCAGCTGATCCCGTCGACGACTACTACTACCCCGACGGAGCTTACTACTACGTGGAGACCGACGACAAGGAGTAGATAGGAGGCTCCCAGGCAGGAGGCCTGCGCCTTTTCGATCTAGATGTCGTTGTTTTGCTCAGCCTTCTTAAGGCAACCTTGTCTAACTATGTCTGTACTCAGATACTGATGCTTCCTCTGACTCTTGTGTAACTCGAGCTTATGTATTCGAGCCCTCGAGGCCCCTGGCTTGTAATATAAAGCTTGTATTATTTTATTTTGTGTCTAGAGTTGTGTTGTGATATCTTCCCGTGAGTCCCTGGGCTTGATCGTGCGCATTTGCGTGTATGATTAGTGCACGATTGAGTCGGGGGCGTAACACAAAGAGGAGAAAGAATCAGTTTGAGAAGCCAGCTCCCAAGGATACTTCTAGGATGGCATCAATCACTTGTAGTAATATAATTTGAGTGGGCATAGGTACACTAGCTGCCACAAAAATCTTAAGCCAGCCCTTCCAATGAGAAGGAACCAACACCAGGTTAATTGTCCAAACTTCTAAAACATCAGTTTATGCTAACATTTCTTATACTAACATTTTTTATACTATGTTCTAATCTGTGTATGTTGTCACTGCAGGAAAACAGAAGAGTTGATGCAGCACCAAGAGCTCCAACAGTCCCAAGGTCAGCTCCATCTACTTTTGCAGCACCAAGAGCTCAATCAGCCCCAAGGCCAGCTCCAGCAGCACCCAGGGCAAGAAGTACAGCTCCACCAGCACCTAGGGCAGCTCCATCAGCTCCTGCTGCAACTAGGAGAGCACCAAGGGTAGCAAGTACTACTGCTTCTAGGCCAAGTGCATCTACTGCTGCTGCTTCTAGGCCAGGTTCATCTACTGCTGGTGCTAGGCCAAGTTCATCTACTGCTACTGCTAAGCCAAGGGCAAAGAAAAGCTTCATACCACCAAGAGCTTCAGGTACTGGAAGAGTGAGAAAACCATCTTATAAGATGTCTGAGTGGTTCAATTGTTCTCAGGGCAGCAAGAAGTAAGTTCATGATGGTGATGTTGAAAACAACTTTGAGTTTGTGATGTTGAAACCAGTTTAATTCAGCCTATTTTGGCTAGTTTGTGATGGCTCTATGTAAGTTACCTAATTATGGTTGTGATCAAGACTTTCATGCATGCGGATGTCATGTAGACTATGATGATGATGATCTTGTTTATGATCTTCTAGTTATAATGATGATGAGGCTGTCATTTAGACTTTCATGCATGAGGCTGTCATGTAGACTTTCATGCATGAGGCTGTCATGTAGACTATGATGACGATGATCTTGTTTATGATCTTCTAGTTATAATGATGATGAGGCTGTCATTTAGGGTGGCTCGGCGTCGACCAATCCCTAAATGAAGCAACTGGGTCATTTAGGGTGGCTCGGCGTCGACCAACTCCTAAATGAAGCAACTGGGTCACTTAGGGTGGCTCGGCGTCGACCAAACCCTAAATGAAGCAACTGGGTCATTTAGGGTGGATCGGCGTCGACCAACCCCTAAATGAAGCAACTGAGTCACTTAGGGTGGATCGGCGTCGACCAATCCCTAAATGAAGCAACTGGGTCACTTAGGGTGGCTCGGCGTCGACCAACCCCTAAATGAAGCAACTGGGTCACTTAGGGTGGCTCGACGTCGACCAACCCCTAAATGAAGCAACTAGGGCTTCAAACACAAATTTCATCACACACAATTCATCACAAACCAACAATAAAATAACACTACAAACAGACCTTCATTAAAGGATTTAATTAACAACATACAAACCAGGGTTCAATGCTACAAAAGTAACTGAGTTCAACAGATTCAAACTTAACACATTACAAGCCATAGTTCAAAGCTAGTAACTAAAGACAATGACCCACATGGTCATATGACAGCACAATTTATTCTTCATCACAAATACCCTTGATCTCCTTCAGCTTCCTCTTGTTATTTTCACCTGCTTTCTTCAGGTCAGCAATGCAGCACTGCAAAGTACTCTTCTCAATGCTCAACTTCTCCTTCTCTTTAATCAACTCAGCAATGTAACAATCCAGCTTCTCCTTCTCTTTCTTCAGGTCAGCAAAGCAAAACTCCAAAGTCCTCTTATCAGAGCTCATCTTTTCCTTCTCTTTCAGATGATTGAACTTCAAAGTCCTAATGACATTGCCTTGAGCAACATGAATGAACTTCAACTGGTCAACAACTGCCTTCAATTTTTTGATCTCAGCATCCTTTCCCATGATGCTCTCAACACTGATTGTAATGTCCTCAGCATCCTTCTGGTTATTTACCTGTGGCAGATTATCCTAGGAATCCAAGAGGTTGTTCACATCTTCAACAAGCTTCTCATAAGTCTCCTGCAACTCATTTTTCTGTTGTGTGAGATTGTGCACAGTAGATGAATGTTCCAGACATGCAAGCCTATTGGCATGCTTGCTATCCTCATACATAAGCCACAGTTTGTGAAGAGCATTCTGCAGATGATCTGGCCACTCCTCATCTACCCACTGCACTAATCCACAATTATTAACTCCCTACAATACAAAAAAATATATATAGTTCAAACATGCTGTCACAAGTTACAAATTCAGTTAAGTTAAAGTTACAGTTAAGGTGCAGATTCAGTTAGATCAAGCCAACTGAACAAACTAAACAACAATTATTGTGAGCATGTTCATCGCTAACATGAACAGTGACTATGAACAATGAACAGTACCTATGGACAATGTACAGTAAACCCTAGAACAGAATTGCTATGCTGCATAGGAGAGGAAAACTGATAATTTGCAACTAATTTGCTAACTTACTTCTATGGCACAAGCAATGAACCTCCTCCTAGTGCTTATCCCCTCGAATGCAACACATTTCTTCCCTGGATTGCCATGCTCGCACATCACCCTCAAATCGTCAGCAACACCAGTGTCGATTGTAGCTGGGATCTGGGCAACCGAAAAAAACTGGTTCAAATCAAGCTGAAGCCACACAAACCCTAAATCCCAAATGCCCAAATCGAAACCCTAAATCCAGTGCTGGTCGAACCAACTGACCTTAATAGGGGAGTCGTAGGAAGAGATGAACTGCGCCGGAGGACTCTCTGCTCTCGCCGTCGCTCCAAGACACCATGACGGCCGGCGGCGAGCGGAGAGGAGAGGAGCCCGAGGGAGGTTGCGAGCGCTAGAGAGAACAGAGGAGCGAGCGAGAAGTGTGGAGTGGCGCGGTCGGTCTGTCCGACGCGAGCCGACCGCGTCGTTTTCACCAAACGGCGCCGTCTGCCCGGCCGTTATGCCACGTAGGTGAAATCGGGCCCCAGCTGTCGGAAACGCGCTCAAACGCAGCAAATCGCTCAATCAGTGCATACTGCAAAAAGTTTACTGAATGTGCGTTGTTTTTTGCAAAGAATTAGTGACCTCGTGGTTTTCTGCAAACGCTGCCCCAAATGTGGTGGTTTTTTGCAATTAACTCCTGTTAGCAAGAATTAGGAGGTTGTTTGATTAGCTATTCACCTTTGCTAGTCTGGAGCCTGCAACATGCATCTATTCTAAGTAGGCCTGAATTCAATGATGAATAACTTTGATGGTGTCAGCCTGTCAGGTGTGTTTTCGCAGTTGGGCCATGTCCATGAAAAACTGAAGAAGGTACAGCAAATCAGTCGGTGACTATCTCCTACAAGTCCTGGAGCCCAAAGCCCGGCGGCGGTGTGTGTGTTGGGGGGGGGGGGGGGGGGGGGGGAGCAACTCGTTTGGAATATGGGACTTCTATATATGAACCTGCCGGGAACTAAACGAGTCGTACCACCAACATACCGTCTCGTTTCGCTTCCTCCATCGTCTGTTGATCTCATGACCTCCTCTACCGCCTTCTCGCTTCTCAGCAGCGCAGTGGATAGTTAAAATAAAGTTTCAAAAAAGCAGCGCGTGTGCCACTCAACCCGTGTTATCGACCAAGGTTGGGTCATCACTGAATTTGAAGTTGCTGGAGATGCTCTCATCGAGCTCGGCAAAGAGAGCCTTCTCGCGGCCCATTTAGTTCGAGGCACCTGTGTTCAGATACTAGGCTTCGTAGAAACCATTGGCTAAGATGATAGGAAAAGAAGCCACCCTGTTTGTATTCTACTGTATAACGAGGCAACAAATATTTCCAAAGCTGAAGTGCTACCATTTGTTGGAACAGAGGGAGACCACACCCTGACTAGAGATGGAAAGTAGAGATACAGTAGAATGGCGACACCACACAGTAAGAGTTGAATTTGTACTTTGCTATGTGACCTTCTGTGTCGAGTTTCCATTCTCAGCATTGCATCTGATTCGGCACTGGAGGGTATGGCTAGCAATTAGCAAGCGCAGATGATCTGCTCCCATAACTTGTGCCGTGTCGAGACAAAACTTCTAAATATGCTTTTTGGTATATTATCTCCATGCACACTTGGTCATCGACAGAGCTAAGTCTAACCACCGAATCGTAGAAAAGATTGTCGTTTGCAGAACATGATAAGATCAAGACAAGGACATCATTTTTTAATTTTTTGCGAAATACAAGGACATCAACCTAACTAGTACTCACATTATCTTACCCTTTATTGTATCTAATAATGATAGTTGATACTATAAAACCCACATGATAGACCGTCATCCGAGACAGTTCACAAAACCGTTACCAATTACATGATGTGAGACAGTACACTCATGGTTTTTTTCCTTCTTGAAAGCCTCCTATGATAATTAAGTTAACTAAGATAATATTTGTAATTTAACTGACAAGGTTTTATGCCCTCAACCAATAACCTCCACCCTCTTCCTAGGACCGAAAACCTACTTTTCCCCTTAGATGTCCTCATCGTCGTCCATCATTGGTGCCGTTGTGGCGGCTGGTGGTAGGAAAGCATCACCACCTCTTTAGCAAAACGACTTCATTGACGGCATTGAGTGACACTCAAAGAAACATCACGCGGGGGCACGTCTACCCAAATGGCCTTATTGACGTCGTGTTGTTTGCGAGGCTAGACAACATCTAAGACCTCTGCCGGATCTGGCGCCGGGTCAACGACCCCACAATGTTAGTGGTGGGAATGAAGGAAGTCATGATGAAATGTATGTTGAGGTTATGAGCTGAAGCATGGGTTATTATGGCATGGCCATTCTAGTGCTCCGCAATGTTGCCTTTCCAAATTTATAATCAAACTTAGACAGCGTTCAGAAACTTGATAGTCAGCTATCCTAGATGGTTGCACGTTGCAACCGTCTACGATACAAATTTCACCATCTAGGATACAACTTTTACAACACATGCATTATGTATGTTAGCGTCAGTTGCCAATTTCCTAGAGTAATGTGTAGTACGAAACTGTATATCTATGTTAGGTTAATGGGCCTGGTGAATGTATGGTGTGCATCCTCCGCACCAGATATAATCGATCTATAACTAGTTATATGCTCCCCGTAGTATAAGTCCATAATATCAATGTGATGTAAAAATGTATATGGTCAGTTTTGGTGGTGAGCTGCACATATAATCATGTAGATGCCTGTGTCGTGGTGTACATATTTTTATAAGTAGTTGTTTCACCTGCTGGTTTAGTGCATTATGTTTTCACAAGTTGCAACATATAATTCAGCGCGACGACATCAGCAGCTAGCTAGCTAACCTAACACGCCAAGGCGTGGCTAATATATGAACGAACGGGCCAGCCCCCTTCAACCAATTAACTTGGAAGTTAGTGAGTGCATGTGTTGAACTACAAGACAGAGAAGAAAAACGTCATTGCAACATGAATAAATATATGCTTGGATCAACTTGGGCACATCAAGTAGGCACTACAGATGGATCCAGTTTGTGGTTATAAAATGATCATATCTCAAAGTCTCAAAGAGGTAAGGTGACGCACCGTTAAATTATGCTGCAAATTGGTTCCTAACTGTACGCCGGCCTTTATTAAATAGTGGCAAAGATGTATGATGATCATCTAAATACACCCAGTCAGCCACAACCAGCAAGCATGCATAATTAACTACATTGGCCAACCCTATCTCCGGCGAGTATGATGATGGCCGTCTAGCTAAATACATTGATCCTAAATATATTTATCTAAAGGATGATGTATAATTAATCATAATAAGGGGTGCTCGCGATGACATTTTGATGGGCGAGCGCTTGGACTGCTGGACCTAAAACATGGTCTGGATTCAATTAATGTATCCATAGTTTATACAGTTTTCAGAGTTCTACATAAAAACAAAACTCAAAATACAAAACTAGAGGTATTTGTGGGCTAGATTGAACTCACATCTAGAATATGGAAGAGAATCGCTTCTTTGTGCAAGACAATTTGTCAGGATAAACTGATTAACTTTTTGCGCACTTCATACTATATGTCACACCGCTTGTTGAATATGTGCTTCCAACTAGCTACATAGTATATATGTAATTTGTAGAAAATGTGTGGCCGGGCTCTCTAACAGGCAACCTTGCATGCTGCAGCTGCCACACAACAACCACTTCATACCTATCAACCAAGAGAAACACTCATGGATCTCGTAACAGAGGCCATGGGCTCCCTTCTCCCCAAGCTTGGCGAGCTCCTCAACGAGTACAAGCTACAGAAGGGTGTCAAGGAAGAAGTCAAGTCTCTGGAGAAAGAGATGAAGATCATGCATGCTGCCCTTCACAAGGTGGTGGAGGTGCCACGGGAAGAGCTTGAGGAGGGCGTCAAAATTTGGGCAGGAGAGGTCAGGGAGCTGTTGTACAAGATGGAAGACGTCGTCGACATGTTCCTGGTGCGTGCCAATGATCAGAGCTCGGATCCCATATCCAACTCCAACAAGCTCAAGTGGCTTGGGGATAATATGACCGGCTTATTCACCAAGTGGAAGGCTTGTCATCAGATCGCCAACACGATAAAGGACATCAAGAACCAAGTCAATTATGTGGCCAAACAACATAAGAGGTACAAGGTCGATCGTGTTGTATGTGCTAATGTAGCTATTGCAACAACAACAATTCTCGATCCTCGTCTACCGGCTCTATACAACAAGGTATCTGATCTTGTTGGCATCAATGAGCCAAGGGACGAGTTAATCAAGAGGTTGACAAATGTCAGCGATCAAATGGAGATAGTCTCTATTGTTGGATTTGGGGGATTGGGTAAGACAACTCTGGCTAAAGTTGTATACGACAACCTCAAGCCACGGTTTGATTGTACAGCCTTCGTTTCTGTGTCTCAAAGTCCTGATGTGATAATGATTTTCAAAAAGATGATACGTCAGCTTGATAAGCAAAACTATGCCCACATCAACCAAGCATCACAAGATGGAACAGAACTCATTGATGAACTCAGAATGTTCCTTCGAAACAAAAGGTACTAATCACACCTTTCTTTCTCACATATAGCTTTTACGTACTTTAATTCATTGTGATTGTTCAGTGCATGCTTGCAATGTAGGCAAGATGATAAATAACACATTTTCGCAAATATGTAGAAACGATTGCATTATTTAGTTCAATTTCAAACTTATTTTTTGGTGCCTTCTTTCATTTACTTTTATTTCATCCTTGTTGTATTTCTCTTTGAACTGAATTATGTTTGCCCTTTGCTGCTAATTATTGATGTAAACATTTGAGAAGTCGTAACTTTTCTTGATATATTTCACTTAACTAGGTTGTATGTATTTACCAATATGGTTCTTAATTTATTACAATGTACACACATATATAGGTACCTTATTGTTATTGACGACATATGGAATCTACAATCATGGAGAGAAATCAAACTTGCTTTGATTGAGAATAGTTGTGCCAGCAGGGTAATCGCAACGACTCGTGACCTTGAGATTGCTACAGATGTCGGTGGTTCTTTTAAGATAAACCCCCTTAACCTAGAGAGCTCTAAAACATTATTCTATCAAAGGATCTTTGGTTCCGAGGATAAATTGCCTCATCATTTGGCTTGAATATCCATGAAGATATTGAAGAAATGTGGCGGCATACCATTAGCTATAATCACCATTGCTAGTGTATTGAGTGTACCTAATAAAATCCAAAACACAGCGGAATGGGATAAGGTGTGTGTGCCTATATGGGTTCCGGACTTGAACATAATCCTCATGTGAAGATCATGAGGAAAATATTATCCCTAAGCTATTATCACTTATCTTTTCATCTCAGAACCTGCTTATTGTATCTAAGTATATATCCAGAAGACCATGAAATCCATAGAGATGACCTGATATGGAAATGGATAGCCGAAGATTTTATCACACATACAAATCCGGAGGGTAGCTTATTTGAGGTTGGGCGTGGTTACTTTAGTGAGCTGGTAAACAGTGGCATGATCCAGCCTTGCATAGATTTTAAAGGCGTTGTGACGCGTTGCCGTTTGCATGATATGGTGCTTGGCCTCATCTGTTCATTATCAAGTGAAGAAAACTTCGTTACAATATTGAATCATAATCAGGGTTATTGCATATCTTCACCAAGTAATGTTCGCAGACTATCTATCCAGAATATAAGTGAAGATCATCAAAGAAAGCCACTTGCTTCCATGAGTAAATCACAAGTGAGGTCCGTTACTACCTTTCCACCTGCTAGTAATCAAATGTTTGCACTGTCGAGTTTTGGTGTTTTACGTGTATTGGATCTAAATGGATGCCATGTGGGAAAAAATAACCACCTAAACCTCAAGAATGTTGGGGATTTATGTCACTTGAGGTACCTAGGTCTTGCCGGTACAAATATCCATCAACTACCAACGGAAATAGGGAAGTTGCTTTTTTTGCAGGTGTTGGATGTAAGATACAATTCTGACCTAAAAGAATTACCATCCACTGTTTGCAAGCTGAAAAGATTGATGTGTCTACGTCTTGATGGTTATCACATGAGCCTCCCGAATGGGCTGGGGAATTTGACATCCTTGGAAGTGTTGAAGAAGATCCATGCCACACTAAACACTGTGAAAGAGTTGCGCAAGCTATCAATGCTAAGGGAGCTCAAAATTAAGTTTGAGCATAATGCAAGCCTGGGGTATGGGGAAGGCTTTCTTGAATCTCTACGTGGCCTGAAGAAAATTGAAAGTGTAATTATTCGTGGGTATTTTCCATCCATGGATCTCTTGGGGAAAAGGTGGCTGCCACCACAACAACTCTGCACATTTGAGTCGGTCAGGTGCGGAGAATTCACTGGGGTACCAGAGTGGATAAAAAGGGACCCGTTGTATCTCTCGAACTTATCTGCATTGGTCATCGGCTTCGTGGAACTGCGGGAGGAGGACCTACTGATCCTTGGGAGGTTGCCAGCTCTTCGTCGTCTCTGGATGTGGAGCGCGGGGCAAACTCCAAAGGTGCTACCCATTGGTACCGATGGGTTCCATAGTCTAACAAGCTTCACATTGTACTACTGTGAATCACCCAGGCAGATAGCGTTTCAACGAGGCGCTTTTCCAAAGGTCGAGACGGTTCTCTTCAACTTCAGCGTCCAGAAGGCAAAAGATGATGGCAATGGCGATTTCTACTTTGGCCTGCAGAACCTCTTGTCCCTTCGGCAGGTCACTGTGGGAATCGACCGTCATGGTGTCACACTTGCGGACGTGAAGGAGGCGGTGGTTGCACTTAGGCGCGCATTCGATGTCCATTCCCACCGTCCCATCATCACCTTTGATATTAGGCCACTTATACAACAAGACGAGGTACAATCACCTAGTTAATGCTTTCCCTTTACATGCTTATTGCATTTTCAATCGTAGCTTATGTGTTAATTTCATGATGACATATGCACCTTCTCCTCACATCTTAAATTCAGGCACATAGGGCAAATGAGATGCATCCAGAGTTCATCATCGACGAAGAGCTGATCGGGGAGCAAAGGAAACTCCCTGAAAAATTCCAGAAATTCCGTGCACAAACTACAAGTTTGGATTCAACATCTAGAATTTAAATTTGCTCTTTTTTGGGAAGATGGTATATTTCATGATGGCTGAGCCTGTGGATCTGTTGTGATCTGTAAGCACGCAAATGCCAACCCACCGCGTCTAGTGAAATGCGAAAGGATTTTTTATTTTTGCCTCGAGACTGTTCTCGTCTCTATTATTCGGTTTTCCTTTTATAGAACACATGTTGGTGCATCTGCTACTAGACGATTTCGTCTGCTTTGGAGATTTGTACCTGAGAAAGATATTTACTTGTACAGTCTCTCACGTGGTATATCTGCTAGACGATTTGGCACTCACTAGTAGAAAATCCCCCCTTTTGTCCCGGTTGGGAACTGCCTTTAGTCCCGGTTGCCCAACCGGGACAACGCAGTCGGGACAAAAGGCCCCCCCCCTTTAGTTCCGGTTGTGTTACAAACCGGGACTAAAGGAATTTTTTCGAATTTTTTTTTTGAAATTTTTTTGATTTGTTTTTATGTTTTACCTGATTTTCAAATCTTTGAATTATTTGACAATTTAATCTCTAATCACCCCTCCTCACTGCTCCAGCGTGGAGCACTCATTCCAAATCGTCTAACTTCCTGGCCGGTCACCCATCCTCTCACTGCTCCAGCCCCAGCACGCTTAATTTCCTGGTTCTATCGCCCCTAGTTTCCAAGTCTGCACTTGTTGTTTTCCTGACAATAGTAAGCTATCAATCCTATTAACCCTTAGTCTTGATGTCACATGATTTAATTTTTTGAATTCCAAACAATTATTAAAATAAACAACAATGATTAACAAACAACAATGATTAATTTAAAAACTCAAAAAAACTTCAAAAAAGGCAAAAAATTCAAAAAAACTCAAAAATTCTCAAAAACAAAATAAAAAATAAAAAATCCAAAATAATACAAAAAGTTCAAAATAAAATAAGTAATAATAATATTGAATTTCAATGAAAATAAAATAAGTAATAAAATAAGAATCTTTATGCAGAATTCAATTATTAATTTTAAAACTCAAAATTTTCAAAAAATTCAAAAAAACACCAAAAACTAAAAAAAATCAAAAATTCCAAAACAATATAAAAAGTTCAAAATAATAAAAAATTCCAAAAAATGTCAAAAAAATTGAAAAAATTGAAAAAAAATAAAAAAATTCAAAAAAAATAAAAAAAATTCAAAACCCTAAACCCGGGACTTAAAACGTCCGAAACTCTATTCTAAACAGTAAACACTAAAGGTTCAAACCCTAAAACCTAACCCTAAACTTGGAAATCTAAACCCTAGCCCTAAACCCTAAAACGTCTAAAACGTCCAAAAACTCTATTTTTCCTTTGGAATTTTGTGATTTTAAAAATTCTCGAAACCCCTAAACCCGGAACTTAAAACGTCCGAAACTCTATTCTAAACAGTAAACACTAAAGGTTCAAACCCTAAAACCTAACCCTAAACTTGGAAATCTAAACCCTAGCCCTAAACCCTAAAACGTCCAAAAACTCTATTTTTCCTTTGGAATTTTGTGATTTTAAAAATTCTCGAAACCCCTAAACCCGGGACTTAAAACGTCCGAAACTCTATTCTAAACAGTAAACACTAAAGGTTCAAACCCTAAAACCTAACCCTAAACTTGGAAATCTAAACCCTAGCCTAAACCCTAAAACGTCTAAAACGTCCAAAAACTCTATTTTCCCTTTGGAATTTTGTGATTTTAAAAAATTCTCGAAATGGAAAACTTGTTGTTTCTTCGGATAGAACTTATTTTTCTGCAAATTTTGATATATTATTTGTATTTTTCTGAATTAGAATGATTTAGTTATGATTTTTCTAGGATTAATGTGGTAAAAGGGAAAAAAAAGGAGGACCTGGCGGCCGTCGCGCAGACAGCAAAGCCGGCAATCTCCATCTCAGTGTCCCGTCGAGTGATGGACTGATGTCATGGGCCCTGGCGTCTCACGCGCAGTTCAGGTCCGAGCTGGTCCAGGTACAATGTTGTTCATGACTGTCTGAAACTATCAAGCCTAGCGCTAGCATGGCCCTTTGTGATGTTTGTTCTCTACTGCTTGTACCATTTGTATAATATGTGTCATACAATGTATTAGGTGGTTTAGCGCGTCCACTGATTTCACGATGCTATAGACTAATGCTCATTACTCTTTCTGTTCTCTAGACTCAGTTTCCATGAAAGTGCTCTGTAGTTGGTACGGTAAACATCATGAGCTAATCTGTTTTACATGGCTGACAGCTATGTTATGTTTCATTAGTAAAAAGTAGTGCATTGCAGAGTCAGCACAACCAAATACACGGTTAATTAATGCAACTGTGGAGCCAAGACTTGACCCACGGGCTTCCATAGTTCTACCGCTGTGCAGACCCGCTTCGAGTTACCAAGTGGGGACTGTGCGTCAGCTGAAGGATACTACTTTTACTTGGCAAGATAGCTTGTTTTGGTGCATAGTTTAACTCTTCTTTTTTGCTGCCTGCCTAGCTTTCTGCCCTCCCAGTTGCTTCCTGTCGATGCATTATTGCCCTCCTTTCTTCTGAGTCTATCTGTTTGGTTTCTCCCCTGTGCAAGGGCTGCTTTTACTCCTGCCATTGCTGTGCTTCCTTAGGTGTGCCGGGAGATGACGGGGTTGCTTGGCACGGTGGTGGATGAGGCAATAGGATGGCTGGTGCAAAGCATCCTCGGGGGCTTTTTCACTGGGCAGATGGAAGCCTGGACTCGAAAAATCGGGCTTGCTGAAGATGTGGAGAAGCTCAAATTTCAGATGAGGTACGTGGAGATGGTTCTTGCTGCTGCCAATGGAAGGAGGATTGACAATATGCCTCTGGCCCAGTCACTGGATGATCTCAGAGAGCTGCTTTATGACTCAGAGGACGTCATGGACGAGCTCGACTACTACCGACTCCAGCAACAGATCGAAGAAGGTGCTTCATTTCTCTCTACTGTTCCATTTTGGTTGCTTCCAGCTTCTTTTATATCGGTGTAATATTTAGCAAAGAGCAGCTGAATATCGTAGGCACCGCCCCTCAGATTATGTCTTGCTTAATTGTGATTTTTTGAATGATTTAGCTTTTGTTAAATTTTCTATGCGAAAGGTAGATATTCTCTACCTTACGGAACTTTTATTAACTATCAATACTTAGACGATAATATTTGCTTTTGCTTAAGTGGCCTTCGTTTGCTTGTCCCCAATTAACCGAGAGTTTTCTTATGCAGGGAAAGGTTGTAGTGCAAGCTATGTGTCCTCATCCACTCTATCTTCTGTTGTTAAATTAGTACGCAGCACCACAAGCCAACTAACTGATTGGATCTCACGCGGCAGAAAAAGGAAACGTGAAGAGGAGGGGCCAGCTCATTGTAACATGCTGCCTTTTGAGATTAAAGAGAGCATTTCTAAGAGGATCAATGTAATAGTGAATCTTCTACACAGTAATGGCAATTCTGTACAGAGAGTTCTTCAGCTCGAGATCTCGTGCCCCACTGCAACATCAAGTAAGACTCAGAATATTGCCAGGAATGCTCGCATGACAACTTCTCTTTCAACTGAATGTCAGGTGTATGGGAGGGATGCAGAAAGAGACAAGGTAATAGACCTGTTGATACAGGGGGGATCTAGTGATCTGAATGTTTTGCCAGTGGTTGGCATTGGTGGAATTGGGAAGACGACGCTTGCTAGATATGTATATCATGATAAAAGAATTAAAGGTCATTTCGATTTGCAAATGTGGGTTTGTGTATCCACAAACTTCGATGTAGTGGGGCTCACACTTAAGATCCTAGAGCATGTATGTGAAGATAGACCATATGAGAAAAAAAGCAGCTTGAATAAATTGCAGGAGATCCTTCTAGAGAATATTAGAAACAAAAGATTTCTGCTTGTATTGGACGATATGTGGGAAGACAAGGACAGGAGTGGATGGATTAAACTCTTGGCTCCGTTGAAAAGTAACCAAGCAAACGGTTGCATGGTACTAGCAACAACTAGAACAAAATCAGTGGCAAAAATGATAGGAACTATGGATGAAATCACATTGACTGGTCTGGATGAAAATGAGTTTTGGCTGTTCTTCAAGGCATGTGCATTTGGTAATGAGAACTACGAGGGTCATCCTAGTTTGCAATCTATTGGGCAACAGATTGCGAAAGCACTAAAAGGCTGCCCACTAGCTGCACGAACTGTTGGTGCACTTCTGAGCACAGATGTTAGCTATCAGCATTGGACGGCAGTTCGGAAAAAATGGAAATCTCTTCAAGAATATGATGATGATATTTTACCCATCTTGAAGCTCAGCTATGCGTATCTACCAGTCCATCTTCAACGCTGTTTCTCATACTGCTCTTTGTTTCCAGAGGACTACCGATTTAATGGGAAGGAATTGGTTCATGCTTGGATATCACAAAAATTTGTGCAGTGCAAAGATCCTACCGTAAGATTGGAGGAAACAGGGCATGGATATTTGGAAAGATTAGTGGATTTGGGCTTCTTCCAAAAGGATGACTCACACTATGTTATGCATGACCTAATGCATGTATTGGCAAGGATGGTTTCATCAAATGAGTGTGTTACTATAGATGGATTGAAATCTGGGGCAATTCGAGCAAGTGTTCGGCATTTGTCGATCATAATTACTGATTATGATAAACATGAACATGTAAGTAATTGTAGTGAGAAGTTTGACAAAATACTTCAGGATGTGTCTTGGCTTAAATTGAGGACATTGATGTTGTTTGGGCGAAGCAGCATACATTTATTAGGGTCCTTGCGTACTTTATGCAAGGAGGCAAAATGTTTACGGTTGCTACGTGTGAGAGGCGCTGACATCAGCTCTATAAACAGTTCGACAAATCTATTCCATCTTCGCTATATATCAACATATGGAGTCAGCAACCCTGCGTTTTGTCAAACTTTGACAAGATGTTATCACTTTCAAGTACTGGATGTAGGCACTTCAGGCAATCTTGAATTACCTACTGACATGAATAATCTTGTTAATCTGCGTCATCTTATTGCTCATGAGAAAGTACACCATGCAATAGAAGGTATCAGCAACATGGCCTCATTTCAGGAATTAAAATTTAAGGTTCTAAATGTTGGCAGTTTTGAGATAGGACAACTTCAGTCCATGAATGAGCTTGTATCACTTAGAATTTCTCAACTTGAAAATTTGAAGACTAAAGAAGAGGCGAGGCGGGGCAGACTGATAGATAAAGAGTATCTAGAAACATTGTCATTGTCATGGGAGGACAGCAGCATGAGTTTTCAACCTGAGGCGGCAAAGGATGTGCTTGATGGTCTCCAACCACATCAGGATCTCAAAACTCTAGAAATAACTGGATATGGTGGTGCTATCTCCCCAGTCTGGCTTTCCAGTACTTTCTCAGTTACCTCATTGCAGATACTTCATCTAGAGAACTGCAGGGAATGGAAAATTCTTCAAACTATTGAAATGCCTTCCCTTAGGAAGCTGACATTGATCAGGATGTTGAATTTAATGGAAATCTCAGTTCCTTCATTGGAAGAGTTGATCTTGATCAATATGCCAAAATTGGAAAAATGTATTGGTTCTTATGAAATGGAATTGACTTCCCATCTAAGGGTTTTGATGATCAGGTACTGTCCTCAACTGATTGTGTGCACTCTTTTCCAGAGTTACTCTTCTTTTGACGCAGAGCAAAAGTCATGGTTTCCGTCTCTCAGCGAACTTTCCATCAGGCAGTGTCCTTATATAATGAAGTAATTTTCTTCTCACTAGTTTTTCCTGTTCAATACGTTTGCAAATTATTGGACACTTACTTTGATAAATGATGTTGCAGGAACTGGCCAATCCTTCCACTAAGAGAAATGGGGGCGCTCAAGGAGCTGGACTTGATGGACTTGCATGTTGTCAGAGTGTCAGTTCCTTCTCTGGAGAAGTTGGTGTTGACTAAAATGCCAAACCTGGAATTTTGCAGCAGTCTAACAGCTTCTCCACCTCTGCAATTTTTATCTTCCCAAGGAGATCAGATGGGATGGCCATATAGTATCCGTAGCCTCAGCATCCATGATTGCCCTTGTTTGATAGTGTCACATCCTCTTCTGCCTTCTGCTCTAATTTCTGACTTATCCATCTGGGGAGTTCCGACACTTCCAACAATGAGAATAAATCAGAGACGTTTCACTATCAAATCTATGTGTGTGCTGAATGACAGTATCCTGGCATTCCATAACCTTAGGGGCATAACCTCGTTTGAAATAAGAAACTGTCGGAATCTGGTCTCTCTTTCAAGTGAATCTTTCAGCCAGCTCATCGCCTTGAAGTATTTACGTATACACAACTTCCCTAATCTGGCCAGGTCAAGCATTACGTCAGAGGTTAGCCATGAAAGCAGTACGTCTGCAAGCAGCCTTGTCCTCCCATCTCTCAAATGTGTCAACATTAGCTCATGTGGCATGACAGGGAGGTGGCTAACACAACTGCTTTCACATTCGCAGTCCCTTGAAAAGTTGCTATTAAGCAAATGTCCACAGATTAAGTTTCAATCGATCATTCAACCTACAGAAACGGAAGGGACGAGCAGTTTGTCTTCAGCAGTGATGACCTCGGCCCAAGATGAACAGGAACTAAAACTGCCATATAATCTCCTATGTTCTCTCAAGACTTTACGCATTGAGCTCAACCTGGATTCGGAGTTCTGTGGGGGTAACAGAGACTTCGCAGGATTGAGCTCTCTTACGGTGCTACAACTTCTTTATTGCCCCAAGCTGGTCTCATCTTTGGTGGGTGAACTGAAAGATGATGGTACCATGGAAGTTGGATTACTCCCACCATCACTTGAAGACCTTAGTATCAGTCCTCTCCCAAAAAACTTGCAGTCCTTCACTCCTCAAGGCCTTCTCCACCTCAAAAAGTTAAGTCTAGGTAATAGCCCATATTTGAAGTCTGTACAGCTGCATTCATGTACGGCCCTAGAGGAGCTGGAAATCACGGGGTGTTACCGGTTGGCTGTACTGGAGGGCTTGCAGTTTCTCAGGTCCCTCCGAAGCTTGGCCATGGAGATGAATCCCGAGTTGTCTTGTGCATGGTTTCTCAAACTGCAGGAGCAAGAACAGTGCGGCAATCAAGTTCAGCTGCTTCCTTCCTCACTTAAAGCACTTCATATCTGGAATCTCACAGACAGGGTCCAATCCCATCTTCTATCCTGCCTTTCTGCCATGACCAGTTTAGCAATACAGAGAAGTCCAGGATTGACGTCTCTACAGCTGGGATGCTGCACGGCACTGAAAGGGTTGAAAATTATAGATTGCGACTCGCTTGCATCGATCGAGGGCTTCCAGTTCACTAGAAACCTGACATCCCTGGAAGCATTTAAGTCCCCTGGCCTAGTTTCCTGTTTGGAGCTTATGTCGCATCAGCAAGGGGCCTCTGAGGTCTGGTCTGGACTAGAAACTCTTGAGACTGATGACACATCTGTCCTTTCCATGCCCTTCTGCAAACAGCTCACATCTCTAAGACACCTAGAGTTCAGTTCTCGGGGTAGTAAACAGAGAAATAGCATCGCAAGCCTAACGGAGGAACAGGAGAGAGCGTTACAGCTTCTAACCTCCCTCCAAGGCCTTCGTTTTCAGGGTTACCCGGATCTCATATCACTTCCTGCAAACCTGCATACCCTGACCTCCCTTGAGAGCTTAGTTATCTGTAATTGTCAGCGCAACACAAGGCTGCCGGACATGGGCCTCCCAGCTTCGCTCAGGTACCTTCAGTTATCCCATTGCAGTGAGGAGCTAGGTATACAGTGCAGAATTGCAGCAACTGAAAAGCTAAGTGTCACGATTGATTATCAGGATGTGAGTTAACCAACAGTGTTTACTTCTGAGGTACACGTTCGGAGCATTTTTCCTACAGAGTTAGTCCACATGCTCACCCTCTTCTTGCTAAATGTAATTCATCTCTATGCAGGCTGCAGCCACCCGAGATGTTGTACACATTTCTGCACTCGCTGTCACCAGCACATTTTTGTGCAAGTGCCATTCACCCCTTTGGCTTTTCATGAGCTACTTTAGTCGCATGTGGGATGGATGCAGAAACCATGGTTGCAATTGGCCAGTCCTTTTGTTTATCAGGGGCATTGTGACCAGTCGCCCATCGTCATGAGCTACGCTATAGCAAACCTTACCATGGTATGCTTTCTTTTTACTTCAATTTTTATCCTGATTAGCTTTGTTAGTGGATCAGTGCTGTAGACATGCAAAACTTGGCATATTAATCCTTCTCGGTTACTTTTCGATTAACTGACGTAAACATTTGAGTATGTTTTTCTGCTACCCAATTACGCACCCCATCTTGTCCAGTACTGTTAATCACCCTTCTGATCAGCACATATCGATGCTGTTAGCTAGGCTCTTCTGCATGGTTCGATACAAAAAATGTTGTTAACTAGAAACATCATTGTGCACTCTCAGACAATTTATTATTGTATAATTTCCTCTATTAAGCATTAAATTGGCTCGTACTTTCTATTTGTAGTTGACTTTCAGCAATGAGGCATGATTTAAAATTGTAGGAGAAACATAAAGTTTACTAGTTACCACCATCTGTCTCATTATGCAATTTCGCTGTGAAAAAAGGATGATAGTTAGCAATAGGTTTGTTGCTGAAGTGTTGTTATTTTGCTCTAGGTTTGCTATTCAGCAATATTACATCACGGCCTTTGGAATCTGCGGTCAACCAGGACTACCTGTTGTGTGATGAGTACACATTAACTTGATGATTCCCTGGCTCAACCAATGCAGGTACATTCTGTTTGTTGTTTGGTTGTATCAGGTCTTCATCATGAGGCACCTTTTCTGATTCATCTGTTGTACCTTATCTGACATTCATGTATTTGCCTGCTTTTATATGGTGGGCATTTGTTTCAGATTTTGGCCAAGTTATATCATACTCTCTCCGTCCGGAATTATTTGTCAGAGAAATGGATGTATCTAGACGTATTTTAGATCTAGATACATCCAATTTTATCCATTTCTGCGATAAGTAATTCCGGACGGAGGGATTAGTATCCAAAGAAAGTGTTCAAAAAAGAAGTTTGCTCGTTAAAAAAAACTTATGCCATGGTACTGTATAAAATTTTATGTTATGAATCTGACATCACTCCAGGGCTCCTGTTAGCATCTTCATCATCCTATAAGCAGAATGAATCAGGAGCTTGTTTGATTATTTATTCACCTTTGTTAGTCTGGAGCCTGCAACGCGCATCTATTCTTTTTTTAGAAAAGGAGGATGACCCCCGGCCTCTGCATCTGGGAGATGCATGCGGCCATTTTATTGATTATTCTCAAGGATCTTACAAAGTAGTACAACAATATGCCTGAATCCGCCATCTTGGCAACATCTGCCGCTACTCCTATCCATATGATGAAGGGGTGCAAGTTGGGCCAAATACCCAGACCTCTCACCTAAGCCTAACATCTAAAGCCGGAGGCCCCGGCCGAGCCACATACCGGGTCCGGGGCACAAACCGGTCCGACGTACTCACATGTGTCGTCACCGCCATCTTCCACTGGTCCATCTTCAGAGCAGATTGAGGTGCCAGCCTTGGCAGGTGCCTCCGCCGTCGACGCCACCATGACGCCAAACGACGACCTCCACCTACGTGAGTCCATCTCCAAGCAACGGACGCAGATCCATGCTAGGATAGGGCCGCACCACCGCCGTCGCCCACCACCCACAAGCGCCACCCAGCCCCAAGGTTCCCAAAGCGGCGCCTTCAAGAAGGGAACGGCGCCGTGAGCACCGCCGCCGCCCAACAAAGTTAGGGCTTTCGCCCGGGAGACCTAGGGGAAGGGGAAGTGAGGGGATCCGTCCATACCGACGCCTCCAAGGAGGTGAACGGCGCCCTTAGGCGTCGCCGTAGACGCGGCCGGCCATGGCCGGCCAGGGATTTCGCCCGAACTAGATCCCCGCCACCAACAGCGCCTCCTGTACAGAACCGGCGACCCAAGGAAGCGTGGCCCGACCAGGCTGGCCCGCACGCCGAACAGGGGAGGCGCCAGATCGCGCGCACCGGCCACCGCAGAAGCCGCCGCCGGCCGCCAACGACCACCGGATCCCGCCGCCCTCGCGGCCGGGACGCCAGATCCACCGCCCGCACGGCTGCTAGCCTGTCGTGCCTCGCCAATGGAGCTGCCGCTCCAGATCCGGGGCTCCCCACGCAGAGGCAGGGCAGCCGAGGCCCCGCCGCCACCATCCTTGGCGCCCCGGGCTTGCCCGGCGGCTGCCTCAGGCGGCGGCGAGGAAGGGAGGGTGAGGGGGTGAGGCCCCGCCGCCACCATCCTTGGCGCATCTATTCTTAGTAGGATGAATTTACTAATGAATAACTTTGATGGTGTCAGGTGTGTATTGGCAGTTGGGCCATGTCCATGAAAAACTGAAGAAGGTACAGTAAATCAGTCGGTGATGATCTCCTACGAGAACTGGAGCCCAAAGTCCGGCGAGGAGGGGCAGAAACAGAAGCAACTCATATGGAATATGGGACTTCCATATATGAACCTGCTGGGAACTAAACGAGCTGTACCACCAACACACCGCCTCGTTTCGCTTCCTCCATCGTCTGTTGATCTCATGACCTCCTCTACCGCCTTCTCGCTTCTCAGCAGCGCAGTGGATAGTTAAAATAAAGTTTCAAAAAATCAGCGCAGTGGGTGACACTCAACCCGTGTTATCCATCAAGGTTGGGTCATCACTAAATTTGAAGTTGCTGGAGATGCTCTCATCGAGCTCGGCAAAGAGAGCTTTCTGGTCATCTTTCAGATACTAGGCTTCGTAGAAAGCTTTGGCTAAGATGATAGGAAAAGAAGCCACCCTGTTTGTATTCTATAACGAGGCAACAAATATTTCCAAAGCTGAAGTGCTACCATTTGAGGAACAGAGGGAGACCACACCCTGATTAAAGATGGTAAGTAAAAATACAGTAAAATGACGACACCACTCAGTAAGAGTTGAATTTGTACTTTGCCATGTGACCTTCTGTGTCGAGTTTCCATTCTCAGCATTGCATCTGATTGGGCACTGGAGGGGTATGGCTAGCAAGTAGCAAGTGCAGGTGATTTGCTCCCCTAACTTGTGCCTTGACAAAACTTCTATATATGTTTTTTGGTATATTATCTCCATGCACACTTGGTCATCGACAGAGCTAAGTCTAACCACGGAATCGTAGAAAAGATTGTTGTTTGCAGAACATGATAAGATCAAGGCAAGGACATCATTTTTTTTTCGAAATACAAGGACATCAACCTAACTAGTACTCACATTATCTTACCCTTCATTATATCTAACTAGTAGAACTCCGTGCGTTGCCACGGGCCTTTTTCTTTCTTGATTGCACATATATAAATATAATGCATATAGAGCCCACCGTAGTACCCCATCCAAATCTCTACTCCTAATGGAGGAGTCCGTTGTCGTTTCGTCTCGTCACCCCCCCCCCCCCCCCCCCCCCCATCGAACGATACCTCCACCACCGATCGATCCCATCCCCATCGATTTTTCCCTCTCCCCTACAAAACCGGTGGGCATAAAACCAGGGAGAAAAACACCACAAAAAAAACCCACGCTTTTCTAATATATCCCTCACCACGCTTTCCTAATGTATCTATCTAATCTCTACTCTTAAAGGATGATGAGTCTGCGGTTATGATGGTACATTCATGTCTTTGGTATCGTTCGCTTCGTCCGCCTCAGAACTACATCGATCGAACGAAGGATCTCCTCACCGATTCTTTTCCAAACACTAGTAAATGTGCAAGTGCAACGCACGTATAATTTTAGGTTCTATTTGTTCTAGTTAGCAATCATCTTGTCTGCTCCATGCAACAAAGTCCAAGTGACTCATAGTCTTTCAAACATAACTTAGTATTACTTGGCACACAGTTCTCAGTGCAAATTTATAAATAATGTATGCGGACATCAATAGAAAACCTAGACAAGTATGAACAACAGATATTTAAGCAAGCAGCACTTGCCCTTGAGAGAAGGCTATATATTATAAATTAGAACATCCAAAACTTGTCATGTATTTTGCGTTTCATGTTTCTTAGTATTGCCGGCAAAGAGAGAAGGCTATAGATTATAAGGTCTGCACGCCTCTTTCGTGGCCAATATTAAGTTTGTACACCACCATACGCATTGTAGGCCTGAGACGGTCCTCTACTCAACTTCTTGTAAAAATATATTACAATAAACTAAACATCGATCATGTAGCAGGGTTAACATGTTTATAACTTTAACATGTCAACTTACATTGCATTTTGCTCAGTGTTTGCTTTAGAATACAACTATTATTACACCACACATGAAAAGGAGACAATAAATTCTATGGACGTGTGCATATGAACACGAACACTCTCCACTTTGAAATCTTTCGGAGACTTCTGAAGTTTGAATAACAGTTTATGATCAAATACAAAAGACGAAAAGGGCGTGCAAGGAATGATCACAAGAAGCTGTCTGCTAGTTATTTCCAATTGTAAAACCAATAATCCAAAAAGTGGATATTGCAACTGGACATTCAAGCAAAATTAACATAAAGAGTTAAAGGGACATATGTAAGAAATGAAGAAACTGGAATACATAATAAGAATCTCCAAGCCACTGGATTTAATATACTTCAAATATCGATTTAAGGAACATACCGTCTGTAATATTCATGATGCTTCAAAAGATGGATATGTTTAAACGAACATGATGCAAGCTTCCCCATGTCATCGACATGGTCAACCATTGCAAAAAGTTACATCGGAAGAGTATCTTCTGTGTCCCAAGGAGACAAATCCTTCTCTTGGAATGCACAGAGACACATAGTTTCATTTGGCATTCAGACATTATTCAACACAAATCATCATGAATAAAATCTCTGGCCCAGCACACATGTATACTTGGTGCATTTGAAAGCAAATCCTCGTCTCAACCTATGTCAATACCTGAAAGTAGGCTGGAGACAGTTGCACCAGCCTTTTTTTTTGTGTCCTCTTCGCGGCCTGAGGTTGCGGCGGCAGCGGCGCTTGCATTATGGGCGCAGCAGCAGCAGCGTGAAGTCATACCTGAATCTTCTTTAGAAAATTAGAACGGGAAGGTATTGTCTCTCTCACACTACCAGTGGCAGCTCCATCTCTTCCTACAAATGGGTTAACAAATGTACTGAATCCGCCGTGGTTAATTGTACAAGCAAGTAACTAGGGGATGGGGCACATACCTCGTCCTCAAAACGCAAGTAACCAGGGGATGGTTAAGTGTTAAGGTTCCATTCCATTCGTAGTATAAGTTCTGTTATGTTCTGTTTTCAGAAAAAGTGGGAGTATCAGTTCCAGTTAAATTTACTCATCAGATGATAAATCCATGTGCGCCTGCTGAATTCCGCAGTTTTCTTGTTGGGGATCTCATCTCAGTGGGCTGAAACCTGTGCTCTTGGACAGAGATCTTTGAACAGAAATCATGGCATTATTATTCAATTAAAAACAGAGATCATGCTTACAGTTTGCAGTACCACAATTCTATATTTTCAGCCGAGTTTGAAATACCTTTTCTTCCAGGTGTGGATGTTTGCCTTGCCCATTCGGCAATGCCATTCCTCTCTCCTAAGTTTCACTGACATGTAGATGTACATATTTTCCCTGTAGTAGTTCTTCATCTCTTGAAAAATGTCCTGAGTAGATAGATTTTTAGTTAGCATGGCACAAGGGCAACTCTAGATTGTTACTTTCTAGCACAAGGTTACAAACAACTTGAGAAAAGCAAAGAATGACTTATGAAAATCCTCACTTTGAGGTGAAACAGTAAATGCAAATGCAACATGAGAGTTGTAGTTACTGAACAAGGACTACAGGAAATAGAAAGAAAAAAGATCAACGGAAATTAGAAAAAGGCGTTCTTTTTATCACAACAGAAGAATCAAATAACAGAACTTAGAATACATATAAATCCCATTGCAGAAAATACTCTGCATAGAAACATTGCAGACAGTCACTTAATTATCCGATCACTAAGTCTCTATTTGAATCTCTCATATTAGTCCCACTAATCTGTAGATAAGAAAAGTAACGTTGATTTCAAACCTTAAAAATTTAAGTACAGATAAAAAGGGGTAGGGGATACATTAAACACTCATTCATGTAATAAAAGTCATAGGTATCTACTCACATCCTTGGTGTTCAAATGAATATACTGTGGAGAGCAACCAGGAACTACCCATACCTTACTGTTCGGGGCATCCAAAATTCATAAGATGCCGATGCGAGCTTCTGCTAAAAAAAAGGAATCCAGCTTAATAGAGTATGATGATTTTCTCAATAGCAACGACTGATCCATCAATGGTAGTGTTAATCACACCATTACTTCATTTATTTTAGGAATACTGAAAACACAGCACCGTACTGATTCCTTGGAGTTGTTGCCTCTGCAGCTTTGTTTGCTCCCTTTAAATGGTCCCTGTTTGCCATCAAGACATCTTAAAGAAAACATGACATAAAGTTGTAAGATACTAAGATGGATAAGTAATTTCCGAATGAAGATCTGAACACACACCTGCACTGCATCCATGTCATCTCTATACACAAAAAGAATTGTCATATGCAAGAGATGCACAATTGCTTGGCAGTACTGGCATAGCATCACAGTTTTCCACCCTGTTGACATAAACTCAGAAGATTATTTTAATTTTAACAACTAAATTGTCATAATAAATAAAAAGGTGCACCTTAAGACAAGTTACTTGCAACAGAACAGTATCAATGAGACATAAAGTGCAAGAATGTAGTTACACTGAAATGCTTCAGACGTCGCTAAATATTTTCCATCCTTTGTCGTCTTATCAATAACTGAAGTTTCGCAGGCAAAGTATGTGAAGCTCAGATTCACATGCTCAAAACCAATCTCTCAAACATGAACAAAAATATGGTGGATGGAACCAAGAATGCATACACTTCTGCATTCTGAGGATTTTTTCAGGATAGTATACACACTTAAAACAGAAATACTTATGTTATTCCGTGGCATTATCTCTCAGCTCATCAATTTCGAAGGAGAAAAATAACCCACTGTCAGATAGGATATGTAATTTTGTTAGCAGACATGAAGTAATTGATCCACATATACTCTTTGCTGTAGAGGAAAGCGAGTCAGGAAGCACATGTGAGGGATGCGATACTTACATCACATGTGAGGCAGGAAGCACGTGTGTGGGATGAAATACTTCCACTTCTTGGCACAGAGCTTTGGTCGTTTGCAGCAGATTTAGACGAAGTACTCGGCGATCTTCCCCGTGGTGAGTGCGACAGCAATCTCTGCACGTTGATGAGGAGATAGGGGCGGTGGAGGGCAGAACGGCCAGCAGGGAGGAGACCGGTGCAGATCTCAAACCGGCAGGGAGCAGAGGGCTCCGCGGCGCCGCGGGCTCGTTCGCCGGCGGCTGCCCTGCATGCACCTAATTCGTGCTTAGGGAGCAGACCAGTGCGACCGAAGAGGCGAGGGATGCAGGCGCCGCAGCGCCACGGGATCGCTCACGGCCTCATTCGCCGGGGGCCGCCCTGCGTGCGCCCGCTTCGTGCCGAGGGAGGAGACCGGTGCGGCCGGAGAGGTTAGCTCTAATTTTGGGGTGAGATTAGACGGAGGTTAGCGCTAATTCCGGTGACGTGGGTGCGGTGAACCGTTCATCCGCGTCTGGCAGAGTTTTCGTCCGCACTAAGAAATTGCTAAAGGCAGCTTTGACTGAGGGTTAGTTTTATCTTTACGGTTAGATCTAATTAAGTGATCCTAATCGTGAGGCTGTTATTGATTCGTGTGGCTACGTGTAGCTTAGGCTGGGTGCACTTAGCGATGAATATGTTTGCTTATTTAATAGTATAGTAGAGATACCGTTTCCCCCATCTATTTGTTTCGTTGTTTCCTTTAGTTAGCTAGCCCTTTCATCGATCCTCGACGTAACAGAAAAAAAAAATCCAATCCCTCCCTTATCCCTTCTCCTGCACGCACTCAAAAACGGAAGCCAATTAACCAAGAAACGGAAAGCCACGCACGGACGTCAATCCCCTTCCCCTCTTCCGTTCTCTTTCCTTTCCTAAGGCTCTAGCCACAGATCTCCTCGATCCCCTGCTCTCGTTCTTTTTAGAGAGGTGTGGACAATGATCGGGAATCGGGAAGGACGATGAGAGGCTTTAGATCACGGATTATCTTGACATTGCAGTCCTTCCCCAATGCGACGCCGCACAATCCAACGCCCTCCTCCCGCCTCCCAGTGCCGCACCCCCGCCATTGGAGGTTGTGTGCGAGCTGGCCGCCGTCGCCGATGGCGGCTGCCCAGGTGGCAACGACGACGACGGCTAGGAGAACTTTTCGCCGGAGGCCAAACCGCGGAAGGCCAAGAAGATGAAGGTGAGTTCCGACCACAAGAGCGTTTCTCCTGGAGAGTCAGGCAGGCGGTACCGCCACCCAGAGATCGAATCGGAAAGCCTCTTCGATCCGGCCTCCTCGCCACCATTCGTGCCATCGTCACATACACGCCAGCGCTGAACAAGATCAGGCGCCGCGATGATGATGACGACATCCCTGCCGCGCTAGATGGCGGCCGCGCCATAGATCCCTTGGCCGGGTTCGAGAGCTGGTGCCCACCCGGCAGCGAGCGCACCGTGCTGATGTACATCACATCGATGTGCAGAGTACACAAGACGAGAGAGGACTGCTCCACCGTGTGCTGGCTGCTCAACAGGGTCCGCGTCACCTTCATGGAGTGTGATTTGATTAGCTCCGCGCACAGCTGACGGAGCCGACCACGGCATGCTCCTGCCGCCGCCGTGGATGGCAGGTACGCCCGAGGAGCCAACGAGCTGGTGGCGCTGCACGAGCAGTCGTTGTTCTGGATGCAATGGGAACGTGCTCGTGACATGCACCCTGTGCGGTTGAGATGAATCTTACCCTTCCCGGACAGACATGTAAATCTCATGCCGCCACCAGCCACCTCCGATCTTCTCTCCCGCTCCTGTTATCTTGCCGCAGTGAAGAACTCCTCCGCACTATAATGCCAGCGACGCCGCAGGTGATAGGCAGAAATCCCCTGCTCTCTTTTATCTTGGCTTGATTTGGTTCAGGTTTTTTTTTCCTGATTTCGTTTGCTTGCAGGGTCCTTTTGGTTTACTCGCAGGTGAGGCTGAGACTGATGCACCTAGAGTTAGTGCAGGTGGCGTCAACGAAGGTGAGGATCCCACTCCAGTTTCCAGCAACGCTCTCTGCCTGTCCATATCTCCATCTTCAGTATTCAAAGGACATAGCCCAGATGAACATGTAAGTAGTCAACAATAGCAGTAACTTCAATGATTCTTGTTCATTTTTCTCTATGACCCATTACACGGTGTTCTATTACCGAAAAAATCCCTTACTCTTGAAGATTCCCCATGTTGAATAACAGTAATATCAAAAGAAATAGTTAAATAATAATAAATAAAAAATTGCAACAAATATTTTTATGTTTTCTAACTACGTGCAATTTTTGTGTGAAAAAACGTGTGGTGATATGGGCAAAAACCAAACTTGCTGCCCTGAGAATGGCTAAGTTTATTAGAGCATCGATCTTTATTTATCATACCCCGATAGATGTTATTTCTCATGAAACATTGAATGCAGTTATAAGATACGAACATACTAGTTGTAAAAAAAATTAATCAATTTGATTTTACTATTCATCTACGAGTTTTTAGGGCATATAAGTTTGTGAGCCAAACCATAGTCCCAAACAAAAGACAGATATGTGAGGTCAGTGATAGTTTCGATTTTAGTTTCGTTTCCAGCCACATTTGGAGAACAAAAAACCTCTTTGAGTATGAATAACGTGCAAGATAATTTTTAGCACCTTGTTGAGTTCATGCTTGGGTGCTTGGTGGGACCACATGAGATGCCAATAAGGCGAAGAGTGACATCACCATCTTGAGTTGCATTCTATTGACTTTTCATTTGACACATAATATCTCTGATTGTGATATTCTTACTAGGAAGAAGAAAGAGAGAATAAGAGGGTAGCAGGTGAACACCTGGCATCTGGGAGATGGCAAGAGAAACAAAGGTAGAGTATGTCACTAACTATTTCATATATTCAACCACAATCCTGCAATATCATCCCTTTATTATTAAATTGATCCAATTTTCCCGACATATGGTATTCATGCATTTGTTGTTCTGTAGCAGCCCACGATTCACTATATATCTACTCCTAAAGGGGGAGTACGTACCTCTTCCCCAACACGCAATGCACGCTTGCTCGCACTGATGTCGGCTGCTCCACTCGCCGCCTGCTACCCTCGCCACTGCGCCGTATCCTTGCTGCCCGCACACACCGCCGAGAAGCCACTGCGGTACCCACGCGCCTTGTCCATGTCAACCTCGACTCCCCATCGCAAGGACATCCGGACAAGGTGGCCGGTGGCTGGCGCAGGTCAGGTTGAGCGGCTGGGATATGGTGGCTGGCCTGCGAGGCACTGGAGGAGGATGTCCCTGGCCTCATGAGTGTGGAGGCAAGGTAAGGTGGCAGCTCGGCGAGCTACTAGAAGGGGCGTCAGTGTGCAGGCCTGGCCGGAGGAAGTCGGGCCAGAACTGGGGGGCGTGGAGGACGGCTGGTGCAGGACGGTCTAGGCCTGGTGCGGCGGTCGGCGATGGGATTCGGTGGTGGAGGAGGCCTTGGCCATGCCGGGAAGGATGTTGGCGACGTCGCGTCCCAAGATCGGCCACAGGCCGACGAGCGAGGTAAAGTTTGAGTTAGTTTACATAGTGCCGCGAGGTAAAGTTTTTGTCAGTTTACATAGTGCCGTGAGGTAAACTTTGTGTCAGTTTACATAGGGCTAGAGCAAGATCGGCCACAGGCTGTGGTGGGACACTAGCAATCATCTCTCACACTAGCAATTTCTCAATGTATAGTGCCATTCTGATTTGATTTATTTGTGTAAGTTTACATGGCAATTCTCTCTGGCTCACAAACACTTCGATGGACCTTTGCCACTGCTAACAATCTGTATTGTACACTCCGGTGTCCACAACCAGATCAAGGACGGGAAGTTTGCGAGGCGCTGAAGCACGGCGCAAGGGCACCATCTCCATGGCCAACTCTAGGACCAAGGCGATCGACATATTCTTGGCTGGTCGATGGTGATTGCTCCCATGTCCCTGTTGTTTTCTTGTTCTTTACAAAATTTGGTTCTATAATGTCATAATTTAGTTACCGGAATTTTACCTACCTGCGCGAACATGATATGACCTGCTCTTCCCTATTCTCTAAGGTAATGTATCAATTTGCTGCTTAGTTAAGAAGAGGCTAAATCGTGTTGGCTTTGCAGCGAGAGGAATCCTGTCAACATGATGAACAGGGTAGTGTTTACTGAGGGCGGCTCGGCAAGGAAGAGACCGGATGTTTGTCGTTGACCCACTTTGAAAGTGAGCATATTTACCTCATATGGTCGTTGTTTTCCCTTGACTTAACTTCAGGTTGTGCACTTTGCCATCCTTGTTCTACATGTGCTTTTTATTGGGTTTCAGTTTGATTGAGATTCTTCATGAGACTGATCCATAATTTTTTATGCTTTTTAACTTATGTAGTAAGGCTGAAAGCAATAATAAAAAACTATTTATTGGGTTTTAATTTGATTGAGATTCTTAGTGAAAATGATCCATAATCTAGCTAAATATCCGTGGCAATGCACTGCCAGTCTAGATTTAAAATTGTTGTCAAAGAAACAAAACCATTTATCAATAAGATATATATGCATAAGAGATGACAATTGAATGTTAGGGAAAGCATCTTTTAGAAGATACTGGTGCTCCTGCATACAAACATGTTCCCATGTTAAACGCTACAAGGCGGCAACAGAAATATAAGTGAGTCTGGTCCAGTGGGGTTTTTATCCCAACTCCCTAAACACGTGGAAAAATATTTCCACTTCTGATTTCAGGGAACTGAAAAAATAATTGTCTATTTGCAAGGCCATGTCTATTGGTGCTATTATATGTAAATAAATAAATTATCTTGATGGTGTCATTAGTTGAATTTACAGTATCATGTAATTCAGACTATTGTTAGCTTTCTATCCTTTCTATTTTTTGGCATATGTTATATGACACATTGTGTAATTTTACCATGTAATTTCTTCTTCTCTTTTATCGATGGAGTATGTATTCAGAAGATGCAATATTTTCAAACCCCTCCACTTGTTCCGTAGAGGATTGGTGATTTTTCCAGAGGGGTGGAAGTAGCTGTTCATAGGATCTACTCACATGATGTACACCTCATAATTTTTAATGTGAAGTTAAATATTTTTTATAGCTATCCAAAATGTGTGGATGAACTGGGTCTTGTGTTACTTAAAGAGTTTGAGCTCGGACTAACATTAGTAGTCATTTGTCACATTGTACCTGGTATATCAAATGGTTCTATGGTAGATTACATGAGCTGTTGGCTAAAAATGTGCTCTTGATACATATGTGGATGTTGCAACATCACTATTATGCTTGGTTGTGGAAGACTGTATCCAACAGGATGCACCTAACTATGACCAATTGTGCGTGCACAACATCAGGGAATGATTTTTGGAGACCTTCGTAGTGGTTAGAGATGCATAACTACGTGTCTTTCTACTTTGTGCTCAGGCTTGAGCCTATGATTGTATCAATCGATGCGTGACTCTATGGGATCGTTATATCGTGTCTCCTTGTACTGCAGTCCGTATTAATTGACGCAACGCATATACAATAGTATCTTACTTGCGGCAACGGTGATCTCAATGTTTCTTAGATGGTGTAAAAACTGAATGTGGTTGAATCAAACTTTACCATCTACGACAAACTTGAAATCTGGAAGAAAAGAGAAAGTATCATATTTGTATGGAATCTGGATAGAGATAAAAACTAATGGCTTCGGATGATGCTTTGAAAATGTCGATTGACAAGGCTTTATGATGGATGGACTGAAAACTCATTGAGTCTTACACAATTGGAAGAGATGCATACAAATAATTGTTCCTCTTTATATATTTGTTGCATGTGATAATACAAAAAGGTGTATTTTTATATATGTTTATATTTGGAGAGTATGAGAGAGATGGAGATGTATTATGCCGATGTTCAAAAAGAATCTATCGACAAGGGTGTCGACGCGATGTTGTTGGAAGAGGCCAAAAGTTCACCATGTTATATACAATAATACAAGTGTGTATATGCAATCAAAACAAAAACTAAAAGGCCCGTGGCAACGCACGGGCATTCTACTAGTAATAAATATATAACTCACTGCTTAAATTTCACATGTATAGAAAAATTGAAATCCACTCCACTTGCAATGTAATTAATTGATGTATACAAAGAGACCAATGATAATTATCTGTTACAAACTAAGATCTACTTGATGTGTTTGAGATATTCATGTACAACGTCAAAAATGTCATCTTTCGCTTCATTTGCATGGTACTTCAGCGAGTATAATAAAAAATTTGTTCTCAACTCATAACCATCCTGCACGAGCAATATATATATATATATATATATATATATATATATATATATATATATATATATATATATATATATATATATATATGACAAATTTTCCCTACTACCGGGTGTAGTTACTCCCACTTTGGTTTCGTACGTTGTAGGTAGTAACTATTATATTGAAGAGTACGTACGTGTAGTATGTAGTATGTAAGAATGTTTGGATAGTATATATACTATTTTGTAGGTAGTATGTACCATATTTTGAGCATACTCCTTTTTACGTACAAATATGTACGTATTTCACAAATATGATAAAAACATGGGCTTACATGCAATTTTTTCATAAAACTCGTTTTGGAGTATCTTAGATATAGTATATGAACATATTAAAAATGATAAAGTAGTATATATACTACCACATGGTAGTATATGAGATATGGGTGTAACTACACCCGGTAGTAGGATGTATTTTCCCTATATATATATATATATAGTTAGCATGAAAATTTCACATGAAAGACTATGAATGTGCAACATAGAATACTCATCGCGCATTGTATACAGAATGGTTATATATTGTGACCATATATGAGTGAGGCGTTTTGGCTCTCGGCCTCTACGGAGGCCTAGAGGCCGAATTTTTTGAAACAAATCAAAATTTGAACTTTTCAGTTTCAGAAGAATCTGAAATTTTTGTACAAGTAAACAAGGGTGTATGTGTGTAAAATTTCAGGACGAAATACCTTGAAATGCGATCTGTACAAAAAAGATAAATTCGTGGCCTGGGAGGATGAATAGTATTATGTGTTAAAAAGTCTCATATTTGTTTTTTTTTACATCGCTCATTTCAACGTATTTCGTCCTGAAAATTTACACACTGCATTATGCCTCTATGTATATCTATATATTTTTCAGAAATTTTTTAAATGTAAAAATATGAATTTTGATGAAATTTGATTTTTTTTTCAAAAACCAGCATCCATGGAACTCGGTCTCCAAAAGGGCTTTTCAGACCATGCATACAGGGTAGTGTCTCACTTTATCCGGATGCCGCTGGATGACTCTGCCATTGTTGCCTACACCATGTGTGAACAAAGCATGAACTTTAATCTCCCAACATTCCAGAACATGACTAAGGAAATTATATAAAGTAAAAAATAAGACTTTTCAGTGATGTTTTTATTTTATTTTTATTTTTTTTATGCGCAAACAGTAGCAGAATCCCCTACTGTGTAATTTTCATTAATAAAAGGAGGAAAATGGGAGGACCGTACAAAGTTACACATATATAATCTAGTGGTTGAATATCAGTTGTGTTTAACATATACCTTAAGGATTTTTATGCACATTAGATGACATTGTAAGTTTTTTTACCATTAGATCACTCTTCTTCTCTCCTTTCAAAGCTGGCAGTCGGCGCGACAAGCTGCTCCTCTTTGACTCCATGACATGGTTTCGTCACCTTCATCGTCATTGAGCAGCTCAACCGGCAGCGCGTTGTTGCTCTCCTTGAGCAGCCTCCGATGCTCCAACAGTGACAACAACAACAACAACAACGTCAAGCAGGGCCAAGAGATTTTGATGCTCTTGATATTCTCCTCGTGGTCTCTGACGCCTCTACTTGGGGTGCTGTTCATCAACATCATCGCCAACTCATTCTTCTTTATGAGCAGAGGGAGTACATTGTAATCAATTAATCTCAACCTAGCGATCCAACATCGATCATGGCCAACATACACCTATAGGATCTTTACATAAGCCGGCATTGATAACTTTTTTTACCGATGAATCACTCTCCTTCACCCGCTATCTCCACCTCCCCTGTCCAAGCTTGTTGCCTCTGTCATTGGTGCATCCAGCTTCAATCAAGAAGCTCGACAACTCTGTCAATGGTGCATCCAGCTTGCAATCCCTCCTTCCGCCTCCATCACCACACGCCAAACATGTAACCACACAATTGTGTTATATTTTCAAATGGTTGCTTGTGTTAGCAAGGAGCGTTCCCATTGATTTTGATAAGATTTTACCCCCCTCCCTCCTTCTCTCTCATAATCAACATGTAGTGTCTCTCCCTTCCTCTCCAAATTCAGGAGCTATTATTTTCAATAGTGAATTTGATGAAATTATGAGGAAAAATCCTAATTCCTAGACATGCATACAACATGGGTTTGTAGAAGCAAATTAATTGAACAGGGGAATATCATGTTTCTGGTGCAACTTGGTGCACATCAGTTGCATGAAATATAATATATATCCACATCGCAAGGGCTCGGCGAGTAATGCGCATTGACTACATATAAAATTTGAAGAGGCATGCATGAAAGATGAAAGACAGTAAATTCATAAATTGAGCCATTAAAGAATACACTACTTGATAGCAAGCAGGGACACCGCCAGTTGGATCTTGTCACACTGAAAATTCAACACTTGGTAGATATACATGTTTGAGAAACAGGTATGATATACAATCAGCCAACTATCAGATAAATTGTAAGAATAGTTTAACATATCGCCCAACAAAAAGTAAACAAATATAATGTATATACAGCTATGCACCAGCAATAATATTGAAAGTCGGCTATAATTTACACACGGGCAACAACTTGTGCATCAATTGCATCAGTATTTTTAGAGAATAAGATCCAAAGTACCTACGTTATTCAAGAACGGAAATCTACTAATGATCCTTATTGCTAAAACATGTCATCATGTCTAACTCAGCAGGATCTTCCAAGGATAATCATCTTATAATAGTTCACCATGCAACAATAATAATTGGGGGGGGGGGGGGGGGTACGCAAGCCACACGTGGGGAATACCATTATGTTACTTACAGATTATAATACTGCCTAATTAAACAATGGGTATTTTTAAAATAACAATCCATTCTGGTTAAAGAAAAGAAATTGATCATCTAAAAGCCATGGATACGAAGATAATGGACCCAAGCAGATACTAATGAAAAGAATTATCTTTCCTTTCAAATTCATCCATTTAACAAGGAGGCTGACCTAAAAATCCAAACAAATAAACTACAAGCTCTACAATTCGCTACCATTTAAAGTAGATGTGAATTACAAGCATGGTGAACAAATACTTGTAGAGTTCAGTTATATTTCTTCTTATTCTTTTTTTCCTTTTTGAAAATTCAATAGTTCTCCTCAACTTGGTTGTAGATAATACAAGAGCTCTTCTGCGTGTCTACTTTTACCTTCCTCCCCGCTGTTCTGCAAGGCCCATAGTGTACACGACAGAAAATCCATACAAGTCCAACCGAATAAGCAAAAACGAAAGAACTAAAAAAAGATGACAACTCTACTGACAAATAGTGATTTCTACTTCGCAAGTTTTATTGCTAATCCGTGACCAACACATGAAAGAATGATTGAATAAAGTAAAAGATAGCTCTATAACTTTTGGATCAGGCCATCCTTGAATTGCTGCCGGAATTGATGCTCATTTAGATGAATATACTTGGTCAGCCTAACACCATAGCATCCACACAAAACGTAGGAAGCATTCCCTTGCATATCTCAGCAAATACATAAGCAATTTCCATCATGGAAGTCATTCCTTATACATGTACAAAATAACTGAAGAGAAAATTAAAATATATTTTCCATTATGGAAGTCATTCCTTATACATGTACAAAAGAACTAAAGAGAAAACCAAAATGTATCTTACTACTCAGTTTAAATTGGAAAGTTCCTCTCCTGCAAAATAAACTCTAACCAGCCTATAGTTAGCTTTATCTTAAATACTCCAAGTATTCCTTATAATTGAGTAATTTAAATTACCATGTTCCTCTGCTATAAAATAAACTCTAACCAGCATATAGTCAACTTTGCCTTTAATACTCCCAAGTATTCCTTCTAAATGAGTAATTGTATTTCTGCATAGAACGCCATGCATATACATGCTTAAAAGGGTAGTTGCTAGAGTCCAAAATCAAGTCTGATTGGTGTCATCTATGTATAATTTCTTCACTGAACTACCCATTTAAATATGCTTGAATTTAGTACGTCGTCAAATAACTATGACTAATTTAAATACACTTCATCTTAGCAATCTACAGCTTGAATGGACGGTGGTACCATCCATATAATTCATCTGAGCAGTACCTAGTGACTTGCTTCACAATCAAGTAGTTCTCGAAGCCCCTTAAAGCAACAACAAAGATAATTCAGAGGATACAAACGTGCAGTTTGTGAACCATAGCACTGTAGAAGTAACTCATCATACTCCCTGCTCCCGGCGAAAATCAATCCTTGTTCCCTCCCAATGGAGCATGTAGCATATACGTCACTCCTTAAATGTAATAATAACACCAATTTATGGTTATCCAGAGCAGCATGTAGCATGCTGCAAAAATATCATAAATCATGTCCAAAGCTACAATCTATAACATACAACCATATCTAGTTCAATTGCAATAAAAAATAGTGCTTGGGTTTCCAACAAAAAATGTTAACATCTCTGGTTATGTTACTCTGAATCGACATATCTGGTACGGAGTTCATGAAATATATTTTGCAGTTAATGGCTCATCCAAGTTAAGTACATGGATAGACATCGCCAGAGCAATGTAAAGGCCGTACTGTGATAATCACAAGTTTTCAACATATCACCTTGAGAAAATATCTGTACGCCTTGTACTCAGTGATACGCAACTCAATTTATATTAATAACTTATTAACTGGCAATATAACTTGTTCATATGTAGAAAAACTTATCATAGAAATTAACACAAGCTATGTAGTCTATTGCTTGTGTGCTCTCCTATATAACTACTTGGTAAATGCACAAGCAGGACATTTACCTACTCATCATGTGAAAATCTACTGGAAGCTCCGCGACTGCACTCATCTTTCTGGAAAGCATAGCAGACACCACATCCCTTCATAGCTACCTGCTCATCATGCAAAAATTTGGAGGAATCTCCCCGATTGCATAGGCATTTGTGAAAGCATAGCAGACAGCACAGGATTCCCCCTTATTTTGTGGACCACGGTGTCTGTCATGCTCCCATTTTGGGTCATCCTCCTTAGAAGTTAGAACCCCAACCAGTGTTCGCATTTCTCTGAAACGGTTCTCTGAAATATAACCATGAACACCAGAATTAGTCGGCAATCATGATGGTTCAGTGGAAGTACTTAAGAAGGTTACTGATAAACTATATGGCCTAGTAAATGATCTAACCATGAAAACATTTTTTAACGCATGTGAAATCAACCAACTCACTGGGCATCACTCTACGGCTTCACTCTCTGTCATTGAATTCAAAATGCCATATCCTATCCAACTCGAGTTCAAGCATTCACCGGTAAGATGCTGATATGTAATCTCGTACATCACCTCAATATTCAGTACAAAACCTTTACATCTGGATCTAGATTCAGGTCAAACAAAAGGGTTGAGTAAGACAAAAACGGACTCCAAACTCAAATGATCGAAACTGCTTGCCCATGCTTATTTATCTTGGACACGAGCAAACAATTTGTTGTGTGATATCATATATTTTTCAAAGCAAGACTAAACCCCCACAAAATCAGATGAGATACCAAGAATATCAGTATCACATTTATTAATACACTGCTGCTATTAATCCAAAAAAATCGGGGTGTGTACTTGTCCAACAAATCACCGAAGAAATGATTTCAAAGGGGTATTGAAATCTGGTGTCCTACAAAAACAGTAAAATGACGTTGCAAACAGGTCATCATATCTGGAAAATGATCTGTATACTACAACAAATCATCGTATTCATATTAGGTGAAAGTCATTATGCATCACATTATGAGATGCTAAAATTGGAATGACTAACATGATTTGAAACATCCTACACGGATTGAAAGAATCAGATAATTATGGAATCCACAGATCGAAAGAACATAGCAGCTGACAAATTCTGCCTTTTAGAAAGAAAAATGAGCAAGCGCATATCCTGCAAGCAACATGCAAGTGTCAATCTAAATGAAGGTTTGAAACAATAAGAAAAGTGCTTACTCATAGCCCGATAAATCACATCTCCCCCTCACAAATTTTCAGATGTCTGTATGCACGTTTAATTAGAATAGATCCTATTCAAGAATAGCAATTGTTCACAAAGCAGGCATGAAGTCACTACCTCAAAGAGGGACAGATCCATCGTTGTAAAATTGATCCACGCATATTGAACAATTGGGGGAAGGCATCTCAAACAATATTAACTTTCCAGATTTAACTTATTTGACTAATTTGGTTCCACAGAAAGGAGGACAGACTGTGGAACTTATTTGACTAATTTGGTTCGATAGAAAGGAGGGCAGACTGTGGGACTAAGAAACAGAGGGCGAGAAAGGAAGCAAGTACGGAGGAGGAGGGGCCAGGAGAGACCTTGGATTTGACGGAGCGCTTGATGAGCGACCAGAGCCTGGCACGGACAGCACGAAGAGCCCCAGCGAGGTGTAGTAGCTCGCCTGCGAGTACCCCCGTCCCCGCCACGACGGCGGCGTCGAGGAGCACCGCGGCACTGTCGAGCGACGGCGGGCCGGGTTTAGCCGGACCCCTCTTCGTCGGCTAGCCCCTGCTCGGCGCCGGGAGCAGGCGGCCGCCGGCCGCGCGGCGGACAGGGAAAGGGAGGAGGACGCGGCTCGTGGAGACGTAGGCTTCCATTTCGTTGGGCGCAGATGCACGGGATGATGGCGGTCGCCGGCGACGGATCGCGGACCTCCGATGCCAAACAGCTGCACTACCAGGGCGAGGAGGCGCCGGGCCATTGGTGGTGGAGACCAGGGTGGAGCTACGGTCTGGATGGCATCTGCGGACCAGAGGCCGGAGGCGGCAAGCGACGGTGAGGTGTGGCTGTGGCGGGCGAGCGGCGGTCGAGGAGCTGAGGGATGGGCTAGGGCTTGCGACGACGGTAACCCTAGCGCACGGAGGAGGAAGGCAGGGGGCGGCGGAGGTGGTGAACCCTAGAAGAGAGATGGGCGAGCGATGCGAGGATTGGAGAGATCGAGAGAGGGAGGAGTTGGGTCGATCTTAGGTCGGAGGAGGAAAACCAGGGGGAAAACCAGCATGGGAGCTACCAAACGCACCGTTAAATTCTCGCCCTCTGTTTCTTAGTCCCAAAGAGGTAATATCTCAAAGTCTCAAAGAGGTAAGGTGACGCACCGTTAAATTATGCTGCAATTGGTTCCTAAAACTGTACGCCGACCTTTATTAAATAGTGGAAAAGATGTATGATGATCGTCTAAATGCACCCAGTCAGCCACAACCAGCAAGCATGTATAATTAACTACATTGGCCAATCCTATCTCCAGCGAGTATGATGATGGCCGTCTAGCTAAATACATTGATCCTAAATATATTTATCTAAAGGATGATGTATAATTAATCATAATAAGGGGTGCTCGCGATGACATTTTGATGGGCGAGCGCTTGGACTACTGGACCTAAAACATGGTCTGGATTCAATTAATGTATCCATAGTTTATACAGTTTTCAGAGTTCTACATAAAAAAAAACTCAAAATACAAAACTAGAGGTATTTGTGGGCTAGATTGAACTCACATCTAGAATATGGAAGGGAATCGCTTCTTTGTGCAAGACAATTTGTCAGGATAAACTGATTAACTTTTTGCGCACTTCACACTATATGTCACACCGCTTGTTGAATATGTGCTTCCAACTAGCTACATAGTATATATGTACACTACTGCATGAATGCCCAGCAGTGGCGGGTGCAAAAAGCCTAGTAGCTAGTGGCGGGCCAGGCTCTCAGGGCCGCCCGCCACTGACCTCCTGCCACTGCTGTTATGGCATCAGTGGCGGGCGCCCGCCCGCCACTGATGACAGTGTTGTGGTGGCGGGCAGAAGTTATGGCCCGCCACAACTATAATCTCTGCCCGCCACGGTTGTATGTATTAGCAGTGGCAGGCACCTTTGCCGCTCGCCACTGGTAGTGATGTCGACATATAGAGAAATTGCTGCCGCGGCAGCGTTTTTTTGCTGCTGTGGCAACATTTTAATGGCGCTGAAGCAGTATTTTGCACTCAATCATCCCATTGCATTCAAACAATCATATTACAACGGTGTTACAATAATTAAGATTATTAATGAAGCAAACATACAGTATAAGAAGTGTAGGGCAACAAATAAACATGTAAAATTCTCAACTCATAAAATGAACAACGAATCAAGATGTTTCGAAGCACTATATTGCTCGCAATCGATTACCGCAATATGTCTTCGACTCGGTGAAGTCGTTCTTCATCTCGCTCTAGCTGGAAGTGAAACTTCCCATCCTCATTTACAACCTCTTTGTTGATGATTCTGGCCAACACCTTTTGGAGGCAGCCATGCTCTGTTAATAGTTCCCCTATGTCCATATCCCTCTCCATCTCTTCGGACCACTTGGTGATCTGGCTATGATTACGCAAATATTTGCTTTTCTTCAAAAGGTCGTCCATGATAGCCATGGCACAATATCCAGACCTATGAGAGGTTTCCACATTTTGTTCTTGATAGCAACAAGCGCTAGTGAAGAACTTGAATTCTGAATGTTCTGTTATAGTCTCTTTGACGTTCTTACACTTGGTGAGAACATCATTTAGAACCTTCTTCAATCTGGTCCATTACTTTTGAGGGTGTCTCTTCGAATCGAAGAAGTAAGCCAAGCCCTGCGTCGGCAATAGTGCGATTACGATTCAATGTCGGTCGCTGCGCAAACAAATGAAGAAATTAGCATTCATTGGCCACTTAAGCAGGTGGCTCTGGGTCACTTGCCATAACATAGTGATGCCGTCTTCAGGGGGGTGAGGCAACGACCAAGATTCGAAGCCCGTCACTACCTCCTGCACCTGCACCCTCGTCATGCCAAGTGGCAGGACGACCCCGTGCATCATTCTGCTACCATCGGTAAACGGGATGATTTGACCCTTGGCAACCCTTGTCTTCACCCCGTCCACGTTGGCTTGCAGCCAGCATGGAATAAAGGGGGATGAATGTGGCTGATGGGTGATGATAGGTGTATGCTGCTGGGTAGGACTTGCCGCGCCGTGCGGAAACATTTCTGCTAACCTTTTCTCGACTGCTGCATCTACTACTGCATCTAACTTAGTTTTGCTTATGTACTTCCTTCTGTATTCTTTTAGTTCTTTGGTTTCGGGGTAGGCGTCGTCCCACAACATCTTACCCCCTCCCAACGCACGCCCAGTCTTGGGCTTCCTGTTAACCCCAAAACCCGCGTTCACTGCCCGGGTAAGAGGGTCATCATACCTATAGCCGTGGGGAGATTCATGAGGACTCGGTCCAAATTCCTGCTTTATTTTTCTCTACAAAAAATACATGTGTTGGTAAACAAGTAGTATGGTACGTAATAAATAAGTTGTGGGGACTAAATTATTAGTGGTGATTGACGTTACCAAGTTCTCCTCCGTCGAGCGAAGTTCCTGCGTCGGGAGGACCAACTCCTTACTGTCTTGGTCTTGCACTGCACGGGCCCTGAGAAAACGGAAGTCCCGAGCATGATCTCGATGTTCCCAGAATGGAGGTTGTTTACCCACGGCTATAAACTCCGCGGCCTCCTTCTCCCACTTGGGTTCTGCAGCTTTGTAACCACCAGGGCCCAGACGGTGGTTACTTGGCAGATTTTTTCGTAAATTACGGAAATGATCACTTATCTCCTTGCTTGACTCACTACCAGAGGATTCACAAAACTTCGTCCATTCTTCGTGATCCATAGTTGGATTGAGCCGCTTAACGGTCTCGAAGTCCTTACCAACTAGATTGCAACGGGCACTGCTCTTCCAGTCCCTTAACATCTTTGGCCATTTTGACATGGCATAATCTTCGGCTAACTTCTTGACATCAGGTGGAAATTCATAACTACGGTTTAACGCCAGTAGTAGATTCTCCTTGTGTCCGACCAAATCCTTGCTACCGATCGGGACGGTTTTTCGCAAGATGCAACCTAGCATTTTGCTATACCTTTTTGCTGCGTCCTCTGGAGTGACGGGCTCGCCACTCAGGCCAACTGCGGTGATTGCAATTATACCTTCGTGAAGCTTGTTTGGATCCCTTGCCTTACGGTTGCTCTTCTTTGTGGCAGCCGTGCTGGATGAAGTCCTGTCAGTGTGGCTCGTGTCCCCTGCCCCGGTGGTCGGTTCTACCTGTTGGTCGCTGCCCATCTCGACGTCAGGTATGGCCGAATCATCCACGTCAGGGGCGCTCATCTCGACGTCAAGGTTGGTGTACTGAGGTTCCTTCTGAGATGACGTTCCGGCGCCGGGATCCATTTGTCCAACTGCAATATTGTAACAAAAAGTTATGACTGAACGTAGAAAGAGAATGGCGACTGAAAAATTCGGCATGACCTTTGCTAAAAGTAGGGCATATTGAATACCAGAAATTTGACGAAACGGAAATGAATCAACGTTTCGTCAAAACATTGGCACTCATATTAAGTCCTACAAATCAAACACAACCATCTGATTCTACATCGAATGACACCACCCCATCCACATGTTTGTACAGGTACATCCAAGAACATCTAAGATCTAAATCCTTTGTGTGGCATTTCATCGAACACGTTACAATCGTCTATAATAGTGGAACATATAGATGTGAAATGTAGTGAAATTATACCTTGACACGGATGTGAATCAAAAATTTGTGACGCCGACGACGGTGTTGACGAGACGGCCGGGTTCGTTGCGACGGCCGCGAGGTTGTCAAGGTGCCGGTCCACGGGACCCCGCGGGGAAAAAACTACAGCTGCGGTGGCGGCGGAGCACGAGCACCGGCGACGGCTGCGGCGGCGGCGCGCGGACCGGACGGCGCGATAGCAGAGAGGGGTGCGCGGCGGTGGACCGGAGCGCGCGAAAGTAGAGAGAGGTGCGCGGCGGCCGGCGGCGGTTGCGGTGGACGAGTGCACGAGAGGTGCGAGAGAACAGGGGAACGGATTAGGTAAGTTTCGAAACTATGCGCACGCGCGCGGGGGGGGGGGGGGGGCGTGTTTTCGGTTAACACACGGCGGGCAGCACGTGGCACCCGCCACTGCAAAAACTAGCAACGGCGGGCGGGCAGGGCCACCCGCCAGCCCAAAGCCTACGTACGTTCGTTGCGTAAAAATACGGCAGCGCACTTTTCAGTTTTTAAACATATTTTGGACTTGAAATCTTTTCCATGTGTAATATACGCCATCAGAAGCCCCGTGCTACAAATTGACAACTTTTGGAGTTGGTTTGCTATTTTCGCAGCATTAACTGAATTTTCAGCAAGTAAAAAAGGAAAAACAAACTTTGGCCGTGCTAACGAGGTTGGAAATGTTTGAAACTTTCCATGGCGTCTTCATTGAACACCTGTAGGGTCTGATAAAAATTAGAGATCGTTACGACCAAAACCTGATGCACATCGTGTGCAAACAGGACACTCCCCCGCCAAGTGTATAAGGGTTTTGAAACGGCCACCTCACACATAGAACTCAGTTTTTAAACATATTTTGGACTTGAATTTTTTTTCCATATGTAATATACGCCATCAGAAGCCCCGTGCTACAATTTGACAACTTTTGGAGTTGGTTTGCTATTTTCGCGGCATTAACTGAATTTTCGGCAAGTAAAAAAGGCAAAACAAACTTTGGCCGTACTAACGAGGTTGAAAATGTTTGAAACTTTCCATGGCGTCTTCATTGAACACCTGTAGGGTCTGATAAAAATTAGAGATCGTTACGACCAAAACCTGATACACATCGTGTGCAAACAGGACACTCCCCCGCCAAGTGTATATGGGTTTCGAAACGGCCACCTCACACACAAAACTCAATTTTTAAACATATTTTGGACTTGAAATTTTTTCCATCTGTAATATACGCCTTCAGAAGCCCCGTTCTACAATTTGACAACTTTTGGAGTTGGTTTGCTATTTTCGCGACATTAACTGAATTTCGGGCAAGCAAAAAAGGCAATAAAGTTCTATGGCGGGCACTACAGGATGCACGCCACTGCTGACTCCTTGATATTTTTTTATTTAAGCGGGTGACTGCATTGCGGCAGTGGCGAGTGCCTTTGTTGCCCGCCACTGCAAACATCTGGATATGGAAAATAAAAAATTTGAGAGGGTCACCCCACTATATCTGTGGCGGGCTTATTCCACGACCGCCACTGTAAGACGAAGTAGATGTGGCGGGTGGGCCGCATGGCCAGCCAGTGGAAGGTTTCAACACGCTAGCAAATTTTGCGAGTCCAGCTGTGGCGATCGCTCCGGCACACCCGCCACTGCTACACTACTAGCGCTGGCGGGTCCTTTCTGGCACCCGCCGCTGCTGGTTTTCCAAATTAGCTGTGGCGGGTACCCGGCCTCGCCCGCCACTAATTTGTGATCACCTATAAGCCCTTTCCCAGTAGTGGTAATTTGTAGAAAATGTGTGGTTGGGCTCTCTAAAAGGCAACCTTGCATGCTGCAGCTGCCACACAACAACCACTGCATACCTATCAACCAAGAAAAACACTCATGGATCTCGTAACAGAGGCCATGGGCTCCCTTCTCCCCAAGCTTGGCGAGCTCCTCAACGAGTACAAGCTACAGAAGGGTGTCAAGGAAGAAGTCAAGTCTCTGGAGAAAGAGATGGAGATCATGCATGATTCCCTTCACAAGGTGGTGGAGGTGCCACGAGACGATCACAAGGTCAGGGAGCTGTTGTACAAGATGGAAGACATCGTCAACATGTTCCTGGTGCGTGTCAATGATGAGAGCTCGGATCCCGTATCCAACTTCAACAAGCTCAAGTAGCTTGGGGATAACATGATCGGCTTGTTCACCAAGTGGAAGGCTTGTCAGATCGCCAACACGATAAAGGACATCAAGAACCAAGTCAATTATGTGGCCAAACAACATAAGAGGTACAAGGTCGATCGTGTTGTATGTGCGAATGTAGCTATTGCAACAACAATAATTCTCGATCCTCGTCTACCGGCTCTATACAACAAGGTATCTGATCTTGTTGGCATCAATGAGCCAAGGGATGAGTTAATCAAGAGGTTGACAAATGTCAGCGATCAAATGGAGATAGTCTCTATTGTTGGATTTGGAGGATTGGGTAAGACAACTCTGGCTAAAGTTGTATACAACAACCTCAAGCCACGGTTTGATTGTACAGCCTTTGTTTCTATGTCTCAAAGTCCTGATATGATAAGGATTTTCAAAAAGATGCTACATCAGCTTGATAAGCAAAACTATGCCCACATCAACCAAGCATCACAAGATGGAACAGAACTCATCGATGAACTCAGAATGTTCCTTCGAAACAAAAGGTACTAATCACACCTTGCTTTCTCACATATAGCTTTTACGTACTTTAATTCATTGCGATTGTTCAGTGCATGCTTGCAATGTAGGCAAGATGATAAATAACACATTTTCGCAAATATGTAGAAACGATTGCATTATTCATTATTTAGTTCAATTTCAAACTTATTTTTTGGTGCCTTCTTTCATTTACTTTTATTTCATCCTTGTCATATTTCTCTTTGAACTGGATTGTGTTTGCCCCTTGCTGCTAATTATTGATGTAAACATTTGAGAAGTCCTAACTTTTCTTGATATATTTCACTTAACTAGGTTGTATGTATTTACCAATATGGTTCTTAATTTATTACAATGTACACACATATATAGGTACCTTATTGTTATTGATGACATATGGAATCTACAATCATGGAGAGAAATCAAACTTGCTTTGATTGAGAATAGTTGTGCCAGCAGGATAATCGCAACGACTAGTCACCTTGAGATTGCTACAGATGTCGGTGGTTCTTTTAAGATAAACCCCCTTAACCTAGAGAGCTCTAAAACATTATTCTGTCAAAGGATCTTTGGTTCCGAGGATAAATTGCCTCAACATTTGGCTGAAATATCCATGAAGATATTGAAGAAATGTGGTGGCATACCATTAGCTATAATCACCATTGCTAGTGTATTGAGTGTACCTAATAAAATCCAAAACACAGCGGAATGGGATGTGTGCCTATATGGGTTCCAGACTTGAACATAATCCTCATGTGAAGATCATGAGGAAAATATTATCCCTAAACTATTATCACTTATCTTTTCATCTCAGAACTTGCCTATTGTATCTAAGTATATATCCAGAAGACCATGAAATCCATAGAGATGACCTGATATGGAAATGGATAGCCGAAGATTTTATCACACATACAAATCCGGAGGGTAGCTTATTTGAGGTTGGGCGTGGTTACTTTAGTGAGCTGGTAAACAGTGGCATGATCCAGCCTTGCATATATTTTAAAGGCGTTGTGACCCGTTGCCGTTTGCATGATATGGTGCTTGGCCTCATCTGTTCATTATCAAAGTGAAGAAAACTTTGTTACAATATTGAATCATAATCAGGGTTACCATCCACTGTTTGCAAGCTGAAAAGATTGATGTGTCTACGTCTTGATGGTTATCACATGAGCCTCCCGAATGGGCTGGGGAATTTGACATCCTTGGAAGTGTTGAAGAAGATCCATGCCACACTAAACACTGTGAAAGAGTTGCGCAAGCTATCAATGCTAAGGGAGCTCAAAATTAAGTTTGAGCATAATGCAAGCCTGGTTTATGGGGAAGCTTTTCTTGAATCTCTACGTGGCCTGAAGAAAATTGAAAGTGTAATTATTCGTGGGTACTTTCCATCCATGGATCTCTTGGGGAAAAGGTGGCTGCCACCACAACAACTCTGCATATTTGAGTCGGTCAGGTGCGGAGAATTCACTGGGGTACCAGAGTGGATAAAAAGGGACCCGTTGTATCTCTCGAACTTATCTGAATTGGTCATCGGCTTCGTGGAACTGCGGGAGGAGGGCCTACTGATCCTTGGGAGGTTGCCAGCTCTTCGTCGTCTCTGGATGTGGAGCGCTGGGCAAACTCCAAAGGTGCTACCCATTGGTGCCGATGGGTTCCATAGTCTAACAAGCTTCACATTGTACTGTGAATCACCCAGGCAGATAGCGTTTCTACGAGGCACTTTTCCAAAGGTCGAGACGGTTCTCTTCAACTTCAGCGTCCAGAAGGCAAAAGATGATGGCAATGGCGATTTCTACTTTGGCCTGCAGAACCTCTTGTCCCTTCGGCAGGTCACTGTGGGAATCGACCGTCATGGTGTCACACTTGCGGATGTGAAGGAGGCGGTGGCTGCACTGAGGCGCGCAGTCGATGTCCATCCCCACCGTCCCATCATCACCTTTGATATTAGGCCAGTTTTACAACAAGACGAGGTACAATCACCTAGTTAACGCTTTCCCTTTACATGCTTATTGCATTCTCAATCGTAGCTTATGTGTTAATTTTATGATGACATATGCACCTTCTCCTCACATCTTAAATTCAGGCACATAGGGCAAATGAGATGCATCCAGAGTTCGTCATCGACGAAGAGCTGATCGGGGAGCAAAGGAAACTCCCTGAAAAATTCCGGAAATTCCGTGCACAAACTACAAGTTTGGATTCAACATCTAGAATTTAAATTTGCTCTTTTTTAGGAAGATGGTATATTTCATGATGGCTGAGCCTGTGGATCTGTTGTGATCTGTAAGCACGCAAATGCCAACCCACCGCGTCTAGTGAAATGCGAAAGGATTTTTTTAAATTTTTGCCTTGAGACTGTTCTCGTCTCTGTTATTCTGTTATCTTTTTATAGAACACATGTTGGTGTATCTGCTACTACTAGACGATTTCGTCTGCTTTGGAGATTTGTACCTGAGAAGTACTCTCGAGATTTGTACCTGAGAAAGACATCTACTTGTACAGTCTCTCACGTGGTATACCTGCTAGACGATTTGGCACTGCACATTGGGCATGTCATACTTGCACGATCTGTCGTTGGGTGTTGTAATCAATCACGCAGGTTAAGTGCTTGCGTTAGTGAGAAGTACCAGCCCACACTCAGTGTGATGTTCGTCTGGCCGGTATGATTGATTGATCGTTGTAAGGAAGGAAGGAAGAAGAAGAAGCAACACTTTTTTTTTCTTCAGACTTTATATCTCTCTCAGGTACAGAAGTGGCTTATCAGCCCACAGCATACACCCACTGCCACACATGGCCCACACATAAATCAACCCACTCGACTGCGCTACCATATTACCCGTCTCTGCGTCATGGTGGCGCCATCCCGCTTCTACGTCTTTGGCGTCGCGCCGCTCGTAGCCGCACCAGATCCTGTCACCTCGTCCGCCATTGCGCCACCAATGGCGCGAGTGCGTGCGCGGTGACCCAGCCTATCGGAAGAGCGCGCGCCCCTATGCGTGGCCGTCCACTGCGCGTTGGCGCCCTTCACGTGTTCGAGGGAATGCCCGGCCGGAGAACCTGCGCAGGGTGCACGCGCTGGTGGCCGTCGCGCAAGCAGCAACATCAGCAATGTCCATCTCAATGTGACGGACTGATGTCATGGGCCCTGGCGTCTCATGCTCAGTTCAGGTCCGAGCTGGTCAGACACACAGGTAAAGGGATTGGTGACTTTGTATCACCCATGTTACCGCCCTTCCTGGCCAGATTACCCATGTCTACAGACAAGCAAATGCGTTTGTTTGGTTATGGTTCCTACTATGTTCGGAATTGGGAACTATATCATACACAGAATGGTAATTTGAAAAATTCTAGGGATACTAACATGTGCATTTTGGGGATCGAAACCATAAACTTGTCGCCTTGGCTCTGTCGTAGGGGAATTTGGGGTTATACTAGGTTGGGAGGTTGTACATTGCTTCGCCTACTCCATGTGCCAAAAATTGTCGCCAGGTACAAGGTTATACTAGCATGGCCCTTTGTGATGTTTGTTCTGTACTGCTTGTACCATTTGTTTAATATGTGTCATACGATGTATTATGTGGCTTAGTGCGTCAACGGATTCTACGCTGCTATAGACCTAATGCTCATTACCATTTCTGTTCTCTAGGCTCAGTTTCCATGGAAGTGCTCTGTAGTTGGTATGTAAACATCATGAGCTAATCGGTTTTACATGGCTGACAGCTATGTTATGTTTCATTAGTAAAAATTAGTGCATTGCACAGTCAGCATAACCAAATACACGGTTAATTAATGCAACTGTGGAGCCAAGACTTGACTCACGGGCATCCATAGTTCCACCGCTGTGCAGACCCCGCTTCGAGCTACCAAGAGGGGCCTGTGCGTCAGCTGAAGGATCCTAGTTTTACTTGGTAAAGTCTGCTGGTTTTGGTGTAATAATTTAACTCTCTCGCATTTGCTACCTGCCTTGCTTTCTCCCTTCCCAGTTGCTTCTTGTCGATGCATTATTGCACTCCTTTCCTCCGAATCCATCTGTTTGGTTTCTCCCTTGTGCGAGGCCTACTTTCGCTTCTGCCATTGCTGTGCTACCTTAGGCGTGTGGGGAGATGACGGGGTTTCTTGGCACGGTGGTTGATGCGGCAATAGGATGGCTGGTACAAAGCATCCTCGGGAGCTTCTTCACTGGACAGATGGAAGCCTGGACTCGTGAAATCGGGCTTGCTGAAGATGTGGAGAAGCTCAAATTTGAGATGAGGAATGTGGAGATGGTTCTTGCTGTCGCCGAGGGAAGGAGGATTGAAAACAAGCCTCTGGCACGGTCACTGGATGATCTCAAAGAGCTGCTTTATGACTCAGAGGACGTGATGGATGAGCTCGGTTACTATCGACTTCAGCAACAGATCGGAGAAGGTGCTTCACTTGTCTCTCTTGTTCTATTTTTGTTGCTTTCAGATTGTGAGTGCTACTTCCTACTTGGCCTATAGTTCAATATGCAACCATGAGTAGCTGAATGTCATAGGCACCACCCTCAGATTATCTCTTGCTTAATTGTGATTTCTTCTAAATGATGCAACTTTTGCTAATCTTTTAGGCGAATCTTCTATGCAAGATTCGCAATTCTGTGCAGGTGGTTCTTCATCTTGAGATCTTGCGCCCCATTGCAACATCAAGCGAGAGACAGAATATTGCCAGGAATACTCGCTTGACAACTTCTGTTCCAGTTGAATGTAAGGTGTACGGGAGGGATGCAGAGAGAGACAAGATAATAGAGCTGTTGATAAACGGGGAATCTAGTGATCTGAATGTTTTGCCAGTAGTTGGCGCCGTTGGTGGTGTTGGGAAGACGACGCTAGCTAGATTTATATACTGCGATGAAAGAATTAAAGATCATTTTGATTTGCAGATGTGGGTTTGTGTATCCACTAACTTCAATGAAATGAGGCTTACACTTGAGATCTTAGAGCATGTATGTAATGATAGACAAGAGTATGAAAAAATAAGCAGTTTCAATGTATTAAAAGGGATCCTTTCGAAGTACATCAGAAATAAAAGATTTCTGCTTGTATTAGATGATATGTGGGAAGACAAAGACAGGAGTGGATGTATTAATTTCTTGGCTCCATTCAGAAGAAATCAAGCAACCGGCTGCATGATTTTAGCAATTACTAGAAGGAAATCAGTTGCAAGAATGATAGGAACAATGATTGAGGTCGAAGTGAATGGTCTGGATGAGAAGGAGTTTTGGCTTTTCTTCAGGGCATGTGCATTTGGTAATGAGAACTACGAGGCTGATCCTAGTCTGCAATGTATTGGGAAGCAGATTGCTAACGCACTAAAGGGCTGCCCGCTAGCAGCACGAAGTGTTGGCACACTTTTGAACACAAGTGTCACCTATAAGCATTGGACGACGGTTCGGGACAAATGGAAATCTCTTCAAGAAGATGCTGATGATATTTTACCCATCTTGAAGCCCAGCTATGATTATCTACCAGTCCACCTTCAACACTGTTTCTCATACTGCTCTTTGTTTCCAGAGGACCACCGATTTATCGGGGAAAATTTGGTCCATGCTTGGATATCACAAAACTCTGTGCGTTGCGAAGACCCTAGCATGAGATTGGAGGAAACAGGGCAGCAATATTTGGATAGGTTAGTGGATTTGGGCTTCTTCCAAAAGGTTGGCTCACACTATGTTATGCATGACCTAATGCATGTATTGGCAGCTAAAGTTTCATCAAATGAGTGTGCTACTATAGATGGATTGAAGCCTGAGGCAATCCGACCAAGTGTTCGCCATTTGTCAATCATTACTACTGCTTTTGATAAAGATGAAAATGGAAGTTTTCCTAGTGGAAAATTTGACAAGATACTACAGAAGGTTAGGCCTTTGCAAAAATTGAGGACCTTGATGTTGTTTGGGCGAAGCAGCATAAATTTATTAGGGTCCTTGCGTACTTTATGCAAGGAGGCAAAATGTTTACGGCTCCTTAGAATTTGCGTGGCAGGATCTGACATCAGCTCCATAAACAGTTTGTTAAATCCATGCCATCTTCGCTATCTTGAATATGTGTGTGTTGTCGGAAGGAATATATCAGTATATGGAGCCTACAACAACACTGCATTTCCAGAAACTTTGACAAGTTTTTACCACCTTCAAGTATTGGATGTGGGCATTTCAGGCAATCTTTATGTACCTATGGATATGAATAATCTTATTAATCTGCGTCATCTTATTGCTCATGAGAAAGTGCACCGTGCGATAGATTGTGTAGGTAACATGACCTCTCTTCAGGAACTAAATTTCAAGGTTCAAAATGTTGGCAGCTTTGAGATAAGACAAGTTCAGTCCATGAATGAGCTTGCATTACTTGGAATTTCTCAACTTGAAAATGTGAAGACTAAAGAAGAGGCGAGGGGGGCCAGGCTGATAGACAAAGAGAACCTCAAAACATTGTCCTTGTCATGGGAGGATAGCAGCATGTGCCTTCAACCTGAAACAGCAAAGGATGTGCTTGAAGGTCTTCAACCACATCAGAACCTCAAAACTCTAGAGATAACCGGATATGCTGGTGCTACCTCCCCAACCTGGCTTTCCAGTACTTTCTCAGTTACCTCGCTTCAGGTACTTCATCTAGAGAAGTGCTGGGAACGGCAAATTCTTCCATCTATTGAAATGCTTCCTTTCCTTAGGAAGCTGACATTGATTAGGATTTTGAATTTGATGGAAATCTCAGTTCCGTCTTTGGAAGAGTTGATCTTGATCAATATGCCAAAATTGGAAAAATGTATTGGTTCTTATGGAATGGAACTGACTTCCCATCTAAGGGTTCTGATAATGAAGAACTGCCCTCAATTTAATGAATTCACTCTTTTCAAGAGTTACTCTTCTTTCGATGCTGAACAGAAGTCATGGTTTCCTTCTTTGAACAAGCTCTCCATCAGGCATTGTCCTCATATAATGTATTAATTTTCTTCTCTCCAATTTTTCATGTTCAATGCATTTGCAAATTCTTAGGACTTACTTTGAGAAGATTTTGCAGCAAGTGGGCAATCCTTCCACTGAAAGAAATGGGGGCGCTCAAGGAGTTGGAGCTGACGGACCTGCATGTTATCAGAGAATTGTCAGTTCCTTCTCTGGACAAGTTGGTGTTAACTAAAATGCTAAGCCTGGAAATTTGCGGCAGTCTGCCTTCTCCACCTCTGCAATTTTTACCTTCCCAAGGAGGGCAAAAGGAATGGACATCTAGTCTCCGTAGATTCACCATCCATGATTGTCCTTGTTTGTTAGTGTCGCATCCTCTTCCGCCTTCTGCTCTGGTTTCTGAGATGTCCATTAGGGGAGTTCCATCGCTTCCAACAATGACAAAAACTTGGAGAGAGTTCACTATCAAATCTAATATGTTGAGTGTGCTGGATGACAGTATCTTGGCATTCTGTAATCTTAGGGGCATAACGTCGTTATGGATAGAAAATTGTCCAAATCTGGTCTGTCTTTCAGGTGAAGCTTTCAACCAGCTCATTGCTTTAGAACGTTTACGAATATACAACTGCCCTAATTTGACCAAGTCAAACATTATGTCAGAGGTTGTCCAGGAAAATAGTATGCCTGCAAGCAGTCTTGTTCTCCCATCTCTGAAATATCTCAACATTAGCAGATGTGGCATAACAGGGAGGTGGTTAACTCAAATGCTTGCACATCCGCAGTCCCTCGAGGAGTTGCTGTTAACTAACTGCCCACAGATAAAGTTTCTTTTGGTGAGCCAACCTACAGGAACGGAAGGAACTAGCAGTTTGGCTTCAGAAGTGTTGACCTCAGCCCAAGTTGAACAACTGAAATTGCCATATAATATCCTATGTTCTTTGAAAAGGTTATCAATTCGTTGCTGCCTAGACCTGGAGTTTGGTGGGTGCAGGGGAGACTTCAGAGGATTCACCTCTCTTGTGAAGCTAATGCTTAGTGATTGCCCAAAGCTGGTCTCATCATTGGTGGGTGAAACGAAATATGATGGTACCTTGGAGGTTGGATTTCTCCCACCATCACTTGAAGACCTTTGTATCAGTCATCTCCCAGAAAACTTGCTGTCCTTCATTCCTGAAGGCCTTCTCCACCTCAAAAAGTTAAACCTACCTACTAGCCCATACTTGAAGTCTGTACAGCTGCATTCCTGTACGGCTCTAGAGGAGCTGCGAATCTGGGGGTGTGTACAGCTGGCTGTACTGGAGGGCTTGCCGTTTCTCACCTCCCTTCGAAGCTTGGATATCAAGATGAATCCGGAGTTGTCTTCTACATTGGATCTCAATCTTCAGCAGCAAGAACAGGGTGCCAATCAAATTCAGTTTCTTCCTCCCTCAGTTAAAGAACTTATGATCTGGATGCTCACAGATAGGGTCCAGTCACATATCCCGACCTGCCTCCCCAACATCACCAAATTAGTAATATGGGCAAGTCCAGAATTGACGTCTCTCCAGCTGCGATGCTGCACAGCACTGAAAGAGTTGGAAGTTGGAAACTGTGAGTTGCTTGCGTCGATCGAGGGCTTCCAGTTCATTAGGGCTCTGACATCTTTGAAAGTATTTAGCTCCCCTAGCTTACCTTCCTGTTTGGAACTTGTGTCACACCAGCAAGGGGCCACTGAGATCTGGTCTCGACTGGAAACTCTTGAGATTAGTGACTCTTCTGTCCATTCCATGTCTCTCTGCAAGCAGCTCACATCTCTAAGATCCCTACAATTCCGAAAACGGGGAAGCGGTTATTGCGGAAGTATGGTGAGCCTAACAGAGGAGCAAGAGAGAGCGCTTCAGGTTCTAACCTCCCTTCAAGAGCTTCAGTTCTCGGGATACCTGAATCTCTTGTCACTTCCTGAAAACCTATGTAGCCTGACCTCCCTCAAGTGGTTACATATCACTAAGTGTCCGAATGTCGCTAGGCTGCCAGAGATGGGCCTCCCACCTTCGCTCAGGCACCTTCTGATATTCCATTGCAGTGAGGAGCTACATATGCAATGCAAAATGTCAGCAACAGAGAAGCTACGGGTCAGGATTGATAATGTGAACGTGAATTAATCACCTGTGGCTACTTCTAAGGTACACTTTTGGACCATTCTGCTTACATAATTAGTTGACGCCCCAGTGACTTCTTGATCAAAGTAATTGGTTTCTCTGCGAGCAGCAGCCACCCGAGATGTTGTGCTATATACCCTCTGGCTTGCCACAGGCTATTCAAGTCACATGATGGATGGATCCAGAAACCATAGGTTGAAAGGTGGAAGCTTATGAGGGGCATTGTGGCCTTTCCCTCAATTCTGTGTCTCCTCTAGTCGGTGCCTGGCACTAAGCAAGCCTTGCCACCATGGTATGCATTTTTCTTCTTCCTTTTGCTTCTATTTGGTACTGTAGCTGTTGATGATATTATTTACTTTCTGATTTAGTGATGGAAACATTCAAGTCTGTTTTCTGCTATCTAATTACACACCCCATCCTGTCCTGTACCAAATCACCCCCTGTGTTTATTCTGATCAGCACATATCGATGTTGTTAAATAGAAATCACACACTCACAGCCAATTTATTGTTTTATCCTTTATTCTCTTGATAACTAGATTGGCTCTTATTTTTTGTTTGTAGACTTGTAGTTAACTGCTAGCATGATATATGGATTAAAAATGTAGAAGAAACATAGGGTTTGCTAGTTACTACCATCTGTCTCCTAGTGCAGTTCTGCTGTGATTTTTTTTTGTTCCTATTTGGCTGGTAAATTCACCTACTGCTGATAAGGCACTTGGCAGAATTTGTTCATCAGTTGTTGAAGCAGTATTGTTTTGCTCCAGGTCTGTTATTTAGTACAATCGTGTAGTGGACTCCCTGGAACCCAACCTCACATAGGATGTTTAAAGTCATCATGTTATATCACAACACTTGGAATCTTCGGTCAACCAGGGCTAACTGATTAGTGATGAGATGACTACACATTTCGCTGGATGCCAGGCACTACCACTTCAGGTACGCTCTGTTTATTGTTTTATTTATCATTATTGTCACCACGAGGCCAGTGCAGACTTCCTGATTCATTTTGCGTACCTTATCTTAATTACATTCATGTATTGTATATGGTGGATGTTTTTTCTAGCTTCCGACCAAGTTATACCATAGTAAAAAAAGTATACAGATTTCAAATTTTCTGAAGCATGAAACATGCATGTAACATAAGTAGAATGAATTTACTGACCGCCGAATCACTCTGATGGTATCAGGTGTGGTGGCCATGTCCAAGAAAAGCTGAGGATGGTGCAACAATCAGTCGGTGACGATGTCCGACAAAAACTGTTGGCTGAAGCCTACCATCGGCCTGGGCAAGGTCGCTGACAATCACCTGTCACATCCTACTGAGGACCAGATTTGTAAATCGAAGAAATCAAAAATCAAATACTGAGATAAGCTCCCGATGTGGAGACCCTCCAATTAATGGGGGAATTTGCTATAGTAGCTAAGAAAATATCTAGGGGTTTAATAGTTCAGTGCATTGGAATTGGATACACACCCACTCGCACGCAGGCACTTATATAGTGAGTTACAGATGCGGTATACTGATGAAAGTAAACAGTGATTAAGCGCGGCAAAAGTAACAGTAGTTTAGTTAAAAGTCTTCGGTCCCAATCCGCCGTTCATCTCAGCATCATCAACCTCCACCTAGGATCTTCTTGACTGTAGCCGAACCGGTACGTGACAGTTAACTGAATAACATGACACTTGCAGAATAGGATTCAGCTGACAATGCCTTCCCCTGAAGAACATACATGACCTCAAGTATAACGGTGTGGGAACCATGCTTTGATGGTGCTTGCAAAGAAGTTGGGGAACACCCGTTTCATGAAGTTTGTATCTTCCCAAGTGGCTTCTTCTGGTTTGAGGTTTTCCCACTCCACTAGCCACTGAGTAACTAGAACTCCATTATTACTTCGGAGAGATCTTGTTTCCAGAACTGCTAGAGGCCCAGTCATGATTCTGCCATCTTCACCCACTAACACTACTGGAATTTTCATATACGCCGGGTGCCAGACTTTTCGCCGAGAGCCAAAGCGCGGACACTCGGCAAAGTAAAATACGCCGAGAGCCACTCTCGGCAAAAGCGGCATCTCGGCAAATAGGGTATTTTGCCGAGAGTACTTCTCGGCAAAACAGGAACACTCGGCAAAGCAACTATTTGCCGAGAGCCAAGTAGCTGCCACGTGGCACATCAGGCGGCGAGTGACGGCATGGTCACGGTTGCACATCTTTGCGGAGAGTGACACTTGGCAACATATCTGTACCGAGAGTGACACTCGGCAAAGATTAAGCAAACTTTAGTCCCACCTCGCTCAGGGACAGGCAACAACACCTGTTTAAATAGTCGGATAGTCCAGATGCAGTAAGCGTCGGTCTTCATTACACTCCTGTTAAGAAGATGAACTATCACTTTGAATCTTCACCTGTTCCGGGCAGAGAAGATTCACTTTGGTAGGCCATCTTCCTAATGATGGATGCCGGCGTTTTTTATTAATTCAATTTTTTTTAGTCTTCCGTCTCACCCGGAGATCTACGCCTTTGACTTTCGCCGGACGGGCTTTGACCAATGGACGTTTTCACCTGATTCTGATAGGCCAGCACATAGGAACACTTCAGAACAAGGTCTGGGCCAAACCCATCACAAGATTCCCTCCGTGTCGACCCGACGTGGCCGTTTCCCCCCTCCAAGTGTCGGCGGCAGCGCCGTCCGTGAAGGGGGTCACACTCCGGAGCGGCGTGCGGGGTGTTTGCACATGCCACCACACTTCCAGACATGTATGAGGCCCCAGCGCAAGATTTGGTGGCATAGCTACCCTCGAAGGCCCCCGACCACACTCGTAGACATGCGGAGAACAATCCGTAGCGGTGGAGTTTTGCATATACTTCTGCATCTCATAAAAATTTGAAAATTTACCACACATTTTATATCACATGTGTCTGCACCGTGTAAAAAATTCATGATTTTATCACTCTCCGGGTGTTCAGTAATATTCACGCAGCACCAAAACCGCAGGAGGTCACTTCGGTGTCATCACCTCGGAAAATCGTACGATGCCGGAATTCCTCGAGAGCTGGCACGGTATCATCACACGGCCCCTGTAGGGTGTGGTAAAAGTTTGGGCGCGTTTCGAATAAGCCTCCCCTAAGCCCGCTTGTAAACTGCACCATCTCCGAGCTAGTCTATGGGTATCAAGAGGGAACGTGTCCGGTTTGTGCAGGAAGTACGAGTCATGTTGCTTCGTTGGCCTCGAAACTTCTCGTGCTCTCAAAGAAGGCCATCACATGACACGTGCCACGCATCCGCATTTTTCGGACCCGCGTGCAATATTCGAGAAATTTATTGCTTTGCTAGGGTTTCATCGCCGGAAATTGCAGATCTGCAACGCGCCACATGAAATCATGCCCGGAAGCGGCATGGAAAATCCTTTGTGATGTCCTTGCGGCATGTGCAGGCCTTGTGCAGACGAGGGAGGGGCATGCCCTACCACCGGGGGGCGAAAGTACCTCGGTGGCATGCCTGATGCAACCGTTTAAATCCTCGGATAATCGTACGATGCCGGAATTCCTCGAGAGCTGGCACGGTTTCATCACAAGGCCCCTGTAGGGTGTGGTAAAAGTTTGGGCGCGTTTCGAATAAGCCTCCCCTGAGCCCGCTTGTAAACCGCACCATCTCCGAGCTGGTCTCTAGGTATCGAGAGAGAACGTGTCCGGTTTGTGCAGGAAGTGCGGGTTCTGTTGCTCCGTTCGCCTCGAAACTTCTCGTGCTCTCAAAGGAGGCCATCGCATGACACGTGCCACGTCCCCGCATTTTTCGGACCCGCGTGCAATATTTGAGACATTTGTTGCTCTGCTAGGGTTTCATCGCCGGAAATCGCAGATCTGCAAGGTGCCACATGAAATCATGCCCGGAAGCGGCATGAAAAATCCTTTATGATGCACGGTTAGATGAAATGATGCAAACTACTAATTTTGCCGAGAGTAGCACTCGGCACAAGTGGGTTTTCCGAGAGTTGCTCTCGGTAAAAGGTAAACCCTAGATCTAGTTTACGACTTTTACCGAGAGCCCTCTCGGTAAACGGTAAACCCTAGATCTCGTTTAGGACTTTTGCCAAGAGTCCGCTCGGTAAACGGTAAACCCTAGATCTCGTTTAGGACCTTTACCGAGTGCCGCACCGACAAGAACTCGGGAAAGGTCGGCGGGACACTTAAGTTTATTCTGCGCGCTGCTTTCACTTGGTTTCTCCACACCGCCCCCTCCCACCCCGCCGCTGCCCCCACCCCGGCGCCCTCCCTCTACCCCACCGGCGCCCCCCCTCCGCCCCGCCGCCGCACCTCCACCACGCCGGCGCCCCCCACCCCGCCGCCGCACCTCCACCACGTCGACGCCGCCCCCACCGGCCGGCGCCTCCCCACCCCACCGGCGCCCCCCCCCCATCTCCCACCGGCCGGCGCCCCCTCCCCCACTTGGTGAGCTTTCCTCTCAAATGAATGGATGAATACTATATGTATGAGTGCTATATGAATGCTAGATGGATATATATGTATGGTTGAATGCTAGATGAACGTGTCCGGTTGAATGCTAGATGGATATATGTATGCTAGGTGGGTGTTATGGATGAATGCTATATGAGTGTTATGGATGAATGCTATATGGGTGCTATGTAGTAGTTTTTATTTATGGACTGTGATATATACCAAACGTTCGTATATGTAGGATAGATCCGAACGAAATGCAGCGGAGTGTTGCGCGCGCATGCAGCCGAGAGATTTCCCACCGCGTGCGACTCCCCCTCTACTAATTACCATGAATTGCTTTAATTAAGCAGCTTTCCTTAATTAAGTGTGCATGTAAGCATGTGAGACAAAAATGCTGATGCCAGCAAAGATTCCAACAAAAATCAAAATTCAAAATGTTTTGTAGCTCAAACCGTCGCTCCGATTGAAAAACCGTTTTCACATAAAAGATTCGTCACGACGAGACCTTCGAAACTAGATCCCATGTTGGTATGTTTTGACGACTTTTTTTTTCAGGTCAGAAGTTACCATGCCCGTAGTACTAACTTATCATGGTGTTTACACTAAAGTTACCGGAGGTGTTTCAACTATCTTTTTTTGCCTGGGTCGAAAATTTACCATGATGTTTATAAGTAAATTATCATGTCTACAGTACTACCTACCATCGGTGACGTGCCTCGGCCGTAGGGTGAGGTCCACATGCCGACATGGCATGACTCACTTTATAAACAGAACTTTGCGGGTCGTGTCAGTCCAGGGCTGTTTAGGTGTGTGTCGGGTTGTGCCGTACCCGGGTAGGCCTGTTGGCCACATATAATCAGGTGTGTGGCGCGTAAAAATACCATGCTATTTACGCAAAAATTATCGGGTGTATGTGGAGATATTTCATCAACCCCCCCCCCTCACCCCCGTCGCCAAAGTTACCAGGACCGGTGTACATGAGTTATCGGGTCTACGATGTGTGAGTTACCATGCTATTCACACAAAAGTTACTGATAGGATATTTCATCAACTCTCCCTGCCCCGTCACCAAAGGTACCAGGACCGAGGTACATAAGTTATCAGCTCCATGATGTGTGAGTTACCATCTATTCACACAAAAGTTACCGGGGGGATATTTCATCAACCCTCCCCCCATACCAAAGTTATCAGGACCGAGGTGCATAAGTTATCAGGTCTGCGGTGTGTGAGTTACCATGTTATTCACATAAAAGTTATCATGGGATATTCCATCAACCGCCCCTGCCCCCTCTCCCTCGGCGCCAAAGTTACCAGGATCGGGGTATATAAGTTATCAGATCTGCGATGTGTGAGTTACCGTCTATTCACACAAAAGTTACCGGGGGATATCCTCACCCCCCGCCACGCTCGCGAAAATTACCCAGGGTGTACGATGTGTGAGTTACCATGCTATTAACATTAAAGTTACCATGGGTATATTTCATAACCCCCCGCCCCGCGCGCGAAAATTACCCAGGGGTGTACATAAGTTATCATGTCTTGGGGACGTAAAAAAGTCATGTTATCTGCACATAAGTTATCGTGGTGTGTTTCAACAACTCCCACATCTCCACCCCGTCGCCAAAGTTATCAGGACTAGGGTACATAGGTTATCTGGTTTGTAGTGTGTGAGTTACCATGCTATTCACGCAAAAGTTACCGGGTGGTATATTTCATCACCACCCCCCATTACCCCCCCTGCGCGTCGCCAAAAGTTACCATGACCGGGGTACATAAGTTATCAGGCTACGAAGTGTAAGTTACCGTGCTACTAACATTAAAGTTACCGTGTGTATATTTCACCACCCCCTCACCAAAGTTATCAGGACCGAAGCACATAAGTTATCAACTTTTCCCTCTAATGCATGCACGCATGTGCATGTGAAGAGAAAAGTTGGAGGAACCACTTTTTTATGCACGGTAATTTGTGTGTAAACAACATGATAACTTAGGGCATCTCCAAGGGTGACCCGCAAATTTCACCGGTATATGTCCGTTTTTGTGTCCGGACGTGGTCCGTGGACATGATGCGGGACGGAGTCATCCAACGCTTTACAAAGTATCCGGCTGGAAGGAGGAAAAGTAGGTGGGGGACCATGCATGTGGCGGACTATTTGTGTTGTGTTGTCCGGTTGGGTGGAGAGAAAGAAGAGGGAGACCATGCATGTGCGGTTGAGAGGAGAGAGAGAAGAGAGGGGCATGCATGTGATTGGTCAAAATGCATGTCCAGACTCCCGCAAATCTCCCCCACTTTTGTCTCCATTTTGCTGGAATCCGTACGTTCGGACTGCTAAGCGGACATATACAGGTCCCCGTTGGATGACAAAAGTGGTCCATACACTGCGGTTCGGATGTATAGCGGAGGTTTGAGGGTCCGCCTTCGAGATGCCCTTATGGTCAACTAACATGATAACTTGTGTAGCACAAGCGTGGTAACTTATCACCAAAAAAAAATCATTGAAACATACCAACATGGGATCTAGTTTTGAAGGTCTCGTCGCGACCAATCTTTTATGTAAAAACAATTTTTTCATCGGAGCAACGGTTTAAGCTACAAAACATTTTGAAATCTGAAATTTAATGGAATCTTTGATGATGTCAGCAATCTTGTTTTACTTGCATGCATGCATGAAGGCATACGCATGCAACGCTGGTTCGTTTCTTCGTCCATGCCAGCCATGTAGTAGGAAGAAAGAAACAGCTCACGCGCGCGCACCGTGCGATTCAAAAAGAACGACATCGCCTGCGTTCGGATCTATTGCACAGATCCGAACGTGTGGAAGTTACAAATTTCGTTTATTTATTAGTTTTCATATAATAGTTTATGTAGTATTTTTCGTAGTAGTTTGTATGTAGTAGTTTTTGTACTAGTTTTTATGTATTGATTTTGATAGTAGTTTGTATGTATTAGTTTTTATGTTGAGCGATTGTCGATCATATTTGACAGATAAGAGATGTTTTCAGCGGAATGGTATCGACTGTTGCCGTAGGGGGTCGCGCTTCCTCTGCTCCTCCTCTGTGATCTTTGTATAGCAGGAGGAGCAAAGGAAGAGCGACCATCACCAACAGTCGATAAGAGTTGTTCTTGGAGGAAGAAAATCGACTTTTGACGATGGCGGTCAATCTGGGCCAGTTCGTCCTGTGATATACATTTGTCACGCACGATGGACTGGCCCAGCTTGACCATCACCGAAAGTCAAAAATATCCGTGAGAGAGTGTCCACCATATATATACCACCACCAGAGAGAGTGTCCACCATATATACGTGAGAGAGTGTCGATGAGAGTTGTTCTTGGAGGAAGAAAATCGACTTTTGACGATGGCGGTCAATCTGGGCTAGTTCGCCATGTGATATACCTTTGTCACGCACGATGGACTGGCCCAGCTCGACCATCACCGAAAGTCGAAATACCCGTGAGAGAGTGGCCACCATATTTGACAGATGAGAGATGTTACCGACTGTTGTCATAGGGGGTCGCTCTTCCTCTGCATCTCCTCTGTGATCTTTGTAAAGCAGGAGGAGCAGAGAAAGAGCGACCATCACCGACAGTCGATGAGAGTTGTTCTTGGAGGAAAAAAATTGACTTTTGACGATGGCGGTCGATCTGAGCTAGTTCGTCCTGTGATATACCTTTGTCACGCACGATGGACTGGCCCAGCTCGACCATCACCGAAAGTCGAAATATCCGTGAGAGTGTCCACCATGATTAATTTGCTTAGAAGTAATCTTTGATGTTTGATTCTTATGTTATTTTTCATTGTGTGATGAAAGGTGTTAGCACCGATCGATTTCGTGCCTATGGCTTCCTCCGACGACGCAGCTTCCATTAGGGTCGACTCCGCGGTCAAGGAGAAGCGCGTCGAGGACCGCTTGGCGGCGCTCATTGAGAAGAACCCGCAGCTGATCCTAATAAAGTATTATGAGGATCTAGCCAAGAAGAATCCGCCAGCTAAGGAGGGCAAGGCCCCACCACGTAAGGAGAGTGACGACCCGGTGCCATTGAGTCCACCGACCATCATTCCCGACGACGCTTGGTCCTCCACTGCAGGGGATGCCCCCATGTGCTCTGACTCCACGATCACTGGTTTCATCGACTACACCTCGGAGTAGTCACCTAGATAGTTTGATGTTGCTTTAGTGATATAGTTATGTAGCTGCTGATATGGACTTGGATGGCCACTTGCGATGCTTTTGATTGTATGAGTGATGAATGCTTAAGTGAATTATGTATGATGTGCTATTTAACCTTGCATTATTTCTCTGCCTCTTTTTCTCTTTCTTTTGTAGATGAAGTGGTATGCGGTGTACAGAGGTAGGTGTCCAGGAGTCTACGATTCATGGTCTGAATGCAATGAACAAGTAGTTCGTTACGAAGGCAGCTCCCATGACTCGTTCAATAGCAGAGAGAAGGCATAGTATCATTACAATCAGTATGTGCTTAACCAGAAGAGAAAACCCGAATTAGGCAACGGTGCAAGCCAGAAACGGCTTATCGGGTTTCAGTGGATTGAAGAACTTGATAATTCTCTTTCAGTTTGTCATCATTGTGGTGTTGCTTTTATCATGTGGTCGCATGTAGACATGCGTTGACCACTTTGTTGTTTAGTTGTACTAAAGAGCTACTTTGTGATTTCAAATGAAGCTTGTGTGAACTATTTATATAATGCTTATGTGAGTTTGTTGTTAACCTTTGTGACTTCAAATGCAAGTTAGTGTATGGTATATCTGTTTTTGCTGCAGCGAACCGAGCGAAAAGCTATTGAATCAGAACTGGGAATGAAACTTTACCGAGAGCTGCTCTCGGCAAAGTGACAGGCGCTGGGAGCTGCTAGAACTTGGCTGTGGCAGTTATGCCGAGAGCGGCTCTCGGCAAAGAGCTGACGGAACCAGCGACCGTGAAGTCACTTTATTTTGTCGAGAGGGGCGCTATGGCACTCGGAAAACTCTTTGCCGAGTGTCCGATGAATGGCTCTCGGCAAATTTCTGTTCGCCTGAGAGGTGTACGCTGGGTGGCCTTTGCCGTGAACAACTCTCGGCAAAGCCTTTGCCGAGGGGATTTGGGCCTTTGCCGAGTGTTTATGGCACTCGGTGTATGCGTCGATTCGAGTAGTGAAAAGGTAGATATGAGTCAGACTGGCAATGGGGATTACCCAGGCGGGTATTGTACTCCCATCCCCGTCCCCACGACAGCCTTCCCATGCCCGTCCCCATCCCCATACCCGTCTGTGGGGATAAAAAGATTCTCATCCCCATCCCCGTCGGGTTTTTTTATCCCCGTGGGGAAACCCATACACACAATCAACAACAACCTTTGGTAGCATTTCAGTAGAAAAAAACAGCATTTCAGCACAATAGACAATATGTTGTGGCTAGGTTAGGAATTTCTTAGGGCTTTTTGGCCAAATGGGTGGGATGGGTGAAAATTTGGATGGTTAAGGGCGGGAATTACCGGGGGTCTACTAATTTTAGAGCCCACATGTAAGGCCTTCACAAGTAAGGCGGGTAATGGGCACAGGTAATGCTATCCCATACCCATCCCCGTCTTGCGCGCTGGGTAAGGTATTTCACCCACCAGCTTCCCCGTGGGCATTAAAGCTAGTACATACCCGTCCCCTGATAGAGTAATTACCCACGGGGACGCGGGTAACGGTTAACCATTGCCAACTTGACATATGAGCATGGTACTGCATGTGTGCCTAAGTGCTTCTTCAGCTTGACATGGAACACATCAACACAGTGTGAATGCCGACATTCAGAGGGATCAAAATTTATAAGCCCCACTGCCAATTCTCTCTAAAATTTTGCAGGGCCCATAGAACTTGGTAGTGAGCTTGATGGCTTGTCTGATCCCAAAAGATGTCGTTCTGTATGGTTTCAATCTAAGATTAGACCATATGCTGTATTCTGAAGCTAAAAGTTAGCACTGGTTAAACAAAACAGAAGTATAGAAAAAGAAACATAAATCTTTCTGAACAGAAGCAGAACGACATTTTCGGATGTTAGTCATGCAGAAATGAAAATTTTGAAGGTTGCGAAAAATCTCATTTGTCATTTGTATGTAGCCCACCCAGCTTAGCGCACTACACTTGTAGTCCAATGTAATCCTACCCACTAAAACCTAATCCATCGTACTGTCTTGATCCTCCTCGCCCCTCCGACTTCAAGCCTTCCACTCCTATCCTCCAGGCATGCTCACTAGCGACCTTCTCTTCGGTGCGCAATTGCACAACTTTGTTGGTTATGTTGCATTTTTCTATATGCTCTAGAGATTTTCGAGTTCTAGCAAACTTTCACCTTTGTATTTCATGTTCACCATATAATTAACTTAACTTAGTATTCGTTTTCGGCTATATCCGCTTACATATTCGCTTCCTGAATTTCCGCGGTGGTATCAGTTCCCACTGAGAAAAAGACGGAAACAAATCAGTTTCGTTCGTTTTCGTTTTGCTACCAACCCTACTTGAGTTGAAGATGGAGTAAAAGATTGGGTGAATTCCATATATGCCACTCAAAACTTGCCCGTACCCCCATCTGCCATTGGAAATTCCCCTCCCCCAAATATGCCATTGAAATTTTGCACCGCGTACAGATATGCCACTATGGTCAGTTTGACCATTAGTTGACTGTCAAGTGACACTTGAAAAGACGATTTTGCCCCTGGTCGTTCCTTGTGGCCAGTACTGTAGCGTGTGGGTACTGTAGCATCCCCAACAAATCTGGCAGTTCCGAAATTGTGGGCACCAGTACTGTAGCGACCACTTAAAATACCAGTTTTTTGAAATTGCGAACAAATTTTGAATTCCGAACAATTTTTTTGAATTGTGAACAAATATTTTTAAAAGTGAACAAAATTTGAAAAACATGAACAATTTTTGTACTTCCATGGATTTGCTACAGTACATTTACCCGCAAATTCGGAACTGGCCAGATTTGTTGGGATGCTACAGTACATCGCGCTACAGGCTGGCGCAAGGAACGACCAGGGGCAAAATCGTCTTTTCAAGTGCCACTTGACAGTCAACTAACGGTCAAACTGACCATAATGGCATATCTGTACGAGGTGCAAATTTTCAATGGCATATTTGGGGAGGGAAATTTCCAATGGCAGATGGGGGTACGGGCAAGTTTTGAGTGGCATATATGGAATTCACCCTAAAAGATTTCCCTGCCACCGAGGACAAGGACGGTGCCAGTGACACACAAGCTTGTGCTTCGTAGACATCACCCGATGATCGGACTTTTCCCATTACCATTTTGAGTGACAGTCGATCGGTTGCTGCTGCCAGATCCACTAGTGACCCGTTTTTGCACGATGGAGGAGCGGCCGGTGACTGTAGGGCAAAAATGCAAACTCAGTGACCCCTTTTTGCAACATTGAAATACAGCACTGATGATCATGCGTAGAAGGAGTTAAGTGCACCAAGGAGAACCAGGCTATATATATTATTCCAGTGTGATTTTATTCCACGGTACTAACACAGAGGGCCGGATGCATGTGTTCTACAAGGTCACGGTGCAACGCGCACGTATGGGTACGCGCATATACGCACCTTCCTTTTGCTCACCAAGGGAGCATATTTATTTACTAGTAATTTAATTACGATATGCACGTAGGCGTGCAGAGCAACGGCATGCACGTAGAGTTTGACGCAGGGTAGGCATGCAGTAGCAGTACTGCCTACCGTACGTACGTATGCATGGCTGCATTTCGTCTCGATCGTGCTCAGTTGCGGACCTCCGCCCGGTACATGGGCTCCGGAACCTCGTCCGCGCGCGCACAGCAGCGGCAGCCATGGTGATGGAGGAGCCCGTGCCCGCAGCAGCCCCAGTGACATCCGCCGCCGCCGTAGCCGCCTCCTCCGCCGTGGCCCGGGTAGCCACCGCCGCCGCCGTAGCCTCCGCCGTGCCCAGGGTAGCCGCCGCCGCCGTAGCCTCCGCCGCCTTCCCCGCCGTGGCCTGGGTAACCGCCGCCGCCATAGCCTCCACCACCTTCTCCGCCGTGGCCAGGGTAGCCTCCGCCTCCGCCGCCTTCCCCACCGTGGCCAGGGTAGCCGCCACCGCCGCCGTAGCCTCCGCCGCCGCCTGGGTAGCCGCCGCCGCCGTAACCTCCGCCTCCTCCTCCGTAGCCTCCGCTGCCGCCGTAACCTCCTCCACCTCCGCCGTAGCCTCCCCCGCCGCCTCCGTGGTGGCCTCGGCCACCGTGGAAGTTCTCTACTCCGGCTTCATTCTCTTCCTTCTTGGCCTCTACATGAAGAGAAACAAAAAAATGCATGGAAATTAGCAGCAGAACGAAGCAAAGCAAGTTTTTTCTTAGCCTAATGACGAGAGGAATTAATTTAATTCCTGCCAGTTCAAAACTGCTCCGAGGAGTTAGTGCATCAGCTCACCAGGGTGTTCAACCGAGGCTACGAGGATAGCAGCAGCAAGCAGGAGAGCGAACACAAGAAGACCCTTGCTGGATGCCATGCTTGACATCCGTGATCCGTGCCTCTTCTTCAGTGGTCGTAGTGGCAACTGGCTGGCTGGTGTGCTGGATGAGATACAGATTAGCTTGCAGAGCAAGCGAATTTATAGGAGGGGAAGGCCGATGGAGGGCTTGGATACGATAGATAGCTCGGGATCACGAGGAGCTGTGAGCCTGTGACTGTGAGCGAGCCGAGGTTGGGTCCCCATGGCCATGGGCGTCGCGACTCGTCGTCGTCGGCCTGTGGAGCCGTGGTAGGTGGGAGACGGACGGCACACATTAATGATCGATCCCAGCAATCTAGCATGGAAGTAGCTAAGCTCCGCGTCGTCCGCAGGAGCACCAATGGCGCCAGCCTCCCCTCTGACGCCGAGCATATTCTGGATCGGATGTCTTCTTCTGCATGTGCAGTTCGCAGGGTGGGCGCTGCTCGAGCGACGCGACGATAAAGTTTGCATGCACGCATCAATCTCATTAATCAGCCCCGCTACAAGTTACCCACGGGCGCATGTGTATCCAAATCGGCCGAGCGGATTCTGGATCCGATATCTTCTTCTTCATCTGGAAACCGGACGTGGAGTATTGCTCAACGTTCGCACGTAAGCTATCTTCGCTTAGAGCATCTCCAACAAAACTCCCAGTAAAAGTGGTTTTACCAGATGCCCGTATAACTTAGGGGAAGTTCATAGGTGAGGTGATTTCTCAATTCCTCTAAACATCTTCCCCTAAAAGTGATATTTTTGCGACAGCGGCGGCGGACAACGGGCGGCGGTGGTCGGCGGCAGCGATGGATCAGTGGGTATGGCGATGACGCGCTCACATGACACTTTTACGGGAAGGGTCTCTTGTCCTAAATGTGGTTTTTGGCTCCGGCAGCGGCGGACAACGGGCGGCGGTGGGCGGGCAAAGCGACGCGGTGTCGATGACCGGCAGCAGCTGCGCGGCGGTGCAGTGGGTATGGCTACGGCGTGCTGACGTGGTACTTATAAAGGAAGAGTCATCTTTCCGTAAATGTACAAGAAGTTGGACAGATTATATGAGATCCCCCAAAATATTGTGTTTACGAAATCTGTTAGAGCACTTTTTCTTTGTGGGTGATCTATTCATAATTAATCATGCCAACATAGAGAACACCGGAGGTAACAAAAAAAATACAACCATGTCCATGGACCACCTAGCAATGACTACAAGAGCGAGCTAAAGACGCGCCGCCATCATCGTCCTCGCTCACTGGAGCCGAACAAACCTTGTTGCAATAGACATTCGGGACGTCGTACTAAGGCCCATAGGACCAACACACCAGAGCAAAGTGAGCCCAGTTCGGAACGAAGACCTGAGCAGGCACGGAAACAGGACAGGAAATACTACTAGCGTAACAGTCCACACACATGTTTAGTTCAGCAAAGATTTCAGTAAAAAGATTGTAAACACGATGAAAAGAGTCGTAGATTGAAAGGATCAAATCTGTAAACACTCAAACTAAGACAAACGGAGATTGGATCCAAACAGATCCACTGAAGACCAGCACCAACTGAATCCCACGAGATCCGACGGAGACACACCTTCGCACATCCTTCGACGATGCTAGACGCGGACGGGGATCAAACATGTGACTTATTATTCCTATCAAGAGACATCCTCGCCTCCATACAATCGCAACTAAGACGTTGAACCTAACAAGAACGAGAGCGGGTCCCTCCTACCGGCCGGAGGCCGAAGTCCTCCGCACCTCCATAGTCCAAAGGCCATCAGAGGCAGGGCGTACCGGTGGCGACGCCGATGGGAAGAGGACAAGCATAGGGTCTTTCTTTTATAGGAAAGGGCTTGTTGGAGCACTTTTATTTGGCCCAACTTCCTCTAAACTAGATATATTTTCAGTTTAGCTACATTTCAGTCAGCTGAATTTTCGAATTTGGGTCAGTCGATTTTTGAATGATGGAAGGAGAAGGAAGGGCCTCGTCGGAGAGAAGGAAAGGGCTCGCCGTCATCACCCCATTATCTATCTTAGGGTTCAGGGTGGGGGCAGTGGTAGCCGGCAGTGGTGGGGGGCAGTGATGGGGCTTCGCCGGAGAAAAAAACTCGGCGCGGGGGGCCCTAGAGGGATGGCCGGGGGCGGCGGAAGACCGGTGGTGGGGGGGTGGTTTAGGGGAGGGCGGGGCGGCGAGGCGGTCGCGGGAGCGCCGCCGGCCGCGGGAGGCGGGGGGGCGGCGGAAGACCGGTGGTGGGGTGTGGTTTAGGGAAGGGCGGGGGGCGGCAGAAGACCGGTGGTGGGGGGTGGTTTAGGGGAGGGCGGGGCGGCGAGTCGGTCGCAGGAGCGCCGCCGGCCGCGAGAGGCGGGGGGCGGCGAAAGACCGGTGGTGGGGGTGGTTTAGGGGAGGGCGGGGCGGCGAGTCGGTCCCAGGAGCGCCGGCGGCCGCGGGAGGCGGGGGGCGGCGGAAGACCGGTGGTGGGGGGTGGTTTAGGGGAGGGTGGGGCGGCGAGGCGGTCGCGGGAGCGCCGCCGGCCGCGGGAGGCGGGGGGCGGCGGTTAGGGCTGGTCTGGATAGGCGGGTGAGCAAGAGGAAGAAGAGCCAGGAGGTTGAAGACGAACAGCTTCCGTTGGATCTTGATCAAAAGGTTGAGAGAGGAGGAGAAGAATCGACTGACCTTTTTTGGAATTTCAGTCGACTGTCGCCTAGCCGCTCCCATATATTTTTATAGATACGGGAAGCATTGAAGATGCTCTACCTGGTGGATAGTCTTTGAAGCAGCCACACGTAAATACCCGACACAGATTCTCTAACTTGCTATTGAAGGTAGATGCTACCCCTCACATATGTCGTCCATTTCGAATCCCACGGCTCCTGTACAATCTGTCTGCCTCGGTGCATATCAGCCAGCTGAAACTGAAGCAACGCCCAAAAATGGCCCAATTTGACAGCAAAATGAGCCCAGTTCGGAACGAAGACCTGAGCAGGCACGGAAACAGGACAGGAAGTACTACCAGCGCGTAACAGTCCACACATGTTCAGTTCAGCAAAGAATTCAGTAAAAAAGACAGTACACACTACACATGTTTAGCTCAACAGAGTTCAGTAAAAAAGACACTACACACTGATTCAGTTCACTACAAATCCATCTTTTGAACAGTTCTTAATCTCCAAATAACCAAAAGGGCATCAATTACCACACTACTTATCACCGACTTTATGCTACAGAAATGGAAGGAACCAGCAGTTCGGTTTCGGCAGTGATGACCTCAGCCCAAGATGAACAACTGCTGCAAATGCCATATAGTCTCTTGTGTTCTCTTAAGAAGTTATATATTCAGTGCAGCCTGGATGTGGTGTTCTGTGTGGTTAAGAGAGACTTCACAAGATTCACCTCTCTTGTGGAGCTAGAGCATGATGGTTGCCCCAACTTGGTGGGTGAAACGAAAGATGATGGTTCCGTGGATGTTGAATGCCAAGCTGTCTTGTGCGTGGGATCTCAAACTACAGCAGCAAGAACAGGGTGGCAATCAAATGCAGCTGCTTCCTCCGTCACTTGACAAACTTAAGATCTAGAATCTCACAGATAGGGTTCAGTCCCGGCTCCTGACCTGCCTCCCCACCATCACCAAATTAGAAATGTGGGAATGTCCAGAATTGACGTCTCTGCGGCTGGGATACTGCACGTCACTGAAAGAGTTGGAAATTGGAAACTGCAACTCGCTTGCGTCGATCGAGGGCTTCCAGTTCATCAGAAACGTGTTGACGTTGAAAGTACTTAACTCCCCCAGCATGCCATCCTGTTTAGAGCTTCTGTCGCACCAGCAAGGGGCCTCTGAGATGTGGTCTGGACTGGATACTCCTGAGATTAGTGACGCATCTGTCCTTTCCATGCCCTTTTGCCAACAGCTCACATCTGTAAGACACCTACAGTTCAGCTATTGGGGTAGTAAACAGAGCAAGAGAGATCGTTACAGGTTCTAACATCCCTCCAAGAGCTTCAGTTCTCGGGGTACACGAATCTTGTCACTTCCTACAAACCTACCCTCAAGCGGTTACATGTCATCAAGTGCCCGAGTGTCACAATGCTGCCAGAGATGGGCCTCCCACCTTCACTCAGGCAACAGAGAAGCTAGGTATGCAGTGCAGAATAGCAGCAACAGAGAAGCTAGGGGTCATGATTATGTGAATTAATTACCAGTGGCAGTGGGTACTTCTAAGGTACACTTCCAGGGCCATTCTCCTTAGAGAACTACTCCCTCCGTCCCATAATATAAGAACGTTTTTGATGCTACACTAGCATAAAAAACGTTCTTATATTATGAGACGGCGGGAGTAGATTTTTCTGCAAACGGCAGACACCCGAGATGTTGTGCCATACACACCTCTGACTTTCCACAAGCTACTCCAGTCGCATGATGGATGGATGCAGAAACCAAAGGTTGAAAGGGGCAAGTCTTTTTGGTTTACCAGGGGCGGTGTGTCTCCACTCTCCACTAGTCGGTGGCTGACAGTAAGCATGCTTACCATGGTATGCAATTTTTCTTCATTGCTTCTATTTTTACCCTGATTAGTTTTGTCAGTGCTTCAGTAGCTCCATGCTTTAATTGTTGGTGATATTATTCCTTCTTTATTTTCCGATTGAGTGATGGAAAGATCCAAGTCTGTTTTTTTCTGCTACCTAACTAATTACGCCTCCCATCTTCTCCAGTACGATTAATCACCCCATTTGCTTAGATATACTGATCAACACATATCAATGATGTAAAGTAGAAAAAACATAATGCTTACAATCAATTCATTATATGATCCCTTTTTCCGTTAGATTTGAACTGGCTCGTGTTTTCTGTTTGTCGTTGACTCTACAGCATGAGACATGACTTCAAAATGGAGAAGAAACGTGAAGGTTTACTACGAGTACTAGTTGTTGGATATTATGATCTTAAAGACTAAATTGTAGCCATTATGTCATAGAGATTAAAGATAAAGCTGAAGTGAAAAATATCTGAAGTACTACAGTGCCAAACAGTAGGGCGGTGCTACAGTGCTCACCTACTCTGATGAGCTGCCCTGATCAGGGGCAGCTCATCAGCCAGCTCATGGTGTGGGCCCCCCTGGTGCAGCACAATTCTATAAAGAAAAGGGAGAGGAGTAGAAGCGGCTACGGCTATTTTTTTTGCTGTGGTTGCTGTTCTAAGGAAGAATACACACACACACACACATTCACTTTGCTCTCTCTCTCTCTCTCCCTCAAGAAAATCAGGCTGCTGATCAAGCCTGTGCTGGAGCACCGGGAAGGGCACTTCACAGCCACCAGATCAAGCTCTTGGTGGTGTTAAGCTAAGAGGAAGAGATGGCCAGATCAAGGTAGAAACCATCCCATAAGTTTTGTGGCTCAAAACTTGTGCTAAATGATCCTGGCAATCCAACAATGGCACCAGAGCCAATAGCATCAAGTTTGAGCCCTCTCTAGCTCAAATTCATGTTTGGCTTATTATGATTAAGTTGAAGATCAAGCAGCCCTTCCAGTTCTTGCTTGATCCATTAATTTTATGGCCAGATTCATGTTGTTCCTCATGTTCAAGCATGGCTTGAATTTATTTAAGTCTTGTGAGGAACAAATCAATCTTGATTTGCTTGCTTAAGTTAAAAATTTGAGGGGCTCTTCCTGTTTAAGTTTAAATTCAGGCTGTTCTTTATGTTTGTGTATAGCTTGAATTTATTTGAGCCCTATATAAGTAATAGGACAGGCTTGATCTGTTGTGACTTAAGTCAAGTTCAAATTAAAGTTCAAGCTGTTCTTCATGTTTATGCTTAGCTTGATTTTATTTGGCCCTAAAATTTCAATTTACAGCCCTAACAGATAAGCTTAAAACTCTAGGGTTTCAATTAGACAGTTAGTCAAAGGGGATTGAAGTTCTTATGCATAATACCCAAATTTTAAGAACCCTAGAAATGAAATCCCCAATTTTACCCTCCGATTGTGTTGCTTGGGTTTCAATTCATGACTTATAACAAAGGGGAAATAAATAAATTGAGCATGAACACTAATGTTTTTTCCCCAATTTGAAATCCAAGATAATGGAATCAATCAACTGTCTCCCCTGTTGAGGTTGAGGTTTCGGTTTAATTATGAATTAAGAGGGGATTGAAGAATCTGATGTTAACCCTAAAGGAATCCCCAAATTACTGAAACCCTAGCTCATGAAAATCCCCAAATCGGTGGAACCCTAACCCTAATTACGAAATTCCTCAAATTAGAGGAACTCTAGCCCTAATCTAATAAACTAAAGGCAGCAGACGCTTACCTTATGGGCTCTGTCGTCGTCGGACCACTGCGGCGGCGCCGGAGCCACCATCTGATGCTGCCAGGTTAACTTGAGCTTGTGCTCGAGCGGCCTGGCCGTCTGCTGCACCGGCCGGTGAAGCTGTTGTCCTCCTCGCGTGCTTGTCACCGCTGGAGGCCTGCTGCCGCGTCGGTTCTAGCGTCGCACGCCGTTGCCGCTGCGGGGATGCCTGCGCGTGCTCGGCTACGTCGCACAGGACGTCGGCAAGCCCCGCTCGACGGAGCCTCGCGCAGGCCAAAGCCGCACGGGACCCCGACGAGTGAGGCTCACCAATGCCGTTGCCCTGCTCCGTTGAGGCCGGCATCGCCGCCGCTGTCTCTCTTGCTCTCGTGGTCGCCGCCGCGTCGTGGGAGAGAAGGGGAAGGGGAAAGAATGGGATTAGGGTTCGAAGGGGCTATGGGCTGCGGCTGTTTTGCTCGAAGCGACCGGCCGCTCTGGCTGGGCCGGCAGGCCGTTGCGGCCCAGGCCAGGCTGGAGCCAGGGGAACAGGGGGAGGCTGGGCTGGGCTGGGTTCATCCCTGGTCCAGCTCAGCAGCAAATGATTAGCCCGAAAAAAAAACCTTATGTTTTGGGCAAAATTTCTGTTATGGGCAGAAATAAGTCAGGAAAATGTTAAATATTTTTCCTGCTAATGACTAAATTTTATGTGATAACGCGAACTTCTTAAGGGCTAAATTTGATGCAGGAATTATTATGTTATTTTTGGCAATTTAATTTTTAGGTATTTTAATTCCTATCATGTTTTATTAATATGTCATGTTATGCCATTATGTTACTATATTTAGTTATTTTTTTCCTTTATGGCATTTTATGATAATAATAATTATTACTATATCCTTATGCCATATTTAATGATTATTATGGTATTATATTATCTTTAATGTTTTCTAAGGTGATTGTGTTATAATTAATTATTTCAAGGCATTTTATCATTTCTTGATCTCAGTATAATGAGTTTATGATGTGCTTCTCTAATTAATTTCTTATTAGAGAGCTTAAGATTTTAATTTTAATATGGCCTCAATTAAATAATAGTTTGAGCAATCAAATTAAGTTGGGGCTTTTATGCTCTTTATGAGCAATTATGTCAATTATGGTTATAGCCCTAAAATAACTAAAGACCGTTGCTCAAAATATATAATGTGTTATTTTTGAATGAGGCCTTTTATGTTAATGATGTTCCCCAAAAAATTTGATTAATGGTTGATTTGCTTAAGTAATTAAGTGGCCCTTGATTTGAGCCACAATTAAGTTTTGGGCATAAGATATACCTAATGTTGACGTTTCATGGTTACATTCAAACCATGGATTGTCATAACTCATTGCCAATTAAAGAAATTTTGTCCTTGAGCCATTCATATTTAATGAAGCTGTTTTATTAAATGTCTCTGATTAATTAAGTGTGGTATGTATTTATCATTCTGGCCAAAGCTGATTGGTCGATACATGACTGCAAAATTTTATTGTTCTTGTCCACTTTCAACCAAAGTTGGTGTGGACTAGCTCAATAAAAGAGAGAATAAAGAGACATGGTTTCAATTAAGTATGGCTGATGTTTGTCATCCTGGCCAAAGCTAGTTGATGAATATCTGGCTACAAAATTTTGCTGCTCTTGCTCACTTCTGGCCAAAGCTGATGTGATCTAGATCAGTGAAAAAGTTTGAACAATAAGAGGCAATAAAGTGTGACTAGTATTTGTTATTCTGGCCAAAGCTGGTTAATAAATACTTGATCACAATTTTTTTTGTTCTGGTACACTTCTGGCCAAAGCTGATGTGGATTAGACCAACAAAATTAAGTTTATGATCTGGGAAAGAATACTAATGTATAAGGCTTTCGGACAATTGGAAACAAGTCACAAATATTAAGGTACTTTTGGGGAATTGAATGAAGGATATAAACCAATCAATTGATTATTAAGTTATTACAAGTTTATGCTTACAATTAACTTGTATGCTTCCGCAATCAAGTGCCTCTGATTAATGTTGTGATTCATGGCTATATATAAATTTATTAAGTTTTTAATTATAGCCATAAGTCATTTAATTAATTCCCAGATCAATTAATTCTTGAAGCTATAAGCTTCTGAGATCATTATCATGACCACTAAGTTGTCTTTCGACTGAGTTGTCTCCAATTAAGGTGGAACCAAAGGGAAACTTTGGTTGGAGACTTAATGTTATTTTGGGATAAGTTGTGGCACGTGAATTCATTCTGACCCAAGTTGATTGGATACATGTGCCATTCCCTAAAGATTAATGCTTACATGAGAAATTATTTCATATATGATCACTATCGAAATTTGTGATCATACATTTTATCCCTATTGCTATGTTTTTCAATTCAGCCATAATGTTTTTGGCTGATTTAATGTTTTCCATAAGAAATGATTTAAGTTCATGAATATATATATATAATTGTTTCATGAGGTCATGCATAATGAAAATTAATGAGCTCCCATTAAAGAAGCTTTGACTACTAATGCGTTGACAAGAATTCAATAAATTTCTTGTCTATTAATATCAATTGGGAGCAAAACCCAGTAAAGGTCTGGGGGAGTATGCCAGTAAGGACCTGGGGAGTAATTCCCTAGTTCATTCATAATGAACTTATTTCTGGCATTAATGAAGTAGCTTAAAAGCTTCTTAAAATCTTAGGAGATCATGTTGATCATAAGAAAACTTCAAGATTTAAAGTTTGAGACATGATGAGTTTATGGAGCTTTTGAGCTCATTTTATTATGTTATTTACAATAAAGCCTACAAAGTGAACTGGAATTAAGCTCAAATGAGTTTATATCCATAAGAAAAAATTGGATATTATAAGTATGACCTCATGGACAAAGATTGTTTTGAGGAGAAATTTTAAAGTTGGACTGGAGGCTAATGTTAAGGCTAATGGAAGTTTTCCATTAGCACAAAATATAAAGTTTCCTATCCTCCATTCCTATAATGTGATATTTGTTATTAGTCTTATGGACTTCTCCTCTAAAAGTGAAATACTTATTATGGAAGTTCGTCGAAATGTTGAGTAGTAGCTCCGTCCACATTTCGAGGGGGAGCAATTGAACTTCCAGGTATGTTTAAATTCCACTTCTACTTTCTGTCATCATTTTAAGAAAGGCTAAGTGTGGAATTATGAATGGAAGTTGAGCTTTTGTTGAGTATTAGTTGAGCTTTTGTTACGTACCACTTTTTTAGTCAAAATTTTCTTAAGTTTTTTATTCGAGTTTCCATCTCTTAAAGGTATTATTATTATTACCTCAGTGTATGATGATTATGGTGTTAAGGAACAATTATAAATTGCCCTTTTAATGCTAATGCCATATGATTAGTCATTATGTTCCTTGTAATGTTTATGTCATATTAAGTGATAAATTTTGCATAAGTTTTTCTCCTAAGCAAGATAAAAGATTTAATTATGCTCTCCATAATGATTCTCCTAAAGCACTAAAGGAGGACAATGAAAATTATGATACTCTAAAATAGAGTATGATGTTGAAAACTAAAGGGAGAGCAGTTAAATCATAAGGGCTTTATGACAATTAAGTGCTCCATTGTTGATATTGAAAGGGAGCTATTCCTAACTCCCAGATAGCCAAGGTAATCCTTGGCAAAATCCCTATTAAGTTTAAGCAACACATCCTGTTGAAAGACTTGTTGGAAAAGATTTAATGTGACTGGGAGTTTGAGGGAATAAATTATGAAAAGGTGATGTGTGATCATCATTTTAGAGATGGAAATTTCATAAAGGTTTTCCTTATGCATAATAAGGAATCAGTCATGATGATTAACTAATTTTGAGTCAATAAGCTCAATAAGAAAGCAAGTTCAATAAGGAATTTATGATTGGTCAATATTATGTTTATTGACCATAAGCAATAGGGATATTGCACAAGACCTGAGGTTTTTTTCCTCGGGGTATTAAGTTAATCTTAGTGATGTTCTTTGCGTCTTTAAAGATTCACTAAGATTGGTCTATAAAGGGGAGTATTAAGTTTATTCTAAAGTTTTATGTCTACTCCCTCAAAGGGCAATAAGTTTTCCTTATGTTGTCACTAATGCATAAATTATTATGTGCCCTTTTAAGTACTGAGACCGGGATAACTGGCAGACAAAAGTCCAGGACTAGACCCCTGGAATATTATTAAGAAAAGCTTTGCCTTGTTCGCATAAGTACTAAAGTAATTATGTGTGTGATAAATCACACTAAGGGAATTGCATGCTTATGTTTTAAAATATAAGGTGACCACCAAGTTGTGGACTGTTAAGGTAATTGGCAAGGTGTGAATTTACGAAAAATTTATCCACAAAAGTTTCACCCTTGCGGGGGGAGTCATATTGTGGAATGGCTTTACCTAATTTTCTGAAGGCATCGTCAAGGATGCAAACTAAAGTTGTCGCATGCTGTTAATTCCCTGTGACGCCCCCGACTTAATCGTGCGCTAACCATACACGCAAATGCACACGATCAAGCCTAGGGACTCACTTGAAGATATCACCACACAACTCTAGACACAAATAAAAACCATACAAGCTTTATATTACAAGCTAGGGGCCTCGAGGGCTCGAATACATAAGCTTGCGCATACAAGCGTCAGCGAAAGCATTAGATATCTGAGTACAGATATAAAAGTAAAACAGATATGCCCTAACAGGCGGGGCAAAACAACAACATAGATCAAAAAGGCGCGGGCCTCCTGCCTGGGAGCCTCCGAATCTACTCCTGGTCGTCTGTATCCACGTCGTAGCAAGCTCCACCGGAAGTATAGTAGCAGTCGTCGGCGGCAGCAGCTGGCTCCTGGGATCCATCATCTGGTCGCAGCAATCGGGTATGGGGCAAAAGAATAGCAAAGCAACCGTGAGTACTCATCCAAAGTACTCGCAAGACTGACATCAGAACTATGCTAAATATGCATCGGTATCAAAGGAAGGGGGCTATATCTTTGGACTAAACTGCAGAAATGCTGGAATAGAGGGGGGAAAGCCTAGCCTATCGAAGACTAGCATCTTCAGCGATCTTGCAGCATTAGAAGAGTGTAGATTAGCATATTATAATTTAACAAGCATGTTGAAGCAAAGCCCAGAGATCCTTCCTCGACTCCCTACGAGAAAGCAATCCCGGAGCTTATAGTTAATTAACATGTATCCAGTTCAAGTAGTAATAGATCGGGATACAACACTGAGCGTCTTGTTACCGTGGACACGGCTATTCGAATAGGTAACTTCCCTGTAGGGGTGCACTACTGTTACCCAGCACGCTCGATTACATCTGGTCGGACACACTTGCTGGGTAATGCCCGGCCTCGGGTAATCAACACGACGTAGTCCTACCTAGGCTCAACAGAGAGGTCCCCGTCGGTCTACATCCTAAGCGCGCAGGGGTCTTGGGCCCATCGCCCTTTGCACTCCAGGTCGTTGTGCGCAGGGGGATTCCAGCACCACCTCTGCCTGGATGGCGCGATCCGGCCCGGCCACAATGCTGAACTGGACATCTAACAGAGCTTTCGGCTGATACATACGACGTAGAGGGTCCCATAACCATTATCCCACGTGGTGGTAGTGCGTTTAGGGCCAACGACCCACTCAGATCAATACCCAAATCCGTTATCGCATTATTAGGAGCTCGCGGTGACGATCAGTACTCCCGTCGTCCCGTCTCGAGGAAGTGCAACAAGGGCCAGGCCCATCCCTCTCTAGGGCGGTCTCTGCCTGCCCGGTTGCGCCTCGTAATTATCTCGCGGGTACCCTCACGGTCAACCCGACTGCACAACTCTCGCGGGTACCCCTCGAGGTCGACCCGACTTTACCCGGGGACTGTAGTAAAAGTAGGGTATCCGTGTGTTCATCACATCAAGGGGGAATCCGAGGAATCACCCTCGATGGATTCCTACTCGATGTAATCCGACAAGGAGAACCAGGAGGAATCACCCTCGATGGTCCCCACTTGAGGGGTTGCATGACCGAGTCATCATCGGGAAGGGGAGAGCGAGGAATCACCCTCTGCAATCACCATCGATGTGCTATACTACAGGGATATCATCATGAGTGCAGTACGAGGTATCACCCTCGGCACTTGATAGTAGCCCTGCAGAGTCGTACAACTAAGGGGGTGTGCGATGATGTGCCGGTCTCAGCCCATCGATCACATCGATCGGGGCATTAGTAACTAAGCGGGGCAGCTAGGACAAGGTGGAGGGCCACAAATGGATTTACATCCAACCTATACTAAGTATCTTAGATAATAGGCAGGTATCAATAACAGTTACAAAAATAGGCTATGCAGCAGAATAGGATAAAACAATAGCAGTAGCAATTTCTAATGCAAGCAGGAGGGAGAAGAAATAGGTGATATAGGAATGATCAAGGGGGTTTGCTTGCCTGGTTGCTCTGCTGAAAAGGAAGCAGGGTCGTCGGGGACGTAGTCGATCTCAGGGGCAGCGTCGGTCTCGGCGTCTATCGGGAGAGAAGGAGGGGGAAGAAATAATAAATTCACGGCAATCAATATGCAATACAATGCATGGTCATGGCAATATGTTGTGCTAGGGGGGTGACCTAACGCGGTGCTACACGTGGCAGACGAAGCGGGAAATTAACTGGAACGTTTTCCCGGTTTCGGACGTCTGTCAGACAGATGAACCGAAGGGGATGGTTCCATGTTCAAGTAGTTAGGGGCACCTGACAGATGAACGGAGTGCATATTCGGAATCGTCATATTTTTCTGATTGTTTTTCATATATAAATTATTTTAATCCGAGTTACGGTTTATTTTATATTAATTTTCAAAGTTTTAATCATTTTCTAGAATTATTTTAATTATTTAATTTAGAATTATCCGAAACAGTAAATGATGACATCAGCATGACGTCACTGTGACGTCAGCAGTCAATAGGACCAGTGGGTCCCACCTGTCATTGACTGTTTAGACTAATTAGGGTTAATTAAGTTAATTACAGATTCATTAGGTTAATTAAATAATTAGTTTAATTAAACAGAGTTAATTAAGTTAATTAATTAATTGATTGATTATTTATTTATTTATTTTAATTATTTTATTTCATTTTCTTTTCTTTTTCTTTTTATTTTCGTTTCGGGCGGGCCCCACTTGGCAGTGGGCTAGCCGGACATGTCCGGGCTTGCCCTTTCGGGGGCCGGACATGTCCGGGCTCTGCACGCGCGCGGGCACAGAGGGGCCGGACGTGTCCGGGCGCGGCTGCGCGCGGCGGCGGGCGACAGCGGCAGCAGGCGAGCGACAGCGGAGCGGCGCGGGCGAGGCCAGGGGAGGCGGGCGCGGGAGCGCGCGAGCGGGCAGGGGCGGCGACGCAGCGGCACGGGCGACGGCGAGCGGCGCGGGTGCAGGCGACGAGAAGGGAGGCGGGCACGCGAGGCAGAGAGCGGCAGCGGTGGCGCGGGCGAGCAGCGGGCGAGGCCAGCGGGCGACGGCGAGCGCGGGCACGGGCAGCGGCGGCGGACGGCGACCGAATCGGGGGGAGGAGGCAGAGGCGGGCGAGGCTCACCCCGATGCCGAGGAGAGGGGGCGGCGAGGCTCGGGGTCGGCCGGCGAGGGAGAGGGCGAGGAGGCGACGGCGGGGACGAGGACGGGGCGGCGTCGGGGACGAGCGACGACGAGCGGCGACGGGCGGCGGCGCCTAGAGGGAGAGAGGGGATCGGGGGAGAGAGCGAGGGGTTAGGGTTCGGGGTGCGAGGGGGCAGGCCATATAGGCCAGGGGCGGTCGGCTGGGCCGAGGCCCAGTTGGGCCAGGGGGTTTTCTGTTTTTATTTTTCTTTTATCTTTTGTTTTTCTTTTGTTTATTTTTCTTTTACTGTTTTAATGCACTTTCCAAATTATTTTAGTTTTGTAAAATATGTGACTTAGTCCAATAAATAGTATGCAATATTTAGTACTACCAGAAAATGGTTTGGTGTCCACATATTTTCCTTAGAATTTTATTTAAATAAAAAGGTAGTAAATACTTCTGTTTGGTGCTGTTTTGTGGATGATGGGGTCATTTATCTAATTCAATAAATGTTGATTATATTTTTATAAATGCCTCTGGATTATTTGCAATATTATGAACATTTTATCCTACTGTTTGGATAACTTTTAATTTTGACTTTATTTTAAATTTAAGTTTGGAGTTGGATTATTCTCTAAATGCAATTTATTTAGGATGATGATGATGACATGGCAACTTAATTAACCTAATGACAGGGTTGATATCTGGGGATGTTACATTCCCTAAGCCTTTAAGATATGGATTTATGTCCCTGATCCATATAAATTTAAGAATAAGGAGTTACCTTAAAGAAATTTATCCCGGAATTCATTATGTAAGAGTGCAGATTATTCGAGTAACATGTCAAAAGGGTATCTGTCAGACCTATGACATTGTGAAAGATTAATTCCAGAATCAAACATGTTCAAGGCCTTGATGTATTAAGTTTCATGGCTCAACAAATAAGTATTAAATCTAAGGCATAAGTGTTGAGCATCACTTAAGTTTAATGTCTTGATGATGAATTCATAAGTGTTATGCTAAGGTATTAAAGCTAAACATTATATTTCAAGAGGCTTGCCTTCTAATGTTGCCGGCGTAAAGATCAAATGGCAGCCTATTATTAAGGGACAAGTTATGATTCTGGAAACAAAACATATTTCTCTTCTTTCAAAAGCGCGCGCATAAGGATATGCACAAGAATATATGAAGAGAAACTGCACTCTTGGGACCATTACAGCACCATCTCCCCATAAACTTAAGACGAGTTTGTTTCTTCGATGGAATGATGTACTGTGGTCAATTAGATCAATGGTACTTAATTGACCATTGTATTTTATTGACTCTATATAAGTTCCAACAAAGGAATGAGCTCATAAATAAGTATTAAGTTCATGGAGCTCCTAAAGTTAAAGAAGTTCCATTTCAAGATAAGGTGGTATATTGCAGTAACTGGGTTCTGCGGTACTAACTGACCGTTGCAATCCTTTTATCTCATATGCCATTTTATTAAGAAATGGGCTTATAAGTTTAGCCTTATGATCAAGGGGGAGAATGTTGGATATTATGATCTTAAAGACTAAACTGTAGCCATTATGTCATAGAGATTAAAGATAAAGCTGAAGTGAAAAATATCTGAAGTACTACAGTGCCAAACAGTAGGGCGGTGCTACAGTGCTCACCTACTCTGATGAGCTGCCCTGATCAGGGGCAGCTCATCAACCAGCTCATGGTGTGGGCCCCCCTGGTGCACAGCACAATTCTATAAAGAAAAGGGAGAGGAGTAGAAGCGGCTACGGCTGTTGTTTTTTGCTGTGGCTACTGTTCTAAGGAAGAATACACACACACACACACACATTCACTTTGCTCTCTCTCTCTCTCTCTCCCTCAAGAAAATCAGGCTACTGATCAAGCCTGTGCTGGAGCACCGGGAAGGGCACTTCACAGCCACCAGATCAAGCTCTTGGTGGTGTTAAGCTAAGAGGAAGAGATGGCCAGATCAAGGTAGAAACCATCCCATAAGTTTTGTGGCTCAAAACTTGTGCTAAATGATCCTGGCAATCCAACACTAGTTACTACCATGTGCCTCCTAATGCAGTTTCGCTGTGAAAAAGGATGCTGATATAGTTGTCAGGTATAATACATCCGTTGCTTATGAGGCTGGTATCACTTGACAGAATTTTCTCATTAGTTGCTGAAGCACTGTTACTTTGCTCTAGGCTTGTTATCCAGTATGAAAAATCGCGCAGCGGATCGCCAGAACCCAACCTCACATTGGGTGTTTTCGTGTTATATCACTGCATTTAGAACCTCTGGCCGGCCAGGGATACCTGATGACTGAGTGACGGCTACACATTAATTTGCTGGTTGACTGGCGCTACAATTTAGGCCCTGCTCGGAGTTCCTCCGCTCTCAGAGTAGGCGGAGCTGTAGTTGAAAATCGGGGAGCAGCTGTTTCCTCGCTCCGCAGATCCTGTGATTTCCGGGAGTTGGTGGATTACCGACCAGGGTCTTATGGTATGTCGACACCGCCAGGCACAACTTTGCTTGCCCAACAGCGTAGACCTCTCCCTGTTTGTCAGAAATTTCATTTGTTTGCTGATTCAAGTATTCAGTCCTTGGTGGACGCTGGTTCTGACTTCTGAGTCGAATCAATAATGACATCTTATTTCTAAGGTTATAATCCTGTTACGCATCTTATTTTCTTCTATGAAGTGGAAAGGGTTGTAATTGGGGCTCCTGCTAAAAATCAGTCCTCTGTCTCCGTGGACAGTGACACATCACCTTCTGCTCTGAAAAAAACTAAGTTTGAGTTTCAATCTGAGACATCTACTGAACAGGGGGGGACTAGTGCCTCTGTTGTGGGGAACTCTTCTTCTCAGAACTACACTGTTAACTCTCGATTACCTACTGTATCTGAAAATGAAGAGGAGTATGAAAGTGATGATGGGGACCATACAGAGCTGTTGATTCATTCTATGGCTAGAGAGCACGCAGACCTGGACTCTCCTGATCAGGTTTCACCGGATGTTGATGTGAGTTCTGATGGGTACAGCCAGGGGCAAGACGCTACTATTTCTTCGTGTGCTTCTCCTGCTCCAGTGGGAAAAATGAAAACAGGTGCATGGGCTGTAACACCCGTTCCTCCTTCGCCTGCTTTTTTTGAGAATTCTGGTATTACTGGTGTGGGTAACTCGACTCGTTTATCATACTATGTGGTATGGCCTGCGCTACCCCGGGTGGTTGAACTCGAGGAGGGATCGGTAGAGGGTTGTGAGGCTCATAGTGTTTACACTGTGGAGTCGCCGAATGGATCTCCTTTACATGAGAATGTGCCTCCTGAGCCAACTGGGCCAGCCATTCGCAATCAGTACCAAAAGCTGGCTAGGATGGAGGACATGGCCACCGGAAGAATGAAGAAACGTAATCTAGAAGGTAATACTGCACCTCCTGTTTGTACTCGGTTCTCTGTTTTGTCCAATACTGCCATTATGTTGCGTGCTTCGCTTATGGGGGTCCAAATTCCTGATGATAACTTTGATACTATAGATGTTTTGCGTGAATTAGAATTGTCTAGGAAATTGCTTCATGAGAAGAAAATTGATTCTGTCCTTCCTAACATGACTATTAACAATGGGTTGGGTAATGATGCTCCTTTATCGTTAACATGGGATGATGGTAACAGTGAAGATGAAGGTCTTTTTATCCCTGTTCAGTCGAGACAAAAGAAAAAGAAATCCCCTCGTAGGAATTCAGTAGTGATTTCGACTCCTGTGACTCCTGTTAGACCCATGACTAGGAGTCAAAAGAAAAAAGGTGAGGGTAGGGCTGCTATGAATCCTGGCAGGCCTACCAGGGTAAAAGATAAACCTGAACGTTATAAATGATAGGCATTTTCTGGAATTGTAGGGGGGGCGGGTAAGAAGGGCATGTCTACCTATCTCATTGATATGATTAACGCTAATGGGGTTGATTTCATTAGTCTGCAAGAGACTATGAAAAAGTCATATAATCCTTCCTTTTTTAGGAAGCTTGATCCGTATCAAAAATTCCATTGGGAATGGACTCCTTCTAGGGGTAAATCTGGAGGGATCCTTTGTGGCATTAACAAAGATAAGTTTGATATCATTGATGCAATTTGTGGGAAATACATTTTGCAGATTAACCTTTTTGACAAAAGTAAGAACTGCAAATGGTCTTTGATGGTGGTTTATGGCGCTGCTCATGATGAGCATAAGCCAAAGTTCATAGCAGAATTATCTTCGATGTGTCATAAGACCAATTTGCCTTATTTGGTGGGAGGGGACTTTAATATTTTGAGACATAGTGGTGAGAAAAATAAGCAAACCTCTATCTCCCATTTTTCTGATGTGTTTAACTCTGTTATTCACTTGCTTGGGCTGAGAGAGATTTATATGTCAGGTGGTTGTTTTACTTGGTCTAATAAACAAGAACACCCTACTCTAGAGAAGTTAGATAGGGTGTTGATGTCATCAGATTGGGAAGACTTATATCCCCTCGTTTCTGTTCAGAAATTGGTCAAAGAATTATCTGACCATAACCCCCTGATGTTGGATGGTGGGGTGGGATCCCCTAAGGTCCCAGGAAGTAGATCCTTTAAATTTGATACTACATGGCTTAATAACCCAGATTTCCTGCCTATTGTGGCTGATATTTGGGCTAGGCCAGTTTACACTGATGATCCTATTGACATTTTGAACATTAAGTTGAAGAGATTTAAAAAATTCTTCAAAGGATGGGGGTCCAATATATTCGGGCATAATAAAATCAGGAAAAACCTTATTAAACTTGAGCTACAAGAGTTGGAAGCACTTGAGGAATCTGCTGGGTTGTGTGGGGAGGCTCATATTAGGAAGCTTGATATCCTAGTTGAGCTTAATAATCTGTATGTGGAAGAGGAATTATATTGGCATCAATTATCGAATGAGAATTGGCTGTTAAAAGGGGATAACAACACGGATTTTTTTCATAAAGTAGTAAATGGGCGCCGTAGGAAACACTCCATACTTTCTCTTGAGTGTGGGCATATGTTGATAGAAGGGACTAAGAATCTATTGTCTCATGCTACGGACTTCTATAAAAACTTATTTGGGCCAGCTCCTGGTAATCTTTGTCATATTGATGCCTCCTTGTGGTCGGAGGAGGAGACTATACCCCCTGATGAGAATGAGGATTTGACTCGCCCTTTTACCCTTGAGGAAATTAAGAAAGCTCTCTTTGATATGAGATCGAACCGTGCTCCTGGGCCTGACAACATTCTAGTTGAGTTCTATCAACATTGTTGGGATGTGGTCTGCGCTGACTTGTTTCGTATGTTTGAATGGTTTTATGAGGGCAAGCTTGATGTACAACGGTTGAATTACGGCATTATAACTTTGTTACCTAAATCTAAGGATGCTAGGAAGATTCAGCAATATAGGCCGATTTGTTTGCTGCGTTGCCCATATAAACTGATTACTAAAGTCATGGACATTAGAGTTGGTAGATACGCCCCCAAGTTATTTAGCATACAACAAAATGCGTTTATCAAAGGTAGGCATATTGTAGATGGCATATTATCCCTTCATGAGGTGTTGCATTATACTCATGTCAAAAAACAAGTGGGGGTTATCCTAAAGCTTGATTTCGAGAAAGCGTATGACAAAGTTAATTGGGATTTTTTGTTGGATTGTCATGCTAAACGGGGTTTTAACTCTAAGTGGTGTGGGTGGGTGTCTCAAGTTCTTACGAACGGCACTGTCAGTGTCAAGATTAATGATGAGTTAGGCCCCTACATTCAGAGTGCTAAGGGGGTGCGCCAAGGCGATCCCTTTTCCTCATTTGTGTTCAATTTAGCGGCAGAATGCCTTACCAAGATGATGCTTACAGCCCAAAAAAATGGTTTAGTTAAGGGGTTGGCGGCTGACTTGATTGAGGGTGGGGTTGGTATCCTCCAGTATGCCGATGACACAGTTTTATGTTTTCATCATGATGTGGAAAAAGCTATCAATGTCAAGCTTTTGTTGTATCTTTTCGAGCTTATGTCAGGTTTGAAAATAAACTTTGAGAAGAGTGAGGTATTCACAATTGGGGGGGACAATGACATTGATTTTATTTATGCTGAGATGTTTGGCTGTCAAGTGGGTACTTTGCCTATGAAATACTTGGGAGTCCCAGTCACCTATGCCACTCTTAGGAATGCTGATTAGGACTTTCTAGACGCCAAGTTAATCAAAAGACTTGATTCTTGGGTTGCATATGCGGCTTCGTCCGGGGCTAGGCTTACTCTATTAAACTCTAGTCTTGATGGGATCCCATCTTTCCTTATGTCAATGTTTCTCTTCAATAAGACCTTTATCGAGAAGATGAATAAGCATCGTAGGCGTTTCTTCTGGAGAAGGAAGAACAAGAAGCGTGCTTATCACATGGTTAAGTGGGCTAGGGTTTGCCGCTCTAAGAAAATTGGTGGGTTGGGGATCAAGGACCTCCATAAACAGAATATTAGCCTCCTTACTAAATGGTGGTGGAAACTTGAAACTAAAGATGGCTTATGACAGCGTATTGTTCGAGCTAGATACTTTAAGAATAAAACGGTTGCGAATATTCGGAGTCGTTTTTCTGACTCTCCGTGTTGGAAAGCTATCATGAAGGTCAAAGAGACGTATATGGCTGGGAGGAAGATTAATATTAATAGTGGCGATCTGGTTAGGGTCTGGCACGATCCGTGGTTGGTTAAAATTCCTTTGCGAGACCATTTACCTATCTTGTTTGATATTTGCCAAGATCAGGATTGTACCCTTACATCTTTTGTGGCAAAAGATTGCAAACTTGGTTTTCGGCGTAGGCTGTTCGGTGAGTTGGGAGATCAGTGGGAGTGGGTGACTTCCGAAGCTAGAAACATGCCTCTGAATAATTCTCCTGATACAGTTACTTGGGCGCCGGGTAGTAAAGGGATATTCACTACTAAATCTGTATATGAATGGCTGGAAAGGAACAGGTCTGGCCCCAATTATAGATGGATTTGGAAAGCTACGATCCCTTTAAAAATCAAAATATTTCTATGGCAGCTGTTTCAAAACGCTGTACTTAGTCGAGATAATTTACGCAATAGGAATTGGCCTGGGAATCCCGCTTGCTCTTTTTGTAGAGATGTGGAGACTGCGAACCATTTATTCTTCACCTGTTCGTTTGCGCGTACAGTCTGGGGGTGTGTTAGGATGGACGGTCGGAGCTTCCTGTTGTCCTCGATCCTTATGGCAAAGTTGGGCCTGGATGTATCAGTTTTTCCCGGGGAGAATTTTTTTTTATATGATGGTCATTGCTGCCATTTGCTGGGGGATCTGGTGTATTCGTAACAAAGTTACCTTTGACAAATATGATGCTCGTACTCCGCTGGAAGCTGTTTTCACTGCATGTTCATTTATGTTGTATTGGGCAGGACTGCTTAAAGGAGAAGACAAGGTGGAGTTCCAGGCTGGGGTCAAGAGATTGGCTCGAACGGCTGCGGCGCTGGCAGACAGGGCTTACCCGCGTGGAAGACTTCTCCTGGGTGATAGAGCTGGGATCCAGATCGGCTAGCTTGCTGTTACATCGTACTTTGCCTTTTGTGTGCCACTGGGGTTTGATGCCCGCTGGTATTCGTTAGTCATTATGTGGTTACTGTGGAGTTTAGTCTTCTTTCAGGATCCTTGTGGGCAGTGGTTAAAAGTGTTGTCAGGTTTTCGCCCCATGGTGGGTGATCCGTTTTAGGGTCATTCACAGCCCATGGTGGGTGATCCGTTTTAGGGTCATTCACAGTGGGTTTCCTGGCGATGCGCCAACTCGCTCCCCCCTTTCAGTCCCCTTTTTGCGGTAGTCTGTTTCCTTTAGCTCTGTTATTGGCTAGTGTGTGATGTGCTAGACAAACTCTTGAACAGACTAATGTATTTCCGTTGATTGCAAAATTAATGGAAAGGGGTGTGAGCCCGGTTGGAAAAAAAATCTTTTTTCTAGGGATAAATATGGATGTCAAGTAGGGGAAAGGAGCGACGCAAGTGCGACATCGCAGAAGGTGAAGTCAGTGAGGTGTCTCCAGATGCTACACCACAGACGGGAGAGGATGTTGTGGTGCAATATCAACCAAATCAATATCACTAGATCAATCATGGGAGTATATTTTCATATTAGAATGATACGAATTTGCAGATGTAAACATTTTTCGCGCGCACAAAAGTATCAGTCTCTTACAAGAACCGGTGCGAAATGAAATTGCCCATCCATCGTTTCTGGCCACTGAGAGCAAAGTTTCTTACATTCGGCCATAGATCAAATAGCAATGCTCTCTCTTTCTTTTTTTAAAGGGCAAACGACAATGTTCTTGATTGCCGACGACATAACTTGCTTGCCTTTCATCATAACTAAGATGGCCAATGGCCCAATGCAGCCCTGGATACAAATTGCAGATGTCAAACATCCTCGTGTATGATTAACACAGAAATTAACTGCACCGTGATCTTTCTTTCTCAACCAGAACGATGATCTCAGATCGAAAAATATCAACCACTGAAGAAATATCAGCCCTTGACCAGTTTAACCCCTCACAAGCACAAGGCCCAATTCATTCACTAAGAATTTGCTTTGGGGCATTCCAGGGAATGTGAAAGTTGGTGCTCAAGGTTAGCGAATCAAGCAGAGAGAAACCAGCCATTAGCCCAGCACTACCTGGCCACGCAGGCATCCACTTAACTGATGGAGTAATCTGGTGAGAAACATCTTGTCTTTTGGTACATCCTCCTGTATATGGTCGCTCCTTCGAGCTCAGCATGGATTTCCCTCTCCGTCCGTATTCCCATAGGGTTGTCCAGAAGCCAACCTTCGTTGTCACACTGAAGATCTTTATCAATACGATCAGCATGCTCAAACACATTCGAGTATCCATCAAACCTTTCTCTCATGTCTGTAGCTACATCAAGCACATCTGATTGTACAAACACCTATCAACGAAATAAAGTGAGATGTCAACTTGCAAAAGAGTACTTGACCTGCCTTTGAAAGTTAAACTCCCTACATAATCAACACAAGCCTTCATCGAAGATACAGAAAAGAGATTGTCTGAATAGTAATTTGCACTGGATCATATTAACTTGTATCACTCTATGACCCATATAATGCATAGAGGCTGTGAAATTCCTATCAGTGAAGCAATAATAACTAAGAATATAGTCCAACTGACAACATGAAGGCAAGAATAAGCTTGAAACATACAAATCGAGTGGATAATACATGGCATCTCATAGAGATGTTGAAATTAAGCCAGATGTACATGGTTAATATATCCTCAATCTGATATACTTTAGGATCCCTCAAAAACATTGTTTTGTTATTCGGACTATTTTTAAATGATACCTTCATACAGATAGAACTAACAAAATAGTGATTGGCCTAAGTTAAACAGTCATTGGACAAAACTGATGCATACAGAAGGACCCTGACCGCATGCAGATTGTTAGTTTAACAGAGAATACTTTGCATGAAAATCGTAGACAATTGTCATACCCGCCCACCCAGACAAAGGTTCTTTGTGATTGAATCCACCAATGGTGTCTGTAGAACTCTTCGCTTGTGATGCCTTTTCTTAAAGTGGGGATCAGGACACTGCAGAAAAGATTATTGCAACTCAGCTGTCAATTCCATAACATCAGCTAAAACAAAAAAAAAACTAAACCAGCATAAGCACAGGGACATATCGTATATAACTTAGAACAGTTACGGAATTACTCTCAGCTACACTCACCAGTATTGAAACAAGCGATAGGGGACCAGGGTATGATGACACAATTTGCTCGAAAGACACCGTTGCATTTGCAAACATAAAGTAACTGTGCCAAGGGAGCAATTTCAAGTACTGTTAAATTGTTCTGATAGCATGAAACCCTCAAATGTCCATATGCGAGAAAGATCTGAGGCATAGCTTACACATTTCTAAGCCCCAATTCTGTTACCCAGAACTGTGTCCGCTCGACCAACTAGAAAAGCAAAATAAGAAGAGCATTATGACCACACCAAAAATCACACATTGAGAACCATGTTTAAACAAACCATAGAAGCACAAGAACCTTTTGCCGGATTTCCAGTCCGAGGTAATTCCGCCTTTCACCGGAGTTCTTTGCTAAATAAACCAAGAATCTCCCACTCCCTGCACATAAAAATCCCCTAATAGCTGAGGCTAAAGGAAATATATCACCACAATGGAAATGGAATGGAAGGAGGCATGTGCCCACCGCAGCCGATGTCGACCATGAGGGGCAGCAGGGGATCCTCGAACACCTCCGTCCATTCAGGCGGCTCTGTGGGCTCCTACAGGTAGAGCAGAGTAAGAATTGACCGCGTGTTTGCCGTAGGGATCTAGAAATTATGGTGGAATAGGCTTACAACGAACAAGGCGCTGAGCGGATTCACGTGCTGCCGGATGCGAAGGTGATGGCCCCGCTGCATACACCAAAACCAATTGGTGGGTGGTCAGGCTGGTACGCTATTTCGATAAAGAGACGGAGGTTGAAGACGGGCGGGGGGGGGGGGGGGGGGGGGGGATAGATGGAGTCGGGGCGGACATTGGGGTAGAGGGGGCGGAGATTGAGGTCCGCGTACTCCCTGTCCACCGCGTCGGTGCTCCGCGCGGCGGAGCACAAGGTCCGGCGCCGAGCGCGGCGACGGATGGGGGGCGCGCGGACGAGGCGGCAGCACAGGGAGGCCGCGGACGTCCAGGCCATTCTGGCGTCGGTTCCGGCTGGTGCTTCAGCGGCGGCGCTGCCTGTTCGACACCCAGCCAAAGGGGTTATCTTTTTTTTTTTTTTTGAGTTGGCGAAGGGGTGGAAATGTTCGAGGAAATTCCTTTTTAGGGAAAACAGAGACTTTTTTTATCGGGTATAAGAGCTATTGTTATTACTCACACCAGAAGAACAATTTTTGTCAAATACTACCTCCGTACCAAAACATTTAAGTCTAGCAAAATGTCTTATATTTTGATACGAAGGGTATACATGAATACTAATCAGCGCACTTACCAAAAGGAAAGAATCTCCGAATTTTTTGGCGTGAACTCCCAAAGCGTGTGCCCCCCATTGTTCTCTCTATCAATCTTCCTGACAACGCAACTCTCGAAGCTGCTAAGAACAATTCTGCTATTCCAGTTTCCCCTCTCGCTAGGATCCATATGACATATCCTCTCGACACCCTTCATCGACGACGCGTTGAGTCTCCCTCCTCCTCCACTCCCACGGTCGCCCCTTCACTCGTGCCGAACAAGGGGCACTCTTGCAGTGCTGCCCGGCCTTGGTTTAGGGCTCGTGTGGTTGTCACGACTTAGGGTGTCCCCATGTTTTGTTCTCGGGATCAGGATCATGGCGACAGAACCATCGAACCCGGTATGAAAAATCAGGACGATTTGAAAGCGATGATGCGGGTACTTGGCTTGGCTGAGGAGGACCTTGCTGATGTCGTTTCCGAGTAGGAAGAACCATCACCGACGGAAGCAACTTGTTGGCTAGCTATTGCACGAGTAAACACAGATGAAGAGTATAGTAAATTATGATTACGTAAAAACATGAGATTGGCATGGGACCTCACCCCAACTGCCAATCAGGTCCTTGGATGAAAATCTATACAAAATGCAATTGTCTTGCCTAGGAACTGGGAGAAAGTCATGAAAGAAGGACTGGACCAATAGGGGTTTTGCTGTCATTCTTGTGCCATACGATGAGCTTACAAAATCCACCACAATTGCTTTGAATCATATAGATATTTGGGTGCAGATACATGATCTACCGGATGGGTTTGCACCAATGCTTAAGTATAAAGTGGGAGAGGTTCTCTATGCGGAGCCATGATCTCACGACTTCTAAGTGGAGCCAATAATGGAATCTTGTTTCTCAGGTTATACTCTTGTTACGCGTCTTTTTTCTGGGGATACGTATATATGCCAAGTAGGGGCAAGGAGCGACCCAATCGCCAATTGGAGCGAGCCAAGTGCGACATCGCACAAGGTGAAACCGGTGAGGTTGTCCCCGTATGTGGCACCACAAGCGGGAGAGGTGGCTGGTGCAAGCGCAGCCAGTCGAGCGAGGACATGGAGAAGCTAGCAGTTCCTTTTGGATACTTTTTTTTTGAGCTGGAAAGCCTCTCGCTGATTTATTGCTTTGTCAACAGGGTTACATCGTGTAAAACATAAGGCAATAAAAAGGATGGTGGATCACCCTCCCAGCTAAACTCTACCTGATTATCATAAGCATGTTTTGCAAGCTAATGGGCCCTGATTAGCTTCCCTGGGACAAAACTCAAAAGAGATACCATCAATCGTCTGGGCTTTCGCAAAGCATTCCACCAAGGTTGTGGTATATGGACTAAACATATCAACCTCCCCCTTGCATGCATTTATCAATTCCAGCGAGTCAGATTCAATGATAATATTTGTGCACCCCAACCTCTCGAGCAGTTCCAGCCCCTTCAACATTGCCAAAGCTTCTGCCGAGGTGGCATCAAGAGTAGAGTCAAATAGACAAGCTATACCAGCAACCGCTTCACCAATACTTTTTCGCAGGACAATCCCCACGGCACATGTACCGTTATCATGAAATGCAGCATCGGTATTTAGTTTGTAGCATCCGGGTCTAGGTTTTGTCCAAGATATTTCATGCGGTGCACTGGGGTGAGATGAAACTTCATAATTCGCTGTCAAAGCTTCGATTGCGAAAGCAGTCCTAGTGGGGCTGCCACCGATTCCCCCTTAACCATCTCACGTCTTTGCCACCATATGTACCAGCATGCAACGGCAATCGATTCCTGAAGTCCGAGCCCCCCCAAGACGGGAGATCTCCGGGTAGGAAGACACAAAATATACTCCAGAATTACCGAACCCGATCTGTCCACAGCCAGCGCATTATCAATTACTTCCTCGAGGCCAAGAGCATGCCAAACTCCCCGAGCGCGATTACATGTGAATAGAAGGTGGCGAATATCTTCCGGGCCTCCCTTGCAAATCGGACAAATAGGTGCTACAGGAATGTGGCGTGCAGCAAGAATAGCCTTTCCTGGGACAGTGCCATGTAGGGCTTTCCAAATGAAAATCTTGATTTTACTAGGGACTGAAAGCTTCCATAAAATATCCCATACAGGATTCGGCTTTGATGCTCCTTGTCCATCTTCTCGTCTTGTTCTTGCGCCAAACTGGTGCTCCCATTCTGTGTAATAAGCAGACCGTACGGAGAAGACAAATGACTTTGTTTTATGCCAAGCCACAAAGTCCTCCTGCAAGTGTTCACTCAAAGGAATCATGAGAATATTCCGAGCATCAACAGGCATGAAAATGTCTCGAATAAGTGGTTCATCCCAGCAATGATTATCTTGATCAATTAACTCATCGACATGCCGAAGAAGACACTGACCCCTTCTAGTAAGTACTTTCCTGGATGGACAGTTTGGGATCCAATGGTCCTCCCAAATATTGATATTACTCCCAGACCCAACTCTCCAAATATGTCCCCTCCTGAAAGTTTGTAAACCTGCAATTATGCTTTGCCAAGTATAAGAGGAGCCCTTCTTAGGGCCAGCATTTAAGAGCTTTCCGCCCGGGTAGTATTTTGCTCTTAACACTTTAGCACACAGCGAGTCTGGTTTGTCCAAAAGCCGCCATGACTGTTTTGCGAGCATGGCCATGTTAAAAGAATACAAATCACAGAATCCCATACCACCTAGCTTCTTCGGGATGCACATTTTCCACCAAGAAAACCAATGCATCTTTTTGTGATCATCTGAATCACCCCACAAGAAGGCAGACATGGCATCATTGATTTCTTTACATAATTTTTTTGGAATCTTGAAAACAGCCATGGCAAATACTGGGATTGACTGAATTACTGATTTCAAAAGAATTTCCTTTGCCCCCATAGACAACAACTTTTCCTTCCATCCTTTAAGTCTCTCAATGATTCTTTCTAGCAGATACACAAAACTTTCACTCTTATCTAGCCCAACCATAGAAGGTAAACCAAGGTACCTCTCAGAAATAGCTTCAGTATAAATATTCAGTTCAGTGCAAATATGTGCTTTCACATCAACATCTACATTAGGGCTGAAAAAAACACTGCACTTCGCTTCACTAATTAGTTGGCCCGAATTTGCACAGTAATCATCTAGTACTTGTCTCAATGAGGTTGCATTAGTCATGTCAGCTTTCATGAGTATAAGGGAATCATCAACAAAAAGTAAATGAGACACTGATGGTGCATTTCTGCACACCCGAATACCTTCAATGCCACGAACCTCCCCCTTTTGAGCCAAAGCACTGGATAAACCCTCTGCACATAGAAGAAACAAATAAGGTGAAAGAGGGTCCCCCTGCCGAAGTCCCCTGCTTGGCACAAACATATCTGTCTCTTGATCATTAAACCTGACCCTGTATTTTACTGATTTTACGCAAGCCATCAAAAGCTCAATGAACTCTTCATGAAAACCAAGTCTACTCATTATTTTCTCTAGAAAGACCCATTCCACGCGGTCATAGGCCTTGTGCATATCTAGCTTCACTGCGCAATACCCCACTTTTCCTTTCTTCTTATTCTTTATTGTATGCATGGACTCATGGGCAATAAGAATATTATCTGTGATTGATCTCCTTGGAACAAAAGCGCTTTGAACAGGTGCAATAATTTCATCCAGGATACTCTTCAGTCGAAAGGCAATCATCTTCGAGATGATTTTATACAAAACATTGCATAAACTGATCGGCCTATATTGAGATATATTTTCCGGATTATCCACCTTCGGTATGAGCACTATAGCTGTATCATTCCATCCAGCTGGAATATTCTTTTCATTTATTGCATTTAAAACTTCAGACGTAAGCATATCACCTACAATATGCCAACATTTCTTGAAAAAAATAGCATGCAGCCCATCAGTACCTGGTGCCTTAGTGTCCCCAATGGAGAACAGAGCCTTTTTAACATCCTCTGCTGAGTAAGGCTTCAAGAGCTCTTCGTTCATGTTATTTGTCACCCGAGGGACAACACGGTTAATGAACTCCGGGTCTGGCTCATCAATTTCTATAGTGAAAAGACCAGGGGGGGTTGGCAGGAAGGTACTGCCTATCTAAATCCAGTTCCTTTTGGATACTTTGATGACTTGTCATCTCCTTTGTTGATCGATTCTATGCCTTGGTAAATACTACTCCCTTTGAACTAGAACCACGACACTTATTTTGGATAGGAGGGAGTAATAACTATCTAAACCATTTGCTACTCATTGTGCATGGACAGACTGTTAATACCAGCAGCTTACAAATTTTACCCTAGTATAAATAATGGATTTTTCTGTCCTTGCAATAAAAAAGCTGGAAAATATAATAGCATGCACAACTATTGCAATATCATGTGAAACTGCAAAATTTCATTGAAATATATACTTTTTTGCTATATGTGCAAAAACAACCAATTCAGACCAGTCGAGACTGGAGTGTCCTACACCAACCCTTTTCTTTCTTTTTCAATGCAAAGGCTTGAAAGAAAACCATTTCTCTTCTAAACAAACTTATACAGTACAATAGTTATTACCCCTACCAGTTGCAAACGTTTTAGAATTTTTTTGATAGCTCAATAAACATTTTGATCATTTTTTGTGCAACATAGGACCCACAAAGAAAAGAATCCTCCTACACCGGGTTATTCGAATACTGCCTAATCCCAGGAGCCGTAAAAATAACTCTTGCTCTGCGAATACTAGGAGAAGCAAATGTATTTGAAAAGGGTGCACGTTGAACATATATGCGGCTTAACATAAATATTGCAACGTGTCGGCTCCATCGAGGCATGCAATGGCTGGCACTAGATCATACTATGCTGGAGAAAAGAAGAAGCACAAACATGATTAGGTCCATCTTAATTTTGACCACCAAGAGAAGCCTTGTGCCACTGCTATTCAATGTAAGCCATTGGCGTAAGTACTTAACAGGGCATCACTTGGACAACATCGGTAGAGATACTTAAAAATCTAATATTCAGGGCAGCCAACCAAAAGGAGTCAGTACCACATTTGAGGCCATAGAAACCATGCTAGGAATTACATCAGAGACTGCACCACTTCAAGTCTGTAGCTCCACTACAGTGGCAAAATAACAGGAAGTAGTATAGATTGAAGCCATTAAGCAAGATCCTGAAAGCAGATAGGAGTTGGTCGGCGTGGGAGAGGACGATCTTGTTAATGAGCACCCTGAATCCGCAGACAATCATGTCAACACACAGCTTGAGCCCTGCAGGCAGAGGAGGTAAAACAAGACCAGTTTCAGTCACATACAGATATGAAGTCTGTCCTTGTAAATACAGAGAAAAATGCACAAAACAACAGGGTGACAAAGTTAAGGAAGATGGCATAGACTAAAAGGTTCACAAAGAAAATCTGAGCATATTCAGCCAACTATTGGAGTGCAGGCACAACCAGACTTCAGTGGACTAGAAAAACAGTTTAGCAGCTGATGAGAAAAACAGTATAGCATCTGATAAGAAAAATAGTATAGCATCTGACATGTATATCATGTAGACCGAAGTTGATGGTATGGGCGACTTGTATATAGAATAAAGGGGTTTTAGTGCGATAATCATCTTCTGAGCCCAGGCTCATCTGCACCCACACCGAGGAAACAAATCAAAACAAATACTAGAAAAATTCAAATAGTTCCAATTTTTTTTTTTGCATGGTAGATAATTTGATGCGTGAGGTCCGCTCCAATTTTCAAATCATTTGGACATCGAGAAGCTCTCGGCAAAAAAGACAAATCCGGGGTCTGTAAAATTTTTTACTGTTCATGCATTGTTCTGAACCGATTTGTCTTTTTTGCCTAGAGCTGCTCAGATGTCCAAATGATTTGAAAATTGGAACGGACCTCACGCATCAAATTTTCTACCATGCATAAATTTTTTGAAATTTTGTGAATTGCTTTGAATTTTTTGTGATTTTTTTTTCTGACCGGGTGCAGATGAGTCTAGGCACCGAATCGCTGCCCTCGGTTTTAGAGGCTGTTTGGATTGGAGCCGTCGTCCGCCCAGCCAATATTTTGGCATTGACCGAGACAGCGCGGCTTGTTTGGATGGGTTCCAATGTTTTGGCTCGCCCACACACCCCACCTTTTCCTCTTCTGCTTTTGCGCCAACGAACTGGCGAAACTGGGGCTGCCGAATCGGCCGCCAACTTTTTGGCGCGCCCATGATGCCCAGGATTTGGCGTGGCGTTTTTGGGCAGAAACCAAACAGCCCTTAAAGTGCCCTTGGCCTGCGTTAAAGGGAAACTGAACCTAAGAAAAAGACTAGCATAAAAAACGAAGAACATTGCTGAAGCATGCGGACGATCACAGTGCCGATTTTTCAGCAAACAAAGAGGGCAGAACCAAGCTAAAACTAAGTCAGACTTGAACAGATATTACCATGTCATTGACACATTTCTACCATTACTGCTTTACTTTAAGATCAAAATAAAGGTACAGGGCTAAATGGTGAGTTTAGACTGATAAACTGTACAACCATAAAACAACCTTTTGCAACTATTGAGTATGCTAACCATGCATCATACCTGCTTACCAGATCAGCATTGCATTCGACGGAAGGATATGCCATGAAGATGTTGTTTAGTTTTGTGCACCAATCGACACTTGCAGTGACACCATCTGACAGCCTCACGGTCACTGTTTTAAGCATTGGAGCACATCTAAATATCACTTTCAAGAAATCAAACTCGTGATCTTCCCCGCCGACGCCTTCAATTTCCATGTTTTCAAGATCAGCCAAGGTGATAGTTTCTGTTCTCCAGTTCTTAGGCTCATCACAGAGACAATTTACTGGGCATGCATCTTTCACCTAAACGAATGTGAATTACAGAAAGAAATTATGGATGTTCCACTGTTGGGACATAAGTTCAAGAATGTACCTCGAACCTCTCAAAAAAATGTACCTCGAACTTATTGGCTGAACATGTACTGCATATATATATTCCAAATGCATAAGCACAATGTACGATAAATTACCTCTGATCTTAGCAGGACAATCTTAAGGTTCTGTAAGGCTGTACGAATCCGATGCATCCCAAGGAGATGCAGCACAAAAGCTCCAAACGTATGCCCCTTGGTGGTGAGATGTAGGTCCAGACCAGAGAAGTTGGTAACCATATGTTTATCGATCTCTGCCGCAAAGCTGAGCTTTGCATCTGGAAAGCTAACTGAATCCTGCAACAACAGTTGGGCAAGACATCCTGGATAAGTTCAGTCTCGCCGACAATTGCGCTAAATTGAACAAGCAGGACAGGGGACATGTATACGAGAGAATTGACTATTTATTATTAAGTTCCTTGAAATTTGATTATAACTACAAAGTTGATTTTTTCTTGACAAAACGTTAACCAGGGACTAGAGCGTAAGAGATGATTATTGCTAGGGGAAAATGAAAAAGATCCCACGTGTACATAGGTCGTATATATAACAGATCAATTGCTACACACAGAACAAATACTGACTGACACTGGATCTCTACAACACTTCCCGGTGATCTCAGGGAATTAAGTATAGACTCGACTCACCAATTAAGTAGAAACAGCGTTGAAGAATTGTGAGCGGCTAGCCGGATGTTCGCCTGAACATTAGGATCTGCTGGGGACCTGACTTGCCGGCGGCCGGCGCACTGGATGACGAATTCGTCGCCTAGGGTTGAGGAGGCGGCGGCGCTGCCTGAAGAGTTGCGATGGCTAGGTATAGATGGAGGCGTGTAGCGATGTAGATAGTTATGGCCCAATCACCAGCCTTGTACTTGTACATACATGTATACGACGTGTGTACGTGGGATCTTCTTCTTTTTCCCTAGCAATAATCATCTCTCACAATCTAGTCCCTAGCCATGTTTTGTCAAGAAAAAATCAACTTTGTAGTTATAATCAAAGTCCGACGAACTTAATAATAAATAGTCAATTTTCTCCATGTATACTTGGACGGGAGATATGTGTAGGGACAGGACATGGACGCTAGGGAGCTGTACACATGCGTCTCTCCCAGAGTCGGTCTGTCCATGTGTCTCATGGGTGTTCAAGCCCACCTCTGAGAGGCCCCAAAGACCAAGCCGGCAAATCGGCTTGGCATACGAGCACCGCCACCAGACCTTCTCCACCATTGGTGCCAAGATGGACACCCCGATGTTGCCGCAGGCATGGAAGGACGCTGTCAATTGCTTAAGCACAGGGGAGTCGACGCTGATATGGGTACGGCCAGTCCATCTGTTCCCATGCTCCACGACGAGTTCCTCCAGCGACGTGAAGTGGACCGTAATGTTGCTCATGTCTATCAGGCAGGCGAGGGCAGGACGGGATGAAGGTGGCCAGATCGATGTGGCATCCCGAAAGGGAGAGTCTCTGCAGCGAGTGGAAGGGGACATACCAGCCATTGCCCACCGCATATGGCTTTGCGAATACGGTTAAGTGGAGGGCCCGCGCGCGCAGATCTATGGAGGTGGCGCGGTGGAAGCTGGGCAGTGTCACATCCATGCAGGAGACTTGCAGGTTCCGCGGGAGAGTGAGGCGCAGCTCCACCGGCGAGAGACTCGCAGCGTCCCGGAGCAGCGAGGAGAACCTCCCGGCGCCGATCATGTCGGCCTGGCCGGCGACGCGGATGTTGAGGTGGTAGATGTACACACCGGGACGAGCGGCGGCGCGGTGGAGCGCGGCCTGGATCGAGCCGAACGGGACGTCGTGGAGGTTGAGGGTGAGGCTGGGGAGCCGGGTCCAGAGGCCGCGCCACCGGCGGGAGAGGAGGCTGGTGCCCGCGGCGGCGCGGGCGGAGCCAAGACGCTCGAGGATCTCGAGAAGCAGATCCTCCGGGAGGACGCTGATGAGGTCGGCTGGACGTTCGGATCTTTTACTCGATCTCCCCATGGAAAAACCCCGATGCAACTCAAACGGCGGGGAGCAAATAACAAAGGCAAATGCAAATGCAAGTGCAAGGGAGGGGGACGGGCGGGGGAAGGGGAAGAGGAGGAAGCGCAAGCGACTGGGCCGACGCGCAGTGGAGAAATAACAGTAAATCTGAGTCAAGTGGGTGCATATTCGTGATATCCGTATATATTTTTGGGTGTGGCTAGGTCTCAGTCGACTGAGATTTAACCAAGTCTCAGTCAAATGACATAACATGCTAGAGAGAAAAAGAAAACTGAAAAGAAAATTTTGCACGGATCTCAATGTAAGATCCTGTGGATACAACATCGACTGAGACTTAACGAAGTCTCAGTCGACTGAGACTTAGCAAGACTGTATATTTTTTAAGTTTTTTCTTTTTCTTTCTTACTTATGTTTTTTTTGCGGGGTTACATATTATGTTATTGACTCTTAAATCTTAGTCAACTGGGACCTAGCAACACCTTTAAAAAAATGGTTTAAAACAGCCAACTGCCACACGTACCTTTTCCCTTCTTCAAAAGCACTGCCACGGCACTCCCCCCCCCCCCCCCACCCCCAAACCCTAAAAAAAGAGGCGCCCCCATCTGCTCTTTCGGCCCCGGCGTCGGCGGTGGCTGCCGCGCCCGGCCGTCAAAGGCGGCAAATGGTGGCGGCACATCCCGACAGGCCCCCTTCACGCGGAGGCGTGACACTTCCGGGGTGTGTGGGTGGTGGAGCGGATGGCGTCGCGTGACCTCATGGTCTTTGCACCAGACGATGGGTTTACAAAACCTTGCACAACTACTTTGAACCATATAGATATTTGGGTGTAGATACATAAACTACCGAATAGATTTACACCAATGCTTAAGTCTATCCGGAGCCATGATTACACGACTTCTGAGTCGAGCCAATAAATGGAATCTTATTTCTAACGTGAGCCAAGCCAATAAATGGAATCTTATTTATAAGGTTATAATCATGTTGCGTCTTTTTTTATAATAAGGATACATATGTATGCTAAATAAGGGCAAGGAGCGACCCAAGCACCCAGAAATTCACAGGGGCGCTAGGTGCGGAGACACACACCTGCCCAATCATGTCTGGTCGTTTGATTGGTATAACAATCGTAAACTTGTTCAGTCTTAGACCTTTGATTACTGTAGGTTGGGTCCATTTATGCATGTTTTTGACAACTTGTACCAGAGCTGCATGCAGTGGTGGCTTCAGGGGTCTTCCTTAGACTTTCATGGAAAGCAATTCTTCCTTAGACTTCCATGGAAACCAAAGAATTGCTGATCCGTTGGTATACTGTTGCTAACTTGTATTGCACAAATCAGTGGCGAAGCCACGCTTAGGCTGTGTAGTCATTTGACTACACAGCTTTTTGGAAAAAAACGTCATATAGCAAGTATAAATCATGCAAAAAATCATAAAATTATGTACATTTGACTACACTATTTTGAAGTGACTACACATGATTTTATTCCTGGCACCGCCGCTGGCACAAATGAATACCAAGAAGAAAATTCCTGGCTCTGCCACTGGGTGCATGCGCCATCCATCCTACTTCCCATGTCTTTTTATTTCATCTTTTAATTTCAAATCTATTGTAACTTTTGAACTGAAAGTCCAAATTGAATTTACCTTTTATATTTGTGTTTGCTGTGACGAAAACTTTCGAACAAGACCAATCTTGAATACATTTGGGCAATTTTCTTAAAAAACTTAAGTTTCAAAATTAAAAGTTGATAAATATAACATAACGTTTTACCAAGTTTCGTATGCTTTTAAGGTTTTAGGGTTCTGGGCTTTAGGGCTTAGGGTTTACGGTTTAGTGATTAGTTTTTGAAACTTGCTGAATTTACCATCGTTCCTATCAAGTTTTAGTAGTTGAAACTTATCGGTCGTCCAATTTGCATCGCGATCCGCAAATTCGTTGGATTTCGCACGAGGGCACACCAAGTTTTAGCTTCTAAAATTTGCGATTTTGTCGTTCACTCCTACAAGTTTCAGCAGCTGAAACTTAACGAAGTTTTAAAAACTCATGAAAATGCATTAAAAATGGATTTTCTTTGAAAGCCCTCATCAGAAGAAACACGAAGATGCAAACAAAATATAAATTGGACTTTTGGTTTAAAGGGTATAATAGATTCAAATTTGAAAGTCAAAAGGAAAAGTATGAGATGTGGGATAGGTGGAGCTACCATAATATGCTAAATGCTGCACGGATTGACTCAGTAAAAGATAATTAATGGCTAAAACACTTGCAAAGACCAAACCGGTTTTTGAATTACGAGGCAATCAGGCGACCACAAATATGTGTGCCCCGCACCTTGATGCTACAAATCCTCTACCCCAAGTGGAGCGAGCCAAGTGCGACATTGCAGAAGGTGAAGTCGGTGAGGTGTCTCGGTATGTGGCACCACAAGCGGGACTATGGAGAGGTGGCTGGTACAAGTGCAGCCAGTCGAGCAAGGGCATGGAGAAGCTTAGTAGATCCTCGAAAACAGGGGAAATTTCATCTTGAGCCTCTCCTTTCTGGATACTTTGATGGCTTGCCATCTTCTTATTTGTGACTGATCAATAACTACGCAAACCATTTGCTACTCATCGTGCATGGACTAACTGTTAATACTAGTAGCTTACAAATTTTACACTAGTAAAATAATGGATTTTTTGGCATTACAATAAAAAGCTGAAAAATATAATAGCATGCGCAACTATTGCAATAGCATGTGAAACTGCGAATTTTCATTGAAATATATAGTTTTTTCCTATATGTGCAAAAACAACCAATTCAGACCAGTGGAGTGTCATATAGTTTATTACCCCTACCAGTTGCATAATTTTTAGAATATTTTTGAGAGCTTAATAAACATGTTGATTAATTTTTTATTCAACATAGGGCGCACAAAGAAAGATATAATCCTCCTACACTGGGTGATTCATATAATACTGCCTGATCCTACGAGCCGTAAAAATAACTTTTACTCTGTGAATACTAGGAGAAGCAAATGTTTTTGAAAAGGGTGCACCTTGAACATATACTAGTGGTTGGGGCACCACTAGGTGGCGCCACCTGAGGCGTGATGGTGCGGTGCCTGGTTTGCTTTGCTGCTGCTCATTTAGCTGGCTTGTTTGGTCTCTAAGAGGTTTAGTGCACATGTATATGTGTTGCAACAGAGAAATTATATGTTGAGATCAACTTAAACTGATTGTAGAGATAAGGAGGACCACCCATTGCAGTTGGTACAAAGGGTGTGTTTGCTTCACGCCCCAGCTAGCCACACCAATTTTTTGGCATGACCAAAGCAAAGGCATGACCAAAATTTTGGCAAGCTGATGTAGTTTGGTTTGGGGCCATTGTCTCCTCCAAATTTTTGGCAAAAGAGGCCTTTGCTTGGTTTGTGACCAACTGGTACCATGATTATACTACTTGAAAAACATTTAAGGAGATATTTAAATGCATCTATTATCTAGAAGTGAGAAGTATGTACAGATTAAAAAACTTCTATGCAAATCTATATTAAAAAAAAGCCAAAACAATGTCACGCAATTATCGCAAGTTGAAACACAAATCCCGTGCAGCACGCCATGCTGCATGCACTCCTTTTTTTTCGAAGGTTGCTGCATGCATCTGCTAATCACGCGGAAGCACGAAGGGATTTGTTACCGATTTATTACCGCTAACAGAATCAGTCTTACCCTACAGAATCCCTTTAAAAAATATCTATCGTACCACCACGTAGTATGTAGGGCCCACCAAGAACAGCACGCCAATATTTTGGCGCAGCTTTTGCTCGCCCACATCTCGCCCGCGCGTTGGCGAAAAATACACGGGGGAACGCCTTGGTCGCTGGGCGTGCCAAATATTTGGCAATGATCCAAACAACCACCAAATTCCATGGGCTAGCCAAATTTTTGGCATGGTCACTTTTGGTAGCAATCCAAACAGCCCCAAAGATAGGGTAGCACATATGCTTGTATTTATAGCACAGGATGTTAAAAAAAAAAGGTGAAAGAGACGATGGGGAACGAAACATCAAAGGGCCACGCGTGCGAGGGTTCGATAGCTGCGCGGTGACCGGCCAAATTTTTGGGCCGGTCCACCGGCGCCTATCATCGCCCCGACCGTCGTCATTTGTTTTATCGGAATTCAAAGAAGAAAAAAACTCCGCGCTGCAGTTCCAGTTCATCTCACTGCAAAAAGGGTAAAGTCGCCGCTGCATTGTAGGAGTATATTGCTCTCCTCGGCTCGGCTGCTCTGTTCTTCCTCCCCATCCCTGCACTTTCCTCCACTGACCATCCTCCGGCGAACAACGCGCTTCTGCCGGATCTGATGGAGGCCGCGATTGTGTGGTTGGTGCAAACCATCCTCGGAACACTCCGAATCGACAAGCTGGATGCGTGGATCCGCCAAGCCGGGCTTGCCGACGACATCGAGAGGCTCAGGTGCGAGGTCGAGAGGGTCGAGGTGGCGGTCAGCGCCGCGAGGGGGCAGGCGGCCGTGAACGAGCCACTGGCCCGATCTCTCGCGCGTCTCAAGGACCTGCTCTACGAAGCCGACGATGTGGTCGACGACCTCGACTACTGCAGGCTCCAGCAGCAGGTCCAAGGAGGTACGCGTAACCCCTGTAGATCCATCACATGCGGTACAAAGAGGGATTTCATCACATGCCTCACACTAGTTTGCACTTGGATCATATGCGCATTTACCATGTCAATTTGATAACAGCAGCATCCAGAGTGTATCGGAGAACGCCACCGGGCAAAACAGCAGCTGTTCTGCTCTTATTTCTACCCTTCAGGCTTCCCTAAATAGGCCCCAGATAACTCTGTCCCTAAAGAAAATGGCAGCTCACATGATCATCTTTGATTCTTTTTCACTAATGCACTCAATAGCAGTGAAACAAGTAGGCCCAAATAGCACTCAATAGTCATTAGTCAATACCATGTGGAAAAAAGGAACTGAGCACTGGACACTGCGTCGTTAAGTGTTCGCATCCGTGTTTCTTTCTTTTCTTCGGGTTTGGATCAGGCGAACTGCCCTGCTCATCAAATAGGCACATAACAAATGAACAAAGAAAAATTGGGCAATATTATTAATTATTACCACAGAAAAGCCTGGTCAAATTATTGTTCTACCTGGTCAAAATTTCATTGAAAAAGTGTGCATATGATATGATCAAAGTCAAAACTTTTGAGAGGCATGTGATCAAATCTCTAGTCGCTCTTCCTACCGAAATGTGGCACGACGCCGTCACCAAAGATTTATTTTTCTTCCCGAGTTGTGAAAATGTGTTCTCCTAATCTTCTTCACATTCTTCTTCCATGCCGGTGACCACCCCCCAACACAACTAGTACTAGAAAGAGGTGCGTGTGTGCAGGAACGAAGGCAGAAAAAGTTTGATGGGGTCATCTTGTACAGATGAATAGTGATTAGTACTAATATAGTGAAGGATTTCGTAATTTAATTGTGGCCAACTTGTTAGCCGCCGGCCTGCTCCCTCTTTCAGTCCAGCGGACTCACGAACACACACGAAGTGAATTTGTGTTTGTCCTCCACACCGAGTTAACTGAACAAGAGACAACAGAGGAGAGAAAACAGAGTAACCTGTACACAGTAGTTTTTCAGGCAAAGAATGCCAAATTTCCGTTCTACTTCTCCAGCAACAAATGCTGGTTTATTTATACATGGACACAACCGACTCTTAACAGAACTCTCTACAATCTTGTTGAGCTGGCATACATCGTTCTGGACCAAGTCCAGCACAACACCCATGTAATACACTCATGACAGTTCCAACAAATGATACCTGTCACAAACCAACTTGTTCACTTGCGCAACACATAGTATATCACAAGACCAGAACAAGGTTTATACTAACACAACTGATCCCAGTACTTAAACACAGCTCAAGGGCCCTGTGGTGATGCTAATATACTTGGTACCAGTGGTGGCAAGAAATGGTCCAAAGCATGGTGTGATTTTGATATCACAGAGGAAAACAACGGAAAGCCTATGAAAGCAAAGTTTAAACACTGTCAAAAAGCAGTTAAGTGCGGAAGCGACAGAGGGACGTCAATCTTGAACAACCATGTCAAGAGTGAGGGTTGTAAGAACCCCAGAGCAACTGACCAGCCGCCAAACTCTTCATGGTACATATTTTAAAAAGTAACATATGTTTTCCTCTGGATCCTAAAAAATTACATCCGCGCACCTGTTTTCATTTTCAATGTTTTTTGTAACTTATATAATCAACCCACTATTGTGATTCTAGTAGTTGTAAAGTATTTTATCATTGGGGTGGATGTCCACTCGATATTCAAAATGTATTTTCTCTATAAAAGAGTTGTAAAAATAAAAATAAGAAAATATTTGCATGTATACATTGTGCTCTGATAGGTAACAGGTAACCTTGGAAAATTTTATGCTAAATGTGGCTATATACGTCCTTCATAAAAAAGACAAATCAGTTCAGCTTCAACCATGAAGATTGAAGAGTGTATGTGTTCAGAGTGCACAAAATTTCTCTTTTGTACAGAATGCATACGGGCATATTGCATTTCGGATAGCACTTGGAGAAAAAGTTGCATTTCTAATAGCCAATCTACAATGTCTTTTTTTATTGCAGCACCTGTGCTGCTACTGCAAATGCTGCACCTGTTGTAATTGGTGATTTGTTCAGCAGAAAAAGGAGAAGAGATGAGGAGTTGGCACAAACCACCGCAGCTAACATAAACCTTTGGCACAAGGCAGATTGTTTCAATAGGATACAGGAAATAACTCAGCAGTTACAAGACATCCTAGAGGATGTGAGTGGTGTTCTCAAGATGCATGGATCGGCCTCTATTACAAGCTCAAATGATGTGTGCCCAACAACATCAAGTCTTAATCAGCAAAAAGTGTATGGGAGAGATTCAGAGATGAGCACCATCATAAAGATGATTACATCTGATAAACATGAAGGTGTGTCTGTACTGCCTATTGTAGGCATTGGAGGAGTTGGCAAGACAACTCTCACACAACTCGTATATAATGATCCAACAGTAAAAGAGCAGTTTGAACGGAAATGGCTATGGGTGTCAAACAACTTTGATGAAGTAAGGCTTACAAGAGAGGTGTTAGACTTCATTTCTCAAGAAAGTCATGAAGGAATAAATGATTTTGCGAAGCTTCAGGAGATCTTGAAGGTACATATGGAGTTCCAGTCGAAAAGGTTTCTGCTCATTTTAGATGATGTCTGGGACACTCTGGATGATTACCTATGGAACAAACTGTTGTCTCCAATGCTATCAACTCGTGTGAAGGGCAATGTGATTATTATCACAACTAGAAATTTCTCTGTTGCACAAAGGATAGGTACCCTCGAACCGGTCAACTTAGGTGCTTTGGCAAATGATGATTTTTGGTTATTGTTCAAATCATGTGCATTTGGTGATGAGAACTACGAAGAGCATCAAACTCTAGGCATCATCGGGCATCAAATAGCAGAGAAGTTAATGGGCAACCCGTTAGCAGCTGGATCTACAGGAGAACTATTAAGAAAGCATCTTACTGTTGATCATTGGAGTACCATTTTGAAGAATGAATGTTGGAAATCCTTGCAACTAAGCAGGGGCATCATGTCTGCTTTAAAGCTTAGCTATGATCAACTACCCTACCATCTACAACAATGTTGCTCATACGTTTCTATATTTCCCTACAATCATCAGTTTTTTGGTGATGAGTTGGTCCGCATTTGGATTTCACAGGGATTTGTGAAGTGTAACCACTCAGGTAAGAAATTGGAGGAGACAGGACATGATTATCTGACTGATTTGGTGAATCTAGGCTTCTTGCAGCAAGTTCAATGCAAAGACGAGAGCATCCGTTTTCGAGATGAAATTTTTGTCAAGAGACTCCATAATCCAGTTGTAAGAGAAGAGTCATTTCAAGGCAGACAAACTTGCTATGCTATGTGTGGCCTTATGCATGATTTTGGACGGGTGGTTTCAAGAAATGAGTGTGCAATTATAGATGATCTATGGTGCAACGAAATTTTGCCAACTGTACAACATTTGTCAATAGTAACCGACTCTGCATACTGCAAGAATCAGGATGGAAGCATACCACGTAGTTACAAGTTTGAAGAAAATTTGCGAAATACAGTTACATCAGTAAGAAGATTGAGGACACTGGTGTTAATTGGGCAGTATGACTCTTTCTTCTTCCAATCCTTTCAAGATATATTCAAAAAGGCACACAATTTACGTCTGCTGCAAATGTCTGCAACAGCTTCTGATTTTAGTTCCTTTGTGTGCACTTTAGTAAATCCTACCCATCTTCGCTATCTGAAGGCTCCTAAGCCAGGAGTGGCTTTACCTCAAGTTTTGAGCAAGTTCTACCATCTTCAAGTATTAGACACTGGCTCATACACTGATCCAATGATACCTAATGGTATCCATAATCTTGTGAGCCTGCGTCATTTTGTTGTAGAAGGACTATCCTCTTCCATTCCTTGCATTGGTAAAATGACATCCCTTCTGGAGCTACATGATTTTAGGGTTCAAAATACTAGCAGCTTTGAGATAACACAACTTCAGTCCATGAACGAGCTTCTGCAACTAGGTGTCTCACAACTTGAAAATGTTACCACTAAAGATGAGGCTGATGGAGCAAAATTGAGGGACAAAATACACTTAGAAAAGCTGCGCTTGTCGTGGAAGTATAATGATCACAGTGACAAAGCAAGAGAGGTGCTTGAGGGTCTTGAACCACATCTAGGCTTAAAGCAGTTGCGGATATTTGGGTACAATGGTATTACTTCCCCAACTTGGCTTGCCAGCAATTTTTCAGTTACCTCTTTGCAGACGCTTCATCTAGAGGATTGTGGAGAATGGCAACTACTTCCATCTTTGGAAATGCTTCCGTTTCTTACGAAGTTGACGTTGTGCAACATGCAGAAAGTAATGGAAGCAACGTTTCCTTCATTGGAGGAGCTGGTTTTAGTTGAAATGCCAAAGTTGGAGAAATGTTCCTGCAGTTCCATGTGGGATATGAACTCTAGTTTAAGAGTACTGAATATCAAGATGTGTAGTGCACTGAAGGTGTTTGATTTGCTTGATGAGGGCATTAAATTCGAAAGCGAGCAGAAATCATGGTTGCCCGGTCTTAGAAAGCTAATTATCTACGATTGCCCTCATTTGAAAGTAATGCACCCTCTTCCACCTTCAACTACATGTTCTGAATTCTTTACCAACAGAGTTTCAACACTTCCAAGGATGGAGGGATCATCCGGAGAAACATTAAAAATCGGGGTCCAATTTTTTTACATGCTGGGTGGTTTTATGAGATGTGGACACTGGATGACAGAATATTAGCATTCCATAATCTAAGGGGCCTTAAGTACTTGTGTATCAGATATTGCAGGAATCTGATGTCTATTCCATTTGAAGGTTTTCGTCAGCTTGTCTCCTTAAAGAGTTTGGAAATAAGCGATTGTGAACAACTTTTCTCTCTAGATATACCAGAGTGTGCCCATGAAGATGTGATAGTTGCAAATTGTACTGCCCTCCCATCTCTTGAACATCTCAGAATTCATTGTTGTGGTATAACGGGAAAGTGGCTATCTCTGATGCTGCAACATATGCCAGCTTTAATGGTATTGAGTTTAGGGGCCTGCCGACAGATAACACATTTATCAATAGAAGGAGAAAACAGTAAGTCAGATCTTATCTCATCCGTGCAAGCTTCTTCATCAGGATATCCAAATGACTCATTGACAAGCTCAGCTCCATATGGACTCTTGCACATTCCATTAAATGTCCTCACCTCTCTCAAGGAGATGAATATTGCGGTATGCCCTGATTTATCATTTTATGGTAGCAAGGAAGGCTTATCTGGATTTACCTCCCTCGAGAAGCTAACAATTTGGCGTTGCCCTGAGCTGCTCTCATCTTCGGTGCTTATTGATGGAAATGATGGCCAGGTGAATGGAAGTTGTCTCCTCCCTCAATCACTTGGACATCTCGTGATAGACAATTTTTCTCGAGCAATGCTGCAACCATGCTTTCCAAGGAATCTCACCTGCCTAAAAAAATTCCAAATATGGTACCATCGAAGTTTGGAGTCTCTACAGCTACAGTCATGCACGGCACTGGAGGAGTTAGATATTTCGGGATGTCCATCGCTCGCCGCACTAGAGGGCTTCCAGTTCCTTAGGCATTTGAGCTTATTCAGCACCCCCAATTTGCCACCATTTCTAGAGCATGTGTCAGGGCAAGGTTATGAGCTATGCCCTCAATTGGAAAAGCTTGTGACCGATGACCCCTGTGTCCTTACCTTACCACGCCATTCTGCAAGCAGCTCACATCCCTACAACGCTTAGAACTTCGAAGTTGCGAGAGTGAAGCAACATGGCTAACAGATGAGCAAGCGGGAGCGCTTCTGCTCATCACGTCCCTGGAAGAGCTCCAGTTTTGGAAATGCAGGTATCTCGTAGATCTTCCTGCGGAGCTGCACCGCCTTCCCTCCCTCAAGAAGTTGGAGATCAGTAATTGTCAGCGCATGTTGTGGCTGCCAGTAAAGGGCCTGCCACCTTCGCTGGAAGAACTGAATATAACCTGCCATGGCGGTTGCAGCAAGGTTCTGGCTACTCAGTGCAGGTGGCTAGCAACAAGAAAGCTAAAGGTCAAAATTGATGGAAAATATGTGAACTGATGACTGGGTTAAGCACATACTTTTATCCACGCAACGCATATCACCGAGTTGTTTCAAAGGTATATACTTCTACCATGATCATGCTATCTCAGAGTTGCACATCACAAAGTAAGCAATCTCATAGCAGGCATACCACACATTTTTTGCTGCAGCTTGCAGGCGCTGTGTCTTCTGGATAATGCAATTGTATGCTCTGTGACAAACTGTTCAGCGCAAATTTGTTTTTGCTGCATCACATGCTTATGTTTGGAAGGCCAGGCTTAAGTGCATTTTTCTTCCTTGAGCCGGTACTACTTTTTTTTCCTGGAATGTAAGAAATGGAAAGCAGTTGGCAGGACTTGAGAAATGGACTTCCTCTCATATCAACTGAAAGCAGTCAACTGGCGTCCTTCCAGTCGGTTCTGCTGTTATTTGCCTCATCTAATGAGCTCAAAAGGATGATTAATTTGCATCTGGACTACAGGCGGATCTGCATTAGATCAATTCTGATGTTGATTCACAAGTTGGTATCATGGAGCTCATCAAGACCTTCCTTGCTGCATCATACCAATTCACTCGGCGATAATGCAATCCGGAACCCGAGCACAGATGCACCCGTTGAACAGTAAAATTCAAAAAAATTCAAAAAATTCCTTTTTTTTTTGTGGTGCAAGATGCTTCTGTGCGTGAACTATGTGCAAAATTTTGTGAAGTTTGGACATTCGAGAAGCGGAGGGATGGTTGTGCAACGGTGACGGTCACATCGCATGTAGCTGCCGGGATCGTGGAAATCTGGTTTTCACCGGATACTTCGCCTTTTATCATTGTAATATGTTGAATTCTTCCTAATTTTGCACACAGCAACAAATCCTATGCAAGACATTGTTTGTTGATGTCAAACTTTTAATTTACCCTGTTGCTAGCATTCACAAATGCAAAGGTGTATAAACAACATTTACATTTCCCATGGTGGTGAACTATTTGCCTTCACGATAGACCTTTGTGGGTGAACTACAACAATTCAGAATCATAGAAAAAGAAAGACATAGGCTAGAGATTGAGATCACATTTTCAGATTCTATAGAGCTAGCACAAATGAACAATACATTGTCACACGAAGCTAGCACAATAAATTGTCAGCCAAAGCTAATTAGATAATGAGGACGTTGATAAAACTATCATATCCAAGCGAAACATATGTATGAAGGAGCAAACTGCATATTAATATTGGGCTACCACAATGCAATGCATTGTATTCGAAGATATGAGCCCTTGCTCGAGACGGCTATGCTGATGCAAACGGACAGAGGCACATCAGCTGGCGTAGCTGCCGTCTAGCCTGCGCACCTCCACCTTGAGCACATGGCGGTCGCCGCCGCCGCCTTGGCCGAGCGCTCGGAAGAAGCATGTCTCGCCGACGCGGAGGTGGTTGTCAACGCAGAACTGGTGCCACCCGTACCGGAACGACGTGCGGGCCTTGCCACGCACATTGTGGACGTGCTTCAGGTTCACCGTCCACGACTCGCCTCCCATCCGCAGCAGCACCTTCTTCCTCTCCGCGTAGCCGTGCGCCACGCTGAAATCCCGCGGCACGTTCTGCCTCGATCGGCGGCGACGGAGTTAGCTAGCTACAAGGACGAAAGTGCGCGTGTGATCTACGTAGTAGAGTAGGGACGCTCTCACCAGGTACTGCCCATTCTTCGTGACAAAGTGGCATTCCTTGAGCATGACGACGAACTGCGACGGCGGCGCGTCGACGGTGTTGGTGTCCATTTCCTCCGACTCCGAGCTGCCGCTGCTGTTGGCCGCCTTAGTGATCGGTGTTTCGCCAACTCTAGTCCTTGGTCGCAGCCTTTTCCTCTCACATGCCCCCTGTTCTGTTGATGTGGCCTCTGCTTCCTTCGATCCCTTTGGATCAGTCCTGCTGCTGCTTCTTTCGCCCTTGGCTGTCAATGGTTCCTCCTTTTCAACTTCAACTTTAACCTGATCAGTCAGCATCTCACAGCTTGGTTCAGAGTGAATAGCAGAGGAATCCTTGGAGTGTCCCTCGGTGACCATTCCCTGGTCGAGATGCTGAGGGTTTGGCAGAGCATCTACTTGGAGGTGCCAGGTTTCGTCGGTCCCGTGGAACTGGAACGCATCCCGGACGGCCATGGAGTCGGCAAGGTGGAACCACGAGCCTCCCTGGTCGACCTGCTCAAGGCATCAGCATTCAACATGGATCAGCGGCCATGTTAAAATCGGTGGATCAGCCAATTTCCATGATGGATTGAACAGCGCGATGCATGCATACCTTGATGGATTGGACGGCGATCTGGCCAAAGTTGGGGAAACATGCGGCGTGCTCTTGGCTCACTCTGCCTAGTACAAAGAACCAACCCAAACCAAAAAAGGAAATTAACTCAAGGTTGGGGGTTTTGCCAGCTCAGGCCGAATTGATCTGATTTGATTTGCAACCAAGAGAAACAGCCAAGATTTTGTTCTAGAGACTAGAGGCAAGAGGATTGATCCATCGTAAAGCCAGCCAGCCGGTCGTAGACAAGCAAGAACAGCTCAAAAAGAAGGTACAGAAGCAAGAAAATACGCACGCTTGAGGTCGGCGACGGTGGTGGATGCAGCGGGGAAGGAGACGGCGAGGCGGGTGCCGAGGCTCATCTCCAGAAAGACGGTCGCGACGTCGCCGGCGGCCATCTGGCCGATCTGATTCTCCTCTCCTTTCCCGAAATGGCAATTCCTCTTCGCTTCCTTGGCTAGTTCTGTGTGCGCGCGCGCGAATGGGTGAGTGAGAGACAGGGGAGTGAGAAGGGAAAGGGAAGGAAGGAAGGAAGGGAAGGGGATGGCACGTGACCCGCTGAAGCTCCTCACTTGGGTACAAAGTCATCAAAGTGGTCAAAGCCAAGGTTTTGGTTACCGAATGGGGCATTTTTACCGAGGGTGACCGGTAAACGTGGTTACCACGGTTACCACAAAATTTCAAGAAAATTTCGAACGAAATTTATGAATGAATTTTGAATTCAAATTCTTTCAAAATAGATATAGATAGTACTTGAACTTATATTTATCATAAAAGAGCTACTAGCTCAGTGGAACGTTGTCTACGCGCATGCTGTGAGGTGCTGCCACACTTTGCTATACATTGAGCGTTTGAATTCAAAAAATTCAAAAAATCCGATTTTTTTTGCTGGAAATGCCCATTTACCGAGGGGGACCGAAATATGCGGTAACCATGGTAAATCTCGAAATTTCAAGCGGTAACCAAAACCCTGGTCAAAGCTACCCGCGGCAACTTGGGTACAAATATCGTTGAAAACTTCGTGAATCACTAAGTGACAACTTTAAAGATGATTTTTGTATGGAAAAATACACACACTGGATATAATGGCAAAGCTCTCGTTGAGAAAAAATGACCATGAAAACGAATCGTAAATTAGTTCATGGTTTGGAAGTTAAATTTTTTGAATTCAATCACGCATTAACCTTTTCCAACGATCTGCATACATATAAATCGCACGGGATATTGGGGTCGACGTGAAACCTTGTGATCTGCTTTTAATCACGAAGCGACAAAATGCCAACCCACCGCGTGAAATGTGGAACTCATGAAACGCCATTTATTTCTGGCATATTCTCTTATTGCGAACCATGTTTGCATATTGAATGTAAGAGGACAGAGAGGGAGAGAACTGGCGTATTGCAGTGTGTGTAGTATTGAGCCTCTCATGTTGTTTATATAGAGTACAAGGCTTGGAGGACGAGAAGCCTATCCTACACACAAGGTATGATATGGATTACATATTCTATTCTACTAACTACAGAGATATGCCTATATACTCAACAACCCCCCCCCCCCCCCCATAGTGGTAGCATTGCAAACAACAGGGGCGTTGACCGTTGCTGACAGTTAGACTAGAGATAAGGTCAAGGTAAAAACCAACGGGTTGACATCCCCCATTGTCGTAGCAGGACGACTGTGGACGGTGTCGTGTCGCGAACTCCTTGATTGTAGAGGAAGTTAATGGGGTGCTTAAGCGAGGTGATTGCCCTTTGTGCCGATTTCAAGATAGTCGAGAGTGTGGGGATGGTGTAGCCATGATCGAGGTAGTCGTGCGAGGGGACACCATCATTGAGGTAACCATGTGAGGGGACGCCATAGTTGAAGTCGAGGCCGTGGTCGCCGGTGTCAGGGTAGGCACATGTGGAGCCGTGAGCACAAGGAAACGCCATGTAGTCAGGGACACCGAGATGCACCGGGAAGAAGACGGTGACGCGATAGAGACAGTCATCATGGAGTGTCGATGCCGAACGATGTAGTCAAGGCGCCGCATCGGGTTTGGCAGGGTCATGTTCCCAGTATCGGGCGTGCGTAGCCGGGGACCACCAGAAATGATGGATTGGACAGCGAGGCATGCATACCTTGACGGATTGTTCTGGCCGAAGTTAGGGAAACATGCGGCGTGTTCATGCTCACTCTGCTTTGTACAAACAAATCCAAACCTGAAAAGGAAATTAACTCAAGGTTGGGGTTTTATCAGCTCATCCCGAAACGAATTGATCTGATTTGAGTTGCAACCAAACGAAAGAGCCAAGATTTGTTCTAGAGGCAAGAGATTGATCCATCGTAAAGCCAGCCAGCCGTGGACAAGCAAGAACAGCTCAAAAAGAAAGAGAAAGGTGGACAAGCAAGAAAGGTACAGACGCTTAAGGTCAGCGACGGTGGTGGATAAGGCGGGGAAGGAGACAGCGACGCAGGTGCCGAGGCTCATCTCCAGGAACACGGTCGCGACGTCGCCGGCGGCCATCCGTCCGATCCGATTCCCCTCTCCTTTTCCCGAAATGGCAACTTCCCTTCCTTTTGCTTAGCTCTGCGTGTGTGCGCGAGTGGGTGAGTGAGAGAGAGAGAGAGGAGTGAGGAGGGAGGGGAGCTCTTACGGTGATCGGCGAGTTACGACTTGTAATTTCGTGTAACATCGCCTTAATTTTTTCTGACCATCGGAACTGAAAAACCATTTAAGGATATTTTTTTATAAAAAGGGTAGAACGGTAAAGTTGTAATCCATTCACTTCTTCCAATCCCTTCGTCACAACACTAAGGTCGCCCATCCCCGACGCAGATGTATCCCGTTCCGGTCGCGTAGCCGCCGCCGCCATTGGCCGCCATTGTGATCAAGAAATCCACCGGCGACCACGATCCAGGCAAGCAGCACCGGTCCGCCTCCCTGGTGTACCTCCTGCCGCCAGGATTCTGGCCCTCCCTTGCCCCACCGCCAGCTGCGGCGCGCCGAGTCCGCCGAGCCTCCTCTGGCCCACCCCCCTGCTGCTCCTCCCTCAGTCGAGCAGCCGGTGACACCCAGCAACGCCGGCCATCAGTCCGTGGACAGGTAGCTTCTCCTTCCCCCACCCCCACGGGGCTCAATCTGAATTTGTTTTTGCTCTGCTATTTCTGAATTTTTGCTCTTTCAATGTGCTGCAACGTGCTGTCTTCTCATCTTGAAGCAGATTGTACGTACAGGTTATATAGTTGAACCAGAGTGAGTGGCTGCCATCGTCGGTGTGGCTGGAGAGTGAACAAACTGCCCTGCCCCAACTACGTAGGTATCCGTAAATTCCCTGGTATATTTTATGGTTTGTTGAAATTCTTGAATGAAGCACAACAATCGCCTTTTGTTTGTCACCAACAAATTCAGTTTTGTACATCAATCATCAATAATATCTTGGCCAGATTATAATACAAATGGATGGAAAGAGAGTTGGTATGTATTGACCCAGGCTGCACCATACATAGAGTATTTACAGTAGGGATGTGATCTCTGAATCAACATGTCAAACACTAGACAACCTGTTAACTTTAATGCTAACTCACTTTGATTGTTACTGGGTTGGAGGGTCCAAGGTAATCAAGAACAGATTGCAGCGTAAAATTTGCTTAATAAAACAAGACGTCTATTGCATGATTAGAGTATCTGTGAGAGTCAAAATCTGAAATCTTGCTTGCTTATGCCTATACCAATACCATCACTTAGTTTATTGTCTTATCTTTAGAACAAGAGAACACAACATAGACCCTGAACAAAATAAGCCAGAATGAACTTCTGAAACTGTGAACCTTTTATCTTGAGGGGAATATGATGGCAACAAGGAATCAAGTAGTGATCAGAAGGAATGCATTAGGTTTGGTCCGGTGTTGCCACAGACGACGGAAATTGATTCTGGAGATTTGGGAAAGGTTCTTGATCCCGTTCATGTGCAAGGCCGAGGTGCACCGAAGAAAAGGTTGCAAGCAAAGATGAAGAAGCAAAGATCAAAGAGGAAATGTGGCTACTATGGGCTCGAAGGTCACGATCGGCGTATATGCAATAAATTGAAAGAGGTGTCAAATATGTCTAATTTTTATTTTTGCATGTGCTTTACTCATTAATATAGTGCATGCCAATAATTATATTTCTTTGTTGTGTAGGACATGATGGTAGCAAACTGTTAGCTACAGCTCTCTGTACAACTCTCCGTACAAGGGGTTTCGTGGTAGGAAACTGTTGCGCTTGTGGTCCTATTATCAAGTATTAATTTCTGCAAGTATTTCATGGTAGGAAACAATTGTTGCTTGGTCAAGTAAAGATTGAAACTGTCTCCATGTTACTCATCTATTACTTGAAACGAGCCACTGTTTTTGAGATGCAAATTACAAAGTGAGTAATAACTGAAGGGCTATGAACATCTGTAATAGTGATAATACCCTGTCAATTGCTTAGTTTAGGTAATTGATGGTCTGAAGCCACTGAATTTGAGATTCAATGCAGTATTTTTTTTTTTGCAATCTTATTATTTGTCATTGTTAGACCTTTAAATCAGCAAGATCAATAATGGTCTGACTCTCCTAGGTTAAATTGCCTGACTTATGCTTGTAAGGAGCAACTTGGCCTTTCCTTTCATCTTCGAAAATTTGAATTCTTTGTTTACTTAAATAGAAGTTCCCTCTCCACAATATAAATGTACTTGCCGGCCCTTTCATTATTATTCTTACGATTTTTCCGTGATTGTGAATGAATAGAATTTTGCATGATTTATATAAGATAAAAGGTTGCCACTGCGTCTCCTATGTGTACAGATATACTATATGACTCGTGGTCGCCTGCGATGACTGTAAGTTGAGTCTGTATCAGCATCTTGTCGATGCTGTCTAGCTCGCCAGCAAAGATTACACCAATAACCCCCACCCATCTCTTTCTCTATTCACATATCAAACAAGATGTTCTTTTGCTTGCTGTCTTACTAGATACGCATTGTATTGGTCAACAGCGGCAACGCCCGGCGGACAATGACCACTACGTCAGGAACTGCCGCAACGGGAGGTCACCGAAGGACGATGGTGGTTACACGATGACAAAGTATGAGGGGGCATCGAGTCGATTGGCTCTTCTGGACACCCCATACTCGCCAGCCAGCCTTCCTTACTGTGAAAGAAATCTCTTCCAAGGGGAGATGAGATGAGATGATTTAGGCTTAAAAAATTTAAGCTAAGCAGCCCCTCTATGAGCTGAACACATGCTGTCGAAACATGAATATATGATCGCTACCGACGATGATAGATATATAGAATAAGCAAGTGTAACCTGTCGATGTGCTGGTAGAGGCACAAAAGGAATGCAGATTTATCGTCTATGATTTGCTACATTGTTTCGTGCTATCTGTCCGCCTATGAACTTTGCTATCCTGCTGACTGATGCCCTACTTGGTATATATCTGATCCCCTCGAGTGAGCGTAAAATTGGGAACAAGTCCAGTGTGCAAAAGTGTCCCGTACTGATTGATTCTGGGAACCATGTGCTGAATCTTTTGGTGATGTCTGATTGCATCATTCATGCTTTAAACCTGCTGGTGGTTGATAACTTGTAAAATAGACTATTGCTTTAGTTAGGATAAACTTGATGTTAAATGCCTTTTGTGGACAAGAAAAATCCTGTAGTTTCTTTGTCGCGACATCAGAGTTACTTTGTGTGTACAGTACATTTTAATTTGAATTGCATGCCTTACTTTTTTAGACTGTTTCCGTATGTGAGATGGTTGGACTATTTGTCATGCATCTTTCACTTGCCACGCGTTTTTTTTTTGTATTTCTTTCCAACCATCAAGAGAAACCGAAATGGAGAACTTCAGAGCATGTACTCAGGTTCTACATGGAACAGAAGAACCGAAGGACGATAATCGATATGGCCATATGGGTTGTCTATCTGGTACTGTATTAGAGAGAATGGACAGATTAATTTTCTCATGTACTCAAATATTTGTCGAATATATATATTGATGTAGTTTATAGTGACCAACATGTTCAGCTTCTTGCATAATTAACGATGTCGTACAAGTCACTAACGTACTTAAATACACATGGATTTCTTTTTTTTTTTTTTTGCGGGTAAATACACATGGATTTCATGCAATATGAGCAAAGATTTTGCAAGACTAAGAGGAGAGGGGGCATCAACGTTGTGGAAGATTTGACAACGAACGTATTTTATGAAGACTAGAGGTGCTGACACAAATAAAAAATAACCTGTTGTGCCTGCATCTTAACCTTAACACTGGTTTGGACTGTTGCAGCATATGGAATTAAAAAAAAGGTAGCTGCCACTATTTAGTGCGCAGGCATCAAAGGAACCTATTTATGAAAATTGAGCAAACACCTCAAAGATGAAAGCATATTCTTGTAAGCATAGTCTCACAATTGTGTCTTGAATGAAGTGATTGTTGGTTCAAAAATAATGGTAAACACTACTTGGGACGAAAATTCAGCTCTAAAGCTTGAAATGGTAGAAAAACTAAAAGCCTACTGAAGAGGCTCGTCACTGCTGCCAAAATCCAATGACTTCTTGGGATTGTTAATTCAACATTTCTTCTTTCGCGGCGATGATCCATATTCGCCCGAGTCCCTCTCGCCGATATCCATGTACTCACATGAATATATGCCTTGTTCGTACATGTCCTGTCCAAAAGCATACGAAAGGTATTTAGATCAACATGCAAATGATGTAGCCATTTTTTATATAATATTTAGGAACTTGGCAATATAACCAACCTGTTTATACATGTCATCGTCACTAACATCTGAGAATGCACAAACACTATGCGCAGAAGTGGACTGCGTTAAGAGTACCAAACCTGAAAGAATTTTACTTGTCGTCAGGATTTCTAAGAAAACACTATGCGCAGAAGTGGACTGATCTTATCTCTTAGACTCTTGCCATGGCATAGATTAAGGACGGTCTGAAATTCAGAACACCATTTCGGTTGGTGACCATTTTTCGAAATAGATAGATGCATTACCCAAGATGCATTACAGTGACATGATTGGATTATTCTTATCACATAATATCAAGGAATAATTGATGCCTTTGATTTTTAGTTTTGTCAACGATCATGGCCTAACAGTTCAGGGACAGTGAATTATTATGACACAGTAATTCGTTCTTCTAACAAGGAATAGGAGCATCTCTAGTTTCACCCTCTCAAGGAAAATGGACAAGGCAAATTATTCTAAATGTGACATAGTACTGCATAACTCATCTCGCAGGAAATTTAGCTGGTTTTGCTGTCAAACTGCACTAGAAAATTGAATGGAAAATTTGTAATTTTCAGCAGCCAATCACGTCTGTTTTGTTAATACTCCCTCCGTCCCAAAATTACTGCACTAGAAAATTGAATGAAAATCTGGTAATTTTTAGCAGCTAATCACGTCTGCTTTGTTCACATCAGTATTATCATGTTCGAAATCACCGGGACAAGATAAGAAGGGGGGAAAGATACCTTTTTACTCCGGCGACCTTCAGTTGAGCTCCTCCACTGGTCCTAATCCATTTTACCTGATCCACAGAAGCAAAGCAAAAAATTGTCAAGAACTCCCCAAATCAAACCACGCTAGCAACTAGCAAGGGGGGATGCGCTCACCTAATGGACGACGACGGCCGACATTTGGGCGATGGACGCTGAAGCGATGAGGAAGAGGCCTGGGCGCTGCAGCGGGAAGAGGCCCGGTGTGACGTACGATCACCGCTCCCTCGTCATCTCCGGCCGCCGCCCCCTCGTTCATGTGAGACTGCACCCAAAAAACATCGCTAGAATTATCAGTTATCACAAAACACTACAAAAATCACAAGCCACCCTCACGAGCTCACGGCCTCACCTTGAATGGCAGAGTGGAACAGACAGACCTAACGTAAGCCATGGTTTATGTTTTACATTCCACTGCCAACCGACTAGCGCGTGACAAACAAGGTTATATGCAGGGGTCAAGCGTCGAAGACTTCGTTCCGTACACGGCTTAGGTGGGATGGGTCAATTTACAGACAAAGTTTTACTAGCTTTTTGCTGTTTCCAGAGGGGAAAAAAGGGGGGCAGGTGCCAATGCCATAACCAGATAACCACCTTAACCCGCTAAATTCTGAACAAGTAGACATCTGAATTTCAGGGCACAGTTATAGCAAATGGTTGCAGGAAATCAAAGCATATACAACTACTAACGCAGTTATAGCAGATGGTTCTGCCAATTTTGGAGATTATCAAACTAAAGGAAAGCATTATCATTTGACGAGGGGATATACAACACAATACAGCACAGCACAGATCAATCGAGAAAGATAGCAGTAAAATCCACTGCAAAGTTAGCATAGCAATCAACCATGTATCGGTGGATAGGCAAAGAGGAGGAGGAGGAGCAGCAGAACGTACCATCGCCGGCGGAGGGCGGCCACGCCATGGCGCACGGAGGAGGGGTGTAAGGGAAGGCGGCGCAGGTGAGGTATATGGGCGGAGGCCGGTGGAGAGGGAAGGAGCAGCAGGGGCGGGGCGGTCGGGGCGAGTCGGAGGAGGAGGTGGCGGCGGCGGCGGCGGCGGCGAGGTAAGGCAGGGAGGCGATAGCAGCTTGGTCGGGAGTCCGATGCGCAGCATGAGGTAGAAGCTGGCGTCCTTGACGACCCTCGCGAACTGCACCAGATCGAAGCGTTCCTCCAAGTAGTACTGCAATCCATTCAGCAATGGCACACATGAAAACCCTCACGAGCTAGCAGCGGCGAGGACGGCTCGGGAGGACGAGGGCGGCTCCGGAGGATCCCGATCCGATCTAGAAGGCCGGTACCCGATCTCCCTTCACCGGCCGCTGCCGCCGCCGACGTCGGCGGTGGCGGCCACGCCATGGCTGTCGAAGACGGCGGGCGGGGCTGGCGTAGCCTGCCGGATCCCCTTCGTGCGGGGGGTTCGGTTTCTTGGTGGCGCAGGTGGAGGTCTGGCAGCGGGGCGGCGGCGCTCGACCTTGCGCGGCGTCTGTCGGCGCGCTGCAGGGAGGCGTGGATGGGGCGGAGAGGGGCGGGCGTGGTGATGCCCGGAGGCGACGGCGCGGAACCTACGGCCATGGCGCTCCTGCGCATGCCTAGCGTGCGCTGCAACCCTCCTCCTGTCGTTGTCACGTGTGCCCGATCTGCTCGGTCTGTTCGCCGGAAGCTGGCCGGCGGCGTGGGGGCTGGCCGTGTGCTGGAATAAAGGCGGTGGTCCTAGGGTTCCTTTTGCGCCAAGACGAAGATCAACCTAACACACGTCCTTCCAATCTGGCCGGAGTGGCGGGTTCTGGAAGGCTCCGCCGGCAAACTCCCATGGGCGCATTATGCCTGGAGATTGCTGGATTGGGTGGGATTCGGTCGTGCCCATGTTCTCCGTTAAGGAGGGAGCGACGCGAAGCTCTGCTACCTGTTACCATCAGGAGATATGTTTTACTCCATGGTGAAGTCAGAGGCGGAGAATGTCATGAAAGCCGAGATCGGATGACTAGTATGGGTGATCGGAGACTACGGCGTTGAGGAACTTGCTTGGAGTTTCGGGATTTGTAGCAGCGGTATGTAAGTGGGGGCGACAACACAAGTGAAGTTCAAGGTCTTAACTTTCAGGGTGAAAATCCAAGGTCTGGTCTTAATTGGTTGTGCCTGGCAATGACCTTGTTGAAGGCATTGTTTTTGAGAGCGGGGATTATCTCCAGGGTGAAAACCCAAGATCTACGATCGGGCGATGACGGCGCTGGTGCACTGTTTCCTTCTTGGAGGCGTCGCTTTTGGAGAACTTGGATATCAGGTGTTGACTTGGCGGTGGTTGTGCTGCTGCTGCAAAAACTGAAACTCTGTAGCAGGACTTTTCTTTTTTAGTTTCTTCTTTCTTTTTTTGGCTGTGTGCATCCGTCATGCCATTAGGGCATCGCGTTGTTGCAGAGGCTGGGTGTAATTGGTATCTTCGCGATATTAATATATACTCTTTATCGAAAAATGAAAACCCTCAAGAACGAACTAAATGCAGCACAAAAAATTGAAGACGAGCGGGCGCGGCGGGCGGACCTTGCCGGGGGCGGTCTCGTGGCCGTTCCAGAACACGTACGTCTGGATGCAGTAATCACTTGGTACAACGCCAGGTCCGGCGGGGGAGGGCTGCCGCGGGGCGGGGCTACGACTGCGGTGAGGCTCGGCCATGGGGAGTATTAGAGTATAGGTCGGTTACGTTACCATATCCGGCAAGGTTTGGAATTGTAATCTATCTCTATTAGTCTTGGAGCCCAAGTCTTGTAATTTATATAAACAACCCTTTGAGGCCCCAATCAATACAAGTTATTATTCTCCAAACTATCATGGTATCAGACGCCTAGGTTTTCCGCACCTGGCATGGCACCGCCACCCGTGCCGCCGCCCCGGCCGACTCGGCCCCTCTTCTCCATGGCCGAGTTCTGCGCCGCCGGCGCCCCCACTTCTTCTTCCTCCTCCACAACTACCCAAATACCTTCCCCTCAATTCCCAATTATCTCCCTCGCCGACACCATTGCCGACGTCTCCCCCTTCATTCCGATCTCGTTAGATCTTGGCGCCCACAACTACTACCATTGGCGCCACCTCTTCACCATCCATCTCGGCCGCTGCGGCCTCCGCCACCACATGGATTCATCCTACCCTCCGCAGCACGCTGATCCTCGCTGGGTGAAAGATGATCTCACCATCATCCAGTGGATTTACACACGCATCTTCACGGAGCTCTTCAATCTGGTCTCCTCCGACGACGCCACCGCCGCCGAGCTTTGGGCGTCCCTTCAACAGCTGTTCCAGGACAACTCCGACGCGCGCATCAACGCCCTTAACACCGAGCTCCGTACGCTCGTCCAAGGAGACGCCCCGGTCACCGTTTTCTGCCAGCGAATCAAGGCGATCGGCGATGAACTTCGTGAACTCGGCGATCACGTCGACGATCGCGCCCTCATCAACGCTCTCCTCGTCGGCCTCGGCGAGCAGTTCGAGAAGCAGCAGTCCTTCATCCCCATGCTCAAGCCCTACCCCACCTTCAAGGAGGTTCGCTCCCTCCTCCAGCAAGAAGAGAAGAATCAAGCTCGCAAGGCGCAACGGCCGTCGCAGGTGTTTCACGCTGCCGATTCTGCCGCGGCCAGGCTTGCCGGGGCCGCGCCTGGCGTGCCGCACCCTCCCCTCCTACCGCGGCGGCTGCAGCTACTCCACCGCCTCCAGGCTGGCGCACGAGCCCGAACTACCGGGGCAAGAATCCGATCTACCGGCCCCCTGCATCTCGCTCTGCCGGCACTGCTCAAGCTCCGCCATCGGCCTCTCCATCGCCACCGGCCCCCTCCACGTGGCAGCCTCCGCACGATCCCTGGACTGGCCTTGTTCAAGCTTGGCCGATGCCCTGGTCGGCTCCTTCGCCGTACGGTGCCCCGCCTGCTTACACGGGCACGTGGAGCCCTGGCCTCCGCCCGGCAACCGGCTCTCCTGGACTCCTTGAGCCCAAGCCGCTGGCGCATGTCTACACCGCCACTCCTACGCCACCTCCCAGCGCGCCAGGACTACCGCCACCCTACTATACCTTGCCGGCTTCTTACGGCACTTTGCCGGGCTTGCCGGGCTTGCCGGCCTCTTACGGCACCTTGCCGGGCTTGCCGGCCCAGACGGCATACTACCAGTCGCTGACCCTGCCCTACGCTCCCATGCACGCTCCTGGCCCCTCTGCTCCTCCCCAGCAGCCGGCCTGGGATCAAGCCGCCTTCCTCAACGCCATGAACAACTTTACACTCAATAACGAAGGTACGGATTGGATTTTCGATTCTGGTGCATCCTCGCATATGTCTTCAAATATGAATTTGCTGTCAGCTTGCTCTTCTTCTATTTTTTCTACGATCACCATTGGTGATGGTTCCACCATACCTGTTTCCGGCACCGGTCACTCTTACATCCCTTCCTCTTTCGGCAATTTTCTTCTTCGCAATATTCTTGTTTCTCCTTCCCTCATCAAAAATCTTATTTCTGTTCGCCAATTTTGTATTGACAATCGAGTAATTTTGGCTTTTGACCCTTTTGGTTTGTCTGTGAAGGATCTGGCAATGGGGGAGTTACTCGCTCGGTACAATAGCACGGGCGATCTTTATCCGCTTCATGGCACACCTACGTCCACTCCCCGCGCCATGCTTGCTTCAGTGGACTTGTGGCATCGTTGTCTAGGACACCCCAATAAATCAACCTTGTCATCTTTGCTGCAAGAATTTTGTATCCCTAGTTCTAGTGTTCCTCATAATCCCTCTCTTTGTACTGCCTGTCAATGCGGCAAACATGTTAGATTACCTTTTGGAACCTCTACTACCATTAGCACTTTTCCTTTTGAGTTAATTCACTGTGATTTATGGACTTCTCCCGTTCCTAGTGTCTCTGGTTACAAATATTATCTTGTGATTTTGGATGACTACTCTCATTATATTTGGACTTTTCCTCTCCGTGCTAAATCTGAAGCACATGCCATCTTTCTCAATTTTCGACAATATGTTCTTACACACTTTGGCTTGCCCCTTAGATTTATTCAATGTGATAATGGTCGAGAATTTGACAACACTCAAAACCGCACCTTCTTTCTCTCTCAAGGCATTCTTCTTCGTTTTTCTTGCCCTTATACCTCCCCTCAAAACGGTAAAGCTGAACGTTCTCTTCGCTCCATTAATGATATTCTTCGCACCTTGCTCCTACAAGCTTCTCTACCCTCTCGTTTTTGGGTCGAAGCCCTCCGCACTGCCACTCTACTTCTCAATATTCGTCCCACTAAGAGTTGTCCTCTTTATTCGCCTTTTCAATCTCTTTTTCTCTCTCATCCCGATTATTCCTTTTTCCGTGTTTTTGGCTGTCTTTGTTTCCCGAACACTGCCTCTACCGCCTCTAACAAACTCGAACCCCGTTCACTTCCTTGCATTCATCTTGGTCTTTCTGATGATCACAAAGGATATCGCTGTTTTGATCCATCTTCTGGTCGCGTGTTTGTCTCTCGCCACGTCACATTTGATGAAAACACGTTTCCTTTTTCTGTCACTCACACCGCATCAATCCCTACCACCCCTCCCTCTCCCACGGCAAGGCCGGCAAGTCTGGGCAGCCCGACAAGCCTGGCACCGGCCCAACCGGCAAGCCCAAACCCGGCACGTCTGGCCAGCTCGACAATCACAACACCGACAGGCCCGGCAAGCCCGGACCCGGCAAGCCCGGACCCGGCAAGCCCGGACCCGGCAAGCCAGGAACCGGCAAGTCCGGACTCTGCAAGTCCGGCAAGCCTGGCAACCACGCCACCAGCAGATCCGGCAAGCCCGTCCCCGGCAAGCCCGGTCCCGACAAGCCCGGCAAGCCAGACAAGTCCGGCAACCCCGGCAACCTCGGTACCGCCAACCTCCCCGTCACCACTACCACCCAACGCCGTCCCCATTCCACCACCCACAAATGATCACGTCATGTGCACCCGTGGTAAACGCGGATTTCTTCTACCCACCAAATGCCTCAACCTCACAGCCACCCCAACCCCAGCAAGTCCGTCCAGTCCGGCAACCCCGGCAACCACGGCTTCGCCAAGCACGGCAACCCCGGCAACCTCGGCCCTTTCTCCTATTTCCTCTTCTTACAAACGAGCTCTTCTTGATCCTCTTTGGCTCTCAGCTATGCGCGATGAATTTAACGCTCTTCAGCAAAATAATACATGGACTCTTGTTCCCACACCTCCTGGCGTTAATGTTGTTTCTGGAAAATGGGTTTTTCGTCATAAATTTCATTCTGATGGCACTCTTGCTCGTTACAAAGCCAGATGGGTGTGTCGTGGTTTCTCTCAGCAACAGGGCATTGATTTTGATGAAACTTTTTCTCCTGTTGTTAAACCCAGTACTATTCGAGTTGTTCTTAGTCTTGCTATTTCCTCCTCTTGGCCCATTCATCAGCTAGACGTTAAAAATGCTTTTCTTCACGGCACTCTTAATGAAACTGTTTATTGTCAGCAACCATCTGGTTTTGAGGATCCCTCTTCTCCCAATTCTGTTTGCCTTCTTCACAAATCTCTTTATGGTCTTAAACAAGCTCCTCGTGCTTGGTTTCAACGTTTTGCTTCCTTTATTCAAACAGTAGGCTTCCATCCCTCCAAATCTGATTCTTCCTTATTTATTTTTCGCTCCTCTTCCCACATTGCCTATCTCTTGCTTTATGTTGATGATATCGTTCTCACGGCTAGCTCTGACTCTTTTCTTCAACATATAATCTCTTCTCTTAATCATGAATTTTCCATGACTGATCTTGGTCCTCTTCATCATTTTCTTGGCGTTACCGTTTCTCGTACAAAATCTTCTCTTTTTCTCTCTCAACGCTCCTATCTTTTAGACTTGCTTTCTCATGCTGGTATGTCTGATTGTCAACCCACTCGTACACCGGCCGACGTTGGTGCTAAGTTGTCGGCTGATGGTGATCCAGTTTCTGATCCCACTTTGTATCGTAGCATCACTGGTGCTCTCCAATATGCCACTCTCACTAGGCCCGACATTTCCTACTCCGTTCAGTAAGCCTGTCTTTTTATGCATGATCCTCGTGCTCCTCACCTTGCTCACGTCCACCGCATTCTTCGCTATTTAAAAGGAACTCTTGATCATGGTCTTCTCATTAATTCTTCTTCCCCGACAAGCTTGACAGTTTATTCTGATGCAGACTGGGCAGGTTGTCCAGATACTCGACGGTCCACATCCGGCTTTTGTGTTTATTTGGGTGATAATCTTGTTTCTTGGTGTTCTAAAAGGCAGGCAACAGTTTCCAGGTCTTCTGCTGAGGCTGAGTATAGGTCGGTTGCTCATGCTGTGGCTGAAGCGGTGTGGCTGCGTCAGCTTCTCGTGGAACTTCATCGCCCACTGGATCGTGCCACCATCGTTTATTGTGATAACATCTCCGCCGTATACATGGCTTCCAATCCAGTTCAGCATCGTCGCACCAAGCATATTGAGATTGATATACACTTTGTTCGAGAGAAGGTGGCTCTTGGCGAGGTTCGCGTTCTTCATGTACCTACCAGTGCTCAATTTGCTGACATTTTCACCAAAGGACTTCCGACTGCATCTTTCACCGACATACACTCCAGTCTCAACATCGTTACTCCTGACGCTGAGACTGCGGGGGGATATTAGAGTATAGGTCGGTTACGTTACCATATCCGGCAAGGTTTGGAATTGTAATCTATCTCTATTAGTCTTGGAGCCCAAGTCTTGTAATCTATATAAACAGCCCTTTGAGGCCCCAATCAATACAAGTTATTATTCTCCAAACTATCAGAGAGTAAGAGGAGGCGGGAGAGGATGCGGGATAGGAGGTGGCGGTCGCCGGCGTCGCGGGAGAGCCATGGGGATTTTTGAGTGTTGTGATTGTTGTGAGGAGAAGAGACTGGATCTGCAACAAAAATTACCATGGGAATTTTACAGAGTAGAGCAAATGAAGGATTTACCCTTTCAGATAGATCTGCAACCCTAAACTAGCAAGGGCATTTCTAATCGATCCCTTATAACCGGTTAGAGGAGTAAAAATGCGGTTTTACTCCTCTAACCAGCATCTATCCGATCCCTTATCCGCCGTAAGGGAGTAAATTTTTTACTCTGACCCCAACTTTCTCCCTAAATATACTCCACCATTCGGCGCTCGAGTAAAAGTCGCGCCTCTTCTTCACTGCCCCTCCCTCCCATGCCGCATCTGCGCCAACGCTGCCCCTCCCACCTCCCGCCGGTACCCGCCCGCCGCCGCGGACGCTCCGTAGGCTCCGCCGCTGTCCTCCACCACTTCGATTTGTGCCTCCTCATCCCGTCGTCGGCGAAGAAATGGTGGATCTGTGGCTGCTCTGGCCGCCGCCGGATTTGGCGTTTCCGGCCGCCGGCGGCTGCGCCTTGCCATGGTTGCCATGGATTGGCCGAGAAGTGGACCGCACAGCCCCGACAACGCCTCTGGGCCGCATGCAGATACCGGCTCCTCCTCTAGCCACTCGAATCTCTCCCGTCGGCGGCCCGCCAGCAAAGGCACGCCCGGCCATCGCCCGGGCTCGGCGCTGGCCCGGTGCCTCGTCGGCTCGCCGTTGCCGGTCATACAGTGCGACGAGTGCCCGCGTACGGTGGTGCGCTGAGTTTCTACCACGCCACAACATCCCGGATGGGTGTTCTTCAAGTGCACAAATGATGGGGTATGTGCTTGTTTTGATTCAGTTGTTCACCGAATTCGGCGCAATTTCGGTAGCTCATTGTTTGCTCAATTTTGTGTGTAGGATGGATGCAAGTTTTGGTATTGGGAAGAAGAATATATCGATATATTGATAGGACAAAAATTAATAGATGTTCGTGCATTCGTTGCTAGAATAGAGACGAGAGATGAGACTAAAGATGAAATTATTAGATTCGAAGCACCGTCTACTGCTTTAGAATCGAAGAACAAGGAAGTGTTGAAACTCGAGAAGCCGCATATCAATAATGAAGACATAGAAAAGATATTGGTCCAACTAGTGGGAGCAGTTAGGGAAATTGGATATCTTCTAAAATGTCTAATTGTGATTCTTGTTTTCTTTGGTCTTGCTCTCGTAGCGAAGAATTGGTGAATTATGTACTCCAATGTATCAAAATGTCGTTGAATGAAATAAAGAAGTAAAGAAATGTGTTTCGGTGGCCCAAAATCAGATGTAAATGAATTTTTTTACTCCGTTATATATAGGGGGTCGGCTAGGTCCGGCGAAATTTTAGTGGAGTAAATATACTCCACTAAGCTTTTACTCCGCCGGATACTCTGCTATTTTTAGGGGATCGGTTAGAAATGCCCTAAGCGTGCACGTGCGTTCTCTCAAATATAACACATGTCTTTTGAAATCTATTTATTTTTTATTGAGTTGATTTTTATTTAGTTTTTTCCCATCTAAATAGGGTATCATGGGCCTAACGGTGTAAGCATGTTGATTTCAGCGGAGCTAACTGCTATAGAAATGGCATGTTTCTTGCAGTAAATATTGGTAGCAAAAGCGAGGAAATTGAGTCGGACTGCATGTTTACAGTAGAATGGGTACCAATGATGGATGACTATTTGGATCCGGAATTATGGAGTGTAAGCAATTTGCGATGGACTTCACCAAAATATGCTTTAAGCATTGCTTCCGGGAAGCAAACCAAGTTGTTGATTCTCTAGCAAAAAATTCTTTTAGTAGCCGATCATCTAGTTCATGGGAAGGTCCACCTCTTTGTGCGATGGCATAGATATTGTTTGTTGCTTCACTGTCAGTGAACTTCAAAATATGTACCAAAATTGCTTCCGTGGATCCATGGTAGTAATATATATTTTCTATAGCTTCATCCTCATCAGACATATTATTCAATAAAAAAATTATCCAAAAATCTTAATAATTTTAAATTAAATTTAATTGCCAATGGGCTCTTTATATAATTCACAACCTTTAAAGCACGCCCCGGCGGCCTCACTTGTTGATAAAAAGATCATTCTCACAAAAAAAGAAGATTGATAAAAAGATGACACCCGTGGCCACACACACCACTGACACTCTCATCCTCCTCTCTTTCTCTCTCTCGCACGGACAGAGTACAAGCAGCACCCCTGCCCTCCCCACTGCCTCCCGCCGCCGGCGCAGGGACCCTCCCCCTCCCTTGCTGCGCGCTGCTTCGGCAGGGACTGCCCCTCCCATGCCTCCCCAGTCCCCACCGCTGCTGAGAGGACCGCCCTTCCCTTGCTTCTCCACCTCCGTCGACGGAGGCGCAGACTTCGTCTCCACCAGATCCTCGGTCGCGGACTCGACGCGAGCGTTGGAGGGCTCTGCAGCGCCTACTTCCTCCTCCCGTGGGACAAGACGCAAAATCGGAGCGAGCGCTGAGGAGCGCCGGCGAGGACGCCCTGCTCCGATGGGTTGGGCGTGTCGCGAGCCTCACCGTGTGGCCAAGTACAACATGCTCCAGAGTGGATGGTCGACACCCTCCCCACCTCGCCCGTGACTGGTATTTCGCTGGTCATCCCCCCTCTGCTCGGTTCGGCTCTGTCCGATGGCGCTGCCTGGATGGCGAGAACGATAGGCGCCGGCGGACCGGCGGAAATTTGGGCCGGTCCCGCGCATGCGTTGGATTAGATCAATAATACCCGTCAGATCTTATCCCCACATTATCCTCTAAGCAAAAAACGCTTCGTCCTCGTATCTCCTTCCACGTCTCACGCCCCGCTGACCAGTAGCTCGCGGCCATGGCGGAGACTGCGCTCGCCGCCGCCCGCGCTTGCCGGCCATCGGTGACATTCGCGCTTGTCTCCCCCGGCCGCCCGCGCTCGCCGGTCATCCGCGCTTGTCTCGCCGCCATCGTTGACGCTTGACTGGTTCCAGCAAAAACACATGCTGGTCGTAGCAATTTTTGCACTGGATGCAGCTCCGCCCCGTCATTGTCGCCGACGCTCGATTGGGTCGAGCAAAAACACATGTTGTTCGTAGCAAAATTTTGTTGTTGATGCAGCTCCACGTCGCTGTCGTCGTCGACGCTCGACTGGTTCCAGCAAAAAGACATGCCGGTCCTCGTCGCCGTTCGTCCATCCTCGCCGCCCGCGGTCACCACGCTCACCCAGCCTCTGTTTGTAGCAAAAAACGAAGCCGGCCGTAGCAAAAAACGAGTCGGTTGTAGCAAAAACAAGTTGCTGTGCGCGGTCACCACGCTCGCAATCTCTGTTTGTAGCAAAAAAGAAGCCGGTTGTAGCAAACAACGGAGCCGGTTGGTAGCTTTTCGTCGTCGTCCATGGCTTCCGTCGTCTATGGTTGAAACTTTTTTCGCTGTTGGTTGAAGCTTTTCTCGTAGCCGGTTGCAGCTTTCGGGTTTGCGCAAATGCCTCACCTCCAAAAATCAGTCTTCTGGTTGAATCTTTTTCCTTGTAGCTTTCTTATGAATGATTGCAGCTTTCTTATGAACGATTGTAGCTTTTCAATTTGCACGGTGTCTCGGTTGAAGCTTTTTATGCCGCGGGTTGAAGCTTTCGAATCGAACAGTGGAAGCTTTCGTATGAACGGTTCCAACATCACCCCGCTGTCGCGCACCATGGCTGGTCGTGCGCCCTTGACGGGCACCAGCGCCGCGCGCGGCCCTCTTGCAGGCCCCTGCCTCGCGACTTCTCCACCCTCGCCGTCTTCTTCGCCCCCGCCGTGGCTCGCCGTAGCAGCAAAAAGGCTCGTCATGCCGGTGCGCTGCGCGCAGTGGCGCAGATGAAGGAAAAGGAGTGGTTGCTCTGTGTCGTGGGGGAGAGAAGAAGATAATGAAAAAAAAAAGATTCGGAGGAGGAGTGCTCCCGTGGCCTGCGCGACGCACGATCGAGAGCGATCGCAAGGCGCACGCGCGTCCGGCGCAACAGTTCAGCCGGCGCTCCGGATGTAAACGTTTCCCTTGTTTTATTCTAAAGAAGATTGGTTTATGGAAGTTTCTGTATGTTTTTTTTTCTGTTTGACAACATCAATTAGAAGGTAAGATATTGGAAGTATTCAAGGTTTATATGTCTTGCCTCCTTTTATTTAGAGTTATTTGTATATTGAATAATGCACTTAGAGTTATTTGTAAAGATTAATATTAGCTTGAAAAATGACCATGCTATGGCTGCACTGGTTTAACACAAGACACTGTTGTGAATTAATACGAATTGTATATCCGGTTGCTAGCCGTCTGTAGTTGCCAAGTACTCCCTCCGTCATATAAGACGTTATTACATCCAATATGCTCACATATTGGATGTAATAACGTCTTATATTATGGGACACAAGGAGTATAAAACTTTCCAGATCCTTGAGGCAATCAACATGCATTTGCATAGGTTCTGTAACTCAAAATGCATCCAGGTTTAGCTCTGACAGGAACAACTATGGGACAGGTACAACATGAAGTTGGGTTCTAGTGTTTTAGCTATAGTGCGGGTGCATCTTCCTTGCTTAGTCTAATTGTGATTGTCAAATGTTCGTTGATTGCTAATATTTTTTGTGAAATCTTCTAGTGCATATGTGAAGGGAAGCAAGCCTGGATTCACTGAATGGTGTATACACACCAAGTGCACCTCGCTTTCATAATAGCAAGCAACCCCATTCTGAGGTACGTTCTCTTCGCTTGCAGCCCTTTTAAGAGTTTGATATTTCCAGTTAGTCTCCTCTGATGGTGATGCACTGATGCTTGATAACCCCATTCTGAGATTTTGTATAGTCCTTTCATTCAAATGTCCCAAAACTAACATAAAAATGTGGTAATCCATTGGCACAAATGAACTGCATACAGTACTCTCAAGCCTGCAAATACCAATTGGCAGGCTAACATCCAGAGAAGGATGTACTGAACTTAGGTTGCAGAAATTCAGAGAAGCATGTACTGGATTTAGCAAGTAGAAATTCAGAGAAGCATGAGTGGAGGAGCCGAGTCTACCTTTTCCTATTATCAATTGGGATGTCACTTTTTTCTGTTAGGGGAAAAGACGTGCTCAGGGTCTTGTTGATCCAGAACTTGTTGACTATCTGACTTCCATGCTACAAAAGATAGGCATCTCCTAAATTATGTTGCTAATTCTTTCGTTTACCCAAGATGGATGTCAGTTCTCCCAATGTGCTTACTTATATAACAAAACAGATTAGAGATATGTTCAGCGCCATGCATTCAGTTTCATGCAAAGTACATAAACTCTATATTATAGGCCATTGTGTTTATTTATACTCGGTATATTAAGAAATAGGAGCACAATTGTAGTCATGTTTCTTTGTTACTCTTTGTATTTCTGAATTTTGACCCAAATCTGCCATGAGGAATCTGCCCATGAACTTTGACCGATGTCCATCATTTTGGTCATTATTAATTTTGTTGTCGCAAGTGCAGATTCTTCTAATTATAGTACTCTTAATAATTGAATAGGTGGGGAGAGTTGGTGTTTCAGGAAACCAGATTGCTTTACTTGCTACAGAGTATGAGCCACCAAGGTTTGTTTCCCGTGAGCTAGCTTCCTACACCCAGCCGGCGGCTTGATGTTAAGGTAAAGAAAAATCTGATCAAAGTTCGTACCTAATCAAAATTCGCTGGCTTGATGGCGAGGGCCTCAACGTGGCGAAAGCAGCAGCCCGCGCTCACATCCGTGGGTCAGCAGAGGAGAGCGGCAGGTGGCCACGACGCCTCGCGCTCACGTCCGTGGGCAGCAGAGTTGGAGCGGACGGTGGCGCTGGAGACCCTCGCTCACATCCATTGGGCAGCAGAGGAGAGCGGGAAGCGGCGATGACGGCCTGTGCTCGCGTCCTTGGGGAAGTAGAGGACGAGCGGACGGCAGTGACTGAGTCCCTGTTCGCGTCCGTGGGGTAGTAGAAGAGGAGCGGGCGGCGGCGACGTCGATCCGTGCTCGCGCCCATGGGGCAGCAGCCAGCAGAGGAGGAACGGCGGGCGGTGGCGGCGATCTGCGCTCGCGTTCCTGGGGCAGCAGAGGAGAGACAACTTGTTATGAGGGAAGAAAGAAAATTACGGGATAGAAATCCCTTATCCCAGCTAATTGAGGACGAACAGGTGCGCGGGGCAGTCTGCTCCGGCAGAACATTTAATCTGGATCGTTCATTTGCGTGGCAGACTATTGATGTAATATGGACTGTTAGATGTGATTTACTTGGATTGATTGAACGCTTCTGGTAATCTTGTGTACATTTTGTGGTGTGTTTGTAGAGAAATTCATGTTTGCTCTTTTAATAATAGTAGAGACTAATTGGTCCTGCCTAAATTTTGTAACGGTCCATCATTACATGTAATTTTTCATAATTTTAATTTTGTAACTCCTCGTAATTCCTATTTTTCCACCGTCAGATTAGGCTGGATGGATGGCTCCTAAAATCGCCAATCACCGTAACGGTTGTACGTACATGCTATGATATAATTAGTACTGGAGGCGTGCACTATACAAAATCGCTCATTGCATGTGTTCACGACGGTAATGTATTAACTTTTATGTAATAATGTGATCATGAATTTAGATTATGTATGCACATCAATATTGGACAAATAATTTAATGTGACGTGAACCCTATTACGAAAATGTGTATTTGACAGTAAGAATTTCTCCATGTGTTTGTACACAAATTGGTGACTCTAGCAAACCCACCCCTCCTCTAGACAACAAATAATTGAACTAGTTTACCAAATTGACTTAGTCATTTTGGACAGCTAATAATTCAGTAGTATTGTTAGACCAGGGCTATGGAAACATGGAAGATGAACATGATTTACTCCAGATTCATATTGCAAACTGGTAGTAAAACTCTTCACAACCGCTTTGTGGGCACAACTAGGACTCTAGGAGTAATGGGCGCTCTCACTCCGTTGGAGTAATACCGCTGTGTATCACAACCACATGCATACATACCGGGACTGGAACCTATTCTGAAATGGGAAAGTTACGCACGGCTCGGTTGTGAAGCCCCTTTCTGTAGTACGTAGAGCCTGGTTGGTAACATAAAACCAGGAGGCTTTCACTCCCGGTTAAAGTAACTGATGTATGGGTATATATAGAACACCAGTATGCGTACAACTAGTTCGTGAGGTGTGTGTGTGGGTGGGGTGGGGGGCATATAGCTTGTTTCTCTAGTTGTAGATGCTTTGATGATTGGAGATTGTTAACGGCTGACTACTACTATGACTTAAGTCGTCGGCCTGATTTGGCTCCCACATGCACACGTTAAGTAAAGCACGCATGCACGTTTTACTTTTTTCCCATACACTAGTGTATGAAAACAGGGCTTTAGTCCCGGTTCCAGAGGGCCTTTAGTCCCGGTTCTGCAACCGGGACTGAACAATCGGGACTAAAGGCCCCCACTTTTAGTCCCGGTTGGGTTACGAACCGGGACTAAAGGAGCTCCACGTGACCGCTGTGGGGCGCCCAGGCAGGAGGACCTTTAGTCCCGGTTGGTAACACCGATCGGGACTAAAGGGTCTCCACGTGGCCGCTGCGCAGCGCTCAGGCAGGAGGACCTTTAGTCCCGGTTGGTAACACCAACCGGGACTAAAAGGCCGCCACGCGTCAGCCCCTGCCAAGCGCTGTTTTTTTTTTTGAAAGGAGGGGTTTAGGGTTTAGGGGTTTCATATTGTGTTTCCCCCTTTTCTTTTTGTGTTTACCATTCAATTCTTTTACATTTAGGGTTTTCGTTTTTATTTTACGTTTTCCATTCAACTTGACGCTAGCTACTACATATAGCAATGAAGGAACCATTACACGAATCGTCATGAATATAGAGAGAAGTGACATCTTTTTCTCCGTGCTTGGTCGAACAACAAGTTTTCGTATATCTATTCGACGCTACTACGTATAGTACACGTTCATGCATATATACAATGTAACATCTCTTACGATCCCTAATATCTAATTACCAAAATCGCATTGCCACTCCCGATGAAATTCTGCGTCTGTAGGTATGACATGGTCAACAAAGAATCCCGCCAATTCCTCTTGAATTGCTCGTATGCGATCAGTTGTTAGGAGTTCGTCCCGCTTCCGCTTGATCTAATTTAAAGAAGGGGGTCAATATATATATATATATATATATATATATATATATATATATATATATATATATATATATATATATATATATATATATATATATATGAATGAAACTCAACACAATTGATGGTAATAAAATACAAATGTGAATATTGTTTACATACTTCAAATTGTTCTTCAGATCTGCCCTGCTCAGAGGTCTTGTGGCGAATGTACTCGCAAACGTAGTATCCACATAAATTATTCCCGGGTTCCTGCCACAAGAACTTTACGAGAATAGAGTTCAATCAAAATGATAATCAAACATGATAATGGTATTGAAACTAGAATCAATGAGAGATGCGCGGAACTAGCTAGTAGTACTTACACTTCGGGGTGTGAAAATCGCAGCTCCTTTTTCCATTCACCCCTAACCTGGTTGGTGAACTTTTTCCAAACCCTGCCCGGCAAAGAAAATGATTACTTGATATCAGGAAATGAACGAAAGTTGTCGATATGGTGCGATAATGATTGAACTTACTTCTGGAGCATTTGACTCATGTCCGCCCACTCCTTAGCCTCTTTACGTCTCGAATCCAAGACAACTACTAGTCCCGCGTCAAGCTGAATGGCTAGCAGAATATAGTGGAACCTGCGCACGCATAACTCATCAATTACACTTAACCTCGAGTAAGCGAAACAGAATGTGCACAAGACAGTAACACTCACTTGAAGTTGTAAGGAAATAATATTTCCCTTTTGTTTTGTTGTCCAAGTAACGGCTTTAGCAAGTAATTCTCTGTATCATCGGGGCTTTTTTGTACCGTATATTCATTTACGGTATTTGGATTAATGAACCCAATGTCATAGATTTTTCCTCTGCATTCGCGGATCTTCAATCTGCATAATATAGTGTGAGGATAATTATACATGCAATGAACGAGCTGAGCTAGAGACTTAATTACAGAAAAAAATACTTACAGACAATAGCAACTGACGATAGCTTTGTCGAGGGCGGCTTGATTGTATAACTGAAATAATTCTTCAAATTCAATGTACAACGCCTCGACTCCATTGAAGTAGTGCTCATCTTTAATTCCCACTAAGATATTGTTGGTCCCTTCATTGCAGGCTTTCAAGTACCAGTTATGCAATGTTCGCATCATCGTTGATAGACGCGGGAGTTGCTCAGGTCTGACGAGAGGCTTCCCGTGCTCGTATCTAAAGGCTACCTCAGCTATTTCGAACTGTACCTCATCGCCTAAGTAATCAGCAAGAGTGTAACCAGGATGAGCGGCCGCTGCCCTCGGATCATTAGCGATATCGGGAAACACCTTGAGCGAGGGGGGGGGGGCACGATTGTTTTTCCTGTTCGCCGAGCTGGGGAATTGTTTTCCCACTTCTTGCAGCACTGCTAGTACTTCCCGACCTTTTCGCTTCATGAAATGTCTTTACAATACAGTCATCATAGTGTGAGAGCGGCGGAGGAGATGGTGGGCGCTGAAGGGCATCCAGACAGCGCTTCGCTTTTACCGGATCTATTTTCTCCTTTGGATCTGGACGTTTCGGTGCAAGCTGGCGTTTCACATCGGCAGCCACGAACTCGTCGGTTTCCTCCTCAGTCATGTCGTATCGTAACTTGGGAGGAGCCTTCTTGACGCTTGGACCTGCTCTGGATTTTTTCGTTGTTGTACTGCTAGCCGCCGGAGCGGCGGCGGGTCTCTTCCGTCGTTGTTGGGAGGAGCCTTCTTGACGCGGCGGAGGAGGCGGAGTCCGCTGACGCGGCGGAGACAGCTGAGGCGGCGGAGGATTCTGCTGAGGGGCCTCCTCCGGCGGAGTCCGCTAACGCGGCGGAGACAGCTGAGGCGGCGGAGGATTCTGCTGAGGGGCCTCCTCCGGCGGAGTCCGCTGAGGCGGCGGAGACAGCTGAGGCGGCGGAGTGTGCTGACGTGGCGAAGATGACTGAGGCAGCGGAGATAGAGCTGGACAGTGAGGAGTCTGCTGAGGGGCCTCCTTCGGCTGAGTCTGCTGACGCGGCGTCCATTGTGGAAGCACGATGTATTCCTTGCTCCATAGAATGGTAGTCCTTACGGCATCTACCAGATGAGTCTCCCCTTCACCTGTAGGGTACTCAAGCTCCAGCCCCTCGAATCCATTGGTAACTTCATCCACCCCGACAATAGCAAAGCCATCTGGAATCGGATTGCAATGGAAAGTTCCATCAGGTTTAGGAGGTAAGACATAGCCGACCGCCACCTTCAAGGGTAGGTTGATGCATTTCGCCATTAGCTCAGAATGTTCCCTCTCCGTGATATAATCCACGGGGTAGCGAGGAGCCGTGATATCAGGCCGAACAAGCTCCGTGGAAGCCACGCTGCTTTTCCGCTGAGATGGTGGGGTAGCTTCGTGGGCAGTATCGAATGAAGGATCTTCGTGCTGCTAAGATGGTGAGCCGGTAGCTCGCTGACTGGTAAGTGCCTCTAGTTTCTTCTCCTGCAACGCTAATCTTTCTTCTACCTTCTGCATCCGGTCTGCTTCCTCTTTCTTCTTTCTCCCTCGGCTTCTATAACCAGCACTGTCGGGAAACCCATGCACCCACGGAACGGAGCCTGCTGTGTCTCGTGTTCGTCCAGGGTGTTCAGGATTCCCGAGGGCGCGTGACAGCACGTCCTTCTCTCTGTCGGGATGGAACCTCCCTTCGTGCACGTCCTTGATTGCTTCCTGAATCTTTGTGACGGGTGTTTCAAGTTGTTCTTTCGTGTAAACACACTTCCCTGTTTCATGGTCCAAAGTTCCCCCATGCCCGAAGAACCAAGTCCTTGCCCGTTCGGGCCAGTTCAATGTCACTGGCTGGATCCCTTTAGCAAGCAGGTCGTTCTCAGCTTTGTCCCACGTAGGCCGGGCAACCTTGTAGCCACCTGACCCCGTAACATGGTGATACTGCTTCTTTGAACCATTTAGCTTATTTGTCTGTGACCTGTTCTTAGCTTTCTCCGATTTCTTGTACGCCACAAATGCGGGCCAGTGATCTTTTATCTTCGCATATTGACCGGTGAATTCTGGAGTCTCGTCTTTCTCGACAAACTGTTCGTTCAATCTTTTCTTCCAGTTCTTGAATTGTTCTGCCATCTTCTTAAGAGCCCATTTTTTGACTTTTCGCTGTATAACTGGGTTATTTGGATCCTCCTCTGGCGGTAGGCTGAAATTTATCATGAGCGAGTTCCAAAGCTGATCTTTGCATCTATCGTCGACATAAGAAACTCCATCGTCCTTCTTCTTATTCCATTCTTGGATGCTGACCGGGACGCTGTCCCTAACAACAACTCCGCACTGATGTATAAATCGGTCTTGGGTCCGCTTGGGAACAGTCGGTTTGCCATCTGGATCGACTTGTTCGATCGTGAACCTTTCATTCTCGCCCAACCTTTTCTTCGGGCCTCGTCTCCTTATAGAAGTTTGGCTCGATCCGGAGGGCTAAAAGAAGAAAGAAGTGTTAATATATGTACATACAAAACAATTAATGCATCTAATCAGCAGAGGCTTAATTAATATATATACCTCGCCGGACTTTGCAACAGTTAAGGCTCCAACACTGGCGGAGCCGTCATCTTCTCTTCCCTCACCACCGGAGTCGTTGAGAAACTGTGAGGTCATGATATCATCATCTCCCTCGCGGATTATTTCCTCCAATGCCTTTTCTTGTTCTAAGTCTCTGTCGTGTTCCATAGTTTCTGCAAATATTACAACATGGCAATATACAACCATGAGAGATGGATTAGTGGCAAACATAGACCTAATCACAACAAGGAATCATATGCATATGAGCAATGGATTAGTGGATTGTCGGGGTTATGTTTTAACGACCCCCTCCCCCCTCATGTCGAAGTTATACCGAAATTATCGGGGTTATGTTTTAACACGACCCCCCCTCATGTCGAAGTCAATGAACAACATGAAAATTTGTAAGTGATTGCTAAACTTTTATGCTTCATTTATATGAAGATCAATTATCCAATATAACTATGTTTGCGATATGAGGCATTGGACATTATCTAGAATCATATCTGATGAGTTGTCCTATCTTTCGGGAGAGGATACTTTGCGGACCGCCTCTCTCATGCCTGTCCGACGTGCAAATCAGGTTTTCATATGCCTCAAAATCAAAGTTATCGGGGTTATGTTTTAACGACCCCCCCTCTCATGTCGAAGTTACGACGATATTTGTACAAGATGAATACAAGATTTATACACAAGTTGAATACAAAATGAATACAAGATGAATACAAGATTTATACACAAGATGAATACACAACTCAACAAATGAACCAACCATCATCCTATGAACAAAACTCAACATACGACAAATGGACACCTTTTGTCGAACAGCGGAGGGACGATCAGGGACCAACTCCACGGAGATGCAACACCACAACCTGTAATTCCACCGAGTGAAAAAAAATTAGGCAAACCCAAGTATGCCACTGGATAGAATGGAAGATTTTAGTTGAAATGGACTTATAAAGATCATGGCAAACGGATGCACGGAACTCAAATGGTGATCAAAGCAATATGCAATGCAAATCTGTCCATTATAGCTAGATACCAATTTGAAAGCAAGATTTGAACATGCTACAGAATTTCTACATGGCAACAAATGGCATGACACATGGCAAAACATGCTTAATTACTGAACTAATTCAAATGAGTGGCAGAAAACAGATTCATGATGCAACCTTTTAGGCAAGTAAAATATATGCTACAACAGTTATCATGGCAACAAAGAGCTTGGCAAGCATGTACTAATTACCCTCAACAAAACACCCTTACCGATCATGATCCAAAGATGCATAGATTTGTTGCAAACCTCAAGGCAAAATGCAAAGTATTAATACTGCCAGTTTCAGACTTAGAGAAAAATAGCATGACATGGCAGAAATGAATAGATAGCAAGTTTACAAGCTTGTAGCACTCACTACAGGTCCTAACATGGCATGAACTAAAATCTACCAGCAAGATGACATCAAAATGCTCCTACTTCATGTTCAAAGATTGCCCAAAAGATGCCTGCATTAAAACATACAAAAAAGACAAAATGAACTCTAATGCAAAAAATTTGTTCTTTGATTTGCAAAGGAGCTATATTCTCACCAATTCTTTTGCACCCACAAAAATTACTCCATCTATTTGACAGTACCCACAACCCATTCCACCAAAAACATTTGGTTCCATAGTTCAAATTTTTCAAATTTCATTCAGTTCAAATTTGGACCAGATTCAAACTCCATGGTCAAAGCCCAATTTAAATTGTTCCAAAAATTCTGAAACTTTGCCAGACTCTCTTTTGTGCATCAACACCTCACCACAAAAATTCTCAAAAATTCCTAAAATTCCTAGAGCCCTCTGGCATTTCATCATACACTTGATGTGCACTGTCAAAAAATTCAGAAAATTCAGAAAATTCCTAGAGCCCTCTGGCATTTCGTCATCCATGAATCCATCCATCCATCCATTTGGGGAAGAGGGGGAGGAGGGGGAAAGGGTGCTCACCGTGGGGCGGCGACGACGAGGAGGGCTCGATCGGGGGCGGCGACGAGGAGCGGCCTCGGGGGCGGCGATGCTCGGGGAGGACGGCGAGGAGGTCCGGCGACGGTTAGCGGGCTCGGGGACGGCTCAGGGCAGGGCGTCGCGGCAGCCTGGCGGCGGCGTGCGGTGGTTCGGCGTCGGGGTAGAGGGGCGATCGAGAGAGAAAGAAGATTGGGGAGGAAGAAGGCAACACGCGGTTTATATAGCCCGAGCTTTAGTCCCGGTTGGTGGCACCAACCGGGACTAAAGGCCCCCCTTTAGTCCCGGTCCGAGCCAACCCAACCCTTTAGTCCCGGTTGGTGGCTCGGACCGGGACTAAAGGGGGGCCTTTAGTCCCGGTTGGTAGCTCCAACCGGGACTAAAGGGTTGGTCCTGGCGTGGTGGAAGTTTAGTCCCACCTCGCCAAGCGAGAGGCGCTCGCACCTGTTTATAAGCCCCGCTGCGATAGCCGTCTCGAGCTCCTCTCTAAAGCAGGCAGTACATGCCTACCGTTCTCTCTGCCCTGTGGGCCTACTTGCCCTGCGGGCCTGCATCCTGGCCCATATATAGTTGGGTTTCTAGTCGTATGCAGGCCGTGGTGGCCTAGTAGGCGGGCATTTTTTTATTTTTTGCATATACTTTTTAGTCCCGGTTGGTGGCTCCAACCGGGACTAAAGGTCTTTTCCAGTTTTTTTTGTTTTTTGCTTTATTTTTTTTCTTTTGTTTCTACTTACAGCCAAATATTTAGAGTTTTTGAGTGAATCTTTTTGGTTTAGGTCACAAAAATTATAAACTTTCTGTTAGTGCCAGTAGTTTTCAAATTTGAATAGTTTAAATTTGAATTCTTTGAAATTTGTGTGAATCACTAGTTTGTGAATAACTTTACTTTAAAAATAGATTTTTGAGTGATTCTTTTTCCTGCTATTTAATATTAGTGTGTTTTATCAGTATGTTCAATTTGGTAATTTTTAGGTTATTTAAATAGGTGTTTTAATCCAAAACAGATTCTGTTTAGCTCTTTTAGTTTTATAGCTCAAAAAAATCATTAAATGCATGAAAAATAGCGAATGAAGTCAGAAAGGGTTGAAAATTTATGATGTGGCTTTGAATGGTGCAAGTTGAATGCACAAAAATTCTGGAGTTAAAATAAGTTTTAAAAAATGAAATGCCTTTGTAACAGATGAGTTTTCGTCCGAAACCCTGATACTTCGAAAGAGATTGTCCAATTTGTACACGAAGTGCATCCACTTTTTGCCGTAACCCTCTCAACTTTTTAGCACATGCTATGTGGGTGAAATGATGATACCATGCCAAGTTTCAACCTTTTCAGAGTTCATTTGTAGTGCTTTTCAATTTCAGGGTCATTTAGCTCAAAAAAAATCAATAAATGCATGAAAAATAGCAAATGAAGTCAGAAAGGGTTGAAAATTGATGACGTGGATTTGAATGGTGCATATTGAATGCACAAAAAGTCTGGAGTTAAAATAAGTTAAAAAATTAAAATACCTTTGTAACAGATGAGTTTTCGTCCGAAACCCTGATACTTCGAAAGAGATTGTCGAGTTTGTACACGAAGTGCATCCAGTTTTTGCCGTAACCCTCTCAACTTTTTAGCACATGCTATGTGGGTGAAATGATGATACCATGCCAAGTTTCAACCTTTTCAGAGTTCATTTGTAGTGCTTTTCAATTTCAGGGTCATTTAGCTTAAAAAAATCAATAAATGCATAAAAAATAGCGTTCCTTCGCGTTTCAAATGCCAAAACACACACATATATATATATATACCCTAACTATTACAAAGATTCCCTCCAGTTTGTCCGAAGTGGCACTTTCCAGCTATAAGTCCGGAAACTCACACTAGAGAGAAAGTGATGGCGGTGAAGCCGGTCACATCCCAGAGTGGGATCTTGAGGTATAAAACTATTTGTTCGCGTGTGTCCCTTGCTTATTGTGCCGTAACCATGGATAATATTCATCATTTAACAGGATGCTTGGGTCAGTCTTCACTCTGAAGGGAGAAATTTCATGAAACTTTTCATAATCTTCTGACATGTCTGTCTTGTCCTCCACTCCCACGATGTTTCTTTTCCCTGAAAGAACTATGTGGAGCTTTGGCTCATCGTATGATGTATTCGCTTCCTTATCTTTTCTTTTTCTCGGTTTGGTAGACATGTCCTTCATATAGAAAACCTGCGCCACATCATTGGCTAGGACGAATGGTTCGTCTGTGTACCCAAGATTGTTGAGATCCACTGTTGTCATTCCGTACTGCGGGTCTACCTGTACCCCGCCTCCTGACAGATTGACCCATTTGCACCGAAACAAAGGGACCTTAAAATCACGTCCATAGTCAAGTTCCCATATGTCCTGTATGTAACCATAATATGTGTCCTTTGCCCTATTGGTGTTTGCTGCATCAAAGCGGACACCACTGTTTTGGTTGGTGCTCTTTTTATTTTGGGCGATCGTGTAAAATGTATTCCCATTTATCTCGTACCCTTGGAAAGTCAATACAGTCAGAGATGGTGTCCTGGCCAACAAGTACAGCTCATCTCCAACAGTGGTGTTACCCATGAGATGTGTTTGCAACCAACCGCCGAAAGTCCCCATGTGTTCACGTGTAATCCAGTCGTCAGACTGCTCCGGGTGTTTGGAGCGTATAATATTCTTGTGTTCATTGATATACGGGGCCACCAAGGTAGAATTCTGTAGAACTGTGTAGTGTGCTTGCGCCCAAGAATGCCCGTCCCTACATATTATTGAGTTCGGTCCTAGCGTGCCTTTTCCACCCAGTCTCCCCTCATGCCGCGATCCAGGAACACCAATCGGCTTAAGGTCAGGAATAAAGTCAACACAAAACTCAATGACCTCCTCTGTTTGATGGCCCGTGGAGATGCTTCCTTCTGGCCTAGCACGGTTACGAACATATTTCTTTAAGACTCCCATGAACCTCTCAAAGGGGAACATATTGTGTAGAAATACAGGACCTAGAATTGCAATCTCGTCGACTAGGTGAACTAGGACGTGCGTCATAATATTGAAGAAGGATGGTGGGAACACCAACTCGAAACTGACAAGACATTGGACCAAATCATTACGTAACCTTGGTAGGATTTCTGGATCGATTACCTTCTGAGAAATTGCATTGAGGAATGCACATAGCTTCACAATGGCTAATCGAACATTTTCTGGTAGAAGCCCCCTCAATGCAACCGGAAGCAGTTGCGTCATAATCACGTGGCAGTCATGAGACTTTAGGTTCTGGAATTTTTTCTCTGCCATATTTATTATTCCCTTTATATTCGACGAGAAGCCAGACAGGACCTCGATACTGAGCAGGCATTCAAAAAAGATTTCCTTCTCTGCTTTGGTAAGAGCGTAGCTGGCAGGACCTTGATACTGCTTTGGATGCATGCCGTCTTTTTCATTCATACGTTGCTGGTCCTCCCGTGCCTCCGGTGTATCTTTGGTCTTCCCATACACGCCCAAGAAGCCTAGCAGGTTCACGCAAAGATTCTTCGTCACGTGCATCACGTCGATTGCAGAGCGGACCTCTAGGTCTTTCCAATAGGGTAGGTCCCAAAATATAGATTTCTTCTTCCACATGGGTGCGTGTCCGTCAGCGTCATTCGGAACAGATTGTCCGCCAGGACCCTTTCCAAAGATTACTTGTAAATCGTTGACCATATCAAGTATATCATCACCAGTACGGAGGACAGGCTTCTTCCGATGATCTGCCTCACTTTTGAAATGCTTGCCTTTCTTTCTTAAGGCATGCTTGGTCGGAAGAAATCGATGATGTCCCAGGTACACATTCTTCTTACATTTATCCAAATATATACTTTCGGTCTCATCTAAACAGTGCGTGCATGCGTGGTATCCCTTGTTTGTCTGTCCTGAAAGGTTACTAAGAGCAGGCCAATCATTGATGGTTACAAACAGCAACGCTCGTAGGTCAAATTCCTGCTGTTTGTGCTCATCCCACACACGTACACCTTTTATGTCCCACATTTGTAAAAGTTCTTCAACTAATGGCCTTAGGTACACATCAATGTCGTTGCCGGGTTGCTTAGGGCCTTGGATGAGCACTGGCATCATAATGAACTTCCGCTTCATGCACAACCAAGGAGGAAGGTTATAGATACATAGAGTCACAGGCCAGGTGCTATGATTGCTGTTCTGCTCTCCAAAAGGATTAATGCCATCTGCACTTAAACCAAACCATAAGTTCCTTGCGTCACCTGCAAAGTCCGGCCACTTTCTCTCGATTTTTCTCCACTACGACCCATCAGCGGGTACTCTCAACTTCCCGTCTTTCTTACGGTCTTCTTTGTGCCATCGCAACAACTTGGCATGATCTTTGTTTCTGAACAGACGTTTCAACCGTGGTATTATAGGAGCATACCACATCACCTTGGCAGGAACCCTCTTCCTGGGGCGCTCGCCCTCAACATCACCAGGGGCATCTCGTCTGATCTTATACCGCAATGCACCGCATACCGGGCATGCATTCAAATTCTCGTACTCCTCACTGCGGTAGAGGATGCAGTCATTAGGGCATGCATGTATCTTCTGCACCTCTAATCCTAGAGGGCAGAGAATCTTCTTTGCTTCGTACGTACTGTCAGGCAATTCGTTATCCTTTGGAAGCTTCTTCTTCATTATTTTCAGTAGCTTCCCAAATCCCTTGTTAGATACACCATTCTCTGCCTTCCATTGCAGCAATTCCAGTGCGGTACCGAGCTTTGTGTTGCCATCTTCGCAATTAGGGTACAACCCTTTTTTGTGATCCTCTAACATGCGATCGAATTTCAACTTCCCCCTTTCACTTTCGCATCCTCTCTGTGCATCAACAATGACCCGGCGAAGATCATCATCGGGCACATCTGGTGCCTCTTGATCTTCAGCTTCCCCCGTTGCAGTATCACCATATTCAGGGAACATAGGATAGTTTTCATCATCCTCTTCTTCTTCGTTGTCTTCCATCATAACCCCTCTTTCTCCGTGCTTGGTCCAAACATTATAGTGTGGCATGAAACCATTCTTAAGCAGGTGGAAGTGAAGGGTTTTCGAGTCAGAGTAATCATTCGTATTCTCATAGACAGTACATGGACAATACATAAAACCATTATGCTTGTTTGCCTCAGCCACATCGAGAAAATTATGCAGGCCCATAATGTAGTCGGAGGTGCGTCGGTCACCCTACATCCATTGCCGGTTCATCTGCGTGCATTATATAATTAAGTATATCAAAAACCATTACAGAACATCATGAATAGAGAAATGAACAAATTAATACAAGTTCATCATCACATTAAAACCAAAGTACAGTAGTGATCAAATGTTATTACTGAAAAAAAATACATAAAGTTCATACATAGTTCTCATAGAACAACATACAACTCTCTACACATGTGCAAACTAAGAAGTTAATTTGAGCTCACCACGGTGGTGCCGGCGACGAGATCGGCGCGGGCGATCGACGGCGGTGAGGACGGGGACGGGACGGCACCCTACACATTTGCAAACTAAGAAGTTAATGTGAGCTCAAATTGTGCATCTAAATCAAATAAACTCACACATACACTCCTCCACTAAAACCCACAAACCACACTACTTCTAGAGCATTTGAAATGAGCTAAACTAGCAGTGAGAGATGAAAGGATGAAGTTGCTAACCTTTTTAGAACACTTGGATAGTTGGTGCACTGCCAAACCTAGACAAATCTTAGGGAAAATGGAGCTTGGAGGAAGAACAGAGGAGAAAGCTTAAGTGTGGCTCCGGCATTTCATCGAACACCTCATGTGCATATATAGGCAAAAAACAGAGTAGCCCACACCTCCACCCTTCCACGGCCAAAAAACAGAGGAGATGGGAGGGGGGGGGGCGTCGATATATATAGGCAAAACTTTAGTCCCGGTTTGTGTCTAAAACCGGGACTAATGGCCTACCCTTTAGTCCCGGTTCCACACACCAATCGGGGCTAAAGGGGTTGCGCCAGGAGCAAGGCCCGACTAAAGATCCCAGCCGAACCGGGACTGGTGCCTGCCGAGGCCCGGCAGCATCCTGGCCGCTCGAACCGGGACTGATGCACGCATTAGTCCCGGTTCGTAAGTCGACCGGGACTGTTGCTTTGATTTGGCAAAAACCAATGCCCTGTTTTCTACTAGTGATATGGCCCTTAGTGAATGGATCATATTTTATTTTTTCCCGTTGGATCCACCAGACGCCCATTATAACGATTATGCAAACTTTCATCGGACAAACTTTATATTGGTTCGTCAAAAGCAATGGAAGGTCATAATATACTAGTATATATCTGGCCTGGGCATCATTTGTCACACAGCTTTGATCATCGTCTTAGCTTCCTTTCAAAGAAGCTTCCCTTGTACCCACCTTTAGTGGCCCTCGCCTGAATGCGCGGCTCCGTCCACACAACTCAGAAATTTTTCTTCCTTGACTGGCCGACAACTTAGCAGTATGAATGATGCATTTATTTTAAAATAAAATAATAAAGAAGGCAAAGATCCACTCATTGTTGCCTTCATATATACTACTCCCTCCGTACCGGTGCATAAGCCAGCTTACGAAAACCAAATAATCTCAAAACACTTAGGCACAGTGCATTAATTCCCACCTTATTTCTTGTTTCTTGACATGAATGAAGGAATCAACCAATAAGAAACATGGGGCGTGGATGTTTTTAATGACTTGAGACTACCTAGCACGGCATGTAGTGGTCAGTTCATTGCATGCAGTGGTATTAATTAGCAAATAAATGTTAAGTTCTCTCGTTTTTCCCTCCGCCTTGGTCGCGGTGCACAACGTAAGATGACTTATACACCGGTACGGAGGGAGTATTAATTAGTAAATAAACATTAAGTTCTCTCGTTTTCCCCTCCGCCTTGATTGCGGTGCACAACGTAAGATGACTTATACACGGTACGGAGGGAGAACTTAATGTTTATTTGCTAATTAATACCACTATATGCAGAGAATTGACCACTGCATGTTGTGCTAAATAGTCTCAAGTAATTGAATGCATACACGCCCCACGTCTCGTATTGGCTAATTTCGTTTTTCGTGGTAAAAAATAGGGAACGAGGTGGGTAGTTAATGTACCGCGCCTAAGAGTTTTGGGATTATTTGGTTTTCGTAATGTGACTTATACACCGGTACGGAGGGAGTATCTGTTATGTCCATGTACAAACTCTCAACATGATTCGTTAGCAATTAGATTTAACCGTGATTTCAATTTGTGAACAAGGATGACTATATTTTTAGTAGGAATAGTTCAGGTTGGTTTTATCATCTGATAGTTTAATTTTTTTTTCATATCTAGCCAGGTTGTACGTGATAATAAAACGAACGGTTAATTAGTTCTAACAATGTTAAATCGGATCATATGTCGATTATATACTCCCTCATCAGTTCCAAGTTATAGTATATACATACTTTGGTTTCGTCCTAAGTCAAACTCATCTGAATTTTGACCGAGTTAATATAAAAATACATTTAAATATATCAGTTTAACAAGACAGATTCAGTGAAACTAATTTGATGTTGCGTGGATATTGTAGATTTAACTATAAACTTAGTCAAAGTGAACTAAAATTTCGAACAAAGAGAGCATGTGATAAAACCGAACGGTGAAAAGATTGGGAAGAGTATTGTCACCGTCCCTGGCAATATATATGTTGTATATATGGTCCCTTAGCTTTTATATAGTAGATGATCTTAAAACATTCAAATTTTGTACCAAAATACATGACCTTGTAGCTTCCTAATGCATCTTTCTCTTATTTTTTTCAATACACCTTTTCCTTTTCCCAATACAACTCTATCTCTACTTCTTTAGGGGCATTTTGGTCTTTTGATTTCAGCGTTGGTTTTCGTGAGAGATTCTAAAACGTCATCGAATATGGGACGGAGGGAGTACCTCCTTGGCCATGTTGTATTGTTGACAACAGCATATATAAAGCCTGTTTGGATCAGTGCAAATTAGCCCAAATTAGCTTTGCTAATTTGTGTTGGGTAAGTTATTAGGTGCCCAACACCTACATTCCATTTGGACTAGTTATTAGTTTGGGCTAAAAATTAGTCCAAATTAGCTTGGGTTAGCGAGCTAGTTGGCTAATAACTAATGGAAGGTTTACCTAAAAAAATACTCTACATATTAGCCTCGTATTTAGATGGGCTAGGGCTAACAATTAGCGCCATAATTGGTTAACACTAGTTAAAGGCTTGGCTAAAAAAAACTACTCCCTCTATAAAGAAATACAAGAGCGTTTAGATCACTAACTCACGAGATGCTCCGTGTGTTTAGGTGGGCTAGATCTCAAAACTTCTAGCTGTCTAACAACTAGGCACTAGGCATAGTACTGCAGTAGTGCATATCTACATACAGCTTGCACCTATTATTGGACCTTGGCCTACAAAACAATCGCAGGTTCACAGCAGTGTTGTGGATTGGACAAATATATGCCGCGAGGCGCGTTGCTAGCTGCTCTCCCTGCCTATTTAAGCAGCATCCCCTTCCTCAGTTTGTCACCCGCCACCACCACCTCGTTTCTCTCTTTCTCTCTCTCTCGCTCTCGCTCAAACAACGCTAGCTCATCAATCAGATATAGTGCATTGATGGCGCTCCCGCTCCCGCCGTGGCTTGGTCTGCGCACGGTCCTTGTGGAGGTCGAGCTGCTCGTCCTCAACGACAACAACAACGCCGCTCAGGGGTGGACCTTGGGACAGATCAGGGACTCCCTGAGGCTGAGACACCAGCAGAACGAGGAGCTGCCACATGGCTTCGACGCTGCGCTGCAGGCGAGGCTCACTGAGCTCCGCGAGAGAGGCAATCTTAGGATGGGAGGGCCGCAGCGCTACACGCTGTCCAACACCCCTCCCTACTTGCCGCCGTGGTTTACTCCGCAGGCGATAGTGCAGGAGGTGGGGCTGCTCGACGGCACCCACCCCGGTGGGTCGACCTGGGCACAGATCAGGGATGCCTTGTTGCAAAGACACCAGCCGCAGCAGCCGCCGCCAGGCTTCCAGGCTGTGCTGCGGACGATGCTCTCTGTGCTGCGCCAGAGAGGCCACCTTCCCAGGGGAGCCAATGGCCCGCAGCACTACACGCGGCAGCAGGCTCCAGCCCTCGACCCCCTCGTCGAGCCCAATCACATTCACATCCCCGACTATCTCTGGGGCTATTATCTCGGCTACAGGCTGGGCAACGATCACGGCTTCGATCACGGCTTCGATGGTGGCGTCGAACTGGGCGAGGTGATGGCCAACGTTAATGCTAATGCTGATGACGACTCTGACTCTGATGAGGAAATGGATGAGGATGCATGATGCTATGCATATATAGCTTCGAAGGCCACGCTCTCTGTGTTTGTGATTTTATTTGCCCAGTGTTTGTGTGGAGTTGAGAGTTTCAGAGAGGATGCATGGTTTGCGTGTTAATTGTCGCTACTTGCTGTGTGCTTTGCTTACTTGCTTGTGATTGGACTCTCTGTATTATGCCATCTATCTGTACCTGTGCTAGCTACTACTGTACCTGAAATAAAATGTCTTGGCCAAACCGCCATCGTGTATTTCACGTACATGGGGAGCACCCTTCGCGTGCTGGGGTTGACACACGGCGGGAGGAGGAGGAGGTGGTCGCCAACGGGAAGAACGCAGAATGCCTCACAGCTGAGTTGCGCGCTGGCAGAGAGCCGGAGAGGGTCTGGGCGATGGATGGCAGAAGTGTGTGTACGCGAGTTGTGCCTGGCTATATCTAGAGGTACCAGTGTTCATCAGAACATAAGCTGCAACGGGACGCGGCGTTTCGGTGCCGGGCTCAGATGAGCCCAGGTATGAACAGTAAACTTTAAAAAATAAAAACCAAAAATTCTAATTTTTTTTAAGATGCTCAGATGCGTGATATTTGTGCAAATTTCGTGAAGTTTGGACATTCCAAAAGCTCGTGGCAAAACAAAAACAAAATTCGGGTCCATGAGAAACATTTGAAAATAACACTGTTCATGCCAGAATTTGTCTTTTTTGCCGCGCGCTCCTCGAATGTCCAAACTTCACCAAATTTTGTACAAACACCACGCACATGCACACCTTGCTTGCAAAATAAATTCAGATTTTTTTGATTTTTTTTCTATTTTTAATCAGTGTACTGTTCACCGGTCTCATCTGAGCCTGCACCTAAGTGGATATTCGCAACGTATGTGATCACGGATCCCCCACCCACCCCCAAGCTAGCGAGTAAAAATGAATTTAACTAATCGATGCCGGGTAAGCATCCGTTGGCGCAAATAGAAAACTGATATGCTATTTCACAATCAGAGAGTGAAATTTATTTAATTATTCAGCTTTCATTCGAAATTTCTCTCCACGTAATTGCGTGCTCCGATTGTGCTAAAAATTTCTCGTGGGCGCTGTTGTTTTCGTTTCTGGCCCATAGTATTAGTGTGGTATCCGATGCATGTAGTTTTGTTTTAATGTTTTCTTACTATAATCTGGAAATAGTTATTATTTTTATACATGTTTTAAATCATTTTATTTTCAACCATAGAGAACATATTTTCTGCTTATATTTTGATGAATCTTGTGTATGATTGAGAATATCGCATCTTCTTTCCCATCTCTCATATGTCTCCTTCATCTCTTTCTCCTTGGACTAACGACAACTCCAACGGACAGACGCATTTCGTCCGTTTCTGTCCGTTTGGCTCCGCCTGGCCAGAACTGCTAGCCCAACGCGCCGACGCACACTCAAATCATGTCCGTCTATTGTCCTTGTGGACGCATTTTTAGCCTAAAATTTGGGCTGGATTTGCGTTCAGACCGACGTGCCGTGCATTCGCTCGGTGTTCGCCCGGCCCCACACATCAGCCACCCAACCGCTCGCGATGGTCCTTGATACATCTCTAACGTATCTATAATTTTTGATTGTTTCATACTATTATATTATCAATCTTGTATGCTTTATATGTAATTTTATATCATTTTTCGGAACTAACCTATTAACTCAGTGCCCAGTGTCAGTTTTGTTTTTGTCTATTTTATTGTTTCATAGAAAATCCATACCGAACGAAGTCCAAACGCGATCAAACTTTACGGTGATTTTTTCGGACCAGATTGGACCCTAGAAGCTTCGGGGGGAGACCAGACGATGACCGAGAGAGCCACAAGCTCACATGGAGCGCCCCCCTTGGGGGCGCGCCACCTGAGCTTGTGGGCCTCTTGCAACTCTGTTTGACCTAATTTCAAGCCTATAAATTTTCTAAAATCCAGAAACAACCAGAGCGAGACCCGAAACAATTTTATCGCCGCCGCAAGCCTATGTTCTTCCGCGATCTCATCTGGAGGTCTCCACTGGTACTCTGCTGAAGGGGAATCGATCACGGAGGTTATTTTCATCAACCTTGCTGCCTCCATGATGATGCGTGAGTAGTTCCCCACAGGACCTGTGGGTCCATAGCAGTAGCTAGATGGCTCTCTCTCTCTCTCTCTCTCTTTGATTTTCAATACAATGTTTTCTTTGCAGATCGATTCGATGTAATCTTTTGCGGTGCGTTTGTTGGGATCCGATGAATTGTGGGTTTATGATCAGATTATTCATTGAAAGTAAATGAGTCTTTTCTGAACTTTATTATGTGTGATTGTTATAGCTATGTAATGCTTTTCGATTTATCCGTTTAGTTTGGCCAATGCTACTTGTAGTCTGCGTTGGTATTTCCCCGAAGAGGAGATGATGATGCAGTACAGTAGAGATAAGTATTTCCCTCAGTTAAGAACCAATGTTATCAATCCAGTAGAAGAACCAAGAAAAATTCCGTTAAGCGCACCGGCACACACAAGAGCAAACACTTGCACCCAACGCAAATAAGAGGGTTGTCAATCTTTTTAGCGGTTATTTGCAAGGATTAAATCTTATAGAGATAAATAGATAAACTAAAATACTAATTAAAATAAAAGTAAATAAATTACAGCAAGGTATTTTTAGATTTTTAATATATGATAAAGTAGACCGGGGGCCATAGTTTTCACTAGAGGCTTCTCTCTCGAACACATAGCATACGGTGGGTAAACAAATTACTGTTGGGCAATTGATAGAAAAACAAATAATTATGACGGATTCATGGCAATGATAATGTATATAGGCATCACGTCCGAGACAAGTAGACCGACTCCTGTCTGCATCTATTACTATTACTCCACCCATCGACCGCTATCCAGCATGCATCTAGGGTATTAAGTATGAAACAGAGTAATGCCTTAAGCAAGATGACATGATGTAGACAAAGTAAATTCAAGCAATATGATTAAACCCCATCTTTTTATCCTTAATGGCAACAATACAAATACGTGTCATGTCCCCTTCTGTCACTGGGATTGAGCACCGCAAGATTGAACCCATCACAAAGCACCTCTCCCATTGCAAGATAAATCAATCTAGTAGGCCAAACCAAACCGATAGATCGGAGAGAAATACAAAGCTATAATAATCATGCATAAAAGAGTTCAGAGAAGACTCAAATATTTCTCATGAATAATCTGATCATAAACTCACAATTCATCGGATCCCAACAAACACACCGCAAAAGAAGATTACATCGGATAGAACTCCAAGAACATCGAGGACAACATGGTATTGAAGATCAAAGAGAGAGAAGAAGCCATCTAGATACTAGCTATGGACCCGTAGGTCTGTGGTAAACTACTCACACATCATCGGAAGGGCAGCAAGGTTGATGAAGAAGCCCTCCGTGATCGATTCCCCCTCCGGCAAAGTACCGGAAAAGGCCTCCATATGGGATCGTGGAAGAACAGAGGCTTCCGGCGGCGGAAAGGTTTTCTCTTCTGTCCCTATGTTGGTTTGGGAATATTTGTGAATTTATAGCGAAGGAATTAGGTCAAGAGGTGCCACGAGGGGTCCACAAGCCTAGGGGAGCGCGCCTACCCCCCTGGGCGCGCCCTCCAGGCTTGTCGCCTTCTCGTGACTCTTCTGGTCTTCTCCCGAAGCTTCCCGAGTCTCTTCTGGTCCAGAAAAAATTAATCCAATTTTTTTTCTCGTGTGGACACTTTTTGATAATGATTTTCTGTAAAGGCAAAAACAAGCAGAAAAAACAACTGGCACTGGGTGATGACCCAGAAGTATAGGGGATCAATCGTAGTCCTTTCGATAAGTAAGAGTGTCGAACCCAACGAGGAGCAGAAGGAAATGACAAGCGGTTTTCAGCAAGGTATTTTCTGCAAGCACTGAAATTATCGGTAACGAGTAGTTTGATAGCAAGATAATTTGTAACAAGTGACAAGTAGCAATAGTAACAAAGAGTGCAGCAAGGTGGCCCAATCCTTTTTGTAGCAAAGGACAAGCCGGAACGATCTCTTATAATAAGCAAAGCGTTCTCGAGGACGCATGGGAATTTCATCTAGTCACTTTCATCATGTTTGTTTGATTCGCGTTCGCTACTTTGATAATTTGATATGTGGGTGGACCGGTGCTTGGGTGCTGTTCTTACTTGAACAAGCCTCCCACTTATGATTACCCCCTCTCGCAAGCATCCGCAACTACGAAAGAAGAATTAAGATAACTCTAACCATAACATTAAACATATGGATCCAAATCAGCCCCTTAACGAATAGCGCATAAACTAGGGTTTAAGCTTCTGTCACTCTAGCAACCCATCATCTAATTACTACTCCACAATGCATTCCCTTTGGCCCAAAGATGGTGAAGTGTCATGTAGTCGACGTTCACATGACACCACTAAGAGAATCAACAACATACATATCATCAAAATATCGAATGAATACCAAGTTCACATGATTACTTATGACAAGACTTCTCCCATGTCCTCAAGAACAAAAGTAACTACTCACAAAGCATATTCATGTTCAAGATCAGAGGGGTATTGAATAGCATATTGGATCTGAACATATAATCTTCCACCAAATAAACCAACTAGCATCAACTACAAGATGTAATCAACACTACTAGCAACCCACAGGTACCAATCTGAGGTTTTGAGACAAAGATTGAATGCAAGACATGAACTAGGGTTTGAGATGAGATGGTGCTGTTGAAGATGTTGATAAAGATTGGTCCTCCCACGATGAGAGGATCGTTGGTAATGTTGATGGCTCCAATTTCCCCCTCCCGGAGGGAAGTATCCCCGGCAGAATCGCTCCGCCGAAGAGCAAAAGTGCCCCTGCCCAAGTTCCGCCTCGAGACGGCGGCACACCGTCCCAAAAGTCTTCTTCTTATTTTTTTCTAGGGCAAATGGGCTTATATACCAGAAAATGGGCACCAGAGGCTGGCCAGGGGCCCCACAAGCCACTAGGGCGTGCCTGGGGGGGGGGTGGCGCGCCCTGGTGCCTCGTGGGCACCTGGGTGGCCCCCTCTGGTACTTCTTGCTTCCAGTATTTTTTATTTATTCCAAAATAAATCTCCATGAAATTTCAGCTCATTTGGAGATGTGCAGAATAGGTATCTCTGACATAGCTTTTTCAGGTCCAGAATTCCAGCTGCCGGCAATCTCCCTCCTTGTGTAAATCTTGCATATTAAGAGAGAAAAGACATTAGAATTGCTCCACAAAGTGTTATATTGATTAAAAACACTATAAATAGCAGTAGGAAAACATGGTGCAAAATGGATGTATCAACTCCCCCAAGCTTAGACCTCGCTTGTCTTCAAGCGAAAGACGATATCGATAATCATGTCCACATGTTTAGAGAGAGAGGTGTCGATAAAAACAAAATACGGACATAGTAGCATCATGATCATTATTATAATAGCAATATTCATTATCATAAAACTTCTCACGAGCAAGTAACAATTCGTCACAACTATCAAGTATAAGGCATAAACTTTCTTGAAAACTAACAAACTATGTTCTCAGTCAACAATGCAATTGCAATTCATCATATTTTTAGGAAGGGTCTCATGTAGGAGCTTTTTAGCAAGTCCACATACTCAACCATCATATAGTCTTCTATGATTGCTAACACTCACAACATATATATGAAGCAAAAAGTTTCAGCCAGACACATAGAAAGACAGGGGCTTATAATTCCGCCTCCCAACTTATTCACCTCAAGGGTGATGTCAACAATAATAACTCATGATCGCTCATATTCAACTGGATATATATGCGTAGATCTTTCCCCACCACATGCTGCTTGCAAAAGAGAAAAATAAAAAGGAATATAGGACAACACTATTGACTCTTGCATAAAAAGTAAATACATAAAAGTGAAATATAGGCCCTTCGCAGAGGGAAGCAGAGGTTGTCATGCGCTTTTTGTTGTTGGATGCACAAGCTCTTAATGCAAAGGAACGTCACTTTATATTGCCCCTTGTGATAGCAACCTTTATTATGCAGTCCGTCGCTTTTATTTCTTTGCCATCACAAGTTCGTACAAAGCTTATTTTCACTTACAATAAAAGTTCATACACATTTAGAGGCAATTTTTATTGCTTTTTGCACCGATGACAACTTACTTGAAGGATCTTATTCAATCCATAGGTAGATATAGTGGACTCTCATGACATGAAACTGGGTTTAAGGGTTTTTGATGCACAAGTAGTATCTCTACTTGGTGTGGATTTTTGGCTAGCACAGATATTGTAGTGGTTAGCTTGTCCTTCATGACATTAATTAGGATCTCCTTTAGGCTCTGGATTTCCCGGAGCACATACTGTATCATCTTTGTATTCCTTTGGACTTCGACCATAATATGCTTATTCTCTAGGCCCCAAGCATTCTTTCTGCATCAATTTCACTTGGATGAGAGATGTCCCAATTGGAGGGTATGTGCATACGAGGAGTATTTTCGACCCCATAATTGTGAACCAAATTATGAAAGTTATTCCGATGTAACCTGTGTAAGGGCCTCCTAGGGGGAAGCCCTTCTTGTACCTCTGGATTCCCATGGCTTGTAGTGCTTCTCATGGCTTGATGAGGGTTCGGAATTGTGCCCCTCTCGGAGGCTGGAGGGTAAACCTCGAGCGAATCTCCATCATCTTCTTCCATGGTAACTACTCCTTCCTCCCCCCTCCCGAGCTCCATCTGCAGAAACCAAGCGTCGTCTCCCATGTTGTTGGAGGAAGAAGAAGACATGATGCCTGGCCTCGAAATCTGACAGAAAACAACACGAAACAAGAACGAAGGAGATTTCTGCGATACGGTGGTCAAAACGTCCGGGTGTATATATAAAGAATTTTTATCTTGCAAAACAAGTATTCCAGAAGAAAACGGAGTCGGGAAGGCTCACGAGGGGCCCACGAGCCACCAGGGCGCGCCTGGGGGGGTGGCGCGCCCTGGTGCCTCGTGTGCACCTCGTGGGTCCCCTTGGCTGTTTCTTATTTTTGTATTTTTTCTAATATTCCAAAACTGACAGAAAGTATTTTTATGGAATTTTTGGAGTCGGTTTACTTACCGTATCACATACCTCTTCCTTTTTAGGGTTCTAGAGTGTTCTGGAAGGTCTCTCTTATGTATTCTTCCGGTGTAATTGTTTCAATAATATTAGTTTCAACATTAATGGGAGTACCTGAAATATAATGCTCAATTCTTTGCCCATTCACCACTCTTGGATTAGTGCCTTCAGAGTTGTTTATTTTGATGGCTCCAGAGCGATAAACTTTTTCGATGATATACAGTCCTTCACATTTAGAGAGAAGTTTTCCTGCAAAGAATCTCAAACGAGAATTGTACAATAGAACTTGCTCACCCACTTTGAATTCCCGTTTTTGAATTCTTTTATCATGCCATCTTTTAACTTTTTCTTTAAACAATTTGGCATTTTCATAAGCTTGGGTTCTCCATTCATCTAGTGAGCTAATATCAAATAACCTCTTTTCACCGGTAAGTTTAAAATCATAATTGAGTTCTTTAATTGCCCAATATGCTTTATGTTCTAACTCAAGAGGTAAATGACATGCTTTTCCATAAACCATTTTATAAGGAGACATACCCATAGGATTTTTATAAGCAGTTCTTGTTGGGGAACGTAGCATGGGAAACAAAAAATTTCCTACGCACACGCAAGATCTATCCATGGTGATGAGCATCTACGAGAGGGAGAGTGAATCTACATACCCTTGTAGATCGCTAAGCGGAAGCGTTAAGAAACGCGGTTGATGTAGTCGAACGTCTCCGCGATCCAAATTGCAAGTCGTCCCTCGATCCGATCACGAACTAGTGCCGAACAGACGGCACCTCCGCGTTCAACACACGTACGGCTTGATGACGCCTTCACCTCCTCGATCCAGCGAGCGATGGTGAAGTAGTAGATGAGTTCCGGCAGCACGACGGCGTGGTGATGGTGGTGAGGAACAATCTCTGCAGGGCTTCGCCAAGCACTACGGAGATTATGACGGGAGAACTAGAGGGTTAGGGTTGCCGACACACGGCTTGGGAAATCTTGATGTGTCCCGTGTGTTAGCCCTGCCCCTCTATTTATATGTTGAGCCCTGGGGTTTAAACTTGGAGAGAAAGCCTCCACAAGGTCGGTTTTGCCCGCACAAGGTCGGTTTGGCCCGCACGGAAAGAGTCCAACTCGGATTCCAGCAGTACCGCGTACAAACTGTAGTATCGCTCACGAGCGGTAGTACCGCTTGAGCGGTAGTACCTCTTCACACACGCGGTAGTACCGCTTATGCGGTAGTACCGCTTCACACAAGCGGTAGTACCGCTTACGCGGTAGTACTGCCTTACCAGCGGTAGTACCGCTTAAGGCAGCAGCAAAACTTCCTTTTGCACTTTCCAATACCTCGTGGGCTTTACCCCTTTGGCCCATATAAAGTGTTGCTGCACTCGAACACTTCGGTAAACATCCGGAACCCCTTCCGGTGAATTCCGGAACCCTTCCGGAGATCAAAACACTATTAGCACACATATCAATCTTTACGTCCGGACTCTTCCGGAGATCCTCGTCATGTCCGGGATCTTATCCGGGACTCCGAACAACCTTCGGTCACCAACAAAATAACTCAACTATACTAATCGTCACCAAACGTTAAGTGTGTAGACCCTGCGGGTTCGAGAACTATGTAGACATGACCGAGACACCTCTACGATCAATAACCAATAGCGGGACCTGGATACCCATATTGGCTCCTACATATTCTACGAAGATCTTTATCGGTCGAACCTCTATGTCAAGGATTCAGTTAATCCCATATGCTATTCCCTTTGTTCTTCGGTACGTTACTTGCCCGAGATTCGATCGTCGGTATCTCTATACCTAGTTCAATCTCGTTACCGGCAAGTCTCTTTACTCGTTCCGTAATACAAGATCTCGTGGCTAACACTTTAGTCACATTGCTTGCAAGGCTCATTGTGATGTTGTATTACCGAGTGGGCCCTGAGATACCTCTCCGTCACACGGAGTAACAAATCCCAGTCTTGATCCATGCCAACCCAAAAGACACCCTCGGAAATACCTGTAGAGCATCTTTATAGTCACCCAGTTACGTTGCGACGTTTGATACACACAAGGTATTCCTCCGGTGTCAGTGAGTTGCATGATCTCATGGTCATAGGAACAGATACTTGACATGCAGAAAACAATAGCAGTAAACTGACACGATCATATGCTACGTTTATAGTTTGGGTCTTGTCCATCACATCATTCTCCTAATGATGTGATCCCGTTATCAAATGACATCTTATGTCCATGGCTAGGAAACCTTCACCATCTTGTGATCAACGAGCTAGTTAACTAGAGGCTTACTAGGGACACAGTGTTGTCTATGTACCCACACATGTATTTGAGTTTCCAATCAATACAATTATAGCATGGATAATAAACGATTATCATGAACAAGGAAATATAATAATAACCAATTTATTATTGCCTCTAGGGCATATTTCCAACAGTCTCCCACTTGCACTAGAGTCAATAATCTAGCTCACATCACTATGTGATTTACATTGTAATGAATCGAACACCCATGCAGTTCTGGTGTTGTTCATGTTTAGCCCTTGGAAGAGGTTTAGTCATCGGATCTGCAACATTCAGATCCGTGTGTACTTTGCAAATATTTATGTCGTCCTCCTTGATATAATCGCGGATGGAATTGAAACGTCGCTTTATGTGTCTGGTCCTCTTGTGAAATCTTGGTTCCTTGGCTAGAGCAATGGCACCAGTATTATCACAAAACAGAGTCATTGGGTTAAGCGCACTAGGCACTACTCCAAGATCTATCATGAACTCCTTCATCCAGACACCTTCGTTCGCCGCCTCCGAGGCAGCGATGTACTCCGCTTCGCATATAGAATCAGCTACCACGCTTTGCTTGGAACTGTACCAGCTAACCGCACCCCCATTAAGAGTAAATACGTATCTGGTTTGCGACTTAGAGTCATCCGGATCAGTGTCAAAGCTTGCATCGACGTAACCCTTTACGACGAGCTCTTGATCACCTCCATAAACGAGAAACATGTCCTTAGTCCTTTTCAGGTACTTCAGGATATTCTTGACCGCCGTCCAGTGTTCCATTCCTAGATCACTTTGAAACCTTCCGACCATACTTATGGCAAGGCTGACATCGGGTCTTGTGCACAGCATCGCATACATGATAGAGCCTATGGCTGAAGCATAGGGGATGACACTCATCTTTTCTCTTTCTTCTGCAGTCACTGGGCATTGAGTCTTACTCAACTTCACACCTTGCAAAACAGGCAAGAACCCCTTCTTGGACTGATCCATTTTGAACTTCTTCAAAATTTTATCAAGGTATGTGCTTTGTGAAAGTCCTATTAAACGTCTTGATCTATCTCTATAGATCTTGATGCCTAATATGAAAGCAGCTTCTCCTAGGTCCTTCATTGAAAAACTCTTGTTCAAATATTCCTTCATGCTTTCCAACATTTCTATATTGTTTCCAATTAGTAATATGTCATCCACATATAATATTAGAAACGCTATAGAGCTCCCACTCACTTTCTTGTAAATACAAGCTTCTCCGTAAACTTGTACAAACTCGAACGCTTTGATCACCTCATCAAAGCGAAGATTCCAACTCCGAGATGCTTGCCCCAGTCCATAAATGGATCGCTGGAGTTTGCAAACTTTGTCAGCATTCTCTGGATCGACAAAACCTTCTGGTTGCATCATATACAACTCTTCCTTAAGGAAACCGTTAAGGAACGCTGTTTTGACATCCATCTGCCAAATTTCATAATCGAAAAAGGCAGCTATTGCTAACATGATTCTGACGGACTTAAGCATCGCTACAGGTGAGAAGGTCTCATCGTAGTCAACTCCTTGAACTTGTGAAAAACCCTTTGCCACAAGTCGAGCTTTATAGACGGTGACATTACCGTCCGCGTCCGTCATCCTCTTAAAGATCCATTTGTTCTGAATGGCCTTACGCCCTTCAGGTAATACTTCCAAAGTCCACACTTTGTTTTCATACACGGATCCCATCTCGGATTTCATGGCCTCTAACCACTTCTTGGAATCCGGGCCCATCATCGCTTCTCCATAGCTCGTAGGTTCATCGTTGTCCAACAACATGACCTCTAAGACAGGGTTGCCGTACCACTCAGGAGCAGTACGCGTCCTTGTCGACCTACGAGGTTCGATAGCAACTTGATCCGAAGCTTTATGATCATCATCAACTTCCTCTTCAGCTGATGTAGGCTCTACAGAAACATCTTTCTGCGCCGCGCTACTCTCAGGTTGAAGTAAAGGTTCAATAACCTCATCAAGTTCTATCTTCCTCCCACTCAATTCTTTCGAGAGAAACTCTTTCTCAAGAAATGTTCCGTTTTTAGCAACAAACACTTTGCCTTCGGATCTGAGGTAGATGGTATACCCAACTGTCTCTTTTGGGTATCCTATGAAGACGCATTTCTCCGCTTTGGGTTCCAGCTTTTCAGGCTGAAGCTTTTTGACATAAGCATCACATCCCCAAACTTTAAGAAACGACAGCTTTGGCTTCTTGCCAAACCAAAGTTCATATGGCGTCGTCTCAACGGATTTCGATGGTGCCCTATTTAAAGTGAATGCAGCTGTCTGTAATGCATAACCCCAAAACGATAGTGGCAAATCGGCAAGAGACATCATAGATCGCACCATATCCAATAAGGTTCGATTACGACGTTCGGACACACCATTACGCTGTGGTGTTCCAGGTGGTGTCAGTTGTGAAACAATTCCACATTGTCTTAAGTGACTGCCAAACTCATAACTCGGATATTCTCCTCCTCGATCAGATCGTAGGAATTTAATCTTCTTGTTACGATGATTCTCAACTTCACTCTGAAATTGTTTGAACTTTTCAAATGTTTCAGACTTGTGTTTCATTAAGTAAATATACCCATATCTACTTAAGTCATCAGCGAAGGTGAGAAAGTAACGATAACCACCGCGCGCCTCAATGCTCATCGGACCGCACACATCAGTATGTATGATTTCCAACAAGTCACTTGCCCGTTCCATTGTTCCAGAGAACGGCGTCTTAGTCATCTTGCCCAAGAGGCATGGCTCACATGTGTCAAGTGATTCAAAATCAAGTGACTCCAAAAGTCCATCAGCATGGAGTTTCTTCATGCGTTTTATGCCAATATGACCTAAACGGCAGTGCCACAAGAAAGTGGTATTATCATTATCAATTCTACATCTTTTGGCATCAATGTTATGAACATGTGTATCATTACTATCGAGATTCAATAAGAATAAACCCCTCACATTGGGTGCATGACCATAAAAGATATTACTCATATAAATAGAACAACCATTATTCTCTGATTTAAACGAGTAACCGTCTCGCAATAAACAAGATCCAGATATAATGTTCATGCTTAACACAGGCACCAAATAACATTTATTCAGGTTCATCACTAATCCCGATGGTAATCGAAGAGCGAGCGTGCCGACGGCGATCACATCAACCTTGGAACCATTTCCCACGCGCATCGTCACTTCGTCCTTTGCCAGCCTCCGTCTATTCCGCAGTTCCTGTTTTGAGTTGCAAATATGAGCAATCGCACCGGTATCATATACCCAGGCACTACAACGAGAGTTGGTATAGTACACATCAATAACATGTATATCATATATACCTTGTTTGTTATTGGCCGCCTTCTTGTCAGCGAAATACTTGGGGCAGTTCCGCTTCCAATGTCCAGTTCCCTTGCAATGAAAGCACACAGTTTCTGGTTTGGGTCCAGCCTTGGGTTTCTTCACGGGAGGAGCAACTGCTTTGCCACTCTTCTTGGAGTCACCCTTCTTACCCTTGCCATTCTTCTTGAAACTAGTGGTTTTATTGACCATCAACACTTGATGCTCCTTCTGAATCTCAGACTCAGCGACTTTCAGCATCGCAAATAGCTCCGCGACTGACTTGTTCATCCCGTGCATGTTATAGTTCAACACGAAGCTCTTGTAGCTAAGTGGCAATGATTGAAGAACTCTGTCAGTGATAGCCTCTGGCGGAAGGGGCATTCCCAATTCAGCCAGACGGGTGGAGTACCCAGACATTCTGAGTATGTGATCACTAACAGACCCGTTCTCCTCCATCTTGCAAGCATAGAACTTATCGGAGGTCTCATACCTCTCGATCTGGGCATTCTTCTGAAAGATAAACCTCAACTCCTGGAACATCTCATATGCTCCATGACGTTCAAAACGTCTTTGAAGTCCCGGTTCTAAGCCATACAACATTGCATATTGAACTATTGAGTAATCATCAGAACGAGCCTTCCAGGCGTTCACAACGTCTAGAGACTCAACTGGAGCGGGCGGATCACCAAGCGGTGCATCAAGGACATAAGCCTTCTGGGAAGCCGTAAGGATAATCCTTAGATTACGGGCCCACTCCACAAAGTTACTTCCATCATCTTTCAACTTAGCTTTCTCTAGGAACGCATTAAAATTCAGGGGTGCTACTGCGCGAGCCATGATCTACAACATAAATAACGCAAAGACAACTTAGACTATTGTTCAAGATAATGAGTTTAGTTAATCATATTACTTAAAAACTCCCACTCAAATTGACATCCATTCGGTCATTCGAGTGTCACATGATCCAAATCCACCAACTCAAGTCCGATCATCACGTGAGTTGAGGTGGTTTCAATGGTGAACATCTTCATGTTGATCATATCTACTATATGACTCATGTTCGACCTTTCGGTCTCTTGTGTTCTGAGGCCATGTCTGTACATGCTAGGCTCGTCAAGTTTAACCCGAGTGTTCCGCACGTGCAACATGGCTTACACCCGTTGTATGTGAACGTAGAGTCTATCACACCCGATCATCACGGCGTGTCTCGAAACGACGAACTTTCGCAACGGTGCACACTCGGGGAGAACACAATTTATCTTGAAATTTAAGTGAGGGATCACCTTATAATGCTACCGTCGTCCTAAGCAAAATAAGATGCATAAAAGGATTAACATCACATGCAAATCATAAGTGACATGATATGGCCATGAACTCGTGCTTTTGATCTCCATCTCCAAAGCACCGGCATGATCTCCATCGTCACCGGCATGACACCATGATCTCCATCATCTTGATCTCCATCAACGTGTCGCCATGAGGTTGTCGCGCCGACTGTTGCTTCCACGACTATTGCTAACGTTTAGCGATAAAGTAAAGCATTTCATAGCGCTTAATGATTGACACGCAGGTCATACAATAATTAAAGAGAACTCTATGGCTCCTGCCAGTTGCCGTACTCATCGACATGCAAGTCGTGATATTCTATACAACACATGATCATCTCATACATCACATATATCTCATCATGTAATTGGCCATATCACATCACAACATACCCTGCAAAAACAAGTTAGACGTCCTCTAATTGTTGTTGCAAGTTTTACGTGGCTGCTACGGGTATCTAGCAAGAACGATTCTTACCTACGCAAAAAAACCACAACGGTGATATAAAAATTGCTTTTCAACCTTCTCAAGGACCGCCTTTGTCAAATCCGATCCGACTAAAGTGGGAGAAACAGACACCCGCTAGCCATCTTTATGCAACGAAGTTACATGTCAGTTGAAGGAACCGGTCTCTCATAAGCGTACGAGTAATGTTGGTCCGAGCCGCTTCATCCCACAATACCGCCGAAACAAGAAAAGACCAAGGGAGGAAGCAATCTGAATATCAACGCCCACAAACTCCTTTGTGTTCTACTCGAGATCTCATCTACACATAGACCTAGCTCATGATGCCACTGTTGGGGAACGTAGCATGGGAAACAAAAAATTTCCTACGCACACGCAAGATCTATCCATGGTGATGAGCATCTACGAGAGGGAGAGTGAATCTACATACCCTTGTAGATCGCTAAGCGGAAGCGTTAAGAAACGCGGTTGATGTAGTCGAACGTCTCCGCGATCCAAATCGCAAGTCGTCCCTCGATCCGATCACGAACTAGTGCCGAACAGACGGCACCTCCCCGTTCAACACACGTACGGCTTGATGATGCCTTCACCTCCTCGATCCAGCGAGCGATGGTGAAGTAGTAGATGAGTTCCGGCAGCACAACGGCGTGGTGATGGTGGTGAGGAACAATCTCTGCAGGGCTTCGCCAAGCACTACGGAGATTATGACGGGAGAACTAGAGGGTTAGGGTTGCCGACACACGGCTTGGGAAATCTTGATGTGTCCCGTGTGTTAGCCCTGCCCCTCTATTTATATGTTGAGCCCTGGGGTCTAAACTTGGAGAGAAAGCCTCCACAAGGTCGGTTTTGCCCGCACAAGGTCGGTTTGGCCCGCACGGAAAGAGTCCAACTCGGATTCCAGCAGTACCGCGTACAAGCGGTAGTACCGCTCACGAGCGGTAGTACCTCTTCACACACGCGGTAGTACCGCTTCACACAAGCGGTAGTACCGCTTACGCGGTAGTACTGCCTTACCAGCGGTAGTACCGCTTAAGGCAGCAGCAAAACTTCCTTTTGCACTTTCCAATACCTCGTGGGCTTTCCCCCTTTGGCCCATATAAAGTGTTGCTGCACCCGAACACTTCGGTAAACATCCGGAACCCCTTCCGGTGAATTCCGGAACCCTTCCGGAGATCAAAACACTATTATCACACATATCAATCTTTACCTCCGGACTCTTCCGGAGATCCTCGTCATGTCCGGGATCTTATCCGGGACTCCGAACAACCTTCGGTCACCAACAAAATAACTCAACTATACTAATCGTCACAAAACGTTAAGTGTGTAGACCCTGCGGGTTCGAGAACTATGTAGACATGACCGAGACACCTCTACGATCAATAACCAATAGCGGGACCTGGATGCCCATATTGGCTCCTACATATTCTACGAAGATCTTTATCGGTCGAACCTCTATGTCAAGGATTCAGTTAATCCCGTATGCTGTTCCCTTTGTTCTTCGGTATGTTACTTGCCCGAGATTCGATCGTCGGTATCTCTATACCTAGTTCAATCTCGTTACCGACAAGTCTCTTTACTCGTTCCGTAATACAAGATCTCGTGGCTAACACTTTAGTCACATTGCTTGCAAGGCTCATTGTGATGTTGTATTACCGAGTGGGCCCTGAGATACCTCTCCGTCACACGGAGTAACAAATCCCAGTCTTGATCCATGCCAACCCAAAAGACACCCTCGGAAATACCTGTAGAGCATCTTTATAGTCACCCAGTTACGTTGCGACGTTTGATACACACAAGGTATTCCTCCGGTGTCAGTGAGTTGCATGATCTCATGGTCATAGGAACAGATACTTGACATGCAGAAAACAATAGCAGTAAACTGACACGATCATATGCTACGTTTATAGTTTGGGTCTTGTCCATCACATCATTCTCCTAATGATGTGATCCCGTTATCAAATGACATCTTATGTCTATGGCTAGGAAACCTTCACCATCTTTTGATCAACGAGCTAGTTAACTAGAGGCTTACTAGGGACACAGTGTTGTCTATGTACCCACACATGTATTTGAGTTTCCAATCAATACAATTATAGCATGGATAATAAATGATTATCATGAACAAGGAAATATAATAATAACCAATTTATTATTGCCTCTAGGGCATATTTCCAACAGTTCTGTAAGCCCATAATGCATCGTCAAGTTTCTTAGACCAATTCTTTCTAGATCTATTGACGGTTTTTTGCAAAATTAATTTTATTTCTCTATTGCTCAATTCTACTTCACCAATAGATTGAGGGTGATAGGGAGATGCAATTCTATGGTTGACATCATATTTAGCAAGCAGTTTACGGAATGCACCACGAATAAAATGTGAACCACCATCAGTCATTAAATATCTAGGGACTTCGAATCTCGGGAAAATAACTTCTTTAAGCATTTTAATAGAAGTGTTATGATCAGCACTACTAGTTGGAATAGCTTCTACCCACTTAGTAACGTAATCAATAGCAACTAAAATATGTGTATACCCATTGGATTTAGGAAAGGATCCCATATAATCAAATCCCCAAACATCAAATGGTTCAATAGCAAGTGAATAATTCATAGGCATTTCCTGACGTCTACCAACATTAACAATTCTTTGACATTCATCACAGGATAAGACAAACTTACGAGCATCCTTCAAAAGAGTAGGCCAATAAAAACCAGATTGTAGTACCTTGTGTGCAGTTCTGTCTCCCGCATGGTGTCCTCCGTAAGCCTCGGAATGACACTTCCATAGGATTTGTTCCTGTTCATGCTCAGGTATACAACGTCTAATAATACCATCTACTCCTCCTTTATAAAGATGTGGGTCATCCCAAAAATAATGTCTTAAATCATAGAAGAACTTTTTCTTTTGTTGGTATGTGAAACTAGGTGGTATAAATTTAGCAACAATATAATTAGCATAGTCTGCATACCAAGGAGTACTACGAGAAGCATTTATGACAGCTAATTGTTCAGCAGGAAAATCATCATTAATAGGAAGTGGGCCATCAAGAACATTTTCCATTCTAGACAAATTATCTGCTACGGGATTCTCAGCTCCCTTTCAATCAATAATATGCAAGTCAAATTCTTGTAGCAAAAGAACTGAAAGGATCGATATGGTTGACTAGAGGGGGGGGGTGAATAGGCAACTACCAATTTTTAGCTTTTCTTAACAAATTAGGGTTAGCAACAAAATAGGTTGACTAGATGTGCAACTAGGTGAGCAACCTATAGGATGCTAACAACAACGACAACACAAGCAAGCAAAGGATACAACACAACAATAGCTTGCCCAAAGTAAAGGTAAGAAGTAACCACAAGTGGAGCCGGTGAAGACGAGGATGTTTTACCGAAGTTCCTTCCCTTTAGGGGGAAGTACGTCTCCGTTGGAGCGGTGTGGAGGCACAATGCTCCCCAAGAAGCCACTAGGGCCACCGTATTCTCCTCACGCCCTCACACAATGCAAGATGCCGTGATTCCACTAGTGGTGCCCTTGAAGGCGGCAACCGAACCTTTACAAACAAGGTTGAGGCTCTCTCCACAACTGAATTGGAGGCTCCCAACACCACCACGGAGCTTCACCACAATGGAATGTGGCTCCGAGGTGACCTCTTCCGTCTAGGGTGCCCAAACACCCAAGAGTAACAAAATCCACACAAGTAAGTATGGGGGAATCAAGTTTCCTTTGGTGGAAGTGTAGATCTTGGTCTCCTCCTTCAATCCCTAGCAAATCAACAAGTTTGAGTGGCTAGAGAGAGAGATCGGGCAAGAAAGCTTGAAGGGCATCAATGGAGGGGAGAGAGAGGCAAGAGGTAAAAAGGTAGGTGGAAGAACCACCTACTTATATAGTGTCCCCCAAATCCAACCGTTACAGCCGTTTTTACACTGCAGCGGTACAACCGCTAGAACCACCGGTACAACCGGTATTCACGGGCTCACACTGCAGAAGTGCCCCAGGCGGTACAACCGGTGGAGCCACCGGTAGTACCGGTCGGCCGGAGCCAACCAGGAACTACCGCTCCACCACCGCCCAAAAACCGCCTCATAAACAGAAGGGAGTCACCCATAGCGGTGGTTGGGGCGGTGGTTGTGCCGGTACAACCGCCAGACCAGCGTTCATGTGGTGGCTAAGTCCGGAGCGGTACAACCGCTCCAGACACCGGTAGTACCGGTTTGCCGAAGGCGTCCGGGAACTACCGGGCCACCACTGCCCACCCACAGCTCCACTACAGAAGGGATTCCGGTAGTGGAGCGGTGCAGGGCCGGAACAACCGGTCAAGCGGTACAACCGCTTTTACAAGCGGTACAACCGCTCGGCACTAAAAACACCGCCACAGAAAGACTTTGAGGACCAAAGAATGTGTACGTGCATTGATTCACCCAGTACCTTCCGATGTGGATTCCCTCTTAATAGTACGGATTTCCTACGACCAAAGAAATAAACGCGTCGGAAACTCCGTCTTCGATATTTTCCATCTGGAGGGAATACCTAACCGTCTTGCACCAAACAAGGTGTACCTGAGTAAACTTGGGCGCACGATTAGTCCAAGGTGCATTGTCATCATCACCAAAATCCTAAGGCGGGAAATGCCCTAACAATCTCCCCCTTTTTGGTGGATGATGACAACCACACGATTTGCACTGGAGATCTAGAAAATATAGACGGGCTCCCCCTAGATGTGAACACTATTTTGATTTTGCTTTTGGAATGCAAAGTGCTCACATTAGGATCAGCGCTCCCCCTAGATTTTATAGACCAACCAATGACTGCAAATGAAATGAATAGACAAAAAGCATGCATTTGCAGGAACATGAAGTAGAGCAATAGATAAGGGCAACAATAATAAGCACGCTCTACAAACATACGAGACACGATATAAAAGGCTTAAGATAGATAGATCGGGATCGCATGTCTCACACCATGCACAACGTCTCCACGCACGACAAGTTCACAAACCAACTCGAAGCAAATAGGTTCAACTGACACCCAAAGCAAATGCAAATAAAACCCATGCAAATCCCGAGACCTAATAGAACTCTCTCCCCCTTTGGCATCAAGACACCAAAAAGGAAAAGAGCGATGCTAACGCCCCAGAGCTCAGTAGTCCTCCTCTGACTCCTCGGTCTCCTCTGGATCATCACCATCAGATGCCTCTGGATTGTCGTTAACAGACTGCTCATCCTCATCCATGATAATCCGCGGCGGCGGTAGCAGAGGTAGATGTAGCAGGATGGCCAGAGGCCTCATCGTCAGTCCACGTGCTGTTCTCGAAGACCCACTTGTCCTCTGGAGTGATGCTCTTCTCAGATCCACTGTCCACTTGCATGTTGAGGTGCCTCATCATCTCAATCTGTCTGCGTCTGGCCTTCTTCTCATTCACATGAGCCTCATAGAGCTTCTTCTGGATGTGAGTCTGCAAGCAAAAGGTCTTCTTCACCTTGGCTGTGAGCTTAGCAACCCAGGAGGGCTTGGCCCCGGCCTCCAGCTCAAAGTCCTCATCACTAGAGGTGGCGTAAACATCCTCGGGATCATCAGCAGGATAGCGAGGCTCAGCATGTTTCTTCTTTCTCAACTGCTTGACCTCATGCACAGTGAGGTTGTCTGGAGAAGTAAGAGGCTCTCCTGGCCTGCGGACTGCCCATACAGAGTTCAGGAAACACATGACAAACGGAGCATATATGGGTACCTTTCGGTGCATGACCATCCTGTACATCTCCTCCCACAACCACTTGGAAACATCAAAAGTGGCACCAGACCCCACCTTGGTCTTCATAGCCACTAACAGATCACCAGATAGCCATAAATCTCATCCTGATTCCCAACCTTGGGCAGAAGCACATTGAGGAACACACGATGCATAATGTCATAAACCTTCTCAAGATCCTTGGACTCACCAATGACTCCACGTCCTCGGATGTACAGGGGTGCAAGCTTCTCCTTGCTCATGGATGTGGCACGGTCGTGAGGACGGATGCCACCATTCCCGGTGAGACCGGTATCATCATAGCCTAGAGCATTGCAGAAGGCTCTCCAAGGCACCTGAAAGAGCTCATCACGGCACATGAAAGACAGAGTACGAGCATCATCGGTACCGAAGTGAACAGTGGCATAGAACTGATGGATAAGCTGCACATCAAAGCCACAGTTGATAGACATGAGCTTGACCAAGTCAAACTCCTCACACAGAGCTAAGGCCTCACCAAAGTTCTCCATGTTGTTCCTCCAGTGATCAAGGTCAATTGTCCACTGCTTGGTGAACCTGTTCTTGTTATGCTCAAAAAGCTCATGCACAATCCTCACTTGCATCTCGTTCCTGAACTGAGGTGTGGTCCAAAGAGAATGAACTGGAACCTCATAGGGATTCTGCAATCGGAACCTCTCCCAATCTTGTTGTTTCCACCTGTGCATTGGTACGGCCACACGTTGCTTGGCAGCGGTAGACTTCTCATGGCAGGTGGGCTTGGTGGGAATCACCACCTCCTGCTCTTCCACAGTGTCATCAGGACGCTTGCTCCTACGGACTCTCTTTCTGGTCTTCTGGCGAGGAGTAGAGCGAGAACCAGAGCCACCTGCACACACACACGGGAAGCACACAAGATACCCAGCACAAATTAAAGGAATGTACACAAGATCAGAGGAATATATTACATGTAAGTAGAGAGAAGAAGAAACAGTACACAAAGGTTCAGTAAAGCCGGTTGTACCGGTCATCCTAGCGGTAGTACCGCTCAGGCGGTTGTACCGCCCACTGGAGCGGTTCCACACACACACGAGAACAGGCACAAATCACCCACTGAATCTAGATGCAATATTTCAAGTTCTAACTATCTCCAAGTAATAGAGGCATGCAATAGGATCTCTTCGACCCAATAGTTTAGCCAAAAACACTGCCACAGAAAGACTTTGAGGAACTCTCTCCTCGAATGGAAGGATATATAGTGGGTGCAACAGAATGTGTACGTGCATTGATTCACCCAGTACCTTCCGATGCGGATTCCCTCTTAATAGTACGGATTTCCTACGACCAAAGAAATAAACGCGTCGGAAATTCCGTCTTCGATCTTTTCCGTCTGGAGGGAATTCCTAACCGTCTTGCGCCAAACAAGGTGTACCTGAGTAAACTTGGGTGCATGATTAGTCCAAGGTGCATTGTCATCATCACCAAAATCCAAGGCAGGAAATGCCCTAACAAGAACCCACCTAATGAGTCTAGGGTTAGCATCTTTCTATTCCATAAGATATTTAATAGCAGCATGATCAGTGTGAACAGTAACTTTAGAATCAACTATGTAAGAACTGAATTTATCACATGCAAACACAACTGCTAGAAATTCTTTCTCAGTAGTAGCATAATTTCTTAGGGCGCTATCCAGAGTTTTACTAGCACAATGGATAACATTTAATTTCTTATCATCTCTCTGTCCTAGAACAGCACCAACAGCATAATCACTAGCATCACACATAATTTCGAAAGGCAAGTTCCAATCAGGTGGTTGAACAATAGGTGCAGTGGTTAAGGCTTTCTTAAGTGTTTCAAAGGCTTCTAGACAATCATCATCAAAAACAAATGGAACATCTTTTTGCAAAATATTGGTAAGAGGCCTAGAAATTTTAGAGAAGTCTTTAATAAACCTCCTATAGAAACCAGCATGACCAAGGAAACTTCTTATACCTCTAATATCTTTAGGACATGGCATTTTCTCAATAGCATCAACCTTAGCTTTATCAACTTCAATGCATCTTTCAGAAATTTTATGCCCCAAGACAATACCTTCATTCACCATAAAGTGGCACTTCTCCCAATTCAAGACAAGATTAGTTTCTTCACATCTCTGCAAAACTCGATCAAGGTTGCTTAAGCAATCTTCAAAAGAAGTTCCGTAAACGAAAAAATCATCCATGAAAACCTCAACAATCTTTTCACAAAAGTCAGAGAATATAGCAGTCATACATCTTTGAAAGGTAGCAGGTGCATTGCATAAACCAAAAGGCATACATCTATAAGCATAAGTTCCAAAAGGACAAGTAAAGGTGGTTTTCTCTTGATCGGATTGTGATACAGGTATTTGAGAGAACTAGAATATCCATCAAGAAAGCAAAAGTGTGTATGCTTAGACAATCTTTCTAGCATTTGATCAATAAAAGGTAAGGGGTAATGATCTTTTCTAGTAGCTTTGTTTAATTTTCTAAAATCAATTACCATCCTATAACCAGTTACAATTCTTTGTGGAATGAGTTCATTTTTATCATTAGGAACAACGGTGATACCTCCTTTCTTAGGGACACAATGAACGGGACTTACCCATCTACTATCAGGTATGGGATAGATTATACCTGCTTCCAGAAGCTTTAATATTTCGGTTCTTACCACCTCTTTCATCTTAGGATTTAGTCATCGTTTGTGGTCGACAACTGGTTTAGCATCAGGCTCCATATTAATTTTGTGCAGACATAGAGTGGGACTAATGCCCTTAAGATCATCAAAAGTATATCCAATAGAAGCTCGGTGCTTCCTCAGAGTTTTTAGTAATCTCTTTTCTTCATGTGCTGAAAGGTTAGCACTAATAATAACAGGATATATCTTCTTTTCATCAAGATAAGCATATTTCAATGTATCAGGCAATTGTTTCAATTCAAATACAGCGTCACCCTTAGGTGGAGGAGGGCCTCCAAGAGTTTCAACAGGCAAATTGTGTTTAAGGATATGTGGTTGATCAAAGAACATCTTATCTATTTCATTTCTTTCATTCATATGCATATCGTTTTCATGGTCTAGTAAATATTGTTCTAACGGATCAGTAGGAGGTACGGCAATAGAAGCAAGACCAATAATTTCATCTTTACTAGGCAATTCTTTATCATGAGGTTGTCTACGAAACTTGGAGAAATTAAACTCACGAGATATATCACCAAACTTAACTCGAACCTTTTCTTTAACACAATCAATTTCAACATTAACGGTATTCAAGAAAGGTCTACCAAATATAATGGGACAAAAATTATCTTTTTGTGAACCAAGTACTAGGAAATCAGTAGGGTATTTGATTTTACCACACAAGACTTCAACATCTCTAACAATCCCAAGTGGTGCAATAGTATCTCTATTTGCAAGCTTAATAGTAACATCAATATCTTCAATCTCAACAGGTGCAATATCATGCATTACTTCTTGATATAAAGAAAATGGAATAGCACTCACACTAGCACCCATATCACACAAACCATGATAGCAATGATCTCCAATCTTAACAGAAACAACAGGCATGCCAACTACGGGCTTGTTCTTGTCTAACATATCTCGTTCATTTCTAACAGGTTTAGCAATTCTAGCAGCCTCATCACAAAGGTAATTAATATGCCCGTCTATATTATCGACCAAGAGATCTTTAACCACAGCAACATCAGGTTCAACTTTAATTTTTTCAGAGGGTCTACGTGCTCTAATATTACTTTTGTTAACCACGGTTGAAACTTTAGCATGTTCCTTGATCCTAATAGGAAAAGGTGGTTTCTCAATATAAGCAGTAGGCACAACTGGATCAACATGGCAAACAATTGTTTCTTTTTTAACACTAACGGGTTCCTCAATCTTTTCTTTAACAGGAGGATGATAGTTAAACCACTTCTCCTTAGGGAGATCAACATGAGTAGCAAATGATTCACAAAAGGAAGCTACTATCTAAGAGTCAAGTCCATATTTAGTGCTAAACTTATGAAAAGCATCGGTAGCCATGAAAGATTTAACACAATCAAACTCAAGTATTATACCTGACTCATTACCTTTGTCGAGTTTCAAATATTTAGAGTTGCATTTAATTCTTTCCAGGAGATCCCATCTGAATTCAAAAGTTTTCTTCATAAAGGAGCCAGTCGAAGAAGAATCGAGCATGATTCGATCATCATGAGAAAGCCGAGCATATAAATTCTGTAAGATAATTTCTCTTGAAAGCTCATGGTTGGGGCATGTGTACATCATGTACTTAAGCCTCCCCCAAGCTTGAGCGATGCTTTTTCCTTCACGAGGCCAAAAATTATATATATAATTTCGATCACAATGAACCAAATGCATAGGATAAAATTTCTGGTGGAATTCCAGTTTCAATCGGTTCCAGTCCCATTTATCAGTATCATCACATAGCCTATACCATGTCATTGCCTTTCCCTACAAATATAAAGGGAATACTTTTTTTCTTAACTCCATCTCCGGATAAACCTGCAAGCTTAAACAATCCACAAATTTCATCCACATAGATCAAGTGCATATCAGGATGTACCGTTCCATCTCCTGCATAAGGATTAGCTAGCAGTTTCTCTATCATACCCGAAGGAATCTCATTATAAATATTTTCAGTAGGTGCAGTAGGTTGAGGAGCAACTATTTTTGCTTCCGGTCGAGGTGAAGATACCCCGAACAAACCCCTCAAAGGATTACTTTCCATAGTGACTAGTAACAGTAAATTTCAGCACGTAATATAAATGTTTCCTTACCAAATTCCACTCACCAAAGGCGCTTCACTCCCCGGCAACGGCGCCAGAAAAGAGTCTTGATGTCCCACAAGTATAGGGGATCAATGGTAGTCCTTTTGATAAGTAAGAGTGTCGAACCCAACGAGGAGCAGAAGGAAATGACAAGCGGTTTTCAGCAAGGTATTTTCTGCAAGCACTGAAATTATCGGTAACGAGTAGTTTGATAGCAAGATAATTTGTAACAAGTGACAAGTAGCAATAGTAAAAAAGAGTGCATCAAGGTGGCCCAATCCTTTTTGTAGCAAAGGACAAGCCGGAACGATCTCTTATAATAAGCAAAGCGTTCTCGAGGACACATGGGAATTTCGTCTAGTCATTTTCATCATGTTTGTTTGATTCGCGTTCGCTACTTTGATAATTTGATATGTGGGTGGACCGGTGCTTGGGTGCTGTTCTTACTTGAACAAGCCTCCCACTTATGATTACCCCCTCTCGCAAGCATCCGCAACTACGAAAGAAGAATTAAGATAACTCTAACCATAACATTAAACATATGGATCCAAATCAGCCCCTTACGGAATAGCGCATAAACTAGGGTTTAAGCTTCTGTCACTCTAGCAACCCATCATCTAATTACTACTCCACAATGCATTCCCTTAGGCCCAAAGATGGTGAAGTGTCATGTAGTCGACGTTCACATGACACCATTAAGAGAATCAACAACATACATATCATCAAAATATCGAACGAATACCAAATTCACATGATTACTTATGACAAGACTTCTCCCATGTCCTCAAGAACAAAAGTAACTACTCACAAAGCATATTCATGTTCAAGATCAGAGGGGTATTGAATAGCATATTGGATCTGAACATATAATCTTCCACCAAATAAACCAACTAGCATCAACTACAAGATGTAATCAACACTACTAGCAACCCACAGGTACCAATCTAAGGTTTTGAGACAAAGATTGAATACAAGAGATGAACTAGGGTTTGAGATGAGATGGTGCTGTTGAAGATGTTGATGAAGATTGGTCCTCCCACGATGAGAGGATCATTGGTGATGTCGATGGCTTCGATTTCCCCCTCCCGGAGGGAAGTATCCCCTGCGGAATCGCTCCGCCGGAGAGCAAAAGTGCTCCTGCCCAAGTTCTGCCTCGAGACGGCGGCGCACCATCCCAAAAGTCTTCTTATTTTTTCTAGGGAAAATGGGCTTATATACCAGAAAATGGGCACTGGAGGCTGGCTAGGGGCCCCACAAGCCACCAGGGCGCGCCTGGGGGGGGGGGGGTGGCGCGCCCTGGTGCCTCATGGGCACCTGGGTGGCCCCCTCTGGCACTTCTTTCTTGCAGTATTTTTTATTTATTCCAAAATAAATCTCCGTGAAATTTCAGCTCATTTGGAGATGTGCAGAATAGGTATCTCTGACATAGCTTTTTCAGGTCCAGAATTCCAGCTGCCGGCAATCTTCCTCCTTGTGTAAATCTTGCATATTAAGAGAGAAAAGGCATTAGAATTGCTCCACAAAGTGTTATATTGATTAAAAACACTATAAATAATAGTAGGAAAACATGATGCAAAATGGACGTATCACTGGGCACTGAGTTAATAGGTTAGTCCCAAGAAAATGATATATAATGGCATATAATTGCATATAAAACATCCAAGATTGATACTATAATACTCCCTCCGTTCCTAAATATAGGGTGTATAGTTTTTGGCACGGAAATTAAAGAACGCACGTGGAGGGAAAAATTCACAAGTTTTGGGCGAGATTACACCTGACTAATTGACATCACAAAATAGAGGAGGTTGCCTAATATAAGGAAATGTAACCAAATCCCTAAAACAAATATCCAAACGAGTGTTGCAACGCAATACACCTTATATTTTGGTTTTTTTCTCAAAAATCTATACACCTTTTATCAAGGAACGGAGGGAGTAGCATATAACAATCAAAAATTATAGATACGTTGGAGACGTATCAAGCATCCCCAAGCTTAATTCCTGCTCGTCCTCGAGTAGGTAAATGATAAAAACAGAATTTTTGATGTGGAATGCTACCTATCATGTTTCATCATGTAATCTCTCTCTTACGATATGAATAATAAGATCCGAATGATTCAAAGCAATAGTCTATAATTTGATATAAAGACATCAATACTCAGGCATACTAATAAACAATCATGTCTTTCCAAATTAAAATGCTAAAGAACGTTATTGATACGTCTCCGTCGTATCTACTTTTCCAAACACTTTTGCTCTTGTTTTGGACTCTAATTTGCATGATTTGAATGAAACTAACCCGGACTAACGCTGTTTTCAGCAGAACTACCATGGTGTTGTTTTTTGTGCATAAATAAAAGTTCTCGGAATTGGACAAAACTTTTTGGAGATTTTTTATGGAATAAATAAAAAATACTGGAGCCAAGATCCACTGGAGGGGGGGCATCTGCTGCCCATGAGGCACCAGGGCGCGCCACCCCCCCCCCCCCCCCCCCGGCGCGCCCTGGTGGCTTGTGGGGCCCACGTGGCCCTGCTGACCGTAATCTCAGGCCTATAAATCCACAATTCCAGAGAAAAAAATCAGAGAGGAAATTTCATCATGTTTTACGATACGGAGCCGCCGCCACCTCCTTTTCTTCATCGGGAGGCCAGATCTGGAGTCCGTTCGGGGCTCCGGGAAGGGGGATCTTCCGTCATCGTCATCATCAACCATCCTCCATCACCAATTTCATGATGCTCACCACCGGGAGTGAGTAATTGATACGTTTCCAACGTATCTATAATTTATGAAGTATTCATGCCATGTTTATTATAGTTTTGTATGATTTTGGTGCACTTTTATATGGATTTTATATGATTTTTATGGACTAACATATTGACCAAGTGCCCAGTGCCAGTTGCTGTTTTCTGCTTGTTTTTGGTTTTCCAGAAAATCCATATCAAATGAAGTCCAAATGCAGCGAAACTTTTTGACGATTTTTTCTAGAACGAAACAGACCCAGGAAGCTTCGGGGGAGCACCAGAAGAGCCATAGAGACCCCACAAGCCACCAGGGTGCGCCACCCCCCAGGCGTGCCCTGGTGCCTCGTGGGCCCCCTGTGCCACCTCTTTGCGTGATTCCAACGCTGAAAAATCATATATATTCAGAAACCCCCGAAAGTTAACCTAGATGAGTTTTTACGCCGCCGCAAGCCTCTATACCAAGGAGATCCCATCTGGAGCCCTTTTCCGGCACCCTGCCCGAGGGGGGAATCATCACTGGAGGCCTTCTTCATCATCCCGTCGGTCTCCATGACGAGGAGGGAGTAGTTCACCCTCGGGGCTGAGGGTATGTACTAGTAGCTATGTGTTTGATCTCTCTCTCTCATATTCTTGATTTGGCACAATCGTGATGTACCACGAGCTTTGTTAATATAGTTGGATCATATGGTGTTTTCCCCTCTCTATCTTGTTGTGATGAATTGAGTTTTTACCTTTGAGATTTCACTATTATCGGATTGAATACTTTTATGGATTTGAAAACACTTGATGTATGTCTTGCATATGAATACCCGTGGTGACAATGGGGTATTATATTGATTCACTTGATATATGTTTTGGCACTCAACTCGCGGATTCCCGAGGTGACATTGGGGTAATCTATGCATAGGGGTTGATGCACATTTTCGTCCTACTTTCTCCGGTAGAAATCTTGGGGCACTCTTTGAAGTTCTTTGTGTGGATTGAATATTATGATCTGAAGTTGTTTGATGCATATCGATTAATCAACTCACGGATACTTGTGGTGACATTGGAGTATCTAGGTGACATTAGAGTTGGTTGATGCGTATCATATGGTGTTATTTTAGTACGAACTCTAGGGCCGTTTGTGACACTTATAGGGATGGCTCAATAGATTGATCGGAAAGGATAACTTTGAGGTGGTTTCGTACCCTACAACAATTTCTATCTTACGTTCTCCGCTAATAGGAACTTTGGAGTGATTCTTCGTCGCACGTTGAGGGATTGTTATATGATCCAATTATGTTAGCATTGTTGAGAGATTGTACTAGTGAAAGTATGAACCCTATGCCTTGTTTCTAAGCATTGCAATACCGTTTGTGCTCCGTTTTATCACTTGCTACCTTGCTGTTTTTTTATTTTCAGATTAAAAAAACCTATATCTACTATCCATACTACACTTGTATCACCATCTCTTCACCGAACTAGTGCACCTATACAATTTACCATTGTATTGGGTGTATTGGGGACACAAGAGATTTCTTGTATTTGATTGCAGGGTTGTTTGAGAGAGACCATCTTCATCCTATGCCTCCCATGGATTGATAAACCTTAGTTCATCCACTTGAGGGAAAATTGCTACTGTCCTACAAAACTCTACGCTTGGAGGCCCAACACGAGTCTACAAGAATAAGTTGTGTAGTAGACATCAAGCTCTTTTCTGGCGCCGTGGTCGGGGAGGTGAGTGCTTGAAGGTATATCTTTAGATCTTGCAATTGAATCTTTTAGTTTCTTGTTTTATCACTAGTTTGGTTTATAAAAGAAAACTACAAAAAATGGAATTGAGGTTGCCTCATATTATTCATCTTTATAATGTCTTTCTTGAAAATGATGGAGCGGAAAATTGTGCTCAATTGATAGAAGAAGAATTCAAAAAAATATTTGGCATAAAATCTTTGAATTATGGGCATGATTGCAATGTTGTTAGTATGAATTCTATGAATATCCAAAATACTAAAGATGATTGCACTAGTCATGAAAAAAATGTTTCTTATAAGCATGTCAATTTTTGTGGAGTGCATAAAGTTTTTGAAGACATGCCTTATAGGGATGATAGATTTTGTAAGAAGCATAAATATGATAGGACCAATTTTTTGCTCAAAGTTATAGATAAATTTGCTATGAAATTATGCTCTCTTTATCCCATTACTTGTGAACTTTGCAATAAGGTTGGTCATCTTAATTTTCTATGCATACTTTTTAACGATCAAATCATGGCCAAATATTGCAATAACTTGACCACCCTTGAACTTTATAATGAGCATATTCTATTTTTGGGGTGTGAAGAATTGACACATAAAAATAGTTGGTTTGAAGTATTCATTCTCACGGATGACATTGAAACTAATCTAAAGGAAATCTATACGTTTTGTGTGGTAAATTGCAGTGAGAATGCTTATATAGCCAACTATAGAAAAACGGGAAAACAAATAGAATATAAAAGAAATACCAATGAAAGGGTAAAGATTCCTCCTTTCCCTCCTATTTTATCTCATGATGAAACAGGTAACGAGGAGGAGCTTCCTATCCAACCAATCTCTTCAATAAGAAGCACGGAAGAATTAAATAAACCCACACATAATGTGGTAAAGAAAAAGAAAAGAAGAAAAAGTAGAGGTAAAAAGGTATCTCTCCCAAATAATGTTGCTCCTATTTTTGTTGTGCCTCATGAGAATGAATTAAAAATACTTGTGGAAGATGATACACTTGATGATGATATTGCTTCTTTGTCTTATGGCATAATGTCCGAAGGAGCTATTGATGATGATTTTATGACTTGTTGTGATAATTATGATTGGGAAGATAATGATACTTATTATAATCTTGAGAATATTTTTGGCACCAAATTAGAAAATTATGATGATAATTATTATACTATTGGTTCTATTCATACTATTAATGATGAAAGTGATTATGCTTATGATATGCAAAGCCACAAGCTTGGGGATGCTATGTTTGATGAGAAGAAATTTGCTTATGTGGAGAGTAATAAAAATTCTATGCTTGTGGATCATGAAAAAAATGCTTTACGTGATAGCTATATTGATGAATCCATTCATGATGCTACTGAAAATTATTATGAGAGAGGAACATATGACTCACGATGCTCCCGTTATGTTTCAATTCTTTGCTTTTATGCGAGCATTATTGAAATCATCATGCCTAGCTAAAAGGCTTTAAAGAAAAGCACTTGTTGGGAGACAACCCAATATTTATACCTAATGTTTATGTGTGTCCACATAATTAATATACTGTAGTAATCATGTTTTATATGTTTTCTTTCAATAATGTGCCAAGTAAAGCCTTTGGGATAGTGTGGATGCTTGTTAATTTGATTCTGTGCAAAAACAGAAACTTTTGCATCCAGTACTAGAATTTCTATTCTGTACTGGAGAGTGATAAAATTCTGAAATTTTTACACAGTATTGGTTTACAAATTTTTTACGTTTTCCTAATTTTTCAGAATTTTTGGAGCTACAGAAGTATGGTTTTTAAATCGCTTACTAGATGCTGTTCTGTTTTTGACAGATTCTGTTTTCGATGCATAGTTTGCTTGTTTTAGTGTTTCCATAGCTTATATTGAGTAATATAAATTGTGGAAATTATATAATAAAGTAGGAATTATGTGATAACAATTATTAATCTTGTATTGACAGTACCTAAGTGGATGATTTATTTTTATCATACTAACCTATCTCACGAAGTTCCGTTAAGTTTTGTGTGATTGAAGTTTTCAAGTTTTGGGTGAGATATCGATATCAGGAGAATAAGGAGCAGCAAGACCCTAAGCTTGGGGATGAACAGGGCACCCCAAGGTAATATTCAAGGAATACCCAAGCAACTAAGCTTGGGGATGCCCCGGAAGGCATCCCCTCTTTCGTCTTCAACATTATCGGTAACCTCACTTGGAGCTATATTTTTATTCGTCACATAATATGAGTTTTGCTTGGAGCGTCATTTTATTTTGTTGAGATTTTCTTGCTGCTATCAATAATCATGTTTTTTTATCTTTTATTTCAATAAAATGCCAATTATAGCCTTTACCATGCCCAGTTTGCAAGTCTACGTGTTGCTGTTTGAAAACAGAAAGTTTTCTGTTATGTTCAGAATATTCTTGAATAGCCAGAACATGATAAAAATCTGAAATTTTTACACAGCAAGCATGCATGAGTTCTCTGTTACATGGTAATTTTTCAGAATTTTTGGAATTAGGTAAGTATGAATTCTTATTCCCCCTTTACATACTGTTCTGTTTTGGCAGATTTCGGTTATAGTTGCATTGTTTGCATATGTTGCTTGTTTAATGTTTCTATTTGTGGATAGGAGTATTAAATATGCAGAGGCATTTAGTATGCAATGTTTAATTATAATTTTAGTAATTTGCTACAGTAGAGAATGTTAAGGTTTTGAGTTGATTTATACTAACTTATCTCATGAGTTCTTGCTGAGTTTTGTGTGGTTGAAGTACTTAAGATTTAGGGAAACCATGATATGAGAGGAATTAAGGAGACACAAATGCTCAAGCTTGGGGATGCCCAAGGCATCCCAATATAATATTTCAAGAAGTGTCAAGCATCTAACCTTGGGGATGCCCCGGTAGGCATCCCACCTTTCTTCATCAACAATTATCGGTTAGTCTTGGTTGAGCCTAAGTTTTTGCTTCTTCACATGAGTTGTGCTATTCTTGGAATGTCATTTTATTTTGTTTTCTTTGCTGTTTGAATAAAATACTTAAGATCTGAAATTTTTAAATGAGAGAGAGTCCTCACATAGCTACCTATTTACTTAACTACTCATTTGGTCTTCACTTATATCTTTTTGGAGTAGTTTGTCATTTACTCTTGTTCTTCACTTATATCCTATGAGTAAATTGTTGAAATGAATTGAATATCATAAAGTTAAAATTTATATGATTCATATGCTTGTCCCATGGGGAGTAGTGACTTCACATACAAGAAGTATAAGTGGTAAAATTTATTGAAAGTTAGCAAACATAGCATTGGTCACTTGAACAATTCATGAAAGAATTTTGAAGGAAGAGAAATTTCACATATAAATATACTATCTTGGACATCTTCTATGATTGTGAGCCCCCATTAATTATTTTCAAGCTTGATCAAGTAGTTGACGTTGGACAAGGAAGACAACGTAATGAGTTATGTTTGTTTATATTCACATAGAAGTTATATTGTCATGGATCCTCTAACATGTGGTGCTTGCTTAGGATATTTTGCTAGCCAAAAATTCGTACTAAGTAGAGATACGACTTGTGCATCCAAAAACCCTTAAAACCAGTTTATTGCCATGAGTGTCCACCATATCTACCTATGGATTGAATAAGATCCTTCAAGTAAGTTGTCATCGGTGCAAAAAGCAATAAAAATTGCTCCTAAAATATGTATGATCTTTTATAGCAAGGGAAAATAAGCGTTGTACGAACTTGTGATGGTAAAGAAATAAAAGCGACGGACTGCATTGCTATCACAAGGGGCAATATAACGTGATGTTCCTTTGCATTAAGGGCTTGACATCCAAAAATAAAAAGCGCATGACAACCTCTGCTTCCCTCTGCGAAGGGCCTATCTTTTACTTTTATGCATTTACTTTTATGTATTTACTTTTATGCAAGACTCAATATTATTTATTCTCGTTTCAACCTCAATTATTCTCGAGTTGGCAAGCATCATGTGGTAGGGAATGATCCAGGCACATATATCCAGTTGAATATAGGTGATCATGAGTTATTATTGTTGACATTATCCATGAGATACATAAGTTGGGAGGCAAAACATTAAGCCCCTATCTTTCTATGTGTTTGACTGAAACGGTTTGTTCTAAAAATATGCTTTGAGTGTCAGCAATCATGGAAGACTAATTGATAGTTGAGTATGTGGAATTTACTAGATCAAAGCTCTTACATAGACCCTTCCTGAAAATAAGATGAATTGCAATTGTTGGATGACTGAGAACATAGTTTGTTAGTTTTCAAGAAAGTTTATGGCCTATACTTTAAACATGTGAATAGCTTGCTACTTGATCATGAGAAGTTTTATGAGATGAGCTACTGATTATGATATATATTGATGCTAGAAAAAGTGATTGAAATTATCATTGATCAAATTTATGCACTATGCTAGCATTCACACTTCATAAATTATTTCTTTTATCATTTACCTACTCGAGGACGAGCAGGAATTAAGCTTGGGGATGCTGATACATCTCCAACGTATCTATAATTTATGAAGTATTCATGCCATGTTTATTATACTTTTGTATGATTTTCGTGCACTTTTATATGGATTTTTTATGATTTTTATGGACTAACATATTGACCTAGTGCCCAGTGCCAGTTGCTGTTTTCTGCTTGTTTTTGGTTTTCCAGAAAATCCATATCAAATGAAGTCCAAATGCAGCGAAACTTTTTGACGATTTTTTCTGGAAGGAAACAGACCCAGGAAGCTTCGGGGGAGCACCAGAAGAGACACAGGGGCCCCACAAGCCACCAGGGCGCGCCACCCCCCAGGCGCGCCCTGGTGCCTCGTGGGCCCCCTGTGGCACCTCTTTGCGTGATTCCAACGCTGAAAAATCATATATATTCAGAAACCCCCGAAAGTTAACCTAGATGAGTTTTTACGCCGCCGCAAGCCTCTGTACCATGGAGATCCCATCTGGAGCCCTTTTCCGGCGCCCTGCCGAAGGGGGGAATCATCACTGGAGGCCTTCTTCATTATCCCGACAGTCTCCATGACGAGGAGGGAGTAGTTCACCCTCGGGGCTGAGGGTATGTACTAGTAGCTATGTGTTTGATCTCTCTCTCTCATGTTCTTGATTTGGCACAATCTTGATGTACCGCGAGCTTTGTTAATATAGTTGGATCATATGGTGTTTTCCCCTCTCTATCTTGTTGTGATGAATTGAGTTTTTACCTTTGAGGTTTCACTATTATCGGATTGAATACTTTTATGGATTTGAAAACACTTGATGTATGTCTTGCATATGAATACCCGTGGTGACAATGGGGTATTATATTGATTCACTTGATATATGTTTTGGCACTCAACTTGCGGATTCCCGAGGTGACATTGGGGTAATCTATGCATAGGGGTTGATGCACATTTTCGTCCTACTTTCTCCGGTAGAAATCTTGGGGCACTCTTTGAAGTTCTTTGTGTGGATTGAATATTATGATCTGAAGTTGTTTGATGCACATCGAATAATCAACTCATGGATACTTGTGGTGACATTGGTGTCGTGGTTTTGTCACAGCAGATGTCCTCGTGAAAGGACTTAGTGGTGAGGCCATCGCAACTAGGTGGTAGCTTGAATGGGGTTGATCGGAATCGAGAGACGCGAGTTTTACCCAGGTTTGGCCCCTCGTGGTGGAGGTAAAGCCTACATCCTGCTTGATTGATATTGATGATCATAGTCTCGATTACAAGGGTGCTGTTTCCGTGACTCTGTCTCGAGCTATTAAAACGTCTGTCTCTAGACTTTTCTGTCTATCTTGACTTTTAAAAACTTCCCCCTCTTCGGGTGCGCTACCCCTCCTTATATAAGTGAAAGGGGCGACTTACATGAGATTCCGGGTTATACCCGTGATTGGAGTCCTACTCTAAGCCATCTGTGTCTTCCAAGTTAAAGGGTCTCCATCTTGTATTTTGACTCTTTCTCGACAGAACCTCGTCCGGGTCACTGTAGCAGGCCGGGTTAACTTCAGGCCCGGCACTGTAGCAGGCCGGGTTAACTTCAGGCCTGGCACTGTAACAGCCGGGTTAACTTCAGGCCTGGCACTGTAGCAGGTCGGGTTAACTTCAACCCTGGCACTGTAGCAGGACGGGTTAACTTCAACCCTGGCACTGTAGCAGCCGGGTCATACTTCCACCCTAGCACTGTAGCAGCCGGGTCATACTTCGGCCGGGTCTCATCCTTAGGGTGACTTAAGCCCAGAGATGACTTAACCTCAGGGCGACTTAAGCTCAGAGATGACTTAAGTCCATGGCGACTTAACGTCATGAGCCGGGTCATATCGTGGAGTTATATCCCCGACATTAGCCCCAGATTAGCTTGGATTTATTCATGCTAGGCTCCTGAATTTCTTCCATGTCAATATGTTGATGCTGATTCCATCCAGAAAAAACAACCCTTATGATATTTTTGAATTGTCTTCAAATGCCTTGGCTTGATAAAAAGAAAAATCCGTCTGACGTTGCGCCAACTTTCAATGCTTCAGACTTTGATGAATAAAAAATCTGTATGATGTTGAGCTGACTTGTCTGAATAGCTTGGAGGAGATAACCTGTAGCCCCCAAGTCTTAAGAGTAGAGCAAAGTGATAGCTTAAGACTTGCTTAAATATAAATGTTGCAACTTGGAGAAAAATCCGGGTTGTCCGTCTGAATCTTCAATCATGAACTGAAAGTTTTGCACTTCACATGTGTAGCCCCCAAGGGCCGGCTCATCAGTATATGATGGGTCGGGTCTTCAACTTGGACCTTTTGATCTATTTAAACAACTGACTGTTGAAGCCCCCAAGTGCCGGGTCGTTTGCTTGCAGCGACTTGGAACTTTACATGTACTCCTTTGAAAAGAAAATGATGTAGCCCCCAAGCTTCGGGTCACTATTAAGGCTTGTGTACTTTGAATTTTTGACAGGAGCAATTGGTAGCCCCCAAGGGCCGGCTTATCATTATGTGATGGGCCGGGTCTTCAATGAGACTAGTAAAAAAATGACCATGCATTATCCCGCAAGTGCCGTGGTGCATGCTTGCAGCGACATGAGACTTTCATTCTTGAAGTAATCTTGATTTGAATAATGTAGCCCCCAAGGGTCGGGTCGTGTGCCTGCGGTGACTCGGGACTTTTCCTTCCGTTGGAGAATAAAATCATATCCAGTCTGTGAACTGATGATGCCTTTGCGATGAAAGAAATCCTTGGCCGTGGTTGCGGTGCAACCCAGCAAATATGTGTGAGAAAATCCATAAGTGTTGTAATCTTGTACAAAGCACATGTTGAATAACCAAGAAACCCGGTCAATTAAATGACCAGGTATTATATGTGACCCGGCTGGAATTGTACCCCGGGAAAATAGGAGAATTGATATCTCAATCATTTAATACTTGTTATGATAAACCATGATGAAGATCCAGCCATTTTTGCCTATTAAAGATTTGTTTGTTCCTGTAGAGTTACAATGTAACCCGGTTTGAAAACCGGTTCCTGCAACATAAACAAATATGTTCATGCATACATGATGCATTGTATGATGATGCAATGATGATGCAATGTATGATGATGTATGCGTATGTTAATAGAGTATAAAAAAACGTCGGCTTTCGCGGCACGACAATTTAGACCGGCTTTCGAGGCTCGTGTCTTGCTTCAATGAAGCTGGCATGATAGCCCATGGTTTATCCTCGCTCTCTGTAAGCCGGCTCTCACGTGACATAACCGATGTTTTAACCAAGACAAGTTCAGGGTCATAAAAATGATTGACTTGTCCAGAGTACACCGGGTCACCTAAGCGGAGTAGCATCAAGCAGACAGGCAGGTTTAACCAAGATAATGTGGCGTTATTTGCCGGGTCAAGAGGGTGAGATAGCTAAACTCGGTGAGTTGGAAGCCCCCAAGTGACCAATAATCGAAATTGAGTAGGATACCCATGTTTAGACTGTGCATCATGGCGACTAGTCTTCTATGGCAACCTTTAATTTTTCGTCAATCAGCAGGATACCCATGTTTGAACTGCGCATCGTGGCAGCAATTTCTCTTTGGCAACCTTTAATTTTTCGCCAATACGGCAGCAGCCCCCGGGACCGGGTTGTCCTCCTCGCAATGACCCAGGGTTCTTGAATTTGTGAACCGGCCAAATCTGACGAGTCATGTCTGTGTAGCCCCCGAGTCTTAAGTCGACTCGAGGAGTTGGCTTGAGATTCTTCATACTTGGCCATAACATAAACCGGCATATAGTTGACAGCTGATAGCTAAAATTTTATTGAAGCCAGACGCGTGTGGCGAGTTGATGGTCTTCGCGACGCTTGTTGTATGTCCTTGGCGTTTGATAACGTGATGTTAATCCGCGGAAGGTTGAGGTTGACTGTGGCGGGTCATAGATGATCCCGTATAAGTCGTGTCAGTAATCCGGTCAATGGTTTGTCCCGGCTGTTTGTTGAAGTTAACCAAACTGCAGCGGCGGCAACTTGTGCGCCTATCCATTGAGCCATCCGGTGCAGGCAGAGGCTGATAATATGTTTTTACTTGCTTCAGAGTTTGTTGGAGTAGACCGGGCCACGGGCGGTGGCGTCCATTTGAGCAGTTCGTGCAGACGGACGCGGATCTGGTGTGTTGGTGTAGACGTGGGAGTCGACTGCGGCATTGGAAACCGATGCAGACGCACGAGTCAGCCGCAACATTGTAAACCGATGTGGACGCACGAGTTGGCCGCGGCGGTATAAGTCGGCGCTAGCGCGTGAGTCGGCCGTGGGTTGGTGTAGACTGAACCACAGAGGTGGCGGCTTGCGCACACGTTCGTCGAGCACTGCGACACGGTTGGATGCTGGCGCATGATAACGTTGGCGCGAGCTCTGTATCCGTGGCACGATGACTGCCCTTGCAGTGAATGATTGTCCTGCATAAAAATATCGCAGGCGAGAGTAATTGTTCTCGAAAGAATAAAAATGTATCAATAAAAATCGACTGGATGGATTTCACCTGATTCGTCCGGATGTCAGATGATCCGTATATAGCGTCGTGGATCCCCTCCAGTAGTTTCAACGGCGAGTTTAGGCACTCTCTTCGGCGGAGGCAAGGCAGCTTGTAGTGCAACCGAGGCGGAACCGGAGCTGGACGGCTCGGAACGGACCGGCGGGGCAGACCAGGGCAGCGGAGTCGAGTCCATGCCTACATCCCGCGTCCACCTCCAGGTCGTGCTGACCGTTCCACTTTTTTTTGAAGCAGGTTTTCACATGGGCACCCGACCACTTTTGTCTTTTTTTTCTTCTCCTCAGGCGCCCGGCCGCAGCAGTTGGGGGGCGGGCAGAGCCGGAGGGCTGGGCGACTCAGGGGTCTCGATGCGTGGGAGAGCTGGCGCGCGCGCGAGACGAAGGCGGAGTCCGGCGACTCGAGTAGGCGGCGGTAACTCGTGGTGGAGACGAGGCAGGGCAGCAGCTCGGGGCCACGGCAACGCGCAGCAGAGGCGAGGCCGGCTGCGGAACTGCGGCGACAGGGCAGCTCGAGGCCGACGGAGGCGGCGACTCGAGGTGGTGGCGGAGGCGGCCAGGCGAAGTTTTGAAGAAGTTCAAAATTGATCAGTCAAAGAAAGGGTTCTTGCCTGTCTTGCAAGGTGTGAAGTTGAGTCAGACTCAATGCCCGACCAAGGCAGAAGATATAGAGAAAATGAAAGTCATTCCCTATGCCTCAGCCATAGGTTCTATTATGTATGCCATGCTGTGTACCAGACCTAATGTGTGCCTTCCCGTAAGTTTGGCAGGGAGGTACCAGAGTAATCCAGGAGTGGATCACTGGACAACGGTCAAGAATATCCTGAAGTACCTGAAAAGGACCAAGGACATGTTTCTCGTTTATGGAGGTGACGAAGAGCTCGTCATAAAGGGTTACGTCGATGCAAGCTTCGACACTGATCCGAATGACTCTAAGTCACAAACCGGATACGTATTTATATTAAATGGTGGAGCTGTCAGTTGGTGCAGTTCCAAGCAGAGCGTCGTGGCGCGATCTACGTGTGAAGCGGAATACATAGCTGCTTCAGAAGCAGCACATGAAGGAGTCTGGATGAAGGAGTCCATATCCGATCTAGGTGTAATACCTAGTGCATCGGGTCCAATGACAATCTTTTGTGACAACACTGGAGCAATTGCCATAGCCAAGGAGCCCAGGTTTCACAAGAAGACCAAACACATCAAGAGACGCTTCAACTCCATTCATAAATATGTCAAGGATGGAGACATAGAAATTTGCAAAGTACACACGGATCTGAATGTGGCAGACCCGTTGACTAAGCCTCTTCCACGAGCAAAACATGATTAGCACCAAGACTCCATGGGTGTTAGATTCATTACTATGTAATCTGGATTATTGACTCTAGTGCAAGTGGGAGACAGATGGAAATATGCCCGAGAGGCAATAATAAAGTTGTTATTATTTTCCTTGTTCATGATAAAGGTTTATTATTCATGCTAGAATTGTATTGACCGGAAACTTAAATACATGTGTGAATACATAAACAAATACCGTGTCCCTAGTGAGCCTCTACTAGACTAGCTCGTTGATCAAAGATGGTTAAGGTTTATTAACCATAGACATGAGTTGTCATTTGATAACGGGATCACATCATTAGAAGAATGATGTGATGGACAAGACCCATCCGTTAGCTTAGCATATGATCGTTCTGTTTATTGCTACTGCTTTCTTGAATGTCAAATACATGTTCCTCAGACCATGAGATCATGCAACTCCCGGATACCGGAGGAATACCTTGTGTGCTATCAAACGTCACAACGTAACTGGGTGATCATAAAGATGCTCTACAGGTATCTCCGAAGGTGTCCGTTGAGTTGGCATGGATCGAGACTGGGATTTGTCACTCCGTATTTCGGAGAGGTATCTCTGGTCCCTCTCGGTAATGCACATCATAAGAAGCTTGCAAGAAAAGTGACTAAGGAGTTAGTTACGGGATGATGTATTACGGAATGAGTAAAGAGACTTGCCGGTAACGAGATTGAACTAGGTATGGAGATACCGACGATCGAATCTCGGGCAAGTAACACACCGACGGACAAAGGGAATTACGTATGTTGTCATTGCGGTTCGACCGATAAGATCTTCGTGGAATATGTAGGAACCAATATGGGCATCCAGGTTCCGCTATTGGTTATTGAATGGAGAGGCGTCTCGGTCATGTCTACATCATTCCCGAACCCGTAGGGTCCGCACGCTTAACGTTCGTTGACGATATAGTGTTATATGAGTTATGTGAATTGGTAACCGAATATTGTTCGGAGTCCCGGATGAGATCCCGGACGTCGCGAGGAGTCTCGGAATGGTCGAGAGGTAAAGATTTATATATGGAAAGTCATATTTTGGGTTCCGGAAAAAGGTGCAGTTTTTTTCGGTATTGTACCGGGAAGCTTCCAGAAGGTTCCGGAGGATTCCGGAGGGTTCCGGAAGTCCACAAGTGGGTCCACCACGTCCCAAGGGCTGGCATGGGCTAAGGGGAGGCGCCCTGGCCTTATTGGGCCAGGCGCACCAAGTCCTCAAAAGCCCACGCAGCTAGGGAAGGAAAAAGGGAGAGTCCTAGTAGGAATAGGATTGGACATTGGAGTCCAAGTCCACGTGTGTACTATTCACGGTTACTATTCACGTGGCACTATTCCTTCTACTCCAAGCCCCTACACATATATAAATAGAGGAGAGGGGGCGCCCCAAAGGAGATACAACATTGTCTTAGCCGTGTGCAGCGCACCCTCCACAGTTCCGTCCCTCGGTCATATTTTCGCAGTGCTTGGGCGAAGCCCTGCGGAGATAGCATCACCATCACCGTCACCACGCCATCGTGCTGCTGGAACTCATCCACTACCTCGCCGTCTTGCTGGATCAAGAAGTCGAGGACGTCACCGAGCTGAACGTGTGCTGAACGCGGAGGTGTCGTACGTTCGGTACTCGGTCGGTTGGATCGTGAAGTTGTTCGACGACATCAACCGCGTTGTTCTAACGCTTCCGCTTACGGTCTATGAGGGTACATCGACACACTCCCCCTCTCGTAGCTATGCATCTCCATGGATAGATCTTCCGTGTGCGTAGAATTTTTTTTGTTTTCCATGCAATGTTCCCCAACAGATCTATGTGGATGAAATTTGTGGATTGTTTAAGCTTGCAGGTCTATCCGGAGATAGAGTTAAGAATAAAGTATTCCCTTTATCTTTGGAGGGAGAGGCATTGATGTGGTATAGGCTATGTGATGATACTGATACATGGGACTGGAACCGATTGAAACTATAATTCCATCAGAAATTTTATCCTATGCATTTGGTTCATCGTGATCGGAATTATTTATATAATTTTTGGCCTCGTGAAGGAGAAAGCATCGCTCAATCTTGGGGGAGGCTGAAGTACATGATGTACACATGCCCCAACCATGACCTCTCGAAAGAAATTATCTTACAGAATTTTATGCTCGGCTTTCTCGTGATAATCGAACTACGCTCGATTCTTCTTCGACTGGCTCCTTTATGAAGAAAACTATTGAATTCAGATGGGATCTTCTGGAAAGAATTAAACGCAACTCCAAAGATTGGGAACTCGACAAAGGTAAAGAGTCAGGTATAATACTTGAGTTCGATTGTGTTAAATCTTTTATGGCCACCGATGTTTTTCATAAGTTTAGCACTAAATATGGACTTGACTCTGAGATAGTAGCTTCCTTTTGTGAAACATTTGCTACTCATGTTGATCTCCCTAAGGAGAAGTGGTTTAAATATCATCCCCCTGTTAAAGAAAAGATTGAGGAACCTGTTAGTGTTAAAGAAGAAACAATTGTTTACCATGTTGATCCAGTTGTGCCTACTGCTTATATTGAGAAACCACCTTTTCCTGTTAGGATTAAGGAACATGCTAAAGCTTCAACTATGGTTAACAAAAGTAATATTAGAGCACCTAGACCCTCAGAACAAATTAAAGTTGAACCTGATATTGCTATGGTTAAAGATGTCTTAGTCGATAATATAGATGGGCATGTTATTTACTTTTGTGAGGAGGCTGCTAGAATTGCTAAACCTGTTAGAAATGAACGAGATATGTTAGACAAGAACAAGCCCGTAGTTGGCATGACTGTTATTTCTGTTAAGATTGGAGATCATTGCTATCATGGTTTGTGTGATATGGGTGCTAGTGTGAGTGCTATTCCATTTTCCTTATATCAAGAAGTAATGCATGATATTGCACCTGTTGAAATTGAAGATATTGAAGTTACTATTAAGCTAGCAAACAGAGATACTATTACACCACTTGGGATTGTTAGAGATGTTGAAGTCTTGTGTGGTAAAATCAAATACCCTACTGATTTCTTAGTACTTGGTTCACAACAAGATAATTTTTGTCCCATTATATTTGGTAGACCTTTCTTGAATACCGTTAATGCTGAAATTGATTGTGTTAAAGAAAAGGTTCGAGTCAAGTTTGGTGATATATCTCATGAATTTAATTTTCCAAGTTTCGTAGACAACCTCATGATAAAGAATTGCCTAGTAAAGATGAAATTATTGGTCTTGCTTCTATTGCCGTACCTCCTACTGATCCGTTAGAACAATATTTGCTAGATCACGAAAATGATATGCATATGAATGAAAGAAATGAAATAGATAAGATGTTCTATGATCAACCACATATCCTTAAACATAATTTGCCTATTGAAACTCTTGGAGGCCCTCCTCCACCTAAGGGTGATCCTGTATTTGAATTGAAGCAATTGCCTGATACATTGAAATATGCTTATCTTGATGAAAAGAAGATATATCCTGTTATTATTAGTGCTAACCTTTCAGCGCATGAAGAAAAGAGATTACTAAAAACTCTAAGGAAGCACCGTGCTGCTATTGGATATACTCTTGATGATCTTAAGGGCATTAGTCCCACTCTATGTCAGCACAAAATTAATATGGAGCCTGATGCTAAACCAGTTGTCGACCACCAATGACGATTAAACCCTAAGATGAAAGAGGTGGTAAGAACCGAAATATTAAAACTTCTGGAAGCAGGTATAATCTATCCCTTAGCTGATAGTAGATGGGTAAGTCCAGTTCATTGTGTCCCTAAGAAAGGAGGTATTACCATTGTTCCTAATGATAAAAATGAACTCATTCCACAAAGAATTGTAACTGGTTATAGGATGGTAATTGATTTTAGAAAATTAAAAAAAACTACTAGAAAAGATCATTACCCCTTACCTTTTATTGATCAAATGTTAGAAAGACTGTCTAAGCATACACACTTTTGTTTCCTAGATGGCTATTCTGGTTTTTTCTCAAATACCCGTATCACAGCCTGATCAAGAGAAAACCACCTTTACTTGTCCTTTTGGAACTTATGCTTATAGACGTATGCCTTTTTTTATGCAATGCACCTGCTACCTTTCAAAGATGTATGACTGCTATATTCTCTGACTTTTGTGAAAAGATTGTTGAGGTTTTCATGGATGATTTTTCCATTTACGGAACTTCTTTTGATGATTGCTTAAGCAACCTTGATCGAGTTTTGCAGAGATGTGAAGAAACTAATCTTGTCTTGAATTGGGAGAAGTGCCACTTTATGGTGAATGAAGGCATTGTCTTGGGGCATAAAATTTCTGAAAGAGGTATTTAAGTTGATAAAGCTAAGGTTGATGCTATTGAGAAAATGCCATGTCCTAAAGATATTAAAGGTATAAGAAGTTTCCTTGGTCATGCTGGTTTCTATAGGAGATTTATTAAAGACTTCTCTAAAATTTCTACGCCTCTTACCAATCTTTTGTAAAAAGATGTTCCATTTGTTTTTGATGATGATTGTATAGAAGCCTTTGAAACAGTTAAGAAAGCCTTAACCACTGCACCTATTGTCCAACCACCTGATTGGAACTTGCCTTTTGAAATAATGTGTGATGCTAGTGATTATGTTGTTGGTGCTGTTCTAGGATAGAGAGTTGATAAGAAATTAAATGTTATCCATTATGCTAGTAAAACTCTAGACAGTGCCCAAAGAAATTATGCTACTACTGAAAAAGAATTTCTAGCAGTTGTGTTTGCATGTGATAAATTCAGATCTTATATAGTTGATTCTAAAGTAACTGTTCACACCGATCATGCTGCTATTAAATATCTTATGGAAAAGAAAGATGCTAAACCTAGACTCATTAGCTGGGTTTTATTGCTACAAGAATTTGACTTGCATATTACTGATAGGATGGGAGCTGAGAATCCCGTAGCAGATAATTTGTCTAGAATGGAAAATGTTCTTGATGACCCACTTCCTATTAATGATGATTTTCCTGATGAACAATTAGCTGCATAAATGCTTCTCGTAATACTCCTTGGAATGCAGACTATGCTAATTACATTGTTGCTAAATACATACCACCTAGTTTCACATAACAACAAAAGAAAAAGTTCTTCTTTGATTTAAGACATTACTTCTGGGATGACCCACATCTTTATAAAGGAGTAGATGGTATTATTAGACGTTGTATACCTGAGCATGAACAGGAACAAATCCTACAAAAGTGTCATTCCAAGGCTTACGGAGAACACCACGCAGGAGACAGAACTGCACACAAGGTATTACAATCTGGTTTTTATTGGCCTACTCTTTTCAAGGATGCTCGTTAGTTCATCCTATCTTGTGATGAATGTCAAAGAATTGGTAATGTCGGTAGACGTCAGGAAATGCCTATGAATTATTCACTTGCTGTTGAACCATTTGATGTTTGGGGACTTGATTATATGGGGCCTTTTCCTAAATCCAATGGGTATACACATATTTTAGTTGCTATTGATTACGTTACTAAGTGGGTAGAAGCTATTCCGACTAGTAGTGTTGATCATAACACTTCTATTAAAATGCTTAAAGAAGTTATCTTCCCAAGGTTTGGAGTCCCTAGATATTTAATGACTGATGGTGGTTCACATTTTATTCATGGTGCATTCCGTAAATTGCTTGCTAAATATGATGTCAACCATAGAATTGCATCTCCCTATCACCCTCAAACTAGTGGGCAAGTTGAATTGAGCAATAGAGAAATAAAATTAATTTTGCAAAAAACCGTCAATAGATCTAGAAAGAATTGGTCTAAGAAACTTGACGATGCATTATGGGCTTATAGAACTGCTTATAAAAATCCTATGTGTATGTCCCCTTATAAAATGGTTTATGGAAAAGCATGTCATTTACCTCTTGAGTTAGAACATAAAGCATAGTGGGCAATTAAAGAACTAAATTATGATTTTAAACTTGTCGGTGAAAAGAGGTTATTTGATATTAGCTCATTAGATGAATGGAGAACCCAAGCTTATGAAAATGCCAAATTGTTTAAAGAAAAAGTTAAAAGATGGCATGACAGAAGAATTCAAAAATGGGAATTTAAAGTAGGTGAGAAAGTTCTATTGTACAATTCTCATTTGAGATTCTTTGCAGGAAAACTTCTCTCTAAATGGGAAGGACCGTATATCATCGAAGAAGTCTATCGCTCCGGAGCCATCAAAATAAACAACTCCGAAGGCACTAATCTGAGAGTGGTGAATGGGCAAAGAATCAAGAACTATGTTTCAGGTACTCCCATTAATGTTGAAACTAATATTATTGAAACAATTACACCGGAGGAATACATAAGAGAGACCTTCCGGAACACTCCAGAACCCTGAAAAGGAAGAGGTATGTGATACGGTAAGTAAACCGACTCCAAAAATTCCATAAAAATATTTTCTGTCAGTTTTGGAATATTATAAAAAATACAAAAATAAGAAACAGCTAAAGGGACCCACCTAGTGCCCACGAGCCACCAGGGCGCGCCACCCCCCAGGCGCGCCCTGGTGGCTCGTGGGCCCCATGTGAGCCCTCCCGACTCCCTTTTCTCCTGGATTACTTGTTTTGCAAGATAAAAAATCTTTATATATACTCCAGGATGTTTTGACCACCGTATCGCAGAAATATCCTCTGTTCTTGTTTCATGCTATTTTCCTGGCAGATCCGAAAGTATGTCGTCTCAAGACTCAGATGGGGAGTGTTTCGTATCACACTATGTTGCAAATCCAAAGTTCTATGGGGATATAGACCCCTATGGATGGTCCGAGGAGGAGGAGCAAGATGCCAACATAAAGGGGACGGAAGACGCGAGTTCGGATGAAGACGATGCCCCTCTACCTCAACCTGGAGATATGCATGTGGAGTTCAAGAAGTCGAGCCTCCCAAACACAGTAAACAAGTCTAAGATCCAACTTATTCCGTCCCGTTTTCTGCAGGAATGCAAGGAGGCATTATGTAAAAAGGTATTGAAGCTTGAGAAAGAAGTCGATGATTTGAGGGAGGAAAATTTCATCCTCAAACATAAGCTGGACAAGCTCGCCACACCACCACCACCATCACCGAAGGAGACTTGAGCACATGGGTATGGGCACTCCCCTTGGCTTGTGCCAAGCTTGGGGGAGGTGCCCCAGTATCGTATCACCATCAGTTTTATTATCTTTACCTATTTTTAGTTCGATCCTTAGTTATTTCATGATCTAGTTGAATAAAAGTTTAGTATGATCTATTTTCGAGTGTTAGCTTCGTGATCTATCTATCTATGTAATCGAGTTGAGAGTTATATAATAAAGAGTAGTTTGAGTTTTTGCTTCTTTACTTTCATGTTCCAATCCTAGCAATGAAAATAATGAAAAAGATCATATGCTAATCTTATGGAAAGTAATGACATTACATAAAGAAAAGTATAAGTGGTAAAATTTATTGGAAGTTAACAAGCATAGTATTAGTCAATGATGCAATTCATGAAAAGTTAATAAGGGAAGAGAAGATTCACATGCAAATATACTATCTTGGACATCTTTTATGATTGTGAGCCCCCATTAAGTATTTTATGCCAAATTGTTGACGTTGGACAAGGAAGACAACGTAATGAATTATGTTTGTTCATATTCACATAGAAGTTATATTGGTATATATCCTCCAACATGTGGTGCTTGCCCAATATCTTTGCTAGACAAAAATCTGCACCAAGTAGAGATACTACTTGTGCATCCAAAACCCTTAAACCCAGTTTCATGTCATGAGAGTCCACTATATCTACCTATGGATTGAATAAGATCCTTCAAGTAAGTTGTCATCGGTGCAAAAAGCAATAAAAATTGCCTCTAAATATGTCTGAACTTTTATTGTAAGGGAAATAAGCTTTGTACGAACTTGTGATGGTAAAGGAATAAAAGCGACAGACTGCATAATAAAGGTTGCTATCACAAGGGGCAATATAAAGTGACGTTCCTTTGCATTAAGGGCTCTTGCATCCAACAACAAAAAGCGCATGACAACCTCTGCTTCCCTCTGCGAAGGGCCTTTCCTTTACTTTTTATGCAAGAGTCAATAGTGTTCACCTCTACTTTCTTTTTATTTTTCTCTTTTGTAAGCATCATGTGGTGGGGAAAGATCTAGGCATATATATCCAGTTGGATATGAGTGATCATGAGTTATTATTGTTGACATCACCCTTGAGGTGAATAAGTTGGGAGGCGAAATCACAAGCCCCTATCTTGCTATGTGTCTGGCTGAAACTTTTTGCTCCATATATATGTCGTGGGTGTTAGCAATCATAGAAGACTAAATGATGGTTGAGTATGTGGACTTGCTAAATAGCTCCTACACGAGACCCTTCCTGAAAATATGATGAATTGCAATTGCATTGTTGACTGAGAATATAGTTTGTTAGTTTTCAAGAAAGTTTATGCCTTATATTCCATTGTTGTAATGAATTGTTACTTGCTCATGAGAAGTTTATGATAATAAATATTATTGTTATAATAATGAACATGATGCTACTATGTCCGTATTTTGTTTTTATCGACACCTCTCTCTCTAAATATGTGGACATGATTATCGATATCGGCTTTCGCTTGAGGACAAGCGAGGTCTAAGCTTGGGGGAGTTGATACGTCCATTTTGCATCATGTTTTGCTACAGTTATTGATAGTGTTTTTGATCAATATAACACTTTGTGGAGCAATTCTAATGCCTTTTCTCTCTTAATATGCAAGATTTACACAAGGAGGGAGATTGCCGGTAGCTGGAATTCTGGACCGGAAAAAGCTATGTCAGAGATACCTATTCTGCACATCTCGAAATGAGCTGAAATTTTACGGAGATTTATTTTGGAATAAATAAAAAATACTGGAAGCAAGAAGTAACAGAGGGGGCCATCCAGGTGCCCACGAGGCAACAGGGTGCGCCACCCCCCCTCCCCCCCCCAAGGCGCGCCCTGGTACCTCATGGGGCCCCTGACCGGCCTCTGGCCCCCATTTTCTGGTATATAAGTCATTTTTCCCAAGAAAAAATATAGAGAAGACTTTCGGGACAGTGCGCCGCCGTCTCGAGGCAGAACTTGGGCAGGAGGACTAATCTTCATCAACATCTTTACAAGCACCATCTCATCTCAAACCCTAGTTCATCTCTTGTATTCAATCTTTGTCTCAAAACCTCAGATTGGTACCTGTGGGTTGCTAGTAGTGTTGATTACATCTTTTAGTTGATGCTAGTTGGTTTATTTGGTGGAAGATTATATGTTTAGATCTATTATGCTATTCAATACCCCTCTGATCTTGGACATGATTATGTTTTCTGAGTAGTTACTTTTGTTCTTGAGGACATGGGAGAAGTCTTGCCATAAGTAATCATGTGAATTTGGTATTCGTTCGATATTTTGATGATGTGTATGTTGTTGATTCCCTTAGTGGTGTCGTGTGAACGTCGACTACATGACACTTCACCATCTTTGGGCCTAAGGGAATGCATTGTGGAGTAGTAATTAGATGATGGGTTGCTAGAGTGACAGAAGCTTAAACCCTAGTTTATGCGCTATTTCGTAAGGGCTGATTTGGATCCATATGTTTAATGCTATGGTTAGAGTTATCTTAATTCTTCTTTCGTAGTTGTGGATGCTTGCGAGAGGGGGTAATCATAAGTGGGAGGTTTGTTCAAGTAAGAACAGCACCCAAGCACCGGTCCACCCACATATCAAATTATCAAAGTAGCGAACGTGAATCAAACAAACATGATGAAAGTGACTAGATTAAATTCCCATGTGTCCTCGAGAACGCTTTGCTTACTATAAGAGATCATTCCGGCTTGTCCTTTTCTATAAAAAGGATTAGGCCACCTTGCTGCACTCTTTGTTACTATTGCTACTTGTCACTTGTTACAAATTATCTTGCTATCAAACTACTCGTTACCAATAATTTCAGTGCTTGCAGAAAGCACCTTGCTGAAAACCGCTTGTCATTTCCTTCTGCTCCTCGTTGGGTTCGACACTCTTACTTATCGAAAGGACTACGATTGATCCCCTATACTTGTGGGTCATCAAACTGCTACTGTTACCACGACAGGAATCAGCTGCCTTGCCGTCTGCCATAGCAGACGGCAAAGGCATACTTTGCGGACGGCAAAGCCTTTGCCGTCTGCCAGCAGACGGCCAACACTCCGGCTGAACGGATGCCGGCAAAGGCCTCTTTGCCGTCTGCTGGCAGATGGCAAAGCACCTGGACGGCAGACAAAAGGTGCCAGCCCCGTTAGGGGGCTAACGGCGCTCTTTGCCGTCTGCCAGCAGACGGCAAAGAGCTGCAGCTGACGTCAGCTGACGTCGGGCGTCGGCTGGGCCAACGCAGGCTCTTTGCCGTCTGCCAGCAGACGGCAAAGAATGAAGCGCTTTGCCGTCTGCTGGCAGACGGCAAAGAGGCCAAATAGGCCAGCCCAGGTTGCACAGGTTGCTGCCACGTGGCCTTTTTGCCGTCTGCTGGCAGACGGAAAACCTCTTTGCCGTCTGTTAGCAGACGGCAAAGTGGCTATATAGCCCCTGTTTTTCCTGTTTTTTGTTATATCAATTCATTTTCACAGAAATTCAAACACACACACACACACATATATATATATATATATATATATATATATATATATATATATATATATATATATATATATATATATATATATTCAGAATCACATAGTTTCAAACATCAAACATCATACATCAAACATAGTTTCACCATCATCATCAAACATCATACATCCAATTCATATATACATAGTTTCACAAACATCCAATAGTTTCACAAACATCCAATACATCAAACATCTAACATGTAAACAGTAGCATTCTGCCCTTCCATGAAGTGAATCAAACCTGCAAAAATGGGAGTAAGAAATTAGAAGAAGAAGAAGAAGACTAGAAGAAGAAGAAGAAGAAGAAGAATAAGAAGAAGAAGAAGAAGATGATGAAGAAGAAGAAGAAGAGGTCTTCTTCTTCTTCTTCCTATTCCTTCTTTTCCTCCTCTTCCTTGTTTTTCTTCATCTTATTCACTATTTGTGTCATTTTAGAGTTAACCTATCTAAGTATGCCATTTTTGTGCTAACCTAAGAAAATTATGTAAGTATAGGTCATTTGTGTGCTTACCTTGGTAATTATGCCATTTTTGAGCTAAATTAGGTAAGTATATGTCATTTTAGAGCTAACTTAGGTAATTATGTCATTTTGGAGGATAATAAGCTAAGTATATGACATTTATTAGGTAACCAAGGTTATTATGCCATTTTTGCAATATATTCAGAATCACATAGTTTCAAACATCAAACATCATACATCAAACATAGTTTCACCATCATCATCAAACATCATACATCCAATTCATATATACATAGTTTCACAAACATCCAATAGTTTCACAAACATCCAATACATCAAACATCTAACATGTAAACAGTAGCATTCTGCCCTTCCATGAAGTGAATCAAACCTGCAAAAATGGGAGTAAGAAATTAGAAGAAGAAGAAGAAGACTAGAAGAAGAAGAAGAAGAAGAAGAATAAGAAGAAGAAGAAGAAGATGATGAAGAAGAAGAAGAAGAGGTCTTCTTCTTCTTCTTCCTATTCCTTCTTTTCCTCCTCTTCCTTGTTTTTCTTCATCTTATTCACTATTTGTGTCATTTTAGAGTTAACCTATCTAAGTATGCCATTTTTGTGCTAACCTAAGAAAATTATGTAAGTATAGGTCATTTGTGTGCTTACCTTGGTAATTATGCCATTTTTGAGCTAAATTAGGTAAGTATATGTCATTTTAGAGCTAACTTAGGTAATTATGTCATTTTGGAGGATAATAAGCTAAGTATATGACATTTATTAGGTAACCAAGGTTATTATGCCATTTTTGCAACTAATAAGCTAATTACGTCATTTTAGAGCTATCCTAGGTTAAATAGGTCATTTTTGAGCTAATTAAGGTTATTATGTCATTTTTGAGGTAGCTAAGCATATTAAGTCATTTTGGAGGAATAAATGCTAAGTATAGGTCATTTTAGAGCTATCCTAGGTTAAATAGGTCATTTTGGAGCTAATTAAGGTTGTTATGTCATTTTTTAGCTAGCTAAGCATATTAAGTCATTTTGGAGGAATAAATGCTAAGTATAGGTCATTTTAGAGCTATCCTAGGTTAAATAGGTCATTTTTGAGCTAATTGAGGTTATTATGTCATTTTTGAGCTAGCTAAGCATATGAAGTGATTTTGGAGGAATAAATGCTAAGAAGAAGAAGAAGAAGATGATGAAGAAGATGAAGAAGAAGAAGAAGAGAAGAAGATGATGAAGAAGATGAAGAAGAAGAAGAAGAGGAGCTCTTCTTCTTCTTCTTCTTCTTCTTCTTCTTTTATTCTTTCTTTTTCTTCTCTTTCTTCTTCTATTCTTTCTTTTTCTCCTCTTCCTTGTTTTTCTTCTTCTTATTCCTTATTTGTGTCATTTTAGAGCTTACATAGGTAATTATGCCATTTTTGAGCTAACTAAGCTTATTATGTCAATTTGGAGGAAAATAAGGTAAGTAAAGGTCATTTTTGTGCTAACATAAGTAATTATGCCATTTATGAGCTAATTAAGCATATTAAGTCATTTTGGAGCTAAATAGGTTATTTCTTAAGCATATTATGTCTTTTTTGAGCTAGCTAAGCATATTAAGTCATTTTGGAGGAATAAATGGTAAGTATAGGTCATTTTAGAGCTATCCTAGGTTAAATAGGTCATTTTAGAGCTATCCTAGGTTAAATAGGTCCATTTTTGAGCTATCTAAGCATATAAATTCATTTTGGAGGAATAAATGCTAAGTATAGGTCATTTTAGAGCTATCCTAGGTTAAATAGGTCCTTTTGGAGCTAAATAGGTCATTTCTTAAGCTAAGCTAAGTATAGGTCATTTGAGAGCTATCCGTGGTAAAATTGGTCATTTTGGAGCTAAGTAAGGTTATAATGTCATTTTCGAGGAAACTAAGGTAAGTATACGGCATTTTGGAGATAAATAGGTCATTTCTTAAGCTAAGTATGCATTTGTTAAGCAAAACACTTGGGAAAACTTACCGTCATCACGGAGGTGAAGGACCGGTCGCACCAGTGGCAGACGGAGAAGCATCGGTCGATGCTTGTCGGGAGTTACGCTGCACCAAAGATCATTTGCAATGTCTTGTTAGCATGATGCAACTCAAATGTGAAGACTAGTAACTAATGACCATTCAAATGAAACTCACCGTGCCCGCCGGAGCAATGACTGGCATCGGCGGAGGGGTCATGCCATTGTTCTGGCACATGCTCTGCACATTTGGTTTTCTCGAGTCAGTCATATTAGTTAGTAATGAAAGGAACATTACGTGCATGATTTGGCTAATATGCAGAAGAAACTTACCACGATGAGCTCGTATAGGGCCCGTTGACCCGTGTCGTTCCGGTTCCTCTCCTCCTCCATTAGCCTAGCCGTTCTCTCCTCCAACTCCATCTCCCTCTCCGCCGCCTGCCGGTCCCTCTCCTCTAGAAGCGCCTGGGTCTTCGCTCTCTCTTCCTCAAGAGCAGCCTGGGTCTTCGCTCTCTCTGCCTCAATAGCAGCCTGCAACACCACTCGTTAGCATTGTAATAATCGACGGCCGCACACACAATGTAATGGAGGAAAGGTATCTGAGTCCGTATAACTAACCTTGAATTCGAGCTCCACTGGCCGTGCACGAGGCAATATCTTAGGATCGGAGCTGGTCTGGCGCTTCTTGATCTGCGGGAGAGTGCTACTACAACGTATCAGTCCATCCCCAATGGCTAACGAGCCATGGTGCCTCCCGCCACCAGATATCATCACCAGCTCTGGATCAAGAGGTTGCTGGCTCGGGTTAAATTCCGGCCCTTTCCTCGCCTTCCCCTCGTCTCTGTACCTCACAAGCTTGTGGTGGGAGGCGCGGTTGGTGAATTTCTCTGGATCATCGAGGTCAAACTCAGACAATGCCTTGGCCTTCTTGTATGAGGCAGTATTGGACATGGCATAGAGGTCGAACAGCTCTGGCACTGGAGCCTTGTTGTGTCGCGCCTAAAAGAGAGGAACAGAGTATTAGTTAAGGGCTCAAGCTAGCATGAAGAATGAATTTGCATGAATCATGAAGCAAACCACATACCCAGTTTTCCCCGAACTGACGTAGGTTGACGCTGCCTAGATGGTGTGGGACACCTTTCATTTTGCCACGCTTGTCCTTTGCAGTGTCGTGGACGGAGCGCCATTGGGGAGTGCACCACTCATCAACCAACGCCTCCCAACAGTCCATCCTATCCACACACCATCTCGGGGGCACCTAAGTTAAGCAAGAGAAATTTGAGCGCTACGCCTACGAATCAAATCAAGGAACTAAGTACAAGGCCTTAAGAATAGGTAATTACCTTCATGTACTTCTCCTTACTCAGATACTTGACGCGGCACTTCTCTTTTTTCCTCCTAATACCAGTCGAGGCGAAGTAGTCTCGAACAGCCTGCGTCCGAGCCTCGTGCCGAAAGTTTTTAAGTAGGCGCCTGCACTCGTTGTCGATAACCCGAGCCGCGGCCTCCTCCTGTCCCTCAGCACACCTGTAGAAGGTCTGCAATCAAACAAGAAAACACGGATTAGTACAATCACTAGGGTTGCCAATCAAAGAAGAAAACACAACGTAGACGGCAAAGGAGAAATTACCAAAAACGTCTGGATCACAATGTCGGCCACCGTGTGGCACTCGACATCGCCGATCCTATGCCCCGGCGGGGCCGGGGCAGCCAAGTAGTACTCCCAGGTCATTCCTAGCTCTGGAACCCGGCCCTCACCGGGCAACGTGACCCACCCCGGGAAGCTCTGGTGAAAAATCACACCAAGGACAGTGTTGGGCCTGCGGACACAAGGCTCGTGTGTCCAAGACCTGCAGTATGACAAGGACAACGCATTAGATATTCGAAGAAACGTGAAGGCAAAAGGTTAAAAAAGAGTAAATGCACTTACTTCTCCTCCTCCGGCGCAATCAACCACCTCTGGTCGGGGGTCGCCGGGGTGGGCAGGAGCTTTGTACCACCACGCTGGTAGACTTTGCGCCCCTCAACCCACTCCCCCTCGCTATAGCTATCAGAACTATAGCCACCCTCAGCACGGCCACTCGACGAGTCCGCACATGGGTTCGGCTGCGACTCAGCGCGATCCCTGCTGAGCTCCGGAGACTCGTGGGACGAAGTCTCGTGGGACGAAGGCTCGTCGGCCCGACGCTCGTCGGCCCGAGGCTCATCGGCCGTAGGCGCGTCTGCCATAGGCTCGTCGCCCCGAGGCTCGTGGACCGGAGTCCGAGACGGGTCCACCTCAGACGGCTCCATCTCAGACGGAGCACTCCTGTGGTCGGGTGAATCAGCTGGGGGTGGCGGCGAGGAAAGTGTAGTAGCAGCCTTCCTACCTCGCCCGCCACCACGTCCACCTCTACCAGCCTTCTTCCCCCCCCCCCCGACCTCTCCCGGCCGAAGAAGAAGCGACTGCCGGTGGTGTCTGCATACTGAGATCCAGCGCTCTCCGGAGGCTCTGGCGTGGAATGGGACTACCCCTCCCACCACGCGCCGAGGTAGGAGCCTCGGAGCGCTCTCGACCCGCGCCCACCATCTGTCAACACCTGCAATGACAAAGAGTAAACGAAATTAGTACAACTTCAACAGAATGTGCATCTACCATACGCCTTGATGCAGCATATATATGTAACTATGTAAGGAACTAATAGGTAATTACCTCTTCATTCTTCAGGCTTACATCCAACAGTTGGAGACAAGTAGGATTAGGCTAAGCCAAATCGAACAACAGGTTCAAGCAGGAAGAGTACAGGTAACTAAAACGGAAAACACCACTTGCTTTTTTTATTAACTGTCCTAGCTAGAGTTATCAATCAGTTCGTGACAACTGACAAACTCCATGCTAAATTAACTACTGCAGGGTGTCTTGTTGGGTACTGGAGATCACCACCAAGGCCTTCCTTCTGCCCCTTCATTTGGTAATTAATGAGACACTCAAAACCAATCAGTCAATCAATCCATCCCTTTAATTCTATGAATTACTAAAAAAATCCTCTAAATGTGTCTCTGATTATGAATTTAGTTAACAACTGATGCAATATTAATTCTAATATTCCATATGATATCTATGATGGACAGCTGGTATGTTTGACATGGAGTATGGGAGATGGGTGGAAGAACACAGCAAGCTGATCTTCCAGCTCAGGGCATTGTTGAACGACAATGCGCCAGACAACCAGGTGCACGTGTTGGTCGGTGGTGCCACGGCACATCATGAAGAGTTGCTAAACCTCAAGGCCGCGATTGCCAGGACTGACATCTTCCATCTCTTCTAGGGTTCAAACAATTGCTTTAACTAAAAAAATTAAATAGCAACATTTGCTTTAAATAAAAAATTGCAACTACCTAATCTGTCCTAGCTAGGGTTCATACTAACTAGCACTAAAAAATCCACTAATCTAGCACTAACGTAGCACTAATCTAGGGTTCATATGGCACTAATATTGCACAAATTAACCAACCTAGGGTTCATATGGCAGAGAGACACACACACACACACGGAGGGAGAGAGAGCAGAGAGAAGAGAAGAGGGGAGGGGAGGAGGGGGGCTTACCTTCCGGTGGCTGCGGGTGGGGGGGAGGTGGCTGCGGGGAGGAAGATGGCTGCTGGTGGGGGGGAGCTGGCGCCGACGACGGTGCGGCTCCGGCGGCGGGGCGGGGCGACGCGACGCGGCGCGGCTCCGGCGATGGGGCGGGGCAGGGCGGCCGCCGCGGCCTGGGTCCGCTGGGCGGGGCGGCCGACGACGGGGCAGGCTTCGGGGGGCGAGGGGCGGTGCGGGGCGGCGGCGCGGGGCGGCGGAGGGGGAGGGGCGGGGGAGCGTCGGGCGGCGGCGGCGGGGGACGAAAATTAAAAGGGGATAGGGCGCGGGAGAGAGAGAAGAGAGAGAGGAGGTGGGGGGTAACGGCTGTTAGGGGGTTATTTTCTTTGCCGTCTGCCAGCGGACGGCAAAGTTTCTTTGCCGTCCGCTGGCAGACGGCAAAGAGGTGGGGTGGGCCGTTGCAGTTAACTGGCCTCCACTGGGCCCCACCCCACCTCTTTGCCGTCTGCTAGCGGACGGTAAAGAAACTTTGCCGTCCGCTGGAAGACGGCAAAGAGATGGCTGATGGCAAACAGTGCCTTTGCCATCAGCTAGCTCTTTGCCGTCTGCTTTCCCAAAGCAGACGGCAAACAACCTCTTTGCCGTCTGCCAGCAGACGGCAAAGAGCTGGCAGATGGCAAAGTCCCTGATTCCAGTAGTGTACTGTTACCGTTACTAGTGTTACTGTTGCTACTGCTATCAAACCAATCATATTATTGTGCTACTAAATACTTCGCTGCAGATATTTTATCTCCAGGTGTGGTTGAATTGACAACTCAACTGCTAATACTTGCAAATATTCTTTGGCTCCCCTTGTGTCGAATTAATAAATTTGGGTTGAATACTCTACCCTCAAAAACTATTGCGATCCCCTATACTCATGGGTTATCAAGACCTTTTTCTGGCGCCGTTGCCGAGGAGCATAGCTCTATTTGCTGAGTCACTTGGGATTTATATCTGTTGATCACTATGAAGAATCTGAAAGACGCTAAGACCAAGATCGTTCCCTCTAAGACGAGGGGAGGTAAGGAACTGCCATCTGGCTCCGCACTTGATTCACCTTCTGTTTTGAGTAGACTTGTGACACCACCACCTATTATGCATTCTGATATGTCGCAAGTTATTGATGATACTACTTCTGCTATGAATGATACTTATGATGATGCTAGTACTATGCTTGATAATACTGTGCCACTTGGTGAATTTCTTGATGAACAACTTGCTAAAGCTAAAGAAATTGAAAATGTTGAAACTCTTGAGAATTATGATTCACCTATTATGCCTAGCTCTCCTACTGGAGTTGAATCACCTGATGAACATGTCTTTGATAAGGAGACGGCTAGAGCCATTCTTGCTTGTAATGATAGAGATGAAGTTATAAAATTGCTTGCTGAAATGAAAGAAAAATCTATGAGGGAGAGAATGAAATATGATCCTAAGTTTGCTACCTCTCCCATATTTGTTACTGATAAGGATTATGAATTCTCTGCCGATCCTGAGTTAATTACTTTGGTTGAATCTGATCCTTTCCATGGCTATGAAACTGAAACCGTTTTGGCACACCTTACTAAATTAAATGATATAGCCACCCTATTCGCTCATGAGGAAAAAATTCGCTATTACTATATTCTTAAGTTGTTTCCTTTCTCATTAAAGGGTGATGCTAAGAAATGGTTTAATACTCTTGCTCCTGGTTGTGTGCGTAGTCCCCAGGATATGATATATTACTTCTCTGAAAAATATTTTCCTGCTCATAAGAAACAAGCTGCTTTACAGGAAATATTTAACTTTGTGCAAATTGAAGAAGAGAATCTCCCTCAAGCTTGGGGGAGGCTTCTCCAATTACTTAATGCTTTGCCTGATCATCCTCTTAAGAAGAATGAAATACTTGATATCTTTTATAATGGGCTAACCGATGCTTCTAGGGACTACCTAGATAGTTGTGTTGGTTGTGTTTTCAGGGAACGAACTGTTGGGCGGGCTGAAGAATTACTGAATAATATATTAAAGAATGATAATGAGTGGACACTTCCTGAACCACCACCTAAGCCAACTCCGAAGAAGAGAGGTATTCTATTCCTCAGTCCAGAAGATATGCAAGAAGCTAAGAAATCTATGAAGGAAAAAGGTATTAAAGCTGAAGATGTTAAGAATTTACCACCTATTGAAGAAATACATGGGCTCGACATCCCGACATAGGTAGTGGAGGTAAATTCTCTCACTAGATTTGATGAAGGTGATATTCCTTATAACAAACCTCCTAGTCAATGTTTGTATGAATTTGACAATTATATTATTAAGCAAGATCATTTCAATGCAAATGTTATGAAACAATTAAAACGAAATGCCTACATGATTGATCGCTTGAGTGACTTGTTGTTTAGAATTGCTAATGATGTCAAAGGTGTAGGTAAACATGCATCTATGGTTCAAACCCAATTAGAACAAGTTGCTAAATCTCAAAGTGAATTGCTCAATGAAATGAATAACAATATGAATGATCATGATGTTAGAGTAATGACTAGAGGGGGTAGAATTACTCAGGAGCCACTTTATCCTGAAGGTCGCCCTAAAAGAATCGAACAAGACTCTCAAAGAATTAATGTTGATGCACCTAGTCCATCTAAAAAGAAAAGGAAAAAATGATAGGACTTTGCACACTTCTAGTGAGCCCGAGGTAGAAAAACCCTTGGAGGATAGTAATGATGTTTCTATTTCCGATGCTAAAACACAATCTGGTAATGAACATTCACCTGATGATAATAATAATGATGATACTCATGTGGATGCCCAACCAAATAATGATAAAGAACTTGATCATGATGTTGAAATAGAACTTGTTGTTGATCTTGATAACCCACCTCCTAAAAACAAACATTATGATAAAAGAGACTTTGTTGCTAGAAAACATGGTAAAGAAAGAGAACCATGGGTTCAAAAACCCATGCCCTTTCCTCCTAAACCATCTAAGAATAAGGATGAGGAAGAATTTGAACGCTTTGCTCAAATGCTTAGGCCAGTCTTTTTGCGTACTCGTTTGACTGATATTTTAAGGATGGCCCCTTATGCTAAATATATGAAAGACATTGTCACAAATAAAAGAAAGATACCTGAAGCTGAAATTTCTACCATACTTGCAAATATTCTTTGGCTCCCCTTGTGTCGAATCAATAAATTTGGGTTGAATACTCTACCCTCGAAAACTGTTGCGATCCCATATACTTGTGGGTTATCAGTTATCCCTACAAAATCATACAATCATGTCATGCTCCATCTTCTTAACACAAAATATTTATCATGAACAACCCCGGTTTTAGCCAAGCAATTGGTTCATACTTTTTAACACGCTTCAGCTTTTTCAACTCCCACGCAATACATGAGCGCAAGCCATGGATATAGCACTATAGGTGGAATAGAATGTGGTGGTAGAGATCAATAAGGGGAAGTCAAAAATAAGAAGATAGTCTCACATCAGCGAGGCTAATCAACGGGCTATGGAGATGCCCATCAATTGATGTCAATGCGAGGAGAAGGGATTGCCATGCAACGGATGCACTAAGAGCTATAAGTGTTTGAAAGCTCAACATGAAAAACTAAGTGAGTGTGCATCCAACTTGCTTGCTCATGAAGACCTCGGGCATTTGAGGAAGCCCATCATCGGAATATACAAGCCAAGTTCTATAATGAAAAATTCCCACTAGTATATGAAAGTGACAAAATAGGAGACTCTCTATATGAAAAACATGGTGCTACTCTGAAGCACAAGTGTGAAAAAAAAGGATAGTAACATTGCCCCTTCTCTCTTTTTCTCTCATTTTTTTCATGGCTCTTTTTCGCCTCTTTTTTTCGTCCGGAGTCTCATCCCGACTTGTGGGGCAATCACGGTCTCCATCATCCTTTCCTCACTGGGACAATGCTCTAATAATGATGATCATCACACTTTTATTTACTTACAACTCAATATTACAACTCGATACTAGAACAAAAATATGAATCTATATGAATGCCTCTGGCAGTGTACCAGGATGTGCAATGATGCTAGCGTAACATGTATAAAAATGATGAACGGTGGCTGAGCCACAAATACTATGTCAGCTATATGATCATGCAAAGCAATATTACAATGACGATGTGTGTCATAAAAACGGAATGGTGGAAGTTGCATGGCAATATATCTCGGAATGGCTATGGAAATGCCATGATAGGTAGGTATGGCGGCTATTTTGAGGAAGATATAAAGAGGCTTATGTGTGATAGAGCGTATCATATCACGGGGTTTGGATGCACCGGCGAAGTTTGCACCAACTCTCGATGTGAGAAAGGGCAATGCACGGTACCGAAGAGGCTAGCAAATTGCGGAAGGGTGAGAGTGCGTATAATCCATGGACTCACATTAGTCATAAAGAACTCACATACTTATTGCGAAAGTTTATTAGCCCTCGAAGCAAAGTACTACTACGCATGCCCCTAGGGGGGTGGTTGGTAGGACTTAACCATCGCGTGCCCCCGACCGCCACACAAAGGAAGACAATCAAGAATAAATCATGCTCCAACTTCTTAGCATAACGACAGATCATACGTGCATGCTTCGGGAATCACAAACCTTAACACCAATATTCTTACTAAACCACAATTATCTACTAATACCTCCCACATATTACCATATTAATATCGCAAAACTATTGCAAGGAATCAAACTTATCATATTCAGTGATCTACATAAAAGTTTTTATTATATCCCTCTTGAATACATATCATATCAGGACCAAATTCATAACCCGTGCATATTACCATTGCTATTCATTAGACTCTCAAAAGGATATAAGTGAACAATGAGAGTGCAACTATTTCTTTAAAATATAACCACCGCCGTGCTCTAAAAGATATAAGTGAAGCACTAGAGCAACTGCCTAGCTCAAAAGATATAAGTGAAGCACATAGAGTATTCTAACAAATCACGAATAATGTGTGTCCCTCTCAAAAAGGTGTGTTCAGCAAAGATGATTGTGACAAACTAAAAATCAAACAAACTATATCACAAGACACTCCAAGTAAAACACATATCATGTGATGAATAAAAATATAGCTCCAAGTGAGTTATCGATAGATTGTAGACGAAAGAGGGGATGCCTTCCGGGGCATCCCCAAGCTTAGACGCTTGAGTCTTCCTTGAATATTACCTTGGGGTGCCTTGGGCATCCCCAAGCTTAGGCTCTCGCCACTCCTTATTCCTTTGTCCATCGTAGTCTCACCCAAAACTTGAAAACTTCAGCACACAAAACTCAACAGAAACCTCGTGAGATCCGTTAGTATAACAAACAAATCTTAAACTTTAGGTACTGTCGTAAATTGATTCATATTTAATATTGGCATAATGCAAATGTAATACAACTTCTCCATGACTCATACCCCCCGATACGATCCATAGATTCATCAAAATAAGCAAACTATGCAACAAAAACAGAATCTGTCTAAAACAGAACAGTCTGTAAAGATCTGAATTATCGTCATACTTCTGTAAGTTCAAAAATTCTGAAAAATTAGGAAAATGTGGGAAATTCATATATAAATACTTTGTAAAACATTCAGAAGGTTCTGACACTCCAGCGAAAAAACAAAATTCCAGCACTGGACGCAAAAGTTTCTGTTTTCCAACAGCATCTATCATACTATCTTCCAAATCATCCCAAAGCCATTACTTGGCACAAACACTAATTAAAACATAAAAATACAATCATAACAGAGGCTATAATTGTGTAAACACTCAAGAATAGAAGGAAAAAGAAAAAATTTATTTTATTCATTGGGTTGCCTCCCAACAAGCGCTATTGTTTTATGCCTTTAGCTAGGCATAATGCATAGTTTCAAGTGTTGTCATCCTTCAAGTTAATTCCATAAGTGGCCCTAATAATAGATTCATAATGTGCTTTAATTATCTTTCTAGGGAAATGTTCCATCCCTTTCTTTAATGAAAATTGAAATCTTATATTACCTTCTTTCATATCAATAATAGCACCAATTGTTCGTAGAAACGGCCTACCAAGTATTATAGGGCAAGAAGGATTGAATTCAATATCAAGAACAATAAAGTCCACGGGCACATAATTTCTATTTGCATGAATAAGAATATAATTTATTCTATCCAATGGCTTTTTAATAGTGGAATCCGCAAGATGCAAATTAAGGGAACAAGGATCCATGTCGGTGAGACCTAGCACATCACACAAAGACTTTGGTATAGTGGAAACGCTAGCACCAAGATCACAAAGAGCATTACATTAATAATCTTTAATTTTGACTTTAATAGTAGGTTCCCATTCATCTTGTAATTTTTTAGGAATTGAAACTTCCAACTCAAGTTTTTCTTCATAGGCTTTCATCATGGCTTCTACAATATGTTTAGTGAAAGCTTTATTTTGTTCATATGCATTTGGTGAATTAATCATGGATTGCAACAAGGAAATACACTCAATTAAAGAACAACTATAATAATTAAAGTCCTTGTAATCCAAAGTAGTGGGTGCATTACTATTTAAAGTTTTGACCTCTCCAAACCCACTTTTTTCATTTTTATCATCAAGATTATCACCCTCCAAGCAAGTGGGACTCCTTCTATCTAAAGTTGACTCTTCTTCAGTCCCTTTTTCATCAAGTTTTATGTTACTAAATAATGATTCAATAGGAGTGACACCAATCATTTTAATATCTTCATCATTACTACGATAGAAACCGGGTGGAATCGCTTTTTCTAGAAATTCTCGCTTAGCTCTCAACCTAGCGGTTCTTTCTTTACTTTCATTAATGGAGACATAGATAGCTTTACTAGACTCATTTATATAATGCTTGGGTGGCAAAATTTTGGTTTTGAGATTTTCCACATCATGAGCAATTCTATCCATGTTCCTAGCCAATTCATCAACTCTATTCAATTTTTCTTCTATCATAGCATTGAAATTCTTTTGTGAACTAATAAATTCTTTAATATTACTTTCAAGATCAGAGGGCATCCTATTATTATTATTATAAGAATTACCATAAGGATTGCCATAATTATTAGATGAATTTCCAGGAAACGGTCTAGGATTGAAATTACCCCTATAAGCATTGTTGTTGAAATTATTTCTAGAGACAAAATTCACATCAATAGCATCATTATTTTTGCTCAATCAGGGTAGACAACGGCACATCATTAGGATCAATATGAGCATTTTTACTAGCAACCAATTTCAATAGAGCATCCATTTCTCACTCAAAGTATTAATTTCTTCAACAGAATTTAACTTCTTACCAGTTGGAGTTCGTTCAGTGTGCCATTTAGAATAATTTGCCATAATATTATCAAGAAGTTTTGTAGCTTCTCCCAATGTAATTTCCATAAAAGTACCACCTGCGGCAGAGTCTAGCAAATTTCTAGAGACAAAGTTTAGTCCCGCATAAAAATTTTGTATGATCATCCATAAATTCAAGCCATGAGTTGGGCAATTTCTTATCATTAATTTCATTCTCTCCCAAGATTGTGCAACATGTTCATGCTCAAGTTGCTTAAAATTAATAATTTGATTTCTTAGAGAAATAGTCTTAGCAGGAGGAAAATACTTGGTAATAAAAGCATCCTTACACTTATCCCAAGAATCAATACTATTTCTAGGCAAGGATGAAAACCAAGTTTTAGCACGGTCTCGTAGTGAGAACGGAAATAATTTTAATTTGACAATATCATTATCCACATCTTTTTTCTTTTGCATATCACAAAGCTCAACGAAAGTATTTAGATGGGATGCAGCATCTTCATTAGGACTACCAGAAAATTGTTCTTTCATAACAAGATTAAGCAAGGCAGCATTATTGTCACACGACTCCGCACTAGTGGCGGGAGGAGCAATAGGAGTACTAATAAAATCATTATTATTAGTATTGGAAAAGTCACACAATTTTGTATTTTCTTGAGACATCGCGACAAAGCAAGCAAACAAGCAAATAAAAATATTTTTGTATTTTTGTAAAAAAAATTAGAAGTGGGGGAGATGAAAACGAGAGGCAAATGCAAATAAAAGGCAAATAAAGTAAATGCAAGTGAATGATAGTTTGTGTGAAGGTACTTGGTAATTTTGATGATGTCTCCCTGGCAACGGCGCCAGAAATTCTTCTTGCTACTTGTAGTCTACGTTGGTATTTCCCCGAAGAGGAGAGGATGATGCAGTACAGTAGAGATAAGTATTTCCCTCAGTTAAGAACCAAGGTTATCAATCCAGTAGGAGAACCAAGAAAAATTCCGTTAAGCGCACCTGCACACACAAGAGCAAACACTTGCACCCAACGCAAATAAGAGGGTTGTCAATCCTTTTAGCGGTTATTTGCAAGGATTAACTCTTATAGAGATAAATAGATAAACTAAAATACTAATTAAAATAAAAGTAAATAAATTGCAGCAAGGTATTTTTAGGTTTTTAATATATGATAAAGTAGACCGGGGCCCATAGTTTTCACTAGAGGCTTCTCTCTCGAACACATAGCATACGGTGGGTAAACAAATTACTGTTGGGCAATTGATAGAAAAGCAAATAATTATGATGGATTCATGGCAATGATCATGTATATAGGCATCACGTCCAAGACAAGTAGACCGACTCCTGCCTGCATCTACTACTATTACTCCACCCATCGACCGCTATCCAGCATGCATCTAGGGTATTAAGTATGAAACAGAGTAACACCTTAAGCAAGATGACATGATGTAGACAAAGTAAACTCAAGCAATATGATTAAACCCCATCTTTTTATCCTTAATGACAACAATACAAATACGTGTCATGTCCCCTTCTGTCACTGGGATTGAGCACCGCAAGATTGAACCCATCACAAAGCACCTCTCCCATTGCAAGATAAATCAATCTAGTAGGCCAAACCAAATCGATAGATCGGAGAGAAATACAAAGCTATAATAATCATGCATAAAATAGTTCAAAGAAGACGGAAATATTTCTCATGAATAATCTGATCATAAACTCACAATTCATCGGATCTCAACAAACACGCCGCAAAAGAAGATTACATCGGATAGAACTCCGAGAACATCGAGGAGAAGATGGTATTGAAGATCAAAGAGAGATAAGAAGCCATCTAGCTACTAGCTATGGACTCGTAGGTCTGTGGTAAACTACCCACACATCATCGGAAGGGCAGCAAGGTTGATGAAGAAGCCCTCAGTGATCGATTCCCCCTCCGGCAGAGTACCGGAAAAGGCCTCCAGATGGGATCGCGGAAGAACAGAGGCTTGCGGTGGCGGAAAGGTTTTCTCTTCTGTCCCCCTGTTGGTTTGGGAATATTTGTGAATTTATAGCGAAGAAATTACGTCAAGAGGTGCCACGAGGGGCCCACAAGCCTGGGGGTGCGCCTAGATGACCCACAAGTATAGGGGATCAATCGTAGTCCTTTCGATAAGTAAGAGTGTCGAACCCAAGAAGGAGCAGAAGGAAATTACTAGCGGTTTTCAGCAAGGTATTCTCTGCAAGTACTGAAAGTAGAGGTAACAGATAGTTTGATAGCAAGATAATTCGTAACAAGTAACAAGTAGTAACGGTAACAAAAGTGCAGCAAGGTGGCCCAATCCTTTTTATAGCAAAGGACAAGCCGGAACGAACTCTTATAATAACCAAAGCATTCTCGAGGACACATGGGAATTTCATCTAGTCACTTTCATCATGTTTGTTTGATTCGCGTTCGCTACTTTGATAATTTGATATGTGGGTGGACCGGTGCTTGGGTGTTGTTCTTACTTGAACAAGCCTCCCACTTATGATTACCCCCTCTCGCAAGCATCCACAACTACGAAAGAAGAATTAAGATAACTCTAACCATAGCATGAAACATATGGATCCAAATCAGCCCCTTACAGAATAGCGCATAAATTAGGGTTTAAGCTTCTGTCACTCTAGCAACCCATCATCCAATTACTACTCCACAATGCCTTCCCTTAGGCCCAAAGATGGTGAAGTGTCATGTAGTCAACGTTCACACGAGACCACTAAAGGAAGCAACAACATACATATCATCAAAATATCGAACGAATACCAAATTCACATGATTACTTATGACAAGACTTCTCCCATGTCCTCAAGAACAAAAGTAACTACTCACAAATCATATTCATGTTCAAGATCAGAGGGGTATTGAATAGCATTAAGGATCTGAACATATAATCTTCCACAAAATAAACCAACTAGCATGAACTACAAGATGTAATCAACACTACTAGCAACCCACAGGTACCAATCTGAGGTTTTGAGACAAAGATTGAATAAAACAGATGAACTAGGGTTTGAGATGAGATGGTTCTGGTGAAGATGTTGATGAAGATTGGTCCTCCCATGATGAAAGGGTCGTTGGTGATGTCGATGGCTTCGATTTCCCCCTCCCGGAGGGAAGTATCCCCGGCGGAATCGCTCCGCCGGAGAGCAAAATAGCTCCTGCCCAAGTTCCACCTCGAGACGGCGGCGCTTCGTCCTGAAAGTCTTCTCCTAATTTTTTCTAGGGCAAATGGCTTCATATAGTGGAAGGAGGGGGCCAGAGGCCTGCCAGGGGCCCCACAAGCCAGGGGGCACGCCCAGGGGGTAGGCCATGCCCCCCAGGCTTGTGGCTTTCTGGTGGGCACCCTTCTATTGATTCTTTCGCCAGTATTTTTTATATATTCCAAAATAAATCTCCGTAAATTTTTAGGTCATTTCGAGTTGTGCAGAATAGCTAGCTCTATTTCACCCCTTTTAGGTCCAGAATTCCAGCTGCCGGCATTCCCCCTCTTCATGTAAATCTTGCAAAATAAGAGAGAAAAGGCATTAGAATTGTACCATAAAGAGAAATAATGATTAAAAACATAATAATTATTCATAGGAAATCATGATGCAAATTGGACGTATCAACTCCCCCAAGCTTAGACCTCGCTTGCCCTCAAGCGAAAGTCGAAATCGATAATCATGACCACATGTTTAGAGAGAGAGAGACGTCGATAAAAATAAAATACAGACATGAAGCATCATGATCTTTATTATAACAGCAATATATCATCATAAAACTTCTCATGAAAAAGTGACAATTCATCCACAAGTTAAAGTATGAACCATAAACCAAATTGAAAACTAACAAACTATGATCTCAGTCACTGAAGCAATTGCAATTCATCATATTATCAGAAAGAGTCTATGTAAGAGCTTTGTTTAGCAAGTTCACATACTCAACTATCATTTAGTCTTCTATGATTGCTGACACTCACGACATACTTATGGAGCAAAAGTTTCAGTCGAACACATAGAAAGATAGGGGCTTATAATTTTGCCGCCCAACGTATTTACCTCAAGGGTAATGTCAACAATAATAACTCATGATCACCTACATCCAACTGGATATATATGCATGGATCAATCCCCACCACATGATGCTTGCCAAGAGAGAAAAATAAAAACGGAATAGAGGAGAATACTATCGACTCTTGCATGAAAGTAAATACATAAAGTAAAAGATAGGCCCTTCGCAGAGGGAAGCAGAGGTTGTCATGTGCTTTTTGTTTTTTGATGTGCGAGCTCTTAATGTAAAGGAACGTCACTTTATATTGCTCCTTGTGATAGCGACCTTTATTATGCAGTCTGTCGCTTTTATTGCTCCACCATCACAAGATTGTACAAAGCTTATTTTCCCTTACAATAAAAGTTCATACATGTTTAGGAGCAATTTGTATTACTTTACACCGATGACAACTTACTTGAAGGATCTTATTCAATCCATAGGTAGATATGGTGGACTCTCATGGCATGAAAGTGGGTTTAAGGGTTTTTGGATGCACAAGTACTATCTCTACTTAGTACAGAATTTTGGCTAGCAAAAGATAGGGGGCAAGCACCACATGTTAGAGGATCCAAAACAATATAACTTCTATGTGAATATAAGCAAACATAACCCATTACGTTATCTTCCTTGTCCAACATCAACTAATTGACATAGAATATTTGATGGGGGCTCAAAATCATAAAAGATGTCCAAGATAGTGTATTTATATGTGAGACCTCTCTTCCTTTATTACTTTTTCATGAATTACAACAATGACCAATGCTATGTTTGTCAACTTCCAACAAGTTTTATCAATTATACTTCTTTTATGTGAAGTCATCACTCCCCATGGGATTAACATATGATCTTACTTTTTATTCTTTATTTCTAAGATTGGATCATCAAAAGCAAAACACTCAACTCAAACTACTCTTTATTATATAATTTTCACATACGATTACATAGATAGCTAGATCACAAAGCAAGCACTCGAAGCTAAATCATACTAAAACTTTATTATTCTAAATCACGAAATAACTATGAATCGAACTAAGGTAGATAATGATGATAAAAAGTGATGGTGATACGATACCGGGGCACCTCTCCCAAGCTTGGCACAAGCCAAGGGTGGTGCCCTTACCCATGTACTCAATTCTCCTTCTCGGGTGATGGTGGTGATGAAGTGATAGGCTTGTCCTTCATGACATTAATTAGGATCTCCTTTAGGCTCTGAATTTCCCGGAGCACATGCTGTATCATCTCTGTACTATTTTGGACTTCAGCCATAATATGCTTATTCTCCTAATTTTTTCTAGGGCAAATAGCTTCATATAGTGGAAGGAGGGGGCCAGAGGACTGCCAGGGGCCCCACAAGCCAGGGGGCGCGCCCAGGGGTAGGCCACGCCCCCCAGGCTTGTGGCTTCCTGGTGGGCCCCTTCTGTTGATTCTTTCGCCAGTATTTTTTATATATTTCAAAATAAATCTCCGTAAATTTTCAGGTCATTTGGAGTTGTGCAGAATAGCTAGCTCTTTTTCACCCCTTTCAGGTCCAGAATTCCAGCTGTCGGCATTCTCCCTCTTCATGTAAATCTTGTAAAATAAGAGAGAAAAAGCATAAGAATTGTACCATAAAGAGAAATATAGATTAAAAACATAATAATTATTCATAGGAAATCATGATGCAAATTGGACGTATCACGCCTACCCCCCCTGGGCGCGCTCTCCAGGCTTGTCGCCTCCTCGTGACTCTTCTGGTCTTCTCCCGAAGCTTCCTGGGTCTCTTCTGGTCCAGAAAAAATTAATCCAAAGTTTTTTTCTCGTTTGGACACTTTTTGATAATGATTTTCTGAAAAGGCAAAAACGAGTAAAAAACAACAACTGGCACTGGGCACTGAGTTAATAGGTTAGTCCCAAAAGGTGATATATAATGACATATAATTGCATATAAAACATCCAAGATTGATACTATAATAGCATGGAACAATCAAAAATTATAGATACGTTGGAGACGTATCAGCCAACTAGATTGATTTATCTTCAGTGGAAGTGGTGCATAGTAGTATGTTCAATCTTGCGGTGTCCTCACCTCGTGACAGAAGGGGGAGCGAGGCATGTATTTGTATTGTTGCTACTAAGGGTAAAACGACGGGGTTCGATCGTATTAGTTGGTCTTATTTTGTCTACATTATGTCACCATGCTTCAAGCATTACTCTGTTTGTTATGAACTTAATACGTAGAGAGGCAAGCATAGAAGCGCTCTCGAAGTGGAGTAATAGTAGTAGATGCAGAATCGTTTCGGTCTACTTGTGATGGACTGCCTATGTACTAATTATGCCATGAATAACATGATAACTATGCGCTTTTCTATCAATTTCCCAACAGTAATTTGTGTACCCACCGTTGTTATGCTCATGAGAGAGATGCCTCTAGTGAAAGCTATGGCCCCCGGGTCAATTCACATCATATTACTAAAACCCTAAATACCTTCCTGCAATTTATTACTTTTATTTACTTTTGCAATTTACATATCTACCACTATCAGAATTAATCCTTGCAATTAATGAGTACAAAGGGATTGACAACCTCTTGTCCCGTTGGGTGCAAGTATTTATTTGTGTGTGTGCAGGTGCTGTTTATCTTTGTTTGCATGAATCTCCTATTGGTTTGATAAACCTTGGTTCTTAACTGAGGGAAATACTTTGTGCTACTATACTACATCACTCTTTCTCTTTGGAGAAATCCCAACGCCTATCACAAGTAGCAGAAAAATTTCTAGCGCCGTTGCGAGGGAGACTTCATCAAACAAACGCAGGTCCCTTCACACACATTTATCATTTACTTGTTCTACTTTTTATTTGTCTTTCTTAGTTTCCGTTAAAAAACCAAAAATACTAAAAATATCTTGTGTGTTTTATTTGCTTGTTGCTATGGCAATTCGTCGCTTGTTACTTGTACCCCTGAAAATGAAGTGCTTAATTTTAAACAAAGGGGAGGAGAAAGTTTAAAAGATGCTTGGTATAGCATTTGTGATGCTCAAAATAGACCTACTCCTAAGCAATCTACCACTGTTCTTCTTCGCAATTTTTATTACTTGGTATAGATTTGTACTTGACACTATTACTGGAGTAAATTTTCTAAGTAGTCACCCTTTGGATGCTTTTAATGCTATGGGTAATTTAGTGGGTTCACCACCTATCACTATTAATGAAACGGCATTAACTCTGGAACATGTTATGCGAAGGTTAGAAATTATTGAGAACAAAATGCCAACTATTGAACACATTGAAAATCTTGATAAAAATGTGTATAACCAAGTTACTAAATTTGGCTCTTCGGTGGGAACCACATTAAAGTTATTAAAGGACAGAGAACCAATCACTGACAGAGTAGAACAAAGTTCTCCTAGAATTGATAAGTTGGAAGAAATCATAAATACCTTGGGCTCAGCTTTTTCTTCCGTTAAAAATATTGAAAGGACTCCAACGTCATTGAAATGAGAAAAGGAACATATGATTGAAAATAAATTTCTCAATTTTGTGCCTAGGAGTGTCATTATTAAACATGTTTGCTAAACCTCCTAGAAAGTCTCGTTGCATAATTGAGGAATTGAACGAGATGGATGATAACACTTGAAACTATGCATTATGCCTAGTTAGGGGCATTAAACAATAGCGCTTGTTGGGAGGCAATCCAATATTTATCTTTATGCTTTATTTTATTTTCTGGAGTCACATGATTATTGCTACTGTAATAATTATGTTTTTATCTTTTAATTAGTGTTTGTGCCAAGTAAAGCCTTTGGGATGATTTGAATGATAGTAATGTTGATTCTGTGCAAAAACAGAAAGTTTCGCGCCCAGTACTGGAATTTACATTCTATACTAGAACGTCGGAAAAATCTAAATTTTTTACACAGTATTGGGTTACAAATTATTTACGTTGTCCTAATGTTTCAGAATTTGTGGAGTTGAAGAAGTATGGATAAATATTTTGTCATTACGTATTATTCTGTTTTAGACAGATTCTGTTTTTATTGCATAGTGTGCTTATTTTGATGATGCTATGGATTATATCAGGGGTATAAGTCACGGAAAAGTTAGAATATAGCAGGTATTATGCAAAGGAAATTATGAATCTATTTATAACTCTACCTAAAGTGGATAATTGATTTTATTATACTAACGGATCTCACGAAGTATCTGTTGAGTTTTGTGTGCTGAAGTTTCAAGTTTTGGATGAGATCACGACGGATGAAGGAATAAGGAGCAGCAAGACCCTAAGGTCGGGATGCCCAAGGCACCCGAAGGTAATATTCAAGGAATACCCAAGCGTCTAAGCTTGGGGATGCCCCGAATGGTATCCCTCTTTCGTCTACAATCTTTCGGTACGTTACTCAGAGGTATATTTTTATTCATCATATGATATGTGTTTTGCTTGGAACGTCGTGTGCTATAGTTTTATTTTGTTTGTTAGTTTGCCATAATCATTGTTTGTTGGACACACCTTTTGAGAGACACACATATTCATCATGATTTATTAGAATGCTCTTTATACTTCACTTATATCTTTTGAGTTAAGGCAGTTGCTCTTGTGCTTCACGTATATTTATATCTTTAGAGCATGGCGGTAATTATATTTTAAAGAAATCAATTGCACTCTCATGCTTCACTTATATCTTTTTGAGAGTTAAATAGGAAGTGGTAATTTGCACGAGCTATATGTTTAGTCTAAAAATGATAGGTATACGAGAATGGTATAATAAAAACTTTCATGTAGATCACTGAATAAGAAGCGTATGATCAACGGTATTGATGTGAAAGGGTATTAGTTCATAATCATTGGTTTGTAGGAATATCGATACTAAAGCTTATTATGTACTACTCATTTAAGTGTCGGTCATGGCATAATCAGGATGTTGGAGCATATTTATTACTTGGGCAATCGTGGGCGTAGACGAGCACGGTGTTGAGGTATGTGTCGTGCAGGCCCGTGTGGCTGGGCGTGATCGACGAGGAGGCCAAGCGGCATACATTAGAGGCCGAGCAACGACAGGTGGCGTAGCAGGAGGCGACACAGTTGGCAGCGTGGTAGCAGACGTTTCCATGGGCGCCGCCGGACTTCGTTAACCTGACCAAAGAGGACGATAATGGCAGCGACGACAACTAGATAACGGGCCAACTAGATCTATCTAGTTTATTTTTAATGCTTTTAGTTTTAATTAATGTAAGACTGGACTTTGCTGGCAATTGTTTTATTTGAAAATCTATCCCAAATCTGAAATGCGTCCGTCCGCGTTGGGCGCACCTACGGGCCGGCTGACAAAAACAGACATTGACATCCGCAGGTCGACCCAAACAGACAGAAACAAACATTGACGTCTGCGTAGTCGATCCAAACGGACAAAAAGCAGACAAATTTCGCGTCCATTTGGGTCTCTGCGTTGAAGTTTCCCTAATCTCCCACTAATCCTTGGACTCACCCCAATGCATAAACAAGCGCGAGGATCCCGGTCATAAATCAACGCCGAGAACTCTTAGACGCAGCGTGCCCCTCGGGCGGCTGGCCTCGCGCACCTTCAGACCGCTGGAGGCGCTGCCGGGCCTTTGCTGCTCTACACGGTAAGCCACCGTCGCCGGCGGCGGCCTCGTGGCTTGGGGCACAAATCGAGCACGAGTTGGAGAGGCACGCGAGGGGCTCGATGAGCTTCTGTTTCAGGGGAGAGGGTGAGATGCGACGGAGAAAACGTTTCGCGAGCGAGTTGGCTACCCATATCCGCAACTTTCTCGCACACGTGCGGAGCCGGATTTTCAGCGAATATTCCAGTAATCTGGCTGCCCACATCTCTTCTCACCCACGAACCAAACACATGGTATCCCGTTAAAACTACGCTATCCCTGTCCCCGGTGTTGTGATTAATTACCACATGTAATTAATGGGGAATCTCCCCTTGCCAAACCGTCGAGCGGTTTGCACTCTGCAACCGCCACGTCCTTTCTTCTCTCAACCGACGTCTCTCTCGGAACGTCGCATCTGTTCAGGACATATATATAGTCCTTGTAACCATCAATCAATACAAGTTTGCCATTTTACTTCAAACACCCGGGAGGCTATCTCCTGAACCAAACACACCCAAGAAGAACCCTCACGGCTCACGCATCTGGACACCGACATCTCTGAACCAGATTTCGCATCTCGGGCCAACGTTACTAGTTTATCACTGTCAGCAGCGTATAGTCACGTAGGCGTCGGCGATTTCGCATGTTTTCGCACGAGGCTATCACCGAGACGCACACAAAGCAGGCCACCGACCGAGACGCGCTTTCAAACCTGATCTACGCGGGAGTTGCCTCGAACCAACCAGCAACATGCGACGGCATGGGGCGATAGGATATTCTCTCTCTTTTTTTGCGAAAAAGACGATAGGATGTACGAGTAATACATACTCCCTCCGTCCGCCAAAGAGTGGACGTTTAGAGTCCAGCTTTTTCCGAAAATAAGTGTACGTCTGCGTTGCGTTGGGTACTTTTGCATTCACCCCCCTGGTCCACGCCTCGAGCGTCACTCCAGCGCAAACAAGTCACCGCACGCAAACTCCCCAATCCTCTTCCTCTCCCCCAACGATCCTCTCCTCCGATCCAATCCCAAATCGCCGTCGGTCCAACCTCCAATCCAGGGCCTCCCCTCTCACCCCAAATCGATGGCAGCCCGTCCATATAAACAGCCGGCGAGGTGGCGTCCATCGCACCGGAGCCATGGCAGGCGGAGCAGCGGGTGGAGGAGCGAAATCCGGCGATGGCCAGCGAGTCAAGGCCGTCGCGACGGCCGGCGGCGCAACACGCGACCGCGGCGGATCTGGTTCTGGAGGCCCCGTCCGTGCGCGTCCAGGCAGGTTCCGACCGTGGTCGCTCTCATACGTCAGTCGGCGGCGTCGGAGCGGTGTCGGAGCTAAGCTTGTCGACCCGGATGAGGATGCAGTGGGTGGTGGTGAAGCCGGTGTTGTGGCTAACCAGGACGGCGCGGCGGCACGTGCTGGGCAAGACGGCATGGCAGCAGGAGTGTGTCCTGGGGCTGACCAGGACGCCGCGACTGCAGGTGCTGGGCATGTCGCCGAGAAGACCAGCAAGTAGTACTAGCTCTGTAAGTTTGGCTGGATGCAAATCTTGTCAATTATGGCTTTTAGTTACTGGCGTTCAAGTTAATGTGAGTCCTAGTGGTGATGTAGAGGGAGATCTAAGTAAGGCTGTGTGTCCTTAAAATTTCAAGTATGAACAATCTGTGGTGGTTAAATGACAGACATGACTATGGATGATCTGTTGCATAAATAAGGTGTTTTCTTGATGCATGAGTCCTGGTCTCTAAGTGGTGATTATATTTTCTGTCTCTAGCTATTTCGAGTCATAGATGATGGACTTCTAGATTATCAATTTTGTTGAACAGATTTGGCATGAAAATTACTTTGACTATTGATGCTGGATGATGCACATTTTAAGATTGTCTATTTTGTTCCAATTTAAGTTGGATAAATAATTGAATAAATAAATGATGAGCTCAATAAGTAGTTGGATAAATAATTTTAACCAAAAGTCCAGCATTACAAAATGTTGTCGAGAAGTCCCGCAAGAACTATTACAACTTCTAGCCGGCTACGATCTGCATGGCGCTCTCATAGAGTTCACGATCACACCCTAAAACATCAGGTAGGTTTCCTGTACGCTCTAGGCCATTCTTGTACATGTGAGGGATCTTGTAGTCGTTGCCTCCACCTATCTTCATTACCTCAATTAAGCAACTCTGTAGTGTAAGGAAAATCCTGTTTATCTTATCGGCATCATAAGCATGATATTCGTGCTGCACATTGTTGATTAGCTCATCTAAATTATTAGAGACTAGCCTATCTGACATGGACTGTAGTGAAGAAAATAGGCCAAGGTCTAGAGCGTTCATATCCGGTGAGTTCGCAGGCTGTTGCATGAGGCGAATATCAAGCCCAGTTTGAGCAACAGCATTAAGAAAACCTGGGTCATTACTTGGGACATGTGAGGGTGCATTGTCTTGCTGGATCCATATAGTCTCACTAGCGAGCTCTTGAGGCCAAACTGCTTGAATAGCTGGTAGTACCTTTTGAAACAGCCCAAGAGAGATACGTCGAGGGAGTTTTTGATTCAAAAGGACGCACTGCACCCCACGAGGGACGACGACCGAATTTGAAAGGACGCCCGGTCGCCGGTCAGTTTGGAGCCGGAATCGGAATCTCTTCAGGTTGCTTTCGTGCTTATTCTAAGACTGCTGCCGTCGTGCGTGCTTGTTGGCTCGAGTATGCGCCCCTTCTATTTGTTTGGAATCAACGGCATCGGGGCGGTGGGTGGGTGGCATGGGACCAAGTAATACAAATCTGATGGCATCTCCAACAATTTAAAACTGCACTACGTTCGATTGTTGGTGCAGGACACTTTGGTGGCCGGGCCGGTGACTCCACGGGCTCTGCGTTGCATTGCACGTGAAGGCATGCCGATTGATGATAGCAGCCACGGCCATCGCTTCGGAATCTCCGCTGGCCGTGGCAGCTTAAGTACTTTGCTACTGCTCGCGTGCTTGCCGATGGGCGATGTAACTACTGACTGGATCGAGCTACGGATTTGGGGAAGAGCACAGCCGAGCCGACCCCGACTGGATGACCTTTGGCTCGGCACGCAGTAACAACTACACGCTCTCTACTGTTCAAGGCCCGGGCCAGTTGTTGTACTTTGTTAGGGCATCCGACCCTCAAACCTCCCGCATCCATCCGGATCGCGCTGTCTGGGCCGCGTATGCCATCCAACACGAAGCGGTATCGGTCTGGGCGATACGGACGTGTTTTCTTGAGCAAACCGGCGACAAACATGGAGGCTTTGCAGGAGTTCAGACCGCTCCTAAGTCCGCTTCTGACCACACTGGTCCACGCAAACCCCCCATCCGCCCCTCCCGCGCTTTCCATCCCACGCCCCGCGTCGCTTGCCGCGCTGCATTCATGCCGGCCCAGAGCATGCAACTGCCGGCATTGATGTCGCGATTTGACGTACGGGAAGGCATCACAGACGGACGCGACCTCTTGGGCGTCACCGCCGCTTCAATGCGGACGCCGCGTCCCGACAAACCAACTCCGGCCGCTGCACCGTATTCAAGCGGGCTGACCGCCCCTCCGCCTGGCCTGGCCGCGGCTATTTAAGCCGCGCTCCGGCGCCGTCCAGATCCGTACCCCTCCCCCCCTGAGCACCGCACCATCCTCTTCCCCCTCGCCGAGCCCTTCCTCCTCAGTGAGCTCAACGGCGATGTCGAAGTCCTGGTTCTCCGCACCGACAGGCGGCACCGGTGGAAGTTCGTCGTCAGGCGGATCGTGGCATCGCCGCCCTCACTCACCGGTACCATCCGCATCCGCGGCAGCGAGCTCCTCCGGCGACAAGGAGGACCAGCCGCAGCAGTGGCCCCGTCTCCTCTCGGAGGCGGCTCTGACGGACGAAGAATTCGTCCGTCAGATGGGCCCGGCGCCACCGTGGCCGGCGCGCGCGAAGGAGGAGCCACCGTCCCCGCCGCGGGTCCGTGTTAAGAGGGAGCCGGCATCCCCACTACGGCGGGTGAAGGGCGAGCCGGCGTCCCCGCCGCGCAACCGCGGCCTCCAAATCGGCGGCCGCGTGAAGCAGGAGCCGGCGTCCCCCCAGCGCCTCCGCCGCGTGAAGGACGAGCCAGCGTCGCCCCCGCTACACAGACGCTACGCGTGGATCAACGGGCCCTCCTCGCCACCACGACGCCACCGCCGCCCGAAAAAGGAAGAGTTGCCGCCTGCGATCGCCAAGGCGCGTGGCCACATCCTTCATTACCTCGGAGGCGGCGATTACGGCAATGGCTCCGGCTCTCGGGCCGTGGTATCCGAGGCCGAGCGCGTGGCGCGGCAGTAGGGGAGGTACGACCGGCGCAATGCCGGTCGCCGCTCCACGTTCGCCAAGACAGACGTGGCGCCGGAATGGGTCCGCAACGACCCTGACCTCGCCGCGGCGTGGGCGCTCGACCGCTCCGTCACCACCGCGGAGATGGCCGCTAGGCGCCGCCACCGCCTTGACGGCGAGCTCGCCAAGATCGGCGAGGAGTGGTCGCTTAGCGACTGGTCCGCCAACGCCTGCAGGGGCAAGGCCGTCGCCAGCGCCTTCGGCAGTGGCCAGGGCGGCCCTTCACACCGCGCAGCAGGAGGTGGAGTGGCTCCTCCGCGAGCGTCAGGCAGCCGTCGGATAGGGCTGTCGTGGCCCTCCGGCATCCTTGCGCCGCTGGAGGGACGATGACGGCGACGGCATGCGGCGGTGCGGCAGGACAAGGCGGCCACACTTACGAGGTGGTCGTCCAATATAGGGTTTAGTGTTTTTTTTGTTTTTAGTAAAACGCTCAAAATATCGTTCGTTTATGTAAATTATATTAGAACTTGAATGAAATCCGTCCGGTTTGCATGAATTTCATCCGGTTGATTCATAAAGTGTTTGAAATGTATGCGGCTACATTTGGATGGCTGCCTCCCGCATCCGTATCCGTAGACTGGTCCCCTGCCCGCGGACGGATGCGGGAGAAAATTTGCGGGTTGCGGTTGGAGATGCCTTTACTGTTTCTACTCTTGTGTCTAAAAAACCCTTTTGGGTTTTGTTATTTTCTCTCCTCTATAATGATATCATGCAGCTCTCATGCATGATTCGAAAAATAAACTCGTTTTATTTACACACGATAAATCTGCGCACGTCGCCTGAACGATCCCACGTGGCAGCGCCTGAACGATCGTGCACGACGAGGCAATTGAGGCCCCTGTTCACCAACAGGCCAAGCCCAAGCGTCGGGCGCAGATCGTGCGGTACGTATCGTGTGTGAATCAATTTCGTTACTTTAATTCTACGTACGTAGTAATGGTAGTAGTTTATTACTGTTTGCACGTACGGCCACGTGTGCATCAGCCATTTCACATGCCTTAGACAGGTCAATAGGTCATCACTAACTTGCTCCACTAAAAAGCCACCGGAGACACGCACAAAAGCAAGCCTCCGATCCGATCAAAAGATGAGCGCGCGTGCAATGCATTTCATGGTCTTGCTGGCTTACACTCTGAAACCAGATCCACCGTCTACGGGGAAGTTGCCCGGAACGAAGCAGCGCCAGGCGACGCCGTGAGCGGTGCGCCTGAAGGCACGCGATACCAGCGGCGACGACCGAATTTGAAAGGATGATGCCAGGTCGGCGGCCAGTTTGGAACCGGATTCGGAATCTCTCCAGACTTGCTATTTATTCTAAGACTGCTGCGCTCGTGCTCGCCGGTGCTGCCATGTTACCTCGAGTGCATATGCGGGCGTTCTGTTTGTTTGGAATCAAAGGTAATCAGGGCGGTGGGTGGGTGCCGTGGCACCAGGAGGGGCATCGGGCCAAATGATCTACAGTACTAGATCTGAGGGCATCTGCAACAGTTTAATACTCCTATGTCAGTTTGCTGGTGCAGGACGCGCGCCGTCCGGCCGGCCGGCTTTCTCTGCTTTACCGGTGGCCGAGCCGGCGATGACTCCACTGGCACGAACGCACGAGGCTCATGCCCTCACTGCACTGCACTGCACTGCACGCGAAGGCACACCGATCGATGATAGCAGCCAGCCACTTTGAAATTTACAAAGACGCCGGCTCGTTTGGGAATCTCCGTCGGTCGGTCGCTTATGGGTTATATGCAGTATTTTTCTACTGCTCGCGTGCTTGCCGATGGGCGGTGTTTTTTTTTTTTAGAAAAGAAGGAAGAGCCCGGCCTCTGCATCTAGGCGATGCATGCAGCCACTTTATTAATTATTCACAAACACCTTATAAAGTAGTACATCAGTAAGTCTGAAGCCATCATCTTGGCAACATCTGTCGCTACTCCTATCCACTTGATGAAGGGGTGCCGATAGTCCGAGCCTAATACAAAACAGACCTCGCACCAAAGTCTAACATCTAAAACCGGAGGCCCCAGCCAAGCCACATACCGGGTCTGAGGCACACACCAGTCCGGCGCACTCTCAGAGGCCGCCGTCGCCGTCTTCCACCGATCCATCTTCAGAATAGGTACTGACGCATTGACCTTGCCAGGCCTGCCGTCGACGTCACCACGACGCCAGACAGCGCCATCCTCCTGCGCGAGTCCGTCTACACACATCGGACGCTGAGACTCCACTGCGCCACGCCGCCGAGATCCACAGTCGTCGATGCATAAGATGAAACACCGCTCCACCAAAGATGTTGTCCGCTGGTCCCTCGAGGCCGTGCACACCTCCAAGACTGACGCCCCCAAGGGGGACACGACGCAAGAGCGCCGCCGTCATCCGATCTACTGATCCAGGGATTCCCCCGGAGGTAACAGATAGAGGTCTGGAACTTCTCCACGGCGATGCCTTCAAGAAGAGAACGACACAGAAGAGCGCCGCCATCGCCGGCCTTGGCATCTAGCCGAGCGCAAGGTTTTCACCCAGATCTGTTCGAAGAACCTCCAAGTCTTGTGCACGAACTGCCGCCATCTCTGCCGGGGACTGGAAGTTGAGGATCCAGGCCGCCGCCGCCTGATCGGTGCTGTCAATGAACCCAAACAGTGCCCATGGGGAGTGGAAGAGCAGACTTTGACCAACGTCTTCAAGAAGAAAAGCAGCGCCCACGGGCGTCGCGTCGTCGCGGCCGGCCGGAGCCGGCCAAGGGGTTTCCCCCTGTCTGGATCTCCACCACCAGCTTCGTCCGCAGACCGGGAACCGGCTAGCCACGTCGGCGCGGCCAGGACCCGGCGGGAGAGAAGCACACCAAGCCGGGACGAAGGACAGCGGCCAGATCTGGCGCCGCCAGCCGCCGGAGCCGCCACGCCAGGCCCCCACCCACCAGGGATCCGTCGGCCGCCCAACCAGATCGATGGCACCACGCCCACCCCGCTGCTCGCCGCGGAACAGTGGGGCCTCGCCGGAGGGGCCACCACCCTAGATCCAACGCCCTCCGATGCAACCGGAGCAGCAGAGGCCCCGCCGCCGCAGTCCCCGACTGCGGCTCGGGCTTGCCCGGCGCGAGCCTCGTGCGGCGGCGAGTGGGGAGGGAGGGATGGGGAGGAGCCTACGTCGGCGAGGTGGGTCGCCCCCGAGTCGCCCGAGGGGCGGCGCGGGGTGCCTACGAAATAATTTTTAGAAGTGAAGCCTACTGAAAAAAATGGACCGCACCCTCCGATGGGCGATGTAAACTTGATCGAGCTACGGATCAAGGAAGAGCACAGCCATGCCGACACTGACTGGATGACCGTTGGCTCGAACACGGAGCCATTTGGTGTTCCCTTGTTCTTGTGACCGGCCAAGGACAAACCAAGGCCTAGCTTAGCCCAAGCTTATCGACTGATTCGAAGCTAGCGTGGCCCAGTGTGTCTATACGTATGTTGTTCTGAAACTCTCGGCCGTACCGCAACGTACCTTGGTAAAATCAGTGCATATCTGACTGAGGTGAAGACCTTCCCTGTCGTGCAACTTCTACTGTCAAGAATGGAAGATACAAAAAAAATTAGAGCCGTATGTATCACATTCGCCTGGCAGTGACATTTAGCTAGGTGACATGAAACCCATGACTTGGTTTCACCAGTAGAGAAACTTCAGAAATCAGAACGCGACTGCTTAGCGTATAAAGACGCTCAAACAGAAGAAGCACAAGCAAGTTGCTAAGCAAAAAATGATTTGGGTCCGCCCTGCCAACAAGAGATAGGATGAGCTAGTATGCAGCAGCTCCATTTCCTTCAGGCATGAAACGCTACGCAAAACTCCATGGTTATATTCACAGAGCTACGCCAATACAAATCTCCCTTCAGATCCTCTACAAGCATGATCCTCATGTTGTTACTAAAAACCTCTTGCATTCTTCAATGTGATACCTGGGTCCCCTTTTTTAAGCTGTATAAAAGCAGGGAACCTGCGTACATCTCATGTTGTTAGTTGTTACTAAAAACTAGAGGATTTGTTGTTTCTCAGTAAAGAGAAGTAAACCTTGAGCAAATTAACATGGCATCAAACTGCAGCGATGCTTGGACAGTCTAGGTCGGATACCAACACTACTGAAAAAATCGTCACTAGCGAGTTCTTTTGTATTTGTCGAGTACCGAAACATGGGATCACGGCAAAAGCTTTATAAGCCGAGTTCGGCTTTCGGCAAACCACAGGACACAGCGCATATGGTAGACGTTACTGAGCCCCCGGCTGGGCGTACTCGACAAACATGAAAGAACTCGGCTTATGAAGTGTATGCCGAGATCCTCACTACGGCACCCGGAAAAGAGGTGCCATGTGGCACGGCCATTTGCAGTTGACGGCTCCGTGCCGGTGGGCAACGTTTGCTGAGAGTTTTCTTGGCACTCGGAAAACTCGGAAATTTCAGTAGTGCAAAGGGAAACCTCAAAGGATGGAATTTGTAGTGAATATATAGGGGCTTTATTTACGCTTTAGCATAGATAACCACTCTGACACCAAGAACAGGTTGGGGTTTGAATATATTGCAAAGAATTACGTTATCCGGGAAATAGATGTCCATATTGAAATGAAAAGAATGGCCTGTTTTAATTAGTACCATCAATAAGATAACTAATACAGAATTAACTGAAGGGAAAAGAACATGTGGGGCTCGGCGATTGCAGATAACTAAGGAGAAAGAACACGACCAACTGTGGACACGCACGCCTTATATTTTGGAACGAAAAAGAGTATGTTCTTTTTGTGCCACAGTGGCTAGCTTCACAGTACTTGATTTGTGATTTACTTTTCAGTTTGCCGATGCTTATACCAAATACATGTATGTGTATATGCGCCTGAAATTTGTTGAACAAAGACGATGTCTCCTGTACACGCGAGCAGCGCCGCCTCGCAAAAATGAAAAGGGCACTCGTGCATGCATGCATGCATGTGGAGGGAACCAAAGGAATGTGGGCTATATACAGCGGGACATCCATCTCCCGGAACCAAAAGATCCCGCATATCTCGCGCCAGAGTGCAATGGGAGCAGCACTAGTTTACTGTCAGCGGCGTACGGCCGCGTGGGCGTCGCCGGTTTCACATGTCACCAACTGCTCCAGCAAAAGCGGCCGGAGACGCACAAAGCAAAGCAAAGCCTCCGATCCGATCGAGACGCGCACGCTGAAGCAAGATGATCCACGGGGGAGTGTTGCCTCGAAGCAGTGGCGGATCTGCCGTGGGTGCCCTGGCACCCCCTCTAAAGTTGTAAAATAAATTTAAAAATCACTACACCAGGCGACGGCCTGGACTTAGAGTTTAAAAGGACGCACTGCACTCAAAAGGACGCGCTGCCAGCAGCGACGATCGAATTTAAAAAGGACACCGGGTCGCGCCGGCTCCGTTTGGAATTGGAATCGGAATCTCTCCAGGCTGCAGTGCTGCTTATTCTAAGACTGCATGCTACACTCAAACGACGCTTTGTTTGTTTGTTTAGAATCAAACTTACGTGGGTGGCTGGGTGGCACCAGGGGCAGGTCGACGACGATCGTGCGGGACGCGCGCTGCCGGCCGGCTTTCTCTCTGCTTTATCGGTGGGCTGGTGGCACCGTGGCAGGGCCGGTGACGACTCTGACTCCGTTGCATGCGATGATACTATGATAGCAGACGATAGCCTCCCGTGCCGCTCCCCGCAGCGGCCCGGGAGAAACCCTAAATCGCCGCCGCCACCACCCTCCAACCCCACCCTACTATTAGAGTATAGGTCGGTTACGGATAGTATATCCGGCAATGTTTGGAATTGTAATCTTTCTCTATTAGTCTTGAAGACCAAGTTTTGTAATCTATATAAACAGCTCTTCGAGGCCCCAATCAATACAGTTATTATTCTCCAATTATCATGGTATCAGACGCCTAGGTTTTCCGCACCTGGCATGGCACCGCCACCCGTGCCGCCGCCCCGGCCGACTCGGCCCCTCTTCTCCATGGCCGAGTTCCGCGCCGCCGGCGCCCCCTCTTCTTCTTCCTCCTCCACAACTACCCAAATACCTCCCCCTCAATTCCCAATTCTCGCCATCGGTCTCTCCATCACCACCGGCTCCCCCGACATGGCAGCCTCCGCACGATCCCTGGACTGGCCTTGTTCAAGCTTGGCCGATGCCCTGGCCGGCCTCTTCGCTGTACGGTGCCCCGCCTGCTTACACGGGCACGTGGAGCTCTGGCCTTCGCCCGGCAACCGGCTCTCCTGGACTCCTTGGGCCCAAGCCGCCGGCGCATGTCTACACCGCCACTCCTACGCCACCTCCCAGCGCGCCAGGACTACCGCCACCGTACTACACCTTGCCGGCTTCTTACGGCACCTTGCCGGCCCCGGCAACCTACTACCAGTCGCCGACTCTGCCCTACGCTCCCATGCACGCTCCTGGCCCCTCTGCTCCCCCACAACAGCCGGCCTGGGATCAAGCCGCCTTCATCAATGCCATGAACAACTTTACTCTCAATAACGAAGGTACGGATTGGATTTTCGATTCTGGTGCATCCTCGCATATGTCTTCAAATATGAATTTGCTGTCAGCTTGCTTTCCTTCTGTTTTTTCTACGATCACCATTGGTGATGGTTCCACAATACTTGTTTCCTGCACCGGTCACTCTTACATCCCTTCCTCTTTCGGCAATTTTCTTCTCAGCAATATTCTTGTTTCTCCTTCGCTCATCAAAAATCTTATTTCTGTTCGCCAATTTTGTATTGACAATCGAGTAATTTTGGCTTTTGACCCTTTTGGTTTGTCTGTGAAGGATCTGGCAACGGGGGAGGTACTCGCTCGGTACAATAGCACGGGCGATCTTTATCCGCTTCATGGCACACCTACGTCCACTCCCCGCGCCATGCTTGCCTCAGTGGACTTGTGGCATCGTCGTCTAGGACACCCCAATAAAACAACCTTGTCATCTTTGCTGCAAGAATTTTGTATCACTAGTTCTAGTATTCCTCATAATCCCTCTTTTTGTAATGCCTGTCAATGCGGCAAACATGTTCGATTACCTTTTGGAACCTCTACTACCATTAGCACTTTTCCTTTTGAATTAATTCATTGTGATTTATGGACTTCTCCCGTTCCTAGTGTCTCTGGTTACAAATATTATCTTGTGATTTTGGATGACTATTCTCATTATATTTGGACTTTTCCTCTTCGTGCTAAATCTGAAGTCCATGCCATCTTTCTCAATTTTCGACGATATGTTTTAACACACTTTGGCTTGCCCATTCGCTTTATTCAATGTGATACTGGTCGAGAATTCGACAACACTCAAAACCGCAACTTCTTTCTCTCTCAAGGCATTCTTCTTCGTTTTTCTTGTCCTTATACCTCCCCTCAAAACGGTAAAGCTGAACGTTCTCTTCGCTCCATTAATGATATTCTTCGCACCTTGCTCCTACAAGCTTCTCTACCCTCTCGTTTTTGGGCCGAAGCCCTTCGCACTGCCACTTTACTTCTAAATATTCGTCCAACTAAGACTTGTCCTCTTTATTCGCCTTTTCAATCTCTTTTTCTCTCCCATCCCGATTATTCTTTTTTACGTGTTTTTGGCTGTCTTTGTTTCCCGAACACTGCCTCTACCGCCTCCAACAAACTTGAACCACGTTCACTACCTTGCATTCATCTTGGTCTTTCTGATGATCACAAAGGATATCGCTGTTTTGATCCATCTTCTGGTCGCGTCCTTGTCTCTCGCCACGTCACATTTGATGAAAAATGTTTTCCTTATTCTGTCACTACCACCGCATCAATTCCTACCAACACCCCCTCTCCCGCGGCAAGACCGGCAAGCCTGGCACCGGCCCGACCGGCAAGTCCGGACCCGGCAAGTCCGGCAAGCACGACAACCACGGCACCGGCAGGCCCGGACACGGCAAGTCCGGCGAGCCCGACAAACACGACACCGGCAGGCCCGGCAAGCCCGGACCCGGCAAGCACGGAACCGGCAAGTCCGGACCCGGCAAGCACGGCCCCGGCAACCTCGGCACCGCCAACCTCCCCACCACCACTACTACCCAACGCCGTTCCCATTCCACCACTCACTAATGATCACGTCATGTGCACCCGCGGCAAACGCGGCTTCCTTCTGCCCACCAAACGCCTCAACCTCACAGCCAGCCCAACCCTTTCTCCTATTCCATCTTCTTACAAACGTGCTCTTCTTGATCCTCTTTGGCTCTCAGCTATGCGCGATGAATTTAACGCTCTTCAGCAAAATAATACATGGACTCTTGTTCCCAAACCTTCTGGCGTTAATGTTGTTTCTGGAAAATGGGTTTTTCGTCATAAATTTCATTCTGATGGCACTCTTGCTCGTTACAAAGCCAGATGGGTGTGTCGTGGTTTCTCTCAGCAACAGGGCATTGATTTTGATGAAACTTTTTCTCCTGTTGTTAAACCCAGTACTATTCGCGTTGTTCTTAGTCTTGTTGTTTCCTCCTCTTGGCCCATTCATCAGCTCGACGTTAAAAATGCTTTTCTTCACGGCACTCTTAATGAAACTGTTTATTGTCAGCAACCATCTGGTTTTGAGGATCCCTCTTCTCCCAATTCTGTTTGCCTTCTTCACAAATCTCTTTATGGTCTTAAACAAGCTCCTCGTGCATGGTTTCAACGTTTTGCTGCCTTTATTCAAACAGTAGGCTTCATTCCCTCCAAATCTGATTCTTCCTTATTTATTTTTCGCTCCTCTTCCCACACTGCCTATCTCTTGCTTTATGTTGATGATATAGTTCTCACGGCTAGCTCTGACTCTTTTCTTCAACATATAATCTCTTCTCTTAGTCATGAATTTTCCATGACTGATCTTGGTCCTCTTCATCATTTTCTTGGCGTTACCGTTTCTCGTACAAAGTCTTCTCTTTTTCTCTCTCAACGATCCTATCTTTTAGACTTGCTTTCTCGTGCTGGTATGTCTGATTGTCAACCCACTCGTACCCCGGCTGACACTGGTGCCAAGTTGTCGGCTGATGGTGATCCTGTTTCTGACCCCACCTTGTATCGTAGCATCACCGGTGCCCTACAATACGCCACTCTCACTAGGCCCGACATTTCATACTCCGTTCAGCAAGCCTGTCTTTTTATGCATGATCCTCGTGCTCCTCATCTTGCTCACGTCCACCGCATTCTTCGCTATTTAAAAGGAACTCTTGATCATGGTCTTCTCATTAACTCCTCTTCTCCGACAAGCTTGACAGTTTATTCTGATGCAGACTGGGCAGGTTGTCCAGATACTCAACGGTCCACATCCGGATTTTGTGTTTATTTGGGTGATAATCTTGTTTCTTGGTGTTCTAAAAGGCAGGCAACAGTTTCCAGGTCTTCTGCTGAGGCTGAGTATAGGTCGGTTGCTTATGCTGTGGCTGAAGCGGTGTGGCTGCGTCAGCTTCTCGTGGAACTTCATCGCCCACTTGATCGTGCAACCATCGTTTATTGTGACCACATCTCTGCAGTATACATGGCTTCCAATCCAGTTCAGCATCGTCGCACCAAGCACATTGAGATTGACATACACTTCGTTCGCGAGAAGGTGGCTCTTGGCGAAGTTCGTGTTCTTCATGTACCTACCAGCGCTCAATTTGCTGACATTTTCACCAAAGGGCTTCCGACTGCATCTTTCACTGACATACGCTCCAGTCTTAACATCGTTACTCCTGATGATGAGACTACGGGGGGATATTAGAGTATAGGTCGGTTACGGATAGTATATCCGGCAAGGTTTGGAATTGTAATCTTTCTCTATTAGTCTTGGAGACCAAGTTTTGTAATCTATATAAACAGCCCTTCGAGGCCCCAATCAATACAGTTATTATTCTCCAATTATCACCTACCCCCCTCGCCGCCGCCGGAGGGCGCCGCCGGGCAAAGCCCACGCGGCGTCGGCGGCGGCGGGGCCTTTCCCATCTCGTGAGGAGATCGAGCGGCGCGGGGGCGGCTCGCCGATGGAGATGTGGGGCTCGTCTGGCCTCGGGTGGGCTTCTGGTTGCTTCCGAGTGGCGCGGTCGTCGGTCTGCACGACGGCGGGAGGGCGCGGCACGGCTGCTCGCTGGCCCGGGGTGCGCGCGGATCTGGCGCGGTGGCCGGTGCGCGCGGCAGAGGGGAGGAGCTGTGCAGCCGCGCGTGTGCGGGCACAGTGCTGTGTGGCCGTGGTGCTGCTCGCTCCCGCGGTGCGGCGGGCTTGCGCATGGCTGCGTGGGCGCCGGCGTGGATTTGCCTGCGCACGTGAGATGGGGACTGAGGAGGATGGCTCGGAGGCTCCGAGGCGGAGGAACAAGATCCGCAGGCGGCAGGGCGGTTCCTGTGGGCCTGCGGTGGAAGGTCCTTGCGGCGTGCCGTGGATTGGCAGCGCAAGGGCGAGATGTGGCATGGTGCTGCGCTTTGGGGAGGTGCTAGGGAGGTTGGGCTGACCGAGTCAGGGGTCTGGGCGGATGAGGCTGCCGGTGAAAACCGTACTCCGGCTGCGGCCGGAGTCGTCGATGGCGGCGCTTACGGGCACCGTTTACTTGTTGGAGTCATCGATGTTGCAGTCCTCCCCTCTTTCCTAACATACTTTGGGGGAAACCCTAGATCTGGTTTTCCGGATCAGGCGATGACGGCGTCAATGGCTTTGCTCTGCGCCGTGCATCCTCTTGAGGACATCGTTTTGAAGTTGGACTCGGTCAGAGGGACTCGGGGCTTCTGTGGCAACGATGACGGCGGTGAGCAATGTCGGAGGCGTGGCCTTGGTCGTGGTAGTCGGCTCTTCTTCTCCGGCGTGTCCGTGGGAGTGCCTCGACTGTCTGTTACTGTGAAGTCGAAGCTGCGGTGGGGGGCCGGTGGTATACGATGACACATGACTGGTGGTTCGTTCGGTGATCCTCTGTGACGCCAACCTTGCCTAGCTTCCTTCGTAGTTCACCGTCGGAGTCGGAGCTGCGCTACCTAGTATGGATTGTATGGAGTGTTGTGCCGCAGCTATTAGGGCTGCTGTTTTTTCTTTTTCTTTGATCTTCGGATCTTCTGGTCCTAGGACCTTCACCACCTTGTTATTTCCCGTTGCTTCCTGCTATTATCAATGAAATGCCAGCGATGCTGGATCTTTCAAAAAAAAAAGATACTATGATAGCAGCACCCACCTTGGAATTTTAAAAGACGCCGGCTAACTTTGGGATCCCCACTTTGCCGCCCATTACTTTACCTGCTCGCCCATGCCAAAGATCGACCTACTCCTAGTCTCCGGAGGAAGGAAGAGCATAGCCCAGGCTCAGGCACAGAGTAACAAGTTAGCGCCATTTGTTCTTCTTCACTTGTTCTTGTGATCGGCACAGGACAAACCAAGGCCTAGCTAGCCCAACCTTCGAAGCTCTTGTACATGTGTCAAATCTGAAATGAGGTTGCCAGTGTGTACTAAAAGGAGAAGTAAATTTTGAGCAAAACTAAAATCGCAGTACACTGCCGCGATGCTTGGGACATTAATGGAGACTCAGTATTCCCAGTCAATATCAAAAGGCGACCAGAAAGGTTGGAATTTGTTGTGACTGTTACATTTATGTTTAGCACAGGTAACCACTGTGACATCCAAGAACAGGTTGGGATATGGATATATTGCAAACAATTGTGTTACATAGAAAATAGATGTCCACATTGATAAGAATGGTCTGTTTTAGTACCATCCAACTACGGAGGAAGAACACGACCAACAAGACTAACAATGGTCTCTGGTTGTTCTTGCGGTCGGTCAAGGAAAAATTAAGACCTAGCCCAAGTTAACGACGGAGTTGTCGACTGGTTGAAACCTCTGATAACGCGAATTCAAGTTGGCAGTGTACAGTAGGCTTTTACCTCCCGGACAACAACTTAACTTGAACTCTTGAAATCAATACATATCCGGCTGACATGAGCTTGCAAAGACCTTCCCGCGTAGCTCCTGCTGCCAAAATGGAAAATGATTTTTTGTTAGAATTCTGTACCATTTTTCATAGATCTGACAATAGCATCTACGTGGCATCCCTTGCTTTGTTTCAGTACACTAAAGAGCAGGGTCAGAGAGAAGACGAGCGGGAAACAACTTCCATAGGAGAATTTTGTGCCGAAAATTGCAATGGGCATTACTATTGGATTGCTACTGACATCCAACTAGAAATAAGCTATGGCAATTTGATCATTGCATATTTATGGCACCTGCAGAACCAAGGTAGGGGAACAACTCGGGATCTTTGTCTTGCCGTCTCAGGAATTCAAGCACGCATTTTGAGCCAACAGGATCCACAACAATCGCTGTCTCCAAGAATGCAAATGGTGCCGGCGCCAAAATTGCATGGCAGAGGGAGAGGGATGCACGTGGGTTGATTTCACACCAAGCATAGGTAGTTCGCCAGGGCACCGGCCTTACAAGGAAATGATTCAGACCGGAACCCAGTTGGCTGTATGATGAGCTGACCTCACACAAAAGGTTAACTTCTGATAAAGGAACAATAATGCATCAAATCCAGGCTAATTATGTACATGATGAAGGAGGCCCCAACGAAAATCAGTTACTATATCCGAGATAAAGTTCTCAAAAGCAAACCAATTCGAAGGTGTCTTGAAAGTTACTTCTTTTCAAAGAAAACAGGTGTCTTCGAAACTTTGAAGAGGGTCGCTAAAAGGAGTGGCATCTATATATATGAATTTATAAAATCGGTTTTATAAATTTTTCTATTCGGCAACAAAATCCTTGCTTCTGACTCGAGTCGTGTCCTATGTTTTGAGCAGAGAGGTGGCACTTCTGTCTTTCTGAGACTTCAGTGAAGAGGGCCTTTGTTTTGAAGCAGTTGGAATAATAATGCTAGAACGCCATTTGTGATTTGCCATTACGGTGGCTGCTAGTTTACTCTAAGTATACGAAACGTAATTAAGGAGCAGCCACCATGACTAACATGCACTCTTACCAACCCTTGCTTAAGTCTGACTGACATTATGAAGGAGGTTGTTCGAGCCAAATATCTTAGAAACGATACGGTTGCCTCAGTGAAGAGCAAATTTGGGGACTCGCCGATCTGGAGAGACATTATGAAGGTAAAAAACTTCTATTTGGCAGGTAGAGGGGTGGTGTTAAATTCTGGTAACATCACTAGGTTGTGGGTTGATCCCATCAATAATAATCCCCCTTTGCAGACCAAATTTCCTTTACTTTACGACATTTGCAACTATCAAGATATTACTGTTGTTGACTTCAAAAATTTCAGTGGCGATGACATGTTCAGGAGGCGCCTACATCCTCCACTCCTAGAACAGTGGGTGGAGTTTAAGGCAGTGGTGGACTCCTGGGCATTGTTGGATGAGCCAGACCGGATCGTCTGGAATCTGGAAAAAAAGCAACGCTTCTCAACTAAATCAGTTTATTGTTACCAGGAAAGAAACCTTGCTGGCTGTGACTACAGATGGATCTGGAGAGCTAGAATCCCCCTTAAGATACAAATATTCCTATGACAGCTGTTCCAGGATGCCATTCTGACCAGAGACGTTATGAAGAGGCGGAATTGGGCTGGTAATCCCAAGTGCTCATTCTGTAAAGAGAGGGAGACCTCTCAACATTTATTTTTTACCTGCCCTGTTGCCAGAGTGGTCTGGAAGACTGTTGGATGTGTGCTTGGTACAGAACTCTACCCGAATAACATTTGGCAGTTCTTCTCCTGGTGCTATATTTTCATTCTAGATGGACCTCCGTTTTACACCTTTGGCCTGGCTGCGGTGTGCTGGGCATTGTGGAACTGTCGCAACCAAGTCACCTTTGAACAGAAAAAGTTGAGATCGCCTTTTGATGTAGTATTTTCTGCTTGTGGTTTTCTAACCTATTGGGCAGGTCTGTTCACTGGTGCTGATCGCGAGGCAATGGAGCGTGGAGCCAAGATGCTCAAGACGAATGCGTCGACCATGATGCGGATCTGCGCGGCTCCGGTTGATACGTCGAGGGACTGATTTCGTCGCTGTCTTCGCTGCTTTGGTCGTCCCAATAGCACTTTACCCCCCTGATTATGCTGCTCCTGCGAGAGCATTTTTATTTTAGCTCATGTGTGAGCATTTCCTTAGTTGTCGTCTCCTGGTACTTTGTTTCCTGGCTTGGCTTGGAACTGTTCCTTGGTAGGTTAGTAGGTTTGTGGTGTCGCTGGGTTTTTGCCCCATAGTAGGCTGCTCGATGACGAGTGCCTGCCGTGGGTTTCCCAGTGATGCTTTGGGCCCGCTTTCCCCTTTCTGGTCTCCTTTTGATTCGTACTGTTAAACTCGTTGTATTTCCGTTATGTCAAGTAATAGAAAGGGGTTATGCCCGGTTCAAAAAAAAAAAAAAAGTCTGACTGACATAACTTTTATGTAGATTGTGTATGGAAGAATAATAGTTGTATTTAGTATGTTGGAAAAAAAAATACTTTTATGTCATATGGCCTTGTACTAAGTTCTTACGACATTATAAGAGACAATTGTGCATCGAAGACAGAAAATTCACGCACGCCTTATATTGTGCGTGGGCGTCGGCCGTTTCACATGTCACCAACTGCTCCAGCAAAAAGCTGCCAGAGACACACAAAGCAAAGCGGCAAAGCCTCCGATCCGATCGAGACGCGCACTCTGAAACAAGATGATCCACGGGGAGTGTTGCCTGGAACGAGCCAGCACCAGGCGACGGCCTGGACTGTCGAATTTAGAAGGACGCACTGCACCTCAAAAGGACGCGATGCCAGCAGCGATGTATTAGAGTATAGGTCGGTTACGTTACCATATCCGGTAAGGTTTGGAATTGTAATCTATCTCTATTAGTCTTGGAGCTCAAGTCTTGTAATCTATATAAACAGCCCTTTGAAGCCCCAATCAATACAAGTTATTATTCTCCAAACTATCATGGTATCAGACGCCTAGGTTTTCCGCACCTGGCATGGCACCGCCACCCGTGCCGCCGCCCCGGCCGACTCGGCCCCTCTTCTCCATGGCCGAGTTCCGCGCCGCCGGCGCCCCCACTTCTTCTTCCTCCTCCACAACTACCCAAATACCTTCCCCTCAATTCCTAATTATCTCCCTCGCCGACACCATTGCCGACGTCTCCCCCTTCATCCCGATCTCGTTAGATCTTGGCGCCCACAACTACTACCATTGGCGCCACCTCTTCACCATCCATCTCGGCCGCTGCGGCCTCCGCCACCACATAGATTCATCCTACCCTCCGCAGCACGCCGATCCTCGCTGGGTGAAAGATGATCTCACCATCATCCAGTGGATTTACACACGCATCTTCACGGAGCTCTTCAATCTGGTCTCCTCCGACGACGCCACCGCCGCCGAGCTTTGGGCGTCCCTTCAGCAGCTGTTCTAGGACAACTCCGACGCGCGCATCAACGCCCTTAACACCGAGCTCCGTACGTTCGTCCAAGGAGACGCCCCGGTCACCGTTTTCTGCCAGCGAATCAAGGCGATCGGCGACGAACTTCGTGAACTCGGCGATCACGTCGACGATCGCGCCCTCATCAACGCTCTCCTCGTCGGCCTCGGCGAGCAGTTCGAGAAGCAGCAGTCCTTCATCCCCATGCTCAAGCCCTACCCCACCTTCAAGGAGGTTCGCTCCCTTCTCCAGCAAGAAGAGAAGAATCAAGCTCGCAAGGCGCAACGGCCGTCGCAGGTGTTTCACGCTGCCGATTCTGCCGCGGCCAGGCTTGCCGGGGCCGCGCCTGGCGTGCCGCACCAATCTGCCGCACCCTCCCCTCCTACCGCGGCGGCTGCAGCTACTCCACCGCCTCCAGGCTGGCGCACGAGCCCGAACTACCGGGGCAAGAATCCGAGCTACCGGCCCCCTGCATCTCGCTCTGCCGGCACTGCTCAAGCTCCGCCATCGGCCTCTCCATCGCCACCGGCCCCCTCCACGTGGCAGCCTCCGCACGATCCCTGGACTGGCCTTGTTCAAGCTTGGCCGATGCCCTGGTCGGCTCCTTCGCCGTATGGTGCCCCGCCTGCTTACACGAGCACGTGGAGCCCTGGCCTCCGCCCGGCAACCGGCTCTCCTGGACTCCTTGGGCCCAAGCCGCCGGCGCATGTCTACACCGCCACTCCTACGCCACCTCCCAGCGCGCCAGGACTACCGCCACCCTACTATACCTTGCCGGCTTCTTACGGCACTTTGCCGGGCTTGCCGGGCTTGCCGGCCTCTTACGGCACCTTGCCGGGCTTGCCGGCCCAGACGGCATACTACCAGTCGCCGACCCTGCCCTACGCTCCCATGCACGCTCCTGGCCCCTCTGCTCCTCCCCAGCAGCCGGCCTGGGATCAAGCCGCCTTCCTCAACGCCATGAACAACTTTACACTCAATAACGAAGGTACGGATTGAATTTTCGATTCTGGTGCATCCTCGCATATGTCTTCAAATATGAATTTGCTGTCAGCTTGCTCTTCTTCTATTTTTTCTACGATCACCATTGGTGATGGTTCCACCATACCTGTTTCCGGCACCGGTCACTCTTACATCCCTTCCTCTTTCGGCAATTTTCTTCTTCGCAATATTCTTGTTTCTCCTTCCCTCATCAAAAATCTTATTTCTGTTCGCCAATTTTGTATTGACAATCGAGTAATTTTGGCTTTTGACCCTTTTGGTTTGTCTGTGAAGGATCTGGCAACGGGGGAGGTACTCGCTCGGTACAATAGCACGGGCGATCTTTATCCGCTTCATGGCACACCTACGTCCACTCCCCGCGCCATGCTTGCTTCAGTGGACTTGTGGCATCGTCGTCTAGGACACCCCAATAAATCAACCTTGTCATCTTTGCTGCAAGAATTTTGTATCCCTGGTTCTAGTGTTCCTCATAATCCCTCTCTTTGTACTGCCTGTCAATGCGGCAAACATGTTAGATTACCTTTTGGAACCTCTACTACCATTAGCACTTTTCCTTTTGAGTTAATTCACTGTGATTTATGGACTTCTTCCGTTCCTAGTGTCTCTGGTTACAAATATTATCTTGTGATTTTGGATGACTACTCTCATTATATTTGGACTTTTCCTCTCCGTGCTAAATCTGAAGCACATGCCATCTTTCTCAATTTTTGACAATATGTTCTTACACACTTTGGCTTGCCCCTTAGATTTATTCAATGTGATAATGGTCGAGAATTTGACAACACTCAAAACCGCACCTTCTTTCTCTCTCAAGGCATTCTTCTTCGTTTTTCTTGCCCTTATACCTCCCCTCAAAACGGTAAAGCTGAACGTTCTCTTCGCTCCATTAATGATATTCTTCGCACCTTGCTCCTACAAGCTTCTCTACCCTCTCGTTTTTGGGTCGAAGCCCTCCGCACTGCCACTCTACTTCTCAATATTCGTCCCACTAAGACTTGTCCTCTTTATTCGCCTTTTCAATCTCTTTTTCTCTCTCATCCCGATTATTCCTTTTTCCGTGTTTTTGGCTGTCTTTGTTTCCCGAACACTGCCTCTACCGCCTCTAACAAACTCGAACCCCGTTCACTTCCTTGCATTCATCTTGGTCTTTCTGATGATCACAAAGGATATCGCTGTTTTGATCCATCTTCTAGTCGCGTGTTTGTCTCTCGCCACGTCACATTTGATGAAAACACGTTTCCTTTTTCTGTCACTCGCACCGCATCAATCCCTACCACCCCTCCCTCGCCCACGGCAAGGCCGGCAAGTCTGGGCAGCCCGACAAGCCTGGCACCGGCCCGACCGGCAAGCCCAAACCCGGCACGTCTGGCCAGCTCGACAATCATAGCACCGACAGGCCCGGCAAGCCCGGACCCGACAAGCCAGGAACCGGCAAGTCCGGACTCTGCAAGTCCGGCAAGCCTGGCAACCACGCCACCAGCAGATCCGGCAAGCCCGTCCCCGGCAAGCCCGGTCCCGGCAAGCCTGGCAAGCCAGACAAGTCCGGCAACCCCGGCAACCTCGGTACCGCCAACCTCCCCGCCACCACTACCACCCAACGCCGTCCCCATTCCACCACCCACAAATGATCACGTCATGTGCACCCGCGGCAAACGCGGATTTCTTCTACCCACCAAACGCCTCAACCTCACAGCCACCCCAACCCCAGCAAGTCCGTCCAGTCCGGCAACCCCGGCAACCACGGCTTCGCCAAGCACGGCAACCCCGGCAACCTCGGCCCTTTCTCCTATTTCCTCTTCTTACAAACGAGCTCTTCTTGATCCTCTTTGGCTCTCAGCTATGCGCGATGAATTTAACGCTCTTCAGCAAAATAATACATGGACTCTTGTTCCCACACCTCCTGGCGTTAATGTTGTTTCTGGAAAATGGGTTTTTCATCATAAATTTCATTCTGATGGCACTCTTGCTCGTTACAAAGCCAGATGGGTGTGTCGTGGTTTCTCTCAGCAACAGGGCATTGATTTTGATGAAACTTTTTCTCCTGTTGTTAAACCCAGTACTATTCGAGTTGTTCTTAGTCTTGTTGTTTCCTCCTCTTGGCCCATTCATCAGCTAGACGTTAAAAATGCTTTTCTTCACGGCACTCTTAATGAAACTGTTTATTGTCAGCAACCATCTGGTTTTGAGGATCCCTCTTCTCCCAATTCTGTTTGCCTTTTTCACAAATCTCTTTATGGTCTTAAACAAGCTCCTCGTGCTTGGTTTCAACGTTTTGCTTCCATTATTCAAACAGTAGGCTTCCTTCCCTCCAAATCTGATTCTTCCTTATTTATTTTTCGCTCCTCTTCCCACATTGCCTATCTCTTGCTTTATGTTGATGATATCGTTCTCACGGCTAGCTCTGACTCTTTTCTTCAACATATAATCTCTTCTCTTAATCATGAATTTTCCATGACTGATCTTGGTCCTCTTCATCATTTTCTTGGCGTTACCGTTTCTCGTACAAAATCTTCTCTTTTTCTCTCTCAACTCTCCTATCTTTTAGACTTGCTTTCTCGTGCTGGTATGTCTGATTGTCAACCCACTCGTACACCGGCCGACGTTGGTGCTAAGTTGTCGGCTGATGGTGATCCAGTTTCTGATCCCACTTTGTATCGTAGCATCACTGGTGCTCTCCAATATGCCACTCTCACTAGGCCCGACATTTCCTACTCCGTTCAGCAAGCCTGTCTTTTTATGCATGATCCTCGTGCTCCTCACCTTGCTCACGTCCACCACATTCTTCGCTATTTAAAAGGAACTCTTGATCATGGTCTTCTCATTAATTCTTCTTCCCCGACAAGCTTGACAGTTTATTCTGATGCAGACTGGGCAGGTTGTCCAGATACTCGACGGTCCACATCCGGCTTTTGTGTTTATTTGGGTGATAATCTTGTTTCTTGGTGTTCTAAGAGGCAGGCAACAGTTTTCAGGTCTTCTGCTGAGGCTGAGTATAGGTCGGTTGCTCATGCTGTGGCTGAAGCGGTGTGGCTGCGTCAGCTTCTCGTGGAGCTTCATCGCCCACTGGATCGTGCCACCATCGTTTATTGTGATAACATCTCCGTCGTATACATGGCTTCCAATCCAGTTCAGCATCGTCGCACCAAGCATATTGAGATTGATATACACTTCGTTCGAGAGAAGGTGGCTCTTGGCGAGGTTCACGTTCTTCATGTACCTACCAGTGCTCAATTTGCTGACATTTTCACCAAAGGACTTCCGACTGCATCTTTCACCGACATACGCTCCAGTCTCAACATCGTTACTCCTGACGCTGAGACTGCGGGGGGATATTAGAGTATAGGTCGGTTACGTTACCATATCCGGCAAGGTTTGGAATTGTAATCTATCTCTATTAGTCTTGAAGCCCAAGTCTTGTAATCTATATAAACAGCCCTTTGAGGCCCCAATCAATACAAGTTATTATTTTTCAAACTATCACGATGATCGAATTTAAAAGGACACCGGGCCGCGCCGGCTCCCTTTGGAATCGGAATCGGAATCTCTCCAGGCTGCCTGCTGCGTATTCTAAGACTGCATACTACACTCGAAATGCGCTTTGTTTGTTTAGAATCAACCTACGTGGGTGGGTGGGTGGCACCAGGGGCAGGGCCACGGCGATCGTGCGGGACGCGCGCGCTGCCGGCCGGCTTTCTCTGCTTTATCGGTGGGCTGGTGGCAGGGCCGATGGTGACTCTGACTCCACTTCATGGGATGATAGCAGCCACTGCTAGCGTGCTTGCCTATGGGCGATGTACAACTACTGGATGGAGCTACGGATTAGAGGAAGAGCACAGCCGAGCCGACACCGACTGGATGGCCGTTGGCTCGGCACGGAGTAACAAACTAGGGCCATTTGGTTTCATTAGTAGAGCAACTTCAGAACGACTGCTTAACTTACGGGGACGCTGGGAACAGAAGAAACAGAAACAAGTTGCTAACCAAAAAGTGATTTTGGTCCGCCCTGCCAACAAGAGATGAGGATGAGCAGCAGCGCCATTTCCTCCAGGCATGAAACGATATGCAAAAATCCATGGTTATATCCAGAGAGCTACGCCGAATACAAATCTCTCTTCGGATCCTCCACAGGCATTCAGCATAAAACATCCCTCTCCAATGTGAATATCTGGGTCCCTTTTTTACCCGAGAGCTATGTCTCGCCCGTACTGATTCCTATCAGGAATCACCTACGGGAGGGCAACTATCAATCAGGCCGGCCCATTACCACTGGTCGCTCACTGTCGCTCGTGCAGCTGTCGGTAGGGTCGTTCTGCTCTGTTTTTTTTTCACCAGTTTTCTTCAATTTTTCCTTTTTTTTATACCTTGGTTTTCTTTGTTTTTACGCAGTTTTTTTCACTTCATTATACTTTGGTTTTCTATGTTTCTTTCTTCATCTTCTTTGGTTTACTTTTTTATTCTTTCTCGGTCATTTTTTTAACATACTTTTCTAACAATACAAAATGTACATTTTTAGCGCACACGTGAAACATTTTTTTGATACACGTTGGGCATTTTAAAATTTTATGATGTACATTTAAAAAAAACATGTTTTGAACATTTTCTTTGAATACACCGTAACATATTCCAAATATACACTGTACATGTTCTTAATGGCAATGGACATTTTTTAAAAACCGCGCGAACATTTTTTAAATTCAAACGGACATTTTTTGGAAACATCTGAATAGTTGTTCAAAATGTCACGTGCATTTTTTAATTGAAATAAACATTTCTTTTAACCTATGCCGACAGTTTTTTTAATTGTATAAACGTTTTTAAAAATGTCATGAACATTTTTTGGAACGTGGGAATATTTCTTTAAAATTTCACCTGCATTTTTTTTTCATTACACAAACATTTATTTACATTGTATACAGTTTTTTAAAAAAATTGCCTACATATTTTGGAAACACGCGAACGTGTTTTTTTATTCTCACGAACATTGGTTTTAAGGTATCAACATTTTATGATTGTATAAACATTTTTTAAAATGTCGCAAACATTTTTGTAAAATGTCACTAGCATTATTTTTTTGGAAATGTAAGATTTTTTTAAAAAATGTTGTACATTTTTCTGATTCATGCAAAAAAAAATTACATCGTACACACATTTTTAAAATATTTGACATATATTTTTTGAAAATGCGGAAACATGTTTTCATTGTCGTCCACATTGTTTTCAATTCAACATTCTTTAAAAGATGCTCACAGAAAAAAATTTGGACACTGCGGATAGCATTTTTTTGGAACATTTGGTTGTTGGCACTAAGTCCCGATATACGTCGCACTGCTCGTAGACGAGTACTTTCCGTCGGAGTCGTGGACGTGGATCGATTCTTGGTTTGGAGACGCACGTAGAAAGCTAGCAAAGCTAGCTAGTCTTGGTTTGATCGATTTGCCGGCTACGCAAACACACGTACACGCGAGAACGAGTTGATGGCTAAACAGGAGCTTGTCGTCCCTGTTGTTTATTGCTTTTGCGATCTGGTTACATATTACAAGGGTATACCTATGTATATATAGTAGATAGGATCAAACACAAGTAAACCTACACGTCTACAAAGTCCTAATCCTAGTACTACTATTAGGTGATTGCTCCAAGTCCGAGCCGGACAAGGACAGCACGTCGTGCTTAATTCCAACAATCACCCCCCTAAGCACGATGTCCTCACGTCACAGCTTGGACACTGATCCTTTCTCGCATCTTCACGAACTTCTGTGTCAGTTTGCTGGTGCAGGACGCGCGCCGCCAGCCGGCCGGCTTTCTCTACTTTACCGGTGGCCGAGCCGGCGATGCCTCCACTGGCGCGAACGCGCGAGCCTCACGCCCTCGCTACACTGCACGTGAAGGCATGCCTATCGATGATAGCAGCCAGCCACTTTCGAATTTACAAAGACGCCGGCTCGTTTGGGAATCTCCGTCGGTCGGCCGCTTATGGGTTATATACAGTATTTTACTACTGCTCGCGTGCTTGCCGATGAGCGATGTAACTACTGACTGGATCGAGCTACGGATCAAGGAAGAGCACAGCCATGCCGACACTGACTTGATGACCCCTTTTTTTTTTTGGCGGGGAGACTGGATGACCGTTGGCTAGGGCACGGAGCCATTTGGTGTTGGCCTGTTCTTGTAAGGCCTAGCTTCGCCCAAGCTTATCGACTGATTGGATGCTCTTGTGCTGATGCGGAATGAGGTTGCCAGTGTGTCTATACGTACTATGTTGTTCTGAACCTGCCTGCCATACTGCGACGTACCTTTCCGGTCGCGCAACTACTGCTGTCAAGTATGGCACGTACAAAAAAAAGAGAACCGTATGTATTACATTCGTCAGTCTTGGCAGTAACATCTAGCTAGGTGACATGAAACCCATGGTTCTTAAGTACGGGGAAGCTGGGAACAGAAGAAGCAGAAACAAGTTGCTAAGCAAAAAAATTATTTTGGAGATGAGGATGAGCTAGTATATATGCACTGTATGCAGCAGCTCCATTTTCTTCAGGCATGAAACGTTAGGCAAAACCCCATGGTTATACTGAGGGCTACGCCGGATACAAATCTCTCTTCAGATCATCTACAAGCATTCACCATAAAGCACCCAGCTTGTTATGTTACTTTGTTCGATCGCCATGACATTTAACTTTGCCTCTTGCATTCTTCAATGGATATCTGGGTCCCTTCTTCTAAGCTGCAAAACCAGGGCCCTTGTGTAGTCTTTGTCTGGGCTTGCTGTTTTTCAGAATAAGAGAATTAAACCTTGAACAAAACTAGCAGGGCAGCACATTGCTGCGATGCTTCCGTTTCAAAAAACATTGTCGCGATGCTTGGACAAGTAATGGAGATTTAGAATTTCTGGCCGGATATCAAAAGGCAACCAGAAAGGCTGGATTTCACTATCTAAAAAAGAAAGGCTTGAATTTTTATTGAACAGTTATAGGGGCTTTATTTATGATTTAGCATAGCTAACCACTCTGACATCCAAGACTTTTTATTTTCCTTTTGAAGGTTGACATCGAAGAGAGTTTCTTTGTTTGGGTAGACAGCCAAGAACAGTTTGAGATATGAATATATTGAAATGAATTGTGTTACACGGAAAATAGATGTCCATATTGATAAGAATAAAGAGAAAAGTATGTTTTTGGTCCCTCAAGTTTCCAAAAGGTATAGACTTGGTCCCTCAAAAAAATTTGGTATACATTTGGTCCCTCAAGTCTCAAAACCAGATAAGTTTGGTACTAAACAAGATTTTGAGCACGTTGACCGGGTTTGACCGACACAAGACCGCCTGATGAACAGTAAATTCGAAAAAAAAATCAAAAAAATCTGAAATTTTTTGGTGTTCAATATGCTTACATGCGCAAGGTGCGACCAAATTTTTGTGGTCTTTCGACACTCGAGGAGCTCATGGCAAAAAAAAAAATTATCTACGTCGGATGAACAGTAAATTCGAAAAAATTCAAAAAAATCTGAATTTTTTTGGACTGATATGCTTACATGCGTAAGGTTCGACCAAAATTTCGTGGTCTTTCGACACTCGAGGAGCTCGTGGCAAAAAAAAACAAATTTTCGCCCAAAAAAAATAGCCAAAAATTGTCTTTTTTTGCTAGAGCCCGTCCGATGTCATTTCATGACAAAATTTTGGTCGCACCTTGCGCAAGTAAGCATATTGGACCCTAAAAAATTTCAGAATTTTTTGCATTTTTCGATTTTTTTGAATTTACTATTCATCGGGTAGATATTTTTGTTTTTTTTGCCATGAGCTCCTCCAGTGTTGAAAGATCATGAAAAGCTGGTCGCACCTTGCGCATGTAAGCATATTGGACCCTCAAAAATTTCAGATTTTTTTGAAGTTTATTTTTATTTTTTTCTTCGAATTTACTATTCATCGGGCGGTTTTGTGGCGGTCAAACCCGGTCAACGTGCTCAAAATCTTGTTTAGGACCAAACTTATCCGGTTTTGAGACTTGATGGACCAAATGTATACCAAAAACTCTAGAGGGACCAAGTCTATACTTTTTGGGAACTTGAAGGACCAAAAACATACTTTTCTCAAGAATAAATGAAAAGAATGGCCTGTTTTAGTACCAGCCATATACGATAACTAATACAGAATTAGCTGAAGGGAAGATAATGTGTTGGTTTGGTGATGCCAGTCAAGTACGGAGGAAGAACACCAGCAAACTGTGGATGCCTGCAGGCATAGACTAACAATGGCCTCTGGTTGTTCTTGAGGTCGGCCCAGAGCAAATTATGGCCTAGCCAAAGTTAACAACTTGGTTGAAACCTCTGGGATAAGTATCCGAGGTTCTGACCTCCTGGACAACAACTTAACTTGACGGCAATACATATCTGACTGAAATGAACTTGCAAAGACCTTCCCGCACAGTTTCTGCTGCCAGAGTGGAAATGAAAAATAAATTGTGCATTGTTTTCCACAAATTTAGCAGTAACATCCATGGCTTTGTTTACTAGTATAAAGTTGAGCCCCGCTTCGGTACACACACACACACCCCCTCTCACAAAACGTATAAATGGCAATATAGACCTTTCATATGTATATATATGGTGGGTCATCCGGCGTATACGGATTAGTACGTGTATGTAATAGTCCAGTTTTTGTTAAACGGGCCGGCTCAATTCGCCGCATTCCCGAAAAATACAAAAGCGAATGCAACGGGAGTGGAATTCCCAACCTCCCGCATACATGCTAGCGATGCTAGCCAGCCAAGCTAGCGGCTGTGCACGGCTTAATTATTAAAAGTACTGACTAAACTGGCAGTTTCGTTGTTTTTACTTTTACAATATTTCTTGGAAACAAATATGAACAAAATTTCTTGAAAAAGCAAACAATGTTTCGAAATTGTAAAAAAAATCCAATATTCTTTTCTTAAAAACGTTTTAAAAAATTGTGAGTAAATTTCGAAATCTGAACAATTTTAAAAAAAAAGTGAATTTAAAATACACACTGACAATTTTCTTAGTATACGGTGAACTTTATTCAAATACGCACTGAACATTTTTTTAACATATACGGTGAACTTTTTTGAAATGCACGCTGGACAAAATTTCTATACACGATGAAAAAATTTGTATACACGGTGAATTTTTTTCCAATGCACGGTGAACTTTTTTTAACATGAACATTTTTTAACACGAACATTTTTTGGAAAATGAACAAAATTATAATTTCAAACTTTTAATGGAATTTGGAAATCCGACTTTTTTTTTGAAACGTGAATAAATTTGAAAAACATAAACAATTTTTGAAGATGTGAACAAAATTTGGAATTTCGAACATTTTTTGAAAATTTTGAATGGAAGGAAAACAAAAAGGAAAGAAAAAAGAAACAGAATACGGTCAAGAACAAACGAAAAAGAAGAAATAAGCAGAAAAAAACATGAAGAAAACCGAAAAAAAGACTGTAAAAGAAAACAAAACAGTATAAAAAAACTTAGGGAAAAAGGTTCGCTAACCTTCTAAAAGGTTCCCTAAGTGGGTCAACCCGTATCGTGTCGGTCTTGTTTCGCTTCAACGAAACCGCGATGGTTTGATTTCCACAAGGGGCAAATAGCGTTCACCGCTCAGGGAGTAGAGTCATATAGACGACGCCACGCATAGGAGGCCACCCGGCTAGGTCGGCACTGCTGACCGCTCGTCGCTAGGCACATGAAGCTGATAAGCTTCAATGTCTAACTACATAAACGTTGTGACGCCCCCGACTCGATCGTGCACTAATTATACACGCAAATGCGCACGATCAAGATCAAAGACTCACGGAAAGATATCACAACACAACTCTAGACACAAATTAAAGTCATACAACTTTATATTACAAGCCAGCCCACGAAGGCTCGAATACATAGGTCAGCGAAAGCAACAATATCTGAGTACAGACAAAATTAGACAAGTTGCCTTAAGAAGGCTGAGCAAAACAACGACATCTAGATCGAAGAGGTGTTGGAAATATGCCCTAGAGGCAATAATAAATTGGTTATTATTATATTTCCTTGTTCATGATAATCGTTTATTATCCATGCTATAATTGTATTGATTGGAAACTCAAATACATGTGTGGGTACATAGACAACACTGTGTCCCTAGTAAGCCTCTAGTTAACTAGCTCGTTGACCAAAAGATGGTGAAGGTTTCCTAGCCATGGACATGAGATGTCATTTGATAACGGGATCACATCATTAGGAGAATGATGTGATGGACAAGACCCAAACTATAAACGTAGCATATGATCGTGTCAGTTTATTGCTATTGTTTTCTGCATGTCAAGTATCTGTTCCTATGACCATGAGATCATGCAACTCACTGACACCGGAGGAATACCTTGTGTGTATCAAACGTCGCAACGTAACTGGGTGACTATAAAGATGCTCTACAGGTATCTCCGAGGGTGTCTGTTGGGTTGGCATGGATCAAGACTGGGATTTGTTACTCCGTGTGACGGAGAGGTATCTCAGGGCCCACTCGGTAATACAACATCACAATGAGCCTTGCAAGCAAAGTGACTAAAGAGTTAGCCACATGATCTTGTATTACGGAACGAGTAAAGAGACTTGCCAGTAACGAGATTGAACTAGGTATAGAGATACCGACGATCGAATCTCGGGCAAGTAACATACCGAAGAACAAAGGGAACAGCATACGGGATTAACTGAATCCTTGACATAGAGGTTCGACCGATAAAGATCTTCGTAGAATATGTAGGAACCAATATGGGCATCCAGGTCCCGCTATTGGTTATTGACCGTAGAGGTGTCTCGGTCATGTCTACATAGTTCTCGAACCCGCAGGGTCTACACACTTAACGTTTGGTGACGATTAGTATAGTTGAGTTATTATGTTGGTGACCGAAGGTTGTTCAGAGTCCCGGATAAGATCCCGGACATGACAAGGATCTCCGAAAGAGTCCGGAGGTAAAGATTGATATATGTGATAATAGTGTTTTGATCTCCGGAAGGGTTCCGGAATTCACCGGAAGGGGTTCCGGATGTTTACCGAAGTGTTCGGGTGCAGCATCACTTTATATGGGCCAAAGGGGTAAAGCCCACGAGGTATTGGAAAGTGCAAAAGGGAGTTTTGCTGCTGCCTTAAGCGGTACTACCGTTGTAAGGCAGTACTACCGCGTAAGCGGTACTACCGCTTGTGTGAAGCGGTACTACCGCTCAAGCGGTACTACCGCTCGTGACCGGTACTACCGCTTGTGCGCGGTACTGCTGGAATCCGAGTTGGACTCTTTCCGTGCGGGCCAAACCGACCTTGTGCGGGCAAAACCGACCTTGTGGAGGCTTTCTCTCCAAGTTTAGACCCCAGGGCTCAACATATAAATAGAGGGGCAGGGCTAGCACACGGGATAGATCAAGATTTCCCAAGCCGTGTGCCGGCAACCCTAACCCTCTAGTTCCTCCCGTCATAATCTCCGTAGTGCTTGGCGAAGCCCTGCAGAGATTGTTCCTCACCACCATCACCACGCCGTCGTGCTGCCGGAACTCATCTACTACTTCACCATCGCTCGCTGGATCGAGGAGGTGAAGGCGTCATCAAGCCGTACGTGTGTTGAACGCGGAGGTGCCATCCGTTCGGCGCTAGATCGTGTTTGGATCGAGGGACGACTTGCGATTTGGATCGCGAAGACGTTCGACTACATCAACCGCGTTTCTTAACGCTTCCGCTTAGCGATCTACAAGGGTATGTAGATTCACTCTCCCTCTCGTAGATGCTCATCACCATGGATAGATCTTGCGTGTGCGTAGGAAAATTTTTGTTTCCCATGCGACGTTCCCCAACAGTGGCATCTGAGCTAGGTCTATGCGTAGATGAGATCTCGAGTAGAACACAAACGAGTTGTGGGCGTGGGTGATTCATATTGCTTGCCGTTACTAGTTGATACTTGATTCGGCGGTATTGTGAGATGAAGCGGCCCGGACCGACATTACGCGTACGCTTACGTGAGACAGGTTTCACCGCTACGTGCACTCGTTGTATAAAGGTGACTGGCGGGTGTCTGTCTCTCTCACTTTAGTTGAATCGGTTTCAATGAAGAGGGTTCTTTTAGAAGATCAAAAAGCAATCACTACACCACGTTGTGGTTTTGCGTAGGTAAGAACGGTTCTTGCAAACCCGTAGCAGCCACGTAAAACTTGCAACAACAATTAGAGGATGTCTAACTTGTTTTTGCAGGGTATGTTGTGATGTGATATGGCCAATTACATGATGAGATATATGTGATGTATGAGATGATCATGTGTTGTATAGAATATCACGACTTGCATGTCGATGAGTACGGCAACTGGCAGGAGCCATAGAGTTCTCTTTATTTATTTTCGCCGTTTTGCTTTACTTTATCGCTATGAGTTAGCAATAGTCATGGAAGCAACAGTTGGCGCGACAACCTCATGGCGACACGTTGATGGAGATCAAGATGATGGAGATCATGGTGTCATGCCGGTGACGATGGAGATCATGCCGGTGCTTTGGAGATGGAGATCAAAAGCACAAGTTCATGGCCATATCATGTCACTTATGATTTGCATGTGATGTTAATCCTTTTATGCATCTTATTTTGCTTAGGACGACGGTAGCATTATAAGGTGATCCCTCACTTAAATTTCAAGATAAAATTGTGTTCTCCCCGAGTGTGCACCATTGCGAAAGTTCGTCGTTTCGAGACACCACGTGATGATCGGGTGTGATAGACTCTACGTTTGCATACAACGGGTGCAAGCCAGTGTTGCACATGCGGAACACTCGGGCTAAACTTGACGAGCCTAGCATGTACAGACATGGCCTCGGAACACAAGAGACCAAAAGGTCGAACATGAGTCATATAGTAGATATGATCAACATGAAGATGTTCACCATTGAAACCACCTCAACTCACGTGATGATCGGACTTGAGTTGGTGGATTTGGATCATGTGACACTCGAATGACCGGAGGGATGTCAATTTGAGTGGGAGTTTTTAAGTAATATGATTAACTAAACTCATTATCATGAACATAGTCATAATGTCTTTGCAAATTATGTTGTAGATTACTAGCACGCGCTGTAGCTCCCCTGTGTTTTTAGATGTTCCTAGAGAAATAGAGTTGAAAGATGATGGTAGCAATAATGCGGACTGGGTCCGTGATCTGAGGATTGTCCTCATTACTGCACAGAAGGCTTATGTCCTTGATGCACCGCTCGGTGCACCACCCCCTCTAGCGTCGTCTGTAGATGTTGTGAACATCTGACAGGCACGTTCCGATGACTACTTAATAGTTCAGTGCATCATGCATTACGGCTTAGAATTGAGGCTCCAAAACGTTTTGAACGTCACGGAACATATGAGATGTTCTAAGAGCTGAAATTGGGATCTCAGGCTCGTGCCCGTGTTGAGAGGTATGAGACCTCCAACAAGATTCTTTGCCTGCAAGATGATGGAGAATAGCTCAATCGTTGAGCATGTGCTCAGATTGTCTGGGTGCTGCAATCGCTTGAATCGAGTGGGAGTTGATCTCCCAGATAAGATAGTGATTGATATAGTTCTCCAAGTCACTGTCACTAAGCTACTAGAGCTTCGTGATGAACTATAAAAGGCCAGAGATGGAAATCATGATCCCTGAGCTGTTCGCAATGTTTGACACTGCGAAGGTAGAAATCAAGAAGGAGCATCAAGTGTTGATGGTTAGTGAAATCACTAGTTTCAAGAAGGGCAAGGGCAAGGAGGGAAACTTCATGGATGGCAAGTCAGTTGCTGCTCCAGTGAAGAAACCCAAGGTTGAACCCAAACCTGAGACTAAGTGCTTCTATTATGAGGAGAACGGTCGCTGAAGTGGAACAACCCTAGATACTTGGTAGATAAGAAGGCTGGCAACGTCGACAGAAGTATATTTGATATACGTGTTATTGATGTGTACCTTACTAGTACTCCTAGTAGCACTTGGGTATTGGATACCGGTTCGGTTTGCTAAATGTTAGTAACTCGAAATAAAAGCTACGGAATAAACGGAGGCTAGCTAAGGGTGAGGTGACGATGAGTGTTGGAAGTGTTTCCAAGGTTGATGTGATCACCATCGCGCGCTCTCTCTACTTTTGGGATTAGTAATGAACCTAAATAAATGTTATTTGGTGTTTGCGTTGAGCATGAACGTGATTAGATCATGTTTATTGCAATACGGTTATTCATTTAAAGAGAAATAATGGTTATTCTGTTTACATGAATAATACCTTCAATGGTCATGCACCCAATAAGAGTGGTTTATTGAATCTTGATCGTAGTGATACACATGTTCATAATATTGATGCCAAAAGATACATAGTTAATAATGATAGTACCACATACTTGTGGCACTGCCGCTAAATGTCATATTGGTGTAAAATGCATGAAGAGACTCCATGCTGATGGATTTTTGGACTCATTCGATTTCGAATCGGCTAAGACATGCGGACCATGCCTCATGGGCAAGATGACTAAGATCCTGTTTTCCGGTATGATGGAGCGGGCAATTGTGCTGGATCAAGAAGGCGAGGAACGTCACCGAGCTGAACGTGTGTAAAACTCGGAGGTGCCGTACGTTCGGTACTCGATCGGTGGAGCTCGAAGGATTGTTCGACTACATCAACCGCATTGTGAGACGCTTCCGCTAACGGTCTACGAGGGTACGTAGACACACTCTTCCCTCTCATAGCGATGCATCTCCATGGATAGATCTTGCGTGAGCGTAGGAAATTTTTTGAAATTCATGCTCCGTTCCCCAACAGTGGCATCCGAGCCAGGTCTATGCGTAGATGTGATTTGCACGAGTAGAACACAAGTGAGTTGTGGGCGTGGGTGTATACATATTGCTTGCCGTTACTAGTTGATACTTGATTCGGCGGTATTGTGAGATGAAGCGGCCCGGACCGACATTACGCGTACGCTTACGCGAGATAGGTTTCACCGCTACGTGCACTCGTTGCATAAAGGTGACTGGCGGGTGTCTGTCTCTCTCACTTTAGTTGAATCGGTTTCAATGAAGAGGGTTCTTTTAGAAGATCAAAAAGCAATCACTACACCACGTTGTGGTTTTGCGTAGGTAAGAACGGTTCTTGCAAACCCGTAGCAGCCACGTAAAACTTGCAACAACAAAGTAGAGGACGTCTAACTTGTTTTTGCAGGGTATGCTGGTGATGTGATATGGCCAAGACATGATGTGATATAAGTTGTTGTATGAGATGATCATGTTTTGTAAATTATCAGGCAACCGGCAGGAGCCTTATGGTTGTCTCTTTATTGTATGCAATGCCAACGCTATGTAATTGCTTTACTTTACCGCTATGAGTTAGCACTAGTAGTAGTAATAGCAATAATCGGCGAGACGACCACGACGCTATGATGGAGATCAAGGTGTCACGATGCTACGATGGAGATCAAGGTGTCACGACGCTACAATGGAGATCAAGGTGTCAACCCGGTGACGATGGAGATCATGACGGTGCTTTGCTGATGGAGATCAAAATCACAAGACGATGATGGCCATATCATGTCACATATATATTGAATTGCATGTGATGTTAATCCTTTTATGCATCTTATTTTGCTTAGGACGACGGTAGCATTATAAGATGATCCCTTCACTAAATTTCAAGATAAGTGTTCTCCCCTAGTATGCACCGTTGCGAAGGTTCGACGCTTCTAAGCACCACGTGATGATCGGGTGTGATGGATTCTTTCGTTCGCATACAACGGGTGTAAGCCAGTTTTACACACGCAGAATACTTGGGTTAAACTTGACGAGCCTAGCATGTACAGACATGGCCTCGGAACACAAGAGACCGAAAGGTCGAACATGAGTCATATAGTAGATATGATCAACATGAAAGATGTTCACCATTGATAACTAATCCACCTCACGTGATGATCTGACATGGTTTAGTTGATGTGGATCATGTTACACTTAGACAACTTGAGGGATGTTAATCTAAGTGGGAGTTCTTAAGTAATTTGATTAATTGAACTTCGATTGTCATGAACATAGTCTTACTTGTCTTAGCAAATTTATGTTGTAGATCAATAGACCGCGTTGTAGTTCCCCTGTTTTTATTATGTTCCTAGAGAAAACGAAGTGGAAAGTTGATGGAAGCAACTATGCGGACTAGGTCTGTGATCTGAGGATTGTCCTCACTACTGCACAGAAGGCTTATGTCCTTAATGCACCGCTCAGTGAAATACCCCTATGGCTTCGTCTGAGGACGTTATGAACGTCTGGCAGACAAGAAAAGATGACTACTCGATAGTTCAGTGCGCCATACTTTACGGCTTAGAACCGGAGCTCCAAATATGTTTTGAGCAACACGGAGCATATGAGATGTTCCAAGAGCTGAAAATTTGTTTTTCAAGCTCACACCCGGGTCGAGAGGTATGAAACCTTCGACAAGTTCTAAGCTACAAGATGGAGGAGAACAGCTCCGTTAGTGAGCATGTACTCAGAATGTCTGAGTACTTCAAACACTTGAATCAAGTGGGAGTTAAACTTCCGAATAAAGTGGTGATTGATAGAGTTCTCTAGTCACTATCACTAAGCTAGTGGATCTTCGTGATGAACTATAAACATGCAAGGGATAGAAGATCCTTAAGCTATTCGCAATGCTACAATCTGCGGATGTAGAAATAAAAAAAAGGGAACATCAAGTGTTGATGGTTAATAAGACCACTAGTTTCAAGAAGGGCAAGGGAAAGAAAAGGGAACTTCAAGAAGAACGGTAAAACAGTTGCCGCTCATGCGAAGAAACCCAAGGCTGAACCAAACCCGAGACTTAGTGCTCCCATTGCAAAGGGAAATGTTACAGGGAGCGGAACTTCCCCAAAGTAACTGGCAGATAATAAGACTGGCAATGTCAACAAAGATATTTGATATACATGTTATTGATATGTACCTTACTAGTACTCGTAGGAGCACCTGGGTATTTGATACTTGTTCAGTTGCTTACAACTAGAAACATGGAGCTTCGGAATAAACGAGGGCTAGCTAAGAACGAGGTGACGATGTGCATTGGAAGTGTCTCCAAGGTTGATGTGATCACCATCGCCACGCTCTCTCTACCTTCAGGATTAGTGATGAACCTAAATAATTGTTATTTGGTGCTTGCGTTAAGCATGAACATTATATCTGATAGTGTTTATTGCAAGACGGTTATTCAATTTCAGAGAATAATTGTTATTCTATTTATTTGGATAATATCATTGATGACCATGCACTTAAAATGAAAGGTTTATTAAATCTTGATCGTAGTAATACATATGTTCATAACACGAATGCCAAAAGATAATGATAGTACCACATATTTGTGGCACTGCCGCTTAGGTCATATCAGTGTTAAACACATGAAGAAACTCCATGCAGATGGGTTTTTGGAATCTCTTGATTATGAATCATTTGAGACATGTGAACCGTGCCTTATTGGCAAGATGACTAAAACTCCGTTCTCTGGAACAATGGAGCGAGCAACCAACTTATTGGAAATAATACATACCGATGTATGTGGTCCGATGAGTGTTGAGGCGCGCGGTGGATATCGTTATGTTCTCACGTTCACAGATGATTTGAGTAGATATGGCTATGTCTACTTGATGAAGCATAAATCTGAAACATTTGAAAAGTTCAAAGAATTTTAGAGTGAAGTAGAGAACCATCGTAACAAGAAAATAAAGTTCTTATGATCTGATCGTGGAGGAGAATATTTGAGTTACGAGTTTGGCAATCACTTAAGACAATGTGGAATTGTTTCACAGCTCACGCCACATGGAACACCACAGCGTAATGGTGTGTCCGAACGTCGTAATCGTACTCTATTGGATATGGTGCGTTCTATGATGTCTCTTACCGATTTGCCACTATCATTTTGGGGTTATGCATTAGAGACAGCTGCATTCACTTTAAACAAGGGCACCGTCTAAATCCGTTGAGATGACACCGTATGAACTGTGGTTTGCAAGAAACCTAAGATATCGTTTCTGAAAGTTTGGGGATGCAATGCTTATGTCAAAAGGCTTCAGCCAGATAAGCTCGAACCCAAAGCGGATAAGTGCGTCTTCATAGGATACCCAAAGGAGACCGTTGGGTACACCTTCTACCACAGATCCGAAGGCAAAGTATTCGTTGCTAAGAATGGATCCTTTCTAGAGAAGGAGTTTCTCTCGAAAGAAGTGAGTGGGAGGAAAGTAGAACTTGATGAGGTAATTGTACCTCCTCTGGATAGTAGTACGCCACAGAAAGAAATTTCTGTGACACCAACACAGACTAGAGAAGAAGTTGATGATGATGATCATGAGGCTTCAGATCAAGTTGCTACAGAACTTCGAAGGTCAACCAGGACACGTTCCGCACCAGAGTGGTACGGAAATCCAGTCTTGGAGGTTAGTTGTTGGACAACGGTGAACCTTCAAACTATGAAGAAGCGATGGCAGGCCCGGATTCCGACAAATGGCTTGAGGCCATGAAATCCGAGATTGGATCCATGTATGAGAATAAAGTGTGGACTTTGGTAGACTTGCCCGATGAACGACGAGCTATTGAAAATAAATGGATCTTCAAGAAGAAGACGGACGATGATGGTAATGTCACCGTCTATAAAGCACGACTTGTTGCTAAAGGTTATCGACAAGTTCAAGGAGTTGACTACGATGAGACTTTCTCACCTGTAGCGATGCTAAAGTCTGTCAGAATTATGTTAGCAATTGCCGCGTTTTATGATTATGAAATCTGGCAAATGGACGTCAAAACGGCATTCCTTAATGGATTCCTTAAGGAAGAATTGTATATGATGCAACCGGAAGGTTTTGTTGATCCTAAAGGTGCTAACAAAGTATGCAAGCTCCAGCGATCCATCTATGGACTGGTGCAAGCATCTCGGAGCTGGAATACTCGCTTTGATGAAGTGATCAAAGCGTTTGGGTTTATACAAGTTTATGGAGAAACTTGTATTTATAAGAAAGTGAGTGGGAGCTCTATAGCATTTCTAATAGTATATGTGGATGACATATTGTTGATTGGAAATGATGTAGAAATTCTGGAGAGCATAAAAAGTTGAAAGAAGGTTTTCAATAAAAACCTGTTTTTGAGTTATCCACAGATTGGGCATCGAGATCTATGGAGATAGATCAAAACGCCTGATAAAAGTTCACACATCTTGATGAGTTTTTTGAAGAAGTTCAAAATAGGATCAAGTCAAAGAAATGAGTTCTTGCCTGGTGTGAAGTGGAGTAAGACTTGAAAATCTAGGTAAAGGTTGTTTTACATGTGAGGCATCAAAATCTATAGAGATAGATTGAGACGCCTCATAGGACTTTCACGAAGCACATACCTTGACAAGATTTTGAAGAAGTTCAAAATGGATCAGTCAAAGAAAGGGTTCTTGCCTGTATTGCAAGGTGTGAGATTGAGTAAGACTCAAAGCCCAACCACGGCAGAAGACAAAGAGAAGATGAGTGTCATCCCCTATGCCTCAGCCATAGGCTCTATTTTGTATGCCATGCTGTGTACTAGACCTGATGTATGCCTCGCTATTAGCTTGGTGGGAAGGTACCAAAGTGATCCAGGAGTAGATCACTGGACAGCGGTCAAGAATATCCTGAAGTACCTGAAAAGGATTAAGGAAGAATTTCTCGGGAATAGAGGTGATAAAGAGTTCGTCGTAAAGGGTTACGTCGATGCAAGCTTTAAACACCGATCCGGAAGACTATGAGTCTCAGACCGGATACGTAAAGTGGGACAGTCGTTTTTGGAGTAGCTCCAAGCAGAGTGTGGTAGCAGCATCTACATATGACATAGAGATTTGCCAAGAACACACGGATCTGAATATTGCAGACCCGTTGACTAAAACCTCTCTCACAAGCAAAACATGATCAGCCCTAGAACTGATTGGATGTTAATTACATGGAGATGTAAACTAGATTATTGACTCTAGTGCAAGTGGGAGACTGTTGGAAATATGCCCTAGAGCCAATTAATAAAGTGTTTATTATCATATTTCTCCGTTCATGATAATGGTTTATTATTCATGCTAGAATTGTATTGACCGGAAACTTAATACATGTGTGGATAATAGACAAATACTGAGTCCCTAGTAAGCCTCTACTAGACTAGCTCGTTGATCAAAAGATGGTCAAGATTTCCTGACCATGGACATGAGTTGTCATTTGATAAACGGGATCACATCATTAGGAGAATGATGTGATGGACTTGACCCAACCGCTAGCATAGCAAATGATCGTTCAGTTTATTGCTATTGCTTTCACTATGTCAAATACACGTTCCTCTGACCATGAGATCATGCAACTCCCGGATACCGTAGGAATACTTTGGGTGTATCAAACGTCACAACGTAACTGGGTGATTATAAAGGTGCACTACTGGTATCTCCGAAAGTGTTTGTTGAGTTGGCATGGATCGAGATTGGGATTTGTCACTCCGACTATCGGAGAGGTATCTCTGGGCCCTCTCGGTAATACAGCATCACAGAAGCCTTGCAAGCACCGTGACTAAAGAGTTAGTTGCAAGATGATGTATTATGGAACGAGTAAAGAGACTTGCCGGTAACGAGATTGAACTAGGTATTAGATACCGACGATCGAATCTCGGGCAAGTAACATACCGCCGGACAAAAGGGAACAACGTATGTTGTCATATGAGGTTCACCGATAAAGATCTTCATGGAATATGTAGGAACCAATATGAGCATCCAGGTTCCGCTGTTGGTTATTGACCGGAGAGTCGTCTCGGTCATGTCTACATCATTCCCGAACCCGTAGGGTCCGCACACTTAAGGTTCGATGACGATTTAGTATTATATGAGTTATGTGATTGGTGGCCGAAGTTTGTTCGTAGTCCCGGATGAGATCACGGACATGGCGAGGAGTCTCGAAATGGTCGAGAGGTAAAGATTCATATATTGGAAGACTATATTCGGACGTCGGAAAGGTTCCGAGTGATTCGGGTATTTTTCGGAGTACCGGGGAGTTACGGGAATTCACCGGGAGAAGTAATGGGCCTTATTGGGCCATACGGGAAAAGGAGAGGCAGGCCACGTGAGGAGGCGCCCCCCCCCCCTTGCCCAAACTGAATTGGACTAGGGGAGGGGGCGCAGCCCCCTCTTTCCTTTCCCTCTCCCTTCCCCCTTTCCTACTCCGTATGGGAGGTGGAATCCTACTAGGACTAAGGAGTCCTAGTAGGACTCCCTACACTTGGCGCACCCCTAGGGGGCCGGCCTCCTCCCTCTCATCCTTTATATACGGGGGCAAGGGGGCACCCCAAAGAACAACAATTGTCCCATAACCGTGTGTGGTGCCCCGATCTCCGTTTTCCACCTCGGTCATATTTTCGGAGAGCTTAGGCGAAGCCCTGCCGGAATCACTTCACCGTCACCGTCGCCACGCCGTCGTGCTGACGGAACTCATCTACTACCTCGACGTCTTGCTGGATCAAGAAGGCGAGGAACGTCACCGAGCTGAACGTGTGTAAAACTCGGAGGTGCCGTACGTTCGGTACTCGATCGGTGGAGCTCGAAGGATTGTTCGACTACATCAACCGCGTTGTGAGACGCTTCCGCTAACGGTCTACGAGGGTACGTAGACACACTCTTCCCTCTCATAGCGATGCATCTCCATGGATAGATCTTGCGTGAGTGTAGGAATTTTTTTGAAATTCATGCTCCGTTCCCCAACAAATTGACTTATTGGAAATGATACATGTTGATGTGTTCGGTCCAATGAATGTTGTAGCGGGCGGTGGATATCGTTATTTTCCTACCTTCACTAATGATTTGAGTACATATGGGGATATTTACTTAATGAAAGACAAGTCTGAAACATTTGAAAAGTTCAAACAAATTCAGAGTGAAGTTTGAGATCATCGTGACAAGAAGATAAAATATCTACGATATGATCGTAGAGGTAAATATCTGAGTTACAAGTTTGGTATACAACTTAAGACAATGTGGAAGTTGTTTCACAACTCACGCCACCTGGAACACCATAGTGTGATGGTGTGTCCGAACGTCGTAGTCGTGCTCTATTGGATATGGTGCGTACTATGATGTCTCTTATCGATTTGCCACTATCGTTTTGGGGTTTTGCATTAGAGACAACTACATTCACTTTAAAAGGGGCACCATCTAAGTCCGTTGAGATGACACCGTATGAATTTTTGTTTCGCAGAAACCTAAGCTGTCATTTCTTAATGTTTGGGGCTGCGACGCTTATGTGGAAAAGGTTTTCAACCAGATGAGCTCGAACCCAAAGCGGACAAATGCATCTTCATAGAATACCCTAACGTAACAGTTGGGTAAACCTTCTATCTCAGAGCCAAGCACAAAGTGTTTGTTGCTAAAATGGGTCCTTTCTCGAGAAAGAGTTTCTCTCGAAAGAATTGAGTGGGAGGAAGATAGAACTTGATGAGGTTGTTGAACCTTTACTTCAACCTGAGAGTAGCACAGTACAGAAAGATGTTTCTGTAGAGCCTACATCAGTTGAGAAGGAAGTTAATGATGATGATCATGAAGCTTCGAATCAAGTTGCTATCGAACCTCGTAGGTCGACAAGGACGTGTACTGCTCCTGAGTGGTACGGCAACCCTGTCTTAGAGGTCATGTTGTTGGACAACGCCGAACCTACGAGCTATGGAGAAGCGATGATGGGCCCGGATTCCGAGAAATGGTTAAGACCATGAAATCCGAGATGGGATCCATGTAAGAAAACAAAGTATGGGCTTTGGAAGTATTACCTGAAGGGCGAAAGGCCATTCAGAACAAATGGATTTTTAAAAAGGAAGACGGACACGGACGGTAATGTCACCGTCTATAAAGCTCGACTTGTGGCAAAGGGTTTTTCACAAGTTTAAGGAGTTGACTACGATGAGATTTTCTCACCCGTAGCGATGCTAAAGTCTGTTGGAATTATGTTAGCAGTTGTTGCATTTTTCGATTATGAAATCTGGCAGATGAATGTCAAAACATCGTTTCCTTAATGGTATCCGTGAGGAAAGGTTGTATGTGATACAACCGGAAGGTTTTGTCAGTCCTAAGGATGCTAAAATGTATGCAAACTCCAGCGATCCTTCTATGGACTGGAGCAAGCATCTCGGAGTTGGAATATACACTTTGATGAGGTGATCAAAGTTTTTGTGTCTATACAAAGTTTTTGAGAAACTTGTATTTACAATAAAGTGAGTGGGAGCACTATAGAATTTCTGATAAGTATATGTGGTTGACATATTGATTGATCGGAAATGATGTAGAATTTCTGGAAAGCATAAAGGGTCGTTTGAAAGGAGTTTTTCAAAGGAAGACCTGGAATGAAGCTACTTAAATATTGGGCATCAAGATCTATAGAGATAGATCAAGACGTCTGATAAAACTTTCAATGAGTACATACCTTGACAAGATTTTGAAAGAGTTCAAAATGGATCAGTCAAAGAAAGAGTTCTTGCCTGATTTGTAAGGTGTGGAGTTGAGTGAGACTCAAAGCTCGAACACGGCAGAAGAAAGAGAAAGGACGAAGGTCGTCCCCTATGCCTTATCCATAGGCTCTGTATAGTATGCCATGCTGTGTACCGCACCTGATGTGTGCCTTGCCATAATTTTGTCAAGGGGTACAAGAGTGATCCAGGAGTGGATTACTGGACAGCGGTCAAGATTATCGTTAGTAACTAGAGGACTAAGGAAATATTTCTCGATTATGGAGGTGATAAAGAGTTCGTCGTAAAGGGTTACGTCGATGCAAGATTTAACACCTATCCGGACGACTCTGAGTAGCAGTCAGGATACATATAGTGGAGCAGCCATTTGGAATAGCTCCAAGTGGAGTGTGGTAGCAGTGTCTACAGTATGACATAGAGATTTGCAAAGTACACACGGATCTGAATGTCGCAGACCCGTTGACTAAAGACCTCTCTCACATGCAAAGCATGATCGAACCCCAGAACTCATTGGGTGTTAGAACAATGTAAATCACATAGTGATGTGAACTAGATTATTGACTCTAGTGCAAGTGGGAGACTGTTGGAAATATGCCCTAGAGGCAATAATAAATAGGTTATTATTATATTTCCTTGTTCATGATAATCGTTAATTATCCATGCTATAATTGTATTGATTGGAAACTCAAATACATGTGTGGGTACATAGACAACACTGTGTCCCTAGTAAGCCTCTAGTTAACTAGCTCGTTGATCAAAAGATGGTGAAGGTTTCCTAGCCATGGACATGAGATGTCATTTGATAACGGGATCACATCATTAGGAGAATGATGTGATGGACAAGATCCAAACTATAAACGTAGCATATGATCGTGTCAGTTTATTGCTATTGTTTTCTGCATGTCAAGTATCTGTTCCTATGACCATGAGATCATGCAACTCACTGACACCGGAGGAATACCTTGTGTGTATCAAACGTCGCAGCGTAACTGGGTGACTATAAAGATGCTCTACAGGTATCTCCGAGGGTGTCTGTTGGGTTGGCATGGATCAAGACTGGGATTTGTTACTCCGTGTGACGGAGAGGTATCTCAGGGACCACTCGGTAATACAACATCACAATGAGCCTTGCAAGCAAAGTGACTAAAGAGTTAGCCACAGGATCTTGTATTACGGAACGAGTAAAGAGACTTGCCAGTAACGAGATTGAACTAGGTATAGAGATACCGACGATCGAATCTCGGGCAAGTAACATACCGAAGAACAAAGGGAACAACATACGGGATTAACTGAATCCTTGACATAGAGGTTCGACCGATAAAGATCTTCGTAGAATATGTAGGAACCAATATGGGCATCCAGGTCCCGCTATTGGTTATTGACCGTAGAGGTGTCTCGGTCATGTCTACATAGTTCTCGAACCCGCAGGGTCTACACACTTAACGTTTGGTGACGATTAGTATAGTTGAGTTATTATGTTGGTGACCGAAGGTTGTTCAGAGTCCTGGATAAGATCCCGGACATGACAAGGATCTCCGGAAGAGTCCGGAGGTAAAGATTGATATATGTGATAATAGTGTTTTGATCTCCGGAAGGGTTCCGGAATTCACCGGAAGGGGTTCCGGATGTTTACCGAAGTGTTCGGGTGCAGCAACACTTTATATGGGACAAAGGGGTAAAGCCCACGAGGTATTGGAAAGTGCAAAAGGGAGTTTTGCTGCTGCCTTAAGCAGTACTACCGTTGTAAGGCAGTACTACCGCGTAAGCGGTACTACCGCTTGTGTGAAGCGGTACTACCGCTCAAGCGGTACTACCGCTCATGAGCGGTACTACCGCTTGTGCGCGGTAGTGCTGGAATCCGAGTTGGACTCTTTCCGTGCGGGCCAAACCGACCTTGTGCGGGCAAAACCGACCTTGTGGAGGATTTCTCTCCAAGTTTAGACCCCAGGGCTCAACATATAAATAGAGGGGCAGGGCTAGCACACGGGATAGATCAAGATTTCCCAAGCCGTGTGCCGGCAACCCTAACCCTCTAGTTCCTCCCGTCATAATCTTCGTAGTGCTTGGCGAAGCCCTGCAGAGATTGTTCCTCACCACCATCACCACGCCGTCGTGCTGCCGGAACTCATCTACTACTTCACCATCGCTCGCTGGATCGAGGAGGTGAAGGCGTCATCAAGCCGTACGTGTGTTGAACGCGGAGGTGCCGTCCGTTCGGCGCTAGATCGTATTTGGATCAAGGGACGACTTGTGATTTGGATCGCGAAGACGTTCGACTACATCAACCGCGTTTCTTAACGCTTCCGCTTAGCGATCTACAAGGGTATGTAGATTCACTCTCCCTCTCGTAGATGCTCATCACCATGGATAGATCTTGCGTGTGCGTAGGAAATTTTTTGTTTCCCATGCGACGTTCCCCAACAAGAGGCGTAGGATTCCTACCTGGGAGCCTCCGAAACTACTCCTGGTCATCTGTCTCCATGTAGTAGTAGGCTCCGTCGGGGTAGTAGTAATCATCGACGGGATCAGCTGTCTCCGGGACTCCATTATCTGATCGCAGCAACCGGGTAGAGGGGAAAAAGGTAGCAAAGCAACCGTGAGTACTCATCCAAAGTACTCGCAAGACTTACATCAGGACTATGCTAAGTATGCATCGGTATCAAAGGGAAGGGGCTGTTTCTGTGGACTATACTGCAGAAATGCCAGAATAGAGGGGAAGGCCTAGCCTATCGAAGACTAGCATCTTGCAGCGTCTTGCAGCAACAGAAGAGAGTAGAATAACATAACATGTAGTAACAAATATATATTAGTAATTCCCAGAGATCCTTCCTCGACTACCCCACGAGGAAGCGATCCCGGAGCCATCATATCAGTTTAGTGAAACCAGTATCCAGTTCTAGTTGTAGTAGATCGGGATACAACTCCGAGCGTCCTGTTACCGTGGACACGGCTATTCGAATAGATAACTTCCCTGCAGGGGTGCACCAACTTACCCAACACGCTCGATTAACTCGGGCCGGACACACTTTTCCTGGTCATGCCCGGCCTCGGCTGATCGACACGCCGTAATCCTACCTAGGCTCCGTAGAGAGGTCCCCGCCGGCCTACATCCTAAGTGCGAAGGGGTCATGGGCCAATCGTCCTAAGCACTCCGGGTCGTTGCGCGCAGGACGAATCCAGGCACCACCTCTGTCCTGGATGGCGCCGGCCCAGCCGTGCCGCAATGCTGAACTAGACGTCTGACAGAGCTTTCGGGAGAATCTTACGACGCCGAGTGCCCATAACTTATCACGCGTGGTGGTTAGTGCGAAAAGGCCAGAGGCCTACTCAGATCACATCCAAACCCATTAGTGTGTTGGGAGCTCGTGGTGACGATCAGTGATCTTGTCGCCCCGTCTCGCGGACTTACGACAAGGGCCAGGCCCATCCCTCTCTAGGGCGGTCTCTGCCTGCCCGGCCGTGCCGCGTAATTATCTCGCGGGTACCCTCCTGGTCAACCCGACTTATCCAGAGACTGTCGGGAACTCAGGTCCAACTCTACCGGGGTGGTACCGCCTGTCCCTTCAGTCCCACAGTAACACTAAACGGGGAACGGTGTAAGGTAACAGTGTGTCCGTAACATCAAGGGGGAAATCCGAGGAATCACCCTCGATGGATTCCCACTCGATGTAACCGTCAAGGTGAACTTGGAGGAGTCACCCTCGATGGGTTCACACTTGAGGGGCTGCACGACAGAGGCATCATCGGAGGTGATGAAAGGGGAATCACCCTCGGTAACCCACAACCGACTAGCTACACTACAGAGATATCATCAGGAGTAAGGTATGAGGTATCACCCTCGACACTCGATAGTAGCTCTGCAGAGCCGTACAACTAAGGGGGGGTGCGGTGATGTGTCGGTCTCTGCACGTCGACCACACTGATCGAGCATCCGGAAGCAAAGCATGGCAACACGGACAAGGGTGCGGGGCCACTGATGGATCACTAACCAACCTGTACTAAGCATTTAGTATAGCAGGTAAGGTATCAACAACAGTTACAAAAACAGGCTATGCATCAGAATAGGAGCTATCGAATACAGTAGCAAAATCTAATGCAAGCATGGGAGAGAAAGAATGGGCGATATAGGAATGATCAAGGGGGTTTTCCTTGCCTGGAAGCTCTGCTGAGAAGGACGGGTCGTCGACGACGTAGTCGTACTCAGGGTCAACAGCAGTTTCGGGGTCTACCGGAGAGAAGAGGGGGAAGAAACAGTAAATATAAAGCAACAAGGCATAACATGGCAATATGCTATGCTAGGATGACCTAATGCAGTGCTAAGCGTTACAGACGGAGCGGGAAAATATCTGGGAATATTTTCCCGGCTTTAGGCAATTATCGGATAGACGATCCGGAGGGGAAGGTTCCATGTTTGCTATGTTGGAGGCATGTGACAGGTATATGGATGGCATATTCGGATTCATATTATTTTTCTGATCATTTTTCATGTATAGATTATTTTCATCTGAGCTATGGTTTATTCTATATAATTTTCCAAAGTTTAAATGATTTTCTGGATTTTATAAATCCGAATTATAAACAGTGAAATACTTTTTATACTCAGAAGTGGCTAGCCACAGTCAATGACATGTGGGGCCAGGGGGCTGGGTTGACCCAGTCAACAATTGACTGGTCAACAGATGAACAGTAAAGTGGGGCCTACTTGTCATAGGGTAGCAACTAACCTAACCACTAATTAACCCCTACTAAACCTAGTCCTAATTAAACAAGGGCCGGCCCCACCTGGCAGTGGCACAACTTGTGCCACTCTAGTGGCTAGGCACGCACGGCAGCAGGGTGCCGGCGGCCACAACCAGCAGCAGCACAAGGCGGCAGCAGCTACAGGCGCGAGCGGCGGGCAGCGGCTGTAGGCACGAGCGGCGAGCAGCAGGCGGCAACGGCAGGAGCAGCAAGCAACAACAGCTAGCAGCAATAGCAGAGAGCAGTAGCAGGCAGCGGCGGCGAGCGTAGCAGTAGGCAACAATGACTCGCAGGGGCGAGCGGGAGCACGGCCATGCGCGGGCGGGCGTGTGCGTGGAGGCGCGGCCGGGCGAGCAGGGGCGCGACGAGCAGCGGCAGCGGAAGCAGCAGCGGCGCAGCAGTAGCAGCAGCGATGCAGTAGCGGCGGCAGCAGCTACAATAAGCAGCGGCGGCGGCAAAGCAGCAGTAGTAGCGTAGCAGCAGCGATGAGGGGCAGCAGCAGCGCAGGCGGGCGCGGCCAGGGACGTCCATCGTGAGAGGCAGGGCGCGCGGGGCGCGGTCGCGGGGGTGGGCGCGGTCGCGGCGACCGTGTCCACTGGCCGGAACTTTGACGGCACGGGGCGGCGCAACGGAGCGACGAACAGAGAGGGGGACAAGGCGAATGGGGGTGGCGCTCACAGAGGGAGGCAGAGGACGCGTCCGGCGGGGCGGAGGAGCTCCGGTGAGGTAGATCGAGCGAGGCAGCGGCGGCCGTAGGCGAGGAAGACTCGTCGATCCCGGCGATGCAGTGCGGCTCCGGTCGAATGGATCCCCGTGTTGGAAATATGCCCTAGAGGCAATTAATAAAGTGTTTATTATTATCATATTTCTCCGTTCATGATAATGGTTTATTATTCATGCTAGAATTGTATTGACCGGAAACTAAATACATGTGTGGATAATAGACAAATACTATGTCCGTAGTATGCCTCTACTAGACTAGCTCGTTGATCAAAAGATGGTCAAGGTTTCCTGACCATGGACATGAGTTGTCATTTGATAACGGGATCACATCATTAGGAGGATGATGTGATGGACATGACCCAACCGTTAGCATAGCAAATGATCGTTCAGTTTATTGCTATTGCTTTCACTATGTCAAATACACGTTCCTCTGACCATGAGATCATGCAACTCCCGGATACCGTAGGAATACTTTGGGTGTATCAAATGTCACAACGTTACTGGGTGATTATAAAGTTGCACTACAGGTATCTCCGAAAGTGTTTGTTGAGTTGGCATGGATCGAGATTGGGATTTGTCACTCCGACTATCGGAGAGGTATCTCTTGGCCCTCTCGGTAATACAGCATCACAGAAGCCTTGCAAGCACCGTGACTAAAGAGTTAGTTGCAAGATGATGTATTACGGAACGAGTAAAGAGACTTGCCGGTAACGATATTGAACTAGGTATTGGATACCGACGATCGAATCTCGGGCAAGTAACATACCGCCGGACAAAGGGAACAACGTATGTTGACATATGAGGTTCACCGATAAAAGATCTTCGTGGAATATGTAGGAACCAATATGAGCATCCAGGTTCCGCTGTTGGTTATTGACCAGAGAGTCGTCTCGGTCATGTCTACATCATTCCCGAACCCGTAGGGTCCGCACACTTAAGGTTCGATGACGATATAGTATTATATGAGTTATGTGATTGGTGACCGAATGTTATTCGGACTCCCGGATGAGATCACGGACATGACGAGGAGTCTCGGAATGTCCAAGAGGTAAAGATTGATATTTTGGAAGATAGTATTTGGCCTCCGGAAAAGTTCCGGAAGGTTCCGGATATTTATCGGAGTACCGGAGGGGTTACCGGAACCCCCTGGGGAGTAGCATGGGCCACATGGGCCTCATAGGGGAGGAACACCAGCCCACCAGGGGGCTGGCGCCCCCCCCATGAGGGGTCCGAATTGGGCTGGGGGTTGGGGGGCCGGCCCCCCCTTTCCTTCCCTCTCTCTCCCTCTCTCCCCACTCCTAGTAGGAGTAGGATTGGGGGAGGGGGGCGCCACCACCAAGGGGAGTCCTAGTAGGACTCCTCCCCCCTTGGTGCGCAGCCCCTTGGCTGCCTCCTCCCCCCTTCCTCCTTTATATACGGAGGAGGGGCACCCCTTGGAGACACACAATTGTCCCATAGCCGTGTGCGGTGCCCCGATCTCCGTTTTCCACCTCGGTCATATTTTCGGAGAGCTTAGGCAAAGCCCTGCCGGAATCACTTCACTGTCACCGTCGCCACGCCGTCGTGCTGACGGAACTCATCTACTACCTCGACGTCTTGCTGGATCAAGAAGGCAAGGAACGTCACCGAGCTGCACGTGTGTAGAACTCGGAGGTGCCGTACGTTCGGTACTCGATCGGTGGAGCTCGAAGGATTGTTCGACTACATCAACCGCGTTGTGAGACGCTTCCGCTAACGGTCTACGAGGGTACGTAGACACACTCTCCCCTCTCGTAGCGATGCATCTCCATGGATAGATCTTGCGTGAGCGTAGGAATTTTTTTGAAATTCATGCTCCGTTCTCCAACAGTGGCATCCGAGCCAGGTCTATGCGTAGATGTGATTTGCACGAGTAGAACACAAACGAGTTGTGGGCGTGGGTCTATACATATTGCTTGCTGTTACTAGTTGATACTTGATTCGGCGGTATTGTGAGATGAAGCGGCCCGGACCGACATTACGCGTACGTTTACGCGAGACAGGTTTCACCACTACGTGCACTCGTTGCATAAAGGTGACTGGCGGGTGTCTGTCTCTCTCACTTTAGTTGAATCGGTTTCAATGAAGAGGGTTCTTTTAGAAGATCAAAAATCAATCACTACACCACGTTGTGGTTTTGCGTAGGTAAGAACGGTTCTTGCAAACCCGTAGCAGCCACGTAAAACTTGCAACAACAAAGTAGAGGACGTCTAACTTGTTTTTGCAGGGTATGCTGGTGATGTGATATGGTCAAGACTTGATGTGATATAAGTTGTTGTATGAGATGATCATGTTTTGTAAGTTATCAGGCAACCGGCAGGAGCCTTATGGTTGTCTCTTTATTGTATGCAATGCCAACGCTATGTAATTGCTTTAGTTTACCGCTATAAGTTAGCAGTAGTAGTAGTAGCAATAGCCGGCGAGACGACCACGACGCTGCGATGGAGATCAAGGTGTCACGACGCTACGATGGAGATCATGGTGTCAATCCGGTGACGATGGAGATCATGACGGGCTTGGCTGATGGAGATCAAAAGCACAAGACGATGATGGCCATATCATGTCACATATATTGAATTGCATGTGATGTTAATCCTTTTATGCATCTTATTTTGCTTAGGACGACGGTAGCATTATAAGATGATCCCTTCACTAAATTTCAAGATAGGTGTTCTCCCCTAGTATGCACCGTTGCGAAGGTTCGACGCTTCTAAGCACCACGTGATGATCGGGTGTGATGGATTCTTTCGTTCGCATACAACGGGTGTAAGCCAGTTTTACACACGCAGAATACTTGGGTTAAACTTGACGAGCCTAGCATATACAGATATGGCCTCGGAACACAAGAGACCGAAAGGTCGAACATGAGTCATATAGTAGATATGATCAACATGAAAGATGTTCACCATTGATAACTAATCCACCTCACGTGATGATGGGACGTGGTTTAGTTGATGTGGATCATGTTACACTTAGACAACTTGAGGGATGTTAATCTAAGTGGGAGTTCTTAAATAATTTGATTAATTGAACTTCAATTATCATGAACATAGTCTAAATAATCTTTGCAATTGTATGTTGTAGATCAATGGCCCGCGCTGTAGTTCCACTGAATTTTAATGCGTTCCTAGAGAAAGCTAAGTTGAAAGATGATGGAAGCAACTATGCGGACTGGGTCCGTAATCTGAGGATCATCCTCATTGCTGCACAGAAGGCTTATGTCCTTGATGCACCGCTGGGTGCCACGCCCCCTGCAGGCTCGACAGCGGATGTTATGAACGTTTGGCAGTCGAGGAAAGATGACTACTCGATAGTTCAGTGTGCCATACTTTACGGCTTAGAACCGGGGCTCCAAAGACGTTTTGAGCACCACGGAGCATATGAGATGTTCTAAGAGCTGAAACTTGTTTTTCAAGCCAATGCCCGGATCGAGAGATATGATGTCTCCGATAAGTTCTTTAATTGTAACATGGAGGAGAATAGTTCTGTCAGTGAGCATATACTCAAAATGTCTGGGTTGCATAACCGCTTGAATCAGTTGGGAGTTAATCTTCCAGATGATTCGGTTATTGACAGAATTCTCCAATCACTGCCATCAAGCTATAAGGGCTTCGTGATGAACTATAATATGCAAGGAATGAACAAGACGATTTCCGAGCTCTTCGCTATGCTTAAGGCTGCGGAGGTTGAAGTCAAGAAAGAACATCAAGTGTTGATGGTGAAGAAGGGCACCAGTTTCAAGAAGGGCAAGGGAAAGAAGGGGAACTTCAAGAAGAACGGCAAAACAGTTGCTGCTCCCGGGAAGAAACCCAAGTCTGGACCCAAACCCGAGACTGAGTGTTTCTACTGCAAGGGGACTGGTCACTGGAAGCGGAACTGCCCCAAGTACCTGGCGGATAAGAAGGCTGGCAACATCAACAAAGGTATATTTGATATACATGTTATTGATGTGTACCTTACCAATGCTCGTAGTAGCACCTGGGTATTTTATACTGGTTCGGTTGCTCATATTTGTAACTCGAAACAGGAGCTACGGAATAAACGAAGATTGGCTAAGGACGAGGTGACGATGCGCGTCGGGAACGGTTCAAGAGTTGAAGTTATCGCCGTCGGCACGCTACCTCTACATCTACCCTCGGGATTAGTGATGAACCTAAATAATTGTTATTTGGTGCCTGCGTTGAGCATGAACATTATATCTGGATCTTGTTTATTGCGAGACGGTTATTCATTTAAATCAGAGAATAAAGGTTGTTCTATTTTGATGAATAATATCTTTTATGGTCATGCACCGCTTGTGAATGGTTTATTCTTGTTGAATCTCGATCGTGGTGATACACACATCCATAATATTGATGCCAAAAGACGCAAAATTGATAATGATAGTACCACATATTTGTGGCACTGCCGCTTAGGTCATATCGGTGTTAAACGCATGAAGAAACTCCATGCTGATGGACTTTTGGAATCACTTGATTATGAATCATTTGAGACGTGCGAACCATGCCTCATGAGCAAGATGACTAAGACTCCGTTCTCCGGAACAATGGAGCGAGCAACAGACTTGTTGGAAATAATACATACCGATGTATGCGGTCCGATGAGTGTTGAGGCACGCGGTGGATATCGTTATGTTCTCACGTTCACAGATGATTTGAGTAGATATGGCTATGTCTACTTGATGAAGCATAAATCTGAAACATTTGAAAAGTTCAAAGAATTTCAGAGTGAAGTAGGGAACCATCGTAACAAGAAAATAAAGTTCTTACGATCTGATCGTGGAGGAGAATATTTGAGTTACGAGTTTGGCAATCACTTAAGACAATGTGGAATTGTTTCACAGCTCACGCCACCTGGAACACCACAGCGTAATGGTGTGTCCGAACGTCGTAATCGTACTCTATTAGATATGGTGCGTTCTATGATGTCTCTTACCGATTTGCCACTATCATTTTGGGGTTATGCATTAGAGACAGCTGCATTCACTTTAAACAGGGCACCGTCTAAATCCGTTGAGACGACACCGTATGAACTGTGGTTTGGTAAGAAACCTAAGCTGTCATTTCTGAAAGTTTGGGGATGCGATGCTTATGTCAAAAGGCTTCAGCCAGATAAGCTCGAACCCAAAGCGGATAAGTGCGTCTTCATAGGATACCCAAAGGAGACCGTTGGGTACACCTTCTACCACAGATCCGAAGGCAAAGTATTCGTTGCTAAGAATGGATCCTTTCTAGAGAAGGAGTTTCTCTCGAAGGAAGTAAGTGGGAGGAAAGTAGAACTTGATGAGGTAATTGTACCTCCTCTGGATAGTAGTACGCCACAGAAAGAAATTTCTATGACATCGACACAGACCAGAGAAGAAGTTAATGATGATGATCATGAAACTTCGGATCAAGTTGTTACTGAACTTCGAAGGTCAACCAGGACACGTTCCGCACCAGAGTGGTACGGAAATCCAGTCTTGGAGGTCATGTTGCTAGACAACGATGAACCTTCGAACTATGAAGAAGCGATGGCAAGCCCGGATTCCGACAAATGGCTTGAGGCCATGAAATCCGAGATTGGATCCATGTATGAGAACAAAGTATGGACTTTGGTAGACTTGCCCGATGAACGGCGAGCTATTGAAAATAAATGGATCTTTAAGAAGAAGACGGACGCTGATGGTAATGTCACCGTCTATAAAGCATGACTTGTTGCTAAAGGTTGTCGACAAGTTCAAGGAGTTGACTACGATGAGACTTTCTCACCCGTAGCGATGCTAAAGTCTGTCAGAATTATGTTAGCAATTGCCGCGTTTTATGATTATGAAATCTGGCAAATGGACGTCAAAACGGCATTCCTTAATGGATTCCTTAAGGAAGAATTGTATATGATGCAACCGGAAGGTTTTGTCGATCCTAAAGGTGCTAACAAAGTATGCAAGCTCCAGCGATCCATCTATGGACTGGTGCAAGCAACTCGGAGCTAGAATACTCGCTTTGATGAAGTGATCAAAGCGTTTGGGTTTATACAAACTTATGGAGAAGCTTGTATTTACAAGAAAGTGAGTGGGAGCTCTGTGGCATTTCTCATATTATATGTGGATGACATATTATTGATGGGAAATGACATAGAATTTCTGGAAAGCATAAAGGGTTATTTGAACAAAAGTTTTTCAATGAAGGATCTCGGAGAAGCTGCTTACATATTAGGCATCAAGATCTATAGAGATAGATCAAGACGCTTCATTGGACTTTCACAAAGCACATACCTTGACAAGATTTTGAAGAAGTTCAAAATGGATCAGTCAAAGAAAGGGTTCTTGCCTGTATTGCAAGGTGTGAGATTGAGTAAGACTCAAAGCCCGACCACGGCAGAAGACAAAGAGAAGATGAGTGTCATCCCCTATGCCTCAGCCATAGGCTCTATTATGTATGCCATGCTGTGTACCAGGCCTGATGTGTGCCTCGCTATTAGCTTGGTGGGAAGGTACCAAAGTGATCCAGGAGTAGATCACTGGACAGCGGTCAAGAATATCCTGAAGTACCTGAAAAGGACCAAGGACATGTTTCTCGTTTATGGAGGTGACAAAGAGCTCGTCGTAAAGGGTTACGTCGATGCTAGCTTTGACACAGATCCAGATGACTCTAAGTCACAATCTGGATACGTATTTATTCTTAATGGTGGAGCGGTCAGTTGGTGCAGTTCCAAGCAGAGCGTCGTGGCGGGATCTACATGTGAGGCGGAATACATAGCTGCTTCCGAAGCAGCACATGAAGGAGTCTGGATGAAGGAGTTCATATCCGATCTAGGTGTCATACCTAGTGCATCGGGTCCAATGACTATCTTATGTGACAACACTGGAGCAATTGCTATAGCAAAGGAGCCCAGGTTTCACAAGAGAACCAAGCATATAAAGCGTCGCTTCAACTCCATTCGGAATTTGATTAAGGATGGAGACATAGAGATTTGCAAAGTACACACGGATCTGAAGGTGGCAGACCCGTTGACTAAACCTCTTCCACGAGCAAAACATGATCAGCACCAGAATGCGATGGGTGTTAGATTCATTACAATGTAATTGACTCTAGTGCAAGTGGGAGACTGTTGGAAATATGCCCTAGAGGCAATTAATAAAGTGTTTATTATTATAATATTTCTCCGTTCATGATAATGGTTTATTATTCATGCTAGAATTGTATTGACCGGAAACTAAATACATGTGTTGATAATAGACAAATACTATGTCACTAGTATGCCTCTACTAGACTAGCTCGTTGATCAAAAGATGGTCAAGGTTTCCTGACCATGGACATGAGTTGTCATTTGATAACGGGATCACATCATTAGGAGAATGATGTGATGGACATGACCCAACCGTTAGCATAGCAAATGATCGTTCAGTTTATTGCTATTGCTTTCACTATGTCAAATACACGTTCCTCTGACCATGAGATCATGCAACTCCCGGATACCGTAGGAATACTTTGGGTGTATCAAACGTCACAACGTTACTGGGTGATTATAAAGGTGCACTACAGGTATCTCCGAAAGTGTTTGTTGAGTTGGCATGGATCGAGATTGGGATTTGTCACTCCGACTATCGGAGAGGTATCTCTGGGCCCTCTCGGTAATACAGCATCACAGAAGCCTTGCAAGCACCGTGACTAAAGAGTTAGTTGCAAGATGATGTATTACGGAACGAGTAAAGAGACTTGCCGGTAACAAGATTGAACTAGGTATTGGATACCGACGATCGAATCTCGGGCAAGTAACATACCGCCGAACAAAGGGAACAACGTATGTTGACATATGAGGTTCACCGATAAAAGGTCTTCGTGGAATATGTAGGAACCAATATGAGCATCCAGGTTCCGCTGTTGGTTATTGACCAGAGAGTCGTCTCGGTCATGTCTACATCATTCCCGAACCCGTAGGGTCCGCACACTTAAGGTTCGATGACGATATAGTATTATATGAGTTATGTGATTGGTGACCGAATGTTGTTCGGAGTCCCGGATGAGATCACGGACATGACGAGGAGTCTCGGAATGTCCGAGAGGTAAAGATTGATATATTGGAAGATAGTATTTGGCCTCCGGAAAAGTTCCGGAAGGTTCTGAATATTTATCGGAGTACCGGAGGGGTTACCGGAACCCCCCCGGGGAGTAGCATGGGCCACATGGGCCTCATAGGGGAGGAACACCAGCCCACCAGGGGGCTGGCGCGCCCCCCCCCCCATGAGGGGTCCGAATTGGGCTGGGGGTTGGGGGGTCGGCCCCCCCTTTCCTTCCCTCTCTCTCCCTCTCTCCCCACTCCTAGTAGGAGTAGGATTGGGGGAGGGGGGCGCCACCACCAAGGGGAGTCCTAGTAGGACTCCTCCCCCCTTGGTGCGCAGCCCCTTGGCTGCCTCCTTCCCCTTCCCTCCTTTATATATGGAGGAGGGGCACCCCTTGGAGACACACAATTGTCCCATAGCCGTGTGCGGTGCCCCGATCTCCGTTTTCCACCGCGGTCATATTTTCGGAGAGCTTAGGCGAAGCCCTGCCGGAATCACTTCACTGTCACCGTCGCCACGCCGTCGTGCTGAAGGAACTCATCTACTACCTCGACGTCTTGCTGGATCAAGAAGGCGAGGAACGTCACCGAGCTGCACGTGTGTAGAACTCGGAGGTGCCGTACGTTCGGTACTCGATCGGTGGAGCTCGAAGGATTGTTCGACTACATCAACCGCGTTGTGAGACGCTTCCGCTAACGGTCTACGAGGGTACGTAGACACACTCTCCCCTCTCATAGCGATGCATCTCCATGGATAGATCTTGCGTGAGCGTAGGAATTTTTTTGAAATTCATGCTCCGTTCTCCAACACCCCGCATACGACGTAGTAGACGACGGCGGCCCCCTTCGACACGGTCTCATGGCTCGGGAAGGGAGGTGGCCACAGCGACAAAGTCGGCCATGGCGGGCGGAGCTCGGGCGTGAGCGGGAGAGAGAGTTACGATGTGGGGGAAGGGGGGAGATCGATCTAGGGTTTCGAGGGGGGGCGTCGGCGCAGTTATGTAGGCGAGGGGAGGCTACGGATGCCCGACACGTGGCCGCGGCCATGGGATGGCCTCCACGCCTGCCCCTGCCTCCTACTATAGCGGGAGGTGGAAGACAGGGGAGGTGGGCTGGGCCTCCCATCCCCACTTGGGCCCTTTTTTTTCTTTTTTCTTTTCTTTTATGCCCTTTTTGATTTTGCTCTGTTTTGTATTTTATTTATGTACTAATGAATTCAGTTCAACATGAAAACTTGGCATATAATTCAAACACATCATTCTGAGATCACACACAAAGTTTCCCAACATTTTGAAAAGCATAAGTATTTCTTTATTTCAAAATGACCAAATTTAGTGTTGTTGGGCCACTTTAAATATTTCTAGGGGCATTGGGGAATTCAAATTATGTTGGTTTCTACATGACCAATGATCAGAGGAATTTATAGAATAATGTGGACATTTTATTTTTACTGTTTGAAGAAATAAAAATTTGACTTGCTATTTGAATTTGAATTTGACTTGGATTTTGTCAGGTGGCAATTAAGCTTAGCAAAATGACATGACATGGCATCATTAGGGTGAAATCACTGTAGCATGATTATTGGGGTGTTACAAACGCAGACTACTATAATTGTACCTCAGCGACCGGTTTACTGTAGCGAACTGGTCTTTTTCACACTATTTCCTTTTCTTTTATTATTATTATTTTTGTTTCTTTTTCATTTTTTTTGTTTTTCGTTTCTCTTTTCTTTTTAAAAAATGTCGTCCTTATAAAAAATTGTCCACAATTTCAAAAATGTTTTCTTTTTTAAATTTTAATCATAAAATACAAATATTTGCATTTTAAAAAATTGTACAAAAATTTCAGAAAAATGTTTGTGTCTTTTGAAATTGCCCAGATGTCAAAACACGAACGTTTTTAAAAATAGCATACAAGATTTTGAACATGAACATTTTTTGAAAAACACTAACAAATTTGGAGTTTTAAAAAAATCAGAAAATACGAAAAAAAATTGAAACCAATTTTTATTAACTTCCTGAATATTTTTTGTATTTGTGTAGAAAAAACACCATGTTCATGTAGGGTGTCTTGGTAGGCCAGAAGGCTCCGTCTGAGAGCACATTGTTTTTCGACATCCTTTAAATGACTTCGATTTTTTTTTCCAGTGGCTTGTATGACAAATTAAGGTACCATGCCAAGTTGTTTCGGTTTTCGACAAATTTTATATTTTCTGGAGTTTCTTGGTTAAAAAAGGCTGATAAATGGCCGGACGTGTCGCAACTTGTATACGGTGTAGGAAATCGTTCAAACACAACGTGGATGACTACCATGGGCATGCCCACCTGCTTGCAAAAGTTTAGGTCAGTCTTGAGATTTCCAAAAATAATACCATGTTCAACGGAGCTATTCGGGTGCCAGAAGGGTACGTTTGGGAGCACCTCATTTCTCGACATCTCTTAAATGACCACAATTTGTTTTTATGGCCTTGTATGACCAATTCAAAACACAATGTCAAGTTGTTTGGGTTTTTGACAGGTTTTGCATTTTCTGGAGTTTTCTCGGTTAAAAAAGGTTGATAAATAGCCGGCCGTGTCGGAACTTGCATACGGTTTCAAAAGTCGTTTAAACTAGGCATTGATACCTACCATGGGCTTGCCCACCTGTTTGCAAAAGTTGGGGTCATTTCAAGAATGTCCAAAACTAGACCATGTTCAACGAAGAGTGTTCGGATAGGCTAGAATCGAAGGCTCCGTCTGAGAGCACGTTGTTTCTCGGCATCCTTGCAATGGCCCGAATTCTTTCATGGCCTTGTATCAGTAATTCAAGGCACTGTGCCAAGTTGTTTGGGTTTTCGACAAGTGTTGCATTTTCTGGAGTTTTCTCGGTGAAAAAAGCCCAATAAATGGCCGGACATGACACAACTTGTATACGGTGTCGGAATTCGTTCAAACCTTGCATGAATGCCTACCATGGGCATGTCCACCTGTTTGCAAAAGTTGTGGTCATTTTAAACATGTCCAAAAATATACCATCTTCAATTTAAAGTGTCCTTGTAAGGCAGAAGGCTCCGTTTGAGAGCAGTTGTTTCTCGACATCCTTTAAATGGCCCTAATTTTTTCGTGGCCTTGTATGACCAATTAAAGGCAGCATGCTAAGTTGTTTTGATTTTCGCAAATTTTGCATTTTCTAGAGTTTTCTCAGTGAAAAAGGCCGATAAATGGCCGGACGTGTCGCGACTTGCATACGGTGTCGGAAATCGTTCAAACCTGACATGGATGCACACCTACTTGCAAAATTTGAGGTCATTTCAAGAATGTCCAAAACTAGAACATGGTCAACGGAGGGTGTCTGGGTAGGCCACGTTGTTTCTCCACATTCTTGAAATGTCCCCAATTTTTTCATGACTTTTTTATGACAAATTCAAGGCATCATGTCAAGTTATTTCGTTTTTCGATAAGTTTTGCATTTTTTGGAGTTTTCTCACTCAAAAAGGTTGATAGATGGCCGGACGTGTCGCATCTTGCATACGTGTCGAAAATCGTTAAAATCTGGCATGGATGACTACCATGGGCATGCCCATCTTCTTGCAAAAGCTTGGGTCATATCAATAATGTCCAAAACTAGAACATGTTCAACGGAAGGGGTTTTGGATATGACCCCAACTTTTTGGACATTATTGATATGATCCCATCTCAAAATTGTTGAGAAATTCTCAACAATTGATGAACACAAATTGCAAACCACGTATTTTTCTTAAAAAAAATTATTAACTTTTTGAAACACAAACATTTCTTAAATTTGTGAACAAAAATTTCGAAAACAGGCACATTTTTTGAAATTCCAGATTCTTAAAATTTGTAAACAATATTTCAAAACAAGAACAATTTTTGCTATTCCAAACAATATTTCAAATTTTTAAACAGGCTTGAAAATAATAATAAAGTTCAAAAATGAGAAAAATGAATTAAGGAAAAAGAAAAGAAAACGAAAAAATATAAAGAAAAAAAGCCTAGGCCTTGGCCCAACTAAGCGACCGCATCGCTCCCATCGGGCGCCTGTTGGGCCTGCCCAAGGGTTCGTGGACTTAAAAAAAGTTGATCAATTTTGAAAACAAAGTTCACGAATTTAAGAAAATATTCACGAATTTTAAAAGTGCACAAATCTAAGAAAAAGTTCATGATTTAAAAATAGTTCATGAATTTTAAGAAAAGAAAAGAAAATGAAAAAAAAAGTAAGAGAAAAATAAAAAAAAAATAGAAGAAAAACCAAGCAAACAAGAACCCAAAACAACAACAACAAAAAACAAAAAGGCTCACGTTCATTAGTGTTATACTACCTCCGTCCGAGTTGAAAAGTCTCAATGACAAAAATTGTAGGACCAAGGCAAGATTTATTGTACATCATTTATGATAAAGTTTTAATTCTGCGTATGACCGCATGTGACAATGCAAGGGATTAAATACGGGTAATTCTCACCAGTAATCTTCTACGGTTTATTTCCTTTCCCAGGTTAATTAATGCTGGTAATTACAGCAGCCACAAAACTCGCGCTAATAAAGATTGCATGCCATTCATGGCCCATCCGTGGGAAGGGTTAGGATCCTCTGCAGTAGCTTATCATGCAGTACGGTCACTGCCGTGTGGACCCGGCCCCACCTGTCATCCGCACTACAGCACCATACAGTACTGCAGAGGATCTCAACCCCCGTGGGAATAGCGAACACATGCATGGCCAATCTGTTTTTTTTTTTTTTTTGCATTCGCATGGCCAATCTGTTTCCCAGCCCTTATCTCGCGCGGTGAGATTAAATACTGCGTGTCACAATTCGTATTTTACATCGGCCTTAGAATAACGGACGCACGACTGTTGCTCTTGGGCCTAATAGATCCGAATGGAGGTAGTAACTTTACACAATAAGAAAGTAGTCCAGTTCATTATTGGGCGCACGCCCAGGTGCTGGGCTCGAATCTCGTTAGGCACTCATTTTTTAAAGGTCTTATAGAAGAGGAAGAAAGTGTAAAATGGGAGGGCGCAGGGCGATACGTACACAGGGTGCCTATCGTGTTCGGCGCGGCCGACATACTTTTAAAAAATTCACAAATTTGAAAAAATTTCATTGATTTTTTAAAAAAATGATCAATTTTGAAAAAAAATCATAAATTTTCAAAAAAAGTTCGCCGATTTGAGAAATAGTTGATGAATTTGAAAAAAAAGTTCTTCAATTTTTGAAAAAAAGTCTTAGATTTTGAAGAAAAAAATTCATGAATTTCAAAAAATCACGAATATTAAAAAATTCGCGCATTTAAGAAAGAAAAAGGAAACAAATTGAGAAAAGGGAAAAAGAAAGAGAAAGAGAAAAATAAAACCAAACTGGAAACAGTGCAGTATTGTATTTTAAGAATAAAATAACTAATCTAGCACATGAGGTTGGTTGCCTAGCTGGTTAGTGCGGCTGTGCTAAATCCTGCACAAGCGTGGTTCGAATCCTTATGAAGAGATATGAGATAATCTGAGCTGTCTTTGTGTTTAAGGGAGGTGTACCGAAGCAGAAGTGTATAAAGTTTAGAATGGATGAGGCTGGAATAAAAGAAGCACTTTATTTAAGGGAATCACAAACAAGTTCATGTACACAAAATGAGAAGGCTCCGAAAGAAGAGAATAGTTTTGTGCCAAAAAAAATTCCAGTGGACATACTCTTGTACTGTTACTGACATCCAAGTAGAAATAAGCTATGGCAATTTTTTTTTTTTTTGCGGGAAAGCTATGGGAATTTGATCATTTCATATTTATGGCATCTGCAGAACCAAGGTATGGGAATAACTCAGGATGTCCGTCTTGTCAGCTACAAGGAATTCAAGCAATCAAGCGTGTGTTTTAAGCCAACAAGATCCACAACACTCCCTATATCCAAGAATGCAACTAGTGTCTGCGGCACAATCGCATCGGCAGAGGGAGAGGGATGCACATGGGTTGATTTCACGCCAAGCATGCCTAGCTGTGCAGTGCACCGGCCTATGCAAGCAAAATGATTCAGACCAGGACCCAATTGGCTGTATATATAATGAACTGATCTCCCGCAAGATTACTGCTGATAAAGGGCTAGAAATACATCAACCCGTTGCTGGACTCATCCTTCTATACAGACAAATTCAGAAGCATGCTAATGAGGCAAGTGATGAATCAGTTGCTAGTTCCAAAGAAAAAGAGCCTCGCAATTCAAGCAGAGATAATGGTAGAACGCGATGTGTGGCTTTCATCTCGGTCAGCATAAGAAACATAATGAACGAGCAGCCACCGTAATTAACATTTAACACGCAGTCTTAGAAACCATTTCCTTAAGCCAGACAAAAATCATAGAAAAGGCCTAATCCAGGACTCCCTCCTGTCCTCACCTTCACCACGCCTCACACGTATCGACTCGATACACCAAACGAGACGGGAAAAAAATGGTACACCTCTGAGACGACCACATGCATAGAGGATCTCTTTACAGAGCACACGGAGTTGAAAATGTAGATACCTACATACATAATTTTTGGGAAGAAAATGAAATTACAGGGTTACATATGCATGACACAATCCTTGTTATTTCAGGGATGCATCACATACTCCTTGATATTTTAGGATATCTCATTCTCACATCGACTACAGTTGGGAGTAAAATAAAAGGAGGAGAGTTGTCAAAAAAATATAGGTTCAAGATTCTGGGAGAAGCTGGGTAAAGGTTTGATTCTCAAGATTCTAGGAGAATCGGTCAAAAGAACTGGGCCTAAAGCCTAGCTAGCCCAAGCTAACAATGTAACTTATCGATTTGCTTCCAACCTCTTGTATACCTATGTTGTTCTAAACTTCCCACCCTCGGACAGCAACGCACCTTGATATCTCCTAAAACTTTAAGCTCCCTCGATGGGCAGCCTCCTGGTTGATCGATGAGTGTGGGCTGCTGCGTGGGCCCTCTTTGTAAGTGTGTAGTTCGCAGGTCTCGCTCCGTGTCGCTTGTGTGCGCGTCCGGCTGCAGGGCCCATCCACTGGTAACGCGTGGCGCGTGCGTCGTTGTTTCATCTCTGAAAAAATCACCCACAACCAAATCCTCACAATGGTGGGCGAGACGGCGACCTCTTCTCTGACATCCCCACCCCAGGTGCTGCCGCAGTCACCCCTCTTCCTTCCCTGCGTCGCCGCTGCCCACTTCCGCCCCTGCCGTGTCGCCGCTCCTCTTCCTCCACAGGTCCACGGGGGAGTCACGCCCCGCTGCTCCGCTACCCAAGCATCGCTGCTACCCTGCACCGGAGGTGGTGAGAAGGGTGGCCAGCGCCACACGCGACCGCTGCATCGACCATCACGCAGCCCACCGCGAGGACACCGAGGAGCACGGGCGGGAGGAAGATCAGGTTGGCCGAGAGGAGCACAAGGACGGCGTCGCCGCCGTGGAGGCCAAGCCCAAGGCAGGGTGGAGGCGAGCCAAGGTGCAGCGTGGCGCGGCTCGGCGGAGGCCCGTCCTCTCACTCCAGCGTAATCCTCGCGGTTGTCTCGCCTCCTTTCTCACTGCTGCTAGCATGCCACCCGAGTTGCTGCACACACTGGCGGTCATTCTCATTACCAAACATCGCTTCTTCGCCTTTGTTCATCCTGCACCAGGTTACCCAATCGACTCTCCATCCAGCTGCAATCCTATCCCATTCGCCCCGGCGAGCTTAATGCGCTGCCAAGCCCTGGTCCAACATCGGCCTTCCCTAACCCCTCAAGCCTCCACCTACAGGCCCACCGCCGTGCAGGAAGTCATTTGTCACAGCTCCCTGCCGAACACCTCATGACCGCTACTATATATGAGGCGTACAATGGTAAACTGCTCTTCTCACTAATGCCCTTTTCACATTGCAAATGATTTACCAGTGATTAGTCTACTCTTGCTGGCACCGTGTTCTGCAATTGGTGCTTAGCTTTTAGTCCAAGTTGTCGTGCTCTCAGGGCTACATTTAGGCAGACCTGCTCACTATCATGGAGGCCATTTATTTGGTCAAATGCAAGAGAAGCACCGCTGAAGTTTGTCTGTATACTAATGCTTGTTCTGTTTACACTCACTGCCATGTAGTTGTTTGTTCTATCTACTGAAATTAGATAGTAACATTTTTAGCAGCTCATTTGCATGCATGTAGAGATGGATCATCTCAAATGTTTTGTGCTCTTCCTAAGCCAACACTATTGTTCAATATGTTAATATAGACGATACACACGTAATGAATAACTGAAGGTAATAACAACAATGATTTTTATTGGTTCGTGAGAGCTGAGTTGATGCTCCTTTGTCGACGCTAAACTAAATGTGTGTGTGCCATCTTTTGAGGTGAGCATGTTCCATGTATTGCCAACAAGGTGAATGATATCCTGGGTCTTCACATTCTGAACATTGGTTTATGTTCTTCTAAATATGCTTGTTCTTTTTTTTTTCTCCTGAAAATGAGGGCATATCCCGGCCTGTACAATTCTTTTATTTTACAGAGGCTTTTTTCATTCATGTTTTAATTATTCATTGGCAGTGAAATTTGACGCTAATGGTTCAGGCCTTAGTACTCCTATATTGTTGCTGTCGTTTTTACAAGTTATCAGTTTTCTAATGCTGATTTTATTTTCGCATCTTAGTTTGACCATGATATATGCAGGTAGGCTTCTTCCCATGACATCCTATAATTAGTTTGCATAACAATGGACCAGTACCCAGATCTTCACTGTGAATTGTGCATCTTAGATCTACTATATTAAATGTCACACATATGTTTATCAGAGTGAAGATTATAATTACTTGGGAGCTGTGGACAACATCGATGTTTTGGATGAATGGTTCAACAAAGAGAATAGCTTTCTTCGAAGAGATAATCTGAAGTGGGAGAGTGTCGACACACCATTTGCTGAATCGACCTCAGACGATGGAGAAGTCTTTGCTATCGAAGATGACGAGGAGCCCCTATGCCAAGCTACAAGACAATTCCTCTGCTCTAGCAAGGCATGGTTGCTATGATGTTGTTGTTGTTGTTTTTTTTTTTTTTTTTGCAACAAACTTCTTCCTTCCCAACATTCGTTTCAGCAGATAATCAATCTTGAACATATACAATGACATTCCAGTTGCTTGTGAATTACAAAGGCCAAATTTGCAGCTAGATGGGATACTGGTGGTGGAATATACATGCATGCAGATAAATTGAGCTCTGTGTTTAGATACATCATAAAAGATGCAACCATGCAGCTCTTTCACTTGTGTGACAGGGACCTGACCCGACTCGACCCTCCACGAGACCACAATACACATGATATGAGTAAGATGACATGTGCATATCTAGCTATGAGACACGCACTCTGAAGTGTGATGGGCTAATATCATTGGCATCGTTTTTTTACCTCGCATTGGCGGTAGCCTATTTGATTATAAGTAAGCAGGTAAGAATTGGCAAGAGGGACCATGGATATGAAAAAAAAAACAAGGCAATCCATGGGCAGAGTTAATGTTGTTCTCTCTTTTTTAATGATTTTAGGGCAATACATATATTACTTCTAATAAAAAACTATGTAGTACACAATTGTTGATTTTCTCCAAGTTTTTGTTACATTTTATTTTTGAGTTAAATGAATTTTGTTTTGTGATAGCAAAACAAATGTATTTCTTAGATAGTAAAGTTATTGGAATATATAGTGGGGCATACTGAATCTCTTTGGATGGATATATAACAAAAAAAGAGCTTGGTACACAATGACAAAGGACAAAAAACGGCACAGCAAAGCGCGCGTTTGCATCTAGTATGAATACATAGCGCATAACTTGTGCTGTCAAAAATGGAAGATACAAAAATTATAACCACATATATCACATTTGGCATAGTCTTTCTCAAAACAGGCTCTCGCCCCGCTTTATATACAAAGCAAAAATACCAAGGATACATGGCCGAACGATACAATGTGGTGAGATAGTCCTCTGAGACAGCAGATCCCTAGATAACATGCCAGCATAAACGCACGCGACTCTGCTGCCGAAGCACTAGCACAGGACTACCCGGTTACAACGCCATGACACGACCTAGGACACCTAGCCTTCACGACAACGCCCTCAAGAGGGGAACGCGAGCACCGCCGCTGCCGAGCTCGAGGTGGACAAAGGTTTTCACCCGGAGACTGTGACACGGAGAGAAGAACCACGACGACGTCTTCAAGAAGATAATGGCACCCGCAGATATCGTCGTCACCGGTGCCAAAGCATTGAGCTTTCGCTCGGCAGCTCACCCGTGCCACGACGGGGCACCCAGACCAGACATGGCGAGAACCGGCCTCCAGATCCGGATCTGGGCAACAACAAGTGTGCCCGGACCACCCTCCGCTACACCCCTCGCCGCCCAGGCGACCGAGAAACATAGCCACCACTGCCATCATGGGGCCTGCCAGAAAGCCACCATACGGACCACCATCCGGGGCCGTCGCCCCGGCATCCATGTCCCGAGTCACCGCCAGCCATCACCATCGCAACGCGCAGACCACGGTGGGAAGAGCGGAAGACAGTCCTTCTACTCCTAGCCCGGCATCAGCCACCGGGCCTGGGTGATAGCCTCCACAGTAGGAGGCGTCCACGCCTGCATCCCCAGCCAGTCCCTGTGGACCGGGGGGGGGGGGGGGGGGGACACGGCCTAGTAGCTGCCGACGGCCACCGCCGAGCAAGCCCCAACACTAGTCCCCGACCTTGGTCGAGACGAACTCAGACGCCGCCACACCCGAGGCCACCGGCGTCGCTCCGACCAACAGCACTGCAGCAACACAGGCTCCAACTAGGACCAACAAAGCAGCGAAGCAGCAAAGCAGAAAGGCACAAACGCGATGGCGAGCACCAACGCGGACTAGGTCGGCCCTCTGCCCGCGTGCCGTCGGCCGCCATCCACCACCACCGGCCAGATCCACTCTGCCCGCCAGACGACCGCCGCAGACCTGGATCGGGCGCGCGCTGCCCCGCCAGATCCGCGCCAGCACCACGCACCCGTCGCCCCTGAGCCCCTGGCCCTGCGCCGTCCGCCACCCCCACACCAGATCTGGCCGGGACGAGGCCAACGCGCCACCACCGAAGCAGGCAGCCACCACGCCATGGACGACCACCGGGACGTCAACCGCCGCCCGCGCCGCCTGCCAGGTCGCCAGATCGGGCCACCCGGCGGCGCACGCATCCGCCCAGCTCAATGTCGTCCCTCCCGCCGCCACCCGGAGCAGAGGAACGCGCAGCCGCCGCGCCGAGCCAACGCACCAGGACGTCGCCGCACCACCGCCAGAGGAGCACGCCGCCGCCCCGCACGCCGGCCGTCGCGCCGCCAGGCCCTGCGGCAGCCCAGCGCCCCCACGCGCGAGGCCATCCCGCGCTGGCCCCCGAGCCGCGAGGAGAGGAAGCAGGCCCCGCTGCCACCCACGCCGGCCGGGCTTTGCCCGGCGGCACGACAGGGCATAGTCTTGGCAGCCTAATCTAGCTAGGTGACACAAAACCCATGGCTTGGTTTCATGAGTAGAGCAAGTTCAGAACGGCTGCTTGACGTACAGGGAAGTTTTTTTTTTTTTTTTTTTTTTTTGAGAGGAGAAGGCACGCATCCATTCACACAACGAGCACAGTACAACACTCGCGGCCTCTCTCCGGAACAAACCAGAGAGACAGCTCACCAGGGAAACTTACAGGAACAACCCCAGAAAAAGAAAAGTAGCAGAAAGGTCCTTCTGGGTCCTGCAACCACCGTCTCCACGCCCGTCGATTCCAGCCGCCGTCGCCGCCGAAGCGTCCGCCGAAGGAGAGGAAGGCGAGCCTCCAACTAGCCCAGTTCCAAGAAAGTGCCATGGCAGCCCTGCTGCGTTGCGGACCTCGAAACAGACGCCGCCGCAAGCGACGGCGCACTTGCCGATGTGGGTCGTCGGCCGGGGAGAATCCCCACACTTCTTGGATCTCTGCCCTGTCGTCACCGAGCGGCACCGCCGTCGAGGAACTCCAGAGCCAGCAATCTCCATCCACGACCCAAGCTCCAGGCGAGCCACCTCCCGGACGGAGCCGACACAGCAGCTCCGGCCAACACTGCCCCTGTACATGCAGGAAAAACACGGTACCACCAGCACCACGCACCTGCACAAGCTCCTTGGCCTCGCACCGGCGCCAGAGCACGCGCTGCCGCGTCGACGAGGCCAGAGCACAAAAGCCACCTCGAGGCCAGCACCGCCGCCGCACCAGCCCCGATTGGCGAGCTTGCTCCCAGATCTGCCGTCGGCCGCGTCACCGCGACCCACAGGACAGAAATCCGGAGCAAATTTATTCGCCGCCGCCGCCGCCACCGTCGACACCGAGATGCCGGACGGACGAAAACCTAGCCCTACCCTATCTACATGCCATCGACGAGACGGCGAGGTTCCCCCTCCCTCCCGCCGCCGGAGCGGCCGGCGGAGGGAGGAGGAACCCCTCGACTCGCAGGCGGAGAGCGGGGGCAGACGGGTCGCCTCTGGCTTCGACTCTTGCTACAGTAGTAGGAGGAGGGGAAAGCGAGAGCGAACAGCTTGTTACGTACGGGGAAGTTGGAAACAGAAGAAGCGCACACAAGCTGCTAAGCAAAAAATGATTTGGGTGCGCCCTGCTAACAAGAGATGAGGAGGAATTAGCATGCACTGGATGTGTTGTTTTTTTTTTTGAAATTACTGGATGTGTTGTTGATGCACTACAAGCATTCAGTGGATATGCAGCACCTCCCTTTCCTTCCGGTGTGAAACGCTACGCAAAGCTCCATTGTTATCTTCAAGGAGCTATGCGGAATACAAATCGATCCGGATGCACTACAAGCATTCAGCATACAACTTCGCCTATGTTGTCTCAACATAGCTGGTCCCAAGCATGAATAAAGGAGGAGGGTTGTGATACGCTTGGCAAGTCAATGTCAAAACTTGATAAAACCCAAAACAAAAACAGCAGGAGCGCTGCCTTTTCATTAAGAGGAAAGAGAAAACAATATGTACAAGAATTCACATTTTTTTAGGAGAACGTGGCCAAAGCCTCAAGAGGCCCAAACAGAAAATCAACTCAGTGCACCCCCTCGGCCGGCTGGACCCCACCAAAAGCCAAAGCGCGCTGCTTGATGTATTCGAAAGCCAGCCCAGCCACCTCAAGGTGTGTTAATCTGGTGCCATTGAAAATCCTCCCGTCCCTTTCGTTCCAAATATTCCATAAGGCATAAAGCCAAATCCCGGAATTTATTGTTTTTGAGAAAAGAGAAGTAAACTTTGAGCAGAACTAGCAGGGAAGCACACAGCTGTGATGTTTGGACCATTAAGGGAGATTCAGCATTCCCAGTAGGACATTAAAAGGCAACCAAAAAGGCTGGGTTTGCAGTGATCCGTTTCACGGGCCTTATTTATGCTTTAGCACCGGTGACCACTCTTCACATTCATGGGCATGTTTTTTCCTTTTTAGGTAGACATCCAGGAACAGGTTGAGATATATTCATACTGAAAAGAGTTGTATTACATTGGAAAGAGATTTCCATATTGAGAAGAATAAATGAAAAGAATAGTACTCCCTCTGTCCCATAATATAAGAGTATTTTTGACACTATTGGCTCAGGTATAGTAGATAACTACGGAAGAAGAACACAGCCAACTGTGGATGCATGACCATTGGATCAGGTATAGTAGATAACTACGGAAGAAGAACACAGCCAACTGTGGATGCATGACCATTGGATCAGGTATAGACTGACAATGGCATCTGGTCGTTCTTGCGGTCGGTCCAGGACAAATTAAGGCGCTAATGATAGAGTTATCAACTAGTGGAACCTCTGATACTAATGCGAATTCAAGTTGGCAATGTACCCTAGGTTTTGACCTCCTGGACAACAACTTAACTTGAACTCTAGAAGTCAATACATATCTGTCCGGCATGAACTTGCAAAAACCTTCCTGCGTAGCTTCTGTTGCCAAAATAGAAAATGTTTCTTTTTTAGAATTGCGTATCATTTACCATACAACTGACAATAGCGTCTAGGTGAAAATTCGTGGCTTTGTACTAGTGTCTGGAGGGAATGCTTAATGCAGTGGAAGGCTGGAATACAGGAAACGCTTTATTTAATGTTACTGGCATGCTCTTGTGCTGTTATTGACATCCAACTAGAGATAAGCTATGGCAGCTTGATCATTTCATACGTATGGCATCTGCAGAACAACGGGACAAGGAAGGGAAAAACAAGGGTTTGGAGGATGATACGCTTACGGATTGGGTCGGATGCCGGGCGACGCAGAGCGGAGGTCGATGCCGTCGCCGGCGAAGGACTCCGGTGAAGCCATGGTCGGCCGCCTTGTTTTGTCTTCCTTGTGTGACCATCTACGCTGCCGATGGAAAGTGTGGGCTTCCGGCAGCCTCTATGGTTTTCTGAAGCCCAGTGACTGGCCCAAGTAAACTTGGCCACGTTAAAGCCTTGTAGATTCCATTTCCCAAAAAGAAAAACCATGTCAATGATCTTTTTTAGAGCAATTTTTTTAATTCCTCAATAATCTTTACATCACAAACTAAGAGATGATGCAAATTTGGAGATGTAAAACTAGGTGTTGTATAATTTACATCACCAAAAAGTGCATTTTACATCTTCAAAAAAGAGGCAACTCCAACAGATGATGTATATTGGTGATATAAAAGTGCAACTCCGATGATGCAAACTGGAGATGTAAAAACTAGAAACTTCAACTACTACTTCATTTGAAACACAATTCAAACATAGTTCTAATTAAAAACATAAATTAAACGACTACTACAACTAATTCAAACTACTACATCCATCAAACTAGTCGTCCTCCTCTGAGGGAATCCAGTACCTCCTCGTCGTCCTCCTCCGAGCCCCCCCCCCCCCGCCCCGCCCAGAACTCATCGTCGTCCTCCTCCGAGGACTCGACGGGGGTCACCGTCGAGGGGTCGGCCTCGTCCTCCTTCTTCTTCTTCTTCTACTCGGCCTCGCGCATTCCAGAAGTACTCCTGCTCAGCTTGAACATATGTAACACCCCTGTGTAATGAGCTATAGTGGTCCTTAATGATTATGCTAAGTCACCTTGATTTGCAATGCTTGATCACAGTGGATTCATATCTCATTTCAAACTCCATCACTGAATTCAATTCAAATTGTAAGTGAAATTTGAAGTTGCACAAACTTGGTTGCAAAATAGTCCATCATTTAGCAAATATTTCATAACAATTATTTGTTAAGAAAAACAACATCACTTATTTGTTTAATTGGGCTCTAGCAATTAAAACAGTGCCAAATCAGCATATTTAAAATGCTTTTCCATTTATGCAAAATTCAAACAACTTCAAATACTTCCCAAACTTTTTGTGACAGTGCCAAATATTGCAATGTATTTATGTGGCCAAGTCCCATATTTTACTAAGACCATTTGGCAGCCCAAACTAATGCAAACAGTTTCTGTAAAAAGAAAACAGAAAAGAATCAGAAAAATAAAAGAGAAAGGCTACTGTGCACTGGGCCTTAGTGCACATTGCCTGGCCCAGCCTGCCTCCCCCGTCGTCCTCCTCCTCCCTCCTCCACGCGTCAATGGCGACCGAACCAGGGCGTCGTTGCCGCCGAGCTACCTCGCCGCTCCGCGTCGCTACTGGCGTCGGGAGGGGATAAGAACGCCAGCGCCGACACGTCGGGACAACCCCTGGCCCTTATCCCCCTCTCCCCTCGCCTCCATCGCTCGTTCCTGAGCTCGCCCGACGCCGTCGACGCCGTGGCCTCCTCGCCCACGTAGCTACCGTCGCCCTCGACGCCCGAAACCTTGCCCGTAAGCTCCGTCGTCGTCCGCCGCGTCGACTGCTGCAACCCGATGGAGCTGGGAGCCCCTGCATCGTCGGGATCGAGCCGTCGTCTACCTCGGGACCCACCGGCGTTCGTCGTCAAGCCCGTTGCCGCTGCTGCTCCTAAGCCACCAACGGGCCTACGTGCGCCTTCCCGGTGAGCTGCCGCTCCTTTCCCCTCTTTTAGTGTTGCTTCCCGTCGCCCGTAGCCGTAGCTGCCGTCGTGCCCGAGCTCGCCGCAGTTGCCTCGCCTCACCGTCGCGGCCACAGCCATCGCAGCTCCTGTCCGGGCACGGCATCGTGCTCCTAGCACTTCCAGAAGCCCAGCAAGCACACGCGCGTGCCTTCCCGTGCTCCCTAGTGTCGATCCCGAGCTCGACCGAACTCTGGTGTCCGCCTCGCTGGTCGCCGCCGTCGCTACGCGCCCTCTCCGGCCAAACCGTCATCGCAGATCGACGCGCCGCACTCCGCTCGTTCGAACGCGCCCTCGCGCGCTCCAAGTGATGCCCTGTGGGCGAATTCCGACGCCGGCCCGAGATTCTCCGCCGCGTTTTGTGGTCGCCGGCGTTTAAACGCCGGTGGTCCGACGTGGTGCAGCCACGGGGCCCACCCTGGGTCATTGCCAGTGGGTCCCGCGGGCCCCGTTGACTCCGTTGACCGGGTCAACGTGCTGACGGTGCAGCCCCACTCGCATAATCATTGTTTTTGGCTAATTAAGTTAATCTGGTAATTAGTTAGTCACTGACGGTGGGGTCCCACCAAGCTAATTAACCCAGTTAGATAAATTAGTTAGCTACTGTGTATGACAGGAGGGCCCCACCTGTCAGTTTGATCAGTCAGTGGTCAGCCCAGTTGACTGCTGACTGGGTGTTGACTGGGCCCCCTGGCCCCACCTGTCACCCACTGTGGTTAGCCCACAGTGGGTGTAAAAGGTTCCTGCACTGTTTAAAATTCGAATTAAATTTAATTCCGGCATTTTCAGAATATAGTTAAAACTTTGGAAATTCGTAGAAATTAAACCATAGCTCGGATGAAAATGTTTTCTATATGAAAAACGATCAGAAAAATAAGACAAATCTAAATACGCCATCCATATACCTGTCACATGCCTCCAACACTGCAAACATGGAACCTTCCCCTCCGGATCGCCTGTCCGATAATTGCCCAGAGCCGGGAAAATATCCCCAGATATTTTCCCGCTCCGTCTGTAACGTGTAGCACTGCGTTAGCTCACCCCTAGCACATCATACTGCTATGTCATGCATTGTGCTACATTTGTTTGCTCTGTATTTATTGTTTCTTCCCCCTCTTCTCTCCGGTAGACTAAGAGACTGACGCTGCTCCCGAGTACGACTACGCCCCTGACGTCCAGCCCCTCTCAGCAGAGCTTCCAGGTAAGCAAAACCCCCTTGATCATTCCTATAACGCCCATTCTTTCTCTCCCATGCTTGCATTAGATTTTGCTACTATTGTTCAATAGCTCATATTCTGATGCATAGCCTGATTTTGTAACCTGTTGTTGATACTTTATTTGTTGTCCTATATGCTTAGTATAGTCTGGTTAGTGATCCATCAGAGGCCCCACATCCTTGTCCTTGTTGCCATGCTTTACTACCGATGACTCGATCATTGTGATCGATGTGCAGAGACCGACACATCACCGCACACCCCCTTAGTTGTACGACTCTCCAGAGCTATTATCAAGTGCCGATGGTGATACCTCCTACCTCACTCCTGATGATATCTCTGTAGCGTAGCTAGTCGGTTGTGGGTTACCTAGGGTGATTCCTCTTTCACAACCTTCGATGATGCCTCTGTCGTGCAGCCCCTCAAGTGTGAACCCATCGAGGGTGATTCCTCCAAGTTCACCTTGACGGTTACATCGAGTGGGAATCCATCGAGGGTGATTCCTCGGATTTCCCCCTTGATGTTACGGACACACTGTTACCTTACACTGTTCCCCATTTACTATTACTGCGGGACTGAAGGGATAGGCGGTACCACCCCGGTAGAGGTGGACCTGAGTTCCTGACAGTCTCTGGATAAGTCGGGTTGACCAGGAGGGTACCTGCAAGATAATTACGCGGCACGGCCGGGCAGGCAGAGACCGTCCTAGAGAGGGATGGGCCTGGCCCTTGTCGTAAGTCCGCGAGACGGGGCGACAGGATCACTGATCATCACCGCGAGCTCCCAACACACTAATGGGTTTGGATATGTGATCTGAGTAGGCCTCTGGCCATTTCACACTAATCACCACGCGGGATAAGTTATGGGCACTCGGCGTCATACGATTCTCCCGAAAGCTCTGCAGATGTCACAGTTCAGAGATGCAGGCTGATTGTTGGGGTGGACGGTAACCGCATGCGCTTGTATAAGGACGTGGGTCTGGTCCCCGGCCAGTCGCGCAACGCGCAGGAGTGCAAAGGGCGATGGGCCCAAGACCCCTGACCGCTTAGGATGTAGACCGGCGTGCTGACCTCTCTGTTGAGCCTAGGTAGGACTACGGCGTGTCGATCAGCCGAGGCCGGGCATGACCCGGAAAAGTGTGTCCGGCCAGAGTTAATTGAGCGTGTTGGGTAAGTTGGTGCACCCCTGCAGGGAAGTTATCTATTCGAATAGCCGTGTCCACGGTAACAGGACGCTCGGAGTTGTATCCCGATCTACTACAACTAGAACTGGATACTTGTGATACTAAATTGATATGTTGGCTCCGGGATCGCTTTCTCGCAGGGAGTCGAGGAAGGATCTCTGGGCGTTGCTAATATATACTTGTTATTATATTATATGTAACTCTACTCTCTTCTGTTGCTGCAAGATGCTAGTCTTCGATAGGCTAGGCCTTCCCCTCTATTCTGGCAATTCTACAGTACAGTCCACAGATACAGCCCCTTCCCTTTGATACCGATGCATAGTTAGCATAGATCTGATGTAAGTCTTGCGAGTACTTTGGATGAGTATTCACGGTTGCTTTGCTACCTTTTTCCCCCTACCCGATTGCTGCGATCAGATGACGGAGCCCCGGAGTCAGCTGATCCCGCCGACGACTACTACTACCTCGACGGAGCCTACTACTACGTGGAGACCGACGACCAGGAGTAGTTAGGAGGCCCCAGGTAGGAGGCCTGCGCCTTTTCGATCTAGTTGTCGTTGTTTTGCTCAGCCTTCTTAAGGCAAACTTGTTTAGTTATGTCTGTATTCAAATATTGTTGCTTCCGCTGACTTATGTATTCGAGCCTTCATGGCCTGGCCTGTAATATAAAGCTGTATGACTTTAATTTGTGTCTAGAGTTGTGTTGTGATATCTTCCCGTGAGTCCCTGATCTTGATCGTGCGCATTTACGTGTATGATTAACGCACGATTGAGTCGGGGGCGTCAGAAGTTGGTATCAGTGCCGACTGCCTGTAGGAAGCCCCTTTCCAACTCCTTGGCCGAAGTTGAGTCTAGTCTTTGAAAAACTATTTTACTAACATTGTTGTGTGGCTTACGGGCCACATCGCAAATGGTTGGGATTAGGATCTTTTATTCCTCTCCTTTACTCTGGGATTCTGATCTCTCTTCTTTTCGGGTTAAAGATTTTACTAACTCTAACATTAGGTTCTCGTAATCACATCTACCCGGAGAGCTGGATTATCTGCAACTATTCCTTTGAATGTATGATGTACGATTCACACACTGTTATTTGACATCATTGAACTCCTTTGTTACAGATGCGTCCCGCAACGCAGCTCGTACGCCAGACTATGGCTGTTGATGCGACTGGATTCCCTGCTATTCTGGTCGACCTCTTGACCAGATTGGGATATCGCTGGTACCCCGAGTACACTGCTTACGAGGACTACCGCGAGTTCAACCAGGAGCAGTACCGCGCTGTGGTTTGAATCTTCGATCGGCAAGATAACTCCATCACTGAGTTGCACACCTTTCATGGTGTTGGAGTGAGTATTGACATGGCAGTCCATGATGCTGCCTATGCTGCTATTACCCATCTCCGTGGAGAGCACCCTCACTTTGATGAGTCTGGATTCAGCTACATTCAGTATGCCTCCGCTGGGGATGAGAGTGGATACTACACTATTGTCTGTACCCCTTACGTGCGACGTCGTTATGACCCGCAGGTTTTGGTCCAGTACACTGAGGCTTTGGATCACACTGCCCGAGCTCTTGCTGTCGAGTTGTACGCCACTCATGCTCGTCTTTATGACGCTCTGGCACAGTTGCTGCCAGCAGTCAGTGCAGAGATGCATCCTGAGTACATCCTTTACCCACGCAGGACAGAGATGCCACCAGGTCTTGAGTGGCCTGCTGTTGGAGGTTGTACTCCCCCACGTGGACCTCTTCTCCCAATCCGGGACCAGGTTCTGCATCAGAGTGTTCACGAAGCGCAGGATCCTCATATCGAGGGCAACCTGCGTCGTCGTCACCTGCAGCTGCCTGGCTTCAGTGGTTTTCTCCGACGTTGATGTAGCCATCGCTATGTGCCGTTGTTGTATCCCTCCACCGCGTGCCTGCGTGCCGCCTAGTATGTCTAGGTTATTTTCCTTTCCGAACTTGTATCATTGGCTTGTAATCGACTCTATGTATGGATCTGTATGTTATGGTTGGCTACTGTGATGTATCTATTGCACTTCTTTCATAGTGCACGTTACCGCATGAATGATTCCATACATCTGCAATTGCTCATTGCTAAACTACCCCATGTTAACTTTTAGCAGGATGGTTAGACCTGCAGGTCGTGGCCATGGTGTCAACAATCCACCGCCGCCCGACTATATGGCCGGGATGATGCAACAGTTTGAGCTGAACCGTCAATTCATGCAAGGGATAATGGATCAGTTTCCACGTCCGAACATGAACCAGCAGCCAGCCCCAACAACCTTGCAAGACTTCTTGCGCCTCAACCTGACTGTCTTCCGCAACTCAGTTCAGCCGCTTGACGCTGATGACTGGCTCCGTGACATCACATATGAGTTGGAGTCGGCTAATGTTGCCCCTTCCAGCTATGTCACTTTTGCGTCCTACTTTCTGAAGGGTCTTGCAGCTCAATGGTGGGACAGTCACAGGCGTACCCTACCTGTTGGAACCATCATCACTTGGCTGGAGTTCCAAACTGCTTTCCGTGCCCGATACAATCCTCAAGGAGTCATGGACCGGAAGAAACGTGAGTTCCGCAACCTCACCCAGGGCAGCAAGACTGTGGACGTCTACCAGCAGGAGTTTCTTGAGTTATCCCGCTATGCTGAAGAAGATATCGCTACTGATGCCCGTAGACAGGAGAAGTTCCGTGAAGGGCTCAATCCTGATATCAAGCTCGTGCTCCTTGTCCAAGACTTCGCTGATTTCGCCACCTTGGTGAATAAGGCCATTCAGGTCGAGACTGGACTGAAGGAACACAAGGACGCTCTCAAGCGCACCCGTGACGCGGGCTCATCTTCGGGCTCGCCTTCGCAGAAGCGCCATATTTGGATTCCTCACAGCATGTATCGTCCAATTGCTCCTGCACCAAGGCCGTCCTATGCTGTGCCTCGTCTGCCTCCTCCACCATCGAGGCAGCCGAGATCTCAAGCTGCACCACCCCGAGCTCCTGTTCCCCGTCCCAATGATGGGCTCTGCTTCAAGTGTGGCCGTCCAGGTCACCGTGCCAGAGACTGCTCTCAGGATCAGAATCAGCTCGCTTTTCCTTCAACTGGCCGTGGCAATGGTCGTGGTAACAACCAGCCCCGCATCAACAATGCCAGACCTTCTTATGGTCGTGGTCAAGCTTACCATGTTGATCGGAATGAAGCTCAAGACCAGCCTGCTATTGTGATGGGTACTCTTCTCGTTAATTCAGTACCAGCTTCTGTTTTATTTGATTCAGGAGCATCACATTCATTCATTTCTGAAGAGTTTGCATTTATGCATGGTATATATATGTTGGGGAACGTTGCATGGGAAACAAAAATTTTCCTACGCACACATAAGATCTATCCATGGTGATGAGCATCTACGAGAGGGAGAGTGAATCTACATACCCTTGTAGATCGCTAAGCGGAAGCGTTAATAAACGCGGTTGATGTAGTCGAACGTCTTCGCGATCCAAATCGCCGAGCGTCCCGCGATCCAATCACGATCCTTCCGATCTAGTGCCGAACGGACGGCACCTCCGCGTTCAACACACGTACGGCTTGATGACGCCTTCACCTCCTCGATCCAGCGAGCGATGGTGAAGTAGTGGTTGAGTTCCAGCAGCACGACGGCGTGGTGATGGTGGTGAGGAACAATCTCTGCAGGGCTTCGCCAAGCACTACGGAGATTATGACGGAGGAACTAGAGGGCTAGGGTTGCCGGCACACGGCTTGGGAAATCCTGATGTATCCCGTGTGCTAGCCCTGCCCCTCTATTTATATGTTGAGCCTTGGGGTCTAAACTTGGAGTAAAAGCCTCCTCCGGGTCGGTTTTGCCCGCACAAGGTCGGTTTGGCCCGCAGGAAAAGAGTCCAATTCGGACCCTGCCGAATCGTGCACAGCCGCGCACAAGCGGTAGTACCGCTTCACACAAGCGGTAGTACCGCTTGGGCGGTAGTACCGCTTCACACAAGCGGTAGTACCGCTCCGGCGGTAGTACCGCTTCACCAAGCGGTAGTACCGCTTACGCGGCAGCAAAACTACTTTTGCACTTTCCAATACCTTGTGGGCTTTATCCCTTTGGCTCATATAAAGTGTTGCTGCACCCGAACACTTCGGTAAACATCCGGAACCCCTTCCGGTGAACTTCGGAACTCTTCCGGAGATCGAAACACTATTATCACATATATCAATCTTTACCTCCGGACTCTTCCGGAGATCCTCGTCATGTCCGGGATCTTATCCGGGACTCCGAACAACCTTCGGTCACCAACATAATAACTCAATTATACTAATCGTCACCAAACGTTAAGTGTGTAGACCCTGCGGGTTCGAGAACTATGTAGACATGACCGAGACACCTCTACGGCCAATAACCAATAGCGGGACCTGGATGCCCATATTGGCTCCTACATATTCTACGAAGATCTTTATCGGTCGAACCTCTATGTCAAGGATTCAGTTAATCCCGTATGCTGTTCCCTTTGTTCTTCGGTATGTTACTTGCCCGAGATTCGATCGTCGGTATCACTATACCTAGTTCAATCTCGTTACCGGCAAGTCTCTTTACTCGTTCCGTAATACAAGATCTCGTGGCTAACACTTTAGTCACATTGCTTGCAAGGCTCATTGTGATGTTGTATTACCGAGTGGGCCCTGAGATACCTCTCCGTCATACGGAGTAACAAATCCCAGTCTTGATCCATGCCAACCCAACAGACACCCTCGGAGATACCTGTAGAGCACCTTTATAGTCACCCAGTTACGTTGCGACGTTTGATACACACAAGGTATTCCTCCGGTGTCAGTGAGTTGCATGATCTCATGGTCAAAGGAACAGATACTTGACATGCAGAAAACAATAGCAATAAACTGACACGATCAAATGCTACGTTTACAGTTTGGGTCTTGTCCATCACATCATTCTCCTAATGATGTGATCCCGTTATCAAATGACATCTCATGTCAATGGCTAGGAAACCTTAACCATCTTTGATCAACGAGCTAGTCAACTAGAGGCTTACTAGGGACACAGTGTTGTCTATGTACCCACACATGTATTTGAGTTTCCAATCAATACAATTATAGCATGGATAATAAACGATTATCATGAACAAGGAAATATAATAATAACCAATTTATTATTGCCTCTAGGGCATATTTCCAACAGTCTCCCACTTGCACTAGAGTCAATAATCTAGTTCACATCACTATGTGATTTACATTGTAATGAATCGAACACCCATGCAGTTCTGGTGTTGTTCATGTTTAGCCTTTGGAAGAGGTTTAGTCATCGGATCTGCAACATTTAGATCCGTGTGTACTTTGCAAATATTTATGTCGTCCTCCTTGATGTAATCGCGGATGGAATTGAAACGTCGCTTTATGTGTCTGGTCCTCTTGTGAAATCTTGGTTCCTTGGCTAGAGCAATGGCACCAGTATTATCACAAAACAGAGTCATTGGGTTAAGTGCACTAGGCACTACTCCAAGATCTGTCATGAACTCCTTCATCCAGACACCTTCCTTCGCCGCCTCCGAGGCAGCGATGTACTCCGCTTCGCATGTAGAATCTGCTACCACGCTTTGCTTGGAACTGCACCAGCTAACCGCACACCCATTAAGAATAAATACGTATCCGGTTTGCGACTTAGAGTCATCCGGATCAGTGTCAAAGCTTGCATCGACGTAACCCTTTACGACGAGCTCTTGATCACCTCCATAAACGAGAAACATGTCCTTAGTCCTTTTCAGGTACTTCAGGATATTCTTGACCGCCGTCCAGTGTTCCATTCCTGGATCACTTTGAAACCTTCCGACCATACTTATGGCAAGGCTGACATCGGGTCTTGTGCACAGCATTGCATACATGATAGAGCCTATGGCCGAAGCATAGGGGATGACACTCATCTTTTCTCTATCTTCTGCAGTCACTGGGCATTGAGTCTTACTCAACTTCACACCTTGCAAAACAGGCAAGAACCCCTTCTTGGACTGATCCATTTTGAACTTCTTCAAAATCTTATCAAGGTATGTGCTTTGTGAAAGTCCTATTAAGCGTCTTGATCTATCTCTATAGATCTTGATGCCTAATATGAAAGCAGCTTCTCCTAGGTCCTTCATTGAAAAACTCTTGTTCAAATATTCCTTTACGCTTTCCAGCATTTCTATATTGTTTCCAATCAGCAATATGTCATCCACATATAATATTAGAAACGCTATAGAGCTCCCACTCACTTTCTTGTAAATACAAGCTTCTCCGTAAACTTGTATAAACTCGAACGCTTTGATCACCTCATCAAAACGAAGATTCCAACTCCGAGATGCTTGCACCAGTCCATAAATGGATCGCTGGAGTTTGCAAACTTTGTCAGCATTCTCTGGATCGACAAAACCTTCTGGTTGCATCATATACAACTCTTCCTTAAGGTAACCGTTAAGGAACGCTGTTTTGACATCCATCTGCCAAATTTCATAATCGAAAAAGGCAGCTATTGCTAACATGATTCTGACGGACTTAAGCATCGCTACGGGTGAGAAGGTCTCATCGTAGTCAACTCCTTGAACTTGTGAAAAACCCTTTGCCACAAGTCGAGCTTTATAGACGGTGACATTACCGTCCGCGTCCGTCTTCCTCTTAAAGATCCATTTGTTCTGAATGGCCTTACGCCCTTCAGGTAATACTTCCAAAGTCCATACTTTGTTTTCATACATGGATCCCATCTCGGATTTCATGGCCTCTAACCACTTCTCGGAATCCGGGCCCATCATCGCTTCTCCATAGCTCGTAGGTTCATCGTTGTTTAACAACATGACCTCTAAGACAGGGTTGCCGTACCACTCAGGAGTAGTACGCGTCCTTGTCGACCTACGAGGTTCGATAGCAACTTGATCCAAAGCTTCATGATCATCATCATTAACTTCCTCTTCAGCTAATGTAGGCTCGACAGAAACAACTTTCTGCGTTGCGCTACTCTTAGGTTGAAGTAAAGGTTCAATAACCTCATCAAGTTCTATCTTCCTCCCACTCAATTCTTTCGAGAGAAACTCTTTCTCAAGAAATGTTCCATTTTAGCGACAAACATTTTGCCTTCGGATCTGAGATAGAAGGTATACCCAACTGTCTCTTTTGGGTATCCTATGAAGACGCATTTCTCCGCTTTGGGTTCCAGCTTTTCAGGCTGAAGCTTTTTGACATAAGCATCACATCCCCAAACTTTAAAAAACGACAGCTTTGGCTTCTTGTCAAACCAAAGTTCATATGGCGTCGTCTCAACGGATTTCGATGGTGCCCTATTTAAAGTGAATGCAGCTGTCTCTAATGCATAACCCCAAAACGATAGTGGCAAATCGGCAAGAGACATCATAGATCGCACCATATCCAATAAGGTTCGATTACGACGTTCGGACACACCATTACGCTGTGGTGTTCCAGGCGGTGTCAATTGTGAAACAATTCCACACTGTCTTAAGTGACTGCCAAACTCATAACTCAGATATTCTCCTCCTCGATCAGATCGTAGGAATTTAATCTTCTTGTTACGATGATTCTCAACTTCACTCTGAAATTGTTTGAACTTTTCAAATGTTTCAGACTTGTGTTTCATTAAGTAAATATACCCATATCTACTTAAGTCATCAGTGAAGGTGAGAAAGTAACGATAACCACCGCGCGCCTCAATACTCATCGGACCGCACACATCAGTATGTATGATTTCCAATAAGTCACTTGCCCGTTCCATTATTCCAGAGAACGGCGTTTTAGTCATCTTGCCCATGAGGCATGGCTCACATGTGTCAAGTGATTCAAAATCAAGTGACTCCAAAAGTCCATCAGCATGGAGCTTCCTCATGCGTTTTACGCCAATATGACCTAAACGGCAGTGCCACAAGAAAGTGGTATTATCATTATCAATTCTACATCTTTTGGCATCAATGTTATGAACATGTGTATCATTACTATCGAGATTCAATAAGAATAAACCCCTCACATCGGGTGCATGACCATAAAAGATATTACTCATATAAATAGAACAACCATTATTCTCTGATTTAAATGAGTAACCGTCTCGCAATAAACAAGATCCAGATATAATGTTCATGCTTAACGCAGGCACCAAATAACACTTATTTAGGTTCATCACTAATCCCGACGGTAATCGAAGAGCGAGCGTGCCCACGGCGATCACATCAACCTTGGAACCATTTCCCACGCGCATCGTCACTTCGTCCTTTGCCAGCCTCCGTCTATTCCGCAGTTCCTGTTTTGAGTTGCAAATATGAGCAACCGCACCGGTATCAAATACCCAGGCACTACAACGAGAGTTGGTAAGGTACACATCAATAACATGTATATCATATATACCTTGTTTGTTGTTGGCCGCCTTCTTGTCAGCCAAATACTTGGGGCAGTTCCGCTTCCAGTGTCCAGTTCCCTTGCAATGAAAACACACAGTTTCTGGTTTGGGTCCAGCCTTGGGTTTCTTCACGAGAGGAGCAACTGCTTTGCCACTCTGCTTGGAGTTACCCTTCTTACCCTTGCCATTTTTCTTGAAACTAGTGGTTTTATTGACCATCAACACTTGATGCTCCTTCTGAATTTCAGACTCAGCGACTTTCAGCATCGCAAACAGCTCGGCGACTGACTTGTTCATCCCGTGCATGTTATAGTTCAACACGAAGCTCTTGTAGCTAGGTGGCAATGATTGAAGAACTCTGTCAGTGATAGCCTCTGGCGGAAGGGGCATCCCTAACTCAGCCAGACGGGTGGAGTACCCAGACATTCTGAGCACGTGATCACTGATAGACCTGTTCTCCTCCATCTTGCAAGCATAGAACTTATCGGAGATCTCATATCTCTCGATCCGGGCATTCTTCTGAAAGATAAACTTCAACTCCTGGAACATCTCATATGCTCCATGACGTTCAAAACGTCTTTGAAGTCCCGGTTCTAAGCCATACAACATTGCACATTGAACTATTGAGTAATCATCAGAACGAGCCTGCCAGGCGTTCACAACGTCTAGAGACTCAACTGGAGCGGGTGGATCACCAAGCGGTGCATCAAGGACATAAGCCTTCTGGGAAGCCGTAAGGATAATCCTTAGATTACGGGCCCAGTCCACAAAGTTACTTCCATCATCTTTCAACTTAGCTTTCTCTAGGAACGCATTAAAATTCAGGGGTGCTACTGCGCGAGCCATGATCTACAACATAAATATTGCAAAGACAACTTAGACTATTGTTCTTAGATAATGAGTTTAGTTAATCATATTACTTAAAAAACTCCCACTCAAATTGACATCCCTCCGATCATTCGAGTGTAACATGATCCAAATCCACCAACTCAAGTCCGATCATCACGTGAGTTGAGGTGGTTTCAATGGTGAACATCTTCATGTTGATCATATCTACTATATGACTCATGTTCGACCTTTCGGTCTCTTGTGTTCCGAGGCCATGTCTGTACATGCTAGGCTCGTCAAGTTTAACCCGAGTGTTCCGCACGTGTAACATGGCTTACACCCGTTGTATGCGAACGTAGAGTCTATCACACCCGATCATCACGGCGTGTCTCGAAACGACGAACTTTCGCAACGGTGCACACTTGGGGAGAACACAATTTATCTTGAAATTTAAGTGAGGGATCACCTTATAATGCTACCGTCGTCCTAAGCAAAATAAGATGCATAAAAGGATTAACATCACATGCAAATCATAAGTGACATGATATGGCCATGAACTTGTGCTTTTGATCTCCATCTCCAAAGCACCGGCATGATCTCCATCGTCACCGGCATGACACCATGATCTCCATCATCTTGATCTCCATCAACGTGTCGCCATAAGGTTGTCGCGCCGACTGTTGCTTCCACGACTATAGCTAACGTTTAGCGATAAAGTAAAGCATTACATAGCGCTTAATGATTGACACGCAGGTCATACAATAATTAAAGACAACTCTATGGCTCCTGCCAGTTGCCGTACTCATCGACATGCAAGTCGTGATATTCTATACATCACATGATCATCTCATACATCACATATATCTCATCATGTAATTGGCCATATCACATCACAACATACCCTGCAAAAACAAGTTAGACGTCCTCTAATTGTTGTTGCAAATTTTACGTGGCTGCTACGGGTTTGCAAGAACCGTTCTTACCTACGCAAAACCACAACGTGGTGTAGTGATTGCTTTTTGATCTTCTAAAAGAACCCTCTTCATTGAACCGATTCAACTAAAGTGAGAGAGACAGACACCCGCCAGTCACCTTTATGCAACAAGTGCACGCAGCGGTAAAACCAGTCTCGCGTAAGCGTACGCGTAATGTCGGTCCGGGCCGCTTCATCTCACAATGCCGCTGAATCAAGTATCAACTAGTAACGGCAAGCAATATGTATACACCCACGCCCACAACTCGTTTGTGTTCTACTCGAGATCTCATCTACGCATAGACCTGGCTCATGATGCCACTGTTGGGGAACGTTGCATGGGAAACAAAAATTTTCCTACGCACACATAAGATCTATCCATGGTGATGAGCATCTACGAGAGGGAGAGTGAATCTACATACCCTTGTAGATCGCTAAGCGGAAGCGTTAATAAACGCGGTTGATGTAGTCGAACGTCTTCGCGATCCAAATCGCCGAGCGTCCCGCGATCCAATCACGATCCTTCCGATCTAGTGCCGAACGGACGGCACCTCCGCGTTCAACACACGTACGGCTTGATGACGCCTTCACCTCCTCGATCCAGCGAGCGATGGTGAAGTAGTGGTTGAGTTCCAGCAGCACGACGGCGTGGTGATGGTGGTGAGGAACAATCTCTGCAGGGCTTCGCCAAGCACTACGGAGATTATGACGGAGGAACTAGAGGGCTAGGGTTGCCGGCACACGGCTTGGGAAATCCTGATGTATCCCGTGTGCTAGCCCTGCCCCTCTATTTATATGTTGAGCCTTGGGGTCTAAACTTGGAGTAAAAGCCTCCTCCGGGTCGGTTTTGCCCGCACAAGGTCGGTTTGGCCCGCAGGAAAAGAGTCCAATTCGGACCCTGCCGAATCGTGCACAGCCGCGCACAAGCGGTAGTACCGCTTCACACAAGCGGTAGTACCGCTTGGGCGGTAGTACCGCTTCACACAAGCGGTAGTACCGCTCCGGCGGTAGTACCGCTTCACCAAGCGGTAGTACCGCTTACGCGGCAGCAAAACTACTTTTGCACTTTCCAATACCTTGTGGGCTTTATCCCTTTGGCTCATATAAAGTGTTGCTGCACCCGAACACTTCGGTAAACATCCGGAACCCCTTCCGGTGAACTTCGGAACTCTTCCGGAGATCGAAACACTATTATCACATATATCAATCTTTACCTCCGGACTCTTCCGGAGATCCTCGTCATGTCCGGGATCTTATCCGGGACTCCGAACAACCTTCGGTCACCAACATAATAACTCAATTATACTAATCGTCACCAAACGTTAAGTGTGTAGACCCTGCGGGTTCGAGAACTATGTAGACATGACCGAGACACCTCTACGGCCAATAACCAATAGCGGGACCTGGATGCCCATATTGGCTCCTACATATTCTACGAAGATCTTTATCGGTCGAACCTCTATGTCAAGGATTCAGTTAATCCCGTATGCTGTTCCCTTTGTTCTTCGGTATGTTACTTGCCCGAGATTCGATCGTCGGTATCACTATACCTAGTTCAATCTCGTTACCGGCAAGTCTCTTTACTCGTTCCGTAATACAAGATCTCGTGGCTAACACTTTAGTCACATTGCTTGCAAGGCTCATTGTGATGTTGTATTACCGAGTGGGCCCTGAGATACCTCTCCGTCATACGGAGTAACAAATCCCAGTCTTGATCCATGCCAACCCAACAGACACCCTCGGAGATACCTGTAGAGCACCTTTATAGTCACCCAGTTACGTTGCGACATTTGATACACACAAGGTATTCCTCCGGTGTCAGTGAGTTGCATGATCTCATGGTCAAAGGAACAGATACTTGACATGCAGAAAACAATAGCAATAAACTGACACGATCAAATGCTACGTTTACAGTTTGGGTCTTGTCCATCACATCATTCTCCTAATGATGTGATCCCGTTATCAAATGACATCTCATGTCAATGGCTAGGAAACCTTAACCATCTTTGATCAACGAGCTAGTCAACTAGAGGCTTACTAGGGACACAGTGTTGTCTATGTACCCACACATGTATTTGAGTTTCCAATCAATACAATTATAGCATGGATAATAAACGATTATCATGAACAAGGAAATATAATAATAACCAATTTATTATTGCCTCTAGGGCATATTTCCAACAATATCACGTGAAGAAATGCACTCCCCATTAATTCTTAGTACCCCGGGATCCCATTGTCATGCCTCCATGATAAGCCATAATGTTCCCATTGAGATTGGAGGTCTAGAATTTCTTGCCTCACTCATCACCCTCAAGTCTTCCAACATCGATGTCATACTCAGAATGGATTGGTTGAAAGCGCATATTGTTTCAATCGATTGTGCCACTAAAACCGTCCAACTTCTGCATCCTTCAGACGAGATTGTGAGCTACTCTGCTCGAATTATTCGAGATGCTGAAGCCCAGATTTATTCTTTGAATGCGTTGAACGCTTCACCTCTTGAGGGAATCAAAAACGTTCCAGTCGTTCGCGACTTTCAAGATGTTTTCCCAGAAGAACTTCCAGGAGTACCCCCTGTTAGAGCTGTCGAATTTGTTATCGACTTGAAACCAGTCACTACTCCTATTGCGAAACGTCCCTACAAGATGCCGCCACATGAACTCCTTGAGCTTAAGGAGGAAATCGACAAATCACTCCGCAAGGGTTTCATTCGTCCAAGTTCCTCTGCTTGGGGAGCACCTTCTCTCTTTGTCAAGAAGAAAGATGGTACGAACCGGTTGGTCCAAGATTACCGACCTATCAACCAGGCAACCATTCAGAACAAGTATCCGCTTCCTCGAATCAATGATCTGTACGATCAACTTGCTGGTTCCTCTGTATTCTCTAAACTCGATCTGAGGTTGGGTTACCACTAGATCCGAGTTCGTGAAGAGGATATTCCCAAGACCGCTTTCGTTACTTGTTATGGTTCATACGAGTACACCGTCATGTCCTTTGGTTTAACCAATGCTCCAGCAATGTTCTCTCAATTGATGAACTATATCTTCATGGAATACCTCGACAAGTTCGTCGTGGTTTATCTAGATGATATCCTTGTGTATTCCAAGAATAAAGAAGAACATGCTGAACATCATCGTCTTGTACTGGAAAAGCTTCGAGAGTATCAGCTATATGCCAAATATTCCAAGTGTGAATTCTGCTTATCCGAAGTGACCTACCTTGGTCATGTGATTTCCAACGATGGTATTGCTGTCAACCCAGAGCGAGTTCAGGCTATTCTTGACTGGACTCCTCCGAAGAATGTCAAGCAAGTGAGAAGTTTTCTCCGACTCGCCAGCTATTGCCGCCGTTGTGTCGAGAACTTTTCCAAGATTGCCAAGCCCTTGACCAATCTGCTTCACAAAGACGTTAAGTTTGAGTGGACAGAAAAATGTCAGGAAAGTTTCCAAACACTCAAGGACAAGCTGACATCTGCTCCAGTGCTTGCTCCTCCGGATTCTCGCAAGGAATTAGTCATCTATTGCGACGCATCTCGTCAAGGATTAGGGTGTGTCCTGATGCAAGAGCGCAAAGTGATTGCCTATGCCTCACGACAATTGCGTCCTCATGAAGCGAACTACCCAGTTCATGATCTCGAACTTGCTGCAGTTATTTATGCACTGAAGTTATGGCGACATTACCTTCTCGGTAATCGATGTGAGATCTACATGGATCACCAAAGTCTGAAGTATTTGTTTACTCAGCCGGATCTGAATCTTCGTCAGCAAAGATGGATGGAGGCAATTACAGACTATGACTGCGGTATTTCATATACCCTAGGCAAGGCTAATGTTATGGCCGATGCTTTGAGTCGCAAGTCTTATTGCAACAACCTCATGGTTCAGCAAGTTCAACCCCTTCTTCATGAAGAACTTCGCAAGTTGAACCTTCACATTGTTCCACAGGGTTCTCTCAATACGCTTGTCTTGGAACCGACTCTCGAGAAAGCTATCAAGACTGCGCAGAGGAATGACACTGAAGTTGACCAGATTACGCGTGATCTTGCCTCTGGTAAGGCCTCGGATTTCTCGCTTGATAAGGATGGAGCTCTGTTCTTCAAAGATCGCCTTGTGGTACCCCAGTTCTACGATATGACAGGGAAAGTTATGAAAGAAGCACATGACACACCTCTATCTATTCATCCAGGTAGTACCAAGATGTACCAAGACGTTTGTTAGAGGTACTGGTGGTCTAACATGAAGCAAGACATCGCTCGCTATGTTGCTGAATGTGACGTTTGCCGTCGCGTCAAAGCAGAACATCAAAAACCTGCTGGACTTCTGCAACCACTTCCTATCCCTGAATGGAAATGGGACAAGATTCAAATGGATCTTATCACTGGCCTTCCCAGATCCCAGAAGGGTCATGATGCTATTCTTGTCGTCGTCGACCAATTCTCCAAAGTTGCACATTTTCTGCCAGTCAAGGAGACGATCACTGCTAGTCAGTTAGCAGACTTGTATATCTCCAGAATTGTGACACTCCATGGTATTCCGAAGGAGATCAGTTCAGACCGTGGCAGCCTCTTCACCTCAAAGTTCTGGGAAAGTTTCCAAGAAGCTATAGGAACTCATATAACCTGGAGCACAGCTTATCACCCCCAGTCCCAAGGTCAAGTTGAACGAGTTAACCAAGTGCTTGAAGATATGCTACGTGCTTGTGTCATCTCATTTGGCAAGAAGTGGGAAGAATCTCTCCCGTATGCTGAATTCTCATACAACAACAGCTATCAAACTAGCTTGAAAATGGCTCCCTTCGAGGTATTATATGGACGTAAGTGCCGAACCCCTCTGAATTGGTCAGAAACTAGGGAACGGTCGCTCATCGGTCCGGATATTATCCAAAAGCTTAAGAGCAACTCCGTATTGTCCGGGAAAATCTCAAGGCGGCCCAGTCCCGTCAGAAGAGCAACTATGACCGTAAACACTGGGGATCGATCTATCAACCTGGTGACAAGCTTATCTGCGTGTCGCTCCTATGAAGGGCACTCTGATGGTGTCCTGGACTAGGCGGTACTCATCACGTCGTCTCCCGACCAGGTGGATCGGGCCGAGGACCCCCATGGCGGTTCACTGACGGGCCACTTCGGGCTGCCCATGACATATACAAGGAAGATCCCACAAGACTTGGCGCCCAAGACGAGGACTCTCCTAAACCCTAGGCCTCCGGTACATTATATAAACCAAGGCCAGGCTAGTCTATAGAAAAACTCATATTCATTAGAACAATCTCGTGGTAGATACTTGTACTCTGTACTACACCCCATATGAATACAATCAAAAGCAGGACGTAGGGTATTATCTCTTCGAGAGAGCCCGAACCTGGGTAAAATCCTGTGTCCGTGTTACCATCGCTCCAAGACGCCTAGCTTAGGACCCCTACTATGAGATATGCCGGATTTAGAACTGACACACTCATCGCTTTGGAATCAAGGGCAAGTTAGCTCCACGCTACATTGGTCCGTTCCGCATTCTCGCCAGACGTGGACATGTGGCATATAAATTGGAATTGCCGCCGCAGTTCTCTCACATCCACGATGTCTTCCATGTGTCCCAACTTCGCCGTTGCTTCAACGACCCACACCGTGCAGTGGATCACGAAATGTTCAAATTGCAAGATGACCTCTCTTATAAGGAGCATCCGATCCGCATTCTTGATCAAGACTTCGAACCCGTCAGAAGGTAATCAAGTTCCTTAAAGTGCAGTGGTCGAATCATACTAAATATGAAGCCACATGGGAATGCGAGGATCGCCTTTGTGAAGAATACCCCGATATTTTCCCTTCTACCTCCTGAATTCTCGGGACAAGAATTTCTTGTAGAGGAGGAGAATTGTAACACCCCTATGTAATGAGCTATAGTGGTCCTTAATGATTATGCTAAGTCACCTTGATTTGCAATGCTTGATCACAGTGGATTCATATCTCATTTCAAACTCCATCACTGAATTCAATTCAAATTGTAACTGAAATTTGAAGTTGCACAAACTTGGTTGAAAAATAGTCCATCATTTAGCAAATATTCCATAACAATTATTTGTTAAGGAAAACAACATCACTTATTTGCTTAATTGGGCTCTAGCAATTAACACAGTGCCAAATCAGCATATTTAAAATGCTTTTCCATTTATGCAAAATTCAAACAACTTCAAATACTTCCCAAACTTTTTGTGACAGTGCCAAATATTGCAATGTATTTAGTGGCCAAGTCCCACATTTTACTAAGACCATTTGGCAGCCCAAACTAATGCAAACAATTTCTGTAAAAAGAAAATAGAAAAGAATCAGAAAAAGAAAAAGAAAAGAGAAAGGCCACTGTGCACTGGGCCTTAGTGCACAGTGCCTGGCCCAGCCGGCCCAGCCAGCCTTCCCCGTCGTCCTCCTCCTCCCTCCTCCACGCGTCAATGGTGACCGAACCAGGGCGTCGTTGCCGCCGAGCCACCTCGCCGCTCCGCGTCGCTACAGGCGTCGGGAGGGGATAAGAATGCCAGCGCCGACGCCTCGGGACAGCCCCTGGTCCTTATCCCCCTCTCCCCTTGCCTCCATTGCTCGTTCCCGAGCTCGCCCGACGCCGTTGACGCCATGACCTCCTCGCCCACATATCTACTGTCGCCCTCGCCGCCCGAAACCTTGCCTGTAAGCTCCGCCGCGTCGACTGCTGCAACCCGACGGCGTTGGGAGCCCCTGCATCACTGGGGTCGAGTCGTCGTCTACCTCGGGACCCGCCTGCGTTCGTCGTCAAGCCCGTCGCCGCTGCTGCTCCTAAGCCACCAACGGGCCTACGTGCGCCTTCCCGATGAGCTGCCGCTCCTTTCCCCTCTTTTAGCGCTGCTTCCCGTTGCCCGTAGCCGTAGCCGCCGTCGTGCCCGAGCTCGCCGCCGTTGCCTCACCTCACCGTCGCGGCCACAGCCATCGCATCTCCCGCCCGGGCACGGCATCGTGCTCCTGGTGCTTCTAGGAGCCCAGCAAGCACACATGCGCGCCTCCCCGTGCTCCCTAGCATCGATCTCGAGCTCGACCGAACTCCGGCGTCCGCCTCGGTGGTCGTCGCCATCGCTACGCGCCCCCTCCGGCCAAACCGTCACCGCAGATCGACACGCCACACTCCGCTCGTTCGAACGCGCCCTCGCGCGCTCCAAGTGATGCCCTGTGGGCGAATTCCGACGCCGGCCCTAGCTTCTCCGCCGCGTTTTGTGGTCGCCGGCATTTAAACGCTGGTGGTCCGACGTGGCGCAGCCACGGGGCCCACCCTGGGTCACTACCAGTGGGTCCCGCGAGCCCCGTTGACTCTGTTGACCGGGTCAACGTGCTGACTGTGCAGCCCCAGTCACTGACATGTAGGCCCCACTCGCATAATCACTGTTTTTGGCTAATTAAGTTAATCTGGTAATTAGTTAGTCACTGACGGTGGGGTCCCACCTAGCTAATTAACCCAGTTAGATAAATTAGTTAGCTACTTTGTATGACAGGAGGGCCCCACCTGTCAGTTTGACCAGTCAGTGGTCAGCCCAGTTGACTGCTGACTGGGTGTTGACTGGGCCCCCTGGTCCCACCTGTCATCCACTGTGGCTAGCCACAGTGGGTGTAAAAGGTTCCTGCACTGTTTAAAATTCGAATTAAATTTAATTCCATGATTTTTTGAATATAGTTAAAACTTTGGAAATTCATAGAAATTAAACCGTAGCTCGGATGAAAATGTTTTGTATATGAAAAACGATCAGAAAAATAAGACGAATCTAAATACGCCATCCACATACCTGTCACATGCCTCTAACACTGCAAACATGGAACCTTCCCCTCCGGATCGCCTGTCCGATAGTTGCCCAGAGCCGGGAAAATATCCCCGCTCCGTCTGTAACGTGTAGCACTGTGTTAGCTCACCCATAGCACAGCATACTGCCATGTCATGCATTGTGCTGCATTTGTTTGCTCTGTATTTATTGTTTCTTCCCCCTCTTCTCTCTGGTAGACTCCAAGACTGACGCTGCTCCCGAGTACGACTACGCCCCTGACGTCCAGCCCCTCTCAGAAAAGCTTCTAGGCAAGCAAAACCCCCTTGATCATTCCTATAACGCCCATTCTTTCTTTCCCATGCTTGCATTAGATTTTGCTACTATTGTTCAATAGCTCCTATTCTGATGCATAGCCTGATTTTGTAACCTGTTGTTGATACTTTATCTGTTGTCCTATATGCTTAGTATAGGCTGGTTAGTGATCCATCAGAGGCCCCACATCCTTGTCCTTGTTGCCATGCTTTACTACCGATGACTCGATCATTGTGATCGACGTGCAGAGACCAACACATCACCGCACACCCCCTTAGTTGTACGACTCTGCAGAGCTACTATCGAGTGCCGAGGGTGATACCTCCTACCTCACTCCTAATGATATCTCTGTAGCGTAGCTAGTCGGTTGTGGGTTATCGAGGGTGATTCCTCTTTCATCACCTCCAATGATGCCTCTGTCGTGCAGCCCCTCAAGTGTGAACCCATCGAGGGTGATTCCTCCAAGTTCACCTTGACGGTTTCATCGAGTGGGAATCCATCGAGGGTGATTCCTCGGATTTCCCCCTTGATGTTACGGACACACTGTTACCTTACACTGTTCCCCGTTTACTGTTACTGCGGGACTGAAGTGATGGGGAACGTTGCATGAAAATCAAAAAAAATCCTACGAAACACCCAAGATCTAATCTATGAGATGCATAGCAACGAGAGGGGAGTGTGTCTTACGTACCCTCGTAGAACGAAAGCGTTAGCGTCGTAACGCGGTTGATGTAGTCGTACTCTTCACGATCCAATCGCGATCCAATCCGATCTAGTGCCGAACGGACGGCACCTCCGAGATTAGCACACGTTCAGCTCGATGGCGTCCTCTCCTTCTTGATCCAGCAAGCGAGGGAGAGGAGGTAGATGAGATCTTAACCAACACGACGGTGTGGTGGTGGTGGCAGCAGCGGAACTGCAGCAGGGCTTCACCAAGCGTCTGCGCGAGGTGGACGAGGTGTAACGGGAGGGAGACGGGCAAGGGTCGAAGGGTGCTTCCCCCGCGCCCCTCCCCACTATATATAGAGGAGGAAACTTGGAGGAGGAGGAATAGTGCTGCGTGAACAATACCACGTGAATAGTACATGCATGAACAGTACCATGTGAATAGTAATTCCCTTTCCCAAGTAAAGCCTCCTCTTTCCATCTTATCTCCTAATTTAAAGGGATTTGATCTTATCCATTGGGGCAGCCGCATGGGCCAAGGGGGCTGCTGCGCCTGGCCCATGAAGGGCTGGTGCGCCCCCTTTAGAGTCCATGTGGACCCTCCGTGGACTTCCGGACACCTCCGGAACCTTTTGGAAGCTTTCCGATACAATACCGAAAAAAAACCAAACTTTTTTCCGGAACCCAAAATATGACTTCCCATATATAAATCTTTACCTCTGGACCATTCCAGAGCTCCTCGTGATATCCTGGATCCCATCCGGGACTCCGAACAACCTTCGTACTTTCCACTGTTAATATCTCATTACTACCCTAGCGCTACCGAACGTTAAGCGTGCGACCCTACGGGTTTGGGAACATGCAGACATGACCGAGACTCCTCTCCGGTCAATAACCAATAGCGGGACCTGGGTGCCCATATTGATTCCTACATATTCAACGAAGATCTTTATCGGTTGAACCACGATGTCGAGGATTCGGGTAATCCCGTATGCAATTCCCTTTGTCAAGCGATATGTTACTTGCCCGAGATTCGATCGTCGGTATCTCCATACCTAGTTCAATCTCGTTACCGGCAAGTCTCTTTACTCGTTCCGTAATACAAGATCCCGTGACTAACTCATTAGCCACATTGCTTGCAAGCTCTTTACGATGTTGTATTACCGAGAGGGCCCAGAGATATCTCTCCGTCATACGGAGTGACAAATCCCAGTCTCGATCCATGCCGACCCAACAGACACCTTCGAAGATACCTGTAGAGCATCTTTATGATCACCCAGTTACGAAGTGACGTTTGATAGCACACAAAGTATTCCTCCGGTATCCGGGAGTTGCATGATTTCATGGTCTTAGGAATAGATACTTGACATGAAGAAAGCTATAGCAATAAACTCAGTGATACGATCAAATGCTAAGCTTATGGTTGGGTCTTGTCCATCACATCATTCTCCTAATGATGTGATCCCGTTATCAAATGACAACTCATGTCTATGGTTAGAAAACCTTAACCATCTTTGATCAACGAGCTAGTCTAGTAGAGGCTTACTAGGGACACGGTGTTGTTTATGTATTCACACATGTATTTAAGTTTCCGATCAATACAATTCTAGCATGAATAATAAACATTTATCATGAACAAGGAAATATGATAATAACTAATTTATTATTGCCTCTAGGGCATATTTCCAACATGAAGGGACAGGCGGTACCACCCCGGTAGAGGTGGACCTGAGTTCCCGACAGTCTCTGGATAAGTCGGGTTGACCAGGAGGGTACCCACGAGATAATTACGCGGCACGGCCAGGCAGGCAGAGACCGCCCTAGAGAGGGATGGTCCTGGCCCTTGTCGTAAGTCCGCGAGACGGGGCGACGGGATCACTGATCGTCACCGCGAGCTCCCAACACACTAATGGGTTTGAATATGTGATCTGAGTAGGCCTCTGGCCTTTTCGCACTAACCACCACGCGGGATAAGTTATGGGCACTCGGCGTCGTACAATTCTCCCGAAAGCTCTCCAGATGTCACAGTTCAGAGATGCGGGTTGATTGTTGGGGTGGACGGTAACCTCCTGCGCTTGTATAAGGAGGTGGGTCTTGTCCCCGGCCAGTCGCGTAACGCGCAGGAGTGCAAAGGGCGATGGGCCCAAGACCCCTGACCGCTTAGGATGTAGACCGGCGTGCTGACCTCTCTGTTGAGCCTAGGTAGGACTACGGCGTGTCAATCAGCCGAGGCCGGGCATGACCCGAAAAAGTGTGTCCGGCCAGAGTTAATCGAGCGCGTTGGGTAAGTTGGTGCACCCCTGCATGGAAGTTATCTATTCGAATAGCCATGTCCACGGTAACAGGACGCTCGGAGTTGTATCCCGATCTACTACAACTAGAACTGGATACTTGTGATACTAAATTGATATGTTGGCTCCGGGATCGCTTTCTCGCAGGGAGTCGAGGAAGGATCTCTGGGCGTTGCTAATATATACTTGTTTTTATATTATATGTAACTCTACTCTCTTCTGTTGCTGCAAGACGCTGCAAGATGCTAGTCTTCGATAGGCTAGGCCTTCCCCTCTATTCTGTCAATTCTGCAGTATAGTCCACAGATACAGCCCCTTCCCTTTGATACTGATGCATACTTAGCATAGATCTGATGTAAGTCTTGCGAGTACTTTGGATGAGTACTCATGGTTGTTTTGCTACCTTTTTACCCCCCTACCCGATTGCTGTGATCAGATAACGGAGCCCCGGAGTCAGCTGATCCCGCCGACAACTACTACTACCCCGACGGAGCCTACTACTACGTGGAGACCGACAACCAGGAGTAGTTAGGAGGCCCTAGGCAGGAGGCCTGCGCCTTTTCGATCTAGTTGTCGTTGTTTTGCTCAGCCTTCTTAAGGCAAATTTGTTTAGTTATGTCTGTACTCAGATATTGTTGCTTCCGCTGACTTATGTATTCGAGCCTTCGTGGCCTGGCTTGTAATATAAAGCTGTATGACTTTAACTTGTTTCTAGAGTTGTGTTGTGATATCTTCCCGCGAGTCCTTGATCTTGATCGTGCGCATTTGCGTGTATGATTAGCACACGATTGAGTCGGGGGCGTCACAACATACTCCGGATGCTCTCATGCGAATCTCGCCATCGCGACATCGTCGCTATCGCCGAGAGCAATGACAATGGCCAGCCTCTTCTTTTTCGCCGTCTTCTTCATCATCTCCTCCATCCGAATACCCTCCGGCATGAGGAACTCCGCATCCGCCTGGGTCTCAATCTACGGGAAGTTGAACTCCGTCTTCGGCCTCCCGGCACGCCACACTGCCACGTTGTATGCACGCACGGCCTTGTCGACGGTGTCATACGTGCCGAGCCAGAAGCGGCGGCCCACGTCGGAGAACTCGACGCCGAAGTTGTCGTATGGCTTCGCCCGCACTCCGAAGAACCCAGTCTTGCTCTTGGAGACCTTCTTCGGCGGCTTGGTGCCGGCGGCGGCGGGTACGAATCGGGCGGCGTGCAGCCGCGGGCAGAGGGCGTGGGAGGGCGGAGGTCGGATGGAGGCTAGGCGGGGGGCGGTTGAGCGGCGGTGAGGACGGAACCGGAGGCGGGGCCGAATCGGGCGATTCGCGTCGATGGCGTTCGGAGGTGGGGTGGGGCGGCGGCCGGAGGTGGGGTGGGGCTTGGCGAGGGCTTGGGGCTGGCAGTGGAGCGGCGGCGACGACGGAAATGGCGGCGGGGCCGAATCAGGCGGCGGCGGATGGGCGGCAAAAAAGCTCCCAATTCGCGGCGTGCGGCGGCGGCCGGCGGCGGAGGAGCGCCTGAACCGGTAGCGGGGCCGGATCTGGTGTGGGGCGACGGCGGCGTGGTGTGGTGGGCGGGCGGGCGGCGGCGGCAGTGCGGCGAAAAAGCTCCCAATTCGCGGCGTGCGGCGGCGGCCGGAGGTGGAGGAGCAACGGAACCGGCAGCAGGGGCGGCGACGGGGCCGGATCTGGCGCGGGGCGACGGCGGCGTGGTGTGGTGGGCGGGGGGGGCGGCGGCAGTGTGGCGGGAGGTGGGAGGAAGAAGATGTGGGTGGGGGAAGGAAATGAAGGGTAATTGGCGGTTGGTGCGTGTCCGCCGGTGCATCTCCAGGTGTTGTATTTTACATCTCTTGGAGGAGGTGATGTAAAAAAAATTACATCTACATCATCTGTTGGAGTTGGGTTTTTGGCCTCGGAGATATAAAAGTTAGTTATTTTTACATCTACATCGTCTATCGGAGATGCTCTAAGAGGGGTACAATGATAGTAGATGGATTATCTAAATCCAACCTTGTTCAAAGAGAAGTAATTTCGCTTCACTAGCAAGCTAATGGGCCACAACAATTGCCTCCCACGCCTCAATGCTAGAATGAAGAAATCTCGATGAACTCGGTAACTGTATGGCAGGAGTTCTCATAAATCGTCACTGCCGGCCTCATCGACCGACTTCTGCATAACCTCATCATTGTCCTGAGTTAATGAAAGCACATTTAGTTAGTCCATGAAGATTAGCCCAGGAGTAAACTGAAACGAAGAGCGGCCACCCTGGGAATGAGGATCACAAGCCTAGTCGAGTTTCCAAGGTTCATGTGCGCAGGCCGCCCCAGGAGCATCGACCGCCGACACATTCGACGACACTGGAAAAAAAAAGAACACCTGAATCTGACTGCCACGCCTAGGGTCAATTCATTAGCCTCAGGTCATGGCTGTGCATTCGGCAATTTTGCCTCTTGTTGTCAATACAAAATCAGAGGATTTGCTCTTGGCAAGCAGAGAGCAAAACTAGCATGAAAGCACACAGGCGCAATGCTTCCAGAGCCACCGTTTCTAGCTTCATATCCAAAGGGGGCCAGAAAGGCAAAATCAAAATCGGTGAAGCATTTGAGGTACGACGATGTTGCAAAGAATATCGTCGGCCAAAAATAGATATGCGCATGCTGAGGAGAATGAATGAAAAAATTGGTCTGCTTTACTACCATTCATCATTGGAGAAGTGCTACAGAAAGCTTAAGGGGAAAAAAGACGTGGGATCACTACACATTCCCTCTTCACTGTATACATGCTTGCTACAATGAGAAATATTATATATATATATATTTGGATTGTTAGATGGGTTAATATTAATATGAGATGTTAGTTCTGAACTTGTTCCTTTCTCTCATGAAGTAATTTTTTGTGCAGGTGCGTCGACATCAAGAAGGCGGATATTCTTTTCGGTAAAACATGACCCTTTGATTGATTTGGGTTCATTACTCAACTTTGTACTGCTTCCTCATATGACTGTCACCTCCATAAATCTCATTTGGATTCAGTTCTGTATTATTGTTTATTTCCAAGTGTGCCACTCGGGTTTCTGATAATTGTAGTGGGTTTCGGCAGAGTGGCGTAAGGTGGTGACATTGCAGCTGCCAGATCGATTCAAGCTCTATTTGAATGTTTTAGTCCATCTATGCTTTTGATTATGTTTTTGTATTCTTAATTGTATTCGTCGCTTCATGTTTATAGTGTTATGAATATTCACCTAGAGCTTGATAATCTACAAGAGGAGATTATACTTGTTTCTCAAGTATTTGCACTAAACTACCGATTACTCTCAGCATCCCTGTCTGACACAGTTTGCAATGATACTGCTGTGTTCTACAATATTTCTTTATCTCTTGCCTTCACCTCTTCACTACTTTTTCTTAATCAATGTTTGTTTCCTTTTGTACTGATTACTTTCAGCATGCCTGTCTGACATGGCTTCCAATGTCAATGGTAATATAAACCTTTATAGAATCGTTTGTGTTTTCTCAATTTTAGAAGCTGCTTTAACCATCTTCTATGTTTTCGAACTTCCACTAGTCTGGTTTTGAAAAATGATCTTTAACTTAGTTGTATAACTTCATGTCTGTTTTCTCCCCTACCATTTACAGCTTAGTTACACTGTTCTATAATTGAAATCTCTATTTCCAAACAAACAATGATATTTACGGCTGTTGCATATGCTACTTAACTTGCTTCTCACCTAGATCAAACTGAATGCAGGAACACCTGGCGGAATCCAGTACTTTGGAGAGTTCGAAGATCACTGTTACTGGGCTAATGAGGTTAAGCTCTATGAACACCATGTAGATGCTCTTTTTGCTATGTTCTGGCACAAAAAACCAGACATCAACTACTACGTGTGCACCATCAATAAAACATTTGCCAAGCCAGGCCAGCGCATGGTAACATCAAAAACACACTCTAGCTTCCATATTACACAACACTACATTCATCTAAATTACTTGTTTTCTCCTAACAGTATTTTCAGGTCCACTATACGGAAGAGAACCTGCTGGAGTACATTGATCCACATGATGATACACTTATCGTCAGGCTCGCAGATGGGCATCTACTCGCCGAATGTCGCATTATGCTAGGAACTGACAAAAGGGCCACTATCACCACCAACTGGTCCGAGTTTTGTCGCCGTGCCAACATTCGCGAAGGAGACATATGCGCTTTTCATTTCAAGGTGACTACAAAGCGCCGCCTTGCACTCACCGTGCACCGCGTCTAGATGGACCATCGAAGCCTCTAGATGGACCATCGAAGACAACGCAAGTCGTCTGTGAATATAATGTAGCACTCTTAAGTACGACTCCCTCCGTCCCATAATATAAGAGCGTTTTTGACACTACACTAGTGTCAAAAACGCTCTTATATTATGGGACGGAGGGAGTACTAATTATGCTCTATGATGTGATGAACCTATAGTCTACTTTTGGATGCTGCTATCGGGTGCTTTTGAAGATCCAACACCTATGCCGTTGCCTATGTAAACTCTGTTGTTGTCACTCATGTGGTTTACATCCACCTGTTAATATCCATAATGGTACTCTTGTGTACAATTATTTATTTCTACTGCCGTTCTCTGCTTCAGATGTCAGTTGTCTAATTAACAGCAATCTCTTGTGTACAATTATTTATTTCTACTGCTGTTCTCTGCTTCAAATGTCAGTTGTCTAATTAACAGCAACATCAAACACGCTAATCAGTACACAAAAGTATGTGCAAGGGACGCCCACTAGCTGGCACCGCACAGCTCCCGCTCAGGGCCGGGCCCATGGGTGTACAAACAGTGCGGCCCGCACAAGGCCCATAAATTTTAGGGGCCCCAAATTTTTGTATAGGCCTAGTTGATCCAGCAGGCCGAAAGGCCCGGATAGCGTCGCACGCCTGGCTCTCAAGTAATTTGATCGCTTATTATCGATGGCCTGAGAGAATACCAATCGTTCGCACGATCTACAGGCGTGAGCGCATGAGCAAGATCCCGATCTACGATACAAACCCTAACGGCGCATCAGCCAGCCCGCAGCTGCAGGCTGACGACGCAGCAGAGGACCGGCGGCCAGGTCTGCGACGCTGGGAGGCACGGGAACAACAACAGCAGGTGAGTAGCACAGGCACACGGCTGTTTTCCGGCGACGCGCGCTAAATCAACTTAACCAAATCAATCTTTAAATCAACTAATCAAGAGCACTGACTTCATCCTTCAGGACAGCCGTGATGGCGTCTCGCCTCAGGCTGCTCGCCACTCCACTCTTCTTTTTTCAATCATAGTAATACTAATCAAGGTGCATCGTCTTCGTCAATCAATCTCGGCGTGATGGCGTCTTGCCTCCAGGCTGCTCGCCACTCCTTCAGTCCCTCTTGCCTCGTCCAGCAACAATTCAACCAGGCAGGTTTCACATCCATGAATTCTGGAGTCTCAGTTCTACAAATAGTGTGCATCTAACTGTTTGATGTTTATCCCTTTAATTTTTTTCATCATTTGGATAGTTTTATATTAATTGGTCTAGACGTCTTGTGTTTCAAAATCCAAGTTATGTCCTCTAAAAATCTATCTAGAGAATATGAATTTGGTTACTAGAAACATACGAAAAGAAAAAAAAATAGAGGATTTAATTCAATATATCGTAAAGGAGCTGTAGATAAATTGATTATAGTTTATTTTTCTAAGAAAGTAGGCCTCGTTTTAGAGTTTGGCACAGGGCCCTGAATTTCACCGGCCTGGCCCTGCTCCCGCTCAGGAGGCGCTCAAGGGCGCGCCCCAACTAGATCGGGATCGCGCCTTGGCGCGAGGGTGCCGGTCCCAACGTTTTGGTCAAGTAGGTAATGCTAAGTCAGTAGTAATCCAGGTTCTGGTGCCATATTCTTAGTTTGTTGCTGGCGGGTGGTGCCTGGCTCAACACATTACCCAGACGTGTAAACAAAGTACAAAGTTTTGCAAGAGTAATCAAACATAAGATTGTCTTTATAGATAGCATAACTGTTGCCAACACATCTTGGCGCATTGTCTGGTCCATCCCATAGGTGCAACGCGCCCTAAATAATGACATAATGACAGATCCAAAATAAAAAGAGCAATGTAGCTGCCTATGATAGATTGCTATTTGATCAGAAAGCATAAAGACACAAGCAAGGAATAGTAATTGCTCATGTCAATAGGTTGACAACTATACATCCATTACAGAGGATAGATGCTTAATATGCCAGAAGCAAGTCAGATTCCAAAATAACAAAGAGCAGAGTAGCTACCCTTTGGTAGATTCTATTTGATCACAAAGGCATAAAGACCCAATTCATACCATACAATGGTTGTCTACGACAATAAGTTCACTGCAATATACCAAAAGCAAGAGATACATCATAATAACAAAAGTACATCGAAAGGTGTAGCGGCTGCCGATGCGTCTGAAGCTCGTAGCAAGCACGCAACTTCCCTTGTAGAGTATATGTCCTGGCAAGAAGAGGAAAGGAGGTGGAGCACCACAATACATAATTTATTAGACTAAAGAGCACTACAATATCACAATAATTTGGAGCAATTGTATACCTACTCATGATCTCAACAGATGCGACTTTGGTACATGTATTTCTTTGATCATTTTTCATTTGAATAATCACGATCTTAAAATTATGACGGTGCAGTTTGGTTATAATCAAATTAATCAACCAGCTATGCAAGTATGATAGTTATCAACAAAGAGCCACGTCACGCCAGTTCTAAATTGCAGGATAGGTGCTTACCATATTTTCTAAGATTGGCATGCATCTATTAGAATCAAGAAATACATGTATACGCCAGCAGCTAGTGCTCGGGAGGGGGGGTGAATTATGCTTATGCAACGCCATGAATATCTAAATATTTTTTTTAATATATATGATGCATTTACTTTGGTTTTTCAGCTGTCGTGGTCAAAATTTTAAACTTGACTTGTATTCTACAAAAATATTTATCTGATGTGATGTGATCCAGTGTGTTGTTGCAAATAGAAATATATATTTTTAGTCAATCATTTGTACATCTCTAACCTATACGCTCTAACTATGCTTACTATGTCATTATGAAGTTATTAACTTTCTTGTCATCATTTATAATTAGAACATGACACTACTTTGATATATCCTCTTCTTGACAGAGATCCTAAAAAACATCTTTGAAGATATAAAGTTCAGTAGTCTGTCGATTCGTTTCAAAGGATGCAAAGAAAAACTGCCGAGTAGGGGATGCTCACCTGCTGCTGTAGGCGTTGCTTGGAGGTGCCGGCAGATGGATGGGCTGTGTTGGCCACCAGATCCGGCGCACGCGCAAGCTCGACGGGGAGCAGCGGTGTGAGAGCTTTGATGTCGCGGCGGCTCACCTCTTCCTCATCCATTCTATGCTGGCAGCCATGCTTTTCCTAAGGCTGAGGAAGAGGGGGGCAAAGCAGGTCACCAAACCAACCAGCGAGGCCAGAGAAGCATGGGGTGAGATCGAGGCATACATACCTGTTCGATAGTGTCGTGTGGTGCGGCGGCGAGGACGACGACGACATCAGCAGCGGTGGTGGCATCTGGTCGGCGGTAACCACGGGGGTCCCCACCGTCTAAGTGGCACGCCTTGGCGCGCATTGCCCGTCGCACCGTCGTGACCCAGCATGTATAAATCTTGTACCTCCAAAGGAACTTACGACACTCTTTCAGGACTAAGGAGTTTAGTATAGAGCGCAAACAATAGAGATATACCAAAAGCATGGTAAGCTGAGTATAGTAAGTCGATAGGATAATTAATTTGCAAGCACATGACAAAATTTGTTCCAAAAAGCCAGAGTGGCAGTGCCAGATAGAACAAACTGTTTGCATCAAGTTTAGTAGAAAGAAAAAAGATTAAAGATACCAAAAGCCTGAATGTTAATCTCCAAATTCCACAATATAAAATGTTTTTGTAAAGGGAACTAGTGAAGCACCTTGTAATTTACTCCCTAAAATGTTTTTGTAAGCTATGTTAGCTTGCAAAAACGTCTTATATTATGGGACAGAGGTGGTAGAAAAGTAAACGAATTTTTACAGCTTGTTTTGTCTGTTTCAGTTTAGTCAGTGTATGCGTATCCTTGTGTTTAAGGAACTGGTTTTACAACGGTGCGATGATCTGCAAGCATATGGATTGTTTCTCTGAAAAACATAGATAAAGGCTAACTACATGTAACAATGGTTTCTATCTCTTTGTCCGAACTTCTCGCAACAAAATTGAAATGGCAAGTAGCCTAAGTTAGGCCTAAGAGAGGGAAATGATCAGGCAACATGATGATCCTGAATTTTTCTTCTGCACCTTTTCGTAATAATTAGTTGCGAAGATAAATGTGAAATCAGTAATTGAGTAGTACTCCCTCCGTCCTTGAAAGAGTATACTTCCAACTTTGTTGGATAGTCAAACTTTTTTATGTTTGACCGTATTTATACAATAATACACCAACATTTATGCCATCAAATTAGTAGCATTAGATTCATGATAAAATATATTTTCATCATATACCTATTTGATTTCACAAACATTGATATATTTTTGTACAAACTCGGTCAAATTTTGAGATAGTTTGACTCTCCAACAAAATTGGAAATACACTCTTCAAAGGACGGAGGAAGTACTCCTTCCAAACATCACTCCCACCTCCCTAGGTTGCGACCAGAGAGTTTTCTCTTTTTTTCGTAGATCCGTTTATTCAAAACATTTTATCTCTTAAACAGTGCGTCCAAATCTCGAACCGTTCACCATTGGTTTTCTCGCATCGAGATCTTTAAAACTAGATCACATGTTGATAGGTTTTGACGAACTTTTTTTTCACAAAAAAAACCGGACGAAAAAACCGAACCAGGAGCACTTTTTTTTCCCTTTCCGAAAGAGGCATGACTGTGCCTCTCACGGAAGCAAATCCGTGCCTCCACGAGAAGTAAACCTGTGCCTCTCGCGGAAGGAAAAAACAGGGTTTTTTTTCCGTTACCGAGAGGCACGGCCGTACCTCTCGCGAAAGCAAATCCGTGCCTCTTGCAAAAGCAAAACCGTGCCTCTCGTGGAAGAAAAAAAATAGAAAACACGTTTTTTTCCGTTCTCGAGAGGCACGGCCGTGCCTCTCGCGAAAGAAAATCCGTGTCTCTCACGGAAGGAAAAAACATGTTTTTTTTCGTTTCTGAGAGGCACAGCCGTGCCTCTCGCGAAAGCAAATCCGTGCCTCTTGCGAAAGCAAAACCGTGCCTCTCGCGGAAGGGGAAAAAAAGAAAACGCGTTTTTTTCTCGTTTCCCGAGAGACACGGTCGTGCCTCTCGCAAAAGCAAATCTGTGCCTCTCACGGAAGCAAAAAAAACGCGTTTTTTCGCACAATTTTTTTTTTCGATTTTTTTGTCCAAAAGCTAAGAAAGACTGGTGGAAAACCAAAAAGCCGAAGAAAACCGAAAAAACACGTCTAAAAAGCCGAAAACGCGTGCGAAAAAATAAAAAAAATCCAGAGGGAGCGCCCAGACCGCGACATGTGGCAATGGCTGAGAGCGCGACACCCCAAGTGATCGTTGAGAGGGTCCCGAAGGAGCGCTCGACGACAACAGAGACGGTAATATTGGGCTTTAAAGCCTGTGGGCTGAGTTATATACTCTAAAATTGTCTGGCCCATGAATTCCAGGATACAAGGCCAATTTTTGGATTGGGTCCTTCTAGAGTACACACCTTACGACAAGTATAGGTGCAAACCAACCCTGTGGTTGGATGGTTAGGAGGACAGTGGTATTTTTAGCCCATCAATGTTCAAATCCTGGTGCTCGCATTTATGCTAAATTTATTTTAGGATTTCCGGTGACTTAAGACAAGTATAGATCCGAAACGAGGCAAATAGTGCCTTTTTGGGCTTGCAATAATCGTGTTCCTAAATATTGCATTCGGCCAATTTAAAGCTTTATGGGCATTAAATAACTTGACATAGTATAGTACAGATGAAAAGAAAGATAATGAAAGTTTAGTTGAATGAAATTTATCTATACTGTTTATAACTCATGAGAGTTTTTAAAGCTAAGACATAAAACATCTACTAAGCCTGGCCTTAAGGATTACGATTGTGGGAACAGGCTGTACTACTGCTAACGTTTGGAGTCAACTTTATTCAAATAGGACAGATTTCTTACCCTTTTATCCCTAAATTCTTACAACGGCTAGCTTTTTTTAAGGTGTCTAATTCAGTTATTCAATTACTCCCTCCATTCTTTTCTACATGTCGCATTAGCTTTGTCCTAAGCTAAACATTATTATCTTTGACCAGCTATTTTACAAAATTCTTATAGTTTCACAACATATGAATTACATATTATGATAGTATTTTTTATAGTGAATCTAAAAACTTAAATCTTATGACATGAACCTATATAAATTTTACGAAATCAATCATTAAAGATATAAATGTTTGACTTAGGACAAAGTTAATACGACATCTAATAAAAAATAAAATGAGTAATAGGTTAAATTAAAGAGTTAATGCATAAGGTACTGTAAATTTATCAAGGGGTGCTATTTAAATTCACAAACTTTGAAAATATATTTCTGGATCTCTAAGCTTATTAAGTGGTGCACCGTACGTCTCCAAACTTGTTACATTACCAAAAATATGTTTTGAAGATTTGTGAACCTCGGTGACATAAATGTAGGAGCTGCTCATGCATTTAACTTTTAACTTTAGATGAAAAAAAACACGCCCGTAGTAGTAGTGCTGCTGCTTTTAAGGGAGCTGATCCAAAGAAGACATCACATCACGGGTTTGACTAAACGAAGCATCTCCACGACGCAGAGATACCTGGGATCAGACCAAATACGGCTGGGACGCCAAGAAACGCAGACATGGCTCGCCGGATCTCTGAATCTCTGAGCAAGATGTGCAGTGCAGGTGCAGGTGCAGGTGCAGCACAACACTGTCGGAGGACGAAGCTACTGGACTGGACTAGACTATGGTGTCCTGTCTGTCTCTGATCTTGGACCCCCCGGCACCTAACGACGGAAGCTTTTTGCTTTTTTTCCCTGTCTCGGATCCTCGCAGAGATCTGGCGATCCATCTATCCCCCCAACCTCTTCTCTTCCCCAGGCGCACATTGTCTCCGATTCACCGGTCATCAACCGACCCCGCGCGGCCCAGCATTGCCGTGCCCCAGCCGGCGACCCGGGACCAGCTCGCCGCCGCCGCCGCGAGCCGAGACTAAATGGGGTCATTTAACGGCCACGTGCTGCCAGGGACGCTGTTCCTGGCGGTGGGCCTGTGGCGGGTGTGGTCCGCCGTCGCGGGCTTCGCCGCCGACCCGCCGGCGTTCCGCGTCCGCGCGTGGTGCCCACTCGAGCTCCCCAGGGCGCCCCGCCTCCTGGAGCTCTACGTGGTGGCTGGCGGCGCGTTCCTCGACATGTGCCTGGAGCTCGGCGGCGGCGTCCTCGCCGGCCGCGGCGATGGGGTCGCCCCGGAGTCCAGCCTCATCTACCTCGAGCACGCCGGCATGCTCCTCTTGTTCTTCCTCTTCGGCGCGCTCGCCCTCCTCTCCCAGAAGTGCAGCAGGTGTGTTGCCGTCCTTCTCCGTACTCCGTGGATCTGTCAACTCTGTTCTTGAGTTGGTGTAAATTGTAATGCCATTCTTCAGATAGCTCAAAATTGGTAGAAAACTTTGTGTGAAATTCGTAGGACCAAAAGTCGAACTGAGACATAAATTTGGTAATGTTTGATGATTTCGTTGCATAGTTAAAGGTCACATTTTGCCTTCAGTTAACACCCGGTTTAAGCTGAGCTCTCTGCAATTGCGATCGTCATCTCAGACACATTTTATTTGTTGTCAATTTTAGTAACATTATCAGCCAGTTTTGATGACCATCTCAGATAGATTTTACTTGATGTCATAAGTTCACTGCAATGGCGATCACCGCAGGTACCTGCCCCTGACCGACGGCGAGCTGTGCCTGGTGGCGGCGACAGCGTTCACGTCGGAATTCCTGCTCTGCTCCTACCACTCGGCCACCCACAGAGGGCTGGAGGGGTACTACCACCACCTCCTCGTCATCCTCATCGGCCTCTGCATCCTCGCCACCGTCCTTGGCGTGCTCTTGCCGGCGAGCTTCCCCGTCGACGTCGCTGCCGGCATGCTCATCGCGCTGCAGGGGCTGTGGTTCTACCAGACGGCGCTCACGCTGTACGGCCCCATGCTCCCGGACGGGTGCGACCGACATGCCAACGGCCACCAAGTCGACTGCCACAGCCGCGCCGCAGAGGAACGCGCCGAGCAGCTGGCTAACTTCCAGCTGTTCGGGGCTGTGTTCATCGCCTTCGTCTACATGCTTGGGTGCTATGCCGTCGCCGCGGCCATGTACGGGCACCCTGACCTGGCGGCCATGCATGACGAGCACGTCGCCGCCCTGGAGTGCCGCGGCGGCGGTGGCGCCTGCGCCGAGGAGTGCGTGGTCTAGTGGCGTCTGATTAGTACTCCCTCCGTCCCATAATGTAAGACGTTGCCTCGGTATACTCGGTAGCAAGTGCAAAACATGGTGATGTGATATGTTGTTGTTAGTAGCGCTGTTTCAATTGTGAGCGACGTTTGAAGTGAAACTTTGCAAATTGAGAAAAGTTTCAAATGGAGAATATTAGCTGGATCAAAAGTTTTGCCACCTTTGCTGATGCTTCATCCTAGTACAGGTCAGTGCCTCCCTCTCCTGATGTTCTAGCTAGTGCTCTTTTCATGTGTACGTGAAATACGGTGTGCTTGTTCATTCTTCATTGATCAATAGACCAGAAATGTTTTGGTGATCCACAATCAGGTGTTTCATCCATACAGCTAGTGCTCTTTTCATGTGTACTGTATGTGATACATGCTCTCCAATCGTATCGGCAGATGTGTATGTCATGGCAGATGGTAATTAAGTGGGCTCCTGTACAAATTGCTATCAAGCTTTCATAAACCCAATTTGTTGTTTTGCAACCAGTAGCATGCATCTGTGCAGATGAGATTAGTACTTTTTGAAGTTGAATCTATATCACATTAGCATAGTTTACTAGGAAAAAACATTTTTTTTCTGCCAAACTACTAAATAAACATGAACATCACTATTGAGAAGATGTACTGGTAGAATAATTGAGGTAGGATCCTTGATAAATTGCAAGTATTTCCTATGCAATGCAAAATTCACCTACTTTTTTTTGAACCGGGGAGATTCCCCATTCCCATTCATTTCTGAACGGAAATACGCTGAACAGAGAATTGCAACAACTCATGATCTGCGAGCCTTGGCATAGCACGTACATCGCCGACTGTATGCACGGTTACTTCCTCCCCGAATCTGAGAAGAAACAAAGGATATTTAGGTTCGGAGAAAGCCGCCGACTGTATGAATGGTTAGTTCATCCCCGAATCTGAGAAGAAACAAAGGATATTTAGGTTCGCAGAAAGCGGAAAAGGAGATAAGGGAGAAGAGCAGACCAAGCATCATATACATCAACCGAAAGTTATTTACCTTATTATTATTATTATTATTATTATTATTATTATTATTTTGAAAAGGAGGATGACCCCCGGCCTCTGCATCTGGGCGATGCATGCAGCCATTTTATTAATTATTCACAAAGACCTTACAAAGTAGTACATCAGGTAGTCTGAAGCCACCATCTTAGCAACACTGTCGCTACTCCTATCCACCTGATGAAGGGGTACCGATAGTCCGAGCCTAATACCAAACAGACATCGCACAAATGCCTAACATCTAAAGCCAGAAGCCCCAACCAAGCCACATACTGGGTTTGGGGCACAAACTGGTCCGACGCACACTCTGTGTCGTCGCCGCCATCTTTCACCAATCCATCTTCAGAGCAGAAACTAATGTACCGACCTTGCCAGGCCTCTCTGCCATTAATGCCACCATGACGCCAGACAGCATCCTCCTCCTGCGCGAGTCCATCTCCGCGCATCGGACGCCAAGTCTCGACAGCGCCATGCCGCCGAGATCCGCCGCCATCAATGTGTAAGATGAAACACCGCTCCACCAAAGAAGCCGTCCTCTGGTCACTCGAGCCCGTGTGTACCTCCAAGAATGACGCCCCCAAGGGGGAAACGACACCAGAGCGTCGCCGTCATCCGATCTACTGATCTAGGGTTTCCCCCGGAGGTAACAGAGAGTGGTCTTGAACTTCTCCACGGTGATGCCTTCAAGAAGGGAACGACGCAGATAGCGCCGCCACCGCCGGCCTTGGCAGTAGCCGAAAGCAAGTTTTCACCCAGATCTGTTCGAAGAAACCATCTCTCGTGCACGGGCCGCCGCCACCAACAGCACCACCAGGCCGAGCACACGCCACCGCCGGCACCACCACGGTGCCCAGAGGCCGCGAGACCCGACGCCACCACGCCTGACAGGTTGCCACGGTCCGGCCCGAGCACCATCCAGATCCGATATGGGGTCAAGAGCCCCAGGCCGCAGCAGCTGTCGAGGCGGCACCACCGGACGGGGACAAGCCCTCCACCCCGCCACAGAACGAGCCGCCGCCGGAGCTTCGAAGCGCCGCGCCACCAAGCCCACCGGGAACAGTTGCGCCGCCACGAGGAAGGAGGGAGAGCCGCGCCAGGAGAGAGGCCCCGCCGCCGCCGGCACTGCCCGGGCTTTGCCCGGCAGTGGCCCTCGGCGGCGGCGAGGGAGAGGGGAGGGTGGAGGAGGGCCGGCGGCGGGGGCGGCTAGGGTTCCCCCGTGTCGCCTCCGAGAGGGACGCGGGGGACGAGAGGGAGAGAGGGACCTTATTAATGGACTTCCGTCGCTAATATGTCCATATGTCAAGGGTGGGATGGTTGGGGTGGACTTCAATAGCATGCCTCACCGCAGCCTCTGCTTCCTCCACCTCCTGCTTGTTGGCGCCACCAGATCCTAAACACGAGCACCAAACACTACAGCGACAACAGGTACCCCAGGCCCAAGTCAAAACCACCATCAATTTCTCTCGTTCCCTGCACTGCGAAATCCAAATTAAGTTCTGCTAGCGTCGGCATAGCTCCTTGCTGAAACACCACTGGCCCTCCGAATTCACACAACCAGCCATGTACCCTCATGGGAACGAACAAGCACCAATGGTGAATCTCCCTTGGATCCCGAGTTCCTCATGGCCTGCCGTCAACTCTAGACGATAGAGAGCAGGCAACCTTCCAAGGATTTCAAGATCCTCCTGCTGCAACACCCTCACGTTGATAATGAGGATCGAGAGGTCCACCTTCACCCAAGCAGGCAACCTAGAAAACCAGCAGGTGCTCACTAGTTCCAAATTACGGAGATGTTGTGGGGCAATTACGACCCAACCATCCAAGCTGCATTTACCATATTTGATCTTGATATTTAGACTCCGGATTTTATGCAGTTCGTTTAGGCACTCCACCAGGGATTTATCTAACCCATCCATGTTAAATGAAGTAAAGCAGATAATTTCCAGCACTTCCAGCTCTGTTAGATGGCCTAGCCCTTGTAAGATGTCTATGAAGTCATCGTGAAGGCCTACAACTGAAAGCTCTTCAAGGGCTCAGTGCCCTTCTTTGTCTCCACTGATTGGCATCTCATCCTCGGTATCTACATATTCATCCACCTGCTCCGCCTAATACATCCGCCCCGCTCTCCTGTAAATATCAAAACAAAATGGAACAACATAAGAGTCCAATTTGCATATGCACTAACTGAAAAAGGGAACAACACTTGTTGTTTCCTACGGCCATTTACAACATCAGCATTGTCAACGCTTGGAGGGTACGGCGAGGGATACTTTTACCCAACATGGGTGGCAGCATGATCTTAGGATTGGCCCCCCTCCGTTGTAGGCGTTATACGGACTCCACATGTTTCTTTGTATTTCGCTTTTTTATTTTTCGTTTATGTGAGAGGACATTTTTTGACTGTGTGCATCTTACTTATGTAGAGGCCGGACGTAATGCTTAAATCAACGAATGTTATTTGCAAAAAAAAAAAGCATTGTCAACGAATGTAGACACAGCACCATTCGCAGCCTCAGCGCGCTAGCACCATCGTAGACCTCGGCAATGTCCTTCTGCGGTAAGGATCTGGCCGCAGCGCTTCCTCGTAGCTGCCCGGAGCTTCGCCGATGGCGGGGGCAGGTCCTCTTTCGGCTGGCCCTGCTGATGCTCCTGATGCCACGAATCAACGCGGGAGGAGGGCGCATAACAGGCCGATCTCGGTCCCTGGAGCGCACTGGAACCGAGGTGGGCCAGCCTCGCCGGCCGGAAGACGAGACGGAAGCTTTCCCAATTTTATGTTTTTTTTAACGGAGCTTTTTCCAAATGTAACAGAAAAGGGGCGGAGAGGGCATGGCTTGCAGATATGTTTGGGCCTAAAGCCCCATCTGTGCCAACGCCCAACAGTGACACGTTCGGAACACTTGCTCACTTAATACTATATATTTCCCTCATAAAAAACTTAATACTATATATATAGGGTGGGTCTATTCTGCTAACACCCTTAAGACTCTTATTCTACTAACACTAAACCTTATTCTGCTAACACTTCGACACTGCGAAAACCCCCAAACCGAACCACACGAAAAAGAAAAAGAGAACAGCAGCCCCCACCCCCACCCACCTCCTTCCCCCACTCCACCCCAACCTCTCGCCTCATACACCTACTCCCGACCCACCTCCTTCTCCCACTCTTTCTCCCACTCTGCCCCCAACCGCGCTGCCCGGCGGCCGATCCGGGCCGGCTACCGCCCCCAGCGCGCCTCCCGGTGGCGCATCCGGACCTAAAACCGCCCCCAACGCGCCTCCCGCGGCGGATCCGAGCCGGAAACCGCCGCCATCCTTTGCTGCCTCTCGTCAGAGCCCCGACGCCCTGCCACCACCGTCCTCCGCGCCTGCTGGCGCCGCCGAAGCACCCACGCCGCACAAACCCACCTCCACGCGCCGCCCCTCCGTGCACGCCTCGCCTCGACACCCTGCACTCCGACCTCCTGCGCCGCCATGACGGGTCAAAAGGGCCGCCGTCCGCGCGCTCCTGTCTGCATCGCCCTTGGCCGCCCATAGGGAGGGTCCTCCCCCGCCGCCACGCCCTCCCGGGATCACGCTGCCGCGCTCCCCCACGGATCCGTTCGGCGTCCTCTGGCGAGATCCGCTGGCCTTCTCCTTCCCTCCCACCCCTGTCCCCCTTCTCCACCTCCTCCTCCTGACGTGCAGGCACCAGGAGGCCTCCCCGGTCAATAACGATGAGCCACCGACCGTCGGCTCCCTCTCAGCTTTCCTCTCCTATTTGTCCATGGGCGCCGCCTTCTCTCTCACGAGCCCGCGAGCATCACCGCTCATGGATTAACCCGCATGTGCAGCTGCAGCTTGATGGCATGTGGCATGCAGTTTGTCGTCGCGCGCGTGTTTGGTCGCCTGTGGCTTGCAGTTCATCAGGCGTGACGCCACAGTTCATTTTTTTGAAAGAATTTTTCTTGTGCAGGTGCAATCGGGCCTCGTTGCAAGACACAAATGCTCCTCTGTGGAGGGGACGTTTCTTAAGCTGGCCGTTTGTTTGTAGTGCACATAGGCGGTGCTGCAGTACACCTCCACACCGAGCTCGTTCATCCTCCCCCCTCTCCCCTCTACGCGCTGGGATGTGGGCATAGGTCCCGCGTCCTGTTGCCGCCGGTGTGGTTGCAGCTCGCGCCGTGCAGTTAAGGGCAGCGCGTGGTTTTCATGTGCATTTTTGCAGTTCAGTGGATGGATGTTTCAGTGCGTTTTGTTTTTTGTTGTGCCCGTGGGGATGTATGCATGTTTGTAAAATGGGTGTGCCTGCAGTCCACCGTGCAGTTGGCAAAGGAATGCGAGTGCATTTTTGCCAGCAGGCCGTGCAATTCGCCGACAGCGGTTCACTTGCCGCGACGTAGTTTGTGCGGCATCTGCGTGCAGTTCAATGCATTTTTTGGATTGGAGTGCACTCTTGACTCTGTAGTCCACTCCCACGAACGAGGATGTGCACGGGTTAAAAAACCATAGTGCACTCATGTGGTTCTCTTTGTATAATCAAGAAAAAAGAAAAACATCGCAAGAAGTTTGCTTCGCTTTGGATGTAGTTCACTAGTTTCTGCCAGGCGATTCACTTTTGCCAACCAAAAAAATGCAATCTCTAGTCTCGACCACGCAGTCCTGATACATTTAAAAAAGTTAGAAAAAGAAACAAAAAATGATGCAGGTCAATAACCTTGACCATGTGGTCCACTTTCGCCTACAAAAAAAGTTAGAACAAAACAACAAAGTTGGGCGATTCACTTAGACTCCAGTCACGGTTCACTTCCCCCTTGATGTGGTTCACTTGCCCTCATCTCTACGGTCCACTCTCGTTCATAAAAGTTAGAAAAAAGACAAAACAAATCAAGCAGTTCCCTTGACCGTTTGATGAAGTGCGGTTTTTCATCTAAAGCAGTGTGGCCGGCCGTTTGATGTTGTTCATCTCGTAAGTGCAGAAAAATGTTACGAAAACGACAAAAAGTAATGCGGTTGATTTCTCGATAGTGTTGCGGTCCACTTACGCCCGATGTGAGGCGCGGTCCACTTCATCGCCTGGGAAAATTTACCGCCTGACAAAAAGAACCCATGCAGTTCGCTTGCCCGTCTGATGCAGTGCGGTTTTCAGTCTAAAGCAGTGCGTTTTTCTGTCTGATGCGGTTCACGCGTCGATTTTGGTGTCGCGAAAAATAGAGTGTCCGCATTTCGGTAATCTCAAAGCTGCTCTTAAACCGTAAGGAATTAAAGAGAGTGTTCTACATGAAAACGTTGCGTTTCGTCGATATCTTTCCAACGGCGTATCATTTGAATCATTTCGACCGGCGGTTTGTAAAATTCACGAAAAAACGGCCGCTGCCACTCGTCGTCCGTCGCATCATTTTCGAAATTAATTTAAAACCGTAAGGAATCTCAAAAAAAATTCTACATATGAAAGTTGCGCCTCGTCCGTAGCTTTCCAACGGCGTATCACACACCTCGTTTCGACAAACGGTTAAAAAACTGGAGCAAAAACAGTACCAAAAATTGCCAAAATTTGAAAAACCGAATTTCGCGATTTAGTAAATTTGAAACTGCTCTTAAACCGTAACGAATTAGAGAAAGTAATATATATGAAAAAGTTGTGCCTCAATGATATCTTTCCAACGGCATATCATTTGCTTAATTCTGACGAGCGGTTTAGAAAAAAAATGAAAATACACTCGCTGCCACTCGTCGGGCGCCGCACCGTTTTCAAAACTGCTCTTAAACCGTGACGAATCTCGAAAAAAATTCAACATGGCGAAGTTGCGCCTAATCCATAGCTTTCCAACGGCATATCACACGCCTCGTTCCGACAAACAGTTTAAAAACTGGAGTGAAAACAGTACCGAAAAAGTCGCGTGCAGTTTTTTGCGACGAGAAGTTCACTCGTCTTAGTACTGCAGTACTTTTGCTTCAACAATGATGTGCACTTGCGTTGAGCGTGAAGTTCGGAAGTGTGTGCAGAATAACTATTCTGCTAATATTAGCAGAATAGACCGGCTGTATATATATTCTGCTAATATTAGCACTATTCTAATCCCAGGATTAGAATAATATTCTAATCCCAACCAGCCCTATATAGGGCCGACAGGGAACCTCCTGAACTCCCGAAATCGCGGGCGACCTGGACAGGACCAGGTGCCGAAGAAACCGGGCCCCCGATCCCGATCCCCGCCGCCCCTGCCCGCCTCGAGCACCAGCCGATCGAGCCCACCTCCACCGCGAATCCGCCGCCGTCCACCGCCGGGATTTTCCCTCCCCTCCCTTCTACCCACCGTCGCCGACCGGATCCAGCCTCCTCCCCTTCGTCGCCACCTCCCGTCTGACCGACGGCGCGAGCGACGGCGCACGCCGGCGCGAGGGAGCCCGCGTCGACTGGAGGTGGACAACCGGAGGCTTCCTCCTTCCCTCCTCGCCTCCTACCTACGGCATGGCCAAGGGAACGACGGCGAAAGCCGGAGCAAGGTTGGCCGCAGGTCAGCGGTGGAGCCTTCGGATCTAACAAGGCACGCAGCACCACATGTACTATTTCACCCCTGCCTCCTCCTGCATTGATGAACTTCTTGCTGTACCTGAACTTCTTGCTGCAACCAGATGAACTTGGCGCCTTCTGCAAGCCATGGAATGTCATGGGATTCCTCTCCCAACTCTCCGGCCTTTTCTCTCAAGGTGGCCTATCTACTGCTGGAAAAAGAATAACCGAACTTCTAGTCAAGGTATGGTTGAACTTCCTGCGTTTGTTGTTCTGTTCTGTTCTTGCTGCCATGTGAAGTTCTGCTAGTGTCTGAGCCTCAGTTCAGGCTGCAAAAAAATATCTGCCTTTCTACATATGTTGAAAAAATAATAAATGTGGGAGAGAAAACACCATGTGAAGTTCAACTAGTAAATGATCCACAATTCAGGATGGTATGTATCTGATTGTGTGCAAAAAGGGAAAATAAAACAAACATGTGAAAATACCAAAACCTGAACTGCAGACATAAAACAAACATGATTTGTAGTTGTAAGTTCAACCATGCAATCACTAACAGTAGACATGAGTATAGATGTGACTCTTGTATACCTAGAAGTTCACAACCACCATGGGATCCCACTCAAATATTATTTAACCTTCCCCTTTGCACACCAGAAGTTCAGACTATGAGGAATGCTCAGTTCAGCTACAGAAAGCAGTATAGATAGGTGATACTTGTGCTAACAAAATTTTCTATTAGATATACACTCTGCTGGGAAGTTCAGACTATGAAAAATGCTCAGTTCAGTTACACCAGTATAGGTAGATGTTACTTGTGCTAAGACAATTATTTCATGCGAATGTAATCTTTTCAGGACGAGAGACGCAGAAAAAGGGGTAGAACTTCCCATCAGCAAGTATACAACCCCCAACCTGTACGCGTTGCGCCGCCCCCTGAATGGGTGACACCTAAAACACACCCTCAGCATTCCCAATCTGCTCCACACTATAACACCCCTGTGTAGTAAGCAACGGTGATCCATGATTATTATGCTAAGTCTCGGAGATTTGCAATGTTTAATCAAAGTGGATTAATATCTCATTTCAAATTCTACCACTGGATTCAATTCAAATTGCAAGTGAAATTTGGAGTTGCACAAAAGTTGCTGGAAAAATGTTCATCATTTAGCAAATATTTCAAAACAATTTGTTGTTCAGGAAAACAACATCACCTATTTGCTAAAATGAGCAGTAGCAATTAATCCAGTGCAATTCCAGCATTTTTAAATGCTATTTCATTTATGAAAATTTCAAATGAATTCAAATAGGAGGTATGGTATCATCATAATAAATTTTCTCATCAAAACTTGGGGCGCTAAAAATATCCTCTTCATCAAACATAGCATCCCCAAGCTTATGGCTTTGCATATCATTAGCATCATGGATATTCAAAGAATTCATACTAGCAACATTGCAATCATGCTCATCATTCAAATATTTTATGCCAAACATTTTATTAAATTCTTCTTCTATCAATTGAGCACAATTATCGGAATCCTTATTTTCAAGAAAGACATTATGAAGACGAATAATATGAGGCAACCTCAATTCCATTTTTTGTAGTTTTCTTTTATAAACAAAACTAGTGATAAAACAAGAAACTAAAAGATTCGATTGCAAGATCTAAAGATATACCTTCAAGCACTCACCTCCCCGGTAACGGCGCCAGAAAAGAGCTTGATGTCTACTACACAACTTATTCTTGTAGACTCATGTTGGGCCTCCAAGCGCAGAGTTTTGTAGGACAGTAGCAATTTTCCCTCAAGTCGATGACCTAAGGTTTATCAATCCGTGGAAGGCGTAGGTTGAAGATGGTATCTCTCAAACAACCCTGCAACCAAATACAAAAAATCTCTTGTGTCCCCAACACACCCAATACAATGGTAAATTGTATAGGTGCACTAGTTCGGCGAAGCGACGGTGATAAAAGTGTAGTATGGATAGTAGATATAGGTTTTTGTAATCTGAAAACATAAAAATAGCAAGGTAACTAGTAATAAAAGTGAGCACAAACGGTATTGCAATGCTTGAAAATAAGGCCTAGGGTTCATACTTTCACTAGTGCGATCTCCCAACATTGTTGACATAGTTGAATCATATGTAAATCCCTCATATGCGACAAAGAGTTCACTCCAAAGTCAGAAATAGCGGAGAACAAACGAAGAAATTGTTGTAGGGTACGAAACCACCTCAAAGTTATCCTTCCCGATCAATCTTATGACCCATCCCCATTAATTGTCACGAACAACCCTAGAGTTCATACTAGAATAACACCTTAAGATACACATCAACCAAAACCCTAATGTCACCTAGGCACTCCGATGTCACCACGAGTACCCACGGGTTTGATTATACGATATGCATCACACAATCTCAGATTCATCTATTCAAACCAACACAAAGAACTTCAAAGAGTGCCCCAAAGTTTCTACCGGAAAGTCAAGACGAAAACATGTGCCAACCCTTATGCATAAATCCCCAAGGTCATGGAACCCGCAAGTTGATCACCAAAACATACATCAAGAGACTCAAGTGAATATCCCATTGTCACCACAGATATCCATATGCAAGACATACATCAAGTGTTCTCAAATCCTTAAAGACTCAATCCGATAAGAAAACTTCAAAGGGAAAACTCAATTCATCACAAGAAGATAGAGAGGGGAAAACTCCATATGATTCATCTATATCAACAAAGCCGATACATCAAGATCGTGCCATCTCAAGAACACGAGAGAGAGAGAGATCAAACACATAGCTACTGGTACAAACCCTCAGCCCCGAGGGTGAACTACTCCCTCCTCGTCATGGAGACCGCCGGGATGATGAAGATGGCCTCCGGTGATGCCTTACCCCCTCTGGCAGGGTGCCGGAAAAGGGCTGTAGATGGGATCTCTCTGGTACAGAGGCTTGCGGTGGCGTAAAAACTCATCTAGGTTAAGTTTCGGGGGTTTCTGAATATATATGATTGTTTGGCGTTGGAATCACGCGAAGAAGGGCCACAGGGGGGCCATGAGGCACCAGGGCGCGCCTGGGGGGGTGGCGCACCCTGGTGGCTCGTGGAGCCCCTGTGGGTCTTCTGGCCTCCTCCCGAAGCTTCTAGTGTTTATCTTGGCCAATAAAAAATCTCCAAAAAGTTTCGTGGCATTTGGACTTCGTTTGGTATTGATTTTTTGTAAAACAAAAATAGGGCAGAAAACAGCAACTGGCACTGGGCACTAGGTCAATATGTTAGTCCATGAAAATCATATAAAAGCCATATAAAAGTGCACCAAAATCATACAAAACTATAATAAACATGACATGAATACTTCATAAATTATAGATATGTTGGATACGTATCATGAGTCCTTAGGCTTGATCGTGTGCATTTGCATGTATGATTAGTGCACGATTAAGTCGGGGGCGTCACACTTTCGCTGATGCTTGTATGACATCGAGCTTATGTATTCGAGCCCTCGAGGCCCCTGGCTTGTAATATAAAGCTTGTATGACTTTATTTATGTTTAGAGTTGTGTTGTGATATCTTCAAGTGAGTCCTTAGTCTTGATCGTGTGCATTTGCGTGTATAATGAGTGCACGATTAAGTCGGGGGCGTCACACACACCCCAAATGGGTGACGCCCGAAAACCTAAACCCCCATCCTCACCAGTACGCACATCCACCTAATTGGGTGACACCGGAAATCCCCCGCGGATTCTTTGTATCCACCAGCAGACTTCCAAGCACACTGATACGTCTCCGTCGTATCTACTTTTCCAAACACTTTTGCTCTTGTTTTGGCCCCTAATTTGCATGATTTGAATGGAACTAACCCGGACTGACGCTGTTTTCAGCAGAATTGCCATGGTGTTGTTTTTGTGCAGAAAATCAAAGTTCTTGGAATTGGATGAAACTTTTTGGAGATTTTTTATGGAATATATAAAAAATACTGGCACCAAGACCCACTGGAGGGGGGGCCATCCAGTGCCCACGAGGCACCAGGGCGTGCCACCCCCCTGGCGCGCCCTGGTACCTCGTGGGGCCCACGTGGCTTCGTCTGACCTAATTCCAATGCTATAAATTCAGTTTCCAGAAGAAAAAAAATAAGAGAGGAAGTTTTATTGCGTTTCACGATACGGAGCCACCGCCACCTCCTGTTCTTCATCGGGAGGCCAGATCTGGAGTCTGTTTGGGGCTCCAGAGAGGGGGATCTTCCAGCATCGTCATCATCAACCATCCTTCATCACCAATTTCATGATGCTCACCGCCGGGAGTGAGTAATTCCTTCGTAGGCTTGCTGGACAGTGATGAGTTGGATGATATTTATCATGTAATCGAGTTAGTTTTGTTAGGGCTTGATCCCTAGTATCCACTATGTTCTGAGATTGATGTTGCTATGACTTTGCTATGCTTAATGCTTGTCACTAGGGCCTGAGTGCCATGATTCCAGATCTGAACCCTTTATGTTTTCATGAATATATTTGTGTTATTGATCCAATCTTGCAAGTTATACGCACCTGCTATGTGTTATGATCCGCATACCCCAAGGTGACAATAATTGGGATTCTTTCCGGTGATTGCCATAGTTTGAGGAGTTCATGTATTCACTAAGTGTTAATGCTTTGTTCTGGTTCTCTATTAAAAGGAGGCCTTAATATCCCTTAGTATCCTTATGGACCCTGCTGCCACGGGAGGGTAGGACAAAAGATGTCATGCAAGTTCTTATCGCAAGCACGTATGACTATATACGGAATACATGCCTACATTACATTGATGAATTTGAGCTAGTTCTGTGTCGCCCTAGGTTATGACTGTTACATGATGAATGTTATCCAACGAATATCACCGATCCAATGCCTACGAGTTTTTCACATATTGTTCTTTGCTAAGTTACTACTGTTGCCACTGCTGTCACCATTGCTACTACTATTGCTGCTATCGTTACTGTTACCGTTACTATTATTGCTACTGCTATCAAACTATCATATTACTGTGCTACTGATCACTCTGCTGCGGATATTTAGTCTCGGGTGTGGTTGAATTGACAACTCAACTGCTAATACTTGCAAATATTCTTTGGCTCCCCTTGTGTCGAATCAATAAATTTGGGTTGAATACTCTACCCTCGAAAACTGTTGCGATCCCCTATACTTGTGGGTTATCAAGACCTTTTTCTGGCGCCATTGCCGGGGAGCATAGCTTTATTTGCGAAGTCACTTGGGATTTATATCTATTGATCACTATGAAGAATCTGAAAGACGCTAAGACCAAGATCGTTCCCTCTAAGACGAGGGGAGGTAAGGAACTGCCATCTAGCTCTGCACTTGATTCACATTCTGTTTTGAGTAAACTTGCAACACCACAACATGCTATTAATTCTGATATGTCGCAAGTTATTGATGATACCACTTCTGCCATGAATGATACTCATGATGATGCTAGTACTATGCCTGATAATGTTGTGCCACTTGGTGAATTTCTTAGTGAACAACTTACTAAGGCTAAAGAAATTGAAAATGTTGAAACTCTTGAGAATTATGATTCACCTATTATGCCTAGCTCTCCTACTAGAGTTGAAGAACCTGATGAACAATGCTTTGATAGGGAGACAGCTAGAGCCATTCTTGCTTGTAATGATAGACATGAAGTTATAAAACTGGTTGCTGAAATGAAAGAAAAATCTACGCGGGAGAAAATGAAATGTGATCCTAAGTTTGCTACCTCTCCCATATTTATTACTGATAAGGATTATGAATTCTCTGTTGATCCTGGGTTAATTACCTTGGTTGAATCTGATCCTTTCCATGGCTATGAAACTGAGACCGTTGTGGCACATCTTACTAAATTAAATGATATAGCCACCCTATTTGCTCATGAGGAAAAAATTTGCTATTACTATATTCTTAAATTATTTCCTTTCTCATTAAAGGGTGATGCTAAAGAATGGTATAATACTCTTGCTCCTGGATGTGTGCGTAGTCCCCAGGATATGATTTATTACTTCTCTGAAAAATATGTTCCTGCTCATAAGAAACAAGCTGCCTTACGGGAAATATTTAACTTTGTGCAAATTGAAGAAGAGAATATCCCTCAAGCTTGGGGGAGGCTTCTCCAATTACTTAATGCTTTGCCTGATCATCCTCTTAAGAAAAATGAAATACTTGATATCTTCTATAATGGACTAACCAATGCTTCTAGGGACTACCTAGATAGTTGTGCGAGTTGTGTTTTCAGGGAAAGGACTATAGAACAAGCTGAAGAATTATTGAATAATATATTGAAGAATGATAATGATTGGACACTTCCTGAACCACCACCTAAACCCACTCCGAAGAAGATGGGTATTTTATATCTCAGTCCTGAAGATATGCAAGAGGGAAAGAAATGCCAGAAGGAAAAAGGTAAGCTGAAGATGTTAAGAATCTACCACCTATTGAAGAAATACATGGTCTTGACACACCGCCACAGGTAGTAGAGGTAAATTCTCTTATAAAATTTGTTGAAGGTGATATTCCTTACAACAAACCTCCCAGTCAATGCTTGTACGAATTTGAATATTATATTATTAAGCAAGATCATTTTAATGCAAATGTTATGAAACAATTGAAACGAAATGCCTACATGATTGATCGCTTGAGTGACTTGTTATTTAGAATTGCTAATGATGTTAAATGTGTGAGTAAACATGCATCTATGGTTCAAACTCAATTAGAACAAGTTGCTAAATCTCAAAGTGAATTGCTCAATGAAATGAATAACAATATGAATGATCATGCTGTTAGAGTAATGACTAGAGGAGGTAGAATGACTCAGGAACCACTTTATCCTGAAGGTCACCTAAAAGAATTGAACAAGACTCTCAAAGAATTAATGTAGATGCACCTAGTCCATCTAAAAAGAAAAAGAAAAAGAAAAATGATAGGACTTTGCATGCTTCTAGTGAACCCGAGGTAGAAAAACCCTTAGAGGATAGTAATGATGTTTCTATTTCTGATGCTGAAACACAATCTGGTAATGAACAACCACCTGATGATAATAATAGTGATGATGCTCATGTGGATACCCAACCAGATAATGATAAAGAACCTGATAATGATGTTGAAATAGAACCTGCTGTTGATCTTGATAACCCACCTACTAAAAATAAACGTTATGATAAAAGAGACTTCGTTGCTAGAAAACACGGTAAAGAAAGAGAACCATGGGTCCAAAAACCCATGCCCTTTCCTCCTAAACCATCTAAGAAAAAGGATGAGGAAGAATTTGAGCGCTTTGCTGAAATGCTTAGGCCATTCTTTTTGCGTACTTGTTTGACTGATATTATAAAGATGCCACCTTATGCTAAATTCATGAAAGACATTGTCAGAAATAAAAGAAAGATACCTGAAGCTGAAATTTCTACCATGCTTGCAAATTATTCTTTTAAGGATGGAGTACCTAAGAAACTAGGAGATCCAGGAATACCAACTATACCATGCTCCATTAAAAGAAATTATGTCAAAACTGCTTTGTGTGATTTAGGAGCCGGTGTTAGTGTTATGCCTTTCTCTTTATACAAAAGACTTGATTTGAATAAACTCACTCCCACTGAAATATCATTGCAAATGGCTGACAAATCAACTGCCATACCTATCGGTGTTTGTGAGGATGTGCCCATTGTAGTTGCAAACGTTACTATTCTAACAGACTTTGTTATACTTGATATGCCCGAGGATGACAACACGTCGATTATCCTTGGTAGACCCTTCTTGAACACTACAGGGGTTGTTATTGATTGCAACAAAAGCAAGGTCACTTTTCATATCAATGGTAATAAACATACGGTGCACTTTCCGAAGAAACAATTTCAAGTAAATGGTATTTATTATTGAAAAGACTCTGACAATCACTATTGGAAGCTTTCAAATCCCTCTTCCTACTATTAAAAGGTAATATGAAACTCTCATTACACACCGATGGAGGAGGACGTTAGCTCAGGTTCTGCATATAACTCTGGAGGTTATCCTGGTGTGGATCGTCAATGTGAACGAGTAGCAAGTAAACCAAATGCCAGGACAATTATAACAGGAACACACACACACACGGAGGAAAGTGCTCTGCCACTACCGCCGAGGGATCCTGATGCTGCTGCTACAACTCATGATCGTACGGGACATGAGATTGATGGTTTGTTTCATAGAAGAAAAGAGCAAACTAAAACCAGGATTGACATACCTCCACAACCACCCCAAGCCAAAAGGACACAAACAAGAGAGAGGCCATCTTCAACCCTCCTACCTCCTCATGATCCACTCCTGCACCCTGCTATGGTAACTCCGCCCTGCCCCATCCCAACGGGCCAGCAGCAGACTCCGGTAGAGTTGCGATCATAGAAACACGTAAGTGAACAAAAATAACATATTTATATATGCATCTGGTCTGATCTGCCATTTTTTTGCACCAGGATTAACATATTTATAAGCTGCGTTTTAACATACCGTTTGTTTTTTTTCTTTCTGCAGAAGCCGGATCTCCCAGATTATCTAATACCAAGACTGAAGATGACATTCAAGAATGTAGATAAAGCTTGGGAATTTTACAACCGATACGCCAGGCACGCTGGTTTTGGCATCAGGAAGACGGGTGGAAATGATAATCACAAATACTTTGTCTGCGCATGCCAAGGGAAACACAATCCTACTGTTTCTGAAGCTGATAGGCAGCGAAACAAAACCTCGCACAGGACAGGCTGCAATGCTAGAATGAGGGTGAAGGTGCAAGAGGATAACACATGTGTGGTGGTGGACATTCAATACAATCATAACCACTACCTCATCCAAACTGCTGACATGCTGGTATTCTTGCACTCACACAAGAATTATGACCCCACTCTTTTGGAGTACGTAAAGATCTTGCAGTACCATGATGTCAAACATACAACAATTATATCCATGCTATCAGAAAATGAAGATGGAAGCTACTTCCTGAGCATGACCGGACGAGACCTACTAAACCAGTAAGTATTGAAAAATGAACATACTGCAATGCACATAGCATTCTAAGTCACCACCCTTGCTAAAAAATAACAAATGCATATTTGTATATATTTTGCAGGAAAGCTATGAATGCAAGGAAAGATGACTTGGATGATGTATTGAAACTTGTATCTTTCTTTAAAGACATGAAGGCAATCAATGATGAGTTCTTCTTTGACATACAAGTAGACAGCGACAATGCAATAAAGAACATTTTCTGGTCCAATGCAAGCTGCCGTGGAGCATATCAAGACTTTGGCGATTGCGTAACATTCGACACAACTTAGAAAACAAACAGATTTCATATGCCTCTAGGAGTGTTTGTTGGAACCAACCACCATTTCCAGTCAACGATATTTGCTGTTGCCCTCATCAGAGACGAAGATGCAAAATCATTCAAGTGGCTCTTCGATACATTCGTACGATGCATGAACAACAAACACCCAACTTGTATTCTCACAGGTAAAATCAAAAAAGATTACAAGTTTTATCATTTTTTAGTTCTGGCTATATTGGGTATATTGGTGATAATGAAAAAGAAAGTAAACCATGCAGTTCAAACTCTGGTAACATAGCAGTCCACCTACTCTGCAATAAGAAACAATATATGTGACATGATAAAAATAGACCTACTGCTGGCTGTGAAGTTCAAACTCTGGTAGCATAGCAGTCCACCTACACTACAATAAGAAACAATATATGTGACATGATAAAAATAGACCTACTGCTGGCTATGAAGTTCAAACTCTGGTAGCATAGCAGTCCACCTACTCTGCAATAAGAAACAATATATGTGACATGATAAAATAGACCTACTGCTGGCTGTGAAGTTCAAAGTCTGGTAGCATAGCAGTCCACCTACTCTGCAATAAGAAACAATATATGTGACATGATAAAAATAGACCTACTGCTGGCTGTGAAGTTCAAACTCTGGTAGCATAGCAGTCCACCTACACTGCAATAAGAAACAATATATGTGACATGATTAGATAGATATAGTGCTAACTGTGAAGTTCAAATACTTGTAACATAGAAGTTCACCAAAAAATGCAATAAGAAAAAATATATGTGACATGATTAGACAGACCTACTGCTGGTTGTGAAGTTCAAATACTTGTAGCACAGAAGTCCACCAACAGTGTAAGAAGCAATTTACATTTTACAACACTGCATATAAGATCAAATGAAGTTCAATAACACTGCATATTACATTTTATATCCATGCAGACTAGTGCCCGTCAATGGCAAAAGCTATACCACAAGCATTGCCAAATACCGTCCACAAGCTATGCCGTTGGCACATCCTCAAGAAGTTCAAGGAATACCTCGCGTGCCTGTACAAAAAGTATCCAACATTCAAAGAGGAGTTCACGTCTATCTTAAACTGGCCGCTAATGCCAACAGAGTTTGAAGCTGCCTGGGCTGCACTCGTGCAGAAGTACAACTTGCATAACGACCCGATGATGATGCAACTGTGGAGTGATAGGAAAATATGGATATCAGCATACTACAAGAACATTTTATGTGCTAGAATGACTTCTACACAACGAAGCGAGATCATGAATCACGTGCTCAAGAGAGGGTTTGTCAAGGGGACCCAGAACCTACACAAGTTTGCTAGGCGGGTAAATGCTTGCATACAAACTCGGCTGCATAAGGAGAACAAGCAAACGATGGCCAGCATGGTATTAAGACAAAAAAACACCCTCTTATTCAGAACCTTGAACATGTGCACTTGCTATCTAAATAAAAAATCAATTACTCTGCAATACTAATCTATTATTTTTTACATATGCAAAACAATCCAGTGACAAAAACAAATCACGGCTATGAGGAAGACATGGCTATCAAGTACACGAGAGCCGTATACAGCGAGATGAGGGATAGGATGAGAAAGAGCACACTCTTCCGTGCAAAGAAAACAACAGAGAAAAATAAGTACCTTGTGTACTACCATAACAAAGGAAAGCATGAGGAAAAAGTATTTGCGTGGTCAAAGCATGAATTCCAGGTTGTAGCTGATCCAGTGAATAAAATATATGAGTGTGAATGCAAGCTTTGGACACACACAGGTGAGTGGAAAAAGAAATAAATAAATAAACAGCTAAACTACTACTATGATATCACTATATGGTAACTCATTGCTGGCTCACAAACAATGAATTCTGCATTTATCTCACTGCAGGTCTGTTCTGCCTTCACATCATGAACATTCTGGACTACCTGAGGGCTGACGAGTTTCCGGAAAAATATATCCTTAAACTGTACACCAAGACTGCTAAATCGCAACCAACATTTGATACAAGGGACTACAACACAATAGCGTCCGATGGCAGCTCTAAAATCTCCAAGCAAGACATCCTGCTGCAGCTAAATTTGACGGTTAACAAGAAAGCAATGAGATGTGAACAACAATACGATAGAGGCTTCTATGTTCTCAAGAGGCTCATAGAAGAACTTGACGCCATACATTTAGCAAATCAAACAGATATTGACGAAAGAATGGCTGAAGAGGATGCTGAAATAGCTGATGACCTTGCTTATTATGAAGCTGAAATGCTCCAAACCGCTGCTCAAGCCATGCAATGTCAGGAGGGTGCAGGTCATTCAATGCAGCAGCATAACCAACAACAGCAGCAGCAAGGGATGATGAAACCGCCGTTGTACTCTGAAACAAAGGGTAGGAAGAAACATTCTGCAGCAAAGAAAAGTGAACAGAGAGCTCAAATAAAGGCACCACTTGCAGATAGAGTGCTCAAGCTGGATGAGAATGGAGTGCCACTTGGACAAAGGCAATGCAGTGTATGCAAATTGGTTCCAGGACACAACAAACTGACTTGTCCAACACTTCTAGAAAGAAAAGATGCCGAGGAAGTCAAGCAACCCAAAGCTCAAAAACATAACAAGGGACCACACCCAGAGAAAGCTAGCAGTAGGCTTTGTAGCATATGCAAGGAATATGCTCCACACAATGCACGAACATGCCCGAAGCGCAAAGAAGAAGCTGAAAAGAGGAGTCAAAAGCCAGAAAAGAAAGGGAAAACAAAACCTAGAGCCAGCACAAAGAAAGTGGTGGAAGATGAAGATGAGCAAGACTTTCAAGACGAAGTTGAAGACGACGAAGAGGAAAGCGAAGACCTCATCGAAGAAGAAGACGAAGAAGAAGAAGAAGAAGAAGAAGAAGAAGAGGAAGAGGAAGAGCAAGAGCAAGAGGAAAAGGAAGAGGTACATGACAAACATAAACCGCAAGCAGCAAAGACTAGGAGGAGCGCAAGGCTGGTGAACAATTAGACTAGGTCAATTAAACAAAAAAATTTATGTTATTCCACTACTGAACAGTATGTATGGAGAAGTTCAAATAGTCATATTGCAGAAGTTCAAAATAAGCTTACTGTAGAAGTTCTGGTATACTAGCAGGTGCTATATTATTACATAAAAAGAGTAAGCAGGAAAAAAGAAAAAACAATGAAGTTCAAATAAGCATACTGGAGAAGTTCTGGTATAAGAGTCGATGTAGAAAAAAAATATGCTTGACAAAAAGGTACTGTCGTGTAAACTAAGTTAGTAAGCCGAAGGTCACGCGTGCGGTTTATGAAGTTCTATTTGGATACCTGGAGAAGTTCATCTAGAACATCGACAAAATAAATAAATAAATAAATAAATAAATAAATAGAACCATAAAGGAGTGCAGTGCAATAGAATTTTGTTATGTGAAGTTCTACTTGAATACTATATGAAGTTCTACTTGAATACTATATGAAGTTCTACTTGAATACTATATGAAGTTCTACTTGTTATGTGAAGTTCTACTAGTGCATTTTACAACACAAAATGCTCTCTGGGTTAACATAGCAGTTCAACCAGAGCACAAGCAGAAGTCCAAAATACATATGGGGGGGTATAGGAACCACACTGGTTTGTGTGGGAAAAAAAATGCTCTCTGGGTTAAATCAGCAGTCCAACCAGAGAACAGGCAGAAGTTCAAATACACATAGGTGGCAAAGAAACCACACAGGATTGTGTGGAAAAATTACTGAACCCATACAATAACAAGAAAATCACAAACCAAACATTTTTTATTACAGATACATTGGTTCTCAATCACAAAGAAACCACTGCAGTTATAAAATATACAAATTACTAAACCAATCTTCAATAGCTCACGCAAACAAGTCGTTCCAACCATTACCAAACCAAATCTATACGAAACCAATGTTTCTAAATGCAGAATTCACGGCGCCAAGTTCTGGATCTCAGCTGGAAGCTCTCCACGCAGAATTTCATTCTTTGGGCTGAAGACTAGAGTGTGCATGTACTCGGCCTTCCAATCATCTACGGCAGCCTGCAAACAAAAGAATGAAGAATCAAAAAAAGAGTAAGGCTAAAAAAGAAGAACACAAACTGAAGCACAGCAGGAGCATGTGTGCAAAAACAAATTAAGACATGAAAAGATGACAAGACAAAAATAAGTAGAAAACATACATCCACATCACCAAAATCTTCGATAAGGTCATCGCCATCATATGTAGAGAAGAACTTCATGCAGAAGAAACCACACTCATTAGCACCTTGCTTTGGAACTTCAACAAAACTCGGCCTCTTTGCAATAGTAACCCAGTTTGGCTGCTTGCTCGCTTTGTACTCAGCCTTGCCGTGCACCTCCTCCAGCAACCCAACGAATCTCTTGAACTACCAGACATGACATGAACACTAAAATCAAAATCATATTGAACAAATAGCTAAGTTTAGGTACATATATTGAGGCTTGCATAAAATCCAACTAAAAGATATCATGAAGTTCAACTATCAAATGATACTCAGTTCAAGCACACAACTTTGATGCAGTATTACCAACCATGCATAAAAAATGTTTGTCAAAGCAAGGCAGAATGAAATTCATGACAAAAAAGCCTATGATGGTGGTTCAATTATGAAAACTCACGATATTTGTGCAGTCTTCGTGGAAACGGGTTCGTGACATGCCCTTATTAGAGTAAGGAAGTGAGTCAAGGATATCAATGCTCCCACGATATCTATTCAGCACATACACACTGTAGTGCGCTACTTTATCAATGGGCTTGAAAAATGGCAAAAAACCTGCAAACATTACAAAAGACGATGAGCAAAAACTATAAACCATAAGTAGTGAACAACACAGATGAACAATAACTTGTTGGAAAACTCAGGAAAGGATATACATAATTAAAAAGCAATAGTTATAAAAACCTAACCAACTTTGCATTAAGGTCTTCTTCCTTATGAACAAACATTCGAAGCAGACCCGCTGATTTTTTTTGCATCGAATTTTGGAATTGGTGAAGAGAACACATCATAATCCAGGCAGTACTGCATTACAAACACACCATCAACAAAAATTAAGAACATAAGAACACGACCAATAAGAATACCTCACAATACCCCTTAACCAAAACTAGCGCAAAATAGGGAGATAGGGTTACAAAAACAAAAACCTGTATGAAGTAGGGACTCAAAACAACCCTGTCAGCACAAGAGAAGATCTCTGAGGTCTCTGGCATATCCTTCCACTGGTTTATGAGAAAGTCCATTACGTCTCCTTCCATCTGCTGCCCTTCACCAAAAAGACAATGAAGGACACGTCTAGTCAGGTCAATCACATTGCCAGGGAGAGTAAACATGCAGTATGTTGTCCTGCAGAAGAAAGGATGGGAAAATATTAGAAGCGCAACTACATTAGAAAGAAAAAGAAAAAAAATTAAGAGAAGTTCATGCATCATCACAATAGAAGTTCACATTAGAGCATATCAGGGAGCAAACAGAAGAAGAAAACTCACTCCATATACTTCTTCAGACCATTTTCACTAAGCACAAACTCTTTCAACTTTCGGGCCTCGGGTACATGAGGGTATCTGTATTTCTTTAGGGGACAGACAGGAGAACGCCACTTCAGAGGCAATCTTGCTGCTCTCTTTGAGGAGGTTATGTTTCCAGACTCAAGTGCCGGATTCCTCCTACCAATGACAGCATTCTTGCCACCTCTCCCAACAACAATAGCAGCAGCAGATTTACCCTTCCTCATGCCAGCAATCTTCTCAAAATCATCATCCGATGAAATCTCTTCAGCTTGGACTACATCCACCTTCCCAGTGCAAGGGGTTTTTGGAGCGGCAATCCCTGGGGCTTTAGACACTCCAATACCGACAGGCTGCTTGCCAACCTTGGAAGGAACAAGGGTTCGAGCACTCTCATCATGTTTTGGACTTGTACTCATCAATTCCTCCGTAGGCTGGTATTCCTGTGTCCCGAGGAATGCGTAATGGTAGTCGGTCAAATCCAACTGCTCCACTGTAAAAAACAGACCATAAAAACAATTGAAGTTCAGGTACAACACAAGCTTCAGTCCAACAAATATAGATGACATGATTACTATTCAAGTTCAGCTACAAAAAATAAAAAAACTTAAGCTAAAAGAAAGTGTTGCATTTAAAAACTAATGAAGTTCATGTGCAACACAAGGTACGGTTCAAGAAAAACTGATGACATGAAAATCATTAAAGTTCAGCTACCAAAACATAAGAAGGTATCATCATTGAAGTTCATGTACAATAAAAGCTACAGTTCAAGGAAGTAATGACATGAAAAACTTTTAAAACAAAATATACAAGTAAATAAAAGACAATGTATCAGGATACAAATAACAAAAAAGAGATATAAAGTAGCCAAAACTGTAAGTTTCAAGACTTACATGTATAGTAGCCAAACAGATCCATGAAATCTGTTTCAAACAGGTTAGAAGACGCAATTGAATACAACCATGTCTTCCTGATATCCAAGATATTCTCATGGGAATAGTTCGTAAGAACCCCCTCATGAAACGAAATAACGTTCGTAAGCATGAAGAACCCGCATTCGATACTGCCATCAAACAAAGAAACATTGTAAAAAGAAAAGAAAGCCAAAGCATAACAAAACGCTGCAGCTTACGTACTCATGCATATAAACAAAAATAATAGAGAGAAACTAGAACTCATACTTGTTATTCTGTTGGGGGACATCAATCCAATCCAAAGGGAAGTCGTCAATAGAAACTGGACTGAAGGGTGTCTCCCTGTCATTGCTGGCATCGCTCCAAAGCTTCTTGATGTTATCAGTCATCCGCCGAAAGAGACACACTGCACATTCATCACTTGGTCCATAGTAGGAGTCGAGAAGCTGAAACCTTTCATTCTTCAAGTCAAGAAATATAGAAACCTAATGCCCAACACCACCCATGTGAGCAGGAATTTCAGGTGGGTCAAAAGTAGGGAAAATAACCTGACGCAAGATAAACACACAATCATTAAAACTGATATTAATATCAAGAGCACAACTAAAACAAAAACAAACAGAGAGCATCATAGGGGAAACAAAATATAGAGACAAGTACAAAAAATTGCTTACAGAATCGTGGGCATCCATGCTATCATGACCAGTCGCATTGAAAAACTTCCTCACACGGGAATCAAATTGCCCTCTGTAAATCTTGTCCTAATAAACAGATAACAGCAAAAAAAAACAGATAAGGGGCAATAAAAAGAGGTACATATAAATATAATGAGACCGACAAGTTTAAACTAATTTGGAAAATAAAAAGATAAAAGAGAAAACTATAGGGTTGACTTACACAAACCCAATACGGCAGGATAAGCTTGTCTGACCCCTGGTATTTGCAACGTAGACAATAAAGGGCAACCTCAGCGACAGCAGATCGAAGCATTCCGCGAGAAGCAAAAGACGATGCGACATCTTCAACAGTAGCTTCACACTCATTGTTTCAGAACATAACCTTTGATCTAAAACAAAAAATAATGGCATCAAATGTGGATTCATTCAACTATGAAGCTCCCATTATATTCAAAGTGTGCTTTATTAACTAATAGAGAGTACCAACATAAGAAGTCAAGAAGTTCAGATATAAAACCACAGGCAGTTCATAAGTTAGATGCACAGAAATTCTGACTGGCTGGACTCACCTCTTAGAACGATAATTCCTAAGCCTAGTTACACTGAAATAAAAGTCATCAACCTTCTTTTTTACGGCCGCAATTTCACTGTCTGCTCAGCAAACAATAGAATAAGAGCAACATACAAAACATACTTAAAATATATACAAGAAAGAAGGGTTGAATATACACAGGAATAATGGTTGCATATACACATGATTTAGGAAGAAGGGTTGGGGTATAAAACACAAAACACAAAAAATATATATAAACGATTTCCCGGTATGGGAAAAACCTTACAACACATAGACACAAGTGTTACCTTAAAATGAAGATATTGCCATGCACACAACTAACAAAAATAAGTTTCAAACACATAGATCATGACAGGAGCTACAAACAACACAAACACATTCAGCTGCTACACCAAAGAGAACCCACAAAGATTAAAAACATCACAACCCATGCAATACACACCTTCCCCAACATAAAAACAACTGCACTTCACTTTATTTACATTCACATGACACATTTCAGATTATAGGACAAACCAGAAGTTTAACTTGTAGCACACAGACAGTACACAGGGATATCATAAGGCAAAACAAAAACAAATGGCATGGGGATGGGGGGAGAAGAGAGAAGCACGCTCCTCTCTTTTATGGATTCTTGCCTAAAGCAGTAGCAGAACTGGATAGATCCTCCTCCTTTCCGAAACTATCAGTTTCAGGTTCTGAATCATCGCCATCTCCAGTAGATATTGTAATATCATCTTCACGTACAACAGTAGGAGCTGGAGAATCTGAAACAACAAAAACTGTTGGTTGTGCTGCAGTAGGGGGAGCTGGAGAATCAGCACCAACAACCACTGATGGCTCTGTTGCAAGAGACTTCGTTGGTATTGCATGAGCGCTACCAGTCTCAACAGCTGCCTCGATGGAATCTTTCTCAGAACTGCTGGCATTAATGATGGTATCACATCCAGCTGACTTGCCCTGCTCAGCATCAAAAACCCCATCACCGATGGAAGAATGATGTTCAGTTCGATCAAGCCCATTGGAGCAGCCAATGTCTGACACATCTTTGTTTGCAAGCTTTTCTGAAGGAACATTAACATCGTCAAACTGCAACAACAACAAAACTCAATAGAAAATGGGCACATAGCAAGAAAACCATGAAGTAAAAGAAGAAGGAAACAAATGGACAAGTAAGATACTACCTTAGAAACATTGTCATGAACCCCAGCCACAAAGAAATCACTTGCAGGAGCAGATTCATGCAGAGGAGCAGTTGCACTTTCAGGTAAAATAATATCGTCTCTAACACCATCATCAACAGCCTACAAAAATCATACAAAACATAAAAATAAAAAGACTAGAAGACAACGTAGAACAATGTGTAATTAGAAGAATTTCAGATTCACTAAATAAGGAAGGTCAGCTTTGACAACTGACATATGAAGGAAGTCCAAAGACAGTAAACATAGAAGGTCAACTGTGAACAATAACACTCAACAAGAAGTTCAGATACTGTAAATAAAGAAGGTCATGTTTGACAACAAACATATCATGGAAGTTCAAAGACAGTAAATATAGAAGGTCAGCTATTAACACTAACATATCAAGGAAGAAGTTCAGATAATGTAAAGAAAGAAGGTCACCTATGAACACTAATACTGAAAAAAGGAGTTCAAAGACACGAAAACAAGAAGGTCACCTATTAAAAGCACTAAAAACTGGACACTAACACTAAACATTAAATCAAAGAACTATCAGTATCAAGAAAACAAACCTCTCCAGCACGCTCCTCGTTGCCTCCGTCATGACCCAAATCAACAGAATCATGCCTTTCAATCTGTCTGATAACAACACTAGCCTCATCTTCAAAAGGCGTGCAACGAGCATCCTGCATTTTCTTGAACAATCCAAAGCTGGTACGGAGGTGGACCTTGCTCTGACGAATCTCAGCAAGAATTTCAGCTTCAATTGACAAAGCCTCCTTCGAAGACTCCGCATCAAAACTATGACCGGGTGGAAGAATCCCATCAACATGACTAAGACGCTCAACCGTCGTCGGAACACGGGCAATCTCCCCACAAACAGTGCTCAAAAGACCATCGATCCTACCAAGGGAAACACTGGCAGCATCGAAGAAACCCTTTGCAGACTCTGAAGAAATGCCAGCTGCAGCATTCATATGGGCAGAAGAACCTCCAGGTACTTCAGGGGGAGCACCAGTGTGAACATCTTGGGAGCATTCAATTCTGGGGGCAGCTTCACTGCCAAGACCGGTGGCACGCGGCATAGTAAGAACAGGTCGTTCAATATGCCTAAAGAACACAACCTCAGCCTGTGTCTTCCACTACACGCAAATAAAAGTCAAACGGGTCAAAAAATAATGAAGGGACAAGAAACAAAAGTGAAGATAATATCAAAAGTTCAAGTTATACTATACAGGAAAGAATAATGCATAATAAGACTCACAGGTAGATTCCCAAAAACCCAGTTGGCTGGGTCATCATCACCCTTCTTAACCAAGTCAGCAGCAGCAAGCTCAGATAGCTTGGTCTGGTCCATGAAATTGATGCGAGGAGTTCTCAAATCAACAACAGGCTTCTTGCCAAGGATAAGGCAGTCCAGATACATAAGAAGCGGCGCAATGCCACAGCCCGTGACAGCTTTTCCCCTGCTAGTCCCTTTTTGATACCTAATTACAGCCTTTCGAAGATCATCAACAAGCAACTGGCAATAGTCCATATTTGCCATATCTTCAGAAACAAGATTCTCAGCCATTGCTGCCTCCCTGGAAACCCGTGTAGACGTACCAGGAATAACAACCTTCATGAAAAGAATCAGGTAAAACACCTGCAGAGCCAAATCATCTTTCTTGTCATCCTTCACAATATCCTCGAGGATCTTCCGCAGATCCTTTGTCTTGATATCATCACTCCTGTTATAGCCAAGTTTGGCCTTCAGCCTCATAACAGCGTCGTCGAATCCATCCTCTGAGGGCCTAGGAGGGGTACGATCACCTTGAGGGAAACCAAAAAGATGGTGAACAACATCACTTGTAATGCGCAATTTCTTATTTGGCTCGCCCATGTCTAGAATCATAAATGAAGGGTCAATCTTGGTGTAGATGTGGCCCATCAAAGGATGAGAAATGTTCGAATCAATCTTCAAATCAAAAACACAACCAAAACCAGACTTGACAACCCTCTCCTTGTACCTAAGCTGTAGCAATTTTGCGCACGCCTTCACCTCTTTCAGTGAGCAGCGAACCGTCTTGTTAAAACGTTTTGCATCGTCTTCTCCTTTAACAGCTCCTTCCAGTGCTTTGCCTCCTCTTTTCCTCCTCACAGGCCTCTTCACAAGCTCATACTGCAAAAAATGCAAAATAGAAGAAACCATTGCAGCACAATGTGTTACTGAAAATAAACCAGAAGTTCAGCAATGTTAAGCAAGGAAGAACTACATAAACAAAAAGAGCAGGGCAAAAAAAATGTATAGCAATGCATATACCAGAAGTTCAACAATGTAGAACAAGGCAGTTCAATCATGTATATCCAGAAGTTCAGTTGTTTTTTATGTTAACAATAATATACCAGAAGTTCAACAATGTAAAACAAGGCAGTACAACCATGTATAACCACAAGTTCAACAATGTAGAACTTCTGGTTGCATATACCAGAAGTTCAACAATGCAGAACAAGGCAGTTCAAGCATGTATAACCAGAAGTTCAACTGTTTTCCATGTTAACAATAATATACCAGAAATTCAACAATGTAGAACATGGCAGTACTACATACACAAATATAGAGCATGCAGATAAAACAACTAAGAAAAATAAAAATATTAACATAAGGAACAAAAAACAACAATAAAATATAACAGATTCATACCTGATCAGCACCTTCATCATCAGCATCCTCATCATCAGCGTCGAAATCAACATCATCCTGGACATCTGCATTAACACGAGAACGCTTCTTGCAACCCTTGTTAACCTTTGCCGGCCCACCCTTGCGCTTAACGCCACATTTCTCGCCCTTCGCAGATACACCAGCACCAAGCGGAGACGGTGTAGGCTTCGCACAGCCAAGAACACGAGGACTACGACGTGGGGTAACACCAGCAGCTTGACCACTAATTTCAGGAAGTTCAACTACACTTGGACTTGCAACCTTAGAAACACGTGGGCTCCTCCGAGGAGTAACTTCACCAACGAGATGCTTCTTCATTACGGTCCGCTTGAATTTCTTCTTCACAGGGACAACCATGTTATCACTGGCACGCGCCACGTCTTCTTCAGCACCAGACACATGCCCAAGCGTGGGCTCAGCAAGATCACCAGATTCAGAAACATTAGAACCTTTCTCTAGGCGGGCCGCCTTCTTCCTCTCAAAGGCTTCTAGCTTTTTCCTCTTGCGTTCATCCTCTAGAAGAAGCTGCACAGGCACATCATCAGCTTGTGTGACAGGTTCAGTGCCATCAACGGATTGGGACTGCGTCTCTGACAACTGAAGAGAGCACAAAGGCTCCTGATGGGATTGCAATCTTCAGTTGATGGAGCCACCTGCTCAGCTTCAGCAGTCTTCTCAGCACCACCCAAGTCAGATAGAACATCGTTGATGGTATTAACAGCTTCTTCACTGGCTGCATCTGCAAAAACACAAAAAACAAAGCAAAGGAAAAGAGTCAGGAAGAAATACAAAAGACATGATAGGAACAAGTTCAAAAACATGGCTCTAGAATTAAAATAAATAAAAAGGAGTTGCACATACTAGGTGAAGCAAGAGCTGCAGACGCAAGATCTCCGAGATTTAAATTTTTCTCAAGACTGCAAGCAACCTCAACAACTAAACTCAAAGGCACAGGCAATTTAGTTGCATCAGACTTTGTAACATCAACATTAACTTCTGAACCCCCATGTTGATCAGAAGCAGTTTTTTCAGAATTTTTAATGTCATCACCAACTACAACAAGGATACAAGGCAGCTGAGTTTTAATTCAATACAAAGAAATGGCCTTAGAGATGAAAACACAAAGCCTAAGATATATACAAAAAAAATAAAACTATGTACACCAAAGGCAGTACTACATAAACATGATGGAGCATCAGAGAAACAATCCATAACACTGAATAGCCAGAAGTTCAGCAATAACTAACAAAGCAGTAAAACAATGCACAACCAGAAGTTCAAATAAATTTCACGATTATAAAATATAAAAACCAGAAGTTCAACTGTGTGACCAAGGCAGTATTACATAAACAAATAGAGCATGAGCAAAACAATCTATTTCACTAAATAGCCACAAGTTCAACAATGTACAACAATGTACAACCAGAAAGCCCAACTACTTTTCATTACCATGAAAATGGTAACACAAATACAAAGATATAAACTAAAATTATAACAATGGGAAGTCCAAACACAATTGATGAGGTAGTTCATTAGTAATACATCAAAGATTCACTAAGACAAGCACTGCTAACTTCAACTACAAAGTAAAATGCATACATATCAAATATTCAGGAAGTTCACACTGTGAAATATGGTCAGTTCAACATGACATACAAGTGAAGATCAAGGCAGTCATATAAAAGTAAACTCCTATTTATAAGACAAGATGCACATACATACAAAAATAAAAGAGACAGTACTACAACTTCAAGCACAACCAATCATTAAAAGTACCTGATTTATAGGAAATCAAGCCATTAAAACTAAGGGTTAATTTGATAAATGCCACTCCAAATCTGGCGATTCCGAGAAATGCCACTGCAATTTCCAAACTTTGAAAAATGCCATTTCATGCCATTTCCAGTGGCATTTTTCGAAGTCTGCAGTGGCGTTTTTCAAAGTTTGCAAAAATTGCAGTGGCATTTTTCAAAGTTTGGAAATTGCAGTGGCATTTTTCAAAGTTTGGAAATTGCAGTGGCATTTTTATGAATCGCCATAATTGGAGTGGCATTTATCTAATTAGCCCTAAAACTAAATGATGCATATGCACTATGATACAACATCGAAGTAAAAAACAAAAAAAGGACAAGATTCACCTGATGAAGGGCCTGAAGCCATCAGAACACCCCTCCCTGATGCAGGATGGTAGAAACCCTAGATCCACCTAAAAATAACAAACACAAATAACAGCAAAAAATACATAAGAAAGCATATACCAGAAGAAGATGCATCTACAAACAAACCACAGTACTAAATCAACTCAAACAAGGACAGAACCCTAGATTTTAAGAACTAAATCGCAGGAACCACTAGCTACATGGCCATGAATACAACTACCAGACCCACGGGAAATGCAATTCACAGAAGACTAAAGCAAAATCTTACACAAAGAGAGGAAATCAAACCATCTACGCATCCTCTAGAAGAACACTACCTACCCTTGGATGCAGGCATCAGAAGAAAGGGGGAGGCGGATGCGAGAGCGCAGGGGGCATAGGAGAGACACTGCCTAGATCTGGAGAATAATAAGAGCGGGCGCTGGGGGGAGGCAGTAGTTGTACCTGTCCAGACGGCCCTGATGCACAACGCCGCGACAGTTCTTCCTCCCCACGACGCTAGGAGCAGTTCCTTAGTACACAGGCGGTTGCTAGCTCGATTTCGGGCAGAAAAAGAGCGCACGGGAGGGAGCGTGGGGCACGGGGATGCGGCGCCGGTTGCTCAACCCACTCGCGGCAGGAGATAGTGGCGATGAATCCGGAGGGCAGGAGCGAGCGCCAGGAAGACGAGAGAGAGAGAGAGAGAGAGAGAGAGAGAGAGAGAGCGAGTGCGAGGCAGTTTTCTGACAGGGTGGGGGGTGACGGCGAATAAATACAGTAACACCCTCCACTACAGAATAAATGCAACATTTTAACACCACTACAATATAAATGCAGCATTTCAACACTCAATAAAAGTAAATAAAAACAAATATAAAAGATGCATGTCATAAGAAAAAATTAAATAACACAATATACAAGTATTTGATGTCACAAACGTCACGGACAAAAAGGACCATATTAATAAATATAAAAAGATTATCTATGTACTACTAAAAGATACCAAAAACAAATTAAAAAAAACCTTAGACTTACATCCACATGCATCGCAATAAAAATCATCAGCTCCAACCCGTTATTTACTCAGCATTGCAATGACTCATAGTCAAAATACAACTGGTGGCAACCCTTACAAACAAAGAACAAAAGAAAAAACAATTTAGAAACAAAGGAAGTTCAAATAAACAAACAAAGGAAGTCCACATATAACAAAATACAAAACTTAGAAACAAAGAATAAAAGAAAAAACAATTTAGAAACAAAAGAAGTTCAAATACACAAACAAAGGAAGTCCATCTATAACAAAAAGAGAAGTTCGAATTCACCAACACGATAAGTCCAACTTTCATTAGAAAACAATTAAAATAAAGGACTCGCCTCCGCATGCAACGACCAACCCTCCCCCCTCCCCCCGGCTCGGCCTCGCGCTAACGCGGCAACGCGCTTGGTTGACAGGCGCAATGCGGTTATTCTGTTTCCACCCCCCACACACGCACCCCAGAGCCACACCCCTAAGATAGATAGTGGGGTCACGGATGTGACGGAATCGCCTCCGCATGCGACGACGCGGCACGGCACGTCGTCGCCTGCTCCGGCTCATTCCTGTCTCGGCCTCGCCGGGGAAGGGGAGGGGGGGTTCCGACCCCCCTCCCCCCCCCCGGCTCGGCCTCGCGCTAACGCGGCAGTGCGCTTGGTTGACAGGCGCAATGCGGTTATTCTGTTTCCACCCCCACACACGCACCCCAGAGCCACACCCCTAAGATAGATAGTGGGGTCACGGATGTGATGGACTCGCCTCCGCATGCGACGACCCGGCACGCCGCGTCGTCGCCTGCTTCGGCTCGTTCCTGTCTCGGCCTCGTCAGGGGAGGGAAGGGCGGCCTCGCGCTAACGCGGCAGTGCGCTTGGTTGACAGGCGCAATGCAGATTTAAATATTAGAGAAGCTCAATGGTAATTACAAAAACATAGTTCATTGCGAAAGGAAAAAAGAGAGAAGGTCATAAAGTAAATTTACAAAAACCCAGTTTATCAGTTTAAAAAAAGTTAGAAGTTAAAAATAAAATAAAAGGGAAGAACAAATATTTAACAAAAAAACTTCAAAATTAATTTTTTTAAAATATGGGTCAAATCTAAAAAAACATAGAGAATTTTTAAATAATGAAGTTAAAAGTTTTTAAAAAAATATAAATTCGATGATTAAAATATTTAAATCCAATTTTTTTTAATCAAAAGTTTAAATAAAGAAGTTCAAGTTCTAAACACAGAAGTTCAACTAGTTTTGAAAACCTCAAATGAACATGTTAAATAAAAAGCCACAATACTAGAGCTGTCCACACGCTAAAAAATATTCCGTAAGTTTAGGATACATACCTACTGAAGTTCTACTACTGTTCGAAGTATGAAAGTATGTTAGAAAAATAAACGATGCGCGTATCTATGGGCCAATTCCACATTTCCTCAGAGGACAAAGTCAAAAAAATCAAAACCAATTCACGAATAAAAATTACGAAAAAAAGCAAACAAAGAAAAAAGTTCACAATGCTGCATTACCTTACAATGTGAACAAAACGCAGAGGTTCAAGTATAAAAAAGATATAGAAGTCCAGATTGTACATCAGACCGTGACTAAAAATGCTGCACTACCTTTTTACAATGTGAACAAAAAGCAGAAGTTCAAGTATAAAAGATATAGAAGTCCATATTCTACATCGGACTGTGACTGATCCAAAAACTAGCCACGATCGAATTCGTTTGAAACATACAATCCTTTGCGTCAGCTTAAAACACATCCGCCGACATTTCGAAAGCTTTGCCAACCCTGTTCACAACAAAAAATAATGCGGCACCACTCTGTCAATTCCCATCATGTTAGAGGTCCGAGAGCATTCAGTGGATACGTTAAACTTATAACAAACACGCGGTCATCGCATCCCGAGAGCACACCCGCCAACAAGCGAGAATCTAAAACAAAACTACCATTTAGATGCTAAAAAGTCTATCAAGTTTACACTAAGACCACAAAGAACACGACGCACCAGAATTAATCGCGCAGGTAGCCACGGTTGCGAAGATAGGACGAAGTTCGAGTTATCAGAGAAGGAAGTTCAGGTAGAACAACTCAGGAAGTTCTACTACTATACGGAGTATGAAAATAGCTTAGACAAAAAGAAGATGCGTGTGACTATGGGCCAACTCCACAATTGTACACGCCAAGACTAGGAAAAATGCCAGGACATACATTTTTTTATGACAACAACAATAGAAGATATCATTTTGCCGCATCACCTAAAGATATTGGGAAACACAGAAGTTCTAATACAAATGATACATAAGTCCAACCTCTACAACATACTGTAAGTGATCGGAAAAATACCCGTGATCGAATTCGCTTCACAGTTCTAATCATTTGCGTGTACTACAACACATCCGCCCACATTTCCAACCCCATCGTACTCCCTGCTAACATCTACTTCATGCGCCACCACTCTGTTCACGGGAAGAACAGAGGCTACAACCCGTGGTGGGCGGAACAAGAACAGATCCGCCAAAAAAAGAGTGTACGTAAACGCCCGACCAAAATTAACGGATTATGATAGTTTTAATTTCATTATAGTGCGCCAATTTTGAGAGAATTTTTTTTACAGGAGCGACCTGCGGGCGACGAAAGGCAACGAACAGACCAACAAATCAAAATCCGCGACAAATAACCTTAAAATACACACGAAGGCAACCCAAGAACTCAATTGAGACCTTTTTAGCCGCTCACAAGTGATTACTGCACCCACTTGGACTCTCACGAACACGCGTTCGTCACGTCCCGAGGACAAATCCGCCTTCAACAAAGATTGCGAAACAAAACTCTAATTTAGATGCTATTAAGTGTATAAGATTTATACCAAGGTCCCAAGGAACACAACGAACCACTCCTAATCGCACGGGAAGCACCGATTCTGAAGATCGAAAGAAGGTCGGGTTCTTACTATCAGCAGTCCAGGTCTTACACGTACTGAAGTTCAACCAGTTATCAGAATATTATTCTGATCCCATGATCAGAATAGTGTTTATATATATATATATATATATATATATATATATATATATATATATATATATATATATATATATATACACGCTCAAAAAATAAAACTTAATACTGTATAGGATTAGCAAAGAGTATTTGATGCCACAGAGAAAACAAAAAATTATAAAAAGAGATAAAGTGGATGTTTGATTTCTATGAAATGTAGTAAACATTATTCATTAGGAAAAATTCCTAGAGATTCCATCCTATTAATCAAACAACCAACGTAGAAAAATTTTCTAAGGATTCAAACCCTCCATAAAATCATATGGAATTTTTTTTAAATCAAAGGAGCCTAACATAAAAGCAGGAAGGAGGCAACCAGCCAATCACGCGCAGCCGCAGCCAGCTTGTTTGCTGCAAGCAAACCGAGGTCGAAACCTAGCATTTCATATTTGTCGATTATTGCGGCGAACTATCACCGAATCACATAGGGGCAACCGAGTGGGTCGGCCCGTTTAGCTTTTCTAGCCTTTTCTGGTTACGGAACCTTCTAGAGGGTTCCAATATGGGTCAGGTATGTTTTTATTCTTTTTCTTTTTTCTTCGGTTTCTTTTTTTTTCAATAAGTTCACTTTTTAAAAAATGTTTGGAAAATTCAAAACAAATGTTTGAATTTGAAAAAAGATCAAAATTTCGTAAAACATGTTTGGGTTTTTGATATTTATTAAAAAATTAGAAATATTTGTGTTTACAAAAAATATTTGTTTTCTTATTTTTTTTATGTTTTAGAAAAATGTTCAAACTTTTGAAAAGTGTTCACGTTTTCCAAAATAGTTTGCGTTTTCAGAAACTGTTTAGATTTTTATGTTTGTCTAAAAACTGATCAAAAAACCCCATGCTAGAGTATTTTTGATTCGCTACAATTTTCACAGTGCGTACGAAAGAAAACGTGATACACCGTAGGTGGCTTAATGGGCCGACCCGGTTTGATCCTTCAGTAGAAGAGGGTCTTATCCTGGCCCATATGATCTTTTAGGCTCCACGTCCCACTGAAAAGAGTGTTCTTCCTCGCTCGGCGCTGCTGCTCTTTCCATCCCCTGGAATTTTTTGCTTCTGCCGTTGAGTCAGTTGCTGCTCCTGCAATATCCGATGAGGTGGTGGAAGACACTTCCTTGGAACCAACAACTGCATCGTGTGTGTCTTAAACCTTCGTGTTGTGTTTTTTTAACTTGGTGTTACGGTCCTGGGATGCCTCACCTTGCTGGTTGCCAGCCCAAATAGGCCGGCCCGAGGACCCCTAGGTCGGTTTCCACCCTGAGCCCTATAGAAGGAAGATCGAGAGGCCTTGCCATGCAAGGCAAAAACTCAGTATTCATGGAGGACCCCTCCACCGCCGTAGCCGACTAGATCCATGTAACCCTAGGGGACTCGGTATCCTATATAATCCGGGGCCAAGCTAGTCGATAGATCATCATACAATCTCTCGGGTTATACCTGAACTTCTCTCTCTCTCTCTCTCTCTCTCTCTCTCTCAATAGGTTTTCGCCCCGCTTTATAGATAAAGCAAACATCCATACATCCAAGTACCAAGAGCCATAGCAAATAAGACGGCTGGGGAAACAACACAATCACGCCCAAAAAACAAAAAAGAAATAGAGAAAAAAGCCACCGAGTGGCAGTCTAGAAGGCGGCCCTACAAAGATGATAGTTCACGCGCGGTATCCAGAAGTGCATCCAGCATTAGCCCAAGACGGTCACGGTCCCGCTGCCTAGAAAGCGGGTGCCAATGCTGCAAGAAAGCAAGGAATTTGAAGAACGAGTCAAATGCCCGTTGTGGGAAGACCCGCTCAATCACCATTTTATTACAAGTCGTCCATAAGGTCCATGTCATCGCCGCAAAGATGAGCCAAATAAGCGTCGATTGCGGCCGGTCTGGGTAGCTCTGGTGTCCAGAAACTCTGCAAAGTCCAGGGCCTCCCAGTCGGGCCCTAGTGCCTCGTGAACGAAACACCAGAGAGCCTGCGTCGCCATGCAGGACAACAAGATGCGAGTCCCCATCTCCGAGACATCACAAAGGGGGCATAAGCCATTACTAGGGCCGTGCAGCTTGAGCACCTCTGTCCCAGAGAGCAAGCGGTCATGGAGAAGCTGCCACACAAAGATCTTGATCTTCAGAGGCAAAGGGGCCTTCCACAACGGGGAGAGCCACAGAATAGTTGGCGAACGACATAGTGCATGGTAGGCCGAACTAGCAGAGAACTCACCAAAAGGTGAGATACTCTAGGAAATGGTGTCTAGGATTCCGTCAACACCGGCGGGAGGGCGGCCCACAATCTAGCCCACTCCACAATTTTCTCCTACCCAAATGTGCGGCAGAACAGGATGTTCCACTGCCCATCCAGACAGGCCGCAGAAACCAGGATCCTCGGGTTAGCGCAGATAGCAAACAAACTAGGGAAACTCACCCGAAGAGCCACGCCACCCACCCATGGGTGCAGCCAAAACTGTGTACCTTCCCCATTACCTACAGAGAAGGAGACCCCAAGACGAATATCTTCCTTGATCTTTTGGATGGATTTCCAGAACTGAGAGCCACCCAAGCGAGAACAAGCCATGAGAGGATCGCCTCGAAGGTATTTCGCCTGGAGAAGTTGTAGCCACAAACCACCCTCTCCCTACAAGATCCGCCAGACCCATCGCAACATGAGGGCGAAGTTCATGCGGCGCGAGGCAATAATACCTAAACCATCCCGGTCCTTAGGCACGCAGATGTCTGCCCACTTCACCATGTGGTATTTCTGGTGGCCGTCAGCCGCCTGCCAGAAGAACCTAGCCAGATCCTTATCGAAGGAGCTATGGATGCCCTCCGGAAGGATATACATCCCCATCATGTACATGGGTAGGCTCACTAGGTTAGAGCTAATAAGGACAGTTTTACTTCCCTTGGAAGTGAACCGTCCATACCAAGGCTCAGCAGGGGACGCTACTCGTCCCACAAGCGGGTCAAATTCACTCAACATGATCCTGGAGTCTGACATCGGCATCCCCAGAAAAGCAATGGGGAAGGCCGCCAGCTTGTAATTCAGGTTATCCGCAATCCGCTGTTGCTCGGCCGCCGAGTATCCCAGGACGACAACCTCATTCTTGTCAAAGTTAATCTTCAGTCCCGACATGGCCTCAAAGCATAGTAGTAGGAACTTGAGATTAACGATGTCAAGGTCCGACCCCTCCACCATAATTATGGTGTCATCCGCATACTGTAAATGGGTGACACCACCTCCGGGGATCAAGTGACCCACAATCCCCTTGAGGTGGCCGGCCAACATATCTTTGTGTAGGATGCCAGCCAGGGTATCGACAGCTAGGTTGAAGAGAAGAGGGGAAATGGGATCCCCTTGCTTCACTCCCCTAGAGGACCTAAAAAATGGACACACCTCACCGTTGATATTAATGGTCGTGCTCCCAGTCCAAACCAACTGCATGATCCAAGAGCACCATCTCTCGTTGAACCCCTGACGCTGGAGCACCAGCCGCAAGAAGGACCAATCCAGGCGGTCATATGCCTTTTGGAAGTCCAACTTGAGAAAGACGCCCCTATGGCCCCGCGATGCCACCTCGTGGACAATTTCGCGGAAGGCCATGATCCCATCATGGATATACCTATACTTTGTACACCCCAATCGCAACATTCACGAGTAGGAGTAGAGTTTTACCTCGTAAGAAGGGCCCGAACCTGGGTAAATTTGGTCTCATGTTTCCTCCCCTATCTAATCGTCACACGGGGGATACCCTACCGAGGGATCTACCGGAATCTACTCTGACATAAATCCTACACCCACAGCGAAAACATATTATAACGAATGGATACATTAGTCATCATCATTGCTTTCATGATAAACCACAGGTGAATGTTTTTCCTTCAAGAACTTTTGCATGCTCATAGCATATGCCCATATTTACGCATAGAATTTCCATTGGGACATGAAAATACACCTCGAAAAAGAATTCAAAATAAAGAGACAACACAATTTTTTTCGGGTGCCACAAATCCTCATTCGCACTTTCCTCTACGATTCTGTTAACATGGGATAATTATTAACCAAGCAAACAACATGAGGATTTGTAACATAATAACTGCAGACCTCTCCTTTATCAGTTAAGAATCCTTAGCACTAATCTGCACTCTGTTATGCCTCTCGACCCTGATTGGTGCAGGTGCTGGCATGACCACGAAAGGGGCTTACAACTAGATCGAGCAGAGTCTTTATTTTTATTTATTTTTGAACTTGAGCAGAGTCTTTCTAGCACAACCACGTCGTGAAAGCGATGCATTCGGCTCCGGCTGTCGCTTGGGTCCGGTTCTGCTTCGGCTTCGGTTTTCGGTTTTGTGATAGAGAGTGAAGATGATGAAAGCTTTCTGTGCCAATCGTTTACTATTCTTCCACTTGCATGCGTGCTGGTGCTTGACTCTCTCGTATCCTGGTAGCTCATTCCTTGCCGAGCTGTTGGAGAAATCTGATCTCACTCAGGTGACAAAAATCCTTACTAGCCCTTTGGCTGTATCTGATGCATCTTCCGTGATTCTGTTAAGATGAAACAATAATCAACCAAGCAGGATAGAAGAGGATTTGTAAGTTAACTGCCACTCTTTTTATAATTTGTGGGTGCTTACCACTAATCTGCACTCTGTTACGCTCTCTTAATCCTGAAGGGTGCATGTGCTTACTTAGAAGTTGGGATAATCACAGCAGGGGAACCCGGAGGTTCACACATCACACGGAGCCAAAGTCTTATGACAGCCACGTCGAGAAAACGATGTGTGGGTCCGGTTCGCTTGATCGCTTCAGATTTAGGCTCGGTTCTCGGTTCTGTGACAGAGACTTGAGGAGAGGACGGTTCAAACTTGCTAATTATTTGATCATCATCGGTTCTCGGTTCTCGGTTTTCGGGTTTGTGCAGCCTCTGACCCTGGCATTTGCTCGGGTTCGGTTCTGCTCTGGGTGCCTACGGGCTACGGCCAACGCGTCTCCCGTGGGGGCGGTTTTCCACGCAACTTAGCATCCGGCAACTATATATATAACAAAGATGCGTTCCTTCTTCTCGCTCCACCGATCTGCAAGCTCAGAGCTTCAAGCCAAACCCCATTTCCAGAGAAGGAGTCGATGGAGCTCCTCACCTTCCTCTTCAGAATGGTGGCCCCGATCCCCGACGCATTACGCAACGCGGAGAAGCTGCCCGGTGCTCTGATCTCGTGTGGCGTCGTCCAAGCCGTGGCGGCGCTCTTCCTCATCATCTCTGGGACACCGGGAGGCTTATTTCTTCACCATGGCGGGGCGCCCTTCTATTTGTACTACGGCATCCTCATTGCCATAGTGATATTCGGGCTTGTGGAGGCGTCCGCCGGATTTTGGGTGTCCGGCGATGTGGTCCAACGCCGTGCTTCCGGGAAGACCATTCTGTGGGTGTCCATCTTGCCCATTGTCGTCGTCGCTGCGCTCGCCAGCTTCGTGGTTCTCAACTGAGACACTCCTCCGCCCTCTGTTCGATCGACGTAGCGCCCGTTCATGTTGTAGAATAACAGTTTAGCTATATAACAGTCGCCTGATTTTTTCTTTTGGTTCAGTCGATCTTTTTTTACTCCGGACATGCATGCATGCACCAATTGCTTTGGACTAGCTCCATGCCTATATACGCTGCACCTTTTTTTCTTCCTTTTTGTACGTGTTAGTTTTTGTACGCGTGCATGTGTGTGTCTGTATTGTGTGTGCACGCGTATGTGTGAGACACATATGAACCACAGATATAGTTCACAGTAATCTTCGTCATTATATTTGTACGTATTTTTTGATTTTGTTTTTTTTCGGGCCTGTTTTTTCATATGGGTATTCTGGGGGATGTTGGGTGAGTGTAAATGTATAGACACAAGTACTATATAAATGAGTGTAAATTATAATAAAGTGTGAAACCTACATTATTCTTATTTACATTTAGTTTTTATTTTATTTTCTTTCTTCTTTAATTTTTTCTCAGGGAAATTGTTTTTGGAAAAATTTCACTATTATAAGCTTATCCTCGCATATATTATGAAATGTGCAATTTCTGTGTAAATTATGTGCATTTTTTTCATTATTTGTTTTATTTCTTTCATTCTCTTTCTTCTGGAAGAGTAATACCAATGCCACTAATTCATTCTTTCTTAGAAAAACTTAATTATTTTGATTTTGTTTTAGTTTTTATTTTATTTTCTCCATTCTTTAAGGGTAATACCCAATGTCATTAATCTATTCCTTCTTAGGAAACTTCCTTTTGATGGAAATTGCACTATTATACACTTATTCTTACATATTATAAAAAAATTGCAATTTCTGTTTGAAATTTGGATGTTGAGTTCATATTCTTTTTTCTTTTTTAGTTGAGTTTTCCTTTTTCTTTATGTGTATTTTTGGATGTTGAGTGTGTGCAAATGTATGCACGCAAGTACTACATGTATATATTATATTAGAATACGGAAATTTCACTACTATATATTTCTTCTTACATATTATAAAAAGTGCAATTTTTGTACTAATTGTGTGGAAATTTTTGTTTTAAGTTTTTATTTCACTTTCTTTCTTATTTAAGGGTAATACCAATGACACTAATTCATTCCTTCTTTTAAACTTATTTTTTATGTAAATTCTTCTATTATATGTTTGTTCTTTCATATACAAAAAAGTGCAATTTATGTGGAAATTTTATCACGATTTTTTTTACTTCTTTCTTCTTAAAGGTGGTACCAATGCCACTACTTTATTCTTTCTTAGAAAATGTTGCTTTTTATTTTTGTGTGTGTAAATAACTATATACGCAAGTACTATACAACAAGTGTGTATATTATAGTAGAGTATTATATGTTCCTTTTTTGCATATTACTAAAAGTACAATTTCAGTGCAAACTTGTGTGCAATTTTTTTTCTTACTTGTTAAAGGGGTTCATTATTCCCTAGAAAACTTTATTATTTTGATTGTGTTTTTTTTTCATTTTCTTTCTTCTTAAAGGTTTCATTCTTCCATAAAAAACTTCATTATTTTGATTTTGTTTTAGTTTTTATTTTATTTCATTTTCTTTCTTTGAGGGCAATACCAATATCATTCCACTATTATATGCTTATTTTTGCAAATTATAAAAAGTGCAATTTATGTATAAACTGTGTGCAAATTTTGTCAGTTTTTTTATTTTCTTCTTAAAGGGGATACTAATGCCACTAATTCATTATTTCTTAAACAATTTCCTTTTTTATTTTTGCTTGTGTAAGTATACAGGCAAGTACTATACAATATGTGTGTAAATTGTACTAGATTGTGAAAATTGCACTATTATTTGGTTATTCTTTGCGTATTACCAAAAGTGTGATTCGAATGTAATGTTGTGTGCAAGTTTTTTTATTTTCTTTATTCTTAAAAGGCAATACATATCCTACTAATATATTCTAGCTTAGAAAACTTCGTTATTTTAATTTTGTTAATTTTTATATCATATATAATTACTGAAAACTTATAAAAACATGTGTTTGCACTTATGTGTAATATACTAATATCCATCCAGCGGAAAAATATGAATTGTGAATGGTCATGTAGGTAGGACCCACCATCATCCATGCAGGACATGCGGAACAATTGCATGCACGCATGCATGCATGTAACCGCCACGCCAAGCGTTGGCCTTGAGCCTTGTTTATTACTGGATGAATGGCTACGTAAAAAAAGTGACTGACCCTAAAAACAAAATCAGTCGACTGGCATGTAGCCAGTCCCGTAGAATAATAGTGCGTGTGTGTGCCGTGGGACTAGTTCGGTCAGTGTGTGCTTTGGGGATGGAGGATCTGTAGTAGGCTGTACCAGCACGAGTGTTTTAGACATCATATATACTTTCATTCTTTTTTCCACTTGACAGTTGTAATCAAATACGTACTGTATGTGAATCAGATCTGACTTATTTATGCCGTAGATTATTGAAGGAGTTTGTACTAATGAATCTTTGGGTTGTGCTGTGACTTTCGATCGACTTGAATGTATGCCGTCTGCTTGATTTTTTTTTTATTTTTTTTTGAGGATCTCTGCTTGGTTATTTTGTAATGCTTCTCATGCCGTGTTGGAAAACAGAGCAAGAGAAGTGCTTCCTGCTGTGGCCTATCTGGGCCGTATTCTCGAGCATAAAGTTCGGCCCACTAAGTGTCGAAAGAAGCTGCTTCTGAATTGACCTTCTGCTCCGGCCCAATACATGCACCATTTTAAGCGTTTCCAGTGAAAGCGAAGTGTTTTTCTCTTCTTTTCCCAGCCTTTCATTTCTTCAGTAAGTGCGTCGTGTGTTGTGGTCGGTGTTCTTCCCCGCTTGTCTCGTCTGCTCCCCTTTCCACACGCTTAATTCCCCTTCCTTCGTTGACTCGAGCTCGAGACCTGCTCCTGCCGGATCTGATGATGGAGCCGGCCGGAGACTCTTCCATAGTTCCATGGAGGCCGCGATCGCATGGCTGGTGCAGACCATCCTTGCAACACTCCTGATGGACAAGATGGAAGAGTGGATTCGGCAAGTCGGGATTGCCGACCACGTCGAGCGGCTCCAGTGCGAGGTCGAGAGAGTCGAGATGGTGGTGGCTGCTGTGAAGGGGAGGGCAGCAGGGAATATGCCGTTGTACCGTGTTTTCGCTCGTGTCAAGAAGCTTCTCTATGACGCCGACGACTTGATCGACGAGCTAGACTACTACAGGCTCCAACAGCAAGTCGAAGGAGGTAGTAAGCATAATCCCACTATAACCAATATATGTGTACCAATTAAAAGCTTGATCCTATCATGCATGGAAAAGGTTTGTTTTTACTTATATGATCAAGAACAGCCATGCTTTAATTTCTGCTTCTTGTTTCTTTCCGCACAGTTACCAGGGACGAATCTGACGTTATGCATGGAGCTGAGCGAATCGATGAGATATCGAGGGTTCATGTTGATACATCTAATAGCAGTAGTGTTGGCAAATCACGGTCCCTGGTATGGCAACACTTTACTATCACAGAAAAAACAGTTGCAGGAAAGCGTTCAAAAGCCAAATGTAATTACTGTGGAAATGAGTTTAATTGCAAAACGACGACGAATGGGACTTCGTCTATGAAAAAACATTTGGAGAAAGAGCATTTTGTGACCTGTACGAAGAAATATGGAGGGCATTCACCAAACCCTTCATCAAGGTACTAAAGGAAATTATACATTGCATCAGCGCATTTATATTCGTTTATAACTTTATATACATCTGCTTGAGAGCCCATTGTCGATCTACATTTCTTCTGGTAACCGTCCCACCATCCTTTTCTTATTGCAGCACCGGTGATGCTACTTGTAATGTGAGGTCGGTTGAAATTGGTAGTTCGTCCAACGGAAAAAGAAAGAGAACAAATGAGGATCCAACACAAACCACCGCAGCTAACACACACACCCAATGGGACAAGGCTGAGTTTTCCAAAAGGATAATTAAAATTACTGAGAAGTTACAGTTACAGGACGTCCAAGGGGCTTTGAGTAAAGTTCTTGAGCCATATGGACCTAGCGCTTCTTCAAGTTCAAGTCATCACCGTCCGAGTACAGCCTCAAATCAGCACCCAACAACATCAAGTCTTGTTCCAATGGAAGTTTACGCTAGTAGAAAACAGGGCATTGGTTTTTGCCAAATCAGAGCAACAGTCCCGGTCGACTTACAAACCGGGACTAATGCGTGCATCAGTCCCGGTTCGAGCGGCCAGGACGCCGGCCGGGCCTCGGCAGGCACCAGTCCCGGTTCGGCTGGGACCTTTAGTCCCGGTTCCAGCCACCAATCGGGACTAAAGGGCCTCGCTCCTGGCGCAACCCCTTTAGTCCCGGTTGGTGTCTGGAACCGGAACTAAAGGTCAGTCTTCAGTCCCGGTTCTAGACACCAACCGGGACTAAAAAGATGTCTATATATATGCTCGCCCCTGCGCGCTCACTCCTCTGTTTTTTGGCCGGCCGGCGTGTGGGAGGTGTGTGCTACTCTGTTCTCATCTCCTATGCACATGAGGTGTTTGATGAAATGCCCGAGCCACACTTAAGCTTTCTCCTCTCTAAGCTCGACCTCCAAGCTCCATTTTCCCTAAGATTTGTCTAGGTTTGGCGGTGCACCAACTATCCAAGTGTTCTAAAAAGGTTAGCAACTTCATCCTTTCATCTCTCACTGCTAGTTTAGCTCATTTCAAATGCTCTAGAAGTAGTGTGGTTTGTGAGTTTTAGTGGAGGAGTGTATGTGTGAGTTTATTTGATTTAGATGCACAATTTGAGCTCAAATTAACTTCTTAGTTTGCACATGTGTAGGGTGCCATCCCGTCCCCGTCCCCGTCCTCACCGCCGTCGATCGCCCACGCCGATCTCGTCGCCGCACCACCGTGGTGAGCCTCTTGTTCTTATCTTTTTTTAAAGAAAAAATTCTTACTTGTATGATTTATATAGCTACTTGTATAATTTTCTTACTTGTATTATTGTTTGTTATTATATAGTGCCATGGTTTTGGTATCCGCCCCCGTCGGCTCTCGTCCGGTCTATGATTCGGATGTGGTATATTATCTTTTATAACTATTTGTTTTATTTAGTGTTTATGACAATTATGCCGACCAACTTGACATAGATATCTTTATCTAGGAGGTATGTGAACCGGAAATTCCAACCGACCCTCTTGTCGAGAGGTTAAATTTAGTTGAAAAAGAAAACAATTATTTGAAAGAAGAGAAGAAGAAATTGGAGTTGCATGTTGCCGATGTCGTCGATCTACACAAGATCCAGATGGATGCAATGCGCTTGAAGATTAGAAAGATTAGAAAATATGCCATTGATAATGAGGCTTGGTATCATTATGCTGTTGGATCAATTGTTACCTTAGTTGCGATTTTGATCGCATTTGTTGTTGCATTTAAATGTTTTACATAGTTGTATGTTAGTTTCAATGTATGTTTTAATTAGATGCTCTAGAGAGCTGTATGTTGTTCTATGAGAACTATGTATGAACTTTATGTATTTATTTTTTAGTAATAATATTTGATCACTATTGTACTTTGGTTTTAATGTGATGATGAACTTGTATTAATTTGGTCATTTCTCTATTCATGATGTTCTGTAATGGTTTTTGATATACTTAATTATATAATGCACGCAGATGAACCGGCAATGGATGTACGGTGACCGACGCACCTCCGACTACATTACGGGCCTGCATAATTTTCTCTATGTGGCTGAGGCAAACAAGCAGAATGGTTTTATGTATTGTCCATGTACTGTCTGTGAGAATACGAAGGATTACTCTGACTCGAAAACCCTTCACTTCCACCTGCTTAAGAACGGTTTCATGCCACACTATAATGTTTGGACCAAGCAGAGAGAAAGAGGGGTTATGATGGAAGACATAGAAGAAGAAGAGGATGATGACAACTATCCTATGTTCCCTGAATACGGTGATACTGCAACGGGGGAAGCTCAAGATCAAGAGGCACCAGATGTGCCCGATAATGATCTTCGCCGGGTCATTGTTGATGCACAGAGAGGATGCGAAAGTGAAAGGGAGAAGTTGAAGTTCGATCGCATGTTAGAGGATCACAAAATAGGGTTGTACCCAAATTGCGAAGATGGCAACACAAAGCTCGGTACCGCACTGGAATTGCTGCAATGGAAGGCAGAGAATGGTGTATCTGACAAGGGATTTGGGAAGCTACTGAAAATAATGAAGAAGAAGCTTCCAAAGGATAACGAATTGCCTGACAGTACGTACGAAGTAAAGAAGGTTCTCTGCCCTCTAGGATTTGAGAACCGTTCTCTGCCGCCTCAGCTGTCTCCGCCGCGTCAGCGGACTCCGCCGGAGGAGGCCCCTCAGCAGAATCCTCCGCCGCCTCAGCTGTCTCCGCCGCCTCAGCGGACTTCGCCTCCTCCGCCGCCTCAGCAACGGCGGAAGAGACCCGCCGCCGCTCCGGCGGCTAGCAGTACAACAACGAAGAAATCCAGAGCAGGTCCAAGCGTCAAGAAGGCTCCTCCCAAGTTACCATACGACATGACTGAGGAGGAAAACAACGACATCGTGGCTGCCGATGTGAAACGCCAGCTTGCACCGAAACGCCCAGATTCAAAGGAGAAAATAGATCCGGTAAAAGCGAAGCGCTGTCTGGATGCCCTTCAGCGATCACCATCTCCTCCGCCGCTCTCACACTATGACCGCTGTATTGTAAAGACATTTCATGAAGCGAAAAGGTCGGGAAGTACTAGCAGTGCTGCAAGAAGTGGGAAAACAATTCCCCAGCTCGGCGAACAGGAAAAACAATCGTGCCCCCCGCTCAAGGTGTTTCCCGATATCGCTAATGATCCAGGGGTAGCGGCCGCTCATCCTAGTTACACTCTTGCTGATTACTTAGGCGACGAGGTACAGTTCGAAATGACTGAGGTAGCCTTTAAATACGAACACGGGAAGCCTCTCGTCAGACCTGAGCAGCTCCCGCGTCTATCAACGATGATGCGAACATTGCATAACTGGTACTTGAAAGCCTGCTTCAATGGAGTCGAGGCGTTGTACATTGAATTTGAAGAATTATTTCAGTTATACAATCAAGCCGCCCTCGACAAAACTATCATCAGTTGCTATTGTCTGTGAGTATTTTTTCTGTAATTAAGTCTCTAGCTCAGCTTGTTCATTGCATGTATAATTATCCTCACACTATATTATGCAGATTGAAGATCCGCGAATGCAGAGGAAAAATCTATGACATTGGGTTCATTAACCCAAATACCGTAAATGAATATATGGTACAAAAAAAACCCGATGATACAGAGAATTACTTGCTAAAGGCGTTACTTGGACAACAAAACAAAAGGAAAATACTATTTTCTTACAACTTCAAGTGAGTGTTACTGTCTTGTGCACATTCTGTTTCGCTTACTCGAGGTTAAGTGTAATTGATGAGTTATGCGTGCGTAGGTTCCACTTTATTCTGCTAGCCATTCAGCTTGACGCGGGACTAGTAGTTGTCTTGGACTCGAGACGTAAAGAGGCTAAGGAGTGGGCGGACATGAGTCAAATGCTCCAGAAGTAAGTTCAATCATTATCGCACCATATCGGCAACTTTTGTTCATTTCCTGATATCAAGTAATCATTTTCTTTGCCGGGCAGGGTTTGGAAAAAGTTCACCAACCAGGTTAGGGGTGAATGGAAAAAGGAGCTGCGATTTTCACACCCCAAAGTAAGTACTACTAGCTAGTTCCGCGCATCTCTCATTGATTCTAGTTTCAATACCATTATCATGCTTGATTATCATTTTGATTGAACTCTATTCTCGTAAAGTTCTTGTGGCAGGAACTCGGGAATAATTTATGTGGATACTACGTTTGCCAGTACATTCGCCACAAGACCTCTGAGCGAGGCAGATCTGAAGAACAATTTGAAGTATGTAAACAATATTCACATTTTTATTTTATTACCATCAATTGTGTTGAGTTTCATTCATATATATATATATTGACCCCCTTCTTTAAATTAGATCAAGCGGAAGCGGGACGAACTCCTACCAACTGATCGCATACGAGCAATTCAAGAGGAATTGGCGGGATTCTTTGTTGACCATGTCATACCTACAGACGGAGAATTCCATCGGGAGTGGCAATGCGATTTTGGTAATTAGATATTAGGGATCGTAAGAGATGTTACATTGTATATATGCATGAACGTGTACTATACGTAGTAGCGTCGAATAGATATACGAAAACTTGTTGTTCGACCAAGAACGGAGAAAGAGAAGTCACTTCTCTCTATATTCATGACGATTCGTGTAATGGTTCCTTCATTGCTATATGTAGTAGCTAGCGTCGAGTTGAATGGAAAACGTAAAATAAAAACGAAAACCCTAAATGTAAAAGAATTGAATGGTAAACACAAAAAGAAAAGGGGGAAACACAATATGAAACCCCTAAACCCTCCAAAACCCCTAAACCCTAAACCCCTCCTTTCAAAAAAAACAGCGCTTGGCAGGGGCTGACGCGTGGCGGCCTTTTAGTTCCGGTTGGTGTTACCAACCGGGACTAAAGGTCCTCCTGCCTGAGCGCTGCGCAGCGGCCACGTGGAGACCCTTTAGTCCCGGTCGGTGTTACCAACCGGGACTAAAGGTCCTCCTGCCTGGGCGCCCCACAGCGGCCACGTGGAGCTCCTTTAGTCCCGGTTCGTAACCCAACCGGGACTAAAAGTGGGGGCCTATAGTCCCGATTGTTCAGTCCCGGTTGCAGAACCGGGACTAAAGGCCCTCTGGAACCGGGACTGATGCCCTGTTTTCTACTAGTGTTATGGCAGAGTTGCAGAAAAGAACAAGATCAAAAAGCCAATAACTGAAAACCAATCTAATGGTGTAAATGTTCTACCTATTGTAGGCATTGCAGGTGTTGGCAACTCTCGCTCAATTTGTGTATAATGATCCAGACGTGAAAAGTCAATTTCACCACAGGATATGGGTTTGTGTGTCCCGCAAATTTGATGAAGTGAAGCTCATAAAGGAGATGTTAGACTTTTTTCCTCGAGAAAGGCATGAAGGAATTAGCAACTTTGCGAAGCTTCAAGAGATCTTGAAAGGACATATCGAGTACCAATCAAAGAGTTTGTTTTAGATGATGTCTCGGACAATATGGATTATCATAAATGGAACAAATTGTTGTACCCTTTGACATCAAGTCAAGTGATGGGTAATATAATATGAGTCCCGCTTCGGTACAACCCCCCTCACAAAACGTATAAAGGGCAATATTGACATTTGACGTATCCTACCCACTTTGTCCATACGTTCTATACGTTCTGGGAGTAGATCGGCCGACTGGGCCGGCCCATTTCCGCCAGGCGCACACCCCCCTCTTTCATTGGCTTGGCCAACTTACTTTTTTACGTTCTTTTAAATTGCAAAAAACTCTCGCAGTCGGTGGGACTCGAACTCCCACCCTGTAGGCTTTTTTCAAGAGGAACTAACCAACTAGTACAGCATACTTGCTACGACAACTTTCTTTCTTTTTCGCGTCTTATTTGGTAAATATAACGATAAAAAAGCATTGCGTTCTTAGTTTGGTTTTTCTTCTTTTTTTTTGGCCGGTTTTTCTTCAGGTTTTTTCTTTAATCTTTCTTCTTCTTTTTTCAAATTTTTGAACCTTTCTAAAATTTCATGAACTTTTTTTAGATCCGCGTACTTTTTCAAAATTCGAGAATTTTTTAGCCGTGAATTTTTTTTCAAATGCATGAAATTTTATCTAGTGAACATTTTTCCAAATTTATGAACTTTTGTGAAACCTGCAAAAAAAAATTCAAATTTGTGAATTTTTAAGACGTGGACTTTTTTTCGACATCTGTCCATATGGCCTCAATTTTGTTTCATGGCCTTGTATGCCCAATTCAAGGCATCATGTCATGTTGTTTGGGTTTTCAACATTATTTGCATTTTTTGGAGTTTTCTCGGTGAAAATAGAACAATAAATGTGACGTGACGCAAAGTGAATACGGTGTCGGAATTTGTTCAAACCAGGCATGGATGCTTGCCATGGGCATAACCACCTAGTGCCAAAAGTTGAGGTCATTTCATGCATTTCTAGAAATGGACCATGTTGAACGAAGAGTGTCCGGGTAGGACACAAGGGTTCGTCTAAGAGCATTTTTTTTGCATCCATCAAATGGCCCCGGTTTTTTATATGGCTTTGTACGACCAATTAAAGGCACGATGCCAAGTTGTTTTGGTTTTTGATTTTTTTTTTGCATTTTTTGAAGTTTTCGCGGCAAAAAAGGCGGATAAATGGTCAGACGTGTCGCAACTTGCATACGATGTCGGAAATCATTTAAACCTGACATGGATGCCTACCATGGGCATGCCCACCTTCTTGTAAAAGTTGAGATCATTTGAAAGAGAACAAAAATAGATCATGTTCAACGGAGGGTGTTCTGGCAGTCTGAGAGCACGTTGTTTCTCTATATCCTTGAAATGGCTCCAATTGTTTTCCATGGCCTTTTATGACCAATTCAAGGTTTCATGCCAAGTTCTTTTGGTTTTGGTCAAATTTTGCATTTTTCTGGAGTTTTCTTGATGAAAAAAGACCGATAAATGGCTGGACGTGTCACAACACGCATACGATGTCGGAATTTGTTCAAACAAGGCATGGATGCCTACCATGGGCATGCACATCTAGTGCCAAAAATGGGGGTCATTTCATGCATGTCCTAAGATGGACCATGTTCAACGGAGGATGTTCACGTAGGGAGAAGGGTTCGTCTGAGAGCACGTTTTCTTTTGACATCGGTCAAATGGCCCCAATTATTTCTATGAACGTGTATGACCAATTCAAGGCACCATGACAAGTTGTTTTAGATTTTGATTTTGATTTTTGCATTTTCTAGAGTTTTCCCGGTGAAAATAGGCCGATAAATGCACAGAGGTGTCGCAATGTGCAAACGGTGTCGAAATTCATTCAAACTTGGCATGGATGCCTACCATGGGAATAACCATCATCTTGCAAAAGTTGGGGTCATTTCAAGGATGTTCAAAAATATATCATGTTGAACGGAGGGTGTTTGGATAGGCCAGAAGGCTCCGTCTGAGAGCACGTTATTTTCCGGCATCCCTGAAATGACCCCAATTTTTTTCATGCCTTTGTATTACCAATTCAAGGCACCAGGGCAAGTTGTTAGGGTTATTGACAAGTTTTGCATTTTCTATAGTTATCCCGGTGAACAAAGCCGATAAATGGCCGGACGTGTCGCAACGTGCAAATGGTGTCGGAACTCGTTCAGACCAGGCATGGATGCCTAACATGGGCATGCCCACCTTCTTGCAAAAGTTTGGGTTCCTGAGATTTCCAAAAAGTACAATGTTCAACAAGAGTGTTTGGGTAGGCGAGAAGGGTCCGTTTGAGAGCACCTCGTTTCTCGACATCCCTTAAATGACTCTAGTTTTTTTTTCATGACCTTGTATGAACAATTCAAGGCACCATACTAAGTTGTTTGGGTTTTCGACAAGTTTTGCGTTTTTTTTAGAGTTTCGTACATGAACATTTCTTGAAATTCGTCAACAATTTTGGAATTTTAAATTGTGTGTAAAAAAATTACAAACTTAAACACTTTTTAAAAAAATTGTTAACAAATTTATAACAATTGCTATAAATTTTTTAACACAAATTGCAAACTACGTACTTTTTGAAAAACATTCATTTACTTTTTTTTTGAAATGCAAGCATTTCATAAACTTGTGGACAAACAATTCGCAAACAGGAATATTTTTAAAAATTCTAGAATTTTTCTTAAAATTGTGGAAAATATTCGAATACAAGAACATTTTTTGATATTTCAGACAAAATTTCAAATATTTAAACAGTTTTCAAAAATAATAATGAAGTTTAAAAATAAAAAAATGAATTATAATGAAAAAGGGAAGAAAAACGCTTAGGCCTTGGCCCAAATAGGCGAAGGCATCGCTCCCGTTGGGCACCTGTTGGGAAGGCCCTAGCGTTCCCTTTTTTTTTTTCTGTTTTCATTTTTCCTGTTTCTTTTCTCTCCTTTTTTACTTTTCCTTGTCTTCCCTTTTTGTTCTGTTTATTTTTTTCTATGCTTTCATGTTTATTTTTCCTTTTCAATAATTGTTCACATCTTTATAAATTTATTCATTTTTTCAAAAAAATCCTGTTTTGAAATTTTGCTTAGAAATTCCAAAAAAGTTTATAATTTCAGAAACTGATAGCTTCTTTTTCAAAAAATGTTCAAAACTTCAAAAAAATAGACTTTCGAAAATAGTTCGCTTTTTTATAAAACTAAAAGAAACAATAGAATTCAAAATTTCAAAAAAGGTCACAGTTTATAAAAATTTCTTCACAAATTCAAAAAAAGTTCAGGAATTATATTTTCTTTTACCATTTTCAATATCTGTTCGCAAATTCAAAAAATGTTCATGTTTGTCAACATTTATTCACAAATTCTAGAATTATTTGGGCAATTTAAAAAAGAATTCACATTTTCAGAAAAAAATGTTCATAATTTCGAAAATGTTTGCGTTTTCAAATTGTTCCTTTTATTTTAAATGTTTGTGTCTTCAAAATATAGTTTGTAAATTTGAAAAAAATTCATGTTTTCAATTTTGTTCCTGTTTATCCAGAATTGTTTTGAGGTTCCCAAAATATGCCCGCATTTTCAGAAAATTTAAAAAGTGTTCAGAATTTTGAAAACAATTCATAAATTATTTTTAAAAAGGGGGTCGGCCACTAGTTCTTATAGATTCACGCAGCTTACTATTAACGTGGTCTTCTTGGCTCCATTGGCTTTGATCTCCCTTTAACATGCATGAGGTCAGGGGTTTAAATCCTAGACACACCTTTTCTCAACATTTACGTTTTTCGACGTTTTATTTCGCACCAACGATGTTTGCTTGAGCAGCGTAGCAAATGGGCCGGCCTGGGCCTCGTATCGGCGCGGTCGACGTATTTTTACAAGGACCATCCTACCCTTTATTATGAAGGGGTATGGAGAGATCTCGTCCGTTGATGTGTTTAGGGGGGTTGTACCGAAGAAGAAGTGAATATAATTCTTGTCACAACCAGAAATTTGTCTGTTGCACACAAAGATTAAGAACACTTGAACCGATCAAGTTAGGTGCTTTAGAAAACGATGATATGTGGTTATTGCTCAAGTCATGTGCATTTGGTTTTGGGGACTATAAAGGTCCGGGAAATCTAAGAACTATTGGGATGCAAATAGCAGAGAAGTTAAAGGGCAACCCGTTAGCAGCAGTAACTGCAGGGGCACTGGATCATCTTAGCGTTGATCATTGGAGTAACATTCTCAAGACAGAAAAGTGGAAATCGTTGGGACTCAGTGGGGGCATCATGCCTGCTTTGAAGCTTAGCTATGATGAGCTACCGTACCATTTACAACAATGTTTCTCATATTGCTCTATATTTCCTGAAAAATATAGGTTTCTTGGGAAGGATCTGGTCTATATTTGGATTTCTCAGGGATTTTTGAATCACACTAAGAGATTGGAGGAGATAGGATGGGAATATCTGAATAATTTGGTGAACCTGGGATTCTTTCAGCAGATTGAAGAGCAACAGGAAGAGGATGAAGATGAGGAAGAAGAATTTTTTCTAGGCAGTAAAATTTGGTATTCTATGTCTGGTCTCATGCACGAATTTGCAAGGATGGTTTCAAGGACTGAGTGTGCAACCATGGATGGTCTTCAGTGTAATAATATGTTACCAACTATACGTCACTTGTCAATTGTGACCAATTCTGCATATAGCAAAGATCAGCATGGAACCATACCTCGCAATATCAAGTTTGAAGAGAACCTGAGAAATGCAATTGCATCAGTGAGGAAATTGAGGACAATAGTTTTATTTGGGCACTACGACTCTTTCTTCTTCAAATTGTTCCTTGATATATTCCAGAAGGACCAGAACTTGCGTCTGCTGCAAATGTCTGCAACATGTGCTGATTTTGATTCCCTCATGTGTAGTTTGGTAAATCCTGCACATCTTCGCTATCTAAAACGTGAACCTGATGAGGTGGATGGTGCTTCCCCTCAAATTTTGAGCAAGTTGTACCATCTTCAAATATTAGATGTTGGCTCATACACTGATCCTATACCTGATGGTAATAATAATCTAGCTAGCCTGCGGTATCTTGTTCCAGAAAATGGAGTATACTCTTCCATTGCTAGCATTGGTAGGATGACATCACTTAAAGAGCTACATGATTTTAAGGTTCAGTTTTGTTCTAGAGGCTTTGAGATATCACAACTCCAATCCATGAACGAGCTTGTACAACTTGGGGTGTCTCGACTTGATACTGTTAAAACTTGGGAAGAGGCTTATGGAGCAGGACTAAGAAGCAAAGAATACTTGAAATTCCACCTGTTCTGAGTTACTCATCAGAGAAATTCCAAGAGTTCCGTGTATGGAGATATCGTCTGGTGAAAAGTTAAAAATTGGGAATATTGATGATGAGTTGAGGATACTGGATGACAAAACTTTGGCGTTCCATAATCTTAGAAACCTCAAATCAATGGAGATATATGGTTGCAGAAATCTAAGGTCTTTTTCATTCGAAGGTTTTAGTCATCTTGTCTCTTTAACAAGTTTGAAAATTAGAGACTGTGAACAACTTTTCTCTTCAGATGTGACGCCAGAGTATACGCTTGAAGATGTGACAGCTGTGAACTGCTATGCCTTCCCATCTCTTAAAAGTCTTCGTATTAGTTCATGTGGAATAGCGGGGAAGTGGCTATCGCTGATGCTGCAACATGCGCCAGGCCTAGAGGAATTGACTTTAGAAAGATGCGCCCATATAATAAGAGTAGTGTTACCGATGGAAGAGGAAGAAAACAGTCAATTAACACCAGTACTGTCATCAGGAAAGCAAGATGAGGCATTGACCTGGTTAGTTCGAGACGGACTCTTGCACGTTCCGTCACTCAAGAAGATGACTATTTGGGACTGCCCCCGCCTAACATTTAACGGGGCCAAGGAAAGCTTCTCAGGATTTACCTCCCTTGAGAAGCTAATCATTTGGGACTGCCCCGACCTGCTCTCGTCGTTGGTGCATACAAACGGAAGATGGCTCCTCCCGAACTCCCTTGGCGAGCTTCAAAGCAATGGCCATTTGCAAGGATCGCTGCAACCTTGCTTTCCTAGCGATATCACCAGCCTTAAGAAGTTAGTGGTACGGAGCATCCCAGGTTTGCAATCTCTACAGCTGCACTCATGCACGGCACTGGAAGAATTGATAATTTCCGGCTGTGGATCGCTCACCGTCACTGTACTAGAGGACATGCAACCCATTGGCAGCCTCGGGCGTTTGAATGTATCAGGCTGTCCTGGCTGGCCACCATGTTTGGAGATCTTTTCAACGCTGTGCCCTCGGCTGGAAACCATCTGTCCTTACCACGTCATTCTGCAAGCACCTCACCTCCCTACAACACCTAGTCCTTTCTGGGCTGGAGAAAGTAAAGAGACTAACAGATGAGCAAGAGCTATCGCTTGTGCTCCTCGAGTCACTGCAAAAGCTCGAGATTCGTTATTGTTCTGATTTCATAGATCTTCCTGCGGGGCTGCAGACCCTTCCTTCCCTCAAGAGTTTGAAGATAGAAGGGTGTCAAGGCATCTCAAGGCTGCTGGAAGCAGGCCTCCCACATTCGCTGGAAGAACTGGAAATCAATCATTGCAGCAAGGAACTAGCTGATCAATGCAGTCTGCTTGAAACAAGCAAGCGAAAAGTCAAAATTACTTGATGTCCTCCAATTGATTACTGACCGCCATGTTAAGCACATGTTTCTACGCATAAAACAAATATCACTGGCTGCTTTTGAGGAAATCTTCTGCCATATACCCTCAAAGTTGGCATATCCTCATAATGTGCAATGTGCTCATTCCAGAAGGAGCTGTCTCTGCAGGCATTCAATTAGGCTGCTCAACATATACTAGTATCATGCAACAGGTAAACCGGCATGTTTCGCTGTTTGCTATTCATCTTGTCTTGTCAACTAAAAAATATAATTAATTTTCATTTCCTGGACTGCAGAGAGAACTACACGAGATAAACCTGCAGATGTTTTATGTTTGTTGTTGCACAAGCTGTCCAAAATTTCCGCCATTCACATATGCTCTGCAGCTACAACAATGCACCTTTTCGAGGAAAAAAAAGCTACAACAAAGCACTTCAGAGACAGGAATAGTAGCTCTCGTCTGACACGAGAAGGATATGTGGGGTCAGCCGCGAATCTACAGAGAAAATGGAGGGGGGGGCTGGGCTGCCTGTGTCATATGAACATATGTTGGGCTGGGCTGGGAAATGGTTGGGCCTATGTTTTTTGGGCTGGGCTGCACACTTATGAGTAGTAGTAAAAAAAATTGTTCGATTGGGCCTGCAGATGGGGTTTGGTCATAATGTCCCATCGCCGTGCCAAAGCCCAACAGTAGTAAAACAGAGCTGATATGGCCTCCTTTAAGAACAAAGAGCTGGTATGACCCGCTCCAGTTTCATTCATTGCCATCCCTCGCATGTGTAAGGCGTTCCAGTTTCCTTGTATACACATCTGAATCTCAAGGAATGGTTATTCAGTATGACAATAGCGCCATATTTGAAAATTGAAATGCGTTTGCATTCACCAAAGGTCGATCACCATTCGCTTGCTTTGAACTTTCAGGGTGTATATTGCCAACAAAGTACACCTACTCTTTCTGCCAATCATCTTGGGTAGGCGGCACGGAGCCGTCGTTGTCGTTGATTTGGCCCTCCGAGTAAGATAACCAGATCAGTTCGCAGACTTATTTTTGCGCAGAGCAACCCACAAATACTTTTTTTTATGGAACCTCGTCAGAGGGCGGGGAGCTCCCGCATTGCATTAAGAAGAAGAGAATTGGTCCAGTTAATAAGGGAAACCGGACCCAAAAACGGTACATGGCACGTTGAATCAAGGAAAACCGGCAAAGACCACACACACCCGATTAGCACTCAAGGGACGTCGTTAGAGCCGGATACAAGGGTGCCTAGGCCCAAGACCATCGACAACACTACATACCCAACCAAATGAACCTCTGCAACCTCAAGAACACGCCTGCAACCAGATGCGCACTCGCGCCTAACCTTCAGAAAAATGATATCGCACGTTAACCTCCACCAAGGTACGAATTGCCTGGATCGCCGTCGGCGTAAACGGTTTCTTGTACATCCGCAGATAAGACTTCATCTTCTCTTGCACATCCTCCTCGGTGACTTTCTTAGATGTCGTTCCCTTAGGAGAGGAGGCGGACCCATCGGCGCCGAGGAAGAGAAAGGTCCCCCACCGTTCCCCATAGTCCCTCCCTCTCGCACCTTAGGAGACCAATTGATGGCTGGCGAAGAAACAACTCTGCCACTGATAGCCTCCAGTCGCTCCAAGAGGCCCGAAACTTGAACCGCTCAACCCTGCAGAGTGACCGCCATGTCGCGGAGGGGCTGAATGACCTCCTCCGTACGAGCGGCAGCCAGGGCTTGCAACTCGGTGCGCAGCGCCTCGATCTATGCTGCAAAGTGGGGTTGCAGCAGCCCCAATTCAGCAGCAATGGAAGACTTGACGAGGTCGGCCAGACCCGAGCAGGGGGCGCCGGAGTTGCTACAAGGTGCCTCCTGAACAAGCACAACCGGAGAGGCAGCAACGGAGGCCCACGAGCGATGCCGCGGATATGGCGGAGGCGCTTGGCAGGCTGGCACATCCGGTGGCCGACGTGGAGAGGCCGCAGGCGAGGGGGAGTGGCGGCTTAGAGCTTGTCCGGTCGGAAGGCGCGTCGGGCACTCCCGCTCACGGTGGCCAAAGATGCCACAGTCCAGGCACCTTATAGGGTCGCGGCAGTCAGCCACGAAGTGCTCCGACGCCAGGCAACGGAAGCAGAGGCCATACGTTCTCCTCTTGAAGGTGAGGGAGAGATCGGCCCCTTTCCTGGGAGGCGGAGCAGGCGCACACCTTCTCCATCCGCGAAAAACGGTGTCCCCCAACCTCCACCCATGGCTGCTTGGAAGACACCACAGGTGCGTCGGCGACCAGTTTCGGCGTAGAGTTCATGGGAAGGCGAGGCAGAGGAGGCGGCAGGAGGAGCTCAGAGCACCCCAGGGAGCAAGGGACGGGAGCCTCCAGCCCTCCAACGGGGGCAGCAAGCGAGGGATATGGATCTGGATCGGGAGGGGAGCAGGGAGTGGGGGTGGAGGTGGAGTGGTGCCTGGGAGGTCTGTTGGGGAGAGGGAGGAGGAAGCTGAGGAGGCCATGAGACAAGGATGAGGAAGAGCTCGGGGATCGAGTCTATGCAGCGGCGGCCGTGGCGGCGGCGTCGCGGGAGCTCGCTCTCATCTTGGGCCTGTCCTACCCACAAATACTTGCATCACAAATGGAATCAAAAGTCAACCAACAAGGATAGAAGCCTATGGCTACATGTACAATCGGAGTAGCTCTCTTCTTTTTACGTGATATATTGTGTTATCAAGAAGAAAACTATTCATATATGTCTTTTTTTTTTGAACATACTATTCATATATGTCTTTGCTTTGGAGATTTGTACATATCTGAATTTTCTTGAGTTTGTTATATGCGTATTTTGGTAATTTACATGCTTTTTATAAATATAAGAAAGTTCTACAAAAAAAAATTCCAACACAAGAAAATCAGTAAAGAATATTAAAATTATACTTATATCAATATCAAGTGAAGAATATTTATTTCATGATTCAGTTATATTAGCCAGACATGCTTTGCACACAGTTACTAGTTTGCAGCAAAGTTAAACAAAATACAATCAAACACGCTCTACTACAAGCAAGCAACAAGATGGTTTATAGATTCTCTTTTGATAATTCTAAGTTGCCCGATTTTTTTTAAAAGTTCGCATAAAATTGCACTCTCAGTTGTGTATAGGAGTAGTAAAGTGTAAGTGCAATTTTTAGTCTCTGGTTATACCAGTCTTTTTTTTCATAGAGAGGGATTGGTGGAATCGATGGATATATTGCTTGAGCCTCGTGGACATATATATAGGAGTACATGATCTTCTTGGAGTACAAGACAAGCTAGAATAATTACTAGTCTATTCTATGTTTCCAATCTAATCACGATACTCAACATCCCCCCGCAGTCACAACGGTAGCGACGCAGACGGTGAGACTGGAGAATAATCCAAAGGTAAGCCGACGGACATCCCCCACAGTCGAACGGTCGATGCATCGTGGAAGTCGTGGGTGGAGTGGAAACCGACAAGGTTGCTCAAGCAAGGCGGTAGCCCTTTGTGCCGTTGTCGAGGTAGCCGAGAGCGTAGAGTGGTGTAGCCGTGGTCGAGGTAGCCGTGCGAGGGAGGCCGTGGTCGATGTCGAGTCAGGGTGGCCGGTGTCGAGGTAGTCGCCGTGGACCGGGAAGAAGAGCGGCTGCGGCTGCCTGAGGAGGCGGCGGCGGCGGCTAGGTCAGAAGCGCGGCGGCGGTGCTCAAAGTAGGCGAGGAAGAACCCGACAGCGTGACGAAGACCGGCGCGGACGGTGGCGTTCCCGCGCCTAGGGAGGCGGCGCGGCGCATACCACGTAGAAGTCGATGCGCGGGGACGGCGGAGTGGACCGCGCGCCGCGGCGCTATGGCCCAAAGGGGCGATACAGCGGCAGTGCGCGGGTCGGCGCGACGGCGGGGAAGACCTCGGGGCGGTGGCAGGGACCGCGTGCCACGCTCGCTACGGCCCAACGAGGCAACGCAGCGGCAGCGCGAGGGTCGGTGCAGCCACGGGGATGGCCTGGAGCAGACGGCCTCAGGGCGACGGTGGACCGTGGACCGCGGCACTACAGTCCGAAGGGGCGACGTAGCGGCAGCCCGTTGCTCGATTGGTGAAGGGGCACGCTGAATTCGGAGACGACCTTCACGGGATTCCATAACGTGCTGCACGTCCTGATCTAGAACATTGCTTCGGTGTATATTGCGACATGTGGAGCACATGAGAATTACACGGAACATAGCTCCTGATCTTGTATGCAGACGGCGGACGGAGCATCGTGGCGCGGTGAGCCAGCGCAGCAGCTGGCCATACCAGCGCATGCGCATGACCAGCAGGCACACCACGCCCGTGCGGGGTGCGTGAGTGCCCTGGGGCCACGCGGCTTGAGACGGCCGGCCAACACCGTAGGACGTGCAAGGAGAAGCCGCTGCATCCGTGAAGCCCACTAGCAGAAAACAGGGCTTTCGTTCTAGCCGGAAAGGATCAATAGTCCCGGTCGCATTACGAACCGGGACTAATGTGAGCATTAGTCCCTGTTCTAGCGGCTAGGACGCCGGACGGGGCTCGGCTAGCTTTAGTCCCGGGTCAAACGCAACCTTTAGTCCCGGTTGGAGATGCCAACCGGGACTAAAGGGGCTGTGGCAGGATGCGGCCGGTGCGAACCCCTTTAGTCCCGGTTGGTGTCTCCAACGGGGACTAAAGGTTAGACCTTTAGTCCTGGTTGGAGAGACCAACCGGACTAAAGGGGTTGAGGCTTTAGTCCCGGTTGGTGTCTCCAACCGACCTTTAGTCCCGGTTGGAGATACCAACCCGGACTAAAGGGGTTTTGAAAGTTTCTTTTCTGTTTTTCCATTTGTTTTCTGTTTTTAGTTTCTGTTTTAAATTGCTTATATCTTTTAGGATATTTGATGTTTTTGAGTGATTCTTTTTGCATTAGATTCAAAGTTTTGTCTAGTTTCTGTTTGTGCCATTAGTTTTCAAATTTGAATGGTTTAAGTTTGAATTTGTTCAAATTTTCTTCAAACCCTAGATTGTGAATAACTTGAGTTTCAAAATAGTTTTAAATTTAATTCTTTTTGCTCCTAGTCACATGTTAGATTGTTGTCACAGTAAGATTTATTTGGTTATTTTTAGAATAATTTAAATTAGGATTTTAGTTAAAACAGTACTGTTTTGCTTATATAGTTGTTTTAGTCATTTAATTGTTGTTTTTAATTATTTTTAGTTAGTTCTTTCTGTAGATTTTAACATGTTGTAGTATGCTTCTGTTAGACAACAGTAGATAAAATTTTATAATTAATTAATATTAATTTTGCTACTGTTTTGTATTAATAGTTGTTTAGCCTTTAATTATAGTTGATAGAATTAGTTTTGCTATATTAAAAAGTAATTCTTTTTGCCACTTTAATATAATTAACTTTAGTTTCTGTTGTTTGACAATAATTTAGTTTTTGTAATTAGTTAATATTGCTTTATTGCTATGTTAGTTGTTTTTAATTTCTTATGATTATAACTAGATTGTTATTATTGTTTTTAATTAGTTCTTTTTGGTAGTTATTAATTTAGTGAAATACTTTCTGTTTATTTATGAGTTTAGTATTTTCCTTGCTGTTATGTTTCAATTAGGACAAAAACTATTTTCTTTTTGGTGTGTAGTTTCCTTTGGAGTTTTTCTTTGGATTTCCTTGAAGTTTTCTTTTGCTTTCTATTTGGTTTTTCTTATTGTTTTCTTTATTGCTTTTTATTTGTTGGTTGTTAACATGATTGTTAGAATTGCTTGCTAGAGTAAATGCTTATGTGAATGCAATGTTTGATTAATATAGATTTCATCGGAGAGTGACGAATAGTTCTATCAAGTTATTTCTGAGATCGATATTATCTTCATTAACTATACCAGGCAAGTTCACTTTGACCATACTTTTCATACCTATGTTTTTATTGCATTTAGTGACACCTTTTCAACTTTCCTCCAGTAGTATATTGAATCTTGTAGTTGAGTAGAAGCATGAGGTAGGAACCCACACCCATGTTACTAAGCCCGGGAACGTGACTCTGGCTTGGTTAACCTTAGTTGTGACTCTGGCTGGGACGGTGCTAGCAGATGTAGTCGACGGTAGGATTGGATGGACACCAACCCGGACTAAAGGGGTTCTGAAATTTTCAAACTCTACCCCCCCCCCCGTATCGCCATTTCAGTTTTCAAAAAAACAAAAAAAAATGATAAAAACTTCAAAAATTAAAATCCTTCGAAATGTAGTTATGTTACTACATCTACTAGATAGGAAAATTAAAAAACATAAATTTCGACATGTTTTGCAAAAAAGTGTTATGAAAAAGTAAAACGGCAATAACTTTTGCATACGATGTCGAAAAAAACCGTATAATATATCAAAATGTTCAGCACGAGAAGCCGGTTCCGATTTCAATAGCCGTAGGCCGTTTTGCAAATTTTTAGAATCCTCAAATTCCGAAAGGAAAAAAAGCTGTCCTCAAATTTAAGTTTTTTCGAATTTTTGGTCAAACTCTGGTCAAACTGTGGTCAAACTATGGTCAAACTACTTATTCAATAAAGATTAGTGTTACTAAATAATTATTGTTTTTTAGAATAATAGTTTCAAACTCAAACGGTGAAACGTGTGACATCATGCTCAAGTTCAACTCCTAAAATCAAATAACAGCAGTTGCTGCAACTGGACAGACATTGTATATAGTGATTCAGGGATTCACCATTTTATACCTGAGCTAGTACCAGATCAACAAATTATAACCATTTTATCAATGAATCCAGATCAGGCACTTGTGCTTAGCCAAACATAGAAAGCTCATTAGTTCTCATCCTAATCACATTACCAAGAAGCAATTGATTCCAGCAGATGAGAAATAATTTAAAAAATTAATTTTATTTAAAAATAAATAAATGATGTCATATTTGGATTCCTCGCATTTTTTTGATAATAATGGATATATTGTTTGTTGAATTTCTATTTACAGATTTAAAGATATTAATTATGCCATATTAAATGAATAAATGGCAAAAAAATGAATAAAATAATATTATTACTTATTTTATTTTCATTGAAATTCAATATTATTATTACTTATTTTATTTTAATAATTGTTTGGAATTCAAAAAATTAAATCATGTGACATCAAGACCTAAGGGTTAATAGGATTGATAGCTTACTATTGTCAGGAAAACAACAAGTGCAAACATGGAAACTAGGGGAAATAGAACTGAGAAGTTAAGCGTGCTGGGGCTGGAGTAGTGAGAGGATGGGTGACCGGCCGGGAAGTTAGACGATTTGGAATGAGTGCTCCACGCTGGAGCAGTGAGGAGGGGTGATTAGAGATTAAATTGTCAAATAATTCAAAGATTTGAAAATCGGAAAAAACTTAAAAAAATAAAAAAAATTCAAAAAAAATAATCTTTAGTCCCGGTTCGCAACACAACCGGGACTAAAGGGGTGGGCCTTTAGTCCCGATTGCGCAGTCCCGGTTGGGCAACCGGGACTAAAGGCCCTCCCGAACCGGGACTGATGGCCCATTTTCTACTAGTGGTCGTGCAGCAACCGAGCTAGACGGAGCCCCCGATCTGATGTCGAAGCACAGGCATGCGATGGTCAACTGGCGGCGGCGGGCGACGCAAACTGATTTTAGATCGGAAAACCAAAAAGAAAACGTCGATCGATGCGATTGACGAGAGAGAGAAAAATCCGGATCAAAGGATCGGGAAAAAAGACTTTCTAGGGCAGCCGGTCAACACGACCGGCGGACGAACCCTAGGTACAGGCGGCGCGGCCCCCGGTGACGGTCATGGAGACCGACCGCCCCGGGGGCGGCGCGGAGCGGAAGCGGCGGCGGCTAGGGTTTGGATCGGTTAGGCTGATACCATGTTAGAAGGGATAGAGAGGGATTGGTGGAATCAATGGATATATTGCTTGAGCCTCGTGGGCATATATATAGGAGTACATGATCTTCTTGGAGTACAAGACAAGATAGAATAATTCCTAGTCTATCCTATGTTTCCAATCTAATCACGATACTCAACTCATACAAACCCGAAAAATGTCGGGTTTCACTATCATAGAGATAACGAAACAACAAGTTATATCAGTCACTTGTAGAGTGTAGACGATGGTAGTTAGATGTGGATAAGAAAACTAGAAATGTGGCTAGTTTAAGAAGGGAAAGTAGTGGCTGCACCCAACTTTGGTTTACTGTTCACATGTTTCAGCACAACTTTTTTTTTTGTATAGAGCTCCTCGGATGTCATTTGGCCACCAAATTTTGCAAGCACCTAAAACATTTGGCCATAATCACATCAACAAAGTTTCAGATTTTTTTGAAATGTTTTGCTAAGTCTTTGATCGTGGGTGCACCGGGGGTGCAAAGTCATTGGGTGCACAAAAACCACACTCGTTTAAGAAAAAGCAACTACAAATAGAGAGCCTGTCATTTATCACTTGGAGCAATCTTACAATGACCTTGTGTTTATTTAGAGAAGATATTTTAAGAAATGAAAAATGAACATGTATATTCTCGTAAAAGGAGAAGTTTCTTGGTCAACCGAATAATATCATGAACGCTAATTCTTTATCTAGCATTTTTTTTTGAACGGAGGCGCTTGCCCGGCCTTAAACGGAGGCCCTTACAGATCGAGAAGTGCAAATACGAAACGACATAAGTACTGAAAAAATAAAAAGGGGATACATGCCATAGGCAAACGAGGCGACGCAGCGCCGAGGAGCTAAAACGACAAAACACACCCACAGCTGTCGGAGCTATCGAGGTAGCAAAGGGCGGCTCATAGCCATTGGTCTCCCTATGTCGAGCGTCGTAACTCAGCGCACCGTGCCCGCATCCTTGAGGCGAGCGCCTCCACGTCTCCTCTGTCTTGGGTTCTTGTTAGGTGCTTCCACAGCTGCAAGAAATACACGATTTTATACAGTAGGTCAGCCGGGTGTCTAATGATTTGCCCCTCTAGCAGCGCTTTATTCATAGTAATCCACAACGCCCATGCGATGGCCCCGAAACCAAGCCAAGCCATTCGTCTGGCTCTCCCTCTAGTAGCCGCAATCAACCGGTAAAGGTCGGAAAAACCACTTGGATTCCAAGTGGAACCCGTTGTCTCCCTAATGGCGCTCCACACGAATCGAGCCATGATGCACCTAAACAGGATGTGGTCACGGTCCTCATTAGCTCCACACCAGATGCATTTGCCATCACCCGGGCCATGTCTTTTCTGCACCTGGTCACCGCTCGTGATTCTATTGCGGGCAACCTGCCACAAGAAAATTTTGATTTTGGCCGGTACCCTTGCCTTCCATATGCCCGATAAGTCGCACGGAGTTGCAGTTTTGAATATCTCTTTGTATAGCGAACCCGTGGAAAATTGTCCTGATGGTTCGAGGCGCCAGCTGGCCACATCTTGGCCCGGGCTTAGCCGGTACCCTTGCAATTTATTCCGCAAGTTTTCCCATTGACCTGCTTCCCCCTCCCCAAGAGGAAGTCGGAATCTAGGCGCCCACCTGTCTTGCTGCCATACCTCAGACACCCTCATGCTTTGGTTTTCGGCAATGGCAAATAAAGTGGGAAATCCGTCCTGAAGTCTACTGCCCTCGCACCAAATATCCGTCCAGAAGCATGTGGCCTTCCCATTATGGACCTCAAATTTAGTCCCAAGCCTAAGGAGTGGCTGGACCTTTTTAACTGCCCTCGCAAATTGTGATAACTTAACATTCCTTCTAAATTATACGCCTCCCTGGACAAGGTATTTCCTCCTAAAGATCTCTAGCCAGAGGCCCCCTTGCCCTGTTAGGATCTTCTAGGCCCATTTAGTAATAAGACACTAGTTCATAACCTTGGTATTAATGACCCCAAGTCCTCCCACTTCCTTTGGTTCGCAAACCTTGTCCCAGCTCACCATATGGTACTTCTGCTTCCCGTTCTCCTTCGACTAGAAGAAACGGGACCGCACCTTGTTCAATTTATCGTGCGTACCATCATGCAGGAGATAGAAGCCCATGACAAACATTGGGATATTCGTGAGACAGTCGTTAATAAGCACGAGTCTGCCACCGGATGCTAGCAATTTTCCTTGCCACGGCTCCACCCTAGCCGCAGTCTTGTCCACCACCGGCTGGAACTCCCCCATGGATAGAGCCCTTGAACATATAGGCATTCCCAAATATTTCATTGGGATGGATCCCAGCTCGCAATTCATCATATGTGCCGCGCGTAGTTGTGATTCCAGGTCACCACCCGTGACAAAAGCCTCACTTTTATTAAAATTTATCTTAAGGCCCGACATCTCTTCGAAGCACATCAAAAGGAACTTTAAGTTCATTATTTCACTCTCCGAGTTTTTGATAAAGATGAGGGTGTCATCCGCATATTGAAGATGAGATAACCCTCCTGGTATGACACCGGCAGCAACCCCGGATAAATGACCCGCCTCCTTAGCCTGGTCCAGAATAGCGGCCAAGGCATCCACCAGGATATTAAAAAGCAACGGCGAGATCGGGTCTCTTTGACGCACCCCCCCTTTTATTTCTAAAATATGGGCCCACCTCTCCGTTAATGTTCACTGCCGTTTGTCCGCCCCTCACCAACTGTCTCATCCAACTTACCCAAAGTGGATCGAAGCCTTTTGCTTTAAGTACCTCTTCAAGGAACTCCCATCGCACCCGGTCATATGCCTTCTCAAAATCAATTTTGAGAATGAACACCTCTTCTTTGGACGCCTCAATCTCATGCAACACCTCATGAAGGACTGCCACCCCGTCCAGGATACTTCGCCCGCGGATGAAGGCTGTTTGATTCTCATCAATTATCTTATTAGCCACAGGTGACAAGCGGGTCGCAAAACCTTTGGCCATAAGACGGAAGCTCACGTTAATGAGCGTTATTGGGCGATATTGGCGAATATTGTCCGCACCCTGGACCTTTGGCAGAAGTGCCAGCACCCCATAATTGAGCCGTATAATGTCGATCCTTCCTAGTGTGAACTCATGTACCAAATTGCAGAACTGGGGCCTGACGATATTCCAGAATTTTTTATAAAATGCCACTGGGAACCCGTCCGGTCTCGGCGCCGTGTTAGCCCGCATTTCCTTAAGGTTGTTAGTTATCTCCTGATATGAGAAAGGACGAGTGAGCTCCTCATTATCTGCCGCAGAGACCCTCTTTGCCTGGTCCCACATATTTGGCACCAGAGACACCGCCCCACCCGTGGTGGATCCTAAAAGTTGTCTATAGAAACCATCGATGTGGGCCCGTAACTCCCCATCCTCGGAAAAAATACGGTTCCCATCCCGCAAGACCCTGATTGTACATCGCCGCCTACGACCGTTCACAACAGCCTGGAAGAATTCCGTACTCGCGTCCCCTTTGAGTACCCATTTTTTATGCCCTCTCTGCTTCCAATACAATTCTTCGCAAGTCAGGATAAACACCATTTCATCCTCCGCCACGTATCGCCTAGCCCACCCCTCTGTTGATAAGGTATTATTATCGGCTTGAGCATCGAGAATCCTTATCTCGTCCATTAATGCCGCTTTGCGATCCCTCAGCTGGCTCCCCATGTTTGCCCCCCATCCACGAAGGTGGTGCCTCAAACGGCGAATACAGTGTTGCCATTCGTCGAGGAGGTCACAAAGTGGACCATACCGGTGGGGTCTCCGTGCCCTCGCCTCCCCCCAAATGCGTGTCACCCTCTCAATGAACCCCGGTTGATGGATCCATTGCTTTTCGAAGTAAAACCGATTCGGAATACGCCGAAGCAACTCCCCTGATTGGAGGATGAGGGGGCAATGGTCTGACCCCAGTCTCGTTTCGGCTAAGAGGGAACAGGCTGGGAATTTCATCTCCCATTCAGTGGACACAAAAACTCGGTCCAGCACACTTCGAATTGGATTTTCCTGATTGTTAGACCACGTGAAACGTGCCCCCACCCTCTGTAACTCAATAAGCGCCAAATCCGCCACCCACTCATTGAACATGTCTACGAGGTTCTGGTCATTAATCACTTGATTGCTTTTGTCCTCCCTAGATCGAATCAGATTAAAATCGCCCGCGATGACAATTGGGTTCCTGGAGTGCACCACTTTGTCAAAAATTTCCCTCAAGAATTCCGGAGACCTGGAATGGTCGGCCAGCCTGTAAACCACAAGTAATTCCCACTTGAAATTGTTATTGCGTTGGGTCATCTCTACCCCTAGGAAAAAATCCCCTCTACAAAAAGAGACCGCCTCGAACGTCTTTTTGTTCACCCCTAGAAGGATACCTCCCGACCGTCCCGAGGCTGGCACCCATTCCCACTGGAACGTCATGGACCCTCCCAATGAGTCCAGCTCCGCCTGAGAGAAGGACGCATGGATCGTTTCCTGAAGGCCAACAAAATCGAGATGTTGCTCTCTGATGTACTCAATTAGTTGCCTCCTCCGGTCCATTTGTCCAAACCCTCGTATGTTCCATATAATGCCCCTCATTGCGCCACCGAGGGGGATCGGGCCCCCGTCCCCTCACCCATGTCAGCCTCCCTACTGGAGGTTGTCGTGCCGCGGCCACGGCCACGCCCTCGGCCTCGGCCCCTCCCTTGCCCACGGCTCGACCCCGCGCGAGCGGCTGGTGCTGTCGACTCCCTGACAGCACCATCCGCGGTCAGCGCACAGGCTTCGGCCTGCTCCATACGAGCGATATCCCGGCGCGCATTCGCCTCTGCAATAGCCGCCTGGGCCTCCTCCTGTGCCCAAAAGCACTCCAACACCTCAAGTGGGGATCGGTCTTCCGATCCCAGGATCACATTGCTATCCTTAGCAACACGTAGCAAATGTGCATTCGAAGCCAGGGCAAGCACCTTAAAGGAAGACATAGAACGAGTGATAGGTTTGGAAGTTATACCTTGTAGTACCTTGCTAGCCTTGAGCTTCATGGCTTTGTCCATCATGTGCGATGCTTTGGTTGCGGCCGCCCTTGTACTGGTCCTTGATGCCCGCACTGGCGAGACAGCCGCTCTCTGTTGGCCTTGTGGAGTCGTATCCCTTGTGTTTCCCCTTGCCTGGATGGCCTCGAGAACAGCCACACATTCTTCCGCCGGCATCTGGTTGTCCATGAAATCCTCGCCCTCGAATCTCTCTGTGAGCTGGATAGGCTCGATCTCCGCCACCTTGGCCTTGGCTCCCGCCTCGGATCGGATCGCCATGGACGCAGCCGACCGCACAGGGGGCGAAGAGCATGGGGTACCCGAGCGGGGAGTCGAGGAGGCGCTCGGGATTGGAGAAGCCGCCGTAATGCCTGAGACCACCGCGTGCCCACGCTCCTGACCCACCACCGCCTCCGGCGAGCTGCACTGGGACGGGGACGAGATTGACTTGTCCATGCTCAGCGCCAGATCAGCATCGGCCATATTCGAGCCGTACTGGTCGACCTCGATAGGCAGGGGCACGACCTCCCGACGCAGCATGCGCGGAGTGTCCACCAGCGGCAGCTTCTCGCATACCGCCAGCTCCTTCAGAGCACTGGCCACCTCCCTCCCAGTCGCGGAGCCCGTGGCCTGCTTGCCTGACGCCCCGGCCGGGCCAGGCGCCGTAGATGTCCCACCAAGGGCGGGAGCCTTGTCCTTGAGGCCCGCTGCGGTTTGACTCGTCATCGCCATCCTGGTCATCGTTAGTATGCGGCCGAGGCGGAGGCGGGGAGGGTGGTGATGGAGCCAGCGGTCCCCCCACCTCACGGTCGACACACATCATGAAACCACTCGTCTCGCGGAAGATCTCAAACATGCCACTGATCTTTGTCGGATCCCTGCACCAGATTTTGCCCGGACTAGAGCACCATGGAGACCACCCATGTCAGGCCTGACGATCGTTAGTTCATCCACCAGCACAGCTTTTCTAACCACCCGAAGGAATTCCTTGATGAGAGGGGCTTGACGAAGCTTGTCAGGGATCCTAGTGATCCGCACCCAGCATTCCTGAAGCCAAGAGACGACGTGTGGCTCGGAAAAAGGCTCCCCCATCTCCGCCTTATGCTCGCTGATAGGTAGCGTAATCGTGCCACTCTTCTTGGCCATCCGCAGCGCTGCCTTGGACGGGTACACCACCGAGAAGCAGTTCCGACAAATTAGGTGCACATGCCAATCCCACTCCGTGTCCCACATATCGCCCAAGTCCAGTCTGAACGACTCCTCTGTGCCCCTTCTGTGACAACCAGCGATGCAGCGTTGGCGGGGAGGTTGACCTCAGCATCCGTGCCCCCCTCGAGCAAGTAAAAGCCCTGGTCTTTCACCCCAAAACCATACATCATGAGCTCCGGCTTCGACTGCCGTGATGGGCAGTTGTTCGAAGTGTGTCCCTCCACCTTGCAGACGAAACACAGCGGCTCAAATTCACACCCCAGTTGGTAATGCCCCAGTCTCCCGCACTTGAAGCACATTACGTTCGCGAGATTCTGGCCGGAGCCGCCGCGCTCACCGGCCGATGTCTTCCGCGCCTACCGAAAGGAGTTGTCCCCCTCACGGTTCCTCCGATCGCCATCACCCCTCCACCCGCCCCGATCTGCACCACCCGACATTTGGCCACCTGGAGCATGGCCGGGGAGGTGCTGCAATCCCAATGATGGGGGGGGGGGGGGGGGGAGGCGGTGGAGGGAGGTTGGTCGGCGAATCGCGGCCACGGGATGCCGAGTGCCGCAGAGACCGGGACCCCCGACCAGCGCCGCCCACCTGCCAGTCCCTCGGCTGCGAGCCGAGAGCTGGGCATGAAGGTCTCGCTCATGATTCCGCCCCTCCTCGTCGTCCAACACCTCGTCCCGCGGCCTCTTGTTACGGCCATGGACCTGCAGACGCCGCTCCTTCTCCATCCTGATCGCCACCGCCACCAGCACAGGCGCCGCCGCCGCAGGAATGAACCTCGCCCCTCTCCCCCACCTCCGTATGTCGCGTGGCGCAGCTGGGAACCCTATCCGGAGTGACTGATCCCCTCTGGCCACCCACCACCACTTCTTATACCGAACCCTATCCGCCTGGCCGCCCCCCTGGGCCGCATCCAGCCGGACCACCCCCACTTGGGCCAAGACATGGGATAGGCCCAAGCGGATCCACCGGCCTGGCCACAAGCTCAGCAAAACTGAAACCAAAAGACGGGCCCAACGTGCAGCCCATCACCATCCGGCCCACCCCGCACCCGGTCTGGTCCACTCCCCCCGGTTGACCCACCCGTGGCCAGGAGTGGGGGGAAATCCGACTCCGTGAACTCCGGCGATCCCCTCGCCGGCGCCGCATCCCCAATCGGCCGCGCCTCCCTGGATCCCTGGACGACCGGGCCACCCGCCCCACTTGACCCCCCGAACCCTGACGCACCTTGACACCTCGCCTCGGATCCCACCGGCGCCGACCCCGGCGACCAAGAAGACCGCTTTCCGGACCCTCCCGCCGCCGCCATGGCCCGCAACCAGCACGAGCTGCAGGACTTGCGGCGCCGCACCAGGGTCCAGCCACCTGCGTCCCTCTCTTCCCGGAACGCGGCCACCGCACCCCGGTTGCCTCCCCGCTCCGCCACCGTGGGGCACCCCACCCTGCCCACTGCGGCGACCGCGGGGCCGACGCCCTCGGCACCCGCCCTGCCCCACGACGGCGGCGAGACCTGAGGCGATAGGACAACCGAACGCGCCGCCAGAAAGCCCTGCCGCGCCCCATCGCCAGATCCACACACCCCATCCTCTTCATCCTCCGAATCCTCGCTCAGAGCCCAGAACCGGCCACCACCGCCGCAGCCCGTGCCCACCGGCACGAGCAAGCACTCCCGTCCCCACCCCCACCCGACTGGCCAGCCGCCGGTGTCTTCCTTCCGGCGGCGGCGCCCAAGGTGAGAGGCGAGGCGAGCGCGTCGCGAGAGCTCCTTTCCCCAACGGTCATTTTTTTCCGATCAAAAAGGATCTATCAACCCGCCTCTACCTCCTTCCTTTATCTAGCAGTTAATCGCATAGCTGCATATTTATAGGTGACTTTAGATTCAGAGATTAAAATGTCAACATATTAATACCTAAAGTTGCGTAAACGTATTTGTACAATTGTAGTGGTGAGATGCAACTCGAGCAATTAAGAAATAGTTCTTGCAATTGTAGCCGTGTTCACCTTTGGTCTAGTTGAGGCGTCGGCTGGCTTCTGGGTGTCCGGAGACGTGGCTGGACGACGTGCCTCCGGGAGGATGGTCCTGTGGGTGTCCATCCTGCCCCTCGTCGTCGTGGTTGCGCTTCGAGGCTTTGTCGTTCTGAACATGAATTAGCAGATTGGTATTGTGTGTCAGTTGTGTCACTTGTGTGTGTGTGTGTGTCTCCGAGCTTGATGTATATTTGCTTCCATGGTCCCCTTTTTGAATCTGTTTGGTATGTCTGTGCCAAATATATCATGTTATAATCAGAGTTGACATACTTCCTAAGGCTTCGCTTGGTAGACAGGGTTTGGGAGGGTTTTGAGGGGATTATCCCCGCGTGGGCCGAAAGCCTCTGAAATCCCTCTCAGCCCATTTGGTGGAGAGGGTTTCCCCGGGCCAGCGAGCCCCGATCCACGAAAACACCCCCAATCCACGCGGTTCAGAGCCCTCGAGGGGGTAGGCGTGGATTTGGAGAGACGACGCTGCCAGCCGCCGCCCTCCTCGACACCCCGCCGCCGCCCGAGGCCTCCTCGACACCCCACCGCCGCCCACCGCCTGCTCGACACCCCGCCGTCCGACGCCTCCACGCCGGTGTAACTCCTCCGGCCTACTGGCCTTCTCCCCGGTGGTAAGTCATCGCCGCCCCTCCCCTCCCCCCCTCCTCTCCCCGGAGGCTGCAACCTCCCACACGCCCTCCGGCCGCCTCATCCTCATCGGCAAGCTCGCCAAGAACATCGTCTCCTACCCCTAGCTCCACATGGACCCTAACCCTACCCAGCGAGCTCGCCAAGAACGATGTCCTCTTCTAGCCCCTCGTCGACCCTAACCCTAACCCGCGAGATTGCCGTAAATTTGTGTTGGTGATGGTCTGATGCATCTAGTAGGAGGATAAATTGGCAGATTCTAAACCAAGTTCGCCCCCTCCTGGTGACCGCTGTTGATCCCGTGGTCGATCTGCCTGCCTATCTAGAGATATATATAGTAGTATTAGTAGTGCTTGTTGGTGATGGTCTGATGCTGATGGTGATGGCAGTGTGGTGCAGATTGTATATTAGTGATGGTAATGGTGATGGTCTGATGTCCTTGGTTAGGAAACAATGGACGAACTTGTCTCTATATTCGTACACGAGGCTATTTTTTTAGTATGCTTGTTGTTTTACTTTCTGCTTGGTGCAGATAAGAGAACACCTACATGTGAAAGCACAATAGGTGAAAACCCAGATTTGATATAGCGTGTCCTTTTGAATTGGCGCGCCAAGAAAAAAGCTATGCTAAGTTTAGTTGCCTTGAGAAATCTTGAGTAACCAATTTATGCATGTCCAGCCTTAAAATCCAGTGTTAAATATTATTCAGTATAATTTGTCTTGTTGTTTGATATGTTCTTATTTTGGCAGCCTGCCGCTTCGATTCTTGTTGGGGTGGACGAGTTACCTCCGTCTTGGGATCCAGTTGTCACGCCTAACTTCGGTAATGTACACAAGCTTTTTGGCCTCTAGACCTTGTTTCTTAAGTCTTAACTGAAGTACTATATCCTACTTGATAAATCTTGTAGTCTTATTATGTATGTATGTCTTATGAGTTTTTATCATGTCTTTATGTATGTATGAAAAACTTGCTTCAAGTTAAGTAAAACATGAAATGTAGTTCTTATTTGTTGCTTATTGATTCTAGTTTTAGTGTCGAGATGAATTCTGAGATTATCGATCGAATTAGGAAGAGGAGAAGGGAGGATGATGAAGACATGATGTCCTTTATTCTGCCCATATTGCATCGAATGCGTAATAGAGGACCAATCGAGAGGAAGCAGCGACATAGCTCCATCCTATATGGCAAGAAGCGTGTTAATGATATCCTTACAGGGCATGTTAAGAATTGCCTAGTAGCTTATAGGATGGAGCCACGTATCTTCTGGGTTTTGGCATCTTATCTTAGAAGAGAAAATCTGATATCGGATAAAAGAATCAAGGTGGAGGAGAAGTTAGCCTTTTTCTTGTACATGGTGTCACACAACGCATCTTATGAAGATCTCCAGCTAGAATTTCAGCATAGTGGACAAACATTTCATGAGTACATCAATGAGTTCTTCAACATCGTCCCTGTCTTAGCTAGTCGATTTTTGAAGCCTCCCAACATTGATGAGCCACATCCAAAAATCTCCACCGACCCAAGATTCTATCCTTATTTCCAGGTTTCCATTTTTAACGCTTCCACAATTCCTTTTCTTAGTTAACTTATAGTTCTTTATTGACCTGTAATCTATTTGTTTTCAGAACTGTTTAGGAGCCATTGATGGTTCACATGTGCCTATAACCGCAACACCTGCGATTGCCGCTCCATTTCGGAATAGGAAGGGTACCTTGAGTCATAATATTATGATTGCGTGCAACTTTGATCTGAGATTCACTTTCATATCATGTGGTTGGGAGGGTTCAGCTACAGATGCGAGGGTTCTTCAGTCTGCGATGAGCAAAGGATTTAGAGTACCCGAGGGAAAGTTTTACCTAGTTGATGGGGGTTATGCAAACACTCAGTCATTTCTCGCACCTTATCGGGGTGTCCGGTATCATTTGAAGGAATTTGGTCATGGACACCCTCGGCCACAAAACCACAGGGAATTGTTCAATCATTGGCATGCTGTTCTACGGAACCATGCGGAAAGGTCCCTAGGAATTCTTAAGAAGCGCTTCCCAATTCTTCATGTTGGCACCCTACATTCAATCGAGAACCAAGTGAAACTTCCCGCAGCTGCCGCAGTTCTTCACAATATCATCAAAATGCAGAATGGTGATGAGACTTGGCTTGACAACCAGCCGGATAACATAGCGCCAAATGATTTTTTTGATCTCCCAAATGGTGACGAGAATAACTATGGGAACAACGGCTTAGGGAACACTCCGAGGGATGAAATCGCAATGCAAATGTGGGAAGCATATCATCCTGAATAGCTAACATTGTGGTGTGTGTTTTAATCATATATATATATATATTAATTAACTTCTGTCGTCTTCATCATCTAATAATGTAATCTGTGTTGAAATGCAGATATGTATCCAAAGGGGTCCCCAAAGTACAATCTCATGAAAGCGAGTGGAAAAAAAAGCTTCACACGGTGCGAAGAAGCCGTCACCTAAAATTAAAAAGACTCCTCCAAGAGGTATTTTAATGCTTCATCTCCACCTGTAATTTCGTTCATCTATACTTGTTGCATTAATATTGCTCATCTTGAATATTAGCTAGCTTATGATAGTTTATCACTATTTATTTTCAAATTGAATGATAGTAACTCCTCTTATCATGTTGAGCATTAGTTTGATCAATGTAAATTTGTGTTGGTGTAGTTAAAAAGCCAAGAGCTCAGTGGAAACCGGCTCAAAAGGGTTTGGTAGAGTTACTTCACGAACACAACACTCTATACCATAGGGGGCAAAATGGCTGGTCCACTGAAGCTTGGAATAGGATGGCAACAATATTTCACGAAAGATATGGCCATACAAATTTTGACAAAGCAACAGATTCAAGAGAAGCAGAAAGAGTTAAAGGGTCAATACAGACTTCTCAAGGATGCCCGGAAACAAAGTGGTGTCAGCTGGAATTATCATACACACATGATAGATGCCGACCCACATCTTTGGCAGAACTTGATGACCGAAAGTTCTAGTTTAGTGCATTTTGTCTTTGCAACTTCTTGTATTCCGTGCTTCTTTTGTAATCAATCTTGTTTTCAAGTAATCTAAGTTTGATAAATCATTTGTTTTATATACAGTCGTGGCCTGATATAAGTAAGTTCCAGACTAAGCCTTTCCCTCTCTATGATAAGCTGGGTGATCTTTATGATGGTGAGTTTAATGGATTTCATTTCCTCTCTTTTTGTTGACCTTTATAATGAATTTTCATTGCTACGTGGCCTTTAATGATAACTTGGGTGTTTGTGCAGGACACATAGCAGAAGGTAACTTCAATTTCACATCAATTGAAGCTACACAAGTGAGTGATGGTGATCATGAAGTTGAAAGAGAGGAGACTGCCTTCTCTTTTGACCTGAATCAATATGGTGATGATTTACACATGTATGATGATCCAAGAGATGCCGCCCCAAGTGATGGTCCAAGAGATGCTGCCCCAAGTGATGGTCCAAGAGATGCTGCCCAAACAGGTGCTCCCGGTGGTTCAAATAAGAAGCCAGTGAAGGATCCCAAGAAGAAGAAGCGTGATGATCCAATGGTGGAAGTGATGGCACAATATGTGGAGATCAAACGGAAGCAAGCGGAGGAGGAGTCTGCTCTGTTGGCAGGGTCAAAAAATGCACAAGAGTTCTCCATCAGCAAGTGCATTGCTGTTCTGCACAAGATGGAAAGCATCCAACGCCATGAAAGAGCCGCTGCCTACAAAGTCTTCAAAAGTGTTGAGAACCGTGAGATTTTTCTCAATTCTGCCGCCGAAGATGAAGAGAGCGCTGCCGTGTTTCTTCGGAGCGAAATGGCAGAGTTGCCTCGAGGTATGTACAAGCCAATCTCTTTTGACATTTCGCTCCACTTCATGAAAACTAAGATTGTTGTTCTTGCTCCTGTGATCCATGTTCTGAAGTCTGAACCTAGTGTTCGAGCCTGCACTAGTACTTCTCTCTGTTTTGAGATATATAATATCTAGTTTTATGAACAAAACTTCATTTTCATTTTCATTCTGCACTTGCTTAGGCTACTCAATTTTTGGTTCAGTACTAGAGATATATAATATCTAGTTTTATGAACCAGATTGCTTTCTGGTACAACGTACATTGATTACTAAATATGCTTGACCAAAAAAAACAGAGAGCTCAAATTAGCAAGCTGGTACTACGTACATTGATTACTTGTTCTTGTGTGTCTGAAACAAAACTGGAAGGGTACTTAGTACTTGCTTGTTTTTCCCTACATAGTACAGCTTAATTACACCGCTAGCTAGCTGGTGACTCTACAAGAAAGAAGCAACCACACACAACACAAGGTTCGATCGATAAACTTAAAACTGCTGGTATCGGTTGTTGCTCGCGCCTCAGGTTGCAAGGTGGACGGGCCATCCCGCAACAACGCTGCGCTGACCCGCAAAAAAATCCCACAAAGATACCGCTGGGCTGACCACGTTTTCTTTGTTACTGTTTCATGCCAAATTAATTAGTTAGTTACTGTTTCAGCTACATATATAGTATCTTTGTCTGTATGATCAGTAGCACTAGTATCAGTTCATCTTTGTATGATCAGTGCCATGATGGATTGATAAGATGATACATGTGATTTATCTAGTTCATCTTTGTATGAATTAACACTGATTGTTTCTTTGTTGTACATATATGATATGTAGTAGAGTACAGCTTCCTCTAATCAATTGTACTATATGATTGTTTCTTTGTAGATCAGATTTAAGATATAGTATGATACATTATGCAAAATTTAAAATCAGATCTGTTTTTTATAGGGACCTGATCTCGCGGAAGACGGGCGACCACGCTTTGCTGCCACAAGTCTGCTCCACACTGTGCCGCCCGCAAACATGTCTCGGAGCATTCGCCGATCAAACATGTGTTTATGTTGTGATGAACCGTTTACTTCCATTGACCGAACATCTTGTATTTTTCATTTGGACCGTGGCATGTATGCATGTACCATTTTCATTTGAACCGTTGATAGTACTTGTAACAGATTATATGAGCCTGTTTGTTGTTTTGCGTAATCTAGTTGCACCTTTGTTGCAAGTACATTTCTTATGTGAGCTTTTGGAGTTGTAAAAATTGCATTTTTATTTATAGTATAGCAATTTTCCAAACCCTGTGTATTAATCCCTGTGTACCAAATAGTAGGGGTATGTGAGGGGTTTGGAGATTGGGGGGGATTTGAGAGGATTGGGTGGAAGGGAGGGATTCACCAAATCCTCCCAAATCCCCTCCTCCCAAAACCTCTCAAATACTCTTGTACCAAACAAAGCCTAAGGCCTTGTTCGGTAGTCAGGGGACCAACCCTCTAGGGGATTCAATCCACCCAGGGATTGGGTGATCCCAACTCCCTCACCCAATCCACGTAGGGATTAAACCCCTAGATCCCCTCAAGGAATCTCCCAGCAGGCTGTCACTACCGCCGAGTTTGCTTTGGGCCATGCCGCCGCTGAGAGTTCTTCTTCATGTCACGCGTGGTTTCTTTCCACGGGTGGGGAGACGATTGTTTTATCCCCGTGTTTTTTGCGGGGATTCGAGGGGTTTCGGCCGGGGAACAGCCCACGCGGGGCTTAACCAAACTCGCATGAATCGGATGGACCGGGGTTACACCCCGACGGGGGTGATCCCTGTGGACCTGCGTGGATTGTGTAGAGAACCCTGCGTGGATGGGTGTAACCGAACAAGCCCTAAATGTACAATGTGCTTATTCTAAAACAAGGTGTCTTTGTAGGAATTCAAGCCGCTTCATGTTTTCTTGTTTGTTCAGTGTGATGATTAATTCTCATCTCCTTGACTACAGAGGGAACTACAAAAAAGAAACCAAAGATGCATTGGGTTTTTCTGTCACTACTGCCTTTCCAAGTATTCCTAGTTACCTCATGTTCCATGCTCGTACGCACTGCAGCTACAGTGTGCTTCGGAGATTGGAATCCTAGCTCTATGTGATGAACAGACCAGATGAACATTTTGCGGCCGACAGAGCTCACATGTCGCAACATCAGAAATCAGGATGGATTCCAAAGCAGACACCTAAATTCTGTACATAGTTTTGAATACACAAGGTTGCGACCTATTGTTTTGTTGCTCATTACTAGTTCTTGATGTGATACAGATGAATAATGATGCTACCTCTGCCATCTCTCTGGGTGTAGTACTATCTTTTCTCCGTATGTTCAAAGTATAACTCATTTTTAGTCTGTTTGTGATGCTGGACAAGTCATGTTGTACTTTGAACTGCGCATTAATAATTTTGCTCCTGATCTGGATCACTTGCATCAAGTGGTAGCTTGCTTTGATGTGTGCATTAACAAAAGATTAGAAAATGTACATTATAACTGATGGCGTAATCGATCTTTCTGTTGTGCTTAAGTTGTTATCGACCATGCTCATCGTTTTCAGACTTCCTGAGCTTGCTGGCCTGTGAATGTGCTAAGCAAACAAATTTTCTCGTCAATGATAGGCAAGTAAAGGACAGGACAAGTTAACTGAATCCAAGGCAACCTGCACATCTCAGAGACAAGAACCACTCAAATCATACTGTTCAAGTAAGATGCTACAGGAAGTTAAACTATCCATCCTCTGAGACCAGCGTAGGATGCTCTCTTAACTCAAATCATACTGTTAAAATAAGCTCCTCTGCAATGCAAGAACTTCAGTTCATGGAGAATAAACAGGGAGTTCGACAGTACAACTGGATGATGAGGAGCCACTGCCCGAACCGCCAGAGACATTCAATACCTCAGCATCCTGCTCGATCTCCACTCACAGCTTCAGCCTCAGCAGCACCGTCGACCTCTCCAATGTCCTTCTGCAGCTTCGTAAGGATCTGGCCACAGCCCTCCGGCTCCGCATCGACGCCAGGAGATTCGCCGGAGTCGTCGCGGAGGGGGGGGGGGGGGGGGGGGGGGGGGGGGGGGGTGCGTGCTCGCCTGTGAGGCGTTACCTGAGCGCACTGCCATCACGGCGAGCCAGCCCCCCCCTGGCCGGAACGTCCGGCATCCGGGCGGCGGCGGCGTCTGGCAACTATCGGCGCGTGGCGTCGGAGGGTAAGCCTGAAGACAACAAACTAAATGGGCCAGACATTGGCACGGGCCATTAGCACATACGTTTTTAAATTTTCCAAGAAAGTATAGGTCTTAAAATTATATTCAGTAATCACTTTAAGAAATGATATATTAATGAATAATTTAATATATCAATGAAAAATGTTTCATCTAGTCTTTAATCTTTTTCACACGACTTCTGCAAAATTTTCAAGTACACTAAATATTTGTTCACGCTACTAGAAAAAAAATAGACTTGCAAAAAAAAATTGTGTAAAAACCCATGTTATAGGTAAAACAATGTTTACGTTCTCAGCTAAAAAAACAATGTTTTCGTTCTAATTTTAAAATATTCATGTATTTAAAAGTATATGTTTTGTGTATCTCAAAAAGTTGTTTAAATATTTCAGATCAAAATACTCATATGTATGAAAACAAATGTTCAAAATTTATAATGAAAGAATAGTAAAATAAAAAAGGGAAATAAATAAATAATAAATAGTAAAATAAGGTAATAAATAGATAAAAAATTCTCATATCCATAGAAATGTTCCTGTGTTTACCACAAAATAAAATGCAAAATGAAACATAGAAACATAAAATAACTTTAAATGGAATGTAGTTTAAAAAAGGAAAAAAGAAAATATAACAATAAACATACAAAATAATGCAAGAAATGAAATAAAAAATAAATAGATAATAAAGGAAAAGAAAGGCAGAGATGAACCTAAACTTCAAGCGAGGTGTCCTCTTTAGTGAAGGGAGCAAGGGTATTTGTTGGCCGAGACTCTCAAAGAAGAAGACGAGACATTTGTTGTCATTGAGGGCATAGCTTGGCATCTGCCTCTCCATGGAGTTAGGGGTGCGGTCATGTATTTCATTGATTTCGAGGTAAGGACAACATATTGAGGTGAATTTTCACTTAACGAGAAAATAGTAGCTCACTGAAAGTTAGAAATTCTATTCATCCCATCCTAGGATCCATTTGACTGATGGATTTACTAAATCTCTTCTGGTTGGAATGCTCACAAAGTTTATGAATAATATCACCATAGGAAAGCTGGGATCGAGGGGATAAAGATAGGGAAATTTGCGTTTGGTATGTTATGATTGTAAGATATTTATATATGGATAAAGACCAAGTTGTTTCTTAATCCTTTCTTGTAATCCAAGTTGTATAAACCCTAGGTCGATCGGCCTTCAATCAGTATATATAAACATGGCACCCTGCGGGTGTAGAGACACTTCACCAAATATTGTAGTCGTCTATTCCAGCAATAGGGTTGAGGTTTTTGATACTGTTGCGGCCATGCCAACTGTATCCTTGAAGATTCTCTCTGACCTGAACATCCTCTCTGGTCCGAAAGCCCCCTCATGAGCATCGAGGTGAGCACGATGAGCAGCTGCATGACAAGGGTTTACGACATTGATAGGTGGGAGAGTGGTGCCAAGGTGAGGGAGGTGAACTCAAGGCATAGGTGGAAGATGTAGTCCAATCTTGTGAGTTGTGTGAATTGACGACTTCGAGGGCCTCATGCGTGCAGCATGTGGAGATTCCGCTCATATAGGTCGCCGCTCGACTGCTTCATGCAAACCATGGGAATGGACTGGATAGGATTTTTCTTCTGAACCGGATGTCTTTCCTGCGAAGAGTTCAAAACCAGGTCCAAAATGCAAAACCTGCAACAAATGACAATAACTAGTTCAAACTGGAACAACTGCGCTTTACCTGGTCTAAATAGCAATTTATAATATCTATTGCCATGTCAAAGATCAAAGTTGATTTTTGTTAACTAACTAGTATTAGTTAGCTTGTTGCACATTTTATAAAAGTTGTGCAACTTTAGATTAAAGATGTGAAACGATGCACATTTCAAGATGAGATTGCAACAAAGCTCTTTTAGAGCATCTCTAGCAGATGCGCTATCCCGCCGCCAACCCATATATTTGCGGCCAGGATTGTAGGAGATATGCCCTAGAGGCAATAATAAATGTTATTATTTATCCCCATGTTCCTAATTAAGTTTATGTTCCATGCTATAACTGCAATGATTCTCGAGTCTGCAATATCCACGAGGCTCGGAGGAAAACTCATGTGACGTGTGGAATCATAAACGGTAAAATGTATTTCTAGTCATGCCTCTAAGACTAGCTCAAGTGTTGCATGATGGTCCTGTTTTTCTGATCATAGGCATGTCTATGCCGGCAATTTTGAGGACACATTGTTAGGAGAACACTTGTGTTGAATCGACCCGAATTGATGTTATGCTATGAGATACATTCGTCACAAGTTAATGGTTAATAACACAGAAAAAGTTAACGTTTGCATAATTCTTTAGACCATGAGAGTATCAAGTTTCTTCATGCTTGCTTCATGAACTTTGGGGTTTGTTAAACGTTATCCGTAACTGGGTGGCTATTACGGCGGCTTACGGGTTCATGGGAAAGTATGACAAGGAACTTGATAGCTCAAGATTGGGATTTGCTTCACCGTCGATGGAGAGATATTCTTAGGGCCCTCTCGGTGTTACGGTATCCACCATCGTCTGGCCAGACACAATGTGATTTGATCACAGGGATGCCGGAACACGGGAATGAGAAAAGAGAACAAAACCGGTAACGAGGTAACTGGCATTGTGGACAAGTGTTGATCCACGGGGATGCCAATAAATCTCACCTCGGGTGTTTGTAACATATCGCGATGCAACAGGAATAGCACACGGCAACTGGAGGTTCACTCGAATATTTATTCGTGTGGGTATAGGGGTCAATATGGGTGTCCACGGCTCCGATGTTGATCATTGATCGGAAAGTGTTCCGGTCATGTCTATACTTAACCGAATCTATAGGGTCACATGCTTAAGGGTCATCTATCTGCTGAATACTAGACAAGGAGTCTGAGAGAAAGTCACTGGAAAAGTTTCGGAGACAACGGAAGAGTTCCGGAGAGAGAACACCGGAATAGTTTCAGTAAAACCGAAAAATTGGTTCGGAGTATACCATTAAGTCAAAATGGTTTCGGCACACGCCTGGAAATTCTTGAAGGGTGCCAGAATTGTTCTGGGGACTTCTGGGATTTTTCCAGAGAAAAAAACCGGAAATGTTCCGGAGCTGCCGGAACCGCTTTGGTTGCTTTTCGCTGATGAAAATCACTGATCCGGAATTGTTTCGGAACGCGTCCAAAATTATTTTAGGAGGTACTGGAAATGTTCTAGGCCCACATAAATATTTTTGGATTTAACGGTCGCGGAAAAATGTTTTCGTGAATAGTGAAAAACACTTTATGGTTACTTTTTGGAAAGCCACCTTTTTGGGTTTTGTCCCAAAATATTTTAGGGATGACATGGATGGATGGGAACCCCTCATGGGGGGCCCCACTAGGTGTGGCCGGCCATAGGAGGAGCTCTTCCATGGAGCTCCTCTAGCCTTCCTTTTATGCCCTTGTGAATGTCACATGTCATGGGTGTTTTGGTATTTTCAAGTGCCACCCTAGCCCTTGGGTTTTCCTATAAATAGAGGTGGAGAGGCACTCTCCACACCCACTCTTTCTCACATACAAATGCCATGCATGATCTGGTCTTCTCTCTCCCTCCCCGCGAAATAGTTTCGTAGAGCCGAAAGGCTGTCTGGGTTCCGGTGGGAACTAGTTCTGGACGGCGAAGCCTGTTGGAAATATGCCCTAGAGGCAATAATAAATTGGTTATTATTATATTTCCTTGTTCATGATAATCGTTTATTATCCATGCTATAATTGTATTGATTGGAAACTCAAATACATGTGTGGGTACATAGACAACACTGTGTCCCTAGTAAGCCTCTAGTTAACTAGCTCGTTGATCAAAAGATGGTGAAGGTTTCCTAGCCATGGACATGAGATGTCATTTGATAACGGGATCACATCATTAGGAGAATGATGTGATGGACAAGACCCAAACTACGAACGTAGCATATGATCGTGTCAGTTTATTGCTATTGTTTTCTGCATGTCAAGTATCTGTTCCTATGACCATGAGATCATGCAACTCCCTGACATCGGAGGAATACCTTGTGTGTATCAAACGTCGCAACGTAACTGGGTGACTATAAAGATGCTCTACAGGTATCTCCGAGGGTGTCTGTTGGGTTGGCATGGATCAAGACTGGGATTTGTTACTCCGTGTGACGGAGAGGTATCTCAGGGCCCACTCGGTAATACAACATCACAATGAGCCTTGGAAGCAATGTGACTAAAGTGTTAGCCACGAGATCTTGTATTACGGAACGAGTAAAGAGACTTGCCGGTAACGAGATTGAACTAGGTATAGAGATACCGACGATCGAATCTCGGGCAAGTAACATACTGAAGAACAAAGGGAACATCATACGGGATTAACTGAATCCTTGACATAGAGGTTCGACCGATAAAGATCTTCGTAGAATATGTAGGAGCCAATATGGACATCCAGGTCCCGCTATTGGTTATTGATCGTAGAGGTGTCTCGGTCATGTCTACATAGTTCTCGAACCCGCAGGGTCTACACACTTAACGTTTGGTGACGATTAGTATAGTTGAGTTATTTTGTTGGTGACCGAAGGTTGTTCGGAATCCCGGATAAGATCCCGGACATGACGAGGATCTCCGGAATAGTCCGGAGGTAAAGATTGATATATGTGATAATAGTGTTTTGATCTCCGGAAGGGTTCCGGAATTCACCGGAAGGAGTTCCGGACGTTTACCGAAGTGTTCGGGTGCAGCAACACTTTATATGGGCCAAAGAGGTAAAGCCCACGAGGTATTGGAAAGTGCAAAAGGAAGTTTTGCTGCTGCCTTAAGCGGTACTACCGCTGGTAAGGCAGTACTACCGCGTAAGCGGTACTACCGCTTGTGTGAAGCGGTACTACCGCTCGTGAGCGGTACTACCGCTTGTACGCGATACTGCTGGAATCCGAGTTGGACTCTTTCCGTGCGGGCCAAACCGACCTTGTGCGGGCAAAACCGACCTTGTGGAGGTTTTCTCTCCAAGTTTAGTGTTGGGGAACGTTGCATGGGAAACAAAAATTCAGGGGTGCTACTGCGCGAGCCATGATCTACAACATAAATATTGCAAAGACAACTTAGACTATTGTTCAAGATAATGAGTTTAGTTAATCATATTTACTTAAAAACTCCCACTCAAATTGACATCCCTCCGGTCATTCGAGTGTAACATGATCCAAATCCACCAACTCAAGTCCGATCATCACGTGAGTTGAGGTGGTTTCAATGGTGAACATCTTCATGTTGATCATATCTACTATATGACTCATGTTCGACCTTTCGGTCTCTTGTGTTCCGAGGCCATGTCTGTACATGCTAGGCTCGTCAAGTTTAACCCGAGTGTTCCGCACGTGCAACATGGCTTACACCCGTTGTATGTGAACGTAGAGTCTATCACACCCGATCATCACGGCGTGTCTCGAAACGACGAACTTTCGCAACGGTGCACACTCGGGGAGAACACAATTTATCTTGAAATTTAAGTGAGGGATCACCTTATAATGCTACCGTCGTCCTAAGCAAAATAAGATGCATAAAAGGATTAACATCACATGCAAATCATAAGTGACATGATATGGCCATGAACTCGTGCTTTTGATCTCCATCTCCAAAGCACCGGCATGATCTCCATCATCACTGGCATGACACCATGATCTCCATCAACGTGTTGCCATGAGGTTGTCGCTCCGACTGTTGCTTCCACGACTATTGCTAACTCATAGCGATAAAGTAAAGCAAAACGGCGAAAATAATTAAATACAACTCTATGGCTCCTGCCAGTTGCCGTACTCATCGACATGCAAGTCGTGATATTCTATACAACACATGATCATCTCATACATCACATATATCTCATCATGTAATTGGCCATATCACATCACAACATACCCTGCAAAAACAAGTTAGACGTCCTCTAATTGTTGTTGCAAGTTTTACGTGGCTGCTACGGGTTTGCAAGAACCGTTCTTACCTACGCAAAACCACAACGTGGTGTAGTGATTGCCTTTTGATCTTCAAAAAAGAACCCTCTTCATTGGAATCGATTCAACTAAAGTGAGAGAGACAGACACCCGCTAGCCATCTTTATGCAACGAAGTTACATGTCAGTTGAAGGAACCTGTCTCGCGTAAGTGTACGCGTAATGTCGGTCCGGGCCGCTTCATCTCCCAATACCGCCGAATCAAGTATCAACTAGTAACGGCAAGCAATATGTATACACCCACGCCCACAACTCGTTTGTGTTCTACTCGAGATCTCATCTACGCATAGACCTAGCTCAGATGCCACTGTTGGGGAACGTTGCATGGGAAACAAAAATTTTCCTACGCACACACAAGATCTATCCATGGTGATGAGCATCTACGAGAGGGAGAGTGAATCTACATACCCTTGTAGATCGCTGAGCGGAAGCGTTAAGAAACACGGTTGATGTAGTCGAACGTCTCCGCGATCCAAATCGCAAGTCGTCCCTCGATCCGATCACGAACTAGTGCCGAACGGACGGCACCTCCGCGTTCAACACACGTACGGCTTGATGACGCCTTCACCTCCTCGATCCAGCGAGCGATGGTGAAGTAGTAGATGAGTTCCGGCAGCACGACGGCGTGGTGATGGTGGTGAGGAACAATCTCTGCAGGGCTTCGCCAAGCACTACGGAGATTATGACGGGAGAACTAGAGGGTTAGGGTTGCCGACACACGGCTGGGGAAATCTTAATGTGTCCCGTGTGCTAGCCCTGCCCCTCTATTTATATGTTGAGCCTTGGGGTCTAAACTTGGAGTAAAAGCCTCCTCCAGGTCGGTTTTGCCCGCACAAGGTCGGTTTGGCCCGCAGGGAAAGAGTCGAACTCGGATCCCTGCAGTATCGCGCACAAGCGGTAGTACCGCTATCACACAAGCGGTAGTACCGCTTGCGTGGTAGTACTGCCTTACAACGGTAGTACCGCTTAAGGCAGCAGCAAAACTTCCTTTTGCACTTTCCAATACCTCGTGGGCTTTACCCCTTTGGCCTATATAAAGTGTTGCTGCACCCGAACACTTTGGTAAACATCCGGAACCTCTTCCGGTGAATTCCGGAACCCTTCCGGAAACCAAAACACTATTATCACATATATCAATCTTTACCTCCGGACTATTCCGGAGATCCTCGTCATGTCCGGGATCTTATCCGGGATTCCGAACAACCTTCGGTCACCAACAAAATAACTCAACTATACTAATCGTCACCAAACGTTAAGTGTGTAGACCCTGCGGGTTCGAGAACTATGTAGACATGGCCGAGACACCTCTACGGTCAATAACCAATAGCGGGACCTGGATGCCCATATTGGCTCCTACATATTCTACGAAGATCTTTATCGGTCGAACCTCTATGTCAAGGATTCAGTTAATCCCGTATACTGTTCCCTTTGTTCTTCGGTATGTTACTTGCCCGAGATTCGATCGTCGGTATCTCAATACCTAGTTCAATCTCGTTGCCAGCAAGTCTCTTTACTCGTTCCGTAATACAAGATCTCGTGGCTAACACTTTAGTCACATTGCTTGCAAGGCTCATTGTGATGTTGTATTACCGAGTGGGCCCTGAGATACCTCTCCGTCACACGGAGTAACAAATCCCAGTCTTGATCCATGCCAACCCAACAGACATCCTCGGAGATACCTATAGAGCACCTTTATAGTCACCCAGTTACGTTGCGACGTTTGATACACACAAGGTACTCCTCCGATATCAAGGAGTTGTATGATCTCATGGTCATAGGAACAGATACTTGACATGCAGAAAACAATAGCAATAAACTGACACGATCATATGCTACGTTTATAGTTTGGGTCTTGTCCATCACATCATTCTCCTAATGATGTGATCCTGTTATCAAATGACATCTCATGTCAATGGCTAGGAAACCTTAACCATCTTTGATCAACGAGCTAGTCAACTAGAGGCTTACTAGGGACATAGTGTTGTCTATGTACCCACACATGTATTTGAGTTTCCAATCAATACAATTATAGCATGGATAATAAACGATTATCTTGAACAAGGAAATATAATAATAACTAATTTATTATTGCCTCTAGGGCATATTTCCAACAGTCTCCCACTTGCACTAGAGTCAATAATCTAGTTCACATCACTATGTGATTTACATTGTAATGAATCGAACACCCATGCAGTTCTGGTGTTGTTCATGTTTAGCCCTTGGAAGAGGTTTAGTCATCGGATCTGCAACATTCAGATCCGTGTGTACTTTGCAAATATTTATGTCGTCCTCCTTGATGTAATCGCGGATGGAATTGAAACGTCGCTTTATGTGTCTGGTCCTCTTGTGAAATCTTGGTTCCTTGGCTAGAGCAATGGCACCAGTATTATCACAAAACAAAGTCATTGGGTTAAGCGCACTAGGCACTACTCCAAGATCTGTCATGAACTCCTTCATCCAGACACCTTCCTTCGCCACCTCCGAGGCAGCGATGTACTCCGCTTCGCATGTAGAATCAGCTACCACGCTTTGCTTGGAACTGCACCAGCTAACCGCACCCCCATTAAGAATAAACACGTATCCGGTTTGCGACTTAGAGTCATCCGGATCTGTGTCAAAGCTTGCATCGACGTAACCCTTTACAATGAGCTCTTGATCACCTCCATAAACGAGAAACATGTCCTTAGTCCTTTTCAGGTACTTCAGGATATTCTTGACCGCCGTCCAGTGTTCCATCCCTGGATCACTTTGAAACCTTTCGACCATACTTATGGCAAGGCTGACATCAAGTCTTGTGCACAGCATTGCATACATGATAGAGCCTATGGCTGAGGCATAGGGGACGACACTCATCTTTTCTCTATCTTCTGCAGTCACTGGGCATTGAGTCTTACTCAACTTCACACCTTGCAAAACAGGCAAGAACCCCTTCTTGGACTGATCCATTTTGAACTTCTTCAAAATCTTATCAAGGTATGTGCTTTGTGAAAGTCCTATTAAGCGTCTTGATCTATCTCTATAGATCTTGATGCCTAATATGAAAGCAGCTTCTCCTAGGTCCTTCATTGAAAAACTCTTGTTCAAATATTCCTTCACGCTTTCCAACATTTCTATATTGTTTCCAATCAGTAATATGTCATCCACATATAAATTAGAAACGCTATAGAGCTCCCACTCACTTTCTTGTAAATACAAGCTTCTCCGTAAAATTGTATAAACTCGAACGCTTTGATCACCTCATCAAAGCGAAGATTCCAACTCCGAGATGCTTGCACCAGTCCATAAATGGATCGCTGGAGTTTGCAAACTTTCACAACATTCTCTGGATCGACAAAACCTTCTGGTTGCATCATATACAACTCTTCCTTAAGGAAACCGTTAAGGAACGCTGTTTTGACATCCATCTGCCAAATTTCATAATCGAAAAAGGCAGCTATTGCTAACATGATTCTGACGGATTTAAGTATCGCTACGGGTGAGAAGGTCTCATCGTAGTCAACTCCTTGAACTTGTGAAAAACCCTTTGCCACAAGTCGAGCTTTATAGACGGTGACATTACCGTCCGCGTCCGTCTTCCTCTTAAAGATCCATTTGTTCTGAATGGCCTTACGCCCTTCAGGTAATACTTCCAAAGTCCATACTTTGTTTTCATACATGGATCCCATCTCGAATTTCATGGCCTCTAACCACTTCTCGGAATCCGGGCCCATCATCGCTTCTCCATAGCTCGTAGGTTCATCGTTGTCTAACAACATGACCTCTAAGACAGGGTTGCCGTACCACTCAGGAGCAGTACGCGTCCTTGTCGACCTACGAGGTTTGATAGTAACTTGATCCGAGGCTTCATGATCATCATCATTAACTTCCCCTTCAGCTGATGTAGGCTCTACAGAAACATCTTTCTGCGCTGCGCTACTTTCAGGTTGAAGTAAAGGTTCAACAACTTCATCAAGTTCTATCTTCCTCCCACTCAATTCTTTCGAGAGAAACTCTTTCTCAAGAAATGTTCCGTTTTTAGCGACAAACACTTTGCCTTCGGATATTAGGTAGAAGGTATACCCAACTGTCTCTTTTGGGTATCCTATGAAGACGCATTTCTCCACTTTGGGTTCCAGCTTTTCAGGCTGAAGCTTTTTGACATAAGTATCACATCCCCAAACTTTAAGAAACGACAGCTTCGGCTTCTTGCCAAACCAAAGTTCATATGGTGTCGTCTCAACGGATTTCGATGGTGCCCTATTTAAAGTGAATGCAGCTGTCTCTAATGCATAACACCAAAACGATAGTGGCAAATCGGCAAGAGACATCATAGATCGCACCATATCCAATAAGGTTTGATTACGACGTTCGGACACACCATTACGCTGTGGTGTTCCAGGCGGTGTCAGTTGTGAAACAATTCCACATTGTCTTAAGTAACTGCCAAACTCATAACTCAGATATTCTCCTCCTCGATCAGATCGTAGGAATTTAATCTTCTTGTTACGATGATTCTTAACTTCACTCTGAAATTGTTTGAACTTTTCAAATGTTTCAGACTTGTGTTTCATTAAGTAAATATACCCATATCTACTTAAGTCATCAGTGAAGGTGAGAAAGTAACGATAACCACCGCTCGCCTCAATACTCATCGGACCGCACACATCAGTATGTATGATTTCCAACAAGTCACTTGCCCGTTCCATTGTTCCAGAGAACGGCGTTTTAGTCATCTTACCCATGAGGCATGGCTCACATGTGTCAAGTGATTCAACATCAAGTGACTCCAAAAGTCCATCAGCATGGAGCTTCCTCATGCGTTTTATGCCAATATGACCTAAACGGCAGTGCCACAAGAAAGTGGTGTTATCATTATCAATTCTACATCTTTTGGCATCAATGTTATGAACATGTGTATCATTACTATCGAGATTCAATAAGAATAAACCCCTCACATCGGGTGCATGACCATAAAAGATATTACTCATATAAATAGAACAACCATTATTCTCTGATTTAAATGAGTAACCGTCTCGCAATAAACAAGATCCAGATATAATGTTCATGCTTAACGCAGGCACTAAATAACAATTATTCAGGTTCATCACTAATCCCGATGGTAATCGAAGAGCGAGCGTGCCGACGGCGATCACATCAACCTTGGAACCATTTCCCACGCGCATCGTCACTTCGTCCTTTCCCAGCCTCCGTCTATTCCGCAGTTCCTGTTTTGAGTTGCAAATATGAGCAACCGCATCGGTATCAAATACCCAGGCACTACAACGAGAGTTGGTAAGGTACACATCAATAACATGTACATCATATATACCTTGTTTGTTGTTGGCCGCCTTCTTGTCAGCCAAATACTTGGGGCAGTTCCGCTTCCAGTGTCCAGTTCCCTTGCAATGAAAGCACACAGTTTCTGGTTTGGGTCCAGCCTTGGGTTTCTTCACGAGAGGAGCAACTGCTTTGCCACTCTTCTTGGAGTTACCCTTCTTACCCTTGCCATTTTTCTTGAAACTAGTGGTTTTATTGACCATCAACACTTGATGCTGCTTCTGAATTTCAGACTCAGCGGCTTTCAGCATCGCAAACAGCTCGGCGACTGACTTGTTCATCCCGTGCATGTTATAGTTCCACACGAAGCTCTTGTAGCTAGGTGGCAATGATTGAAGAACTCTGTCAGTGATAGCCTCTGGCGGAAGGGGCATCCCCAATTCAGCCAGACGGGTGGAGTACCCAGACATTCTGAGTACGTGATCACTGATAGACCCATTCTCCTCCATCTTGCAAGCATAGAACTTATCGGAGATCTCATATCTCTCGATCCGGCCATTCTTCTGAAAGATAAACTTCAACTCCTGGAACATCTCATATGCTCCATGACGTTCAAAACGTCTTTGAAGTCCCGGTTCTAAGCCATACAATATTGCACATTGAACTATTGAGTAATCTTCAGAACGAGCCTGCCAGGCGTTCACAACGTCTAGAGACTCAACTGGAGCGGGTGGATCACCAAGCGGTGCATCAAGGACATAAGCCTTCTGGGAAGCCGTAAGGATAATTCTTAGATTACGGGCCCAGTGCACAAAGTTACTTCCATCATCTTTCAATTTAGCTTTCTCTAGGAACGCATTAAAATTCAGGGGTGCTACTGCGCGAGCCATGATCTACAACATAAATATTGCAAAGACAACTTAGACTATTGTTCAAGATAATGAGTTTAGTTAATCATATTTACTTAAAAACTCCCACTCAAATTGACATCCCTCCGGTCATTCGAGTGTAACATGATCCAAATCCACCAACTCAAGTCCGATCATCACGTGAGTTGAGGTGGTTTCAATGGTGAACATCTTCATGTTGATCATACCTACTATATGACTCATGTTCGACCTTTTGGTCTCTTGTGTTCCGAGGCCATGTCTGTACATGCTAGGCTCGTCAAGTTTAACCCGAGTGTTCCGCACGTGCAACATGGCTTACACCCGTTGTATGTGAACGTAGAGTCTATCACACCCGATCATCACGGCGTGTCTCGAAACGACGAACTTTCGCAACGGTGCACACTCGGGGAGAACACAATTTATCTTGAAATTTAAGTGAGGGATCACCTTATAATGCTACCGTCGTCCTAAGCAAAATAAGATGCATAAAAGGATTAACAACACATGCAAATCATAAGTGACATGATGTAGCCATGAACTCGTGCTTTTGATCTCCATCTCCAAAGCACCGGCATGATCTCCATCATCACTGGCATGACACCATGATCTCCATCATCTTGATCTCCATCAACGTGTCGCCATGAGGTTGTCGCTCCGACTCTTGCTTCCACGACTATTGCTAACTCATAGCGATAAAGTGAAGCAAAACGGCGAAAATAATTAAAGACAACTCTATGGCTCCTGCCAGTTGCCGTACTCATCGACATGCAAGTCATGATATTCTATACAACACATGATCATCTCATACATCACATATATCTCATCATGTAATTGGCCATATCACATCACAACATACCATGCAAAAACAAGTTAGACGTCCTCTAATTGTTGTTGCAAGTTTTACGTGGCTGCTACGGGTTTGCAAGAACCGTTCTTACCTACGCAAAACCACAACGTGGTGTAGTGATTGCTTTTTGATCTTCAAAAAAGAACCCTCTTCATTGAAATCGATTCAACTAAAGTGAGAGAGACAGACACCCGCTAGCCATCTTTATGCAACGAAGTTACATGTGAGTTGAAGGAACCTGTCTCGCGTAAGCGTACGCGTAATGTCGATCCGGGCCGCTTCATCTCACAATACCTGTTGATACTTGATTCGGCGGTATTGTGAGATGAAGCGGCCCGGACCAACATTACTCGTACGCTTACGAGAGACCGGTTCCTTCAACTGACATGTGACTTCGTTGCATAAAGATGGCTAGCGGGTGTCTGTCTCTCTCACTTTAGTTGAATCGATTTCAATGAAGAGGGTTCTTTTAGAAGATCAAAAAGCAATCACTACACCACGTTGTGGTTTTGCGTAGGTAAGAACGGTTCTTGCAAACCCGTAGCAGCCACGTAAAATTTGCAACAACAATTAGAGGACGTCTAACTTGTTTTTGCAGGGTATGTTGTGATGTGATATGGCCAATTACATGATGAGATATATGTGATGTATGAGATGATCATGTGTTGTATAGAATATCACGACTTGCATGTCGATGAGTACGGCAACTGGCAGGAGCCATAGAGTTGTCTTTAATTATTTTCGCCGTTTTGCTTTACTTTATCGCTATGAGTTAGCAATAGTCGTGGAAGCAACAGTCGGCGCGACAACCTCATGGCGACACGTTGATGGAGATCAAGATGATGGAGATCATGGTGTCATGCCGGTGACGATGGAGATCATGCCGGTGCTTTGGAGATGGAGATCAAAAGCACGAGTTCATGGCCATATCATGTCACTTATGATTTGCATGTGATGTTAATCCTTTTATGCATCTTATTTTGCTTAGGACGACGGTAGCATTATAAGGTGATCCCTCACTTAAATTTCAAGATAAAATTGTGTTCTCCCCAAGTGTGCACCGTTGCGAAAGTTCGTCGTTTCGAGACACCACGTGATGATCGGGTGTGATAGACTCTACGTTCACATACAACGGGTGCAAGCCAGTGTTGCACATGCGGAACACTCGGGTTAAACTTGACGAGCCTAGCATGTACAGACATGGCCTCGGAACACAAGAGACCGAAAGGTTGAACATGAGTCATATAGTAGATATGATCAACATGAAGATGTTCACCATTGAAACCACCTCAACTCACGTGATGATCGGACTTGAGTTGGTGGATTTGGATCATGTTACACTCGAATGACCGGAGGGATGTCAATTTGAGTGGGAGTTTTTAAGTAATATGATTAACTAAACTCATTATCTAGAACAATAGTCTAAGTTGTCTTTGCTATATTTATGTTGTAGATCATGGCTCGCGCAGTAGCACCCCTGAATTTTAATGCGTTCCTAGAGAAAGCTAAGTTGAAAGATGATGGAAGTAACTTTGTGGACTGGGCCCGTAATCTAAGGATTATCCTTACGGCTTCCCAGAAGGCTTATGTCCTTGATGCACCGCTTGGTGATCCACCCGCTCCAGTTGAGTCTCTAGACGTTGTGAACGCCTAGCAGGCTCGTTCTGAAGATTACTCAATAGTTCAATGTGCAATATTGTATGGCTTAGAACCGGGACTTCAAAGACGTTTTGAACGTCATGGAGCATATGAGATGTTCCAGGAGTTGAAGTTTATCTTTCAGAAGAATGCCCGGATCGAGAGATATGAGATCTCCGATAAGTTCTATGCTTGCAAGATGGAGGAGAACGGGTCTATCAGTGATCACGTACTCAGAATGTCTGGGTACTCCACCCGTCTGGCTGAATTGGGGATGCCCCTTCCGCCAGAGGCTATCACTGACAGAGTTCTTCAATCATTGCCACCTAGCTACAAGAGCTTCGTGTTGAACTATAAAATGCACGGGATGAACAAGTCAGTCGCCGAGCTGTTTGCGATGCTGAAAGCCGCTGAGTCTGAAATTCAGAAGGAGCATCAAGTGTTGATGGTCAATAAAACCACTAGTTTCAAGAAAAATGGCAAGGGTAAGAAGGGTAACTCCAAGAAGAGTGGCAAAGCAGTTGCTCCTCTCGTGAAGAAACCCAAGGCTGGACCCAAACCAGAAACTGTGTGCTTTCATTGCAAGGGAACTGGACACTGGAAGCGGAACTGCCCCAAGTATTTGGTTGACAAGAAGGCGGCCAATAACAAACAAGGTATATATGATATACATGTTATTGATGTGTACCTTACCAACTCTCGTTGTAGTGCCTGGGTATTTGATACCGGTGCGGTTGCTCAGATTTGCAACTCAAAATAGGAACTGCGGAATAGACGGAGGCTGGCAAAGGACGAAGTGACGATGCGCGTGGGAAATGGTTCCAAGGTTGATGTGATCGCCGTCGGCACGCTCGCTCTTCGATTACCATCGGGATTAGTGATGAACCTGAATAATTGTTATTTAGTGCCTGCGTTAAGCATGAACATTATATCTGGATCTTGTTTATTGCGAGATGGTTACTCATTTAAATCAGAGAATAATGGTTGTTCTATTTATATGAGTAATATCTTTTATGGTCATGCACCCGATGTGAGGGGTTTATTCTTATTGAATCTCGATAGTAATGATACACATGTTCATAACATTGATGCCAAAAGATGTAGAATTGATAATGATAATACCACTTTCTTGTGGCACTGCCGTTTAGGTCATATTGGCGTAAAACGCATGAGGAAGCTCCATGCTGATGGACTTTTGGAGTCACTTGATTTTGAATCACTTGACACATGTGAGCCATGCCTCATGGGCAAGATGACTAAAACGCCGTTCTCTGGAACAATGGAACGGGCAAGTGACTTATTGGAAATCATACATACTGATGTGTGCGGTCCGATGAGCATTGAGGCGCGCGGTGGTTATCGTTACTTTCTCACCTTCACTGATGACTTAAGTAGATATGGGTATATTTACTTAATGAAACACAAGTCTGAAACATTTGAAAAGTTCAAACAATTTCAGAGTGAAGTTAAGAATCATCGTAACAAGAAGATTAAATTCCTACGATCTGATCGAGGAGGAGAATATCTGAGTTATGAGTTTGGCAGTCACTTAAGACAGTGTGGAATTGTTTCACAATTGACACCGCCTGGAACACCACAGCGTAATGGTGTGTCCGAACGTCGTAATCGAACCTTATTGGATATGGTGCGATCTATGATGTCTCTTGCCGATTTGCCACTATCATTTTGGGGTTATGCATTAGAGACAGCTGCATTCACTTTAAATAGGGCACCATCGAAATCCGTTGAGACGACGCCATATGAACTTTGGTTTGGCAAGAAGCCAAAGCTGTCGTTTCTTAAAGTTTGGGGATGTGATGCTTATGTCAAAAAGCTTCAGCCTGAAAAGCTGGAACACAAAGCAAAGAAATGCGTCTTCATAGGATACTCAAAAGAGACAGTTGGGTATACCTTCTACTTCAGATCCGAAGGCAAAGTGTTTGTCGCTAAAAACGAAACATTTCTTGAGAAAGAGTTTCTCTCGAAAGAATTGAGTGGGAGGAAGATAGAACTTGATGAGGTTGTTGAACCTTTACGTCAACCTGAAAGTAGCGCAGCGCAGAAAGATGTTTCTGTAGAGCCTACATCAGCTGAAGAGGAAGTTAATGATGATGATCATGAAGCTTTGGATCAAGTTGCTATCGAACCTCGTAGGTCGATAAGGACGCGTACTGCTCCTGAGTGGTACGGCAACCCTGTCTTAGAGGTCATGTTGTTGGAAAACGATGAACCTACGAGCTATGGAGAAGCGATGATGGGCCCGGATTCCGAGAAGTGGTTAGAGGCCATGAAATCCGTGATGGGATCCATGTATGAAAACAAAGTATGGACTTTGGAAGTATTACCTGAAGGGCGTAAGGCCATTCAGAACAAATGGATCTTTAAGAGGAAGACGGACGCGGACGGTAATGTCACCGTCTATAAAGCTCGACTTGTGGCAAAGGGTTTTTCACAAGTTCAAGGAGTTGACTACGATGAGACATTCTCACCCGTAGCGATGCTTAAATCCGTCAGAATCATGTTAGCAATAGCTGCCTTTTTCGATTATGAAATTTGGCAGATGGATGTCAAAACAGCATTCCTTAACGGTTTCCTTAAGGAAGAGTTGTATATGATGCAACCAGAAGGTTTTGTCGATCCAGAGAATGCTGACAAAGTTTGCAAACTCCAGCGATCCATTTATGGACTGGTGCATGCATCTCGGAGTTGGAATCTTCGCTTTGATGAGGTGATCAAAGCGTTCGAGTTTATACAAGTTTACGGAGAAGCTTGTATTTACAAGAAAGTGAGTGGGAGCTCTATAGCGTTTCTAATATTATATGTGGATGACATATTACTGATTGGAAACAATATAGAAATGTTGGAAAGCGTGAAGGGATATTTGAACAAGAGTTTTTCAATGAAGGACCTAGGAGAAGCTGCTTTCATATTAGGCATCAAGATCTATAGAGATAGACGAGACGCTTAATAGGACTTTCACAAAGCACATACCTTGACAAAGTTTTGAAGAAGTTCAAAATGGATCAGTCCAAGAAGGGGTTCTTGCCTGTATTGCAAGGTGTGAAGTTGAGTAAGACTCAATGCCCAGTGACTGCAGAAGATAGAGAAAAGATGAGTGTCATCCCCTATGCTTCAGCCATAGGCTCTATCATGTATGCAATGCTGTGCACAAGACCCGATGTCAGCCTTGCCATAAGTATGGTCGGAAGGTTTCAAAGTGATCCAGGAATGGAACACTGGACGGCGGTCAAGAATATCCTGAAGTACCTGAAAAGGACTAAGGACATGTTTCTCGTTTATGGAGGTGATCAAGAGCTCGTCGTAAAGGGTTACGTCGATGCAAGCTTTGACACTGATCCGGATGACTCTAAGTCACAAACCGGATACGTATTTATTCTTAATGGGGGTGCGGTTAGCTGGTGCAGTTCCAAGCAAAGCGTGGTAGCTGATTCTACATGCGAAGCGGAGTACATCGCTGCCTCGGAGGCGGCGAAGGAAGGTGTCTGGATGAAGGAGTTCATGACAGATCTTGGAGTAGTGCCTAGTGCGCTTAACCCAATGACTCTGTTTTGTGATAATACTGGTGCCATTGCTCTAGCCAAGGAACCAAGATTTCACAAGAGGACCAGGCACATAAAGCGACGCTTCAATTCCATCCGCGATTACATCAAGGAGGACGACATAAATATTTGCAAAGTACACACGGATCTGAATGTTGCAGATGCGATGACTAAACCTCTTCCAAGGGCTAAACATGAACATCACCAGAACTGCATGGGTGTTCGATTCATTACAATTTAAATCACATAGTGATGTGAACTAGATTATTGACTCTAGTGCAAGTGGGAGACTGTTGGAAATATGCCCTAGAGGCAATAATAAATTGGTTATTATTATATTTCCTTGTTCATGATAATCGTTTATTATCCATGCTATAATTGTATTGATTGGAAACTCAAATACATGTGTGGGTACATAGACAACACTGTGTCCCTAGTAAGCCTCTAGTTAACTAGCTCGTTGATCAAAAGATGGTGAAGGTTTCCTAGCCATGGACATGAGATGTCATTTGATAACGGGATCACATCATTAGGAGAATGATGTGATGGACAAGACCCAAACTACGAACGTAGCATATGATCGTGTCAGTTTATTGCTATTGTTTTCTGCATGTCAAGTATCTGTTCCTATGACCATGAGATCATGCAACTCCCTGACATCGGAGGAATACCTTGTGTGTATCAAACGTCGCAACGTAACTGGGTGACTATAAAGATGCTCTACAGGTATCTCCGAGGGTGTCTGTTGGGTTGGCATGGATCAAGACTGGGATTTGTTACTCCGTGTGACGGAGAGGTATCTCAGGGCCCACTCGGTAATACAACATCACAATGAGCCTTGCAAGCAATGTGACTAAAGTGTTAGCCACGAGATCTTGTATTACGGAACGAGTAAAGAGACTTGCCGGTAACGAGATTGAACTAGGTATAGAGATACCGACGATCGAATCTCGGGCAAGTAACATACCGAAGAACAAAGGGAACAGCATACGGGATTAACTGAATCCTTGACATAGAGGTTCGGCCGATAAAGATCTTCGTAGAATATGTAGGAGCCAATATGGGCATCCAGGTCCCGCTATTGGTTATTGATCGTAGAGGTGTCTCGGTCATGTCTACATAGTTTTCGAACCCGCAGGGTCTACACACTTAACGTTTGGTGACGATTAGTATAGTTGAGTTATTTTGTTGGTGACCGAAGGTTGTTCGGAATCCCGGATAAGATCCTGGACATGACGAGGATCTCCGGAATAGTCCGGAGGTAAAGATTGATATATGTGATAATAGTGTTTTGATCTCCGGAAGGGTTCCGGAATTCACCGGAAGGAGTTCTGGATGTTTACCGAAGTGTTCGGGTGCAGCAACACTTTATATGGGCCAAAGAGGTAAAGCCCACGAGGTATTGGAAAGTGCAAAAGGAAGTTTTGTTGCTGCCTTAAGCGGTACTACCGCTGGTAAGGCAGTACTACCACGTAAGCGGTACTACCGCTTGTGTGAAGCGGTACTACCGCTCGTGAGCGGTACTACCGCTTGTACGCGATACTGCTGGAATCCGAGTTGGACTCTTTCCGTGCGGGCCAAACCGACCTTGTGCGGGAAAAACCGACCTTGTGGAGGTTTTCTCTCCAAGTTTAGACCCCAGGGCTCAACATATAAATAGAGGGGCAGGGCTTGCACACGGGACACATCAAGATTTCCCAAGCCGTGTGTCGGCAACCCTAACCCTCTAGTTCTCCCGTCATAATCTCCGTAGTGCTTGGCGAAGCCCTGCAGAGATTGCTCCTCACCACCATCACCACGCCGTCGTGCTGCCGGAACTCATCTACTACTTCATCATCGCTCGCTGGATCGAGGAGGTGAAGGCGTCATCAAGTCGTACGTGTGTTGAACGCGGAGGTGCCGTCCGTTCGGCACTAGTTCGTGATCGGATCGAGGGACGACTTGCGATTTGGATCGCGGAGACGTTCGACTACATCAACCGCGTTTCTTAACGCTTCCGCTTAGCGATCTACAAGGGTATGTAGATTCACTCTCCCTCTCGTAGATGCTCATCACCATGGATAGATCTTGTGTGTGCGTAGGAAATTTTTTGTTTCCCATGCAACGTTCCCCAACAAAGCCCTGCCGGATAGATGACATCGTATGTGTGCAACCCCGTAGAGAGGTCGTAGGTTCGATCTTTTTTGCCCGAAGGGCTGTTCGAGAGTGCCTCCCGAAGGGCTGTCCGAGTTTCTATGAGTGCCTCCCGAAGGGCTGTCCGAGTTTCTATGAGTGCCTCCCGAAGGGCAGTCCGAGTTTCTAAGAGTGCCTCCCGAAGGGCTATCCGTGACACCGTCCGGGGGACTGTCCGACCGCCTCCCGAAGGGCTGTCCGAGGGGCTGACGAGGGAGTACATCCTCGTGGTTGGGAGGTTGTAAATCCTAGCTACGGGGATCTGCACCGATGATCTACATCGACTCTACTTCCGCTGCGCTATGAGTCGGTAATGATCAGATCAAACCTTGTATGCATCTCCATAGTGATCCTGGGCGTGCTCGCAGTACCGAATTTTTTTGTTTTCTGACGCGTTCCCTAAAGTGGCATCATGATCCATGCTATGCGTAGATGCATGTTACGATCTAGAATACATAGAGATGTATGGGTGTTGCACAATATAATTTGTAGTAGATGAGTTCTATTACTGAAAATTATTTGTGCGGGTAGCAGATGAAATCTGTTACCCGATGTTCTTGTTGCTTCCCTGAAATTTGTGTATTTCTGATCTTAATAACGGCATGGCGGAGTTTCAAAGTTCTGGCAATCCGTGATCCTGATTGATCAACGAAGTGATAATAGTTCGTTGAATTCCACCATAGTTAAAAGAAAGATAAAATTTCACAGACAAAAGGGCAATGCAGATATGATCTACACGGGGGTCATGCGTATGACGAAGTTCAGTATGGGGATCGAGATTTTATTATCTCGTGTTTCATACACCCCGCAAAGTTAATCTAGCGACTTGAATAATCATACTTGATGATAAACGTTGGTAGCTTCAGTTTGTTTCGAAACCTTAGAAGCCACGTAAAATAAAATTTTGCATAAACCGATTAGAGGCGTCTAACTTGGTTTTGCAGGATGACATGAGATGTGCATGTGATGTGGTATGACAGTTCTCATATTAATTTGATTATGTATGAGATGACTATATAATGTAAAATTAACATGACCTGCGTGTCATGATTCAGCATGATGGCTGGAGCCATATGATTGTCACTTTAATGACCTGCGTGTCAACCTTAAGTAATGCACTTATTTTATTAGCTATAGAGATATCAATATTATCTGGTGCATCGACAAGGTGGTGGCAATCTTCGCAAAGGTGAACACCGACGCGAATGCCGAAGACGAAGAAATTAAAGACTTCTCCGTCAGAAAGGGCTATGCCATATCATGCTATTATGAATTGCCTGAGATGTTTATCCCTTATGATGCACCCTTTTGATTGCGCGGTAGTCGCTTTTATTAGGGTGATCTCTCACTTAAAATATCAAGTAGTTAGTGTTCTCCCAAGTGTAGCACCGTCACAGCATCTTTCCTTTCGGGGTGCGCCATGGATGCATGGGTATGAATGATTGTACGGGTGTAAGGCGGGTGAGGTCAGACCTCGCGGCGAGATCACTTGGTTGTCTTGACGTTCATGGCAGGATCGTCCTGAGCTCGGAACACACGCATCGAAATGTAAAACCCCCATGTAATAGCTACAGTACTCCCATGTTAATGGTGCCATGTCATCACAATTACTGTTGCTAATCTCACTTTTGTTCAAACACAAATCAAATTCAAATTTAAATTAAAAGTCAAATAATTAAAGTTTTCAAATGTCAAACTAAAATGTTCTAAATATGAAAAATAATGCATAGGTAATTATGGTGGAGAAATCATATTTTTATAAAATGTTTAAATGCTCTAAAATAAATAAACAATAGCTAAATCAATTAATTAAATGCCTTTCATAATTTATAAAATATTAAACTATATTATTTAGGTGCCAAACTTTTTATGGCAGTGGGCAAATTGATGTCTCTAATTTAGGTGCTGCTATTACATTTTTATAAAATTAAAATAAATTGAAAGTTAAAAGAAAACAGAAAAGATAATAAGAAAAACAAAAGATAAAAATAAAAATAAAAATAAAAGCCCCCCTTCCCCACTGGGCCTCGGCCCAGCCGGCCCAGCCGCGCCCCTGCATAACCCCCCCAAACCCTAAACCTAACCCGATCCCCCCCACTCTTCGTCGTCTCTCTCTCTCTCTCCCCGCGACGCCCGCCGCCGCCGCCGCGCTGCCCTCACCCTCGATGGCCATCGGCCTCCCCTCGGCCAGCTAAGACGCCCAGGAGACGCACCGCCATCGTCTGCTTCGACCACGCACCTCCAATCGAGCCAGGACGTCACCGTGTCATCGCCATCGTGGATCCGCTTCGACCGTGGCCGCCCCTGTTCGTCGTTGACCCGTGCCGCTCCGGTCCTTCCCGCGCCACCTAAGCTCAACGGCGACCTCCGCTGTGAGCTCCTCTCGTTTCCCCCCTCTCCCTACTGCTCGAACCCGTGCTGCCGTTGCTCCGGTCGCCGCCTACCGTCGTTGCCGGCGTCGTCTCCGGCCCCCCCGGGCCCCAACTCCGCCACTAGTGGATGCGGCCGAGCCGCAGCTACTCGTAGCTACGCCCAGCTCGCCGAACCATCGCCCGCAGCGCGAACCCGATGGCCGCCGCCGCCTCTGACCGTCGCTGGCGACTAAACGCCGGCCCAAACGCGTTTAACTTAGCGCTAATGATGCCCGGTGCCACTGACGTGTGGGCCCGCCCTTATGTTAATCACGGGTTAAAAATAAACTGTTTCACTATTTAAGCCAAACAGTGTACGACACCTGGGGCCCACCCCTAATTAAACCTTGTTTAATTAAAATAACCACTGTTAGCCCCACTGAGTATGACATGTGGGCCCAGCCCACTGTTCCAGTGGATAAGGCTGGTCCAGTCAGCCTGCTGACTGGGCAGCTGGCCCACTGTCAGCCTGTGCTGACTAGGAGTTGACCCAGTCAACAGGGCCCACCAGTCAGCCACAGTGTGTGCTAGCTGGGTACAAAACTGGGTGCACTTAGCATTTTCAATTACTGTTTAAAATCGAATTTAGTAATTTAAATAAATTCAAAAAATTGCTAAAACTTTGAAAAATCATATAAAATAAACCGTAACTCGGATGCAAATAATTTATATATGAAAAATGATCAGAAAAATATGAAGAATCCGAATATGCCACCCACATACCTGCCACACCTCTCTAACATGATGAACGTGGAACTTTCCCCTCCGGTTCATCTGTCTGACAGATGTCCGAAACCGGGAAAACGTTCCAGTTAATTCCCCGCTTCATCTGCCACATGTAGCACTGCGTTAGGGCACCCTAGCACAGCCTATTGTCATGCCAAGCATCTGTGTGCATTTGTTTGCTTTATATTTACTGTTTCTTCCCCCTCTTCTCTCCGGTAGACTCCGAGACCGATGTTGTCCCTGTGATCGACTACATCACCGACGATCCTTCTACCCCCTTCAGCAGAGCTTCCAGGCAAGCAAAACCCCCTTGATCATAAGATATCGCCCATTCCTTCTCTCCTATTCGTGCATTAGAATTGCCCCCGTTACTGTTCCGATATCTCCTATTCTGATGCATAGCCTGATTTTGTCGCCTGATGTTTATACCTACCTGTTGTCCCATGATGCTTAGTTAGCTATGCTATGTTTCATCAGCTGGCCTTTTCACCCTTGTCCGTATGCCATGCTTGATATCGGGACGTGATCACTCTGGGTGATGATCACAGAAATGTTTACATATTGCAATACTTAAACTGTTAAAGTCGGGCTGGCCCGAAGGGTGCCCGCGAGAGAATAACACTAAAGACAGGTCGGCTCCAAGAGCACCCGCGCGATATGTTTCACCAAGTCGGAGCGACAGGAACCCTGTTCGTCTCTGCGAGTTACTAAATACGCCTAACGGATTTGGGTATTTGATCTGAGTTGGCCACTGGCCTACACGCACTACCACCACGTGGAATAATGGTTTAATGGGGCCCTCTACGCCGTATGTATCAGCCGAAAGCTCTGTCAGACGTCCAGTTCAGCATTGCGGCCGGGCGACAGCAGATATCCACAGGCACGTCGTGGTGAGGCTGACCCTGCACGCAACGACCCGGAGTGCAAAGGGCGATGGGCCCAAGACCCCTGAGCACAAGTTGGTATCAGAGCCGACTGCCTATAGGAATCCCCTTTCCAACTCCTTGGCCGTAGTTGAGTCTAGTCTTTAAAAAAATTGTTTTACTAACATGGCTGTGTGGCTTACGGGCCCACGTCGCCAATGGATGGGATTAGGATCTTTTATTCCTCTTCTTTACTCTGGGAATTCCACTCTCTCTTCTATTCTCGTTAAAGATTTTACTAAATACTAACATTAGGTTCTCGTGATCACATCCACCCGGAGTTCTGAATTTACCCCCCTTTCTTCAAGATGAGGGCCAGGTTCTGCTGCACAATGCTCACGGACCGCAGGATCCTTTTATCGAGGGCACCCTGCGCTGTCATTTGCAGATTCCTCGCCCCAGCAGTTTTCTCCGACGTTGATGTAGCCTTTGCTACGTATCGTTGTTGTATTCCTCACCGCGTGCCTGCGCGCCGCCTAGTTTGTCTAGCTGCGTGTGTTTCCGAACTCACGTTGTCCATTGATACCCAACTCCGTGCATGGATCTGTATGTCTTTAATGACTACTAATATATCTAATGCACTTCTTGTTCATTACTCATGTTACATCATGAATGACCTCTTACACATGCAGTTGTTCTTGCTAAACTGCCCATGTTGTTTTAGGAGGATGGCTGACGATCCTCCACCTCCACCCTATATTGCCGCTATGATGCAGCAATTTGAACTGAACCGTCAGCTCAACGAAAGTCTGGTGAACCGTTTGGAATGCAACGATGCTCGTCAGGAGCCTGGTCCGGTCTCACTGCAGGATTTCGTGCGTCTCAACCCATCCACCTTCCGTAACTCATCTGATCCTATGGATGCTGATGATTGGCTCCGTGACGTCGCCTTTCAGATGGAGTCGGCTAATGTTGCCACTGCCAGTTACGTCACCTATGCGACGTATCACCTGAGGGGTTCAGCTACTCAATGGTGGGAAAGTCACAGGCGTATGCTGCCTGCTGGAACTGTAACTACTTGGCAGGAATTTCAGTCGGCCTTCCGTGCATGACACATTCCTCAAGGTCTGATGGACCAGAAGAAGAAGGAATTCCGCAAACTCACACAGGGCAAAATGACTATGGATGCTTATCAGAGGAAATTTCTTGAATTATCCCGTTATGCTGAAGATGACGTCTACACTGACTCACGTAAGCAGGAGAAATTCCGTGAAGGACTGCATCCTGATATAAAGCTCGCACTTGTTGTCCATGACTGTGCAGATTTTGCGACGCTTGTCAGCCAAGCTTTTCGGGTTGAAACTGGTCTGACTGAATATCAGGAGTCGCTCAAGCGTACTCGAGATGCTGGCTCTTCCTCGGATCAGCCTGCTCAGAAACGTCAAGTCTGGATCCCGCACAATGTTTACCATCGGCCTGCTCCAACACCAAGGCCGTCTTATGTCGCACCTCGTCTGCCTCCACCGCCGAGACTGCTCAGAGTTCAGCCCAATGTTGTGGTCCCTCCTAGTCTGCCCGCACCACCAAGACAACCCAGTGTTCAAAATAGACAGCCCAATACTATGGCTCCTCGCCCCGCACGTGGAGTCTGTCGTAAATGTGGACTGCCAGGCCATCATTCCAGGTTTTGCCCATTGAACCAGAAGGCCAGGCCGCCTGCTATGGGTCGTGGCCAGGTCACTCATGTCAAAATGGAAGAAGCTCGTGAGTCCCCTAAAATCGTGATGGGAACTCTGCCAGTTAATTCAGTTGCAGCTTCTGTTCTTTTTGATTCCGGGGCATCACATTCCTTTGTGTCTCAACAATTTGCTCAGCGGCATGAACTACCTCTAGAGTTGTTGCCCACTCCACTAGAGATTATCACTCCCCGTTCCAGGTGGCAAACTAAGATGGTAAGTCACAACAATCAGATCAGAATTGAAGGGTTGATGTTCTCTGCTTCCCTCATTGCTCTCGGACCTTCCGACATAGACATCATTCTCGGTATGGACTGGTTGACTGCCCATAATGCTTTGATCGACTGTGCTGCTAAGAAAGTCCAACTTACACATCCTTCTGGCCAGACAGTCAAGTACTCAGCCCAGACAGCTCAGGATGCCGAGAGCCAGATATATGCTCTGAATGCTTTGAACGCTTCACCTCTTGAGGGAATTGAGAACGTTCCAGTCGTTCGCGATTTTCCAGATGTCTTTCCAGAAGAACTTCCAGGAATACCCCCTGTTAGAGCTGTCGAGTTCGTCATCGACTTGAAACCAGGCACTACCCTGATTGCTAAGCGTCCCTACAAGATGCCGCCGCATGAACTCCTTGAGCTTAAGGAGGAAATCGACAAGTCACTTAAAAAGGGTTTCATCCACCCCAGTTCTTCTGCTTGGGGAGCACCTTCTCTCTTTGTCAAGAAGAAGGATGGAACGAATCGGTTAGTTCAAGATTACCGACCTATCAACCAAGCAACAATTCAGAACAAGTATCAGCTTCCCAGAATCAACGATCTGTATGATCAACTTGCTGGTTCCTCAGTATTCTCTAAACTTGATTTGAGATTGGGATACCACCAGATCCGAGTTCGTAAAGAGGACATTCCGAAGACAGCCTTTGTTACTCGCTATGATTCTTACGAGTACACCGTCATGTCCTTCGGCTTAACCAACGCTCCAGCAACTTTCTCTCGGTTAATGAACTACATCTTCATGGATTACCTTGACAAATTTGTCGTGGTTTATTTGGATGATATCCTTATATATTCGAAGAATTCGAAGAATGAAGAAGAACATGCCGAACATCTTCGGCTTGTACTGGAGAAGCTGCGTGAACATCAACTGTATGCCAAGTATTCTAAGTGTGAGTTCTGGTTATCTGAAGTGACATATCTTGGCCACGTGATTTCCAAAGATGGCATTGCTGTTAACCCAGAACGAGTTCAGGCTATTCTTGAATGGACTCCTCCGAAGAATGTCAAGCAAGTCAGAAGTTTTCTCGGACTTGCCAGCTATTGCCGCCGTTTTGTCGAGAACTTCTCCAAGATTGCCAAGCCTCTGACTGATCTGCTTCACAAAGGCGTTAAGTTTGAATGGACAGAAGGATGCCAGGAAAGTTTCCAATCACTCAAGGACAAGCTGACATCTGCACCAGTGCTAGCTCCCCCTGATTCCCGCAAGGACTTTGTGATCTACTGTGACGCATCCCGTCAAGGGTTAGGCTGTGTCCTAATGCAAGAGCGCAAGGTAAGTGCTTATGGCTCTCGATAGTTGCGTCCTCATGAAGAGAACTATCCAACGCATGACCTCGAACTTGCAGCAGTTATTTATGCACTGAAGTTATGGCGACATTACCTACTTGGTAATCGTTGCGAGATCTACACGGACCATCAAAGTCTGAAGTACTTGTTCACTCAGCCATCTCTAAACCTCCGTCAGCAAAGATGGATGGAGGCCATTACCGACTATGACTTGGGTATTTCTTATACCCCTGGCAAGGCTAATGTAATGGCTGATACTTTGAGCCGTAAATCCTACTGTTGTGAACTTGAGGTTCAGCTGCAGCAGCCACTCCTGTATGAAGAGCTTCGAAAGCTGAACATCGAGATAGTTCCTCAAGGGTATCTAAATACATTGGTTGTTGAACCCGATCTCGAGCACAACATCAAGACAAGGCAGAAATATGACTCTGAAGTCGAGAAGATTAAGAAATACCTCTCCAAGGGAAATTCTTCGTTCTACCATGTTGGTGATGATGGTGCCTTGTTCTTCAAAGGACGCCTAGTGGTCCCCAGAAAGCACAACCTGGACTCCCGTTTGGATGTCATGAAAGAAGCACATGATACCCCTTTGTCAATTCATCCCGGTAGCACCAAGATGTACCAAGACATTCGACAGAGGTACTGGTGGCCTGATATGAAGCATGACATTGCTCGCTATGTGGCTGAGTGTGACGTTTGCCGTCGCATCAAGGCAGAACATCAAAGGCCTGCTGGACTTCTGCAACCACTTACTATTCCTGGAAATGGGACAAAGTTGAAATGGACTTCATCACTGGTTTTCCCAGATCGCAGAAGGGTCATGATGCTATCTTTGTCGTCATTGACCGATTCTCAAAGGTTGCCCACTTTCTGCCAGTCAAGGACACAATCACTGCTAGCCAGTTAGCAGACTTGTATGTTTCCAGAATTGTGTCACTCCACGGTGTTCCGTTGGAGATCAGTTCAGATCGTGGCAGCCTCTTTACCTCAAGATTTTGGAACAGTTTCCAAGAAGCTATGGGAAGACATTTGTCCTTCAGCACCGCTTTTCACCCCCAGTCCCAGGGACAAGTTGAACGAGTCAACCAAGTGCTTGAAGATATGCTTCGAGCTTGTGTCATCTCATTCGGTAAGAAATGGGAGGGATCTCTCCCGTATGCTGAATTCTCTTACAACAATAGCTATCAAGCTAGTCTGAAGATGGCACCATTTGAAGTTCTTTATGGATGTAAGTGTCGAACCCCTCTGAATTGGTCAGAAACTGGGGAACGGTCACTCATTGGTCCGGACATTATTCAACAAGCTGAAGAACAAGTCCGCATTGTCCGTGAACATTTGAAAACTGCTCAGTCTCGTCAGAAGAGCAACTATGATCGAAAGCACTAGGTAATGGTCTATCAACCTGGCGAACAGGCATACCTTCGTGTCACTCCGCTGAAGGGCACTCATCGATTTGGAATCAAAGGCAAGTTAGCTCCTCGCTACATTGGCCCGTTCCGTATTCTCGCAAGACGTGGAGAAGTGGCATATCAATTGGAATTGCCGCCGAACATTTCTCAGGTTCATGATGTCTTTCACGTGTCGCAACTCCGTCGCTGCTTCAAGGATCCTATCCGAGCAGTGGATCATGAAATGCTCGAGCTGCAAGAGGATCTTTCTTATCAAGAGTATCCGATCCGCATTCTTGATCAAACTGAACGTCGAACCCGTCAGAAGGCAATCAAGTTCCTTAAAGTTCAGTGGTCAAATCATTCTGAGGATGAAGCCACTTGGGAACGCGAAGATCGTCTTCATAACGAATACCCCTCTCTCTTTCAGCCTACCTCTTAATTCTCGGGACGAGAATTTCTTTTAGAGGAGGAGAATTGTAACACCCCCATGTAATAGCTACAGTAATCCCATGTTAATGGTGCCATGTCATCACAATTACTGTTGCTAATCTCACTTTTGTTCAAACATAAATCAAATTCAAATTTAAATTAAAAGTCAAATAATTAAAGTTTTCAAATGTCAAACTAAAATGTTCTAAATATGACAAATAATGCATAGGTAATTATGGTGGAGAAATCATATTTTTATAAAATGTTTAAATGCTCTAAAATAAATAAACAGCAGCTAAATCAATTAATTAAATGCCTTTCATAATTTATAAAATATTAAACTATATTATTTAGGTGCCAAACTTTTTATGGCAGTGGGCAAATTGATGTCTCTAATTTAGGTGCTGCTATTACATTTTTATAAAATTAAAATAAATTGAAAGTTAAAAGAAAACAGAAAAGATAATAAGAAAAACAAAAGATAAAAATAAAAATAAAAAGAAAAGCCCCCCTTCCCCACTGGGCCTCGGCCCAGCCGGCCTAGCCGCGCCCCTGCATAACCCCCCCAAACCCTAAACCTAACCCGATCCCCCCCCCACTCCTCCTTGTCTCTCTCTCTCTCCCCACGACGCCCGACGCCGCTGCCGCGCTGCCCTCACCCTCGATGGCCATCGGCCTCCCCTCGGCCAGCTAAGACGCCCAGGAGACGCACCGCCATCGTCTGCTTCGACCACGCACCTCCAATCGAGCCAGGACGTCACCGTGTCATCGCCATCGCGGATCCCCTTCGACCGCGGCCGCCCCTGTTCATCGTTGACCCGTGCCGCTCCGGTCCTTCCCGCGCCACCTAAGCTCAACGGCGACCTCCGCTGTGAGCTCCTCTCGTTTCCCCCCTCTCCCTACTACTCGAACCCGTGCTGCCGTTTGCTGTTGCCGTTGCCGTTGCTCCGATCGCCGCCTACCGTCGTTGCCGGCGTCGTCTCCGACCCCCCCGGGCCCCAACTCTGCCACTAGTGGATGCGGCCGAGCCGCAGCTACTCGTAGCTACACTCATCTCGCCGAACCGTCGCCCGCAGCGCGAACCCGATGGCCGCCGCCGCCTCTGACCGTCGCCGGCGACTAAACGCCGGCCCAAACGCGTTTAACTTAGCGCTAATGATGCCCGGTTTCACTGACGTGTGGGCCCGCCCTTATGTTAATCACGGGTTACAAATAAACTGTTTCACTATTTAAGCCAAACAGTGTATGACACCTGGGGCCTACCCCTAATTAAACCTTGTTTAATTAAAATAACCACTGTTAGCCCCACTGAGTATGACATGTGGGCCCAGCCCACTGTTCCAGTGGATAAGGCTGGTCCAGTCAGCCTGCTGACTGGGCAGCTGGCCCATTGTCAGCCTTTGCTGACTGGGAGTTGACCCAGTCAACAGGGTCCACCAGTCAGCCACTGTGTGTGCTGGCTGGGTACAAAACTGGGTGCTCTTAGCATTTTCAATTACTGTTTAAAATCGAATTTAGTAATTTAAATAAATTCAAAAAATTGCTAAAACTTTGAAAAATCATATAAAATAAACCGTAACTCGGATGAAAATAATTTATATATGAAAAATGATCAGAAAAATATGAAGAATCCGAATATGCCACCCACATACCTGCCACACCTCTCTAACATGATGAACGTGGAACTTTCCCCTCCGGTTCATCTGTCTGACAGATGTCTGAAACCGGGAAAACGTTCCAGTTAATTCCCCGCTTCATCTGCCACGTGTAGCACTGCGTTAGGGCACCCTAGCACAGCCTATTGTCATGCCAAGCATCTGTGTGCATTTGTTTGCTTTATATTTACTGTTTCTTCCCCCTCTTCTCTCCGGTAGACTCCGAGACCGATGATGTCCCTGTGATCGACTACGTCACCGATGATCCTTCTACCCCCTTCAGCAGAGCTTCCAGGCAAGCAAAACCCCCTTGATCATACGATATCGCCCATTCCTTCTCTCTTATTCGTGCATTTGAATTGCCCCTGTTATTGTTCCAATATCTCCTGTTCTGATGCATAGCCTGATTTTGTCGCCTGATGTTTATACCTACCTGTTGTCCCATGATGCTTAGTTAGCTATGCTATGTTTCATCAGCTGGCCTTTTCACCCTTGTCCGTATGCCATGCTTGATATCGGGCCATGATCACTCTGGGTGATGATCACGGAAATGTTTACATATTGCAATACTTAAACTGTTAAAGTCGGGCTGGACCGAAGGGTGCCCGCGAGAGAATAACACTAAAGACGGGTCGGCTCCAAGAGCACCCGCGCGATATGTTTCACCAAGTCGGAGCGACAGGAACCCTGTTCATCTTTGCGAGTTACTAAATACGCCTAACGGATTTTGGTATTTGATCTGAGTTAGCCACTGGCCTATACGCACTACCACCACGTGGGATAATGGTTTAATGGGGCCCTCTACGCCGTATGTATCAGCCGAAAGCTCTGTCAGACGTCCAATTCAGCATTGCGGTTGGGCGACAGCAGATATCCACAGGCACATCGTGGTGAGGCTGACCCTGCACGCAACGACCCGGAGTGCAAAGGGCGATGGGCCCAAGACCCCTGAGCACTTAGGATGTAGACCGGTGGGGACCTCTCTGCTGAGCTCTAGGTAGGGCTGCGGTGTGTCGATCAGCAGAGGCCGGGCATGACCCGAAAAAGTGTGTCCGGCCAGAGTTAATCGAGTGTGTTGGGTAACAGTAGTGGACCCCTGCAGGGAAGTTATCTATTCGAATAGCCGTGTCCATGGTAACAGGACGCTCAGAGTTGTATCCTGATCTGCTACAACTACAAATGGATATTGTTACAATATTAAACTGTTACTACCGCTCTCGGGATCACTTTCTCGCAGGGTAGTCGAGGAAGGATCCCAGGGCATTGCTACTATATGATTGATGATATATATTACTTGTTCTACTCTCTTCCGATGCTGCAAGAATTGCTTCAAGATGCTAGTCTTCGATAGGCTAGGCCTCTTCCCCTTTGTTCTGGCATTTCTGCAGGTTAGTCCAAAGATATAGCCCCATTTCTTTGATACCGATGCATACTTAGTATAGTTCTGATGACAGTCTTGCGAGTACATTGGATGAGTACTCACGGTTGCTTTGCTATTCTTTTTCCCTCATACCCGGTTGCTGCGATCAGATGATGGAGCCCAGGAGCAGGAGATCCCCGGAGGCACCTACTACTACGTTAAGCCCGCCGACCAGGAGTAGTTCGAAGGCCCTAGGCAGGAGGCCTTCGCCTTTTCGATCAGTGCCGCTGTTATGCTAGCCTTCTTAAGGCACCCTTGTATATCTTTGTGTCTGTACTCAGATACTTTTGTTTCCGCTGATGCTTGTATGACTCAAGCTTTTGTATTCGAGCCCTTGAGGCCCCTGGCTTGTAATATAAAGCTTGTATAATTTTATTTTTGTGTCTAGAGTTGTGTTGTGATATCTTCCCGTGAGTCCTTAGGCTTGATCGTGTGCATTTGCGTGTATGATTAGTGCACGATTAAGTCGAGGGCGTCACACGAAAGATGAACAAGAGTCACATAGAGATGTGATCGGCATGTTGGCCTACCGATTGAAATTCCCGTCATGAGATGATGATTCTATGGCGATGAATTGAAATATGGATCTTGTATCACTCACAATCAATTATGAGAGATATTAATTTGAGTGGGAGCGCACTTTAGAATTAATTCTTTTAATTCTTAGTGCAATTAATTATGGACACTGTCTAAGTGTTATATGCATAATAGTTGTAGAATATTGGCTCACGTTTCCACCATCCCTATAAAATTGAATAGCTGTAAATTATCTGGTTAAAACTTTACGATTGGTAAACGTAATGTGAGGATTGTCCTCAATAGTGCCGAGAAGGACTTTGTCCTACTGCATGCTTTCGGTATTCTCCCGCTAATGCTATGGATGATGTGACTCTCGTCCTTCAATCCAAAAGCTAGAATTCCATTACGGTCAAATGAAATATGCTTGCTTCCATGAAACCCGAACTTCAAAAGTTTGGGATAGTTATGTGGTATTCATGGAACTAAAAAATTAGTTTCAGATACAAAGGCTAAAAGATATGAGATATCCAATGCAATATTTGTTTGCAAAGTATTAGTAAAGTGTTTACTGGGCATTTGACTGATGAGAGAGGGATCCAGAAGAACGCCTATCATGTAATGAAGGTGAATAAAACAACAACTTAAAGAGAAATAAAATGTCCAAAGGGTGTTAGTAGGACTTACACGCCTAGGAAGTCCGGGGCTAACACCACTCTTAAGTTTGGTGCTTCTTCTGAGAGTAGAAGAAATACTGAAAGTTAAACTGTTAGAAGTATAAAGGCAGAAGGAAAGAAGACTGGAATGTCCAGCTCATGTATGAAAGTCATACAAGTTATTGATGTTTGGCAGGCTGGTCAAAAGAAATAGTTCTTGGGAATTGTGATTAAACTGTTAGTCCATAATTCTTGGGTATTGTGAGTTGATCACAAAGATACCCGCTCGATTGCATTCTGTTGCGACTCGATGCAAGAACTACTACGGCCTAAAAGACTTGCCGGAGTGAGGTTTAGATACGCGCTGGGAACATAGTAAATGTTACTATACCTTCCATCGGTGTATTATCGTCTGTATTTATTTTCATAATTCATTTAGAGTTTTATACATTCTAGCCCATTGCATAAAGTATGTTGCAAGAAGGTTATTCATAAGAGAACTTTTGATGTTCGGTGTTATGAATAACATAAGGGCCATACTTTCATTATGAATGAGATGTATGTTATGAATATTGATAATAATATATTACCTCTTTGTTTACTTTCATAATTCATTTTAGAGTTTTATACACTCTAGCCCATTGCATAATGTTTGTTGCAAAAGGGTTGTTCATAAAAGAACAATTGTTGTTCAGTATCATGAATAACATATGGGCCATGCTTCCATCATGGATGGGATGTATGTTATGAATATTGATGGTAATATGATACATCCATAATACTGACGCTAAATGTTGCAAGACTAAAAGAATACCACATATGTGTGGCACTGCATTTGGTCACATTGGAGAAACCCGCATGGAAAAATTCCATCATGACGGATTTTGAAGTCATTTGATTATGAATCATCTGACACTTGCAAATTTCGTCCGAAAAGTGAAGTGACTGAAATACTGTTCACAGGCCATAAGGAACGAGCAACAAACTTATTGTTGATCATACATTTTGATGTGTGTAGTCTGATAAATGTTGTTGCTAGTAGTGGATTTATCTATCTTCAGAAATGACTCAAGTGGATATATGGATATTTACTTGATGAGACGTAAGTCTGGATCTTTTAAAATCATTCAAAAGGTTTTCAAAATGAAGTAGAAATTATTGTAAACAAGAAAATTATGTTTCTACAATTAGATTGCGGAAAGGAATATTTGAGTTACAAATTTAGCGAATGTCTGATGAGTTGTGAAAAGAGTTTCATAACTTACACCTCCCGGAACACCACTGTGAGTGGAATGTCCGTGAAGATGTAATCAAACCATTTATGACATGATAAGATCAAAGATGACATAAATCAATTTGCCATTATCCCTTTTAAAGTAATGCTTTAGAGACTGCGGCTTTACACTGAAAAGAGCGCCATCAGATCTGTTGAAATGACGCCATGGTATGGTACACCCAACCATGTTATATCTTTTCTTAACATTTGGAATATGGGGCTTGTGTAAAATGTTTACAAACCTATTCCAAATTAGACAAGTGCTACTTTGTAGGTTATCCCAAATTATTGGGAATTCCTCCATCACTATACCGAGGCAAAAGATTTTGCCACAAAAAATGGTATGATTTTGAAGAAAATGGTTCTTACAAAAAGGTGAGTGGGAGGACAGTGCAACTCGACGAGATAACAATATCTTCGTCATCAGGTCAAGGGAAAGAAACCTTGGAAGTAATTTCAGAGTTTCCTACCGCGACTGATACGGAAACCTCTACATGAGATGTATGGACTTCGGTCGAACTTGCAGCTGAACCACGTAGGCAAAACTCATGCAAACCTCTCAGGTGCGCATACGAGATATTGTTGTTAGACAAAAGTATACCTACGATACACAAGGAAGCGTTGATGGGCCCTGACCCCGAAATTGGCTAAATGCCAATACAATCCGAGATAGTTTCCATATAAATGATTCAACATTAAATCTTGATACCTCTTTCGAAAGACTTAGAGTCTAACGAATATTAATGAAACTATAAACTCATACGGATAAAAATGTTTTATCCATAAAGCTCGACTTGTTGCTTATAACAAATTCAAGGAATTGACTACGGCGAGATTGTCTCTCCGTAGCGATGCTTAAAGTCCGTTCGGGTTAAGCTAGCAATTAATACATATTTCAATCATGAGATATGATACATGGATGCCAAAAGGATTTCCATGAGATGGAAATGCAACCTAGGACTTGCATGTGATACAGTCCAAAGTATTTTGTCTATCCATAGGATGCTAGTGAGTATGCAAATTTCAGAGTTCCAGCGATGGACAGAAGAGAGCAAAAGGGAGTTGGAATCTTCGTTTTTGATAAAATAGTCAAAAGAGTTTGATTTCATCAATGGGTAATGAAGATGCTTGTGGTTACAAGAAAGTAAGTGGGAGCATAATAATATTTCTAAAACCTTGTGTGCTTGACACATTGTTAATTGGAAATAATATAAATTTCTTGACACGAATTAGGACTTCATTGAAAAATAGTTTTTCGATGAAGTGCTTGGGCTAAGTAGCCTTGATATTAGGCATAATTATCTATGGAGATAGAATTGCCTAATAGGGATAAGCCAAAATACATATTGACAAGATGCTAAAACAGTTTAGCATTAAAAGCGTCAAGGAGTGATTCTTGCCGAAGTCACATGGAAAGAGTTTTTGCAAGACTCGGTGTCCCTAAACACTGATGAGCAAAATACATGATGGATTTTCCACACACCTTTTTGTTTGGATTAATCATGTATTCCATGGTATGTAAAACAACCAGATATGTCCAGTACTCCCAAGTAGTTGCGATTATAGATACCAAAGTGATCAAAGTACTGATCATGGGACAACCGTGAAAAATGTCATTGAGTACTAAAGTAGCACTGATGACATGTTTTCTCGCAAGCGAAGATTATGAAGTGCTCGTTGTATGTAATTACATCGATACAGTCTTCATCAATGCTCCATGTGATTTTTGATTTAAGTTAAGGGTTTTGTGTAATACACGATATGGTGGCGCGGTGTTTGGAAATTGTTCCAAACAGGTTACTGTGGCGAATTCTATAACAAACGCTAAGTATGTTGATGCTTTGGAAGCGACAAAGAGGATGTTGAATCATATAGTTGATTCATGAACTTAGTATGGTTCCAAGATGGCTTTGGTCAATGGGACACTATTGTAGATAGTTGCTCCATAAGCTCAGTCTGAGGAATCTAAGTTTGACCAGTGATTCACATATATACAAAGCCAAGACCACACAAAATATGTATTTTGTGAAAGTGTGAAAATGCGAGGATATGCAAAGATACACACGGCCCTGAAATTGTCAGGTCCGTTAGACGTATACTATACCACAAGCGAAGCATATTTTACATCGGTATACCATAGGTGTAAAGTGCATTAGCATTGACTAGATTATTGACTCTAGTGCAAGTGGGAGTCTGTAGGAGATATGCCCTAGAGGCAATAATAAATGTTATTATTTATCCCCATGTTCCTAATTAAGTTTATGTTCCATGCTATAACTGCAATGATTCTCGAGTCTGCAATATCCACGAGGTTCGGAGGGAAACTCATGTGCACGTGTGGAATAATAAACGGTAAAATGTATTCCTAGTCATGCCTCTAAGACTAGCTCAAGTATTGCATGATGGTCCTGTTTTCTTGATCATAGGCATGTCTATGCCGGCAATTTTGAGGACACATTGTTAGGAGAACACTTGTGTTGAATCGACCCGAATTGATGTTATGCTATGAGATACATTCGTCACAAGTTAATGGTTAATAACACAGAAAAAGTTAATGTTTGCATAATTCCTTAGACCATGAGAGTATCGAGTTTCTTCATGCTTGCTTCATGAACTTTGGGGTTTGTTAAACGTCATCCGTAACTGGGTGGCTATTACGGCGGCTTACGGGTTCATGGGAAAGTATGACAAGAAACTTGATAGCTCAAGATTGTTATTTGCTCCTACGTCGACGAAGAGATATTCTTAGGGCCCTCTCGGTGTTACGGTATCCACCATCATCTGGCCAGACACAATGTGATTTGATCACAGGGATGCCGGAACACGGGAACGAGAAAAGAGAACAAAACCGGTAACGAGATAACTGGCATTGTGGACAAGTGTTGATCCACGGGGATGCCGATAAATCTCACCTTGGGTATTTGTAACATATCGCGAAGCAACGGGAATAGCACACGGCAACTGGAGGTTCACTCGAATATTTATTCGTGTGGGTATAGGGGGCAATATGGGTGTCCACGGCTCCGATGTTGATCATTGATCGGAAAGTGTTCCGGTCATGTCTATACTTCACCGAACCTATAGGGTCACACGTTTAAGGGTCATCTATCTGCTGAATACTAGACAAGGAGTCTGAGAGAAAGTCACCGGAAAAGTTTCGACGACAACGGAAGAGTTCCGGAGAGAGAACACCGGAATAGTTTCGGTAAAACCGAAAAGTTGTTTTGGAGTATACCATTAAGTCAAAATGGTTCCGGCACACGCCTGGAATTTCTTGGAGGGTGCCAGAATTGTTCTGGGAACTTCTGGGATTTTTTCGGAGAAAAAAACCGGAAATGTTCCGGAGCTGCCGGAACCGCTTTGGTTGCTTTTCGCTGATGAAAATCACTGATCCGGAATTGTTTCGGAACACGTCCAAAATTATTTTAGGGGGTACTGGAAATGTTCTAGGTCCACATAAATATTTTCGGATTTAACGGTGGCGGAAAAATGTTTTCGTGAATAGTGAAAAGCACTTTATGGTTACTTTTTGGAAAGCCACCTTTTTGGGCTTTGTCCCAAAATATCTTAGGGATGACATGGATGGATGGGAACCTCTCATGGGGGGCCCCACTAGGTGTGGTTGGCCATAGGAGGAGCTCTTCAATGGAACTCCTCTAGCCTTCCTTTTATGCCCTTGTGAATGTCACACGTCATGGGTGTTTTGGTATTTTCAAGTGCCACCCTAGCCCTTGGGTTTTCCTATAAATAGAGGTGGAGAGGCACTCTCCACACTCACTCTTTCTCACATACAAATGCCATGCATGATCTAGCCTTCTCTCTCCCTCCCCGCAAAATAGTTTCGTAGAGCCGAAAGGCTGTTTGGGTTCCGGTGGGAACTAATTCTGGACGGTGAAGCCCTGCCGGATACATGACACCGTATGTGTGCAACCCCGTAGAGAGGTCGTAGGTTCGATCTTTTTTGCCCGAAGGGCTGTTCGAGAGTGCCTCCCGAAGGGCTGTCCGAGTGACCGTCCGATTTTCTGTGAGTGCCTCCCGAAGGGCTATCCGTGACACCGTCCGGGGGACTGTCCGACCGCCTCTCGAAGGGCTGTCCGAGGGGTTAATGAGGGAGTACATCCTCGCGGTTGGGAGGTTGTAAATCCTAGCTGCAGGGATCTGCACCGACGATCTTCATCGACTCTACTTCCGTTGCGCTACGAGTCGGTAATACTCAGATCAAACCTTGTATGCATCTCCATAGTGATCCTGGGCGTGCTCGCAGTACTGAATTTTTTTGTTTTCTATCACGTTCCCCTATAGGGATAGCATATCCGGACGATTTTGGGCTAGATCAGGTCCGCTAAAATACGTTGGCCCGCAACCTTTTACAGGCGGCCCGCAAACCAACCTTCTACGGGGAGTGGGGGATTTAGGGTTGTCCTCTCGCATCCAGATCTACCGCTGTCCTACTCTCCTCCGCCGCATTCCTCCTCCCCTCCGCCACCTTTTTTTTGTGCTCCGACTAACCATGTTAGGAGAAGGTGCTAGCCGTGGACGTGGTGGCCGCCGCCGGTCCCCGCCGCGCAAGCGCCGGCACGACGCGGAGGCAGGCAGCTCTAGCGGCCACACCATCGAGCCTTGGCGCGTGTGCAGGCGGGCGAGTGCAGCACCCTCTCCTATAGTGGCGGGTGGCGCCGCTTCGACGAGCTTCTACGACGCCCTCTAGCCGTCCACCAAGGCTATGCGCGAGGCGGAGAAGGCCCGATTCGCCACGAAGGAGGCGCTCGACGCCTGCGAGGAGGGTGCCGCCGCATGCTTCAAGGAGGCGGACGTGGAGTAGCAGCTCGCGTACACGGTGTACAAGCCCGCCTCCTTGAAGCCGTGAGCCACCGCCGCCCTCCGTCTTTAGCCCCCCCCCCTACCCCTCCGCGTCTAGTTTAGTTTGTTTGTGTGTGTGATGAACTAGGTCCGAACTATCTATGTAGCAGGAACTTGTTTTAAGACTATGTTTTAAATTTCCAGTACCGTTTAGCGTACCTGTTCTGCGCTTGCGATAAACTGCCTGCAACATCGATTTACGGTGAAGTAGGCTTGACTAGGTACAACTCTGCCGATTGAGAACTCAACCAACCGGAATTTAGTGAAGCAAAAGGAAAAAGGCTATGGAAATTGACTGCACTTTGTTGATGTGGAGAGTTGAGTTTTTGCACAATCACGTTCGAGAAAAGGATGTGTTTCGAGATCTGGTTCCATTCAGGAACGACCAAAAAATAATGGGGTAAAACATGTCACATATTTGGTTAAAGGGGGTAAAATGGATGAGTTTTGCAACTATTAACCAGCCGGTCGCAATGTGCAGTGAATGACAATAACTGGCTCAAACGGTAACAATTGCCACTTCACCTGGTCTGAATTACAATTTAGTACTCCCTTAGTCCTATAATATAAGAGCGTTCTAATATAAGAGCGTTTTTGACACTAGTGTACACTAGTACAAAACGAGCCTTTAGTCCCGGTTGGGAAGGGCCTCTAGTCCTGGGTCACCAACCGGGACAACCCAATCGGGACGAAAGGCCCCCACCCTTTAGTCCCGGTTGGTCACAAACCGCGACTAAAGGCCCTCCACGTGGCTAGGCTCGTACGCTGGGGCTGGGGACCTTTAGTCCCGGTTGGTGACACCAACCGGGACTAAAGGTTTAGGGGTTTAGGGGTTTAGGGTTTATTGTTTATTTTTCCTTTTCATTTTGTGTTTTCCATTTAATTCTTTTTCATTTCAAACATATTTTACACTACTACGTATTGTACACATTATGCATATATAATAGAATTTCTCGTAGAACCAATCATATATCATAGAATTTCTCGTACGACCATGCATACACATATATATATACAATTTGGTATATACAATTTCTCCTACAATTTGCAGATCATTACATGCAGGCATTAGGTGAAATGGTATACTCCGTCGGGAGATATGACCTGCTCAAGCAAAAATCCCGCCATTTCCTCTTGAAGTGCTCGTATGCGGTCCTTTGGTAGGAGCTTATCCCGCATCTCCATTATCTTTAAAGAAGGAGATCAATATGAATATATTAGTTGTGTGTATTAGATGATGATAAAAAAATGTGAATAGTGTTTACGTACCCAAAGATGTCTTTCATCTCTGGTCTTTTCGGTAATAGAGCGAATGAACTCGAAAACGTAGTATGCACATAAATTTGTCTCCTTTTCCTGCCTCATACAGTACTTTACAAGAATAGAATTCAATCAGATAATAATCAAGCATGATAATGGTATTGAAACTAGAATTAAAGAGATGCGCGGACGTAGCTAGTACTACTTAATTACCTTGCCCCGTCGCCATTTCAGCTGTGGTTTCCATTGACCGACAACCTCTTGGATGAACTTTTTCCAAACCCTGCCCGGCAAAGAAAATGAATAAAGGAGTTATTAATTACTTGATATCAGGAAATGAACTAAAGAGGCCGACATAGTGCGATAATGATTGAAATTACCTGTCGAGCATCAACTTCAGGCTTCTGTATTCTTCAGGGTCTTTACCTAGTGAGTCCAGTACTTCAACAGTTCCCTCGTCAACTCTAATGATTAGCAGGATCCAGTGGAATCTGCGCACACGTTTGTATAAGCGGGCATGCATAACTCATCAACTACACTTAACATCGAGTAAGCAAAAATAGAATTTGTAGTACAAGACAGTAATACTCACCTGAAGTTGTCAGGAAAAAGTATTTCTGGTCTGGTATTTAGGTCCATCAAAAACATTAGCAAGCTATTCTCTGTGTCTTGTGGGTGGTTATTTAACACATTTTCATGAATGGTATTTGGGTCAATGAACCCAATGCCATAGACTCCATCTCTGTTCATTTCAAAAATCTTCATTCTGCATATATATAATACCACAGAAAAGAATATAGTGAGGATAATTACAGGCAATGAACGAGCTGAGCTAGAGACTTAAATTATAGAAAGAAATCACTTACAGACAATAGCAACTGACGAGAGATTTGTCGAGTGCGTCTTGATTGAATAACTGAAAAATTTCTGGAAATTCAATCCACACATCATTTCCATGGAAGTAATGCTCTGGCTTGACTTTCACCATGAGGCTCTCTCGCCCGGCCTTTACTTCTCTCAGGTACCACTGATGCAATTTGCGCATTTGCGTTGGTAGAAGCTCCTCCTCGTCAGGCCTGACCAGAGGCTCCCCGGGGACATATTTCCATGCTAATTCCTTCTCATCAATATTCGTGGGAAGATCCTCGATGCCTAGGAGTTGTTCAACAGTGACACCGGCCTCTCTAGCCATCTGTCTAGCAGCGTCGGTTATTACTGGCTTATCGGTGGTACTCACCTTGAGCGGGGGGATCGATTGCACTGCCTGTTCTCCGAGCTGGGGAACAGTTTTCCCGCTTTTATTACTACCTGTAAGGCTCGACTGCTGCTTTTTTTGTTGATAATATGACTTGGTAATAGAGCGTTCATAGTATGATTGCCTTTTCTCCACAGCCGGTTTAGCATTACCCAGAAAGTGTTCTACGACTTTCTCAGGTATTTTCTCCTTTGGCGACGGGGGCGGTTTTGGTGCAAAATGGGACTGCAATTCGGAAGCCACTTGGGCTTTGGTTTCGTCCTCAGTCATCTCGTAAGCCAACTTCTTTTTGGCAGGAGGCTCGGGTTTCTTATTTGGTGCTCTCTTCCGCTTTGGAGTCGGCCCACGCGGCGGAGATCGATGTCGCGTACTCGCGCTGGGCTCCGTCTCGAGGTGGGGTGGATTCGGCTGACGCGGTGGAGATCGATATGGTGGCGGACTCGCGCTGCGCTCCGTCTCGAGGTGGGTTGGAGTCGGCTGACACGGCGGACTTGGAGGAGGAGTCGGTGCCCTTGGCGTCGAGTTTGGAAAGACGATGCAATCCTTTCTCCATACAATGATACCACGTATCACTTCTCCCAGTGTCTGCTCCCCTTGACCTCCAGGAAAGTCAAGCTCTAGTGAGTCATATGCCGACAGAACTTCATCCACCCCGACACGAGCATAGCCACGTGGAATCGGATTGCCGTGGAAGGTTGCTTCAGGGGGATTTGGTAAAGCATAGCCGTCCGCCACCTTCATGGATATGTTCTTCACTTTCATGTGTAGCTCACAACTTGTCGTCTCTTCGATATCATCCACGGGGTAGCGAGCCAGCAGTGCATCATCGGCCGGGACCCCCGTGGAACCCACGCTGCTTTTCGGCATAGATGGGATGGTGGTATCCAATGCTGGATCTGCTTGCTGCTGCCGCTGAGACGCCCTTTCCAGGCTAAGTGTGTCGATCTGCTCCTGCTGCCGCATGAAAGCGCGTTCCAACTCCGCGTGCTTTGATTCCATCTGTTGAAACCGGTCTGCATCCTGCTTCTTCTTGTCTTCCTCCTGCTTCTTCTTTCTCGCACGGCTTCTGTAACTGACGTTCCAGTCCGCAAACCCCTCAACCCACGGAACAACGCCTTTGCCTCTTGTTCATCCCGGGTGTTCAGGATTCCCGAGGGCGCGTGTAAGCTCGTCGTTCTCTCTCTCGGGCTGGAACACCCCCGTTCGAGCCGCTTCTATTGCAACAAGTAAAGCGTCCGAGGCTTCTTTAAGACTTGCCTGCACCATAATCTCCCCTGTCTTTGGGTCCAACTTTCCCCCATGCGCATAAAACCAAGTCCTGCACCTGTCGGGCCAACCCACTGTTTGTGGAGTGACCCCTGCAGCAATCATCTTTTCCTCAGATTCATCCCACTTAGGCCGACCAGTCTTGTAGCCACCTGGCCCCAGAACATGGTGAAACTATTTCTTCTCAGCATTGATCTTGTTTATCCTCGACCGTTCCTTAGCTGCTTCCGATTCCTTGAACTCCACAAATAAGTCCCAGTGATCTTTTGCCTTCTCCAGTGCTCCAGTGAATTCTGGAGTCTTCTTTCCTGCTTCGACGTAGCAGGCACATAATCTTTTCTTGTGGTTGCGGAATTGTGTGGCCATCTTCTGAAGAGCACTCTTCTTGACTTTCTCCCGTTCTGCATCTGTTAAATGCTCTCGTAGGGTGAAATGTGACATGAACGTTTCCCAAAGCAGATCTTTTGCTCTTTCGTCGACAAAACTAACTTCTCGATCTCCCTTTGGCTTATTCCATTCTTGAACGGAGATCGGGATTTGGTCCTTGACAATAACTCCGCACTGACGAGTAAATTTGTCCGCATTCTTTTTAGGAGCAAGCGGTTCGCCATTTGGTTTGATCTCATCGATGTTGTACTTTATGCCAGCCTGCAACTTTTTGGCCGGGCCTCGTACTGCCCTGCTTGTAGAAGATTTGCTCGATCCAGAGGGCTAAAAGAAGAAAGATTCGTTAATATATATATATATATATATATATATATATATATATATATACAAATCAATTAATACATGTAATGATCACCAGAGGCCTTATATATACCTCGCCGGTCTTTGTTAATTGAAGATCATTTCCTTCGCCATCATTGTTTGTGTGGCCTTCGTCTGTTGGTTCTTCCTCAAATATTTCGTCACCGGACTCGTTCAGATATTGTGAGCCGTCATCTTCAGGTTCACCCTCTTGGTTTCGGATCATGTCGAACATGATATGCTCTTGATCATGGTCGTCTCTGCCGCTAGCGTCCATAGCTTAACTAATCCAGAAGAAAGATAAAACAATTTAGTATTCAAATTAGAATGCATCTCGAATAATATCACTAATACATCTCGAATAATCCAGTTAATGCATCATTGAATATTATCGAATATAATCTCGAATACATCTCGAATATTATCACTAATACATCTCGAATAATACAGATAATGCATCATCGAATATTATCGAATATAATCTCGAATACATCTCGAGTATTATCACTAATACATCTCGAATATTATCATATAACATCACTAGCTAATACAGATCGAATACTATCGAATAATCCAGTTGACTCGCGGTTCCTGAGGCGCGGGCGGTGGACACCCAAAGAGAAGGAACCATCACAGGATCATAGCTCGGGTGAGATCCCTGAAGAACCTGCCAGGTATTGGAGAACCTGACGTCCAACGCAACCATGTAGCGACGTACGTGCTCGTCCTCCTCCCTGACACGGCGACGTACCACCTCCTCGGGGGCCAGCTGCCTCCGCACCGATAGTGGCCCACGCGACCGCCACCAAAGAAGCTCCGGGTCGACGATGGGAGCCCGGTTCCTTACCAAGCTGCACGCCCCGGAAGGTAGCACCTTCCAGTGCCAGCCCAGCGGAGCCCAGTCCCGGACATGGTGCCTCTCAAGCAGGTTGTCGCCACCGAGTCAACGACGAGGATGAGGGCCGGGCATCGTCGACGCCAAAAATGTTTCTATGCAAATTTAACATTTTTTAAATGCTTGATTATGATTTTTGTAATTCTTGTTCACTTGATTTTGCAAATACATGACAAACTTTTGCAAATACAACATTAAGATATTAACATTTTCCAAATAAGATATTAACATGTTTTTGATCAATATTTTTAAGATACAACATTAAAATATTTTTAATACATGGTCAACTTTTTTCTATGCAACATTTTTCTTTGCAAATTCCATCGCTCATCTACATACATACATACATACATTGTATACATACATACATACATATATACTAAGCATCTACAACATCTAGTGAAAAAAAAACAATCTATGAAAAAAAATATGAACAAAATTAATTAAGGAGGGAGAGGCTCACCGGCCGGGATCGTCGGGGCGCGCGGAGGGAGGCGAGGAGGACGTCGGAGACGGAGGAGCGGCACCGGAGACGGAGGAGCGGCGCCAGCGCGGGCTCGGGTCGCGGCGGCTTTGGAGGAGCGGGTCGTCGATCGCGAGGCGGGCGCACGCGGAGGAGCGGCGGTGGCGGGCAGCGTGGCGGCGCTTGGGAGCAGAGCGGCCGGACGGCGACGTCGAGGTGCGGCAGCCTGGCGGCGTCGTGGTCTTCGGCACCGTCGGGGGAAACTAGATGGCTTTTGGAAAATTTCGTAAGTGCCGCTTATATACGGAGACCTTTAGTCCCGGTTGGTGGCTCCAACCGGGACTAAAGGCCCCCCTTTAGTCCCGGTTCGAACCACCAACCGGGACTAAAGGTGAATTTCACCAGGCCAAGCGGCGGGAAGCCCAGGCCTTTAGTCCCTATTGGTGGCTCGAACCGGGACTAAAGGGGGGCCTTTAGTCCCGGTTGGAGCCACCAACCGGGACTAAAGGGCTGGTCCTGGCGTGGTGGAAGTTTAGTCCCACCTCGCCAAGCGAGAGGCACTCGCACCTGTTTATAAGCCCCGCTGCGATAGCCGTCTCGAGCTCCTCTCTAAAGCAGACAGTACATGCCTAACGTTCGCCCTGCCCTGTGGGCCCTGCTTGCCCTGCGGGCCTGCATCCTGGCCCATATATATATGGGTTTCTAGTCGTATGCAGGCCGTGGTGGCCTAGTAGGCGGGCATTTTTTTCTTTTTTGCATATGTTATGTCAACTTTTTAGTCCCGGTTGGTGGATCCAACCGGGACTAAAGGTCTTTTCCAGTTTTTTTTTGTTTTTTGCTTTTTTTTTCTTTTGTTTCTACTTACAGCCAAATATTTAAAGTTTTTGAGTGAATATTTTTGGTTTAGGTCACAAAAATTATAAACTTTCTGTTAGTGCCAGTAGTTTTCAAATTTGAATAGTTTAAATTTGAATTCTTTGAAATTTGTGTGAATCACTAGTTTGTGAATAACTTTACTTTAAAAATAGATTTTTGAGTGATTCTTTTGCTGTTTAATATTAGTGTGTTTTATCAGTATGTTCAATTTGGTAATTTTTAGGTTATTTAAATAGGTGTTTTAGTCAAAAACAGATTCTGTTTAGTTCTTTTAGTTTTATAGCTCAAAAAAATCATTAAATGCATGAAAAATAGCGAATGAAGTCAGAAAGGGTTGAAAATTTATGATGTGGCTTTGAATGGTGCATGTTGAATGCACAAAAAATCTGGAGTTAAAATAAGTTTAAAAAAATGAAATGCCTTTGTAGCAGATGAGTTTTCGTCCGAAACCCTGATACTTCGAAAGAGATTGTCCAGTTTGTACACGAAGTGCATCCAGTTTTTGCCGTAACCCTCTCAACTTTTTAGCACATGCTATGTGGGTGAAATGAAGATACCATGCCAAGTTTCAACCTTTTCAGAGTTCATTTGTAGTGCTTTTCAATTTCAGAGTCATTTAGCTCAAAAAAATCAATAAATGTACGGAAAATAGCAAATGAAGTCAGAAAGGGTTGAAAATTTATGATGTGGCTTTGAATGGTGCATATTGAACGCACAAAAAGTCTGGAGTTAAAATAAATTTAAAAAAAATAAAATGCCTTTGTAACAGATGAGTTTTCGTCTGAAACCCTGATACTTCGAAAGAGATTGTCCAGTTTGTACACGAAGTGCATCCAGTTTTTGCCGTAACCCTCTCAACTTTTTTGCACATGCTATGTGGGTGAAATGATGATACCATGCCAAGTTTCAACCTTTTCAGAGTTCATTTGTAGTGCTTTTCAATTTCAGAGTCATTTAGCTAAAAAAATCAATAAATGCATGAAAAATAGCGTTCCTTCACGTTTCAAATGCCAAAACACACACACACACATATATATATATATACCCTAACTATTACAAAGATTCCCTCCGTTTTGTCCGAAGTGGGACTTTCCAGATAAGTCTGGAAACTCACTAGAGAAGAAAGTGATGACGGTGAAGCCGGTCACATCCCAGAGTGGGATATTGGGGTATAAAACTTTTTCTTCGCGTGTGTCCCTTTGCACCGTAACCATGGACAATCTTCATCATTTAACAGGATGCTTGGGTCAGTCTTCACTGTGAAGGGAGCAATTTCATGAAACTTTTCATAATCTTCTGACATGTCTGTCTTGTCCTCCACTCCCACGATGTTTCTTTTCCCTGAAAGAACTATGTGGCGCTTTGGCTCATCGTATGATGTCTTCGCTTCCTTATCTTTTCTTTTTCTTGGCTTGGTAGACATGTCCTTCACATAAAAAACCTGCGCCACATCATTGGCTAGGACGAATGGTTCGTCTGTGTACCCAATATTGTTGAGATCCACTGTTGTCATTCCGTACCGCGGGTCTTCCTTTACCCCGCCTCTAGTCAGATTGACCCATTTGCACCGAAACAAAGGGACCTTCAAATCACGTCCATAGTCAAGTTCCCATATCTCCTCTATGTAACCATAATATGTGTCCATTGGCCTATTTGTGTTTGCTGCATCAAAGCGGACATCACTGTTTTGGTTGGTGCTCTTTTTATCTTGGGCGATCGTGTAAAATGTATTCCCATTTATCTCGTACCCTTTGAAAGTCGATATAGTCGAAGATGGTGACTTGGCCAGCAAGTACAACTCATCTCCAACAGTGTCGTCATGCATGAGACGTGTCTGCAACCAACCGCCGAATGACGCCATGTGTGTACGTTTGTTCCAGGGCTCATACTGCTCCGGGTTCTTGGAGCGTACACTATCCAGGTGTTCCTCGATATACGGAGCCACTAAGATGGAATTTTGTAGAACTGTGTAGTGTGCTTGCGCCCAAGAATGCCCGTCCATACATAATACTGAATCCTTTCCTAGCGTGCCTTTTCCACCCAGTCTTCCCTCATGCCGCGATTCGGGAACACCAATCGGCTTAAGGTCTGGAATAATGTCAACACAAAACTCAATGACCTCCTCTGTTTCATGGCCCTTGGAGATGCTTCCTTCTGGCCTAGCACGGTTATGAACATATTTCTTTAAGACTCCCATGAACCTCTCAAAGGGGAACATATTGTGTAGAAATACAGGACCCAGAATGGCAATCTCGTCGACTAGGTGAACTAGCACGTGCGTCATGATATTGAAGAAGGATGGTGGGAACACCAACTCAAAACTGACAAGGCATTGCACCAAATTATTCTGTAACGTTGGTAGGATTTCTGGATCGATTACCTTCTGAGAGATTGCATTGAGGAATGCACATAGCTTCACAATGGCTAATCGAACGTTGTCCGGTAGAAGCCCCCTCAATGCAACCGGAAGCAATTGCGTCATAATCACGTGGCAGTCATGAGACTTTATGTTCTGGAACTTTTTCTCTGCCATATTTATTATTCCCTTTATATTCGACGAGAAGCCAGACGAGACCTTCATACTGAGCAGGCATTCAAAGAAGATTTCCTTCTCTTCTTTGGTAAGAGCGTAGCTGGCAGGACCTTGATAATGCTTTGGATGCATGCCGTCTTTTCCGTGCATACGTTGCTGGTCCTCCCGTGCCTCCGGTGTATCTTTTGTCTTCCCATACACGCCCAAGAAGCCTAGCAGGTTCACGCAAAGATTCTTCGTCACGTGCATCACGTCGATTGCAGAGCGGACCTCTAGGTCTTTCCAATAGGGTAGGTCCCAAAATATAGATTTCTTCTTCCACATGGGTGCGTGTCCATCAGCGTCATTCGGAACAGATTGTCCGCCAGGACCCTTTCCAAAGATTACTTTTAAATCCTTGACCATATCAACTATATCATCACCAGTACGGTGGCGAGGCTTCTTCCGGTGATCCGCCTCACCTTTGAAATGCTTGCCTTTCTTTCTTAAGAGATGCTTGATCGGAAGAAATCGACGATGTCCCATGTACACATTCTTCTTACATTTATCCAAATATATACTTTCGGTCTCATCTAAACAGTGCGTGCATGCATGGTATCCCTTGTTTGTCTGTCCTGAAAGGTTGCTAAGAGCAGGCCAATCATTGATGGTTACAAACAGCAACGCTTGTAGGTCAAATTCCTGCTGTTTGTGCTCATCCCACACACGTACACCTTTTATGTCCCACAGCTGTAAAAGTTCTTCAACTAATGGCCTTAGGTACACATCAATGTCGTTGCCGGGTTGCTTGGGGCCTTGGATGAACACTGGAATCATAATGAACTTCCGCTTCATGCACAACCAAGGAGGAAGGTTATAGATACATAGAGTCACAGGCCAGGTGCTATGATTGCTGCTCTGCTCCCCAAAAGGATTAATGCCATATGCACTTAAACCAAACCATACGTTCCTTGTGTCATCTGCAAAGTCCCGCCACTTTCTCTCGATTTTTCTCCACTGCGACCCGTCAGCGGGTACTCTCAACTTCCCGTCTTTCTTACGGTCTTCTTTGTGTCATCGCATCAACTTGGCATGCTCTTTGTTTTGGAACAAACGTTTCAACCGTGGTATTATAGGAGCATACCACATCACCTTGGCAGGAATCCTCTTCCTGGGGCGCTCGCCCTCAACATCATCACCAGGGTCATCGCGGCTGATCTTATAGCGCAATGCACCGCATATCGGGCATGCATTCAGATTCTCGTACTCCTCACCGCGGTAGAGGATGCAGTCATTAGGGCATGCATGTATCTTCTGCACCTCTAATCCTAGAGGGCAGACAACCTTCTTTGCTTCATACGTACTGTCGGGCAATTCGTTGTCCTTTGGAAGCATCTTCTTTAACATTTTCAGCAACTTTTCAAATCCCTTGTCAGCTACACCATTCTCTGCCTTCCATTGCAGCAATTCCAGTGTGGTACCCAGCTTTTTCTTGTCATCTTCGCAATTTGGGTACAACAATTTTTTGTGATCCTCTAACATGCGCTGCAACTTCAACTTCTCCTTTTCACTTTCGCAGTTTCTCTTTGCATCAGCAATGGCCCGACCAAGATCATCAGCGGGCTCATCTGATGCCTCTTCTTCAGCTTCTTCTTCTTCTTCATTCTCTTCCCCCATTGTAGTACCATCGTATTCAGGGAACCCAGCATAGTTGTCATCATCCTCTTCTTCTTCATTCTCTTCCATTAGAACCCCTCTTTCTCCGTGCTTGGTGCAACAGTTATATCTGGACATGAAACCGGACGTAAATAGGTGGACGTGAATGACTTTTGAGCTAGAGTAATTCCTATCATTCTTACAGGCATCACATGGACAACACATAAAACCATTCCGCTTGTTTGCCTCAGCCGCACGAAGAAAACTATGCACGCCAATAATGAACTGGGGAGAGCGTCGGTCATCGTACATCCATTGCCGACTCATCTTCATTACACAACATCGAAAAGACCAAATTAATACAAGTTCATACATAAAGTTCATACACACTTATTCTCATAAAACAACATAAAACTATCTAGCTAAAGCATTTAAATGCAACAACAAATGCGATCAAAATCGCAACTAAGGTAATAATTGATCCAACAGCATAATGATACCAAGCCTCTTTATTAACGGCATAGTTTCTAATCTTTCTAATCTTCAAGCGCATTGCATCCATCTTGATCTTGTGATCATCGACGACATCGGCAACATACAACTCCAATTTCATCTTCTCTTCTTCAATTCTTTTCAATTTTTCTTTCAAATACTCGTTTTCTTTTTCAACTAAATTTAACTTCTCGACAAGAGGGTCGGTTGCAATTTCCGGTTCACATACCTCCTAGATAAAAATATCTATGTCAACTTGATGGGCATAATTGCCATAAACGCGAAATGCAACAAATAGTTATAAAAGAGAATATATATACCACATCCGAATCATAAACCGGACGAGGGCCAACGGGGACGGATATCAAAGTCATGGCACTATGTATAACAAACAATCATACATGTAAGAAAATTATACAATTAACTATCTAAATCACACATATAAGATTTTTTTTATAAAAAGGATAAGAACAAGAGGCTCACCAAGGTGGTGCCGGCGACGGGACGGTGCGGGCGATCGACGGTGGTTAGGACGGGGACGGGAAGGCACTAAGTAAACCACACCTACACATATGCAAACTAAGAAGTTAATTTGAGCTCAAATTGCATATAAATCAAATAAACTCCCACATAATTACTCCCAAACTAGAACCCACAAATCACTATACTTATAGAGCATTGCACGAGCTAATCTAGCAATGAGAGATGAAAGGACAAAGTTGCTAACCTTTGTGAACACTTGGATAGATCGGGTGCGTTCAAATCTTGACAAATCTTTGGCAAAAATGGAGGATGAGCTCGAGAGAAAGGGGAAGAACAGAGGAGAGAAAGGGGAAAACAGAGAGAATGGGCTCGGGCTGGACGAAGGGTTTATATAGGGACATCTTTAGTCCCGGTTGGTATCACAAACCGGGACTATAGGGTCCACCTCTAGTCCCGCTTTGTGATACAAACCGGGACTAAAGGGGCTCGTGGGGCCCCAGCCTGACACAAGCCTGCCACCACCCCTTTACCCGGTTTGTATCACAAACCGCACTACTAGGAAAAGGGCTATAGATGAAATGGATACTAATGGCGCACCTAACATGTGGTGCGCCACTACTATATACCAGTGGCGCACCATGTGCAGGTGCGCCATTAGTGTGGAAGACACTAATGGCGCACCAGGCACATGGTGCGCCACTAGTAACAATTTTTTTTTCCAAACATACTAATGGCGCATCCATGCACAGTGCGCCATTACTAGTTCTAACTAGTAATGGCGCACCAGACACACAGTGCGCCACTACTATAGTTTTTTTTTTCTTTTTTTTGCAAAACTACTAATGGCGCACCGTGGCATAGTGCGCCATTACTAGTTTAAACTAGTAATGGCGCACTATGCCACGGTGCGCCATTAGTATATATGTATATATATTTTTTTTTTGCAGAACTACTAATGGCGCACCACCAGCAGGTGCGCCATTAGTAACCTGGGACCAACAAGATATTTTGGACAGCCACCTACCCACTCACTTTCCCCACTTCATTCTCTCCACCTCCTCCTCCAAACTTGTCTCGGCTGCCTCCTCCTTGTCACCTCATTTCCACCATAGATTCATCCAAATTAAGTGGTTAAATTACCTTTTTTTGATAGGTAAGTAAGGGGGGAAGCTATGTTTATGTTGTTCTCCCTCCAACAACGTGCACATGCACTTTTTATGGCCTAGCTAGATCTATGTATGTTCGTGGTGTTGCATATATTTGTGGTGTTGCATATATGTTTGTGTTTGCAGGTACCGGTATTTGAAATGCGATAGTTGCCAATATTTTGCCGGAATGTTGATTCATTTCCGTTTCGGCGAGAATTTTGGCACTATGCATTCTTTTTGGTCCTATTTTTAGGGAAAGTCATGCCAAATTTTTTCTTGGTTCTAAAATATCGTTTTGCTCTACCCCGCAGGCGACCATGGTCCGCACGATGACCGAAGGCATCGTGAATAGGTTTTTGAGCTCCGCGAAGGCCGAGATGCTTCAAAAGAACGAGACGGAGATAAGATGTCCGTGTCGAAGATGCAAGCTGAAGAGCCTTATTGCGGACCCGGATTCCGGGCAGGTGCGGGACCACCTGCTCTTGCGTGGTTTCATGGATGGCTATCGGTGGCAAGGTGATGAAGATGACTACGAAGTCGTCCATGGGGGCCGGGCAAGAAATGAAGAAGGGCAGCAAGACAACCACCGCGGCTCGGGCGGGCGAGAAGACGAAGAATCTCCAGGACATGATCACGACGGTGATGCTGTACACAGTCATCATGTAGAAGATGCAGGACATGATGATGAGGAAGATGCCGGAGCAGACGAAGGGCATGATCATGAAGATGAAGATGCCGGCGGAGCAGACGACGATGGACCATCGATGGGCTGGGTGCAGGACCCTCATATTCAAGAGCTGCTTCTCAAGCAGACGGATAACGCAAGAGCTGCCGCCCGAGAGAAAGCCAAGCTGGATCAACTGGAGATAGACGCGGTTACTCCATTGTATGAAGGATGCAGGCCCGAGGATACCCGCCTGAAAGTAACGCTCATGGCTTTGGAGATGAAGGTAAAACACAAAATGACCGACGCATGCTTCGACGAGAACATGTCATTCTGGCACGAACGTCTTCCCAAGGGGAACAAGTGCCCGACCAGTTTCGAGGAGGCGAAGAAAATCGTGTGTCCTCTGGATTTACCGCACGTGAAATACCATGTGTGCATGAACAATTGCATCATTTATCGGGACGAGCACGCGGAGTCTACCATATGTCCGGTGTGCGGCGTCACTCGATACAAGAAGAGGAAGAAAGCTCCTCGAAAAGTGGTGTGGTACTTTCCGATCACTCCTCGTCTGCAGCGGTATTTCGCGGACCCTAAGGTAGCAAAGCTCCTGCGTTGGCACGCGGATAGGGAGGAGAAGAAGCGAGGAGAAGATGACGCAAATGATCCAGAGATAAATAAAAAAGACAAGATGCTGAGTCACCCTAAGGATGCGAGCCAGTGGCAAGCGTTGAACTTCGAAGACCCAGAATTTGGGAACGATCCAAGGAACATCGTGCTGGGCGCGAGCACCGATGGAGTCAATCCGTTTGGCAGCCAGAGAAGCACACATAGCACCTGGCCTGTGTTTGTGTGGATGTACAACCTTCCCCCCTGGTTGTGCATGAAGAGGAAGTACATTCACATGAGTATGCTAATTGAAGGGCCGAAACAACCAGGGAACGACATCAATCTGTATCTGGGGCTGCTGAAAGAGGAGCTAGACACGCTGTGGAAAACGCCAGCCAATACGTGGGACGCCGCAGAGAAAGAATATTTCCCTATGAGAGCCGCACTGCTCACGACGGTGCACGACTATCTCGGTTACGGATATCTCGCGGGGCAGGTGGTCCACGGATTTTCTGGATGCGTCAGGTGCATGGATGACACAACGTATCGCCAGCTAGATAGAGATCCCGGTTCTTCGAAAACCGTGTTCATGGGACATCGAAGGTGGCTTCGCGACGATGACCCGTGGAGAAAACGCAAGGATCTGTTCGATGGTGAAACCGAACCCCGAAGACGCCCGCGTACGAGGAGCGGCGAGGAAATAGACGAGTTGTTGAAAAATTGGAAAGATTGCCCACTGCCGAGAAAGAAGCAAAAGGCGCCAGAGCCGGGAAAGAAGCGAAAGGCGCCAGAGCCGCTGCTGAAGGTATGGAAAACGAGGTCTGTTTTCTGGGACTTGCCGTACTGGAAGATCCACCGTGTGCCTCACAGCCTTGATGTCATGCATATCACGAAGAACGTGTGCGAGAGTCTGCTTGGTACCCTGCTCAACATGCCAGAGAGGACCAAAGATGGGCCGAAAGCAAGGGCAGACTTGAAATCAATGGGCATCAGGGAGGAGCTTCACGCTAGTGATGATGATGATGAGGCGAAGCAGGACACAGAAAGTCGTCGCAAAGGCAAAAAGGCCAAGAAGACCGGAAATGACTACCCTCCCGCGTGCTTCACTCTAAGTCAGGAGGAGATCGAGCAGTTTTTCACCTGCCTCGTAGGAGTAAAACTTCCTTACGGTTACGCCGGGAAGATAAGCAGATACCTAGACCCAGCGAAGCAGAAGTTCAGCGGGATGAAGTCTCACGACTGTCACGTGCTGATGACGCAGATACTTCCAGTTGCAATCCGTGGGATCATGGACGCGCACGTCCGTGAAACGCTATTTGGCATATGCAACTTTTTCGACGTCATCTCTCGGAAGTCGGTTGGCGTGAGGCAACTCAGAAGGCTACAGGAAGAGATCGTGGTGATACTATGCGAGCTTGAGATGTACTTCCCGCCCGCATTCTTCGACGTTATGGTGCATCTGCTGGTCCATATCGTGGAGGATATCATCCAACTCGGGCCCACGTTCCTGCACAGCATGATGCCGTTCGAAAGGATGAATGGTGTCATCAAAGGATACGTTCGCAACTTGTCACGTCCAGAGGGAAGCATAGCCAGGGGCTTTCTGACCGAAGAGTGCATCTCCTACTGCACGAATTATCTAGGCATCGAGAACCCCGTTGGTCTGCCCGTCAACAGGCACCTCGGCAGGCTCGCTGGATGGGGTCACCGTGAGGGTCGCCGCGAAATGCATGTCGACTTCGAGGGTCGACTCGCCGACTTTGAAAGAGCAAACCTAGTCGCGCTACAACACATAGACGTGGTCGATCCTTGGGTGGTAGAGCACAAAACCTTTATTGAGAAGACGTACAATGACCGAGGCCAACAGAGGACGGACGGATATATAATCAAAGAGCACAACTCATGTTTCACGCGTTGGTTCAAGCAGAAGCTTCTGTCGTACCCTTTACATGAGGATTCTTCCGCGGAAGAACAACTCATATTCGCCTTGTCACAGGGCGCCGAGCACAACCTGATGACCTATGAGGCGTATGATATCAATGGCTACACATTCTACACCGAGGACAAGGACATGAAGAGCGATGGTTATCAGAACTCCGGGGTAACGATGGAATCCTACACCGGTAACGACAAGGACAGATACTACGGAAGGATCGAGGAGATCTGGGAGCTGAGCTACGCTGGAGAGAAGGTCCCGATGTTCCGTGTCAGATGGGCCAAGAGCGTCCTAAAAGAAGACCGGTATTTCACCACCATGGTTATACCCGAAGCCAAATCCAAGACCGCGGGCGCAAACGTCACCGCGAAATATGAGCCATGGGTACTGGCTTCCCAAGTGGACCAATGCTTCTTCATTACCGACCCGTCAAAGCCCAGTCGTGTTGTTGTGAGGAGAGGCAAAAGGAAGATCATCGGAATGGATGGAGTCGCCAATGAGCAAGACTTCGACAAGTACGGCGACCCGAAGATGGAACATGACGACGACGATGAAGTAGCAGCATACACCACAAGAAGAAGCAGGACCACCCTACCTAAAGGACGTCCGTTCCATAGAAGAACTCCATTTGCGAAAAAGAAGGGCAAGAACATTGTGAAAAAGATAGCTAGCTAGCTAAGATCGATTGTATTTAAATTGTAGCCTTCATTTCTCGATTGTATTTCATGGGCACTTTTTGAACTCATGAATATTTTTAAATTTCATGGGCACTTTTTGAATTCATGAATAGTTTTTGAACTCAATAATATTTTTAAAAATTTATAAATTATTACTGTTTTTATAAAAATTTATTACTGTTTTTATAAAAATTTATGAAAATCATTTATAAAAATTTATTACTATTTTTGAACTCAATAATATTTTTAAAAAACTATTAGTAGGTCTAGCTAGGTGGAAAATCAGCAGGGGAGGGAGGGGGGTAGATATTAGATGGTTTGCTTTACTTTCACTGGTTTCTCATCTTCTCATCTCTTGTTAATAGCTGCGGACATTAGATATTACTGTTTTTATAAAAAAATATTACTGTTTTTATAAAAAAATATTACTGTTATGATTTAAACAAGTTTGAACATATTTAAACACAAATAAATATCAAACAACATTTTAAATGCATAAAAACAAAAATTGGGGAGCCTGGGAATCGAACCCAGGACCTCCTGGTGCGTGTGCTGCGTGCTGACCAGTCGGGCTAGTGGGCGTGTTCTGATGGAGATAGGGTTAGGTGGAATATAACCTGACCAGTCGGGCTAGTAATTAAAACAAAATTCTAATGGCGCACCAGAGAGAGGTGCGCCATTAGAATCGTCGTACTTATGGCGCACTAGGGGGAGGTGCGCCATTAGAACCCTCCCCCCACTCCACCTATTCCCCTCGCACTGTGGCCTCCCTCCCTCCCTCGCCAGATCCCCCACTCGACCCCAACCGTACGCCGCCGCCCCCTTGCTCCGCCCCCTCCGTCCGCCGCGCCTGCACGCCGTCGGCGACGCCGCCGCCGCTGTGGTCTTGCGCTGCCCCCGACGCCGCCGCCCCGACCCCCGCGGGACTCCACCCCCGCCGCCCCCGCGCCCCCCGAACGGGATCGGCCGAGCGCGCGCCGCCCGCTCCTCTCCTCTCCTCCTCCCTCCGACGAGCGAGGGCCTCCTCCGGCCCCTGCAGCAGCCGGCGAGCGCGGCCCCGACGCACCCACCCCGCCTGCCCCTGCCGTCCTCCGCCACCGGCCCCTGCTCTCCTTCGACCGCGGTGAGCGAGGACCCGGACGAGCTCGGACCCCGACCCCGACCCCTTCGCCGACCCCGACCCCGACCCCTCCGGCGACCAGGTACCTCTCCTCCTTCCTCCTTCCTCCCTCTCTCCACCATTCCCCAGGAGCTTGCGGCGCACTGACAGTAGCATCATCCATTGGTTGGCGGGATCATTTGAGATTGCAATTTCTCAAGAGCAGAGCATTTCTCCAGAACTTTTTGCAATGCATCATCAGTCAACTTAATGCACCTTCTGTAGTCCTTTTTGCAATGCATAAATGTGGTACTGGCCAAAATGTAAGAAAATGGCCATAATGTAAGAAAATGTTCTGTTAGGTACAGTTAGCATCATGTCAAAAAATTCAGTTAGGTACAGTTAGCTACTGTCAAAAAATTCAGTTAGGTTCAGTTAGCTACTGTCAAAAAATTCAGTTAGGTACAGTTGTACATTGATGAGCAAATTCAGTTGTTCTGCATTTTGTGATGTAAAAGAAGGAGGAGGACAACGAGTTGATATACTTAGATTCTAATAACTTGACATGAGTGCATTCGAATATATTCCATACTTAGATTCTGAAATGACCCATTGGCGACTTCATTACGCGGGGATAATGATTTTGCAGGTACCCCGAGAGGCCCTTGAGTTTGCCGGAATGTCGATTAACTTCCGTGAATTTTAGCATGACTTTGCTAAAAATCGGACATATGGGGTACTTGCTACTAATGCATGGGCCGGGGTATCTTAGTACTTAATTAAGTAGGATCAACTGCCCCGCCATTCTTGCTGCATTAAACCATAGGTGGCAATAGAGCCAAGTGATTAGGCCCAACTTAGAATTCTCCTTCCCAGCTTAGGTTTTAGGGTGCCTCGGTGTCGATAAGAACCTAAATGATGAAAGCTTAGGCTTTTAGGGTGCCTCGGCGTCGACAAACCCTAAATGATAAAAGCTTAGCTTTTAGGATGCCTCGGTGTCGACAAACCCTAAATGATGAGACCATGATCTTGTTCCTTGACAATAACCAACTTTTTGACCAAACTTTTTTCCTATTTAGAGCGAAACATGGCCCACAACGATGAGGCCGGCGGTTCGGGCGGCAAGCAATTCTGGGAGCTGTCCCAGGAGATGGAGGAACAACCTCACCGCTATGAGGACGCCGCGGAAGACACCGATCCTGACTACACAACCCCTAGTGGCATCGGGGATGACACCACTGATGGTGCCGCCGAGGATGCCAGCACTGATGATGGCAGCGCACGCACAGATGGCAGCCAACCGAAGAGGCAACGGAAGGACCGGCGCCCGAACGTGCTCCGCACCGTCAAGGAGGAATTTACTCAAGTGGACTCCGACGGGCATCCAACGGAGCCCAAACAAATAGTCAAGGGGTACTCGGTTCAGCTCGGGTGCATTCTCCGGAGCACCGTCTCGATCAACACCGAGAACCTAAGGCATAAGGACCGAGGGAATTTGCGCAACCTCCTCTTCACGAAGCTGCACGAACGATACAAGTTCCCCGCTGAATTTGAAAACACACGCCTCTCAGGGAATAAAGTGAACAGTGCCGCCCTCACGAAGATGAGCACGGCCCTGTCTACTTGGAGAAGCGCGGTGAAGAGAATGATTGACAAAGTTGATAGTTATGAGAAGATCAAGGCGAAAAATCCTTCGATCAGCGAAGATGACTACGAGGAGTTCAAGATCAAGTGCCAGAGCAGCGCAAGCTCCGAATCAAGTCAGTGGGGGAAAGAAATGCGGGAGTTGAACTTAGGGGAACACAAACTCGGTCCCGGCGGTTACAGAGTGGCGGAGCCTATATGGGAAAAGAAGGACGCGGAGCGTGCCGAGCAAGGCCTACCGCCCCGCTTCGAGAAATACCGTGACAAGCAGACCAGGAACTATGTCAGGGACCGGTACAAGGAGGACCCGGAAACAAAGGAGCTTACCACGGATCCGAAGACCAGGGCGCTTGAGCTTGTTCTGGCACAGGAGACTGAAAGCAGTAGCGCGGGGTCGTCTCAGAGCACGCCTTGGGACAGCACTCTAAATAGGGCGTTGAACGTAATGAAAAACAAGGATAAGCTCAGTAAGCCGTCGTCAGCTGGTCGTGTGGCCGGCAAAGGCTTGTCCACAAAATGGTCGTCATACTATAACGATGGTGGGCGAAAGGAGAGAAAGACCAGCTCGGAAAGCCAGTCGCGCGAGGTTCAAGAACTCAAGGCACAAGTGGCGCGGATTCCGGAGATTGTCCAAGAGCAAGTGCAACAACAATTGGGATCGACGCTCACCGGCATTATGCCTACCTTGATTCATGGGCTGACGACGTGGATTGCGGGCGGCCAACAGGGGCCGCCCTCGATTCCTAGCTTCACGGCCAGCAACTCGCACAACGCGCAGGCGGCGCCATTGGTGTCTCCGGCGGAGCCGGTATTGGTGTCTCCGACGCCGGCACCTCGGCAGCAAGCGGCCCCTCCGTCAATTGCACGCCCGCCGTTGGCGGTGCCTCGACATTAGCCGAGCTCGACGCCATCATCACGGTAACTAATTAAGCCTCTCGGCCGAGGACTTCATCTCCTTGCCTTTGACTGGGCATCCCTGACGCCCTACATGTTTTCGCAGGGCGCCGCCGACGTTCCGTGCACTCTCCTGCACTTCGTGAACAACGAGTTGGTCGATGTCGCCAAGGGCAAAATCGTTCAACAGGGCAACCCCGTGTTCCACGGTAATCCGATGCCACCCACCGTGTATAGGGTTCAACTGGTTCGGGTGCTGCCAGGCTGCGACGAGTTGTTACCTCCGATTCGACCCGCCGGGGCCGACGAAGATGATGTGATGACCCTCAGCGCCTGCCTAAGCTGGCCCCTGCTTTGGCCGAAGAGCCAGATTCGTTTGGGGGCGGGGGACACCACCCCAAAGACAACACCGCCAGTCGTGCCGGCGCCAAGCCATGGCAAGACCGCCGCAACGCTACCGCCGTCAGCTGATCCGGAGATGCATATGGCACAGGAGCCGCACGACGACGACAACGGTACGTTTTCCAACATCGATCAGTACATCAACGAGCATGGGTACGGTGACGATATATTCGAGCCTCCTACTTCTCAAGAACCCAACCCTGCAAGAGACGATCGCGATCTAGCTGGTATCGCGGAGAAACCCAATTCCAACAGGCGTCGTCTGGCGTTCAGTTCTCAGGAGACGCCTCCAGCTGCCGCCTTCACCGAGACTCAAACAGCCGATGTGCGAAATATTATCAGCCCAAACACACTCAAGAAGGTGGTCTCTGAGGAGAACGCGATCCCAGTACAGGAGAAGAAGCAGAAGAAGGGACGGAAAAGAAAATCTAACAAGGGTGCGAGCCAGCCGGCACCGAGTACGATCCGTGCTCAGGACGGGCCACCGATACCTAAGGATATCGAGAGGAGGGTGCATGTGGCGGGTAGGCCGATGCTACCGGGTAATATGCTCAAAGCTGCAACCGGTTCTATGCGCAGTCTTCATGACTGTGTTCTTTATATGGAGAAGCGGCGTCTCTCCGAGAAAGATGTGGCATACCCGGTTTTCGTGGCCAAGGTGCCAGAGGGCAGGGGCTTTGTTGATAGCACCATCGGGCGTATGATCATCCTGCGGTTTGATGACATCTTCGCTATGTTTAACCTTTATCCGCTGCACTACACCTTCATTCGGCTCTTTTCGCTGAGTATAGAGATGCGGATCATTAGAGACCAGACCCCGGACATCGTGATAGTCGACCCCTTCTACATGCGTGCCAAGAACTTGTGCAACGCTGGGGACCGGCAAATCGCGAGTTCATACCTCGAAGGCGTCATTCTGGCAAACCCAGATAAGGATAACTTCCTCATGACTTATTTTTCCGAGTAAGTCATCAACTCACCGCCCCGTAACATATGATGGGTCTTTTTTTTTCTCTAACATTCCGTGTTTTGTGCAGTGACACACATTGCACACTCATCCTCTTCAGCCCGAAACATTCCATGGCCACGTATTTTGACTCGGAGCGTGAGTCGAAGAAAGACTACACAAATATAAAGAAAGTCCTCGATGATGCTCTCCCCGGCTACGCCAAATCTGGAGGCACCTTCAAGAGGGCAATGCGTAGGTACGGCAAGCACGTGTTCACCCACGTAACGACGTTCCCCTGCGTCAAGCAGCCGACTGGCAGTCAGAAGGATGCCTACTACGCCCTCCATCACACGCGGGCGATCGTACGGAACCATAATCACCTAATGCTACCAAACAATCTCAAAGAATGGGCCGCACGCTTGTCGGAAATCCAGGACGAGGACATCAGACTAGAATTCTTTCGCATCCAGTCGGAGTTGGCCGAAATCATCTCTGAAGATGTCCTTCGTACCTCGGGGCAGTTCTACCTCAAAGAACAACCGTCCAACAGTGTTATAGAAACAATCCTAAAAATGCAGGCTGACGACTACCGCACATTCATGACCATGTCGGTAGACGGCGGCTTCATCCACGCTCCGGTCGCTGAGTCGAGTCGTCCAAAGTATTGATGGTATGTAGTTCAAATATCGATATCGATTAGTTTGGACAGTCGTTCAACTTATATTTAATCGATGCTATTTATTAGTAGGACCATGAATCGCGCTATTAATGTGTTGCTTTTCTCTTTCGATCCTTTTGTTGCATATTTATATATTGCTTATGTATTGTCTGTTGTTTGGCTTGTGCATAGAGATGCCGTCGTATGTCGTGTACAAGGGTAAGGTTCCCGGAGTCTACGACGACCGGGAGGAGTGTCGGAGACAGGTTCACCGTTTCAGCGGTAACAGTTACAAAGGGTACACCACTAGGGCGGAGGCGGAATCTAGATACGCCCGCTATCTAGCGGGAGAGAGGAGGGAGCGTTGGAGGAACCGGATGAAGACCAGTTTTCATCGCGATGATGCTCATCGTGATGACCGCATATGTGATGATAGTTTAGATGATCGATATCGACTTGTAATGTGAAGACAAACTTGCTACTCGCGGTCTCGAGACTTATTGTAATGTTTTATCTTTGTTCGGTCTTTTGAATTCGGAGACTAATATGATGAATTGTATTCAGAGACTAATCTTCTATTGTATTCGATGAATCTGCTGTTGCTGTGTGGTGCTGTCTCTATTCTGTCCAATAATACATTTTGTAACCTGTGCAAAAATCAAAAAAGTAAAAAAAATAAAAAACCTAATATTCATACTAATGGCGCACCACGCCACGGTGCGCCATTAGAATGCCAAAGGATACTAATGGCGCACCACCCCACGGTGCGCTATTAGAATGCCAAATATACTAATGGCGCACCACCCCACGGTGCGCCATTAGTATGCCAAAGCACCTGGGTAAATATGGCCCCTGGGAGGCATACTAATGGCGCACCGTGGGATATACTAATGGCGCACCTACGGTGCGCCATAAGTATAACAGATACTAATGGCGCACCACAGGTGCGCCATTAGTAAAAAATACTAGTGGCGTGGTACTAGTGGCGCACCAGTAGTGCGCCATTAGTAGGCAAAACTGGTGCGCCACTAGTAGGCCTTTTCCTAGTAGTGCCGGGACTAGAGGTCAACCTCTAGTCCCGGTTTGTGATACAAACCGGGACTAAAGGTGATCGTGGGGGCCCCAGCCTGCCACCAGCCTGCCACCACCCCTTTAGTCCCGGTTTGTATCACAAACCGGGACTATAGGTAGAAAATGAACCGGGACTAATGATGCCCGTGCCCCCGACCGCTCCTAGCCGTTGAAACCGGGACTAATGGTCACAGTAGTCCCGGGCCGTAATCAAACCGGGACTATAGGGGTGGACGAAAGGTCTGTTTTCTACTAGCGGTAGTGTCAAAAACGCTCTTATACTATGGGACGGAGGGAGTACTAATAATATTGATTGTTATATCGGGGAGCAAAGTTGATTTTTATATCTAACTACTAGTTAGCTTGTTGCACGTTTTGAAAAATGGAATTAAATCCAAAAGAATGAAGAAAGAAATTGTGCAACTTCAGTTTTCAAAACAAGGTTGCACCAGCTTACTTTTATAACTGTACACCTGGCATCGACTGAGAAATCAAGCGACCGAAAAATAGTGAAACCAAAAAAAAAGAAAAAACTAGTAAGAAACTTGACTGCACTTTGTCGTTGTCGTTGTTGCTCTGTTTTTCGTCCGCCAAAGAGTGCACATATGCTGTCGAAGGATGATGACGACGGGGAGAACTGTCAATCACGTCGGGAAACCAATGTGTCCGTTTTGGTTCGGTACTCCGGTTACGGTTACGGTTTCGGGAACGATTAAAAATATATCTACTTTGGATTTCACATTTGATTATCCCATCTTGTTCTCTTCACTTCGTCCGTTTGTCGTGTGTGCTAGCCGTGCGAGGCCCCTATAAATCCTCCAAAACATTTCGAGCTTTAAACCTCAGCGCAGACGACGTACAAAGACAATGGTGGATTCCATGGCCAGCGTTACCGAGCTCGGTGCCATGATCTCCGACGCGTGCCAGGAAGTGGAGAAGCTGCCCGGAGCTCTCATCTCATGCGGCGTCGTCGAAGCGGCGGCAGCACTCTGCCTGATCATCTCCAGCGCGCCCAGAGGTCTGTTTCTCCACCACGGCAAGGCGCCCTACTACTTGTACTACGGCATCCTCGTCGCGGTGGCCATCTTCGGGCTCTTCGAGGCGTCGGCCGGCTTCTGGGTGTCCGGCGACGTGGTCGGACGGCGTGCCTTCGGGAAGACGATCATGTGGGTGTCCATCGTGCCCCTCATCGTCGTCGCTGCGCTCGGAGGGTTCGTCATCCTGAACGTGAAGTAGCTGATCCAATTTCTCGACGTATTTCTTGCTCGTGTCGTTTGCTATTGTCATATACTATTACTGTTGCAAAATAACAAGGGGTGAGAGGCGCGTTGCTTTGTGTCCCAGACTCCCAGTTGTGTCTGTACCTGTGAATTTGATGTTTCATTTGCTTCTGCTTGTGTTTGTTATGTTCGTGAGCATGAGATTTGGGCTACTACGCTGTGATTACTTAAAGGGGGTGATAACAGGGGTTCAGATATCTTGTGCCTTTTAATCGATTTGTTTGTCATCAATAAGAACGAAACTACACCTCTCTTTTTTTTCTCAAGGGGAAACTACATCTGTTTTACTGTTTTGGTCGGCAGTCAGGAACAGAACGTTGCGTCCAGCACTCCAGTCTCCAGTGCCCTGATATTCTGATGGGGCCAACTGTACCAATTCGGACAGCAGAAAGAATGTTTCTTCTATATATCAGAGAAAAATACCAACAAAATGTCCACTGTTCTTTACTACAATAGCAGCGAAAGGATCATCCTCACCTTCAGAGCGGTAAGATCGACGTTCCTCTTTTTTTTTTTAGGGGTTCGATGTCCCCCTTCCTGAGATAACCTCATGTGCGTGGGCCGGTAGTGCCCGACACAGCTCTGTCGCACCCGTACCGATTACTATTCGGAATCGCCTACAGGCGGGCGCTATTAGGCCAGCCCATTAGTGCAGATCGCTGCCTGCCGCGTTATGTCACTGTAGGTTCGCTCGCTGTTCAGGTTTTCTTCGGGCTTTTTTTCATTTTCGTTTTCTTTTGATACATATTGGACATACATGGTCGCTGCGACGTTAACATAGTGAAGAAAAATCAACCAACCGAAAAATAGTGAAGAAAAAAAAAATCCAAGGAACTTGACTGCAGTTTATTGTTGTTGATAACATAACAATCAGCCTCCAAGCTTGCTGCCTCCTCCCCAAGAAAAGTCTAGGGTTTTCCTGCCTCCCGCCGGCGCTGCCGTCGGTCTGCCTCGTCTCCGGTGGCCTTAGGGCCATGGCGGCGTGGTGGATCTCGGCTCTTGCCGCCGGGAGGGCTCTGTTTTCAATTGTTTCTTCGTGTTTTGTTAGCGTTTGCGTCATGCTCAGGAAGACGAGACGGCGGCGGCTCCCTGAAGATGGAATAAGGTTCTCCCCGCCTAGTCCCCGTCCCGATGGTGTGTCTTGATGGGGTCACCTACCACCGGTAGGGACAAGGACCTGACATCTAGGGTCCACCTAAGGCCCACACTATTATTCAGAGACCCCTGGGTCACAAGTGCAACCGGATGCACACCGCGAACGACTCACTCGGACCCTACACGGACAGCACTCGGACGGACGTCTACTCTCCAGTCGGCCACTCATCATCACTCGGACAAAGGAGACGTGCGGACGGCGTGGAGCTGCAATGGTCGGGTAGTCTTCAACTAGACTTTCACTGGTACATCGAGCTGCTATACAAACGGTTTTTAACCCCTTTCCGTGACACAGTTTTAAACCGTCGCCTTGCCTGTGTGCGCGATAGGGGTCCTTCCCACATGACCCAGAAACCGTCGGGGATAGGTCCTCCGGTCACACACGCTGGGAAAAATGAGCTCGTGTGCGATCAGGCCAGCCATCGCATATAATTATACAGGACCAATCGTTTATGTTCGTATGTACATCCCACACAGTGAATCCCAGACAAACGTTTCCGTTCGTATGTACATCCCACACAGTGAATCCCAAACAAACGTCTCCGTTCGTATGTACATCCCACACAGTGAATCCCAGCCAACCGTTTCCGTTCGTATGCACATCCCACACAGTGAATCCCAGACAAACGTTTCCGTTCGGATCTACATCACACACAGTTTTCTGTACAGTCTCGTCTGTGATAGGTGTAACGATCACACACGCTCTGCCTCCGTAAACCGTTTGCGTTATTCAAGTATATCACACACGCTTTTCCTGCTAGAACCGTTTGTAAAGTTCCATGACCCATTTAGTAGGTTTATTAGTTTACTATTAATAATTCCAGTATTAAGCAAAATCACATTTCATATCAAACAGCTGTTTGCCAATTTCATATCAGGCACATAAATATATTATAACATCACAGTACGATAGGTACGTGAAAACATCACAATACAGCATATAGCTAGTTCACCTTCATAAGCACAATATTAGAACAATATATTCATATCCCTAATCAACTGACGCATGATCAACCAAATTAGTCTTCTCCACCTCTGCTTTCAGTACAGTAAGAAAATGATTTGCACTGACCAACTGGGAAAGTGCCTCCTCCTTCACAAACACCATCTTAGCAAAGTCTAATTTAAAAAATCTGAGTTCATTCTCCATCTTCCTTTTTTTCAGTACCTTAAAATATTCTTCAGCGTTGACAACATTTTCTCTAAGCCTATCTCTATTCTCTTCCTCAAACATGCTCCAGAGCTTTGCTAGGCACATATTCAAAGACGGTGGCCACTTTTGATCAACCCACTCCAGGTAAGAACACTTCCGTTCATCCTATGATATTTAAAACTAAATCAGTTACAGTTGTAGAGAAAATGGGTTTCTAGCAACATAGAAAATCACCACATACATACTTTGAAAAACTACAGAAACACGTTTATTATGACATATCTTCTCAAAAAGTTCAATGTGCAAATGAATTAATTTCTACTGAGACAACAACCAAATTCAGGAACATCACAAGCTATAATTAAGTTCTTAGTCAGGTACTATAATAACAAATTGACCATTTTATGAGGAAGCTAAATATAACTGCAACAGCACAGCGACAGTGTTTCAATGCCATCAAATTAATACTAACAGGTATGTACATGCACAAATTTAATAACATAGAACTAATACCAATAAAGGCCCTCCACTGTGTAGGCCAAAACCGGTGTCAAATCAAATGTTGCTACATTTGGCACCGGTATCCTGCACTGCCCAGTCATTGCCATAGGAAAAATTCAGGGAACCGGAGCACCTAGTTGCTCTGATGCCCAGTTCCTTCCTGCCATAAAGTATTAGTATTTTATTGCTTGGCTGCTCGGATGTGTGGAGCAAAGTTGGGTGCACAAACTGCTGAAGTGGTGCCAAATAATTTTCTCAGGGCACCGCTGATGAGATGGCCACATTTTTAGATACTAGGTAGAAACTTTGACAGTGTCTTAATCACATCCATATTAACATAGCACAGTGACAGTGTCTGAAACACATCTAATAAATGATTTGTAACAACGAAAGTGGGGCTAACCTTGTCTGCACATGCCAGAAACTTCCTCCCACTGTCCACAGATTCAAAAGCCACTAACTACACGCATGGAGATTCATGGTGACAACGAGCAGGCAGATCTTCAGCTACCCCACTCCATTCCTTGCAAGTGATGGTCCTAGGGAGGTACAAGAGGAACAAATGGCTCAAATCGGTCTCCGGGTTAAAATCCTTTATTACAAATCAGAACCCTAAGCCTAGGGGGGTGAGAGAGAGGAGAGAGGCATACCCGGCTGCTGACATACTCGTCCGAGGAGGAGGAACTGCTGGAGAGGTCAAAGAAGACCATAGCGTCCGCGGCGGTCGGATGCGAGACGGCGAGAGCGAGAAAAGCAAGCGAGGAGGCGGCTATAGCTTGGGAAGGAAGGAAGAACTAAACAGGAGAAATGTGGCTCGTGGTCGGGGGGAAAAGGGGGTGGGAAGGGGGGGGAAGAGTTAGATATTTCGGCGGTAGGCAAAAAATTTCGAAAGGTGCGGGGGGGGGGGGGGGGAGGGAACTTGGCGCGCAGTGTCATCGGACACCTTTCACTTTGAACATATGTGTGCATCGCAAACGTTTCTTCTGCTTTACGCGCATGCGATGAGTTTGAGAACTCAAGTTTTGGTGGAAATTTCCCTGGGTACAGTGCTCATCCACGTCATTGCACATTTAACATCACTTGCTAATTTGGGGGGGGGGTACACAAAAGAGCCTATAGCACATGGACCACACTTACCGAATCGAGCAATTTTAGTAATTAAACAGAGCCAGTTGACCTAAACATTGCTCTAACAAAAGACCAGCGTTATAAACAAAGGCTAAGTACGCATAATTTAAACAAAGCCGCCGACGCGCTACCGCCCTATGCCTCGCCGGTGTAAGATGAGATGTCGATGACTTGTCCTGGCGACATGCCGCCACTGGTGGACTCCGCGTCCCCAGGCTGAAGTCGACCGCGTCGTCGTCCTCATCCTCGGCGCCGCCCTCAAGGTTGTAGTACTCATAGTAGTGGCGGCGCCAGAGCTCGCGTTGGTACTCCACCGCCGATTCCTCGACGGACAGGCGGCTCTCTACCTCCTCCTTAGCCACGTGCAACTCCTCCTCCCGGCGCTCCCTGATCTCCACCGCCTCCTGCATCCCAGCTCCCTCTCGGCGATCTGATGAGGAAGCAGGGGCTCCATGGCCTCCGCCGCCGCATCGTCGACAAGCATCTCCGCCGCCTTTTCGGACGTGGGATGCATGCTGGATTCCGAGGAGGCCTGGAATATCTTGGCGTGGGCGTCCTCGACCTAGGCGTGGATGGCCTCGACCCGGGCCAGGGCGACCTCCGCGGCATGGACGGTTGCTCGAGCGCTCTCGGCGTTTGCAGCCGCCGTTGCAGCAGCAGCTGCAGCCGTCTCGGCGGATGCGGCCGCGCTCAATGTGGAAGCGGCCGCGCTCTCAGCGTAGGCGGCCGCGCTCTCGGCGGAGGCGGAACCGCTTGGGGAGGACTCGGCGACCGTATGGGCCCTCACGAAGCGTCTTCACGGTGTCATTCTTTGCAACAAGGGGATGGGGAATGGGTATCGGGGTCTCGAGGATTCGGGGGTGAACAACGCTTGAGCAGACGAATCCGGCGAAGCTTATGGAGGGAGACATAAAAAGATCCACGAATTTTCATCGCAAACAGTTCTTATGACCAACTGTGTGCGATGTAGTCCATTTTTAATTACCTGCGGCAGACTAATTTGGAGTACACTGGCAACGGATGGTGATGGAAATTGTTTGAATTTTTTTGTACCGTTAACATGCACTGATACAACTGTCATGTTAAAATTTGGAATTTTTCAGGGTTCATCTGACCTTTTTAAGACATTAAGTGAGTTCCTAGCCATATAATGGCCGTAATTCAAATTTGAACTGCCTGTACATGCAACGGCAAACCATCATGGGTTGGAAAATCATATTTGTGTCCTTGTCTGTGTTAATGCCGTGTGCAGTAAATTGGAAGGAATTGAAACATATTGGTGTCACGGCTTGCACACAAACAGTGAGAACCATGGCTTTTAAATTCCAAAAAATTCAAAAATGATCAAAAACACATGAAACCTTGCTTGATGTCATGAAATGGTACCGAGATGCAGTGGTAAAAGAATTGGCCAATTTGACAAAAGTTTTGGCACAGACCTCTCACAAATCGGAGCATCTCACGAGAAGACACGTGGTTCCGAGAGGGGACAATTCATGTTTGATGACGAACCGGAGCTCGCTTCCTCGTTTGACCCTGAATTTTTTTCTACAGTTAACATGCACTAATGCAACGGTCATGTTAAATTTTTGAAATTTTCGGTGTTGATTTGACCTTTTTAAGACATTAAGTGAGTTTCTAGCCATATAATGGCCGTAATTCAAATTTGAACTGCATGTACATGCAATGGAAAACCATCCTGTGTTGGAAAATCATATTTATATCCTTGTGTGTGAGTTAATGCCCTGTGCAGTAAATTGGTAGGAATTTTCAAACATATTGGTGTCACGGCTTGGACACAAACAGTGAGAACCATGGCTTTTAAATTCCAAAAAATAAATAAAAAATGATCAAAAATACAGGAAACCTTGCTTGATCTCATGAAATGGTACTGAGATGCAGTGGTAAAAGAATTGGCCAATTTGATGAAAGTTTTGGCACAGACCTCTCACAAATCGGAGCATCTCACGAGAAGACACGTGGTTCCGAGAGGGAACAATGCATGTGTGATGACGAACCGGCGCTCGCTTCTTGGTATGACCCTAAATTTTTTTCTATCGTTAACATGCACTAATGCAACGGTCATGTTAAATTTTTGAAATTTTTGGTGTTGATTTGACCTTTTTAAGACATTAAGTGAGTTTCTAGCCATATAATGGCCGTAATTCAAATTTGAACTGCATGTACATGCAACAGCAAACCATCATGTGTTGGAAAATCATATTTATGTCCTTGTGTGCGAGTTAATCCCCTGTGCAGTAAATTGGTAGGAATTTTCAAACATATTGGTGTCATAGCTTGGACACAAAAAGTGAGAACCATGGCTTTTAAATTCCAAAAAAATTCAAAAATGATCAAAAATACATGAAACCTTGCTTGATGTCATGAAATGGCACCAAGATGCTGTTGTAAAAGAATTGGCCACTTTGACGAAAGTTTTGCCACACACCTCTCACAAATCGGAGCATCTCACGAGAAGACTCGTGGTTCCGAGAGGGAAGAATATGTATGTTTGATGACGAACTGACATTGGCTTCCTCTTATGGCTTGGCATTTTTTTTTCTACCGTTAACATCCACAAATACAACTTTCATGTTAAAATTTGGAAATTTTTAGGGGTTATTTAACATTTTTATAGCATTAAGTGAGTTTCTAACCATTTAATGGCCGTAATTCAAATTTAAACTACATGTACATGCAACAGAATATCATCATGGGTTGGAAAATCATAATGTCCTTGTGTGCGAGTTAATGCCCTGTGCAGTAAATTGGAAGGGATTTTCAAACATATTGGTGTCAAGGCTTGGACACAAACAGTGAGAACCATCGCTTTTAAATTCCAAAAAAATCAAAAATGATCAAAATTACACGAAACCTTGCTTGATGTCATGAAATGGCACCAAGATGCTGTTGTAAAAGAATTGGCCAGTTTGACGAAAGCTTTGACACACACCTCTCACAAATCGAAGCATCTCACGAGAAGGCTCTTGGTTCCGAGAGGGAAGAATATGCATGTTTGATGACGAACCGACATTGGCTTTCTCTTATGGCTTGGCATTTTTTTTCTACCGTTAACATCCACAAATACAACTTTCATGTTAAAATTTTGAAATTTTCAGGGGTTATTTGACATTTTTAAGACATTAAGTGAGTTTCTAACCATTTAATGGCCGTAATTCGAATTTGAACTACATGTACATGCAACAGAATATCATCATGGGTTGGAAAAATCATTTATGTAATACATTTTCCAACAATATCATGGTAGTAACACGAAATAAGCATTCCTGCAAAACATTTGGAAAGAATATGTAAATATCTGGCAAGACAACTAGGCCCCCCATGATTGGCACTCTGTTTCGCGTCGCGAGGTTTGGAAGGTGAGTGGCGCGGGTTATTAATCAGACGCGGTTCAGTATTGGGAACCGTCAGTGATTTATTTCACACACAGATTTTGATGCGTGAATCGTGTGTAATTCAAGCTATAGTACTCGTAAATTCCGGCCACCGGCGCTTCTACTGCTCCCGTCGATCTAGATTCCGGCCGCCAATAAATACTACCCCGCCCACATCATCCTGCCTGCATTCTCATCTACATTCTCTCCTCGCTCGCCCCCCCCCCCCTCTCTCTCTCACAAAAATCTGCCATGGCACCGACGATCTGCCCACCCGTCAAGGAGGAGGCGCCGCCCCGCGAGGATATCTAGGCGCAGAGCAGCGACGGGGAGGACCCCTACGCGCCACCAGACGAGGTTGCGCCGGAACCCCCAACTTTGGAGTGGTTCTGGGGCCAGTACAATCTTTGTCTGTGGAAAGCGCTGCCGCCGGCTGAGAAAGCCAGGCAAGTGGCGTTCAAGAAGGAGTTGGCGGAGGAGCGCGCCAGGGACCAGGTGGCCTATGAAGCCCATGAGGCCGCCTGGGAAAAGGAGAAGCTGGAGCTTTGGCAGCGGGCGCGTCAACGTGCGGACGAGGTGTACGAAGACGGCCGGTACTTCGCCAGGAAGGCCAAAGGCGCTAGGCGCCTCATCGCTGCATGGAGGTGGGCCGATAAGCTCTAGCGTGCTACCGACGAGGATCTCCGGTGGGCGCCCAACGAAATGGCAAGATCGTTCGCGCGCGTCCGCCAGTAAGAGGCAGATCGGCACGTCAAGCGCTGCGAGGCGGAGGAAGCGGAGAACTCCCTGCGCGTTGGGAAGCCGCCGCGTACCAGGGAGCTGCTAGCGAGGGGCTGCCGGAATACTAGCCGCATAAGGAGGGATTATTTGTTTTAGTATTGTTCGTTTTCAATTTTATGCATTGTACTTAGTAGTTAAGTATGGGATCCCAGTGAAGTATCATCACATATTGTTCATTTTCGTACTAATTTCTATCTAGCTGTTTACCATCCACATGTACCAAATGGAAAACATACACATTGAAACAGAACAATATGTAAGAATGGAAAACAGAGTACACACATTGAAACAGAGCAATAAATAGAGCAATATTATCACTACTGCAGGGCGGGTGGGAAAAGGCCAGAATTGGCGGGCAAGGCTCCCAGGGCCGCCCGCCACCGACCTCCTGCCACTGCTATTATGGCATCAGTGGCGGGCGTACTCTAGTGGCGGACGCTTTTGGTTACCCGCCACAACTATAATCTCTGCCCGCCACTATTTCTAATAGATACAGTGCGGGCGGCGCGTAGTGCCCGCCACAACAGTTTTCTCCGCCCGCCACTGGTAGTTGCCTAGGCATATAGAAGAATAGCTGCCGCGGCAGCATTTTTTGCTGCCGTGGCAGCATTTTAATTAGGTGGTTAGAGTATTTCGCACTCAATCATCACATTGCAATACAAATATAGAATGCTGTCTCATCATTCAAACAATCATGCAGTACATTAATTATTACAACGTCGCCATAATAAATAAGAGTAATAGTGAAGCAAAGCAGTTGGGTATAAAAAGTACCGGAGAAAAAAACATGCGTCTCAACACATAATCAATAGTTTATGAAGCTGTTTTGAAAAATTGTCTCGAGTAGGCTACTCGCTGGCAATTGATGACCGAAATGTGTCTTCGACTCGGTGAAGTCGTTCTTCATGTGACTGTGGCGCATAGTGGTACTTCCCGTCCTCATTTACAACCTCCTTGTTGATGATTTTGGCCAACACCTTTTGGATGCGCTCAGGCTGACATAATAATTCCCCTATGTCAATGTCCTTCTCCATCTCCTCAGACCACTTGATGATCTGGCTATGATTTCGCAAATATTGACTTTCTTCAAATAGTCGTTCATGACAGCCATTGCAAAGTAGCCGGACATATGGGAGGTTCTCACATTTGGTTCTTGATAGCAACAAGCGCTAGTGATGAACTTGAATTCTGAATACTGTGTTACCTTGTTGTTGAAGTTCTTACACTTGCGTAGAGCATCATTTAGAACCTCCTTCAATTTTGTCCATTGCTTCTGAGGGTCTCTCTTCGAATCGAAGAAATATGCCAAGCCCTGCGTCGGCAATAGTGCGATTACGACCCAATGTCTGTCACTACGCAATAAACAAAGAAATTAGCATGGATGAGATCAAACTAGAAGGTCAACTATATATGTTTCATAATAAATGAGTGAACGTTAAAAACTTACTTGTCGCAGTATGGCAACAGAAAGGTGTCCTCTTGCGGATGAGTCGAAATCATGCACGGGAATAGGTAGTTCGAGATGAGCTCCTGGCTAATTACGGATTCAAGGTTGTGGCAGTGCATGTAAAAAGGATCAAGTAAAGACACTTTCTATGCCCGAGTAGGGGATCTGAAGCTCGATGAAGTGCCCAAAGCCTCATTAACTCCGGGGAGAGTGCACTCACATAGAAGATATTTGCATGGATCACCTCATTAAATGGCAGATCAATTGTATCGGTCGGAAACTGAAGGACGAAATTGTAACCTTGTAGAACCTTGGCCCTGTAACCTTGTTGACCTTATTCTTTTGATCTACGTACCACGTCGTTGTGTAGAACATTAAGATCTGTCGAGAGGGTCATCAACGTAGAGTCCGATAGCGACGGTTCGCCGGGCTTATACTGATTCCATTTATGTCCTTCGGGGAAGACAATTGGAACAGGTGGCTTGTCTGCGGATGGTCCGCAATCAGCACGTAGATCCTTCCTTGCTGATTGCGGAATATCCTTGGCTATGTTGTCTCCAGTGCTGTCAATGTTGAAAAGGGGGTCAAGGTTCGCGAAGGCGGGATCGCAGTCATTACCTGAGGATCCATGTGGACTAATCTCCTCTATATCACTGAGTGGCCACTTTAGCAGGTACCCCCGCAGCACTTGTCCTAACATAGTGATGCCTTCATCAGGGGGGTGAGGCAACGAACAGTATTCAAAGCCCGGCATTACGTACTGCACTAGCACCCTCATCATGTCCAGTGGCAGGACGACCCCGTGCATCATTCTAGTACCATCTGTAAATGGAATTATTTGCCCCTTGGCAACCTTCGTCAGCACGCCATTCACTTTGGCTAGCAGCCAGCATGAAACATGCTGCGATGCTTGTGGTTGTTGGGTGATACTATACAGATGATGCTCTTGGCCAGACGGGAATATTTCAGCTAACCTTCTTTGAATTGTTGCATCTACTTTCGCATCTACTTTGGCGTCGACCTTGTCATCAACCCTGATTTTCCTTCTATATTTTTTTAACTCTTTGGTCTGGGAATAGGCCTGGTCCCACAGCATCCTACCCGCGCCCAACACACGCCCAGTCTTGGGCTTCCTGTCAACTCCAAATCCCTCGTTCACAGCCCGTGTAAGACGGTCTTGATACCTATAGCTGTACGGAGATTCATCAAGACCGGGTCCAAATTCCTCCTTCATTTTTCTCTACAAAAAAGTACATACGTTGTGGTAAACGATTAGTATGATAATAATTGTAGTAGGTACCAAATTATTAGTCTTCAGTGATGTTACCAGGCTCTCCTTCGTCGAGCGAAGTTGCAGTGTCGGGAGGACTAACTCGTTAGTATCTGGGTCTCGAAATGCACGGGCCCTGAGGAAATGGAAGTCACACGGACGATCTCGATGTTCCAAGAATGGGGGTGGTTTACCCGCGGCTTCAAAGTCCGCGACCTCCTTCTCCCACTTGGGTATTGCAGCTTTGTAACCACCAGAACACCCCCAGATTAAGTCCGGTCATTAACCAGAAATAATGTGCTATGTCATCATGATCATTTTCATTAAATAACAAGTGAATTTAGAAAAAAAATCAAACATACAAACAAAATAGTTCATAATATTTCAAATAATACTAAATCAATTATAAAAATAAAACCAACATTATGTAAATTCCCAAATTGACCCTAGCAACCAAAACAGTGGACCAGCAGCAATTATTTTTGCCTTTTCAATTTCTAAAAATAGCTAAGCGATTCCAAAAACCCTGAAACTTTTTGTGCCAGCCCAGAATATTGCCCTGCATTTATGTGCCAAGTTTCAAATTAAACAAAATTTATTTGCTAACTAAACTACAGGCAAAACATAGTAGAAATAATAAAACAGAGAAAAGAAAAGGGAAACTGACTAAACGTTACTGTGCCTATGGGCTTCTAGTGGCTACAGGAGCCGGCCCAGCCCGACCAGCGCCGTCTCCCACCTTTCGCTGCGCTGGCAGAACGTGCGCGCTCGGCGCGCACTGGCCCCCCTCTCGCGCGTGCTCGACAGCGCGCGGCTGCAGCCCGTGGACGCCTGCAAGAGCCCCCTCGTCCCCCTGCAACCCTAGCCGCCCCCATACTCCCCCTTGTTCGCCCTCTTCCTCTCTGCTTCGCTCCTCCCTGAGCGCAACCGTCGCCGCCACTGCTCGTCCGCGCGGCCACTGAGCCCCACTCGCCTAGCCGCCGTGTCCAGCCGCTACGCAATGCTCGGCTACGCCCTTGACGTCGACGATCGCGACCCGGGAGCCACCACCGCGTCGGGATCGAGCCGTCTTCCTCCCCTGCATCACCGTCACCGTCGCCGGAACACGCCGCCTCCGAGTCCTCCCCGAGCCCGCTGCCATTCCCCACGGCTCCTCTGTGAGCACTGCCTCGCCTCCCCTCTCTCCCCTGGCCCGCGCACGGCCTCTAACTACCCTCCCTGCACTCTCCGAGCTCGGCAACGCTATCGCCGGCGTACTGCTCAATGCAGTGCTGCCCGGGCTGCCTCACGCTGCCCGTCAAGCTCTGGGAGCTCCCAGTAGGCCGCCTAGCCGCGTAGCCCGCTCGAAAATGACCCAGAGTCGCGTGCCCGAACTCGCCCGAGACGGCCGCCGCTCCACCTCGTCGCCGGCGACGTTTCCGACCATCTCAGCCGCCCCAACCGGCGCCATTCGACGTGTCATCATCTCCGCGTTCGAACGCGACCGGCCACGTCCGTTTTGGTGGCCTGTGGGCGAATCCCGGTCGCCTCCCGAACTCGCCGCCGTGGTTTTGGCCACCGGCGGCTAAATGCCGGCGCCGCCACCAGCTGGCGCCTACGTGGCACCCCTCTGGGCCACTGACCGCTGGGTCCCGCGGGCCCCGTTGACTGGGTTGACCCAGTCAACGTGCTGACTGGGCTGGTCCAGTCACTGACATGTGGGGCCAGCGTTTAGTTAAATTGATTTTATAAAAATAACATAATCTGTTAATTAGTCTGACACTGACATGTGGGACCCGCTAGCTAACTTAATTAGATAATACTAACCTCTGTTAATTAACTGAGTCAATGACAGGTGGGACCCACTGGTCAGTTTGACCAGTCAAGTCCACAGTTGACTGATGACGTCACCCTGGCGTCATGATGATGTCACAGAACACTATTTTGGATAATTCAGATTTAATAATTAAAATTAATTCCAGAAATTCCAGAAAAAGATTAAAACTTTGAAAAATCATATAAAATAAACCGTAACTCGGATGAAAATAATTTATATATGAAAAATGATCAGAAAAATATGAAGAATCCGAATATGCCCTCCACATACCTGTCAGCCCTCTCTAGCATGATGAACCTGGAACTTTCGCCTCTGATTCATCTGTCCGATAATTGCTCGGAGCTGGAATAACACCTCCAGATGTTTCCCGCTCCGACTAACTTGCGTAGTACTGCATTAGGGCACCCCTCGAATAACATGCTGCCATGCCATGCATTTGTGTTGCATTTGTCTGCCCTTTATTTATTGTTTCTTCCCCCTCATTCTCTACCGATAGATCCCGAGACTGCCGGCGACACTGCTGAGTATGACTACGTCGTCGACGACCCTTCCTCCTTTTCAGCAGAGCTTCCAGGCAAGCAACCCCCCTTAAGCATGCCTATGTCACCTATTCCTTCACCCTCCTGCTTGTATTAGAATTTGCTACTGTAAATGATTGCTCCTATTCTGATGCATAGCCTGTTTTTGTAACCTGCTGTTGTTACTTTACGTGTCATCCTAAACTGCTTAGAATAGGTTGGTTAGTGATCCATCAGTGACCCCTCACCCTTGTCCCTATTGCCCCGCTTTGTTACCAATGCCTCGACCATTGTGATCGACATGCAGATACCGTCACATCACCGCACACACCCTCCCTTAGTTGTATGACTCTGCAGGGCTACTATCGAGTGTCGAGGGTGATACCTCGTACTGCACCCCTGATGATATCTCTGTAGTATAGCACATCGGTGGTGATTGTAGAGGGTGATTCCTAGCTCTCCCCTTCCCGATGATGACTTTGTCGTGCAACTCCTTTAAGTGGGGACCATCGAGGGTGATTCCTCCTGGTTCTCCTTAACGGATTACATCGAGTAGGAATCCATCGAGGGTGATTCCTCGGGTTCCCTTTGATGTTTTGGACACACGGTTACCATGACTTTTACCTCAGACCTTTGTTGCAGACGGGTCGACCCCGAGGGGTACCCGCGGGAAATGTGAAGTCGGGTTGACCTGGAGGGTACCCGCGAGATAATTACGAGGCGCGGCCGGGCAGGCAGAGACCGCCCTAGAGAGGGATGGGCCTGACCCTTGTTGCACTTCCTCGAGACGGGGCGACAGGAGTACTGATCGTCACCGCGAGCTCCTAATAATTCACTAACGGATTTGGGTATTTGATCTGAGTTGGCCACTGGCCTATACGCACTACCACCACGTGGGATAATGGTTTAATGGGGCCCTCGGCGCCGTATGTATTAGCAGAAAGCTCTGTCAGATGTCCAGTTCAGCATTGTGGGCCTGTCGGGCCAGTGCCATCCAGGATGAGGTGGTGCTCGTCCCGGCTCGTCGCATAATGACCCGGAGTGCAAAGGGCGATGGGCCCAAGACCACTGATCGCTTAGGATGTAGACTGGCGGGGACCTCTCTATGGAGCCTAGGTAGGACTACGTCGTGTCGATCAGCCGAGGCCGGGCATGACCGAGAAAAGTGTGTCCGGCCAGAGTTAATCGAGCGTGTTGGGTAACAGTAGTGCACCCCTACAGGGAAGTTATCTATTCGAATAGCCGTGTCCACGGTAGCAGGACGCTCAGTGTTGTATCCTGATCTAGTACAACTTGAACTGGATACACGTTAGTTAATTGTAAACTCCGGGATCGCTTTCTCGCAGGGAGTCGAGGAAGGATCTCTGGGGTTTTCTACTACATGCTTGTTAGTTTATGTTATACTACTAATCTGCACTCTTCTAATGCTGCAAGATGCTGAAGATGCTAGTCTTCGATGGGCTAAGCCTTCCCCTCTATTCTGGCATTTCTACAGTAAAGTCCATAGATACAACCCCTTCCCTTTGATACCGATGCATACTTAGCATAGTTCTGATATAAGTCTTGCGAGTACTTTGGATGAGTACTCACGGTTGCTTTGCTACCTCTTTTCCCCATACCCGTTTGCTGCGATCAGATGACAGAGTCCCGGAGCCAGCTGTTTCCGCCGACTACTACTACCCCACCGGTGGAGCTTACTACTACATGGAGACCGACGACCAGGAGTAGTTTCGGAGGCTCCCAGGCAGGAGGCATGCGCCTTTTCGATCAGATGTCGTTGTTTTGCTCAGCCTTCTTAAGGCACCCTTGTTTAACTTTGTGTCTTTACTCAGATACTGTTGTTGCTTCCGCTGATGCTTGTATGACTCAAGCTTATGTATTCCAGCCCTCGAGGCCCCTGGCTTGTAATATAAAGCTTGTATTATTTTATTTTGTGTCTAGAGTTGTGTTGTGATATCTTCCCGTGAGTCCCTGGGCGTGATCGTGCGCATTTGCGTGTATGATTAGTGCACGGTCGGGCCGGGGGCGTCACAAGCTGGTATCAGAGCCGACTACCTGTAGGAATCCCCCTTTCCAACTCCTTGGCTAAAGTTGAGTCTAGACTTTGAAAACTGTTTTACTAACATGGATGTGTGGCTTACGGGCCCACGTCGCCAATGGGTGGTATTAGGATCTTTTATTCCTCATCCTTACTCTGGGACTCTGATCTCTCTTCTTTTCGGGTCAAAGTTTTGCTAACTCTAACATTAGGTTCTCGTGTTCACATCCACCCGGAGAGCTGGATTGTCTGCAATTATTCCTTTCCATTGGTCTGTTTAATCTGATAATCACATTTTCCTTTCCATTGGTCTGTTTAACCTTTCTTGTAATCTAGCTTTTGTCTAAGCAGTAATGATTCCCTACTTATGCAAACACCTCGGTGTACCACTCTGTCGGTAACACCATGTTACTATTGTTGTTGGCATTCAGGTAACCGACGGTGGATGAGAACTTTGCCTATTGTTCCACCTCGTCTTAACGAGCGGGAAAATTGTTCTCTTCGTCCCTCGCCATTGGTACCGACATTGTTGCCAACATAGCTGACAAACTATCCTCCGGCGTGCCTTACTATCATGGCCGTGCAAGATGTCACCGCCCTCCCTACTTTTAACCCACACTAACCACAGTTCCACAGGATCGAAACCTGACTCTCCTATACATTCTTGATCACGAAAATACCCCTTATCACACCTTTTAAATCTCGGGACGAGATTTCTTATTGTGGGGGAGATTTGTAACACCCCCAGATTAAGTCCAGTCATTAACCAGAAATAATGTGCCATGTCATCATGATCATTTTCATTAAATTGCATTAGGAAATAATCCAACTCAAATTCAAAATTCAAATAACAAGTGAATTTAGAAAAACAATCAAACATACAAACAAAATAGTTCATAATATTTCAAATAATCCTAAAGCAATTATAAAAATAAAACCAACATTATTTAAATTCCCAAATTGACCCTAGCAACCAAAACAGTGGACCAGCAGCAATTATTTTTTCATTTTCAATTTCTAAAAATAGCTAAGCGATTCCAAAAACCCTGAAACTTTTTGTGCTAGCCCATAATATTGCCCTGCATTTATGTGCCAAGTTTCAAATTAAACAAAATTCATTTGCTAACTAAACTAAAGGCAAAATAGAGTAGAAATAATAAAACAGAGAAAATAAAAGGGAAACTGACTAAACATTACTGTGCCAATGGGCTTCTAGTCGCTACAGGAGTTGGCCCAGCCCGACCAGCGCCGTCTCCCACCTTTCGCCGCGCTGGCAGAACACGCGCGCTCGGCGCGCACTGGCCCCCGCTCGCGCGCGCTCGACAGCGCGCGGCTGCAGCCCGTGGACGCCTGCAAGAGTCCCCTCGTCCCCCGGCAACCCTAGCCGCCCCCATACACCCCCTCGTTCGCCCTCTTCCTCTCTGCTTCACTCCTCCCCGAGCGTAGCCGTCGCCGCCGCTGCTCGTCCGCACGGCCACCGAGCCCTACTCGCCTAGCCGCCGTGTTCAGCCGCTCCGCAATGCTCGGCTACGCCCTCGACGTCGACGATCACGACCCGGGAGCCACCACCGCGTCGGGATCGAGCCATCTTCCTCCCCTGCATCGCCGTCACCGTCGCCGAAACACGCCGCCTCCAAGTCCTCCCCGAGCCTGCTGCCATTCCCCACGGCTGCGCTGTGAGCACCGCCTCGCCTCCCCTCTCTCCCCTGGCCCACGCACGGCCTCTAACTACCATCCCCGCACGCTCCGAGCTCGGCAACGCCATCGCCGGCGAACTGCTCAATGCAATGCTGCCCGGGCTGCCTCACGCTGCCCGTCAAGCTCTGGGAGCTCCCAGTAGGCCGCCTAGCCGCGTAGCCCGCTCGAAAATGGCCCGGAGCCGCGGGCCCGAACTCGCCCGAGACGGCCGCCGCTCCACCTCATTGCTGGCGATGTTTCCGACCATCTCAGCCACCCCAACCGGCGCCATTCGACGCGTCATCATCTCCGCGTTCGAACGCGACCGGTCGCGTCCGTTTTGGTGGCCTGTGGGCAAATCCCGGTCGCCTCCCGAACTCGCCGCCGTGGTTTTGGCCTCTGGCGGCTAAACGCCGGCACCGCCGCCAGCTGGCGCCTACGTGGCACCCCTCTGGGCCACTGACCGCTGGGTCTCGCGGGCCCCGTTGACTGGGTTGACCCAGTCAACGTGCTGACTGGGCTGGTCCAGTCACTGACATGTGGGGCCCGCGTTTAGTTAAATTGATTTTATAAAAATAACATAATCTGTTAATTAGTCTGACACTGACATGTGGGACCTGCTAGCTAATTAACTTAATTAGATATAATACTAACCTCTGTTAATTAACCGAGTCAATGACAGGTGGGACCCACTGGTTAGTTTGACCAGTCAAGTCCACAGTTGATTGATGACGTCACCCTGGCGTCATGATGATGTCACAGAACACTGTTTTGGATAATTCAGATTTAATAATTAAAATTAATTCCAGAAATTCTAGAAAATGATTAAAACTTTGAAAAATCATATAAAATAAACTGTAACTCAGACGAAAATAATTTATATATGAAAAATGATCAGAAAAATATTAAGAATCCAAATATGCTCTCCACATACCTGTCAGCCCTCTCTAGCATGATTAACATGGAACTTTCCCCTCTGATTCATCTGTCCGATAATTGCCCGGAGCTGGAATAACACCTCCAGATGTTTCCCGCTCCGACTAACTTGCGTAGTACTGCATTAGGGCACCCCTCGAATAACGTGCTGCCATGCCATGCATCTGTGTTGCATTTGTCTGCTCTTTATTTATTTTTTCTTCCCCCTCCTTCTCTACCGATAGATCCCGAGACTGCCGGCGACACTGCTGAGTATGACTACGTCGTCGACGACCCTTCCTCCTTTTCAGCAGAGCTTCCAGGCAAGCAGCCCCCCTTGACCATGCCTATATCACCTATTCTTTCTCCCTCCTGCTTGCATTAGAATTTGCTACTGTAAATGATTGCTCCTATTCTGATGCATTGCCTGTTTTTGTAACCTGCTGTTGTTACTTTACCTGTCATCCTAAACTGCTTAGAATAGGTTGGTTAGTGACCCATAAGTGACCCCTCACCCTTGTCCCTGTTGCCCCGCTTTGTCACCAGTGCCTCGATCATTGTGATCGACGTGCAGAAACCGTCACATCACCGCACACACCCTCCCTTAGTTGTACGACTCTGCAGGGCTACTATCGAGTGCCGAGGGTGATACCTCGTACTGCACCCCTGATGATATCTCTGTAGTATAGTACATTGGTGGTGATTGTAGAGGGTGATTCCTAGCTCTCCCCTTCCCGATGATGACTCTGTCGTGCAACTCCTTTAAGTGGGGACCATCGAGGGTGATTCTTCCTGGTTCTCCTTAACGGATTACATCGAGTAGGAATCCATCGAGGGTGATTCCTCGGGTTTCCTTCGATGTTTTGGACACACGGTTACCATGACTTTTACCTCAGACCTTTGTTGCAGGAGGGTCGACCCCAAGGGGTACCCGCGGGAAATGTGAAGTCGGGTTGACCTGGAGGGTACCCGCGAGATAATTACGAGGCGCGGCCGGGCAGGCAGAGACCGCCCTAGAGAGGGATGGGCCTGACCCTTGTTGCACTTCCTCGAGACGGGGCGACAGGAGTACTGATCGTCACCGCGAGCTCCTAATAATTCACTAACGGATTTCGGTATTTGATCAGAGTTGGCCACTGGCCTATACGCACTACCACCACATGGGATAATGGTTTAATGGGGCCCTCAGCGCCGTATGTATTAGCAGAAAGCTCTGTCAGATGTCCAGTTCAGCATTGTGGGCCTGTCGAGCCAGTGCCATCCAGGATAAGGTGGTGCTCATCCCGGCTCGTCGCATAATGACCCAGAGTGCAAAGGGCGATGGGCCCAAGACCCCTGAGCGCTTAGGATGTAGACCGGCGGGGACCTCTCTGTGGAGCCTAGGTAGGACTACATCGTGTCGATCAGCCGAGGCCGGGCATGACCGAGAAAAGTGTGTCCGGCCAGAGTTAATCGAGCGTGTTGGGTAACAGTAGTGCACCCCTGCAGGGAAGTTATCTATTCGAATAGCCATGTCCACGGTAACAGGACGCTCAGTGTTGTATCCCGATCTACTACAACTTGAACTGGATACACGTTAATTAATTGTAAGCTCCGGGATCACTTTCTCGCAGGGAGTCGAGGAAGGATCTCTGGGATTTCTACTACATGCTTGTTACTTTATGTTATACTACTAATCTGCACTCTTCTAATGCTGCAAGACGCTGAAGATGCTAATCTTCGATAGGCTAAGCCTTCCCCTCTATTCTGGCATTTCTGCAGTAAAGTCCACAGATACAACCCCTTCCCTTTGATACTGATGCATACTTAGCATAGTTCTGATGTAAGTCTTGCGAGTACTTTGGATGAGTACTCACGGTTGCTTTGCTACCTCTTTTCCCCATACCCGTTTGCTGCGATCAGATGACGGAGTCCCGGAGCCAGCTGTTTCCGCCGACTACTACTACCCCACCGGTGGAGCTTACTACTACGTGGAGACCGACGACCAGGAGTAGTTTCGGAGGCTCCTAGGCAGGAGGCCTGCACCTTTTCGATCAGATGTCATTGTTTTGCTCAGCCTTCTTAAGGCACCCTTGTTTAACTTTGTGTCTGTACTCAGATGTTGTTGTTGCTTCCGCTGATGCTTGTATGACTCAAGCTTATGTATTCGAGCCCTCGAGGCCCCTGGCTTGTAATATAAAGCTTGTATTATTTTATTTTGTGTCTAGAGTTGTGTTGTGATATCTTCCCGTGAGTCCCTGTGCTTGATCGTGCGCATTTGCGTGTATGATTAGTGCACGGTCGGGCCGGGGGCGTCACACAGATGGTGGTTACCTGGCAGATTTTTCTGTAAATTATGGAAATGATCGCTTACCTCTTTGCTTGACTCGCTTCCTCATGATTCACAAAACTTCGTCCATTCTTCGTGATCCATAGTTGGATTGAGCCGCTTAATGGTCTCGAAGTCCTTACCCACGAGATTGCAACGGGCACTGCTCTTCCAGTCCCTAAACATTTTCAGGCATTTCGATAGGGCATACTCTTCGGCCTTTTTTTAGAGTCAAACAGAAATGCATAACTCTGGTGTAACGCTTCGAGTAGCTTCTGCTTATGTCTGACGATATCCTTGCAACCAATCAAGACATTTTTTCTCAAGATGCAACCTAGCATTTTACTATATGTCTTTGCCGCGGCATCTAGGGTGACGGGCTCTCCTGTTGGGCCAACTGCGGTTATTGTAATGATACCTTCGTGAAGCTTGTTCGGTTGCCTAGCCTTACGCGTGCTCTTGTTGCTGGCGGCCGTGCTGGATGAAGTCCCGTCGGTGTGGCTCGTTTCTCCTCGCCCGATGGGCGGTTCTTCATGATGGTCGTCGCCTGTCTCGACGTTGGGGGCGCCCATCTCAACGTCAGGGTTGTTGTCATTGAGTTTGTCTTGAGATGATGCTCCCGCATGGGGATCCATTTGTCGAACTGCAAAATTGACAAAGAGTTAAAATTTCGGCATGACCTTTGCTAAAAGTAGGGCATATTGAGTGCCAGAAATTTGATGAAACGGAAATTAATCAACGTTTCGTCAGAACATTGGCACTCATATTAATTCCTGCAAATAAACCGGTGTAGACATTTCATCGAACACCTTGCGTTACTCAAATAATGTTGTTTCATGTTACTTGAAGCAGATGGGTCAGCCGTAATATATATGTACCTCGGTGGGAGACGGCTCGGCGGTGGCGGTGGTGTTGGAGTACAGTGGCCACACCGGCGATGGTGTTGGAGGAGATCTAGGGGCCGGCGGCGTTGTCGGACTAGAGCGTGGGCACGCGACGATGACCCCGCGGTGGCGCCTTGGGCTCTTCCTTAGCCGTGCAAGCGCGGCAGGCGAGCATGCAGCGGCAGCGTTGGTGGCGGCACAGGAGGCAAGCACGCTGGCGAGGTGAGCTCAATGGCGCGCGGCGGCGACGGCTGGCGATTTTGGTTGGGAGGGGGCATGGTTTGAACGAAACACGTGGTAAGGTAAGAGGAGAGAGGGGGAATTGGGAAGGGGATCGACGTGGCGGGCATTCTGGCTTGCCCGCCATCGCAAATGTCTGACATGGCGGGCCCCCTCCCCCGCCCGCCACCTCAAATGTCTGGCATAGAGGGCCCCCTCCCCCACCCGCCACCGCAATTTTTTTAATGTTTTTTTGGAATTTATTTAAAAGGTTAATCCTTCTAATCAATATATTCATCACACGACACGGCCATTATCTATACGATCCACACATGCACGCATATATATGTCTTAATAGTACAAATTAACCTTCACATAACGACACATTACAAATAAGTTGTTAATGGATTCTACTGACGGTCTTCACATGAATTTTGGTGATCCTCTTCCTGGTATGGACTATTGTGTTGTTGTGACTCCGTCTTGACCATGGTGCAATGTTGTCATTTGGCAATGTTGATCTTCTTCTTCTCGATACATGTTTGACGCCTTCTTGTTCCGTGGGGTAGTCGTCGAATTGGTCATAGTCCTCCTTGTCATTGACTTCGTCCATTCCGACGATACTCCTCTTTCCTCTTCGGTAGACCACACGGCCAGGCTTAATTGGATCTATTATGTAGAAGCATTGAGACACAATCTTCGCCAGTACCCATGGCTCATTTAAGGCACTTATTGCAAGCACGTTCACGGAGTCATTTCGTGGTGGTATAACCATGGTAGTGAAATTGTCGTCTTCTTGAAGTACTTGTTTCGCCCATCTAACACGGAACATGGGGAATATCCCTACATCTGCATACCTTAGTTCCCAAATCTCTTCGATTCTCCTGTAGTGTTTGTTCTTTTCTTTACCGGTATATGCATGTAGTGTCACCCCTGAATTCTGGTACACACCTTTTACCTTGTCTCTGGTCTCCGTATAGAAAGTGTATCCGTTGATGTCATAGGCTTGGTATGTGGTCACATTCAAAGCGGGTCCCGATTCCAAGGAGAATAGCTCAGTACCTCTGTCATCATTTTCTGACAATGGATGTTCTCGCATGTATGTCTTGAACCAAGCCACAAACTTTCTGTTGTGCTCATTTGTTAGTTGCTCATCGGAGCATTTTATCCCACGTTTCCTGTATTCAGTTCTCAACTGGAACATATGCTTCCTAGCATATGGGTTGACACACTTAATGTGTTGTAACAATACAGTGTGAGCTCTTATGAAGTCGGGCGCTCGGTTGGGATCGTCGAAGGTCACATGCAAATTCTTTCTCCTTTTCTTGTGAACTATGCCCTTGAGCCTGCCAATGTGCTTATTCTTGGGCATGCCCAAAGGTTTGTTGACTTCAAGGTAGTCTGTGCAAAACGAGATAACCTCCGCAGTTAGAAATCCCTGGACGATGCTTCCGTCTGGATGTGACCTGTTATGAATGTATCGTTTGCGTATCCCATTTAACCTTTCGAAAGGGAACATATTGTGGAGGAATACTGGGCCCAGGTCTATGATGTCTCCGATAACGTGGACAAGCAGATGCACCATGATGTCAAAAAATGAGGGCGGGAAGTACACCTCAAGCTCACATAGGATGACAACAATCTCTTCTTGCAGTTTCTTGCAATGCTCCAGGCTGATCGATTTATGAGAGATGACGTCAAAGAAGTTACAGAGGTCTTGGAGTGTCTTTCTGACATGCGGTTCCATTATTCCTCTAAGTGCAACCTGCAGTATTTGTGTAATCATCACGTGACAGTCATGCGACTTCATCCCAGATAAAGTATTCTTCTCACGTGACAAATATCTGTGTATGTTTGACGAGTACCTGGAACTTACCCGAACCTCAGCAAGGCAGTTGAATATCTTGTCAAGCTCCTCTAGAGACAGACTGTAGCAAGAGGGTTTGAATTTTGACACCGTTTTCTTAGCCTTACCAACTTCGCTTTCCTCCACGTCAGCCCACAAATCCGGCCTAATTTGAAGTGATTCTAGGTCTTTTCTTGAGCTCCCCGTATCTTTTGTCTTGTATGGGATGTTCAAAATGGTATCAACCAAACTCTTGCAAAAATTCTTCGCGATATGCATGACATCGATACAATGGGGCGTGGAGAGATACTTCCAATATTTCAAGTCCCAAAATGGACACCGCGTTTTCCATACTTTTAAAAGTGGCTCCACTCTCTTCCGTTTCTTTCCAGGCTCTGGACACTCTTCCCAGTTGTTCAGCATTTGTAGGATTTCTATTCCACTCCTTTTGCGTGGCTTCCCTCGCTTTTCTTTTGTGTTATCAAACAAATCTTCTCTGTTTCTCCATTCATCATTTTTATTCAGCCATCTTCTATGCCCCATGTAAACTGTTTTATGAGAGGCCTTCAGATATAGAGAATGAGTTTCATCCATGCAACTAACACATGCGCAGTTCCCGTGGCAAACCTTACCCGAATTATAACTGTATGCTAGATAGTCCTGCACCGTCGTGAGCAGCACAACTTTCATAGGGAAGTACGTACCCGTTTTAGCGTCATATGTCCGCACCCCCTCATCCCATAAAATTTCTAGCTCCTCCTTCAGTAGTTGCAGATACAAGTTCCCATCACTACCCGGTTGGCTTGGCCCTTGAATTAGCATGACCATGTGTAGATACTTTCTCTTCATGCACACCCATGGGGGAAGGTTGTAGATGCAGACAACCACAGGCCAGGTGCTGTGCACGCTGTTTTGGTTACTAAAGGGATTCAGACCATCCACACTATAGCCCAGCCTGACATTCCTATCATCTCCACTGAAATGAGGGAACTCGTCATTGATTGCTTTCCACTGCCGACCATCTGCAACATGTTTAATCACTCTGTCATCCCTCTTCCTCGTAGAATGCCAAAGCATAAGCTTTGCCTGCTTCTTGTTTGCATACAAACGCTTCAGGCATGGAATGATTGGAAAGTACCATACAACCTTATAAGGAGTACCGCTAGCGGGTGCTCTATCATCATCATTGTCTTCCCGACTGTTGTTTCCCCGCTTGAATCGGGGAAAATTGCATGTTGGACACCTTGTTAGGTTGGAGTACTCATTCCGGTAAATGATGCAGTCATTTTTGCATGCATGGTACTTTACCGGCTCCATGTCAAGAGGACACAATACCTTCCTTGCCTCATCGATACTTTTTGGCAACACGTTGCCTTCAGGCAGAACATCATGCAAAAACTTCAAATTCATATCGATGGAAGTGTCTGTGCTATTGCTTTTTGCCTTAATGTCCATAAGATTCATTGTCACACTTAGTCGGGTGTGTTTTGCCTTGCAACCAGCGTACAAAGGAGTTGTTGAGTCCTTCACAAGAGTCGCCAGTTTGGTAGCCTCTCTACGAGAAGCTGCCTCGGTGCTAGTCTCTTTCATGATCAACTCTTGCATGTGTTCATCGTGCACCATTCCCGCCAATTTGCCCCAGATGATTGCCTCCTCCATTTCGGCCTCCTCACTTTTGTCGGACTCTTCACCGGACTCGTCGTATTCATCACCGTCAGATTGTTCATCATGTCCATCCATCATCTATTCTTGTTCCTCGTCATGTTCCGCTCCTTCACATGACATCCCATCCTCACCATGACTTGTCCATGTTGTATAACCGGGCATGAAACCACTAGCCAACAAGTGCTTATGCAACTCTCCCGATTCAATTGTGTACATAACATCATTCTCGCAAACAACACATGGACAAAATATTTTCTTCGAACCCTTTTTCCTAACATATTCCTCCGCAAACTATAAGAACTCTATCAAACCATTAACAAAATCATTGGACGCCCGTGGTATGGAGTACATCCAACTACGATCCATCATTCGACGCCAAAACCTGCAACATATATACATACATAACATAATAGATTATTATTCGATCTAAGAATATGGAAAATTAAAAAATTCGGCATGACCATTGCTAATAATGGGACATATTGAGTCACACCAACTAGACGAAATGTAAATTAATCAACATTTCGACGAGATTTCGCACTCATTTGTATTCCCTGGAAATTTTCAACAAAAGCATCCGATCAACCGAATGTTGAATCGCCCAACACGTCCACCAAGCCACACACCAACAATCAAGTACACATGCATGCGCATACATACACATGAGGTTGAATTTAGAAAAGAATTCTCACCTAAAATGTGTCTCCTCGTCTCGATCTCTCTAATCGATGTCGTGTCCGATCGATCGGATGAAATCAAGAAGAGAGAGATGTGGTGGATGATCAATGGTGAGAGGAGTAGGAGGAAGAGGAAGAGGAAGAGGGCGTTGTGGGAGAGGAAGAAACTAGGAGGGGAAGCCACTGAACCAGGAAGCAAGCATCACACATGATCTTATCACTGGCGGGCGGCAGGAGTAGCCCGCCACTGCAAAGTGACGTGGACAGCAACCCCAGGCGGGAAAATATTTTGTGGCGGGCAAAAATTTCTGCCCGCCACAGTTATGTAAACTACCACTGGCGGGCGTGGTAGAGGACCCGCCACAGCTATGTTCTGCTAAAATTGGGCATCCGGCTATGACAGCTAGTGGCGGATGCCAGCTAGCGCTCGCCACTGCTTCATCTACTACATGTGGTGAGCAATAGCTAGGGCCCGTCACAGATGAGTTACAAAAGCAAGCCTCGTCCGGGAGATTGTAGTTGTGGCCGTGTTTGAATTTTGCCCGCCACAGTTGAGCTATTAGCTGTGGCTGTCGCTATTTGTTACTCGCCGCTGCTAATTTTTAAAAGTAGCTGTGGCGGGTGACCTAGGCTGCCCGCCACTCATTGGGGTTCACCTATAAGCCCTTTCCCAGTAGTGTATGATTGTTGGGAATACATAGCGATCAACGTCGAAACGACTCAACAAAATAAAACGCGGCCATGACCACCACCCCTACCTATGGTAGCTCTTGCCTCTGCCTGAACTCGTGCAGCTGTTCGTCCAAGCGGTTGACATGCTCGCGGTACATCTGGAGCACGATCTCGAGCTCCAAGTTGGCTATTTCATAGGATATCACCAGCTCGAGGATGCGACGGCCATGTTCCTCTATTTCTCCTATGTGGACACCTAGGCCAAGGGGGCGCTCGAGCCTAGCGACCTGTGCGTTCGCATCGAGAGGGCCGCGGACAAGGCGAACAGCGTGAACCATGCGAACGGCGCGGCCGGCGTCCGGTGCAAGCATGGTGCGGCCGGCCTCTGGTGCTAGTACGGCGCAGACAGCCTCTGCCCACTCCTGGCGAGGAATGGGGCTACTAACGGGCCATGTAGCTAGCTGCAATGCCCTGTCGACAGCAGGTAAGCACTGATGGAATCGCTCTTGCTGTGCGGCCCTCTGCGCCTCTCGCTGTGCGGCGGTCCATCGGTCTCGCTGTGCGGTGAGCCGCAGCCTATCGGCGCGGACGCGCCTGTCTTGTGCTGCGGGGCACCACGGATCATGTTGTGCGTCGAGCTGCAGCCTCCCGGTGCTGAGTTGCCTTTCATGATCCGCGCCGCTGAAGCGCCGTCCGCCAAGGGTCTGCTCAACCCTGGCGATGACGCGTAGCACGGCGTCATCCATCGCGTTGCTAGGGATGCCCTTGGCCTCGACGGGCTGTGGCGCCTGCTTGTTTACCTCATCAAGGAGGTTGATGGCAGAGGCGGCACTTCGGTGGGTTGGCGTGCTTGCAAAAGGTAGCTAGAGGGGCTATAGGCTGCGCTTGTGCCTCAGTGTGTCGCGCGCCGCCTAGGCTTTTGCGCAATCGCTGGGTGGCGGCGGGAAACCGATGGGGAAATGGCGGGAAAAGGTGGCGTGTTCATAAAACACCATCAATTAATGGAAACTTAGCATAGAAGGAAGCGCGAGCTAGCACGACGCGTGCGCGCACATTACTTGCCCACGGGTGTGATCCATATATCTCGTGTGCCCAACAGAGCACACTATTCACACAAAAAAATATTGTTCTATACACAGAGAGCGTTGATGTTGTGCAGACCGAGCAAATCACATCGCACACGGATAAAACTAGGGAACCCGTCGGTGATGATTTCATCAATCGCTGACAATTGTTTACCAGCAAGCGTTTGCCCACAACACACATGGGTTATTAGCAGGAATCGTCTGTGTTATTATCCGTCTTCCCACACATTTTGGATTACTGACATGTTTGCCGCATATCACACACATCTTATTAAGTTGAACCGTTTCTGTTATGTTGGGTAATTGCAAATAGTTCATCCGAGTGAACCACATGCCGTATATCGCACACACCTTGATCTGCCTGACCGTTCCTATTGTGTTGCGTAATCACAAACAGTTCATCCGAGTGAACTGTATGCCGTGTATCGTACACACCACGAACTGGCTACCCGTTTCTGTTGTGTTGGGTAATCACAAATAGTTCATCCGAGTGAACTGTATGCCGTGTATCGCACACACCACGAACTGGCTGACCGTGTTTGTTGTTCTGGCTTATCGCAAATAGTTCGTATGGATCAAATGTATGCCAGGTATCGCACACGCGTCTCTAATCTGAATCATTTTTTATGTCTCCGACATTGCAAACAGTTCATCTTATTTGGGACGGTTTTTTTATGACACCGTTTGCGATTCATGCATCGCACACAGTTTGGTCGCGGGGTCTCTGATTCATGTGTCGCGTTAGCAGTCGCCTGCAGTAATGTTTAATCATAGTTATGGCTACTGTTACCAGTAACTGCCATAGTCATAGCTATGTTAATCAGTGTTAAACGCCCTTAACCGCTGTAATTAATGTCATAAAGACCCAAGCGACGTGGTGGCGGGGAAGCTGCAGCGAACTCCTATATAAGCTGCACTCTCCCTCCCGTCACAAGGTTAAGCTCTCATTGTAATCATATACCCCCAGAGAAAACAAGCCTCAGGGCACGAGACGTAGGGCTTTTACCTCCTCCGAGAGGGGCCTGAACTCGCTAAGTCCGAGTGTCACACTTGTGCTGTAGCTAGGCTCTGCTCCTCATTCGTACCCCCAGTACTTACTGTCAGACAAGTAACCACGACAGTTGGCGCTCACCTTGGGGCTGAGCGTCTAGCAACTTTTAGCAGTGCAGCTGGAATCCCATCATCACCATGCTAGTTGGCGGCGAAATCCGTTTCAGAGCTCTCAGCTTCATCGCCGACGACTCGGCGTGGCTACCGGAGGCCCCGCTGGACGTGGAGTCACTGCCCATTCCAGGCGCGGCGCACTTCCGCACATCTTCATTCAGAGTTCTCCTTCGACAGCCATCGGTTCTGTACCGAGTGGCTTCCGTCCTTCCCGCTGGACATCGTCGCAAGAGCTCCGGGCGCTCACGGCTCGAGCGCTGGATCAAGCACGCGGTGGCCGTCCGGGCCGCAGCGGAGCATGTGGTGGCTCTTGATCCCGACGAGCCCGCCCTAGACCTCTTCGCTGAGCTCCACGAGGACTCTGTCAGCGAGTCCGAATGCGAGAGTGTAGAGTCCACCGCTGAGGTTCTCATGGCCGGCACAGAGCCGCGCGGTCCTCCGGGTTATTTTGGTACACGCGACGGGCACGTGGGCACTTCGCGTGGGAACAACAACGACAATCATGGGAGTGACCATTCGTCCCACCATGATCCTTACATCCCACAAGCTCTCACTCGGGAGCAGAGTGATGAACTCCGGTGGATGAACGAGCAAGATTTACTCAATCCCGTCGCAGGGACGATTCCTGAGGCCCTGGCCATGGAGTCGACGCGTTTAGCCACCCTGGCCGAACGAGACCGCCTCGAGCGGCTGCAGAGGGAGTTGGACGATCGCACTCGCCAACCACCCAGTTCCAGTCGGCACAAGCGCTGGCTATTCCCGAGTGACCAACCTCGGAAATACCAGGTGCTGAACACTCCTCTGTAGAACCTGGCGGCGGCTACCAGGATCGCTGATTCCATTCAGCCCTTCGATTCCGCAGCCGGAGAAGGGATCCGTCAGATCCAAGCGCTCCTGAAGACGACCCTGTTGCAGAACGCGGTAGTGTCGCAGTCCCGCGATCGCATCCATAGTGCATCAGTTAGCGCCAAGACTATCCAGTCGGCTCATAGCCCAATGGGTTCGGGAAGACGCCGGGCTTCGCCTTCCTCCAGGGATCACCACGGGGAGCGGAGGCGCGACCTAGTCGTTTCACCCTGGCGATACGATGATTACGATCGGACCCGGATGCCCCCTCCACGGGACGTCCCATACGGGCGCCAGTCTTATGGTGACAGGCACTCTCCCGGGAATGATCGCAGGTCGAGCCCTCCATACCGTCCGGGTAACCTTTGGGAGCCCCAGTTCAATGCGAGACCCGTCCTCGCTCAGAACTTGGTCGATAGAGGGCGGGCCCTGAGGGAAGGTCTTGACGCTAGAGCACCGAGTGGTTCAGCACCCTCCGGACCCGAGTGTTTCAGACGGTATATTCGTGTGGCGGATATCCCTCACAATTTTAGATTGGCTGCAGGCATCAGCAAGTTCACCGGTGAGTCAAAGCCGGAGATTTGGTTAGAGGACTACCGAGTGGCCGTCCAGATCGGCGGTGGCAACGATAGTGTGGCCATGAAACATTTGCCATTGATGCTCGAGGGGTCAGCTAGGGCGTGGCTCAATCAGTTAGCACCTGGCAGCATATACTGTTGGGATGATTTGGCCCGAGTCTTCATCAAGACTTTCGAGGGCACGTACTTGCGCCCGGGTGGATTGTCAGAGCTGCAACATTGCGTCCAGAAGCAGAATGAAACTCTCCGAGAGTACATCCAGTGGTGGACCACCCTCCTTAACACAGTGGAAAACATCACTGAGCACCAGGCGATCTGCGCCTTTAAGGCGGGCTTTAGGTATCGGGAGTTGGCCCTGAAGTTCGGCCGCACTGATATCCCGACTCTCAGTCGGGCGATGGAAATAGCCAATCGGTATGCCAATGGCGAAGAGGAAGACCGGCTGAGAAGCCGCAAGGGCCGAGCCGGAGATGCAAATCAGTCGGATAGCAACAAGAACAAGAAGCAGAAGCGCAAGGCTGAGGCAGCCAACAATGCGGAGGCCGCGGCTTTGGCCGGCCAAAGCAAAGGCAAGGGCCCACCGAAGCAGAAGAAGGAGTGGGCTGGCAAGAAAAAGGCTGCCCTGAAAAACGACATCCTTGATCAGCCCTGTCAGATTCACACGAAGAAAGATGAAGAGGGCAACTTGATTCTGCCGAAGCATACATCTCGGGAATACCGGTAGCTCAAGCAAGAGATGCGAAAGGACCCCTCCGAGGGGAAGGATGAGGACGAGGATGATACGTCCATTTTGCATCATGTTTTCTTACTGTTATTTATAGTGTCTTTAATTAATATAACACTTTGTGGAGCAATTCTAATGCCTTTTCTCTCTTAATATGCAAGATTTACATAAGGAGGGAGATTGCCGGCAGCTGGAATTCTGGACCTCAAAAAGCTATGTCAGAGATACCTATTCTGCACATCTCCAAATGAGCTAAAATTTCACAGAGATTTATTTTGAAATAAATAAAAAATATTGGAGAAAAGAAGTACCAGAGGGGGCCACCCAGGTGCCCATGAGGCACCAGGGCGCGCCACCCCCCCCAGGCGCCCTGGTGGCTTGTGGGGCCCCTGGCCAGCCTCCGGTGCCCATTTTCTGGTATATAAGCCCATTTGCCCGAGAAAAAAATAAAGAGAAGACTTTTGGGATGGAGCGCCGCCGTCTCGACGCGGAACTTGGGCAGGAGCACTTTTGCTCTCCGGCAGAGCGATTCCACCGGGGATACTTTCCTCCGGGAGGGGGAAATCGAGGCCATCGACATCACCAACGATCCTCTCATCATGGGAGGACCAATCTTCATCAACATCTTCACTAGTACCATCTCATCTCAAACCCTAGTTCATCTCTTGTATTCAATCTTTGTCTCAAAACCTCAGATTGGTACCTGTGGGTTGCTAGTAGTGTTGATTACATCTTGTAGTTGATGCTAGTTGGTTTATTTGGTGGAAGGTTATATTTTCAGATCCATCATGCTATTCAATACCCCTCTGATCTTGGGCATGAATATGATTTGTGAGTAGTTACTTTTGTTCTTGAGGACATGGGAGAAGTCTTGTCATAAGTAATCATGTAAATTTGGCATTCGTTCGATATTTTGATTATATGTATGTTGTTGATTCTCTTAGTGGTGTCATGTGAACGTCAACTACATGACACTTCACCATCTTTGGGCCTAAGGGAATGCATTGGGGAGTAGTAATTAGATGATGGGTTGCTAGAGTGACAGAAGCTTAAACCCTAGTTTATGCGCTATTTCGTAAGGGGCTGATTTGGATCCATATGTTTAATGCTATGGTTAGATTTATCTTAATTCTTATTTCGTAGTTGCGGATGCTTGCGAGAGGGGTTAATCATAAGTGGGAGGCTTGTTCAAGTAAGAACAGCACCCAAGCACCGATCCACCCACATATCAAATTATCAAAGTAGTGAACGTGAATCAAACAAACATGATGAAAGTGACTAGATGAAATTCCCATGTGTCCTCGAGAACGCTTTGCTTATTATAAGAGATTGTTTCGGCCTGTCCTTTGCAACAAAAGGATTGGGCTACCTTGCTGCACCTTAGTTACTATTGCTACTTGTCACTTGTTACAAATTATCTTGCTATCAAACTACTCATTACCGATAATTTCAGTGGTTATAGAAAATACCTTGCTGAAAACTACTTGTCATTTCCTTCTGCTCCTCGTTGGGTTTGACACTCTTACTTATCGAAAGAACTATGATTGATCCCCTATATTTGTGGGTCATCAGAGGATGATGATGGGGAAAAAGGCACCTCCGGGTACCCCCACGTCGAGAAGGTTCTGATGATTTTTGCTGACGTTGAAGCAAGAGTCGCCTCAAGGTGATTAACCGAGAGGTCAACATGGCAGTTCCGACTATCACCAAGCTCCTAGATTGGGCTTAGACAGCAGTCACCTTCGATCAGTCAGATCACCCAGCTCACATACCGACCCCCGGGCGGCAAGCGCTGGTAGTCGATCCTGCTGTTGGAGGAGTCCGACTGCGTAAAGTCCTCATGGACGGCGGCAGTGGGCTCAACATCATTTACGCTGATACTCTAGAGGCGATGGGCATCCCGATGTCCCGACTAAGTAAGATCAATATGCAGTTCCACGGGGTTATTCCCAGGAAAAAAGCAAAGTCACTCGGGCAAATTGCCCTCGACGTGGTATTTGGCGGAGAAAAGAACTTCAGAAAAGAGAGGTTAACCTTTGAGGTGGTGGACTTCAAGAGTGCCTATCATGCCATCCTGGGTAGATGCCAGGTCCGAAGGGCGTGATCACCATCACAGGGAATCGGATGATAGCTGAAGAGTGCTTGCAGAAAGGTTCTCAGATCGCCGATGAGCAGATGTCGTTGGCAGGGTTAGACGAGTACAAGAAGATAGTTGATTCGAGTGATCTACTCAAGAGCAAGAAGCCGACTGCGGAATCCGTTTCCAGTCGGCTGGCGATTCGAAGCAGGTTCACATTCACCCGGAGGACCCGAACGCTGCCCCGACCAACATATCAACGACGCTCGACAACAAATAGGAAAGCGAGCTCATCCAGTTCCACTGTGAGAACTGGGACATCTTCGCATGGAAACCCTCTGACATGCCGGGTGTTCCCAGGGGACTGGCTGAGCATCATCTCAGAGTTGATCCGAAAGTGAAGCCTGTCAAAGAACATCTTCGACGCTCCACTACGGAGAAGCGCAAGGCGATTGGCGAGGAGATCACGCGGCTCTTGGTCACCGAGTTCATCCATGAAATTTACCACTCCGAGTGGCTCGCCAACGCTGTGTTAGTTCCCAAGAAAGATAAATCTCTCCGAATGTGTATTGACTTCAAACACATTAATCGGGCCTGCCCGAAGGGCCACTTCCCTCTCCCCCGCATAGATCAGATCGTAGACTCTACTACGGGGTGCAAGCGCCTATCGCTTCTGGATGTGTCTTCCGGGTACCACCAGATCCAAATGTACTGTCTGGATGAAATAAAGACTGCATTCATCACCCCATTCAGGTGTTTCTGTTACACCACAATGCCTTTCGGATTGAAGAACGCCGGCGCAACTTTCATGCGCATGATCCAGAAATGCTTACAGAAGCAGATAAGTCGGAACGTGGAGGCTTATATGGATGACATCATGGTCAAGTCAAGGAAGAGTTCCGACCTCCTGACTGACCTCGCTGAAACCTTCACGAGCTTGCGCCAGTACAGCATCAAACTCAATCCGGCCAAGTGTACTTTCGGAGTGCCCGCAGGCAAGTTACTTGGCTTCCTTGTTTCCAAACAAGGGATCGATGCTAACCCTGAGAAGATCGGCGCATAATCCGTATGAAGCAGCTGCAATGTCTGCATGATGTTCAGAAACTCATGGGTTGTCTGGCAGCCCTGAGTAGAGTCATTTCACGACTCGGTGAGAAGGCCCTGCCACTCTACCGACTCATGAAGAAGTCAGAAAAGTTCGAGTGGACGACAGAAGCGGAGGCCACGTTCCAGGAAGTCAAAGCCCTACTTTCTATAAATTCACAAATATTGGGAAACCCCCAGAGAGCCAGAAGAGAAAACCTTTCCACCGCCGCAAGCCTCTGCTCTTCCGTGATCCCATCTGGAGGCCTTTTCCGGTACTCTACCGGAGGGGGAATCGATCACGGAGGGCTTCTACATCAACCTTGCTGCCCTTCCGATGATGTGTGAGTAGTTTACCACAGACCTACGGGTCCATATCTAGTAGCTAGATGGCTTCTTCTCTCTCTTTGATATTCAATACAATGTTCTCCTCGATGTTCTTGGAGTTCTATCCGATGTAATCTTCTTTTGCGGTGTGTTTGTTGGGATCCGATGAATTGTGAGTTTATGATCAGATTATTCATGAGAAATATTTGAGTCTTCTCTGAACTATTTTACTCATGATTGTTATAGCTTTGTATTTCTCTCCGATCTATCGATTTGGTTTGGCCTACTAGATTGATTTATCTTGCAATGGGAGAGGTGCTTTGTGATGTGTTCAATCTTGTGGTGCTCAATCCTAGTGACAGAAGGGGACATGACACGTATTTGTATTGTTGCCATTAAGGATAAAAAGATGGGGTTTATTCATATTGCTTGAATTTTCTTCTCTACATCATGTCATCTTGCTTAAGGCGTTACTCTGTTTTTATTAACTTAATACTCTAGATGCATGCTGGATAGCGGTCGATGAGTGGAGTAATAGTAGTAGATGCAGGAAGGAGTCGGTCAACTTGTCTCGGACATGATTCCTATATACATGATCATTGTCATGAATCCGCCATAATTATTTCTTTCTATCAATTGCCCAACAGTAATTTGTTTACCCACCGTATGTTTATGTGCTCAAGAGAGAAGCCTCTAGTGAAAACTATGATCCCCGGGTCTATCTTTATCATATAAAGAACCTAAAAATACCTTGCTGCAATTTATTTACTTTTATTTTAATTAGTGTTTTAGTTTATCTATTTACCTCGATAAGATTTAATCCTTGCAAATAACCGCTAAGAGGATTGACAACCCTCTTATTTGCATTGGGTGCAAGTGTTTGCTCTTGTGTGTGCAGGTGCGCTTAACGGAATTTTGCTTGGTTCTCCTACTATATTGATAACCTTGGTTCTTAATTGAGGGAAATACTTATCTCTACTATACTGCATCATCCTCTCCTCTTCGGGGAAATACCAACGCAGACTACAAGTAGCAGGAAGAATTTCTGGCGCCGTTGCTGGGGAGACATCATCAAAATTACCAAGTACCTTCGCACAAATTATCATTCACTTTCATTTATTTTATTTGCCTTTTATTTGCATTTGCCTCTCGTTTTCATCTCCCCCACTTCTAAAACAATTTTAAAAAAACACCAAAAATATTTTGTGTGCTTTCTTTGCTTGTGTTGCCATGTGCCTTTTATTTGCTTGCATCTTCGCTTGCTAAAAATCTATTGATATGGATCCTCATCCACTTGCTAATCTTTTAAAAAGATCCAATTATAATGAACCAATTGCTAGTGAGTTGAGTGCACTTGATTTTCTCTATGAAGTTTTGCTTGAAAATCATGAATCTGAAAATTGTGATGAAGTGTTAGAAGAAGAAATTTATAAAGTGATTCATGATAGCTCCTTGATTGAAAAGCATGATTGCAATGATGTTATTATAAATTCTATTAATGTCAATTGTGTTAATAATATGCAAAAGTACAAGCTTGGGGATAATGATTTTGTTATGTCCACTACTTATTGCAATGATCATGATTGGGGTGATAATGCTTCTTATGATCTTGAAAATTTATTTAAGCCTCATGATGAATATGTCATTGATAATAATGTTTGCAATAATATTGAAAGTGGGTTTGGAAGAGTGTCAACATTAGGTAAAAATAATCCCACATATTTGGAGAGTGTTCAATCTTATGAAATTTTTAATAAAAGTGGGTTTGGAGAGGTCATGACTTTAGTTGATGATAATCTCACTATTTTGTAAGAGTGTCAACCTTGCATGCATGTGGATCATGAAGAGAATATTTTATATGATAGCTATATTGTTGAATTTTATTATGATCCTACATGTAATTATTATGAGAGAGGAAAATATGGTTGTAAAAAATTTCATGTTACTCAATTACCTCTCTGGAAGTTCAAATTGTTAATGCTTCGTTCTTCTTCCTTGCATATGCTAGATACTTCTTGTCTTGATAATTTGTTTCCCTATAAAATGCCTATGCATAGGAAGTATGTTAGACTTAAATGTGTTTGTCACATGTTTTATGATGCTCTCTTTGTGTTTCAACTCTTATCTTTTATGTGAGCATCATTAATATTTCAAGCCTATCTTAATGGCAATAAAGAAAAGAGCTTGTTGGGAGACAACCCAATACCTTCTATTTTGAGTGTTTGCATAATTATAGCTTCTGTTATGATTGTGTTTTTATGTTTTAATTAGTGTTTGTGCCAAGTAATGCCTTTGGGATTATTTGGAAGATAGTGTAATTGATGCTGTTTGGAAAATAGAAAGTTTTGCGTCCAGTGCTGGAATTGTAATTCTGTACTGGAGCATCAGAAAAATCTTAAATTTTTACACAGTATTGGTATATGAATTTCCCACGTTGTCCTAATTTTTCAGAATTTTTTGAAGTTACAGAAGTATGGCTTTTAAATAGATCTTTACAGACTTTTCTGTTTTAGACAAATTCTGTTTTTGTTGCATAGTTTGCTTATTTTGATGAATCTATGGATCGTATCGGGGGATATGAGTCATGGGCAAGTTGGAGTACAGTAGCATTATGCCAATATTAAATATGAATCAATTTACTACACCACCTAAAGTTAAAGATTTGTTTGTTATACTAACGGATCTCACGAGGTTTCTGTTGAGTTTTGTGTGCTGAAGTTTTCAAGTTTTGGGTGAGACTACGATGGATAAAGGAATAAGGAGCGGCAAGAGCCTAAGCTTGGGGATGCCCAAGGCACCCCAAGGCAATATTCAAGGAAGACTCAAGCGTCTAAGCTTGGGGATGCCCCGGAAGGCATCCCCTCTTTCGTCTACAATCTATCGGTAACTCACTTGGAGCTATATTTTTATTCATCACATGATATGTGTTTTACTTGGAGCGTCTTGTGAAATAGTTTGTTTGCTTTTGTTTTATTTTTAGTTTGTCACAATCATCTTTGCTGAACACACCTTTTTGAGAGGGACACACATTATTCGTGATTTGTTAGAATACTCTATGTGCTTCACTTATATCTTTTGAGCTAGGCAGTTGCTCTAGTGCTTCACTTATATCTTTTAGAGCACGGCGGTGATGATATTTTAAAGAAATAGTTGCACTCTCATGCTTCACTTATATCTTTTTGAGAGTCTCATGATAGCAATGGTAATATGCACGGGTTATGAATTTGGTCCTGATATGATAGGTATTCAAGAGGGATATAATAAAAACTTTCATGTAGATCACTGAATATGATAAATTTGATTCCTTGCAATAGTTTTGAGATATTAAGATAGTAATATGGGGGAGGTATTAGTAGATAATTGTGGTTTAGTAAGAATAATGGTGTTAAGGTTTGTGATTCCCGAAGCATGCACGTATGATCTGTCGTTATGCTAAGAAGTTGGAGCATGATTTATTATTGATTGTCTACCTTATGAGTGGCGGTCGGGGACGAGCGATGGACCTTGTCCTACCAATCTATCCCTCTCGGGGCATGCGTAGTAGTACTTTGCTTCAAGGGCTAATAGACTTTCGCAATAAGTATGTGAGTTCTTTATGCCTAATGTGAGTCCATGGATTATACGCACTCTCACCCTTCCGCAATTTGCTAGCCTCTCGGTACCGTGCATTGCCCTTTCTCACATCAAGAGTTGGTGCAAATTTCACCGGTGCATCCAAAACCTGTGATATGATACGCTCTATCACACATAAGCCTCCTTATATCTTCCTCAAAACAGCCACCATACCTACCTATCATGGCATTTCCATAGCCATTCCGAGATATATTGCCATGCAACTTCCATCGTTCCATTTTTATGACATACATCATCATTGTCATATTGCTTTGCATGATCATATAGCTGACATAGTATTTGTGGCTCAGCCACTGTTCATCATTGTTATACATGTTATGCTAGCATCATTGCACATCCTGGTACACTGCTAGAGGCATTCATATAGAGTCATATTTTGTTCTAGTATCGAGTTGTAATGTTGAGTTGTAAGTAAATAGAGGTGTGATGATCATCATTATTAGAGCATTGTCCCAGTGAGGTAAGAATGATGGAGACTAATGAGTCCTCGGAGAAGTGGGGATGAGGTTCATGAGATCGTTCTAAAAAAGGAAAAAAAGAGAGGGCGAAAAAGAGCCATAAAAAATGAGAGAAAAAGAGAGAAGGGGCAATTTTACTATCCTTTTCCACACTTGTGCTTCAGAGTAGCACCATGTTTTTCATATAGAGAGTCTCCTATTTTGTCACTTTCATATACTAGTGGAAATTTTTTATTAAAGAACTTAGCTTATATATTCCGATGATGGGCTTCCTCAAATGCCCGAGGTCTTCATGAGCAAGCAAGTTGGATGCACGCCCACTTAGTTTTCATGTTGAGCTTTCATATACTTATAGCTCTTAGTGCATCCATTGCATGACAATCCCTACTCCTCGCATTGACATCAATTGATGGGCATCTCCATAGCCCGTTGATTAGCCTCGTTGATGTGAGACTTTCTCCATTTTTTGACTTCTCCTATTTATCTCTTCCACCATACTCTATTCTACCCATAGTGCTATGTCCATGGCTTGCGCTCATTTATTGAGTGGGAGTTGAAAAAGCTGAAGCACGTTAAAAATTATGAACCAATTGCTCGGCTTGTCATCGGGGTAGTGCATGATAAATACTTTGTGCGAAGAAGACGGAGCATGACAGGATTATATGATTTTGTAGGGATAACGTTCTTTAGCATTTTTATTTTGAAAGACATGATTGTTTAGTAGTATGCCTGAGTATTGATGTTTTTATATCAAATTATAGACTATTGCTTTGAATCATTTATATCTTATTATTCATACCGTAAGAGAAATATTACATGATGAAACATGATAGGTAGCATTCCACTGTTGGGGAACGTAGTAATAATTCAAAATTTTCCTACGTGTCACCAAGATCAATCTAGGAGATGCTAGCAATGAGAGAGAGGGAGTGCATCTTCATACCCTTGAAGATCACTAAGCGGAAGTGTTACAAAGAACGCGGTTGATGGAGTCGTACTCGCGGCGATTCAAATCGCGGAAGATCCGATCCAAGCGCCGAACGGACGGCGCCTCCGCGTTCAACACATGTACAGCCCGGGGACGTCTCCTCCTTCTTGATCCAGCAAGGGGGGAAGGAGAAGTTGAGGGAGAGCTCCGGCAGCACGACGGCGTGGTGGCGGTGGAGCTCGTGGTTCTCCGGCAGAGCTTCGCTAAGCGCTACGGAGGAGGAGGAGGTGTAGGAAGGGGGAAGGGCTGCGCAAGGGGAAGGGTGTCCGGCTGCCCTCCCACCCCCTACTATTTATAGGGGGAAGGGGAGAGGGGGCCGCCCCCCCTAGATCCATCTAGAGGGGGGGGGCGGCCCCCCTAGGGTTTCCAACCCTAGGTGCTTTGGGCCCTTGGGGGCGGCGGCCCCCCGAGGGGGCGACGACCCCCCCTAGGGTTTCCAACCCTAGGCGCCTTGGGCCCTTGGGGGGGCGCACCAGCCCACTAAGGGGCTGGTTCACACCCAACTACAGCCCATTAGGTCCTCCGGGGCAGGTGGACCCTCCCGATGGACCCCCGGAACCCCTTCGGTGGTCCCGATACAATACCGATAAACCCCGAAACCTTTCCGGTGACTGAAATTAGACTTCCCATATATAAATCTTCACCTCCGGACCATTCCGGAACTCCTCGTGACGTCCGGGATCTCATCCGGGACTCCGAACAACTTTCGGTAACCACATACAATTCCCATTACAACTCTAGCGTCACCGAACCTTAAGTGTGTAGACCCTACGGGTTCGGGAACCATGCAGTCATGACCGAGACACCTCTCCGGCCAATAACCAATAGCGGGATCTGGATACCCATATTGGCTCCCACATGTTCCACGATGATCTCATCGGATGAACCACGATGTCGGGGATTCAATTAATCCCGTATACAATTCCCTTTGTCCATCGGTATGTTACTTGCCCGAGATTTGATCGTCAGTATCCCTATACCTTGTTCAATCTCATTACCGGCAAGTCTCTTTACTAGTTCCGTAACACATGATCCCGTGACTAACTCCTTAGTCACATTGAGCTCATTATGATGATGTATTACCGAGTGGGCCCAGAGATACCTCTCCGTCACACGGAGTGACAAATCCCAGTCTCGATTCGTGCCAACCCAACAGACACTTTCGGAGATACCTGTAGTGCACCTTTATAGTCACCCAGTTACGTTGTGACGTTTGATACACCCAAAGCATTCTTACGGTATCCGGGAGTTGCACAATCTCATGGTCTAAGGAAATGATACTTGACATTAGAAAAGCTCTAGCAGACGAACTACACGATCTTTTGCTATGCTTAGGATTGGGTCTTGTCCATCACATCATTCTCCTAATGATGTGATCCCGTTATCAACGACATCCAATGTCCATGGTCAGGAAACCATGACCATCTATTGATCAACGAGCTAGTCAACTAGAGGCTCACTAGGGACATGGTGTGGTCTATGTATTCACACATGTATTACGGTTTCCGGTTAATATAATTATAGCATGAACAATAGACAATTATCATGAACAAGGAAATATATAATAATAACCATTTAGTATTGCCTCTAGGGCATATTTCCAACATCCACATCAAAAATTCTGTTTTTATCATTTACCTACTCGAGGACGAGCAGGAATTAAGCTTCGGGATGCTTGATACGTCTCCAACGTATCTATAATTTTTTATTGTTCCATGCTATTATAGTATCAATCTTGGATGTTTTTATATGCAATTATATATCATTTTTTGGGACTAACCTATTAACCTAGTGCCCAGTGCCAGTTGCTGTTTTCTGCTTGTTTTTGGCTTTTCAAAGAAACAGTACCAAATGAAGTCCAAATGCCACGAAACTTTTTGGAGATTTTTTTCTGGACAAAAGAAACCTTGGAAGCTTTGGGAGGAGGCCAGAAGCCTCACGGAGGCTTCACAAGGTAACAGGGCGCGCCCCAGGGGGGGCGCGCCGTGTTGCCTTGTGGGGCCCACGTGACTCCATTTGACCTAATTCCACTTCTATAAATTCACAAATATTGGAAACCCCCAGAGAGCCAGAAGAGAAAACCTTTCCGCCGCCACAAGCCTCTGTTCTTCCGCGATCCCATCTGGAGGCCTTTTCCGGTACTCTGCCGGAGGGGGGAATCGATCACGGAGGGCTTCTACATCAACCAGCTTGCTGCCCTTCCGATGATGTGTGAGTAGTTTACCACAGACCTACGGGTCCATAGCTAGTAGCTAGATGGCTTCTTATCTCTCTTTGATCTTCAATACAATGTTCTCATCGATGTTCTTGGAGTTCTATCCGATGTAATCTTCTTTTGCGGTGTGTTTGTTGGGATCCGATGAATTGTGAGTTTATGATCAGATTATTCATGAGAAATATTTGAGTCTTCTCTGAACTCTTTTATGCATGATTGTTATAACTTTGTATTTCTCTCCGATCTATTGATTTGGTTTGGCCTACTAGATTGATTTATCTTGCAATGGGAGAGGTGCTTTGTGATGGGTTCAATCTTGCGGTGCTCAATCCCAGTGACAGAAGGGGACATGACACGTATTTGTATTGTTGCCATTAAGGATAAAAAGATGGGGTTTATTCATATTGCTTGAATTTGGTTCTCTACATCATGTCATCTTGCTTAAGGCGTTACTCAATTTTTATTAATTTAATACTCTAGATGCATGCTGGATAGCGGTCGATGAGTGGAGTAATAGTAGTAGATGCAAGCAGGAGTCGGTCTACTTGTCTCGGACGTGATGCCTATATACATGATCATTGCCATGAATCCGTCATAATTATTTGCTTTTCTATCAATTGTCCAACAGTAAATTTTTTACCCACCATATGTTTATGTGCTCAAGAGAGAAGCCTCTAGTGAAAACTATGGTCCCCGGCTCTATCTTTATCATATAAAAAACCTAAAAATACCTTGCGGCAATTTATTTACTTTTATTTTAATTAGTGTTTTAGTTTATCTTTTACCTCGATAAGATTTAATCCTTGCAAATAACCGCTAAGAGGATTGACAACCCTCTTATTTGCGTTGGGTGCAAGTGTTTGCTCTTGTGTGTGAAGGTGCGCTTAACGGAATTTTGCTTGGTTCTCCTACTAGATTGATAACCTTGGTTCTTAACTGAGGGAAATACTTATCTCAACTGTACTGCATCATCCTCTCCTCTTTGTGGAAATACCAACGCAGACTACAAGTACCACTGAGCATCGTCTCAGAGTTGATCCGAAAGCGAAGCCTGTCAAAGAACATCTCCGATGCTCCACTACGGAGAAGCGCAAGGCGATTGGCGAGGAGATCGCGCAGCTCTTGGCCGCCGAGTTCATCCGTGAAATTTACCACTCCGAGTGGCTCGCCAACGCCGTGTTAGTTCCCAAGAAAGATAAATCTCTCCGAATGTGTATTGACTTCAAACACATTAATCGGGCCTGCCCGAAGGACCACTTCCCTCTCCCCCGCATAGATCAGATCGTAGACTCTACTACGGGGTGCAAGCGCCTATCATTTCTGGATGCATACTCCGGGTACCACCAGATCCGAATGTACGGTCCGGATAAAATAAAGACTGCATTCATCACCCCATTTGGGTGTTTCTGTTACACCACAATGCCTTTCGGATTGAAGAACGCCGGCGCAACTTTCATGCGCATGATCCAGAAATGCTTACAGAAGCAGATCAGTCAGAACGTGGAGGCTTATATGGATGACATCATGGTCAAGTCAAGGAAGAGTTCCGACCTCCTGACTGACCTCGCCGAAACCTTCACGAGCTTGCGCCTGTATGACATCAAACTCAATCCAGCCAAGTGTACTTTCGGAGTGCCCGCAGGCAAGTTACTCGACTTCCTTGTTTCCGAACGAGGGATCGATGCTAACCCTAAGAAAATCGGTGCCATAATCCGAATGAAGCTGCCGCAACGTCTGCATGATGTTCAGAAACTCACGGGTTGCCTGGCAGCCCTGAGTAGATTCATTTCACGACTCGGTGAGAAGGCCCTGCCACTCTACTGACTCATGAAGAAGTCAGAAAAGTTCGAGTGGACGACAGAAGCGCAGGCCGTGTTCCAGGAACTCAAAGCCCTGCTTTCCACCCAACCAGTGCTTGCTGCTCCGGGCAGCCGAGAGCCCTTGCTCTTGTACATTGCGGCCACTGGCCAAGTTGTTAGCACCGTGCTCACTATGGAACGTCAGGAACAAGGCAAGGCCTACAAAATCCAGCAGCCAGTTTATTACATCTCTGAAGTTCTGACCCCTTCCAAGCAAAGATATCCACAATACCAGAAGCTGGTATACGGGATTTACCTGACTACGAAGAAGGTGGCTCATTACTTTCAAGAGCACTCGGTCACGGTGATTAGCGATGCTCCCCTGTCAGAGATCCTGAATAACAGAGATGCCACAGGCTGAGTAGCCAAGTGGGCTATCAAACTCCTCCCTTTGGACATCAAGTTTGAGGCTAAGAAAGCTATCAAGTCGCAAGCTCTGGTAGACTTCCTGTCCGAGTGGATTGAACAGGAACAGCCGGTCCCGAGTGTCCCCGAACACTGGACTATGTTCTTTCATGGTTCCAAAATGCTGAATGGCTCAGGGACTGGTGTCATCCTAGTGTCCCCCAAAGGTGACAGGCTCAGCTACGTACTTTAGATCCACTTTGACTCTTCGAACAATGAGGCAAAATATGAGGCCCTTCTACATGGGTTGCGTATGGCAATCTCCCTTGCAATCCGTCGACTGATGGTCTATGGTGACTCGGACCTGGTGATGAACCAAGTAATGAAGGAGTGGGACATCCAGAGCCCAGCCATGACAGGCTACTGCAATGCTATCCGGAAGCTGGAATAGAACTTTGAAGGACTGGAGCTCCACCACATCCCGTGAATCAAAAACCAGGCGGCTGATGACTAGGCTAAGATTGGTTCCACTCGTAAAGCCGTCCCGAAGAATGTATTCCTAGAGCACCTGCACTCGCCCACAATCAAGGAAGATCCTTTTGTGGAGGAGCCCCCGCAACCAGTCGGACCGTCGAATCCAACTGAGGTTGACATCCCAGCGGTGTTAGATCTGGTCCAATAGGTGCTCGTCATCACTCCCGAGTGGACCGAGCCATACCTCGCATATCTACTCAGGCAGGAACTCCCTGAAGACGAAGAAGAGCCTCGACAGATCGTCCGCCGATCAAAAGCCTTTACCATCATGGGAGAACAACTCTACAAGAAGAGCGCCACCGGCGTCACTCAGCATTGCATCACGCCAGAGGAAGGGTAGCAGATTCCGCAGGAGATTCATTCGAGAACTTGCAGACACCATGCTTCCCCTCAGACCTTGGTCGCCAAAGCATTCCGTGCGGGTTTCTATTGGCCCAGAGCCAACAAAGCCGCTCGTGATATCGTTGACCAGTGCGTTGGGTGTCAGTTTTATGCAAATCAGTCGCACAAACCAGCGTCCGCGCTGAAGACAATCCCACTCGCATGGCCGTTCGCAGTCTGGGGACTCGACATGGTCGGCCCACTCCGGACCGGGGCCAACGGGTTCACACATCTGTTGGTGGCAGTGGATAAGTTCACCAAGTGGATCGAAGCAAAGCCCATAAAGAAGCTAGACTCCTCCACTACGATCAAGTTCATCAAGGAAATAATCTTCTGGTTTGGAGTCCCTCACAGCATCATCACGGACAATGGGTCAAACTTTGACTCAGACGAGTTTCGTGAGTTTTGTTATTCCCAGGGCACTCGGGTTGACTATGCCTCCGTGGCTCACCCTCAGTCGAATGGACAGGCTGAACAGGCGAATGGATTGATACTCCAAGGACTCAAACCACGTCTCATGTGCGACCTGAAGCATGCAGCAAGAGCCTGGGTCACCGAGCTGCCATCGGTCCTCTGGGGCTTGCGGACTGATACATCCATTTTGCATCAAGTTTTGCTACTGTTATTTATAATGTTTTTAATCAATATAACGCTTTGTGGAGCAATTCTAATGCCTTTTCTCTCTTAATATGCAAGATTTGCACAAGGAGGGAGATTGCCGACAGCTGGAATTCTGGACATGAAAAAGCTATGTCAGAGATACCTATTCTGCACATCTCCAAATGAGCTGAAATTTTACGGAGATTTATTTTGGAATAAATAAAAAATACTGGAAGCAAGAAGTACCAGAGGGGGCCACCCAGGTGCACACGAGGCACCAGGGCGCGCCACCCCCCCCCCCCCCCCCAGGCGCGCCTTGGTACCTCGTGGGGCCCCTGGCCAGCCTCTGGCCCCCATTTTCTGGTATATAAGCCCATTTGCCCTAGAAAAAATATAGAGAAGACTTTCGGGATGGTGTGCCGCCGTCTCGAGGCGGAACTTGGGCAGGAGCACTTTTGCTCTCCGGCGGAGAGATTATGTCGGGGATACTTCCCTCCGGGAGGGGGAAATCGTCGCCATCGACATCACCAGCGATCCTCTCATCGTGGGAGGACTAATCTTCATCAACATCTTCACCAGCACCATCTCATCGCAAACCCTAGTTCATCTCTTGTATTCAATCTTTGTCTCAAACCTCAGATTGGTACTTGTGGGTTGCTAGTAGTGTTGATTACATCTCGTAGTTGATGCTAGTTGGTTTATTTGGTGGAAGATTATATGTTCAGATCTATTATGCTATTCAACACCTCTCTGATCTTGAACATGATTATGATTTGTGAGTAGTTACTTTTGTTCTTGAGGACATGGGAGAAGTCTTGTCATAAGTAATCATGTGAATTTGGTATTCGTTCGATATTTTGATGATATGTATGTTGTTGATTCTCTTAGTGGTGTCATGTGAACGTCGACTACATGACACTTCACCATCTTTGGGCCTAAGGGAATGCATTGTGGAGTAGTAATTAGATGATGGGTTGCTAGAGTGACAGAAGCTTAAACCCTTGTTTATGCGCTATTCCATAAGGGACTGATTTGGATCCATTTGTTTAATGCTATGGTTAGAGTTATCTTAATTCTTCTTTCGTAGTTGCGGATGCTTGCGAGAGGGGGTAATCATAAGTGGGAGGCTTGTTCAAGTAAGAACAGCACCCAAGCACCGGTCCACCCACATATCAAATTATCATAGTAGCGAACGCCAATCGAACAAAAATGATGAAACTGACTAGATGAAATTCCCATGTGTCCTCGAGAACGCTTTACTTACTATAAGAAATCGTTCCGGCTTGTCCTTTGCTATAAAAAGGATTGGGCCACCTTGCTGCACTCTTTGTTACTATTGCTACTTGTCACTTGTTACAAATTATCTTGCTATCAAACTATTCGTTACCGATAATTTCAGCGCTTGAAGAAAACACCTTGCTGAAAACCGCTTGTCATTTCCTTCTGCTCCTCGTTGGGTTCGACACTCTTACTTATCGAAAGGACTACGATTGATCCCCTATACTTGTGGGTCATCAAGACTCTTTTCTGGCGCCGTTGCCGGGGAGTGAAGCGCCTTTGGTGAGTGGAATTTGGTAAGGAAACATTTATATTACGTGCTGAAATTTACTGTCACTTGTCACTATGGAAAGTAATCCTTTGAGGGGTTTGTTCAGGGTATCTTCACCCCGACCGGAAACACAAATAGTTGCTCCTCAACCTACTGCACCTACTGAAAATATTTATTATGAGATTCCTCCGGGTATGATAGAGAAACTGCTAGCTAATCCTTATGTAGGAGATGGAACGGTACATCCTGATATGCACTTGATCTATGTGGATGAAATTTGTGGATTGTTTAAGCTTGCAGGTTTATCCGGAGATGGAGTTAAGAAGAAAGTATTCCCCTTATCTTTGTAGGGAAAAGCATTAATGTGGTATAGGATATGTGATGATACTGATACATGGGACTGGAACCGATTGAAACTAGAATTCCATCAGAAATTTTATCCTATGCATTTGGTTCATCGTGATCGGAATTATATATATAATTTTTGGCCTCGTGAAGGAGAAAGCATCACTCAAGCTTGGGGGAGGCTTAAGTACATGATGTACACATGCCCCAATCACGAGCTCTCAAAAGAAATTATCTTACATAATTTTATGCTCGACTTTCTCATGATAATCAAACTACGCTCGATTCTTCTTCGACTGGCTCCTTTATGAAGAAAACTATTGAATTCAGATGGGATCTTTTGGAAAGAATTAAACACAACTCCGAAGATTGGGAACTCGACAAAGGTAATGAGTCATGTATAATACTTGAGTTTGATTGTGTTAAATCTTTTATGGCCACCGATGCTTTTCATAAGTTTAGCACTAAATATGGACTTGACTCTAAGATAGTAGCTTCCTTTTGTGAATCATTTGCTACTCATGTTGATCTCCCCAAGGAGAAGTGGTTTAAATATAATCCCCCTATTAAAGAAAAGATTGAGGATCCTATTAGTGTTAAAGAAGAAACAATTGTTTATCATGTTGATCCAGTTGTGCCTACTGCTTATATTGAGAAACCACCTTTTCCTGTTAGGATTAAGGAACATGCTAAAGCTTCAACTGTGGTTAACAAAAGCAATATTAGGGCACCTAGACCCTCTGAACAAATTAAAGTTGAACCTGATGTTGCTATGGTTAAAGATCTCTTAGTCGATAATATAGATGGGCATGTTATTTACTTTTGTGATGAGGCTGCTAGAATTGCTAAACCTGTTAGAAATGAACGAGATATGTTGGACAAGATCAAGCCCGTAGTTGGCATGCCTGTTATTTCTGTTAAGATTGGAGATCATTGCTATCATGGTTTGTGTGATATGGGTGCTAGTGTGAGTGCTATCCCATTTTCTTTATATCAAGAAGTAATGCATGATATTGCACCTGTTGAGATTGAAGATATTGATGTTACTATTAAGCTTGCAAACAGAGATACTATCACACCACTTGGGATTGTTAGAGATGTTGAAGTCTTGTGTGGCAAAATCAAATACCCTACTGATTTCGTAGTACTTGGCTCACAACAAGATAATTTTTGTCCCATTATATTTGGTAGACCTTTCTTGAATACCGTTAATGCTGAAATTGATTGTGTTAAAGAAAAGGTTCGAGTTAAGTTTGGTGATATATCTCATGAGTTTAATTTCTCCAAGTTTCGTAGACAACCTCATGATAAAGAATTGCCTAGTAAAGATGAAATTATTGGTCTTGCTTCTATTGCCGTACCTCCTACTGATCCGTTAGAACAATATTTGCTAGACCATGAAAACGATATGCATATGAATGAAAGAAATGAAATAGATCAAATGTTCTTTGATCAACCACCTATCCTTAAACACAATTTGCCTGTTGAAACTCTTGGAGGCCCTCCTCCACCTAAGGGTGATCCTGTATTTGAATTGAAGCAATTGCCTGATACATTGAAATATGCTTATCTTGATGAAAAGAAGATATATCCTGTTATTATTAGTGCTAACCTTTCAACGCATGAAGAAAAGAGATTACTAAAAACTCTAAGGAAGCACCGAGCTGCTATTGGATATACTCTTGATGATCTTAAGGGCATTGTGTCCCTAAGAAAGGAGGTATTACCGTTGTTCCTATTGATAAAAATGAACTCATTCCACAAAGAATTGTAACTGGTTATAGGATGGTAATTGATTTTAGAAAATTAAACAAAGCTACTAGAAAAGATCATTACCCCTTACCTTTTATTGATCAAATGTTAGAAATATTGTCTAAGCATACACACTTTTGTTTCCTAGATGGTTATTCTGGTTTTTCTCAAATACCCGTATCACAACCCGATCAAGAGAAAACCACTTTTACTTGTCCCTTTGGAACTTATACTTATAGACGTATGCCTTTTGGTTTATGCAATGCACCTGCTACCTTTCAAAGATGTATGACTGCTATATTCTCTGACTTTTGTGAAAAGATTGTTGAGGTGTTCATGGATGACTTCTCCATTTACGGAACTTCTTTTGATGATTGCTTAAGCAACCTTGATCGAGTTTTGCAGAGATGTGAAGAAACTAATCTTGTCTTGAATTGGGAGAAGTGCCACTTTATGGTGAATGAAGGCATTGTCTTGGGGCATAAAATTTCTGAAAGAGGTATTGAAGTTGATAAAGCTAAGTTTGATGCTATTGAGAAAATGCCATGTCCTAAAGATATTAAAGGTATAAGAAGTTTCCTAGGTCATGCTGGTTTCTATAGTAGATTTATTAAAGACTTCTCTAAACTTTCTAGGCCTCTTACCAATCTTTTGCAAAAAGATGTTCCATTTGTTTTTGATGATGATTGTCTACAAGCCTTTGAAACACTTAAGAAAGCCTTAACCACTGCACCTATTGTTCAACCACCTGATTGGAACTTGCCTTTTGAAATTATGTGTGATGCTAGTGATTATGCTGTTGGTGCTGTTCTAGGACAGAGAGTTGATAAGAAATTAAATGTTATCCATTATGCTAGTAAAACTCTAGACAGTGCCCAAAGAAATTATGCTACTACTGAAAAAGAATTTCTAGCAGTTGTGTTTGCATGTGATAAATTCAGATCTTACATAGTTGATTCTAAAGTAACTGTTCACACCGATCATGCTGCTATTAAATATCTTATGGAAAAGAAAGATGCTAAACCTAGACTCATTAGGTGGGTTTTATTGCTACAAGAATTTGACTTGCATATTACTGATAGGAAGGGAGCTGAGAATCCCGTAGCAGATAATTTGTCTAGAATGGAAAATGTTCTTGATGACCCACTTCCTATTAATGATGATTTTTCTGATGAACAATTAGCTGTCATAAATGCTTCTCGTACTACTCCATGGTATGCGGACTATGCTAATTACATTGTTGCTAAATACATACCACCTAGTTTCACATACCAACAAAAGAAAAAGTTCTTCTTTGATTTAAGACATTACTTCTGGGATGACCCACATCTTTATAAAGAAGGAGTAGATAGTATTATTAGGCGTTGTATACCTGAGCATGAACAGGAACAAATCCTACGGAAGTGTCATTCCGAAGCTTACGGAGGACACCATGCGGGAGACAGAACTGCGCACAAGGTATTACAATCTGGTTTTTATTGGCCTACTCTTTTCAAGGATGCTCGTAAGTTTGTCCTATCATGTGATGAATGTCAAAGAATTGGTAATGTTGGTAGACATCAGGAAATGCCTATGAATTATTCACTTGCTTTTAAACCATTTGATGTTTGGGGATTTGATTATATGGGACCTTTTCCTAAATCCAATGGGTATACACATATTTTAGTTACTGTTGATTACGTTACTAAGTGAGTAGAAGCTATTCCAACTAGTAGTGCTGATCATAACACTTCTATTAAAATGCTTAAAGAAGTTATTTTCCCAAGGTTCGGAGTCCCTAGATATTTAATGACTGATGGTGGTTCACATTTTATTCATGGTGCATTCAGTAAATTTCTTGCTAAATATGATGTCAACCATAGAATTGCATCTCCCTATCACCCTGAAACTAGTGGTCAAGTTGAATTGAGCAATAGAGAAATAAAATTAATTTTGTAAAAAACCATCAATAGATCTAGAAAGAATTGGTCTAAGAAACTTGACAATGCATTATGGGCTTATAGAACTGCTTATAAAAATCCTATGGGTATGTCTCCTTATAAAATGGTTTATGGAAAAGCATGTCATTTACCTCTTTAGTTAGAACATAAAGCATATTGGGCAATTAAAGAACTAAATTATGATTTTAAACTTGCCAGCGAAAAGAGGTTACTTGATATTAGCTCATTAGATGAATGGAGAACCCAAGCTTATGAAAATGCCAAATTGTTTAAAGAAAAAGTTAAAAGGTGGCATGATAGAAGAATTCAAAAACGGGAATTTAAAGTAGGTGAGCAAGTTCTATTGTACAATTCTCGTTTGAGATTCTTTGCAGGAAAACTTCTCTCTAAATGGGAAGGACCGTATATCATCGAAGAAGTTTATCGCTCTGGAGCCATCAAAATAAACAACTCTGAAGGCACTAATCCGAGAGTGGTGAATGGGCAAAGAATCAAGCACTATATTTCAGGTACTCCCATTAATGTTGAAACTAATATTATTGAAACAATTACACTGGAGGAATACATAAGAAAGATCTTCCGGAACACTCCAAAACCCTGAAAAGGAAGAGGTACGTGATACGGTAAGTAAACCGACTCCAAAAATTCCATAAAAATACTTTCTGTCAGTTTTGGAATATTAGAAAAAATACAAAAATAGGAAACAGCCGAGGGGACCCACCTGGTGCCCACGAGGCACCAGGGCGCGCCACCCCCCCCCCAGGCGCGCCCTGGTGGCTCGTGGGCCCCTACGTTTTCTCCTGGATTACTTGTTTTGCAAGATAAAAATTCTTTATATATACTCCCGTATGTTTTGACCACCGTATCGCAGAAATCTCCTATGTTCTTGTTTCGTGCTATTTTTCTGACAGATCTAGATCGCTATGGCTCCACCAAGCTCTTCCAAGGATAAGTTCTACGAGAAGGTCATCACCCCCTACCTACCGGAGGTGATGAAACACCCTCAAGCCATTGAGATACATGAGGGGGTGCTTCACATCCGGGATGTTCAAGGACCCAAGAAGACCGGGAGCGTGGAGTCCAGGCTCGAAGCAGTGGAGCAGGAGATCTTCAAGTGCCAAGGGATGGTGGAACGTGGACTCAGCACCAACCACTCCATGATCACGGAATTCACCCGTAATCACAAGGTGGAGGGCCAATCGATGGGGGACATCATCTTCAAGCTTAATGAACGAATCGATTATCTCCAAGGCCAAATTTATGATCTTCAAAACCAAAATTTTGAGTACGAGGCAAGATTCAAAGGTATGAATTTAGCTGCAAGTTTCAGGACTCCGAAGACTCATTCATCTTTCTATGATGGGGAACCTATGCCATGGAAGCCGGAGGATAAGCCCACCACTTCATCACCACCACCATCACCGAAGAAGGAGACTTGAGCAGATGGGTATGGGCACTCCCCTTGGCTTGTGCCAAGCTTGGGGGAGGTGCCCCGGTATCGTATCACCATCACTTTTATTATCTTTACCTATTTTTAGTTTGATCCTTAGTTATTTCGTGATCTAGTTGAATAAAAGTTTAGTATGATCTATTTTTGAGTGTTAGCTTTGTGATCTATCTATCTATGTAATCGAGTTGAGAATTATATAATAAAGAGTAGTTTGAGTTTTTGCTTCTTTACTTTCATGTTTCAATTCTAGCAATGAAAATAATGAAAAAAGATCATATGCTAATCTTATGGAAAGTAATGACATTACATAAAGAAGAATATAAGTGGTAAAATTTATTGGAAGTTAACAAACATAGCATTAGTCAATGATGCAATTCATGAAAAAGTTAATAAGGGAAGAGAAGATTCACATGCAAATACACTATCTTGGACATCTTTTATGATTGTGAGACCCCATTAAGTATTTTATGTCAAATTGTTGACGTTGGACAAGGAAGACAACGTAATTGAATTATGTTTGTTCATATTCACATAGAAGTTAGATTGTTATAGATCCTCCAACATGTGGTGCTTGCCCAATATCTTTGCTAGCCAAAAATCCGCACCAAGTAGAGATACTACTTGTGCATCCAAAACCCTTAAACCCAGTTTCATGTCATGAGAGTCCACTATATCTACCTATGGATTGAACAAGATCCTTCAAGTAAGTTGTCATCGGTGTAAAAAGCAATAAAAATTGCCTCTAAATATGTTTGAACTTTTATTGTAAGGGAAATAAGCTTTGTACGAACTTGTGATGGTAAAGAAATAAAAGCGACAGACTGCATAATAAAGGTTGCTATCACAAGGGGCAATATAAACTGACGTTCCTTTACATTAAGAGCTTGTGCATCCAACAACAAAAAACGCATGACAACCTCTGCTTCCCTCTGCGAAGGGCCTATCCTTTACTTTTATGTATTTACTTTTTATGCAAGAGTCAATAGTGTTCTCCTCTACTTCCTTTTTATTTTTTTCTCTTTTGCAAGCATCATGTGGTGGGGAAAGATCTAGGCACATATATCCAGTTGGATATGAGTGATCATGAGTTATTATTGTTGACATCACCCTTGAGGTGAATAAGTTGGGAGGCGAAATCACAAGCCCCTATCTTTCTATGTGTCTGGCTGAAACTTTTGCTCCATATATATGTCGTGAGTGTTAGCAATCATAGAAGACTAAATGATGGTTGAGTATGTGGACTTGCTAAATAGCTCCTACATGAGACCCTTCCTGAAAATATGATGAATTGCAATTGCATTGTTGACTGAGAACATAGTTTGTTAGTTTTCAAGAAAGTTTATGCCTTATACTCCATTGTTGTGATGAATTGTTACTTGCTCATGAGAAGTTTATGATAATAAATATTGCTGTTATAATAATGATCATGATGCTACTATGTCCGTATTTTGTTTTTATCGACACCTTTCTCTCTAAACATGTGGACATGATTATCGATATCGGCTTTCGCTTGAGGACAAGCGAGGTCTAAGCTTGGGGGAGTTGATACGTCCATTTTCCATCATGTTTTGCTACTGTTATTTATAATGTTTTTAATCAATATAACGCTTTGTGGAGCAATTCTAATGCCTTTTCTCTCTTAATATGCAAGATTTGCACAAGGAGGGAGATTGCCGGCAGCTGGAATTCTGGACCTGAAAAAGTTATGTCAGAGATACCTATTCTGCACATCTCCAAATGAGCTGAAATTTTACGGAGATTTATTTTGGAATAAATAAAAAATACTGGAAGCAAGAAGTACCAGAGGGGGCCACCCAGGTGCCCACGAGGCACCAGGACGCCCCCCCCCCCCCCCAGGCGCGCTCTGGTACCTCGTGGGGGCCCTGGCCAGCCTCTGGCCCCCATTTTCTGGTATATAAGCCCATTTTCCCTAGAAAAAATATAGAGAAGACTTTCGGGATGGTGCGCCACCGTCTCGAGGCGAAACTTGGGCAGGAGCACTTTTGCTCTCCAACGGAGAGATTCTGCCGGGGATACTTCCCTCCGGGAGGGGGAAATCATCGCCATCGACATCACCAGTGATCCTCTCGTCGTGGGAGGACTAATCTTCATCAACATCTTCACCAGCACCATCTCATCTCAAACCCTAGTTCATCTCTTGTATTCAATCTTTGTCTCAAAACCTCAGATTGGTACCTGTGGGTTGCTAGTAGTGTTGATTACATCTCGTAGTTGATGCTAGTTGGTTTATTTGGTGGAAGATTATATGTTCAGATCTATTATGTTATTCAACACCTCTCTGATCTTGAACATGATTATGATTTGTGAGTAGTTACTTTTGTTCTTGAGGACATGGGAGAAGTCTTGTCATAAGTAATCATGTGAATTTGGTATTCGTTCGATATTTTAATGATATGTTTGTTGTTGATTCTCTTAGTGGTATCATGTGAACGTCGACTACATGACACTTCACCATCTTTGGGCCTAAGGGAATGCATTGTGGAGTAGTAATTAGATGATGGGTTGCTAGAGTGATAGAAGCTTAAACCCTAGTTTACGCGCTATTCCGTAAGGGACTGATTTGGATCCATATGTTTAATGCTATGGTTAGAGTTATCTTAATTCTTCTTTCGTAGTTGCGGATGCTTGTGAGAGGGGGTAATCATAAGTGGGAGGCTTGTTCAAGTAAGAACAGCACCCAAGCACCAGTCCACCCACATATCAAATTATCAAAGTAGCGAACGCGAATCGAACAAACATCATGAAAGTGACTAGATGAAATTCCCATGTGTCCTCGAGAACGCTTTACTTACTATAAGAGATCGTTCCGGCTTGTCCTTTGCTATAAAAAGGATTGGGCCACCTTGCTGCACTCTTTGTTACTATTGCTACTTGTCACTTGTTACAAATTATCTTGCTATCAAACTATTCGTTACCGATAATTTCAGCGCTTGCAGAAAACACCTTGCTGAAAAGCACTTGTCATTTCCTTCTGCTCCTCGTTGGGTTCGACACTCTTACTTATCGAAAGAACTACGATTGATCCCCTATACTTGTGGGTCATCACGGATAACTCCAAACCGATCCACGAAGCGCACTCCATTCTTCCTGGTATATGGTTCGGAGGCCGTTCTGCCTAGTGACCTGCTCCACAATTCCCCCGAGTGGATCTCTACTCGGAGGCGGAGGAAGCACATCAAGATGGCCTCGACCTGCTGGAGGAGGAACGCGAGTTGGTTCTTATCTGGATGACTGCATATCAGCAAGACCTGCATCGCTATCACGATAGACATGTCAGGGGATGCGCTTTCCAGGAAGGCGACCTGGTCCTCCGACTGGACCAGCAGAAACCTCACAAGCTGGCGCCGCCATGGCAAGGACCCTTCGCGATATCAAAAGTACTGAATAACGGAGCCTATCGGCTCTACAACTTCACCAAGAGTGAGGAAGAGCCCCGAGCTTGGAACGCAGATCTGCTCCGTAAATTCTTCACTTAGAATAAATTTCTCCCCATTGTAATAATGTTCCGAATGAAATTAGATGAATAAAAGCCTTACTTTTCCTATATTTTGTCTAATTTGGACCAACACCATGTTTTCACTCCGGTGACTAACAGCATTCGGAAACTAACAACTTGCCCCCAGCGGGTGTATCGGCTTAGCTGCGAACCAGATTTCGCCTAAGTTAGAAACTATCCGAGTGTGGACATGCGCCACGCTCGGGGGCTTGGCTGTGAACCAGATTTCGCCTAATCTAAAAATTATCCGAGTGCAGACATGCGCCACACTCGGGGGCTTAGCTGCGAACCAGATTTCGCCTAAGTTAAAAACTATCCGAGTGCAGACATGCGCCACACAAGGGGGCTTAGCTGCGAACCAGATTTCGCCTAAGTTAAAAACTATCCGAGTGCGGACATGCGCCACACTCGGGGGCTTAGCTGCGAACCAGATTTTGCCTAAGTTAAAAACTATCCGCGTGCGGACATGCGCCACACTCGGGGGCTTAGCCGCGAACCAGATTTCGCCTAAGTTAAAAACTATCCGAGTGCGGACATTCGCCACACTCGGGGGCTTAGCTGTGAACCAGGTTTCGCCTAAGTTAAAAACTATCCGAGTGCGGACACGCTCCACACTCGGGGGCTTAGCTGCGAACCAGATTTCGCCTAAGTTAAAGACTATCCGAGTGCGAACACGCTCCACACTCGGAGGGCTTAGCCGCGAACCGGATTTCGCCTAAGTCAAAAAACAATGTTGGCAAACAGAACAAAAGTTTGAATATCCGAATAAACTTCGATCCGCTCGAGTTCTCCCGGCAAAAGCAAAGTATGCGAGCCGTGGGCCCGATAAAGTATCACGGTTACATCAACCACTCGGCATTCCAAGGCAAATCAGGATTTAAATGTTTTTTACTCTGCTGCGGGAGGATTGGCCGGGTCAACGAAGGTATCCAGGTCGATGCCGTCTGCGATCCGAGTTGCGGCCTCGATGAACGTGTCCATGAAGTCTTCAAACTTGAGCTTCTTCTTGTTGGCGACCTTCAGCGACTTCAAGTTCTCCTCGTCCACGTCCTTGCAGTGGACGCGGAGGAGTGCGAGAGCCACGTCAGCACCGCAGTGAGGGGTGGACTTCTTCCAGGCTTGCACACGGCTTGGGATATCCATCAGCCGAGTCATCATGGACTCCACATCAGTCTGAAGCTCTTCGCCGGGGAGTAGTTCTTAATCGATCTTGGACAGGGCAGACCTCAGTCAGATAATGTACCCCATGGCGCTTTCGAGGCGCTCCTCTAGACGGGGAATGGCCATGGCGGCACTGTCCTTGTGGAGCTGTCTTGAAGGATCCAGGTCCTTCTCCACTCGGTCCGTCTCCCGCTCAAAGTTATAGCAGAATTCTGTCAAAGAAAAATGGCTTGGGTCAGAGAAGGCGGAAAATTCTAGAGCAAACGGAAAAAATCCACTCGGCAGTGCAGCTTAGCTTCAAGTTTCTTGCCCATGTCCTCACCAAACTCTTGGACGTACTGCTCCAGCTCACCCTTCTTCTCAAGAAGCTTTGTGATCTGGTCGTTCAAGGTCTTCTTCTCCTCTTCAAAGACGCTTGCCTGGGTGTTGTGCTTCACCTCCCACTCGGCGCTGGCCTTCCTGAGCTCGGAAACTTCATTTTTGGCTGTTTCAGCAGCAGCCTTCAGAGTCTTGATCTTCTCTTCGAGCTTACTGACTGAAGCCAGTTTCTCTTCAGCGGCCTTGGTCTTGCTCCTGGCTTCCTTCTGCGCCAGCGCCAGCTCCTTGTCCTTGTCCTCCAGGGCCTGCTTCATGGTGTCTAAAGAAATAGAAGTCCTCGGCCTCATTACAAGTTGAGCATTCTCACCACAGACATCTGAAGAAGCGAATTGACTCGGATCAAAAGAAAAACACGACTCAGCTAACAGTCAAACAACGGGGTTTACCTCCAAGGGTGTTCTTCTCCTTCTCAAGGCGACTGCTCCTGTGCTTCCCCGTGTCCAGGTCCACTCTGAGCTGCACCACCTCCTTCTCCAAGTCGGCATAGTGGGTTCCCAGCTCGCATGCCCTCTGTTGCGAAACAAGGAAGTTATCAGCCGGGTGAAGGAACAAGCTTGACCAGTATCAAACCCTGAAGTACCCTCTTACAACCGAGTCGGCAATGAAGAAGATTGAGGACAACAACACACTGGTCTTCATCGTCGACCTCAAGACAGACAAGCTCGATCAGCTCGAAGCTTTCTAGTTTGTCAAGCCTCCCACTCGGCCAGCCGAGTGAGGAGTGACACTCCGGGTGTTATAAAGAAAAAAAAACTCTAAGACTATCGCCGACTGCTTCCAGTCGACGCTAGTCTCGGGGACTACACCCAGTGGGTGCACTCAGCGTGGCCCCACTGGAAAGTGACTTGTGTTGAGCTAAAAAAAGCCTATGTGTGAGTTTTATCAGACTCCCACCGATTGCCCGCAATCGATAGCAGTCTCGGGGACTACACCCAGTGGGTGCACTCAGCGTGCCCCCACCGGAAAGAACACACTAAATGACTCCGGTCGACCCGAGTGGAAATAACGACAATACAGAGTTCTAAGACTCCTGCCGATTGTTTCTAGTAAACGAGAGCCTCGGGGACTACACCCAGTGGGTGCACTCAGCATGCCCCCACTGGAGAAGAATGAACACCCAGTGGGTGTGCCCCGCGCAAACCCACTGATGGAAGTTCAGCTACAAATTTAAAACAAAAAACTTCGAACAACACTTACAATGGTACTTACTCGGACGTTGGTTCTCTGAGCCTCATTGGCGTCGTACGCTTCTCGCAACCGACTGTTCATGACCTCGACTTGGACCAAGGCTTCCTTGCTCGCCCCCACTTGGTCCTCTGGGACCCGATGCAGAGTGAAGGTGGTGGCGGGAGCCGAGTGTGGCGCGGGTGTAGGCTTGGGAGGCGGCACGGTGAGCACCAATGAAGAGCTAGCCCGAGCTGAAGGACTTGGGCCGACTGGTTCCTTGGCAATCTTCGCAGGAGAAACACGAGTCTTCTGGCCGGGCGAAGCCTCCCGCATGACGATGTCAGTTCCAGTCAGCGCCCCCTTGTCGGCCTCCGGGTTCAGCGGGTCGGCCCTGTCATCTTTGTCCAGATGGATGATTTCAGGCGGGGCTGCATGGACATTCGGGAGATAACATCAGGCTACAAACCACTCAGACAAGATTCAAGACGAACAAGCGGTCGGATTTAAACTCAAACAGGCTGGACAGTACCTTTGGAAGTCGCAACATCCGTGGCCTGGGCCTCAGGGTGCGCCTTCTCAGGGGCATCTGGGTCCGGTGAAGTGGTAGACATATCGTTCCTGCACTCGCGAAGCTGCTCAGTTACTGACCAGCTAAGACTCACTCGGCAAAGGAGATTAACACTCGTCACTTACGTTGAGGCCACGGGCACCGTCATCTTGATCCTGGGAAGAGCGGCCTTCCGAGGCTTGGTGGTGGTAAGCTTGGGCTGCTTGAGCTCCTTCTCAGGCGTCCCCGGCGACCCGGCTCGTCCGCGCTTCGCTCCACGAGTTATGGGGGGCGCGGTGGCCGACCTGGAACCACTCGGTGCGTGTGTTCCACCCCCTCGGACGCCCGGATCATGCTGCGCCTTGGTGCGGGGTTCCTTGGGACCTCCCCCGGATGGAGAGGATTTCGCTTCCTCGCCTTCCTCGGTCTCGGTGTCCTCGTCGCTGTCCTCCTCCTCTCAATCATCGTCATCTTCACGATACTGCTGTTCGGTATCACTCGTCACGTCCTCCGGGTCGCGGTCAACACTTGGGATCTGCGAGATCATCTTCTGAAAGCTCTGCTGAAAGAAAGACACACGTTGAAACCAGAGTCAAGCATACGGAAGAACCTCTACTGAAATCACTCGGATGAAAGACAAACTTACATCTGTAGGCGGGTGCTCCAGATCATACGGATGCACTTTTCTGGACCCGCGTGGATTGTCACGTGCGGAGGTGATCGCCTTGATCTTCCCCTCGACGGCCTCCTCGGTCAGGTCTCCGGGAAGTACTCGGGTAGGATCACTCGACCCTTCATACCTCCACATTGGATGCTCTCTGTCCTGCAGCGGCTGGATGCGCCAACTGAGGAACGCTTCCAGCAAGTCCATCCCGTCAACTCCAGCACGCACCACCCCTACCAGGGCATCCACCAGGATCCCAACCTCCACCTTCTCCTCCTTGGCCACGGTGAGGGACGGCGGGGCAGCAACCCTCGCTGCTGAGTACAGCGAGAGCCCAGTCGGGTTCCCTTCACTCAGCACGTCCTTGCAGTAGGACCAGCTGTCCTGCTAGCCCTTGACGGAGTCGGGGAAGCTCATCTTGGGGAAGGCTGAGTGCCCCCTGAGCTGGATACCCAACCCCCCGCACTGCTGGGTCACATTGGTCTTCTTCCCTCTCGGCGAATCCTTCTTCACCGTCATCGATCGACAAGTGAAGATGTGCTTGAACAACCACCAATGGGGGTAGCAGCCGATGAAGTTCTCGCATAGCGAGATGAACGCCGCCAAAAAAACCATCGCATTTGGCGGGAGGTGGTGGAGCTGCGCTCCGAAGAAATCTAAGAAGGCACGGAAGATAGGGTGCGGAGGCATCAAAAAACCTCGCTCGACGTGGGTGACGAGGAGGACTCGCTTGTCGGCGTTCGACGCGGGTTCGACTTCATCCGCCTCAGGCAACCTCCAGCCGCCCGCGTGGATCAGTCCCTCGTCTTCCAGTTCTTTCAGCCGGCCCTCCGTCACCCGCGAGGGGACCCAGTCCCCCTGGATGCGGCCCGCCACCGCGCCGCCACTCGAGGACACGCCCTTCCCCGCCTTCTTCACCCTCTCTAACCTGGCTGTCGTATCCTTCACCATGGTTTCGGGTGCTCGGGAGCTCGAGACGGAGGAGCAAGAGGAAGGGGAGAGTGGAGGAAACGAGAGGAAAAGGGGATCTAGAATTTACCCTAGCCCACGCAAGTTTTATACCATGGGTAAAAATTCGTCGGGCGGAATCTCGGCCGCAGATCTCTGGATCGGATGGAGCTCGCGGCGGGAGCGCATGCAGACATGACGGAGCACGTGGCAGTTGTCAGGGCGAAAATCGAGGCGCCACGCCCCACTTTCCCCACTAGCCGCGGCGTAACCGCTTCTGCGCGCGCACGCATGATTTCGAATCCCGGAAATCCCGCAGCGAATCGGCTTGACAGATTGCACCCGCATCGTTTCCTAAGAAACACCCGTCGGCCCGACCGACCGCCTTTCGCAGGCCTCCGTGCACTCGGACACGTTAAACACCCGACTGGAGTCACCTCCAGGATTGCGAAAGGACGAGCCCGACGCCCCTCCGCGGGTTAACTTGGCCCTTTCACTAGGCTCCAAGGCGCGTATCTCGTAAATTTTGACTCGGAGTTGGCCCGCGTCGGTGTTCCCCAGGGATACAGGGTGGCATCTCCCCAGAGATTCAGTCCACGCACCGGCGTCGTCACTCGAGTTTCATGGCGTGCCTTGATACGTCTCCGTCATATCTATAATTTTTTATTGTTTTATGCCAATATTCTACAACTTTCATATACTTTTGGCAGCATTTTATATGATTTCTTGGACTAACATATTGATCCAGTGCCCAGTGCCAGTTCTTGTTTGTTGCATGTTTTTTATTTCACAGAAAATCCATATCAAACGAAGTCCAAACGCGATAAAAATTTATGGAGATTTATTTTGGAATATATGTGATTTTTGAGAAAAAGAATCAATGCAAGACGATGCCCGAGGGGGCCACAAGCTCAGAGGGTGCGCCCCCTACCCTGGGCGGGCCCAGCAGGCTTGTGGCTACCCCGTAAGGCGGTTGGGGCCCTTCTTCTGCCGCAAGAAAGATAATATCCGGAAGAAAATCCCCTCAAAATTTCAGCCCAATCGGAGTTACGGATCTCCGGGAATTTAAGAAACGGTTTTTGGCCAGAAAACAGGAATGCGAAACAGAAGAGAACAGAGAGAGAGATCCAATCTCGGAGGGGATCCTGCCCTCCGGGAGCCATGGCGGCCGTGGCCCAGAGGGAAAACTCTCCTCCCATCTAGGGGGGAGGCCAAGCAAGAAGAAGAACGAGGGGGGCTCTCTCCCCCTCTCTCCCGGTGGCGCCGGAACGCCGTTGGGGCAACCATCGTGACGGCGATCTACACCAACAATTTCGCCGCCGTCAACACCAACTCTCTCCCCCTTTATGCAGCGGTGTAACACCTCTTATCCCCGCTGTAATCGCTACTTAAACATGGTGCTTTACGCTATATATTATTATCCAATGATATGTGGCAATCCTATGATGTTTGAGTAGATTCGTTTTGTCCTATGGGTTGATTGATGATCGTGATTGGTTTGAGCTATATGTTTTATTTTGGTGCTGTCCTATGGTGCCCTCCGTGTCGCACAAGCGTGTGGGATTACCGCTGTAGGGTGTTGCAATACGTTCATAATTCGCTTATGGTGGGTTGCGTGAGTGACTGAAACACAAACCTAAGTAAGGGGGTTGTTGCGTATGGGAGTAAAGAGGACTTGTTACTTAATGCTATGGTTGGGTTTTACCTTAATGATCTCTGGTAGTTGCGGATGCTTGCTAGAGTTCCAATCATAAGTGCATATGATCCAAGTACGAAAAGTATGTTAGCTCATGCCTCTCCCTCATATAAAATTGCAATAATGATTACCGGTCTAGTTATCGATTGCCTAGGGACAAATCCTTTTCTTGTGTTACAAAAGCTTTCTACTAATCAACTAACTTTTATTATCTTGCAATTTACTCTTAGTTTTATTCTTGCTAAGTACTCCTAGTTTTATTCTTGCAAAGTAGTTCTAGCATTACACCTACAAAGTACTTCTAGTTTCATATTTGTTCTAGGTAAAGCAAACGTTAAGTGTGCGTAGAGTTGTATCGGTGGTCGATAGAACTTGAAGGGAATATTGATTCTACCTTTAGCTCCTCGTTGGGTTCGACACTCTTATTTATCGAGAAAGGCTACAACTGATCCCCTATACTTGTGGGTTATCATGCCTTCACTCGGCCTCAAGCCCATCTCTCCTGAGAGACACGCGGATGCCACCAAGTTTTGCCTAGCAATCGGCACCATCCGATCATTCGGAAGTTCTCTAGTCCAGAATCCGTTGCGGCTTCTCCCGAGGATAACCGCGGGAAGAGCGGAGGCCGAGTGCCCCTGAAGCACTCGGACCACTCTGAAAGCTCAACCCACCCGTCTTGTTAAGCCTCAACCGATTCGAGGGCTAATGATGGGGTCACCTACCACCGGTAGGGACAAGGACCTAACATCTAGGGCCCACCTAAGGCCCACACTATTATTCAGAGACCCCTGGGTCACAAGTTCAATCGGATGCACACCGCGAAGGACTCACTCGGACCCTACACGGACAGCACTCGGACGGACGTCTACTCTCCAGTCGGCCAGTCATCATCACTCGGACAAAGGAGACGTGCGGACGGCGTGGAGCTGCAGCGGTCGGGTAGTCTTCAACTAGACTTTAATCATAGTTATGGCTACCATTACCAATAACTGCCATAGTCATAGCTGTGTTAATCAGCGTTAAACGCCCTTAACCGATGTAATTAATGTCATAAAGACCCAAGCGACGTGGTGGCGGGGAAGCTGCAGCGAACTCCTATATAAGCTGCACTCTCCCTCCCGTCGCAAGGTTAAGCTCTCATTGTAATCAGATACCCCCAGAAAAAACAAGCCTCAGGGCACGAGACGTAGGGCTTTTACCTCCTCCGAGAGGGGCCTGAACTCGCTAAGTCCGAGTGTCACACTTGTGATGTAGCTAGGCTCTGCTCCTTATTCGTACCCCCAGTACTTACTGTCAGACTGGTAACCACGACATGTCTAGCATCATCGGTGGGCGTGTGGAGGTGTATCTCCGGCGGATCTGTCCTTGGTGGATTTGTTCGGATCTGGTCGTAGTTCGTCTACGTTCGTGTGTTTTCAGGTTGGATCCTTCCGATCTACGCTACTCTTCATCGGCGGCGGTTGTTGTTCTGTTGCGCTGGTCCTATGGGGTCTTAGCATGACGACTGCCTGACTGTTTACTAAAACAAGTTTTGCCCGGCTCCGGCGAGGGAGGGGCAATGACGGCGGCGCGCCTTCGGCTCGCTTCAGTGCTTGTAGGCGTCGCTAGGTGGTCTACGGATTTGGATGTAATTTTTATTATTTCTGGTGTTCGTTGTACTGCCATGATTGAAGATGAATAGATCGAAAGTTTTCTCGCAAAAAAAAAGTTTATTGTTGTTGATATGTTTTTCTTCCACCAATGGGCGCTTATGAAGGATGATGACAACTGAAGAATGAATTTCCGAGGATGGGGAGAGCTGAGTTTTGCACAATCATGTCAAGAAACAAATGTGTTTCAGGATCCGATTCTGGTTTCGGGAACGACCATAAAAACATGGGGGTAAAACTTCACACGTGTTTGATTAAATGGGGTAAAACGGACGAGCTTCACTTAAATGAGGTAATCCATGTTTAAACTACCAAAAGATGGGGCAAAATTGAATAAATCTAAAAGAATGAAGAAAAAAAAGGTGCAACTTTAGATTTGATGATATGCAACAACACACCTTTCAAAGACGAGGTTGCACCACCTTACTTTTATAATGGTAGACTTGGCATCAACCGAGAAATGAAGCGACCGAAAAATAGTGAATCCAAAAGAAAAATCTAAAGAACTTGGTTGCAGTTTGTTGGTGTTGTTGTTGTTGTTGTTGTTGTTGTCAGTGGCGGAGACAGGGGGGACTAGCAGGGGCCCTGGCCCCCCCTAACATCTGAGATTACACCTAATTAGCTGATTTCCCTCAAAAAAAAAACCTAATTAGCTGATGAACAGTGCCAAGTTGGTGATGATTTATTGCTAAAAAACCTATTTTACAACAGTTTGGCCCTCCCCAACTTGTTTTGACAACATCCGGCCCCCCTAATCCGATTTTTCTAGCTCCGCCACTGGTTGTTGTTGCTCTGTTCTTCGTATGCCAAAGGAGTGATTATGCTTACTAAGGACGATGACGACAGGGAGAACTGTCTATCACGTCGGGAAGCCAATGTGTTTCAGGTTCCGGTTACGGTTTCGGGAACGACTAAAGAAATGCATACTTCCACTTTGGATTCCTTATCCCTCTCTTGGTCTCTTCACTTTGTTCGTTTGTCGTGTGTGCTAGCCGTACGGGCCCCCTGTAAATCCTCCAAGACATTTCGATGTTTAAACATCAGTGCAGACGACGACCAAATACAATGGTGGATTCCATGGGGAGCGTCACCGAGCTCGGCGCCATGATCTCCGACGCATGCCGGGAAGCGGAGAAGCTCCCGGGTGCTCTCATCTCATGCGGCGTCGTCCAAGCCGCGGCTGCACTCTGCGTGATCATCTCTAGCGCGCCCAGAGGTTTGTTTCTCCACCACGGCAAGGCGCCGTACTACCTGTACTACGGCATCCTCGTCGCCGTGGCCATCTTCGGGCTCTTTGAGGCGTCGGCCGGCTTCTGGGTGTCCGGCGACGTGGTCGGGCGGCGTGCCGTCGGGAAGACGATCATGTGGGTGTCAACCGTGCCCCTGGTCATGGTCGCTGCTCTGGGAGGAGGGCTCGTCATCCTGAACATGAAGTAGCTGATCCAATTTCTCGACGTATCTCTCGTTCGTTTCGTTTGCTGTCATATACTACTACTGTTGCAAAATAAGCAGGGGTGAGGCGCGTTGCTTTGTGCCAGTTGTGTCTGTACCTGTGAATTGATGTTTCATTTGCTCCCACTTGTAATCTGTATGTGTTTGCTATGTTCGTGAGATTCGAGTGAGATTTGGGCTATTACGCTGTGATTATCCCGTGTATTTTAAGCGATGTTTTTGTCATCAGGTTTTTCAATAAGAACGAAACTGCATTTTTTTCATTTATTTATTTGATGCGAGAACGAAACTGCATTTGTTTTGATCGGAAGCAGAGGAACGAGGCAGTCAAGAACAGAACATGCATCCGGCACTCCAGTGCCCATTTAACGGCAAGTCTAAATGCCCAGTAAATGCACATGGGCCACGCGACTGGCCCGGCCCATTAACGCTTGAAGGTAGCGACTCGGACCTAGCAACCTATTTTTCCCTGTACCGCTTTCTAGCGTTTTTTTTTACGTTTTCAGTCATTTTTTTCATTCGGTTTAAAAAATATTATTATAACAATTGAAAAACTGATTATAAATCTTAACGACATTTATTAAAGGAATTAAAATATTTTTAAAAATTATGGACATTTTCTGAAAATTATGATTTTTCCCCAAAGGAACACTTAAAAATCTGAATATGTTTTTAACAATTTAAATTTTTAAAAACTAGACTATTTATGAAATATTGAAATTTTTTAAAAATTGTAACAATTTTTAAAGGTAAAAATTTAAATTAAAATATGAAGGAAAAATAAATAAAGAAAACAAATGGACCGGAACCTTCTCCTGTAGTTGCAATGTACCTTATATACTGTAACAAATGTGGATGAAAACATCCGATCAAGCTTCTAGTTTTTTTAGAGAGAATGTCGAGCTTTTTGTTAGTCTTTTTTTGTTTGAAACACTTGTAACTGTATTCATACTCACCAGGCAGCAAGCCTGGTAAGCTATCTAAAAAAAACTGTATTCATATTCGCAATCATTACAAGTACACTGTTTTTGATATATGATCCAAAAAATTATAAAGTAACTTCTACAACTAAGAATTATAATGAAATTTCCCTAAAGAAAGTAAATACAACGAAATTTCTTGTAGACATCTTTTTTGTAGTATCAATCTTTGCAAGGCAAAAAACTGTCAAGACTTTAGTAAAGGGACTATAATTTAACTGGAGCAGTGATATTGTCACTCGTTTATCTGCACCGATTTTGACTACTGATGAAAGTTTTCGAAAGCCCCTTGAGTCGTTCATTCGAAAAGATAGGAAGCCATGAACGATGAACGTACTTGGGTCAGGGATGATCTCTTAGAAGTGCAGACCGTCGAATCACAAAATCCTCACTGTAACGTAGAGAAAAGATTCCAACTTCACAAAAAATCAAACCAACAAAAGCAACATGACACATAAACTCATCTGGTCTGAATAATCAGATCCGCGAGAACATAGACCTCTCTGGATTCATGGCACAGTCACAACGAACCGGAGTAATTTATTTGTAAAACTCCGCGACTACCACTAGATGTTGATGAAGACTAGAAATTTCTTGAAGATTTGAGATCTCCCACCTCTCAGCATCAAGATGACAGCCAGAGACGAGGGGACGAGAAGGTTTTCAGCCGGGGCTTTCCTTAAAGAAGCTAACGCTGAAAAGTGCACCACCAATCAATGAAGGAAGGGAGGTCGGGTTTCTTTACCCGGCTGACCACTTGGCCCAAGGGCCAGTTGAAGCTTGTGTAGATGTTGTAAGATGAAGGGAACTTCACCCTTGATGAGAACCGAACGGATGATATTCCACAAGTCATGGCAGAAGAGAATGATATCCTCACGACACCTTTCTATGAAGAGGAGGTCAGAATTGCGGTGTTCCAAATGGAACATAACAAAGCTCCAGGTCCGGATGGCTCCCCCCCCCCCCCCCCCCCCCCCCCCCCCCGCGGAATTCTATCATAATTTCTAGGATATCATCATGCCGATCTATTAGAATTGTTCAATTGTCTTCATGCCAAATTGACTTATTCAAGATTTGGGTGAGATTGTTTTGTTGCCGAAAATCAAGGAGGCTGAAAGAATCCAGCAATAAAGACCCATATGCCTTCTTAATGCCAGCTTCAAGGTATTCATGAAAGTGGCCACTAGGCTCAACTCAGTAGCTGAGCATGTCGTCCGGCCATCTCAAATGGCTTTCATGCAAGGGAAATATACTTGACGAAGTAATAAACCTACATGAGACCATTCATTAGATGCACTGGAAAAACATGAGTGGAGTAGTATTCAACATTGACTGTGTAAAGTATTATGACAAAGTCAAATGGTCATTTCTTCAATAGACCCTGAGAATGAAAAACTTCTCTCGGAAATGGCGCCAGTGGGTCCAAAATTTTGTTACTAGAGGTAGCGTGGCTATCAAAGTAAATGATGAAATAGTCCTACTTTTAGACAAAAAAGGACTACATTAGGGTGACCCTGTGTTGGCTATCCTGTTTGATCACCCCTAGCAGGATGTTCAGATTGCAAGAGTAGCACCACATGTTGTGGGCAGTGGATTCTCCATTTTTCAATATACCGACGATACGGTTCTTTTTATGGAACATGACTTGGATAAGACTGGAAACTTGAAGCTTTTTCTTTCGGCTTTTGAGCAAATGTGAAGTTTTAAAATTAACTTTCATTAAACGAATTGTTCTGCTTTGGAGAAGCCACTGAGGCAGTGACTGAATATGTTTGACCTGTTTGATTGTGCACAAGGCCAATTCCCAATTAAGTATTTGGGAATTTTGATTCATTGTCGGCTAATGCGGAGTGGAAACATGTAAAACAGTGTTAGAGAAATGGTTGAGCAGTTGGAAATGCAAGTTGCTCTCCGTTGGAGGACGGCTGGTCTTGATCAATTATGTCCTCACCAATATGGTTCTCTATATGCTATCCTTTTTCCAACTCCCAAAAGGGGTCTTCGAAAGGTTGGATTAAGGATTTTTTTTGGCAACGAGACAACAAAAAAAATAGTACAAGCTCACTAAAAGGAGCATGTTATGTAGGCCAAAAGACCAAGGCAGTCTAGGATGCCTTACTTAGTAAATGGTTGTTCGAAGTACTTACTGAGGATGGCGTTTGGCAAACCCTACTACCCAATAAGTTAGGCCAAAAAGGTGTGTCTCAGGCCTGTTGAAAATCTGGTTATTTACACTTTTGGGTTGGTCTAGTGGGGATAAAGAAACATCATTTCCGCTTTGGATCCTTCGCGATAAAAGACTGCTCAAAGATACATCTCTCGGAGGAAAAGTGGCTAGGTAATGCCACTCTTTAGGAACGATATCCAACTTTATACTATATTGTACCCGATAAGAATGATACTCTTGCGCAGGCGCTCAATTCATTCCTGTCGGATATATCATTCAGACGGGATTTGATTGGGGCCCGTCTTTTGTCATGGCAAAATCTTCCCTATCATTTGGACTCGATCAACCTGACAAAAGGACGAGATATGTTTGACTAGAATCTCACTAAATCGGGGTCCTTTACGGTCAACTCTATGTACCGTGCACTTGAGACCCCAGTGGATAATAACATGAAAATTTGAAAGACGAAGATTTCACTAATTGTTAAGATTTTCATGTGGTATCCTTGAAAGGGGTTGTACTAATAAAAGATAATCTGGCCCGTCGCAATTCGGCAAGGAAGCAAGAAGTGTAGTTTTTGTACTAACAATGAGACAATCAAACACCTCTTTTTCCAATGCAAGTTTGCGTGTTTTACGTGGTCAGTCATCCAAATAGCGTTCAATTTGTATCCGCCCACAAGTGTTGCCAATATTTTTGATCACTGGCTCGATGGAATCCTAAATAGGTGTAAAACGCTAATAAGGATGAGAGCGTATGTCTTATTATGGCCGCTTTGACTATGTAGAAATGATTTTGTTTCCGATGGCAAAAACTCTTCTCCTTTGCAGGTAATTTTCTATTGTACGCACTAACTTCGTATGTGGTCTATGCTACACCGAGCGGAGTACCAAATGTTGTTCAAGGCGGTGTGTATGCGGTTGGAGCGGGTGACCAGAAAGGTTTTTACTTAACTTGAGCGGCAACATAATCTCCAGATCGGTCCACCACCTCATTCACCATAGGCATATTGTCGGTCCTATATAACTTTACTATTACCAATATGTCGGTTTATCTTTTGTTTTTTAAACTATTGGCGTGCGGCGGCTGGCTTGGGGCAGCGGTAGTGCGGTACAAGAGCTGACTGCCAGCACACGTCGCGACTGTGCAGGGGGGAGAGAAGTGCTAAGGCCGACACGTGTGTGGGAAGTGTCACCTGGCAAGACAGCAAGATGATCGGCGAAGGTTAAGATCAGTCACCCGATCCAAATCGTTTCCCTTACTTTTTTGTAGGAACGAGTAATATATTACAACATGGGAGTTATAAAATACACCAGGTCTTCAACATAATGTTTAGAGACCGTAAAAAGATTGCACATGGTCTATTTTTTTAAGAGAATGTACACACTAGAGAAAACCATTCCTCCCATCTATCTTTGTGAGAGAGGCCGCAAATTCTTTTGCTTTTTACATGCCACTCTGGTGACCGGTGGCGGGGAGGGAAATCCAGGCCCGGCCCTGATGGGAGCGAACAGGGAGGCCGCCTCGGGCCCCCAGGTGCCAAGGGCCCCCCAATTCTGCTCTTAAATGGCCCAGAATGCCGATCTATTGCCTACTCCTATGACCCTTCGCTGATTTCCTCGCCTTCCTTCTTGTTACTGCTACGATTGAGGGCCTTTGCGATTGATTAATAGAGCAGTTATTGCATGCGATTAGTTAGGCGTGGTTATAAAAAATCCCTCTTAATTTCCTTCCTTAATCTTCATGCAAAAAAAATGCTTTCCTTAATCCACAAGCCGAAACTTGTGCGCCCAATTTATGGGGAAAACAGTACTAAGGGAAGTGACAATGCCACACACGGGCGAGAATAGATCAAGATCGTGATGCTTGATATACATCTACTATGCGTCCATGGTGCCGCCTCGGGTCAAAGCAGATCTAGGTCGGAGGAGGGCTGGAGTGCCGGAGATAGCGTCGCTGCCTCGCACGAGACCACACTGACTCGCCGTGAGGCTAGATCGTACTGCCAGGGCATGATTACAATTATAGAAGAGAAGGTATGTCTCTAATCTCTATTTGTATAGATATGGCCTAGGAAATTTTATCATGATGGTTGATCAAAATTTATGCATGATCATCGTCATGGCCTCTGCGTTTTTGCAATTGGACACTAATAATCGATTTATGAGTATTGTTAATGGATAGATATCATTGGGGTTATTAAGTTTTATGTTTGGAGACTTGCCGGTAATTGCTATGGAGGAATAAACTAATTCATAAGGTAGGGGTTATACATAATACAATCTGACATCTAAATGGATGACAACATGAGTGATCATTGGCATTTAAATCATCCATTAGTCTTGACCAGGTACCAATTTTTACTATAGCTAGTTAGGATCAAAGAAATTAGGAACACTTAATAATAGAGCAATCTTCAAATCATTCAAATTATAAAGCTACCGGACATGTTAGTAAAGAAGAGACTTATATATAAGAGAAAAAATATTGTGTTTCCTTTTATCAGAGATTCAAAACATTTTTTGTAATACTTATTCGTGTTTATGTTAAGGGCCTCTAGGTTTAGTTTCGCCCGGGGCCCCCAAAATCTCAGGACCGGCCCTGGGGAAATCCTGTTGTCTCGGTTCCGGCTAGTAGATATGTTAGTATTTTAGTCCTCGCAGGGACGCTTCACCTTCGAGCCGGTCTTCCGGGCTCCCATCCTCCTCGGGACATATTCGACGGGATTTGTTATTAGGTTCTTCGGATCGATTCGAGGGTTCAATGACGATGACTGTGGCTTTGAAGCATTGGTCCTTAGAGGCATGTGCACAAAGACTTCTCGGTCGTCGTCGACAAGGTTGGATCGACTCCGGTATGGGAGTGGCAACCGCGGCGCGCAAGGCGTCAGTCAGGCAGTGGTCGTTCGACGGTTCAGAAATTTCAATGCAATTTCCATTATGCTATGGATTTGGATGTTTTGTACTTCTGGTGAATAGATTTGGGTCTTTTAAAGAAAAAGTCACAAATAACAAATCGCAGACCACGAGAATCGAATCGTACGCCGAATGGATGGATTCCTCTGGCACGAGGAAAGAGGAGAGGGGGTTGCGGTGGTGACTGGAGGCCTCCGGGTTCATCGCCCGCGAGAGCGACCCGGCAGGCACGGGCGTGGACACCTAGGTAAGAACAGCTGCCATGTAGATGTAGTGGACACCCCCGCTTCTAGTTCCTATCGCATTGTGTATTGTTTCTCTTCTCGGCTGCTTCCCCTCTACAAGGTCATTCCTTGCACTTTCCTCCACTGACCATCGCTCAAAGCCTCAAACTGCTTCTGCCGGATCTGATGGAGGCCGCGATTGCAGGGCTGGTGCAGACCATCCTTGCAACACTCCTGGTCGACAAGCTTGATGCCTGGATTCGCCAAGCCGGGCTTGCCGACGACATCGAGAAGCTCAAGTCGGAGATCAGGAGAATCAGGCTGGTGGTCTCTGCCGTGAAGGGGAGGGCGATTGGGAACGAGCCGTTGGCTGAAGCTCTCACTCTTCTCAAGGAGCTGCTGTGTGACGCCGACGATGTTGTTGACGAGCTCGACTACTACAGGCTCCAACAGCAGGTAGAAGGAGGTACGCCCACTGCCTGCAGAAGTGCAGATACACGTTTGCTCATCTTTTCTGTTCAAGCAGCAGGATCATGCCGATTCCCCTTAATTTTCTGGTCCACGTTTTCTGTTTCTTGGCGCACCCACAGTTGACGACCCCGAAGGCGTGCAAGCAACAGAGCAAGTGCATCCATTAAGGGGCAATTCTGACATACACATACCCAGTAAACGTGGCGGCAAGAAACGACGGTCCAAGGCATGGGAAAATTTTGATGTCACAGAAGAAGATGACAGCGAAAAGCCTGTCAAAGCGAGATGTAAGCATTGTCTCACAGAGGTCAAGTGCAGAACCTTGAACGGGACCTCCGGGATGCTCAACCATAGCAAGGTTTGCAAGAAGAAACCAGTTGGATCAAATGGCCACCCACAAAACCCGTCAAGGTAGCTAAGCAATTTATATCTTGCAATTCATATTTTTAGATGTAAGTAGTACACATAAAGCGACTTAATCAAGAGCCCACCGTGGTTCTAATAGCCAGTCGACGGCCTCTATTTGCAGGACCGGTGATTCTACTGGAGATGCAATGTTTACCGTAACCGGTGATTCAACTAGCAGAAAAAGAAGGAGACCGGACGAGGAGCCAACACAGATCACCACAGCTGACACACATATCCATTGGGACAAGGCCGAGTTATCCAATAGGATACAGAAAATTACTAGTCAGTTACAAGACATCAGTGGGGAAGTGAGTGAGTTTCTCAAGCTACATGGATTAGATTCCGGCTCTGCTTCAAGTTCATATCAACACCACAGTACAGCCTCACCTCAGTATCAAAGAACATCAAGCCTTGTTCCAAGAAGAGTGTATGGGAGAGTTGCAGAAAAAAACTCCATCATAAAGTTGATACTTGAAGACAAACATGATGATGTAAGGGTTCTGCCTATTGTAGGCATTGCAGGTGTTGGAAAAACAACTCTTGCTCAACTTGTATACAATGATCCAGATGTGCAAAGTCAGTTTGACCTCAGGATGTGGGTTTGGGTGTCTCACAATTTTGACCAAGTAAGGCTCACAAGGGAGATGTTAGACTTTGTTCCTCGAGAAACACATGAAGCTTCTCTTCACAAAGATGGAAGTCATGAAGGAATGCACAGTTTGGCAAAGCTTCAGGAGATGTTGAAAAGTAACACAAACTCAAAGAGGCTTTTAATTGTTTTAGATGATGTCTGGGATGACATGAATGATTGGCAATGGGACCAAGTCTTGGCTCCTTTGGTATCGAGTCATGTGGAGGGTAGTGTGATTCTAGTCACTACTAGAAATTTGTCTGTTGCGCAAAGGTTAGGCACACTCAAACCGGTCAGCTTAGGTGCTTTGGACCATCATGATTTTTGGTTATTGTTCAAATCGCGTGCATTTGGTGATAAGAACTATGAGGAGCATAAAAGTTTAAGTGCCATCGGGCAAAAAATAGCTGAGAAATTAAAAGGCAATCCATTAGCAGCAGAATCTACAGGAGAACTATTGAGGAAGGAACTTAACGTTAATCATTGGAATAACATTCTGGAGAATGAAGACTGGAAATCCCTGCAACTCAACAGAGGCATCATGACTGCTCTGAAGCTTAGTTATGATCAACTTCCCTACCATTTACAGCAATGTTTCTCCTATTGTTCTATATTCCCGGACAGTTATCAGTTTCTTAGCCAGGAGTTGGTCTGTTTTTGGATATCACAGGGATTTGTTAAGTGTAACAACTCTAGTCAAAGGCTGGAGGAGATAGGACAGGGCTATCTGACTGATTTGATTAACCTGGGCTTCTTTCAGCAAGTTAAGAGAGAAGAATCCCATCTATGCAGTCAAATTATGTATGTTGTGTGTGGTCTCATGCATGATTTTGCGTTGATGGTTTCAAGGACAGAATGTGCAACTATAGATGGTCTACAGTGCAACAAAATATCTCAAACTATACGACATTTGTCAATATTAACTGATTTTGTATACAACAAAGATGAGCATGGGAACATTTCTCGTAATGAAAGGTTTGAAGAAAATCTGAGAAATACAGTTACGTCAGTTAGCAAATTGAGGACATTGGTGTTACTTGGGCACTATGACTCTTTCTTCTTACTGTTGTTTCAAGATATATTCAAAAAGGCACATAATTTACGCTTGCTGCACATGTCTGCCATATCCGCTGATTTACTAAAATGTGGGTCCAATGTGGTGGATGGGGTTTTCCCTCAAGTGTTGAGCAAGTTGTATCATCTTCAAGTATTAGATATTGGGCCATACACTAATATACCTGATGGTATAAATGATCTTGTTAGCCTTCGGCATCTTGTTTTACAGCAGGGGTTGTACGCTTCCATTGTCACCATTGGTAACATGACACCTTTTCAGAAGCCACATGATTTTAAGTTTCAAATTTCTAGCAACTTTGAGATAACACAACCCCAATCGATGAGCGGGCTTGTGCAAGATGGGGCGCGTCAACTTGATAATGTTAAGACTCTGAAGGAAGTTTACGAGGCAGTCCTGAAGGACGTTTATGAGGCAGTACTGAAAGAAAATAAACTCTTAGAAAAACTGCATTTATCCTGGAAGGCATCTTCTGCGGAAACAGGTGTGAGGCTCTTGCCAATGGATGAATGTGGCCCAAGTTCTGAACCTTCTGTCAGTTCTCTGGACAAAGCACGAGAGATGCTTGAGGATCCTAAACTACGTCGGCACTTAGAGATTCTCCAGATATCTGGGTACGGTAATGCTACCTCACCAATTGGGCGTGCCTATATTAACTCAGTAACCTCCTTGCAGACGCTTCATCTTGATAATTGTGGAGGATGGAGAATACTTCCATCTCTTGAAAGTCTTCCATTTCTTACCAAGCTGAAGTTGAGCAGTATGCGGCAAGTAGTAGAAGTACTGGTTCCTTCACTGAAGGAGCTAGTTTTAATTAAAATGCCGAAATTAGTGAGATTGAGATGCTCAAGCACTTCTGTGCAAGGTCTGAGCTCTAGCTTAAGGGTACTGGAGATCAATAATTGTGAAGCACTTAAGGAGTTTGATCTGTTTGAGAACGATGATAATTTCGAAGTCGTGCATAGGTCACGGTTGCTTGGGCTTAGAAAATTAATTCTGATTGATTGCCCTCAACTGAAAGTGTTGAAGCCTCTTCCACCTTCAACCACCTGTATTGAGTTATTTATCAGTGGAGTATCAGAACTTCCGAGTATGTGGGGATCATCTAGTGAAACTTTACGTATTGGGAATGTTGATGAGGATGGAGACGATGGTTTTGATAAATCTTGTGATGAGTTGAGGATACTGGATGATAAAATTTTAGCGTTCCATAATCTTGGAAACCTCAAATCGATGGAGATAACTGGTTGCCGAAATCTAAGGTCTTTTTCGTTCCAAGGTTTTAGTCAACTTGTCTCTTTAACGAGTTTAGAAATATACTCGTGCTATGAACTTTTCTCTTCATATGTGATGCCAGAGCATACCCATGAAGATGTGATAGCTGCAGATTGCCTGGCCTTCCCATCTCTTAAAAATCTCAGTATTGAGAATTGTGAAATAGAGGGGGAGTGGGTATCTCTGATGCTGCAACATGCGCCAGGCTTAGAGAAATTGTATTTTGGCTTACTGGAATTATTAATCTTAGAGGAGGAAGATGACGAGTTAGCTGGAGGCGTACCCATGCACATTGCATTAAATCTCATCTCCCCTCTCAAGGTTATAAATATTCAGAGCTGCCGTTTTCTAACATTTAACTTGGGCAAGGAAAGCTTCTCAGGATTTACCTCCCTTGAGAAGCTAATCATTTGGGACTGCCCCGACCTGCTCTCGTCGTTGGTGCATACAAACGGAAGATGGCTCCTCCCGAACTCCCTTGGCGAGCTTCAAAGCAATGGCCATTTGCAAGGATCGCTGCAACCTTGCTTTCCTAGCGATATCACCAGCCTTAAGAAGTTAGTGGTACGGAGCAGCCCAGGTTTGCAATCTCTACAGCTGCACTCATGCACGACACTGGAAGAATTGATAATCGATGACTGTAAATCGCTCACCGCACTAGAGGGCTTGCAATCCCTTGGCAGCCTGAGGCATTTGGCACTATACAAATGCCCTGGCTTGCCTCCATGTTTGGAGAGCTTGACAAATCAGGGCTATGAGCTATGCTCTCGGCTAGAAAAGCTGGAGACCGATGACCGCCTTACCACGTCATTGTGTGAGCACCTCACTTCCCTGCGACTCCTCAAGCTTCGATATTTCGCACTAACATGTGAGGAACAGAGAGCGCTTCTGCTCCTCGAGTCCCTGCAAGAGCTCGAATTTTCCGGCTGTTCTGATCTCATAGATCTTCCTGCAAATATTCACACCCTTTGTTCCCTCAAGAAGTTGAAGATACATGACTGTTCGAAAATCTCGAGGCTGTCAGAGACATGCCTCCCACTTTCACTGGAAGAACTGAAAATCGAGGAATGCAGCAAGGAGCTTGCTGGTTCTTGCAGGCGGCTAGCAACAAGCAAACTAAAAGTCAAAATTAGTCGATGTTGGTGAAATCTACACAGACAACATATATCTCGCTAGTTTTCTTTTGATGAAATCTTGCGCCATATATCATCAGAGTTGGCATACTCTCATCAATGGCGGTGTGCTCATTCCAGAACGAGCTGTCTATGCAGGCGAGCATATATCATGTAACAGGTAAACCAGCATGTTTTGCTGTTTGTTATTCATCTCTTCTTAAAAATAATGATTAATTTTCATGCAGAGTGAATTCTATGACACAAACCTGAAGATTCATGCCTTGATCAGTCAGAAGTCAAAGTGGCTTCGCAGACACCTATTGTCTGCATAAATTACTAACTAATTTTAATATGCAGGTCTGTAACCTGGTGTGTCGCCGCTGATTCTTTTGTTGTCACATGAGTGATGCACAATGACGTGTGTGTACTATGCTATCTTTTTTGTGAGGAGTCTGTACATCCTAACAAGTACTCCCTCCGTAGTGATCTATAAACGCTCTTATATTTTTTTAGTACATTTCTTATCATCTCTTGCCTTTATGATGCTTCATAGAGTTATTTACCCAAAACCACAACACTTGGGGATAAGGTAACAACTTGGTACCAGGTTCTAGTCAGGGCATAAAAAACACAGAAACTGCGCCTAGCCTGTAACGGAGAGCATTGATTGTCTGATAAGCTCACGCAAACAGCAAAACTGACAAGTTGGGCCCACCTGTCACGTTGACATGGAATGCTTGTGTGGACAATGCGCTGAGTTGGACGAGGGCCCCACCTGTAAATGACTCAAGAGTTTTTCTTTATTCCTTTTTGGAGCGCCCTAGCCGCGCGCGCCGTTGTGGAGTGCCATGGCCAAGACCGTGCTCGCGGCGCCCGTCGGGAGGCCCTGGTCGCGCCCTGCTCGTGGCGGTGCCACTTGGTGGAGCACCCTGGCCGCACCAGTGCTCGAGGCGGTGCACCCGGACGCGGTCACCGCCCACGGATCCACCGGGGATGGCGACAACGACGCGAGCTCGCCGTCGAAATGCTTGCTGCGGGTGGTCCTCCCCTACAATTTATCTCGAATTACCATGGCTTGGACATGGTTGTCCAAGCCATGGGAGATCACTTTCTCCGCATCATTGATCACCAATCGATCACCTTGTCCAAGGTAAGATAAGAAGTCTCCACGTTTCACTTTCTGCGGGTCGGCGTTGGAGATGCCCTTACAGGTCAGCCGTATCATTTGCAGAACCACGTTGGGAAACCGGAAACCGAGCGTTCGGTTCTGGTTCCATTTCCGCATGGCTTCACCTCGCGTCGTGACGCGGCGATGGAGAGGGAAGGCGACGGTCGCCTGGCGGACCCACAGCATCCACTCACTGACCTTTTCCATATCCGCATAGATTGTTATTACGACCCCACATGCGTGTGTGACGATGCTGTTGAGTGTTGACTATCGTACTCGGGTGGCACCCTTTCAGCCAATCATCCTTGGCCACGCCCATAAACCGAAGATGCCCTTGATCGGTTCTGGTTTGAGTCGGCTCGGTTCTGGTTCGGGCTAGGGGTGGAATCTGGTAGTGGATAATCCGAAATATCTGATATTCGTATTCGAGAAAATACCTATTCATATCCGAAACATCCGCATCCGAACGAAATTGAAAATGGAAATTATCCGTATCCGGATTTATTTAAAAAATAAAAAATAAATATGGTATGAGATTTTGACACAAATATGGATATGGAAGTGGATATATCCGTATCCGAATAAGATTATGGGAGGTAATTTTCAAAATTCTAGCTCCAATATGTCAATAATCCAACATAAAAGCCAAATTAGTGCTCAAATTTTACTCTTTGTATGATTAAACTTAGAAATTATTTTGTATTACAGTAGTATTTATTGATAAACCTATTTATCACTGACTTATTGTATGTTACAAGTTGATTATTTCATATCACATAGCCTTCGACTAATTTTCTTAACCAATACGTCACTATTATTCGTATCCGTTCCGAATCAAGTAAACATCCGATACGTATCCGTATTCGAGTAACATCCGATCCGCATTCGTATCCGATATCATCCGTATTTGCATTCGTATTCGTTTTGACAATATGAAAATGGAAGTGGTAAGAGCACTATCCGATCCGTTTCCACCCCTAGTTCGGGCTCCCGACACGGCCAGGTCGTTGTCTCAATCCCTCTTGAGTAAAAGAACCAGATCAGTTTGGGTCATGGAATGAATCCATCAAGGGACTAGTAGCATCACAAAAAGAATGATTCTTCCCCGCAGAAAGAAAACAAGAGAATGAAACGTGTATAATCTACTACAAGGCTAATGTACAGTTGCGGACCTCTCTTCTAGTTAGATTATACTATTTCTTTAACGAGGAAAGAAAAATATACATGTTCTTGTTCTTGAGATGTGCATGTACTTGTTTCATCTTATTATTAGATTTTATTTATAAACATATTTGTGCACTTGTAGTCTTGGTGATATTGTTCTAAATGATCGAGGAATAGCAATTGTGCATGGTAATAAAGTGAGCTACGACGGACGAGGTCCCCGCGTCGCTCCCAGGAGGGGCGACTCGGGCGGAACCCTAACACAGCCGCCACCCCTTTCCCCTCCGATCTTGCCCCCGCCCGCTGCCGCCGAAGGACGCCTCCGGTCAAAGGACGCGAGGCTGACGGCGGTGGCGGGTCCTCATCCTCCTCGCGCGACTGATGGCGGCGGGGGCCCCATCCTTTCTTGCATTGTGTGATCTCCGGCCGGAGATTCATGGCGGCCCTGGACGGCGTGGTTCGTCCGACGAAGATGGGCGCTGGGGCGGCGGCCCCGGATTTCTTCGGCAACCTCGACTATCGCTATGGCTGCGAGGGTGGCACGGCGACTGGTTCGGGGGGCTCGGTGTGGCTCGGCTACTCATCTCCACGTAGTGTGGGTGGTGGCAGCGGTGTCCGCTGAGATCTCCGGCCTGCTGCAGGGAACCGGCGGGTGGCGCGGTCCTTGGGTTCTTTTTGCTCTAAGATGGTGTTATGTCGGTTGCCGACCCTCATGGATCTTGCCGTTGACGAGTTCCGGAATGCTCCGCCGGAGATCTTCATTGGGTGCTTGACTCCTGTAGATTGCTGGATAGGATGGGATTCGGTCGTGTGCGCCCCTATTTCAGCTCAAGTCACTACTAGGGAAAACCCTAGTAGTAGCGCTGGGTTTTTGCCTAGCAGTAGCGCGGGAGCCCGCGCTACTGCTAGGGCGCTACAGCTAAATATTAGCAGTAGCGTGGTGCTGACCCACGCTACTACTAATGAAGTTAGCAGTAGCGTTGGTATAAACAGGCGCTACTGCTAAGTAGTAGTAGCGTGTGTTTCACCCAGCGCTACTACTATTCGTCCGTATTTCATTTCTTTTATTTTATACTGTATATATACATTATTATACAAATTTTGATACAATAGCAATTAAGAGATTGTTATATCATTATGATTATGATGAGTTATTATATCATTGGGTGGAAGAAACGCGGAGGATCCTACTAATCCAACTTTTGGTCATTTTGGATCCATCCACATGAATCTAATCCGCGTTTCTTCCACCCAATGATATAACAACTCATCATGATCATAATAACAATTCATCATCATCATCATCATATTCATATAAGAACTCATGCATCATCATCATCATAATAACAACTCATCTTTATAGTCATATAAGAACTAGCTCATCATTCTACCACAATGTAGCACATAACTCATCATCATCATCATCATCATCATCATCATAACAACTCCTAATCATCATAAGAGTCATAACCAACACTGTAGCACATAGCTAATCATTCTACCGCAATGTAGCACATAGCTAATTGTTCTTAGCACATGATGAGTACTACCTAGGACCTGCTACTCTCTCGAAGGTAAAATAGCATAAAACAGGTAAACCCCTGAATCTCCATTATGGAGAATAGAGATCCACCTGTCTCCCACTTGTGGGTTGTGCTTCATGTTGCCCCCAAGTAGTTCCCTGCGATCATTCAGAACTTTTCTCCATCCTTTGAGTGTGAGGTCTTCATCTCTTCGAGAAATCGTATATGCACTGCGATGAACTGTAGGCCAACTTGGCCGTAAGCTAATAATGTTCATGTCACCTTTCATATGCATCAGACGAGGCACACAATCCTTTGGCAGTTTCTGTTGAAGAACATCATAATAACATACTTAGCAATGTAGTTTAGCTTAAGAAGAATGTCTGCAAAAGATGCACTGGTGACATAATAGAAAAAAAATCTTACCATGGTATCTCGATGGATGTTACCTAGTTCAACACGTGCACTAATGGCACGTATTGATCATAATTTGGAGGAATATCATAATTCGTCTTGAAAGTCTCAACATCATTAATCCATGAGACAAGATGATTTATCTCCTCACAAGTTAGTTTAGAGGCATAACTGTAGTAGGTTTTGTCTACTATGTTCCGTACATTTCTTGAAGAATGGAAATAAGCTGTCAATGAAAATAAGCTGTCAACTATTTTTAAATAAACAATATAAATTACTTAATAAATATGTTTGAAAACTCACATAGAGGTAGAACTGGAAGCGTATCCACATCGACCCAAATGTCGATATTATCTTCAATTTCATCTTCAGGACGAATATCGAAGGTGACATGCATATCCTCCTGGAATCCATATGCCTTGCATAGTGCTCTCCAATTTGAGCAACCAAAATGGGAGTGGTTCACTGCATTGTACAGCTTAACGGAAAAAGCGTAACCATGTTGGGTCCTGAGGTGAACTCTCTTCGTCTCTATATTCTCACGATCTTCGAAATCCAGCTTATCCAAGACATAAGGTCTTGCATGGCAGGGGATGCACTAGTCGAATTGTAAAAAACAGAAATTACACGTTGAAGCAAAGAAGCAGAAGTCATGCTTAATTACGAAAAAAGACTTTTCGTTGTGACGTACCGTAAAAACATCGAAGGTCTCGTTAAGGTTGATGGTGCAACTAGCGCCTACCGTCTTCCAGGTGAGGCCTGTCGCACATACCCCGGTCGTCGGAGCAGTACTCACACTCAGGGATCCTATCGTCGTCAGACATTTCCTATGTTCATAATTCGAAGATTAAAAATTGATCGACGGCAATTACCAGGAAACTCAACACACGGATCACTATTCAGCACGGGTTGACTTTCGGTCCGTCGAGTCTTCCTTGCTAAACTCTCATCTCACGTGGTGTATATGGTGGGCACTCCCTCTCTGATATTGCGACCGTCGGTGATGGTCGCTCCTCCCTTCGTTCCCGAGTGCATTACACCAAAATGTCTAGCACACGGGAACGAAGGAGAAGCGACCCCCATGACAACAGTCGGGATTCTTCCTCTCTGATATTTCGACAGTATATGGTGGACACTCCCTCATAGATATTTCGACCGTCGGTGATGGTCGCTTCCCCTCCTTCTCTCGTGCATTACCGAGGTATATCACGAGAAGAAGGAGAGGAAACGACCCGCACGACAACAGTCGGGATTCTTCCTCTCTCATATATGGAGCAAGGTGATACGTCTCCAACGTATCTATAATTTTTGATTGTTCCATGCTATTATAGTATCAATCTTGCATGTTTTATATGCAATTATATGCCATTATATATCATTTTTTTGGGACTAACCTATTAACTCAGTGCCCAGTGTCAGTTGCTGTTTTTTTTTGCTTGTTTTTGCCTTTCCAGAAAATCATTATCAAAAAGTGTCCAAACGAGAAAAAAAATCTTTGGATTAATTTTTTCTAGACCAGAAGAGATCCAGGAAGCTTCGAGAGAAGACCAGAAGAGTCACGAGGAGGCGACAAGCCTGGAGGGCGCGCCCTAGAGGGGTGGCCCCGCCCCCCCCCCCAGGCTTGTGGGCCCCTCATGGCACCTCTTGACCTAATTCCTTCGCTATAAATTCAGAAATATTCCCAAACCAACAGAGAGACAGAAGAGAAAACCTTTCCGCCGTCGCAAGCCTCTGTTCTTCCGCGATCCCATCTGCAGGCCTTTTCCGGCACTACTAGAAAAAGGGCTATAGCTAATATAGACATTAGTGGCGCACTATGTATGTGATGCGCCACTGCTAAATAGCAGTGGCGCACCACACATGGGTGCGCCACTAATCTCTATATTACTAATGGCGCACCACACACACGGTGCGCCATTGCTATTTTTTTCTGAGTCCACCCCCCTCCCCAGGCTTACCAATGGCGCACCACAGCCAGGTGCGCCACTACTATTTTAGGTAGCAGTGGCGCACCTAGGTGTGGTGCGCCATTACTAAGTCTGGGCATAGTGGCGCACCTAGATGTGGTGCGCCATTACTAAATCTGCCCAGACTTAGTAATGGCGCACCACACCTAGGTGCGCCACCCCAGTACCGGCACCGCACCGTCCGCCCCTAACCACCCACCCAGCCCCCGCGCCCCCACCTTCTTCGCCCCATCTCCCCCACCTTCTTCCACAGTGCACCGCCGCCGCCGGCCCCGTCCAACCCATAGAGCCGCCGGCCCGCCCCCGCCCCACCCTCTGCCACGCCCAGCCAGATCCCCCCGTCGCGCCCCCTCTCCCCCAAGCATCTAGCCAGCGGCGGACCTGCGAGATGTGCCGCATCTGGATCCCCCATCCAGCCACGGCCAGGTACAGGCGGCCACCGCCGGATCCCGGCCCTACCCGTGGATGACAGGGCCGTCACCTCCCGCCGCCCGCCCCAGCCTCTCTTCGCCGTCCTCCCGCGCTCGCAGCCGGTGCGCCGAGGGATCCAGCAGGCACCGCAAAACCCTAGCAGCACCAGTAGCAGGTGGGGACGGCGCCGCCGCATCTGCTCCTGCGCCGGTGCCGCTGTCCCACCAGTCGCCCTGCCACCAGGTGCTACCCTCCGTCCCCACTGCTCCCGCGTGAGCCTCAGGCGCCGGTGCTGCCCGTCTGTGCCACCAGGGATTCCCGCGTGCGCCGGCCAGGAGCAGGTCCTGTGCGTCGTCGTCTGAGTCGATCTGGCACTGAGGTGACCTTGACGGCTCTCCGCCACCCTACTGCACCGGCTGGTGTCCATGTCCCCCCTCCCGCATGGCGGCCTGGCTGCTCCGATGACCCCAAGCCCCGCCTCCTCGTCTCCATTAAAGGTAGCAGTTTTTCAGTCTATTTCTTCCTTCGAAACCTCAATTCAGTCATGTCTCTTTTCTTTTGCAAAGCAAATGATGATTCACCTAAGTGTTGATGTAGTAGTACAGGAGCCACTAAAATGAGATGCACGGCTCTGTTTAGCATTCCTATTTGATTTAGAAAGATGCATGCCTATTTGGCTCTGGAAAACATTGCCTGATATGAATTAAGAATCTATGAACAAGTTCTGTAAATTCTGTAGTAGATTGCAGTGTTTGTGTTTATGATGAATGATAATGGCCTGCCACTTTCTTCTCATATTAATCTTACTTTCATTGTTCAAATTATGCTGTGAGTAATTTGAATCATTCATATACTCTGCTTCAAGGTTGTTCAATCTTGCATATTATTGACAGCTGATGTCAAGCTAGAACCTAAGACTGCACCCTGCTGCTTCCTTATATTTTCAGATAAATACAGAGAGTTCATAATAGGGATCTGGGAGTGCCAAGTGAGTATGAAATATTAGATTTCAGACTCGAGGGGATTTTTAATGGTCCATCTTTCTGTAATATTTTTTGTTTTGAAATATTAGAGTATGACATATTAGAGTCTAGACTTGGGCTGAATACAAAATGTATTAATTCCTTGTGGGCATATACAACATTTTCAACGGTCCAGCTTTTTGTAATTTTTTGTTTTGAACATGTTCAGCAGGCTTCCTTCAATTGAGCTTTTGAATATGTTTTAGAAAGTACACAGATATGAGGAGACCTCAGTCCACCATGAGGAAGAGGAACTACTAGATTATTCATTCAGGCCATGAACAAGAGCATGACTTCCTAGAGAACTATAATGATCTGTTTTTATTACTAATTAACAGTATAAACTGACAGAAAAAAATCCAGTTTATAAACTGAGAATGTTTCAATTTTTCTTCATCGAGTGGGAACTGTCTACTCTCTTTCTTCTTCCATTGTCTGATGAACCACATGTCAGCATCAGGAATGTCTCTACCCATAGTCAATGACTCACTCAACAAGGCATCAAATATTTAATACATGCCATTTTGTTTCTTCTGTTGTATTAAGATGTAAATTGTGTGGTTCTGTGATGATTGCATCCACTGTTTCTATGTGTACTTCAGTTTATTATGGTCACCATTGTGTACATAATAGTGCCAGCAATATGTTCATAAGTAAAACTTGCAATCACGCCTTACTCTTTGATGTTGCAATTATAGTGCCAGCACTTCAGATTGATTGGGATGGGTACACAATTGGATACTATGGTCGCATTTTTGAAGCTCAAAACAAGACCAAAGGTGGTTCTTTCGAGGTACAAATGCTGCCTCAAGATGAACAAAGAAATGATTCTCAGATTATTTGGCATATAATATTTGTTGAAGTATAACCTGAGTTATTCCTTCAGTTTGATCAATTCCCCTGTTTCGCATTTCCATGTAGGGTGGTGATAAAGAATTCTTCAAGTTTAAGATTGGATCAGGACAGGTGATTACTAATAAGGCACTGAATACTACTCAAATAGTCCCTCCGGTTTGCCAGCAGTTACCATTTTTGGACGTCTGCATGATCTCCAAAATACAACTTTGATAAATAATTTCTATAATTATATATTTGTAAATACCACAAATATATTTATTCGCAAATTTTGCAAGTATCCAATGTAAACACTTCAAATATATTGGTAGTTACTATTTTGAAAGTAATTTGTATGTATTTTAATGTACTAGCCTTCTGTTAAAGCATATCCACTTCCAACTTTCATCGGTTATAAATAGTTTGTTTGTCTTTCTGTTTATTTTGTTACACTTTGCAGGGATAAAGTGAAGAAAAAGAAGAAAAGATTACTAGAAGATTAGTTTTAAGATTTTCTTTTATTTCCTTGCAATTTTCCTTTTATTGGATACTTGTAAAGACATTGTAATATTCTTACTATAATAAAAAATATGATTCTATTTCATTTTTTGTTTTTAAATTATTTTTCCTTATAGGTTGTTTTCTGTATTTGGATTTTTTTTTGTTTTCCAAATACATTACTAGTGGCGCATTTCAGCCCTTATTAGTGGCTCACCTTCCTTTATTACTAGTGGCGCACCTATAAGGCTATTAGTGGCACACCTGGACGGAATACCAGTGGAGCACCTAAGGGTTAGTAGTGGCGCACCTGTAGCAATAGTAATGGCGCACCACATGGTGCGCCACTAGTATTTGGAATATTAATGGCGCACCAGAGGTGCGCCATTACTATTTATTACTAGTGGCGTGTTAATAGTGGCGCACCTATAGTGCGCCATTAATAGCCAAAATAGGTGCGCCACTAACAGGGTTTTTTCTAGTAGTGTGGTACTCTCCCGGAGGGGGAAACGATCACGGAGGGCTTCTACATCAACCTTGCTGCCCTTCCGATGATGTGTGAGTAGTTTACCACAGACCTACGGGTCCATAGCTAGTAGCTAGATGGCTTCTTCTCTCTCTTTGATCTTCAATACCATGTTCTCCTCGATGTTCTTGGAGTTCTATCCGATGTAATCTTCTTTTGCGGTGTGTTTGTTGGGATCCGATGAATTGTGAGTTTATGATCAGATTATTCATGAGAAATATTTGAGTCTTCTCTGAACTCTTTTATGCATGATTGCTATACCTTTGTATTTCTCTCCGATCTATCGATTTGGTTTGGCCTACTAGATTGATTTATCTTGCAATGGGAGAGGTGCTTTGTGATGGGTTCAATCTTGCGGTGCTCAATCCTAGTGACAGAAGGGGACATGACACGTATTTGTATTGTTGTCATTAAGGATAAAAAGATGGGGTTTAATCACATTGCTTGAGTTTACTTTGTCTACATCATGTCATCTTGCTTAAGGTGTTACTCTGTTTCATACTTAATACCCTAGATGCATGCTGGATAGCGGTCGATGGGTGGAGTAATAGTAGTAGATGCAGGCAGGAGTCGATCTACTTGTCTCGGACGTGATGCCTATATACATGATCATTGCCATGAATCCTTCATAATTATTTGCTTTTCTATCAATTGCCCAACAGTAATTTGTTTACCCATCGTATGCTATGTGTTCGAGAGAGAAGCCTCTAGTGAAAATTATGCCCCCCGGTCTACTTTATCATATATTAAAAACCTAAAAATACTTTGCTGCAATTTATTTACTTTTATTTTAATTATTATTTTAGTTTATCTATTTACCTTGATAAGATTTAATCCTTGCAAATAACTGCTAAGAGGATTGACAACCCTCTTATTTGCGTTGGGTGCAAGTGCTTGCTCTTGTGTGTGCATGTGCGCTTAATGGAATTTTGTTTGGTTCTCCTACTGGATTGATAACCTTGGTTCTTAACTGAGGGAAATACTTATCTCTACTGTACTGCATCATCCTCTCCTCTTCGGGGAAATACCAACGCAGACTACAAGTAGCAGGAAGAATTTCTGGCGCCGTTACCGGGGAGACATCATCAAAATTACCAAGTACCTTTGCACAAATTATCATTCACTTGCATTTACTTTATTTGCCTTTTATTTGCATTTGCCTCTCATTTTCATCTCCCCCACTTCTAATTTTTTATATAAAAACACAAAAATATTTTTATTTGCTTGTTCGCTAGTTCTATCACTATGTCGCTAGAGAAATTTCGCGATAGTTTCTATACCAGAAGATTGTCTGAAATTGAAAATGTTACTAAGAGTTTTATGACTTCGCAATTTGAGCAAAATAAATTCTTTTCCGAAGAACTTAAGGAACATTCTAGCTTGTTGGATGCCATTAATAAACAACTTGAAGATGTTAATCTAGAAGTAACTTGAAGATGTTAATCTAGAAGTATCCAACCTTCAGGCCCAACTTGCTAATACTGAAAATTTACTACGAATTTTTTTGGATAAACAAACAACTCTAGTTAATAGGATGGCCGCCAAACCAGAGTCACTATCTAGTAACAATGAAGATATTAAAATGATTGCTGTCACTCCTATTGAATCATTATTTAGTAATATAAAACTTGATGAAAAAGGGGCTGGAGAAGAGTCAACTTTAGATAGAAGGAGTACCACTTGCTTGGAGGGTGATAATCTTGATCATAAAAATGAAAAAAGTGGGTTTGGAGAGGTCAAAACTTTAAATAGTAATACACCCACTACTTTGGATTACAAGGACTTTAATTATGATAGTTGTTCTTTAATTGAGTGTATTTCCTTGTTGCAATCCATGATTAATTCACCAAATGCATATGAACAAAATAAAGCTTTCACTAAACACATTGTAGAAGCCATGATGAAAGCACATGAAGAAAAACTTGAGTTGGAAGTATCAATTCCTAGAAAATTACAAGATGAATGGGAACCTACTATTAAAGTCAAGGATCTTGGTGCTAGCGTTTCCACTATACCAAAGTCTTTGTGTGATGTGCTAGGTCTCGCCGACATGGATCCTTGTTCCCTTAATTTGCATCTTGCGGAATCCACTATTAAAAAGCCATTGGGTAGAATAAATGATGTGCTTATTCTTGAAAATAGAAATTATGTGCCCGTGGACTTTATTGTTCTTGACATTGAATGCAATCCTTCTTGCCCCGTAATACTTGGTAGGCCTTTTCTTCGAACAATTGGTGCTATTATTGATATGAAAGAAGGTAATATAAGATTCCAATTTCCACTAAAGAAAGGGATGTAACACTTCCCTAGAAAGAGAATTAAAGCACCTTATGAATCCATTATGAGGGCCACTTATGGAATTAATTTGAAGAATTACAACACTTGAAACTCTGCATTATGCCTAGCTAGGGGCATAAAACAATAGCGCTTGTTGGGAGGCAACCCAATGAATAAAATAATTTTTTTATTTTACCTTCTATTTTTGAGTGTTTGCACAATTATAGCTTATATTATGATTGTATTTTTTTGTTTTAATTAGTGTTTGCGCCAAGTAATGCCTTTGGGATGATTTGGAACATAGTATGATAGATGCTGTTGGAAAACAGAAACTTTTACGTCCAGTGCTAAAATTTTATTTTTTCGATGGACTGTCAGAACCTTCTGAATTTTTTAAAAAGTATTGATATATGAATTTCCCATGTTTTCCTAATTTTTCAGAAGTTTTGGAGTTACAGAAGTATGACCATAATTCAGATCTTTACAGACTGTTCTGTTTTAGACAGATTCTGTTTTTGTTGCATAGTTTGCTTATTTTGATGAATCTATGGATCGTATCGGGGGGTATGAGTCATGAAGAAGTTGGAGTATAGTAGCATTATGCCAAAATTAAATATGAATAAATTTACAACAGTACCTAAAGTTTAAGATTTGTTTGTTATACTAACGGATCTCACGAGGTTTCTGTTGAGTTTTGTGTGCTGAAGTTTTCAAGTTTTGGGTGAGACTACGATGGATAAAGGAATAAGGAGCGGCAAGAGCCTAAGCTTGGGGATGCCCAAGGCACCCCAAGGTAATATTCAAGGAAGACTCAAGTGTCTAAGCTTGGGGATGCCCCGGAAGGTATCCCCTCTTTCTTTTACAATCTATCGGTAACTCCCCTCTTTCGTCTACAATCTATCGGTAACTCACTTGGAGCTATATTTTTATTCATCACATGATATGTGTTTTACTTGGAGCGTCTTGTGATATAGTTTGTTTGCTTTTTAGTTTGTCACAATCATTTTTGCTGAACACACCTTTTTGAGAGGGACACACATTATTCGTGATTTGTTAGAATATTCTATGCGCTTCACTTATATCTTTTGAGCTAGGCAGTTGCTCTAGTGCTTCACTTATATCTTTTAGAGCACGGCGGTGGTTATATTTTAAAGAAATAGTTGCACTCTCATGCTTCACTTATATCTTTTTGAGAGTCTCATGATAGCAATGGTAATATGCAGGGGTTATGAATTTGGTCCTGATATGATAGGTATTCAAGAGGGATATAATAAAAACTTTCATGTAGATCACTGAATATGATAAGTTTGATTACTTGCAATAGTTTTGCGATATTAAGATGATAATATGTTGGAGGTATTAGTAGATAATTGTGGTTAAGTAAGAATATTGTTGTTAAGGTTTGTGATCCCGAAGCATGCACGTATGATATGTCGTTATGCTAAGAAGTTGGAGCATGATTTATTGTTGATTGTCTACCTTATGAGTGGCGGTCGGGGACGAGCGATGGACCTTGTCCTACCAATCTATCCCTGTAGGGGCATGATTAGTAGTACTTTGCTTCGAGGGCTAATAAACTTTCGCAATAAGTATGTGAGTTCTTTAGGACGAATGTGAGTCCATGGATTATACGCACTATCACCCTTCCGCAATTTGCTAGCCTCTTCGGTACCGTGCATTGCCCTTTCTCACATCGAGAGTTGGTGCAAACTTTGCCGGTGCATCCAAACCCCGTGATATGATATGCTCTATCACACATAAGCCTCCTTATATCTTCCTCAAAACAACCACCATACATACCTATCATGGCATTTCCATAGCCATTCCAAGATATATTGCCATGCAACTTCCACCGTTCCGTTTTTATGACACACATCATCATTGTCATATTGCTTTACATGATCATATAGCTGACATAGTATTTGTGGCTCAGCCACCGTTCATCATTTTCATACATGTTATGCTAGCATCATTGCACATCCTGGTACACTGCCAGATGCATTCATATAGAGTGATATTTTTGTTCTAGTATCGAGTTGTAATGTTGAGTTGTAAGTAAATAAAAGTGTGATGATCTTCATTATTAGGGCATTGTCCCAGTGAGGAAAGAATGGTGGAGACTAATGAGTCCTCGAAAAAGTGGGGATGAGGTCCATGAGACCGTTCTAAATAAATAAAAAGAGGCGAAAAAGAGCCATGAAAAAAAATGAGAGAAAAAGAGAGAAGGGGCAATGTTACTATCCTTTTTCCACACTTGTGCTTCAGAGTAGCACCATGTTTTTCATATAGAGAGTCTCCTATTTTGTCACTTTCATATACTAGTGGGAATTTTTCATTATAAAACTTGGCTTGTATATTCCGATGATGGGATTCCTCAAATGCCCGAGGTCTTCATGAGCAAGCAAGTTGGATGCACACCCACTTAGTTTTCATGTTGAGCTTTCATATACTTATAGCTCTTAGTGCATCTGTTGCATGGCAATCCCTACTCCTTGCATTGACATCAATTGATGGGCATCTCCATAGCACGTTGATTAGCCTCATCAATGTGAGACTATCTTCTTATTTTTGACTTATCTCATTTATCTCTACCACCACACTCTATTCCACCCATAGTGCTATATCCATGGCTTGCGCTCATGTATTGAGTGGGAGTTGAAAAAGCTGAAGCGCGTTAAAAAGTATGAACCAATTGCTCGGCTTGTCATCGGGATAGTGCATGATAAATACTTTATGTTAAGAAGATGGAACATGATAGGATTATATGATTTTGTAGGGATAACATTCTTTATCATTTTTATTTTGAAAGACATGATTGTTTATTAGTATGCCTGAGTATTGATGTCTTTATATCAAATTATAGACTATTGCTTTGAATCATTCGGATCTTATTATTCATACCGTAAGAGAAAGATTACATGATGAAACATGATAGGTAGCATTCCACATCAAAAATTCTGTTTTTATCATTTACCTACTCGAGGACGAGCAGGAATTAAGCTTGGTGATGCTTGATACCTCTCCAACGTATCTATAATTTTTGATTGTTCCATGCTATTATAGTATCAATCTTGGATGTTTTATATGCAATTATATGCCATTATATATCATTTTTTGGGACTAACCTATTAACTCAGTGCCCAATGTCAGTTGTTGTTTTTTGCTTGTTTTTGCCTTTTTAGAAAATCATTATCAAAAAGTGTCCAAACGAGAAAAATAACTTTGGATTAATTTTTTATGGACCAGAAGAGACCCAAGAAGATTCGGGAGAAGACCAGAAGAGTCACGAGGAGGCGACAAGCCTGGAGGGCGCGCCCCGGGGGTGGCCGCGCCCCCAGGCTTGTGGGCCCCTCGTGTCACCTCTTGACCTAATTCCTTCGCTATAAATTCACAAATATTCCCAAACTAACAGAGAGACAGAAGAGAAAACCTTTCCGCCGCTGATGTCTACTACACAACTTGTTCTTGTAGACTCGTGTTGGGCCTCCAAGCGCAGAGGTTTGTAGGACAGTAGCAATTTTCCCTCAAGTGGATGACCTAAGGTTTATCAATCCGTGGGAGGCGTAGGATGAAGATGGTCTCTCTCAAACAACCCTGCAACCAAATAACAAAGAGTCTCTTCTGTCCCCAACACACCCAATACAATGGTAAATTGTATAGGTGTACTAGTTCGGCTAAGAGATGATCATACAAGTGTAGTATGGATAGTAGATATAGGTTTTTGTAGTGCGACAATAAAAAAACAGCAAGGTAGCAAGTAACAAAAGTGAGCATAAACGGTATTGCAATGCTTAGAAACAAGGCCTAGGGTTCATACTTTCGCTAGTGCAATCTCTCAACAATGCTAATATAATTGGATCATATAACCATCCCTCAACGTGTGATAAAGAATCACTCCGAAGTTCCTATTAGCGGAGAACATAAGATAGAAATTGTTTGTAGGGTATGAAACCACCTCAAAGTTATCCTTTCCAATCGATCTATTGAGCTATTCCTATAAGTGTCACAAACAGCCCTAGAGTTCGTACTAAAATAACACCATATGATACACATCAACCAACTCTAATGTCACCTAGATACTCCAATGTCACCACAAGTATCCGTGAGTTGATTATACGATATGCATCAAACAACTTCATAATCATAATATTCAATCCACACAAAGAACTCCAAGGAGAACCCCAAAGTTTCTATCAGAGAAAAGATAATGAAAACGTGCATCAACCCCTATGCATAGATTACCCCAATGTCACCTCGGGAATCCGCGAGTTGAGTGCCAAAACATACATCAAGTGAATCAACATGATACCCCATTGTCACCACGGGTATTCATATGCAAGACATACATCAAGTGTTCTCAAATCTGAAATATTCAATCTGACAAAAACCTCAAAGGGAAAAGATTTGATTCATCACAACAAGGATAGAGAGGGAAGAAACACCATATGATCCAACTATATTAACAAAGCTCGCGATACATCAAGATCGTGCCAAATCAAGAACACGAGAGAGAGAGAGAGAGAGAGAGAGAGAGATCAAACACATAGCTACTGGTACAAATCCTCAGCCCCGAGGGTGGACTACTCCCTCCTCGTCATGGAGACCGTTGGGATGATGAAGATGGCCTCCGGTGATGATTCCCCCCTCCGGCAAGGTGCCGGAAAAGGGCTCCAGATGGGATCTCCTTGGTACAGAGGCTTGCGGCGGTAGAGTCAAAGTTCTAGGGTTATTTCTGGGGGTTTCTGGGGGGCACTACAATAAATATGCTAACTTGGGACCATCAATATTGGTCACTGAATGGTCATTGTTTTTCATTTGTGACCTTTTTGTGACCAAAAACAGTTGGTCAAAAGCTGGCCGTCTTTAGTGAAACTTAACGACCTTCTTTGTGATATAGTCGTAGAAGGTTACAACCAAAATAAAAGGTCGTACACTCTACGACCAATTGTTTTGGTCACTGGCAGCCTGCCCAGGCCACGTCGAATCCAACTTGGCAAGCTGACGTGGCAAAATTGTGACCAATTGAATTGGTCGTTGATAAGAATCAGCCCGGTCCAATTCGATGTCTATATGGGTCAAGCCCATTAATTCAGCCCATTTAAATATATATTTTCCTACCAATTTTGGTCAGCTACACGAGCCAAGCCCTACAATTTGGCCTTTTTATTTTCTGGGCCATGGCCTTTTTTGTACCAACAGTTTTAGTTTTCTTTTTTTATAAAATGGGTCCACTAGTCAAACAGGTCTCACTTGTCAGGTTCTGATAAGTGGGTCCCAGCTATTAGGCTCAAATTCTTCATATTTCAATTTGACAGTAAGAAAATAACCAGTATTTAAATTGGCAAGCAGAAAACACACATAATACTTCAAATAACAATAGCCAGATTTAGTACAAGCTCTACAAATGACACGTAATACAAGCTGTAACATATACAGTACTTTACAAGCTCTACAAGTGTAATAAGTGTAATAACTAGATACAAGCTCTACAAGTATCACAGTTACAAGCTCTACAAGTGTTTTCTTCTTCGGCATGGAGCTCCTTCGATAGCGATCAAATGCCGGACTCACTGGACAGCCATAGTCAGGACTGGGCTAACAGAACGACAACATGCCTTCCACGGTCGCCTTGTTACATGAACCAACTGAGAAGAATTAGAAAAACTGGAGCCAATACATTATGAACATTCCATTCAAAAAAAGGAGTAAAGGAGTAAAGGACAATTCTTTATAGAATGATAAACACATTTCAGCTAGTGCCGTGCTTTTTGTTGCCGAGCTAGTTAAAATGAGGTATTCATACAAGACAACAGACACAATATGAATATGCATGGCACAAGTGCAGGTCCTGCAACTTCACTTCAACACATTGTGCCTAATCAACAATATCATTCTACTACGACAGCCATCCATTCAACACGCAAGATCTAACATTTACTAGTCAGAGCACACAAACTATCATCACAAACGCAGGAGAGAATAAAGGGAACCGAGAGAGATACCTGTGGATGATAGCGTCGACGATGATCTGGATTGAGTTAGCATCTGTGAGGAGGTGGATGATTGCCATGGTGTGCTCGATGATGCACACATCCATGATCTTCTTGCCGCTGTTGCATCCGTACGCTCGATGATGGGGGTACCAATGCATCCAAGTAGAACAAAATCACCATCAATAAACCACAGCTTCAAGTACAAGCTAAGTATATATCAAGTGGCAGCGAAAACAAGATGAGAAAAACACTAAAAATTGTTGCTGATATTAAATCTTCAGTGTCCAGTTTTACTTCCATTTCTTTTGTTCATGTAAGTCATAGTGTGTGACGCCCCCGACTTAATCGTGCGCTAATCATACACGCAAATGCACACGATCAAGCCTAAGGACTCACGGGAAGATATCACAACACAACTCTAGACACAAAATAAAATAATACAAGCTTTATATTACAAGCCAGGGGCCTCGAGAGCTCGAATACATAAGCTCAAGTCATACAAGCATCCGAGGAAGCAAAAGTATCTGAGTACAGACACAAAGTTAAACAACGGTGCCTTAAGAAGGCTAGCACAAACAACGACACTGATCGAAAAGGCGAAGGCCTCCTGCCTAGGGCCTCTGAACTACTCCTGGTCGTCGGGGATCTCCACGTCGTAGAAGGCTCCTCCGGGGATCTCCTGCTCCTGGGCTCCGTCGTCTGATCGCAGCAACCGGGTATGGGGAAAAAGAAGTAGCAAAGCAACTGTGAGTAATCATCCAAAGTACTCGCAAGACTGACATCAGAACTATGCTAAGTATGCATCGGTATCAAAGGAATGGGGCTATATCTTTGGACTAAACTACAGAAATGCTGGAACAGAGGGGGAGAGGCCTAGCCTAACGAAGACTAGCATCTTGAAGCATTTCTTGCAGCATCAGAAGAGAGTAGAACAAATAATATATTCATATCATCAATCATATATTAGTAAGGCCCTGGGATCCTTCCTCGACTACCCAGTGAGAAAGTAATCCTGAGAGCAGTAGTAACAGTTTAACATTGTAACAGTATCCATTTGTAGTTGTAGCAGATCAGGATACAACTTTGAGCGTCCTGTTACCGTGGACACGGCTATTAGAATAGATAACTTCCCTGCAGGGGTGCACTACTATTACCCAACACGCTCGATTAACTCTGGCCGGACACACTTTTATCGGGTCATGCCCGGCCTCGGCTGATCGACACACCGCAGCCCTACCTAGAGCTCAGCAGAGAGGTCCCCGCCGGTCTACATCCTAAGTGCTCAGGGGTCTTGGGCCGATCGCCTTTTGCACTCCGGGTCGTTATGCGACGAGCCGGGACGAGCACCACCTCATCCTGGATGGCACTGGCCCGACAGGCCCACAAGGCTGAACTGGACATCTGACAAAGCTTTCGGCTGATACATACGGCGCCGAGGGCCCCATTAAACCATTATCCCATGTGGTGGTAGTGCGTATAGGCCAGTGGCCAGCAAAGATCAAATACCCAAATCCGTTAGGCACATTTTGTAACTCGCAGAGACGTACAGGGTTCCTGTCGCTCCGACTTGGTAATACATGATGCGCGGGTGCTCTTGGAGCCGACCCGTCTTTAATGATATTCTCTCGCGGGCACCCTTGGGGCCAGCCCGACTTTAACAGTTTAAGTATTGCAATAAGTAAACATTCCCGTGATCATCACCCAGAGTGATCACGGCCCGATATCAAGCATGGCAAACGGACAAGAGTGAAGGGCCACAGATGAATCAATAGCACGGCTAACTAAGCATTATGGGACAACCGGTAGGTATAACAGCAGGCGACAAAACCAGGCTATGCATCAGAATAGGAGCTATCGGAATAACAACAGAAGCAATTCTAATGCAAGCATAAGAGAGAAAGAGTGGGCGATATCGGGATGATCAAGGGGGTTTTGCTTGCCTGGAAGCTCTGCTGAGAGGGGTTGGTCGTCGGCGACGTCGTCGTACAATTCTAATGCAAGCATAAGAGAGAAAGAGTGGGCGATATCGGGATGATCAAGGGGGTTTTGCTTGCCTGGAAGCTCTGCTGAGAGGGGTTGGTCGTCGGCGACGTCGTCGTACACTGCAGTGTCGTCGGCAGTCTCGGGGGCTATCAGGAGAGAAGGAGGGGGAAGAAACAATAAATACACGGCAATAATGCAACAGCGATGCATGACATGCCTAAGTGTTATGCAGAGGTGATATAATGCCTATCTAATAGTTTTAGTCAATTTTGGAATTTATTTGAAATTATTTTATTAAGGTTATGCATTATTCATTTATCGGATACGGGCAAAAAGTTCCATGTTCAGTATGTTAGAGGGGTGTGGCAGATATGTGGATGGCATATTCGGATTCTACACATTTTTCTGGTCGTTTTTCATATATAAATTATTTTCATCCGAGTTACGGTTTAATTTCTATGATCTTTCAAAGTTTTAATCATTTTCTGGAATTAAATCAATTTCGAAATAAATTGTGAAATTGCTACGGGCACCCACAATGTGTACACAGCAGCTCAGTGCAGAGGCTGACAGTGGGCCCCGTTGACTGCTGAGTCAGCAGTCAACGGTTGACTGGTCATAGGGTGAACAGTGCCGTGGGACCCAGCTATCATTGACTAGGGGTCAATCCTAGTCAGCTTTGACTGGTCAAATGGGCCCAGTGGGTCCCGCGTGTCAGTGACACAGTTAAATAAACAGTTTTAATTTAAAATCCTAACTAAATAGTTAACAGGGGCTGGCCCACTAGTCAATGTCAGATTAGGGTTTTTAGTTAGTGGCTAATGACGGGCCACGTCATCACTTACCGGCGTAATCGCCGGAGCTAAGCAGGGTCACCGGAGATGCCCGTCCGGCCAACTCCGGCGGTCGTTCCATGCGTGGCTCGGCCCGGCGTGTTCCTGAGATCGAGCCGCGTCGATGGGTGGTGGCCATGGACATGGAGACGGTCGGAGCCGAGCGCAACATCAACAATGGCGGCGGCAGTGCTCGGCGGTGTTCAGGCATGCACGGGGTGCAGCGCTGCGGCTCGCAATCGAGCGAACCGTGCGGCTAGGCGACACCTATAGCGCCCCAGGAGCACGCGTGCGCTAGCAGGAGGAGCTGAGAAGCACGCCAGCGTCTTGCTTGCCGGCAATGGCGGACGACGGCTTCAGCTTCGAGCAGGGGAGTGACTACGGCGCACGAGGGGGAACGAAGAGAGGTCGAGGGGAACCGGGGGCTCACAGCAAGGGTAGTGGGGGACTCAGGGGAGCCGGGACAGTCGGAGTCGAGGGGATCGACGCTAATGGCGACGGCGGCCGTGGCGAGTGGAGCCGGTCGATGGCGACGATGCAGAGGCGTTCCGTTCGAGCGAGTGCATGGGCTGGATGAGGACGAGGACGGGGAGGCGGCCGGACTCTTCGAAACGGCGAGAGGGGTACGATGGCCGCGTGCAATGACGAGGTGGCGGCGACGGCGTCGGGCGCGAGAGAGGGGGGGATTTAGGTTATGGTTCGGGGAGGGCGAGGCCATATAGGCCAGGGGCGGTTGGTGGGCCGGCTGGTCGGCCTAGTGGCCAGCTGGGCCGAGGCCCAGTAGGGGGGTCTTTTGTTTTTAACTTTTATTTTTATCTTCTTTTCTGTTTTCTCTTTTTAGTTCTGTTTTGTCTTTTCTTTTTACTCCAAATGACTTTTGCAAAATATGAGACTTGCCCAAATAAATACTATGCAATATCTACCATTGTTAGAAAATGGTTTGGAGGCAAATGGATTTCAATTAAATTTTAATTAAATGAAATGGGTTAATTATTGCTATTTTGGTACTGTTTTGATGATGTTAGAGTTATCTAGGCAATTCAATTACTGTTGATTTTATTTTTATAATTGCCTTGGGAATGTTTGCAATTTTATGAACATTTTAGTTTCCAAATTGGAACAGCTTTTATTTTCACCTCAAATTTGAATTTCAATTTGAATTGGAATTTGAAATGAGATATGATTCCAATGTGATCAAGCATGGTAATTCAAAATGATTAAGCATAATCTTGGTGATCACTGTAGCTAATACATGGGGGTGTTACAATTCTCCTTCTCTAAAGGAAATTCTCGTCCCGAGAATTAAGAGGTAGGCTGAAAGAGAGTGGGATATTCTTCCCGAAGACGATCTTCGCGTTCCCAAGTGGCTTCATCTTCAGAATGATTCGACCACTGAACTTTGAGGAACTTGATTGCCTTCTGACGGGTTCGACGTTCAGCTTGATCAAGAATGCGGATCGGATACTCTTGATAAGAAAGATCCTCTTGCAATTCAAGCACTTCATGATCCACTGCTCGGATAGGATCCTTGAAACAGCGATGGAGTTGTGACACATGAAATACATCATGTACTTGAGAAAGGTTCGGCGGCAATTCCAATTGATATGTCACTTCTCCACGTCGGGCAAGGATACGAAACGGGCCAATGTAGCGAGGAGCTAACTTGCCCTTGATTCCAAATCAATGAGTGCCCTTCATTGGAGTGACACGAAGGTAAGCTTGTTCGCCAGGTTGATAAACCATTACCTGGTGTTTACGGTCATAATTGCTCTTCTGACGAGACTGAGCAGCTTTCAAATGATCACGAATGATACGCACTTATTCTTCAGCTTGTTGGATAATATCCGGACCAACGAGTGACCGTTCCCCAGTTTCTGACCAATTCAGAGGGGTTCGGCACTTACGTCCGTAGAGAACTTCATATGGGGCCATCTTCAAACTAGCCTGATAGCTATTATTGTATGAGAATTCGGCATACGGGAGAGATTCCTCCCATTTCTTACCGAATGAGATGACACAAGCTCGAAGCATATCTTCAAGCACTTGGTTGACTCGTTCAACTTGTCCCTGGGACTGGGGATGAGATAGCTTCTTGGAAACTGTTCCAAAATCTTGAGGTAAAGAGGCTGCCACGGTCTGAGCTGATTTCCAACGGAACACCGTGGAGTGACACAATTCTAGAAACATACAAGTCTACTAACTGACTAGCAGTGATTGTCTCCTTGACTGGCAGAAAGTGAGCAACCTTTGAGAATCGGTCAATGACGACAAAGATAGCATCATGACCCTTCTGCGATCAGGGAAAACCAGTAATAAAATCCATTTCGACTTTGTCCCATTTCCATTCAGGAATAGTAAGTGGTTGCAGAGTTCCAGCAGGCCTTTGATGTTCTGCTTTGAAGCGACGGCAAACGTCACACTCGGCAACATAACGAGCAATGTCTCGCTTCATATCGGGCCACCAGTACCGTTGACGGATGTCTTGGTACATCTTGGTGCTATCGGGGGAATAGACAAAGGCGTGTCATGTGCTTCTTTCATGACATCCGAGCGAGAGTCTAGATTGCGCTTTCTGGGGACCACTAGGCGGCCTTTGAAGAGCAAGGCACCTTCTTCATCAACATGGTAGAAAGAAGAATTTCCCTTGGAGAGGTATTTCTTAATCTTTTCGACTTCAGAGTCATATTTCTGCAAGTTTCTGATGGTACGCTCGAGTCTTGGTTCAATAACGAGGGTATTGAGATGACCCTGTGGAACAATATGGAGGTTCAACTTGCAAAGTTCTTCGTGGAGAAGGGGTTGTGCTTGCTGAACCATGAGGTTGTTGCAATAAGACTTGCGACTCAAGGCATTGACCAATACATTAGCCTTGCCAGGGGTATAAGAAATATCCATGTCGTAGTCGGCTATTGTCTCGAGCCATCTTTGTTGACGGAGGTTCAAATCTGGTTGACTATACAAATATTTCAGACTTTGGTGGTCCGTGTATATCTCGCAACGATTACCGAGAAGGTAATGTCGCCACAGTTTCAGAGCATAGATAACTGATGCTAACTCGAGATCATGTGTTGGATACTTATCTTCGTGAGGACGCAATTGACGAGAGCCATAAGCAATCACTTTACGCTCTTGCATTAGGACACAGCCTAATCCTTGACGGGATGCGTCGCAATATATCACAAAGTCCTTGCGAGTATCCGGGGGAGCTAGCACTGGGGCAGATGTCAATTTGTCCTTAAGTGTCTGAAAACTTTCCTGGCATTTTTCCGTCCACTCAAACTTAACACCTTTGTGAAGCAAATCAGTTAGTGGCTTAGCAATCTTGGAGAAGTTCTCGATGAAACGGCGGCAATAGCTAGCAAGACCGAGAAAACTTCTGACTTGCTTAACATTCTTCGGAGGAGTCCAGTCAAGAATAGCCTGAACTCGTTCTGGGTTAACTGCAATGCCATCTTTGGAAATCACATGACCAAGATAAGTCACCTCAGAAAACCAGAATTCACACTTGGAAAACTTGGCATACAGTTGATATTCTCGAAGTTTCTCCAATACAAGCCGAAGATGTTCGGCGTGTTCTTCTTCATTCTTGGAAAATATAAGGATATCATCCAAATAAACCATGACGAACTTGTCGAGGTAGTCCATGAAGATATAGTTCATCAATCGAGAGAAGGTTGCTGGAGCATTAGTTAATCCGAAGGACATAACGGTGTACTCGTATGATCCATAGCGAGTAACGAAAGCGGTCTTCGGAATATCCTCTTTATGAACTCGGATCTGATGATAACCCAACCTTAAGTCGAGTTTACAGAACACAGAGGATCCAGCAAGTTGATCATAGAGATCGTTGATCCGGGGAAGTGGATATTTGTTCTGGATTGTTGCTTGCTTAATAGGCCGATAGTCCTGGACCAATCGGTTCGTTCCATCCTTCTTCTTAACGAAGAGAGAAGGTGCTCCCCAAGCAGAGGAACTGGGGTGGATTAAACCCTTTTTAAGTGACTTGTCAATTTCCTCCTTAAGCTCAAGGAGTTTATGCGGCGGCATCTTGTATGGGTGCTTGGCAATAGGAGTAGTGCCTGGCTTCAAGTCAATGACGAACTCGACAGCTCTAACGGGAGGTATTCCTGGAAGTTCTTCTGGAAAGACATTTGGAAATTCGCGAACGACTGGAACGTTCTCAATTCCTTCAAGAGGTGAAGCGTTCAAAGCCTTCAGAGCATATATCTGGCTCTCGGCATCCTGAGCTGTTTGGGTTGAGTATTTGACTGTTTGGCCAGAAGGGTGAGTGAGGTGAACTGATTCAGCAGCACAGTCAATCAGAGCTTGATGAGGACCCTACCAATTCATGCCCAGAATGACATCTATGGTAGAGACCTTGAGGGCCATGAGTGAAGCAGTGAATTGTAATCCTCCAATTTCAATGTGGTTGTTGTGAGCTATCATCGAGGTATCCCATCTGGATCCCGGAGAGCTAACCACCAGTGGAAGGTACAAGTTTTCGAATGACAAGTCTTGCTTGCATGCAAATGCTTCAGAAATGAAAGAATGCGATGCTCTTGAATCAAAAAGAACAGTAGCTGGGACTGAATTCACTAGAAGGGTACCCATCACAATTTTGGGGTCCCGTCGAGCTTCTTCAACCTTTACATGATTAACATGACCACGATTGAGTGCAGGCGGCCTGGCATTAAGGTTTCTAGGCTGACGAGCTCGTGCATTTTGATTATGGGTCGAGCGGCAGCTGGCAGCACGGTGCCCTGGCTGTCCCCACTTGTGGCATAAACCATCATTGTGGGGAGGAGCCATAGTATTGGGCTGTCTACATTGACCACTGAGCTGTCTTGGCGGTGCAGGCAGACAGGGCGCAACATAGGAAGGCCTCGGGGCTGGAGCAGGTCGGTGATGGATATTATGAGGAATCCACACCCGTCGTTTCTGATCAGGCTGGCCCGAGGATGAGCCAACCTCACGAGTACGCTTGAGCGATTCCTGGTACTCAATCAGACCCGTTTCAACCCGGAAAGCTTGACTAACAAGCGTTGCAAAGTCCGCAGCTTCATGAACAACAAGAGCGAGCTTCAGATCAGGATGCAGTCCTTCACGGAATTTCTCCTGCTTGCGTGTGTCGGTGCTGACGTCATCTTCAGCATAGCAGGATAATTCAAGAAATTTCCTCTAATAAGCATCCACAGCCATTTTGCCCTGTGTGAGTTTGCGGAATTCCTTCTTCTTCTGGTCGATCAGACCTTGAGGAATGTGTCGTGCACGGAAGGCTGACTGAAATTCCTGCCAAGTGGTTACAGTTCCAGCAGGCAGCATGTGCATGTGGCTTTCCCACCATTGAGTAGCTTGACCCTTCAGGTGAAATGCCGCAAAGGTGACGTAACTGACAGGGGCAACCTTAGCTGACTACATCTCAAACAGAATGTCACGAAGCCAATCATCAGCATCCATAGGATTGGTGGAGTTGCGGTAAACAGACGGATTGAGGCGCACAAAATCTTGAAGTGCTATCGGGCCAGGCTCCTGACGAGCATCGTTGCGTTCCAAACAGTTCACCAGACTTTCATTGAGCTGGCGGTTCAGTTCAAACTGCTGCATCATAGCGGCAATATAGGGTGGAGGGGGAGGATCGTCAGCCATCCTGCCAAATCAACAGGGGCAGTTTAGCAAAAACAACTGCATGTGTAAGGAGTTATTCATGATGTAACATGATCTATGAAAAGGGGGGGTTCCTACAGGCAGTCGGCTCTGATACCAACTTGTGACGCCCCCGACTTAATCATGCGCTAATCATACGCGCAAATGCACACGATCAAGCCTAAGGACTCACGGGAAGATATCACAACACAACTCTAGACACAAAATAAAATAATACAAGCTTTATATTACAAGCCAGGGGCCTTGAGGGATCGAATACATAAGCTCAAGTCATACAAGCATCAGCGGAAGCAAAAGTATCTGAGTACAGACACAAAGTTAAACAAGGGTGCCTTAAGAAGGCTAGCACAAACAACGACACTGATCGAAAAGGCGAAGGCCTCCTGCCTAGGGCCTCCGAACTACTCCTGGTCGTCGGGGATCTCCACGTCATAGAAGGCTCCTCCGGGGATCTCCTGCTCCTGGGCTCCGTCGTCTGATCGCAGCAACCGGGTATGGGGAAAAAGAAGTAGCAAAGCAACCGTGAGTACTCATCCAAAGTACTCGCAAGACTGACATCAGAACTATGCTAAGTATGCATCGGTATCAAAGGAATGGGGCTATATCTTTGGACTAAACTGCAGAAATGCTGGAACAGAGGGGGAGAGGCCTAGCCTAACGAAGACTAGCATCTTGAAGCATTTCTTGCAGCATCAGAAGAGAGTACAACAAATAATATATTCATATCATCAATCATATATTAGTAATGCCCTCGGATCCTTCCTCGACTACCCAGTGAGAAAGTGATCCTGAGAGCAGTAGTAACAGTTTAACATTGTAACAGTATCCATTTGTAGTTGTAGCAGATTAGGATACAACTCTGAGCGTCCTGTTACCGTGGACACGGCTATTCGAATAGATAACTTCCCTGCAGGGGTGCACTACTGTTACCCAACACGCTCGATTAACTCTGGCCGGACACACTTTTATCGGGTCATGCCCGGCCTCGGCTGATCGACACACCGCAGCCCTACCTAGAGCTCAGCAGAGAGGTCCCCGCCGGTCTACATCCTAAGTGCTCAGGGGTCTTGGGCCCATCGCCCTTTGCACTCCGGGTCGTTATGCGACGAGCCGGGACGAGCACCACCTCATCCTGGATGGCACTGGCCCAACAGGCCCACAAGGCTGAACTGGACATCTGACAAAGCTTTCGGCTGATACATACGGCACCGAGGGGCCCATTAAACCATTATCCCACGTGGTGGTAGTGCGTATAGGCCAGTGGCCAACTCAGATCAAATACCCAAATCCGTTAGGCACATTTTGTAACTCGCAGAGACATACAGGGTTCCTGTCGCTCCGACTTGGTAATACATGACGCGCGGGTGCTCTTGGAGCCGACCCGTCTTTAATGATATTCTCTCGCGGGCACCCTTGGGGCTAGCCCGACTTTAACAGTTTAAGTATTGCAATAAGTAAACATTCCCGTGATCATCACCCAGAGTGATCACGGCCCGATATCAAGCATGGCAAACGGACAAGAGTGAAGGGCCACAGATGAATCAATAGCACGGCTAACTAAGCATTATGGGACAACAGGTAGGTTTAACAGCAGGCGACAAAACCAGGCTATGCATCAGAATAGGAGCTATCGGAATAACAACAGAAGCAATTCTAATGCAAGCATAAGAGAGAAAGAGTGGGCGATATCGGGATGATCAAGGGGGTTTTGCTTGCCTGGAAGCTCTGCTGAGAGGGGTTGGTCGTCGGCGACGTCGTCGTACACTGCAGTGTCGTCGGCAGTCTTGGGGGCTATCGGGAGAGAAGGAGGGGGAAGAAACAATAAATACACGGCAATAATGCAACAGCGATGCATGACATGCCTAAGTGTTATGCAGAGGTGATATAATGCCTATCTAATAGTTTTAGTCAATTTAGGAATTTATTTGAAATTATTTTATTAAGGTTATGCACTATTCATTTATCGGATACGGGCAAAAAGTTCCATGTTCAGTATGTTAGAGGGGTGTGGCAGGTATGTGGGTGGCATATTCGGATTCTACATATTTTTCTGATCGTTTTTCATATATAAATTATTTTCATCCGAGTTACGGTTTAATTTCTATGATCTTTCAAAGTTTTAATCATTTTCTGGAATTAAATCAATTTCGAAATAAATTGTGAAATTGCTACGGGCACCCACAATGTGTACACAGCAGCTTAGTGCAGAGGCTGACAGTGGGCCCCGTTGACTTCTGAGTCAGCAGTCAACGGTTGACTGGTCATAGGGTGAACAGTGCCGTGGGACCCGGCTGTCATTGACTAGGGTTCAATCCCAGTCAGCTTTGACTGGTCAAATGGGCCCAGTGGGTCCCGCGTGTCAGTGACACAGTTAAATAAACAGTTTTAATTTAAAATTCTAACTAAATAGTTAACAGGGGCTGGCCCACTAGTCAGTGTCAGATTAGGGTTTTTAGTTAGTGGCTAATGACGGGCCACGTCATCACTTACCGGCGCTAATCGCCGGAGCTAAGCAGGGTCACCGAAGATGCCCGTCCGGCCAACTCCGGCGGCCGTTCGATGCGCGGCTTGGCCCGGCGTGTTCCTGAGATTGAGCCGCGTCGATGGGTGGTGGCCACGGATATGGAGACGGTCGGAGCCGAGCGCAACATCAACAATGGCGGTAGCGGTGCTCGGCGGTGTTCGGGCATGCACGGGGTGCAGCACTGCGGCTCGCAATCGAGCGAACCGTGCGGCTAGGCGACACCTATAGTGCCCCAGGAGCACGCGTGCGCTAGCAGGAGGAGCTGGGAAGCACGCCAGCATCTTGCTTGCCGGCAATGGCGGACGACGGCTTCGGCTTCGAGCAGGGGAGTGACTACGGCGCACGAGGGGGAACGAAGAGAGGTCGAGGGGAACCGAGGGCTCACAGCAAGGGTAGTGGGGGACTCAGGGGAGCCGGGACAGTGGGAGTCGAGGGGATCGACGCTAATGGCGACGGCGGCCGTGGCGGGTGGAGCCGGTCGATGGCGATGATGCAGAGGCGTTCCGGTCGAGCGAGTGCGTGGGCTTGATGAGGACGAGGACGGGGGCCGGACTCTTCGGAACGGCGAGAGGGGTACGATGGCTGCGTGCAACGATGAGGCGGCGGCGACGGCGTCGGGCGCGAGAGAGGGGGGGATTTAGGTTAGGGTTCGGGGAGGGCGAGGCCATATAGGCCAGGGGGCGGTTGGTGGGCCGGTTGGTCGGCCTGGTGGCCAGCTAGGCCGAGGCCCAGTAGGGGGGTCTTTTGTTTTTAACTTTTATTTTTATCTTCTTTTCTGTTTTCTCTTTTTAGTTCTGTTTTGTCTTTTCTTTTTACTCCAAATGACTTTTGCAAAATATGAGACTTGCCCAAATAAATACTATGCAATATCTACCATTGTCAGAAAATGGTTTGGAGGCAAATGGATTTCAATTAAATTTTAATTAAATGAAATGGGTTAATTATTGTTATTTTGGTACTGTTTTGATGATGTTAGAGTTATCTAGGCAATTCAATTACTGTTGATTTTATTTTTATAATTGCCTTGGGAATATTTGCAATATTATGAACATTTTAGTTTCCAAATTGGAACAACTTTTATTTTCACCTCAAATTTGAATTGGAATTTGAAATGAGATATGATTCCAATGTGATCAAGCATGGTAATTCAAAATGATTAAGCATAATCTTGGTGATCACTATATCTAATACATGGGGGTGTTACATAGTGCTAATAAGGTGGCTCATATGTTCGCTAGATCAAGTGAACTTGTTGTCCGCTCTATCTACTGGCAGTGTATCCCTGGTTGTATCCAAGATATTGTAAACACTAAACTGCCATGTGAATGAAAGAGTCAGGTTTATTACTGCTAAAAAATACTTAACGGCCACAACGAATTATTATCAAAGGAATGGCAACTAATCTAAGGGTTTATTTTTGGCAAAATATCCAAGGTTGAGAAATGCAAAAATGCAAAAAACACCGATCTACTGTAGTTGTTTAACCATCACCATACTAATGTATATGTGTTTAAGAGAGCCATTTCCAAAGAATTGAAGACAGATAAACGAAAGAGAAGTGTGTCATTCTGTTCAGAAGCATAGTCCAAGCTATATCTGACTTCTGATGAAATGCATAGGTCCAGCTGATGACTACACAGCAGCAACTACTTCAGACATTGGCTAGAGAAATGCTCATCTTTTTCATTCTTTGTAAAAGAAATTTTGAGTTAACCAGTAGCACTGGTTACTGACTACACATGTACCACCAGAATTACCAAACAAGATTATAAAAACCCCAGAAGAAAAAAGAGGAGACTAAAAAAATTGCTCGAACAAGCTTATTATTTAACGCGGCTGTGAATGTGTAAGCTGGCAATAGACAAACACTCACTCACTCAGACACTACAGGTGCTTGTTTCATCACGTTACAAAGGAGCAGCACAAACCACAACTTTACTCGACACACACACGTGACCTGTCTAGGCTATATGTGTAAGAAACAGAACCACAACTTCACTCAGTGGAAACAAGGTAACACCAATAAAATGGATAGAACAATAACGGGAACAACTCTAGATTACACACAAAGTTCTATCCATAGTGCCAGCTATGGATAAAATCATGCACACACCCAACATGACTCAGTCACACAGTATAATTCTAACTATAATATAACCAAAGAACTAAAGATTCTACGTACTTAGAACTCAACTAATAAGTGAGAATGATCTGATTGTATGCAAACAATCTTATTTTATTTGTTTATATTACTAAAACAAAAGTGTATGAGGTCAGATCAAGAACACTATTATTAAAACAGACATATATTCCTTTATGTGAAGAAGTCTGCTCCCTTCATTAATTAGTAGTAATCGTTCCATGCTAATCAACCGTGTGCGTGTGCTTGATCATGGTCTGGAGATTACACGCATAGAGGAATAGAATCGTAAACACAATAGCATCAAACAGCGGTGGGTGCTCAACCCATTTACCATACACAAGCAACACTTAAACCATAGCATGTGCATATATAACTTGTGTCACATTAGGGGGTTCAGAATGTACTCAATATATTCTAATAAATAAAACATGACCGAATTTCTTCTGGTCAACATCACCTCCGAGCAACTTGACGTAACCACCACCGCAGTTAAGCTTCTGCTATGCTTCACCGTGAACTGCAGCACGAGTGTCTTGTCCTTGTTGCTGAACTCAGGATACTCCGCCGAGATGGCATAGAACCTGTAGTCCTCTGAGGTTTGGATATACCTACATCAAGATTCAAGAATCAAGGTTTCATCAGTAAATCATAAGAAAGAAAATCTCAAGTCAAGTTTTCCTGAATCAGGTGGACAAAGCTTCAGCTAATTCACCTTTGTCCTCAGCATCTCCATGCCATTTTCGAGATGTGTGGTTCCATTCACCAGCCATGTTCTCGTCCTTCTTCCACTCAGACTTGACCCACCGGCTTTCCCAACCATCTGATCAGACAGTAAAAATCCGTCAAGAACACTTAAATGAACAGATAAACAGTTCACCTTACTCTAACTAGTAGGATAAATATAAGAATAATATTTAACTGCCCAGGTTCTGTAGAGTGCTGATATAAGTTGACAGAGCAATGCCATTTATACTATGTCCTATTTATAGCCAGCACCAAAACTACATGCACTGAATCCCAGGAATCCTGAGGCTACCAGATCAGAGCCAAGCCACAACTGATGCTTCCCCTCACACTAATAATAGATCGAACCGGACTAGTCCAACCGAACGAATCGCGCGATAGCAACAGCATCTAGGGAAACTTCTCGGCCCGAATCCTCATCAATCAGTGAACCAGATCGAAACACTAGAACCCCCCAGCCAAGAGGCGGCGGCGACTAGGTAGCGCAGGAAGGATACAAGAGGGCAGGGGAGGGGCCTCACATGGTGGGGATGCTGGTGGAGATCTCGGGGTAGAAGAGGTGGACGACGGAGTTGAGGCTGGCGAGCGCGTGCAGCTTGAGCTCCTCCGCCGGCTCGTGGAGCATGGCGAGGATCCCACTGGCCGAGCTCACGGTCGCCACCGCCGCCATGGCCGTGTCGGCGAAGAAGGGGTGGGGGCGCGCGAGGTTTTGTTGGGCTCGGTGCGGGGCGTCTGCGAGTTGACTTGGAGACGGGGACGACGCGAGACGGCGACGACGCGAGACGGCGACATCGGTGGTGGAAGGTGCGACGGCGACGTCGTGTCATGGTAGTCGATGGGATCTGAGTTAGGGTCGGGCGCCGTCGGTGGCGGCGGCGAGGAGATGGGGATGAGGGAGGAGGAGTGCGATGGGAGGAGGGGGTCGATGGGATCTGAGTTAGGGTTTGGGTAGTTGGGCTGCGGGTGGGGGTTTCCTTTTTCATTTTGTTTTTTTTTCTTCTTTTCTGTTGACAGATGGATGGATGGATGGATGGATGGATGTGGGATGGAGAGATGGATAGATGGATGGATGGATGGGCGCCATGTCATCGATCCGTGTGACAACTAATTCCACCAATGAGAATAGAGCACATGTAATTGTGTTTTTCCTTTTGTTTTTCTTCTACTTTTTCACATGAAAAATTCAAAAAAATGATCTCTTATTGTACACAGGGGTGCATATTAGAATGGCAAACAATGTTGCTTAAGGAAGATTTCATTTTCTTTGGACGAAAAATTCATTTTCCATTTTTCGAGTGTCCAAAATGAGTTTTTTTGTGAAGGACCTACCATATATTTGTTGCAAAATTGGACCAAATCAATTTTATAAAATATTAGGCCATATTTAATGTACAAATGACCAAATGGTTGTGTGTCAAAAGCTTTGATCCACCTCTCGTGAAAAAGACAAATTTCCGCCGATTTAGTTGGAAGCGGGTCAAATTTGAACTGCAGCTGCCTCATAGTTTGCTCTTTATTTTTTCCAAAAATCATTTCTAGGTACATAAGTATCTATTTAATAAGAGAAACTCGAAAAGTTTTCCAAGATTCAACCACTAGCTAGTAACGGTCATGCCCGCCGTTTTGACCGCATTTTGAAATGGGCATGAAAATTTCAAAAAAAATCAAAAAATTGGAAAACCTTTGCATTATGTCATTATATGTGACCTAGTTTTCAGAAAAAATAATAAACTTGTAATACGGCAATTTTTTTAAAAAAGTGTTCTCAGAAATAAGCTATCATGTGTGAAAATTCATGGCTTTCGAGCCAAATGATCAATCTTATGGCCACATTCATGGCATAGTTTGTTCAAATGATCTCATATTTTGCACAAGGGTGCATCTTGGAATGGCGAACAATGTTGCCTAAGGAAGTTTTCATTTTCTTTGTACGAAAATTTCATTTTCCATTTTTTTAGTGCCCAAAATGAGTTTTTTTGTGAAGGGCCTACCATATATTTGTTGCAAAATTAGACCAAATCAATTTTATAAAATATTAGGCCATATTTAATGTACAATTGACCAAATGGTTGCGTGCCAAAAGCTTTGATCCACCTCTCGTGAAAAAGACAAATTTCCGCCGATTTAGATGGAAGCGGGTCAAATGTGAACTACAGCTGCCTTATAGTTTGCTCTTTATTTTTTTCCAAAAATCATTTCTAGGTACATAAGTATCTATTTAATAAGATAAACTCTAAAAGTTTTGCAAGATTCAACCCCTAGCTACGAACGGTCATGCCCGTCGTTTTGACCGCATTTTGAAACGGGCTCAAGAAATTCAAAAAAAATTGAAAAAATTGAAAACCTTCGCATTGTGTCATTATATGTGACCTAGTTTCCATAAAAAATAATAAACTTGTAATACGGCAACTATTTTAAAAAAGTGTTCTCATAAATAAGCTATCATGTGTGAAGATTCATAACTTTCAAGCCAAATGATCAATCTTATGGCCACATTCATGGCATAGTTTGTTCAAATTATCCCATATTTTGCACAAGGGTGCATCTTGGAATGGCAAACAATGTTGCCTAAGGAAGTTTTCATTTTCTTTGGACAAAAATTTCATTTTCCATTTTTCGAGTGCCCAAAATGAGTTTTTTTGTGAAGGACCTACCATATATTTGTTGCAAAATTAGACCAAATCAATTTTCTAAAATATTAGGCCATATTTAATGTACAATTGACCAAATGGTTGCGTGTCAAAAGCTTTGATCCACCTCTCGTGAAAAAGACAAATTTCCGACGATTCAGGTGGAAGCGGGTCAAATTTGAACTGCAGCTGCCTTATAGTTTGCTCTTTATTTTTTCCAAAAATCATTTCTAGGTACATAAGTATCTATTTAATCAGAGAAACTCCAAAAGTTTTGCAAGATTCAACCCCTAGCTACGAAAGGTCATGCCCGTCGTTTTGACCGCATTTTGAAACGGGCACAAGAAATTCAAAAAAAATTGAAAAAAATTGAAAACCTTCGCATTGTGTCATTATATGTGACCTAGTTTCCAGAAAAAATAATAAACTTATAATACGGTAATTATTTTAAAAAAGTGTTCTCAGAAATAAGCTATCATGTGTGAAGATTCATGGTTTTCAAGCCAAATGATCAATCTTATGGCCACATTCATGGCATAGTTTGTTCAAATGATCTCATATTTTGCACAAGGGTGCATCTTGGAATGACAAACAATGTTGCCTAAGGAAGTTTTCATTTTCTTTGGACGAAAATTTCATTTTCCATTTTTCGAGTGCCCAAAATGAGTTTTTTTGTGAAGGACCTACCATATATTTGTTGCAAAATTAGACCAAATCAATTTTATAAAATATTAGGCCATATTTAATGTACAATTGACCAAATGGTTGCGTGCCAAAAGCTTTGATCCACCTCTCATGAAAAAGACAAATTTCCGTCGATTCAGCTGGAAGCGGGTAAAATTTGAACTGTAGCTGCCTTATAGTTTGCTCTTTATTTTTTACAAAAATCATTTCTAGGTACATAAGTATCTATTTAATCAGAGATACATGGTGTGGTGCCGAGACGTCGAGGTTTGGACGGTGGCCGATGGCCCCAACTCCAGAGCGCGTAAATTGGCATGCCAGCCGCGTGGTCACCGCGTGACCGTGGCGTTGCCATGTGTTCTGGGCGGCCTAGGCATGTCTGGTGGGTTGGGCACTCCCCCGGTTGGTGTTAGGAAGAAAAATACAACAGAAGAATCTCACAAGGAGACTGAACTAAGCTCAAACATGAATTAGCAGCCAAGTGTTTGATTAGTGGTGGGGGAAATGCACATGGCCAATGAGCCTGAGTTTTGGCTGAGGATGATCATCTACTAAGGAGACTGTCTTTGCAAATTTGCAGCTCAAATGGAGGAGCCTAGGTGGCACTTGCTTTGCAAAGTACCACATTGGACAGAAATATGAATGTTGAAGCTGGGCTCAAATGAATGAATGGATTGAGCTGAAATTTGGTGGAGAGTGATTATTTGAGCATATGGAAGATTTGGAAAAAATCTCAGATCATTTGGATAAGCCAAGCTAGTACTTCATTCACAAATCTTCTCTCTGGATAGAAACTTTGGAAATTTGCTGAGGAATATTTACTAGGCAAATGGATCTGAATATTGGAATGTGGCAATGATTTGGATTTGGAAGAGTGCCCAAAAAAATTGAGTGCAATAGGAGGGGTCTAGATAGCACTTGCTTTGCAATGTGCCAATCTGGCCAGAAAATAGAAATTGAAGCTGGGCTCACATAGATGATTGGATTGAGCTGCAATTTGGAGGAGGATGATAATTTGGGCATATGAAAGCACTGTAAAAATTTCATACCATTTGGATAAATAAAAATGGTACTTCCTTCACAATGCTCTCCACTGAACAGAAAATTGGGAACAATATTGAGGGAAATTTGTTAAATTAAATGAGTTAAAATTTGGTGGAGGGAGGTTCTATGGGCATGGTCATGTCCTGGTAAATTTTCAGCAATTATAAAGCAATATAAAATATAGTTGCTTCACAAACTGAAAATATTACCAGAAACAAAGATTGGATGGTGAGCCCACGTGGATTGTTAGATGGGGCTCAAATTTTGTGGAGAGCTATGATTTGGGCATATAGAAGATGTCGCAAAAATTCAACGCATTAGGATATGCCTAGATAGTACTTCCTTCACAAAGCTTCTAGCTGAACAGAAAGTTTAGAAATTTGCTGAGGAAGATTTACTAGGCAAATGGAGCTGAATTTTGTCATGAGGCAATGATTTGGATAGGAAAGAGTGCCCAAAAATTTTGAGGGCAATCAAGAAAATATAAATAGCACTTCCTTCACAAAGTGATGTTCTGAACAGAATAGAAAAATGAATATTCCTGAATTATTTTTGGACTAGGCAAGGAAGGTTTTTGACATATTTGAGGAAGATATGATCCAAAGAATTTATGAGAATTTTTTGGGAATTTTGGGAATGACGGAAATGTAGGCTGCTTCACAACCTAGGGGAAAAATTGACACATGGACATGACACATAGGCAAAAACTGATGAGGTGGCGCCTAGTCATAGCAATGCATCACAATTTACAAGGTTATGACCATCTATTTTGGCCGTGATCAGCTAGAAATAAGGCAGCGGACCAGTGTTGTCTGCTTTACGACCATTTCGTGTAAGGAAATTACGACCTTTCTGACCAAAATGGTCGTTATGGTTTAGGGTTTGGAGCCCCCCGAACAGCTTACGACCAATTGGTCTCAAATGGTCGTAGATTTATGACCATTTCTTCCAGGGTCACTGACAGAAGGTCACAAGTTGACATATTTCTTGTAGTGGGGCAGGCGTGCCCAGGTTGCTCGTGGGGCCCCTGTGGCTCTTCTGCTGCTCCTCCGAAGCTTCCTGGGTCTGTTCCCTTCCAGAAAAAATCATCAAAAAGTTTCGCTACATTTGGACTTCATTTGATATGGATTTTCTGGAAAACCAAAAACAAGCAGAAAACAGCAACTGGCACTGGGCACTAGGTCAATATGTTAGTCCATAAAAATCATATAAAAGCCATATAAAAGTGCACTAAAATCATACAAAACTATCATAAACATGGCATGAATACTTCACAAATTATAGATACGTTGGAGACGTATCAGCCGCCGCAAGCCTCTGTTCTTCCGCGATCCCATCTGGAGGCCTTTTTTGGTACTCTACCGGAGGGGGAATCGATCACGGAGGGCTTCTACATCAACCTTGCTGCCCTTATGATGATGTGTGAGTAGTTTACCACAGACCTACGGCTCCATAGCTAGTAGCTAGATGGCTTCTTCTCTCTCTTTGATCTTCAATACCATGTTCTCCTCGATGTTCTTGGAGTTCTATCCAATGTAATCTTCTTTTGCGGTGTGTTTGTTGGGATCCGATGAATTGTGAGTTTATGATCAGATTATTCATGAGAAATATTTGAGTCTTCTCTGAACTCTTTTATGCATGATTGTTATAGCTTTGTATTTCTCTCCGATCTATCGATTTGGTTTGGCCTACTAGATTGATTTATCTTGCAATGGGAGAGGTGCTTTGTGATGGGTTCAATCTTGCGGTGCTCAATCCCAGTGACAGAAGGGGACATGACACGTATTTGTATTGTTGTCATTAAGGATAAAAAGATGGGGTTTAATCATATTGCTTGAGTTTACTTTGTCTACATCATGTCATCTTGCTTAAGGCATTACTCTGTCTCATACTTAATACCCTAGATGCATGCTGGATAGCGGTCGATGGGTGGAGTAATAGTAGTAGATGCAGGCAGGAGTCGGTCTACTTATCTCGGACGTGATGCCTATATACATGATCATTGCCATGAATCCGTCATAATTATTTGCTTTTCTATCAATTGCTCAACAGTAATTTGTTTACCCACCGTATGCTATGTGTTCGAGAGATAAGCCTCTAGTGAAAACTATGGCCCCCGGTCTATTTTATCATATATTAAAAACCTAAAAATACTTTTCTGCAATTTATTTACTTTTATTTTAATTAGTATTTTAGTTTATCTATTTGCCTCGATAAGATTTAATCCTTGCAAATAACCGCTAAGAGGATTGACAACCCTCTTATTTGCGTTGGGTGCAAGTGTTTGCTCTTGTGTGTGCAGGTGCGCTTAACGGAATTTTGTTTGGTTCTCCTACTGGATTGATAATCTTGGTTCTTAACTGAGGGAAATACTTATCTCTACTGTACTGCATCATCCTCTCCTCTTCGGGGAAATACCAATGCAGACTACAAGTAGCACAAGGAGCCCCAACAGACTGAAAGTCAACCCAAAATGGCCTATGTTCTGCCGGAATGTCGATTAATTCCCATTGCGGCAAATCAGGGGCACTCGATATTTCCTACTTTCTAGCACAAGTCATGCCAAAATTCACGAAAAATTTCGGCATGACCTTTGCTAAAATAGGACATATCGAGCACCTGAAATTTGCCGGAACGAAAATGAATCAACATTCTGGCAAAAATAGGTCACTCAGAGGTGTTCCCTGCAAAAAGCATCCGTGCATCCATTTTGTCGGCTACTCCACATATCATGTCCAAATGCACCATCTTTACTCACTAGAAGGCTGTCGAGGATGCTGGTGATCTTCTAGGTGTCGTCGAGCGACACGTCGGTGATCTTCCCTGCACACAAATAAAATAACTATGTGAGCTATGCTTGATATGCTATCCAAATCTCCAAATGGCTAGTTAACAACAACCTATGAGAATATCCAACTTGATTCCAAATAAAAATTTCTACTGTCTACTATTTGTTTCCTAAACCCTAAAAAATGCCCTAGTTTTTTTACCTACCGTCTACTTCTTGAACCCTAGAAAATTTGCCCTAATTTCACAATATAACTTAGAGTTTGATTGTTGAAATATATTTGAAAATATACCATGAACCCTAGAACAATGCCCTAATTTCATAATATAACAAGTACAGGACATTTTTTAAAATTATACCAACTAAACTTAGTAAACTGCAAACTATAAAATAGAAACTATAAACTATAAAGTAGAAACTATAAACTAATTCAGTAAAATACAAACTAGAAACTATAAAATAATTTAGTTAAATGAGGGAGCTAGGAGGGAGAAGGGAGGAGGGAGGAGATGCGGTGGCTGGAGAATGGAGGAGGGAGGGAGGAGAGAGGAGGATGAGGGAGGAGGGCCGGCAGCGGCTAGAGGAGGAGGGAGAAGGGGCGTGGCGGCTGGAGGAGGAGGGAGAAGGGGCGCGGCGGAGCTCGGGCATGCTCACCTAGGGCGTCGGTGGAGGTGTGGAGGAGGAGGAGGTCGCGGGGGGTGCTGGGGCTCGGAGGACGGCGGCAATGCGGCGACGGCGATGGTGAGAGAGGGAGAGAGAGTGAGTGGGGAGAGGGAGAGTGAGGAGAGGGAGAGTGAGGAGGAAAGGCAGTGGATAACGCTGGCTTAGCAGCAGCGCGGGTTACGGCCAGCGCTACTGCTATAGGCCATAGCAGTAGCGCTGGGCATGCGGCCCGCGCTGCTGCTAAGTGGGGCCCACCTGCTGGCACAGTGCACACATAGTCGTAGCGGTTTGTCGTAGACCCGCGCTACTGCTTTAAATTTAGCAGTAGCGAGGGATGTTCAAGACACGCTGCTACTACGGGTAACCCCGGTGGGTAATGTGGGGACCATTTAGCAGCAGCGGTTGGTGTCTAGCCCGCGCTACTGCTACAGAGTTACCTGTAGCGCCGGTTTGTACCCAGCGCTGCTGCTAAGTAGCAGTAGCGCTGGCCTATTGCCCCACGCTACTGTTAAGGTTCTACCTATAAGGTATTTCCTAGTAGTGAGTGGTTTCAGGAGGGTGTGACGCGAAGCTTCGGTGTCTATTGACATTATGGGACACGTCGGTATTTCGATTTTCATGGTGAAGACAGTGGCGGAGAATGTCATGGTGGCTGAGGTCTGAGGCCTTGTAATGGTGGATCGAGTCTTAGTGGTGATCAGGACTTTGCTTGGTGATTCGTGACTCGTAGCAGCCGCATCGGCAAGTGGGGGCGGCAGCACAGGCGGAGTACAAAGTCTTAGTTTTCAGGGTGAAAACCCAAGGCCTGGCCTTAATTAATTGTGCCTGGCAGTGACCTTGTTGAAGGCATTATTTTGAGAGCGCGGATCTTCTCCAGGGTGAAAATCTAAAATCTAGGATCGGACGATGACGGTGCTTGTGCACAGTTTCCTCGTCGCTTTTCGAGAATTTGGACTTCAGGTGTTGTCTAGGTGGTGGTTCGTGCTGCAGCGACAAGGAATTGATCACTGTAGTGGGATCTTTCTTTTTTCTTCTTCTTTTTTTGTCTTTTGGCTGTGTGCATCTGTAATGTCCATTGCGTTGTTGCAGATGCTGGGTGTAATTGGTATCTCTGCGATATTAATATACTCTCTTTATCCAAAAAAAAATAGAGTGAGCTACTAGTAATAAATTGTCACGGAGTAAACAACCAAAATTCATGGTAAATTAGTACACACCACAGCGAAGTATTAAGTTGAATAAAGTCACTTGTCGTCGCCTATCTACTTCGTGCAATTGCAGTGTTGCTTGCGCGGCATAGTTAGGAGATTGTTTACTAGAGCAGTTAACGACACCATATGCTCTGAAGCTTTGTTTAAGCAGTAAAGCATGATCCATTCAACATGCCATGTGCTTACCGAAGGGTTAGAAAACCAAAAGGTGTGGTTCGGTTCTGGTTCGGTTCGGCTCTGGTTCAGTTCGGTTCGGCTCTGGTTTCTTGGGGCTGCGTAAGTCACGTACCGCATCTAAAGGCGGCGCTTATAAAATCTTCGCCATCTCTCCCAGCTCTAAACCTCAAACACAAACCCAGCAAACACCACCACCCAAGAGACGAACAATGGAGTTCCTGGCCGCCTTCTTGAACCTGCTCGCCCTGATTTCCGCCGCATGCGGCAACGCGGAGAAGCTGTCGGCTGCTCTGATCTCCTGCGGCGTCGTCGAAGCAGCCGCGGCGCTCTGCCTCGTCATATCCAAGGCGCCCGGAGGTATATTTCTCCACCACGGCAAAGCACCCTTCTTCTTGTACTACGGCATCCTCATCGGCGTGGTGATCTTCGGCCTGGCCGAGGCGTCAGTCGGCTTCTGGGTGTCAGGGAATGTGCGCGGACGAGATTTTTTTTCAAAACTATGAGTACATTTATAGCAAATTCGGACAATATATGGCTGAATGCAAAAATGGCAAAAATATTACCCTGTCGGCCTGCGGTGGGCCGACGGGGGGCCTGTCGGCCAGCAGTGGGCCGATAGGTGCCTGTCGGCCTCCGGGCGACCAACAGCTGGCCCGTCGGCCTGCGGGCGGCCGATAGGTGCCCGTCGGCCTGCGGGCGGCCGATAGGTGCATGTCGGCCTCCGGGCGACCGACAGCCCCTGGATAAGGCCGACCGCCCGGTTTCTTCCTCCTCTGGCTCGCTCATCCTCTCTCTCTCTCGTTTTCTCTACCGAATTTCCTCCCCTTCCGATCTCCTCCATCCTCCACCCATTTTCCTATTGAATCCGCTGAAACAATAGATCATACCCATCTCCACCGGTCTACGGTCTCATTTGGGTAGTTTTTTTTCGTTTGGAGGAGCCATGGTGGGGTGGTGGAGGTGTAGATGGTGAGGAGGTGGTGTGGTTGAGAGGAAGAAGAAGGGGACACACGCGTCGAAGGTATACCGATTTTTTTTAGTTTAGGTTAGTTTTTTTATTGTACGTAAAATTAGTTTATGTAGTGTACGTGTACGTGTACATTTTTGTTTAGGTTAGTAGTCATTTTAGTGTACGTGCTGGTAGTGTAAGTTTATTTAGTTTACTTAGTGTAGTCATTTTTAGTATACGTTTATTTAGTGTACGTAGGTTTATTTTAGTGTAGGTTTATTTTAGTATAGGTTTATTTAGTGTAGGTTTATTTTAGTGTAGGTTCTTTTTAGTGTAGGTTTATTTAGTGTACGTAGGTTTATTTTAGTGTAGGTTTATTTTAGTATAAATTTGTTCGTTGCGATTAATGAAAGATGGCAATGTCTGACAGGTGAAAATGTCTGAATCAGTAAATTTTACTGTTTACTACGGCCCTGGTAATGTTCGATATAATGAGTTGGGGGTTGATCTTAGCGAGTTTAAGAATGGCGTCATGACACTTTCACACCCAGACATACTGGACATTAGACAGTTGAAGCACTGGTTGACAACTAGTTTTGGGCTAGATCCTGAAGTATGTTCCGTCAGTATTCATGCATTGTGGACAAAATCCTGTAAAAATGTCAAGTGGGAGTTGATGCCGATAGATAGGAGCCGGCATTGGGTGACCCTGTTAAGTCGTTGCCGAGACCGAAGAATCCACCCATATGCCCTAGTGCAACCAGTGGCGAAGGAGGAGAATACGGTACAACTTCACGTGGGGTATGAACCAGGCCAGGGTAGTCAAGTGGCTAACGAGAATTATTTATCCGGGTCACAGCCACCGGATGTGGATGCTAGCCAAGCCGAGAAAGAGTCAGACTACATGCCACACAATGTTTGTGGTCATGATACTGGGCAGAGTATTAAGTCAAAAATATTGGTTGGTTCTGGTGTTGCTGATGGGGATGAGGAAGGCGATGAAATGCAGAGGGTGATGGAGGAAGAGGACGAGGATGGATTTGCGGAGGATTTGGATTCTGAAAATTCTGAGGATGAAGTGGAGGTACCGATTCCTTCTGCATGGGATCAGGACATATCCACCGGCCTTACTGTCAACGATGGCCATGAGACTCCATGGCAATATAATCTGAACCAAGTCCAGATAGGGGCTATGTTTGATACAAAGAAAAAATTGAAGTATGCGGTGATAAAGTGGGCTATGTCAATGCGGAGGGTTTTCCGGACACACATATCGAGTCCAACAAACTATACCGTGAAGTGTGTTGAAACAGGTTGTCCTGCGAAGGTGCACGGGCACGTGCCGAAGTATAACATCCACTGGGTTGTCAGCAATGTGGTTCCACATAATTGTGTGAGGAAAAACCTGTTGGTTAGTCATCCAAACCTGACTTCAACTCTCATTGCGCAACTCATGTATACTGAGATAGTGGAGAAGAAAGATATGGAAGCAAAACATTCCATAGAGCAGTGAAGGTCAGATGGAATTATGACATTCCATATGGGAAGGCTTGGAGGGCTAAGCAGAAGGCTATGGAGGAAAGGTTTGGGACGTTCTTCGACTCATATGATAATGTTGTCCGTCTCCTTGACATACTGAAGGAGAGAAATCCCGGCACTTATGTTAACATACAACACACGAGGTTGGACATTATACCAGATCACAAGGTGTTGAAACGAGTATTCTTCTCTTTCGCTATGTGCATCGAAGCTTTCCGGCATTGTCCTCCTGTGATGTTTGTGGATGGTACATTCCTGACTGATCAGTACAAAGGGCAAATCCTGACTGCTATTGGTGTGGACGGGAACAATCAAATCATCCCACTAGCCATGGCATTTGTGGAGGGTGAGAACTTTCCGAGCTGGGTATGGTTCTTCCGGCAAGTTAAAATTGCGATCGTGAAGGACCGACCAAACGTGTGTGTCATTCATGACAGACATCCTGGTATATTGAAGGTCGTGAAGACACTAAGGAATCCAACTGCTGACGAACCAACACCTTGGAAGGACTTGCAGAGCCGGTGGTGCATGCGCCATCTTGGGGCTAATTTTTTCTCACAGTTCAAGAACAAGCGGTTGATGAACTTGTTTAAAAAATTATGCAAGCAGAACCAGCAACGTAAATACCATTTTATTTGGTCAAAACTTGATGAGTTCACTAAGAAGCAGGTCCGCGCGAGGAAGAAAATGGAAGCAGATCAGGTTAAATTAGCAACACTCATGGCGGAGCTAGAGGAGCCAGTAGGTCTTTGTGACTTGCCAGCAATTGACCCTCCTAATACCAAGAGAAAGAAGGGCAGGGCAATAAAGAATTTTTCTGAGTGGATAGAGAAAGAGCCTCCAGTGAATTGGTCTTTGCTGCATGACACCCATGGAGGTAGGTATGGCCACATGACAACCAATCTTGCAGAGGTGTATAACTTTGTACTCAGAGGGAATAGAGCATTGCCACTCACAGCTATTGTGGAGGCTGTATTCCATGGCACTTTGAGATATTTTAGAGAAAGGAACGAGTTAGCAAAGAAGCATATTGCAGACAATCAGAACACACCTTATTGTAGCCGTGTCATGGAGTACATGGCAAAGAAGATAGAGAAAGCAAAGAAGCACACTGTCAGACTCATAGGTAATCAGGAAAGGAGGTATGAGGTTCAGCTACCTACTGATGGTTTTGGTTCTGCAAATGAGGTGAAGACGCACGAGGTAAAAATTGGAACGGAATTTTATCCAACTTGTGAGTGTACATGCAACAAACCGAAGTTGTTGCACCTGCCTTGCTCACATGTGTTGGCTGCCTGTGGCCAGATTGAGTTGGACGCTATCTCCTTCGTGTCCCCATACTATTTAAAAGATGCAGTAGTCAATGTCTGGACAGGTGAGATGACAGGGTTTAGAGTCGTCGGCAATTTCAACAAGGTAAAAGATGGGGAGAGAGTATACATCCCGGATCCAGAACTTCGGCGAACAAGCAGGGGCAGACGTAAGGTAAAGCGCATCCGTAACGATATGGACCAATCTGAAGCTGGTGGAGCAACCAGACAATGTTTGCTATGCGCGGCTTACGGGCATAGGATGAAATATTGTCCCGACCTGAACAAAGACGGTGCTTCCACTTCGACGAGTGCTTCCACATCGACAACTGCGACCACAGTAGCAAGAGGCGGACGTGGTCGTGGCAGTCGTGGTGGTTGTGGAAGTCGAGGCCGAAGGGGCAGGCAAGGAAGAAATAACTCAGAAGCTATATAATGTGTAATATGTCTGGACTATGTTTTAATGTGTAATATGACGGACTATGTTTTATTCTGTAATATGTGTGGTCTATGTTTTAATGTGTAATATGACGGACTATGTTTTATTCTGTAATATGTGTGGTCTATGTTTTAATGTGTAATATGACGGACTATGTTTTATTCTGTAATATGTCTGGACGATGTTATAATTTGTAATATGTCTGGACTATGTTTTAATTTGTAATATGTCTGGGCTATGTTTTAATTGCAGATATGGCTTCGTATCCGTTGCTTAATGGGAATATCGATAGAGGGCACCGGGCCGCACTTATGGAAGCGGGCAAGAACTTAGACGTGTTGATCACTCGCACCCCAAATCGTAACTGGATGATACACCCTATATGGGTTGATAGGTATGTGTCGGTACAGTGACTTACTATGTTTGAAATCCTTTTGATAGCCGCTAACTGTATGCTACATTCTCTTTATTTTGTAGGTTAAGTTGGGCAGGACTTCTACCCTTGGCACGGCTGGTTGAGGGTACATTGGATGAGTGGGTTGAACATCCGGACTTGGATGAGGAAGGTGAACCAATGCAGTTACACAAGAGGCAAGTGGCACGTTTCTCTTACGACAGGTCACTGCTTACCTGCTTAGTAGATAGATGGAGACCAGAGACACATACGTTTCACTTTCCCTGGGGAGAGATGGCTCCTACTCTACAGGATGTGTCTTTCTTGTTGGGATTACCTTTGGCCGGTGCTGCCATAGGTCCTTTAGAGAAAGAACCTTTGGCCGGTGCTGCCATAGGTCCTTTAGAGAAAGAACCTGCCTGGCTAGCACTGATGCAGACACATTTTCTAGCTGCGGTGCCAACTGCTGTGCCCTTAGACAAAGATCCTCACGGGCCTCATTTTAAGTGGTTGAGCCAGCTTCAGGTAACCTTCTCAGTGAGCTGAACATATTTTATTTTCCTAGTTGCCCTTACTAGATAGTTTACACAATTGTATGATTTCTATACAGATTGTCCGGTTAGGGTACCCCGGAGTTGTGTTGTCAGAGGCACAGATTGATCGATCCCTAGAGGCATATATTATGTGGTTGTTCGGCAAGACGATGTTCACGGAGAACCACGTGACCACTGTCGATGCACGACTCATCGGTATTGCACGAGAGATAGCTGACGCACGTTGCCCGGGGGACATTCAGCAGAGGAGTTTTGGTTCTGCTGTGTTAGCGGCTACGTACAGAGGACTGTGCAAAGCTTGCGTGTTGAAGTCTAGAAAATCAGCTCTTGTTGGATGTCCACTATTGTTGCAGCTCTGGTCATACGAGAGATTCCCTATTGGTCGACCCTATGTCTGCGTTGATAAACCTTTTGGTTTGGAGGACATGGCTGGGACTTATGTGCCTTCTATCGGCGACTTGCCTACTATGGGATCTGTGTGGACACGGAGAGAGGTATTTTCATATTAAGTAACAATATGAATTACTAATGTTTATTTCTTGCCATTCAATAGAATTACTAATGCTTATTTGTTGTCATGCACAGAGACAGTTCGCGCACAGCCAGGTGAGGGGCTGCTACCCCTCCTTCACGGCGCAGTTTGATAGTTTGCACGAGGATCAAGTTATCTGGGAGCCATACTCCCATCACGCTATATTATCCAGGTGTCCAGCTGGGATTTCTGGATTGTGCACTAGAGATCGGCACTATTGGATGACCAAGGCCAAGTTGGTGTTCGACGTGACGGTTGAGGAGATGGCTCTTCATAGGGTGATGAGACAGTTCGGTCTATGCCAAGAGCCTGACATTCCAGTTATTCCACACGTACTCGGTAAACCTCCGCCAGTCGAAGTCCCTCTTCTCGGTTTTTCTTCTTCATCTCATCAAGAAAAGCCTCTGCTTCACACAGTACTCTTGCCACTCTCTCTCCTGCTCTGCTTTCTCCTCTGCTGCCGCCTTCGCGCGGCGCTCTTCCGCGTCCAAACTTGCCCATGCACGACGACCTCTTTCACGAATCTCGGTCACCGCCCAGCCCGGTTTTTTCGTGTCAATCCAACGATAGTACCTGCACAGAGGCGAAGGAGACTACAAAAAAAATAGAAATAGAAATATCAAATCAACAATAATATCAACAACGTGTTTATTCTTCGTGACTGAAACATACCGGAGGACTGATGTACGGTGAAGTAGCAACGGGTGGATCTTCCTCATAATTGGCGCACATGAAAAACTTCATGCCCAACCAATTTGAAAAATCCGTCACCTCCTTCACCTTGCAGAGATCGCCACACCAACAACGAAGTACTTCCACCCCCCGAGGCAAAGTCGCACTCTTCATTTTCGTAGGCCTAATGCTTTGATCCGAGCAAGGCAAACTCATACTGACTAGCGCGTTGGTGTTAACTGCGGCTGGACGATGGAGAAGAGAGTGAGAAAGAGCAAGCAGTGTGGGCAGAAGCAAAGAGAAGAGCGTGACAGAGCAGGCAACGGCATCTCGTATATAAAGATGAGGAGCACTGTGTTGTCGGTGCAAGAAAATAAAACACGCGCGTGCGATTCTGCCAATCACTACAGTCTGCCATGGAAAGCAGCGCATTTTGCTACAGTGTGGGCATCGGAATTAGCGTCTGCGCATGGGAAAAGCTAATTTGTATCGTAGAGTGTGTAGACCCTGCGGGTTCGAGAACTATGTAGACATGACCGAGACACCTCTACGATCAATAACCAATAGCGGGACCTGGATGCCCATATTGGCTCCTACATATTCTACGAAGATCTTTATCGGTCGAACCTCTATGTCAAGGATTCAGTTAATCCCGTATGTTGTTCCCTTTGTTCTTCGGTATGTTACTTGCCCGAGATTCAATCGTCGGTATCTCTATACCTAGTTCAATCTCGTTACTGGCAAGTCTCTTTACTCGTTCCGTAATACAAGATCTCGTGGCTAACACTTTAGTCACATTGCTTGCAAGGCTCATTGTGATGTTGTATTACCGAGTGGGCCCTGAGATACCTCTCCGTCACACGGAGTAACAAATTCCAGTCTTGATCCATGCCAACCCAACAGACACCCTCGGAGATACCTGTAGAGCACCTTTATAGTCACCCAGTTACGTTGCGACGTTTGATACACACAAGGTACTCCTCCGATGTCAGGGAGTTGCATGATCTCATGGTCATAGGAACAAATACTTGACATGCAGAAAACAATAGCAATAAACTGATACGATCATATGCTACGTTTATAGTTTGGGTCTTGTCCATCACATCATTCTCCTAATGATGTGATCCCGTTATCAAATGACATCTCATGTCAATGGCTAGGAAACCTTAACCATCTTTGATCAACGAGCTAGTCAACTAGAGGCTTACTAGGGACACAGTGTTGTCTATGTACCCACACATGTATTTGAGTTTCCAATCAATACAATTATAGCATGGATAATAAACGATTATCATGAACAAGGAAATATAATAATAACCAATTTATTATTGCCTCTAGGGCATATTTCCAACAGTTTTCACCCGGATCCACTCGACGAACCTCCATCTCGCATCGTGCGCACGGACCACCACCGATCTCCGCCGCCGCGGAGCGAGTAAGCCACTCTGGCTAGATCAGATCTGACCGGAGGGCCAACCACGCCCGCAGCCGACTAGTCCACCAAAGCCCTCCATGCCGTCGCCGATCCGAGGTGCCGCAGCGCCGCGGCCAGGTGCCCGCCGCCGCTCGCCGCTGGGAGCGAGCCACCGCCGCGGAGGCCCGGATCCGGGGGCGCACTTCGGCTCGCCCGAGTGCCCCCCGCCACCCTCGCGCGCGAGAAGGAGAGGCTCCTCCGCCACCGCCGTCAGCCGCCGGGCTAGGGGAGGGATGGGAGGGGGAGTGACCGGCGGCTAAGGTTGGGGCCCTCGGCCGCCCGCGCGGGGGGCAACGAAGGGGAGAGAGGGGACATACCCTCATAAATGTGCGGTGTGCTCATTGCAGAATGAGCTGTCTCTGCAGGCACTCAAGCTGCAAAACATATACTGTATCATGTAACAGGTAAACCGGCATGTTTTGCTGTTTGTTATTCATCTCGTCTTGTCAACTATTCCCTTCGTTCCAAAATAAGTGACTCAATTTTGTACTAACTTAGAAAAGAAAGAACCACATTGGATAAATCGGAAGATCTTTATGTTGTTTGTTACAAAAGTTAGTTTAGTCCGGAATTTCCTTGCTACACCATCCACATGTGCTCTGCAGCTACAATAATGAAATTTAGAGATCAGCATTCTAGCACTCGTCTTATACGATAAGAATATGTTATCGGTTAGAAGTCAGCAACCTGGTGTGCCGTTGCTGATTACTAGCTTCCTTTGTTCTGATATCCTGATATGTGTGATGCAGACATGACGACATGTGTGCGTGCGTGCTATCTATCTTGGTACATCCTAACAAGTTAATTTCTTCGCTTTTTTTTTTTTTTTTTTGCCTTTGTGATACTTCAACTATCAAACTGTTCTTGTATCTTCACACAATTTGCTCCTGGTCTGGAATCACTGTGTCAGTGGTTTTTGCTTTGCGGACTTGTGGTGGTTGTTTTCTTCAAGCTTAGCCTGAAGCTTGCTGGAGCTGAGGTCATGAATGTGCGACGCAAATAAATTTGTCATCAAATATAAGCCCAGGATTAGTTAACCGAGTGAACGATTAGATCAGAGAAGAAGAAGCATCAACTCATCGTTTAAATTCTCATCTCACACCAGCATTGAAACTGCATCAATCATTTCGACAATTAAGCAATTGCTCAACATTAGCAAGGACAAAATGTATTACAGTGACAAACATAAACAATCTAATTTCCTGGAAATTGCAACAGCTAGGCTGCACCATTTTTCCAAAAGAAGCTCACCTGCACGGCTGCACCAGGTACTGACGTTCCCACAGTTATAATCAAGAAAAGCCCATAAAAACAGGAAATTATCAAGTTCCAGGATAGTAACAGGCCAGTTTAAGCTTGGCGTATATCATAATAATATAGTTAGACACTTCTGAAATCAAAGGTGGGTATAATCTTACAAAGTGGTTTTTACGGTTCCCTATACTGGGGATGGAAATTCGCATTGAACTGATCAACTCACCCTTGCATGGCTACTGACATTATATCATGCATATGCCATTCCCATATCCCATATACGTACAATCACAAGACAAAGATGATAGCCATGATTTCAACATTTTCTTACTCCGATGCCATAGTTACGTCGCCCATAGCATATATAAAATCACGTACAGAGTAGATGTGCTAGACAAAACACATCAATACAAAAGCCACCTTCAGATCAGAAGGCCAGATGAACTACCACCACTTTTCACTTATATAGACATAGTCGAGCTGAGCTATCAGATTACCCACAAAGCCAGCCGTCCACTAGGAACTAAGTCAACTAAATCCAAACCGACATGCACATCCCAGAAATAAGTACTCACATCGTCCACCTACTCAAATCCTACAGTTAGAACCACCTCCTCTACACCAGAGAACGAGCATCGCTAGCTTCTGAGGCGCTGTCCCCTGAGCTCCCTGACCCTGAACCTGTAAACAAAGTCAAATGGGAAACAATGTAGGAAGTTTAGTTCATGAAGAATAAACGATCTTTGTCAAAAAGGGAAAGAATAGACAGTGAGTTCGACAGTACCACTGGATGATGAAGAACCATTGCCCAAACCACCAGACACTCATGGTCTCAGCACCCTTCTCGATCTCCACTGATTGGTAAGTTGCGGTTGGCATCTCATCATCAATACTCATCCACTTGCTCAGACACTACAGTGTTCTCAGGATTCTCGCTCTCCTGCAAATAACAATACAAACAACACCCGTGAGAGTCCAATTTGCATACCCACTAACTGCAAACAAGAACAGCACATGTTGTTTCCTCTACGGCCATTACCACGTCAGCATTGTCAACCAGTGTAGGCACAGCACCAATCACAGCTTCAGCTCCAACAGCATCGTTGACCTCAGCAATGTCCCCATTCATCATCACGGCTCGTCGGCTCTTTTTGAGCGCCTTGTTGAACATTTCGACCTTGTAAGCACTTGATGAACCATAGCAATCCCTGCAAAGAAAAGAAGAACATTCGCAAGGGGCAAATTTGCCGCACTGGCAAACACAAGCTAAGTAACTCAGAAATATTTGAATGTTAAATTAACTCAGAAATTTGCACCAGCACACCAAACACGTTTTACTGCCACTCCAGTTAAATGTTGGGAAAAGCTTACAGCAACAGGAAGTTCTCTTGCCAGTAATAACAAGCCAGTTAAAAATAATACATACTCTAACTGAAATCAAGGGTATAATTTCAGAAAAGGCGAGCAGCGTCACCAGGACAAAAGAGTCCCAATCAACTCAGGTTTGCATGGCTACTGAATTTCTTATCGTTCATATACCTCTGAGAAAGATTAAACCATTCTCATATCAATACAAGTCACCAGACAAAGATGAAAAGCATGATTTCAACATTTTCTTGCTCTGATGCGATAGTTATGTCGCCCATAAGCATTAAGTACACAACAGATGTGCTAGAGAAAACACATCAATACAAAAGCCACCTTCAGATAGAAGGCCAGATGAACTACAACATGACTCGGTACCTTCCACTTTTCACTTATATAGACATAGTCGAGCTGAGCTATCAGATTACCCACAAAGCCAGCCGTCCACTAGGAACTAAGTCAACTAAATCCAAACCGACATGCACATCCCAGAAATAAGTACTCACATCGTCCACCTACTCAAATCCTACAGTTAGAACAACCTCCTCTACACCAGAGAACGAGCATCGCTAGCTTCTGAGGCGCTGTCCCCTGAGCTCCCTGACCCTGAACCTGTAAACAGAATCAAATGGGAAACAATGTAGGAAGTTTAATTCACGGAGAATAAACGATGTTTCTGGAAAAGGGGAAGAGTAAACAATGAGTTCGACAGTACCACTGGATGAAGAATAAACGGTGTTTCTCAAAAAGGAAAAGAAGAAACAGTCGCTTCGACAGTATCATTGCATGATGAAGAACCAGCAGAGACACTCGTATCCTCAGCACCATTCTCGGCCTCCACTGATTGGTAAGTGCGGTCTCATCCTCAATATCTACATACTCATCCACCTGCTCAGCCACCACTACATTGTCTTCTCAGGATTCTCGCTCTCCTGTAAATAACAAAACAGAACAGAACAACTGAGAGTCCAATTTGCATATGCACTAACTGAAAACGAGAACAACACATGTAGGAACAGCACCATTCGCAGCCTCAGAGGGCCAGAGCCATCGTGGCCTCGGCAATGTCCTTATGCAGTAAGGATCTGGCCGCAGCGCTTCCTCATAGCCGCCCGGAGCGGAGGAGCGGCGGAGCTCCTCCGGCGACGGCTGGTGGCTTCCGTGGCTCGGCTGGCTGCCTCCTGCGGGCTGTGGCCATGGCGCCGTTCTGTGCTCTGCTCGGATCTGGAGGTCAGCTGCGGCTGGCGCCGCGGGCAGTGGGCGGCGCGGGTGCTGCGGCCCCCTGGTGGTGGTGTGCTGGCTCGGATCCGGCAGTTTCCTTTGGCGGCTGGTACACGGCGGGCGGCACGGGCTGTTGGCGGAGATCCTTGCGGGTCGAGGCATTGGGCGTGGTGGCGGCGGTGCGGACCTGCAGGGACATTGGCGGCGAGGATCTGGCGGATCTGGCGGATTGGTTCCGGTAGGCGGCGCAAGGTAGTGGCGGCGTCATTCCTTCTCCTTGGTCCGGACCATGGATGTGAATCTATGGCTCGCGTTCGGGCGGACCAGATTTGTGCCCGAGGTGGGTCGGGGCTTTTACTCGGGTAGGGGTGGTTGGGCTCGGTCCGGATGGTGCCCGCGAGCAGCCAGGTTTTCCTGGCCACGATGCGAGGTGGCGGTGGTCGAGACATTGCCATTACGTCGGGCGATTCGGCGACGCTGACCATGAACGTGGTGTCCTGGGAGCTTGCCTGGCCAAGGCCACTGGTCGGGGCTTGCTTCGTGGTGGCCGCCGGCAGTCACCGGATCGTGTCCCCTTCGGTCCATCGAGACTGGCTGTGGATGCAGGTGTGGGCAGTTTTCACCGTGAAGGTGCTGACCCAGACCTAGTGGCTAATGTCGGGTAGGAGTGGAGAGGGGTCTCTGCTCCTCCTAACATGGCTCGTGCACTACGAAGTGGATGGTTGACGGTGTTTCGGACCTTGGAAGCCGGGGCGGCGGCTCTGGAAGGCGGTCCGTATGGTTGGCTCTCTGGAGGGCGGCGGTGCTGGTGACTTTCACCTTTGGTCGTGTGGTGGCGAGCGGTGGAGTGGCGGGTGGCTCTGGCACGCTCTCGGTCTATGGCTGTGGCGACGCCCCGATTCAGATCTGAAGTTCTGAACTCGTCGCGCTTGTCCTGGAGACCTCGTGGTGACATGGTGGAGGTGCCTGGCGAAAGCTATGCGCTTTGTCGCCGACGACGGCGACGTTCGCGGCGCCGCTTTCTTCTTGAAGAAGTCGTCGTGGTGCTCTCCTCCGTGTCTGGGTTTCGGATGAAAATCTTTGTCCGGTGGACTCGACAACAGCGACGCTTAACGCCGTCCTCCCTTCTGGGGGCGTTGCCCTGGAGCTTAGGCGTTCCAGGGCGTAACGTGGCGTTGTTATCAGTTTTTCTTGTGCTTTCTGTATTAGCGTAGTCGCGTGCGTACTGTATGATACGGTTATCCTGGGATCGGTTTAAGGGCTGTGGCATAATTTTATATCGTTTACTCGTGTATTTTGTTCGGTTGCTTTATGTATAAAGCGGATGAAAGTTTATTTCGAGAGAGAATGTAACAGAAAAAGATTAGGCGATTGCCCACGCGAGTCAGACGTGAGCCGAGGCCCAGATAAGATAAGCAGTTTTCTGGTTGGTTTTCAGACCCTTTTTTTTCTGCGTAGGTTTTCTGATCATTTTTTTTTGTTTATTATTTTATTTTATTTTTTCTCGTCGGCTTTTTTTATTTTTTTCAAATTCTTCAACATCTATTTGACATTTCTTCTATGTGTTTTCCCCCGGTTTCTGGTTTTTATGGGTTTTCTATTTTTCTCTGTCATCTTTTTTACGGAAAAAATGTTCAATTGTGCATTCTAAAAATGTTCAACGTGTATTAGAAAAAAGTTCACCCCATATTAAAAAAAGATTATCGTATATTAGAAATACAAAATTTCCATGAAATTTGTTCGTATCTACAAAATTTCCATTTTATATTAGAAATTTGTTCGGTGTGTATATTAAAATATGTTTCATCGTATATTAAAACAAGTTCACCATACGTTAAAGAAAGTTCACTGTATATAAAAATAACTTTTATATATTACAAATTTGTTCAGTGTGTATTTGGAAAATGTTCACCGTATATTAATTAATGTTCAATGTATATAAAAAAATTCATTGTACATTGTAAAAAAGTTCACATTATATAAAAAATGTTCATTATATATTAGAAATCCATAGAAAGACCATATTTTCGGTCTTCGGTTCGATGGATCGATCATGAACGGTTCTGGGGACTTCATCAACGATCTACACCAACTCTTCTTCCACTACAACTCGAAGTTGGTAATGATTCGATCAAACCTTATATGCATCTTCATAGTGATCCGAGAGTATGAACAGTAGGACGATTTTTTTGTTTGTTTTTTACTACGTTTTCCAATATATATTTGGTTGAACGATCCTCTGGGCCACCCCCCCTATGGTGTTTTCGGTCACACCAACGTGCCAAGTCTCGGGTGCTACCCCGCGCACAGCGGGAGATCCGGATCGCCCTGTCAGCGTCCTTCGGCCTCGGCCAGTTTGCTTCGCACCCGGCTTAGCATGTAACCATCCACTCGGGCGACGGGTGAGCGGGGTCGCCCTGTCAGCATCCTTCGGCCCCAGCCTGGGTGCTTCACTCGCGCTAGCCGGGCCCGCGCGTGCGCCCGGCTCGGTGTGTGACCATCCACCAAGCCAGCCCTAACAGCCATCCGGCCATGGGTCGTGGAGGCGAGAGGCCGGGCAGCGAAAGGCTGCTTCACTGCCACAAGCTTCGTGTGTGGGGCCTGCCCGACTGTGTGTGCGTTTGCCGGCCAGTGATACATCTCAAACGTATTTATAATTTTTATTGTTTCATGCTATTATAATACCACTTTTTAATACTTTGTAGCAAAATGTATTATTTTTCTAGACTAACCTATTAATTCAGTGCCTAGGGTCAATTGTTGTTTTCTACATGTTTTTGAATTTTTAGAAAATCAATACCTGCGAAGCTCAAAATACCACGGGGATTTATGATGATTTTTTCCAAGTTATGAAGATTTCAGAAAGTGATGGGAGGGGCCAGGGGGGCACACCAGTGCCCCACGCGGCCAGGTGGCGCTGCTTAGGCCCCATCCGAATTGGGAGGCCACGTGGGGCCCCCTGGCACCCGCATTACGTTGATTCTTTTGCCTATAAATCTCATAATTTGAGAAACCCTCCGTACCATTTTTAGCGATTTGTTTCGCTGCCGCAAGTTCCTGTTCTGGGGAGATCCAATCTGGAGGCCTGTTCCGCCATTCTGACGGAGGGGAAATTCATCCATCTTCATCAACCTTGCTGCAACCATGACCATGTGTGAGTAGTTTCGTTAGAACCTTAGGGTACATAGCAGTAAGCTAGTAACTAGATGACATCCTTTCTCTCTTGTGAGTAGTTTTCTTAGGACCTTATGACCTCAATCAAGGTGAAGTAACCTAACAATAAGTATTTGCCTCAGTAAAGAACTAAGGTTTATTGAACTAGAAGGAGTTCTTTTAGCAAACAAAGTCACTAGTACATGCGCACAAAACACAACAAAGACTTGTCTCCAACACGTCAAGAAGGTTGTCAAGCTTCTTGTCTTGCTAGTTACAAGATTTAAATTGCACGGTATGGTAGAAATTAATAGTTAGATAAATTAAAAGAAACAGTACAACAAAGAATAATATTTTTGATGAGGTTTTCAGTAATAAAGAATACACTCAGGGGGTCGTAGGTTCACTAGTGGCATCTCTCATAAGCATACAGGTGTGGTGAAACAAATTACAATTGGGCAGTGATTAAATTGCAATAATTATATTTATGATTATGATCATTCATAGTATAATCTTATTTAAGCATTACATGTGTCATATGTAGACCGATATCCAACTGCACCTACAACTAATATTCGCAAAATGCTCAATGGAGCTCGGCCTCCTGGGAGGTCAAATTTGAAATGATCAAAATTCAAATTTGCATGTTTCAATTTTTTTTTAAATATACATATACTAGAGACATAATGCACAAGTGTGTAAAATTTCAGAAAAAAATACGTTAAAATGAGTGCTAAAAAAATCTGAGGCTTTTTAGTACATGCACTATTCATCCTCAAAGTCCATGAATTTGTCTTTTTGACAGATTGCATTTCAAGATATTTCATCCTGAAATTTTACACACATACACATCACATCCTTGTTTACTTGTACAAAATTTTGTTTTGTGAGAAAAACTTCCGATCTATTCATGAACTATCAAGGTAGTACAAAGAACACCAGAAGTAAAAAATTACATCTAGGTCCGTTGACCACCTAGCGACGACTACAAGCACTGGAGCGAGCCGAAGACGCGCCGCCATCATCGGATTCGGGCAAACGTTGTTGTAGTAGACAGTTGGGAAGTCGTCGTGCTAAGGCCCATAGGACCTGCGCACCAGAACAGCAACCGCCACCAATGAAGGACGCGTAGATCGGAAGTGCCCAACCTGTAGACACACGAACAAAGACGAACGAAGACCGGATCCTCGTGGATCCACCGAAGACAAACGCCGACCGAATCCCATGAGATCTGCTGGAGACAAACCTCCACACGCCGTCCGATGACTCTAGAAGCACCATCGGGACAAGGGCTAGGCGGGGAGAACCTTATTCCATCTTTAGAGAGTCGCTGCCGCCTCGCCACTCTAAACAGGACACAAAACTAAAAAAAACCTAAAAACGGAGCCCTCCCGCCGGCAATGACCGAGATCCATCATGCCTTCATGCCCCTAAGAGGCTAAGACCACAGGAGACGAGGTAGACCGGCGGCGGCGGCGATGGGAGGCACGAGAAACCCTAGGCGGCTGGGTGCCTTGGGTACGAGCGGGCATGTACTTGTACAAATTTGTTTCAGAATTTTTGAAACTGAAAAGTTTGAATTCTGAAATTTTTCCAAAATTTTGACCTCCACGGAGGCCGAGCTCCAAAACGCTCCACTCATGCCAACGACGCTATATTTCAAGTGTGTCTGCATATAAAGCTTCCTAAAAAAAAGGTGTGTTTGCATAAACGGTTGGATCACTTGCTCTCAATTTTTAAAGTGTGTCGTCAGCAAAGCGCCACTAATAAGGCCAGTTCTTTTGGTGCCTTTTTTGGGCTTCTAGAATAAGCTGCCCCCTACCCAGCTTAATTAGTAGGCTTCTAGAAAAATAAATTTGGTTGGGCTTCTAGAATAAGCTGGATAGGGGACAACTTATTTCAGCTTATTGTAGAAGCTAGCAAAAGAACTGGCTACGTGTACCTGTGTAAAAAAGAAGGCAACAGCCATTACAGGTCAGCCGTATCATTTGCAGAACCACGTTGGGAAACCGGAAGCCGAGCGAGCGGCGATGGAGAGGGAAGGCGACGGTCGCCTGGCGGACCCACAGCATCCACTCACTGACCTTTTCCATATCCGCATAGATTGTTATTACGACCCCACATGCGTGTGTGACGATGCTGTTGAGTGTTGACTATCGTACTCGGGTGGCACCCTTTCAGCCAATCATCCTTGGCCACGCCCATAAACCGAAAATGCCCTTGATCGGTTCTGGTTTGAGTCGGCTCGGTTATGGTTCGGGCTCCCGACACGGCCAGGTCATTGCCGCTGTCCTTGTCTCAATCCCTCTTGATTAAAAGAAAACAATATCAGTTTGGGTCGTGGAATGAATCTATCAAGAGACTAGTAGCATCACGAAAAGAATGAAACTTCCCCGCAGAAAGAAGACAAAAGAGTGAAACTTGTACAATCTAGTACAAGGCTACATTACAGTTGCGAACCTCTGTTATTAGATTATATTCTACTCCCTAATGATCTAAAAGGTCTTATATTTTTTTACAGAGGAAATATTTCTTTAACGAGAAAAAAAAGTATTCATGTTCTTGTTCTTGAGATGTGCATATACTTGTTTCATCTTACTATTAGACTTTATAACGTATTTGTGCACTTTTAGTCTTGGTGATATTTGTGCAAAACGACCAAGAAGTGGCAATTCTGAAAGGAAAATCTAAGAGGGAACAAGGTCATTCATCTAGTACTACACTAATAATGAGCTAGTAGTAATAAAGTGTCACGGAGTAAACAACCAAAACACATGGTAAATTACTAGTACACAGCGAAGTATTAAGTTGAATGGAGTCACTGTGTACTAATTTACTAGAGCAGTTAACGATGCCATATGCTCTGAAGCTTTGTTAAGCAGTAAAGAATGATCCATTCAAGCCTCTACAACATGGCATGTGCTTACCGAAGGGTTGGAAAACCAAAATGTGGTTCGGTTCTGGTTCGGTTCGGCTCTGGTTTCTTGGGTCCGCGGAAGTTTGCCGCTGCCACTTTGCGCGTCTAAAGGCGGGCTGCGCTTATAAATTCTTCGCCATCGCCGAGCTGTGAACCTCAAACACAAACCCATTTCCCCAGCAAACACCACCACCCAAGAGACGAACAATGGAGTTCCTGGCCGCCTTCTGGAACCTACTCGCCTTGATTTCCGCCGCATGTAGCAACGCGGAGAAGCTGCCGGCTGCTCTGATCTCCTGCGGCGTCGTCGAAGCAGCCGCGGCGCTCTGCCTCGTCATATCCAGGGCGCCCGGAGGTATATTTCTCCACCACGGCAAAGCACCCTTCTTCTTGTACTACGGCATCCTCATCGCCGTGTTCGTCTTCGGGCTCCTCGAGGCGTCGGCCGGCTTCTGGGTGTCAGGGGACGTGGTCGGACGACGTGCCGCCGGGAAGACGATGCTCTGGCTTGGCCTCCTGCCCGTCGTCTTGGTGGCTGCACTTGTAGGCTTTGCCATTCTGAACGTGAAATAGTAGTTTCATCCCTGCTTTTCGACGTTTGCCATCATCATGTACTGATACTGTTGTACGTACTATGTTCGTCCGTGTCAGTTGTGCCCCGTGTGTGTACGTGGCCGCAGTTTCATTTCCTTCCACTTGCAGTATGCACGGTATTTTTGTGCCTTTGTGGATCGATGGACAACAGAGGATGAATGGTCTGTTGTGCCTTCGATACATGAGAAATTGTTAGTAATATGGTCTCCCCTGTTCCTTTTTTCATATTTTTTTGATTTGAGAGTGGTCTCCCCTGTTTTCCTGTATAAGCTAGAGCAAAAATACATCAGTTGTAGCCGAAACAGAGAGGGAAACAACGTTCGTCCGGCACTTTTTCATTTTTTTGAAAATAAACAGAAACTTTATTCATTAGAAATAACCAATACATCGTTTGTGAGGGTCATTACAATTTCATTTAGAGGTTCCTCAAACCAATCAGAGGTTAAAGAAAATCTAGCTAATCTAGCGAGCTCATGAGCAACTTTATTTGCTTCTCTATTACAATGTTCGAATATAGTAATAATGAAATCACAGGCATAATGAAAACAATCATCGAAGATTGCCGCCGCCGCACCCGCCGACCGTCCTCCGTCCTGCATGGTCTCCATCACCTCTAGGTTGTCCGAGTTAATAAGTTCGTCCGACACTTTGCGCTCGTCACTCCACGATGGCACAAGATCCGACCGTCGTGCAGGCTGGTTTGCGCCTCCGATCCTGGGTGCAAGACACAGGGCCAGGCCAGCAAAATCCGGGCCCTGTGCGAAACTCTAAAACGAGCCCTATCTCACACAAATAATTGAACTAATAAACAATTCTAATGTATATAACATAATATACCGGAAATCCATTTTGGGAAGCAGACTAATGTTTCTCCATGATGAGTCAAATATGTATTCTTGAAACACATGATACACAGATGAATAAAACAAAATTGAACTATTGAAGATTAACGAAATTGCCACTTCTAATTCACCTAGTCTATACGGCGATGGCCGATCGAGAAGTCGAGAACCGATCGCTAGGCCCTAGGGATTCCTGCTGTCAGTAGCCAAAATTAATCAGAAATTTAGTCAGGATTTAGTAATTAGTAGTCAAAAGAGGATCGCCTCACCAGGCACTGGATTGGAGATCAGAAATTGAACCGTCGCGTCTTCGTGTCGTCACTCGCCGAGTCGCCGTCGCCCATTGTCGGTCGTGTTCACCCGGTTCGTCACGCCCTGGTTCGTATGGAATTAGATCGTCGTGAGTCACGACCTGGCGTTGGACAGGGATCCGGGGTCTCGAGGACAGAACCGCTGGCGTCTCGCGTAGGAGTAGTGACGCACACGTGTGATACACCCACGATCTAGTCGTCCAGCAGAGTTGCGAACGCGGCCCAGCGCCCAGCGTGATGCATGATACGTCTCCAACGTATTTATAATTTATGAAGTATTCATGCAATGTTTATAACAATTTTATATGATTTTGATATGATTTGATTAGAACTAACCCGGACTGACGCTGTTTTCAGCAGAACTACCGTGGTGTTGTTTTTTGTGCAGAAATAAAAGTTTTCGGAATGGGTTGAAAATTTACGGTGATTTTTTATGGACCAAAAGAGACCCCCGAAACTTCGTGGAAGGACCAGAAGAGCCACGAGGACGCGACAAGCCTGGGGGCGCGCTCTCCCCCCCAGGGCGCGCTGGGCAGGCTTGTCGCTCCCTCGTGGGCCCCCTTGACGTGAAACCAACGCCAAAAATTCCTATAAATATAGAAAACCCCAGAAAGAAACCTAGAACTTCCACGCCGCCGCCGCAAGTCTCTGTACCGAAGCGATCTCATCCAAAGCCCTGTTCCGACACTCTGCCGGAGAGGGAAATCATCACCGGAGGCCATCTTCATCATCCCGGCGGTCTCCATGACGAGGAGGGAGTAGTTCACCCTCGGGGTTGAGGGTATGTACTAGTAGCTATGTGTTTGATCTCTCTCTCTCGTGTTCTTGATTTGGCACGATCTTGATGTACCGCGAGCTTTGTTAATATAGTTGGATCATATGGTGTTTCTTCCCTCTCTATCTTCTTGTGATGAATTGAATCTTTCCCTTTGAGATTTCGTTATTGTCGGATTGAATACTTTGGATTTGGGAACACTTGATGTATGTCTTGCATGTGGATACCCGTGGTGACAATGGGGTATTCTATTGAGTCACTTGATGTATGTTTTGGTAATCAACTCACGGATTCCCGTGACCTTGGGGTAATCTAGGCATATGGGTTGGTACACGCTTTCATCTTCCTTTTTTCTGATAGAAACTTTGGGGTACTCTTTGAAGTTCTTTGTGTGGATTGAATATTATGAATCTGAAGTTGTTTGATGCATATCGAATAATCAACTCACAGATACTTGTGGTGACATTGGAGTATCTAGGTGACATTAGAGTTGGTTGATGCGTATCATATGGTGTTATTTTAGTACGAACTCTAGGGCTGTTTGTGACACTTATAAGGATGGCTCAATAGATTGATCGGAAATGATAACTTTGAGGTGGTTTCGTACCCTACAACAATTTCTTTCTTATGTTCTCCGCTAATAGGAACTTTGGAGTGATTCTTTATCGCGCGTTGAGGGATGGTTATATGATTCAATTATGTTAGCATTGTTGAGAGATTGCACTAGTGAAAGTATGAACCCTAGGCCTTGTTTCTAAGCATTGCAATACCGTTTGTGCTCACTTTTACTACTTGCTACCTTGCTGTTTTTATTATTTCAGATTACAAAAACCTATATCTACTATCCATACTACACTTGTATCACCATCTCTTCGCCGAACTAGTGCACCTATACAAATTACCATTGTATTGGGTGTGTTGGGGACACAAGAGATTTCTTGTATTTGATTGCAGGGTTGTTTGAGAGAGACCATCTTCATCCTACGCCTCCCACGGATTGATAAACCTTAGGTCATCCACTTGAGGGAAAATTGCTACTATCCTACAAAATTTTGCGCTTGGAGGCCCAACAGAGTTTACAAGAAATAAAAGTTGCATAGTAGACATCAAGCTCTTTTCTGGCGCCGTTGCCGGGGAGGTGAGTGCTTGAAGGTATATCTTTAGTTCTTGCAATTGAATCTTTTAATTTCTTGTTTTATTACTAGTTTGGTTTTATAAAAAAGAAGTACAAAAAAAATGGAATTGAAGTTGCATCAAATGTTTTACCTTTATAAAGTCTTTCTTGAAAATAAGGATTCCGATAATTGTGCTCAATTGCTAGAGGAAGAATTTAATAAAATGTTTTATCTGAGTCCTTTGAATGATGAACATGATTGCAATGTTGTTAGTACGTTTGCTATAAATATCCATGATGCTAATGATATGCAAAGCCATAAGCTTCGGGATGCTATATTTGATGAAGATGATATTTTTAGCACCCCAAGTTTTGATAAGAATATTTACTATGATGAAAGCATGCCTCCTATTTATGATGATTATATTGATGAAAGTGGGTTTGGAAGAGTGTCAACTCCAGGTACTAATGATCCCACTATTTTGGAGGGTGTTGAACCTTATTGCAATAATTATGAAAGTGGATTTGAAGAGGTCATAACTTTATTTAATGATGATTCCACTATTTCGGAAGAGATTTCAATTGATTTTTACAATAAAGTTGCTATCTATGATGATTATGGTGATGACATGTATGCTATAAAGAGTAATGATAACCATAAAACTTGTCATCATGATTTTAATGTTCAATTTGATTATGTCAATCAAGTATCTCATGATAGTTATTTTGTTGAGTTTGCTCCCACTACTATTGATGAGAATAAATTTGCGTATGTGGAGAGTAACAAAAAATTTATGCTTGTAGATCATGAAAAGAATGATTTATGTGATAGTCATATTGTTGAATTCATTCATGATGCTACTGAAAATTATTATGAGAGAGAAACGTATGCTTATAGATATCTCAATAATATCAAGTTTCCTCTCTATGTGTCGAAAGTTTGGAAGCTATGTTTGTTTTGCCTTCCTATGCTAGTTGATTCTTGCTCCAATAAATTGTTTGCTTACAAAACCCCTATGCATAGGAAGTGGGTTAGGCTTAGATGTGCTAGTCATATGCTTCATGATTCTCTCTTATGTTTTTCAATTCTTATTTTTATGTGAGCATCATTGAAATCATCATGCCTAGCTTAAATGGCATTAAAGAAAAACGCTTGTTGAGAGACAACCCAACATTTATCCCTACTGTTTTCATGAGTTCACATGATTAAGCTACTGTAGTAATCATGTTTTATATGTTTTCTTTCAATAAAGTGCCAAGTAAGACCTTTGGGATAGTGTGGATACTTGTTGATTTGATTCTGTGCAAAAACAGAAACTTTTGCGCCCAGTTCTGGAATTTCTATTCTGTACTGGAACGCGATAAAATTTTGAAATTTTTTCACATTATCCTAATTTTGCAGAATTTTTGGTGTTACATTGTTTACATTGTCCTAATTTTGCAGAATTTTTGGTGTTACATAAGTATGACTCTAATTTAGATCTTTACAGACTGTTTCGTTTTTTACAGAATCTGCTTTGTTTGCATAGTTTGCTTGTTTTAGCATTTCCATAGCTTATATTTAGTGATATAAATTATGGAAATGATAGAGTACAGTAGGCATTATGTGAGAACAATTATGAATCTTGTCTTGACAGTACCAAAGTGAATGATTTTCTCTTTATCATACTAACCCATCTCACGAAGTTCCGTTAAGTTTTGTGTGATTGAAGTTTTCAAGTTTTGGGTGAGATATCGATATGAGAAGAATAAGGAGTGGCAAGACCCTAAGCTTGGGGATGACCAAGGCACCCCAAGGCAATATTCAAGGAATACCCAAGCAACTAAGCTTGGGGATGCCCCGGAAGGCATCCCCTCTTTCGTCTTCAACATTATCGGTAACCTCACTTGGAGCTATATTCTTATTCGTCACATAATATGTGTTTTGCTTGGAGCGTCATTTTATTTTTTTGAGATTTGCTTGCTGATATTTAGAATCATGTTTGTATCTTTTATTTCAATAAAAGTGTCAAGTATAGTCCTTACCATGCTCAGTTTGCAAGTGTATGAGTTGTTGTTTCAAAACAGAAAGTTTGCTGTTGTTGCTTGAATTCTCTAGAAAATTCAGAATGTGATAAAATCTTGAAATTTTGAAACAGTAAGCTATGATAAAGTTTCTACAGTGTGGTAAATTTTCAGAATTTTTAGAGTTAAATAAGTATGGATCTTGCTTCATCCTTTACAGACTGTTCTGTTTAGACAGATTGCTGTTATGATTGCATTGTTTGCATATGTTTGCTTGTTTAATGGTTCTATTTGAGGATAGGAGTATTATATATGCATAGGCATTTAGTATGCAATGTTAAATTATAATTTTAGTGATTTGTTATAGTAGAGAAAGATAAGGTTTTGCATTGATTTATACTAACTTATCTCACAAGTTCTTATTGAGTTTTGTGTGGATGAAGTCTTTAAGATTTAGGGAAACCGTGATATGAGAGGAATTAAGGAGACACAAACACTCAAGCTTGGGGATGCCCAAGGCATCCCAAGTTAATATTTCAAGAAGTCTCAAGCATCTAAGCTTGGGGATGCCCCGGTAGGCATCCCACCTTTCTTCATCAACAACTATCGGTTTGTCTCGCTTGAGCCTAAGTTTTTATTTGTTCACATGATTTGTGCTATTCTTGGTGTGTCTTTTCATTTTGCTTGCTGTTTTAATAAAGTACCTAGATCTGAAATCTTTATTTGGAGAGAGTCTTCACATAGCTACTTAATTGTTTAACTACTCATTGTTTTTCACTTAAATCTTTTGGAGTAGTTTGTCATCCACTCTTGTGCTTCACTTATATCCTAAGAGTGAATTGTTGAATGAATTGAATGTCATAAATATGAAATTACATGTGCTTCATATTCTTGTCCCATGGGGAGTAGTGACTTCACATATAAGAAGTATAAGTGGTAAAAATTATTGAAAGTTAACAAACACAACATTGGTCACTTGAACAATTCATGAAAGAATTTTGAAGGAAGAGAGATTTCACATATAAATATACTATCTTGGACATCTTCTATGATTGTGAGCCCCATTAATTATTTTCAAACTTGATCAAGTAGTTTATGTTGGACAAGGAAGACAACTTAATGGGTTATGTTTGTTTATATTCACATAGAAGTTATATTGTCATGGATCCTCTAATATGTGGTTCTTGCTTAGGATCTTTTGCTAGCCAAAAATTCGTACTAAGTAGATATACTACTTGTGCATCCAAAAACCCTTAAACCCAGTTTCTTGTCATGAGAGTCCACCATATCTACCTATGGATTGAATAAGATCCTTCAAGTAAGTTGTCATTGGTGCAAAAAGTAATAAAAATTGCTCCTAAATATGTATGATTTTTTATTGAAAGGGAAAATAAGCTTTGTACGAACTTGTGATGGTGAAGAAATAAAATCGACGGACTGCATAATAAAGGTTGCTATCACAAGGGGCAATATAAAGTGACGTTCCTTTCCATTAAGAGCTTGCACAAACAAAAGTTAAAAGCACATGACAACCTCTGCTTCCCTCTGCGAAGGGCATATCTTTTACTTTTCTGTACTTACTTTTCTGTATTTATTTTTATGCAAGAGTCAGTAATGTTTATCCCTATTCCGCTCTATTCTCTAGTGGGCAAGCATCATGTGGTAGGGAATGATCTAGGCACATATATCCAGTTGAATATAGGTGATCATGAGTTATTATTGTTGACACTATCCCTGAGATAAATAAGTTGGGAGGCAAAACATTAAGCCCCTATCTTCCTATGTGTTTGACTAAAACGGTTTGTTCTGAAAATATGCTTTGAGTGTCAGCAATCATGGAAGACTATATGATAGTTGAGTATGTGGAATTTGCTAAATCAAAGCTCTTACATTGACCCTTCCTGAAAATAAGATGAATTGCAATTGTTTGATGACTGAGAACATAGTTTGTTAGTTTTCAAGAAAGTTTATGATCTATACTTTAACATGTGAATAGCTTGCTACTTGATCATGAGAAGTTTTATGAGATGAGCTACTGTTTATGATATATAATGATGCTAGAAAAAGTGATTGCAATTATCATTGATCAAACTTATGCACTATGCTAGCATTCACACTTCATAAGTTTTTTTATTATTTACCTACTCAAGGACGAGCAGGAATTAAGCTTGGGGATGCTGATACGTCTCCAATGTATCTATAATTTATGAAGTATTCATGCCATGTTTATAACAATTTTATATGATTTTGGTATGATTTGATTAGAACTAACCCGGACTGACGCTATTTTCAGTAGAACTACCGTGGTGCTGTTTTTTGTGTAGAAATAAAAGTTCTCGGAATGGTCTGGAAATTTACGGTGATTTTTTATGGACCAAAAGAGACCCCCGACGCTTCGTGGAAGGACTAGAAGAGCCACGAGGACGCGACAAGCCTGGGGGGCGCGCCCTCCCCCCAGGGCGCGCCGGGCAGGCTTGTCGCTCCCTCGTGGGCCCCCTTGACGTGAAACCAACGCCAAAAAATTCCTATAAATATAGAAAACCCCAGAAAGAAACCTAGAACTTCCATGCCGCCGCCGCAAGCCTCTGTACCGAAGCGATCTCATCCGGAGCCCTGTTCCGGCACTCTGCCGGAGGGGGAAATCATCGCCGGAGGCCATCTTCATCATCCCGGCGGTCTCCATGACAAGGAGGGAGTAGTTCACCCTCGGGGCTGAGGGTATGTACTAGTAGCTATGTGTTTGATCTCTCTCTCTGTCTTGTTCTTGATTTGGCACGATCTTGATGTACCGCGAGCTTTGTTAATATATTTGGATCATATGGTGTTTCTTCCCTCTCTATCTTCTTGTGATGAATTGAATCTTTCCCTTTGAGGTTTCGTTATTGTCGGATTGAATACTTTGGATTTGGGAACACTTGATGTATGTCTTGCATGTGGATACCCGTGGTGACAATGGGGTATTCTATTGAGTCACTTGATGTATGTTTTGGTAATCAACTCACGGATTCCCGTGACCTTGGGGTAATCTAGGCATGTGGGTTGGTACACGCTTTCATCTTCCTTTTTTCCGATAGAAACTTTGGGGTACTCTTTGAAGTTCTTTGTGTGGATTGAATATTATGAATCTGAAGTTGTTTGATGCATATCGAATAATCAACTCACGGATACTTGTGGTGACATTGGAGTATCTAGGTGACATTAGAGTTGGTTGATGCATATCATATGATGTTATTTAGTACGAACTCTAGGGCTGTTTGTGACACTTATAGGGATGGCTCAATAGATTGATCAGAAATGATAACTTTGAGGTGGTTTCGTACCTTACAACAATTTCTTTCTGATGTTCTCCGCTAATAGGAACTTTGGAGTGATTCTTTATCGCGCGTTGAGGGATGGTTATATGATTCAATTCTGTTAGCATTGTTGAGAGATTACACTAGTGAAAGTATGAACCCTAGGCCTTGTTTCTAAGCATTGCAATACCGTTTGTGCTCACTTTTACTACTTGCTACCTTGCTGTTTTTATTATTTCAGATTACAAAAACCGATATCTACTATCCATACTACACTTGTATCATCATCTCTTCGCTGAACTAGTGCACCTATACAAATTACCATTGTATTGGGTGTGTTAGGGACACAAGAGATTTCTTCTATTTGATTGCAGGGTTGTTTGAGAGAGACCATCTTCATCCTACGCCTCCCACGGATTGATAAACCTTAGGTCATCCACTTGAGGGAAAATTGCTACTGTCCTACAAAACTCTGCGCTTGAAGGCCCAACAGAGTCTACAAGAAATAAAAGTTGCGTAGTAGACATCAATGCAGCCCAACGTCCAGATTCCAGAAGCCAGCCTGATTACCTTCCGATTGTTAGTAGGCTTATATAAAAATTTTGGGCCCCCAAAATTTGTGGGCCCTGTGCGGGCCGCACAGTTGGCACACCTATGGGCCCGGTGCTGGTACCAAAACCGGCAGATCTCGGGTAGGTGATCCGAACTATGGGTCAAGGAGTCGATGGTAACAGGGAACGTAGAGACAGCGATTTACCCAGGTTCGGGCCCTCTCAAGGAGGTAATACCCTACGTCCTGCTTGGTTGTATTGATGTGATTGTATGAAGGTTACAGAGCTGATCTACCTCGAGATCGATTGGGCTAAACCCTAGGTAATGATATCTGTCCCCTACGGACAAGACCTCCTGGTTTATATAGACACCAGGGGGTCCTAGGGTTACACATGGTCGGTTACCATCTGGGATAAACACACAGATTACGCCATCTATTCCTTGGAGGAGACGCCAAGACTTCGGAGGTTTCCTTCTGACACACGGGGTCGTCCATGATCCAGCCTTCCATCGATATGTAGAGAGCGGCCCATCAGCCCGGCCAATGAGACACAGGCCGGCAGCCCGAGTACCCCCTAGTCCGGGACACCCTCAGTAGCCCCCGAACTAGTCTTCGAAGCCGAGGAGAAGCCGAACACCATTGGCTTCGTGGTCCAGTTCACTTTCCTCCGCGATTCCGGTAACAGACCTGTATCACTCCGAGTCATATTATAAAGTATTGTCCGGTCGTACATACGCCGAACTGTACCTCGGTAACAAAGTACAACAATAACTTAGCCCCGAAGGCTAGCCACTTCGGTGTGAACAATGTTCGCATCTGACAACTTTTACCAAAGGGTCACACCCTACCACGACCGCAAGTTGGTTTATGACAAACTCGATCCGCGGTTCGAGGCGGTTTCCATTGGCACGTCCCATCGATACGGAGATCGTGTCCTATTTTCAAGGGATATGATCAATAATCCACCTCATCCCACGCGCGCATAATGGCACGGTTACATGGGGAAATAGCGAGGACTGCGGCACAGTAAAAGGACCGTGAGTTTTTACAGCCCATAAAAAGGGGCACAGCCATCGTTCCTGTCACACGCTCTCATTTCTCCCCTTTGTCATTGCCTTTCCCATCTCTTGAGCTCCAACGCCCAGATCCGCCCTCTCAGAAACCCTTCCTTCTATCCGCCCAATCTAGCAATGGCGGGTTCCGGGTCCAAGGGCAAGTGGGAGAATTCGAGCGTCACCAACAGCGCCATTCTGGAGTTAAAGAGCGCGGGCTACCTTCCGGCCGACATCCCCCACCGTGCTCCGGAGGCGGGCCAGGCTATCCCCACGCCGCGACAGGGCGAGAGAGTGGTGTTCGTGCCCCACTTCATCCGGGGCCTGGGTTTCCCCCTTCACCCCTTCGTCAGGGGCCTCATGTTCTTCTACGGGCTCGATTTCCACGACCTCGCGCCGAACTCCTTCCTCCATATCTCGGCTTTTATCATTGTCTGTGAGGCCTTTCTCCGAGTCCGGCCACACTTCGGCCTATGGTTGAAGATATTCAACGTCAAGCCGAAGATAGTAGATGGCCAACAGGCGGACTGCGGGGGGGCCATGATCAGCAAACTTCCGTGAGTGGAGTGGCCAGATGGTCCCTTCATCGAGACCGTCAAGGTATGGCAAAAAGAGTGGTTCTATATCACAGAGCCGAGGCACGCGAATTGGGAGGCGACTCCGGCCTTCCGCTCCGGGCCCCCTACAAGGCTGGTCTCATGGACCAAGAAGGGCCTCGACTGGGGGCCAAACGAGGAGGTGGTGCTACTGCAGGGCCGAATTGCCAAAATGATAGGGAAGGGCGTTGCGCTGGTTGACGTGATCCAGATTATGCTCGGCCGCCGAATTCTCCCCTTCCAGGACAGGGCTTCCCCCATGTGGGCCTATAAGCCTGATGACCCAGCCACCGTGCGCAGCTTCCTCCACACCTCCCACGCCCAATTATGGAGGGCGCTGTTCAAGCCGCAGAAGGATTGGCCGGCCGAGGAAGAAGACGTTGGACTTGACGCCGCAAATCCCCCACGGGAGGTATGAGCAATTTTGTATGTTTATTCGAACTATTCCCTTTTGACAAGGTACTCAGCTTCGCTATGTTTCATCCGCAGAATTGGCTGAAGAAGGCCCAGCAGATCGACAGTCCGACGCCGCTGCCAGAGGGACCCAAGACGCCCCTCCTGACGGCCATGTTGGCCGTGGTGCCATACGAGGTGCCGGAGAAGAAGGAGAAGAAGAACCAACAAGGGGAGGCCAGAGGGGGCCTCCGCTCCCGAAGACCCCCGGGCGCTAGATCCGGGGACACTAATGCTCCCTCCGCCCAAGAGGAGGAGAAGGAGCAGGGAGAGGATGGGGAGGAGGACGATTCCTCCCGAACAAGGAAGAGGGCGGCGTCCGAGGATGCCGAGGAGGAGCCTGCTCAACCCGCTCCCAAAAGACCGTGCAAGGCTAAGGTAGCCTTGTCCGGCGATAACTCGGCTTCTGCCGAAGACTCTGAGGCCTCCGAAGAGGTTCCTCAGAAATTTCCTAGGGCCAAGCCGCAAGCCAAAAGGTACGCACTCTAGCGACTACCTGACCGTCTTTAGCCGAACTGTGTTAATACTGATCAAGTTTCCGTGTGCAACGCTGCAGTCCGCTGCGCGATCTCCCCACCGACCGAGCTTCGGAGGGGGATTCTCCACCGACGGCGCTGGCGGAGAGCGGCACTGGATCCCGCGCCTCGCCTTCCCCAATCGCGAAGGAAACCGAGGAGGTCCTGTCGAGGAGGACTCCTCCCATGCCACACGCGGGGGGAGAGGGCGATGCTGCCATGGCCGAGGAGAACACCTCGGTCGCCGAAGATCAGGAGGGGAGGGCCCCTCTGGTGAACAAAGAGGAGCTCGGACGAGCCGAGCCATTTCCGAGGGCGACTCCGGAGACGTCAAAGCGTCCGGAGTCCGGCATGCCGGACTCCGAGAAGGAAGGAACTGGAGCGCCACCACCAACCCCGCCCGCCCCAGAGCGGGCGCCAACCGGGTGGCCGACCGAGATGGAGAATGCTCTAACCCGCTCCTCCGTAGCCGAAGAGCACCATGCACTTATGGGCGCGGTGTTATAAAGTATCCGGTCCGTGGATAACGGGCTGAGGGAGGCCTTTAGTGGCCTTCTGACTGGCTTCAAGGTGAGTAAAGTAATGCTTTTTTCCTTAGAAAGACTCATTTGTGTAAATGTATAACCTCATACACAGTAGCCCCCGAGACTCTGACCAGTTGAGCAAAACCGGTCGGAGGATCAATAATCGATATCTCGGATACTAACATGCGCAGAATAATGCACAGGCATCATCATCGGCCGCAGCTGCCAACGCCGAAGAGTTGGCCGAGCTGAATCGGAAGCTAAAGAGCTCCGAGGATGATCTGGGCCTTGTGAACAAGAGGTTCGACGAGGCGGAAGGTAAGTCCGAGCTATGACAGCCATATCTTTGTAAGCAATGTTCGAATTTGTCTTAACGGAGATAACCGATGGTATTACAGCCGCCGCCGTGGAGGTCGAAAGCCTCAGGGCCGCACTGAGGATGGCCCAAGCGGATGCGGCGACGCAGAAGGCGGCAGCCGAACAGGCGGCTGCCGAGCTGGCGGCGGTGAGAACTGCAAGTGAAAAGCACGAGGCCAGGGTGCTGGAAGTGCAGCAGGAGCTCGGGGATGCCGTCACAAGGTGTGAGGCCCTCGAGCAGAAGAATAAGGAGCAAGCCGCCGAGCTGACCTCGTTGGCCGCGGTGGCGAAGGAAGCGCGGACCGAAGTGCGCGGCTATCAAGAAGAGCTCCGCCAAGTCAGGCTGATCGCGGACGGTAAGCCGTACTTGTTACAATGTGTCTTTGGAGGCAACAGGTTCGCGTCGCTGACGCGGGTATGGCGTTCCACAGGCGCCTTTGCGGATCTCCCGAAGAGTGCGGCGGATGCGTCGAGGTTCTTCGCCGGCCAGGAGGGTTGGGCCGAGCAGAGGCTCTTCTGGGCGCAATTTCAAGTGCCTGAACACCCTCCCCTCGTCAACAACCAGATGAAACAGCTGATGGAGCTGCATCGGATGGCGGAGCCGGTGATGAAGGACCTCTGCGTCAAGCTATGGCCGTCGGAGCCGCTGCCGAGCAGCTACTTCGGTCTGGTGCAGAGGCTGTTGGGCGCCCCTTCTCAGGTCGACGCTTGGAAGCGCTCTGCATGCATCGAGGGCGCTCGGATGGCCTTCGGCAAGATGATGGTACATTGGCCGAAGCTAAAGCCCGCCGAGATGGCCACAGGACCTCCGCCGCAAGGGAAAGAGCATAGGCGCCCCGAGCAGTATTTTCCCGCCGTGATGGACGGTGCTCGGGCAGTAGAGGTCCAATGCCCCAAAGATGTAATATATGAGTAGATGTTGTTTCCTTGTAACCAAGGAGTTAAGACTTTTGGTCGAATGCAAATTGTTCGGCTGTGAACAAAGATGCCCGCTTATGTTAATTTTGACTCCTGTGCGGCCGTTTATAATCTGAAAGTTACCAGTCGTCCGCTTCAGCCCCCTTGCAAATATTGCATGGGGTGTTTTCTCGTAATACGTAAACCCTTAGCCGACGTCTCGGTGCCCGGAGGCGGTTGTATGTACGGAAAACCAGGCAATCAGACTATGCGGTTTTAGTGCTTTCACTTAGCCAGAGGAGCTTAATGGTGGGGGCCGGTAACGAGCCCCCGGTGTTTGTGATATTCGGACGAGCCGCGGTGGACACCATTATCACATGGTTTTCGTAAGAGAGAACCCTTCGTATAACACGGAGTAACCGCCAACGATTTTAGGCTAACGCCAGTCACCGGATCGCCGACCAGTTCACGCTTATTGAGACAGTCAGTTTTCGGCTTTCTCCACTGAGGTACTTAACCAGGCTAGCTAGAAGTACAATCGCAGTGGTTCTCCCTTTACCCTCTTAGCCGAACAGTGCGGAACGTAAGAGGGTAAGCATAGGAGCTGGGCAACCCAACTATGGACCAAAGACGCAATTCGGAACCGATTCATATAATGCAATATCCGTGACACCGAGCACATGAAAGAAAGAGAAGTGCTGGTATAAAGGTTTTAAGGCAAGATCTATGGTCGAGCCCCCGGTCTATTAGCCGGTTTGAAAGAAGTGTATCGTGATAGATTACTTCGGCTTGAAAAGGCGGAAAAGAATATGCAACGTGAATGACTGCACGAGTATACCATAATAAAGTGGTATTTATTTCCTTTGAATGTGACGTCCAACCGTACAATTCGGATTGCCGAAGTAACTTTAATAGATACTGTAAAAGAAATGTATATATTGAGAGTAAAGGTTTACACAGGGCCTTTATGAGTGGTTTGACGTCCCAACTTATGCCCTGCTGCACGTCTGCGCCTTTGCTCTTCAAGAGGCTTTCGAAGCCGTCCACCATACATTCGGTGGAAGTGAAGTCATCCACCATGTATTCGGCGGAAGTAGTGATCTTCGGCGAGCGAGCCCTGGGAAAAGGGTTTTGAGAAGTCGCCGTGGTATATCAGCAGGACGCTGATCAGGCCCTAGATGGTGCCCATTGTTGACGTCGATTTGAAGACATCTGTTGGCCAGTGGTCGGTCGAACCGAGCTCTTGACCTTTGTATGATGCGTCCCCACAACTTCCCATGGAATTTTGAGCGCAAAATTGTGCACTCGAGGTACATATTTCGCGACTAGGTGGGCCGTGCTGTGGGGCGCGTATCCCTATTTTGGGGGAGCACGGGAGTGTGCCTGGAGCGAGGCTGCAGCTCAGGAGAGTTTGCGTGCGTCCAGTGTCTTAACAGTGGACTGGGCTTGCGACGCCTTATCGGCAGCTTGGACTTCGGCGGCGAGAGCAGCAGTGTGCTCCTCTGTTCGGAGCGAGCGCTCCGTATTACCGTTAATGGTAATAACGCCCCTGGGTCCTGGCATTTTAAGCTTCAGGTACGCATAGTGCGGGACGGCATTAAAGCGAGCGAAGGCGGTCCGTCCGAGGAGTGCGTGATAACCACTGCGGAAAGGAACTATGTCGAAGATCAAGTCCTCGGCGCGAAAGTTGTCGGGCGAGCCGAAGACGACGTCCAAAGTCACGGACCCCGAGCAGCGTGCCTCGACGCCAGGAATTACACCTTTAAAGGTGGTGTTGCTGGGTTTGATCCTTGACGGGTCAATCCCCATCTTCCTCACTGTGTCTTCGTAAAGCAGGTTAAGACTGTTGCCTCCGTCCATCAGGACCCTAGTGAGGTGAAATCCGTCCACGATGGGGTCGAGTACCAGAGCCGCCGTTCCGCCATGGCGTATACTGGTCGGGTGATCTCGACGGTCGAAAGTGATCGGGCAAGCCGACCACGGGTTGAATTTCGGGGCGACAGGCTCTAAGGCGTAGACATCCCGAAGCGCGCGTTTCCTCTCCTTCTTTGGTATGTGCGTGACATAGATCATGTTCACGGATTTGACCTCTGGAGGGAACTGTTTTTGGCCTCCATTATTCGGCCCGCGAGGTTCGTCGTCGTCCTCGCTCCTGGGGCCCTTGCCTTGTTCTTCGGCTGTGGCCTTGCCGGCCTGCTTAATCACCCAATAGTGACGGTTGGTGTGGTTAGCTGGCTTGTCGGGGGTGCCGTGAATCTGGCAGGGCCTATCCAATATTCTATCCAGCGCGGACGGGCCATCGCGGTTCCCTTTAGAGGGTTTTTTCCGCTGTCCCGATTTCGAGCCGCTGAATCCGGCGTTGACCGCTGTGTCATCGGCCTCAGCGCCGTTGTTTGAATGCCGACGCTTATTGTTTCTATTGCGCCGGGGTTTCCCGTTTCCGTCCCGGGTCTCTGAAGTACCTGGGTCTTCGGGGTGGTTGCTTCGACGAGCCAACCAACTATCCTCGCCCACGCAAAAGCGGGTCATTAGGGAGGTAAGAGCCGACATCGTTCTCGGCTTATCCTGGCCGAGCTGTCGGGCGAGCCACTCGTCCCGAATACTGTGTTTAAATGCTGCTATAGCTTCAGCGTCCGAACAGTCGACGATTTGGTTCTTTTTGGTCAAAAACCGTTTCCAGAATTGACGGGCTGACTCGCCGGGCTGTTGGATAACATGGCTCAGGTCATCGGCGTCCGGTGGCCGAACATAGGTGCCCTGAAAGTTAGCTCGGAATGCATCTTCGAGCTCTTCGCAGCTCCCGATGGAGTATTCGGGTAGGCTGTTCAGCCAATGCCTGGCCGGTCCCTTGAGTTTCAGTGGTAAGTACTTGATAGCATGGAGGTCATCTCCTCGAGCCATATGAATGTGGAGAAAGAAATCCTCAATCCACACAGCTGGGTCAGTTGTCCCATCATAGGATTCTATATTAACGGGTTTAAACCCCTCGGGGAACTGATGCTGCATCACCTCGTCAGTGAAACACATTGGGTGTGCGGCGCCCCTGGCCCGGGCCACATCGCTCCGAAGATCATTTGTCATCCGGGCACGGTGCTGATCCCGAGCTCTGTCGTTTCTATCGCGCCAGGCCTGGTATCCATCCCGTCCAGCGGGTGCATATCCTGTGGATCCATAGATGGATCTCGCTCGTGCATTCAGGTCGTGGCGCAGATCGTATTGGTCATCCGGTTGAACCGGGTCTTTGCCTGCTCGGCGAGAGGGCACGAGTGGGTATTCTGCTTTCCTGGCCGCCCTATCCCATCCTCGAGGGGGCACGTGTGGGAGTTCGGCTTCTCCGGCCGCTCTATGTTATCCTCAAGGGGGCGCGGGTGGGTATTCGGCTTCTCCAGCCGCTCTATCTCCTCGAGGGGGCGCGGGTGGGAGCTCGGTTTCCACAGCCGGCCTATCTCGTCCTCGAGGGGGCCGGTCGGGCTGGTCAGCGTAAGTTCGTCTGGGAGGTACGGGCTCGAAGGCCTCATCCTCAAATTCTGGCAGGAGGCGCCGCCGTGGGTAACTCTTATATTGGCCCTGACGTTGATCGTCGAGGCCTTCTTCGGCGGCTAGGACCATCGTCCATCTGTCATTGAGTGTATCCTGCTCGGCCCGGAGCTGTTGCTGTTTCATCTTTAAGCTTCGGGCAGTGGCAATGAGTTGCCGCTTGAATTGTTCTTGAGCCAGGGGGTCCTCTGGGACGATAAAGTCCTCGGGTCCGAGGCTATCTTCCTCTTCGGATGGGGGGAGGTAATTGCTGTCCTCGGAATCATCGAGGTCCTCGGGGTCACCCTGGTCCTCGTGTCCTTCAGGGGCGTCAGGTCGCTGCTCGGGCGTGTTATCGCCGAGCTCCCCCAGATTATCCGGAGTCTCGTTATCTCCGGTGTCGTTTGTGTCTGTGTTATTTTCCTTGCCCTTCCGCCCTCTGGCTCGCCGTCGTCGGCGTCTGGGCGGGTCTTCGGTGGTGTCGTCGCCGCCCTTCTTGGTTGTGTCACCGTCCTTCACGGGGGTGTCAACCATGTAGACGTCATAGGTGGAGGTGGCGGTCCACTTTCCGGTATTCACAGTGGCAAGGAAAGTATCCGTGTAGGGCGGAACATCCATGTCCTCGTCCATGTAGTCGGCCTTCTCGGAGGCGTAGTCCAGCGTGTCGGTTAAATCGTCGATAGTGGCTACCAAGTGGGTGGTGGGTGGGACGCAAAATTCCCCGCGGCCGGCATCCTGTCCGACCTGCTCCTGGTCCGAGGACGGGCCGTTTGCGATATTTATCATCTGGATCCGGTCCAGCATCTCGCTTAAAATCGAGGGGTCCACCGAATCTATGTTCGGATTGTCATCGGAGTTGGGCTCCGGCACGCCGATAGCGGGAGTGTGCTCAGCCAAGGGCAACCCCTGGTTATCCGGCACTGGGGTCAGATCCGAACTCAAGGTTAGATCCGATCCGAGGCCCGCCCCAATGATTGGGGCGGGGAAGAGATCCGAAGTCAAGGCCTCGGGGTTGGCGGGTTGCTCGGGTAAAGCCGAGAACCCAGTGAAGATTAGATCGCCTCGAGCGTCTGCGACGTACTCAAGGCCGCCGAACCTGATTTCCTGCTCGGGGGCGAAGTTGCCGACCCGGTCGAGGTGACCGGTCGGATCGGCGTACAACACGATGCTGCCGAACGCGAAGAGCTGGCCGGGGACGAAGATGTCCCCGCTATGAACTCCGTCGCTGAAGAGAAGAGCTGTCCGAGGACGATGATATCCCCGCTGCAGAGCCCATTGCTGAAGAACTGTCCGGGGACGGCGAGCCATCGATCATTGGCGACCCACGACGGGACTCTCAATGAAAGCACCAATGTCGGTACCAAAACCGGCAGATCTCGGGTAGGGGATCCGAACTATGGGTCAAGGAGTCGATGGTAACAGGGAACGTAGAGACAGCGATTTACCCAGGTTCGGGCCCTCTCAAGGAGGTAATACCCTACATCCTGCTTGGTTGTATTGATGTGATTGTATGAAGGTTACAGAGCTGATCTACCTCGAGATCGACTGGGCTAAACCCTAGGTAATGATATATGTCCCCTACGGACAAGACCTCCTGGTTTATATAGACACCAGGGGGTCCTAGGGTTACACATGGTCGGTTACCATCTGGGATAAACACACAGATTACGCCATCTATTCCTTGGAGGAGACGCCAAGACTTCGGAGGTTTCCTTCTGACACACGGGGTCGTCCATGATCCAGCCTTCCATCGACATGTAGAGAGCGGCCCATCAGCCCGGCCTATGAGACACAGGCCGGCAGCCAGAGTACCCCCTAGTCCGGGACACCCTCACCCGGCCCTGGCAAGACATACAGGGAACTTTTGGCCCGGCCGCCTTGGTCCATTACATCAAACTTTGGCATTGCATGCGCCACGTTGCGCTATTTGACTTGCCAGACAGCCTGCGTTGGTGGTGGACCTCGTCGACTACCTACTCTGCAAGCTCATGCTACCAGGCACTTTTCATAGGTGTCTGTGAGGACCCACACTGGAGGCTCGTCTGGAAACCTTGGGCGCCGCTACACATTAAATTCTTCATCTAGCTCACGCTGCAAGACCGTTGTTGGAAGGCCGAGGGCCTTGCTCGTAACGGCCTACTACATGAGGCCTCCTGCGCCTTCTGTGATCAAGAAAAGGAATCTATGCACCATCTGTTGGCGGGATGCTCATTCTCCTGGCAGGTCTGTGTTGGAGATATGCCCTAGAGGTAATCATGTATGATGATATTTCCTATGTGTTTATGAATAAAGATAGTCCTTGGACATTATCAATGATGTGTATTAGCAAGTACGTGACTTGTTTGTGGGACTATGCATTGTATGATGACTGTCCTAAAAGGTCCCTAGTCGAAAGGGCTGTGTGGACGTGCAGCCGACTAGACTAGCATATGACACGGTGGATGGCTCAGTCTCACTAGCCATGGAGCATTGGATTCTAGCTGGATAATATGGATTAGGAAGGATCTGGTCGGATTCGACTTAGTCGGATCCGAGTCCAGATAAGGTCCGAGTCGGACAGATCCGACTATGAGACGCAGCGATAAGTCATCTGTGAGTCTCTAGTACAACATACGTTCTATGTCCTAAGACCTAAGCTGGCGCATGTACTCGGGATGGTGACAGACCTGCTTTGGGCCGACCAAACGCTACTCCATAACTGGGTAGTTATAAAGGCAGGTTTCAGGCTTGTCCAGACCCATGCTGCGAGACATGGTCGAGCAAGATGGGATTTGCCCCTCCGATCAGGAGAGATATACTCCGGGCCCCTCGTATGATCCGACCAAGATAAGCATGGCCATGCGACAAGGATTATGAGATAATCCGGTTTGTGGCCGGCATCACTGGAGCGAGAAAGAGGTCGGGCTATCACAAGGATGATAGACTCGCCTTCAGACCGACAACATATATCGTGTGGCAAAGAGAATAGAAGTGTGATGTACAGGTTTGCCTAACCAACTTCATTGTCTACTTGGTGGTCGGCACGCCTTGCTAGAGGCCGCTACCAACCGAGCAGGTCAGAGGTGATCTGATCTGCGACCAAGCCAACTTGAACCTAAGGGGTCGCACGCTTAAGGGAAGGAACCTACGAGGTCGGATCCGAGGACACTGGTCGGATGTGATCCGAGCTGGACTTGGATCGTGACCGAATAAACTTTGGGTTTTAGGGTCCATGCGGGGCCCAAGTGTTGAGCCCGCGATGGATGCCTATATATAGTGGAGGTGCGGCACACTCATTCGATTGATTGCTTCGGCACCGTCACTAGCTGATACGTCCATTTTGCATCATGTTTCCCTACTGTTATTTATAGTGTTTTTAATCAATATAACACTTTGTGCAGCAATTCTAATGCCTTTTCTCTCTTAATATGCAAGATTTACATAAAAAGGGAGATTACCGGCAGCTGGAATTCTGGACCTGAAAAAGCTATGTCAGAGATACCTATTCTGCACATCTCCAAATGAGCTGAAATTTCATGGAGATTTATTTTGGAAAAATAAAAAATATTGGAGAAAAGAAGTACCAGAGGGGGCCACCCAGGTGCCCACGAGGCACCAAGGCGCGCCCACCCCCTGGGCGCGCCCTGGTGGCTTGTGGGGCCCCTGGCCAGCCTCCGATGCCCATCTTCTGGTATATAAGCCCATTTGCCCTAGAAAAAATAAGGAGAAGACTTTCGGGACAGAGCGCCGCCGTCTCGAGGCGGAACTTGGGCAGGAGCACTTTTGCTCTCCGGCGGAGCGATTTCGCCGGGGATACTTCCCTCCGGGAGGGGGAAATCGAAGCCATCGTCATCACCAACAACCCTCTCATCGTGGGAGGACCAATCTTCATCAATATCTTCACCAGCACCATCTCATCTCAAACCCTAGTTCATCTCTTGTATTCAATCTTTGTCTCAAAACCTCAAATTGGTACCTGTGGGTTGCTAGTAGTGTTGATTACATCTTATAGTTGATGCTAGTTGGTTTATTTGGTAGAAGATTATATGTTCAAATCCTTAATGCTATTTAATATCCCTCTGATCTTAAACATGAATATGATTTGTGAGTAGTTACTTTTGTTCTTGAGGACATGGGAGAAGTCTTGTCATAAGTAATCATGTGAATTTGGTATTCGTTCGATATTTTGATGATATGTATGTTGTTACTTCCTTTAGTGGTGTCGTGTGAACGTCGACTACATGAAACTTCACCATCTTTGGGCCTAAGGGAAGGCATTGTGGAGTAGTAATTAGACGATGGGTTGCTAGAGTGACAGAAGCTTAAACCCTAGTTTATGCGCTATTCCGTAAGGGGCTGATTTGGATCCATATGTTTCATGCTATGGTTAGAGTTATCTTAATTTTTCTTTCGTAGTTGCGGATGCTTGCGAGAGGGGGTAATCATAAGTGGGAGGCTTGTTCAAGTAAGAATAGCACCCAAGCACCGGTCCACCCACATAGCAAATTATCAAAGTAGCGAACGCGAATCAAACAAACATGATGAAAGTGACTAGATGAAATTCCTGTGTGTCCTCAAGAACGCTTAGCTTATTATAAGAGACCGTTCCGGCCTGTCCTTTGCAACAAAAAGGATTGGGCTACCTTGCTGCACCTTAGTTACTATTGCTACTTGTCACTTGTTACAAATTATCTTGCTATCAAACTACTCGTTACCGATAATTTCAGTGCTTGCAGAAAATACCTTGCTGAAAACCGCTTGTCATTTCCTTTTGCTCCTCATTGGGTTCGACACTCTTACTTATCGAAAGGACTACGATTGATCCCCTATACTTGTGGGTCATCACTAGCCACCTCCACTCGCCGCCTGTTGTGTGATCGGACCTAGCAGTCCGCTGCACGACGTTCCTCCTGCACGCACGGATACCGTTAGAGGCGATGCACTTGCCCCGCTCCGGCAAACCTGTTCCTGGGATCCGATCGGCTACGTGGGAGATCGACGAGGAGGAGACGGACTCCGGAGACGCGCTGCCCCAACTCTACTTCCGTTGCACGGCATTGCGCGTCTAGTGGTAACGATCTGTGATCCATCTCTCGTAGCATGTTCCTGGATGTTCTGCGGGTTGGAAATTTTAATTTGCAGCCGACGCACCCTACCGTAGAACCCAACAGTCTGGCATGAGGTCCTTGTCTAGATCAACTGCCGAGCTACCGAGCGAGAACACCGACTTCCATACTTGGTGGGCTTCCTCCTACGACCGTCCTCCCGACCCGACGTGAAAAGGGTTGGCCTCCCTCATCATCCTCAGCGCCTGGTGGCTCTGGAAGCACAAGAATAGCTACATCTTCGATGGTGAGCAGCCCTCGGTCTACCACCTCTCCAACACAATCAGAGATGAAGCATGCCTGTGGGCTAGGGTCGGCGCCACTGGGATCCAAAACATCATCCCCGAGGGCTAGTAGTTGTTGTTGTATCGGGGCTGAGCAACCCCTCATCTGTCTGCTCCAAGATCACTTCCATGCCTTCTTGTGTACATGGCTTAGTGAGTTCATGTAATCCCATGCTGTAATGCTCCCCTTCTATCAATGAAAAGATACGCAATTGCCATAGTACGGTGGTAGACAAATTGTTGTTGGGCAATTGATAGAATAGCGCATAGTTATGGTGATTCTTCATGGTATCATCAATATATAGGCATTACGTCCGAGACAAGTAGACCGACATTCATTTACATCTACTACTATTACTCCACCCCTCGACTGCTATCTAGCATGCATCTTAAGGTATTAAATTCATAACAAAAAAATTAATGCTTGGAGCATGATGACATAATGTAGACAAAGCAAGAGCAAATAAAATGTTCGAGCCCCATCGTTTTACCCTTAGTAGCACAATACAAATACGTGCCTTGCAACTCCTCCTGTCACAGAGTAAGGACACCGCAAGATTGAACCTACTACCAAGCACCTCTCCCACTGAAGATAAATAAATCTAATTGGCCAAAAGAGATAGATAGATCAGAGAGAAATACAAGGCTATAAAATCACACATAAATGAATCTCAGAAAAGACTCGAATACTTTCAATGAATAATCTGATCATAAACCCACAATTCATCGGATCCCAACAAACACACCGCAAGAATTACATCGAATATATTTTCGAAGAGATCATTGTATTGAAGATCAAAGAGAAAGAGAGAGAGAGAGAGAGAGAGAGAGAGAGAGAGAGAGAGAGAGAGACATCTAGATACTGCTATGGACCTGTAGGTCCTATGGGAACTGCTCACACATCATCATGGAGGAAGCAACGTTGATAAAGATGGCCTCCGTGATTGATTCCCCCTCCAGCAGATACCGACGAAGGCCTCCAGATGGGATCGCGGAAGAACAGAGGCTTGCGGCGGCGATAAAATTGTTTCGGGTCTCGTTCTGGGGGTTTCTAGATTTTAGGGAATTTATAGAGCTGGAATTAGGTCAAACGGAGGCATGTGAGTCCCACAAGCTCAGGTGGCGCACCCCCGCCCCTTAAGCTTGTGTCCCACCAATAGGTCTTCTGGCCTTCCCCCGAAGCTTCTAGGGTCTCTTTTGGTCCATAAAAAATCTCCATAAAGTTTTATTGTGTTTGGACTTCATTTGGTATGGTTTTTTACGAAATAAAAAAATAGGAAAAAAAAAAACAGGAACTGGCACTGGGCACTGAGTTAATAGGTTAGTTCCCAAAAAATGACAATAATTGGGATACTCTCCGAGGATGACTGTAATTTAAGGAGTTCATGTATTGACTATGTGTTAATGATTTGTTTCGGTTCTCTATTAAAAGGTGCACCTTAATTACCCTAGTTTTCATTAGGATCCCGCTGCCACGGGAGGATAGGACAAAAGATGTTACGCAAGTTTTTATTATAAGCACGTATGACTATATACGGAATACATGCCTACATATGATTGACGAAATTGGAGCTATTTGTATCGCTCTAGGTTGTGACTGTCACATGATGAATGTCATGCAAATATCCATCGCTACTTCATGCCTACGCTTTGCTCATATTGTCTTTGCTAAGTTACTACTATTGCTAATGCTGTCCAAACTACGACAAAACTGCTACTGCTATCGTTACTATTATTATTGCTATTGTTACTGCTGCCATGAAAACTATCATATTACTGCGCTACTAACACTTTGCTACAGAGAACAACTTCTCAGGTGTGGCTGAATTGACAACTCAACTGCTAAGGCTTATAAATATTTTTTTGGCTCCCCTTGTGTCAAATCAATAAATTTGGATAAAATACTACCCTCGAAGACTGTTGCGATCCCCTATACTTGTGGGTCATTAGGTGTGGCGAAAAGAAATGAACGAGGGTTGGCGGTTGGCGCGCGACTGGGTTTTACATCACCTGGGAGAAACTTGCATCTTCAAGTGTTGTATTTTACAACACTTGGAGTAGGTGTTGTAATTTTTTTTACATCTACATCATCTGCTGGAGGTGTGTTTTTGGACCTTGGAGAAGTAAAAGTTAGTTATTTTTGCATCTACATCTTCTATTGAAGATGCTCTTAGTTGATTGTTGTTTTCTGAAGGTGGGTGTAGGCTCTCAACCTTTCGTTGGGGCCGGTCCACTGCTGAATTTGTTTTTTTATCTCACTGTTGAATTTGTAGTACTCTGCAAGGCTGTCACTCTATCTTCTAATCGCAATGAACGCAATACCTAGTGCTTTCGTAAAAAAAAAAATCAGAGTAACCATTACAGATTAAGGCATCTCCAACGCCGACCCTTAAACCGTCTGCATACGTCCGAATCGCGTGGTCCAGACCCCGAAAGCCATCCAACACGGACCTGTATCGATCCGTCGGGCGGTCCGGACCACGTTTTTCCTGCAAACCGGAACCAAACGTCGGGAGCTTTGCGGGAGTCCGGACATCCGCCTGACCAATAAAAAGACACCACATACTCTCTCCTTTTCGTCCGGATGACGGAAGACCACTGCTGCCTTGCTATTAGGCTTTGAGAGAAGGTGATTAGCATGACCGCCAAACGCCTTCATGCTAAGGGTGAGCGTTGGAGATGCCCTTAGGGCCGTATCTTTTCTACTCCCACGTTGGAAAACCGGAAGCTTATGTGTTCGGGTATGGTTTATGATTTCGCAACATGGAGTGGCGATGACGGTCATGCCCAGACTGGCGGACCCACAGCGTGACAACACCCCTAAACAAAAAATCTACTTGCACCATTTCTATATATCTATCTACATAACTTACTATTACACCACTACACACGGAGCGGAAGATGTTGTTGACTTTTGTATCTCAGGTGGCACGCTTTCTACCAATCATCTTTGGCAAGCGCCATAACCAACAATTCCCGAGCACATCATCGGCTTTTGTTTCATTCGGTTCGGATCTGGTTCCAGCTTCCGACACTCCCAGGTCGTTGTCGTTGAATGCCTCCTAGTGAGTGAATGAAACTTCCTTCTCCTGAAAAAAAGAACGAAACTTAATCTACAAGCCTACGACTACATATACAATTGTGGACGCTCTCTTCTTGTTAGGTAATGTCTCTTAGTTTATCATGTTACACGATGTTCGATATATGGGGCTTAAGATTTTCTTATGCTTGTAACATGTGATTTGTTTAGTTTAATAAATCAATAAGTCAGGCCAGTTTCTAATTTTGCACTCGTAGGTCTACAATTTAGGTACAGTGTTTTCCTCGATAATGGAAGAGCAATTTAAGTGTAATATTTAGTTTATAGATTATTTATGCAGAGCAGTGCCTTGCAAATGACTACAGTTAGGTAAAAAATTAGAAATGTCACTTAAATAATTTAGGGGATCGCCTTTCACCTCCAAGGCTCCAAGCATCTACATTTATAATGATCTTACAATGAACTTGTGTTTATTTCAAGAAAATGTACTCCTTGAAAAGTTGCAGTCAACTGAATAATACTTGTTTGTAAGTCGAGACCTTGAGCAACTAATATTTATTTAAATATTAATTGAGCAGTTGCATAGTTTAGAGAACATTAGCAAGTTGATCTCAAGATTAAAATTGTACACATTTTAATACCTAAAGTTGCATTGACCTATTTGTGCAATTGTAGTCTTGATGGTATCCAACTCGATAGATTGAGAAATAATGTTTACAACAACTAAGAAATAGCAATTCCGAAAGAAAATATATTGTACTAAAGCTGCGACAATTAATATGCATAGGAGGGAGTAGCAACTTTGATCTAGAGATTAGAGATGTGAACATCTTAGTAATATCTAAAGTTGCATAAACGTATTTGTACACTGGTAATTTTGGTTATACACAACTCGACCAGCTGAGAAATAATTTTTGAAAGAGTAAGAAATGGCAGTTCCCAAAGAATAATCTAAGAAGGAATTCGCAAAAAAAAAAAAAAAAAAAAAAAAAAAATCCATGAAGGAATGTGACAGGGCGATCACGATAGTTTCTCAGGCGTTTTGGTTGCTTACGTACGCGTATGATCACGACAGAGAGGGCACAGAGTACCCAGTACCCTGTGTCACTCTGGGAAGGGAAACCAAATGGCTTAGTTCGGTTCTTTCGGTTTCGGTTCTGGTTCTGGCTTCTGGCGGGTTTGAAATCTCTCTGCTTTGTCGCGTGTCTTCCTCCTTATATAATCCCCACCTTCTTCTAGCTCTAAACCTCAAACCAAGCTCGCTCATAGCTCCACAGCACACACGAGTCGTGCAATGGATTCCCTCGCCTCCTTGATCAACCTCGCCGCCTTGATCTCCGGCGCCTGCCGCGACGCGGAGATGCTGCCGGGTGCGCTCATCTCCTGTGGCGTCCTCGAAGCAGCCGCAGCGCTCTGCCTCGTCATCTCCAGGGCGCCGGGAGGTATATTTCTCCACCATGGCAGAGCACCCTTCCTCTTGTACTACGGCATCCTCGTCGGCGTGGCGATCTTCGGGCTTATTGAGGCGTCGGCCGGCTTCTGGGTGTCACGCGATGTGGTCGGACGGCGTGGCGTCGGGAAGACGATCCTGTGGCTGGTGACGAGGACATGTATTGGGGGCAGGGTAACAGGCCTGACCTAAAGACCCTATTTATGGACACCGTATACTTTGTACTGGGCCCCTGGGCCAGATCGCCGTTCAGATGTACCGCAACTCAAAAGTCACTCGGACGGCAACAACCACTCGGAGCATAGCACTCCACTCGACGAACTCATTCCACTCGGAGTACCTGATTTTACTCGGACATACGAAGACCAATAGTCAGCATGGTTGTTTCGTAGTGGGCAGATATTATGGCATTGATGGTCCACCTTGTAACATATGAGGTGAGGGGGTGGCGCACTCTATATAAGCCACCCCCCACCACTAGACTGGGAGGCCCTCATTCTTCTCCCTTGACTCTCTCGCCATTAGTCCCAGGACTTAGCTCAGGCATGGAGATCCGTTCTCCTCTTCCTCTCTCACACATTGTAATCTCCGGATTCATACACAGATAAAACAAAGCCTCTCCGGAGCACGAGACGTAGGGTCGTTATCTCCACCGCGAGAGGCCCGAACTTGCTAAAACACCGTGTCACCCATATGCATCTCGATAGATCATGCTCCTTTACACTACCCCTTTCTATTGTCGGATTCGATACCACGACAGTTGGCGCCCACCGTGGGACGTGGCGTCTATCGAGCCATGATGCAAATGGTTTTTTCTTCGATCTTCGTCCGCCGATCAACAATCATCGATGGAGAATTTGATCCGGGATGTTCCGGACATCACTCCATTCACTGGAGAGACATGATACTCTTCGTACAGAGGAATCAGGAAGTTTCATTCGACCCTGTCTTTTTCTTTACAATCGATCTTTAATCTAACAATGGTTGTTTTTTCCGTATGTACACGCGCTCACGCGAGTCCCGTGGAGTTTTGATCAATCGAAAAGGAAAGAAGATACAAGGCGAAGAGGACGGCCGCACCATCTTCTCCGCATCAAACAAGCGAGGAGGACGGCCGCATCACCTTCTTCACATCAACCAGAAAGCGCGAGCAACAGCGGCAGCGCCGCCGCGCCACCAAGCACCGTTCGGACGAGCGCCATGGGGGCCGAGCTCCCGACCTGGCCAGTCTGCTATTGCCTGTCTTCTTCGTCGCTAACCTCCGACGCCTCCACCAAGTCAACCGCCACCCGTCCGGCTTCACCGAACTCTGGCGCATTCATCCGCGCCGGAACCGCACCTCCAGCGGTTTCCTGAGTGCCGCCGCCGGCCTGATGCCGATGGTGCAGCACTCCTCCCTTTCTGCTCCGCAGAGACACAAGCCTGGCCGGCAACACGGAGCTCCTCGGCCCGGTCGTCCGCTCGGCAGTGATCTCCATGGTGGAGGCGCCCCTCCCGCCGGCGTCGCCGGCGCGATGCACTCCTCCCTCATCAGCTACCCGAAAGTGGTTGCTGCGGCGTACGCGCAGACCCGGCGCGGCGCGGAAATAGGAAGCCGGTCACGCCTCCGGGTCTGGCGGTTCTTCCCTCCATCGCCGGCTGCTGGCCATGGCCCTTTTTCCTTTAACCATGCAAGGTGAGTGGGTCACCTCCTCCTTGATTACCTGCATGCAGGTAAATGCGCGCAAGTACAGGAAACAGAAGGACATGGTGATCTCCAACGTCAGATTAATTGGCTGCCTCATTAAGCGGCCAATTGATGAGGATTACTAACGTCAGTTACCTAATTATTGCGGCCATAACAGGTGCGCTGCTCCGGCGCCAGTTAATTGGTGCATGCATGCATGTGCAAACACCCAGCCAGCCCGACTGGTCAACCCAGCGTCCCAACATGGCTGTGCTGGCTATACTTGCTAGTAATTTGCAGGGTCACCCGATGGATCTTTCACTCGGACAGCTGCGAACCCGATTCGTTCAGAGTTCAGACAGATGAATCCACTCAAACACAGACTTGAGTTCACTCGGCCACGGTCCCGAGTTCACTCGGACGGATCCCTCGTTCAGTATCAACGCGTCGTCACTCGGTTGGGCACATCTTCATCAACTTGCCCGACTTGACCGTTCCGTACATTGTCACTCGGTTGGGCACATCTTCATCAACTTGCCAGACTCGGCCGCCCGGCGCACCGTCACTCGGTTGGGCACATCTTCGACGACATGCTCGACTCGTCCGCCCGTGCGTCGCCACTCAGCTGGACCCGTCCTCAGCACTCGGCCACCCCGCGCACCGTCGCTCCGCTGGACGCGTCTTCATCAATCGGCCGCCCTGTGCGTCGTCGCTCAGCTGGACGCGTCTTCATCACTCGGCCGCCCGCGCGTCGTCCCTCAGCTGGACGCGTCTTCATCACTCGGCCGCCCCGCGCATCGTCACTCGGTGGGACACGTCCTCACCACTCGGCCGCCCCGCGCGCCATCGCTACGCGTCTTCGTCACGCAGCCGCCCGCCCACCATCGTTCGGCTGGACGCATCTTCATCACTCGGCCGCCCCGCACGTCGCCACTCGTTCGGACACGTCCACACAACTCGGCCGCCCCGTGCGTCGCCACTTGGCTGGACACCTCCTCACCTCTCGGCCGCCCCGTGCGTCGCCATTCGGAGGACACGTCTTCATCGGCTTGCCCGACAAGCTAAGTATTTTTTCATATTTCATCCGCATACATTTTACATATGGACAACTAAACGTCCAGCATCATTCGGATGAATACTGCACACGGACAAGCAATGTGCAGGTTTTCTCGGACAACTAAACGTCCGGGCATTTGGCCGCCCCGTGCGTCGCCACTTGGCGGGACATGTCTTCATCACAGACATATCTTCATCATTTGGCCGCCCCGCACGTCGCCACTCGGTTGGACATGTCTTCACCACACGGCTGCCCCGCGCATCGCCACTCGGTTGGACAGGTCTTCACCACTTGGCCGCCCTGTGCGTCGCCATTCGGCTGAACACGTCTTCACCACTCGGCCGCTCCGCGCGTCGCCACTCGGTGAGACACATCTTCACCACTCGGCCGCCCCGCGCGTCGCCACTCGGTGAGACACAACTTCACCACTCGGCCGCCCCGCGCGTCGCCACTCGGTGAGACACAACTTCACCACTCGGCCGCCCCGCGCGTCGCCACTCGGTGAGACACAACTTCACCACTCGGCCGCCCCGCGCGTCGCCACTCGGTGAGACACAACTTCACCACTCGACCACCCTGCGCGTCGCCACTCGGTGAGATACAACTTCACCACTCGGCCGCCCCGCGCGTCGTCACTCGGTGAGATACATCTTCACCACTCGGCCGCCTCGCGTGTCGCCATTCGGTGAGACACATCTACATCACTCGGCCATCCCATGAGCCGCCATTCGGTTGGGCGCGTCTTCATCAACACGCCCACTCAGGCGCTCGTGCGCCATCAGACAGCTAAGTCATTCTTCACACACTGCATTCTATTAAATAGCTATTTTCGTATTCCCGAGCGTCCTGTAATCCACACTTGACGTTCACTCGGAGGCCAGGCCGCCGAGTGTACCTCTACGCTTGGTTGTTTATTTTCATGTCGGAACACTGCGCTTCCGCCTCATTTGGGTCCAATACTCCAACGAGTTCAGTCGGATCCTTCACTTCGACAAATTCGATCAGATCCTTCGCTCTTTTAGACTCTTGCTGGTTCCGAACCAGCAAGCCCCTTGCACACCCAGCGGGTGTCTATGGGTTTTATTTACACAAATCATTTCAGCACACATCAAATTACTTCGAGAAATTTTTATGTCGGCTTGTGCTATTTTTCATACACAGGTTACACGATCACTCGGCGGCTTTGTGCACCAACTTCATTGCTACTCGGACTCGGTCACCACACTGATCCTAACGCAGTGCAACACCGACCTCGTCGCTCTGTTGACTTCGGACACATCTGGCCGACCCCTCCGTGGAGTCCTCTTCATCGTGTCAACGACATAGACCTCGTCGTCACGTTGGGCATGAGACAGATAAGTCCCTTTTATAATTAAACTGCATACTTCATTCCTTTGCGAGTTTGCCTCTTTCGAGCATCACTCGGGAGCTGATCCTCACCTTTACCCGAGTCCGACTCGATGAATTACAATTTACCCATTCAATACTATATTTCTCGTATTCCGACAGGTCCGCCGTCGGAGCCTATAGTGCGCTCGGGGGCTGCAACTCATTCGGAATCACACTTTCCTGAGTGGTCTAGTACTTCATCGCCAGTCGGATCCTTCACTTCAACGAGTGCAGTCGGATTCGCCACTTCGACAAGTCATGATCACTCGGACGCCCCGCGCGTCGCCATCAGTCGGACACGTCCTCACCACTCGGCCGCCCCGTGCGTCTCCACTCGGTTGGGCACATCTTCATCAACTTGACCGACTCGGCCGCCCCGCACGTCGCCACTCGGATGGACGCGTCTTCACCACTCGGCCGCCCCGTACGCCGCCGCTCGGTTGGGCACGGCTACATCAACTTGCCCACTCGGCCACCCTACGCGCCGCCACTCGGTTGGGCATGTCTTCACCACTCGGCCGCTCGCGCGCCGTGAGACAGTCGAATCCTTCACTTCAACGAGTGCAGTCGGATCCGCCACTTCGACAAGTTACATGATCACTCAGACGCTCTGCGTGCCGTCTTCGTCGCTACTCAGGCTCAGTCGCCGTGCCGGTATTGTTGCACCGTAACCGCGCTACACCGACCTCATCGCTACATCAGCTTCGAAAGCATCTGACTGACTCCTCCGAGGACCGTTTTTCACCGTGTCATGGCTTCAACGACTTCGACCACATCCCCAACGCGGAAACAACTAAGTTACTCATATGATCAAACCTCATATCGCACTCTGTAGCGAGCTTACCTCTTTCTAGCATCACTCGGGGGCTACGCCACAACCGAGGGCTATGCCACCCTCGGGGGTTTACGCCCCATTTGATTAACCTGTTGATCATCTCAGGAATATTTTTCTGAACATACTTGCTCGGTCCGCCGAAGATCTATAAGGGTAGCATCGTTCACTCGGACGATCGCCCAAATCATTACCTGGAGTCATCTTCAGGACTGCAAAAGGGTGAAAATGACGCTCCTCTACGGATACACTTGGCCCTTCTTCTAGGCTCCAAGGCGTCAGTTTCACAAACTTGGACTCGGAGATGGCCTGTGCTGGTGTTCCACCGGGATACTGAGTGGCCTCTCTCCGGAGAGTCAGTCCACGCGCTAGCCTCGCCACTCGGGTTTTCATGGCACGTCCACCTCGGACCACTAGTCTATCTCCTCCGGGAGACATACGAGTGCCACCAAGTTTTTCCTCGCAGTCAACATACCCCGATCAGTCGGGAAGCACGTCCACTCGGACAATCGCCCGAATCATTACCTGGAGTCATCTTCAGGACTGCAAAAGGGTGAAAATGACGCTCCTCTACGGATACACTTGGCCCTTCTTCTAGGCTCCAAGGCGCCAGTTTCACAAACTTGGACTCGGAGATGGCCTGTGCTGGTGTTCTCCCGGGATAATGAGTGGCCTCTCTCCGGAGAGTCAGTCCACGCGCTAGCATCGCCACTCGGGTTTTCATGGCACGTCCACCTCGGACCACTAGTCTATCTCCTCCGGGAGACATACGAGTGCCACCAAGTTTTTCCTCGCAGTCAACATACCCCGATCAGTCGGGAAGCACGTCCACTCGGACAAATACCCCTTTCATGCAAAAGGGTGAGACCGGCGCTCCTCTACGGATACACTTGGCCCTTCTTCTAGGCTCTAAGGCGTCAGTTTCACAAACTTGGACTCGGAGATGGCCTGTGCTGGTGTTCCCCCGGGATAATGAGTGGCCTCTCTCCGGAGAGTCAGTCCACGCGCTAGCCTCTCCACTCGGGTTTTCATGGCACGTCCACCTCGGACCACTAGTCTATCTCCTTCGGGAGACATACGAGTGCCACCAAGTTTTTTCTCGCAGTGTCCAACTTTTCTCTCCAGTCGGCAGTTTCAAGACCAAAGTTATTTACCGTGCCGCCACCGGTCGGCATGTTCCTCACTCAGCTTTCTACTTTTTCACAAAATATGCTCAATACCTAACGCTCACTCTTCGTCTCCAACCCGGTCCCAACCCGATCGTCTAGTTGGCAAGAGCAAAAGCTAACGGTCAATATAAGAAGTACTCCTTGCAGTGTCCAACTTTTCTCTCCAGTCGGCAATTTCAAGACCAAAGTTATTTACCGTGCCGAGTGCACGAAGATTCACCTGCTTGACCCAGTTCCAGAATGAATTTACTTACCGTGCCAAGTGCATGAAGATTTGCTTGACTGACCCAGTCCCAGGCTAAATTTATTTACTATGCCGAGTGCATGAAGCTCCATCCGATCGACTCAATTTCAGACTAAAAGTTATTTACCGTGCCGAGTGCACAAAGATTCACCTGATTGACCCAGTTCCAGGCTGAACTTATTTACTGTGCCAAGCGCAGGAAGATCCATCAGATTGACTCAGCTCCAAATTGCAGTTATTTACCGTGCCGAGCCCACGAAGATCCATTCCGAATGCAGGAAGACCCGCCACAGTTCTAGGCTGAAGTCATTTACCGTGCCGAGCGCACGAGGGTTCACCTGTTTAATTCAGTTCCAGACCAAAAGACTTAAACCCTCTGCCAGACTCATCTAGTCCGACAGAGGCTCGAGGACTACACCCAGTGGGTGCACTCAACGTGTCCCCACTGGAAGAGAAACCAAAAAGAAACATTCTGCTCGGTCAAGTCCAGCAACAACATTCGAGTACAACAAATCTTACAGACTCCAACCGACTACCAGCAATCAGTCATAGTCTCGGGGGCTACACCCTATGGGTGCGCTGATCGCGCACCCATAGAACAAAATTCCGAGTATCTTCACTCAAGCAAACGTTCCGTGCCCAGGCGCGAAGAAATTCCGAGTAATCAGTCACTCGATACAAGACCGGCTCCAAATCACTCAAAAAAATTGCTATAAGGTGAGTTTAACGCTCCTCCGCGGACCCGTTTGAGCCTTCTTCTAGGGCTCAAAGCGTGAAACTCATAAGTTTGGATCTAGAGCCGACTTGTATTGACGTTCCTCCGGGATAAGAATGGCATCTCTCCGAGAGAGCAGTCCATGCGTCAATCTTGTTGCCCAGATTTAATGACTCTTCCATACTCAGATCACGAGTCAGCCTCTTCCGAGAGATGAACGACTGTATCACCAAGTTTCTCCACACGGTCTCCGTCGATCTGCGCGCGCACATCTCTGATTTCGAATCCCGCAAAATCTGGGATCCAGCAATTCGATTGCTCGACCTTTAAAACCCTTCCAAAAACGCTCAGGTCTGGTCCGCCACCCGACACGCGAAGGACTCATTTCACTCGGACACCATGTAGTCCGGAATCCGTCAAGGCAACACGTGGAGATAAGACCGCCGGGTGACCAGAGGGAGTTCATGAGTGCCTCCGTAGCACTCGACTCATCTGTGAATTCACCTTGACTCGACCCGCTCAACCTCGACCGATTCGGGGGCTAATGACGAGGACATGTATTGGGGGTAGGGTAACAGGCCTGACCTAAAGACCCTACCCATGGACACCGTACACTTTGTACTGGGCCCCTGGGCCAGATCGCCGTTCAGATGTACCGCAACTCGAAAGTCACTCGGACGGCAACAACCACTCGGAGCATAGCACTCCACTCGACGAACTCATTCCACTCGGAGTACCTGATTTCACTCGGACATACGAAGACCAATAGTCAGCATGGTGGTTTCGTAGTGGGCAGATATTATGGCATTGATGGTCCACCTTGTAACATATGAGGTGAGGGGGTGGCACACTCTATATAAGCCACCCCCACCACTAGACTGGGAGGCCCTCATTCTTCTCCCTTGACTCTCTCGCCATTAGTCCCAGGACTTAGCTCAGGCATGGAGATCCGTTCTCCTCTTCCTCTCTCACACATTGTAATCTCCGGATTCATACTCAGATAAAACAAAGCCTCTCCGGAGCACGAGACGTAGGGTCGTTATCTCCACCGCGAGAGGCCTGAACTCGCTAAAACACCGTGTCACCCATATGCATCTCGATAGATCATGCTCCTTTACACTACCCCTTTCTATTGTCGGATTCGATACCACGACAGCTGGGCCTCCTGCCCATCATCTTCGTGGCTGCGCTTGGAGGCTTTGTGATTCTGAAAATGAAGTACTAGTTGATCATTCCTTTCGACGTTTGCTATCATGTACCGATGCTGTACTCCTTGTTTCGGCTTCGGCCCTTCGACATGTACCGATGCTGTTGTAATCTGTTCGTCTGTGTCAGTTGTAATCTGTTTGTCTATCAGTTGTGTCATTTGTCAGCTTTGAGGTTTAATTTCCTTCCACCTGTAGTATGTTTGTGGAGATGATATTTGGGTTATTGCGCTGTAATTAATAATAATGAAATAACGGAGCCTGTGTGTATGCTGTTGTGGGTTCGACCCATATGAAATTGTTGTTTTGGGGGGGGGTGTACATGAAAGAAACACACACACTGTTGTAGAAGAAGCAGAGGGGAACGAACTTTTTTTTTTTTAGATTAAGCAGAGGGGAACGAACTAGTTCGTCCGGTACTCTCCAGTGCTGTAATGTGCTCGGCCTGGTCCATTCCATTAAATTTCTGGGCCAAATTTGCAGTATCCTAAAGAAACAAAACTAGCCTGGCCCAAAATTTTGAAGATCTACAGGCCGAACTCACGCAGCCCATAGAGCTTCCTGGCCCCACGATCGACTGAAAGCGTGTCGGTAATCTAAAAAAAAAAACTGAAACGTGTGCGTTTTCTTCTGCGCGTCCGGCGCATTCGTTTCACCGTTTTTTCTCTGCTCGGCTGCTGACTGCCGCATTGTATATCGTATTGTTCAGAGACAAGCGTCCTCTTAGGGCATGTACAATGGTTAATAAGATAGTCTTATCTTAAGTCTTGCATGTAATTTAGAGATGATAAAAAAATTTGTCTACAATGGGTCATCTCTTAGTCTTATCTTCGATAACTAGTTATTCCTAAAAACGTGATGAGACATATTGTGCTAAGAGATCACCTCTTGTCTTCTCTTAAATAAGAGAAGGCAAAGCTTTTTTTCTCAGTTCTCTCTCCTCCACCTCATCATTTATCCTACGTGGCACTTCTAAGATAGCATTATTGTACATGCCCTTAGCTTTCCTACCTGCCTCGTTGTATATCGTATTGTCTTTGTCCGCTCGGCTGCTCCCCATCCTCTTCCTCCATTGACCATCGCTCCAACTTCTCCTGCCGGCCGGATCCGATGGAGGCCGAGGCCGCGATCGCATGGCTGGTGCAGACCATCCTTGCAACCCTCGTACTCGACAAGCTCGATGCGTGGATTCGACGTGTTGGGCTTGCCGATGACGTCGAGAAGCTCAAGTCGGAGATCAATAGAGTCAGGAGGGTGATCTCTGCTGTGAAGGGTAGGGGGATCAGGAACGAGTCGCTGGATGAATCTCTCGCCGTTCTCGTGGAGCGGCTCTACGAAGCCGACGATCTGGTAGACGAGCTGGACTACTGCAGGCTCCAAGAGCTGGTCGAAGGTGCTCGGCCCCGGCTGCCTGCAGATCCAACCGTGCTAGTTCCTTCCAACTTGTCCATCCAAGGAGGTACCCGCAGATCCGATCCAAGTGTGGCAAACTGCGTATTATTAGTCTGATGATCATATCTTATATTTTACTTAAGGAAAATTAATGAAATTTATATTATCTGATGAAGGACGACCATGTGCTTTTCTGGTCCATTTTTTTTTAATTTGTTGGAACAGCTACAAGTGACGAGCCCGCAGGTATGCACGGAGCTGAGCAAGTCAATGAGATATCCAGTGGCGATGACGATGATACACCGAGTAACAGTGTTGGCAAATCACGGTCCGTGGTCTGGGTACACTTCACGGTCAAAGAAAGGGTTAATGGAAAGCCTGTCAAAGCAGCATGTGATCAATGTGGCAATGAGTTCAAGTGCGATTCGAAGACCAACGGTACATCATCTATGAAGAAACATTTGGAGAAGGAGCATCCCGATAAGATGAAACCTCCTGGGGCGCATCCGCCAAACCCTTCAAGGTACCTAAAGAAGAATTGAGCATGATCACATTTAATTAGAAATCGTTTATATACATCTTTTTTTTCTTGAATGGTTATATAGATCTTGACAGCCCACTAATCATGGTCCTAATAGCCAACCCACAATTTTTTCTTACTGCAGCACTGCTGAGCCTATTGCCATTGCCAGTTCATCCAGGGGAAAAGGAAAGAAACGGCGGTCCAAGGCATGGGATAATTTTGATGTTATAGAAAATGACATTGGACAGCCAATCAAAGCAATATGTAAATACTGCCGCACAGAGATCAAGTGCGGAATGAAGACCGGGACAGCAGGTATGCTTAACCATAACAAGGTTTGTAAGAAGAAACCAGGACCAAATGACCAGCCACCAAACCCGTCGAGGTAGCTACCTTTCATCAGCAAATTTTTGGATGTCGTTTAATAAACAATCCCCACTCTGGTTCTAATAGCCAAATTTTCACGATCTTTTTCTTGCTTCAGCATTGGTGATGCTACTGCAAATTCGACACCTATTGTGATTTATGATGATTCAGCTACTAGAAAAAGAAGGAGAGTGGATGAGGAGTCAGCACAAATCACTGCAGCTAATACACACACCCGTTGGGACAAGGCTACATTATCCAATATGATACGAAAAATTATAAGTCAACTACAAGAGATCCAAGGGCAAGTGAGGGAGGTTATCGAGTTACATGGATCAGATTTATCTTCCAGTTCAAATCACCATCAAAATACAACCTTAGATCAGCACCTAAGGACATCAAGTCTTGGTCCAAGAAAATTGTATGGAAGAGTTGCAGAAAAGAACTCCATTGTAAGGATGATAACAGGACAAAAATCTGATGGTTTAGTTGTTCTGCCTATTGTAGGCATTGCAGGTGTTGGGAAAACAACTCTTGCTCAACTTGTATACAATGATTCAGATTTGGATGATCATTTTGACCAAAGGATATGGGTTTGGGTGTCCCGCAACTTTGACGAAGTGAGACTAACAAGGGAGATGTTAAACTCTATTTCTGGAGAAAGGCATGAAGAAATAAACTGTTTTGTGAAGCTTCAGGAGATCTTGAAGAGTCATGCCAATTCAAAGAGACTTCTAATTATTTTAGATAATGTCTGGGATGACATGAACGATAATATCCAATGGGATAAAATTTTGGCTCCTCTTGTATCAAGTCATGTGAAGGATAATGTGATTCTAGTCACAACTAGAAATATGTCTGTTGCACAAAGGTTAGGCACTCTCAAACCTGTCAAGTTAGGTGCTTTGGCAAATGATGTCTTTTGGTCATTATTCAAATCACGTGCATTTGGTTATGAGAAGTATGATGATAATCCAAATCTAAGTATCATCGGGCGGCAAATAGCTGAGAAGTTAAAGGGCAACCCATTAGCTGTTGTATCAACAGGAGAACTATTAAGGAAGAAACTTAGCACTGAGTATTGGATAAACATTTTAAAGAACGAAGACTGGAAATCCATGCAGCTCAGTGGAGGAATTATGGCTGCTCTGAAGCTTAGCTATGATCAACTTCCCTATCATTTACAACAATGTTTCTCGTATTGCTCCATATTCCCCGACAGTTATCAGTTTCTTGGTGAGGAGTTGGTTGGTTTCTGGATTTCACAGGGATTTGTAAAGTGTAGCAACTCTAGCCAAAGATTGGAGGATATAGGATGGTGCTGTCTGATTGATTTGGTTAACCTGGGCTTCTTTGAAGAAGTTAAAAGAGAAGAACCCTATCTAGGCAGTCAAGTTATGTATGCCATATGCGGTCTCATGCATGATCTCGCGCTGATGGTTTCAAGGATCGACTGTGCAAGTATAGATAATCTGGAGTGCAACAAAATGCCTCAAACTCTGCGACATTTGTCAATAGTAACTAGTTCTATATACAAGAAAGATCAACATGGGGGCATTTCTCGTGAACAGAAGTTTGAAGGAAATCTGAGAAATGCAATTAAATCGGTCAGCAAATTGAGGACATTGGTGTTACTTGGGCACTATGATTCTTCCTTCTTACAATTGTTAGAAGATATATTCAGAGAGGCACATAATTTATGTCTGCTGCACATGTCTACAAGATCCGCTGATTTTCTAAAAGTTGGGTCTGATGAGGTAGATGTTGCTTTCCCTCAAGTTTTGAGCAAGCTCTACCATCTTCGAGTATTAAATGTGGGATCATACACTGATCCTAATATACCTGATGGTGTCAATAATCTTGTTAGCCTGCGGCGTCTTGTTTTACATAAGGGAGTGTACACTTCCATTGCTACCATTGGTAACATGACATCTCTTCAGGAGCTGCATGATCTTAAGTTTCAAATTTCTAGCAATTTTGAGATAATACAACCAGAGCTTGATAATGTCAAAACTCTGAAGGAGGTTTATGAGGTAGTATGGGAAAGAAACAAACTCTTAGAAAAACTGCACTTATCTGGGAAGGAATCTTCTGCAGTAACATTTGTGGAGCAGTTGCCAATGGATGGAAGTGGCCCAAGTTCTGAGCCTTCTTTGGGCATAGCAAGAGAGGTGTTTGAACGTCTTAAATCATGCCAGGACTTGAAGATTCTCCAGATATCTGGGTACAGTGATGCTACATCACCCATTGGGCTTGCCAGCAGTATCTCATTTACCTCCTTGTTATCACTTCAGCTATACGGTTGTGGAGAATGGCAAATACTTCCATCTCTGGAAAGGTTTCCGTTTCTAATAAAGTTAAAGTTGAGCAACCTGCGGGAAGTAACAGAAATATTGGTTCGTTCGCTGGAGGAGCTAGTTTTATTTGAAATGCCAAAGTTGGAGAGATGTTCATGCACTTCCGTGGAGGGTATGAACTCTAGCTTAAGAGCACTGCAGATTGAGGATTGTCAAGCACTGATAGAGTTTGATCTGTTTGAGAACAATGATAAATTCGAAATTGAACTAAGGCCGTGGTTGCCTGGTCTTAGAAAATTAACTCTGCGTGATTGTCCTCATTTGAAGGTGTTGAACCCTCTTCCACCTTCATCTAACTGCTGTGAGTTACGCATCAATGGAGTTTCAGCACTTCCGTATATGGAGGGATCATCTAGTGAAAAGTTACGCATTGGGTATATACATGAGGATACGTATGGAGAAGATGATTATTTTGATGAATCTTCTGATGAGTTGAGGATACTGGATGACAAAATTTTGGCATTTCATAATTTGAGAAACCTCAAATCGATGGAGATAAATGGTTGCCAAAATCTAAGGTCTTTTTTGTTCGAAGGTTTTAGTCATCTTGTCTCTTTAAAGAGTTTGACAATACAATACTGCAAAGAACTTTTCTCTTCGGATGTGATGCAAGAGCATATCCATTGCGAGGCCTTCCCATCTCTTAAAAGTCTGAGTATTAGCTCATGTGGAATAGCCGGGAAGTGGCTATCTCTGATGCTGCAACATGCGCCTTACCTAGAGGAATTGAGTATAGATGGTTGCACAGATATAACAACAGTACTGTTACCGGGAGAGGAGGAAGAGGAAGAGGAAGAGAACAGTCTATCAGATTTTATCTCAGCTCGAGACAGGCACTTGTACGTTCCACTAAATTATCTCTCGTCTCTCATGGAGATATCTGTTCGCAACTGCCCTTGTCTAACACGGAGTGGCTTCTCTGCATTTACCTCCCTTAAGAAGCTTGATATTTGGGACTGCCCCAAGGTGCAAACAGACGAAAGATGGCTCCTCCCAACATCACTTGGTGAACTTGATATCCGTGACGATTTCGCAACAACGCTGCAACCCTGCTTTTCTAGAGATATCACCAGCCTTAAAAAGTTAACGGTGTGGTCCGGTGAAAATTATGGCTGCACTCATGCACGGCACTGGAAAATTTGACGATTGAAGACTGTGAATCGCTGACCACACTAGAAGGGTTGCAATCCCTTGGCAGACTCAGGCATTTGGAGGTATACAGGTGTCCTTACTTGGCTCCATGGTTGCAGAGCTCCTTTATAAACCAGGCCTATGGGCAGCTATTCTCTCGGATGGAAACGCTTGCCATCGATGACCCATCTGTCCTTACCACGTCATTCTGCATGCACCTCACCTCCCTGCAACGCCTAAAACTTAAATATTTGGAGAATGTGAAAAGACTAACAGATGAGCAAGTGAGAGCGCTTCTGGTCCTCAAGTCTCTGCAAGAGATCGAATTTTATTTCTGTTATGATCTCACAGATCTTCCCGCAGGGCTCTGTTACCTTCCTTCCCTCAAGAGTTTGAAGATACGTTACTGTTCATGCATATCAAGGCTGATGGAAACATGCCTCCCACGTTCGCTGGAAGAACTCGAAATCTACAAATGCAATTCGCTGACCACACTAGAGGGGTTGCCATCCCTTGGCAGCCTCAGGCATTTGGCAGTATACGACTGGCCTGCCATGCCTCCATGGCAGTTGCAGGTTTTGTTTAGAGTGAACGGCTATGATCAGCTATTCTCTCGGCTGGAAACGCTTGAGACCGGTAACCACCTTACCACGGAGTTGTGCAGGCACCTTACCTCCCTGCAACTCCTAAAGCTTCAAGATATCGCCCTAACAGATGAGGATGAGAGAGCGCTTTTGCTCCTCAAGTCCCTGCAAGAGCTTGAATTTTATAATTGTTCTGATCTCTTATATGCTCCTGCAAAGCTGCACGCTCTTTCTTCCCTCAAGAGGTTGAGGATACATAAGTGTCGGGGTATGTCAAACCTGCCGAAAGAAGGCCTCCCACGTTCGCTAGAACAGCTGGAAATCTACAGTTGCAGCAAGAAGCTAACTGATTGGTGCAGGGATCTAGCAACGAGCAAGCTAAAAGTAACAATTCTTTGATGACTTTGGATTGATTAATGGAAGCCATGTGAAGAAATTGTTGCTAGACATACAACGAATATCGCTGGCTTGCGTTTGTGGAAATACACCCTCAGAGTTGACATATACTCTCATAAATGTGGAGTGTAAGCATTAAAAAAAAAGTGGAGTGTAGTCATTCCAGAGCGAGCTGTCTCTGAAGACATTCAGGCTGCTCGACATATATCATGTAACAGGTAACCACCATGTTTTGCTGTTTGTTATTCATCTCCTCTTTTCAACTAAAAAAGATGATTAATTTTCATTTCCATGACTGCAGAGAAAGATTAACCACCATGTTTTGCTGTTTGTTATTCATCTCCTCTTTTCAACTAAAAAAGATGATTAATTTTCATTTCCTTGACTACAGAGAAAGATTAACCAGCATGTTTTGCTGTTTGTTATTCATCTCCTCTTTTCAACTAAAAAAAGATGATTAATTTTCATTTCCTTGACTGCAAAGAAAGATTAACCACCATGTTTTGCTGTTTGTTATTCATCTCCTCTTTTCAACTAAAAAAAGATGATTAATTTTCATTTCCTTGACTGCAGAGAAAGATTAACCACCATGTTTTGTTGTTTGTTATTCATCTCCACTTTTCAACTAAAAAAAGATGATTAATTTTCATTTCCTTGACTGCAGAGAAAGATTAACCACCATGTTTTGCTGTTTGTTATTCATCTCCTCTTTTCAACTAAAAAAGATGATTAATTTTCATTTCCTTGACTGCAGAGAAAGATTAACCACCATGTTTTGTTGTTTTATTCATCTCCTCTTTTCAACTAAAAAAAAGATGATTAATTTTCATTTCCTTGACTGCAGAGAAAGATTAACCACCATGTTTTGTTGTTTGTTATTCATCTCCACTTTTCAACTAAAAAAAGATGATTAATTTTCATTTCCTTGACTGCAGAGAAAGATTAACCACCATGTTTTGCTGTTTGTTATTCATCTCCTCTTTTCAACTAAAAAAGATGATTAATTTTCATTTCCTTGACTGCAGAGAAAGATTAACCACCATGTTTTGTTGTTTGTTATTCATCTCCTCTTTTCAACTAAAAAAAAGATGATTAATTTTCATTTCCTTGACTGCAGAGAAAGATTAACCACCATGTTTTGCTATTTGTTATTCATCTCCTCTTTTCAACTAAAAAAAGATGATTAATTTTCATTTCCTTGACTGCAGAGAAAGATTAACCACCATGTTTTGCTGTTTGTTATTCATCTCCTCTTTTCAACTAAAAAAAGATGATTAATTTTCATTTCCTTGACTGCAGAGAAAGATTAACCACCATGTTTTGCTGTTTGTTATTCATCTCCTCTTTTCAACTAAAAAAAGATGATTAATTTTCATTTCCTTGACTGCAGAGAAAGATTAACCACCATGTTTTGCTGTTTGTTATTCATCTTCTCTTTTCAACTAAAAAAGATGATTAATTTTCATTTCCTTGACTGTAGAGAAAGATTAACCACCATGTTTTAGTGTTTGTTATTCATCTCCTCTTTTCAACTAAAAAAGGATGATTAATTTTCATTTCCTTGACTGCAGAGAAAGATTAACCACCATGTTTTGCTGTTTGTTATTCATCTCCTCTTTTCAACTAAAAAGGATGATTAATTTTCATTTCCTTGACTGCGAAGAAAGATTAACCACCATGCTTTGCTGTTTGTTATTCATCTCCTCTTTTCAACTAAAAAAAGATGATTAATTTTCATTTCCTTGACTGCAGAGAAAGATTAACCACCATGATTTGCTGTTTGTTATTCATCTCCTCTTTTCAACTAAAAAAGATGATTAATTTTCATTTCCTTGACTGTAGAGAAAGATTAACCACCATGTTTTGCTGTTTGTTATTCATCTCCTCTTTTCAACTAAAAAAGGATGATTAATTTTCATTTCCTTGACTGCAGAGAAAGATTAACCACCATGTTTTGTTGTTTGTTATTCATCTCCTCTTTTCAACTAAAAAAAGATGGTTAATTTTCATTTCCTTGACTGTAGAGAAAACTACATGAGATAAATCCGAAGATGCACAAGTTGTTTGCTACACAAGTTGGTTTAAGCCAAAATTCCTAGCCACACCATGCGTATGCTCTGCGGCTACAATAGTGCACTTTGGAGATTCGAATACTAGCCCTTGAGTGATCAACAAGATCAGAAGGATATGTTGGATGGATTAAACCCATGTTCATCAGCCAGAACTCAGGATGCTTCACCTGCGGACACCTGATCCGTGCATAAATGATTTAATTTGAATATGCAAGCCTGCAACCTGTTGTGTTGTCGCTGATCTACTAGTTTCCTTGTTGTGATAAGAGTGATGAAGACATGCCGCCATTGTGTGTATTATGCTATCTTGGTGCATCCTGTTGAGTTCATTTCTTCATCGATTTGGATCTTTTGTATGCTGGTAGGCAAACATGTTGTGCTGCAAAAATTGAGCTGCTCCTGGATCTTTGCTCAATTGAGCTGCTCCTGATAGTTTGCAATGTTGATCTGTGCATGTCATTTTCTTCAAGCTTTCTAGCCCGTGCAGTTTTCTGAGGCATGGTTACTAATGTGAGGCGCAAAAAAAGTTATCATTAAATTTGATAAATTAAAGGCCAGTATAAGTTACCGAATGAACGTTTAGAAGACCAACTATTCGTTTCAGCTTGTGGAGAACAAACTCATCACCTCATCATGCAACAGAAAACGTTCGACACTAGCGAGGACCAAGTTTGTTCCAATGACAACCATAAGCGATCAATTTACCAGAAATCACAACGGTTCACCTGCACCTAGCACCAACACTTCCACAGTTATAACCAAGAAATAGCAACAGGAAATTCTCAAGTTACAGGATAATAACAGGGCAGTTTAAGCTTGACGCGTTAAACAATGATAATAATATAGCAGACACTTATTTAAATGAAAGGGTATAATTTTACAAAAGCGCAACACCACAGGGACAAAAAGTCGCACAACTCATGTTTGCATGGCTACTGAAATTTATCATTCATATGTCATTCTCGTATCAATATATATCACCAAACAAAGATGATAAAAGGGATTTCAATATCTTCTTATTCCAATAACTTAGCCACATCATGCATAACAAATACAGTATCAATTAGGTACAGAATAGCTGTACTTCATAAAAACACACCGATACAAGAGCCACCTTCAGATCAGAAGGGCCAGATAATTAGATAAAGTGATGAACCACCGCATACCTCAGTCCCCTCCACTTCACTTGTATATGCATGGTCCAGCTGAGCTATCAGAATCAGATTACTCAACAAAGTCAGCCCATCCACTAGGAACTACGTTAACTGAATCCAAGCCAACATGCACATCTCAGAAACACCCTCAAATCCTAGTGTTAGAACGATCCTACACCAGAGAACGAGCATTGCCAGATTTCGAGGCGCTGTCTCCTGAGCTCACTGAATGGGAACAATGCAAGAACTTCAGTTCATGAAGAATAAACATGTGGTTGGACAGTACCATCAGAGACACCTCAGCTTCCTTCTCGATCTCCACTGACGGGTAACCCACGGTTGGCATCTCATCTTCAATATCTACAATCGTCCATCATCTCAGGATTCTCGCCGTCCTGCAAATAACGAAACAAAACAACACACACGAGAGTCCAATTTGCGTACCACTAACTGAAAACAACACACACTACGGCCATTACTACTTCAGTATTGTCAACCAGTGTAGCCACAGAACCATTCACAGCCTCAGCCCCAGCAGCATGGTCGACCTTGGTCCTTCTTCAGCTTCGCAAAGATCTGGCCGCAGCGCCTCCGCACCGACGCCCGGAGCTTCGCCGGAGGCTGGCGGAGGTTCTCCTGCGGATGCCCTGCTACTGCTCCTGGCTCCTGCTGCCACGAATCGATGCGGGAGAGGAGCGCGCCAACCTGCCAAGCTCTTCATCAGGGCGTTCGGGGAGCGCAGTGGCATCGCGGTGGGCCAGCCCCGCCGGCCGGAACGTGCGGCATCTGGGCGGCGGCGAGACCCCAGATAGGAGATTTCCAAGATGTCACTTCTGCTTCTCCTTTATCAGTTAAGAACGCTTAGCACTAATCTGCACTCTGTTATGCCTCTCAGCCCTGGTTGGTCCAGGTGCAGGGATGACCACGAAAGGGGTTCACAACTGGATCGAGCCGAGTCTTTTTTTGACAATCGGATCGAGCCGAGTCTTTTTCGCGAAAGCACGTCGCGAAAGGCGAAAGCGATGTGTTCGACTCCGGCTGTCGCTTCGGTCCGGTTCTCCTTCGTCTTCGGTTTTCGGTTTTGTGATAGAACGAAGATGATGAAGCTTTTCTGTGTCCATCATTTCCTATTATTCCACTTGCGTGCACGTTGGTGCTTGACTTCACTTCGTGCATTCGGTTTATTCGGTTTATACGATTTCTCAGTTTGTATGGTATTAATACTTTAGTAAATACGTTATGAAATTAAAATATGGTTCGGTTTCTGTCAGGGAAATATCTTTGGGTGAAACCCGCCCGTTCAGGGCCGGGTCTCGAGGAGTAAAACCATGAAGGGTCAGGTGGGCCGTAGTGTCTTCTATGGAGGCCCAGAAGGAGAGCCGCCCATTGAGGGGCCGGCCCAAGACCCGCCGAGAGAGGCGGTAAGTGCGAACCGCCTTAAGGTATAACTTAGGAAACAAGTAAGGGGAGTTGGGCTCGGATTGTTATCCCGGCCCGGACTCTTATGTGAGCCCCGGGGCCCCGCCTGTATATAAAGGGGAGCCCCCGGGGATAGAAGGGGGAGAATCTTTCGAGAGCTAGGGCTAGACAAGTCTCAAAACCCTTGTAATCAAGATCTTCAAATACATCTAGCAGGAGTAGGCTTTTACCTCCTCGAGAGGGGCCGAACCTGGGTAAATCTTGCCTTCCGTGTTCCTCGTTTGACCCCTTCGATCTGCTACTTACGCGATGGCTTCGAGATTAAGTCCTATGAGGACATCTGCCGTGAAAATACCACGACAGTTGGCGCCCACCGTGGGGCTATCGCATGGTGGTGTTGAGTATTCGAAGGGTCCTCCCCGAGGACTCGAGGGATACGTGATTGGCCGGATGACCAGGAGTCGGCGCGGCAATCTGCTCGTTGACGACTCAGACTGGGGCCCCGAGGCCGACTCTCTGGAGTACGGTTTCCGGGTCCCCTTTGGCGGAATTCATGTTTTCATTGGGAAGGCTGGCGGTTCTAAGCCAGTCATCTCCACGGAGGTCGTTGAGACGGCCCGCCGCGCGCAACCCGCCGTGGCGAGAGCCGCCCCTCGGCTTCCGGCTCCTGTGCACGCCGGCGGATCTGGATCTGGGCCGGATATCTTCGCCAACACCTTCAAGCCGGTCCAGGACACGCAGCCCGCCAGGCAGAGGCACGTCTTCATTGGCTTCACTCAAGGGGTGGAGTACTCTGGATCGTCGGCTTCCACAGAAGGCTCGGCGACTTACGATGATGGTGGCTATTCCTCTGGTGGAGAGTCGCTTTATTCTCTTCATCAGGAGGGTCTTGGGGGCTTTCAGCAGAACTCGCCGTCGCAGGATTCTTTAGGCCCGCCCGCTCGCCCCGTTATCTACATGGCAGGGGCGGCTGACATGCCAGACCCGGCGACAGATGCTGGAACTTCTAATGCGATGCCAAGAGTCTCGCCAGCGCAGGCTCTGGTGGGGCTGGCGACCACGTTGACGACACTGATGGCCACACAGGTTACAGCGGAGAATCAAGCAGAGCTCAATGCGGAAATCGCCAGGATCAAGGGTCAGATGGTGCAGGCTCAGGCTAGCATTGATGCGGAGAACGTCCGTCTGGCGACTCGTGAACGAGAGATACAGGAAGAGACGGCGCGTTTGCAACAGGAGAATTATCATCTGGAGCAACGCCGGGCAGAGTCTGATGCGGTTCATCACCGACGACACCGGAGCCGCTATATCTCCAATATTGAAGGTCAGGCCCTGCAGTTCAGCACCCCACCAGGGGAACGCATTCGTGGTCCTGCAACAGGAACTCCCCAGAGGTCGCCAGACCCGGAAGCCCGCCACTTGGCGGGTCGTGAAGAGCCGCCACGGGTTGAGCCTAATTTACGCCGAGAGGCGCCGATGCTTACGGCGCAAGGGCATTTTACGAACCCTGTGGATAGCCTTTATGCGGCCACTACCGCGCTGGCGCGACTTCCAATCAATGGAAACACGCCCCTGGAGATTGAGGCTCGCAACGCAATCGAGAAGCTGAAAACCGCTGTGGTCCAGCAAGCAAATTATTCTTACAGCCGGGAGCGACTGCATTCCACACCTGCTCCTAACAGAAGCCGCACTAGAAGCCGCCATGCTGAAAGTCCTGCAGTGTCTAGCACCCGCCATCATCGGGGTGCGCCTGGGGGCTTGCCATATTCACCAAATCATATGGTCCCGGGGCACAGAGTACATGAGACTCACGCGGCACACACGGCGGCTCTCGCGGCAGATCAGACAGCGGCGCAGGCGGCGGCTCTCGCCGCTCAGGAGGCGGCTCTCGCACCAGTCGTGACTACAACAGTCACCCCAACAGGAAGATCCATTGGAGTGCCATGCTTGAGCCTGGCTCTCCGCAGCGCGCCCCTGCCCCGAGATTTCAAAGGCCCGCGGAAGGTGTCCAGTTATACACCAGACCAGAACCCGGCACAGTGGATAGAAAGTTATGAGTTGGCCATGGATATGCAGGGAGTCAGCGATGAGGCTTGTGCAAGATACTTCACCATGATGTTGGAAGGAGCAGCGCGGACATGGCTGAAGAATTTGCCCCCGAATTCCATCAACACATGGGTCGAGTTAAGGGAACGTTTTATCAAAAACTTCCAAGGTACCTGCAAGCGTCCAAAGACTATCATTGATCTTCAGCATTGTGTTCAGCGGCAGGGAGAGTCGGCTCACCATTGGGTCGGCCGAGTTGCGGAGATTATTCATTCTTCAGACAACATCTCTGCCCCTCAGGCAGTTTTGGTGCTGGAGAAGGCCTGCCACTATGAGCCTCTCACGCAGAAGTTAGGGCGGCTCAAACGGAGTGTCAAAGATATGGGGGAGCTCATGAATGCTCTCACCAAGTATGCCGAGTCTGATCCTACAAAGGACCCAGGAGATGATGAGCCAGAGGTTCCTGATCCGAAGGGTAAAAAGCCTGTTGGTGGCAAAAGTCAGCAGCAGAACAATGATAAGAAGCGTAAGGGCCCAGAAGCCGGGTCAGAGCTGGTTGCTAATACAAATGCAGGTACAAAATTTCAGAAGGGTGGTCCTGATAACAGAGCTTTTAAGCCACAAAATTTTGAGGAGTTCCTGAAGGGGCCATGCCCAAAACACGGCACTAAAGAGCGTCCAGCCAAGCATACCTGGGAACAGTGCCATATAATGGATGCTTTTGCTCGGCGTTTCCAGAACCCGCCAGGTGGTGGGGGTGGAGGATACGGACCGGGTTCCGGGCCCGGGTTCGGACCACCTGGTGGAGGCTCGCCTGGCGGTTTTCAGCAACAGTCACACCACCCGGGCGGGTCTGGTGGCGGCTTCCAGGGAAATAGCAGCGGTCAGCAGTTTCAAGGGAATCAATACAACAATGGCCAGCATTTTCAGCAGATCCCGCAGAACAACAATCAGCAACAACAGGATAATCAGACCGGGTTTCAGAGCAATCCTAAGCAGTTAAGTAGTGGACAGTATCATGTGTTCACTACATGTGCAGATAAAAGGGATCGCAAGGTCAGGAGACGTTCTGTTAATGCGGTAGAGCCGGCAGTTCCAGAATACCTAAAGTGGTCAGAGGTGCCGATTACTTGGAGCAGGGAGGATCACCCGCCCAGAATTGATAATCCGGGTCACCTGGCGCTTGTGGTAGCACCCCAAGTGGGAGGCTATGCTCTCACCAAGGTTCTGATGGATGGCGGAAGTAGTATCAATATTTTGTATTATGACACTTTTCGGCGTATGGGGTTGACGGAGAAAAACCTTACACCATCCAGCACAGTTTTTCATGGAATTATACCTGGCAAGTCAGCATACCCTGTTGGAAGGATCAAGTTGAATGTGGCTTTTGGGACGTCAGAGGATAATTCCAGATGCGAGTCATTGTCATTTGAGGTGGTCAGGATCAAGAGTCCCTATCATACTCTCTTTGGGCGGCCTGCCTATGCCAAGTTCATGGCTAGGCCTTGTTATATTTATCTCAAGCTCAAGATGCCGGGTCCCAAGGGTCCAATCACAATTCATGGAAACCGGAAAGTCGCCATAGAATGTGAAGAAGGGGATGCCGCGTATGCTGAGGCGGCTTGTGCCACGGAGGAGCTCAAAATCTACGCCAGCAATGTAGACCCGGCGGATATGACGCCTCTCAAGAAGCCCTCTATAGAGGGAGAGCCGGCTCTCAAATTTCAGGCTCACAGAGATACTAAGGAAGTGGAGTTTACCCCTGGCGACTCTTCTGCTAAGTTCACTATCGGGTCTGATATGGATCCCAAATAGGAACGCGCGCTCGTCGAGTTTATCCGTGAGAATCGGGACATCTTTGCATGGAAACCTTCTGACATGCCGGGTGTACCGAGAAAACTCGCCGAGCACCGCCTTAATGTGGACCCTAAGTTCAAGCCTGTCAAACAGTATCTTCGTCGTTTCAATGAGGAGAGACGCAAGGCTATTGGGGAAGAGTTAGCCCGGCTTCTGGCAGCCGGGTTTATCATAGAGGTTTTACACCCGGAGTGGTTGGCTAACCCGGTGTTGTTTCTGAAGAAAAATGAAACTTGGCGTATGTGTATTGATTATACGGATCTTAACAAAGCTTGTCCAGCTGATCCATTTGCTCTCCCTCGCATTGACCAAATTATTGATGCTACAGCGGGGTGTGAGAGGTTATGTTTCCTGGATGCATACTCTGGTTATCATCAGATCAAGATGGCAGTGGAGGACCAAGAGAAGACGGCCTTCATTACCCCTTTTGGCGCCTTCTGTTATGTTTCTATGCCTTTTGGGCTCAAGAGTGCCCAGGCGACTTATCAGCGTTGTGTGCAAAATTGCTTCCACGGGCAGATTGGTCGCAACGTGCATGCTTATGTGGATGATATTGTGGTCAAGTCAGCAAAGAAAGAAGCTTTACTGGAGGATCTCAAGGAAACCTTTGACAATCTCAGGATTTATCAGATGAAGCTTAACCCAGATAAATGTGTTTTTGGTGTTCCTGCAGGAAAGCTCCTGGGTTTCATGGTTTCTGAGCGTGGAATTGAAGCTAACCCGGAGAAAATCAAGGCCATCACCTCTCTGGCCGAGCCTAAGTGTATCAATGATGTCCAGCGCTTGGCGGGTCGCGTGGCGGCTCTGAGTCGTTTCTTAAGCCGCCTGGGGGAGAAAGCTATTCCTCTGTATCAGCTGTTGAAGAAAGCAGATGAGTTCAAGTGGACGAAAGCCGCCGCAGAAGCTTTTGAGGCTTTGAAGAAGCAGCTGGCAGAGCCGCCCATACTGGCAGCTCCTGTCACCAAGGAACCAATGCTCCTGTATATTGCAGCAAATAACAAAGCTGTTAGTGTTGCAATGGTGGTGGAAAGAAAGGAGGCAAACCGGGAGTATCCTGTCCAGAGGCCGGTCTACTATGTTAGTGAGGTCCTGACTTTGTCCAAGCAGCGTTACCCACACTGGCAGAAGCTGGTTTTGGGAGTATTCATGGCAAGCCGGAAGCTGAGGCATTATTTTCTAGAGCATCCTATCACAGTGGTCTCTTCAGCTCCTTTGGGGGATATAATTCATAACAGAGAGGCTACAGGCAGGATTGCAAAGTGGGCCATTGAACTTGGACCCCATGATATCAGATATGTACCTCGAACAGCTATAAAGTCTCAGGCTTTAGTGGACTTCATCAATGACTGGACAGAGCTTCAAGCCCCGGAGGAAAAGCCAGACAATACATACTGGACCATACATTTTGATGGGTCTAGGCAGCTGGAAGGCTCGGGGGCTGGAGTTATAATATCTTCCCCTCGAGGTGACAAGTTTTGCTATGTTTTACGGCTTATGTTTCCTTGCACTAACAACGCTGCGGAGTATGAGGCCCTTCTCCATGGGCTTCGGATTGCAAAGGAGATGAATCTCAGCCGGGTTAGGTGCCTGGGCGACTCTGATCTGGTGGCACAGCAAGTTTCAGGGACGTGGGATTCTAAAGACCCGCTCATGGCGGCTTACAGACAAGCTGTTACTAATGTGGCTGGTTGCTTCAAAGGTTATCAGGTGGATCACATTGATCGGCGGCATAACGAGGCGGCTGATGCCTTGTCACGACTTGGATCACAGCGAAAGCCGGTGCCTCCGAATATTTTCCTGGATGTGCTCCATAACCCGTCAGTTAAGTTGCCAACGGAGGAGGACCTTGCTGTCCCAGACCCGGAGGCCCAGCTGGTGGCGGCTCTCCATGAGATCCCGGATTGGACTGTCCCATACTTGGATTATCTGACTCGAGGCGTCCTGCCGGCTGATGAAATCGAAGCCCGTCTGATCGTGAGAAGGTCCAAATCTATGACCATTGTCAATGGCGAGTTACACCACAGAAGTGCCACAGGCGTCTTTCAGCGCTGTGTATCACCTGATGAAGGCCGGAATATTCTCAATGAGATACACTCTGGTGACTGTAGTCATCATGCCGGCTCTAAGTCATTGGTGGCGAAGGCTTTCCGCCACGGTTTCTTTTGGCTCACAGCTCATGCTGATGCGAAGAATATAGTTAGGAAGTGTGACGGCTGTCAGAGGTTTGCCCGCCAAGCTCATGTGCCGGCTCAGGAACTTCGGATGATCCCTGTCACATGGCCCTTTGCGGTCTGGGGGCTAGATATGGTGGGGCCTTTCAAAGCTTCTAGTGACAAAAAGACTCATCTCTTGGTGGCGGTTGACAAGTTTACCAAGTGGGTGGAGGCAGAGCCCATCAGTAATTTGGATGCAGAGACGGCTGTTAAGTTTGTCAAAAAGTTAATCTTCCGTTTCGGATACCCGCACAGCATCATTACTGACAACGGCACGAACCTTTCAAAAGGCGCCATGAAGTAGTTTTGTGATCAGGAGCATATCAGACTTGATGTGGCGGCTGTTGCGCACCCGCAATCTAATGGGCAAGCTGAACGCGCCAATCAGGAGATCCTTCATGGTATAAAACCCCGGCTTATGGTTCCTCTTCAGCGCACACCCAGCTGTTGGGTAGAAGAACTTCCCTCCGTCTTATGGAGCATACGAACAACTCCCAACAGATCGACGGGTTTCACGTCTTTCTTCATGGTTTATGGAGCAGAGGCCGTCTTACCGAGCGACATCCGCCACGACTCGCCCCGGGTCTCAGCATACGTTGAAGAGGACAATGAGTTGGCTCGTCAAGACTCTCTGGATGCCTTGGAAGAGGAGCGGGACTTGGCAGCCGCCCGATCTGCTATCTACCAGCAGGACCTGCGTCGCTATCATAGCCGTAGGATCAGAAGCCGGACTTTCCAGGAAGGGGACTTGGTGCTTCGTTTAATTCAAGACCAGTCAGGCATGCATAAGCTTTCGCCTCCCTGGGAAGGGCCCTTCGTTGTCAGCAAAAATCTTTATAACGGGTCTTATTATCTGATTGATCTCCGACCTGGAAAGGAGTCTCGAACATCTGAAGAAGAGACCAGCAGGCCCTGGAACATAGCTCATCTAAGACCCTACTACACCTAGAGTTCCGGCTCTGGGGATCATGTACATACCTCTCATGTATATATTATCAATAATGAATAAAAGCTGGAGGCCCTGAAACTCGGGGTATCTGTCGTTTTCCATCCATCATATGGAGGACCCTGCACTTAGTCGAATAAAAAAGACCCATATGGGCTGTGCTTACTGGTAATCCAGAAGCCTTCACCATCCTGGGACCTCCAACCCTTATGAGGCTGAACTTACTGGTAATCCAGAAGTCGCCATATTGGGTTAAAGTCCTAATAAGCGGGTCGTGTTACTGGTAATCCAGAACCTTCATCCGTGTACAGGCACCCAATAAGCGGGTCGTGTTACTGGTAGTCCAGAACCTTCATCCGTGTACGGGCTTAAAAGACTCAGATGGGATGATGCTTACTGGTAATCCAGAAGCCTTCACCATCCTGGGACCTCCAACCCTTATGAGGCTGAACTTACTGGTAATCCAGAAGTCGCCATATTGGGTTAAAGTCCTAATAAGCGGGTCGTGTTACTGGTAATCCAGAACCTTCATCCGTGTACAGGCACCCAATAAGCGGGTCGTGTTACTGGTAGTCCAGAACCTTCATCCGTGTACGGGCTTAAAAGACTCAGATGGGATGATGCTTACTGGTAATCTAGAAGCCTTCACCATCCTGGGACCTTCAACCCTTATGAGGCTGAACTTACTGGTAATCCAGAAGTCGCCATATTGGTTTAAAGTCCTAATAAGCGGGTTGTGTTACTGGTAATCCAGAACCTTCATCCGTGTACAGGCACCTAATAAACGGGTCGCGTTACTGGTAATACAGAACCTTCATCCGTGTACGGGGGAAAAAACTTAGATGTGACGATGCTACTGGTAATCCAGAAGCCTTCACCATCTTAAAATCAATAACCTTATGGGCCGAACTTCATGGAAGTCGCCACCATACGGGAAGAAAAGAACTGGTTTGGTTGGGGTTATTGGTAATCCAAGAGCCGCCATCATACTGGGGGCTTTCGCATCCAGTTATTGGTAATCCTTTCTTACGTCTTTACAAGTTTGACAAAACTTTCTTGAGATTTATTGCCTTTGCGAGTCTTACGATTTTTATGAACTGTTCTAAAAGTTCGTATTTGGCCAAGAGCCGCCAGTTTATTGCGCTGTTTACAGCATGTTTATGCAAGTTTGCTGGTTATAAGCCGCCATGACTAATTAGTTTTTGGTTAAATACTTGTTTCAAATGATGCATACCTCTTATCAAAGTATTATGATTATCTTGATATTTGGCTAAGAGCCGCCAGCGTCCACGAAGGATTCAATTTCTTTCAGAAGCAGCCAGAGTAATTTTTTATAAGGAAGCTTCATGCCAAGGTATTAGGCTTGCTTCCCAAGGAAGCCAGTGTGCATTTAAAAGCAAGAGGCCAAGATCTTTCTAAAGTCTATTACAAAAGGCCACTAGAGGGAATTTCAGAATCATGGTTCAGATCATATATTACAAGAGGTTCGGCAGCTGGCGACTTTCAAGGTTCCAGCTTTACTCCTGGGTCTTGTCGCCTCCGGCTCGGTCCGCGTCTACTGAAGGATTTATCTGGTCATGATCAGCATCCCAGTCAACGTCGGCAAAAGCCTCGAAGATCTCTTCAGCGTCTATAAGGTTTGAAGAGTCAATAGCAGGAGCGAATTCGTCCTTACGGCCTTTAGGAGATAATGTGAGAGGCGGCAGAGGGTCGAGTTTTTCCTTCTTTCCATCTTCGCCATAAGACGGTTGAACTCTTGCAAGCTTCATTTCTTTCACCAACAGACTTGCGGGGATGAAAGTTTCTTTCCTCAGAGCGTTGTAAGTCGCCTGATCGATCTTTTTCCCTTTGTAAGTTTCGGGAAAGCCGCCAACAAGAGTCTGCAGCTCCAAGTCCTCATAATGAGCTTTTGCGCGGGCCATAGTGTGCATCGTGGCGATACGGGCGCTGGATTCCTTCACAAACTTCAGTTGAGCAGGAAGAGTTGACAAGGCCTCCAGAACTCCCTTTATGGTGGAAGGTTTTTCCTTCCCATAAAAAGCAGCATGGATTGCGCGACGGCTTCCAGTATAAAGTTGCTCGAGGAAAGTATAAGCCGCTTTGAGCTGTGTGGCTGGATCCTTCTCCAGCTTATTGCTTCTGGGACCTGCAAAGAAAACGTCAGAATTTAAAAATTATTTAGGAGACTTGTGTAAAAAGCTTCAGGAAATCTGGCGGCTTACCGAAGATTGCATGGCTCATTTGACGGATGTGAAGTTTAAGGCCGCCGAGCTCTGCAGAGATAGGCTGAAGGCGTTTTTCAGCTTCTTCGGCGCGTTGAACAAGAAGCTGTTTCTCTTTCGCATGTTCGGAGGTCAGGGTGACCAACTTGGCGGCTGCCTCAGACGCAGCCTTTTCTAAGGATGTAACCCGCTCTTCTGCGGCGGCTCTCATTTCCTGTTCAGATTTCAGTTTCCTCTGAAAGTCGGCCAGCTGGGTCTCTAATGAAGATAATTGAGCCTGAAAGAAAAAGGAAGGATCAAATTACTTATGCAGATAAAGTTCCATACCGATTACAAGTAATCCACATGGCACTTGGGGGCTAATGCAAACCCGAAGTTTTTACAAAGAAATTTTTTCTGAAAACCCATGAGGTTCTTTTAACTACATGTGGTTCTTTGCTCTAAAGACCCGGCTGTTTCAAGAAGACAGCCGGCTCTTGGGGACTACATGTGGTTCTTTGCTCTATTTAAAACACATGTGGTTCTTTGCTCTAAGACCCGGCTGTTTCAAGAAGACAGCCGGTTCTTGGGGACTACATGTGTACATTTATGCATTTTTAAAATATAAATTGGTAAACCTCCATAAAACTATGAAATCAGTAATATGCAGGTTTGGGCGACTAATAAGGATTATGAATAAAAATGATGTTTATCTCACCTTTGGTTTATTAACCAAGGTTTTGGCGATCTCCTGACTCTCAAATAATCGAGTCTGAAGAGCTTCATGAAGGCCATCTAAATCAGCATTCTCTAAGGAGGAGAGGTTTAACTTGTCTTTCCCTTGAGAAGACATGGCTTCAAGGGAAGATTTGCCCAAAGCCGCCGACGAGTCTGCGGCGGTGGCAATAGCAGCAGCAACAGTACCCTCCTCAATATTGTGCGAGGGCGGAATAACAGCGGCTTCTGAAAGTCGCACTTCCTGAATCGGGGAAGATATCGTTGCATCCGGCTGTTGGTCGATGTTATCAGCCGGTGATTCCATCTCTGGCTCTAAAGATACCTGAGTTTCTGGAGGGTCATTGGTTATTTCTTCAGAGTCCTTGGCTGGGTCTCCGGAGCCCGCCGGAGGTGAAGAGGAAGTTGAGGGCTTCAGTCTCTTGGAGGTAACTCTGCATATTTATTGAGATTTTAAATAAACTGATAGCTTTGAGATCACACAAGGGTGTGATAATAAGAGCGATCATAATCTTACCCTGGTTTGATAACGAAACCCTCTAGCGACTCTGAGGCGTCATCAGAGGAAGATGAAACCTGATAGTCCGAATCAGAGGGATTAAGCGGATGTTTAAACAAACCAGCTTTAGGGAGCAGAGGTGTTGGATGGAGAAGCACCTCACGCGGGCGCTTATGAGAGTCGCTTTTATTAACGACAGAACCGCTGGCGCCAGTGTTAGAGCCGCCACAATCAGATTGGAGAAAGGCGGCATGCTGAATTGTTTTTAACGAATAGTTGGGATCCAGGCGAGCAAAAGGATGTGAGAAAGGATATTTCCTCACAGTAATTCTGGGTTCCCTAGAAAAATGATTGTTGAACGGAGTGGAAGTTACCTCAGTTTCTCCCTCTTCGTCTTCTTCTTCTTCACCCTGGAAGGTGTCAAGGTAAAATTATTAAGCATAAGCCGCTAATGAAAAGGAAAAAGGTGGGTGTAAATTATGAACTTGCCGATGTTTCATCTTTGGAGGATTCTAAGACAGCAGGATCCGCGTCCAAAGGGTTGATGGTCTCCTTCTTTTTCTTTCCTCCTCGAGAGCCGGCCTGTTTGCCCGGCTTCTGGCCTTTGGGTTCTTTTTCTTTCACCTGTGGCCGAGCTTCCCAAAAGGGATCATCATCCTGAAAGTCGCAAGGGGTAAGCCTCAAGAATGTAAACAATAAAACAGAAGCCTAAAGGAGATTTGCTTACAGCCGGTGGTGGATTGGCTTCAGTGAAGGGCTTCAGAGAAAACTCGCCAGTATAGTCGCCGGGTAAGTTGACGATTATCCTCATCTGTTTCACCACGTCTGACACAGGAGCAGGCGTATTATTATACCTCTGAGGATCTTCTAAACCGGAGTATTCATACATCAGCCGGTCTCGAAGGCTCAATGGCTGGATCCTCCAGGAAAGCCAGCAAAGGATCAAGTCAGCTCCTGTAAGACCATTGGCCATCAAAGCGGCTATCTTGTCCATCAGAGGCTGAAGCTGGATCCGTTCTGTTTCTGTGGGCCTGGGAGGATATTCTTTTTTATGACCCAGGCGGTCAGGTCTAAAACCCGGCAATGGGTGTTGCCCTTCAGGCACCTTGGTCTTCACGTAAAACCAAGTCTCCGGCATGCCCTTTGGGTGGCTCAAGAGCTTAGCACTAGGAAAATAAGTAAACCGCCGTCTCTGAAAGGATATGCCGCCAAGCTCTTGATGGCGGCCTCCGGCGACTTCAGTTTGCTTGTTCACATAGAATAAATTTCGGAATAACAAGATCGTTGGCTCTATCCGGAGATAAGCTTCACAAACTACTACGAAAGAGCTTATATTAACAATAGAGTTGGAGCCAAGGTCTTGAGGATGCAGACCATAGAAGTGTAAAAGGTCTCGGAAAAATTTAGAGCCGGGTGGATCAAACCCTCTCTCAATGTGATCGGTAAAAATAATGACTTCCCCCTCCTTCGGCTTGGGAGGACAGTCCTTCTTGGAGACCCGACAGTTTTCTGTTTTGGATAGGAGACCGTTGTCTATGAGTCTTGTGACATGTTTGGTGGTAACCGCGGAGCGGACCCAGTTGCATTCTATTGCTTTCTTTGTCATCCTAGTAAATGGGGAGAAGGATTAAGTCAGCGGCTTTCATAAGTCGGAAAAGAAAAAATTATTAAAGCAAGGATGGCGACTTTCCTTAAGCCGCCACGAGTGAAGGATGTTCAGCACAAGTGAAAATTTCGCTAAGTGTGTAACAACAGATTTCTGCCAGCGCGGTAATTTTTTTGGATCAAACAGCTCTATAAAATAAGGAAAAAAGCAGTTCTTGCTACTGTTTGTTAAGCCGCGGCAGGTTTTTACAGATGGGGTTTCTCAGATCTATCTTGATACCAGATTTAATTCCTGATCATTGGAGGGATAGCAACGGCGCCATTTCCATGATGTAAGAGTACCAAGGTGCGGCCGGCGACAGTAGCCGCGGAGAGGCCGAGGCGGAGCTCGAGCCCGACAATGGCGGAACCCTAAGAAGGGTGAGAAGAACTGGGAATACCTGGATCGGATGGCCGCGCGGCGCGGTTGCAAACAGGTGACGGCGGTGCGTCGGGACTGTTTCTCCGTCCGATGGCCGGCGAGCTCGAAGGTGTGTCGCGAGGAGGCGTAAGCTCGGGCGGCAGGAGGAAGAAGATGGAGAAAATGAGGAAAAAGACCTGAAAAGGGTATTTATAAGGGGGCGAGACACCAAAGGGTCGGGGCGAGATTTAAGGATCTACAGTAATCCGACGCCCCGATTTTCGCGCCTAATGAATTCATTTGAGATATTGGTGATGTCATGGAAAGATTCGTTCTGGAGATTCGGTGACGTCACAAGAAGAGCAGGACTGAAGGAAAGGCAGTTGAAATATTCAGAAGAGGCGGGTTCTGCTGAAGACTCGCCAAAATATCAAGGTTAAGTTTGAAAAGGACGAGGTTGTCTGGAACCAGTTCAAGCCAACCTGAGGGCTAATGTCAGGGAAATATCTTTGGGTGAAACCCGCCCGTTCAGGGCCGGGTCTCGAGGAGTAAAACCATGAAGGGCCAGGTGGGCCGTAGTGTCTTCTATGGAGGCCCAGAAGGAGAGCCGCCCATTGAGGGGCCGGCCCAAGACCCGCCGAGAGAGGCGGTAAGTGCGAACCGCCTTAAGGTATAACTTAGGAAACAAGTAAGGGGAGTTGGGCTCGGATTGTTATCCCGGCCCGGACTCTTATGTGAGCCCCGGGGCCCCGCCTGTATATAAAGGGGAGCCCCCGGGGATAGAAGGGGGAGAATCTTTCGAGAGCTAGGGCTAGACAAGTCTCAAAACCCTTGTAATCAAGATCTTCAAATACATCTAGCAGGGGTAGGCTTTTACCTCCTCGAGAGGGGCCGAACCTGGGTAAATCTTGCCTTCCGTGTTCCTCGTTTGACCCCTTCGATCTGCTACTTACGCGATGGCTTCGAGATTAAGTCCTATGAGGACATCTGCCGTGAAAATACCACGACAGTTTCGGTATATACCATGAAAACAGGATCGTCCTCCCTCGTCTTCCCGTGTCGCGCCCGCATCGCGACCGGGGGGGGGGGGGGACCCCAGCGCCGCCGGCCCTCGGCCCCCCTTCCCATCCCCTGTCCTCACCGCCGTCGGGATACGCCGCCGGCCCTCGGCCCCCCTTCCCATCCCCTGTCCTCGCCGCCGCCGGGATACGCCGCCGGGCAAAGCCAGGCCGGCGTCGGCGGCGGCAGGGCTTCCTCACCTCCCGCTCAGAGTCGTCTTGCGCGGGGAGACGGCGGTGGGCGGCGGCCGCGTGTTGGCGTGGGGCGCGGCAGCGTGCTGGCAGGCGTTGGGCGACGATGACGCAGTCGTCACGCTCGGGCGCGGTGGGCTACGTGCGCAGTGGTGGTCTCCCGTGATGCGGAGACGGCTAGATCGTCCAGATCGGGACGCTGGTGGTTGCGGGGGGCTTCGGCGCCGCCGGTGGGGCTCCCTCGTCGTGAAACTAGGAAGCCGGCCTTGCTGCCCAGTGGTGGTTTGTCCTGTTCGGGGGCACAGCCGAGAGGGCTGCTGACGTCCTCCTCCTCGCGAGTGGTCACAGCCGGTGCGCCGGTGACTACCTCGTCCGGCCTTGGGCCGGCGGCACGGTGCCCGAGGAGTTGCGGCGGCGGCTCTCGCATGGGTTGGCGGAGGCCGGGCACTGCCCAGATCTGGTCCGTCAGGATTCAGGGGAGTTCTGCGGTGGTTGGCCCTGCTGTTCTTCAAGCTCCAAATCTTCGATCTGCTTCATGCCGGTTTCCTCGATCTGGCCAACGACGGGTTCCGGTCTTCCTCTCGGAGATCTCAGTTTTTGGCGCATGGCGCCACTGGATATCTAGATCAGAATTGATCCGGTCGGGCGCGCCCTCATCTTCGGCTAGAGAGGCTTCATGAGGGCGTGCTGCGAAGCTTCGCTGTCTTGTCAGTGCCATGGGACATGTCTAAATATAGATTTCCACGGCGTTGACAGTGGTGAAGAAAGTCATGGCGGCTGCAATCGGAGACTTGTAATGGCGGAGAGGAGTTTTGGTTGCGTCGAAGCATGGCGGCATAGGTTTTTTCCTGTGTGTCGGGTGTTGAGGACTTGCAACGGCGGTTGGCAGGAGGGGGCGGCAACACAGGTGGACAACATTTTTGGGGGTGCTACTCCAGTACCGAGCCGTGATCTTCAGGGTGAAAGCCCAAGGTCTGGCCTTTATTGGTTGTACCTGGCAATGGTCTTGCGAAGGCATTGGTTTTTGAGATCTCGGACTCTCTCCAGGGTGAAAACTCAAGATCCTTTATCGGGCGACGACAATGCTTGAGCATTGTTTTCTTCTTGGAGGCGTCGCTTTTGGAGAACCTCTTCTGTTGTCCGGGTGTTGTCTTTGGTGGTGGTTAGAGTGTCGCTGTTGCGAGTGTTTCATCACTGCGACGGGGTCTTTGTTTCTATATTTCTCTCTTTTTTATTTTTGTTTTTGGTTGTGTGCATCCTTGATGTCTTTCGATATCTTGTTGGTGCAGAGGCTGGGTGTAATTGGTATCTTTGCGATATTAATATATTCCCTTTATCGAAAATATACCAAATTATTTCAGTATGGTTTCAGTACATACCATAATAACCAATGTTGACGCGAATTTGAGAATAACGTAATAATAATTTACAAATTTATGACTCAAAACACACTATTTTACACAAATAGTATATAACTATATATATAAGGATATATGCATGCAAGAATTCATACCTTGGTGGTTATGGACATGCTTAGCATTTTTTAGAGAAAACTGACTATATTACACAAAAAATGTACGTACTTATTAGACAATCTGGCTCATGTACAAGAAAAACGACAACTCATATGGTTGTTCGCCTCAATAAATATAAACATATTTTTTACTTCGGTTTATTCGGTTAACCGTTCGGTTTTTTGGTATATACCATAAAAACCAAAGTTTAAAACGGTATGAAAAGTTCATACCATAACGAAACCAGAAACCATAAAGACCGTAAAATTAGTTTGGTTCCGTTTATTTTCGGTATGGTTTTTCGGTTCGGTTTCAAAATGCACAGAGTGAACTTGACTCTCTCGTAGATGGATGATATTTGGAATTCGTCGTCGTCATCCGAGTCGGATGATTCCGACATAGAGGAGATGCTTTTTGATGACGATGCTGAGCACCTTCTTTTGTTGCACCTCGTCGACAAATTTAAAGCTGGCGAAAAGAAGAGGCGCCACGGATCGACGGTTGGCCGGCTTTGCATTCCACGCAACCGAGCTCTCGGTCACAAGTTGCTCATGAAAGACTACTTTGCTGAGGTGCCGACCTATCCGCCTCATCTATTCTGTAGGCGTTATAGAATGCATAGGCATCTTTTTGTTTGCATTGTGTAAGCTTGCGAACAAAATAGTCGGTTCTACACTCGCCGGAGAAATGCCGCCGGTTTGCTAGGATTTAGTGCATACCAAAAAATATCGGCGACAATGCGAGTGATAGCATATGGCATTTCGTCCGATTACACCGATGAGTATCTTCGCATTGGAGAAATACCACGCTCAAATGCGTGCGGGTGTTTGCAAAAACAATGATCCGGGCATTTGGCCCCGAGTACCTCCGAGCTCCCAATGAGGAGGACACAAAAAAATTAATGGCGATGAACGAAGCAAGAGGATGGCCGGGCATGCTTGGGAGTGTGGATTGCATGCATTGGAACTAGAAGAATTGTCCAAAGGTTTGGGCCGGATAGTACACCGACAATCAAAGCTCGCTTCTGGGATGAAAAATCCCTCTCAAATATCATGACTGCATGTATAATTCTACACAATATGATCATCGAGTATGAGAGAGATTTGAACTTGGAGTTTTCTATAACAATATTGGTAGTCGTCTCAAGCCTACCAGAAACCCAGATGAGATGAGTGCATTTCTTGAGACCTATTGGCAGATTGAAGACCGTGACAAACACCAGCAGCTCCGCAATGATCTCATTGAGTATCAGTGGCAATTATATGGGAAATAGACTTTCATTTTATTAATTTGATCTATTTATTTTCATATGTGATTTGAACAATTGTTTTAATTACGGACGATTTGTTATTGTAATAATTCCGAACCATTTGTTATTCGGATTTGAACATTTGTTATATTTGAGATAATTATTGTATTGTATGATGTTAAAATATCTAACTTTTATATTTAATGTTGTTTTTATTTGGGTTATATTTGCCTAAAATGATGATTTACGGTACGGATTTGCAGTACCACGCGGCGTCTGGCAGAACAGATGCCGCAAACCTATACCGCAAAAATCAGACGCCGCGCGGTACTGCAAATCCAATATAGGGCGAGCCGCAAATCGGTTTTATTTTGGCGGCTCTACTAGAGATGCTCTACCGAGCTAGCTGCTGGAGAACTCTGATTTCACTCCGGTGCCAAAAATCCTTACTCGCGTTTTGGCTGTATCTGATGCATCCTCCGTGGCAAGATGAAAATAATCAAGCAAACAATCAAGATGAGGATTTGTAACATAGCCACCGCTCTTTTACCATTTATATGGACGCTTAGCACTAATCTGCACTCTGTTATGCCCTCTTAATCCTGATGGGTGCATGTGCTTACTCAGAAGTTGTGGGAATAATAATCACAGCAGGAGAACCCAGGGGTTCACACATCACACGGAGCCAAAGTCTTAGGACAGCCACGTCGAGAAAACGATGTGTTCAGCCCTGCCCTGGGTCATGTTCTACTTCTGTTCTCGGTTCAGTTTTTTTCAGGGTGATGTTTTTTTGTTTTTTCCTTTTTGGTTTTTTGGGTGTCCGGTTTTCAGTTATTTTTTTTGGGTGGTGTTTTTTCTTCTTCTTTTTTCATTTTCCTTTTTTGGTTTTTCATTTTTTTTCTAATTTTTTGTCCAAACCTATTAACATAGAATTCAATTTCGAAGATCTCAACATGAGGAACGGAATGGTGAAAATGGTTCGTGATTTGGGTGCATGGTTCAAGAATATTTGCATGTTAATAGCATGTGCCCATATTTACACATGGAATTTTGAGCTTTTGCTAGAGATAGAATAGATTTTACGGAGGATTACAGGCAGGCTGACGTGGACAACTTCGATTGGGAATTAAGGGGACCATCCTGAAATTCAGGGGGAGAGATTAATTGAGGGAGAGCCGAAGAGGGTTGGTCTGTTGCTTTCGTCAATATTATGCGTACGTCTAGCATTTTTCTGGAATTTCCATCGAAACTGAAAAATACACATCGAAAAAAATCAAAACAAAGAGACAACGCTATTTCATCCAGGTGCCAAAAATCCTCATTCGCACTTTCCTCTACTGGAAAGATATCACACGATACCATGTCACAAAAAATCAAATTTACAAGTTTCAAAAAATTCTAAGAAAAATCATGAGTGTTCAAAAGAGATATGTCTACTAGCCCTAAAAAATTCAGATTCAAATTCGAAATACACATTGAGAACCAAAAAAGACAAATCCAGATGTGTTCATGTCTGGATTTGTCTTTTTTGGTTCTCAATGTGTATTTCGAATTTGGACTTGAAATTTTTAGGGATTGTAGGACATGTCTTGTGCACATTCATGATTTTTTTGGAATTTTTAAAACAACAAAATTTGAGTTTGGAAATATGGAATCATGGTATCATGTGATGGTTGGTATCATATGATATCTTCCCTTCCACCACTGTCTGTTAACATGGAACAATAATCAACCAAGCAAGCAACAAGAGGATTTGTAAAAAAACTAACTGCAGACCTCTGCTCCTTTATCAGTTAAAAACGCTTAGAACTAGTGCGCACCCTGTTATATATGCGTCTCAACCCTGATTGGTGCAGGTGCTGTGATGACCACGAAAGGGGTTCACAACCGGATCGAGCCGAGTCTTTCTAGCGCAACCACGTGGTGAAAGTGATTTGTTCGGCTCTGGCTCTGGCTTCGGTCCCGTTCTGCTTCGGCTTCGGTTTTCGGTTTTGTGACAGAGAGTGAAGATGATGAAGCTTTTCTGTGTCCACCGTTTGCTATTATTCCACCTGTGTGCGTGCTTCCCCTCAAAAAAAAAAAAAAAACTGTGTGCGTGCTAGTGCTTGACTCTCTCGTATGTTATCCTGGGAGGGCGTGGCTAGATACAAGTCGCCTGAATATTAAAACTGGTCAGTCGATTTGCCAGGATCAATTTTAGTCGTTGGCTAAAAAATGAACGGTTCAGCTCGCGTCTTCTTTCTCCAACCGTTCTTCCTCTTTCCAGATCATGATCTCCTTCGTCCCGCCGCCAGCTACCACCGGCCTAACCGCCCCCACCACCGGCGTGCTGTCGTCCCCCCCCCCCCCCCCCCCCCCCCCCCACACACACACACACACACATCAATGATAGATGATGGGGGAGCCCTCCGGTGAGCTCCTTCCTTCTTCTTCCTCCCCTCCCGCCTCCTTCCTTCTTCCTTCCTTCAAAATCAACTGATCCAAAAGCTAAAGTCAGTCGACTGACATTTAGCTATTGTGATTCTGGAATGCCTTTCCTTAGCGAGCTGTTGGAGAAATATGATTCACTCCGGTGCCAAAAATCCTTATTCGCACTTTGGCTGTATCTGATGCATCCTCTGTGCTTATGTTAAGATGAAACAATAATCAACCAAGCAAGCAAGATGATTATTTGTTATTCCCTCTGTAAAGAAATATAAGAGTGTTTAGATCACTAAAGTAGTGGGCTAAACGCTCTTATATTTCTTTAGAGGGAGTAATTAACTGCCACTCTTTGTTGCTTTATAATCTAAAACGGGAAACCCTTTCACTCTTATTTATGGACGCTTAGCACTAATCTGCACTCTGCTCTCTGTTATGCCCTGATGGGCGCATGTGCATACTCAGAAGTTGGGATTATCACAGCAGGGGTTCACACATCAAACGGAACTCGCCGAGGAAAAAGATGGGCTAACCTAAGTCTTACGGGGAGAAAACGATGTGTTCTGCTTTCGCCTGGGTCCGGTTCGCTTCAGATTTGGTTCGATTCTCGGTTTTGTGACATAGACTCGAGGAGAAGACGACTCAAGCTTGCTAATTCTTCATCGGTTCGGTTCTCGGTTTTCGGGTCTGTGCGGGCTCTGACTCTGGCATTTGCTCGGGTTCGGTTCTGCTCTGGCTGCCTACGGCTAACGCGTCTCGTGTGTGTGTGTGTGTGTGTGGGGTGGGGGGCACGCAACTTAGCATCCAGCAACTATATAACAAAGCTGCGTTGTCCTACTCTCTCCACCGGTCTCCAACCTCGGACCTTCAAGCCAAACCCATTTCGCCGGGCACGTACAGAGAGGCAGTCCATGGAGCTCCTCACCTTCCTCTTCAGAATGGTGGCCCCCATCCCCGGCGCATTACGCAACGCGGAGAATCTGCCGGGCGCTCTGATCTCGTGCGGCGTCGTCCAAGCCGCGGCGGCGCTCTTCCTCATCATCTCCGGGACACCGAGAGGTTTGTTTCTTCACCCTGGCAGGGCGCCCTTCTATTTGTACAACGGTATCCTCATTGCCATAGTGATATTCGGGCTTGTGGTGGCGTCCGCCGGCTTCTGGGTGTCCAGCGATGTGGTTGGACGGCGTGCTGCCGGGAAGACAATCCTGTGGGTGTCCATCCTGCCCATTGTCGTCGTCGCTGCGCTCGCTGGCTTCGTCGTTCTGAACTGAGATACTCCTCCACCCGCTGTTTCGATCGACGTAACTGGTTCATGTTGTACTGTACAATTGATGGAAGTGTGTTACGTATAGAATAATGAGTGTGTGCTGTGGGGACGGGGGATCAGTATGCCGTACCAGCATGAGTGTTTTAGATTTCATATACAGTACTTTCATTCTTTTTCCACTTGACACTTGTAATCTAGTATGTGTATCAGATCTGGCTTATTTATGCGTAAATTATTGAAGGAGTTTGTACTAATGAATCTTTGGGGTGTGCTGTGACTTTCGATCGACAAGTATGCCGTCTTGGTACTAATGAATCTTTGGGTTGTACTGCTTCTATCTCATCCCGTGTTGGAAACAGAGCAAGCAGAGAAGGGGAGCAACTAATTTACTCTTTGGAGGGCTTCCGCAGCGGTCATTGTTTTGCACCTGGGAGTGCGCCAAGTTGTATGCCTAGCCGTCGCCGCGTGTCGCGCGCTCACGCACCATCAGAATTTCGGTTTTTTTTTCTGCACATGTTTTCGGATATTTTTTGGCTTTTGCTTGGTTTTTCATAGGTTTGGTGAAAAAAAATTCTAGGAAACAGTGTTTTTCCGTAAGAAGCACAACTATGCTTTTCAAAAAAGGAAAAAGCATAGGCTGATCTTCTGTGCTTCTCTCGAAAAGGGAAGAGCAATGTGCTTCTTGAAAATGGAAAAAACACAACATGTGCTTCCAAGAGAAGCACAACTGTGCTTTCTGAAAAGTGAAAACAGAATCTTCCGCGAGAATCACAATTGTGTCTCCCAAAAAAAGGTGAAAAGCATAATTGTGCTTCCGGGTTCCAGTTTTCAGTTTTTCCCAGATCTTAGTCCTTTTTTTGGTTCTTGGTTTTTGTGGTTTTTGTTTTTTGTTTTTTTATTTCCAACTTTTCCGGTTTTTCATGCAAAAAAGTCGGTTCAAATATATTAACATGAGATCTAGTTTAAAAAATCTCGACGTGAGAAATCAAACGGTAAAAACGGATCGTAATTTGGATGTGCAGTTCAACAGATAAATTTTTTGAAAAAAATGAATCTACGAAAAAGGGCAAAACTCTCATGTTGCGACAAGTGGCGCACATGCGGCGTGCCACTAGTCACCATAGTGAAGGTGGAACTGACTTTTGCAGTGGGTACCCCATAACTAGTGATTTCGTGAGTGCTTCCTGTTGCGGTTTATTTGGGCTATACTCTGGAGCGTAAAGTTCAGCCCACTAAGTGTCGAAAAAGCTACTTCTGAATATGGGGCGGCCGAACTCACTGGCAACCCCCTATCCCCCTTTAGGTCCATGACGACCAAATGTGCACCCTCCCGCAACCGCACACAACGTATTGGACCGACCCATTTTTTTCTTGTGTCTATCCCAATGTTTTTTTCCTGTGTTTAATCTCTCGGTTTTCTTCTGGTTTTCTATTTTATTTATGTACTTTTTTTACCTTGTACTTTGTTTTTTCCGGTTCTGCAAAGGTTCTAGATCTCATGTTAATTTTTACCTTCCCCGAATCGATATGTTTCCTTTTTCTAACGCTTTCTTTCTTTGTTCTTTCCTTTATCTTTTTTCCCAGTTTCTCATTTCATGGATATTTAAAAAAAAATTGGAACCTTTTTTGAAAGTGAGAACATTTTTTACAAGTTGACAGAAAATTGAATTCATGATCATTTTTTGAATTTTGGAACATTTTTTAGATTGTTGAATATTTTGGAATTTTGAAACATTTTTCAAATTCATTAACATTTTTTAAATCTGCAAACGTTTTTCAAAATTATGTTTTTTTTAATTCAAAACCTATTTTGAAATATGAAACAGTTTCCAAATTCATGAACTATTTTCAAAGCTAGAAAAAAAATTCAAATTCATGAGCATTTTTAAAATTCAAAATCTTTTTTGAAATAGAGGAACAATTTTCAAATTCATAAACATTTTTGAACATTGGGACTTTTTTCAAATTCAAGAACATTATTTGAAATTTAAAATAGTTTTTAATTTCATGAAAAAAATTTGGAGTTCAGAAGCATTTTTCAAATTTATGAACATTTTTGGAAATTTGGAACATTTTTAAAGAAGAAAAAAAATGAAACGAAAGAAAAAAAAAGCAAGGGGCGCCCCACCGGCACACGGGGCGTCCCAATGCGCGGTATAGGAATACTCTGAATTCGTTGCAGCTAGCCCAACTCTCGAAACAGGATATCACCCGCTCTATAGATAAAGCAACCATCCAGTCTATACACCAAGTTCATGAGCAACATAAGAAAATATAAGCCCATTGGGGCAACAACACACACATGTCTAAAAGAGAAATAAAGAAAGAGGAGAGACAACTACCAAGTGGCCAAAAGATCAGCGACTAAGAGGTGGGGCAAGGCGGTGAGTAGCCATAGTCATCGCGTCCATCATGTCTGAAAGTGCTCCTAATCCCTTTGGTGGTTTTGCTAATTTAAGCCAACATACATGTCATTGAACTAATAATTTCCTCAAGTGTATTTCAGTAATAGTTCATTTTAGGTACAACTTGGGATGTGAAAGTGGACCCCTCCATGCTAAGGACAAGTGTTGGATCAAGCCTCAAGACTCACCATTTTATATTTAAGTGATCGAAGATCACATTAAGTCCATAGGTATGCCAATACTATCAAAAAGGGATGAGATTGAGAAGATGAGTTCATTGTTCAAGTGCTTAGAGACCAAACTCCGAAAACCTCATATACTTTCACACATACCCACTATATCAAACCTAAAGTGCTCCACGGACTCACCGAACCATATCCTATCGGAGTCACCGATCAAACAGATAAAACAGTTGTCCTAAAACCCTAATCATATCGGTCTCACCGAGAAGTCCATTCGGACTCACCGAAGCGCATGCCCCAACCTTCTGTATCATACTGCAACTCGTTCGAAATTTCCAAACGATTTCCGTCGGTGTCACCAAAGTGTTCACAGTGCCGAGGTTATCACTTTTCGGAGCTACCGATCGATTCCACCCGATGTGACCGAAGTATCCAAAGTTCCCCCTTTTGTACATATCGGTCTGACCGAGTCATTTCACTCGGACTCACCGATGTGTGCAAAAGTGTGTGCACTGGTCATTTTTTTTATCATCCCTATATATACCCCACCACTGCACCATTGTCTCTCGAAGCAAACACAACTCCTATCTATATTTCTGAAAGAGAGCTCCACTTTCTTGTGCTAATTTCAAAGGGATCCATGAGATCTAGTCACCTCATTACTTTCCACCCAAACCTTCTTCCACAAAAACCAAAATCTGTGAGAATGTTTGAGTGTTGAGGATATCATCTTTTGAAAGCACAAGAAAAAGAATTCACTTGAACAGACCAAGTCTCGGTCTCCTCGCGGCCATAAATGGCCCGCGCACTAGGAAAGGTCGCTTCGAAGCTTGCCCTCGCGCCTCATGTCCTCCTTCCGGCGCTGGTCCCTGGGTGAGCCAGATAGGGGAAGGTGAGGGTCAGGGCGGACATCGCAGCTGCCACAGGGTGGCGGTTGACGAGCAGGTGGAGGCGGGGCCGCCCTGTAAGCACATGGGAAGAGGTGGGGGTGGGGCACCATCGACACTTAGGATGTGTTTGGTTGCAGGGCTATCCTCCCAGAGACAGGGATAGCCCCCTTTTACTGTGGTTGTCACCCGTTTGGATCCGGGGCGAGAAGGGATAGAGGCAGCCAGATGCTGGAAATATTCCTGAAAAAAGGGGCTGTGGTCAGCCGTGAAAAACTGGCGGGCGGTGGCAACCACCCTGCGCGCGCGTCGCGGCAGTTGCCCACGAATCATTTTTCGACTATTGCGAGTGGTGAGGCATGCGACTGTGTGATGTGAGTTCTTTCCGGTCATGCACTCGCGTGTGGCGGCGGCCGGCCGGCCGTTGCGGCGGGTGCGCACAGGGGCGCAGGCCGGGGTTGGCGGCGGCGTGGCTGGATCTCCAGGAGTCGCACGCGGCCGGCGAGGGTGGCGCGGCGGCTGCGTGCATGGAGCTGGATCTTCCTGCTGCTGTTGTATGCACCGCGTTCGTGATGTATTTCCTGCTGCTGTATTTCCGGCCACCGATGAAACAGAACGTGTGTGCTGCTCTATTTCCTGCTGCTGTATGCACGGGTGTGTGCGTGCTGTTGAGTTGAGGCGTGCTTGATGTGTGTTGTGCGTGCGTGCATGATGTGGATGGGTGCTTGTGTGTGTTCACTCATATGTTGCTGCTCTATGTTCATGGATATTTTTTTTCTCATGCAGGACATTTTTTCTCGTACAATAGCTATCCTCAGTTCATCCTTCGAACCAAACAAAAGAAGGGCTAAACTCACCCACCCAACCAAACAAAAAAAAAGCTATCCCTAGCCAGGTAGTTGGGGATACCCACAACCACCCTAGCCTATCCCTCGAACCAAACACATTACTCGAGCCATGAGGGCCGCTGCGTAGGATAGCAGCAGAGTGACGGACGAACAGAGCAAGCGCACGAGGCAAACTGCACATTTTTGCGAGTGGCCGGATCCCTAGCCCAGATCCACCTCTCCCCGTCGGATCCACATGCAGACTCGTGCCGGATCAACCGGTTCGCAGTCACGAGAGCCAATTGGGCCGCTCAACAACGCCACAGCTCAGTCGGCCTCGAGCCCACCTCCCTACAGCGGCCGTCCTGGCTGCGCCAGGCCGTACGCTAAAAGAACGGCTACGCCAGGCCGGAACGGGTCAGACCACAATAGAGGCCATGGTAGGTCCATGAAACGAAGCAGTGATCCAGCATGCATTGAGGCCCTAGCTTGCCGGGAGGCCCTGGCTTTGACAGAAGACCTACAGCTTAGTAGTGTGGAGATCCCATCCGACGACTCAGTGGTAGTGCAAGATATCAACCAACGATCCCAAGGAGCCTATGGTGCAATTATCAAGGAGATCATCGAACGTAATCTTTGTTACACAGTTACTTTTTTATTCTTTAGTTTCGAGGCTCATTGCCTTGCGAAGCACGCGACAACTGTAGGTATACACTAGTAAGAAAACCCTTATAGGAATAGTTAGTCAGCCGTGCATCAGCGAAAACAGAGGCCGGTGCTATGTCGGCGAACTACTAGCGACGTCGGCCAATCGACGACACATAACTGTTACAGAGTAATTACTAGCGTTGATGTTAGCGCGGACTTCGTTACTGCCCGGGACCCACCAGCCTTACCAACCAGGACGTAGTACATGCGTTGCGATGTGCCTACACCGGTAGTACTTGTGCTACCACAGGCGTGGCCTGGTATCGGATTTTAACTTAGTGGTGTTGGCACATGCGTGAGCGCCACTATTTAATGAAATTCCAAAAATCCGCGCTTATACAGTATTCCGCGCCGCATTCATTATCGGCCTTGGGCTTTAGAATTCCTGGCACGTTTTCCCATTTCGGCGCTACTAATGACCGGCACAAAAAAATGAAACACTAATGTGATCATGTTTTCTAGTGTGAAACCGAATTGGTTTCGAGTTCACACTCTCCCCCTAGCACTTTAAATGGCACGGTACAATGTTTTATAGGAGCACACTCTCTTCTTAATCTTATCTTCCTACACCTAGAAGCTCTCCGACTACATTAGCCTACAAGAAGTTCGTCGGGGGACCATGGCAGGTTCCAGCGCCGTTCATGTGGTGCTCGAGTTCGTCCCCAAGTCCTCGTGGGTTCGTGCCGAGACGAAGAAGGTCCAGTTGGCGAATCGTGAGCAAGCCGTTAAGGATGTCTTGGTGATGGTGTTTCCGGACCAATGGTACTACAACGTTCGTCCCCCGGAAGGACGACGCCATCTTCGTGCAGTTCTTCTACGTGGAGTCTACCAAGAGGGTGCACGGTCACGTGTGGGGCAGCGGCCCCGAGACCATGACCTTCTACCCCGTCACCCACGACGCCATCGATAAGATGCCTCTCGATGCGAGCAGGTGGATCAAGATCGCTCGATGAAGACGAAGTCGACAATCGCAACTACCGTCGCTCTAGCCATTTTTTATTACTATATTTTAATTATGTCTATTTTATATGTATGGAAGAACCATGTATGGACTTTATCTATTTTGTATTATTTTATATATATTCTATAGATGATGACTCTACCTTATCTTTTTTGCCTGACCGGCTATTTTGGCCCTCTTCACTCACCCCTCACTCTTCTGCTGCCGTGATACCCGATCCCCTTTTCTTCACCTCACTCGCCGCCCTACTCCGGCGAACTCCAACCTCTTCTGTCGCGTCTCCAGTGGGGCTGTGTAGATCGGAGATCCTCTTGGTTTGATCTATCTCCTCCACCAAGTAGATTCGACGCCCCCCCTCCTCCAACACCTCTTGCCACTAACCCTAGCGGCGTGGGCTGCCGGAAGATAAGCTTCAGGTGTAGGAGACTGCTCGTCGGCGGGACGGCGCACGCATGCAACTCTGTCATCGACTTCCTCCTCATGCTTCTGCTCACCGAGGACGTCGTTCATCCGTGCTCTCGACAAGCTAGGCATGTCTTCCCCTTCCTCTGTCTCTAATCCGCCGTTCATCGGCTTCCTCCCCATGCTTCTGCTCGCTGAGGCCGTTGTTCATCCGTGCACTCGACAAGCTAATCCCACATCTGTGTTGTATGTGAGACATTTGTTGTTACAAATTTAGAAAGTGTCAAATGTTGTGCTGAAATTCTAACTGGAAGTGTGAAATGTTGTATATTTAGATATTGCTAACTGAAAGTGTCAAATGTTGTATATTTAGATATTGTGTTGGATCACATGAACTTCTGTAAATTGTCTTAAGTATCATTACACCGAAAATTGGTTGTTCTATTTAGTATAGTAGTTAATTAAGTAGTTGGTACTGGACTGAAATTGGTAGCAAAATACTTAGAAATGAATGTTTTGTATGAAATCCAGTTTGTACTTCATATACTTTATTTATTATTTTTGGCGTTGCACATATTAACAGATGGTATCATGACTTATTTGTCATGAGATTCCGAATTTTTTGTACGAGACCAATGACTTTTAATAGCAAGAGCTTGTCGGTGATGTTTGGTGGTGTCCTTCGGTTTGGAGCTGATTGCCGATGGAGGAGATGAGCTTACTCGCAGCTCGCCTTCGGATTTTAAGTCGAGAGTTTTCTTGTTCGACTCTAGCAACTCTACCAATAGGATTGTTAGAGTCGGATGAGGAACCCCTTCACTTACAATTCGAAAACGAGCTGAGAATAAGTCCGTCTCCTTCGTCGGCAGACATCTCCAAACTGAAGGAGGCCACCAAGCATCGCCGACAAGCTCCAGCTCAAAAGTCACCAATTTGGTAATAAAATATAGTGGACTCTCTAGACTGGAGACACTCCAGACTGAAGACAATGCTCAAGAATATACGAACTCCTAGTTAATGGTTCGGTGGTATAATATGACTTAATGGGTGCTATACATTTAGTTTCGCCATGTAAAAATAGTGCACATACTTTGTAGTCAATATTAACAATATTTTGTTTTTGTTCTACTCATGGACAAATGGGATCATAAGATTCAGGCGACGGGGTCATTGTGCAAGACAATGATCACGTGAACAAGTTGACGCTTGAGACGGAGTGTGCAGAGCAGCTCAAAGAGGCGATGTTCAACTGGATCAATGCCGTTGAACAGACCTGGGGACAGATGCCGGAGCTGGAGTTCGACTTGAGGAAGAAGAGGGCAGACAAACAACTTTCAAGCCTCGCGACGCGCATCTTGGTAGAGGCTAACCACAAGGAGAAATGAGAGATGTGGCCTCTTCATACTTCTGTGTCCATACCCGATGCATGTGCGGTGGTTAAGTGGGCTGCTACTTGTAGCTTGCGTTGGTATTATCCCCGAAGAGGAAGGGATGATGCAGCACAGTAGAGATAAGTATTTCCCTCAGTTATGAAACCAAGGTTATCGAACCAGTAGGAGAATCACACAACACCTCGTTAGCAGTACCTGCACACAAACAACAAACCCTTGCACCCAACGCAAACGAGGGGTTGTCAATCCCTCGGCGGTAAATTGCAAGATTAAATTGAATGTGATAGATAGATTGAAACAAAAATACAAAATAAAATAAATAAAAGAAAATGGCAGGAATATTTTTAGGGTTTTAGTAATATGATTTAGATAGACCCAGGGGCCATAGTTTTCACTAGAAGCTTCTCTCGAGAAAATAGCATACGGTGGGTAGACAAATTACTGTTGGGCAATTGATAGAAAAGCAAATAATCATGACGATATCCAAGGCAATGATCATGTATATAGGCATCACGTCCAATACAAGTAGACCGACTCCTGCCTGCATCTACTACTATTACTCCACACATCGACCGCTATCCAGCATGCATCTAGTGTATTAAGTCCATAAGAACGGAGTAATGCCTTAAGAACGATGACATGATGTAGACAAGATAAACTCACGTATGAATAAACCCCATCTTTTTACCCTTAGTAGCAACGATACATACGTGTCATGTCCCTTTCTGTCACTGGGATTGAGCACCGCAAGATCGAACCCACTACAAAGCACCTCTTCCCATGGCAAGATAAATCAACTCAGTTGGCCAAACCAAATCAATAGATCGGAGAAGAAATACGAGGCTATAATAATCATGCATAAAAGAGTGCAGCAAAGACTCAAATAATTTCATGGATAATCTGATCATAAACTCACAATTCATCGGATCCCAACAAACACACCGCAAAAAGTGATTACATCGGATAGAGCTCCAAGAACATCGAGGAGAACATTGTATTGAAGATCAAAAAGAGAGAATAAGCCATCTAGCTACTAACTATGGACCCGAAGGTCTGTGGTAAACTACTCATGCATCATCGGAAGGGCAGCAAGGTTGATGTAGAGCCCCTCCGTGATCGATTCCCCCTCCGGCAGATTACCGGAGAAGGACCCCAGATGGGATCTCTCTGGAACAGAAGCTTGCGGCGGCGGAAAAAGTATTTCGTGGACTCCCTTGAGGGTTTCTGATTTTTTTGAATTTATAGTGCTGGAATTAGTCAAACGGAGCAAAAGGGGCCCCACGAGGCACCAGGGCGTGCCTGCCCCCCCCCCCCCCCCAGGCGCGCCCTGGTGGCTCGTGGCCACCTCCTGGGTCTTCTGGCCCTCTCCCGAAGCTTCTAGTGTTTATCTTGGCCAATAAAAAATCTCCAAAAAGTTTCGTGGCATTTGGACTTCGTCTGGTATTGATTTTCTGTAAAACAAAAACAGGGCAGAAAACAGCAACTGGCACTGGGCACTAAGTTAATAGGTTAGTCTCCAAAAATGATATATAATTGCTGTAAATGCTTATAAAAACATCCAAGATTGATAATATAACAGCATGGAACAATCAAAAATTATAGATACGTTGCAGACGTATCAGCATCCCCAAGCTTAATTCCTGCTCGTCCTCGAGTAGGTAAATGATAAAAACAGAATTTTTGATGTGGAATGCTGCCTATCATATTCATCACATATTCTTTTCTTTTGTAGCATGGACATTGGACTAGAATGATTCAAAGCAATAGTCTATAATTTGACATGAAGATATAAATACTCAAGCATGCTAACAAGCAACCATGTCTTTCAAAATATCAACGCTAAAGAAAGTTATCCCTAGCCCATTATGCTCAATCATTGATCCATTCATGAAACACACTCAAATATTAGCTACATCCAATGCACAAGTATGACAATAGTGCTCTCTAGTTGGTGCTTTTGTAAGAGAAGATGGAGACTCAAAAAATAAAAATTGCATAAAAGTAAATAGATAGGCCCTTCGCAGAGGGAAGCAGAGATTTGTCAAATGTGCCAGAGCTCAAAGCTGAAATTAAAGAGATAAAAATATTTTGAGAGGCATGCTTTTCCTGTCAACGAAAACGACCGAGAATTCCCGATATTTTCCATGCTAGACACATCATAGGTGGTTCCCAAACAGAAAGTAAAGTTTATTTTCTTTCCACCATTCTTTCACAATCCATGGCTAGCCGTATCCACGGGTGCCCTCCATACCAACACTTTCCAAGGAATTTTGTTGTTATTAATTTGATTTCATGTGGGACTGGGCATCCCTATTACCAACCATCCTCTCGTGCAATGACAAGTGAATAAACACTCATCGTGAGAATAACACACCTAGCATGGAAAATAATGGTCATCCCCTGCCGCTTCATGAGCAGTACGGGCACACAAAACGGAAAATTATTTTGAAAATTAGAGTTGGCACACGCAAATTTACTTGGAACGGCATTGAAATACCGCATATAGGTAGATATAGTGGACTCATTTGGCACAACTTGGGTTTAAGGATTTTGGATGCACAAGCAGTATTTCCGCTTAGTACAAATGAAGGCTAGCAAAAGATTGAGAAACAACCAACCAAAAAACGAAAACTGTCATAAACATGCATTGAACACAACTAACACCGAATAATGCACCATAAGTAGGATATAATTTCATTGCATAACTATTGACTTGATGTGCATGCATAGGGAATCACAAACCTTAACACTAATATTCTTACTAAATCACAATTACTCACTAACATGAGTCACATATCATCATCTCCATATCGCAAAACTATTGCAAGGAATCACACTTATCATATTCAATGATCTATATGAAAGTTTTTTTTATATCCCTCTTGAATATTCATCACTTTGGGACCAAATTCATATCTTGTGCAAATTACCGTTACTATCATCAACTCTCAAAAAGATTTAAGTGAAGCATGAGAGTCCAAATATTTCTTCAAAATTTCAATCTTATCAATTCTCAAAATAATATAAGTGAAGCATGAGAATTCATTTCTTCAAAATTTTAATCTTGTCAATTCTCAAAATAATGTAAGTGAAGCATGAGAATCTATTTCTTCAAAATTTTAATCAACTCTCAAAATAATATAAGTGAAGCATGAGAGTTTATTTCTTCAAAATATAGTCACCACCGTGCTCAAAAAGATTTAACTGAAGCACTAGAGCAACTGCCTAGCTCAAAAAATTTAAGTGAAGCACATAAAGTATTCTAACAAATGATGATAAACGTGTGGCTCTCTCAAGATAGGTGTGTTCAGCAAAGATGATTGTGACAAACTAAAAAGCAAACAAAGCAAAGACTCATATAATACACGACGTTCCAAGCAAAACACATATCATGTGACGAATAAAAATATAGCTCCAAGTAAAATTACCGATGGTTGGTAGAAGAAAGAGGGGATGCCTTCCGGGGCATCCCCAAGCTTAGACACTTGAGTCTTCCTTGAATATTACCTTGGGGTGCCTCGGGCATCCCCAATCTTAGGCTTTTGCTACTCCTTATTCCTTCATCCATCGTGATCTCACCCAAAACTTGAAAACTTCACTCACACAAAACTCAACAAAACCTTCGTGAGATCCGTTAGTATAACAAAATAAATCACTACTATAAGTACTGTTGCAAACCCATTCATATTTTATTTTTGCATTATACCTACTGTACTCTAACTTCACCATGGCTTATACCCCCCGATACAATCCATAGATTCATCAAAACAAGCAAGTAGTGCATCAAAAACAGAATCTGTCAAAAACAGAATAGTCTGTAGCAATCTATTTAAAAGCCATACTTCTGTAACTCAAAAAATTATGAAAAATTAGGAAAGCGTGGAAAATTCATATACCAATACTGTGTAAAAATTTCAGATTTGTTTGACGCTCCAGTACAAAAACAAAATTCGGTCACTGGACACAAAACTTTCTGTTTTCCAAACAACATTAATTATACTATTTTCCAAATCATCCCAAAGGCTTTACTTGGCACAAACACTAATTAAAAACACAAAAACACAATCATACCAGTAGAATAATTGTGAAAACACACAATAACAGAAACTTATAACAAAAATTTATTTTATTCATTGGGTTGCCTCCCAACAAGCGCTATTGTTTTATGCCCCTAGCTAGGCATAATGCATAATTTCAAGTGTTGTCATCTTTCTTCTTCTTATCCAAAGATGCACTTTTATCAAGGGGTTTTTCAAAGGTAATATGAAATATATCTTCCATAGAAATTTTAGCATTAGCAAGTTGTCCATCTTTAAATCCCTCTTGATTATCGGCTACAATCCAAGAGTATTGTCTATTGACGCTATTAAAAACTTGTTGGATTATATTCAAGGGAGGAACTTCCTTTTTAATATTCTCATCAAAGATGCGATCATTGCGGAACAAATATCTCAGCAAGTAATCATTATTATAAAGGATCTCATCTATTACCGGTTTTTCATGGTTCATACCATAGAAATCAAAGATCTCCCTAGCTTCTCGCACTATATGATCGAATTCATTCATGAGAACAAGGGTAGCTATTTTCTTAGCTCTAGGATCTTTTATAGCCGGTAACTCATAAAACAATCTTTGCAAGGTAGGATGGGTGCGAATAAATCTTCTTTCAAGTTTAAGAACAAGTGCGGAAATAGCATCGGCATAATTATTAGTTTCTTTAAGTATAGGTGCATCATCAAAAGCCAAGGTCCCAATGCAATTAAAGAATTATTGGATGACACTTTTTGCTATAATATTACCATGTCCCAACACAAAAGTTTTAGCATCAAGATTAGTAGAACTTCCCTTTTTAGGAGTTTTACCATCATCGGTTTCCGCCATGCCAAAATCACTCATGATAATAAGTTTCAAGCAAGCAAACAAGCAAACAAGAAAAAGGCAAACGGAAAATATTTTTGTATTTTTGTAAAAACGTTTTAGAAGTGGGGGAGATGAAAACGAAAGGCAAATGGCAAATAAAGTAAATGCAAGGAGATGAGAGTTTATGCAAAGGTACTTGATAGATGTTGATGATGTCTCCCTGGCAACGACGCCAGAAATTCTTCCTGCTACTTGTAGCTTGCGTTGGTATTATCCCCGAAGAGGAAGGGATGATGCAGCACAGTAGAGATAAGTATTTCCCTCGGTTATGAAACCAAGGTTATCGAACCAGTAGGAGAATCACACAACACCTCGTTAGCAGTACCTGCACACAAACAACAAACCCTTGCACCCAACGCAAATGAGGGGTTGTCAATCCCTCGGTGGTAAATTGCAAGATTAAATTGTATGTGATAGATAGATAGATTGAAACAAAAATACAAAATAAAATAAATAAAAGAAAATGGCAGCAATATTTTTAGGGTTTTAGTAATATGATTTAGATAGACCCGGGGGCCATAGTTTTCACTAGAAGCTTCTCTCGAGAAAATAGCATACGGTGGGTAGACAAATTACTGTTGGGCAATTGATAGAAAAGAAAATAATCATGACGATATCCAAGGCAATGATCATGTATATAGGCATCACGTCCAATACAAGTAGACCGACTCCTGCCTGCATCTACTACTATTACTCCACACATCGACCGCTATCCAGCATGCATCTAGTGTATTAAGTCCATAAGAACGGAGTAATGCCTTAAGAACGATGACATGATGTAGACAAGATAAACTCACGTATGAATAAACCCCATCTTTTTACCCGTAGTAGCAACGATACATACGTGTCATGTCCCTTTCTGTCACTGGGATTGAGCACCGCAAGATCGAACCCACTACAAAGCATCTCTTCCCATGGCAAGATAAATCAACTCAGTTGGCCAAACCAAATCAATAGATCGGAGAAGAAATACGAGGTTATAATAATCATGCATAAAAGAGTGCAGCAAAGACTCAAATAATTTCATGGATAATCTGATCATAAACTCACAATTCATCGGATCCCAACAAACACACCATAAAAAGTGATTACATCGGATAGAACTCCAAGAACATCGAGGAGAACATTGTATTGAAGATCAAAAAGAGAGAAGAAGCCATCTAGCTACTAACTATGGACCCGAAGGTCTGTGGTAAACTACTCACGCATCATCGGAAGGGCAGCAAGGTTGATGTAGAGCCCCTCCGTGATCGATTCCCCCTCCGGCAGATTACCGGAGAAGGACCCCAGATGGGATCTCTCTGAAACAGAAGCTTGCGGCAGCGGAAAAAGTATTTCGTGGACTCCCCTGAGGGTTTCTGATTTTTTCTGAATTTATAGTGTTGGAATTAGGTCAAACGGAGCAAAGGGGGGACCACGAGGCACCAGGGCGCGCCTGCCCCCCCCCCCCCAGGCGCGCCCTGGTGGCTCGTGGCCACCTCCTAAGTCTTCTGGCCCTCGCCCGAAGCTTCTAGTGTTTATCTTGGCCAATAAAAAATCTCCAAAAAGTTTCGTGGCATTTGGACTTCGTTTGGTATTGATTTTCTGTAAAACAAAAACAGGGCAGAAAACAACAACTGGCACTGGGCACTAAGTTAATAGGTTAGTCTCCAAAAATGATATATAATTGATGTAAATGCTTATAAAAACATCCAAGATTGATAATATAACAGCATGGAACAATAAAAAATTATAGATACGTTGGAGACGTATCACTTCTGCAGGGCGGATCTTTGAATCCGGAGAGGGCCTAGTGGTATCCGCTTGGCGCAATGCGCTAGATTATATATAATGCAATGGAATTATTTAAGGTAATGAGATTTCATAGACAATGCCACTGTAATGTGATTTCATATGCAATGTCTTTATGTAATGTGATTTCATATGCAATGCAATTATGTAATGTAATGAGATTCGATATGATGCAACACAATTTTTTTATATTCTGGCACACTAGTAGGGTTGGACCAAAAGCTCGTAGCCACGAGCTTAATGAACACTCAGTTGCTCGGCTCGTTAAGCTCGTAGCTCGCTTCTTAATGAACAGAGCCAAGCACAGGTTTCAGCTCGTTAAACTTAACGAGCTTAATGAGCGAGCTAACGAGTTTCATGAGCAGCTCGCTAATACAACACAACACCTATTTTTATGTTATGTGGCAACATTTCTTGGCACATCAACCCATCTATTCCATCTAATCGATCCAACCTAGCCCACATGAGACAATAACTAGCATACCCACTCATGTGGTCACTTTTTTCCTTCATAAAAAACACATCAGAACTAAAGCAAAATGGGGGTAATGTATGTTAACGAGTACTCGCGAGCTTAACGAGCTATTAATGAACAGAGAATCAGAGTTTTTTGCTTGTTAAGCTTAATGAGCTTAATGAGCACGAGCTTAACGAGCACGAGCTTAACTAGCCGAGTAGCTTGTTAATCCACCCCTACACACTAGATAGTGGCATTGACCCACTATAAACGCCAGCAATCTCACAAGTACCACCGGCGTCGGGTGCGCACGCCAGCAGTTTATAAATTATCAGCGGCGTTGGAGGCCAGCGCCTGTAATACGACTTATCACAGGCGTTATACTACCCGCGTCTGGCCTCTGTGGCGGCAATGACGTTTTCCGAAGACCGCTACTAGGCTTTTTCCTACTAGTGATAGGAGGCCACATCTGACTTGGTTATCCTTATTTTATTTTATTTTGAAAACGGGCAAAAGATTGCCACATATATTAATTAAGAGAGAATAGAGTTTGTGTTACAAACACCCCTTAACAATACATGGAAGAATCACTCTCCCGACATGATGGACCCTAGTTTCTTAGCTCCGGCGGCGACCCAAAATGATGCCTCCCTTTTGATGATGTCGAGAAGAACCGTAGGCGGAGCGGCCATTGCTACTTGTAGTCTGCGTTGGTATTTCCCCGAAGAGGAGAGGATGATGCAGTACAGTAGAGATAAGTATTTCCCTCAGTTAAGAACCAAGGTTATCAATCCAGTAGGAGAACCAAGCAAAATTTCGTTAAGCGCACATGCACACACAAGAGCAAACACTTGCACCCAACGCAAATAAGAGGGTTGTCAATCCTCTTAGCGGTTATTTGCAAGGATTAAATCTTATCGAGGTAAATAGATAAACTAAACTACTAATTAAAATAAAAGTAAATAAATCACATCAAGGTATTTTTAGGTTTTTTATATAATAAAGATAGACCCGGGGACCATAGTTTTCACTAGAGGCTTCTCTCTTGAGCACATAAACATACGGTGGGTAGACAAATTACTGTTGGGCAATTGATAGAAAAGCAAATAATTATGACGGATGCATGGCAATGATCATGTATATAGGCATCACGTCCGAGAGAAGTAGACCGACTCCTGCCTGCATCTACTACTATTACTCCACCCATCGACCGCTATCCAGCATGCATCTAGGGTATTAAGTATGAAACAGAGTAACGCCTTAAGCAAGATGACATGATGTAGAGAAGCAAATTCAAGTAATATGAATAAACCCCATCTTTTTATCCTTAATGGCAACAATACAAATATGTATCATGTCCCTTTCTGTCACTGGGATTGAGCACCGCAAGATTGAACCCATCACAAAGCACCTCTCCCATTGCAAGATAAATCAATCTAGTAGGCCAAACTAAACCGATAGATCGGAGAGTAATACAAAGCTATAACAATCATGCATAAAAGAGTTCAGAGAAGACTCAAATATTTCTCATGAATAATATGATCATAAACTCACAATTCATCGAATCCCAACAAACACACTGCAAAAGAAGATTACATCGGATAGAGCTCCAAGAACATCGAGGAGAACATTGTATTGAAGATCAAAGAGAGAGAAGAAGCCATCTAGCTACTAGCTATGGACCCGTAGGTCTGTGGTAAACTACTCACACATCATCGGAAGGGCAGCAAGGTTGATGTAGAAGCCCTCCGTGATCGATTCCCCCTCCGGCAGAGTACCGAAAAAGGCCTCCAGATGGGATCGCGGAAGAACAGAGGCTTGCGGCGGTGGAAAGGTTTTCTCTTCTGGCTCTCTGGGGGTTTCCCAATATTTATGAATTTATAGAAGTGGAATTAGGTCAAACGGAGTCACGTGGGCCCCACAAGGTACCACGGCGCGCCCCCGCCCTAGTGCCTTGTGAAGCCTCCGTGAGGCTTCTGGCCTCCTCCCGAAGCTTCCCAGGTTTCTTTTGTCCAGAAAAAAATCTGTAAAAAGTTTCGTGGCATTTGGACTTTATTTGGTACTATTTCTCTGAAAAGCCAAAAACAAGCAGAAAACAGCAACTGCCACTAGGCACTGGGTTAATAGGTTAGTCTCAAAAAATGATGTATAATTGCATACAATTGCATATAAAAACATCCAAGATTGATACTATAATAGCATGGAACAGTCAAAAATTATAGATACGTTGGAGACGTATCAAGCATCCCCAAGCTTAATTTCTGCTTGTCGTCGAGTAGGTAAATGATAAAAACAGAATTTTTTATGTGGAATGCTACCTATCATGTTTCATCATGTAATCTCTCTCTTACGGTATGAATAATAAGATCCAAATGATTCAAAGCAATAGTCTATAATTTGATATAAAGACATCAATACTCAGGCATACTAGCAAACAATCATATCTTTCAAAATAAAAATGCTAAAGAACGTTATCCCTACAAAATCATATAGTCCTGCCATGCTCCATCTTCTTCACACAAAGTATTTATCATGAACAACCCCGGTTTTATCCAAGCAATTGGTTCATACTTTTTAACGCGCTTCAGCTTTTTCAACTCCCACTCAATACATGAGCGCAAGTCATGGATATAGCACTATGGGTGGAATAGAGTATGGTGATCGAGATAAATAGGAGAAGTCAAAAAAAAGGAGAAAGTCTCACATCAACGAGGCTAATCAACGGGCTATGGATATGCCCATCAATTGATGTCAATGCGAGGAGTAGGGATTGCCATGCAACGGATGCACTAAGAGCTATAAGTGTATGAAAGCTCAACATGAAAACTAAGTGGGTGTGCATCCAACTTGCTTGCTCATGAAGACCTCGGGCATTTGAGGAAGCCCATCATCGGAATATACAAGCCAAATTCTATAATGAAAATTTCCCACTAGTATATGAAAATGACAAAATAGGAGACTCTCTATATGAAAAACATGGTGCTACTCTGAAGCACAAGTGTGGAAAAAGATAGTAACATTGCCCCTTCTCTCTTTTTCTCTCATTTATTTTTTTTCTTTTTCTTTTCTTTTTTTCTTTTTTTTCTCTTCCTTTTTTTTCTCATGGCTCTTTTTCGCCTCTTTTTTTTCTATTTTTTTTCGTCCGGAGTCTCATGCCGACTTGTGGGGGAATCATAGCCACCATCATCCTTTCCTCACTAGGACAATACTCTAATAATGATGATCATCACATCTCTATTTACTTACAAGTCAAAATTACAACTCGATACTAGAACAAAAATATGACTCTATATGAATGCCTCTGGCAGTGTACCAGGATGTGCAATGATGCTAGCATAACATGTATAAAAATGATGAACGGTGGCTGAGCCACAAATACTGTGTCAGCTATATGATCATGCAAAGCAATATGACAATGATGATGTCTGTCATAAAAATGGAATGGTGGAAGTTGCATGGCAATATATCTCGGAATGGCTATGGAAATGCCATGATAGGTAGGTATGGTGACTGTTTTGAGGAAGATATAAAGAGGCTTATGTGTGATAGAGCGTATCATATCACGGGGTTTGGATGCACCGGCAAAGTTTGCACCAACTCTCGATGTGAGAAAGGGCAATGCACGGTACCGAAGAGGCTAGCAAATTGCGGAAAGGTGAGAGTGCGTATAATCCATGGACTTACATTAGTCATAAAGAACTCACATACTTATTCCGAAAGTTTATTAGCCCTCGAAGCAAAGTACTACTACGCATGCCCCTAGGGGGGAGATTGGTAGGAGTTAACCATCGCGCGCCCCCGACCGCCACACAAAGGAAGTCAATCAATAATAATTCATGCTCCAACTTCTTAGTATAACGACAGACCATACGTGCATGCTTCGGGAATCACAAACCTTAACACAATTATTCTTACTAAACCACAATTATCTACTAATACGTCCCACATATTACCATCTTAATATCTCAAAACTATTGCAAGGAATCAAATTTATCATATTCAGTGATCTACATGAAAGTTTTTATTATATCCCTCTTGAATACGTATCATATCAGGACCAAATTCATAACCCGTGCATATTACCATTGCTATCATGAGACTCTCAAAAAGATATAAGTGAAGCATGAGAGTGCAACTATTTCTTTAAAATATCATCACCGCCGTGCTCTAAAAGATATAAGTGAAGCACTAGAACAACTGCCTAGCTCAAAAGATATAAGTGAAGCACATAGAGTATTCTAACAAATCACGAATAATGTGTGTCCCTCTCAAAAAGGTGTGTTCAGCAAAGATGATTGTGACAAACTAAAAAGTAAACAAAAGCAAACAAACTATTTCACAAGACGCTCCAAGTAAAACACATATCATGTGATGAATAAAAATATAGCTCCAAGTGAGTTACCGATAGATTATAGACGAAAGAGGGGATGCCTTCCGGGGCATCCCCAAGCTTAGACGCTTGAGTCTTCCTTGAATATTACCTTGGGGTGCCTTGGGCATCCCCAAGCTTAGGCTCTTGCCACTCCTTATTCCTTTGTCCATCGTAATCTCACCCAAAACTTGAAAACTTCAGCACACAAAACTCAACAGAAACCTTGTGAGATCCGTTAGTATAACAAACAAATCTTAAAATTTAGGTACTGTAGTAAATTGATTCATATTTAATATTGGCATAATTCTACTGTACTTCAACTTCTCCATGACTCATACCCCCCGATACGATCCATAGATTCATCAAAATAAGCAAACTATGCAACAAAAACAGAATCTGTCTAAAACAGAACAGTCTGTAAAGATCTATTTAAAATCCATAATTCAGTAACTCCAAAAATTCTGAAAAATTAGGAAAATGTGGGAAATTCATATACCAATACTGTGTAAAAATTTCAGATTTTTCTGACGCTCCAGTACAGAATTAAAATTCCAGCACTGGATGCAAAACTTTCTGTTTTTTTCCAAACAGCATCAATTATATTATCTTCCAAATCATCCCAAAGGCATTACTTGGCACAAACAATAATTAAAACATAAAAACATAATCCTAACAGAAGCTATAATCATGCAAACACTCAAGAACAGAATAAAAATTTATTGGATTGTCTCCCAACAAGCTCTTTCTTTATAGCCATTATGATAGGCTTGAGATTTCAATGATGCTCACATGAAAGATAGTAATTGAAACACGAAGAGAGCATCATGAACCATGTGAAAAACACATTTAAATCTAACATACTTCCTATGTATAGGAATTTATAAGCAAACAAATTATCAAGACAAGCAATATCTAGCATATGCCAATAGGAAGAATGGAGCATTAATAATTTCAACATAACGAGAGGCAATTTAGTAACATGAAGATTTCTACAACCATATTTTCCTCTCTCATAATAATTACATGTAGAATCATAATCAAACTCAACAATATAGCTATCATAAACAATAATCTCCCTATGATCCATATGCATAAAAAATTTATAATCTTCCAAGATAGTGGGATTAACATCAACTAAGTCATGACCTCTCCAAACCCACTTTTGTCAAAAATTTCATAAGATTGATAATTCTCCAAAGTAGTGGGATCATTATTACCTAAAATTGACGCTCTTTCAAACCCACTTTTAATAGTATTGCAAACATTATTATCAATAACATATTCATCATAAGGCTTAAATAAATTTTCAAGATCATAAGAAGCATTATCACCCCAATCATGATCATTGCAATAAGTAGTGGACATAACAAAATTATCATCCCCAAGCTTGTAGTTTTGCATATTATTAGCACAATTCACATTAATAGAATTTATAGTAACATCATTGCAATCATGCTTTTCAATCAAGGAGCTATCATGAATCACTTTATAAATTTCTTCTTCTAACACTTCATCACAATTTTCAGATTCATGATTTTCAAGCAAAACTTCATAGAAAAAATCAAGAGCACTCAAATCACTAGCAATTGGTTCATTATAATTGGATCTTTTGAAAAGATTGGCAAGTGGGTGAGGATCCATAGTGATCTTAAATTTTTTGCTTTCACTTTCTATTCTTGAGTGTTGTCATGGCAATAAAAGCAAGCAAGCAAACAAACAAGTAAATAAAAATATTTTTGTGCTTTTGTAAAAAAAAAAAAAGTGGGGGAGATGAAAACTAGAGGCAAATGCAAATAAAAAGGCAAGTAAAATAAATGCAAGTGAATGATAATTTGTGCGAAGGTACTTGGTAATTTTGATGATGTCTCCCCGGCAACGGCGTCAGAAATTCTTCCTGCTACTTGTAGTCTGCGTTGGTATTTCCCCGAAGAGGAGAGGATGATGCAGTACAGTAGAGATAAGTATTTCCCTCAGTTAAGAACCAAGGTTATCAATCCAGTAGGTGAACCAAGCAAAATTCCGTTAAGCGCACCTGCACACACAAGAGCAAACACTTGCACCCAACGCAAATAAGAGGGTTGTCAATCCTCTTAGCGGTTATTTGCAAGGATTAAATCTTATCGAGGTAAATAGATAAACTAAACTACTAATTAAAATAAAAGTAAATAAATCGCAGCAAGGTATTTTTAGGTTTTTTATATAATAAAGATAGACCCGGGGACCATAGTTTTCACTAGAGGCTTCTCTCTTGAGCACATAAACATACGGTGGGTAGACAAATTATTGTTGGGCAATTGATAGAAAAACAAATAATTATGACAGATGCATGGCAATGATCATGTATATAGGCATCACGTCCGAGACAAGTAGACCGACTCCTGCCTGCATCTACTACTATTACTCCACCCATCGACCGCTATCCAGCATGCATCTAGGGTATTAAGTATGAAACAGAGTAACGCCTTAAGCAAGATGACATGATGTAGAGAAGCAAATTCAAGCAATATGAATAAACCCTATCTTTTTATGCTTAATGGCAACAATACAAATACATGTCATGTCCCTTTCTGTCACTGGGATTGAGCACCGCAAGATTGAACCCATCACAAAGCACCTCTCCCATTGCAAGATAAATCAATCTAGTAGGCCAAACTAAACCGATAGATCGGAGAGAAATACAAAGCTATAACAATCATGCATAAAAGAGTTCAGAGAAGACTCAAATATTTCTCATGAATAATCTGATCATAAACTCACAATTCATCGGATCCCAACAAACACACCGCAAAAGAAGATTACATCGGATAGAACTCTAAGAACATCGAGTAGAACATTGTATTGAAGATCAAAGAGAGAGAAGAAGCCATCTAGCTACTAGCTATGGACCCGTAGGTCTGTGGTAAACTACTCACACATCATCGAAAGGGCAGCAAGGTTGATGTAGAAGCCCTCCGTGATCGATTCCCCCTCCGGCAAAGTACCGGAAAAGGCCTCCAGATGGGATCGCGGAAGAACAGAGGCTTGCGGTGGCGTAAAGGTTTTCTCTTCTGGCTCTCTGGGGTTTTTCCAATATTTGTGAATTTATAGAAGTGGAATTAGGTCAAACGGAGTCACGTGGGCCCCACAAGGTACCACGGCGCCCCCCCGGGGCGCGCCCCTAGTGCCTTGTGAAGCCTCCGTGAGGCTTCTGGCCTCCTCCCGAAGCTTTCCAGGTTTTTTTTGTCCAGAAAAAAATCTCCAAAAAGTTTCGTGGCATTTGGACTTCATTTGGTACTGTTTCTCTGAAAAGCCAAAAACAAGCAGAAAACAGCAACTGGCACTAGGCACTGGGTTAATAGGTTAGTCCCAAAAAATGATGTATAATTGCATACAATTGCATATAAAAACATCCAAGATTGATACTATAATAGCATGGAACAGTCAAAAATTATAGATACGTTGGAGACATATCAACCATGTTACATAATACGCGGTTGTTTCGCTCGTTCCAAATCGTCCATGTGGTGAGCATGGTGAGCGAGGCCATGACCTTCCGGTTGGGGACGGAAGCATCGGTCAACCCAAGCCACCAATCTAAGGTGGAATGCCTCAGGGGCCAAGTGGAGGTGTCAACTTGAATGAGTTGCAGCCACGCCTTGATCAAGCCCCATAGGCGAATGGTGAACCGGCATTTGAAGAAGAGATGGTCAACCGATTCAATCTCACGCATGCATAAGGGGCACGAGCCACAGTTAGGCCAGCCGCGCTTGGCCAATCGATCCGCGGTCCAGACTCTATTTTGGATGGCCAGCCAAGCAAAGAACTTGACCTTAGGTGGAGCCCTGATTTTTCACACTGCATGCTCCAAGGGAGAGCGAATGAGGCCAAGAAATTGCGCTTTGTAGGCGGACTCCGCCGTGTAGAGGCCACTAGCAGAGTGCTTCCAAACAATGTCGTCGTCAATATCCTCCTGTAGGTGAAAATCCCGGATGGTGGCCCAAAGCTCGAGAAATTGTCTGAAGTGCTCTAAAGAGAAACTGGACGTCATCTTGATCTTTTTAACCCAAGCACCATCCTTTAGTGCCTCCCGCACCTTCCAATTCTTCCTCGTTGACGCCGCATAGATGAGAGGGCCCATATCCATGGGCTTGCGGTTGTGCACCCACGAAGAGTCCCAAAAGGGGGTGCGCGCGCCATTTCCCACGATAATAGTTGAGGAGGCATAGAAGAAGCTGTAGTCCGCATCATCGCATGGGTTGCCCATGCCAACCCACATCTTAGTTGGCTCCTTCCACTCAAACCAAATCCAACGAAGCCTAAGCGCCCTAGCAAATTTCTCCGTGTTTAGCACTCCAAGACTCCCATTGGCGATTGGGCGGCAATCAGTGTCCCAACTACTTGGTTATCCTTATGATCCTATTTTTGTACCTGTAAACGCTCTTGAGCAATAAAGTTTCGTGTGATCGCCTAAAAAAGCGTTTCCAGTGAAAGTGAAGTGTTTGTATTTTTCACCCTTTCAATTTCTTCCTAATAATTACTCCCTCCCTTCCATAATGCAGCGCATATAGATTTTTTGGAAAGTCAAACTTTGCAAATTTTGACAAAGTTTATAGAGAAAACAATTTATATCTACAATACCAAATATATAAAATATGAAACTACATCTTATGATGAATCTGATGATATATGTTTTACATTTTAGATGTAAATATTTTTCTTCACAAACTTTACCAAATTTTGTGAGATTTTACTTTCCTAAAAATCTATATGCACTACATTATGGAACGGAGGAAGTATTTTGTTCTTCGTCCAGTTCATTGTACTGCCTTTTGTTTCCCTTTCTAAGATGCCGTTTGGTTTCTTTATTTAAAAAAACATAAGTGCGTTGTGGGTTGTGGCTGGTGTTCTTCCCCGCTCGGCTGTTCCCCTTTCCACACGATAAATTCTCGCTCTGCCATTGACTCGAGCTCGAGAGACTGCTCCTGCCAGATCTGATGGAGGTGGCCGAAGACACTTCCCTGGAGGCTGCGATTGCATGGCTGGTGCAGACCATCCTGGAAACCCTCCAGATGGATAAGATGGAAGAGTGGATTCGCCAAGTCAAGCTTGATGATGACATCAAGAAGCTCAAGTTTGAGGTGGAGAGAGTCGAGATGGTGGTGGCTGCTGTTATGGGGAGGGCAGCCCAGAACAAGCCGCTTGCCCGATCTCTCGCTCGTGTCAAGGATCATCTCTACGACGCGGACGACGTGGTCGACGAACTCGACTACTACAGGCTCCAACAGAAAGTCGAAGAAGGTAAGCATAATCCCACTATATCCAACCTATGTGTGCTTATTAATAGTTTGATCTTATCTTGCTTGGAAAAAGGTTTGATTTTACTTATATGATCAAGAATAGCCATGCTTTAATATCTGGTCCATGCTTCTTTCGGTACAGTTACCAGGGACGAACCTGACAGTGTGCATGAAGCTGAGAGAATCAATGAGATATCAAGGGGCCATGCTGCTACACTGAATATCAGTGCTGGCAAACTACGGTCCCGGGTATGGGAACACTTTACGATCACAGAAACAACAGTTGACGGAAAGCGTTCAAAAGCCAAATGTAATTACTGTAGAAAGGATTTTAATTGTGAAACGACGACGAATGGGACTTCGTCTATGAAAAAACATTCTGAGAAAGAGCATTCCATGACGTGTACGAAGAAGCCTGGAGCGCATCCACCAAACCCTTCAAGGTACCTAAAGGAAATTATATGTTGCATCAGCACATTTATATACATCTGCTTGAGAGCCCATTGTTGTTCTACATTTCTTCTGATATCCGACCCACCATTTTTTCTCTTACTGCAGCATCGGCTATGCAACTGAAAATGTGACGCCTGTTGAAGTTGGTAGTTCGTCCAACAGAAAAAGAAAGAGAACGAATAAGGAGCCAGCACAAACCACCGCAGATAACACACATACCCGTTGGGACAAGGCTGAATTATCAAATAGAATAAAAAGGATTACTAGCCAGTTATAGTTACAGGATATCCCATGCACTTTCAGTAGAGTTCTCGAGCTACATGAATCAAGCTCTGCTTCAAGTTCAAATCATCACCAACCGAGTACAAGCTCAGATCAGAACGCAAAAACATCAAGTCTTGCTCCAAGGGAAGTGTATGGTAGAGTTGCAGAAAAAAACACCATCAGAAAGTTAATAACAGAAAACAAACGTGATGGTGTAACTGTTCTTCCTATTGTAGGCATTCCAGGTGTTGGAAAGATGACTCTGGCTCAAGTTGTATACAATGATCCAGATGTAAGAAGTCAATTTCACCACAACATATGGGTTTGGGTGTCTCGCAAATTTAATATAGTGAAGCTCACTAGGGAGATGTTAGACTTTATTCCTCGAGAAAGGCTAGAGGAATCTCCTCACGAAAATGAAAGGCATGAAGGAATTAGCAGCTTTGCTAAGCTTCAGGAGATCTTAAAGGAACATATCGAGTACCAGTCAAAGAGTTTTCTGCTTATTTTAGATGATGTATGGGACAATATGGATGATTATCAATGGAGGAAACTGCTATATCCTTTGGTATCAAGTCAAGTGAAGGGTAACCTAATTCTAGTCACAACCAGAAATTTGACAGTTGCACAAAGGTTAGGCACACTCAAACCAATCAAATTAGGTGCTTTGGATAATGATGATATCTGGTTATTGCTCAAGTCATGTGCATTTTGTGATGCGAACTATGAAGGGAACCAGAGTCTAAGCATTGTCGGGAGGCAAATATCAGAGAAGTTAAAGGGAAACCCGTTAGCAGCAGAAACTGTCGGGGCATTATTAAGAAAGAAACTTGACACTGATTATTGGAGAAACTTTCTGAAAAATGAAGGCTGGAAATCCATGCAGCTCGGAGGAATCATGGCTGCTCTGATGCTTAGCTATGATCAGCTTCCCTACAATTTGCAACAATGTATTTCGCATTTTTCTATATTCCCCGACGGTTATCAGTTTCTTGGTAAGGAGTTGGTTAGTTTCTGGATATCACAGGGATTTGTAAAGTGTAACAACTCTAGTCAGAGGTTGGAGGACATAGGATGGCAATATCTGATTGATTTGGTTAACCTGGGATTCTTTGAAGAAACTAAAACAGAAGAATCCTATCAGGGCAGTCAAGTTCTATATTCCATTTGCGGGATCATGCATGAATTTGCGATGATGGTTTCAGTGACTGACTGTGCAAGCATAGATGGTCTGCGGTGCAACAAAATGCCTCGAACTCTACAACATTTGTCAATAGTAACTGATTCTGCATACAAGAAAGATCTGTACGGGATCATTCCTCGTAATGAGAAGTTTGAAGAAATTATGAGAAATACAATTACTTCAGTTAGCAAATTGAGGACATTGGTGTTACTTGGGAAATATGACTCTTTCTTCTTACAATTATTCCAACACATATTCAAAGAAGCACATAATCTACGACTATTGCATATGTCTGCAAGATCCGCCGATTTTCTGAAACGTGGGTATGATGAAGTGGATGGGGCTTTCCCTCAAGTTTTGAGCAAGTTGTACCATGTTCAAGTTCTAGACATTGGTTCATACACTGGTCCTACTATACTTGATGGAATTAATAATCTTGTTAGCCTGCGACATCTTGTTGTACACAAGGGAATATACTCTTCCATGGCTAGCATTGATAACATGATTTCATTTCAGGAGTCACATGGTTTTGAGTTACAATTTTCTAGCAACTTTGAGATAGAGATTTTTTACGGTGCATCATACTACTGGAATTAAGGTGTGTATTAAGTTAATCCAATGGTTGATATTGTTCGGCTCAAAGACTAGTTGGAGGATAGTTTAGTAATTTCTGCTAGGTTAATGTTCGGCTCTGCTTCGACTCCCACGAGCGCCTCATAGGATTAGTGCCTCTGATCAATCGACCAGGGAAAAAAAAATTAATGGATTGCTGCCGCAAACCCTCACCTCACCCTGAGACGGTCCCTGATTTCGCCCGCCGCACTTGACAAGCACAGCTGCACACCCGATCATCTGCTGCTCCGCCGCCACGGGGGCTGCAGGGAAGAACGACGACGCCACCGACCGCTGTTCGCCGTCTCAACACCAACAAAGAAGAAGCTTGGAATCGGGGAGCTTGCCATGCGAAATTCCAGCACTCAAAACATCAAAGTTCCTTGTACGGAGCATAGCACACGTCGCTCACCCAACCGTACCAGTTTCGCTCGTGATGTTTGGGAGCCAATTCCTAATTCAAGCCTAAGCAAGCTATAGCACCTTATCAACTGAGAACTAATGATGAAAATTGGAAGCGGAGGCCAGCGAGCACCATGTTCTCTCGTTAATGGCGACGTGCTTGGCGGCGCGGCCCAAGGAGAGCAACGTATTCTCCAGCTCCCCCGCGCCCAGACCCGCTCCCCCGGCAGCTCACCAGTCACCACCGCGTTCATCCCCAACCAGCTGTGGGCTCGCACCACTCTGCTAGCAGCACGAATGGCAGCGCCGGCGGCCTCCCTCCAGACGTCGCTTGGGGCGTGGACTGCCTAAACTGCCCCTCACATCTGAATATACTGCCTGAATTATGGTGTAGTATTGACATATCTGGACCGTAGGATCACAAAAATAAACGGCAAAAAATATTTTGATGTACTGTAGAAGGACTCTTGAGATAACATAACTCCAATCCATGAGCGAGCTTGTACAAGATTGGATGCATAAATTTCATAATGTTTTTTTTTTTTTGAACAATATAAATTTCATAATGTTAAAACTCTGAAGGAGGTTTATGAGGCAGTATGGGAAAGAAATAAACTGTTAGAAAAACTGTACTTATTCTGGAAGGGATCTTTTGTGGAAACGGGCGTGGAGCTTTTGCCAATGGCTGAAGGTGGCACAAGTCCCCAACCTTCTGTGGACACAGTGAGAGAGGTGCTTGAGGGTCTTGAACCACGTCAGCACATAAAGATCCTCCAGATATCTTGGTACACTGATGCTACCTCACCAGTCGGTCTTGCCAGCAATACCTCAGTCTCATCCTTGACGACACTTCATCTACACGCTTGTGGAGAGCGGCAAATACTTCCATCTTTCGAAAGGTTTGGGAACCTGACAACACTAATATTGAGTAACATGCAGAAAGTAACAGAAGTGTTGGTTCCTTCACTGGAGGAGCTAGTTTTAGTTGAAATGCCAAAGTTGGAGAGATGTTCATGCATTTCCGTGGGGGCTCTGAACTCTACCTTAAGGGTACTGCAGATCCAGAACTGTCAAGCACTGAAGGAGTTTGATCTGTTTGAAAATTCCGAAGTTGAGCAGAGTTCATGGTTGCCTAGTATTAGGAAACTGACTTTGCAGGATTGTCCTCATCTGAAAGTGTTGAACCCTCTTCTACCTTCAACCACCTTTTGTGAGTTACATATCAGTGGAGTTTCAACATTTCCGAGTATGAAGGGATCATCCGGTGAAAAGATATGTATTGGGAATACTGATGGGAAAGATGATGAATACATTGATTCTGATGAGGAAGAGAATGGATACAATGTTATTGATGAATCTTCTGATCAGTTGAGGATAATGGATGACAAAATTTTGGTGTTCCGTAATCTTAGAAACCTCAAATCGGTGGTGATACGTGGTTGCCAAAATCTAAGGTCACTGTCTTTCAAAGATTTTAGTCATCTCGTCTCTTTGACGAGTTTGAAAATATACTGGTGCCAAGAACTTTTCTCTTCAGATGTGACGTCAGAGTATACCCTTGAAGATGTGACAGCTGCGAACTACAAGGCCTTCCCATCTCTTGAAAGTCTCAGTATTATCTCATGTGGAATAGCGGGGAAATGGCCCTCTGCGATGCTGCAACATGCTCCAGACCTAGAGGAAATTAAATTAGAGGATTGCGGCAATGTAAAGAGTCTATCAAATCTTAAGTCACCCAGGGAGTACTTGTCATCAGGAAGTCCAGATGACGTGTTCACAGCCAGTGAGGACCCGTCATCAGAAAATGAAGTTGCCATGTTCACAGGGTTATCTCGAGAAGGACGTTTGCACATTCCATTAAATCTTGTCTCCTCTCTCAAGAAGATATCTATTGCGTACTGCTTCCCTCGTCTAGTAACATTTAACTGGAGCGACGAAGGCATCTCCGGATTCGCGTCCCTTGAAAAGTTAACCATTCAGGGCTGCCCCAAGCTGCTCTCGTCTTTGGTGCATGAACACAGAAATTATGGCTGGGCTAATGCAAAATGCCTACTCCTACTCCCAGAACCGCTTGAAGAGCTTCACATCACTGAGTATTCCCAAGAAACGTTACAGCCCTGCTTCCCGAGTAATCTCACCAGGCTTAAAAAGCTACAGGTTCGGACAGGCTCGGGTTTGGACTCGCTACAGCTCCACTCATGCACGGTATTGGAAGAATTGATAATTGAAGGCTGTGAATGGATTGCCGCACTAGAGGGCTTGGAATCCCTTCGCGGTCTCAGGCATTTGAGAGTACTCGGTTGCCCTCGCTTGACACCATATTTGGAGAGCTATTCGAGTATGTGCTCTCCGTTGGAAACGCTACAGATCGACGACCCATCTGTCCTTACCACGTCATTCTGCAAGCACCTCACCTCCCTGCGACGCCTACAACTTACACGTTTGGTGGGAGTGACGAGACTAACTGATGAGCAAGAGCGAGCGCTTGTGCTCCTCAAGTCCCTGCAAGAGCTCCAGTTTTATGATTGTCATGCTCTCGTTGATCTTCCTGTGGGGATGCACAGACTTCCTTCCCTCAAGAGTTTGAAGATAGATGACTGTAGGGGCATCTCAAGACTGCCGGAAGCAAGCCTCCCACTTAATTCGCTGGAACAACTGGAAATCAATTTTTGCAGCATGGATCTGGTTCATCAATGCAGGCTGCTAGAAACAACCAAGCTAAATGTCAAAACTCTTGGATGTCTTTATTCATGCGGTGTGCTTCAGTATTAGTTACTGGACGCCTTGTTAAGGACTTGTTTTTAATTTTTACACACACAACATATATCACCGGCTTGCTTTTGAGGTAATCTTGTGCCATATATCCTTAGAGTTGACATATGCCCTCATAAATGTGCGGTGTGCTCATTCCAGAACGAGCTGTCTCTGCAGCCATTCAAGCTGCTCAACATATATATATATTATGTAACAGGTAAACCCTCGTCTTTTGCTGCTTGCTCCTCGTGTCAACTAGAAAAGATGATTAATTTCCATTTCCTTGACCGCAGAGAGAACTACATGAGAGTATATTATGCATTATGTTTTTGTTTACACAAGTTAGTTTAATCTTGAATTCCCTTGCTACGCCATGCACATAGGATCTGCAGCTACAATAACACACCTCAGAGATTAGAATATTAGCTCTCGTCTGATACGAAATACATATGTTGGGGCACTCTTAATTAAAATTCATGAGTTGATATGCAGACAGAGTCAGGACGGCCTCGGCAGACACCTGGTGTGCAAGAATGAGTAAATTTGGATATGCTATCTTGGTACATCCTATTGAGCTCATTTCTTCCCATTTTCTTTTATCTTTGTGATGCTTCAAACTATTCTTATCTTGGTACCGTCGTTGGATCTTCACAGAATTTTGCTCGAGTCATTCTGTCAGTGGTTGTTTGCTTTGCGGACTTGTGGTTGTGCTCTCTGTTTGGTCAAGCTGACCCTGAAACTCGCTGGAGCCGTGGTCGGGAATGTGAGGCACGATAAAAATTATCATCAAAGCGAGGCACAATAAAGCTCCCTGTTCCTTGTTTACTGTACGAGCTGCTTTCTTCAGTGTGGAGTATAGTTCCAAAATGTAACTGAAAATGGGACGGAGAAGGCCGAAGCCTGCAGATGGGTTTGGTCCTATCGGTGTGCCAAAGCCCAACAGTAACGCCGGCTGATATGGCCTCCTGTATGTAGTAAGAAACAAGAGCTGGTATTGTATGGCCCCTTCCAGTTTCATTCATTGTCCTCCCTCCCATGTGCAACGCGTTCCAGTTCCCTTGCATACATATCTGAATCTGAAGGAATGGATATTCAGTATGACAATAGCGCCATATTTGAAAACTGAAATGCGTTTGCATTCACCAAAGGTCGATCACCATTCGCTTGCTTTGAACTTTCAGGGTGTATATTGCCAACAAAGTACACCTACTCTTTCTGCCAATCATCTTGGGCAGGCGGCACAGAGCCGTCGTTGTCGTTGATTTGGCCCTCCGAGTAAGATAACCAGATCAGTTCGCAGACTTATTTTTGCACAGAGCAACCCACAAATACTTTTTTTTTTACGGAACCTCGTCAGAGGGCAGGGAGCTCCCGCATTGCATTAAGAAGAAGAGAATTGGTCCAGTTAATAGGGGAAACCGGACCCAAAAACCATACATGGCACGGTTAATCAAGGAAAACCAGCGAAGACCGCACACACCCGAATAGCACTCAAGGGACGTCGTCCGAGCCGGATACAAGGGTGCCTAGGCCCAAGACCATCGACAACACAACATACCCAACCAAATGAACCTCTGCAACCTCAAGAACACGCCTGCAACTAGATGCGCACTCGCGCCTAACCTTCAGAAAAATGATATCACGCATTAACCTCCACCAAGGCACGAATTGTCTGGATCGCCGTCGGCGTAAGCGGGTTCTTGTACATCCACAGATAAGACTTCATCTTCTCTTGCACATCCTTCTCGGTGACTTTCTTAGATGTCGTTCCCTTCGGTACCTCCCCAAAAGCCTCCGCCAACCTATATTCAGCACGCTTGGCAGTCGGGATGTTGCAACTTTTGTTCTTCTTATCCAAACGTCCACTACGCCTCTCGGAACAAGTAGATGCCCCTTCAATATGCACATGAATCGGTGCTTCGAGCAAGGACCGCGGCGCCGTGCAACTGAAACTACTTAGGAACTCATCCAGCAAGGTGGTTGAAGCCGAACCTTGAGGCATGCCAATGTCACCAAGTAGCTCCTCGGACCCAGAACACATCATATTGGTAGTGCCCCCTGAAGCAAGCATCACTGGAGAGGGGACCAAGGGAGGCACCTCTCCAGCCAAGCCAACGGGCAAAACCACCTCAATTCGCTCCATGTCCTTGCTCGCTATGACTATCTCCTCAACTGTACCTTGCTCCTCCTCACGTTGAATCACCATCTTGTACAAAACTGCATCCAAAGTAGGAAGAACATCTGCAGACAACGCCATAGTAGCCAGTACCTCAGGCGAGCAACCGGTCACACTAGTCTCACTGACAGTGAGAGGCGCCGGTTCCTCATGCTCACACCAGGGAGGAGGCGGACCCATCGACGCCGAGGAAGAAAAAGGTCCCCCACCGTTTCCCGTAGTCCCTCCCTCTCGCACCTTAGGAGACCAATTGATGGCCGGCAAAGAAACAACTCTACCACTGATAGCCTCCAGCCGCTCCAAGAGGCCCGAAACCTGAACCGCTCAACCCTGCAGAGCGACCGCCATGTCGTGGAGGGGCTGAATGACCTCCTCCGTACGAGCGGCAGCTAGGGCTTGCATCTCGGTGCGTAGCGCCTCAATCTATGTTGCAAAGTGGGGTTGCAGCAGCCCCAATTCAGCAATAATGGAAGACTTGACGAGGTCGGCCAGACCCGAGCAGGGGGCGCCGGAGTTGCTACAAGGCGCCTCCTGAACGAGCACAGCCGGAGAGGCAGCACCTGAGGCCCACGAGCGATGCCGCGGATATGGCGGAGGCGCTTGGCAGGCTGGCACATCCGGTGGCCGATGTGGATAGGCCGCAGGCGAGGGGGAGTGGCGGCTTGGAGCTTGTCCCGCTCACGGTGGCCAGAGATGCCACAGCCCAGGCACCTTATAGGGTCGCGGCAGTCAGCCATGAAGTGCTCCGACGCCAGGCAACGGAAGCAGAGGCCATATGCTCTTCTCTTGAAGGCGAGGGAGAGATTGGCCCCTTTCCTGGGAGGCGGAGCAGGCGCACGCCTTCTCCATCCGCGAACGACGGTGTCCCCCAACCTCCACCCATGGCTGCTTGGAAGACACCACAGGTGCGTCGGCGACCAGCTTCGGCGTAGAGTTCACGGGAAGGCGAGGCAGAGGAGGTGGCAGGAGGAGCTCAGAGCACCCCAGGGAGCAAGGGACGGGAGCCTCCAGCCCTCCAACGGCGGCAACAAGCGAGGGATCTGGATCTGGATCGGGAGGGGAGCAGGGAATGGGGGGTGGAGGTGGAGTGGTGCCTGGGAGGTCTGCTGGGGAGAGGGAGGAGGAAGCTGAGGAGGCCATGAGACAAGGATGAGGAGGAGCTCGGGGATCGAGTCTACGCAGCGGCGGCCGAGACGGCGGCGGCGCGGGAGCTCGCTCTCATCTTGGCCCTGTCCAACCCACAAATACTTGCATCATAAATGGAATCAAAAGTCAACCAACAAGGATAGAAGCCTATGGCTACATGTACAATCGGAGTAGCTCTCTTCTTTTTACGTGATATATTGTGTTATCAAGAAGAAAACTATTCATATATGTCTTTGCTTTGGAGATTTGTACATATCTGAATTTTCTTGAGTTTGTTATATGCGTATTTTGGTACAATTTACAGGCTTTTTATAAATATAAGAAAGTTCTATAAAAAAAATATCCAACACAAGAAAATCAGTAAAGAATATTAAAATTATACTTATATCAATATCAAGTGAAGAATATTTATTTCATGATTCAGTTATATTAGCCAGACATGCTTTGCACGCAGTTACTAGTTTGCAGCAAAGTTAAACAAAATACAATCAAACACGCTCTACTACAACTCTACAAGCAAGCAACAAGATGGTTTATAGATTCTCTTTTGATAATTCTAAGTTGCCCGATTTTTTTTTAAAGTTCGCATAAAATTGCACTCTCAGTTGTGTATAGGAGTAGTAAAGTGTAAGTGCAATTTTTAGTCTCTGGTTATATCAGTCTTTTTTCCCATACGAACCCGAAAAATGTCAGGTTTCACTATCATAGAGATAATGGAACAAGTTATATCAGTCACTTGTAGAGTGTAGACGATGGTAGTTAGATGTGGATAAGAAAACTAGAAATGTGACTAGTTTAACAAGGGAAAGTAGTGGCTGCACCCAACTTCGGTGCACCCACACAATAAATGGTAAATTTGGAAAAAAAAAATATAAAGAAATTCAAAAAAAATTGAAACTTCGTGGATGTGATTATGAGCAAATGTTTTACGAGCTTGCAAAGTTTGGTCACCAAAAAACATCAAATGATGTCCATACAAAACGAAATACAAATGATGCTCTGCACCCAAGTTTACTGTTCACATGTTTCAGCACAAACTCTTTTTTTGTACAGAGCTTCTCGGATGTCATTTGGCCACCAAATTTTGCAAGCACCTAAAACATTTGGCCATAATCACATCAACAAAGTTTCAGATTTTTTTGAAATGTTTTGCTAAGTCTTTGATCGTGGGTGCAAAGTCACTGGGTGCACAAAAACCACACTCGTTTAAGAAAAAGCAACTACAAATAGAGAGCCTGTCATTTATCACTTGGAGCAATCTTACAATGACCTTGTGTTTATTTAGAGAAGATATTTTAAGAAATGAAAAATGAACATGTATATTCTCGTAAAAGGAGAAGTTTCTTGGTCAACCGAATAATATCATGAACGCTAATTCTTTATCTAGCAGTTAATCGTATAGCTGCATATTTATAGGTGACTTTAGATTCAGAGATTAAAATGTGAACATATTAATACCTAAAGTTGCGTAAACGTATTTGTACAATTGTAGTGGTGAGATGCAACTCGAGCAATTAAGAAATAGTTCTTGCAACCTATCAAATTTAGCATTTCATGCGTACCCCCTCGCGTCGCTCCCGCGAGCGACCGAGGGGGCAAACCCTAGCCGCCGCCGGGGCTAGGCCTCCTCCAGCTCCCTCCCTCGCCGCCGCCGATGCGCGCCGCCGATCTGGTCGGCGTAGGCGGCAGCGGGGATCTCTCCTCTCCTCGCTCGATGCCGCGCGGCGCGGGACGACGGCTTCAGCGAGGGCCTCATACTGATCCAAGGCACGGCGGCGGTGCTTGGCAGCGCGGGTGGAGTTCGGCTGGGCGTGACGTGGCGGTCGGCTGGGCGTGGCTAGAGGATGGAGGTGGGGCTGGGCGTGGCTGGTCGCGGTGGCGGCGGCGGCGGCGGCGTCCGGCCCGGATCCGGTCTTGGCGGTGGCGATGGCGACGGCTGGCCCGGATCCGGCCATGGTGGTGGCGGCGTCCCCTCCACCGGGGATGACGGGCCAGGTGGTGGGTCCTTGTGGCGGCGCCGGTGGCGGCGGATCTTGGGATCCCGTTTCCGAGCTCGTCGCAGGACGCGCGTGACGGCCGGAGATTCCTCCGGCGTCGACGGCGCTTGATGCGGGATCGCGGCGGCGGTTGCCGTTGTATGGGCGATGACAGCGGCTGGCGCGACGGTGGGTGCTCCCTGTAGCACCCGGAATCGGGGCGGCGGCCCCTCTTCATCAATGGCGGCGTACTCCGGGGTCGTGTGGGCGACTCGGAGTCTGGATCTCAAGGTGATGACGGACTTCTGAGGCTGGTGGCGGTATGGGACGTCCCCTCCATCAACAGATCGGGTTCGATGCGGCTCGGCAGGTGACACATGTGACTCTTTCGGAGTTGTCAGGCAGTGCCTGTCGCCGGCAGGTGAAGCCACTGGTGGATGCGCTACCGGCGGATGTTACGCACGGCGTCTTATGTGGAGACGTCAAGTCATGCCTGCTATCGGCAGGTGATGCATGGTGGCTCTGGTGGAGGGCTCATGTTTAGCCTGTTGCTGTTGGATCGAAGGTGGTGCGGCAGTAGCGGGAGGCAGGCGGTATGGGACGTCTTTATCTTCCGTTGTCTTCTCCAGAGGTATCCGGCTATCGAGGCGTCGGTAGACGGATAAGGGCAGATGGTACATGAGGCTTCAACGATGATTTTATGCACTCCGGTGGAAACACAAGATCTCAGATCGGGCTATGTCGTCACGCGCCTGCGTCGTGTCCTTGTTGAAGGTGATGGATTGAAGCTTGGCTTTGGGGATGTGAATCCGGAGTTCAACCTTGTGGTGGACTCGCCATCATCGGCGCACATGCGGCGTTTTCTTCTTGAAGGCGTAGCCTAGGAGTTGTGTATTTTTCGTCTCTGTTGTGTCTTGTAACATAGGGTTAGTGGCTATCTGGGGAAGCCACTGTCGCGAGGTATTCGGCCTCAGGTTTTTTTTTCCGTTTTATTTCCGAGTCGAGTTTGTTCGGCTGCTGGATTTTGCATTTTTTAATAATATATGACTGCATGCATCGTGCTGATGCAGAGGCAGGGGTTATCCTCCTTTTCAAAAAAAAAAAAATTGTAGCCGTGTTCACCTTTGGTCTAGTTGAGGCGTCGGCTGGCTTCTGGGTGTCCTGAGACGTGGCTGGACGACGTGCCTCCGGGAGGATGGTCCTGTGGGTGTCCATCCTGCCCCTAGTCGTCGTGGTTGCGCTTCGAGGCTTTGTCGTTCTGAACATGAAGTAGCAGATTGGTATTGTGTGTCACGTGTGTGTGTGTCTCCGAGCTTGATGTATATTTGCTTCCATGGTCTTTTTTTTTTTTTTTGACCGGAACAGCAGGAGCTTTGCCTTTTCATTATATTAGAGGGAATACTGTACAAGGCTGCTGGAGGTAGCAGCCGGAGAGAGAAAGGGTAAAAACACCAATGGAAGAAAAGAAGCTGAAGCCCAAGGGCAGTCAGCTTCACACCCAAAAGGAAAACTACTCCCCTGCCTCCCTAAGGAGGCTTATCGCATCTGTAGCAAGAAGCAACACCGTAATACTGGACTTCGTTGAAGCTTTGAAGACTCTGTTGTTTCTCTCAATCCAAATGTTCCAAGCAATGTATACTGCCGCCGTGCACTCGTCTGCTGCATTTCCTTTCTTCTTCAGACTACGTATTTTGCTCCACCAATCCGAGATGGAGGTTGCACCCATGGCCGCCTGAGCAGCAGCTGGGAAAGTGTTGCTGGCCTTGTACCAAACTTCTTTCGCAAAAGGGCAATCAAGGATGAGGTGCTTGGCAGATTCAAGAATCTGGTCACAGCCCGAGCAATAATCATTGTGATCCCAGTTGCGAGCAAGAAGTCTGTCAGCAGTCCATAATCTATTTTGAAGCAGAGTCCAAATAAAAAACTTGATCTTGCCCTCCGCTTTGATGTTCCAAACGTTCAGAAGCTGTGGCTGTGGGATGCGAGTTAGGAACTGAAAGTGGTAAGCAGACTTGGCAGAGTAAATTCCATCAGCCGTTAGGTTCCAGCGGATAGAATCAGGGCAAGCTTGTAAGGAGGTTCCTTGCAAGGTGCACCACAGGCTGATGAAGGAATCCAATAAATCTGAGGTGTTAATATTCCTCAAGCCTCTCATCCAAGAGCCATTTGACAGGGCTTCATTGACAGTCAACTTCTTAGATCTGGCCATCTTGAACAAATCCGGGGCAATCTCCTTGGGAGCAAGGCCATGAAGCCATCTGTGACTCCAAAAATTTGCGAGTCGCCCATCACCCAACGAAATGGTTGTGCAGGCCGCAAAAAGGTTCAAATCAGCCTGCTCACACGGCACCGGAGTTCCCTTCCATGGTCTGCGAACCACATCCCATTCATACCAAGGCCAGCGTAGGCGGAGGGCACGGCCGAATGCATGGATATCTTTGATGCCCAGGCCACCCACATTCTTGGGTGCGCAGATCCTCTTCCAATTAACAAGACATTTACCACCGTGGGCTTCCTCATCAGCATTCCAAAGGAAATTACGTCTCATCTTGTCAAATTTCTTAGTGAACCATCCACTCGGTGCAAAGGCAGTTAGGAAAAAGGTGATGGTGGCTGTAAGGACAGAGTTGATCAGATCAAGGCGTCCTGTCCGGTTGAGAAGCTTCCCTTTCCATCTGCATAATTTCCCAGCACCCTTGTCAAGGAGTGGCTGTAAATCAATCCTTCTCAGCGTTTTGAAGGAAAGGGGGAGCCCAAGGTACTTGCACGGAAAAGATCCAATAGAGCCACCGAAGCTTGCAAGACAAGACTCCACTCTATCATGTTGGCATCGGATAGGGTAGACCACACATTTAGCCGGGTTGATTTTGAGACCAGAAATAGAACCAAAGACCTCCAGAATCTTGAGAATAGCAAGAAGCTGAGAACGATCTGGCGAGGCAAAAATTGCAGCATCATCTGCATAGAGGCTGGTTCTCATCCTCACCACATTCCTAGGCAAAGGAGCTAGAATGCCCTGGCTTGTGGCGCACTCAAACATCCTCAGCAGAGGGTCCATGGCAAGGATAAAAAGCATCGGAGATAGCGGATCCCCTTGCCGCAGACCTTTTTTGTGAGCAAAGGGAGGTCCAGGACACCCATTCAGAAGCACCCGAGAAGATGAAGAGGCCAACAGCAGACTAATAATGTTTCTCCATCTCTGCCCAAAACCATAAGCCTCCATTACATCTAGCAGATAAGGCCAACCAACCGAGTCAAAAGCCTTGGCGAAGTCAGGTTTCAGGAAGACCAGTGGAATATTTCTCTTGTGAGCATCTTTGATAGTATTTTTGACATAAAGAAAATTATCCTGGATCGATCTCCCACGGATGAAAGCACTCTGGGTGCAGGAAATAAGTTGTTGCAGCTCCGGCCCCAGCCTATTTGCCAACAATTTGCAGACAATCTTTGCAAAGCTGTGCAACAAGCTCACAGGTCTGAAATCATTGGCCGAAACCGCAGCCTCAATCTTGGGGAGCAGAACTATGTTAGCAGAGTTAAGAAGGTTCCAGTTGGCTCCTCGAAGGCAAAAAAATTGGTGCACCGCAGCCACCAAATCATCCTTGATTAACGACCAGAATCTTTTGAAGAATTTCCCTATAAAACCGTCCGGCCCTGGAGCTTTTTCATCATGCAAGTCGAAGACAGCCACCTTAATCTCCTCCTCCGAGAAAGGCATCTCCAAGTGTTGTAGGTCAGCCGAAGGATGCTGTAGTAATTCCCAATTGATCACCCTCCTCTCTGCAGCCGCCGAACCCAATAGTGACTTGAAGTGTTTGAAGAGGAGCTCCTCTTTGAGTTTGTGCTCATTAACATCACCATTCTGTCCTCTAAGCACTGGAATATGGTTCTTTCTCCTTCTACCATTCGCTCTCAGGTGGAATAGTTTAGAGGAAGCGTCACTTGCTTTGATCTTGGAAATTCTTGATCTTTGGCGCCACCTAATTCTCTCCACAGCCGCAATGCCCAGCAACCGAGCCTTAAGGGTTCTACGAAGTTCCCATTCAGCCTCGGAGAGCTCCCGATCCTCCATTGCCAAGTCCAAGTTAAAGATGACCTCGTTTGCCACATTGAACGCCAAATCTGTTTGGTATGTCTGTGCCAAATATATCATGTTATAATCAGAGTTGACATACTTCCTAAGGCCTTGTTCGGTAGTCAGGGGACCAACCCTCTAGGGGATTCAATCCACCCAGGGATTGGGTGATCCCAACTCCCTCACCCAATCCACGTAGGGATTAAACCCCTAGATCCCCTCAAGGAATCTCCCAACAGGCTGTCACTACCGCCGAGTTTGCTTTGGGCCATGCCGCCGCTGAGAGTTCTTCTTCATGTCGCGCGTGGTTTCTTTCCACGGGTGGGGAGACGATTGTTTTATCCCCGTGTTTTTTGCGGGGATTTGAGGGGTTTCGGCCGGGGAACAGCCCACGCGGGGCTTAACCGAACTCGCATGAATCGGATGGGCCGGGGTTACACCCCGGCGGGGGTGATCCCTGTGGACCCGCGTGGATTGTGCAGAGAACCCTGCGTGGATGGGTGTAACCGAACAAGCCCTAAATGTACAATGTGCTTATTCTGAAACAAGGTGTCTTTGTAGGAATTCAAGCCGCTTCATGTTTTCTTGTTTGTTCAGTGTGATGATTAATTCTCATCTCCTTGACTACAGAGGGAACTACAAAAAAGAAACCAAAGATGCATTGGGTTTTTCTGTCACTACTGCCTTTCCAAGTATTCCTAGTTACCTCATTTTCCATGCTCGTACGCACTGCAGCTACAGTGTGCTTCGGAGATTGGAATCCTAGCTCTATGTGATGAACAGACCAGATGAACATTTTGTGGCCGACAGAGCTCACATGTCGCAACATCAGAAATAAGGATGGATTCCAAAGCAGACACCTAAATTCTGTACATAGTTTTGAATACACAAGGTTGCGACCTATTGTTTTGTTGCTCATTACTAGTTCTTGATGTGATACAGATGAATAATGATGCTACCTCTGCCATCTCTGTACTATCTTTTCTCCGTATTTTCAAAGTATAACTCATTTTTAGTCTGTTTGTGATGCTGGACAAGTCATGTTGTACTTTGAACCGCGCATTAATAATTTTGCTCCTGATCTGGATCACTTGCATCAAGTGGTAGCATGCTTTGATGTGTGCATTAACAAAAGATTAGAAAATGTACATTATACCTGATGGCGTAATCGATCTTTCTGTTGTGCTTAAGTTGTTGTCGACCATGCTCGTCGTTTTCAGACTTCCTGAGCTTGCTGGCCTGTGAATGTGCTAAGCAAACAAATTTTCTCGTCAATGATAGGCACAAGTAAAGGACAGGACAAGTTAACTGAATCCAAGGCAACCTGCACATCTCAGAGACAAGAACCACTCAAATCATACTGTTCAAGTAAGATGCTACAGGAAGTTAAGCTATCCATCCTCTGAGACCAGCGTAGGATGCTCTCTTAACTCAAATCATACTGTTAAAATAAGCTCCTCTGCAATGTAAGAACTTCAGTTCATGGAGAATAAACAGGGAGTTCGACAGTACAACTGGATGATGAGGAGCCACTGCCCGAACCGCCAGAGACATTCAATACCTCAGCATCCTGCTCGATCTCCACTCACAGCTTTCAGCCTCAGCAGCACCGTCGACCTCTCCAATGTCCTTCTGCAGCTTCGTAAGGATCTGGCCACAGCCCTCCGGCTCCGCATCGACGCCAAGAGGGGGGGGGGGGGGGGGGGGGGGGGGGGGGAGCGTTACCTGAGCACACTGCCATCACGGCGGGCCAGCCCCCCCTGGCCGGAACGTCCGGCATCCGGGCGGCGGCGGCGTCTGGCAACTATCGGCGCGTGGCGTCGGAGGGTAAGCCTGAAGACAACAAACTAAATGGGCCAGACATTGGCACGGGCCATTAGCACATACGTTTTTAAATTTTCCAAGAAAGTATAGGTCTTAAAATTATATTCAGTAATCACTTTAAGAAATGATATATTAATGATTCATTTAATATATCAATGAAAAATGTTTCATCTAGTCTTTAATTTTTTTCACACGACTTCTGCAAATTTTTCAAGTATACTAAATATTTGTTCACGCTACTAGAAAAAAATAGACTTGCAAAAACAAATTGTGTAAAAAACCATGTTATAGGTAAAACAATGTTTACGTTCTCAGCTAAAAAAACAATGTTTTCGTTCTAATTTTAAAATATTCATGCAGTTAAAAGTATATGTTTTATGTATCTCAAAAAGTTGTTTAAATATTTCAGATCAAAATGCTCATATGTATGAAAACAAATGTTCAAAATTTATAATGAAAGAATAGTAAAATAAAAAAGGGAAATAAATAAATAATAAATAGTAAAATAAGGTAATAAATAGATAAAAATTTCTCATATCCATATAAATGTTCCTGTGTTTACCACAAAATAAAATGCAAAATGAAACATAGAAACATAAAATAACTTTAAATGGAATATAGTTTAAAAAAGGAAAAAAGAAAATATAACAATAAACATACAAAATAATGCAAGAAATGAAATAAAAAATAAATAGATAATAAAGGAAAAGAAAGGCAGAGATGAACCTAAACTTCAAGCGAGGTGTCCTCTTTAGTGAAGGGAGCAAGGGTATTTGTTGGCCGAGACTCTCAAAGAAGAAGACGAGACATTTGTTGTCATTGAGGGCATAGCTTGGCATCTGCCTCTCCATGGAGTTAGGGGTGCGGTCATGTATTTCATTGATTTCGAGGTAAGGACAACATATTGAGGTGAATTTTCACTTAACGAGAAAATAGTAGCTCACTGAAAGTTAGAAATTCTATTCATCCCATCCTAGGATCCATTTGACTGATGGATTTACTAAATCTCTTCTGGTTGGAATGCTCACAAAGTTTATGAATAATATCAACATAGGAAAGCTGGGATCAAGGGAATAAAGATAGGGAAATTTGCGTTTGGTATGTTATGATTGTAAGATATTCATATATGGATAAAGACCAAGTTGTTTCTTAATCCTTTCTTGTAATCCAAGTTGTATAAACCCTAGGTCGATCGGCCTCCTATCAGTATATATACACATGGCACCCTGCGGGTGTAGAGACACTTCACCAAATATTGTAGTCGTCTATTCCAGCAATAGGGTTGAGGTTTTTGATACTGTTGCGGCCATGCCAACTGTGTCCTTGAAGATTCTCTCTGACCTGAACATCCTCTCTGGTCCGAAAGCCCCCTCATGAGCATTGAGGTGAGCACGACGAGCAGCTGCATGACAAGGGCTTACGGCATTGATAGGTGGGAGAGTGGTGCCAAGGTGAGGGAGGTGAAGTCAAGGCATAGGTGGAAGATGTAGTCCAATCTTGTGAGTTGTGTGAATTGACGACTTCGAGGGCCTCATGCGTGCAGCATGTGGAGCGTCCGCTCATATAGGTGGCCGCTCGACTGCTTCATGCAAACCATGGGAATGGACTGGATAGGATTTTTCTTCTGAACCGGATGTCTTTCCTGCGAAGAGTTCAACACCAGGTCCAAAATGCAAAACCTGCAACAAATGACAATAACTAGTTCAAACTGGAACAACTGCGCTTTACCTGGTCTAAATAGCAATTTATAATATCTATTGCCAAGTCAAAGATCAAAGTTGATTTTTGTTAACTAACTAGTATTAGTTAGCTTGCTGCACATTTTATAAAAGTTGTGCAACTTTAGATTAAAGATGTGAAACGATGCACATTTCAAGATGAGATTGCAACAAAGCTCTTTTAGAGCATCTCTAGCAGATGCGCTATCCCGTCGCCGGCCCATAAATTTGCGGCCGGGATAGCGTATCCGGACGATTTTGGGCCAGATCAGGTCCGCTAAAATACGGCGGCCCGCAACCTTTTACGGCCGGCCCGCAAACCACCCCCTCCAGCCACTATATCTACGGGGAGTGGGGGATTTAGGGTTGTCGTCTCGCATCCAGATCTACCGCTGTCCTCCTCCCCTCCGCCGCATTCCTCCTCCCCTCCGCCACCTTTTTTTTGTGCTCCGGCCAGCCATGTTAGGAGAAGGTGCTGGCCGCGGACGTGGTGGCCGCCGCCGGTCCCCGCCGCGCAAGCGCCGGCACGACGCGGAGGCCGGCAGCTCTAGCGGCCACACCATCGAGCCTTGGCGCGTGTGCAGGCGCGCGAGTGCAGCGCCCTCTCCTGTAGTGGCGGGTGGCGCCGCTTCGACGAGCTTCTACAACGCCCTCTAGCCGTCCACCAAGGCTATGCGCGAGGCGGAGAAGGCCCGATTCGCCGCGAAGGAGGCGCTCGACGCCTGCGAGGAGGGTGCCGCCGCATGCTTCAAGGAGGTGGACGTGGAGTAGCAGCTCGCGTACACGGTGTACAAGTCCGCCTGCGAGTATTACCTCGGCATGAAGCCGTGAGCCGCCGCCGCCCTCCGTCTTGAGCCCCTCCCCCCCCCCCCCCCCCCCCCCCCTCCGCGTCTAGTTTAGTTTGTTTGTGTGTGTGATGAACTAGGTCCGGACTATCTATGCAGCAGGAACTTGTTTTAAGACTATGTTTTAAATTTCCAGTACCGTTTAGCGTATCTGTTCTGCGCTAGCGATAAACTGCCTGCAAAATCAATTTACGGCGAAGTAGTCTTGACTATGTACAACTCTGCCGATTGAGAACTCAACCAACCGGAATTTAGTGAAGCAAAAGGAAAAAGGCTAAGGAAATTGACTTCACTTTGTTGATGTGGAGAGTTGAGTTTTTGCACAATCACGTTCGAGAAAAGGATGTGTTTCGGGATCTGGTTCCATTCAGGAACGACCAAAAAATAATGGGGTAAAACATGTCACATATTTGGTTAAATGGGGTAAAATGGATGAGTTTTGCAACTATTAACCAGCCGGTCGCAATGTGCAGTGAATGACAATAACGGGCTCAAACGGTAACAATTGCCACTTCACCTGGTATGAATTACAATTTAGTACTCTCTTCGTCCTATAATATAAGAGCGTTATAAATAAGAGCGTGTCAAAAACGCTCTTATACTATGGGACGGAGGGAGTACTAATAATATTGATTGTTATATCGGGGAGCAAAGTTGATTTTTATATCTAACTACTAGTTAGCTTGTTGCACGTTTTGAAAAATGGAAGTAAATCCAAAAGAATGAAGAAAGAAATTGTGCAACTTCAGTTTTCAAAACAAGGTTGCACCAGCTTACTTTTATAACTGTACATCTGGCATCGACTGAGAAATCAAGCGACCGAAAAATAGTGAAACCAAAAGAAAAGAAAAAACTAGTAAAAAACTTGACTGCACTTTGTCGTTGTCGTTGTTGCTCTGTTTTTCGTCCGCCAAAGAGTGCATATGCTAACGAAGGATGATGACGACGGGGAGAACTGTCAATCACGACGGGAAACCAATGTGTTTCGGTTCGGTACTCCGGTTACGGTTACGGTTTCGGGAACGACTAAAGAAATGCCCACTTCGGATTTCACATTTGATTATCCCACTCTTGTTCTCTTCACTTCGTCCGTTTGTCGTGTGTGCTAGCCGTACGAGCCTACGAGGCCCCTATAAATCCTCCAAGACATTTCGATGTTTAAACATCAGTGCAGACGACGACCAAATACAATGGTGGATTCCATGGGGAGCGTCACCGAGCTCGGCGCCATGATCTCCGACGCATGCCGGGAAGCGGAGAAGCTCCCGGGTGCTCTCATCTCATGCGGCGTCGTCCAAGCCGCGGCTGCACTCTGCGTGATCATCTCTAGCGCGCCCAGAGGTTTGTTTCTCCACCACGGCAAGGCGCCGTACTACCTGTACTACGGCATCCTCGTCACCGTGGTCATCTTCGGGCTCTTTGAGGTGTCGGCCGGCTTCTGGGTGTCCGGCGACGTGGTCGGGCGGCGTGCCGTCGGGAAGACGATCATGTGGGTGTCAGTCGTGCCCCTGGTCATGGTCGCTGCGCTGGGGGGAGGGCTCGTCATCCTGAACGTGAAGTAGCTGATCCAATTTCTCGACGTATTTCTCGCTCGTGTCGTTTGCTGTCGTCGTATACTATTACTGTTGCAAAATAACAAGGGGTGAGAGGCGCGTTGCTTTGTGTCGTCAGTTGTGTCTGTACCTGTGAAGTAATTTGATGTTTCATTTGCTTCTGCTTGTAATCTGTTTGTGTTTGGTATATGTTCGTGTGAGTGAGATTTGGGCTATTACACTGTGATTACTTAAGGGGTCATAATGGAGGTTCAGATTTTTCATCAATAAGAACGAAACTACACCTCTTTTTTTTTCTGAAGGGGAAACTACATCTGTTTTACTGTTTTGGTCGGCAGTCAGGAACAGAACGTTGCGTCCAGCACTCCAGTCTCCAGTGCCCTGATGTTCTGATGGGGCCAACTGTACCAATTCGGACAGCAGAAAGAATGTTTCTTCTATATATCAGAGAAAAACACCAACAAAATGTCCACTTTTTTTTTTTTTTGAGGGCAAACATAACTTATACCCAAATGATATCCCCCCGAAGCACAAACGGCCACTCCGCCAGGTACATCTGAGTATCTGACTCCCACTCACAGCAGTGGCTTTGTGAATACATACCAGATCTGGTCTCCTCACCTTCAGATCGGTAAGATCGACGTTCCTCCTTTTTTTTTATAGGGGTTCAACGTTCCTCTTCCTGAGATACCCCATGAACTCCCGTGGGCCGGTAGTGCCCGCCACAGCTCTGCCTCGCCCGTACCAATTACTACTAGGAATCGCCTACAGGCGGGCGCTATTAGGCCAGCCCATTAGTGCAGATCGCTGCCTGCCGCATTGTGTCACTGGGTTCGCTCGCTGTTCAGGTTTTCTTCAGGCTTTTTTTCATTTTCCTTTTCTTTTGATACATATTGGACATTTTCCACATACATGATGAACATTTTATAAAATACATGTTTTGAACACTTTTTTGAATGCACGGTAACATTTCTAAATACATGTTGTACAATTTTTAAACTACATGACATTTTTCACATTGTATAAACATTTTTAAAATTTGCATGGACATTTTTTTGAAACACGTCTATGTTTCTATAAAATATCATATACATTTTCTAAATGGAAATAAACATTTTTTAACCTATAGGAACGTTTTTTTACATTGAATAAACATTTTTTTAAATGTCATTAACTTTATTTTAGTTTCGGGAATTTTCTTTAAAATGTCATATATTTTTTAAATAGGTGCGAAACATTTTTTATATTATGCATGTTTTTTGCATTGTATATACTTTTGTTTTCAAAATTTCACAAACCCATTTTATAAACTCGTGAACATTTTTTAAATGTAATGTACATTTTTTTGAATGTACAAAAACATATTTTGGATTACGTGAACATGTTATTTACAATTTATATTTTTTTATAAATGTCACCAACATTTATTTTAAATGCGCGACATGTTTTAAATATCACAAAAAGAATTCATACACATGGTTAACATTTTTCAAATTTTTATGTAAAGTGTTTTTTGTAATATATATATATTTAGAATATTTCTAAATATAAAAAATAGTAAAAAAACATGAAGTAAAAACAAATAACATGGGTGATATGACGCGACCACGTGGTTACTGGGCCAGCTCAGCAACTGCTCCCTGCAGGCGACCGTGCGCTTGGAGTCGCTGCTGGCGGCATATAGCCGCGCCACGGTAGTACCCGCTATGAACCTGCTATGCTCGCACTTTCCCATTTAACTGTAAATTTGGGCCGAGCTTGCACCAGCCGAAATTCACCGTAATATTGATAACAGTTTGGGTTGTCTAAAAAAGATAAGAGTTTGGAAACAACTAATTGGAGGGTACTCTCCCCTCAAAAAAATTTGGAGGATACCCCTCGGAGCCAGTTTTCTTAGCGTGTCATGTGGTGCATGCCAGCACCGCCACGTTTCGTGTGATGGACGCTTCCCATCGGAACCTTTTTTGGTTCTTTTTTCTATTTGATTTTTTATTGTTTTTGTAATTGTTTTTGTTTTTTGTCTGTGAAAAGCGTGGAACAGAATTGTGCTGTCATGCGAAAACACAAATGTGCTTCCCCCAAAAAGTGAAGTACGGATGTGCTTTCACGTGCAGCACAACTGTGCTTCCCCAAAAACTGAAGCATTGAAGCACTGTTTTGCATGAAGCAGAACTGTGTTTCTCGCGTTGTGCTTCACAAATAGTGAAGCACGGTTAGTAAAGTTTTGAAGCACAGGTTAGTATAGTTTTGATGCACAAATTTCACCCAAAAAAAGTTCATCAAAACCTATCAATATGGAATCTAATTTTGAAGGTCTCGATGCGAGTAAGCAATTATGAGAATGGTTCATGATTTAGGCACACGGTTTGAAAGATAAATCATTTTAAAAAATCAAATATACGAAAAAACACAAAAAAAACGCCAATCTCTCCTGCGCATGGGAAGAAATCACACCAAAACTCTCTAATTGCAACAAGTGGCAATGTGCGATGCGCCACTTATCACCTGTGAAATTCAGCTTTGAAAGAGGTACCCTTTAATTAGTAATTTCATTTAGCCTTTGTTTTTTGAGACAGTGCTTTCGTTTAGCGTGACACAAGCTTTTGGAAATGGACAGGCCAGAGCATTTTGAAAAAAGCCCGGCTCAACTCACACAGCCCATAACTCTCTAAGGCCTTCTTTCAGTGAGAGTGAGAGTTCCTTTCTCTGTATCTCTACTCCTAATGTCTCACTTGGTAGCCTCGCCTCCACGGTTATCTCTACTCCTAATGTCTCACTTGGTAGCCTCGCCTCCACGGTTATTTTTCGTCTCCCACTTTCGTCTGATTTTTTTTCGTCTCACCTCCCACCACCATCTCCTCTTGTTGTTTTTTTTACTTTTTCATTAAAAACTTTCCAGACCTTTACAAACTTTCCTAACCCACCACGTTACAAACGGGCAGGAACCGATAGCACATTACCAAACAATAAAATCCAATTTCATGGCAATTAATTTCAAATCTTAACTTTCCTAACGCATGGATCCCTCCCTTTCCTAACAACCAATATCTCTGCTTCTACATGGGCAGTACGTAGGTCGGTTGTTCGTTCGTTCGCTAGCCTACCCATCGATCGAACGTGTCCCCTCTCCCACCAACTCGACCCATCGATTTTCTCCCATCCCCGCACACAGAACCGATGGAAAAAAAACCTCAAAAAACCACAAGATACATCGTACGCACGTCATCCCTTCCGCAATCCCTAGCCGCCTCACCGCCCTCACCCTATAGCCGCCGCCAACCGCTCCATACCTCCCCACGCTGCCGACTCCGGCCCTCCATGGCGCTCCTCTGCTCCGCCAATACTCCAGGCGCATCGTTGCCTCACTCCTCCACTTTCCTTTCGACGCCTCCCCACGCCCTGGTGGTGCTGACTACCGAGGTCGACGTCGTCTTACGACTATTATGAGGAAGACATCGCGCGTCGAGGTGCTGACTGCCGGGGCGACGCCGCCACATCACCGACGGACGGACATCCTGGATGTGGCGACCGACGCTACACCCTAATCCGTGTTAGCACCACGTGCTGAACGACGCCGCAGGCGGCGGCGCACCAACGACTGACTTTCCACGGAGGCGCTGCCGGTGAGAACTCTCCTGATTGAAAACTACAGCACCTAACCAGCAACATATTATAGAGTTCTCTCCGTCGTCAACAGCGGTGAGCCACCCAGCCAGCCATCTTATCTTTCTCTATCTCTGTCCGACACGCTCAAACCCGAGTACGTAGATGGCAAGCCCCATGGGAGACCGTATCAAGTCACAAAGCAGGGAGGCGCCCGCGATGGTAGATCCTGGTAGAACCGGCACGTCGTGTGCTGCCAATCGCCAAGTGCTACACTGGTCCTCATGACCACGTCTGGCCACCATATCAAGAGAAGTGAAGTCGGTTGGGTGTTCATGTTCATCATAGATGCTTCTCTCCCTTTCCTATCTTTTTTTCTGTACTTCATCCCATGATTGGTGACTACTGATTTGGTGCTTGTATGAGATAATGTGAGATCACGTGCTTTAGTTTCAACTCATGTAAAGGGTCACATCTTTTTTTAAGTTATCAAATCATATGACATATTTTTGCTATTGATTTGGTAGTTTGTAGTTTGTTGCTTCACATGAACTATTTGGGGCTTATCTGAAGCAATCATCTATGATATTGCGGTAAAAACAACGTGAACAAAAGAAAATGATTAAAGAAGAGGCACACCAGTATTTTGGCTCTATCTTTTCATGAAAACTGGGAAGATAAATACAATAGTGACGCATCTGTGCAGATTTATTACGCACTTATGTTGAATTGCTTTGGCCTTACCACCTACGGGTTTTGTTTCCCAGGATATTAGCTAATTTGAAGTCTTGTCCACACTTGCAAGCAGCATGTTGAAGAAAAAGAAGGGCTGCACGCACATTACCTGCACACCGCAATATAAATTTGAACTTTGCTGGTATACAATCACATTGTGTCTAAGCTTATATCTGTACTATTTTTGCCATTTTATGTTATGGATGCAGGTAATGTGCAGATCACGGGGAGAGGACAGCTGGTTTTTATGCTTCTACAGTTGTAATCATTATGAGGCAACAAGGCGAGAGGTGTAATGGTTCATCTAATCATGATCATCAAGTTTGTAGTACCACTTAATTATTGAAGCTAATTCCGTCTTGATTGTTGTTATAGTTTGACGATTCCAAAAAAGGAACAGAAATGGCGAATAACTCTTACATATGCTCGGAAGCTATATATTTTAAGTATTTGCGAAGCTGAATTAATATTTATACACATTTGGTCTATCTTTGTTTTTCAGCGTTTGCTTTCTCCCATAATCTCTACCATCAAACCCATTACGCTACGCATAAGGGGCGCTCACTGGGCTATGCCACGTCATTTTCCACAGTGCGAGCAGAAAAAAAAGAAAGAAGGCAATTCCCCTGTCGAGCCGCCGCCTCCTCTCCCCTTCCCTCACAGCGCCTTCTCTCTCTCGTCTTCCTCGCCTTCGACAGCCGCGCCCGGAGGAGGTCGTCACCGGCGCCCGCATCCTCGGCTCCTCGCCGCCGATTTGCCCCGCAGTTAGCCCCGACCCTTCTCCTCTTCTTCGTGCTCTCTTAGGCGCTGATCGGGGTGTGATGCAGGACCTCCCCTTCTTCCTCTGCTGCCTCTAGCGGCGACCCCAAGTGCGACCGTCGATTGGCGGGCGAGGAAGAGGACACCGGCAGGACCCATGATATGGCGACTCCCAGGGCGCTGCCTCAGGGACCGACGAGGAAATCGACCCGAGGTAAGCCCCCTCCCCTCTTTCTTCCTGCCTATGCATTTACATGTGATTTCCCTTGGTGGTGCTCAGCTGCTCGCTGGCCGAGTGTGATGTGCTGACTCCACCCCGATGCGTGGGGACTGACCAATGGCACTTGCTCGGCCCTGGACTTGATATCAACAGCACCTGCTTGTCCCTTGAGTAATCATCCCTCCCCTAATCAATATTTATGCTTTTTCTTTTGTGGCGCTAGATCTGTTTGTTGCTCCATATATGTGATGCTTCTGTATGAAGAACAACGAGAAGCTAATGTAAACAAGTAAATATTCAGACTGAGTATGAATCAAAATTCTTGTTGTTTTATCTACATTGAGGGATATATAGTTGATATATATTTATTATCCGTACCATTGTTCTTGTGTATTTCATTTGTCAAGCTCACATCGATTTTTCTGGGTGCTCCATTTAGTAGTTGCATAGGTGAATATAATAGTTAGGGATTAGTTAGGGATTCCAGTGACCTGTGACTTGATCTTCATGATGTTCTCATGGCAGCATGTTCAATAAAGAATTTTTTTTATCATGCCAGCTGGTGCTCATTGAGAAGCCATTGTTTGGTCACTTGTCTGTCCAATATTTTCTCACTGGTGCTATACCAAGTTTTGGTGTACAATTGGAATTGCCTCTCAAAGGTTTCTTCAGATTGTTCATCATACCGTCATGTTCAGTGGCCAGGCTTTAATACTGAATCTTCTATTATAGCTCAGTATTTGTATGTCGAACGCGGTAGTGATATTTGTTTTCAATTGAGACTCTGAATGTGAACAAAACTCATTCATGCATGATTTCTTTGACGGTAGCTTGTTTACATCCATATTTTAAATTTTATTTTTGCAGTTTCAGGTATTAAGGTTGATAGCATACAATTATGTTTTTAATCAACATACACTTTATTTTCAATGCTGCCATTTGCAGATGAAGTGAATTATGATGATGGTATGTCATCTTCTTTCCTTCCCTCTTTCCTTGATTTATGTGCATTTTGTTTGATCCATTCAGTGCTCAGGCGTGTATTGTTTTTGCTGATTTGCGTTAGGTGTGACATTTTTAGCGAGCTATGTTATGGTTTGATTGGAGGCTTGCTAACTCCCAGGTAGAGTTTTTCCATTTTTTTGATTTAATATTTGGGTATTGAGACAACATTAACTCACTAAGTCACTATTATTGATTCCCTAGCTCAACATTGGTGAAGTTCTCAACCTGAACACATCACCCCTATATCTGCCTGTGTATGTGAAGAATTTTCAGGCAAAGCAACTGTAAAAGGTAGGCAATACTTGGCCATACTTCTAGATCTCTACATGATCCCTACAAAACAAAAACTTGCTTCCCCTCAAGATATTGTATGATCTTCATGTTGTTGCCCTCTCCTCCCCTGCTGGATTTACTCTGCTTTAGTTGCTTTCAATTCCTTGTACCTAGGCCAGGCCCCTGCAAGAAAATGAAAACAAATTGGAAAAAAGAGTTGCTTAGAGGAGAAGTACCATGGCCTGTAGTTGCTAAAAAATTAAAAAGAAAAAAAGAAAGGAAGTATTAGGTCCCAGAGTTTGTTCAAGAAAAAGTAGATGATAATCACTCATCTTGGTGGGATGTCATCAACTGATCAACATCACACTACAAAAAAATAGTTTGCGATCACATATAAGCACTGGTTTATGTTATGTCCTCTTATTTCCCTTCTTTTTTTTGCGTGCCAAGAGGAAGCTTTCGCTTCAATATATTTTTTCTGCAGTAGGCTTAAAGTATTGTCCTCATGAATCTTGAATGTGCATCCTTGTAGAATATACTGAACTGGTAGTGCTTCATTTATTGTAGAATCATTCATGACAATGTTCTCATGTAAACTTTCTTCAACATGGGTAGGCTACAGATAAATAGAAGGCAATCTATAGATTTGTTTAGCCTGAGTGAAGTCTTGTCAGACCAGGGCGAGCCTTCTATGGATGTTGTAAGTTCAGTGGATTTCAAGCTCCAGCAAAAGCGGCGTCTGTTTGATCTATCCGCGACCAACGCAGAGGACTGAGTGACATGACAAGACTGGTAAGCAATAGTGGTTTAATTATTCTTCCACTTATTTGCTCTTCTCAATGCTCTATTCTGCACTTATCTCTAATCTGTTACGGAGAAGTTGGTATAAGAACTTGAAATTTTTATGAGATGCACCTAACAGACTGCAATCATGCACAGGAACCAGGCTGCAATTGTTTATATGCACCCCATTGCTTCACCACTCCGCATCTCTATTTTTCAGTTTGCATTTACATGCACCTGATATTGTACACTTCTATATATATGCTCCATTGTTTTGTCACTGATCGAATGATCGTCGTAAGCAGAACAGGTAATGCTCCGGAGCAAGGGTCTAAAAACTATGCAAATGATTTTCCGAAGTGCTGGTGCCATGTTGTCGATTTAACTTGGTCAGGAAACCCCTTCGCCGACCACATATCAGGCAAGATATTTTTATTGCCAAGTGACTAATCCGATTGGATATTTTCTACTTCTCTTTGCAGCTGAAGCTATTTGCTTTCTTTTTAGGTAATACAAATTTGGAAAGTATTGTTTGAAAAACTGTGACCGAACTTTTTTGTAGGGTGAAGATGAGAAAATTTGTAAAGAAGAAGCCCCTCTGGCTGGCACGAGATGGATGGATTCTGAATTTCGCATGTTGACTGTGTGTGATATTGCCCCTGCACATTACAAGAAAACATTGTAGCTTCTCAGTTTCAAGTTTGTCAGTTTTGTTCCCCCCTCCAAAGGGTGCATGGCGTGAAGTTATTGCTGATCTAGCCTGAAAGAATTCCATAGGTGGTGTAACTGTCACGAGAGCTTGCTGCGATCTGATGCAAACCAGAACTAGACAAGCAGTTACAAAGATGAATGGAACAGCGCAGTTGCATATGAAAGCAATCCTAATCAGTTTGCATCACAGTTGCCCAGGTACTAACTCAACTATTTGCTTATAGGAAATATGCTTTTTATCATGAAAGGAAGCGGCTGTTTTGATGTTAGTGTAATGAAGGACATCGGTTCTTAGATCTGATTGTATTGTAATGCAGTACTCCCTCCGTTTCTAAATATAAGTCTTTTAGAGATTTCAATACAAACTACATACGGATGTATATAGACATATTTTAGAGTGTAGATTCACTCATTTTGCTTCGTATGTAGTCCCTTATTGGAATCTCTAAAAAGACTTATATTTAGGAACGGAGGGAGTACATTACTATGATTTTTTTGCTGCTGCTGTACACATCTAGAACAACAATACTCATTATATAAATCGACATCCAACAACAAGATGGTCTACTAAGCAAATTGGTCTCTGCATCCTTATTGGTGATTTTGTTTGGTTCTAGGTAGAGAAATGTATCTCACTCCCATTGTTGGATCAACACAATGGTAAGAATTTGAGAAAAACCTAAAGAAAATAAAAGATAACTGAGTTATCATATTTATCTTCTATGGTTTGTCTGGACAAATGATCTAACTACTTCTGGACAAATGACCTAAAGATTTAACACTCAGTTCTTGCTTCTCCTTGAGAGCATAGATTAGTTACAAATGAGCTTATGTTGTTCAGAGTTCCTATATGATTCTCTATTTCTAAACAATTACCTTTTTTTTAAATTACAGCCTTAAATCGATAAATATGGTGTTGAGACCTGGGAGGGTACATTACATGTGTGTGTGTGTGTGTTGCAATTTTCTTTGCGATTTGGTTTCAGGTTCCTACATTTTTTATGTGGGCACCGTTTGCGACGCTGGTTCGCGCCACTTTGAGCCTCCGCTTCCAATGCGTCTTCGCGAATCGCCCACGCCCGCATCTCTCGCATCTTCCACAGAAGCAGCGGCGGCACGACACCCTTCTTCCTTATTTTTCTCTTCCTCCTTGCGAGTTGCGATTGACTACCCAAGATAGAGGGAGGTGAACTTGAACGATATAAATTGTGAATGAATGTATGTGTTTAGTCTTGCTAGAAAAAAATGGTAATGTATACTTTCCATCCTTCAAGGTGTAGCACTCGTGGTGATGATAAGCGTATCCTTTCCAAATTGTTCATGTGCATAGGTTGCTTTCCTGTGACATGAAGCTCTTATTTTTCATCACATGAGCCAAAGATAGCATATGCACATATATCGTATCATCGTATTGATGGGGCACGACGTGCCGCCGCAAGGGTATAGCTAGTTGTACATAAGTGTCATCAAGAATTAAACCAGACCTATGAATGTGCATAAGCAAGATAAGCGCGCACCGGACCGCCTCAAGAGACGCGCCCTGGGCACGTCCCAACCACTAGTCTAAAAGAAACGTGGCGTTCCCTCTCCCCTCTTACGTCGTCTGCCGTTCGTCGAGCATTCCCGTTCCTCTTCGGCGTGCACATGGGCCAAGCCCAGCAAAACCGCGCCAGCCCACATGTCCCTCGCACGTTCTGCTCCCATCGCAACGATCAGGCGCGCTAGGTTTGCGTCGTCGCCAGCACCAGCCCACCCCTCGCCCTTCTCTGTCGGACCTCGCCGCCGCCGACCTCTGGTCCGCCGTCACCATCTGGACCCCTCCCCACACCCCGCCAGCACGCCGCCAGACGCCCTCCTCGCCCACGCGCGGCGGCCTCTCTGATCCCACGGCTGCACTCGCCCCTGTCCTCGCCGGCGTCGCAGCCTCAGGACAGGTAGACCCCAGCTCCGCCGCCTGCGGCGACAGGTCTTTCCTCCACCGCCTTGGGTCAAGGAGACCAGCCGCCTCCTCCTCTCCTGACGCACCACCCTGCACCAGCCTGAGTGTTTGTTACTTACACTATTTTTAATTCAATTGACTTTTTCAATGCAGATTATTGAAGCTCTTATGAAGTGGCGATTGACTAGAACCAGGGGCAAGCTGAGGATTTGTTTGCTTGAACAATAGAGATTGCTTGGATTAAGTGGGGGTGAAGATGTTCTTGTTGTCTATATCTGAAATGAAAAACCTGATGAAGATCCTTCCGAGGTAAGGTTCTCTTTGACTGTTCGTTCTTTGAACTCTTTTCCCGTCTCCTTATATTCATGTCTTAGTTCTATTTTTGGGTAGGCGTCAGATGTGCCTCTTCTCGCACTGAACAGGGCCATCAACAGAGCAGTCAAACAAGCAACACTGCAGTAGCAAAAACAATGGTACATGGCACTCTCCCAGTGTGCGCGCCCAGTATAATGTAAAAATGGTAGTAGCTTCTTGTTCTTCAGAAAGTAAATGTAAACATCTGTTGTAAGATTCCAGTACAGGTAAGATTTTGATGTGAGATAGTAGCTGTGTTATATTTATAAAACAAGGTTATGTACTCAGTCTAATGTTTCGTGCCCCACGACTGAATTCAGGTAAAGGCAACAGCTGCTAGCTGCTCTGCCACAGGTGCAAAAACAAACTTAATCCTTTGCCGAAAACAATTGTACTAAGCACTAACACAATCACCTGTAGGCAGGGGTGAAGCCAGTAGTCAATGGGTCATCTCCATACTCCAGGTTCAGCACTAATTACTATAGATTAGTGTGGTATTGCCGAAAACAATAGTACCAAGCACTAACACAAGCACCTGAGTATATTACATGGGTATAGCACTGATTACTATTTGATTAGCATCAATTTCTACAGGTTTTGAAGGTAAGAGATTCAAAGTCGGGCTGTAATCTCATTGGGGTCGTTTCTTATCATCAATGGGGACTGCATGTTTTCAACAGACCATTTTTATCCCATATCCAATAGTTCTGATGGCAAATAGACACTGCTTTACTTTAACTTTTTTGTATGGGCGTGTCTTTTTATTACGTTGGAACTTGGAAGTGGTATGTTGGTGTTGCATTTGTGACACTAAAAGTTGTACTTGCTAATGATACCAGGTGGTATCTTGAGAATGTGTTATTTTCTTGAAATAATCACCATTGTTTTGTCACTTGGTCTTTATCTTAAAAGATGGAGCACATATTGGTATACACTAGAACATAGTAACTGGCTTGCCGATCAAAACATCTGTTGTCGGCTTGTTCATCTTGTATCTCTACTCCTAACTAGTAGAATGCCCGTGCGTTGCCACGGGCTTTTTGTTATTTTTTATCTGATTGCATATATATGTACATCTATTGTTGTATATAACTCAGTGAATTTTTGGTCTCTTCCAACAACATCGCGTCAACATCCTTGTCGATGGATTCTTTTTGAACATCATCATAATACATCTCCATCTCTCGCATACTCTGCAAAAATAAACATATATAAAAATAAGAAGGGAGACACCTTTTTGTATTATCATGTGCAACAAATATATAAGGAAGAACAATTATTTGAATATATCTCTTCCAATTGTGTAAGACTCGATGAGTTTTTAGTCCATCCATCGTAAAGCTATGTCAATCGACACATATTAATATAAAATAAAAATAAGATAAGGCCATATACAATATATATTCATTGCTCAGCTGCTTGCTTCGAGCATCTGACGGTTTTTACTCGGGGTGAGAGGCATCGTGCTTTTTATTAGAGTGAGTCGCATCCCAATTTTAGTAAACTGTAGATTCACCTATAAATCACTTGTGGGTAATTATTCTCCAGAAATGACCTGCTAGGGTATGTGATATTTTTCACTATATAAAAACGTATGTGACATTTCTCTCATAGCAAACAATCGGTTTCCCTAAAAAAAACAACCGCTCATTTTCTTCTCATCTTAAAAAAAAAGTAGTTCAATCGCGGACTGTCACCGCATGGCACAACGGGCACACTCATATCTCATTACCCAGGCACGCTCTCCTCGCCACATCGTCGTCGTTGCCATCTCTCCCCTCCACGGCATCTCACTGCCACCTCCCCTCGACGTCATGTCATTCAGCTCGCAGCTTCCTCTCACCGCTCTCCTCTTCCCGGCATGGCGTCGTCCGCCCCTCCTCTCCTCTCCACGGCATCGGCCGATTCCCGGTTCCAAGAAATGCGCACTGTCGTAGCTGAGGGCAACCATCACAATGTGTTTTTGCCGCCATGATATACGAAATGATATATATCATGCGATCTTTTGCCTCTTTTTCTGAAATAACTATTGTCGAGGTATGTGCCCATGAGTTGCCAGGGCCAAATTTTATTGGGACAAATTCTGAAGAAAATCAAATAACCAAAAAAGATTATCTTTTGGTAATGAAGCATACATAGGGGCATCCACGAGGCGCCCCGCACCGCCTCGATCTCAAAAACTACTTAACCGTGGAGGCGGAAAAAAAACCAGACGAAAAAAACCAGGCGAAAGTGGGAGACGAAAAAAAACTGTGGAGGCTAGCCTACCAAGTGAGACATTAGGAGTAGAGATTAGGGTGGGGGTCCATATTTACAAAAAAAGAGATATACAAAAGCTACAACAGCCGCTATGTGTTACTCCAAAGTATGCAACGCAAAAGGAAATTAGTCACCAGGCTTTTGCACTAAGTGGAGATCTCTAAAAGACTTGCAACATTTGTACAGGGAAGGAGGCTGGTAAGGTGTAGTAAACTACAGAAGATTGCACTGCATAGTTCCATTGTTAGGTAAATGAATTTTAGAAATCCATAATCATAGAAACACAGCAGATCAGACTTTGACCCGAGTCTTTAAATAGGCCTTTTCCCCTTTCCAAGCAAAGATCACAACAAAAAATCTCAGGCGTACCAAAACTGTAGTAATAAGTGTCCCTTGAAGTTCACAGTTGTTGTTAATTATTATGGTGAGGTTAAACTGTAATATTTGTTAGATTTGGCCATATTTTACAGAAGGGTTTTCTTTAGTGAGATTCACTATACACTGTAGGAGATCAGTTTTTCTGAGAGATCAATCAAATATGAGAGAAATTTCCCAATTCTTACCTCATCCATATTCCACCGGGATGCTCTATTTCTGAGTGACGCACATACTATTTATACTTGGCAGCTAGGCATGCTAATACGGCCATCACGGACAAAAGGCTAACATGTACGCACTGTTTGTCCGTTAATATATATCTTTGCAGAGGAAAAATGCAAAAGAACAACCGATACAGCAGCAGTTTAGTTTCCACAAGCGTAACAATGAAGCAGCTTATTGTATAAGTTTACTTAATTTGGTCACACTACGTTAAGCATTTATGTGCACAAAATAGGGAGGCACACTTTCTTCAGGCCTAATTTTCACTGATTACTGAATGACATCTACTAACCTACGTAAAACCAAACTTGTACGCGCTCTGACTATCGCAACTGCCAGTAAACTAAGTAACTAACTATATTTACCAAAATATACAATTCTCAAGGTCAGCTAGGGAAACAAACACCAGGAATAGAGGATGCACACCTGAAACCTGCTGGAGTTTGCTTCCGTCTCCCTCTCAAGGGCCAATCCAAAAACAAAATCAGCAATCCTATGTGCCTCCATGCCAAGTTTTCCAACTATAATTGAGAAGCACCTACAGAGGTGGAATCGACATCAGCCATAAATCACAAGTTCTAGGCAAAGAAAGTGAATTCCTATAAAGCAACTATCAAAATAATGCCCCCTTCCAAGATACTGCAAACAAAGAGATATAGTTTTGAATATGACAACAGAACATCACTTCCGTTAAACATAACGATGGGAAAAAACACCATTTGCCATACATTTAAGGATAAAAGGAGGCATCATCTACACATGTGCTAGTATGCTAGATAGTACATTTTAAGTCTAGTAACATTGAAGTAAACTGGAAGCAGATCTTAGCAAAAAAAATCAAAGAAAGTGATTAGAGAATCTTCAAGCAGAACCTCTGAATATAGGCAACAAGAAAAGAAATCTCACTGAGTAAGGCATTACAACAAACAAGTATTGGGCAACCGGCACACAGCAGTCACCTCGACCCAGGCTTAATCTATCTCAGCAAAAGAAATTACATCCTAGGGAAAAGAACTTGCAGGCATATTCTTACTCTGTGAGCACAGAAAACATAAAAAATTGGTTTATCATCCCACAATGCTACTAAATTCCTTGACAGGTGTTTTTCAAAACCATCACCAAACCTAGAGTAAACTGCACTTATCTCGGCAGCAGCCACACACTGCTGCCAGCTACGCAACAGCAGCGGCGAGGAGGTTGCACACTCGAACGTTCAAAGCTGTTCAAAGCTCTTCAGGTTGTCTGTCTCTCTCAAATTCTCTCTTTTACCAGAAATTAGACACGGTCGAAAAGTTAAAGAAACAAAGCACTGTTATCTTTCTTTCGGCAAAAAAATACACTGCTGGTAACAGGGCTAGGCACAAATATGCAAACCAGACATTTTGCGTGTTTAAATCATGAATCGGCACACAACACCATAACAAAAACTTAAAGTAGTGAGAGATCATTCATACTAACAGCAAGTGTTTGAACTTTTAGTAAGAGTAGACAGCAAATAGAACCATGAACATCTCTTGCTGACAAAAAATTGAAGTAGCAAAGTTGATTAGACAAAAAGGCTTGGAAAAAAACTAATACCTTCAGTAAACAAAATCATATGAACACATCATGATTTACAAAATACAGCAGCTGTGTGCTTGAACAGCAATTTTTGTGTCACATGCAGCCGATCCAGTGCAGCGAAGATGTTGGCCTGCTTCGCTCTGAACTCTTCTTACAGCCAGAAATAAGTTCAGTTAGCACAGAAGTGCGAGTTAAAAGAAGGCTTCAAGCCTTTTGTGTCACATGAGGAAAATAATTTAAACCAGAAAATAAATAATACACTAAGCTAAACTTTGAGGATAGGACGTGAATTCTGAATTAGATGACCGTGAGGTTGCCAGATCTGCTACTGCTTGAACAGCAACTATAATTGTTAAGATCAAAATCAGCATCTTTTGCAACTAATGCAGAGTGTGAAATTTTCTGCACACAAAAAAGGCTTTGCAGATTCTGTATAGTTGACACAAACAAAATGCCTAAACTGCTTTTCTCAAGATCCCGTGACTGAAAGCTGTGGATACCAAATTGTAATATATGAGCATTAGTACTTCTTAGGTAGCACAGAAATTCGTTGGAACTTCAACAAGAGCAGAACGGAGGCGAGGACACGGGCACAGAAATTAGACAAATAAATGAAAGATAAAAATAGCTTTTATGAATAATGTAGAGGCCCAGCCACTTGTTGCTGATCCTGCAAGATGTGTGGGAATCCCACAAGAATCAAATGCCTCAGGGATCTCCTCCCGCAGGATCCAGTGCCAGCAAATTTCTGAGATGATGAACACAAGAGGGAAACAAAAACAAAAGCGAGCACTGCATGAGAAAAATCGGGAATAAAGCAACAGGAGGGGGGGGGGGGGGGGTGGAAGTAGGTGGATGGGTCGAGGACCTGGTGGTTGGATGGATGACGAGGACGCCGACGACGGACGATCTCAAGGCCAGCCAACGGCTCCGGCGTCAGCCATGGCAGCCCGGACACCCAGGACAAGGGCGTCCTCCTCCCCCACCACCACTTTTCCTCAGCGGCCCTGCTTCTCCGCAAGCACCATGAAGACATGCCTGCCCTGATCTCCCACGAATCAAGGGATGAGCGCAGGTTACTACGCGAAGATGAGTAAACGATGAAGAAAGAGCTCACCTGTGCCGGGCGTCTCCTCCACGAACTGGGAGCCATCCTCGCCTTCTCCTTTGCGGGCAGCCGCCGGAGCGGGGCTCGACCAGGATGGGTTCCTCTGCTGCCCTCACTGCTGCTCCTACTCTCCTGGCGAAGATATGAGCAAGATCCAGAATCATGGCGCGCGGCGCGTGATGCCGGCAACCTGCGCCCGACCCGGCTGGATGGAGAACGTAGTGGCGCCCCTGCTGCTGCACCTTGAGCACCGGGGAGAGAAGGCGGCGGTGCGAGAGCAGGGGAGGCAAGACGGCGAGATCGCGTCTTCCCTGTGAGCTCGGCGGCAGCGATCTCGTGCGATCCCGTATGTCGGCGGCAGCGAGATCGCACGAGAGGTCGGCGGCGAGATCGTACGTCGGCGGCGGCAACGAAGCTCTCCCGTATGCCGGCGGCGGCAACGAAGCTCTTCTTTCGATGGGATCGAGATGGGACGTGAGGAGCGGGTTTTGTGCGGGGTGGGTTTTTTTGGTGCGTGCCTAGGGGGGACTGGAAACGAAAAAAAACCTGACGAAAAAAACCAGACGAAAGTGGGGGACGAAAATAAACCGGTGAGGCAATCCCATCAACTGAGACATTAAGAGTAGAGATGGATGACTTGGTAGTCTCGCCTCACATCCCATCACTCCCCACCACTCCTATATTTCGCCCGTGAGTTTATTTCACACCCATTTTCACAGCGGCTAACTTGGACCGGCCCATTAACTCGTCTATTCTAGGGTTCACCGCCCCTGCCGGCCCCCGTCATCCTGCTCCGCTGCTACCCCTCCCTCCGCCTGCCTCCTACGCCTCTGCCTCCGCCGCCCCCGTCTTCCTCCTACGCGACCCCTGCCCGATCTAGATCTAGATGAGGCGTTGCCTCCCCTCTGTCTCATCGTGTCCCTTGTGCCAGCCATGGAAGAGAGGATGGAGAGCAAGGAGGAGCCCGATGGCGATGTGCTGATGTTGGCCGGTAGAGGCATGGTCCGCGTGTGAATCAAGGGGTCCCTGCATCTAGCCATCTACCCGCGCATGACCGTTGCTGCTGCGACCTTTCTCCATGTCATGAGCTCCGAGGAGTCCGGCGGCGCTGTCACGTCAGCCTCTCTCCACGAGGTCATGGCGCTTAACAGGCCCTCACTCCTCGGCTCCGCCTGCGAGAGGTCGTTGATACCATCGTCAGGTGCCGCTTTGAGGCCGGTTGAAGCTGCCGCCAAGGAGGCCATCTTGAGGCAGATGCTGCAGGCACTGCTGACGTGCCTGCGCTCCCCTGCACTTGGTGACCAACACATCTGCTCGGTCGTGAACATGTGCTTCGTGTCAATGTGTCGTACAGGTCGCCGCCAAGGGTGAGCTCGTGCAGTGGTTCAGGTTTAGATGTGCATCACATAAGGGCAGCTACAGTTTCTTTCATAAAGCTATTTGATGTGAGTGCATTGCATATTGAAGTAAACTGGATGGGGGAATCTTGAGTTCCTCCATGAAGTTATATTACTTTGATAAGAAAAATGCAGGAAAACCATATAAAGTACTCTGGTGAGTCTATCTCAATTGAGCTAGCACTCGAATTATAGCAATTCCAGGCTTTTTTCTACGACTGCAATTGGGTCGGTTTATTAGTTTGAAGTGATTTTAAGTGACAACCTGCTACTTTTTCTGCTTTCTTCATTTATATGAAGATCAAATTTGGAGAATTTGAACTGGTACTGAATTCAAATGAAGTCTAAGGTCTCTATCTAATATACTTTGTGCAAGTTTTGTACAAAAGAAGGAGGTCGTCAGTCGTCACCACACCGGCCACTACAGCAGGAACTGAGCCGCCGTCACCGCCCTGGGGATGTCGGCATGTATGATGAGCTGTTGTCGCCCACCACCCTGAGGATGTCGGCCTGGACAACGAGGTGCCGTCGCCCAAGGTGTAGTGCACAGGTCGGCGCCATCCTGGGAAGGCATCTATTCCTTCCTTTACTTCACTTTTGGATTGATACTCAGCGCCCAGGTTCAAAAATGCTCCCTGCTGTTGGCAATTACAATTGGAATATATCAATTGCATGCACCTTGAGTAAAACAAAAGTAGCAGGCATATGCCATCTATTTGCTGAGCTACATCATTAGCTTGAACAGATTGTCATTTGTGCTAATGCATCTTGTGCAATTTTTAAGCTGCATACTTAATGCTATTACCTGTTATGTGGTAATCTTCTCACTTGGTCATAATCAGCAATCTGGATTATAGAATTTAAGATTGGCATATTAAATATCTAACATGACTTTATTGATTTTGTTAGCTGAAATTCGGAACTTTGGCTGCTGGCGTTTGCGATACTCGGAGAGATGCTAAACTACTTAGACTTGGTGGGGCTTATCCCGTGCTCTATCTTTTTACATGTCCTGCAAGATTTGTTCGACCATTGAAAAATCTGGTAGCCTACCTCATGGAGAGCCACGTATATTGAGCTTATTCGACCATTTGAACAGGTCCCCTTTGATTAATCCCGTCATCCTTCCATTAGTTCACATGCCACTAATATTATGAGAACTGATTTTTAAGTATATGTTATAGGCATTTATGGCGACACTATGCCCTGGGGATGGTGGGAGAATAAAAGATGTTTCCTGCAACTCATGAAGAAATTCACCCTACCGCCATTCTCAGTGTAGTTGTGAATCTGACTCCTTCGTCTGATCACAACCAAAGTCCATGGAACGTATAGTCTTGTATTGCATGCATAATGATTGAATAAGGGTGAGGCCCTCACTTTCTTTTGGGCTGACTAATCATCCTGCCTATTCTCTAGATGGTAAAGCAAACTATGGTCTTTTGTGGCCAAGCTTTAAAATTTCGTACAGATGTCAAGGCATTCCATCTACAAGTTTGTTTTGCGTTTTCCATATTCAAATGACCAGTTATCGTTCATGAATTTTCTTTGTTTTATTTTTTATATATGTATTATACTCACTTAGTCAGCTTTATATGCTTCTTAAGGAATCCCTAATTTGTACCGCCTACATACATGATACATCTACAGCCTTGGCTTTGTGAATTCGTAGCAGACAGTTAACAGATTCACTAGGAGGAGCTATAATTTGGCAGGTTATTACTCCAGTGTATGACGTAATATTTGGTCATGTATTCATGCCAATTGTATCTCATCTAGGCCCCAGCAGAATTCTAAAGCCTTCAATTTTTTCTTAGAATATATGAACTACTCCCTCCGTACGTAAATAAGTGGCATGTTTTTAGTTCAAATTTGCTTGTTTCCGAACGGAGGGAGTAGTTGGTAAAAGTAGGTAGAGTAAAACTCACTCGGACTTGGTAGAGTAAAAATACGTAGAGTAATTTAGGCTAAAAAGACCCAACTTGGGAGCTCCTCAAGTGGCTTGTTGTTCAAATACAAAATTAAGTTTTGTCAGGATTTCCATCTATTGTTGTTACTTGTGGGCAAGTTGGAGGGTTAACATTTTCCATGGATGACTAGAAGGCTCATCTATTTATAAATAAGAATCTGCCATGAAAGAGCTAAAAAAAGAAAATTAAGCATGAACACATAGCCTTCACTCCCTGCTCTACCATTATGATGTCATCTGTCTGTCTCTCGTTACAACAGGATGGGTTTCCAAGCAACTCGATTAATTTTTCTCTTGCTTACACTTCTTCTGCCCCCTCCCACTTCTCTACATACACAATTAACACCACTTGATGGAAACGATGTCTCCTTATACATTGTCTTTCTTGGCTTGCAGAAGCTAAGGGGGAGGCCAACATTGGCAACAGAGAAGGCAGAGAAGGGTTGTCGGATAGTGCGTCAGCATGGATGGTGTTTGCCAAGTTCTTCGAGGATTTGAAGCTGTCGAAGTGATCAAATAAATAAGATAGCAACGAGACTCGTCATGGATTGTATGATCTTAAAGGTTTGCGTCAATTCCTTCTCTAAACTATTCCTTATGTCGTTACATGCTCATATAGGTTGTGGTGATAGTAGTTTTTTTTCTTTGAAAATGATGTGATGATAGTAGTTATGGTATGCAGATTTGTTGCTTCAGTAAAATATATTCTTGAAATGATGTGGCATATCTAGCTGTGCTTCCAAAATACAAACTGAAGTTGTAAGAAGTAAGAACTACAAGCATTCCTGAGAGTGAGATATGGTTTATATACGCAAACATTTCTCTTTTTTAATCACCTTACAAGGATATCTCTGTTATGATTTATTACAATACTGTAGAAAATAGTATATTGCGTCAATTTATAACTAACAGCACCGCCAAGGATCTCACCGCCGCCGTAGTCAGCTGTGTATCCGTGCTAACCCGCGCCTGGGCCTCCACCATGTCCGGTCTCGAGGTGGCGAGCACGGTGGCCGAGGCCGTGGGCAGCACCGTGGCCGCATCAGCCTTTGTCTTCCTCGAGGTGGCCGTCCTCGCTGATGCCACCGGCTCCTCCGCCGTGGCGCTGGAGTCCTCCTCGTCCACGGCGAGACTAGCGCTGGTGGCTATCAAGAGGCCAACCGCCGCCAGCGAGGATGTGTAAAGGGACGCGGCGCGGCTGCAGGCGCTAAAGCAGTGCACCGGGAGATCAAGAGCGAGAAGGTGTTCAGGAGCCTCGTTCCCACCAAGGTCTCTCTGCACAACGTCCACACGCCAATTTAGTTTCGTATTGCTACACACACAATTACCCAAAGAGATCTCACGGTGAAAGGATTGCTGCAATAAGACTTGCTTGCTGGCAAAGATTAAAATAACTAGGACTTCCATCGAACAATATGTGTGTGATGGATCTTTTCAACTCTGCTTCCTATTCAATGAGGTGCATATTTCGTGAGATAACCTCTTGTTTTGATTTTGTTTTCTTTCTGTGGATTTCAGGATAGGAGGGCAGCTTCGCCGGGGAGTGGGGGGGGGGGGTTCAACGAGCAAAGGTGATGTTGTACTGCCTATTTTTGTGTAGTTTGTTTCAGAGAAGTCGCACTGATTTCTCTGGCAGGCTTCAGTTAAGACTGATCTAGAACTTTTTTTTTTAACATGAAAGGATTTTATTCATCTAGCAATATTTTACACAGATAAGTGTGGAGGGACTCACACTAAACAATGGGAGAACATCTCTCCCTGGACATTGACCTGAACCTGAAGACAGGTACCTAACAGCTAGAGATCTAGACTGAATTTTGAGAGCTAACTGGGCCTGATGATGAGCTTGTACATTGAAGCACCTGTTAACATGAGCTATTCTGGTTGGATGGAAAATCGTGGACTGTTGAATAGCTGCAAGAAGTGGTCTGATGACCCAATCACCTGCAATGTTGAAGATGGATGTAGTTGCCGCTTCTGAAGCCAATATCGTGGAATCTGTGAAAAAAGTTGGTTCCTTTATGCAAAGCTTTTTAGCCAACATGGTCGCTAGAAGCAGGCCAAAAGTTTCTTCTTGAAGAGGAGATGCTGCTGGTGGGGATAGGGCTGAAACATGCAACTGTTTGAAGTGCTGATTGGTATTAGTTCTGATGATGATTCCTATGCCCGCTGGTGCTGAATCCATGTCCCTTTCAATCTTCCAAGCTGCGTCACAGAAAATGGCAGTACCTGCAACAGAAGATGGGTCTTGTGTCGCCAGCTTCTGTACTACAGAGCAGGTAGAGCAGTGATCTTCAAAGGACTCCATATTGTCAAATTTAGCACCCTGCATAATTGCATTAGCAACTGGAAATATCTGGGAGGGTTTGTAGAATTTCCTGCCAAAAAGAGCATCGTTTTTTTTCTTTCCATAAGCACCACAAGAAAGTATATAAACTGGTGATGTTCATATGGGGATGTTGAGATGAAAGTAAGGCCTGAATCATTTGGGCAACAGAGTGATTATTTGCAGCAATGGCCTCAGTTTTGAGGAACCAAGGAGACGAGAACCAAGAAGCTTTTGAGAAAGGAAAAAGGAAAAACATGTGCATTTCGTCCTCTAAGCTGTCACATCTAGAACACTCTTCATCAATATGTTTGGAAAATTTACTTGCACTCTTACCAGTGGGTAGCGCTCGACGAAGAAGTATCCAAGCGAAAGTTTGAACCCTTGGCACTATGTGTTTTTCTTGCCATACCTGATTAAGAAGATTAACAATCTGTGGAGGCACAACTTTTGGTCTTTGGTTTGCAGGCATCACAAGATTAGTAGACCAGTGTTTGTAGGCACTTTTCGAAGAGCATTCGCTTGTAGGTGTTAGTTTCCAAACAAAAAACACCCCGCCTCAGAGCATTAACAATAGGGGTTTGCACAATAGCATGAGCCGTTTGTGGCGTGAACAAAGAATTGACCAGTTCAACATTCCAAGTTTTCTGGTTGGAGATCCAAAGGTCCTTAACAATAGCTGGGTAAGCAAAAGGACGTTGTTGGATAATCAAATTATCATAATTTTTTTGCCATTGAGAGAACCAAGGGGAACTCCAAATGGACAATGCCAACATTGCATAGTTGTATGTCATGGAGTGGTATGATGTTTCCGAATACGTTGATCTCACGAGGTAATAAATTTTATAGAATTATACTTAGCATACTTAGAATCAAAAGTTATATCATGTATGTGTTCAAGAACTATGTTCAAAATCATGTTGTTGGTTTCTTAAATTTCTAAGCTGAAGCACTTTTTTGGTAATTGTTGGGGAAATATTTGGTTATGCTTGATTTTCGTCTTTCTTACGCCTTTGGTCATCGCAGTAATATATATTTTGTGGTAATGCATGGAGATTCACCTATGATCAAGTAATTCTTCATTTGTCGACGAAATTGCTAAATTCGGCCCGTAGCAACGCACGGGCGTTCTACTAGTAACATAAAGAAATTGATCTAATAACAACATAAAAACTTGCCGGCATGGTAGGTTCCCCTTCCCATTATTTGATGATTAGAGATTCAAATAATCCTGTAGCATAGGTGAAATAGCTATGTTCTCCTTACTCACGTGTTCCAACTTTCCAATCCATGAAAAGGATACTTTCAAATGATATATCATGTTTCCTGCACTAATATGTTATGTTTTTTCCTTTTCTTTATTGTTGTACAAAATAGTACGTCCAGATAATACCAATGGCATAAATTATTGATTTTCCACTGAAAATTTGTATTCTCCTATTCCTGAGCCAGATATCCTCTCCAAGAACTACAAGTACAACTGATGTGCTTACTCTCAAACAACTTTGTTTCACATTGGTAATAATAACTACTAGCATTCTACTTTTGCATTGTACTCAAGGTTGCTTGCTTGCTGGCTCCTAACTCCAGGTACGTATGAGAATAATACAAGGTTGCTAGGGTTGTTTTGTAATGTATCATTCCTGATAGAAATGTGATACGTCTCCAACGTATCTATAATTTACGAAGTATTCAAGCCATGTTTATTATAGTTTTGTATGATTTTGGTGCACTTTTATACGACTTTTATATGATTTTTATGGACTAACATATTGACCTAGTGCCCAGTACCAGTTGCCGTTTTCTGCTTGTTTTTGGTTTTCCAGAAAATCCATATCAAATGAAGTCCAAATGCAGCGAAACTTTTTGACGATTTTTTCTGGAAGGAAACAGACCCAGGAGGCTTCGGGGGAGCAGCAGAAGACCCACAGGGGACTCACAAGCCACCTGGGCGCGCCACCCCCCCAGGCGCGCCCTGGTGCCTCGTGGGCCCCCTGTGGCCCCTCTCCGCGTGATTCCAACACCAAAAATTCCTATAAATACCAAAACCCCCAGAAATAACCCTAGATTTTGGACTCCGCCGCCGCAAGCCTCTGTACCTTCGAAATACCATCTGGAGCCCTGTTCCGGCACCCTGCCGGAGGGGGAAATCATCACCGGAGGCCATCTTCATCATCCCGGCGGTCTCCATGACGAGGAGGGAGTAGTTCACCCTCGGGGCTGAGGGTTTGTACCAGTAGCTATGTGTTTGATCTATCTCTCTCTCTCGTGTTCTTGATTTGGCACGATCTTGATGTACTGCGAGCTTTGTTAATATAGTTGGATCATATGGTGTTTCTCCCTCTCTATCTTGTTGTGATGAATTGAGTTTTTACCTTTGAGGTTTCACTATTATCGATTGAATACTTTTATGGATTTGAGAACACTTGATGTATGTCTTGCATATGAATACCCGTGGTGACAATGGGGTATTATATTGATTCACTTGATATATGTTTTGGCACTCAACTCGCGGATTCCCGAGGTGACATTGGGGTAATCTATGCATAGGGGTTGATGCACGTTTTTGTCCTACTTTCTCCAGTAGAAATCTTGGGGCACTCTTTGAAGTTCTTTGTGTGGATTGAATATTATGAATTTGAAGTTGTTTGATGCATATCGAATAATCAACTCACGGATACTTGTGGTGACATTGGAGTATCTAGGTGACATTAGAGTTGGTTGATGCGTATCATATGGTGTTATTTTAGTACGAACTCTAGGGCTGTTCGTGACACTTATAGGGATGGCTCAATAGATTGATCAGAAAAGATAACTTTGAGGTGGTTTCGTACCCTACAACAATTTCATCTTATGTTCTCTGCTAGATAAGAACTTTGGAGTGATTCTTTGTCGCACGTTGAGGGATTGTTATATGATTCAATTATGTTAGCACCGTTGAGAGATTGCACTAATGAAAGTATGAACCCTAGGCCTTGTTTCTAAGCATTGCAATACCGTTTGTGCTCACTTTTGTTACTTGCTACCTTGCTTTTTTCAGATTATAAAAACCTATATCTACTATTCATACTACACTTGTATCACCATCTCTTCGCCGAACTAGTGCACCTATACAATTTACCATTGTATTGGGTGTGTTGGGGACACAAGAGATTTCTTGTATTTGGTTGCAGGGTTGTTTGAGAGAGACCATCTTCATCCTACGCCTCCCACAGATTGATAAATCTTAGGTCATCCACTTGAGGGAAAATTGCTACTGTCCTACAAAACTCTGCGCTTGGAGGCCCAACACGAGTCTACAAGAATAAGTTGTGTAGTAGACATCAAGCTCTTTTCTGGCACCGTTGCCGGGGAGGTGAGTGCTTGAAGGTATATCTTTAGATGTTGCAATTGAATCTTTTAGTTTCTTGTTTTATCACTAGTTTGGTTTATAAAAGAAAACTACAAAAAAATGGAATTGAAGTTGCCCCATATTATTCATCTTTACAATGTCTTTCTTGAAAATGATGGTGCAGAAAATTGTGCTCAATTGATAGAAGAAGAATTCAATAAAATATTTGGCATAAAATCTTTGAATGATGAGCATGATTGCAATATTGTTAGTATGAATTCTATGAATATCCAAAATACTAAAGATGATTGCACTAGTCATGACAAAAATGTTTCTTATAAGCATGTCAATTTTTGTGGAGTGCATAAAGTTTGTGAAGACATGCCTTATAGGGATGATAGATTTTGTAAGAAGCATAAACATGATAGAACCAATTTTTTGCTCAAAGTGATAGATGAATTTGCTACAAAATTATGTTCTCTTTATCCTATTACTTGTGAACTTTGCAATAAAGTTGGTCACCTTAATTTCCAGTGCATGCTTTTTCATGATCGAATCATGTCCAAATATTGCAATAACTTGATCACCCTTGAACTTTATAATGAACTTTGTTTATTTTTGAGGTGTGAAGAATTGACACATAAAAATAGTTGGTTTGAAGTATTCATTCTCACAAAAGATATTGAAAATAATTTAGAGGAAATCTATATGTTTTGTGTGGTAAATTGCAATGAGAATGCTTATATAACCAACTATAGAAAAACGGGAAAACAAATAGAATATAAAAGAAATACTAATGGAAGGGTAAAGATTCCCCCTTTCCCTCCTATTTTCTCTCATGATGAAATAGGTAACGAGGAGGAGCTTCCTATCCAACCAATCTCTTCAATAAGAAGCTCAGAAGAATTAAATAAACCCACACATAATGTGGTAAAGAAAAAGAAAAGAAGGAAAAGTAGAGGTAAAGAGGTATCTCTCCCAAATAATGTTGCTCCTATTATTGTTGTACCTCATGAGAATGAATCAAAAATAATTGTGGAAGATGATACACTTGATGATGATTTTGTTATGCCTATTGCTTGTTGTGATGATTATGATTGGGAAGATAATGATACTTCTTATGATCTTGAAAATCTTTATGGCACCAACTTGGAGGAATATGATAATAATCGTTATACTATTGGTGCTATTCATACTATTGATGATAATAGTGATAATGCTAATGATATGCAAACCAACAAGCTTGGGGATGCTATGTTTGATTGGAATGATATGTTTGAGAATTTATTTGTTGCAAATAACGTTTGCCCTAAGCTTGGGGATGCTATGCTTAATGAAAATGATCTTTTTATTCCCCCTACTTTTGATGAGCAAATTTATTATGATGATGACATGCCTCCTATCTATGATGATTATTGTGATGATACTTATGTTATGAAAAATAGTGATGATTATTATTATAATACTTGTTATAATTATGAAAATCCTTTTACTGAACATCACTCTTTTAATGTGGAAACAATTTATAGTATTCGAGTTTCATACGATACTCCCACTATTATGAATGAGAAGAAAATTGCTTGTGTGGAGAGTAATAAAAATTCTATGCTTATGTATCATGACAAGAATGCTTTGTGTGATGGATATATTGTTGAATTTCTTCATGATGCTACTGAAAATTATTATGAGAGAGGATCATATGCTTATATATATTTCAACAACATCAAGTTTCCTCTCTTTATATTGAAAGTTTTGAAGTCATGCTTGTTTTGCCTTCCTATGCTAGTTGATTCTTGCTCACATAAATTATTTGCTCACAAAATCCCTATGCATAGAAAGTGGGTTAGGCTTAAATGTGCTAGTCATATGCTTCATGATGCTCTCTTTGTGTTTCAATTCTTTACTTTTATGTGAGCATCATTGAAATCATCATGCCTAGCTAAAAAGGCATTAAAGAAAAACGCTTGTTGGGAGACAACCCAATATTTATACCTACTGTTTTTGTGTGTTCACATGATTAAGCTACGTTTTATAGCTTTTGTTTCAATAAAGTGCCAAGTAAAGCCTTTGGGATAGTGTGGATGCTTGTTGATTTGATTCTGTGCAAAAACAGAAACTTTTGCGTCCAGTGCTGGAATTTCGGTTCTGTATTGGAGCGTGAGAAAATTCTGAAATTTTTACAGAGAATTGGGTTGCAAATTATTTACGTTTTAATAATTTTTCATAATTTTTAGAGGTACATAAGTATGGTTATTAAATCACCCACTACATGCTGTTCTGTTTTTGACAGATTCTGTTTTCGGTGCATAGTTTGCTTGTTTTAGTGTTTCCATAGCTTATATTGAGTCATATAAATTGTGGAAATGATGGAATATAGTAGGAATTATGTGAGAACAATTATGAATCTTGTCTTGACAGTACCTAAGTGGATGATTTATTTTTATCATCCTAACCTATCTCACGAAGTTCCGTTAAGTTTTGTGTGATTGAAGTTTTCAAGTTTTGGGTGAGATATCGATATGAGAAGAATAAGGAGTGGCAAGACCTTAATCTTGGGGATTCCCAAGGCACCCCAAGGTAATATTCAAGGAAGACTCAAGCATCTAAGCTTGGGGATGCCCCGGAAGGCATCCCCTCTTTCGTCTTCAACATTATCGGTAACCTTACTTGGAGCTATATTTTTATTCGTCACATGATATGTGTTTTGCTTGGAGCGTTATTTTATTTTGTTGAGATTTTCTTGATGTTATCAATAATCATGTTTTGCATCTTTTAGTTCAATAAAATGCCACCTATAGCCTTTACCATGCTCAGTTTGCAAGTTCATGTGTTGCTGTTTGAAAATAGAAAGTTTTCTGTTATGTCCAGAATATTCCTGAATAGTCAGAACATGATAAAAATCTGAAATTTTTACAAAGTAAGCATGCATGAGTTCTCTGTCACGCGGTAATTTTTAAGAATTTTTGGAGTTAGGGAAGTATGAATTTTAAATCCCCCTTTACAGACTGTTCTGTTTTGGCAGATTGCTGTTATAGTTGCATTGTTTGCATATGTTTGCTTGTTTAATGATTCTATTTGAGGATAGGAGTATTAAATATGCAGAGGCATTTAGTATGCAATGTTCAATTATAATTTTAGTGATTTGTTACAGTAGAGAATGTTAAGGTTTTGAGTTGATTTATACTAACTTACCTCACGAGTTCTTGTTGAGTTTTGTGTGGATGGAGTTTTTAAGATTTAGGAGAAGCCATGATATGAGAGGAATTAAGGAGACACAAGAGCTCAAGCTTGGGGATGCCCAAGGCACCCCAATATAACATTCCAAGAAGTCTCAAGCAACTAAGCTTGGGGATGCCACGTTAGGCATCCCACCTTTCTTCATCAACACCTATCGGTTAGCCTAAGTTTTTACTTGTTCACATGATATGTGCTATTCTTGGAGTGTCCTTTTATTTTCGTTTTGTTTGAATAAAATTATCAAGATCTGAAATCTTGAATGAGAGAGAGTCCTCACATAGCTACTTAATTGTTTCACTACTCATTGTTCTTCACTTATATCATATGAGTAAATTGTTGAATAAATTAAATATCATGAAGTTGAAATAATATGAGCTTCATATGCTTGTATCATGCCTAGTAGTAGCTTCACATTGGGTTTAGAAGGTAAAATCTATTGAAGTTTGACAACCACAATATTGGTCATACAAGCAATTCATGAATGATTAGTATAAGGAAGAGAACTTTCACATATAAATATATTATCTTGGACATCTTTTATGATTGTGAATACCCATTAATTATTTTCAAACTTGAGCAAATTAGTTGAAGTTGGACAAGGAAGACAACGTAATGAGTTATATTTGGGTATATTTGCATAGAAGTTATATTGTTATGGATCCTCCAACATGTGGTGCTTGCTTAGGATCTTTTGCTAGCAAAAAAAATTCGTACTAAGTAGAGATACTACTTGTGCATCCAAAAACCCTTAAACCCAGTTTCTTGCCATGAGTGTCCACCATATCTACCTATGGATTGAATAAGATCCTTCAAGTAAGTTGTCATCGGTGCAAAAAGCAATAAAAATTGCTCCTAAAATATGTATGATCTTTTATTGCAAGGGAAAATAAGCGTTGTACGAACTTGTGATGGTAAAGAAATAAAAGCGACGGACTGCATAATAAAGGTTGCTATCACAAGGGGCAATATAACGTGACGTTCCTTTGCATTAAGGGCTTGCACATCCAAAAATAAAAAGCGCATGACAACCTCTGCTTCCCTCTGCGAAGGGCCTATCTCTTACTTTATGTATTTACTTTTATGCAAGAGTCAATAGTATTCCTTCTCATTTCAACCTCAATTATTCTCTAGTTGGCAAGTATCATGTGGTGGGGAAAGATCCAGGCACATATGGCCAGTCAAATATATTTGATCATGAATTATTATTGTTGGCAATTATCTATAAGATAAATGAGTTGGGAGGCGAAACATTAAGCCCCTATCTTTCTCTGTGTTCGATGGATGTCATTTGTTCTAAAAATATGCTTTGAGTACTAGCAATCATAGAAGACTATATGATAATTGAGTATGTGGAGCTCTTACTTAGACTTTGTTGAAGATAAGTTGAATTGCAATTGTTTGATGACTAAGAACATAAGTTGTTAAGTTTCAAGAGAATGCATTGTTTGAACCATAACATGTGAATGGATTGCTACTTTATCATGATGAGTTTTATGAGAAAGAGTTGTTGTTATGATGCTAGGAAAAGTGATCGAAATTATCATTGATCAAACTTACGCACTATTCTAGCATTCACACTTCATAAATTATTTCTTTTATCATTTACCTACTCGAGGACGAGCAGGAATTAAGCTTGGGGATGCTGATACGTCTCCAACGTATCTATAATTTATGAAGTATTCATGTCATGTTTATTATAGTTTTTTATGATTTTGGTGCACTTTTATATGACTTTTATATGATTTTTATGGACTAACATATTGACCTAGTGTCCAGTGCCAGTTGTTGTTTTCTGCTTATTTTTGGTTTTCCAGAAAATCCATATCAAATGAAGTCCAAATGCAGCGAAACTTTTTGACGATTTTTTCTGGAAGGAAACAGACCCAGGAGGCTTCGGGGGAGCAGCAGAAGACCCACAGGGGCCCCACAAGACACCTGGGCGCACCACCCCCAGGCGCGCCCTGGTGCCTCGTGGGCCCCCTGTGGCCCCTCTTCGCGTGATTCCAATGCCAAAAATTCCTATAAATACCAAAACCCCCAGAAATAACCCTAGATTTTGGACTCCGCCGCCGCAAGCCTCTGTACCTTCGAAATACCATCTGGAGCCCGGTTCCGGCACCCTGCCAGAGGGGGAAATCATCACCAGAGGCCATCTTCATCATCCCGGCGGTCTCCATGACGAGGAGGGAGTAGTTCACCCTCGGGGCTGAGGGTTTGTACCAGTAGCTATGTGTTTGATCTCTCTCTCTCGTGTTCTTGATTTGGCACGATCTTGATGTACCGCGAGCTTTGTTAATATAGTTGGATCATATGGTGTTTCTCCCTCTCTATCTTGTTGTGATGAATTGAGTTTTTACCTTTGAGGTTTCACTATTATCGATTGAATACTTTTATGGATTTGAGAACACTTGATGTATGTCTTGCATATGAATACCCGTGGTGACAATGGGGTATTATATTGATTCACTTGATATATGTTTTGGCACTCAACTCGTGGATTCCCGAGGTGACATTGGGGTAATCTATGCATAGGGGTTGATGCATGTTTTCGTCCTACTTTCTCCGGTAGAAATCCTGGGGCACTCTTTGAAGTTCTTTGTGTGGATTGAATATTATGAATCTGAAGTTGTTTGATGCATATCGAATAATCAACTCACGGATACTTGTGGTGACATTGGAGTATCTAGGTGCCATTAGAGTTGGTTGATGCGTATCATATGGTGTTATTTTAGTACGAACTCTAGGGCTGTTCGTGACACTTATATGGATGGCTCAATAGATTGATCAGAAAAGATAACTTTGAGGTGGTTTCGTACCCTACAACAATTTCATCTTATGTTCTCCGCTAGATAAGAACTTTGGAGTGATTCTTTGTCGCACGTTGATGGATTGTTATATGATTCAATTATGTTAGCACTGTTGAGAGATTGCACTAGTGAAAGTATGAACCCTAGGCCTTGTTTCTAAGCATTGCAATACCGTTTGTGCTCACTTTTGTTACTTGCTACCTTGCTGTTTTTTTTATTTTCAGATTATAAAAACATATATCTACTATCCATACTAAACTTGTATCACTATCTCTTCGCCGAACTAGTGCACCTATACAATTTATCATTGTATTGGGTGTGTTGGGGACACAAAAGATTTTTTGTATTTGGTTGCAGGGTTGTTTGAGAGAGACCATCTTCATCCTACGCCTCCCACGGATTGATAAATCTTAGGTCATCCACTTGAGGGAAAATTGCTACTGTCCTACAAAACTCTGCGCTTGGAGACCCAACACGAGTCTACAAGAATAAGTTGTGTAGTAGACATTGGGAAATAAATTACTGTTAATGCTTGTCAATGGTGTTACCGCCTCCAATGCTGCTATTGGTTTTGCCTTAGTGGGAGCTAACGTTATTTGTGATTTATGAGAGGAATCTATCTGTATTTGGCTATCAATCTGCTTCTATGTTATCTGATTTTGTTTGTACTGGTTCTTCTGGTTAGGCATGGCAACTTTCCCTTGATAATAGATGTGCTTTTCTCATGTTGTGCGTACAAAATTTGGTGCCTAGAATCCCTTCCTCTATTGCTCTTTTCTCTCTCCCCAATCTTCTTTTGCTTTTCTGGTCCGATTATTCAAGCTGGACTAATGCATCATTAGGAGATTCAATGCAGTGCGGCCAATCTATGGAGTGCTTGTAGATGGAAAGCTTGCTTGACACGCACATGTTTGATCTGCTGATTACACCTTAATTTTAATAGTCATGGGTTAGTTCCTTCCTATTAATTTAGTTTTTAGTTTGCTCATATATCACACTGCCAAGATACGTGTGTGTGAGCTGATTGATGCGTTTGCTAGGAGTAAACAGTTCATTATTTTTGCATGTGCCACTGCAACGTAGCATTAGTTTTTCCTTGATTATATCTTACTAGCAAACATGCCCGTGCGTTGTAACGGGAGAAAAAAATAATCCCTCATACACGCCTGGCGACATCAGCAAATCCCATGAAATTTTTTACGATGCACCCGACGTCTAAGGCCAAGGCAGCTCGGATTTGCATCCTCCAGTCCTAGCTTGTCGGTGTTGCTGGACGCCGCCGTCCTAGACCCACCCGCGTGGTTCGCTTCATCGCCTGCCCTGTACGCCCCAAAGCCTCCTCCTTTTTGCTAGATCCAATGCTCGTGGGTTCGAACGCGGTGCCACCCTCTGACGGCAAAGTGCAGCCCCGCCAACCCCCTCCTAACATGGTCGTTCCGACCAACTTTGGCTTCCTCATCTTTGATTCCGGACTCGGCAGCTATGGGATTGCTCATCTTCAGGCCAGTGATAGATTCCTGCTCGGCTTGCCGGTACTGACACTGGTGGCGCTCGTGGGTGTCGTTTTCTTCTTGGAGACGCTGCCAAGGCCTTCAGCTGCGCCCCTCTTCGAGCTCAGGGGAAACCCTAGGTCCGGCTCCCTCGGACCGGATAGCGACGGCGTCCCTGCGACATCCTCCTTCTTGAAGGCGCTGTCTTGCGAGCTCGTGGTGTCCCCGGTTATGGCTCGGACGATGTTGGAATTCTTGTTGGTTCAACATTGCTGCTCTTGGTTCGGGTTTGTGATGCATCCTCTATTTGGGCCGAGCATCCCCTTCTCTCTGCTTCGGGCACCATGTTCATGTCTGCCTCCGTCCGTGTCATGTGTTGTACCCCCGTTGTACTCATTCTACTCCTTCTATCAATGGAATGATACGCAAGCTTTGCGTATTCGCAAGAAAAAATAATATCAACATGCAATTAATTTCCTCTTCAATATTAATGTGCATTGCAGGTACGCATTTACTAAGTCGACGATGCTAGATTCAAGACGAGATCTAAAGTTTAGTGTGAAGAAACTTATGAGATCTAAAGTTCAGTGTGCAGAAACACGAGATCTAAAGTTCAGCGTGAAGCCAAATATTCATATTTTGGCAACACTGTTTGATAGCTGGTCTGGGTAGAGAACAACATCTCATCGTGCAACTTGGTAAGTAAGGTCTCTCGTCCATTGTTCTCATGATTTATGGTTTCTAATTTTTCGATAAATGGTGGATTTTATTGACTCAAAATGAAGCATTAAGAGGATACAAATATAATGAGCCCACACCCGGACTCTGCAGAGCCAAGATGCACACAACCAACACCAATGCACACACACAAAAACTCGTCTACGAATAGCAAAGTCATGCACGACCAAAGCTATGCACGGGCAAGGAAAAAAAGAAAAATAACCCCAAGTGAAGTGGATTTCAATTATTACCCGATTGTTACTAGCTATCTTTTCTATACATGTGAAATTTAACATGCATTATGTTTATATATAACTCCAGCAAAATATTTCAAATGCCCGTGGCAACACACGGGCATTCTACTAGTACTACTTAAAAAAGAGTAGTGTTTCTTTTCCTACCAGCAAAACGCTTCGTCAACCGATTCTCCTCCCTCCCACCATGTCTTCTCATCGATTATTTTTTCGTCTAACTGGTTTTTCAGTTTCACCATGCCCTTTTTTCGCACCTGCCCGCACGCTAATCAATCACCTTAATTTACTTACCTTATGCACCAATTCCATCTTAATTTACTTACCAAACAATTATTTACACAATCACAGGCAGGATTTAATAAACATTTATTTACACAATCACGGGCATGATTTGATAAACACACAACCACATTAATATGAACAGGTAATTCGCGAGCTAACGTACTAGAATATTTATATCTCATTGCAACGCACGGGGATTGTCCTAGTCCATTTAAAAAGAGAGAGTTGTCTCAAACAAAATTAGAGAGAGAGAGAGAGAAGGCTTCATATTTTTTTTATAACAGGCATTTTTTTTGGATGAAAACAGGTAATCTCTACTAATTTTTTTAAGGAAGATAATCTCTACTATTAAAGGAAAATCTAGAGTCGTTTAGTTTCGTTCGTTTCACGCAGGCATTAATGGCTAAAAGCCATCTCAGTTATCTATTGTCCAATCTCTGCCTTGCCCACATCTGCATGCAATTAATTAGCCAGTTAACTACACATGTTAATTAGACCGTCATTAATTTATGAAAAGTATCATCGAGCGTGAGGATCATTTTTGAGAGTCTTATTATTGTGGATAGGAGGATCACGTTAATTATGGAAAAATTTGTTGAACATTGAACACAAGGATCACATTAATTATAAAAAGCATCATCGAGTGTTAAACGAAAGGATCACTAGAATATGTATGCCCCGTTGCAACACACGGATAATTAACTAGTACTATATTACAACATGGGAGTTATAAAATACACCAGGTCTTCAACACAATGTTTTAGAGACTGTAAAAAGATTGTACACAGCCTTTTTCTTTAAACAGACTGTACATAGTTTAATTACTAAATAACATGACATCATATTAGTCTTTCTTTCCCCTCTCGTAAGGTGACTAGGGACGCGAGGCTGTGAATTCACCTTCTCTTTGTCTGCCGCTCCGGTGACCAGTGGCGGGGAGGAAATCCTGATGCCTTGGCTCTGGCTAGTAAATAGGTTAGAATTTTAGTTCTCGCAGGGCAGCGCTTTGGGCGGATGTGGCGCTTCATCTTCAAGCCGGTCTTTCGGATTCTGATCGTTAAGTTTTTCCGTCGGAACATATCTGACGAAGCTCCAGCGTAGATTACTGTCGGCTCCTTGGGACGGCGATGTTAGGATTTCTGTGTGGTTGGCGATGACGATATTTGGTATTCCGTTCTTCAGATCAATTCGAGGGTTCAACGGCGACGGTTATGGCTTTGGAGTGGTGGTCCTTACGGACATTTGCAGGAAAACTTTTTGGCTGTCATCGACGAGGTCGGACCGACTCCGACAGCGGCACGTCGGCGGCTCATTCTGGTGATGGCACTGGTCGTTCGACGGTCCAGAAATTTTAATGTAGTTTTTATTATGTTTTGATGCTTTTTCGTACTCCCTCTGTCCAGGTGTATAAGTCATCTTAGATTGTGCACCGCGACCAAGGTGAGGGAAAAACGAGAGAACTTGATATTTATTTGCTAATTAATGCCATTGCATCCAGAAAATTAACCACTGCATGTTGTGCTAAGTCGTTTCAAGTAATTGAATGCATACACGCACCACGTCTTCTATTGGCTAATTTCGTTTTTCGTGGCAAAAAACAGAAAACGAGGTGGGTAGTTAATGCACCGTGCCTTAGAGTTTTGGGATTATTTGGTTTTCGTAATGTGACTTATGCACCGGTACGGAGGGAGTACTTTGGTTAATGGATTTGGGTCTTTTAAAGAAAAAAATCACAAATCCCAGACCACGAGAATCGACCGCCGAAAGGATTCCTTTGGCAGCGGCGAAGGCACGAGGAAAGAGGAGAGGGGGTTGTGGTGGTGGCTGGAGGCCTTCGGGATCATCGCCCGCGAGAGCGACCCGGCAGGCACGGGCGTGATCACCTAGGCAAGAACAGCTGCCATGTAATGGACACCCCCGCTTCTAGTTCCTATCGCATTGTGTATTGTTTCTCCTCTCGGCTGCTTCCCCTCTACAAGGTCATTCCTTGCACTTTCCTCCACTGACCATCGCTCAAACTGCTTCTGCCGGATCTGATGGAGGCCGCGATTGCATGGCTGGTGCAGACCATCCTTGCAGCCCTCCTGGTCGACAAGCTTGATGCGTGGATTCGCCAAGCCGGGCTTGCCGACGACATCGAGAAGCTCAAGTCGGAGATGAGGAGAGTCAGGCTGGTGGTCTCCGCCGTGAAGGGGATGGCGATTGGGAACGAGCCGTTGGTTGAATCTCTCACTCTTCTCAAGGAGCTGCTCTGTGACGCCGACGATGTTGTTGACGAGCTCGACTACCACAGGCTCCAACAGCAGGTAGAAGGAGGTACGCCCACTGCCTGCAGAATGCAGATACACGTTTGCTTGCTTCCTTTTATCTTTTCTGTTCAAGCAGGATCATACCGACTCCCCTTAATCTTCTGGTCCACATTTGCTGTGTCTTGGCGCACCCACAGTCGGCGTGCAAGCAACAGAGCAAGTAGATCCATCAAGGGGCAATTCTGATATACCCACCAGTGGCCGTGGCGGCAAGAAACGACGGTCCAAGGCATGGGAAAATTTTGATGTCACAGAAGAAGACGGCAGCGAAAAGCCTGTGAAAGCGAGATGTAAGCATTGCCTGACGGAGGTCAAGTGCGCAACCATGAACGGAACCTCTGGGATGCGCAACCATAACAATGTTTGTAAGAAGAAACCAGCGGGACCAAATGCCCACCCACCAAACCTGTCAAGGTAGCTAAGCAATTTTGAACTTTTTTTAGAAGTAGTAGTAGGTATAAAGCAGCTTAATCGTGGTTCTAATGGCCAATCCACCGCCTTTATTGCAGCACCGGTGATTCAACTAGCAGAAAAAGAAGGAGAGAGGACGAGGAGCCAACAGAAATCACCGCAGCTGACACGCATGTCCATTGGGACAAGTCCGAGTTATCCAGTAGGATACAAAAAATTACTAGTCAGTTACAAGGCAGCAGTGGTGAAGTGAGTGAGTTTCTGAAGCTACATGGATTAGACTCCGGCTCTGCTTCAAGTTCATATCATCATCACAATACAGTCTCACATCAGCATCAAAGAACATCAAGCCTTGTTCCAAGGAGAGTGTATGGGAGAGTTGCAGAAAAAAACTCCATCATAAAATTGATACTAGAAGACAAAACTGATAATCTAAGGGTTCTGCCTATTGTAGGCATTGCAGGTGTTGGAAAGACAACTCTTGCTCAGCTTGTATACAATGATCCAGATGTGCAAAGTCAGTTTGACCTCAGGATGTGGGTTTGGGTGTCTCACAATTTTGACCAAGTAAGGCTCACAAGGGAGATGTTAGACTTTGTTCCTCAAGAAACACATGAAGCTTCTCTTCACAAAGATGGAAGTCATGAAGGAATGCACAGTTTGGCAAAGCTTCAGGAGACCTTGAAAAGTAACACAAACTCAAAGAGGCTTTTAATTGTTTTAGATGATGTCTGGGATGACATGAATGATTGGCAATGGGACCAAGTCTTGGCTCCTTTGGTATCCAGTCATGTGGAGGGTAGTGTGATTCTAGTCACTACTAGAAATTTGTCTGTTGCGCAAAGGTTAGGCACACTCGAACCGGTCAGCTTAGGTGCTTTGGAACATCATGATTTTTGGTTATTGTTCAAATCACGTGCATTTGGTGATAAGAACTACGAGGAGCATCAAAGTCTAAGCGTCATCGGGCAGAAAATAGCAGAGAAGTTAAAAGGCAATCCATTAGCAGCAGAATCTACAGGAGAACTATTGAGGGAGGAACTTAACGCTAATCATTGGAATAATATTCTGAAGAATGAAGACTGGAAGTCCATGCAACTCAGTAGAGGCATCATGCCTGCTCTGAAGCTTAGCTATGATCAACTTCCCTACCATTCACAACAATGTTTCTCCTATTGTTCTATATTCCCGGACAGTCATCAGTTTCTTGGTCAGGAGTTGGTCTGTTTTTGGATATCACAGGGATTTGTAAAATGTAACAACTCTGGTCAAACACTGGAGGAGATAGGACTGGGCTATCTAACTGATTTGATTAACCTGGGCTTCTTTCAACAAGTTAAGAGAGAAGAATCTCATCTATGCAGTCAAATTATGTATGTTGTGTGTGGTCTCATGCATGATTTTGCGATGACGGTTTCAAGGACAGAATGTGCAACTATATGTGGTCTACAGTGCAGCAAAATATCTCCGACTATACGCCATTTGTCAATATTAACGGATTCTGGATACATCAAAGATGAGCATGGGAACATTCCTCGTAATGAGAAGTTTGAAGAAAATCTGAAAAACGCAGTTACTTCAGTAAGCAAATTGAGGACACTGGTGTTACTTGGGCTATATGACTCTTTCTTCTTACAGTTGTTTCAAGATATATTCAAAAGGGCACACAATTTACACTTGTTGCACATGTCTGCCACATCTGCGGACTTCCTAAAACGTGGGTCTGATGAGGTGGATGGGGCTTTCCCTCAAGTATTGAGCAAGCTGTACCATCTTCAAGTATTAGATGTGGGATCATACACTGATCCTAATATACCTGATGGTATTGATAATCTTATTTGCCTGCGGCATCTTGTTGTACGGAAGGGGGTGTATGCTTCCATTGCTACCATTGATAACATGGAATTATTTCAGAAGCTACATGGTTTTAAGTTTCAAATTTCTAGCAACTTTGAAATAACACGACCCCAATTCATGAGCAAGCTTGTACAAGGTTGTGTGTATCAACTCGATAATGTTAAAACTCTGAAGGAGGTTTATAAGGCAGTACTGGAGGAAAACGAACTCTTAGAAAAATTGCACTTAAACCGGAAGGAATCTTCTGTGGAAACAGGCCTGGTGCTCTTGCCAATGGATGAAAGTGGCCCAAGTTTTGAGCCTTCCATGGACACAACAAGACAGATGTTTGAGGATCCTGAGCTACGCTGGCACTTAGAGATTCTCCAGGTATCTGGGTACAGTGATGCTACCTCACCAATTGGGCATGCAAACATTTGCTCAGTTAACTCGCTTCAGCTATATGGTTGTGGAGAATGGCAAACACTTCCATCTCTGGAAAGGTTTCCGTTTCTGACAAAACTTAAGTTGAGCAACCTGCCGAAAGTAATAGAAGTATTGGTTCCTTCATTGGAGGAGCTAGTTTTAGTTGAAATGACAAAGTTGGAGAGATGTTCCTGCATTTCCGTGGAAGATATGAGCTCTACCTTAAGAGCACTGCAGATCGAGGATTGCCGAGCACTGAGGCATTTTGATCTATTTGAGAAGGATCATAAATTCGAAATCAAACAGAGGTCATGGTTGCCTGGTCTTAGAAAATTAATTTTGATTGATTGCCCTCAACTGGAAGTGTTGAAGCCTCTTCCACCATCAACCACCTTTTCTGAGTTACTCGTCACTCGAGTTTCAATATTTCCGAGTATGAAGGGATCATCCGATGGAAAGTTACATATTGGGTATATTGATGATGATCACTATGGGGATATTGATAAATCTTCTGACGAGTTGAGGATACTGGATGACAAAATTTTGGCGTTTCATAATCTGAGAAACCTCAAATCGGTGGAGATATATGGTTGCCAAAATCTATGGTATTTTTCGTTCAAAGGTTTTAGTCATCTTGTCTTTTTAATGAGTTTGGAAATAAAAGAGTGCAAAGAACTTTTCTCTTCATATGTGATGAGAGAGCATCACCTTGGAGATCTGCCAGCTGCGAATTGCAAGGCCTTCCCATCCCTAGAAAGACTCAGTATCGAGTCATGTGGAATAGCAGGGAAGTGGGTGTCTCTGATGCTGCAACATGCACCGAATCTAGAGAAATTTAAATTATATGAGTGCCCGCGTACAACAACACTGTTATCGATAGAAGAGGAGGAAGAAAACAATCTGTCATATCTTGTCTCAGGCAGGGAGGGCTTGGCATCAGGAAATCAAGATGACGCGTTGACCTGGTTAGCTCGAGACAGACTATTGCACATTCCATCAAATCTCATCAACTCTCTAACGAAGATAAGTATTTGGAATTGCCCTCGTCTAACAATTAACAAGGGCAAGGAATGCTTCTCTGGATTTACCTCCCTTAAGAAGCTAAGGATTTGGGACGAACGCACCAACCTGGTCTCGTCATTGGTGTATAATGGCGGAAGTGATGACCGGGCGAACGGAAGATGGCTCCTCCCGAAATCACTTCAGGAACTTGACATCAGTGGACATTCCCAGCAAGGAGCGCTGCAACCTTGCTTTCCTAGAGATATCAGCAGCCTTAAAAAGTTAGTGGTGTCGCGCAGCCCAGATTTGGAATCTCTAAAGCTGCACTCATGCACAGGACTGGAAATGTTGGAAATTGGAAGCTGCGAATCGCTCAGCACACTAGAAGGGTTGAAATCTCTCGTCAGCTTCAGGCATTTGATTTTACGAGAATGCCCTGCTTTTCAGGGCCATGAGCTCTGCCCTCAGCTGGAAACGCTTAGTACCGATGACCCATCTGTCCTTACCACGTCATTCTGCAAGCATCTCATCTCCCTGGATCTTGGATTTGTTTTGAAGAAAGTGAAGAGACTAACAGATGAGCAAGAGCGAGCGCTTGTGCTCCTCGAGTCCCTGCAAAACCTCAAATTTTCTTGTTCTTATCATCTCCTAGATCTTCCAGCGGAACTGCACAAACTTCGTTCCCTCGAGAGTTTGAAGATATCCTATTGTCCGTACATCTTAAAGCTGCCGGAAGCAGGTCTACCACTTTTGCTGGAACAACTGGAAATCATGGGCTGCAGCAAGGAGCTAACTGATCAATGCAGGCTGCTAGCAACAAGCAAACTAAAAGTCAGAATTTGTTAAATATGTGAATTAATTACTGGATGACTTGTTATGCACGTGGTTCTGCGTGCCCAACTTGTATTGCTTGGTTGCTATCGAATAAAATTTGTTCCATATATCATGCTATATTCAGAGCCGATATGTACCCTCGAAAATGTGCGGTCTGTTCGTTCTAAAATGAAAGTCTCGTAGGCATTCAAGCTGCTTGACATGTATCATGTAACTGACAAACTACATGTATCATGTATCATGCTCAAAATGAAAATCTCTAAAGCTGCTCAGTATCACAGTATGTTTTGTTGTTTGTTATTATAATCTTATCTTGTCAACTGAAAAGAATGAATTGTTATTTCCTTTTTTTGCAGGGAGAATTTTAATTTCCTTGACTAGATAGAGAATTGCAAAATGATGCATCTATGAATCCGAAGATGCATCCTGTTGTTCGTTACACCATTTGGTCTCATCAAAATTCCTTGCTGCACCACGCACATATGCTCTGGTATGGTGCACACTGCACAGAGCAGACAAACATGTCGCAGACTTGGACTTTCAGAGACCAGGATGAACTTGACAGCAGACACCTAATGTGTGCTTAAATTTGAAAATGCAACCTGTAGTTTCGGTCCTCATTACCAGTTACATTCCTTGTGATACAAATGAAGCTACTTCTCATGTGTGTAGTTTAGTACAATCCTGTCTTGGTAAGAAGATAAAAGAGAGGACATGTTACTATACACTGCGCATGTACAGAATCATTAGAGAAGAACACGCACCAATTCTTCATTTCAATTTATTGGGGAAAAGCTGATCACCGCATCTCACACGAGCATTTCAGCTGCATCAATCATTTCGACCATGCACCTTGATGAACATTAGCAATCCCTGAAAATTTGTTGCACTGGCAAACACAAGCAAAGTAACTAGGAAATATTTTAGACGTCAAAAAATCTCAGAAATTTGCACCAGCACACCAAACACGTTTTACTAGCACTCCAGTTATCCGTTAGGAAAAGCTTACAGCAACAGGAAGTTCTCTTACCCAATAATAACAGGCCAGTTTAAAATAATACACACTTACTGACATCAAGGGTATAATTATAGGAAAAATGAAAAAGCAAGCAGCGTCACCAGGACAAAAGAGTCCCAATCAACTCAGGTTTGTATGGCTACTGAAATTCTTATCATGCAAATACCTCCGAGAAAAGATTAAACCATTCTCATATCAATGCAAGTCACCAGACAAAGATGATAACCAGGATTTCAATATTTTCTTACTCTGATGCCATAGGTACGTCGCCCATAAGCATATATAAAATCACATACAGAATAGATGTGCTAGAGAAAACACATCAATACAAAAGCCACATTCAGATCAGAAGGCCCAATGAACTACCACATGCCTCATTACCCTCCACTTTTCACTTATATAGACATAGTCGAGCTGAGCTATGAGATTACCCACAAAGCCAGCCATCCACTAGAAACAAGGTTAACTAAATCCAAGCCGACATGCACATCCCAGAAACAAGTAATCACATCATCCACCTACTCAAAACCACTGTTAGAACAACCTCCTCTACACCAGAGAACGAGCATTGCCAGCTTATGAGGTGCTGTCCCCTGAGCTCCCTTACCCTGAACATGTAAATACAGTCAAATGGGAAACATTGTAGGAAGTTTAATTCATGAAGAATAAACGATGTTTCTGGAGAAGGGGAAGAGTAAACAGTGAGTTCGACAGTACCACCGGATGAAGAATAAATGGTGTTTCTCAAAAAAGGAAAAGAAGAAACAGTCGCTTCGACAGTATCACTGCATGATGAAGAACCAGCAGAGACACTCGTATCCTCAGCACCATTCTCGGCCTCCACTGATTGGTAAGTCAGCGGTCTCATCCTCAATATCTACATACTCATCCACCTGCTCAGCCAGCACTACATTCGCCTTCGCAGGATTCTCGCTCTCCTGTAAATAACAAAACAAAACAGAACAACTGAGAGTCCAATTTGCAAATGCACTAACTGAAAACGAGAACAACACATGTAGGAACAGCACCATTCGCAGCCTCAGAGGGCCAGCGCCATCGTCGACCTCAGCAGTGTCCTTCTGCAGTAAGGATCTGGCCGCAGCGCTTCCTCATAGCCGCCCGGAGCGGAGGAGCGGCGGAGCTCCTCCGGCGACGGCTGGTGGCTTCCGTGGCTCGGCTGGCTGCCTCCTGCGGGCTGTGGCCATGGCGCCGTTCTGTGCTCTGCTCGGATCTGGAGGTCAGCTGCGGCTGGCGTCGCGGGCAGTGGGCGGCGCGGGTGCTGCGGCCCCCTGGTGGTGGTGTGCTGGCTCGGATCCGGCAGTTTCCTTTGGCGGCTGGTACACGGCGGGCGGCACGGGCTGTTGGCGGAGATCCTTGCTGGTCGAGGCATTGGGCGTGGTGGCGGCGGTGCGGACCTGCAGGGACATTGGCGGCGAGGATCTGCCGGATTGGTTCCGGTAGGCGGCGCAAGGTAGTGGCGGCGTCATTCCTTCTCCTTGGTCCGGACCATGGATGTGAATCTATGGCTCGCGTTCGGGCGGACCAGATTTGTGCCCGAGGTGGGTCGGGGCTTTTACTCGGGTAGGGTTGGTTGGGCTCGGTCCGGATGGTTCCCGCGAGCAGCCAGGTTTTCCTGACCACGACGCGAGGTGGCGGTGGTCGAGACATTGCTATTACGTCGGGCGATTCGGCGACGCTGACCACGAACGTGGTGTCCTGGGAGCTTGCCTGGCCAAGGCCACTGGGCTATGGTCGGGGCTTGCTTCGCGGTGGCCGTCGGCAGTCACGGGATCGTGTCCCCTTCGGTCCATCAAGACTGGCTGTGGATGCAGGTGTGGGCAGTTTCTACCGTGAAGGTGCTCACCCAAACCTAGTGGCTAATGTCGGGTAGGAGTGGAGAGGGGTCTCTGTTCCTCCTAACATGGTTCGTGCACTACGAAGTGGACGGTTGGCGGTGTTTCGGACCTTGGAAGCCGGGGCGGCAGCTCTGGAAGGCGGTCCATATGGTTGGCTCTCTGGAGGGCGGCGGTGCTGGTGGCTTTCACCTTTGGTCGTGTGGCGGCGAGCGGTGGAGTGGCGGGTGGCTCTGGCACGCTCTCGGTCTATGGCTGTGGCGACGCCCCGATTCAGATCTGAAGTTCTGAACTCGTCGCGCTTGTCCTGGAGACCTCGTGGTGACATGGTGGAGGTGCCTGGCGAAAGCTATGCGCTTTGTCGCCGACGACGGCGACGTTCGCGGGCGCCGCTTTCTTCTTGAAGACGTCGTCATGGTGCTCTCCTCCGTGTCTGGGTTTCGGATGAAAATCTTTGTCCGGTGGACTCGACAACAGCGACGCTTAACGCCGTCCTCCCTTCTGGGGGCGTTGCCCTGGAGCTTAGGCGTTCTAGGGCGTAACGTGGAGTTGTTATCAGTTTTTCTTGTGCTTTCTGTATTAGCGTAGTCGCGTGCGTACTGTATGATACGGTTATCCTGGGATCAGTTTAAGGGCTGTGGCATAATTTTATATCGTTTACTCGTGAATTTTGTTCGGTTGCTTTATGTATAAAGCGGATGAAAGTTTATTTCGAGAGAGAATGTAACAGAAAAAGATTAGGCGATTGCCCACGCGAGTCAGACGTGAGCCGAGGCCCAGATAAGTAAGCAGTTTTCTGGTCGGTTTTCAGACTTTTTTTTTCTGCATAGGTTTTCTGATCATTTTTTTTGTTTATTATTTTATTTTATTTTTTCTCGTCGGCTTTTTTTATTTTTTCAAATTCTTCAACATCTATTTGACATTTCTTCTATGTGTTTTCCCCGGGTTTCTGGTTTTTATGGGTTTTCTATTTTTCTCTGTCGTCTTTTTTACGGAAAAAATGTTCAATTGTGCATTCTAAAAATGGTCAGCGTGTATTAGAAAAAAAATTCACCCCATATTAAAAAAAGATTATCATATATTAGAAATACAAAATTTCCATGAAATTTGTTCATATCTACAAAATTTCCATTTTATATTAGAAATTTGTTCGGTGTGTATATTAAAATATGTTTCATCGTATATTAAAACAAGTTCACCATACATTAAAGAAAGTTCACTGTATATAAAAATGTCTTTTATATATTACAAATTTGTTCAGTGTGTATTTGGAAAATGTTCACCGTATATTAACTAATGTTCAATGTATATAAAAAATTTCATTGTACATTGTAAAAAAGTTCACATTATATAAAAAATGTTCATTATATATTAGAAATCCATAGAAAGACCATATTTTCGGTCTTCGGTTCGATGGATCGATCATGAACGGTTCTAGGGACTTCATCAACGATCTACACCAACTCTTCTTCCACTGCAACTCGAAGTTGGTAATGATTCGATCAAACCTTGTATGCATCTTCATAGTGATCCGAGAGTATGATCAGTAGGACGATTTTTTTTTGTTTTCTACTACGTTTTCCAATATATATTTGGTTGAACGATTCTCTGGGCCACCCCCCTAAGGTGTTTTCGGTCGCACCAACGTGCCAAGTCTCGGGTGCTACCCCGCGCACAGCGGGAGATCCGGATCGCCCTGTCAGCGTCCTTCGGCCTCGGCCAGTTTGCTTCGCTCACGCCAGCTGGGCCCGCGCATGCACCCGGCTTAGCATGTGTAACACCCCATGTAATTATGCTACAATAATCCCCCTCTGATAATGCCAAGTCACCATGTTTAACAGTGCTTGATCATCATTTGCATCATATCTCATTTCAAATTCCAACTCAAATTGAAATTTAAATATAAATTGGAAATAAAAATTGTTCCAATTTGGAAACAAAAATGTTCATTAATTAGCAAATAATCTATAACTAATTATGTTAAGAAAAACAACATCACCTAAAACCCCTAGATGAGTCTAACATCGTAAAACAGTACCAAACAGCAATATTTAATCCCATTTTATTTAATAAAATTGCAAATTAAATCATATTATCTCCAAACCAATTTCTGATAGTAGTTAATATTGCATTGTAATTATTGAGCTAAGTTACATATTTTATAAAACTCAAATGGTGGCCTAACAATTTACAAAACAGAAATAAAAGCAGAAATCAGAAAAAAGAAAAAGAAAAGCCTAAGCGCTACTGTGCCTACGGGCCTAAGTCAAACAGTGCAGGACCGGCCTGCCTCGCCGGTCATCTCCTTCCTCCCGCCTCCGTGTCAACGCGCGCGCGCGCCTGAACACCGATCGCCACGCGCCGTTCATCCGCCGTCTCCCCGACGTGGATAAGGCCACCCCAGGTCGTCTTCCCCTCCCCCGAAACCTTAGCTACCCCCAGATTCCCCCTCGCTCTCTCCATCGCTCCCGCATGAGCTCGCCCGAAAGCTCCCATCGCCGCCGCCGTCGATCCCACACTCTCCGTCGACCCCACGCCTCACCGACATGTCGTAGAGCATCGCCGCCGTCCGCTACACCGCCTGCGCCAAGCCATTGGAGTCGGGGGCCGCCATAGCGAGCCCCACGAGCTCTTCTTCTTCCTCTGCACCGACGAACGCCGACGACAAATCCGGCTACGTCGAGCCTCCCTCGCGCCCACTTTGCTCACCTACAGGCTCCCGGTGAGCTTGCGCGCGTTTCCCCTTTCTTTCCGCGCTCGTAGCCGCCTCTGTCGTCGCCGTCCGAACTCAGCTCCGCCGCGTAGCTCGCCGCCGACGCGGTAGTCGCTGTCATGCGCGCCCGAGCACGGGAACGTGCTCAGTGCACCTCGCTGAGGCCGCCCGTGCTGCTAGATCTCCTCCCCGTGGCCTCTTTCGTCGATACCGATCGCGGCCGAACTCCGGCGTCCGCCGCGGTCGACGCCGTCGTCGTTTAGGGCCTTCCCGAGACCAACCGGTAGCACCACGCGACGCGCCTCGCTCCCCTCTTTCGAACGCCGCCTCGCGCGCGCGAAATGGTGGCCGGAGCACGATTTCCGGCGAGTGCCCGAGCCGCGCCGCCGCAGAAATGGTCGCCGGCGGCTAAACGCCGGCCGGCTGACGTGTCAGGCGTGATTAGACCCTAACCACGCCTCTGTGCGGCTGACAGGCGGGCCCCGCTGTAACGCCCCGGACACACCCACCGGTGGTCGTTACTCCTGGCGAGATCTAGACTGGCCTCACAGATCAATACTAGTCTTTCCTGCGCACTTTGTCCTCACTCGTGCGCACCCGGGACCAACTTCCCGGTCGGTCACCCATCCTGAAATTACTCCAAGCTGAGCACGCTTAACTTTGGAGTTCTTTCCGAATGGGCTCCCGGAAAAGAAGGAATTCCTTATTGATATGAGTAGTCAAGCATCCCTAATAAGCCAGGCTATCACATACACCCCCACTCAGAGGAACCGACGTCCTCGTCGGGCCACAGGAACGTTCCCTCTTGGCACATACGTCTGTGCATCCAGTCCGGCACATGTGCCATGCCGTGTGCCACAACGGGTCACAAACGTCATGCACAACATGACCGCACACCTGTCTGCAAACATCCGTGTAACAGCGAGGGTCGGCTCTGATACCAACTTGTAACGCCCCGGACACACCCGCCGGTGGTCGTTACTCCTGGCGAGATCTAGACTGGCCTCACAGATCAATACTAGTCTTTCCTGCGCACTTTGTCCTCACTCGTGCGCACCCGGGACCAACTTCCCGGTCGGTCACCCATCCTGAAATTACTCCAAGCTGAGCACGCTTAACTTTGGAGTTCTTTCCAAATGGGCTCCCGAAAAAGAAGGAATTCCTTATTGATAAGAGTAGTCAAGCATCCCTAATAAGCCAGGCTATCACACCCGCTCACTAATTAACTCGGGTTAGATTAAACACTAATTTAAATTAACCTAATAGTCACTAACAGTTGGGTCCACCACTAACTAATCATTGTTTAGTTAAATTTAAACGCTGTTAATCCCACTGTCTATGACAGGTGGGGCCAGCCACTATTCTAGTGGATAAGCCCTGCTGAGTCAGCAGCTAACTCAGCAGGCTGGCCCCACATGTCAGCCTCTGTGGGCTAGCCGTTGACTGGACCGTTGACCCAGTCAACCTGGCCCACTGGTCAGCCTCTCTGGTACACTTCTGTGTACACAGAGCTGGGTGCATTTAGCATTTTGCTATTTAATTTCGAATTAAAATTAATTCCAAAAATTCCAGAAAATGATTAAACTTTGAAAAATCATATAAAATAAACCGTAACTCGGATAAAAATAATTTATATATGAAAAACGATCAGAAAAATATGACGAATCCGAATATCCTAACCACATACCTGCCACACCCCTCTAACATACTGAACATGGAACTTTTTGCCCGTATTCGATAGATGAATAGTGCATGACTTTAATAAAATAATTCCAGATAAATTCCTGAATTATCTAAAACAATTAGATAGGCATTATATCACCTCTGCATATCATTTAGGCATGTCATGCATCGCTGTTGCATTGTTGCCGTGGATTTATTGTTTCTCCCCCCTCCTTCTCTCCCGTTAGACGCTGAGACCGCCGCCGACGCAGCTGAGTATGACTACGCTCCAGACGAGCAGCCTTCAACGACCAGCCCCTCTCAGCAGAGCTTCCAGGCAAGCAAACCCCCTTGATCATCCAGATATCGCCTATTCTTTCCCTCTTATTCTTGCATTAGAATTGCCCCTACTACTGTTCCAATAGTTCCTATTCTGATGCATAGCCTGGTTTTGTAACCTGTTGTCGATACTTTACCTGTTATCCTATATGCTTAGTATAGGCTGGTTAGTGATACATCAATGGACCCACATCCTTGTCCTTGTTGCCACGCTTTTCCACCAGTGACTCGATCAGTATGATCGACGGGCAGAGACCAACACATCACCGCACATTCCCCCTAAGTTGTTCGACTCTGCAGAGCTACCACCGAGTGCCGAGGGTGATACCTCTTATCTCACTTCCGATGATGCCTCTGTAGAATAGCTATCCGGTTGTGGGTTATCGAGGGTGATTCCTCTTTCATCACCTCCGATAAAGCTTCCGTCGTGCAACTCCTCCTGTGTGAATCCATCGAGGGTGATTCCTCCGGGTTCACCTTGACCGATACTTCGAGTGGGAATCCATCAAGGGTGATTTCTCGGATTCCTTCTCGATACTTTGGACACACGGGTACTTTGACTTTACTACTGTCATTTGATAAAGACGGGTCGGCTCCAAGAGCACCCGCGAGCCGTGTGTTACCAAGTCGGAGCGACAGGAAACCTGTTCGTCTCTGCGAGCTGCTAAATACGCCTAACGGATTTGGGTATTTGATCTGAGTAGGCCGCTGGCCTTATACGCACTACCACCACGTGGGATAATGGTTATGGGACCCTCTACGTCGTATGTATCAGCCGAAAGCTCTTCAGACGTCACAGCTCAGAGATGCGGGCTGATTGCTGGGGTGGGCTGGTTACGTCACTTGTGTATACAGTGTCGTTGTATTCCTCACCGCGTGCATGCGCGCCGCCTAGTATGTCTAGCTGTTTAATTTCCGAACTGGTGCTGTCCGCGTGTAATCAACTCTGTGTATGGATCTGTATGTCTTAATTGACTACTGTTATGTATCTATTGCACTACTTGTTTATTGACGTGTTAAATCATGTTTGTCTCTAAGACACTTGCAGTTGTTTTTACTAAACTACCCCCTATTAAATCTTTAGCAGGATGGTTAGACCAGGTGGTCGTGGTCGTGGCCGTGCTCCCGAGCAGCCACCACCGCCAGACTATATGGCAACTATGATGCAGCAATTCGAGTTGAACCGCCAGTTCATGGTTGGGATCATGGCTCAGTTTCCGCACCAGAACCAGAATGCTCAGAATCAGCACCCTGCTGCAATAACTCTGCAGGAGTTTGTGCGTCTCAGCCCTACTATTTTCCGCAACTCTGATCAGCCACTCGATGCTGATGACTGGCTTCGCGACATCACCTACGAGATGGAGTCTGCCAATGTCGCCCCCGCCAACTTTGTCACCTTCGCGTCCTACTTCTTGAAGGGTGCCGCTGCTCAATGGTGGCACACCCACAGGAGTTCACTACCTGCTGGGACAGTCGTTACCTGGAACGAGTTTCAGACTGCTTTCCGCGCCCGCTACATTCCTCAGGGAATCATGGACCGGAAGAAAAGAGAGTTTTGCAACCTCGCTCAGGGCAGTAAGACTGTCGAACCTTATCAGCGGGAATTCCTTAACCTGTCCCGCTATGCTGAAGAAGACGTTGCCACAGATGCTCGCAGACAGGAGAAATTCCGTGATGGACTCCACCCAGACCTCAAGCTTGCACTCGTTGTTCATGACTTCGCCGACTTCGCCACTCTGGTGAACAAGGCTATCCAGGTTGAGACCGCTCAGATGGAACATAGGGAATCACTCAAGCGCAATCGTGACATTGGCTCATCTTCGAGCTCAGGACAAAGGCGTAAAATCTGGATTCCTAACAGCATGTATCGTCCAACTGCCCCTGCGCTGAGGCCTTCCTATGTGGCACCCTGTCTATCTCCTCCACCACCGAGGCAGCCGAGAGCTCAAGCTTCTCCACCACGTGTTGCTCCTCTTCGTCCTGAAGATGGTCTGTGTTTCAAGTGTCGCCGCCCAGGTCATCTTGCCAAAGACTGCCGCCAGAGTCAGAATCAGCTGGCACTCCCTCCCACTGGCCGTGGCAATGGTCGTGGCAACAACCAGACCCGTAACTATAATACTGGGTCTTCTGCTTATGGACACAGGCTTACCACGTTGACATTGAAGAACTTCAGGATCAACCTGAAACTGTGATGGGTACCCTTCTCGTTAACTCAGTACCCGCTTCTGTTTTATTTGATTCAGGAGCATCGCATTCATTCATGTCAGAAGCATTTGCATTATCACATGACATTGCATTTGAAATGATGAACATACCAATAGTTGTCCGCACCCCTGGAGGCCGTTGTCAAACCTCCATGATGGCACACAATGTCACTGTCGAAATTGAAGGATTGGAATTCCTTGTTTCACCCATCATTTTGAATTCTTTCAACATATACCTCATTCTAGGAATGGATTGGTTGAAAGCTCACATTGCTTCGATCAATTGTGCCACCAAAGTCGTCCAACTCCTTCACCCCTCCGACGAGATAGTGAACTACACCGCCCGAGTTACCCGGAATGCCGAAGCTCAGATATATGCTCTAAATGCTTTGAACGCCTCACCTCTTGAGGGAATTGAAAACGTTCCAGTCGTTCACGATTTTTCGGACGTCTTTCCAGAAGAACTTCCCAGAATACCCCCTGTTAGAGCCGTTGAATTCGTCATCGACTTGAAACCAGGCACCACTCCTATTGTCAAGCGCCCATACAAGATGCCGCCGCATGAACTCCTTGAACTTAAGGAGGAAATCGACAAGTCACTTAAAAGGGGTTTCATCCGCCCCAGTTCATCTGCTTGGGGAGCACCTTCTCTCTTTGTTAAGAAGAAGGATGGAACAAACCGATTGGTCCAGGACTATCGGCCTATTAACCAAGCAACAATCCAGAACAAATATCCACTTCCCCGGATCAACGATCTTTATGATCAACTTGCGGGATCCTCTGTGTTCTCTAAACTCGACTTAAGGTTGGGTTACCATCAGATCCGAGTTCGTAAAGAGGATATTCCGAAGACCGCTTTCGTTACTCGTTATGGATCATACGAGTACACCGTCATGTCCTTCGGATTAACCAATGCTCCAGCAACCTTTTCTCGATTGATGAACTATATCTTCATGGACTACCTCGACAAATTCGTCGTGGTTTATTTGGATGATATCCTTATATTTTCCAAGAATGAAGAAGAACACGCCGAACATCTTCGGCTTGTATTGGAGAAACTCCGAGAACATCAACTGTATGCCAAATTTTCCAAGTGTGAATTCTGGTTATCTGAGGTGACTTATCTTGGTCATGTGATTTCCAAAGATGGCATTGCTGTTAACCCAGAAAGATTTCAGGCTATTCTTGACTGGACTCCTTCGCAAACTGTTAAGCAAGTCAGAAGTTTTCTCGGTCTCGCTAGCTATTGCCGCCGTTTCTTCGAGAACTTCTCCAAGATTGCTAAGCCACTGACTGATTTGCTCCACAAAGGCAAGAAGTTTGAGTGGACAGAAAAGTGCCAAGAAAGTTTTCAGACACTTAAAGATAAGTTGACATCTGCCCTAGTGCTAGCACCCCCAGATACTCGCAAGGACTTTGTGATATATTGCGACGCATCCCGTCAAGGATTAGGTTGTGTCCTAATGCAAGACCGCAAAGTGATTGCTTATGGCTCTCGTCAGTTGCGCCCTCACGAAGATAAGTATCCAACACATGATCTTGAGTTAGCAGCAGTTATCTATGCTCTGAAACTGTGGCGACATTACCTTCTCGGTAATCGTTGCGAGATATACACGGACCACCAAAGTCTGAAGTATCTGTATACTCAACCAGATTTGAACCTCCGTCAACAAAGATGGCTCGAGACAATAGCCGATTATGACATGGATATCTCTTATAACCCTGGCAAGGCTAATGTAATGGCCGATGCTTTGAGTCGCAAGTCTTATTGCAACAACCTCACGGTTCAGCAAGCACAACCCCTTCTTTATGAAGAACTTCGCAAGTTGAACCTTCACATTGTTCCTCAGGGTTATCTCAATACCCTAGTTGTTGAACCGGACCTCGAGTGCAACATCAAGACAAGGCAGAAATATGACTCTGAAGTCGAGAAGATTAAGAAATACCTCTCCAAGGGAAATTCTTCATTCTATCATGTTGATGATGATGGTGCCTTGTTCTTCAAAGGCCGCCTAGTGGTCCCCAGAAAGCATAATCTGGACTCTCGTTCAGATGTTATGAAAGAAGCACATGATACACCTTTGTCAATTCACCCTGGTAGCACCAAGATGTACCAAGACATTCGACAGAGATACTGGTGGCCTGATATGAAGCGAGACATTGCTTGCTATGTTGCTGAGTGTGACGTTTGCTGTCACATCAAAGCAGAACATCAAAGGCCTGCTGGAACTCTGCAACCCCTTGATATTCCTGAATGGAAATGGGACAAAGTTGAAATGGATTTCATTACTGGTTTTCCCAGATCGCAGAAGGGTCATGATGCTATATTTGTCCTCATTGACCGATTCTCAAAGGTTGCTCACTTTCTGCCAGTCAAGGAGACAATCACTGCTAGTCAGTTAGCAGACTTGTATGTTTCCAGAATCGTGTCACTCCACGGTGTTCCATTGGAGATCAGTTCAGATCGTGGCAGCCTCTTTACCTCAAGGTTTTGGAACAGTTTCCAAGAAGCTATGGGAACTCATCTGTCTTTCAGCACCGCTTTTCACCCCCAGTCCCAGGGACAAGTTGAACGAGTCAATCAAGTGCTTGAAGATATGCTTCGAGCTTGTGTCATCTCATTCGGTAAGAAATGGGAGGAATCTCTCCCATATGCTGAATTCTCATACAACAATAGCTATCAGGCTAGTTTGAAGATGGCACCCTTTGAAGTTCTCTATGGACGTAAGTGCCGAACCCCTCTGAATTGGTCAGAAACTGGGGAACGGCCACTCTTCGGTCCGGACATTATTCAACAAGCTGAAGAACAAGTCCGCATAGTCCGTGAACATTTGAAAACTGCTCAGTCTCATCAAAAGAGCAATTATGATCGCAAACACCAAGTAATGGTTTATCAACCTGGCGAACAAGCTTACCTTCGTGTCACTCCGATGAAAGGCACTCATCGATTCGGAATCAAGGGCAAGTTAGCTCCTTGCTACATTGGCCCGTTCCGTATCCTCGCCAGACGTGGAGAAGTGGCCTATCAATTGGAATTGCCGCCGAACCTCTCTCAAGTTCATGATGTTTTCCATGTGTCGGAACTCCGTCGCTGCTTCAAGGATCCTATCCGAGTAGTGGATCATGAAATGCTTGAATTGCGAGAAGATCTATCTTATCAAGAGTATCCGATCCGCATTCTCGATCAAGCTGAACGACGAACCCGTCAGAAGGCAATTAAGTTCCTTAAAGTTCAGTGGTCGAATCATTCTGAAGATGAAGCCACTTGGGAACGCGAAGATCGTCTTCGTGAAGAATACCCCGCTCTCTTTCAGCCTACCTCTTAATTATCGGGACGAGAATTTCTTTTAGAGGAGGAGAATTGTAACACCCCATGTAATTATGCTACAGTAATCCCCCTCTGATAATGCCAAGTCACCATGTTTAACAACGCTTGATCATCATTTGCATCATATCTCATTTCAAATTCCAACTCAAATTGAAATTCAAATATAAATTGAAAATAAAAGTTGTTCCAATTTGGAAACAAAAATGTTCATTAATTAGCAAATAATCCATAACTAATTATGTTAAGAAAAACAACATCACCTAAAACCCCTAGATGAGTCTAACATCCTAAAACAGTACCAAACAGCAATATTTAATCCCATTTTATTTAATAAAATTGCAAATGAAATCATATTATCTCCAAACCAATTTTTGGTAGTAGTTAATATTGCATTGTAATTATTGAGCTAAGTTACATATTTTACAAAACTCAAATGGTGGCCTAACAATTTACAAAACAGAAATAAAAGCAGAAATCAGAAAAAAGAAAAAGAAAAGCCTAAGCGCTACTGTGACTACGGGCCTACGTCAAACAGTGCAGGCCCGGTCCTGCCTCGCTGGTCATCTCCTTCCTCCCGCCTCCGTGTCAACGCGCGAGCGCGCCCGAACGCCGATCGCCACGCGCCGTTCATCCGCCGTCTCCCCGACGAGGATAAGGCCATCCCAGGTCGTCTTCCCCTCCCCCGAAACCCTAGCTACCCCCAGATTCTCCCTCGCTCTCTCCATCGCTCCCGCACAAGCTCGCCCGAAAGCTCCCATCGCCGCCGCCGTCGATCCGGCGCTCTCCGTCGACCCCACGCCTCGCCGACATGTCGTAGAGCATCGCCGCCGTCCGCTATGCCGCCTACGCCAAGCCATTGGAGTGGCCCCACAAGCTCTTCTTCTTCCTCTGCACCGACGAACGCCGACGACGAATCCGGCTACCTCGAGCCTCCCCCGCGCCCAATTTTCTCACCTACAGACTCCCGGTGAGCTTGCGCGCGTTTCCTCTCTCTTTCCCCTCTCTCTCCACGCTCGTAGCCGCCTCTGTCGTCGCCGTCTGAACCCAGCTCCGCCGCGTAGCTCGCCGCCGACGCGGTAGTCACTGTCATGCGCGCCTGAGCACGGGAACGTGCTCAGTGCACCTCGCTGAGGCCGCCCGTGCTGCTAGATCTTCTCCCCGTGTCCTCTTTCGTCGATACCGATCGCGGCCGAACTCCGGCGTCCGCCGCGGTCGACGTCGCCGTCGCTTAGGGCCTCCCCGAGACCAACCGGTAGCACCACGCGACGCGCCTCGCTCCCCTCTTTCGAACGCCGCCTCGCGCGGTGAAATGGTGGCCGGAGCACGATTTCCGGCGAGTGCCCGAGCCGTGCCGCCGCGGAAATGGTCGCCGGCGACTAAACGCCGGCCGGCTGATGTGTCAGGCATGATTAGACCCTAACCACGCCTCTGTGCGGCTGACAGGCGGGCCCCGCTCACTAATTAACTCGGGTTAGATTAAACACTAATTTAAATTAACCTAATAGTCACTGACAGTAGGGTCCACCACTAACTAATCACTGTTTAGTTAAATTTAAACGCTGTTAACCCCACTGTCTATGACAGGTGGGGCCAGCCACTATTCTAGTGGATAAGCCCTGCTGAGTCAGCTGACTCAGCAGGCTGGCCCCACATGTCAGCCTCTGTGGGCTGGCCGTTGACTGGACCGTTGACCCAGTCAACCTGGCCCACTGGTCAGCCTCTCTGGTACACTTCTGTGTACATAGAGCTGGGTGCATTTAGCATTTTGCTATTTAATTTCAAATTAAAATTAATTCCAGAAATTTCAGAAAATGATTAAACTTTGAAAAATCATATAAAATAAACCGTAACTCGGATGAAAATAATTTATATATGAAAAACGATCAGAAAAATATGGCGAATCCGAATATCCTAACCACATACCTGCCACACCCCTCTAACATACTGAACATGGAACTTTTTGCCCGTATTCGATAGATGAATAGTGCATGACTTTAATAAAATAATTCCAGATAAATTCCTAAATTATCTAAAACAATTAGATAGACATTATATCACCTCTGCATATCATTTAGGCATGTCATGCATTGCTGTTGCATTGTTGCCATGAATTTATTGTTTCTTCCCCCTCCTTCTCTCTCGTTAGATGCCGAGACCGCCGCCGACGCAGCTGAGTACGACTACGCTCCAGACGAGCAGCCTTCAAACGACCAGCCCCTCTCAGCAGAGCTTTCAGGCAAGCAAACCCCCTTGATCATCCAGATATCGCCTATTCTTTCCCTCTTATTCTTGCATTAGAATTGCCCCTACTACTGTTCCAATAGTTCCTATTCTGATGCATAGCCTGGTTTTGTAACCTGTTGTCGATACTTTACCTGTTATCCTATATGCTTAGTATAGGCTGGTTAGTGATACATCAATGGCCCCACATCCTTGTCCTTGTTGCCACGCTTTTCCACCAGTGACTCGATCAGTATGATCGACGGGCAGAGACCAACACATCACCGCACATTCCCCCTAAGTTGTTCGACTCTGCAGAGGTACCACCGAGTGCCGAGGGTGATACCTCTTATCTCACTTCCGATGATGCCTCTGTAGAATAGCTATCCGGTTGTGGGTTATCGAGGGTGATTCCTCTTTCATCACCTCCGATAAAGCTTCCGTCGTGCAACTCCTCCTGTGTGAATCCATCGAGGGTGATTCCTCCGGGTTCACCTTGACCGATACTTCGAGTGGGAATCCATCAAGGGTGATTTCTCGGATTCCTTCTCGATACTTTGGACACACGGGTACTTTGACTTTACTACTGCCATTTGATAAAAGACGGGTCAGCTCCAAGAGCACCCAAGAGCCGTGTGTTACCAAGTCGGAGCGACAGGAAACCTGTTCGTCTCTACGAGCTGCTAAATACGCCTAACGGATTTGGGTATTTGATCTGAGTAGGCCGCTGGCCTTATATGCACTACCACCACATGGGATAATGGTTATGGGACCCTCTACGTCGTATGTATCAGCCGAAAGCTCTTCAGACGTCACAGCTCAGAGATGCGGGCTGATTGTTGGGGTGGGCTGGTTACGTCACTTGTGTATACAGTGTCGAGCCTGGGCCCCGGCCAATCTCGCAACGTGCAGGAGTGCAAAGGGCGATGGCCCAAGACCCCTTCGCACTTAGGATTTAGACCGGCGTGCTGACCTCTCTGCTGAGCCTAGGTAGGACTACGTCGTGTCGATTTCCCGAGGCCGGGCATTACCCAGCAAGTGTGTCCGGCCAGAGGTGATCGAGCGTGTTGGGTAACAGTAGTGCACCCCTGCAGGGAAGTTATCTATTCGAATAGCCGTGTCCACAGTAACAGGACGCTCGGAGTTGTATCCTGATCCACTACAACTACAAATTGATGCTGATTTAATATTAAACTGTTAATACTGCTCTCGGGATCGCTTTCTCGCAGGGAGTCGAGAAAGGATCTCAGGGCGTTGCTATTACATAACCACTATTATATGCTACTATGTTCTACTCTCTTCTGATGCTGCAAGATTGCTTCAAGATGCTAGTCTTCGATAGGCTAGGCTTCTCCCCCTCTATTCTGATATTCTGCAGTTCAGTCCAAAGATATAGCCCCATTCCTTTGATACCGATGCATATTTAGTATAGTTCTGATGTCAGCCTTGCGAGTACTTTGGATGAGTACTCACGGTTGCTTTGCTTCCTCTTTTTTCCCATACCCGCTTGTTGCAATCAGACGACGGAGTCCCGGAGCCAGACGCCATCGCAGGAGCTTGCTACCAGGAGAGTCCCGGAGGCACGTACTACTAGGTTGAGCCAGCCGACCAGGAGTAGTTCGGAGGCCCTAGGCAGGCGGCCTTCGCCTTTTCGATCAGTGTCGCTGTTTGTGCTAGCCTTCTTAAGGCAAACTTGACTAACTATGTCTATACCCATATATTATTTGTGTGTATGACTTATGTATTCGGGTCCTCGTGATCCCTGGTTTGTAATATGAAGATTTATGTTTAAATTTGAGTTTAGAGTTGTGTTGTGATATCTTCTCGTGCGTCTCTGATCTCGAGCGTGCACGTTTGCATGTATGATTAGTGCACGGTCGAGCAGAGGGCGTCACAGCATGTGACCGTCCACTCGGCCGACGGGCGAGCGAGGTCGCCCTGTCAGCATCCTTTGGCCCCAGCCTGGGTGCTTCACTCGCGCTAGCCAGGCCCGCGCGTGCGCCCGGCTCGGAGTGTGACCATCCACCAAGCCAGCCCTAACAGCCATCCGGCCATGGGTCGTGGAGGCGAGAGGCCGGGCAGCGAAAGGCTGCTTCACTGCCACAAGCTTCGTGGGTGGGGCCTGCCCGACTGTGTGTGCGTTTGCCGGCCGGTGATACATCTCAAACGTATTTATAATTTTTATTGTTTCATGCTATTATAATACCACTTTTTAATACTTATAGCAAAATGTATTATTTTTCTAGACTAACCTATTAATTCAGTGCCTAGGGTCAATTGTTGTTTTCTACATGTTTTTGAATTTTTAGAAAATCAATACCTGCGAAGCTCAAAATACCACGGGGATTTATGATGATTTTTTCCAAGTTATGAAAATTTCAGAAAGTGCTGGGAGGGGCCAGGTGTCGGTTCTAAATCCAGCATATCTCGTAGTAGGGGTCCTAAGCTAGGCGTCTTGGAGCGATAGTAACATGGACACAGGATTTTACCCAGGTTCGGGCTCTCTCGAAGAGATAATACCCTACGTCCTGCTTTTGATTGTATTCATATGGGGTGTAGTACAGAGTACATGCATCTACCACGAGATTGTTCTAATGAATATTAGTCGTTCTATTGACTAGCCTGGCCTCGGTTTATATATGCACCGGAGGCCTAGGGTTTAGGAGAGTCCTCGTCTTGGGCGCCAAGTCTTGTGGAATCTTCCTTGTATTCGTCATGGGCTGCCCAAAGTGGCCCATGAGTGAACCGCCATGGGGGTCCTCGGCTCAACCCACCTGGTCGGGAGATGATGTGGTGAGTACCCCCTAGTCCAGGACACCGTCAGTAGCCCCCTGAACCGGTCTTCAAGTTGGGGACGATCCTCAGTTCTTCCGAACTGTTCTTCGTCTTCGGTCGTCGGTCTTGAAAACTGGTTCAACAAATCTTCCCATCTCCGATCTTGAGGATCGCCGAGGTGTATCCGAAGAGTTCATACGCCGGGTATCCGAGGAGTCCTTTTAAGTTCTCGGCCTTTATCAATGCCTTGTTATTTTTTACGCCACACCTCGGGTTCGAAGTGTTTCCCGCGTGGCGGTGTCCTCTTGCATCCGAGCTCCAACGCCGGACTGCATCCGAGGTGTCTTTTGCAGCCGAGCTCCAACGCCGGTCTATATCCGAGGTACATTTTAGCAGCCGAACTCCAACGCCGGACTGCATCCGAGGTACATTTTAGCAGCCGAACTCCAACGCCGGACTGCATCCGAGGAGGCATAGAGTACCTCGTCTGTGAAAAAAGTTTGAAGGAGTTCAGCCGAGCTTAATGCCGGAAACACCCTCTACGGAGCCAGCCACTTGCATCCGAGCTTTACGCCGGACTGCATGGGCCGTGGGCTGATTTTTTGTGGATTGGTGCAATTTATTCTCTGCCGAGATATATAGCCAGTAGCCCTAAAGGTGTGTGTTGGCCAAAAATCCGGGATGCACCTGAAGGAAAACATAAAACCGCTGATCCCAGTAGCCCCTGAGACCCAGGTCGATTCGCGAAATCGGCCTGAGGATCAACTCCTAGCTCGGCAGCATACTTAGGAATGGAAACGCGGTGTGCATAGTCCTCGAGACTCAGGTTGGGTGCGGCCGACCAACCCGAGGATCATAATCTCCTCGGAAACTGTTTCACACTTTGTAAATTGTCTGCATTGAATCGTCGATGCAGTAGCCCCCGAGACACTGGTCGGGTGACAACACCGGATCAGGGGATCGATGTAACCCGTTAATGGCTTTTACGGGAGAAGCGCGAAGCCCAGTAGCCCCCGAGCCTTAATTTGGGCAAGGGTGGCCGAATTAAGGATCGATATCCGGGGTAAATTGATCTTAATCACAATTTATGTGTAATGATTGTATGTATCCAAGTACTTTACATCATTAATGCTCGGATCCGCATGGTACAAAACTTTGTTGACCGACCATCGGCTTCAACCTCCTCGGCCAGTAGCCGAGGAGTGTTTGTCCTACTTTATAAAGCCTTTAGAAGGGCAAAGATTTACGGCAAACAAGGCAATCCGGCCATATGGTTTTATAAACAAAGGTACGCGGAGAGATATGTTATATTACTATTTAACGTAAGAAACATCTTCCAAAGAAAATAGTCCCACTATCGGTTCCTTTCTTTGGGTTGTCATGCTAACCATGATTATTTAACTTCACCTCCGATCTAAGTGGGAGAAAATAGTGAAGATTAATTCGGGGAAAATTCCCGAAGTATTTGGCTTTAAAAAAACCGAGATTTTTACCTCCGTCGTTGCCGACCAATTATGTTCTTGAGATTGCTAGCTTTCGGCTTCCCCCAGTCTGAGGTACTAACCCGGATAACCCGGTAGTATCAATCACAGAGGTGCTCCCTTTACCCCCTAGCCGAACAATCGGGAATGTAGGGGGCAAGCACAGGAGCCAGGCAACCCAGCTTGGCCAGATCTCAAGTCAAATTGATGCATATTTATGGCTTTATAACGATCTATGGGAAGGCAGCGTTCGTATATTAAATACAAATGCTATATGTTATTTTGACTCCGTTGCGACTGTTTATAATTTGAAAGTGGCCCATCGTCGGCTTCCCCCCCTTTGTAGATACTACGCAGGGTGTTTCCACAACAACAAGACAACCCTTAGCCGACGTCTCGGTGCCCGGAGGCGGTTGTGTTAGCGGAAACGAGGCAATCAGATATGCAGGCTTTATAACTTTCACTTAGTCATAGGAGCTTAACGTTGGGAGGCCAGTTACTAGCCCCCGGTAGTGTTCGGTGTCAGCCGAGGACAAACCGTTAGCACTTCGGCCCACTGTATGAAAGGCACATCGTTTAACACGGGGTGACCTCTATCGATCTATAGGTTGACACAGTCATCGGAGCGTTGATCAGTTTACGCTTATTGTGATAGTCAGTTTTCGGCTTTCTCCACTGAGGCGCTTGACCAGCTAAACCGGAAGCACAATCGCAGTGGTTCTCCCTTTACCCTTAGCCGAACAATCGAAAACGTAAGGGTAAGCACAGGAGCCGGGCAACCCAACTATTGACCAAAGAAACAATTCGAAACCGATGCATATAAAGCAATATCCGAGAATGTTTTACCGAGGACTCCAAGGAGTACCTTGGCGTTTGGTGGGTTCGGCTCTAGTCGCAGCCTCCCGGTGTTTGGAGTGTTCGGGCGTGCCGAGGTGCAGCTCGGCAGAGAAGTTGCCGAACTACGGGTCGGAAAAGATTTCCCGAGCCGAATTATTATGCACGGCACCTCGGTCAAGAGGATGTCCCGCCTCCTGAAAGAAAAACATACAAATAGCTTAAAAGTGCCATAAGCTCGAAAATCCAAAAAACCTATGTAAAAACGTGACGTCTGAACTAAATCAAGTTTTTTGGTGCCAATCCGAAAATTGGTCTTAAAATTAGTTTGTGCTTCCATCGTGCTTTAACATGACACATCCGATCTCAAGACTTCAAGCGGGTCAGCCTTCGGCTTCAACCTCCTATTCCCGAAGGCGGAGTGCTTCTCAGGCCAGTTTAGCGAACCAAACTTGAGCGGCTTTAGAGAGAAACCAGGCTATCCGGCTATTGACCACACACTCGTGTCGAGAAAGGAGTGGTAGAAAAAGACTTTGCAACGACTTAGAAGAAAACACTTATTATAACGGCTCATATAAATTTAAGAGCCCCCAGTTAACATGGGTAAAGGAAGTGGTTTTTAACAAACAACGTGTTTAACAAACTAAGTTTTTGACAAACAAAAGATAATGCTTGGTCGAGCCGAACAAAAATTAAAAATTGAAAAAAGTTGAGCATGAAAGCGACTTAGCTGGTTAATGTGCTCGGTGTTGATGATGCGGTCCAAGCTTGTGGCGGGACGAAGACGCCCAGCTCCCAAGCCGGTCCTGGGGTGGCCGAGCGAAGAGCTCGGCTGATGAAGTGGCAGCACAAAACTGCCGATGTGCCGAGGCGAAGCCCCTGGTCCAGCCGAGGAGACAGAGTAGGTCGGCAGGGTGACGCCGGAGTAGGTCGATGAAGCGATGGTGAAGTCCCCGGTCCGGCCGAGGTGTCCGAGCGAAGAGCTCGGCTTGATGAAGTGATGGTACAACACTGCCGATATGTTGAGGCGAAGCCCCCGGTCCAGCCGAGCTGACGAAGCTGGTCGGCTGGTGACGCCGAAGTCCCCGGAGTAGGTTGATAAAGATATGGCGAAGCCCCCGGTCTAGCCGAGGTGACGGAGTAGGTCGGTAAGGTGACGTTGCTGCCCCATGCCAGCCGAGGTGTCGAAGCAGGTCGGCGTGGTGGACATCGGCTTGAAGAAGCAACGGCACGGCGATGCCGACGCAGGTCAGAACTTGTGACGCGGTCAATGCCGGCTTGGGAAGTGACCGCACGGCGATGCTGGCGCGCCCGACCCGTACAATCCGTGGGGTGACGATCTTCTCTTGCTGATTATTAGGGAGAGCGATGCCGAACTCTTGGTCGGCTCGCCGAGGTGATGATCCGAGGTGGTTGTCGTCGGCTCAATGGAGCGACGGCGCAGTCGATGCTGGCGCAGGTCGGCAGCCATGGAGCAACGTGGACAGGCTGGTTTGACACCGGCGCGACGACGAAGATCGCCTTGTAAAAGGCATAGAATTTGCAGGCACGTGCTTGAAAACAAAACACAATACCCTATAAAAAATTTCCTTTAAAAAGGATGTCCGATAATCTGTTCATGAAAAAGATGAACTCGGCCCGGATTCGTTTTCGCGCAGAAAACAGATCCGAAAATTGATGCACTCATCGGACGCTTCCCGGAGTTTGAACGGTCGGATCGAGCTGAAATTTTGAGGGGTGGTAGATATGGGAATTCCGCAGCCGATGAACGGTTGGATCTTTCAAAGGACGTCCGAGCTGACTCCTGGACTCCTCGCCCTAAACTCGTCCAGATTCCCGTCCAGATTCGACAGGGCTCCGGTATATCGGAGATCGCCGGAGATTCCTCCATCGGAACGCGACGAAATTTTGCAGGGTTGTTCTAGACTCAATTCCGCACAATTCCACCGAAGCAATCGTCAAAGCGACGCTCGAGGAGACGGGGACGGCAAACACGAATCCGCTGTCCAGAAAAAACTGCATGATCGCGCGAGGGCAATGTTGACGTTGAGCCCCCGAGCACCATGGACGATTTTTCCATGATCCCGGATGAGATCGGAGTTGATGATGACGAAGACATCTGTCCGGACTTGACGATCCGAAGAGAAGCATAGTTCGGTCCAGCCAAGGTGACCGGTCGGGTCGGCGACGAAGATGCCGACGCTGACGATGTAGCTCGGTTCCAACGCGTAGATCGCGGTGGAGCCGATCTGAATTCCCATCGCACCGCGGCGACTACCCAGCAGACTCTCAATGAAAGCACCAATGTCGGTTCTAAATCCGGCATATCTCGTAGTAGGGGTCCTAAGCTAGGCGTCTTGGAGCGATAGTAACATGGACATAGGATTTTACCCAGGTTCGGACTCTCTCGAAGAGATAATACCCTACGTCCTGCTTTTGATTGTATTCATATGGGGTGTAGTACAGAGTACATGTATCTACCACGAGATTGTTCTAATGAATATTAGTCGTTCTATTGACTAGCCTGGCCTCGGTTTATATATGCACCGGAGGCCTAGGGTTTAGGAGAGTCCTCGTCTTGGGCGCCAAGTCTTGTGGAATCTTCCTTGTATTCGTCATGGGCTGCCCAAAGTGGCCCATGAGTGAACCGCCATGGGGGTCCTCGGCTCAACCCACCTGGTCGGGAGATGATGTGGTGAGTACCCCCTACACTACTGGAAACAGGGAATTTGCCATCAGTCAGCTCTTTGCCGTCTGCCAGCGGATGGCAAAGAACGTCTTTGCCATCTGCTTACAAAAAACAGATGGCAAAGAACTGACAGATGGCAAAGAACCTGGTTGCCATCAGCCAATTCTTTGCCATCTGCCAGCAGATGGCAAAGAATCTTTGCCGTCTGCTGGCAGACGGCAAAGAGGTTGGTGGGGTCCAGCGGACGACGGCGTTGTAACGGCGCACTAGGCCCACCTCTTTGCCATCAGCCAGCAGATGGCAAAGCCCCACCTCTTTGCCATCAGCCAGCAGATGGCAAAGAACTTTGCCATCTGCTGGCTGATGGCAAAGAGGTGGGGCTATCTCCCCTCTCTCCCAGCCCGGCCCCACCCCTCTCTCTCTCTCCCTCTCTCTCCCAGCCCGACCCCACCCCTCTCTCTCTCCCCCCCACCTCACCCATTCACCACCCCAGCCCCGCCGTCCCCGCCACCGCCGCCAGCCCCTCCCCCGCCACCGCAGCCCGCCACCGCCCAGCACCGCCGCCACCGCAGCCCGCCCCTCCCCCGCCACCGCCCAGCACCGCCGCCAGCCCCTCCCCTCCCCCGCAGCCCGCCCCTCCCCCGCCACCGCCCAGCACCGCCGCCAGCCCCTCCCCCGCCACCGCAGCCCGCCCCTCCCCCGCCACCGCCCAGCACCGCCGCCAGCCCCTCCCCCGCCACCGCCCAGCACCGCCGCCAGCCCCTTCCCCGCCACCGCAGCCCGCCCCTCCCCCGCCACCGCCCAGCACCGCCGCCAGCCCCTCCCCCGCCACCGCAGCCCGCCCCTCCCCCGCCACCGCAGCCCGCCCCTCCCCCGCCCCTCCCCCACCACCGCAGCCCGCCCCTCCGCCGCCCCTCCCCGCCACCGATTCAGCCCAGCCTCCGGCGGCCAGGTCGGCCCTCTCCTTCCTCCCTCGCCTCACCCCTCGGTCTCCTCCCCTCCGGCCGCCCTCTCCCTCTCCCTCCCCTGCTGGCGGCTCCTCCATGGTAAATTCTCCTCCATGGACCAATTAATCCTGGTCTGATCCAAAAGATGTCAGGCTTCAACTTAATCCTCTTCTAGAATAGGCTTTATATGGTTCAAATGGGCAGCTCCAATGCTTGTATATCAAAGTACCAACAGAATTTTTGTTCTCAATACATATAGAACAAAGTAATAAATAACATGAACTCAAGAAAACAGTAGTGCGACCTAGAGATACCCATAGATGATTTAACCATCATTTCTTTTTGTTTGCAAGATTATAACGTCAAAATCCACACATGAGAATATAATGCCTTCAATAATTATCCACCTGCCTGTGCTACTGTCAACATAGTCAGTGGCGAGTCCAGTAGTGAGGCTTCATAGGGCTTCAGCCTACCCTCCAAAAAAAATGATTTTTTTAGTACTACTCTTCGTCACAGCCCAGCAGCCCAATCTCTCAGACTCGGCCCACTCCACCATCAGCCCACAGAAATCCAGCGAACAAGTTCATCGATGAGAGAATAGCTAAAATACCACTAGTCAGAACTAAACATGCCAAAATATCACTGGTAAAAACTAACTTGCCAAAATAGCACCACCATCTTGGTTTTTGATGCCAAAATACCACTCCCGTTAAATGTCAAACGTCTCCTGCTAGTCAATCTATGATATTCTTGTCAGTTTTTTAGAAATTCCGAAACTGCCCCTCCTTCTAAAAAAACACCTCAGCCAACCCATCTCCTCCTCACCTCTACCCGATGAACGGCAGAATCCCCTCCCGCTAGGGTTCGTCCCTCCCCTTCCCCGCCGCCACCCGCCCAAACTCCGGCCACCGGCCACTCGGCGCATCCACGTCCGGTGAATCGGAGAAGCCGCAGCACAAATCCCCCGTTCCCGGAGCGTAGGGACGCTGCCGCCGCTCCACGACCGCCGTCCCCGACGCCACGGTCAGGCGCCCCGAGCCATCCGCGACCGTCGCCCCCGACGCCACGGTCATCGGACTGCTGCCCCGAGCCCGCCTCCGACGCCAGGGTCACCGGCTCGCCGCCCCACCCCAAGGTAACCCCTCCGCCTCTCTCAGTGTGAACTCTCTCCGCCCCCTCCCCCTCTGCCAGCGCGTGTGTGCGTGCGTGGACTGTGCGCGCGCGCGTGGTCTGTGTGTGTGATGCGTGCGTGCGTGTGTTGCCTGTGGGCTGTGGCAGATGCGTGGTCTGTGTGTGTGTGATGCGCGCGTGGTCTCTGTGTGTGTGATGTGTGCGTGTGTTGCCTGTGATGCTGATGCTGTTGCTACTGCTATATCAGATTTCCTGTGATCTGCCACTGATCCTGTGTGATGCGTTTGTGTGTGTTGTAGTGTGAACTGCTATGTGTATGTGCTTTTTCATAATTATAAACCCCGAGAAATGAATTAATGTAATTGTAACATTACATGGATTGCACCTCATTTCATTGCTACACTTATGTATCTCTCTATGCTAGTATTACTACTGTCACGTTCATGAGCCGTTTCAGTGGCTATACATAAAGCAGTTCAGTGCATTTGCTTGACCGATTAGATATTATATAGTGTTGCACCATTGTGTTATCTCTTATATTGCTGTTCTATATGATCAAAATGTTGTTGTTTTGGTGCTATAATGCTGCTATTTTGGTACTGAACGTGCTGCCGTTTTGGTGCTAAATGTGCCGTTATTTTGGTCCTGATTTGCTGCTGAATGAGGAGTATGGCATGTGAAGAGATAAGGGCATATATGTCTTTCTTTGAGTGTGTTAGTCTCAGTTAGCCACTAGTGGTATTTTGGCATGGAAAAACTGAAATGAGTGCTATTTTGGCAAGTTGGTTTTTACTAGTGGTATTTTGGCATGTTTGGTTTTCACTAATGGTAGTTTGGCTATTCTCTCTTCATCGATCCGGTGGGCACGCACGCACAAGAGCGACACAACGCTCAGACTCCGCTTCTCAGACCTAGCACTGGCCGGCGGCGGACAAACCGAGCAGGGAGCCGACGGGAGCGGCGGACTAGGGAGCCGCCGGGGTCGGCGGATTGCTGGAGCACCGCGCCAGCAGCGAGCCGCGGACGCGCCCTAGGCCCAGCTGCAGCCTGCAGCCTGTACCCTGCACTTGTGGAACGCGGCTGCCGCCAGCCTGTCGGTGGTCGGACCGTCGGAGCTCGGAGTCGGAGGCGCATGGCGTGGACTTCGGAGGAGGCCAGGCCACGAGTTGGGCAGCCGCAGGCTCGAAAGCTGGGTAATTTTGCAACTTTGTAAATTGCAAGTACTAGTAACTAGTAGTTCATCTGTTCATCTGTAATTAGTAATTCATCTGTTTATGTGATGTTAATTAAGTTAGTATCCAATGAAACTTTGCAACTTATTTGCAGATTTGCAGAAATGAAGAGAAAATGAGGTGTCGGAAAGGACATTTGCCTCATCAGTTTAATGTGATTCCTTAGAGGTATATATGTCAGTGTTTACTAGTTTTAATAGTCAGTTGTGGATGCCTTATTGTTGTATCACTAACAAGTGTGCTAATTTGGACAGATGGCTTGCGGTTGGTGACTAGGGCATACATTTCTATATTTTGGTGTGGAGGTGTTCTACAACTACAATAGCATTAGTAAGAAGCAACACCTCTTTGTCTTTTATTTGTTGCTTGTGTGAATTGTATGAAAATATGTGGTATGGTTAAACATGTTACTAGTATTGGCCTTGAAAAAATTTATGTCGTTTTGAGCACCGGTTTGGCAGATATTGCTTGCAGTAGTAATATGGGAAAACCTTAGCTTATTTGGACAAAAGAATTAGGAGATAATGTTTTCTTTCTTTCAAACGAACGTTTCATTTTTTCGCCATTAACTTTGAGCCCACCCTCCATTTTCTTTCTGGATTCGCCACTGAACATAGTAAGTGTTTTTTGCGATAAAATTCAGCAGTTATACCTTCCTTCGCAATAGTTGTCCCGAGAAATTTATGATAATTTTTCTATTTCTTCCAAGCTACGGCGTGCAGGCACAACTGCATAAGTAACGTATATGTATCTGTTGGCTCAGAACCACATGCGCCTAAGTGTAGGCTATAAGTTCCGGCAGCAATGACGATCGGCACAGCAGCACTAACTTGTGCTCGTGGGTTACTGCTGGCCGATGATTATTTCCAACAAAAAAACAGCCCACTGGTTGATTGCCTGAACAACAATAGCACGCGCACACACGATCTCCTGATCGATCTACCACTGCACATACATGCATATATAGCAGCCAGCTGATTGATTGCCTATATAGTGTATGATGTAGATGGTGGAAAAGGTCCGGTAGTAACATGTACTAATTTCGAAATCACATCCCTATCATGATACCTATAGCGATGGTGTCACTTGCTTGTTTGATAATAGGGGCAATGAAGCATATAAGCTAGCAGGTATCCATAACATGGTAATGAGACCGAATGTTAATCTGTAATCCTGTCATCTTAATGATACACATTCAGATCTGTTATATCCATATTTCCCAAATCAGTGTGTATCTGTAGGCTTCTGTCCCGCTAAAAATCTTACAAAACATCCACACGTCTAGGCTTCTATTTCTTCTCTGAAAAACTGACAACATACACATTCAGATTTGTTAAATAAGAAATTCGTATTTAATTGTACGAATTTACATGAGAAAATTGAAATCTCCATTGCTGATTGCGGACTACGCAAAATTTTGTCACACCACAAATCTTGAGGCACATGTAGTCTGTTGCAGGCTCAAACAGAAATTGGCTAGAAACCTGTCATGCGAATTACCAACAGAAAATTATGACTTTCATTACCGATTGTATGCATACCGTATTGTATATATACGTGAAAAATAACTACATCTTAGAAGACCTTCTATATGTTCATCATTGTTGTATTTATAGGAAAAAATAAAGAACATTCAGCACCATACAATCTGTACCTATGTATTGTACCCTCAATAATCTTTACCTATGTCTTCTACCCTATTTTATACAAGGGTTGATGCTGATGATGATGATGCTGATGATGCAGCAACAGCATTAAGGGAGGCAAAGGAGGAGATTGGGCTTGATCCAGCCTTGGTCACTGCCGTTTCCTCGATTGAGCACTTCTTGTCCAACGTAAGATGTCTATGAGTTCTCGCTTATACCCCTACTGAAAAAAATCACATTGTACAGCAGGACAGACTATTTAAGTGCACACTGAAAGGCATGTTAGTTTTTTTTTATTCTTAGACTTCGAAAAACACATGCATGCAGCCAAGATTTAGGATATGCTTATAGATGTTTTGAGGATCATGTAGCAGGCTTTTCTTTACAGTCCACTTTTGCCGGATACAATTTATCTTTGTCCTTTTGACACCACGACACCCAGCACGTCATTACTGATAGTGATGATGATGATACATTTATTGACCCCGAAGCATATATAGACGATGATGATGCATTTATTAATGATGACGATGAAGATTAATATTATAGTTCATGTCAGGTATTCAATTATTATTATGTACGTATATATTATTAATTAGTTCATGTTAGGTATTCAATTTTTTATTATATTCATGATGATGATACACTTAAATTATATACATATTATTCATGTCAGGTATTCATTCTTTTTATGTTGTACTAATTTCGTTTACTTTTTGTCATTGTAGGTGTTGACAGATGGTGGGCGCGGGTCGAGAGCGCTCCGAGGCTCCTACCTCGGCGCGTGGTGGGAGGGGTAGTTCCATTCCACCCCAGAGCCTCCGGAGAGCGCTGCATCTCGGTATGCAGACACCACCGGCGGTCGCTTCTTCTTCGGCCGGGAGAGGTCGGGGGGGGGGGGGGGGGGGGGGGAGAAGAAGGAGAAGGCTGGTAGAGGTGGACGTGGCGGCGGGAGAGGTAGGAAGGCTGCTACTACGCCTTCATGATTCATGCTTCATGCAAATTGATTCTTCATGATTCATGCAAATTCATTCTTCATGCTTTGATTCATGATTCATGCAAATTCATTCTTCATGCTAGCTTGAGCCCTTAACTAATACTCTGTTCCTCTCTTTTAGGCGCGACACAACAAGGCTCCAGTGCCAGAGCTGTTCGACCTCTATGCCATGTCCAATACTACCTCGTACAAGAAGGCCAAGTCATTCTCTGAGTCTGACCTCGATGATCCAGAGAAATTCAGCAACCGTGCCTCCCACCACAAGCTTGTGAGGTACAGAGACGAGGGGAAGGCGAGGAAAGGGCCGGACTTTAACCCGAGCCAGCAACCTCTTGATCCAGAGCTGGTGATGATATCTGGTGGCGGGAGGCACCATGGCTCGTTAGCCATTGGGGATGGACTGATATGTTGTACTAGCACTCTCCCGCAGATCAAGAAGCGCCAGACCAGCTCCGATCCTGAGATAAGGCCTCGTGCACGGCCAATGGAGCTCGAATTCCAGGTTAGTTATACGGACTCAGATACCTTTCCTCCATTACATTGTGTGTGCGGCCGTCGATGATTACAATGCTAACGAGGAGTGGTGTTGCAGGCTGCTATTGAGAAGGAGAGAGCGAAGACCGAGGAGCTTCTGGCGGAGAGGGAGAGGGAGATGGAGGATAGGACGGCTAAGCTGTTGGAGGAGGAGAGGAACCGGAATGACGCGCAGAACCGGGCCTTATACGAGCTCTTCGTGGTAAGTTTCTTCTGCATATTAGCCAAATCATGCACGTAATGTTCCTTTCATTACTAACTAATATGACTGACTCGTGAAAACCAAATGTGCAGACCATGTGCCAGGGCAACGGTCAGACCCCTCCGCCGATGCCAGTCATTGCTTCGGCGGACACGGTGAGTTTCATTTGAATGGAGATTACTTACTAGTCTTCACATTTGAGTTGCATCATGCTAACGATACATTGGAAATAATCTTTGCTGCAGCATAACTCCCGACAAGCATCGACCGATCCTTCTCCGTCTGCCACTGGCGCGACCGGTCCTACACCTACACATACACCTCCGTGATGACGGTAAGTTTTCCCAAGTGTTTTGCTTAATAGAGTTTTGTTGTGATGCCATGTTGTATCTACACATATCGTGCATAATGTGTGTATGTTTGAAATGCATTGTATGTGTGGGATTCGACACCTAGTCGTGTGCCTTTGGTAGCCTTCCATACAGGGAAATGCCTCCTAGTGCGTCCACTGAGCCATGGTAGTTCGCTACTGCTCCGGAACACATGGATTGACCGGCATGTGTCCTTCTTTGCTCCTGTGTCTGTCCCTACGGGGAAATGTCACGCGGTGTATCACCGAAGTCCTTGTAGCTTGCTACGACTTGATTGCACTCGCTGATGACCGACACGTGCATTGCTGGGTCATGTATGCCTGTCCCTGTACGTTTGTGCCACCTTGGTTCTATGACTAGTCATGTCGGCCCGGGTTCTCTGCCATCTGGATACTAGCGACATAATATGCACTTAGCAACTTTTCCTCCAAAATGACTTAATATGCTTAGCTAGCTCTAAAATGACATAATATGCTTAAGAAATGACATATTTTAGCTCCTAAATGACTTCATATGCTTAGCTAGCTTCAAAATGACGTAATAACCTTACTTAGCTCCAAAATGACCTATTTAACCTAGGATAGCTCTAAAATGACCTATACTTAGCATTTTTTTCCTCCAAAATGACTCAATATGCTTAGCTAGCTCAAAAATGACATAATAAGCTTAATTAGCTCCAAAATGACCTATTTAACCTAGGATAGCTCTGAAATGACCTATACTTATCATTTTTTCCTCCAAAATGACTTAATATGCTTAGCTAGCTTAGAAATAACCTATTTAACCTAGGATAGCTCTAAAATGACCTATATATACTTAGCATATTTTCCTCCAAAATGAATTAATATGCTTAGCTAGATCTAAAATGACATAATATGCTTAAGAAATGACATATTTTAGCTCCTAAATGACTTCATATGCTTAGCTAGCTCCAAAATGACATAATAACCTTACTTAGCTCCAAAATGACCTATTTAACCTAGGATAGCTCTAAAATGACCTATACTTAGCATTTTTTCCTCCAAAATGACTCAATATGCTTAGCTAGCTCAAAAATGACATAATAAGCTTAATTAGCTCCAAAATGACCTATTTAACCTAGGATATCTCTGAAATGACCTATACTTAGCATTTTTTCCTCCAAAATGACTTAATATGCTTAGCTAGCTTAAAAATGACCTATTTAACCTAGGATAGCTCTAAACTGACCTATGTACTTAGCATCTTTTCCTCCAAAATGACTTAATATGCTTAGCTAGCTCTAAAATGACATAATATGCTTAAGAAATGACATATTTTAGCTCCAAAATGACATAATAACCATACTTAGCTCCAAAATGACCTATTTAACCTAGGATAGCTCTAAAATGACCTATACTTAGCATTTTTTCCTCCAAAATGACTCAATATGCTTAGCTAGCTCAAAAATGACATAATAAGCTTAATTAGCTCCAAAATGACCTATTTAACCTAGGATAGCTCTGAAATGACCTATACTTAGCATTTTTTCCTCCAAAATGACTTAATATGCTTAGCTAGCTTAAAAATGACCTATTTAACCTAGGATAGCTCTAAAATGACCTATGTACTTAGCATCTTTTCCTCCAAAATGACTTAATATGCTTAGCTAGCTCTAAAATGACATAATATGCTTAAGAAATGACATATTTTAGCTCCTAAATGACTTCATATGCTTAGCTAGCTCCAAAATGACATAATAACCTTACTTAGCTCCAAAATGACCTATTTAACCTAGTATAGCTCTAAAATGACCTATACTTAGCATTTTTTCCTCCAAAATGACTCAATATGCTTAGCTAGCTCAAAAATGACATAATAAGCTTAATTAGCTCCAAAATGACCTATTTAACCTAGGATAGCTCTAAAATGACCTATACTTAGCATTTTTTCCTCCAAAATGACTTAATATGCTTAGCTAGCTAAAAATGACATAATATGCTTAAGAAATGACATAATATGCTGAAGAAATGACATATTTTAGCTCCTAAATGACTTCATATGCTTAGCTAGCTCCAAAATGACATAATAACCTTACTTAGCTCCAAAATGACCTTACTTAGCATTTTTTACACCAAAATGACTTAGTATGCTTAGCTAGCTAAAAAATGACATAATAATCATACTTAGCTCCAAAATGACATATTTTACAGATATAAGTTGCATCATAATAGTCTTCACATTTTAGTTGCATCATCATAATCTTCTTCTTCTAGTCTTTTTCTTCTAACTTTCTTCTTTCCCATTTTGCAGATTTGCTCTAGATCACGGAAGCTTGGGTTGATGGAGTGCTTGTCTTTAGTTTTTGTTTTGACTTTGTGAAACTTGCTACCTATGGATGAAACTGTGTAATATTGATGAAACTATGTATATGTATGGATGAAACTTGCTACTATTGGTAACATGTGTTGGATATGTGTTCATGGATGTGTTGGATATATATGTGTTCATGACTATTGGTAATATGTGTTGAATATGCTATATTGGTTATATATATGTGTGTTTGATTTTCTGTGAAGATGAATTGATATAAGAAAAAACAAAATTAAATGGGGCAATATAGGCACTTTGCCATCTGCTGGCAGATGGCAAAGAGGCCACGTGTCAGCTACCTGTACAAACTGGGGAGGGCCTATTTGGTCTCTTTGCCATCTGCCAGCAGATGGCAAAGGCTGCAGAATCTTTGCCATCTGCTGGCAGATGGCAAAGAGCCTGCAGCCTTTGCCATCAGCCAGCAGATGGCAAAGATTATAGCCTTTGCCATCAGCCAGCAGATGGCAAATAGGCCACGTGTCAGCTACCTGTTCGAACGGGGAAGGGCCTATTTGGTCTCTTTGCCATCTGCCAGCAGATGGCAAAGGCCAGAATCTTTGCCATCTGCTGGCAGACGGCAAAGCACGCCGTTAGCCTTCTAACGTGGCTAACCCCGTTCAGAGGCTTTGCCATCTGCCAGCTGATGGCAAAGGCTGCAGGCTCTTTGCCATCTGCCAGCAGACGGCAAAGTAGCCTTTCCCGGCTGGGTTTCAGCCAAACTGTTTGCCGTCTGCTGGCAGATGGCAAAGCCTTCGCCATCCGCCGACCATGCCTTTGCCATGGCAGATGGCAAAGTGGCTGATTCCTGTAGTGCTAGTCCAGGACACCGTCACCAGGGGGCCACACCAGTGCCCCACGCGGCCAGGTGGCGCTGCTTAGGCCCCATCCGAATTGGGAGGCCACGTGGGGCCCCCTGGCACCCGCATTACGTTGATTCTTTCGCCTATAAATCTCATAATTTGAGAAACCCTCCGTACCATTTTTAGCGATTTGTTTCGCTGCCGCAAGTTCCTGTTCTGGGGAGATCCAATCTGGAGGCCTGTTCCGCCATTCTGACGGAGGGGAAATTCATCCATCTTCATCAACCTTGCTGTCACCATGACCATGTGTGAGTAGTTTCGTTAGAACCTTAGGGTACATAGCAGTAAGCTAGTAACTAGATGACATCCTTTCTCTCTTGTGAGTAGTTTTCTTAGGACCTTATGACCTCAATCAAGGTGAAGTAACCTAACAATAAGTATTTGCCTCAGTAAAGAACTAAGGTTTATTGAACTAGAAGGAGTTCTTTCAGCAAACAAAGTCACTAGTACATGCGCACAAAACACAACACAGACTTGTCTCCAACACGTCAAGAAGGTTGTCAAGCTTCTTGTCTTGCTAGTTACAAGATTTAAATTGCACGGTATGGTAGAAATTAATAGTTAGATAAATTAAAAGAAACAGTACAGCAAAGAATAATATTTTTGATGAGGTTTTCAGTAATAAAGAATACACTCAGGGGGTCGTAGGTTCACTAGTGGCATCTCTCATAAGCATACAGGTGTGGTGAAACAAATTACAATTGGGCAATGATTAAATTGTAATATTTATATTTATGATTATGATCATTCATAGTATAATCTTATTTAAGCATTACATGTGTGATATGTAGACCGATATCCAACTGCACCTACAACTAATATTCGCAAAATGCTCAATGGAGCTCGGCCTCCTGGGAGGTCAAATTTGAAATGATCAAAATTCAAATTTGCATGTTTCAATTTTTTTTTTAAAAATATACATATACTAGAGACATAATGCACAAGTGTGTAAAATTTCAGAAAAAAATACGTTAAAATGAGTGCTAAAAAAATCCGAGGCTTTTTAGTACATGCACTATTCATCCTCAAAGTCCATGAATTTGTCTTTTTTACAGATTCCATTTCAAGATATTTCATCCTGAAATTTTACACACATACACATCACATCCTTGTTTACTTGTACAATTTTTTTTTTGCGAGAAAAACTTCCGATCTATTCATGAACTATCAAGTTAGTACAAAGAACACCATAAGTAAAAAATTACATCTAGGTCCGTTGACCACCTAGCGACGACTACAAGCACTGGAGCGAGCCGAAGACGCGACACCATCATCAGAGTCGGGCAAACGTTGTTGTAGTAGACAGTTGGGAAGTCGTCGTGCTAAGGCCCATAGGACCTGCGCACCAGAACAGCAACCGCCACCAATGAAGGACGCGTAGATCGGAAGTGCCCAACCTGTAGACACACGAACAAAGATGAACGAAGACCGGATCCTCGTGGATCCACCGAAGACAAACGCCGACCGAATCCCATGAGATCTGCCGGAGACAAACCTCCACACGCCGTCCGATGACTCTAGAAGCACCATCGGGACAAGGGCTAGGCGGGGAGAACCTTATTCCATCTTCAGAGAGTCGCTGCCGCCTCGCCACTCTAAACAGGACACAAAACTAAAAAAAAAACTAAAAACGGAGCCCTCCCGCCGGCAATGACCGAGATCCATCATGCCTTCATGCCCCTAAGAGGATAAGACCACAAGAGACGAGGTAGACCGGCGGCGGCGCCGACGGGAGGCACGAGAAACCCTAGGCGGCTGGGTGCCTTGGGTACGAGCGAGCGTGTACTTGTACAAATTTCTTTCAGAATTTTTTTTGTAACTGAAAATTTCGAATTCCGAATTTTTTCAAATTTTTTGACCTCCACAGACGCCGAGCTCCAAAACGCTCCACTCATGCCAACGACACTATATTTCAAGTGTGTCTGCATATAAAGCTCCCTAAAAAAAGTTGTGTTTGCATAAACGGTTGGATCACTTGCTCTCAATTTTCAAAGTGTGTCGTCAGCAAAGCGCCACTACTAGTACGTGTACCTGTGTGTAAAAAAAAAGGCAGCAACCATTACAGGTCAGCCGTATCATTTGCAGAACCACGTTGGGAAACCGGAAACCGAGCCTTCGGTTCTGGTTCCATTTCCGCATGGCTTCACCTCGCGTCGTGACGCGGTGATGGAGATCGAAGGCGACGGTCGCCTGGCGGACCCACAGCATCCACTCCCTTTTTCCATATCCGCATGCGTGTGTGACGATGCTGTTGAGTGTTGACTATCGTACTCGGGTGGCACCCTTTCAGCCAATCATCCTTGGCCACGCCCATAAACCGAAAATGCCCTTGATCGGTTCTGGTTTGAGTCGGCTCGGTTATGGTTCAGGCTTCAGACACGGCCAGGTCGTTGTCGCTGTCGCTGTCTCACAAGTAATACTTCCCCGCAGAAAGAAAACAAGAGTGAAACTTGCATAATCTAAGGCTACATGTACAGTTGCGGACCTCCCTTCTTATTAGATTATATTTCTTTGACGAGAAAAGGAAACTACTCCTATTCATGTTCTTGTTTTTGAGATGTGCATATACTTGTTTCATCTTATTATTAGACTTTATAAACATATTTGTGCACTTGTAGTCTTTGGTGTTATTTGTGCAAAACGATCAAGAAGTAGCAATTCTGAAATGAAAATCTAAGAGGGAACAAGGCCATTCATCTAGTACTGCTACACTAATAATGAGCTAGTAGTAATAAAGTGTCACGGAGTAAACAACCAAAACACATGGTAAATTAGTACACAGCGAAGTATTACGTGCTATTGCAGTGTTGCTTGCACGGTATATCTAGGAGATTGTTTACTAGAGCTGAGCAGTTAACGACGCCATATGCTTTGAAGCTTTGTTTAAGCAGCAAAGCATGATCCATCCATGTGCTTACCGAAGGGTTGGAAAACCAAAATGTGTGGTTCGGTTCGGCTCTGGTTCAGTTCGGTTCGGTTCTGGTTTCTTCGGGCAGCAGAAGTCACGTACCGCTTTCCGCGTCTAAAGTCCGGGTCCTTATATAAATCCTTCATCATCAACGAGCTCTAAACCTCAAACACAAACCCATTTCACCACCACCCAAGAGACGAACAATGGAGTTCCTGGCCGCCTTCTTGAACCTGCTCACCCTGATTTCCGCCGCATGCAGCAACGCCGAGAAGCTGCCGGCTGCTCTGATCTCCTGCGGCGTCGTCGAAGCAGCCGCGGCGCTCTGCCTCGTCATATCCAGGGCGCCCGGAGGTATATTTCTCCACCACGGCAAAGCACCCTTCTTCTTGTACTACGGCATCCTCATCGCCGTGTTCGTCTTCGGGCTCCTCGAGGCGTCGGCCGGCTTCTGGGTGTCAGGGGACGTGGTCCAACGACGGGCCGCCGGGAAGACGATGCTCTGGCTTGGCCTCCTGCCCGTCGTCTTGGTGGCCGCACTTGTAGGCTTTGCCATTCTGAACGTGAAATAGTAGTTTCATCCCTGCTTTTGGACGTTTGCCATCATCATGTACTGATACTGTTGTACGTATTCTGTTCGTCCGTGTCAGTTGTGCCCCGTGTGTGTACGTGGCCGCAGTTTCATTTTTGTGCCTTTGTGGATCGATGGACAACGGAGGATGAATGGTCTGTTGTGCCTTCGATACATGAGAAATTGTTAGTAATATGGTCTCCCCTGTTCCCTTTTTCATATAATTTTTTGATTTGAGAGTGGTCTCCCCTGTTTTCCTGTATAAGCTAGAGCAAAATACATCAGGTGTAGCCGAAACAGAGAGGGAAACAAAGTTCGTCCGGCACTTTGCGCTCGTCACTCCACAACGGCGCAAGATCCGACCGTGCAGGCTGGTTTGCGACTCCGATGCTGGTTGCAAGACACAGGGCCGGGCCAGCAAAATCCTGGACCCTGTGCGAAACTCTAAAACGGGCCCTATCCCACACCAAAAATTGAACTAATAAACAATTCTAGTGTATATAACATAATATTTCGGAAATCCATTTTGGGAACCAGACTAATGTTTCTTCGTGATGAGTCAAATATGTATTCTTGAAACACAAGATACACAGATGAATAAAATAAAATTGAACTATTGAAGATTAACGAAATTGCCACTTCTAATTCACCTAGTCTATACGGCGATGGTTGATCGAGAAGTCGAGAACCGATCGCTAGGCCCTAGGGATTCCTGCTGTCAGTAGCCAAAATTAATCAGAAATTTAGTCAGGATTTAGTAATTAGTAGTCAAAAGAGGATCGCCTCACCAGGCACTGGATTGGAGATCAGAAATTGAACTGTCGCGTCTTCGTGTCATCACTCGCCGAGTCGCCGTCGCCCGTTGCCGGTCGTCGCTCACCCGGTTCGTCACGCCCTGGTTCGTATGGAATTAGATCGTCGTGAGTCATGACATGGCGTTGGACAGGGATCCGGGGTCTCGAGGACTGAACCGCTGGCGTCTCGCGTGAGAGTAGCGACGCATGCGTGTGATACACCCACGATCGAGTCGTCCAGCAGAGTCGCGAACGCGGCCCAGCGCCCAGCGTGATGCAGCCCAACGTCCAGATTCCAGAAACCAGCCTGATTCCCTTCCGATTGTTAGTAGGCTTATATAAAAATTTTGGGCCCCCAAAATTTGTGGGCCCTATGCGGGCCGCACAGTTGGCACACCTATGGGCCCGGCCCTGGCAAGACATACAGGGAGCTTTTGGCCCGACCGCCTTGGTCCAGTACATCAAACTTTGGCATTGCATGCGCCACGTTGCGCTCTTTGACTCGCCAGACAGCCTGCGCTGGCGGTGGACCTCGTCGACTACCTACTCTGCAAGCTCATGCTACCAGGCACTATTCATAGGTGCCTATGAGGACCCACACTAGAGGCTCATCTGGAAACCTTGGGCGTCGCTACGCATTAAATTCTTCATCTGGCTCACGCTGCAAGACCGTTGTTGGATGGTCAAGCGCCTTGCTCGTCACGGCCTACTACACGAGGCCTCCTGCGCCTTCTGTGATCAAGAAAAGGAATCTATGCACCATATGTTGGCGGGATGCTCATTCTCCCGGCAGGTCTGGCATGAGACCCTTGTCTGGGTTAGATCAACTGCCGAGCTACCAAGCGAGAACACCGACTTCCATACTTGGTGGGCTTTCTCCTATGACCGTGCTCCCGGCCCGACACGAAAAGGGTTGGCCTCCCTCATCATCCTCAGCGCCTGGTGGCTCTGGAAGCACAAGAATAGCTACATCTTCGATGGTGAGCAGCCCTCGGTCTCCCACCTCTCCAACACAATCAGAGATCAAGCGCGCCTGTGGGCTAGGGTTGGCGCCACCGGGATCCAAAACATCATCCTCGAGGGCCAGTAGTTGTTGTTGTATCGGGGCTGAGCAACCCGTCATTTGTCTGCTCCTAGCTCACTTCCATGCCTTCTTGTATACATGGCTTAGTGAGTTCATGTAATCCCATGATGTAATGCTCCTCTTCTATATATGAAAAGATACACAGCTGCCATAGTACGGTGGGTAGACAAATTACTGTTGGGCAATTGATAGAATAGTCCATAGTTATAGTGTGTTAGGGCATTTCCCGCCTTAGTGTTTTGGTGATAATGACAATCCACATTCCGGACTAATCGTGTGCCAAGTTACTCAGGTACACCTCGTTTGGTGCAAGACGGTTAGGCATTCCCTCCGGACGGAAAAGATCGAAGACGGTGTTTCCAACGTGTTTTATTTCTTTGGTCGTAGGAAACCCGTACTATTAAGAGGGAATCCGCGTGGAAGGTACTGGGTGAATCAAATGCACGTACACATTCCTTTGCACCCACTATTTGTCCTTCCGTTCGAGGAGAGAGGTCCTCAAATTCTAACTGTGGCATTAGTTTTTATGGGCCAGCGGTTCTACCGCTCTGTCTAGCGGTTGTACCGCTGGACTGGTTGTTCCGGCACAACCACCGCTCCTAAGGGTGTTACCCTAGGGTTTGCCACCTCCAGGAAGCTATCAAGCGGTTGTACCGCTGCCTCCGGGCGGTTGCACCGCCTGGTGCTTGGCAGCCCCCTGTTCTGGTGCTTGGCGGTTGTTCCGGCCCAGCACCGCTCAACTACCGGACTCCGTTCTGTAGTGGAGCGGTTGGTGGGCGGTGGAGGACCAGTTGTTCCCGGAGGGTTTTTGCCAACCGATACTACTGGTGTCAGGGGCGGTTGTACTGCCCATGACTTTGCCACCACCTGAACTCTGGTCGGGCGGTTGCACAGGCCCAACTACCGCCTCTACCACCGCTATCGAGGTGACGCCCTTCTGTGATGAAGTGGTTGTTGGGCGGTTGTAGACCGGTTGTTCCCGGGTGACTCCGGACAACCGGTACTACCGGTGCTGGTTCCGGTTGTACCGTCGAGCCCTTCTTCTGCAGGGTACCCCGTATTTTCCGGTTGTACCGGTGACTCGGGCGGTTGTACCGCTGCAGTGTAAAAACTGCCATAACGGTTGGATTTGGGGGATACTATATAAGGAGGTGGTTCTTCCACCTACCTTCCACCTATTACCTCTCTCTCTCCTCCATTAATGCCCTTCAAGCTTTCTTGCCCGATCTCTCTCTCTCTAGCCACTCAAACTTGTTGATTTGCTAGGGAGTGAAGGAGGAGACCTAGATCTACACTTCCACCAAAGGAAATTTGATTCCCCCATACTTTCTTGTGTGGATTTTGTTACTCTTGGGTGTTTGGGCACCCTAGACGGAAGAGGTCACCTCGGAGCCATATTCCATTGTGGTGAAGCTCCTTGGTGGTGTTGGGAGCCTCCAATTAAGTTGTGGAGAGAGCCTCAACCTTCTTTCTAAAGGTCCGGTTGCCACCTTCAAGGGCACCACTAGTGGATTCTTGGGGAGCTTTGTGCCTCCACACCGCTCTAACGGAGACGTACTTCTCCCTAAAGGGAAGGAACTTCGGTAACACATCCTCGTCTTCACCGGCTCCACTTGTGGTTACTTCTTACCTTTACTTTGCGCAAGCTATTGTTGTGTAGTATCATTTGCTTGCTTGCTTGTTGTTGTTGTTAGCATCATATAGGTTGCTCACCTAGTTGCACATCTAGACAACCTATTTGTTGTTATACCTAACTTGTTAAGAAAAGCTAAAAATTGGTAGTTGCCTATTCACCCCCCCTATAGTCAACCATATCGATCCTTTCAATTGGTATCAGAGCCTCGTATCTTTTAAGGGCTTAATCGCCTAAAAAGTATGGTTGACGACGGGGCTGGGGCGGAGAACCTACCCGTGACCGAGATGGTGGCCACGGTCACTCGTGAGGATTTAAATGAGGCCTCACTTAAAACCTCCATGACGACCGAGGTCAAATCTTTGTTTAAAGAACTCCTTGAGGGCCTCAAACTTTCTACCGATCCGTTGCAGGTGGTTAACCCCACCAATTCGGAATCGGATGCCAAATCCGGTAAGGAGGGGGCTAGTAGTGATAAGCCCACTTTACCTCAAGGAAAGAATGGGACGGGCACTCATGCTGCGGTTGCCCCTCCCCCGGTCTATGGAGGACCGGTACCTTCACCTCGCATTAACCCTCTTGGTCCTCCTCCTAAGCTTGATTTGAATAACTTTCATGATTGGATTTTTCGTATCAAGTCTCATTTGAATCACAGCTCAACACAACTTTGGAGAGTCATTGAGCAAGGTTTCTACCCTCATGATCGGAACAACATGACGCCAAGAGAGGAAGTGGACAATCAACTCAATCACTCCGCCTTGTTCATTCTCCAATCCACAATGCCGCCGGAAGAACTCTCTCATTTGCGGCCATTCACTTGTACCAAGGAGGCTTGGGAGCACATTGTCTCAATGTACAAGGGAAGCTCAAGCATTCAACGGTCCAACTTTGAGGTCATACATGATGAGGCCGATGAGTTCGTGATGAAAGATGATGACGATCCTCGTGAGCTATATCGGAGATTGACCACTCTCGCTGTCTCACTCCGAGACCATGGGAGCAAGGATACGAATGACACTTGGGTCAAGCGCAAGTTCCTAAAGGTCATCATGCCATTCAACAAGAGCATGTCCTCCGTGATCCGTCAAAGACCGGACTTCCACACCTTGTCCTCAAGTGAAGTGTTGGATGAATTCATTGCAATGAACATCTTGAACAAGACCGCCGACAATGCTCTAGCTCGTGTCAAAGAAGACCAACCTTTCTTTTAAGGCCAAGGCCATTCCGGAAGAAGAAGAAGAAGAAGAAGAAGAAGAAGAAGAAGAAGAGGAAGAAGAGGAGAGTTGCCCCAAAGACACCAAATATGCTTACCACGAGCACATGGCTCTTGCGTCAAGGCAATTTTGGGGCAACAAGAGAAACTCAAGGCCCAACTTCTCCAAGAACAACTCAAGTGGCTCCAAGGGCAAGCAACGTGTGGGAACTTGCTATAATTGTGGCAACGTGAGTCACTTCGTGGTGGATTGACCCTACGAGAAGAGAGAAGACAATGGTGGCAAGCTCATCCGCAAAGACAAGGCCAAGTCCTTCCCCAACAAGAACAACTTCACGAAGAAGGCGCCTCAAAAGGGATTGGTGGCGCAAGAAGAGTACAACTCCGATGATGATGATGATGATGATGATGATATAAGTGGTGAAGGGTATGCAACGGCCACCGTGGCCATTGCCACCTCTTCCCCAACCTCGGTGTCCCTCTTCGATGCCCCCAACGAGAACTTCATCCCCAAGTGCCTCATGGCAAGAGGCATCCACAAGGTAATCTCCAACATCAACACTTCATTCACTACTAATCCCCCTTTGCCGGATTGTGTGGATGAAAATGAGGAGGTAAAGGTGGATGAAAATGAGGAGGTAAAGGTGGATAAAAATGAGTTCAACAAGTTCTTGGGTAAGCTCAAAGGTAAGACCAAGAAGCACTTTGTTGCTCTCTTGGAACAACTAGGTGAGGCCAATGATATCATTAAGTCTCATGAAGAGACTATCACTAACTTGGAAGACCATAGTCATGACTATGCTAATGAGATTGCGGATCTTTCCATTGCTCTTGAGGAAGAGCGAGGTCTTCGTTTGGCTCTTGAGGAGTCGCAAAACGTTGATGTTGCTAAATTAAAGAAAGATCATGATCATGCTCTAGTTCTTGCTCGTGTGCTTAAATCCGAGAAGGCCGAGCTTGGGGTTGGCCATGCTAGACTCAAAGAAGAGTTTGAGCTAGTTGAAAAGGCTCACAAGGCCTTGAAAAGTGCACATGCTACACTCAAGGAGTCTCATGAATAACTCCAAGTGAAGCTCACTAAGGAGATTGCCACATGTCCTCCGTTTGTGCTAATTGAGAATGCTCATACTACTAACCCTTGTTGTGAGCATATTCATCTTGTGGAGGAGAATGCCAAGTTGAAGGAGCAACTAGAGAAGGACCTTGTGTCTTGCATACAAGCCGAGAAGAACCTCAATGAACTTTTGAGCAATCAAAAGGAAGTTGAGGCAAAGGAGGGACTTGGGTTTTTGCCCAAGTCAAAGAAGAAGAAGAACAACAAGACCAAGAAACCTCTCCCTCTCAAAGAGGTATTTGTCAAGGAGGGAGAGGGTGGTCATAAGAAGAAGAAGGACAAGGTGGTGGGTGGAAATGCCAAGAAGGGCAAAACCACTCCATCGAACAAAGCCGGCGATTTTAACCCTACTTATGTTCTATGCCGTGCTAGTGATGGGCACGTTTATGCCAAATTTGTTGGTTCTTATTATGAGTACATTGAATGGTCTATTTGGATTCTTAAGACCCTTGTTACTAACATCAAAGGACCCATTCAAGAATGGGTACCTAAAACCAAGCATTGATCTCTTGTAGGAGTTTGCTTCTGGTGGAGGATCTTGGTTGCTCGATAGTGGAGCAACAAATCATATGACCGGGAGCAAGCATTTGGTGGTGGACGTGCAACCAAGCCCATCTATGCCCACCCATGTTCAATTCGGTGATGCCTCAACATCTAAGGTATTGGGTCTTGGCAAGGTTGTGATTTCTCATGATTTATCAATTGAGAAGGTCATGCTTGTTGAGACCCTTGCATATAATTTACTTTCCGTTCGTCAACTTGCACTTATGGGCTTTGCTACATTCTTTGATCTTGATACCGTGGCCCTTTTGTGGAGCAAGACTCTTAAAGTAGCTTTTGTTGGGCATGTCGAGAATGGTCTCTATGTGGTTAACTTCTCGGAGCGACCCACTAAGATCGCGACTTGCCTAATGGCTAAAGTTGACGTGGGGTGGCTTTGGCATCGCTGTCTAGCCCACGTCAATATGAGATCTTTGCAAAGTCTCCTCAAAGGGGACCACGTTTGTGGACTAACAAATGTGAGCTTTGCTAAAGATCATGCTTGCAGTGCTTGTATCGAAGGAAAGCTACATGAGACGGCTCACTGACCCATGACTATCATCTACTCGAAGAGGCCCTTGGAGCTCCTTCACATGGATCTCTTTGGACCTCCATCCTTTGATAGTCTTGGGGGGAGAAAGTATTGCTTGGTGATTGTGTTGGGAGACGTAGTAGTAAATCAAATTTTTTCCTACGTGTTCACCAAGATCTATCTATGGAGAAACCAGCAACGAGTAAGGGGAGAGTGCATCTTCATACCTTTGAAGATCGCTAAGCGGAAGCGTTACAAGAACGCGGTTGGTGGAGTCGTACTCGCAGCGATTCAGATCGCGGTCGATTCCGATCTAAGCGCCGAACAACGGCGCCTCCGCGTTCAACACACGTACAGCCCGGTGACGTCTCCCACGCCTTGATCCAGCAAGGAGGAAGGAGAGGTTGAGGGAGAGCTCCGGCAGCACGACGGCGTGGTGGCGGTGGAGCTGCGTGGTATTCCGGCAGGGCTTCGCCAAGCACTACGGAGGAGGAGGAAGGTGTAGGAGGGGGATGGCTGCGCCAGGGGCTGAGGTGTGGCCTCCCTCCCACCCCTACACTATTTATAGGCTGAGGGGGAGAGGGGGCCGGCCCCCTAGATCCCATCTAGGGTTGGGGCGGCGGCCAAAGGGGGGAGGAGTGCCTCCCAAGTCAAGTGGAGGCCCTCCCCCTTAGGGTTTCCCCTCTCCCATGCGCATGGGCCTTAGGGGGGCTGGTGCCCCAGGCCCATTAAGGCTAGGGCGCCCCCTTACAGCCCATGCTGCTGTATTGGACGTGGTGGAACCTTTCCCGGACCTCCGGACCCCTCCGGAATCCTCCGGAACCTTCTGGAAGCTTCCCGGTACAATACCGGAAAAACCCGAACTTTTTCCGGAACCCCAATAACAACTTCCTATATATAAATCTTTACCTCCGGACCATTCCGGAGCTCCTCGTGACGTCCGGGATCTCATCCGGGACTCCGAACAACCTTCGGTAACCACGTACACTATTTCCCTATAACCCTAGCGTCATCGAACCTTAAGTGTGTAGACCCTACGGGTTCGGGAGACACGTAGACATGACCGAGACACCTCTCCGGTCAATAACCAACAGCGGGATCTGGATACCCATGTTGGCTCCCACATGCTCCACGATGATCTCATCGGATGAACCACGATGTCGGGGATTCAATCAATCCCGTATACAATTCCCTTTGTCTACCGGTATGATACTTGCCCGAGATTCGATCGTCGGTATCCCCATACCCTGTTCAATCTCGTTACCGGCAAGTCTCTTTACTCGTTCCGTAACACATCATCCCGTGGCTAAATCCTTAGTCACATTGAGCTCATTATGACGATGTCTTACCGAGTGGGCCCAGAGATACCTCTCCGTCATACGGAGTGACAAATCCCAGTCTCGATTCGTGCCAACCCAACAGACACTTTCGGAGATACCCGTAGTGTACCTTTATAGCCACCCAGTTACGTTGTGACGTTTGGCACACCCAAAGTATTCCTACGGTATCCGGGAGTTGCACAATCTCATGGTCTAAGGAAACGATACTTGACATTGGAAAAGCTCTAGCAGACGAACTACACGATCTTGTGCTATGCTTAGGATTGGGTCTTGTCCATCACATCATTCTCCTAATGATGTGATCCCGTTATCAACGACATCCAATGTCCATGGTCATGAAACCGTGACCATCTATTGATCAATGAGCTAGTCAACTAGAGGCTCACTAGGGACATGTTGTGGTCTATGTATTCACACATGCATTACGGTTTCCGGTTAACACAATTATAGCATGAACAATAGACAATTATCATGAACAAGGAAATACAATAATAACCATTTTATTATTGCCTCTAGGGCATATTTCCAACAGTCTCCCACTTGCACTAGAGTCAATAATCTAGTTACATTGTGATGAATCGAACACCCATAGCATTCTGGTGTTGATCATGTTTTGCTCGTGAGAGAGGTTTAGTCAACGGATCTGCGACATTCAGATCCGTATGCACTTTACAAATTTCTATATCTCCCTCCTGAATGTAATCACGGATGGAGTTGAAGCGGCGCTTGATGTGTCTTGTCTTCTTGTGAAACCTGGGCTCCTTCGCAAGGGCAATAGCTCCAGTGTTGTCACAGGATAGAGTCATCGGGCCCGACGCATTGGGAATTACTCCTAGGTCGGTGATGAACTCCTTCATTCAGACTCCTTCCTTTGCTGCTTCCGAAGCAGCTATGTACTCCGCTTCACATGTAGATGCCGCCACGACGCTTTGCTTGCTGCTGCACCAGCTGACTGCCCCTCCGTTCAAAATATACACGTATCCGGTTTGTGACTTGGAGTCATCCGGATCTGTGTCGAAGCTAGCATCGACGTAACCCTTTACGACGAGCTCTTCGGCACCTCCATATACGAGAAACATGTCCTTTGTCCTTTTCAGGTACTTCAGGATATTCTTGACCGCTGTCCAGCGTTCCGCTCCGGGATCACTTTGGTACCTCCCTACCAAACTTATGGCAAGGTTCACATCAGGTCTGGTACACAGCATGGCATACATGATAGAGCCTATGGCTGAAGCATAGGGGATGACAGTCATCTCTTCTCTATCCTTTGCCGTGGTCGGGCATTGAGTCGTACTCAATCTCACACCCTGTAACACAGGCAAGAACCCCTTCTTGGACTGATCCATATTGAACTTCTTCAATATCTTTTCAAGGTATGTGCTTTGTGAAAGACCTATGAGGCGTTTCGATCTATCTCTATAGATCTTAATACCTAATATGTAAGCAACTTCTCCAAGGTCCTTCATTGAAAAACATTTATTCAAGTAGGCCTTTACACTTTCCAAAAGTTCTATATCATTTCCCATCAACAATATGTCATCCACATATAATATGAGAAATGCTACAGAGCTCCCACTCACTTTCTTGTAAATACAGGGTTCTCCATAAACCTGTATAAACCCAAACGCTTTAATCACCTCATTAAAGCGAATGTTCCAACTCCGAGATGCTTGCACCAGCCCATAGATTGAGCGCTGGAGCTTGCATACTTTGTTAGCATCTTTAGGATCGACAAAACCTTCCGGCTGCATCATATACAGTTCTTCCTTAAGGAAGCCATTAAGGAATGCCGTTTTGACGTCCATTTGCCAGATCTCATAATCATAAAATGCGGCAATTGCTAACATGATTCGGACAGACTTCAGCATCGCTACGGGTGAGAAAGTCTCATCGTAGTCAACTCCTTGAACTTGTCGATAACCCTTAGCGACAAGCCGAGCCTTATAGATGGTCACATTACCATCCGCGTCAGTCTTCTTCTTAAAGATCCATTTATTTTCAATGGCTCGCTTATCATCAGGCAAGTCCACCAAAGTCCACACTTTGTTCTCATACATGGATCCTATCTCGGATTTCATGGCTTCAAGCCATTTGTTGGAATCCGGGCCCGCCATCGCTTCTTCATAGTTCGAAGGTTCACTGTTGTCCAACAACATGATCTCCAGGACAGGGTTGCCGTACCACTCTGGTGCGGAACGTGTCCTAGTGGACCTTCGACGTTCTATAGTAACTTGATCTGAAGTTTCATGATCATCATCATTAACTTCCTCTCCAGCCGGTGTAGGCTCCACAGAAACAACTTCCTGTGCTGCGCTACCCTCCGGTTTGAGTGGAGGTACAATTACCTCATCAAGTTCTATTTTCCTCCCACTTACTTCTTTCGAGAGAAACTCTTTCTCGAGAAAGGATCCATTCTTGGCAACAAAGACTTTGCCTTCGGATCTGAGGTAGAAGGTATACCCAATAGTCTCTTTGGGATATCCTATGAAGACGCACTTTTCCGCTTTGGGTTCGAGCTTCTCAGGTTGAAGTTTCTTCACATAAGCATCGCATCCCCAAACTTTTAGAAACGACAACTTAGGTTTCTTTCCAAACCATAATTCATACGGTGTCGTCTCAACGGACTTTGATGGTGCCCTATTTAAAGTGAATGCGGCAGTCTCTAATGCATATCCCCAAAATGATAGCGGTAAGTTGGTAAGAGACATCATAGATCGCACCATATCCAATAGAGTGCGATTACGACGTTCAGACACACCATTTCGCTGAGGTGTGCCAGGCGGCGTGAGTTGTGAAACAATTCCACATTTCCTTAGGTGCGTGCCAAACTCGTGACTTAAATATTCTCCGCCACGATCAGATCGTAGGCACTTTATTTTTCTGTCACGTTGATTCTCTACCTCACTCTGAAATTCCTTGAACCTTTCAAAGGTTTCAGACTTGTGTTTCATTAAGTAGACATACCCATATCTGCTCAAGTCATCAGTGAGGGTGAGAACATAACGGTAGCCACCGCGAGCCTCGACGCTCATTGGACCGCATACATCGGTATGTATTATCTCCAACAAGTCAGTCGCTCGCTCCATTGTTCCAGAGAACGGAGTCTTGGTCATCTTGCCCATGAGGCATGGTTCGCACGTGTCAAATGATTCGAAATCAAGAGACTCCAAAAGTCCATCAGCATGGAGCTTCTTCATACGTTTGACACCAATATGACCAAGGCGGCAGTGCCACATGTAAGTGGGACTATCGTTATCAACCTTACACTTTTTGGTACTCACACTATGGACATGTGTAACATCACGTTCGAGATTCATCAAAAATAAACCATTGACCAGCGGGGCATGACCATAAAACATTTCTCTCATATAAATAGAACAACCATTATTCTCAGATTTAAATGAGTAGCCATCTCGCATCAAACGAGATCCAGATACAATGTTCATGCTCAAAGCTGGTACTAAATAACAATTATTGAGGTTTAAAACTAATCCCGAAGGTAGATGTAGAGGTAGCGTGCTGACGGCGATCACATCGACCTTGGAACCATTCCCGACGCGCATCGTCACCTCGTCCTTTGCCAGTCTCCGCTTATTCCACAGCTCCTGCTTGGAGTTACAAATGTGAGCAACTGCACCGGTATCAAATACCCAGGAGCTACTACGAGCGCTGGTTAGGTACACATCAATAACAAGTATATCACATATACCTTTAACGTTGCCGGCCTTCTTATCCGCTAAGTACTTGGGGCAGTTCCGCTTCCAGTGACCGGTACCCTTGCAATAAAAGCACTCAGTCTCAGGCTTGGGTCCATTCTTGTTCTTCTTCCCGGCAACTTGCTTACCGGGCGCGGCAACAGCTTTGCCGTCCTTCTTGAAGTTCTTCTTACCCTTGCCTTTCTTGAAACTAGTGGTCTTATTCACCATCAACACTTGATGCTCCTTTTTGATCTCGACCTCCGCTGATTTCAGCATCGAGTACAACTCAGGAATGGACTTCTCCATACCCTGCATGTTGTAGTTCATCACAAAGCTCTTGTAGCTAGGTGGAAGCGACTGGAGGATTCTGTCAATGACCGAGTCATCCGGGAGATTAACTCCCAGTTGAGTCAAGCGGTTGTGTAACCCAGACATTTTGAGTATGTGCTCACTGACAGAACTATTCTCCTCCATCTTACAGCTGAAGAACTTGTCGGAGACGTCATATCTCTCGACCCGGGCATGAGCTTGGAAAACCAGTTTCAGCTCTTGGAACATCTCATATGCTCCGTGTTGCTCAAAACGCTTTTGGAGCCCCGGTTCTAAACTGTAAAGCATGCCGCACTGAACAAGGGAGTAATCATCGCAGCGTGACTGCCAGGCGTTCGTAACGTCTTGGTCCGCTGGGAAAATGGGTGGGTCACCTAGTGGTGCATCAAGGACATACAATCTCTTGGAAGCTATGAGGATGATCCTCAAGCTACGGACCCAGTCCGCATAGTTGCTTCCATCATCTTTCAGCTTGGTTTTCTCTAGGAACGCGTTGAAGTTGAGGGTGACATTAGCGTTGGCCATTGGATCTACAATATAGATTGTAAAGACATTTTTAGACTAAGTTCATGATAATTAAGTTCACATAATCAAATTATTTAATGAACTCCCACTCAGATAGACATCTCTCTAGTCATCCAAGTGATACATGATCCATGTCAACTAGCCCGTGTCCGATCATCACGTGAGACGGACTAGTCATCCATGGTGAACATCTCATGTTGATCGCATCTACTATACGACTCATGTTCGACCTTTCGGTCTTCCGTGTTCCGAGGCCATGTCTGTACATGCCAGGCTCGTCAAGTCAACCTAAGTGTTTCGCGTGTGTAAATCTGGCTTACACCCGTTGTATGCGAACGATAGAACCTATCACACCCGATCATCACGTGGTGCTTCGGAATAACGATCCTTAGCAACGGTGCACAGTTAGGGTGAACACTTCTCTTGAAATTTTTATTGAGAGATCATCTTATTTACTACCGTCGTTCTAAGCAAATAAGATGTAAACATGATAAACATCACATGCAATCAATATAGTGACATGATATGGCCAATATCATCTTGCTCCTTTGATCTCCATCTTCGGGGCACCATGATCATCACTGTCACCGGCACGACACCATGATCACCATCATCATGATCTCCATCATTGTGTCTTCATGAAGTTGTGTCGCCAACTATTACTTCTACTACTATGGCTAACGTTTAGCAATAAAGTAAAGTAATTACATGGCGTTTATGATTGACACGCAGGTCATACAATAAAATAAGACAACTCCTATGGCTCCTGCCGGTTGTCATACTCATCGACATGCAAGTCGTGAATCCTATTACAAGAACATGATCAATCTCATACATCACAATGCATCACATCACATCCTTTTGGCCATATCACATCACAAGGCATATGCTGCAAAAACAAGTTAGACGTCCTCTAATTTGTAGTTGCAAGTTTTTACGTGGCTGCTATAGGTTTCTAGCAAGAACGTTTCTTACCTACGCCAAAACCACAACGTGATATGCCAATTGCTATTTACCCTTCATAAGGACCCTTTTCATCGAATCCAATCCGACTAAGGTGGGAGAGACAGACACCCGCTAGCCACCTTATGCAACAAGTGCATGTCAGGCGGTGGAACCGGTCTCACGTAAGCGTACGTGTAAAGTTGGTCCGGGCCGCTTCATCCCACAATACCGCCGAATCAAGATAAGACTAGTAACGGCAAGCAAATTAACAAGATCGACGCCCACAACAACTTGTGTTCTACTCGTGCATAGATTCTACGCATAGACCTAGCTCATGATGCCACTGTTGGGAGACGTAGTAGTAAATCAAATTTTTTCCTACGTGTTCACCAAGATCTATCTATGGAGAAACCAGCAACGAGTAAGGGGAGAGTGCATCTTCATACCTTTGAAGATCGCTAAGCGGAAGCGTTACAAGAACGCGGTTGGTGGAGTCGTACTCGCAGCGATTCAGATCGCGGTCGATTCCGATCTAAGCGCCGAACAACGGCGCCTCCGCGTTCAACACACGTACAGCCCGGTGACGTCTCCCACGCCTTGATCCAGCAAGGAGGAAGGAGAGGTTGAGGAGAGCTCCGGCAGCACGACGGCGTGGTGGCGGTGGAGCTGCGTGGTATTCCGGCAGGGCTTCGCCAAGCACTACGGAGGAGGAGGAAGGTGTAGGAGGGGGATGGCTGCGCCAGGGGCTGAGGTGTGGCCTCCCTCCCACCCCTCCACTATTTATAGGCTGAGGGGGAGAGGGGGCCGGCCCCCTAGATCCCATCTAGGGTTGGGGCGGCGGCCAAAGGGGGGAGGAGTGCCTCCCAAGTCAAGTGGAGGCCCTCCCCCTTAGGGTTTCCCCTCTCCCATGCGCATGGGCCTTAGGGGGGCTGGTGCCCCAGGCCCATTAAGGCTAGGGCGCCCCCTTACAGCCCATGCTGCTGTATTGGACGTGGTGGAACCTTTCCCGGACCTCCGGACCCCTCCGGAATCCTCCGGAACCTTCTGGAAGCTTCCCGGTACAATACCGGAAAAACCCGAACTTTTTCCGGAACCCCAATAACAACTTCCTATATATAAATCTTTACCTCCGGACCATTCCGGAGCTCCTCGTGACGTCCGGGATCTCATCCGGGACTCCGAACAACCTTCGGTAACCACGTACACTATTTCCCTATAACCCTAGCGTCATCGAACCTTAAGTGTGTAGACCCTACGGGTTCGGGAGACACGTAGACATGACCGAGACACCTCTCCGGTCAATAACCAACAGCGGGATCTGGATACCCATGTTGGCTCCCACATGCTCCACGATGATCTCATCGGATGAACCACGATGTCGGGGATTCAATCAATCCCGTATACAATTCCCTTTGTCTACCGGTATGATACTTGCCCGAGATTCGATCGTCGGTATCCCCATACCCTGTTCAATCTCGTTACCGGCAAGTCTCTTTACTCGTTCCGTAACACATCATCCCGTGGCTAACTCCTTAGTCACATTGAGCTCATTATGACGATGTCTTACCGAGTGGGCCCAGAGATACCTCTCCGTCATACGGAGTGACAAATCCCAGTCTCGATTCGTGCCAACCCAACAGACACTTTCGGAGATACCCGTAGTGTACCTTTATAGCCACCCAGTTACGTTGTGACGTTTGGCACACCCAAAGTATTCCTACGGTATCCGGGAGTTGCACAATCTCATGGTCTAAGGAAACGATACTTGACATTGGAAAAGCTCTAGCAGACGAACTACACGATCTTGTGCTATGCTTAGGATTGGGTCTTGTCCATCACATCATTCTCCTAATGATGTGATCCCGTTATCAACGACATCCAATGTCCATGGTCATGAAACCGTGACCATCTATTGATCAACGAGCTAGTCAACTAGAGGCTCACTAGGGACATGTTGTGGTCTATGTATTCACACATGCATTACGGTTTCCGGTTAACACAATTATAGCATGAACAATAGACAATTATCATGAACAAGGAAATACAATAATAACCATTTTATTATTGCCTCTAGGGCATATTTCCAACAGATTGTGGATGACTATTCAAGATACACTTGGGTATATTTCTTCAAGAGGAAGAGCGAGACCCAACAAACCATCATCGACTTTGCGAATGAAGCTCAACGTCAACATGATGCAAAGATATTGATGATTAGAAGTGACAACGGCACCGAGTTCAAGAACTACACCTTGGATGAGTTCCTTAGTGATGAGGGGATCAAGCATCAATACTCTGCACCATATACCCCTCAACAAAATGGTGTAGCGGAAAGGAAGAACCGGATGTTGATGGACGCGGCAAGGACCATGATGGCGGAATTCAAATCTCCGTAAAACTTTTGGGTCGAAGCCATCAACACCACATGTCATGCATCCAATCGGCTCTACCTCCGCAAAGGCTTGAACAAGACTCCATATGAGATACTTACCGGTAACAAGCCCAACCTCAAGTACTTCCGGGTGTTCGGGTGTAAGTGTTTCATTCTTAAGAAAGGTGTTCATTTGTCTAAATTCGAACCTAGAGCTCAAGAGGGCATATTTTTTGGTTATGCTACAAACTCTCATGCTTACCGTGTCCTCAACAAGTCCAATTGACTCATTGAGGAGACGTGTAACGTAGAGTTTGATGAAAATAATGGCTCCCAAGTGGAGCAAAGTGGTCTTTATGATGTAGGTGATGAAATTCCTCCCCAAGCCATAAGAAGAATGGGGATTGGTCAAATACTCCCCATTGAGGAACCCCTTGTGGCCGAAGGAGAAGGACAATGCTCTACGCAAGTGGAGCCATCACCAACCATTGACCCACACGCTTCTGAAGAGCAAACCGAAGGCCCTCAACCAAGTGAACAAGATCAAGGGCAAGATAAATCTCATGATGATGGTGATTCACCAAGTGATGCCCAAGATCAAGTTCAAGACTCCGAGCAAGCTGAAGATCACGAGCAAGCTCAAGATTGAGAACAAGTTCAAGATCAAGAGCAAGTACAAGATCAAGAGCAAGCTCAAGACAGTGCTCAAGATGATCAAGATGATTCTCCTCAATTGCCTATGGAGGAGCTATTGGAGCGTCGTGCCGCCAAGATTGCTTCCAAACTCAAGCATCAAGGACATGTCTTGGAGAATGTCTATGGATGCTTAAAGAAAGGGGTAACCACTCGTAAACAATTATCAAACTTCTGTGAGCATCACACGTTTGTTTCTTGTGTTGAACCCCAAAAGGTACATGAGGCGCTCGAGGACACGGATTGGCTTGAAGCCATGCATGATGAACTCACCAACTTCGAGCGCAACAAGGTGTGGCAATTGGTGCCAAGGCCAAAGGAGAACCATAATGTCATCGAAACCAAATGGATCTTTAAGAACAAGCAAGATGCGAACGGTGTTGTTCTTCGAAATAAGGCAAGATTGGTAGCACAAGGCTACTCCCAAGTCGAGGGTATCGGCTACGGCGAAACCTTTGCTCCCGTTGCTCGTCTTGAATCTATTCGCATGTTGCTTGCATATGCATCTCATCATGATTTTAAGTTGCAACAAATGGATGTGAAAAGTGCATTTCTTAATGGTCCTCTTAATGAGTTGGTATATGTCAAACAACCCCGGGGTTCGAGGATCCCAAGTTCCGCAATCATGTATAAAAGCTCGATAAGGCACTCTATGGCCATAAACAAGCCCCACATGCGTGGTATGAGCACCTTACTGAGTTGTTGCAAGACCGTGGGTTTGAAATTGGGAAAATCGATCCCACTCTTTTTACTAAGAGGGTTAAAGGGGATTTATTCATATGCCAACTATATGTTGATGATATTATCTTTGGTTCTCCTAACAAAGCTTTCAATGATGAGTTTGCCGCACTCATGACAAAGAAGTTTGAGATGTCCATGATGGGGGAGTTGAAGTTCTTTCTCGGGTTTGAAGTCAAGCAAAGAAAAGAAGGAACCTTCATCAACCAAGCCAAATATACCCAAGACATGCTCAAGAGATTCAAGTTGGATGATGTCAAGCCAGCCAAGACTCCAATGCCTACAAAGTGCCAACTTGACATTGATCCCAATGGTACAGCAATGGATCAAAAGGTATATCGCTCCATGATTGGATCTTTGCTTTACCTTTGTGCATCTAGACCGGATATCATGTTGAGTGTGGGAATGTGTGTACGGTTTCAAGCTGCACCTAAGGAAAGCCACTATGTGGTGGTCAAGCGAATCTTTTGATATTTGACTTATACCCCAAACTTTGGCTTATGGTACCCCAAAGGTGCAAGCTTTGATCTCATGGGATATTCAGATGCGGATTGGGTGGGAGACCGTGTGGATAGGAAGTCATCTTCCGGAGGGTGCCAATTCCTTGGTCACTCTTTGGTGAGTTGGTCTTCAAAGAAGCAAAATTGTGTGTCTCTCTCCTCCACCGAGGCCGAGTATGTGTTGCCGCCGTGAGTTGTTGTGCACAATTGCTATGGATGAGGCAAACTTTAAAGGATTACGGTGTCACTTGTGACAAAGTGCCTCTTCTATGTGACAATGAAAGTGCAATCAAGATCTCCTACAATCCGGTGCAACATAGCAAGATGAAGCATATTGAGATCCGTCATCATTTCATCCGGGATCACATCAAGCGTGGAGAGATTGATATTATCTACGTCAACACTCTAGAGCAACTAGCGGATATTTTCACGAAGCCGTTGGATGAAGCAAGATTTCGCGAGTTAAGGCATGAGCTAAATATCATTGATTCGAGCAATGTGGCTTGAATCTCGACACACCCCACCGCATTCATCATGTTATCTTGTTCTAGATGTAGGCATGGACATAGGGGAAATGTTGTTCTCTCAATGAACTCTCCCTCCCCCCATTATGCATAAATCGATCAAGTCTTTCACATTAGCCATTTTTGATGGTACTCGTGCTTCAAAGACGAGTTTTGGTCATGGACCCAAGGTTCAAATCTTCGCGGTGCCATACCAATTGCCTCAAACATAGGTGGCTCTGGCCACCACCCCTTTTCTTCTTTTAGAAAAGGCTGGGGTTGTCTTTTGGATCTTATTCACTCTTGCTAGATTTCTTAGGTCCTAGGTGTTTGTACTCTCCAAGTATTGGCCTTTATTGTTCACTTTTGGCAATCTTGGAGTTTACTTCACCATATTACAGTGCCTTGTCTCCATCCCAAGCCTTTCCCTTTCCCACAACCATCTAGTTCCAATTGCACACAAGTTGACCTTGGCGTGGGTGGCTATGACCGGGCGGTACAACCGGTTGTCGGGGCGGTTCAACCGCTCTGCCATTCGGTTGTATTGTCCCAGTGGTACAACCGGGGTTATGATGGCGGTTCTACCGCCACTTCCCTGTCCTGTGCTGCTGGCGGTACTACCGGGCGGCCCCATGCGGTACTACTACTGTCTTCATGGCATCGGAAGTACCGCTCATTGCCCTGGCAGTACCAGGGGGCGGTACAACCGCTCTTTGCGGCGGTACAACCGCTTCGTGGCCTGGGCAGGTATATAAGGGCGCGGGCCGAAGGGGTATCTCTTTTTCCCCTTCGTGCCCGTCCTCTTCTCCTGCCCTAGCCACCGGTCGCAGCCTCCCTCGCCCCGGAGTGCCCTCCGGTGCCCCGGATCTGTTGGTCCCTCTCGGATTCGCTCCGTGGAGGCCGCCTCCTCCCCGATCTCTTCCCATGGATGCCGGTAATGCCCCGTTTTCCTCCTCTCTTGGTGTCAATCTTTGAATCCACCATTGTTAGGGCATTGCTTGATATCCCGCGTTTTTGACTAAACTATTGGGTGGAAGAGATCTTGTTACTACACTCTGTTGTTTGTGGATCACTAGGAGTTGGAAAATTGCTATTAATTTTGAATCCCGTTTGTACCTGTTCTCCCATGGGTGGAACTGCTCGCAGACGGCGGTACAACCGCTCTTGTGGGCGGTACAACCACCGGAACGGTACCACCAGTTGGATAACCAGTACAACCGGCATTCCTGGAACTCATAGCATTTCTTTTACTTCTCTCTGTTTCACAAGCAACTTTTTCCTCTATTCTTGTGTGTAATCCTCTCATCTTCTCTGGGTTTTCTTGTGTCCTTCCCGTGTGTGTGTGTGCAGGTGGCTCTAGTTCTTACTCTGCTCCTCACCAGAAGACCAGGAAGAGGGTCTGTAGGTGCAAGCGCCCGGCTGACTCTGAGGAAGAATAGGAAGCGGTGGTTCCCACCAAACCCACCCATCGTGAGAAGTCCGCTGCTGCCAAACAACGTGTGGCCTTGCCAATGCACAGATGGAAGCAACCGGATTGGGAAAAGTTTCGCATTCAGAACCCCTATGAGGTCCCCATCGCTCCTTGGTGGACCACCGTTCAGTTCAGGAATGGGATGCAAGTGAGGATTGTGCATGAGCTTTTTGAGCACCACAAGAACCGGTATGCCAAGCAGTGGACCATTGACCTTGAGCATTGGAGGAACAACATGGAGTACTTTGGGGAGGCATTGGCTCTTTGTGAGGAGTTTGACTTGGTCAAGCTCATGTCTATCAACTGTGACTTTGATGTGCAGCTTGTCCATCAATTCTATGCCACCGTTCATTTCGGCACTGATGAGGCTCGTACTCTGTCCTTCATGTGCCATGATGAGCTCTTTCAGGTGCCGTGGAGAGTTTTCTGCAATGCTCCAGGATATGATGATACCGGTCTCAAAGGGAATGGTGGCATCCGTCCTCACGACCGTGCCAATTCCATGGGTAAGGAGATGCTTGCCCCCTGTACATTCGGGGGCATGGAGTACTTGGTGAGTCCAAGCATCTGGAGAAGGTTTATGATATTATGCATCGTGTGTTCCGCAATGTGCTTCTGCCCAAGGTTGGGAATCAGGATGAGATTTATGGCTATCTTGTGGATCTGCTGGTGGCTATGAAGTCCCAAGTGGGCTCCGGTGCTACTTTTGATGTGTCCAAGTGGTTATGGGAGGAGATGTACAACATGGTTATTTTCAGGAAGGTTCCCATCTATGCTCCTTTTGTGATGTGCTTTCTGAACTCAGTATGGGCAGTTCGCGGGCCTGGAGAGCCTCTCACATCGCCAGACAACCTCACTGTGCATGAGGTCAAGCAGCTCAAGAAGAAGAAACATGCTGAGCCTCGCTTTCCTGCTGATGATCCCGAGGATGTCTATGCCACCTCTAGTGATGAGGACTTTGAGCTTGAGTCTGGGGCCAAGTCCTCCTAGGTGACAAAGCTCACAGACAAGGTGAAGAAGACCTTTTGCTTGCAGGCTCATGTGCAAAAGAAGCTATATGAGACACATGTGAATGAGAAGAAAGCCAGACGGAGACAGATTGAGATGATGAAGCACCTCAACATCCCAGTGACCAGTGGATCCGAGAAGAGCATCACTCTAGAGGACAAGTGGATCTTTGAGAACAGCACTTGGTCTAATGATGAGGCCTCTGGCCGTCCTGCCCCCTCCACCTCTGTTGCTGCCGCAGATGATGCTATGGACGAGGACGAGGAGTCTGACACTGATGATCCAGAGGAAACTAAGGAGTCAGAGGAGGACTACTGAGCTCTGGGGCATTAGCATCACTCTTTTCCTATTTGGTGTCTTGATGCCAAAGGGGGAGAGAGTTCTATTAGGTCTCAGGATTTGCATGGGTGTGGTTACTTGCTTCGACTTGAACCTTTTATTTGCTTCGAGCTGGTTTGTGAACTTGTCGTGTGTGGAGACTTTGTGCATGGTGTGAGACAGGCGATCCCGGTCTATCTTAGCTTAACTTTAACTTTATCGTGTCTCGTTTCCTTAGTAGAGCTTGCTTATCATTGTTGCCCTTGTCATATTGCTCTACTTCTCATCTCGTACAAATGCATGCGTATTGTCTATTCTTGTCTTTTGTACTCATTGGCTGGTCTATAAAATCTAGGGGGAGCTTTGATCCTAATGTGAGCACTTTGCATTCCAAAAGCAAATCAAAATTGTGCACACATCTAGGGGGAGCCCGTCTATATTTTCTAGACCTCTTGTGCAAATCGTGTGGTTGTCATCATCCAGCAAAAAGGGGGAGATTGTTAGGGCATTTCCCGCCTTAGTGTTTTGGTGATGATGACAATCCACATTGCGGACTAATCGTGCGTGTGCCAAGTTACTCAGGTATACCTCATTTGGTGCAAGACGGTTAGGCATTCCCTCCGGACGGAAAAGATCGAAGACGGTGTTTCCAACGTATTTTATTTCTTTGGTCGTAGGAAACCCATACTATTAAGAGGGAATTGATAACCACAAGTATAGGGGATCAGTTGTAGCCTTTCTCGATAAATAAGAGTGTCGAACCCAACGAGGAGCTGAAGGTAGAATCAATATTCCCTTCAAGTTCTATCGACCACCGATACAACTCTACGCACACTTAACGTTTGCTTTACCTAGAACAAGTATGAAACTAGGAGTACTTTGTAGGTGTAATGCTAGAACTACTTTGCAAGAATAAAACTAGGAGTACTTTGCGAGAATAAAACTATGAGTAATTTGCAAGATAATAAAAGCTAATTGTTTAGTAGAAAGCTTTTGTAACACAAGAGAATGATTTGTCCCTAGGCAATCGATAACTAGACTGGTAATCATAATTGCAATTTTATATGAGGGAGAGGCATGAGCTAACATACTTTCTGTACTTGGATCATATGCACTTATGATTGGAACTCTAGCAAGCATCCGCAACTACCAAAGATCATTAAGGTAAAACCCAACCATAGCATTAAGTAACAAGTCCTCTTTACTCCCATACGCAACAACCCCCTTACTCAGGTTTGTGTTTCAGTCACTCACGCAACCCACTATAAGAGAATTATGAACGTATTGCAAACCCTACAGCGGGAATCCCTCATGCTTGCGCGACACGGAGGGCACCATAGGATAGCACCAAAAGAAAACATACAACTCAAACCAATCACGATCATCAATCAACCCATAAGACAAAACGAATCTACTCAAACATCATAGGATGGCCTCAAATCATTGGATAATAATATGTAGCATTAAGCACCATGTTTAAGTAGAGATTACAGCGGGGAGAAGAGGTGTTACACCGCTACATAGAGGGGGAGAGAGTTGGTGTTGACGACGGCGAAGATGTTGGTGTAGATCGCCGTCAAGATGGTTGCCACGGCGGCGTTCCGGCACCACCGGGAGAGAGGGGGAGAGAGCCCCCCTCCTTCTTCTTCTTCCTTGGCCTCCCCCCTAGATGGGAGGAGAGTTTCCCCTTTGGTCCATGGCCGCCATGGCTCCCGGAGGGCAGGAGCCCCTCCGAGATTGGATATCTCTCTTTGTTCTCTTCTGTTTCGCGTTCCTGTTTTCTGGCCGAAAACCATTTCTTAAATTCCCGGAGATCCGTAACTCCGATTGGGCTGAAATTTTGAGGGGATTTTTATCTAGATATTAGCTTCCTTGCGGCAGAAGGACACCCTCAACCGACCTACAGGGGAGCCACAAGCCCCCTAGGCGCGCCCAGGGGGGCCCGCGCCCTCCAGGCTTGTCGTGTCCTCGGGCATCGTCTTGAGTTAATTCTTTTTCCCAAAAATCACATATATTCCAAAATAAATCTCCGTAAATTTTTATCACGTTTGGACTTCGTTTGATATGGATTTTCTGTGAAACAAAAAACATGCAACAAACATGAACTGGCACTGGGCACTAGATCAATATGTTAGTTCCAAAAAACAATATAAAATGTTGCCGAAAGTATGTGGAAATTGTAGGATAATGGCATGAAACAATCAAAAATTATAGATACGACGGAGACGTATCATCATCCCCAAGCTTAATTCCTGCTCGTCCTCGAGTAGGTAAATGATAAAAAGATAATTTTTGATGTGGAATGCTACCTAGCATAATCTTGATCATGTAATCTAATCATGGCATGAATATTAAGATACGAGTGATTCAAAGCAATAGTCTATAATTTGATATAACGACATCAATACTCAGGCATACCAACAAACAATCATGCCTTTCAGAATAAAAATGCTAAAGAACGCTATCCCTACAAAATCATATAGCCTTGTCATGCTCCATCTTCTTAAAACAAAATATAAATCATGTACAACCCCGATGTCAGCCGAGCAATTGGTTCATACTTTTTAACGCGCTTTAGCTTTTTTAACCCCCATGCAATACATGAGCGTGAGCCATGGACATAGCACTATGGGTGGAATAGAATCCGGTGGTAGGGATCAATAAGGAGAAGTCAAAAAGGAAGAAAGTCTCGCATCAACTATGCGGATCAACGAGCTATGGAGATGCCCATCAATCGATTTCAATGCGAGGAGTAGGGATTGCCATGCAACGGATGCACTAAGAGCTATAAGTGTATGAAAACTCAAACTGAAAACTAAGTGGGTGTGCATCCAACTTGCTTGCTTATGAAGACCTCGGGCATTTGAGAAAGCCCATCATCGGAATATACAAGCCAAGTTCTATAATGAAAAATTCCCACTAGTATATGAACGTGACAACTCAGGAGACTCTCTATATGAAAAACATATTGCTACTCTGAAGCACAAGTGTGGAAAAGGATAGTAACATTGCCCCTTCTCTCTTTTTCTCTCATTTTTTTTCTTTTTCTTTTCTTTTTGATGGCCCCTTTTTTTTGCCTTTTTTTAGAACAGTCTCATGGACCTCATCCCCACTTTTTTGAGGACTCATTAGTCTCCACCATTCTTTCCTCACTGGGACAATGCTGTAATAATGATGATCATCACACTTTTATTTACTTACAACTCGATATTACAACTCGATAAAAACTATACAAGATGACTCTATATGAATGCCTCTGGCAGTGTACCAGGATATGCAATGATCTAGTGTAGCAAAGATATCAAAAAACGGACAAGCCATGAAAATATCATGCTAGCTATCTTACGATCATGCGAAGCAATATGACAATGAATGCTCAAGTCATGTATATGATGATGATGGAAGTTGCATGGCAATATATCTCGGAATGGATATGGAAATGCCATAATAGGTAGGTATGGTGGCTGTTTTGATGAAGATATAAGGAGGCTTATGTGTGATAGAGCGTATCATATCACGGGGTTTGGATGCACCGGCGAAGTTTGCACCAACTCTCGAGGTGAGAAAGGGCAATGCACGATACCGAAGAGCCTAGCAAATTGCGGAAAGGTGAGAGTGCGTATAATCCATGGACTCACATTAGTCATAAAGAACTCACATACTTATTGCGAAAGTCTATTAGCCCTCGAAGCAAAGTACTACTACGCATGCCCCTAGGGGGGGAGGTTGGTAGGAGTTAACCATCGCGCGCCCCCGACCTCCACGCAAAGGAAGACACTCAATAATAAATCATGTTCCAACTTCTTAGCATAACTAAAGACTATACGTTGTCAGGCCCATGGAACCCAGGGTATCCAGACCCGTCTGCCTTTGGCCTAGGGCGCAACGCCTGGCGTGGGCCCAGCAGGCCGTCATCACCAAGCATCTCACCAAGACCCCTCGTGAGGCCTTGGCCCCTGAGGACCCCTCCTCAGGGAGCGGCGGACAAGACTCAGCACCTTCACCAGCAGCCTCGCGAGGCGGCCTCCTGAGGCAGCCTCCCGAGGCCTTCTCCCGAAGGTGCTCAAGACGAAGGCTGTTTGGCACGGCTGCGCGATCTCGTGCCCATCACATGGGTGACGCGCGCGGCGACGAGTGGCGACAGAGGCCGCGCCAGCAGGCGCGGATGAAGATGGTTTCCTCTTTTGTGTTAAGGGAGCAAGGCCAGCCGTCCACTTCCCAAATCAACCCCAAAGGTTGCCCGATCGGCGAAGGAAGACCAAGACGGCGGGCGCACAGGGCGGAGGTCACCACCGAGCCCACCGGTGCGTCATGGATCATGCTTTTGCAGGCGAAGACCGCCTTTAGTCAGGATAGCCCGAGCGCCTGTCCCCTTTCAAAACCCGCCAAGTGTGGCAACCCTTCCCGCCTAAGGTTTGAGGGGGAAGAGGACCAAGGCGGGTATAAAGGGACAGTGCTGTCATCGTAGTAGAGGGATCCGGAATCCGCTTCATTCGACTCCTCCTCCTACCTTGTACGCAAGAACGCTCTCTTGCTCTCTACAATCAAAACCAAGCAGGAGTAGGGTTTTACACCGCAAGGTGGCCTGAACCTGGGTAAACCACTAAGTCCACGGTCAGCTCCTCGCTAGCGCACTCCCGCCGTTGCTCCGCCGTAGCTTAGCCGTGGTAGGGGACGAAGAGGTAGGAACAAGCTCACCCCAGTGTTCGAACCTTAGGGTCCCCGGAGCCCCACTTCTGACATTTGGCACGCCAGGTAGGGGTGCGCTACTGTTCTCCCGCTCCGCCGTCCGTTCCACCAGCCTCATGGCCGACGCACGTCACGAGCGCGCCGAGCGCAGGGCTGGCTGCGTGGCTCAGACGGAGCCGGTGGCCCGCGGCAACCGCCGCCGCCCTGTCAAGGCTGCTGCCGCCACCGACCCCGCTGCCCATGAGTAGCAGGACTCCTCCCTGCACCCCTCCGTGCAGGCGAACGGCCACACCTCCACAGCTTCTTCCTCCCTCGCCCCTCGTGGGCCGCCAAATGCGCAGGCCGCGCTACTCATGGCGCGCGAGCTGCTCCGCTACCGTCCAGCTGACGTCGGCTACGACGCCTAGCTTGGCCGCATCACCGAGCTTGTCAACGCCGCTGGGGATGCTCCGGCGCCTTCCCACTCGCTCCACCCTCCGCCGTCTCGCGCTGGGGACCTGGCGCACGGCGCTCCCCCGCCGCCTCCTCTGCGAGATGAACTCGGCAGGCCCCAGCGCAACGCGCGGGCGTGCGAGCCATCCCGTGGCGCGTCCTCGCCAGCCCATGACGAGGCCAGCTGCCAGATCATCCGACGCGCGCCCCCCGATGCGCGAATGCTCCTTGAGCGGCAGCGGCAGCGCCAGGACCAGGACATCCAGGAGGTTGCGGCGGCAGGGCGCCAGAACCACGCCGCCCTCGCCGGCGGCGTCCCCTCGAGTGGTGTGGGCTGCTGCGCCTTCACCTGCGAGCTGCATCGGGTGGTGCGGCCCGCGAAGTTCAAGCCTGAGCTGCCTCCGCGCTACGACGGCACCCCCAACCCTGCGGAGTTCCTTCCGCTCTACGCGCTGAGCGTCGAGGCGGCGAACGGCGACGACAAGGTCATGGCGAACTGGTTCCCCATGGCCCTCAAGGACGGCCCGCGCTACTGGCTCATGAACATCCCCGAGGCATCCATCTCATCATGGGCTGAGCTCTACAGCCAGTTCGTCGCCAACTTCATGGGCACGCAAGACCGCTCCCTCACCATCAACGACCTACAGCACGTGCGGCAGCGCCCAGATGAGACTCTCCGCAAGTACATCCAACGCTTCAGCCAAGTGCGCAACAAGATACCGCGCGCCTCCGATGCGGCCGTCATCTCTGCGTTCTCCACCGGCGTCACGGACGTCAAGATGCGCGAGAAGCTCGCCATCAATGACGAGCTGGACTCGGTGCTTGAACTGTTCGACCTCGCCGATAAGTGCGCCAAGGTTGAAGAAGGCTGCCTCTTCGTCCACAACGACCCCAACGCGGCGCTCGAGGCCGCCAAGACCAAGAACAAGGATGTCAAGCGTAAGGGCCCTGCCGTGCTTGCGGCGGAGCCTGAGCAGAAGCGCGGCCGTGACCATGATGAGCCCAGGAAAGACGGCCGGCCGCTTTGCGCCTATCACAATGTGTGCTCCCACAGCACTAAAGACTGCCAAGAGCTCAAGCTGCTCCGCGACGAGCGCCAGGGGCGCTAAGACGATCGCAATGGCCGCGGCGCCGGTCACGGAGGTGGCTGCGGCGGCAACCGCTAGGACGGCCGCAACGGCAACGGCAACTTCCACCAGGGCTGGCGCGACCAGCCTCGTGAGGCCGCCTGGCGCGACCAGCCTCATGACGCGAACCCTCAGGCCAATGCGGCTCTCCCGCCGCTGCCGCCGCCACCCCGGAGGAACGACATTGACCAGCCTGATGAGGGTGCTGGGGGCTACTAGGAGCCTCGCGCGGTCGCCTGCATCCTTGGCGGGGCTCATGCCCCCGAGTCCAACCGCCACTTCAAGCTGCTCTCTCACGAGGTGAACGCCGCCCTCCCGAGGCTTGAGGCCGCGCGGCCCCTCAAGTGGTCGCAGTACGCCATCACCTTCGACTCCACGGACCACCCCAAGTCCACGGCCTCCGCAGGCGCACTCCCCATGTTGTGCACTCCCACCATCAGCAACTTCGCAATCACCAAGACCCTCATCGATGGAGGCGCCGGCCTCAATGTGATCTCCATCGAAACCTTCGAGACGCTCCAGGTGCCCTACGACCAGCTAATGCCGACCAGGCCCTTCTCCGGAGTGACCGATGGCTCCACTATCCCTCTGGGGCAAATGCGCCTCCCCGTCACCTTCGGCACCCGCAAGAACTACCATACCGAGCTCATCGACTTCGACGTGGCGCACATCGGCTTGCCTTACAACGCTATCTTGGGCTACCCAGCTCTCGCCAAGTTCATGGCGGCGACCCATCATGCCTACAACGTCCTCAAGATGCCTGGCTGCAGCGGCATCATCACTGTCGCCTGCGACGAGAAGGACGCGGTATGCTCCCTCGAGTGCGCCTACAAAGCCGCCGCTGTCGCGCATCCGGCTGAAGAGGACGCGGCCGAGCCTCCTGAGGCCGCGCCCACGAAGAAGAAGCAGCTGTTCTCTCAGGACTGCGCCGAGACGAAGAAGGTGTCGGTGGACGGCAGCAGCTCCGGCCCTTCCTTCACCATCGGTGCTGGCCTTCCTCCCGCATAGGAAAGCGCGCTCATCACCTTCCTTCGGGTAAACTCGGATGTTTTCACCTGGAAAGCATCTGACTTGTCCGGTGTGCCGAGGGAGGTGATCGAGCACCACTTAGCGGTGTGCCCCAATGCATGCCCCGTCAAGCAAAAAGCACGGCGCCAGGCGCCAGAGAAGCAAGATTTCATCATCAAGGAAGTTCAGAAGCTCCAGGAAGCTGGGGTCATCCGCGTGGTGCGCCATCCTGAATGGCTCGCCAACCCAGTTGTCATCCCCAAGAAAGGCGACAAGGAGCGCATGTGCGTCGACTTCACCAGCCTCAACAAGTTCTGCCGTCAAGATCCGTTTCCGCTGCCCCGCATCGACCAGATCGTGGACTCCACTGCCGGGTGTGATTTGCTATGCTTCCTAGATGCCTTCTCAGGCTATCACCAGATCAAGATGGCGACCGAAGACGTAGAGAGGACGGCCTTCATCACCCCTTGCGGCATATACTACTACGTCTGCATGCCCTTCGGCTTGAGGAGCGCGGGCGCCACCTTCCAACGGCTAATGCGCATCACGCTGGGGCCTCAGATGGGGAGGAACGCGGAGGCCTATGCTACTTGTAGCTTGCGTTGGTATTATCCCCGAATAGGAAGGGATGATGCAGCACAGCAGAGGTAAGTATTTCCTTCAATTATGAAACCAAGGTTATCAATCCAGTAGGAGAACCACGCAACACCTCGTTAGCAGTACCTGCACACAAACAACAAATCCTTGCACCCAACGCAAACGAGGGGTTGTCAATCCCTCGGCGGTTAATTGCAAGATTAAATTGTATGTGATAGATAGATAGATAGAAACAAAAATACAAAATAAAAGAAAAGTACAACAATATTTTTAGGGTTTTAGTAATTTGATTTAGGTAGACCCGGGGGCCATAGTTTTCACTAGAGGCTTCTCTCGAGAAAATAGCATGCGGTGAGTAGACAAATTACTGTTGGGTAATTGATAGAAAAGCAAATAATCATGACGATATCCAAGGCAATGATCATGTATATAGGGATCATGTCCGAGACAAGTAGACCGACTCCTGCCTGCATCTACTACTATTACTCCACACATCGACCGCTATCCAGCATGTATCTAGTGTATTAAGTCCATAAAGAACGGAGTAAAGCCTTAAGAACGATGACATGATGTAGACAAGATAAACTCAAGCATGAATAAACCCCATCTTTTTACCCTTAATAGCAACGATACATACGTGTCATGTCCCTTTCTGTCACTAGGATTGAGCACCGTAAGATCGAACCCATTACAAAGCACCTCTTCCCATGGCAAGATAAATCAATTTAGTTGGCCAAACCAAATCAATAGATCGGAGAAGAAATACGAAGCTATAATAATCATGCATAAAAGAGATTAGAGAAGACTCAAATAATATTCATGGATAATCTGATCATAAACTCACAATTCATCGGATCCCAACAAACACACCGCAAAAAGTGATTACATCGGATAGAACTCCAAGAACATCGAGGAGAACATTGTATTGAAGATCAAAAAGAGAGAAGAAGCCATCTAGCTACTAACTATGGACCCGAAGGTCTGTGGTAAACTACTCACGCATCATCGGAAGGGCAGCAAGGTTGATGTAGAGCCCCTCCGTGATCGATTCCCTCTCCGGCGGAGTGTTGGAGAAGGCCTCCAGATGGGATCTCTCGAGAACAGAAACTTGTGGCGGCGGAAAAAGTATTTCGTGGACTCCCCTGAGGGTTTCTGATTTTTCCTGAATTTATAGTGGTGGAATTAGGTCAAACGGAGCTCTATGGGCCCCCACGAGGTACCAGGGCACGCCTGCCCCTCCCCTCCCAGGCGCGCCCTGGTGCCTCGTGGGCACCCCCTGGGGCTTCTGGCCTCCTCCCGAAGCTTCTAGTGTTTCTCTTGTCCAGAAAAAAATCTCCAAAAAGTTTCGTGGCATTTGGACTTTGTTTGGTATTGATTTTCTGTAAAACAAAAACAGGGCAGAAAACAGCAACTGGCACTGGGCACTAAGTTATTAGGTTAGTCCCAAAAAATGATATATAATTGATGTAAATGTATATAAAAACATCCAAGATTGATAATATAACAGCATGGAACAATAAAAAATTATAGATACATTGGAGACATATCAGCATCCCAAACTTAATTCCTGCTCGTCCTCGAGTAGGTAAATGATAAAAACAGATTTTTTGATGTGGAATGCTACCTATCATATTCATCACATATTCTTTTCTTTTATAGCATGGACATTGGACTTGAATGATTCAAAGCAATAGTCTATAATTTGACATGAAGATATAAATACTCAAGCATGCTAACAAGCAACCATGTCTTTCAAAATATCAACGCTAAAGAAAGTTATCCCTAGCCCATTATGCTCAATCATTGAGCTATTCATGAAACACACTCAAATATTAGCTACATCCAATGCACAAGTATGACAATAGTGCTCTCTAGTTGGTGCTTTATAAGAGAAGATGGAGACTCAAGTAAAAATAAAAATTGCATAAAAGTAAATAGATAGGCCCTTCGCAGAGGGAAGCAGAGATTTGTCAAATGTGCCAGAGCTCAAGGCTGAAATTAAAGAGATAAAATATTTTCAGAGGCATGCTTTTCCTGTCAACGAAAACGACCGAGAATTCCCACTATTTTCCATGCTAGACACATCATAGGCGGTTCCCAAACAGAAAGTAAAGTTTATTTCCTTTCCACCATTCTTTCACAATCCATGGCTAGCCGTATCCACGGGTGCCCTCCAAACCAAAATTTCCAAGGAATTTTGTTGTTATTAATTTTTGATTCATTATGGGACTGGGCATCCCTATTACCAACCATCCTCTCGTGCAATGACAAGTGAATAAACACTCATCGTGAGAATAACACACCAAGCATGGAAAATAATGGCCACCCCCTGCCGCTTCATGAGCGATACGTGCACACAAAACGGAAAAAATATTTTGAAAATTAGAGTTGGCACACGCAAATTTACTTGGAACGGCATTGAAATACCGCATATAGGTAGATATAGTGGACTCATTTGGCACAACTTAGGTTTAAGGATTTTGGATGCACAAGCAGTATTTCCGCTTAGTACAAACGAACACTAGCAAATAGATTGAGAAGCAACCAACCAAAAAATGAAAACGGTCATAAACATGCATTGAACATAACTAACACCGAATAATGCACCATAAGTAGGATATAATTTCTTTGCATAACTATTGACTTGATGTGCATCCATAGGGAATCACAAACCTTAACACTAATATTCTTACTAAATCACAATTACTCACTAACATGACTCACATATTATCATTTCCATATCGTAAAACTATTGCAAGGAATCACACTTATCATATCCAATGATCTATATGAAAGTTTTTATTATATCCCTCTTGAATATTCATCACTTTGGGACCAAATTCATATCTTATGCAAATTACCGTTACAATCATCAACTCTCAAAAAGATTTAAGTGAAGCATGAGAGTGCAAATATTTCTTCAAAATTTCAATCTTCTCAATTCTCAAAATAATATAAGTGAAGCATGAGAATTCATTTCTGCAAAATTTTAATCTTGTCAACTCTCAAAATAATATAAGTGAAGCATGAGAGTTCATTTCTTCAAAATTTTAATCAACTCTCAAAATAATATAAGTGAAGCAAGAGAGTTTATTTCTTCAAAATATAGCCACCACCGTGCTCAAAAAGATTTAAGTGAAGCACTAGAGCAACTGCCTAGCTCAAAAAATTTAAGTGAAGCACAAAGAGTATTCTAACAAATGGTGATAAACGTGTGGCTCTCTCAAGATAGGTGTGTTCAGCAAAGATGATTGTGACAAACTAAAAAGCAAACAAAACAAAGACTCATATAATACAAGACGCTCCAAGCAAAACACATATCATGTGACGAATAAAAATATAGCTCCAAGTAAAATTACCGATGGTTGGTAGAAGAAAGAGGGGATGCCTTCCGGGGCATCCCCAAGCTTAGACGCTTGAGTCTTCCTTGAATATTACCTTGGGGTGCCTCGGGCATCCCCAATCTTAGGCTCTTACTACTCCTTATTCCTTCATCCATTGTGATCTCACCCAAAACTTGAAAACTTTAATCACACAAAACTCAACGAAACCTTCGTGAGATCCGTTAGTATAACAAAATAAATCACTACTCTAAGTACTGTTGCAAACCCATTCATATTTTTTTGGCATTATACCTACTGTACTCTAACATCACCATGGCTTATACCCCCCGATACAATCCATAGATTCATCAAAACAAGCAAGTAATGCGTCAAAAATAGAATCTGTCAAAAACAGAACAGTCTGTAGCAATCTATTTAAAAGCCATACTTCTGTAACTCCAAAAATTCTGAAAAATTAGGAAAACGTGGGAAATTCATATACCAATACTGTGTAAAAATTTCAGATTTTTCTGATGCTCCAGTACAGAACAAAATTCGGGCACTGTAGGCAAAACTTTCTGTTTTCCAAACAGCATCAATTATATTATCTTCCAAATCATCCTAAAGGTATTACTTGGCACAAACACTAATTAAAAACACAAAAACACAATCATACCAGTAGCATAATTGTGAAAACACACAATAACAGAAAAAAAATATTTTATTCATTGGGTTGTCTCCCAACAAGCTCTTTCTTTATTGCCATTGAGATAGGCTTTGAGATTTCAATGATGCTCACATGAAAGATAATAATTGAAACACAAAGAGAGCATCATGTTGCATGTGAAAAACATATTTAAGTCTAACATACTTCCTATGCATAGGCATTTTATGAGCAAACAAATTATCAAGGCAAGCAATTTCTAGCATATGCAAAAGAGAAGAATAAAACATTGATGGTTTCAGCATAACGAGAGGTAATTTAGTAATATGAAAATTTCTACAACCATATTTTCCTCTCTCATAATAATTACATGTAGGATCATACTCAAATTCAACAATATAGTTATCATAAACAATACTCTCTTTATGATCCACATGCATAAATTTTTTATAATCTTCCGAAATAGTGGGATTATCATCAACGAAAGTCATGACCTCTCCAAACCCACTTTTATCAAAAATTTCGTAAGATTGAACATTCTCCAAATATGTGGGATTATTTTTACCTAGAGTTGACACTCTTCCAAACCCACTTTCAATATTATTGCAACCATTATTATCAATATCATATTCATCATGATGCTTAAATAAATTTTCAAGATCATAAAAAGCATTATCACCCCAATCATGATCATTGCAATAAATAGTGGACATGACAAAATTATCATCCCCAAGCTTGTGGTTTTGCATATCATTAGCACAATTGACACTAATAGAATTAATAATAACATCATTGCAATCATGCTTTTCATTGAAGGAGCTATCATGAATCACTTTATAAACTTCTTCTTTCAGCACTTCATCACAATTTTCAGATTCATGATTTTCAAGCAAAACTTCATAGAGGAAATCAAGTGCACTCAAATCACTAGCAATTGGTTCATTATAATTGGATCTTTTGAAAAGATTAGCAAGTGGATGAGCATCCATATCAATAGATTTTTAGCAAGCAAAGATGCAAGCAAATAGAAGGCACATGGCAACACAAGCGAAAAGGCAAACGGAAAATATTTTTGTATTTTTGTAAAAACTTTTTAGAAGTGGGGGAGATGAAAATGAGAGGCAAATAAAGTAAATGCAAGGAGATGAGAGTTTATGCAAAGCTACCTGATAGATGTTGATGATGTCTCCCCGGCAACGGCGCTAGAAATTCTTCCTGCTACTTGTAGCTTGCGTTGGTATTATCCCCGAAGAGGAAGGGATGATGCAGCACAGCAGAGGTAACTATTTCCCTCAGTTATGAAACAGGTTATCAATCCAGTAGGAGAACCACGCAACACCTCGTTAGCAGTACCTGCACACGAACAACAATTCCTTGCACCCAACGCAAACGAGGGGTTGTCAATCCCTCGGCGGTTAATTGCAAGATTAAATTGTATGTGATAGATAGATAGATTGAAACAAAAATACAAAATAAATAAAATAAAATAAAAGTGCAGCAATATTTTTAGGGTTTTAGTAATTTGATTTAGATAGACCCGGGGGCCATAGTTTTCACTAGAGGCTTCTCTCGAGAAAATAGCATGCGGTGGGTAGACAAATTACTGTTGGGCAATTGATAGAAAAGCAAATAATCATGACGATATCCAAGGCAATGATCATGTATATAGGCATCACATCCGAGACAAGTAGACCGACTCCTGCCTGCATCTACTACTATTACTCCACACATCGACTGCTATCCAGCATGCATCTATTGTATTAAGTCCATAAAGAACGGAGTAACGCCTTAAGAACGTTGACATGATGTAGACAAGATAAAATCATGCATGAATAAACCCCATCTTTTTACCCTTAATAGCAATGATACATACGTGTCATGTCCCTTTCTGTCACTGGGATTGAGCACCGTAAGATCGAACCCATTACAAAGCACCTCTTCCCATGGCAAGATAAATCAATCTAGTTGGCCAAACCAAATCAATAGATCGGAGAAGAAATACGAAGCTATAATAATCATGCATAAAAGAGATCAGAGAAGGCTCAAATAATATTCATGGATAATATGATCATAAACTCACAATTCATCGGATCCCAACAAACACACCGTAAAAAGTGATTACATTGGATAGAACTCCAAGAACATCGAGGAGAACATTGTATTGAAGATCAAAAAGAGAGAAGAAGCCATCTAGCTACTAACTATGGACCCGAAGGTCTGTGGTAAACTACTCACGAATCATCGGAAGGGCAGCAAGGTTGATGTAGAGCCCCTCTGTGATCGATTCCCCCTCCGGCGGAGTGCCGGAGAAGGCCTCCAGATGGGATCTCTCGAGAACAGAAACTTGCAGCGGCGGAAAAAGTATTTTGTGGACTCCCCTGAGGGTTTCTGATTTTTCCTGAATTTATAGTGGTGGAATTAGGTCAAACGGAGCTCTGTGGGCCCCACGAGGTACCAGGGCGTGCCTGCCCCCCCAGGCACGCCCTGGTGCCTCGTGGGCACCCCCTAGGGCTTCCGGCCTCCTCCCGAAGCATCTAGTGTTTATCTTGTCCAGAAAAAAATCTCCAAAAAGTTTCGTGTCATTTGGACTTTGTTTGGTATTGATTTTCTGTAAAACAAAAACAAGGCAGAAAACAACAACTGGCACTGGGCACTAAGTTAATAGGTTTGTCCCAAAAAATGATATATAATTGCTGTAAATGTATATAAAAACATCCAAGATTGATAATATAATAGCATGGAACAATCAAAAATTATAGATACGTTGGAGACATATCAGCCTACGTCGACGACATCGTGGTCAAGTCTCGCGAGGCTGGATCCCTCATTGCGGACCTCAAGGAAATGTTTGCCAACCTGCGCAAGGTCAACCTCAAGCTCAACCCCGAGAAGTGCGTCTTCAGAGTTCCCTCCGGCAAGCTCCTCGGCTTCCTGGTCTCGCACCGCGGCATCGAGGCCAACCCTGAGAAGATCAAGGCCATCGAGAAAATGCGTCCCCCCCGGACCCTCAAGGAAATGCAGCGCTTGGCAGGATGCATGGCCTCCCTGGGATGCTTCATCTCCAAGTTTGGCGAGCGAGCCCTGCCTTTCTTCAAGCTCCTGAAGAGGTCCGGCTCTTTCAAGTGGACTCCTGAGGCAGACGCCGCTTTTGAAGGCCTCAAGAGGTACCTCACGAGCTCGCCCATCATGGTCGCGCCGCGCTCTCGCGAGCCCTTGCTCCTGTAGTTGGCGGCCACCCCTTAGATGGCCAGCGCGGCACTGGTAGCGGTGTGAGAGGAGCGTGTCTGCGCTAAGGTGAAGCCTTCCGCGCCTCCCGGGCCTCGTGAGCCATCCGAGCCTCGCGAGCCTCCTGAGCCTCATGAACCCCCCGAGCCTCGTGAGCCCCCCGAGCCTCGCGAGGCGCCTAGAGAGCAAGCTGCCACCACAACTACGCGCCTCGTCGAACACCCCGTGTACTTCGTCAGCACCGTGCTAAGAGATGCGCGCGAGCGCTACCCCATACAGTAGAAGCTCCTCCTCGCGCTCCTCGTCGCCTCCAGGAAGTGATACGTCCATTTTGCATCATGTTTTGCTACTGTTATTTACAATGTTTTTAATCAATATAACAATTTGTGGAGCAATTCTAATGCCTTTTCTCTCTTAATATGGAAGGTTTACACAAAGAGAGAGATTGCCGGCAGCTGGAATTCTGGACCTGAAAAAGCTATGTCAGAGATACCTATTCTGCACATCTCCAAATGAGCTGAAATTTCACGGAGAATTATTTTGGAATAGATAAAAAATATTGGAAGAAAGATGTACCAGAGGGGGCCACCGAGGTGCCCATGAGGCACCAGGGTGCGCCACCCCCCCAGGCGCGCCCTGGTACCTCGTGGGGCCCCTGCCAGCCTCTGGCCCCCATGTTCTGGTATATAAGTCATTTTGCTCTGGAAAACAAATAGAGAAGACTTTCGGGATGGTGCGCTGCCGTCTCGAGGCGGAACTTGGGCAGGAGCACTTTTGCTCTCTGGCGGAGAGATTCTGCCGGAGATACTTCCCTCCGGGAGGGGGAAATCGTCGCCATCGACATCACCAGCGATCCTCTCATCGTGGGAGGACTAATCTTCATCAACATCTTCACCAGCACCATCTCATCTCAAACCCTAGTTCATCTCTTGTATTCAATCTTTGTCTCAAAACCTCAGATTGGTACCTGTGGGTTGCTAGTAGTGTTGATTACATCTTGTAGTTGATGCTAGTTGGTTTATTTGGTGGAAAATTATATGTTCAGATCTATTATGCTATTCAATACCCCTCTGATCTTGGGCATGATTATGTTTTGTGAGTAGTTACTTTTGTTCTTGAGGACATGGGAGAAGTCTTGTCATAAGTAATCATGTGAATTTGGTATTCGTTCGATATTTTGATGATATGTATGTTGTTGATTCCCTTAGTGGTGTCGTGTGAACGTCGACTACATGACACTTCACCATCTTTGGGCCTAAGGGAATGCATTGTGGAGTAGTAATTAGATGATGGGTTGCTAGAGTGACAGAAGCTTAAACCCTAGTTTATGCGCTATTCCGTAAGGGGCTGATTTGGATCCATATGTTTAATGCTATGGTTAGAGTTATCTTAATTCTTCTTTCGTAGTTGCAGATGCTTGCGAGAGGGGGTAATCATAAGTGGGAGGCTTGTTCAAGTAAGAACAGCACCCAAGCACCGGTCCACCCACATATCAAATTATGAAAGTAGCGAACGCGAATCAAACAAACATGATGAAAGTGACTAGATGAAATTCCCATGTGTCCTCGAGAACGCTTTACTTACTATAAGAGATTGTTCCGACTTGTCCTTTGCTACAAAAAGGATTGGGCCAACTTGCTGCACTCTTTGTTACTATTGCTACATGTCACTTGTTACAAATTATCTTGCTCTCAAACTACTCGTTACCGATAATTTCAATGCTTGCAGAAAACACCTTGCTGAAAACCGCTTGTCATTTCCTTCTGCTCCTCGTTGGGTTCGACACTGTTACTTATGGAAAGGACTATGATTGATCCCCTATACTTGTGGGTCATCAAGACTCTTTTCTGGCGCCATTGCCCGGGAGTGAAGCGCCTTTGGTGAGTGGAATTTGGTAAGGAAACATTTATATTACGTGCTGAAATTTGCTGTTGCTTGTCACTATGGAAAGTAATCCTTTGAGGGGTTTGTTCGGGGTATCTTCACCTCGACCGGAAACACAAATAGTTGCTCCTCAACCTACTACACCTACTGAAAATATTTCATATGAAATTCCTCCGGGTATGATAGAGAAACTGCTAGCTAATCCTTATGCAGGAGATGGAACAGTACATCCTGATATGCACTTAATCTATGTGGAGCAAATTTGTGGATTGTTTAAGGTTGCAGGTTTATCCGGAGATGGAGTTAAGAAGAAAGTATTCCCTTTATATTTGGAGGGAAAGGTACTGATGTGGTATAGGCTATGTGATGATACTAATACATGGGACTGGAACCGATTGAAACTAGAATTCCATCAGAAATTTTATCCTATGCATTTGGTTCATCGTGATCGGAATTATATATATAATTTTTGGCCTCGTGAAGGAGAAAGCATCGCTCAAGCTTGTGGGAGGCTTAAGTACATGATGTACACATGTCCCAATCATGAGCTCTCAAAAGAAATTATCTTACAGAATTTTTATGCTCGGCTTTCTCATGATAATCGAACTACGCTCGATTCTTCTTCGACTGGCTCCTTTATGAAGAAAACTATTGAATTCAGATGGGATCTTCTGGAAATAATTAAACGCAACTCTGAAGATTGGGAACTCGACAAAGGTAATGAGTCAGGTATAATACTTGAGTTCGATTGTGTTAAATCTTTTATGGCCACCGATGCTTTTCATAAGTTTAGCACTAAATATGGACTTGACTCTGAGATAGTAGCTTCCTTTTGTGAATCATTTGCTACTCATGTTGATCTCCCTAAGGAGAAGTGGTTTAAATATCATCCCCCTATTAAAGAAAAGATTGAGGAACCCATTAGTGTTAAAGAAGAAACAATTATTTACCATGTTGATCCAGTTGTGCCCACTGCTTATATTGAGAAACCACCTTTTCCTGTTAGGATTAAGGAACATGCTAAAGTTTCAACTGTGGTTAACAAAAGTAATATTAGAGCGCCTAGACCCTCTGAACAAATTAAAGTTGAACCTAATGTTGCTATGGTTAAAGATCTCTTGGTCAATAATATAGATGGGCATGTTATTTCCTTCTGTAATGAAGCAGCTAGAATTGCTAAACCATATCCTAAAGATAAAAACAGACCCGTAGTAGGCATGCCTGTTGTCTCTGTTAAAATAGGAGATCATTGTTATCATGGCTTATGTGATTTGGGTGCTAGTGTTAGTGCTATTCCGTTTACCTTATATCAAGAAATTATGAATGATATTGCACCTGTTGAAATAGAGGACATTGATGTTACTATTAAGCTTGCAAACAGAGATACCATCACACCACTTGGGATCGTTAGAGATGTTGAAGCCTTGTGTGGAAAAATAAAATATCCTACTGATTTTCTAGTCCTAGGTTCTCCACAAGTTGACTTTTGTCCCATTATATTTGGTAGACCTTTCTTGAACACTGTTAATGCAAAGATTGATTGCGCTAAAGAAACTGTCAATGTTGATTTCGGTGGTACATCTCATGAGTTTAATTTCTCCAAGTTTCGTAGACAACCTCGTGATAAAGAATTGCCTAGTAAATATGAAATTATTGGTCTTGCTTCTATTGCCGTACCTCCTACTGATCCGTTAGAACAATATTTGCTAGACCATGAAAACGATATGCATATGAATGAAAGAAATGAAATAGATAAGATGTTCTTTGATCAACCACCTATCCTTAAACATAATTTGCCTATTGAAACTCTTGGAGGCCCTCCTCCACCTAAGGGTGATCCGGTATTTGAATTGAAGCAATTGCCTGATACATTGAAATATGCTTATCTTGATGAAAAGAAGATATATCCTGTTATTATTAGTGCTAACCTTTCAGCGCATGAAGAAAAGAGATTACTAAAAACTCTGAGGAAGCACCGAGCTGCTATTGGATATACTCTTGATGATCTTAAGGGCATTAGTCCCACTCTATGTCAGCACAAAATTAATATGGAGCCTGATGCCAAACCGGTTGTCGACCACCAACGACGATTAAATCCTAAGATGAAAGAGGTGGTAAGAACTGAAATATTAAAGCTTCTAAAAGTAGGTATAATCTATCACATAGCTGATAGTAGATGGGTAAGTCCCGTTCATTGTGTCCCTAAGAAAGGAGGTATTACCATTGTTCCTAATGATAAAAATGAACTCATTCCACAAAGAATTGTAACTGGTTATAGGATGGTAATTGATTTTAGAAAATTAAACAAAGCTACTAGAAAAGATCATTACCACTTACCTCTTATTGATCAAATGTTAGAAATACTGTCCAAGCATACACACTTTTGTTTTCTAGATGGTTATTCCGGTTTTTCTCAAATACCCGTATCACAACCCGATCAAGAGAAAACCACCTTCACCTGTCCATTTGGAACTTATGCTTATAGACGTATGCCTTTTGGTTTATGCAATGCACCTGCTACCTTTCAAAGATGTATGACTGCTATATTCTCTGACTTTTGTGAAAAGATTGTTGAGGTGTTCATGGATGATTTTTCCGTTTACGGAACTTCTTTTGATGATTGCTTAAGCAACCTTGATCGAGTTATGCAGAGATGTGAAGAAACTAATCTTGTCTTGAATTGGGAGAAGTGCCACTTTATGGTGAATGAAGGCATTGTCTTGGGGCATAAATTTTCTGAAAGAGGTATTGAAGTTGATAAAGCTAAGGTTGATGCTATTGAGAAAATGCCATGTCCTAAAGATATTAAAGGTATAAGAAGTTTCTTAGGGCATGCTGGTTTCTATAGGAGATTTATTAAAGACTTCTCTAAAATTTCTAGGCCTCTTACCGATCTTTTGCAAAAAGATGTTCCATTTGTTTTTGATGATGATTGTCTAGAAGCCTTTGAAACACTTAGGAAAGCCTTAACCACTGCACCTATTGTCCAACCACCTGATTGGAACTTGCCTTTTGAAATTATATGTGATGCTAGTGACTATGCTGTTGGTGCTGTTCTAGGACAAAGACTTGATAAGAAATTAAATGTTATCTATTATGCTTGTAAAACTATAGACAGTGCCCAAAGAAATTATGCTACTACTGAAAAAGAATTTCTAGCAGTTGTGTTTGCATGTGATAAATTCAGATCTTATATAGTTGATTCTAAAGTAACTGTTCACACCGATCATGCTGCTATTAAATATCTTATGGAAAAGAAAGATGCTAAACCTAGACTCATTAGGTGGGTTTTATTGCTACAAGAATTTGACTTGCATATTACTGATAGGAAGGGAGCTGAGAATCCCGTAGCAGATAATTTGTCTAGAATGGAAAATGTTCTTGATGACCCACTTCCTATTAATGATGATTTTCCTGATGAACAGTTAGCTATCATAAATGCTTCTCGTAATACTCCTTGGTATGCAGACTATGCTAATTACATTGTTGCTAAATACATACCACCTAGTTTCACATACCAACAAAAGAAAAAGTTCTGCTTTGATTTAAGACATTACTTCTGGGATGACCCACATCTTTATAAAGAAGGAGTAGATGGTATTATTAGACGTTGTATACCTGAGCATGAATAGGAACAAATCCTACGGAAGTGTCATTCCGAGGCTTACGGAGGACACCACGCGGGAGACAGAACTGCACACAAGGTATTACAATCTGGTTTTCATTGGCCTACTCTTTTCAAGGATGCTCGTAAGTTTGTCTTATCTTGTGATGAATGTCAAAGAATTGGTAATGTTGGTAGACGTCAGGAAATGCCTATGAATTATTCACTTGCTGTTGAACCATTTGATGTTTGGGGATTTGATTATATGGGACCTTTTCCTAAATCCAATGGGTATACACATATTTTAGTTGCTGTTGATTACGTTACTAAGTGGGTAGAAGCTATTCCAACTAGTAGTGTTGATCATAACACTTCTATTAAAATGCTTAAAGAAGTTATTTTCCCAAGGTTTGGAGCCCTTAGATATTTAATGACTGATGGTGGTTCACATTTTATTCATGGTGCATTCCGTAAATTGCTTGCTAAATATGATGTCAACCATAGAATTGCATCTCCCTATCACCCTCAAACTAGTGGTCAAGTTGAATTGAGCAATAGAGAAATAAAATTAATTTTGCAAAAAAACCATCAATAGATCTAGAAAGAATTGGTCTAAGAAACTTGACGATGCATTATGGGCATATAGAACCGCTTATAAAAATCCTATGGGTATGTCTACTTATAAAATGGTTTATGGAAAAGCATGTCATTTACCTCTTGAGTTAGAACATAAAGCATATTGGGCAATAAAGGAACTAAATTATGATTTTAAACTTGCTGGTGAAAAGAGGTTATTTGATATTAGCTCATTAGATGAATGGAGAACCCAAGCTTATGAAAATGCCAAATTGTTTAAAGAGAAAGTTAAAAGATGGCATGACAGAAGAATTCAAACGGGAATTTAAAGTAGGTGAGCAAGTTCTATTATACAATTCCCATTTGAGATTCTTTGCAGGAAAACTTCTCTCTAAATGGGAAGGACCGTATATCATCGAAGAAGTTTATCGCTCCGGAGCCATCAAAATAAACAACCCCGAAGCCACTAATCCGAGAGTGGTGAATGGGCAAAGAATTAAGCACTATATTTCAGGTACCCCCATTAATGTTGAAACTAATATTATTGAAACAATTACACCGGAAGAATACATAAGAGAGACCTTCCGGAACACTCCAGAACCCTAAAAAGGAAGCGGTATGTGATACGGTAAGTAAACCGACTCCAAAAATTCCATAAAAAATCTTTCTGTCAGTTTTCGAATATTAGAAAAAATACAAAAATAAGAAACAGCCGAGGGGACCCACCTAGTGCTCACGAGGCACCAGGGCGCGCCACCCCCCAAGGCGCGCCCTGGTGGCTCATGGGCCCCACGTGAGCCTTCCCGACTCCGTTTTCTTCTGGATTACTTATTTTGCAAGATAAAAAATCTTTATATATACTCCCGTATGTTTTGACCACCGTATCACAGAAATCTTCTCTGTTCTTGTTTCGTGCTATTTTCCTGGCAGATCCAAAAGTATGTCGTCTCAAGACTCAGATGGGGAGAGCTTCGTATCACACTATGTTGCAAATCCAAAGATCTATGGGGATATAGACCCCTATGGATGGTCCGAGGAGGAGGAGCAAGATGCCAACATAAAGGGGATGGAAAACGCCAGTTCGGATGAAGATGATGCCCCTCTACCTCAACCTGGAGATATGCATGTGGAGTTCAAGAAGTCGAGCCTCCCAAACACAGTAAACAAATCTAAGATCCAATTTATCCGGTCTCATTTTCTGCAGGAAAGCAAGGAGGCATTATGTAAAAAGGTATTGAAGCTTGAGCAAGAATTCGATGATTTGAGGGAGGAGAATTTCATCCTCAAACACAAGCCTATGCGAGACTGAGAGAAATCTCTTTATGCTTCAAATGATTACCTGCCAGCAGAAGACGTTGTTCTTCGTCGTTGTAGGAGATATCCTTTGAACTGAGGAGTTAGCATTACTTGCCCGGCAAGTAATGTTACTGTTGTGCTCAATTTCGACCATTGGACTCGTGTCATTCGGCCATTGGCTGCTCCACATGTCCAATTTGGTCTTTTCCCTTCAGGGAAGGCTGCGGCTATAAATAGCCACCCCGCTCCAACGTTGCCCGTTGGCTGCTCCGCTTAAGATTTCTAAGAAGATTGATTGAGCATCCCCTCTCCAAGAGATTTGAGTTTAAGATCCACCGAGAGAAAAATCAGGAGCCAAAACTTAGACAGTGGTTGAGCATCATAGTAGTTCTGAGTTAGAGTTCTTGTACCTATTACTCTTGAGAGCTGCACACTCTCTAGACAGATAGGTGTCGGCTCGAGTGTCGAAGAGTAATTGTCTTCACCGAGCAAGATCTTCACTAACCAAGAGTCATTGTGGTTTGCGAAGAAGTCTGTCGAAGGTTTGGAGATCGCCGACAAGTATCTACCACGAGTGAAATCAACTGGAGTCTGATCAGCTCCGAGTTGAAGGAGAATAGGGTGAGGAGAGTTTATCCTCTGTGTTAAATCACAAACCCTCCAACCAGACGTAGTCCTTTGGCAGAAGGGCGAACTGGTCTACCAAATTCTCATGTCGCCATCGAGCACCACTGGTTCGCTTTACTTTACTGCATTTCCTTCAGCAGTTTACATTCATGCTCAGTGCAGATAGTTGTATCTGATCAATCATAGTTCATCAATTGTCTGTCGCTCTCTCATCATTCGTTTCCATCGTCTTAGGTTAATTCATTTCACTTCGTATTTTTGTATGTCTGCGTAATTACATTCAGTGCCGAATCCATTCACCGTGTTACCACTTCCCGTGCATTTCCATCGTAATCCACATGTTGTTTTTCCTCATGCTGCTGGATCTGTTCGTATATTACATTACCTTCGTATCTGTCGAACCTGTGTTCGAATAATAACTGACTTCTACATCGATAGATATATTCTTCTATAGCGAGCTCAATTGAATGTTATTCTACCAAACCTTATTTCTGCTGCTGCGTTTGGGATTGGTTCAAAACTTTCGGAAGAATTTTTGAATCTCCCATTCACCCCCCTCTGGTCGATATACTCTCGGTCCTAACAATTGGTATCAGAGCGGGTACTCCCTGTCTCTGTTTATTAAAGGTCTAACAACCTTGGAGTTTTGAGTATGTCGTATGCAGGTAGATCCTCGCACTCTGAAAGGTTTCCTATCTTCGATGGAAATGATTATGTCTACTGGAAATAGCGAATGAAAATCAGACTTCAAGCCATCAACATTGAACTTTGGCAGATTGTGGAAAATGGATACACTGTTCAGTACCCTGATGCCCCCACTTCCGATGACAAAGCTAGAATGCGATTGAATGCTCAAGCAAAAGATATCATCTGTGACAGTATCTCAAAAGACATTTTCATTCGGTTCTGAAAGCTTGACTCTGCAAAGCAACTCTGGGATGCCATCAAGGATGTTCATGAAGAATCCATTGCCAGAACAGACCAACACACAGATATGCTTCGTGCCATGTTTGCTGGTTTCAGGAGTCTTCGTAGGGAAAGTGCTATGGAACACACCGATTGGTTGACAAATATTGTTGAAAGACTTCATCAACGAGGAGTAACAGATATCACCGATAGAGAAGTAGTCAATAAGCTGCTGAGTGCTCTTGACGCAACCTTCGATTCAATCGTGGCTGAAATCAAGCAAAGACCAAACTATGAAGAACTTCACTATGTCGAGGTCATGACGCTGTTGTCTATTCACGAAGAAAAGATGGAACTTGAAAACGGGCATCAAGAATCTTCTTCGAAAAGCGAAGGGGAAATTCTTTCACACTATGGCAGTTCACAAGAAGAAGATGTCGAGAATCAACACTCTATCACACGAGAACTCAAAATGCTCATGGAAAGACTTGGTGATCTCAGAAGACAAAATCTGTGTCGGACAAATGATGACGAAGTTGACTTGCCTGAATCCTCAAGAAGATTACCTCCGAAAGAAATAAAGTGCTTCAAGTGCAAACAATTCGGTCACTACATTGCAGACTGTCCTTGCTGGGAGCAAGATGAAAAACCTAGCAGCAGATGGATTTATCTTCACTGCTCTGGATTCACTCAAGTGGATCGTCACACTAAGCTCTCAAAGAAAAATGAATCTGCCGCATCCTCTTCGACGAGACCAGTCACTGACGTGCAAACGAGAGCGGCCATTGAATCTAATATGAAGAAAATATCGCAGCTGACTAGAGTGTGTGCAGAAATGAATATGGAATCTGAAGATGAAACATCTGAATCCGAATCAGAAGACGAAGAGTTTTATAGAAGCCTAGGAAGAGGAAATGCATTCGTCGCCTATGAATCATCCAAGAAGTCTCTCGAATCAGACACTGATGATAATGCTTCAAGTGACGATGAACCCATCGAATTCTGTCTCATGGCAAAAACCTCAAAGGATCAGGTATCAGCGAAGCACCAAAAATCTATGACTGAATATTCCTTTGAATACATTGCCTATGCTAAACTTGTTAAGATTGCAAAATCTCAACAAGATGAGCTTGAAAAACTTGAGATGAATCTCAGGAAAACCGAAGGATTACTGGTCGAAGAGATGGAGAAGAATCAAGAGTTGACTAAAAAGCACGATGCTTTTTCTTCAATGATTGATGATCTTTCCGAACAATATGACTCTCTTACAGCCGACTACAAGAATTTATCAGATGAACTCCTTAGAAGGAATCAAGAACTCAAGTCACTGAAAGAGTCTTATAACGCACTCGCGAAAGAAAAAGCTTCACTCTTCGCCGAGCAATCTAACAATCTTCCTGATGATTTTGTGCCTCCTTGCTCAAAATGCCTAGAACGTAGCAATGCTGATTCGAATGCTGGAATATCCAACGTGCCATCGAGAATATTGCAACTGCTTCGAATGACATTTCTAACCCCTCTTCCGAGGAATTTGCTGCTATCTCTGATGAAAATTGCAGGCTAAAGAACTTACTTGAGACAGGAATGCTAAAAAGCCTCAGAGGACATCAAACACTATGTGATGTGCTCAAGAAGTCAATACTACACAGAAATCCCCGAAAGGAAGGATTGGGTTTCGAAAGGAAACTCAACGTTGATGGAACCTACTGGACTCCCGAGCAATATCCTCGAACAAGTTGGGTTCTAGCTAAGAGCAAAACTCTCGAACCTGTGCTCTTGACTGGATATGACACTACCGTTCCTGTTGTTTTTGACGAGTCTGATGACTCAAACTACAAACTCTTCAAACAATAGAATGGTAAGGTTTTCGCTCGGTATGTTGGGACTAACTGCAGGTCTAGTTCACCCAAGAAGCAAATCTGGGTGAAGAAGTGCACCATTGAAAATTTATCGGTCACTGCTAACCTGAAATATGCAGAGTAATTCTTTTTGAGGAAATAATAATCCCTCGCAGTATGGCAGTGCAACTTCCTCGAACAGATATCAGTCAAACTTTCAACAAAAGGAGTACATGCGTGTCTCCTCGAATCATTATGCTCATGTCTCTGGGAACAATTTTAATGCTTATTAATATGATTATTCTCGGAACGCACAGGTGAACCACAGAAATCAACGAAGGAATGTCCCTGCTCAGTCAAGACAAATGAGGTCTGCGCTGCCCACACAAGTGTGGGTTGCGAGAAAGAACTAACCCATCCTGCAGGAACTCTCTCAGGGATTCTTTACGTTTATCCTTTGCCCTGAGTTCTATATTGTTGGTGCTAGCTCTTTGTGTTATTTGCTCTTTGTTTATTGTTTATCTTCAAGCTGCCATGTTTGTGTTCCGTCCGATAAACAACTCACTCATAGCTCCTCATTTGGTGTTTCTTCTCGTTTGGCTGAGTGTTTTGTTTCGGACCCTTTTATCCCTCTATTCTTTCTCTTCCAAATCTTTGCTGTCCGTCGTAAGCATGCAATTTAATCTGAAGAAGATCTCTCTCCGACGTCCTTGGTCGCGAAAGGAATCTACTTCGAACTGTTATCCACTTTTGGCGTTCAGCCCTTCAAACCTTTCGACCTCCCTCTCTCTTCCCGAGTTTCTCGCAGAAAATGGTTGCCACGTGCCCACGATCTCCACTATCATGATCGTGTCCATCGAATGCGGAACGTCCCGCAACTGTGGGCCGTAGATTTAGGAGAGGAGGTTCTGCTCTCCTGCTATAAATATACCCCTCATAGCGTCTTCTTCCTCATCCATGCAAACCCTCGTTTCACCATCACCCGAGCCCGAGCTCGAAGCAACTCCGGCGAGAAGCTCCGCCTTGCAACTCCGGTGAAGTCTTGTCGCAGCTGATCATGCCGGTGCAGTAATCCATCCTCCTGCATTGCTGTAGTTGATCTAAGTTGCCAAGTTAGGGCGCTTAGATCCGGAACTGCTCCTCTCCATCTCTCTGTTCTTAGGGCAGTTCTTACCAATGCAATTTTCTTCGATTTATTTCTCTGTGGTAGATCTTTAGGAATCACTAGGATTTGACTGGTATGATTTGTAGATCTTCCTCGTACTGGTTCTGCTCATTTAGGGTTCATGTGTAATTATCCAAAAGATTAGATAGCCATCAACCTGCCTAGAATATGTCTGTGGCTAGCTTGTAAAATCTATCGATGATATCTTTCTGTTTATCACGGGTTCCCTCTCGGACTTCTTCAAAATCATCTTTGTTCAAAAGTTATCTGTGCATGCTTATGACCCTACCTTTTTTCCGTCGCATCTACTCTTCTTCACAGGTTGGTCATGTCACAGAGTTCGGAAGAGCATTCAGATTCTGAAGGATATTTGCCTCAGTTTCCTCCAAGGTCTGAATGAATGAGAATGACAGGAGGAGGAAAATCCTCGAAGCCACCCAAGGCTCCAAAGAAGAGACAAGAATCCGTGTCCGAAGAAGATATTGAGGAAATTCCTTCTGCTCACAGTCAGCCCGAGGATGAATTGGTCACTGACGCTCTAACCATCTTCTCCGATGGAAATCCCAAAAAGGGCGGTCGTGGCAGAGAAAAGAACACCACTGCAGAGATGTCTGATCCTGACAGTTACAGAACTCCACCTGAAGGAGAATCAACAACAGATCGCAACAACAGGCTCCAAAGGATTCGCCGCCACTGGGCTGGCAAATGGTACCGATATGAAAATGTTCGCGAGAAGTACCAGATTCTTTTTGCCTTCACTCCACCATGGAATGATTGCATTGCCGAAAATTGCATTGGCCCAGATGATGAAAAAGTCAGACCACCGCAGCCAGCAGATGCTCATCCTGACTCCCTCAAAACTATCGCTGATTTTCCCGAGGAAGTAGCTAAGAGGGCAAAGGCCAAAGCCAAGCGTGAAGCTAGAGAAGCTAAGAAGAATCAAGTTGAAGCGAAAAATGTTGCGCTGACCCAGCAAGATGTACAGAAGAAGAAGGAACGTGCATCAGCATATAAGGAAAGCAAATCTGAGAAATCAGTTTCCCCTCGTGCACCATGAAAGAAAACTCTTGTCAAGAGAATCAAGAAGGCAGCTCCTGACTCGTCTGATGAGTCGTCCAGAGAAGATACCCCGGATGAAATTCCATTGTATGATCGTCTTGCCATTCTCAACAAGCCTTCCAAGAGCCCCTCTCCAGTGAAAGATTTACCCTCTCCGAGGAGATCACCCAGGCATGCACCCGTTCCGTCCACTGATAAACCTTCGGGTTCTGCAGCTCCGAGAACTTTGACAAGCACAACAGCGAAGAGAAAACTGCAGTCTGAAGAACAAGCAGATGTAGATGCCAAGAAGACCAAGCTCACTGTTCCTGCTCCCACAAAGGAACAAAAGTATGACTTCAATTTCATGATCGATGTGATTGACAGCGCTGCATATGATGCAAAAGCCGATGATGTGAGCGGTCTGGGACTTCCTAATGATATTGCCAAAATGGTAACGAAGCATTTCATCGAGCTGAGGAAAATCTCCAAGAAGCTGAACAAAGCTGTCAAAGACAAGCAAGCTATCGAGAAACTGAGAAATGAGGCCAAGACCGAATCTGAAAGGAAAAAGATGAACAAAGAAATTGTTGAACTCACCAAGGCCCTCAGTGTCTAGCGCAATGAGAAAAATGAGTGGCACTCACGCTTGCACATGGAAGTGTCTCAGCTGTGTGACAGGAGAAATGAGGAGATTGAACGCAAGGCAGATCTCGCTCGAAGAAGAATTCAGGAAGAAAAATGTCAGAAGGCTAGGGCGAGAGTAAACAAGCCGAAAACTAACAAAGACCGCCGCCTTCAGAATGTCACTAGTGATCCTACTCCACTGGATTCCCATGTACCCTTACAACAGGTTCCTCCATCTCTGCCTCACGAGGACGAACTCATGAAGCAAGCTGGCACTGACGAGGTTATCATTCTTGTGCCAGTAGCCCAAGAGCAACATGAAGTTGTTGATATATTCCTGGAAAGGACTGAAGAGGAATATGCATATCTCAAGCAGCAATCCCCAGTTGATGAAGTTGATGAAGAGATTGAAGTTGAGAAGGCAGATCCATCGCCACTGAGAACATTGCAAGCAGAGCCCTCCGGACAAAATAAGGAGGATAATGACAAGATTGAGGGGGAGCTAAATGCTTCCCGAGAGAAAACACCCCCGGTCACATCATCTGATGCCCCTACCCGGATGGATATTGATCCTGCTCCTCTTACCACTGCACCACAGTTGGTAGAGGAAGAAAAGAAATCTGATGAGCCGATGGCTCGAGAAGAAACTGTCCCACCAGCTGTATCTCATGCAACCGAAAAAGAGGTTGTCGCGCCTCCCGCCGAAGAATGTGCAAGGAAAGAAAAGGCCCTTGTGCCCGAAAGTCAGAAAGATGCCGAAGGAGTTCCGGCAAGCAAGAATAGTGGTCAGACAAGTTCCTCGAAGCCATCAGCACGAGAAAAATCGTGGAAGCCTCATGCTCCTCTCAGGCCTATTGAGGAAGGTGTGCCTACGCCTGATGATGTTCGGACCCAGTCTATGGCCGATGAAGAACCGCTGAGAAATCCATTGGAAACCTTCTCGTTGTTTCCTGTCGATGATGGCCCAAACGGTCTAGCTTTCAACGAGTAGTTTCATCATTCGAAACTTGCATTCTTTGGGACCAGCCCATATGATGGTGAAAGAACTTCCTTATCACCAAGATTCTGGACAAAGGAACTGGCCGTGTATTATGCTCGCATCCTGTATGGCAAGAATCGCATATTCAAGCACAAGATTCTGGATTTTGCTTAGCTCGAAAGTTTACCTTGCTTCCATCCCACCATCAAGCAAATTGAACAGGTCTTCCTGTAGAGTTTTCTTCGTTTCAATCATGGCTGGAATCGTGAAGTTATCCTTCAGTTCTACGCCACTCTTTATATTCCAGGAGATCTGGCAGACAACAGTACTTGGATCCTCGAATGGATGACCGAGGAAGAAAAGATCAAGTGCTCGATTGACCAGTTTTTGGCACTGTTAAATCTACCTCGGTGCGAATTTGATGCCTCACGTGATCACAGACTGCACTTCTGGGAAGTATCCGAAGCTGAACTTCACATGCTGATGGACCCCAAACTTGTTGGTGATGAATGTACTGAGGCAAATCCTAAGAATCTGGCCTATGAGAACAAAGTTTTGTTCCATATCCTGTGCAACTCTCTCATGCCAACAAACAGGCCCGAAATCATTCATGGCATCGTGGCAAATGCACTTCACGCTACAGCTCATGGCATTCGGTTTGACATTCCAGATCTTCTCATTCGCAACTTGGCCTATGCAGCTGATTGCCCTCAAGTCTTGAAGCCATATGCACCATGGGTCATGTTCGCCATTGAGCAGCTTCTCAAGAAAGAGTTTTTCTGCCCATTTGTCTCGAAAGTGTTCATGCCACCCGTCCGAGACACTCTTCAGTTTGTAAAAGACATTGGCAAAGGGAAGACACCCATTAATGCCACTGCTTCTGCCTGTGCTAGAGCTCCGAAGGTCAAGAAGGTCACAGTAGAAATCCCTCGTGAAGAAAATCCCTCACTATACGAGATTTGTCTTCGCACTCAGCAAGCCCTGGAAAATCACATCAAGCTCGACCGCAAAGAAAAAGTGGAAATGATGACTGAGATCAATCTTCTTCACAATTATGCTCGTCAAGCTCTGCTGTATGAGAAAGCATAGAAGAAGCGCTCGTGGACCCTTCTGCGCAAGCATTATTCTCGCAAACAACTGTCTGCCAAGGGAATCGAGAAAGATTATGATCATCTGGAGCTGTTTGAAGTTCCTCGCATCCGAAGGCAAACCCCAGTGCTTCCTCAGTGCTCTGCCTCCACCGACCTGCTATTTGTTGAACCCGATGATGAACTTGAAGACACAGCAGGCACATATATATACAAGCCAGATGTACCTCGCACTGCTACTCCCGAAACAGATCCTGAAGCCCGTGTTGCGTCTCCGACTCCTGCTTCGGCTTGGACCATCGCTCGTTCTGCTTCGCCGAACAGTTCGAGTTCTGGGGATTCTTCGGACGAGTAGTTCCTCGCATGCATTCTCTTTCCTTTTTGACACTTGTTGACAAAAAGGGGGAGAAGAACATCGAGAGATAGAAAAGCGGGTTATTTGCAGGGTGTTTCCATTCGCCATTTGCTCTTCTTTCGAACAATTTGCTTTTGGTCGTTGAACTTGTGGTCGTGGAACTTAATCTCACCGCCTGTGGTGTTGGTATACTGCGTCATCACGTACCATTAATAACCCCTGCAATGCTATATTTGCTTCCAGTTATTTGTTTGCAGGTGCTATCGAATGCTTACTTCCTTGCAATGATTATCCTCGATATTCATCTTTCATGCAAGGTTAAGTGAAAGCCTTTCAAGGAGGATTGGAATTCATCTCTCTCAAAAAGAGGGATCTTACTCCTTGAAACTACATATATCTTACTCCTGTGCTCATCTTTCGCTATCTAACGATGCAGGAGAAGAGAAGTCGCTTCAGAGTAAAATTATTCGTGATTCAAAAGAGAATTCTTTCTGTCTATCTGACAAGCTGTTTTCCCTCGCATATGTCTATGGGATCATCTTTGTTGCAGGAAAACATCATCTGAAGCATATCCACTCCGAGCAATATACTTGTGACTCCTTTGCTTTGATTATTCCTCGAACATCTAATTTGTTGACAGAAACAGGTATGGACTGATTTGTTTGCTAGTGCACACAGAGAGAAATGGTCCATGCAGTACTGAAGAGAATGCTGTCTCCGGTGTACAGTTTGAGGAACTTCACCGAAGAATATCTGCACCACAGAGAAGAATGAGCTACATCTTTTGAAGACTTGTAGATGAGAAGAATGAAGTGAAGAAGTTGACACCTCAAAAATCTATTGCTGACGCGAAGCAATTGGTTCGGTGATTCTGTCCGAAGAAAATTGACTGCAGTGATGGTAGGCGAAGACGAAGTGAAGATGTAGCATTCTTTTCGTTGTTCTTCTTCCATTTATTTGAGTCATAGGACCTCTGTACTATTAAGAGGGGTATAGGTTCTCGAAGCTTAGATCCGCTGTGATGCTTAGCCCAAACCTATGCGAGACTGAGAGAAATCTCTTTATGCTTCGAATGATTACCTGCCAGCAGAAGACGTTGTTCTTCGTCGCTGTAGGAGATATCTTTCGAACTGAGGAGTTAGCATTACTTGCCCGGCAAGTAATGTTACCGTTGTGCTCAATTCCGACCGTTGGACTCGTGTCATTCAGCCATTGGCTGCTCCACATGTCCAATTTGGTATTTTCCCTTCAGGGAAGGCTGCGGCTATAAATAGCCACCCCACTCCAACATTGCCCGTTGGCTGCTCCGCTTAATATTTCTGAGAAGATTGATTGAGCATCCCCTCTCCGAGAGATTTGAGTTTAAGATCCACCGAGAGAAAAATCAAGAGCCAAAACTTAGACAGTGGTTGAGCATCACAGTAGTTCTGAGTTAGAGTTCTTGTACCTATTACTCTTGAGAGCTGCACACTCTCTAGACGGATAGGTGTCGGCTCGAGTGTCGAAGAGTAATTGTCTTCACCGAGCAAGATCTTCAGCAACCAAGAGTCATTGTGGTTTGCGAAGAAGTCTATCGAAGGTTTGGAGATCGCCGACAAGTATCTACCACGAGTGAAATCAACTGGAGTCTGGTCAGCTTAGACTTAAAGGAGAATAGGGCGAGGAGAGTTTATCCTCTGTGTTAAATCACAACCCCTCCAACCAGACGTAGTCCTTTGGCAGAAGGGTGAACTGGTCTACCAAATTCTCCTGTCGCCATCGAGCACCACTGGTTCGCTTTACTTTACTGCATTTCCTTCAGCAGTTTACATTCATGCTCAGTGCCGATAGTTGTATCTGATCAATCATAGTTCATCAATTGTTTGTCGCTCTCTCATCATTCGTTTCCATCGTCTTAGGTTAATTCATTTCACTTCGTATTTCTGTATGTCTGCGTAATTACATTCAGTGCTGAATCCATTCACCGTGTTACCACTTCCCGTGCATTTCCATCGTAGTCCATATGTTGTTTTTCCTCATGCTGCTGGATCTGTTCGTATATTACATTACCTTTGTATCCGTCGAACCTGTGTTCGAATAATAACTGACTTCTACATCGATAGATATATTCTTTTATAGCGAGCTCAATTGAATGTTATTCTACCGAACCTTATTTCCGCTGCTGTGTTTGGGATCGGTTCAAAACTTTCGGAAGAATTTTTGAATCTCCCATTCACCCCCCTCCGGTCGATATACTCTTGGTCCTAACACTCCTACATGAGACCCTTCCTAAAAATATGATGAATTGCAATTGCATTGGTGACTAAGAATATAGTTTGTTAGTTTTCAAGAAAGTTTATGCCTTATACTCCATTGTTGTGATGAATTGTTACTTGCTCATGAGAAGTTTATGATAATAAATATTGTTGTTATAATAATGATCATGATGCTACTATGTCCGTATTTTGTTTTTATCGACACCTCTCTCTCTAAACATGTGGACATGATTATCGATATCGGCTTTCGCTTGTGGACAAGCGAGGTCTAAGCTTGGGGGAGTTGATACGTCCATTTTGCATCATGTTTTGCTACTGTTATTTACAATGTTTTTAATCAATATAACACTTTGTGGAGCAATTCTAATGCCTTTTCTCTCTTAATATGCAAGGTTTACACAAAGAGGGAGATTGCCGGCAGCTGGAATTCTGGACCTGAAAAAGCTATGTCAGAGATACCTATTCTGCACATCTCCAAATGAGCTGAAATTTCACGGAGAATTATTTTGGAATAAATAAAAAATATTGGAAGAAAGAAGTACCAGAGGGGGCCACCCAGGTGCCCACGAGGCACCAGGGCGCGCCACCCCCCCAGGCGCGCCCTGGTACCTCGTGGGGCCCCTGGCCAGCCTCTGGCCCCCATTTTCTGGCATACAAGTCATTTTTCCCTAGAAAAAATATAGAGAAGACTTTCGGGATGGTGCGCCACCGTCGCGAGGCGGAACTTGGGCATGAGCACTTTTGCTCTCTGGCGGAGAGGTTCTGCCGGAGATACTTCCCTCCGGGGGGGGGGGGGAATCGTCGCCATCGACATCACCAGCGATCCTCTCATCGTGGGAGGACTAATCTTCATCAAAATCTTCACCAGCACCATCTCATCTCAAACCCTAGTTCATCTCTTGTATTCAATCTTTGTCTCAAAACCTCAGATTGGTACCTGTGGGTTGCTAGTAGTGTTGATTACATCTTGTAGTTGATGCTAGTTGGTTTATTTGGTGGAAGATTATATGTTCAGATCTATTATGCTATTCAATACCCCTCTGATCTTGGGCATGATTATGTTTTGTGAGTGGTTACTTTTGTTCTTGAGGACATGGGAGAATTCTTGTCGTAAGTAATCATGTGAATTTGGTATTCGTTCGATATTTTGATGATATGTATGTTGTTGATTCCCTTAGTGGTGTCGTGTGAACGTCGACTACATGACACTTCACCATCTTTGGGCCTAAGGGAATGCATTGTGGAGTAGTAATTAGATGATGGGTTGCTAGAGTGACAGAAGTTTAAACCCTAGTTTATGCGCTATTCCGTAAAGGGCTGATTTGTATCCATATGTTTAATGCTATGGTTAGAGTTATCTTAATTCTTCTTTTATAGTTGCGGATGCTTGCGAGAGGGGGTAATCATAAGTGGGAGGCTTGTTCAAGTAAGAACAGCACCCAAGCACCGGTCCACCCACATATCAAATTATGAAAGTAGCGAACGCGAATCAAACAAACATGATGAAAGTGACTAGATGAAATTCCCATGTGTCCTCGAGAACGCTTTACTTACTATAAGAGATCGTTCCGGCTTGTCCTTTGCTACAAAAAGGATTGGGCCAACCTGCTGCACTCTTTGTTACTATTGCTACTTGTCACTTGTTACAAATTATCTTGCTATCAAACTACTCGTTACCGATAATTTCAGTGCTTGCAGAAAACACCTTGCTGAAAACTGCTTGTCATTTCCTTCTGCTCCTCGTTGGGTTCGACACTCTTACTTATCGAAAGGACTACAATTGATCCCCTATACTTGTGGGTCATCAGGAAGCTGCGCCACTACTTTCAGGGTCATCCCATCAAGGTCATCTCTTCCTACCCCTTGGAGCAAGTTCTGCGCAGCCACAACGCTGCCGGCCGCGTCGCCGAATGAAACATCGAGCTACAAGCCTTCCAGCTGGAGTTCTCCACCACCAGAGTCATCAAAGGCGCAGCTCTGGCCGACTTTGTGGCAGAGTGGACGGACACGTATGAGGAGGAGCCTCACGAGGCCAAATCCCTTCTGCCAGGGGACGAGGCGCCTGGTGGCTGGACCATGCACTTCGACGGCGCCTTCTCCCGAGATGGCGCTGGGGTTGGAGTCATGCTCACCTTGCCGACAGGAGACAGGCTCTACTACGTCATGCAACTCTGCTTTGGGCACACCGACAAGGTCTCCAACAACATCGCAGAATATGAGGGCCTCATCGCCAGCCTCAAGGCCGCGTTCACTCTGGGCATCAAGCGTCTGATCATCAAGGGCGATTCGCAACTTCTCGTCAACTTCTCCAACAAAAGCTACAAGCCCAAAGATGAGCACATGGCCGCCTACCTAGACGAGGTACGTAAACTTGAGAAGCGTTTTCTTGGCCTGGAGCTGCAGCACGTCCCCCGCAGCGGCAACAAAGAGGCTGACGACATCGCCAAACGAGCATCTTGCCATGAGCCTCAGAGCCCCGGCGTCTTCGAGGAAAGGCTCCTCAAGCCATCAGCTGCACCTCCTACCGCGAGCACCGCGCTCCTTCATGAGGAACTACCGCTTGCACTGCCCACGGGCGCGCCAGACTGCGGCCCAGCCTCAGGAGCCCGCCTGCTGCTGGCACTGGAGCCTCAAGCGGATAGCTGGGTCACGGAGTTCAAGGCTTACTTGCTGTACGGCACCCTCCCAGAGGAGGACTCAGAAGCAGAGCGCGTGGCCCGGCAGGCCACCGGTTACTGCTTGCAGGATGGTGAGCTGTACCGCAGGCGCCCCAATGGCGTCTCGCTGCGGTGCATCTCTGAAGAACAAGGGCGCGAGTTGCTCGCCGATATCCATGGAGGGGACTGCGGCCACCACTCCTCGTCACGCACCCTCGTCGGCAAGGTGTTCTACAGCGGCTTCTACTGGCCCACTGCGCTGCATGACGCTACCGCGCTAGTCCAAGCTTTCGAGGCCTGCCAGTTCCACGCCAAGCAGATCCACCAGCCGGTGCAGGGCCTCCAGACGATTCCCCTCTCATGGCCCTTCGCGGTCTGGGGGCTGGATATCTTGGGGCCCTTCCCTCGCGTGGCTGGCGGATACCGCTACCTCTACGTCACCATCGACAAATTCACCAAGTGGGCAGAGGTCGAGCCTGTACGCACCATCCCGGCCTGTACGCACCATCCCGGCTGGCTCTGCCGTCAAGTTCATCTAGGGCCTCATGACCCGCTTTGGAGTTTCCAACCGCATCATCACCGACAATGGCTCCCAGTTCATGAGCGGCCTCTTCAGGTCCTACTGCGCCAGCCTCGGCATGCAGATCTGCTATGCTTTGGTGGCATACCCGCGAAGCAATGGCCAGGCAGAGCGCGCCAACGCCGAGGTCCTCAAGGGCCTCAAAACAAGGAGCTTCAAGAAGAAGCTCGAGGCCTGCGGCAAGGGCTGGCTCGATGAGCTGCAGTCCGTGCTGTGGTCCATCCGCACGACGGCAAGCAAGCCTACCGGCGAGACCCCCTTCTTCCTCGTCTAGGGAGCTGAGGCGGTCCTTCCATTGGAGCTCAAGCACGGCTCCCCCCGAGTCCTTGCCTTCGACGAGGCGCGCCAGGATGGCTCGCGGGAGACCGATCTACTACTCCTCGAGGAGGGCCGCCGCCAGGCCGCTCTTTGCGCCGCAAGGTACCAGCAGGCCTTGCGTCGCTACCACAGCCGCAACGTCCGCCCTTGCACTCTCGAGGTCGGTGACCTCGTCCTGCGCAGGATCCTCTCCAGAGAGGGACTTCACAAACTCTCACCTATGTGGGAAGGCCCTTTCAGGGTTACTCATGTCTCCAGGCCCGGCTCAGCCCGGCTGGAGACGGAGGACGGAGTTCCTGTGCCTAACGCCTGGAACATCCAACACCTCCACAAGTTCTACCCGTGACCCTCACGCATACGAATGAAATGGGGATGTACATGCCCCGGAGCCTCTCATTGCGTTCGCCTGATGGGCCCACGAGAGCTCCCACCCACGCCCAAGTGGAAGCCCCATGCTCCGCGCTGGCGGAACGATCGACCCGCAATCATACCCACACCCCTGTGGAAGCCCCATGCTCCGCGCTGGTGGAACAATCAACTGAGGGCGCCCCACGGGCTGCACCAACCTCAAGCTGACCCGTGCCGGACACGGCAGCACCCTTTTTCTCGTTTTGATGTGTAACTGAGGGCACCCCACGGGTTGCACTAACCTCAAGCTGACCCGTGCCAGACACGGCAGTCGCATCTTGTTTTGGTTATGTAATGGGTTGCTATTTTGCTTCAATAAAGCTTTGGTTTCTTTACACGGTGTTTCGTTTTGTCTTTGCCTCACGAGCCCCGCGCGCTCACGGCGTCCCTCATGAGCCTCATGCGAGTGGGGGCTGGACACGGTGTCTGTGCTTGGGTCAGTCCCAGCAGCGCTGAAAAACCCAAGCAACCGGGCTCTGGCTCGCGGGCCTGCTCCCGTGCACGCCACCCCACCAAGGTTCTTGGTGTCTTGTCTCCGCGCATAACGCCCATGAGTGAATCGACAAGCGTGCACTGCTCCCCTGTTGTTAAGTAATTTGCATGCAGTTATCTCAGGAGCAGGTCCCCTAAAAGGCCTCGTGAGGATGCCTCGGGAGGTGTCCCCCTCAGGGCCTGAGGAAGCCCCGCATGCCCTGCCTTGGGAGCTAACCCACGATGGCCGTCTCAGCAGGAGATCTCGCGAGCGGAACCCTCACGAGGCGTACCCTACAAGAGATGGCCCACCAGACACTACCTTACACAGAGCTAAGTCTCCTTCCTCGCAAGCCGCCCTCGCCGTCTCTTAAGCTTTCCCCTCCGGCAACCTCAAATGCGCCAGCGTTTCTCTTGGCGCAAGCCGCTTGCGCGTCAAAGGGGGGCTCCCTGAGCATCGCGCCTCAGGAGCCCTCACTAGCTCCCGGTGCCCCTCACCTCCTGGCCTTGTCCAGGCATCGCGACATGACATACCAGCGACGGCTGTGGCCCGCTCGGGGGCTGGGTCCTGATGACGTAGAGCATCAAGGCAAGCAAAGAGAGCAAAACAGGCCTCAAGAGAAAGTTTCACCAGGGCACGAGCGTTCATTACAGCAAATCATAAAGTACTTAAACACAAAGGCATCGTCTTCACGCCCCCATGGGGCCACGTCGATCTAGCGCAGGGCGGCGAAGGAAAAAGGACCCTAGGAGCTCGCGCCGTCGTCGTCGCCGTCGTCGCCGCCGGAGCTCTCGCCACTGCCGCAGGAGTACTTCCCAAGCAACGCATCCACGTGGCCTTCTACCGCCTTTCCGAGGCCATCGCGGAGCTCCTCGGGGACAGGGCCATCACCTTGTCAAAATCATAGTTGGGATCTGCATGAAGGAGGTGACTGAAGACGCGGGTCGCCGCCAGGGAGAAGAGGCCGCGGCACTCCTCCTCCAAGATGCCGTCCACCTCCTTGGCCCCGTCCTCGAGCCGCTCCATGAGCTTGGTGGAGAAGTCAACGTATTCTGCGTCGCGGGACTCACGGAGGGCTTCTAGCCTCCCGTGGCAGATGGAGTTCAGGGCGTCGTGGGCTCGGAGCTCGAGGGAGTGGAGCATCTTGATGCGTTCACGCTGCCGCTCCATTTCCTGGTCCACCTTGCCTCCGGCTTGCTCGGTGGTGCTGGCGGCGCCCCCACCTGAAGATGAAGGGAGGACTGCTCGGCCTCGGCGCCGGAACCGGCCTGCGGTGCGGCCCCTCGGCGGGTCTCTGCCTCGGCGAGTGCCACCTTGAGATCAGCGATTTCCTGCCGGAACCGCTCACGCTCCGTCTCGAAGGCATCCTTCTGCTGCTTTAGCGCCTTACCATGCTCCTCGGTGAGTGCCAGGCGCGCATCCGCAACCTTCGCGCCAGTGTCCTCCTGGGCCTTCTTCTCCTTAGCCTCCAGCTGGGTGTTGGCCTCGTTGACATGCTTCGTGTGGGCATCCTGTGCGTCGGCCAGTTGGCGCCCCTGCTCAGTGGCCTGCTCGGTCGCCACCTTCTCAAGGTCTTCCGTGCGAGTCGTGAGGCCCGCTTCGCCGGCCACAAGCTCCTTCTCACGAGTGGCGAGGGTGCTTTCCCGCGTGAGGAACGACTTCGCCTGCTCGGCATGTTGATCCTAGAACTCCTTCAGGCTGGCCTCCGCCTCTTCGCGGCGTGCGTCGGCCGCTTCGGCCTCCCGGAGGGCACTCGCACGAACCCCCTCTGCTTTGGCGGCGTCCCTCTCGCCCTGTGTGTGAGTGCGTTTGTTCTGGCGCCGAGCCGTTTCGACGGCGACGCTAAGCCAGCGCCACCCGCCAGCAAGCTTCAGGCGTTCCTCGGCAAGGCGTGTCTCCACGTCTTGGAAGTCTGTCCCGAGCCGAGCGAGCGTGGCCTTGGCATCGCGCAAGGCTTCGGGCCTGAGCAGGGCATGGCCGCTCACGAGTGCCAGGGGCCAGTCTGGGTCGGGCCCCCTGATATTCTCCGTCGCCGTGGTCAGGGAGGACTCGGCACCGCTTGCCTGGAGCGGTGGGTTCGTCGGGCCCTCCCTCGCGTTCGGCTGCGGTGGCACGCTGTGGGGGCTCGCCATGCCTGCGATGGCGCGCCCCACGACTCCTGCCCCCGCGCTTAGGGAGGAACCTGGCGGGGGAGTGGGTGTTTTGACCTCCCCCATGGCCGCTCCTTCCCTCGCAGCGGGGTCAAGGGGGAGTGCGTCCCCACCTCCTGAGGCTGCCTCCCGAGGCTCCTCCGTCTCGGCCTCATGAGACGCTCCCGCATGCGGCTCCGGGGGAACGGCCGGCTCCCTCTCGACTTCCGCGCACTCCGTCTCGGTGTCAGAGTGGCGGGTGGTCCCTTCATGCCCCCCAGCACCTGTAGTGGGTATTGATACCCCTTGCAGGTTGGGGGTCGCCTTCACCTTTGTCGTCGTCTTCTTCTTCTTCCTTTGGTCCCCGGCGGGCCTCCTGCGCAAACGGCGGCTCAGCTCCGAGCCCAGACAAAGAGCAAGGGCATAAAACGCCGGGAGGAGTCGGGGGGACTTACTCGTCACTAACGTACCACTTCCTCTTCTTCTTCCCCGCGGGAGGAGGGTCGTCGCTGCCGCCATCAAGCATCGCCTCGGCTCCGCCGCTCGGGCCCCCGAGGTGTGCCGCAATAGACCCGGACGCGTCGTCGCCCGCCTCGAGGCCCTGGGAAGTTTCGGCCTCTTGATGGGCCTCAGGCGCTGGGGGCTCGACCGCCCCCCGGCCGAGAACCCCCTCCGCCGCGGGTGGCTCGCTCTCGGCGTCATCATCCTCGAGCTCGCAGAGGAGCTGGCGGCGGTGTCGTGGTTTTGTCACGGCAGATGTCCTCGTGAAAGGACTTAGTGGTGAGGCCATCGCAACTAAGTGGTAGCTTGAACGGGGTTGATCGGAATCGAGAAGACGCGAGTTTTACCCAGGTTCGGCCCCTCGCGGTGGAGGTAAAAGCCTACATCCTGCTTGATTGATATTGATGATCATAGTCTCAATTACAAGGGTGCTATTTCCTTGACTCTGTCTCGAGAGCTATCGAAACGTCTGTCTCCAGACTTATCTGTCTATCTTGACCTCTAAAAACTTGTCCCTCTTGGGGTGCCCTGCCCCTCCTTATATAAGTTGAAGGGGCGGCTTACATGAGATTCCGGGTTATACCCGTGATTGGAGTCCTACTCTAAGTCATCCGTGTCTTCCAAGTTAAAGGGTCTCCATCTTGTATTTTGACTCTTTCTTGACGGAAACTCGCCCGGGGTCACTGTAGCAGGCCAGGTTAACTTCAGGTCTTGCACTGTAGCAGGACGGGTTAACTTCAGGCCTAGCACTGTAGCAGACCGGGTTAACTTCACCCCTGGCACTGTAGCATGCCGGGTTAACTTCACACCCTGGCATTGTAGCATGCCGGGTTAACTTCACCCCTAGCACTGTAGCATGCCGGGTTAACTTCACCCCTGGCACTGTAGCAGACCGGGTTAACTTCACCCCTGGCACTGTAGCATGCCGGGTCATACTTCTGCCGGGTCTCATCCTCAGGGTGACTTAAGCCCAGAGATGACTTAACCTCAGGGCGACTTAAGCTCAGAGACGACTGAACCAGAGATGACTTATCCTCAGGGCGACTTAACGTCATGAGCCGGGTCATATCGTGGAGTTATATCCCCGACATTAGCCCCTAGATTAGCTTGAATTTATTCATGCTAAGCTCCTGAGTTTCTTCCATGTCAATATGTTGATACTGATTCCATACAGAAAAAATAACCCTTATGATATTTTTAAATTGTCTTCAAATGCCTTGGCTTGATAAAAAGAAAAATCCATCTGATGTTGTGCCAACTTTCAATGCTTCAGACTTTGATGAATAAAAAATCTGTATGATGTTGAGCTGACTTGTCTGAATAGCTTGGAGGAGATAATTTTTGCAAATTTCTTCACCAAAAATATGAGACCTGGTTCGCACAAAACTGAGAATTTGAAGGTGTTCCTCCCTCACCTATAGCCCCCAAGTCTTGAGTGGAGCAAAGTGATAGCTGAAGACTTGTTTAAATATAAATGTTGCATCTATTGGAGAGAACCAGTTTGTCCAGCCGAATCTCCAATCATGAACTGAATGTTTTGCACTTCACATGTGTAGCCCCCAAGGGCCGGCTCATCAGTATATGATGGGCCGGGTCTTCAACTTGGACCTTTTGATCTATTTAAACAACTGACTGTTGTAGCCCCCAAGTGCCGGGTCGTTTGCTTGCAGCGACTTGGAACTTACATGTACTCCTTTGAAAAGAACATCATATGATGTAGCCCCCAAGCTTTGAGTCACTATTAAGGCTTGTGTACTTTGAATTTCTGACAGGAGCAATTGGTAGCCCCCAAGGGCCGGCTTATCATTATGTGATGGGCCGGGTCTTCAGTGAGACTAGTAAAAATGACCATGCATTAACCCCCAAGTGCCGTGGTGTATGCTTGCAACGACATGGGACTTTCATTCTTGAAGTAATCTTGATTTGAATAATGTAGCCCCCAAGTGCCGGGTCATGTGCCTGCGGCGACTCGGGACTATTCATTCCATTGTAGAATAAAATCATATCTACTCTGTGAACTGATGATGCCTTTGCAATGAAAGAAATCCTTGGCCGTAGTTGCAGTGCAACCCGGAAAATATGTGTGAGAAAATCCATAAGTGTTGTAGTCTTCTACAAAGCACATGTTGAATAACCAAAAACCCGGTCAATTCAATGACCAGGTATTATATGTGACCCGGCTGGAATTGTACCCCGGGAAAATAGGAGAATTGATATCTCAATCATTTAATACTGGTTATGATAAACCATGATGAAGATCCAACCATTTTGGCTATTAAAAATTTGTTTGTTCCTGCAGAGTTACAATGTAACCCGGTTTGAAAACCGGCTCCTGCAACGTAAACAAATATGTATATGCATGTATGATGCATTGTATGATGATGCAATGATGATGTAATGTATGATGATGTATGTGTATGATAACACAGTATAAAAAACGTCGGCTTTCGAGGCACGACAATTTAGACCGGCCTTTGAGGCTCGTGTCTTGCTTCAATGAAGCTGGCATGATAGCCCTTGTTTCCTTTTCCTGTAAGCCGGCTCTCACGTGACCAACCAGCATTTTAACCAAGACTAAGTTCAGGGTCGTAAAAACGATTGACTTGTCAAGAGTATGCGGGGCACCAAGTAGCATCAAGCAGACAGGCAGGGTTGACCAAAATAGTGTGGCTTGATAGCCCTTGGTTTATCCTCGCTCTCTGTAAGCCGGCTCTCACATGACTTAACCGATGTTTTAACCAAGACTAAGTTCAGGGTCGTAAAAACGATTGACTTGTCAAGAGTGCACCGGGTCACCTAATTGGAGAAGCATCAAGCGAACAGGCAGGTTTAACCAAGATAATGTGGCATTTATTTGCCGGGTCAAGAGGGTGAGATAGCTCCCAAGTGACCAATGATCATGGAAAAGCTCAGCATAGGATATACTGGAGACAATGCTACTACTGCAAAACATCTGGGGTCCTGATAAGCCAGCTTGATTCCACTGATCATAATATGATGGGCCAATAAGGCAGGATACCCATGTTTGAACCGTGCATCATAGCAGTTAGTTTTCTTTGGCAACCTTTAAATTTTTGCCAATATGGCAGCAGCCCCCAGGTCCAGGTTGTCTTCCTTGCAATGATCAGGGGTTCTTGTATTTGTTCAAACCGGCTGAGTCTGCCGAGTCATGTATGTGTAGCCTCCGAGTCTTAAGGCGACTCGAGGAGTTGGCTTGAGACTCTTCACTTGTGTGTGGCATAAGTCGCCATATTGTTGACAGCTGAAAGCTGAATTTTATTGAAAACAGAGGCGTGTGACGAGTTGATGATCTTCGCGACGCTTGTTGTATGTCCTTGGCGTTGATAACGCGATGTGAATCCGCGGAAGGTTGAGGTCGACCGGGGCGGGTCATAGATGATCCCGTATAAGTCGTGTTCATAATCCGGGCGATGGTTTGTCCCGGCAGTTTGTTGAAGTTAACCAAGACGCAGCGGCGGCAACTTGTGCGCCTGTCCATTGAACCATCCGGTGCAGGCAAGGCTGATAATATGCTTTTATTTGCTTCAGAGTTGTTGGAGTAGACCGTGCCACGGGGGCATCGACGTCCGTTTGAGTAGTTAGTGCAGACGGGCGCTGATCCGGTATGCTGATGTAGATATGGGAGTCGGCCGGTAACCCTGTGCAGATGGGGCGCTGATCCGGTATGTTGATGTAGATATGGGAGTCGGCCGGTAACCCTGTGCAGACATGGGGGTCGCTCATTGTCGTTTCTAAGTGCGGACGCACGAGTCGGCCGCGACATGTAAGTCGGCGCGGACAGGCGAGTCGGCCGCGGGCGCGGACGGATGAATCGGCCGCGGCGTGAGCGGATGAGTCGGCCGCGTGTTGATGTAGACCGAACCGCATAGGCGGCGGCTTGCACACGCATTCATTGAGCGGTACGGCACGGTCGGTTACTGGCGCATGATAATGTTAGCGCGAGCGTTATATCCGTGGCACGACGATCGCCTTTGCAGTGATCAATTGTCCTGCATAAAATATCGCAAGCCAAAGTAATTGTTCTTGGATGAATTAATATGTACTAAAAAGTAAATAAGGCGGATAGCACCTGGTATTTTCTCGGGACGTCGAGACAGTCGTATATGTCGCTGGTGAGGCGGCAGAGGCCGCAGCGGCTCAGAGGCGGAGTCCAACGAGGCGAGTCGTCGAGGCGACTCGAGGCGAGACCGTGCGGGTCACTCAGCGGCGAGTGCGCGGAGGCGGCCCGTTGCAGAGGCCAGGCGAGGGTGACTAGAGGTCCAAGTCTCCCTCTAAGTCGTGGATAACCTCCCTCTTCTTCTTCTTTTTTTTTAATTTTTTTTTCAAACACCCAGTTTGGGCATCCAGCCTTATCTGCTTCTTTCCTGCTCTGAAAAACGACTGTCGTAGGGGCGCGCGAGGCCGGACAACTCGATGACGGATGGCAGAGACGGCGCAAGGCAGAGGCAGCTCGGGGCCGGCTCAAGGCGCGAGGTGAGGGAGCGCTCAGCACGGCGCGGGGCAGTGGCGGCTTGGCGTGCTGGTGATCCCACGGCGGCGAGGTTGCGGAGGCGGCCTGCACGCAACTCGCGAATCGCGACGGAGACCGGTGGAGGTGGAGACGGATTGCGGACGTAACCGCGGGGGCGGCTCACCCGTGGCTTAGGTGGAGCAACTTCAAGGCGGCGGCGGCTCACCCGCGGTGGGTCACAGCGGTGGATGAGGCGGAAGCGAAGCCGGCGAGGCGCGAGCGACCCACGGCGGAGGCGAGGCCAGCCTGGCGGGGCGAGGCCATGGCAAGGCGAGCCACGGCTATCCAAGGCGGCTGAGGAGTGCCTGCGGCGAGACGGAGCGAGGCGGCTCGGTCGTGGTGGAGGCGGCGGCTCGAGGAGGCCCCCGGCGAGGCAAAGCGAGGCGGCTCGCCCGCGGCAGCTCGGCGCGCGGCCACGGCAGAGGAGCAAAGCCGAGGCGGCTCGGAGGCCGTGGCGGCTACGGCGGCTTGGCAGCTGCGGCTGCTCGAGGCCGTAGGGACGGCGGAGGAGGGCCTCAGTGGCGGAAGTGGAGGCCGTGGCGACGGCGGAGGCGGCGACGGCGACTCGAGGCCAGACCATTGTTGTGGCCGCAGCGGTGGTGTAAGCGGGCGGCTCGGAATGGAGACGACCCGGCGAGGCGGTCACAGCCGGATTGGCGGAGACCGGCGGAGGAGACGGCTCGGGGCCGTTCGCTATGGAGTTGGGCGGCAACTTGGGGATGACGGCTCGGCGACGGGCCGCGGCAGAGGAGGCGGCTGTGCAGGCAGAGGCGACTCGGCAAGGCGAGATACGGTCGCAGCTGTGGTGGCTCGACATGACGGCGAGGGCGTGGCCGCGAGTGAGGCCGCGATGGCGGCTCGAGGCGGCGGGTCATGACGGCGGAGGCGGGCCGCAGCGGCGACTTGAGGCGGGGCCTCGGCTGTGGCGAGGCCGGCTCGAGGTGAGCGATGAAGCCGGCCGTTTAAGGCAAGGTGGGTCACGGCGACTGAGGTGGGCCGGTCGGCGACTAGAGGCTGAGTCGCGGGCGGCGGCTTGAGCCACGGCAGTGGAGACCAACGGAGGCGAGGGCAGCTCGACGGTGGAGACCGAGTTCGTGGCCACATCCGCCTCCGGGTCGTGGTCTGCTTCTCTTTCATCGTTTCTTCTTCTTTTTCTTTTTTTTTCTTTTTTTTTGTTGTCGCGCTGCTGATTGGACCTTGCTCCCTTTCCTTGGCTTTGATTGCAACTGCTGCAGTGCGCACGTGTGACCCCCTGACAGCGCCTAGTTTCCTTCCGATCAAAACAAAAAGCGAGGATAGGGCTTGTAGCAATTTTGGCGGCGGCGTGTGAAGTACTGTAGAAAATTTCTGTCCGTCTTGGCTTCTAAAGGCGGCTTCAATCCGGTTTCAATGGATAGTCTGGTCGCAGCGGCGGGCACCGTACAACCCTAATTTCATTGCTGTTGTGACTGTTCATCATGGAAACAGTGTTTCTTTCCACCACGCGTACGGCGCGATGTGGTTGACATGCCTACGGGCATTGGTACGGCGGGTTGCCGCCGTTGCTGATGAAGATCAGATCAATTGAAATTTGAATCTGGCCGATCGCGAGCTTCTCGATCCCTGAGAGAGATCCCTCCAAGAACACAAACCACCGTGCGTGGCCCCACGGTGGGCGCCAACTTTCGTGGTTTTGTCACGGCAGATGTCCTCATGAAAGGACTTAGTGGTGAGGCCATCGCAACTAAGTGGTAGCTTGAACGGGGTTGATCAGAATTGAGAAGACGCGAGTTTTACCCAGGTTCGGCCCCTCGCGGTGGAGGTAAAAGCCTACATCCTGCTTGATTGATATTGATGATCATAGTCTCAATTACAAGGGTGATGTTTCCCTGACTCTGTCTCGAGAGCTATCAAAACGTCTGTCTCCAGACTTATCTGTCTATCTTGACCTCTAAAAACTTGTCCCTCTTGGGGTGCCCTGCCCCTCCTTATATAAGTTGAAGGGGCGGCTTACATGAGATTTCGGGTTATACCCGTGATTGGAGTCCTACTCTAAGTCATCCGTGTCTTCCAAGTTAAAGGGTCTCCATCTTGTATTTTGACTCTTTCTTGACTGTAGCAGGCCGGGTCACTGTAGCAGGCCGGGTTAACTTCAGGCCTGGCACTGTAGCAGACCGGGTTAACTTCACCCCTGACACTGTAGCATGCCGGGTTAACTTCACCCCTGGCACTGTAGCAGGCCGGGTTAACTTCACCCCTGGCACTGTAGCATGCCGGGTCATACTTCTGTCGGGTCTCATCCTCAGGGTGACTTAAGCCCAGAGATGACTTAACCTCAGGGCGACTTAAGCTCAGAGACGACTGAACTAGAGATGACTTATCCTCAGGGCGACTTAACGTCATGAGCCGGGTCATATCGTGGAGTTATATCCCCGACAGGCGGGTGGTGGTGGCGCCCGGTTGGCGTCCTCCTCTGTGGCCTCCTCCGAGTCCTCGCCACAGCCGCTGCCTGCTAAATCGAGCTCCACCACGAGGGGGTTCTCGCGGGGTCCGATGTGGCCCTCCGGCACGAGCCCCCACTGGTCAAAGAGATGCATCTCCTCGACCAGCTCCGCCTTCTCCTTGTAGTGGAACAGCGGGAGTGCCCCCTCGGGCAGGTCCGCGGCAGAAGTGCTAAGCAGAGTCGCCAGGGCCCCGTCTAGCACTTCTGGCTTCAGGCCGCCTGGGTTCAGCCTCATGGCGTCACCCGCACCGGTGTACTCCCACACGGGGCGCGAGTGCCACTGGAGTGGCGCGATGCACCGCCGCAGGTATTCCCTGATGACCGTCGCCCCCGATAGCTTCGCGGCCCGGTGCGCGGCCATCCGTTCCAGGATGGGCTCCATCCTCGGGTCAGCGAGCTTCTCGTGCCCCCACCCAGAGTTCTTCTTAGCCGGGTCCGTCGGGATCATCAGGAGCCGGCTGGTCCGGCGCGCGTCCATGTAGACCCAGCGCTGCCGATAGCCCTCCACCTTCTTCGCAACCCTCAAGTTGATGATGCTGTTCTCCATCCCCTTGACAGCGAGGAACGATGCACATCTGGAGCACTGGTCTGCCGTAGTCAGCCGCATGCAGAAGAAATGGCGGAAGAGCGCCACCAAAGGCATCACGCCCACAAAAGCCTCGCAGTAAAAGGCAAACATGGCCAGGAGGAGGATGGAGTTGGGTTGAAGGTGGAGGGCATGAATCTGGTAATGGGAGAGAATGGCATAGAAAAAGTCCGAGAATGGCGGCACCAACCCGGCATAAACGCTGTGGAGGAAGAAGGGGTAGGCCGTCGCCCCCAGGTCGCGCCGCGCATGGGACCCCGGCCAGATCTGGGTCGCCAGATTCTCATTCTGATCGCTGGCTACCAGCGGGAGCACCTTGTCCAAGCCCTCCCCATCGACGATGGAGGAGCGCTGCAGCGCCGCCCCGATGGCGGGCGCACTTCGGGATGGGGCCGCCGCCTTTCCCCTCTTGCCGGCGGGCGCCATCTGTGTGGCGGAGGCGCGGATGAAGGAAGAAGGAGGGGCAGAGCTCGGAGTTGGGGTCGTGAGGAGCTGCGCGTGGGGAGGAAAGCTCAGGAAGTAGCAACAGAGCGCAAAGGAAGGCAATGATGGTCTCGCGTCGCCCGCGGTAGGCTTTATGTCAGCGTGGGCGGTTACCGAGGCATCGTGGGAGAAGTGGGGGTGTACACCATCACATCGTGCGCCACGCGTCGCGCCTGGCCTGCAGGCGGTTAGGGCTCGCGCCGTTTCGCACCCTAGTAGGCGGGAACGTGCGCGCCGCGGGCCCGGGGGCTACTGTCGGGCCCATGGAACCTAGTGTATCCAGACCCGTCTACCTTTGGCCTAGAGCGCAACGCCTGGCGTGGGCCCAACAGGCCATCATCACCAAGCATCTCACCAAGACCCCTCATGAGGCCTTGGCCTCCTGAGGACCCCTCCTCAGGGAGCGGCGGACAAGACTCAGCACCTTCACCAGCAGCCACGCGAGGCCTATCGCGAGGCGGCCTCCCGAGGCCTCCTCCCGAAGGCGCTCAAGACAAAGGCTGTTTGGCATGGCTGCACGGTCTCATGCCCATCACGTGGGTGACGCGCGCGGCGACAAGTGGCGACAGAGGCCGCGCCAGCAGGCGCGGATGAAGATGGTTTCCTCTTTTGAGTTAAGGGATCAAGGCCAGCCGTCCACTTCCCAAAGCAACCCCAAAGGTTGCCCGATCGGCGAAGAAAGACCAAGACGGCAGGCGCGCAGGGTGGAGGTCACCACCGAGCCCACCGGCGCATCATGGATCATGCTTTTGCAGGCGAAGACCGCCTTTAGTCAGGATAGCCTGAGCGCCTGTCCCCTTTCAAAACCCGCCAAGTGTGGCAACCCTTCCCACCTAAGTTTTGAGGGGGAAAAGGACCAAGGCGGGTATAAAGGGACAGTGCTACCATCGTAGTAAATGGATCCGGAATCCGCTTCAGTCGACTCCTCCTCCTACCTTGTACGCAAGAACGCTCTCTTGCTCTCTACAATCAAAACCAAGCAGGAGTAGGGTTTTACACCGCAAGGTGGCCTGAACCTGGGTAAACCGCTGAGTCCATGGTCCGCTCCTTGCTAGCGCGCTCCCGCCGTTGCTCCACCGTAGCTTAGCCGTGGTAGGGGATGAAGAGGTAGGAACAAGCTCACCCCAGTGTTCGAACCTTAGGGTCCCCGGAGCCCCACTTCCGACATACGTGCATGCTTCGGGAATCACAAACCTTAACACCAATATTCTTACTAATCCACAATCATTCACTAGTACCTCCCACATATTACCATCTTAATATTGCAAAACTATTGCAAGGAATCAAACATATCATATTCAGTGATCTACAAGTTTTATGTAGGATTTTATGACTAACCATGTGAATGACCAATTCCTATTGACTCTCTAAATAGATATAAGTGAAGCATGAGAGTTTAATTCTTTCTACAAAAGACCACACTCTAATAAATATAAGTGAAGCAAAAGAGCATTCTACAAATAACTGTTTTCTATATGTAGAGAAACAGGCATCCAAACTTCAAATGATATAAGTGAAGCACATGAAGCATTCTATAAAGGCATACTCAAAAGATATAAGTGAAGTGCATGAAGCATTCTATAAATCAACCAAGGACTATCTCATACCAGCATGGTGCATTATTAAAATAAAAAGAAAAAGCACACGACGCTCCAATAATTTACGCATATCATATGAACAAAACAAAAACCGAGACATACCGATAATTGTCGAAGAAAGATGGGATGCCTTCCGGGGCATCCCCAAGCTTAGACGCTTGAGTCTCCTTGAATATTTACTTGGGGTGCCTTGGGCATCCCCAAGCTTGAGCTCTTGCCTCTCCTTATTCTCCTCATATTGATACCTCCTCAATCTTCGAACACTTCATCCACACAAAACTTAACCGAACTTTTTAATAGAGGGGTTAGTACATATAACATCAAATCCCATCATGTCCTGCTGTAACATTATTGTATAATTATAATCAAACATTACCCACTGTATGCTATCACAATTCTATGGCTCCGAACTCAATGGGGCACAACAAGATTTCAAACATACGCAAATAAAGAAACTATAACAGCAATCTATGAAAATAGGACAGTCTGTAAAGATGCAAATGAAACATATACTTCTGTAACTCAAAAATTTCTGAAAAATTAGGAAGTGATAAAAAATTTGCATGGAAGCACTGTGTAAAAATTTCAGAATATTTGCACATTCCATTAAAATATAGAAATTCAAGCACTACAGAAAAAGTTTATGTTTTTGCACTGCACACACCAAACAAACAATTTAAACACCCTAAAGGTAAATCTTGGCACATTATTTTTATAATACAAAGGATTTGTACAAGGGGGTAATTATTTTTCTTGAAATTTTCTGTAATCAAGGTTCACAAAGTTTCCATGGGCATGAACAAAGTTCAAGGCTAGCCCCCACTTCCACATTGCTCATCTGTCTCACTTTCATTTTTCTTTTTGAAAAAGTTTTAGGTTCCCCTCTATATTTTTTTGTTTTTAAACTTTTTTAAAAGCACACAACAGAATAAAATGACTCTCCAAAACTTCCAGGTTGTCTCCCAGGCAGCGCTTTCTTTAAAGCCATTAAGCTAGGCATAACGTTCTCATGCAATTGATCCACCCGGATCCCAAGGTATATCAAAGCCTATTTTAATTAACAATGATTTGTAATTTAGTAATGAGCACAAAGCAACATAGATCATGCAATGACGAAGTCTAACTCTCTTCCTATGCATCGACATGTCATAAAAGAACAATTCATGCACACATAATAAAGGCCAATGCATAGTATAAACAGTTTCTTGCAATTTTACCATATTGGGAACATAGAGAGTTTGAGTTTCTCTCTCATAATAATTGCAATTAGGAGCAGCAAGCACATGCATATTATATTCATCAAAATCATCATGTGTAATAGTAAAACGCAACCCATCAATATAATCCTTAATAAGCGCAAACTTCTCCGATATAATGTAGTTTGGAGAATTCAAAAAGATAATAGGACTATCATGTGTGGGTGCAATAGTAACAATTTCATGTTTAACATAAGGAACTATAGCAAGTTCATCTCCATAAGCATTATTCATATTGGCATCATGCCACAAGCATAGCAATCATAAATTTCATCAAAAAGGGATATTTCAGACGAATCCAAGGGATCATAGCAATCATCCTTCGGTAAGCACGAAGGGAAATTAAACAATGTATGAGTTGAAGAGTTACTCTCATTAGAAGGTGGGCACGGGTGATCAATCCGCTCTTCCTCCTTTTGTTCTTCGCTCTCCTCCTCGTCTTTTTCATCTAATGAGCTTACAGTTTCAGCAATTTCTTCTTCCATAGATTCCTGCAAAACATTAGTCTCTTCTTGGACAGCGGAGGTGTCCTCAATATATTCTTTAACATAAGCATTAGAAGCATAGTTTTCATAGCAATATTTAAGTATGGCAAAAATTTCAGATTTGTAAAGAGTAGCATCACACTTTTCAATCAAAGAAGCAATTTCATATGCACCCTTAAAAGCAACAAATTCTTCAATTTGTTCAATATCATAGTAACTATAAACACCTTTGGCATAAGAAGATAAGATTCCATTATCCTTAAACTCACATTGGTACTGAAGGTGTTTTTTAGGGTCTTCAGAAAAACAAGTAAAATCATATATTTCGCATAAATTTCAAGCATAGCATTCCAAACAATTAATTTGATACCTTAAGAGTTTCCCTTTTTGAGACAAACGGTGTCGGTACCAAAACCGGCAGATCTCGGGTAGGGGGTCCGAGCTGTGGATCGTGGAGTCCATGGGTAATAGGGAGCATAGAGACAGCGATTACCCAGGTTCGGGCCCTCTCGAGGAGGTAAAACCCTATGTCCTGCTTGATTGTATTGATGTGATGATATGATGATTACAGAGTTGATCTACCTCGAGATCGGATGGCTAAACCCTAGGTCGGTACGATGATCATTCTCTCCCTCTACGGACTAAACCCTCTGGTTTATATAGACACCAGAGGGACCTAGGGTTACATATGGTCGGTTGCCATCAGGGGATAAACATGCCGGTTAAGCTAAATATTTCTTGGAGGAGATGCCAAGTCTTCGGAGGTTTCCTTCTGGTGCACGGGGTCGCCCGCAATCCGGCCTTCCTTTGACGAGTAGAGAGTGGCCCACTAGTCCGGCCTACGAGAGATAGGCCGGCAGCCCGAGTACCCCCCAGTCCGGGACACCCTCAGTAGCCCTCGAACTAGTCTTCGAAGCCGAGGTATATGCCGAACACCATCGGCTTCGTGGACCAGTTCCTTCCCTTTCGTGATACTTGTGTTGCCTAGCCGTACGTTCCCCGAACTATGCTTCAGTCGCCGAGGTGTACCGATAACTTAGCCCTGAAGGCTAGTCGCATTGGTGTGTACAGTGACCCCATCTGACAACTTTTACCGAAGGGTCACAGCCTGCCACGACCACGAGTTGGTTTATGAAAACTTGATTCGCGGTTCGAGGCGGTTCCTTCATCGGCGCGTCCCATCGATATGGAGATCGTGCCCTATTTTCAAGGGATATGATCAATAATTCACTCCATCCCACGCGCGCATAATGTCACGATTACACGGGGAAATGGCGAAGCTTGTGATGCAGTAAAGGGACCTTAGGTTTTACAGCCCATAAAAGGGGAGCGGCCTCCATTTCCTTCGCACGCTCTCACCACTTCCTTCGCCGTTGCCCTCCCAATCTCTTGAGCTCCAGTGCCCAGATCTGCTCTCCCTTCCAAGAACCTCTCCAGCCACCCGTTCAATCCAGCAATGGTTGGTTCTGGGTCCAAGGGCAAGTGGGAGGCCTCCATCGTCACTGAGAGCGCCATTTTGGAGTTGAAGAGCGCGGGCTATCTCCCCGCCAACGTCGCCCACCGCGCTCCAGAGGCGGGCCAATTCATCCCCACGTCGCGGCAGGGTGAGAGGGTGGTGTTCCTACCCCATTTCATCCGAAGTTTAGGTTTTCCCCTCCACCCCTTCGTCAGGGGCCTCATGTTTTTCTATGGGCTCGATTTCCACAATCTTGCCCCAAATTCCTTCCTGCACATCTCGGCCTTCATCATCATTTACGAGGCCTTTCTTCGGGTCCGACCACACTTTGGCCTGTTGCTAAAGATCTTCAACGTCAAGCCAGAGATTGTTGACGGCCAGCAGGCGGACTGCGGGGGAGCGATGGTCAGCAAGCTTCCCCGGGTGGAGTGGCCAGAGGGCACCTTCATCGAGACCGTCAAGATCTGGCAGAAGGAGTGGTTCTTCATCACGGAGCCAAGGAGCGCGGATTGGGGGGCGATTCCCGCCTTCCGATCTGGACCCCCCACGAGGCTGGTCTCATGGACCAAGAAAGGCCTTGACTGGGGGTCAAACAAGGAGGTGGCGCTGCTGCAGAGCCGGATAGTCAAGATGATAGAGCGGGGGGTCGAGTTGCCCAACGTGATCCAGATTATGCTCTGCCGTCGTATCCTCCCCTTCCAGGACCGGGCTTCCCCCATGTGGGCCCACAAGCCCGACGACCCCGCCACCGTGCTCAGCTTCTACCGCACTTCCCACGCTCAGCTGTGGAAGGTGATGTTCAAGCCGCAGAAGGACTGGCCGGCCGAGGAGGAAGACATCGGCCTTGACGCCGCAAACCCCCCTCGGGAGGTATGTTAAGTTTTACTCTTGTATTCGGATTATTCCCTTTTGATAAGGTATTCAATTCTCTTGTTCCTCATCCACAGAGCTGGCTGAAGAAGGCCGTGTAGATCGACAGCCCGGCTACACTGCCCGAGAGCCCCCGGGCGGCCCTGCTGACGGCCATGCTAGCCGAGGAGCCGTACGAGGCGCCGGAGAAGAAGGACAAGAAGAAGGAGAAGAAGAGGGAGGCCAGAGAAGGCCTCCGCTCCCAAGGACCCCCGGACACTAGATCCGGGGACACCCATGCTCCCTCCGCGCAAGAGGAGGAGAGGGAGCAGGGAGAGGATGAGGAGGAAAGTGATTCCTCCCGAACAAAGAAGAGGGCGGTGTCCAAGGACGCCGAGGAGGAGCAGCCTCACCCCGCCCCCAAGAGACCATGCAGGGCCAAGGCGGCCATGTCCAACAATAGCTCGGCTTCAGCCGAGGACTCCGAGGCCTCCGAAGAGGTTCCTTGGAGGACCCCCAGGGTCAAACCGCTGGCCCAAAGGTACTCATCCTAAGATCCGCTTACGAATTTTCGGCCAAACTAGGTTTGCTATTGATCACACCTCTGCTTCTAACATCGCAGCCCGCTGCGCGACCTCCCCACCGACCGAGTCTCGGAGGGGGATTCTCCACCGGCCGCGCTGGCGAAGAGCGGGACCGAATCGCGCGCCTCGCCTCCTCCAATCGTCGAGGAGGCCGAGGAGGTTCTGTCGAGGAGGACCCCTCCCATGCCGCACACAGGGGGAGGGGGCGACACCATTATGGCCGAGGTGCATACCTCGGCCACCGAAGACCAGGAGGGAAGGCCCCTCTGGTAAACGAAGAGGAGGCGCCCGGACGATCCGAGCTCTCCCCGAGAGCGACTCTGGAGCCGTCAAAACACCCGGAGTCGAGCATTCCGGTCTCCGCGAGAGGAGGAGCCGAGGTGCCCCCGCCACCCCTGCCTGCCCCAGAGCGGGCTTCGACTGGGTGGCTGGACGAGATGGAGGACGCTTTAACCAGCTCCTCTATCGCTAAAGAGCACCATGCCCTTATGGGCGCGGTGTTGCAAAGTCTTCGGTCCGTGGACAGCGGACTGAAGGAGGCCTTCAGCGGCCTTCTCATAGGCTTCAAGGTAGGCCAAGTAATGTTTTTTTCCTTAGAAAATTTCCTTTATATGAATGCATAACCTTATACACAGTATCCCCCGAGACTCTGACTGGCTTGAGTAAAGCCGGTCAGAGGATCAAAAATCGATAACTCGGATCCTAATGTGCGTAGAGTGATGTGCAGGCGTCATCCTCGGCGGCAGCCGCCAACGCCGAGGAGTTGGCCGAGCTGAATCGGAAGCTCAAGAGCTCCGAGGACGACCTCGGCCTGCTGAACAAGCGGTTCGACGAAGCGCAAGGCAAGTCCGAACCATAGTGTTTATTACAGTAGTTTCTTTTTTGTTAAGTAAGGTTTGAAGTAAGTAGTCTAAACGGGGTCAACTGATATGACTACAGCTGCTGCCGCAGAGGTCGAGAACCTCAAGTCCGCGCTGAGGAAGGCTCAGCTGGAAGCGGCGGAGCAGAGGTCGGCGAACGAACAGGCAGCTGCCGAACTAGCTACGGTGAGAACCGCTAGCCAGAAGCACGAGGCCAGAGTGTCTGAAGTGCAGCAAGAGCTCAAGGATGCCGTCGCGAAATGTGAGGCCCTTGAGCAGAAGAATAAAGAGCAGGCCACCGAGCTAACCTCATTGGGGTCGGTGGCCAAGGAAGCGCGGACGGCGGCGCACGGCTACCAAGAAGAACTCCGTCAAGTGAAACTCATTGCGGATGGTAAGCCGTACTTGCTGCAAAGTGTCTTTGGTGGTAACAGGTTCGCTTTGCTCATGCGAGTGTGGCGTTCCCCAGGCGCCTTTGCGGACCTCCCAAGGAGTGCGGCTGATGCAGCTAGGTTCTTCGCCGCCCAGGAGGGTCGGGCTGAGCAGAGGCTGTTTTGGGCGCAATTTCAAGCGCCCGAACACCCTCCCCTCCTCAACAACCAGATGAAGCAGTTGATGGAGTTGCATCGGATGGCGGAGCTGGCGATGAAGGACCTCTGCGTCAAGCTATGGCCTTCGGAGCCGCTGCCGAGCAGCTATTTCGGTTTGGTGCAGAGGTTGTATGACGCCACACCTCGGATCGATGCCTGGAAGCACTCCGTATGCATTGAGGGAGCTCGGATGGCCTTCGGCAAGACCATGGTGCACTGGCCGAAGATCTAGCCAGCCGAAGTGGCCACCGGACCGCCGCCTCCTGGGAAGGACCACAGGCGCCCCAAGCAGTACTTTCCCATCGTGATGGATGGTGCTCGGGCAATAGAGGCCCAGTGCTCAAAAGATGTAATTTATGAGTAGATTTATTTTCCTTGTATCCGAGGAGTTGAAACTTTTGTTTTGTTGAAATGCAAATTGTTGGCTGTAAATATAATGCCTGCTATGTTTATTTTGACTCCTGTGCGGCCGCTTCTAAACTGAAAGTTACCAGTCGTCGGCTTCAGCCCCCTTGTAGATACTGCGTGGGGTGTTTTCTCTTAACACCTTAACCCTTTAGTCGACGTCTGGGTGCCCGGAGGCGGTTTTGTGTAAGGAAAACGAGGCAATCGGACTATGCGGCTTTAGTGCTTTCACTTAGCCATAGGAGCTTGACTGCGGGGCCTGGTGACTAGCCCCCAGTGCATGTGATATCCGGACGTGCCGAGGTTGATACCATTATCACTTGGTTTCTGTGACAACAAACCCTTCGTTTAACACGGATTAACCTCCATCGATTTTTAGTTTGACACTTGTCATCGGATCGTCGACCAGTTCTCGCTTATTATGACGGTCGGTTTTTGGCTTTCTCCACTGAGGTACTTAACCAGGCTAGCTAGAAGTACAATCGCAGTGGTTCTCCCTTTACCCTCCTAGCCGAACAAAGCGGAACATAGGAGGGCAAACACAGGAGCCGGGTAACCTAACCATTGACCAAAGACATAATTCGGAACTGATTCATATAATGCAATATCTGTGACGCCGAGCACATGTAATAAAATTTGTGCCGAAATGATGTTTGGGGCTAGAGTGAAGTTCAAACCCCCGGTCTATGAGCCGATCACATTTAAAAAGGAAACGTATCATAATAGTTTACTTCAGCCGAAAAGCAGAAAGGAGGGTGCAACATAATTAACCGCAGTATGACCGGAAAAAATGGTCGTTATTTCCTTTAAATTTGTGACGTCCATCCGTACAATCCAAACTGCCGAAGTAACTTTTACAGATACTTTAAGAAATAAATACATTAGAGGAAAGGTTTACACAGGGCTTTCATAAGTGGTTTGACGTCCCTACTACGCCCTGCCGCACGTCTGCGCCTTTGCTCTTTATGAAGCTTCCGTGTGAGTGTAGCTATCGACTGTATGCTCGGCGGAAGCGGTAATGTTCGGCGGACGAGTCCTTGGGAGAGGGCTTTGAGAAGTCGCCGCGATGTATCAGCTTAACGCTGTTCAGGCCCTAGATGGTGCATGTGGTTTCGTAGTGTCCCGAGGACATCTTCGGCCGTGGCTTGGTCAAACCGAGCTCTCGGCCCTTGAGTTGTTTTGCCCCCACAGCTGCCCATGGAATCTTGAGCGCAAAGTTGTGCACTTGAGGCACGTATTTCGTGGCTGGGTGGGTCTTGCTGTGGGGCACGTATCCCTATTTAGGGTGAGCACGTGAGTGCTCCAGGACCGAGGCCATAGCTCGGGCGCGTTTGCGTGCATCCAGTGCCTTGCAGGTAGACTGGGCCTGCGACGCTTCTTCGGCGGCCTGGACTTCGGCGGCTAAAGCCGCTGTGTGTTCCTCTGTTCGGAGCGAGTGCTCGGTGTTACCGTTAACGGTAATAACACCCTTCGGTCCTGGCATCTTGAGCTTTAGATATGCGTAGTGCGGGATGGCGTTGAAGCGGGCGAACGCTGTCCGGCCGAGGAGTGCGTGGTAACCGCTGCGGAAGGGAACAATGTCAAAGATTAAGTCTTCGCTGCGGAAGTTGTCGAGCGAACTGAAGACTACCTCCAATGTCATGGATACTGAGCAGCGTGCCTCGACGCCTGCGATTACACCTTTAAAGGTGGTGTTGCTGGGTTTGATCCTTGACGGGTCGATCCCCATTTTCCTCACTGTATCTGAATAAATCAGGTTGAGGCTGTTGCCTCCGTCCATGAGGACTCTGGTGAGGTGAAATCCATCCACGATGGGGTCGAGCACCAGAGCCGCCGTTCCTCCATGACGGATACTGGTCGGGTGGTCTCGACGGTCGAAAGTGATCGGGCAAGCCGACCATGGGTTGAATTTCGGGGCCACAGGCTCTAAGGCGTAGACATCCCAGAGTGCGCGTTTCTGCTCCTTCTTGGGTATATGTGTGACGTAAATCATGTTCACGGTTTTGACCTCGGGAGGGAACTGCTTTTGGCCTCCATTGTTCGGCCCGCGAGGTTCGTCGTCATCCTCGCTGCGGGGACCCTTGCTCTGTTCTTCGGCTGTGATCTTGCTGGCTTGTTTGATTACCCAGCAGTTACGGTTGGTGTGGTTGGAGGGTGATACGTCTCCAACGTATCTATAATTTTTGATTGTTCCATGCTATTATAATATCAATCTTGGATGTTTTTACAATCATTTACCGCAATTTTATATCATTTTTGGAGACTAACCTATTAACCTAGTGCCCAGTGCCAGTTGCTGTTTTCTGCCCTGTTTTTGTTTCACAGAAAATCAATATCAAACGAAGTCCAAATACAGTGAAACTTTTTGGAGATTTTTTCTTGGGCAAGAAGAATACCAGAAGCTTTGAGGGGAGGCCAGAAGACCTTGGTGGGCCCCACGAGCCACCAGGGCACGCCCTGGTACCTCATGGGCCCCACCAAGCTCCGTTTGACCTAATTCCAGCACTATAAATTCCAGAAAAATCAGAAACCCTCAGGGGAGTCCACGAAATACTTTTTACGCCGCCGCAAGCCTCTGTTCCCGAGAGATCCCATCTGGGGTCCTTCTCCGGTAATCTGTCGGAGGGGGAATCGATCACGGAGAGGCTCTACATCAACCTTGCTGCCTCTCCGATGATGCGTGAGTAGTCTACCACAGACCTTCAGGTCCATAGGCAGTAGCTAGATGGCTTCTTCTCTCTTTTTGATGTTCAATACAATGTTCTCCTTGATGTTCTTGGAGATCTATCCGATGTAATCTTTCTTTGCGGTGTGTTTGTTGGGATCCGATGAATTGTGAGTTTATGATCAGATTATCCATGAAATTATTTGAGTCTTTGCTGCACTCTTTTATGCATTATTATTATAGCCTCGTATTTCTTCTCCGATCTATTGATTTGGTTTGGCCAACTAAGTTGATTTATCTTGCCATGGGAAGAGGTGCTTTGTAGTGGGTTCGATCTTGCGGTGCTCAATCCCAGTGACAGAAAGGGACATGACACGTATGTATCGTTGCTACTAAGGATAAAAAGATGGGATCTATTCATTGGGTTTATTAATTCGTGAGTTTGTCTTGTCTACATCATGTCATCGTTCTTAAGGCATTACTCCGTTCTTATGGACTTAATACACTAGATGCATGCTGGATAGCGGTCGATGTGTGGAGTAATAGTAGTAGATGCAGGCAGGAGTCGGTCTACTAATCTTGGACGTGATGCCTATATACATGATCATTGGTTTGGATATCGTCATGATTATTTGCTTTTCTATCAATTGCCCAACAGTAATTTGTCTACCCACCGTATGCTATTTTCTCGAGAGAAGCCTCTAGTGAAATCTATGGCCCCTGGGTCTATCAAAATCATATTACTAAAACCGTAAAAATATTGCTGCCATTTTCTTTTATTTATTTTATTTAGTATTTTGCTGCAATCTATCAATCTATCAAATACAATTTAATCTTGCAATCCTACCGCCAAGGGATTGACAACCCCTTGTTTGCGTTGGGTGCAAGGACTTGTTGTTTGTGTGCAGGTACTGCTTACTAGGTGTTGTGTGATTCTCCTACTGGTTCGATAACCTTGGTTTCATAATCGAGGGAAATACTTATCTCTACTGTGCTGCATCATCCCTTCCTCTTCGGGGAAATACCAACGCAAGCTACAAGTAGCAGGAAGAATTTCTGGCGCCGTTGCCGGGGAGACATCATCAGCATTTATCAAGTACCTTTGCACAAACACTCATCTCCTTGCATTTACTTTATTTGCCATTTGCCTCTCGTTTTCATCTCGCCCACTTCTAAAACGTTTTTACAAAAATACAAAAATATTTTCCATTGCCTTTTTGCCTTTTTTCTAGTTTGCTTGTTTGCTTGTTTGCTATTTTATTTGCGTAGTCACGATGTCTCAAGAAAATACCAAATTGTGTGATTTTTTCAATACTAATAATAATGATTTTATTAGTACTCCGATTGCTCCTCCCGCCGCTAGTGCGGAGACTTGTGATATTAATGCCGCTTTGCTGAATCTTGTTATGAAAGATCAATTTTCCGGTAATCCTAATGAAGATGCCGCATCCCATCTTAATACTTTCGTAGAATTGTGTGACATGCAAAAGAAAAAAGATGTGGATAATGATATTGCGAAATTGAAATTATTCCCGTTCTCATTGCGGGATCGTGCTAAAATTTGGTTCTCATCTTTACCACGAAATAGTATCGATTCTTGGGATAGGTGTAAAGATGCTTTTATTACTAAGTATTTTCCTCCCGCGAAAATTATTTCTCTAAGAAATCAAATTATGAATTTTAAGCAACTTGATCATGAACATGTTGCCCAATCTTGGGAGAGGATGAAATTAATGATAAGAAATTTCCCTACTCATGGTTTAAATTTATGGATGATCATACAAAAAAATTATGCGGGATTGAATTTTGTCTCTAGAAATCTTCTAGATTCCGCCGCGGGTGGTACGTTTATGGAAATTACTTTGGGTGAAGCTACAAAATTGCTTGATAATATTATGGCAAATTATTCACAATGGCATACTGAAAGAACTCCTACTAGTAAAAAGGTGAATTCCGTTGAAGAAATTAATACTTTGAGTGATAAAGTTGATGCTCTTATGAAATTGGTTGCTAGTAAAAATGCTCCTATTGATCCTAATGATGTGCCTTTGTCCACTTTGATTGAGCAAAATAATGATCCCGTAGATGTGAATTTTGTCTCACGAAACAATTTTAATAGTAATGCTTATAGAGGTAATTTCAACGCTAGACCGTTTCCTGGAAATTCCTCTAATAATTATGGCAATCCTTATGGTAATTCCTACAATAATAATAGGATACCTTCTGATCTTGAAAGTAATATTAAAGAATTTATTAATGCCCAAAAAGTTTTCAACACTACGATAGAAGAAAAATTGAGTAAAATTGATGATATGTCTAGGAGCATCGATAGAATTATTCATGATGTGGAAAATCTTAAGACTAAAATTTTGCCACCTAAAATTGATATTAGTGAATCAATCAAAGCTTTATATGTCTCCATGGATAAAAGTAAGAAACGAACCGCCATGCTAAGAGCTAAACGAGAATTTTTAGAAAAAGCGATTCCTCCCGGTTTCTATCGTAGTAATGATGAGGATATTAAAATGATTGGTGTTTCATCTATTGATTCTTTATTTAGCAATATTAATCTTGATGAAAAAGGGACTGAAGAAGAGTCAACTTTAGATAAAGAGCGTCCCCATAATTCGGAGGGTGAAAATCTTGATAAGAAAATTACTAAAAGTGGGTTTGGAGAGGTAAAAACTTTAAATAGTGATGTGCCCACTATTTTGGATTACAAAGATTTTAATTATGATAATTGCTCTTTGATTGAGTGTATTTCTTTGTTACAATCCATGTTAAATTCACCCAACGCTTATGAGCAAAACAAAGCTTTTACTAAACATATAGTAGAAGCCATGATGAAAGCGTTAGAAGAAAAGCTTGAACTAGAAAATTCAATTCCTAGAAAATTATATGATGAATGGGAACCCACCATTAAAGTTAAGATTAAAAACTATGAGTGCAATGCTTTATGTGATTTGGGTTCTAGCGTTTCCACAATTCCAAAATCCCTATGTGATGTGCTAGGTTTTACCAATATAGATGAATGCTCTCCTAATTTGCATCTTGCAGATTCTACTATTAAAAAGCCCTTGGGAAGAATTAATGATGTGCTTATTCTTGCAAATAGAAATTATGTGCCCGTTGATTTTATTGTTCTTGATATTGAATGCAATTCTTCTTGCCCTATAATACTTGGTAGACCGTTCCTACGAACTATAGGTGCCATTATTGATATGAAAGAAGGGAATATAAAATTTCAGTTTCCATTAAAGAAGGGTATGGAACACTTCCCTAGAAAGAAAATCAAAGCACCATATGAATCAATTATGAGGACCACTTATGGAATCAACTTGAAAGATGACAACACTTGAAATTATGCGTTATGCCTAGCTAGGGGCATAAAACAATAGCGCTTGTTGGGAGGCAACCCAATGAATAAAATAAATTTTTGTTATAAGTTTCTGTTATGGTGTGTTTTTACTGCCATGCTACTGGTATGATGGTGTTTTTGTGTTTTTAATTAGTGTTTGTGCCAAGTAAAGCCTTTAGGATGATTTGGAAGATAGTATAATTGATGCTGTTTGGAAAACAGAAAGTTTTGCGTCCAGTGCCCGAATTTTGTTTCTGTACTGGAGCGTCGAAAAAATCTGAAATGTTTACACAGTATTGGTATATGAATTGTCCACGTTTCCTAATTTTTCAGAATTTTTGGAGTTATAGAAGTATGGCTTTTAAATAGATTGCTACAGACTGTTCTGTTTTTGACAGATTCTGTTTTTGATGCACTACTTGCTTGTTTTGATGAATCTATGGATTGTATCGGGGGGTATAAGCCATGGTGAAGTTAGAGTACAGTAGGTATAATGCAAAATAAAATATGAATGGGTTTGCAACAGTACTTATAGTAGTGATTTGTTTTGTTATACTAACGGATCTCACGAAGGTTTTGTTGAGTTTTGTGTGATTGAAGTTTTCAAGTTTTGGGTGAGATCACGATGGATGAAGGAATACGGAGTAGCAAAAGCCTAAGCTTGGGGATGCCCGAGGCACCCCAAGGTAATATTCAAGGAAGACTCAAGCGTCTAAGCTTGGGGATGCCCCGGAAGGCATCCCCTCTTTATTCTACCAACCATCGGTAATTTTACTTGGAGCTATATTTTTATTCGTCACATGATATGTGTTTTGCTTGGAGCTTCTTGTATGATATGAGTCTTTGCTTTGTTTGCTTTTTAGTTTGTCACAATCATCTTTGCTGTACACACCTATTTTGAGAGAGCCACACGTTATCATCATAATTTGTAGAATACTCTATGTGCTTCACTTAAATTTTTTGAGCTAGGCAGTTGCTCTAGTGCTTCACTTAAATCCTTTTGAGCACGGTGGTGGCTGAAATTTTGTAGAAATAAACTCTCATGCTTCACTTATATTATTTTGAGAGTTGACTGAAATTTTGTAGAAATAAACTCTCATGCTTCACTTATATTATTTTGAGAGTTGATTGAAATTTTGTAGAAATAAATTCTCATGCTTCACTTATATCATTTTGAGAATTGACTTGATCAAAATTTTGAAGAAATGAATTCTCGTGCTTCACTTATATTATTTTGAGAATTGTTAAGATTGAAATTTTGAAGAAATATTTGCACTCTCATGCTTCACTTAAATCTTTTTGAGAGATGATGATAGTAACGGTAATTTGCACATGTTATGCAATTGGTCCTAAAGTGATAAATATTCAAGAGGGATATAGATAAAAACTTTCATATAGATCATTGGATATGACAAGTGTGATTCTTTGCAATAGTTTTGCGATATGGAAATGATGATATGTGATGCCATGTTAGTGAGTAATTGTGCTTAAGTAAGAATATTAGTGTTAAGGTTTGTGATTCCCTATGCAAGCACGTTAAGTCAATAGTTATGCAATGAAGTTATATCCTACTATGGTGCATTATTCGGTGTTAGTTATGTTCAATGCATGTTTATGACCGTTTTCGTTTTTTGGTTGGTTGCTTCTCAATCTTTTGCTAGCCTTCATTTGTACTAAGCGGAAATACTGCTTGTGCATCCAAAATCCTTAAAACCAGTTTTGCCTTATGAGTCCACTATATCTACCTATATGCGGTATTCCAATGCCGTTCCAAGTAAATTTGCGTGTGCCAACTCTAAATTTCAAAATAATTTTTCTGTTTTGTGTGCCCATACCGCTCATGAAGCGGAAGGGGGTAGCCAATATCTTCCATGCTAGGTGTGTTATTCTCACGATGAGTGTTTATTCACTTGTCATTGCACGAGAGTGTGGCGGTAATAGGGATGCCCAGTCCCGAAATGTGAAATGAAATGAAATGAAAAATCCTATGTGATCACAATAATAAATTCCTTGGAAAGTGATGGTATGGAGGGCACCCGTGGATACGGCTAGCCATGGATTGTGAAAGAATTGATGGAAAGGAATAAACTTTATTTTCGGTTTGGGAACCGCCTATGATGTATGTAGCATGGAAGATATTGGGAATTCTCATTCGTTTTCGTTGACAGGAAAAGCATGCCTCCCAAAATATTTTTATCTCTTTAATTTCAGCTTTGAGCTCTGGCACATTTGACAAATCTCTACTTCCCTCTGCGAAGGGCCTATCTATTTACTTTTATGCAATTTTTATTTTTCTTAAGTCTCCATCTTCTCTTACAAAAGCACCAACTAGAGAACACTATTGTCATACTTGTGCATTGGTTGTAGCTAATATTTGAGTGTGTTTCATGAATGGATCAATGATTGAGCATAATGGGCTAGGGATAACTTTCTTTAGCATTGATATTTTGAAAGACATGGTTGCTTGTTAGTATGCTTGAGTATCTATGTTTTCATGTAAAATTATAGACTATTGCTTTGAATCATATAAGTCCAACGTCCATGCTACAAAAGAAAAGAATATGTGATGAATATGTTAGGCAGCATTCCACATCAAAAAATCTGTTTTTATCATTTACCTGCTCGAGGACGAGCAGGAATTAACCTTGGGGATGTTGATACGTCTCCAACGTATCTATAATTTTTGATTGTTCCATGCTGTTATAATATCAATCTTGGATGTTTTTACAATCATTTACAGCAATTTTATATCATTTTTGGAGACTAACCTATTAACCTAGTGCCCAGTGCCAGTTGCTGTTTTCTGCCCTGTTTTTGTTTCACAGAAAATCAATATAAAACGAAGTCCAAATACAGTGAAACTTTTTGGAGATTTTTTCTTGGGCAAGAAGAATACCAGAAGCTTCGAGGGGAGGCCAGAAGACCTTGGTGGGCCCCATGAGCCACCAGGGCACGCCCTGGTACCTTGTGGGCCCCACCAAGCTTCGTTTGACCTAATTCCAGCACTATAAATTCCAGAAAAATCAGAAACCCTCAGGGGAGTCCACGAAATACTTTTTACGCCGCCGCAAGCCTCTGTTCCAGAGAGATCCCATCTGGGGTCCTTCTCCGGTAATCTGCCGGAGGGGGAATCGATCACGGAGGGGCTCTACATCAACCTTGCTGCCTCTCCGATGATGCGTGAGTAGTCTACCACAGACCTTCGGGTCCATAGGCAGTAGCTAGATGGCTTCTTCTCTCTTTTTGATGTTCAATACAATGTTCTCCTTGATGCTCTTGGAGATCTATCCGATGTAATCTTTCTTTGCGGTGTGTTTGTTGGGATCCGATGAATTGTGAGTTTATGATTAGATTATCCATGAAATTATTTGAGTCTTTGTTGCACTCTTTTATGCATTATTATTATAGCCTCGTATTTCTTCTCCAATCTATTGATTTGGTTTGGCCAACTAAGTTGATTTATCTTGCCATGGGAAGAGGTGCTTTGTAGTGGGTTCGATCTTGCGGTGCTCAATCCCAGTGACAGAAAGGGACATGACACGTATGTATCGTTGCTACTAAGGATAAAAAGATGGGATCTATTCATTGGGTTTATTAATTCGTGAGTTTGTCTTGTCTACATCATGTCATCGTTCTTAAGGCATTACTCCGTTCTTATGGACTTAATACACTAGATGCATGCTGGATAGCGGTCGATGTGTGGTGTAATAGTAGTAGATGCAGGCAGGAGTCGGTCTACTAATCTTGGACGTGATGCCTATATACATGATCATTGGTTTGGATATCGTCATGATTATTTGCTTTTCTATCAATTGCCCAACAGTAATTTGTCTACCCACCGTATGCTATTTTCTCGAGAGAAGCCTCTAGTGAAATCTATGGCCCCTGGGTCTATCAAAATCATATTACTAAAACAGTAAAAATATTGCTGCCATTTTCTTTTATTTATTTTATTTAGTATTTTGCTGCAATCTATCAATCTATCAAATACAATTTAATCTTGCAATCTTACCGCCAAGGGATTGACAACCCCTTGTTTGCGTTGGGTGCAAGGATTTGTTGTTTGTGTGCAGGTACTGCTTACTAGGTGTTGTGTGATTCTCCTACTGGTTCGATAAACTTGGTTTCATAATCGAGGGAATTACTTATCTCTACTGTGCTGCATCATCCCTTCCTCTTTAGGGAAATACCAACGCAAGCTACAAGTAGGAGAAGGTCCACCGGATTCATGCTCGGGCAAACCTCGGAGTTAAACTCCGGTGCACCTGTGCTGGGAGTGTGTTCGGCCAAGGGCGGACCCTAGCTCTCCGGCGCTGGGACCGGATCCGGACTCGAGGCCGGATCCGAACTGAGGACCGGCCCGGAGGTGAGGCCGAGGAGGGAATCCGAAGTTAAGGCCTCGGAATTATTAGGCTCCTCAGGTAAAGCTGAGAACCCAGTAAGGACCAGATCGCCCCGAGAGTTGGTGACGTACTCTAGGTTACCGAACCTGATTTTTTGCTCGGGGGCGAAGCTGTCGACCTGGCCAAGGTGACCGGTCGGGTCAGCGTGCAGCACGATGCTGCTGAACGCGAAAAGCTGACCGGGGACGAAGATGTCCCCGCTGCGGACGCCATCGCAGATGACAAGGTGAGCCATTGATCCTTGGTGACCCAATGGCGGAACTCTCAATGAAAGCACCAATGTCGGTACCAAAACCGGCAGATCTCTGGTAGGGGGTCCGAGCTGTGGATCGTGGAGTCAATGGGTAACAGGGAGCGTAGAGACAGCGATTACCCAGGTTCAGGCCCTCTCGAGGAGGTAAAACCCTACGTCCTGCTTGATTGTATTGATGTGATGATACGATGATTACAGAGTTGATCTACCTCGAGATCGGATGGCTAAACCCTAGGTGGGTACGATGATCATTGTCTCCCTCTACGGACTAAACCCTCTGGTTTATATAGACACCAGAGGGACCTAGGTTACATATGGTCGGTTGCCATCAGGGGATAAACATGCCAGTTACGCTAAATATTTCTTGGAGGAGACGCCAAGTCTTCGGAGGTTTTCTTCTGGTGCACGGGGTCGCCCACAATTCGGCCTTCCTTTGACGAGTAGAGAGCGGCCCACTAGTCCGGCCTATGAGAGATAGGCCGGCAGCCCGAGTACCCCCCAGTCCGGGACACCCTCAAACGGTGTCGCACAAAACAAGCATGCTCATCTAATGATTTTCCCTCAACTAAGCTAGTTGGGTTTTTAGCACGAGCACAAAGGGATCGAAGATGATCCAAGTAGAAAGCTTCAGCAGTATGATAGATTTTGGGTGGTTCTTCAACCATTGGTTTAGCAAGTACAACTATTTTTTTGGTATTTTACGTTTCCTACCCATAACTAAAGATAGAAAACAAGAGCACAAAATAAAAACTACTTAGTGATAAAGCAAACAAGCACACACGAGAATATCAACCCCACGCTATTGCTCCCCGGCAACGGCGCCAGAAAAAGGTCTTGATAACCCACAAGTATAGGGGATCAGTTGTAGCCTTTCTCGATAAATAAGAGTGTCAAACCCAACGAGGAGCTAAAGGTAGAATCAATATTCCCTTCAAGTTCTATCGACCACCGATACAACTCTACGCACACTTAACGTTTGCTTTACCTAGAACAAGTATGAAACAAGAAGTACTTTGTAGGTGTAATGCTAGAACTACTTTGCAAGAATAAAACTAGGAGTACTTTGCGAGAATAAAACTACGAGTAATTTGCAAGATAATAAAAGCTAATTGTTTAGTAGAAAGCTTTTGTAACACAAGAGAATGATTTGTCCCTAGGCAATCGATAACTAGACCGGTAATCATTATTGCAATTTTATATGAGGGAGAGGCATGAGCTAACAAACTTTCCGTACTTGGATCATATGCACTTATGATTGGAACTCTAGCAAGCATCCGCAACTACCAAAGATCATTAAGGTAAAACCCAACCATAGCATTAAGTAACAAGTCCTCTTTACTCCCATACGCAACAACCCCCTTACTCGGGTTTGTGTTTCAGTCACTCACGCAACCCACTATAAGAGAATTATGAACGTATTGCAAACCCTACAACGGGAATCCCTCATGCTTGTGCGACACGGAGGGCACCATAGGACAGCACCAAAATAAAACATACAACTCAAACCAACCACTATCATCAATCAACCCATAGGACAAAACGAATCTACTCAAACATCATAGGATGGCCTCAAATCATTGGATAATAATATGTAGCATTTAGCACCATGTCTAAGTAGAGATTACAGTGGGGAGAAGAGGTGTTACACCGCTGCATAGAGGGGGAGAGAGTTGGTGTTGACGGCGGCGAAGTTGTTGGTGTAGATCGCCGTCACGATGGTTGCCACGGCGGCGTTCCGGCGCCACCGGGAGAGAGGGGGAGAGAGCCCCCCTCCTCCTTCTTCTTCTTCCTTGGCCTCCCCGCTAGATGGGAGGAGAGTTTCCCCTCTGGTCCATGGCCGCCATGGCTCCTGGAGAGCAGGAGCCCCTCCGAGATTGGATCTCTCTCTCTGTTCTCTTCTATTTCGCGTTCCTATTTTTTGGCCGAAAACCGTTTCTTAAATTCCTGGAGATCTGTAACTCCGATTGGGCTGAAATTTTGAGGGGATTTTTATCCAGATATTAGCTTCCTTGCGGCGGAAGGACACCCTCAACCGACCTACAGGGGATCCACAAGCACCCTAGGCGCGCGTAGGGGGGCCCGCGCCCTCCAGGCTTGCCGTGTCCTCGGGCATCGTCTCGCGTTGATTCTTTTTCCCAAAAATCACATATATTCCAAAATAAATCTCTTTAAATTTTTATCGCGTTTGGACTTCGTTTGATATGGATTTTCTGCGAAACAAAAAACATGCAACAAACAGGAACTGGCACTGGGCACTAGATCAATATGTTAGTCCCAAAAAACAATATAAAATGTTGCCAAAAGTATGTGGAAATTATAGGATAATGGCATGAAACAATCAAAAATTATAGATACGATGGAGACGTATTAGGAATCCACGTCGGAAGGTACTGGGTGAATCAAATGCACGTACACATTCCTTTGCACCCACTATATGCCCTTCCGTTCGAGGAGACAGGTCCTCAAATTCTACTGTGGCATTAGTTTTTATGGGCCAGCGGTTCTACCGCTCTGTCTAGCGGTTGTACCGCTGGACTGGTTGTTCCGGCACAACCACCGCTCCTAAGGGTGTTACCCTACGGTTTGCCACCTCCAAGAAACTGTCAAGCAGTTGTACCGCTGCCTCCGGGCGGTTGCACCGCCTGGTGCTTAGCAGCCCCCTGTTCTGGTGCTTGGCGGTTGTTCTGGCCCAGCACCGCTCAACTACCGGACTCCGTTCTGTAGTGGAGCAGATGGTGGGCGCTGGAGGACCGATTGTTCCCGGAGGGTTTTTGCCAACCGGTACTACCGGTGTAAGGGGCGGTTGTACCGCCCATGACTTTGCCACCACCTGAACTCTGGTCGGGCGGTTGCACCGGCCCAACTACCGCCTCTACCACCGCTATGGGGGTGACGCCCTTCTGTGATGAAGCGGTTGTTGGGCGGTTGTAGACCGGTTGTTCCCGGGTGACTCCGGACAACCAGTACTACCGGTGCTGGTTCCGGTTGTACCACCGAGCCCTTCTTCTGCAGGGTACCCCGTGTTTTCCGGTTGTACCGGTGACTCGGGCGGTTGTACCACTGCAGTGTAAAAACTGCCATAACGGTTGGATTTGGGGGATACTATATAAGGAGGTGGTTCTTCCACCTACCTTCCACCTCTTACCTCTCTCTCTCCTTCATTAATGCCCTTCAAGCTTTCTTGCCCGATCTCTCTCTCTAGCCACTCAAACTTGTTGATTTGCTAGGGAGTGAAGGAGGAGACCTAGATCTACACTTCCACCAAAGGAAATTTGATTCCCCCATACTTTCTTGTGTGGATTTTGTTACTCTTGGGTGTTTGGGCACCCTAGACGGAAGAGGTCACCTCGGAGCCATATTCCATTGTGGTGAAGCTCCGTGGTGGTGTTGGGAGCCTCCAATTAAGTTGTGGAGAGAGCCTTAACCTTGTTTGTAAAGGTCCGGTTGCCGCCTTCAAGGGCACCACTAGTGGAATCACGGCATCTTGCATTGTGCGAGGGCGTGAGGACAATACGGTGGCCCTAGTGGCTTCTTGGGGAGCATTGTGCCTCCACACCGCTCTAACAGAGACGTACTTCCCCCTAAAGGGAAGGAACTTCAGTAACACATCCTCGTCTTCACCGGCTCCACTTGTGGTTACTTCTTACCTTTACTTTGCGCAAGCTATTGTTGTGTAGTATCATTTGCTTGCTTGCTTGTTGTTGTTATTGTTAGCATCATATAGGTTGCTCACCTAGTTGCACATCTAGACAACCTATTTGTTGCTATACCTAACTTGTTAAGAAAAGCTAAAAATTGGTAGTTGCCTATTCACCCCTGTAGTCAACCATATCGATCCTTTCATAGTGATTCTTCATGGCATCATCAATATATAGGCATTACGTCCGAGACAAATAGACCGACATCCATCTGCATCTACTACTATTACTCCACCCCTCGACCGCTATCCAGCATGCATCTTAAGGTATTAAGTTCATAACAAACAGAGTAATGCTTGGAGCATGATGACATAATGTAGACAAAGCAACACCTAATAAAATGTTCGAGCCCCATCGTTTTACCCTTAGTAGCACAATACAAATACGTGCCTTGCAACTCCTCTTGTCACAGAGTAAGGACACCGCAAGATTGAACCTACTACCAAGCACCTCTCCCACCGAAGATAAATAAATCTAATTGGCCAAAAGAGATAGATAGATCAGAGAGAAATACAAGGCTATAAAATCACGCATAAATGAATCTCAGAAAAGACTCAAATACTTTCAATGAATAATCTGATCATAAACCCATAATTCATCGGATCCCAACAAACACACCGCAAGAATTACATCGAATATATCTCCGAAGATATCATTGTATTGAAGATCAAAAAGAGAGAGCGAGAGAGAAAGAGAGCCATTTAGATACTGCAATGGACCTGTAGGTCCTATGGGAACTGCTCACACAACATCATGGAGGCAGTTGCTCTATGTGCTTCACTTATATCTTTTGAGCTAGGCAGTTGCTCTAGTGCTTCACTTATATCTTTTAGAGCACGGCGGTGGTTATATTTTCAAGAAATAGTTGCACTCTCATGCTTCACTTATATCTTTTTGAGAGTCTAATGATTAGCAATGGTAATATGCACGGGTTATGAATTTGGTCCTGATATGATATGTATTCAAGAGGGATATAATAAAAACTTTCATGTAGATCAATGAATATGATAAGTTTGACTCCTTGCAATAGTTTTGCAATATTAAGATGGTAATATGTGGGAGGTATTAGTAGATAATTGTGGTTTAGTTAGAATATTGGTGTTAAGGTTTGTGATTCCCGAAGCATGCACGTATTATCTATCGTTATGCAAAGAAGTTGGAGCATTATTTATTATTGATTGTCTTCCTTTGTGTGGCGGTCGGGGGCGCGCGATGGTTAACTCCTACCAACCTCCCCCATAGGGGCATGCGTAGTAGTACTTTGCTTCGAGGGCTAATAAACTTTCGCAATAAGTATGTGAGTTCTTTATGACTAATGTGAGTCCATGGATTAAACGCACTCTCACCCTTCCGCAATTTGCTAGCCTCTTCGGTACCGTGCATTGCCCTTTCTCACATCGAGAGTTGGTGCAAACTTCGCCGGTGCATCCAAACCCCGTGATATGATACGCTCTATCACACATAAGCCTTCTTATATCTTCCTCAAAACAGCCACCATACCTACCTATCGTGGCATTTCCATAGCCATTCCGAGATATATTGCCATGCAACTTCCACCGTTCCATTTTTATGACACACATCGTCATTGTCATATTGCTTTGCATGATCATATAGCTGACATAGTATTTGTGGCTCAGCCACCGTTCATCATTTTTATACATGTTACGCTAGCATCATTGCACATCCTGGTACACTGCCAGAGGCATTCATATAGAGTCATATTTTTGTTCCAGTATCGAGTTGTAATATTGAGTTGTAAGTAAATAAAAGTGTGATGATCATCATTATTAGAGCATTGTCCCAGTGAGGAAAGAATGGTGGAGACTAATGAGTCCTCGAAAAAGTGGGGATGAGGTCCCTGAGACCGTTCTAAAAAAAAAGAGGCCGGAAAGAGCCCACAAAAAAATGAGAAAAAGAGAGAGGGGGCAATGTTACTATCCTTTTTCCACACTTGTGCTTCAGAGTAGCACCACGTTTTTCATATAGAGAGTCTCCTATTTTGTCACTTTCATATGCTAGTGGGAATTTTTCATTATAGAACTTGGCTTGTATATTCCGATGATGGGCTTCCTCAAATGCCCGAGGTCTTCATGAGCAAGCAAGTTGGATGCACACCCACTTAGTTTTCATGTTGAGCTTTCATACACTTATAGCTCTTAGTGCATCCGTTGCATGGCAATCCCTACTCCTCGCATTGACATCAATTGATGGGCATATCCATAGCCCGTTGATTAGCCTCGTTGATGTGAGACTATCTTCTTATTTTTGACTTCTCTTATTTATCTCTACCACCACACTCTATTCCACCCATAGTGCTATATCCATGGCTTGCGCTCATGTATTGCGTGGGGGTTGAAAAAGCTGAAGCGCGTTAAAAAGTATGAACCAATTGCTTGGCTAAAACCGGGGTTGTTCATGATAAATATTTTGTGTTAAGAAGATGGAGCATGACAGGATTATATGATTTTGTAGGGATAACGTTCTTTAGCATTTTTATTTTGAAAGACATGATTGTTTATTAGTATGCCTGAGTATTGATGTCTTTATATCAAACTATAGACTATTGCTTTGAATCATTCGGATCTTATTATTCATACCGTAAGAGAAAGATTACATGATGAAACATGATAGGTAGCATTCCACATCAAAAATTCTGTTTTTATCATTTACCTACTCGAGGACGAGCAGGAATTAAGCTTGGGGATGCTTGATACATCTCCAACGTATCTATAATTTTTGATTGTTCCATGCTATTATAGTATCAATCTTGGATGTTTTATATGCAATTATATGCCATTATATATCATTTTTTGGGACTAACCTATTAACCTAGTGCCCAGTGCCAGTTGTTGTTTTCTGCTTATTTTTGCCTTTTCAGAAAATCATTATCAAAAAGTGTCCAAACGAGAAAAAAAACTTTGGATTAATTTTTTCTGGACCAGAAGAGACCCACGAAGCTTCGGGAGAAGACCAGAAGAGCCATGAGGAAGCGACAAGCCTGGAGGGAGTGCCCAGGGGGGTAGGGCGCGCCCCCCAGGCTTGTGGGCCCCTCGTTGCCCCTCCTAGCCTAATTCCAGTGCTATAAATTCCCAAATATTCCCAATATACCAAAGAGACAGAAGAGAAAACCTTTCCGCCGCCGCAAGCCTCTGTTCTTCTGTGATCCCATCTGGAGGCCTTTTCCGGTACTCTGCCGGAGGGGGAATCGATCACGGAGGGCTTCTTCATCAACCTTGCTGCCCTTCCGATGATGTGTGAGTAGTTTACCACAGACCTACGGGTCCATAGCTAGTAGCTAGATGGCTTCTTCTCTCTCTTTGATCTTCAATACCATGTTCTCCTCGATGTTCTTGGAGTTCTATCTGATGTAATCTTCTTTTGCGGTGTGTTTGTTGGGATCCGATGAATTGTGAGTTTATGATCAGATTATTCATGAGAAATATTTGAGTCTTCTCTGAGCTCTTTTATGTATGATTATTATAGCTTTGTATTTCTCTCTGATCTATCGATTTGGTTTGGCCTACTAGATTGATTTGTCTTGCAATGGGAGAGGTGCTTTGTGATGGGTTCAATCCTGCGGTGCTCAATCCCAGTGACAGAAAGGGACATGACACGTATTTGTATTGTTGCCATTAAGGATAAAAAGATGGGGTTCAATCATATTGCTTGAGTTTACTTTGTCTACATCATGTCATCTTGCTTAAGGCGTTACTCTGTTTCATACTTAATACCCTAGATGCATGCTCGATAGCGGTCGATGGGTGGAGTAATAGTAGTAGATGCAGGCAGGAGTCGGTCTACTTGTCTCGAACGTGATGCCTATATACATGATCATTGCCATAAATCCGTCATAATTATTTGCTTTTCTATCAATTGCCCAACAGTAATTTGTCTACCCACCGTATGCTATGTGTTCGAGAGAGAAGCCTCTACTGAAAACAATGGCCCCCGGGTCTACTTTATCATATATTAAAAACCTAAAAATACCTTGCTGCAATTTATTTACTTTTATTTTATTTATTATTTTAGTTTATCTATTTACCTCTATAAGATTTAATCCTTGCAAATAACCGCTAAGAGGATTGACAACCCTCTTATTTGCGTTGGGTGCAAGTGTTTGCTCTTGTGTGTGCAGGTGCGCTTTACCGAATTTTGCTTGGTTCTCCTACTGGATTGATAACCTTGGTTCTTAACTGAGGGAAATACTTATCTCTACTATACTGCATCATCCTCTCCTCTTCGAGGAAATACCAACGCAGTCTACAAGTAGCAGGGCACCGTTCCCGTCGCCGCCGCCGCACCCTTCCTGTCGCCGCCGCCGCTTCCTTCCTGTCGCCACCACCTCTTCCTTCCCTTCGCCGCCACCGCACCCTTCCCGTCGCCGGCAGTGGAAGAGGAGCCGTCGATGCCGAGATCAACGAAGAAGAAGAAGTTTGAGTGACTAATACATCATCTAAAATACATCACCTGTTGGAGTTGGACACTTTCCGTGATGTAAAAATCAGGTTTTTGTTGATGTATAATTTACATCAAGCAGTTTTTGGGCTGCTATTTTACATCACCTATTGAAGATGCTCTTAGGACCCAGCTGCCATGGGAGGGTAGGACAAAAGATGTTATGCAAGTTCTTATTATAAGCATGTATGACTATATACGGAATGCATGCCTACATATGATTGACGAATTGAAGCTATTGTGTATCGCTCTAGGTTGTGACTGTCACATGATGAATGTCATGCAAATATCCATCGCTACTCCATGCCTACGCTGTGCTCATATTATCTTTGCTAAGTTACTACTATTGCTACTGATGTCCCAACTACTACAAAACTGCTACTGTTACCGTTACCATTATTATTGCTATTGTTACTGCTGCCATCAAAAATATCATATTACTGCGCTACTAATACTTTGCTGCAGAGAACAACTTCTTAGGTGTGGTTGAATTGACAACTCAACTGCTAAGGCTTATAAATATTCTTTGCCTCCCCTTGTGTCGAATAAATTTGGGTGAAATACTACCATCGAAGACTATTGCGAATCCCTATACTTGTGGGTCATCAGGTGTGGCGAAAAGAAATGAACAATGGTTGGCGGTTGGTGCGCGACTGGGTTTTTACATCACCTGGGAGAAATTTGCATCTTCAGGTGTTGTATTTTACAACACTTGGAGTAGGTGATGTAATTTTTTTTACATCTACATCATCTGTTGGAGGTGCGTTTTTGGACCTCGAAGATGCAAAAGTTAGTTATTTTTGCATCTACATTTTCTATTGGAGATGCTCTTAGTTGTGGTTGTTGTTTCTTGTTGGAAGGTGGCTGTAGGCTCTCAACCTTTCGTTGGGGCAGATCCACTGCTGGATTTGTTTTTTTATCACACTGTTGAATTTGTAGTACCCTGTAAAGCTGTCACTCTATCTTCTAATCGCAATGAACACAGTACCCAGTGCTTTTGCAAAAAAAAAACAGAGTAACCATTACAGATTAGGGCATCTCCAACGCTGACCCTTAAACCGCCCGCAGACGTCCGGATCGCACGGTCCGGACTTCAAAAGCCATCCAACGCGGACCTGTATTGGTCCGCCGGGCGGTTCAGACCACGTTTTTCCCACAAACCGGAACCAAACGTGGGGAAGCTTTGCGGGAGTCCGGACATCCGTCTGACCAATAAAAAGAAACCACATACTCTCTCCTTTTTGTCCGGATGGCGGAAGACCACTGCTGAAGGTGATTAGCATGAAGGCATTTGGCGGAAGGATGCTACCAACTTTTGCGGAAGCTATTAAGTTCTCTTTTTCATCTATTGTTTGGCGGAAGGTTGTGTACCCTGAATGTGTATTTGGCGGAAGGATGGTGTGTGCATTTTTTTGAATGGCGGAAGGACGTGTAGCACTTTGGCAGAAGGATTTTTTGAATTAGCATAAGTGATTAGCATGTTTCCGCCATGTGAGTTGGATTTTAGCAAAAACTTTTCATGTAATCACACGTTAGGAGTTGGCGGAAGGCTACTAATTTAACATAAAGATTTGGTGAAAAGTTGTTTGGTGCTATTTCTTAAGTTAATCAAAACGGACATATGAGGTTACGGTTGGATGGCCAGCTACCGTATCAGCGTCCGGACACCGGTCCGGATCGATTTTTGAACAAATACTGTGTTCGTTTACGGGTCAGTGTTAAAGATGCCCTTACGTCCGTATCTTTTCTACTCCCATGTTGGAAAACCGGAAACTTATGTATTCGGGTATGGTTTATGGTTTCGCAACATGGAGTGACGATGACGGTCATGCCCAGCCTGGCGGACCCACAGCGTGACAACACCCCTAAACAAAAAATCTACTTGCACCCTTTCTATATACAGATTGCTAAGTCACATCTAGATGTGATATAGTTATCTCACATCTAAGTCTTCCACCACACGATCTAGGCGCTGTAATTTTCGTGCAAATTGTTGATCGCTTGTTGGCCCATGGTTTTCCCTCGTACGTTGTTTGTTTCCTGCGTTCCTTGTGAGCAATTTTCTCGTGCGCGTCCTGTAGTCTCTCCTGGGCCGTGCTTTTTTGCCTGTGTGGAGAATGTCCTTTTGTATTGTTTTTTTTTTGTGGGCGCTGAGAAGAATTGAAAGAGTCTAGCGAGTACTTTCTCAAGCTTGGTCATCCTGTTCCCCACTCCCTCTTCTCATTCCTATTCTCCTTTTTCTCTAGTACTAGCAGAGATGGTTAGCAGAAAGGACGGTGTTATCTAAAAATTCTCAATTTTCATTCATTTTTTCATTGATCTATGTGTTTTCTATGCACAATTATTCGTTGCAATATGGCCCGATCTAGTTGATTGTCCATCTTATGCACAATTTTTTTAAATATGATTATTTTATAAGTTTTTCCTTTTCTTTTTTATAAGTTTTTGTTCGTTTTCTATTTTTGTTTGTTTTTGTTTTTCCTTTTGTTTTCCTATTTCTTTTTTGTTTTTATTATTTATTTATTTTAAATTCATGATTTTTATTGTGAGAGAACTTTCCAATATATTCATTTTCAATCATGGCAGTACAAAGAAAATCAGAGATACTAAAAATTACAACGAAGTCCGTGGACAACCTAGCACCGACTATAATTACTGGAGCGAGACGAAGGTGCGTCGCTATCATTGCCCCTCCCTCGCTAGATCCGGGCAAACCTTGTTGTAGTAGACAGTTGAGAAGTCGTCGTGGTCATTTTTTTATTTTTGAAATTTATGATTATTTTTTGTCAGTTGCATCTTCATCACCAAACACACAATTGCATGTTTTCAATGCAACTGCAACTTGAAGAGGTCAATGTGTGTTTGTTGCGAGTGATCGAAAATAAAATCGGGTTCTCATCAAAATGAGAATTAACTATGTCACATCTTCACTCTTTAATTCCCCAAGTCGACTTCACACTCGTGATTGTATCTCCACTCTTCGGCTCGAGTTGATGTTGTTGTTAACTAAGGCTAGCCGCTTAGTCTTTTTTTTGCATGCATTTTATCTGACCTCGACCTAATTGCCTGTCTATTCTAGACACGTAATTTGTTTGATTCATACCCATTTTTCGTTTCAGTTATAAGTCCACCCTCTACATGTAATTAGAGGGTAGACTCATTGTTTGGTCCTAGTTGCAAGCCCACCTTCGACATGCAACTTGCCTGCTTTTTTTTGCCTATATGCAACTGCGCGTGCTCAATATTTGTCCTAGTTGCAAGTCCACCGTCGACACATAACTGGGGGTTCGACCTCTTATGTCCCAGTTGCAAGTGCACCCCCGACATGCAACTGGGCCTTGAACCATTTTTATCCCAATTTCAAGTCCACCATCGGCACGCAACTGGGGGGGTGACCCTTTTGTTCTAATTGCAAGACTCGCCTCGACCCGCAACTCGGCCACGTAGTTTTTTTTCCAGCTCAGATGCAAGTTCACCCTCGACTCGCAGCTGGGCATGTAGTTGTGTCTTCGTTAGTTGCAAGCTCACCCTCGACTTGCGACTAGGCCCATAGTTGTTTTCATCCTAGTTGCAAGTTCCCCCTCGAGCAACAACTAGACCCATAGTTGTTTGATGTATTTTTTCTACCAGTTGCAAGCTCATGCTAGTCATTCATAATTGGGTCGTTGTAGTTGTTTTCATCCCAATTGCAAGCCTATCCTCGACCGAACCAAATCATCGTCCACACGCAACTAGGCTCGTAGTTGTTTTTCGTTCCAATTGCAAGCTCACCCTTGACTCGCAACTGGGCTCCATAATTGTTTTCATCTCAGTTGCAAGCCTACCCTTGACTCAAAACTGAACCCCGTAGTTGTTTTTGTCCCAGTTTCAAGCCCGCCCTCGACTCGCAACTGGACCCCATAGTTTGGTTTTCGTCCTAGTTGCAAGTCCATCCACAACTCACAACTGGGCATGTAGTTGTTTTTGTCCCAATTGCAAGCCCACCCTCGACTCACAACTGGCCCCGTAGTTGTTGCAAGCCCACCCTTGACTCGCAACTGGGTCATTTTTTTTGTTATCCCAGTTGCAAGTCCACCCTCAACTCGTAACTGGGCATGTACTTACTTTTGTCCTAGTAGCAAGCTCACTCTTGACTCGCAACTGGACCCGTAGTTTTTTTTATCTCAATTGCAAGTCCACACTGGAATCGCAACTGGACCCATAGTTTTTATGTTGTCCTAGTTGCAAGTCCAACCTCGACTCGCAACTGGGTATGTAGTTGTCCCCCCCCCCCCCAGTTGCAAGTCCACCAATGACTCGCAACTGGGCCTGAAGTTTTTTGTTTGTTTTGTCTCACTTGCAAGTACATCGTCGACTTTGCAATTCAAAGAGGTTAGTTTAGTTGTTTTTTGTCCTAGTTGCAAGCCCATCATAGTCATGCAACTGCCCCCGTAGTTGTGTTTTTTTGTACCAGTTGCAAGTGCACACAAGCGACTCCGCAACCGGCCCTGTAGGTGTTGTGTCCCACTTGCAAGCCCATCCTCGACTCGTAACTAGACCCATAGTTGTTTTTGTCCCAGTTGCATGTCCACCCTCGGCTAGCAACTAGGACCATAGTTGTTCGTTGTATTTTTTGTGCCAGTTGCAAGCTCATCCTAGTCTTTCACAATTGGGTCGCTATAGTTGTTTATGTCCAAATTGTAAGCCCATCATCGACCGAACAATCATCGTCGACATGCAACTGGGCTCGTAGTTGTTTTTCGTTCCAGTTGCAAGATTATCCTCGACTCGCAACTGGACCCTGTACTTGTTTTCGTCCTGCAAGCCTAACCTTGACTTACACTAGACCCCCGTGGTTGTTTTTGTCCCAATTGCAAGCACACCCTCGACTCGCAACTGGACCTCGTAGTTTGGTTTTCGTCCCAGTTGCAAGTCAACCCTCGACTCGCAACTCGGCATGTAGTTGTTTTTGTCCCAGTTGCAAGCCCACCCTCGACTCGCAACTGGACCCCGTAGTTTGGTTTTCGTCCCAGTTGCAAGTCCACCCTCGACTCGCAACTGGGCATGTAGTTGTTTTTGTCCTAGTTGCAAGCCCATCCTCGACTCACAATTGGTCCCGTAGTTGTTACAAGTCCACCCTGGACTCGTAACTAGGCCATTTTTTTTCTTATCCCAGTTGCAAATCCACCCTCAACTCGCAATTGTGCATGTAGTTGTTTTTGTCCCAGTTGCAAGCTCACCCTCGACTCGCAACTGCACATGTAGTTTGTTTTTCATCTCAATTGCAAGTCCACACTGCACTTGCAACTGGACCCATAGTTTTTATGTTATCTCAGTTGCAAGTCCAGCCTCGACTCGCAACTGGAATCTGTAATTGTTTTCCCGCAGTTGCAAGTCCACCCTCGACTCGCAGTTGGGCATATAGTTGTGTTTTCGTTAGTTGCAAGCTCACCCTCAACTTGCAACTAGGCCCATAGATGTTTTCGTCCCAGTTGCAAGTCTGCCCTCGACCAACAACTAGGCCCATAGTTGTTTGTTGTATTTTTTGTGCTAGTTGCGAGCTCATGCTAGTCTTTAGCAATTGGGCCGATGTAGTTGTTTTCGTCCCAATTGCAAGCCCACCCTCGACCGAACCAAATCATCGTCGACGCGCAATGTGCCCGTAGTTGTTTTTCGTTCCAGTTGCACGCTCACCCTCGACTTGCAACTAGGCCCCGTAATTGTTTTTGTCTCAGCTGCAAGCATACCCTTGACTCACAACTGGACCCCTGTAGTTGTCTTTGTCCTAGTTGCAAGCCCACTCTCGACTTGCAACTGGACCCCGTAGTTTGTTTTTCGTCCTAGTTGCAAGTCCACCCTCGACTCGCAACTGGGCATGTAGTTATTTTTGTCCCAGTTGCAATCCCACCCTCGACTCACAACTGGCTCCGCAGTTGTTGCAAGCCCACCCTTGACTCGCAACTGGGCCATTTTTTTTATCCCAGTTGCAAGTCCACCTTCAACTCGCAACTGGGCATGTAGTTGTTTTTGTCCTAGTTGAAAGCTCACCCTCGACTTGCAACTGGACCCATAATTTGTTTTTCATCTCAATTGCAAGTCCACACTGGACTTGCAATTGGACCCGTAGTTTTTATGTTGTCCCAGTTGCAGGTACACACTCGACTCGCAACTGGGTCTATAGTTGTTTTTTTCCCTAGCTGCATGTCCATCCTTGACTCGAACTTGGTTCGTAGTTGTTTTTTCCCAGTTGCATGTTCATCCTCGACTAGCAATTGGGCCAGATAGTTGTTTTTGTCCCAGTTGCAGGTTCGCCCTCGACTCACAACTGGGCTTGTAGTTGTGTTTTCGTCAGTAGCAAGCTCACCCTGCGACTCGCAACTGGACCCATAGTTGTTTTTGTCCAAGTTTCAAGTCCACCCTCGACTAGAAATTGGGCCCATAGTTGTTGATTGTTTTTTTTTTGTGCCAGTTGCAAGCCCATGCTAGCATTTCGCAACTGGGCCCCTGTAGCTATTTTTGTTCCAATTGCAAGCCCTTCCTCGACCGAACAAAATCATCGTTGACTTGTAACTTGGCCCCGTAGTTGTTTTTGTCCCGGTTCTAATCCTTCCCTCGAATCACGACTGGTCCCATTTTTTATTGTTGTTATGATAGTTGCAAGTCCACCCTTGACTCGCAAATTGGGCATGTAGTTGTTTTCGTCCCAGTAGCAAGCACCCCTCGACTCACAACTGGGCCCATAGGTATTGTTCACAAGGGAGCACGCGGCTGCCACATTGTAGTAATTTCAGGCCCCAAATTTCGTTGTTGACTAATTGGGAACACGAATTCGAGTTTTCAGTGGTGGTGTTGCAGTGAGACATAGGGGGGGCACAAAGGCAACTAAAATATTCGACACTTCTATGTCTTTTTGTTGTCCATTTTTCCACCCTGAAATACACGAGGGGTGAACCGTGTCGTTGTTGTAGAGAGAAAGGGGGCAGATAAGTAATCAGAGCACCAAGGGCGATTTATCTACATGATTTTTGAACAACAGTTTCATTTTAAACTATTGCACACGCAAACAAACAATTCTGACCATCGCTCGCGGTCAACGCGGAGAGAAAAGCAGCAACAGTCGTGTGAGCTACCAATGGGCCACTGCCCGCTAGGGGAGGGCGTGAGCGCCAAACGAGTCTTTCGGCGCTTGGCGCTAATCACTAACAGGAGGAGCTCTCGACAAACAAACAAACAAACAAAAGAGTTCACACTGTATTTTCAAAAATATTCACCTAGTTCTAAAAAATGTCCACCCTGCATTTTTTAAAAGATTAACGGTGTATTTTAGAAAATGTTTTTTGTGTATCTCAAAAATGTTCATCATGCACATTTTTTAAAAGTTCATCGCGTATAGTAAAAATATGGCAACACTTTGTTAAAACGTTAACACTTTTAGAATTGCATGAACATTTATATATATATACGTGAGCATTTTTCTTCATGCAATACATGACCATATTTTCAAATTTTACTTTTTTGTAAATGCTTTACATAAAACTAGTGAAGTGGATTTTTTTCAAAAATACATATATGTATAGAAAAAAGAGAGTTTGTCATGCATGTCTTTTGGCTCATGCATGCAGACTTTTTTTCCAGTCTGGGCTGTTGTTACCTGTTGTACATTTCAAACAAACACAAGAAAGGCAAAACACACAGAGACAAAAAAAATGTTTTTGACGGTCAAATCTGGGCTGCACTTGTTCAAAATGTACAAAACGTAACAACAGCAAGGACAACAACGTATAAGGCCCATGAAAGGCGGGTGTCGGGGTTGTTCATAGTGGGGCTGGAGGATAGACCAAAAAAAAGACAAACAAACAAAATCAAAGACAAAGAGCGGGGGTGGGATTTGTTTTGGGTGAGTTGGCGCTGATCTAAGATGACGTCATGTTAGATGTGAGGTATTATCTCACACTAGTAGAATGCCTGTGCGTTGCTACGGGCAAAATACAGGAACATGAATCAAACCGGTTACTAAGTGACATGAGTGAAGTCCTTCGAATATATATTGCCTTTTATCAATTTCTGCAGCGGATACTATGAGAGAAACTATGCACCAGTCACCTGTTTTTTCGGTGGTAAATTTTTCTGATCGTCGTGTTCTTTCTCCTCTTCGTCTTCCTCCTTCTGTCCCCACGGCCCATCCTCCGACACCAGGTTGCAGCCGGTGCCGATGTCGTGCGTCACCCTAGCCAAGCCGCCTTCTTCGTACGTCCACCATTGCCCCTGACCATCCATCTATCCCCTCCCTCTCTTCTAAAAATGGATGCTCATTGTCATCTTCTTCCTCCTTCCATACACAGGACCCACCTTTTGACACTGGTGGCGGCCGGTGTCGATGTAGTGTGTTAACCATACCTCTCTGACGGTCCACCATTGCCCCCGACCATACCTCTAACCCCTCCCCCTTCTATTTCACCGGTGAGCACCCCCACCACACGATTGGTAAGGCTACATTTTTTGTTGCCAAATTTGAAATAAATAAAAAATCTCTACTCTTTCGGTCACAACTTGCACTTTATTTGAATATCAACATGGTATAAGAAAAAACATGCAATACAATGACGGTAAAGATAAGAACATACATTAAACTTCATCGGATGGTCTATCACTCTATCTTTGCACATCATGTTGGTGATAATTTGTTGAGTCCTTAGCACAACCTATACAAAACTGAAAACTATGACAGATGGTCTCTCCTGCTATAGTATATGACACTACAAAGAAATGTGAGCACATCCAGTTGTGTTTTTATCTTTTTATCAAGTTATTATGTATGAATAACCTGTTGGGTCAGAAGAATGGGACAATAAAGAAGCAAGTTGCTGCAACTAATTAGCGGAATTATGTAGAGTTTACCTCTCGTGTCATCGCCTTCATCCGGTTAATTCTATAGAAGAATGACCATCCACTACCTCCCCACCATTAATCATTGTTGAAAGTCATTAAGAATAATCAACTCCTTCATGGGTAAATTTTAAAAAATGAAATTACATGCATCATCACTGCACCATGCTGAACTTTACTATACAAGGCATGTTTTAGTCATCTATATTGAGTAGTACATGCACCGGTTCATGGAGGCATGTACCGATGATGCCCCACGTGGGGGCCCTTTTGAAGAAGATGCTTGGTCATATAAAGGTGAATGTGGGCATGTGCTTGTTCATATGAAGGTGAATTTCACTCCCATTTATGGTCTTAAGGTTTGCTGGAGAGTAGAGAAACTAACAGAGACATGTCTGATTGTGGACATGTTTATTGTTCCTGCAATTTTAGAGGCATGTTCGCAGGCTACTGCAGTGGGCTACTATGGGCACAACTCTACCCATTCTCAAAATAACTATGCAAATCTAAGATAGTAAATACAAGATGTGGGCATTAGAATAAATATGTGCTTCAATGTTAATGTTTTGGTAGCATCTGACCACTATCGGCAGTTTGGTTCTACCAGATCCAGGTACAAAGGAGAAGGCATGAATTTGAGTCGAAAGCAACATATTTCTGCAATTACAGTGTGCAAGCCAACAGGTGTGCTTTCGGTCATTGACACCAGAACCAATTTTTACTCTAATAGTCAAATCTCCAAGATGCAAATCTGCTAAAGAAAAAACTATAAAAAAACAGATATTTGTAAAACATGAACCTCGGGGAATCTTTAATGTACAATTTCATAATTTGAGGATTGTATATTTGAGAAATTCCAGCTGTGCATTTTCAACGAATGCAACAAAATGCAACAATGCCAGCTCATTTAGTTTAAACGAACGAACAAGACATGCCTTAAAAGAGCACCAATTTCATACTGTAACATAGTTGGATAGTCCAAAGCATCAATTGCTACTATCCTAATTTTTTGTCTATCCATTGCATGAAGGGGCTTCCATCCAAATAATCACTGACAAAGAGGAATGGGCAACTGTACCTGTAAAGAGCAAGTCAAGGGACCATTTACAATGTAAAAATCATCATGTATTGTGGAAATGGCATAGCTGATTAGTACTGTCAGACTTTTTGTTCTCAATCTAAGGAAAGGTTACAACTAACCCCATATACTGTGAGAACCTTTCTGCATTGACAATTTATATAACCTCATTATCTTCCATTGAAGCCATGAAGAGCATTCCGACAATCAGTTATGGGTTTATCATGAAAAGGATCCATTCATGTACCATAGAAGAGATAGAACATCTATAAGAAAACAAAGATAAACTGACAACTATGTAGAACAATCAAAGTAACTTCATGTTTCCAGTCTCATCCCCATCTTCAGCCTAGGCACATCCCCATCAGTATGACTACTAACACTTCAAAAATTGAGTTTCCAGTCTCGATTATAATCATAAACCGCAACATTGACAAAAGGGATATTGTTGTTCATGTCATCGTGTGCAAGGCAGTTGAAATACTATAATCAGTATAAAGGCCATACAAATAGATTGCAACAAAAAACTATAAAGATGCAATGACACGTTTGAAATCATCAATGGCTCCCAAGCTATTAAGGATTATATAGAAGAATAAGGTCACACTTAGCAGCAAACATGAAACTACACCAGTGAACTTGTAGGTACGTTCGACCCGCTGCTTTCCACGAGAGAATACCAAGAGAGTTGACCCGCATGACGACAATTTGAAATATAAAGTATACATGCCGAATGGCTGAGATACAACAGAATATTTTACCTTTGCACAATGCCATACTTTGTGGTAACTACCAACCTTTGTGTTGTATACTATCTTTATAAGGTCAAAATTCATTGTGTTGTACTATCCTTTGCACAACAAAATGTATTATCTTGTGTTGTACTATCCTTTGCACAACAAAATATAAAGTAGATCGCCCGTGCATTGCTACGGGCTACAGTGCATATAAATGAATCAAACAAATTATTAAGATCGTCTCTAAGGTCAAAATTCATTTCTCCCTCATACATCTGGGTGTGTTTGGACATCAAACGGGGGCCCAACGGGCCGTCTGGACGATGCGGGCATTGCAACGGGACTTACATATTCTAATGGTTCAACACTAACCGTGTCTAACGTATACCTTTCTTATCCACATGTACATTAGTTTCAATTGTCGACTCTTCTTTACCATTAAATCACTCATCTTCCACCCACTATCTTCACCTCTTCGCCTCCCCAATCCAAGGTCACCATTGCATCTGGCTTGCAAACTCCCCCTCCCCACTCGCCGACACATACACTATAAATTCAGAAATAATAAGTCAATCCAATAGTTATATTGTACATTCCAAACTTGACACTACTCTATTTATGTCCTTGTGCATAATATTGGTGTCAACTTTTTCATCATTCAGTATTTCAAATGACGAATTAACTTCATCAATTATATTTTCTCATCGTTATCCCTGTACAAGACTGGAAAATGTTTAGGCTTGCCTAGCTTCAGCACTGAATGTACAATATGTACAAGATATATGAAGAGAATCAACATCCTTGTGTCCATCATGTGAGTAAGGATTCCTGAAGATTTCTTCTGCTTCAGTCTCCTGTTCCAGTAGAGCCAACGTCTATCTCATCAACATCAAACTCTGAAAAGAGCACCTGATTCAGGCTCGCACTTACAATAAATATTACTCAATTTGATAATAAAGTGCTCCAGACATAAAAGAAAAAGCGTGGCTACCTCTGCTCTAATGTTCTTTGTGAACGGCTGATTAGCATCCCAATAGACTCCAATGTCCTTGAAGTTGAGCTACAAAATATGGAACTGGATAAATAAGGTATTGAACATCACCCTAAAAATTAACCTTTTTGTTAAAAAAAATTCAAACTTTCATTTTTCTAGATCATCATCCACATTCAAACAGTCAAGGATCACATCACCTTGGACGCAGGATACCATGTTTAACTTCACCAGCATGTTGTCTGCCTGTATCGATAGTTAACAAATAACTAAAATAAATTTCAGAGATGGTACGCGTCTATAAGGCCTAACAGGTTTCTTCGCTTTCAATGGTGTTGCAAGAACATTGCGACTTTTATAGCTATTAGAATATCCTGTCCACATACTTGAATTATTGGCCTACAACCAGTCCATCAAAATTTGGTACTCCTCTAAGAGTTACACAATCCAGATTGAAAGGAATAGGTTGTGTGGGCCACCCCAAATCGTATTTCATTCTGCATATTTACTATAAATATATAATACTTAAACATCTGAAGAAGTTCCTTTGTCTGAAATCTTTTGCTCTCCATTTTACTGCTTGTGGTACAGAAGAAGAGACATGCAAGCATAAATGTGAACAACGGCCATCATGGTGCATTAGCATAATATTTTTCTTCCCTTCCAACATAAGCCACCTCTCACTCAGCCCGGTGAAGTGGATGATGATGGGCTTCTTAGGTATTTACAGGGGTAGTCTTTGACTGAAATTTTGTACAGAGAAACCAAACATTTTACTTCAGCTCTGAAGTTTAATACTATCAATGAAGAATCTGCAACACATGGCTTCTGTCGAATACTGCAAGCATTGAACTGGCCAGTCATTTTCTCTTCCTGTCAAACTGGACTTGTAAGAACCTTCACAAACATTTTAGCAGCACGACAATCAGATACCAAAATAGCTACATGAAAATGATATTTTTTTAGTCTCAATACGCACAGTCAATACCACAGTACAACTAAGTATGTGATTGGAAAAAGGAGCAACACATTCATGTTGTTATCTTGTTCCTGCATATTCGCATGGATCTTCCAACAGTTTGCTATTTTCTAGCAAGAGAAAATCGTACTCTATCCACACGCGCAAATACAAGCAATTCATTCCTAGATATCATGGCAATCAACCGAAGTCTCGAGAGCTCACCACGATGCCGTCGCGAGGTGGAGAAGCAAGGTTGAGCAGCACTGTGGTCAGCGGAGAGCACGAAGAGGCAGGAGGCCACACACGCAACTCATGACGTTGTCCAGGCCACCGAATCGTAGTGCAGCACCACGCCTTCTATCATGCGTGCTGACCACCACACCTTCGATCCTGCGCGCTGACCACCACACCCATGGCACCTGCAGCCGTCGTTTCACCTGATGGGGAGAGGATGGGATCCACCGGTCGGACTATCATGATGTGGAGGGGATGGTTGAGGCCAAGATACGGAGGGATAGGGAACCACGAGGGACGCTGGAGGTGAGAAGGAGGGGTGGATCGGGCCCCTGTCTGATGGCACCGATGGTACCCAGCGGAGGAAGAGGAACGGGCGATGGGATCTCACCATATCCAGCGAGGCAGGGGAGAAGAACCCGTCGTGGTCGAGCATGGCGGTGGCGGCGCGCTCGCTGCGCGAAGGAGAGGTCGCGCGCGGGGCCCTGGCTCGAGATCCAGGGGTGGGAGGCAAGGATAGACCATGCGAGGTAGGGATCGCGGAGGGGGCCATGCAGGGGTGGTTTTTTTTCCTACTGCGCGCGAGGTGGGGCATCGGCTTCGACAGAAAAAAAATCGGCGAGGAGGAGGGAAGCAAACGAAACCAAACGATACCATGTACCAGCTCCCCATTAGGAGCAGAAGATAAAAGATAATATTCCATAACAAATTAAATAGGTACATAAATGCTTTCATGATGAGGTTTATTTGTCATGATTTACATGTTAATTTCCTTAAAATCCGTTATTTGTTTCCAGAAAAATCTGTTATTTGTTTCCTAAAATAAATTGCATTAATAAGAGAGATCGGTTGATTTGGATAAGTTAGGAAAGTTTAGTCCGTGATTTTTTGTACGTTAGGAAAGTGCTGCTTTGCTAAAAAAAAAGAGTGGAGAGAAAAATAAACCGGCGTGGAGAGTGATGGTGGGAGGTGAGACGAAAAAAAACCTGACAAAAAAAACCAGACGAAAGCGGGGGACGAAAAATAACCGTGGAGGCAATCCTACCAACTGAGACATTAGGAGTAGAGATTTAGATGAGATATAGTCAGACCCTTCTGTATATATCCATCTACATAACTTATTATTACACCACTACACACGCAGCGTGAAGATGTTGTTGACTTTTGTATCTCAGGTGGCACGCTTTCTACCAATCATCTTTGGCAATCGCCATAACCAGGTGGCCCAGATGGGCTTAGGCGGGCCGGCGGATCTGGTGCGCGGCGGCAGGCTGGCGCGGTGGGCCTGATGAAGCCGGCTGCTCTGGCACCGTGGTGGTGCCGCGACCGGTCAGGCGGCGGCGGCTGGATCCTTTTGGTCCGGTCCTCGGCATAGAAGGCGGCGATTCGTGCATAAGAAGCTGGATGGAGTTTTTCGAACAGATCTGGGTGAAAACCTACTCTCGGCTAGATGCCAAGGCCGGCGATGGCGGCGCTCTTCGGTGTCGTTCCCTTCTTGGAGGCATCGCCGTGGAGAAGTTCTAGACCACTATTTGATACCTCCGGGGGAAACCCTAGATCAGTAGATCGGAAGACGGCGGCGTTCTTATGTCGTTTCCCCCTTGGGGGCGTCGTTCTTGGAGGTGTGCACGGGCTCGAGGGACCAGTGGACCGCATCTTTGGTGGAGCGGTGCTTCATCCTACACATTGATGGCGACGGATCTCGACGGCGTGGTGCAGTGCAGATTCGGCGTCCGATGTGCGAGGATGGACTCGCGCAGGAGGACGACGCTGTCTGGCGTCGTGGTGGCGTCGATGGCAGAGAGACCTGGCACGGTCGATGCGTCAGTTTCTGCTCTGAAGATGGATCGATGGAAAACGGTGGTGTCGGGCCTTGCAGGATGCGCAGTGGTGCCCACTGTGAGTGCGCCGGACCGGTGTGTGACCCAGTCCCGGTATGTGGCTAGACTGGGGCATCCAGCTTTAGATGTTAGGCTTTGGTGCGATGTCTATTTGGTATTAGGCTCGGACATTCGGCACCCCTTCATCAAGGGATAGGAGTAGCAACAGGTGTTGCCAGGATGGTGGCTTCAGACGTATTGATGTATTACTCTGTAAGGTCTTTGTGAATAATTAATAAAATGGCTGCATGCATCGTCCAGATGCAAAGGCCGGGGTACATCCTTCTTTTCTAAAAAAAAAAAATAATAACCAGATACAATTCCCGAGCACATCATCGGCTTTGGTTTCATTCGGTTCGGTTCTGGTTCCAGCTTCCGACACTGCCAGGTCGTTGTCGTTGAATGCCTCCTAGTAAATGAATGAAACTTCCTTCTCCTGAAAAAAAGAATGAAACTTAATCTACAAGCCTACGACTGCATAGACAATTGTGGACGCTCTCTTCTTGTTAGGTGGCATTTCTTTATTGAAAAAAATATATTCATGTTCTTGCTCTCTTGGGATGTGCATATGTCTGAATTTTTTGGTAATGCCTCTTAGTATATCATGTTACACGATGTTCGACATATGGGGCTTAAGATTTTCTTATGCTTGTAACATGTGATTTGTTTAGTTTAATAAATCAATAAATCAGACCAGTTTCTAATATTGCACTCGTAGGTCTACATTTTAGGTGCAGTGTTTTTCTAGATAATGGAAGAGCAATTTAAGTGTAATATTTAGTTCATAGATTATTTATGCAGAGCAGTGCCTTGCAAATGACTACAGTTAGGTAAAAAAAATAGAATTGTCACTAGAATAATTTAGTGGATCGCCTTTCACCTCCAAGCATCTACATTTATAATGATCTTACAATGAACTTGTGTTTATTTCAAGAAAATGTACTCCTTGAAAAGTTGCAGTCAACTGAATAATACTTGTTTGTAAGTCGAGACCTTGAGCAACTAATATTTATTTAAATATTAATTGAGCAGTTGCATAGTTTAGAGAACATTAGCAAGTTGATCTCGAGATTAAAATTGTACACATTTTAATACCTAAAGTTGCATTGACCTATTTGCGCAATTGTAGTCTTGATGGTATCCAACTCGATAGATAGAGAAATAATGTTTAAAACAACTAAGAAATAGCAATTCCGGAAGAAAATATATTGTACTAAAGCTGTGACAATTAATATGCATCGGAGGGAGTAGCAACTTTGATCTAGAGATTAGAGATGTGAGCATCTTAGTAATATCTAAAGTTGCATAAATGTATTTGTACACACTGGTAATTTTGGTGATACGCAACTCGACCAGTTGAGAAATAATTTTTGAAAGAGTAAGAAATGGCAGTTCCGAAATAATAATCTAAGAAGGAATGTGACAGGGCGATCACGAAAGTTTCTCAGTCGTTTTGGTTGCTTACGTACGCGGATGATCACGACAGGGGGAGCAGAGAGTACCCAGCACCCTGTGTCACTCTGGGAAGGGAAACCAAATGGCTTGGTTCGGTTCTTTCGGTTTCGGTTCCGGCGACTGCAAAAGTCTAGTGGGTTTGAAATCTCTCCACTTTGTCGCGTGTCTTCCTCCTCCTTATATAATCCCCACCTTTTCCTAGCTCTAAACCTCAAACCAAGCTCGCTCATAGCTCCACAGCACACGCGAGACGTGCAATGGATTCCCTCGCCTCCTTGATCAACCTCGCCGCCTTGATCTCCGGCGCCTGCCGCGACGCGGAGATGCTGCCTGGTGCGCTCATCTCCTGTGGCGTCCTCGAAGCAGCCGCAGCGCTCTGCCTCGTCATCTCCAGGGCGCCGGGAGGTATATTTCTCCACCATGGCAAAGCACCCTTCTTCTTGTACTACGGCATCCTCATCGCCGTGGTGATCTTCGGGCTCCTCCAGGCGTCCGCCGGCTTCTGGGTGTCAGCCGACGTGGTCGGACGACGCGCCGCTGGGAAGACGATCCTGTGGCTGGGCCTCCTGCCCATCGTCTTCGTGGCTGCGCTTGGAGGCTCTGTCATTCTCAACATGAAATAGTTGATCCCGCCTTTCGACGTTTGCTATCATGTAGTACCGACGCTGTTGTAATCTGTTCGTCTGTTTCAGTTGTGCCTTTGTGTGTGTATACGTGCGCGCGCACGCACGTGTGAGCTTCGAGGTTTCATTTCCTTCCACCTGTGGAGTATGTTGGTGAAGATGAGATTTGGGTTATTGAGCTGTAACTGTTGATGAATAGCGGAGGATTTGTGTGCTGTTGTGCCTTCGATCCATAATATGGATTTTATTTTTTTGAGCTGCATATGGAGTTGTTGTTTGTTTTTTTTTTTTTTTGATCTGGAACACCTGGCATTCCAAATTACTTCGGACCGACCAAATCGGCGGTCACCGCACGAATTACATCGACAGGGATATCCGAGTACCAAACAAGTTGGCCGTCGGTAGGACCCTTTGAACCAAGAGAGGCCAGCACATGCGCCAGGGAGTTACATGCCCTAGGGGAGTACACAAAACGATGATCTATGAAGCCAGTATTTAGCTGGAACTTTGCTTCCCGGAACAGCACACCAAGAGGTCCACGATCAGCAGCGTCGAAGGTTATAGCCTGCTGCAGAGCCAAGCAATCAGTCTCAAAAATAACGCGGCCCATACCATGTTGCTCTGCTAGACGGATTGCATGCAAAAGCGCGTGGGCTTCAGCCTGAAGTGCAGATCCCAGTTGATTCAGAGCCCCTGAGGCCGCCATTTCAACATCATGGAGTTGTTGTTTTTTAAGGGATGCATATGGAATTGTTTGTAATGTAGTCTTCTCTGATTTTCCAATCTATATACGGAAAAAACACACACAGTTGTAGAGGAAGCAGAGGGGAACGAAACTCGTCCGCTCGGCCTGTTCAATTTCACTAAAAATATGGGCCGAACTTGCAGCAACCTACTACTTCAACAGGACTAGCCTGGCCCAAACTTTTGAATATCGCTCAGGCCGAACTCAGGCAGCCCATAAGAGTTTTGTGTGCTCCATGATAGCCGACTGAAAGCGTGTGTGTTTTCTTCTCCGCGTCCGCGGAGCTTCCCCCTTCCTACCGCATTGTATATTGTTTCTTCTCTGCTGGGCTGCTCTCCTCTCTCAAACATCCCTGACTCCTTGTATTTTCCTCCGTTGACCATCGCTGGGACTGCTTCTTCTGGATCTGATGGAGGCCGCGATTGCATGGCTGGTGCAGACCATCCTTGCAACCCTCCTGATGGACAAGATGGAGGAGTGGATTCACCAAGTCGGGTTTGGCGACGACATCGAGAAGCTCCAGTTTGAGGTCGAGAGAGTTGACATGGCGGTGGCTGCTGTGAAGGGGAGGGCGGCCGGAAACAGGCCGCTGTACCGGGCTCTCACTCGTGTCAAGGAACTGCTCTACGACGCCGACGAGGTGGTCGACGAGCTCGACTACTACAGGCTCCAACAGCAGGTGCAAGGAGAAGAAGATACACCTACTGCCGGGCCGCCTGCAGATCCAAGGGTGCTAGTTCCTTCCAACTTTGCTGTCCAACCAGGTACTACGTCACTACTGCCTGTACGTAGATCCAAGTATGTTAAACTGCTAACGTATTAGTTTGATCCTATCTTGCTTATAAAAACGAAATTAATTATCAGTTGTGTTCATCTGGGGGATGCGTGGGCATGTGGCTGCAGGGAGGAATGGACGCTTCATAGGGGTGAGGCAGCGGCCGTGGGGGGAGTGGGCAGCGGAGATCCGGTACCCCAAGAAAGCGGACCGGATGTTGCTCGGAATCTTCGAAACAGCTGAGCAGGCCGCGAGAACCTACGATGCGGCGGCGCTGCGCTTCAAGGGCACCAAGGCCAAGCTCAACTACCCCGAGGGTTTCCAGGGACGCACCGACCTCGGCTTCAAAGTCACCCGGAGCAATAGCATACCGGACGGATTACAACAACATCGCCACTACCCCGCCACCGTGGAGGCGCCAGCAACGCAGCCGTCGCCGCAACAGCAGCAGACCGTCCCAGTCCTGCTGTACCCTGACCTCATGCGGTACGAACCGCTGCCTCAGGGCGACGGCAGCACCAGTGGCGCTGTCAACCTGCCCTTCGGCGCCATATCGCCCCCGTCGACGTCGTCCTCGTCATCGCCGCACATACTTGTCCCTCCGCTGTTGTCATCGTCGTCCGAGGACCATACAATGAGAAGAACTACAAGTGTAGAGGAAGCTAACGACACACGTGACGGGGTGACGGCGCGCACACAATCTGGCAAGTTTGTGAACAGTTTTTACGGTTTTGCAAGTGTGTGACTAATGTGTGCAGTCTTTATATTATCTGATCAAGGACGGCCCATTTTTCTTTTGGCACAGTTACAAGGAACAACGCCGAATGTATGCACGGTGCAGACAGGGGCGATGCTGACGACACACCGAGTGACATTGTTGGCAAATTGCGGCCCATCATATGGGAACACTTTACGATCACAGAAAAAGATAATGGAAACCCGCTGAAAGCAGTATGTAGACACTGTGGCAATGAGTTTAAGTGTGATACAAAGACCAACGGTACATCATCTATGAAAAAACATTTGGAGAACGAGCATGCCCTGACCTTTACCAAGAAACCTCCTACAGTGCCTCCACCAAACCCTTCAAGGTACCCTCCCAAAAGAGAATTGGGCATATACCTTGCATGAGCATATTTTTAGAAACTCGTTAATATACATCTGCTTCGGCTTCGGGAGCCCGATAATTGTGGTCCTAATAGCCAACCCAATGTCTTTTTTTCTTACTGCAGCACTAGTGAGCCTATTTTAATCGGCAACTCGTCCAGGACAATAGGAAAGAGACGACGGTCCAAGGCATGGCAACTTTTTGATATCATAGAAGAAGAAAACGGAGAGCCTATCAAAGCAAGATGTAAATATTGTCCAACAAAGGTCAAGTGTGGACCAACGAGTGGGACAGCTGGTATGCTCAACCATAACAAGATTTGTAAGAACAAACCTGGACCGTATGACCAGTCACCAAACCCATCAAGGTAACTAATGAATCTATACCTTGCATCGACACATTTTTACAAGTCATTTAATTAAGAGGTCTCACCGTGGTTCTAATAGCCAATTCACTGTTTCTTACATTAATTGCTACAGCACGGGTGATGCTACTGCACATGTGAAGCCTTCATCTAGCAGAAAAAGGAGGAGACCGGAATCAACACAAATGACCGCGCCTAACACGGACACTGGTTGGGACAAGGTCGAGATATCCAATAGGATACAAAAAATAACTAGTGAGCTACAAGGCATCCAACTGGAAGTGCCTAAGGCTTTCTATCCATGTGGATCAAGCTTATCTTCAAATTCAGATCACCACCAGAGTACAGTCTCAGTTCAGCGCCTAAAGACATCAAGTCTTGTTCAAAAGAAAGTGTATGGGAGAGATGCAGAAAAGAACTCCATCGTGAAGTTGGTGAGGGCAGATAACAAATCTCAAGGTGTAACTATTTTGCCTGTTGTCGGGATTGCGGGCATTGGAAAGACAACTCTCGCTCAACTTGTATACAATGATCCATATAGTGAAAGTCAATTTGATCACAAGATATGGGTTTGGGTGTCTCGCAACTTTGATGGCATGAGGCTCACAAGGGAAATGTTGAGCTTTGTTTCTGAACAAAGGCATGAAGGAATAGACTGCTTTGTGAAGCTTCAGGAGATCTTAAAAAGTCATATCAAATCAAAGAGGGTTTTACTTATTTTAGATGACGTCTGGGATGACAAGGACGATTGCCGCTTGAACCAACTACTGGCTCCTTTTAAGAATGATAGTGCTAATGGCAATGTGATTCTTGTGACAACTAGAAAACTTTCTGTTGCAAAAATGATTGGAACAACGGAGCCAATTAAGTTAGGTGCTTTAGAAAAGGATGACTTCTGGTTATTGTTCAAATCATGTGCATTTGGTGATGAAAACTATGAATGTCTTGGAAATCTTAGCACAATTGGACGACAAATAGCAGAGAAGTTAGAAGGCAACCCGTTGGTAGCAGTAACTACAGGGGCACTATTAAGAGGTCATCTTACCGTTGATCATTGGAGTAACATTCTCAAGAAAGAAAGTTGGAAATCACTGGGACTCAATGGAGGCATCATGCCTGCTTTGAAGCTTAGTTATGATGAGTTGCCGCACCATTTACAACAATGTCTCTCACATTGTTCTATATTTCCCAACAAATATAGGTTTCTTGGTAAGGATTTAGTCTATATTTGGATTTCTCAGGGATTCGTGGATCGCACCCATTTAAGTGAGAGATTGGAGGAGGCAGGATTGGAATATTTGAATGATTTGATGAGCCTGGGATTCTTTCAGCAAATTGAAGACCAACAGGATGTGGATGAGGATGAGGAAGAAGAATCCTCTTTAGGCAGTCAAATTCGGTACTCTATGTGTGGTCTCATGCATGATTTTGCCAAGATGGTTTCAAGGACTGAATGTGCAACTATAGATGGTCTACACTGCAATAAAATGCTGCCAAATATACGTCATTTGGCAATAGTAACTGATTCTGCATACAACAAAGATAGGTATGGGAATATTCCTCGCAATGAGAATTTTGAAGAAAATATGAGAAATACAGTTACATCAGTCAGCAAATTGAGGACGTTAGTTTTACTTGGGCACTATGACTCTTTCTTCATAGAATTGTTCCAAACTATATTCCGGAAGGCACATAATTTACGCCTGCTGCAAGTGTCTACAGCATCCACTGGTTTTAATTCCTTTTGTTGTGGTTTGCCAAATCCTTTGCATCTTCGTTATCTAAAACTTAAGTTGCACGGGGTTGTGCCACAAGCTTTGAGTGAGTCCTTTCATCTTCAAGTATTAGATGTTGGCTCAGACATGAATACTTGTGTACCCTATGGCATGCGTAATCTTGTCAGTCTGCGCCATCTTATTGCACGCAATTACAGAGTGCGCTCTTCAATTGCTAGCATTGGCATCATGACATCTCTTCAGGAGCTACATGATTTTGAGGTTCGAAATTCTAGCGGCTTTGAGATAACCCAACTCCAATCCATGAACGAGCTTGTGCAACTTGGGGTGTCTCAACTTGATAATGTTAAAACTCGGGAGGAGGCTTGTGGGGCAGGACTAAGAAACAAAGAACACCTAGAAGAGCTTCAGTTGTCTTGGAAGTATGCATTGTCAGAAGATGAATATGTCAATGACACGGCAAGAGAAGTTCTTGAAGGTCTTGAACCACATAGGGGTTTAAAGCATCTACAGATATCTAGGTATAAGGGTACTACTTCACCAACTTGGCTTGCCAACAAAATCTCGGTTACCTCCTTGCAGACGCTTCATCTCGATGATTGTCGTGGATGGAGAATACTTCCATCTCTGGGAAGTCTTCCATTTCTTACAAAGCTGAAGTTGAGCACCATGTGGGAAGTAATAGAAGTATTGCTTCCTTCACTGGAGGAGCTAGTACTAATTGACATGCCGAAGTTAGAGAGATGCTCAAGCACTTCTGTGGAGGGTCTGAGCTCTAACTTGAGGGTGCTGCAGATCGAGCATTGCGAAGCACTGACATCATTTGATCTGCTTGAGAGTAATGATAAATTCAAAATCGAGCAGAGCTCATGGTTGGCTGGTCTTAGGAAATTAATTTTGTATGATTGCCCTCATTTGAAAGTGTTGAACCCTCTTCCACCTTCAACCACATGTTCTGAGTTACTCATCAGTGGAGTTTCAATACTTCCGAGTATGAAGGGATCATCAAGTGGTAATTTACGTATTGGGCTCATTAATGAGTCTATAATCTATGGCAGTATTGATGGATACGCTGATGAGTCAAGGATAATGGATGACAAAATTTTCGCGTTCCATAATCTTAGAAACCTCAAATCAATGGTGATATCTGGATGCCAAAATTTAAGGTCTTTCTCATTTGAAGATTTTAGTCATCTCGGCTCTTTAAGGAGTTTGGAAATATCCATGTGCAAAGAACTTTTCTCTTCAGATGTGATGCCAGACCATACCCTTCAAGATGTGGCATCCACGAATTGCAGGGCCTTCCGGTCTCTTGAAAGTCTCAGTATTAGGTCATGTGGAATAGCGGGGAAGTGGGTATCTTTGATGCTCCAACATGCGTGGATCCTTGAGGAATTGAGATTAGAAGATTGCCTACATACAACAATAATACAGTTGCCAACGGAAGAGGAAGAAAACAGTCTATCAAATCTTATCTCAGCCAGGGAGGACTCCTCATCAGGAGATCAAGACACATTGACTTGGTTAGCTCGAGATAGACTCTTGCACATTCCATCAAATATCACCTCCTCTCTCAAGAAGTTAACCATTTGGAAGTGCCGTGGTGTAACATTTAATGGGAGTGAGAAAGGTTTCTCCAGATTTGCCTCCCTTGAGCAGCTACAAATTAGGGGATGCCCCGAGCTACTCTTGCATTTGGTGGATAAAGACGGAACTGGTTACTGCACAAACGGACGATGGTTCCTCCCATCATCACTTGAGGTACTGGGCATCGACAACTATTTCCAAGAAACACTTCAACCCTGCTTTCCGAGTGATCTCACCAGCCTTAAAAGGTTATACGTATCGTCCAGGCCATGGTTGAAATCTCTACATCTGCACTCATGCACAGCACTAGAAGAGTTGAAAATCGATCGGTGTGAATCGCTCACCGCACTAGAGGGCTTGCAATTCCTTGGCACCCTCAGGCATTTGACAGTATACGACTGCCCTGGCATGTCTGCATGTTTGAAGAGCCTTTCATGGCGCTATGGGCTATGCTCTCGGCTGGAAACGCTTGGAATTGGTGATCCGTCAGTCCTTACCACATCATTCTGCAAGCTCCTCACATCGCTGCAATGCCTAAAATTTATTCATTTTGGGTGGGAAGTAACGAGGCTAACCGATGACCAAGAGATAGCGCTTGTGTTCCTCAAGTCCCTGCAAGAGCTCGACTTTTCGTGCTGTTATGATCTAGTAGATCTTCCTGCGGGGCTGCACAACCTTCCTTCCCTCAAGAAGTTGAAGATAGACACTTGTCCGCGCGTCTCAAGGCTGCCAGAAACAGGCCTCCCACTTTCTCTGGAAGAACTGGAAATCGAGTTTTGCAGCAAGAAGCTGGCTGATCAATGCAGGCTGCTAGAAACAAGCAAGCTAAAAGTCAAAATTAGTCTATGCTCTTGAATTGGTTACTGGACGCCATGTTAAGCACATGTTTCTACACATACGACAACAATTATTGCTAGCTTGCTTTTGAGGAAATATCCCGCCATATACCCTCATAAATGTGAAGTGTGATCATTCCAGAACGAATACATCAAGTGACAGGTAAACCGGCATGTTTTGTTGTTTGTTATTCATCTCATCATGTCAACTAAAGATAGTTAATGTTCTTCCTTTTCTGAGGTGTGATTAATTTTCATTTCCTCGACTGCAGAGTGCAGAGATAACTACTGGAGACAAATCCGAAGGTGTCTTATGTTGTTATTTATTACACAAGTTGGTTACTTGGTTTAACGCAGGCATTCCTTGCTACACCATGCACATATGCTCTGCAGCTACAATAATTCATATTGGAGATCGGAATACTAGCAACAAGATGAGACGGATATGCTGGGTTTAATTAAATTCATGTCTTGTTCTAATGATCAGTCAGAAGTAAAATGGCTCGGCAGACAACTATTATGTTCATAAAATTATTATTTCAGGTGGGGAAGCGCCCCCCCCCCCCCCCCCCCGGGTGACATTTCCAAAAAAAAAATATTTAATTTGAATATGTAAGCCTGCAACCTGGTGTGTCGTCGTCGATTACTAGTTTCCTTTGTGGTGATAATAAGTGACATGACGGCATGCGTATGTGCTATGCTATCTTGGTGCATCCTATAACAAGCTCATTTCTTCACATATTTTTGTCTTTGTGATGCTTCAACTATCAAACTATTCTTGTATCGTCACACAATTTGCTCCAGGTCTTTAGTCGTTCTCTCGGTGGTTGTTTGCTTTGCAGACTTGCAGTTGTCATTTTCTTTAAGCTTACCCTGATATTTTGCTGGAGCCATGGTCGGGAATGTGCGACACAAATAAAATTTCATAAAAAAGAAGTAAAGGCCAGGATTAGTTACCCGAGTGCACGATTAGATCAGAGAAGAACAAGCATCAACTCATTGTTTCAATTCGTGGAGAAGAAACTTATCACCTCATCTCACACCAGCATTGAAACTGCATCAATCATTTCGACCATTAAGCAATTACTCAACATTAGCAAGGACAAAATGTGTTAACAGTGACAAACATAAACAATTTCCCAGAAATTGTAACAGCTAGCCTGCACCTTTTTTCCAAAAGAAGCTCATCTGCATCAGGTACTGACATTCCCGCAGTTATAATCAAGAAAAGCCTGTAGAAACAGTAAATTATCAAGTTACAGGATAATAACAGGCCAGTTTAAGCTTGACATATCTGATAATACTAATATAGTTCGACACTTGTTGAAATCAAAGGTGGGTATAATCTTAGAAAGTCGAGCACACTACAGGGATGGAAATTCGCATTCAACTCATGTTTGCAGGGCTACTGAAATTTATATCATACATATGCCATTCTCATGTCCATATACATCACAAGACAAAGAGGATAGCCATGATTTCAATATTTTATTACTCCGATGCCATAGTTACGTCACCCATAAGCATATATAAAACTAGTACACAATAGATGTGCTAGAGAAAACACATCAATACAAAAGCCACCTTCAGATCAGGCCAGATGAACTACCACATGCCTCAGTGCCTCTACTTTTCACTTATATAGACATAGTCAAGCTGAGCTATGAGATTACCCACAAAGCCATTCACTAGGAACTAGGTTAACTAAATCCAAGCCGACATGCACATCCCAGAAATAAGTAATCACATCATCCACCTACTCAAATCCTACTGTTAGAACAACCTCCTCTACACCAGAGAACGAGCATTGCCAGCTTCTGAGGTGCTGTCCCCTTAGCTCCCTGACCCTGAACCTGTAAACAGAGTCAAATGGGAAACAATGTAGGAAGTTCAGTTCATGAAGAATAAACGATGTTTCTGGAAAACGGGAAGAGTAAACAGTGAGTTCGACAGTACCACTGGATGAAGAATAAACGGTGTTTCTCAAAAAGGAAAAGAAGAAACAGTCGCTTCGACAGTATCACTGAGCACGATGAAGAACCACCAGAGACACTCGTTTCCTCAGCACCATTCTCGGCCTCCACTGATTGGTAAGTCAGCGGTCTCATCTTCAATATCTACATAGTCATCCACCTGCTCAGCCACCACTACATTCATCTTCTCAGGATTCTCACTCTCCTGTAACCTGTAAATAACAAAACAAAACAGAACAACTGAGAGTCCAATTTGCAAATGCACTAACTGAAAACGAGAACAACACATGTAGGAACAGCACCATTCGCAGCCTCAGAGGGCCAGAGCCATCGTCGACCTCGGAAATCTCCTTCTGCAGTAAGGATCTGGCCGCAGCGCTTCCCCATAGACGCCCGGAGCTTCGCCGGAGGCGGGGGGAGATTCTCCAGCGGCGCCCTGCTGCTGCTCCTGCTGCAGCGTGTAGATGCATGGGAGGAGGGCGCTGACCTGGCCGAGCCCGCCCCCGAGGCGTTCCGGCCCCGGAACGCACTGACATCGCGTTGGGCTAACCTCGCCCGCCAGAACGTGAGGCAACCGGGCGGCGGCGAGCCACCGGATATAGGAGCTGTCCAGAAGGATAAGGGTCGGAGAACCGAACTGATATGTATCGGCAGTTGCGATACATTTTTTTTTTTTTTGAGCGTAGGCAGTTGCGATACATATCAAGCGATCGACCACGCGACTCAGACGTGGGCCGAGGCCCATATAAGCAGTTTTCTGGTGGTTTTTAGACGATTTTTTTCTGTGTTGGTTTTCTGTTCGTTTTTCATTTTCTGTTTTACATTTTTTTCGTTTCTTTTTTATTTTATTTTTTCTCTTCTTCTTTTTTCTGTTCTTTTTTTATTTTTAAAATTTCTTGAACATCTATTTGTATTCACAAACATCTAAGAAAATTCGCAAACATATCTTCTATGTGTTTTTCCCCAGTTTTCTGGTTTTACAGGTTTTCTATTTTTCTCTATTCATCTTTTTTTCGGAAAAATGTTCAATTGTGCATTTTAAAAATGTTCAGTGTGTATTAAAAAAAATCTACCTATTAAAAAAAGTTCATCATACATTGGAAAAAGTTCGCTGTATATAAAAAAATTCCATTGTGCATTAGAAATTTGATCAGTGTGTATATTAAAAAATGTTCACTGTATATTAAAACAAGTTCAGCGTACATTAAAAAAAATTCACTGTATATAAAAAATATTTGTTACATATTACAAATTTGTTTAGTGTGTATTTGAAAAAATGTGCACCGTATATTAAATAATGTCCACTGTATATTAAAACAAGTTCACCGTACATTGAACAAAAGTTCACTGTATATAAAAAATGTTCATTGTATATTACAAATTTGTTCAGTGTGTACTTGACAAAAAATCACCGTATATTAAAAAATGTTCAATGTGCATTTGAAAAATGTTTATAATATTGAAATCTTTAAAAATGAAAAAATATTTAAAAACCAAAGAATACCAGGAAAACACCATGCCCGGAAGAGAAAAAAGACACAAATCATACATAGTATGCTAGGCTACAAGAGCTACCAAAAGAATTTAATAGGCCGGCCCACATCGAGTGAGAGGGACGAGCTATGTGAGTGATCCCTCTATATGTATGGCGTCAAGCGATACATATCGATCCCCAGAGAATGGCAGAAGGCCATGGCTTGGGTCTAAATCCCCATTTATCGTGCCAAAGCCCAACAGTGATACGTTTGGATCGCTTGCTCAATTCCCTGCAAGAACTCGAATTCACCCCTAAAAATGCAAGAGCTCGAATTCTCAACAGAGATTAGAAAGACAAAGTTTGCCCACTAAAGATGTAAGGCATCATAAAAGCATGGCGGATACAAATATGTGCTTGGTATGCCAATGCAGGGAGGATTCTTGGAGACACTCGATGTTAGAGGGCATGATGGCAAGATGTGTATGGGTTTTGGTAGATGAAGAGTTGCACAAACAAGTATCTCTGTGTATGGAGCCAAGGGCAAAAAAAACTGGCTATTTGAGATGGATGAATATCTTGTCACTTGTGGATTCATCATGAACTATATGCATGAACTGAAGGAATTACTAAGGACACCAAATTCATATGAGGGGGTCTCCGGCCGGGTGGATTGTGCCACCCCCAGGTCATGTTAAGGGCCCGTTCGCTTCACGGGAAAAGCGAAGGAAAACTCGAAGGAATCGATTCCTGTAGGTTTTCTCACTGTAGCTGCGTTCGGGACACGGGAATCGCTGCTTTCCAATCCTTTGAAAAGTTTCGTATGCCTGTACTTTTGCAGGAAACCAAACATCCACTCCTAGCTCATTTTTTTTGCGTTGGCCCGAGGCAGAGCACCACAACCTCACACATTGGGACCCACATCAAGTTCAGAACGAGATGGTTCTGTGCATGCTGGGCCCATTAACCTCAACTCAACCAGCATGTTAGCATTTTTTTACATAGAAAAATCATCAGGTGGGACCAACTTATCTAGATTTCCTGTACTCTATTTTCCTGGATTCCGAACACCTATGCCGTAGTTCCTAGATGGTCTATGTATTGCTCTGTTTGACACCTTGTTTCCTTTCCTTTTCCTCCCATTTCTTCAAATCCTTTGGTTTTCCTCCCTTTGATCCGAACAGGGCCTAAATGTAATGAAGAAACAAGACTCACGCCGGACACCAAGCTCTCTCAGAGCTTAGGCCGTCTCGGCCGTCCGATCGGCTCCCTTGATGCGTTTCCGGCCGTCGGATCGAGCCAACGGACGAGATGGGCCGTCGGATCGAATCCCTTCCCTGTAGCAATGAATAGTTCGGTCCCTCCCCGGTTTTTTCTTACTCCGCATTTTCAGACATGTCTCGCTGACGTGTGGGGCAGCTCGCGTGTGGGCCGCGTCTGTCAGGGAGTGTGTGTTGGGTGGCTCCTGTGCGTCCCGTCGGCGCGATCGGCGCGCTACACCGATGGAAATATCACGTGCCACCGCCTGTGGTTTCGTTGCCCCGTCGAGGGTGTTTCTGTCTTTTCGCCTTGTTCCCTCCTGCGTGGTGGACGCCGGTTCGTCCGTGCGTCGATGAGTGGAGCGAGGGGGTCGGCTTGCATCTTCCTGCTCCCATTCGCCCCCTTCTCTCTCGAGCTCCTCTCCTCTCGCCGCCGACGCTCGTCCTCGCGTTCCTTCCCGTCTCGCCGCCCCTCCCCCGTCGCTCATCTTTCTCCTCCATTGCCAGGAGAGGCTCAGCCTCGCTCGGGCCGCTGCTCCCCCGTCGAGTTCGTGCGTCTGCATCGTCGAGAGGAGCGGAGGCTGCGGCTCGCGCATCTGCTCCTCCGTGGACTGCAGCACAGACGGGCGACGCGAGATCGACGCTGCTCCTCTTCGTCTCGCGAGGGCGACAGTACGATCTCCGGCCCCGTCCAGGTTAACCCCCCCTCTCTCTCTCTCTCTCTCTCTCTCTCTAACCCCTGCTCCTCCCATCGTCTTGGCTTGCAGGTTGCCGCCGTCGCGGAGCTGGACGGGGTCATGGCGTCTTCAAGCTTTTTAGCCTGACGCTCCTCTGTCCATGGAATCCTGGAGCAGCAAGGTGTGTTGCTGCTACTCCCTGCACTTCTTGATGTTACCATTCCTCCATCCATAGGTAAGATGTGCTGCTGCTGCTGTAGATTGACATTTGTATGCTCTTGCTGCTGTAGATTTGATTATCTGTAGATTTTTAGGCTGCTACTCCTCTGTCCATGGCGTCCTGGAGCATATGCCAGACTCTGTGCCGCCATCGATGGGAGGAACGCCAGACTGTGTGCCGCCATGGACCTGCTGGTTGGGGAGAAGGCTGAATATATATGCCGTTCAAAGGATTTCCAAGAAATCAGACCAAGTTGATGATCAGTTTCATACTAATTCATACTCTGCTGCATGGTATGTGTGGTAGTCGTCCAAGATGCATGCCATATCTAGCTTCAGCTAACTGAAAACATCCTTGTTTCACAGATTTTGCAATTACAGGTGATAAATATTCACGATTTGGCTGCGCACATGCTTGCTGGCTGGAAGGTACTTGCAGCTATAAAGAATCATGATTTGGCACTTACTAAAATCCCGCGCCTAAACATTTTTGATGATCGACTCTGCGCTATAACTGTAGGAGTTTGATTCATTGCTTGATGGCCTCAAAATGGATACAGGATCTGTTGGAATCAAGAAGGCGTTAAGGTAGCCCACTTGATCTACTTTAGCTCCATGCTTTATTAATGGCCAGCTTACTTACTTTGATATATAACACTTGTGTTGATTGACATCAACTCGCGGTTCTGCCCCGAGGCGAACCCTAGCCGCTGCAGGTCCGCGGTGTGGCTGCTTGGTGGCCCTCGGCGTTGCTGGCCAGGCTCCACCTCCGCCTTGTGGTCGTCGGCGTCGCCGGCCACGCTCCACCCACACAACTACTGCTCGCCTCCCACCTCGATGTCCACATCTAAGTATGGGGTTTTCCGACTATGGTGCAGCATCACCTCAGTAGATCATCTCCAAATGGGCACTGGTACGGTAGTTCAATATACCCATTGATTTGGCTGGTTGTTTGCCTAATTTTGTCTTAATTTTATTCTATTTAGGGTCAGATGTGTCTATCCAGTACTGACTAGATTTAGGATTTCAGGATTTATGAGGTGCGGGTAATCAACGAACCTACGATCAGTCACGACTCTCGCGCAAAAGAAAGGGTCAGGCAGGCAGTGATGCGTCGGTAAGGAAATCAATCAATATAAGGGTCATGTAAGTTACCAGATTCAGAGTTGTTTATGCTACCATCTCTTAGTATATTGCTCCGGAGCTTCCTACTGAGTCGGCAATTTTGTTTCTATGCGGATGCAAACAACCCCGACCGCAGAACCTAGCTGTACTTTCTAGCTACATTGGCGTGTTGTGAAAACAGACTAAACTTGCGACTCACTTTTGGACATGGATATGAGCTTCTACTTCCTGCTTTCTCTCAATGGCGATGTTTTGTCAAGTTCTCACTATGTGTGTGCATGCATTGGTATCAATAGCTAACGCAAAATTAAATGCTCAGAGTTGGACTGAATTAGCTGTCTATAAAATTCAATAGCCATAATAGCTTATTTGAATAATTTTCTCCCTTCTTTATCTGTATAAATAAATTCTCATACAATGTTGTTTTGGACTTTTGGTTTGCAACTACCAGTTTGAGTACCGATGTGTTGGGCACTAGACTGCATGTTTTGCAAGTCTTAGTGCAGATGTACTATTGTATTTGACATGATGCCTCTAAATAAGTTTCGTAACCTAAATGATCATAATAAAGATAAGTTGTGACCCACGGTTTTAAGAATACTTTTGTATCTTTTCCTTTTTCCGAGAAACAACTGACTAAGTTTTGTTCTCTGATGGCTTTGATGCAGAGCTCAGGTTCGAGGACAAGGCCAACCTCATGCAGTCGATTAAGGTGAGGTTTCCCATGGACTCTATACGTTTACTAGGATTTTTGAGTGACAGTGCTTGTAAAGGAGGTTTTAGAAACAAAATCACGCTTGGACTAAGTACCTGGGCACATATTCCCGAGTCTATTTGGTTGGCTCAGTACGTCAGTTGTTAAATTGTTCCTTTGTATTCATTATAGTTTGTCTGCAAGTGATGATGAGTAGAAAGCTCTGAGCTTTGTCGGAAGTCAGCATACAACTGTATATTTACATGGAAAAAATGTGATATTTTGTTTGGTCATTGTTCTGATTTAGTCACCAGAAGTAGTGAGCAGCAAGAACTGAACATGCTGGTGCATCGTATTTGAGATCTGGTGTTCTGAGCAGATGATGCTCGTTCATTTGGGACGCCTTGGGTTGTTTTCATGGTGGAGTCGTGCTAATTCAGTGTCGTGGTTATGCAGAATACGCTGCAGGGATTGGCGGTCCGGCACATCGACGTGCTCGAGAGCCTGGAGCCCAAGGTCAGGAAGCGCATTGAGGCGCTCCGAGATATCCAGGTATAAGAGGGTTTCGCTCTGTTTGTAATCGGTACCATTGTAATGCTTTTGCTTTGGCATGAATTTGTGGCAACGCGGACCATTAATTGTTCCAAAGGGGGATTTCTGTGATTCTCTGTTGCAGCTTTAGGAGAATGCAGATGCAACATGCGATGTGCCACCATTGAGAAGAGGCTGCCCCTGTCCTCGATCACCTCTCTGTCCGCTCGCTACATGCTGGGCCGCGGCGAGTACGGCATCACCTACCTGTGCGCGCAGGCCGCCATGGGTGCGTGGATGGTCTACAAGTCGATATCCAAGTGGAAGTTGTGGACGCTCATGGATGTGGGGGACATGTGCTGGGAGGTGGAGATGGGGCACATGCCGCGACACCCCAAACATATTCAGCCTGGGCACCTATGGGGACGATGATGCCATGCATGCACCTCGTCATGGAGCTCTGTGAGGGCGGCGAGCTCTTTAACAAGATCGTCACGCTGGCAGCCCCAAACCACTCTGCTTTCCGGCGGCACCGACGACCACAACGGGATGGATCCAACTGCCAAGACTCAGAAGGCGGTCGACGTCGGCGGCCTGCTCCCAAGTTGCAGGTGAGAACGTGACATGGGGGTGGTTGGTGTAACACCGATGTGTTTACTAACTGTCATTTTTGTTTGAGCAGGTTCGGTATTATCGTCAGCCAATGGCTTGCCAATTTGCTAATTGGAGTCTTCTGATTGTTCGTCACATTTAGGTTAGTAATTCTGATGTGTGTTTTTTTTAGTTTATTGAATCACGCGAAGGCGTTCACTATCGTTATTCAATAACTGGGTTGTAATTGTTCGCTTCAGTTACTTCTTAAACATGTTCATAATTATTTGGATAAAAAAGTGAAGGCGTTTGCTTTAGTCACTTATATAGCTAGGCCATCGTTGATCTCTTGCCTTAGTTACTGATATAACTAGGCCATCGTAGCTTGCAAATCTCTGATATATTTATTTCACTCAGTTGAAATTATTTTTGTACATTTCAACATTAGTAGCTTGCAAATCTCTTTTGCTGTTTGAAACTGCAGTTTTTTTAAGGGTCACACATACACATGATGTGTTCACATGTTAATTGAAAACTCGGTGAATTAAATATATATCTCAACTACTATTGATAATCATCTAAAGCAAAAGTTCTTCTTTAAATTCACTGCCCATGTACATTTGTTACTGCTTGTGGATCTCTACAGTTCATGAGAACTTGCTGCAGCTCACAGTAGAGCTGCCACAAAAGATTGTTGCTGAGCTGGCATCGATCCTTGGGAAATAGAGGTATGCCCATTCTATTGTGTTTGTATGTTCCGTTTGATGCATCTTGAATCTGCTTTTCCACACGTTCAGCTTCTAGCTCCAATCAATGTGTTGAAGTCCAGTACTTTATTTATTGATTTATTGTGACAGATAGAAAAGAAAAGGCATACCATAATCTCATAAACCTGTTGTAATGATAGATCTGGTTGTATTTCAGCTTTTGTAAAGTTGCTTTGAATTAAAAAAAAAAATCTGTCCATCCTAGAATCTATCCAGTTCATGTGCTCAATATCAGCAGCCATGTCATGTTTAGTTCTTGCACAAGTGCAACCTCTAGCCATATTTGTTAACATTTTTTATGGTGTCAGTGGCTACTTCCAGTGCCTGTTGTGCTGATCAAGAGCAGGGACAACAGATCATGTATCCTTTGCTTCATGAGCTAATGTTCTAAATTCATTATCAATGATTCTTCAAGCAGCTGAGGCACACATATCGTTTAGGTAAATAACTCTTGAGGTATTTCCTTGAATGACATAATGCAACAATAGCTTTTTTGTTCTCGCCATCATTTTTCATTGTCTTGCAATATTATTTGATTTCTTTCTCTCATAAACAGAGCAGTAGTTGCCCCTTCTAATTGATCTATGTTGTATCTACATGGTGTAATGGTGTGTTTCTGTAGAATATGTACAGTCCCATGTTTTTGTTTTCTGCATTACTTTGTTGTTCTCTAAGCTCTACCAATAGTGAGACCAAATTCTTTTTGGCCCTTGCATAAATATTTACCTGGACCCAGTAATTGCGAAATGTTAATATGATGGTAGAAATCCAGCAATATTGATTGTTATGCACATGATTGATGCTTCCTTATAATTTTCTAACTATAAGTTGCTTTCTTACATGGGCGAGTTAAAGTTGAGACTTATTGGACCATAGTTATACATCCAAACCATTTGCATTATGTCGAGTACCCTGTGCAATACTTATGTAATCCAAAACTATATAACTAAAAACTGATGTTCTAACGGTGCCACTTTCTATTTGCAGCACTATCGCAAAGCCAATTGATGCTAGGTGTGCTCGAAGATGTTTCACTCCATGGATCGATAGAGTACAATGGTGAGATCATTTAGTTTCTTGGGTTGCACCAATCTGTGATGTCGAGGATGCTTGCTAGCCTGACATGTGCAAACTATAGAGGAGTAAGCAGTAGTGCATGGAAATAATAAAAATAGATCATATGTGTGTGTGTGTGTGTGTGCAGGACACACGCCCATGATTCATAATCATTTGCGACAGTCTTAGAAGGACAATTTCCCATTGTTTTTCATCCCCTATTGAATATTGTTTGCAAATTTCATCCGTTGGTGAAAGGAACCTGTACTCTTTCTTTAGTGCTCTGTTTCCCTACTTTTATCGTAGAGAATGGTGTGCCTTCATATATAATAAATGTTCTCTACTCTTGCAACCCATGTATTATTATTGTTATTATTGCCATCTACTTATATAGAATGATGAGATGTGATCATGCACTTGCATTGTCCAATTTCTTACTGCTAATCAGGTAGGTTCAGCTGTAATGGAGTTGGTATCATGCCCTTTTACATTGTGTAGATTGTTTGGTGTTCCAAGATAAAATCATGATGTTTTTTTTTTCTCATGTGAATGCGAAGGACCTGATGCATGTTTCTGTGCTCACTGATTCTTTTTTGTCCCTCAACATTATGAACTCATAGCATATCAGATAGATATAATTAATTTTTCCCATTCAGATATCATAGGCTTTGCCTATTTACCAATGGTACTATTTGTGGTCTCATGCCTCTCTGTCATGATTCTCCCAATCTGAAATAGATAAACATTACTTTTTTTTCACAGGGTTTGTCTACACTTACCTTTAAGGCTACAACCTGGAGTCTCATGGTAGTATCTTTCTATGGTAGTAAATTGTATCCTGCTTTTTGGTTTGGATCTGAGCGCTGGACCATGGTGCTGGGCAGGGCACTGCGCCCCAAGGCCGCTCTTTGGAATTCCAGTATACTTGTTGAAAGAAGCAAAAGTCAAGGACCAGGTTGTTCTGAGTATATTTGTCACAACAAGTATGATTTGGTATATCATGTTATATTTCATATGAAATTTGCCAATGGCGTGTGATGAACCTTGATGCTTTGTACTGAACCATTAGTAAGTGTTTACTACCTCGTGCCTTTTGAGATGTTTCCTTTGTAGAGAAGTTGCTTTTGGTATTACCTTGGCCTATATAGGGTACCTGTCTATCCTATATATGGATAAGCTGCAAACTTTGTTTTAGATTAGTACTTCCTCTCTCATGTTTGCGCTTAGTACTGAACTTAGTGACAAGTGGTTACCTTTTGTGGTCTCATGAACGCACTGAACTTGAACTCTATGTTGCCTTATAATCTCATGACGATGTTGAACTCAGATGATGTCTTGCTTCTATTACAAGTGAATGTTTCTTCTTTCTTTTATTTTGTTGAATACATATGCTAAATGAGGATTCATACTAACATGAACATTACTTGCTTTATCACATCGTTGGGACCAGCACCCTCGCGCTTGGCGCGATCCCGATCTAGTGTCCATGGTGCCATATCAGTGGAGAATTGCCATGGTGCAACAAGTGTCATTTTTAGGGTGGGTGGTCCAAAATGTGTTGAGGTTATTGCGTGTAGAGAAGCTATGTGTTTGAGGATGGACTAGCATGTAGGTGCTGATGTGATTGCATCAGATTGCATGGCTGTTGTGCGGGAAATTGCAACTGCTTCTAAGGGAGAACATGCTATGATAATAAATGAGATTAGGAGAATGAAGGAGGAGGCCAGTAATATTGTTTTTCGTCATGAGTATAGAGTCCAATGAGGATGCTCGTACTATAGCTAGAAATTCTCTAGTTTTAGCACCTGGACGCCATGTTTGGCTGATGGAGTCCCTGCACTATGTAAACCCTATGATTCTTGATTAATAAAGCTCGGGTATTTACCCCTAAAAAATAGTAGCTTTCATGGTCTACCAAAAAATGTAACTTTCCCTTTCAGGGTGTGCTGCACAACTAGTACATGTGATCCTTTCTCAACTAATTTTTGTGATAAATTTTGCAGATGGGGTTATTCTGGTATGGAGATTTGAGGATATTCAACTAATTAAATCTGCCTTTTTGACAGATGCAATCGCTAAATCGTCAGCAGGACTAGTCAAGCTACCAGGAAATCCATGTGAGACTGCCATCGGGATCACCTGCAAAGAGGTTCGGCGGTTATAAATGTCAGCGGGCAGAAGTGCAAAGAACAACATCAAAGGGCTGAATTGTCATGCACACACCCAGATACAAAATGCGAAACGACCAACAAAAGAATGACAGAATGGAAAACCAAGGAAACATGCGTCCACCATAGATCCTCTATAGATAACTTTTGCAAATAGTGCAAACGATGTGCATATGAGTTGAATAATAATAGTGGAACAGAACTTATCATGGTGCGTACTGCTTATGCACAGGCCACAGCACAAGAACATCCTATGCGCAGTAGAGCACTTCAAAAGCAAAGTAAGAACAATGCGCATCGGAAGAAAACCATAATGGTACGGAAGAATTTAAGCCATGGCTGTACATTATGTGTGCACTGGCCACAGCACAAGAATGCCCTAAGCATTAACCTGGATAATGCAGCACTTCGAAACCAAAATCAACAAAGTCGGATTGGTAAGAGCAATAAACTGGCTGTAAAAAAACGTGGTGCCAACTTAATGCCAGTAATACTAGCTAATTCTAATTGTGCAGAGAATTAGCTTGTAGTGTTGTGAAAATGAAATGTGCAGAGTGAGGCTAATTGAAGGAAGGGTGGATCAGAAGTGACCTCAAAAAATATAGTGTCAAAAACGCTCTTATATTATGGGACGGAGGGAGTAATAAACAAGTGGTCATTAAAGTAAGATATATCTGGTGGATAAAAGAGTTACCATCCTTTACAGAAAAGTTGAGGTAGATCATCTTGACTCGCGTCTGGCCAAGCTTCCAAAGATTCCTCTGAAGATCAGGTAAGTTCCATCTTTTACTATAGCTTAACCAAGCTAGTGATCAACATTAAGTTGAGCACAATGGTTGATGCATAAATGAGCAGGTATATAAGCAAACGAAAACGTGCAGAGCAGAGTCTAGTCTAACCTATAAAATATACCATCCATTCCTTTGCCTTGCGGAATAATGCTGCCATTGGAAAAAAAGACAAGACTATTGACAACAAATGAACAAATGCACATTTATAGAATTACATGGAATATAAAGTAAATACCAAGAGGGCATAGAAAGAAATTACAGGGCACACAGATTAAATGTCACAAGGGCATATTGCCGCTTGACTTGTACATTTTGTGGCCTTTAACAGGGAACAATTTCATGGATTACTTGCACGGACTAATGGTACTGGTTTGGATGTTCAGTAAACTTACTACGATAAGTAACCACTTTGAAGGTAGCAAGATTAGTCCGTGAGACTGGAGTAACCAGACAACCTGCCATGAGTTCAGCAGTTAGAAATGGTAGCATGTAGGCAGCCAAACCAATTATGCGTGCCGGAGAATGTAGCATCACGATGTATTACAGGTGCATAGCAGGCCACAAAATCAATGTGGTAAGAGCAAAGAACCTGTTGCAAGTTTGCAACAGAGATAAATCAGGGCACTGTAGTAACAAAGTTAATGAGAGATGAAAGCAAGCATTGTCGTTGCGTGAGTTATCACATTCTATTTTTGTGGATATGTAAGCTACAGAGCCATGGTTGTGCGGATGTGACCAACAATGCAGCAAGGATTCAAAAAGTTATTACTGCCAGAAAATATTCCAAATAGGAAGTGGAGACAGTGACAAAAAAAAATTGAAGTATTTTGGTGGACAAAAGTGAAGTATTTCTTCAGGTGAGACTATAACTTAGCTAAATGTTTGGTGGACGGAGAGAGTGTCAAATTACCTTTGTTAGAGGCAGATTGAGTCAGTTCCTCTTCACTCATCTTACCGGCTTCCAAACTTGTCTCTGAATCAGATCGTAAGTTATCAGTTGTTGTGTTATGGAGTTAAGACTCATAGATGAGAAGTTTTACTTTTACGTACCAACAAGATCCACAAGCCATTCCTTCGCCTTAATTAATGATTCTGCCATTCAGAGAGGGAAAAGCAACAAACTAATTACCAAGGAGTGCACATGTATACAACTTTCAGGACAAAGTTACTAAACAACCATAACATAATTTGTATGGCGATATCATACCACGAGTTAACCCCTGGGAGTGATCGTCTGAAGTCAAGGAAGGCAGCCTGCACAAAGCAAGGAGGAAATCCCATTAGTTTGAGTACCATCAAGAGCCAGGAAAAATACAGAATTGAAGAGCATTTCATTTTCGTGACAGAATTGTTTGTGCTGTGTGTACATACATTTTCTTCTTCTTCTCAAGATAAAGCCTGCCAAGCACAGACGCCGAGACCCGACCGCCTCGTTTCTTCACGTGGCGCCTCGGACGGAAACTAGCAAAGATCAATTGCAGCATATATATGAGAGGTGATCAAACAGAGCCACTTTTTAGAGTCACATAATTGATTGAAATCGGTAGGCATACCAAGCGTAGCCGAAGCCAATGGGAAGCACGTTCTGGGGTTCCATTGGGCCGCGGGCGGGTCGCATATGGTCTTTCAACTCTGGAGTCTTACAAACCAAGTCGATGATAGTCAGTTTAGCCTGGTGCCTCACGCGCCCTATGTCCAGGACGGCCGTACGCAACGAAATCAAGATCCCATTTGACCGACCAATGCTCAAGAAAATGTCAGATTTACCGATGCTCATTTTATCTATCGATTGCCAGCGATAAGAATGTTGGATTTTACCTGTATCTCTTGGAGCAGAGGAGGGAGGAGAAGATGGCGCGGAGCCTGGTGATGGCGTGGCTCTTGGTGGGGTGGCGGATGAAGCACTGGTCGAGGGCGGTGGTGACGGAGCGGGCCTCCGGGGCTCCGGCGAGGACGTCGTCGATGGCCTTGTGCACGCGGAGGAAGTGGAAGAGGGCGCGGCCGTGGACGCCGAGCGGGCGGTCGGAGGGCAGGAAGCGGGAGAGGTAGTCGATGGCCTTGTCCCAGGAGCCCGCGTCCACCAGCTCGGCCAGGTGCTTCAGGCACAGGAACACGTCCGTCTGGGTCACCAACCTGCGCGCGTGCGTGCGTTGGCCGTGAATCAAGAGAGATTTGTGGACAGTTTTGGAGGGAAAACGCGCGTGCGTGCTTACACATCCACGGTGCGGCTGAAATTGTGGTGCCCGAGGAAGGAGATGAGCCGGCGCTGCCGGAAGCGCGACACGCAGGGGAACTCCGGCGAGCGCTTGCGCTTGCCGGCGACGGTGAAGCCGAACTCGCGCGGGGGCCACATCGCTCTATCGCCGTCGCTGCTGATACTATGGGGAGGAGAATGGACTAGGCGGGGGGATTGGAGGAGAATTTTGAGGAGGATCGGAGAAAATATATAAACCGGTGGACCCAGACACTATGGCGCGCTGCGTCGCGTCGTGGTGCGCTGCATCGCATTGTGGCGCGCTGCTTTGCGACGCGTGGGTTGCGCCGCGGAGCGCGGAGTTGTCCGGAACGTGTTTGCTTACTTTACCCTTTTTTTTTTTTTGCCATTTTGCATGTGTGTCTCAGTTAAACCTGTCTCAGATAATACAGATCATTTGTTTGCTTGCATGTAGGTTGACTGCATCAGGGAAGCATTTTTATCTGGATGTTTGGTTGCCTGCGTCACACTTGTTTAACAATCAGGGGGGAGGGGGGGAGTTTCACCACCTGTATATATTACTCAAAGGCCCAGAGGGCAAGTTACATCAAGGGTTACATCGAGAGAATAGGTACAGGCGCCAAGACACGGCAGCCTCCCTACTTACGGGGTCCTTAAATCTGAAGACCCAAAGCGTAAAATCCGAGATAATGTTGCGAAGAGTATCAAGGGGTGAGTGTAGCTCGTTGCGAAAGACACGAGCATTCCTGGAGTCCCATAGCTTCCAGAGGATGGCGAGGGCGACCGTAGGCCAAATGTTGATGTCGAGGCCGACCGGCGTGGGAGTCTCCCAAATGAGGTCGATGGAGTGAGGGGGCTGCAGCCCCAAGAGGGACCAGACCTGGGCCGTGCATGTACAGTGGATGGCGAGGTGTGTCGCGTCCTCAAGAGTGAGGTCGCACCGAGGACAAGCCGATACTGAGGAGATAGACTTGCGATGTAAGTTCGCCATCGTGCTCAGCCTGTCACGACAGAGAAGCCAGCCGAAGATCTTAACCTTGATAGGTGCCATGGAGCTCCAGATATACCCGACGTTGAGATCAATCTCGTGGTCGGAGGAGAGCAGCGAGTAGGCGCACCTCGAGGAGAACGAGGAGCCGTGGGTGAGGAACCTGTCGTCGGGCGCATCACTGGTGGTAACATCCTGCAACAAAGACAAAACAGACGCAAACTCTACAGATGCAACATTGGTTAGGCGGTTCCGCAGAGTAGCGAGTAAACCATTTTGCATGACTTGTGATACTAGTATAGGGTGAGGTGGAGTGGGAGAAAAGGTGTGGGTAGGTGTCTGCGAGCGGAGTCGGAAGCAGCCAGTTGTCGAGCCAGAAGAAGGTGGAGGTGCCATTGTTGGTAAGGACAAAAGAGATTGTGCGGAGGGGGCGAAGTTGTGCGTTTACGATTTTCCAAAGGTAGGAGGGGTTGTGGGGTTTAATTTTGAAGTCAAGAGAGTAGTGTTGGAAGAACCAGTTCACCTAAGGTAGGTCGCTTTTTTGGAGAAGCTTAAAAGCAAATTTCATAAGGAGGCAATTGTTTTGGAGAAGAAGGTTTTTGATGCCCAGTCCCCCCGCAATTTTGGCTTTGCAAACGTTTTTCCAAGCGATAAGGCACTTAGCTCCGGAGCAAGTTTCTTCAGCAGCCCAGAAGAAGGATCTTCGGATAGCGTCTAACCTTTTGATTACCTTCTTGGGGAACCTAAAAACGGACATGAAGTGAGTAGCAAGTGCATCGAGAGTAGAGGAGATAAGCGTTAGTCTTGCCCCGCGGGAAAGGAGTTTTGCCGCCCAACCGGAGAGGTATTTTAGTAAGCACTGGATGGTCGGTTCAAAAGCGGAGGACAGAAGGCGCGTGTGTGAGAGAGGGAGTCCGAGATAAATTTGTGGGAAGGAGGAGAGTTCACAGCCGAAAGTGGAGGCGATGTTTTGGCTAGTGTTGGTATCCGTGTTGATGGGTACGAATGTGTTTTGTGAAAGTTGATTGTAAGGCCGGTAGCAAGGGCAAACATGTCTAGGATATCTTTGAGGGTTGTCGCGGCTTGTTGAGAGGCATGGGCTATGATTAGAGTGTCGTCGGCGTACTGAAGCACAGTAGGGGGACGTTCTGTGTAGATCGGATGGCAAAGCTGGTTTGGGGAGAAAGCCTATAGGATTAAGCGTTGAAGTAGATCAGCGACAATAATGAAGAGATAGGGGGACATGGGGTCACCCTGCCCTAGGCCATTTTTGCAGTTGATGATCCAGGGGCCCGGGTTTCCGTTAAGTAGTACCGCCGTCTTACTCGAGACCAGTAACGTTCTGATCCAGCCACTGTTCAAAAAATCTTCCGATTCAGCGATTTATCGTCCGATTTATCGCTACTCTTGGGGTGACCGATAAGATTATGCCTTATCTTCACCGTTTATCATTTGGGCCAATTTATCACTCTGACAAGCGATTTATCGAGAATCTACTGATAAATCGAACCTATTCCTAGCACTAATTTTGCAAAAACTATGTTTATTTGTGTTTTGTGGACCTTGTTAAGCAATATGTATTATTGTCCTATTTTGTTTGTCATTATATGAGGATTCAGAGGCTAGGAATCAAGGTAACACTTCTGTCCAATATTTTTTTGGTGTTGAATATAGCATATTTTAGTGTTGGGAACTTGGGATTTGCAAAAAATGGCCGATTAATAGTCGACCGATAAAATTGATTAATCGGCCGATTTCCGATTAATCTCTAATCCTGGGCTGACCGAGATGCTAATGATAAGCGATATCCTCAACATTGGATCCAGCTAACAGTTTTGGACGGGAATACCCTAGCAAGCAGAATGAGCAGGAGTGAGTCCCAACAGATCGAGTCGAAAGCTTTGCGAAAGTCGAGTTTTAACACCATAGTGGGTGCCTTCGGATGTGGCAGGCACTGAGAAGGTCGGCAACATAGATAAAGTTTTCAGCAATGCACCTTCCCGTGATGAAACCGGTTTGGTCAGCATGGACAAGGAGAGGAATGAGAGGTTTGATCCTGTTGGTAATAATTTTAGCGATGGCCTTGGGAGGGCAATTTTGCAGAGAAATGGGTCTGAAGCCATCCGGGGTTCTGGCAGATTCTTTTTTTGGGAGGAGGATCATATGTGCTCTGATGAATCGCTCGACATTGACCCGAAGGTCAGCGAAGTCGACGAAAAAAGGGAGGATCGTAGGCTTGATGTTGTGCCAGAATTTACGGTAGAAACCGGGTCCAAGCCCGTCGGGACCAGGGCTGGCAATGACATTCATTTGAAGGAAGGCGTCCTGAATTTCCTGCGTGGTGAAGGCTGAGTCTAGGTGGCGTAATTGGGGGAGATGAGTCGGGTAAAGGTCAGAAAGGTTGAAGAGCCAGGTCGAGACTTTCTGAGTGCCTAGGAGACGGTGGAAGAAGTTGTGAAGGATGGCAGCTTTATTATCATGGTCAGAAAACTCAGCTCCATTGTCCTCAAGGATAGCGATGTTATTTTTGCGGAACCTCTGAGAGGCAGAGACATGGAAAAATTTAGAGTTTTCGTCACTGTCGATGACGGCTTTTACTTTTCCCCTCTGCTTCCAGAAGAGAACTTTTTGCCTGACCGCCCGTTGAAGTGAGGTGATGACTACTAGTCTAAGGGAAGCCTTAGGGCGGGAGAGGGTGCGTTTTTCTTCAATGCGGTCAATCCTGTCGATGACAATCTTACAATCAATTTCACGCTGGTGAACTGGCCTAAGTTTTTTGGACCAAATTTTGAGGTTTGACCTAGTACGTTTGATGGCAGTGGCAAGGGCTAGGTCCGAATTGATAGCTGAATGGGGAGGGTTCCAAGCCTTTGAAACGATACGCTTGCAAGCCGGGTGAAGGGCCCAAAAAGATTCAAAACGAAAGAGGCGGGAGCGAGGGATAAGTGAAGAGATGTTGACTAAGAGCGGGACGTGGTCGGAAGAGAAACGAGTTAGGGAGGAGAGGGTTGTATTAGGGAAGCGGTCTTCCCATGCTAGGTTGAAAAAGCCTCTGTCCAGACGTTCCAAAGTGGGGTTTAAACGCTTGTTGGACCAAGTGAAAGTTTGATCGAGCAGGGGGAGCTCGATGAGCCGAAGGTCCGAGATAGTCGTGTTAAACACATCCGCATCAGTAGAGTGGAAGTTGTTGTTATTTTTCTTGCAAGCGAACCGGATTAGGTTGAAGTCTCCGATGAGTAACCAGGGGGTGGCGCTGTTGGGAGCAATATCTCTGATTTCTTGAAGGAAGGCGGGTTTAAGAGAGCGCTGAGATGGGGCATAGATGTTGGAGATGGTGAGGTTTGTGTTGGAGACTGGGCAGGAAAGATTTAGAGACGTGGAAAAAAGGCCGTGCGAGTGGTTAACGAGGGTTAGGGCGTGAGAGTTGACCGCGGAAAAAATACCGCCGGCGGAACCTATGGAGGGGAGGGAGACGTTTTGATCAAGTGAGCGCGGCAAAAAGGAGTTTAACTTAGTGACAGACATAGCGTCCAGTTTGGATTCCTGTAGGAGGGAAACAGATGGCTTAATCGCGATAAGCTTGGAAAGGATGTCTTTGCATTTATCTGCGTCGCCGAGTCCCCGGACATTCCAGGATAAGATAGAGAATTTAGATTGATTCATAAGCAAACTGAGATTCACCACAAGCCAGGGAGCGTAACAGCAAAGAAAAACAGGGGGTGGACGCTGCGCATCGAGCGACTATCCTATCGATGCCCTGAAGCAAACTAGACCTATGCAGAGTACAAAGCGGGCGAGAAATGGGCGCGGCTGCAGGCGCGACTATCCAAAAGCACCCTTCCCAAGGGCGCGCTCTCCTAGCGAGTCTTTCGTCACGGATCATGGGGAAGGCATAGCACCGGCCGCACGGATGGCGTCTGCCTCGTCGACGTCGGCTCCACAGACCAGAGCGATATGTGCAAGCTTGAACGCCGCGTCCTCTGCATCAGAAGCCTCCCTGTCCGAGACACAGAGGGAGGAGCCCTGGACAGCCGCCGTGAGCTCGTCGGAGGCCTTGGCGAGGTTGAAACGGGCAACTTTGAGGCGAGAGGCCTTCTGGGCCATCGTGGAGTAGAAGGGTGTCTCCCGGTCAGCGATGCGCGCACTGCGACGCAGCTTGGCCGCGGAGACGACGCGCTTGCGGATGACATTGTCGTGGATGGTTAGGTCGGAGATGACGGCAGAGGAGGACGCGGCGGCCGTGTGGCTCGCGGCTGCGGTGAGGCATGTCTCGACCACCACAGAGGCCGTGTCCGCCGAAGGCGTGGAAGGAGGCGGCACCGTGACAGCGGCAACGGTAGTGGCAATGGGATCGACCGCCGACGGCGGAGTCACCGCAGCATCGCCGGTCGCCATGGTCGTGATGACAGTGGTGGTAGTGGAAGACAACACAGTCTCGGCGTGCGTCGTTGGCGGGGTGGGAACGAGGAGAGCCGGCAGGGCGCTGCCCGGGTGCAGCGCGATGATTGTGGGTGTGGAAGTGGCGGCCGACTTGGCGTCAGCGGCTGCGCGGCGGTTCCAGAGTGAGCCGCGACGAGAGGGAGGAGGCCCTCTTCCTCTAGCACGCGCAGCAAACTCCCGCAGCGTGGCCTCGCGGATGGCGGAGGCATGGCTGTCGTTGGAAGCAGAGTCGCTTCCGACGTCGGAGGAGAAGGGGGACGGGTCGTCAGGTCCGATCCCGTGCGCGCGGAAGTCTAGCTGGGTGAGGGAGACCGTGATGAGCTCACGTCCAGGGAGCAGCACCACCATGCCGGGCGGCAGCCTCTTGCCTCGGGTGACCATGACCATCGCGCGGACGCTGACGAAATCGCCAGCTCCAACGCAGTACTGATCAAGGTTGCAGACCGCCCCCAAGTGCGCGAAGAAGTATTTGACGCCGTCCTCATGCCAAAGTTCGTGGGGGAAGTCGTTGGCCTCGATCTCCATGAGGTCGTCGAAGTTTGCCATCGCGCGGTTGTCTGTGTGCTCAACGCGCTCAAAGGAGAGCGTGTTCCCTTTGAACTCGATGTCGCCGTGGCCGGTGACGTTCCAGCGAATGTCACGGCTAGGGAAGGAGAGCAGTGCGGCGCCGCGGGAGGACAACGTGACGCCGACAGAGGGGTTGCTGCGGCGGTGAGCGAGCGCGCGCTTGATGAAGGCAAATGGGTTATGCATGGGCGAGGAGAGGTGCACAAAGCACAGGTGACAGGTGGTCAACCTCAAGGAGGCACGGCGGTGGAGCGATTAGTGGCAATTCTGCGTCACACTTGTTAGACAAACTATACGGTGTTTGGTTGCGAACGGCATAACGTGTGATCACTACTTCTCACTAGTGGTGACCTTACCACATATTATTTCATTATCTTCTCAGTCCCAATTAGAAAACAAATGACAGTTCATCCTAATTACTAACAAATTACAGTACAAACTTAAGAGTCAAATGGCTCAATAGAGAAAGCTCATCGATGCCTAACTAGGTGGAAGTCCATCCTCGTCCTCTTCTTCTGTTGTTGCAGCTGCTTCTTCTCATCTTCTTCTGCTACTACTACTTCTCTTCTTCTTCTACTACTACTTCTTCTCTTATTCTGCTTCTGTTGCCGCTTCTTCTCTTCTTCTGCTGCTGTTGCTCTTCTTCCTCTTCAGATCATTGTCTGACCTCTGTTTGCCCACATTGCCTCAGCCCATTTCATCCTTTGGTTCTTTTAGGCTTCGTTGTCAAATAGCTCCACACAATGGCCGGAGTTAACAACATCATCAAGCGTCACCTCTTCCTCCTTCGGCACAAGCTCATCACAAACCCATTTTAGGATCCAGTTATGAAGGATGCAACAAGCAAGAACAAGCTTAACCTGGATAGGGTAAAAAAAATGGTGAAAAGGCTTCTGATCCAGGATCTTAAACCTATTCTTCAGAGCTCCAAATGACCTCTCAATCGCAACTCTAAGGCTAGAGTGTGTGAGATTAAACAATTCATGTGGAGTTCTAGGATAATTCCTATCAGAGAACTAGTTCATATGGTACCTTATTTTTCTGAAGGATGGAAGAACACCATGCCGACATGCTTAGCCAGCATCTCCTAGATAGAACTTGCCATCAGGTCGAGACATGATGTCAGTTAGAATGTAAGCACCATGGGCTGATCCTTCCCACCCAGCTAACACATATGTGAACTTCATATCAAAGTCAACCGTATCAAGAACATTCTAGCTTGTGTAGTGCTTTCTACCCCTATATGCTGCGGCCTGTGACCTCGGCACTCTAGCAGTCACATGAGTACCATCTATGGCGCCAATGCAATCCTGAAAATAGCATGACAAGGTTGTGTTATGGCAATCCTGAAAATGACATGACAAGCATGTGAAGGCATGAACTACGAGTAGTGCTCACCTTAAAATACGGAACCATCTTGGGCTAGTGTGAATCTTGCTAGGAGTTTGCCCGGTTGGTGACCTGATCATCTCTCCTCTGAGCTCCCCAATAGCATACAACACTTGTCTGAAATACCTGGAAATGGTCTCCATTGATCTCCTAAACGTGTTGTGGATAACCCTGAACCTCTGGTTATGACCTACAATATGGGAGAACATGGCAACTTGCTCTTCTACAGTGGTCTGGATGCTATCTTCTAGCAACTCCCTGCCCCTGAACGTCTGCACAAGCCTAGCGAAAGGTGCTCTTTTCACTCGAAGCATCCACACAGCCTTTGTGTCATTGCAGTTATAGATGTAGTTCAGATTCGCTATCCTCTCCTGATCCCGGATTAAAATTGGACCATACTGGATGACAGGCTTGTCACTATGATGAATAACTCTCTTGTGAACCAACATGATCCAGGCCTGAATCACCGCTATCAATGCTGCTGCGTGAACTACCAGCTTCATCCGTTCGTCCATAACCTAGGCAACATCGATGGTGCGGTCAGCAATGGCGCAATCGATCCTACACCGTCCTAACAAATGACCTACCAGAGGAGGGGGGTTTGTTTGCTGCTTACCAGCTTCAGAGCCGACGAAGAGGACGGGGGCCATGGCCGAGACGAGGATGGCTAGACGGAGTCCAAGAAGAAGGGGAGAAGCAGCTCCTATTGTCAGAGAGTGATGTCGTCGCCACTCCCGCTTGCGCAGATCTGAGTCGCCGCCACCGCCGGTGCCAAGAAGTGAGGAAAGGCTTGTCCTAAAGAAAGAGGTGGTCGAGTAAATTGGGGGGTGAGGCTAGATTTCATATCCCGCCTCCGTCGATTTCCTTCTCCCACCATCTCCGCCCCGATTCCCCGCTGCACTGCGGCGAACGCCGTGCCCCACTTTTGCGCCCGACTCAGCCTGGCCCGTTGGAAAATGGCCGATTCGAGCGTTCCCAGCGAGCCAGGCTCTAGGCTGCTTTAAGGTATGTGCCGATGCGAGCCAGGCCTCCCTGTATGCAACCAAACTGGCTTTTTTCTTCCCGCGCGGGCCTGGTTGGGATGTATGCAGGTAACCAAACACGTCCCTGATGAATGGTTTTTTGTGTAGGGATGCAGTACATTGTATCTTCCTCTTGTGACCGTGAATCCAGGACCCGCCAGGGAGTAACAGAGCCAAGATTAAGGCAAACCCAAGCAAAAGTAACCTTTCACACTTATAATTAATCTAAAAATATCTCGTGGTTTTGCATACACAATGTGACAATGCATATAAACAAAGAGAAGAATAGATAATTATACACACAACCATGCTTGAAAGATGTTCAAATGCTTACGTTCTATTACGATATTTATATGTACCAAATGTTTTGCAATCATATAATAATCAAATACAATAGTAAATCATAATAAAATTATAATCATAATAGTTTTCATTCTTATATTATTAATCATAATAGTTATGTTTATACAATCAATTTTTGTTGATAATGTGTTGGAACCAATTTCCGCATCAATGACGGGGTGTAATTATTCCACGGATGGAGACATGGAGGTGCGTGACCCCTGCCAATCGTTTGCTCTCCTCAACGATTTTTAGCATGTTGTGTGTTTTGCATCGGATAATGGCCATGGCTAATAGCATTGACCCATATATGATTATTAATTGAACCAGTTACACCGAATAGAGAAGCCCAATGTCGAAGACGACCGATTTGGCTCCCACATCATTCTCACGTGGACAACATGGGTGGCATTTCAATCCTAGCATTGTCAGACTTTGTTTCCCCTTCCTCCTCCTCAACCATCTTCGGGCAAAACCCATGTTGATGACGGTCACATGCAGGACTCTTGCTCCTGGCGGCGTATCGTCTGGGCGTTTTCTCTCTCTGAGGTCACATGGGTGCTTCCTATTATCCTTATAGGGAATTGTTGGACCCGAAGAGTAAGGGTTTGCAGTAAGTAACACATTTTTTTCAGTGAGGAATCAAGATTATCAATCCATGGGGTGCTCAAGTTACGAGACAATAATTAGTACCTGTATACAATTGAGAAGTTTTTCTTGGTACCCAACTTGTCTAGTGAGGGTTTCAATCTCACTAGCTTTGCTAGTTGCAAGGATAAGTGTATTTGTATGTTTGGAATTGATTTGTGGAATAAATGCTTCCGATTGTAATGAACTGTAGCAAAAGTGATCAAGATTGTGATTACGGGGAATGAAGGACCGGGATCCATAACTTTAGTAGTGGCTTCTCCATGAAAACATAGCATGGGTGTGGTGAACAAATTATAATTGTGTATCGATTAAATTGAAGTCTTATATAATTGATTATGCTTGTCATGATTGAATGTAGGCATTACGTCCTTGTATTCATTGACCGTTATTCAACTCCATCTATAACTAATACTTCATCCAAGACCGTTATCTACCATGCATCTTTAGGTATTAAATAAAAACAAAGCATCACATTAAGCAAAGTGACATAATGTTGTTAGTATATTATCTTTACATCAAGCTCACCACCTAGACAACTATCTTTTTATCTTTGGTGGCAATAATATAATACAAGCCATTTTCTCTTTTCGTCACCGAGATAGATTACTTGTAAGGTTAAACCCAACTAACGTAAACAATTTCTTCTTGGATATCATTCATCTAACACATGAACAGTGCAAGAAAAATGGATCGAAGAGCATATATGTCATCATGCAACAAAGAACTCGTAAAAATCCAAAATAAAACATATATAGATCTGATCATAAAATGACAAATTCATCCAGTGGCGGAGCCAGAAAAATTAGATCAAGGGGGCTGAGTGTTGTTAAAATAGATTGGGGAGGGTCAAAGCATAGAAAAATAGACTTTTAGCACCAAATAATTACTAATTATACATTGTTCATGAGTAAATTAGTACCAAGTTCCTCATGTTAGGAGGCTGGCCCTACTGGCCCACCTGTCTCCACTACTGAATTCATCACACCGTAACAAACACACAAATAGTTACATCAGATGGACCACAATCACGTAGGGCAGCTCATGTGATCTTAGTATTAAGAAGCATGGGAGCGAAGATGTCATCTAGCTACTATTGTGGACCCATAGTCCAAGGAGCACTACTCACACATGGACTTGATGGCAGCAATATTGATGAAGATAATTCCGGCGATGATTTCCCTCTCGGGCGGAGTACCGAAAAAGTCCTACAGTTTGGATCGTCGTGGAATAGCAGGTGGCGGTAGCGTAAAATATCATCGACAAAATAATTTCAAACCTCGTGGTCGTTAGCGGCAGGGTAGCTCCTCATCGTCCTTTTCGTCGAAGATTTCATCCAACTCTTGTTGGCAGATGAGCCCCTCGTGGCGGTTTGCCACTGCTACCCGATCATCCTCGATGGACTCGAGGATGGTGTGGTTCTCCATGGCCATGTTGGGTTCGGCAAAGAGCTCGACGATGACGACACCGTCCGCCACTTATTTGCGAGATGCCCCTCCACCATGAGTTGCTCCGCCTCCATGGCGATGCGGATTTGGTCCCGCGCCTTCTGCATTGAGTGGCGTGGATGTCGTCGCCCCCGCTGACGGCCATCCATCACATCCACCCTGGAGATGGTGGGATAAACCGCACGCTGGCCACCAACCTTGTCCAAGCGCGCCATGCCCGATCCACAAGCCAGATCCAGCCCTCTGGATCCGTCCAAGGGCCGACTCCCAAGGCTCACTGATGTCCATCCCTAGATCCCCACCAGCGCTTGAGAAGTCAGCCGCCGAGCAGCCTCGCACACTATCCACACAGAGCCTCGTCAGCAAAGCCAGTCCCCACACTAACCCTCGCCTTGCGCTGGCGAGAGGAGGTCCGCCCGCGCTGCCTGAAGTCGCCGCGACGCCAGTTCTGGGCCACACGCCCCACCGGTCCATCACCGCTGCCTCGCACCTGCCCCCACGCTGGCGCCCCCGCAGAGTAGCTGTTCCACTAGCGGCTAATTTTCGTGTTTTGACCCTTTTGATGAAGTTTAGCCGAATCTGACCCTTGTTCGAAATCATTTCGGGATCTGACCCTTTTTACTACCGTCGGGTATGCTGGCGGCAGGGTAGAACAGGCTACCGCCGGAGGCCACGGCGGTAGCCCACTCATCCACATCAGCATCGGTAAACGGCAACCGTCTCCTGCCATCCACCCTACCGCCAGAGTCCTCGGCGGTAGGCTATGTAATCCTACCGCCAAAGACTCTGGCGGTAGGTGCGAAACAGTTATAACCCCACGGGGGCCGGGGCGCGGGGCCCACCCACGAACCCCAGCCCCCATCTTCTCCCCAGCCGCGCGGCGCCGCAAGAACAGAGAGCACAAGTCCTCTCTCATCCCCTCCACTCCCTGACGAGGGCATGTACTAGGGATAGGGTAATAGGCCTGACCTATAGACCCTACCCTAGGACACCACACGTCTTATACTGGGCCCCAGGGCCAGATCAACAACCAAGAATTCCGTAGACTGACATTCACTCGGAGTTCAACAAACCACTCGGGAGGCAATAGTTCACTCGACCATCTCGTTTCACTCGGAGCGCCCAAAAGTCACTCGACCAGAGAAGACCAGGAGGCTCTAGGAGCGCAACGGTCGGGACGCACGTTCTCCTGTATTAATTGTAATCAATATGCCGTTACCTGGCACCCTTAAACCTCCTCTTAACCCCTAGTAATGGCAGTGTACGTGGGGGGACTTGGCGGACACTATATAAGCCACCCCCTAGCTCCATTCCAAGGGTTCGCAAACATTTGTAATCATACACTCAAGCAATACAGCTCCAGAGCACCGAGACGTAGGGCTATTACCTCCACCGCTGAGGGGCCTGAACTCGTAAATCCGAGTGTAACACCTGCGCCGTAGCTAGGCTTTGCCCTCTCATCCGTACCCCTACACACTACTGTCAGACTTGCACCCACGACAGTTGGCGCCCACCGTGGGGCAGGCGTCTAGCGACTTCCGGCGTAGTTGCATTTTTTCCACCATCACCATGGTTTCCGGCGACGGACTGACTCTGGGCGGCGAGATCCGTTTCGGCGTCCTCAGCTTCATCGCCGACGATTCGGCGTGGCTCCAGGAAGCCCCGCTGGATGTCGAGGCGTTGCCCGTCCGCGGCGCGGCGCACTTCCGCGCGAGTACCTTCGGCGTCCTTCTTCGACAACCGTCGACTCCTTATCAGTCGACTCCTTCGCTCTCCACCAGCCGGCGTCGCAAGCGCTCCGGACGCTCGCGGCTTCAGCGGTGGATCGGGCACGCGGTGGCCCTTCAGGTTGCGGCCCCGCAGATCACGGCAATTGAGCCCGATGAACCTGTCTTCGATCTGTTCGCCGCTGTGCATGAGCACTCGGAAAGCTTATCCGAGTGAGAGAGCAGCGATCCCGCTGCGGAGGTGCTGATGGCCGATTCCCCGCCCAGTCCGCCTGGGTACGGCCGCGGCGGCACGGAGAACGGTGACCCGTCGCGCGCTGATCGCGGCGCCGGCAGGGACCGACATGACGAAGAGTACATCCCCGAACCCCTCACTCGGTAGCAGAGGGAGGAACAGCAGAGCAGGACCGAGCAGGCCCTCCAGACACCCATCGTTGGGACGACCCCCGAGGCTCAGGCTTTGGAGGCCGTGCGCCAGGCCAACTTGGCCGAGCGCAATCGTCTGGAAGCGCTCCAGAAAGCACTCGACGATCGCGCCCGCAGACAGCTTCAGCCCAGTTCCAGTCGACGACAGCGGCAGTTATTTCCGAATGACCAGCAGCAGAGTTTTCAGGTATTCCGCACTCCCGTCCAGAATCTGGCGGCGGCCACTCGGATAGCAGATTCCATTGAGCCATCCAGATCTGAGGCGGGGGAGGGTCTTTGGCAGATCCGGGCCCTGCTCAAGGCGGCAGAGGAGCAAAATTCAGCAGTCTCCCAGTCGCGCAACCGGATTCATAGCAGATCCGTTAGGGCTGACACAGTTCAGTCGGCCCACAACCCAGTGTCTCCAAGGAGAAACAGGCACTCGCCTCCGCGGCGAAACGAGCAAGACCGCCACCGAGACCAGTACTCGGGGCAGAGTCGCAGTCGGCATACGCCCCCGCGGCGTCAGGATGATCGCCACCGCATGCAGTCGCCCCCTCCGCAGGATGGCTCGTATGCGCCCCGGCCGTACGACGCCAGGCGTCCTTACGGCAACGATCGGAGGGCCAGCCCTCCCCGTCATGGTGACGGTTATCGCTAGAGAGAGCCAGTCGACCACCGTGACCCGCAGTTCAACGCGAGATCCGTTCTTGCTCAGAACCTGGTCAACAGAGGCAGAGCTCAGAGAGAAAACTTGGACAGAGATCGTCCGAGTGGAAGTGGAGAATTCATCTCCGGGCTCGAGTGTTTCAGCAGAGCCATCAGGGCCGCCGAGATCCCGCCAAACTTCAGATTGGCAGCTGGAGTAAGCAAGTTCACCGGTGAGTCCAAGCCAGAAACTTGGCTAGAGGATTACCGAGTGGCTGTGCAGATTGGGGGGGGGGATGACTATGTGGCTATGAAGCATTTGCCATTGATGCTTGAAGGGTCCGCCCGCGCCTGGCTCAATCAGCTCGCGCCGGGCAGCATATACTGCTGGGAAGATTTGACCTGAGTGTTCATCAAAACATTCGAGGGCACATGCAAACGCCCGGCTGGACTGTCTGAGCTACAACATTGTGTGCAGAAACCGAATGAAACATTGAGGGAGTACATCCAGCGGTGGACAACCTTGCATCACGTGGTGGAGAACGTCACAGAACATCAAGCAATCTGTGCCTTCAAGGCAGGAGTACGATATCGGGAGCTCATCCTGAAATTCGGTCGGTCAGGAGCTCTGACCATGAGCCGAATGATGGAGATTGCCACTCGGTACGCAAATGGAGAAGAGGAAGACCGTCTATGTAACGGCAAAGGGAAAACCAGCGAGCCCAACCCCGGCAACAGTAATCCCAGTCGGAAGCCGAAGCGCAAGGCTGATGGTTCGGCTCAGGCCGAGGCTGCTGCTCTGGCTGGCCAAGCCAAGAACAAGGGGAAGGCTAAGGACAAGTGGGTCCCGAAGAAAAAGATAGATCAGTCGGGCCAAGATGTCCTCGATTTACCGTGTCACATCCACACTAGAAAGGATGAAGAGGGCAATCTGATATTGCCCAAGCATACCACTCGACAGTGCAGGCCGTTGATCCAGCAGTTCCGTGAGGGCCCATCGAGTGAGAAGACCCCAGAAGACGCTGATGATGGAGACAAAGATGAACCTCTTCCCAGTGTCAACGCAACCCTGATGATCTTCGCAGATGTAGAGAGCAGGAGCCGGTTGAAAGTTATCAACCGAGAAGTGAATATGGCAGCGCCGGCGACGACAAAGTTTCTGAACTGGTCGAAGACTCCGATCACCTTTGATCAGTCGGATCACCCGGCCTACATTGCCACCCCTGGGCGGCAGGAGCTGGTGGTCGATCCGGTTGTGGGAGGCGTCCGATTGCGCAAGGTCCTCATGGACGGTGGAAGCGGACTGAACATATTGTACGCTGACACTCTGCAAGCGATGGGCATTCCGATGTCCCGACTCAGCGAGAGCAGCATGCAGTTTCACGGAGTGATCCCCGGCAAGAAAGCAAAGTCACTCGGGCAGATCGCCCTGGATGTGGTCTTTGGAGACGACAAGAACTTCCAAAAGGAAAGGCTGACCTTCGAAGTGGTCGACTTCCGCAGCGCCTACCATGCCATCCTTGGTCGGCCGGCTTACGCATGTTTCATGGCCCGCCCATGTTATGTGTACCTCAAGCTGAAGATGCCTGGCCCCAAAGGTGTGATCACAGTTACTGGCAGTCGACAGCGCGCGGAAGAGTGTCTGCAGCAAGGATCCAAGATAGCTGACGAGCAGATGGCCATGGTGGAACTGGAGGAGTATAAGAAGAACGCCGATCCGAGTGATCTCCTGCACTCCAAGAAGCCAGCTGCAGAATCTGCTTTTCAGTCGGCCGGTGACACGAAGCCTGTGCACGTCCACCCGGAAGATCCCATTGCTGCTCCCACCAACATATCAACAACACTCGACAGCAAATAGGAAGAAGCGCTCATCTAGTTCCTCCGTGAGAACTGGGACATCTTCGCATGGAAACCATCCGACATGCCAGGTGTACCCAGGGAGCTGGCTGAGCACCGTTTGCGAGTCGACCCAAAGGCGAAACCTGTGAAGGAGCACCTCCGTCGCTCTGCCACACAGAAGAGGAAGGCCATTGGCGAAGAAGTTGCTCGGCTCCTGGCAGCCGAGTTCATCCGTGAGGTGTACCACTCCGAGTGGCTCGCCAACGTCGTCATGGTCCCTAAGAAGGACAAGTCTCTCCGAATGTGCATTGATTTCAAGCACATCAATCGGGTCTGCCCCAAGGATCATTTCCCGCTCCCCCGCATAGATCAAATCGTAGATTCCACTGCGGGTTGCGAGCGACTGTCTTTTCTGGATGCGTACTCCGGGTACCACCAGATCCGACTGTATGGGCCAGATGAAATAAAAACAGCCTTTATCACCCCATTCGGGTGTTTCTGCTATATCACCATGCCATTCGGTCTTAAAAATGCTGGTGCCACTTTCATGCGCATGGTGCAGAAGTGTTTGCATAAACAGATCAGTCGGAACATTGAGGCTTACATGGATGACATAGTGGTCAAGTCTAGAAAAGGTTCCGACCTACTGGCTGACTTAGCTGAAACTTTCGCAAATTTGCGGAGGTATGATATCAAGTTGAATCCAGCAAAGTGCACTTTCGGAGTTCCTGGGGGCAAATTACTCGGTTTCCTCGTTTCCGAACGAGGGATAGATGCCAATCCTGAGAAGATCGGGGCGATTGTACGAATGAAACGTCCTGAATGTCTTCATGATGTACAGAAGCTCACGGGTTGCCTCGCAGCTCTGAGCCGATTCATCTCCCGTCTCGGTGAGAAGGCACTGCCCCTGTACCGATTGATGAAGAAATCCGACTCATTCGAGTGGACTGCTGAAGCACAAGCAGCGTTTGTCGAGCTCAAAGCCCTGCTTTCCACCCAGCCGGTGCTTGCCGCTCTGAATAGCAACGAGCCGTTGCTCTTATACATTGTGGCCACTGGTCAAGTTGTCAGCACTGTCCTCACAGTTGAGCGAGAAGAACAGGGCAAGGCTTACAAAGTTCAGCACCCAGTCTATTATATTTCTGAAGTTCTGACTCCGTCCAAGCAGAGGTATCCTCATTACCAGAAGCTCGTCTACGGCATTTACCTGACTGCGAAGAAAGTAGCCCATTACTTCCAAGAGCACACTGTGTCAGTCGTCAGCAACGCCCCGCTGTCTGAGATCATGAACAATCGGGATGCGACTGGTCGAGTGGCGAAGTGGGCTATCGAGCTCTTGCCCATGGACATCAAGTTCGAGGCGAAGAAGGCGATCAAGTCCCAAGCTTTAGCCGATTTCCTAGCCGAGTGGACTGAACAGCAGCAACCGACTCAGAGTCATCCGGAACACTGGACCATGTTCTTTGACGGTTCCAATATGCTGAATGGTTCAGGAGCTGGAGTTGTGTTAATATCTCCGAAGGGCGATCGTCTCCGATATGTTCTGCAGATTCACTTTGATTCCTCCAACAACGAAGCCGAGTACGAAGCGCTCCTTTATGGTCTACGTATGGCCATCTCACTCGGCGTCCGGCGCCTGATGATCTACGGAGACTCGGATCTAGTTGTGAACCAAGTGATGAAGGAGTGGGATATCAGAAGCCCCACTATGACAGGATACTGCAACGCAGTGAGGAAGTTGGAGAAGAAATTTGAAGGTCTGGAGCTACATCACGTTCCCCGAGCCAAGAATCAGGAGGCAGACGATCTGGCGAAGATCGGGTCCACTCGGAAATCCATACCCAGCAATGTGTGCCTCGAGCACTTACGTTCTCCGACTGTAAAAGAAGATCCCTTCACGGAAGAGCCCCTGCAAGCGGCCAGTCCTTCTGATCCGACTGAAGTCGAGGTCCCGGCAATCATTGATTTGGTCATGGAGGTCTTAGCAATCACACCCGAGTGGACAGTGCCTTACATTGCATACCTGCTCAGGCAGGAACTCCCAGAAGACGAAGCTGAAGCCCGCCAGATTGTTCGCAGGTCCAAGGCCTTTACAGTGATGGGCGATCAGTTATACAGGAAGAGCGTCACCGGTGTGACTCAGCGCTGCATTTCTCCGGAAGAAGGTCGATTGATCCTGGAGGAGATTCACTCGGGAACTTGTGGACACCACGCGTCCTCTCGGACGATCGTGGCTAAAGCTTACCGAGCCGGTTTCTTCTGGCCCCGCGCCAATGAAGCTACGCAAGAGATAGTCCAACACTGTACCGGGTGTCAGTTCTATGCCAACTTGTCCCACAAGCCTGCGTCTGCTCTGAAGACAATTCCACTCGTCTGGCCGTTCGCAGTCTGGGGACTTGATATGGTGGGCCCCCTCAGGACAGGGGCGAGTGGATTCACCCACTTGCTAGTTGCAATCGATAAATTCACCAAATGGATTGAGGCCAAACCCATCAAGAAGCTAGATTCTCGTACAGCGATCAAGTTCATGAAGGAGATAGTCTTCAGATACGGCGTGCCCCACAGCATCATCACCGACAACGGTTCAAACTTTGACTCGGAAGAATTCAGGGCGTTCTGTGCCACCCATGGTACCCGAGTCGACTATGCATCTGTGGCGCACCCGCAGTCGAATGGACAAGCTGAGAGGGCAAACAGACTGATTCTGCAGGGGTTAAAGCCAGGACTCATGCGCGATTTGGAGCACGCAGCTGGAGCTTGGGTCACCGAGCTGCCGTCAGTTCTTTGGGGCTTGAGGACCACCCCCAATCGGTCTACCAATCGCACTCCCTTCTTCATGGTGTACGGAGCTGAAGCCGTCCTGCCGAGTGACTTGCTCCATAACTCACCCCGAGTGGAGCTGTACTCTGAAGCTGAAGCAGAGCAAGCACGGCAAGACGCCGTTGATCTCTTGGAGGAGGAAAGGGAGATGGCTCTTATTCGCTCGACCATTTACCAGCAAGATCTACGACGTTTTCACAGCAGACACGTCAGAAGTCGGACCTTTCAGGAAGGAGATCTTGTGCTCCGAGTGGATCAGCAGCGACCTCACAAGCTCGCTCCTGCGTGGGAAGGTCCTTTCATCATTTCAAAGGTTCTGCACAACGGAGCGTACCACCTGTACAACCTTCAGAAGCAAGCAGACGAGCCCCGTGCTTGGAATGCAGATTTGCTGCGACGATTTTATACTTAAGGATGTGATGTAATAAAGTACTCGAGTGATGTTTGATGAATGAAAGCATGACTTTTCCAGTTTCACATTGAAGTTCACTCGTACACATTCTCTGGCTTACAACCCCCAGTGGGTGTACGCCGTCCAACTTAGCTGCAAACCAGTTTTTGCCTAAGTTAAAATCCCACTCCGAGTGAAGAGCATCGCTCTCACTCGGGGGCTTGGCTGTGAACCAGCTTTCACCCAAGTTAAAACGCTACTCTGAGTGAAGAGCATCCCTCTCACTCGGGGGCTTGGCTGCGAACCAGCTTTCGTCCAAGTTAAAACGCTACTCCGAGTGAAGAGCGACCCTCTCACTCGGGGGCTTGGCTGCGAACCAGCTTTCGCCCAAGTTAAAACGCTACTCCGAGTGAAGAGCATCCCTCTCACTCGGGGGCTTGGCTGCGAACCAGCTTTCGCCCAAGTTAAAACGCTACTCCGAGTGAAGAGCGACCCTCTCACTCGGGGGCTTGGCCGCGAACCAGCTTTCGCCCAAGTTAAAAATGCTACTCCGAGTGAAGAGCATCCCTCTCACTCGGGGGCTTGGCTGCGAACCAGCTTTCGCCCAAGTTAAAACGCTACTCCGAGTGAAGAGCGACTCTCTCACTCGGGGGCTTGGCTGTGAACCAGCTTTCGCCCAAGTTAAAAACGCTACTCCGAGTGAAGAGCATCCCTCTCACTCGGGGGCTTGGCTGTGAACCAGCTTTCGCCCAAGTCAAAACGCTACTCCGAGTGAAGAGCGACCCTCTCACTCGGGGGCTTGGCTGCGAACCAGCTTTCGCCCAAGTTAAAAACGCTACTCCGAGTGAAGAGCATCCCTCTCACTCGGAGGCTTGGCTGCGAACCAGCTTTCGCCCAAGTTAAAAATGCTACTCCGAGTGAAGAGGATCCCTCTCACTCGGGGGCTTGGCTGCGAACCAGCTTTCGCCCAAGTTAAAATCTCACTCCGAGCGAAGAGTGACCCTCTCACTCGGGGGCTTGGCTGCGAACCAACTTTCGCCCAAGTTAAAATCCCACTCCGAGTGAAGAGCATCCCTTTCACTCGGAGGCTTGGCTGCGAACCAGCTTTCGCCCAAGTTAAAAACACTACTCCGAGTGAAGAGCTTCCCCTTCACTCGGAGGCTTAGCCGCGAACAAGCTTTTGCCTAAGTTGAAACACGTTTCAAAGAAAGACTCGAAGGAAAGCATTCAAATAACTCCTGAAGTTCAAAAGCAAATACGAGTACTCGGGCCCGAAGCCCGAAAGAGTTTAACGATTATAGATCCACTCGGCATACCGAGGACAATGGGTGGGACTTAAAGTTTTTTCACGCTCCTGTGGGGCTAGCCGGCTCAATGAAGGAATCCAGGTCGATGTCGTCTGCGATCCGAGTGGCCGCTTCGATGAACGTCTCCATGAAGTCCTCAAACTAGAGTTTCTTCGTGTTGGTGACTTGGAGAGATTTTAGCTTCTCCTCCTTGGCTTCCTTGCAGTGCACTCGGACGAGGGAGAGCGCCACGTCAGCCCCGCAGCGGGTAGCTGATTTCTTCCACGCTTGCACTCGGCTAGGGATTTCATTGAGGCGAGTCATCATGGCCTCCAGGTCGGTGTCGAGGGTGTCTTCTGGCCATAGCTCCTTGTCGATCCTCCCGAGAGCACCCCGCAGGCGGATGATGTAGCCTTGGACGTCTTCGATGTGAGTTTCCACCCGCAAGATGCCCAGAGCAGCCTTGTCACCGATTAGTGACCTGGAAGGGTCCAGATCCCTCTCGATTCGTCGGTTTCCAGATCGAAGTCCCTGCAGTACTCTGTGAAGAAGAAAAGAGGAGAGCTGAACATCAGCATGCAAGAAGTCCACTCGGAGAAAAGCTGAAATGCACTCGGACGCTATAAGCTACCTGCAAGCTTGGTGTACATCTCCTCCGTGAACTCCTCTATATGCTTCTCCAGGGCGTTCTTCTTCTCGATCAACTGGGCGATCTTCTCATTCAGAGTCTCCTTCTCTTTTTCAAAAACTTCCGGCTGAACCTTGAGCTTGCTCTCCCACTCGGTTTGCTACTTCTTGAGCTCCAGAACCTCCTTCTTCAGCGATGCGTTCTCTGCCTCGAGCTTCTCGAGTGAGGCCAGCTTCTCTTCGGTGGCCTTGGTTTTCTCCTTCGCCACTTGCTGTGCTCCCGCCAGCTCGTTGTCCTTATTCTCGAGTGCCTGCTTCATGGTATCTAAAGAGATAGAAGTTCTGAGCCGCACTTGGAGTTGGTGGTTTTCACTACGCACATCTGTTCGAGTGAAATCACTCGGTTCAAAGAATGAAGAAAGGAGAAAGCAGAATGCTCGGCAATTGAAGCTTACCTCCCATGGTCTTGAGCTCTGCTTGAGCGCGCGCAGTGTTCCTTCTCTCCACCTCCAAATTCACTCGGAGCTGGGCTGTTTCCTTCTCCAGCGCCACGTACTGAGTCCCGAGCTCGCAAGTTTTCTGAAACACAAGAAAGAGCAGATCAGTTAACGTTAAGAGATATTTCCGAGTGCCCAAAGATTGGCGCTCCCGGAAGATACAAGCTTGACCAGTATCAGATCCTGAAGTACCCTTTGACAGGGAGGAGCAAGCTTGACCAGTATCAGATTCTAAGTTCTAAGACTCCCGCCGACCGCTCGCGGCCGACGACAGTCTCGGGGACTACACTCAGTGGGTGCACTCAACGTGCCCCCACTGGAATGGTATCCACTCGGAACCGGTCCGCCCGATCCGAGTGATGGCCAAAAACAAAAACAAAAAATAGAAGACAAAAGGTTCTAAGACTCCCGCCGACTGCCCGCGGTCGATGACAGTCTCGGGAACTACACCCAGTGGGTGCACTCAGCGTGCCCCCATTGGAGTGGTATCCACTCGGAGCGGTCCGCCTGACCCGAGTGACGGCCAAACACAAAAAAAAAAGAGAAAGCAACAATGGAACAAAATCTAAACTCTAAGACTCCCGCCGACTGCCCGCAGTCGACGACAGTCTCGGGGACTACACCCAGTGGGTGCACTCAGCGTGCCCCCACTGGAGCGGTATCCACTCGGAGCGGTCCGCCCGATCCGAGTGATGGCCGAACACACAACACCCACTGGGTGTACCGGATACTTTCCAACTGAAATTCCTACTGAAGAAAAAAGACTTGGAGATCAACTTACAAGCGCACTTACTCGAACGTTCTCCTGGAGAGCAGCGCTAGCATCATACGCCAGCTTCCCAGCCGCGCACATCTCCCTGACCCATTGGGTCATCAGCTCTGCCTGGATCATTGCCTCCTTGCTGGCTCCAGTTTGATCCTCCGGCACCTTGTACAGATTGAAGATGTTGACGGGAGGAGTCGGAGCCGAGGTCAGAACAGTCGACGGAGCCGCGGTAGAACCAGCCCCAGCCTGCCCCAGAGACACAGTCACGGCGGGCGCAGGAGGAGCTTGAGATGCTTTGCTCGGTGCTGCAGTCCCCTTCACGGTGTCCATCCGCGGCAGCTCTTCATCGTCGTCCCCGACTTGGATAACCTCTGCAAGTGCTACGATCACTCGACGCAATCAGTCGCATTACACAATTCAATCGGATGAAGAAATGTCAGTCGAATGACAGGTCAAAGTAAAAGTGAAGTCATTGGTACCTTTTCGAGAAGTGGCCGGGTCTGCCGACTCGGCCTCGGCGCGGTCCGCGTCGATCTGCATCGGAGACGTCGTCGAAGTTGCAGCACTGGTCCATAAGATGCACTCGGTCAGAAGGATCACGAAAGTTGACAAAGACAGAAAAGAAAAGCTGAGAAGGATACTCACGTTGAGGCGACATGCACAGTGACCTTGATCCGGGGCAGAGCCTTCCGAGGCTTAGGAGAGGCGACTTTGGGCTGCTTGGCGGTCTTCTCAGTCGGCTCAGCCGACGGCGGCCGAGTGCGCTTCGGGGCCTTAGCACTCGGAGCCACCTCCTTCTCCGGGCCAGCACTCGGATCATGAGAGAGCTTGGAGCGACGCTCGAAGCGCAGCTCCGGAGACTGGGAGGACTCGACCTCACCGCTCCCTTCCGAGTCGTCACTTTCCTCATCGCTGTCCTCCGCGTAATCCGCGCTGCCATGTTCGCTCTCTATGCCTCCAGCGAGCTGTCCTCCATTCGGCACAGGCGAGAGCATCTTCTGGAATTCCTGCAAGACATGAAGGTCAAAGACAGATAGTTCAGTCAGTTCACTCGGATCATTCAATACACTCGGATAAGTTGCGCATTGGTAATTCACCCGGATATTCACGCCTTACCTCCAATGGTTGGTTATTGAAGTCGTAGGGCGGGACCCGTCTCGACCCTCGCGGATTGTCACGTGCGCTAGTGATGCACCTGATCCACTGCTCCACCGTTTTCTCCTCGACTTCTTCCGGATACACTCAGGTCGGATCACTGGGTCCAGTATAGAGCCACATGGGGTGAGCCCGCTCCTGTAGTGGCTGGATCCTCCGACTGAGAAAGACCTCCAGAAGGTCCAGGCCAGTCAATCCACCGTGAATCAGGCTAACCACAGCGGTCATCAAGATCCCTACGTCCGTCTTCTCCGCTTTTTCAACCGTCAGCGAGGGAGGAGACTGAATTCTCTCGGTCTTGTAAGGAGGAAGGCCAGTTGACGAGCCAGAGCACAGCAGGTCGTTGCAGTAAAACCAGGTCGACTGCCAACCCCTCACAGAGTCGGGAAAGGACATAGATGGGAATGCACTCTTACCCCTCATCTGAATACCTAGCCCACCGCACATCTGGATCACGTGCGTCCTCTCTCCGTTGGGATCAACCTTCTTAACTGATTGGGATCGGCAGGTGAAAATGTGTTTGAACAAGCCCCAGTGCGGCGGGCAACCCAGAAAGTTTTTGCACAAAGAGACGAATGCAGCAAGATACATTATGGCGTTCGGAGGCAGGTGGTGGAGCTGAGCGCCGAAGAAGTTCAAGAATCCGCGGAAAAAGGGGTGGGGTGGCATGGAGAAACCTCGTTCGACGTGCGTGGTGAGGAGCACTAGCTCCCCGGCGTGCGGTGCAGGCTCGATCTCCCCTTCTTCCGGCAGCCTCCACATCCCGTCGTGGATCAGCCCGTCCACGATGAGCCCGTTGATGTCATCGACCGTGGTGGTCGGCGGAAGCCAGTCACCCTGGATCCACCCGGGTGGGAGCACGGCTCGGGAGCTCGATGCCTTCCTCACCTTCGCCGCCTTCTTCGCCTTCTCGAGCTTCGCCGTCTTGTCTTTCGCCATCACCGCCGAGCTCTCCGACGACCTAAGGGGATTCGAGCGGAGTGGATTGCTGGAGAGTGGATCGAGCGGGCTGAGAGAGTAAGGGAAAAGAGGATCTGTCCTCTCTCTCTCTCTCCGCGCCGCGCCCTCTTATGGCGTCGCCCGTTCCGCTCCCCAATCCTCTTCCGCGTGTCCCGGGCCCGCAAATCTCCTCAAATCTCGCTGGCGGAGTTGCAGCTGTACGTGGCGAAAAGTGGGGCGAAAATCGAGGCGTCACGCCCCACTTTCCCCACTCACCGCGCCGCAACCGTTCACGCGCGCTCGTCGCCGATTTCAAATCCCGCAAGATCCGGATTCCAGCGATCCGATGGCTCGCCTTTAAAGACATTCCATGAGCACGCGGATCTGTTCCGCCACTCGGATGAAGATTTCTAGTTTCACTCGGATGACAACTACACATTCGGATGGAGACTACTCATTTCACTCGGACGTCATATGGTCCAGAATCCGTCAAGGTACCTCACGAAGGCAAGGGCGTCTGACGACCAATAAGGGTTCTTGGGCGCCTCCATAGCGCCCAACTCACCTGGGAGTTCGCCTTGACTCGATCCGCCTAACCACGACCGATTCGAGGGCTAATGACGAGGGCATGTACTAGGGATAGGGTAATAGGCCTGACCTATAGACCCTACCCTAGGACACCACATGTCTTATACTGGGCCCCAGGGCCAGATCAACAACCAAGAATTCCGCAGACTGACATTCACTCGGAGTTCAACAAACCACTCGGGAGGCAATAGTTCACTCGACCATCTCGTTTCACTCGGAGCGCCCGAAAGTCACTCGACCAGAGAAGACCAGGAGGCTCCAGGAGCGCAACGGTCGGGACGCACGTTCTCCTGTATTAATTGTAATCAATATGCCATTACCAGGCACCCTTAAACCTCCTCTTAACCCCTAGTAATGGCAGTGTACGTGGGGGGACTTGGCGGACACTATATAAGCCACCCCCAGCTCCATTCCAAGGGTTCGCAAACATTTGTAATCATACACTCAAGCAATACAGCTCCAGAGCACCGAGACGTAGGGCTATTACCTCCACCGCTGAGGGGCCTGAACTCGTAAATCCGAGTGTCACACCTGCGCCGTAGCTAGGCTTTGCCCTCTCATCCGTACCCCTACACACTACTGTCAGACTTGCACCCACGACACTCCCCCCCTCCGATCTTCTTCGTTTCTCTACCATTTTTGCGGATCGAGATGGCTCCGAAACGAGAAAAGTAAGCTCTCTCAATCCCTCCAATTCGTTTTAGTTAATAAGCTTTCGATTCGATGCATTATTTGGCACAAGATGAACCCTATTTCATCTAGTAGATTTTGATTTTTGTTGTTTTTAGATTTGGTTAGTTAGGAGTAATATGATGTTTGATGTGGTTGAATATGATAGAACCCTATTTCATCTAGTAGATGAACCCTAGTCATGTTCATAATTTTTTTTGAATTGTTCATTGATGTTTGATGTGGTTGAATATGTTGTTTGATATGGTTGAATATGATAGAATTTGATAGAACCCTATTTGAATGTAGTAGATGAATCCTAGTTCATGTTTCTATATAGTATCAACATGAACCCTAGTTTATGTTCATATTTTTTTTTTGAAATATTGTTGATTCAATACGATTTTTTTAGTTTGATTAAATACGATTCATTCGCATTAGTTTGATTCAATATCATGCTATTTTTTTAGTTTAAATAACACGATTCATTTGCATATTCCATTGTTGATTATATCTTTTATGATATTTTTATTGATTGATGTAATATGAATATGCTAGAATTGATTAATATGATATGATGCATGTTGGTTTAATATGACATGATTCATTTGTAAAAAAAATCAGGAGGCCCCCCCTTGCGCCCAACATCGGCAACAAGTACACCATGCTTGACCATGCTTTCGACAACGGTCATCGCACCCGTTTTATGGAGAATGGAGTGGTAATACCTATGATCAAGTTGTTGCAGAAGTTATTGGTTGTTATGAGAAATGAAGTTACTAACTATTTCCGTTTACATTTTGACAGATGCTACCCCCATTGTGGATGAGGGGCCACACCAAGGCCATTCAGATGCAGTATGACGAACGCTACATGCCGTACTTCAGGAAAGCACGGTTGCTGGGTTTCGTGCTTCAGTTCAAACGAAAGCCGCCGGCGCTCGTCCACTCAGCTCTCACAACATTGGTCGACCGATGGCGCCCCGAGACGCATAGTTTCCATCTCCCATGTGGTGAGATGACGGTGACACTCGAGGACTTCGCCATGATCACGGCCCTACCGATCCAGGGCCAGGCTCTCACTGGGCGAGTGGACAAGAACAACTGGAAGGAGAGGGTCACCGGCCTCATCGGCGACTGCCCCGCCACCCGAGATAACCGAACATCCGGTGTACCACTCATGTGGATCCAGAACAACCGGGCCATATGCCCGGAAGATGCCGATGAGCGGACCGTGGAGAAGTACGCGAGGGCCTACCTGTGGTACCTTCTGACAGAGGTCGTGTTTCCCGACTGCTCGGGGGACACCGCCCTATGGATGTATCTGGACTTCCTGGCAGACTGGGATGCAGGGTACAGCTGGGGGTCCGCCGGCCTCGCATACCTATACCGCTCGGTATGATAAATATCTCAATATTCGTTTATGTACGTATGTATGCTACTTTAGATTGTGTTATCTGATCATCATTTGGTGTTTGTAGCTGGACGACGCAACACAGAGGACCGAAGAGAGGTCCGGCATGTGTGGATTTGTCTGGGCCCTCTCTATTTGGATGTGGGAGCGGTTGCCGGTCGGCCGTCCTGAGAGAGATGGCCGGCGTACATGGACGGAGTATGGCGAAGAAGGCGACAGTGCTCGATACTCGACCGCCGCGTACACTTGGGACAAGGTGAAGGTCTACACGGGCAAGGCCAGTGCGCTGTACAAGGTCTTCACCAACGAGCTGGACAACCTGTCAGCTTACCAGGTATACGAACTAACTTACCAATCGTTTTGTAGCCACTTTCATGGTTCTTACCAATCTTTTTGTAGGTCAACTGGTGGCCGTACCACGACCGAGAATGGGGGTTCGAGCTCAACACGATGTGCTACGAGGACAAGCTTGTCTGGCGGTCCATTGTGCCATTGATACGTGTGTACGCCGTGGAGTGGCACTTACCACACCGTGTGGCCACGCAATTTGGTGTCTTCCAAAATACCCCACCGGCGCGCCCAACCGACACCGGTGGCTTCGATCTTCACTGGTGAGGACTTTGTTCTCTATTGCCATGTTTTCGTTCTGTTCGACATTATCATGATGTTCTATGTTTTATTGTTTCTTATGCCTTGCAGGAAGAGTAGGAAGAATTGTCAGTCGATCACAGACTGGGGCCACGAGCACGCAGATTACGTGAAAGCGTGGGACGAGAGGAGGTATCGCAAAGACGACGAGAGGAAAACGGTTGACTGGGACGCGTACCATGACCACATGAAGTGGTATGACGATGGTGTGAAGCACCGTCTGCGCCTGAGGCCACAGTGGACGTCAGCCGATATCGCATCATTGGAGAAGGATGACTCCAAGGATGAAGCCTACCGTGACCACCTCAGAGAGCTCAAAGGTGAATTCAGGGAGTATGCACCCCTGATGAACAGAGTGGTAAGTGGTGTTCTCTATTGTTTTGAGCTGTCAGCGGTTGGATGAAAACTGACTTACAAATGATGCTTACATGTGCAGGCTTCGGAGCTAAACAGAAGCATTCTTGATGGCTCGAACGCGCTTGCGTATGACCCCGACACCGTGGAATCTGACAGCAAGCTGAGGGAAACGGTGAAGGTAACATCGAGCCTCCTAGCCATGTTATAGTTTAATTGTAACACTAAAGTTGATCCGTATTATGTTCTTGGTTGTTTTTTATTGCAGAAGGTCATGACCCGTTGTCGTAAGATAGTGGGCATGCTTGGGTGCACTCGCGCGGCCGATGTCCATGTTCCTGCTCATGGAGGATCCATGCGTGCTATCGCTTCATCGAGCCACGCCGGCGGAGCTTCCTCTACCCATGCCGGCTCGTCGTCTCGCGTTGTTGAGGAGGAAGAGGGAGAAGAAGACGAGGAAGGAGGTGATGAGGAAGAGGAAGGAGGTGATGAGGAGGAGGAGTACGATGACGATGACGGACCTCCATTGACTCAGCCAACCCAGGACAACAGGGGGAGACAGCCAAAGAAGGATTGGAAGAGTCCATCCCCGTTTCAGAAAGACCGTCCTCGTCGCACGAAGAAGCCGGATGAAACCCGCTCGAAGAGAAACGAGGAGCGTACCGCCAAGAGGGGGAGGAACAAGTGATATGGTCGTGTTGAACTCGCTTAGTTAAACTAGTTGTGAACGAGAACTTGTTTGCTATGTCGAACTACTTGGTGTTGTCGATTTGCTACCTATTTACTATGTTGAACCTATTTGATATGTCGATTTGCTACCTACCTATTTGGTGTTGTCGATTTGCTACCTATAATGTGTGAGATCATCATATTTTCATATACAAACACTCTTTGCTGCTGTGTTGAACTATCATTCATATTTGTAATTCAAATGGTCAAGATCTTCTTAAAAAAATAAGTGACAGAGGACCCTACCGCCAGGGACTGCGGCGGTAGGTTCTCACAGCCTACCGCAAAATATCTGTGATTTCCCGTTACAGAAGACCCTACCGCCAGAGCGCCTGGCGGTAAGGTGTGAAAACCTACTGTAAAATAACGTCGGCTTTCTGTTACAGAACCCTGGCGCGCGCGCAGGGCCTGGCACACCCTACCACCGCGGGCTGTGGCGGTAGCTTTAGCTACCCTACCGCTGTCCACCTTGGCGGTAGTACCGTTACGACACGTCAGCCCGAGAACGGCTGGTTGACGGCGGCTGCCGTTAACCTACCGCCTGGAGGCTTGGTGGTATCCTATGCAACCCTACCGCCATGGACCCCAGCGGTAGGAAAAGGGTCAGATCCCGAAATGCTTTCCAACAAGGGTCAGATCCGGCTAAACTTCACCAAAAGGGTCAAAACACGAAAATTAGCCTCCACTAGCTGCATGCCACCGCACGAGGGGGAAAGGAGCCTTGCCGTTGCCGCCGCCGCCCAGGCATCACCCCATAGCGCCCTTTGGCGGCAGCAAGGTGGGGGATGCGGAAGAGGAGAGGGGTTGCAGTGCTAGGGTTTGCTTGGTCTCTCGCAACATGGACAGGGTGGGGGTGCTTTTGATGTGCCTTCCGTACGCATTTAAATTGGTTGTCTTGTGTGTGAGCATGAGGTTTAGGTTCATTAGTTTCTACCTATAATTTGATTGATCTCGGTTAACAACGAAGATCTAGCTTGTGATGCGACTCTCAATAGATGTTGTGGTTTGCCATCTTTTTTCTGCGATTAGAGATGATTCAGTTGTATTTGGCACACCCTTTTGTCATTCCGCTCCATCACTCACGCTCAACATATCGTAGCGGAAACAGGCGAACAACTGGCTGACGGGTACCCCTTGCGGGGTACACAACAGGTATTGGGTGTGCCCGAGTGCTGCCATGTGTCGTTGAGCGCATCCGCGGGAGCATTTTTTTTTCACGTGTTTTGGAATTTTTGGGGGGGCTGTTTTGAATTTTTGCACGGTTTTCCCTATGTTTTATTGAAAAGAAAATCGGTTTTCTATTTTTATTTTTGTTTTTATTTTTTGGTCGTGAAGCACACCGTGTGAAAAAAGAACAGTTGTGCTTTCGCATGAAGTACAACTGTGCTTCCAAAAAGTGAAAAGCACAGTTGGGCTTCGCAGTGTACAACTATGCTTTTGTGTGAAACACCCTTGTGCTTTCTGAAAAGTGAAAAACACATGTGTGCTTTATGGTGAAGCACAAAAGGCACAAAATATGCTGCCGGTTTTTTATATTTGGTTTTTTTATTTCAGTTTTTTGGGGTGACGTATTTTTGTTTTCCCTTTTTGATTTTTTTATTTCAAAACAAAAATGTCCAAACCTATTAACATAGGATTTAGTTTTAAAGATCTCAACGTGAGAAACGGAACGGTGAACACGGTTCGTGATTTGGATGCATGATTCAAGAATTTTTACATGTTAATAGCATGTGCCCATATTTACACATGGAATTTTGAGCTTTGCTAGAGATACGAATAGATTTTACGGAGGATTACAGGCAGGCTGACGTGGACAGCTTTCATTGGAAGTTAGTGGGGAGGTGGGTCCATCCTGAAATCCAAGGGGGGAGAGATTAGCTGAGGGAGAGGTAGTGGTGGGGTGGGGGGGGGGGACGATTTTTCCATTGCATTAGTGATTAGTTGCTGCTAATATTGTATATTCCCATGCTTTGATCGGCTTTGGCCCTCCCCAACATGATTTAACAACACTTAGCCCCCCTTATTACCTTTTCCTGGCTCCGCCACTGGGGAGAGGGTTGGTCCATTGCTTTCGCAAATATTGTGCGTACGTCTAGCATTTTTTGGAATTTCCATCAAAACTTGAAAATACACCTTGAAAAAAAATTCAAAACAAAGAGACAACGTGATTTCATCCGGGTGCCAAAAATCCTCATTGACACTTTCCTCTACTGTCTGTTAACATGGAACAATAATCAACCAAGCAAGCAACAAGAGGATTTGTAACAAAATAACTGCAGACCTCTGCTCCTTTATCAGTTAAAAATGCTTAGCACTAATCTGCACCCTGTTATATATGCCTCTCAACCCTGATTGTTGCAGGTGCTGTGATGACCACGAAAGGGGTTCACAACTGGATCGAGCCGAGTCTTTCTAGCAGAACCACGTCGCGAAAGCGGTGCGTTCGGCTCCGGCTGCCGCTTCGGTCCGTTTCTGCTTCGGCTTCGGTTTTGTGATAGAGCGAAGATGACGAAGCTTTCCCCACAAAAGAAAAAGAATGATGAAGCTTTTCTGTGTCCATCATTTCCTATTATTCCACTTGCGTGCGTGCTGGTGCTTGACTCTCTCGTATCGTGGGGAGACTTGTATGAGATCTCACATTTAGGTGAGATTGTGAGATCAACCCCAAAAATTCATATTTAGACAATTCAAAAAAATCTAAAATTATTTGACAACATTCATGTGAGGTATGTCTACAACTTTGAAAAAAATCAGCTCAAAACTTGATGTACATTTAGAGATTCAAAAAAGACAAATTTGAATGTGAATAGTGGCAGCTTTGAGTGAATAGTACTTTGACACTATTCACATTCAATTTTGTCTTTTTGTTTCTATTAATGTAAGTCGAATTAGGAGCTGAATTTTTTTGAGGTTGTACATCAAACATTGATGAGTGTCTACAAAAAATTTGAGAATGTTTGAACATGTATCTTTTTTTCTCAAAAATATCGATCACATTGATCTCACCTAACGTGAGATCTCACACAAGTCTCCCCCGTATCCTGGTAGGTCTTTCCTTACCGAGCTAGCTGTTGGAGAACTCTGATTGCACTCCGGTACCAAAAGTCCTTACTCGCGCTTTGGCTGTATCTGATGCATCCTCCGTGGCAAGATGAAAATAATGAAGCAAACAATCAAGATGAGGATTTGTAACAGAAAAAGGTCCAAAACAAACCTTAAACTTGTAGACGAAAGCTAAATTGAACCCAGAACTTGCAATCCCGGAAATCAGCACACCGAACTCTTCGATCCCGGTCTATTTTAAACCTTGAGAGCGTTCCCAAACAGGGATTGTCAATGTGGCAGGTCGAATCACAGGATTGTTGTTTGTGGTTGTGACTGGGACAGCCCAACAGACACGAAATGAGTTTTTTTTGTGTGTGATTTTTTTGAGAATTAATGTAAGTCGAATTAGGAGCTGAATTTTTTTGAGGTTGTACATCAAACATTGATGAGTGTCTACAAAAAATTTGAGAATGTTTGAACATGTATCTTTTTTTCTCAAAAATATCGATCACATTGATCTCACCTAACGTGAGATCTCACACAAGTCTCCCCCGTATCCTGGTAGGTCTTTCCTTACCGAGCTAGCTGTTGGAGAACTCTGATTGCACTCCGGTACCAAAAGTCCTTACTCGCGCTTTGGCTGTATCTGATGCATCCTCCGTGGCAAGATGAAAATAATGAAGCAAACAATCAAGATGAGGATTTGTAACAGAAAAAGGTCCAAAACAAACCTTAAACTTGTAGATGAAAGCTAAATTGAACCCTGAACTTGCAATCCCGGAAATCAGCACACCGAACTCTTCGATCCCGGTCTATTTTAAACCTTGAGAGCGTTCCCAAACAGGGATTGTCAATGTGGCAGGTCGAATCACAGGATTGTTGTTTGTGGTTGTGACTGGGACAGCCCAACAGACACGAAATGAGTTTTTTTTTTGTGTGATTTTTTTTCTTTTTCATAAAACACACAAAGTAAAAATACAAAAAAAGGGTTCGAACTTGCGACCTGCCGCTGCAGAATCCCTCCCACTAGCCACTGGAACCATTGGCCATTGTCGCTACAATGAGAGGCCCGAAAGAATTAAATACATAGAGCAGCGTCGAGATTTGAAACATTTTTTTAGATCAAACAAATATTGAAAACGTGCAGGCAGAACAATTTTTGAAATATCCTTTTTTTAAGTGGAGCACTTTTTGAAAATTCTGAATAATTTTTTAAAAACACGAGCAATTTTTTAAAAAAACAATCAATTTGGAAACGTGAACACTATTTGAAGCATATTTGTTTAAAAAATGGGAACAAATTTTTAAACCTAATTTTTTTTAAAAATGTTTAAACAATGTAAAGAATGTCCGTATAGTTTTATAAAATGTTTATTGTCATCAAGAAAATGTAAAACGTGTATTTGGCAAAATGTTACCGTGTCACTTTTTTTTAAATGTTTTTGGAATTTCTTAAAATATTTGCATTTAAAAATATAATCGGCATTTCAAAATTGTTCACATTTTTTCAAGAAATGTTTCGAAACTTTTCGGAATTTTTTCATATATGAATGCTTCGGTTGGTTTTTATACACAACGTGCTATATATAATCACTAGCAGCCCTCCGGGTGATTGGGTAGGTTCGGCCTCTGCCAGTACGGTGTCCTGAGTTCGTGTCTTCCTTGGCTCACTTTCTTTTGCCGGCTGCTGGTATTTTTTGTCACACCTAATAGAAGACAAGTGGGTACGTGTAGTTTTAAAAAATGTGTATTGTCATTACGAAAATGTAAAAGAATTTATTATAATTACGAAAATGAACAACAGAGTAGAGCGAGCGAGCGACTGTGCTAATGGGCCGGCCCAGTTCGTCCTTGCCACGTCAGCGAATACCAGCTAAACACCCAAGGTTTAAAATAGACCGGGATTAGAAAGTTCGGTGTGCTAATTTCCGGGATTACAAGTTTAGGGTTCGATTTAGCTTTCGTCTACAAGTTTAAGGTTTGTTTTGGACTTTTTCCTTTGTAACATAGCTACCGCTCTTTTACCATTTACTAGTAGACTGCCCGTGCGTTGCTACGGGCTTTTTGAAATTTATACTGGTTGCATGTCAAATTTTAAATGGATAGAAAAACAGATGGAAAAATAATTAAAATCCACTTCACTTGCAATGTATTTCGATAAAAAAATATAATTCCACCGTCTACATAGAAAGACTTATCATATCCGATGCACAAAATAAAGGTGGTACAAAAACATTGAACTCTTTATTGTGTGCTGCACTACAAATGATAATAACACTTGAATGCATTTTTTATTTATGCTATTGATCGTCTCACAAAAGCATGTGCATTGTTTATATCCATTAATTAAAGACAACACATGAAGGATTTTTGTTCCCTTTAAACAAATTTTCCAAGATGTTACAATGAGAAACTTGATTGCAATATGCAATTTTCTAGCAAACTATTACATATGAAATTAGGCACTTGAAACCATACAATTTACCATCTAGGAACTACTGCAGCAAAACACATCAACATGCCCTCCTCATGGTATCCTCTCCCGCCTCAATCGACTTCTCTAATCTCCATGTGTTGCAGCATGTCCCAAAAAGAAACAAACATGAGGTACTGCGACTTGCCAGGAACATAACCTATGTACAAACAGAACTCTTACTATTAGTTCATACTTCACAGCTGGAAGAAAGTATATTAAAGGAATGGTTCAATCACAGTATAACCTAGAAGCTTATAAAATTTAAAGAGAAATCTTAACCTTTAGATGAGCTAAGACACCTTCCCGAACTTCAGTCTGCCTCGTTTACTCCACTACTCTAGTGCGCAGAAACAAATTGTACTGCTATGTACAATAACGAACAAAAATGAGCTATGCTAAAAAAGGTTAACCGCTTCTAGACTTGACATGGGCACCATGACATCACTTGTGCTACTTATGCTTGCCTATATTACGATAGATTCTTTAGAAAGCAGGTCAATTGGCACGAAGACGAATATATAATGGTGTATGTAAGATCTGACATCCATAAATCTCCAACCATTTTTTGTGCGTCCACACTCTACAAGCATATGAAAGATAAGCAAATCTAGTTGAGACTTCAAAAGCAAGGTGCATATATTCAAATGTAAGTCATATTGGCGCACATGCAACTCTGCCTCCACACTGAAGTATGAATTTGGAAAACATTGAAAGACATAGTAGTGTCTGCATTCATCATGTAGATCACAATATCACATTATGTTATATCCTCTACAATCACGTTAAATCCAAAACATACAAGCCTGAAGAATAAACATTTAACTTTATTAGACCACAATGGTTACATGTAAAGCAAATTTGGAGGCATATACAACTAATAAGTAACTATTTTTAGAAAGATGATTTAAGTAATTGTATCATGGAATGACATACACATATGAACCATGGAATAAAATACTACTGGAAGGCATATTCAGTACTTTGAGTGTACTGTCAGTGGAAGTCATATTCAGTACTTTGATGGAGAATATCAGTGTCGTATTTAGAAGAATGTGGCCACATGTCTAATTTAATTACACGGACACCTATTTGCAGTGCCTTGATGATGGGAACATCACTACGGTCACTGATTAGCTGATTGCCAGTAAAATATGAGTATTGTCCGGTGTAATGTAATAGTGGGACAGTGGTGCATTCATGTCATGCTGGACCTGGGAATATGAGTTACATCCAAATTCAGAATGAAGCTTGTAACAGCAGATAGTTGACAGGAAACTAACTAAACAAAAAGAGAAAAACGGCCAACAAAACATTAAAAATAAAGTTACCCATCATGTTTTGTACAAATCCAGTTTTGAGGATAATGTCTGCAAATTCCATTTAGAGGACCTTGACCTCAGAATCATATGTTTCTTCCCGTTATTGAGAAGAAAGGCACGTACTACAAAAATCATTTATGGAGCTAGATACTTACTATATGCCAAGACCGGAAGGTCGACACTTACTATATCAGGCTCTTCATTGTCATCTCGTCCATGATAATCTGAACAACCGAGCTTCAGAAGCTCATAAGTATCCGCTAGATCGCTCAATCCTGTTGCAGGGAAAATTCAACAGTTAATTGCATTATGGTCAGATACAATAGAAAGATACGTAAGATGCATCGTTATGTTGTACATAAATGAACTATTACATGTTAGCATTATAAGATGATGACGTTGTTCGTCCCAGATAATTCCCATCGCTTTGATAGTTACCATCTCTACCCATGTTTCTATGCATTTTGGATCACCATCTGTAAAAAACGAAGTCTTGAATATCAGATTTGTTGCCACCACAATATACTTCCTGCAATTGCATAGTAAAGGGCATAAGGTGGTTGCTCACTGTAAAGCAAACAACATTTTCATGTCAGAAATTATCAAGCTCAAGGGAGGAAACCAAATATATATTAGACACTGACACTGCTCCATTTTCAACATTTTACAAGCTGAGATCATATTTGATAAAAAAAAATATTCCTACTTGTGTGTAACATCCAGGTCCAGTTGTTGACCAATTATTGCAGCATAAACATTATTGAGTACACAAGGGGGCCTCTGACTATTTGAAACTACACAAGGGAGCCTAGTGACTATTTCAACTGACGACCAATGACATATCCAAATCATTGTTATGGTTGTGCCTCATGTTCATGCCAACAAATTTGATAAACTACCCATTGGTCACAACAGAGAGAAAAAGAATAAAACATGTACCTCGTACCATCCGCCCTGGAGGTTGCAACCCAACAAGGAATAATCTGTAGGCACACAAAACGTCAGATAGCTGATAATTAATCCAAACCATGCAGCAGTTAGTATTGCGATTACATCTGCAGCTTTCCGTACACTTGTACAAAATATGATTAGCTGATTTTGTTAACACAAAAAATGAAATGATTATCAGATATCCATCCTCTCACATATCAGTGCAACGCTGACTCTAGGGATTTCTTTTTCAATTCACATGGAAAAATTATTGATCCGACAATTTTCAGCACATAGTGTTTACCACTTGTTTAATCAACCTGCTGCCTTCAAACCCACTGCATATATGATATATCTGTGTTGAACGACAATACGCTAGTAGATTTTGTGAAAACATACAGAAATTTAGAGTGACATGAATACCTATGTATCCTCCCCTCTGGTTCCTTCACTATGACAAAACATCTGTTTTACGAGCTACTGAATTCCAAGAAATTTAGGTGCTCATACTTTCTGTCAGAAAATGTAAAAAGTCAAATACTCTGGTTAGGATCGGATTCACAAATAAATACACATGTTTGTACGAGACGTGCTTGGTCAAACATCTTTAGTCATATTCAGATATCCCAAAAAGAACACAACTACAGATAAATGGTTTCAGATAGATGGTGGGTCAGCTGCATTTTGCATCGCTTAAATATCATGACATATGAAGATGACAACCCTATGATCTACAACAAGGATATCTACCAAAATCGAACAGAGGCAATGGAGGGGGATTTGTATTACCAAAGTTCCTGATTAAATCTGCACCAACTTACGTGAAGTATTGTACAATTAGTATGAACTCGCACCAAAATAGAAAATCTCCAAACGTGGGCAGTTGAACCTTGAAGGATGAAGAACGTTGGGATTGTGAGTTGAACCCGTCCATGGCGACGAGGAGCTGCGCGGCCGGCGGGAGTAGGCGGCGCGACGGAGGTCAGCTAGGCGGGAGAGGTGGAGGAGAAAGACCGTCGAGGTGAGGCATCAGGAGAGAGCCAGCAGCAAGGACTGGGCGAGGGGGGCGGCCGGCGGTGCATTGGCAGTGTGCGGGGATGGGCCGAGGACAGCGACAGCTGGAGGCGGCGAGGTGGCGGCCGCGTGCGAGAGCACAGGGGCGTCCGGGGAGGAGCCGAGCGGCGGGTGTGGCTGGTGGCGGCGCTAACCCTAGCGCGCCGCCAGTTCGTGGTAGGGACGGGAGCAGGCGAGTGACGTGCGTGTATTGCTGTGACGACATGGGCTTGCTGTCATTGGTTTGTTGGGTTGGGCCCATGTGTGGCTTGGCGGAGTGGGGGATCGACGGGGGTGGGAACGTCGATCGATCAGGAGGACGAACGAACGACGTACGAACTGCCCCATTAGGAGTAGAGATATGGACGCTTAGCACTAATATGCACTCTGTTATGCCCTCTTAATCCTGATGGGTGCATGTGCTTACTCAGAAGTTGTGGGAATAATAATCACAGCAGGAGAACCCTGGGTTCACACATCACACGGAGCCAGCCAAAGTCTTAGGACAGCCACGTCGAAAAAACGATGTGTTCAGCGGCCCCTGCCCTGGGTCCTGTTCTACTTCGGTTCTCGGTTCGGTGACAGAGACTCAAGAAATCATCCAAGCATGCTAATTATGTATGTACTCATCGGTTCGGTTCGGTCCGGCTCTGGCTTCTGACGCGTCTCTTCTCGTGGGGTTTTCCACAAACAGCTAGGTATATATAGACCCGCGTTGTCTGCCGTCTCTCCACCGAACTCCCAGCTCAGAGCCTCAAGCTAGACAAACATCAGTTCACCGGAGCACAGAGAAGCAAGCAGCCGATGGAGATCCTCACCTTCCTCTTCAGAATGGTGGCTCCAATCCCCGACGCGTTACGCAACGCGGAGAAGCTACCCGGTGCTCTGATCTCGTGCGGCGTCGTCCAAGCCGCGGTGGCGCTCTCCCTCATCATTTCCGGTACACCGAGAGGTTTGTTTCTTCACCATGGCAGGGCGCCCTTCTATTTGTACTACGGTATCCTCATTGCCATAGTGATATTCGGGCTCGTGGCGGCGTCCGCCGGATTTTGGGTGTCCGGCGATGTGGCCGGACGTCGTGCTGCCGGGAAGACAATCCTGTGGGTGTCCATTCTGCCCATTGTGGTCGTCGCTGCGCTCGCCGGCTTCGTGGTTCTGAACTGAGATACTCCTGCACCCGCTGTTGGATCCACGTAGCTCGTTCATGTTGTACTGTACAAATGATGGACGTGTGTTATAGAATAATAATGAGTTTGTGCTGTGGGGACGGGGGGATCAGTATGATGTACCTGTATGAGTGTTTTACATAGATTTCATATACTTTCATTCTTTTTCCACTTGGCGCTTGTAATCTAGTATGTGTATCAGATTTGGCTTACTTATGCGTAAATTATTGAAGGAGTTTGTATTAATGAATCTTTGGGGTGTGCTGTGACTTTCGATCGACAAGTATGACGTCTGCTTGGTACTAATGAATCTTTGGGTTGTACTGCTTCTATCTCATCCCGTGTTGGAAACAGAGCAAGCAGAGAAGGGGAGCAACTAATTTACTCTTTGGAGGGCTTCCGCAACGGTCATTGTTTTGCATCTGGGAGTGCGCCAAGTGGTACGCCTAGCCGTCGCCACGTGTCGTGCGCTCACGCACCATCGCAATTTCGTTTTTTTTTTCTGCACATGTTTTCGGATTTTTTTTTTGGCTTTTGCTTGGTTTTTCATAGGTTTGGTGGAATTTTTTTCTAGGAAGCATTGCTTTTCCGTAAGAAGCACAACTATGCTTTTCGAAAAAGGAAAAAGCACAGGCTGATCTTCTGCAACGAGTTGTGCTTCTCTCGAAAAGGGAAGAGCAATGTGCTTCTTGAAAATGGAAAAAACACAACATGTGCTTTCAAGAGAAGCACAACTGTGCTTACTGAAAAGGGAAAACAGAATCTTCCGCGAGAATCACAACTGTGTCTCCCAAAAAAAGGTGAAAAGCATAATTGTGCTTCCGGGTTCCAGTTTTCAGTTTTTTCCTAGATCTTAGTCCTTTTTTTGGTTCATGGTTTTTTCGGGTTTTGTGGTTTTTGATTTTTGTTTTTTTATTTCCAACTTTTCCCGTTTTTCATGAAAAAAAGTCGGTCCAAATATATTAACATGAGATCTAGTTTCAAAGATCTCGACGTGAGAAATCAAACGGTGAAAACGGATCGTGATTTGGATGTACAGTTCAACAGATAAAAATTTTGAAAAAAAAAATGAATCTACGAAAAAGGGCAAAACTCTCAGGTTGCGACAAGTGGCGCACATGTAGCACGCCACTAGTCACCATAGTGAAGGTGGAAGTGACCTTTGCAGTTGGTACCCCATAACTAGTGATTTCGTGAGTGCTTCCTGTTGCGGTTTATTTGGGCTATACTCTGGAGCGTAAAGTTCAGCCCACTGAGTGTCGAAGAAGCTATTTCTGAATATGGGGCGGCCGAACTCACTGGCAACCCCCTATCCCCCTTTAGGTTCATGACGACCAAATGTGCACCCTCCCGCAACCGCACACAACGTATTGGACCGACCCATTTTTTCCTGTGTATATCCCAATGTTTTTTTCCTGTGTTTAATCTCTCGGTTTTCTTCTGGTTTTCTATTTTATTTATGTACTTTTTTTACCTTGTACTTTGTTTTTTCCGGTTCTGCAAAGGTTCTAGAACCTTCCCCGAATCGATATGTTTTCTTTTTCTAACGCTTTCTTTCTTTCTTCTTTCCTTTATCTTTTTTCCCAGTTTCTCATTTCATGGATATTTAAAAAAAATTGGAACATTTTTTGAACGTGAGAACATTTTTTGCAAGTTGAGAGAAAATTGAATTCATGATCATTTTTTGAATTTTGGAACATTTTTTAGATTGTTGAATATTTTGGAATTTTGAAACATTTTTCAAATTCATTAACATTTTTTAAATCTGCAAACATTTTCAAATTTGTGTTTTTAATTCAAAACCTATTTTGAAATATGAAATATTTTCCAAATTCATGAACTGTTTCCAAATCCAGAAACAAAAATTTTCAAATTCATGAGCATTTTTAAAATTCAAAATCTTTTTTGAAATAGAGGAACAATTTTCAAATTCATAAACATTGGATTTTTTTTCAAATTCAAGAACATTATTTGAAATTCAAAATAGTTTTTAATTTCATGAACATTTTTTGGAGTTCGGAAGCATTTTTCAAATTTATGAACATTTTTGGAAATTTGGAACATTTTTAAAGAAGAAAAAAAAAGCAAGGGGTGCCCCATCGGCACACGGGACGTCCCAAAGCGCGGTATAGGAAGACTCTGAACTCGTTGCAGCTAGCCCAACTCTCGAAACATGATATCACCCGCTCTATAGATAAAGCGACCATCCAGTCTATACACCAAGTTCATGAGCAACACAAGAAAATATAAGCCCGTTGGGGCAACAGCAAACACATGTCTAAAAGAGAAATAAAGAAAGGGGAGAGACAACTACCAAGTGGCCAAAAGATCAGCGGCTAAGAGGTGGGGCAAGGCGGTGAGCAGCCATAGTCATCGCGTCCATCATGTCTAAAAGTGCTCCTAATCCCTTTGGTGGTTTTGCTAATTTAAGCCAACATACATGTCATTGAACTAATGATTTCCTCAAGTGTATTTCAGGAATAGTTCATTTTAGGTACAACTTGGGATGTGAAAGTGGACCCCTCCATGCTAAGGACAAGTGTTGGATCAAGCCTCAAGACTCGCCATTTTATATTTAAGTGATCGAAGATCACATTAAGTCTATATGTATGCCAATACTATCAAAAAGGGATGAGATTGAGAAGATGAGTACATTTCCTCTGTCTCTAATCCGCCGTTCACCGGCTTCCTCCCCGTGCTTCTGCTCGCCGAGGCCGCTGTTCATCCGTGCACTCGACAAGCTAATCCCACATCTGTGTTGTATGTGAGACATTTGTTGTTACAAATTCAGAAAGTGTCAAATGTTGTGTATATTTAGATATTGCTAACTGAAAGTGTCAAATGTTGTATATTTAGATATTGTGTTGGATCACATGAACTTCTGTAAATTGTCCTAAGTATCATTACACCGAAAATTGGTTGTTCTATTTAGTATAGTAGTTAATTAAGTAGTTGGTACTGGACTGAAATTGGTAGCAAAATACTTAGAAATGAATGTTTTGTATGAAATCCAGTTTGTACTTCATATACTTTATTTATTATTTTTGGCGTTGCACATATTAACAGATGTTATCACGACTTATTTGTTAAGAGATTCCGAATTTTTTGTATGAGACCAATGACTTTTAATAGCAAGAGCTTGTCGTTGATGTTTGGTGGTGTCCTTCGGTTTGGAGCTGACTACCGATGGAGGAGATGAGCTTACTCGCAGCTCGCCTTCGGATTTTAAGTCGAGAGTTTTCTTGTTCGGCTCTAGCAACTCTACCAATAGGATTGTTAAGTCGGGCGAGGAACACCTTCACTTACAATTCGAAAACGAGCTGAGAATAAGCCCGTCTCCTTCGTCGGCAGACATCTCCAAACTGAAGGAGGCCACCAAGCATCACCGACAAGCTCCAGCTCAAAAGTCATCAGTTTGGTAATAAAATATAGTGGACTCTCTAGACTGGAGACACTCCAGTGCTCCCTCTTACCCCCTCTTTTCACATGAGAGGTAAGAGTATATAATAGATCTGAGCCGTTGATCTCATTAATTAGTGGTCTGATTAACTCTTACCTTCTTACCTCACATGTAAAAAGAAGGGGTAAGAGGAAGCATGTTAAAATTTGCTGCTCAAGAATATACGACCTCCTAGTTAATGGTTCGGTGGTATACTATGACTTAATGGGTGCTACACATTTAGTTTCGCCATGTAAAAATAGTGCACATACTTTGTAGTCAATATTAACTATATTTTGTTTTTGTTCTGCTCATAGACAAATGGGATCATAAGATTCAGGCGACGGGGTCATTGTGCAAGACAATGATCACGTGAACAAGTTGACGCTTGAGACAGAGTGTGCAGAGCAGCTCAAAGAGGCGATGTTCAACTGGATCAATGCCGTTGAACAGACCCGGGGACAGATGCCGGAGCTGGAGTTCGACTTGAGGAAGAAGAGTGCAGACAAACAACTTTCAAGCCTCGCGACGCGCATCTTGGTAGAGGCTAACCACAAGGAGAAATGAGAGATGTGGCCTCTTCATACTTTTGTGTCCATACCCGATGCAGGTGCAGTGGTTAAGTGGGCTCTTCTGCAGGGCGGATCTTCGAATTCGGAGCGGGCCTCGTGGTATCTGCCTGGCGCAACGCGCTAGATTATATATAATGCAATGGAATTATTTAACGTAATGAGATTTCATAAACAATGCCACTGTAATGTGATTTCATATGCAATGTCTTTATGTAATGTGATTTCATATGCAATGCAATTATGTAATGTAATGAGATTCGATATGACACAACGCAATTTTTTATTATTCTGGCACACTAGATAGTGGCATTGACCCACTGTAAACGCCAGCAATCCCACAAGTACCGCCGGCGTCGGGTGCGCACGCCAGCAGTTTATAAGTTATCAGTGGCGTTGGAGGCCAGCGCCTGTAATACGACTTATCACAGGCGTTATACTACCCGCGTCTGGCCTCTGTGCCGGCAACGACGTTTTCCGAAGACCGCTACTAGGCTTTTTCCTACTAGTGATAGGAGGCCACATCTGACTTGGCTATCCTTATGATCCTATTTCTGTAACTGTAAACGCTCTTGAGCAATAAAGTTTTGTGTGATCGCCTAAAAAAGCGTTTCCAGTGAAAGTGAAGTATTTGTATTTTTCACCCTTTCAATTTCTTCCTAATAATTACTCCCCCCTCCCTCCATAATGTAGCGCATATAGATTTTTTGAAAAGTCAAACTTTACAAACTTTGATAAAGTTTATAGAGAAAACAATTTATATCTACAATACCAAATATATAAAATATGAAACTACATCTTATGCTGAATCTGATGATATATGTTTTGCATTTTAGATGTAAATATTTTTCTTCACAAACTTGACCAAAGTTGTGAGATTTGACTTTCCTAAAAATCTATATGCACTACATTATGAAACGGCGGAAGTATTTTGTTCTTCATCCAGTTGGCTGTTCATTGTACTGCCTTTTGTTTCCCTTTCTAAGATGCCGTTTGGTTTCTTTATTTAAAAAAACATAAGTGCGTTGTGGGTTGTGGCTGGTGTTCTTCCCCGCTCGGCTGTTCCCCTTTCCACACGATGAATTCTCCCTCTGCCATTGACTCGAGCTCGAGAGCCTGCTCCTGCCAGATCTGATGGAGGTGGCCGAAGACACTTCCCTGGAGGCCGCGATTGCATGGCTGGTGCAGACCATCCTGGGAACCCTCCAGATGGATAAGATGGAAGAGTGGATTCGCCAAGTCAAGCTTGATGATGACGTCGAGAAGCTCAAGTTTGAGGTGGAGAGAGTCGAGATGGTGGTGGCTGCTGTGATGGGGAGGGCAGCCCAGAACAAGCCGCTTGCCCGATCTCTCACTCGTGTCAAGGATCATCTCTACGACGCCGACGACTTGGTCAACGAACTCGACTACTACAGGCTCCAACAGCAAGTCGAAGAAGGTAAGCATAATCCCACTATATCCAACCTTACCTATATGTGCTTATTAATAGTTTGATCTTATCTTGCTTGGAAAAAGGTTTGATTTTACTTATATGATCAAGAATAGCCATGCTTTAATATCTGGTCCATGCTTCTTTCGGTACAGTTACCAGGGACGAACCTGACAGTGTGCATGAAGCTGAGAGAATCAATGAGATATCAAGGGGCCATGCTGCTACACTGAATATCAGTGCTGGCAAACTACGGTCCCGGGTATGGGAACACTTTACGATCACAGAAACAACAGTTGACGGAAAGCGTTCAAAAGCCAAATGTAATTACTGTAGAAAGGATTTTAATTGTGAAACGACGACGAATGGGACTTCGTCTATGAAAAAACATTCTGAGAAAGAGCATTCCATGACGTGTACGAAGAAGCCTGGAGCGCATCCACCAAACCCTTCAAGGTACCTAAAGGAAATTATATGTTGCATCAGCACATTTATATACATCTGCTTGAGAGCCCATTGTTGTTCTACATTTCTTCTGATATCCGACCCACCATTTTTTCTCTTACTGCAGCATCGGCTATGCAACTGAAAATGTGACGCCTGTTGAAGTTGGTAGTTCGTCCAACAGAAAAAGAAAGAGAACGAATAAGGAGCCAGCACAAACCACCGCAGATAACACACATACCCGTTGGGACAAGGCTGAATTATCAAATAGAATAAAAAGGATTACTAGCCAGTTATAGTTACAGGATATCCCATGCACTTTCAGTAGAGTTCTCGAGCTACATGAATCAAGCTCTGCTTCAAGTTCAAATCATCACCAACCGAGTACAAGCTCAGATCAGAACGCAAAAACATCAAGTCTTGCTCCAAGGGAAGTGTATGGTAGAGTTGCAGAAAAAAACACCATCAGAAAGTTAATAACAGAAAACAAACGTGATGGTGTAACTGTTCTTCCTATTGTAGGCATTCCAGGTGTTGGAAAGACGACTCTGGCTCAAGTTGTATACAATGATCCAGATGTAAGAAGTCAATTTCACCACAACATATGGGTTTGGGTGTCTCGCAAATTTAATATAGTGAAGCTCACTAGGGAGATGTTAGACTTTATTCCTCGAGAAAGGCTAGAGGAATCTCCTCACGAAAATGAAAGGCATGAAGGAATTAGCAGCTTTGCTAAGCTTCAGGAGATCTTAAAGGAACATATCGAGTACCAGTCAAAGAGTTTTCTGCTTATTTTAGATGATGTATGGGACAATATGGATGATTATCAATGGAGGAAACTGCTATATCCTTTGGTATCAAGTCAAGTGAAGGGTAACCTAATTCTAGTCACAACCAGAAATTTGACAGTTGCACAAAGGTTAGGCACACTCAAACCAATCAAATTAGGTGCTTTGGATAATGATGATATCTGGTTATTGCTCAAGTCATGTGCATTTTGTGATGCGAACTATGAAGGGAACCAGAGTCTAAGCATTGTCGGGAGGCAAATATCAGAGAAGTTAAAGGGAAACCCGTTAGCAGCAGAAACTGTCGGGGCATTATTAAGAACGGTCCCTGAGACGGTCCCTGATTTCGCCCGCCGCACTTGACAAGCACAGCTGCACACCCGATCATCTGCTGCTCCGCCGCCACGGGGGCTGCAGGGAAGAACGACGACGCCACCGACCGCTGTTCGCCGTCTCAACACCAACAAAGAAGAAGCTTGGAATCGGGGAGCTTGCCATGCGAAATTCCAGCACTCAAAACATCAAAGTTCCTTGTACGGAGCATAGCACACGTCGCTCACCCAACCGTACCAGTTTCGCTCGTGATGTTTGGGAGCCAATTCCTAATTCAAGCCTAAGCAAGCTATAGCACCTTATCAACTGAGAACTAATGATGAAAATTGGAAGCGGAGGCCAGCGAGCACCATGTTCTCTCGTTAATGGCGACGTGCTTGGCGGCGCGGCCCAAGGAGAGCAACGTATTCTCCAGCTCCCCCGCGCCCAGACCCGCTCCCCCGGCAGCTCACCAGTCACCACCGCGTTCATCCCCAACCAGCTGTGGGCTCGCACCACTCTGCTAGCAGCACGAATGGCAGCGCCGGCGGCCTCCCTCCAGACGTCGCTTGGGGCGTGGACTGCCTAAACTGCCCCTCACATCTGAATATACTGCCTGAATTATGGTGTAGTATTGACATATCTGGACCGTAGGATCACAAAAATAAACGGCAAAAAATATTTTGATGTACTGTAGAAGGACTCTTGAGATAACATAACTCCAATCCATGAGCGAGCTTGTACAAGATTGGATGCATAAATTTCATAATGTTTTTTTTTTTTGAACAATATAAATTTCATAATGTTAAAACTCTGAAGGAGGTTTATGAGGCAGTATGGGAAAGAAATAAACTGTTAGAAAAACTGTACTTATTCTGGAAGGGATCTTTTGTGGAAACGGGCGTGGAGCTTTTGCCAATGGCTGAAGGTGGCACAAGTCCCCAACCTTCTGTGGACACAGTGAGAGAGGTGCTTGAGGGTCTTGAACCACGTCAGCACATAAAGATCCTCCAGATATCTTGGTACACTGATGCTACCTCACCAGTCGGTCTTGCCAGCAATACCTCAGTCTCATCCTTGACGACACTTCATCTACACGCTTGTGGAGAGCGGCAAATACTTCCATCTTTCGAAAGGTTTGGGAACCTGACAACACTAATATTGAGTAACATGCAGAAAGTAACAGAAGTGTTGGTTCCTTCACTGGAGGAGCTAGTTTTAGTTGAAATGCCAAAGTTGGAGAGATGTTCATGCATTTCCGTGGGGGCTCTGAACTCTACCTTAAGGGTACTGCAGATCCAGAACTGTCAAGCACTGAAGGAGTTTGATCTGTTTGAAAATTCCGAAGTTGAGCAGAGTTCATGGTTGCCTAGTATTAGGAAACTGACTTTGCAGGATTGTCCTCATCTGAAAGTGTTGAACCCTCTTCTACCTTCAACCACCTTTTGTGAGTTACTTATCAGTGGAGTTTCAACATTTCCGAGTATGAAGGGATCATCCGGTGAAAAGATATGTATTGGGAATACTGATGGGAAAGATGATGAATACATTGATTCTGATGAGGAAGAGAATGGATACAATGTTATTGATGAATCTTCTGATCAGTTGAGGATAATGGATGACAAAATTTTGGTGTTCCGTAATCTTAGAAACCTCAAATCGGTGGTGATACGTGGTTGCCAAAATCTAAGGTCACTGTCTTTCAAAGATTTTAGTCATCTCGTCTCTTTGACGAGTTTGAAAATATACTGGTGCCAAGAACTTTTCTCTTCAGATGTGACGTCAGAGTATACCCTTGAAGATGTGACAGCTGCGAACTACAAGGCCTTCCCATCTCTTGAAAGTCTCAGTATTATCTCATGTGGAATAGCGGGGAAATGGCCCTCTGCGATGCTGCAACATGCTCCAGACCTAGAGGAAATTAAATTAGAGGATTGCGGCAATGTAAAGAGTCTATCAAATCTTAAGTCACCCAGGGAGTACTTGTCATCAGGAAGTCCAGATGACGTGTTCACAGCCAGTGAGGACCCGTCATCAGAAAATGAAGTTGCCATGTTCACAGGGTTATCTCGAGAAGGACGTTTGCACATTCCATTAAATCTTGTCTCCTCTCTCAAGAAGATATCTATTGCGTACTGCTTCCCTCGTCTAGTAACATTTAACTGGAGCGACGAAGGCATCTCCGGATTCGCGTCCCTTGAAAAGTTAACCATTCAGGGCTGCCCCAAGCTGCTCTCGTCTTTGGTGCATGAACACAGAAATTATGGCTGGGCTAATGCAAAATGCCTACTCCTACTCCCAGAACCGCTTGAAGAGCTTCACATCACTGAGTATTCCCAAGAAACGTTACAGCCCTGCTTCCCGAGTAATCTCACCAGGCTTAAAAAGCTACAGGTTCGGACAGGCTCGGGTTTGGACTCGCTACAGCTCCACTCATGCACGGTATTGGAAGAATTGATAATTGAAGGCTGTGAATGGATTGCCGCACTAGAGGGCTTGGAATCCCTTCGCGGTCTCAGGCATTTGAGAGTACTCGGTTGCCCTCGCTTGACACCATATTTGGAGAGCTATTCGAGTATGTGCTCTCCGTTGGAAACGCTACAGATCGACGACCCATCTGTCCTTACCACGTCATTCTGCAAGCACCTCACCTCCCTGCGACGCCTACAACTTACACGTTTGGTGGGAGTGACGAGACTAACTGATGAGCAAGAGCGAGCGCTTGTGCTCCTCAAGTCCCTGCAAGAGCTCCAGTTTTATGATTGTCATGCTCTCGTTGATCTTCCTGCGGGGATGCACAGACTTCCTTCCCTCAAGAGTTTGAAGATAGATGACTGTAGGGGCATCTCAAGACTGCCGGAAGCAAGCCTCCCACTTAATTCGCTGGAACAACTGGAAATCAATTTTTGCAGCATGGATCTGGTTCATCAATGCAGGCTGCTAGAAACAACCAAGCTAAATGTCAAAACTCTTGGATGTCTTTATTCATGCGGTGTGCTTCAGTATTAGTTACTGGACGCCTTGTTAAGGACTTGTTTTTAATTTTTACACACACAACATATATCACCGGCTTGCTTTTGAGGTAATCTTGTGCCATATATCCTTAGAGTTGACATATGCCCTCATAAATGTGCGGTGTGCTCATTCCAGAACGAGCTGTCTCTGCAGCCATTCAAGCTGCTCAACATATATATATATTATGTAACAGGTAAACCCTCGTCTTTTGCTGCTTGCTCCTCGTGTCAACTAGAAAAGATGATTAATTTCCATTTCCTTGACCGCAGAGAGAACTACATGAGAGTATATTATGCATTATGTTTTTGTTTACACAAGTTAGTTTAATCTTGAATTCCCTTGCTACGCCATGCACATAGGATCTGCAGCTACAATAACACACCTCAGAGATTAGAATATTAGCTCTCGTCTGATACGAAATACATATGTTGGGGCACTCTTAATTAAAATTCATGAGTTGATATGCAGACAGAGTCAGGACGGCCTCGGCAGACACCTGGTGTGCAAGAATGAGTAAATTTGGATATGCTATCTTGGTACATCCTATTGAGCTCATTTCTTCCCATTTTCTTTTATCTTTGTGATGCTTCAAACTATTCTTATCTTGGTACCGTCGTTGGATCTTCACAGAATTTTGCTCGAGTCATTCTGTCAGTGGTTGTTTGCTTTGCGGACTTGTGGTTGTGCTCTCTGTTTGGTCAAGCTGAACCTGAAACTCGCTGGAGCCGTGGTCGGGAATGTGAGGCACGATAAAAATTATCATCAAAGCGAGGCACAATAAAGCTCCCTGTTCCTTGTTTACTGTACGAGCTGCTTTCTTCAGTGTGGAGTATAGTTCCAAAATGTAACTGAAAATGGGACGGAGAAGGCCGAAGCCTGCAGATGGGTTTGGTCCTATCGGTGTGCCAAAGCCCAACAGTAACGCCGGCTGATATGGCCTCCTGTATGTAGTAAGAAACAAGAGCTGGTATTGTATGGCCCCTTCCAGTTTCATTCATTGTCCTCCCTCCCATGTGCAACGCGTTCCAGTTCCCTTGCATACATATCTGAATCTGAAGGAATGGATATTCAGTATGACACAATAGCGCCATATTTGAAAACTGAAATGCGTTTGCATTCACCAAAGGTCGATCACCATTCGCTTGCTTTGAACTTTCAGGGTGTATATTGCCAACAAAGTACACCTACTCTTTCTGCCAATCATCTTGGGCAGGCGGCACAGAGCCGTCGTTGTCGTTGATTTGGCCCTCCGAGTAAGATAACCAGATCAGTTCGCAGACTTATTTTTGCACAGAGCAACCCACAAATACTTTTTTTTTTACGGAACCTCGTCAGAGGGCAGGGAGCTCCCGCATTGCATTAAGAAGAAGAGAATTGGTCCAGTTAATAGGGGAAACCGGACCCAAAAACCATACATGGCACGGTTAATCAAGGAAAACCAGCGAAGACCGCACACACCCGAATAGCACTCAAGGGACGTCGTCCGAGCCGGATACAAGGGTGCCTAGGCCCAAGACCATCGACAACACAACATACCCAACCAAATGAACCTCTGCAACCTCAAGAACACGCCTGCAACTAGATGCGCACTCGCGCCTAACCTTCAGAAAAATGATATCACGCATTAACCTCCACCAAGGCACGAATTGTCTGGATCGCCGTCGGCGTAAGCGGGTTCTTGTACATCCACAGATAAGACTTCATCTTCTCTTGCACATCCTTCTCGGTGACTTTCTTAGATGTCGTTCCCTTCGGTACCTCCCCAAAAGCCTCCGCCAACCTATATTCAGCACGCTTGGCAGTCGGGATGTTGCAACTTTTGTTCTTCTTATCCAAACGTCCACTACGCCTCTCGGAACAAGTAGATGCCCCTTCAATATGCACATGAATCGGTGCTTCGAGCAAGGACCGCGGCGCCGTGCAACTGAAACTACTTAGGAACTCATCCAGCAAGGTGGTTGAAGCCGAACCTTGAGGCATGCCAATGTCACCAAGTAGCTCCTCGGACCCAGAACACATCATATTGGTAGTGCCCCCTGAAGCAAGCATCACTGGAGAGGGGACCAAGGGAGGCACCTCTCCAGCCAAGCCAACGGGCAAAACCACCTCAATTCGCTCCATGTCCTTGCTCGCTATGACTATCTCCTCAACTGTACCTTGCTCCTCCTCACGTTGAATCACCATCTTGTACAAAACTGCATCCAAAGTAGGAAGAACATCTGCAGACAACGCCATAGTAGCCAGTACCTCAGGCGAGCAACCGGTCACACTAGTCTCACTGACAGTGAGAGGCGCCGGTTCCTCATGCTCACACCAGGGAGGAGGCGGACCCATCGACGCCGAGGAAGAAAAAGGTCCCCCACCGTTTCCCGTAGTCCCTCCCTCTCGCACCTTAGGAGACCAATTGATGGCCGGCAAAGAAACAACTCTACCACTGATAGCCTCCAGCCGCTCCAAGAGGCCCGAAACCTGAACCGCTCAACCCTGCAGAGCGACCGCCATGTCGTGGAGGGGCTGAATGACCTCCTCCGTACGAGCGGCAGCTAGGGCTTGCATCTCGGTGCGTAGCGCCTCAATCTATGCTGCAAAGTGGGGTTGCAGCAGCCCCAATTCAGCAACAATGGAAGACTTGACGAGGTCGGCCAGACCCGAGCAGGGGGCGCCGGAGTTGCTACAAGGCGCCTCCTGAACGAGCACAGCCGGAGAGGCAGCACCTGAGGCCCACGAGCGATGCCGCGGATATGGCGGAGGCGCTTGGCAGGCTGGCACATCCGGTGGCCGATGTGGATAGGCCGCAGGCGAGGGGGAGTGGCGGCTTGGAGCTTGTCCCGCTCACGGTGGCCAGAGATGCCACAGCCCAGGCACCTTATAGGGTCGCGGCAGTCAGCCATGAAGTGCTCCGACGCCAGGCAACGGAAGCAGAGGCCATATGCTCTTCTCTTGAAGGCGAGGGAGAGATTGGCCCCTTTCCTGGGAGGCGGAGCAGGCGCACGCCTTCTCCATCCGCGAACGACGGTGTCCCCCAACCTCCACCCATGGCTGCTTGGAAGACACCACAGGTGCGTCGGCGACCAGCTTCGGCGTAGAGTTCACGGGAAGGCGAGGCAGAGGAGGTGGCAGGAGGAGCTCAGAGCACCCCAGGGAGCAAGGGACGGGAGCCTCCAGCCCTCCAACGGCGGCAACAAGCGAGGGATCTGGATCTGGATCGGGAGGGGAGCAGGGAATGGGGGGTGGAGGTGGAGTGGTGCCTGGGAGGTCTGCTGGGGAGAGGGAGGAGGAAGCTGAGGAGGCCATGAGACAAGGATGAGGAGGAGCTCGGGGATCGAGTCTACGCAGCGGCGGCCGAGACGGCGGCGGCGCGGGAGCTCGCTCTCATCTTGGCCCTGTCCAACCCACAAATACTTGCATCATAAATGGAATCAAAAGTCAACCAACAAGGATAGAAGCCTATGGCTACATGTACAATCGGAGTAGCTCTCTTCTTTTTACGTGATATATTGTGTTATCAAGAAGAAAACTATTCATATATGTCTTTGCTTTGGAGATTTGTACATATCTGAATTTTCTTGAGTTTGTTATATGCGTATTTTGGTACAATTTACAGGCTTTTTATAAATATAAGAAAGTTCTATAAAAAAAATATCCAACACAAGAAAATCAGTAAAGAATATTAAAATTATACTTATATCAATATCAAGTGAAGAATATTTATTTCATGATTCAGTTATATTAGCCAGACATGCTTTGCACGCAGTTACTAGTTTGCAGCAAAGTTAAACAAAATACAATCAAACACGCTCTACTACAACTCTACAAGCAAGCAACAAGATGGTTTATAGATTCTCTTTTGATAATTCTAAGTTGCCCGATTTTTTTTTAAAGTTCGCATAAAATTGCACTCTCAGTTGTGTATAGGAGTAGTAAAGTGTAAGTGCAATTTTTAGTCTCTGGTTATATCAGTCTTTTTTCCCATACGAACCCGAAAAATGTCAGGTTTCACTATCATAGAGATAATGGAACAAGTTATATCAGTCACTTGTAGAGTGTAGACGATGGTAGTTAGATGTGGATAAGAAAACTAGAAATGTGACTAGTTTAACAAGGGAAAGTAGTGGCTGCACCCAACTTCGGTGCACCCACACAATAAATGGTAAATTTGGAAAAAAAAATATAAAGAAATTCAAAAAAAATTGAAACTTCGTGGATGTGATTATGAGCAAATGTTTTACGAGCTTGCAAAGTTTGGTCACCAAAAAACATCAAATGATGTCCATACAAAACGAAATACAAATGATGCTCTGCACCCAAGTTTACTGTTCACATGTTTCAGCACAAACTCTTTTTTTGTACAGAGCTTCTCGGATGTCATTTGGCCACCAAATTTTGCAAGCACCTAAAACATTTGGCCATAATCACATCAACAAAGTTTCAGATTTTTTTGAAATGTTTTGCTAAGTCTTTGATCGTGGGTGCAAAGTCACTGGGTGCACAAAAACCACACTCGTTTAAGAAAAAGCAACTACAAATAGAGAGCCTGTCATTTATCACTTGGAGCAATCTTACAATGACCTTGTGTTTATTTAGAGAAGATATTTTAAGAAATGAAAAATGAACATGTATATTCTCGTAAAAGGAGAAGTTTCTTGGTCAACCGAATAATATCATGAACGCTAATTCTTTATCTAGCAGTTAATCGTATAGCTGCATATTTATAGGTGACTTTAGATTCAGAGATTAAAATGTGAACATATTAATACCTAAAGTTGCGTAAACGTATTTGTACAATTGTAGTGGTGAGATGCAACTCGAGCAATTAAGAAATAGTTCTTGCAACCTATCAAATTTAGCATTTCATGCGTACCCCCTCGCGTCGCTCCCGCGAGCGACCGAGGGGGCAAACCCTAGCCGCCGCCGGGGCTAGGCCTCCTCCAGCTCCCTCCCTCGCCGCCGCCGATGCGCGCCGCCGATCTGGTCGGCGTAGGCGGCAGCGGGGATCTCTCCTCTCCTCGCTCGATGCCGCGCGGCGCGGGACGACGGCTTCAGCGAGGGCCTCATACTGATCCAAGGCACGGCGGCGGTGCTTGGCAGCGCGGGTGGAGTTCGGCTGGGCGTGACGTGGCGGTCGGCTGGGCGTGGCTAGAGGATGGAGGTGGGGCTGGGCGTGGCTGGTCGCGGTGGCGGCGGCGGCGGCGGCGTCCGGCCCGGATCCGGTCTTGGCGGTGGCGATGGCGACGGCTGGCCCGGATCCGGCCATGGTGGTGGCGGCGTCCCCTCCACCGGGGATGACGGGCCAGGTGGTGGGTCCTTGTGGCGGCGCCGGTGGCGGCGGATCTTGGGATCCCGTTTCCGAGCTCGTCGCAGGACGCGCGTGACGGCCGGAGATTCCTCCGGCGTCGACGGCGCTTGATGCGGGATCGCGGCGGCGGTTGCCGTTGTATGGGCGATGACAGCGGCTGGCGCGACGGTGGGTGCTCCCTGTAGCACCCGGAATCGGGGCGGCGGCCCCTCTTCATCAATGGCGGCGTACTCCGGGGTCGTGTGGGCGACTCGGAGTCTGGATCTCAAGGTGATGACGGACTTCTGAGGCTGGTGGCGGTATGGGACGTCCCCTCCATCAACAGATCGGGTTCGATGCGGCTCGGCAGGTGACACATGTGACTCTTTCGGAGTTGTCAGGCAGTGCCTGTCGCCGGCAGGTGAAGCCACTGGTGGATGCGCTACCGGCGGATGTTACGCACGGCGTCTTATGTGGAGACGTCAAGTCATGCCTGCTATCGGCAGGTGATGCATGGTGGCTCTGGTGGAGGGCTCATGTTTAGCCTGTTGCTGTTGGATCGAAGGTGGTGCGGCAGTAGCGGGAGGCAGGCGGTATGGGACGTCTTTATCTTCCGTTGTCTTCTCCAGAGGTATCCGGCTATCGAGGCGTCGGTAGACGGATAAGGGCGGATGGTACATGAGGCTTCAACGATGATTTTATGCACTCCGGTGGAAACACAAGATCTCAGATCGGGCTATGTCGTCACGCGCCTGCGTCGTGTCCTTGTTGAAGGTGATGGATTGAAGCTTGGCTTTGGGGATGTGAATCCGGAGTTCAACCTTGTGGTGGACTCGCCATCATCGGCGCACATGCGGCGTTTTCTTCTTGAAGGCGTAGCCTAGGAGTTGTGTATTTTTCGTCTCTGTTGTGTCTTGTAACATAGGGTTAGTGGCTATCTGGGGAAGCCACTGTCGCGAGGTATTCGGCCTCAGGTTTTTTTTTCCGTTTTATTTCCGAGTCGAGTTTGTTCGGCTGCTGGATTTTGCATTTTTTAATAATATATGACTGCATGCATCGTGCTGATGCAGAGGCAGGGGTTATCCTCCTTTTCAAAAAAAAAAAAATTGTAGCCGTGTTCACCTTTGGTCTAGTTGAGGCGTCGGCTGGCTTCTGGGTGTCCTGAGACGTGGCTGGACGACGTGCCTCCGGGAGGATGGTCCTGTGGGTGTCCATCCTGCCCCTAGTCGTCGTGGTTGCGCTTCGAGGCTTTGTCGTTCTGAACATGAAGTAGCAGATTGGTATTGTGTGTCACGTGTGTGTGTGTCTCCGAGCTTGATGTATATTTGCTTCCATGGTCTTTTTTTTTTTTTTTGACCGGAACAGCAGGAGCTTTGCCTTTTCATTATATTAGAGGGAATACTGTACAAGGCTGCTGGAGGTAGCAGCCGGAGAGAGAAAGGGTAAAAACACCAATGGAAGAAAAGAAGCTGAAGCCCAAGGGCAGTCAGCTTCACACCCAAAAGGAAAACTACTCCCCTGCCTCCCTAAGGAGGCTTATCGCATCTGTAGCAAGAAGCAACACCGTAATACTGGACTTCGTTGAAGCTTTGAAGACTCTGTTGTTTCTCTCAATCCAAATGTTCCAAGCAATGTATACTGCCGCCGTGCACTCGTCTGCTGCATTTCCTTTCTTCTTCAGACTACGTATTTTGCTCCACCAATCCGAGATGGAGGTTGCACCCATGGCCGCCTGAGCAGCAGCTGGGAAAGTGTTGCTGGCCTTGTACCAAACTTCTTTCGCAAAAGGGCAATCAAGGATGAGGTGCTTGGCAGATTCAAGAATCTGGTCACAGCCCGAGCAATAATCATTGTGATCCCAGTTGCGAGCAAGAAGTCTGTCAGCAGTCCATAATCTATTTTGAAGCAGAGTCCAAATAAAAAACTTGATCTTGCCCTCCGCTTTGATGTTCCAAACGTTCAGAAGCTGTGGCTGTGGGATGCGAGTTAGGAACTGAAAGTGGTAAGCAGACTTGGCAGAGTAAATTCCATCAGCCGTTAGGTTCCAGCGGATAGAATCAGGGCAAGCTTGTAAGGAGGTTCCTTGCAAGGTGCACCACAGGCTGATGAAGGAATCCAATAAATCTGAGGTGTTAATATTCCTCAAGCCTCTCATCCAAGAGCCATTTGACAGGGCTTCATTGACAGTCAACTTCTTAGATCTGGCCATCTTGAACAAATCCGGGGCAATCTCCTTGGGAGCAAGGCCATGAAGCCATCTGTGACTCCAAAAATTTGCGAGTCGCCCATCACCCAACGAAATGGTTGTGCAGGCCGCAAAAAGGTTCAAATCAGCCTGCTCACACGGCACCGGAGTTCCCTTCCATGGTCTGCGAACCACATCCCATTCATACCAAGGCCAGCGTAGGCGGAGGGCACGGCCGAATGCATGGATATCTTTGATGCCCAGGCCACCCACATTCTTGGGTGCGCAGATCCTCTTCCAATTAACAAGACATTTACCACCGTGGGCTTCCTCATCAGCATTCCAAAGGAAATTACGTCTCATCTTGTCAAATTTCTTAGTGAACCATCCACTCGGTGCAAAGGCAGTTAGGAAAAAGGTGATGGTGGCTGTAAGGACAGAGTTGATCAGATCAAGGCGTCCTGTCCGGTTGAGAAGCTTCCCTTTCCATCTGCATAATTTCCCAGCACCCTTGTCAAGGAGTGGCTGTAAATCAATCCTTCTCAGCGTTTTGAAGGAAAGGGGGAGCCCAAGGTACTTGCACGGAAAAGATCCAATAGAGCCACCGAAGCTTGCAAGACAAGACTCCACTCTATCATGTTGGCATCGGATAGGGTAGACCACACATTTAGCCGGGTTGATTTTGAGACCAGAAATAGAACCAAAGACCTCCAGAATCTTGAGAATAGCAAGAAGCTGAGAACGATCTGGCGAGGCAAAAATTGCAGCATCATCTGCATAGAGGCTGGTTCTCATCCTCACCACATTCCTAGGCAAAGGAGCTAGAATGCCCTGGCTTGTGGCGCACTCAAACATCCTCAGCAGAGGGTCCATGGCAAGGATAAAAAGCATCGGAGATAGCGGATCCCCTTGCCGCAGACCTTTTTTGTGAGCAAAGGGAGGTCCAGGACACCCATTCAGAAGCACCCGAGAAGATGAAGAGGCCAACAGCAGACTAATAATGTTTCTCCATCTCTGCCCAAAACCATAAGCCTCCATTACATCTAGCAGATAAGGCCAACCAACCGAGTCAAAAGCCTTGGCGAAGTCAGGTTTCAGGAAGACCAGTGGAATATTTCTCTTGTGAGCATCTTTGATAGTATTTTTGACATAAAGAAAATTATCCTGGATCGATCTCCCACGGATGAAAGCACTCTGGGTGCAGGAAATAAGTTGTTGCAGCTCCGGCCCCAGCCTATTTGCCAACAATTTGCAGACAATCTTTGCAAAGCTGTGCAACAAGCTCACAGGTCTGAAATCATTGGCCGAAACCGCAGCCTCAATCTTGGGGAGCAGAACTATGTTAGCAGAGTTAAGAAGGTTCCAGTTGGCTCCTCGAAGGCAAAAAATTTGGTGCACCGCAGCCACCAAATCATCCTTGATTAACGACCAGAATCTTTTGAAGAATTTCCCTATAAAACCGTCCGGCCCTGGAGCTTTTTCATCATGCAAGTCGAAGACAGCCACCTTAATCTCCTCCTCCGAGAAAGGCATCTCCAAGTGTTGTAGGTCAGCCGAAGGATGCTGTAGTAATTCCCAATTGATCACCCTCCTCTCTGCAGCCGCCGAACCCAATAGTGACTTGAAGTGTTTGAAGAGGAGCTCCTCTTTGAGTTTGTGCTCATTAACATCACCATTCTGTCCTCTAAGCACTGGAATATGGTTCTTTCTCCTTCTACCATTCGCTCTCAGGTGGAATAGTTTAGAGGAAGCGTCACTTGCTTTGATCTTGGAAATTCTTGATCTTTGGCGCCACCTAATTCTCTCCACAGCCGCAATGCCCAGCAACCGAGCCTTAAGGGTTCTACGAAGTTCCCATTCAGCCTCGGAGAGCTCCCGATCCTCCATTGCCAAGTCCAAGTTAAAGATGACCTCGTTTGCCACATTGAACGCCAAATCTGTTTGGTATGTCTGTGCCAAATATATCATGTTATAATCAGAGTTGACATACTTCCTAAGGCCTTGTTCGGTAGTCAGGGGACCAACCCTCTAGGGGATTCAATCCACCCAGGGATTGGGTGATCCCAACTCCCTCACCCAATCCACGTAGGGATTAAACCCCTAGATCCCCTCAAGGAATCTCCCAGCAGGCTGTCACTACCGCCGAGTTTGCTTTGGGCCATGCCGCCGCTGAGAGTTCTTCTTCATGTCGCGCGTGGTTTCTTTCCACGGGTGGGGAGACGATTGTTTTATCCCCGTGTTTTTTGCGGGGATTTGAGGGGTTTCGGCCGGGGAACAGCCCACGCGGGGCTTAACCGAACTCGCATGAATCGGATGGGCCGGGGTTACACCCCGGCGGGGGTGATCCCTGTGGACCCGCGTGGATTGTGCAGAGAACCCTGCGTGGATGGGTGTAACCGAACAAGCCCTAAATGTACAATGTGCTTATTCTGAAACAAGGTGTCTTTGTAGGAATTCAAGCCGCTTCATGTTTTCTTGTTTGTTCAGTGTGATGATTAATTCTCATCTCCTTGACTACAGAGGGAACTACAAAAAAGAAACCAAAGATGCATTGGGTTTTTCTGTCACTACTGCCTTTCCAAGTATTCCTAGTTACCTCATTTTCCATGCTCGTACGCACTGCAGCTACAGTGTGCTTCGGAGATTGGAATCCTAGCTCTATGTGATGAACAGACCAGATGAACATTTTGTGGCCGACAGAGCTCACATGTCGCAACATCAGAAATAAGGATGGATTCCAAAGCAGACACCTAAATTCTGTACATAGTTTTGAATACACAAGGTTGCGACCTATTGTTTTGTTGCTCATTACTAGTTCTTGATGTGATACAGATGAATAATGATGCTACCTCTGCCATCTCTGTACTATCTTTTCTCCGTATTTTCAAAGTATAACTCATTTTTAGTCTGTTTGTGATGCTGGACAAGTCATGTTGTACTTTGAACCGCGCATTAATAATTTTGCTCCTGATCTGGATCACTTGCATCAAGTGGTAGCATGCTTTGATGTGTGCATTAACAAAAGATTAGAAAATGTACATTATACCTGATGGCGTAATCGATCTTTCTGTTGTGCTTAAGTTGTTGTCGACCATGCTCGTCGTTTTCAGACTTCCTGAGCTTGCTGGCCTGTGAATGTGCTAAGCAAACAAATTTTCTCGTCAATGATAGGCACAAGTAAAGGACAGGACAAGTTAACTGAATCCAAGGCAACCTGCACATCTCAGAGACAAGAACCACTCAAATCATACTGTTCAAGTAAGATGCTACAGGAAGTTAAGCTATCCATCCTCTGAGACCAGCGTAGGATGCTCTCTTAACTCAAATCATACTATTAAAATAAGCTCCTCTGCAATGTAAGAACTTCAGTTCATGGAGAATAAACAGGGAGTTCGACAGTCCCACTGGATGATGAGGAGCCACTGCCCGAACCGCCAGAGACATTCAATACCTCAGCATCCTGCTCGATCTCCACTCACAGCTTTCAGCCTCAGCAGCACCGTCGACCTCTCCAATGTCCTTCTGCAGCTTCGTAAGGATCTGGCCACAGCCCTCCGGCTCCGCATCGACGCCAAGAGGGGGGGGGGGGGGGGGGGGGGGGGGGGGGGGCGTTACCTGAGCACACTGCCATCACGGCGGGCCAGCCCCCCCTGGCCGGAACGTCCGGCATCCGGGCGGCGGCGGCGTCTGGCAACTATCGGCGCGTGGCGTCGGAGGGTAAGCCTGAAGACAACAAACTAAATGGACCAGACATTGGCACGGGCCATTAGCACATACGTTTTTAAATTTTCCAAGAAAGTATAGGTCTTAAAATTATATTCAGTAATCACTTTAAGAAATGATATATTAATGATTCATTTAATATATCAATGAAAAATGTTTCATCTAGTCTTTAATTTTTTTCACACGACTTCTGCAAATTTTTCAAGTATACTAAATATTTGTTCACGCTACTAGAAAAAAATAGACTTGCAAAAACAAATTGTGTAAAAAACCATGTTATAGGTAAAACAATGTTTACGTTCTCAGCTAAAAAAACAATGTTTTCGTTCTAATTTTAAAATATTCATGCAGTTAAAAGTATATGTTTTATGTATCTCAAAAAGTTGTTTAAATATTTCAGATCAAAATGCTCATATGTATGAAAACAAATGTTCAAAATTTATAATGAAAGAATAGTAAAATAAAAAAGGGAAATAAATAAATAATAAATAGTAAAATAAGGTAATAAATAGATAAAAATTTCTCATATCCATATAAATGTTCCTGTGTTTACCACAAAATAAAATGCAAAATGAAACATAGAAACATAAAATAACTTTAAATGGAATATAGTTTAAAAAAGGAAAAAAGAAAATATAACAATAAACATACAAAATAATGCAAGAAATGAAATAAAAAATAAATAGATAATAAAGGAAAAGAAAGGCAGAGATGAACCTAAACTTCAAGCGAGGTGTCCTCTTTAGTGAAGGGAGCAAGGGTATTTGTTGGCCGAGACTCTCAAAGAAGAAGACGAGACATTTGTTGTCATTGAGGGCATAGCTTGGCATCTGCCTCTCCATGGAGTTAGGGGTGCGGTCATGTATTTCATTGATTTCGAGGTAAGGACAACATATTGAGGTGAATTTTCACTTAACGAGAAAATAGTAGCTCACTGAAAGTTAGAAATTCTATTCATCCCATCCTAGGATCCATTTGACTGATGGATTTACTAAATCTCTTCTGGTTGGAATGCTCACAAAGTTTATGAATAATATCAACATAGGAAAGCTGGGATCAAGGGAATAAAGATAGGGAAATTTGCGTTTGGTATGTTATGATTGTAAGATATTCATATATGGATAAAGACCAAGTTGTTTCTTAATCCTTTCTTGTAATCCAAGTTGTATAAACCCTAGGTCGATCGGCCTCCTATCAGTATATATACACATGGCACCCTGCGGGTGTAGAGACACTTCACCAAATATTGTAGTCGTCTATTCCAGCAATAGGGTTGAGGTTTTTGATACTGTTGCGGCCATGCCAACTGTGTCCTTGAAGATTCTCTCTGACCTGAACATCCTCTCTGGTCCGAAAGCCCCCTCATGAGCATTGAGGTGAGCACGACGAGCAGCTGCATGACAAGGGCTTACGGCATTGATAGGTGGGAGAGTGGTGCCAAGGTGAGGGAGGTGAAGTCAAGGCATAGGTGGAAGATGTAGTCCAATCTTGTGAGTTGTGTGAATTGACGACTTCGAGGGCCTCATGCGTGCAGCATGTGGAGCGTCCGCTCATATAGGTGGCCGCTCGACTGCTTCATGCAAACCATGGGAATGGACTGGATAGGATTTTTCTTCTGAACCGGATGTCTTTCCTGCGAAGAGTTCAACACCAGGTCCAAAATGCAAAACCTGCAACAAATGACAATAACTAGTTCAAACTGGAACAACTGCGCTTTACCTGGTCTAAATAGCAATTTATAATATCTATTGCCAAGTCAAAGATCAAAGTTGATTTTTGTTAACTAACTAGTATTAGTTAGCTTGCTGCACATTTTATAAAAGTTGTGCAACTTTAGATTAAAGATGTGAAACGATGCACATTTCAAGATGAGATTGCAACAAAGCTCTTTTAGAGCATCTCTAGCAGATGCGCTATCCCGTCGCCGGCCCATAAATTTGCGGCCGGGATAGCGTATCCGGACGATTTTGGGCCAGATCAGGTCCGCTAAAATACGGCGGCCCGCAACTTCAATTATAATTTTAGTGATTTGTTACAGTAGAGAATGTTAAGGTTTTGAGTTGATTTATACTAACTTACCTCACGAGTTCTTGTTGAGTTTTGTGTGGATGGAGTTTTTAAGATTTAGGAGAAGCCATGATATGAGAGGAATTAAGGAGACACAAGAGCTCAAGCTTGGGGATGCCCAAGGCACCCCAATATAACATTCCAAGAAGTCTCAAGCAACTAAGCTTGGGGATGCCACGTTAGGCATCCCACCTTTCTTCATCAACACCTATCGGTTAGCTTAAGTTTTTTACTTGTTCACATGATATGTGCTATTCTTGGAGTGTCCTTTTATTTTCGTTTTGTTTGAATAAAATTATCAAGATCTGAAATCTTGAATGAGAGAGTCCTCACATAGCTACTTAATTGTTTCACTACTCATTGTTCTTCACTTATATCATATGAGTAAATTGTTGAATAAATTAAATATCATGAAGTTGAAATAATATGAGCTTCATATGCTTGTATCATGCCTAGTAGTAGCTTCACATTGGGTTTAGAAGGTAAAATCTATTGAAGTTTGACAACCACAATATTGGTCATACAAGCAATTCATGAATGATTAGTATAAGGAAGAGAACTTTCACATATAAATATATTATCTTGGACATCTTTTATGATTGTGAATACCCATTAATTATTTTCAAACTTGAGCAAATTAGTTAAAGTTGGACAAGGAAGACAACGTAATGAGTTATATTTGGGTATATTTGCATAGAAGTTATATTGTTATGGATCCTCCAACATGTGGTGCTTGCTTAGGATCTTTTGCTAGCAAAAAAATTCGTACTAAGTAGAGATACTACTTGTGCATCCAAAAACCCTTAAACCCAGTTTCTTGCCATGAGTGTCCACCATATCTACCTATGGATTGAATAAGATCCTTCAAGTAAGTTGTCATCGGTGAAAAAAGCAATAAAAATTGCTCCTAAAATATGTATGATCTTTTATTGCAAGGGAAAATAAGCATTGTACGAACTTGTGATGGTAAAGAAATAAAAGCGACGGACTGCATAATAAAGGTTGCTATCACAAGGGGCAATATAACGTGACGTTCCTTTGCATTAAGGGCTTGCACATCCAAAAATAAAAAGTGCATGACAACCTCTGCTTCCCTCTGCGAAGGGCCTATCTCTTACTTTATGTATTTACTTTTATGCAAGAGTCAATAGTATTCCTTCTCATTTCAACCTCAATTATTCTCTAGTTGGCAAGTATCATGTGGTGGGGAAAGATCCAGGCACATATGGCCAGTCAAATATATTTGATCATGAATTATTATTGTTGGCAATTATCTATAAGATAAATGAGTTGGGAGGCGAAACATTAAGCCCCTATCTTTCTCTGTGTTCGATGGATGTCATTTGTTCTAAAAATATGCTTTGAGTACTAGCAATCATAGAAGACTATATGATAATTGAGTATGTGGAGCTCTTACTTAGACTTTGTTGAAGATAAGTTGAATTGCAATTGTTTGATGACTAAGAACATAAGTTGTTAAGTTTCAAGAGAATGCATTGTTTGAACCATAACATGTGAATGGATTGCTACTTTATCATGATGAGTTTTATGAGAAAGAGTTGTTGTTATGATGCTAGGAAAAGTGATCGAAATTATCATTGATCAAACTTACGCACTATTCTAGCATTCACACTTCATAAATTATTTCTTTTATCATTTACCTACTCGAGGACGAGCAGGAATTAAGCTTGGGGATGCTGATACGTCTCCAACGTATCTATAATTTATGAAGTATTCATGTCATGTTTATTATAGTTTTTTATGATTTTGGTGCACTTTTATATGACTTTTATATGATTTTTATGGACTAACATATTGACCTAGTGTTCAATGCCAGTTGTTGTTTTCTGCTTATTTTTGGTTTTCCAGAAAATCCATATCAAATGAAGTCCAAATGCAGCGAAACTTTTTGACGATTTTTTCTGGAAGGAAACAGACCCAGGAGGCTTCGGGGGAGCAGCAGAAGACCCACATGGGCCCCACAAGACACCTGGGCGCGCCACCCCCCCCCCCAGGCGCGCCCTGGTGCCTCGTGGGCCCCCTGTGGCCCCTCTTCGCGTGATTCGAACGCCAAAAATTCCTATAAATACCAAAACCCCCAGAAATAACCCTAGATTTTGGACTCCGCCGCCGCAAGCCTCTGTACCTTCGAAATACCATCTGGAGCCCGGTTCCGGCACCCTGCCAGAGGGGGAAATCATCACCAGAGGCCATCTTCATCATCCCGGCGGTCTCCATGACGAGGAGGGAGTAGTTCACCCTCGGGGCTGAGGGTTTGTACCGGTAGCTATGTGTTTGATCTCTCTCTCTCTCGTGTTCTTGATTTGGCACGATCTTGATGTACCGCGAGCTTTGTTAATATAGTTGGATCATATGGTGTTTCTCCCTCTCTATCTTGTTGTGATGAATTGAGTTTTTACCTTTGAGGTTTCACTATTATCGATTGAATACTTTTATGGATTTGAGAACACTTGATGTATGTCTTGCATATGAATACCCGTGGTGACAATGGGGTATTATATTGATTCACTTGATATATGTTTTGGCACTCAACTCGTGGATTCCCGAGGTGACATTGGGGTAATCTATGCATAGGGGTTGATGCATGTTTTCGTCCTACTTTCTCCGGTAGAAATCCTGGGGCACTCTTTGAAGTTCTTTGTGTGGATTGAATATTATGAATCTGAAGTTGTTTGATGCATATCGAATAATCAACTCACGGATACTTGTGGTGACATTGGAGTATCTAGGTGCCATTAGAGTTGGTTGATGCGTATCATATAGTGTTATTTTAGTACGAACTCTAGGGCTGTTCGTGACACTTATAGGGATGGCTCAATAGATTGATCAGAAAAGATAACTTTGAGGTGGTTTGGTACCCTACAACAATTTCATCTTATGTTCTCCGCTAGATAAGAACTTTGGAGTGATTCTTTGTCGCACGTTGATGGATTGTTATATGATTCAATTATGTTAGCACTGTTGAGAGATTGCACTAGTGAAAGTATGAACCCTAGGCCTTGTTTCTAAGCATTGCAATACCGTTTGTGCTCACTTTTGTTACTTGCTACCTTGCTGTTTTTTTTATTTTCAGATTATAAAAACATATATCTACTATCCATACTAAACTTGTATCACTATCTCTTCGCCGAACTAGTGCACCTATACAATTTATAATTGTATTGGGTGTGTTGGGGACACAAGAGATTTTTTGTATTTGGTTGCAGGGTTGTTTGAGAGAGACCATCTTCATCCTACGCCTCCCACGGATTGATAAATCTTAGGTCATCTACTTGAGGGAAAATTGCTACTGTCCTACAAAACTCTGCGCTTGGAGACCCAACACGAGTCTACAAGAATAAGTTGTGTAGTAGACATTGGGAAATAAATTACTGTTAATGCTTGTCAATGGTGTTACCGCCTCCAATGCTGCTATTGGTTTTGCCTTAGTGGGAGCTAACGTTATTTGTGATTTATGAGAGGAATCTATCTGTATTTGGCTATCAATCTGCTTCTATGTTATCTGATTTTGTTTGTACTGGTTCTTCTGGTTGGGCATGGCAACTTTCCCTTGATAATAGATGTGCTTTTCTCATGTTGTGCGTACAAAATTTGGTGCCTAGAAATCATTCGGTTGATTCCCTTCCTCTATTGCTCTTTTCTCTCTCCCCAATCTTCTTTTGCTTTTCTGGTTCGATTATTCAAGCTGGACTAATGCATCATTAGGAGATTCAATGCAGTGCGGCCAATCTATGGAGTGCTTGTAGATGGAAAGCTTGCTTGACACGCACATGTTTGATCTGCTGATTACACCTTAATTTTAATAGTCATGGGTTAGTTCCTTCCTATTAATTTAGTTTTTAGTTTGCTCATATATCACACTGCCAAGATACGTGTGTGTGAGCTGATTGATGCGTTTGCTAGGAGTAAACAGTTCATTATTTTTGCATGTGCCACTGCAACGTAGCATTAGTTTTTCCTTGATTATATCTTACTAGCAAACATGCCCGTGCGTTGTAACGGGAGAAAAAAATAATCCCTCATACACGCCTGGCGACATCAGCAAATCCCATGAAATTTTTTACGATGCACCCGACGTCTAAGGCCAAGGCAGCTCGGATTTGCATCCTCCAGTCCTAGCTTGTCGGTGTTGCTGGACGCCGCCGTCCTAGACCCACCCGCGTGGTTCGCTTCATCGCCTGCCCTGTACGCCCCAAAGCCTCCTCCTTTTTGCTAGATCCAGTGCTCGTGGGTTCGAACGCGGTGCCACCCTCTGACGGCAAAGTTCAGCCCCGCCAACCCCCTCCTAACATGGTCGTTCCGACCAACTTTGGCTTCCTCATCTTTGATTCCGGACTCGGCAGCTATGGGATTGCTCATCTTCAGGCCAGTGATAGATTCCTGCTCGGCTTGCCGGTACTGACACTGGTGGCGCTCGTGGGTGTCGTTTTCTTCTTGGAGACGCTGCCAAGGCCTTCAGTTGCGCCCCTCTTCGAGCTCAGGGGAAACCCTAGGTCCGGCTCCCTCGGACCGGATAGCGACGGCGTCCCTGCGACATCCTCCTTCTTGAAGGCGCTGTCTTGCGAGCTCATGGTGTCCCCGGTTATGGCTCGGACGATGTTGGAATTCTTGTTGGTTCAACATTGCTGCTCTTGGTTCGGGTTTGTGATGCATCCTCTATTTGGGCCGAGCATCCCCTTCTCTCTGCTTCGGGCACCATGTTCATGTCTGCCTCCGTCCGTGTCATGTGTTGTACCCCCGTTGTACTCATTCTACTCCTTCTATCAATGGAATGATACGCAAGCTTTGCGTATTCGCAAGAAAAAATAATATCAACATGCAATTAATTTCCTCTTCAATATTAATGTGCATTGCAGGTACGCATTTACTAAGTCGACGATGCTAGATTCAAGACGAGATCTAAAGTTTAGTGTGAAGAAACTTATGAGATCTAAAGTTCAGTGTGCAGAAACACGAGATCTAAAGTTCAGCGTGAAGCCAAATATTCATATTTTGGCAACACTGTTTGATAGCTGGTCTGGGTAGAGAACAACATCTCATCGTGCAACTTGGTAAGTAAGGTCTCTCGTCCATTGTTCTCATGATTTATGGTTTCTAATTTTTCGATAAATGGTGGATTTTATTGACTCAAAATGAAGCATTAAGAGGATACAAATATAATGAGCCCACACCCGGACTCTGCAGAGCCAAGATGCACACAACCAACACCAATGCACACACACAAAAACTCGTCTACGAATAGCAAAGTCATGCACGACCAAAGCTATGCACGGGCAAGGAAAAAAAGAAAAATAACCCCAAGTGAAGTGGATTTCAATTATTACCCGATTGTTACTAGCTATCTTTTCTATACATGTGAAATTTAACATGCATTATGTTTATATATAACTCCAGCAAAATATTTCAAATGCCCGTGGCAACGCACGGGCATTCTACTAGTACTACTTAAAAAAGAGTAGTGTTTCTTTTCCTACCAGCAAAACGCTTCGTCAACCGATTCTCCTCCCTCCCACCATGTCTTCTCATCGATTATTTTTTCGTCTAACTGGTTTTTCAGTTTCACCATGCCCTTTTTTCGCACCTGCCCGCACGCTAATCAATCACCTTAATTTACTTACCTTATGCACCAATTCCATCTTAATTTACTTACCAAACAATTATTTACACAATCACAGGCAGGATTTAATAAACATTTATTTACACAATCACGGGCATGATTTGATAAACACACAACCACATTAATATGAACAGGTAATTCGCGAGCTAACGTACTAGAATATTTATATCTCATTGCAACGCACGGGGATTGTCCTAGTCCATTTAAAAAGAGAGAGTTGTCTCAAACAAAATTAGAGAGAGAGAGAGAGAGAGAGAGAGAAGGCTTCATATTTTTTTTATAACAGGCATTTTTTTTGGATGAAAACAGGTAATCTCTACTAATTTTTTTAAGGAAGATAATCTCTACTATTAAAGGAAAATCTAGAGTCGTTTAGTTTCGTTCGTTTCACGCAGGCATTAATGGCTAAAAGCCATCTCAGTTATCTATTGTCCAATCTCTGCCTTGCCCACATCTGCATGCAATTAATTAGCCAGTTAACTACACATGTTAATTAGACCGTCATTAATTTATGAAAAGTATCATCGAGCGTGAGGATCATTTTTGAGAGTCTTATTATTGTGGATAGGAGGATCACGTTAATTATGGAAAAATTTGTTGAACATTGAACACAAGGATCACATTAATTATAAAAAGCATCATCGAGTGTTAAACGAAAGGATCACTAGAATATGTATGCCCCGTTGCAACACACGGATAATTAACTAGTACTATATTACAACATGGGAGTTATAAAATACACCAGGTCTTCAACACAATGTTTTAGAGACTGTAAAAAGATTGTACACAGCCTTTTTCTTTAAACAGACTGTACATAGTTTAATTACTAAATAACATGACATCATATTAGTCTTTCTTTCCCCTCTCGTAAGGTGACTAGGGACGCGAGGCTGTGAATTCACCTTCTCTTTGTCTGCCGCTCCGGTGACCCGTGGCGGGGAGGAAATCCTGATGCCTTGGCTCTGGCTAGTAAATAGGTTAGAATTTTAGTTCTCGCAGGGCAGCACTTTGGGCGGATGTGGCGCTTCATCTTCAAGCCGGTCTTTCGGATTCTGATCGTTAAGTTTTTCCGTCGGAACATATCTGACGAAGCTCCAGCGTAGATTACTGTCGGCTCCTTGGGACGGCGATGTTAGGATTTCTGTGTGGTTGGCGATGACGATATTTGGTATTCCGTTCTTCAGATCAATTCGAGGGTTCAACGGCGACGGTTATGGCTTTGGAGTGGTGGTCCTTACGGACATTTGCAGGAAAACTTTTTGGCTGTCATCGACGAGGTCGGACCGACTCCGACAGCGGCACGTCGGCGGCTCATTCTGGTGGTGGCACTGGTCGTTCGACGGTCCAGAAATTTTAATGTAGTTTTTATTATGTTTTGATGCTTTTTCGTACTTTGGTTAATGGATTTGGGTCTTTTAAAGAAAAAAATCACAAATCCCAGACCACGAGAATCGACCGCCGAAAGGATTCCTTTGGCAGCGGCGAAGGCACGAGGAAAGAGGAGAGGGGGTTGTGGTGGTGGCTGGAGGCCTTCGGGATCATCGCCCGCGAGAGCGACCCGGCAGGCACGGGCGTGATCACCTAGGCAAGAACAGCTGCCATGTAATGGACACCCCCGCTTCTAGTTCCTATCGCATTGTGTATTGTTTCTCCTCTCGGCTGCTTCCCCTCTACAAGGTCATTCCTTGCACTTTCCTCCACTGACCATCGCTCAAACTGCTTCTGCCGGATCTGATGGAGGCCGCGATTGCATGGCTGGTGCAGACCATCCTTGCAGCCCTCCTGGTCGACAAGCTTGATGCGTGGATTCGCCAAGCCGGGCTTGCCGACGACATCGAGAAGCTCAAGTCGGAGATGAGGAGAGTCAGGCTGGTGGTCTCCGCCGTGAAGGGGATGGCGATTGGGAACGAGCCGTTGGTTGAATCTCTCACTCTTCTCAAGGAGCTGCTCTGTGACGCCGACGATGTTGTTGACGAGCTCGACTACCACAGGCTCCAACAGCAGGTAGAAGGAGGTACGCCCACTGCCTGCAGAATGCAGATACACGTTTGCTTGCTTCCTTTTATCTTTTCTGTTCAAGCAGGATCATACCGACTCCCCTTAATCTTCTGGTCCACATTTGCTGTGTCTTGGCGCACCCACAGTCGGCGTGCAAGCAACAGAGCAAGTAGATCCATCAAGGGGCAATTCTGATATACCCACCAGTGGCCGTGGCGGCAAGAAACGACGGTCCAAGGCATGGGAAAATTTTGATGTCACAGAAGAAGACGGCAGCGAAAAGCCTGTGAAAGCGAGATGTAAGCATTGCCTGACGGAGGTCAAGTGCGCAACCATGAACGGAACCTCTGGGATGCGCAACCATAACAATGTTTGTAAGAAGAAACCAGCGGGACCAAATGCCCACCCACCAAACCTGTCAAGGTAGCTAAGCAATTTTGAACTTTTTTTAGAAGTAGTAGTAGGTATAAAGCAGCTTAATCGTGGTTCTAATGGCCAATCCACCGCCTTTATTGCAGCACCGGTGATTCAACTAGCAGAAAAAGAAGGAGAGAGGACGAGGAGCCAACAGAAATCACCGCAGCTGACACGCATGTCCATTGGGACAAGTCCGAGTTATCCAGTAGGATACAAAAAATTACTAGTCAGTTACAAGGCAGCAGTGGTGAAGTGAGTGAGTTTCTGAAGCTACATGGATTAGACTCCGGCTCTGCTTCAAGTTCATATCATCATCACAATACAGTCTCACATCAGCATCAAAGAACATCAAGCCTTGTTCCAAGGAGAGTGTATGGGAGAGTTGCAGAAAAAAACTCCATCATAAAATTGATACTAGAAGACAAAACTGATAATCTAAGGGTTCTGCCTATTGTAGGCATTGCAGGTGTTGGAAAGACAACTCTTGCTCAGCTTGTATACAATGATCCAGATGTGCAAAGTCAGTTTGATCTCAGGATGTGGGTTTGGGTGTCTCACAATTTTGACCAAGTAAGGCTCACAAGGGAGATGTTAGACTTTGTTCCTCAAGAAACACATGAAGCTTCTCTTCACAAAGATGGAAGTCATGAAGGAATGCACAGTTTGGCAAAGCTTCAGGAGACCTTGAAAAGTAACACAAACTCAAAGAGGCTTTTAATTGTTTTAGATGATGTCTGGGATGACATGAATGATTGGCAATGGGACCAAGTCTTGGCTCCTTTGGTATCCAGTCATGTGGAGGGTAGTGTGATTCTAGTCACTACTAGAAATTTGTCTGTTGCGCAAAGGTTAGGCACACTCGAACCGGTCAGCTTAGGTGCTTTGGAACATCATGATTTTTGGTTATTGTTCAAATCACGTGCATTTGGTGATAAGAACTACGAGGAGCATCAAAGTCTAAGCGTCATCGGGCAGAAAATAGCAGAGAAGTTAAAAGGCAATCCATTAGCAGCAGAATCTACAGGAGAACTATTGAGGGAGGAACTTAACGCTAATCATTGGAATAATATTCTGAAGAATGAAGACTGGAAGTCCATGCAACTCAGTAGAGGCATCATGCCTGCTCTGAAGCTTAGCTATGATCAACTTCCCTACCATTCACAACAATGTTTCTCCTATTGTTCTATATTCCCGGACAGTCATCAGTTTCTTGGTCAGGAGTTGGTCTGTTTTTGGATATCACAGGGATTTGTAAAATGTAACAACTCTGGTCAAACACTGGAGGAGATAGGACTGGGCTATCTAACTGATTTGATTAACCTGGGCTTCTTTCAACAAGTTAAGAGAGAAGAATCTCATCTATGCAGTCAAATTATGTATGTTGTGTGTGGTCTCATGCATGATTTTGCGATGACGGTTTCAAGGACAGAATGTGCAACTATATGTGGTCTACAGTGCAGCAAAATATCTCCGACTATACGCCATTTGTCAATATTAACGGATTCTGGATACATCAAAGATGAGCATGGGAACATTCCTCGTAATGAGAAGTTTGAAGAAAATCTGAAAAACGCAGTTACTTCAGTAAGCAAATTGAGGACACTGGTGTTACTTGGGCTATATGACTCTTTCTTCTTACAGTTGTTTCAAGATATATTCAAAAGGGCACACAATTTACACTTGTTGCACATGTCTGCCACATCTGCGGACTTCCTAAAACGTGGGTCTGATGAGGTGGATGGGGCTTTCCCTCAAGTATTGAGCAAGCTGTACCATCTTCAAGTATTAGATGTGGGATCATACACTGATCCTAATATACCTGATGGTATTGATAATCTTATTTGCCTGCGGCATCTTGTTGTACGGAAGGGGGTGTATGCTTCCATTGCTACCATTGATAACATGGAATTATTTCAGAAGCTACATGGTTTTAAGTTTCAAATTTCTAGCAACTTTGAAATAACACGACCCCAATTCATGAGCAAGCTTGTACAAGGTTGTGTGTATCAACTCGATAATGTTAAAACTCTGAAGGAGGTTTATAAGGCAGTACTGGAGGAAAACGAACTCTTAGAAAAATTGCACTTAAACCGGAAGGAATCTTCTGTGGAAACAGGCCTGGTGCTCTTGTCAATGGATGAAAGTGGCCCAAGTTTTGAGCCTTCCATGGACACAACAAGACAGATGTTTGAGGATCCTGAGCTACGCTGGCACTTAGAGATTCTCCAGGTATCTGGGTACAGTGATGCTACCTCACCAATTGGGCATGCAAACATTTGCTCAGTTAACTCGCTTCAGCTATATGGTTGTGGAGAATGGCAAACACTTCCATCTCTGGAAAGGTTTCCGTTTCTGACAAAACTTAAGTTGAGCAACCTGCCGAAAGTAATAGAAGTATTGGTTCCTTCATTGGAGGAGCTAGTTTTAGTTGAAATGACAAAGTTGGAGAGATGTTCCTGCATTTCCGTGGAAGATATGAGCTCTACCTTAAGAGCACTGCAGATCGAGGATTGCCGAGCACTGAGGCATTTTGATCTATTTGAGAAGGATCATAAATTCGAAATCAAACAGAGGTCATGGTTGCCTGGTCTTAGAAAATTAATTTTGATTGATTGCCCTCAACTGGAAGTGTTGAAGCCTCTTCCACCATCAACCACCTTTTCTGAGTTACTCGTCACTCGAGTTTCAATATTTCCGAGTATGAAGGGATCATCCGATGGAAAGTTACATATTGGGTATATTGATGATGATCACTATGGGGATATTGATAAATCTTCTGACGAGTTGAGGATACTGGATGACAAAATTTTGGCGTTTCATAATCTGAGAAACCTCAAATCGGTGGAGATATATGGTTGCCAAAATCTATGGTATTTTTCGTTCAAAGGTTTTAGTCATCTTGTCTTTTTAATGAGTTTGGAAATAAAAGAGTGCAAAGAACTTTTCTCTTCATATGTGATGAGAGAGCATCACCTTGGAGATCTGCCAGCTGCGAATTGCAAGGCCTTCCCATCCCTAGAAAGACTCAGTATCGAGTCATGTGGAATAGCAGGGAAGTGGGTGTCTCTGATGCTGCAACATGCACCGAATCTAGAGAAATTGAAATTATATGAGTGCCCACGTACGACAACACTGTTATCGATAGAAGAGGAGGAAGAAAACAATCTGTCATATCTTGTCTCAGGCAGGGAGGGCTTGGCATCAGGAAATCAAGATGACGCGTTGACCTGGTTAGCTCGAGACAGACTCTTGCACATTCCATCAAATCTCATCAACTCTCTCACGAAGATAAGTATTTGGAATTGCCCTCGTCTAACAATTAACAAGGGCAAGGAATGCTTCTCTGGATTTACCTCCCTTAAGAAGCTAAGGATTTGGGACGAACGCACCAACCTGGTCTCGTCATTGGTGTATAATGGCGGAAGTGATGACCGGGCGAACGGAAGATGGCTCCTCCCGAAATCACTTCAGGAACTTGACATCAGTGGACATTCCCAGCAAGGAGCGCTGCAACCTTGCTTTCCTAGAGATATCAGCAGCCTTAAAAAGTTAGTGGTGTCGCGCAGCCCAGATTTGGAATCTCTAAAGCTGCACTCATGCACAGGACTGGAAATGTTGGAAATTGGAAGCTGCGAATCGCTCAGCACACTAGAAGGGTTGAAATCTCTCGTCAGCTTCAGGCATTTGATTTTACGAGAATGCCCTGCTTTTCAGGGCCATGAGCTCTGCCCTCAGCTGGAAACGCTTAGTACCGATGACCCATCTGTCCTTACCACGTCATTCTGCAAGCATCTCATCTCCCTGGAGCTTAGAGTTTTGAAGAAAGTGAAGAGACTAACAGATGAGCAAGAGCGAGCGCTTGTGCTCCTCAAGTCCCTGAAAGAGCTCCGATTTTTAACTTGTTATGATCTCGTAGACCTTCCTGCGCGTCTGCGCGACCTTCCTTCCCTCCAGAGATTGAAGATAAATTTGTGTAGGGGCATCTCGAGGCTGCCGGTCACAGGCCTCCCACTTTCGCTGGAACAACTGGAAATCATATATTGCAGCAAGGAGCTATCTGATGAATGCAGGCTGCTACCACCGAGCAAGCTAAATGTCAAAATTGTTTGATGTGTTTGAATTGATTACTCGAGGCCATGTTAAGCAATATTTTTACACACACATCATATATATAGCTGGGTTGCTTTCGAGGCAATCTTGTGCGATATATCCTCAGACCTGACATACCCTCATAAATGTGCGGTGTGCTCATTGCAGAACGAGCTGTCTCTGCAGGCACTCAAGCTGCATTACATATACTGTATCATGTAACAGGTAAACCGGCATGTTTTGCTGTTTGTTATTCATCTCGTCTTGTCAACTACTCCCTCTGTCCCAAAATAAGTTGAGTCACTTATTTTGGGACGGAGGGAATAGAAAAGATGATTACTAGAAAAGAGAGAACCAGTGGCGGAGCCAGGAAAACTTAATTAGGGGGGCCAACTGATGTTAAATCATGTTGGGGAGGGGCAAAGCTAACAAAATCACCGTAATACACAATATTAGCAGCAGGTTATCATTCATGTAGTAGGAAAATCTGCATGTTGGCCTGGGCCGGGGGCCCTGCTGGCACCCCCCTGTCTCCGCCACTGGAGAGAACCACATTGGATAAACCGTTGCTGATTACTAGTTTCCTTTGTTCTGATATTCTGATATGTGTGATGCAGACATGACGACATGTGTGCGTGTGCGTGCTATCTATCTTGGTACATCCTAACAAGTTAATTTCTTCGCGCTTTTTTTTTTTTTTGCCTTTGTGATACTTCAACTATCAAACTGTTCTTGTATCTTCACACAATTTGCTCCTGGTCTGGAATCACTGTGTCAGTGGTTTTTGCTTTGCGGACTTGTGGTGGTTGTTTTCTTCAAGCTTAGCCTGAAGCTTGCTGGAGCTGAGGTCATAAATGTGTGACGCAAATAAATTTGTCATCAAATATAAGCCCAGGATTAGTTAACCGAGTGAACGATTAGATCAGAGAAGAAGAAGCATCAACTCATCGTTTAAATTCATGGAGACGAAACTTATCACCTCATCTCACACCAGCATTGAAACTGCATCAATCATTTCGACCATTAAGCAATTGCTCAACATTAGCAAGGACAAAATGTGTTACAGCGACAAACATAAACAATCTAATTTCCTGGAAATTGCAACAGCTAGGCTGCACCATTTTTCCAAAAGAAGCTCACCTGCACGGCTGCACCAGGTACTGACATTCCCACAGTTATAATCAAGAAAAGCCTATAAAAACAGGAAATTATCAAGTTCCAGGATAGTAACAGGCCAGTTTAAGCTTGACGTATCTCATAATAATATAGTTAGACACTTCTGAAATCAAAGGTGGGTATAATCTTACAAAGTGGTTTTTACGGTAACCTATACGCACCAAGCCAAAGCCTGTGCAAATTGCTGTCGCGCTGTGCCTGTCCAAGTGTGCCGCGGCGAGACCTTCGTGCTGCGTGCCGGTGCCGTCGTCCATGGCCTGCGCTGTGCGCGCGAGAGCTCCACCGATGGCCGGGACCATCATTGAGCCCAGTGCGCGGCCTACTGGGGATGGAAATTCGCATTCAACTGATCAACTCACCCTTGCATGGTTACTGACATTATATCATGCATATATGCCATTCTCATATCCCATATACGTACATCACAAGACAAAGATGATAGCCATGATTTCAATATTTTCTTACTCCGATGCCATAGTTACGTCGCCCATAAGCATATATAAAATCACGTACAGAGTAGATGTGCTAGACAAAACACATCAATACAAAAGCCACCTTCAGATCAGAAGGCCAGATGAACTACCACCACTTTTCACTTATATAGACATAGTCGAGCTGAGCTATCAGATTACCCACAAAGCCAGCCGTCCACTAGGAACTAAGTCAACTAAATCCAAACCGACGTGCACATCCCAGAAATAAGTACTCACATCGTCCACCTACTCAAATCCTATAGTTAGAACAACCTCCTCTACACCAGAGAATGAGCATCGCTAGCTTCTGAAGCGCTGTCCCCTGAGCTCCCTGACCCTGAACCTGTAAACAAAGTCAAATGGGAAACAATGTAGGAAGTTTAGTTCATGAAGAATAAACGATCTTTGTCAAAAAGGGAAAGAATAGACAGTGAGTTCGACAGTACCACTGGATGATGAAGAACCATTGCCCGAACCACCAGACACTCATGGTCTCAGCACCCTTCTCGATCTCCACTGATTGGTAAGTTGCGGTTGGCATCTCACCATCAATATTTACATACTCATCCACTTGCTCAGACACTACAGTGTTCTCAGGATTCTCGCTCTCCTGCAAATAACAATACAAACAACACCCGTGAGAGTCCAATTTGCATACCCACTAACTGCAAACAAGAGCAGCACATGTTGTTTCCTCTACGGCCATTACCACGTCAGCATTGTCAACCAGTGTAGGCACAGCACCATTCACAGCTTCAGCTCCAACAGCATCGTTGACCTCAGCAATGTCCCCATTCATCATCACGGCTCGTCGGCTCTTTTTGAGCGCCTTGTTGAACATTTCGACCTTGTAAGCACTTGATGAACCATAGCAATCCCTGCAAAGAAAAGAAGAACATTCGCAAGGGGCAAATTTGCCGCACTGGCAAACACAAGCTAAGTAACTCAGAAATATTTGAATGTTAAATTAACTCAGAAATTTGCACCAGCACACCAAACACGTTTTACTGCCACTCCAGTTAAATGTTGGGAAAAGCTTACAGCAACAGGAAGTTCTCTTGCCAGTAATAACAAGCCAGTTAAAAATAATACATACTCTAACTGAAATCAAGGGTATAATTTCAGCAAAGGCGAGCAGCGTCACCAGGACAAAAGAGTCCCAATCAACTCAGGTTTGCTTGGCTACTGAAATTTTCGGTCATATACCTCTGAGAAAGATTAAACCATTCTCATATCAATATAAGTCACCAAACAAAGATGAAAACCATGATTTCAACATTTTCTTAGTCTGATGCGATAGTTATGTCGCCCATAAGCATTAAGTACACAACAGATGTGCTAGAGAAAACACATCAATACAAAAGCCACCTTCAGATAGAAGGCCAGATGAACTACAACATGACTCGGTACCCTCCACTTTTCACTTCTATAGACATAGAATAGCTGAGCTATCAGATTACCCACAAAGCCAGCCATCCACTAGGAACTAAGTTAACTAAATCCAAGCAGACATGAACATCCCAGAAATAAGTACTCACATCCTCCACCTACTCAAATCCTACTGTTAGAACAACCTCCTCTAAACAAGAGAACGAGCATCGCCAGCTTCTGAGGCGCTGTCCCCTGAGCTCCCTGACCCTGAACCTGTAAAGAAAATCGAATGGGAAACATTGTAGGAAGTTTAATTCATGAGAATATACGATGTTTCTCAAAAAGGAAAATAATAAACAGCAGGTTCGACAGTACCACTGGATGATGAAGAACCACTTCCCGAACCACCAGAGACACTTGTGGCCTCAGCGCCCTTTTTGATCTCCACTGATTGGTAAGTTGCGGTTGGCATCTCATCATCAATATCTACATACTCATCCACCTGCTCACACACTACAGTGTTACCAGGATTCTCGCTCTCCTGTAAATAACAAAACAAACAACACCTGTGAGAGTCCAATTTGCATATCCACTAACTGCAAACAAGAACAACACATGTTGTTCCCTCTACGGCCATTACCACATCAGCATGGTCAACCAAAATAGGCACAGCACCATTCACAGCTCCAGCTCCATCAGCATTGTTGACATCAGCAATGTCCCCATTTATCATTGCAGCTCGTCGGCTCTTTTTGAGAGCCTTGTTGAAGTTGTTGACGAATCGATCAAGCTCCCACTGCGTCTCGATGTCCATTTCGTCGATATCCAGCTCAATCTCATCCCCAAGCAGCTCCGGGTTATTGACATTCCTCTTGCGCACAATCTGCAGCACATTATGCATCTTCTCTTCTGGCAAGCTCTCCAGCCCCGCCCTAAGCATGTTCTTCTCCTCCAAGCTCATCTGCCTCTTGTTCAGCTCCCTCGCCTTGGGTTTCGGCATCCTCACAGCCCTCGGCTTGACCTGTGCTGGGAGTGGGACCACCGGGGGCGGTGGCAGTTCCGCTGGCACTGGCACCGGCACCGGTGGTGGAAGGCGCCTGCATTCCTCCTCGAACCAAGAGACGGCCGCAGCGTACATTTTCTCGAACGAGGCAAGGAGGTCGCCGGCGAAGGTGTGGACGGTGTGGCCGGCCGGGTTGTACCGCAGCGCGTTGGAGAAGGTGAGGCGGACGTCGGCGGCGAAGGCGTCGTGCGAGGGGTACTTCCTGGCGGCGAGGTTGGCCTTAACGGTGCCGAGGTCCATGGGGCTCTTGATGACGGCGTGGTAGTCGTGGAGGCCCAGGGTCTCGACCTCCACGGGCGCGTTGAACCAGATGCTCCGCTTGTCCTTCCGCAGCTTGGCCAGGATCTGCGCGCACCGCTTCCGCATCGCCGCCCGCAGCTTCGGCGGAGGCGCGGGGAGGCCGTCCTCCCTCGGCTGGCCCCGTCGCGGCGGCTGCTGCTGCTCGAGCTCCAGCTGCCACGCGTCGATGCGGGAGAGGAGGGCGCGGACCTGGCCGAGCTCGCCGGCGAGGCGCTCCCGGAGCGCGCTGGCCTCGCGGTGCGTCAGCCCCGACGGCCGGAACGTCACGTAGCCGACCCCCGGCGAGGCCAGCGGATGCTGCGTCCTCGAGCCGTCGGCGGACGGGAGGGCGCGGTGGCCGGGGTTAGGAGCGGGGGGCACGGGCGCGAGCGGGCCGCGATTCTCCCCCCAGTGGTGGCTCTGACCGCGCCGGCCGGCGATGAGCGCGGAGGCCATGGCCGCCGGTGCCGGAATCGGTGGTGGGCTCTGCCAGTTGGATCCGGTCCCCGTCCCCGAGAGCGCACGGCAGCCGAGGAGGGGGAGAGGAGATTTTTTTCCGCTGCGCGGCTGGTGGATCCGCCCGGCGGTGGGGAAGGAAGCATCCAAGCCGTTAGTTGTCAGCTGGACGGCCGTGATTCGGCCCAAGGCAGGCGAATGGAGGGAGAGGGTGGACGGCGGGGATCTCTGACACGTGGGGCACGCGCGCTGGGTGGCCCGTGGGGCCGGGCTGGCAGCGGGACGTGAAGCGGGTGGACCGGAATGTGGGCCTCCGCGGGAACTTTGACTTGCACGGCTCTCCCGTGGCGCGAGCCAATTGCTTCAGGACCAACGTACACGAATCCTGGGAAGCAAATTTACCTTGCTTGTTTTTTTGCGGGGTAAATTGCATTTTTTTTCTCTGGTCCAACGTACAGGCATTTGAAGTTTGGGATGCTGCATTTTACGTCCCGATACGGCAGGGCACAGGCAGCAAATGCGTCCCCCCCATGTTCGATTGCTTTCGAATCTATGCCTGCCTTTATATGCGAGACCAAAGAGCGCGGGCGACGTTACGTTTGGAGGGAGCCACCATGTGCCCCAGCCCCGTCCCGTGTAGCAAAAAAGCATGATTTTTTATTATTTTTTGAGAACCAAAAAAGCATGATATGATCCGCGGGGAGCTTTGCTGTCTTGAAGGCCGGCCTACCTGTGGGCTGTGGCCGCTTTCCTTTTGCTTGTACGACAGAACCAACGCGATCCGTGCGGACTGTGCGTGGTCTCCTTTGCGGCATTCACGAACCGTCACCGTGCGTGACGGATTGTGGCAGCTTGAAAGGTGGGCGCGGCTAGTGTGACGTCGTGGATCTTTCCGTTCCGGCGTCGCTGCTGATTACGGCTGCGGCGCAGTGAAGCCCGCGCGTGTGGTCTGTGGAGTGGACTGTGGTGCAATAATACTAAACATACGAAGGTTTACAGACTTTTACACGCTGAGTAGGATCTTTTCAAGCAAACTAACCTCTCCCCCCTCCTGATTTTCACGGGAGTGGGCCCCTCCTCCCCTTAATCTCCAATCAAAACCCACCTTCCTGTAAAAGCCCGTATTCTTTTGTACGTGTAGCATTAGACCGATCCACGATGGGAGTCGGCGCAGAGCTGCGTCGAGGGCTCGAGGCCAAGTGATACACGCGCGCTGCCTCAGGCGAGATCACGCGCCATACTGATTGGCAGCGCATGGGGAATAGGTGCCGCGTGACAAGGGCTGGGCGCGCGTGCACCGTGTCTGTGTGGTGTGGACAATTTTTTTTTTTGACAAATGGTGAATTTTATTGACTCAAAATGAAGCATCAAGTGGATACAACACAATGAATACACATCCGACATCTGCATAGCTAAGATGCACATATTCAACATAAACGCACCGACAAATAGCAAAGTTTGTATGACTTTGCTATTTGTCAGGATCCAGGGGAGCTACGTGGTGGTTGGCCCTGCTGTTCTTCGAGCTCCAAAATTTGGATCTGCTTCATGACGGCCTCCTCGATCTGGACACCGACGGGTTCCGGTCTTTCTTTCAGAGATCTCAGCTTTTGGCGCATGGCGCCACTGGATATCTATCGGAATTGATCCGGTCGTACGTGCCCTCATCTTCGGCTAGAGAGGCTTCATGAGGGCGTGGCGCAAACCTTCGACGTCTTGCCGGTGCCATGGGACATGTCTAAGTATAGATTTCCACGGCGTTGACAGAGGTGAAGAAAGTCATGGTGGCTGCGATCGGAGACTGGTAATGGCGAAGAAGATTTTTGGTTGCGTTGAATGGCAACACAGGTCTTTCCTGTGTGTCGGGTGTTGAGTACTTGCAGCAGCGGCCTTGGCAGGAGGGGGCGACAACACAGGTGGAAAGCATTTTTGGCGGTGCTCTTGAGTACCGAGCCGTGATTTTCAGGGTGAAAGCCCAAGGTCTCGCCTTCATTGGTTGTACCTGGCAATGGCCTTGCTGAAGGCATTGTTTTGGGATCTCGGTCTTTCTTCAGGGTGAAAACTCAAGATCCTTGATCGGGCGACGACAACGCTTCTGCATTGTTTCCTTCTTGGAGGCGTCGCTTTTGGAGAACCTCTTTTGCGGTCCGAGTGTTGTCTTTGGTGGTGGTTAGAGTGTTGTAGTTGCGAGTGTTTCGTCACTGCGACGGGGTCTTTGTTTTTATATTTCTCTTTTTTTTTGTTCTTGGCTGTGTGCATCCTGTATGTCTTTCGATATCTTGTTGGTGCAGAGGCTGTGTGTAATTGATATCTTCGTGATATTAATATATTCCCCTTTTCAAAAAAAATGCATGGTCCCGCTCTCCTTTCTCTCCTCCCAACCGGACACTAAACCACAAATATCCCACCACATGCATGATCCTCATCTACTTTTTCTCCTCCCAACCGGATTTTTTGTGATTAGCATTGGATGGCTCTCTCCCGCATCATGTCCGCGGACCACGTCCGGACATATACCGGAGACATTTGCAGGTCAGCGTTGGAGATGCCCTTAGAGCATCTACAACCACGATTGTCTAATTTCGATCCCCAAACTTTCGTGGACGTGTCGGGTCGGGCGTGTTCATTTTGAGCCTCTATTTGTGCATGCATGCAACCATATCCCCTACATTCTTTCCAAATTATTCGGTCAAATGCATGTGATTGGTAGGGATGGAGAGAGAGAAAAAAGAAAGAATAAAAAAAGAAAAAAGTGGTCCGGGGTGGGTCACATCCTACGTGGAGGGCTGCTCCGGACATCCCCATATCATCCCCCATATTTGGTATGGATATGGGGATTTGCGCACAGCCCAGTCATATGGGGGACAAAGTGAAGAGTGCGGTTGGGTGGCATTTTTTCTCCTCTCTCCTGTCCGGAAAGTGACTGGGCTGTCCTCCCGGACATATGGGGAGGATTTGGATGGTCCTCTCTTATAGCATCTCTTGCCCTTATGTGACGCCCCTGCTCGACCGTGCACTAATCATACACGCAAACGTGCACGCTCGAGATCAGAGACTCACGGGAGGATATCACAACACAACTCTAAACTCAAATTTAAACATAAATCTTCATATTACAAACCAAGGGTCACGAGGACCCGAATTCATAAGTCATACACACAAATAATATCCGAGTACAGACATAGTTAGTCAAGGTTGCCTTAAGAAGGCTAGCACAAACAGCGACACTGATCGAAAAGGCGAAGGCCTCCTGCCTAGGGCCTCCGAACTACTCCTGGTCGGCTGGCTCAACCCAGTAGTACGTGCCTCCGGGACTCTCCTGGTAGTAGGCTCCTGCGGTGTCGTCTGGCTCCGGGGCTCCGCCATCTGGTCGCAAGTATCGGGTATGGGGGAAAAGAAGTAGCAAAGCAACCGTGAGTACTCATCCAAAGTACTCGCAAGACTGACATCAGAACTATACTAAGTATGCATCGGTATCAAAGGAATGAGGCTATATCTTTGGACAGAACTGCAGAATGCCAGAATAGAGGGGGAGAAGCCTAGCCTATCGAAGACTAGCATCTTGAAGCAATCTTGCAGCATCAGAAGAGAGTAGATCACAGTAACATATAATAGAGGTTATGTAGTAGCAGCGCCCTGAGATCATTTCTCGACTCCCTGCGAGAAAGCGATCCCGAGAGCAGTATTAACAGTTTATTGAATCATCATCAGTTTGTAGTTGTAGTGGATCAGGATACAACTCCGAGCGTCCTGTTACCGTGGACACGGCTATTCGAATAGATCACTTCCCTGCAGGGGTGCACTACTGTTACCCAACACGCTCGATTACATCTGGCCGGACACACTTGCTAGGTAATGCCCGGCCTCGGGTAATCGACACGACGCAGTCCTACCTAGGCTCAGCAGAGAGGTCAGCACGCCGGTCTAAATCCTAAGTGCGAAGGGGTCTTGGGCCCATCGCCCTCTGCACTCCTGCACGTTGCGAGACTGGCCGGGGCCCAGGCGCGACACTGTATACACAAGTGACGTAACCAGCCCACCCCAGCAATCAGCCCGCATCTCTGAGCTGTGACGTCTGAAGAGCTTTCGGCTGATACATACGACGTAGAGGGTCCCATAACCATTATCCCACGTGGTGGTAGTGCGTATAAGGCCAACGGCCTACTCAGATCAAATACCCAAATCCGTTAGGCGTATTTAGTAGCTCGCAGAGACGATCAGGATTCCTGTCGCTCCGACTTGGTAACACACGGATCACGAACGGGGTGGTCTCCGCCTGCCCTGTCATTCCGCCACAATATCACTCGCGGGTACCCCTCGGGGCCGACCCGACTTTATCAAATGACAGTAGTAAGGTCAAAGTACCCGTGTGTTCAAAGTATCGAGAAGGAATCCGAGGAATCACCCTCGATGGATTCCCACTTGAAGTATCAGTCAAGGTGAACCCGGAGGAACCACCCTCGATGGATTCACACAAGAGGAGTTGCACGACGGAAGCTTTATCCGAGGTGATGAAAGAGGAATCACCCTCGGTAACCCACAACCGGATAGCTATTCTTCAGAGGCATCATTGGAAGTGAGATAGGAGGTATCACCCTCGGCACTCGATATTAACTCTGTAGCGTCGAGCAACTAAGGGGGTTGTGTAGTGATGTGCAGGTCTCGGCCCGTCGATCACATCGATCAGGGCACTGGTAACTAAGCGGGGCAGCTAGGACAAGGTGGAGGGGCCACAGATGGAATTTCATCCAAACTATACTAAGCATTTAGGATATCAGGTATTGTATCAACAGAAGTTACAAGAAACAGGCTATGCATCAGAATAGGATAAATCAATAGCAGTAGCAATTTCTAATGCAAGCAGGAGGGAGGAGAGAATATGTGATATAGGCATGCGTCAGGGGGGTTTGCTTGCCTGGAAGCTCTGCTGAGAGGAGCTGGTCGTCTGAAGGCTGCTCGTCTGGAGCGTAGTCGTACTCAGCTGCGTCGGCGGCGGTCTCGGCGTCTATCGGGAGAGGAGGGGGAAGAAACAATAAATTCACGGCAACAATGCAACAGCGATGCATGACATGTCTAAATGATATGCAGAGGTGATATAATGCCTATCTAACTGCTTTAGATAATTTAGGAATTTATTTGGATTTATTTTATTAAGGTCATGCACTATTTATTTATCGAAATCAGGCAAAAAAGTTCAATGTTCAGTACGTTAGAGGGGTGTGGCAGGTATGTGGGTGGCATATTTGAATTCTTCATATTTTTCTGATCATTTTTCATATATAAATTATTTTCATCCGAGTTACGGTTTATTTTATATGATTTTTTAAAGTTTTACTGGATATCTGAAATTATTTTAATTATTTAAATTCGAATTATCCAGAACAGTGAATGATGACGTCAGCGGGTAACTACGGCTGACCAGAGTCAAACCTGACCAGTGGGTCCCACTGGTCAGTGACTCACCTAACTAAACAGAGGTTAATTTAATTAAACTAACCTAATTAACTAGCGGGACCCGCCTGGCAGTGACTAATTAATAATTAATTAACTAACAGATTAATTAACATTTTAATTAGCAATTTTATTTATTTTTAAAAACCGTTTTAAACGGCGGGGTCCACACGTCAGTGGCCCACGGGTGCCCAGTTAGCAGTTGACTGGGTCAACCCAGTCAACTGGGGCCCGTGGGGCCAGCGTCAGTGACCCAGAGGCGGGCCCGGCCGGTGCCACGTCGGCGACGACCGGTGACTCGCTGGAATCACGCCGGTGAGCGTCTTCCGCGGCGGCGAGCGTCTTCCGCGGCGGCGCGCGTCGGGGGTGGCTCAGGTTTCGTCCATAGAGCGCCAAATCGAGCGGGGAACGGCGCGTTCGAACGTGCCGTTGACGGCGCGTCGAATGGCGGTGGTCGGAGGTCCTGCGGTGGCCGGGAACGTCGGCGGCGAGCTCGCAAAGGTGGCCGGAGTTCGGGCGTCGGTGGATATCGGCGAATCGCGGCGCTAGCGAGCAACTAGATGGCTAGGCGGGCTCTACGCGCGCGCGCGAAGTCGACGGACTTGCGCGCGTGACCAAATGGTCACCGGACGGCTGCCGGCGAGCAACGAGGCGACGACGCAGTTCGGCTACGACGGGGAGGCGAGCTAGGAGAGGGGAACGCCGTCGGAGAGAGAGGGGAAATCACGGGGCTCACCTAGGGAGCGCACGGGGGCTCGTTGGAAGTTTAGGAGCAGCAGGGGACAGCGGATCGACGAAGCGAGGCGGCGGTGGTCTGAGGTGGACGGCGACGGCGATCCCGCAATGTGGCGCTCCCCGGCTCGCGCTGGTTGACGTAGATGACGTAGATGACGTAGTCGAGGCCGGCGAGCGTGATGGACACGTCGGGGAGGCGATCGGGGCTCGGTTGCCGCGCTAGGTCTCGGCCATGGCGACGGCGACGTTCGGCTCGTCGCAGGGAGGGACGAAGGCGAGCGAGGGAGGGGGCTAGGGTTCGCGGGAGGGCGAGAGGAGCTCGGGGGTGCCCATATCCGCTCGGGGGAGTCGCGGGGTGGTCGGCGAGTGGCGATCGGCGCTCGGGCGCGCGCGCCAGCTGACAGCTGCCCGAGGAGGGAGACGACCTCGCTGGCGGGCTGGGCCGGTTACTGTTTGACTAGAGCCCAGCCGCACAGTAGGTTTTTACCGCTTTTCTTTTTCATTTACTGTTTTCTGTTTTCATTTCTGTTTTGTAAAATGTTTAACCACAATTTGTCTTTGGTAAAATATGTGACTTGGCTCAATAACTATTAGGCAATATCTAGTACTGCCAGAAAATTGGTTGGGGTAATAATTGAATTCATTTGAATTTTAATTAAATAAAAGGGGATTAAATGCTGCTGTTTTGCTACTGTTTTAGGATGTCATACTCATCTAGGTAATTTAGGTGATGTTGTTTTTCTTAACATAATTAGTTATGGATTATTTTCTATTTAATGAACATTTTAGTTTTCAAATTGGAACAACTTTTATTTCCACTTTATATTTGAATTTCAATTTAAATTGGAATTTGAAATGAGATATGATGCAAATGATGATCAAGCACTGTTAAGCATGGTGACTTGGCATTATCAAAAGGTGATCACTGTAGCTTAATTACAGGGGGTGTTACACCTTACCACCTCGCTGAGCTTAACTCCTCAAAATTTTAGGAGTAAAATCTTCTTGCACCTAGTCCTGAAACTTTTCAACATTTAAAGTTGCACAATGGTTGCAATTAAAATAACCTTTTAAATATGATTTTAACTTCATTAAACATTACATAGTACTCAAACAACACAACTGCTCATAATTAAACTAAATGTTGCATAATCAAATTGAACAATGCATAAACAAACTAGTGCTTATTTCACTAAAACAACAGTTCTCGTGAGGTGAGGAGATGACGAGAACATCCTTCCCCTTGTTGGAGCCCAAGGCCTCAGCATCGTTGGTGTGAACCTTGCCCTTAGTAGTGGCCTCGTCGGAGGAGGAATCCGAGCCGTCGACATCGAGTCAGGCCTCAAAACCTCTCCACTCTCTTTGTTTGCCCGCGCAACGTGGTTGACACGATTGGCTTCGATGGACGCCTTGATGGCGAGATGTTCCTCGGGGTTATTTGGTTGGCGTGGGTGGCGACGATGACGACCTCGACGACACGATGCCCCTTGAGCATCATATCTTCATCCATCTCTTGCGCACGCCAAGTAAATGCTCGTGTAATTCAAAAAAAAATTGTTTCATACTATTCAAATTACATTTTAAAAAGTGTTACAAGTTTCAAAAATATGTTTGCGACATTTAAGAAAAATGTTCACATAGTTAAAAATTAATTGTATCATTCAATAAAATGTTTCAACGTGTATTTCGAAAATGTTTAACACGTATTCAAGAAAAAAGTTCAAAAACATGTGCTTGAGAAAATGTTAATCATGTATTTGAAAAATGTTAAAAATGTATAAAGAAATATTTTATATGCATACCAAAAAAATACAATGTGTATGAAAAATAAACATCAAAAAATATGTTTGAAAAATATTAATAATGTATTTGAAAAATGTAAACATGTATAAAAAATGTTCTTTATGTATACAAAAAATGTAATTGTGTATTAAAAATGTAGACATGTGTTAAAAAAAAAAGAAACGAAGAAAAATGAAGAAAAAGGGAAAATAAAAAACCCGAAGAAAATTGAAGAAAGAAACAAGAAAAGCAAAGAAAAAATAAAAATAAAAACGAAAAAACAAGATAAAAACCGAAACCGACGCAAACAGTGAGAAAAACGATAAGGAAAACCACAACGAAAAAACTCGCGCACAACTAGAGTACTGGGCCTGCTCAGTAGCGTTGCGCCAGAGGCGAGATGGAACTATGTCTCGCAACGGGCGAGAAATAGCCCTGCATAATTTGGTTCGCCTTTTCTTGTTCGCTTGAGATTGAGGGGGTTTCAAAGTGCTAAGTTTTCTGAAATTTCATGGTGTTTCTAGATGAGAATTTGAAAGTTCTAATTTCTAAAATGTTCATCCTCATATTTTGGAAGCCTTCACTATCATTTTCAAACCGCTTCTGAAATTTCCAGAGTATCATCAGAGAACAGTGGACGGGTGAAGGAATGGGAGCAGGGGTAACTGGGACAGTCATTTCTCTGCTTGCTGGGTGAACCGACAGAAACCAAACACAAAGATAAAAAGAGCAAATGCCAAAAACGCAAAGTATCTGAAACCAATATACTTAGACGATTTTGCACACAAATGTCACCAGGATATATAAATACCTCCCAAGCCAAACCATCGGATGCAAGATTTATTTATCATCACACCACACAGCACATGATTCAGACACGCTTCAGCTGGAAAGGAACACACACAACACAACGCTACCTAGGCCTTCCTGCAGACGTCTCCCTCGCACACGTAACCAGCTGGGGCAGCAGCCTCAGCAGCATCCTCCTGCCCCTTCACCTCCTCTCCCTTCTTCTCCTCACCCAGCGCGCACTTGGTGTGCAGATCGAAGTCGCACTCCGCGCAGTTGTAGGACCAGGAGGTGCCCATCTCGTCGCACCCGTCGCAGCCGTACGGCCTGCGGCGGCGCATCAGCACGAGCTCGTGCTCGTGCAGCTCGTGCTTCAGCTTCTCAGGCCACCCCTTTGCCATCTCGTCGATCTTCTTCTCCAGCTCCTGGATCCTCTCGTCGGTGAACGGAAACGCGTCGGCGCCATGGACCGCCAGCGAAGTCTTCGCGTCCGTGTTGACCGTCTTCCCATCGGGACCAATGGCGACGAGAGAAGGGATTCCGCGGATCTTGAACTTCTTCTTCAGGTAGGCCTTCCTTTCGTCTTCCAAGGGGATGGCGAGCCATGGCATGCCAGAGAAGAAGTCGTCGAATGAGCTCTGGTCCCTGTCGCTAGAGATGAAGACGATCTCGAAATCACTGTTCTTCTCCTTGATCTTGTTGTAAACATCCACAAGTGTAGGCAGGAAGGCTCTGCATGGCCCACACCATTTAGCTGAAAAGTAGAGGAGGACAGTCTTCCCAACAAGTTCTGCTACAGGAACCTGACACAATCCATCACAAAGTATATATTTCAGTCTTCTCATACTTATCACAATCACCTAAACCATATGCTCATTCTGAAATTACTACTATATGCTCATCGTCAATGATTTATGAATAGTAGTGATATATCAATATGTCATATACATTTAGGCTACCTGATAAATGGCTCTCTATCATTTCCTTTGTTCCTGGACCCTAGCAAAATAATTTGTCCATTCTAATTTGTGCATCCGTTCCTACACTGGTCCTTCAAATCTGTCCTTTTTGTATGGCTCAGAAATCTGGACATCTATGATTTGTTTCTTTTGATCCAAAGAACATTTATGATTGTTTTTCAACTTTTTTGGACAAATTGAGATGAACAAACTAGAGGTGCAGCAACTAGTTGCAACAAATATGCATTCAATTTCGTAGTGCTAGTGAAAATGTAAGATCTTGGTGAGCATGATATGAGCTCTTGACATAAATAAGATGTCCAGGCAAGTAGAGAGATGAGAATGTTGATCACAAATTCAACATGATATGGAGGGTCTAAATGTCTACCTAATACAAACCGTAACATAAATAAAATGGCCAAGCAAGTACAGATGTGAGAACATTTATCACGAATTCAACTAACAAAAAAGTGGATATTTCTACTCTTTAAAATTATGCATGAAGGTCAACATTCAGATCAACATGGTTAATTTACTCCGATGCAATATTCTAAGATACTTCAGACAGAAATAGGTCTGATCTATTCTTGCCAACAAAAAGAGTCTTTAATCTACGGAATCAAGCATATATAAGACATACCTTTGCTCCATCTTTGCCGATGACAAAGTCTAAATCACCAGTAACCAGAAGGGACTCCAATGTCTGTGACGCTGCTTTAGCCTTTGCCTTCTCCGCTAGAATTTCCAGCTTCTCTGCATTGAAGGGGAAGCCCTCCCATGCATCCAAACCATGCTCATTAATTATCTCCGCAATATTGCTGCTCAGTGTCTTCCCATCAGGACCAATCAGCACTAGTGTAGGAAGATCACTAAGCTCAAAGTATCTAACAAGCTTCTGACACATCTTGTCGCCCTGAGGAATGGCGAGCCAAGGCATGCTTGAAAAACTCTTATTGAATGATTCCTCGTCACTGTCCAAGGATACAGCTACAACTTCAAACTTCTCCCCCACTTCTTTGAGTTTCGCATATATCTTGGCAAGCACTGGGGTAAATTCCTCAACTGGAGGATAGCCGTTCACTACAAAGCATATACCAACATGCTTCCCCTCAAGATCAACGATGGGTACCTGGGTACAAGTAACATCGCAAATTAGATCATAAGAATGTCTAGATCTGTAAAAGCGTGAATAGACAATAAAAGAACTGTGGTTGATCAGTTACCTTCTCCCCCGTGCTTGAAATTACGTAGTCGCGATTTGGTGTACCAAGCACACTATGAATAGTTTGATTATCCTTAGCAGCCTTTTCTTGTTCCTTCAATTCATTGATCCTCTCGGTTGTAAAAGGATAAGCTTCTATACCATATTCACTCACAAACTCAACTCCTTCATCAGTAAGAACTTCACCAGTTTTTGCATCAAGGAAAACAAGGTGTGGAATACCATTGACCTCAAACCGCTCATCAAGGCTTTTACGGCCTTCAGAGTCGGAGAAAGGAACTGCCAACCACGGCATCTTTGCAAAATAGGCATTGAATGCTTCCTCATCTTGGTCGCCTGAAACAAAGATCACCTCAAAGCTCTTGCCATGTGAGGTAAGTTCTTTGTATGCTTCAATAAGCTTTGGCGTAAACCGCTGGCATGGCGGGCACCATGAGGCCGAGAAATAGATAGCCACAGTGTCTCCCTCAATGCTGCTGATCTTCACCTGAAAGATGACAAAAGGAACAGTTGCAGAGCGGTTCAGGTTCAGCTACTACAGTCTGGTCCGTGAGAACAAGTTAGTTACACATGTTTTCATTCATATCATGTAACTGTCTTTCTTTGTTTTTGCCTACACAAATTTAAAGAAGCTGATGCACACTGCCTAATGATAACGAAATTGAGGGTCCACCATGTAACTCCTCCCCTACAACCTGACCACTTTGCATCACTTTTGTGATTAATTTATTAATGTACTTCCTATGGAATATCATAACCGACCTCCTTTTTCAAATCGGGGTTATGGTAACAAAATTGCCAACTATCATTCACAACACAAGAGAAAATTGAACAAAACTATTCCCGAAAGACATACCATTACATATACACTAAATCTCTATCCATAGAAGAAAAACATGTTACTCCCTCCATCCCAAAATGTAAGGCGTATGCTGATTCGTTATGGAAAGACTTTGGCCAACAATTAGTTTGTTAATATGTGACATAAAACTGATATCACTAAATTTCAATTAAAATTTACTTACTTATGATGCGACTTTGTTTCGCATAAACCACATACTAATCTAGCAGTTGTTGCCTTGTTGGTAAAAATTCCTAGTAGTTGCCTTAACAGATCAAAATACACCTTACAGTTCTGTGACAGATGGAGTATTACTTTAAGATAAATTGAGTCAACTTTGGAATCTAGATTGAAATAGAAAAATAAGACAGACGAGTTAAAAAAAACAGAAATTACAACAACCCACCAGTAAAAGTTGACCATAGTGCAGCTATTTCAAGCCAATCACATACCACCAATATAAGCAGATATTATCTGATAATCAGTTGACCTCGATCAAGCCGAATTGTCCACTCTAGTAGTACTATTTATTCAATAGAATCCTTCTTTACAAAAAGAGAACCCATCTCATCTTATTTGCACTAGCGGTTGATAAATACAGCTCGAGCTCTAAATCGACCAATCAAACGAAATAAACAAGGAGATGCTCTTTCAAGTTAGAACAAGCCAATCGCATACCACCAATATCATCACAGATGCTGGATGCTCTTTCAAGTATTATTTAATAATCAATTGACCTCGATCAGACCGAATCGTTCACTCTAGTACTGTTTATTCAACATAATCCTTGTTGAAAAAGAGAACCCATCTCATCTTATTCGCACTAGCTAGCTGTTGATAACTATAGCTCGAGCTCTAAATCGACCAATCAAACGAAATAAACAGGAGAGATGCTAATCAAGCGCACCCGGAGCGCGATGCGACCAGCATCGGGCCAAAGAGAAGGCGCTAATCGCGAGATCGCACAGGCACAGTGCGGGAGAGAGAGGGGAAAGGGGCCGACCTGCTCGCCGGAGTTGCGGACGAGGTAATCCCTGTCGCCGGCGGCGAGGATGGTCCCGATGCCGCCGCCGGGGGCTGGGGACGCCGCCATCCGGTGCCTTCGCTTGAGGGGGTGGAGCGGAGGGGAAGGAAGGGAGGTGGACTGAAGTGGGGAGCGGAGACGGAGCGGGTCGGGGCGTGGTTTATGCCGTTTGTTTTGGGAGAGGGATTTGGGTGGCACGACGGGGGCTAATGATAGGGTTTATATATAGGGGCGTAAACCGCGTGAGGGACGGTGGTGGGTCTCCGTCTACTCGGCGACTTGGCGTCATGCTCCGGATGCCAAGTGCAAGTGCGGATGCTTCCTTCGCATCGAAGGTTGGAGATCAGCACACGGTTCCTCCGTCCCAAATTATTGCGCCGTCCAAGTATGAGATGGAGTTTCGACTTCTTTCCCGTTCCTTCGAGAGAGCCTGTGCCCCGTTGAGAGTCAGCCGTAAGTTGGATGGTTGCTTCATGTAATTCGAGACTAGTTGTGACGACCGATCGAGGAAGATCGTCGCCACAGAGAAGGGGATCGGAGGGGATGAGGGAAGAACAGAGGGTAGGTGAGGTAGGAGAAGGAGATGAGAATAATTCAGACGTTTCATTCGCTGCCTGGTCCAACACGGGATCGGTGTATTAGTACAGACACGCACGCCACGCGACACACACGACTTGGTCACAGGCGGCCCAAGTCAAACCCAGTGGGCTTAGCCCAATACACTCATTCACTCCTCCTTCTCCTTGCTAGTCCACCGCTATGTCGTAGCTGGTGTGACAATTCCCCCCCCCCCCCCCCCCCCTTGAGCGAGAGCGTCCTGTTCCCAACATGGAGCAGTGGGGTAGTGATGACGCAGGACGGTGTAGTCTTCCCACGTCGCCGAGTCAGGAGAGAGCGAGGACCACTGCACACGGATTTGAACGACGGAAGTGTTACCTTTCTTGACCATGCGACGATCCAGAATCAGCTCGGGTTGCAATGGCGCGGCAGTCAGGTCAGGCGGACGAGGCAATTCAGAGAAGACTGGAGAGTAGTCAGGTGTGAATGGCTTCAGCTGCGACACATGGAAGACCGGATGGATGCGACTGTCCGATGGTAATTCCAGCTTGTAAGCCATTGAACCGATCCGTTGCTCGACTGTGAAGGGACCAAAGAATTTGAATGCTAACTTGGGGCAGGAGCGATTGGCAACTGTAGACTGAGCATAAGGTTGCAACTTCAGCAGCACTTGTTCACCGACCGCAAAAGAGCGATCCGTCCTGTGACGATCGGCCTTTTGTTTGTATCTGTTCTGGGCCCTAGCCAGTTGAACACGCAGATTGTCATTGTGTGTTGCCCAATCCAAATCAGCATGAGCATCCTCGTGAAACTTGCTGGCAAGTGTGGGTAGACCTCCCAAATTGGGCTCTTGACCATACAATGCTTGGAACGGGGAAGTGTTCAGCGAAGAGTGATATGTGGTATTGTACCAGAACTCGACAGTAGGGAGCCATTGGCGCCACTTCTTGGGCTGATCATGCACTGCACAGCGAAGATACATCTCGAGGCACTGATTGACCCGTTCACTCTGGCCGTCCGTCTGAGGGTGATATGATGTGGAATAGCTGAGTTTTGTTCCTGCCGCCTCCAAGAGAGCACGCCACATCGCACTGGTGAACACCCGGTCTCGATCAGAGACAATTGAGTGGGGTACTCCATGCAACTTGATAATGTTATCCCAAAAATGCTTGAGCCACTGTTGCTGCTGTGAATGGATGGCGAAGAGGAACAAAGTGGACATATTTGGTGAATCGATCGACCACCACCATGATCACCTCGTAGCCCTCGGACACCGAAAGTCCTTCGACGAAATCCATGGTGAGGTCTCGCCACGGTTCTGTTGGAATTGGTAATGGTTGGAGTAGGCCCGGTGTTTTCAGGTGTTCATGCTTGGCTTGTTGACAGATAGAACACTGACGACATAATCTTCCACAGCTTGTTTCAGACCTTTCCACGCAAACAGTTTCTTGACACGTTGGTAAGTTGCTGTCACGCCTGAGTGTCCCCCAACTGCACTTGCATGAAAGGCGATGATCAATTTAGTTTAAAGGGCTGTGTTGGCGCCAATCCAGATCCTGTCCTGGAAGCGAATGATGCCTTGACGCAATTCATACCCTTGATCATCCGGGCTACACAGAGCGAGTCGTTGCAGCAAATCTTGGCTGTCAGTGTCGGTTTCGTAGGAGTTGCTGACCTCCTGAAGCCATTGGGGCTGACAGATGGAAAGAGCATCAAGAGAGAGCAGGTGGCCGACGCGAGACAGTGCATCCGCGGCACCATTGTCTGCGCCACGACGATACTTGAAAGAGAATTGGAGACCCACCATCTTGGACATGGCCTTGCGCTGCAACTCTGTTTCCAATTGTTGATCACCGAGGTGGCAAAGGCTCTTATGATCTGTGACGATGACGAACGGGGCGCGCTGAAGGTAAGTGCGCCACTTGTCCACGGCCATGATCACGGCAAGGAACTCCTTCTCATAGATCGACAGTCACTGATTGCGTACGCCCAGAGCCTTGCTGAGGTAGGCGATGGGGTGGCCGTCTTGCACCAGGACCGCGCCCACCCCTGTGTCGCACGCGTCCGTCTCCACCGAGAACGGGCGGGAGAAATTGGGCAACGCCAGCACGGGCGTGCTCGCCATGGCTTCCTTGAGCAGATCAAATGCAGCTTGGGCTTGCGTCGACCAAACGAATCCTTTCTTGGTGAGGAGCTGAGTGAGGGGCTTGGCGATGATTCCATAACGGTGCACGAACTTGCGGTAATAGCCTGTGAGGCCCAGAAAGCCCCGCAATTCTGTGGCATTTGTCAGTGTAGGCCACGAGCGCATTGCGCTGGTCTTGCTTGCATCCGTAGCCACACCTTCACGGGAGATCACATGGCCCAGGTACCCGACGCTGGGTTGAGCAAACGAACATTTGGAAAGCTTGGCGTACAGCTGGTGCTCGCGTAGGATGGAGAAGACTGTTCGTAGATGTGCTTCATGCTCCTGCAAGGTGGGACTGAAGACAAGGATGTCATCGAGAAAAGTGATCACAAACTTACGATTGGGCCCCGCGAACACCGAGTTCATCACACATTGAAATGTGGGCGGGCCGTTGGTGACGCCGAAGGGCATGACGCGGAACTCGAAATGGCCGTGATGTGTCTTGAAGGCTGTCTTTTCCTCGTCGCCCGCACGCATGCCTATCTGATGATACCCCGCTCGGAGGTCAATTTTGGAAAAGAAGGTGGCGCCGGAAAGTTCATCCAGGAGTTCGTCGATGATCAGAAGAGGAAACTTGTTCTTGATCGTGACGGTATTGATACGGCGATAGTCCACACAGAAACGCCACGTCCCGTCCTTCTTCTTGACCAGGAGCACCGGGGCGGCGAAGGGGCTCATGCTGTGTGTAATGATGCCCGTACGAAGCATTTCTTCCACCTGACGTTCGATCTCGTCTTTCTGTAATGGAGAGTACCGGTAGGGTCGACAATTGACAGGTGCTGCACCTGGCTCCAGATTGATGGCGTGATCATACTGTCGATGGGGAGGAAGTTGGGTTGGTTCTTCGAAGATGTCACTGAACTCTGTCAGGATGCGCTGAATTGTAGGCGGGGTTGGCACGTCAGAGCAGGATGTGGCCGGAGATGTGCACTGAATTTCCACCAAGGCTGCCCCCAGATGTCATTGGCGTCATGCATTTGCCATAGGGTTGCTGCATCAAGAGCCGTAAGTTGGATGGTTGCTTCATGTAATTCGAGACTAGTTGTGACGACCGATCGAGGAAGATCATCGCCACAGAGAAGGGGATCGGAGGGGATGAGGGAAGAGCAGAGGGTAGGTGAGGTAGGAGAAGGAGATGAGAATAATTCAGACGTTTCATTCGCTGCCTGGTCCAACAGGGGATCGGTGTATTAGTACAGACACGCACGCCACGCGACACACACACATGACTTGGTCACAGGCGGCCCAAGTCAAACCCAGTGGGCTTAGCCCAATACACTCATTCACTCCTCCTTCTCCTTGCTAGTCCACCGCTATGTCGTAGCTGGTGTGACACTAGTTGTCTGATAAACCCATCCTCTTATAGAGTTTGAATGAATCCTAAGTGAGCAAAAACCCAGAGCCTAATTGAAAAGTGATTGAGTATCACTGAAGAAACTAGTCAAAGTTTACCGAGGACTTGTAACTCTTGAATATTGTGCATCTTCTAGACAGTTAGGTGTCTGTTTAGAGCCTCCAGCCTCTGGACCAACCGAAGAACAAGTTTGTGAAGGTTTGGAGATCGACTGAAGGTCTACCCTAAGTGTCGGGAGGGTTCTAAGTGAACCTAACTCAAGGAGAATAGGGTGAAGACTTCCGTGTCTTCGGAGCTCTGGCTCAGCCCCTCTAACCAAACATAGAATTGTGCTAGCAACTTGAACTGGGTCAACAAATCATGTGTCTTCATCGAGCTCACTGGTTCCATTTCTTCACCTTACTTATTGCAATATGGTTCCCGCGGATGAATTTGATCACTCCTTTCTCCCTGAAAACTTTCATTGAATACTTCTCTGTTCCGTTGCTTAATATTTTTTCTTTGTTCTGTATTTAGTTTTGCAGTACTGGAGTGTGTTTGTCTTTTCGTTCGACTCATCTACATGTTATGTTGCTTAGTTTTCATGTTAGCTTCAGTTCTGTTGTCGTTATTTTAGTTCTAATTGTATGTTTACTTAAGTTGTTCTTCAATACTTGCTTAGTATTTCTACATACTGTATCGTATTATTCCTGGTTACTCTATTTTTCTTCGAAGAATTAGCTTTTTTTGAAAAATTTGTCGTACTCTCCCATTCACCCCCTCTGGTCTATTAACTTGATCTTACAATTGGTATATGATGACCCACAAGTATAGGGGATCAATCATAGTCCTTTCGATAAGTAAGAGTGTCGAACCCAACGAGGAGCAGAAGGAAATGACAAGCGGTTTTCAGCAAGGTATTCTCTGCAAGTACTGAAAGTAGCGGTAACAAATAGTTTGGTAGTAAGGTAATTCGTAACAAGTAACAAGTAGTAACGGTAACAAAGGTGCAGCAAGGTGGCCCAATCCTTTTTATAGCAAAGGACAAGACGGAACGAAATTTTATAATAAGCAAAGCGTTCTCGAGGACACATGGGAATTTCATCTAGTCACTTTCATCATGTTTGTTTGATTCGCGTTCGCTACTTTGATAATTTGATATGTGGGTGGACCGGTGCTTGGGAGCTGTTCTTACTTGAACAAGCCTTCCACTTATGATTATCCCTTCTCGCAAGCATCCGCAACTACGAAAGAAGAATTAAGATAAATCTAACCATAGCATGAAACATATGGATCCAAATCAGCCCCTTACGGAATAGCGCATAAACTAGGGTTTAAGCTTCTGTCACTCTAGCAACCCATCATCTAATTACTACTCCACAATGCCTTCCCTTAGGCTCAAAGATGGTGAAGTGTCATGTAGTCGACGTTCACACGACACCACTAAAGGAAGCAACAACATACATATCATCAAAATGTCGAACGAATACCAAATTCACATGATTACTTATGACAAGACTAATCCCATGTCCTCAAAAACAAAAGTAACTACTCATAAATCATATTCATGTTCAAGATCAGAGGGGTATTGAATATCATTAAGGATCTGAACATATAATCTTCCACCAAATAAACCAACTAGCATCAACTACAAGATGTAATCAACACTACTAGCAACCCACAGGTACCAATCTGAGGTTTTGAGACAAAGATTGAATACAAGAGATGAACTAGGGTTTGAGATGAGATGGTGCTGATGAAGATGTTGATGAAGATTGGTCCTCCCACGATGAGAGGATCGTTGGTGATGTCGATGGCTTCGATTTCCCCCTCCCGGAGGGAAGTATCCCGGCGGAATCGCTCCGCCGGAGAGCAAAATAGCTCTTGCCCAGGTTCCGCCTCGAGACGGCGGCGCTTCGTCCCGAAAGTCTTCTCTATAATTTTTTTTAGGGCAAAAGACCTCATATAGCAGAAGGAGGGGACCAGAGGCCAGCCAGGGGCCCCACAAGGCATCAGGGTGCGCCCAGGGGGGCGCCCTATTGCCTTGTGGGCAACTGGTGGGTCCCCTCCAGTATCTTTTTCCTCCAGTATTTTTTATATATTCAATAAAAAATCTTCATGAAATTTCAAGTCAATTGGAGCTCTGTAGGATAGGTATCTCTGATGTAGCTATTTCAGATGCAGAATTCGAGCTGTCGGTATTCTCCCTCTTCATATAAATCTTGCAAATTAAGAGAGAAAAGACATAAGAATTGCATCATAAAGTGAAATAATGATTAAATACATAATAAATAATGGTAGGAAATCATGATGCAAATTGGACGTATCAGTATCAGAGCAAGGTGTTCCTTTGTTTTGTGTGGTTTGATTTAACCACCTGGAGTTTTGTTATATCGACCACAGAAAATTATCTTGGATCTACCAGGAAGCCTATCTTTGATGATGATGGCTATTCTTATTGGAAGCATAGGATGCGCCTTCACATGAACTCAATACGGATGATGGAAGAAATGTCAATCTGGACACTCAAGCTCCAGAAGTCATTTGCGATTGCGTTTCTAAAGAGTAGATTTGCCACATTAGCAATCTTGAATCTGCGAAGATACTCTTCAGAAGGTCAATGAAGGTGTTTCCACTCAGCACGAATAAAGAATGGATCTCCTTCAAAGTCGTCTGAAGCACTTCAAGAGAAATGTCGGGGGGATAACCCCCGGGTAGGCTCATCAACACTTAACCATTTTCAAAACAACGGGGCGGCCAGCACCCCTTGACCCGGCCCGCTCACCAGTCGGCCTGGAGGCCCAGGGCCGGCCAGGCGTGACGATGAAGCTCGACCCGGCCCGCTCACCAGCCGGCCTGAAGGCCCTTGACCCAGCCAGGCATGATGATGAAGCTCGACCCGGCGACACCGAAGGCGGCGGACGCCCAAGCCGGCATCAGCTCTAGCCGGCCAGGTGACAAGACAGCACCCCACGACGGAGCCAGCGTGGCTACAGTGCGCGCCGCCCCAAAGACCTGGCGAGCGTGGCTACAGTACGCGCCGCCCCGAAGACCGGGCGAGCGTGGCTACAGGACGCCATGAAACCACGGCCCGGGGTCGGCGGCGACGACCCGGCGTGGCGCTGTAGTTGAACAGTGCCCGCCGCTCCATGACGCAAGCGAAGACATGCAATAGTGCCGGACGGCCGGCGGGGCCCGCAGCCGGCGGGTCCCGCTGACCGGCATGAGGTGATGACAACTGGGCCCCGCACCCTAGTAGATTACCATTGTAACCCTGGGGAGCTAGCCTATAAGACCCCAGGGAGCCCTCCATGCAAAAGGGCTGGACCCTGAGTTCTTTCCCCCCACGCGAAACATCCCATCAGTTCATCAGGAGAGAGCTAGTCCTCCTTCCTCCTCGACCCATACAGCTCAAGGAGCACCATTGTAGCTCGTCTAGTGATTTGTTTAGTTGAGATTGTAGGACTAGGGGTGTTACCTCCCCCGGAGAGCCCCGAACCTGGGTACATTGTGTGTCGACCACCGCTTGTCCCCATTCTCGCCTCTGGAACCCTTCGACGTCCTCCGGCCCCAACCATGTTCGATTAGCCTACCCATGGCATTTGCCGTGAGCACACCACGACAGTTGGCGCCCACCGTGGGGCCGTCCGCGGCGTCGGCCGGAGTTTCGTTCCGAACGAGACCCTTCACTCCCACCGGCGAGCGCATCGCGCACGGCTTGTTCAGCTCGCTTGGCGCGGTTGAACACGTCGGCTCCGACGCGGCGCCAGGTGCAACCCCCCTCGCTGGCGGCTCCATCGTCCCCTTCGGCGAGCTGCGCGTCGTCGTCGCGCTCGTCCCTGACGAGTTCCCCAGCGTGGTGCTCACCTTCTCCGACCCATTGCCGACCAGCGGCAGCTGCGTCACCAGCAGCCTTGACGACCTCTGTGTCCGCATGGAGGTGCTCGCGACCGGGTCCAGCACCACTACCGGCCGCGCCAGATGCGATGCCGAGGTGGCCACCGCGAATGCGACTGGCACAGGCCAGTCCGACCCGCTGCTGGCTACGCTGCAGAGTCTGCGTACCCCCATCGGGACGGGCGCCGACGCGGCAGCAGCTGCAGCCGAGCTCGAGGCTTCCCGCAAGTGCCTTTTCACCGAGGCCAACAAGTTGGTCAACGCGCAGCGCCGGCTCGAGTCCGCGCAGCGCGAGCACAACACCGCCTACGGTCTCACGCCCCTTGGCGTCGAGCCCAGCCGGCGCGGGGAGGTCCGGCAGCGTGGCGCCGTCATCGGCGAGCTCTTCGACGCCAACTGGCCGGTCTACGCCTCCCCCGACCAGAACATGAGGGCGGCGCAGGCGGCTGTCACCGAACTCGAGCACTTGGAAGGCGAAGCTCTGTTGGAGCAACAGCAGCGCGTTCACAATCTCGTTGCCGCCGCCAACCAGCAGCGGGACCAGTTTGAGCCGGCGCAATCCGGCTCGGACCCCCCGCGTCAAGACGCCGACCCGCGGCGGAACGACCGCCCCCGGAACACCATGCAAGCCTCCTCCCCGCCCGCGGCTAGCCACGGGGGGCGATCCCGCAGCGGCAGGGTGGGCCGGTGCCGGCAGGATGCCCCGGCCGTCACAAGCCAGAACGTGGAGCCGGCCGACCTAGCGCGCCAGCGGCAGGCCCCTCAGCCTCCGCCCGCGCGGCAGGGGCGCCAGGGGTCGGTCGGTCAGGCCGGCCGTGGCCACGTGGCCGACCGGCTCGGTCCTCGTGACATCCCCGACGAAAACGACGCCCGCCGTCGCATCGACCAGCTGGCCCGCTCGCTTACGCTGGAGGAGGAGGGCTCGGTCTGGCCGGCGTGTTTCGGCCCGCGGATCCGCGAGGAGCCTTTCCCCAGGGGCTTCATGCTCCCGCACGACACCCCCAAGTACAACGGAACCGTTAAGCCGGAAGACTGGCTCACCGACTACACTACGGTCGTCGGCATCGCCGGCGGTAACAGGCGCGTGGCGGTGCGCTATGTGCCCCTCATGCTGCAGGGTTCCGCCAGGACTTGGCTGAACAGCCTGGAGGCCAACAGCGTCAACGCCTGGCTGGACTTCGAGCGGGCCTTCGTGCGCAACTTCACTGGCACGTACAAGCGGTCGGGCCGGCCCCGCCAACTCTCCATGTGCATCCAGCAGCCGGACGAGTCCTGCGCGACTACCTGATGCGCTGGACGGAGCTGCGCAACAGCTGTGAGGGAGTCCATGAGGTGCAGGCCATTTAGTTCTTCATCGACGGGTGCCGGGATGGCATCCTACTCAAGCATAAGCTCATGCGCTCCGAGCTGGCCACCCTGGCCGTGCTCATGGCCACGGCAGAAAAGTACGCCACGATCGAGTCCTCGATGACGGTCCAGGTACGAGTGGATGCGGCCGGCAAGGCCGTACCGCCCGCGCCGGCCAACCCTCGTCCGGCCGCCGACAGTGGCCGGCAGCAGAACAACAATGCCAACAACAAAGCGCAAGAACGAGCAGCTGGACGCTCGATATGGCAGCCGGCAGGTAGCAGCCGTCGAGGAGGAACCGCCCGCTGAGCAAGGCGGCAGCCGGCGTCGGCAGACCGGCAAGGGCGCCTGGCAGCCCAAGCTCACCTTCGAGCAGATGCTCGACGCCCCTTGCAAGCATCACAACGGGGCAAAGCCGTCCAGACACATGACCCGGAACTACAGTTGGACGCAACGCTTGGCGCGGGGTGAGGGCGCCGCCCCTCCCCCGCCGCCTACACCGCCTCCGGCGGCCGCCCAGCCGGCTCCAGCTCCGGCACCGGCCCCGGCCGCCGGCCGGCTCCGAGACGACCACCCTCGCCCGGACGCTTCCTACGTCGTCTTCACCAGCCAGCCGGATGACAAGCATAGCCTCCGCAGGCATGCCCACGAAGTGAACGCCGTCGTCCCCGCCGCTCCCCAGTTCATGCACTGGTCTGAGAGGCCGGTCACTTGGAGCCGGGAGGACCATCCGGCCGTGATGCCCACGCCGGGCGGCTACGCCCTCGTCCTCGACCCTACTTTCGTGTCCGAGAAGCGCACCTGCCATTTCACGTGGGTACTCATCGACGGCGGCAACAGCATCAACATCCTCTACCGCGACACCATGCTCAAGCTAGGCCTCAAGGAGAGGCAGCTTCAACCCAGCAGGACTACTTTCCACGGCATTGTACCCGGCCTCTCGTGCTCCCCGATCGGCAAGGTCCGGCTGGACGTGTTGTTCGGCGACGCACACAATTTCCGCTGCGAGCCGATCTGGTTCGAGGTGGTGGACCTGAGCAGCCCCTACCACGCACTCTGGGGCCAGCCCGCGTTGGCCAAGTTCATGGCGGTCCCCCACTATGCTTACCTGAAAATGAAGATGCCGGGCCCCAGGGGCATCATCACCGTAGCCGGGGACTTCAGAAAGTCCGCCGAATGCGCGGAAGCCGGCTCCAAGCTGGCTGAGTCCCTGGTCATTGCGGAGGAGAAGCGCCAGTTCGACCGGCTCCTGGCCCTGTCCCGTGAGCAGCCAGGCGTGCCGACCCGGTCGTCCAAAGGCGTACCGCAGGCGGCACCGGTCACGGACGGACCAAGCCAGCAGGACGCCCACGTCAGCCACCTCGTCAGCTCTGTGCACTCCTGTGACGGCGACGATGGCAGCGCGGGGCTCTGCGCCCGCATGAGCATGCTTGGGATCGGTTCCCGGCCTACTGAATCGCCTCCGGCATGGCCCAAGCCGCCGCGCAAAGGCCGGCTGCGGGTCAGGTTAGACCAGCTTGCCCATAGGCGGTCCGCGCGCATGGTGGCGCGAGGGGGGGTGGCCTCGCCCCGGCCACTGGAAGTGGCAAGGCCCGTTCCAAGCCGAAGCCTCGGCTCCCCCGCTCGAGGAGGAACGTGTCGGAGTCAGCGGGCCCGTCCGCGCCCCCTCCCCTAGATGGCGGTCCTCATCCCGAGGGTTCCACGACGAGCCCCGACAAGCAAGCCGGGACGCCAAGCGCCCCCTCAAAGGATATCCCGGCGTTTTCAGGCCCTTTGGCCTGGCCAACGCTGCGGCCGGATACCAGCACCTCCTTCAGCAGCAGTTCGGTCCAGGGCCTGGCTGGTCGGTCTACACCTTCCCCCCCCCCCCGGGGAAGGGACCCCCGGCAGCAGCGAGGCCCAGCATGGCGTCACCTGCTACGTCTTCAATGGGTGAGAGTTGAAGCCCCGTTTTTCTCCCGGTTGGGTCGACAGCGGTCGTCGCAGGCTTGGGAGTAGCCGCCCGGTCTCGGGGGCTGCTGTTTCCGGCCTAGGAAGTCCTGCGTCAAGCAAGCAAGACAAGATCGGTGTATGCGTGTATCGTCCCTTTTGGTATAAGTGTGTCGCCACTTTTGGCCCTTATTGAATGCAACAGGTACCCCGAGTTATACTCGGGGGCTACCCCTTTTTACTTTTATCAAAGTTCCTTGTCTCTCGAGCACCTTCTCTGCATTTTTGCCTCCCTCCCATCGGGTCAGCGCGTCCGGCTCGGGGGCTCGCCGGCTAGCCCGTGCCCCGCCCTCCGCAGCCGGCAACATAGCGTGCGCGTCGCCTAAGCCTTCTCTGCGCCACAAGCCACAGACCGGTACCCGGCTGTCCGGCTGGCAAGAGTCAAGGGCCGAAAGCGCTCTCACGCGGGAAAATGGCTAAGGAAAAGCGGCCGGCTCGGTCAAACCGGCTCCCACTTATGCTTGTCGCCGCACCGGCCAGCCGCGCTCCAGCCGGCTCTGTCGCCTGCAGCCGGCCGACCCAGTGGTGGGTTCGCTTGCGCTCACGTCCTAAGAGCCTAAGTACTGTGCGGCCTCTTTCGAAGCCGACTCCTCGACCCAGCTACAGACCAGCTCCCGGCTGTCCGGCTGACGGGGAAAAGGTCGAAAAGGAAGGGGCACAGGAAGAAGGTCGAAGGAAAAAAGCAAGGGCGAGCCGCCAACCGGCAAAAGTCACGCATAAGCAGAACATACACATAGACATGCATAACAAAAGGCCCACGGCCGAGACTCTTCAAGTTTAAAATACACCCCAAGTGGGTGGAACTGCGAGGTATCTAATTACAACTACTCAGAGCCGACAAGGCAGTGCAGAAAACGACCCTCTAGGCGGAGGAGTCACCGGTGCCGGGTCACTCCAGCTCCTTCGTAGCGCCGGTGTCCGCCTCGGCATCGGTGTCCGCATATGCTCCGCCGCTCGAGTCACCCTCCCCGTCGAGCGTCTCAGCCTGGCTGCCGTCTGGGTCGCCAAAAAGCAGCTCGTAGGTGTCCTCCGGGATCTCCTCGCCGTCGGCAGTTCGCTCACTGAAGAACTTGTCCTGAGGGGTGAAGCTGGGGATCGCACTGGCGCGGCACGCGAGCGGCTCTGCCCGCTCCAACAGGTCCGCCTCCGCCTCTGCCCGCTGAGTCGCCAGCTGAGCCAAGCTCCCTCCCGGATACCAGGAGAGCGCGAGCCTCAGCGCCATCGTTGCGCCGGCTCGCGCGGTGGAGGCTCTCCAGGCATTGATCCGGGCCGGCGCCATCTCCAGCCACCGGGCCAGCCGGTTGACGGTTGCCGGCTGGACCGCATCTGGCCAGAGGCTGCGCACCACCACCAGGCCGGCGTCTCGGAGCCGGTTCATGACGCGCCCGAACGTCTGGAAGCGGGCCTCAACGGCAGTTGCCGTCTCTTCCACCGCCCAGGCGGCATGTCGCTCGACGCGGTTCCCGGCCGCCCGCTGCTCGTCCCGATGGGAGCTCACGACGCCTTCGGCTGCCTCCTGTGTCTCCGGGAGAGCCCCTGAAAGAAGGACGAAAAAAGAAAAGACGTAAGGAACCGGCCGGCAGCCGTGGCTGGTCGAACGAAGCAGGTGAAGGGGGCATCCGAGACTTACCAGCAAGAAGCGCGTCAATCTGATGCACCTCGCCAAGCATCCCCTGCTCCTTCAGCGCCCACGCTTCGTCCTTTCCCGCCAGCGCTCGCCGATGCTCCTCCGCCAGCCGGATTAGCTCGGCTTGATGGGCGTCCGCTTGCCGTCCCTGCTCCGCCTCAAGCTGGGTCACCCGCTCTTGCAGAAGGTCACGGTGTTGGCCGGCTCGCGCCAGTTGGTGTCAGAGCTCCTGAGACCCGGTGTAGGCGGCTGCGCACCAAGCAAACCGGACGATTAGCGGCGCGGCGAAGACCAAAAAAGAGAAGGTCGAGAGGAACAACAATCGGGCAAAGAGATTTGACCCGGCAGCAGAGCAGCCGGCCCGAATCTCGGGGGCTACACCCAGTGGGTGCGCTGGCGCGCCCCCACTGAAGGAAGATAAGTCACATACCACGGAAGCGCTGCAGTTCCGCGTCCCTCGCCACGAGTTCGGCCCCGGCCGCCTGGTACGCTCCGAGCAGCCAGGTGTAGCTCGCCATGCGCCGGTCATGAAGCCCCTGCAGAAGAAGGATCAGCAACCAAGGCCAAGAAATAATCCCAGGAGGCTCCACCCGCCTGCTGTGCAGCCGGCCCGAGCCTAGGGGGCTACACCCAGTGGGTGCGCTGGCGCGCCCCCACCGGAAGGCGTTCTGAAGACAAATAAAAAAAAGGGGGGGAGAAAGGGGAACTCACGGCAATGGCCTCCCCCAGCCGGGTGAGCTGCTCCTGCGCCCCCTCAGCGGTCCCCTGCGGGAAGCGACGGCAGTAGGCGAACTCCGCGCGCACCCGATCCAAGGCCGCCGTTCGGGACCTTGGACGCTCCCCGCTAGGAGTCTCGCTGGTGCTCGCCCATTCCCTTTGCAGCTGAGCTCGCGCTAGCTCCGCTCCCTGTCGGCCGATGAGAGGCCGCGGCCATGCCGGCACCCCCGGACGCGGCCCTCGCATCGCCCGACGGCGTCTCCCCTTCGGCTCGATGGCCGGCACTACCAGGACCCCCGCCGTCGGCCCGTGCGCCGCCCTCGCCCCGGCTGGTGGACGGCGCATCGGCAGCCGACCTCGGTGAGGGGATTGCCGGTTCGCGGGAACGCGTCGGGAGCGGCGGCGAGGTTGCATCCCAGGATCTCCATGCGGCACCCCCGACCCTGTTCGGGCGCGCCGCATTCCTCCGCGCCGCCGCATCCTCCCACGCCTTCGTAGAGAGCTCGGCCTCCTCCCGCATGGCCCGCTCCAGGTCCCTCCAAGCGGCGCGCTCCCGCTCCTCGGGCGTGGAAGCACCAGCGTCGTCCTCCTCGACCAGGGCCGGCACCCCCGCGACTGTGAGGACGATGGGAGCCCTGCCACCACACGGAGGAGAGATAAGCAAACTAAAGGAAACGAAAGACAGCAAATGGCCCGAGATTGAACCCCAGGCCGGACAAGCGGTGCTCACCCGGTGCTCCTCGGGATCGCCCGCTTCGGGGTTGGCGCCAGGACAAGACGACGTGCCCTCTTCGTGCCTCGGCGCTCTCCCCCTGGCTGCGCCTCCGCCGGGCGTTTCACGGCTGAGGACCCGACCTCCTGCTTCCCGTGCGGCCGGACGGGGCCCTCTGACCGGCCGGCCGGCGCCAGCTCTGCCGCCCTCCACAGCCGCCTCCCCGTCACGAAAGCCTCGCCAGCGGCGACGGACGACGCAGCCGGAGACATTGCTTCGTACGGCTCGTACGCCTCGTCGGGGTCGTCCGAATCATCGTCCGATCCGGCCTCCCCGTCTGAAGCCTCCCGGTCCGGCTCGAAGGCCGGCGGGTTCGCCCCGTCCCGCGCAATCTGGCGGGAGAACCTCTGCACCCATCACCACGCTCGGCGTCAGTGATGTCTACTACACAACTTATTCTTGTAGACTCATGTTGGGCCTCCAAGCGCAGAGTTTTGTAGGACAGTAGCAATTTTCCCTCAAGTGGATGACCTAAGGTTTATCAATCAGTGGGAGGTGTAGGATGAAGATGGTCTCTCTCAAACAACCCTGCAACCAAATAAAAAAGAGTCTCTTGTGTCCCCAACACACCCAATACAATGGTAAATTGTATAGGTGCACTAGTTCGGCGAAGAGATGGTGATACAAGTGTATTATGGATAATAGATATAGGTTTTTGTAGTGCGAACAATAAAAACAGCAAGGTAGCAAGTTACAAAAGTGAACATAAACGGTATTGCAATGCTTAGAAACAAGGCCTAGGGTTCATACTTTCACTAGTGCAATCTCTCAACAATGCTAACATAATTGGATCATATAATCATCCCTCAACGTGCGATAAAGAATCACTCCCAAGTTCCTATTAGCGGAGAACATAAGATAGAAATTGTTTGTAGGGTACGAAACCACCTCAAAGTTATCCTTTCCGATTGATTTATTGAGCTATTCCTATAAGTGTCACAAACAGCCCTAGAGTTCGTACTAAAATAACACCATATGATACACATCAACCAACTCTAATGTCACCTAGATACTCCGATGTCACCACAAGTATCCGTGAGTTGATTATACGATATGCATCAAACAACTTCATAATCATAATATTCAATGCACACAAAGAACTACAAGGAGCACCCCAAAGTTTCTATCGGGGAAAAGATAATGAAAACGTGCATCAACCCCTATGCATAGATTACCCCAATGTCACCACAGGAATCCGCAAGTTGAGTGCCAAAACATATATCAAGTGAATCAATATAATACCCCATTGTCACCACGGGCATTCATATGCAAGACATACATCAAGTGTTCTCAAATCTGAAATATTCAATCCGACAATATCGAAACCTCAAAGGGAAAAGATTCGATTCATCACAACAAGGATAGAGAGGGAAGAAACACCATATGATCCAACTATATTAACAAAGCTCGCGATATATCAAGATCGTGCGAAATCAAGAACACGAGAGAGAGAGAGAGATCAAACACATAGCTACTGGTACAAACCCTCAGCCCCGAGGGTGAACTACTCCCTCCTCGTCATGGAGACCGCCGGGATGATGAAGATGGCCTTCGGTGATGCTTTCCCCCCTCCGGCAGGGTGCCAGAAAAGGGCTGTAGATGAGATCGTGGAGGTATAGAGGCTTGCGGCGGTGTAAAAACTCATCTAGGGTTATTTCTGGGGGTTTCTCTATTTATAGGATTTTTCAGCATTGGAATCAGGTCAGACGGAGCCACGTGGGCCCCATGAGGTACCAGGGCGCGCCTGGGGAGGGGGGGGGGGTGGCGCGCCCTGGTGCCTCGTGGGCACTGGGTGGCCCCCCTCCAGTGGGTCTTGGTTCCAGTATTTTTTATTTATTCCATAAAAAATCTCCAAAAAGTTTCATCCAATTCCAAGAACTTTTATTTTTGCACAAAAAACAACACCATGGCAATTCTGCTAAAAACAGCGTCAGTCCGGGTTAGTTCTAATCAAATCATACCAAAACCATATAGAATTGTTATAAACATGGCATGAATACTTCATAAATTATAGATACGTTGGAGACGTATCAGTCAGCGTGGTGCAGGAAAGGGCGAATGAAACGATAAATGCCGGTCGAAAACATACCTGAGGCGTCGGGCGTGCGCGGCTATACGGCTCCTTCCCAAAGCTCCAGGTGCTCAGGTTGAGCTTGGCGGAGGTGATACGATTCACCCACTTGGCAACCCGGGCCGGCGTTAGCTCGGAAGTCGCCAGCCAGCACGGGTCGAACCGGCCGCTCATGTCGCATATGCGGTGCGGCCGGCGCTGTAGCGGCAGCACCCGGCGGTCGACGAAGGCCGCGATGAGATCCGTTCCGTGCAGGTGCTCCACATTCTTCAGCTGCTCCAGTCGGCCGCAGACCGCGATGTCTTCCTCTGTCGACCTGCGCGGCTCGAAGCTCCAGTTGTGCCTCTCCACCGGAGCGACGTCCGCGAAAGGCGGCAGGTTTATATAGTCGGACGTCGGATCCGTGTTCTTCACGTAGAAGAACGAGCGCTGCCATTTCTTCGCCGACTCCAGCAGCGGCAGCTTAGGGAAGCCTCCCACGGGCCGGATGGTCACAAGAGCTGCTCCACAGGAGGTCATCACCAACCCCCCCGGCGCTGGTGCCGTCTGCGGCTTGAGGAAGAAACATCTGTTCCAGATGTCCACCGACGGCTCCAACCCGACGTAGCCCTCATAGAAGGCCACGAATGCAGAGAGTTGGAGGATCGAGTTGGGCCCCAAGTGGTGGGGCTGGAGGCCAAAATAGTAGAGGAAGCGGCGGAAGAAGCCGCTGGCGGGGAGGCCAACCCGCAAGTGAAGTGTTCGGCGAAGATGACGACCTCCCCGTTTCGCGGCTGGGGCGCGCCTCGTCGCCAGGAGCTCGCGCGACCATGCGCTCTGCAGGCGGCAGCCTTCACCGAGAACGAAGATGCCCGATGAGCTCGTCCGAAACATCGGAGCCCTCCCATGAGCACTTCTGGGTCGCCATCGCCGGGCACGGCGAAGGAACGGAAGCGGCGATGGTGCTGCGCGCTGCGGTCGGACTGTCGCGCGGGGCGGCGGCGGCAGCGAGCGTACGAACGCGGGAGCGCAGAGGAAGAGCAAGGGAAGAAGAAGAAGAAGCGGAGCGGGGCGAGGGGCGTTTGTGCCACGGCTCCTCTCCCTCCCCCTCATTTAAACCCCGCGGGGGCGTGGGGAAGTGGGATCGTTTGCGCCCACGTTCCCCTACCCCTTCCACGATGTGTGGGCGCATTAAACGCCTTGGGAAGCGCAAGCGTCCAGGGCCGCTGCAGCAGATTCTGCGCGTGCGCCGAGTCCGCGGCCCGGTGGGCCCGCCCTGCGGCGACGTCCCATCGCGCGCGTGGCTTGGCAGGCCTGGCCATGGCGCCACGTGGCAAGCTCCCGACAGGCGGCGGGCGCGACTTTTTGAACCAGAAGACAGACCGACAGGCCCCTCCGCCTCCGCCATCCAGGCCAGATGCGTGGGGACCCGGACACGCTCTTCACGGCCGACCAGGCCGGTCCCGTCGCTTATCAAGGGGGTAAGCTGCCGGGGCCCCCTGCCGGCTGCCGGCGGCCTCGCCGGCTTCGGGGACTACTGTCAGGGGGATAACCCTCGGGTAGGCTCATCAACACTTAACCATTTTCAAAACAACAGGGCGGCCAGCACCCCTTGACCCGGCCCGCTCACCAGCCGGCCTGGAGGCCCAGGGCCGGCCAGGCGTGACGATGAAGCTCGACCCGGCCCGCTCACCAGCCAGCCTGAAGGCCCTTGACCCGGCCAGGCGTGACAATGAAGCTCGACCCGGCGACACCGAAGGCGGCGGACGCCCAAGCCGGCATCAGCTCTAGCCGGCCAGGTGACAAGACAGCCCCCCACGACGGAGCCAGCGTGGCTACAGTGCGCGCCGCCCCGAAGACCGGGCGAGCGTGGCTATAGTATGCGCCACCCCGAAGACCGGGCGAGCGTGGCTACAGGACGCCCTGAAACCATGGCCCGGGGTCGGCGGCGACGACCCGGCGTGGCGCTGTAGCTGAACAGTGCCCGCCACTCCATGACGCAAGCGAAGACATGCAACAGTGCCGGACGACCAACGAGGCCCGTAGCCGGCGGGTCCCGCTGTCCGGCATGAGGCGATGACAACTGGGCCCCGCACCCTAGTAGATTACCATTGTAACCCTGGGGAGCCGTCCTATAAGACCCCCAGGGAGCCCTCCATGCAAAAGGGCTGGACCCTGAGTTCTTTCCCCCCACGCGAAACATCCCACCAGTTCATCAGGAGAGAGCTAGTCCTCCTTCCTCCTCGACCCATACAGCACAAGGAGCACCATTGTAGCTCGTCTTGTGATCCGTCTAGTTGAGCTTGCAGGACTAGGGGTGTTACCTCCCCCGGAGGGCCCCGAACCTAGGTACATTGTGTGTCGACCACCGCTTGTCCCCATTCTCGCCTCCGGAACCCTCCGACGTCCTCCGGCCCCAACCACGTTCGATTAGCCTACCCATGGCATCTGCCGTGAGCACACCACGACAAGAAATGATGGTGAAATGTTCAAAATCCCTACTCAAGACTTGTCACTATCAACAGTGAGCTACATGGTCTCGGTGCTACTGATATCACTGATGACGATGTTGTGAAGAAGGTTCTCTAATCCCTCGATGGATCCTTTGATACCCTGATCCTAATGATTCAAAATACGTCATACTATAGAAACCTCTCAGCTACCAATGTCCTATAAAGGCTCAACACATACGATCTACAGATTGAAGAAAAGAGATATTTGCATGGCTCAAACTCTCGAATAAGTCATGCATTGAAGGTTGTTGCTGAATCCTCATCTAAAGATGAAGAAGGTCCTTCTGGAGACTCTGATGATCCTGCGTCTGTTGACAAAGACCTCACACTTCTTGTGAAGAAGTTCAACGAACTCAGATCAAGCAACCGCTGCAAGAAGAACTACAATGATAACCCCAAGAAATACTCAAGATCAAACCCCTCAAGCTCAATTCTTCGAGTGATCCCAAGAAGCACACATGCTTCAAATGTAAACAATATGGACAATATATTGCTAATTGTCCTCTGTGGAAAGAAGAAGCATAGAATTCAAGCAAGAGCAAGATTAAAGATTCTGATAAGAAGCAAAAGTCGAGGAAGAAGGAAAGTTCTTAAAGTTCCAAGTCCATGTCGACATCCCATAAGATGAAGAATTTGTATAATGATGGTGCCATACACCGGGGGTGGCTTCTCCAAGGGGAGCCTGGCAGTCAACCCAAATAGGCACACCAAGAAGATATTGACAGGAGGGGGGGGTAGTGCGACCTGTAGGCGGTTCTGGGATCTTCGTGGAGTCCAAGCCAGGAAGGCTGCTGGATAGATCACATGTCCCTCATGGAAACCCTAGCTCCCACCATGTATATAAGGGAGGAGTGATGAGTCCAATTTATGTGATAATTTTACTAAGTATTTTGTGCCTACATGGTAGGCTTTGTGAAATTTTACCGTGTTCGCGCACCTCTTTTTGTTGATAATCCCTCAGGTAACGCTTTTTGGACCATTTAGCATATTATGGAAGAAATCCATAGAAATGGTAGTGGAATCACGTATTTAAGGTGATAATCACCTACCATAGAAGAATCAAGCAAGAAGGTCAAAGAAGAACTCGTCGTTGCGCTTCCAGAGCAAAAGACGACATTCCATACGACCGCGCCCGCTCATATGGGCGGTCGTATGGATTGCCATCGCCGTCGCGAGATAAACTATTTCCACCTCGTGAAATCAGATCGTGGATCAGACATGCAGAGCAACTAGAAACTCGTCCAGAAGGCAGAACCCTAGCCTCCGGAGTTCATCCGGAGGAGGGATTGGCAAGGAGAAGAAAGTGATCTTCCTCCTCGCGCACAAAGGGGCTACGACATCATCACCACTGTCATCATCATCATCATCATCATCATCATCCACATCCTTATCATTGTAACATCAAGAACCCTAGTGGATCATCTTGTGTGTTATTTGAATCTTTCATACATGTATGCCATCACTCTTGTCATGACGTTCGTTGTCTCTATGTGTGAGTAGACCCCTAGTTCTCGGGGATATGGATGACCCTTGGTATGTGTAGGATCTGAAGCATTATTATGGATATGAGATTCCCTGTTGAATGCTTAGTTTAATAACTTCGTGAATGTTGTGAAGGGGCCCCAGTCAGCATTTGTGCCTTATGGCCACGAAGTATATCATTGTCGTTGTAAAGGGCTAGGATGTGAGGGTAATTTGAGGTGAGAGTAAAAGCCTTTTACTCCTAACCTTTGCAATTGACAGGGGAATTACGGAGAACCCTTCGCGTCCACGGGGTAACCCTTAATTATCATGAGTTGTAACCCTATGGGGGAGAATATGATAGTGGCGTGTGATAGGTCTCCAACGTATCTATAATTTATAAAGTATTCAAGCCATGTTTATAACAATTTTATATGGTTTTGGTATGATTTGATTAGAACTAACCCAGACTGACGCTGTTTTCAGCAGAACTACCATGGTGTTGTTTTTTGTGCAGAAATAAAAGTTCTCAGAATGGGCTGAAAATTTACGGTGATTTTCTATGGACCAAAAGAGACCCCCGAAGCTTTGGGGAAGGACCAGAAGAGCCACGAGGACGCGACATGCCTGGGGGGTGCGCCCTCCCCCCAGGGCGCGCCGGGCAGGCTTGTCGCTCCCTCGTGGGCCCCCTGGCGTAAATCCAACGCTGGAAAATCCAATAAATACCAGAAACCCCGAAAAGAAACCTAGAACTTCCACGCCGCCGCCGCAAGCCTTTGTACTGAAGCGATCTCATCCGGAGCCCTGTTCCGGCACTCTGCCAGAGGGGGAAATCATCGACGGAGGCCATCTTCATCATCCCGGCGGTCTCCATGACGAGGAGGGAGTAGTTCACCCTCGGGGCTGAGGGTATGTACCAGTAGCTATGTGTTTGATCTCTCTCTCTCGTGTTCTTGATTTGGCACGATCTTGATGTACCGCAAGCTTTGTTAATATAGTTGGATCATATGGTGTTTCTTCCCTCTCTATCTTCTTGTGATGAATTGAGTCTTGCTCTTTGAGGTTTCGTGATGTCGGATTGAATATTGGATTTGAGATCACTTGATGTATGTCTTGCATGTGGATACCCGTGGTGACAATGGGGTATTCTATTGAGTTGCTTGATGTATGTTTTGGTATTCAACTTGCGGATTCCCGTGGTGACATTGGGGTAATCTAGGCACATAGGTTGATACACGTTTTCGTCCTACGTTCTCCGATAGAAACTTTGGAGTGATTCTTTGTCGCACGTTGAGGGATTGTTATATGATTCAATTATGTTAGCATTGTTGACAGATTGCACTAGTAAAAGTATGAACCCTAGGCCTTGTTTTCAAGCATTGCAATGCCGTTTGTTCTCCGTTTTATCACTTGCTACCTTGCTGTTTTTATATTTTCAGATTACAAAAACCTATATCTACTATCCATACTAACTTGTATCACCATCTCTTCGCCGAACTAGTGCACCTATACAATTTACCATTGTATTGGGTGTGTTGGGGACACAAGAGATTTCTTGTATTTGGTTGCAGGGTTGTTTGAGAGAGACCATCTTCATCCTACGCCTCCCACGGATTGATAAACCTTAGGTCATCCACTTGAGGGAAATTTGCTACTGTCCTACAAAACTCTGCACTTGGAGGCCCAACAACGTCTACAAGAATAAAGTTGCGTAGTAGACATCAGCGTGCGTGGCACGAAGTCTACCCCGAGTAGAACGTGTACTGTACCCGGCTCCGCCTAGCATAATCGTCAACAATGGCTCAAGTATCCATCCCATACTATGCCCATGCATAGATGCACTAGAAACATACCAATGGGGATTCCGGACTCCCTGAGAACGCCTTACTCCTCTGCTGTTCTGTAACACCCTGGTTTTCGCTCCTTGTTTTTTTTCCTTCGTGGGATTTGACTCCCGTTTTTTTTTCCGGTGTTATTGGATTTTCTTTCGCTCTTGGGTATATGAAGATGGTCATATAGCATTGCCTTTCTTATCCAACCAGAGATTCTCTCTAGATCAACCTTGCCACCCAAGATATTTTCTTAAGGTTTTGCCGCCGAAACCCTACCTTCCGAGTTACCGGAAGGAAAACCCCAATTATTGCCGTTACAAAGGAACCCCATTTTTCTTTGATCTGTTGCCTCCCAAACTTTTCCCAGTGATCATCCCATATCTATAAACCCTGGATATGCAAAAATATTGCCAAGTCATTTGCAATATTTTTCATTTAAAATTAATTCCTTTTTTTGCTGTTTAAAGGAATTAAATCCAGGAAAATATCTATCCATCTCCAAAGTTCATGAAAACTTCTGGAGATATTCTTTGTGATCATATAGAGCTCCCATAAAAATATTGGCCATAATTAAATAAGGGAAATTGCATTTTCCTATTTAAAGCCAATATTGCACTTTGGGCACTTTCCAAAGGAACTACCATTTTGGTAGCCAGGAAAAATCCCACATAATTTGTGGAGCTTCTCCTATCCATATATTCACCATTTCCATCAAGAACCCAAGTTCCACAGTTCAAAGTTTGAGAGCATCACCCAGTTCTTATTTCTGGACCCATTTTGAGGTTGTGAAGCAACTATATTTTATATTGCTTCAAAAATCCTCAAATTAATCCAGGACCTCAAATTACCTATATGATGTGAGAATGCAAAATTTCACATCATTTTATTAAGCCAATTTCTCCCAAAAATTCTATCTAGCTTCTGTCCAGATTGCAGCATTGTGAAGGAAGTACCACTTTGGTATATCCAAATGATCTGAAATTTTGCCAGTACCTCCATGCATCCAAATAACTCCCCTGCACCCAAATTCAGATCATTTCACCAAGCCAGTTGAGCACAACATCAAAATCCATTTTCTGGACCAAAAATTGCATTGCCCAGCAAGTGCATGCAAACAAGGTCCAAATGGCCTCAAATTTTTCCAGAAGATGCTCCTTCTTATCTCTTTCCCCTTTGACAACCTGTCCAGCTCATTGGCACCTCTGTTTGACCATAGTATCCTGCCCAAAATGTTGTCCAGAACCTAGGTCAGCTCTAATCAGTCAAATCTTTGCCTCCACTTCCATCCAAAACCTCATAGAACAGCTCATTGACCTTTGATGCATCTATTTGACATGGCCTAGAGTCAAATAGGCGCTCTGGACGCGTGGTGCCCGCGGTGACCACGAGTTGGCCACGCCAAAACTGGTGCTCTGCGCGCCAGCAACATCGGGTCGCGTCGGCCAGCCCATCTCTGGCTGCCTCTGGATGTCTAGGAGCGCCGACGTCGCCGTGGCTGTCCATGCAGCCCTACTAGAACCCTCTTTCCCCTTCCTCTTCTTCTCCCCGAGCGCCAGCTCCGCCGCGGCATAGTACGCGCCCGTGACCCGCGCCATCGTCTTCCTCTGTCCGCTTCCTCTCTGAGCTCTCCCGAAGCCACGGCCGGCTTCTACACTATCCCGGAGGCCCTGCCGACATCGCCCCCTTCCTCCGTGTGTCGCCGGAGCTCCAGTACACCGATAAGAACGCCGGGCGGCCGAGCTTATCACCTCTCCTCGCCGGGCTACAAATAGCCGTTCCCCGGGCCTCCCTCGAGCTCACACCACCCCAGCAGCCCTCCCTCTCCCTCCCAGCTCCCTCGTCGACCCACTAGCCCGAGCCGCCGTGCTCAATTTCTCTCCCATGGCCGCCGGCCACCGCGGCTCTGCCACCACCGCAACCTCATTCCCGGCCATCCCCGCCGCTCCCTAAGCCATCCCCTGGATGCTCCAGTCGCCGTAGATCTCGCCTGTACCCTCGCCCAGCCTCCTCGGCCACTGGAGCGCCCAAATCGACCGGAGCAGCCGCTCTCGGCCGCCACGCACAGCCGCACCAACGGCCACTCCCCGAGCTCCGTACTGCCCTCACCGGTCGAGCCACTCACCGGCGACTCCGTCCGCCAGCTCGCCGGCCGGAGTGGACCACTGGGGCACGAGAGCCATGACGGAGCCGGAGCTCCTGTCGCCGCGTCGGGGAAAGCAGGGGGGAGGAGGAGGAAGGAGAGGGAGGAGAGAGAGGGCGACGTGGGGCCCGACCGTCAGTGAATGGAGGCCTGCCACGCTGGATAAGTGGAAGCGCCTTCGGCGCGCTTACGTTTTTCCCTGCGGGAAAGCGTATTCAGCTGGAGTGCGCGACCCGCCGAACTGCCAGGGACCCCGTTGGAAATATTCTTTTTACAGATAGGTCCCTGACAGAAAAACCTTTATAACTTTTTGCTCACAACTCCGAATCAGGTGAATCCAATGCTCACTTTCTCAGTTCATCGAGCCCGTTCCGATGGCATCCTTTTCACAATGTTGACACTTTCTGAAAATGCCCATTTTACCCCTGCCCTCTATTCAGCCCCTCCGAGAGGGAATCCTTTCCGGCGAATTTTTCCGCGAGGTGATCGCACTTCTTTCCGGAGTATTCCTTCACCCCCAGGCAAGCCGACCATCTGATATATGCCCTAAAGCATTGCTTTGTGTTATTCTTGCATGTTTAATTAATGAATATGCATGTGTTAGAAATAATTAAACTCCTGCTAGGTTGAATTTGCTATTCACATTACCTGCTAATGCTCATCATATTATCGCACTAGTGACTCGTAGGTGACATTATGGGGATAGGTTGTTATGTTTTCAGTGTGTATTACTGTTGTTATTGCAATAATTAAGAATGTTACTTAATAATGACAACCTCCTCCGTCGGCTGGATCGAGTCATAGTGCCACCGAACCGAGCTCATCAGTGCAGCCACACTCGTTTTTATGGGAAGGCCCTAACTTGGTCTATTGTCTTGCCTCCTATCGGTACCACCAAAGAGGGGAGGTTATCGCGCGTGCTACCCTGGCCCGGTAGGCGGCGATAACCTTGTGAGCCCAGTTGAGTTATATGCGCATGGGTCCCCGTTTGGGACAGTTTAGTTTGGCCACGACGGTGGCAGGTGTCACGGGGTGACACAGGGGCCACCCAGGACATGACCCTGGGAGGGTATGATTGTCGGTGGGACCGTAAGAGTGCCAGGCAATAGACAAGTTTTGTTGGCGCAGCACCGGTCCACCCGAATGGGAGCATGAGGCCAGGAGCTCCATAGTGTGGGTAAAGTGTGCAACCTCTGCAGAGTGTAAACCTATTCGAATAGCCGCGTCCTCGGTCATGGACACAGTTCGTACTAGGTCACACTATTTGGTCTGTGTCGAGTCTGGAGGAACAAACTATATAATGTTATTGCTAAGACTGAACCAGAGAATGGTAAGGTTTGTCAGACTTGCAGTATGGATGCATGGACATCGGATGACGTCAGGTATATGAGATGTTAGCCATGGGATGGCTAAGAGAGAAATGGTCGAATGACCGAAGAATTCGGGTTTGAATTGGACTTGGATCGGATTTGGATTGGGTCATGAGAGTATTCGGAACATGAATACATTTCTTGATATGTTTTATCTTCATCATATTGCAGTTACTTGGTAGTTATCATGCTAGATAATCCTGCTATGACATGATGATTAATGCTGCTAGATGATTAATCTTGCTAGATAATCCGATCATAATGTGATGGTTAATACTATTAAGATAACGAGTGCATGCTTGAATGCCATGGATTGCTTTGCTTGGTGTATATGTTGGTTTGGTTTGCTTGCGAGTACATTCAAAAGTACTCAGCGGCCTTCAATGTGGCCAGGTTCACCTAAGGATTCGACGTCCACTAGCAAGGAGCTGGAGCGTTCGCGGGCTAGAAGAGTAACCCAGTCAGATCCCTGTGGATTGGAGCCGCACCAAGACCATGCTGCCTTAGATAGAGCTTTTCCGCTGCCATCACCCTTGTAAAATATATCATGTAAGACTTATATATCCATTAATAGAAATGCATGTGTTCATGATACTTGTTGTGAACGCGCATGCCAGAGTGATTTCCTGGGCTGGTGTGTGCGGCGACCGTCTGGCTACAGTGGTAATCAGACGGGGTGCCACATGTTCCATCAGTTACTCTAGTCATTGTTCTTTATTTACTTTTATGTTATTTACTTGAAAGTTTGCTCCACTACTCAATCACAATTTATTACCGCCCTCACTTTGCTTTAAGTCTACAATTATCTGCAGGCATAAAAATACATAATTTACTTCAAGAGGCAAAAGTCTAATTCATGTGCTCCCTGTGGGATCGATACTCTTACTTCGAAAAGGCTACAACTAAACCCTGTGCACATGCAGGCCATCAGGGAGCTAGAGGCCCTCGAACAGATTGACTCTTAGATAGAACAACTCTCGATAGCAACCTCATCTCCATCGGTGTAATCCCTCGCACGAGGTACTCCCACCATGAATAATAACAACGAGCGGGACATAGGGTATTACTCCCTGGAGGCCCAAACCTGGGTAACTTGTGTGTGCGGGCTCCGTCCCTGTACTTCCGGCCACGCCAGGCACCCTACCGAGGGTACTGGCTGATGCTTGCAAGCCAAACAGGGTTATGTAGCACTTTTGTGGAAGTATCCCAATTAGTTATCGTCCCAACGAAGAGCAAAGGAGAGTATTTATATTGGCGCTTCCGTCACACACAAGGTGTCACAGTTCTTGTGTGAAGTAACTGCTTGAGCTTCTGAAAATACAATATGTTTAGTAAAAGCTTTATTTTGTTCATAGGCATTAGGTGAATTAATCATGGATTGCAACAAGGAAATACATTCAATTAAAGAGCAACTTTCATAATTAAAGTCCTTGTAATCCAAAGTAGTGGGCACATCACTATTTAAAGTCTTGACCTCTCCAAACCCACTTTTATCATTTTTATCATTAAGATCATCACCCTCCAAACAATTGGGACACCTTCAAGCTAAAGTTCACTCATCTCCAGTCCCTTTTTCATCAAGTTTTATATTACTAAACAAAGATTCAATAGGAGAGACACCAATCATTTTAATATCCTCATCATTATTAGAATGTGACTCCGGTTTAGCAGCCATTTTATTTACTAGTGTAGTTTGTTTATCCGAAATTTTTCCTAACAAGCTTTCGGTACGAGCCAATTGGGACTGAGGATTTGCTACTTCTTGATTAACATCATCAAGTTGCTTATTAATGGTGTCTAATAAGATAGAATGTTCTTTAAGTTCCCCAGAAAAGAATTTATATGCTCATATTGTGAAAGCATGAAGTCCTTAGTGACATTTTCAATCTCAGATAACTTATTAAGATAGGAACTATCGTAAAATTTTCCTTGTGACATAGTGACAAAGCAAGCAAACAAGCAAATAAAATATGTTTGTGTTTTTGTAATTTTTATGAGAAGTGGAGGAGATGAAAACGAGAGGCAAATGCAAATAAAAAAAGGCAAATAAAAAGAAGAACAAGTAGATGATAGTTTATGCGAAGGTACTTGATAGGTTTTGATGATGTCTCCACGGCAACGGCGCCAAAAATTCTTCCTGCTACTTGTGAACTGCGTTGGGATTTTCCCCGAAGAGGAGGGGTGATGCAGCATGCTACTTGTGATCTGCATTGGTTTTTCCCCGAAGAGGAGGGGATGATGCAGTACAGTAGAGATAAGTATTTCCCTCAGTTATGAAACCAAGGTTATCAATCCAGTAGGAGAATCACGCAACAACTCGTTAGCAGCACCTGCACACAAAATAACAAATCCTTGCACCCAACGCGAACAAGGGGTTGTCAATCCCTTGGCGGTTAATTACAAGATTAAATTGTATGGTGATAGATAGATAGATCGAACAAAAATACAAAATAAAATAAATAAAGTAAAATTGCAGCAAGGTATTTTTAGGATTTTTAATATATGATATAGGTAGACCCGGGGGCCATAGTTTTCACTAGAGGCTTCTCTCTTGAAAATAGCATACGGTGGGTAAACAAATTACTGTTGGGCAATTGATAGAAAAGCAAATAATCATGACGATATCCAAGGCAATGATCATGTATATAGGCATCATGTCCGAGACAAGTAGACCGAAACGATTCTGCATCTACTACTATTAGTCCACACATCGACCGCTATCCAGCATGCATCTAGAGTATTAAGTTCATAAAGAACGGAGTAACGCCTTAAGCAAGATGACATGATGTAGAGAAGCAAATTCAAGCAATATGAATAAACCCCATCTTTTTATCCTGAATAGCAACGATACATACGTGTCATGTCCCCTTTTGTCACTGGGATTGAGCACCGCAAGATTGAACCCATTACAAAGCACCTCTCCCATTGCAAGATAAATCAATCTAGTTGGCCAAACCAAATCAATAGATCGGAGAGAAATACGAAGCTATAACAATCATGCATAAAAGAGTTCAGGGAAAACTCAAATAATATTTATGGATAATCTGATCATAAACTCACAATTCATCGGATCCCAACAAACACACCGCAAAAAGTGATTACATCGGATAGAACTCCAAGAATATCGAGGAGAACATTGTATTGAAGATCAAAAAGAGAGAAGAAGCCATCTAGCTACTAACTATGGACCCGAAGGTCTGTGGTAAACTACTCACGCATCATCGGAAGGGCAGCAAGGATGATGTAGAGCCCCTCCGTGATCGAATCCCCCTCCGGCAGAGTGCCGTAAAAGGCCTCCAGATGAGATCTCTCGAGAACAGAAACTTGCGGTGGCGGAAAAAGTATTTCGTGGACTCCCCTGTTGGTTTCCCGATTTTAGAGAATTTATAGAGGTGGAATTAGGTCAAACGGAGCAGAGGTGGGCCCACAAGGCACCAGGGCGCGCCACCCCGCTGGGGCGCGCTCTGGTGGCTCGTGGCCACCTCCTCTGGCTTCTGGCCCTCTCCCGAAGCTTCTAGTGTCTCTTATGTCCAGAAAAAATCTCCAAAAAGTTTCATGGCATTTGGACTTCGTTTATTACTGATATTTTGGAAAACCAAAAACAGGCAAAGAACAGCAACTGGCACTGGGCACTAAGTTAATAGGTTAGTCCCAAAAAATGATATATAATTGCTTGTAAGTGTATATAAAACATCCAAGATTGATACTATAATAGCATGGAACAATAAAAAATTATAGATACGTTGCAAACGTATCACAGCACAGTAGATATAAGTATTTCCCTCAGTGAGAACCAATGTATCAATCCAGTGGGAGAATCACGCAAAGCCTCGTGAACAGTACCTGCACACACAAAACCAAATACTTGCACCCAACGCGGGCAAGAGGGTTGTCAATCCCCTTGAACTCGTTACTTGCAAGGATTAAATCTCGTAATGGTAGATAGATAAATTGCAAAAGAAAATAAAAGAAAGAAAATTGCAGCAAGGTATTTTTAGTTTTCTTTTTACGATTAAAGTAGACCCGGGGGCCATAGTTTTCACTAAAGGCTTCTCTCTCGAACACATAGCATACGGTGGGTAGACAAATTACTGTTGGGCAATTGATAGAAAAGCGCATAGTTATGACAGATTCATTGCAATGATCATGTATATAGGCATCACGTCTGAGACTAGTAGACCGACTCTTGCCTGCATCTACTACTATTACTCCACCCATCGACCGCTATCCAGCATGCATCTAGGGTATTAAGTTAATGAAAATGGAGTAACGCCTTAAGCAAGATGACATGATGTAGACAAAGTAAACCCAAATAATATGAATAAACCCCGTCGTTTTACCCTTAATGGCAACAATACAAATATGTGTCTTGTCCCCTACTTTGTCACTGGGATATAGAGCACCGCAAGATTGAACCCATTACAAAGCACCTCTCCCGCTGAAGATAAATCAATCTAGTTGGCCAAACCAAACGGATAGATCGAAGAGAAATACAAAGCTATAATAATCATGCATAAAAGAATTCAGAAAAGATTCAAATATTTCTCATGAATAATCTGATCATAAACCCGCAATTCATCGGAACCCAACAAACACACCGTAAAAGAAGATTACATCGAATAGAACTCCAAGGAGATCGAGGAGAACATTGTATTGAAGATCAAAGAGAGAGAAGAAGCCACCTAGCTACTAGCTATGGACCCGTAGGTCTGTGGTAAACTACTCACACGTCATCGGAAGGGCAGCAAGGTTGATGTAGAAGCCCTCCGTGATCGATTCCCCCTCCGGCAGGGTGCCGGAAAAGGCGTCCAGATGGGATCGCTGAAGAACAGAAGCTTGCAGCGGCGGAAAAGTTATTTTGTGGGGCTCTCTGTTGGTTTCCCAATATTTGAGAATTTATAGAAGTGTAATTAGGTCAAAAGGAGCCACAAGGGGCCCACAAGGTATCCTGGCACGCCCCCCAGGGTCGCGTGGGGTTGCCTTGTCACCTCCTCGTGAGGCTTCTGGTCTCCTCCCAAAGCTTCTAGGGTCTCTTTTGTCCAGAAAAAAATTGTCAAAAAGTTTCGTAGCCTTTGGACTTCGTTTGGTACTGATTTCCTGAAAAACCAAAAATAAGCAGAAAACAACAACTGGCACTGGGCACTAGGTTAATAGGTTAGTCCCAAAAAATGATATAAAATAGCATATAAAACATCCAAGATTGATACTATAATAGCATGGAACAATCAAAAATTATAGATACGTTGGAGACGTATCATGGGTTCAATCTTGCGGTGTCCTCACCTCGTGACAGAAGGGGTAGCGAGGCACGTATTTGTATTGTTGCCATTAAGGATAAAACGACAGGGTTTATTCATATTGCTTGAGTTTATTCTGTCTACATCATGTCATCTTGCTTAAAGCATTACTCTGTTTGTTATGAACTTAATACCATAGATGCATGTTGGATAGCGGTCGATTGGTGGAGTAATAGTCGTAGATACGGGCAGGAGTCGGTCTACTTGTCATGGACGTGATGCCTATATACATGATCATTGCCATGAATAACGTCATAACTATGCGCTTTTCTATCAATTGCCCAACAGTAATTTGTTCACCCACCGTATGCTATTTTTAGAGAAGCCTCTAGTAAAAACTATGGCCCCCGGGTCTACCTTTTATTATATTAGAAAACCCTAATTTCCTTTCCTGCAATTTATTTACTTTGCAATTTATACTTCTACCACTACCAGTTTTGATCCTTGCAAATAACGAGTACAAGGGGATTGACAACCCTCTTGCCCGCGTTGGGTGCAAGTACTTGTCTGTATGTGTGCAAGTGCTGTTTGACTAGGATTTGTTTGGTTCTCCAATTGGTTCGATAACCTTGGTTCTCACTGATGGAAATACTATCCGCTACTATATTGCTTCACCCTTTCTCTTTGGGGAAAATCCCAACGCAGCTCACAAGTAGCACACACCCAGAGTGTCTTGCAAACCCAGTCATGGTGCGCAAGAAGAACATGTCCTGTCGCATGTGCGTCGCCTATACCGACCTCAACACGGCATGCCCCAAGGACCCATTCCCGCTCCCATGCATCGATCAAATCATCGAATCAACCACGGGCTGCGAGAGGTTGTGCTTCTTGGACGCCTACTAAAGGTATCACCAAATAATAATGAAGGAACCTGACTAGGAAAAGACCCCCTTCATCATGTCGTATGGCCCCTTCTGCTATATCATGATGCCTTTTGGGCTAAAGAATGTCGGAGCAACATACCAGAGAACTATGCATAAGTGCTTCCATGACGAGATCGTAATCAATGCAGAGGCCTACGTCAACGACATCGTGGTTAAATCACGTCAGGGCTCCAGCCTCCTCTCTAATCTCGTGCAGACATTCAAAAACCTGCGCAACTTTTGCATGAAGTTAAACCCTGAGAAGTGCATTTTAGGGGTCCCTGCAGGGCAACTCCTTGGACTCATAGTGTCCCAGAGGGGAAAGGAGGCAAACCCAGATAAAATTCAAGCTATCATCAACCTGAAGCCACTAGAAACAGTACAAGGGGTACAGAAACTCGGAGGATGCGTGGCAGCTCTCAGCCGTTTCATCTCCAGGCTTGGGGAGAAAGCCCTCCCACTATACAGGCTCTTGAAGAAGGGCGACAAGTTTTACTGGAGTGATGAAGCCAAAGAAGCATTTGCCGACCTCAAAGGCTGCTACAGTCCAACCCGCTGCTCATCTCCCAAGCACAATCTGAGCCCATGCTACTATACATATCAGTGACCACCCAGGAGGTCAGCGTGGTCATAGCAGTGGAGAGAGAGGAGTCCGGAAAAGCGCTACGAGTTCAACACCCAGTGTATTACGTTAACGAGGTGCTGACGCCATGCAAGACGCGATACCCGCATTATCATAAGATCACATATAGGGCGTTCATGGTAGCCCGATAAATGCGGCACTACTTTCAAGCCAATCCCATCACGGTCATCAGCCATGCCCCGCTCTCAGACATCATCAACAACAAGGACGCCACAAACCGCGTGGCGAAGTGGGCGATCGAGCTCCTGTCGTTCGAGATCTCCTTCAAGCCACGGTCGGCAATAAAGTCTCAGGCCATCACAGACTTCCTTGTCGAATGGACAGAGGCCCAATAGGTGCCAAAGAACATTGACCTTGAATACTGGACAATGTATTTCGACGGGTCAATGACGGTGCAAGGACTCGGGGCTGGAGTGGTCCTGGTATCACCCAGAGGCAACCAAATGAATTACGTTCTGCAGCAATACTTTTGGGACTCCAACAACGCCATAGAGTACAAGGCCCTCCTTCATGGGCTCCGCATCGTGGCCTCCATGGGAATTCGGCGCCTCATCTGTCGGGGCGACTCTGACCTCGTCGTCCAACAGGTGATGAAAACATTTGACACAAAAGACCCAAAAATGGTTGCGTACTGTGCAGTGGTCCGCGTACTCAAAGGAAAATTTGATGGCCTCGAGCTGCAGCACGTGAAGAGAAGCGACAACATGGCGGCTGACAACTTAGCACGGATGGGGGAGGCTAGAGATCCCATCCCAGATGATACGTTCCTGAAAATACTACAAAAATTGTCCATCAAGATACAAAATATCACAAATGTGTCCCCGACCTCCATGTAAATGCCATTTGTGCATATCCATTATATAATGAAAAAGAGTTACAGTCTGGGTCTTCCCTGTTGTTTTTGCTCAAAAAAGATCTAATGGTTATTTGTAGGTAGTTTTCTAGGATTAACGTGGAGGCTCGAACGGTGCCTCCAATTAGTAAATATAAGATTCTTGTAGTACAGGGGATAACTTTCAACCTAAAAACCCATTGAAACATTACAAAAAAGTTTAGATTTTCAAGCCCGACAACATGTGTATAAACACATAGTAACTTACATACCCCAAGCCTGGAAACTTTTGACCCAAAAAAACCGTCAAAACATACCAACATGAGATTTAGTTTCAAAGGGCTCGTCGTGACAGATTTAATGGTGAGATCATATTTTGAATCAGATCGACAGTTTGAGCTACAAAACATTTTGAATTTTTGAAATAAGTGCGAATCTAGAATGACATCCATTTTGCCCTCTAGTGCATACATGCATGTGCAAGTGCATGCAGATAGAAGGTTAGGAAAACCAATTTTTTTCCCGATAACTTCTGTGTAAAAACCATGGTAACTTATATACCGCAGGCGTGATAATTTACATAACCCAAGGCTGATATTGACTGAAAAAAGTCATCAAAACAACATGGGTTCTAGTTTCGAATGTCTCGTCATGACTGATTTCATGGTGAAAACAAATTTAAATCGGATCGATATTTTGAGCTATAAGACAATTTGAATTTTTGAAATGGGGGGAGAATCCAGAATGACATCATTTCCCCCCTCAAATACATGCATGCATGCATGCACGTGCATGTGGAGGCGGGGGAGGTTGGGGGAGCCATTTTTATTTCCTTGTAACTTCAACGTAAAGAACATGATAACTTATGTACCGTGGGGCTGGTAACTCGCATCACACAGCATGGTAACTTTTGACCAGAAAAAAATCGTTGAAACATACCAACATGAAACCTAATTTTGAAGATCTCATCCCGATGAATTTAATGGTGAAAACAGATTTTGAATCAGACCAGTGGTTTGAGCTATAAAACATCTTAAATTCGAATTTCAGTGGAATCTTTGATGACATCAACAATTTTGTCTTATACACATGGATGCACTAAAATGCTGCTAGGAGTGGGCGTGAGAGGTGGTGGGAAGTCGTTCAACACTACTACTAAATTCGTAACATTCGTCATGTATCAAGCTCCATATTAAAATATAGAAAAATAATAGAATATGATCGACCTTGAAAATAGTTGCGCATTTCTAATATATGAATGCAACATGCATGTATGAATTAGACTTTAATAATATGAATATCCAACAGGTTTTGTTGTTGAACACACATCACACATCAAATAGATTAAAAATACGATTTGTAATCTACAAGTTGTAAGAGACAGACTCCCTATTACAAAAGAACCTTAAAATACATAACACATGGTACCAAGATTCAGAAGGAACATAGTTATTACACATGGTAACAAGGTCCATAAGGAACATAAGTATCTTCATGTACTGGTTTAACCTATCACAACTAATACATGTTTTACTCACCTTGCATAATAGGAACTTCTTGGGTTTATTGGTTGGTTCTCACTCTCGCCCATGGGATACCCACTTAATTCTATTTCATACCCACTAGTAGATTCTCCTCCAAGAAGGTTTTTTGCTTCCGTCTCGACGTCGAGCCGTACCCAGGGATGCAGTGAAAGTTTTCTCAATCTGTTAAGTTCATCGGCAACCTCTTTCATGGAGGGTCTGTTGTCGCCACACATGTCTAGGCATTTCTTAGCTAGGTCTGCAAGTCCTCTCAGCAACTCCATGCTCTCTTGGCCTTTCACGTGGTTCACCAACACCGCTTCTAGATTATTCTCCTTCATAGCAGACAGAAAAATCAATGACAAGCTTCTTTGCTTCTCAGACCCCTCGAGCTTCAGTGGTAGTTGGCCCGTGAGAATCTCTAAAAGGATAACTCCGAAAATGTACACATCGCTTTTGTCTGTTAAATGGCATGTTTGCATATATTCGGGATCAAGGTAACCACAAGTACCTTGAACCATTGTGACAAACTGCTCTTTGTCAGATGGGGCTAGTATGGAGGCTCCGAAGTCTGACACTTTCGCCATGTAGTTATCATCGAGCAGGATGTTGGAAGTTTTCACTCACCATGGATTATTGGGGGAGATGCATACAAATGCAAGAAGTTGAGTCCTTCAGCTGCTTCATGAGCAATCCTTAAGAGAGTGTTGAAGGATATTTGCAATGCTTGGTTCTTGCCATGGATAAGCTCAAACAACGTACCATTTAGGACAAACTCATATACTAGAATTGGAACTTCCACTTCAAGGCAACAGCCCAAGAGTTTGACAACATTCTTGTGATTGATTTGGGACAAAATGAGCATCTCTTGGCCAAATTCCTTCTTTTGTCTTTCGTCAACTACTGCACATCTTTTAATTGCAACTGGCATGTTCTTTATTATCCCTTTATATACCGTCCCATGGCCTCCTTTTCCAATTATTCTACTATTGTCGAAGTTGTCGGTGGCATGCATAAGTTCTGCTTCTGAAAATACATTGAAAGCGAGACCTTTCTCTGATTTCATCTTATCAAACAAAAGCACGCCTCCATGCTGGCGAAAATACTCTCGCTTAACTTTATTCAGTTTTCTCTTTTGAATTATCATCTGTCCCCAGAAGATAGTGATCATGATGATAACCATTAAACCAAATAATCCCATTGTAACTCCTGATAATGTAGTTACATCAGATAATTATGTTTTAGACTGAGGAGATGAATAGTGTAAAACATAGTTAAAGTACATTAAGCAAGATTAGATGCATGGTTTTCATGACATTGCAAGAAAGTGTGACAAATTTAATGGTCTAGCTAGGTGATCACATTTGTTTGGATGTTACCTATTATGAAGCCGATATTAGGGTTGCATGTATTGCTTTCTTTGACATATTTTTTGCCAAGACGACAAGAACACCGGTATTCTCCCACAATATTGTGACAATAGCCATCTGAAGGGCATGGATTGTGGTTGCATTCATTAACATCTGTAGCAAAATTTGTAAAACAAAGTTTTAAATAAGGTAAGGGACCTCTACACCCAAGATGTAGTTTGATGGGCATTAGTATGTATATACATTGACAGTCGAAGCTAATATGTACCTTTGCATCCGTCTTGAAGATAAGGGTTGCCTTCATAACCATTGGTGCAATTGCACGTGTACCCTTGGTCATTGGTGGAATTCACACACTCGCTGTTGGTGCTAAGGCATGCATAAGTACCAGTCGTATTCTGTCTGGCGAAATCACATGACTTCACATCTCTTATAGCCCAGTCAAGAATCATAGGCACCCGTCCATTATATGTGTCATTGAATTTGTTTGTGTTCACATACGTAGTACTGAACTTAAATGATGCTGCCTTCATTAGTACCGCATAGCTGCAGCGGTTGAACTCCCAGATTTGACTTGTGTTAACTGATGTCGAGAAAGTTGTGTCATAGTAGTACATCCTCTTTGGTATTGTAGTCTGGGAGCAGCCCATACCTGAGCAGGATCCGTCCACTAAGTCTGACAAATTCCGGCATGTTGCGACGCCCAAGCCCTGGTAGCCTGTGCCATCGTAGTCGGATATTAAGGCGAGGGCGCTGCACCCGATGACCGTGAACCTGTTTTGGGTGTCGGAGAGCCGGTAGGGAGAAGAAGGATCTCCTTCGTTGAAACCCCCGTAGCGGCCAAAATACTCCATGCTCCTGGTGGAGGTGTTATAGCAGTAGCCCAAGATGTAATTCAGCACCCGTGTTGTGCCTTGAGTCAAAGAAATGTCGAGCACCTCAAAGGCGCCCCTGAATGGCTTTGGGATGCCATCTTGGACCTCACAGCTGAGGTCGAAGCCTTGTGCTAGCGAGCAGCCTGGATCGATACCAAATGGGTATGGTATCTCAACATTTCCACACTGTCGTCGGCACTGTGAGCTAGGAGCCGCAATTCCCGGTGCATACTGTGCTGCAAGCAATACGAAACCAAGGCCAAGCTGCAAGAACATTTGCATATTGTTCGGCTGCAGAACAAGTAAACACGAGACTGTCAACTAAATCGACACTTCCTTTCAGAAAATAAAACAACCGGTTGCACGAAAAACGGAGGCCATGTTGTTAGTTAAATTTGGGGATTACTCTAAATATACACGCATAAGTCGACCTTAGTATCCTGAGAGAACAGAGAGGAATTTTTTTGCTATGGAAGTCTTAACAAACCAGGATCTGCTGTCAAAGCAAGAACAGATTCAGTCAAGCAAGTCCTAACGAACGATGTGGTTTCTGTGTTAATGAATGAAGCCGGGAGCGAGTCTCTGTTTGTCTAAAGATCATCCAAGTCCTAGTTAAAAGTTTGTTTCGTGAACTACTTGGCTCTGCTTTAAGAAAATCTACTCACAGGTCGTAACACAAGGGTGAGGAAGTTAATTTTAGATAGCTATTCAGTGTTTGCCGTTAGCTGGCGTCGGCAATTCAGAATCTTTGGAACAAATATGTGTTCGACTCGTGTTTCTAGCATTCAAACTTCACGGAAATTGAAAAACGAACTGAAATCTTGTACTCCTAAAAGACAATTTGTAGAAAAATTACTGATGTAAAATTCACCTGAAACAGAAAGGGATTCAGTGCTCGTCGAATAGAAGAAGTATCTCGAGGGATTTACTTCTGCTTCAGGATCTGTCTTTCCTAAGACACCGAGAGGCGAGAGTACCATGCCAGTTTCGAGCTTGCTTCTGTGGTTGTGTGATGAAGAACTGCCAACAACGGATCGAGTTTTCTATTGTATGTACACGGAGAACTCTAGACGTCAATGGTCCGTCGGGAACGAGTCCAAGACAGCAACATGGCCAAATGGCAGACTCGCGGCGGTCAAGTCTTTGCCGGATAGTACTATTCCACAATAAAGAACATCTCTGAATCTTAGCTAAAAGATTCCCCGACGAGAATTCACCATTCAACACCCCCACATACCGTAATTTCAGTTAAAATACTGCACTTGAGCAGCCGAGCAGGGCGCGCCTACAATTGAATTCATGCTTACGTCGCGCTAATTCCTCCTATATGGCTGGCTGTATTGGATGTATTCGATGGGTTAGCTGCTGCCTGCTGGACACTTGTTCTGGATTCCCGAATATTCGATGTTCCCCCCGTTTCATAGGCTCCACACAGAGTTGATTACAGCTGAAACACATCGAGAAAAACGATCCATCCACTTTATTAATACTCTCTCCGTTTCCGTTTGAGCGTCAACTAAGATACATCCGTTTGAGGGTCAACTAATATGGAGCGGAGGTAGTAACTAAGTAGATACATATTATCCTTCAAACAGGCTTTCTTCCTATTTTATAAATAAAACCACGACATATATAACCGTATCATCATACATCTTGTCAGGAATATGTACCCATCTAGCCCTAGTGCAGATTGTGACTTTGGAGATGGTGCTACACAACACTTACACGGTTTTGCCATCGGACTCTATTCAACTAGAGTTAATACGCATATTTCTCGGTAAATGTTAATCAGCTGACATTCACTGGGAACAAGCTTCCAGCTGATATTTCTAGGGCCGTTAGATCGAGAGCACCAATCTTAATGCACGCTGAGTTGCCACGTCAGGAAAAAAAAACGTTCGCTCTGGAGTGGTCTACGTGCGAACGCTCCCAAATGAAATGGACGTGCCCAGCCAATGTCCGCTCAATTCTATTCCTCATCCAAATCGCGACCACATGAAGGAGCTCTAGCCGGAGGAGGACGCAACCACACTCCTCCTTGTGGGCGACCGCGACTGGGTTGCTCACGCCGGCGTCCACGGCGGGAGGCGACGGTGGCACGGCTCTAGTGGAGGTCGTCGTTGTGGCGCTCCACCGCCAGCCTCTCGGGGTGGCTCCCGCGGGGTATAAGAAGCCCGCCTGGGTTGGTTTTTTTTTGACCGGTCAGTGATCGGACCGTCCGTCCAGACGTTTGAGGCGCCCGGCTGTAGATGCTCTACGTATCGGTGGTGTATCACTATATCTGCACAGCACGCACAATGACGAGATACTACAGAAATCAAGAATTCGAAATGCACCCCGTAACCTTCATGTCAAGATGATAATACTGCAACTCTGCAAGGCATGAAGCAGCATGACCTCACAAACGGCCGGAAGCATTTTGTAGTTATGAAATGCAACCTTTGTTCTGATCGATGACTCCTGATCGAATGAATCCATCCTCGTACAACATATATACGCATGTGAGGTAGCGCATCTGTCTGCCGCCGTGCGTCGCCCATGTCGCTTCCATGAACTGCTTTGGACCCTCGGCGATTCAGCCGACCAAAAGAGAGGGACATTGCGTGTGGGAAGCACCCACAATGTGCTCCGGCCCTTGCTTCTCTTTTTAAAAGGAAAAAACTAACGGTTCGACCTGCAGTGTAGAGTGTAGATGCTACCGAACTTTTAGGGGTCTTTGATTTAAAGGATTTCCGTGGGAACTTTAGGGGATCAGTATCCTTAATATATTTTCCTATGTTGTTTGTATGATTCACATTATTACTATTTTCTATTTGTTAGTCTGCTTCACATGATTGAATCCCTTAGAAATTTTTCATAAGGTCTGAAAATTTACATCCACTCAAACCTCTTTACAAATAACTTACTGTTTTTTCTACGGTGCAATCAAACACACTTCAACGCAAACAAAACCATGTACGAATCAAAGAGGCCCTTAAGGCATGCCAATGCAATCTTGTGCTTGTTTTCATTCCCGCTCTATTGCAATCCTGCGAAACAAAGAGGCCTTAGGGCATCTCTAATCGAACTCTATAAAAAGGCTAACTCCTCAAAAAAAAAATGTTTTGAAGAGTTAAGTCACACCTAGCCGAACCCTCAAACCCTTAACTTCTTGAAAATTTGAGACTTAAGTTCAAAAATCTTTCACCCTCTCTCACTTTTGAGCAGCCGCCAACCATTCTCAACAAAAAATTCCTTCTCTGAACTCCCGCCCGCGGCGCCTCCTGTTCTCGCCTCCCAATGTCGTCGCCGCAGCCACCGGAAGTCCCGATTCCGACGGGAATGGAAACCCTGGCCACCTCCGCAGCCCCGCTGACCACTCCCGCCGGTCCTACGCCGCCGGAGTCGACAAACAGGCCGCCGCCCGCGTCAAGGAAGCATCTCAGGACAAAGACTATCGTGTGGCCTGCCGCACCGTCCACAAAAGTCGGCGGCAAGTCCGCACCGTCCGCGAAGATGACCGACCGCTCTCCGCTTACTCCGGACGATGACAAGCGAACGAGGAAGCCGACGGTGGTGAGCAAGGCCGTTGACGAGGCTGAGGCGAAGAATAGGAAGAAGTCGTCCACTTTGACGTCATCTCTACGTCCGGTGGCTTCCACACCTTCTTCTCCATCTTCGGACACCCCCCCCCCCCCCCACCTCCTCCTCTGCCACCTACGGCCACCGCAGCCGCCGGAGAGGATCATGCCCGCCAAGATGTCCAAAGAGCGGGTTATCATGTTCATGGATCAGAGCTCGATGTATGACATACCGGGGAAATACTGGGAACTCACCCGTGATGAGATTTTGGCCCAATCGGTGTTCAGCAACGGTGGTGAGGGTGTCGGCTGTGATCTTGGCAATGATGATGGTGAGCATGGGAATGCTTGAGTTCGTGTAGTATGAACTTGCTATTGCTTCTGCATGTTGTTTATTTTGTGAAATCGTGTCTTGTGTTTTTTACCTTGGTCACCCACAAATCAGTGTCATGGATGATTGTCATAGTAGTTTGAGGTATGTGCCTCGTGAGTGCAGTTGCACATGTGTGACTGAAACTGAGACAACAAAGTTTTGCCACAAGATTTTGCCATATCATAGAATGCAAGATTCAAACCGTGGCACACACTTGGCATGTACAATACTCTTGGATTTATTTCAGGCGGTCGCTTTTGAACGCCGTGGTGTTTCCCCTCCAGGCCTCCACTATCATAACCATGGCCTTCCCTCGATTACCATAACATTGACCCCTAAGGCAGAACATCATTAACATTCAAATAAAAACACTCTAAGTGCATTAGTTGTCGAAAAGTCACACTCCTAATATATCATCCATATTGCAAAACTCTAGGAAAAAAAATCACCGTGTTCGGCATGTTTACTCACCTCATAATTGAAGTCAATTGTTTCTCATGGCTAACACCAAGGGTACAACCCGTGGGGGAGCCAGAAAAATTCAATCGAGGGGGCCGAGTGATGGTGAATCAGGTTGGGGAGGGCCAAACCATAGAAGGAGAGACATTTAGCAGCAACTAATGACTAATTTTGCACTGTTCACAAGTAAATTATCAACAAATCTTGGATGTTAGGGGGGCCGGGCCCCTGCTGGCATCCCCTGCCTCCGCCACTGATTACGTACAACCTAGAATCACATAGAAATATTTGGCATCTTTTATGGTATTTGCAAGAGGAGAAATTAACTCATTCTGAATCTTATGGCCCAAATAGTTATGGTGATTACTATTCTGAATGTGGCTAATATGGTCTTGCACTTTATGATCAGATTCTATAATCATTTCAACTACTCCAAATTTCTAGCTGCAAACCCTCACTAAAGAAGTTTTCAATCCTTTAGTCCTGCGACGCTAACGTAATTTTACTAGTTTCAGATTTAAACAACTTGTAGCAAGCACAATAAACTTTGTCCACATGTAGTTTACAACAGACCAACCATTTTCTACCACATACCTCTCTTTTACTTGACTTTCTTCAGTAAAATAAGCTTGTGAAAAATGTCTAGAAGTATTATTTGAAGGAAACAAGATATTCCCTTTTGTAGGCCCTTTTTCAACTAGAATGTCTGTAGATTGCCGGCCACACGTACAATACAGTTACTACGCGTACCGGAATTAATCAGAACGAAATACAGTTATGTGGCAGAGACAGAGGAGGGAGGAGGGGATCCATTGCTTGGTTGGTCAGTTGTGTCGCCTGCAGTTTGCTCGGACCTCGCCGGGCTGGTTCAGCGCGCTCATCCTCAGAATGGAGCTCACGAACGCCCTGAAGAAGGCGTCCTGCGACGCCGCGTACAGCGCCACGAACCGCCGCGTCTTGGGGTGCGTCAGCAGCACCTCGTCGGAGGACAGCAGCCCCCGCCCGCTCTGCAGCATCCGGTAGTAGGCGTTGTCGAAGGCCGCCGACGTGGGGTCCATCCCCGACCCGGCGCCCCTGGCCGTGTTGTTGGCCGGGCACGCCCTGCGCAGCGTGGCTGCGAAGGACGGGTTCAGCGCCGGGTCCACGTCGGCGCCGGGCCGGAAGCCGTGGATGCGGCTCTGGAAGGAGGAGCAGTGCGCGAACCCCAGCGTGTGGCCGCCGGAGAGCACCACCAGGTCCTTGACCGACATCCCCAGCGCGTGGAACGCCTGCTTGAGCTGGTCGAAGCTGGCCCCGGGGCCCGGCAGCGCCGATGTGGTGTCGCTGGCCAGCGACACCCGCCCGTCCCCGCGCCCCAGGAGCGGCGACCAGGACGGGCCGCCGGAGAGCGCGACGGCGTCCCTGGCGGCGAGCGCGAGGATGTCGGCGCAGGAGACGACGCCCGGGCACATCGCCTCCACGGCCTGCTTGGCGTTGTCGATGACGAAGAAGGCGTGGAGCGAGGCGTTGGGCGGGCCGTCCTTCTCCGCTGTGTTGGTGGTCGTGGAGTCGATGAGGACGGAGGCGTCGCACCCCCTGACGAAGCAGTCGTGGAAATGCAGGCGGAGCAGGCCGGCCGGCACGGTGCGGTCCTTGGCCACGGCCTGCCTGACCGCCGCCGTCACGGCCGCCTCCGCCCTCGGGCAGCTCTGCCGGTAGTGGTCCAGGCTCAGGGCATCGCCGCCGCCGCCCAGGCTCACTATAGCTAGTGCGAGAAGTACTGTGCCGAGCGGCGCCCGTGGCCAGGACCAGGCCCAGGTGCGGCAGCGATCAGGATGCAGCTGCGGCGCCATTAAGTGTGCTGGCTAGTCTGACCAGCTGCTGCTGCATGTGTCTGGCACAGAGGTCGAGCTAGGATATATCCGATCGCCGCCGCATGGTGGTGGCCTAATCAAACAATCAATGAATCAAATCTGTGAGTGCAATGCATGCATGTGATGTATGCCCCGCCCAGCTATCTATCTGGGCTGTGGTACTCCAAGTGGTATCTGGTATGTATACAAGAGAAGAGAGGCTGGGGCGCTCAATTTTTTTTCCTTCGGACTTTATCTTGGCTCATCAGATAGGCCGGCAATATGGATACTATGCGTGGGTACATAACAGTAGTCATTTTCATTCGGGACTGGCTAGGAGCAAGGTGACTGAAAAATTAATTTGGGTCCTCCTGCCCTCCCCTCCTGCCTCGTCTCTTGTTCATCTTCTTCCTTGAAACCGCCGCACGTATCACCGGCCTAACCGCCGGCCTCCGCCACCCGCGGCCAGCCCGGCCGTCCCGCCATCCCCTCAACCGCCGTCCCCGTCGTGCTTCCGCCGCTCACGGCCATCACTCTAACCCCGATACATCTTCAATTTCGACGCCGGCGAACCTGCACCCCCTGCCACCCCTAAGATAGACAAGGAGGTTGCTGCTCCACCTGCACCCGCTGCACCCCTAAGATAGACGATGAGGCTAGTCCGACGCGGCTGTTGTTGCCTCCGTCGGCGGCCTCGGTGCTCCTCCGCGGTTGCTGCTTCCTCTCCACCGAATCGACTGACCCAAATTCGAATTTCACGTGACTGACGTCCAACAAAACTGTTTTCATTCTTAGATGAAATATAAATAATTTTATATTTGTCAACTCGACTGTGCTCACTATCATTGTCGGGTGGAGAAGGAGAAGCGAGCAGGAGCGGCGGCCAAGATGACCGATAAGTTCGAAGGCAGCATGAACAAGAAGGAGGAGGCATGTGTCAAGCGACATGACATCAAGGAGGAAAAGGAGGTGGAGAGGTTTGACATCTTCATGGCCGACGGAGAAGAAGATCAACGTCGAAGAGAAGAAGACCAAATAGAGAGGAGGGTTGAGCCGTCCGTGCAAAGATGTTAAAGCGCTTGGCGGCAGAGATGGAGGAGACGAATGGTCCGAAGGAGCCGGCAACAAAGTAAGGAGGAGGCATAAACAACCGGTCTAGGAGGGTAAAATTTGGACGGACTGTCGGACTAGAACCTTTGTGATCGGGCACATGTAAAAAATTATGAACATTGGCTTTTTGCCTGTGAAAATTGCGTACGTAGACACAGAATCAAATTGCTATTGATCGACATTTACACTCTATTTTGATAACGGTCTTAAATAGTCGGCTCCCGTATCTGTGTCCATAGAGCCTATCCGGACGCGTCCATGGACGGATTGTGTGTCCGTTTGTCGAAGATGCCCTAAAGATGCTATCTAGCGGCATGCAGAATAACACGGCCTGCCATTTTTGTCTCGACCCAGTGCGTGTCCACCTGGCTCATACCTTCATACGTACGTTGTATACCACCACTACCGGGCGAATTTCGTGTTTTGACCCTTGTGGCTTACTATTTCAGGATCTGACCCTAATTCAATTTTTTTTTGAGATCTGACCCTTTTGCTACCGCCAGGGGGATAGGCGGTAGGGTCAGACATCCTACCGCCAGGGATCCTGGCGGTAGCAAAGACGGCCACAGCCGTCAGCTAACGGCCAGCACACCACCCTACCGCCAAAGGACACGGCGGTAGGTTATGGGACCCTACCACCAGAGGTCTCGGTGGTAGGGTCCTGGGGTTTTTGCCTGCGAACATGCTGTAACCAAAATACGCAAAACCCTGCCGGTAGGTTATGAGACCCTACCGTCAGGGGACTTGGCGGTAGGGTCCTGTGGTTTTGCCTGCAAACTTGCTGTAACCGAAAACGCAAAACCCTGGCGGTAGGTTATGAGACCCTACCGCCAGTTGGCTTGGCGGTAGGGTGCCCATATTGCATTTTTTGCAAGTTTTAATGCTTGTTTCTTTTCTAAAATTTTATCACAGCAAAGAATACAATATAATATATATTTAAGAGCCTAAAATATGCAGATCTCACACAATATAACATGTATCACACTCGAGATATTAATAAAAGTTCAACTAATAGACATGTCACACATAGCAAATTGTAACAAACGGTTCCACATAGTTTCACAAATAGCAAATAGCAAACGGTTCCACATAGTTTGACAACCCCAACTAACACAAGTAGTTTCACAAAGCCAACTAAAACAAGTAGGCTAACAAGCCAAGACCACAATTACGTGCTTCTTCCCCTCTTGGAGGTACGGTCCTCGTTGTTCAGGCTTCTTCTTGCGCCCTCCTCGAGGAATCGGTTTCTGGAATGGGGATGGACTCTTCCAATCCTTCTTTGGCTTATTCCTCTTCGGAAGCTGAGATGGTTGACTTGGTGGAGGTCCGTATTCTTCATCGTACTCCTCCTCCCCATTGCTCTCCTCCTCCTCTTCTTCTTCATGGGCCTCCTCCTCCTCCTCCTCCTCCTCCTCCTCCTCGTCCTCAACCAACCTAGCCGACGAGGCAGCATGGCTCGATGAAGCGATGTTACCCTGTGTGCCTGCAGGATCATGAGCTTCAACCGAGCCAACGCACCCAAGCAGGCCTACCAGCTTGCGACAACGCTTCACGAACTTCTGCACTCACAATGAAACAAGGACATAATACGGATCAGATTTATGATTGCAAATGAACAAGAACATAGGGTATTTCTAGGCGGCTGAAATGTTACCTGCATCGTCTCCCTCATGATGTTCTCAGAATCTCCGGTCCCGGGGGCACCACCTAGTGCATCCGAGCCATCAAAGATGCATCTGTTCAGCTCGCCGGACTGTAAAGGCATAAGTGAGTCACAATGACGAATAAAATAAATTACATACAACCGTCGGTTCAAGACAGAAGAACACAACTTAACACTCTGTTGATCAGGGGTGCAAATTCCCTAAATCCACTCATGTCTCTGATGCTGGCCTGGTAGGCCTCTTCGTCGGGGGCATCCATCTCCAGCTCCGCGATATCTTCTATCGTCCACCGAGGCCTGAGACGAAGACGGTGCTTCTGGCCATCATCGTACCACCTCATGTGTTGGGCGTAATCATCCCAGTCAATCACTCGCCTCTCCCCATCTTTACGCCACCTGCGCCGGTTCCACTCCGTCACAAAAGTTTTATGCTCCTCTCCCCGGTCTGTGATCGACTAATTTTTTTGTCGGCTCTTCCTACAAGGCATAAACAACACAAAACATCATAAGAACGTCAAACGCAACGAAATCATGGTAACGGAGAACAATGCACTCACAAGTGGAGTTCGTGGCCGCCGGTATCGTTCGGCATGCCCGGTGGTGTATGCTGGTAGATCCCAAACTGCGCGGCCACGCGGTGTGGCAAGTGCCACTCGACGGCGTACACACATAGCATGGGCACCATGCACCGCCAAAGACTCCTGTCCTGCTCGCACATCACGTTCAGCTCGAACCCCCACTCTCGGTCATGATACGGCCACCAGTTTACCTATTACACAAACATTGGTAAGTTCCCGATGAAAGTGGCGTCAAAGAGAAAGGTGAGCTAGTTCATATACCTGCGAAGTCGTCAAAGCGTCCATCTCGTTGGTGAAGGCCTTGTACGAAGCCTTGGATGTGCCCGTGTAGAGACGCACAACGTCCCACTCGTAAGCTACGGTCGGGTATCGAGTAGAGTCGCCATCTTCGCCATAGGCATCCCATGGACGTCTTCGCAACTTCTCCGGACGCCCCACCGGCAGCCGCTCCCACATCCAAATGGAGAGGGCCCACACAAATCCACACATACGAGAAGTATCTTCCGTCCTCTGGGTTGCCTCGTCAAGCTACAAAACAACAATTGATGATCAGATATAACACAATATCATGGAGCATACATTCATAAAAAGCAATGAGATACTCTCTTACCGAGCGGTATAGGTAGGCGAGAGAGGCGGCCCCCCAACTGTACCCTGCATCCCAGTCGGCTAGGAAGAAGAGATACGACCAGAGGGCAGAGTTCCCGGAGCAGTCTGGAAACACGACCTCTGTGAGAAGGTACCACATGTAGGCCCTCACGTACTGCTCCACCGTACCCTCATCGGCATTTACGGGGCATTTCTTCCGGTTCTTCAGGAGCCAGGGCAGCGATACACCGGATGTCCGGTTACCCTTAGCGTCGGGGCAGTCGCCGATGAGGGTGGTAACCCTCTGCTGCCAGTTGGTCCTTTCCACTCGCCCGGTGAGTGCATGACCCTCGATCGGTAGGGCCGTAATCATCCCCCAATCCTCGAGGGTCACCGTCATCTCCCCGCATGGGAGATGGAAAGTATGCGTCTTGGGTCGCCACCGGTCAATCAAAGCCGTGAGAGCTGCGTGGACGAGCGTCGGCGGCTGACGCTTGAACTGCAGGACGAAACCCAACAGTCGGGCTCTCCTGAAGTACGGCGCGTAGCGCTCGTCGTACTCCATCTTCACGGCATTCGCGTGACCCCTCATGCGCAGTGACGGGAGCATCTGTCAAAAAGTGGACGCCAAAAGTTAGTAACTTATTTTCATCAATCCGAAAACTTTGGTTCAATATTTCGATCGTAGTACTTACCACTCCGTTCTCTATGAAACGGGCACGATGACCCTTGTCGAACGCGTAGTCAAGCATGGAGTACCGTTTGCCGATGTTGTCCGCAAGAGGTGCCCGCCTAAATAAAATTTCATAAACATAAGCATTATAAGCATAAGCATAAGCATAAATAAAAAAATGAAACATGGTTGATTCATTCATACAACATTCATATATTTATTCATACAACATTCATATATAACATCCACATGCATCATATATCAATACAAATTCCTCCAACATGCATCATATCATCATTTTTTTAACAAAAAAAAATTATGAACTAGGGTTCATCTTGAGGGTTCACCATTTTTTCTCCAACAACATCCACTATACATCTTGCATCATATCATATCAACATGCATCATATATCAAAACAAATTCCTCCAACATGCATCATATCATCATTTTTTTAAACAAAAAAAATTATGAACTAGGGTTCATCTTCACACTACCATTCGAACTAGTGAGTAGTGTTCATATTCAACACCATTAGTGATTAGAGAACATCTAAAATCAACCTAAAACAATCCTAGGTAAAAAAAATTCAATCTTAGTTAAAAAATAGGGGTGATTTGAAGCAAATAACGCGTCGAATCGGAAGCTATTTGACTAAAAGTAATTGGAGGGGTCGGAGGAGCTTACTTTTCTTTCTTCGGAGCCATCTCGATCCGCAAAAACGGTGAAGAAACAAAGAAGATCCAAGGGGAGGAGTAGAGAGGGGCGAGAGAGAGCAAGAACAGAGTTCTTGGCGGCTGGGAGGAGAGGGGATGGGGGAGATGGGGCTGGGGCGGGGGCGTCGGCCCATATAACTGCTCACACCCTACCGCCAGGGTCCACGGCGGTAATGTTAGACAGGCTACCGCCAGGGACAGTGGCGGTAGGGTGGGACGGAGGGGGACGGCGGCCGTCTGGGGCTGCTGACGTGGATTAGTGCCTTACCGCTAGGGTCCCTGGTGGTAGGATGTGTAACCCTACCGCCAGGACCCCTAGCGGTAAGAAAAAGGGTCAGATTTCAAAACAAAATCGAACGAGGGTCAGATCCTGAAAATCTTTGCTAAAAGGATCAAAACACGACATTTACACTCTATTTTGATAACGGTCTTAAATAGTCGGCTCCCGTATCCGTGTCCATAGAGCCTATCCTGTCGAAGATGCCCTAAAGATGCTATCTAGCGGCATGCAGAATAACACGGCCTGCCATTTTTGTCCCAACCCAGTGCGTGTCCACCTGCTCATACCGTCATACGTACGTAGTATACCCCCACTACCACTACCACCAGCTCCGCTCCAAAGAGCAAAGGGTATAGATGTTTCCCGCGTGACACTGAACTATACTTGGCACATGGGCTCGTTCCAACTTGAAGGCGGTTTCGTCGTGTCGTTTTCCCGCATGCGTGCACGGGCCGCGCCACGTACGAACAATCACGCCAGTTTTCAGTCCCGAGAGAAGGCGGGAGGAAGAATGCTTCGCTCAGTTCCACGCTAAAATTCGCATGGTCTTCGCGCGCTTTACGACGCCTACACACCTGTCCCTCACGGACGCAAGCACGCACACATGTGAGCCTGCTGCCCTGCTGCGTGCCGTGCCGGCTGCGAGTGTGTGTATCTAGCGGCCACGAGGAATGGACAGATCTGGCTATGGAGATGCCTGACACGACACCTACCACCGTGCATGCGTACAGTACAGACACAGAGCTTGCATGCATGCTCTCGCCTCCCTCTCTCTCTCCCTAAAAAAAAGCTTGCATGCATGCATGCATGCGGCCAGCGATGCGTGAAGCCACGGCCCGGCACCAGCGGGAAAGACGCATGCATGTTACTCTCCGGTGTCTTCTTCTACTTCCATCAGGGGCTCGGTGCAGTGCGCGCGGTTGGTGGCGCGCTGGACCAGAGACGAGACGGAGGCCATGCGCGCGGATCGCTATCCATGGCAGCGTGCCTAGCTTTCCCATGATTAACCACTAACTTTTCTCCACCCATCCTGCACCAAAACAAGATCGTGCGACACCTCACACGCAAGTCGGCAGGTGATTAATACTAGTAATAAAGTTTATTCTCCGTTCACCGGCCGGTCTCCTTGAAGTGGTAAGTGATGGGATCCGGTCGAACCATCCTTGATCCTTGGCTCCATGTCGTCCCCAGCGGCAAAAGCCCCGTGCTCCACCTCCACGTCGGGGGCGTCACGAGCCACCCAGCGCGAGTGCAACCGCCCATCAGTAAAGATGGTATTTCCAACAGCCGGCATCATCGAAGTCCAAAACTCATGATCTGCGTCCTCTCTGGATCTTGCAGGGTCGACGATGGCGGCATCACCTTTTTGTTCGAGAAAAATCCAGATCTATCACAATAAATACAAAGCATGTCAAACGTAATAAAATTACATCGTGATCTCTACATCATCCAATGACCACTACCGTCGCCAGAAAGAGGCGCCGACGCGTCGTTGTCATCACTTTCTTACCGGAGCTGGCTTGATCTTATCAATGAAATCCGGAAGTCTTCGTGCACGTGCCTCTAAGGACCAGCACTCTGGAGTTGCACTCGTCGCCATTCAACCCTTAAATGGATCTGAAGCAACTGACACTAAATCTCGCTGTCGCGCACACACGGCGAGAAACCGTAACTTCGCCGTCCCAAGGAGACGACATGAATCTACGTCAGAGCTTCATCGAGTACGTTCAGATGGACAAACTCGAGGAGGATCAGAGTTAGGAAGACTCGGACAGCGGCATGACCTCATTGTGGGCGTTGGCATGAAACTGCAATTCAGAGTTGATATATACAGTGGCGGGGCTAGAGAGATAACTGAGGGGACAAATGACAAAATATAGTTTTCTTAAGAGGCAAAAAAACTCCATTTCTATCATAGCCCCAGTAGAAATACACATAGCTCCGCCATGCGATATATAATCCATCAATATGCATGCTTGGACTCGGCAACAAAGGAATATGGTGCGGTAAGGGCATCTCCAATGGTGTCTCCCAAATGGGACTCAGTTTCCCTCCACGGACATGCACACCGGAGGCGGCTATCCAACCCTGTCCATCAAACGTCCGCCCTTGTCCGCACCTATTCTCAGTTTTTCAAAAGTTAGCAACACTCAAAATAACTATAGATGAGAATAATTTAAATATTCAAATGCAACACTAGTTCAAAATTAATATTAGAAATCCAACACATTAAGTTTACAAATAAAATAGTCAAACCTGAATTCAATTTTTCTAGTTGTTTCCTTTATGCGTCCACAGATGCTCAATTAGATCATTCTTGATCTGCTCATGAGTTCCTTGATGCTGAATATGTTAATGCATTTGGACAAATCCTCAAACATGACTGAACTCTGAGCTGGAAGTTGGATAGGATCACTCATATTCTCAAATTCTAGACCTCCGACGGCTCCTTCACCCTCATCCTCTACAATCATGTTGTGCATGATCACACACGCTGCGATCACCTTCCACAGGGTCTCTGGATCCCATATATTTTCCAGGTCCTCGAACAAGTGCAAAACGGGCTTGGAGCACTCCAAATGGCCTCTCCACATCCTTTTTAGCTTCTTCTTGTCTTTTGGTAAAGTGAGATTTTTTCTGATCAACTAGCTAAGAGATGGTCTTGACGAAGGTCGCCAACGGAGGATAGATACCATCAACCAGATAGTAGTCCTCCTTGTAGTCATGACCATTAATGGTATAGTTGCACAGAGGAGCTTGTCCTTCAGTCAGTCTAGCAAACAATGGAGACTGCTACAACATTTTGATGTCATTGTGAGATCCGGGCATGCCAAAGAAAGCGTGCGAAATACAGAGGTCTTGTGATGGAACTGCTTCAAAAATGATGGTGAGCTTCTTAACATTGCCCTCATATTGCACTTGTGGACCATATGGGCAGTTCTTCCATCTTCAACGCATGCAATCAAGTGAACCGAGCATACCTGACCACCCTCTTGCTTCCGAGAGTGCCGTGAGACTTTTGATGTCTGCGACAGTTGCTTCTCTCAAGTACAGCTGTCCAAACACCTTGACCACCGGAGTAGCAAACCAAACCATGGCAACTCCATATGTGCTTTCAGACATCCGGAGGTACTCGTCTCACGAATTTGCGGCCATGCCACAGGAAAGCATCCTCAATGCAACCATGCACTTCTGTTAACCAAAGAGTCCAATTTTTTCAACGACAACCTTTTTCATCAAGATGAAGTAGTCATGATATATTCGGAAACCATTGTAGATGCAATAAAAAAATTGCTATTTTTTTTAAATAATACATTTTTTTAATAAATTTGAGAAATAATACACGGTTTAGACATTTTCTGAAAATAGGATCCAGTCGGCTTAGGTTAAGCCGACTGAACCTAGTCAGCCACGGTATAGCCGATTAGGTCTAGTCGGCTTAACCTAAGCCGACTGGACGCTAGCACCTGCAGTCGAGCTGAAGTGGGAACTAATCGGCTTAGGCTAAGCCGATTGGAACTAATCAGCCATGCCGTAGCCAATTAGTTCCAATCAGCTTAGCCGAAGCCGACAGGTGCACCAGCCCAAATATTTTCAGCCAATGGTTGCATCGAACCATATTTTGGACCATAATTTTATCCCACCACCCTCGGTCGAGTTAGCCGCAATTTCCCGCAAAACTTTTGCACAATATGTTTCCGGCATTATCCTTCCCGCCATATTTTTTTCCCGCCAACCCCTTCCGGCCATTATTTCCCGCCAACCCCTTCCCGCCATATTTTTTCCCGCCAACCCCTTCCGGCCATTATTTCCCGCCATATTTTTTCCCGCCAACCCCTTCCCGCCATTATTTCCCGCCAACCCTTTCCCGGCATCTTTTGTTCCCGCCATCTTCTTTCCCGCCAACGCTTTCCCGCCATCTTTCTCTTCTCAACCTATAAAACCCCCTCCACAGAAAGGTTGTTAAGCAGTGCAGTGTAGTCTCGTAAAGATGTCCCATTATCCTTTCGATCGTAGTTTCCACCCGAGTATGTCGAAATGTCTTCTAAGGTTAGCCAGCAATTTGGAGATAGACAATAGGATAGTTCCATGGGACGAACTCCTCAGTAGTGACACCTTACTGAATGAGTTGGCTCACGCATTAAGTAGGTGCGGGTGGCCTGCAAGGACCTTTGAGGAGATACGAAAAGAACTTCTCAGGTTGCATGGAAGGTGGAAGAAGCAACAACATAAGGGTGAAGCATTCCTAAAGGCTGCAGCAGAACATACTTATTTATGGACCCAAGACAGCGAGGACGAAGACGATAACTTCATGCCGAGCACCAAGGCCAAGACACCCGCATCGTCGAAGGGCAAGAGTGCCTCATCGTCGAAGGGCAAGAGTGTCTCATCGTCGAAGGGCAAGAGTGCTGCATCGACGGAGGATGACGATGATGTCTTCATGTAGTTTGTATGCTGTATTATTTAAGCTCAGTAGTACCGGTTAATTCGGATGTACTTGTATCTTAATTATCTGTAGCAGTCTCTCCGGAAATGTAACTCGATTAACAATGCGAATGAATAGAAATATGTCTCTCGCATACATAGGTAGAATATGTCTCTCGCATACATAGGTAGAAATATGCCTGTCGCATACATAGCTAGATATAGTGCCACACAAGCATCAGCCACGTCGTCCGCCACGTCGTCCGCCACGTCGTGGAGGTGGTGGATCCGGCGTCGGCCACATATACCTGTGGGGTGGCCCAACGTTATGGGGAGGAAGCTCGGACCCGTCCTGGTCATACTGTGTTTCCTGTGTGGGAGGTGGTGCAGGAGTCGAATACATGTCCATCCACTCGTTGTGCTGCGACAAGTAATCCTGTGTGTTATGCCCATCTTCATGGTCACTATCCCACCCGGATCCGGACATAGACGCGTCATGTCCGGACATAGACGCCATATATCCGTAGCCTGCTGCGGGAGGGATGGAACATAAGTAATGACGAAATACGTAGTCCCAATCGATATTGAAAAGAATTAATATGCAGAAACATACCTGTAGGAGGGGGTTGCATCACGAAGCCCGGCGTGGGACCCTCCTGGTGTGGTCCTGGCCGAAACACGTAGCCTGACGTGGGATCCTGCTGGTGCTGCCACGCCGAACTACCAGCCTGGTCACGACGTGGTGGCCTGGGCGTCCACTGCTCTGCTAGACGTGGACGCGGGTCATGTCGGTGATGTGTGGGGTCTAGCTGACCAGTCGAGTGACACGGCTGCTGCTGGTGCGTGGAGTGACGCGGGGGGCGTTGTACGGGCTGCTGGTGAAGAACGTCTGAAGTGCGTGTGCACCTGATAGCCCGATACACAGCTCGCAGCCTCCCCTCAATGCGCGCCATCCAGTTCTGCATCTGAGGCCGAGGAACAAGTAGTGGTGCATCCGAAAGTGAACGCCGATAGTTGGACACCTCCTCGCCAAGTCCGTAAGTCAACTCAGCCTGAAATTGTCACGACGAGTATTAAGTATGCACGGCAAAGTATGTAACAACTAGATGCATTACATAAAGAGAATATATCTTACCGCGTACTGCCTAGAGCCCGAAATATCATAGCTCGGGTACATATCGGACGTACTAGGGGCAGGTATCTCATCTGGGTGAGTGTGTTGAACGATGCATAACCGTGTTCTGCTCATGTACCCCTGCAAATAGAGATTGAATTCATCGAGATCAAACTCGACATTCTCGTGCCACAGATGTGTGTTCGCAGTCTCCCATTGTGTAACGTACGGCTGAACCCTAAGTAGCCACTCAGCAGCAGTCCTGCTAATCCCCTTCCTTGTGATCCTAAAATTATGGTGTTTGTTAAACAATTAACTAATGCTTCACTATGGACAATTGTGAAAGACAATTCAATATTGAATAACAAGACAATACCTGTGGATGTGTCCTGGCACCGGGTCCTCTGTAGGGGGAGGCTCCTCCAACTGTTGAAGACCAAATTGCCTCATAACCCTCCGCTGGGCCATCTCCTCGGCGAAGACATCGAAGATGATCTTCGATTTCGTCATCCAGTAATAACTATCTCTGAAGCATAGCTCAGACATACCGCCGGGGTATCTTGCATTCATGACTTCTTGCGTGTACGGCTACCAGATCACCCCAGTGTACAAATCAAACTGCTCGTTTAATGCCCTGTATGCTCGCCTAGTCTGATCACCAGCATACCGTCTCTGCGGCAAACACAAGTTAGTTTCAGCCATAGTGTACACAAAGAAGAAAATTATAACACGAGACATACCTTGCGACGTGTCCAACACAGACCGAAAGTAGGCATGTCGATGCCTTCAGCATCGAACATTACGGGCATAGGCTCATGAATACATATGTCCGGTCGTCCTATAGAGAACCTCTCCCACGACCACAGTTGTAGAAATAGAGGGCATCCAAGAAGGGCTGACGTGGGTGCCGTAAGCTGGCAGGAGTTGCACATACCTCGATAAGTAGCCGCTAAGACCGCCGAACCCCAACTCCTCTGTGTGATCTGATCCGGCGTCTCAGCGCTCGCGATCTCCAGTGCAATAGGGATGTAGAGCGCGCTTATAGTGGTGACATGGTTCTCTGTGAACATCACCTTACCGAGAAGCCACAGTATATATGCCTCCAGGCTGCGAGTGATCTGTGTCGCATTCAACGGGACCTGCGGATACCCCGGGAACTTCTGGATCTGTATTGAGCAAAGATAAAGCATTAGTACATAGCGAAGGTATCTTCTGTAAAACCAGATGCACGACAACTGAAAGATACGAGGCAGGGAAACTAACCTGGAAATGGAGCAACCAATCATACTTAGGTCCGTGATGCTCCGATGCCAGAGCCGGAGCACGGTCATAAAGACCCGTGAAACGTTGTGCAAAACCTTGCTCCCAACCAGCCGGTGCCTCCAACGGTCCTATGGCATGACCTGCCAACGGTAGTCCCAGCAAAAGTGACACATCCTCCAGAGTAGGAGCCATCTCTCCCCAGCGGAAGTGAAACGTGTGGGTCTCAGGCCTCCACCGGTCCACTAAGCAGGTGAGCAAAGAGGTGTCGATGGCGACGCGTCTGGAGGTATCCGTGCGCTCAACCAGACGCGCGAAAGGTAATAGGCCAGCCCATTTCAACATGCATGTCAGGGCAATTCAATTAGTGTGTCCCATCAATATACATGATTGAAACAAATAAATAAAGCGCGTACCGGTCAACCCATCCCTGGTGTATCTTCCAGTCTTCCCTTTGAGTGCGAGTGCACAGGGGCTCAAGCTGGCGCTCATAACCTATCGCCGCACGATGTTTACTATCAATGTCCGGATTAAGCAACGACATTCCCGCCATTCCTGCACATACAAATTTCAAACATAGTGCCACAATTAATACAAATTTCAAATATAGTGCCACACTTAATACAAATTTTAAACATAGTCCACACTTAATACAAATTTCAACATAGTGCCACAATTAATACAAATTTCAAACATAGTGCCACACTTAATACAAATTTTAACATAGTTCCACACTGAATACAAATTTAGAACTTAGTGTCACACTTAATACAATTAGAACTTAGTGTCACACTTAATACAAATTTAGAACTTAGTGCCACGCAGCCTAGCTTCTTCCTCTCCCTCTTCCTCCTCTTCCTCCTCTTCCTCCTCTGCCTCCTCGTCCCCGGTTGCCTCGTCCACGCCCAGTACCACTGGCAGTGACGAAAGTGGGACAATTAGTGTCCCTATGGCCAAATTCATTGCATAAAATGCATTGCATAGTGGGACCTCCCGCTTCAGATTCATCCATATCATTCCGGATGCGCTGACACTATCGTCTACCTCTACTTGTACGCATATTCCCTGGGTCTGGAATGTACCGCCTTTCAACAGGATTAACGGTGTTGAAGTTACCCATTGAGCGAAATCCCAGCAACTCACCTGTCCAGGTATTGAGGACGGACTCTTTCAGAAAATATGGAGACACAAACGAGATTGCGTCCATTCCAAGCTACCCGCAAGCAGCAAGTACATGGGAGCATGGTAGGTGAAGCAACTTCGGTTTGTTGCATGTGCACTCACACGTTGGCCAGACTTCATTTCCAATTTTCACCTCATGCGTCCTCAGCTCATTTGCACAGCCGAATTTGTTGTTAGCTAAGCGGACCTCAAACCTTCTTTCTTGATTACCAATGGGGACTACAGTGTGTGACCTAGCTTTTTCCATCTTTTCTTCCATGTACTTCATAATCCTTTCACAGTAACGTGTGCTTGGGTTGTTCAAGATATGCTGCTCTGCTTTTTGACATCTATCTCTGAAATACTTCACGGTGCCATAGAAAATACCCTCAACGATGGCTGTAAGTGGCAATGCCCGGTTTCCTCTGAGGACAAAGTTGTATGTTTCTGCGAGGTTGGTAGTCATGACACCGTACCTTGCTCCATGTGTGTCATGCAGCAAAGACCACCTCTCTAGAGGCTCATGCTCTATCCACTGCTCGAAGGTTTTAATCGACCTCCCGAGCCTTCTCCTAGTACCAGGTGGGTCAAATCCTGGCAAGTCACAAAGCCCAACAGGCTCCTCCTCCACGGCCGCTGTTCCTGTTGCTAACAGTGCTGCTACTGCTTCAACATGTGCTCTCACCGCTGCATCTCTTGCAGCTTTCCTGTCCCTAACGTGTCTCTGCGTGCACACATTAAGTCTGTCACGTATCAAATTGTACTTCCATAGCTGGTTCTGCTTGCAGAGTTTTTTGAACAGATTCATCAGGTTCTTATTTCTGAATTGCGAGAAGAAATTAGCCCCCAGATGGCGCATGCACCAACGGCTCTGCAAGTCCTGCCATGGAGTTTCTTCCTCAGGACCAGGGTTTGTCAGTGTCTTTATCGTACTAAGTATATCTGCATGCCTGTCATGAAGGATGCACACATTGGGCTTATCCTTCACAGTTGCTATTTTCAATTGCCTGAAGAACCATGTCCAACTTTCAATGTTTTCACTCTCCACAAATGCAAATGCGAGTGGGACTACTTGATTTTGGCCGTCTTGACCAATGGCTGTCAGGATCTGACCCTTGTACTTGCCAGTGAGAAAAGTGCCATCTACACATATCACCGGTCGGCAATGCCTGAAAGCTTCGATGCATACACCGAAAGAGAAGAAAAGTCGATGTAGCACCCTCACAATTGGGAACTCTGGCATGAAGAGGTCTTGGATGTCGACATATGTGCCAGGATTCCGGTCCTTCAGCGTGTGGAGGAGCCGGACAACAGAGTCATATGCATTGAAATAAGAACCAAATCTGCTCTCAAGCGCCCTTTGCTTAGCCCTCCAAGCCTTGCCATAAGAAATTCTGTACTTGAACCTGACGAAGACTTTTGTCTGGATAGCCTTCACTTCCATCGCTTTGCTCTCCACTATCTCACTGTAAAACAACCGAGCAATAAGCGTGAACGAAAGGTTGCCATGATCTTGAGGGATGCACGGAATAAGACATGTGTGATGAACTAGGTCACTGATCACCCAACTTGTGCCATACTTAGGGAGATAGCCATGCACCCTGGCGGGACAATTTGCGTTGTTGCATACCATTGTCAAGTATTTCTGACTTGACACATCAGCTCTTAAAACCCTTTGTGTCGACATTGCCCATTGAATGATTGCGTCCTTCAGAGCGTCCTTGTTGGGATACATAGCACCCGTCACAATGTTGTTCTGGTGATATTGTCAGGCAGAATCATGCCCATCGTTCATGGTCATTGCTGATGAGAAGTCATGATTCCATGATGCAGGATTCGGCACATCCTCTGCGTTCTCTTCTTCATCCGACTCGGCGGAATCATCGGCATGACCAATGTCAACATCTGTATCTTCATCTTCCATCTGGTTCTGCATGTGCCCATCTACCTCGTCACCGTCCGCCTCGCCACTGTAATAACCATCGGCATTTCCTCCTTCTACCTGACTACTCTGCCCTTGTTCGTAACCATCATCTCCAGCATTTGGCATAGATAACATCATCCCGTCACTGCTTTGCACAGGATCGTAACGACCCTCGCCTTCAGGTGGAATTACCTCCTTCACAACGGGAAGCACTAAGGCACAAGGATTGCATCCCCTGCTTTCGCAACCTTGTAACCAGCGCACCCACTGAGAGTCCCGCTCTATTGGCCTCAAATAGAAGAAAATGTTTGAACTTGACCGGGTCCACAATGCATGAACACCCACGGTGTGCGTTTCAGTATTCAGCCCTAAACATGTTGTCACCCATTCTTTCAACTGACTAACAGACCATGTTTGAGGGGCGGTCAGTGCCACCTCTATGTGCTCAAATTCACTCAGATCAACCCCAATCTCATTTGTTTGGACAGTACCAGCACCGTAGAAAAATATGAACTTCACTACATCAGACATCTCGGCTCACCTATAAAATTATTTAACATGGACAGACAATTGTTAGACAGCATGACAAACTACAAATATTCGCACTCCTAAATATTTGACAAGTACATATATTACGGAATATTAACGGATCAACTAAAAATACTGACAGACCTAAATATTTGACATCCACATATAGTACGGCATATTAACGGAGCAACTAAAAATATTCACACAACTAAATATTAGACATCTAAATATATTATGGTTACTACCGGAGCAAATAACAATATTCGCACACCTAATATATTTCACATCGAAACATATTACCGAATACTACCGGAGCAACTACGACAGAGAAAATGTCTGTTCAATTATACCCTTGAAGCGTGCGAAGCAACGACGAACGGCGGTCTTCAATCACCGGAGCCGGAGCATCCACCACACTGCCGGAGCCTACACCACCACCTCCACCACCACGACCTCCACCTTCACCACCACCACAACCTCCACCACCTCCACCAAAATGGTAACCACCACCACCACCACGAGCTACCTCATCAGTAGATCGATGTCTCCCTTGCTTCCCCCAACTCTCTAGAATGCATTTACGGTGGAAAAAACGCAAGAAAACGGCTAAGTTTTGTGTATTTTCGGGGGGTAAGAGAGAAGAAGAAGGGAAGGAGATAAGAACAGAAGAAGAAGATAAGAACGAAGAGGAGGAAGAACATAAGAAGAGAACAGAAGAGTGGTCGCGCGGGTGGGTTGGCCAGGACCCTGTCGGCCGCGCCGGGGCCGACTGGAGGCCTGTCGGCCTGGCCCCAGCCGACTGCAGCTGTCCAGGCCGAGTGGGGAGGGGCGACGTGTTCGAGCCATTCGTCGGCCGCCACGTGGACGAAAGGCCAGCTGTCGGCTTCGCACTGTCCGACACGATCCTGTCGGCTTAGGCTCAGCCGACTGAAGCCAATCGGCTGCGGCTCGACCGACTGGATAATATTTTTGTAATATATCGAAACCGTGTATTATTTTCCAAATTTAGTAAAAAAAATGTATTATTTAAAACAAATAGCAAAAAAATTCGCATCCAAAAGCGCCAGCAAAAAATTGTCCATTAATAGGGCATCGAGGGCAAAATAGTCGTCCATCAGCGTCAAATGCTCTCGTGCCCTCTTTCGATTCAACATTCGATGTCCTTGATTGATCCCTTGAAATTCAGGACATGCTCCTCCGCGCGCTCCACGTCCACAAGGACCTCCTGCATCCTCGCCGTTTCATCCTCCTCATTTGACGAGAACGAATCCATGAAGTTATTGTAGAAGTACCTGTCGTCCGAATCCATCGTTTTTGCTTCAAAGCAAGGAAAACAATCAACAAATTGGCTACGACATTTGGAAAAACCCTTGTCGTGCGTGGTGTCCACCGTGGACGGCAGCTGCATGGGCGAAGGGTACCTGGGCGACGGATGGACAAGGGGGAGGGAGGGCGGCGTAGACAAAGCTGGAATTAAACAAATGCTTTTAACATATTCGTGATATTTAAAAAAATGCTTATACAATGTAAAAACAATGTTCGTGTAATTAAACAAATGTTTCACACCATTCATAAAAAAGTTCAACATGCATTTAAAAAAAAGTGCAACGAACATTTGAAAAGAAATGTTTTTAAAATGTAATAAATAAATGTTTATCATGTATTTGGAAAATGTTCAATGTGTATCAAAAAATGTTCTAGGTGTATAAGAACATGTACAATGTGTATTAATAAGAGTAGACATGTATTAGAAAGAAATGAACAGAAGACAGAAGAAAAAACTCAATAAAACCGAACAAACAATGAAAACTCTAAAGAAGAAAGAAACACATATAAATAAAATCGCATGGAACCTTCCCAAAACCAACAAAAACAGGTAAAAGGTTTTATATTACTATGCGTGCCCATCCTACCGTTCTCTTGAGTCTCAAAGAGGGATATATAGCCCTTGCGCGTCGCACCATAGCGACATGTGACATTGGCGTTTATGGCGTTGGTGGTTGACCTCGGCAGATCCTATTTGCCACCCGTTAGCGGCAAATAAGATGAGCTTTGGCCGAAAGCGAGCCATCTGCCGCGTCCATTTGGGCTAGCCCACAGCTTCAATGTTGTTTTCTTCGTTGAGGGATCCTAGTTTTGGGAATCTTTTGGAAGGTTCCTGGACGGTTTTGGGAACCTTCTAGAAGGTTCCTGAACCAGTTTTTTTCGTTGTTTATTGTTTACCGTTTTTTCGGGTTTATAGTTTGTGCTTGTGCAATATACGGTGAACATTTTTCCAATATACGTGAACATTTTTCAATACACATTGAACTTCAAAACAAAATACGGTGAACATATTTTTAATACACACTCAATAGTTTTTTTTAATATACGATGATTTTTTTTAATATACATGACATTTTTTTCAATATAGGATGAACTTTTTTAATAAACACTAAACTTTTTTAATATACATTGAGCATTTCTTTGACATATACTGACCTTTTGTTAGTATACACTGAACTTTTTTATAAAATACATAATGAACAATTTTCCAAAAATATTTTTTCTATTTTAATAGGGTTTTTAAATATCCAGCTCTAAAAACAACAACCGGCTTTTTGGGTGAAAATCCGACTAAAAAAATCCCAAGTAGAAAAATAAAAAATAGACTGCAGGCGGAATGCGCCGGCTCATTTCTTCCTGTGCTACAGCGAGGCCTCCCCTAGTTGACGCACATGGGCGTAAACGAGGGGCGCACCTATGTCTCGCTTATAGCGAGAGGTATGGTGCGCTCGTGTCAGATACATCACTGAGTGGGCCGGCGCAGCGCGCGGCAGGGCACAGGCCACTGAATACATTTTTCTTTTGCCCATGTTTCCTGTTTTCATTTTTTATTCCAAATATTCTAAATACATATATTACATAGAAGACTTGACATAGAACATTTGAAAAATGTTAACAAAGCATTTGAAAAAGGTTAAATATGTTTAGAGAAAATGTTTCTCATGTATACAAAAAAGATATAATATGTATGATAAACAAATTGATCATGTGTTAACAAAATGTAATTAAGTATTTGAAAAATGATAAATGTGTACAGAAAAAATGTTTGTCATGTATACTAAAAATATATACAAAAAACACCCTATGAATGAAAAATCGTTGATAATATATTTAAAAAATGTTAAACTTGTATAAAAAGTGTTCCTGGTGTATAGAAAAAATATACAACATACATTAAATAAAAGTAGACATAAAAAACATATATTGTAATAAAGTTGATTCTGTATTTAGAAAATGGTAAACATGTATATAATAATGTTCCTGGTGCATTAAAAAATGTAAATTATGTTATAATTTTTTTTATTGCCATTAAAAATGTTCACGGTGTATTGAAAAATGTTGATCACGTATTTAAAAAAACTAATCTTGTATTTGAAAATTGTTAAATGTGTATTAAAGTTTTATTAGATATACACCAAAAATATACTATGTGTATGAAAAAACTAGACATAAAAAATATAAGTTTTCAAAAAAAAATTAATCATGTATTAAAAAAATATTAAATGTGTATATGAAATACATTTCTGATGTATATTAAAAATGTTGAATGTGTAATGAAAAAAGTCACACATGTGTTGAACAAAAAATAAACTGATGAAAATCGACAAAGAAACCCAATAAAAATGAAAGATAAAAATAAATAAAAACAAAGAAAACTAGGAAAATGGAAACCTAAGAAAACCAATGCAAAAGGATGAAAACGGAGAAAGTCGAGAAACAACTAAGAAAATCGATGAAAACTCAGAAAGAAACAAAGAAAAATGAAGAAAGAAAAAAAAAACAGTAAAAACCAGGAAAGAAATAATGAAAAATAAAGGAAAAAAGAAAATAAAAACCAGTGAAAGCCATGAAAGAAACGAAGAAAAGCGATGAATTTTTGTTGTTGAAAAAAACTGATAAAAACAGAGAAAACTGAAAGAAAGAATAAAAATGAAAAGGAAAAAAACCGGATAAAACTGTCAACCGCACGAAGACTACCGGCAGCGATGGAACATAGCCAGTGTTCGAAAAAAAATTCAAACGGGCCGTCCCAGTTACAACAGGGGGAGAAAAACCTTCAAACGAGACGGAAACCACACTCCTATAAGCGAGATATGGTCTTTGTGGTCAACTAGGAGGATTCAACGCCTCCCAGTGGTGTTTTTTTAGGGGCGCCTGCCATTGGTGTTGAGAGGAGGAGCAGGTGCCGGAGCCCATTCCACATATCTTTTCCTTTTCGACGAGGGTCATATAAAGTCCTTACGGAATTTCGAGGCCGAGAGGCAGGTAAACAAGCTACTCTACTTCTCTACTGCGTAGTGAGTTGTACTCCCTCCGGTCCTTTTTACTCCACGTATTAGATTTGTGTCAAGTCAAACTTTACAAAGTTGATCAAATTTATATTTAAAAAAATCAACATCTACAATACCAAATATATATACTATGAAACTACATTTCATAATGAATCTAACAATATTGATTTGGTATTACGAATGTTCATACTTTTTTATATAAATTTGATCAAAATAAAGATACTTTAACTTCGGATAAAATTTATATGCAAATTAAAAAGGAACCGAGGGAGTACTACTGTGATGACTCGCTGTAGTGAGTGAGCGCGACGAGACGAGCGCAGTGGCACACGATCGCCGTACGTGCACTGAAGCCAGCCAGGCATCCTGTGGCTGTGCGTGTGCCGCAAAAGGCATTCTGATTCAGAGGTCCTGCACGCACGCAAGACGAGTATACTTTCTGGCGGGACGTGATGGATGATGCCATCTCATCCAATCCGATGAGTAACGAGACCAACTTCAACGCACGGTCCCAAATCGTCTGTCCACATTTGTTTGGGATAAACAGAAAAAAAAAAACGTGAACCAACACGCGGAAGCAAACGGCCAAATATTCGTTTTCTGTTCGCTTTCAACCCAATTCCGGCTCAAATTTGGGTCGCGTGTCCTCCCCTGGCCTGCCCGTTGGGGACACAGTTGCCCCTTTTTCTTCTCTCCTCCCCCTCCCGCCGCCCCCCGCACCCAACCCCCGCCATAGCCGCTGCCGCCCATTTGGCGGCCCCCTCGCCGTCCAGCCCGGCCGCTCCAAAAGTACGACCACCGGATTTGTGTGTCTCTCTCGCCCCCGGTGGCCAACCGGGAGATCTGCGGGTGGCGGGATTTTGCGCATCCGGTTGCCGGCCACTGAGCCTTGCCATGGATTGGCCGGGTACCGGACCGCACAGCCGCGGCAACGCCTCCGCGCCGCATGCAGGTAATGACTCCGCCTCTAGCCGCTCGGATCTATCCCGCCGCCGGTTCGCCGGCAAAGACACGGCCGGCGGTCGTCCAGGCTCGGCGCTGCCCAGCGGCTCGTCGGATCACCGTTGTCGCTCATAAAGTGCGACGACTGCCCGCGGCAGGTCGTGCACTGCGTTTCTACCACGCCGGAACATTCCGGATGGGTGTTCTTCAAGTGCAAAAAAGATGGGGTATGTGCTTCTTTTGCTTCGGTTGTGCTCCCGGATTCGGCGCATTTTCGGTAGCTCTCTTTGCTTATTACACTCAAATTTGTGTACATGATGGATGCAAGTTTTGGTATTGGGAAGAAGAGTACATCGATTTATTGATAGCAAAAAAATCGATAGATGCTCGTGCACTCGTTGCTAGAATAGAGGCCATAGATGATGAGATTAGATGCGAAGCAACGTCTACTTCTTTAGAATCGAAGAAAAAAAAAGCGTGCAAGCTCGAGAAGCCGTATATCAACAATGAAGACACAGAAAAGATAATAATCCAACTAGTGGGAGCAGTTATGGAAATTAGATATCTTTTAAAATGTCTATAATTGTAGTTCTTGTTTTCTTTGGTCTTGCTCTTCTGGTGAAGAATTGGTAGTAAATGTACTCCAATGTATCAAAATATCGTTAATGAAATAAATAAAAAATGCCTCCAAAAAATTGTATACATACGGGCACCATCCGGCCGTGACGGACTAGATGCGGCCGCGCGTTGGGTGCACGGCCGGCGCATCCAAAGAAACGGCTGGACACCGCCCCATTGCCATTTTCAAACAGACAAAATCCGGACAAAACGAACGTCCATTTAGGGTCGTGCGTTGGAGTGGGCCTGAAGCTGGACCGTCGGCGTCTTCCCTCTGGGCCCGTCTCTCTGCCGTCCTCACTCCTGTGGCCTGCTTTGCAGCAAAGCAGCTACTCCCTCCGTTCCAAAATATAGTGCGTCCTCGGTTTCCGCGCTTCAACTTTGACCATAAATTTAATCAACGAGACCGACTGCGGCGGGAGCAAAAATTATATCAGTGAATTCGTATTCGAAAGAAGTTTTCAATTATATAACTTTTGCTCCCGCCGTATTCGGTCTTGTTGGTTAAATTTATGGTCAAAGTTGAACCTCGGGAAACGCGGGCGCACTATATTTTATATTTTGGAACGGAGGGAGTAGCAGCGAGCTCACGTGGTGTGTTTGATTCCGGTTCAGATTTGTAGACTTAAGTTGGGTGACTTTGCGCCACTAACATGTGGGCCAGTCGGTTCGCAGCCCCACACGTCAGTTATCCTATAACCTACCAAAAGAACCGGCCCCTAAAGTCTGCGAATCCCATCCAGTTTGATTCGATGGCCCGCCCACCTAGTACCTGCCTATAGCTACACCTTCGTCTTCATCATCCGCTTCTTGACCTGTAGCTCCTCTGTTCCATCCAGTTGCACTGCACGTCTACACCACAGCACAGCGCGCACACCACACGGGCGGGCGTAGATAGGGATGTCGTGGGAGGAGCCCGGCAGCCCGCGGCTGAGCCTCAGCGGCTTCAGCTCCCTCGCCTCCATCTCCAGCACCGCCCCTCCGCCTGCCCGCTTGCCCTCTCTCTCCCTCAGCATCGGCACCGGCGCCGCCGGCGGGGAGGATCAGCTGGGCGTCAGCAGCGACGACGGCCACAAGAGCATCCGGGCGATGAAGAACAGGGAGTCGGCTCTGCGGTCCAGGGCCAGGAAGAGGGCCTACACGCAGGAGCTCGAGAAGGAGGTCCGCCGGCTCGTCGAGGACAACCTCAAACTCAAGAGACAGTGCAAACAGGTACGCCTTCTTCTCTTCTTCTTCTTCTTCTAGTTCCATCTCTCTTTAATGGTTGCTTGCTTGTGCATGAGTAATTAGTTAACTCAATCCCCCGTTTCTTTCTCCATCTCCTCAGCTTCAGTCGGAGATTGCTGCACTCACCGCCCAGCAGGCAAGCAACAAGCAGAGCAGCCCACACAGGAGAACTTCGTCCACTCAGTTCTAGCAACGCTACATCAGGATGCGCGAGGGCTTAATTTTCATTGCTAGCTAGCAATTGATTGGTATCAGTAAGATCTAAGATGCACTGGTAGTTGGATTTTGGCTTCAATTAACTCAACTGTCAGATCGAAATGCCAGCGCGTGGGCTTTACGTGCCTCGGCTGATCCGTTCATCTCATGTGCATTTCTCTGCGTGTATTGCTGTGTGCACCAGTCAGCCTGGATGCCCGGACCAGAGCACACGCAACCTGCCTGCGATTAATTGTGTTGCAGAACACCTTTATTAATAATGCTGAATCGCAATTCAATTCTGCTTGTTAGCTTCAAAATTGGATCTGAGTGGCCCCTGGTTGGGTAGTTGAATTGTGCATCTCCCATTGATCCGACTGTCAATGGATTGCGACTGTCAATCCGAAAACTGATCCGAGGATTTAGCCCCCGTCATCGTTGTCGTGGTGGTTGCTCGAATGCAAATGCTTCTTCTTTCGTGAACCCATGTTGCGTGTGCACGGCCGAATGACAGACTTAAGCCATACCAGGGGGGCCATGATTGTACTGCGCTTGTGTTGTGCTGCACGGTCGACTGCGCTAGCACTAGGCATCGGGTGAGAGAAATTCTAGTGCTACTGCCACGACCTGGGTCATGGGCTGCTGGTAGGGTAGTAGTGGGTCGAGTGTTTGGGCCTGCGAGCCTATGTCGTGTCGGGCTTGGCCCATGTGTTGAACATATATGTGCCTGTGTTGCCTGATAGAGGGATCGATGATGAACTAGACTGTAGCTGAAGCTACTTTCCCCTTCTCCTCTGCTCTCTCTCTCTCTCTCTCTCTCTCTGTACGCCGGCGGCTGCCGTGGAATCTATCCCCTCCTCATTCCAACTCTATTTCTTGGCTTCATTCCTCTTGTGTGACACAAGGGAACCTGCTGTATCGTAGCAGCTACAGATTGTGAATGCATTGAAAGGAAATGTATTAAATAAACAAGGTTCAAAAGTGATTAACTGAGGCTTATTTACAATGCAAATAGCGTGCTCGTGTAGCTAGGACATAAATAATCTGCCATACTACAATAAAGGTCAGTGTTGGAGGTTAACAAATACTCCCTCCGTCCTATAATATAAGAACGTTTTTTTTTGCGAGAATATAAGAACGTTTTTAACACTACAGTGGGAGTAGTATTAATAACACCAAATCGATGCTATATAGTACACCTTTCTGGTATTTCATTGCACTTCTTCCGCCTCTTGGGAGTTATCTCCACACCATCTTGCAACCTAGTCTCACATGTTCTAATATCATGTCCTTTTCCACGGCACAAAAACACAGTGGTTCCTAAATAAATGGACAAGATTTCCACACAGAGCTATTCCATGGTGGGTGATGGGAGGAGGAAGAAGGTCTCTCTGGCAGCAATGGTGGAATAATGGTTCCGCACACAACGCGTACTGGACGGGTAGAAGGGGACTGGGATCGGGTGACTTGCCCATAGGCAGTCACGCCATAACATGCGGCCACCTATCCGGCGTTCACTCTACATCCGTTGGAGTGGATTGATCCAAGGGAAACCAGCCAACACTTAGCAGTTTTTAGCATGCAGACGCCCATACTTGTAGTTTTATGTAAACGCAACAAGCTATGCATTAAGTGCTCTCCACATTGTAAATACATTTAGAATAATTACTAGTAGTAATCAAGAATAAATTTTAATAGGAACAACTAGATTGAACATACCCATGCCTATTTTAACAAGTTCTATATATTACTCCTTCCATGACGTTTTTTGATGTATCAACAAACGTCTTACATTAAGATACAGAGGTAGTATATTGCAAAGTTCTATATATGACATTAAGCCGGACAATTTTTACGCGGTCCGGCACTGCACGGTGCGCCAGTCCCGTCGTGCTTGCTCCGCTGCCACCCCGTCGACCGCCACACTACGCGACGAGAAGTCGCTGCCATCGTCGCCGAGATAGTGGAGGACACGTTCGTGCGCGTGCTGCGCGGCTGGGAGGGTGGCTATTTTTAATAAGTTCTATATATTACATTCAAATCGGACGATTTTTAACAAGTTCAAATATTTTTTTAAAAAAATTAAACAAAAACTAAGCGAGGTAGCGGGAGCCGTCGCCACCTTGCCACCGCGTCAAGGCGGAGATCTCGTCGCAGCCTCTCTGTCACGTCAAGAGGGACGTGCCTTCCTCGCCTCTCTGCTACATCAAGCAGGAGCTGGCGTCACCACCGTGCTACCGCAGCGTCACAATTGGTCGCGTCAAGGAGGAGGTGAAGGCCGAGCCGCCCTCCTGGCCACGCAGCACGCACACGAGCGCCTCCTCCATTACCTCAATGACAACGACAACGACTCCTCGTCGCGCAGCGTGGCGGTCGATGGGGTGGCAACGGAGCAAGCGCGGCGGGACTGGCGCAACGTGCAGTGCCGGACCGCGTTCGGCGCGACGTCGAACGTTGTGCCGGACTGGGCGGTGTCGGACCCTGAGCGTGCGCTAGCCTGGGCCGAGGACCGGTCCAGGACCACCGCGGAGACGTCCGCACGGTGTCGATGCCGCCCTCCGAAGGCGATAACGACGAAGGAGGTGCTGCCGACTATGGTGGACATGCGAACGAGGTCATCGTCCGGTACCTCACTTAGTTTTTGTTTAGTTTTTTTTTAAAAAATAGTTGAACTTGTTAGAAATCGCCCGGTTTAAATGTAATATATAGAACTTTGCAATGTACTAATATATAAAACTCGGTAAAAATAAAGCATGCGTACGCTTCAGTCTAGTTGTTGCTATTAAAATTTATTCTTAATTACTATAGTAATTATTTTAAATATATTTGCAATGTGGAGAGCGCTTAGTACATAGCTTGTTGCATGCACATAAAACTACAAATGTGACGTTCTCTCTCGAAATAGGGTTTCCCCCCGCTTTGTATTACAAAGCAACCATCACCGATACAGCCAATGATAGGTGCTGGGGCGGAAGCAGCACAGTCACGCCCAAAAGAAACAAAAGAGAAAATATAAAAGAAACAAATGCCGACAACGGCGGATCAACGAAAACGCAGAAGCCTCGCGACCGCTTCGCCCACCGGAAAACTCCGACAAGCTCCGAGACTCCAGAACGTCGGCACCAAGCAACACCTCCAAGAAGGGATGCGACGACGACGACGCTGCCGCCAAGGGTTTCCCCCGGTACGCGGCGAGAAGCAAGGAAGGGTGGCCCCGACGCCCTCCAGGGAGGTCCGACGACACCCTCAGGCGCCGCCGCGTCGGTGTCGGCCAGGCCGACAGGGATTTCTCCCGATCCCCACCTACCCCTCGGGCGCTCCGGAGCTCACCACCAAACCGTCCACAACCCCGCGCGAGAACAGACTTGAGGGAACCATGCCGTCTCACCACGGCCCCACGAAGCAGGGTCTGCACACCGAAGAAGAGGAGCCGGGACTAGGAGCAGCAGCGCCGTCGGCACGCGGGAGGGCTCAACCTCCACCGTCAACGACGGTAACCGACTGGACACAATAGCAGGAGCATACCAGGCCCGTGACCCCACAGGCCAGGCCGGGACTTCAGATGCCCGTAAAGCTCCCGCCGTCGTGCTGCAGAAGGCACGCCATCGACGCCGCCGCTCCCCATCCGAGCCACTCCTCCTCCTCACCACGCAGAGAGCATCACGACAACGACGGAACCAGCCCGCTAGGACCCAGATCGGGCCCGTAGGGCCCAGATCTGGGTCGGGATGCGCCGCCGGCCAACCAGCGCCACCAGTCAGCCCCACCGCCAAGGGACGGCGCCACCACCGCGCCCACCGCCGGCCACCACCGCCGAGCCGCCGGACCGCTGCCTGCCGAGCTGCTCCCGCCGCCAGCGCCAACCCTAGGTCATGGCCGGGACGGGGGAGGAAGACACCCGCGGGGCCAGCCGCGCACCCAGGCCGCCGCCGCCGCACCCCCACGCCGCGACGCCCGCCGTCAGCGCCGCGCTCCGGCACGGCCGCCCCGACCCGCGTCAGGGCCCCGCACGGGAGGGCCAGGGCACCCCGCCGCCGCCGGCGCCCGCCGCGCTTCGCACGACGGCGCCCCTTGGCGGCGGCGAGGGGAGGAGGAGAGGAGGAGGGGAGGACCGGCGGCGGCGGCTAGGGGTCCCTCCCGGCGCGCGCGGGCGCGTCGCGGGAGGGGGAGGGGGAGGGGGACCGGGATTCTCCACTCAATCAATGCTCAGCACAAATGTGACGTCCCCACGCTAAAAAGTGATAAGTGTTGGTTGGTTTTCCCTTAGATCAATCCCCTCCATTGGATATAAAATGAACGCTGGATTGGTGGCCGCATGTTACGGCGTGACTGCCCATGGGGAAGTTACCTTATCCCAGTCCGGGAGAAGGGGATGACATTTACGTTCCTGAGCTCAAAACAGTGTCTTATCTGTTCCCTATTAATGCGTATCTGACTAGGTTTGGTTGGTGTGGCATTGTACAGAACAGCGCCAGAAGAAAGCTTCAGAATAATTTAGACTCAAATCCAGGCAGGCATCTCCGCGCCACAACGAACGGCTGGACCATGCATGGAAGGCCCCGTGCATGGGAGAAAATCCAGTCTCATTGTCTTGGTTGCTCGCGAAGTCTCCAGTGTTGAAATGGTTGATGTTGGACGCCGTGCTTGGTTGAGGCTTCTCAGGGTGTATGCATCCGAGGCACAATGCACGACATGTCAACGCTTCCTTCATGGCTTCTTCCTCCGACCCGGTCATGTCCTGGAACCCACTTATCGACTCTCTAGACGCTTAAGGTGGTGGAAGGGGGTACGTTGACTGTTTGTTGTGACACTGTTTAGGTACTCTGTGTCTCGTCTCTTCGTCTTCTGGAGTTCGGACTAGGCGAGGCTAGTGTTGTGGTTTTTCCTTTGAGAATTTTTACGGTACATCATCCTACTCAAAATAGTCGGTAGTATAATGTTGATCCAATGATCAATATTAATCCCTCCAATTTTTGCGGTAGGACATTTCGGTAATTCACTTGTAGGGTAGATTTGTCCTTTCTTAAATTTAATCACAATTCTTAAATAATGCAATTAATCACAATTTGACCCATCTCGACTACACAGACGTTTGCCATTCATCACTCGAAGCAGCCGTCCGACATCCGTCTCCTCGATCGCAGAGAGCCGAACGTCGGTCACTACCCTCAGATCTTCTTTCCCTGCGTCCCAGCAACGAGCTGACGACGCAGCCGCCTCACGCCACCGTCCCGTGATCTTCCTCCCCTGCGTCCCAGCGACGACGCAGCCGCCCCATGCCGCCGTCCTGTGATCTTCCTCCCCTGCGTCCCAGTGACGACGCAGCCGTCCTGTGATCTTCCTCCACTGCGGCCTAGCGACGAGGCAGCCACCCCTTGTCAGCGCTGGTAGCAGTGTGCGTGCTTCTTGGAACGGAACGGGAAGAAATCGGCCTTGCTCCACCGGCAGTACCTCTGTGCTGCTGCTCCCGAACCGCCATGACTGCGCACACATGACTGGGAAAGGCTGAGTTTTGATAAGTGAATTCAGGGTATTAAGTTACAACAGGGTTGTAATTCGTTAGTGCAGCATTTGTGTGTGTGTGTGTGCGCGCGCGCTGTGATTTAGAAGTGGGTGTGATGGATACTGATGGATTAGTTTGTGCTTGGTGTAGAACTGTTCTTGGAGGGCTGTGCGGTGCGGACGGGGATTGGGAAATGGGGAATGAAGACATGAAGTCCCGCAAGTTCTGCCCTTCAATCGTTTTTGGACGGAACCAGCCCGCGGTTTCGCTAAACACTGACCTACTGAAAAAGCCCCTGGCCACAAAATATACTACCGAAAATCTGATGTAGTATTGTTAAATCTGAGCCGTCCTAACATAGAAATAAACGGTCCATATTAATCTGATGCACTGCAAAAGGTCTCCTTCCTTTTGTTCTGCTTTTTTTCTCCTCTTACCCACACTTAATGTGATTCCTCTACCTGTATGTTGTATTGTTCTCTTCTACCTATCAATGCAAAAAAAATACAAAATTCTTTGCATATTTGCGAAAAAATACACTCTAGCACACAAATGAAAAGTTTGGTCACAAAATGAAGTAGACATAGGAGGATAGAGACAAGGGGTGACTCGCCCCTACGTCGCTCCTCGGGGCGGCATGGGCGGAAACCCAGTGCCCCCGCCGCCGATCCACCATCCCCTCCCCCCCCCTCGCCGCCCCCGGCGCACGCATGCGGGCAAAGCCCCCCGGAGGCCTGCGGCGGCGGGATCCGATCACCCAGTGCGCAGGTGGTGGAGGGGGCTCGGGTGTTGTAGGTCAGCCGCTGCTCCAGCGGCCCCTAAAGGCGTAGATCCGGCCCCTGGTGGCTCTCGGCGGTATGGGGCGGGGTGGCGCCCCCCCGGCTAGGTACTGCGGTTCTGGCCGACCTTGCTGACCCGGCGTGGCTGGCGGCGTGATGGGTGGTGGGGGAGGCTCAGCCCCCCTCGGCTACGCGGTGAGCGACCTCTGCGGCGCTTCTGGCTGCGTCAGCGGACTCCGATGGCTTCGGCTAGGCATTCTCTCCGACGTGTGGGGGTATGGTGGCTGCCCAACATCCTGCTCTCATGAAGCTTGGTGGTCTCCGTGGCTATGCGGTGGTGAGCGCCAAATCTGGCCGGTTTGGCCGGCTCCGGCTCACTGGCGGTTGCTGGCGGTGAGGATGGCGGATCCTGCGTGATGGTGGCGTCGTCGTCGTGTAGGAGGTGTGTGGGACAGCGGGCTTGCGGACCGGTGGTGCTGCACCACCGGTTGCGTGGGGGTGCTCGGCGAGGTGGCTCCGGACGGAAGCCTAGACAGCACAGCGTCCACATACGTCGATTTTCCTCCTTGGGGGGTCGTTGTTGAGCCTCTCCTTGCCGAGCACCTTCCAACCTTGGCCTTCGGGCGAAAGCCTAAGACTTCGGTTTGAGTCGGGCGACGGCGTCGTTCTCCCACGTCGCTACCCTCTTGGGGGTATCGCCTTGAAGGTCATCAATCCCCATTGCGCTTTCCCAAAGCTGGACGCGCACGACATCGGGGTCGGCAGGTGCCCGACTAACGATGTGGATGGTTGGCACTACTTCCTGTGTGGCAACGATGGCGGCTTTGGGCGGAGTTGGTTTGCAGCTGAGTTTTGGTAGTCGGTCTCATTCGGCGTGTTCGAGGGGTTGCCGGGCCTCACTTGGTCCTTCTGAAGTCGGAGTTGTTGAGGTGGTGATGTAGGGTGGAACCCTAATGTGGTGATCTTTTCACACTTGGAGGGGAAAAAGGGCAAATTGAGGGAAGAACACAAAGCAAACACTCAATTAACACAAATCCAATCACACATGTGCTAAATCCACATACACATAAGGAGATACACGGGTCCAAATCCAACACAAGAGGGTAAAAGGGTAGCTAGTTCATCCCAATCCTTGAAGGAGTTGAGGTCTTGAATCCTAGGAGGATCTTCCCACAAGGGAGTCTTGAATCCACTTGGGGGATCTTCTCACACGCTCACATGGAGGTCTTGATCTCCATGGGAGAGGTAGGTGGATGAGCAAAACTCAATCTCTAATATGAGCTATCACTTTGCTAACCCTAGTTCGTCCAAGTGAAGGGGTATTTATAGTCTAGGGAGAGAGAGGGGGATACATGGGTCGAAACCCTAGTGGCTGCGCACAGGCAGTGTCCGAACGTCCGAAAGTTACCGGTCGTCCGGTGTCTCGCGAAAGACCAGACGTCCGGTGTGGGTCGGACGTCCGACATTTAGGCTCGGGTGGAGAGTTGCTGGATTTCCGAAGATGGGCGGACGTCCGGAGGGCGTCGGTCTTCTGTCAATTTGGTACTGGACTTGGTGCACTAGATTTCCGGAGAGGCTCGGTTGTCCGGTCGCTGGGACGTGTCGGACGTCTGGTAGTTGCCGGTCGTCCGGCCGCTGTAGAGTTCCTCGTCTTGGCCTTCTGGCTGGCCGACCCTCGGGGCGCCGACCGGCCGGTAGGGTCGTCCGGTGGCTGTAGCTTGCTGGCAGCTCTTCCTGTTGCTTCTTATGCTCGGTGTCTTCGCCGTCTTGTCCGTTGGTCGTAGCAGCTCCATGGCCTTCCTCCAAGTACATGATCACACATAGTGTCTCCTCTTGAGATAGTAGCCATGTCTCGCATGTAGAATGTGTGAGTTCGGAGAGGAGCGAGTTCACCTTGGTTTCGATAGCCCTTGCACGAGCTCTAGTTATTGGTCCACGTGGTTGTTGGGGAACGTTGCATGGGAAACAAAAATTTTCCTACGCACACACAAGATCTATCCATGGTGATGAGCATCTACGAGAGGGAGAGTGAATCTACATACCCTTGTAGATCGCTAAGCGGAAGCGTTAATAAACGCGGTTGATGTAGTCGAACGTCTTCGCGATCCAAATCGCCGAGCGTCCCGCGATCCAATCACGATCCTTCCGATCTAGTGCCGAACGGACGGCACCTCCGCGTTCAACACACGTACGGCTTGATGACGCCTTCACCTCCTCGATCCAGCGAGCGATGGTGAAGTAGTGGTTGAGTTCCAGCAGCACGACGGCGTGGTGATGGTGGTGAGGAACAATCTCTGCAGGGCTTCGCCAAGCGCTACGGAGATTATGACGGAGGAACTAGAGGGTTAGGGTTGCCGCACACGGCTTGGGGAAATCTTGATGTGTCCCGTGTGCTAGCCCTGCCCCTCTATTTATATGTTGAGCCTTGGGGTCTAAACTTGGAGTAAAAGCCTCCTCCGGGTCGGTTTTGCCCGCACAAGGTCGGTTTGGCCCGCAGGGAAAGAGTCCAACTCAGATCCCTGCCGAACCGTGCACAGCCGCGCACAAGCGGTAGTACCGCTTCACACAAGCGGTAGTACCGCTTGGGCGGTAGTACCGCTTCACACAAGCGGTAGTACCGCTCCGGCGGTAGTACCGCTTCACCAAGCGGTAGTACCGCTTACGCGGCAGCAAAACTACTTTTGCACTTTCCAATACCTTGTGGGCTTTATCCCTTTGGCTCATATAAAGTGTTGCTGCACCCGAACACTTCGGTAAACATCCGGAACCCCTTCCGGTGAACTCCGGAACCCTTCCAGAAATCAAAACACTATTATCACATATATCAATCTTTACCTCCGGACTATTCCGGAGATCCTCGTCATGTCCGGGATCTTATCCGGGACTCCGAACAACTTTCGGTCACCAACATAATAACTCAATTATACTAATCGTCACCAAACGTTAAGTGTGTAGACCCTGCGGGTTCGAGAACTATGTAGACATGACCGAGACACCTCTACGGCCAATAACCAATAGCGGGACCTGGATGCCCATATTGGCTCCTACATATTCTACGAAGATCTTTATCGGTCGAACCTCTATGTCAAGGATTCAGTTAATCCCGTATGCTGTTCCCTTTGTTCTTCGGTATGTTACTTGCCCGAGATTCGATCGTCGGTATCACTATACCTAGTTCAATCTCGTTACCGGCAAGTCTCTTTACTCGTTCCGTAATACAAGATCTCGTGGCTAACACTTTAGTCACATTGCTTGCAAGGCTCATTGTGATGTTGTATTACCGAGTGGGCCCTGAGATACCTCTCCGTCATACGGAGTAACAAATCCCAGTCTTGATCCATGCCAACCCAACAGACACCCTCGGAGATACCTGTAGAGCACCTTTATAGTCACCCAGTTACGTTGCGACGTTTGATACACACAAGGTATTCCTCCGGTGTTAGTGAGTTGCATGATCTCATGGTCAAAGGAACAGATACTTGACATGCAGAAAACAATAGCAATAAACTGACACGATCAAATGCTACGTTTACAGTTTGGGTCTTGTCCATCACATCATTCTCCTAATGATGTGATCCCGTTATCAAATGACATCTCATGTCCATGGCTAGGAAACCTTAACCATCTTTGATCAACAAGCTAGTCAACTAGAGGCTTACTAGGGACACAGTGTTGTCTATGTACCCACACATGTATTTGAGTTTCCAATCAATACAATTATAGCATGGATAATAAACGATTATCATGAACAAGGAAATATAATAATAACCAATTTATTATTGCCTCTAGGGCATATTTCCAACAGTCTCCCACTTGCACTAGAGTCAATAATCTAGTTCACATCACTATGTGATTTACATTGTAATGAATCGAACACCCATGCAGTTCTGGTGTTGTTCATGTTTAGCCCTTGAAAGAGGTTTAGTCAACGGATCTGCAACATTTAGATCCGTGGGTACTTTGCAAATATTTATGTCGTCCTCCTTGATGTAATCGCGGATGGAATTGAAACGTCGCTTTATGTGTCTGGTCCTCTTGTGAAATCTTGGTTCCTTGGCTAGAGCAATGGCACCAGTATTATCACAAAACAGAGTCATTGGGTTAAGCGCACTAGGCACTACTCCAAGATCTGTCATGAACTCCTTCATCCAGACACCTTCCTTCGCCGCCTCCGAGGCAGCGATGTACTCCGCTTCGCATGTAGAATCAGCTACCACGCTTTGCTTGGAACTGCACCAGCTAACCGCACCCCCATTAAGAATAAACACGTATCCGGTTTGAGACTTAGAGTCATCCGGATCAGTGTCAAAGCTTGCATCGACGTAACCCTTTACGACGAGCTCTTGATCACCTCCATAAACGAGAAACATATCCTTAGTCCTTTTCAGGTACTTCAGGATATTCTTGACCGCCGTCCAGTGTTCCATTCCTGGATCACCTTGAAACCTTCCGACCATACTTATGGCAAGGCTGACATCGGGTCTTGTGCACAGCATTGCATACATGATAGAGCCTATGGCTGAAGCATAGGGGATGACACTCATCTTTTCTCTATCTTCTGCAGTCACTGGGCATTGAGTCTTACTCAACTTCACACCTTGCAAAACAGGCAAGAACCCCTTCTTGGACTGATCCATTTTGAACTTCTTCAAAATCTTATCAAGGTATGTGCTTTGTGAAAGTCCTATTAAACGTCTTGATCTATCTCTATAGATCTTGATGCCTAATATGAAAGCAGCTTCTCCTAGGTCCTTCATTGAAAAACTCTTGTTCAAATATTCCTTCACGCTTTCCAACATTTCTATATTGTTTCCAATCAGCAATATGTCATCCACATATAATATTAGAAACGCTATAGAGCTCCCACTCACTTTCTTGTAAATACAAGCTTCTCCGTAAACTTGTATAAACTCGAACGCTTTGATCACTTCATCAAAGCGAAGATTCCAACTCCGAGATGCTTGCACCAGTCCATAAATGGATCGCTGGAGTTTGCAAACTTTGTCAGCATTCTCTGGATCGACAAAACCTTCTGGTTGCATCATATACAACTCTTCCTTAAGGTAACCGTTAAGGAACGCTGTTTTGACATCCATCTGCCAAATTTCATAATCGAAAAAGGCAGCTATTGCTAACATGATTCTGACGGACTTAAGCATCGCTACGGGTGAGAAGGTCTCATCGTAGTCAACTCCTTGAACTTGTGAAAAACCCTTTGCCACAAGTCGAGCTTTATAGACGGTGACATAACCGTCCGCGTCCGTCTTCCTCTTAAAGATCCATTTGTTCTGAATGGCCTTACGCCCTTCAGGTAATACTTCCAAAGTCCATACTTTGTTTTCATACATGGATCCCATCTCGGATTTCATGGCCTCTAACCACTTCTCGGAATCCGGGCCCATCATCGCTTCTCCATAGCTCGTAGGTTCATCGTTGTCTAACAACATGACTTCTAAGACAGGGTTGCCGTACCACTCAGGAGCAGTACGCGTCCTTGTCGACCTACGAGGTTCGATAGCAACTTGATCCAAAGCTTCATGATCATCATCATTAACTTCCTCTTCAGCTAATGTAGGCTCCACAGAAACAACTTTCTGCGCTGCGCTACTCTCAGGTTGAAGTAAAGGTTCAACAACCTCATCAAGTTCTATCTTCCTCCCACTCAATTCTTTCGAGAGAAACTCTTTCTCAAGAAATGTTCCGTTTTTAGCGACAAACACTTTGCCTTCGGATCTGAGATAGAAGGTATACCCAACTGTCTCTTTTGGGTATCCTATGAAGACGCATTTCTCCGCTTTGGGTTCCAGCTTTTCAGGCTGAAGCTTTTTGACATAAGCATCACATCCCCAAACTTTAAGAAACGACAGCTTTGGCTTCTTGCCAAACCAAAGTTCATATGGCGTCGTCTCAACGGATTTCGATGGTGCCCTATTTAAAGTGAATGCAGCTGTCTCTAATGCATAACCCCAAAACGAAAGTGGCAAATCGGCAAGAGACATCATAGATCGCACCATATCTAATAAGGTTCGATTACGACGTTCGGACACACCATTACGCTGTGGTGTTCCAGGCGGTGTTAGTTGTGAAACAATTCCACATTGTCTTAAGTGACTGCCAAACTCATAACTCAGATATTCTCCTCCTCGATCAGATCGTAGGAATTTAATCTTCTTGTTACGATGATTCTCAACTTCACTCTGAAATTGTTTGAACTTTTCAAATGTTTCAGACTTGTGTTTCATTAAGTAAATATACCCATATCTACTTAAGTCATCAGTGAAGGTGAGAAAGTAACGATAACCACCGCGCGCCTCAATGCTCATCGGACCGCACACATCAGTATGTATGATTTCCAATAAGTCACTTGCCCGTTCCATTATTCCAGAGAACGGCGTTTTAGTCATCTTGCCCATGAGGCATGGCTCACATGTGTCAAGTGATTCAAAATCAAGTGACTCCAAAAGTCCATCAGCATGGAGCTTCTTCATGCGTTTTACGCCAATATGACCTAAACGGCAGTGCCACAAGAAAGTGGTATTATCATTATCAATTCTACATCTTTTGGCATCAATGTTATGAACATGTGTATCATTACTATCGAGATTCAATAAGAATAAACCCCTCACATCGGGTGCATGACCATAAAAGATATTACTCATATAAATAGAACAACCATTATTCTCTGATTTAAATGAGTAAGCGTCTCGCAATAAACAAGATCCAGATATAATGTTCATGCTTAACGCAGGCACCAAATAACACTTATTTAGGTTCATCACTAATCCCGACGGTAATCGAAGAGCGAGCGTGCCGACGGCGATCACATCAACCTTGGAACCATTTCCCACGCGCATCGTCACTTCGTCCTTTGCCAGCCTCCGTCTATTCCGCAGTTCCTGTTTTGAGTTGCAAATATGAGCAACCGCACCGGTATCAAATACCCAGGCACTACAACGAGAGTTGGTAAGGTACACATCAATAACATGTATATCATATATACCTTGTTTGTTGTTGGCCGCCTTCTTGTCAGCCAAATACTTGGGGCAATTCCGCTTCCAGTGTCCAGTTCCCTTGCAATGAAAACACACAGTTTCTGGTTTGGGTCCAGCCTTGGGTTTCTTCACGAGAGGAGCAACTGCTTTGCCACTCTTCTTGGAGTTACCCTTCTTACCCTTGCCATTTTTCTTGAAACTAGTGGTTTTATTGACCATCAACACTTGATGCTCCTTCTGAATTTCAGACTCAGCGGCTTTCAGCATCGCAAACAGCTCGGCGACTGACTTGTTCATCCCGTGCATGTTATAGTTCAACACGAAGCTCTTGTAGCTAGGTGGCAATGATTGAAGAACTCTGTCAGTGATAGCCTCTGGCGGAAGGGGCATCCCTAACTCAGCCAGACGGGTGGAGTACCCAGACATTCTGAGCACGTGATCACTGATAGACCCGTTCTCCTCCATCTTACAAGCATAGAACTTATCGGAGATCTCATATCTCTCGATCCGGGCATTCTTCTGAAAGATAAACTTCAATTCCTGGAACATCTCATATGCTCCATGACGTTCAAAACGTCTTTGAAGTCCCGGTTCTAAGCCATACAACATTGCACATTGAACTATTGAGTAATCATCAGAACGAGCCTGCCAGGCGTTCACAACGTCTAGAGACTCAACTGGAGCGGGTGGATCACCAAGCGGTGCATCAAGGACATAAGCCTTCTGGGAAGCCGTAAGGATAATCCTTAGATTACGGGCCCAGTCCACAAAGTTACTTCCATCATCTTTCAACTTAGCTTTCTCTAGGAACGCATTAAAATTCAGGGGTGCTACTGCGCGAGCCATGATCTACAACATAAATATAGCAAAGACAACTTAGACTATTGTTCTAGATAATGAGTTTAGTTAATCATATTACTTAAAAACTCCCACTCAAATTGACATCCCTCCGGTCATTCGAGTGTAACATGATCCAAATCCACCAACTCAAGTCCGATCATCACGTGAGTTGAGGTGGTTTCAATGGTGAACATCTTCATGTTGATCATATCTACTATATGACTCATGTTCGACCTTTCGGTCTCTTGTGTTCCGAGGCCATGTCTGTACATGCTAGGCTCGTCAAGTTTAACCCGAGTGTTCCGCACGTGTAACATGGCTTACACCCGTTGTATGCGAACGTAGAGTCTATCACACCCGATCATCACGGCGTGTCTCGAAACGACGAACTTTCGCAACGGTGCACACTTGGGGAGAACACAATTTTATCTTGAAATTTAAGTGAGGGATCACCTTATAATGCTACCGTCGTCCTAAGCAAAATAAGATGCATAAAAGGATTAACATCACATGCAAATCATAAGTGACATGATATGGCCATGAACTCGTGCTTTTGATCTCCATCTCCAAAGCACCGGCATGATCTCCATCGTCACCGGCATGACACCATGATCTCCATCATCTTGATCTCCATCAACGTGTCGCCATAAGGTTGTCGCGCCGACTGTTGCTTCCACGACTATTGCTAACGTTTAGCGATAAAGTAAAGCATTACATAGCGCTTAATGATTGACACGCAGGTCATACAATAATTAAAGACAACTCTATGGCTCCTGCCAGTTGCCGTACTCATCGACATGCAAGTCGTGATATTCTATACAACACATGATCATCTCATACATCACATATATCTCATCATGTAATTGGCCATATCACATCACAACATACCCTGCAAAAACAAGTTAGACGTCCTCTAATTGTTGTTGCAAATTTTACGTGGCTGCTACGGGTTTGCAAGAACCGTTCTTACCTACGCAAAACCACAACGTGGTGTAGTGATTGCTTTTTGATCTTCTAAAAGAACCCTCTTCATTGAACCGATTCAACTAAAGTGAGAGAGACAGACACCCGCCAGTCACCTTTATGCAACAAGTGCACGCAGCGGTAAAACCAGTCTCGCGTAAGCGTACGCGTAATGTCGGTCCGGGCCGCTTCATCTCACAATACCGCTGAATCAAGTATCAACTAGTAACGGCAAGCAATATGTATACACCCACGCCCACAACTCGTTTGTGTTCTACTCGAGATCTCATCTACGCATAGACCTGGCTCATGATGCCACTGTTGGGGAACGTTGCATGGGAAACAAAAATTTTCCTACGCACACACAAGATCTATCCATGGTGATGAGCATCTACGAGAGGGAGAGTGAATCTACATACCCTTGTAGATCGCTAAGCGGAAGCGTTAATAAACGCGGTTGATGTAGTCGAACGTCTTCGCGATCCAAATCGCCGAGCGTCCCGCGATCCAATCACGATCCTTCCGATCTAGTGCCGAACGGACGGCACCTCCGCGTTCAACACACGTACGGCTTGATGACGCCTTCACCTCCTCGATCCAGCGAGCGATGGTGAAGTAGTGGTTGAGTTCCAGCAGCACGACGGCGTGGTGATGGTGGTGAGGAACAATCTCTGCAGGGCTTCGCCAAGCGCTACGGAGATTATGACGGAGGAACTAGAGGGTTAGGGTTGCCGCACACGGCTTGGGGAAATCTTGATGTGTCCCGTGTGCTAGCCCTGCCCCTCTATTTATATGTTGAGCCTTGGGGTCTAAACTTGGAGTAAAAGCCTCCTCCGGGTTGGTTTTGCCCGCACAAGGTCGGTTTGGCCCGCAGGGAAAGAGTCCAACTCGGATCCCTGCCGAACCGTGCACAGCCGCGCACAAGCGGTAGTACCGCTTCACACAAGCGGTAGTACCGCTTGGGCGGTAGTACCGCTTCACACAAGCGGTAGTACCGCTCCGGCGGTAGTACCGCTTCACCAAGCGGTAGTACCGCTTACGCGGCAGCAAAACTACTTTTGCACTTTCCAATACCTTGTGGGCTTTATCCCTTTGGCTCATATAAAGTGTTGCTGCACCCGAACACTTCGGTAAACATCCGGAACCCCTTCCGGTGAACTCCGGAACCCTTCCAGAAATCAAAACACTATTATCACATATATCAATCTTTACCTCCGGACTATTCCGGAGATCCTCGTCATGTCCGGGATCTTATCCGGGACTCCGAACAACTTTCGGTCACCAACATAATAACTCAATTATACTAATCGTCACCAAACGTTAAGTGTGTAGACCCTGCGGGTTCGAGAACTATGTAGACATGACCGAGACACCTCTACGGCCAATAACCAATAGCGGGACCTGGATGCCCATATTGGCTCCTACATATTCTACGAAGATCTTTATCGGTCGAACCTCTATGTCAAGGATTCAGTTAATCCCGTATGCTGTTCCCTTTGTTCTTCGGTATGTTACTTGCCCGAGATTCGATCGTCGGTATCACTATACCTAGTTCAATCTCGTTACCGGCAAGTCTCTTTACTCGTTCCGTAATACAAGATCTCGTGGCTAACACTTTAGTCACATTGCTTGCAAGGCTCATTGTGATGTTGTATTACCGAGTGGGCCCTGAGATACCTCTCCGTCATACGGAGTAACAAATCCCAGTCTTGATCCATGCCAACCCAACAGACACCCTCGGAGATACCTGTAGAGCACCTTTATAGTCACCCAGTTACGTTGCGACGTTTGATACACACAAGGTATTCCTCCGGTGTTAGTGAGTTGCATGATCTCATGGTCAAAGGAACAGATACTTGACATGCAGAAAACAATAGCAATAAACTGACACGATCAAATGCTACGTTTACAGTTTGGGTCTTGTCCATCACATCATTCTCCTAATGATGTGATCCCGTTATCAAATGACATCTCATGTCCATGGCTAGGAAACCTTAACCATCTTTGATCAACAAGCTAGTCAACTAGAGGCTTACTAGGGACACAGTGTTGTCTATGTACCCACACATGTATTTGAGTTTCCAATCAATACAATTATAGCATGGATAATAAACGATTATCATGAACAAGGAAATATAATAATAACCAATTTATTATTGCCTCTAGGGCATATTTCCAACAGTGGTGTCTTGGGATACGAAGGTAGGTCCATGGGGATGACCGTAGGATGCTCCGCATCATCTCCCCCCCCCCCTTGGAAAAGATCCGTCCTCGGATCGAAATCCTTATCACCATGGAAGGGAGATAGGTCTTTGACGTTGAAGATGTCGCTCACGTTGTACTTGTCGCGCGGAATGTCAATCTTGTAGGCATTGTTGTTGTAGCGTGCTAGCACCTTGAACGGTCCATCGGCTCGAGGTAGGAGTTTGGACTTGCGCTCGTTGGGGGAAGCGTTCTTTGCGTAGGTGTAGCCACACAAAATCTCCGGGCTTGAACACCATGGGGTGTTTGTTGTCGTTAAGCTTAGTCGCGATGCGTTGTACTTGGCGCTCGATCATGTGCCTTGTATCTTCATGCACCTTCTTGAGGTAGCTTGCTCATGCACTCGCGTCCATGTTGATGCACTCTTGTAGTGGTAGTGGTAGAATGTCCAATGGGGACAACGGGTTGAAGCCATAGACGACCTCAAAGGGGGACTTGCCAGTTGTAGAATGTCGTGCTCGATTGTAGGCGTACTCGGCGATGGGAAAACATTCCTCCCACTCCTTGATGTTCCTCTTGATCAACACGCGGAGGAGTGTGGATAGCGTCTGGTTGGTGACCTCCGTTTGGCCGTCGGTTTGCGGGTGATATGCCGAAGAGAATAGTAGCTTGATTCCGAGCTTGGCGCAAAGTGTCTTCCAAAAGTAGCTAAGGAACTTGACGTCGTGGTCCGATACAATTGTCTTGGGCACTCCTTGCAATCGCAAGATTTCCCTACAAAAGAGATTTGCAACATGTGAAACATCGTCGATCTTGTTACATGGAATAAAATATGCCATCTTAGAGAAATGGTCCACAACAACAAATACCGAATCTTTGCCGTTTTGAGTTCGAGGCAAACCAAGCACAAAATCCATACTAATGTCTTCACATGGGTGATACGGAATAGGAAGTGGCATATATAGACAATGGTATTGTGCTTTAGACTTAGCTTTGCTGCATGTAGAGCACCGGTTGGTGTAGCGTGAGACGTCGCGAAACATCTTTGGCCAAAAGTAGTTCTTGGAGAGTGTGGCGAATGTCTTGTCTCGTCCAAAATGTCCCATAAGTCCTCACCGTGAGCCTCTTGCAAAAGCAACAAACGAAGAGAAGACTCGGGGATACAAAGTATGTTAGGTCGCATAAGATAACCATCCTTCACATAATATCGCTCCCAAGTGTTGTGCGTTAGGCATTTGGCATAAGAAATCGCAAATGAAACATCATGCTCATACAAGTCTTTAATGTGCTCAAACCTTATAACATTCAATTCAAGTTGAGTAACCAACATGCACTTGCGGAAAAGAGCGTCCGCCACAACATTTTTCTTACCTTTGATGTACTTGATAACATAAGGAAAAGACTCAATGAACTCACTCCATTTGGCATGACGCTTATTCAATTTGGTTTGACCCTTAAGGTATTTAAGCGTTTCATGATCCGTATGGATGACAAATTCACGAGGGCGAAGATAGTGTTCCCACACATGCAAGACTCTCACTAAAGCATATAACTCTTTGTCATAAATGGGATAGTTAAGTTGCGCTACGGAAAGTTTTTCGCTAAAGTATGCGATTGAGCGCTTCTCTTGCATTAACACGCCACCTATGTCATTGCCACTAGCATCGCAATGTACTTCAAAGGTTTTCTCAAAATTGGGAAAGGCAAGTAATGGAGCATGTGTAAGCAAGTTCTTAAGCTCATGAAATGCGGCATCTTGGGAAGGACCCCAAATAAATGGTGCATTCTTCTTACTCAATGCGTGTAATGGTGATGCAATAGTGCTAAAATGCTTCACAATGCATCGATAAAATCCTGCTAAGCCAAGGAAGCTACGCACTTGAAGCAAATTGGTTGGTTGTGGCCAAGTTTTAATAGCATCAATTTTAGCTTCATCAACTTGAACGCCCTTAGAGGAGACTACAAATCCTAAAAAAACAAGTTTATCAACACTGAAAGTGCATTTTCCCATGTTTGCATAAAGTCGCTCGTTTCTAAGAACTTGCAAGATGTCCCTAAGGTGTTTCACATGATCATCAAGAGATTGGCTAAACACAAGGATATAATCAAAATATACCACAACACAAATGCCAATGTATTTGCGAAGAACATAGTGCATCACACACATAAAAGTGCTAGGAGCTTGAGATAAGCCCATAGGCATGAGTAACCATTCATATAAGCCAAATTTAGTTTTGAAAGCCGTTTTCCATTCATCACCCTCTTGCATGCGAACTTGATAGTAACCACTTTCAAGGTCAATTTTGGAGAAAATGGTGGCTCCACTAAGTTCACCTAGCATGTCATCAAGGCGTGGAATGGGATGGCGATATCTAACGGTGATAGCATTAATTGGACGGCAATCGGAACTGTCAGGGGGATGACCCCCGGGTAGGCAACGAAGCCCCAAGCCTTTTTCAAAACATCGGGGCGGCCCGCGTCCCTCAATCCGGCTGGCCGTCTGGCCGGCTCCTCGACGCGGGCCGGCTGGGCGCGGCCCCGCGTCCGGTCCAGCTGGCGACGGGTCAGCGGCCATCCCATCCATCCGTACAACAAGATGGCTCTCCACGACGGGAGAGCGTGGCTACAGTGCGGCCGTATCCGCTGACCCGGGCGACCGACGTCAGCGCGGCCCTCCACTGTAGCTCCATGCTACTTGTGAGCTGCGTTGGTAATTCCCTGAAGAGGAAGGGAGATGCAGTACAGTAGAGATAAGTATTTCCCTCAGTTATAAAACCAAGGTTATCAATCCAGTAGGAGAATCACGCAACACCTCGTTAGCAGCACCTGCACACAAAACAACAAATCCTTGCACCCAACGCAAACAAGGGGTTGTCAATCCCTCGGCGGTTAATTGCAAGATTAAATTGTATGGTGATAGATAGATAGATTGATCTAAAATATAAAATAAAATAAATAAAGTAAAAGCGCAACAAGGTATTTTTAGGATTTTTAATATATGATAGAAGTAGAATATAAATGATAAAAGTAGACCTGGGGGCCATAGTTTTCACTAGAGGCTTCTCTCATGAAAATAGCATACGGTGGGTGAACAAATTACTGTTGGGCAATTGATAGAAAAGCAAATAATCATAACGATATCCAAGGCAATGATCATGTATATAGGCATCACGTCCGAAACAAGTAGATCGACTCCTGCCTGCATCTACTACTATTACTCCACACATCGACCGCTATCCAGCATGCATCTAGTGTATTAAGTCCATAAAGAACGGAGTAACGCCTTAAGCAAGATGACATGATGTAGACAAAGTAAACTCACGCATGAATAAACCCCATCTTTTTACCCTTAATAGCAACGATACATACGTGTCATGTCCCTTTCTGTCACTGGGATTGAGCACCGCAAGATCGAACCCATTACAAAGCACCTCTTCCCATGGCAAGATAAATCAATCTAGTTGGCCAAACCAAATCAATAGATCGGAGAAGAAATATGAAGCTATAATAATCATGCATAAAAGAGTTCAGAGAAAACTCAAATAATATTCATGGATAATCTGATCATAAACTCACAATTCATCGGATTCCAACAAACACACCGCAAAAAGTGATTACATCAGATAGAACTCCAAGAACATCGAGGAGAACATTGTATTGAAGATCAAAAAGAGAGAAGAAGCCATCTACCTACTAACTATGGACCCGAAGGTCTGTGGTAAACTACTCACGCATCATTGGAAGGGCAGCAAGGTTGATGGAGAGCCCCTCCGTGATTGATTCCCCCTCCGGCGGAGTACCGGAAAAGGCCTCCAGATGGGATCTCTCGAGAACAGAAGCTTGCGGCGGCGGAAAAAGTATCATGGACTCCTTTGTTGGTTTCCCAATTTTAGAGAATTTACAGTGGAGGAATTAGGTCAAACGGAGCTGTGTGGGCCCCATGAGCCAACAGGGAGCGCCTGCCCCCCCCAGGCGCGCCGTGGTGCCTCGTGGGCCACTGCTTCATCTTCTCGTCTCCTCCCGAAGCTTCTAGTATTTGTTATGTCCTGAAAAAAAATTCCAAAAAGTTTCGTGGCATTTGGACTTTGTTTGGTACTGATATTCTGGAAAACCAAAAACAGGCAAAAAACAGCAACTGGCATTGGGCACTAAGTTAATAGGTTAGTCCCAAAAAATGATATATAATTGCTGTAAATGTATATAAAAACATCCAAGATTGATAACATAATAGCATGGAACAATCAAAAATTATAGATATGTTGGAGACGTATCACTCCACGATGCCAACCACTCCGTGACGCGGGAGGCGACGGGCAACAGTGCCGAGCAGCCGGCGGGCCCCATTGCCGGCTCCAGACGCCGACAGCCGGGCCCCACCCGCACGTAGATTTACCAATGTAACCTTGGGGGATCGGGCTATAAGACCCCACAGGAGCCCTCCATGCAGGGGGCCGCCCTATTGATCCACCACACACACCCAAACATTTACAGGAGAGGTAGAATGGAGAGCTAGCTCCTTCTTCCTCCTCCGTCCAAAACAGCTCCAGGAGCAACTTTGTAGCCCTTGTGCATATCATACCATTTCGGCAGGACTAGGGGTGTTACCTCCCACGGAGGGCCCCGAACCTGGGTACATTTTGTGTCTCACACTCGCGCGTGCCGACCTCGCTTCCAGAACCCACCGGCGTCCTCACGCAACCCCCACTTTTAGCCATCTCATGGCGTCTGCCGTGATTTCACTACGACAGTTGGCGCCCACCGTGGGGATGTTCGCGGCGTCGGCCGGAGTCAAGTTCCGGACGAGGCCCTTCACCAGCTCCGGCGAGCGCATTGCGCACGGCTTGGTCCGTGCGCCTTGCGCGGCCAACCCCACCGGCTGTGGCGCGGCGCCTGGCGCGGACGCCGCGTGCCCCGCGGACTGCTCCATTGTTCCCTTCGGCGTGCTGCGCATCTTCGTCGCGCTCATCCCCGATGAGTACCCTAGCGAGGTACACAGCTTCTCCGACTCGCCCGTCCCTGTCGGCTACGCCGTCTCCAGCGATGTTGCGGACCTCTGCACTCGCGTAGAGGTGCTGACCACCAGCTCCAGCCTCGGCTCCTCGCGTGGCAAGGATAAGGCCGCTGCGGCTGCTGCGGCTCACACCAGCCGGGGCGACCCGCTGCTCGCGACGCCGCAGAGCTTGCGCGCTCCCATCACGCCTGACGCCGACCCGGCTGCCGCTGCGGTACAGCTCAACGAAGACCGTCAGCACCTGCTGGACGAGGCCACGACGCTCGCTGTGGCGCGGCGCCGGCTGGAGTCCGCCCAGCGGGAGTATGATACCGCCCACGGCCTCACGCCGGCTGGTGCCGAGCCCAGCCGAGTTGCCGAGGTGCGGCTTCGTGGTGGCGCCATCGGCCGTGCGCTAGGCGCTGGCCGGCCCACCTACGACACCCCGTCAAGAACATGCACGCCGCACAGGAGGCCATGGCGGACCTCGAGTTTCTGGAGGGCGAAGAGCTGCTGCAGCAACAGCAACGCGTTCGCGACCTCATCACCGCTGTGAACCTGCAGCAGAAGCGGTTCGAGCCGGCCCCGCCCACCGCCTCCGCGTCGGGGCACACTGGGGACCCGGACAGAGTCCTCCAGGACACGCAGCAGGCCTCTTCCCCACACGCCAGCATAAGCCACTTCGGCCGGCACCGCGTAGGCTGGAGCCGGCGCAACCGCGCCACGACGGCCGGTGACGGCGTCGTTGACGAGTCGGCTGGAGACGGCCAGCTCCAGCAGCTGGAGCGCCCCTTGCCGCCGGCTCGGCGCCCCTAGCCGGCCTCTACCGGTGCAGTGCCACGCGAGCCCTACAACGACAATGATGCCCGCCATCGCATCGACCGGCTGGCGCGGTCCACGACAGTCGAGGAGGAGAGCTCCGTCGGCCCCGCCTGTTTCGGGCCACGCATCCGCGAGGAACCTTTTCCCAAGGGCTTCTCGCTGGCCCGCGACACCCCCAAGTACAGTGGCGTCACCAAGCTGGAGGACTGGCTGGTCGACTACACCATCGCTGTCAACATAGCCGGCGGCAACAGGCGCGTGGCGGTTCGCTACATCCCCCTCATGTTGCTCGGCTCGGCCCGGACATGGCTGAACAGTCTGCAGGCCGGCGACGTGAACGCCTGGCTAGACTTCGAGGAGGCATTTGTGCGCAACTTCACCAGTACGTACAAGCGTCCGGGTCGGCCTCGCCAGCTCTCCATGTGCATTCAGGGTCCGGACGAGTCCCTCCGCGACTTCCTCACGCGGTGGACGGAGCAGCGCAACTCCTGCGAGGGGTCCACGAGGTGCAGGCCATCCAGTACTTCGTCGACGGGTGCCGAGACAGCACCCTCCTCAAGCACCAGCTGATGTGTGACGAGCCGGACACCTTGGCGGCACTCATGGCCACGGCGGACAAGTACGCCACGGTCGACTCCGCGATGCGCGTGAAGGTCTCGCTCGACGCCGGCGGCAAGCCCGTCCAGGTCCAGCCGGCCAACCCTCGGCCGGCTGGCGACAACAACCAGCGCCGGCAAGACAAAAACAACAACAACAACAAGAGGATGGGCGAGCAGCCAGCCCCCTGCTACGACAACCGGCAAGTCGCCGCTGTGGACGAAGAGCAGCCGGTCGAGCAGGGCAGCAGCCGGCGCCAGCGCACCGGCAACGTCGCCTGGCAGCCCAAGCTCACCTTCGAGCAGATGCTCGACGCCCCCTGCAAGCACCACAGCGGCGCGTAGGCATCTATGCACACACTCCGGAACTTCAGCATCACCCAGCGCCTGATGCGGGGAGACCTGCCGCCTCCGCCTCCTGGTCCGGCACTTCCGCCGCCTCCCCCGCCGCCCCCGGCAGCCAGCGCCCTCGTCAACAATGCTTTCCCGTGCCAAGACGCGGCCTACATCGTCTTCACCAGCGAGGGCGACGACAAGCACAGCAAGCGCAAGTACCAGCACGAGGTGAACGCCGTCGTCCCCCCGGTTCCCCAGTTCATGCGCTGGTTCGACCTCCCCATCAGCTGGACCCGGGAGGACCACCCGGCCGTGATGCCGATGCCGGGTGGCTACGCTCTCGTTCTCGACCCCACCTTCGTCACTGAGATGCGCACCTGCCACTTTTCGCGGGTGCTGATCGACAGCGGCAGCAGCATCAACATCCTCTACCGCGACACCATGATCAAGCTCGGCATTAAGGAGAGCCAGCTGCAGCCCACCCGGACGGTGTTCCACGGCATCGTGCCGGGTGCCTCCTACTCCCCGATCGGCAAGGTCTGGCTGGATGTGCTGTTCGGCACCAACATCCACTTCCGCCGCAAGCCGATCTGGTTTGAGGTGGTTGACCTGGCCAGCCCCTACCACGCGCTTTTGGGCCAGCCCGCCCTGGCCAAGTTCATGGCGGTCCCCCACTACGCCTACATGAAGATGAAGCTGCCGGGTTCGAAGGGCATCATCACCATCACCGGCGACTACAAGAAGTCCCTGGAGTGCGCCCAAGCCGGCTCGAAGCTGGCCGAGTCGCTGGTCATCGCCGAGGAGAGGCGCCAGCTCGACCATCTTATGGCGCTGGCTGATGAGCAGCCGGCCATGCCGGCTCCGCTCAAGCAGCCGGCCAACGAGGCATCCTTCAAGACGGCCAAGGGCACGAAGAAGGTTTCGCTCGACCCGGCCAACCCCGACTCCGACCAGTACGTTGTCGTGGGCTCTGGCCTCGACAGCAAATAGGAAGGCGAGCTCGTCGACTTCCTCTGTGAGAATCGGGATATCTTCGCATGGTCCCCCAAAGACATGCCGGGTGTTTCGAGGAAGTTTGCCGAGCACAAACTCCACGTCCGGACGGATGCCAAGCCGGTCCGGCAGCCGCTGTGCCGCTTCTCCGAGGAGAAGCGAAGAACCATTGGTAAAGAGATCGCTCGGCTGCTCGCAGCCGGCTTCATCATGGAAGTATTCCACCCCGAGTGGCTGGCCATCCCAGTCCTCGTCCTGAAGAACGGTACTTGGCGCATGTGTATTGTAACACCCCAAAAATTTGACCATATTTTATTAATTAAAATTTTGGCAGGAGACTAATTTTTTGGTTTCTAGATCAGATATTGATTTCAAAATCACTCTTTTAGTTTGAGTTATGGAGTTTTCCCTCCTGATAGAAACCTTTCAAAAATATTTTTGGATTTGAGTATATACTCAAGGGAATTTCATTTTCATTATATATGATCAGTGGAAATATTTCTATAATTATTTTTCCTAAGCTTTACTTCTTTAAAATGGTTTCTCATATTTTTAGAGCCTCATTTTGCACTACAACCATTTAGTAACTTCACTTAAAAATTCTACAAAACTTTGTAGAAGACATGTGAGGTTCCTACATCATTTTTATGCAAGGAAACAGCCTTGTGTTTTGGAAAATTTGAGCAAACCATCCTCATATTCATTCTGGTTCAGTTTGGAAGTTTCTACTGCAACCCCATTTTATCGTGCCCTATTGCCCATGAGTTTTCTCCTGCTTTTAGTAAACCCTACCAAAATCTTAAGTCCAGGAGATCAGACCCATTAGAAGATTTTAAGAACATGCAATAATAGCCTTTCTTTTCTGTCCAGATTTGGTTTTCTCAAAAACTTGCACTAGGAAGTTTCTGCTTTGGCCAAGATAACCTTGCCATCTTCTGGTGGATCTAAAGAGACTTTGATCTGGAAATTTTGGTTACTAGCAAAACTTTCTGGATGCCCTTAGCATTTTGTCGAGCAGCTTGAGTGCATGAACTGTTTTGATACTCTCCTAGTTTTGCATTAGGGACTAGCTTGTCTGGCTGTATCACCTTGTCCTCTAGCCTTGCCTTGGCCAACAATCCACCCCTGTAGAGCCCCGTGGGCAGAGGAGTCCCCTGGCAGGCATTAGCATTTTGCCGAGCACCTCGCGTGCGTGCTCTGGGCGTGAGCAGAACGCGCGTTTTGCACGTGCGTGCGCCCGAGTCGCCGCGTCTCGCTGCCGTCTCCCCGCGCTCGTCCTGATCCATTCCCGCTCGCAGCCAATGCGCCCCGACCCCCTCTCTCGTCGCAGAGCCGCCCTGGCCACCTCCTGGAGCCCCGCAGCGCCGCCGTCAGGTCGGCCATGGCAACTAGCGGACGGCCGCAGCCTTGGCAGCGCCGCCCAAGCCACACGCGCTCGCCAGCTCGCCCCCGTGAGCAGCAGCGAGATCGTTTGGTAGCGCCGACCAACGCCAGTCGCCGCCACCTCGGCTCCGACGACAGTAGTGAGCAGGCCGGCGATCTTATTCCCCGGCCGCCGCCGTTCTTATCCTTGGAGCCACGAACCGACCTCGCTGCCTATATATAGGAACCCCGAGCTCGTTGGGACTGCACGCTCATTCCTAGTGAGCCCCCGAGAGCAACCAGAGAGACCAGATAGGGCCGTTCTCCTCGTCTCCGGCCAGTTCGGCCGCCGCCGTCTCCGGCTAAATTCGAGGCCACCCAAGCCCCATACTCATCTCCGGCGCATGGAATGGGTATCCTCTGCCTCCCCGAGGCCCTTCCCCTATTGGATGGAGCTCGAGAGCCACCAGAGGTGAAACCCCCTCCTTGGCCGAAAGCCCCTCCCGCCATGGTTGAGGCCCTACTCAACCTAGGGCTTCCCAGCTCTCTCCGCCACTTCCATCCGATGCGGATCATCTCTCTGATCACGTGGATAGGTAGGGCGTCGAGAGCAATGCCCCCTAGCTCCGGCAATCGCCGGCGGAGCTCGCCCTCTGCCTCTGCCCAGAGCGCGCGGAGGGTAGGAGATAAACCTGACAGCGCGGGCCCCTCCTGTCAGCGACCCTATCCCCCCCGCAAGCTAACTTAAGTGGAGGCGTAAAGCGTCAGGTACGCCTTCTCTCTGCCGGAAGCGTATTCTGTCCGAACCGTTTTCCCTTTTCTGTTTTTATTTAAAAACAGATTTGACCTGATCTTTGACTGGCTATAACTTTTAATATACAACTCCATTTGACTTGATTCTTTTTCTGTTGATTCTCAAATTTTGTCTAGTTTATTTTCATATTTATTTGAAAATTTTCCGAGACAACTTTTTGTACTGTTTTCAATTTATGTGTTAATTTGAATATTTCTCAAAATAGGAATTAAAGAGAGGAGAAAACTTTCGAAAGTTTTAAGATGCACTCTACCTCTCCACAACTTGAAGGCAAGCATTCTGAACCCTGGTATAATATTTGTTGGGTGCTGTTTAATGTGACTACAACACCAAGTTAACCTGAAGCATGCATTATTTTATGTGACGTTGTGATTATGCTCTTGAGTGCATGATAGAAATTCCTTGCTGTTGGAATCTAAATGCTTATGACAGTATTCACCCTCGTATGCCTTTCATGCCTACCGGAAGGAATCCGAAGAAGTCTCTGTCCCGGGTAGACAGGAACGTGATACTGATATTTCGTTGAAAACGAGAATGATCAGTAAGGCATGGTGAGGTAGGATGAGTGGTGATTCTGTCTGTTGGAGTGAAATATATTTATTATGCTAATCATGCAGGAAACACATAAACCTCCTGAGTCAACCGTAGATCGAGTCTTGTTCCAGTAACCCCCATACTTGTTCCGTACTACCACTTGTCCCTGCCGCAGGTAGGGTACGGTCCAGTAAGTTGTCAACCCCTTTCTTGGCACACACCGTACAGAGAGGCCATAGTGAAAGATACCAGTGGCCCCTGGTAGGCATGTCACTTGGTCCGGGGGCATGGGTGTTCGGTTGGAGCCAAAGGGGTAGCTCCCCTAGTTTGCGCGCGGTATAAATTTTGTGATCCCATGCTAGTCGAGGTTGTAGTCTCCCCACTTAGAGTTTTGCTTAACAGGTGTCGTGGGTGATTCCAGACTCTGGTAAGTGAAGCTGGTGTGTGCGGGTCAGGTGTGTTTTCAATTCAAAGACTGTAATCGGAATTAGTCCCGGTGGACTAAAGGAATCCGTTACTTGTGGGTAAAGAGTACACCCTCTGCAGAGTTTATATCTATTCGAATAGCCGTGTCCGCGGTTAAGGACTACAGTCTGGGATGGGTCAAGTGTCGGTCTTAGTGTCGGTCTTCGGAGGAAAAACTTCTAAACCGGAACATTGATCATGACATGTGACAAATGATGATTATGACTATTATTATTGTGGACTAACCATTTTTAATATTTGTATCCTTGGGACGGTTCTACCTCCTGGATACTCGTTGTGATTATTTTCCTTATAAGCCCTTTATGTGGTGTCGCTCAGACGCCCGACTGTGGCATGCTTGTTATTTATTTTCCTTATAAGCCCTTTATGTGGTGTCGCTCAGACGCCCGACTGTGGCATGCTTGTTATTTATTTTCCTTATAAGCCCTTTATGTGGTGTCGCTCAGACGCCTGACTGTGGCATGATTGTTATTTATTTTCCTTATAAGCCCTTTATGTGGTGTCACTTAGACGCCCGACTGTGGCATGCTTGTTATTTATTTTCCTTATAAGCCCTTTATGTGGTATCGCTCAGACGCCCGACTGAGGCATGCCTTATATTATTATCCTTTCGAGGCGTCGCTTCAGACACCCGATCGGTTTATTTTATTTCTATTCTATGATTGCTTATTCATGTTTTATATGAATAACCTGCTTGGGTGCGTCATGAATTTTATTTCATGACTAACTAAGTGATCATTGAATATTTCAGTGCATGATTATCATCTGTTATATTATACTTGTGTTCATAATGTTTGCGAGTACATTCAAAGTACTCACTGGCTTGTCCCTGGCTATTGTCTTGGCCAGATTTCTTGCTTGGAGAGGAGCGCAACGACGACAGCCCGGAACCTAGGCAACGATGATAGCAGCCTCGCGAAGATAGGAGTTATCCAGGTCAGCTGTTCCTGTGGGAAATGGAGTCCCATAGACGCTGATGAACCGCAAACCGCTTCCGCCATCAACCACTAGAAACCTGTTGTTGTACTCATAGACCACAATGGTATTGTACTTCAGACTTTGTATTTTTGCTTGGGATTTCTGTATCAAGATTGTGTCTCATCAGCTAACAGTAATCCTGGGGCTGGTGAGCACAAGGGCCATTTACTGGGAAATTAATATCCTGGAAAACCGGTCCTGACATGTATCGACTACACAAGCCTGAACAAGGCATGCCCCAAGGACCCGTTTGCTCTGCCCCAGATCGACCAAGTCATCGACTCCATCGCCGGGTGCGAGCTCCTGTCCTTCCTGGACGCTTACTCCGGCTACCACCAGATCAAGCTGGACCCGCCCGACGCCCTCAAGACGTCCTTCATCACGCCCTTCGGGGCGTATTGCTACATCACCATGTCGTTCGGCTTAAAGAACACCGGCGCCACCTTCCAGCGCTGCATGCAAAAGTGCCTCCTGCCACAGATTGGCAGGAACGTGCACGTCTACATCGAGACATCGTGGTGAAGACCAAGCAGCACCTCACCCTCCTGGAGGATCTCAAGGAGACATTCGCCAACCTTCGTCGGTTCCAGATCAAGCTCAACCCGGAAAAGTGCATCTTCGGCGTGTCGGCTGGCCAGCTCCTGGGCTTCCTCGTCTCGGAGCGCGGCATTGAGGCCAACCCGGAGAAGATCAAGGCGATCGAGCGCATGCGCAAGCCGGCTCGGCTGCGCGATGTCCAGAAGTTCACCGACTGCTTGGCCTCACTCAGCCGGTTCGTCAGCCGGCTGGGGGAGAGGGCCCTGCCCTTTTATCAACTGATGAAGAAGACGACGGCGTTCGAGTGGACCGACCAGGCGGACGAAGCTTTCCGTGACCTCAAACGCATGCTCTCCACCGCACCCATCTTGGTCGCGCCGGCTGAGAAGGAGCCCCTACTGATGTACATCGCAGCGACCACCCGCGTGGTCAGCGTGGTGCTGGTGGTGGAGCGCCCTGAGGAAGGCAAGGCGCAGCCGGTCCAGTGCCCTGTGTACTGCCTGAGCGAGGTGCTCTCCACCTCCAAGCAGAACGACCCCCACTACCAGAAGATGTGCTATGGCGTGTACTTGCCCGCCAAGAAGCTGAAGCAGTACTTCCAGGAGCACGCCATCACCGTGGTGAGCACGGCTCCCCTCAGCGAGATCATGGGCTGCTGCGACGCCTCTGGCCGGGTCGCCAAGTGGGCCATCGAGCTGGCCTCCCACACGATCCTCTACGAGCCACGCACCACCATCAAGTCCCAGGCTCTGGCCGACTTCCTCGTCGACTGGGCGGAGACCTAGTACCTGCCGCCGGCTCCCGACTCGACGCACTGGCGCATGCACTTCGACGGCTCGAAGATGCGCACCGGCTTGGGAGCCGACATCGTACTCTCCTCCCCCAAGGGCGACCGGCTGTCCTACGCGCTCCAGATTCACTTCGCCGCCTCCAACAACGTTGCCGAGTACGAAGCCCTTGTCCACGGCCTCCGGCTGGCCAAGGACATCGGCATCTAGCTCATCCTCTGCTACGGCGACTCCGACCTAGTGGTGCAGCAGGTCTCTGGCGAGTGGGACGCCAGAGACGCCAACATGGCCAGCTACCGCTTCCTGGTCCAGAAGATGACCGTGGGCTTCGATGGCTGCGAGTTCCTCCACGTCCCTCGAGCCGACAACGAGGCGGTCGGCACACTAGCCAAGATTGGCTCCACCCGATAGGCCATCCCAACCGGCGTCTCCCTCGAGCACCTGCGCAAACCCTCCATCAAGCCGTCTTTCGACTCGGACTCCATTTTCATCCCGACCGACCCGACAGCTCCCGCCTCCGGCTCAGGGGTTGCCGGCTCTGGCTCGGGGACTGCCGCTTCGGTCCCGGGGGCTGCCGACTCCTGCTCGGGGACTGCCGCCTCAGTCCCGGGGGCTGCCGGCTCTGGCCCGCCGCCTCCCAACCCGGCCGGCCCTGTGCAAGCTGCCGTCCTCACGGTGGTGGAGGCACCATCATGGGCGCCGCCGATCCTCACCTTTTTGGTGAGCGGCGAACTCCCCAACGACGTGGTCGAGGCCTGACAGGTGCAGCGTCGGTCCTCTGCCTACAGCATCATCAACAACGAGCTCGTCGAGTGCAGCACAACCAACGTACTCTAGCGCTGCGTCGAGACGACCAAGGGGCTCAAGATCCTACGCGACATCCACTAGGGCGAGTGCGGGCATCACGCCGCCTCCCGGTCCCTGGTGGCCAAAGCCTTCCTCCACGGCTTCTACTGGCCGACTGCTCAAAAGGACGCAGAGCAGCTGGTCCTCAAGTGCAAGGGTTGCTAGCACTTCAGCACCCGGAGCCACCAGCCGGCTTCGGCTCTCCAGACCATCCCCATCATGTGGCCCTTTGCCGTATGGGGCCTCGACATGGTGGGGCCTTTCAAGACCGCTCGAGGCAGCATGACGCACCTGCTGGTGGCCGTCGACAAGTTCACAAGTGGATCGAGGCGAGGCCGATCAAGAAGCTCGACGGCCCACAGCCGTCAAGTTCATCAAAGACATCGCTGTCTGCTACGGCGTCCCCAATAGCATCATCACCGACAACGGCACCAACTTCACCAAAGGCGCGCTGGCTCGTTACTGCTCCGTCTCCGGCATCCGGCTTGACCTGGCCTCCATTGTGCACCCCCAGTCGAACGGCCAGGCGGAGCGGGCAAACGGCCTCATCCTAGCCGGCATCAAGCCCCGGCTCATCGAGCCGCTCGTACGTTCACCCGGCAGCTGGATCGACGAGCCGCCGGCTATCCTGTGGAGTCTCCAGACCATGCCCAACCGGTCCACCGGCTTCACTCCCTTCTTCCCCGTCTACGGGGCTGAGGCGGTCATCCCCACAGACCTCGAGTTCGACTCGTCTCGGGTCACTCTGTACACGGAGAAGGAGGCGAAGGAGGCGCGTGAAGACGGCGTCAACTTGCTCGAGGAAGAGCGCCTGCTGGCCCTCAGCCGGTCGGCCATGTACCAGCAGAACCTGCGCCACTACCACAGCAAGAAGATCAAGCCCCTCGCGTTCCGCGAGGGTGACATCATGCTCCGGCTGGTCTAGCGGACAGCCAGCCAGCACAAGCTATCCTCCCCATGGGAGGGCCCCTTCATCGTCAGCAAAGCCTTGCGCAACAACGCGTACTACCTCATCGACGCGCAGAAGGCAAACAAGCGCAAGAGAGACGCCTCCGGCGGGGAGACGGAACGCCCATGGAACGCGGAGCTCCTCCGTCCGTTTTACAGTTGAACCAGTGTATGTATGTATCGCTACCATTTGGATTTAATGAAATCAACAGGTCCCCCGAACGACACTCGGGGGCTACCTTTTCATCTCTATCGAGCTTTTTTTATCTCTTGCGCACTTTACCGCATTTGCCTCCCTCCCGCCGGGTCGGCATGCCTGGCTCGGGGGCTCGGGGGCTCACCGGCTAGCCCGCGCCTTGCTCTTCTGCAGCCGGCCCAGTAGCGTGCGCACCGCCTAAGCCCTCTCTCTACCGCAAGCCACAGACCGGCTCCCGGCTATCCGGCTGGCAAGAGCCAAAGGCTGAAAGCACCCTCACGCGAAAGGCTGCTAAGAACAAACGTCCGGCTCGGTCAATCCGGCCTTCCCTCTCACTCATCGCCGCACAGACCGGCTGCGCTCCAGCCGGTTTCGCCGCCTACAGCTAGCCGGCCCAGTGGGTGTTTCGCTTGCGCTCAAGTCCTAAAAACCTAAGTACTGCGCGCTCTCTTTCGAATCCGACTCCCCGTCCGAGCTACAGACCGGCTCCCGGCTGTCCGGCTGGCGGGGGGGAAGTTGAGAATGAAGGTGCACAAGAAAAATGGCCTAAGGAAAAAAGCAAAGGCGAGCCGCCAGCCGGCAAGAGTTACACATAGACAAAAACATATGCATATATACAGCAAAAGGCCCACGGCCAGAAGTTCATTACATGAATCTTCACCCCAAGTGGGTGGACTTGCCAACTAACAAAAGTTCCAAGTATGAAAGCAAAAAATAGGAAAGATAAAAGCCCTAAGCTGCGGGCGCGTCGGCCCCGGGCTTTGCCGGCTCCCCCGTGGCGCCGGTGTCCTCCTCTCCGGCGGCATCGGCGTAGGCCTCGGCGCTGGAGCCGGTCCCCTCGTCGTCCGTCTTGCCCGCGTTACCCTCCGAGTCCTCCGAGTCCGGCAGGGAGCACCGTGCCGTCCGCCACCCTCTCCAGAACGAACTCGTCGTTAGGGGTGAACGACGTGATGTCGCTGGTCCACACAGCGATCGGAGTTGCCGCTACGCCAGGTTGTCCTCCGCCCCAGCCCGCCGTGCGGCCAGCTTGTCCAGGTTGACGCCCGGGTACCAAGACAGCACGAAGGATAGCGCCATCTCCGCGCCGGCTCGGGCCGCGGAAGCCCTCCAGGCGTCGAGCCGCGCCGAGCCGGCCTCGAGCCACCGCGCTAGCCGACTGACAGTCTGGGGCTGCACCGCGTCCGGCCACAGAGCGCCCACCACCGCCAGGCCGGCATCACGAAGCCGGCTCATGCCGCGCCCCACCGCCCGCAGCCGGGCCTCGGTTGCGACCCCAATCTCCGTCACGGTCCAAGCGGTGAGCATGCCGATGTGGACCCCCGTCGCCCTCTGATCCTCCCGGTAGGCCTCCACGGCCTCCTCGGCCAGTGCCTGCGTCTCGGGCAAGGCCTCTGGGGAAGAAGAAGAAGAGCGAAAGGGAAGAGGAAAAGAATGAGAAAGGAACTAAAAGACCTGGCCGGCCGCAGCTGCCAGCCGGGCGCAGAAGAGCAAAGAGCAGACGAAAACTTACCCGCGAGCAGCATGTCGATATGCTGCACCTCCGCTAACACCCCCTGCCCATTCAGCGACCACTCGCTGGCGCGGCGTTCATTGTCCGCCTTGAGCTAGGTGACCTCCTTGGCGGCCTTCTCCACCTGCCCATCCTTCTCATCCACCGCCTTGCGGTGCTCCTCCGCAAGCCGGTCCAGCTCGGCCTTGTGTGCGGTTGCCGCCTCGTCCCTCTCCCGGACCAGCCGGGCCGCCTCCTCCTGCAGCCGGTCGCGCTCCGCGGCCGCCTCGTCCCGAAGCCGACCGGCCTCGACCAGCTGGCGCCGGAGCTCCTGCACCTCGGCCGGATCGATGGCGGCGGCTGTGCAGCCGGATTGGAGCCCCGGTCAGTAGTCGGACAAGAAGTAAAAGAAAGAAGCAAGAAGATTCGACCCGGCTGCTACGCAGCCGGCCCGAATCTCGGGGGCTACACCCAGTGGGTGCGCTGACACGCCCCCACTGGAAAAATGCAAGACGTACCTTTGGCCTGGCGCAGCTCCTCCTCCTTGGCGGCAAGCTGGGTCTGGACATCGTGGTAGACGCTGACAAGGCGGTTGTAGGCCGCCACCCGCCGGCCATTGACGGCCTGCCAAAAAGAAAAGTTAGAGAAAACAGACGCCTGGGAAGGCCCGACCCGCCTGCTGCGCAGCCGGCCCGGGCCTCGGGGGCTACACCTAGTGGGTGCGCTGGCGCGCCCCCACAGGAAAGCGACCAAGCCGGGCAAAGAGGAAAAGAAAGCGAGCTTCGAAAAAATACAAAGGACTCACCATGACCGCCTGCTCCAGCTGCTGCAGCCGGGTCAGCTCCGCCTGGGTGTTGCCCCACACCTGACCACTGTGGTCAGCAAACTGCTAACACAGGGCGTTCACCGCCGCGGTTAGGTCGCCCGGGTGCGCCCCGCTGGTGGCTTCGCCGGCGCTCGCCGCCCAATCTTGCTGCAGCCGAGCTGAGGACCCGGCACTAGTCCCGCTACCCGTCGGCCTCAGCTCGAGGTTGCGCCCCGTGGCCCGCGGCTCCACGACCATCATGGCACCGAAGACCCCTGGCGTGGCCTCCGCGCTCGGAGGCGGCGCTCCCCCTCCGCCTGGCGCGGTCTCCGGCCCGCGGCCTCCTTCATCCCCATGTCCGGCCGACGGCGTCTACGGATCGGCCGTCTGGTCGGCGGCCGGCTCGTGGTCGCCTGTCTCGCCGCGGCCGGCTGCTTCCTCGGCGGCGCGGGCCGGATCATGCACCAGTTTGGAGCGGTGCTCCGCAACCGGCGACGGTGGCGGCGAGTCCTCCTCCCAATCCGGCCACGCGGGCTCCTCGGAGGCGCTCTCCAGTGCCCCTACGGCGTTGGCCCGCGCCTTGGCTGAGGCCTCCTGCACCTCCTTCTCCGCCTCCGCCCGCGCCTTCCGTGCGGCCTTCTCGGCCTCCTCCAGCGCGGCGCCGGACTGCTGGGCCGCGAGCACCTCCTCGGCGATCTCAGCCGGCTCGCGCTGGCCGCTCCGATCCCTTCGCCGATCGGCCTCCTCCGCGGCCGCAGCCACCTCCGCCAGCTCGAGTGCGCTCCTGGTTGGCGTGCGAAGGGGATAAGGGGGGAGGAAGACAACGCGGCAACATAAAAGACAGAAGCAAGAAACAAAAAGAAAACTTACCCGATGGCCGTGGGAACCGCCTGCTTCGGGCCCGCCGACGGGGCCAGCCGGCGTGTCTTCTTGACGGACCTCCTCACACCCCACGGCTGCGCCGCAGCCGGACGCTTCCCAGCTGGCCGTGGTTCGACTGGCTGCTTCCCATGCGGTCGCCCCGCGGCCGCCTGCTCCCCGACCGCCTTCCGCTGCCGTCCCCTGGGAGCGGCACCGTCGTCCGCCTCCGCGGTCGGTGGTGCTGCATCGCGCGCACCACTCACGTCATCTTCGTCATCGTCCATCCACTCGCGCAAAGGGTCCGGGGTCAGGGACTTACCGGCTTGGCCGGATCCGCCGGCTTGAGCGTCCTCGAGGTGTTTCTCGCCTCCTCCCTCCTCCGCCTCGCCGTCCCCCTCCTCCTCCATGTCCGAGTTGGCCCGGTCCGGCTGCAGGACCTGGGGGTTCGGCCCGTCGTGGGTCTGTTGGCTCGGGAAGTGCTGCAGCCGGCCCAATGCGTCAGGGCGCAAGAAAAAAGCGGAGGTTGCGAAGAACAGAGATCAGGGACTCACCGCCTGTGCGGGAGCCTGCCGGCTGTAGGGCACCTTGCCGAAGCGCCACGCCATCTCGTCAAGCCCGGTGACGATGATGTCGTTGACGCGCCGGGCGACCCCAGCCGGCATCAACTCCTTCATCGACATCCGGCAAGGGTCACGCCGGCCGCTCATGTCACAGATCCGGTGCGGCAGACGCTGCAGTGGCAACACCCGGCGGCTGACAAAGGCCGCAATGAGATCCGTGGCGACGAGCCCCTCGCGGTCCGTCAACACCTTGATCTGGCGGTAGATACCCATGATCTTCGCCGATGGGTTTCTCAGCCGGCGGTGCATCGTTGAAGGCGGGGAGGTTGATGCGGTCGACCACCGGGTTGACGTTCCTCACTTAGAAGAACGATTTCTGCCAATTCTTGGCCGACTCCTCGAGGGGAAGCTTGGGGAAGGGTCCTGCCGGCTGGGCGACCACCACGGCCGCCCCGCAGGCGGACATGACGCCGGTCGCCGCCCCTTGCTGCTTGAGGTAGAAGAGGTGGCACCACAGCTCCATATACGGAAGGAGGCCAGTGTAGCCCTCACAGAGCGCCACGAAGGCCGAGAGCTGCAAGATCGAGTTCGCGCCTAGGTGGTGCGGTTGGAGGCCGAAGAACGTAAGGAATCGGCAGAAGAAGAGGCTTGCGGGGAGGCTGAGCCCGCGGAGGAAGTGCGTGTAGAAGACCACGACCTCGCCCTCCCGCGGCGTCGGCACAAGCTCCTCGCCGGGCGCGCGCGCCTCCACCTCCTCCGCCGGCAGCAGCCGTCGCGTGCGATGGAGGTAGGAGATGTCGTCATCGGTCACCACGGACCCCTCCTAAGAGCCTTTCGGCGGCGCCATTGCTAAGCGCTGTGGGAAGGCGGGCGTGGTGGCGCCGCGGCGAAGAATCGAAGACAGTCCACACTCTGTGAGTCGCCGCGTGTGGTGCAGCGGTGGCTAGGGCGGTCATCGCCGCGGCGGAGCTCCGCTTGCACGCGCAAGAGAAAGAAGAAGCGGGGGAGGAGACGAAGCGAGGGGCGGGGGCGAGTGTGCGAATGACTCTGCCTTTCCCCCTCCCTTTCCATTTAAACCCGCGGGAGAGTGTTGGGGAGTGGGATCGTCTGCACCCACGATCCCCACTCCCCCTCAATACGCGGGCGCGTTACACGCGCGCAATAACTACCTCGAGAAATCCAACCCTCGGGCGTGGCCGCAACGGATCCCACGTGTGGGCCGAGGCCAGGGCCTGGTGGGTCCGAGCCCACTACGACGTCCCGTCGCGCGCGTGGCCTGGCAGGGCTGAACCCGCTGCTGGGCTGCACGTAGCAAGCCCGTAGCGCGCGGCGGGCACGACTCTCCGCCGCTGGCTGGGTCCCGGCCGGCCGGACCATTCGGTTTCCACCCCGGCTGAACACGACCGCCCGGCTCCCGACGGCCGGCGCCCCAGGTGGCAAGACGGCGCTTCAGCTTCGACAACTTCCTTCAGGGGGATAAGCTGCAAAGGCCCCCTGCTTGGACCTAGCGGGCCTTTACAGGTTCGGGGACTACTGTCGGGGGGATGACCCCCGAGTAGGCAACGAAACCCCAAGCCTTTTTCAAAACATCGGGGCGGTCTGCGCCCCTCAATCTGCTGGCCATCTGGCCGGCTCCTCGACGCGGGCCGGTCCGGCTGGCCGCAAGCCGGCTGGCGACGGGTCAGCGGCCGTCCCATCCATCCGTACGACAAGACGGCTCTCCACGACAGGAGAGCGTGGCTACAGTGCGGCCGTATCCGCTGACCCGGGTGACCGACCTCAGCGCGGCCCGCCACTATAGCCCCACGACGCCAACCACTCTGTGACACAGCAGGCGACGGGCAACAGTGCCGAGCAGCCGGCGGGCCCCATTGCCGGCTCCAGACGTCGACAGTCGGGTCCTGCTTGCGCGTAGATTTACCAATGTAACCCTGGGGGGTCAGGCTATAAGACCCCCCAGGAGCCCTCCATGTAGCGGGCCGCCCTATTGATCCACCACACACACCCACACATTCACAGGAGAGGTAGAATGGAGAGCTAGCTCCTTCTTCCTCCTCCGCACAAAACAGCTCCAGGAGCAACTTTGTAGCCCTTGTGCATATCATACCATTTCGGCAGGACTAGGGGTGTTACCTCCCACAGAGGGCCCCGAACCTGGGTACGTCTTGTGTCTCACACTCACGCGTGCCGACCTCGCTTCCGGAACCCACCGGCGTCCTCACGCAGCCCCCCACTTTTTGCCATCTCATGGCATCTGCCGTGATTTCACCACGACAGGAACACATGCGATAACTACCATCTTTCTTAGGCAAGAATAACCGGAATGGCGCATGGACTTAAGCTCTCGCGTACATAACCGTTCTCCGTGAGATGTTGTACTTGCCGTTGGATTTCTTTGGTCTCGTCGGGGTTGACATGGTAAGGTGCCTTGTTCGGTAAAGGTGCGTCGGGGATGAGGTCGATGCGGTGTTCGATTCCGCGAAGTGGAGGGAGTCCGGGAGGTAGTTCATCGGGAAAAACGTCTGCGAATTCCTGCAATAAATGAGACAACACCAAAGGTAGATGTTGTGAAGTATTAGTCCTCACCAGTTCATCTTTGCACACAAGCAGAAAGTGAAGAACGCTCGATGGGCTCTCACTCACATCCCTCATGTATCTTTTGGTGGCTAAAAGCACTAAATCTCTCTTGTCTTTCATCGTGGAGTCGCTCATTTTTGGCTTGTGGCGCTCACTCTCTTTTTGGTGGTTCACTCGCTCACTAGTCTCTCCACGATGCGTTGAAGCTTGCTTGTCGGGGATGACTTGACTTGGCGACATGGGTTGAAGCACGTACTCCTTGCCCTTCATCTTGAAGCTATAATGATTGGTCCGTCCATTATGGATGACACCACGGTAGAACTGCCAAGGTCTTCCTAAGAGGAGATGGCATAGGGACATGGGAACCACATCACACTCCAAGGTGTCTTCGTATGCGCCAATCTTGAAGGACACTTGAATGGTGTGCTCCACTTGAATGGTGCCGGAGTCGCTTAACCATTGGACCTTGTAGGGGCGAGGGTACTTCTTCTTGAGCAATTGCAGCTTGGGACATAGCTCGTCGCTTGCCAAATTGTGGCAACTTTCATCGTCGATGATGACGTTGACAGAACGTCCTTGGATGCCCGCTTTGGTATGGAAGATGTGGCAATGATGGTCTTCGTCTTGTTGTTGATGAAGTGTCAAGATCTTGGAGACAACGAGAGTGGGGCTCGGATCATTGTCGCAAAAGACTTGAGCGTCTTCATCTTCATTCACTTGTCGGTGCATGGACACGTGCTCAATGGCTTCCATTTCATCTTCGCTCATGGAGTCGTAGGTGCCGTCATCATTAGCGATCATGGTGCACCGTGTGGGGCACTCAAATGACTTGTGGCCTCGGCCCTTGCAAGTGAAACATTGGATTGCACTTGTCTTGGCGGTAGCATCCGTTGTAGGAGTCGATGACGAAGCTCTAGGCTTGGATGTACTTGAAGTAGGACGACTCGAAGATGTCAAAGCTTTCTTGGAACTTAACTTGTCACCTGTACTTGGTGTAGCTCGAGTCATTATAGAAGGTGTCGTAGTCGTTGAAGCTTGAGTGTATGAACCGTAGGTCTTGGAAGAGTACTTGTAGTACTTGTAGTCCTCTTGCACTTATCGCTCCGCTTTGGTTGCTTGGTGCACTAGCTCGAGGAGGTTGGAGTACGGTTGGAAGTCCGCAATTTTCTTGATTGGATGGTTGAGACCATTCAAGAAACGCGCCATAGTTTGTTCATCATCTTTCTTGACGTTGGCTCGTATCATGGCAATTTCCATCTCTTGGTAGTATTCTTAAACCGACTTTGTGCCTTGCTTAAGGAGTTGTAGCTTCTTGAAGAGATCTCAGCTATAGTGGGTAGGCACAAAACAAGCTCGCATGACATCCTTCATTTGATTCCAAGTCATGATGCGTGGCTCGCCTTTCTCTTGGCATCTTTCGATCACTTGCTCCCACCAAATGAGAACATAGTCGTGGAACTCTAGAGATGCCATGGTGATCTTCTTTTCCTCTTCATAATTGTGAAGGCGGAATATATTGTCGACCTTCAATGCCCATGAGAGGTAGTCTTTGGGATCATTGCTATCGGAGAATTTAGGCATGTTGAACTTGAGCTTGCCGCAGCGTTGCTCCTCATTGTGTTGGGGGCGATGGCGATGTCGCTCTTGTCTTGGAGGTGGGTTTTCTAGCTCTTGCTCCTCGTGCTCTTCTTGATTAACTTGGCGTCGAGAGCATGGGATACGTGCACAGTTCCTCATTTCTTGGCGCTCCTCAAGACACGCGGCTTCTTCTTGTCGCTCTCATCGGAGGGCTTCTTCTTGTTCACGCACTCGGCGGTTGCGCTCGTTGACGGCGCGAGTTTCTTCGTGTAGGGCACGTTGAGCTTCAAGTGCTTGTTCCTCACGACGTTGTTGTTCTTGTTGTAGAGCGTCGCTGTCTTGGTTTTCTTGGCGTTGGCGTTGTGGAACTTGCTCTTGGTCCATAGTGCCTTGTGCTTGACGATGGTGTCGTTCGCGCTCTCGAAGGCGGTCTTGCAAACCATTGCCATGGAATGGATTTTGTGAAGCTTGATGATCTTCTTGGTCATGGTGACGATGTGAGCACGCTCATGGAAGACTTGCATCCGAAGACGTGTCCGAAGAGTGTCGGCTCGAGTGGCGTCGTCTTGATGATGACGATGAGGAAGAAGCACGGTTGGCCATCATGGCGCGGAACTCTTCCATTTGAGATGATAGCTTGCCATCGAGGTAGTCCCTTGTTTTTACTTCGGATTGTCGCAAGTCGGTGGCGAGTTATTCGATGTGGTTGCCCAATGCTTCATTCACTTGATTCAAAGCTCTTTGAGCGCCGAAGAGGTGGTTCTTGGTGACGTAGATGGTCGAGTCCTCTTGCTCATCGAAGAGTGGGTTGGAAGAAGTGCTCGGCCTATCCATCATTCTCAAACAAATGTTAGTGGAAGAAAGGAACGAACTAGACCAATGTACCTTATCCAATGTTGAAGATGGATCAATGATCACCCAATATGGTATTATGGAAGTAGCACAATTGGTATTGGATTGCGTCAATCTCACACCTACACAAGTAAAGCTTTTGGAGTAGCTTGGTGAGGATAGTGGCACAAAATTTATGCAATTGTAAGCAAGATTTCAATAATGGTGAGAAAGATTCACAAATTCGCAAGAGAAACAAGTAGACCAATAGCAATGAGTGGCACGCGGAAATGTAGGAGATATGCCCTAGAGGCAATAATAAATGTTATTGATTATCTCCCTGTTCATAATTAGGTTTATGTTCCATGCTATAACTGCTATGGTTCTCGAGTCTGCAATAACCACGAGGCTCGGAGGAAGACTCATATGCACGTGTGGAATAATAAACGGTAAAATGTATTCCTAGTCTGGCCTCTAAGACTGGCTCAAGTATTGCATGATGATCCTGTTTTCCTGATCATGGGCATGGCTATGCCGGCAATTTTGAGGGCACAATGTTAGAAGAACATTTGTGTTGAATCGACCCGAATTGATGTTATGCTATGAGATTCATTCGTCATAAGTTAATGGTTTATAACACAGAGATGGTTAACGTTTGCATAATTCCTTAGACCATGAGAGTATCGAGTTACTTCATGCTTGCTTCATGAACTTTGGGGTTTGTTAAACGTCATCCGTAAATGGGTGGCTATTACGGCGACTTACGGGTTCATGGAAAAGTATGTCAAGTAACTTGATAGCTCAAGATTGGGATTTGCTCCTCCGACGATGGAGAGATATCTCTGGGCCCTCTCGGTGTTACGGTATCCATCATCGTCTGGCCAGACACTTTGTGATTTGATCACGGGGAAGCCGGAACACGGGAACGAGAAAAGAGAACAATACCGGTAATGAGGTAACTGGCATAGTGGACAAGTTGTTGATCTGCGGGGATGCCAACATGTCTCACCTCGGGTATTTGTAACATATCGCGAAGCAACAGGAATAGCACACGGCAACTGGAGGTTCACTCGAATATTCATTCGTGTGGGTATAGGGGTCAATATGGGTGTCCACGGCTCCGATGTTGATCATTGATCGGAAAGAGTTCCGGTCATGTCTATACTTCACCGAACCTATAGGGTCACACGCTTAAGGGTCATCTATCTGCTGAATACTAGACAGGGAGTCTGAGAGAAAAACACCGAAAAAGTTTCGGACGAAACGGAAACGTTCCAGAGAGAACACCGGAATAGTTCCGGTGAAACTGAAAAGTTGTTTCAGGGTATTCCATTGAGTCAAATTGGTTCTGGCACACGCCCGGAAATTCTTGGAGGATGCCAGAAGTGTTCTGGAAACTTCTGGGAATTTTCCGGGACAAAAACCGGAAATGTTCCGGAGCAGCCGGAACCGATTTGGTTGCTTTTCGCTGAAGAAACATTATTTCGAAATTGTTTCGGAATGCGTTCAAAATTATTTTGGTGGGTACTAGAATTGTTCTAGGCACACAGAAATAATTTGGGATTTAACGGACGCAGAAAATTGTCTTCGTGAATAGTGAAAAGCACTTTTTGGGCTGATTTGCAAATGGGGTTTTTCTTCTAGAAGAAAACCACTTTTTGTGTGTGAAAGGGAGGTGGAGCTCCCCAAGGGGGCTGCAAATTTCGTCCATGGCATGGTGGGGGCCCTCCTTGAGGTGTCCTTCCACCTCATGGTGGATATCTTCTACACACCCTTATGTGGCATGTGGTGGAAAGATCCTAGGAAGGTCCTTTTGGTCTTTCCTCTACCCCTTGCTCCTCCTATAAATAGAGGTGGAGATTGCTCTCCAAAATCAGCTCATGCTTGCTCTCATACACATGCCATTGACTTGTCTGGCTTCTCTCTCCCTCCCAGCGAAATAGTTTCGTAGAGCCGAAAGGCTGTCTGGGTTCCGGTGGGAACTAGTTCTGGACGGCGAAGCCCTGCCGGATAGATGACACCGTATGTGTGCAACTCTGTAGAGAGATCGTAGTTTCGGTCTTAGTTCGAGAGTGCCTCTCGAAGGGCTGTCCAAGTGATCGTCTTAGTTTCGAGGGTCCTCCCGAAAGGCTGTCCGAGTGACCGTTCGAGTTTCGAAGGTCCTCCCGAAGGGCTGTCCGCGACACCGTCCGAGGGACTGTCCGACCACCTCCCGGAGGGCTGTCCGAGGAGCAGATGAGGGAGTACATCCTCGCGGTTGGGAGGTTGTAAATCCTAGCTGCGGGGATCTGCACCGCTGATCGTCATCGACTCTACTTCCGTTGCGCTACGAGTCGGTAACGAAACAGATCAAACCTTGTATGCAGTCTCCATAGTGATCCTGGGCTGGTGCGTAGGTCGGAAATTTTTTGTTTTCTGCTGCGTTACCCTACAGGAAACACACACACGGATAGATAAGTGAGGTCGTGCAACCAAGGAATGAGCACAAAATGTGGAATCCACGGAAAATGCTCATGTTGCACAACGCTAGAGAGACGCTAGCACGATTGCTCAATAGGCGGATACGAACTTGTGCACAACCTATGAGAGACAAAACGTATCGACTTTCTATCTCAATTATGCTATGTATGTATGATTCCAGGTGAACTCGTTCACGATGATCCAATATGATATGCAATGTGGCGATGCTATGGCTATTGCTTACAAGCTTGTTTTTTTTCTTCTTTGCTTAAAAGTTTTTCTCTCTTTGATATTTTCCTTTGGCCACTTATGTGATATGCTCTCACCAAGATAGCAATTATGTATATGCGGGAACAATTGATAACACAAGAGATGATACGATGATATATGCATGCTATGATAGCTATGCAGAACGTGTATCACAAAAGTGCACAAGTAGCGTTGGCCGGTAATACTCAAACGGCTAGTCTCGTAGGTAAGCGACGCAAAAGAGGGCCTCAGGGTTAACAATACAATGGCAAGGGAGATCTATAAAGATGTTGTCGAGGTTACCGTTCTTGCTTATGGTGTTGATGTCAAAAGGATGAGGTGGTCGTTGTCGATGTTCATGGCAAAAATGAGCGGCGGTGATGTTGATGTCGAACCGTTCCTAAGTAGCCGAAACACGTTAGGAAACGGAAAACCGTGACTCAAAATCTCAAAAGGCAAACGGTCAAAATCGGATGTGGTAGCGAAAAGTGGTGGTGTTGAGTCGGAAGCTGAAAGGGTTTGCAGAAATGCGATGGTGGTTTCGGAGTTGGCAATGCGGAAGTGGGGCGGTGGCTGAAATTTTCTTGCGAAAATTCAGTTTCGTCAGGCTCGGTCGGACTTCCGGTATGTGTCGGACGATCGGTGGCTGAACTGTGTCCCGACGTCCGGTGTCTCTCGGTCGTCCGGTGTCTGAAGGCTGTCCGGACGTCCGGTGACTGGGCGATTTCGGGGCTGAAGATGAACTCGTGGATTTCGTGGATGGAAAAAAAATTGGGGCCAAAATTGGACGAATTTCGTGGATGGAAGTTGGGGAAAAGGTGTGGGGTGGCTAGATCCACCTAAAACACGTCGAATCCATGGATCAAAATCGACAAAACATCATCAAACCAACAAATCACAAAAAAAATTGGTATGACTATTTTTGTGGGGAATTTTCGAATTTGGGCCACAACAACAAAATTTGGGCTAAAAAGTGGAGGGGAAGAACTCCAAAGTGTGAATAAACGTGGCTCTGATCCAAGATGGTGTAGGGTGGAACCCTAATGTGGTGATCTTTTCACACTTGGAGGGGTAAAAGGGAAAATTGAGAGAAGAACACAAAGCAAACACTCAATTGACACAAATCCAATCACACATGTGCTAAATCCACATACACATAAGGAGATACAAGGGTCCAAATTCAACACAAGAGGGTAAAAGGGTAGCTAGTTCATCCCAATCCTTGAAGGAGTTGAGGTCTTGAATCCTAGGAGGATCTTCCCACAAGGGGGTCATGAATCCACTTGGGGGATCTTCTCACATGCTCACATGGAGGTCTTGATCTCCATGGGAGAGGTAGGTGGATGAGCAAAACTCAATCGCTAATATGAGCTATCACTTTGCTAACCCTAGTTCGTCCAAGTGAAGAGGTATTTATAGTCTAGGGAGAGAGAGGGGGATACATGGGTCGAAACCCTAGTGGCAGCGCACAGGCAGTGTCCGGACGTCCGGAAATTACCGGTCGTCCGGTGTCTCGCAAAGGACCGGACGTCCGACGTTTAGGCTCGGGTGCAGAGTTGCCGGATTTCCGAAGATGGGCGGACGTCCGGAGGACCGGTCATCCGGAGGGCGTCGGTCTTCTGTCATTTTGGTGCTGGACTTGGTGCATCGGATTTCCGGAGAGGCTCGGTCGTCCGGTCGCTGGGACGTGTCGGACGTCCAGTAGTTGCCGGTCGTCCGGCCGCTGTAGAGTTCCTCGTCTGGGCCTTCTGGTTGGCCGACCCTCGGGGCGCCGGACGTCCGGTAGCGACCGGTCGTCCGGTGGCTGTAGCTTGCTGGCAGCTCTTCCTCTTGCTTCTTGCGCTCGGGGTCCTCGCCGTCTTGTCCGTTGGTCGTAGCAGCTTCATGGCCTTCTTCCAAGTACCTGATCACACATAGTGTCTCCGCTTGAGGTAGTAGCCATGTCTCGCATGTAGAATGTGTAAGTTCGGAGAGGAGTGAGTTCACCTTGGTTTCGATAGCTCTTGCACGAGCTCTAGTCATTGGTCCACGTGGTGTCTTGAGAGACGAAGGTAGGTCCATGGGGATGACTGTAGGATGCTCCGCATCAGGTGGGCCCTTGCGGTGACGATGACACGTGGCGGGTGGTCGGTTTCTTGCACTTGCTCACAATCCCAACGCTTTTCTCCTACAATGTTCGTCGACAGAGTCGGAGCTGCTTGGACGCCGACACGTGCGGTTGACTGTTTGGCATTAGCCGGCTCACGCCTCGACGCTTGTTCGAGGTGAGGGCTTCATGGTGGTCGTTGATGGTCGAGTCGGAGTCGCTGGCTCGCGGAGGAGTGATGACGATGGCACCGGATGGCAACCTCGACAGGGCGTGCGTTCTTGTGTGAGTTGCCAGATCGCCCGTGATGCCCTGTTATTGCGGGCGTGTTGTGACGGTTTTCGCCCGGTTCTTTGCAAATTATCGGCCAACTCTTACCTTCATTGTTAAGAAATCGAGATCGTCATGGCCCGAGTTTCAAAAAAAAGTTTGGTTACAACAAAAGATTCCTCAGTCTGACAAAACAGCTTGCATAATCATGCATCACAACTACGCACACACGTCACGAAAGAATCCAGCGCATGCTAAATGGAGTGAGAAGAGAATCAATTTCAGTAAACTGCAGTTTAGCAAAAGCGAAATTCAATATGTACAACACGTACCTCTGGCTCCCAGGAGGCAGGAGTCATTAAAAGTGCAATCCATTGTATTAACTGTATCAGACATGAACACAGAGGGTTACATGTCCTACTTCTACGCATAAACCGTTGGACGCTAGATGTTCTTTTTTTCCTCAAACCATACAGGAGAGCTGCACGTGCAGATTTTAGATATAGAATGCACGCGCATATACTCAATACTCCACACTACTCCCACAGTCCCACCGAACCATGAGATAGTGTCAAAAACGCTCTTATATTATGAGACGGACGGAGTAGATTTACTCCACACGGTAACAGAGGCAGTTCACCAATTCCTAAACCTGAACCCGCAACGTAAGAGAACACCACCACCATACACTGTACCAAGCTAGTAAGACTAATTAAGTTCAGTTCCTCAACGACGGAAATCAATCACGCGGCGATCTTTGAGCACCCAGCTTTGGCCGGCGCGAGCCGCTTCTCCCCGTGCGCTGAGGAGTCGTTGCCCCCGCCGACGCACCGCTTCCCCTTCTCGGCACCGGCGTGCGCCGAGGAGCCAGTGGTGTCCCCGGCGTAGCGGCCGGCTGTCGCATTGTTGCGGTGGTGAGGCTCCATGACCGCGGCCGCCTCCTTCTCCTCCTCGGCTATCGTGTCCAGCACCGTCAAGGGGAGCCCGCGCCGGCGGCGCCTGATGATGCACGGCGCGACCTCAACGGTGATCCGGGCGACGACCTGGGCCTTGGCCATGGCCAGCGTGAGCGTGCAACTCACAAATTCAGAAAACTTAACCTGCAAGTTGCATGGGTAGCTTGCACTTCAGTGCTCCACACAGCAGGCTAAAAATGTACGGGCATGTGAGTTCTATTGTGCTGGCTTATGGGAGGTCGGTAATTTCGGGGCGTGTATTTATAGAGCCCTCAGTGTTGAGTTGGATCAATGCGGTCCACCGAACTGAAGAAAAAATCTGGGGGGAAGAGAGGTTAATCAGGCATCCTGGAGAATAACAATATATGCCAGCAGTGACCAGAGAATCAGCGTTGTTATTAGTCTCCCATCGCGAGTACTGTTCCTATACAGCACACAGTCCCAAATGCCATGGCATATACGCTACTTTCCAGTGCTCAGAATACAAACCGGTCTGAAAATGTTGGATGCAATTGGCCGAAAGTATGCAAAAAAAGGGAGCTGTGTATTGGCTTCAGAAAAGCTGCTTGGGTATTTTAATTTAAGTCTCAAGAGGAATATTGGCTAATTTCAGAGGCAAAGCCACAAGACACTTAACTGTTCTCTTTCTTTTTGAGGGGAATTATCATGTTCTTTTTCATGTACTGTACCTTTCTGCTCTGGTAGACAAGTGTGTGGATCAATGTAGCATCCCCGTGGAGGAGGGCAAACGCATCAGGACGAGCGAGACACCTTCCCTGTCTCATCATGGCAATTACGGAGTAGTCGCGACGGGTCTCTGTACAGACCGTCCTATGGGCATTTCAAGCTTCAATGGCAAATCTTCCGTACGGTACCATCCCAGCCTATCAGGGAGCAAAGTATGGGTTATGATGGTGAAATCGGCAGGCTGGTTGCTAAACGTTACTTCGAGCGGACCGCGCGAATCTTGGAAATGTCTAGAACATGGCGCATGTGTCGAAACCGGAGAGCAGAGAAGTTCCGCAGCTTATTTTGGCATGAAGACATTTTTTTGGATGCAGAGTTTGAAGGTAGCCACTGATCAAGTGCACTTGGCATACTGGGGAAGACACATCGGTGCACTTGGATCATCAGCAGATTCTCCTAAGTTCATGTGGGTTGGTTCTCGAAGCAAGCAGAATCTCATATATATGTGCTTTGTGGGGGGAAAGTAAATTCTGATAGGAGTATATGATGACATGATTTTCTTTTCCTTTTTCTTTTTGCAAGGATGACAGATTTTTTTTTTCATTACCATCTCTCTTTTCGTCGACACGAAACCAGTGACAACTGATGTTCCACAATCCGTAAACAGTGAATGTCAATGCCAAATTGCCAACAACAGTGTGCCAAGAATCAGAAACAGTAAGTTGATGGTATTACTGACAGTCTGTTGCGGATTGGCATCAAGAATAATGGGCAGGGAAGAGGGAACACACGGCCTTGCGTTCAACAACAGTACAAGAAGAAAAATCAAGAACCACAGAACAATGGCACGAAAAGACGGCAGGCGCACAGTGATTCAGAATCAACCAGAGAACGTATCGATCAGTCGAAATCAGTACCTACTGTTGGAAACCCTAAGAAACACGCTGTGATCAGGTACTAGCCTCTGCCTCTGGGGCTAACCCAGAACCGGATGCCAGTGCCAACAACAGTGTCTCAAGATTCAGAAAGCAATACGGCGAGGCCTCGACAGTAATATACCGACACTGATATATATTGGTCGGTTGCCGATTGGCATTCAGAATAATGGGCGGAGAAGCCACGGCCTTACGCTCTAACAACAGTACAAGAAGAAAAATCAAGAACCACAGAACATGGGATGAAAGGACAGTAGGCGCACAGTGATTCAAAAAATCAACCAAGGAATGTGTCGATCGGCCGAAATCAGTGGCTACTGTTGGAAACCCTAAGAAACACGATGTGGTCAGATACCAGACTTGAAAGTCTTCAGAATCAGGGAGGTGCATGACAAGTCATCAGTCTAAGACAGCAACACGGCGTCAGGGCATCTCCAAAGTCATCCATCAAACCGCCCATAAATGTATGGACCGTGTGGTCCGGACACTTTCTATCCTCCAATACCCTGCATCAAATGTCCGCGGATCGGTCCGGACGTCCGAAATTTCACAAACCAGAAGCAAACCGGTAGGAGGTCCGCAGGTCCGGACATTCATCGCATAGGCCTCCGACATCTAGGACCCACACAAACCTCCCAACCCCCCTCGTTCCGCTATAACCGACACTCCGTTCTCCGCGTCGCATTCATGCCGGTCCAGAGCGGACGTGACCGGTGCGGTGGCCGAGAAAGCTGCTCTGGCCCACTGCTCGCATTAATGCAAGTTCAGACCGAACGTGACTGGGCGGGGTGACGGGACGGCTTCCTACCGCATTCAAGCAGGCTGGTTGCCCGTCCGCCTGCCCGACATTCACGTCGGCGCGGCAAACGAGAAGCCAACCTCGTTCGAACACATTCAAGCCGTCGCTCCGCCTACCCAGGGCCCCACTACTATTTGAAGACCGTCGGCAATGGAACAAACCGCACCACCTCCAAGCCCCGTTTCCATCTGTCCGAGCCACCGGCGATCCCTTCTTCCTTCGTCGACCTCCGTGAGCAATGCTGGGACCCAATGTGGGTGGTGGAAGGCCCTCTCGCTGCGACGCCGCCGCGAAATCGCAGTCGAGGTGGATGCATGGCGTGCCCGACGCGCGGCTTGCATTACGTCGGGAGAGCCTCCGAGCTCTTCGGAGGAGGGGAGCTCGGACGAGGAGGACACGACTATGGAGGAGGCGTTGGAGGCACCTGCTACCAGGTTCACCCTTTAGTAGGCGGAGGCGCACTACAACGTCGTCATGGCGGAGGCACAGCTAGAGGAGCAGGCGCTGGCAATCTCTATAGGCAGAGCAGCGATACAACCTGTAGCTTCACGAGTAGCACTGGCAAGCGGAGGGCCAAATCGTCGACAAGCAAGCAAACGAGCAGGCCATCGCGGTCATGCTCGCAGAGAATATGGGCATGGTGGATGAGCAACGGGCACCTTACGAGTCCATTCGCCACGCCAATAGGCCAGACCGACCAGGTTGATCGTCGACCTTGCCTCCATCGACGACGTCGAGAGCCAAACGGCGGACTCCGAGGAGTAGGATATGAGACATGGACGTACCCACTTCCGGTGAAGAGTAGGACGTGAGACAAGGACGTGTCCATGTCTGGCGAAGAATAGACTGGTTAACTTCTTTCTTTCTTTTTTGCGGGATGGGTCGGTTAACTTCTGCTATGTACAAAAAAATAGGAAAAAAATCCTATTTTTTTGTGAAAATGTCATGTCTACTTTTATTTGATGCATCAGATTGGATGGCTGGCTCCCCGAAAAAAATTGTCCGCTGACAAGTCCGGACATGTATGCTGGCATTTGGTGTGTCCGATTTGGTTTGAATACAGTGAGGAGATGCCCTCATGGTGCTCTCTACGTCCTCTAGAATCACAAATGGTTTTGATATTCGATTTTGAGTTATAAAACACTACACCAAACTTCATGGATAATCTGCCATCATCACCAATATTAAGAATGTCAATGTAGTAAAATTACAGTGTTTCATCACACATACTACACCACCAACTCTGCCCTACAAAGATGGTCACGTAGGCCGTAGCTCATAGCGCCTTACCATTTACCAAACCCAAACCCCCACATCACGCTGACAGTATACATACCGACGCCCACAATTTTTTATTACCCAACAGTAAGTTTATTCAGCAAATCACAGGGTCACACGACCACACGCCTCATCCCACGAGGAAGAGCAAGGATAGATTGCTCCCACGCTGCCTTCCTCGAGCAATCACTGGAATGAACGGCCGGCGAACCCGCCGCGACAATAGGTAGTTTATAGGGGGGCGACTGTTTACAGCCGGGAGATGAGCAGCGGGACGGAGACGGTGGCCGTTTGCTCGGCCATCGGGTGGCACATCTCCAGCATGTCCAGCTCCCTGAACTTCTCCAGGACCCTCATCCGGCACTCCTCGGCCGCCATCTCCCCCGTGGAGAAGGCGCCGTGCACCGTGCCCGTGTACTGGACGCTCGTGGCCTCCCCGGCGAAGAATAGGTTGTCGACGGGGATGCGGAGCTTCTCATACAGGTCGCGCGGCTTGCCCACCCCGTCAAAGGTGTAGGAGCCAAGCGTGTTCTCATCTGAACCCCAGTGTGACACCAGGTAGTTAAGCTGCAATAGGATTTAGGCAACATGATAGTTAGAACTGGAAGCAGTATTCATGCTAATTATACTGAGATCTGTGTCGAAATGCTAACCGGCTCAGCTGCATTAGGGAGGATCTTCTTCAACTGGGAAAAGGCAAATTGAGCAGCAGCCTCATCCGACATCTTTTCAATGTCACAAGCAAGCCGGCCTGCAGGCATGTAAACAAGAACAGCATGCCCTGTTGCCTTGTGAAGGTTGAGGAAATAGCTGCAGCCATATGTGGTGGATGAAACTACTCCGAGGAACTCCACGTTAGGCCAGAAAACCTCACTGAAGTGGAGAACTATTTTGTTCTCGACTCCAACTGACAGTTCTCTTATCGCTTCCTCCTTCCATTCCGGGAGCCTCGGCTCAAACTTAATGGTGTTTGATTTAAGAACACCCAAGGGAACAGTGATGACTGCAGCATCTGCAACAAATGTTTTACCATTGCTTACAGTAACCTCTACTCTATTCCAGTGCCGAACAATTTCAACAACCCTGAGGAGAAGAGCTTGGATCAGTACTAACAAATGGAAGGTGCAACCATGTTCACAACAATTAGAGGAAAAGTAGAAATATCCATACCTGTGACCAAGGCGTATATCTAGACCTTTGGCCAAAGTATTTATAACTGGACGATATCCACGAACCATGAGACCATGGCCACCAGGAAGAAGAACTTCCTGCAATCGATTACAAAGAATATGGTCAGGAATAATGCAGAGATCTATGGCTATTTTATTAGTATACTGGGAGGAGGGGTGGGAATAGTACCTGGTCCCAACACTGGAGCGAGATGGCATCCGCATCAGTAGCAAACCAACCCTCCATGCGGCACAAATACCACTGGAGAACATCATGTGCAATCCCTTCTTGCCTGATATGAGGACAATGGTGTCAGATAAGATAACCAATATCTTTAGGATACCCTAAGCACACAGGGATTGATGGTACGAACCTCAAGTGTGGATTTCTCTCCAAAACAATTGCAATGGCCTTAGCTATAGAAATATCTTCCTTCATTTCTTCCCTCAATTTGCCAGTCTGTGCGCATATCAATGTTACAGGATATCAAAACCCAAGAAATATCAGCAAAAATAAATAAGCACCAAGAACTGAGAGAAGTAATCACCTCTTCCAATATAGCCTCAAACACTTTCCCTATCTTTTCTACAAACTCTTGTGGAACTTGAGAGCCATTGGTGTCATAAAGTGCATAACTGAAAGACAATATAACATGTTAGTTGCAGCCTTATTTGGCTTCATCATATTTCTGAACATATGGAACCTAGATGAAGTTTTACCTCTCAAGATCATGGTCAAAAAGCACAGAGTCATCTCCACTTGTGCGGTACAGTGGAAGCCCAAGTCTTCCAATGATTGGTGCCAGGGGATTTTCTTCGCAAACACCATGAAGCCTGGTGCACACAAAAATTAGAAATAAGATTCAAAATTGTGCTTCCATATGAACTTTTGGTCATAAACAGTATAAGTAATATTATAAAAGTAGTCCAGGGAAATAATGGAACTCACCAAGATGCCCCCAGATCAACAGGAAACCCAAAAGAGTAGTCAGTGTGAACTCGGCCACCTATCCGGTCACGGGATTCCAGAAGAACGACCTGGAAAGAAATCACAATAGCATAACTGATGAGATGGCAAATTGTATGGATCAAAGAGCATCATATGAATTGCAGCTAAATCATCAGAACAAGATCAAAAACCACATTATGCAATACCTCAAATGACGCATTCCTGAGTGCATTTGCAGCAGCAATGCCTGCAAACCCACCACCAATAACAATAGCAGAAGGCGTGTGGGATTTTCTACTAACATTTTCACCATATGAGCCTGAAAAAGAAAATAGAAGGTTTTGCCTTAAATTTAGAGTGGAATGTTGAACTAGGAAGTTTGAAATAGAAGTGTTCAATGGTATGTGTTCATTTTTAGTGATCATCTGTCCATGCACAAGTGATTTCTCATTCAATTAGTAAAATTAGTTCTTCAAATACTAACTAATAAACAGCAACTTTTGGGGACATCTACCAGAGGAAAGGCAGACAGCATGCAATGTTTTCTACACTTATCCATATGGGGAGGTTACCTAAACTTTCACATATCTTATGGTGGTTGGATGGGATAACCAACAGCTTTAATCTTCTGAAGAATTATGTAACTGGAGAATGCTTGTCTGCTGTCAGGTTATTGAGTTCATGTATGTGGACAGTTATTTATGGTTTTGGGGGAGAGGTGCCGGCCCTTATGGCTGACAATTTGCTTCTATGTGGCAAGGGGTACCTCCAAATGAAAAAAGATCAGTTCATACAAAAATAACATAAAGAAGCCTACCAAGAAGTGAAAGTGCCGATATCGCCTGTTCTTCTCACATCAACCCTCCTCTACCCCCTCCACCATGGAGGGTTAGTAGTGAGGCATGTTCCCTGTCTCAGAACAATGATGGCGAAGTAAGACAGGACAATTAAAGATTTTCGCTGATTCCCCCAACAACTTGACGCAGTGTGTACTGGAACACCTAACGTAATATGCTCTTGGTATGTAGCTACACACTGAACACTCTGGTGTGTAGAAGTATGACCGATCAAACTTAAATCAAATTTGACACTTCTATTGGACAGGTAGCTGCAGATTAAACTATGAGATCACTAGTAACTTTTCTAGCTGTGATTTGACACGTGCTCATCCTTACAAGTGGGAAATTGGACACAATGCACATTCCAATAAATGTGAAACAGGTATGCATTATTTTGATGCTATTGTTTATGATTGTATCAGTTGGTACCCCTAGCTTTTCCGCAAGCAGCCCTCTGCAGAATATGCTTCAGACACTAAGGCAGTCAAACTTCAGTCCAGAACGTAATCACCAAGCATCTCTCGAATGATGACAATAGTTGCACTAAGACCCAAAAATAAAGATGCCCATATGTTTATATGAAAATGATAAGAGGAAAGTTTTTCTTGATTACGAAACCGACAAAAACAAAGCTAAATAGCGTGAATGAATAAATATTTCCGATTGTAGCATTGGTGGATACTGGACCCATAGACAACTAGATCCATTAGCGAATATTCTGAACAATAGTATATGCCGACTACGTGCATCACAATAATATGGTTCCATATGCATGGAATCGTGACACGGGAGTAAACAAAAGCATCATTGTACTTCCTCGTGATGCCGTTTGGGTATCCGATTTCAGGTATCTATGTGATAAGTAGTATTACTAGCTGTAAGAAGGCTGTGGACACACTCTTCCCAACTAGTTTTCAGTATACTACTAAAAAGAGCATAGGAGTCCACAACTCCACATGGACTTGTTCTTGCCAAATGGGCCAGTTGATCAAATCCTAGAAGCTTCCAAAGTGGTGGGTTCCCTTTGCGTGAGGTGTTGGTATATAACAAATGTAAAACAGCTAGTTTTCTGGTTTTTTCTTCTTCCTAGCACCCGTCCAAAGGAAACGGCAATTGCAGCTGGACGGTTGATACCTCTTTCATCTGGCCCACGACGCCCCTCCCAACAACCATAAGCAACTAGTGTCTGGCATGACAAAATCAAGTTGGACCCCCTGGTCCCAAATTTGTGGCGAAATTCGATTTTTGCACTACCGACTGCAATTAAAAGAGTTCTGAAAACAATGCCTAATCGAGAAGAAAAAACACTACATGTGGAAATATCTGCCGAAACAAACAAGTTACTTACTGTTGTTGTTCGCCATTTGTTCAGCTCTGTTCTCCCCCTCCTTGACGATTACTACTGGGATTGGATTCTCCTTCTTGACGATTTCTACTACTTGAATTAGAATTGGGCTGACTTAACAGCGGCTGCGGCGAGAAATGCAGCAGGAAGATGAGGAGGCAGGCGACGTAGTGGTTGGAGTTGGAGTTAAGTCCCAGATTGACGAAACAGTTCATGCAGACGCGCAAGCCGAATGGCGACCCTCGTAGGAATTCACGGTCCCCGCTCTCGATCTCACTCCACACCCATGAAAGTTCCAGGCACTGCAAAATCAGACAACACAGGGTTAATTAAACAGCTCCGATCACCCAAAAAACACTCGGCAGCACGCGAAACGAGCCTCCAGATCGCTCAATCTGGGAGGGGGCGGGCGATTGGGGGAGGCTCGCTCAATCTGGGCAGAGCCAAATCGGCACGGAGTCGGCGGAAACCGACACCGGAATTCCCCCAAATCGAGCGAGATGATCGGGCAATTTTGGCACCTAGGGCCGGCCGGCCAAGCGCCCGCCCGACCCGTCCTCCCCCAAAACAGAGTCCGTACGTTCGTTTCGTCCCACCCTAGCCATGGCGAAACCCTCACCTCCGAATCTAGACGACCGGCCGGAGCAAGCGAGCGAGCTCAAGGGGATCTGCAGATCAAAATCGCCGCGCTGGATTTCTGGGGCTCGGAGAGGGGATTTTGGTTCCAAGTAGGTTTTTTTTTTTTTGAGAAACTGGTTCCAAGTAGGTGGGTCTTTGTGCTTCCTGGCTTTCGGGCTCGGGGTCTGTCTGGGGACGGTGCGCTGCTGTTGGTGTTGTTGGGCTCCTTCTCTCCCCCCCTGGTGGCGTTCATATATAGGGCTTGTTACCAGGATGGGGGGTTACGTGCACCGCCCGGTGACCGCACCCGCGACACGGCGCCGGAGGAAGGCAGGAAGCACGCACGCGACGAAGGCGACGCGCTGCCATATCGTGCACGTCTGCTCAAGGATGGACGGCTAGGATTTCCCAGGAGAGGCCCGGACGCGGACGACCACATGTCAGGCCAGTTTTTCGGATTGCACCCTATTAGATGTGAAAAATACCCATATGATTTCGGAGGGGGAAGAGAAGACACAAATTAGATTGCCGATTAATGTTCTGTGCTTATATAAAAACTTCCGATCTACTTGTATTGATCAACCGTAAGGTAGTGCAAAGAACATCAGAAGTAAAAATAACATTCAGGTTCGTAGATCACCTATGAACGACTACAAGCACTAGAGCGAGCCGAAGGCACGTCACTATAATTATCACTCCCTCATCGGAGTCGGGAAAACTTTGTAAAATCTTTGTGCTAGACACACGCGACGCAAACGAACGAAGACCAAATCCAAGCGGATACACCAAAGATAAACGTCGCCCGAATCCCACCAGATCCGTTGGAGACACAACTTGACACGCCCCCAAACGACGCTAGAAGCACCGCCGGAACAGGGCCTAGACGGGGAGAACTTTATTCCATCTTTAGAAAGCCGCCGACGACTCGTCTTTCTGAGCATGGCACAAACATTATCGAAACTATGAAAACAAATCTTAAAAACAGAGCCGCCCCGCCGGCAAAGACCGAGATTAATGTTCTCCTTGTGCTGCTTTAAACAATCGCAAAAGTGCTTGGTGTGTGAACGATGCACGTTGCATGTTCCTGTGGCGAAAGCGAGGAGTGCGCGTGGCATATTTACAGGTTTGACGCAAAACGGCACGTGCCTAATACTGGTTTTGCAGTTGCATAGTTGGTGCTTTTCTAAAGGTATGTAAACCTTTATCTGCCACGAGGATTTCATTGATAGAGCCATCCCCATGCATGAACTGAGAAGAGAATGGTCTTTTTCTTAAGCTCGTACGTGCAGGCCTAACCACTACTTGACCCGCAAAATAAAAAAGGCCTAACCTACTTAACATACTCCCCTTCATAAAGAAATGAGAAAAGTCTGAAATAAACCTTAAATTCGTACTTCGAGTCTGAATTAAACCCGAAACTCGTAATCCCAGAAATCAGCACCCTATACTCGCTAATCCCGGTCAATCATGACCTTGTACAGATGAAATCAAGTTTGGTGAACCGGGAAAATGTACACCCCACCGGGATTACATATTTCTCTCACTACCCCACATGTCATAGACCAGGTTCACAAATTAAAATGCACAACAGGGTCCTTATCTTAAAAGTGTGCCACCCGATCATCTTCTTCCTCTGGCTACCCGGGGCTCGCTGGTTCCTCTTGGCGAAGATGCACTGTCAGCCATGGAGGAGGAAGGGAGAATCAGGGGACGGGCATGGAGGCAGTTCTGGAGTGCCCGGGGGGGGGGGGGGGGGGGGGGGGGGGGGGCTTCCATGGCGGAGTTGTGGGGTGGGCTCCGGGTGGAGGCTGAAGCAGCGGATGGAGCGCCTCCAGGCCAGGGCTCGTCAGCCAAGCGTGGGCATGGGGTGATATGATATGTAGGGAGAGCGGAGGATGGAGCCATGGAGGTAGTGCCATGCGGCGGCCGCTGGCGGGCAGTAGCAAGGGAAGCATCGCCGATCTACCACGTCCGCCTCCTCCATGCCGTCATGCCGGCCGACCATCAAGTTGGGCCCCCGACTCTTCGCCTGCCACTGCTGCTGCCTGAATTGATAAAGCGAGCTAGCTAGCTAGCTAGCTAGAAGCACTTACTCTGTTTCTGAACTCTGTTGCATGAGTATTCCTATAGCTTATCATCTAATTTGCACCTGGCCAGTCAGCTGGTTTTTAGCTTCATTTTACGAATCAATTTTCTCTTAATTCTCCGTGACATGTAGCTGCAAAACACGCAGCCTAATTTTCAATGTGCAAGCAATGATGCAAGATGTAGCTGCAACAATCCATTTACCAAAATCTGTACGTCATGCAAAGCTAGTAAGATGCGTGTCATGCATAGACTTATGCAGCTGATGCGGCAGAATGGTGGTTGAAGATGAAGATGACATGTGGGTAGGGATGTCAGTGAGAATAGGCTGTGATCCCGGTCGGGATCAATTTTTCCCGGTGCGCCAAACAGGTACAAGGTTAGTATTGATCGGGATTAGTAAGTATAGTGTGCCAATTTCAGGGATTTATAGGTTAGGGTTCAATTCAGACTCAGAATACGAATTCAAGGTTTATTTCAGACTTTTCTCGAAAGAAATATAAGCACTTTAATATATATTTTTTACAGAGAGAGTACTAGTTAATCCAATTACACCCCTTTTGCATATGCATATGGAGCTAGCATGCGTCAGCCATTGACACGACATTTCCCATCAAGGGAAAAAGAGTGGATTACCGACAAAACTGAAAGAAGAAGAAAATAAACTTCGCTTAAACGAATACATGTCCAACCAATCAAGATAAAAATGCTACTACCTCTATATCAAAATATAAGATATTCTGACACTATCATCTTATATTAAGTCACAGAGGCAGTAGCATTATGCATGATGCATGCACCATGGCACTTCGTTTTCCAGCCCCTGGCCTGCAGGGAGCGTCGAGTCCTTTTCGTACTTATGCCGACTGCGACTGAATTTCGGCTACGTGTGCGTGTGAGGCAGCGCGGTAGGAGCACATGCACGTCCATCGCCGTCGCGCTCGGTCGCAGATGGGCGCCAAGTTCACATGGCAGCGGCCCGTCCAACCAGCCTCAAGAAGACACGCTCGGTTTATCTTCTTTTTATTAATAATAGTATAATTGATTGATCGATTAACGTGATAACAACAGTTTGCTTCCAACCGAAAAGCTAACAATTCAATCACACAACCAGAGAAGAGCGCATCACTTCACGCGTGTAACAGGAGCACGAGGGAGCTATGCCCTAAAAATCCCTGTCGTTCGCCTCCTTCTCAAAGGGGCCATGACATTGCCATGTCGATTTCGATCGTTTGCAACACTACAAACATGTCACGTGTGCTCGGGTAATGTATTATCCGTGCTAGTTTCTAGTTGTATGACTCGAATTTTTTCAGAATTTTGGATAATATAGATTCGTGGTGGCTAGTATATAACTAAAAAAATATAGTCAAATTGATTTCATCCATCTATTCAGGGGAACATTATGTAGAGAAAGCAGCCACCCAAGGAATTGATATATTGATTTTTTTTTCCTTGAACAGTTTACCTCCCCTCTCGAAAAAGAAGATACGCTTGGTCTATTTTCCTTTCTAATGTAATACAATTGATTAATCGATTAACGAGATAACAACAGTTTACTTCCCCCCCTCGAAAAGCTAAGAATTCAATCGCCGAGGGCAGCACTTTCACGCATGTATAAAAGGCGCACGAGGGAAATATGCACTAAAAATCCATGTCGTCCGCCTCCTTGCCCATGGAGTTGCCATGTCGATCTTGATCGTATCATCTCACTTGTACTCAGATAATGAATTACTATCCGTACTAGTTTCTAGTCGTGTAACTCAAAATTTGACAAAAATTCGGATAATATATATCCGTGGTGGGTGGTCTATGACTCAAAAATCTAGTATGATTGATTTCATCCACCTATTTTGGGGGAAACATTATGTAGAGAAAGCAACTACCCAAGGAATGGATACACTGATATATTTTTTTCCTTGATCAGTCACCCAAGTGTGTGTCGTTGTGAACTAAGCATAGATTAGATGGTTAGATTCCTTGTGGTGGAATCAGAACACTCAAGTTCAAGTCCTAGACTTGACATGGGTGCTCACATATTTTATGGATTTATTTCAAGTTATTTGATAGTATTCTTTCAGTGGTATGGCGCGCTTGTTAACTACGAGGTGTCTATGGCGACTTTTTCAATCTCTTCAAGATCTGCCGACTCCATCTCTCAGAGGTGCTCATAGGATAGGGAGTGTGTGTACTCATAGGGTGAGTGTGCATGCATGTATGTAAGCGTGCGTGTTTGTATTGTGTTCCTCAAAATTAAAAAAAAAGTGTGCCATATTTTAGGATAAAACGTCAAGATGACACAAAAGTCTTACAAAACGACAAAAAAGAAGAGAAAACAACTTAAGCTAACAGAAGGAAGGCAGAGGAAGGAAAATATCATCTGGTTACTTCAGAAAACTATCACGATACAATACCGGATGAAATACACATTTATTTGGCGGTGTACACATCATTTTCTAGGGTCTATTTGACGATGTATCTCCTTCCGAAAGAAATGATAAGTATAGCTACATGAGTTACACATATGTTGGCACTTGATACACCGGCAAAACATGCAATCGATCAACCAAGCAACTGAAAAAGCCATGTGTTACCATATATGGCAAGGAGATACTAAAAACAAATAAAAGAACAAACTAAAAATCATACCACAAAACATATAGTAAGTCAAGGTTGGAACACATAAGATATGGTCCTCAAAATGACCTGCAATCAAGGTTAGAGCTCAATGGTGAACTAATCCAAGAACAACGACACGAGGGAAAGAACACAAATTCCTTGTGAACTACACCAAAAATCAACATCGAAAACCACCTTAAAATCACAAGCACGGGATTATATGAACGGAATCATACAAACACAACAAGGAATCCCACACATGCAAGAGACAAAGATGAAACCTTATAGCACGAATTACTGGCAAGAGGAGAGGGGAGAAGAGACTCGAGATGAAAGCGGAATTGACACCATTCCCCACTCGAAAAGCTAACAATTCAACCACCACCAGAGAAGAACGCATCGCTTGACGCATGAATTAAAGGTGCACATGGGAGTTATGCACTAAAAATCCAAGTAATAATAAGCTAATAAGAAATTACTTTTTCACTCGTACTTCGTCCAACCTTACATGCTTGTCGTTCGCCTCATTCTCAAAGGGGCCATGACATTGCCATGTCGACTTCGATCGTTTGCAACACTACAAACATGTCAAGTGTACTTGGATAATGTATTATCCGTACTAGTCTCTAGTCGTGTAACTCAAAATTTTGTCAAAATTTGGATAATATATATTCGTGGTGGCTAGTCTGTAACTAAAAAAAATCTAGTCTAATTGATTTCATCCACCTATTCGGGTGGGGGGTGGGGGTGGCATTATGTAGGGAAAGTAGCTACCCAAGGAATACATCGTTGATTTTTTTCTTGAACATTCACCCGGGTGTGTGTCATTTAATTTTGTATCAGGGTCGTCAAGATGACACAAAAGTCTTACGAAACGGCGAAACCAAAAAAGGAAAGAAGAGAAAAACAATTTGTCCTACCACAAAGGGAGGCGAAGAAAGGAAAATATCATGTGGTTACTTCGGAAAACTATCATGATACAATACGGATGAACTACACATTTATTTGGCGGTGTTCACATCGTTTTCTATAGTTTATTCCACAATGTGTCTCAAAAAAAGGATAAGCATAGCCACACGCATTACAATACACTAGTAGAAAACAGGGCTTTGGTTCTGGCCAGATCAGAGCAATAGTCCCGGTCATGTTACGAACCGGGACTAATGTGAGCATCAGTCCCGGTTCGAGCGGCTAGGACGCCGGCCGGGCCTCGGCAGGCATCAGTCCCGGTTCGACTGGGACCTTTAGTCCCGGTTCCAGACACCAACCGGGACTAACCAACCGGGACTAAAGGGCCTCACTCCCTTTAGTCCCGGTTGGTGTCTCCAACCGGGACTAAAGGTTAGTCTTCAGTCCCGGTTCTAGACACCAACCGGAGCTAAAAAGATGCCTATATATATCCTCGCCCCTGCCCGCCCTCTCCTATGTTTTTTGGCCGTAGAAGGTGTGAGGTGCGTGTGCTACTCTGTTCTCACTTCTTATGCACATGAGGTGTTCGATGAAATGCCCGAGCCACACTTAAGCTTTCTCCTCTGTTCTTCCTCCAAGCTCGACCTCCAAGCTCCATTTTCCCCAAGATTTGTCTAGATTTGGCGGTGCACCAACTATCCAAGTGTTCTAAAAGGTTAGCAACTTCATCCTTTCATCTCTCACTACTAGTTTAGCTCATTTCATATGCTCTTGTGGGTTTTAGTGGAGGAGTGTATGTGGGAGTTTATTTGATTTAGATGCACAATTTGAGCTCAAATTAACTTCTTAGTTTGCACATGTGTAGGGTGCCGTCCCGTCCCCGTCCCCGTCCTCACCGCCGTCGATCGCCCGCGCCGATCTCGTCGCCGGCACCACCGTGGTGAGCCTCTTGTTCTTATTTTTTTTAAAAGAACAAATTCTTACTTGTATGATTTAGATAGCTACTTGTATTATTTTCTTACTTGTATTATTGTTTGTTATTATATAGTGCCATGGTTTTGGTATCCGCCCCCGTCGGCTCTCGTCCGGTCTATGATTCGGATGTGGTATATTATCTTTTATAACTATTTGTTTCATTTAGTGTTTATGACAATTATGCCGACCAACTTGACATAGATGTTTTTATCTAGGAGGTATGTGAACCGGAAATTCCAACCGACCCTCTTGTCGAGAGGTTAAATTTAGTTGAAAAAGAAAATAATTATTTGAAAGATAAATTGAAAAGAATTGAAGAAGAGAAGATGAAATTGGAGTTGCATGTTGCCGATGTCGTCGATCTACACAAGATCCAGATGGATGCAATGCGCTTGAAGATTAGAAAGATTAGAAAATATGCCATTGATAAAGAAGCTTGGTATCATTATGCTGTTGGATCAATTGTTACCTTAGTTGCGATTTTGGTCGCATTTGTTGTTGCATTTAAATGTTTTACATAGTTGTATGTTGTTTTATGAGAACTATGTATGAACTTTATGTATTTATTTTTGCAGTAATAACATTTGATCACTACTGTACTTTGGTTTTAATGTGATGATGAACTTGTATTAATTTGGTCATTTCTCTATTCATGATGTTCTGTAATGGTTTTTGATATACTTAATTACATAATGCAGATGAACCGGCAATGGATGTACGGTGACCGACGCACTTCCGAGTACATTACGGGCCTGCATAATTTTATCGATGTGGCTGAGGCAAACAGTCAGAATGGTTTTATGTATTGTTCATGTGTTGTCTGTGAGAATACGAAGGATTACTCTTCCTCGAAAACCCTTCACTTCCACCTGCTTAAGAAGGGTTTCATGCCCCACTATAATTGTTGGACCAAGCACGGAGAAAGAGGGGTTATGATGGAAGACAATGAAGAAGAAGAGGATGATGACAATTATCCTATGTTCCCTGAATACGGTGATACTGCAACGGGGGAAGCTGAAGATCAAGAGGCACCAGATGTGCCCGCTGATGATCTTCGCCGGGTCATTGTTGATGCACAGAGAGAATGCGAAAGTGAAAGGGAGAAGTTGAAGTTCGATCGCATGTTAGAGGATCACAAAAAACGGTTGTACCCAAATTGCGAATATGGCAACACAAAGCTCGGTACCACACTGGAATTGCTGCAATGGATGACAGAGAATGGTTTATCTGACAAGGGATTTGAGAAGGTACTGAAAATAATGAAGAAGAAGCTTCCAAAGGATAACGAATTGCCTGACAGTACATACGAAGCAAAGAAGGTTCTCTGCCCTCTAGGATTAGAGGTGCAGAAGATACATGCATGCCCTAATGACTGCATCCTCTATCGCGGTGAGGAGTACGAGAATTTGAATGCATGCCCGGTATGCGGTGCATTGCGGTATAAGATCAGACGAGATGACCCTGGTGATGTTGAGGGCGTGCGCCCCAGGAAGAGGGTTCCTGCCAAGGTGATGTGGTATGCTCCTATAATACCATGGTTGAAACGTCTGTTCAGAAACAAAGAGCATGCCAAGTTGTTGCGATGGCACAAAGAAGACCGTAAGAAAGACGGGATGTTGAGAGTACCCGCTGATGGGTCGCAGTGGAGAAAAATCGAGAGAAAGTGGCCGGAGTTTGCAGGTGACACAAGGAACTTATGGTTTGGTATAAGTGCAGATGGCATTAATCCTTTTGGGGAGCAGAGCAGCAATCATAGCACCTGGCATGTGACTCTATGTATCTATAACCTTCCTCCTTGGTTGTGCATGAAGCGGAAGTTCATTATGATGTCAGTGCTCATCCAAGGCCCTAAGCAACCCGGCAACGACATTGATGTGTACCTAAGGCCATTAGTTGAAGAACTTTTTAGAGCTGTGGAATATAAAAGGTGTAGGTGTGTGGGATGAGCACAAACAGGAGGAATTTGATCTACGAGCATTGTTGTTTGTAACCATCAATGATTGGCCTGCTCTTAGTAACCTTTCAGGACAGACAAACAAGAGAGACAACGCATGCACGCACTGTTTAGATGAGACTGAAAGTATATATTTGGACAAATGTAAGAAGAATGTGTACCTGGGACATCGTCGATTTCTTCCGACCAAGCATGCCTTAAGAAAGAAAGGCAAGCATTTCAAAGGTGAGGCAGATCACCGGAAGAAGCCTGTCCCCCGTACCGGTGATGATATATTTGATATGGTCAAGGATTTAAAAGCAATCTTTGGAAAGGGTCCTGGCGGACAATCTGTTCCGAATGACGCTGACGGACACGCACCCATGTGGAAGAAGAAATCTATATTTTGGGACCTACCCTATTGGAAAGTCCTAGAGGTCCGCTCTGCAATCGACGTGATGCACATGACGAAGAATCTTTGCATGAACCTGCTAGGCTTCTTGGGCGTGTATGGGAAGACAAAAGATACACCGGAGGCACGGGAGGACCAACAACGTATGAACGAAAAAGACGGCATGCATCCAAAGCAGTATCAAGGTCCTGCCAGCTACGCTCTTACCAAAGCAGAGAAGGAAATCTTTTTTGAATGCCTGCTCAGTATCAAGGTCCCGTCTGGCTTCTCGTCGAATATAAAGGGAATAATAAATATGGCAGAGAAAAAAATTATAGAACCTAAAGTCTCATGACTGCCACGTGATTATGACGCAATTGCTTCTGGTTGCATTGAGGGGGCTTCTACCAGAAAATGTTCGATTAGCCATTGTGAAGCTATGTGCATTCCTCAATGCAATTTCTCAGAAGGTAATCGATCCAGAAATCCTACCAAGGTTACATAATGATTTGGTCCAATGTCTTGTCAGTTTCGAGTTGGTGTTCCCACCATCCTTCTTCAATATTATGACGCACGTCCTAGTTCACCTAGTCGGCGAGATTGCAATTCTGGGTCCTGTATTTCTACACAATATGTTCCCCTTTGAGAGGTTCATGGGAGTCTTAAAGAAATATGTTCATAACCGTGCTAGGCCAGAAGGAAGCATCTCCAAGGGCCACGAAACAGAGGAGGTCATTGAGTTTTGTGTTGACTTTATTCCTGACCTTAAGCCGATTGGTGTTCCTGAATCGCGGCATGAGGGGAGACTGGGTGGAAAAGGCACGCTAGGACCGAAAGCAATAATATGTAGGGACGGGCATTCTTGGGCGCAAGCACACTACACAGTTCTACAAAATTCTACCTTGGTGGCCCCGTATAAAAAATCAATGAACACAAGAATTTTTTACGCTCCAAACACCCGGAGCAGTCTGACGACTGGATTACACGTGAACACATGGGGACTTTCGGCGGTTGGTTGCAAACACATCTCATGGGTAACACCACTGTTGGAGATGAGCTGTACTTGTTGGCCGGGACACCATCTTCGACTGTATTGACTTTCCAAGGGTACGAGATAAATGGGAATACATTTTACACGATCGCCCAAGATAAAAAGAGTACCAACCAAAACAGTGGTGTCCGCTGTGATGCAGCAAACACCAATAGGGCAAAGGACACATATTATGGTTACATAGAGGAGATATGGGAACTTGACTATGGACGTGATTTTAAGGTCCCTTTGTTTCGGTGCAAATGGGTCAATCTGACAGGAGGCGGGGTATAGGTAGACCCGCAGTACGGAATGACAACAGTGCATCTCAACAATTTTGGGTACACAGACGAACCATTCGTCTTAGCCAATGATGTGGCGCAGGTTTTCTATGTGAAGGACATGTCTACCAAACCGAGAAAAAGAAAAGATAAGGAAGCGAATACATCATACGATGAGCCAAAGCGCCACATAGTTCTTTCAGGGAAAAGAAACATTGTGGGAGTGGAGGACAAGACAGACATGTCAGAAGATTATGAAAAGTTTCATGAAATTCCTCCCTTCACAGTGAAGACTGACCCAAGCATCCTGTTAAATGATGAAGATTATCCATGGTTACGGCGCAATAAGCAAGGGACACACGCGAAGAAATAGTTTTATACCCCAAAAGATCCCACTCTGGGATGTGACCGGCTTCACCGCCATCACTTTCTCTCTACTGTGAGTTTCCGGACTTATAGCTGGAAAGTGCCACTTCGGACAAACCGGAGGGAATCTTTGTAAGAGCAAGCTAGGGCATTTTGGCATTTGAAACATGATTTTAGAATAATTATTTATTAAATTATGAAATTTCAATTATTCATATGCTTTTAGTATTTTAATTATACAGAGGAGTTAATCAATGCAAATATTTAGACCATTTTAGCAGGTGTACCAAGTTTGAGCTCATTTGGACATGTTTAGCAATGTTAAGTTGCTCAAATTAGAAAATGGACAGAGATGGTTTCGAGGAAATTTGATGATGTTATCTTGTTCTCCAAGCCATGAGACTTGGCAAGATCATCAAATATGGCATTTGTGACATGCTAGAATTTTAGTTATGATCAACTAAAACAAAACTATAATATTCTTCAATAGCAAAAAGAATCAACTAAAAAGCTTTTATAAAACTCTAGTTATGATCAAAATAATATTAACTTAAAACTATATAAAACTCTAGTTATGATCAAAGTATTTTTTTTGTTAAAAACTTTAATAGCAAAAAGAATTAAATGAAAACTAGGCATGTATGCTACTGTTTTTGAATCTGTAGCCACCTTCCTGCGCTCCGGAGGACTTGCCGCCGCGGCCGTGGCCGCTGCGCCTGCCACCTCCACCTCGCGCAGACATGGACAAGCTAGGTCCGTACCCTACCTAAGGAGTTGGCAGTGGCACAGGACAGCGAAGCCAGAAAGAAAACCCCTCTTTGGAGCTGAAGCAGCTTGGACGATGCTATATAGAAAGACCGAAAGACGGGCTTGCGGACGTATCATGGAAAAGAGAAATGCCAATGACATGTGGAGCCAGGCAAGTGCGAGCCCGTGTGTCAGGGACTCAGAGCGAGGAGCGCCTTGGTACACGTGTGCAGCGGCAATGATGAAGGATTGTCAGGGTGCGATCTTTTTCTTTTCCACGGAGTACGATCTTTCATAGGTAATGTAGTCTTGCTTCTTCTTTTGACGTATGCTTCATCGTCATCGTCATCTTCCCTCATCGGGTCAAGTTATGAAAAGTTTTTGAATCTGTTTAAAAGAAAACTAAAACTAAAATATCCTAAAAAGGTCTAAAACCAAAAACAGATTTTACTTCACTGATTTTTAATACTGATTATTTGAACGAGTTTTCATTAAGTCATCATCATCGTCATCTTCCCTCATCGGGTCAAGTTATGAAACGTTTTTGAATCTGTTTAAAAGAAAACTAAAACTAAAATATCCTAAAAAGGTCTAAAACCAAAAACAGATTTTACTTCACTGATTTTTAATACTGATTATTTGAACGAGTTTTCATTAAGTCATCGTCATCGTCATCTTCCCTCATCGGGTCAAGTTATGAAAAGTTTTTGAATCTGTTTAAAAGAAAACTAAAACTAAAATATCCTTAAAAGGTCTAAAACCAAAAACAGATGTTACTTCACTGATTTTTAATACTGATTATTTGAACGAGTTTTCATTAAGTACTAAAAAAAGTAAAAAAAATAAAAAAGAAGCCCGACCGCAGCTACTGGACCGCCGTTCAACCAGCGAATAAACCGTCCAAATCAAGCCCGCAGGCGACTCGGGCGGTGAATCGGGCCCACGAACGGCCCAGCGGCTGGGTCAACCACAGGGCAAGCAGGGGCATTGTGTTTCGAGGAGTTCGAAACGTCTGCACGACGTGGCTATTTAAGCCGGTCGGCGCGCCCTTTGCTCGGCGAGGTGGGACTAAACTTGCGACGCGCTGGCGGGGGGCGGTGCCAAACGAGAATTAGTCCCGGTTGGTGGCACCAACCGGGACTAAAGGCCTCCCTTTAGTCCCGGTCCGTGCCACCAACCGGACTAAAGGCCTGGGTTTCGCGCCCTTTGGGCTGCTGAAATTTAGCTTTAGTCCCGGTTGGTGCCTCCAACCGGGACTAAATGTAGGCCTTTAGTCCCGGTTGGAGCCACCAACCGGGACTAAAACTCGGGCTATATAAACTTAGCGAAATTTTTCCTCCCCCAAACTTCTCCATCGCCTCTCCTCGCCTGAACGCGCTGCCCCGACGCCCTGCCCCGACGCCGTCACCGACGCCTCCTCGCTGTGAGCGCCACCCCGATCCCCTCCTCCTCCTCCTATCCCCCCCCCCGCCGCCGCCGTCGGCCCCTCCCCACGCCTGATCCGCGGCGACCCGCCGCCCCTCCCCACCGCCGCTCCACCGCGGCGATTCACCGGCGCCCCCGCTCCACCGCGGTGCCCCCCTCCTCCACCGGCGCCCCCCTCCACCACCGCCGCGGTGCCCAAATGCTCCACGCCGGCTTCGTCGTCTCCTGCGCACGATGAGCTTCCACGCCAATTTTTTTTGTTACTATGAATTTTGTTTGTAGTATCATTTTATTTGTAGTATGAATTTGGTTAATTAGATAGATTATTAGATAGCTTCATATAGCTTAATTAGATAGTTTCATATACGTTAATTAGATAGGTTAATTACATATTTTTTTAGATAGTTTCATATCGGTTAATATGTATAGTTTCATATAGGTTAATTAGATAGTTTTTTTAGATAGTTTCATATAGGTTAATTAGATAGGTTAATAGATTTTTTTAGATAGTTTCATATCGGTTAATATGTATAGTTTCATATAGCTTAATTAAGCTTTTTTTTGGATAGGTTAATTGGATAGGGTTTTTTAGTTTAATATGTATAGTTTTATGTAGGTTAGTTTTTTTAGATAGTTTCATATGCCAGGGATTGCGCGGTTAACACCACATTAACTGCCGTGACTAAAGATACTTAACTTTTTCTTTCATTCCTTTTTGCCCGGGTCACGCTATCGATATGAGGGGGGGGTCGTTAAAACATAACCCCGATAACTTCGGTATAACTTCGACCTGAGGGGGGGGGGTCGTTAAAACATAACCCCGATAACTTCGGTATAACTTCAACATGAGGGGGGAGGAGTCCTCGACGATCACCGGAGGAGGCCCGGACGATCGCCGGAGGAGTCGTCCCCGACGATCGCCGGAGGAGTCGTAACCGACGATCGACATGAATAATTGATGATGAAGCTTATTTTGCAATTTGAGATGTTGTTAAAAGCTATATGATATGTGATGGTCTAAATTTTTAAATCAGTACAATTTACAGATTTGTGGTGTTGCATCTCCGAGGAGTGTTTATCGACGTCGGAGCTGTTGGTCCCTGATCTTCCCTCCGCTGATCAACTACTTCCTCTACAGCCGAGGGTGAGCTACGAATCCCCCTTCACATCCTCTTCTTTTTTTTGTCACTAGATTTCAAAAATGTGAATCGTGTATTTGATAGGTGTATAAAAAATATAGACATGTGGTGAGAGAAAAAAAGAAAAATATAGAAATCGTGTATTTGTTTTCATAGGAATTTGTTCTCGGCGACGATGCCCGGCCCGCATCCTCGTCGTCGACTCGGCGGCGACAACCAGTTTGAGAGGCGCCATGTCCGGGACTAGGCTCCGCCGGGCTGGCACTGGGAGGTGCTACCTTCCGGGGCGCGCAGCTTGGTGAGGAATCGGGGTCTCATCGTCGACCCGGAGCTTCTTTGGTGGCGGTCGCGTGGGCCACTATCGGTGCAGAGGGAGACGGCCCCCGAGAGGGTGGTACGTCGCCGTGTCAGGGAGGAGGATGAGCACGTCCGTCGCTACATGGTTGCGTTGGACGACAGCTTCTCCAATACCTGGCAGTTTCTTCAGGGATCTCACCCGAGCTATGATCCTGTGCTGGTTCCTTCTCTTTGGGTGTTCACCGCCCGCGGCTCAGGAACCGGGAGTCGACGTCCAGTTTGATTGGGCGAGATGTTTAGTGATATTATGTGATATTATTGTTGCATTAACTGGATTATTCGAGATGTATTAGTGACGGAGGAGTCCCCGACGATCGCCGGAGGGTTACCTAACATGCAACTGATAAAACTTGCCATTTTGTTATTTTTGTGTGATTTAATGCAAGCATCATATGAATAAACTTTGTACATGTGTTTGGTGCATTTTCATGTCTATTTGCTGCTGGTATTTTTCCCATGCCATGGTAAACATGTTTAGGCACTGTAACAAGCTTGCAAACATGCTATGATACTGTTGTTGTTTTACACTTGCTGAAAAACTGCTAAGTCTGAAACTGACTGCTATAAAACTTGTCAACTTTGCATGATGTTTGCCACTAATCCATTGCTCATATGCATATGATTCCTTCTTGTGATTTGGTCTATGTAATGTGTACTTTGATGCCATGCCCTTGGTTGCCATGTAAAGTTGCTGTAGCATGACTCAATCTTGCTCTCAAGTTGTCATCATAATGTTACTGTTTTGCATTCCCAGATTTCATTAAGTCTGAAAAAACGCTTATCTCTCATGGTTGTATATTGCCATGTTGTAATATTTGCAGAAACTATGGAACACGACAGAGACTTAGAACAAGAAGAGATGTTGGGGGATATAATCCGCGACGGAGGTGATGATATCACCTCACAGTTTATCAACGACTCCGATGGTGAGGGAAGAGAGAATGACGGCTCCGGTGATCGAATGAAGGGAGAAGATGACGGCTCCGGCGGTGTTGGAGCCTTAACTGTTGCAAAGTCCGGCGAGGTATATTAATTAAGCCTGCTGACTAGATGCATTAATTGATTTGTATGTACATATATTAACTCTTCTTTCTTCTTTTAGCCCTCCGGATCGAGCCAATCTTCTGTAAAGAGACGAGGCCCGAAGAAAAGGTTGGGCGAGAATGAAAGGTTCACGATCAAAGAAATCGTTGCAGATGGCAAACCGACTGTTCCCAAGCAGACCGCAGACCGATTTATAAGTCAGTGCAGAGTTGTTGTTAGGGACAGCATCCCGATCAGCATTCAAGAATGGAATAAGCCAAAGGCGGACGATGGAGTTTCTTATGTCGACGATAGATCCAAATATGAGCTTTGGAATACGCTCATGACAAATTTCCGCCTACCGCCAGAGGTGGATCCAAATAGCAATGTTGTAGAGCGAAAAGTCAAGGCGTGGGCTCTTAAGAAGATGGCCGAACAATTCAAGAACTGGAAGAAAAGATTGCACGAAAAGTTTGTCTTGAAAGAGAAGACTCCAACATTCACCGGTCAATATGAGAAGATGAAAGATCACTGGCCCGCATTTGTGGCGTACAAGACATCGGAGAAAGGTAAGAAATGGTCACTGATAAATAAGCAAAATGCTGCAAAGAAGGAATATCACCGTGTTACGGGGTCAGGTGGCTACAAGGTTGCCCGGCCTACGTGGGACAAAGCTGAGAACGACCTGCTTGATAAAGGGATCCATCCAGAGACATTGAACTGGCCCGAACGGGCAAGGACTTGGTTCTTCGGGCATGGGGGAACTTTGCACCCAGAAACATGGAAGTGTGTTTATACGAAAGCTCAACTTGCAACACCCGTCAAAAACATTCAGGATGCAATCCAGGCCGTGCAGGAAGGGAAGTTCCATCCCGACAGAGAGAAGGACGTGTTGTCACGCGCCCTCGGGAATCCTGAACACCCTGGACGAACACGAGGCACATTAGGCTCCGTTCCGTGGAATGTTGGGTTTCCCGACAGCAGTGACACTTACATAAGCCGAGGGAGAAAGAAGAAAGAGGATGCAGACCGGCTGCAGAAGGTAGAAGAAATAGTAGCATTGCAGCAGAAGCAAATAGAGGCACTTACCAGCCAGCAAGCTACCGGCCCATCATCTCAGCGGCACGAAGATCCTTCATTCGATACTTCCCACGGAGCTACCCCACCATCTCAGCGGAAAAGCAGTGTGGCTTCCACGGAGCTCGTTCGGCCGCCCATAGATGATATCACGGCTCCTGATCGCTACCCCGTGGATGATATCACGGAGAGGGAACATTGTGATCTACATGTGAAATGCATGAACATAACCTTGAAGGTGGCGGTCGGCTATGCCTTACCTCGTGTACCTGATGGAACTTACCATTGCTTTCCGATTCCAGATGGCTATGCTGTTGTCGGGGTGGATGAAGTTACCAACGGATTTGAGCAGCTGGAGCTTGAGTACCCTACAGGTGAAGGGGAGACTCATCTGGGAGATGCCATAAGGACTACCATTCTATGGAGAAAGGAACACATCGTGCTTCCATATTGGACGCCGCGTCAGCAGACTCAGCCGGAGGAGGCCTCTCAGCAGACTCCTCACAGTCCAGCTCTATCTCCGCTGCCTCAGCCATCTCCGCCACGCCAGCACACTCCGTCGCCTCAGCTGTCTCCGCCGCGTCAGTGGACTCCGCCGGAGGAGGCCCCTCAGCAGAATCCGCCGCGTCAGCTGACTCCGCCTCCTCCGCCGCCTCAGCACCGGCGGAAGAGATCCGCCGCCGCTCCAGCGGCTAGTAGTACAACATCGAAGAAATCCAGAGCAGGTAGCGTCAAGAAGGCTCCTGCCAAGTTACCATACGACATGACTGAGGAGGAAACTAAGGAGATCGTGGCTGCCGACGTGAAACGCCATCTTGCACCGACCCGTCCAGATCCAACGGAGAAAATAGATCCGGTAAAAGCGACGCGCTTGCTGGAAAACCTTACAAAACCACCGCCGCCTCCGCTGCTATCAAACTATGACCGCTCTATTGTAAAGTCATATAGAGATCCACAGCAACGGTCGGGAAGTAGCAGTAGTGCAAGGGGGAAAACAATTCCCCAGCTCGGCGAACAGAAAAACCAATCGTGCCCCCCGCTCAAGGTGTTTACCGATATCGCTAATGATCCGGGGGTAGCGGGCGCTTATCCTGATTTCACTCTTGGTGATTACTTAGGCGATGAGGTACAGTTCGAAATGGATGAGTTAACCTTTAAATTCGAGCACGGGCAGCCTCTCGTCAGACCTGAGGAGCTCCCGCATCTACCAACGATGATGCGAAGATTGCATGACTGGTACTTGGAAGCCTCAAAGCAAGGGAGCAACTATATCATTGTGGGAATTAAAGATGAGCATTACTTCAATGGAGACGAGGAGATTTTCATTGAATTTGAAGAATTATTTCAATTATACAATCAAGACGCCATCGACAAATCTATCGTCAGTTGCTATTGTTTGTAAGTATCATTTCTGTAATTAAGTCTCTAGCTCAGCTCGTTCATTGCATGTATAATTATCCTCACTATATATATTATGCAGAAAGAAGATCCTCGAATGCAAAAGAGGACAAATCTATGACATTGGGTTCATTAACCCAAATACTATTCATGAAGCTACGGTAAAATGGAACCCCAAGGATACAGAGAAGATCTTGCTAAGGGCGTTAATTAAACAACAAACCAAAAGGGAAAAATACTATTTCCTTACAACTTCCAGTGAGTGTTATACTATCTTGTACACATCATTCTGTTTCGCTTACTCGATGTTAAGTGTAATTGATGAGCTATGCGTGCGCAGGTTCCACTTTATTCCGCTAGTCATTCAGTTTGACGCAGGAAAAGTACTTGTCATGGACTCGTTACGTAAAGACCCTAAAATGTGGGCGGACCTGGAAAAAATTCTCCAGAGGTAATTTCAATCATTATCGCACTATATCGGCAACTATCGTTCATTTCCTGATATCAAGTAATTAATAACTCATTTATTCATTTTCCTTGCCGGGCAGGGTTTGGAAAGAGTTCACCAAGTAGGTTAGGGGTGAATGGAGAGAGGAGCTGCGATTTGAACAACTCAATGTAAGTAGTACTAGCTAGGTCCGCGCATCTCTTTGATTCTAGTTTCAATACCACTATCATGCTTGATTATTATTTTGATTGAACTCTATTCTCCTAAAGTGCTCGAGGCAGGGATCCGGGAATAACTTATGTGGATACTACGTTTGCGAGTTCATTCGCCAGACGACCTCTGAGACGGGCTGATTTTTGGAAAAACTTGAAGTACGTAAACAATATTCATAAATTTATTTTATTACCATCAATTGTATTGAGTTTCATTCATATATATATATATATATATATATATATATATATATATATATATATATATATATATATATATATTGACCCCCTTCTTTAAATTAGATCCAACGGAAGCGGGACGAACTCGTACCAAAGGCTCGCATACGAGCAATTCAAGAGGAATTGGCGGGATTCTTCCTTCAAGAGATCATAGCTAAAACCGGAGTATACCATCGAGAATTGGTAGTGAATGTTGGTAATTAGATATTAGGGATCGTAAGAGATGTTACATTGTATATATGCATGAACGTGTACTATACGTAGTAGCGTCAAATAGATATACGAAAACTTGTTGTTCGACCAAGCACGGAGAAAGAGAGGTCACTTCTCTCTATATTCATGACGATTTGTGTAATGGTTCCTTCATTGCTATATGTAATAGCTAGCGTCGAGTTGAATGGAAAACGTAAAATAAAAACGAAAACCCTAAATGTAAAAGAATTGAATGGTAAACACAAAAAGAAAAGGGGGAAACACAATATGAAACCCCTAAACCCTAAACCCCTCATTTCAAAAAAAAAAAAACCCAGCGCTTGGCAGGTGCTGACGCGTGCCTTCCTTTTAGTCCCGGTCGGTGTTACCAACCGGGACTAAAGGTCCTCCTGCCTGGGCGCCCCACAGCGGCCACGTGGAGTTCCTTTAGTCCCGGTTCGTAACACAACCGGGACTAAAAGTGGGGGCCTTTTGTCCTGATTGCTTAGTCCCGGTTGCAGAACCGGGACTAAAGGCCCTTAGGAACCGGAACTAATTCCCTGTTTTCTACTAGTGATATGTTTGCACTTGATACACCGGCAAAACCATACAATTGAACCTTCTTTCAACTCAGGTGACCACAAAGAGGAGGACAAATTGAACCTTCTCAAACTAGCAACAGAATGCATTTTTTTGATAAATTATACTAATATGCTACTATAGGATGATAAGTATGTCTAGAGGGGTTTATGAATAGGTTACCAAGCCAGAAGATGGACTATTTTCCCAAATTTTAATTTCCTTGGCAATTTCAGGCTTTTCTAGCAATTTATCAAGCAACCTACACATCCAAGTCTATAAGAGTACAGGCAACAGAAAGTAGAGACATTCAAGTGAAAGTAAATAGGTAGAGTTAGAGATACGCAAACACGGGGTGGCTCGGTGAAGACTTTTTTCGTGGTTTGGATAGTTGGTGTTATCTTACATTCATGTTAGCGAAGGCTTTGACTCACGAAGTGTCAAAGATCACAATGATCTCTGTTGCGGGATTCCACAAAGGAACGGTCCACGGAGGACAATCACCCACGAAGGGTCCACAGAGGAGCAACCAATCTATTCTGCCATGGCGTACACCTATGAAGGATTGACCTCAGTACGGCAGATCTTCACGAAGTAGGTAATCTCCAAACCTTGGGTTGTTCACAAACTAGAGGACTTCCAAGCACCTAGCCGATCTAGAGGTTGCTTGGTGATGAATCCCTTGCTTTTGTGCTTCAAAAGATAATCTCCTGCACACTCAAACTCTCTCAAGATATGAGTATTGAATTGGAGAAATATGACTGAAAGCAAGAGATAATTAGATCTCAAAGGATTGGCTTGAATGGTTGAAGTAGAAAGCCATTTGAAATCCACACAAGGAGGTGAAGTTCTCTCTCAGAGCATATGATGGGAGTGAAGTTTGCTTCAAGTGAACTGGTGGGATAGGTGGGGTATAAATAGGAGGAACCGGAAATCTGACCGTTACCAAGTTTATTACACAACTCAGAAGCTCCGACGTGAACAAAGGTAGTAACTTCCAGACGGTTCGGAAGGTCCAACCAAAGATCATTTGGAGGCTCCAAAGTGTACACTTTAGTAGTGGCGCACTTTGTGTTGTCGCCTCAGAAATTTCGACCGGTTAGCTTTGGAAATTCCGACATGGCAACAGAAGGTTTGTCGGACGCTTAGGTGACCGAATGGAACACTTGGAAGCTTCGAATGGAAATGGTTATGCAACAACTATATTTGGTGAATGATTCAACAATTGTAACCGGAAGAGCTCAGAAGTCCTGGAGTGAATGGAACTAGGTAGATATAATGGAGGAATCTTTGAAGGAATTTGAGGGTTTTGGAGTTTAATCTTTAAGCACATGGAGAAACAAACTCATCACGACATCCTCATCCCAGTTTCTTACTATCGGCATGCCTATGGACTAAATGCGATCTTGGTTCACTAAAATGAAAAAGTGGAATCCTTTGGCTTGGCCAATACTTGTCTTGATGCAATTTGTAAGGGTCAACTTCTATTCCTTTGTTGCACCCACAAGGAACTTTTTTCCTAAAATAAATTGTAGGAGACATTAGTTCCTTGAGACATGTTAACATCAATTACCAAAACCCACCAAGGGGGTTAGATGAATTTTAACTGTTGTTATCTAGAAAAATCTCCAAAAGAAAGTAACATGGAAAAATGGAAAATATAATAAGAATAGAACACTAGTAAATGAGGAAGATATATGAAGCAACTGAAACTACTTGAAAATCTGCCTCATGCATTCCCCTATTTGATAGTGATCTAGAGCAATCGCTTGAAGAAAGGAAACGACAAGGAGAAACACAAAGCATTTTAAGATAAGTAACAAAAACATCTTGACCATCTAATTATTTCATCCCAAGAACTAACAATAAATCTCATATAGAACCTAACTAGCTTATTTGATTAGACTCTCACATTACCTCCTATTTAATAAGGAATTAGGTTTGCATAGACTCGAGAAAATAAATAAATAAATAGGAGAAGCACAAAAGCATAACCTGCCTTCAATCAGGAGCTCAATAGTGAACTAATCCTAGAACGATGACGCGAGGGGAACAAAAAATATCGCAGTGAACTGCACCAAAATCAGCAGCAAAAACAACTTAAAATCATAAACACAAAATGATATGAACAAAACCAGACAAACACAACCAAGAATCCCACACACGCAAGAGAATAACATGAAACGGAGAAGTGGCTAGCGAACAAAAGTGTAACAGCCACCACTCTCCATTACTCTATCCACTCTTATAACTGCCGATGCGATGAGAAAGAGCCCAACACACTAGCAAAATCGACTGGAAAGAGAAAAAAGGTCCAGTAAAATCCAACCCAATCTTGCAGCCACATTCTCCTCACAAGAATCACGACACACATGACCAACGGTTAGAGATACGACTGAAGGCACACAAAAATTTTAGGCGCCTGAATAATGGCAAATGTGTATTTTTATTGATTGATTACTCAATTACCACAATAGCAACAATTAACTTCCCCCGAAACGCTAACATGTCAATCATCACCAGAGAAAGAGCGCATCACTTCCCGTGTGTAAAAAAAGGAGCACGAGGGAGCTATGCACTAAAAGTCCATGTCTTTCGCCTCGCTCTCACAGGGACCATGACATTGCCATGTTGATCTCGATCGTTTACAACACTACAAACTTATCACATGTATTTGAATAATATATATTATCCATACCAGTCTCGAGTCATATACCTCAAAATTTGAGACTAATTATACTTCATTTGTTTTTGAGATAACTCACCACTCATGATTGGAGGCAAAATTTGCCATGTAGCGCAAAAAGGGCAAAAAAAGCCACAAAGAAATTGCCATCCGTTATCCTGCTAGTTATACTTCATTTGTTTTTGAGATAACTCACCACTCATGCTGAATGGTCTGCCGGTTGTATACTTCAGTAAACTATCACAGCACAGTATGCATGAAATATGAAGTTATTTGGCGGGTTTCCCCGTCATTTTCTAGAGTCTATTCAGCGATTGATCTGCGAGGCAAAATTGACAAATTTGACCTCAGAGCGAAAGTATTTCACAAACTAAACTGTTTTTGAAAATATTTCACACCGCTGACCCTTTTGTGCAGAGCCCAACAGCAAGGCGCTGCACTCTACTGTGCAACTCCTTACAGCTAGGCGCTGCACAGTGTAGTGCAGCGCCTAGCTGTCGGGCGCTGCACAGTAGGGGTCAGTTGGGTGAAATACTTTTAAAAACAGTTTAGTTTGTGAAAAAGTTTCGTCCTAAGGTCAAATTTGTGCCTTTTGCCGATCTGCGACCAGAAGAATGGATAAGCATATCTACACGCGTTACACGCCGGTTGGCAGCTCGGTCCACCGGCAAAACGACGCAATCAATCAACGAGCCAAGCAGGCACACTGAAATGAAGGAGTACGACCAACAGGCAGCATGCATGATGTTGACACGCCACACATTTCTGATCAGTGATCATAGAGGAGCAAGATGTCTCGGTGGAACAGTAGTTGGATTAGTTCGTAACCATGCACGTACGTCGATTACTGTAAGCTTTTTTTTTTCGGGGGGAAAGGGAGATTCTATTAATTTAAGGAGGCAGATCAGCCAGTACCATGCACGTACGTCGATTACTGTAAGCTTCATTGATCAAATTAGTCACTCGTAGGTAGATATAGTAGAGAATGAGCGAGCTAGTTGCAGAAATTCGCTTTGGCTCATAGGTGTATATACACTCATTATCTAAATACACATTTCAAAATGTTAAAAAAAATTGAGAAAAAATCCCGCATGTAAATCCGGACATTATATGTGCGTGCACAAAGTTTCGGTGAAAAAGGACATTTTTTGTGGCTTGTGTAAAAAAGACAATTTTCGATACTTGATTACAGCTATTCACGAGGCATTTTTTTTATCTTTTTTATACATGCAACAAAAAATGTCCCTTTTCACCGAAATTTTGTGTGCGAACATAGGATGTCCGGATGTACACGCGAGATTTTTTCTCGAATTTTTTTAACATTTTAAAATGTATTTTTTATACATATTTCATAATAGATGTATATACACCTAGGAGCCAAAACGCCAAACGCCGTCTGAAACTCAGGAATACAAAGCGTGTGGGGTGTGGCCGGCCGGTCGGCCTGAGCGATCGAGGCTGCCCGGCCGTCCCCGCCCGGGTTTGTCCGGCCGTGTGGCGCCACTCCACGCCAGCCAACCGACGCACGGGAAGGAAGAAGAAGGGCCGGTGCCTGCCTGCCCACCTACCGAATCCTCGCGGTCGCAAGCGCGTGACTTGTTCTTCATTCCCTTCTCCACGTGAGAAGAGCAGCAGAGCACATGCAGCTCTGCCTCTGCTCGTCGATGATGAATCAATTAACTCGAGAGGACGGCGTCCTGCGTGTGTTCTGTGTTGGTACAGAAGGCCATGTGTACATGATGCGAGGTCCGTCAGGACATGAGCGAAGTAGCGAAAGATCGACCGTTGTGTACGAGCCCGCTCGGCATGGCACACCGGCCGTGACAGCGTGACCCGGCGCGGTGCGGCGGTGGAGCTGCACGGCGCGGCGGGCGAGCACCGAGCCAGCCACCGACCGACGGGAGTGCTCCTCGAACAGTCCGGTGGCCCAGCTTCACGTGCGCTCGCGTGGACACGTACGGGAGTGAGTGCGTGACCCGGGAGCAGAGCAGTTGGTGCGCTCCGTGGCGTCCCCGCCACCACACGATCGATCACCGATCAGTCGAGCAGGCTGGACGTACGGGAAACAGTCTGTCTCGTCGTCGCAGGTTGTACATTTTTTTTTTTGAGAATGCAGGTTGTAGTACATTCATAGCCATGTGCCTACTGCCTAGTGCTTCCATGGGTCGGCCAGATGGAGTCGGCTCGGCCACATATAGCATCGAAATATCTCATCCTATCCTAGGCTCGTACCTGAAGCTGCTGCTGCATGGTAGTACTCCGTATAGCCGCTAGTGCATGGGGGAGGGAGAGGACATGCCGACATGGACACCGTGCAATGAGTGTTGCCCCGTCGTGCTTTGTGCGTGCGTGTGGCATCGGAGCCATGTTTGGAAGATGGCATGAAGGGGTTTCCACCAGCAGTGACAGCCCAACCGTCCAATTCGGCACTTTCGGGAAGCATTTACCAAAGAAGCAAAGGCTCAGGAAACACGCTTTCTACTCGCGAGACACGTGGCCAGCCTAAATGTAGTACGGTGATTGCTTGCGGATCACAAAAAGGTCATGGAATCATCTCCGTGCGATCTGAAAGTAACACGCAAAAGGAGCACGGCCTCTCTCTTTCATTTTAAAAGGGCGCTGAAAGAGCATGGCTAGGGTCCGTTTTGACTCTCTGACGAAGAGGACGGTCATCGTCTCGGTTGGTTTTCTCTAGATAAAACATCACGTTCGCTAACAAGACAGTGCAACAGAACGTGCAAACTACGACAGCGTAACATGGCAGGCTTCAACCACTACTGAATCTGACGACGGTTTCAAGCACAGCTTGATGAGATCCTAGTGTCAGCAGATAAAAAGGAAAATGCATCCAGACTTCAGGGTTTACGACGAAAAGAGATTGCTGCATCCAGGCCTTACCGAAACGGCCAAGCCTGCGCAGCTTCATTTCATTTCATCAAGTTATAAAGCTGGTTGTCGTTCCGGTCATCTGGGATTGAAATTACACTGCCATTGTGCTAGTGCAGATATGGGCAAGGGGGCAGTGCCGAATGGGTTTGTTTAACCGGCTGACCTTGAAAACAAAGTAAACGCACCAGAGATCTTCACGTATAAGCAATTCCAGGTGAAATGTTAAGACAGTTTTACTGTCCACGTGTCTTGTTGTAGGAGTAATGGGCAGTGCTACTCTCTCCGTTCCAACTAAACTACGGCAAAAATTATGAAACGAAGGGAGTGCTAGCATAGATAGAACCCACTCACACCATCAGCTTCTTGAAGGTAGCAACAAGAAGCTTCGTTAGCATCGTCTGGTAGCGATGCAGACGTAGGGAAGATGACTTAAGGAGTTCAAACTAAGGAAATTCACTGTCAGGTTACTGGATAAACCCGGGGAACGAGAAACATGAGTTCACACAATCTTTCTGCCTACATTCTTACTAGTTTCACTTCAATTGAATAATTTACTTAGAGCATCTACAGCCGGACCTGGTAAATCCGGCCCGCGGACGCGACCGGGCGTGTCCGCGGACAGTGACCGGCCACGACTTAAATTTTTTATTCTACAACCAGACACCTTAAATTAGAAATCTCAAATCCATATTATTACATGCAACGTGAAACCTAATCTAAGCGGAGCTCGCCCGGTTCCGCCGTGCCCATGTCCGGCGGCCGGCTGCGCTACCCAGAGTGTTGGTCCGGTCGCCGGCAAGGTAGAGTAGGGCATGGGACACGAGCCGGGACTCAAGGCGTCACCGTCTCCCATGCCCTACTCTTTCTCGTCGGAGCCCAGAACCCGAATGGTGCCTGTGGACGTCAGATCGATGATGGATCCGTCCTGGGACGCCGGCGACATCCACCACGACGCGGTTGCGGCGCCCGGATTGGTGCACCATACGGGGTACCGGAGAATGCGACTCCGCCTCGCCGACGTCCACCGCCGCGAGGGCTGCCGCTGCCTCCCGCGCCCGCTGCCTCGCACGGCGGGCACGCCGCGCTATGTTTTAGTTGGAGGACGCCCATGGTGCGTCCATGGCCTCGGCGCGCCAACGGAGAGGTTGCACGTCCGCCACCGCGTTCGGACGCCAGATGAACCGCATCGCCTTCGGTGAGGCAGCGACGGCACACCTAGCACCGGATCCATGTGCCATTTGGGCGGACGCAATGGATTCCCGGCGGTAGGAGTCCGAGCGCTGCCTCGCGCGGGCCTCCTCCTGGGAGCGGCAGAGCGCAAGCCGGACGACCATCTCCTCCTCGGGGCCGCGTGGGATGAGCTCGAGGTCGACGGATCTAGAGGTGAAGGACTCGAATCCGCTGTCCGCCATGCCGAAGAAGGCCGGAGATCGCCTGAGGTGAGCTCGGGTGACGGAAGGGAGTGGAGGGAAGTGGAGTGAAGTGGCTAGGGTTTGGTCTGGCGAGCGAATGGAGAGGAATATATGTGAGGTTGGGTGGGCCAGCGTGGGCAGGGTCCGACGTGGCGGACGCACCCGGGCACCCCCATATCCGCCTCATATTAGGGCTGGATATGAGGGGTGCCAGTCAACCCGAGCGTTTGAGGTCCGTTTGAGGCGTCCGTCTAGGCCGCATTTTCATGACGGGTCAGTGAGACCAGGCCATCCGCCCGGACATTTGAGGCGGGTTTAGGACATCCGACTGTATAAAAATGTACGTACTTGAGACCACTTGGATTGATTTGCCTGTCGATGTTGGCAGCAATTACCAGGTTTGAAACACAACAGAACATAAAAAGCTCAATAGAGATGACTGCACTATATGTTTCAGCACACTTAAAATCGGCATACAAAATAAGATTTACACATACTCTAATCAAATACTCCCTTCATCCGAAATTACTTATCATATAAATGGATGTATCTAGTTGTATTTTTAGTTCTAGATACATCCATTTCTACCCATTTCTGCGATAAGTAATTCGGGGCGGAGGGAGTACAAAAATTAGAATCATCGCATCACATCTAGCTCCATCTCGATCATCTTCCTTCCATGGTGTCCGCCTCTGGCTCGGCCCCTCTCTCCTTCCTTGAATCCCAAGTTTTAGAAAAACTCAGCCGCATAAACTACATCCTATGGCGTGCTCATGAGCTATCGAAGATCAGAGTTGCAGGCATGTACGGGTATCTTTTTCGACAAAGGGTGAATTTTATTGGCTCAATATGGAGCATCAAGAGTATACAAACACAATGAGCACACACCTAGCCTCTACATAGCTAAGATGCACACAGCCAATATGAACACACGCACATAAAACACACGCCAGCAAATAGCAAAGTTATATTAGATCAAAGCTATGCTTAGACGATGAAAAAATAAAATAAAAATCAAAGCAATCAGATCCGCTATCAACAGATTACAACAATGATTATATCTGCACCAACCATCTCACGACACCACACGGACGACGAGATTCTTCAACAACAACGCCTTCAGGAAAGGAGCGGCGCTCAAGCGCCGCCGTCGCTGGATCCAACCACCCGAGGCATGTACGAGTATCTAGATCAATCAATGCCCAACCCACCCAAGACCATCACCACCAAAAATTCAGAGGGCAAAGATCAATTTGTTATGAACTCAGCGCATGCGATCTGGGCAAGGGAAGAACAACAGGTGCTCACGTACCTGCTCAACAACCTCGTCAAAGAAGTGCTCATCCAAGTTGCCTCCCTCGAAAAATCCCATGAGTTGTGGGCAGCTGTGACGAGCATGTTTTCGTCTGTGTCTCGTTCTCGCGCCGACAACATCCACATCACGCTTCCAATGCGCAGAAGGGGTCCAGTTCGCTGCTGCCTACACCAGCCACATGAGATCGCTTGCTGATGAGCTTATCACAGTCGCGAAGCCTATATCCACGAGCTAATCTCCTCATCCTTGCTAGGCTACACATGGAACCAACTCATCATCTCTGTGCTTGACATCCACACCGAGCCCCTCACCGTCGATTATCTTTTTGGCATGGTGACCAACTTCGATCAGCAGGTCAAACTTTTCCATGGGACAGTCGTCGGTGGCTTCAAGTCATCCACGAATGCCGTTGGCCGTGGTTGGAGTGGCCCTGCAAAGGGCTACCAAGGTGGCCCTTGCAACAAGAATGGTGGTGATAGCGGAAGCAATAGTGGCTATGGCCCTAGACATGGCCAGGGTTTCATCTACTTCAACCTGGAAATATATGCCTTAGTCTGTTTATCTTAGCTTGTTGGTAGGTTGTAGCTTGCAGCAGTTTGCTCAACACCATGTTCTTTTGTTGTTATTTTTTTTCTTTGTTTGTTGGTGGTTATTGTAATCTTGGATGGTTGATGGCTTTGTTACTTCAAAGTTGGGCTAGCCTTCGCCACCACAGCTTCTCTACACGCCGCCTCGGCTCCCCTCCCCGCCCGACACCCTCGTCGATGGCAAGAGGAATGGCAAAATGTCTGTCTCACTTTTTTTTCTTTGGTTTTTTTTCCCTAGCGACATCGACGAGGTAGTGGCGGTGATGTCATGTGGGAATAAGGACTCTACGGTATCTCCCTACCTCGACGATGTTCGATCCGGTGTCGACGAAGGTTCTGTGAGAGTTTGTGTCACTAGATCTGTTGGTTCCCTTTATATCTTGGTAGTTGTCGTGTCTTTCAAGGAGAACTATTTTTTTTAGAAGATCAAGGAAAACTAATGGTGCAGTGACTTCGACATCTTCTTCCACGTTGTTCTGTGGCATGGTATGGTTTCTCCAACCTTCTGAACTGGTGGTGATGAATTGCAACCCCGTATTGTTTGAGGTGATTCTCTAACCGATGTTGCTTTAGCAATTTATAGATCTTGTCTCAAGGGGCAATCAATTATTGTTGTCTTCAAAGCCTGGTACAACGAGGGCGTTTGCAGGTGTCTCTTTCTTTTACAATTGGTTTAGTGCAATTGCAATTTCCAATCTCCGACGGATGATGTACAATCGGAGAAAGAAGAAGCCTAATATAATTTTGAGTATAGATTTATTTTTTATTGATCATTGTGCCACGTCCAGTTATCTGTCTATTGTACTAATAAGAAAAATAAAAGTCAGTACAATAGAGTCAGTACTATAAAAGGCACCTTATTTTGGTTAGTATGCACATGTGGCGCCTCAACGTGACGTGGGACCCGCTAAACAGGATGGCTTGCTAACATACGTCTCTATGACCCGTGGGACCCACCTGTCAGCACGGAGGACAAATGGCCGCTAAAAGTTGTGCAAGCTGTAATCGAACAGGGACGTCGCGGTAGCGATCGTGCTGTGCCAGCCACTCCACCATTATATTTGCAAGGGAACTCCTATTCAGCGATGTAAGTGCCGGTTCGCGCTGCTGGGGCTCGCACGGACGCGAAGTGGGCCGGCCCAGCAACCTGCTGAAAAGCAAAAGGCGAAGGAAAAATGTCATGTTCATTCGGGAGAAGTGGGACTCAAACTCTTGACGCCCAAGTCAATGCCCACACGCGTTAACCACTGGACCAAGCTCAGTTAGTTGACTGCATGAGGAAACAGAGCTCTTTGACCTTTCATTCAGTACAAACATTAAACATATACAAGTATTATATACCAACTATAAATTATTTGAATAAAAACAACATAAATTTCAAAAGGCATTCACAAATACCATGAATTGAAAAGAAAAGTTCGCAAAAATGAAAAAGTTTGTGAATTTCAAAAAAGTTCATCGAATTTGAAAAAAGTTCATTGAATTTGAAAAAAGTTCATCGAATTTGAAAAAAAAAGTTCATCAAATTTTTAAAAAATGTTCATCTAATTTCAAAAAAAGTTCATCGAATTTGAAACAATTCATCGATTTTTTAAAAAGTTCATCGAATTTGAAAAAAAATTCATCGATTCAGAAAAAAGTTCATCAATTTTGAAAAAAAGTTCACGAATTTAAAGAAAAAGTTCATCAATTTAGAAAAAAGGTTCACGAATTTTAAAAAAACACGCATTAAAGAAAACAAAAAAGGATGATAAAAAAAGAATAAACTGAACTGAAGAACGAAAAAAAAGAAAAAAAGGAAGTATCTTAACACTAGCGGTGTGATGGCCTGGTGGTTAGAGCGGAGCGCTCGCAACGAAGGGGTTCTGGGTTCGAACCCCCGTGCTCGCACCTTTTTGACATTTCTAAAACAGAAAAAAAAGTTAGAATGAGCCGGCCCAGTTTGGAATGCTTCAGGCGCCCGTTTGCAAAATGCACTCTCGCGGGCGCTTGAGGCGCCAAGTAGGGATTGCCTATTTGCAATGCCAAGCAAGGATACATTGTCTTTAATAATAGAATGGGCCGGCCCAGTTTGGAGTGCTTCAGGCGCCCGTTTGCAAAATGCACTGCAGCGGGCGCTTGAAGCGCCAAATCGGGATCGCCTATTTGCAATGCCAAACAAGGATACGTTGTATTTAATAATATAATGGGCCGGCCCAGTTTGGAGTGCTTTAGGCGCCCGTTTGCAAAATGCACTGCAACGGGCGCTTGAAGCGCCAAATCGGGATCGCCTATTTGCAATGCCAAACAAGGATACGTTGTATTTAATAATAAGTATAGTAAAGGAACAAGCCCATAACGTTTGAAAGGGATGCAGTCAATGCGGCCCATGATATACATGTTAGCTTTTTTAATATTGTTTAGAATTCAATTACTCTTGTGTTATAAATATTATACATAAAAATAAAATACATTATTTAGAAGATTTTCAGGTAATTTCAAAAAATATTCACGTATTTGTTTAGAAACAATCATATAAATAAAGGATTATTTCTGATTAAAAATGTTTGTATAATTTATAATAATACAAATATATTCTAAATTAAAATTCATAAAAAATATTTGAATTTTACAAACATTTGAATAATTATATGTACATTTTTATAATTCATAAATATTTTTAATTTTTTTGGTATAATTTAGAAATATTCATAAATATGAAAATTCAAATTGAAAATATATTTATAAATATTCACTCCTGACTATATTTTAATTATATTAAATTATGAATATACGACATGAATGAAAGTTATGTACAAGTGAATATTAATAAAAAAATCTGTTCATAATTTTCTATAATTTAATATAAGCCAAGAGTGTATTACTCGTTTTGTATTTGCTGAACAATTAAATGTTGTTATAATTGTTTTTGCATTTAATAAACCATTTATTAATTTTATTTACTAAATGCTTTAAAATTAATCCATGTGTCAATAAGTGAATATTTTTCAAAATTACGTGAATTTTTTTTAAATAAGTTGTTTTATTTGTATGTACAGTATTTATAAAGCACGAATATTGAAATGTATTTTTATTACTGTGACTGTAATTTACAATTTTTTTACAAAGTTCTGAAAAAAAATTAACATGTTGAAAATGAGTCAGTCCATTAAAACACATGAACGTGTTTGCTCACAGAACAAAATGCATTGTTATCGCTACGTGTTAAAATATAAAGAATGGCGGAGTGGCTAGTGTAGCCGGTTGTTTAGTACTAGTGCAGCGGGCATAATTTTTAGCGGCCATTTTCCCGCGTGCTGACAGGTGGGACCTACGGGTCATAGAGAGATATGCTTTCAAAGCTATCCCGTTCAGTGGGTCTACTAATGAGATTAACATCGTATTTGCACGTTCGTGTCAAGTTTTGAAACAAGTTCGGTGTATTTTTCAAGTTCAGGCATTAAGAGCAACTCCAAGAGCTCCCTTGAAAAACGTTTCGTAAAAGTCGTTTTACGGGATGTCTGTATAATTTACAGGAAGTTTTCCGATGACAATTTTTCCAGTCCCTATAAATATCTTCCTGTAAAATCTTTTATTTTTAACTTTTTATTAGACTAGGCCTAGGGCCTGCAAGTCAGTGTCACGTTCAACGGTGGCAGTGGCCGGGCGGCGCGGCGGCAGGGCAACACAGCGGTGTGGCGGTGGCCCGGTGGCGGCACAGCTGTGCGGCATTGCGGCGGCGGCACGGCGACGGCGAAGGCATTCCGAGGCGGTGACAGAGGCATTCCGGCGGCGATGCGGCGTTGTTCCGCCGTTTCGGCGACGGGGTTCGTGAAATTTCAGGCGGTTATCCGCCGCCAAAATTACACAGGAAGGCCATCTTTCCGTAAATTTGGAGGACGGAGGAGGTGTTTTTATGGGATCCCGTAAAAAGTTTCGGGTTTACGGAAGCTGTTGGAGCCTCTTTTTTTTCCGACTTTTCGTAAAACGGTAGTTTTTTTAAGCATACAGGAGCTATTGGAGTTGCTCTAAAGTCAACATCGGTGGATCTGACAACTCCATCCCTACGCACTAACAGAATAATCTGAAGCAAGATAGCGTACGCTGCTAGCACTAACAGACGAAATGCAGACGCAGGAATGCATGCGCTCCCATCCAACCTTAAGCACATTATTGCTCGATCACTACGCACTACCAGACTAAACTGAAGCAAGATCGATGGGCGACGTAAGGATCGTGTCCCGGCGCATGGTCCGGCCAGAACCAATCACCTCGGGGCCGCCAGAGACCATCCACCTTACGCCATGGGATCTCCGGGTGATCACCGTGGAGAACATCCAGAAGGGAATCCTCCTGCCCAAGTCTCCAGCCACCGGAGGACGGGGACACGATGCCGGCGCCATGGTCGAACGGCTCGAGTTGTCCTTCGCGCGCGCTCTGGGGCGCTTCTACCCCTTCGCCGGCCGCCTCGCCGTCGCGCCGGGGGGCAAAGACGACGCGGAGGGCGAGAGCATGGCTATCTGGCTCCGCTGCAGCGGCGAGGGCGCCGAGTTCGTCCACGCCGTGGCGCCCGGTGTCACCGTCGCGGACATCACCGTCCCGCTCTGTATCCCGAGGGTGGTCTGGTCCTTCTTCCCTCTGGACAGGCTGCTCGGCGTTGACTCCATCGCGGACTCCCGCCCTGTCCTGGCTGCGCAGGTCACCGAGCTCGCCGACGGCGTATTCGTCGCCATGTCGGCCAACCACGGCGTCGCCGACGGGACGACCTTCTGGCACTTCTTCAACACCTGGTCGGAGATCAGTCGCCTGAGCGACGGCGACTCTGGCCGCGAGATCTCCTCGCCGTTGCCGGTGCACCGGAGGTGGTTCCTCGACGGCTGCCCCGTCCCGATCCCTCTGCCCTTCGGCAAGCTCGTGGACATCGTCGGCCAGCGTGTAGATACGTACCCGCCGGTGGAGGAATGCTTTCTCCATTTCTCGGCGGAGAGCGTGAGGAAGCTCAAGGCAAAGGCGAACGCCGAGATGGCCGGTACGGCAGCCACGGGCACCGCCATCTCCTCGCTGCAGGCGCTGCTCGCGCACCTGTGGCGTGCGGTGTGCCGGGCCCGGAGGCTCGCGCCGGACCAGAAGACAACGTACCATCTCCTCGCCGGATGCCGTGGCCGCGTGGACGGCATACCGGCGTCCTACGCGGGCAATGCGGTGGAGCACGCCACCGCGATTTCCCCCGCCGGCGAGATCCTCGAGAGGGGGCTGGGCTGGGCGGCGTGTCTACTTAACAGGGCCGTGGCGTCATTCGACGAGGCCAGTGCGAGGGACAGGCTCGCGTCCTGGCCCCGAAACCCCGGCTTCATGCGCATGTCGGAGGTCGTGACTGCCCCGCAGCCGCACACAACGGTGGCGACAGGGAGCTCGCCGCGGTTCGACGTGTACGGCAACGACTTCGGGTGGGGCAGCCCCGTGGCCGTGCGCAGCGGCTCGGGGAACAAGGTGGATGGAAAGGTGACCGTGTACGAGGGCAGAGGCGGCGGAGGGAGCATTGCCCTGGAGGTTTGTCTCTCACCGGAGACGTTCGCCAGGCTCCTCGCCGACGAGGAGTTCATGGGCATGGTGGGCACGACTGATTAATAATTGTGCCACTTTCTGAATTAAGTACTCTGCTTGAATAAGGGCACGTACAATGGTTGATAAGACAGTCTTATCTTAAGTCTTGCATGTAATTTAAAGATGACAAAAAAGTATGTCTACAATGGGTTATATCTTAGCCTTATCTTCAGTAACTAGTTATTCCTAAAAACATGGTGAGACATATTGTGCTAAGAGATCATCTCTTAAATAAGAGAAGATAAGCCTTTTCTTATGATTTCTCTCTCCTCCACCTCAGCATTTATCTTACGTGGCACTTCTAAGATAGCACCATTGTACATGCCCTAAGGCACCTTGTCGCTCGTCAGATTGATGGGACACACTGTGTCCTTTTCTCTGCTCTCTTGCTTTTTTTCCTTTTTTCTTTTCTGCTTGGCGTGTTTTTTTTAACTACCAATCTATTCATTTTCAATCATGGCAGTACAAAGAACAAAATAGATAATAAAAATTACAATCATGTCCGTGGACCACTTAGCGACAACTACAAGTACTGGAGCGAGCCGAAAGCGCGCCGCCGTCATCACCCCTCCCTCACCAGAGCCGGACAAACCTTGTTGTAGTAGACAGTCCGGAAGTCGTCATGCTAAGGCCCCATAGGACCAGCGCACCAGAGTAGCAACCATCGCCGATGAAGAAAGTCGTAAATTAGAAGGATCAAACCTGTGAGGTGAATTTTGTATCGAACGATTGTAATGGTTTCGTTTGATTAATTAATATGAGGTGGTGTTAAAAAAAAGAAGGATCAAACCTGTAAACACCCAAACGGAGACGAACGAAGACCGGATCCAAACAGAACCACCGAAGACCAGCACCGACCGAATCCCGCGAGATCCGACGGAGACACACCTCCACACGCCCTCCGACGATGCTAGACACACCATAGGAACAGGGATAGAACGTGGGAGACATTATTCCTACTAAGGGACATCGCCGCCGCCACACAGTCCCAACCAAGACGCTGAACCTAACAAAAATGAGAACGGGATCCCTCCCGCCGGCAGGGGGCCGAGATCCTCCGCACCTCCATGGCCTAGAGGCCATGGGAGATGGGGCGGACCGGCGGCGGCGCCGACGGAAGAAGAAGAGCTTTTCTTGTGGCGTGTCTTTGCAAAAATAATAATCATGGGTGGTCTGCATAGTTTTGCTTACCGCTGTTGTTGATTGCGATGCTAATGTATTCAATAAAGATCCACAAACATACGAAACCATGACAATAATGTCAGAGCAATGACTCACGGTGGGACTCACGTGTCAAATTATGGTTGGAGAAGATTAGAGAGGATGGGCGCCACCAGTGAAAATCAGGAGTGATTAATGAGAAAGGGGTCCTTGAAATCATTACGAGGCAAGTTGCACTTTTCCATATAACACACCATGCTTGCAGAGTGGTATGCTTTGTGTGGGTTGATCTTGCTATGCTATGCAACAAGTATATGAATCATGTTTCATGTTGCCAACGATACAATTGTTTTTGGATAAAGGACGTTTGATTAACTTAAAATGTCTCAAAATGTAGCATCAAGTGAATACAAAGCATAATAAGCAACACCCAACCTCTGCATAACTCAAATGCACATAGCCAAGCACTAACAGTCTAACAAAAGATAATAAGAAAACTGACATATCGGCAAAAGTAGAGTCATGGACCGATACTATGCCTATGTCGAAGGAGATGGTGGACCGATCAGGAGATTATGTTGCCACCCATTTTGGGTAAAAAAAACAGGTCACCCGCTCCAACCTCATACACACCGCCTTGAACAGCGGTTCGTACTTTGTTCTATGTAGCATAGATCACATATGAAGCAAGTGCGTACATCAAAAAATGACCTTCAAAGGAGAAGAGTTTTTGCCATCAAAAACCAAATCATTTCTACACAGAACGACCATAATAAGGCGTACGCTCCCACCCTTATTAGCATTTTGAACCTATTTGTAATACCGTCCAACCAATGACCAAAAGCATTGGCAACACTTGTGAGCGGATACAAAACGCCATTTGGATAATTGACCATGTAGAACGCGCAAATTTGCACTGAAAAAGAGGTGTTTTATTGTCTCGTTATGAGTACAAAAGGTACACTTCTTGTTTCCTTGCTAATTGCGACGGGCGAGGTTGTCTTTAGTTAGGACAACTCCCGTTTGAAGATACCACATGAAAACTTTAACTTTTAGTGGAATCTTTGACTTCCAAATTTTCATGTTATTATCCACTGATACCTCTGTGTGCATGAGCGCCTGGTACATAGAGTCGACTGTGAAGGATCCAGATGTAGTGAGGTTCCAGCGAAGTACATCTCATCCTTGTGTCAGGTTAATCGAACCCAATCAGGATAAAAGATTTTGCCATGACATAAGACGTGGGCCAATCTAATCCCGCCTGAAATATCCGGCGGGAATGAACCGAGCAACGGGGCAAGGTATCATTCTTATTGCGAACAATGTGGTACAAAGCTGTGTATTGTTCTCTGAGGCTGGCATTGCCTAGCCAGATGTGTTCCCAGAAACGAATCTCTGACCCATATTTTATCATGAAGGATCCAACACGGTAAAGATGTTTCTTTGCTGCCATTAGACTAGCCCAAATGTGTTAATCTCAATGTTTTAAATAGGCATGAGAGACAACTTTTTAGCCTAAGTACTTATTACGCAGCAAGGTTTGCCAAACGCCATCCTCAGTAAGTAATTTGCAATCATTTAGTAAGTAAGGCATCATTCTTGACCTGTAGATCATGAATGCCAAGGCCACCTTTGTCTTTCAGCCTACAAACCACGCTCCATTTGGCTAGCATGTACTTTTTCTTTTCATTTTTTCCTTGCCGAAAGAATCTAGATCTGAACTAATCCAGCCTTTGCAAGACCACTTTTGGGATTTGGAAAAAAGATATCATATAGAGAACCATATTTGTGAGCACGAAATTGATCAAGACCCGCTGCCCTCAATGGAGAGCAACTTCCCTTTCCAACCGCTCAATCGTTTCTCTAAGCTCCCGTCTACATGTTTCCACTCCGCATTAGTGAGACGCCGATAATGAATCGGAATTCTCAAATATTTAATCAGGAATTGGCCTTGCACACAACCAAACAGGTCGGCGTAATCAGCCGCCGCCTCACCGGCTTCTCCAAAGTAGAATAATTTGCTTTTATGGAAGTTAATTTTAAGGCCCGATATTTGCTCAGACGCTGAAAGCTAGCGTTTCAGTTTTGGGGCCTTATCCAGGTCATGTTCCATAAAAAGAGTCGTATCATTGGCATATTGTAGAATAGAGAGGCTACCATCCACAAGGTGTGGCACTAGTCCCGCAATCTGACCGTCCTGCTTAGTGTGATCAATCAGAATGGCCAAAATGTCAGCAACAATGTTAAATAACATTGGAGACATGGGGTCACCCTGACAAAGTCCTTTTTTCATTTGAAAGTAATGGCCCGCGTCATCATTAACTCTGATACCCACAGTACCTCCAGTAAAAAATTGGATCCACTCGCGCCATTTATTAGAGAATCCTTTCATTCGCAGGGCCTGTTGAAGGAACGACCATTCGACCTTGTCATAGGCCTTTTTCAAAGTCATTCTTGAAAACTACTCCACTCATGTTTTTCTGGTGCATCTCGTGACGCTCTCATGTAGGATTACTACTACATCGAATATATTTCGTCCTTGCATGAAAGCCGTTGAGATGGCCGGACGACATGGTCAGCAATCGTGTTGAGCCTATTAGTAGCCACTTTGTTGCAAATCTTGAAGCTGACATTAAGGAGACAGATGGGTCTATATTGCTGGATCCGCTCAGCTTCCTTAATTTTCAGCAACAAAACAATTTCGTCAAAATTATGCGTGAATAGGTCAAGTTGGTTGGCATGAAGACAATTGAACCACTCCCAATAGGCCAGTCTTCTGATAGAATTCTGTGGAGAAGCCATCAGGACCTGGAGCTTTGTTATGTTCCATTTGGAACACTGCAACTCTCGCCTCCTCCTCAGAGAAAGGTGCCGTGAGGATATCGTTCTCTTCTGCCATTATTTGTGGAATATCATCTATTCGGGTCTCGTCAAGGGTGAAGTTGCCTTCATTTGGCACCCTGAACAGAGATTTGTAGTATTTGGTAATAGAAATTTTAGTCTCTTCCTGACCTTTGATCTGCTCCTCATCTTATTGGAGACTGAAAGTACACTTCTTTCTGTGTCGACCATTGGCGACCAATTGGAAGTATCGTGTATTACTATCTCCCTTTCAAGATGAAGTTGGCTTTGGATCTTTGGTAATATTTGATTTCCCCTTCTCACAAAAGACGTGCAATCTTGTAATTGGGTTATTTTTCAATTCAATCTCTTGTTATGACAAGATGTGAGTCTGCGTGATTTTGTTAAGGTCGTCAATAATGGTGGAGAGGTGTTGTTTTTGTTTCTTACATGATGCAAAAATCATGTGAATTCATGAATTCATTGGGTTCTTTAGAGTACAATTGTTCCCTAGTGGTTATAATTCTATGTATTAGTTTATTTCTAGCTTCCAGTGTTAAAGACATAAACACTCCACATGCACTGATATAAAGAACAGTTTTGTTTCATCGTTTGTACCATTATAAAATATGTGGAGTATGACATATTCAGCAAAGCCATGATTCGTGCAGAGATATAAGAGTTCAGAAAATCCCCCTCAAGCTTTAGATAGGCTTTCTCCAAGAATTTCTGTAAAAGTGGATAATTCCTCATGGAGTCTAGCTATCTTGGAAGGAGGGAGAAAATTGTGCATAGATTTCACTACAAAGGTCTTACAACTGGTTATGCAGTATTGTGGAAGCCTATTGAACCATTCTTTGGCTTTGTCCTTCAAAGACCACCTAAAAAGTTTTAACCAAACAAATTATCTTGACACATCTTTTAGTTTAAATGTACCGCAAAGGGCATAAAAAAGTGAGATGTGCTTGAGGTTTTTCTGCAAAATCATGTTTCTCAATTTCACAAAGCAGTTCAGAATCTATTGAAAAATGTACAACATAATTTGGGTAAAGAATTGGAGATCTGATGTTATCATAAGATGGTGCAACAAACTCCCTCAGTGTTTCCTCCTTCTTTGGAGTGATAGTCATTTCTACAAATAGAGAACTGAGATCGATAGTAGGGGAAAAATAGTTTTCCTATAAGTTCCAGTTGCATCTTAGGCGGGTATCTTGTAACGTAATCTGACAGATAATGTTTGCCTGAATGCATAGCACCTTTGTCTGTGATAGAAAGCATCTACAACAGTAATACCTACAATCAGTTAAGAAATTAACGCCCTGCGTAGCTCCCCGGCTGCAACGGCGCCAAAAAATACTTGATGGTCTACAAGGCACATGTGGTTATGTATCCCTTTCGTGTAAGTACCCCAAATAGTATGGTCCCAACGAAGAGAGGAGGAGATTTTTAATAACTGGCGTTTCTATCACACACAAGTTGTAACTGGTCTTATGTGAATTAACTATTTTGAATATCTGCAGGGATTAGTGTAATTTTGGAAGACAAGTAAAATGGGGGGTTGAAGCAGAATAACAAGTGTGAAAAGTAAAGAACATAAAAGTAAAAATGTTGACAATAAATTGTCGGTTTGTCTGCAGTTGAGAGGCTAGGCATGGGGAAACTCGGATCATGGTGTACATCCAGTGTGTCGGTGCGGCAGTAATACTAGTTACCTTGTCATGTGATTCTACATCATTGATTGTATGTTCACTAGGCAGTTCATCCTTAAGTAGTCGAACTCCTCCATGTCGGGTTTGTTCTCCTCTATTGTCAGTTTGTCATGCATCAATGTTTCCATATGCATGGTCGTTTCAAAAATTAAAACCATGAGACCGGACAACACTTTAAGCGTAGTGGATTCCCATTCTCTTCATATTGTTTTAGCTCCTCATAGATACCAACACATGTCACCTAGAGGTCATGGATTTGCTGGACAATATGTGTTATCTGTGTAGGTATTTAGATCATGTTCCCTCGGCCCTTATTAACTTGGACAATGCGCATTTCACTCACCACAGAAAAAAAAACTTAATAATCAATCCGAGAACTAGTCTCACAAATAATGAAATATCGAATATCACAAATTAATCTCACCAATTCCCTACATCTCCCATACCTATGGGGGATTACTCACTCATGAGAGGGGAAGAAGCAACGAACACGATGATCAAATAGGGGAAAACCATGTCAATAGTATTTCAAGTTACCACAACAAGATGAAATTTTGATCCGATCTTGATCTACATTAAACTATGAATAGAGTGAAAAACCCTAGCCTTACAAATTGCAGTTACTCTCGCAATGGTGATAATGTAGATGAATGAAGTAGGGTGTGATGTGGAGAAAGTCAGAATAGATCTAAGTGATGTCCTTTCTCTCATGGATTTCTTTTCAGTATTCTGATGGTGATTGTGACGCATTCCTCTCCCTTTCTTCCGCCTCTTCTTTACAAAAAATGTTGGTGTAGATGAGAGGGAGGCGGTGGCGGCTAGTACGAGTGCTTGTGCTCATACCAAGCGTCGTCTTCTCGCCTGGTGCACCAGATTCACTTCCGCCAAAACGGAAAATTATCCCCCGATGTTCCACTTATCTGGATATTGATTTATTTCCTTCCAAAAATGTCTTGATATGCACAACAAGTAAGGAAACAAGGTTTCTTCGTTAATCAAGTGTTATCATTAGTAAAAAGACGAGAACCGGCAAAAACCCTTGAAAAAATAGTCAAGATACCCAATCAAAAGTGTCAAAATATTGAACAATCCGATATCTTATAAAGTACTTATATTAGACAAAGGATACAAACTAAACTTTTACCAAAATATGTGGATATTAAACTAAATACCAATGAATTATGGTGGACTCGCCCTTTGTATTATTTGGATGTATAATTAATAAAACCACAACTGCTAATCTATTTGTGTGTCCTAGAACGATCTTGAAAATCAATGTATTCCAACTAATAAGATTTCGGAGCAAATTAATGCAATGCTAACTCGAGGTAGATGTTATGTGCTAAATCAATATATACGATCTTATGGCTAAAGATTGCATAAATCAAATCTTGAGGGATATATCCACTAAATAAGATTTTATAAACAAATGAATGTAATTAATTCTTGGGGTCGATATATACCTGTGTGTGTGTGGGGGGGGGGGTACATATCACGGCAGACAACTCAACCAAACTGATACCAGCAAGATGGATCATCCACATTCTGCCACACACCACCAGATCACACCGGAGCCTTTTGTTGTCACCGTCTATGCTACCCTCCCAGATGACCTAGTAATCTGGGAGATCCTAGTCCGCCTTCCTGTGAAGTACCTTATGCTCTACAAACGCATCTTCCCTTCATGGGACGCTGCCACTGCTGATGCCGGCTTCGTTCGCCGCCATCGTGACCTATCCCGCGTGGAACCATTGTCCATGCTCATCATCCCTCGCAAGAGCTCTATCCAGGATGACTTTGAGTTCTCCCAGGATATCAGTTTCCACCACCTCCGTGTGGAAAATACATACGGCACCATCCAGAACAACAAGGGGGTGGATTTGATGCTTGAGAAGGTGTGCCCGTCAGAAGAGAAAGGTATCGCAAATAAGATCTTCCCCACTCACTGTGATGGCCTAGTATGCATCGCAACCAACATGGACCAGATATTCATGTGCAACCCAGCCACCCAGGAGCTCGTGGCATTGCTGCGTGGCACACCAGATGTTCGCGACATCAAGGAGCCATCAGCAGCTCTTGGCTTCGATGCGTCACGCAACCAGTATGTTGTGGCCAGGTACTTCTACGAGCACTTTGAACATAACACATCTAGTGGCGTTCTCAGTTACGAGATCGGGCATGAGGTCTTCACACTCGGTGGAGACTCCTGGGAGCGTACCGATGAACCACCAGATGCGATCGGCAGCACACGACCAGTCTTCACACGGGGGGCCTTCTACTGGGGGACTTATGCGCCCCATGATCCCCAGGAGAGTGTGCTGGTGCGATTTAGCCTATGCAACAGGAGGTTCGATGTGGTTCCAAGCCCACCTCGCTTCAACCACCTCTGTGAAGTCGACTACCTAGCGGACCTGAACAACAAGTTGTGCTATGTCAACAACATCACAGAGACGAACTTCATTGTGTGGCAGCTGGAGGATGATGGGATAAGAAAACCCCAATGGTCACCTCGATGTAGCATTAATCCATGGAAGCAAGACCTCGGTGTTGAAACCTTCTTCCCAGTTTGGGCAGGTTGGGGGTGGAATTATAGTTTTTGTGGACTATAAGAAGTTGTACTGGTGCTACGAGAATAGTGGATATATGATGGAATTGGTGGACCTTGAAGAGGAAGTGGATTTTGAGCGACAAAGGTTACACTATGGTGGTAACTTCTACCGAAGCCATGTTGTTCCTTACATGGAGAGTCTCATCTCCATTAGGATGTGCAACTACTAAAGTCGATTTTAGAGATGTGGTGCATGTAGTTGTGCTAAATTCATCTCTGTTTCATTCATAGTTAAGTTCATGTAATAATGTAGTGCTACTAGGTTTTTGCCCCGTAGTTCTCGCTCGAGATTGAATGGGGACAGCGGGTTTCCTAGTTGTGCATTGATCTTGTTAGTATCTTTTGCATTCCCCTGCATTTTCAAGAATATGTATTATCACTACAAAAGAAATGGAAAGGGGCTAGTCCGGTTTAAAAAACACACTAATGGACTCAATTTCTATTTAGAATCAAGAGTAAAAAATTGTTTAGCAGGTATTTTTATAAAATTGTGTCAGAAGAGCTTTTGGGCGTTAAATACATAGATACACGACACGTAGTCCTAGATTGGTCACCTAAACTTATATGTGGTAGATAATATCACATATATGTAACTTTATAGGAGATTCGTATGAAAATGTGGTGTGGACGACTCACATCAGAAAATACCTGGGATAGTGGCGGTCATCGCAAATAGTTGTATACTAGCAGGGTAGAAGCTCGATGTCACACTGCACGCGAGTAAATGTCTATTGTTGGGATAGTTATCGCCCATTCAGTTGTTATTATTGTTTAAAATATCAAGTAAAAGCGGTGTGGTACACATGGGTAAATGAACGATAAAATACAATGGACTGAACATTGATTTGCGGAGGTACATTGCATGGCTAGGTGATACATAGTTGCGAATAAAGAGTAAAAGCTAGTGGGTACATTGTGTTGCTATTTGATACACGGATCTAGGAGAGTACATTGTGCGGCTAGATGGTACACATTTTTGCAAATAAGACAGAATGGCCAGCAGAGAGAATGATGGATCATCGATTTTTCGGAGCAGTTTGCTTCTAGTCTTCATGTCTTGTCATCGTTTTTTTCGTCAGAAGATCGAATGATTATTTCTATGGGAGTAGAATCTTGGGTTGTAGGCTTTCCGAACTCTTCTTTTAGTTGGCTTTCTATTTATTCAAGCCATAGAAATTCTTTGTCGTCGTCGTCATAGGGAATGATGGTGTATTGGTATTCTTCTTCCTTCGGCATCACTCATTTACCAAAACACACATTGTGAAATTACCCTTGAAAATACAAAATATAATCAATTTGATGGTACTTCTTGTGGGAAAAGTATCACATAAAAAGATAAAACATAAAAGATGAAGGTTGTCCAATTCAACATTACTCCCTCTGTTCACAAATATAAGATGTTTTGGAATTTCAACATGGACTACATACGGACTGAAATGAGTGAACAAACACACTAAAATGTGTCTATATACATTCGAATCAGGAAAAAGTTACAACATCTTATATTTGTGAAAAAAGTACATTGTTTAATACTACCGATAATAATTGCATAAATGATCCAAGCATTGGCTTCATAGTTGTGTAGTCTAGTCTGTTGAGTGCGGAGATTATGTAGCATGCAAGTTGTTCGTGTCCACTATGTAGTTACGAGCTGCTCGTGCTAAAGTTACAAACATGAGACAACTATAGTTACTAACATGTCAACTATGTAGTTACCAACCGTTGAAAGTGCAACTAATCCCCGGGTGGTTTTGGTAATTAATTACAACATATATATCATTGAACTAGTTCCTACTCAAAGATAGATTCAGGAAAGTTCAATGTTGGCATTCCGCCGCACATTTCTATTCGGATGGGAAGATCGTGTGGATGTCAGAGGGCATTAGATATCAGTCTACTATTGTTGAGTGGGCTGAGTTGATTGGAGCTCCAGAAGCTCATGAGGATGACATTGATGTGTATGGCAAGCCCAGGATGGACCACAATTCTATGTCAAACATGTATGGACCGATCCCCAAGGACTATGTTGCTACTCATAAGTTGGGATCCGTCTATCATCTCTTGCCAGGGCTGGCCACTATCAATACTATGCCGAGGCACACTCTTATGCCCAAGTCTGGAGATGACAAGATGATTCGAGGCCACTCCATCAACATGCTGCACCTACTAGATGGCTTCACCAAATTCAAAGTGATGAATCTTATTGTCGAGTCTGTGAAGAGGACAGCTACAGACCAAAAGCGGTCATGTGGATTTGCACCCCACATTCAGATGCTTATCAACTCCAAAGTTGGTAGCAAAGTATATCTACTTGACCGCCCGCTACAGCCAGAGTTGGAGGATTGCACTTTGACAATGAGCCCTTCTCATCCCACCTCTGCTGCAGCACATGCACAGGCGGAGACAGCAGCTGCTCCTAGTTCTTCAACTGCTCAGTTGCTCAAGACGAAAGCTGATCAGATGGCATATCTTCTTCAAGCCACTCAGAGGATCGAGCGAGACCTAGCTAACCTCGTGCAGAACCAAGCGAGCCTTGAGAGGATCATTGAAACAAAGTTCCACGATCTTGACAACAAAGTGACAGAGATTCAGACAACTGTTGACAAGCTGACACTACTGGGAAAGGGCTTATAGGAGATCACAAATTAGTGGCGGGCACGGTGGGGCACCCGCCACAGATACTTTTGAAAGCGAGCAGTGGCGGGTAGCAAAATCAGCCCGCCACAGCTACATGAGTTGCAGTGGCGAGCGAGTTCTCTCGCCCACCACAGGTGAACCATTTCAAATTTTATCCCGTGACGGCGCCCGCCACTGCTCTTTCTATCAGTTGTGGCAGGCAAGTCTATAGCCCCGCCACAGCTAAAATCGCCGTAACTTTTGTCGGAGGGGACAGGAGGACATTTTAGCAGTGGCGGCTTCCTGGTACAGACCACCACTGATTCTTGCCATACATGTGGTGGGCGCTATACCCCGCCCGCCACTCGTAATTCCACTACGCTTGTGGTTCAATTTTCACACGAACAACCGTTCCCCCCCCCTCTCGCCAAAACTGGTCATTTCTCCCCGCGCGCCGTCTCTTCCCCCCTCAAATCTCGCCCGAGTCGCCGCCGCGCCCCTCGGTGCCATCGCTCCTCGCCGCCGCGCGCGCCCCTCATCGACGCCCCTCGCTCGCCCTCGCCGCCGCGCCCCTCCTCGCGCTGCCGCGGGCGGGCATGGCCTCATCCTCCAACACCGGAGGAGGCATCTCATCGCCGCCGCCACCGCCACCGCCGAGCTCCACCCCGATGGGTAGCCGTGCGGTCGTCTCCCCCTCCCCCGCCAACATCGAAGACCTCGGGCTGCATTCGAACTCCAAGCGTTCCACCTCTCCGGTATGCATTTTCAGATTTGTGCATAGTGTAAATATTAGTAGTTTAGAAATACATGCCAATGTTTTTTAGTGTTATTTTGTATGATGGTCAGATCTGTGTGTAGGGTAAATATATACTAGTAGTTTAGAAATATTTGGTAAGTTTATGCGTACGAACCCTTCTAGTGTGGTCATGTCGAATTTTTCTTTCATTTTTTAACTAGGATCCATTGTAGTATCGTTGGCTTATGTTTGCAGGTATCGACATGAGTGCCAATGTTTTGGCGAAACGTCGATTCATTTCCGTTTCGCTGAATTTCTGGCACTCGTTATGTCCTCTTGTTAGCAAAGGTCATGTCGAATTTTTCTTTCATTTTTTAACTAGGATCCATTGTAGTATCGTTGGCTTATATTGGCAGGTATCGACATGAGTGCCAATGTTTTGGCGAAACGTCGATTCATTTCCGTTTCGCCGAATTTCTTGCACTCGTTATGTCCTCTTGTTAGCAAAGGTCATGTTGATTTTTTCTTTCATTTTTTAACTAGGATCCATTGTAGTATCGTTGGCATATATTGGCAGGTATCGACATGAGTGCCAATGTTTTGGCGAAACGTCGATTCATTTCCGTTTCGCCGAATTTCTTGCACTCGTTACGTCATCTTTTTAGCAAAGGTCATGTCAATTTTTTCTTTCATTTTTTATGCATCCTGACTCATAATTGCATACTAAATTTTAGCAAACCCAACAAATGCATTCCGAAGAACCATCTTCTATGAACCCCTCAGCTCAGCGTCGTAAAAAGGGCAGAAAGCGAAAGAAGAAATCAGCCAATGAACCTACCGCTAGTAAGGCACCAGGAGAAGATGTGGTGAATGTTTTTGTCAGTCGGTGCTTCATGTAAATGTTTAAGCCCGGTGAACCGATGTTGCCACAACACAAGTTGAGTGCACTAAGCGTTGAAATTCAGCTTCTACACAAAGATGTAGTAGCTAGGTCAGGAAAGGGTGAGATGTATTACACCGCCAATGTTATAGAGGGCCTTGGATTTGTCGACGAGTACCCTGCTGATAAAATATATCTTGGATTTGAGAGTGTGGTCCACGAAAATATTTTCTACGTGGACGTAATCAAGCCGTCTTTAATGAGGCTTTGGTCGCTCTGGCATGCTACAAATCCATTACTCCAGAATGAGGAAGTTGGCTTCCTTGATCCGTATCTCATGCATTGGGCCAATGTGGATTCTGATAAAGGCCAACGTCTTATGACGGATTACCTCCACAAGACCATTCTTCGTAGTCCTCGGACCAAGCACAACTTTATCGTGCCTTACTTCGAAACGTAAGTTCATTTCTTTTTGCTTGCACTATACACCTGGGTACTTTGATGTCAATCTCAGTAATGTTGCGTTGTTCAATTGTTTTGCGCAGCAATGAACACTGGATCGTCATCGCACTGATGCCCCGGGACGGCCGAGCTTATTTCTTTGATTCCAGGAGAGACCCTAAGAAGCCGTGGACCGATTTGAAGAAAGTTCTCAATGCTGCTCTTCTTATGTGTCATAAGTCCGACCGTAAGAACATGCCGCATTCGCAGTACAAATTTAACACTAGCTTTTGTTGCCGGCAACAACCGAAAGGTGAAACCATGCTCATGTCTGGCTACTATGCCATGGTCTTGATGGATGACTATGTGCGCGCAGGACCACTGTTAAGAAGTGATTCAATGTTGCAGAAATGGTCCGAAGAGAATGAGAAGGAAGTTAAGCTAGCTCACTTTTGGACAGAGCACGAGCGCCTTCAGAGAGTGCTCACGAATATCATCAATCACCATGTAGTGAGGGATGAGGGGATGTTCTACTGCGGGGCAGAGAGTCAAGAAGAACGAGACATGAGAATGACACATCAACATGCCGATATACATGCTCCTTTCTAGTCTAGTAAACCATGAAAAACATTAAACTATGTCATGACACAATGATTGTTACCTTGTGATCTCTACTTTATATGTACGAGTGTCATGTGTTTATATATTAACCTTGTGATCTTTTCTATATGTATATATTTTGAATGTTATTGTCTGCTAAAAATAACAGATGGGACCGCCAGAAGATTTGTGGGAGGGGGTCTCTGCGGCGGACATGGAGAAGCACTATCTATGGACACGGGAAAAGTATCGGGCAGAGCGCCTCAAGGAGGCGATGTTAGCTTGGGTCAAAAGTGTTCCAATGGCCCATTGTTCTTTCACAGCGATTTAGAAGATTGCAGAGAGGCGGTTCACTGACCTCGCAGTGTGCATCCTTGCGGAGGCGACCCCGGATGAGAGGCTGAGGATCTGACTGGGTATGAGTCCAACCACCATACCCACGCCCGCCGAGGTTGTGCAATGGGCTCTTCGAGAGGCCAAATCTCCAATTCCAGAGCAAGCGGCCCGTTGGTCCCCGTTCGTTCCATCAAGTACTAATTCATGTAGTATGTGCGGCTTCTACTAACGGTCTGCGTGTTGAACATCTGCCAACACTCATTTCACGCAAAAAAAACTTGTCAAACCATTAATTATGTGATGAGCGCGACATATGTATGCTTATTAATTATTGTAATGCACTTGTTATATTTTATAACTACTACTTTTCATTAATCTGAAATCATTGTAATGTGGTGCGTGTATGTGGATCAAGGTTCAAACCAGAATTTATGTATCAAATGCAATCTGATGATATGATCCAGGTGTAATATGCTGTAATTCAATCATGTCGGCATGCAACAATAGCAGTGGCGAGCGGTAGAAAAGGACCGCCACAGCAGCGCGAAATTCCTGTGGCGGGCAACACGGAGTGCTGTGGCGGGCACGACCTAGAGCCCGCCACTGCTCATGGTCTAACAATGGCGGGCGGACGCCCGCCACTGATGGTGTTCTAGCAGTGGCGGGAGGTCGGTGGCGGGCGGCCCTGAGAGCCTTGCCCGCCACTGCTGGACTTTTCCCACCCGCCACTGCTAGGCATTCCTGCAGTAGTGTGAAGAAGGATGTAGAAGCCAGGATGAGCACTGACAGTGATGGTGATGATGGTCCTACACTCCCGACTACTACACAGTTCCAGATTATGCCCAGGTCTGCTGCAGTGCCAGTCAGAGAGACGAGAGCCATAGTGTTTGCTCCAGCTACTGCCCCATCCATTGCACCTTCAGTTGCACCTCCAGTTTCTACCCCTCCAGTCTAGCAGACAGTCAGAAGTGTTCGCAGACACACTTATCTCCACTCCACCGACGCACACCGGAGCTGCAAGCCAGAGGACTTCTTCACCAGGAGCAGGAGATCGAGCCCAGAGTGACGCTTAGCTCTATATTTATTCGACCTTTTTGGTAACTTGTTGCCAAAGAGGGAGAATATATATAGATCATAGGGCTTCGAGAGATAGTGTCTCTTGCTTTTTCTTTCTTTGTTTTATTTGGTTTCGTGCTTGTGCTACTTTGGTTACTTTTGTTGGTGTTTGTGTGAGACTACGCTACTCGTGTGATTGATCATACTGTACTTTGATGCTATGCATGCTTATCTATCTATCTTGATGATTCTTGCTATGATCATTCACTTGTATGCTTGGTGATGAGTGCTTGATGTATTTCATTCATATCATTTTGTGTGTTCCACCAAGATGTATGTGCCATGGAAGAGTGACCCATGATCCTAATCGATTGTGCATTCGCATTCAAATGCAAATTCTAAATAATGCAAAAATTTAGGGGAAGCTCTTGCTTATCACATACTTCTCAAAGCGACGATGTTATTCATTGATTATATCCAATGTCGAAGCTTTGATCTATATGTTGTCATCAATTACCAAAAATGGGGAGATTGAAAGTGCAACTAATCCCTGGGTGGTTTTGGTAATTAATAACATCATATACATCATTGAACTAATGTCCATTCAAAGATAATTTCAGGGAAGTTCAATGTTGGTATGGATAGGACATGTGATTGTGGACCCCTCAAAATGCTAAGGACAAGCATTGGCAAAAGCTTCAAGACTCTACATTTTTGGTTAAGTGATCGAAGATCACATTGAGTCTATAGGAAAGCCAATACTATTAAAAGGGGATGAGGTTTTGATCATGAGTCATTTGCTCAAATGCTTGAAGATATTGCTCCAAAAACCCTCAACCACTTTCCCACATTCCATCTGTCCAAAACCCTAAGTCAAAGTCGGTCCCACCGAATCATTCACATCTGAATCCACCGAATTAGCCAAGACAGAGCCACAAGCCTAACCCTAGAAACTCGGTACAACCGAGATGGCATTCGGTCCCACCGAAGTGCAGTGACCAATTTTTTGTAACCCAACTAGTTCATTTCGGAATCACCGAGTTGAACTGATCGGAATTACCGAGACGTGGAATCTGCTTAGGTCATCACATATCGGTCTCACTGAGTGCATTCATCCGGTCCCACCGAAAAGCATAACGTTCGAATCTTTTACACTGTTCAGTCTCACCAAGATTTCTTTTCGGTGGCACTGAGTTGTGCTTAAAGTTTGTAATGGTTGGATTGGTGAAGGCTATATATACCCCTCCACCACCACCCACTCTCAGAGAGAGCAACCAGGACGAAACTACACTTCCCATATCTATTTTCTGAGAGAGAACCACCTACACTTGTGTTGATATCAAGGCATTCCAATCCAACCATTTGAACCTTGATTTCTAGCCTCCCCAAGTTGCTTTCCACTCCAATCCTTCTCCTACCCCAAGCCAAATCTGTGAGAGAATGATTGAGTGTTGAGGAGACTATCTTTTGAAGCATAAGAGTAAGGAGTTCATCATCAACAACAACATCTATTACCTTTTGGAGAGTGGAGCCTCCAAGCTTGTGGAGTTGAACCAAGGAGTTTGTAAGGGCAAGGAGATCGCCTACTTCATGAAGATCTACCTGAGAGGCTAGTCCTTCGTGGGCGTAAGACAAGATGGAATAGACAAGGTTGCTTCTTCGTGGACCCTTCGCGGGTTGAGCCCTCCGTGGACTCGCGCAGCCGTTACCCTCCGTGGGTTGAAGTCTCCATCAACGTGGATGTACGATAGCACCACCTATCGGAACCACGCCAAAAACATTGTGTCTTCATTGCGTTTGATTTCTCCGATCCCTTCCTTTATGTTCATATGCAAAGTCTTTACTTTCCGCTGCCTACTACTCTAGACTTGCATGTGTAGATTGTTGCTTGACTTGTCATTGTTGCTAAAACTTGCCTACAACTAAAATTGGGAAAAGGCTAAGTTTTTATTTGTCAAGTAGTCTAATCACCCCTCCTCTAGACATACTTCGATCCTACACCATCACGTCGGATCGGCTCGCTAGGGCCCTGATACGTCTCCAACGTATTTATAATTTATGAAGTATTCATGCCATGTTTACAATAGTTTTATATGGTTTTGGTGCACTTTTATATTATTTTTATGGACTAACTTATTAATCTAGTGCCCAGTGCCAGTTCCTGTTTTCTGCTTGTTTTTTGTTTCGCAGAAAAACCATACCAAACGAAGTCCAAACGCGATAAAACTTTACGGAGATTTATTTTTGGAATATATGTGATTTTTAGGAAGAAGAATCAACGCACGATGGTGCACGAGGGCTCCACAAGGCAACATGGCGAGCCCCCCCCTGGGGTCACGCCCTGTTGCCTTGTGGGCACCTCGTAGGTCGGTTGATGCCCTTCTTTCGCCGCAAGAAAGATAATTTCCAGATAAAAATCCCCTCAAAATTTCAGCCCAATCGGAGTTACGGATCTCCGGGAATATAAGAAACGGTTTTCGGCCAGAAACAGGAGCGCAGAAACAAAACAGAACAGAGAGAGAGATCCAATCTCGGAGGGGCTCCCGCCCCTCCGCGCGCCATGGAGGCCAAGGACCAGAGGGAGAACCTCTCCCTCTCTAGGGGGGAGGCCATGGAGGAGCAAGCCGGAGGGGGAGCCTCTCTTCCCCTCTCTCTCGGTGGCGCCGGAGTGCCGCTGGGGGAACCATCGCCGCGGTGATCATCTTCATCAACATCACCGTCTTCATCACCTCCCTCATCTCTTTTCAGCGGTCCACTCTCCCGCACCCCGCTGTAATCCCCTACTTGAACATGGTGCTTTATGCCACATATTATTATCCAATGATGTGTTGCCATCCTATGATGTTTGAGTAGATTTCTTTTGTCCTTTGGATTGATTGATGATTTTGATTGGTTTGAGTTGTATGTTTTATTTTGGTGCTGTCCTATGGTGCCCTCTGTGCCGCGCACACATGGGGGATTCCCGCTGTAGGGTTTTGCAATACGTTCATAATTCGCTTATAGTGGGTTGCGTGAGTGACTGAAACACAAACCCGAGTAAGGGGGTTGTTGCGTATGGGAGTAAAGGGGACTTGATACTTAATGCTATGGTTGGGTTTACCTTAATGATTTCTAGTAGTTGCGGATGCTTGCTAGAGGTCCAATCATAAGTTCATATGATCCAAGTACGGAAAGTATGTTAGCTCATGCCTCTCCCTCATATAAAATTGCAATAATGATTACCGATCTTGTTATCAATTGCCTAGGACAATTCCGCACACCGATCCATCATTATTCCACACTTGCTATTTGTAATATATTGTAATATATTCCAACTTTATTTAGGCAGCACCTATTTTTATTTTAGCTCTCCGATATCATGCAAAGTTATCATCTTTATACCCACAACGTAGTTTTATTTCTCGTTTCTAGATAAAAGCAAACGCTCGGTGTACGTAGAGTCGTATCAGTGGCAGATGGGACTTGAGAGAATATTGATCTTACCTTTAGCTCCTTGTGGGTTCGACACTCCATACTTACCACTTCCATCTTTGGAAATTGCTACGATGATTCCTTGCACTTGGGGATTATCAGGCCCCCGCCGCCCCCACCGATGCTCTCACAAAAACCCAATGAACCCTAGTCAAACCCCTCACTTCTCTCAGTCCACTCGTCCTCTCCGGTCCCCTCGTCTCCTCCCCTTCCTCCCAAATACATCCCGTACCCTCCGCCATGGCCAAGTCCTACCACAATTCCGACAGTGAGACAGATCCCATGGACTGAGACAGCCTCGTGAAGGAGGACTTCGTGTCTAGCAGCGATGCGCTGGACGAGGAGGAGCTCGCGCTCCGCATTGCCGTCCAGCGCTCGCGCCTGGACACCGGCAGGAGCTCGAGCTCCGTCGTGTCCACCGCCAGCTCCTCCACGTCCCGCCAGAAGAATGCGGGCCATGGTTGCCCATCCCGTGCCCTCCCGTCCCGCTCCATGCCGCTCCAGATCTGGAGCAAGGCAGGCTTCTCCCCTGGGCAGCGGTAGGTGCTCATGCCCCTGGCTCTCGTGCGGATGTGCATGCCGGAGTCAGAGGCCAAGGTGGACCGACGCGAGCGGCACCGGGCAGCGGCCGCAACAGAGCTCGGATCTTCCCGCCAGTGTGCATGCTCCGTCCCTGTCGACCCGGAGGAGGTGCTCCTCCGCGAGGTCATGCGACGCTCGCTTACCACAGCGGAGTCCGACACGAGGAGGCTCCGGCACAAGAACGCGAAGGTGCTCTGCCTCGGGCTCGAGGCGTCCGAGCACCTCGCGAGGAAGAATGAGTATGCTACCGCAAAGGCTGCCCAACACGCGAAGTGCATGGAGAGAGCGGCACCACTAGCTCGGACGATGACCCTCCAGCCGCGGATGCGTACACGGAGGACATGGACCACCGACCGCAAGGGCCCGGCGAACAAGCGGTGAACTCTGTTCGCCCACCATGGTTTTCCATATTTTAGTTGTATTATTTTCATTTTATGTTGAATTTGAACTATCTCGGCCCTTTTGGATGACTAATTGCATGTCCGATGTCCGTTTTGCTTACTTTTTATGCTATCTCTATGATCTACGTAGACTGCATGGGTTTGTATGAAATAGTGTATCCGAATTTGGGGTTTGTGGTTGTGGAGGGGGCAAATTGGCTATAGTCCGCGCACTGCCAACGGATTCACCCGTGGACGTATAGGGCACCAAATTAGCTGATTGTGATTGTAGATGCTCTACAGCCGCGGACACCAAATTCGGGCCCTCAAATGCATGCGGATGCGCCCGGATGCGTCCACAAGCGGTGACCGGGCAGCCCTCAGTTTTCCTTCTCTACATCCGAATACCTCATATTTGAAACCTTATATCCATACAAAACATGCAAAAGGAAAACCTACGTACTATGTAGATCAACTAAAACCTACACTACCCTACTCCTCGTCGGAAATGTCCACGATCTCCGTGCGGGCTCCAGGTACATGAGCGGCAGCCGCAATTCCGGCTCCTCCGCGTCGGCCTCCGCCTCCAGTTCGACGAAAAGCGCGTCGGTCTCCACCCGTTCTTGCCGGATGAAGTGCCGGTTGGCCTCCACATAGGCCTTATCCTGAATGGACTCCAGAATGGCGGTCTGCTCCGCCATCTTCGCCGCTTGGGCGACCTCGAACTCCGCCATGGCGTCCTCCATGGCGAAGCCCGCAACCGGCTCCGGCTCCGCCACATCCTCGTCCTCCGGATCCGCCCCTCCATGGGCTCCGGCTGTTGCTCCCCCTCCTCCTCCTCCTCCTCCTCCTTCGGCTCCAGCGAGTCCGGAGGTAGGCCGGCTGCGATCCGGGCGGCGCGCCTAGCCCGGATCTCCTCGAGCATTTGGAAACACCACTCCGGCGTTAGCATAATGCAGGTGGTCTTATTCTGCCGAGTCATGGCGGAGGCGGACGGCGAGGAAAGAGGGAGGTGGAGAGGGAGAGAAGTGGATGGGCTTGGGCTGACTGCGTGGAGAGGGGGGAGTGAATGTGGCTAGGGCTGTGGGATGCCATCCGACTTAAATAGCCGGATTTTGGCCCTCGGGTGGCGAGCCGGAACTGCGCCATGCGGCGTTCACACCCCCAGCGGTGAAGACGCCCGTTGGACTGTTGGGTTTCCGAATGATTACGTGTGGGACCCGGTCATCAGTCCGACGTGGCGGACACGCCCGAGCCGTCCTATATCCGCCCCTGATTTGAGTTGGATATAAGGGGTGTAGGTCAGCCTCGGCGTTTAAGGCCGGTTTGAGGTGTCTAGATGAGTTGGATTTTTTTTGACCGGTTAGTGACCGGGCTGTCTGTCCGGACGTTTGAGACCGGTTTGAGGCGCCTGAATGTAGATACTCTTAGGGCATATCCAACGCCGACCCTCAAACCCCCGCAACCGTCCAGACCGTGCGGCCCAGACGTGTTTTGCCATCCAGCGTGGTCCCTGCACGGTCCGCAGGCCGGTCCGGACGCGCTTTTTCCCGCAAACCGAAGACAAAGTTGCGGGCGTCCGGACCGCTGCCACAGCGGCTCCTGACTAACCTGAACCACAAAAAAAAAACCCGCCCCCGCGTGTTCCCACTCGAAAAAATCAGCGCCGCTCCAGAACACAAGTGCCACATTCATGCCGGCTCAGAGCAACACGACCTCTCACTGTGCTCAAGCGTTGGATGGCTGGCTCCCGCATCCGTCTGCGTGGACTGGTACGGATGCGGGAGAAAACTTGGGCTCAACGTTGGAGACGGTGTCTTAATGATGCGGGCAATGGAGACTCGAGATAATCCATGAGCGGAGTGCAGGCAGTGTGCGGCCACTGCTCGGCGCTGTACCTGATAGTGGCAACACTGATTCGGCCGCGGCATGTCATGTGCCATGGGGCCCCTACACGCGGCCTCGCGCCACGCACTCGACATGGACAATGACAGCACTGCTCCTCCCCTCTGGCCCGTACTTCATTGCCTACTACGCGGCGGTTAGAGCATGGTTAATAGTATAACCAGATGCTGGCTATATGAAACTGCCATGTCATCTATAGCCATAATTTATATTCACTCATACAATAGTATGGGCTATAAGGTTGGCTATTGCATTAGTACTTTTTTTCTATCTTCTCTCTTTCTCTTTCTTCACATTAATTGTATTTGCCTAGGAATACGCATATAGCTAGGCTCTTCCATGAGAGCCCACTCCACTTACTTTTTCACATCTCTCTCCTCCACATAGACAAAAGTGCCATGTAAGCGGGCTATAAGCCCACTATTGTACTTGCTCTTAAGAGGCGTCTCCACCAAAATATCAGTGCAATTCAGATCTCAGAACGAACCAGCGCGCTCGGTTGGTGCACTGCACGGAGGCAGGGGAGCGTGTGCACGCCCTCCCGTCGCCGCTGACTTGGGGTTTTGGCACGGACGCCGCCGGTTATTTTGGTGCGGAAAGTGACACGCCGATGAAGGTGCTGAAAAGAACGCATCGAGATCGGGTATTTATTTCCTTGATTGAAACAATCAAATATGTAAACTAGATGAAAAAGATAATGCACTATTTATTCCCTTCTGAATGATCACCGACACAACAATGAAGAACGTCGTACTACTACTACCCCTAAGAGCATCTCCAACGGCGACCCTCAAATTTCCTCCCGCATCCGTCCGCAGATAGGGGGACCAATCCGCGGACACTGATGCTGGAGGCCGCCATCCAACGCTGCCCACATACATTTCAACAACTATTTGAACTATTCCGGACGAAATTCGTGCAAACCGGGCGGATTTTGATATAAACTGGACGAAGTTCATGTAAACTAGCATAATGTTTACAAAAAACTGGACGATATTTCGTCCAGTGAACTAAAAATCTTAAAACAAAAACCCTAAAATACCCTATACTTGACGATGACCTCATAGGCCTGCCGGGCTGGCCAGCGGCTCCTCCCCCGTCATCGTCGTCAGATCCGGCGTCGGAGTCGTCATCGTCGTCGTCATCGGGCTTCGGGCGGCGGAACAGGTTGGCGTCGTGGCAGGGCTTCCCGGCAGCCGTCCGACGCTCGCGGATGATCCTATTCGCTTCCTCCTACGCCGTGCGCAGTGCGGCCGTGCCCGCCGACGACGTGGGCTGGTGGAGAGGGCGGCGGTACTTGGAGGAGGCAGAGTTGGCGGCGGCGATCTCGCTGAGAGACCACTCCACGCCGTACTTGGCCATCTCCCCATCGAAGCGGCGGAGACGGCGCTTGGCTGACTCCGACATCATCACGGAGCGGTCCAGGGCCCAGGCGTACGCCAGGTCCGGGTCCGCCGCGATGTGTGGCGGAGGGACGTCGGAGTCCGCGAACTTGGACCGGCGTGCCGCGTTGCGCCTGTCCCGCCGGGGCTGCTCCCTGTCGGCGTACTCTTGCGCCGTCATGGCGCTCCGGGACGACGAACAACTACCGCCGCTGACGAGGTAGTGGAGAATGCGACCGAGCGCCTTTGCCGCGATCGCATTGGGCAGGAGGGGCGGGGCGCGGCGTTCCTCCTTGACGCGTTGGGGCGTCGGCGAGATCCGCTCCACCTTGATGTGCCGGGGTGGCGGCGAGATCCGCTCCTCCTTCATGCGACGTCCAATTTGGACGCCGCAGTTGCGCGGCGGAGAGCGTGGAGGGGATGCCGGCTCTGGCTACACGGGGAGGAGCGTCCCCGGTGGCTCCACCGGGCCGTTTAGGTGGAGGATGGAGTGACGGAGCATCAACTCCATCTGATGCCCGTACTCCTCGTCCATGGCGGCGTACACCTGGGCCTGCGCCGCCAGCGCGGACTGCTGATGTTGCGGCTGGTCCTCCTCGTTGTCGGAGGAGATGACGATCTCCGCCTTCGTCAAGGAGCCGCCCGCTAATGAGGACGATGGCCTCAGAGTTCGAGGGCGGCGTCGCCACGATCCTCCGGAGCCCGTCCGAGATCGCCGCTTGCCGGCGCTGAGGCTCACGACTTGCCCATCGCCAGAGTTGTGGAGCAAGAGGGGAGGGGAGGGAGGAGAAGGAGGAAGAGCGGAGAGATTGCGATGTGGACGGTGCCGGAGCACGGCTTAAATAGCCCCGGCCAGGTCATGCGAAGGGCTGGTCAGCCGCTTCAATGCGGCGCAGCAGCCGGAGTTGGTTCCTCGGGAAGCTGCGTCCACATTGAAGCGGCGGTTCCCGAGAGGTCGCGTCGGTCAGTGCCACCCTCCCTACGGTCACATCGGGGCATCAATGCCGGTCGTTGTGTGCTCTGGGATGGCATTGATGCGGCGCGGGAAGTGACGCGTGCATCGGAAGAAAACGCGGGAGAGCCAGGTGTGGTTGTTTGGTGGATCAGGGTGGTCAGAAGCAGGCGTGGCAGCGGTCCAGACGCCCGCAAAACCCCCACGTTTTTCTCCGGTTTGGGGGAGAAATTGCGTCTGAAATGTCCTGCGGACCGATACAGGGCCGCATTGGATGGCACAACACGTCCAAACATCGCGGTCTGGACGTATGCGGGCAGTTGAACGGTCGGCGTTGGAGATGCCCTAAGTCCACTATCAATGATCGATACTTAGGCGTACATACTCGACAGGCACAAACACAAGCCTACATGAATGACATCACGGGCGAGTAACCAGCAATGCAGACATCACCCTTTTCTCTGCAGAGATCACTTAATGAGGTTGGTAACGACGGTTCAGACAGCCATCTGCACCGAGTCGGCGCCCTGCTTCGCCAGGGCGATGCCGGCCCCGGCGAAGGCGCCGGGCCGGCGCGCGAGGGACGCGGCCTTGCTGGCCTTCTTCTTGTCCGTCGCTTAGTCGCGCCTGTCGATCCCGTCGTACGCCTTGGCGAACGCGGAGCCCACTGCTCTAGCTCAAGCTCGAAGAGAAAAGGGCCATGATCGAAGAGAAGAAAGCCATGCTCGAGGAGAAGAAGGTGGAGATCGCAGCCGCTTCGGAGGACGCGAAGATGCTCACCTTGAAGGTGATGGATTTAGATGACGATGCAAGAATAATCGTGCAAGCCGTTCGTTTCAAAATGTTGCATCAGCAAAGAAATGAGTTGAAGAGGGTAGAGCAGTAGGAGATCGAGGCGACGGAGAAGGAGGCGGAGGCGGCCTACATGGCGGCGACGGCAGATTGAGTGTGGAGTCTTGGATTAACGGTCCGGCAAGGCAAAAAATTCACGGCCGCACTGGTATTATTTTGTGATTGGCTATGTAAAAACTAAGCATAATTGCCCCTTTTTAGTTATGATCGGCCGATGATGTCATCTGATGCGCCGCGCTTTAGATCGGACGTATTTGAATTTCAAATTGCCTTTTACTGACAGACATACAATGCTTAGCTTTGGATGACCGGCTCCCGTATCAGTGTCTGCGGACTGATCCTTCCATTCATTCACAGACAGATGCGGTGATTTGCGGGTCAGGAGACGCCGCAGTGCCTTATAAGTGTACGGGCAGTTGCGACTCGAGATAATCCATCGGAGCAGTGTGCGGCCATGGCTCGGCACTGTACCTGAATGATCATTTTGAAGGGAATAACAGTGCATTATCTTTTTCATCTAGTTTACTGATTTGCTTGTTTCAATCATGGAAATAATGAGTACCTGATTGATAGTGGCAACACTGATTGGGCAGCGGCATGTCATGTGCCACGGGACCCCTACACGCGGCCTCGCGCCACGCCGTCGACATGGACAAATGACAGCACTGCTCTTTGCCTCCGGTCCATAGGTGCTTCCAGCCAAAAATCAGCGGAATTCGGATCTCAGCACGAACCAGCAGGCTCGGCTCTGCTCCGCTGGTGCGCTGCACGGAGGCAGGGGACCGTGTGCACGCCGGAGACTTCAGGTTTTGGCACAGACGCCGCAGGTTATTTTGGTGTGGACAGTTACACACCGATTATTTTGGTGGTGAAAAGAACGCATCGAGATCGATTATTTATTTCCATGAAACAAGAAAGCCTGTAAACCAGATGAAAATGAAAATGCACTGTTTATTCCCTTCTGAATGATCACCGACACAACACTGAAGAACGTCGTACCACTACCACTAGTCCACTATCAACGATCGATAGCACAAACACAAATGTACATGACATCACGGTCGAGCAACCAGCAATGCAGACATCACCCTTTTCTCTCGACGAACAAACAATGCAGAGATCACTTGACGAGGTTGGTAATGGCGGTGCAGACGATGGCCATCTGCACCGAGTCGGCGCTCTGCTTCGCCACCCGCGACGGGACGGCGACGCCGGCCCGGGCGAAGGCGTCGGCGCACCGGCGCGCGAGGGACGCGGCCTCGCCCGCCTTCTCCTTGCCCGTCGCGTAGTCGCGCCTGTTGATGCCGTCGTACGCCTCGGCGAACGCGGAGGCCATCCTGTCGTACAGCGCCTCGCACTGCTCCAGCGGCCCGCGTGCCGCCGCTGGCTGCTCCTTTTTGCCGGCGAGCATGGCCTTGATGTCGTAGGCGCCGTTGCCCGCCATGAGAACGCCGACGTCGGCGGCCACCTTGGCCAGGCCCCACGTGTCGGCGTCGGGGCTGTCGTGGTGCTGGCTCAGCCTGGACACGCAGAAGCGGTAGTCCACGCGCCTGTCGGTGCCTGCCGCCGCCCTGCACGTCGTCTGCGGGGTCGCGTCGACGCAGACCACGGCGGCGAGGATGGCAACCGCGGCCGCGAGGGCCCGAGCCTTAGTAGATGGCCTCATCGCTCGCTGTTGCTGGTTAGCTTCGTCCGTTCCACAGAACCGGAGTGTGGAGTGAGTTTCGTAGAGCAGCTGCTGGCGCAACTGACTCGTCTGCCGGTTATAATGGCGGGTTCTCTTGCTCTGTAGCACGCTCACAGGTGGACGGTGCTCGTTTGCTGGGACCTGGGATAGTACTACTGAGGTGAGGGACTGCATGTCTCTGCATGACGCGTGTATGTGCGTCGGCCACAGATGAACGAGATATTTCTAGTAGGCTCGTAGTAGCACCAGTACTACATGCTTGGCTCGCATGGGCATGACCGACCGTGCATTGCAACGAGTGTCCCTCTGTTACAAGTGTGGATCTACTACTCTGCTAATGTATAGGCCAAAGAGGCAAAGATTAAGGAAACACGCTTTGCACTAGTAACAAACGAGAGCCTCACGAGACACGTGGCTTCTAAAAGTACCGCGGTTGCTTGCAGATTGCAAAAAGGTTAGGCCGCTGCTTGCAGATCTAGGAGTACCACTAATCCCTTTTGTCGCCATTTTCCTCTGTTAAAAACTAGCAGAAATGCCCGTGCATTGTAAAAGGAGAAAAAAATTCTCACTTCACTGACCCAATGGCTCAAGAACGCACTCCCCTCTCCTCCCCCGTGACCCATCATCACACATGACGACATCAAAAAACTCCTTGAAATCCTCCACGCTCCACACGAAAAAACAATATAAATATTAGGAGCATTGTACGAAGATCCTCATATTTGAAGTATAACAAAGAAAAGTGCGGAGTTTGTGTCGCACACAGCAGGGACTCTGAGTCCCACGCCTTGTACTTTTTGACGAGCGCTAGTGGGTCGATCAGAAAAATAAGAGCAAATATTTATTTCGTTCTCTTAAAAATATAGCATACGAGCAACAAAAAATGGACACTTTTTATTGTGATTTAGACATATTTTGTTTGCATGTGTTATACGTAATATTTTGCTCCTCAGTTAAACAATTCCGATACTTCAAATATTATTATCACAGTATCGTATCTTAGTTCTTGACGTCAATAATTCAGATATAAAGAAGTAGTTCACCCATGGCATGTGCAGATAAACATCACATCTAGCAATTCAGCTACAAAAGAAGCGTTTCAACAAATTTAGACACAAAGAAGAAATTCATCAGTTCAGTAACTGAATAAGCATCAGACCATGTAGAAAAACTATGATATTTTTGGGGCATAATTACCAATTGTCTCGGTATATGAGGCGAAGTAACAATTGGTGTAATATTCATTTAAAAATGCTATTAAAATTTTCTTGTCGAATATCTTATTGTTCTTCAACAAACTTATATTCTACTTAGATTGGAATTGGATTATAATTTACTTTAACTTTAATCTTATGGTTTGTTTTACTGGTTAAATATTATGTTTAAGCCATATAACTTAATTTTAAATAAAGGAAATGTATTTTTTATTTCTTGTTCATTATTTTGCAATTCACATATAAATCAAGTTATATTGTTTATCTATCTAATTAATAAAATATGTCTAATATTATTATCAGGAATTCTAATGCACGGACGCCTGCTCATGCCTTCCAGCGTGATGGGCGCCACACCGTCCGATGTGTGAGACCGGCCACACATGTGATGATGATCCGATTGCATGCTACTGTCATGTCCGCTGTGGGTGATGTTGTGTAAGTTGTGTCGTTAGTGCATCCCATTAATGTTTTGAACAACTCAAAATCTTGACAGGCCACGATCTAAGTTTCTTTTTCTAGTGCAAAGGCATCTAATTTGTATGTTGCTGGTTAGCCTCGTCCGTTCCACTGAACCGGAGTGTGGAGTGAGTTTCGTAGAGCAGCTGCTGGAGCAACTGACTCGTCTGCCGACTGCCGGTTATAATGGCGGATTCTCTTGCTCTATAGCACGCTCACAGGTGGACGGTGCTCGTTTGCTGGGACCTGGGATAGTACTACTGAGGTGAGGGACTGCATGTCTCTGCATGACGCGTGTACGTGCGTCCGCCAGGTGTAGCCTGTCCAGCCAAAGATGAAGGAGACATTTCCCAGTAGGCTCGTCCTAGCACCTACATGGTTGGCTCGTACAATGGGCATGACCACCGTCAACATGCATTGCAACGAGTGTTCCTCTATTATCCATGTCGAGAAGGCTTAGTTTTACATGCTTTTTGTGATTGGGATGTAAAACTAAACATACTAGCCTCTTTATTCTTATTGAGCATATCCTTTTGCCCTAGTAATAGTAGTGAGAGTTCTTCCAAACATCCACCAGCCAAAGACGATCGAGGAGGCTTAGTTTTACATGCCCGGTCATAAAAGAATATCAATCCGAGCCTCCACGCTCAATCTACCGTCGCCGCCGTGCAGGCCGCCTCCGCCTCCGCTTCGGCATCTGTCTCCTTCTCTGCCGCCTCGATCTCCTCCTGCTCCGCCCTCTCCAGATCATCCTTCTGCCGCTGCAACATATTAAAGTGGACGGCTTGCACGATCATTCTTGTGTCGTCGTCCAATTCCACCACCTTTAAGGTGAGCATCTTCACGTCCTTCGAAGCGGCTGCGATCTCCACCTTCTTCTCCTCGAGCTTGGTCTTCTTCTTTTCGATCATGGCCCTCTTCTCTTCGAGCTTGAGCTTCTTCTCGGTCGCCTTCATCAACAAGTCAAACATCTCCGCCTTTTTTCCCCCTTGATGTCAGAGCGCTTGACGTATGCCACCTCCTTCCTCATCAAGATGTCTTCGAACCTCTCCGTCGTCTTGGCAGCCGCGCCTTCTCGCTTCGCCTTCTCCTCCTCTCATTTCTTTCTCTGTAACTCTCTTCTAACCTTCTTGGGCGGTTCATTTGTTGGGTCGGTGGGGTCATCGGTTTCTTCCTCGGTGCCTTGGGCGATGGTCTTGGCAATGTATAGGTTCCACTTGGGTTGTCCATTCAACTTCAACCAACAATGCATGATGGTGAAGTTTTTCTTCTCCAACTTCTTGAACACACTACACGCACGAGAAGGCTACAAAATAAAATATTGTCAATGCTTATCCCGCTACAAAACTATGCATATCCGGCTACAAATGATCTACACAACAATGCATACATATCCGGCTACAAAACTATGCATATCCGGCTACAAATGATCTACACAACAATGCATACATATCCGACTACAAAACTATGCATATACGGGTACAGATGATCTACAAAACTATGCATATCCGGCAAGTGGTGTACACATATTAACAACTTACTTGCTCGGTGATTTGCGCACGACTAGGCCACCGTGCGATGAGTTGTCTCAAGTGGCGCAATACTTCGACACGTCCTCTTGGATGGTGTACCATCGATGGTTGAGGGACTTCGATTCACGGTTGCGGATGACCGCGTCGGAGTAGGGCGCGAAATGCTTGTGTTCATGGAACCAAGTATGAATGTTGGCCCAAAAGGTTGTGCCCTTTTGCTCCGTGCCATGGATCCGATCGAGGCTAGTAGCCAACCATGCATCGCACAACAGTTCGTCCTCCCGCATGTTGAAGCTTTCTCCTCTGCCCCTCTTCTTTGAATCGCCTCCGAAATTATCTGGATCATTGTCCTCGCCATCCTCCTCCTCCTCCTTCTCCTGTTGCCGGCAGCCCAATCCTGATGATGTGTGTCTGCGCCCAGCCGCCCAGCTGGTTGTAGTCCTGATGCGTGCTCGGCTGGGTGTAGGTACCCGGCTGGGCGTACTGCTGCGTGCCCGACTGGTTGTAGGTGCCGGACTGGGTGGGCTCCGAGTCATCCACCTGCCCGTCCTCATAGGAACCTCCTCCTCCGCCTCCCTCATGGATCATCTTGTACATCTCCTTGACCGCGTCGTCGTACGCTGGCTCTCCCGCCTTAGGCATACCAGCGAACATCGTGCGGGCACCCATTTGCTCCACGCTCGTCGTCCGTGTCCAGACAAGCGGCGACGATGAACACTCAGAGAAAAGCAGCAGCACTGCGTTGGCGTCGACGATGAACGGCACGGCAGGGGATGCAGGGGACTGCCTACCCAGCTGCTTGGCGGCGTAGAAGTACGGGACCTTGTAATGTTTCGGCCATGGCGGCGTCTGCACGATCGGCGAGGCCCCGCGGCCCGGGCCGCCCTGACCTCCACCACGTCTACGACCTGCACGCCCACCGCCTCGCCCGCCACCAGCACGCCCTTCGTCGGCCTTTTGCTTCGTGAGTTTTTCCTCCTTTGCGGCCTTCGCTCTGACGCGGTGATTTTTCCTTGTCGCCGAGTTGATCTTCCGGGCGAGCGTGATTCTTGGATTCTTCACCACCTCCGTCTCCGGCAGGGTCTCCTACGGGTCCATGGGTCGGCGGCGGGAGGGAAGAAGATAGTGGAGAAAAGGGCGGGAATTTGGTGGAGAGTGGCGGGATGGAAGAAGAGAGTGGGGATTTTGCCACGGAAAAAGTACGGGCAGCTACAAAAGCCCGGGCTCCGCCTTATTTTTTGGTGGATCGGGGGTCTCGGAGTTCTACGTGGCTCGTGTCCGGACTCCGGACCCCCCCCCCCCCCCCCCCCCCCGGTTTGTTTCGACTTTGCGGGGAAAATGTGGTCCGGACTGCTCCGCGGACTGATAGGGTCAGCGTTGGATGGCTTGCGGAGTCCAGATAGCTGCGTCCGGACGGATATGGGCGGTTTGAGGGTCGGCATTCGAGATGCCCTTATGAAACTTATCCGTGTGATATGAAAATAAACAGCGCTGAAAGAGCATTGCCAAGGTTTTGTTTTGACATTCTGACAAAGATATTTGTTTTCTTTAGACAACTAGTAAATGCGTACGTGCAATGCAGAAAGGAAATTAATTGCACGTTGATATTAGATAGGATATCAATTACGCATTAATTATTTGATTAACACAGACGTTAATATTTGGCATGATATTAATTGTATGCTAAACATGTTGAGCGCACGCCATTGAAGCAATCTAGATCGTTGGATTGACATGATTTGATGACAGAGATTAATTGGATCTGCACTTTGGGTCTTTTTATATTGGTATAAAATAGATATATATAAAACATTGAAATTCCGCTAGTGCCTGTCAAAAATGGACAATTGGTTGACGTGCAGACTACGACAGGGTAACGAGACAAGCTTCATCTCCAACTCTCACGACGGTTTCAGGAACAGCTCGATGAGTTCCTAGTGTCAGCCAATAAAAAAGAATATATGCATCCAGACTCCGGGGTAAATACATGGAAAAGACACGATGCATTCATCCAGGCCTACCGAAACGGCCAAACCTACACCAGCTTCATTTCATCAGCATAAACAAGGAAATATTTTAGGTAACCAGATAAACCTGAAACATGAGTTTTGCACAACCTTCTTGCCCATGTTCTTACTAGTTTCATTTGAGATGAATAATTTACTTGGGACTTGCAAAGATGGTAAAAAGATACTTGATGCCACTTGGATTGACTTGCCATGTCGATGTTGCCAGGAATAAAACAGAACAGAGCATCAATAAAAAGCTCAACGGAAATGACTACCCTACAACTTACGGAGACGCTAATCAAACCAGAGAGTCTGTCTAACTGATCAGACCAGAGTGTAGTGTGGGAGCTGCACCTACTGGAAACAGAACAGGACCATGACATGCCTGCCATAGTCCACAAAACATTTTATCCGAGCAGTGTTTGTTAGACAAGTACCATAACAGTGCACACCATGATAAACATGTGGTCAGCAAAGGGTCAACCAATACAAAGACTTCTTGCGTAGGTATCATTTTTGCTGTACTATATCTCCATATAAGGTAACAAAGTAAGGTAATGAACGCGTATATAGCAGTCTCAGTTCTGCATGCAGCATTGATATACCAACCATAGACCTGGTCCGATTGCCGATATCAGATAGCAATGCACCAAGCAACAACGAAATTTGTTCCCCAGAATGACTACAAAGACTAAACTGAAATCCGTACCTGTATAGGAGCACACGTTACAGGCGAATATGCCTTATTTAACTTAATTTGAAAGGAATAGCATCAGCAGATGTATTGCTAGCGTAGGTTCAAACAATTTTAATGGCATATACCATGCTACTACAAACAGTGCTAGGTTTTCTTTCCTAATGCCCATGCCTAACGCAAGCTAAATCATCACACAAATGCCACTTTGTAACTAATAGACCACTGAAGCATAATCCCTTATGAAATAGATCTGACAATCAGCCAACAGAAACGACTTGGCAATAGTTTTCTACCTGTAATGCTAATTCAAGGGTAAATATCAATGATCCAGCTCCCACAGTAGGGCTTTCACTGACAAATGCAGCTACTTTTCAATAAAAAGAAGCCATGATTCTTGAGATGTTACAACAAAAGGCAACAATATCCAGCAATGTGAAGGAGAGGCTAATCCTATTGGGGAAAGTCAAATAAATGTAACCACTAAACAAGGAAGCTGGAAACAACAAATGTTTAGTTAAGATACTTGCTGAAATAACTAGAGTTGATGACCTCATTCATTAATCCTTCATGTGTCAGTTGTAGATCAAAACTCATTTTCTGAAAAACATGACATAATGCCATCACATCTTTCATTGCTCTATGAGAAGGGCCTTTCACAGAGATCTCATAGCGTTTGCATAGTGACTCCAAGTTTAGGAGATGTTTCTTATCTGCAGAAAACAGTAAAACTCTGTGTAATTAAGGTTATTTCTGTTGTGGATTTACCAAATGGTACAATGTAGGTAACTAACTGGGACTGCAAAAATGAGACGGACGTATGATAAAAAGCAAAAAAATACTTGGCCACTTCAACAAAAATGGTCCTCATATTCCCAGAACCGAAGGACAACAAATAAATAATAAATAACAGCACAAACATGGCACCTTTTATAGGAGGACACAAACATGGGAAATGGAGTTGCATTACAGACATCATGGAGTACAAGAAAGAATCTCAAAAGAGATAGACAGAAAACCACCCTTGCAAGCAAAAGTGCTATACCCTAAACCCGATGGTATGAAGTGCTTTTATACCCAAGAGCCCTGGAGTAAAGATGGTGTACCTTCTGATGGCTGAAGCTTAGGCAACTTCCTTGCCAAGCAATAGGTGTCAACAAACAGCCAATCTTCGGGGATCTGAGCTGAACAACGATCAAACTCTTGGGCAAGGAAAGGGCCATCAAATCTTTTTACATTATGAGCAACCCATATAACTGGTTTGCCAGGAGTTTGGCGGCTTCGAGCAAATGCCAGTAGTAATGGAAGTACATCACTGAACCTACATTATTCAGATTAAGATAACACTTAGTAAGTTCAGTGTTAACAGAGTCAAAAACTTACAAAATGCAAAGATTTTCTAAAAAAGGAAGACTCAGAAACGCCTACTTACTAGTACTATGGATAGTTATCAAAACACAACAACCAAATTTACTGCACAAATAGACTTACTTTCATATGGCCTTTGTTGACAGCACCATGTTGAGGAACAAAAAAGTTGGGCATGCGCACAGGCGTGCAAGTGCGCGTGTGTCCTAATTACTGACAATTTCATTACATTTGGGCTCGGCGACTAATGAGAAGGGACAGGATGTCGTTGTGGCATTGGGAATAACATGAGTGCATTGGAAGAGAAACACACCTCGGGACATCAGGTCTGCACACCAAATCAGTGTTAATGTCATTGACAGTTGCAAGGTGCCCAGGAACATCCCTCTCAGGATTAAGGAGAGTTTCAAATGTGCTATTCTTTCCTCCACAAAGATCACGGACTGCAAACTCAGTGATTCTATTACCCTTCTGGGCATTACCAATGATCTTCTGGAAATAACCAGTGGTCTCGATATCAAAGATAAGAAGAGGCACAGATGGCTCATGTTCAGAAGTCTGCTGAAACTTTAATGGCTGAATTCCGGAAATACATGAACCCAGGCTAGCACTGTGCAAACTAGCCGTCTCTTGAACACTTGTTGAGAAAAGGCACCTCTCATAGCTTTTTGGATCAAGCAACTTTCCAGGTGACAATCCAGCATGTGGCATAAGCAACCTGGCAGGGCAACTACTCCACATGCTGTTCCTCAATTGATTGAAGCGAAGAAGCAATGACATTTTGTGTCAGAAGCGTGTTTAGAAATTAACAAACAAAGTGGACGTCCTGTGGCTTAGATGAACCACATCAAACGCCTGCATCAATAAAACAACCATATATGAGAGTAGATAGCAAAGAACCAATGACTTGATTTCACAGTACAAAAGCTTTGAGCTGGAAAGCACGAAATGTAATCTTTCGATTCTGATATCAGTCAGGTCGGACATTTTGAAGTTGAAACTGCCAGTTGTAATGTGGCAGATGGTACATACAAGGCATCTATAAGACAGCCAATAGATCCAAATATCCCATTTTGAATGAACTCATTAGTACCTAAAACTATGTACTACCTCAGTAACTAAATATAAGACGTTTTTGCAGTTCAAATTGAACTACAAAAACGTCTTATATTTAGTTACGGAGGTAGCACTTTTTAGTATACTTGAAAAAAACTATGTCAACTATGTATTTATAAAACACACTTCCACTTATCGCTGAACCCATGACTGAATGTACAACCATGTCACCGTACCAATATAGAACAACACAGCATCTAATCCATCCAACCTACCCTCCAAGTGAGCGTTATCCTCTCAAAAAATTGTTGTTCACAGATCAAGAATGGTCCAGGGAATCGCCGTGTAGTTTTGTGGACTTCGAGAATGTCCAGAGCATCTTTTATCGTTTTTTAGTTAACAAAATAGGTGTAGAAAAATCGTATTTTTTTCGGAATGATTCTGAAATGCGGCTTCTATGACCAACACCTTGAACTGCTCCAAAGTACTCCCACCTCCAGTGGTATGTTAAACCTCAGTTTGTATTGCTGTAGTACAGAGTACCACCACGGCACCATCTGAGTCCCCCAACCCCCCCCCCCCCTCCCCCCACCACACACACACACACACAAAGACGGCACGCACTCAGACCCCAATCTAGAAGGTGTGCCGGGAGGTCTTAGTTTGGGATTAAGCAATCCCGGAATGAATGGAAGCTCGTACCTCAAAAAACCAATGCCCAAGGTCGCAGACTGGGCGGGGACAACAGGGACGCGACAAGGTAGAAGGGGAACGGCGACGGCGGCGACGCGCGCGAGAGGTGGGGAGGCGGAGGATTGGGCGTGCGAGGCGTCGGCGGCGCCGCTAAGCTGCGGCGGTGGTGGGGCTACGATACGAGAGGGATTTCACACTCACGGCCGCATTGGGTGGGTGGGTAGGGAATGACGGAACGAGAGCGGCGTGGGGGAGAGAGGGGGCGGGGAAGAAGAGGAGAGGCATGCGATCTCGGCCACTCGTTTTTAGATCCGACGGCCCAGATCGATCCCTGCAGAAGCAGTTGCTGCCCGTCTTTCTGCTAACCGCCCACGATGGCACGATCTCCATTTCCCCCCGAAATTGTTGTTACACACGAATTTGTCGTAGAAACTCTGCAACTCTACCGTACAAATAGTGTCAAAGAAAAAAAAAACTCTACCGTACAAAATTTTCTTCAGTCCTGGGCAGCTCGAGTGACACAGGCCGCGGCTTAAACTAATTATCACGCTATCTACTTCGATACCCAAGGATCAGAATTTGTGATGCGAACCGAATAGTTAGAAGAATCTTTGCCCTTTACGCAGGCAGCAATGCAGCATCAGCAGAGAGGGATTGGATGTAGTATTCCTCAGAGTTGCCGGTCACATGTGGGTGTAGCGTTACCAGCAAAGTCTCGGGTTTATTTATTTGTTCGTTTCGTTCAGAAGTCCCAATTTCTGAAGCTGTTCTTCGTACAGTTCCTTCTGGAGCCGTTAATCGTTTCTTACCCGAAATTCAGGTCTTATGCAGGCTCGGAGAAATCGTATCTAAGTTCAGATCAGTCAAAATGTTAATACCAAAAGGGGAGCTGAATGTCACAACTCATAACCCATAAATAAGAGTGAAGTGCATCATAGGTCCTCGAACTATTTCAGAGGTGTCACGTAGGTCCTCGAACTATGAAAATCATCATCCAGATCCTCAAAGTGCAATATGTGTGTCATTCTGGTCCTCAAACTATTCCAAAGGTGTCATGTAGGTCCTTAAACTATTTCAGAGTCGTCACATATATACACACTTATTACATTTCAAGGATTTTTAAGGACGCAGATGACACTTTTCATAATTTGAGGACCTACATGACACCTTCGGAATAGTTCGACGACATAAGATGCACAATAAATAAGTTCATCAGCAGCATGCAGAAATTAACATTTCGACCAGAATAAGATAGCGTACGTAGTTCGTGAAAAGAAAAAACAGGATCAGATTGTCCTGCGAGATGGAATTTGGGGCAGAAATTCAGTGTGTTTTAAGCATGTAACTGGAACAGAAATACAGACAGATGAGATGCGACACAACTTGCAAACCATCCCTGTTTTCTACCTAGCGCCTTGTGGTATGGAACTATGGACATAAAGATTCCATGCATGCACTTAGAGGTTGCAGAAACATACTGTTCCTGGTCGTGCCAATCAGCAGAAATGGCAGGCTGCATTTTTGTGATGAAAGTAATGGCACGCTGCATGAGGACGAAAATCTGGAGATGTTTTATCCTGAGGCAAAGTGGGGAAATCGTGGAAAAGAACACAGGTTGAGATGGACAATGATCTTTCATGTCTTCGCCAAGCGACTTGCATGTGACAGCTCACCGCTGCTGCGTTGCAGTGCACGAACATGCAACAGCATTTCCCAAAAAATATGCAACATCAGTTGGTCGACAATTTCGAGATTAGCTTTGTAGCCTTTAACCCGTACAAACCATAACCACGACGGCCACAATAATATATGCCATCGATCCATCAAGGCCAGAGCAGACGACACGCCGAGATGGCTAGGCTCGAAGAGACCTTAAGGCATCAAACCATCCGAATAAGTTCGGACCGTGCCAGGACCCTTGCATCGTCTCCCCAGGAGTGAACGCTCGCGCCGCCAGAGACCCTCGCGCTGCTGCTTCCCCATCCGCCGCTGCCGCCGGCGTAGGCCGCGATGGCGGCGGGCCCGTCACCGAAGGAAGCGGGATCTGGACGCGGCGGCGATCTCCTGGTGCAGCTGGGGCGTGGCCGGGAGGGAGTTGCGCACAGCGGCCAGGGCGGCGCCCCTGGTCGTGCGGCGGCCGCGCTACCCTCCATGACCCGCGGGAACCGAGGTCTCCGGCGATGGTGGGCGTGTCGGCGGCCGTGGATCTGGATCCCACCCAGATCCGTCGTCAACTCTTCATGTGGATGGTCGGCGGCGCGATGAGGACTCTGATGAGGGTGACGGTATCCTGGACTAGGAGGTGCAAACCTAGTCGGCCCGTAGTCCTCGGGTTGGGCCTGTAGGCCCTCATTCTCATTCGGATGGACTCCGGAAGCCACGCGCCTGGACGTGATCAAGACCGCACCTACCGAAGACTTGGCGTATACTCCAAGACATCTCCTGCCGCCTCCATACGCGTCCCTGGACACCAACTATGTAACCCTAGATGCCCTACCTGGCGTGTATATAAGCCAGAGAGTTTAGCCCGTAGAGGGACCGAATCGCAATTACCATTCACCTAGCCTTAGGGTTAGATCTCTCCTTACGATCTCGAGGTAGATCAAGCTTGTACTCGCTACATCATCATCAATATAATCAAAGCAGGACGTAGGGTATTACCTCTTCGAGAGGGCCCGAACCTGGGTAAACACTGTCTCCTTCGTCTCTGTTACCACCGATCCGAGATCCACAGCTCGGGACCCCCTACCCCGAGGTCTGCCGGTTTTACCACCGACATTGGTGCTTTCATTGAGAGTTCCGCTGTGAGATCAACAAAAAGATCGATGGCTCATCTACAGATCAGCTGCGGCACCGGCTACGGGGACATGTTCATCCCCGGCCAACTTTTCGTATTCGGCATCATGGTCTTTTGCGCCGACTCTGCGGGCCATCTGGCTCCCGTTGAGAATTACGCCTCGGATCACGTCGTGACTTTCGGAAGCTTGGAATACACCGCGGATTCCCGCGGTGAGCTCATCCTTTTAGGCTAGACGCCAGGCCGGATCGAGGGCTTATCAGACATCGGGGGCTCGACCCCGGAACCGATCTCCCATGAGGACGTCAGGCCAAGCCCCCTGGCCCCACAAGGCCCCGCGGAGGAATCAATTACCCCCGCCTCGGGCGACCTCGTCCGGGCATCAAGCCCTGAAGTTGGTCTGGACCCGGCTTCGGATACTACGTCGGGCTTAGAACCGACTCTAGTACCAGATCCTGAATCAACTCCGGCCCCTCACGAGGCTGAGGACGCGTCAAGCGACCCACCAATCGTACTTCAAGTCGGCCTGGCCTATAGCTAGGCCATGAATCCCGAGGAATGATCTCACCTAAATGAGATGCTTGATCGTATCCAGAGCTTATCAATCTCGGACGGTCAGACCTCGGTCTATGACAAGATCGGACTTAAAACCGACGATCGGGAGATTTATGTCCCACCCACCACCCACCTAGTCGCCACGATCGACGATTTAACCGACGTGTTAGACTACGGAGAGGCTACCGACATGGATGAAGATGTCGACGGACCTACAGAAACCACTGCGCCGCTGGTCAACACTGGCAAGTGGACGGCAACATCCACTTACGATGTATATATGGTAGATACTCCCAAGAACCCATCAAGACGTCGGCGAAGGCACGGGAGAGGTGCCAACGGGAACCCCAGCGGGCACGACACCACCGCCACCAACATCGACGCGGCAGCAGACGATGCCAACAACCCGGGAGAGGATTTTCAAGCCTCCCCAGGGTGGCCACACAGCCCCGTAGGAATCCCTGAGGTCGAGGACCTCGATGACCTCTTCGAAGGGGCTGACGACAATTACTTACCTCAATCTCAGGAGGACGAGAGCCTTGGCACCGAGGACTTTATAGTCCCCGAGGACCCCTTTGACCAAGAACGGTTCTGACGGCGCCTTGTAGCCACCGCCCGAAGCATGAAACGGAAGCAGCAGCAGTTGCAAGCCAATCAGGACGTACTGAATGACAAATGGTTCGAAATACTCTCGGCCGAGCAAGACCTCGAAGAACGGCACCGCAGCATGCCTAAATCTTACCCGCGCAGGCGTTTGCTGCCCGAGTTCGATGAAGAGCTAACCAACGACGTGCTTTTAACACACGGACGGGCAGATCAACCTGACCGGCCCCCTAGAGGGCGCGACAGGCCAGTACGGGAAAATTTCCAGACCCAAACAACGACACGCCGTCACGACAAGGATTCCGTTGATCACTTCGAGCCTTACGATGCACGACGCCAGATAGAGGCGAACCGGGCGCCCCCTCGGTCCATCTACGGATCAAAAGGGCGTGCACCAGTCGGGCCCGACGGCTATGATGCCTGGATGGACAGGAACGGCCGAGCCCGGGACCAAGCTTACACACGGATATCTCCCGATGTCCGACGCGAGACTGCTCGGTTCCGAGGTCCCGCCCACTCGATCTGTTTTACTGACAGGGTGATGGAATTGTTGGAAATATGCCCTAGAGGCAATAATAAAATGGTTATTATTATATTTCCTTGTTCATGATAATCGTTTATTATCCATGCTATAATTGTATTGGTTGGAAACACAAATACATGTGTGGATACGTAGACAACAACATGTCCCTAGTGAGCCTCTATCGGACTAGCTCGTTGATCAAAGATGGCCATTGTTTCCTGGTCATAGACATGAGTTGTCATTTGATAACGGGATCACATCATTAGGAGAATGATGTGACGGACAAGACCCAAACTATGAACGTAGCATATGATCGTTTCAAGTTTATTGCTATCGTTTTCCGCATGTCAAGTATCTGTTCCTATGACCATGAGAACATGCAACTCACTGACACCGGAGGAGTACCTTGTGTGTATCAAACGTCGCAACGTAACTGGGTGACTATAAAGATGCTCTACAGGTATCTCCGAGGGTGTCTGTTGAGTTGGCATCGATCAAGACTGGGATTTGTCACTCCGTATGACGAAAAGGTATCTCAGGGCCCACTCGGTAATACAACATCACGATAAGCTTGCAAGCAATGTGACTAAAGAGTTAGCCACGGGATCTTGTATTACGGAACGAGTAAAGAGACTTGCCAGTAATGATATTGAACTAGGTATGGAGATACCGACGATCGAATCTCGGGCAAGTAACATACCGATGGACAAAGGGAACTGCATACGGGATTGACTGAATCCTAACATCGAGGTTCGACCGATAAAGATCTTCGTGGAATATGTAGGAACCAATATGGGCATCCAGGTTCCGTTATTGATTATTGGCCGGAGAGGTGTCTCGGTCATGTCTACATGATTCTCGAACCCGCAGGGTCCGCACGCTTAACGTTCGATGACGCTAGAGTAGTATTGGGATATGTACATTGGTGACCGAAGGTTGTTCGGAGTCCCGGATGAGATCCCGGACGTCACGAGGAGCTCCAGAATGGTCCAGAGGTAAAGATTTATATATGGGAAGTCCCGTTTTGGTCGCCGGAAAAGTTTCGGGCATTATCGGCAGTGTACCGGGAGTGCCGAAAGGGGTCCGGGGGTCCACCGGGGGGGTCCACCTGCCCCGGGGGGGCACATGGGCTATAGGGGGGTGCGCCTAGGCCTACATGGGCCAAGGACACCAGCCCCAATAGGCCCATGCGCCAAAAGGGAGAGAGGGGAAGAGTCCTAAGGGTGGAAGACTCCCCCCTAGGTGCCTTGGGGAGGGAGGAGTCATCCCTGGGCCTGGCCGCACCCCTCCCTTGAAGGAGGGGTCAAGGGCTGCGCCCCCTCCCCCCTTGCCTCCTATATATAGTGGGGAAAAGGAGGGCAACAACACCTCAAGCCTTGGCGCCTCCCTCCCTTTCCTCGGTTCCGTTTTCTCCTCAGATCGCGTCTCCGGTAGCGCTTGGCGAAGCCCTGCCGGGACAGCACCACCACCATCTCCACCACGCCGTCATGCTAGTTGAGATCCCATCTACTTCTCCTCCCTCGCTTGCTGGATCAAGGAGGAGGAGACGTCATCGAGCCGCACGTGTGCTGAACGCGGAGGTGCTGTCCGTTCGGCACTTGATCGGGAGTTCGCGGGACGGATCGTGATTGGATCGCGAAGACGGTCGACTACATCAACCGCGTTTCTTAACGCTTCCGCTTAGCGATCTACAAGGGTATGTAGATGCAATCTCTCCTCTCGTAGATGTTCATCTCCTAGATTGATCTTGGTGAGCGTAGGAATTTTTTTGTTTCCCATGCAACGTTCCCCAACAGTGGCATCGTGAGCTAGGTCTTTGCGTAGATGACATCACGAGTAGAACACAAAGGAGTTTGTGGGTGTTGATATTCAGATTGCTTCCTTCCTTAGTCTTTTCTTGATTCAACGGTATTGTGGGATGAAGCGGCCCGGACCAACTTTACATGTCCACGTACATGAGACCGGTTCCATCGACTGACATGCGACTTTGTTGCATAAGATGGCTAGCGGGTGTCTGTCTCTCCCACCTTAGTTGAATCGGATTCGACAAAGGCGGTCCTTGTAGAAGGTTAAATAGCAACTTGCATATCATCGTTGTGGTTTTGCGTAGGTAAGAATCGTTCTTGCTAGATACCCATAGCAGCCACGTAAAACATGCAACAACAAATTAGAGGACGTCTAACTTGTTTTTGCAGGGTATGTTGTGATATGATATGGCCAAAGACATGATGAAATATATTTGATGTATGAGATTATCATGTTTTGTAATAGTTAATCTCGACTTGCATGTCGATGAATACGGCAACCGGCAGGAGCCATAGGGCTGTCTTTAATTATTGTATGACATGCATGTCAATCATCAAGCGCTATGTAATGCTTTACTTTATCGTTAAACGGTAGCAATAGTAGTAGAAGCATGGTTGGCGTGACAACCCCGATGGCGACGCGATGATGGAGATCATGATGATGGAGATCATGGTGTCATGCCGGTGACGATGGAGATCATGCCGGTGCTTTGGAGATGGAGATCAAAAGCACAAGTTCATGGCCATATCATGTCACTTATGATTTGCATGTGATGTTAATCCTTTTATGCATCTTATTTTGCTTAGGACGACGGTAGCATTATAAGGTGATCCCTCACTAAAATTTCAAGATAAAATTGTGTTCTCCCCGAGTGTGCACCGTTGCGAAAGTTCGTCGTTTCGAAGCACCACGTGATGATCGGGTGTGATAAACTCTACGTTCACATACAACGGGTGCAAGCCATTTTTGCACATGTGGAACACTTGGGTTAAACTTGACGAGCCTAGCATGTACAGACATGGCCTCGGAACACAAGAGACCGAAAGGTCGAACATGAGTCATATAGTAGATATGATCAACATGGAGATGTTCACCATTGAAACCACCTCATCTCACGTGATGATCGGACTTGGGGTTGGTGAATTTGGATCATGTTACACTCGGACGACCGGAGGGATGTCAATTTGAGTGGGAGTTCTTAAGTAATATGATTAATTGAACTCTTTATCAAACAATAGTCTAAACTATCTTTGCAAATTATGTTGTAGATCAATGGCTCGCGCAGTAGCTCCCCTGAATTTCAATGCGTTCCTAGAGAAAGCCAAGCTGAAAGATGATGGAAGTAACTTTGTAGACTGGGCCCGTAATCTGAGGATTATCCTCACGGCTGCCCAAAAGGTTTATGTCCTTGATACACCGCTTGGTGAGCAACCCCCTCCGGCGTCAGTGGACGTTATGAACGCCTGGCAGGCGCGTGTTGATGACTACTCAATAGTTCAGTGCGCCATGTTGTATGGCTTAGAACCGGGACTTCAAAGGCGTTTTGAACGTCATGGAGCATATGAGATGTTCCAGGAGTTGAAGTTTATTTTTGAGAAAAATGCCCGGATCGAGAGGTATGAGACCTCCGATAAGTTCTATGCTTGCAAGATGGAGGAGAACGGGTCTGTCAGTGAACACATACTCAAAATGTCTGGGTATTACAACCGTCTGGCTGAGTTGGGAGTTGTGCTACCGCCAGAGGCGATCACTGACAGAGTTCTTCAATCACTACCACCTAGCTACAAGAGCTTTGTCTTGAACTATAACATGCAAGGGATGAACAAGTCAGTCGCCGAGCTGTTTGCGATGCTGAAAGTCACTGAGTCAGACATCCAGAAGGAGCATCAAGTGTTGATGGTCAATAAAACCACTAGTTTCAAGAAGAATGGCAAGGGCAAGAAGGGAAACTCCAAGAAGAGTGGCAAAGTAGTTGCCCCTCCCGTGAAGAAACCCAAGGCTGGGCCCAAGCCGGAAACTGAGTGCTTCTATTGCAAGGTTACTGGCCACTGGAAGCGGAATTGCCCCAAGTATCTGGCCGACAAGAAGGGGGCCAACGCCAAACAAGGTATATATGATATACATGTTATTGATGTGTACCTTACCAACTCTCGTAGTAGTGCCTGGGTATTTGATATCGGTGCGGTTGCTCACATTTGCAACTCAAAGCAGGAACTACGGAATAGATGGAGGCTGGCGAAGGACGAAGTGACGATGCGCGTGGGAAATGGTTCCAAGGTTGATGTGATCGCCGTCGGCACGCTCGCTCTTTGATTACCATCGGGATTAGTGATGAACCTGAATAATTGTTATTTAGTGCCTGCGTTGAGCATGAACATTATATCTGGATCTTGTTTAATGCGAGACGGTTACTCATTTAAATCAGAGAATAATGGTTGTTCTATTTATATGGGTAATATCTTTTATGGTCATGCACCCATTGTGAGGGGTTTATTCTTATTGAATCTCGATAGTGATGATACACATGTTCATAACATTGATGCCAAAAGATGTAGAGTTGATAATGATAGTACCACTTTCTTGTGGCACTGCCGCTTAGGTCATATTGGTGTAAAACGCATGAAGAAACTCCATGCTGATGGACTTTTGGACTCACTTGATTTTGAATCACTTGACACATGTGAACCATGCCTCATGGGCAAGATGACTAAGACCCCGTTCTCCGGAACAATGGAACGGGCAAGTGACTTGTTGGAAATCATACATACTGATGTGTGCGGTCCGATGAGCATTGAGGCACGCGGTGGATATCGTTACTTTCTCACCTTCACCGACGATTTGAGTAGATATGGGTATGTTTACTTAATGAAACACAAGTCTGAAACGTTTGAAAAGTTCAAGCAATTTCAGAGTGAAGTTGAGAATCATCGTAACAAGAAGATCAAATTCCTACGATCTGATCGAGGGGGAGAATATCTGAGTTATGAGTTTGGCAATCACTTAATACAATGTGGAATTGTTTCACAGTTGACGCCACCTGGAACACCACAACGTAATGGTGTGTCCGAACGTCGTAATCGAACCTTATTGGATATGGTGCGTTCTATGATGTCTCTTGCCGATCTGCCACTATCATTTTGGGGTTATGTGTTAGAGACATCTGCATTCACTTTAAATAGGGCACCATCTAAGTCCGTTGAGACGACACCGTATGAACTGTGGTTTGGCAAGAAACCAAAGTTGTCGTTTCTTAAAGTTTGGGGATGCGATGCTTATGTCAAAAGGCTTCAGCCAGAAAAGCTCAAACCCAAAGCGGACAAATGCGTCTTCATAGGATACCCAAAAGAGACGGTTGGGTATACCTTCTATCTCAGATCCGAAGGCAAAGTGTTTGTCGCTAAGAACGGGTCCTTTCTCGAGAAAGAGTTTCTCTCGAAAGAATTGAGTTGGAGGAAGATAGAACTTGATGAGGTTGTTGAACCTTTACTTCAACCAGAGAGTAGCACTGCGCAGAAAGATGTTTCCGTGGAACCTACGTCAGTTGAAGAGGAAGCTGATGATGGAGATCATGAAGCTTCGGATCAAGTTACTATCGAACCTCGTAGGTCGACAAGGATACGTACTGCTCCTGAGTGGTATGGTAACCCTGTCTTGGAGGTCATGTTGTTGGACAACGATGAACCTACGAGCTATGGAGAAGCGATGGTGGGCCCGGATTCTGACAAATGGTTAGAGGCCATGAAATCCGAGATGGGATCCATGTATGAAAACAAAGTATGGACTTTGGAAGTATTACCTGAAGGGCGAAAGGCCATTCAGAATAAATGGATCTTCAAGAAGAAGACGGACGCGGACGGTAATGTCACCGTCTATAAAGCTCGACTTGTGGCAAAGGGTTTTTCACAAGTTCAAGGAGTTGACTACGATGAGACTTTCTCACCCGTAGCGATGCTTAAGTCTGTCAGAATCATGTTAGCAATAGCTGCATTTTTCGATTATGAAATTTGGCAGATGGATGTCAAAACAGCGTTCCTTAACGGTTTTCTTAAGGAAGAGTTGTATATGATGCAACCAGAAGGTTTTGTCGATCCAGAGAATGCTGACAAAGTTTGCAAACTCCAGCGATCCATTTATGGACTGGTGCAAGCGTCTCGGAGTTGGAATCTTTGCTTTGATGAGGTGATCAAAGCGTTTGGGTTTATACAAGTTTATGGAGAAGCTTGTATTTACAAGAAAGTGAGTGGGAGCTCTATAGCGTTTCTAATATTATATATGGATGACATATTGCTGATTGGAAACAATATAGAACTTTTGGAAAGCGTGAAGGAATATTTGAACAAGAGTTTTTCAATGAAGGACCTAGGAGAAGCTGCTTTCATATTAGGCATCAAGATCTATAGAGATAGATCGAGACGCTTAATAGGACTTTCATAGAGCACATACCTTGATAAAGTTTTGAAGAAGTTCAAAATGGATCAGTCCAAGAAGGGGTTCTTGCCTGTTTTGCAAGGTGTGAAGTTGAGTAAGACTCAATGCCCAGCGACTACAGAGGATAGAGAAAAGATGAGTGTCATCCCCTATGCTTCTGCCATAGGCTCTATCATGTATGCGATGCTGTGCACAAGACCAGATGTCAGCCTTGCTATAAGTATGGCCGGAAGGTTTCAAAGTGATCCAGGAGTGGAACACTGGACAGCGGTCAAGAATATCCTTAGGTACCTGAAAAGGACTAAGGAAATGTTTCTCGTTTATGGAGGTGATCAAGAGCTCATCGTAAAGGGTTACGTCGATGCAAGCTTTAACACTGATCCGGATGACTCTAAGTCTCTAACCGGATACGTATATATTCTAAATGGTGGAGCGGTAAGCTGGTGCAGTTCCAAGCAAAGCGTGGTAGCTGATTCTACATGTGAAGCGGAGTACATAGCTGCCTCGGAGGCGGTGAAGGAAGGTGTCTGGATGAAGTAGTTCATGACAGATCTTGGGGTTGTGCCCAGTGCACTGGACCCGATGACTCTGTTCTGTGACAACATTGGTGCCATTGCTCTAGCCAAGGAACCAAGGTTTCACAAGAGGACCAGACACATAAAGCGACGCTTCAATTCCATCCGCAATGCGATCAAGAAGGAGGACATAAACATTTGCAAAGTGCACACGGATCTGAATGTTGCAGATCCGTTGACTAAACCTCTTCCACGGGCAAAACATGATCAACACCAGAACTCTATGGGTGTTAGATTCATAACCATGTAATGCTAGATTATTGACTCTAGTGCAAGTGGGAGACTGTTGGAAATATGCCCTAGAGGCAATAATAAAATGGTTATTATTATATTTCCTTGTTCATGATAATCGTTTATTATCCATGCTATAATTGTATTGGTTGGAAACACAAATACATGTGTGGATACGTAGACAACAACATGTCCCTAGTGAGCCTCTACCGGACTAGCTCGTTGATCAAAGATGGCCATTGTTTCCTGGTCATAGACATGAGTTGTCATTTGATAACGAGATCACATCATTAGGAGAATGATGTGATGGACAAGACCCAAACTATGAACGTAGCATATGATCATGTCAAGTTTATTGCTATCGTTTTCCGCATGTCAAGTATCTGTTCCTATGACCATGAGATCATGCAACCCACTGACACCGGAGGAGTACCTTGTGTGTATCAAACGTCGCAACGTAACTGGGTGACTATAAAGATTCTCTACAGGTATCTCCGAGGGTGTCTGTTGAGTTGGCATGGATCAAGACTGGGATTTGTCACTCCGTATGACGGAAAGGTATCTCAGGGCCCACTCGGTAATACAACATCACGATAAGCTTGCAAGCAATGTGACTAAAGAGTTAGCCACGGGATCTTGTATTACGGAACGAGTAAAGAGACTTGCCGGTAACGAGATTGAACTAGGTATGGAGATACCGACGATCGAATCTCGGGCAAGTAACATACCGATGGACAAAGGGAACTGCATACGGGATTGACTGAATCCTGACATCGAGGTTCGACTGATAAAGATCTTCGTGGAATATGTAGGAACCAATATAGGCATCCAGGTTCCGCTATTGGTTATTGGCCGGAGAGGTGTCTCGGTCATGTCTACATGATTCTCGAACCCGCAGGGTCCGCACGCTTAACGTTCGATGACGCTAGAGTAGTATTGGGATATGTACATTGGTGACCGAAGGTTGTTCGGAGTCCCGAATGAGATCCCGGATGTCACGAGGAGCTCCGGAATGGTCTGGAGGTAAAGATTTATATATGGGAAGTCCCGTTTTGGTCACCGGAAAAGTTTCGGGCATTATCGGAAGTGTACCGGGAGTGCCGAAAGGGGTCCGGGGGTCCACCTGCCCTGGGGGGCCACATGGGCTATAGGGGGGTGCGCCTAGGCCTACATGGGCCAAGGACACCAGCCCCAATAGGCCCATGTTCCAAAAGGGAGAGAGAGGGGAAGAGTCCTAAGGGTGGAAGACTCCCCCCTAGGTGCCTTGGGGAGGGATGAGTCCTCCCTGGGCCTGGCCGCACCCCTCCCTTGAAGGAGGGGTCAAGGGCTGCGCCCCCCTCCCCCCTTGCCTCCTATATATAGTGGGGAAAAGGAGGGCAACAACACCTCAAGCCTTGGCGCCTCCCTCCCTTTCCCCGGTTCTGTTTTCTCCTCAGATCGCGTCTCCGGTAGCGCTTGGCGAAGCCCTGCCGGGACAGCACCACCACCATCTCCACCACGCTGTCATGCTAGTTGAGATCCCATCTACTTCTCCTCGCTCGCTTGCTGGATCAAGAAGGAGGAGACGTCATCGAGCCGCACATGTGCTGAACGCGGAGGTGCCGTCCGTTCGGCACTTGATCGGGAGTTCGCGGGACGGATCGTGATTGGATCGCGAAGACGTTCGACTACATCAACCGCGTTTCTTAACGCTTCCGCTTAGCAATCTACATGGGTATGTAGATGCAATCTCTCCTCTCGTAGATGTTCATCTCCTAGATTGATCTTGGTGAGCGTAGGAAATTTTTTGTTTCCCATGCAACGTTCCCCAACAGGAACATCAGTTCCCTGATGGGTTTAAACCCATCAACATCGAGTCATACGATGGCACTACTGACCCAGCGGTTTGGATCGAAGATTTCCTTCTCCATATCCGCATGGCCAATGGAGACGACCTCCACGCTATCAGATATTTGCCGCTCAAACTAAAGGGGCCGGCGAGGCACTGGCTGAACAGCCTGCCTCCTCATTCCATCGGGAGCTGGGAAGCACTCAAGGATGCCTTCAGGGCAAACTTTCAAGGCACTTATGTCCGACCTCCAGACACCGACGACCTCAGCCATGTCATTCAGCAACCCGACGAGTCGGGAAGGAAATTCTGGAACAGGTTCTGAACTAAAAAGAACCAAATTGTAGACTGCCTCGACGCCGAGGCGATCGCCGCCTTCCGGCACAGCATCCGAGATGAATGGCTTGCGCACCAGCTCGGGCAAGATAAGTCGAGAACCATGGCGGCCCTCATCTCACTTATGACCCGCTTTTGCGCGAGAGAGGATAGTTGGCTGGCCCGCAGTACTCACAACGGCGAGGCAGGCACATCGGAAGCCCGTGACGCCAATGGTAAGCCCAGGCGCAGTAAGAATAAGCGCATGCATAAAAATGGCGGGAGCGATACCGAGGACGCCACATTAAACGCAGGGTTCAACGGACCTAGATCCGGGCAGAAAAAGAAGCCCTTTAAAGGGAACAAAGACGGAGCCAGCTAGCTAGATAAGATCCTCCACAGGCCATGCCAGATCCATGGCACCTCGGACAAACCAGCAACCCACACCAACCAGAACTGCTGGGTCTTCAAGCAGGCCGGAAAGTTGGCGATGGAGGGCCAAAATAAAGCCCAACCTCACAGTGAAGACGATGACGAACCTCGGCGACATAATAATGGAGGCCAAAAACAGTTTCCTCACGAGGTGAAAGACGTGAACATGATTTACGTCACCCACATCCCTAAAAAGGAGAGGAAACAAGCACTTTGGGACATTTACGCCCTAGAGCCTGTTGCCCCGAAGTTCAATCCGTGGTTGGCTTACCCGATCACATTTGATAAACATGATCATCCGACCAGCATACGACATGGTGGATCGGCTGCTTTGGTCCTGGATCCGATCGTTGACGGATTCCATCTGACGCGCGTCCTCATGGACGGAGGCAGCAGCCTCAATTTAATCTACGTAGACACAATCAGAAAGATGGGCATAGACTCATCTCGGATCAAGCCCAGCACCACCACCTTTAAAGGTGTCATTCCAGGTGTCGAAGCTCGTAGCACGGGAACAATGACGCTGGAGGTAGTCTTCGGATCACCCGAGAACTTCTGGAGCGAAGAGTTAATCTTTGATATCGTCCCTTTTCAGAGCGGATATCACGCGCTGCTTGGGCGCACCGCATTTGCTCGCTTTAACGCAGTCCGGCATTACGCATACTTAAAGATGAAAATGCCAGGACCTAACGGTGTTATTACAGTCAATGGTAACACCGAACGCTCCCTCCGAACGGACGAGCAGACCGTGGCTTTTGCAGCCGAGGTACAGGCAACCGAGGAGGCACCTCGTGCAACTAAACACATGTCTGGCTCATCAAAGCGCACACGGGCTACATAGGCCGACCTCGGTCAGGCATCTGCTCACCCCAATTAGGGGCACGGGCTCCTCGTTCGCCTCCCCTTGGAAGGGCATTACGTCCCTAGGGTGCATAACTTTGCACTAAAAATTCCATGGGCGGCCAAGGAGCCGAAGCAAATGATACGTCGTTGTCGGCTCGACCGATCAGCAACGCACTTCGGACTTGCATACCAGCAGGGCGCTGTAAAAGGCCCAAACGGGAGTGACATGTCCACATGGCTTAAACCATCCCAGCGTCAGTTGCACACCTTTTAAAAGGCCTCGACCGACGAAAGCATCAAGCAAACGAACGGCCGAGGTTGCAGACAGCCCATACCCACTTCGCTATCAACGAAGACGAGCTGGGATCAACAGCACGGAGACGCAGACGTGAGACAGGGAGGGATTCGGGCTACTAAACCCGACAACATGTCCGCCCTGTTTTTACTCATTTTCTTTCTTTTCTTTTTGTAAGTGCATCTAGTGCCACTCCTTGTTGTTTTTGGAGTATTGAAGACAAACTTGGTTGAAGGGACTAATGTGTTTGTGAGATTCACAGGAGAACACAGGTAGAAGTCCCTATTGATTCGGTTTACCCATCAAAGATGACCCCTAAAAATGTATGAAGACATTGAAGACAATGGTGGTTCACGAAGACATTCATGTTGAAGATAATGGTTCACGAAGACAGTCGCTTGAAGCCAATGGAACGCGAAGACTTAGTCTTTTGGTAGTTTCATTTTCTTCTTTCTTGAGTCATAGAAACCACCGTACTGTTAAGTGGGGTCGAGGTAAACGAAGTCAGAAACTGACGTGATGCTCAACCCAAATCCTATGTCTTCGAGCGAAGACAAATGAGAGAAAACCTCTTCCAGAGTTGGTTGAGTCAGCTTTGCTTGGAGCTCAAGTAAAGTTGCCGCGTGTGTTCAAATTTTGACCGTTGGACACGTGTCAGTTCGCCAATGACCCAGGGTCATTTCGGACAAATCATGTCGGGTTGCCTCCTGGCTATAAATAGCCACCCCCCTCCACCATAAGTTGGTGGCTGCTCCGAGTTAGTGCACGGCTTTTGTCGTTTGAGAGCAACCCACCTTGAAGCCATTGAGAGAGAATCCTTGCGAGGACAAAACCCAAAACACCCAGAGCCCAAAGTGATTGAGCGTCACTGAAGACATTCTGTTCAGAGTGAACCGAAGACTTATTACACTTGAAGACTATGATCTTCCAGCCGGTTAGGCGTCAAGTTCTGAGCATCCAAGAGTCATTGTGGATTGCTGGTGAACGAAGTCTGTGAAGGTTTGGAAGTCTACCTTGAAGACTTACCATAGTGATTGGGCGAGATCTGCGAGTCTTAGCTCAAGGGCAATAAGGTGAAGACGTGGTCTTCTGAGTTCAATCTCAGCCTCCCTAACCAGACATACAACTGTCACAGCAGTTGGAACTGGTCAAACAAATCATTGTCTTCCTCGAGCCCCTGGTTCTATCCCTTCACTTCCCTTACTTACTGTTTAGTATTGTGAAGTCTTTGCATGCTTGCTTGTGTTTGAAGATATTCCCCGAAGCCATTCATCTGTTTGCCTATTTGTCATCATGCTTCTTATGTTTATGTTCAATGCATGCTTGTATGTATGATGCCTATGCCTGTCATATCTGTTCATCTTAGTTACTACTGTTGTTAGCTTTCAACGTGCTTCCGCTTGCTTCGAAGACATTGCCTGTTTTCGAAGCCTTTCATAAAAATCGCCTATTCACCCCCCTCTAGTCGATAACTAGCACTTTCACTTTTCCATTATATCTTTTGTGAATCTCTTTTGTCAAAGCTCGGCATGTACGGCTTGACCACATGAAATAAAGAAAGTGCACCCCTCGAGGTCATTGCACATTTCCTTATATCTACTGCCTTTGAGCCAAAAGTATACTTTCATGATACAACTGTCATTTACATTACCAAGGGCTTCGCTTTTAATCTCATGCCCCCACTACAAGTCCGAAGTATATATTCGGCGTCTCGGATGTTGCATTATATGAATCAGTTTCGAACCTCGATTTTGGTCAATAGTTGGGTTGCCCGGCTCCTATGCTTACCCCTTACGTTTCCGATCCATTCGGCTAAGGGTGTAAAGGGAGAACCACTGCGATTGCGCTGCCAGCTCGAATGGCAAAGCACCTCAGTGGAGAAAGCCGAAAACTGACTGTCTTGGTAAGAGTAAACTGGTCGGCCATCCGATGACAGCGTCAAGCAATGTATCGTTCGAGATCACCCGTGTTAAACGAAGGGCTTTTTATCAAATCAGTCGAAGTGGTTAGCGGCATAAACCCCGGCTACACAGCCAATCACTTCACATACCGGGGGCTCGTCATCAGCCCTCACAATCAAGATCCTACGACAAAGTGAAAGTTATAAAACCACTATAGTCTGATGGCCTCGTTTCCATGTGCATGGACCACCTTCGGGAACCGAGACATCGACTAAGGGTCATGATTGCCTAGGAAACACCCTCTGTATACTGTACAAAGGGGTCGAAGCCGACGACTGGTCACTTTCAGTTTAACACGGTCACACAGGAGTCAAAAAATAAAACACAGAATAATATGTTGGAATATAAAGCCGCACTCATTTTAAACAAAAGGAAGTTTTTTTACATTCCACTACAGTTCGGCATTCCGAAGTACTATCTAAAAATACATAGTGTCCTTAGGACACTCGACCTTGGTGATCCGGGCTCCTTCCATCACCGGGGCCAGGTACTGCTCCACGGTCCGGGTCTTCCCTTCGGGGGGCCCGGCGGCCACGACCACCGCTTCAACGCGCGGATAGTGCGTCCTCACACGGGCATACGCCCGCTGGGCACCCTCCAGGCACGCGGAATGCTTCCAGTGCGCCACTTGGGAGCCGACCTCTCGCAGCCGGACAAGGAACCCGAAAAAGCTGGTCGGCAACGCCTCCATGGACCAAAAGGGTTGACGCAGAGGTCTTGAAGCGCCGGCTTCGCCATGCGGAAGAGTTCCATCAACTTCTTCATCTGATGATTCAGCAGCTCCGGATGCGAGGGCATCTGGAATTGTTGCCAGAACGCTCTCTCCGTGGCGTGGCCCTCCCGCGCGCTGTAGTAGCGGCCGGCGTCCGCCGCGCTCCTCGGGATATCCGCGAAGGCCTCTGTGGATCGCCATAGCTGGGTGAGCTCGACGAACCCCTTGCGGCCGAAAACACACTGAAGTAAAAAATGGCTTACTAGCAGCGATCTGCTTCACTTGCTGGAGCACTTCGCGGTCTGCCCGGGCCTGGGTCTGGACCTCGGCGTGTGCCAGGCGCAGCTTCTCAAGCTCTGCGCTCGCCCCTTCTCCTTGTTCTGAAGGGCGTCGCGCTCCTGGTACACGCCCTTCAGGGTCTCCTCCACTTCCAGGACCCGTGCCTGGTCCTTGTCCCTAGCCACCTTTTCGGCGGCCAGATCCTTCTCGGCCTTGGTGGCCGTAGCCTTCTGCTGCTCGGCCTCTTGTAGAGCTTTCGCCAGCTCGGCCTTAAGCCCCTCAAGCTCTGCCGTAGCAGCTGTCATGCAAAACAGCTCGGCGTCAGCATGGAAATTTTTTTAGAGCATTTTCAAAGTAAATTTGATACCCTCGCAAACTTCTTGAAGTTTACCTTGAGATAGCTCGATCTGCTTCTGCATCAGATCGAGGTCCTCCTCGGACCTCTTGAGCTTCTGGTTCATCTCCGCTATCTCCTCGGAGGCGGAGTTCGGAGCCGAGGTCGATACCTGCAAGCATACACTCACGCCTTAGTCCCCATTTTCGACTTCAATCCCCTGGTCAGTCCTTTTTCGAAGGCCGGCCAGAGTCTTGGGGGCTACTGGATTAGCGCCTAATGTTCTTAAGCTTCGACCCCAAAGCCAGTTTTTCAAAAGTAGCTTTGGGCTCGGGGGCTACTGGCTGGCTATGCTCTTACAAGTGCTACATTACGATATAAGCAAAAAGTCTTTGGACAAAAGCCCACTTTCGCAAGCAATTCTAGGCATGGAGGTTATTCAGAAGCATACCTCAAAGCTCTTGACGAGGCCCTTGAAGACCTCGCGCATTCCGGCCTCTACGGACCAGAAGCCATGCAGCGCCGTGCCAATCAGGGCGCTGTGCTCTTCTGCGATGGAGGAGCCCGTCAAGGCTACCTCCATCTCCTCGGCCCATCCCGCGGCAGCTCGCCCTAGGGCGGGAGGCAGGAGCGGTGCAACCTCTGAACCCACCACCGAGGTGCTGGGAACGAGGGTCTCCGGCTGTGGCGTTGGCACCGGAGATTGTTCAGGCTGGGCCGACGTCTGGCCCAACCCTTCCTTGGGGACCACGGAGAATGCCTCCCCTTGGCGCTGTGTGGCCGAGGTGTCAACCTCGGCCATGATGAGCGGTACCTCGGCCCCCGTTGTGTCGACTGGGGGGGGGGGCGAACCGGATGTTGCTTCCCCCAGCCCCTCGAGAGCAGGAGGAGTCCTGGCGGGCTCGGGCGTCCCGCTGTCCGATGGAGGCAGCCCGCTCGAAGTGTCACCACTGAGGCGTATCTTGGGCGGGATGGTAAAATACCTATATGAGTCTCATTTGATGAACAGGCTTTTGAAGCCCAAATTTGGTCATAATAACGTACCTCCGGGGTGCCGGCTTCTCCCTCCCCAGCTCGAGGAGGTCCCCGTCCGACTCGGCAGAGAAGTTGGCCTTCTCTAGCATGGCAGGATCGGCGGAGGCCCTACGTGACCTCTTCAGACCTTTCGGCCTCGCCTCCTCCTCGGCGCCCTTGGACGCAGCCCTCTTCCCCTTGAGGGAAGGGTTTCCTTCCCCCGTGTCCTCCTCTGCTTCATCCTCATGGGTGGAGGAGGCGCGGGTCGCCTCGGACCGGGTGACCGACGTCTCCTGTGCTCGGAGGCCCGCCTTGCCTGTTGGGGATATTTCCCAGCGTTGAAGACCCGGCCATGGAGCTGTGAGGCTCAGCAGGTATCTCGCTGCTGGGCCCAAGAAGATACCCAATGGGCCGGCTTGATGGAGGCCCGGTGAGAAAGGCTGGCTCAGCCTGCGGGCTGGCTCAAAGAGAAAGATAAGGCAGAGAAGGCTATCTTGGAGAATAAGTAGAATAAGAGTAGGAGATGGGTTACATTTATGACCCGGACTCTCATGTAAGCCTAGGGCTCAACCTGTTATATAAAGGGGAGCGCCAAGGCTAGAAAGACTAAGTTGCAATCCCTCGAGAGCTAGGTTAGTGTATTCGCACCCTTGTAATCGAGATCCAAAGCAATACAATCAAGCAGGATGTAGGCTTTTACCTCCATCGCGAGGGGCCGAACCTGGGTAACTCCGTGTCTTCTCGTTCCCGATCAACCCCGTTAAGCTTCCACCTTCCTGCGATGGCCTCATCCTTAAGTCCTTTCATGAGGGCATCTGCCGTGTCAAAACCATGACAGTTGGCGCCCACCATGGGGCCTACGTACGGTGGAGTTGAGTTCTTAGCGGGAGCTCTCCCAGGGTTCAGGAAGTACGCGGTTGGCTTGATGACGAAGAGCCGCCGTGGGAAGCTATACATCGACGATTCGTATTGGGGCCCCGACGCCGACTCGATCGAGTATGGGTACCGGGTCCCCTTTGGCAAGATTCATACCTTCATCGGTGTTGTCGGCGAGTCGGCCGCCGGATTGGAGGCGGTCACCGGTGTCGAGTCGGCTCGCCGCGCCAGTCCAAGCCAGGCAAGACCCGGCCCGCCACAAGCCGGCCGGAAGCATGTCTTTGTAGGGTTTACCCAAGGGGTGGCCTTGTCGGAGAATTCCCTGTCTGCAGACGATACGCTCGTTCAATTTGACGGCGAATCCTCGATGGGAGAAACCGAGTCGATCCGTCCCCTGTACGATGGAAGGCTGGGATATACTGATGAAGTCATTCCAGAGACCCTTGAGCCGCCTTGCTTGGTAGCAGTCTACATGGTGGGTAGGCAAGATCCTGCACGCGATCCAGTCGATCCAGCGACTGGGCAGAACCTCACCCTGGCTGGCTCAGGAGGAGCTGGCGCGGCTGCTGCTGGCTCTCAAAAAACTGGGGCACAGGCGCTTGTGGACTTGATGAATACTTTGACAACTCTGTTAGCTGAGCCGGTTACTGTGGAGAACGCGGCTACGCGCAACACGGACATCGCGAAGTGTCGCGAGTAGATGGCCAAGATCCAGGAGGATATCAATGCTGAAAACACCCGCCTGGCAGAGGTGCAAGCCCGGCTCGCCGAGGAGAGACAACGCTTGGAGGAGGAAGCTCAGTATTTAAGTCGCCGACAGGCCGAGTTAGAGCTCATCCATCAGAGGAGACATCAAAGCCGGCTTCCGGCCAATATTGAGCCAACTCGGTTGTTTCCCACGCCGAACGACCCGCTAGTTTCGGAGAACCGGGGGGCTGGTGTGCTAACCCCGGGAGGACCGCTGTTGCAGCAGCCAGCTCAGCATCATACGCCGGCTCAACCGCAGCAGCACTTGCCATCTCGCTGGTTCCAGACCCCAATTGGACACTATTCCAACCCGGTTGATAATGTCCTGGCAGCGACGCACAACTTAGCAGCAATCCCAATTGAGGGAGATGGTCCGGCTCAGGTTGAGGCTAGGAATGCCATCGCGATGCTCAAGACAGCAGTAGTGCAGCAAGCCAGCTATTCTCATAGCCAGCACCGGCTCCATTCAACCCCTCACCAGAGCCGCACCAGGAGCCAATGATAACCCACAAGTATAGGGGATCGCAACAGTTTTTGCGGGTAGTATTTCACCCAGATTTATTGATTCGACACAAGGGGAGCCAAAGAATATTTGCAAGTATTAGCAGTTGAGTTGTCAATTCAACCACACCTGGAGATAAAATATCTGCAGCAGAGTATTTAGTAGCACAGTAATATGATAGTTTTGGTAGCAGTAGCAATAGTAACAATAGTAGCAGCAATAGTAACAGTAGTAGTTTTGTAGCAAGTGTAAAGCAGTAGTAACAAAGTAACTTAGCAGAAACCAATATGAGAAAGTCGTAGGCATTGGATCGGTGATGATAATTATGTTGGCTGATATTCATCATATAACAATCACAACCTAGGGCGATACACAATAGCTCCAATTCATCAATGTAATGTAGGCATGTATTCCGTATATAGTCATACGTGCTTATAGTAAGAACTTGCATGGCATCTTTTGTCCTACCCTCCCATGGCAGCGGGGTCCTTAAGGAAACTAAGGGATATTAAGGCCTCCTTTTAATAGAGAACCGGAACAAAGCATTAGCACTTAGTGAATACATGAACTCCTCAAACTACGGCAATCACCGGAAAGAATCCCAATTATTGTCACCTTGGGGTATGCAGATCATGACACGTAATAGGTGCATATAACTTGCAAGATAGGATCAAGAATACAAATATATTCATGAAAACATAGAGGGTTCAGATCTGAAATCATGGCACTCGGGCCCTAGTGACAAGCATTAAGCATAGCAATGTCATAGCAACATCAATCTCAGAACATAGTGGATATTGGGGATCAAAGCCCTAACAAATTGACTCAATTACATGATAAATCTCATCCAACCCATCACCGTCCAGCAAGCCTACGAAGGAATTACTCACGCCCGGTGGTGAGCATCATGAAATTGGTGATGGAGGATGGTTAATGACGACGACGGCATCGAATCCCCCTCTTCGGAGCCCCAAACGGACTCTAGATCAGCCCTCCCGATGAAGAACAGGAGGTGGAGGCGGCTTCGTATCGTAAAACGTGATGAAACTTCTTCTCTTATTTTTTTTCTTAGGGAAAGAGAATTTATAGCGTTGGAATTAGGTCAGACGGCCGCCTGTGGGCCCCACAAGGCATCAGGGCGCGCCCTAGGGGGGGTCGCGACCTGTTGCCTTGTGGGCAGCAGGTGGCCCCCTTTTGTTGATTCTTGCGCCAATAATTTTTATATATTCCATAAAAATTCTCCAAAAAGTTTCGTCCACATCCGAGAACTTTAATTTCTGCACAAAAACAACACCATGGTAATTCTGCTAAAAACAGCGTCAGTCAGGGTTAGTTTCATTCAAATCATGCAAATTAGAGTCCAAAACAAGAGCAAAAGTGTTTGGAAAAGTAGATACGATGGAGACGTATCAACTCCCCCAAGCTTAACTCATTGCTTGTCCTCAAGCAATTCAGTTGACAAACTGAAAGTGATAAAGAAAAACTTTTACGAACTCTTTTGTTCTTGTATCCATATATAAGCTTAAATAGTACCCAGGTTTTCAGCAAAGATCATGAACTAACCATGCTCAAAATAACACTTAAAAACTACATTTACTCATGTCAATGGCATAATCAACTAGAGAGCAATAATAACATATCTCAAATGCCGACAATTTGTCAAAACAATTATGATATAATATGATGGCATGGTATCTCGCTAGCCCTTTCTGAGACCGCAAAACATAAATGCAGAGCACCTCCAAAGTTCAAGCAGCGACTAAATATTGTAATTCAGGGTAGAAGAGATCCAGTCATGATGCACACAACATTAACTATACTCAATGCATAAGGATGCCAATAGTGCTCTCAGGATTGGCGCTTAGTGCAAGAAGGTGAGACTCAACAATAAAAGTAAAATAACATAAAAGTAAATAGATAGGCCCTTCGCAGAGGGAAGCAGGGATTTGCAGCGGTGCCAGAGCTCGAAGCTTAAATCAGAGATGAAAAATAATTTTGGGAGGTGTACTTTTCCTGTCAACGTCACGACCGAGAGTTTTCAATATCTTCCATGCTAAACACATTATAGGCGGTTCCCAAGCGGAAAGGTAAAGTTTACTCCCGCTCCACCATACCAACACAAGCCATGGCTAGCCGAATCCTCGGGTGCCCTCCATACCAACAACTTTTCGGGGGAGTTTGCTTGCATTATTTTTTCCGATTTCGAGCATAGGACTGAGCATCCCAAATACCAGCCTCTCTCGTGCAATGACAAGTGAATAAACACTCATCTGAGAATAACCCGCTTAGCATGAAAGATACTGACCGCCCCCTGTCGCTCCATGAGCGGTACGGGCACACAAAACGGATGTTTATTTGAATGATTAGAGGTGGCACATGCAAATTTACTTGGAGCAGCAGAGAAATACCACATATAGGTAGATATAGTGAACTCATCTAGAACAACTTTGGTTTAAGGATTGTGGATGCACAAGCAGAATTCCCGCTTAGTACAGGTGAAGGCAAGCAAATAGATTGAGAAGCGACCAACTAGAGAGCGAAGACGGTCATGATCATGCATTGAGAATAATTAACATTGAATACTAGCATGAGTAGGATATAGACACCCTGAACATAAATATCGTGGAGGCTATGTTGGTTTTGAATCAACTACATGCATGAACATGTGCCAAGTCAAGCCACTTGAAACATTCAGAGGAGGTTACCATATTAACATACTACATCATAACTATTTTAATGCATGTTGACATCCAAGATAAATCATTATCCACTCCTAGCTACTTAAGCATGGCATGAGCAACTATAATCTCTAATTATCATCACAAACATGTTTACTCATAATATGCTGAATCATGGGTACTGAGTTAAACATATTTACAAAAAAAACAAGAAGAGTTCATACCAGCTTTTCCTTGCCACAGTCACTTCATCAAATCATCGTCATTATTGCCTTTCACTTGCACGACCGAATGATGTGAAAATAATAATAGTGCAAGTGTGTTGTGGACTAAGCTGGAATCTGCAAACATTTTATTCAAGGGAGAAGACAAGGTAAAAATGGCTCTTCGTTAGATCAACAATAAAGCATATGAGAACCACTCATCATTTTCATCGTGGTCTTCTCCCTACGACAACTCAACAAAAAGAAAAGAAATTCAGAGAAACACACTGAAATATTTTTAGAGTTTTTAGTTTTTCTGAAGGAAAGCAAATAAAAGAAGAAAAACGAAAAGCGAGAAAAACTATTTACACGGGAGAGCTCCCAACAAGCAAAAGAAGAAACGAGAAATATTTTTGGGTTTTCTTTTAATACTACAAACTAACAAATGGGAAAGAAAAACCAAAATGAAGCGAGAAATATTTTTGGGTTTTTGAAGTTTTTTCAAACACACAAGAAGAAAGCGAAAATAAAACTAACATGGATATACAATGGAAAAGTATGAACACCGACAACTAGAATGAATGTGTGAACATGAATATAATGTCGGTGAGAAATACGTACTCCCTCAAGCTTAGGCTTTTGGCCTAGCTTGGTAATCACCACCCATAGTATCCATCAGGACCGGGTGGATAGTACTGGGGCGGAGGCACCTGAGGGTCCCACTACTGGACCTCGTTCTCCGCTGCTGCCAGCTCGTTCCTGTAAGCTGTGATGTCCGCCGGCATGATGGTGTATCCGTTCCTGGCATGAGAGTCAAACAAAGAGGGTGCAGTCAACGGAATGATATCACGAGTCGTCTCGCTGAAAACCAGGTTATAACGAATATACTGAGGAGGTTCAGGTTCATCAATAAAGTGGTGATCGATCATGCACTGTTGGTCTAAATAAGCCTTGGGTAGCAAATAGTCATTTGGGCGGATAGCAACATGAAAACGTTTCGCACGACGCGAAGCATAAATACCGCCATGGATTTTACCCTTAGTTCTGTTGGTATGTAAGCGGCGTGCAATAATAGCTCCCAAGCTAAAAGTGTTATCACCGTAAATAGCACGACGCAAGATGGTGAGGTCAGGGGCACTGAGCGTACCACCTTCCTCCCTAGCAGTCAAACATTTCCCTATGAATAAAGCAAAGTAGTGCATAGCAGGAAAATGCAAGCTAGTAACACGGGCCTTTGAAACGCCCCTAAATTCCCCCACAGTCAAAGTACGAAGGAAGTCCTTGAACTCCTCAGGCTGAGGCTCTCTCAAATCCCCATCAGAAGGGATCAAGCATATCTCACAAAACTCATCTAGTGTTAACTCATGATGTTCAACATATAAATCGAAACGCACCATGGGGATATCAAGCCTATGCATGAAATAGAAATTTTGAACAAAGGAATTTGTGAGGATGTGGTGCTGGTCACACTCATTTGCGAGGAAGTCGGTCAGCCCGGCGTTCGCAACAAATTGTGCGAACTCTTGGCGGAACCCGGCTTCGTTCATGAAGGTGTTGTGCGGCCATTCGCACGGTCGGACCTCCGTCCTGCGCGGAATGTTGAGGTCATGGTCATGGGCATCCCCAAGGACACCCTTGGAGCTCCGGCTCGAAGAACCCCTCCGAGAAAGTTCATTTTTCTAAGAACAAATTTCAAAGAGCAATCCCTCAAAACAGTTTCGAAAACGGAGCTCCGAGCAAAGAGATCGGAAATCTCAGGCTTGGGAGCAAGAACATGAGAGAGAGCTACTATGATTTTTTTTCTGGAGGTAGGAGATGAAGTAGGCTGAATGGATAAGTGAGTGGGTCCCCGTGGGACCCACAAGGCATCTTGGCGTGCCCTGGGGGGTGGCCGCGCCCTGTTGCCTTGTGGGCAATAGGTGCACCCCCCCTGGGTTGTTCTCAGTGCCAAAAATTCTAATATATTCCAAAAAAAATCATGTCAAAATTTTATTGCATTCTGAGCACTTTTATTTTTGGGTCATTTTTTATTGCACGGATAATTCAGAAAACAGGATAATCATCATATTTTATTTTATTTAAACTATAAATTACAGAGAGCAAACTAAGATTACAGAAAGTTGTGCTTACTAAATTCATCGACCACATGCCCTTCAGAAAGAATCCATTAATAAGGTTGATCAAGTCTTATTAACAAACTATTTCCGAGTGACATGAAACCGAAGAATTTTCATATAACACTAAGTTATCTCAACGGGGATATGCATCTCCCCAACAATAAGAATCTCATATTTCATTTTTACAGTAGGAAGAGGAAATTTGAATCCCCCAATAGTGATTGTCGAGACCTTCTCAATACTATTGATACCATTCACTGAAGTTTGTTTCTTCGGGAAATAAATCGTATGCTCATTACCATTGACATGAAAAGTAACCTTGCTTTTGTTGCAATCAATGACAGCCTCTGCAGTGTTCAAAAAGGGTCTACCAAGGATAATCGACATGTTGTCGTCCTCAGGCATATCAAGTATAACAAAGTCTGTCAAGATAGTAACGTTTGCAACTACAACAGGAACGTCCTCGCAAATTCCAATAGGTATAGCAGTGGATTTATCAGCCATTTGCAAAGATATTTCAGTAGGTGTGAGCTTATTCAAATCAAGTCTTCTATATAAAGAGAAAGGCATAACACTAACACCGGCTCCCAAATCACATAAGGCAGTTTTTACATAACTTCTTTTAATGGAGCATGGCATAGTAGGTATTCCCGGATCTCCTAACTTTTTAGGTACTCCACCCTTAAAAGAATAATTTGCAAGCATGGTGGAAATTTCAGCTTCAGGTATCTTTCTTTTATTAGTGACAATATCTTTCATGTATTTAGCATAGGGAGACATTTTCAACATATCAATCAAGCGAGTGCGCAAAAAGACATGTCTAAGCATTTCAACAAAGCGCTCAAAATCTTCATCATCCTTGTTTTTAGATGGTTTAGTAGGAAAAGGCATAGGTTTTTGAACCCATGGTTCTCTCTCCTTTCCATGCTTTCTAGCAACAAAATCTCTTTTATCATATCTTTTATTCTTAGGAGGTGGGTTATCAAGATCAACAGCAGGTTCTATTTCTACATCATTATCTGGTTGAGCATCAACATGAACATCATCATTATCATTATCATTGTCATTATCATTATCACTAGGTGTATGTTCATTACCAGATTGTGTCTCAGCATCAGGAATAGAAGCATCATTATGATTCTTAGGAGGTTTTTCTATCTCAGGTTCACTAGGAGCATGCAAAGTCCTATCATTTTTCTTTTTCTTTTTCTTCTTAGATGGACTAGGTGCATCAATATTAATTCTTTGAGAGTCTTGTTCAATTCTTTTAGGATGACCTTCAGGATATAGAGGATCCTGAGTCATTCTTCCTCCTCTAGTAACAACTCTAACATCATGATCATTCTTTTTATTATTCATCTCATCCAGCAAATTATTTTGTGATTTAGCAATTTGTTCTAACTGAGTCTGAACCATAGAAGCATGTTTACTCAAGCATTTAACATCATTAGCAGTTCTAAACATCAAATCACTCAAGCGTTCAATCATGATGGAATTCCGTTTCAATTGATTGCAAACATATATATTGAAATTCTCTTGCCTAACAATGTAGTTATCAAATTCATCCAAGCACTGACTAGCAGATTTATTATACGAAATATCACCTTCATCAAATCTTGTGAGAGAATTTACCTCCACTACCTGTGTCGGGATATCAAGTCCGTGTATTTCTTCAATAGGTGGTAAATTCTTAACATCTTCAGCTTTTATACCCTTTTCTTTCATAGATTTCTTAGCTTCTTGCATATCTTCTGGACTGAGAAATAGAATACCTCTCTTCTTCGGAGTTGGCTTAGGTGGTGGTTCAGGAAGTGTCCAATCATCGACATTTCTCAATATATTATTTAATAATACTTCAGCCTGTCCAACGGTTCGTTCCCTGAAAACACAACCAGCACAACTATCTAGGTAGTCCCTAGAAGCATCGGTTAGTCCATTATAAAAGATATCAAGTATTTCATTCTTCTTAAGAGGGTGATCAGGCAAAGCATTAAGTAACTGGAGAAGCCTCCCCCAAGCTTGAGGGAGATTCTCTTCTTCAATTTGCACAAAGTTAAATATTTCCTGTAAGGCAGCTTGTTTCTTATGAGCAGGAAAATATTTTCCAGAGAAGTAATATATCATATCCTGGGGACTACACACACAACCAGGAGCAAGAGTATTAAACCATTTCTTAGCATCACGCTTTAATGAGAAAGGAAACAACTTAAGAATATAGTAATAGCGAATTTTTTCCTCATGAGCAAATAGGGTGGTAATATCATTCAACTTAATAAGATGTGTCACAACAGTTTCAGTTTCATAACCATGGAAAGGATCAGATTTAACCAAAGTAATTAACTCAGGATCGACAAAGAATTCATAATCCTTATCGATAACAAATATGGGAGAGGTAGCAAACTTAGGATCATATTTCATTCTCTCCCTCATAGATTTTTCTTTCATTTCAACAAGCAATTTTTTAACTTCATCTCTATCCTTACAAGCAAGAATGGCCCTAGCCGTCTCCCTATCAAAGACATGTTCATCAGGTGATTCAACTCTAGTAGGAGAACTAGGCATAATAGGTGATTCATAGTTTTCAAGAGTTTCAACATTTTCAACATTCTCAATTTCTTTAGCTTTAGCAAGTTGTTCATCAAGAAATTCACCAAGTGGCACAGTATTATCAAGCATAGTACTAGCATCATCAATAGTATCATTCATAGCAGAAGTAGTATCATCAATAACTTACGACATATCATAATGCATACCAGGTGGCAGTGTCGCAAGCCTACTCAAAACAGAAGGTGAATCAAGTGCGGAGCTAGATGGCAGTTCCTTACCTTCCCTCATCTTAGAGGGAACGATCTTGGTCTTAGAGTCTTTCAGATTCTTCATAGTGATCAACAGATATAAATCCCAAGTGACTCCACAAATAGAGCTATGCTCCCCGGCAACGGCGCCAGAAAAAGGTCTTGATAACCCACAAGTATAGGGGATCGCAACAGTTTTCGCGGGTAGTATTTCACCCAGATTTATTGATTCGACACAAGGGGAGCCAAAGAATATTTGCAAGTATTAGCAGTTGAGTTGTCAATTCAACCACATCTGGAGATAAAATATCTGCAGCAGAGTATTTAGTAGCACAGTAATATGATAGTTTTGGTAGCAGTAGCAATAGTAACAATAGTAGCAGCAATAGTAACAGTAGCAGTTTTGTAGCAAGTGTAAAGCAGTAGTAACAAAGTAACTTAGCAGAAACCAATATGAGAAAGTCGTAGGCATTGGATCGGTGATGATAATTATGTTGGCTGATATTCATCATATAACAGTCACAACCTAGGGCGATACACAATAGCTCCAATTCATCAATGTAATGTAGGCATGTATTCCGTATATAGTCATACGTGCTTATAGTAAGAACTTGCATGACATCTTTTGTCCTACCCTCCCGTGGCAGCGGGGTCCTTAAGGAAACTAAGGGATATTAAGGCCTCCTTTTAATAGAGAACCGGAACAAAGCATTAGCACTTAGTGAATACATGAACTCCTCAAACTACGGCAATCACCGGAAAGAATCCCAATTATTGTCACCTTGGGGTATGCAGATCATGACACGTAATAGGTGCATATAACTTGCAAGATAGGATCAAGAACACAAATATATTCATGAAAACATAGAGGGTTCAGATCTGAAATCATGGCACTCTGGCCCTAGTGACAAGCATTAAGCATAGCAAAGTCATAGCAACATCAATCTCAGAACATAGTGGATACTAGGGATCAAAGCCCTAACAAATTGACTCAATTACATGATAAATCTCATCCAACCCATCACCGTCCAGCAAGCCTACGAAGGAATTACTCACGCCCGGTGGTGAGCATCATGAAATTGGTGATGGAGGATGGTTGATGATGACGACGGCGTCGAATCCCCCTCTCCGGAGCCCCAAACGGACTCCAGATCAGCCCTCCCGATGAAGAACAGGAGGTGGCGGCGGCTTTGTATCGTAGAACGCGATGAAACTTCTTCTCTTATTTTTTTTCGGGGAAAGAGAATTTATAGCGTTGGAATTAGGTCAGACGGCCGCCTGTGGGCCCCACAAGGCATCAGGGCATGCCCTAGGGGGGGTCGCACCCTGTTGCCTTGTGGGCAGCAGGTGGCCCCCCTTCTGTTGATTATTGCGCCAATAATTTTTATATATTCCATAAAAATTCTCCAAAAAGTTTCGTCCAAATCCTAGAACTTTGATTTCTGCACAAAAACAACACCATGGTAATTCTGCTGAAAACAACGTCAGTCCGGGTTAGTTTCATTCAAATCATGCAAATTAGAGTCCAAAACAAGCAAAAGTGTTTGGAAAAGTAGATACGACGGAGACGTATCAGCCAACGCCCTGAGTCGCTAGCAGTTTCTAGTAGCCCACACCGCAGAGGGGCCGCGCAACCACTGGCGAATCAGCGCCAACCTAGGATCCCGAATGCACAGGATATTGTGCACGCCGCTCGGGCTCTGCGAGCATTGGAAGAGGAAAACACCCGTGCGGCATACAACCAGCCCACAGCACACGACCCGCCCACCGCAACCCAGACAGCTGGTTGCCTTGGGGGTCTATCAAGTCACATGATTGGAACTCCCTGTCTAGTCCCGGCGTTGCGAGATGCACGCATGCCCCCAGATTTCAAAGGTCCTCGCAAGGTTCCTAATTATACAGCGAATCTGGAGCCGACCGAGTGGATCGAGAGTTACGAATTGGCAATTGATCTGTTGGGAGCAAGTGAGTCGGTGTGTGCACGTTATCTGCCCCTCATGTTGGAAGGTCCAGCACGCACTTGGTTGAAAAACCTGCCGGTGAATTCTGTTAACACATGGCAGGAACTGAAGAAGCGCTTCATCAAGAATTTCCAGGGAACCTGCAAAAGACCAACCACCATTGTGGATCTCGAACATTGTGTTCAACATGAGGATGAGTCAGCGCATCATTGGGCTCGCCGGGTTGCGGAAGTCATACACAGTTCAGATAGCATCTCAGCGGCACAGGCAGTGCTTGTTCTGGAACGAACATGTAAGTTTCAGCCCCTGGTCCAGAAGTTAGGGCGACTCAAGAGAAAGGCCCAAGACATGGGCAATCTCAAGGATGTCTTAACCCGGTATGCTGAATCAGATAATACAAAGGATTCGCCATCTGATGAGGAAAAATCCGGTAAGGGCAAGAAAAACGGTGGCAAGGGTCACCAGCAGAACAATGGCAATGGGCAGAACAACAACGGCGGCAAACACAAAGGTTATGAAGGCGGCTCTGATCTGGTAGCAAATACAAACACTGGTAACAAAAAACAGCGTCAAAACAATAGTTCTAGGAGGCAGTCCTCTGGTAATCGCCCTCTCAGCTTCGAGGAGGCGCTCAAGGGTCCATGTCCAAAGCACAGTTTCAATGGTAAGCCGTCTAGCCACTCCTGGGAAAATTGCTACATCATGCAAGAGTTCTCCAAGCGGATCTTCCAGAATCATCACAACGGTGGTGGCAACGGTGGACAACCCGGCAATCAGGGATCCGGCTTCCAGGGAGCCAGCTCACACGAGCCCTTTGCAGGCCCCGGGTTCCAAGGGAACAACGGGCAGAATGCCGGGTTTCAGGGGGCTGGCAATGCTGGAGGCAACAATCAGCGAAACAATCAAGGAAATCAGCATCAAGCCGGCCAGTCAGGATTTCAGAGTAACCCGAAGCAGTTGAATAGCGGGCAGTATCATGTTTTCACCACTAGTACCTGCAAGCGTGATAGGAAGGTGCAGCGGCGAGCCGCCAACTTGGTTGAGCCGGCAGCCCCGTACTATCTCAACTGGTCAGAGCAGCCGGTCACTTGGAGCCGAGCGGATCATCCAGTACTCCTTGATCACCCCGGTCATTTAGCTCTGGTGGTGGCACCCCAAGTCGGCGGTTATACGTTAACCAAAGTGCTCATGGACGGAGGCAGCAGTATCAATATATTGTATTATGATACTTTTAGGCGGATGAATCTGTCTGATAACCAGCTGACCCCATCTTCTATAGTTTTTCACGGCATAGTTCCTGGCAAGTGAGCTTATCCTGTGGGAAGAATATCCCTTGAGGTGGCCTTTAGCTCGGAGGATAACTATCGTTCTGAGTTCCTATCCTTTGAGGTGGTCAAACTAAAAAGTCCATACCACGCTCTGTTCGGTAGGCCGGCTTATGCACGGTTCATGGCGCGGCTGTGCAACAATTCTCTGAAGTTAAAGATGCCAGGGCTGAAGGGAACTATCATAGTTGAAGGCAACCAGAAGCTTGCGCTCGAGTGTGAGGAAGGAGATGCAGCATATGCTGAGTCGGCTTGTGCGGCGGAGGACCTGAAGTATTACACGGACAATGTTGACTCGGCTGATGATACGTCTCCAACGTATCTATAATTTATGAAGTATTCATGCCATGTTTATTATAGTTTTGTATGATTTTGGTGCACTTTTATATGGCATTTATATGATTTTTATGGACTAACATATTGACCTAGTGCCCAGTGCTAGTTGCTGTTTTCTGCTTGTTTTTGGTTTTCCAGAATATCCATATCAAATGAAGTCCAAATGCAGCGAAACTTTTTGACGATTTTTTCTGGAAGGAAACAGACCCATGAAGCTTCGGGGGAGCAGCAAAAGACCCACAGGGGCCCCCACAAGCCACCTGGGCGCGCCCTGGTGCCTCGTGGGCCCCCTGTGGCACATCTTCGCATGATTCCAACGCCAAAAATTCTTATAAATACCAAAACCCCCAGAAATAATCCTAGAACTTCGACGTCGCCGCCGCAAGCCTCTGTACCTTCGAAATACCATCTGGAGCCCTGTTCCGGCACCCTGCCGGAGGGGGAAATCATCACCGGAGGCCATCTTCATCATCCCGGCGGTCTCCATGACGAGGAGGGAGTAGTTCACCCTCGGGGCTGAGGGTATGTACTAGTAGCTATGTGTTTGTTCTCTCTCTCTCTCTCTCTCTCTTGTGTTCTTGATTTGACACGATTTTGATGTACCGCGAGCTTTGTTAATATAGTTGGATCATATGGTGTTTCTCCCTCTCTATCTTGTTGTGATGAATTGAGTTTTTACCTTTGAGGTTTCACTATTATCGGATTGAATACTTGTTTGATTTGAGAACACTTGATGTATGTCTTGCATATGAATACCCGTGGTGACAATGGGGTATTATATTGATTCACTTGATGTATGTTTTGGCACTCAACTCGCGGATTCCCGAGGTGACATTGGGGTAATCTATGCATAGGGGTTGATGCACGTTTTCGTCCTACTTTCTCCGGTAGAAATCTTGGGGCACTCTTTGAAGTTCTTTGTGTGGATTGAATATTATGAATCTGAAGTTATTTGATGCATATCGAATAATCAACTCACAGATACTTGTGGTGACATTGGAGTATCTAGGTGACATTAGAGTTGGTTGATGTGTGTCATATGGTGTTATTTTAGTACGAACTCTAGGGCTGTTTGTGACACTTATAGGAATAGCTCAATAGATTGATCGGAACGAATAACTTTGAGGTGGTTTCGTACCCTACAACAATTTCTATCTTATGTTCTCCGTGAATAGGAACTTTGGAGTGATTCTTTATCGCACGTTGAGGGATTGTTATATGATCCAATTATGTTAGCATCGTTGAGAGATTGCACTAGTGAAAGTATGAACCCTAGTCCTTGTTTTCAAGCATTGCAATACCGTTTATGCTCACTTTTACTACTTGCTACCTTGCTGTTTCTATATTTTCAGATTACAAAAACCTATATCTACTATCCATACTACACTTGTATCACCATCTCTTCGCCGAATTAGTGCACCTATACAATTTACCATTGTATTGGGTGTGTTGGGGACACAAGAGATTTCTTGTATTTGATTGCAGGGTTGTTTGAGAGAGACCATCTTCATCCTACGCCTCCCATGGATTGATAAACCTTAGGTCATCCACTTGAGGGAAATTTGCTACTGTCCTACACAACTCTGCGCTTGGAGGCCCAACACGAGTCTACAAGAATAAAGTTGCATAGTAGACATCAGCTGATAGGACTTCTCTAAAGAAGCCAACAACAGAGTTTGATCCTCTGCTTAAATTGAAGTCGGCAAGAGACACCAAGCAAGTGGACTTCACCCTCGGTAATTCTTCCGAGTAGTTCACCGTTGGGGCAAATATGGATGCTAAATAGGAAAGCGCGCTCATCGAGTTCATCCGTGAGAACCGGGACATTTTTGCATGGAAACCTTCTGACATGCCAGGTGTACCGAGAGAACTCGCTGAGCACTCCCTTAATGTGGATCCCAAATTTAAGCCCGTTCGCCAATATCTCCATCGTTTTAATGAAGAGAGGCGGAAAGCTATCGGTGAAGAAGTAGCCCGGCTCCTAGCTGCTGGGTTCATTGTTGAAGTCTTCCATCCCGAGTGGTTAGCCAACCCAGTGCTTGTTCTGAAGAAAAACGGGACTTGGCGTATGTGTGTTGATTACACAGACCTAAATAAATCTTGTCCCAGTGACCCCTTTGCCTTGCCCCGTATTGACCAGATCATTGATGCTACGGCGGGTTGTGAGTGTTTATGCTTTCTGGACGCTTACTCTGGTTATCATCAGATCAAGATGAAACAGGAGGACCAGGAGAAGACGGCTTTCATCACGCCTTTTGGAGCTTTCTGTTATACGACCATGCCGTTTGGTCTGAAGTGTGCACAGGCGACTTATCAGCGTTGTGTCCAAAGTTGTTTTCACAAGCAGATTGGGCGGAATGTCCACGCATATGTTGATGACATTGTGGTTAAATCCCGCAAGAAAGAAACCTTGTTGGAGGATCTCAAGGAAACATTTGACAATCTCCACATTTATCAGATGAAGTTTAACCCGGAGAAGTGTGTCTTTGGCGTCCCTGCAGGAAAACTACTGGGATTTCTCGTTTCTGAGCGTGGCATTGAAGCCAACCCGGAAAAGATCAAGGCAATCACGACCCTGGCTAAGCCGGCAAATCTTAACGCTGTGCAGAAGCTGGCTGGGCGGGTTGCGGCGTTGAGCCGGTTCATAAGCTGGCTTGGGGAGAAGGCCATTCCGCTCTATCAACTGCTCAGAAATCAGACGACTTTGTTTGGAGTGATGCTGCAGATCTGGCTTTCGAGGCCCTCAAAAAATAGTTGTCTGAGCCGCCCATCCTTGCTGCCCCTCATGAGAAGGAACCTATGCTGTTATATATTGCCGCTAACAACAAGGCTGTAAGCATTGCAGTTGTTGTAGAGCGTAAGGAGGAAGGCAAGGAATACCCAGTTCAGCGACCTGTGTATTATATCAGTGAAGTATTAACAGAGTCCAAGCAGCGGTATCCGCATTGGCAGAAGCTGGTATATGGAGTATTCATGGCGAGTCACAAGCTGAAGCACTACTTCCACGAGCATCCAATCACGGTGGTCAGTTCAGCACCTCTTGGAGACATAATCCAGAACCGAGAGGCCATGGGCCAGGTTGCTAAGTGGGCTATTGAGCTTGGTCCACATCATCTCAAATATGTGCCTCACACTGCAATCAAATCTCAGGCTTCAGTGGATTTCATCAATGATTGGACAGAGTTACAGGCTCCCGAAGAGAAGCCAGACACGACGTATTGGTCCATACACTTCGACGGCTCAAGATAGCTCGAAGGCTGGAGTTGTGATAACTTCCCCGCGAGAAGATAAGTTCTGTTATGTTTTAAGACTTATGTTCCCCTGTACTAACAATGCAGCAGAATATGAGGCATTGCTTCATGGGCTCCGAATGGCCAAGGAGATGAACTTGAGCCGGGTTAGGTGCTTGGGCGACTCAGATTTGGTGGCTCAACAGGTTTCTGGCACATGGGACTCCAAGGATCCCCTTATGGCGGCTTATAGGCACGCGGTCACTAATATTGCTGGACATTTCAAGGGTTATCAAGTTGATCACATTGATCGCCGGCAGAACGAGGCAACAGATGCACTGTCTCGCTTGGGTTCTCAGCGGAAGCCTGTCCCACCCAATGTTTTTCTGGATGTTTTGCATAACCCGTCTGTCAAGTTGCGAACGGAGGAAGACTTGGCTATTCCTGACCCAGAGACGGCTCTCGTGGCTGCTGTTCATGCTATACCTGATTGGACAATTCCTTACTTGGCTTATCTAAGCCGGGGAGAGCTTCCAGTAGAAGAAATCATCGCTCGACAGATCATCAGACGATCCAAGTCTATGACTATCATCAATGGCGAGTTGCATCGACGAAGTGTCACTGGTGTTTTTCAGCGTTGTGTTTCACCTGAGGAGGGCCATGCAATTCTCAATGAGATTCATTCTGGTGATTGTGGTCATCATGCCGGCTCAAGATCGTTGGTCGCGAAGGCTTTCCGGCATGGGTTTTACTGGCTCACAGCTCACGCAGATGCAGAAGATATTGTGCGCAAGTGTGATGGGTGCCAGAAGTATGCTCGCCAGGCTCATGTGCCGGCTCAAGAGTTGAGGATGATTCCAATAACTTGGCCTTTTGCAGTCTGGGGGCTTGACATGGTCGGACCCTTTAAGCGCTCTAAGAATAAACATACTCACTTGTTGGTAGCTGTGGACAAATTCACCAAGTGGGTGGAAGCAGAGCCGGTCAGCCGTTGTGACGCGGCTACAGCCGTCAAATTTTTGAAAAAGTTGATATATCGCTTCGGTTATCCACACAGTATCAACACAGACAATGGAACCAATCTTTCCAAGGGAGTCATGAAACAGTTCTGTCAACAGGAGCACATCCGGCTTGACTTAGAGTCGGTTGCGCATCCGCAGTCCAACGGGCAGGCAGAAAGAGCTAATCAGGAATTGCTGCGCGGAATCAAACCCCGGCTCATGGTGCCTTTACAATGCATGCCTGGCTGCTAGGAAGAAGAGTTGCCTGCAGTACTTTGGAGCATACGGACTACTCCCAACAGGTCAACAGGCTATACGCCGTTCTTCTTGGTCTATGGTGCAGAAGCTGTACTTCCAAGCGATATTCGTCATGACTCCCCTCGAGTGGCGGCTTATGTGGAAGCAGATAATGAGCAAGCTCGCCAAGATGCTCTTGATGCTCTGGAGGAAGAACGCGAACTTGCCGCGTCCAGATCAGCAATTTTTCAACAAGACCTACGTCGCTATCATAGTCGTAGAGTTCGAAGCCGTACTTTTTAGGAAGGTGACTTAGTTCTCCGTCTGATACAAGACCAGACAGGCATGCATAAGCTTTCACCTCCTTGGGAAGGGCCCTTTGTTATCAGCAAGAATCTCAACAATGGGTCATATTACCTAGTTGATATACGTGAGGCAGATAAATCACGTACCTCTGAGGAGGAGAGAAGCCGGCCCTGGAACATTGCCCATCTCCGGCCATACTACACCTATGTCATGGACCGGGTAGTATCTTTTGTACATACTTTCCATCATGTATATACATATTTTGATCAATGAAATAAAGACCGGCAGCTCTGTATAAGAGAGTTTGTCGTTTCGCCTCAAATTGTGTGTTGAGTCTTTATTGGTTGATCATTGGTTACTTGGGGGCTTCCAACTCATCGAGTTCAGCTTACAAAACCCTTTAACCCGGCAAAAGCCACAACTTGGTTAAACCTGCCTGTCAGCAAGATGCTACTCCGAAAAGGTGACCCGGCGTACGCCTGATGAGTCAATCACAAAGGTGACCCTGAATTCATCAGAGTTAAAAAGTTTGTTGGTCACGTGAGAGCCGGTTTTCAGAGAGCTAGGATAAACCAAAAGGCCAAAGCGCCCGCTTCATGAAAGCAAGACAGACTTGTGCCTCAAAAGCTGGTCCTCACGTCGTGCTGCGTAAGCTGGCAATTTAAAATTTATGTTTTGCATTATTGTTACTTCTTGTATGCATGCATATAATCTTTGTTTTCATACATTCTGCATTACAGTCATTTTTTTTTCATCTGGCATCAAGGCTTGTCGGGTTATTTTTCTTCTCAAACACCACTGGTGTGAGCTCGTAATTGACGCAGCTGGTTCTATGCTCATATTCCGAGTAGCAGAAGACTTGTCATTCCACGTAATTAAACAAGTTTATACAGACAACAACAACAAGTGCACGATCACACTTGCACCAGCAATAGTTTCTGGATGCTAAGCTATTACAAGCCACCCACCGGGCTGCGGACACAACAGATGTTTTCCTCCAAGTTCAGTTGCAATAAAATATGAGCCGGTGCTCTATGTTGCCTGGTTGGGATTGGCGCCAAAGGTTGAAGGAGCGCCATGTGCCGGCTCTTCGCGATCGTCGTGATCTGCCACCTCTTCCTGACTTGTCGATTCGCCGGTCGACCACTGGATTGAGCGCAACGCTTCAAACATTGCATCGGCTGTTATCACAGAGGAAGGGTTGACGTCAGGGGCAAAGGATGGCTTACGCGTACGAGTAAGGGCAACCGGCTGAGGGTTAGGCAGCTCAATCTATTCATTGCCTTCGGAATATCCGGCTTGATACTTGGTCAGATCCATCTCTTCTGCAATTGCTGTGGCGGCAACCCGGGTTTCTTTTATACACCCCCGAAAATCCTCCTTGCAGAAAGTGGTGTCGTCTACATTAAACTCAGGATATCCGCCGGCAATTTGAGCCGGATCCAATTCTGGCACGTATGCTTTGGCACGAGCAAACACTGTCAGGGCCCCAGCACGGCAAGCCGCCTTCTTCCACTCTTCAAACCATCTGGGAACCACTGATAGTTCCTTTAGCATATCTGCAATCAGGTGGGGCGGTGCCTTGGTGTTTTTGACGGCCATGATGCAGTGTGCACCGCCTATATATAGTTGTTCGGCAAGAGTGTAGGCGGCTTTCAGCTTCACCAATGGCTGTTCAGCTTGGTTATGAATCTTCCGGCCTGCAAGAAGAGAAAGAAAAGTCAGTCTGGCTGGCATGCTATTTTACAACACGGTGCATTTGGCGGCTTATGAATTTTACTACATACCAAAGATGGCGTTGCACATGCTGGTGATATGGTTTTTCGATGTTGCCAGTTCTTGGGCCGCCGGCTTAAGTTTAGCCTCCGCCTCTTCTGCACGTTTGACCAGGATGGATATTTCCTCTTCAAACGCCGCCTCAGCATTCTTCAGCGTACTTCTTACAAGGCGCAAAGACTTGTTGGCTTCTGAAGATGATTCTTTAGCCCTTTCATGAAGTTCTTTCTCTCTCTTTGCTTCCTTTTGGAAGTGGGGTGCTTGCGTCTCAGCATGGTTCAACATGTCTTGCATAACAGTATTCTGTCACAGACAGTATATAATAAAGTCCCGAGCCGCCATTCTGGTCGACCCGGCCCTTGGGGGCTACATTTATCAGCGTTTTATCAAATACAACAAAGTCCCATGACGATGCGGGCAGTCCACATGGCACTAGGGGGCTAATGCATAATTGGTTCTCTGTCACTATATGCAGAGACCCGGCACATCATATCATGATGAGCCGGCCCTTGGGGGCTACAGGTTGATCGAAACATCTCATGCAAGTCCCTGATCATCATGGCATAATGACCCGGCCCTTGGGGGCTACATATAATATGGGCATATTAAATCAGGAGATAGAAAGTTACCTCATACTTCCGTTTTAGGGAAGTCACCATGGCAATCTCAGTATCCCGGCTCTCAGACAGCCGGGTTATCACAGACTGATGCAGCATGTTGATGTCTTGCTCTTCAAAAGATTGGATATTGAGAGCCGCCTTCCCTTTATTTTTAATGGGCGGTCCAGCCTTGGCAGGGATCTTTGCTAAGACAATAGAGGTTTCCGGTGGAACATTCTGTTGTTCACCAGTCACCATTACTTTATCTTGGGCTTTCTCAGCGGGTTGCTATTCAATTAAATCTTCCTTCTCCTGATTGACAGGAGGAGGAGAGGCGTGAGCCGGGCTCCCAGTAGTGTCCTGAGGCGGCGGGTCGTTCTGAAAAGCTGGCTCATCCGGAATATCCGGGTTAGCCACTGCGTCTTCTTGAGGAGCCGTTTGAATGACAGGGTCAGATGACCCGGTGGCGGTCTTCTTCTTAATGGCCTTCGCACTATACAAGGAACAAAGAGGCATTCGGTTAAAGGATAACATCAAGAATCCTTCATGTAAAACATGAGTAATCAGATTGTTTACCCAAGATTGATGTTAAAGGCTGGCGCTTGATTCGTCAGAAGAGGGAGATGTTTGATACGCCGAGTCGTTCAAAGGCAAGGGCTCCTTGAAGCGACCGGCGTGAGGAAGAGAGGTAGTGGGGTTGAGAGGCGCGTCTGTCCGTGCTCTCCGTGCAGGCAGCTCATTGTTTAACCCGTCACTCAATTCTCCTTCGTTGCTTCGGATCTTCTGTTTAGAAGTCCCTGTGTGCTGCGCTTTCTTCAAAGAAAATTGTGGATCTAAATGAGCATCTCGGTGTGAAAAGGGAACTTTTCGGACTGCAACCCAGAATTTCTTTCTAACGGGTATCGGTGAGTCAGAATCTGAAGAGATCAAAGTTACCTCTGGCTCACCGGCGTGACTAGTTTCAGCCTGTTCCTATGAAGAGGTGGCGTCAGCAAGTCGGTTAAACAGATGGCCAAGGGAGTCAAGTTCTACCTCTTGGTCTTCATCATCTTCTGGGTTTTCCTCGCTATCTTCTCGAGGAGGAGTGGGGTCTTGAAGTTTGACCCACCACCAGTCAGCATTTTCCTATACCATGACGGGTTGATAAAATTACGACAAAGATAAAACAGTATTGACAAGATGAAGGGCAACAAAAAGGCGGGTTACCTCGGGTGCTGGGTTATTCATATAAAAGGGAGCAAATCCCACAAGCTTAATATCATCTTTCGTTTCACCAAGTAGCTTCTTGGCAAATTTTAGGACCTCTTTTTCCTGGAGGTTGACCCGGCTAAATCAAAATGTATCTTCCGGCTCGCCAGAGTAAGTGTGCATAAGCCAGGTCCTCAGGCTCAGTGGTTGGATACGCCACTCTACCCAAATCCGGGCCAGATCAACGCCAGTGAGGCCATGGGCAGTCAAAGCATTTATTTTGGAATATAAGGGCTCCAGAGTTTTCCTTTCCTCCTTGGAGGCGAAGCCTGGGAAGACTATGTCGGCATCAAGCCGGCTTGCTCTATAACCCGGGAGTGGGTATTGCCCATCTGGGGAAGTATACTTGCAGTAAAACCAAGTTTTGTACCATCCTTTGGGATGGCTTGCCGGCTTGGCCTCGGGGAAAGTAGTGTTTTTCCTTCGTTGAATGGTGACTCCACCAAGTTCCAGGCTTGGTCCATCCTTGTGCTCTGTTTGATGGTTTAAATAGAAAAACTCTCAGAACAAGTTGATGGATGGCTCCAGCTGTAGATAAATCTCACAGAATACATGGAACTGACATAGGTTGAAAATGTAGTTGGGGGCCAGATCTTGAGGCCTGATATTGAAGAAATGAAGTACATCTCTGAAGAACTTAGAGCCTGGGGGACGGAAGCCTCTCTCTAGATGTTCAGCAAATACAATTATTTCGTTCTGATCTGGCTGAGGATGAATTTCTTCTTCAGGAGCCCGCCATTCTATTGCTTCTTTAGTTGGCAGTAACCCGGTGTCCACTAGAGCCTGCAATCTGAGCTCTGTCATGTTGGATTTTGCCCAGTTGACAACTTTAGGCTTGGGAGCCATGGATTCAGCTGAAAGGAAGATGAGACAATATCATAAGCCGGCAATTCAAGGATTTTCCGGGTTAGCATAAGGAAAAAATATGAGCCGTCAGTTAGAATATTTGTCGGGTCACAGGAAGGAATGCAAGCATATTCCAGGTCATGATTTTTGATACAAGATAAGCCGGGAATTACATGGCGCAGATTTTTTACAAGTGTTGAACATAGTTTGGGCTGTGAATCAGTAAACAAGTTTCACATGAATTAAAAGGTTCTGCAGATCTGGAAAATGACCTAAAATAGGAGGATAAACATAGGTCTGTTCTTCACAGTAAGAGATGAACTGCATTGGGGATTTATTCAGAACAGAGTGATAGATCTACAATGAATGGGAAATATGACGGACCGATTCTACGAGCCGTAGGGTAGAAACCTGCGGTTGTTCTTGGATCTACTTACAGCTACTGTGATGAACTATGAAGAACAGCGGAAGAACTAGCGGTAATGGTGGAGCAGGCACTTACAGATTTGAATGGGGAACCGTGCGGCCTTCAAGCATTGAGGGAGCGGCTACGCAGGAGAAGATGAACTCCGGCGGCGGCGGAAATGAACGAACGACATGGACTCCGGTGGCAGCGGCGAGCTCGAAAAGGGCGCGTCGACATAGGAGAGGCAGAGGAAGAAGACGAGCAGGAAGCGGTAGAAAGAGAAAGGGGAAAGGCGTCGGTCTATTTATGGGCGCGGCGGACCGCGAAACGGCATGCGCGAAGCCCGAGGCGGCGCAGTGAACAGTGGCTAAAAAGGCTCCTCGACTTTCGCGCCTGACAAGACGATACGAATCCACTAAAAGATTCGTTGTGATGTCATCCCGGATTTTGCGGAAATTGGACGTGACGTCATGAGCAAGGTCAATGAGAAAACACCAAGTCTGAGGGTGAAGAATGATCCGGCGAGTTGCTTAAGCCGAAAAAGTATGACTGGAAATGAAGGATGCTCCAAAGGCCGGCTTAAGAAACAGTTTCGGGGATACCCTTTCCCTGATTAATATTTCATTTGTTTTTTAGGATGGAGTTTAACATGAATGAATTCAAGTCAAACTGAGGGCTAATGTTGGGGATATTTCCCAGCGTTGAAGACCCGGCAGGAGATGACCCGGCCATGGAGCTGTGAGGCTCAGCGGGTATCTCGCTGTTGGGCACAAGAAGATACCCAATGGGCCGGCTTGACGGAGGCCCGGTGAGAAAGGCCGGCTCAGCCTGCGGGCCGGCTCAAAGAGAAAGATAAGGCAGAGAAGGCTATCTTGGAGAATAAGTAGAATAAGAGTAGGAGACGGGTTATGTTTATGACCCGGACTCTCATGTAAGCCTAGGGCTCTACCTGTTATATAAAGGGGAGCGCCAAGGCTAGACTAAGTTGCAATCCCTCGAGAGCTAGGTTAGTGTATTCGCACCCTTGTAATCGAGATTCAAAGCAATACAATCAAGCAGGACGTAGGCTTTTACCTCCATCGTGAGGGGCCGAACCTGGGTAACTCCGCGTCTTCTCATTCCCGATCAACCCCGTTAAGCTTCCACCTTCGTGCAATGGCCTCATCCTTAAGTCCTTTCATGAGGGCATCCGCCGTGTCAAAACCACGACACTGCCCTTCGGAGGTTTCGACTCCTTGGGGATCACCACGTGCGGCTCCTCGGTTAAGAGGGCCGTGAGTTGGGGAGTCCTCTCCCCCTCGGGCAGCGGCGCCTTTGAGATCCACTTCTGCAAATATACAATTGATTGGTCAGCCGAAGTCTATGAGTTTCAAAGAAATACAGAGTGTAGATCTATGTATTGAAAATTACCTCGGGGGCGTCGTGGGCGGCTTCGAAGCCGAGATCCCTCCCAGCCGGAAACCCGTCCTTGGACGGCTTGAACAGCAGCGTCCACATCCCGGCCGGTGTGGAGCGGAAGAAGTGGTGGATAGGCACCACATCCTCGGGCTTATACGCTCACATCGGGGTGGCCCGGGATTGGAGTGGCAGGACGCGGCGGTGGAGCATGACGTTTACCACGTCCGCCAGCTTGAGAACTTTCTTGTCTGTCCAGAACTCGATCTTCTGGAGTAGCGCCTTCACCTCCGCCGGGTTCCCCCAGTCCATGCCCTTCCTCCTCCAGGACGCAAGCTTCTTCGGAGGTCCAGCCGAGAACGCAGGAACCTCGGCCTGACCAGCAGCGAGTGGCTCGGTGATATAAAACCACTCGCGCTGCCACTCCTTGATGGTCTCTATGAAGGTGCCTTTGAACCAGCCCACCTTCTGGTTCTTGCTAATCATCGCGCCGCTGCACTCTACGAGCTCAGAGCCGCTGGATATCGGCTTGATGCCGAAGATCTTCAGCCACAATCCAAAGTGCGGCTCGATACAAAGGAAGGACTTGCAGACAGTGATGAAGGAGGCAAGGTAAAGAATGGAGTTCGGGGCGAGATGGTGGAAATCTAGCCCGTAAAAGAACATGATCCCGCGCACGAAAGGGTGCAGCGGGAACCCTAGACGTCTGATGAGGTGGGGGACGAAGACAACCCTCTCCCCAGGATTGGGAGCGGGTATTCACTGGTGCGGATCCGGCACGCGAGTGCTAACCTCAGTGGGGATGTACCCCGCGCTGCGCAACTCCAAGATGGTGCCCTCCATAACGGAGGAGCTGGCCCAGTGCCCCTTGATGGTGTTCTCCGCCATTGCGGTGATGGGGAACGTTGCATGGGAAACAAAAATTTTCCTACGCACACACAAGATCTATCCATGGTGATGAGCATCTACGAGAGGGAGAGTGAATCTACATACCCTTGTAGATCGCTAAGCGGAAGCGTTAAGAAACGCGGTTGATGTAGTCGAACGTCTCCGCGATCTAAATCGCAAGTCGTCCCTCGATCCGATCACGAACTAGTGCCGAACGGACGGCACCTCCGCGTTCAACACACGTACGGCTCGATGACGCCTTCACCTCCTCGATCCAGCGAGCGATGATGAAGTAGTAGATGAGTTCCGGCAGCACGATGGCGTGGTGATGGTGGTGAGGAACAATCTCTGCAGGGCTTCGCCAAGCACTACGGAGATTATGACGGGAGAACTAGAGGGTTAGGGTTGCCGACACACGGCTTGGGAAATCTTAATGTCCCCCGTGTGCTAGCCCTGCCCCTCTATTTATATGTTGAGCCTTGGGGTCTAAACTTGGAGCAAAAGCCTCCTCCAGGTCGGTTTTGCCCACACAAGGTCGGTTTGGCCCGCAGGGAAAGAGTCCAACTCGGATCCCTGCAGTACCGCGCACAAGCGGTAGTACCGCTTACGATAAGCGGTAGTACCGCCCGTAGCGGTAGTGCCGCTTACGATAAGCGGTAGTACCGCCCGTAGCGGTAGTACCGCTTACGATAAGCGGTAGTACCGCCCCAGACGCCAGCAAAACTTCCTTTTGCACCTTGCCTAAGCCTCGTGGGCTTTACCCCTTGGCCCAAATAAAGTGTTCTCGTATCCGAACATTTCGGGAAACATCCGGAACCTCTTCCGGTGAATTCCGGAACCCTTCCGGAAACCAAAACACTATTATCACATATATCAATCTTTACCTCCGGACTCTTCCGGAGATCCTCGTCAGGTCCGGGATCTTATCCGGGACTCCGAACAACCTTCGGTCACCAACAAAATAACTCAACTATACTAATCGTCACCAAACGTTAAGTGTGTAGACCCTGCGGGTTCGAGAACTATGTAGACATGACCGAGACACCTCTACGGCCAATAACCAATAGCGGGACCTAGATGCCCATATTGGCTCCTACATATTCTACGAAGATCTTTATCGGTCGAACCTCTATGTCAAGGATTCAGTTAATCCCGTATACTGTTCCCTTTGTTCTTCGGTATGTTACTTGCCCGAGATTCGATCGTCGGTATCTCTATACCTAGTTCAATCTCGTTACCGGCAAGTCTCTTTACTCGTTCCGTAATACAAGATCTCGTGGCTAACACTTTAGTCACATTGCTTGCAAGGCTCATTGTGATGTTGTATTACCGAGTGGGCCCTGAGATACCTCTCCGTCACACGGAGTAACAAATCCCAGTCTTGATCCATGCCAACCCAACAGACATCCTCGGAGATACCTGTAGAGCACCTTTATAGTCACCCAGTTACGTTGCGACGTTTGATACACACAAGGTACTCCTCCGATGTCAGGGAGTTGCATGATCTCATGGTCAAAGGAACAGATACTTGACATGCAGAAAACAATAGCAATAAACTGACACGATCATATGCTACGTTCGTAGTTTGGGTCTTGTCCATCACATCATTCTCCTAATGATGTGATCCCATTATCAAATGACATCTCATGTCAATGGCTAGGAAACCTTAACCATCTTTGATCAACGAGCTAGTCAACTAGAGGCTTACTAGGGACACAGTGTTGTCTATGTACCCACACATGTATTTGAGATTCCAATCAATACAATTATAGCATGGATAATAAACGATTATCATGAACAAGGAAATATAATAATAACCAATTTATTATTGCCTCTAGGGCATATTTCCAACAGTCTCCCACTTGCACTAGAGTCAATAATCTAGTTCACATCACTATGTGATTTACATTGTAATGAATCGAACACCCATGCAGTTCTGGTGTTGTTCATGCTTAGCCCTTGGAAGAGGTTTAGTCATCGAATCTGCAACATTCAGATCCGTGTGTACTTTGCAAATATTTATGTCGTCCTCCTTTATATAATCGCGGATGGAATTGAAACGTCGCTTTATGTGTCTGGTCCTCTAGTGAAATCTTGGTTCCTTGGCTAGAGCAATGGCACCAGTATTATCACAAAACAGAGTCATTGGGTTAAGCGCACTAGGCACTACTCCAAGATCTATCATGAACTCCTTCATCCAGACACCTTCCTTCGCCGCCTCCGAGGCAGTGATGTACTCCGCTTCGCATGTAGAATCAGCTACCACGCTCTGCTTGGAACTGCACCAGCTAACCGCACCCCCTTTAAGAATAAATACGTATCCGGTTTGTGACTTAGAGTCATCCGGATCAGTGTCAAAGCTTGCATCGACGTAACCCTTTACGACGAGCTCTTGATCACCTCCATAAACGAGAAACATGTCCTTAGTCCTTTTCAGGTACTTCAGGATATTCTTGACCGCCGTCCAGTGATCCATTCCTGGATCACTTTGAAACCTTCCGACCATACTTATGGCAAGGCTGACATCGGGTCTTGTGCACAGCACTGCATACATGATAGAGCCTATGGCTGAAGCATAGGGGATGACACTCATCTTTTCTCTATCTTCTGCAGTCACTGGGCATTGAGTCTTACTCAACTTCACACCTTCCAATACAGGCAAGAACCCCTTCTTGGACTGATCCATTTTGAACTTCTTCAAAACTTTGTCAAGGTATGTGCTTTGTGAAAGTCCTATTAAGTGTCTCGATCTATCTCTATAGATCTTGATGCCTAATATGAAAGCAGCTTCTCCTAGGTCCTTCATTGAAAAACTCTTGTTCAAATATTCCTTCACGCCTTCCAACATTTCTATATTGTTTCCAATCAGTAATATGTCATCCACATATAATATTAGAAACGCTATAGAGCTCCCTCTCACTTTCTTGTAAATACAAGCTTCTCCGTAAACTTGTATAAACTCGAACGCTTTGATCACCTCATCAAAGCGAAGATTCCAACTCCGAGATGCTTGCACCAGTCCATAAATGGATCGCTGGAGTTTGCAAACTTTGTCAGCATTCTCTGGATCGACAAAACCTTCTGGTTGCATCATATACAACTCTTCCTTAAGGAAACCATTAAGGAACGCTGTTTTGACATCCATCTGCCAAATTTCATAATCGAAAAAGGCAGCTATTGCTAACATGATTCTGACGGACTTAAGCATCGCTACGGGTGAGAAGGTCTCATCGTAGTCAACTCCTTGAACTTGTGAAAAACCCTTTGCCACAAGTCGAGCTTTATAGACGGTGACATTACCGTCCGCGTCCGTCTTCCTCTTAAAGATCCATTTGTTCTGAATGGCCTTACGCCCTTCAGGTAATACTTCCAAAGTCCATACTTTGTTTTCATACATGGATCCCATCTCGGATTTCATGGCGTCTAACCACTTCTCGGAATCCGGGCCCATCATCGCTTCTCCATAGCTCGTAGGTTCATCGTTGTCCAACAACATGACCTCTAAGACAGGGTTGCCGTACCACTCAGGAGCAGTACGCGTCCTTGTCGACCTACGAGGTTCGATAGCAACTTGATCCAAAGTTTCACGATCATCATCATTAACTTCCTCTTCAGCTGATGTAGGCTCTACAGAAACATCTTTCTGCGCTGCGCTACTTTCAGGTTGAAGTAAAGGTTCAACAACCTCATCAAGTTCTATCTTCCTCCCACTCAATTCTTTCGAGAGAAACTCTTTCTCAAGAAATGTTCCGTTTTTAGCGACAAACACTTTGCCTTCGGATCTGAGGTAGAAGGTATACCCAACTGTCTCTTTTGGGTATCCTATGAAGACGCATTTCTCCGCTTTGGGTTCCAGCTTTTCAGGCTGAAGCTTTTTGACATAAGCATCACATCCCCAAACTTTAAGAAACGACAGCTTTGGCTTCTTGCCAAACCAAAGTTCATATGGCGTCGTCTCAACGGATTTTGATGGTGCCCTATTTAAAGTGAATGCAGCTGTCTCCAATGCATAACCCCAAAACGATAGTGGCAAATCGGCAAGAGACATCATAGATCGCACCATATCCAATAAGGTTCGATTACGACGTTCGGACACACCATTACACTGTGGTGTTCCAGGCGGTGTCAGTTGTGAAACAATTCCACATTGTCTTAAGTGACTGCCAAACTCATAACTCGGATATTCTCCTCCTCGATCAGATCGTAGGAATTTAATCTTCTTGTCACGATGATTCTCAACTTCACTCTGAAATTGTTTGAACTTTTCAAATGTTTCAGACTTGTGTTTCATTAAGTAAATATACCCATATCTACTTAAGTCATCAGTGAAGGTGAGAAAGTAACGATAACCACCGCGCGCCTCAATACTCATCGGACCGCACACATCAGTATGTATGATTTCCAACAAGTCACTTGCCCGTTCCATTGTTCCAGAGAACGGCGTTTTAGTCATCTTGCCCATGAGGCATGGCTCACATGTGTCAAGTGATTCAAAATCAAGTGACTCCAAAAATCCATCAGCATGGAGCTTCCTCATGCGTTTTACGCCAATATGACCTAAACGGCAGTGCCACAAGAAAGTGGTATTATCATTATCAATTCAACATCTTTTGGCATCAATGTTATGAACATGTGTATCATTACTATTGAGATTCAATAAGAATAAACCCCTCACATTGGGTGCATGACCATAAAAGATATTACTGATATAAATAGAACAACCATTATTCTCTGATTTAAATGAGTAACCGTCTCGCAATAAACAAGATCCAGATATAATGTTCATGCTTAACGCAGGCACTAAATAACAATTATTCAGGTTCATCACTAATCCCGATGGTAATCGAAGAGCGAGCGTGCCGACGGCGATCACATCAACCTTGGAACCATTTCCCACACGCATCGTCACTTCGTCCTTTGCCAGCCTCCGTCTATTCCACAGTTCCTGTTTTGAGTTGCAAATATGAGCAACCGCACCGGTATCAAATACCCAGGCACTACAACGAGAGTTGGTAAGGTACACATCAATAACATGTATATCATATATACCTTGTTTGTTGTTGGCCGCCTTCTTGTCAGCCAAATACTTGGGGCAGTTCCGCTTCCAGTGTCCAGTTCCCTTGCAATGAAAGCACACAGTTTCTGGTTTGGGTCCAGCCTTGGGTTTCTTCACGAGAGGAGCAACTGCTTTGCCACTCTTCTGGGAGTTACCCTTCTTACCCTTGCCATTTTTCTTGAAACTAGTGGTTTTATTGACCATCAACACTTGATGCTCCTTCTGAATTTCAGACTCAGCGGCTTTCAGCATCGCAAACAGCTCGGCGACTGACTTGTTCATCCCGTGCATGTTATAGTTCAACACGAAGCTCTTGTAGCTAGGTGGCAATGATTGAAGAACTCTGTCAGTGATAGCCTCTGGCGGAAGGGGCATCCCCAATTCAGCCAGACGGGTGGAGTACCCAGACATTCTGAGCACGTGATCACTGATAGACCCGTTCTCCTCCATCTTGCAAGCATAGAACTTATCGGAGATCTCATATCTCTCGATCCGGGCATTCTTCTGAAAGATAAACTTCAACTCCTGGAACATCTCATATGCTCCATGACGTTCAAAACGTCTTTGAAGTCCCGGTTCTAAGCCATACAATATTGCACATTGAACTATTGAGTAATCTTCAGAACAAGCCTGCCAGGCGTTCACAACGTCTAGAGACTCAACTGGAGCGGGTGGGTCACCAAGCGGTGCATCAAGGACATAAGCCTTCTGGGAAGCCGTAAGGATAATCCTTAGATTACGGGCCCAGTCCACAAAGTTACTTCCATCATCTTTCAACTTAGCTTTCTCTAGGAACGCATTAAAATTCAAGGGTGCTACTGCGCGAGCCATGATCTACAACATAAATATTGCAAAGACAACTTAGACTATTGTTCTAGATAATGAGTTTAGTTAATCATATTACTTAAAAACTCCCACTCAAATTGACATCCCTCCGATCATTCGAGTGTAACATGATCCAAATCCACCAACTCAAGTCCGATCATCACGTGAGTTGAGGTGGTTTCAATGGTGAACATCTTCATGTTGATCATATCTACTATATGACTCATGTTCGACCTTTCGGTCTCTTGTGTTCCGAGGCCATGTCTGTACATGCTAGGCTCGTCAAGTTTAACCCGAGTGTTCCGCACGTGCAACATGGCTTACACCCGTTGTATGTGAACGTAGAGTCTATCACACCCGATCATCACGGCGTGTCTCGAAACGATGAACTTTCGCAACGGTGCACACTTGGGGAGAACACAATTTATCTTGAAATTTAAGTGAGGGATCACCTTATAATGCTACCGTCGTCCTAAGCAAAATAAGATGCATAAAAGGATTAACATCACATGCAAATCATAAGTGACATGATATGGCCATGAACTCGTGCTTTTGATCTCCATCTCCAAAGCACCGGCATGATCTCCATCGTCACCGGCATGACACCATGATCTCCATCATCTTGATCTCCATCAACGTGTCGCCATGAGGTTGTCGCGCCGACTGTTGCTTCCACGACTATTGCTAACGTTTAGCGATAAAGTAAAGCATTACATAGCGCTTAATGATTGACACGCAGGTCATACAATAATTAAAGACAACTCTATGGCTCCTGCCAGTTGCCGTACTCATCGACATGCAAGTCGTGATATTCTATACAACACATGATCATCTCATACATCACATATATCTCATCATGTAATTGGCCATATCACATCACAACATACCCTGCAAAAGCAAGTTAGACGTCCTCTAATTATTGTTGCAAATTTTACGTGGCTGCTACGGGTTTGCAAGAACCGTTCTTACCTACGCAAAACCACAACGTGGTGTAGTGATTGCTTTTTCATCTTCTAAAAGAACCCTCTTCATTGAAATCGATTCAACTAAAATGAGAGAGACAGACACCCGCTAGCCATCTTTATGCAACGAAGTTACATGTTAGTTGAAGGAACCTGTCTCGCGTAAGCGTACGCGTAAAGTCGGTCCGGGCCGCTTCATCTCACAATACCGCCGAATCAAGTATCAACTAGTAACGGCAAGCAATATGTATACACCCACGCCCACAACTCGTTTGTGTTCTACTCGAGATCTCATCTACGCACAGACCTAGCTCCGATGCCACTGTTGGGGAACGTTGCATGGGAAACAAAAAATTTCCTACGCACACACAAGATCTATCCATGGTGATGAGCATCTATGAGAGGGAGAGTGAATCTACATACCCTTGTAGATCGCTAAGCGGAAGCGTTAAGAAACGCGGTTGATGTAGTCGAACGTCGCCGTGATCCAAATCGCAAGTCGTCCCTCGATCCGATCACGAACTAGTGCCTAACGGACGGCACCTCCGCGTTCAACACACGTACGGCTCGATGACGCCTTCACCTCCTCGATCCAGCGAGCGATGATGAAGTAGTAGATGAGTTCCGGCAGCACGACGGCGTGGTGATGGTGGTGAGGAACAATCTCTGCAGGGCTTCGCCAAGCACTACAGAGATTATGACGGGAGAACTAGAGGGTTAGGGTTGCCGACACACGGCTTGGGAAATCTTAATGTCCCCCGTGTGCTAGCCCTGCCCCTCTATTTATATGTTGAGCCTTGGGGTCTAAACTTGGAGCAAAAGCCTCCTCCAGGTCGGTTTTGCCCGCACAAGGTCGGTTTGGCCCGCAAGGAAAGAGTCCAACTCGGATCCCTGCAGTACCACGCACAAGCGGTAGTACCGCATACGATAAGCGGTAGTACCGCCTGTAGAGGTAGTACCGCTTACGATAAGCGGTAGTACCGCCCGTAGCGGTAGTACCGCTTACGATAAGCGGTAGTACCGCCCCAGACGCCAGCAAAACTTCCTTTTGCACCTTGCCTAAGCCTCGTGGGCTTTACCCCTTAGCCCAAATAAAGTGTTCTCGTATCCGAACATTTCGGGAAACATCCGAAACCTCTTCCGGTGAATTCCGGAAACCAAAACACTATTATCACATATATCAATCTTTACCTCCAGACTCTTCTGGAGATCCTCGTCATGTCCGGGATCTTATCCGGGACTCCGAACAACCTTCGGTCACCAACAAAATAACTCAACTATACTAATCGTCACCAAACGTTAAGTGTGTAGACCCTGCGGGTTCGAGAACTATGTAGACATGACCGAGACACCTCTACGGCCAATAACCAATAGCGGGACCTGGATGCCCATATTGGCTCCTACATATTCTACGAAGATCTTTATCGGTCGAACCTCTATGTCAAGGATTCAGTTAATCCCGTATACTGTTCCCTTTGTTCTTCGGTATGTTACTTGCCCGAGATTCGATCGTCGGTATCTCTATACCTAGTTCAATCTCGTTACCGGCAAGTCTCTTTACTCGTTCCGTAATACAAGATCTCGTGGCTAACACTTTAGTCACATTGCTTGCAAGGCTCATTGTGATGTTGTATTACCGAGTGGGCCCTGAGATACCTCTCCGTCACACGGAGTAACAAATCCCAGTCTTGATCCATGCCAACCCAACAGACATCCTCGGAGATACCTGTAGAGCACCTTTATAGTCACCCAGTTACGTTGCGACGTTTGATACACACAAGGTACTCCTCCGATGTCAGGGAGTTGCATGATCTCATGGTCAAAGGAACAGATACTTGACATGCAGAAAACAATAGCAATAAACTGACACGATCATATGCTACGTTCGTAGTTTGGGTCTTGTCCATCACATCATTCTCCTAATGATGTGATCCCGTTATCAAATGACATCTCATGTCAATGGCTAGGAAACCTTAACCATCTTTGATCAACGAGCTAGTCAACTAGAGGCTTACTAGGGACACAGTGTTGTCTATGTACCCACACATGTATTTGAGATTCCAATCAATACAATTATAGCATGGATAATAAACGATTATCATGAACAAGGAAATATAATAATAACCAATTTATTATTGCCTCTAGGGCATATTTCCAACATGCGGGGGATGGAGGTGGAGAAGCACTGAGGGAGCAAGATGAGTTCGGGATTGGATCTGAGCGCTGGAGCTCGAGAGGCAGCAGGCAGGAAGGAAGGGAAAGCGTACTTTTCCCATCGCTATCCCTTTGCTCTTATATAGGCTGATAAAAAGGCCAAGAGTTCCTCCGGCCGCGCCGTTGAAATCGCCATTCCCCGTAAAAAGATGTCGTTATACGTATAGGGAGAAACAAAATCTTAATGATATCCCTTAGAAAACGGGCACGATCTCAGTTTCGATGGGACGTGCTAATAATAAAAGGATTGCCTCGGGCCGCGATTCGAGTGAGCAGTAACTGCCCGCCCGGTCATGGGTAGTGCCGCTTCGATAAAGTTGTCAGACTAGAAGCATTGTTCATACCTACGCGGCAGGCCTTCAAGGCTAACTAACCCCACATCTTCGGACGCGGAGTGGGTTTGGTTGGGACCTGTTCAAGGGACGCCACTCCTTCGAGGAGTGGCCCATGGCAGCTTCAAATAAAGAAAAGTATCAAACAGTAAAGGGAGAACTCGTTTGTCGAGCCAAGGACTTCGGGTCCAAAGTTATTAAAATCGAAGAGGTCGTCCTCGGCATAGAAGACCAGTTCAGGGGCTACTGATGATGTCCTGGACTAGGGGGTGCAAACCTAGTCGGCCCGTAGTCCTCGGGCTGGGCCTGTAGGCCCTCATTCTCATTCGGATGGACTCCGGAAGCCACACACCTGGATGTGATCAAGACCGCACCTACCGAAGACTTGGCGTATACTCCAAGACATCTCCTGCTGCCTCCATACGCGTCCCTGGACACCAACTATGTAACCCTAGATGCCCTACCTGGCGTGTATATAAGCCAGAGGGTTTAGCCCGTAGAGGGGACCGAATCACAATTACCATTCACCTAGCCTTAGGGTTAGATCTCTCCTTACAATCTCGAGGTAGATCAAGCTTGTACTCGCTACATCATCATCAATATAATCAAAGCAGGACGTAGGGTATTACCTCTTCGAGAGGGCCCGAACTTGGGTAAACACTGTCTCCTTCGTCCCTGTTACCACCAATCCGAGATCCACAGCTCGGGACCCCCTACCCCGAGGTCTACCGGTTTTACCACCGACAGAGGGGATGGTGGATCTCCACCGGAGAACCGGTGGCGGCATACGTCTTCATGGCGAAGCTCCGCGCGGTTCCAGCCAGCTACGAGATCGGGACGATGCGGCTTCCGGTGAAAACCACGCCTGACCGCGGTCTTAGCGGACAATGGCGGCGTCTCTGACGTCGTTTCCTTATCGAGGCATCATTGTTGTAGGTCACGTCAACTTGATCGGGATGTTCCGGGGGAAACCCTAGATCTGGGTCTACCAGATCGGACGATGATGGCGCCTTCGATGTCGTTCTCCCTCCTGGGGACATCGTTTTGGAGCAAGTGCTGGCTGGAGGGCACAAGAGGAGGAGCGGTGTTACATCTACCACAAGGCCGACGGCGGATCCCAGTGGCATGGCGCTGCGGAGTTTCGGCGACTGGCGCGTGTGGATGGATACGCGCAGGACGGTGGCGTTGTCTGGCGCCGTGGTGGCGTCGGCGACAGGCCTGGCAAGGTTGGTGCGTCAGTACCTGCTCTGGAGATGGATCGGTGGAATACGGTGGCGGCGGCCTCTGAGAGTGCGTCGGACCAGTGTGTGACCCAGTCTCGGCATTGTGGCTTGGCTGGGGCATCCGGCTTTAGATGTTTGTTTGGTATTCGGCTCGGACATTCGGCACCCCTTCATCAAAGGGATAGGAGTAGCGACAGGTGTTGCCAAGATGGTGGCTTCAGGCTTACTGATGTATTATTTTGTAAGGTCTTTGTGAATAATTAATAAAATGGTTGCATGCATCGCCCAGATGCAGAGGCCGGGGGTATATCCTCCTTTTCTAAAAAAAACGTTCGGCCGTGCGGTCCGGACCACGGAAGCCATCCAACGCGGGTCTATATCAGTCCGCCGAGCGGTTCGGACCACGTTTTTCCCGCAAACCAAAACCAAACGTGAGGGGCTTTGCGGGAGTCCGGACATCCTCCTGATAAACCAAAAGTCGCCACGTACCTCACCTCTTCGTCCGTATGGCGGAAGGCCGCTAACTGTTGCTATTAATTGGCGGAAGGTTAGCATGTTAAAAGCCGGATGGTGATTAGTATTTGGGCATTTGGCGGAAGCTTTGCAAATATTTTTGGGCATTTGGCGGAAGGTTATTTCTTGCCATGGTTAGCATTTGGCAAGGGGATTAGTTTTCTATTAAGGTTCTTTATCACACATTGACGGAATGACGGAGGCTTTGTAAATAGATTTGGCCATTTGACGGAAGGTTTGAAAATGGCCAAGCCCATTTGGCGGAAGGTTTATGATTAGCAAGGTGATTAGTTGTTTATTAAGGGTTTTTATTGGGCGGAAGAAAGCTAGTTCAGTGGTGGAAGCTAAGCAAGCAGCCTAGCTTTGGCGGAAGCTACACTAGCACATGAATTAATAGCCTTTCGCCGAACAAAAAGCTACTAATCATATTTTTTTAAAGAAATCACGTAGTTGTTTGACGATTAAAATTTAACAGAGACGGACATTACGGCTATGGTTGGATGGCCGGCTCGCGCATCAGTGTCCGCGGACTGGTCCACCTGTCTTCGAACGGATGCGGGAGCAAATTTATGAGTCAACGTTGGAGATGCCCTTATTCATCAGGCCGACAACGACACCATCACCAATGACGTGCCGAAAAAGATTTGGGTTTATTGTGTGCCACTACCATAAGGGGCACACTTGGAGAAGGTAATAAGGCTTTGGGCTTTCACCGTAGGTTAGGTTCCTCGTCTCTCTCAGATGTAGTAGTTCCAGTTGCTCTGGTTGTCTCAATTCATTCGATTGTGATAAGGCAAGAAAGCTAATAGTTGAACAGGTGGTGAAGTCACCAGTACGGTAATGATGCTCGGCATGTGGAAGTTCTCGTTTCTCAACGTGCCATTTGGTTCTAACGAATTGAACTACAAACGGGCTTTCCTTTATCCTCCTTGTACGCCAACCTACTGACAAAACTGGTATCTCAACAAGTTGTTTCATTGAATTATGCATGGTAAATCCACTTTAAGAAGCGAACCAAACTCACTAGGGCGGGGAGTAGATGTACAAGTCCATCGCCGGAATTCAAGATTTAATGGATGCAATTTTGGATTATTATTATTTCAAAAAAAAAAATTGACGTTCCCTTCCCCACAATTTTCCTTTAAAAATACATCATTTTTAGAAATGACAGGTTGATCTATATTATTAAGTTAAGTTGGGACTAATAAAACAACGAAAGATGCATATGCTCTAGGCCTTGTAAATTTTCGTGGATAGAAATGTCCCATTCGATCAGGTCGAATCCATCATGCCGACGTAATTGTGTGTGAGATAAAGAGAATTCACACACTCCCTCTTTTCTTTCGGGTTGACGGTAGAAAGCAACGTCTTTGACCGATAGTGCGATGCGGAATGGAGCCTTCGCAGATCTTTGAAATTGGAAACACAGGTGCAGCCGAGGTTAGAGCGCAAAGGTTGATGAGGATTGTATCATGTATGAGATCTGGTTGAGGTTTTAGTGGCCATATGAAAGAGGCAAGCACAGTAAGACACTCGATAGGATTTCGCTGGTCACGACTCGCAGGAAACTCATATTTCTATGTATATTTATGAAACTTTATATGAAATATTCTTATTAATTATTTATAAACTTATCAAGATGAATCACTAAAAAAAAGGGCAATAAAAGTTCAAATATTTCATTCCAAGTGTTATCCTTTACTTTTTGTAATCACTGATCCAAGGTGGGGCATGGCAAACCCTTTTGCGTGTCTGTCATGAATTGAAGTGTTATTATTTATTTATACTAACATTTTTTACTTTGTAATAATTAAAAATACTCACTCATCCGACGTAATACGTTTTTTAAGGTTGACTTTGACCATTGATAAAATTAATAATATATGAGATGCATGATATAAAAAATATATCATTGAAAAATTCTTTTGCATACGAATTTGATGGAATACTTTTTTTGTCATACATTATATATTATTGCCCTAACCGATGATCAAAGGAAACATTTAAAAACGTATTATACCCTATAAATTTGGATGGAGAGAGTATTTTGTTTTTTTATATGCATAATTAAATATATTATTCTAAATATTGTTTTGGTATAATAAGCATAATGAGCGATGTATACACTCTCATGTATATAAGATACATATTGTTTTACCCTTCCAATATTTATCATTGGAACTATATTATCTAGCATTAAGTAGAATTTCTAATTTGTTACAAAAAAATGTTTTCATTTAGTTCGGGATGCTTAAGAAACGGTGTTGTTACAATAGATTTCACTCAAAATGTGTTTGTATGCATCATTTTCATAAAATCGTTAGATATCTACAAAACTTGATAGAGTATTTTTAGAATGTATATATCTTGCAAGTACATTGCCAAAGGTTTCTAGAGTACAAGAATATCAAGATTTTGTGTGAATAAATGAGTACTTCTAGATTATAAGAAATCTCAGCTAGTGGATACTTATAGAATTCAAACATCTTTAAATTGTTGTGTTGTTCACTAGATTTTATGTTGATTATTTTCTTAAAATGAAATAATGCAACATTTCGAAAGTTGTGTACCTATTCTAGAAATAGTGGATACTTGTCCAGTTGGCTTCACGTCAACTCACTCAATACTAATTCTAAACAAACCCAACCATTAATTAACTACTTCCAAAATTCACATATTGCGAGCAAAGTACATCAGATTGGGAAATACCAACACTAGTGGCAGAGCTAGACGAAAAACGTTGGCGGGGGCGAACGACAAATCATCAATGTTTGGGTGGGTGGGTGTGTGTGTGTGTGTTGGGGGGGGGGGGGGGGTAAATGCTAAAAAATGGGCTAATCTTGCCCTCCCTTAAAAAAAATCTTCACCGCTTGATCCAAGGCGGGCCCCCTTAGATGTATACAGCTCCGCCTCGGACCGACACAAAAATGGAAACAAAGATTAGTGATACATAAAGCTACATCAAGGTTATTCGAAGTCGTCATCTTGAGCTTCAACTTTTGCATTTCAACATTCCACCATGACTTCGATGAAGATATTGTAGCAGACCGATGTCTCACTTTAACTATGGAAAGCACATACATGTATTCAAGGAGGATTCTGAGTCTAACACCACGCCTCCAACCCCTATATAAGGAGGCCAATGCCCCTACAAAGAGGAGAGGTTCAACAAGGCAAGCTCCACAACTTATGGAAGCCACAACCTGAAGTCATAAACCCTATCCCTATTGGTCTAGTGCATCTCACCTAGTTTTGCCCATCATAGCCATCTAGTTGCTTTCCAACTCATCGGATCCCATCCCCATGTTGTAACCTTGGTTGTACTCTACTCGATATGCCACTTGGCACAACCTCTTTGTAAAAATGGCATCTATTAATCCCCACTACTAGTAGAATTTTATCAAGGAAGAGGCATATCTCAAGAGACTGATACCAGTATCTTATTCCACCATCTCAATCTGCAAAAATAAAATAAAAACTGTTCTAGCAAAAACTAATACAAAAGCCGATCACGTTTAATGCTAGAATCTGCTTTAAGTTACATATATATGGACTGACACCAATTACGCCATCATTATCTTCCTTCCATTATTGATCTGTAAACACCGGCACTCATTTCGAACACGCCTCTTTTTTTTCCAAGACCACACGAACATGCCTCTGAGCTATACATGGCATATGCCCACGTGCACGCAAGTAGGCTGCCTCATCAGAAGGAGTTCAGAACAGTGACCTCAGTCTCACCAAACCACATTCATCGGCTGAAAAAATGCCTTTAAATACCACACCCCCGGTGTCACCACGGGACCTCCCCTGTTCCGTTTCCGCTCCAGGACACGGACGAGCCGCCGTCGCGCAGCCCTCCTCGTGTACGCAGCCTGCCTCCGTCCATCGCTCCTCTCCCCCTCGCGACATGCATGTGAGTCCTACTGGTCCTTTCCTCTCATTTCCTTTGGATTACCCTGCCTCTTTCCTCGCTTCATCGTGTTAAGTCTGCCACGTAGGTAAAAAATCTGATGTCGCAAGTTAATTAAGAGGAGAGAGATGAGTGTGGTGACCTCAGGAAGAAACAATGTCAAGCGCGTGAACCTAAGCAAAACATTTAAATGAAAGAAGCCCATCAATGCATGAAAAACTTTAGTTGCTAAATCATTAAAGGAAGGAAGCTTAGCTATAAGAAGCTAAGCACCTATGCATTGGGGAGTATAGTTGCTAAGCTATTTAATGTGCTTAGCACTTCATCTAAGCACCGGTGCATTGGCAGCAGCCTTATGATATCTAGGGCTCGAGGTGATTTTGCACGAGGATGGGATTACTCCTTATGATATCTCGGGCTCGAGGTGATTTTGCACGAGGATGGGATTACTCCCGGCCGTTTCTTTCTCGGCCGTCCGTCGGATCGTTTCATTTCGTTTTTTTTTCTTTAGTACTGATTCGAAAGTAACATCTCGAATTACTGATAGTGACATGATACCGAATCAGGGATTCAGGATAGATTCTGCAGCTAATCCACAACACCTCCCCCGGATAGATCAGCCACCTGATCTGTTCATGTCTTGTTATCTTTCTTGATTTCTGATATTCCCTGTCAAACTATCCGGACGATATTCAATTCATGTTGAAGCGTCTTCACTCTTCAGAGAAAAAACAGAGAATGTATTTCACTGCTTGGCAGACAGATGAACTGCGAACTGACGATGAATTGTTCGATCAGGGGCATAGAGATGATCATGAATGTGTCTGAGTACGAGAAGCTCGCCAAAGAGAAGCTGCCAAAGATGGTGTACGATACTACGCCTCTGGCGCAGAAGATCAGTGGATGCTCAACAAGAACAGGGAGGCCTTCTCCAGAATCCTGTAAGCTATCTTCCAAAGTAGCAGGTCCCATGCTTTTTAGCTGCATCTATTTATTTTGGTTTGAACTTCTTAGCAGAATGTATTTGGTAGTATGCTGCTAGATGAACTGTACTTGTTTTTATTACAGCCATAGAGGGTGTAACATTCCAGGTGAAATGGATAATTTACTTTGGACGTTGCAGATATGGTAAAAATGAGTACTTGAGTTGTGGCCAGTTGAATTGACTTGCCTGTCGATGTGGGCAGGAACAATAATAAGGTTTGAAACAGTAAAGCACATCAATAAAGCTCAACGGGGGCTTTGACTGACAAATGCAGCTATTTTTCAATAAAAAGAAGTCATGATTCTTGAGATCCTACAACGAAGGCAGCAATATCTGGCAATACGAAGGACAGGCTAATCCTATTTGGGAAAGTCAAATAACTTTGACCACTAAAACAAGGAAGCTGGAAGCAACAAATATTTACTTAAGAAACTTGCTGAAATAACTAGCCTTGATGGCCTCATTCATTAGGCCTTCATATGTCAGTTTTAGATCAAAACTCATTTTCTGGAAAACTTGACATAATCTCATCACATCTTGCATTGCTCTATGGGCAGGGCCTTCCACAGAGATCCCATAGCGTTTGCATAGCGACTCCAAGTCATGGAGATGTCTCTTATCTGCAGATAACGGTAAAACTCTGTAATTATGGTTATTTCTGTTGTGGATTTACCAAATGGTACAGTATACGTAACTAACTGGGACTGCAAAAATGATATCGACATAACGACAAAAGCAAATAAACTTAGCCACTTCAACAAAAATGGTCTTCACATTCCCAGAACCAAAGGCCAACAAGTAAATACGTACTAAATAACAGCACAAACATGGACACAAACATGGGAAATGGAGTTGTAGTACAAATAACATGGAGTAAAAGAAAGAACTACCAAAACAAGGTTTTAGCTAAAATTGTACTTTGAAAAGTGATAGACAGAAAACAACCCTTGCAAGCAAAAGTGTTATACCCTAAACCCGATGATATGAAGTGTTTTTATACCCAAGAGCCCTGGAGTAAAAATGATGTACCGTCCGATGCCGAAAGCTTCGGCAACTTCCTTGCCAAGCAAAGGGTGTCAACAAACAGCCAATCTTCGGGCATCTGAGCTGAACAACGGTCAAACTCTTGGGCCAGGAAAGGGTCATCAAATCTTTTTACATTATGAGCAACCCATATAACTGGTTTGCCAGGAGTTTGGCGGCTTAACGCCAGTAGTAAATGGAAGTACATCACTGAACCTACATTATTCAGATTAAGATAACATTTAGAGTAAGTTCTGTGTTAATAGAGTCAGACGTACACAGAACCAAATTTCCATTTTAAAAACTTGCAAAGTGCACAAGATTCCTACTCCCTCTGTAAAGAAATATAAGAGCGCTTAGATCGCTACTTTAGTGTCTAAACACTCTTATATTTCTTTACGGAGGGAGTAAAAGTAAAGACTTAGAAACGCCTACCATACTAGTAGTATGGATGGTTATCAAAACATGACAAACAAATTTACTGCACAAATAGACTTACTTTCATATGGTCTTTGTGACAGCACCATGTTGAGGAATGGAAAGGTTGGGCATGAGTACAGGCGTGCGAGTGCGAGTGCGTCCTAATTACTGACAATTTCTTTCATTCAAGCTCGCCGACTAATGTCAAGGGATGGGATGTCGTGATGGGATTGGAAACAACATGAATGCATTGGAAGAGAAACACACCTCGGGACATCAGGTCGGCAGACCAAATCGTTGTTGATGTCGCTGACAGTTGCAAAAGGTACTTAGGAACATCCATCTCAGGATTAACGAGAGTTTCAAATGTGTTATTCTTTCCTCCCCAAAGATCACGGACTGCAAACTCGGTGATTCTATTATGCTTCTGGAAAAAACCAGTGGTCTCAATATCAAAGATAAGAAGAGGCACAGATTGCTCATGTTCAGAAGTCTGCTGAAACTTTAATGGCTGAATTCTGGAAATGCATGTTCTGTCCAAACTAGCTGTCTCTTGAACCCTTGTTGAGAAAAGGTGCCTCTCATAGCTTTTTGGATCAAGCAACTTTCCAGATGACAATCCAGCATGTGGCATACACAACCTGGCAGGACAACTACTCAATATGCTGTTCCTCAATTGACTGAAGCGAAAAAGCAATGCCATTTTGTGTCGGAAGCGTGCTTAGAAATTAACAAACAAAGTGGATGTTCGATGGCTTAGATGAACCACATCAAACGCCTGCATCAATAAAACAACCATATATAAGAGTAGATAGCAAAGAACCAATGACTTGGTTTCACAGTGCAAAAGTTTTAAGCTGGAAAACACGCGATGTAATCTTTCGATTCTGATATCAGTCAGGTCGGACAGTTTGAAGTCGAAACTGCCAGTTGTAATGTGGCAGATGGTACATACAAGGCATCTGTAAGACAGCCGATAGATCCAAATATCCCATTTTGAATGAACTCATTAGCACCTAAAACTATGTACTTTTTAGACAACAACAAAAAAAAAACTATGTATTTAAAACGCACTTCACTTGTCGCTGAACGCATGACTGAATGTACAAACCAGGTCACGTACCAATATAGAACAACAGAGCATCTGACCCATCCAACCTACCCTCCAAGTGAGCGTTATCTATTATGGCCCTCGTGTGGTTATCCTTTCAAAAAATTGACCATGTTGTTCACAGATCAAGAATGGTCCAGGGAATCGCCGTGTAGTTTTGTGGACTTCGAGAATGTCCAGAGCATCTTTTATCGCTTTTTAGTTAACAAAATAGCTGTAGAAAAATTATATTTTTCTTCGGAATGATTCTGAAATGCGGCTTCTATGATCAACTCCTTGAACTGCTACAAAGTACTCCCACCTCAGTGGTATGGTAAACCTCAGTGCTGTAATCCCCGCCCATCTCAGTGTAGTAGTACAGAGTACCACCACGGCAGCACCTTTGAGTCCCCCCCCCCCCCCCCCCCCCACCCCTCTCCCACAAAAAAAAAAAAACGGCACGCACTCAGACCCCAATCTAGAAGGTGTGCCGGGAGGTTAGTTTGGGATTAAGCAAACCCGGAATGAAGGGAAACTCGTACCTCAAAAACCAATGTCCAGGGTTGCGGAGACAGCAGGGACGCGACGAGGTAGACGGGGGACGACGACTAGCGCGAGAGGTGGGGAGGCGGAGGAGCCGGGGGAAGAGGCGTCGGCGGCGTGGCTCTGCTGCGGGACAGCGCGTCGGCGGTGGGCTACGATACGAGAAGGATTTCACACTACGGCCGCATTGGGTGGGTGGGGAAAGAGAGCGGCGTGGGAGGGATAGGAGGGGGGACGGGGAAGAAGACGAGAGGAGGAGAGCACGCGATCTCGGCCACTCGTTTTGCATCCGACGGTTCAGGTCGATCGCTGCAGAAGCAGTTGCCGCACGTCCTTCTGTTAACGGCCCACGACGGCACGATCTCATTTCCCCCCGAAATTGTTGTTACACAGAAATTTGTCATAGAAAGTTTCTATCAGAATTCTTTCTATCAGGAACTCTGCAACTCTACCGTTTGTGTTTTCTACCTAGCGCTCGGTCGGATGATTAGGAGTACATTGGTATCCCCAGCCCATCAGAGTTCAAGTCGTAAATTTAACAGTGTTGCTTGCATTTTTCTGAATTTATTTCAGGACTTCCGGTGATATGCGTTCAGTGTGAGGAGACATTCCCGTCGACTACGAAGGCGTCAGTTTCTATCAGAATTCTTTCTATCAGAAACTCTGCAACTCTACCGTTTCTGTTTTCTACCTAGCGCTCGGTCGGATGATTAGGAGTACAGTGGTATCCCCAACCCATCAGAGTTCAAGTCGTAAATTAACAGTGTTGCTTGCATTTTTCTGAATTTATTTCAGGACTTCCGGTGATATGCGTTCAGTGTGAGGAGACATTCCCGTCGACTACGAAGGCGTCTGCGGCGACTTCGTCAATCTCGAGACGATTTGCCGGCCCAATCTCTCGTAGGTACTCATAGAGATGGGGTGTGCATGCGTGCATTAATAGGGGTGAGTGTATGTGCGTATGTATGAGCGTCTGCGTCTGTACTGTGTTTAAAAAAATAGTGTCAAAGAAAAAAAAACTCTACCGTACAAGTTTTCTTCAGTCGTGGGCAGCTCGAGTGACACAGGCTGCGGCTTAAACTGATCAGCACACTATCTACTTCGATACCCAATGATCAGAATTTGAGATGCGAACCGAATAATCAACAGAATCTTTGCCCTTTACGCAGGCAGCAATGCAGCATCAGCACACAGAGATTGGATGTATTCGTCAGAGTAGGGCCGGCCCTAGCGTTATGGAGGCCCTTGTGCGAATGAGGTACAATGGACATACCAACTATATATAACATAGTAATATAAATATTTTACCAATATATATCGCATATCATGAAAATATGAAGGCATAAACATAAAAGTGTAATTTTAATTAGCAAATAAAGTCTTAATACATCATGTATATATAATTATATGCAAATGATGATTATAAGATATATGCACACAGCTATAAACGACTACTGGATAAATACAACGTGATGAAATGCGCCGGGAGGGGGAGGGGGCCAATGTCCCCTATCCACCCCATAATAATGTTGAAATGTTTTACAAATCATATGTTTTGAAATTTATTTAGATATGTAGATATATTGGGCCCTTATTCAAGATGGGCCCTAGGCCACCGCACCTTTTGCCATGGCATAGGGCCGCCCCTGCGTCAGAGTTGCCGTTCACATGTGTGCGTAGCGCTACTATTTATTTGCTCGTTTCGTTCAGAAGTCCCAATTTCTGAAGCTGTTCTTCGTACAGTTCCTTCTGGAGCCGTTAATCGTTTCTTACCCGAAATTAAGGTATTACCTCCGTTCAGAAATAACTGACGCGGTCTCGGTTCAAATTTGAACTAAAAACCACGTCAGTTATGTCCGATCGGAGAGAGTAAAACGCAGGTTTGGAGAGAACGTATCGCAAGTTCAGGTAAGTAAAATGGGAAGAGCAAAAGGGAAGCTGAATATCACAACTCAGAACCCATAAATAAATAAGTTCATCAGCAGCATGCAGAAATTAACATTTCGACCAGAATAAGCTAGCGTACGTAGTTCGTGAAAAGGAAAAACAGGATCAGATTGTCCTGCGAGCTGGAATTTGGGACAGAAATTCAGTGTTTTAAGCATGTCAAATGGAAAATAAACACTGGCAGATGAGATGCACAGCAGCCAATCTCGTCGGGACACGCGACACAACTTGCAAGCGTCCTTGATTTCTACCTAGCGCCTTGTGGTATGGACATAATGATTCCATGCATGCACTTACAGGCTGCGGAAACATAGGATGCGTTTGGTTATCTGAATCGTTTTTTGCCACTTTGCATACTTGTCCCAGTTGAGCCTGGTTGAACATATCCAGGCAAAAAATCATTATCTGCATGTTGATTGGTTGCCTACATCACCTCTCCTGCATCGTAATAATGCCTCTATGCACTATGTTTGGTTGCTCGCATTGGCTGTGCTCATACTAGTGCACGTTATTTGGTTGCATACACTGAACATGATTAAGAGTTAACAGCTACACATAACACACAGAGTTACATAGTGCCATGGCGATTGCGGTGGACGATGGTGGCGACGAAGCGGTTCGGCGGTGTCGGGTTCACGCTCGGCTGCGGCTGCAAGGACCTCAAGGCCGTGGCGGCCGCGGTGGCTTCCTCGTCGCCGTGCTCCGGCACGGAGGCGTCGACGGCGACCACGGCCACGTCGCAAACACAAATCCCATCCTCCTTGACCCGACCTTGAGATCTTGAGAGGAACGACGCCGGCGGTGGCGCTAATGCAACAGCACGCGAGAGAGAACGATGATGGCGCCGGCGCCAGTGTAGTAGGACGCGAGTGAGGATGCCGAGAGGAACGACGCCGGCGATGGCTTCAGTGTAGCAGGACATGGGAGAGAATACAGAGAGGAACGATGGCCGTGCGAGTGTAGTAGGACATGGGAGAGGAGGTTGAGAGGAACGACGCTGGCGGTGGCGCTAGTGCAACAACACGCGGGAGAGGAGGCCGAGAGGAGCGACGCCGGCGGTGACGCCGTTGTAGCAGGGCACGGGAGAGTAGACCGAGATTAAGGAGTGTCATTAACACAGATCACACATATGTGTACATACGTTCCACGAGGAAGAGGTTAGATCTACTGGTCTAGGATCGTCGAAACAGAAAATGTGCAAGACGAAAGTCGTATGAAACTGCAAGATGAAGCTATTGGTCAAAGGAAATTTCAAACGGTCGACCATGCGCGACGAATTTAACAAAGTTCGTTCAAAATAGCTCCAAACATGAACACGAAATTGAACATTTACGGTCGACGAAACTACGAACTGATCACAAAAATGAAACCATAACATCGATGTGCATCTTTTTATGTAAAGCTTACCTCAAAATGAATCACCGTTGTGTAGATTAGAAGGGATGGAAAAAAATAGATTAGAGAAAGAGGTTATTGGAGGTGAAGAAGAAACAAGGTACAGCCTGTATACTAGGCCGCATGCGCTCCTGCGAGAGGACCCACCCATGTGCAAACGAGTTGGCATGGCTCGCTGGAAACCGCCGATTCCGTCGTTCCAAGACCTGGTCGGGGACTGCTTTAAATTCCGTGCGGGCTAACTTTTGGATGCAGCCCAGTCAACCAAATGGTCCGATTTCTTTCCGCACGGGCCTGGCTGAGAGTAATGCGAGCAACCAAACGCCTCCATACTGTTCCTGGTCGTGCCAATCAGCACGAATGGCAGGCTGCATGAGGACGAAAATCTGGAGATGTTTTGTGCAGAGGCGCAAGTGGAAAAGAACACAAATTGAGATGGACACTGATCTTTCGTGACTTCACCAAGCGACTTGCATGTGACTGCTGCTGCATTGCAGTGCACGAACATGGAACAACAGTTGCTGGACAATTTCAAGATTTTTTTCGAGATTAGCTTTCTAGCCTTCAGAGCATCTCTAAATCCCGAAAAACACGTCTCGTAAAACCAGTTTCGGATGCTCCCGAAAACTGGTTTGCGGTATCACATAGGGCTCGGACGGTACAGACGCCGTAAACTCGTACCGCAAAATCAGTTTTGATTTTTACATTAATATCAACTACAAACTCATATAGTAGATGCAATACACCGAGTAAATATGCAAATATCATACAATACTAGTATGAGAATAGTTCACGTCCAAAAGCATGCATAGTATAAGAGGTAGCAATTAAGTTTATCTTTGTGCAATCAAACACAATTAGACGTGATCAAATCAAGCAACACCATTGTTGACAAGATCATCGCCACCACCACCGGCCATAGCACCACCATCATACATTGACCGAAGAACCATCACCACCATTGTCGGAAGCACCACCACCACCTCCTCCATTGGCCGAAGCACCACCACCATCACCACCATTGTCGGAAGCACCACCACCACCACCTCCATTGGCCGAAACACCACCACCTCCGAAACATGATCTCCATTCTTTTCAACTCCCAAAACTGCCATTGGTTCCATGCCATTCGGATCCACATCAAGAACCGGTCCTCCTCGGCGATCTTGTTGTCCTTCGAAGGCACATCTTCTCTCCCACTTTGCCTCCTTTTGTTCATTCTTCTTCTTGGCCAAGGCCACCTTGGTTTCCAAATGCTTATCCATCATGGTTTCCTTTAACTTCACCATTGTACTAATTTGCTCCCTCAAGCTAGAGCCTCGTCCGACCTCTTCACACTATATTTCTCCAACTTTTTTTCATCAGGCTTTCCCTTGTTTCTTCCTCCCGTTGGTGCATCATCACTATCATCATCGTCTTCCAAGTTAACGAGTGCACCTTTCTTTGGTGGAGCTTCTTGATCCCTCAACATCCATTTCTCACTTCCTTGAAGCAAGTTCCAACAATGTTGGAGTACAAATGGTTTGCCTTTGGAAGTCGGCATTTGGTTGAACCTTTCATGCGCAATGCGACCCTACATTTGAAAAAGAGGCAACTGTGAGCTCGAATTGTCATCAAAGAAAACAAGATCACAAATGTGTACAACAAACTTACCTAGTCATCAATTGTGCAACCACTTTGGAGGTGCATTCCTCACTTGCTCTAAGCAACCACTCCAACGGCCACACTGTTTTTTGATCGCATCCCACCGGCCTTGGAGTGATTTCAATGAACGGGCGGATGGGGTCGGTATGAGCTTATGATACTTGTCCTCGATGCGTTGCCAATATTTTTGCCGGTTTGATGGTAGGGCACAAATGCTGGTGAGACTATGTCATGTGTGAGATCTGGCTGAGTGTAAGGTGGTCATATGAAATAGGCAACTAGACTATGGCACTAGGTAGGATTTCGCTGGTCACTACTGTAACAGCCCTAGACCGGTTCTCTAGATTCTTTGCGTAATATAATTATTATATCGCGATGATTATTTATTTGTTGCATTCATCATGGCATCATCCACGTCGCATCGGCAGTCTATTCTCATCGTACCGAATTCATCCGGGTGTTTTTATAAAAGTTGTAGCCGTTCGTAGTTGTCGCTTCTCTCTTTGTCTTTGTTGACCTTTCTCAGACCCACTTGCAACTTAGCCCGAAAACTTCCACCGACTCGAACCGCCCGATCGTTACCGGAGGGTCCGGATCGACCCCAAACTACCCCAAACATCTTTGTTCCTATAAATATATCCTCTAGTCCATTTTGGACAATCCTAGCCCCTAGCCTCTTGTCCCATCCATCCAATCGCCGCTGCCACTCTTCTCCCTTGGGATCCTCATCCCACCAACTGCAGCCACACCCACCTTGCGTCTAATTTGCATTACTAACTTGCTAAAATGGTTTATTTCATAACTAATTAACCGTAAGTCCAAATTAAATGTTTTATATATGTAAATGGACTAGAAAAACGTGTAGAATACCATGATGCACTTACTTTTCCTATTTAACAACAATAAAATTGTTTTTAGGGCAGAAAAGTACCAAATTAGATTTTCAGCCTCATTTAAATTGCCTAGATAGGTAGTTTACTTCCGCTTCACCTCTTGCCATGTTAAACAACATTTTAAACTTGTTGAGTATATAAATTGAATGTTGAGTTTTGTCAATATGCAACACTTAATGTGTAGTATTTGATTGTTGCGACTTGCCATGCTATGCATATTTAACTTGACATGCATCATGCTTGGTTGTGCATCATTTCATGTATATGTGATGTTTGTTTACCATGTCGTTTGCTTCTTTTAGATTTTTCTTCTTCTCGTTAGCTTTGGTAATGATACAAAGTGCGAGGATTCGTTCGACTACGCTTTTCTCGACTACACTTCGTGGATTCGATCTTCTTCAAAGCGGGATTCCAGGCGAGGATGATCATTACCTTGGATATCTTTACTATCTTTGCTTGCTAGATGTCTCGATGCTATCGTTTGGTCTTGCCACCTACCACTTGTTTGTAAGCCTCCCAATTGCCATGATAAAGCCTCTAACCTCCACCACCTATGCAAACCTTTGTTTGGCTATGTTACCTCTTGCTCAACCCCTCTTATAGCTTTGCTAGTTGCAAGTGCGGGTTGTTTCATGTTTGGGACGTAGATATCATGGGGTATCATTATATCATGCTTATTTAAATTAATCCATCTATACACTTGGTAAAGGATGGAAGGCTTGGCTTTTTGCTTGGTGTTTTGTTCCACTCTTGCCTCCCTAGTTTCCGTGATACCGGTGTTATGCTCCTTGATGGCACTCCTAACGTATGTGGGGTTTTTGGGGGCCCCTTGATCATTCTGCATATGTGTTGAACTTTTCCAGCAAGGCCCAACATTGGTTTTGAAATTTGCCCACATAATAATACTGATAATTAATTAACGCATAGGGGATGATCAGCATGTGGATTTTTAATTCAAAATAAGCAGGTGGGCCAGTGCTGAGGGTGTTGGTCCGAAATTGTCAACCGCCGGTAGCCACCTGGGGCAACTCGGGTTTTGGATTAATGGAAGTTTGGACGAGATGAATGAGTCAGGGATAGAGTGCGCGCGGCTCAGAGCCGGATCTGACTCGCCGGGAGGTCTTACTGGAGTAGTTTTACCTTAGGTGGAGGACTTTGTACTTCCGAGCTCCTGGAATGCACGTGGCTATCCACGGGGCTCTTTCGGACTATTTGAACTCGGAGGAACGGGTATGCTTATGATAATTTATAATGGATGAGTTGGAGCACTCTGCAGGGTTAAATCTTTCGGAAAGCCGTGCCCGTGGTTACGTGGCGACTTGGAAATTTATAACAGCCGGTTGTAGAGAACTTCAAACTAAATTAACTAAAACTTGCCAACTGTGTGCGTAATTGTGATCGTCTCTTCTTGTGAGATTGGGATCAAAGAAGAGAACGTGATGGAGTTATGAATGACTCGTGGGTTGGTGTTCAGGATCACTTATTGATCATTCTAGTTGCGCCCCCTTATGCGTAGGATTTATCTCATCTTGTTCTAGTACTCGTAGGAATAGTTGGTTTACAAATGCTTAGTACTTACTGCAACCTCACCACTTAACCATATCCAACCCATTAAGTATTGCTAGTCTTGATATCCTTGGTAATGTTATTGCTGAGTCTCAAGGACTCACGGATACCACAACAACAACAACAGGTGCAGGTACAGTAAATCGATGTTCTAACGTGAGAGTTCTTCTTCTTCGACGACGATCATAGAATGGATTCCCAGTTGGCAGCCTGGTATTAGATGTGGTGGACGTCTTTCTTATTTCATCTGGGGCCTCTTAGGCCAGATTTGCTTCTTATCCGTACCCGAATCATGTATTATTGTATGATGATTGTTATGGTGGACCATGATACTTATTTTGTTACCCCTGTATGTTGTGGCGAGTGTAAGCCAACTTAAATATTGTATCTCATCTCTTCTTGTATGGTATTTGTTGTGATGTCCACCTTGCTTCCGACATGTTACACTTGCGTGTATGATATTAGTCACATGTTAGGGCCAACCTAATATGCGCTTCTATCCTTAGCAAGAATTGCAAAATCCTCAATGAGGCTAGGATCACACGTTGGTGCTACAACTATCCATTGCAATCCAAATATTATTATTTTGCGTGCCTAGGGTGAGTTAAATGTTATTATTTATTTATACGGGACGTTTTTACTTCGTGTTAATTAAAGATACTCTATCCATCTAAATATACAGGACGATAATACGTTTTTTGAGGTTTATTTGACCATTCATAATATTAATTATATATGAGATGTATAATATAAAAATTATGTCATTGAAAACTTCTTTCACATAAGAATTTGACGATATACTTTTTTGTAACACACACATCACATATTATTGCTCTAACTCGTGATCAAAGGAAACCTCAAAAAACGTATTATACCCTATATATTCGGATGGAGGGAGTATGCTATTTCTATTTATGTACCTCATTAAATAAATTATTTTGAATATTCTTTGCTATAATAAGCATAATGAACAATGTAAACACTCTCATGTATATTAGATACACATTGTTCTATCATTCCAATATTTGTCACTGAAAATATATTTTCTAGCATTAAGTACAATTTCCAGTTTTATACCAAAAAAATTGCATTTAGTTCAGGATGTTCAAGAAATTGTGTTGTTACAATAGATTCCACTCTAAATTATATGTTTCTACGCATCATTTTCCATAGGATCGCTAGATATCTACAAAACCTGATAGTGTTTTTAGAGTGTATGTATCTTGCAAGTACATTGCCAAAGGTTTCTAGAGTACAAGAATATTGTGTGAATAAATGGGTACTTCCAGCTTATAGGAAATGTCAACTACCACTGGTACAGCGAGCTGCTATACAAACGGGTTTTAACCCCATTCCGCGACACAGTTTTAAACCGTCGCCTTGCCTGTGTGTGCGATAGGGGGGGGTCTTCCCACATGACCCAGAAACCGTCCGCGATAGGGAGCACGCAAGCATACGTTTCGCAGAACTAAGCGTATGTGATGCCCACATCTTTCCCAAACGCTCCGTCCTTGCTACTCGTTTGTGCTCGCATTACCATCGCACTCGGTATTCTGTGCTGCAACGTTTGCGATGCTCACCCCATCACAAACAGTTCACAATTTTACACCGTATGCGAAGCTTGAATATCCCACACATTTGTATGTACATAAACGTTTGAGATGTATAAAATGTCCCAAATGATTCATCCGTATTACCCGTGTCGGATGAAGGCCTATCGCACGCGTTCTTCTATGAGCAAACGTTTATGATGCACATGACATCATAAATAGTTCATAATTGCCTAGCGTGTGAGATAAGGTCACTTTCACAAACATTTATTAAGAAGGAACTGCGTGCGTTCTTATTGTTAATCTCACACGTTTTTTCTTGTCTGATTGTGTGTGCAGTAGAGTTTCATCGCACACGTACTGATCTGAGAAACGTGTCTGATCTTGATGTTTATCACAGACGTTTTGCTTTCGCAAACCGTGTGCAGTGTAATGGTCTGCAGATCATAATTTATCCCTAATTTAATCCCTGCATTTAAAATTCACAGAATTTGAAATTGAAACAGATTTTCAATATGAAAGTAGGCAATCACTTATTTCACATCGAACCATGTTTATTACAAATACAAGTTCAAGGACGAGTGAATAATTCGATGCACAGGTACATGTACTGAAGAACTACAAAAGCAGCAAAGAAAGAATGATGAACCACAGTTGTATTTAAGACTATAAAGAGAGAGGTGGAAGACATTATGGTTGCTGGAGAAGGTGAAGCGGAATGCCCATATTGTGACCTCCTCCATGCCTAATGCGCGCACGACTCTAGGCCAACCCCTTGTGATGGCCGCCCGCCCATCCTTCACTGTCTTCATTAGGACTTCTCGATGCTCATTGTAGTCTCAATGAAATACTTTAACCTTCATTGCATGTCCACCAATCATGTACTTTGCAAGGTAATCTTGAGTAAACTGCTTTGGGAACCACTGCAAATGAAAAAGATTCAGACATTATTATCTAACAACTCATTATGGGCAGTAAAAAGAGAAGGCTACAGAGTTCGTAGTTACCATCCTACAGCTCACTGTTGTGTTGGATAGAGCGTAGACAAATAATTTAATTGCCATCGGTCGTATCTTTTTGCTAATAATTCTTATCAGTTTCCTCACTTGATGCTGGTTCATGAATATCTCATTGCCCCATATGCAAAAAGGGCCGAGGCGTGGATCTTTGCCTAGGAGATATGTACCTACAAGCAACAAGTCAATATTAGAAGCTAAAAAGTGTCCAGCCGTGGATTTGTATGCACTACATTATGGAACGGAGGCAGTATAAGCCGAGGGATGAAACTAACCTCGGTGGAAAATGCAGGCCACTCCCTTTGTTGTCCTGCGTAAGTACATGGAAAGGCGTGATAAGTACTACAGGCTTAACATCAACCAAATATAGCCATGGTAAACAACAACATCTCAAAATGACAGCTTGAATGTGTTGGTTTCAGCATGATGTTAAAGCAGATAAAAAATGAAAGGGAATGTTAACTACAACAGGCTTAACAGGGACCAAATATTGTAATTCAAACTGGTACTGTTGAAAATGAATAGAACATAGCTCATGCTTAAACATCACACTGCATAAATGTGTAAAACTGAAATAAAGGGCATGTGTTAACTTCACCAGGCATAACAGGAACCAAATATAGTCGTTCAAACTGGTATTGATAAAATCGAACTGCACAGTTCATACTTGCACATAATGAACATTACATTGTGAATAACTGAAATAAACAAGGCATATATGCTCACTATAACAACTTAATATAGCCATTGAAAACTGGACAGAGGCTCACTGCAACCAACCTAACAAGCAAATACAGATAAACAAGGCACCTGCTTGAAAACTGGACAAAGGCTCACTGCAACCAACCTAGCTAACAAGCAAATACAGATAAACAAGGCATATGCTTGAAAACTGTACAAAGGCTCACTGCAACCAACCTAACAAGCAAATATAGATAAACAAGGCATCTGCTTGAAAACTGGACAAATGCTCACTGCAATCAACCTAACAACCAAATACAGATAAATAGGGCATCTGCTTGAAAACTGGGAAAATGCTCACTGCAACCAACCTAACAACCAAATACAGATAAACAAGGCATCTACTCACTATAAACAACCAAATATAGCCATTGGTGAAACTGAAGTGGACAATTCATACTTAAACATCAGATAGCCATATTGAACATTACATTTTTGCATAACTGAAATAATTAAACACGGCACAGTTAAAACATCGCATGGCAAAAGCTACTACAACAATGGGTACGAATTGGCTAGCTAGAAAAGGTAAGATTTGCTTATAGGATATTGCCTCACTTTTCATGGACGAAATCCTTCCACTTGGAAGAGCACAGACCCAGGGTGTGATCCCTGATGTCGCAGATGGGTTGTCTCACCTTGGAAGAGCTGAAAACACATTTGCTCCCTTGGTGGTTTTGGTAATTCATAACAACATATATCTCATTGAACTAATGTCCATTCAAGTTAAAGATTTCAGGATATTCAATGATTGGCATGGCATGGACTAGAGACGTGGACTCTACATTTTTGGTTTAGTGATCCAAGATCACATTGAGTCCATAGGAAAGCTAATACTATTAAAAGGGGATGAGGTGTTCCTTAATGATCTTTTTGCTCAAGTGCTTAGTGACAGTACTCCTAAACCCTCAACCACTCTCTCAATCCCAAATATGTCCAAAACCTACATTCCAACTCGGCCCCACCGAATTTCTCTATCCGTCCCCACCGAGTTCATCCAAGACTTAGCCACTGCCAAAACCCTAACAAATCGGATCCACCGAAATGGATCTCGGTCTCACCGAGATGGCCTTGCCAACTCTCTGTAATCGCTTGCACTCACTTCGGTCTCACCGAGTTTTGCAAATCGGTCTCACCGAGATGGCTTGCCAACTCTCTGTTGCCTTATTGCTTCACTTCGGTCCTACCGAGTTGATGCAATCGGTGCCACCGAGATGAGGATTGCCCTAGCCATTGCACTTCGGTCCATCCGAGTTGTTCGTATCTGTCCCACCGAGATTCCTAAAGTTCATATCTTTTACACAGTTTGGTGCTACCGAGATTATTGTTTCGGTGCCACCGAGTTGAGTCAAAAGTGTGTAACGCTTGGATTTTGTGTGGAGGCTATATATACCCCTCCACCACTCCCTTCTCAGAAAGGAGAGCCATCAGAACGTGCCTACACTTCCACCATACATTTTCTGAGAGAGAACCACCTACTCATGTGTTGAGATCAAGATATTCCATTCCTACCATTTGAACCTTGATCTCTAGCCTTTCCCAAGTTGCTTTCCACTCAAATCCTTCTTCCACCATAGCCAAATCTGTGAGGAGTTGTTTGAGTGCTGGAAAGACTATCATTTGAAGCACAAGAGCAAGGAGTTCATCAACAACACACCGTCTATTACCTTTTGGAGAGTGATGTCTCATAGATTGGTTAGGTGTCACTTGGGAGCCTCCAACATGATGTGGAGTTGAACCAAGCAGTTTGTAAGGTCAAGGAGATCGCCTACTTCGTGAAGATCTACCCCGAGTGAGGCTAGTCCTTCGTGGACGTAAGCCATGGTGGAATAGACAAGGTTGCTTCTTCGTGGACCCTTTGTGGGTGGAGTCCTCCGTGGACTCGCGCAGCCGTTACCCTTCGTGGGTTGAAGTCTCCATCAACGTGGACGTACGATAGCACCACCTATCGGAACCATACCAAAAACCACCGTGTCTTCATTGCGTTTGAATTCTCCGATCCCCTCCTTTACATACATATGCAATTGCTTACTTTCCGCTGCTATACTCTTAGAATTGCATGTGTAGGGTGATGCTTGACTTGTATTGCTGCTAAAATCTGCCTACAATTAAAATCTGGGAAAAGGTTAGGTTTTATTTGGTCAAGTAGTCTAATCACCCCCCCCCTCTAGACATACTTTCGATCCTACAAGTGGTATCAGAGCTTTGGTCTCCTTAAGCCTTGATTTCCATTGCTTTGGTGATCATAGCCTTGGTTTCACAACCTAGGAGAGTAGGGCGTCTAGTGAGGGTAACTATCACCGTAGAGGTCCATATTTTGATGGTACAAACTTTGCTAGTTGGAAACATAAGATGAAAATGCATATTCTTGGTCATAACCCTGCCGTTTGGGCTGTTGTTCGTGTTGGCTTGCAAGGTGACTTCTTTGAGGATGGCAAGGAACCGGATCGTGAAGCAACCCCGGAAGAATTGAAGATGTTGCAATATAATGCTCAAGCTTGTGACATTCTATTCAACAGTCTATGTCCCGAAGAATTCAACAAAATCAGCCGCCTCGAGAATGCAAAGGAAATTTGGGATACTTTGGTTGATATGCATGAGGGTACCGAGTCCGTCAAGGAATCTAAGTTGGATGTGCTTCAAAGTCAACTTGACAAGTTCAAGATGAAGGATGGTGAAGGAGTCGCTGAGATGTACTCTAGGCTTGCTCTCATCACAAATGAGATTGCCGGCTTAGGAAGTGAAGAGATGACCGACAAATTCATCATCAAGAAGATACTTAGAGCCTTGGATGGAAGATATGATACCATCTGCACATTGATCCAAATGATGCCAAATTACAAAGATCTCAAGCTCACGGAAGTCATTGGAAGGATTGTTGCTCATGAAATGTCACTCAAGGACAAAGAGGAGCTGCACAACAAATCAAGTGGTGCTTACAAGGCCTCAACCGATGCTCCAACAACTTCAAAGGACAAGCTTCAAAAAGAGATTGATTCATTTGAAGAAGCTCCTCAAGCCATGGTCAAGTGGGTTCCCAAGACTTCTTCAAGTTCTACTTCATCAAGCGCTACTACAACTCCAAGGATTCCCATCAAGTTGATGTGGGTCCAAAAGAAGAAGAACTAGAGAGTTCTTGAGGGTGACTCCGCCAACAAACTTCACTCATATTCTTTATGGCAAGAACTTGTGCAACCAACTTCCACATTTTGCACTAGTTCATGTAGTCACAAACCCTCTTGTTGGTAAGGCAAGGGACAAGGTATTCGATGCATTCATGGACATCATCATATGTGTATTTCACTCTATGTCCATGGATATCCTTGTATATTCCTTGTGTGGGACTAACCCATGTAGGTATTGAAAGCACAAAACTCCAAAGGATTGCTCCCAACTCTTGATGGTCTACATCAACATTGAGCATCCACATCTTCAACATCTACATGAAGTCATCATCGACAAAACCCAAGGTTAGTTCATCCCTCTTAGGGGGGATATCACATCTAGGGGGAGCTTTGCTCTAAGCAATTGAGCTAAAGCAACTCTAATGGTGTGAACACATTAATGCTTTATGTAAAAGTGGTAACCCCACTTGTGCCTAAACGATGAGTATGACCTATGATCAAATGTTCTCATTTGGCTCCTAAGTCAATATACTCATATATAGATGACCTAGTCATCGCCATTGCTTGATAGATGCTAGAATTGGTTGTGCATGTTTGACACATATTTCATTTGCTATCTTATTGTGTGAGCATGTTGGTTTGCATGTTTTCATCATTCGAGGACATCCATTTGTTGTTTTGATTGTCTTGGTTTTTCTGGCCAAGTGGATGTGCAAGAATGCCTAAGTACCTTCTCTAGCTATCTATGCTTTCTTGTCTCAAATTCTATTCTGGCTGCATCACAAAAATTGAATAAGTCATTTTTGGACCCTCCGGGTGAGGAGCACTCGGAGCCACCGATCTGAAAGGGCTGAACCTCCAAAACCTTCTAAATGATTTCGGCCGAATCAATTCACTCAAACTCGGTCCAACCGAAATCACTTAGATTGATCTAGGTTTTCCATCTCGGTGCTACCGAGTTGAACCATTTCGGAGTCACCGATGTGCTGACCTGCGTGCAGTTACACATATCGGTGCCACCGAGTTGTTCAACTCGGCGCCACCGACAGCGTACGGGTATATATATCGCGCAGACCGAACGGTTGAAATTTCTCGCCCCACTCGTTCCCGCTCCTCGTTGCTGCCATCGCCCTTCGTCTTCGGACTTCACCGTCATCTCCAGCGCGCCCTCGCCGCCGGATTCCGCCGCCGTCAACGGCAATCTGCCCCGCCGTTGCCGCCGTAGAGGATCTCCACCAAGTTAGGGTGAGATTCGAACCCTTTCGTGCTTCCTCTTTCCGATTCAATGCACGATTGGACTGCCTGAATTCATGCCACGGATTGAGAACTCCTGTTCCACTACAAATTCCGTAGATTAGATTCGAGCGAAATTTTTAGGTTTAAGTTTCCGCCGAATGCATCTCGGACCGACCGATTCAAAAATTTCGGTCCTACCGATTTGGCCTCTGGCCATAGCACTAGTACGTCTCGGTGCCACCGAGTTGTACGAATCGGTGAGACCGAAAGTAAAGTCTCAGTGAAACCCTAGCATCTCGGAGCCACCGAAACCCATATCGGTCTGACCGAAGTGGCGTGTAAGGTTTCTGTAGTATGCTTTGGTGTCACCGAGATAATCAACTCGGTCCATCCGATATGCATCCTGTGAAAACTTGAAACTAAGAGTTGAACTCAAATTTTATGAAAAATCTCTGCTTTTTGTGATGACTCATCTACTCTACCCATACCTATCTATTCACAGGGTCAGCTCAGCAAGATGTCAGACAGCAGTGACAGTCAGAACAGGTCTGAACAGCAGGCAGAAATGAGTGAAGGGTCAATCCCTGCAAAAAATTTCTATGAGGGAGAGAGGAGCTCTCCAGATCTTCCCAAAGCTGCAACCAGAACAAGGAAGAAGAAAACCTCTGACAGTGAGGATGAGGATTTTGTTGCAAGTGAAGCTGCAACTAAGAAAAAGAGAGTAGTGCTTGCTAAGGAGTACATCACCAAGCCTATTTCTACCAAAGAGAGGACTGTTGTGAGGAAAGTGCCTAAGCAGACTATGCAATTCACTCTTGAAGAGACTAGTAACACAGAGGCAGCTGGAGGAACTAAGAAGAAGAGAGTAAGAAAAACTCATGCCTGAGTAATTGGCAGACCCTCCATGATGATTGATGAGGAAGAAGAGGAGGAGGAGCCAGCAGCCACTGCACCCCCTACAAAAGCTTAGAAGCTTATGTCTGAAGCAATCAAGACTGCTGCCCCCAAGTCCAAGCCTAAGGTGTCAGCACCAAAAAGATCTACCAGGAACATTTCAGCTGCTGAGAAGAACAAGGCCCCAGTGCCTGAGTCAAACGTTGATGAAGAGCCTCTAGTGCTCAGAAAGTTGAAGCCTAAGATTCCAGACCATGACAATGCACACCCAGTTGCGGAGAACATGATGCTGAGGAAGGATAAAGGACTGCGTCAATGGAGACAGTCAGATCCTTATGCTATAAGGAGGAAGACAGCGTGTGATTATCGCTTTCACACTCGTGAACAACAGGATTTCTATGAAATAGTATTGCTTGACAAGAAGCCCATTGTTAGTGACATGAAATGGGTGGATTGGGAATACATTGATGAGAATGAAGATTATTTTTCCCATGTCCATGAGAGCTCCAGGATTGCAGGAGTTGACGACTTTGTTGGACAGAAGTTGACCAAGTGGAATGATGAAATGGTCATGCAGTTCTACTCCACAGCTCACTTCTATCCAGATGGCAGAATAGTGTGGATGACAGAGGGTATCAGGTACCAGTCAACCATATCTGAGTGGGCAAGTCTTCTTGGTGCTCCCAAGGAAGAGGATGATGACATAGACATCTATGCCAAGCTCAAGATGGATCACAACTCCATGAAGAACATGTACACTGCAATTCCAGAGAAAGACCTTGAGACTCACAAACTTAGATCAGTGAAGCATCTGCTACCAGGATTGGCCACCACGAACACAATCTTGCGGTACACCTTGCTACCCAAGTCAGGAGATGACAAAATGATTCGTGGCCACTCTATCAATTTGCTGCATTTGTTTGATACACCTCAGAAATTCAAGGTGATGAGCCTGATAGTAGAGACTATCAAGAGGACTGCAGCAGATCAGAAGAGATCGTGCGGATATGCTCCACACATTCAGCTATTGATCAATTCCAAGGTTGGAACCAGCACATACCTTCTTGATCGAGAGCACTTGCCACTCCGTCCAGAGTTTGAGGACAATGTGATAGTGATGGATCCTTCGCATCCCACTTCAGCACAAGCCCAAGAGAAGATCCGCAAAGCCAAAGAAGCAAAAGCAGCTTAGGAGGCATCAGCTCCAAATGCTCCAATTGCCAATCTCAAGACACCCAAGGACCAAATGACATATCTGCTTGAAGCCACTCTGAGGATTGAGCGAAGTTTGGCCAACCTCACCCAGACCCAGGCTAGTTTTGAGCGGATTATTGAGACTAAATTTCATGATCTAGATGTCAAGGTGACAGAGATTCAGACGACAGTGGAGCAGCTGCAGAATGATGTTGATGCTGTCAAGACAGCCTCATCTGATGACAGTGGAGATGACAGACCTACCACAGAGCGCTTTCAGACAGTGCCTAGGGCAGCCAGGTCAGCTGTAATACCAGTTGTGGATCCACGGACCACAGTATCTGCACCAGCTGCTACAACCATAGTGCCACCTCAGGTCTCCACTCCACCAGCCCAGCAAACATCCGCCGAAGTCTTCGCGGACGCTCTTATCTCAATGCCGTCTACGCACACCGGAGCAGCCAGCAGAAGATCGCCTTCAGGAGCTTCGGAGGACCGTGCCTAGAGTGCCGACTAGTCCTATACCTATTCGAACTTTTTGGTACTTGTTGCCAAAGGGGGAGAATCTGTATAGATCATAGGCTTCGAGAGAGAGTGTTTTGCTTTGATTTGCTCGAGTTCTTTTGCTACTGCTTGTTTGATGCTACCTTGCTATGTGTGTGATTGCTACAGTGTCTGTGAGATATTCTATCATTTATGCTTGTGATTGGTCATACTATGATTATTGTGATGATCAATGCTTATCCTTATCATTATCTTGTGATGATCAATTACTTATGTTGGTGATGCGTGCTTATTATTTCAATCATATCATTTTGCGCGCTCCACCAAGATGTACGTGACATGGAAGAGTGACCCATGAGCCTAATCAATTGTGCATTTGCATTCAAACGCAAATCTTTAAATAATGCACAAACTTAGGGGGAGCTCTTGCTTATCACATACTTCTTAAAGCGACGATGCATTTCATTCATTTAATCATTTGTCGAAGCTTTGATCTATATGTTGTCATCAATTACCAAAAAGGGGGAGATTGAAAGCACATTTGCTCCCTTGGTGGTTTTGGTAATTCATAACAACATATATCTCATTGAACTAATGTCCATTCAAGTTAAAGATTTCAGGATGTTCAATGATTGGCATGGCATGGACTAGAGACGTGGACCCCTCAAAATGCTAAGGACAAGGATTGGCAAAAGCTCAAGACTCTACATTTTTGGTTTAGTGATCCAAGATCACATTGAGTCCATAGGAAAGCTAATACTATTAAAAGGGGATGAGGTGTTGCTTAATGATCTTTTTGCTCAAGTGCTTAGTGACAGTACTCCTAAACCCTCAACCACTCTCTCAATCCCAAATATGTCCAAAACCTACATTCCAACTCGGCCCCACCGAATTTCTCTATCCGGCCCCACCGAGTTCATCCAAGACTTAGCCACTGCCAAAACCCTAACAAATCGGATCCACCGAAATGGATCTCGGTCTCACCGAGATGGCCTTGCCAACTCTCTGTAATCGCTTGCACTCACTTCGGTCTCACCGATTTTTGCAAATCGGTCTCACCGAGATGGCTTGCCAACTCTCTGTTGCCTTATTGCTTCACTTCGGTTATTCCGAGTTGATGCAATCGGTGCCACCGAGATGAGGATTGCCCTAGCCATTGCACTTCGGTCCATCCGAGTTGTTCGTATCGGTCCCACCGAGATTCCTAAAGTTCATATCTTTTACACAGTTCGGTGCTACCGAGATTATTGTTTCGGTGCCACCGAGTTGAGTCAAAAGTGTGTAACGGTTGGATTTTGTGTGGAGGCTATATATACCCCTCCACCACTCCCTTCTCAGAAAGGAGAGCCATCAGAACGTGCCTACACTTCCACCATACATTTTCTGAGAGAGAACCACCTACTCATGTGTTGAGATCAAGATATTCCATTCCTACCATTTGAACCTTGATCTCTAGCCTTTCCCAAGTTGCTTTCCACTCAAATCCTTCTTCCACCATAGCCAAATCTGTGAGGAGTTGTTTGAGTGTTGGGAAGACTATCATTTGAAGCACAAGAGCAAGGAGTTCATCAACAACACACCGTCTATTACCTTTTGGAGAGTGGTGTCTCCTAGATTGGTTAGGTGTCACTTGGGAGCCTCCAACATGATGTGGAGTTGAACCAAGCAGCTTGTAAGGGCAAGGAGATCGCCTACTTCGTGAAGATCTACCCCGAGTGAGGCTAGTCCTTCGTGGACGTAAGCCATGGTGGAATATACAAGGTTGCTTCTTCGTGGACCCTTTATGGGTGGAGCCCTCCGTGGACTCGCGCAGCCGTTACCCTTCGTGGGTTGAAGTCTCCATCAACGTGGACGTACGATAGCACCACCTCGCCAAAAACCACCGTGTCTTCATTGTGTTTGAATTCTCCGATCCCCTCCTTTACATACATATGCAATTGCTTACTTTCCGCTGCTATACTCTTAGAATTGCATGTGTAGGGTGATGCTTGACTTGTATTGCTGCTAAAATCTGCCTACAGTTAAAATCTTGGAAAAGGTTAGGTTTTATTTGGTCAAGTAGTCTAATCACCCCCCTCTAGACATACTTTGGATCCTACAAAAAGCCATAGTGGGTGCCCTTCGGGTGGTCGTGGTCGATGAGATCTGACTTGGCAGCTGAGGATCCCAAGCCACTGCCGTAGAACGTGTCCTTCAGAAATGACATAATGGGCTCGATGGCGTACAAGGATCGCAAATCCTTGACCGCGAGGTGGAGGAGATAAGAGGCGGGGCCTTCGAAGAGATCGACGGCGGTTGAACCAGAGGCGTTGGGGATGGACCACTTAACCTGTGACACGGCCCATGTTAAGCCTTCGCTGTAGACGAGCTTAATGTCGTAGCCAGCTGTCCTGAGATTCAGTAATACGTGAGCCCGCTGACGTGAAGCCTTCGCCATGGCGACGTAGTCAACGTCCTCGCCGGCTTCCGCGGCGAGGTGTTCCTCGAACGACGGCCACCCCGACATCGTCCGGCGGAGAGGCCATAATAGACCTCCTTTTGGTCATACGCTCCTCGGGCTCCCCGGGATATGTGGTCGGGCTTAGGCTGTGACTCTCTGGAGTAGGGGATGGGGATCTGGGGGGAGGGACACCAGAGGCCTCATCTAAAAACTCAGGGCGGCGAGGGTATGGGAATCGGTGGGTAACCTGAACTTATCTAAGCTAGGAGGCATGGGCAAACTGGCAGGGGTTGGTGGCGGCAGCGGCAGCGGCGGCGGCTTCGGCGGCGGCGGTGAGCTAGGGTTCAAGCGGGGGTGGTGTAGAGTGTGGAGGGGGACGAGGTGAGGGAGGGTGGTGTTTGAGGATATGGCGCGGCTAGTGGAAATTTTAGTAATGGTGGGTGGAGATGGTGGTGGACGAGGGAGGGCGACGGTTCAAATGCCTCGGCTACTGGAATTTTACTATCAAGTCGGTGGTGGAGGTGTGAGGGTGACGGTTGAAATACCGCGGCAACTAAAATTTGGGTAAAGGAAATGAAGCGGGGCGGGAGCAACCAGATCGCACACGGTCAAACATAATAATTGTGTATGATAATAAGGCAAAGCCGCGGAACCACCAATTTTTGCATCGCTCAAGGCGGGTAGCTTTTTTTGAGATTTCTAGGTAGATGGTTTGTCGTACACGGTTCGTCCTAATTTTCAGACGCATACGTGGAATTCTCATCCTAAATATCCTGTACACAGTACCCTTCACCCTTGTCGGCGCTTGCGAAGTCGTGGCGATTTTACAGGGCACGAGCTTCGCACACGGTTAAGCCAGTGCACCCGTGTCTGTTGCACGTACGTTCGCACGCAGTTTTTCATCCGAGGCGTCTGCTATTTTATATAGCACCATTTGGCAACAAAAAAACGCGAGAGAGGGTAAGAAGACAACCACAACAACATATGGCCCAAATATATATGTATGAAAAGGGTGGTGTCTAATGTTCAAATTCCCAACACACAACTTTGACGCGCGGGCCCACGGGTAGGCGCGTCATCGAAGATCGGGTGAGAGGGGCCAAAAGACAACAACCACCTGGAAGTGGCCAAATATATGTAGGAATAAAGGGTGTGATGTTTAAAGACACAATGCACAACTTTGATGTGGCACCTCCCACGCAAACCGGAAAGCCCCCTTGGATATCTATAATGACGGGTTAAGGTCATAGCTAGGTGCCTGCCCCACCCCCACTTCGTGTCGGCGGGACGCATGCACGTACTCATACTTTGGTCGGACATGCATGCATCACCTACCATAAGACGGACCAAGTGAATCTATCTTGGCCAAACAACCACTGTTGTTGTCGGACAAAAAGGGATATAATAGACCGCTCGGGCCCATAGATTGGACCATCACCGTAAACCGCACGAGAGGGGCCACAAAACCAGCACCACCTGCATGGGGCCCAAAGTGATGTACGTTGGAAGGGTGATGTGTTTTGAATACCCATTAATGTACAATTTTGATGTGGCGCCTACCTCACGAAATGGACACCCCCCCATGAAAGGTAGGTAGTAATTAAGGACGACGTTGACGTACGTAGGGTGTCGATCCAACCCCCCATTTCGAGCGCATGAGAGGGAATCCTGAGAACGCATGAGCTCAAACTTTGCTCGGACATGTCACCATGACCCGCGGTAACACGAACCAGGAGGAATCCATTCATGGCCAAACCCCCTCGTTGTCGGCCAAAGGGATGATATATATAGACCAGGCCCACAGATAGGCGTGTTGTTGAAAACCGCACATGGGAGACGGGGTCGATCAGAAGACCCTATATGTACCTTGCATGCGGCCCAAATATATGTATATATGGGTGGTGTGTGATGTGTTTAAATCCCCAATGCACAACTTCGATGGGGCACCAGCTGCATTACAAACCGAACACCATACCTCGAGGAAGCCACGTTACGTATGATGTCGGTTCTCCAACTTCGAGCCGGCGGGAGGGAATCGAACAAATGTTCCCCAACTAAATTTGGTCTGACATGTCGTGACCTATACCAAGAGGAAACCGTCATGGTCAAACCCTTCTCGTACATTGACAGGTCATTACAGACAAATTTCAAAACAAGTACGTTGTGGGTCAAAGGATAGAACATGCGGGCCCACAGATCTCGAACGTGGTGGGTCAAAGGATAGAACGTGGCGGGCCCACAGATCATCATTCTCCGATTTTTCAAAACAACAAATAACAAAAAACATCATTCTCCAAATTTTCAAAACAAGTACGTTGTGTGTCAAAGGAAAGAACATGCGGGCCCACAGATCTCGAACGTTTGTGTGTCTAAGGATAGAACGTGGCGGGCCCACAGATCAATCTCGATCATTCTCCGATTTTTCAAAACAACAAATAACAAAAAACATCATTGTCCAAATTTTCAAAACAAGTATCTCAAGATTTATTTAATCGACATGACCGGTCACTACAAACACATTTAGATGCTAAATGTGTGTAATGACCGTATCATGGCGCTTAAATGAAGCTTGAGATATAGCAACTTCCCACCCGGTCACCCATCCTTAGACTGCTCCAGCCCCAAGCTCGCTTAACTTGTGCGTTCTATTCGACTAGGCTAGTGGATGGGAAGCTGCCCCTTGCTGATAAGAGTTGCCTCCTCGCGTTTAAGGCGTTTACCGATGGTCACCGCGTGGGACCTACTCCTTACTATCACACACGTTTGTGCTTTTAGAAACTGTGTGCAATCTTTACATACGGGACCACTTCCATTCAAACTTACATTATTTTTTTACTACTTAAAACCACTAGCCGGAAGAAGCAAAAGCTTTGCCTTTCCATTAATTAAGAACAACATAGTTGCCCAGTTAATTGCGGAAAACCGAGCTAAAACCGATACAAACAGGGCCTAAACCTACGGGAACTCTTGGCTGAGCATGAACTGGTACAGGCCTTCGTCCACACGTCTGATACGCTCGCGGAACTGCTGTACCGCAATATCGATCTCCGCCCAGGATATTTCATCGGCGACGGTCGATTCCAAGCCGCGACAAGTATTTTGCTCTACTTCGTCGTTGGCGGCACCTGGGGGCCCGAGGAGGTCGAAGAGCCAATCGACCAGCCCGTTGGCGTCGTGGCGGCGGATTCTGGCAGTGCGAACTTCGTCCGGCGCAATTATGGCGCTGACGGTGTCTGCCCATTCCTGGCGGGGAATCAGGATGCTTACCGGCCCTGGAAACGGCCTCTCGAGTGGTTGAGTCAACAGGATGCTTACACGGCTCCGCTCAGATAGTGCGGCACACCGCACCTGATGCGTGGGGGCGTTCTCCCGCTCTTGCGCGGCAGCGCTTTGCCACTCTTGCTCCGCTTCGCTCCATGGGCGGCGACGAACACGTGTGTAGACATTGGCCCGCTCAAGCAGTGGGGCGCGATGATACCGCTCACGCTCGGCGGTGCGCTGCCGCTCTTGCTCTGCGGCGTGCTGCCTCTCTTGCTCCGCGGTGCACGGCCATTCTGGCTCTCTGGCCTGCTCCGGCTCGTTCTCCTCGTCGAGGAGGTTGATGACAGCGGCGGCGCTTCGCCGGATTGGCATGCTTGGAATGGTATACTGCGGTATGGCCGGTGTGTCGCCACCTAGCCTTCTATGCCCACTGACACTGGCAGCGGGAAACCGATGGGGGGAGTCGTGGGAAACTGATTGGGGGAGGGGTGGCGGGAAATCGATTGGGGGAGTGGCGGGAAACGGTAGCGTGTTTGCATATATAAGACCATTAATATGGTAAATTTAGGAAAGAAGGAAGCGCGAGCTAGCATGACGCGTGCACATAGTGCTTACCCACGGGTGCCAGACGGTTGAACAGAACTGCTTTAAATTATTCAGGGTTCGTTTGGCATTTTTTATACATTATAATAGAGTTTTCTAGGCATTGAATGTGCAAAATTCAAATTTGAACTACAAATACATGCTCCAGTGCAGCAAAATGGGTTAAAAAATCATATATGTGTCCTTGGGTGCATGTTTAGGTCCCATGCCAGGAATGGGGATGAATTACAAACTTCTCGGCGTCCTGCCTCGGCCTCAAACATTGAAAATCTTGGTTTTTAAATCCCCATAAATCCAAAAACTCACCTGAAATTCATGAAACTTTACATGGTGTCATGACATGGCACATATATGCCATGGTAAAAAAACTGACCAATTTGGGGCAAGTTTTGGTACAAGACTCTTACAAACCGGAGCTTCTCGCAAGAAGCCTCCGATAGGGAAAGTGTCACCCTTGTGGGCGAAACGACAATCGCTGCCTCTTCTCACCTTGTATTTTTTTCTACGGGCAACATAGACCAATAGGAGATTTGTGCTAAAATATGGAATTATTCAGGGTTCGTTTGGCCTTTTTATACATTAATTGCGTTTTCTAGGCATTTAATGTCCATAATTCAAATTTGAACTACAAGCACATGATCCAGTGCATCAAAATGGCTTCAAAAACCATACATGTGTACTTGGGTGCATTTTTGGGTCCCATGCAAGAAATGGGTATGAATTACAAACATCTCGGTGTACTGGCTCCGCCTCAAACATTGAGAATATCAGTTGTTAAATCCCGCTAAATCCAAAACTCACCTAAAATTCATGAAACTTGGCATCGTGTCATGACATGGCACATATATGCCATGGTAAAAAAAATTGTCCAATTTGGGGCAAGTTTTGGTAAACGCCTCTTACAAACCGGAGCTTCTAGCAAGAAGCCTCGTGGTTCCGACAGGGAACGTGTCACCCCTGTGGGCGAAACGACAATCGCTGCCTCTTCTCGCCTTGTATTTTTCTTCTACATGCAACATAGACCAACAGGAGATTCGCGCTGAAATATTGAATTATTCAGGGTTCGTTTGGCCTTTTTATACATATATTAATTGAGTTTTCTAGGCACATAATTCAAATTTGAACTACAAGCACATGCTCCAGTGCACCAAAATGGCTTCAAAAACCATACATGTGTCCTTGGGTGTATGTTTAGGTCCCATGCAAGAAATGGGGATGAATTACAAACATCTCGGCCTACTGGCTCGGTCTCAAACATTGAGAATCTCGGTTTTTAAATCCCCGTAAATCAAAAACACACCCGAAAATCGTGAAACTTGGCATCGTGTCATGACATGTCACATATATGCGTGGTAAAAATTTTGTCCAATTTGGGGCAAGTTTTAGTACAAGCCTCTTATAAACCGGAGCTTATAACAAGAAGCCTCGTGGTTCCGATAGGGAACGTGTCACCCTTGTGGGCGAAACGACAATCGTCGCTGCCTCTTCTCGCCATGCATTTTTTTCTACAGGCAACGTAGACCAACAGGAGATTCGCGCTGAAATATGGAATTATTCAGGGTTCGTTTGGCCTTTTTATACATTAATTGAGTTTTCTAGGCATTTAATCCCCATAATTCAAATTTGAATTACAAGCACATGCTCTAGTGCACCAAAATGGCTTCAAATACCATATATATGTCCTTGGGTGCATGTTTAGGTCCCATGCAAGAAATGGGAATGAATTACAAACATCTCGGCGTCCTGGCTCGGCTTCAAACATTGAGAATCTCAGTTTTTAAATCCCCGTAAATCCAAAACTCACCCGAAATTCATGAAACTTGGCATAGTGTCATTATATGGCACATATATGTCATGGTAAAAAAAATGTCCAATTTGAGACAAGGCGCACACATTAATAACCAACGTAGGCATTTTGGAACAAATAGATGACACGTTAATATCGCAAACGGTTGTATTGTTTGAACCATGGGCGTTCCACTAACCATTTACGTGCGGCCACGCGTCCCTCTTTTTATTGGAGAGTACTACCTCGGTCCTGGTTTATTGGTCCTCTTTGTATTTTGTGCAAAAATTTGACCATACTAGGTGGCATGTGTGCAGCTGTTTGATTAGACGGGTCGAGTGCAAGAAGTCCGCCACGCAGGCTCGACGGGACGCGTGCGAGCAGTCTGCCGCACAGGCTCGATGGGACGCGTGCGAGCAGTCCGCCACGCAGGCTCGACGGGACCACGTGCGAGCTGTCTGTCGTGCAGGCTCACTGGGAAGCGAGCTCTTTGACCTCCACCCGCCGCCTCACTCCCAACTTCTCCATTAATGGCGGCCGAGCAGGCTCACCGGGAAGCGAGCTTTTTGACCTCCAGCCGCCGCCTCGCTTCCAACTTATCCATTAATGGCGGCCGAGCCGCTGTTTAACATGCGGTTCATGCACCTGGACGGAAGGTGTTAGCTTGTGATCCCATGGCCCCGCTCAATGATAGCTAGCATTGTTTTGTTCGTGCCTCGCTGAGAACGTGAATTTTAGCCTATTTTCGACTCGTATACATGTACCTACGAGGTTACGAATGAAATAATACGACGACAAATTGACAATGTCAACGGATAATAATTGTCTTACATATCTCGGATAATTTCCAATTAAAATGCCACATGCGGCAACGCCCGAAAGAACAGGGGCAAGAGAAGAAGAAAAAAAAGGAGGAAGAAGGAAGTCGCTGCTCTCTACTTCTCGATGGATCGCTTGGCGAGGAGTTCTTCCAACTCCTTCTTCACATCCTCATGACTTTGCTTGACAGCAGCCACGGATTCCTCCACCTGCAGCTCGCGCTCGATGCGGAGCTTCTTCAAGTCATCCCCAAGTTCATGGACGACGGCTGTCAGCGTCATCCGCGAGGTAATGCTCTTCTCATACAGCTCCCTCCAGCCGACGTCCTCCTCCTTCTGCTTGTCGAGCTCCTCGTGGAGCTTCGCATTGTCACCCATGAGTTTCACGACGAGGCCGGTCGCCTTATCAACCGAGGCATCACTAATCTCGAGCAGCTTCTCCAAGCCGGCGAGCAGATCTTGCTGGTTAATTAGGCCAGCGAGAATGTCATCGTCGCTGGCTAAGGACTTCAGCCCCGCCAGCTCGTCGAGTTCGCCGACGCGGCGAGTGCGCTTGTGAGAGCCCTCGCCTGCCTGTGAGAGCTCGTTCGAGGGCCCCGCGGCGTGGCAGCACATCTCTGTTGCGACTGCCGCGTTGTGACGGGACCTCTCAAGTGCTTCCGCGGCCTTGGTCTTTGCTCCCTGGCTATATGTCGTCCTAGAACTCCTCCTACCAGCCATGGTAGACGCAAGGAACGGCTTAAGAGGAAAGACCTGATTTTTTGGTGATGAGGAGAGGAATGTGCAGTAATTTTCGAGTGGGTACTAGTTTTTATAGCCCAGTGCTAAGTGGGAACACGTTTAGGTTTGATTGGTGTGAACAAATTTGCATTTACTCATCGCGTGGTAATTTGATCGGTGTGAACACGTTTAGGTTTGATCGGTGTGTCAGCGTGTCCGATGGATGGGCCGTCTCGCCTCCCACGCGTGCCAGACGGTTGACCAGAACTTCTATACGCAGGTGGTTGCTCACCGCTTAGGCGGCCACGGCACGCTATGCTCGTGTCCCTTCGCGCGCTCTGCTTGACGTTGAGGCGGCCGCGGTGCGCTCTGCTCGCGTCCCTCCGCGCGCGCTCTTTCAGCGGTTGGGGTGTGACGCCCCTACCTCGACCGTGCACTAATCATACACGCAAATGCACACGATCAAGATCAGAGACTCACGGGAAGATATCACAACACAACTCTAAACACAAATTAAAGTCATACAAGCTTTATATTACAAGCCAGGGGCCTCGAGGGCTCGAATACATAAGCTCGAGTTACACACGAGTCAGCGAAAGCAACAATATCTGAGTACAGACATAAAGTAAACAAGTTTGCCTTAAGAAGGCTGAGCAAAACAATGATAACTAGATCGAAAGGCGCAGACCTCCTGCCTGGGAGCCTCCGAAACTACTCCTGGTCGGCGGTCTCCACGTAGTAGTAGGCTCCGTCAGAGCTGTAGTAGTAGTCCTCGGCGGGGTCAGCTGGCTCCGGGGCACCGCATCTGATCGCAGCAATCGGGTATGCGGAAAAGGGGGTAGCAAATCAACCGTGAGTACTCATCCAAAGTACTCGCAAGACTTACATCAGAACTATGCTAGATATGCATCGGTATCAAAAGAAGGGGTTGTATTTGTGGACTGGACTGCAGAAATGCCAGAATAGAGGGGAAAGACCTAGCCTATCGAAGACTAGCATCTCCAGCATCTTGAAGCATTAGAAGAGTGTAGATTAGCATATTATAAAATTATAAGCAAGTAGTAACAACGCCTAGAGATCCTTCCTCGACTCCCTGCGAGAAAGCGATCCCGGAGCCATATATCAGTTTAGTGTCACAAGTATCCAGTTCTAGTTGTAGTAGATTGGGATACTCTCCGAGCGTCCTGTTACCGTGGACACGGCTATTCGAATAGATAACTTCCCTGCAGGGGTGCACCAACTTACCCAACACGCTCGATTAACTTCGGCCGGTCACACTTTTATCGGGTCATGCCCGGCCTCGGTTGATCGACACGCCGTAGTCCTACCTAGGCTCAACAGAGAGGCCAGCACGCCAGTCTACATCCTAAATGCGAAGGGGTCATGGGCCAATCGTCCTTTGCACTCCTGCGCGTTGCGAACGCGACCGGGAGCAGACCCGCCCCCTTAATACAAGCGCAGGCAGTTACCATCCAACCCGGCGCGCGCCACTCAATTGCTGACGTCTGAGAGCTTTCGGAAGAATCGTATGACGCCGAGTGCCCACTTTTATTCCCACGTGGTGGTCAGTGCGTAAAAGGCCAGAGGCCTACTCAGATCACATATCCAAACCCTTTAGTGCGTTGGGAGCTCGCGGTAACGATCAGTGCTCCTGTCGCCCCGTCTCGAGGACTTGCGGCAAGGGCCAGGCCCATCCCTCTCCTGGGGCGATCTCTGCCTGCCCGGCCGCGCCTTGTAATTATCTCGCGGGTACCCTCATGGTCAACCCGACTTCCAGAACTCTCGCGGGTACCCCTCGGGGTCGACCCGCCTTTAACAAGGGACTGAGGTAAAGTCAAAGTATCCGTGTGTCTAAAACATCAGGGGAACCCGAGGAATCACCCTCGATGGATTCCCACTTGATGTAACCATCAAGGTGAACTTGGAGGAATCACCCTCGATGGTCCACAGTTGAGGGGTTGCACGACAGAGACATCATCGGGAAGGGGAGAGCGAGGAATCACCCTCTGCAATCACCACCGATGTGCTATACTACAGAGAAATCATCAGGAGTGCAGTATGAGGTATCACCCTCGGCACTCGATAGTAGCCCTGCAGAGTCGTACAACTAAGGGGGTGTGCGGTGATGTGTCGGTCTCTGCACATCGATCACAATGATCAAGCCACTAGTAACAAAGCGGGGCAACAGGAACAAAGGTGAGGGGCCACTGATGGATCACTAACCAACATATTCTAAGCAGTTTAGGATGACAGGTAAAGTAACAACAGCAGGTTACAAAAACAGGCTATGCATCAGAATAGGAGCTATCGAACACAGTAGCAAAATCTAATGCAAGCACAAGAGAGAAGGAATAGGCGATATAGGAATGATCAAGGGGGTTTGCTTGCCTGGAAGCTCTGCGGTGAAAGAGGGGTCGTCGACGGCGTAGTCGTACTCGGGAGCAGCGTCACTCTCGGGGTCTACCGAAGAGAAGAGGGGGGAAGAAACAATAAATACAGAGCAAACAATTGCATCACATTGCATGACATGTCAGTATGCTGTGCTAGGGGTGACCTAATGCAGCACTACACGTTACAGACGGAGCGGGAAAATATCTGGGGATATTTTCCCGGCCTTAGGCAAATATCGGTCTGACGATCCGGAGGGGAAGGTTCCATGTTTGTAGTGCTGGAGGCATGTGACAGGTATGTGGATGACATATTCTGATTCGTCTTATTTTTCTGATTGTTTTTCATATATAAATTATTTTCATCCGAGTTACGGATTATTTTATATGATTTTTCAAAGTTTTAATCATTTTCTGGAATTCTAGAATTAATTTAATTATTTAATTCGAATTATAAACAGTGAAATAATTTTTATACTCAAACTGAGCCAGCCACAGTCAATGACATGTGGGGCCAGTCAAAGCCCAGTCAGCAGTCAACAGAGTTGACCACTGACTAGTCAAACTGACAGGTGGGGCCCTCCTGTCATACACAGCAGTTAATTAATTTATCTAATTGAAATAATTAGCTATGTGGGACCCCACTGTCAGTGACTCAGCTTAATTAACAGTTTTAATTAATAGATTAATTATTTATAAAAACATTTTATTAGCGTGGGGTCCACATGTCAGTGACCCAGCCTGCCTAGTCAGCAGGGATGACCAAGTCAACCTAGCCAACGGGACCCACTGGGCCCACTGTCAGCGACACAGGGGAGGCCACGTGGCGGCCAGGTCAGCAGGCGGCGCCGGAGTTGCTCCGGTGAGCCGTCTCGCGGCGGTGCGTTGCCGGAGTTGGCCGGAAACGCGGCACAGACGGTCGTTCGATGCGGGCGCTAGCTCGTTCGAAAGCGGGGACCAAGCCGCGTCTAATGGTGGCGGTTACAGCGTGCGAGACGGTCGGAATCGTCGACGACGTCCACCACGGGCGGCGGCGGAGTTTGGGGCTTCGCGGGAAACGGCGCCAGAGCGCGTGGGCGAGCAGCGAAGCAGCGGGGCAGCAGCTACGGGGCTCCAGGAGCACGATGAGCAGCAGCACAGGTCGAGGGGAGCTCAGTGGCTGCGGGGGAAAACGAACATGGCGACGACCGGAGCACGAACGCGACGGTGGCGAGCTATGGCTACAAACGGAGAGCACGGAGAGAGGGGACGGACGCGGTGCTCACAGCGGGGCTGTAGGGGATGGCAGCGGGCTCGGGGAGGCCTGGAGACGACGAGTCGATGCAGTGGAGATCCCGTGGCCGGAGGTGGAAGACGACGGTGTTCTGGCGATGTGGTGGCCCCTGGCTCTAACAGGATGCACCAGAAGACGAGGCGTTCGGTGGCGAGGTGGACGGGCACTCTGGTGAGGCGTCAGGGGCTCGGTGGCCGCGCGGTTTACGGAGGAGCGGCCATGGCAGCGTCAGGCTCCGACGAGATGGAAGGGGGCGAGTGAGAGAGGGAAGATGGGGCGTCTAGGGTTTGCCAGAGGGGGCGCAGGGGTCTTGCAGGCGTCCACGGAGCAGCAGCCGCGTGCTGTCGTGCGTGCGCGAGGGGGGGCCAGGGCGCGCGCACGCTGTGGTCGACAGCAAGGAGGGAGGGGCGGGAGAAGGGAGAAAGTGGCCAGGCGGGCTGGGCCTGGCACTGTGGCGACTAGAAGCCCAGGGGCACAGTGCCCCTTTGCCCTTTTCCTTTTTCTTTTAACTGTGAAAGGAAATAGCTCCTGTTGCATTTTGCTGAGCTCTCAAATGATTTTTGCTAAGTGTGAAACTTTGCACATAAACCAAGAATAATGTTGTGGTGCTGCACAAAAAGTTTCAGAGCAAAAGAAGTTGCTTAACCATTTTTAGAAATGGAAAAGGCCAAATTAAATGTTGCTGGATCACTCAAATAATTCCCAGGGACATTTTTTGAATTTAGGTGAGGTTGGTTCGAACATGACAAATACTTAGGGAATATTTGCCAAATTATGAACTATTTTGATTGCATGACAGAAGAAGTAAATATTTGACATGCAATTCAAATTGAAATTTGACTTTGATTTGGACAAGTGGCAATTTGACTTAGTAAAGCATGATGACATGGCCACCATTAGAGGGAGATTACTGTGGATTAACACTGGAAGTGTTACATGGGGCCAGCGCACGATCACGTTTTGGGCGCCATATGCATGCGGTTGCGTCCGCGCGCGTCGCCACGATGCAGTTAATACATGCGGCACGATGCAGTTACGCGCTGCAACAACTGCCATCCGCGTGCGCCGATACTCCAAGCCGTTCGGCCTCCCCATTTATTCCCACGGCCATTATAACCTTAGTCTCTTCAACCTTTCGATCGCGCCCCACAACACAATAAGCACACCCACGACGACACATAGAGAGAGAGTATATCCAGCGGCGCCCCAATGGAGTACGGCGCGCATCGTGTGGACACCCACGTGAGGGAAAAGGAACTCACGGTGGTGTACACCGTGGAGGACTCCATCAACACCATGGAGCAGTTGCTTGCTAAGGACGACAAGTACAAAGTGGTCGGCTTCGACCTCCAGTACACCGGCGGTCGTCCCGGGGTTGATCAGGCAGTTGCCGTCGCCCAGTTGTGCGTGGGCCATCACGTCCTCGTCTACCACTACTGCCTGGCCACAAGTGCTTGCGAGCGTTTCACCAGGTTTGTCAAGAGCCCCAACTACAAGTTCGCTACGGTGGACACCGTCAACGATGTAAAAGCGCTCCAGATTTCAGGCTTGGCCTGCCCGAAGCTTGTCGACATCCGTGGCCACTACAGGGTCTGGGGCAGCACGAAGATGGACTCCCTGGTTGAACTCGCCGCGGCCATCATCGACCCCTACTACGAAAACATGAAGCAAGGTTCCAAGAGAAATCCTGGATCCTGGCACGATGCCTGGGTGTGGAGACTGGATGAACCTCACCTCAAGTTTGCAGCCACGAGCGTGTACACATGCTACGAGATGCACAGGCGGATCGTCGGCATGAGGGGGTGCCTCCTTCCTGTAGACAACGAGGGATCGACCCACCAGCAGAGCAACGACGGCAAGCGTCACAAGAAGAAGTAGATGATGATTAGATATGATCGTTTATCCTAGATTATTATGCATGTAGTTGTTTACTTTGGTGTGTGCAAATGTTATGTGTGTAGTCAGTTATGTAATTGGATGTTTAATTTGGTTATGCAATCATGTCCTTATAAGTACTAGTAAGTTGGCACGTGCAACGCACGTGTAATCTTTGAAAGAATTCTGAGCCTCCCATCTTGCATCAAGATGCAATTTGTCCTTTGGAGAACACACCTCTAATAATTTACTCCTGTCGTTCTCCACCCCATGTATCTTCGAGATTAATTTCTTCCATTTTATGATCAAAGAAATATTTCATGAAAACTGTCCTCTCCATCTATAAAATTTCCTTACAACATGTGCCATTTTTGTTCACTCTTCTTGACAAAATGTGCCATCCATGGTTGCCCACTCTGGCCATTCACATGACATATGACATCTTTCCTCTTTTGTAGTACTCCCCCGATCCAAAATAAGTGTCTTGGTAAACTAAAACCACGACACTTATTTTGGATCGGAGGCAGTATATAGTGGACATATGTGCCACAATTATCCTTGACATTTGCCAAATTGAGATAGTATTAATGAATGAATTAACGTCAACACTATATTTTATCCATGAATGGTTATTTATAACAGGTGATACCTAATACCACATGCTTATGGTTAATCCCGATCTTGACAAACTCACCATATGATACCACAAAAGAAAACCCAATCAGCAATAACACGAAAGACAAACTTATGAAGTATTTAATAACAGCAAAATAAAACTGCTAAATTAACTTTGCATCAGCGGCAACTTACGGTTCTTCTCGAGAATTAGAATCTCTGAATCATAAAAATCAACGTGGCTTCCTTAGAGATATAGCTCAAGTTTGTCAATGTAGTTCAAAGCAATGGCCTATAGAAAAAGCTTGTACCGGAGCTCGTTTCAGCCAAGTTAAGTACGATTCCAGTGAAATCAATCATCTGATCCGCTACTGTGTGCATAATGGGATTATACATAGAAGATGAAATTAGTGAACGGTGAGTACACACCTTTTATTTCACTGGGGCGTCCAGATATATAACTTGTGCTCACACATCTTTCTTCTCCTTGCATGTCATATATATGTTGAAATCCATCGTACCTCGCTGGTAATTCAAATTAGTGCACATCCTGATCGTAACGGAGAAACACCCGAATGACTATTTTCCATCTGCGAGATGTGTGTACAAAATCAGTGAAATCAGTATAATATGATCATGAACATGGATGAGCAAAATTCAGGCAATGCAAATCACATTGGTAATGAAGCTTAAGTGCTAAATGCCTGCATTGAAATCACCGATCAAAGAGTTTTAAACTCTGTCAACAAGCTTGATTTGGCTTCAGTTATCAAGTGTATACGGGGCTACTTTTCGGTTGATCGTTCTTAGGTAAGTGAAACATGAATCAGTACATCACGTATGCAAAAACAGATAGCACACGTGAATCAATCTATCAAATGTGAAGCAGCACTTCACTGAAAAAATAAGGTGAACGAAAGACAGTACAGATGAAAGACATAATAAGGTAAACAAAAGACAGTGCAAATGAAAGACCTCTCCGGCCGTCAGGTCCGGCGGCGGTGTGTTTGAAGGTGGCGCATCCCCTGACCATGCGAGATGACGGGGAGATGTGAACTCACGGCGTCGCCGACGGCCGAGGCCAGGCGGTTTAGGCGGCGTCCCCGACGGCCGGCCAGGCGGTTTAGGCGGCGACGCTGATGGCCGAGGCCAGGCGAGGCGATGGGTGGGAGCGGCACGGAGCTATGAGGGGCGGCGTCCCTGAAGGTGTGGCGGCTCGAGGCGATGGGGGTGGCGTCCTGAATGGTGCGGCGGGTCGATGCAATGGCGGCGGCGTGCAGCGGCTCGAGGCGATTTGGGCGGCGCGAGGCGGCGTCCCCGACGCTGCGGTGGTTCCCTTCTGTCCTGAACGTGCAGCGGTTTCCTTTCGTGCGAAGTGTTCGTAAGGAAGCAGATTAGGGAAGATAATCAGGAAAGAGAAAGTATTGCTTAGCGCTAAACGTGTTTAGTCGCTCACCGTCAGGACAATAAGAACGGTTGGATGAACGCAAACGGATGACCGAGATTTGTTGGATCTGCCTCACTGGGTCTTTTTATATTGGTATAGATATATGTTGTTGTTCTGTAGACAGAGAGCGTAGATGTTGTACAGACTACAGACTGAGCAAATCACATCGCACACGGATTAAACTAGCGAACCCGTCGGTGATGATTTCATCAATCGCTGACAATTGTTTACCAGCAAGCGTTTGCCCACAACACACACGGATTATTAGCAGGAATCGTCTGTGTTGTTATCGGTCTTCCCAATCATTTCTGATTACTGACCTGTTTGCCGCGTATCACACACATCTTGTTAAGTTGAACCATTTCTGTTGTGTTAGGTAATCGCAAACAGTTCATCCGAGTGAACCGCATGCCGTATATCGCACACACCTTGATCTGCCTGACCGTTTCTGTTGTGTTGGGTAATCATAAACAGTTCATCCGAGTGAACTGTATGCCGTGTATCGCACACACCACGAACTGGCTGACCGTGTTTGTTGTTCTGCCTTATCGCAAACAGTTCGTATGAATCAACTGTATGCCACGTATCGCACACGCGTCTCTAATCTGAATCGTTTTTAATGTCTCCAGCATCGCAAACAGTTCGTCTTATTGGGGACGGTTTTTTTACGACACCGTTTGCGATTCATACATCGCACACAGTTTGGTCGCGGGGTCTCTGATTCATGTATCGCGTTAGCGGTCGCCTGCAGTAGTGTACTAGATACTTCTAGAATTCAAACTTCTATAAATTGTTGTGTTGTTCACTAGATTTTACGTTCATTATTTTCAAAAGAAAGAATGCAACATGTCGAAAGTTGTGCACCTATTCTAGAAATAGTGGATACTTGGCCTCTCGCCAACTCACTCGGTACTAACTCTAAACAAACCTAACAATTAATTAACTACTTTCAAAATTCATGTATAGTTTTTTTTTAGCAAAACGATATGATTGTAGTTATTAAGGAAGCAAAGTACATCAGACCGGGAAATACCGACACCAGTGGCGAAGCTAGACGAAAATCGCTAGAGGGGGCGAAAGACAAATCATCAATGTTCTGTGTGTGTGTGGGGGGGGGGGGAGTCTAAAAAACCTCCCTGAAAAATTTCTTCACAGCTTGATCCAAGGTACTAACCTTGATGATTTTGGAGGAAAAAAAACTCATGAACCTCCCACCTCAATTGGTGAGAACCTAACATCGTTGCGTGCAATGTGGCCGGGACAGAACCTCCACAAGGCAAATTGTTGAACCAATTCTTCAACATGTCCAAGAAAGAAGTCAGATCAAACCTCACTCGACGCAGTCATCGCCAAAACGCTGTCTCGACAAGCTGAAACGTGAAACAAAAAACGGCAGGATCGAGAGTCATTGGTCCCTAAGACCAAAAATAAGACAATTTTTCTTTGATAATGGATGATATCTATTTGCTTCCCTACACATCGGATCCCCATGTTGTAACCTTGGTTGCACTCTATCTCGGTATAAATGTTATAACTTCGACGCAACTTCTTTGTAAGAATGGAACCTACTCATCACTAACAGAATTTTATCAAGAAAGAGGCATATCTTAAGAGACTGATACCAGTATCCTATTCCATCATCTCAATCTGCAAAAAACACTTGATGCTAGCAAAAACTAATAGAAAAGCTGATCACGTTTACATGCTAGAATCTGCTTTAAGTACATAGGTACAATGACACAAACAATACCATCATTATTGATCTGTAAACACCGGCACTCATTTCGAACACGCCTCTTTTTTTTCCAAGACCACACGAACATGCCTCTGAGCTATACATGGCATATGCCCACGTGCACGCAAGTAGGCTGCCTCATCAGAAGGAGTTCAGAACAGTGACCTCAGTCTCACCAAACCACATTCATCGGCTGAAAAAATGCCTTTAAATACCACACCCCCGGTGTCACCACGGGACCTCCCCTGTTCCGCTTCCGCTCCAGGACACGGACGAGCCGCCGTCGCGCAGCCCTCCTCGTGCACGCAGCTTGCCTCCGTCCATCGCCCCTCCCCCTCTTGGCGACATGTGAGTCCTACTGATCCTTTCCTCCCATTTCCTTTGGATTGCCCTGCCTCCTTCCTCTCTCTTGTGATCTCTCGGGGAGTCGGGGTGATTTTGCGCTTCTTTCTCGGCCGTCCGTCGGATCGTTCCGTTTCGTTTTGTCAGTACTGATGATTCGAAAGTAACATCTCGAACTACTGAGACCGAATCAGGAATTCATGGATGGATTCTGCAGCTAATCAACTCCTCCCCGGGTAGATCAGCCTCCTCATTTCTCCATGCTGTTCCTGTCTTTGTTGATTCATCTCTGTCAAATTATCTGAGCGAGAGCGCTCTTCAGTTTATTTAGGGTGTACTGCCATTTCGAGAAAAAGAGCAGAGGATCTGCTTGACTTCTTTTTGTGTTCATAGAGATATTGACAGATGAACTGGGGACTGACAGTGAATTGTTGTCGAGCAGGGGAATGGAGATGATCACGAATGTGTCCGAGTACGAGAGGCTCGCCAAGGAGAAGCTGCCCAAGATGGTGTACGACTACTACGCCTCCGGCGCAGAAGATCAGTGGACGCTCAACGAGAACAGGGAGGCCTTCTCCAGGATCCTGTAAGCTACCTTCCAAAGTAGCAGGTCTCAGGCTTTTAGCCGTATCTATTTATTGTATCTTCAACTTCTGAGCGGTGTCTCCTTGGTGGTATGCTGCTAGATGAACTGTACTTGTTTTCATTAGCATCAGCAACTACAGTAGTAATGATTCAGGAAAAGTCTCATTCAGATAACATTAATGTGGTAGAAACAGTTTCAAGGTTAACATTTTGCAAGGATCACATAATTTATTATGTATGACGACAAGTGTAGTATTGCTTGTGAACTTTTGCGTTATTTTTTATAATATTTGGAGATGGCGTAGGATAAGGTCCAGATGAACCCTTGTGGAAATTTTACAACCCCACTGTTAGGAGTACAAGTTTAGTCCTGACAGACTGGGCGTAAGTGGATTGGTTTGCCTTTTGATTAGTATATAAGTAGATGGTAGCAGAGCTGGACAAATAACATTGGATCTCAATATCTCATGACATTGAGTAGAGGACAAGGGATCAGACGAGTCTTGTTGTCACATGTGGATCGGATGGTCAAAGTAGATGACAATTTCGTCAGGAACTCTGAGAGAAGATAAATGACATCGTCATACATACATGCATGAGCAGAAGTACCCCTGTTGAAAATAGCTCATCAAAATTCAAACTTCTACCTTTTGGGACTTGGAGAATTTTTGGGCATGGACTAGAGATGCCCTAAGGATCATAAGCATCTATCATGTTGCAGACTATGATTTCATTTTGTTTTCAGGTTCCGACCGCGCGTACTGATCGATGTTTCCCATATCAACATGGCCACAAACATTTTGGGTTTCGACGTCTCCATGCCTATCATGATCGCTCCCACGGCCATGCAGAAAATGGCTCACCCTGAAGGTTAATTCAACCAAATTTGCAATCACCATCACCTTCCTATTTTCCAGAGCAATGTTCTCATGGAGAAGTTTATCTGCCATATATGCAGGAGAGCTTGCTACTGCAAGAGCAGCAGCATCTGCAGGGACCATAATGGTTTGGAAGATCACCTGACTCTTGTAGCATCTTTGATCTTTCCCAATATTCATTGTGCTGATGCTTTACATGGTTTATTATGCTTTTTTCAGACATTGTCTTCATGGGCTACTTCTACTGTGGAAAGGGTTAACTCAGTAGGACCCGGGATACGTTTCTTCCAGCTTTATGTATGTGTCATCTTCAGCTTCACAAACTATGTGACAAATAGCATGTGAAAATTGTTTCTTGTTCTTTAAACTGACCAACTGACCAAGGCGTGGATCATTGTCTTCATCAGGTTTACAAGGACAGGAACATAGTTCGGCAACTCGTGAAAAGGGCTGAAATGGCTGGGTTCAAGGCGATCGCCCTCACCGTCGACACTCCGAGGCTCGGCCGCAGGGAAGCTGATATCAAGAACAGGTCCAAATCCAACAATGTGCACATTATCATGCTAATTTACTGAATAAAGGATCTATTCCATTTCACTAGGAACTGCACTCTGAAACCTGAATTTCTGATGACTTGTGACAGGTTCACCTTGCCTCCACATCTGGTGCTGGAGAATTTCGCGGCCCTGGATCTCGGCAAGATGGACAAGGTTAATTGCCTGACAACTAAGCCAATCGTATCGCAGAGCTAAGTAGAATGTTATTATCAGATACCTTACCATGTCCTTTGTGGCTTGCCAGACAGATGATTCTGGGCTGGCTTCCTATGTTGCTAGCCAAGTCGACCAATCTCTTTGTTGGGAGGTACTTTCTTTTCCCTTTTATTTATTTGTTTTAAAATGCTGTTGGAGGGTATCATTAGCATCTACTGAATGGAATAATGAACACTGATGATGCACAAATGCAGGACGTCAAGTGGCTGCAGACAATTACCTCGTTGCCGATCTTGGTGAAAGGTGTCATGACTGCAGAAGACAGTAAGTTTTCTCAGCTTCTGAATCCGAGATGCACGCCTCCGTTCCCAAAATGCTGCATCTCTTTTTCCTATGGCGGCAAGTCGTCAGTTGAAGAAACTTGTGCAAAATGCAGCTAGGATTGCCATCGAGTACGGCGCGGCCGGCATCATCGTGTCCAACCATGGCGCTCGGCAGCTGGACTACGTCCCCGCAACCATCAGCTGCCTGGAAGAGGTATGTGTGCAACCAGTAGCAAGCCGCACCTGTACTTCTATGAGAAATTGCAGATAAAGTTCAGGAAGCTTCAGTCAAAAAACTCTTCATGCATGCATATTGACCAAAACTGTGTACAAACAAATTCAGGTGGTCAGGGAGGCGAAGGGGCGGCTGCCGGTGTTCCTGGACGGCGGCGTCCGGCGCGGCACCGACGTGTTCAAGGCACTGGCACTCGGAGCCGCGGGAGTATTTGTAAGTACAGACACAGTCGATCTGCGTGTTTCTTGCTTGGCCGGCGATGTTGACGGACGCTCGATGTGTGGGTTTGGTGTGGCAGATCGGCAGGCCGGTGCTGTACTCGCTGGCGGTGGACGGCGAGGCGGGGGTGCGGAAGGTGCTGCAGATGCTGCGGGACGAGCTGGAGCTGGCCATGGCGCTCAGCGGGTGCCCGTCGCTGCGGGACATCACACGCGCCCACGTCGTCACCGACGGCGACAGGATGCGCCGCGCACGCCTCTAGATTGGGACACGCGCTGCATCCGGCTTTAGCAGTACGTACTTCGCGCGCGCTAGTCGATTTGAGATACCGCTCGTTCTTGTGCCTCCATTAGATCGATCGATGTATCGGCAATAAATTCTTAGAAATAAAGATTGGAGCAGGGTGCATGCGTTGTCGTGTACTCTGGCCGCGAAATGCTGATTTTGGCAACTACTCCTCTCTGCCGGGTTTCGTATTGTTATCATTTTGAATCAGCATGTCTAGCACAAGACTTATAATTTAGTCCTTCATATGTCTCTCCAAACTTTAACTTTTAAATTTGAGGAGTTAAAAAATGTGGTTCCTAGCCGAACTCTTAAATTTAGCTCCCTAAGGGCATCTCCAAGGCTGACCCGCAAACCGTCTGCATCTGTCCGGACCGCGCTGTCCGGACCGAGGAAGCCATCCAACGCGGGACTATATCGGTCCGCGGGGCGATCCGGACGCGTTTTCTCCCGCAAACCGGAGAGAAACATGGGGAGATTTGCGGGAGTCCAGACACCAGATACGTAGGACTCCGACACCCCCGCCCCACCCAAAACCCTTCCCGGACCCCGCACCTCCATCCTCCCTGTTTTCTCTCATTCCTTCTTTCTCTCTTGCCTTCGCCGTCGCTCCATCACCCCGGCCGCCACGCCACACCCCTGCCGGAACTCTACATCTCCGTCACCTCCAACGTTCCAGCCGAGCTCCACCCCGCTTCTCCTCCGTCGCCGTTCAACCCCTGTCCTCCAACCGCCCCGCCAGGTACCTTTGAACTAGTACTATACTCATCATGCCCGGCAAGTGTTCGATGAATTGTCGGAGCTAAAAACAGTTTTCTCTTCTTCTTTCTAGCAATGGATTCCGATTTGGAGTACATATACGAGCACTATGTTGAGTCGTCCGACGAGGAGGAGTACTCTGATGAGGCGGCGATGATGCTGGCGGTCCTTGAAGATGCGGAGCATGCGGAGGAGCATGTTCTCAATTTCAAGGGATCGATCAAGGGTCATCGAGTGCTCAACCGCAATAGGGCACGCGGCCATTTTGACACTGATGGCCGACTACTTTGCCCCGAATGCACTCTTCACTGACCATTTTCGCCGGCATTTTCGAATGCGCAAGACTGTCTTCGATCGTTTGTACCATGGCGTCCGGTCCTATGATGACTACTTCGTCTTGAAGAAGGACGCCGTGGGAACGATTGGCTTCTCTGGTTACCAGAAGTACACGGCCGCACTCCGGATGCTAGCATAATGGCACGGTCGCTGATTCGTGGGATGAGTACCTACGGATGTCTGAGAGCACGTGCGGAGATGCCATGGTCAGGTTTGCAACTGCCGTGGTCGAGGTGTTCGGACCTCAGTACCTGAGAGAACTAACTGTGGTAGACACCGAGAGGCTCTTGGCAATCTCAGAAGCAAGAGGGTGACCAGGTTTGCTTGGATCTCTTGACTGCATGCATTGGAAATGGAAGAACTGCTCGAAGGCTTTACAAGAGCAATATCAGGGTCATGTTAAGAAGCCCACCATCATTCTTGAAGCAGTTGCATCACAGGATCTTTGGATTTGGCATGCCCGGGTCTCACAACGACATCAATGTGTTGCAGCGATCACCTTTGTTTGCGAGGCTGACTAAAGGAAAAGCTCCTCCTTGCCACTATACTGTCAATGGACATGAGTACAAAAGGGCTACTATCTGGTTGACGCTATCTATCCTCCGTGGGATACCTTTGTCAGCACCATCTCTAACCCAGTTGGCCAGAAAAAGGGCTCACTTTGCCCAAAGACAAGAAGCAGCTAGAAAGGATGCCGAGAGGGCATTTGGAGTTCTGCAGACCCGTTTTGCAGTTGTTCGTGGACCTGCTAAACAATGGGATCTGGAGACCTTGTGGGAAGCGATGACATGTTGTGTGATCATGCACAACATGATCATCGAGGATGAGGGTGACGATGCTGCCGCAGCTCTAGAATTTGAGAACATGGGTGATCCTATCCAGCTTCCAGACCAGAATCCGGCCACACTTGAAGAGTTTATTCAAATGCATCAACAAATTCGGCATCGACCAACTCACGAGTAGCTGAAGGAGGATCTGATTGAGCATCAGTGGACGGTTAAAGAGGAGAACAATGTTGGGATGTAATATTTGAACTTTTTTAAATTTGAACTAGTGCTGTATGCGGCTATTTGAACGTCTGCAATCTATGTATGCTATTATTTGATCATGCAGTCTTCAAAAAAAAAGAGGGAGGCCGAATGTATGCGGCTAGCGTTGGATGGCGTCCTCCCGCATCCGTGTCCGCGGACTGGCCCCCCTGTCCGTGGACGGATGCGGGAGGAAATTTGCGGGTTGCCGTTCGAGATGCCCTAAGACTTTTTTCATACAAACTTAAACATAGATAGCACAATTCGTTTCAAACTACATTGCATAACACGGATTTAAACTAGTCGATTCGAACGAAATAAAAACTAAAAAACCTAATCTTCTTCACATATTCGAACTTAAACTAGGCGTCGACATTGGAGTCGGAGTCCTTTTTGTCCAGGATTTTCTCCTAGTCCACGCCACCTGGGCCGAAGTCGTTGGAAGAAAGATCGATCAGCCCCCACATGTTGGGGAACGCGATAGAAAACAACAAAATTCGGTATAGCAATCACGCCCAGGACCACTATGGAGACTGCATACAAGGTTTGATCTGATCATTACCGACTCGTAGGGCAGCGGAAGTAGAGTCGATGTAGATCGTCGGTGTAGATCCCCGAAGCTAGCATTTACAACCTCCCAACCGCGAGGATGTACTCCCTCGTCGGACAGCCCTTCGGGAGGCGGTCGGACAGTCCCCCGGACGATGTCATGGACAGCCCTTCGGGAGGACCCTCGAAGCTCGAACGGTAACTCGGACAGCCCTTCGGGAGGACCCTCGAACAGCCCCTCGGGCAAAAGATCGAACCTACGACCTCACTACGGGGTTGCACACATACGGTGTCAGCTATCCGGCAGGGCTTCGCCGTCCAGAACTATTTCCTGCCGAAACCCAGACAGCCTTTCGGCTCTACGAAACTATTTCGTGGGAGGGAGGGAGAAAGCCAGATAATGCATGGCATGTGTATGAGAGTTGGAGTGAGTGTGGAGAGTGCCTATTCACCTCTATTTATAGGAAATCCCAAGGGGTAGGGTGGCACTAAAAATACCCAAAAAACCCATCATATGGATTTCCAAAAGGGCAAAATGGGAAGGCTAGAGGAGCTCCTCCTTGGCCGGCCACTTCAAGTGGGCCCCCCATGAGGGGCTCTCATCCATCCATGTCATCCCCAAGATATTTTGGAGCAAAGCCCAAAAAGGTGGCTTTCCCAAATAGTAACCATAAAGTGATTTTCACTATTCACAGAAACATTTTTCCGCGACCGTTAAATCCGAAAATATTTTTGTAGGTCTTAGAACAATTCCAATACCCACTAAAATAATTTTGGACGCGTTCCGAAACAATTCTGGATTAGTGATTTTCATCTGCGAAAAGCAACCAAAGCGGTTCCGGCAGCTCCGGAACATTTCCGGGTTTTTTCTCCGAAAAAATCCCAAAAGTTTTCAGAACAATTCTGGCACCGTCCAAGAATTTCCAGGCGTGTGCCGAAACCAATTTGAATTGATGGTATACTCCGAAACAACTTTTCAGTTTTACCGAAACTATTCCGGTGTTCTCTCCGGAACGTTTCCGTTGTCTCCGAAACTTTTCCGGTGACTTTCTCTCAGACTCCCTGTCTAGTATTCAGCAGATAGATGACCCTTAAGTGTGTGACCCTATAGGTTCGGTGAAGTATAGACATGACCTGGAACACTTTTTGATCAATGATCAACATCGGAGCCGTGGACACGCATATTGACCCCTATACCCACACGAATAAATATTCGAGTGAACCTCCGGTTGCCGTGTGCTATTCCTGTTGCTTCGCGATATGTTACAAAACCCAAGGTGAGATTAATCTGCATCCCCGTGGATCAACAACTTGTCCACTATCCCAGTTACCTCGTTACCGGTTTAGTTCTCTTTTCTCGTTTTCGTGTTCCGACATCCCTGTGATCAAATCACATTGTGTCTGGCCAGACGATGATGGATACCGTAACACTGAGAGGGCCCGAGAATATCTCTCCATCGTCGGAGGAGCAAATCCCAATCTTGAGCTATCCCGTTCCTTGTCATACTTTTCCGTGAACCCATAAGCCGCCGTAATAGCCACCCAGTTACGGATGACATTTAACAAACCCCAAAGTTCACGAAGCAAGCACGAAGGAACTCGATACTCTCATGGTCTAAGGAATTATGCAAACATTAACTTTTTATGTGTTATAAACCATTAACTTGTGAAGAATGTATCTCATAGCATAACATCAATTCGGGTCGATTCAACACAAGTGTTCTTCTAACATTGTGCCCTCAAAATTGCCGGCATAGTCATGCCCATGATCAGGAAAACAGGATCATCATGCAATACTTGAGCTAGTCTTAGAGGCATGACTAGGAATACATTTTACCGTTTATTATACCACACGTGCACATGAGTTTCCCTCTGAGCCTCGTGGATATTGCAGAGTCGAGAATCATTGCGGTTATAGCATGGGACATAAACATTCATTACAAACTTTGGAGATACAAAATAACTGTTATTACTGCCTCTAGGGCATATCTCCTACAGACTCCCACTTGCACTAGAGTCATAATCCAGTTACATGGCTTCCCTAACACCAATGGCTATCCGGTGCTGCTCATGCTTTGCTCGTGGTAGAGGCTTTGTCATCGGGTCTGACACGTTCAGATCCGTGTGAACTTTGCGTACTTTCACTAAACCCGCTTCGACATGATGTCGAATGAGTTTATATTTGCGTTCAATATGTCTTGTCTTATGGTGCGAAGATGGCTCCCTAGCCTGAGCCACGGCGCCACTATTATCACAATAGATTTCCACCGGGTCCAGCGCACTTGGAACCACACCAAGGTCTTCAAGAAACTGCTTGATCTAGACTGCCTCCTTGGAGGCTTCTGAAGCTGCAACATATTCCGCCTCCGTCATAGAATCCGCCACGGTCTTTCTTTTGGAACTTTTCCAATCAACTGCGCCACTGTTCAATATGAAAACATAGCCTGATTGGGATTTGAATTCATCTGGGTCAGTCATGAAGCCTGCATCAGTGTAACCACTTACAATGAGCTCTTCATCACCTCCGTACACAAGGAGCTTTTCCAATCCTTCTGAGGTACTTAAGAATATTTTTGACTGCGGCCCAGTGTTCCATTCCTGGATCACTTTGGTACCGGCTGCTAACACTTAGCGCATAGGAAACATCCGGTCTTGTACATAGCATTGCATACATAATAGAACCAACTGCCGAAGCATATGGAACATCATTCATTTGTACTCGCTCATCGAGAGTCCGAGGACACTGATTCTTGTAAAGCACTGTGCCAGGTGGCATGGGGAGTAGGCCTTTCTTGGAGTTCTCCATGTTGAACATTTTCAACACCTTGTCAATGTACGTGCTTTGGCTAAGCGCTATCAGGCGTTTTGATCTATCTCTATAGATTCTGATGCCCAATACATATGCCACTTCGCCTAAGTCTTTCATTGAAAAACTCTTCTTCAATGAGTCTTTTATTTCGCTAAGAAAATTCACGTTATTTCCAATCCACAATATGTCATCCACATACAGGATTAGAAATGCTTTTGCGCTCCCACTAAACTTCTTGTAAACACAAGATTCTTTATCATTCCTGATGAAGCCAAACTCTTTGACTACTTCATCAAAACGAATGTTCCAGCTCCTTGATGCTTGCTTCAGACCATAAATGGCCTTCTGAAGTTTGCATACCTTTCCAGCATCCTTATGAACGACAAAACCTTCAGGCTGTATCATGTATACATCTTCTTTGAGATTTCCATTTAGGAAAGCCGTTTTGACGTCCATCTGCCATATTTCATAATCGAAATAAGCAGCAATTGCTAGTAATATCCGAACAGACTTAAGCATAGCTACGGGCGAGAAAGTCGTGTCGTAGTCCACTCCTGGAACTTGCGTGAACCCTTTCGCGACAAGTCTAGCTTTATGGATAGTAATGTTACCATCCGCGTCTGTCTTTCTTTTCAAAATCCATTTACAACCAATGGGTTTTACGCCTTCTGGAAGTTCTACTAAGTTCCAAACTTGATTTTCGTACATGGATTCCATTTCGGATTTCATGGCCTTGTGCCATTCCCTTGAGCTGGGCCCCGCCATCGCTTCCTTGTAGTGCGTAGGTTCATCGTCTTCAAGAATGAAGATTTCGTTATGAAACCACTCAGGTGGCTGGATAGCCCTACCTGATCTGCGTGGTTCAGTTACAACATTGTCTGAAGTTTCCGCATCACATGCGACAACTTCCGGCTCGGTTGTAGGGATGATTTGCGGAATTTCTTCCGGTTCCTTAGCCATATCAACGGTTACCGAAGATTCACTAATCTCATCAAGTTGTATTGTCCTCCCACTCAATTCTTTAGCGAGAAACTCTTTCTCAAGAAAGACTCCGCTTTTAGCGACAAACACTTTGTGCTCGGAGGGTAGGTAGAACGAATACCCAACTGTTTCTTTTGGATAACCTACAAAGTTACATTTGTCTGATCTGGGATCGAGTTTGGTAGGTTGTAAACGTTTTACATGTACCTCACATCCCCAAATCTTAAGATGCGACAAACTGGGTTTCTTCCCATTCCACATCTCATGTGGTGTTGTGACGCCCCTGCTCGACACATGCACTAATCATACACGCAAACGTGCACGCTTGAGATCAGAGACTCACGGGAAGATATCACAACACAACTCTAAACTCAAATTTAAACATAAATCATCATATTACAAGCCAGGGGTCACGAGGACCCGAATACATAAGTCATACAAACCATAATATCTGAGTACAGACATAGTTTGTCAAGTTTTGCCTTAAGAAGGCTAGCACAAACAACGATACGAATCGAAAAGGCGCAGGCCTCCTGCCTGGGAGCCTCCGAACTACTCCTGGTCGGCTGGCTCAACCCAGTAGTACGTGCCTCCGGGACTCTCCTGGTAGTAGCAGTCTGTGGTGGCGTCTGGCTCCTGGGCTTCATCATCTGGTCCCAACTATCGGGTATGGGGAAAAAGGAATAGCAAAGCAACCGTGAGTACTCATCCAAAGTACTCGCAAGACTGACATCAGAACTATGCTAAATGCATTGTATCAAAGGAGTGGGGCTATATCTTTGGATTGTACTGCAGAAATGCTGGAATAAAGGGGGAGAGGCCTAGCCTATCGAAGACTAGCATCCTGAAGCAATCTTGCAGCATCAGAAGAGAATAGAGCAAGATAATATATATCAATCATAGTTTAGTAAAGCCCTGAGATCCTTCCTCGACTATCCTGCGAGAAAGTGATCCCGAGAGCAGTAATAGCAGTTTAGTAATGTGACAATATCCATTTGTAGTTGTAGCAGATCAAGATACAAATCTGAGCGTCTTGTTACCGTGGACACGGCTATTCGAATAGATAACTTCCCTGCAGGGGTGCACTACTGTTACCCAACACGCTCGATCACATCTGGCTGGACACACTTGTTGGGTAATGCCCGGCCTCGGGAGATCGACACGACGCAGTCCTACCTAGGCTCAGCAGAGAGGTCAACACGCCGGTCTAAATCCTAAGCATGAAGGGGTCTTGGGCCATCGCCCTTCGCACTCCTGCATGTTACGTGGCTGGTCACGGCCCAGGCGCGACACTGAATACACCAGTGATGTAACCAGCCCACCCCAACGATCAGCCCGCATCTCTGAGCTGCGACGTCTGAAGAGCTTTCGGTTGATACTACGACGTAGAGGGCCCTATTAAACCATTATCCCGCGTGGTGGTAGTGCGTATAGGCACGTAGCCAACTCGGATCAAATACCGAAATCTGTTAAGCACGTTTAGTAACTCGCAGAGGCGAACACGGTTCCTGTCGCTCCGACTTGGTAAGACATATCGCGCGGGTACTCTTGGAGCCGACCCGTCTTTAATGATATTCACTCGCGGGCACCATTGGGGCCAGCCCGACTTTAACAGTTTAAGTATTGCAGTAATGTAAACATTTCCGCGATCCTCACCCAGAGTGATCATGGCCCGGTAACAAGCATGGCATACGTACAAGGGTGATGGGCCACCGATGAAGCAGTAGCACAGCTAACTAAGCATTATGGGACAGCAGGTGGAGTATCATCAACAGACGACAAAAATAGGCTATGCATCAGAATAGGTGCTATCGGAACAGTAGCAGGGGCAATTCTAATGCAAGAATAAGAGAGAAGGGAATGGGTGATATCTGATGATCAAGGGGGTTTGCTTGCCTGGAAGCTCAGCTGAAGGAGTCTGGTCGTCGGCGACGTCGTCGTACACAGTGGTGTCGTCGGCAATCTCGGGTGCTATCGGAAGAGAAGGAGGGGGAAGAAACAATAAATACACGACAATAATGCAACAGGGATGCATGAGATGCCTAAATGGTATGCAGAGGTGTTTTACTACCTATCTAAATGATTTAGTTAATTTAGGAATTTATTTGGATTTGTTTTATTAAAGTTGGCCACTATTCATTTATCGAATACGGACAAAATGTCCCATGCCCGGTATGTTAGAGGCGTGTGGCAGGCATGAGGATAGGTTATTCGGATTCTACACATTTTTCTGATCATTTTTCATATATAAATTATTTTAATCCGAGTTACGGTTTAAAAGATATGATTTTTCAAAGTTTTAAACATTTTGAATTATTTAATTATTTAAATCCGAATTATCCAGAATAGTAAAAGGTGACGTCAGCATGACATAGTGCTGGCGTCAGCAGTCAACAGTGCGGTTGAATAGTCAAACCTGACCAGTGGGTCCCACTGGTCAGTGACTGGACTAATTAAACAGAGTTTAAATTAACTAATTAACCTAATTAGCAGGTGGGACCCCTATGTCAGAGACTGATTAGCTAATTAATTTAGTTAACGATTTAATTAACAGTTTATTTAAATTAAAAATGTTTTAATCCGGCGGGACCCACATGTCAGTGGGCCACGGCGCCACGTCAGCGGCTGACCGGGTCAACTGGGCCCGCGGGGCCCAGCAGTCAGCGGCACCGAGACGGGACCCAGTCGGCCACGTCGGCGACGGCCACCGGAGCTCTCCAGCGAGCTCCCCGCGACGGCAGAACTCCGGCGAGCCCGGGTTTCGCATACGGTGCATCAAATCGGGCGTTCTTGGGCTCTATCGAACGTGCACATCATGGCGCATCTGGTGGTGGCCGTGGTTGGCGGTGGGGTGGACGGAATCGAGCAGTGCGACGACGGCGGCGGCGGCGATTTCGGGAGCTCTACGGGAACAGCGAAACGGGCACGCTCGAGCCAAATGGCTAGGCCAGAGGGCATCTACGCGCGCGGGCGAGCACGATAAGCAGCGCCACATGACCATTTGGTCATCGGTGGCTCGCCGGCGACGAGATCTGCGGCGGAGCGCTCGGGCGTGCAAAATGCGGCGAGTACAGAGGCGGATCCGCACGGGGAAGAGGAGGAGAAGACGGCGAGGCTCACCAGGAGCCTGCAGATGTGCAACGGTGAGCTCGGGGAAGGCTCGGGGCGGCGTATTCGACGGCGACAGCGGCGGGTCCGAGGAAGAAGACGACCTCATCGGCGTGGCTGTGGCGTCTCCGAGCTCGAAGTAGACGGGGCAGGGGAAGTAGTCGAGGACGGCGGCGACGATCGGCTAGTCGGAGAGGTGATCGGGGCTTGGCAGCCGCGGGATCGAGCGGCGACGGCGGAGGAGCTCGTGGGTGAGGTGGGAGAGAGAGCTAGCGGGCGAGGGGGGAAATATCGGGGGCTGGCTAGGGTTTCCAGGGGAGGCGGTCTTATCCCCTCGATCTCCTGTAGCGGCGCGGGAGCAAGGAGACGCGGCGGGGACAGCTCGCCGGCGTCGGGCGCGGTCGGTGCGCGTGAGCGACCGGGCGATGAACAGGGGAAGGGGAAGGCGACCGTGCGGTTGGGCTGGGCCGGTTGCCTGACTTAGGCCCAGGCGCGCGGGCCTTTTCTATTTTCTTATTTTCCCTTCTGTTTTCTATTTTCTTCTCTGTTTTGCAATTAGTCTAGGTTCAAATTGATTTTAGTAAAATATGTGACTTGGCCCAATATTTAATATGCAATATTAGCTAACACCAGAAATTGGTTTGAGCTAAATAGGATTTCATTTGAATTTTCAATTAAATAAAGAGGTAATATAAGTTGCTGTTATGGTTCTGTTTTAGGATGTTAGAGTGCTTTAAGTAATCCAATTAATGTTGACTATATTTTTATAATTGCCTCTGGATTATTTGCAATATTATGAACATTTTGGTTTTCAAATTTGAACAACTTTTATTTCCACTTTAAATTTGAATTGCAATTTGATTTGGAATTTGAAATGAAATATGATGCAAATGATGATCAAGCACTGTTAATCATGATGACATGGCATTATCAACAGGTGATTACTGTACCTATTACATGGGGATGTTATAATTCTCCTCCTCTAAAAGAAATTCTCGTCCCGAGAATTAAGAGGTAGGCTGAAGAGAGCGAGATACTCTTCACGAAGACGATCTTCGCGTTCCCAAGTGGCTTCATCTTCAGAATGATTCGACCACTGAACTTTAAGGAACTTGATTGCCTTCTGACGGGTTCGACGTTCAGCTTGATCAAGAATGCGGATCGGATACTCTTGATAAGAAAGATCCTCTTGCAGCTCAAGCATTTCATGGTCCACTGCTCGGATAGGATCCTTGAAGCAGCGTCGGAGTTGCGATACATGAAAGACATCATGCACTTGAGAAAGGTTTGGCGGCAATTCCAATTCATATGCCACTTCTCCTCGTCTTGCGAAAATGTGGAACGGGCCGATGTAGCGAGGAGCTAACTTGCCCTTGATCTCAAATCTATGGGTGCCTTTCATGGGAGTGACGCGGAGGTAAGCTTGCTCGCCAGGTTGATAGACCATTACCTGGTGTTTTCGATCATAGTTGCTCTTCTGACGAGACTGAGCAGTTTTCAAATGTTCACGGACAATGCGGACTTGTTCTTCAGCTTGCTGAATAATGTCCGGTCCAACGAGTGATCGTTCCCCAGTTTCTGACCAATTCAGAGGGGTTCGACACTTACGTCCATAGAGAACTTCAAATGGTGCCATCTTCAAACTAGCTTGATAGCTATTGTTGTAAGAGAACTCGGCATACGGGAGAGATTCCTCCCATTTCTTACCGAATGAGATGACACAAGCTCGAAGCATATCTTCAAGCACTTGATTGACTCGTTCAACTTGTCCCTGGGACTGGGGGTGAAAAGCGGTGCTGAAGGACAGATGAGTTCCCATAGCTTCCTGGAAACTGTTCCAGAATCTTGAGGTAAAGAGACTGCCACGATCTGAGCTGATCTCCAACGGAACACCGTGGAGTGACACGATTCTGGAAACATACAAGTCTGCTAACTGACTAGCAGTGATTGTCTCCTTGACTGGCAGAAAGTGAGCAACCTTGGAGAATCGGTCAATGACGACAAAAATAGCATCATGACCCTTCTGCGATCTGGGAAAACCAGTAATAAAGTCCATTTCGACTTTGTCCCATTTCCATTCAGGAATATCAAGAGGTTGCAGAAGTCCAGCAGGCCTTTGATGCTCTGCCTTGATGCGACGGCAAACGTCACACTCAGCAACATAGCGAGCAATGTCATGCTTCATATCAGGCCACCAGTACCGTTGACGAATGTCTTGGTACATCTTGGTGCTGCCAGGGTGAATTGAAAGAGGTGTATCATGAGCTTCTTTCATGACATCCGGACAAGAGTCCAGATTATGCTTTCGGGGGACCACTAGGCGACCTTTGAAGAACAAGGCACCATCATCACCAACATGGTAGAAGGAAGGATTTCCCTTTGAGAGGAACTTCTTAATCTTCTCGACTTCAGAGTCATATTTCTGCAAGTTTCTGATGGTACGCTCGAGGTTCGGTTCAACTACCAGGGTATTGAGATAACCCTGAGGAACAATATGGAGGTTCAACTTGCGGAGCTCTTCATAAAGAATGGGTTGTGCTTGCTGAACCATGAGGTTGTTGCAATACGACTTGCGGCTCAAAGCATCGGCCATTACATTAGCCTTGCCAGGGGTATAAGAGATATCCATGTCATAATCGGCTATAGTCTCGAGCCATCTTTGTTGACGAAGGTTCAAATCTGGTTGAGTATACAGATACTTCAGACTTTGGTGGTCCGTGTATATCTCGCAACGATTACCGAGAAGGTAATGTCGCCACAGCTTCAGAGCATAGATAACTGCTGCTAACTCGAGATCATGTGTTGGATACTTATCTTTGTGAGGACGCAATTGACAAGAGCCATAAGCAATCACTTTGCGCTCTTGCATTAGGACACAGCCTAATCCTTGACGTGATGCGTCGCAGTATATCACAAAGGCCTTGCGGGAATCAGGGGGAGCTAGCACTGGGGCAGATGTCAACTTGTCCTTGAGTGTTTGGAAACTTTCCTGACATTTTTCTGTCCACTCGAACTTAACGCCTTTGTGAAGCAGATCAGTCAGTGGTTTAGCAATCTTGGAGAAGTTCTCGACGAAACGTCGGCAATAGCTAGCAAGACCGAGAAAACTTCTGACTTGCTTTACATTCTTCGGGGGAGTCCAGTCAAGAATAGCCTGAACTTGTTCCGGGTTAACAGCAATGCCGTCTTTGGAAATCACATGACCAAGATAGGTCACCTCAGATAACCAGAACTCACACTTGGAGAATTTGGCATACAGTTGATGTTCTCGTAGTCTCTCCAATACAAGCCGAAGATGTTCGGCGTGTTCTTCTTCATTCTTGGAAAATATAAGGATATCATCCAAATAAACCACGATGAACTTGTCGAGGTAGTCCATGAAGATATAGTTCATTAATCGAGAGAAGGTTGCTGGAGCATTAGTCAATCCGAAGGACATAACGGTGTACTCGTATGATCCATAGCGAGTAACGAAGGCGGTCTTCGGAATATCCTCCTTACGAACTCGGATCTGATGGTAACCCAACCTTAAGTCGAGTTTAGAGAACACAGAGGATCCAGCAAGCTGATCATAAAGATCGTTGATCTGGGGAAGTGGGTATTTGTTCTGGATTGTTGCTTGGTTAATAGGCCGATAGTCCTGGACCAATCGGTTAGTTCCATCCTTCTTCTTAACAAAGAGAGAAGGTGCTCCCCAAGCAGAAGAACTGGGGCGTATGAAACCCTTTTTCAGCGACTTGTCGATTTCCTCCTTAAGTTCAAGGAGTTCATGCAGCGGCATCTTGTAAGGACGTTTAGCAATAGAAGTGGTGCCCGGTTTCAAGTCGATGACGAATTCGACTGCTCTAACAGGGGGTATTCCTGGAAGTTCTTCCGGAAAGACGTCGGGAAAATCGCGAACGACTGGAATGTTCTCAATTCCTTCGAGAGGCGAAGCGTTCAATGCATTCAGAGCATATATTTGAGCTTCGGCATTCCGAGTAATTCGGGCAGTGTAGTTTACTATCTCATCGGAGGGGTGAAGGAGTTGGACGACTTTAGTGGCACAATTGATCGAAGCGATGTGCGCTTTCAACCAATCCATTCCCAGAATGAAGTCTATATTGGAAGAATTTAAAAGGATGGGTGAAACAAGGAATTCCAATCCTCCGATTTCAACAGGGATATTGTGTGCCATCATGGAGGTTTGACAACGGCCTCCAGGGGTTTTAACGACCAATGGAGTATGCATCTCCTCATATTGTATGCCATGCATGAATGCAAATGGTCCTGACATGAATGAATGCGATGCTCCTGAATCAAATAAAACAGAAGCAGGTACTGAGTTAACGAGAAGGGTACTCATCACAGTATCAGGTTGATCCTGAACTTCTTCAATATCGACGTGGTAAGCTTGTCCACGTCCATAAGCTGCAGGCCCGGTATTATAGTTGCGGGTCTGATTGTTGCCACGGCCATTACGAGGAAATGCCAACTGATTCTAAGTCTGGCGGCAGTCCTTGGCAAGGTGACCTGGTTTGCAACATTTGAAGCACAGACCATCTTCAGGACGAAGAGGAGCAGCACGTGGTGGAGCAGATTGAGCTCTTGGCTGTCTCGGTGGTGGAGGAGGCAGACGGGGTGCAGCATAGGAGGGCCTTGGCGTAGGGGCAGTTGGATGATACATGCTATTGGGAATCCACATCTTACGCCTTTGCCCTGAGCCCGAGGATGAGCCAACGTCACGGTAGCGCTTCTGTGACTCCTTGTGCTCCATCTGAGCAGTCTCCATCAGGATAGCCTTGTTCACAAAGGTGGCAAAGTCGGTGAAGTCTTGAGCGGCAAGTGCAAGCTTGAGATCCGGGTGAAGTCCTCCACGGAATTTCTCCTGTCTACGAGCATCAGTTGGAATGTCTTCTTCAGCATAGCGGGACAGGTTAAGAAACTCCCGCTGATAAGCTTCGACAGTCCTATTGCCCTGAGTGAGGTTGCGAAACTCTGTCTTCTTCCGGTCCATGATTCCCTGAGGAATGTAACGGGCACGGAACGCAGTCTGAAATTCGACCCAGGTGATGACTATCCCCTCAGGTAGTGAACGCCTGTGGGTGGACCACCATTGAGCAGCGGGGCCTTTCAGAAAGTAGGTCGCGAAGGTGACAAGGTTGTCAGGGGCGACACTGGCAGATTCCATCTCATAGGCGATGTCGCGAAGCCAGTCATCAGCATCCAGTGGCTGTTCAGAGTTGCGGTAAGTGGTTGGGTTGAGACGGACAAACTCCTGCAGAGTTATTGGGGCAGGTGGCTGGTTCTGAGCATTCTGGTTCTGGTGTGGAAACTGAGCCATGATGCCTTGTATGAATTGACGGTTCACTTCAAATTGATGCATCATAGCTGCCATATAGTCTGGCGGTGGTGGTGGCTCGTTGGCACGACCACACCCACGAGCACCGGGTCTAACCATCCTGCTAAAATTTAACAGGGGGTGGTTTAGTAAAAGCAACTGCAAGTGTTTAGCGACAAACATGATGTAACACGACAACGAACAAGCAGTGCAATAGATACATAAAAGTAGTCACTTAAGACATACAGATCCATACACATAGTCGGTTACATGCAGACAACATAACTTCGCAATTTAAACAGTTAGACATACTAGGCGGCGCGCAGGCACGCGGTGAGGAATACACAATGAGACATAGCAAAGGCTATATCAACGTCGGGGAAAACCACTGAAACGGGGTAACTGCAAGTGCAGACAAAGAGTATCCACGGCAGAAAAGTCCTGCTCTCCGTGTGCACTCTGATGCAGAACCCGGTCTCGAACTGGAAGAAGAGATCCACGTGCAGGCGTATGACCTCCAACAGCAGGCCAATCAATACCTGCCGGCATCTGAGTCCTGCGCGGGTAGAGAATGTACTCTGGATGTATCCCTGCACGAACAGCTGGTAGCAATTGTGTCATAGCATCGTAAAGACGTGCTCAAGTAGCAAAAAACTCGACGGCGAGAGCCCGGGCAGTGCGATCCAGAGCCTGAGTGCACTGTATCAAAACCTGCGGGTCATATCGACGTCGCTCGATAGGGGCACAGACAGCTGTGTAGTATCCAGTAGCATCTCCAGCAGGAGCATACGGGATGTATCGGAACTCAGTGGCATCCAAGCGACTATGCTCTCCACGGAGACGTGCGACAGCAGAGTAAGCGGCATCATGGACTGCCATCTCAATCGTCACACCGATACCGTGAAAAATGTGCAACTCAGTGTCGGAGTTGTTCTGCTGATCGAAGATACGAACATCAGCATGGTACTGCTCCTGGTTGAACTCGCGATAATCCTCGTAAACCATGTACTCGGGGTACCAGCGGTAGCCCAGTCTGGTCAGGAGGGCGATCAGGATAGCTGGAAAACCAGGGGCATCACGAGCCCAAGTGCGAAGCACAAGCTGCGTCGTAGGGCGCGGCGGAAACAAGCGAGCCATCTGAAACAGAGGAAATTCAAGATTGTCACATGACAGTGAGTGAATTCTTGCATCGTGCATTCAAGGAAGTAATATTGCAGATAATCAAAGCGCCGGGTGGATGTGATCACGAGAACCTAGAGTCAGAGTTAGTAAAATCATTTAACCCGAAAATAGGAGAGAATAGAATCCCAGAGTAAGGAAGAGGAATAAAAGATCCTAATCCCATCGATGTGCAACGTGGGCCCATAAGCCACACAGCACTGTTAGTAAAATAGTTTTTCAACGTCTAGACTCAACTTCGACCAAGGAATCAGAAGGGGGCTTCCTACAGGCAGTCGGCTCTGATACCAACTTGTGACGCCCCTGCTCGACACGTGCACTAATCATACACACAAACGTGCACGCCCGAGATCAGAGACTCACGGGAAGATATCACAACACAACTCTAAACTCAAATTTAAACATAAATCATCATATTACAAGCTAGGAGTCACGAGGACCCGAATACATAAGTCATACAAACCATAATATCTGAGTACAGACATAGTTAGTCAAGTTTTGCCTAAAGAAGGCTAGCACAAACAACGACACGAATCGAAAAGGCGCAGGCCTCCTGCCTGGGAGCCTCCGAACTACTCCTGGTCGGCTGGCTCAACCCAGTAGTACGTGCCTCCGGGACTCTCCTGGTAGTAGCAGTCTGTGGTGGCGTCTGGCTCCTGGGCTCTGTCATCTGGTCGCAAGTATCGGGTATGGGGAAAAAGGAATAGCAAAGCAACCGTGAGTACTCATCCAAAGTACTCGCAAGACTGACATCAGAACTATGCTAAATGCATTGTATCAAAGGAGTGGGGCTATATCTTTGGACTGTACTGCAGAAATGTTGGAATAAAGGGGGAGAGGCCTAGCCTATTGAAGACTAGCATCCTGAAGCAATCTTGCAGCATCAGAAGAGAATAGAGCAAGATAATATATATCAATCATAGTTTAGTAAAGCCCTGAGATCCTTCCTCGACTATCCTGCGAGAAAGTGATCCCGAGAGCAGTAATAGCAGTTTAGTAATGTGACAGTATCCATTTGTAGTTGTAGCAGATCAAGATACAACTCTGAGCGTCCTATTACCGTGGACATGGCTATTCGAATAGATAACTTCCCTGCAGGGGTGCACTACTGTTACCCAACACGCTCGATCACATCTGGCCGGACACACTTGTTGGGTAATGCCCGGCCTCGGGAGATCGACACGACGCAGTCCTACCTAGGCTCAGCAGAGAGGTCAACACGCCGGTCTAAATCCTAAGCACGAAGGGGTCTTGGGCCATCGCCCTTCGCACTCCTGCATGTTACGTGGCTGGTCGGGGCCCATGCGCGACATTGAATACACCAGTGACGTAACCAGCCCACCCCAACGATCAGCCCGCATCTCTGAGCTGCGACGTCTGAAGAGCTTTCGGCTGATACTACGACGTAGAGGGCCCCATTAAACCATTATCCCGCGTGGTGGTAGTGCGTATAGGCATGTAGCCAACTCAGATCAAATACCCAAATCTGTTAAGCACGTTTAGTAACTCGCAGAGGCGAACAGGGTTCCTGTCGCTCCGACTTGGTAAGACATATCACGCGGGTACTCTTGGAGCCGACCCGTCTTTAATGATATTCACTCGCGGGCACCCTTTGGGCCAGCCCGACTTTAACAGTTTAAGTATTGCAGTAATGTAAACATTTCCGCGATCCTCACCCAGAGTGATCACGGCCCGGTAACAACCATGGCATACGTACAAGGGTGATGGGCCACCGATGAAGCAGTAGCACAGCTAACTAAGCATTATGGGACAACAGGTGGAGTATCAACAACAGACAACAAAAACAGGCTATGCATCAGAATAGGTGCTATCGGAACAGTAGCAGGGGCAATTCTAATGCAAGAATAAGAGAGAAGGGAATGGGTGATATCTGATGATCAAGGGGGTTTGCTTGCCTGGAAGCTCAGCTGAAGGAGTCTGGTCGTCGGCGACGTCGTCGTACACAGTGGTGTCGTCGGCAGTCTCGGGGGCTATCGGAAGAGAAGGATGGGGAAGAAATAATAAATACACGACAATAATGCAACAGGGATGCATGACATGCCTAAATGATATGCAGAGGTGTTTTACTGCCTATCTAAATGATTTAGTTAATTTAGGAATTTATTTGGATTTGTTTTATTAAAGTTGGGCACTATTCATTTATCGGATACGTACAAAATGTCCCATGTCCGGTATGTTAGAGGGGTGTGGTAGGCATGTGGATAGGTTATTCGGATTCTACACATTTTTCTGATCATTTTTCATATATAAATTATTTTAATCCGAGTTACGGTTTAAAAGATATGATTTTTCAAAGTTTTAAATATTTTCTGGAATTATTTAATTATTTAAATCCGAATTATCCAGAATAGTAAAAGGTGACGTCAACATGATGTAGTGCTGGCGTCAGCAGTCAACAGTGCGGTTGAATAGTCAAACCTGATCAGTGGGTCCCACTGGTCAGTGACTGGACTAATTAAACAGAGTTTAAATTAACTAATTAACCTAATTAGCAGGTGGGACCCCTATGTCAGACACTGATTAGCTAATTAATTTAGTTAACGATTTAATTAACAGTTTATTTAAATTAAAAATGTTTTAATCCGGCGGGACCCACATGTCAGTGGGCCACGGCGCCACGTCAGGGGCTAACCGGGTCAACTGGGCCCGCGGGGCCCAGCAGTCAGCGGCACCGAGACGGGACCCAGTCGGCCACGTCGGCGACGGCCACCGGAGCTTTCCGGCGAGCTCCCCGCGACGGCAGAACTCCGGCGAGCCCGGGTTTCGCGTACGGTGCATCAAATCGGGCGTTCTTGGGCTCTATCGAATGTGCACGTCACGGCGCATCTGGTGGTGGCGGTGATTGGCCGTGGGGTGGCCCGAATCGGGCGGTGCGACGACGGCGGCGGCGGCGGTTTCGGGAGCTCTACGGGAACGGCGAAACGGGCGCGCTCGAGCCAAATGGCTAGGCCAGAGGGCATCTACGCGTGCGGGCGAGCACGATAAGCAGCGCCACATGACCATTTGGTCATCAGAGGCTCGCCGGCGACGAGATCTGCGGCGGAGCGCTCGGGCGTGCAAAATGCGGCGAGTATAGAGGCGGATTCGCATGGGGAAGAGGAGGAGAAGACGGCGAGGCTCACCAGGAGCCTGCAGATGTGCAACGGTGAGCTCGGGGGAGGCTCGGGGCGGCGTATTCGACGGCGACAGCGGCGGGTCCGAGGAAGAAGACGACCTCGTCGGTGTGGCTGTGGCGTCTCCGAGCTCGAAGTAGACGGGGCAGGGGAAGTAGTCGAGGACGGCGGCGACGATCGGCTAGTCGGAGAGGTGATCGGGGCTCGGCAGCCGCGGGATCGAGCGGCGACGGCGGAGGAGCTCGCGGGTGAGGTGGGAGAGAGAGCTAGCGGGCGAGGGGGGAAATATCGGGGGCTGGCTAGGGTTTCCAGGGGAGGCGGTCTTATCCCCTCGATCTCCTGTAGCGGCGCGGGAGCGAGGAGACGCGGCGGGGACAGCTCGCCGGCGTCGGGCGCGGTCGGTGCGCACGAGCGACCGGGCGATGAACAGGGGAAGGGGAAGGCGACCGTGCGGTTGGGCTGGGCCGGTTGCCTGACTTAGGCCCAGGCGCGCGGGCGTTTTCTATTTTCTTATTTTCCCTTCTGTTTTCTATTTTCTTCTCTGTTTTGCAATTAGTCTAGGTTCAAATTGATTTTAGTAAAATATGTGACTTGGCCCAATATTTAATATGCAATATTAGCTAACACCAGAAATTGGTTTGAGCTAAATAGGATTTCATTTGAATTTTCAATTAAATAAAGAGGTAATATAAGTTGCTGTTATGGTTCTGTTTTAGGATGTTAGAGTGCTTTAAGTAATCCAATTAATGTTGACTATATTTTTATAATTACCTCTAGATTATTTGCAATATTATGAACATTTTGGTTTTCAAATTTGAACAACTTTTATTTCCACTTTAAATTTGAATTGCAATTTGATTTGGAATTTGAAATGAAATATGATGCAAATGATGATCAAGCACTGTTAATCATGATGACATGGCATTATCAAGAGGTGATTACTGTAGCTATTACATGGGGATGTTATAGGTGTCGTCTTAACAGACTTAGACGGTGCTTTGTTTAGTGTGTGAGCGGCAGTTTCCAGTGCGTGACCCCAAAAAGATATCGGCTGATCTGTAAGAGACATCATCGACCTTACCATGTCTAACAAGGTTCGGTTACGTCTTTCCGATACTCCGTTTCTCTGTGGAGTTCCGGGAGGCGTAAGCTGTGAAATGATTCCACGGTCACTCAGATGTTGGCTAAACTCATGACTAAGATATTCGCCCCCGCGATCTGATCGCAGAAACTTAATCCTTTTGTTACGATGATTTTCTACCTCATTCTGAAATTCTTTGAACTTTTCAAAGGTTTCCGACTTATGCTTCATCAAGTAGATATAGCCATACCGACTTAAATCATCAGTAAAAGTCACGAAGTAGAAATACCCACCCCGTGCGGCTGTGCTCATTGGACCACATACATCACTATGTATTATTTCCAATAATTCACCCGCCCGTTCAGGATGACCCGTGAATGGTGTCTTGGTCATTTTCCCCATCAGACAAGCTTCACATGTGTCAAATGATTCAAAATCAAAGGACGGTAAAACTCCATCTCTCTGGAGTCTTTGCATGCGTTTCTTTCCGATGTGGCCAAGCCGACAGTGCCACAAGTAAGTGGTGGTGGTATCAACCTTCTTAAGGCATTTAGCATTCATGTTAAAGACATCATTTCCACATTCAAGATTTAGTATGAAAAGGCCCCCAATAATGGGTGCAAATCCATAAAACATATCCTTACAATAAAGTAAACAACCATTGTTCTCAGACTTGTAAGAGTACCCATCGTGTACTAAACATGATCCAGAGATAATGTTTCTACACAATGCCGAAACAAAATGACAGTTACTTAGTTCTAAGGTAAATCCCGAAGGGAGACGTAGAGGCATAATGCTGACGGCTTGAGCGGCGATCCCAGCGCCGTTCCCGACTCGCATCACGACTTCATTCTTTGCCAGCTTGCGCATCTTCTGAAGCCCCTGTATCGAGTTGCAAATGTGAGCAACCGATCCGGTATCAAATACCCAAGACTTAGAATTTTCGCTAGCAAGCAAAACGTTAATGACATTACTTGTATAACAGTTATACCTTTTTCGGTTTTCCCGGACTTCTTATCTTTCAGATACTTCTTGCAGTTTCTCTTCCAGTGTCCTGTGCCCTTGCAGTAGAATCACTCAGTTTCATTCTTGGCTCCGCCCTTAGAGTTTTTCCGGGAGCCGGTTTTACCGGCGCCCTTGCCCTTCTTGGACTTGCCATTCTTTTTGAAACTGGCGGTTTTATTCACAAGCAACACTTGCTTGCGATTTTTCCGCAGTCCTCCTTCCGCAGTTTTTAGCATGGCGAGCACTTCATTCGGTGTCTTCTCCATCCCACTCATGTTGTAGTTCATGGTAAAACCGTCGTAAGACGGGGGGAGTGAAGCAAGCAACATGTCCATCATATGGGCTGGTGGAATTGGAAATTCCAGGGTTTTAAGCCTTTCAGCGTAGCCAATCATTTTGACCACGTGTTCGCCAACTGAACTGCCCTCAGCCATCTTGCAATCCATCACGGTCTTCATGATATCAAATCGTTCAGACCATGCGTTTTCCTTGTACAGAGCATCTAGTTCCCGGATCATATCACGGGCGTTATGGAATTCAAAACGTTTTTGAAGATCTGGACTCATGCAAGCTAGCATGAGGCACTGCACTAAGTTGTAATCATCATCCTTAGTGGCCCAGACATTTTGTTCATCTTCCGGGGCAGTTGCCGCCGGTCTAGCTGGAAGAAGAGTTTCAAGCACATACATTCTCTTAGCGCTCCTGAGGACAATCCTCAGGTTACGGACCCAGTCCGCATAGTTGTTTCCAGTCGCAGCTAACTTCTCTTTCTCTAACATCGGGCCTAAGTTGAACACGGTGTTGCGAGCCATTTGATCTACAACGGTAAACACAAGTTTCACTTAGACTTTGTTCATAATTAATTTGCACTAGTGAATAAACAATTTTATTCTAAAGTGCGCTCCCACTCAAATCAACATCTCTCAAAATTGATTATGAGTGATTCAAGATCCAAATATCAATTCAACGTCATAGAAACATCATCTCATGACGAGGATTTCAATTGGTAGGCCAACTTGCCGATCACATCTCTATGTGACTCTTGTTCATCTTTCGATGCGTGTGTTCCGAGCTCAGGACGATCCTGCCATGAACGTCAAGACAACCAAGTGATCTTGCTGCGAGGTCTGACCTCACCCGCCTTACATTTCTCCAATCGTTCGTACCCATGCATCCATGACGCACCCCGAAAGGATAGATGCTGTGACGGTGCTACACTTGGGAGAACACTATATACTTGATATTTTAAGTGAGAGATCACCCTAATAAAAAGCGACTACCGCGCAATCAAAAGGGTGTATCATAAGGGATAAACATCTCAGGCAATTCATAATAGCATGATATGGTATAACCCTTTCTGACGGAGAAGTCTTTAATTTCTTCGTCTTCGGCATTTGCGTCGATGTTCACCTTCGCGAAGATTGCCGCCACCTTGTCGATGCACCAGATAATATTGCTATCTCTATAGCTAATAAAATAAGTGCATTACTTAAGGTTGACACGCAGGTCATTAAAGTGACAATCATATGGCTCCAGCCATCATGCCGAATCATGACACGCAGGTCATGTTAGTAATTTACATCATATAGTCATCTCATACATAATAGAATTAATATGAGAACTGCTATAACACATCACATGCACATCCTGCAAAACCAAGTTAGACGCCTCTAATCGGTTTATGCAAAATTTTATTTTACGTGGCTTCTAAGGTTTTGACTTAAACCGCAGCTACCAACGTTTATCATTAAGTATGATTATTCAAGTCGCTAGATTAACTTTGCGGGGTGTATAAAACACGAGATAATAAAATCTCGAGCCCCATACAGAACTTCGTCATACGCATAACCCCCGTGCAGATCATATCTGCATTGCACTTTCGTCTGCGAAATTTCATCTTTCTCTTAACTATGGTGGAACCCAAAGAACTGATAGCACTTCGTTGATCAATCAGGATCGCGGATTGCCAGAACTTTGTGAAATTCCACCATGCCGTTTCAAGATCAGAAATACGCAAATTCAAGGAAAGCAACAAGAACATCGGGTAACAGATTTCATCTGCCACCCGCATAAATAATTTTCAGCAATAGATCTCATCTACTACAAAATTATATTATGCAATACCCATACATCTCTATGTATTCTAGATCGTAACCTGCATCTACGCATAGCAAGACTCTTGATGCCACTGTTGGGGAACGCGACAGAAAACAAAAAAATTCGGTACAGCGATCACGCCCAGGACCACTATGGAGACTGCATACAAGGTTTGATCTGATCATTACCGACTCATAGCGCAGCGGACGTAGAGTCGATGTAGATCGTCGGTGCAAATCCCCGCAGCTAGGATTTACAACCTCCCAACCGCGAGGATGTACTCCCTCGTCGGACAGCCCTTCGGGAGGCGGCCGGACAGTCCCCCGGACGATGTCACGGACAGCCCTTTGGGAGGACCCTCGAAGATCAAAAGGTAACTCGGACAGCCTTCGGGAGGACCCTCGAACAGCCCCTCGGGCAAAAGATCAAACCTACGACCTCACTACGGGGTTGCACACATACGGTGTCAGCTATCCGGCAGGGCTTCGCCGTCCAGAACTAGTTCCTGCCGGAACCCAGACAGCCTTTCGGCTCTACGAAACTATTTCGTGGGAGGGAGAGAGAAAGCCAGATAATGCATGGCATGTGTATGAGAGTTGGAGTGAGTGTGGAGAGTGCCTCTCCACCTCTATTTATAGAAAATCCCAAGGGGTAGGGTGGCACTCAAAATACCCAAAAAACCCATCATATGGATTTCCAAAAGGGCAAAATGGGAAGGCTAGAGGAGCTCCATGGAGGAGCTCCTCCTTGGCCGGCCACTTCAAGTGGGCCCCCCATGAGGGGCTCTCATCCATCCATGCCATCCCCAAGATATTTTGGAGCAAAGCCCAAAAAGGTGGCTTTCCCAAATAGTAACCATAAAGTGATTTTCACTATTCACGGAAACATTTTTCCGCGACCGTTAAATCCGAAAATATTTTTGTAGGTCTTAGAACATTTCCAGTACCCACTAAAATAATTTTGGACGCGTTCCGAAACAATTCTGGATTAGTGATTTTCATCTGCGAAAAGCAACCAAAGCGGTTCCGGCAGGTCCGGAACATTTCCGGGTTTTTTCTCCGGAAAAATCCCAGAAGTTTCCAGAACAATTCTGGCACCCTCCAAGAATTTCCAAGTGTGTGCCAAAACCAATTTGACTTAATGGTATACTCCGAAACAACTTTTCAGTTTTACCGAAACTATTCCGGTGTTCTCTCCGGAACGTTTCCGTTGTCTCCGAAACTTTTCCGGTGACTTTCTCTCAGACTCCCTGTCTAGTATTCAGCAGATAGATGAACCTTAAGCGTGTGACCATATAGGTTCGGTGAAGTATAGACATGACCCGGAACACTTTCCGATCAATGATCAACATCGGAGCCGTGGACACCCATATTGACCCCTATACCCACACGAATAAATATTCGAGTGAACCTCCGGTTGCCGTGTGCAAATCCTGTTGCTTCACGATATGTTACAAAACCCGAGGTGAGATTTATCTGCATCCCCATGGATCAACAACTTGTCCACTATGCCAGTTACCTCGTTACCGGTTTTATTCTCTTTTCTTGTTTCCGTGTTCCGGCATCCCTGTGATCAAATCACATTGTGTCTGGCCAGACGATGATGGATACCGTAACACCGAGAGGGACCCGAGAATATCTCTCCATCGTCGGAGGAGCAAATCCCAATCTTGAGCTATCTCGTTCCTTGTCATACTTTTCCGTGAACCCGTAAGCCGCCGTAATAGCCACCCAGTTACGGATGACGTTTAACAAACCCCAAAGTTCACGAAGCAAGCACGAAGGAACTCGATACTCTCATGGTCTAAGTTATTATGCAAACATTAACTTTTTCTGTGTTATAAACCATTAACTTGTGACGAATGTATCTCATAGCATAACATCAATTCGGGTCGATTCAATACAAGTGTTCTTCTAACATTGTGCCCTCAAAATTGCCGGCATAGTCATGCCCATGATCAGGAAAACATGATCATCATGCAATACTTGAGCTAGTCTTAGAGGCATGACTAGGAATACATTTTACCGTTTATTATACCACACGTGCACATGAGTTTCCCTCCGAGCCTCATGGATATTGCAGACTCGAGAATCATTGCAGTTATAGCATGGGACATAAACATTCATTACAAACTTTGGAGATACAAAATAACTGTTATTACTGCCTCTAGGGAATATCTCTTACACCACCCCACCTGATGGTCCGGCCATGTTGGCATCTTTCTTGTACAGCTCAAGGACCCGTAGCTCCACGGTGACAAGCTCCGGATGAGGCGGAGCCCAGCCATGTACGTGTCGTCGGCGTGCCGCGTCGATTCGCTCGAAGGCCTCCTATTTCTCTTGCACCTCGCGGCGGGAGACTACTCGGGGGTCGATGTCGACGAATTGCGGCACTTCACGGTTGCTGAGGGGGGAGTTTATCTTCGCCCGACTATCGTAGAGGCGGACCGCTTGCACGTCGTAGACCCTCGTCGCCTACTCTGCTAACTGAAAGGACCCGATCCAATACCGGCGGCCGGTGTCCCGATCCTTTATCTCCGAAACCCACACCCACACGGCCGCAGTTGCACGCAGTGGTACTTCTTCCTCAGCGGGTGGTGGTAGGTTGGTGAAGGATCGAGAGGAGGGGCAGGCCGAGGCGTGCTCAGGGCAGCTGTGCGTTTCGAATCGGCGGGGACGATCCCCTACAACTAGATCCGGCCATTTGGGGAGGGGGGGAGGGGTCTGGACGGCGCCGGTCGATTGAAAGTGTCGAGCTTTCACACGTAAGCACTGGAAAAGGTAGTACTTAATTGCCTTTTGAGCTGCAAAACAAGGCCCGAGCCCGCCCAGTGAGACAAAGCCTGACTCGGCCTGACTTAGTTATTCAACTTCTCAAGCCTAATCTTCTACTTAACAAACTCACACCTTTCTCATTCTCTTCCCCTAATATTACTAAACCAACATGTTTGGTATAGTCAATGAAATAAGAAGGAACAATATCTCTTCTGTTTTATTTGTTTTATTTACTCTGTATATTAGCTTTATCGTAAGCCAGACTTTCTAAATTCTGATCACATTTATAGAAAAAATTATTAACTTTTTACAACATCAAATTAGTGCCATTAGATTCATCATTGAATATTTTTTCACATCATATATCTTTGTTATTGTAAATATTTACAGTTTGATCGAATTTTGTAAATTTTGATTTAAGACTCAATTAATAATACATACAGAGAATAAAATAAAAAAAGAAAAAGAGTATTGTTTATCCCGTTCAGCCCAAGGAACCAAATCACGGGCGTTTCTGCCTCTCTCTTCCCAAGTTTTCTTTTGACGGCCCTCTCTTCCCAAGTCGGCGTCACCGTTCCGTCCTCGAGTCCAAGGCTGCCTTCACAAGTTCACAGCCCCTGCCGTCCCACCCGGCCACCTTATCCGTCAGATCTCTTCCGTCCCGTGATCTCCCCCGTCCGTCTTCCCACAATACCCCACCCTCCCCCTCCGCTCCTCCCCCGTCTTCGACCCGAACCCCAGCGGCGGAGTCGACGAAGAGGAGGAGAGCAAGGCTCGACGGACAAGGGGAAGACCTCCGCTCTCTCGGCGATCGCGAGACCACCCTCCTCAAGATGGTAATCTCCTGCCCGATGCTCTGATCCTTCGATCTGCGCCGTGTTTCCTGTCCAGCGTGCTGAGAATCGCGATCTGGCGCGAACAACTCAGCGGAGAACTAGATCTCCCGGTGTTTTTGCCCTAGAATTTGGAACCGATTAGGCCGCTTTCTAGTACTTCCCGGCGTCGCATAGTTCAGATCGATAGTAGAAACAGAGCAGAAATTCCGCTCCGCTTTCTCGAACTGATCCTGACCATGTTTACTCGCATTGCGTGGTTTGTGCAGGTGCTGATGCAGGCAGATCCGTTCCTGAGCGAGCTGACCAACATGTACGAGCGGAGCACGGAGAAGGGCTCCGTGTGGGTCACCATGAAGCGATGTGAGTGCTCCTCTTTTTTTCCCCGCTGGTTCGTGGGGTAGGTTGTGGATTTGATGGATTCAACAAGTCTGATGTGATGAGTTGTGCGATGTGTGCAGCCTCGATGAAGTGCAAGGCTAGGTTGAAGAAGATGGCGGACAAGGGGGAGCCGGTGGAGTACCGTTGCCTAGTCCGCGCCACCGATGGCAAGAGGAACATCTCCACCTCGGTACCATCACTATCTCTGTGCTGCTAATTCAGCATTATGACCATCAGATGTGTTTTCTATTGATTTGTGCATAATGGTTACTGGGTTGCCGTTACTCACTGTAATTAGCCCCCTTGTGTGCAATGATTGTGAATTATAGATCAGACATTTGCATATTTCCTCCGGGTATCTGCCGTATGAACTGAAACAACTCGGGTTTGCATACATGCTAATAGAATGTTTGTTGGTTGTTACTTCCAATTGAGGACTGTTTGTTGGTGTTGAGAAATTGATAGGTAGGTAAATCAACAGAGTGGCCTGAATATGTAGAAAAGATGCACTGTACACATGATCAGTGTGTCATATTGCAAGCATCCCAGTGCTGTAGGATATGCAGTAGCTTTGTGTAGCATGATGACATGTATAAAGTTAGGAATGAAGCACTTAACTCTGGTACATTTTAGTCATAGTAGTACAAGTATTTTATGCAGTGGTCTCTCATATCGATACAGCTGTAGGCAAACTAATAGGGCCGTGGGATAGGGGGCCATCACTAAGGAGCTGTCCTGAGCAGCAAGCTTATCACTGAATGGGAAAGAGTTAGAACTTATGAGTGTTAAGATAGTTCAGAAATTGACCCAAATTTGAAGGATGGGACTCATTTTCTTGCTCTTGCCTAGTTCCAATTGATGAACAAGTGAGGACTCACATTAATTGTTTCATCTTACATCAGTTCAACACCTTTTATATCAAAGTGTATACGATGTAGTTCCACTTTACAAACACCTAAACTATATTTCCCCAATGGCATGGCAATGCATTGATGGGAACCCATGCACTTTTCCTTTCATTCATTTAAGCTTTCCCACGAAACACTTGAATATGTGCGTCTTTTTCCACAAGACACTGTTGCTGGTGATCTGCGCAACCTGTCTTAGTAATGAAATCACGGTCGATTTTAAACAGGAGACTCCCAACTCCCATAACCTAAGTTTTGCTAAACAGTTTTACTTCTCCTCATTTTTATTGTTGGAAGTGGTGATATAGGGCATCCCTTATTTATGGCTACAAAACTGTTGTTTATATCTGCTATCTTATTTTCCCTTCATTTTCATGTACAAGAAGGTTAATAGTTATCACAATTAGCAATAAAGTCTGTTGTCTATTTGGAAACATGCCTGCCCATTTTGTGTCCTGATAACACTAAACACGTCTCACATGACTTAGTATCTGTTTGTCTTTGTGCATATCTATTTGTCCCCAGACATATCAAATTTCTGCAAGTCCCATAAGTAAGGCATTTTTTTTCACCAGGTGCTTTAGCTTAGGGCTGGATAAGTACGTGTACTTGGTGCTTAGAGTAAATGCTTGTACTATATTACTGACATTGTGCCAATATTATGAATATTTTCTGAAATGTCATCATCAGAGGACTGTCACCTGCAATATTGTTTTGGTCTTGCTGAAATATATGTAAAGCTAAGTAGTAAGTAGATTCAAGAGGACTTATTTTATTTCCTGGTGACATAAACACATACCTTTTTTTGTCATATTGGAATAATCCGGTGACACTACCTGTTGCATTTCTGGACCGATCAGTCAACCTTACTGTACTTGCCATGCCTTTCAGCTGTCTGCAAAGGAGTATCTGAAATTCCAAGCTTCATATGCCCTGGTTCTTAAAGCCCATATGCACGCCTTGAAGAAGAGGGAGAGGAAGGACAGGAAGAAGACGGTGGAGGCAGAGAAGATACCCGAGAAGGAACCGAAGAAGCAGAAGAAATCATCTTCGAAGAAGTCTGCAGGGTCTAAGTAGCGAGGTACTTGCAGAATTTTACCGAGACCTTTTTCGCCCACATGTGCGGTCAAAACGTTGTCATCCGTTTTACCCTTAATTCATGTCCGCGAGATGAAGCCTGTGAATACCTATATAGAGACGCGTCTTTGCCTGGCATTTTTGAAGCAGCGTTTTGTTCTGGTTGTAAGCCTCCCTGGATGGCATGGTAGAAAAGGCGTTTTCTTGAACTGCGAGATCTGATCATCAAAGTCTAGTTAAACTTGGAATGGTTCGTCGGTTTGATGGTTTTAGGCCTATGATATGAATGAAGAATATGTAGCTTGGTTGTTGGAAAGGCAATGGTGGTGTGCTTTTGTTTCGCGATCCCATGTCAAGTGGTTGCCAGACTATTTTGTTATCTGTGCGTTAGTATGTTGCATCCCCTCTCCCTCTCTCTCTCTGCAGTTGCTGAATAAACATGAACATGAGGCCATCCTTTTGTCGTTTGGATCCCTATCTCCGTTGTCGTTTGCTAGCCATTTCCCTGCCATGCGTACCCGATCTCAAACTGATTTTCTTTGCTGTTTAGATCTGTCTGAACTTAGAACATGTTTTACCATTCGTATATAAGAATCTGTGAAATGTTCTTTTTTTAGACTTGCACACGAATCTTTGCACACGGCTCAGCAGTGAGGGAGGGCCGTCACCATCTACCACCAAAGCCGGACAAAAACCCAACAAAAATAATCCGAAACCAACAAGGCGAGCACTGACGAGCCACTGATCGCTCACTGACCCATCATCACCAAACCCCCTCCGAGCTGAGCTCGCGCCGAGGCAGCTCCTCCTCGTCCCCTCCCTTTGCCTGCCACCACCCACTCCCGATCGCCTCCCCCGTCGCCACCCACCACCACCCCTCAAAATCTCATCTATTGTTTCTCCATCCCACTCCCCCACCACTCCCCCCTCCCAGCCCCACCCCGCCACGATGAGAGGCCTCCTCGCGTGCGCCACGCTGGCCCGCCGCGCCGCCGCCGCCTCCTCCACGTCCTCCTCCACCGCCGCGCGCCGCCACCTCGCGGGCGCGGCGGAGGCGGCCGAGGCGGAGCTGAAGAAGACGGCGCTCTACGACTTCCACGTGGCGCACGGGGGCAAGATGGTGCCCTTCGCCGGCTGGAGCATGCCCATCCAGTACAAGGACACCATCATGGACTCCACCCTCAACTGCCGCGCCAACGGCAGCCTCTTCGACGTCTCCCACATGTGCGGCCTCAGCCTGCAGGGCAGCCAGGCCATCCCCTTCCTCGAGTCCCTCGTCGTCGCCGACGTCGCCGCCCTCAAGGACGGCACCGGCTCGCTCACCGTCTTCACCAACGAGAAGGGAGGCGCCATCGACGACTCCGTCGTCACCAAGGTCAACGATCACCACGTCTACCTCGTCGTCAACGCCGGATGCAGGGACAAGGACCTCGCCCACATCGGCGCCCACATGGAGGCGTTTCAGAAGAAGGGCGGCGACGTCAAGTGGCACATCCACGACGAGCGCTCCCTCCTCGCCCTGCAGGTCAGCTAGCGTTTTCTTTCCCTCTTGACCTTGATTGGTTTTCCTGTTTTTTTTTTTTTTTTGTTAATTGATTGATGCCATGAGCTGAATAGTTCAAAAGAAGGGTTTTATACCATTATTTCTGGGATTGGGGAATGCAGTACTTGGAGGTGCTAAATGGTCCATTTCTGGCAGAGAAGATATGGAGGAATGTGCCTTTCGGTTGAGTTCATTGTTTGCAAAATGCAGTTCAATGTGATTACTTTAGAATAACATTTAATTTTACTAGGGAAAAGGCATGAATACTATCTTTGATGAAGGCACTCTGTGATTTGTTGTTGATCTTGTAGAGACTATCAGTTCAGCTAGTAAGCAAGAGTTTTCTTTGGATGGCGTGCAGATGTCAAAATGTAGGGATTTATATTTTCTTATGTTGCTGCTTGGTTGGATTTTATGATTGGCAAATGTGGTTTCTTACTTTCTTTCATGTTCACAAATCATGAGACATCAGTGCCAACTGGTTCATGGTACTTGATTCATGGACTCAAGCAGACAAGCAGTGGTGCTTTGCTTGTTTGGTCAAGCTTTGTTTTCTTACAAGATGCAATGCTCTATCGAATTCTGAGGCAGTAGTTGAGCAGGTTTGCATGTCTTTTTCTCAGTTGGTGGACTCCGGAGCTAAAGTTTCTGCATCCTAGATTGGATTGTGACAGAAGGCACTCCTAGTCCTAATAAAAAAGGCGGTTGCTCCTGCCAGTTTTCACAACAGCTTTTTGCCACAGCAAAAAACTCTGAGGTCCTATCAAACTATGAAACAGTGCATAAAAACTGATTTATTACCTTTGCAACCCACTTCAGTTTTCAGCAATTGGAGGATTCCTAAATAGAAACGCCTTTCACAATTTAGGATCTTCGTTCTAGATTGCGGGGGAAGTTGTCTTCCTTTTCTGAACTTCTTCCTCGGCACTGTTTATGTGGTTTTATGGAAGTAACAGATTTCCACTTTAATGGCAATTACATGTATTTGATACTTCTCCTACATATGTACAATTTTCCCAATTTATAGGAAGACATTATTGTAACTCTGTTTCTTGACATAAGCAGGGTCCTCTTGCTGCACCAACTCTCCAGTTGCTGACCAAGGAAGATTTGAGCAAAATGTACTTCAGTGACTTCAAGATGATTGACATCAATGGATCTGCTTGCTTCCTCACCAGAACTGGGTATGCTACTTTTGATCCTGTATTACTTCCAATTTCCATATTATGACTCTGCTCCTTTCTTTTAATACCAGGACAATTCCTTAAGAGCATCAGTACCAACTTTTACATTGATCAACCATCACTTGTCCATCATAATTCATAAATACTGAAATCACTTTACTGTTCAATCTGGCATGCCAAAGTGTGTCTATGGGATGTTATTTGGTGACTGTTGCTTAAAGGCAATCGATAAAGTGCCATCTTATTTTAGCTTTTCAAATTCTATAGTGAAATGTGTCTATCCATTGATATTATTGTTTTGAACAATTTGCTTCTGTCTCTGAAACATTTCTCGTTTCAGTTACACGGGGGAAGATGGATTTGAAATCTCTGTTCCATCAGAGAACGCGGTCGATCTCGCAAAGGCCCTCCTGGAGAAATCTGAGGGCAAGGTGAGGCTGACCGGCCTGGGCGCCCGTGACAGTCTCCGGCTGGAGGCTGGCCTCTGCCTGTACGGCAACGACATGGAGCAGCACATCACGCCGGTGGAGGCCGGCCTCTCGTGGGCGATCGGCAAGCGGAGGAGGGCCGAGGGCGGCTTCCTGGGCGCGGAGGTGATCCTGAAGCAGCTCAAGGAAGGCCCGAAGATCCGGCGCGTGGGCATCTTCTCGCAGGGGCCACCCCCGCGGAGCCACAGCGAGATTGTGAGCGGCTCCGGGGAGAACATCGGCGAGGTGACCAGCGGCGGGTTCAGCCCGTGCCTGAAGAAGAACATCGCCATGGGGTACGTGAAGAACGGCCTGCACAAGGCCGGCACGGAGTTCAAGGTGGTCGTCCGCGGCAAGCAGTACGACGCCGTCGTCACCAAGATGCCCTTCGTGCCCACCAAGTACTACAAGGCCCCTTAGGTTGTGTACAGAAGGAAAACAATGGATGGATGCTCCCTGGACTGCAATTTTCTCTCGCAACTCCTGCCCATGGCGGCTTGTTCATGGCAGGCTGCTGCAGCTGTAACCTCTGTCGGGCTTCCTCTTACAGCTTTGACATTTCTCCCCTATCCATCTAATAATAATATATGCCAGTGCGTTGTTTGCTATCCCAGAAACGATCATGTCATGTGTGCTGAGGCACATATCTATGAGACATACCACGGACGAGCTTTCGGGCCAGTTATTTTGCTGGCTTCTAAAATAAGTTGGAATAAATTGTCCTCTACACAACTTATTCTAAAAGACCAACCTAATTTATTTATTTAGAAGACTATTAAAGTCTTAACTAATAGGCTTCTAAAAAAATAATTTCGGTTGAGCTTCTAGAATAAGCTGGGTATGAGACAACTTATTCTAGAAGACCAAAAAAGCCATCAAAAAAAGACATGTGCCCCTTTGAGAATTGAGATGTCATCATAAAAAGGTTATAAGTGAACTACTCTTTAGTGATAACCTTTCATCTATACTGCTATTGCCACTCTATACCTCTGTAAGATGAGATATACCGTTTCATGCGATATAGGGCGTGTTTGGTTGGGTGCCTCGCACCTGGCTCGCGTCGGGCATGCAAAATTCAGCCCGTTTGGTTTCCTGCGCGGGCTCCTCAGCCTGGCCCAACTGATGCAAATAAGGCCTCTCAGCCAGGCTGAGAGGGAACGCGAGAATCGGGCGTATTGCTGATGCAGCCTCGCGCCTGCACCCACGCCTTCCACTTAGAGCATCTCCAACCGACGCGCGGCGCGCTAATTTTTTTTTTTTGCAGCGCGCGCAACGGCTGTTTTTGCGCCCGAGTAGGCAGTTGCTTCACCAGGCGCTACAAATTTTAGCGCGCCGCTGTAGCGCTTCAGCAGGCGCGCTAAAATACAGCGCGCTGTTTGAATAAAACATACACATACTTATGCAAAAATTTAAACAATGACATAGTCATATTTCAAACAACATAGTCATAGCATATTTCAACCAACATAGTTCATAGCATAGATAGTAAAAAAACGATTCAAAAGCCCGCGGCTAAACTACTCGTCGTCGTCCTCCTCCGACTCGGTGGTGTCCTCCTCCTCCTCCGACGTCGTAATGAAGGCGTCGATCCACCGTTCATCGCCGGGGTCCCAGCTCGACGCTTCTTTGAGCTCGAGGTTGAAGAGCGCGGCCGCCTTCCGCGTACGCCTGTCCTCGCGATAGGCGGCTCGCTCCGCCCTCCTCTGCGCGTAGAATTCGCGCTCGTTGACGACGTCCTCTGGGAAGCGTTGGCGCCACACCGCCATGGCCTCCTCGTCCATCTCGGCGGTGCCGAGGTGGCGCTCCCGCCTCCGGTTGACGCGGCGGTCCTCGTCGGTGACTAGCTGCGGGGGAGGCGCGAGCTCCTGCGCCAGCTCCCGCGTCGCCACCTCGGGGAAGTTCATCTCCCTACAAGGCCGCCGGAGGCGCCACGCCGCCGCGTCGTACGCGCGGGCGGCCTCGTGGGCGGTCTCGAACGTGCCGAGGCCGAGGCGCGTCTCACCGGAGCGGATCTCGGCGTAGAAGACGCCGGAGGGGCGCGCGCGGACGCCGCGGTAGCCCGAACTTCCCCAGCGGCGCGGCGGCATGGAGGCGCGGCGGCGGCGAGGCGAGAAAGGAGGCGAGAAAGAAGAAGCGTGGCGAGGAAGAGCGGTGGAGAGGGCGCGTGGAGGGGCGCTGGTTTTATAGCGCACGCGGCGACGCGCGCCAGCTTTTTCCCCGCGCGCCACTTTTTCCTGCGCCCGCTGGAGCACGCCTCGCGGGCGCGCGAGCTAAAAGCCCTGTTTTTCGCGCGCGCGCTTTATTTGGCGCGTTTGTTGGAGATGCTCTTAAAACGAAACGGTACGTGCGATTGGCCCTGATGTTTTTCATAATTACCCCGAAACTGCCATCGTAGCCTCCCGTATCTCTCTTTCCTCTCCTCACGCATCAGATCAGATCGATGCACAGCAACCAGCCGCCGCCGCCGCCACCGGAGGGAGCTCCTTCTTGTGCCGCCGGTCCGAGCTCCCTCGTCCGCCTCAACCCCGCGAGCCGAGCTCCCTCTTTCTCCACCGGTCCGAGCTCCATCGTCCGCTATGACCCCGCCGCCGGGCATCCATGCTCCGCCGCCCGCCGGCGTGTGATTTGTAGGGGCTCAATCGGGTGGGGAGGCGCGCCTGTGCCGGCTCGGCACGACCGTCCGCGGTCACGGCGGCGTCATGGGGCGCTGGTGGTGCAGGCTCAGGCGGATGACGAGCTTGGCCAGAAATAATTCCGTCGTCGTCGTGCTTTGGGGAAGTACATGCCGATTTCTCGTACAGCCTAGCAAACAACTTCTCTCATTGGCCTGCCCCACACTATGCACACAACCAAACATACATCTCAACTCTTTTTTGCATCAGCTTAGCCAGGCTAGACTCAGACAGGATGGTGCATACGATGCAGCGTGAAGCTATGCAAGGAACCAAACACACCCATAGCAATTAAAAGTACTCCCTCTGTCCGCGAATAAGTGCACTTCTAGCTTTTGTTCTAAGTCAAAGTTTCAAAATTTTGACCAAATTTATAGAGAAAAGTAGCAGCATTTATGGCACTAAATTAGTATCACTCGATCCATTTTGAAATGTACTTTCATAATATACCAATTTGATGTCATATATGTTACTATTCTTTCCGATAAAGTTGGTCAAAATTTTAACACTTTGACTTAGAACAAAAACTAGAAGTACACTTATTCACGGACGGAGGGAGTATATAACAAGAATGTAAGGGCATTTCCAACCGTCCCCTAAAACGGGCTAGTCACTAGTAGAAAACGGGCCTTTAGTCCCGGTTGGGAAGGGCCTCTAGTCCCGGTTTTCCAACCGGGACAGCGCAATCGGGATTAAGGCCTCCCCCTTTAGTCCCGGTTGGGTCACAAACCGGGACTAAAGGCCCTCCACGTGGCTGCACTCGTGCGCTGGGGCTGGAGGACCTTTAGTCCTGGTTGGTAACACCAACCGGGACTAGAAGGCAGCCACGCGTCAGCACCTGCTAGGCGCTGGGGTTTTTTTTTTTTTTTGAAAGGAGGGGTTTAGGGGTTTCATATTGTGTTTCCCCTTTTCTTTTTGTGTTTACCATTCAATTCCTTTACATTTAGGGTTTTCATATTGTATCATCGGGGCTTTTCATTCAACTCGACGCTAGCTACTACATATAGCAATGAAGGAACCATTACACAACATCGTCATGATCAATATATAGAGAGAAGTGACCTCTCTTTCTCCGTGCTTGGTCGAACAACAAGTTTTCGTATATCTGTTCGACGCTACTACATATAGTACACGTTCATGCATATATACAATATAACATCTCTTACGATCCCTAATATCTAATTACCAAAATCGCATTGCCAATCCCGATGGTATTCTCCGTCTGTAGGTATGACATGGTCAACAAAGAATCCCGCCAATTCCTCTTGAATTGCTCATATGCGATCAGTTGGTAGGAGTTCGTCCCGCATCCGCGAGATCTAATTTAAAGAAGGGAGTCAATATATATATATATATATATATATATATATATATATATATATATATATATATATATATATATATATATATATATATATATATATATATATATGAATGAAACTCAACACAATTGATGGTAATAAAATAAAAATATGAATATTGTTTACGTACTTCAAATTGTTCTAAAGATCTGCCCCGCTCAGAGATGCTGTGGCGAATGTACTCGCAAACGTAGTATCCACATAAATTATTCCCAGGTTCCTGCCACAAGAACTTTACGAGAATATAGTTCAATCAAAATGATAATCAAGCATGATAATGGTATTGAAACTAGAATCAATGAGAGATGCGCGAAACTAGCTAGCTAGTAGTACTTACTTTGGGGTGGTGAAATCGCAGCTTCTTTTTCCATTCACCCCTAACCTGGTTGGTGAGCTTTTTCCAAACCCTGCCTGGCAAATAAAATGATTACTTGATATCAGGAAATGAACGAAAGTTGCCGATATGGTGCGATAATGATTGAACTTACTTCTGGAGCATTTGACTCATGTCCGCCCACTCCTTAGGCTCTTTACGTCTCGAGTCCAAGACAACTACTAGTCCCGCCTCAAGCCGAATGGCTAGCAGAATAAAGTGGAACCTGCGCACGCATAACTCATCAATTACACTTAACCTCGAGTAAGCGAAACAAAATGTGCACAAGACAGTAACACTCACTGGAAGTTGTAAGGAAATAGTATTTCCCTTTTGTTTTGTTGTCCAAGTAACGCCTTTAGCAAGTAATTCTCTGTATCATCGGGTTTTTTTGTACCGTATATTCATTTACAGTATTTGGGTTAATGAACCCAATGTCATAGATTTTTCCTCTGCATTCGCGGATCTTCAATCTGCATAATATAGTGTGAGGATAATTATACATGCAATGAACGAGCTGGGCTAGAGACTTAATTACAGAAAAAATACTTACAGACAATAGCAACTGACGATAGTTTTATCGAGGGCGTCTTGATTGTATAACTGAAATAATTCTTCAAATTCAATGTACAACGCCTCGACTCCATTGAAGTAGTGCTTATCTTTAATTCCCACGCAGATACTGTCGGTCCCTTCCTTGCAGGCTTTCAAGTACCAGTTATGCAATGTTCGCATCATCGTTGATAGACGCGGGAGCTGCTCAGGTCTGACGAGAGGCTTCCCGTGCTCGTATCTAAAGGCTACGACCTCAGCCATTTCAAACTGTACCTCATCGCCTAAGTAATCACAAAGAGTGTAACCAGGATGAGCGGCCGCTACCCCCGGATCATTAGCGATATCGGGAAACACCTTGAGCGGGGGGCATGATAGTTTTTCCTGTTCGCCGAGCTGGGGAATTGTTTTCCCACTTCTTGCAGCACTGCTAGTACTTCCCGACCTTTTCGCTTCATGAAATGTCTTTACAATACAGCAGTCATAGTGTGAGAGCGGCGGAGGAGGTGGTGGTCGCTGAAGGGCATCCAGACAGCGCTTCGCTTTTACCGAATCTATTTTCTCCTTTGGATCTGGACGTTTCGGTGCAAGCTGGCGTTTCACATCGGCAGCCACGAACTCTTTGGTTTCCTCCTCAGTGATGTCGTTTGGTAACTTGGGAGGAGCCTTCTTGATGCTTGGACCTGCTCTGGATTTCTTCGTTGTTGTACTGCTAGCCGCCGGAGCGGCGGCGGGTCTCTTCTGCCGTTGCTGAGGCGGCGGAGGAGGCGGAGTCAGCTGACGCGGCAGAGAAGGCAGAGTCCGCTGACGCGGCGGAGGATTCTGCTGAGGGGCCTCCTCCGGCGGAGTCCGCTGAGGCGGCGGAGATAGCTGAGGCGGCGGAGTGTGCTGACGCGACGGAGATGACTGAGGCAGCGGAGATAGAGCTGGACTGTGAGGAGTCTGCTGAGGGGCCTCCTTCGGCTGAGTCTGCTGACGCGGCGTCCATTGTGGAAGCACGATGTTTTCCTTTCTCCATAGAATGGTAGTCTTTACGGCATCTACCAGATGAGTCTCCCCTTCACCTGTAGGGTACTCAAGCTCCAGCCCCTCGAATCCTTTGGTAACTTCATCCACCCCGACAATAGCAAAGCCATCTGGAATCGGATTGCAATGGAAAGTTGCATCAGGTCTAGGAGGTAAGACATAGCCGACCGCCACCTTCAAGGTTAGGTTGATGCATTTCGCCATTAGCTCACAATGTTCCCTCTCCGTGATATAATCCACGGGGTAGCGAGGAGCCGTGATATCAGGCCGAACGAGCTCCGTGGAAGCCACGCTGCTTTTCCGCTGAGATGGTGGGGTAGCTTCGTGGGCAGTATCGAATGAAGGATCTTCGTGCTGCTGAGATGGTGGGTCGGTAGCTCGCTGACTGGTAAGTGCCTCTAGTTTCTTCTCCCGCAACGCTAATCTTTGTTCTACATTCTGCATCCGGTCTGCTTCCTCTTTCTTCTTTCTCCCTCGGCTTCTATAACCAGTGCTGTCGGGAAACCCATGCACCCACGGAACGGAGCCTGCTGTGCCTCGTGTTCGTCCAGGGTGTTCAGGATTCCCGAGGGCGCGTGACAACACGTCCTTCTCTCTATCGGGATGGAACCTCCCTTCCTGCACGTCCTTGATTGCTTCCTGAATCTTTGTGACGGGTGTTTCAAGTTGTTCTTTCATGTAAACACACTTCCCTGTTTCTGGGTCCAAAGTTCCCCCATGCCCGAAGAACCAAGTCCTTGCCTGTTCGGGCCAGGTCGATGTCGCTGGTTCGATCCCTTTAGCAAGCAGGTCGTTCTCAGCTTTGTCCCACGTAGGCCGGGCAACCTTGTAGCCACCTGACCCCGTAACATGGTGATACTGCTTCTTTGCAGCATTTAGCTTATTTGTCTATGGCCTGTTCTTAGCTTTCTCCGATTTCTTGTACGCCACAAATGCGGGCCAGTGATCTTTTATCTTCGCATATTGACCGGTGAATTCTGGAGTCTCGTCTTTCTCGACAAACTGTTCGTTCAATCTTTTCTTCCAGTTCTTGAATTGTTCTGCCATCTTCTTAAGAGCCCATTTTTTGACTTTTCGCTGTATAACTGGGTTATTTGGATCCTCCTCTAGCGGTAGGCTGAAATTTATCATGACCGAGTTCCAAAGCTGATCTTTGCATCTATCGTCGACATAAGAAACTCCATCGTCCTTCTTCTTATTCCATTCTTGGATGCTGATCGGGACGCTGTCCCTAACAACAACTCCGCACTGATGTATAAATCGGTCTTGGGTCCGCTTGGGAACAGTCGGTTTGCCATCTGGATCGACTTCTTCGATCGTGAACCTTTCATTCTCGGCCAACCTTTTCTTCGGGCCTCGTCTCCTTATAGAAGTTTGGCTCGATCCGGAGGGCTAAAAGAAGAAAGAAGTGTTAATATATGTACATACAAAACAATTAATGCATCTAGTCAGCAGAGGCTTAATTAATATATATACCTCGCCGGACTTTGCAACAGTTAAGGCTCCAACACTGGCGGAGCCGTCATCTTCTCTTCCCTCACCATCGGAGTTGTTGAGAAACTGTGAGGGGCTATCATCACCTCTGTCGCGGATTATATCCCCCAACATCTCTTCTTTTTCTAAGTCTCCGTCGTGTTCCATAGTTTCTGCAAATATTACAACATGGCAATATACAACCATGAGAGATGGATTAGTGGCAAACATAGACCTAATCACAACAAGGAATCATATGCATATGAGCAATGGATTAGTGGATTATCGGGGTTATGTTTTAACGACCCCCTGCCCCCTCATGTCGAAGTTATACCGAAATTATCAAGGTTATGTTTTAACGACCCCCCCCCCCCCCCCCCCGCCCTCATGTCGAAGTCAATGAACAACATGAAAATTTGTAAGTGATTGCTAAACTTTTATGCTTCATTTATATGAAGATCAATTATCCAATATAAATATGTTCGCGATATGAGGCATTGGACATTATCTAGAATCATATCTGATGAGTCGTCCTATCTTTCGGGAGAGGATACTTTGCGGACCGCCTCTCTCATGCCTGTCCGACGTGCAAATCAGGTTTTCATATGCCTCAAAATCAAAGTTATCGGGGTTATGTTCTAACGACCCCCCCTCTCATGTCGAAGTTACGACGATATTTGTACAAGATGAATACAAGATTTATACACAAGATGAATACAAAATGAATACAAGATTTATACACAAGATGAATACACAACTCAACAAATGAACCAACCATCATCCTATGAACAAAACTCAACATACGACAAATGGACACCTTTTGTCGAACAGCGGAGGGACGATCAGGGACCAACTCCACGGAGATGCAACACCACAACCTGTAATTCCACCGAGTGAAAAAAATTAGGCAAACCCAAGTATTCCACTGGATAGAATGGAAGATTTTAGTTGAAATGGACCTATAAAGATCATGGCAAACGGATGCACGGAACTCAAATGGTGATCAAAGCAATATGCAATGCAAATCTGTCCATTATAGCTAGATACCAATTTGAAAGCAAGATTTGAACATGCTACAGAATTTCTACATGGCAACAAATGGCATGACATGAATGTACATGTAACACATGGCAAAACATGCTTACTGAACTAATTCAAATGACCCCTAGATCAATGGCAATCATCATGACAAGTTAACAAGTATTAATAGATTTTCAGACTTAGTGATATTTGCATGCCATGGTAGAAATGAATAGATAGCAAGTTTACAAGCTTGTAGCACTCACTACAGGTCCTAACATGGCATGAAGTAAAATGTACCAGCAAGATGACATCAAAATGCTCCTACTTCATGTTCAAAGATTGCCCAAAAGATGCTTGCATTAAAACATACAAAAAAGACAAAATGAACTCTAATGCAAAAAATTTGTTCTTCAATTTGTTTTAGTAACCACTCATCATATCTCAATTTTGGAGCACATCTCACATACCTATTTAACAACATCTCAAATTGAAAAAAAAAGCTAATGCATCTATTTTAGAAACCAAGTTGGAATTTATATTTATCCTAGTTTCTTTGATTTACAAAGGAACCATATTTTCTATAATTCTTCTGCACTCACAAAAATTATCCTAGCAACTAGGCAGTACCCACAACCCATTTCACCAAAAACTTTGAGTTCCACAGTTCAAAATTTTCAAATTCCATCCAGTTCAAATTTGGTCCAGATTCAAACTCCATGACCAAAACCTATTTTTAATTGCTCCAAAAATTCTGAAACTTTGCCAGACCCTCTTATATGCTTCAACACCTCACCACAAAAATTCCCAAAAATTCCTAAAATCCCTAGGACCCTCTGGCATTTCATCATACATGTGGTGTGTACACTGTTCACCCTGTCGAAAAATTCAGAAATGCAGAAGATTCAGAGAGAAAGGGAGACGGCGCCGTGCACAGGCGGCGTTGGGGTCGGCCAGCAGCGCGGGGGGAGGGGGAATAGGAGGAGGAGGAGGGGATCGGGGTGGCGCTCACACCGAGGAGGCGTCGGCGACTGCGTCGGGGCAGGGCTCGGCGACGGCGGCGTCGGGGCAGGGCTCGGCGAACGGCGACGGCGACGTTTAGGGCACGGTGAGGGCGTCGGCGAGGGGGGGGGGACGGCTCGGAGGCGACGGCGATCTCCGGCGCAGCAGCCTGGCGGCGTCGTGCTGTGGTTCGGCGTCGGGGAAGAGAATGGGAGAAAAAATTTGAAGTGCTGCTTATATACCCAACCCTTTAGTCCCGGTTGGTGGCTCCAACCGGGACTAAAGGCCCCCCTTTAGTCCCGGTCTGAGCCACCAACCGGGACTAAAGGTGAATTTCACCAGGCCGAGCGGCGGGAAGCCCAGGCCTTTAGTCCCGGTTGGTGGCTCGCACCGGGACTAAAGAGGGGCCTTTAGTCCCGGTTGGAGCCACCAACCGGGACTAAAGGGTTGGTCCTGGGGTGGTGGAAGTTTAGTCCCACCTCGCCAAGCGAGAGGCACTCGCACCTGTTTATAAGCCCCGCTGCGATATCCGTCCCGAGCTCCTCTCTAAAGCAGGCAGTACATGCCTAACGTTCCTCTCTGCCCTCGTGGGCCTACTTGCCCTGCGGGCCTGCATCCTGGCCCATGTATAGTTGGGTTTCTAGTCGTATGCAGGCCATGGTGGCCTGGTAGGCGGGCATTTTTTTATTTTTTGCATATGTTATGTAAATTTTTTAGTCCTGGTTGGTGGCTCCAACCGGGACTAAAGGTCTTTTCCAGTTTTTTTTTGTTTTTTGCTTTTTTTTTTTCTTTTGTTTCTACTTACAGCCAAATATTTAGAGTTTTTGAGTGAATCTTTTTGGTTTAGGTCACAAAAATTATAAACTTTCTGTTAGTGCCAGTAGTTTTCAAATTTGAATAGTTTAAATTTGAATTCTTTGAAATTTGTGTGAATCACTAGTTTGTGAATAACTTTACTTTAAAAATAGATTTTTGAGTGGTTCTTTTTCCTGCTGTTTAATATTAGTGTGTTTTATCAGTATGTTCAATTTGGTAATTTTTAGGTTATTTTAAATAGGTGTTTTAATCAAAAACAGATTCTGTTTAGCTCTTTTAGTTTTATAGCTCAAAAAAAATCATTAAATGCTTGAAAAATAGCGAATGAAGTCAGAAAGGGTTGAAAATTGATGATGTGGCTTTGAATGGTGCATGTTGAATGCACAAAAAGTCTGGAGTTAAAATAAGTTTAAAAAAATGAAATGCCTTTGTAACAGATGAGTTTTCGTCCGAAACCCTGATACTTCGAAAGAGATTGTCCAGTTTGTACACGAAGTGCATCCAGTTTTTGCCGTAACCCTCTCAACTTTTTAGCACAGGCTATGTGGGTGAAATGATGATACCATGCCAAGTTTCAACCTTTTCAGAGTTCATTTGTAGTGCTTTTCAATTTCAGGGTCATTTAGCTCAAAAAAAAATCAGTAAATGCATGAAAAATAGCAAATGAAGTCAGAAAGGGTTGAAAATTGATGACGTGGCTTTGAATGGTGCATATTGAATGCACAAAAAGTCTGGAGTTAAAATAAGTTTATAAAAATAAAATGCCTTTGTAACAGATGAGTTTTCGTCCGAAACCCTGATACTTTGAAAGAGATTGTCCAGTTTGTACACGAAGTGCATCCAGTTTTTGCCGTAACCCTCTCAACTTTTTAGCACATGCTATGTGAGTGAAATGATGATACCATGCCAAGTTTCAACCTTTTCAGAGTTCATTTGTAGTGCTTTTCAATTTCAGGGTCATTTAGCTCAAAAAAATCAATAAATGCATGAAAAATAGCGTTCCTTCGCGTTTCAAATGCCAAAACATATATATACCCTAACTATTACAAAGATTCCCTCCGGTTTGTCCGAAGTGGCACTTTCCAGATAAGTCCGGAAACTCACTAGAGAAGAAAGTGATGACGGTGAAGCCGGTCACATCCCAGAGTGGGATCTTGGGGTATAAAACTTTTTCTTCGCGTGTGTCCCTTGCTTATTGCGCCGTAACCATGGATAATATTCATCATTTAACAGGATGCTTGGGTCAGTCTTCACTCTGAAGGGAGAAATTTCATGAAACTTTTCATAATCTTCTGACATGTCTGTCTTGTCCTCCACTCCCACGATGTTTCTTTTCCCTGAAAGAACTATGTGGCGCTTTGGCTCATCGTATGATGTATTCGCTTCTTTATCTTTTCTTGTTCTCGGTTTGGTATACATGTCCTTCACATAGAAAACCTACGCCACATCATTGGCTAGGACGAATGGTTCGTCTGTGTACCCAAGATTGTTGAGATACACTGTTGTCATTCCGTACTGCGGGTCTACCTGTACCCCGCCTCCTGACAGATTGACCCATTTGCACCGAAACAAAGGGACCTTAAAATCACGTCCATAGTCAAGTTCCCATATGTCTTCTATGTAACCATAATATGTGTCCTTTGCCCTATTGGTGTTTGCTGCATCAAAGCGGACACCACTGTTTTGGTTGGTGCTCTTTTTATCTTGGGCGATCGTGTAAAATGTATTCCCATTTATCTCGTACACTTGGAAAGTCAATACAGTCAAAGATGGTGTCCTGGCCAACAAGTACAGCTCATCTCCAACAGTGGTGTTACCCATGAGATGTGTTTGCAACCAACCGCCGAAAGTCCCCGTGTGTTCACGTGTAATCCAGTCGTCAGACTGCTCCGGGTGTTTGGAGCGTAGAATATTCTTGTGTTCATTGATATACGGGGCCACCAAGATAGAATTCTGTAGAACTGTGTAGTGTGCTTGCGCCCAAGAATGCCCGTCCCTACATATTATTGAGTTCGGTCCTAGCGTGCCTTTTCCACCCAGTCTCCCCTCATGCCGCGATTCAGGAACACCAATCGGCTTAAGGTCAGGAATAAAGTCAACACAAAACTCAATGACCTCCTCTGTATGATGGCCCGTGGAGATGCTTCCTTCTGGCCTAGCACGGTTACGAACATATTTCTTTAAGACTCCCATGAACCTCTCAAAGGGGAACATATTGTGTAGAAATACAGGACCCAGAATTGCAATCTCGTCGACTAGGTGAACTAGGACGTGCGTCATAATATTGAAGAAGGATGGTGGGAACACTAACTCGAAACTGACAAGACATTGGACAAAATCATTCTGTAACCTTGGTAGGATTTCTGGATCGATTACCTTCTGAGAAATTGCATTGAGGAATGCACATAGCTTCACAATGGCTAATCGAACATTTTCTGGTAGAAGCCCCCTCAATGCAACCGGAAGCAGTTGCGTCATAATCACGTGGCAGTCATGAGACTTTAGGTTCTGGAATTTTTTCTCTGCCATATTTATTATTCCCTTTATATTCGACGAGAAGCCAGACGGGACCTTGATACTGAGCAGGCATTCAAAAAAGATTTCCTTCTTTGCTTTGGTAAGAGCGTAGCTGGCAGGACCTTGATACTGCTTTGGATGCATGCCGTCTTTTTCGTTCATACGTTGCTGGTCCTCCCGTGCCTCCGGTGTATCTTTGGTCTTCCCATACACGCCCAAGAAGCCTAGCAGGTTCACGCAAAGATTCTTCGTCACATGCATCACGTCGATTGCAGAGCGGACCTCTAGGTCTTTCCAATAGGGTAGGTCCCAAAATATAGATTTCTTCTTCCACATGGCTGCGTGTCCGTCAGCGTCATTCGGAACAGATTGTTTGCCAGGACCCTTTCCAAAGATTACTTGTAAATCCTTGACCATATCAAGTATATCATCACCAGTACGGAGGACAGGCTTCTTCCGGTGATCTGCCTCACCTTTGAAATGCTTGCCTTTCTTTCTTAAGGCATGCTTGGTCGGAAGAAATCGACGATGTCCCAGGTACACATTCTTCTTGCATTTGTCCAAATATATACTTTCGGTCTCATTTAAACAATGCGTGCATGCGTTGTATCCCTTGTTTGTCTGTCCTGAAAGGTTACTAAGAGCAGGCCAATCATTGATGGTTACAAACAGCAACGCTCGTAGGTCAAATTCCTGCTGTTTGTGCTCATCCCACACACGTACACCTTTTATGTCCCACAGCTGTAAAAGTTCTTCAACTAATGGCCTTAGGTACACATCAATGTCGTTGCCGGGTTGCTTAGGGCCTTGGATGAGCACTGGCATCATAATGAACTTCCGCTTCATGCACAACCAAGGAGGAAGGTTATAGATACATAGAGTCACGGGCCAGGTGCTATGATTGCTGCTCTGCTCCCCAAAATGATTAATGCCATCTGCACTTAAACCAAACCATAAGTTCCTTGCCTCACCTGCAAAGTCCGGCCACTTTCTCTCGATTTTTCTCCACTGCGACCCATCAGCGGGTACTCTCAACTTCCCGTCTTTCTTACAGTCTTCTTTGTGCCATCACAACAACTTGGCATGCTCTTTGTTTCTGAACAAACGTTTCAACCGTGGTATTATAGGAGCATACCACATCACCTTGGCAGGAACCCTCTTCCTGGGGCGCTCGCCCTCAACATCACCAGGGTCATCTCGTCTGATCTTATACCGCAATGCACCGCATACCGGGCATGCATTCAAATTCTCGTACTCCTCACCGCGGTAGAGGATGCAGTCATTAGGGCATGCATGTATCTTCTGCACCTCTAATCCTAGAGGGCAGAGAACCTTCTTTGCTTCATACGTACTGTCAGGCAATTGGTTATCCTTTGAAAGCTTCTTCTTCACTATTTTCAGTAGCTTCCCAAATCCCTTGTCAGATACACCATTCTCTGCCTTCCATTGCAGCAATACCAGTGCGGTACCGAGCTTTGTGTTGCCATCTTCGTAATTTGGGTACAACCCTTTTTTGTGATCCTCTAACATGCGATCGAACTTCAACTTCTCCCTTTCACTTTCGCATCCTCTCTGTGCATCAACAATGACCCGGCGAAGATCATCATCGGGCACATATGGTGCCTCTTGATCTTCAGCTTCCCCCGTTGCAGTATCACCGTATTCAGGGAACATGGGATAGTTGTCATCATCCTCTTCTTCTTCGTTGTTTTCCATCATAACCCCTCTTTCTCCGTGCTTGGTCCAAACATTATAGTGTGGCATGAAACCCTTCTCAAGTAGGTGGAAGTGAAGGGTTTTCGAGGAAGAGTAATCCTTCGTATTCCCACAGACAGTACGTGGACAATACATAAAACCATTCTGCTTGTTTGCCTCAGCCACTTCAAGAAAATTATGCAGGTCCGTAATGTACTCGGATGTGCGTCGGTCACCGTACATCCATTGCCGGTTCATCTGCGTGCATTATATAATTAAGTGTATCAAAAACCATTAAAGAACATCATGAATAGAGAAATGACTAAATTAATACAAGTTCATCATCACATTAAAACCAAAGTACAGTAGTGATCAATTGTTATTACTGAAAAAATAAATACATAAAGTTCATACATAGTTCTTATAGAACAACATACAGCTCTCTAGAGCATCTAATTAAAACATACATTGAAACTAACATACAACTATGTAAAACAGTTAAATGCAACAACAAATGCGATCAAAATCGCAATTAAGGTAACAATTGATCCAACAGCATAATGATATCAAGCCACATTATCAATGGCATATTTTCTAATCTTTCTAATCTTCAAGCGCATTGCATCCATCTGGATCTTGTGTAGATCGACGACATCGGCAACATGCAACTCCAATTTCATCTTCTCTTCTTCAATTCTTTTCAATTTTTTTAAATAATTGTTTTCTTTTTCAACTAAATTTAACCTCTCGACAAGAGGGTCGGTTGGAATTTCCGGTTCACATACCTCCTAAATAAAAACATCTATGTCACGTTGGTCGGCATAATTGTCGTAAACACTAAATGAAACAAATAGTTATAAAAGATAATATACCACATCCGAATCATAGACCGGACGAGAGCCGACGGGGGCGGATACCAAAACCATGGCACTAGCTATATAATAACAAACAATAATACAAGTAAGAAAATTATACAAGTAGCTATCTAAATCATACAAGTAAGAATTTTTTCTTTTAAAAAGAAGATAAGAACAAGAGGCTCACCATGGTGGTGCCGGCGACGAGATCGGCGCGGACGATCGACGGCGGTGAGGACGGGGACGGGGACGGGACGACACCCTACACATGTGCAAATTCTAAGAAGTTAATTTGAGCTCAAATTGTGCATGTAAATCAAATAAACTCCCACATACACTCCTCCACTAAAACCCACAAGAGCATATGAAATGAGCTAAACTAGCAGTGAGAGATGAAAGGATGAAATTGCTAACCTTTTAGAACACTTGGATAGTTGGTGCACCGTCAAACCTAGACAAATCTTGGGGAAAATGTAGCTTGCAGGTCGAGCTTAGAGAGGAGAAAGCTTAAGTGTGGCTCGGGCATTTCATCAAACACCTCATGTGCATAGGAGGTGAGAACAGAGTAGCACACACCTCCCACACGCCGGCCGGCCAAAAAACAGAGGAGTGAGCGCGCAGGGGCGAGCATATATATATAGTCCCGGTTCCAGACACCAACCGGGACTAAAGGGGTTGCGCCAGGAGCGAGGACCTTTAGTCCCGGTTAGTGGCTGGAATCGGGACTAAAGGTCCCAGCCGAACCGGGACTGGTGCCTGCCGAGGCCCGGCCGGCATCCTGGCCGCTCGAACCGGGACTGATGCACGCATTAGTCCCGGTTCGTAAGTAGACCGGGACTGTTGCTCTGATCTGGCAAAAACCAATGCCCTGTTTTCTACTAGTGAGTCCACGGATAAATAGTGTGTCCGTTCTAGGGGATGTCCGGACCAGCCCACGGACATTGATGCGAGAGCCGGCCATCCAACCGAATCCCCTAAACGTTCGTCTAGACCCGGCCAATTTCATTTTGAATGCATAGCGATATGGAGCAAATTAAAATGTGGTGTTCACAGCGGCCGATCACAACCAAAAAGAGAGTGATGTTCATAATTTTTATATGCGTCCGTTCACAAAAGTTCTAGTCCTGCAATCCGTAAAAAAACCCAGCATTTTTGACCTGCCGGAGGGGCTTCATGTGCTCGCAACCTCCACCACGGCAAAGCACGCGAGGCTGTGTGCACGGCCAGCGGCGCATGTGGTGGCTTGCAGGGTACCCCGCGAACTTGGTGCGATGCAGCAGGCACAACAACGAACTTGGTGCGTGACTGTGTGTTCAACGGCTTCGGAAGGACGGACGCTTCCATCTCGAAGACGACGGCGAGGCGCACGGGGCTGTGCGCACGTCAAGTGGCACGGAGGCACGCAACGGCTCGGAGCGCGCTTGTGGCAGTGCGCGGCGCGGCCACGACGGCGTGTTGTAGCTAGCAGGGCCACCAATGGTGGCTGCGCGTGGCGTGGTGCATCAGGCAGAACGGGAGAGAAGATAGAGAACGTGCATGTAAACTGTCTGACCAAATGCCTAGCTCGTCGGCGAGCTCAAGCTAGTTGTCGGGAGCTCGCCTTCGTCGTTGAATTGCCGTGAACTCGCCGCCGCCACCAGATCCACCGCCAAGGTGGATGTACCTGCTCCGTGCCATGGAGCCGCCGCTGCAGCCTGCACTCGCTCGACATCGAGGAGCAGCCCCTGCACACACCTGCTCCGCGCCGAGTAGCCGTTGCTGTCGCACGCTGCACGCACCTGTTCCTGATGACGGCACAAGCGGCCCGAGCGCCGGCCCGGAGCGCAGCACGGGCGAAGGAGAGATTTTGACCCATTACGGTTAGGGGTTGGCCGACATGTTTGGTTGGCCACCCGGTGACCGGTGATCTTTTGTTCGTCCCTGTAAACATTGTGACGGTTCAATAAAAGCTTCGTATGGTTGTCTCAAAAAAATGATATGCCGGAGGTCAATGGTCAATACCAGGTCTACTTCATCCCAAAACCAACCGAAATGACCCGAGGGGTAAAATGTATCCGGTTTTGACAATTGAGGGACTAGGTTTTCTTGACTTTAGAGTTGAGGGACAATTTCTATACTTTAGAAAGAGTCGATGAATGAAATTTATAGTTTCACTTTTCTTTATGCAACTCTAGGTCTCCGAGATGCTCAACTTGGTCAACCTAGAGAATGATTTCTTAGGTGCGTTTCAAATAGAGAAATTGATACCAGAGGCACACATACTTCATGAACTTCACTAAAAATCTAGCGTCTGATTTTTAGCGATGGCAAACTGAACGTTTTTCATGGCAAATCAAAAACGTTTGATTTATCATGTCTAAACATCTGACGTCAGATTTTTTAATATTATCATACGTCATTCACCCTTTGCAAGCATATACATCTTGTTCCTTGGCAACTCACAGTAATCATATCGAATTCTTGGGTTCTTAGTACGGAAAGAACCATTCAGTCACCGGATTGTTTATCAAGCGACACCCGGTCAGTGAAACTACACTATGTGTGCCGCTTGTCATGTCATACACGCAGCAGTAGGGAATGCAATTGAGGTATTTTTCACAAAAGCAACACCTGCAGGGCCCGGTAGGAGGGCATAACCAGAGCCAGCTGACACCCGGAAGAAACACGCGGTTCCCTCCTCTGAGTCTGCTGTCAGTGTGATGCTCCATGAACGATGATCCAACCGCCCTGGAGCAAGTGTCGCTGATGAAGAGGACCTGGTCACCCAAGTCCTTCACTTCTGACCACTCTTTCTTCTCCAAATCCGCCTCCAACACCTGCAGTTTTATCGTGTTATTGTGGCGAATCCCTTCCCCGCTAGGGACGCTCCATCGCACCATCAATAGCTTTGTCTCGTCGGACGACACGACCAGGTTGAGGTTTGCGCGGTCGGTCGCCGTCGCAGGCCATTTCTGGATGACGTGCTTGGCGCGGCAGGGCTGCATGAGCTCGTGGACGAAGAGCCCCTAGCTGGAACTGACGGCGAAGATCTGTCCACGGTGAAAGGCTATGTCGCTGTAATCGGTGGAGCTGAGCAGCGCCCATGAAAGAGCGCCTGGCCGAAAAAAATGCAAAGTTACAGTCGTTCCTGGTTCGGTGAGTGTAGAGGATCGCCGCGAGGAGATGGGACGAGCACACGACGATCTTATACATGGATAAACGCACCGTCGCCGTGCCAATCATCAGCTTCATCGCCGTGCTCCGGTCATGGCCGGCCGCGTCGCAGCCGTCGGTGCACTCGTGGTAGCTGCACGGGATCTCGATGGCGGACGAGGCTCCTGGCACATGGTGGCGCAGGAGCAATCGATTGCAGTGCCCGTACAGAAGCCAGCTGCCGAAGGAGAGATGGCAGTATTTGCCCGGCGCGGCGGCCAAGCGGTAAGATTTGTCTTCTACGATGCACTGGTAGGAACCGCCCCCGAGGCTGACCCACGGCATGGCGGGCGGCCGCTGCAGCTCCGCGGCGAGGCGCCAGTCGTGGCAGACGGCCCCGAAGCTGAGGCCGTCGGCGTGCGACGGCAGACGGCGGAGGATGAGGCCGGGCCCATGGCGCGACGCAATCGATCAAATTGCGACGTGTGCTCTCGGTAGCGACGACGGCAGACGTACACACCTGTATACTGTATCGATCCGTTTCCAGACCAAATCGGGTCGTTCGTATTCCGTGTCCGAACATGAACAGACTGCTTGAACTTCTTTGAATCAGACATGTCAAGTTTCAATATATACATTCGGCATGCAATGGGACTGCGACACATCACCATCTGCGTATGGTATTCCATCCGTAAAGAAATATAAGAGCGTTTAGATCATCTTATACTATTTCTTTACGGAGGGAGTATATGGCAAGGCCCATGAAATGATTAGACTTAAATCACACACGAGAGATGGGCTGTCAACACACACGCGCACGCACGCATAACGCTACATGCACAAATCTTTTTCTTTTTCGAGAAACTGGCAGGAGTGCTGCCTTTCAACTAGAAGAAAAGAGTGTTATAACAATTTACACAAGGTTTTCATGAGAGGGAAAAACTTGGAAAAAACCCGCAACGGCATGCGGACTATGCGCGAAAGAGGAAACAACTAGATCTGTGCAAGCGAATATCCGCCAAGGCCTGGTTAGCCACTTCTAGGTAGGTCATCCTCCCGCCGGTGAATACACGGCGGTTCCTCCCCTTCCAAATGTTCCAAAGCGAGTAAATCATGATCCCAATATGCTCTCCGCTCGGAGGCCCTTGTAAGGAAACCCTCCCACCACATGTTAATTGAAGAATCAACGCTTGGTGGGCTCGGATTTGGTATCCTTTCGGCGATATTGACAGTCCTCCACACCTCATGCGAGAAGGGGCAATCTTGACAAAGGTGAGCGAAAGTCTCAACGGCTGCGAGGCAGAGGCGTCAGATTGGATTGTGTGGCCATCCCCGGATTGCCAAGTTCTCCGTCGCGAGGATTCTCCCGTGCAGCACCAGCCAGACGAAGAGCTTGCATTTGGGGGTGGCTTGGGCCTTTCAAACTTTCGAAGAGCGAAAAGGCGTCAAGCAGTCGGAGAATTGCATCCGATAGGCATGTTTTGAGGAATATTCCCTGGAGGCCGTCCAGTTCCAACAAATGGAGCCCGGGCGGGAGGCACTACTGGAATCAGGGAATTTGCCACCAGCCAGTTCTTTGCCGTCATCAGAAAGCAGACGGCAAAGAACTGGCTGATGGCAAATATACAGTTTGCCATCCGCCAGTTCTTCAGCGGACGACAAAGGTCTCAAAGGCAGACGGCAAAGAGCCCAGCTGGGCCCCACTGGACCCTGAGGCTGGTTAGGTCAGACGGACGGGCTGGATGCCGTCCGCCTGCTCTTTGCCGTCTGCCTTTGGGACCTTTGCCGTCCGCCAGCAGACGGCAAAGAAAAGAACCTAACTAACGGCCGTTCCCCCCGGCCCCACCACTCTTTGCCGTCTGCTAACGGACGGCAAAGAGGCTGCCTAAACACCCCACGCGGATCGCTCACGCGGATCGCTGACATGGCAAGATCTAGAACGCACATCTCACCCACCCACGAGTCCACTCACGCACGCGGCCGTCCACACGCCCCCACAACCCGCCCCCACCACGCACGCGCCCCCACGACCCACCCCCACCCACGCGCCTGTCTCCTCTCTCTCCTTCTCCCCCGAGCTCCCTCTTCTCTCCTCCCCGAGCAAACACACGCCGCCGGCCAGCACTCTCCTCTCTCCTGCTCCCTCCTCTTTCCTTCTCCCACGAGCAGCCGCCCCGCCGCCGGCCAGTGCCTGCCAGCCCGTCCGGCGCCCCCAAGCAGCCGTGCGCCGCTGGCCAGCGCCCGCCCGCCCGCCCGGCGCCCCCGAGCAGCCGCGCGCCGCTGGCCAGCGCCCGCCTGCTGGCCCGTCCGACGCCCCGAGCAGCTGGACTCTACACCCCTCGCCGTTCGTCCGTCCGGCGCCGCGCCCGCCCGTCCGCCCTTCCCCGAGCAGCCGGAGTCCGCACCACTCGCCCGTCCGTCCGGCGTCGCGCCCCTCGCCCGCCTGTCCATCGTGGCCAGCGGCCTCGCCGCGTGCAGCTCTGCCGTCGTCGCCGCGTGAAGCTCCGCCACCTCGCCGCGTGCAGCTCCCTCCCCACTCTCTTCGGCGGCTTCTCCTCTCTCCGACATGGATGCCAAACCAAAGCAGGGAACGACCGGCCGTCGACGATGACGAGGTGCGACGCGGACCTCTCGGCGCGGGCGGCGAGCAGCTCTTCTCCGGCGAGCTCGGCCTCGATCCAATTTGGATCGACTACGGCGGTTGGGCGAGATGCTCTGCTCCGACGTCAGAGGCAATTTGTTTTTTTTAGTTGATGCGTGCACAGTGTATTGTTTACAGATCGTGCAGTCCGTGGCATGTGTGAAGCAATTTTTTTTAAATAAAAAAATTCTTTGCCGCCTGTAGTTTAGTCTGGCTCACGGCAAAGGGCACATTTTGACTGACGGCAAAGAGCGGGGAGGGCATTACGCGTCTGCTGACATCAGACGGTAGACGGCAAAGGGGAGGGCATGTTTGCCGTCTGCTGGCAGACGGCAAAGCCTCCCGTTAGCCACCTAACGTGGCTAACGTCTGTTCTTTGCCGTCCACCTTCTTTGCCGTCCGCCACCGACGGCAAAGGGGTCTTTGCCGTCCGCTGTGAGAAAACAGACGGCGAATCAGCTGTTTACCGTAACTTACAGTGCCGGACTGGTTTGCCATCAGCTTTCTGGTCCTTTGCCGTCTGCCATGGCAGACGGCAAATCAGCTGATTCCTGTAGTGAGGGGTCAATGCTGGTGTCCTGCAGAAGTGGCCAGATGTCGATAATTCACGAAATTGGTCTGCCTTGCTCAGCCGGGTGATGGTCGTGATCCACAGACCCCCCTGAAGATCCTTGAAGAATGTCCTGTTTTTTCGAGTCGCAATCTTGTAAAGCTCAGGGGCTCGGATGTAGAGGGGGGAGTCCCCGATCCAACGATCTTTCCAGAAGCTGGTACGTTTTCCATCGCCAATGGAGATAGTAGTAGAGGCTCTGAAGAGCGCCATATCGGAGTCACTGCAAGTCAGCTCGATGCCCACACATGGCCGGTCGGGGTCCATCCATTCGTACCATGGCCACCTAAGGTGCAAGGCCCGATCGAAACGATCAACATCAACAACCCTAAGGCCACTCAAGCCTTTGTGGGTGCAAACCATCTTCCAATTGACAAGAGAGCGCCCACCGATGGCGTTTTCACTGTCATCGGCATTCTAGATAAAATTCCTAGCCAGCTTGTCTAGCTTCTTGAGCGCACATTTGGGGAGCGGGATGATTGCCAAATGATAGGTGATAGTAAGAGTGAGGACAATCTTTGCCAGATCAACCCGACCAGCGTGAGGTTTCTTCTCCTCCAGCCTGGAATGTGAGCGCCGTACTTCTCGATGTGAGGTTGCAAGTCCACCTTCCGGAGGCGCCGGATGTGATGGGGGAGACCAAGGTACTTCCTCGAGAAGGAGCCCAGCTTTGCCAAGAAGGCAGAGAGGGTATCTGTAGGGGAACGTAGCAGAAAACAAAAAATTTCTGACCTACGCACCAGCCCAGGACCACTATGGAGAGACTGCATACAAGGTTTGATCTTTTCGTTACCGACTCGTAGCGCAACGGAAGTAGAGTCGATGACGATCGTCGGTGCAGATCCCCGCAGCTAGGATTTTACAACCTCCCAACCGCGAGGATGTTCTCCCTCGTCTGCCCCTCGGACAGCCCTCCGGGAGGCAGTCGGACAGTCCCTTCGACGGTGTCACGGACAGCCCTTCGGGAGGACGCTCGAAACTCGTACGGTCACTCGGACAGCCCTTCGGGAGGACACTCGAAACTCGGACGGTCACTCGGACGGCCCTTCGGGAGGCACTCTCGAACAACCCCTCAGGCAAAAAGATCGAACCTACGAACTCTCTACGGGGTTGCACACATACGGTGTCATCTATCCGGCAGGGCTTCGCCGTCCAGAACTAGTTCTCACTGGAACCCAGACATCCTTTCAGCTCTACGAAACTATTTCGCGGGGAGGGAGAGAAGAAGCCAGATCATTGCAATGGCATGTGTATGTGAGAAAGAGTGAGTCTTTAGGCAGCCCCCTCCACCCCTATTTATAGGCCAAGCCCAAGGGTGGCTTCTCCAAGAAGCCAAGGGGAAAAATACCAAAAGGCCCTCAAGGTGGCTTCTCCAAGAAGCCACCCAAAAAGCACTTTCACTATTCACGGAAACACATTTCCGCGACCGTTAAATCCGAAAATATTTCTGTGGGTCTTAGCATAATTCCAGTACCCACTAAAATGATTTTGGACGCGTTCTGAAACAATTCTGGATTAGTGATTTTCATCTGCGAAAAGCAACCAAACCGGTTCCGGCAGCTCTGGAACATTTCCGGTTTTTATCCCGGAAAAATCCCAGAAGTTTCCAGAACAATTCTGACACCCTCCAAGAATTTCCAGACGTGTGCCGAAACCAATTTGACTCAATGGTATACCCTGAAACAACTTTTCAGTTTTACCGAAACTATTCCGGTGTTCTCTCTCCGGAATTTTTCCGCTGTCTCCGAAACTTTTCCGGTGACTTTCTCTCAGACTCCCCATCTAGTATTCAGCAGATAGATGACCCTTAAGCGTGTGACCCTATAGGTTTGGTGAAGCATAGACATGACCGGAACTCTTTCCGATCAATGATCAACATCGGAGCCGTGGACACCCATATTGACCCCTATACCCACACGAATAAATATTCGAGTGAACCTCCAGTTGTCGTGTGCTATTCCTGTTGCTTTGCGATATGTTACAAATACCCGAGGTGAGATTTATTGGCATCCCCGTGGATCAACAACTTGTCCACTATGCCAGTTACCTCGTTACCGTTTTTGTTCTCTTTTCTCGTACCCGTGTTCCGGCATCCCTGTGATCAAATCACATTGTGTCTGGCCAGACGATGATGGATACCGTAACACCGAGAGGGCCCAGAGATATCTCTCCATCGTCGAAGGAGTAAATCCCAATCTTGAGCTATCAAGTCCCTTGTCATACTTTCCCATGAACCCGTAAGCCGCCGTAATAGCCACCCAGTTACGGATGGCGTTTAACAAACCCCAAAGTTCATGAATCAAGCATGAAGGAACTCGATACTCTCATGGTCTAAGGAATTATGCAAACGTTAACTTTCTCTGTGTTATTAACCATTAACTTGTGACGAATGTATCTCATAGCATAACATCAATTCGGGTCGATTCAACACAAGTGTTCTTCCAACAATGTGCCCTCAAAGTTGCCGGCATAGTCGTGCCCATGATCAGGAAAACAGAACCATGATGCAACACTTGAGCTAGTCTTAGAGGCCAGACTAGGAATACATTTTATCGTTTATTATTCCACACGTGCATATGAGTCTTCCTTCGAGCCTCGTGGTTATTGTAGACTCGAGAACCATAGCAGCTATAGCACGGAATATAAACATAATTATGAACATGGAGATAAACAATAACATTTATTATTGCCTCTAGGGCATATCTCCTACAGACTCCCACTTGCACTAGAGTCAATAATCTAATCAATGCTAATGCACTTTACACGTATGGCATACCGGTGTAAAAAATGCTTCGCTTGTGGTATAGCCTGATGTCCAACGGATCTGACAACTTCAGTTCCGTGTGTATCTTTGCATCTCCTCGCGTTTTCACGCTTTCACAAAATTCATATGTTGTGTGGACTTGGCTTTGTATATATGTGAATCACAGGTCAAACCTTGATTCCTCAGACTGAGCTATGGAGCAACTATCTGCAATAGTGTCCCATTGACCAAAGTCATCTTGGAACCATACTAAGTTCATGAATGAACTATATGATTCAACATCTTCTTTGTTGCTTCCAAAGCGTCAACATACTTAGCCTTTGTTATAGAAATCGCCATAGCAACTTGTTTGGAACGATTTCCAAACACCGTGCCACCATATCGTGTATTATACAAAACCCTTAACTTAAATCGAAAATCGCATGGAGCTTTGATGAAGACTGTATCAATGTAACAACTTTACAACGAGCACTTCATAAACTCTGCTTGCGAGAAAACATGTCATCAGTCCTACTTTAGTACTTAATGACAATTTTCACTGTTGTCTCATGATCAGTACTTTGATCACTTTGGTATCTTTACTCGCAACTCCTTGGGAGTACTGGACATATCTGGTTGTTTTACATACCATGTAATACATGATTAATCCAAACACGAAAGTGTGTGGAATCTCCATCATGTATTTTGCTCATCAGTGTTTTGGGACACCGATTCTTGCAAAACTCTTTCCATGTGACTTCGGCAAGAATCACTCCTTGGCGTTCTTATGCTAAACTGTTTTAGCATCTTGTCAATATGTATTTTTGGCTTAGCCTATTAGGCAATTCTATCTCGTAGATAAATATGCCTAATATCAAGGCTATTTAGCCCAAGAACTTCATCGAAAAACTATTTTCAATGAAGTCCTAATTCGTGTCAAGAAATTTATATTATTTCCAATCAACAATGTGTCAAGCACACAAAGTTTTTAGAAATATTATTATGCTCCCACTTACTTTCTTGTGACCACAAGCATCTTCGTTATCCATTGATGAAATCAAACTCTTTTGACTATTTCATCAAAACGAAGATTCCAACTCCATTTTGCTCTCTTCTGTCCATTGCTGGAACTCTGAAGTTTGCATACTTACTAGCATCCTCTGGATTGACAAAATACTTCGGACTGTATCACATGCAAGTCCTAGGTTGCATTTCCATCACATGGAAATCCTTTTGGTATCCATGTATCATATCTCAAGATTGAAATATGTATTAATTGGTAGTTTAACCCGATCTAACTTTAAGCATCGTTACGGTGAGACAACCTCATCGTAGTCAACTCCTTGAACTTGTTATTGCAACAAGTCGAGCTTTATGGATAAAACATTTTATCCACATCAGTTTATAGTTCCATTAATGTTCGTTAGACTCTAAGTCTTCCGAAGGGTTTATCAAGATATAATCTTGAATCATTTACGGAAACTATCTCGGATTATATTGGCATTTAGCCAATTCCGGAGTCAGGGCCCATCAACGCTTCCTGGTGTGTCATAGGTATACTGTTTTGCAACAACAATATCTCACTTGCGCACCTGAGAGGTTTGCACGAGTTTTTCCTACGTGGTTCAGTTGCAAGTTTGACCGAAGTCCATACATCTCATGTAGAGGCTTCCGTATCAGTCGCAGTAGGAAACTCTGGAATTACTTCCAAGGTTTCTTTCCTTTGATCTGATGACGAAGATATTGTTATCTCGTTGAGTCGCACTGTCCTCCCACTCACCTTTTTGCAAGAACCATTTTCTTCAAAAGCATACCGTTCTTTGTGGCAAAACATTTTGCCTCGGTACAGTGGTGGGGGAATACCCAATAACTTGGGATAACCTACAAAGTAGCACTTGTCTGATTGGGAATAGGTTTGTAAATATTTTACACAAGCCCCATATTCCAAATGTTAAGAAAAGACATAACATGGTTGGGTGTACCATACCATGGAGTCATTTCAACATATCTGATGGTGCTCTTTTCAGTGTAAAAGCCGCAGTCTCTAAAGCATTACTTTTAAAAGGGATAATGGCAAATTGATTTATGTCATCTTTGATCTTACCATGTCATAAATGGTTTGATTACATCTTCACAGATATTCCACTCACAGTGGTGCTCCGTGAGGTGTAAGTTATGAAACTCTTTTCACAACTCATCAGACATTCGCTAAACTTGTAACTCAAATATTCCTTTCCGCGATCAAATGGCAGAAACATAATTTTCTTGTTACAACAATTTCTACTTCATATTGAAAACCTTATGAATGATTTCAAAAGATCCAGACTTACGTCTTATCAAGTAAATATCCATATATCTACTTTGTCATTTCTAAAGATAGATAAATCCACTGCTAGCAACAACATTTATCGGACTACATATATCAAAATGTATGATCACCAATAAGTTCGTTGCTCGTTCCTTATGGCCTGTGAACGATATTTCAGTCATTTCACTTTTCGTAGGAAAGTTGTAAGTGCCAGATGATTCATAAGCAAACGACTTCAAAATCCATCATTATGGAATTTCTCCATGCGGGTTTCTCCAATGTGACCAAATGCAGTGCCACACATGTGTGGTATTCTCTTAGTCTTGCGACATTTAGCGTCAGTATTATGGATGTATCATATTACCATCAATATTCATAACATACATCCCATCCACGATGGAAGCATGGCCCTTATGTTATTCATGACACTGAACAACAATTGTTCTTTTATGAACAACCCTTTTGCAACAAACATTATGCAATGGGCTAGAGTGTGTAAAACTCTAAAATGAATTATGAAAGTAAATACATAGGTAATGTATTATTATCAATATTCATAACATACATCTCATTCATAATGAAAGTATGGCCCTTAAGTTATTCATAATATCGAACATCAAAAGTTCTCTTATAAACAACCTTCTTGCAAGATACCTTATGCAATGGGCTAGAGTGTGTAAAACTCTAAAATGAATTATGAAAATAAATACATAGGTAATACACCGATGGAATGTATAGTAATATTTACTATGTTCCCAGCGCGTATATGAACCTCACTCCGGCCAGTCTTTTAGGCCGTAGTAGTTCTTGCATCGAATTGCGACGGAAAGCAATTGAGCTGGTATCTCTGTGATCAACTCACAATACCCAAGAATCAGTGATTAACATGTTTAATCATAATTCCCAAGAACTATTTCTTTGACCAGCCTTCTATACATCAATAGCTTGTATGACTTTCATACATGAGCTGGATATTCCAGTCTTCTCTCTTTTTGCCTTTATACTTCTAACAGTTTTACTTCCAATAATTCTCCTACTCTCAGAAGAAGCACTGATGTCTACTACACAACTTATTCTTGTAGACTCGTGTTGGGCCTCCAAGCGCAAAGTTTTGTAGGACAGTAGCAATTTTCCCTCAAGTGGATGACCTAAGGTTTATCAATCCGTGGGAGGCATAGGTTGAAGATGGTATCTCTCAAACAACCCTGCAATCAAATACAAGAAATCTCTTGTGTCCCTAACACACCCAATACAATGGTAAATTGTATAGGTGCACTAGTTCGGCAAAGAGATGGTGATAAAAGTGTAGTATGGATAGTAGATATAGGTTTTTGTAATCTGAAAATATTAAAATAGCAAGGTAACAAAAAGTAAACGGGCATAAAAACAGTATTGCAATGCTTAGAAACAAGGCCTAGGGTTCATACTTTCACTAGTGCGATCTCCCAACAATGTTGACATAGTTGAATCATATGTAAATCCCTCACGTGCGACAAAGAGTTCACTCCAAAGTCACAAATAGCAGAGAACAAACGAAGAAATTGTTGTAGGGTACGAAACCACCTCAAAGTTATCCTTCCCGATCAATCTTATGAGCCATCCCCATTAATTGTCACGAACAGCCCTAGAGTTCGTACTAGAATAACACCTTAAGATACACATCAACCAAAACCCTAATGTCACCTAGGCACTCCAATGTCACCACGAGTACCCACGGGTTTGATTATACGATATGCATCACACAATCTCAGATTCATCTATTCAAACCAACACAAAGAACTTCAAAGAGTGCCCCAAAGTTTCTACTGGAAAGTCAAGACGAAAACGTGTACCAACCCTTATGCATAAATCCGCAAGGTCACGGAACCCGCAAGTTGATCACCAAAACATACATCAAGTGACTCAAGTGAATATCCCATTGTCACCACAGATATCCATATGCAAGACATACATCAAGTGTTCTCAAATCCTTAAAGACTCAATCCGATAAGAAAACTTCAAAGGGAAAACTCAATTCATCACAAGAAGATAGAGAGGGGAAAACTCCATATGATTCATCTATATCAACAAAGTTTGCGATACATCAAGATCGTACCATCTCAAGAACACGAGAGAGAGAGATCAAACACATAGCTACTGGTACAAACCCTCAGCCCCAAGGGTGAACTACTCCCTCCTTGTCATGGAGACCGCCGGGATGATGAAGATGGCCTCCGGTGATGCTTTCCCCCATCCGGTAGGGTGCCGGAAAAGGGTTGTAGATGGGATCTCTCTGGTACAGAGGCTTGCGGCGGCGTAAAAACTCATCTAGGTTAACTTTCGGGCGTTTCTGAATATATATGATTTTTTTGGCGTTGGAATCACGTGAAGAAGGGCCACAGGGGGCCCACGAGGCACCAGGGCGCACCTGGGGGGGGGGGGGTGGCGCGCCCTGGTGGCTCGTGGTGCCCCTGTGGGTCTTCTGGCCTCCTCCCGAAGCTTCTAGTGTTTATCTTGGCCAATAAAAAATCTCCAAAAAGTTTCGAGGCATTTGGACTTCGTTTGGTATTGATTTTCTGTAAAACAAAAATAGGGCAGAAAACAGCAACTGGCACTGGGCACTAGGTCAATACGTTAGTCCATGAAAATCATATAAAAGCCATATAAAAGTGCACCAAAATCATACAAAACTATAATAAACATGGCATGAATACTTCATAAATTATAGATACGTTGGAGACATATCAAGTACCAACTTAAAGAGTGGCGTCAGCCCCGGACTTCCTAGGTGTGTAAGTCATACTAACACCCTTCGGACATTTCCTTTCTCTTAAGTTGTTGCTTTATTCACCATCATCATATGACAGGCGTTCTACTGGATCCCTCTGTTATTAGTCAAATGCATAGTAAACACTTTTACTAATAGTTTACAAAACAAACATTTCTTTGGATATCACATATCTTTTAGCCTTTGTTTGTGTTTGAAAATGATTTTCAGTTCCATGAATATCACATAGCTATCCCAAACTTTTGAAGTTCGGGTCTCATGGAAGCAAACATATTGCACTTGACCGTAACGGGATTCTAGCTTTTGGATCGAAGGACGAGAGTCACATTATCCATAGCATTAGCGGGAGAATACCAAAAGCATGCTATAGGACAAAGTCCTTCTCGGCACTTTTGAGGACAATCCTCACATTACGTTACCAAGCGTAAAGTTTTAACTAGATATTTAACAGCTTATTCAATTTTAACAGGGAAGGTGGAAACGCGAGCCATTATTCTACAACTATTATGCAATTTTCACTTAGACAAAGTTCATAATTAATTGCACTGAGAATTAAACAAGTTAATTCTAAAGTGCGCTCCCACTCAAATCAATATCTCTCATAATTGATTGTGAGTGATACAAGACCCGTATTACAATTCAACGCCAAGGATGTATCCATCTCAAGTGACAAGAATTGCAATTGGTAGGCCAACTTGCCAATCACATCTCTATGTGACTCTTGTTCATCTTTCGATGGGCATGTTCCGAGCTCAGGACTCTCAAGCCAGAATGTCAAGACAACCAAGTGATCTCACTGCGAGGTCTCAACTCACCCGCCTCACACTTCTCTAATCGTTCGTACCCATGTATCCATGTGATACCCCGAAGAGATAGGTGCCGTGACGGTGCTACACTTGGGAGAACACTAACTACTTGATATTTTTGTGAGAGATCACCCTAATAAAAAGCGACTACCGCGCAATCAAAAAGGGTGCATCATAAGGGATAAACATCTCAGGCAATTCATAATAGCATGATATGGTATAGCCCTTTCTGACGGAGAAATCTTTTATTTCTTCATCTTCGGCATTCGCGTCGGTGTTCACCTTTGCGAAGATTGCCACCACCTTGTCGATGCACCAGATAATATTTCTATCTCTATAGCTAATAAAATAAGTGCATTACTTAAGGTTGACACGCAGGTCATTAAAGCAATCATATGGATCCAGCCATCATGCCGAATCATGACACGCATGTCATGTTAATTAATTTACATCATATAGTTATGTCATACATAATCAAATTAATATGAGCACTGCTATACCACATCAAAACCATCATGCAAAACCAAGTTAGACGCCTCTAATCGGTTTATGCAAAATTTCATTTTACGTGGCTTCTAAGGTTTCAAAACAAATCGAAGCTACCAACGTTCATCATCAAGTATGATTATTCAAGTCGCTAGATTAACTTTGCAGGGTGTATGAAACATGAGATAATAAAATCTCGAGCCCCATACTGAACTTCGTCATACGCATGACCCCCGTGCAGATCATATATGCATTGCCCTTTCATCTGCAAAATTTCATCTTTCTTTTTAACTATGGTGGAATTCAATGAACTGTTAGCACTTCGTTGATCAATCATGATCGCGGATTGCCAGAACTTTGAAACTCCACCATGCCGTTATCAAGATCAGAAATATGCAAATTCCAGGGAAGCAACAAGAACATCGGGTAACAGATTTCATCTGCTACCCGCACAAATAATTATCAGCAGTAGAACTCATCTACTACAAATTATATTGTGCAACACCCATACATCTCTATGTATTCTAGATCGTAACCTGCATCTACGCATAGCACGGCTCATGATGCCACTGTAGGGGAACGCCGCAGAAAACAAAAAATTTCTGACCTACGCACCAGCCCAGGACCACTATGGAGACTGCATACAAGATTTGATCTTTTCGTTACCGACTCTTAGCGCAGCGGAAGTAGAGTCGATGACGATCGGCGGTGCAGATCCCCGCAGATAGGATTTTACAACCTCCCAACCGCGAGGATGTTCTCCCTTGTCTGCCCCTCAAACAGCCCTCCGGGAGGCAGTCGGACAGTCCCTCGGACGGTGTCACAGACAGCCCTTCGGGAGGACGCTCGAAACTCGGACGGTCACTCGGACAGCCCTTCGGGAGGACACTCAAAACTCGGACGGTCACTCGGACAGCCCTTCGGGAGGCACTCTCGAACAGCCCCTCAGGCAAAAAGATCGAACCTACGACCTCTCTACGGGGTTGCGCACATACGGTGTCATCTATCCTGCAGGGTTTCGCCGTTCAGAAATAGTTCCCACCGGAACCCAGACAGCCTTTCGGCTCTACGAAACTATTTCGCGGGGCAAACTGGGCCATGGCCCGCCCAGGATTCTTGCCGCTCATGTTTTTATTACCCGTGCTATTCGAAGCTCAGTCCACCTACGGTTGATCCAAGTCCGAAGCCTGCCTCCTGGTCTCGCTCTCGCACGAGTATGTATCATGTAGCAGGCCTAAATGCATAGAACTGGCTGTCGGAAGCCACTGCGGCAAGGTCAGGTAGCAGCAGCCATGGGAAGATGGAGGACCAGCTCCGCCAGCTCACTGACGGCTGTTGGATTTCTCATCTTGGACAAGTACAGCATGAGGAAAGTAGACCGTACTCCTAATTATATACTACACCAGCATGCACATATGCCGTAGTAGTTAGTAGTATCCATGAAAAAAGTTGTATAACTCTTGGCCTGAGCAAGTTCATGCAATGCACAACTACATGAACACTTAGTAGCAAGGAAACAAGGACAGTAGAAAACTCCTATCTTGTAACCTTATACCGTATACTAATGCGTATCAGTCAGAATTTCAAAAAAAATTTGCTCTTTTTTAGTCTGGCCCGCCCAGCTTTTTCTTCCAAGCTCCGCCACTGCTCACACCACCTCATAGCATCACACACACTCCCACAACGCCTACTATAAACTAAATTGAAGTTGCGGAGTTTCAAGATTAGCAAAGTCACCACGGACATCTTATTATATCGCCTCCCACTTAAGGAATATTCAGCGTCAATCATGACGTTTGATCCCTGGTGGGCTGGGGGCACCACCACCACCCTCATCATCCAACCGCTGTTGGTTCTCGTTTGGCAATGATTTTTGTTTGCAGGGTGACAATGAAGTTTTGATAGAGTTATTCATCTTGCACTTTTTTTTGAGCTGAACACTTCTTCCACATTTTTTTGTGAGAAATTCTTCTTCCACATTGACACGACTAGGTTAGGAATTGCGGATGCGAAAACTCGCGCGTGCATACCACATATGGTCTCCTCTACTTTCTTTTTTTGCGGGGACACTAGTAGAAAACAGGGCTTTGGTTCTGGCCAGATCAGAGCAATAGTCCCGGTCATGTTACGAACCGGGACTAATGTGAGCATCAGTCCCGGTTCGAGCGGCTAGGACGCCGGCCGGGCCTCGGCAGGCATCAGTCCCGGTTCGACTGGGACCTTTAGTCCCGGTTCCAGACACAAACCGGGACTAAAGGGCCTCGCCCCCTTTAGTCCCGGTTGGTGTCTCCAACCGGGACTAAAGGTTAGTCTTCAGTCCCGGTTCTAGACACCAACCGGGGCTAAAAAGATGCCTATATATATCCTCGCCCCTGCCCGCCCTCTCCTCTGTTTTTTGGCCGTAGAAGGTGTGAGGTGTGTGTGCTACTCTGTTCTCACTTCTTATGCACATGAGGTGTTCGATGAAATGCCCGAGCCACACTTAAGCTTTCTCCTCTGTTCTTCCTCCAAGCTCGACCTCCAAGCTCCATTTTCCCCAAGATTTGTCTAGATTTGGCGGTGCACCAACTATGCAAGTGTTCTAAAAGGTTAGCAACTTCATCCTTTCATCTCTCACTGCTAGTTTAGCTCATTTCATATGCTCTTGTGGGTTTTAGTGGAGGAGTGTATGTGGGAGTTTATTTGATTTAGATGCACAATTTGAGCTCAAATTAACTTCTTAGTTTGCACATGTGTAGGGTGCCGTCCCGTCCCCGTCCCCGTCCTCACCGCCGTCGATCGCCCGCGCCGATCTCGTTGCCGGCACCACCGTGGTGAGCCTCTTGTTCTTATCTTTTTTTAAAAGAACAAATTCTTACTTGTATGATTTAGATAGCTACTTGTATAATTTTCTTACTTGTATTATTGTTTGTAATTATATAGTGCCATGGTTTTGGTATCCGCCCCCGTCGGCTCTCGTCCGGTCTATGATTCGGATGTGGTATATTATCTTTTATAACTATTTGTTTCATTTAGTGTTTATGAGAATTATGCCGACCAACTTGACAAAGATGTTTTTATCCCGGAGGTATGTGAACCGGAAATTCCAACCGACCCTCTTGTCGAGATGTTAAATTTAGTTGAAAAAGAAAACAATTATTTGAAAGAAAAATTGAAAAGAATTGAAGAAGAGAAGATGAAATTGGAGTTGCATGTTGCCGATGTCATCGATCTACACAAGATCCAGATGGATGCAATGCGCTTGAAGATTAGAAAGATTAGAAAATATGACATTGATAAAGAGGCTTGGTATCATTATGCTGTTGGATCAATTGTTACCTTAGTTGCGATTTTGATCGCATTTGTTGTTGCATTTAAATGTTTTACATAGTTGTATGTTGTTTTATGAGAACTATGTATGAACTTTATGTATTTATTTTTGCAGTAATAACATTTGATCACTACTGTACTTTGGTTTTAATGTGATGATGAACTTGTATTAATTTGGTCATTTCTCTATTCATGATGTTCTGTAATGGTTTTTGATATACTTAATTACATAATGCAAATGAACCGGCAATGGATGTACGGTGACCGACGCACTTTCGAGTACATTACGGGCCTGCATAATTTTATCGATGTGGCTGAGGCAAACAACCGGAATGGTTTTATGTACTGTCCATGTGTTGTCTGTGAGAATACGAAGGATTACTCTTCCTCGAAAACCCTTCACTTCCACCTGCTTAAGAAGGGTTTCATGCCCCACTACAATTGTTGGACCAAGCACGAAGAAAGAGGGGTTATGATGGAAGACAATGAAGAAGAAGAGGATGATGACAACTATCCTATGTTCCCTGAATACGGTGATACTGCAACGGGGGAAGCTGAAGATCAAGAGGCACCAGATGTGCCCGCTGATGATCTTCGCCGGGTCATTGTTGATGCATAGAGAGAATGCGAAAGTGAAAGGGAGAAGTTGAAGTTCGATCGCATGCTAGAGGATCACAAAAAACGGTTGTACCCAAATTGCGAAGATGGCAACACAAAGCTCGGTACCACACTGGAATTGCTGCAATGGAAGGCAGGGAATGGTTTATCTGACAAGGGATTTGAGAAGCTACTGAAAATAATGAAGAAGAAGCTTCCAAAGGATAACGAATTGCCTGACAGTACGTACGAAGCAAAGAAGGTTCTCTGCCCTCTAGGATTAGAGGTGCAGAAGATACATGCATGCCCTAATGACTGCATCCTCTATCGCGGTGAGGAGTACGAGAATTTGAATGCATGCCCGGTATGCGGTGCATTGAGGTATAAGATCAGACGAGGTGACCCTGGTGATGTTGAGGGCGTGCGCCCCAGGAAGAGGGTTCCTGCCAAGGTGATGTGGTATGCTCCTATAATACCACGGTTGAAACGTCTGTTCAGAAACAAAGAGCATGCCAAGTTGTTGCGATGGCACAAAGAAGACCGTAAGAAAGACGGGATGTTGAGAGTACCCGCTGATGGGTCGCAGTGGAGAAAAATTTAGAGAAAGTGGCCGGAGTTTGCAGATGACGCAAGAAACTTATGGTTTGGTATAAGTGCAGATGGAATTAATCATTTTGGGGAGCAGAGCAGCAATCATAGCACCTGGCCTGTGACTCTATGTATCTATAACCTTCCTCCTTGGTTATGCATGAAGCAGAAGTTCATTATGATGCCAGTGCTCATCCAAGGCCCTAAGCAACCCAGCAACGACATTGATGTGTACCTAAGGCCATTAGTTGAAGAACTTTTACAGTTGTGGGATATCAAAGGTGTACGTGTGTGGGATGAGCACAAACAGGAGGAAGTTGACCTACGAGCGTTGTTGTTTGTAACCATCAATGATTGGCCTGCTCTTAGTAACCTTTCAGGACAGACAAACAAGGGATACAACGCACGCACACACTGTTTAGATGAGACTGAAAGTATATATTTGGACAAATGTAAGAAGAATGTGTACCTGGGACATCGTCGATTTCTTCCGACCAAGCATGCCTTAAGAAAGAAAGGCAAGCATTTCAAAGGTGAGGCAGATCACCGGAAGAAGCCTGTCCCCCGTACTGGTGATGATATATTTGATATGGTCAAGGATTTAAAAGCAATCTTTGGAAAGGGTCCTGGCGGATAATCTGTTCCGAATGACGCTGACGGACACGCACCCATGTGGAAGAAGAAATCTATATTTTGGGACCTACCGTATTGGAAAGTCCTAGAGGTTCGCTCTGCAATCGACGTGATGCATGTGATGAAGAATCTTTGTGTGAACCTGCTAGGCTTCTTGGGCGTGTATGGGAAGATAAAAGATACACCGGAGGCACGGGAGGACCAGCAACGTATGAACGAAAAAGACGGCATGCATCCAAAGCAGTATCAAGGTCCTGCCAGCTACGCTCTTACCAAAGCAGAGAAGGAAATCTTTTTTGAATGCCTGCTCAGTATCAAGGTCCCGTCTGGCTTCTCGTCTAATATAAAGGGAATAATAAATATGGCAGAGAAAAAAATTCCAGAACCTAAAGTCTCATGACTGCCACGTGATTATGACGCAATTGCTTCCGGTTGCATTGAGGGGGCTGATACCAGAAAATGTTCGATTAGCCATTGTGAAGCTATGTGCATTCCTCAATGCAATTTCTCAGAAGGTAATCGATCCAGAAATCCTACCAAGGTTACAGAATGATTTGGTCCAATGTCTTGGCAGTTTCGAGTTGGTGTTCCCACCATCCTTCTTCAATATTATGACGCACGTCCTAGTTCACCTAGTCGCCGAGATTGCAATTCTGGGTCCTGTATTTCTACACAATATGTTCCACTTTGAGAGGTTCATGGGAGTCTTAAAGAAATATGTTCATAACCGTGCTAGGCCAGAAGGAAGCATCTCCAGGGGCCACGAAGAGGAGGTCATTGAGTTTTGTGTTGACTTTATTCCTGACCTTAAGCCGATTGGTGTTCCTGAATCGTGGCATGAGGGGAGACTGGGTGAAAAAGGCACGCTAGGACCAAAAGCAATAATATGTAGGGACGGGCATTCTTGGGCGCAAGCACACTACACAGTTCTACAAAATTCTACCTTGGTGACCCCGTATATCAATGAACACAAGAATATTTTACGCTCCAAACACCCGGAGCAGTCTGACGACTGGATTACACGTGAACACATGGGGACTTTCGGCGGTTGGTTGCAAACACATCTCATGGGTAACACCATTGTTGGAGATGAGCTGTACTTGTTGGCCAGGACACCATCTTCGACTGTATTGACTTTCCAAGGGTACGAGATAATTGGGAATACAGTTTACATGATCGCCCAAGATAAAAAGAGCACCAACCAAAACAGTGGTGTCCGCTTTAATGCAGCAAACACCAATAGGGCAAAGGACACATATTATGGTTACATAGAGGAAATATGGGAACTTGACTATGGACGTGATTTTAAGGTCCCTTTGTTTCGGTGCAAATGGGTCAATCTGACAGGAGGCGGGGTACAGGTAGACCCGTAGTACGGAATGACAACAGTGGATCTCAACAATCTTGGGTACACAGACGAACCATTCATCCTAGCCAATGATGTGGCGCAGGTTTTCTATGTGAAGGACATGTCTACCAAACCGAGAAAAAGAAAAGATAAGGAAGCGAATACATCATACGATGAGCCAAAGCGCCACATAGTTTTTTCAGGGAAAAGAAACATTGTGGGAGTGGAGGACAAGACAGACATGTCAGAAGATTATGAAAAGTTTCATGAAATTCCTCCCTTCACAGTGAAGACTGACCCAAGCATCCTGGTAAATGATGAAGATTATCCATGGTTACGGCGCAATAAGCAAGGGACACACGCGAAGAAATAGTTTTATACCCCAAAAGATCCCACTCTGGGATGTGACCGGCTTCACCGCCATCACTTTCTCTCTACTGTGAGTTTCCGGACTTATAGCTGGAAAGTGCCACTTCGGACAAACCGGAGGGAATCTTTGTAAGAGCTAGCTAGGGCATTTTGGCATTTGAAACATGATTTTAGAATAATTATTTATTAAGTTATGAAATTTCAATTATTCATATCCTTTTAGTATTTTAATTATACAGAGGAGTTAATCAATGCAAATATTTAGACCATTTTAGCAGGTGTACCAAGTTTGAGCTCATTTGGACATGTTTAGCAATGTTAAGTTGCTCAAATTAGAAAATGGACAGAGATGGTTTCGAGGGAATTTGATGATGTTATCTTGTTCTCCAAGCCATGAGACTTGGCAAGATCATCAAATATGGCATTTGTGACATGCTAGAATTTTAGTTATGATCAACTAAAACAAAACTATAATATTCTTCAATAGCAAAAAGAATCAACTAAAAAGCTTTATACCCCAAGATCCCACTCTGGTATGTGACCGGCTTCACCGTCATCTTTGTAAGAGTTAGGGTATATATGTGTTTTGGGTGTCCTAGGTGGACTCCGGAGCGTCGGAATTGAACCAAAAAGCTAGGGCATTTTGGCATTTGAAACATGATTTTTGAAGAATTATTTATTAAGTTATGAATTTTAAATTATTCCTGTCCTTTTAGTATTTTAATTATACAAAGGATTTAATCAATGCAATTATGTCCAAACAAAATATGAATGTCTTCTGAGCATTCCAGATAAGTCGCATCATTCATATAAGCATTCACTCTAGCAAGCATTCTAGCAATCAAAATACAATCAATGAATAAAGCAATAAAGAAAACAATAAGAAAACGCAAATAGAAAGCAAAACAAAACTTCAAGGAAATCCAAATAAAAACTTAGTACTAAAATTTTTGTCCTAAATAAAACATAGCAGCAAAGAAAAATACTAAACTAATAACTTAACAGAAAAGAAAATATAACATTATTAGGTTAACAAAAAGTATTTTATAATATTCTTCAATAGCAAAAAGAATCAACTAAAATTTTCATACAATATTTTTTGTTAAAAACTTTAATAGCAAAAAGAATTAAATCAAAACTAGGCATGTTTAATAACAAAAAGAATTAAATCAAAAGTTTTTGAATCTGTTTAAAACAAAACTAAAATAATTTGGATGTTTAGTCCCGGTTGGTGGCTCCAACCGGGACTAAAGTGTTGGAAATATGCCCTAGAGGCAATAATAAATTAGTTATTATCATATTTCCTTGTTCATGATAATCGTTTATTATCCATGCTATAATTGTATTGATTGGAAACTCAAATACATGTGTGGGTACATAGACAACACTGTGTCCCTAGTTAGCCTCTAGTTGACTAGCTCGTTGATCAAAAGATGGTGAAGGTTTCCTAGCCATGGACATGAGATGTCATTTGATAACGGGATCACATCATTAGGAGAATGATGTGATGGACAAGACCCAAACTGTAAACGTAGCATATGATCGTGTCAGTTTATTGCTATTGTTTTCTGCATGTCAAGTATCTGTTCCTATGACCATGAGATCATGCAACTCCCTGACATCGGAGGAGTACCTTGTGTGTATCAAACGTCGCAACGTAATTGGGTGACTATAAAGGTGCTCTACAGGTATCTCCGAGGATGTCTGTTGGGTTGGCATGGATCAAGACTGGGATTTGTTACTCCGTGTGACGGAGAGGTATCTCAGGGCCCACTCGGTAATACAACATCACAATGAGCCTTGCAAGCAATGTGACTAAAGTGTTAGCCACAAGATCTTGTATTACGGAACGAGTAAAGAGACTTGCCGGTAACGAGATTGAACTAGGTATAGAGATACCGACGATCGAATCTCGGGCAAGTAACATACCGAAGAACAAAGGGAACAGCATACGGGATTAACTGAATCCTTGACATAGAGGTTCGACCGATAAAGATCTTCGTAGAATATGTAGGAGCCAATATGGGCATCCAGGTCCCGCTATTGGTTATTGACCGTAGAGGTGTCTCGGTCATGTCTACATAGTTCTCGAACCCGCAGGGTCTACACACTTAACGTTTGGTGACGATATAAGTATAGTTGAGTTGTTATGTTGGTGACCGAAAGTTGTTCGGAGTCCCGGATGAGATCCCGGACATGACGAGGAGCTCTGGAATAGTCCGGAGGTAAAGATTGATATATGGGATAATAGTGTTTGGTCTCCGGAAGGGTTCCGGAATTCACCGGAAGGAGTTTCGGATGTTTCCCGAAATGTTCGGGTACGAGAACACTTTATTTGGGCCAAGGGGTAAAGCCCACGAGGCTTTAGGAAGGTGCAAAAGGAAGTTTTGCGAAGGCCAGGGGCTAGACGCCAGGGACCCTGGCGTCTGGGGCTAGACGCCGAGGACCCTGGCGTCTGGTCCTGGAGTCCGAACAGGACTCTTGCCTTGCGGGCCAAACCGACTTTGAGGAGGCTCTTTCTCCAAGTTTCGACCCCAGGGCTCAACATATAAATAGAGGGGCAGGGCTAGCACCCGGAATACATCAAGATTTCCCCAAGCTGTGTGCGGCAACCCTAACCCTCTAGTTCCTCCGTCATAATCTCCGTAGCGCTTGGCGACGCCCTGCAGAGATTGTTCCTCACCACCATCACCACGCCGTCGTGCTGCCGGAACTCATCTACTACTTCACCATCGCTCGCTGGATCGAGGAGGTGAAGGCGTCATCAAGCTGTACGTGTGTTGAACGCGGAGGTGCCGTCCGTTCGGCACTAGTTCGTGATCGGTTCGAGGGACGACTTGCGATTTGGATCGCGGAGACGTTCGACTACATCAACCGCGTTTCTTAACGCTTCCGCTTAGCGATCTACAAGGGTATGTAGATTCACTCTCCCTCTCGTAGATGCTCATCACCATGGATAGATCTTGTGTGTGCGTAGGAAATTTTTTGTTTCCCATGCAACGTTCCCCAACAGTGGCATCTGAGCTAGGTCTATGCGTAGATGAGATCTCGAGTAGAACACAAACGAGTTGTGGGCGTGGGTGTATACATATTGCTTGCCGTTACTAGTTGATACTTGATTTGGCGGTATTGTGAGATGAAGCGGCCCGGACCGACATTACGCGTACGCTTACGCGAGACAGGTTCCTTCAACTGACATGTAACTTCGTTGCATAAAGATGGCTAGCGGGTGTCTGTCTCTCTCACTTTAGTTGAATCAATTTCAATGAAGAGGGTTCTTTTAGAAGATCAAAAAGCAATCACTACACCACGTTGTGGTTTTGCGTAGGTAAGAACGGTTCTTGCAAACCCGTAGCAGCCACGTAAAATTTGCAACAACAATTAGAGGACGTCTAACTTGTTTTTGCAGGGTATGTTGTGATGTGATATGGCCAATTACATGATGAGATATATGTGATGTATGAGATGATCATGTGTTGTATAGAATATCACGACTTGCATGTCGATGAGTACGGCAACTGGCAGGAGCCATAGAGTTTTCTTTAATTATTTTCGCCGTTTTGCTTTACTTTATCGCTATGAGTTAGCAATAGTCGTGGAAGCAACAGTCGGCGCGACAACCTCATGGCGACACGTTGATGGAGATCAAGATGATGGAGATCATGGTGTCATGCCGGTGACGATGGAGATCATGCCGGTGCTTTAGAGATGGAGATCAAAAGCACGAGTTCATGGCCATATCATGTCACTTATGATTTGCATGTGATGTTAATCCTTTTATGCATCTTATTTTGCTTAGGACGACGGTAGCATTATAAGGTGATCCCTCACTTAAATTTCAAGATAAATTGTGTTCTCCCCGAGTGTGCACCGTTGCGAAAGTTCGTCGTTTCGAGACACGCCGTGATGATCGGGTGTGATAGACTCTACGTTCACATACAACGGGTGTAAGCCATGTTGCACGTGCGGAACACTCGGGTTAAACTTGACGAGCCTAGCATGTACAGACATGGCCTCGGAACACAAGAGACCGAAAGGTCGAACATGAGTCATATAGTAGATATGATCAACATGAAGATGTTCACCATTGAAACCACCTCAACTCACGTGATGATCGGACTTGAGTTGGTGGATTTGGATCATGTTACGCTCAAATGACCGGAGGGATGTCAATTTGAGTGGGAGTTTTTTAAGTAATATGATTAACTAAACTCATTATCATGAACATAGTCAAAATGTCTTTGCAAATTATGTTGTAGATTACTAGCTCGCGCTGTAGCTCCCTTGAATTTTTATATGTTCCTAGAGAAATAGATTTGAAAGATGATGGTAGCAATAATGCGGACTGGGTCCGTGATCTGAGGATTGTCCTCAATGCTGCACAGAAGGCTTATGTCCTTAATGCACCACTCGGTGCGCCACCCCCTCAAGCGTCGTCTGTAGATGTTGTGAACATCTGACAGGCACGTTCTGATAACTACTTGATAGTTCAGTGCGTCATGCATTACGGCTTAGAATTGAGGCTCCAAAACGTTTTGAACGTCACGGAACATATGAGATGTTCTAAGAGCTGAAATTGGGATCTCAGGCTCGTGCCCGTGTTGAGAGGTATGAGACCTCCAACAAGATTCTTTGCCTGCAAGATGATGGAGAATAGCTCAATCGTTGAGCATGTGCTCAGATTGTCTGGGTACTACAATCACTTGAATCGAGTGGAAGTTGATCTTCCAGATAAGATAGTGATTGGTATAGTTCTCCAAGTCACTGTCACTAAGCTACTAGAACTTCGTGATGAACTATAAAAAGGCCAGAGATGGAAATAATGATCCCTGAGCTATTCGCGATGTTTGACCCCGCGAAGGTAGAAATCAAGAAGGAGCATCAAGTGTTGATGGTTAGTAAAACCACTAGTTTCAAGAAGGGCAAGGGCAAGGAGGGATACTTCATGGATGGCAAGCCAGTTGCTGCTCCAGTAAAGAAACCCAAGGTTGAACCCAAACCCGAGACTGAGTGCTTCTATTATGAGGAGAACGGTTGCTGAAGTGGAACAACCCTAGATGCTTGGTAGATAAGAAGGTTGGCAACGTCGACAGAAGTATATTTGATATACGTGTTATTGATGTGTACCTTACTAGTACTCCTAGTAGCACCTGGGTATTAGATACCGGTTCGGTTGCTAAGTGTTGGTAACTCGAAATAAAAGCTACGGAATAAACAGAGGCTAAGGGTGAGGTGACGATGAGTGTTGGAAGTGTTTCCAAGGTTGATGTGATCACCATCGCGCGCTCTCTCTACCTTTGGGATTAGTGATGAACCTAAATAAATGTTATTTGGTGTTTGCGTTAAGCATGAACGTGATTAGATCAAGTTTATTGCAATACGGTTATTCATTGCAGTTAGAGAATAATGGTTATTCTGTTTACATGAATAATACCTTCAATGGTCATGCACCCAATAAGAGTGGTTTATTGAATCTTGATCGTAGTGATACACATGTTCATAATATTGATGCCAAAAGATACAAAGTTAATAATGATAGTACCACATACTTGTGGCACTACCGCTAAATGTCATATTGGTGTAAAACGCATGAAGAAACTCCATGCTGATGGATCTTTGGACTCATTCGATTTCGAATCGGTTGAGACATGCGGACCATGCCTCATGGGCAAGATGACTAAAACCCCGTTTTCCGGTATGATGGAGCGGGCAATTGACTTATTGGAAATGATACATGTTGATGTATGCGGTCCAGTGAGTTTTGTAGTGGGCGGTGGATATCGTTATTTTCTTACCTTCACTGATGATTTGAGTAGATATAGTGTATATTTACTTAATGAAACACAAGTCTGAATCGTTTGAAAAGTTCAGAGTGAAGTTTGAGATCATCGTGACAAGAAGATAAAATGTCTACGATATGATCGTGGAGGTAAATATCTGAGTTACGAGTTTGGTATATAACTTAAGACAATGTGGAAGTTGTTTCACAACTCACGCCACCTGGAACACCATAGTGTGATGGTGTGTCCGAACGTCGTAGTTGTGCTCTATTAGATATGGTGCGAACTATGATGTCTCTTATCGATTTACCACTATCGTTTTAGGGTTATGCATTAGAGACAACCACATTCACTTTAAAAGGGGCACCATAAGTCCGTTGAGATGACACCGTATGAATTTTGGTTTGGCGGAAACCTAAGCTGTCATTTTTTTAATGTTTGGGGCTGCGACACTTATGTGAAAAAGGGTTTTCACCTAATGAGCTCGAACCCAAAGCGGACAAATGCATCTTCATAGAATACCCTAACGTAACAGTTGGGTGAACCTTCTATCTCAGATCCAAGCACAAAGTGTTTGTTGCTAAAACGGGTCCTTTCTCGAGAAAAAGTTTCTTTCGAAAGATTGAGTGGGAGGAAGATAGAACTTGATGAGGTTGTTGAACCTTTGTTTCAACCAAAGAGTAGCGCAGCGCAGAAAGTTGTTTCTGTGGAGCCTACGTTAGTTGAAGAGGAAGTTAATGATGATGATTATGAAACTTTGGATCAAGTTACTATCGAACCTCGTGGGTCGACAAGGACGCGTACTGCTCCTGAGTGGTACGGCAACCCTGTCTTAGAGGTCATGTTGTTGAACAACGATGAACCTACGAGCTATGGAGAAGCGATGATGGGCCCGGATTCCGAGAAATGGTTAGAGGCCATGAAATCCGAGATGGGATCCATGTAAGAAAACAAAGTATGGGCTTCGGAAGTATTACCTGAAGGGCGTAAGGCCATTCAGAACAAATGGATTTTTTAAGAGGAAGACGGACGTGGACGGTAATGTCACCGTCTATAAAGCTCGACTTGTGGCAAAGGGTTTTTCACAAGTTCAAGGAGTTGACTACGATGAGACTTTCTCACCCGTAGCGATGCTAAAGTCAGTTGGAATCATGTTAGCAGTTGCTGCATTTTTCAATTTTGAAATCTGGCAGATGGATGTCAAAACATCGTTTCCTTGACGGTATCCATAAGGAAAGGTTGTATGTGATACAACCGGAAGGTTTTGTCAGTCCTAAGGATGCTAAAATGTATGCAAACTCCAGCGATCCTTCTATGGACTGGAGCAAGCATCTCGGAGTTGGAATATACACTTTGATGAGGTGATCAAAGTTTTTATGTCTATACAAAGTTTATGAGAAACTTGTATTTACAATAGAGTGAGTGGGAGCACTATAGAATTTCTGATAAGTATATGTGGTTGACATATTGTTGATTGGAAATAATGTAGAATTTCTGGAAAGCATAAAGGGTCGTTTGAAAGGAGTTTTTCAAAGGAAGACCTGGAATGAAGCTACTTAAATATTGGGCATCAAGATCTATAGAGATAGATCAAGACGTCTGATAAGACTTTCAATGAGTACATACCTTGACAAGATTTTGAAAGAGTTCAAAATGGATCAGTCAAAGAAAGAGTTCTTGCCTGATTTGTAAGGTGTGGAGTTGAGTGAGACTCAAAGCTCGACCACGGCAGAAAAAAGAGAAAGGACGAAGGTCATCCCCTATGCCTTATCCATAGGCTCTGTATAGTATGCCATGCTGTGTACCGCACCTGATGTGTGCCTTGCCATGATTCTGTCAAGGGGTACAAGAGTGATCCAGGAGTGGATCACTGGACAGCGGTCAAGATTATCCTTAGTAACTAGAGGACTAAGGAAATATTTCTCGATTATGGAGGTGATGAAGAGTTCGTCGTAAAGGGTTACGTCGATGCAAGCTTTGACACCTATCCGGACGACTCTGAGTAGCAGTCAGGATACATATAGTGGAGCAGCCATTTGGAATAGCTCCAAGTGGAGTGTGGTAGCAGTGTCTACAGTATGACATAGAGATTTTTAAAGTACACACGGATCTGAATGTCGCAGACCCGTTGACTAAAGACCTCTCTCACATGCAAAGCATGATCGAACCCCGAAACTCATTGGGTGTTAGAACAATGTAAATCACATAGTGATGTGAACTAGATTATTGACTCTAGTGCAAGTGGGAGACTGTTGGAAATATGCCCTAGAGGCAATAATAAATTAGTTATTATCATATTTCCTTGTTCATGATAATCGTTTATTATCCATGCTATAATTGTATTGATTGGAAAATCAAATCCATGTGTGGGTACATAGACAACACTGTGTCCCTAGTAAGCCTCTAGTTGACTAGCTCGTTGATCAAAAGATGGTGAAGGTTTCCTAGCCATGGACATGAGATGTCATTTGATAACGGGATCACATCATTAGGAGAATGATGTGATGGACAAGACCCAAACTGTAAACGTAGCATATGATCGTGTCAGTTTATTGCTATTGTTTTCTGCATGTCAAGTATCTGTTCCTATGACCATGAGATCATGCAACTCCCTGACATCGGAGGAGTACCTTGTGTGTATCAAACGTCGCAACGTAATTGGGTGACTATAAAGGTGCTCTACAGGTATCTCCGAGGATGTCTGTTGGGTTGGCATGGATCAAGGCTGGGATTTGTTACTCCGTGTGACGGAGAGGTATCTCAGGGCCCACTCGGTAATACAACATCACAATGAGCCTTGCAAGCAATGTGACTAAAGTGTTAGCCACGAGATCTTGTATTATGGAACGAGTAAAGAGACTTGCCGGTAACGAGATTGAACTAGGTATAGAGATACCGACGATCGAATCTCGGGCAAGTAACATACCGAAGAACAAAGGGAACATCATACGGGATTAACTGAATCCCAGACATTGAGGTTCGACCGATAAAGATCTTCGTAGAATATGTAGGAGCCAATATGGGCATCCAGGTCCCGCTATTGGTTATTGACCGTAGAGGTGTCTCAGTCATGTCTACATAGTTCTCGAACCCGCAGGGTCTACACACTTAACGTTTGGTGACGATATAAGTATAGTTGAGTTGTTATGTTGGTGACCGAAAGTTGTTCGGAGTCCCGGATGAGATCCCGGACATGACGAGGAGCTTTGGAATAGTCCGGAGGTAAAGATTGATATATGGGATAATAGTGTTTGGTCTCCGGAAGGAGTTTCGGATGTTTCCCGAAATGTTCGGGTACGAGAACTCTTTATTTGGGCCAAGGGGTAAAGCCCACGAGGCTTTAGGAAGGTGCAGAAGGAAGTTTTGCGAAGGCCAGGGGCCAGACGCCAGGGACCCTGGCGTCTGGGGCCAGACGCCGAGGACCCTGGCGTCTGGTCCTGGAGTCCGAACAGGACTCTTGCCTTGCGGGCCAAACCGACTTTGAGGAGGCTCTTTCTCCAAGTTTCGACCCCAGGGCTCAACATATAAATAGAGGGGCAGGGCTAGCACCCGGAATACATCAAGATTTCCCCAAGCCGTGTGCGGCAACCCTAACCCTCTAGTTCCTCCGTCATAATCTCCGTAGCGCTTGGCGAAGCCCTGCAGAGATTGTTCCTCACCACCATCACCACGCCGTCGTGCTGCCGGAACTCATCTACTACTTCACCATCGCTCGCTGGATCAAGGAGGTGAAGGCGTCATCAAGCTGTACGTGTGTTGAACGCGGAGGTGCCGTCCGTTCGGCACTAGTTCGTGATCGGTTCGAGGGACGACTTGCGATTTGGATCGCGGAGACGTTCGACTACATCAACCGCGTTTCTTAACGCTTCCGCTTAGCGATCTACAAGGGTATGTAGATTCACTCTCCCTCTCGTAGATGCTCATCACCATGGATAGATCTTGTGTGTGTGTAGGAAATTTTTGTTTCCCATGCAACGTTCCCCAACATAAAGGCCTAGCCCATTCGCGCCCTCTCGGCCGCCGCCAAAATAAGCTTTAGTCCCGGTTGGAGGCACCAACCGGGACTAAAGACCCTTTAGTCCCGGTTGGTGGTACCAACCGGGACTAAAGGCCTGGCGGTATTTAAACCGCCCCTTCTCCCTCCCCCAATCTTCCTCCATTCCCTCGCCCGATCGACCGCGCCCTCGACGTGTCCGCTATTCCCGTCGCCGGCCTCCACGCGACGCCGTCAGGCTGCCCGCTGCTCTCCACCACGCGCGCGCCCCGTCGACGTCGCCACCCGTCCCCGCCGCAGCCCACTCCCCTAGGGCCGCCGCCGCCTGGCACCACCTGCGGTGCTGTTGGCAGCACCGTCGCCGGTCCCCACCTGCGCTGCCGCCGCCGCTGGTGGCCACCGAAGCTCGGCAGCAGCTCCAGCTCCACCTCGCCCTTGGCCCCCTCTGCCCCACCCCACGGTTAGCACCGGCCCCCCTCTCTGTTCTTTTTTTTTCATGTATAGATTTAGGAATTAATGGATCTGTGGATGGATGGATAGATTGATGAAAGGATGGATGGATGGATGGATGATGGATGTATCGATCCATGTATAGATGAATGTATGTGTGATTTTGAACAATTTGATGATGTTCTATGGATTGCTAGATGGATGTATGTTTTGTAGATGTATGGATGGAAAGATGGATGAATGCTATATAGATGTATGGGTGGATTTATGTATGGATTTTCATTTTAAAAAAGTGTCTTTCTTTTTTTTGATTAGGTTAGATGTTGTTGATTAGATTGTTCTGCAGTGCTTATGTTGGTGTTGTGCCGGTGCTTTTCATGTGCAGGGGATCTTCTCTTCACCTCCACGAGCACCGCCGGTCCCGTTCGACTACCTCCCCTACACGGTCTAGTGGTGAGCACTACTGTCTCCTCCCCGACCCTCCCCTATTTGCTCTGTTCCGATCGTCGTTTTGATTTATTGATATTTGACTGTTCCAAAATAATTAAAGTTTTAGGATCGTCCTAAGTCAAATTCTTTTAAAGTTGATCAAGTTATAATGAAGTTGATATATTTTATCATGAAGCAAATTTGAGACTGTAGAAGTTGATATATTTAATATCTTTTGAATAAAACATTTAACGTGTATTTGAAAAATGTCTAACAAGCATTCAAAAAAAATTGGTATTAAAACATATATTATAAAAAATGTGAATCGTGTATTTGATAGGTGTATAAAAAATATAGACATGTGGTGAGAGAAAAAGAGAAAAATATAGAAATCGTGTATTTGTTTTCATAGGAATTTGTTCTCGGCGACGATGCCCGGCCCGCATCCTCGTCGTCAACTCAGCGGCGACAACCAGTTTGAGAGGCGCCATGTCTGGGACTGGGCTCCGCCGGGCTGGCACTGGGAGGTGCTACCTTCCGGGGCACGCAGCTTGGTGAGGAATCGGGGTCTCGTCGTCGACCCGGAGCTTCTTTGGTGGCGGTCGCGTGGGCCACTATCGGTGCAGAGGGAGCCGGCCCCCGAAAGGGTGGTACGTCGCCGTGTCAGGGAGGAGGACGAGCACGTCCGTCGCTACATGGTTGCGTTGGACGACAGCTTCTCCAATACCTGGCAGTTTCTTCAGGGATCTCACCCGAGCTATGATCCTGTGATGGTTCCTTCTCTTTGGGTGTTCACCGCCTGCGGCTTAGGAACCGGGAGTCGACGTCCAGTTTGATTGGGTGAGATGTATTAGTGATATTATGTGATAAAACTTGTCAACTTTGCATGATGTTTGCCACTAATCCATTGCTCATATGCATATGATTCCTTCTTGTGATTTGGTCTATGTAATGTGTACTTTGATGCCATGCCCTTGGTTGCCATGTAAAGTTGCTGTAGCATGACTCAATCTTGCTCTCAAGTTGTCATCATAATGTTACTGTTTTGCATTCCCAGATTTCATTAAGTCTGAAAAACAGCTTATCTCTCATGGTTGTATATTGCCATGTTGTAATATTTGCAGAAACTATGGAACACGACAGAGACTTAGAACAAGAAGAGATGTTGGGGGATATAATCCGCGACGGAGGTGATGATATCACCTCACAGTTTCTCAACGACTCCGATGGTGAGGGAAGAGAGGATGACGGCTCCGGTGAACGAATGGAGGGAGAAGATGACGGCTCCGGCGGTGTTGGAGCCTTAACTGTTGCAAAGTCCGGCGAGGTATATTAATTAAGCCTGCTGACTAGATGCATTAATTGATTTGTATGTACATATATTAACACTTCTTTCTTCTTTTAGCCCTCCGGATCGAGCCAATCTTCTGTAAAGAGACGAGGCCCGAAGAAAAGGTTGGGCGAGAATGAAAGGTTCACGATCGAAGAAATCGCTGCAGATGGCAAACCGACTGCTCCCAAGCGGACCGCAGACCGATTTATAAGTCCGTGCGGAGTTGTTGTTAGGGACAACATCCCGATCAGCATTCAAGAATGGAATAAGCCAAAGGCGGACGATGGAGTTTCTTATGTCGACGATAGATCCAAAGATGAGCTTTGGAATATGCTCATGACAAATTTCAGCCTACCGCCAGAGGTGGATCCAAATAGCAATGTTGTAGAGCGAAAAGTCAAGGCGTGGGCTCTTAAGAAGATGGCCGAACAATTCAAGAACTGGAAGAAAAGATTGCACGAAAAGTTTGTCCTGAAAGAGAACACTCCAACATTCACCGGTCAATATGAGAAGATGAAAGATCACTGGCCCGCATTTGTGGCGTACAAGACATCGGAGAAAGGTAAGAAAAGTCCACTGATAAATAAGCAAAATGCTGCAAAGAAGGAATGTCACTATGTTAAGGGGTCAGGTGGCTACAAGGTTGCCCGGCCTACGTGGGACAAAGCTGAGAACGACCTGCTTGATAAAGGGATCCATCCAGAGACATTGAACTGGCCCAAACGGGCAAGGACTTGGTTCTTCGGGCATGGGGGAACTTTGCACCAAGAAACAGGGAAGTGTGTTTATACGAAAGCTCAACTTGCAATACCCGTCAAAAACATTCAGGATGCAATCCAGGCAAGGCAGGAAGGGAAGTTCCATCCCAACAGAGAGAAGGACGAGCTGTCACGCGCCCTCGGGAATCCTGAACACCCTAGACGAACACGAGGCACATCAGGCTCCGTTCCGTGGAAGGTTGGGTTTCCCGACAGCAGTGACACTTACAGAAGCCGAGGGAGAAAGAAGAAAGGGGATGCAGACTGGCTGCAGAAGGTAGAAGAAATAGTAGCGTTGCAGCAGAAGCAAATAGAGGCACTTACCAGCCAGCGAGCTACCGGCCCATCATCTCAGCGGCATGAAGATCCTTCATTAGATACTTCCCACGGAGCTACCCCACCATCTCAGCGGAAAAGCAGCGTGGCTTCCTCTTTGCTCGTTTGGCCGCCCATAGATGATATCACGGCTCCTGATCGCTACCCCGTGGATGATATCATGGAGAGGGAACATTGTGATCTACATGCGAAATGCATGAACATAACCTTGAAGGTGGCGGTCGGCTATGCCTTACCTCGTGTACCTGATGGAACTTACCATTGCTCTCCGATTCCAGATGGCTATGCTGTTGTCGGGGTGGATGAAGTTACCAACGGATTTGAGCAGCTGGAGCTTGAGTACCCTACAGGTGAAGGGGAGACTCATCTGGGAGATGCCATAAGGACTACCATTCTATGGAGAAAGGAACACATCGTGCTTCCATACTGGACGCCGCGTCAGCAGACTCAGCCGGAGGAGGCCCCTCAGCAAACTCCTCACAGTCCAGCTCTATCTCCGCTGCCTCAACCGTCTCCGCCGCGTCAGCACACTCCATTGCCTCAGCTGTCTCCGCCGCGTCAGCGGACTCCGCCGGAGGAGGCCCCTCAGCAGAATCCACCGCGTCAGCTGACTCCGCCTCCTCCGCCGCATCAGCACCGGCAGAAGAGATCCGCCGCCGCTCCGGCGGCTAGTAGTACAATAGCGAAGAAATCCAGAGCAGGTAGCGTCAAGAAGGCTCCTGCCAAGTTACCATACGACATGACTGAGGAGGAAACCAAAGAGACCGTAGCTGCCGACGTGAAACGCCAGCTTGCACCGACCCGTCCAGATCCAACGGAGAAAATAGATCCGGTAAAAGCGAGGCGCTTGCTGGAAAACCTTACAAAACCACCGCCGCCTCCGCTGCTATCAAACTATGACCGCTCTATTGTAAAGTCATATAGAGATCCACAACAGCGGTCGGGAAGTAGCAGTAGTGCAAGGGGGAAAACAATTCCCCAGCTCGGCGAACAGAAAAACAAATCGTGCCCCCCGCTCAAGGTGTTTACCGATATCGCTAATGATCCGGGGGTAGCGGCCACTGATCCTGGTTTCACTCTTGGTGATTACTTAGGCGATGAGGTACAGTTCGAAATGGCTGAGTTAGCCTTTAAATTCGAGCACGGGAAGCCTCTCGTCAGACCTGAGGAGCTCCCACATCTACCAACGATGATGCGAAGATTGCATGACTGGTACTTGGAAGCCTCAAAGCAAGGGAGCAACTATATCATTGTGGGAATTAAAGATGAGCATTACTTCAATGGAGACGAGCAGATTTTCATTGAATTTGAAGAATTATTTCAGTTATACAATCAAGACGCCATCGAAAAATCTATCGTCAGTTGCTATTGTTTGTAAGTATCATTTCTGTAATTAAGTCTCTAGCTCAGCTCGTTCATTGCATGTATAATTATCCTCACTATATATATTATGCAGAAAGAAGATCCTCGAATGCAAAACAGGACAAATCTATGACATTGGGTTCATTAACCCAAATACTATTCATGAAGTTACGATACAAATGAACGCCAAGGATACAGAGAAGATCTTGCTAAGGGCTTTAATTAAACAACAAAACAAAAGGGAAATACTATTTCCTTACAACTTCAAGTGAGTGTTATACTGTCTTGTACACATTCTGTTTCGCTTACTCGATGTTAAGTGTAATTGATGAGTTATGCTACGGGCGCAGCTTCCACTTTATTCTGCTAATCATTCGGGTTGACTCAGGATGCGTACTTGTCATGGACTCGCTACGTAAAGACCCTAAGATGTGGGCGGACCTGCGTGATATGCTCCAGAGGTAATTTCAATCATTATCGCACTATATCGACAACTTTCGTTCATTTCCTGATATCAAGTAATTAATAACTCCTTTATTTATTTTCTTTGCCGGGCAGGGTTTGAAAACGGTTCACCAAGAAGGTTAGGGGTGAATGGAAAGAGGAGCTGCAATTTCGACAACTCACTGTAAGTAGTACTAGCTAGGTCCGCGCATCTCTTTGATTCTAGTTAATTTCAATACCATTATCATGCTTGATTATTATTTTGATTGAACTCTACTCTCGTAAAGTGCTTCAGGCAGGAAAGGGGGACTAATTTATGTGGATACATCGTTTGCGAGTTCATTCGCATGACGACCAGTGAGACTGGCAGAAATTTACAACAAGTTGAAGTACGTAAACAATATTCACAATTTTATTTTATTACCATCAATTGTGTTGAGTTTCATTCATATATATTGACCTCCTTCTTTAAATTAGATCCAACGGATGCGGGACGAACTTGTACCAAAGGCTCGCATACGAGCAATTCAAGAGGAATTGGTGGGATTCTTCCTTGAAGAGATCATAGCTAAAACCGGAGCATACCATCAAGAATTGGTAGTGAATGTTGGTAATTAGATATTAGGGATCGTAAGAGATGTTACATTGTATATATGCATGAACGTGTACTATACGTAGTAGCGTCGAATAGATATACGAAAACTTGTTGTTCGACCAAGCACGGAGAAAGAGAGGTCACTTCTCTCTCTATATTCATGACGATTTGTGTAATGGTTCCTTCATTGCTATATGTAGTAGCTAGCATCGAGTTGAATGAAAAACGTAAAATAAAAACGATAACCCTAAATGTAAGAGAACTGAATGGTAAACACAAAAAGAAAAGGGGAAAACACAATATGAAACCCCTAAACCCTCCAAAACCCTAAACCCCTCATTTCAAAAAAAAAATACCCAGCGCATGGCAGGTGCTGACGCGTGGCTGCCTTTTAGTCCCGGTCGGTGTTACCAACCGGGACTAAAGGTCATCCTGCATGGGCACCCCACAGCGGCCACGTGGAGCTCCTTTAGTCCCGGTTCGTAACACAACCGGGACTAAAAGTGGGGGCCTTTAGTCCCGATTGCTTAGTTCCGGTTGCAGAAACGGGACTAAAGGCCCTTAAAAACCGGGACTAATGCCCTGTTTTCTACTGATGGGAATGTCTTCTGTACGTTCAAAGGCACATAGTATATAGTTGGACAGTTGTCCCGTTCTTTTGCTTTATTTTGTAAGAACTAGAAAATGTCATGCTCACAGGCACAGAAGAGGTCCAAGTCCAATAACGACACTTACCGTTTTGTACTATTTGGAGCGTCACTTACCGTGACGTTCGTCTCCGACTAGCTACTTTGTTTATCGGCGAGCTACGTACATACTCCTATGACACTATTAATACCAGCAAACCCAGCTGTTAGCATGTCCAAATCATACCTCACAATCCCGCCCAAAGATAAAATAAATCAGATCTCACTAGCTCGATCGCATTGCCGGAATCATGCCAAGCCATTAGCTGCAGGCAGCTGCCTGGTCACATCTTTGGGGGGGGAAAAGTCTGCCTGCATCCATGCTTAAATTATTGACATCCAGGAGTACATTTTACAGCAACGCGAAATTATGGTTTGCACGCTAATAATCCTTTGCTTGATCGTTTTTTGTGTGTGCGTGTGTGTTGGAAATCCTTTGCTTGATCTGGTCATTGCACATGCATGCATGCATGTACGCACGGCAGTGTCGATTCATGTTTGTAACATGCTTAATTACCGAGTCCTCGTTTGGCAGTTCGGAATTCAGATCAGCCTTCTTGTTCTTGCGCACGGGAGGACCGCGGGAAACATGTATGATGTCCAAAAACGTTGCCACCGTCGCCGGAATGGGAACTCAGCCGAGCCCTAGAAGAATTCGAGCCTTGCCCGATTTTAAATTACTCGTGGCCGAGAAAGAACAACCAGCACCGACGAGCGCCGGTCACCGCACACCCGGCGTCGATCCAGAAGTCAAGATGGCGACGGCTAGGTTGGATCTGTCATCTGTAAAACCCTAGTCCCCCATCATCTATATAAGGTGGGGGCTAAGGGCATCTTCAATGGCGACTCGTAGAGGCGAGCGGGCGCGTCGGTGCTGGTTGCGGACGTCCGGCAATGGCTCTGTGGCGGCCGAAAGCGTACAACGGCGGTGGCGGAGGTGGATGGTGCGGATGTAAAGCAAGAGAAAGAAGGGGCGGAGTGGAAGGAAATGAGACCGGGAGGGGGGTTGGGTGGGCCGGGTGTTGGGGATATTTCTCAGCATAAGGACCTGGCAGAAAGATGACCCGGCCATAGAGCTATGAGGCTCAGTGGCTTATCTCTCTGCTGGGCCTTAAAGAAACATAACGGGCCGGTTTGGTGGAGACCTGGCGCAAGGGCCGGCTCGGCGTGTGGGTCGGCTTGAGGAAAGTTAAGACAAGATGATCACCTTGGAGAACAAGGTAAGTAGAGTAAGAATAAGGTACGGGTTAAGACTACGACCCGGACTCTCATGTATGCCTAGGGCTCGACCTGTTATATAAAGGGGAGCGCCTAGGGTAGAAGGACTAAGTTGCAATCTCTCGAGACCTAGGTTAAGCGAATCCGCACCCTTGTAATCGAGATTCAAAGCAATACAATCAAGCAGGACGTAAGCTTTTACCTCCATCGTGAGGGGCCGAACTTGGGTAAACTTGTGTCTTCTCGTTCCCGATCAACCCCGTTAAGATTCCACCTTCGTGCGATGGCCTCATCATTAAGTCCTTTCATGAGGGCATCTGCCGTGCCAAAACCACGACAGTTGGCGCCCACCGTGGGGTCTACGCACGGTGGAGTTGAGTTCTTGGCGGGAGCTCCGGCAGGAGATACGTCTCCATCGTATCTACTTTTCCAAACACTTTTGCTCTTATTTTGAACTCTAATTTGCATGATTTGAATGAAACTAATCCGGACTGACTCTTATTTTGAACCCTAGGGCACGCCCTGATGCCTTGTGGGGCCCACAGGCGACCGTTTGACCTAATTTCAACGCTATAAATTCTCTTTCCCCGAGAAAAAAATAGGAGAAGAAATTTCATCGTGTTTTACGATACGGAGCCGCCGTCACCTCCTGTTCTTCATCGGGAGGGCTGATCTGGAGTCCGTTCGGGGCTCCGGAGAGGGTGATTCGACGTCGTCGTCATCATCAACCATCCTCCATCACCAATTTCATGATGCTCACCACCGTGTGTGAGTAATTTCTCCGTAGGCTTGCTGGACGGTGATGAGTTGGATGAGATTTATCATGTAATCGAGTCAATTTGTTAGGGCTTTGATCCCTAGCAAATTCAGCAAGACCGTTGACATCACAAAGTTTGATCGCTACAGAAAGTACAAGTTCAACCGACACATCATCATGGGCATCGTCAATCACTGGAAGTTCCATCCATCCAGATCCTGGAGGATGCACCCTAGCTTCGTGAATGGCATCAGGTCCTGACTTTGTAGGCCAATGCGAGTTCGGACGTCAGCTCGCGATATAGGGCTATGGTGGAACATCCCCTTCTCTTCGACGACTTCTTTCATGATGATCGTTGCAATGTCCCTCTGGATGCGAAAGAAGTCATGTCTGAGTTTATAATCCAGTTCTTCTCCTAAGGATTCTTCCCATTTGCGGATATGATCATCGTTTCTGGTTGTCATGCGAAGCTGTTGGTGATCCCTTCTGAACTCCATCATGAGATGGAGGAGGTAGAATCCATCGTTCTTGCTTGCTGTCGGTTGATGGATGCAGCAGAAGCTAGTTTTATGCGAGAAACCCGACCTGCTCTTCCTTTGTTTCCTGATCTCGAGGTGGCCACCCCTCATGCTGAAGCCGTGGAGAGCATCATCCAGAATATCCATTATGTGGGTGTAGTCCTTCTTCTTGTAGTTTCTGGACGAGTCAAAATACACAGCGTGGGAGACTCGCGGGAAAAGAACGATAAGGACGGCGCGCCCGTTGCTGCGGGAAAAAAAGCACCTCAAATTATTCTCCATATGAGCGAGAAGGAATGATTGAAATGTACGAAAGGGTTGTCCGGCAATGACTTACATTGGATGATAAGGCAGGAGAACCGTTTCCTTGTCCTTATTCATTATCATGAAGTTTTCGAAGTACTCCCTAGCAGCTTTACGCTCAAAGTCGCCGAGACTCAAGAAGGACTCGTGCATGTAGTATGGATCCGCCACACAGATTTGCGAGATTTGTTCTCGCCTGATGACGAAGTTCATATGTAGTGCAAAAAGGCGGACGATTGTAAAATCGAGCCACCTCGTGAGAAACATCTCAAAGATATGATCAAACCGCAGGAAGAACACCTCCGCAGGCAGTTTGTCGACGTAGCACTTCCCCTCAGGCACATGAACCGCGTAAAGCGGATATCCTGGATCCTCCGAGGCGAGAAGGCTTTTCTCAGTCGACATCACATGGTCGTGCAGTCTCCTGAGAGCCCCTGATATGCCCTCCAGCGGTTTCGGCGGTAGGATCGGCTCGCCCACAACATGGTACATCGCCGCACCTTTGACCGGTACACGGTCTGCAAAATCGGTCGGCGGAGCCGACTGGCTGCTAGAAGCTTTGGCCTGTTTGTAGGCAGCAGAGCCTCTCTTCGGCGGTCTCTTCCTCTCCTTTTTCTTGGGCTGACCTTCCAGATCCTTCCTTAACCCCGCCACCAGTGTTGTCGGGCTAAGCACTGTACGACCCTCGGCTAGTTGACCCTGCGTTGAGGCGGCATCTGGAGGCGTGTCCTGTGAGGATTGCATGAAGAGAGACTTCTTGCAATCAACCCTAGGACGTTCCTGCCCGGGCACATCATCCATCTCCTCATCCGCATGCTCATAGCCCGAGTCATATGGCTGACTCATCATTTCTCCGGCGTCATAGGCGCCGGTATTGAGGAACCGAAGAGGGTCCTCCTCCTCCATCTCATCATCCATTTCTTGTTCCACGGGGGCGATTCCATCATCCACTATTGGACCCCCTTCCTCGCGTCGTCCGCCGCTCTCAACCGGCACGAGATCAAGCGTTGGGAATTGCGTAGGAGGGGTGGTGTTCATACCTTGCTGATGTGATGTTGTCATTGGTGTGCTCTCGGCCGCCTCCACACGAAGAAGATTCTTCGTCCACACCAGCATCCAACCCTTGCATTGTACAAGCCGCATCGGGGTCTCGTCATCCTCTCCCACAAGCCGTACTAGAGGAGCCAAATCCTCGTGGCCCGCTTTGACACTCGCCAAGGAAACCCTGAAGGTGCCAACGGGGATCGGCTGGCCGTGGAACAAGCGTTCCTTGGGCTTCTGTATCGTCGTGGTTCCCACGTCCACCTTCTGGCCGTTGATCATGTACAGTATGCTGCACGGGGTTTCGTCGGCCTGTAAAGACATGTCTGCGGCGTCAGACATCCGAAAGGCAACGGAAGCAGAAGATTATAGATATGTTGGTGCGACGCATAATTACCGTGAGGGCGTCGAGCTCAGGGAAAGTCGAAGCCCCGCCTCGCACGCCAGAGATGGAGGACGGGCTGCTATGAGCGGGTGCGGGACCTTGTGCGATAGCGGCAGCAGGTGCTATTGGTGCGATGGTCGTCGAGTTGCTCCCGACGAAGTTGGGCATCGGAAAGTCTTGTGGCTCTTTGTCTGGGTTTTTCTTCGTCCAGTCGACAACAGCCGGAACCAAGGCCTCCAGCGAAGATAACAATTCTACTCTGCAGGCAGCTACTGCTGCATCGACTGCCGCTTTGACCAACTCAGATTTCAGGGCTTCTTGGATCAAGAGGGCACACAATTTTCTTGGCCTCATAGACACTAGTAGGACACAGGTTCCCTGCGGGGAGTACCTTCTTTAGATACTTGAGAAGCTCATCGAGGCTTCTGTCGGTCCATTTGTTTTTAGCCTTCGTCTTTAGAAGTTCTAGCGTGAAACTCAAGCGGGTCACCTCTGGATCGCAACCAACATACAATGGACTCTTCGAGTCTACCTCCAGTTGCTCAAGCTTGGACTCCTCTCTAGAAGCAGCTCTGTCGCTAGTCGTCTTGTTGCGAAGTAGGTCTCGAACATGAGGGTCCCGCATGATTGAACTTAGTACCGAAGAAGGCCGTCATGTCCGGCCTCTTCTCCGCCTCCATGTCCAGCCTCTTCTCCGCCGTCATGTCCGGCCTCTTCTCCGCCGCCATGTCCAGCCTCTGCTCCGCCGTCATGTCCGGCCTCTTCTCCGCCGCCATTATCGGTCGTCATCTCTTCGTCTGGCCCAATGTCATCATTGGCTGCCCCATCGACGTCATCATCTTCACTTATCCACCGAGTATAGCCATCCATGAAACCATGCATGACCAGGTGCGCTTTCAAACACCCTCCCTTAAAGGGGTCGAGCAAGACTCCTCCTTTGCATCTTCGACACGGACATAAAATCTCCTTTCGGTTATTTTCATACATGTCGTGCACCGCGGATCGCAACCATCTTTCCACCATCGTTCCGCCGACCTTCATGATCGCCTGAGCGGTATAATTAATAAGCAAAAGGATTATAAACGCATCCATGCATGCATGCACCAAAGTCATACAAAAATTCGGCATGACCTTCCCTAAAAAAAGGACATATAGAGTTTGCCCGAAATTCGCCGAAATGGAAATAAATCGACATTTCGGCAAAACATAGGCAACTCTCATGTCACACACAATTCGACAAACAAACATATTTTCCATTAATTCTTCCAAAGCACAAATTTTTACTCACCTAGCTATTTCGAGAGAGAAGCACGGTGACTAGATGGCTTTACTTCATTAAAGAATAGATCTAGTTGGGGAGTTAATAGGTTCCACTTACTAAATGAATAGATCTAGTTAGTTGGGCAAGGAGATGGCTAGATCTAACTAGTGGAGGGAGGAGAGAAAAGAGGAAGCTAAGAGAGAAAAGGGGTGCATTAATGGAGATGGTGGAGGGGGCATTAAAGTAGAGAGAAGAGAGGTAGGAGAAGGAAGAGAGAAGAAAGTTAGGTAGTAGTAATGGGGGAGAAGAAAGTGAGTGAGAAAGTGAGGGAGAGAGGAAGGGGGAGGGGGAGAGGGGGATTGGGGAAGGTGGCTGCTACGCCTTAGCAGCAGCGCAGGTCCAGGATGGGCGCTACTGGTAAGTGCAGTAGCAGTAGCGCAGCACAAAATGACGCGCTGCTGCTAAGTGGGGCCCACCAGGTGGCACAATGCAAGAATAGTTGTAGCGGTGGGCCACCAACACGCGCTACTGCTAAATATTTAGCAGTAGTGCGGCTGCAGAAAAACCCGCTGCTACTATACGTACCCTGGTGGGTACTGCGGGGACCACTTACCAGCAGCGCCTTTCTGCTTGCCCGCGCTACTGGTAAATATATAACAGTAGCGCTCTTTGGTGGCCCTCGCTACTGGTAATTAGCAGTAGCGCGCCTCTGACACGCGCTACTGCTAAGCCTCTACCTATAAGCTTTTCCCTAGTAGTGAGGGACGCTTCGTACACTTACTGCCATATATAGAGATCTTCTACTAACTACACGTCTTCGTCGAAGATAACGATTATCTCCACACCCTACCCGGAGCCGCTGGCCTGGACGTTGTTGGTGCCGGGTGCCATATCCACGCCCATGGCCCGCCCGAGTGTCGTTGGGAGCGGTGGCCATCTCTTCATTGTCGGAGAAGTCGAGTCATCGGAGAAGTCGAATTCGCCCGCCTCCGTGACCTGCCTCGCCGCGATCTAGCTTTCCACGGTGAACTGCTTCGCAAGTAGCTCGCGGTCCGCGGCAAGCTGAGCCACCAAAGCGTGGTTCGTGGCCTTGTCCGCGAGCTGGCGCTCCGCGGCGATTTGCTTCGCCTCCAAGTAGGAGAGGTCCTCCATCAAAATGGTTTCGGGGAAGTTCTCCCCGCTTCAACCTCGCCGCCACCTCCATCTCCACCGGCAGCCTCGTCCTGACCATTGTAATCGGCCCCGCCTCCCCCCCACGCCTCCGCCAATGGCCACTTCATTGACCTCGCGCATGACCACGTCCGCATCCGGGTTCGGTTCGTCATCTTCCATCTCGCATGCGCGCATCTCCGCCTCCAACTCCGTGCGCCACACCGAAGTCATCTGCGCGTACCATGTCAGCGACCGACAAGGCATTGTGGCGATGAAAGGGCAAGGATATGCGGTAGGCTATTGCTGGATGCGAATGGGGAAAATGATGGCGTCGCGACCTGAAGTGGGAGGAATGAGGCCTATAGGGTTTGGCCGGCCGTGTACATACAGCCGGAGAGGGTCTCCTCGTGTGTACCACTGGATGGTCCGCCTTACGCGTGGACACCTGAACATCAGCGCCGGTTTGAATTAAGCGTGGACGATTAAACGGCGGTGTCGGTCAGTCTTCCTCGTGAGTCTACTATGTCAGTAATATGTGCCCAGACAGCCCAGGTAAATGGGTTGGCTCTAAGGGGCGCGGCTGGGTGCATGTTTTCTAATCGGACCATGTCCGGCCATACGCCCTTTTCCCCTATCTCTGCGTCTATATCATGGATTTGCACAAACCGTTAGGTTAGTCCTCTCGGCTTAGCACGTGCTATAGAATTTTCATGTTGCTCATAGAAGTCGGCTTCTCCGAACAAGTGCTTCTAGCGGGTTAGTTCCCTATCTTCTTCGGTATATCCAACTTCCCGGGTGTATCATGCACACGCGGCTGTCCTTCTCTTTGATTTCATGGAGATAATGCTTGGGCTAGCTCTCGCTTGAGCCGGATGCCGTAGGAGTCTATGGAAGATGATGTACAAGATACTTCGATTACATGAAATCGGTTACAGCCCCGCCTCTCGACTTAAGCCAGGTGCGGTAGGAGTCTGCGTATAGGAAGCCGTACGGGACACGGCTCCTTCTAGAACGCTGACGAGGGCATGTACTAGGGATAGGGTAACAAGCCTGGCCTACAAACCCTATGCTAGGATACCGTACACCTTATACTGGGCCCCAGGGCCAGGTCAGCAGTCGGATGTTCTACAACCTGACATTCACTCGGAGTTCAACGAACCACTCGGGAGGCAGGAGTCACTCGACCGTCTTATTTCACTCAGAGTACCTGACAGTCACTCGACCAGAGAAGACCAGGAGACTCCAGGAATGCAACGGTCAGGACGTGCGCTCGCCCTTATTAATTGTAATCAATGCGCCCGTTACCTGGCGCCCTTAAACCCCTGGTAATGGCGGCATTCATGGGGGCCAGGCGGACACTATATAAGCCGCCCGCAGCTCCATTCCCAGGGTTCGCATCCTTTGTAACCTATACACTCAATCAACAGCTCCAGAGCACCGAGACGTAGGGCTATTACCTCCACCGCTGAGGGGCCTGAACTCGTAAATCCGAGTGTAACAACTGCACTGTAGCTAGGCTCTGCCCTTTCATCCGTACCCCAACACACTACTGTCAGACTTGCACCCACGACAGTTGGCACCCACCGTGGGGCAGGCATCTAGCGACTTCCGACGTAGTTGCATTTTTCCCATCATCACCATGGTTTTCGGCGGCGGACTGACTCTGGGCGGCGAGATCCATTTTGGCGTCCTCAGCTTCATCGCCGACGATTCGGCGTGGCTCCAGGAAGCCCCGCTGGATGTTGAGGCGTTGCCCATCCGCGGCGCAGCGCACTTCCGCGCGAGTACCTTCGGCGTTCTTCTTCGACAACCGTTGACTCCGTACCAGTCGGCGTCTCCTCTCTCCACCAGCCGTCGTCGCAAGCATTCCGGACGCTCGCGGCTTCAACGGTGGATCAAGCACGCGGTGGCCCTTCAGGCTGCGGCTCCGCAAATCACGGCAATCGAGCCCGATGAACCCGTCTTCGATCTGTTCGCCTCTGTGCATGAGCACTCGGGAAGCTTGTCCGAGTGCGAGAGCAGCGATCCCGCTGCAGAGGTGCTGATGGCCGATTCCCCGCCCAGTCCGCCTGGGTACGGCCGCAGCGGCGCGGAGACCGGTGACCCGTCGCGCGCTGATCTTGGCGGTGGCGGGGACCGCCACGATGACGAGTACTACCCTCGACCTCTCACTCGGCAGCAGAGGAAGGAGCTGCAGCGCAGAACCGAGCAGACCCTGCAGACGCCCATCGTTGGAACTTGGCTGAGCGCAGTCGTCTGGAGGCGCTCCAGAAATCACTCGACGATCACGCCCAGCGGCAACATCAGCCCAGTTCCAGTCGGCGGCAGAGGCAGTTGTTCTCAAACGATCAGCAGCAGAACTTCCAGGTATTTCGCACTCCCGTTTAGAATTTGGCGGCGGCCACTCGGATAGCAGATTCCATCGAGCCGTCCCGATCCGAAGCGGGAGAAGGTCTACGGCAGATCTGGGCCCTGCTCAAGGCGGCTGAAGAGCAGAATTCAGCAGTGTCCCAGTCGCGCAATAGGATTCACAACAGATCCGTCAGGGCCGACACCGTCCAGTCGGCCCACAGCCCGGTGTCCCCGAGGAGAAACAGACACTCGCCTCCGCGGCGAAACGACCGAGACCCCCACCGAGACCAGTACTCGGGGCAGGGTCGCAGTCGGAATACGCCTCTGCAGCGTCAAGATGATCGTCGTCGTATGCAGTCGCCCCCTCTGCGGGAGCGCTCGTACGCGCCCCGGCCGTACGATACCAGGCGTCCTTACGGTAATGATCGGAGGGCCAGCCCTCCCCGCCATGGTGACGGTTATCGCCAGAGAGAACCAGTCGACTATCGTGACCCGCAGTTCAACGCGAGATCCGTTCTCGCCCAGAACCTGGTCGACAGAGGCAGAGCTCTTAGGGAGAACTTGGACAGAGATCGTTCGAGTGGAAATGGAGCCTTCGTCTCCGGGCCCGAGTGTTTCAGCAGAGCAATCAGAGCTGCAGAGATTCCGCCCAACTTCAGGTTGGTGGCTGGAGTCAGTAAATTCACCGGCGAGTTCAAGCCAGAAACTTGGCTAGAGGATTACCGAGTGGCTGCGCAGATCGGAGGAGGTAATGACTATGTGGCTATGAAGCATTTGCCCTTGATGCTGGAAGGGTCTGCCCGTGCCTGGCTCAACCAGCTCACTCCGGCTAGCATATACTACTGGGAAGATTTGGCCCGAGTGTTCATCAAAACATTCGAGGGCACGTGCAAACTCCCGGCCGGGTTGACTGAGTTGCTGCATTGTGTGCAGAAACTGAATGAAACTTTGAGAGAGTACATCCAGCGTTGGACGACCCTGCATCATGTGGTTGAGAATGTCACAGAGCACCAAGCCATCTGTGCCTTCAAGGCAGGGGTTAGATATCGAGAGCTCATCCTGAAATTTGGTCGGTCAGGATCCTTGACCATGAGCCGAATGATGGAGATCGCCACTCGGTATGCTAACGGAGAAGAAGAAGACCGTCTCCATAATGGCAAGGGGAAAACCAGTGAGCCCAACCCCGGAAACAATAATCCCAGTCGGAAGCCAAAGCGCAAGGCTGACGGTTCGGCTCAGGCCGAGGCTGCCGCACTGGCCGGTCAAGCCAAGAACAAGGGGAAAGCTAAGGAAAAGTGGATCCCAAGGAAAAAGAAAGATCAGTCGGGCCAAGATGTCCTCGATTTGCCATGTCACATCCACACCAGAAAGGATGAAGAGGGCAATCTAATATTTCCCAAGCATACCACTCGACAGTGCAGACTGTTGATACAACAGTTCCGAGAGGGCCAGTCGAGTGAGAAGAGCCCAGAAGATGCTGACGAGGGAGACAAAGATGAACCTTTTCCCAGTGTCAATGCAACCCTGATGATCTTTGCAGATGTAGAGAGCAAGAGTCGGTTGAAGGTTATCAACCGAGAAGTGAACATGGCTATGCCGGCGACGACAAAGTTTCTGAATTGGTCGAAGACTCCGATCACCTTTGATCAGTCGGACCACCCGGCCTACATTGCTACCCCTGGGCGGCAGGCGCTGGTGGTTGATCCGGTTGTGGGAGGCGTTCGGTTGCGAAAGGTCCTCATGGACGGTGGAAGCGGACTGAACATACTCTACGCTGATACTCTGAAAGCGATGGGCATTCCGATGTCCCGTCTCAGTGAGAGCAGCATGCAGTTCCACGGAGTGATCCCCGGCAAGAAAGCAAGGTCACTCGGGCAGATTGCCCTGGATGTAGTCTTTGGAGACGACAAGAACTTTAGGAAGGAAAGGCTAACCTTCGAAGTGGTCGACTTCCGCAGCGCCTATCATGCCATCCTTGGTCGGCCAGCCTAAGCACGCTTCATGGCCCGCCCATGTTACGTGTACCTTAAGCTGAAGATGCCCGGCCCCAAAGGCGTGATCACAGTCACCGATAGTCGGCAGCGCGCAGAAGAATGTTTGCAGTAGGGGTCCAAAATTGCTGATGAGCAGATGGCTATGGTGGAGTTGGAAGAATACAAGAAGAACGCTGATCCGAGTGATCTGCTACGCTCCAAGAAACCAGCTGTCGAGTCTGCATTCCAGTCGGCTGGCGAGACGAAGCCTGTGCACATTCATCCAGAGGATCCCAATGCAGCACCCACCAACATCTCAACGACACTCCACAGCAAATAGGAAGAAGCGCTCATCTAGTTCCTCCGTGAGAACTGGGACATCTTCGCATGGAAACCATCCGACATGCCGGGTGTACCCAGGGAGCTGGCTGAGCACCGTTTGCGAGTCAACCCGAAAGCAAAACCTGTGAAGGAGCATCTTCGTCGCTCTGCTACACAGAAGAGGAAGGCCATTGGCGAAGAAGTTGCTCGGCTCCTGGCAGCCGAGTTCATCCGTGAGGTGTACCACTCCGAGTGGCTCGCCAACGTCGTCATGGTCCCTAAGAAGGATAAGTCACTCCGAATGTGCATCGATTTCAAGCACATTAATCGGGTCTGCCCCAAGGATCATTTCCTGCTCCCCCGCATAGATCCAATCGTAGATTCCACCGCGGGTTGTGAGCGACTGTCTTTTCTGGATGCGTACTCCGGTTACCACCAGATCCGACTGTATGGGCCAGATGAAATAGAAACAACTTTTATCACCCCATTTGGGTGTTTCTGCTATATCACCATGCCATTCGGTCTTAAAAATGCTGGTGCCACTTTCATGCGCATGGTGCAGAAGTGTTTGCATACACAAATCAGTCGGAACATCGAGGCATACATTAATGATATTGTGGTCAAGTCCAGAAAAGGTTCTGACCTGCTGGCTGACCTGGCTAAAACTTTCACAAATCTGCAGAAGTATGATATCAAGCTGAATCCGGCGAAATGCACTTTCGGAGTTCCTGGGGACAAGTTACTCGGTTTTCTCGTTTCCGAACGAGGGATAGATGCCAATCCTGAGAAGATCGGGGCGATTGTACGAATGAAACGTCCAGAACGGCTTCATGATGTACAGAAGCTCACGGGTTACCTTGCAGCTCTGAGCCGATTCATCTCCCATCTCGGTGAGAAGGCACTGCCCCTGTATCGATTGATGAAGAAGTCTGATTCATTCAAGTGGACTGCTGAAGCACAAGCAGCATTTGTTGAGCTCAAAGCCCTGCTTTCCACCCAGCCGGTGCTCGCCGCTCTGAACAGCAACGATCCGTTGCTCCTGTACATTGCGGCCACTGGTCAGGTTGTCAGTACCGTCCTCACTGTCGAGCGAGAAGAACAGGGCAAAACTTACAAAGTTCAGCGCCCAGTCTATTACGTTTCTGAAGTCCTGACTCCGTCCAAGCAGAGATATCCTCATTATCAAAAGCTCGTCTATGGCATCTATCTGACTGCAAAGAACGTAGCCCATTACTTCCAAGAGCATGTTGTATCAGTCGTCAGCTACTGTCGGACGCCGAATGAGATGGCCATACGTAGACCATAAAGGAGCGCTTCGTACTCGGCCTCATTGTTGGAGGAATCAAATTGAATCTGCAGAACATAACTGAGCCGATCGCCTTTTGGAGACACCAACACAACTCCGGCTCCTGAACCATTCAGCATCTTGGAGCCATCAAAGAACATGGTCCAGTGTTCCGGGTGACTCTGAATCGGCTGCTGCTGTTCAGTCAATTTCACGCCGGGCATAAAACCCGATACCCGAAGCCCGAACCCGAAAAACCCGAACCCGAACCCGAAAAACCCGAACCCGCATAACCCGAACACCATATCGGGTAGCAGATTTAAAAACCCGAATTTAATTCGGGTATCAGACCACGGTACCCGAATAACCCAAAATAACTAGTCAGCCCAGCAAAAATCTCGCACAGAGAGAGAAGGCCCAGCCCAAAATGCCCCCGCCCCGGCCCTCGCAAGCAAAACCACGCCCAGCCGGTCATTTCGTTGTTATGGTGCAGAAATACTGCTGTGTGCATCTGTTTAACACTTGAAATGCTGCCAAAATTTTGTGCAAAACTGAGCTTATGCTGGCATTTTTTGTCCCTATTTACTACTTCGGGTAGTACGGGTATTAACTCGAACCCGAACCCGAATTTGCGGGTAGCAAATTTTCCACACAAAATTCGGGTATCATTTTTGGAAACCCGAATTATTTTTTACCCGAATTACCCGACCCGAATTTGTGGGTAAACCAGAACGCCCAGCGTGAAGTCCATTCGGCTAAGATATCAGCTAATGCTTGGGACTTGATCGCCTTTTTCGCCTCGAACTTGATGTCTAGGGGCAGGAGCTCGATAGCCCACTTCGCCACTCAACCAGTCGCATCCCGATTGTTCATGATCTCAAACAGCGGGGCGTCGCTGACAACTGATACGACAGGCACATCAGGGGTCGGGCCTTTCAGGAAGGAGATCTTGTGCTCCGAGTGGATCAGCAGCGACCTCACAAGCTCGCTCCTGCGTGGGAAGGTCCTTCTGTCATTTCAAAGGTTCTGCACAACGGAGCATATCACCTGTACAACCTTCTGAACTAAGCACACGAGCCCCGTGCTTGGAATGCAGACTTGCTTCGACGTTTTTATACTTGATGTTGAGATGTAATAAAAGTACTCGAGTGATGTTTGATGAATAAAAGCATGAATTTTACAGTTCCACATGGAGTTCACTCGTATGCATTCTCTGGCTTACAACCACCAGTGGGTGTACGCCCGTCGACTTAGCTGCAAACCAGTTTTTGCCTAAGTTAAAAAACCTACTCCGAGTGAAGAGCATCCCTCTCACTCGGGGGCTTGGCTGCGAACCAGCTTTCGCCCAAGTTAGAAACCTACTCCGAGTGAAGAGCATCCCTCTCACTCGGGGGCTTGGCTGCGAACCAGCTTTCACCCAAGTTAGAAACCTACCCCGAGTGAAGAGCATCCCTCTCACTCGGGGGCTTAGCCGCGAACCAGCTTTCGCCTAAGTTAAAAACCTACTCCGAGTGAAGAGCATCCCTCTCACTCGGGGGCTTGGCTGCGAACCAGCTTTCGCCCAAGTTAGAAACCTACTCCGAGTGAAGAGCATCCCTCTCACTCGGGGGCTTGGCTACGAACCAGCTTTCACCCAAGTTAGAAACCTACTCCGAGTGAAGAGCATCCCTCTCACTCGGGGCCTTGGCTGCGAACCAGCTCTCGCCCAAGTTAGAAACCTACTCCGGGTGAAGAGCATCCCTCTCACTCGGGGGCTTAGCCGCGAACCAGCTTTCGCCTAAGTTAAAAACCTACTCCGAGTGAAGAGCATCCCTCTCACTCGGGGGCTTGGCTGCGAACCAGCTTTCGCCCAAGTTAGAAACCTACTCCGATTGAAGGGCATCCCTCTCACTCGGGGGCTTGGCTACGAACCAGCTTTCGCCCAAGTTAGAAACCTACTCCGAGTGAAGAGCATCCCTCTCACTCGGGGGCTTGGCTGCGAACCAGCTTTCGCCAAGTTAGAAACCTACTCCGAGTGAGGAGCATCCCTCTCACTAGGGGCTTAGCCGCGAACCAGCTTTCGCCTAAGTTAAAAACCTACTCCGAGTGAAGAGCATCCCTCTCACTCGGGGGCTTGGCTGCGAACCAGCTTTCACCCAAGTTAGAAACCTACTCCGAGTGAAGAGCATCCCTCTCACTCGGGGGCTTGGCGGCGAACCAGCTTTCGCCCAAGTTAGAAACCTACTCCGAGTGAAGAGCATTCATCTCACTCGGGGGCTTAGCCACGAACCAGCTTTCGCCTAAGTTAAAAACCTACTCCGAGTGAAGAGCATCCCTCTCACTCTGGGGCTTGGCTGCGAACCAGCTTTCGCACAAGTTAAAAACCTACTCCGAGTGAAGAGCATCCCTCTCACTCGGGGGCTTGGCTGCGAACCAGCTTTCGCCGAAGTTAGAAACCTACTCCGAGTGAAGAGCATCCCTCTCACTCAGGGGCTTAGCTGCGGACCAGCTTTCGCCTAAGTTAAAAACCTACTCTGAGTGAAGAGCATCCCTCTCACTCGGGGGCTTGGCTGCGAACCAGCTTTTGCCTAAGTTAAAACCCACTCCAAATACTCGAAAGACTCCAAAGAAAGCATTCGGATAACTCTATAAGTTCAAAAGCGAATGCGAGTACTCGGGCCCCGAGCCCGAAAGAGTTTAACGGATACAGGTCCACTCGGCATACCGAGGCAAATGGGTAAGGCTTAAAGTTTTTCTCACGCCCCAGTGGGGCTGGCCGGTTCAACGAAGGAGTCCAGATCGATGTCGTCTGCGATCCGAGTGGCTGCCTCTATGAATGTCTCCATGAAGTCTTCAAATTTGAGCTTCTTCATGTTGGCGACTTGAAGAGACTTCAGTTTCTCCTCCTTGGCGTCCTTGCAATGCACTTGGACCAGAGAGATGGCCATGTCGGCCCCGCAGCGGGCAGCTGATTTCTTCCACGCTTTGCACTCGGCTAGGAATGTCGTTGAGATGAGTCAACATGGCTTCCAGGTCGGTGTCGAGGGTGTCTTCTGGCCACAGCTCCTTGTCGATCCTTCCGAGTGCACCCCGCAGGCGGATGATGTACCCCTGAACATCTTCAATGCGAGATTCAAGCTGCAAGATGCCTAGGGCTGCCTTGTCACCGACGAGTGACCTGGAAGGATCCAGATCCCTCTCGATTCTGTCAGTCTCAAGCTCGAAGTCCCGGCAGTACTCTGTAAACGAGAAAAGAGGAGAGTCGAACATCAGCATGCATGAAGTTCACTCGGAGATAAGTTGAAATTCACTCGAATGCTATAAGTTACCTGCAAGCTTGGTGTACATCTCCTCCGAGAAGTCCTCTATATACTTTTCCAGTGAATTCTTCTTCTCGAGGAGCTGGGCGATCTTTTTGTTCAGAGTCTTCTTTTCTTGCTCGTAAACATTCGCCTGAGCCTTGAGCTTGCCGTCCCACTCGGCCTTCTGCTTCTTGAGCTCGGCCACTTCCTTCTTCGCCTCCTTGACGGCGGCCTTCAGCGACGTGTTCTCTCCTTCAAGCTTCTCGAGTGAAGCCAATTTCTCTTCGGCGGCCTTGGTCTTCTCTCTCGCCACCCTCTGTGCCCCCGCCAGCTCGTTGTCCTTGTTCTCGAGTGCATGCTTCATAGTTTCTAAAGAGACAGAGGTTCTGAGCCGCACTTGGAGTCGATGGTTTTCATTACGCACATCTGTTCGAGTGAAGCCACTCGGTTCAAAGAATAGAAAAAGGTGAAAGCAGAATGCTCAGTAATCGAGGCTTACCTCCCATGGCCTTGAGCTCCGCTTGGGCGCGCGCTGTGTTCCTCTTCTCCACCTCCAAGTCTAGTCGGAGCTGGACCGTCTCCTTCTCCAGTGACACGTACTGAGTCCCAAGCTCGCAAGTTTTCTGGAACACAAGAGAGAGCAGACCAGTTAATGTTAAGGAATATTCCGAGTGCCCAGAGATCAGCACTCCTGGGAGGAACAAGCTTGACTAGTACCAGATCCTAAAGTACCCTCTAAAGCAAGTTCTAAAGTTCTAAGACTCCCGCCAACTGCTCGCAGTCGACGACAGTCTCGGGGACTACACCCAGTGGGTGCACTCAGCGTGCCCCCACTGGAACGGTATCCACTCGGAACGGTCTGCCCGATCCGAGTGACGGCCAAACAAAAAAAAGAAGCTCTAAGACTCCCGCCGACTGCCCACAGTCGACGGCAGTCTCGGGGACTACACCCAGTGGGTGCACTCAGCGTGCCCCCACTGGAACGGTATCCACTCGGAACGGTCCGCCCGATCCGAGTGACGGCCAAACAAAAAAAAAGAAGTTCTAAGACTCCCGCCGACTGCCTGCAGTCGACGGCAGTCTTGGGGACTACACCCAGTGGGTGCACTCAGCGTGCCCCCACTGGAACGGTATCCACTCAGAACGGTCCGCCCGATCCGAGTGACGGCCAAACAACAAAAAAAGAAAGAAGAAGTTCTAAGACTCCCGCCGACTGCCCGCAGTCGACGGCAGTCTCGGGGACTACACCCAGTGGGTGCACTCAGCATGCCCCCACTGGAACGGTATCCACTCGGAACGGTCCGCCCGATCCGAGTGACGGCCAAACGACAAAAACACCCACTGGGTGTACCGAATGTATTCCGACTGAAATTCCTACAAAGGAAAAATGACTTGGAGATCAACTTACAAGGGCACTTACTCGAACGTTTTCCTGGAGAGCGGCACTGGCATCGTATGCCAGCTTGCCAGCTGCGCACAACTCCCTCAGTCGCTGGGTCATCAGCTCCGCCTGGATCATTGCCTCCTTGCTGGCTCCAGTTTGGTCCTCTGGCACCTTGTACAGACTAAAGATGTTGACGGGAGGAGTCGGAGCCGAGACGACGGAGCCAGCGCTGGCTCGAGAAGAACCTTGCCCCAGAGGCACGATCACGTTTGGCGCAGGGTCAACTTGAGGCGCCGTGCTTGGCGGTGCCCTCGGTGTGGTGGTCTGGGGCGCAGTCGGAGCTGCACCCTTCTTCTCGGCGTCCTTCCGCGCCGGCCCTTCATCGTCGTCCGCGACATGGACGATCTCTGCAAGTGCTACATTCACTCGACACGATCAGCCACAGTACACAATTCAGTCGGATGAAGACAATTCAATCGGATCATGGATCAAAGTAAAAATGAAATTGTTGTTACCTTTCTGAGAAGTGGCCGCGTCTGCCGACTCGGCTTCGATACGGTCTCCGTCGATCTGCATGGGAGACGTGGTCGAGGTTGCGGCTCTGATTCATAAGATTCACTCGGTCAGAAGAGTCCAAAAGTTGACAAAGACAGAAAAGAAAGATGCGACACTCACGTTGAGGCGACAGGCACAGTGACCTTGATCCTGGGCAGAGCCTTCCGAGGCTTGGGGGAAGTGACCTTGGGCTGCTTGGCGGTCTTCTCAGTCGGCTCCGGCGTCGATGTCCGAGTGCGCTTCGGAGCCTTAGCACTCGGAGCCACCGTCTTCTCCGGGCCAGCACTCGGATCATGAGTTTGCTTAGAGCGGCGCTCAGAGCGCAGCTCCGGAGACTGGGAAGACTCGACCTCGTCGCTCTCTTCCGAGTCGTCACTTTCCTCCTCGCTGTCCTGCACGTAGCTACCCTCGACACTGCCATGTTCGCTCCCCACGTCTCCGACAAGGTGTTCTCTGTTCGGCACAGGCAAAAGCATCTTCTGGAACTCCTGCAAGACACAAAGAGCAGAGACAGTCAGACCATTCAGTTCACTCGAATAATTTGCGCATAAGTAATCCACTCGGAAATGCGTGTCACACCTCCAACGGTTGGTTATTGGCGTCGTAGGGCGGGATCTGTCTCGACCCTCGCGGATTGTCGCGCGTGCCGGTGATACCCTTGAGCCACTCTTTCACGGTCTTCTCGTCGATGTCCTCCGGGTGCACTCGAATCGAGTCGTCAGCACCAGCATATTGCCACATCGGGTGAGCTCGCTCCTGCAGTGGCTGGATTCACCGACTAAGGAAGACCTCCAGCAAATCCAGACCCGTCACCCCGCCCTGGATTAGGCTGACTACCGCAGTTACCAAGATCCCCACGTCGGTCTTCTCCTCTTTGTCCACCGTCAGCGATGGAGGCACATTGACCCTCTCGGATGTATAAGGGGGGAGACCATTCGACGAGCCAGCACAAGGGATGTCGTTGCAGTAAAACCAAGTCAACTGCCAGCCCCTAACCGAATCGGGAAAGGTCATCATTGGGAAAGCACTCCTACCCCGCATCTGAATACCCAAGCCACCGCACAGCTGGGTCACATGGGTTCTCTCCCCCTCGAGGTTGGCCTTTTTGACCGACTGAGAACGGCACGTGAAGATGTTCTTGAATAATCCCCAATGCGGCTGGCAACCCAAGAAATTTTCACACAAGGAAACAAACGCGGCGAGGTACGCTACGGCATTCGGAGGGAGGTGGTGGAGCTGGGGGCCGAAAAAGTGTAGGAAACCGCGGAGAAAGGGATGGGGCGGCATGGAGAAACCTCTTTCCACATGGGTGACGAGGAGCACGCGTTCCCCCGGCCGCGGCGCAGGCTCGATTTCCCCCTCCTCCGGCAGCCTCCAGCTACCTTCCTGCACCAGTCCGTCGATGACGAGCCCGCCGATGTCTTCGGCGGTGGTGGTCGGCGGGAGCCAATCTCCCTGGATCCATCCCCGCGGCGGAGCGGCGCGAGAGCTCGACGCTTTCTTCGCCTTCTTCGATCGCTCCAGCTTCGCCGTCTTGTCCTTCGCCATCGCCGCGGAGTGCTCCGGCGTCGGGGTGGATTTGCGCAGAGTGGGAAGCGGGAGAGAAGATTGGAGGACTGGAAGAGACGAGGAAGAGGGGATCTGGTTCTCTCTCCCTCTCCGACGCGGTGGCTCCTTATATCGCCGCCCGCTCCGCTCCCCAATCCACGCCGCTGATTCGTGGGCCCGCAAACCCCCTCAAATCGTGCCGTCGGAGATCCAGCGGTACGTGGCGGAAAGCGGGGCAAAAATCGAGGCGTCACGCCCCACTTTCCCCACTCGCTGCGCTGCAACCGTTCGCACGCGCTCAAATATGGTTTCAAATCCCGCGAAATCCGGAGTCCAGCAACCCGATTGCTCTCACTTTAAAGACATGCCATAAACGGTCGGATCCGTTCCGTCACTCGACACGTGATGACTCGTTTCACTCGGATGGAGATTGCTCGTTTCATTCGGATGGAGACTTTCACTCGGACGTCATGTGGTCCAGAATCCGTCAAGGTGCCGCGCGAAGACAAGGGCGTCTAATGACCAGTAGGAGTTCTTGAGCGCCCCTGTAGCGCTCAACTCGCCTGGAAATTCACCTTGACTCGACCCGCTTAATCTCGACCGATTCGGGGGCTAATGACGAGGGCATGTACTAGGGATAGGGTAACAGGCCTGACCTACAAACCCTACCCTAGGATACCGTACACCTTATACTGGGCCCCAGGGCCAGGTCAGCAGTCGGATGTTCTACAACCTGACATTCACTCGGAGTTCAACGAACCACTCGGGAGGCAGGAGTCACTCGACAGTCTTATTTCACTCGGAGTACCTGACAGTCACTCGACCAGAGAAGACCAGGAGACTCGAGGAACGCAACGGTCAGGACGTGCGCTCGCCCTTATTAATTGTAATCAATGCGCCCGTTACCTGGCGGACTTAAACCCCCTCTTTAACCCCTGGTAATGGCGGCATTCATTGGGGCCAGGCGGACACTATATAAGCCGCCCCTCAGCTCCATTCCCAGGGTTTGCATCCTTTGTAACCTATACACTCAATCAACAGCTTCAGAGCACCGAGACGTAGGGCTATTACCTCCACCGCTGAGGGGAATGAACTCGTAAATCCGAGTGTAACAACTGCGCTGTAGCTAGGCTCTGCCCTTTCATCCGTACCCCAACACACTACTGTCAGACTTGCACCCACGACAAACGCCTCGGCTGATTTAGTTGGGAATGTTTGTACCGTACTTAAATAATACGTATCTATCATTCTTAAGAAGTTGCTCCCCACTACTCCCTATTCTCTTACCATGCACACTGTCCACATCAGCGATGTGCCACGTCATCCCCCACTAACTGATTTTCCTGCCTTCTCCTGCATCCACGTCATCTCCGTTTCTCATGGTGTTGTCGCTCCCACGATGTAATCGCTACCTTCCCTTGATTTCCTGCGCCTGGGCCGTACGAAGCCGACCTAGGCTCCACCTGGGCTGTACCAAGCCTACAATTTTTGCACCTGGGCTGCCGGAGTGTAGGCTGGCTTAAGTTGGCTTCTTTCAATGTTTCGAGCCCATTGGTGTTAGCCTTGACAACTGGATCTCAGGAAAAGCGAAATCAGCCCATGTAAGTAGATCACGATTCGTTTCTCTAAAAAAGAAAAGTAGATCACGATTTTGCCCCTAAATAAAGGTAATAGATCACGATTCATCTTCCCCGATGCAATTCTTATCGCCGCCGCTCTCTTCTGCCGCCTCGATCGATCCTCTCCCAGAAACAAATGCAACCACAAATGCAGGAAACCACAGCATTCATTCATTACATGGTGGTCCATTACATGCAACGCCCCCTCATTACCTCCCCTCCATTACCCACAATGCCTTTTAAAAAGGACACCGCCGATGGCTCCCCACGATCGCCGCCTCAACGCCAGTCCACCGCCACGGCGACAAACCATGTGTGCAGGTTACCCCAAGCCAGCAGCAAGCACAGTTGCGCTTCCATTCCTCCCGCAATCGAAGATCGACAGGTACTACTACACCACACCACGTCAACACCACTAGCTAGGTTGTTGGGATCCTCTCACAGATTTCTGATCTATTTTGTTAGGTCGCTGAACTTGATGGATTTGCATCAGTCACTTCCTTCTTTTTTGTCCCAGACCGGAGTGCTATGGTTCATTGTGGTATCAATACATCTACCGATTAAATCAAAGTATGTGAAGCTCAAATCGATGTGCATGCCTAATGTGTTGATGGCGTTTATCGAATTCCAGGTAAGTTCATGGATCTCTACGTGCCCATATATAGTCAATTGTCAAGTACATGGTCCTCATGTTTCAGTGTGTTGTTTCTTCAGAGATGTTGTTTGTCTGATAAGTCAGGGTGTGACAATGTTTAGTTCTTCCTGCGATGCAACCTAATCCTACTTACCGAATTGGTGCACAACCATCTGCCGGGTTTAGTACGTATGAGCCACATATTTTACCACAATTTGATTTTTTTTTTATCTCTGCTCTACACATGCACTTTGCATTTGATTCTGATAGCAAATTAAAGCACTTGATCCCCAACGTGTGTAATATAGCCTATAGGAAAGTCTTGCTGCAGCCATTCAAATCTTCTTAACCATTGGTTATTTATTTTTTGCGTTGAAAAGCACATAGGTTAATTGATTTCACATAGCATTACGATTTTGGTCCACTGTTTTATCAAATTTAACTATTACTATTTTCATTGTAGGGGACATGCATGGATCCTCCGACACACAATTGATTCTTTTATATTGAGGTACAAAAAAATAGGAAACCAGGTATATAGACAACGTCTAAGGTTTGTGGACAGTTTACTGCAGATTTTTTCAAATTTATCGACACAAGATACACACAGTTAATTCATGTTATACGTACACCCCGATAATTTGTAGATCAATTATCTCATTTCTTGAGATGGCTTACGAGAATAGCACTTTCGTTTTATAGTGAAATAATTGAGGAGGGTTGCCAAATTGATTCTTCACGTATTTATATTAGAAGTTTTTGTAACTCCTTTTTCGGGAAGATAGTTCCCTGACTTATTTTTGCATTGATTTTTATCATAAATTCTGCAGCAACGCGCGGGGTATCCACTAGTTAATATCGTTTTCCCTCCTGTTTTATGTCATCGTTATACATGATGTAAATCAACACGAGAGTCGGGGGATCGTGCACCAAGGCGCAAACCTAAATCTAGTTGTAGAATAGGTAGCCCACCATCAACAAGATGTGGGTCTATTCCAGGAATTTGGCCCGAGTTCTTCGCGCGCTCTATTATGATGGCGAACTTATCAACTACGATGTTAAACTACATCCGGGGATAAGCGTGCCATGTAATACGCTACGCGTCCGCCAGCTGATCTTTTTAAAAGATCGGCCAGGCGCGAGCCATCAGATTTGACGCATCGAGCGGCCGAGCGTTACCATCCATCATTGCAACATATGCATTGTTGTGAAAGTTTCTTGCAACAGACATCTGTTGCAAAAAATTTTTTGCAACAAACATCCTGTTGCCATTTTTTGCAACAAACATCTTGTTGCGGATTTTTTTTAGAATTTTTCTGCAACAACCGTCTTGTTGTGGATATATATTTTTTGCAATAGAAGACTTTTTACAGGATTATTTCTACAAAACGAAGCCGCGTCGCATCACAATAGTCGTTCGCCGCCAAGATTTGCAACGAGACAGTTGTTGTTGAAATAGGTGCTTGCACTTGCCTTTATGCTGACGACGCCTGGCACGCAATGGAGGCGGCAGACGCACCGTGATTATCAGCCGGCTGAGGGCAATCGTTTCCCTTATAGTATCCTCCCTCAAGAATCTTCTAAAACTTAAGATACCAAGCCCTCTAGTAATCACTTATGAACATTAATATAATGATTAGAAGAAAAATTATGCAGCCTAGGAAATCTTTGATATGATGGCTTATGCCGTGTCCAATTGTCTTCACAAAATCTAGTGTTTTTACCATCCCCTATAATTTTGGCAATAGCTATAGAAATATCTTCAACTCCCAAAATACTAGACCAAAAATGAGAATGGTTAGCGAGAAAGCATTGCAGAGTCCGAGCTCCATAGAGCTCTTTATTTATTTTTAGCGAAAATACTATTTTCGCATATTGGAAAAATCTGAAAAAAAAGTATATACATAGATTATTTGTAATATACATGTATAAAATTTCATGAACACATATGTTCACATGTAATGTATTAACAAAAGATAAATACACATATTAAAATGGGCTTTATCTTGGGTCAGATATCTATCATTTCTGTGTAGCATGCAAATACTCGAATTACCTAATGCTAGGTAGATGTTTTGTTCCTAATTTTTGTGCACCAAAACATCAGACCCAAAGAATGCAGAATCCCAATGCTATGTCCAGAAGAGAGTGCCCAAAAATTAGGTGCGCGTGTCGAGGGCGCCATGCGGAGAGTTGAGGGATGGCAAAGAGCAACAGCGGTAGCAGCAATCGAGTCCACGGAGAAGAGAATTTGTATTCGTGGCGTGGAGAAGCAGAGACATTTGCCTACCCCGTTTAAGGGACAAATGTGGTGGCGCCTGAGGGGTGGCGCTGGCATAGCGCAGTGATGGTGCAGACGAAGCAGATTAGGATATTCTTTTGAGGTGAGTTTGGGCACAATTGTGCATCAATTACATTTGTTTCTAAAGAGCAGTAACATAGATCATTAGATCGACTTGTTTGGACCGGTGAGGTGGTTTACTCCACTTTTATAGTTTTGGTCATGCAGATGGAGATGTAAATATCCGTTGCTAAAATCGTGGCAAAATACACATCCAAAATACACCGCAAGACGTTGCGTCGAACAAAGGAGAACTAATCATGACATTTATTATTATCCTAATTATTCATCGGCACATCATCCATTTTACTTGGAAAGCTATATAATCAAATTAGATAGGAGGGGATGGTGCAAGATTCATCGCCGCCGCTGGGTCTAGGGGAGAAATCTTGTGACATCCAACCTTGCACTCATCAGCTGATATATAGCACTCGTCAAAACAACAGTAGGCGCAAGTCGATGATGGGTCCTTACAATCGGGAGCAGGAACACACAGTCCGTATGGTAAATTGATCCTTACGCTTTCCACGTTTTGCAATGTTCTGGCTGTGGAACAAAAAATCAATTAAGATTCATACTATTCTCTGTTTATAAACTACTAAAAGTAGTTCATAGAACAAACAAAGAAATACACAATCACTCAGAAAAGACGTAAACACTTGTCAGTAAATTGAAATCAACTTACACTGCACATGGGTCGCGAAGCACGTGAGAAGAAGCACCGACAGTATGATTGGTGTAAGGAAACGGTTCCTATACTTGTCCATGGAGAAATTGCTAGGCGAGCTTATTTGGTCCTCGTCTATAGCAGAGTGGGTTTTTTGAGAAACAATGACAGGTATCATCCTTTGGGTGTTCCTATTTATATACCCAACAAAAAAATGAGGTACAGGGGCAAAGATCCCTAAGATCATGGTTCTTTCTCTTTTTGCAACGATATCCTCCGGCTGCTCTTTGTATTTATGTGATATACGATTCGATATTCCTTACAATCTCTAGTCAGATGCTAACAATTAGCACCGCTAGGGATTCAGGCCCTAAACAGATCGCTAAAATCACGGTTCTTTCTATTTTTGCAAACATATCGTCCCGGCCAATCTGTATTTATGTGATATGATTCGATATTCCTTAAACAATCTTTAGTCTGTTTCCCGTGGCCTCAGGTCGTTCCTTCATATCGTCCCCTCATCATCAATCAATCTCTACTACTTAAAAAACAAGTAAGGTTCCCCGTTCCGCCGGGAGAGTGCTTCGTCCAACCTACCTTTTCACCCCACACCGGTTTTTGTTAACTCAGCGTACGCTAATGCATCACAATCAATCGCCATTATTTACCTACCCTTTTCTCTTTATCCTGTATCACACAATAATTAACCTATCAAAATATAATGGCACCAAATCCTGTATCACACCATAATTAACCTACCAAAATATAATGGCACCAAATCCTGTATCACACCATAATTAACCTACCAAAAAAGTAAGGTTTCCTCTCCCCTGAAAGACCGTTTCGCTCCTTTGGTCCCTCGCTTTCGTCAAGCCCCTCCCCTCGTACTCCCACGCCTCCATCGATTTTCCATCCCCTACCGGTTTTCTGTGCTCTTCACACATTTTTTAACCTGTTTAAACCGCACGCACCTCTCCCCCACCTGGTTTAGTCCTTGAAAACCCCACGTAGCGGATACGTTCAGGCTGATCGATGGTCAATCACGACCGCGAACCCGCCTAGGCCTCCCTCAACCCTCACGCCACCATCTCTAACGCCCGTCTCCGCCACGGCAGCAACTCAACGCCGCAGTCTAGGGGCCTCCAGGATAGCAACTCAGACGTCGTCCCGCCAGCTTAGCCGTCAAGGCAACAACGCGCCACCGCCACTGCCTCCACTCCATCAACAGATCGCATCAATCACGCCGCCGCTGCCGCCCCAAACCTCATGGACACCACGTCCTGAACGACGCCTCGGTCGCGCCGAAGATCCACTGCGCACGAATGTCAAATGACCTACGTCGCCGCCGTCACCCCAAACCTCATGGACACCATGTCCCGAACGATGCCGCAGTTACACCCAAGATCCACTGCGCAGGAATGCCAAAGGACCTACGTCGCAGGGCCCCAACTGCAAATCTGTGATTAAGTTTCCAAAAGGTGCTCGATTTCTTTGTCTAAATGTGGGTACTGGTTTTTTTTTTCTGAAATTATTGTAGGGCATGAAGAGAGCCTTGATTGCTCGTATGGTCTGGGAGCAGGTTTTTGAGTCAATCAAACATGGGAACAACTACAATAACCAGGGGCACTGGCAAGCTAATGCTTGGTGATCGCTGAAGCAAAAAAAAGTACAGGAGATCTGATGTACACGTGATCGCTGAAGAAAAAAAAGTACAGGAGATCTGATGTCATATTGTTCACACAACGTATCCTTGCCGCTTCTACAGGTAATATTCTAGCAATATCGTGTCTGATGCCAGATTGTTTAACACATGGATTGACAAACATGTTTTGGCTTGCCGTGTTGTCTGATAATTTCAGTTATTGGAACAAAATAAGAGGGGCACTGGCTAGCTAATGCTTGGTACTGGACTGAACTTTATCATCCACGATAATGATTTATTTTTCTAAAGAAAACGTGAATTTGATGCTAGGCTGATAGGAACCCAGAGATACACAGGCACACACTAAGCTTTGGATTTCTCAGGAAAACAGAGTATTTGGGTACAGTCTGAGAGAAAAGAGGAAAAGAGGAAACAGAGTTCTTCCAGCCAGCCATCCGTCCGTGACCAACAAGGTGACAGTACAAAGGAAAGGGGAAAGGATAAGTAGATGTCGCCATCCTGTTGACGTTGAAGCTCAGTCGTTGATCACTTGACCCAGTCGTTGCTACTTGCTAGCGTATCGTGCGGCAGCATGCCTCTCCCTCTTGGACCTACCTGGTTCCAGTTCAACACCACGGGGATTTTTTTTTTTTTTTTTTTTTTGAAATGTCAACACCACGGTTCTTGTGCTATTGGTTCAGGTCTTCAGTACCTGTAGCCTGTAGGCATGCCGGGATCCGTGACATAGGCCGTTCCCACAAGACCACGGAATAACTAGACAGCGCCCGCTTCAGCCAGTCACAAAAACCAAACCAGTTCATTTTATGCCAGTCACAAAAACCATGTTTGTCTTGTCCTCTCTTCTTCTTCCCGGCATCCTCGGCACAATTACTGTGATATTTTTCTGTGTTCTTCGACAACCCTTATATCGCGGACTGCCTCCACGTCCACCCCTCTCCTACGAGCATATATCATCTTCATGAGGTGCATACAGTTCATGTGCATTTGAAGTTGATGGAGTGATGAATCAAGATTCCATTGTGAAATATATTAACTAATGTGTACGTTATATGCTATTATTTTTCATTGTTATGTTCTAACTATTTGGTTCCTAGCTTTTCGATAATGCATATTAAATATGTCTTGAAGTATGCTACTCCCTCCGTTCCGGTGTGTTAGGCTTGATAGGAGTGGCAGCGCGACCAAGGTAGAATTCTACTGGTGCTGAGCGATTACCCCTTCTAGTTTGTTTCCTCCAATCAGCTATCATTTAGTATTAAGGAGGGCAAGTGAATAGACGTCGAGGCCCACAACAAAATTTAATTTTCTTCATGCGCGCGTGAAGAGGAGATTGCTGATTCGCTTCACATCTGCACGCATTTCGTTTTCACATCAGCATGCAACCGAAAGAAAAGGAATTGTGGGCGGGTGCGGCCAGGAGTAATTATAATGGGGAGAGAGAGGGCTGCGATTAATTAGGCTAATTAATTCATGCAGGCCTTATTCCGGTGGTGTTTCGGAACAAATAGAAATTGCTAGTGAGCCTAACACACCGGACCGGAGGGAGTATCATAGTGTAGAAGTTTTTTGTTGTTAAAGACATGGCAATTTATAATGCGTATGGATGGTCAAATTAAGTGCGCCGACGTGAAAAGGAAATGGATACTATATATAGGATAGAGGGGGATAGGATAGAGGGAGGGAGGGACAGGTAAGAGAGAGAGAGAGAGAGTAGCTTGGCATGACGCAATAAAAATATGCATGCACGCCTTGCTAAGAAAAGAACATTCTGAAATATATCCCAATTGCATGGTTAGGAAAGAGAGAGGGAGAGGGAGAGAGAGAAGGAGAGAGAGGGAGGAAGAGGGAGAGTAGCTTGCCATGATGCAATAAAAATCTGCATGCACGCCTTGCTAAGACAAGAATATTCTGAAATATACCCCAACTGCATGGTTGGGGGGCGGGGGGGGGGGGGGGGAGAGAGAGAGAGAGAGAGAGAGAGAGAGAGTAGCTTGCCGTGACGCTATAAAAATCTGCATGCACGCCTTGCTAAGACAAGCACATTCTAAAATATACCCCAACTGGATGGTTAGGAAAGAGAGAGATAGAGGGAGAGAAGAAGCCAGATCATTGCAATGGCATGTGTATGTGAGAAAGAGTGAGTCTTTAGGCAGCCCCCTCCACCCCTATTTATAGGCCAAGCCCAAGGGTGGCTTCTCCAAGAAGCCAAGGGGAAAAATACCAAAAGGCCCTCAAGGTGGCTTCTCCAAGAAGCCACCTAAAAAACACTTTCACTATTCACGAAAACATTTTTCCGCGACCGTTAAATCCGAAAATATTTCTGTGGGTCTTAGAATAATTTCAGTACCCACTAAAATGATTTTGGACGCGTTCCGAAACAATTTCGGATTAGTGATTTTCATCTGCGAAAAGCAACCAAATCGGTTCCGGCAGCTCCGAAACATTTCCGGTTTTTATCCCGGAAAAATCCCAGAAGTTTCCAGAACAATTCTGGCACCCTTCAAGAATTTCCAGACGTATGTCGAAACCAATTTGACTCAATGGTATACCTTGAAACAACTTTTCAGTTTTACCGAAACTATTCCGGTGTTCTCTCTTCGGAACTTTTCCGCTGTCTCCGAAACTTTTCCGGTGACTTTCTCTCAGACTCCCTGTCTAGTATTCAGCAGATAGATGACCCTTAAGTGTGTGACCCTATAGGTTCGGTGAAGCATAGACATGACCGGAACTCTTTCCGATCAATGATCAACATCGGAGCCGTGGGCACCCATATTGACCCCTATACCCACACGAATAAATATTCGAGTGAACCTTCAGTTGTCGTGTGCTATTCCTGTTGCTTCGCGATATGTTACAAATACCCGAGGTGAGATTTATTGACATCCCCGTGGATCAACAACTTGTCCACTATGCCAGTTACCTCGTTACCGGTTTTGTTCTCTTTTCTCGTACCCGTGTTCCGGCATCCCCGTGATCAAATCACATTGTGTCTGGCCAGACGATGATGGATACCGTAACACCGAGAGGGCCCAGAGATATCTCTCCATCGTTGGAGGAGCAAATCTCAATCTTGAGCTATCAAGTCCCTTGTCATACTTTTCCATGAACCCGTAAGCCGCCGTAATAGCCACCCAGTTACGGATGACGTTTAACAAACCCCAAAGTTCATGAATCAAGCACGAAGGAACTCGATACTCTCATGGTCTAAGGAATTATGCAAACGTTAACTTTCTCTGTATTATTAACCATTAACTTGTGACGAATGTATCTCATAGCATAACATCAATTCGGGTCGATTCAACACATGTGTTCTTCCAACAATGTGCCCTCAAAGTTGCCGACATAGTCATGCCCATGATCAGGAAAACAGAACCATCATGCAACACTTGAGCTAGTCTTAGAGGCCAGACTAGGAATACATTTTACCGTTTATTATTCCACACGTGCATATGAGTCTTCCTTCGAGCCTCGTGGTTATTGTAGACTCGAGAACCATAGCAGTTATAGCACAAAATATCTCTACTCCTAAAGAAGGAGTTGGTACGTAGTTCGTTTCGTCCCCCAACTCACCTCTCGATCGATGGGCATTCTGAACGCACGCCCCACCGATTTTTATTATCCTTCTGGTTTTTTCAATAGCAAAACCCACCAATTTTCCTTCATCCTACATTGGTTTTTTTCCAAAGCAATACCAACCAGCAGTTTTCACGTACAGGATTCCGAGTACGACAGCAAAACATTCCTTTCAGAACATAACTTTCCTCTCAAAACATTACTGAAATCTGGACACCTTCCCAAATTACGTAACATACTATATCCGATTGTTACTTTCCATCAATTGGAGGACACCTTCCCAGATTACATAACATATTTCCATCAATTGGAGGACGCCTTCCCAAATTACATAACAAATCAGTAGACAATTCAAATCGTTTCCTGGGCGGCGGCGAGTGCTGGTACAGCGGCGATCCCAGCTTCACGTCCATTGGGGACGGCCTCAAAGTGCTGTCGCGCTGCTCTGGTCCATTGCTTCGTTAATCATGTCCCGCTGCTCTCGTCCCTAAAAGTGCCATAGTCCTCACCTGTAATTCATGAGCGCACTGGACGATCAATGGATACGGAGCAACACTGAGTGAACACGGGATTGGATCCGACGCGACAGGTGATGAATCAGATAGTGCGAGAGGATGTGGCAGCCACAAGGAGGACGGGGACACGACATCCAGCGAGCTTCCGGAGGCAGGGTGGGAGGATGGGGAGAAGCTCGAGATGATGGGCAGTTCCGAGTTGTTCTACATCGGTGACGCCTGCTGCTGTTGATCTGGCCGGCGCAGGAGAAGGTGGTCAGAGAAACTCGCTTGCCTAGAGCCACATGAAGACGAGTACCTTCCTGCTCGTTGATCAATAAGTCCACGCGAGGGCGCGGCCAGGGTCTGACTCGTGTTCCCGATATTTCTGGTACAGATACAGCAGGATGAGTTTAGCAGAGAGGAGGAGGCGGTCATTCGCTGCTGCGGTTTTGTTCAGCTCGTGATTCTTGAGTAAGGATTTGTGACTTCTGTTATGAGAGAACCCAGCAAGATTGTTTTGGACAAAGAAACCGATGAGATGAGGAGGCAACCGGAGAAAATTAGTAGATTCAAGCAACCTTCTGTAAGGGTAACTGCAACCTTGCCATATCAAGAGCTCAATGCTATACTTGTGCTAATCTCCTTCCTGCTACACAGAAGTTTCATCATAATACTAATAACTATATTACTGTGGGTGCCGAAATAAGAATCTCAATGCAGTAACTTATTCTACTGGAAATCTGTTCGGTAGGGAATCTACTTCTATGTTGAGAAAAATGCTTCCAGTTTAGGATGATTTCCTTTTCTTAGGTTAATCGATATGTATTCATAAATATTAGCTTCATACTATCTATCAGATGTAAATTGGTAAAGATGAACTTATAATGAAGTTTTTTGTTCACTTTTTCCTGCATAACAAATAATGTTTTCATGCTGGACTTGATAAGGTAAGAATAGCCAAATTCTAACCCATGATCTTGGAGCAGGAGAACACAAGACCTTCCATGTGATTGCAGGTAAGTGATTGCTCTCCTTCACTAAATGCCAAAATAAATTGCACGTTGTAGCCTTCAGAAATTAACACAATTTCACTTTAGTACTCATTGGCAATGATCAAGTTGCCAAATTATCAACATTTTTGTTTGCAAATTAATTCTGAACATGGCCTTGCATACACAAGGTGTGTCTGAATTTCTGTAGGAAAGGGTAAGTGTTGGTACATTTTATGCTTGCAAGTCTATTCTTAATTTTACCTTGTATACCCAGTTACTCACATAAGTATTTTCAAATTGTTTTTTGTTAGTTGTCTTTGTTATTACTCCTTCTACCAAAAAAAATCGAATGACACCTACAGCAGGTGGATTTGTCAATGGCATCATCTTCTTTGCTTGGAAGTTCTACATCCAATTTGTCAGGTCACACCTTGAAAATTTATTTCTTTTGTTGACAGTTATTTAGCAATATTTTGCAGAAAACTGATTGCGTAAGAAATTTACAAAATGTCGAGTACTAACTTTTTTTGTATGCATGTGCACTCAACCCTTTTGTAGACATATGATTTAAATGCACCTTTTATTCTGTTTCTCAATTATATATAGACTGTGTTGCATGATTGGTAAATCTCACGTACTTATTTTATGTGTGCATGACAAAACGAGGATGCAACCATACTTGTTATGAACATTATAATAATGTTCTGAACACTGTATAATTTCTTTAAGGTTTACATGTTACAGTTTGATGTATATTAAATCCCAATTGCAAAGGCTTGAAGCTTTATACAACATAATTTCTTATATATTTATTACACAGTGCTATAGCGCAAGCATCAAACTGTGCAAACCTTATCTCCGAGGGATGGGAGTAGAGAAACATACAAATGGTGTAAAGGGATATCGCCAAATGGAGTAAAGAAACAGTTGTTCAAATCAAGTCCAAATTGAAACCTGGGACTCACTACTCTCGACAAATTGATCCCTCCTGACTCAAGTACGAGGTGATGTATGTACACACAATTGAAAATCTACTTGTAATTGTGAAATGCTCAATTATATGTAGTATATATGTTATTTTAATTTTTAATTAATATAGATGCAAAATATAATTTATAACAAGGTATGACCAAAAGATTTACAAACCAGATGACGAGTAAGAGAAATAATCTGCTTGTTAGTTTTGGTGCTGCTGCCATGAACTGATGCGCCTAGAACGGAATCACGCTGGGCGCATGGAATGTCCGTCCATGGCAAATTGCCGCCAGGTATTCTTCAGTGTAGAAGCTGAGCGGAGAAACCTCGACGCCCATGAAGGAAAGGGATCATGAGAAAGATGAACATTAGAGTTCTGTCTTGAAAAGCCTAAGTTGTGATTTAGTTATGCTATTTTCTGGGTAGAGGGGACTATGAAGAATTACCTGTAATGTAGAAGGGCACGGAATGGGTCAGGAAGCCACCAGCGATGACTACCCATCTGCTGTGCAGTCTGAGCAGCATCAGTTTGTTGGTATCAGGGGTGTTCTAGGTCGTGCCGTTCACGTTCTTCACTGGCACAAATTCCTCTCCGCGTAGCACCTGACATTTCAGATATGCACCAGTGAGTAGCTAAAGCTTTTAACACTCACAAAAAATAGGAAAAGAAGAAGATGGAACAAAAGGTGCTATATCAGGGTAGGTTGTTGAAAGTAAAACCTCGAAAAGTGTCATCAAAGTTCTAAAATTGTGAATGGGTCGATTATGAACTGCTCAAGCTTCAGGCCCATTGTATATCCATGAATCGCGAGGGCATTTTTACTTTTTCACAATGTTTTAAATAGCCGGCTATAGCTCCACTATAGCCCCGCTATATCCTTTGAGAGCTCTCCCGCTAAAGCTATGCACTTTTAACGCTAAATTGAAAATGACGCCAATAGCCCGCTATTTCCTGCTATAGCGCTAAATTTGGAGTCATTTAGCCCGCTAAGCCGCTATACAAAACCATCCTTCTACATTATATTTTGTTCTTGTTTATGGTATAAATGATGCATTCATGCAAAGATTGGTTATTGAATTAGGACACCTGATTGGTGCTCGGGTTTTGATGTTCGAACATGTGTATATGTCAAATATATGCAATATATCATATATGATGCCTAATTGTATACTTATTTGTTCAATTTTACATGATTTAAGGAGAACGCTAAATGGGGCTTAGCTTCGCTATAGCTTTTCATAGCTTCTGGCCGAGCCGCCGCTAAATGGCATAGCCCGCTATTTAAAACATTGCTTTTTCATGGGCCTTGGATTAATGGACGAACAGCGCAACCCTTGGAACCACCTACAGCTCCAGGTGGCGAAGAGCCAACATCGAGGTGCCAAACCTTCCCGTCGATGTGGACTCTTGGGGAAGATCAACCTATTATCCCTAGAGTAACTTTTATCCGTTGAGCGACGGTCCTTCCACTCGGCACCGTCGGATCACTAAGGCCGACTTTCGTCTCTGCTCGACGGGCGAGTCTTGCAGTCAAGCTCCCTTCTGCCTTTGCACTCGAGGACCAATGTCCGTCTGGCTCGAGGAAACCTTTGCACGCCTCCGTTATCTTTTGGGAGGCCTACGCCCCATAGAAACTGTCTACCTGAGCCGCTCAAAAAAAAAACTGTCTACCTGAGACTGTCCCTTGGCCCGCCACAAGGTTAGAATCTGAGCTCTTCCAGAGTGGTATCTCACTGATGCCCCCTCCCCCCCTCTCCCGCGGAAGTGAATTAAATCATGTTGATTCGTAGAAACAACCTGTACCGGCATAATAAGCAGCTTCAGGAAAAAAATGCCATGGTTATGCAAAAAAAAAAAAGATGAAAATTAGCACCTTCAGTTATCAGGAACATCTGTAGCGATAACAAGCGATAGTTCAACTATGACGGCCAGGGGCACAATATCTACACTAAGCCCCTGGGCATGTCCATGATAAAGTAAATTTCATGTAACAGAGTCTAACAGTAACTGTTACCATTAACAAATAACATGTATCAAGGATTTTCAGTTCCAGTCATGGATTTAAAAAGAACAAATCAATAATCTTTTACTGAAATTTCACCGATTGTTGGTACTTGCAGTAACAAACTGAACAACAGTACACCCCAGATTTAGCAGAGAACTTAAATGTCAGTTCTATAACTAACGATTGCCATAAATTTTCAAGTAAATGCAAGCATAATCCATGTGATGTGCAGATGCAATACAGAAGACAAACGGCACTTGCACACTGACAATGCACAAATAATCTCACGAGCTGCCAGGGATCTTTTATATTCTTATTACTTGCGCAATGGCATATGGCATTGCAGAGTACATCCCAGCAGCCCTCTCTATGTAGAAAACTGTTCTCTCGATTGAAACATTTTTTTTTTTTTTGCGGAAGCTCGATTGAAACAATTGGCTGGAGGGTTGCACAGTTGTTGATGCCCACAAATATCACTGCTGTGTACATTGCTCCAATGACCATTCTAAGAGTATTGGCATCCCCCCTGCATCAAGGCACCAAAAATTCAGATGCTGGTACATTAGGATTAAGGAGTCAAAGATAAAGATAAGTACAGTAATTACATATTGGTGCCAATCTTGCAACAGATGGAGCCAAGCAGCAAGGCTGTGAACAAAGTGAAGGAAAATGTGACAAGGTTGAAATCTGGGCTGCGCCAATAGGTCAGCCAATGCTTCCTGAGGCAGGCTTTGAACTGCCCTATGATGGATTGCGAGTATTCTATAGGAAAATATAGATCTGATATTACTGGTTCGGGTTGACTTAGCTGGTTCACAAATACCTTGTTTTACCTGGAAATACAGACGTGTATTCCATGAGAACTTTGTTACTTAAAGTTGTACAGCGATTATTCACTTTGAGAAAAACATTAGAGGTCCATGTGATGAAAAACATGTTGTTCTTACTTGTACAGATCTGAAGTCTTGTAGTAGTCAGCAAAATCCATATTCAGGCCTACTTCTGCAGCAACTGAACTGACCTCTAGCATCCGGCTGACTCCATGCCACACAGGAAGGCGCGCGGGCTCGGTGCCAATGCGGCGACGCGAGAGTTTGTCCGGCAGAGAAGGAGGCCGGCGACGCCGTGGCAGGGAGAGGAGGATGCGGGCGAGGCCGTCGAAGGAAGTGAGGCTATGGGGACAGGAGAGATGGCGGGGAGAGGAGGGTCCGGTCGACGCGTGGAGGGGAGAGGAGGATGCGGCGACGCCGTCGAGGGAAGGGAGGTGGCAGGGACAAGAGCGGACGGGCTCCGCCAGTAGCGTGGAGGAGAGATGGCGGGGAGAGGACAGAGGAGGCTCCAGCCGACGCCGTGGAGGCGAGAGGAGAGGTCGGGAGACGGCATGGAGTGAAGGGGGGACGCCATGAAAAGAGAGGCTGTGAGGGGAGAGTGAGAGGAATGCCACTGTCATGTTGCCAATGTGTGCTGGGATAGGGTTGCGCAAGTGAAAGGAAAAACAGTTTGCTTTTTCTTTTGGTAAATAAAAACAGCTGTGTTAGTCTCACTTTTATTTTATATGTGTTTATATAATACAAAATCTGGTGTTGAATTTTTATATTTTTCACTTTTGTTCACCAGAGATGAAAAGTAATGAATTCGGATGATGCTTTAAAAATATCAACTGACATAGACACTGACGTAATGATGATGACCGTATTAAAAACCCACCGAAAGAGGTGCATACAAATAATCCTTCTTCGTATGTATATTGTACACGATAATACAAAATGTGCATTTTTATAGGAAGGGTTAACTGGCGACCGTCAGCCAAGGGGGATTTCACAGCGACCCCTCCATCTCTCCTTGGTTACCTTTGCACGAATCCTGACGAAGGATCTATGCCACGTGGCATTTTTATTTTTATTATAAGAGATGGCGTTCTTAATTATTAACAGATGACATTTTTTATTATTAAGAGATGTCATTTCTATTATTAAGAGATGGCATTTTTTTTTAAGAGATGGCATTTTTTTGTTTTTATGATGGCATTTTTTTATTAAGAGATGGCATTTTTATATTAAGAGATGGAATTTTTTATTACTAAGAGATGCCATTTTTATTATTAAGAGATGCCATTTTTTATATTAAGAGATGGCATTTTTTATTATTAAGAGATGGCATTTTATATGAAGAGATGGCATTTTTATTTTTAAGGGATAGCATTTTGTTTATTTGATTGCATTTTTTGTTTATTAAGAGATGGCATTTTTTATCATGGCATTTTAAAAAAATAAATCGTTCATGACATTTTATTAAATTAGCATGGCATTTTTGCAAAGCAGCATGGCATTTTTTATAAGTAGTCAAGTGGGCCTTTGGGCCAATGGGGGTTGCCCTGGCCTTTCCCCCTGGTGAACAATCGGGAGGGGGATGGTTCGTTCGATGGGAACAGCTCCTCCCATCGACAAAGTGGGTCGCTGGAGCTCCCTCCCTGGCGATCGATCACCAGATATTGACGTCCTTTTTAGGCAAAGATGGATTCTGACGACGTTAAAAAAAAGCGACAAGGGTTCTGAGGCGATGTCGCTGGAAGGGCCAAAAATTCATCGTTTTTTACAACAAAATGATGTGCAAGCGGTGATATCTCGTAACAAACCCAAAAAGTGAAAATATAAATATATTGCAAAAGGTATTATCTTCAATGTGATTATCGGTCTTTCCTTCGTCGTATTGTTTTCTGTATTCAACTAATTTGGCTCGTTTTTATATCATGGCAAGTTTGTATCCCAGAGATATTACAGTCATTGAATCAATCATGTCTACCCCCAAGAAACCAAATTCGTAACAGATTATTAGTTGGATCATTTCCTCTTATGTATATATCATCAAATTACCTTTTTTTTATATCAAACAGTGTTGCAAGTGAAGTTGATTTAAGTTATTATCCAATTGTTACTCACTATCTTTTTTATGCATGTGAAATTTAACATACATTAAGTTTATATATAACTTCAAATTTAACATGCATTAAGTTTATATATAACTCCAACAACATATCAAATGGCCGTGGCAACGCACGGGCATTGTACTAGTAAACATAATTATAAACATGGAGATAAACAATAACATTTATTATTGCCTCTAGGGCATATCTCCTACAGTATCGGCCAGGTCGATGTTCTCGCAGAGAATTGGAAAGACCTCACCTACAATGATACTTGCACGAATCTTAACGCTCGTGTCTAGTGGATTTCTCACCGGTAGGTACCACCATTGTTAGAAATCTCCTTTTGTCATCTCACCTGCTTCCTTTCCGTCCAGTCCGATTATGTCATCCCATGCGCAGCTCACAGATCTAGGCCTAATCGCCGGCCTACACCAACCGTGGTCGGTGAAGCTGCCGCGCCACCTGGGCACCGCTATGTATCGCACGCACGACCCTAGATCTCGTGTCACTCGCTATGTGGATCTGTTCCACCGCGCAATGTCAACCATGAGCGAGCGCACGCACAGCAGTGCTGTCCTTTAAAAAAATCACAATATATATTTTTCCATTTTGGTCGGTTTTGCTTAATTTTTAGAAAATGTTCATAAATTCAATAAAAAAATTGTGACGTTCAAAAAATGTTTGTAAATTATAAAAATGTCCATGTATTAAAAAAATGTTCGTGTAACAATGTTCACAAATTCGAAAAATATTCATAAATTCAAAAAATATCCACGAATTTGAAAAAGGTTTGTGAATTCAAATAATCTTCACAATTTCAAAAATGTTCTCAACTCAAAAAATGTTTGCGAATTTGAAACTGTTTATGAAATCAAAAACTGTTCGTGGAGAATAAAACAATGTTCATGAATTCACGAAAATGTTTGTGAATTCAAAAAATGTTCACAATTTTTAAAATATTCAAGAATTTAAAAAATGTCCTTTAATAATTTAGAAAAGTCAATGAATTCAGTAAAATGTTCGAAAATTCAGAAAATGTTCATGGATAATGCAAAAAATGTTCGTGGACTCAGAAAAATATTTGTGAATTTAAAAAATGTTGGCAAATTTGAAAAATGTTCACGTACTCACAAAATGTTCGTGAATACAAACAAGTTTCAAGAATTCAGGAAAATGTTTGTGAATTCAAAAAAAATCGCTAATTTGAAAATTTTCAGGAATTCAGAAAATGTTTGTCGATAATTAAAAAAATGTTCATGAGTTCATAAAAATGTAAATGGATAATGAAAAAATTTGTTCATGAATTTAGAAGAATTTTTCTCGAATTCTAAAAATGTTCACATACTAAAAAAATGTTTGTTTTCAAAAAAATGTTCACGAATTCAAAAAATATTCCTATATTTGTAAAAGTTTACGAATTTCAAAAATATTTGTTGAGAACCAATTAAATGTTTACTAATTCAAAAAAATATTCGTGAATTCCAAAAATTGTAATGTATTTGGAAATTTTACAAATTTAAAAATGTCATAGCAAGTTGAACAACTTTTTACGAATTAAAAAAATGTTCACAAATTTGAAAAAGGTTCGGAATTCATTGTAAAAATTATAAACAATTGAAAAAAGTGAACAGGGAAAAACCGAGGGAGAAAACAGAAAACCAATAGAGAAAAACAGATAAAAAGGAAGAAAAGGAAAAACCGGTTAAAACCTTCCCAAAACCGCAGGAAGGTTCCAACTGCCCAAACCCCTCGTCGCTCGCACGAAGGTTCTAGAATCGGATCCCCAATCTCCGATTGCTTCCCAAAAATGCTCTAATTGTTTTTTAGCAATAAGAAACAATCCAGGATTGAAAACGCTCCCGATTGCTTCAGTACTGGCTAATGGGCGGAAACGATTGTTGGCTAGCAGTATTCTAAGGTTGGTCACAATAAAAATATCATATAGTATCATGCATATAATATTAGTGTATGATACTAACTCGACAATGCATAATATCATAGTTTGGTTTCATAGTGACCTCATTCAATGTTATGCGTGACACATACTGACATCATTTAATATGATACAATATCATATCATGATACTCAATCATCTCTTTTCTCATTTAATTGTGTGTCATCTCAGTAAAATGCCTAGTTGGCATGCATATTACCTATCATACTTCCATTGTCAGCAGCCTAGGCGATTAATATCAATTCTGGCTTTTCGAAAAAATATCAATTCTTGCGCCATATTGCCGCTCCCTTGATACCCCGCCTTTTGGACGCCAACGGCCCACCCCGCACCAATACCCAAACCATCAACAACCGCCTCGCCTCCACCTACGACGCCCCTGCCAGCCACGCAGTCGTTGACTTTGGCTTGTTTTTCGTGAGCCGACGCTCGCCCGGGCGCGCTCGTCTCCTACTCTGCTTCGCCTCTTCTCTCCTCTCCTATCTAAAACCGATTATCCAACTTTTGTTTTCAGGCAACCGAGGTTTAGCAAATCCATAAAACTAACTAGCAGGGATGGATTCAGGGGGTTGTGAGGGGCTGACCCCCCCCCCCCCCCCCCAATGCTCTTTCCTTTTAGTGGCGATCAGATTTTTGCCTAATCAGGCGTAACCTGACCTGTTTCACCCCCTTGTCCCCTCCTCTGTCAGGCGAAGCCTTTCCGTGCCCAGCCCATATACAACAGCCTGTAGCGTAAGCCCAAATTTTAGCCGAATAAAAAGGAAAGCCCTGTGTGGAATACCAAGGGACCAGGTCAGGGGCACCCCTATATCTCGCCTTCAACGAGTCCAGCTTCCAACTCGCTAAAAGGAGCGAGATGGGCCGGCCCACACGCACGGCAGGCCACGGCTTTTTTTTTCTATTTTCTGTTCTCGTTTATTGCTTTATGTCTGTACTTTTGTTTATACTTTAAAATATTCTACAAAACACGTTTGAAAAATGTTGAACAAGTATTTGAAAAATGTGAACAAGCATTCGGAAAAATGTTGAATGTGGATAGAAAAATTGTTGATCATGTATTAAAAAATGATGAGTTTTTTGATCTTCTATATGAAAAGGTTAATCAAGCATTCTGAAAAAAATGTTGAACAAGTATTTAAAAAATGTTAATCAAGCATTTGGGAAATGTTAAATGTCTATAGAAAAAATGTTCACCATGTATTAAAAAAGGATGATTTTTTTGTTCATGTACATAAAAATGTTAATCAAGCATTCGAAAAAAATATTGAACAAGTATTTGAAAAATGTTAATCAAGCAATTAAAAAATGTTAAATGTGTATAGAAAAAATGTTGACCATGTATTAAAAAATGATGATTTTTTTTTATCATGGAGATAAAAATGTTAATCAAGCATTTAGAAAATGTTGAACAGGTGTTTGAAAAATGTTAATCAAGCGTTTGAAAATGTTGAATGTGTAAAGAAAAAATGTTGATATGTATTCAAAAAATGTATTATTTTTATTTTTAAAAACTGTTAATCAAGCATTTAAAAAAATGTTAAAAATGTATAAAAATTTGTTGACCATGTATTAAAAAAATGTTGATCTTGTATTTGTAAAATGTTAAAAATATGTATTGAAAAATGTTGACAATGTATTACAATTTTTTTTAATATTTATTGGAAAAATGTTAGACGTGTATTAGAAATATGTTGTTGGCATGTACAAAAAATGTAAAATAATATCCAAAAGAAAAAAAGAAAACTGAAAAAAGAAGTAAAAAACAAAAAAAACATGAAAACGAAAAAAACGAAGAAACCAATTGCAAGAAAGAATGAAAAAATGGAGAAAAAATAAATAAAAGAAACAAAAGAAAAGAAAAAAAGAAAAAACCCGGCTCGAATAGCCTCAAGTAGGACGCACTCCTACAACTTAACACGAGAGGAACTTGGGCGGAGTGGCTAGCATCTCCCATGATCTCCCGGGAGACCAAGGATCGATCCCTGCTTCTCCCATTTCCTCTCCTATTTTTAATCGCTACGCGCGCGCGAGTGGGCCGGTCCAATACGACGCAAGAGGAGGAAAAATCTTCAGCGAGAGTTCCCTCTCGTCTCGCTTAATGCGAGATATAGACGCTGCTCTAGGTTAGGGACTCCGGCTTCCGCGACGCACGGCCGATCGGATGGCGACGAGGGCAAGGAAAAATTGTTAGGTTACTATTTGCTCTCGTTCTCAATAGGAGTACTTAGAGCATCTACAACTGGACGACAAATCCGCCCCCCAAGATGTCCGCGGACGCGCCCGGGCACGCCGTGGACGCCTCTGGAGCGCCCCCCATATCTTGTGCCCGGCAACCACATACCTCTATTCCGGACTCTCAAATCCATGCACGTCCATCATACATGTCAATGTCGCACGTAAATAATAAATGTTGGTATCGAAAATACATGGTTCTTACATAAAATTTATTTTAAGTGCAGAACTCAACCATTAGCTCATTGGTTTCCATTGTCGGTCCACATATGCTCCATAAGATCATCAAGTAGCTGTGTGTGCACCTGATGATCTCGAAGATTCTGATGCATCTGCAGAAAGTTCATAAGCTGATTTGCATCTTGATCTTCCGGGACTTGAACTCGTTCTCCAGGGGGCTTCAAAATCATTGGTTTGAGCAACACCATCACCCTCATCCTCGACAATAATATTGTGCAACATAACACAACATGTCATCAGTTGCCACAAAGTTTCTGATTCCCACATCATTGCAGCTCCATGAACAATTCCCCAACGAGCTTGAAGCACTCCGAATGCCCTCTCCACATGCTTCCTTGCTGCTTCCTGCATTGTTACAAAGTGGCTTTGTTTGTTGCTGTGTGGTTCAGATATGATCTTCACAAACGTCACCCACTGAGGATAGATTTCGAAAAAATAGTATCCCATGTTGTAGTCACGACCATTGACAGTTTAGTTGTACGGCGGCGATTCCCCATTACAAAGCCTCATGGACACGGGAGATCGTTGAAGCACGTTGATGTCGTTGTGAGAACCCGACATTCCAAAGAAAACACACCAAATCCATAAGTCATGTGATGCCACTGCTTCCAGTATAATGGTGACCTCTTTGGTGTGACCTTGATACATTTCTGCAAACCTTTGAGGCAGTTCTTCCATTGCCAATGCATACAATCAATTGATCCAAGCATTCCTGGAAACTCTCTGGCCTCTCCAAGAGCCAATAACTTTTTTGTGTCCTGCACATTTGATTCTCTCAGATGCTCTGCTCCAAACACCTGCACCACGGCACGTGCAAACTTAACAGTTGTCTTCAGGCATGTGCTCTCCCCCATCCGGACCATCTCACCAACGGCAGTACCAAGTGCAAGAATCCTTAGAGCAGCCGTGCATTTCTGCTTAGCAGAGAAAGAAAGTTGGCCGCAGCAATCCCTTATGAGCTTGAAGTAGTCATCGTGTGCCTCCACTCCCTCTACAATGCGCAAAAACAATGGTTTCCGCATGCAAAAACGACGACGAAACCATGGATCATCCAGAAAAGTTGGGTCCGGAGCAAAGTAGTCCTTTTGCAGTAGCCGTGCTCTAGAGACCCTATCCCGATTGATCACTCTTCTCCCTTTGATTGGACCCTTGAAGTTGAGAATATACTTCGCCTGTCGGTCCATTTCCTCTTGCATGCTCACGAGCATGATCATCATCTCCACTTCTTCGTCCGAATCCGACGAATCGAAGAACTCATCTTGAATAATTTTATCAAGCTCCGTCGGTCCATACTTCTCGTCCGACGAAGCATCATAATTCATCATTTTCCCTACAAATAAATCACAAAAAATTGGGTCGGACAATGTGTCGAACACATAGAGCGTAAGGGGCAGCCCGAGAGTTGCCGGACGTACCGCGGTGGCGTCCGGGCTGGCGACGATGTCCGCGGCGGTGAGCACGGGAGAGAGGACTGATGTGCCGGTCCTGGCAGTACTTAGGCTCGAAATGGCTACGGAGCAAGGGTGACGGCGGAGCTGCGAGACGTTAGGAGGAGGAAGAAGAGAGGAGAGAGCAAATGAATCCGGTAGGTCGAGGGGGTGGATTTGGTGTAATTTCTGGTGGGGTAGGCCTCTCGGGTCCGGCGTGGTGGACGCGCCCGAGCATCCCCATATCGGCCCCATATTTGGGCTGGATATGAGGGGTGCCAGTCAGCCCGGGCGTTTGAGGCCCGTTTGATGCACCAGTCTGGGTCGGGTTTTTTTACCGGTCGGGCATCCCCATATCCGCCCCATATTTGGACTGGATATGAGGGGTGTCGGTCAGCTCGGGCGTTTTCGACGTCCGTCTGGGTCGATTTTTTTTTTACCGATTAGTGACCGGGCCGTCCGCCCGGGCGTTTGAGGCGGGTATGGGGTACCCGACTGTAGATGGTCTTAATCCATGCGTCCATGGCTTGTATTTCAAATTTAGATTTTTTGTGTGTGCCTTCGGAACTATAGATTTATTTTTGAGTATCAGAACTACCGAACTTGATCGGGTCTGTCTAGGGATGTGCCCTAATTATTGCACATCTAGGCCCTATTTGTTTGGGTTTATGCTTCAACTTTTGTAGCTTTTTCACTTTGATGTAAAAGCCAAAAAACTCCTAAATAGAGATTTTGGCTTCGGCTTTTGGTTTATACCATCCTATAACAATATTGATTCATAAGCCAAAAGACGAAGCCAAAAGCCCCTATTTAGGAGTTTTTTTGGCTTTTAAGCTAAATTGGAAAATCTGCAAAAGCAGAAGTATAAGCCCAAACAAACAGGGCTTAACTGACTCAATCAAACTAGAAAAAAAAAGATAAAAGAAAATGCCCACACGAATCTTCACGCAAAATCGATGAAAAGGAGTAATCAGCCGTGACACGAAAAAGACAGGATCCTTTTGTAGATTTCTTTCAAATTTAGCAAAATTTATTGTACGGATTCTTCAATACTTGCTATTGCATAGGATTTAATTGTGCAATACTTATGGCACATCTAGACGTGCTTTAGCGAAACTGAATTTGATCTGCAGAAACTAAGAAAATTAATTCGGGATCATTTATGTCCTGTGAGGCAAGGTTTTGCATTGTTTATCCTCTCCTGTATAGTAAAAGTATTTAGTCGATGCATATGATTTCTTTTCGCATTTTCTCTGTGACAAAATTTTATTAAAATTGAATTGCTCATGTTGACTTAATTTCTTTCGCTTGATTAAGATTTAGTTCATCAAATTAGGCTATTGTTCCCCTATAAAAAAACCTAGGCTGAGAGTCTCTGCATAATCTTTTTATTAGTCTCCACACTGAAGGCAAAATCTCGCCCCCAAAATCCTGGCTCCGTCTAGTATGGTGCCGCGCACGGGAGTATAGGTAGGACGTACGCACCTAGCCACCAGTCCCATTAACTTCGGCTGTTCTTATTTAGAAGGGCGTGGATAGAACCTGACTTTCAAATTCGGGTCAGTCGACCATTTTCAACCATACATGAAGATCGAACGGCGCACGGGCCTTCTGTCTTCTTCTTCCTTCTTCCCAGACCGCCGCACGGGCTGCCGGCCGAACTGACGGCCCTGCCACCCGAACCGACGGCCCCGCCACCCGCGGCTGGCGGCGCTCCCGCGACCGCCTCGTCGCCCCGCCCTCCCCTGAACCGCCCCCCACCGCCGGTCTTCTGCCGTCCCCGGCCATCCCTCTAGACCCCCCGTGTCGAGTTTTTTCTCCGGCGGAGCCCCACCACCGCCCCCACCCAAAACCCTAAGATAGATAACGGGGTAGCCCTCCGGCGAGCCCCTTCCTTCTCTTTCCTTCCCTCCGACGAACTCCGGCAAACTCTCAAAAATCGACTGACCCTAATTTGAAATTCAGTCGACTGTCATTTAGCTAATTTGTATTTAGAATCACCATTACACATAGGACATACACACGTACATACCTGCTGCAATACAATACGAGGAGACACACCATAGGTTCCATACCACAGGGAACGCCGACGAGAGAGCAGATGGGTGCCTGCTTCATCGGTAGTCACTTGAGGTAGCTTATTTATAACTAGGTTATGGCAATCTCACCGTAATCATAGTGCCATGTGACCATATAGTGTCAACTAGTATGTGATAGATGGGAGTGGCGTTTCGGTGCCCGAGGTCAGATGAGCATGGATGTGAACAGTAAAATCACGAAAAATAGAAGGAAAGAAAATAAAAAAAATTCCTTTTTTTGTGTTGCAAGATGCTCAAATGCGTGATGTCCGTGCAAACTATCATGAAGTTTGGACATTTGAGGAGCTCGTGGCAAAGAAAACAAAATTCGGGTCTATAAGAAACATTTGAAAACATTATTGTTCACGCCCAATTTTGTCTTTTTTGCCGCGCGCTCCTTGAACGTCCAAACTTCACCAAAATTTGCATGAACATCACGCACATGCACATCTTGATTGCAAAAAAGAAAATCATAATTTTTTGAATTTTTTTTCTATTTTGAGCGATTTTACTATTCATCGGGTTCATCTGAGCCCGGGTACCGAAGTGAATATCCGGTGATAGATTTGCTATCTTGGAAATACTAGTGACCTCTTGAAAAGGTTTGCTTGCATGGTCATTTCCTCTGTTTATTTGGCTTTCTACTAGTCATAGGATTACTAGCGCCGAAGAAGCGCGGCGCACGCCGCGCCCGTGACCGCTTCCGTCTGTATTTTCCGGAAAAACAAAAACAACAACATATATTATGAGAGAAAATAGAATGAAAAGGAAAAAAATGAATTTTATCTTTACCCCATGGTCTGTGTAGACATCTAACGAATATTAAATGAATTGACAAATTAAGTAAGCCGGCTGGCCTATTACTTTTTTTTGCTACTGATTACTGTTCAGATGAATGCATAGTGCTGATTTACTATTTTTCTTGTGGTGTATTGTTCTAGGTTACAATTCAGGTAATGTTTCTGTTTATTCGGGTATTGCTCTGTTTCATTGGTTTTACTTTTTCGGGTTTTATTTTGGCTATTGTTTGGTTAGGCTTTATTCGGATACTTTTTCATTTTTGTTCGGGTAATTGTTGGTGTATTGTCCACTGTTGTCATGGTGTAAAATGGACAATAATCGGCAGAGAATTTATTTTTCCCATGGATTATTGTTCATGCAAATATACTATTCTGGTTTACTGTTTTGTGCCTCGGCAGCACCATCACCGGAAAGGAGCGGGAGACGATCGAGGCGGCTATGCATCGGTACGCCGGTGAAGAGAAATGATATGTAGAAAAATCCTAAATCTTAACCTTTTATATAAGAACGCGAGGATGAAGCAGGGGGAGAGAGATGATGTGTAAAAAATTTCCCAATTTCTTTTAACAATGGGCGCATTTTTTTTCCTCTGAAACACTGTTCATATGTATGGGCTGTTGACTGGGCATTACTGTTCACATTAAGGCACTGTTCATATGGGGTAATGTTCATTGTCCATATGATACTGTTCATTGTTCAGATAATTGCTGGTGTATTATTCGCTGATTTCATGAAAATATACTGCTGTTTATATGGGGTACTGTTCACTGTCCATAAGGCACTGTTCACCGCTACTGTTCACTGTTCCGGAATTGTTCGAGTAATTATTGGTGTATTGTTAGCTGATGTCGTGGTGTAAAAATGGAATGTAATCGGTAAGAACTTAATTCTCCCATGGATTACTGTTTATGAAAATATATTGTTCCGGTTTACTGTTTTGTGCCTCGACATCACCATCATTGGAAAGGAGCAAGAGATGATCGAGGTGGCTCTGCATCGATACGCCGGTAGAAAGAAATGATGTGTGGAAAAATACTAAATCTCAACCTTTTATATAAGGACGTGATGGTGGAGGAGAGGGAGAGAAATGATGTGTAAAAAAATCTCAGTTTCTTTCTGAAGCACGTGTGTTTTTTTTAAAACACTGTTCACTATTTCCTGAACATGTTTGTTAAAACACTGTTCATTAATGGGTACTGTTCACTTTGCTGTTTGCTGTTGTCACGTGAAATGAACAATATATGCGTGAAAAAAAATAAAAAAAAGGAGAAAAACCGAATGCTTCCCGCTTTATTATAGTAACTTACTAGCGCAGGGAGCGCGGCGCACGCCGCGCCCGTGGTAATGCCCATTTAAATTTTGCTGCAACTTTTCCTGACTTTTGCTGCACTCAAACTATTCATGTGTTCATCCATATTTCCTGATGCAGAGTCACCAGGAACTTTGTCTGAGGTGAAATCTATAATTTCACCTTAATAGAGTGATGTAGCACCGCGTCTAATAAGAAATTTTAAGAGTTGACAACAAAGAAAAATAAAAATATTAATCCAGGACGAACATAACTGAATAAGCTTGTTCTCTTCTCCATATTTCACTATCTTGACATATGAAAATAAAGATGACATAGAAAAGTCAAAGTAACCTATAGATCTATATAGATGAAGTATATGCCACAGTTATTGACACAGAAACTGAGACCTGCACAAAATAAGGTCAATTATCATGAAAACAGTCATAGCATGATAAAAAGGATACTCTAAGTCTGCACAGCTTATCTCCAAAATTTGATCCTTGTCCCAGGCTTCCTAATTTAGGAAAAATGCTCATATATAGAACATGAAACATCAAGAATATAAGGAAAAAAATTGGATATTGAGAATAACCTCTCAAACATTTGAGGTATATACATTATAAAGCAAAGTGCAATCAACATTATTTTGTACTGGCCAGCTTGAAAAAAGGTCTTTCTTTATTAATAAATGACAACAATGAGATGATTTTAACAGTTAACACAAAAGGTGATAATGATGTGTACAGAAACCCTAACAGCAAAAGTTAAACTAATTGATACATTGGTCTAATCACTATTATTTTTATACTATTTGTGGTAACAACTACTTTGTGCTTGTCATACTTACCTCTTCTTAAAGCTAACTGATGCTTTCTGAAAGTTTCAGCAAGAAAGGTTCAGATCAGGTTGTTCTGATTTGAGCAGCACCCTAGGTGCTGGTTTGTGTGGGTTACAATTAGGAAAGCACTGGATCTGATCATGCAGCTTATTTGTGCAGCAAAGCTGACATCCTTCCCTTGACTCTCCAGTTGAAACTTGTAGTTGCTTGACAAAGTCCGTGTGAGTAGAGGAATGACCTGTTAATTAGCAAAATCAATAGTCCATAGATAGGCACCGTAACTGTGGTACAGGTAGCACTCATGGGCAGAGATAAATAGAGTCCAAGCAGTAGACAACTACACAACAATAGAGGACGTATTGAAATAAGGCAAGCATGGTCATAATATAAGAATCACTACAGCAAGCATGGTTATAACATCGGAACCACGATAGAAAGACGATAACTTTTTCTGCAAGAGGAAAAGGAAACTGTCAACTAAGAAGATGAACAACAATATATTGGATCATGCATAAGTGAAAATAAATCTGACATTTGAGCAAAATGAAACAGAAGACTAACTTATTATCAGAATGATTGGCAGGGTGCATCGATGATGTCCATATACACAATATTCTTACTCACGTTTGTAGGAACCCCGTAATCGATGATGTCCATATACACAATAATCCTACTCACGTTTGTAGGAACCCCGTAATCGATGATGTCCATATACAAAATAATCCTACTCACGTATGTAGGAACCCCGTAATCATCTTCAGTGATTATTTTCAAGTCATTTTTTTTTTGAGGTCACCCGTCGGACAGTCACACTCTCACATACAATTGTCAATGAGAAAAGACAGGCTTGGAAGGATAAACACATATTTTTAGAGTGCGACTCGTATTAATCATCATGCTATAGCATAGCACAAACAGATAGAAAACTTGCAGCGACGTAAACGTGAATGACCACTTGGGTGCTTGGGGGAAGTCAAGACAGTCCGAGGAATACTAATACACTGTCATCTATTAGTTTCAGTGATGATTTTTCCGTCGAGGACTCGTATTAATCATCATGCTATAGCATAGCACAAACATATAGAAAACTCGCAGCGACGTAAACGTGAATGACCACTTGGGTGCTTGGGGGAAGTCAAGACAGTCCGAGGAATACTAATACACTGTCATCTATTAGTTTCAGTGATGATTTTTCCGTCGAGGACTATGTCGCCTAGTCTAGCGATCAGCAGCCATGTCCCATACTCCCATTGCACAACCCCAATATTGGTTCATATTTCTAACGAAGAAGCATAAAGGTAGACCAATCTTTAAGCCAATTTCATGCTCTCGTAAATTACGATAGTTATATAATGCAAAAAATCTGGAGGGAAAAATAGATCAGCATGACCAACATGGTTAGTACTCCTTGATATAATGCTGCAACCGAGAAACGCCTTGGAACTGTTAGATGTGTGTTTGGTGTGTTCTCTGCGGTACTACCGCTCGAGTGCGGTACTACCGCTCTGTCCTGTAATACCTCACATGTATATGTACTGGCCTTTGGCCCACAGTGAATACGAGTTGCTCTTTGTCTAACATGGTATCAGATGCGAGGTTCCTCCTCGTGCTCCACCTCCACCGTCGCTGCCGCTAGCAACTCCGGCCGACGTCTCTGCCCCGCGCCCGCCCGCTGGTCCGGCCGCGGCTGCTCCTCCCCGTCCTCTACACCGCGCCGGTCGCCGGCCGCCTCTGTCTCGCACCAGCCCGGTCTCTGGTCGCCCCTGACCGCGCCGGCTCCGGCCGCCCCCGTCCGCCAGGCCCCTCCTGCCTCGCCCGGGCTCACCTCCGCGCCGTCCCGCGCCCGGCCTCCTCCTCCGGCCGGCTCCTGCCTGGACTCCTCCTCGCTCGGCCTCTGCCCAGCGATTTGGTCGATCCCGATCCCGATCCAGCGGCTCTGCACGGTACTACCGCTGATCAGCGCGGTACTACCGCCCTGAGCAGAGCGGTACTACCGCTGGGAAGAGCGGTACTGCCGCCCGAAGCGGTAGTACCGCCTGTCACTGCCGCTCTACTTCCGCTCGGAGGGACAGGCATTCCAGAAGGTTTTTATAAGCGGTAGTGCCCACGGCACTGGAATCGCGGAAGTACCGCGCAAGCGGTACTACCGCTGACCAGCGCGGTACTACCACTCTGAGCAGAGCGGTACTACCGCTGGGAAGAGCGGTACTACCGTTCAGGGTGAGCTCGTCATGTCTTCGTCGGGCTATGTGGCTGTTCCTCGGTGCTCGGTGATCTTCGATGGCACCAACTATGCTGAGTTTGTGGGTTTCATGCGCATCCACATGCGCGGTCTTCTCCTGTGGGGCGTTCTCTCTGGCGAGGTTCCCTGTCCGCCCTGTCCTGTTGCTCCTGTGGCTCCTACCCCGCCGGTGCCGCCTGTTCTTGCTGCTGATGCTTCTCAGGCTGATCGGGATACAGCCAAGGCCCGTGACGATGCTGCGGTTGATGCTTATGATCAGCAGGTATCCGCCTACTCAGATGCTCTTGCTGTTTACCGAGATGATCTGTCTGCTTACACTCAGTGGTGCAACGATGATGCTCGAGCTGCTGTTGTTCTCACTGCGAGTGTCTTACCTCAGTTTGCGTCTGAGTTCATGGGTCTCGGTCCTGTTGCTGCGATGTGGTCCTATCTTTGTCAGCGATATCAGCCATCTGGTGATGCTCTCTACTTATCTGTGGTGCGTCAGGAGCACGCTCTTCAGCAGGGTGACTCTTCTGTTGATGAGTTCTACTCACAGAGCTCTGCCATCTAGCGCCAGCTTGATTCTCTCAGGACAGTTGTTTGTGGTACTTGCCGTTGTTGCCAGACTGTGCGATCTGACTTGGAGTTTCATCGCCTCCATGAGTTCTTATCTCGCCTTCGTCCAGAGTTTGAGCCTCGGCGTGCTCACCTGCTTGCTCGTGGTCGTGTTCCTATTTCGGAGGTGCTTGCAGAGCTTCGTGCTGAGGAGACACGCCTCCGTTCTGCTGGTCTGCTTGTGGTTCCCACTGTTCTTGCTGCCCGAGCTCCTGTGCCGTCTGCTCGCCTTACCACTCCACTGCTCCTGCCCACACCTCCAGGGGGGGCGGGTCACCCTCCTTCTTCAGGAGGGGGTCGGCCGCGCTCGCACACCTTCTGTGGCTACTGCAACAGGCCAGGTCACCCAGAGTCTGATTGTCACAAGAAGCGGAAAGACCTGAAGCGCTCTTCTTCTAGTTCCTCGACCTCGTCGCTCACTGACCAGGATATTGTGCGGCTCAAGCGAATGTTGGCTTCCTCTGGTTCTTCCTCGACGGGATCTGTTGCCGCTGTGACTGCCATCACCACTCCGCCCCCGCCAGAGCATACTCAGTCAGGTACATCCTCGTGGGTTCTGGATTCTGGAGCTTCCTTTCATATGTCTTCTGATTCTTCTGCCTTATCTTCTCTTCGACCTCTTGATTTTCCTCTTAATGTTCTCACTGCCGATGGCACACCTCTTCCTGTTGCTAGTCGTGGCATCCTTTCCACTCCGTCCTTTTCGGTTCCTAGTGTTTCTCATGTTCCTCGTCTTACCATGAATCTCTTTTCCGCTGCCCAACTTACTGATTCTGGCTGTCGTGTCATTCTTGATGTCGACTCTTGTTCTGTTCAGGATCGTCGCACTCAGGCTCTGGTTGGTGGTGGCCCTTGGCGCCGTGAGTCTGAGGGCCTTTGGGAGGTTGACTGGCTTCGTGTTCCTTCCGCTGCTACCACATATGCCAGCTCTCATGCTCTTGCTGCCTCCTCTTCTGCGTCCTTCCAGCAGTGGCATCATCGTCTTGGTCACATTTGTGGCTCTCGCTTGTCCTCATTAGTACACCAAGGCGTCTTAGGCCCTGTCTCCGGTGATGTTTCGTTGCATTGTGAAGAATGTAGGCTTGGCAAACAGACTCAGTTACCTTATCCTACCAGTGAGTCTGTATCTCAGCGTCCTTTTGACTTAGTTCATTCTGATGTATGGGGTCCTGCTCCTTTTGACTCGAAAGGGGGTCATCGCTACTATGTTCTGTTTATTGATGATTTCTCTCGCTACACTTGGCTTTATTGTATGAAATCTCGCAGCGAGGTTCTCCCCATATACAAGCGTTTTGCTGCCATGGTTCGCACTCAATTTTCCACGCCTGTCCGTATCTTCCGTGCTGACTCAGCTGGAGAGTATATCTCTCACATGTTGCGTGGTTTTCTTGCGGAGCAGGGTACTCTTGCCCAATTCTCTTGCCCTGGTGCCCATGCTCAGAATGGTGTTGCTGAACGCAAACATCGCCATTTGCTTGAGACGGCTCGGGCGATGATGATCGCCGCCTCTCTTCCACCCCATTTTTGGGCTGAGGCCGTTTCCGCATCCACCCACCTCATCAACATTCAACCTTCGGCTGCCTTGAAGGGTGGTATTCCTATGGAGCGTCTCTCTGGTCGCTCTCCTGACTACTCCGCTCTTCGTATGTTTGGATGCGTGTGCTATGTTCTTCTTGCTCCGCGAGAACGAACCAAGTTGACTGCTCAGTCCGTTGAGTGTGTTTTCCTTGGCTACAGTGATGAGCACAAGGGCTATCGCTGTTGGGATCCTGTTGGTCGCCGTCTGCGCATTTCACGTGATGTGACGTTTGATGAGTCTCGTTCTTACTATCCGCGTCCCTCCTCCTCGAGCTTTTCCGTGGAAGATCTTTCCTTCCTTCTCCTTCCCGACACATCTCCCTCTGTGCCTCCTGTTCCTCCCTCTCCCCCGGTGAGTCCCCCTCCACCATCCCCTCCCTCCTCCTCCTCTCCCTCGCCATCTCCCTCGTCACCACCATCCCCTCCCTCCTCCTCTCCCTCGTCATCTCCCTTCCCACCCTCCTCCCCAGTCTTTCGACCTCACTCCCCGTTTCCTCTTCACTACACTCGTCGTCCTCGGGCTGTGGATGATCCTACTGATGTGCCCTCTACTTCCAGTGCACCTCCTCTCACGCCTCCACCGGTCCATAACCTCCGTGTTAGGTCTTGTCCCCCACCTGATCGCTATTCTCCTGACCGGTATGGTCTTTCTGCCATTGCTGAGCCCACCACCTATCGGGCTGCCATGACTCAGCCTGAATGGCAGCTTGCGATGGCCGAGGAGCTTGCGGCACTTGAGCGCAATGGCACATGGGATCTGGTTTCCCTTCCTTCCGGTGTTCGTCCCATCACCTGCAAGTGGGTCTATAAGATTAAGACTCGCTCCGATGGTTCCCTTGAGCGCTACAAAGCTCGTTTTGTGGCTCGTGGCTTTCAGCAGGAGCAGGGACGCGATTATGATGAGACATTCGCTCCTGTGGCCCACATGACCACTGTCCGCACTCTCCTTGCTGTGGCTTCTGTTCGTCATTGGTCTGTCTCTCAACTTGATGTCCAGAACGCTTTTCTCAATGGTGAGTTGCGTGAGGAGGTTTATATGCAGCCACCACCGGGGTACTATGCTCCTGATGGTATGGTCTGCCGACTTCGCCGCTCCCTCTATGGTCTTAAACAGGCCCCTCGCGCCTGGTTCGAGCGGTTCGCCTCTGTGGTGACTACCGCTGGCTTCTCGCCCAGTGATCATGATCCCGCGTTGTTTGTTCATACGTCTCCTCGTGGTCGGACTCTTCTCCTTCTGCATGTTGACGACATGATCATCACTGGTGACGACTCTGACTACATTGCCTTTGTTAAGGCTCGCCTTCACGACCAGTTCCTCATGTCTGATCTTGGTCCTCTTCGCTATTTTCTTGGGATTGAGGTGTCTTCGACCTCTGATGGTTTCTTCATCTCCCAGGAAAAATATATTCAGGATCTTCTTGCTCGTGCCGCTCTCGGTGATGAGCGCACTGTTGTGACTCCTATGGAGCTCAACGTTCAGCTTCGTGCTTCCGACGGTGACCCTCTTCCTAATCCCACTCGCTATCGCCACCTCGTTGGGAGCCTTGTCTATCTTGCTGTTACGCGTCCTGACATCTCCTATCCTGTCCACATTCTCAGTCAGTTTGTTTCAGCCCCCACCTCTGTCCACTATAGTCACCTCCTCCGTGTTCTACGATATCTCCGTGGCACGATCTCTCATCGCCTTTTCTTTCCCCGCTCCAGCTCTCTCGAGCTCCAGGCCTACTCTGATGCTACGTGGGCTAGTGATCCCTCTGATCGACGCTCGTTGTCTGCTTACTGTGTCTTCCTTGGTGGCTCTCTTATTGCCTGGAAGACAAAGAAACAGACTGCGGTTTCTCGCTCGAGTACAGAGGCTGAGTTGCGAGCGATGGCTATGCTGACGGCTGAGGTGATCTGGTTACGATGGTTACTTGAGGATTTTGGTGTGTCTGCTACTACATCGACTCCCTTACTGTCAGACAGTACCGGTGCTATCAGTATTGCGCGTGACCCGGTGAAGCATGAGCTCACCAAGCACATCGGTGTGGATGCACACTTTGTACGTGCTGCTGTGCAGGATCAGACACTGGCTCTTCACTATGTGCCCTCTGAGTTACAGTTGGCGGACTTCTTCACGAAGGCACAGACTCGAGCGCAGCATGCCTTCTTTCTCTCCAAACTCAGTGTTGTTGATCCACCATGAGTTTGAGGGGGCGTGTTAGATGTGTGTTTGGTGTGTTCTCTGCGGTACTACCGCCCGAGTGCGGTACTACCGCTCTGTCCTGTAATACCTCACATGTATATGTACTGGCCTTTGGCCCACAGTGAATACGAGTTGCTCTTTGTCTAACAGGAACAATCAGGTTCATGCCTGTAAACGGTGTCATTATCATCGACTACTGCAACAGATCAGCATGACCAACATGATCAGTTAGACTTGTTAGTCATTTTCCCGCAAAAAAGGAACTTGTTAGTCATTACTTTGTCTACAATGTCCTGCCAGACTAAAAAATGTGGAGATTGTCCATGTTTTTTCAGTCTTCATGGACAAAACAAAATTTATGACTCACATTCGTTTCAGATCATAATCGTCAAAGAACAGAACAAAAACATTGTATAAATATGTTATCATCACAGATTTCGGAATATTTTGTGCAAGCACATGTATGATATTTCAAAATAAACGTGCATGACGTAGAAAGAATACAAACCTTCTTCATTGCAATTTTGTGCGTTGTTTCCTTCCCAAATTCTATATCGCCCATGATTATTTTTATCTTCGTTATCCTTTTGTGCTTGCTGAACACGTTTTACATATTCAATTAGCTTGCAAAAAATCACATTTAAGGAAGACCTTTGGATGAACATTACCTCAGCCTTCATCTGATCTGCTACCAAATCTTCATCTACAGCTCCAAAAATCAAAATAACCAAAAAGGGGAAAGAGAAAACAAATTATATGTAGCCAAGAAGAAATCTGAGGTTTGAAACATCGCTCGATTTGTATAATTTTAATGAGCAGGTTCGTGGGAATGGCCAACAGCTGCAACACCGAGCGACTGCATAGCAAGCAACAGGCCGCCGGAGACCAAGGAACCAGCAGCCATAGCACCTGCAGCGACACGTACATACGATGGAAACCACGACAACATATCGAGGATAGAATCATAGAACCCAGTAGCCATGGCCATGAAGCAGAGGAGGAACCGGAGGAGAGAGTTGTGGCCGATGTCGTCGCTGCGCCGCCGCCGCCGATGGGCAACTTCCCTAGGAAGTTGGGGAAGAGGACGTCGGCGACGACTGGCAACAGATGGGGGCAACGTCAAGCGGCGGATGCGGGCGACGAACGGCGGGATCAGGGCGGCGAGGAACCGATCGATGGAGGCGGCCCTCCCCTTTTTCTTTGTCCTTCTCTTGTCGCCTCTCTCTCTCTACAGGAACATAGACGGAGGGAGGAGCGATTGGCGGTGGGTAGGCCCCATATCGAGATATTTCCGTGGGTGACCATGTGCGGTAAATCTTCTGTATAGCAGTAAAAAAAATGTAAAAAAACCAGAAAACACAAAAGCTTCCCGCTTTAGTATGGTTATTATTACTGATTCACCGTCACTATTAAGATTCTATACCACGGCGAGCCACCGACGCGAGAGCGGACCACATTACGTAACTTCACTTGACGTAGCTGATGCAGACGCTGCCGACGGTGACCAGCTCGCCGCCGGACCTCGGCACCAGCGACACGACCACCGTCTTGTCGCCGTCCGCCCCGATGTCGTCCATCAGGTCGCACACGCCGAACCTCGCCACTGTCTTGACCGACCCCTTCCTCACCTCCTCGGGCCGGATCATGTGCGGCGTGTGCGCGAAGCTTCCGGCGCAGTACCCCGTCGCCGTCGCCGGCGTGCCGTCCACCCCGCCCTCGGGCTCGTTCACCAGCACGTCGAACTTGACGAACTTGTTGAAATGGTCGGCGATCTCGATCCCCTCCACGACCAGCACCTCCTCCTCCTCGTCCTTCTCCCGGCGGCTCCTCGACACCCTGGGCCTCGTCACCGTCACCCGTATGGTCCTGTCCAGGGTGGCAGGGAGGGTACCGGTGGTGGCGGGTGCCGGCGTCCCGCCGGACGCCTTGGCTGGCCTTGCGTTGAGCCACGGCAGGCCGACGTCCTGGTACGTGTACCGCAGCGCGGCCGGGTCGAGGCAGTCCCGGACGCGCACGCGCACGGGGCGGGCCTCCTCGTCGTAGAAGAGGAAGGCGGCGTCGAGCCAGTCGGGCTCGGTGAAGTCGGTGTTGCTCGGGCGGATGCCGCGCCAGACGTGCCACAGGCGGTGGATGTTGCCGTGGTGCGCGAAGAAGATGGGGTCGCGCGCCGCCGAGTAGAAGTTGCCCACGTCCTCCAAGTTGGGCTGCCTCGGGTCACCAGTCCAGACGTGGACCGTGCCGTGCGGCACGTTCTCCACGGAGCCCGCGCCCGGGTCAGGCTGGTCGCCGGCGCGGTACGGCTGTCCCAGGAACAGCTGCGTCCTCTTCGCATCTGAAATCATCTGATGCGTACGTACATTTGTGTTATTTAATGACCGTAAACAATATTTTTGAAGTTGTTAATTTTCTTTAGGGATTCTTGAGGTTGTTAATTAGTACTACTGGCCTGGCGGTACATGATCTTGATGTTCTGATCGATCTGCTGGTCTCTTGGGATATTGGCGTCGGACCCACTGGAGTCGAGGTCGACCAGCACCGGCGGCTGGTGGGCGGGGTCGCGCCTCTCGTCGTAGAGCGGCGACGACCTGTTGGCGTAGATCGCCGGCAGCGTCATGCCGGCCGGCGCGTCCCAGTTCCAGAACGGCAGCGCGAAGGTGTCGTCGCTGATGAGCTTGCCGAGGATCCTCTCGTGGAAGTAGACGTAGAACCTGCACTTTCAGCAAACGCACGCAGGGACAAGTGACGGCTCCTTCAGGTTCAGCACAGAAAGGTGCAGGTCATCACACCCATAACCCATTGACCATACGAACCTGTGCCATGGGAAGAAGAGCCAGCAGTTGTGTATCTGGATCTCCAGGTCCGGGAACCCGACCTGGTCGAACGCGGCGTCGCAGTAGGCGCAGTGCACGTGCCACTGCTGCTCGAAGCTGCGCGGGTCATCGGCGGGCAGCTGCTTCATGAGCGCCACGGCCCTCTCGTACTTGGCCAGGTGCTCCGCGTCCACCAGGTGCGCTGCCGGACGCACGCGGAGCGGCGAGGAGGCGGGCGGCAACTCGAAGTCGGTGATGCCGGTGCCGGGCGTCGGGCAGCAGTTGGTGTCCGGTGGCGTGTTCGGGAGCTCGGGCGTTTGGCAGTTGCGGGGGTCGGGGGCCTGGATGGGCGCGGCGATCGCGCCTCGACCTTGGTCCGTGGCCAGCCCGGCAGCTGCAGCGCCGCCGAGGCCGAGGAGCACCTCACGGCGGTCGACACGGCCGCCGCCGGCCGCCTCGCATGAGATTGAGAGGCGCCGTGGCTGCCTCGCGTCCTTGCGGTGGTGAAGGGCACGGAGAAGGTTGCGGCGCGCAAGGGTTTGGAGGCTGCATGGCATGCGAGGGGTGGCACTCAGTGGCATGCGAGTGCTCTCCATGCTGCCGGTGTTTGCTTTCTGGCTGGATAGACAGGATGTGGTGAACTTGAGCCAACCGTCCCTATATGTAGTGCGCGTGCACCGGGCATGTACCGTGTACAGCCGTTGTTTGGTTTGACACGGTAACTATATGTGAACTGTGATCTTGCTTTTTTTTTTTTGAACACAGTACAGACGCAAGCACTCATATACACGCGCATACACTCACCCATATGAACGCACACACGCACACCCTACCCCTATGAGCACCTCCGAGAGACTGAGCCGGCATATCATCTTGAAATTTACGAAGTCACCGTAGGCACCTCGTCGTCGACGGGAACGTCTCCTCCCACTGAATGCGCATCGCCGCAAATCCTGAAATAATTCCAGGAATAAATGCGAGCACCAGGATTTGAACCCTGGTGGGCTGAGGATACCACAGTCCCTCTAACCATCCAACCACAGGTTGGTTCGCGAACTGTGATCTTGCTAACCATATGTGCCATGCGGTTACACGGTAGCTATATGTAAGTTGATTGAATTTGTAATTTGTGCAAGTCCATTTTGTGAAAGGAGGCTCAAAATAAATTTTCGAACGACTTACATGTAGCCAGTTCCTTGGTTTGATGGTTCTCGACGCGCTACGTGTGTGATGGTTATAAGCGCATTGATCCATGGTGAGCACTGAAACTCATATTTTGGTTTGTTGGCATGTAGTCATCCCATTTTGAGGACTTACAGAAATACCTCGGATATAGTACCACAATCTCTTCTACGCACAATAATATGTTGAACAACTTCAACAAGTCTACCTGTAAGATATCCAACATCTGCTGTTCGTATAACCGTATCTACAACCCCTTTGCGGCCTCCATAGCATGAAATTATATATTCTGTCAAAGAAAGTCCCTCATGTAAATTGCTTTGAATAGGTAAATCAATTATTTGTCCTTCAAGATTTTTTTACGGAAGAAGAGCAAGTTCTTTTTCTTTGATGTTCACCAAAACAACTATTTTTTCTCCGTGGATCACACACTGAGCGTATTTGGTATTTGGATATTATATGTATGAATGACTTGGTGAACCCTCTTAATTAATCATTAGACAAAACCAATAAACAGAAAGGGTTGATAAATGATCAAGAAAAAACTTTCATATTTTTCATGCTGCAACGTCCAATTATGAAATCCTTGGAAGAAAAGGATGAGTCAAAATATCGCTGCTACGGCAAAACGGCGCAAAGAACCAACCAGGTTGCCTCAGTGGATAAATAAGGAATACATAAACACAAACAACAATTGGACCAAAGAATAAGATTGCATTATAAGGCCGCAATTGAATAGACCGAGCAAGTTCAAATTGGCATAACATGGAACATGTTAGTGCAAAAGCCCCGTGGAGAGCTACAAAAGTGCATAGACCACCTAATTGACACCAACGATTGTTCTCGGCACACTACGTGTGATGGCTATAAGTGCACAGATCGATGGTGAGCATTGAAACTCAGTTTCGGTTTGTTGGCAAGTATGATCACGTATAACTCGAGGGAGAAAATTAAGTTTATGAAAATGGGACTGATATGCAGCTGATTGAGTACACCGGGCAAAACCCTAGTCATCGGGCAACCTCCTCCTCTCCAGCCCTCTCTCCTCTTGCCGCCGCCGACAGGCGCTGCTGGGCAAAGTCCACTTGGCGTCAGCAGCGGCGGGAACCTCCGTTTTCATCTCTCGCGAAGTCCGGGTGGTGGCGGGGAGTTCGGCCGCAGAGAGGTGTTGACATCGCGGTGCCCTGTCACCTTGGGGCGGCGCGCGGGCACTGTCGGCGCTGGCTGCTGAGGCGCTGGGACAGCCGACGGATCTCGGTGCGCGCATATGCGTGGTGCCTAGTGAAAGAACATGTGGTGCCCCCATGTTTGGTTTTGGTAATTGATGACAATCTCTATGGACTAATGGTTGCCATGAGTTATATTGAAGGGTTTGTCCATAGGCATTTCTTGAAGTCCATTTGTTGGTTTCAAGGAGATTATGTGATGACCAAGGGGTTATTCATGGAGTTATCCAAAGATTGGTCATGTAAGAGATGAGCCTATTGCAAGCATGTCTTGAAGAAGAAGATTGTGTGAACATTCATGTTTACCTTCAAGACATCATCCTAATGAAGAGAGTGGAAAGATTCAAGGTTGATCAAGACTACTAAATATGAAGAGTGATTCAAGTTGATCAACACACAAAGCGTAGAAGATGTACCGAGTGGGATCAAGTGATCTCACGGTATGGTAAGCATTGTCCATTACGCTTTGTGTACTAACCCATGTTCTATGCAAGAGTTCTTTGTGGGATTAGGTTTGTTTCCATGGGCGTGCATCAAAAGGAAGATATCATACAACCCATGGAGGATGACATCAAGTGGTGATCGTCATCAAGATTGCGGTGTGCAAGTTCAAGTGGAGCATCACGAAGAGATCATGCTTGAAGCTTGCCGTCCATTATGGTGACAATGGACTTGTGAAGATGTGCCGAAGAGTGGCTCACCCATAGTGGAGTATGGGGGAGCAATCAACTAGTCTTCATCGAGCCAACGCAATCAAGAAAGGTGGTCCAACTTGAGGAGGTCAAGATCGTCATCATCTAGCTCAAGGGGACTTTGTGCAAGGCAAATGTTTGTCCTTGATAGGTTTTCTATTTTACCGGTCCCATGGTGGTAGTTTGGAGACCGGGTTATAGGATCGATTGCCGTACTGTCAAGGGGGGCTCTCATATGAGTAGCTTGATCGTATCGTTCGTAGAGAGCTCAAACCATTGCATCCTTGCATCATCTTTCTTGGTTCTGTAGGAGATATGCCCTAGAGGCAATAATATATGTTATTGATTATCTCCCTGTTCATAATTAGGTTTATGTTCCATGCTATAACTGCTATGGTTCTCGAGTCTACAATAACCACGAGGCTCGGAGGAAGACTCATATGCACGTGTGGAATAATAAACGGTAAAATGTATTCCTAGTCTGGCCTCTAAGACTGGCTCAAGTATTGCATGATGATCCTGTTTTCCTGATCATGGGCATGGCTATGCCGGCAATTTTGAGGGCACAATGTTAGAAGAACATTTGTGTTGAATCGACCCGAATTGATGTTATGCTATGAGATTCATTCGTCATAAGTTAATGGTTAATAACACAGAGATGGTTAATGTTTGCATAATTCCTTAGACCATGAGAGTATCGAGTTTCTTCATGCTTGCTTCATGAACTTTGGGGTTTGTTAAACGTCATCCGTAAATGGATGGCTATTACGGCGGCTTACGGGTTCATGGAAAAGTGTGTCAAGTAACTTGATAGCTCGAGATTGGGATTTGCTCCTCCGACGATGGAGAGATATCTCTGGGCCCTCTCGGTGTTACGGTATCCATCATCGTCTGGCCAGACACAGGGTGATTTGATCACAGGGATGCCGGAACACGGGAACGAGAAAAGAGAACAATACCGGTAACGAGGTAACTGGCATAGTGGACAAGTTGTTGATCCACGGGGATGCCTACATGTCTCACCTCGGGTATTTGTAACATATCGCGAAGCAACAGGAATAGCACACGGCAACTAGAGGTTCACTCGAATATCCATTCGTGTGGGTATAGGGGTCAATATGGGTGTCCACGGCTCCGATGTTGATCATTGATCGGAAGGGGTTCCGGGTCATGTCTATGCTTCACCGAACCTATAGGGTCACACGCTTAAGGGTCATCTATCTGCTGAATACTAGACAGGGAGTCTGAGAGAAAATCACCGAAAAAGTTTTCGGACACCGGAAAAGTTTCGGACAGCGGAAAAGTTCCGCAGAGAGAACACCGGAACAGTTTCGGTAAAACTGAAAAGTTGTTTCAGGGGATACCATAAAGTCAAATTGGTTTTGGCACATGCCTGATAATTCTTGGAGGGTGCCAGAATCATTCTGGAATTTTCCGGGATGAAAACCGGAAATGTTCCGGAGCTGCCGAAACCGCTTCAGATGCTTTTCGCAGATGAAAATCACTAAACCGGAATTGTTCCGGATCGCATTGAAAATTATTTTAGTGGGTATTGGAAATGTTCTAAGCCCACATAAATATTTTCAGTTCGACCGGACGCTGAAAAATGTCGTCGTGAATAGTGAAAGTGCTTTTTGGGATATTTATGGAAAAGTCACCTTTTGGGATATTTTCCCAAAAGGTTTCTAGAAGGCTTGGGGGCCAAGAAACCCTACCCCTTGGATTTCCTATAAATAGAGGTGGAGGGGCTGCCTCCACACTCACTCCTTCTCACATACACATGCCATAGACTTGTCTGGCTTCTCTCTCCCTCCCAGCGAAATAGTTTCGTAGAGCCGAAAGGCTGTCTGGGTTCCGGCAGGAACTAGTTCTGGACGGCGAAGCCCTGCCGGATAGATGACACCGTATGTGTGCAACTCTGTAGAGAGATCGTAGTTTCGGTCTTAGTTCGAGAGTGCCTCCCGAAGGGCTGTCCAAGTGATCTTCTTAGTTTCGAGGGTCCTCCCGAAGGGCTGTCCGAGTGACCGTTCGAGTTTCGAAGGTCCACCTGAAGGGCTGTCCGCGACACCGTCCGAGGGACTGTCTGACCGCCTCCCGGAGGGCTGTCCGAGGGGCAGATGTGGGAGTACATCCTCGCGGTTGGGAGGTTGTAAATCCTAGCTGCGGGGATCTGCACCGCCGATCGTCATCGACTCTACTTCCGCTGCGCTACGAGTCGGTAACGAAACAGATCAAACCTTGTATGCAGTCTTCATAGTGATCCTGGGCTGGTGCGTAGGTCGGAAATTTTCGTTTTCCACTGCGTTCCCCTACAGTGGCATCAAGAGCCGTGCTATGCGTAGATGCAGGTTGCGATCTAGAATACATAGAGATGTATGGGTATTGCACAATATAATTAGGTAGTAGATGAGTTCTATTACTGAAAATTATTTGTGCGGGTAGCAGATAAAATCTGTTACCCGATGTTCTTGTTGCTTCCCTGGAATTTGCATATTTCTGATCTTGATAACAGTATGGTGGAGTTTCAATGTTCTGGCAATCCGCGATCCTGATTGATCAACGAAGTGCTAACAGTTCATTGAATTCCACCGTAGTTAAAAAGAAAGATGAAATTTCGCAGACGAAAGGGCAATGCAGATATGATCTGCACGGGGGTCACGCGTATGACGAAGTTTAGTATGGGGCTCGAGATTTTATTATCTCGTGTTTCATACACCCCGCGATGTTAATCTAGCGACTTGAATTATCATACTTGATGATAAAACATTGGTAGTTGCGGTTTGTTCGAAACCTTAGAAGCCACGTAAAATGAAAATTTGCATAAACCGATTAGAGGCGTCTAACTTGGTTTTGCAGGATGGTTTGCATGTGCATATGATGTGGTATAGCAGTGCTCATATTAATTTGATTATGTATGAGATGACTATATGATGTAAATTAATTAACATAACCTGCGTGTCATGATTCGGCATGATGGCTGGAGCCATATGATTGTCACTTTAATGACCTGCGTGTCAACCTTAAGTAATGCACTTATTTTATTAGCTATAGAGATAGCAATATTATCTGGTGCATCGACAAGGTGGTGGCAAACTTCGCGAAGGTGAACACCGATGCGAATGCCGAAGACGAAGAAATACAAGACTTCTCCGTCAGAAAGGGCTATACCATATCATGCTATTATGAATTGCCTGAGATGTTTATCCCTTGTGATGCACCCTTCTTGATTGCGCGGTAGTCGCTTTTTATTAGGGTGATCTCTCACAAAAATATCAAGTAGTTAGTGTTCTCCCAAGTGTAGCACCGTCACGGCACCTAACTTCTCGGAGTACGCCATGTACACATGAGTACAAACGATTAGGGAAGTGTGAGGCGGGTGAGGTCAGACCTTGCAGCGAGATCACTTGGTTGTCTTGACGTTCAGGCAGGACAGTCCTGAGCTCGGAACACACGCATCGAAAGATGAACAAGAATCGCATAGAGATGTGATTGGCAAGTTGGCCTACCGATTGAAATTCGCGTCATCAGTGATGAACCCGTCAATGGCGTTTAATTGAAATTTGGATCTTGAATCACTCACAATCAATTATGAGAGATATTGATTTGAGTGGGAGCGCACTTTAGAATTAATTCTTTTAATTCTTAGTGCAATTAATTATGAACCTTGTCTAAGTGAAATTTGCAAAATAGTTATAGAATAATGGCTCGCGTTTCCACCTTCCCTATTAAAATTGAATAAGCTGTTAAATATCTGGTTAAAGCTTTACGGTTGGTAACGTAATGTGAGGATTGTCCTCAAGAGTGCCAAGAAGGATTTTGTCCTATCACATGCTTTTAGTATTCTCCTGCTAATGCTATGGATAATGTGACTCTCGTCCTTCGATCCAAAAGCAAGAATTCCGTTACGGTCAAGTGCAATATGTTTGCTTCCATGAAACCCGGACTTCAAAAGTTTGGGATAGCTATGTGATATTCATGGAACTGAAAATCATTTTTCAGACACAAACAAAGGCTAAAAGATATGGGATATCCAAAGCAATGTTTGTTTTGCAAACTATTAGTAAAAGGTGTTTACTATGCATTTGACTAATGACAGAGGGATCCAGTAGAACGCCTGTCATATGATGAAAGGTGAATAAAACAACAACTTAAAGAGAAAGGAAGTGTCCGAAGGGTGTTAGTGAGACTTTCACGCCTAGGAAGTCCGGGGCTAACGCCACTCTTAAGTTGGGTGCTTCTTCTGAGAGTAGGAGAAATACTGAAAGTTAAACTGTTAGAAGTATAAAGGCAAAAGGAAAGAAGACTGGAATATCCAGCTCATGTATGAATGTCATACAAGTTTTTGATGTATAGAAGGCTGGTCAAAGATATAGTTCTTGGGAATTATGGTTAAACATGTTAATCACTAATTCTTGGGTATTGTGAGTTAATCACAAAGATACCCGCTCGATTGCATTCTGTTGCAACTCGATGTAAGAACTACTATGGCCTGAAAGACTAGCCAGGAATGAGGTTTAGATACACGCAGGGAACATAGTAAATGTTACTATGCCTTCCATCGGTGTATTACCTATGTATTTATTTTCATAATTCATTTAGAGTTTCACACTCTAGCCCTTTGCATAAGGTATCTTGCAAGAAGGTTGTTCATAAGAGAACTTTTTATGTTCGGTGTTATGAATAACATAAGGGCCATACTTTCATTATGAATGAGACGTGTGTTATGAATATTGATAATAATACATTACCTCTGGGTTTACTTTCATAATTCATTTTAGAGTTTCATACACTCTAGCCCATTGCACAATGTTTGTTGCAAAAGAGTTGTTCATAAAACAACAATTGTTGTTCAGTATTATGAATAACATGAAGGGCCATGCTTCCATCCTAGATGGGATGTATGTTATGAATATTGATGGAAAATATGATACATCCATAACACTGACGCTAAATGTCGCAAGACTAAAAGAATACCACACAAGCGTGGCACTGCATTTGGTCACATTGGAGAAACCCGCATGGAAAATTCCATTATGATGGATTTTGAAGTCGTTTGATTTTGAATCATCTGACACTTGCAACTTTCCTCTGAAAAGTGAAGTGACTGAAATACCATTCACAGGCCATAAGGAACGAGCAAAGAACATATTGATGATCATACATTGTGATGTGTGTAGTCCAATAAATGTTGTTGCAAGTAGTGGATTTATCTATCTTCAGAAATGACTCAAGTAGATATATGGATATTTACTTGTTGAGACGAAGTCTGGATCTTTTGAATTCATTCATAAGGTTTTCAAAAATGAAGTAGAAGTTATTGTAACAAGAAAATTATGTTTCTACAATTCGATTGCAGAAAGGAATATTTGAGTTACAAGTTTAGCGAATGTCTGATGAGTTATGAAAGGGGTTTCATAACTTGCACCTCCCGGAACACCACTGCAAGTGAAAAGTCCGTGAAGATGTAATCGAACCATTTATGACATGGTAAGATCAAAGATGACATAAATAAATTTTCCATTATCCCTTTTATAGAGTGATGCTTTAGAGACTGCGGCTTTTACACTGAAAAGAGCTCCATCAGGTGTGTTGAAATGACGCCATGGTGTGGTACGCCCAACCATGTTATATCTTTTCTTAACATTTGGAATATGGGGCTTGTGTAAAAGGTTACAAACCTATTCCAAATCAGACAAGTGCTACTTTGTAAGGTTATCCCAAGTCATTGGGTATTCCCCCACCACTATACCGAGGCAAAGGGTTTTGCCGCAAAACGGTATGCTTTTAAAGAGAATAGTTCTTTCAAAAGGTGAGTGGGAGGACAGTGCAACTCGACGAGATAACCAGTATCTTCGTCATCAGATCAAAGGAAAGAAACCTTGGAAGTGATTCCGGAGTTTCCTACTGCGACTGATACGGAAGTCTCTACAATAAAATGTATGGACTTCGGTCAAACTTGCAGCTGAACCACGTAGGCAAAGCTCGTGCAAACCTATCAGGTGCGCAAACGAGATATTGTTGTTAGACAACAGTATACCTACAATACACAAGGAAGCATTGATGGGCCCTGACTCCGGAATTGGCTAAATGCCAATACAATCCGAGATAGTTTCCATATAAGTGATTCGAGATTAAAATCTTGATACACCTTTCGGAAGACTTATAGTCTAACGAATATTTATGGAACTAAAAACTGATACGGATAAAATGTTTTATCCATAAAGCTCGACTTGTTGCAATAACAAGTTCAAGGAGTTGACTACGATGAGATTGTCTCACCGTAGCGATGCTTAAAGTCGGTTCGGGTTGAACTAGCAATTAATACATATTTCAATCATGAGATATGAAACATGGATGACAAAAGGATTTCCATCTGATGGAAATGAAACCTAGGACTTGTATGTGATACAGTCCAAAGTAATTTGTCGATCCAGAGGATGCTAGTAAGTATGCAAACTTCAGAGTTCCAGCAATGGACAGAAGAGAGCAAAGTGGAGTTGGAATCTTCGTTTTTGATGGAATGGTCAAAAGGGTTTGACTTCATCAAATGGGTATCGAAGATGCTTGTGATTCAAGAAAGTAAGTGGGAGCATGATAATATTTCTAAAAACCTTGTGTACTTGACACATTGTTAATTGGAAATAAATTTCTTGACACGAATTAGGACTTCATTTGAAAATATTTTTTCGATGAAGTGCTTAGGCTAAATAGCCTCAATATTAGGCATGATGATCTATGGAGATAGATTTACCTAATAGGGCTAAGCTATGAATACATATTGACAAGATGCTAAAACTTTTTAGCATTTAAAACGCCAAGGAGTGATTCTTGCCGAAGTCACATGGAAAGAGTTTTGCAAGAATCGGTGTCTCAAAACACTGATGAGCAAAATACATGATGGAGATTCCACACCCTCTTGTGTTTGGATTAATCATGTATTCCATGGTATGTAAATCAACCAGATATGTCCAATACTCCAAAGTTGTTGCGAGTATAGATACCATAGTGATCAAAGTACTGATCATAGGACAACAGTGAAAGATGTCATTGAGTACTAGAGTAGTAGTGATGACATGTTTTCTCGCAAGCAGAGATTATGAAGTGCTCGTTGTAAGTAATTACATCGATACAGTCTTCATCAATGCTCCATGCAATTTTCGATTTAAGTTAAGGGTTTTGTGTAATACACAATATGGTGGCACGGTAGTTGGAAATTGTTCCAAACAAGATACTTTGGCGAATTCTATAACAAAGGCTGAGTATGTTGACGCTTAAGAAGCGACAAATAAGTTGTTGAATCATATAGTTCATTCATGAACTTAGTATGGTTCCAAGATGGCTTTGGTCTATGGGACACTATTGCAGATAGTTGCTCCATAGCTCAGTCTGAGGAATCAGGTTTCGACCAATGATTCACACATATGCAAAGCCAAGTCCACACAAAATATGAATTTTGTGAAAGCGTGAAAACGCGAGGATATGCAAAGTTACACACGGAGCTGAAGTTGTCAGATCCGTTGGACATCAGGCTATACCACAAGCGAAGCATATTTTACACCAGTATGCCATAGGTGTAAAGTGCATTAGCATTGACTAGATTATCGACTCTAGTTCAAGTGGGAGTCTGTAGGAGATATGCCCTAGAGGCAATAATATATGTTATTGATTATCTCCCTGTTCATAATTAGGTTTATGTTCCATGCTATAACTGCTATGGTTCTCGAGTCTACAATAACCACGAGGCTCGGAGGAAGACTCATATGCACGTGTGGAATAATAAACGGTAAAATGTATTCCTAGTCTGGCCTCTAAGACTGGCTCAAGTATTGCATGATGATCCTGTTTTCCTGATCATGGGCATGGCTATGACGGCAATTTTGAGGGCACAATGTTAGAAGAACATTTGTGTTGAATCGACCCGAATTGATGTTATGCTATGAGATTCATTCGTCATAAGTTAATGGTTAATAACACAGAGATGGTTAACGTTTGCATAATTCCTTAGACCATGAGAGTATCGAGTTTCTTCATGCTTGCTTCATGAACTTTGGGGTTTGTTAAACGTCATCCGTAAATGGATGGCTATTACGGCGGCTTACGGGTTCATGGAAAAGTGTGTCAAGTAACTTGATAGCTCGAGATTGGGATTTGCTCCTCCGACGATGGAGAGATATCTCTGGGCCCTCTCGGTGTTACGGTATCCATCATCGTCTGGCCAGACACAGGGTGATTTGATCACAGGGATGCCGGAACACGGGAACGAGAAAAGAGAACAATACCGGTAACGAGGTAACTGGCATAGTGGACAAGTTGTTGATCCACGGGGATGCCTACATGTCTCACCTCGGGTATTTGTAACATATCGCGAAGCAACAGGAATAGCACACGGCAACTGGAGGTTCACTCGAATATTCATTCGTGTGGGTATAGGGGTCAATATGGGTGTCCACGGCTCTGATGTTGATCATTGATCGGAAGGGGTTCCGGGTCATGTCTATGCTTCACCGAACCTATAGGGTCACACGCTTAAGGGTCATCTATCTGCTGAATACTAGACAGGGAGTCTGAGAGAAAATCACCGAAAAAGTTTTCGGACACCGGAAAAGTTTCGGACAGCGGAAAAGTTCCGCAGAGAGAACACCGGAACAGTTTCGGTAAAACTGAAAAGTTGTTTCAGGGGATACCATAAAGTCAAATTGGTTTTGGCACATGCCTGATAATTCTTGGAGGGTGCCAGAATCATTCTGGAAACTTTCTGGAATTTTCCGGGATGAAAACCGGAAATGTTCCGGAGCTGCCGAAACCGCTTCAGATGCTTTTCGCAGATGAAAATCACTAAACCGGAATTGTTCCGGATCGCATTGAAAATTATTTTAGTGGGTATTGGAAATGTTCTAAGCCCACATAAATATTTTCAGTTCGGCCGGACGCTGAAAAATGTCGTCGTGAATACTGAAAGTGCTTTTTGGGATATTTATGGAAAAGTCACCTTTTGGGATATTTTCCCAAAAGGTTTCTAGAAGGCTTGGGAGCCAAGAAACCCTACCCCTTGGATTTCCTATAAATAGAGGTGGAGGGGCTGCCTCCACACTCACTCCTTCTCACATACACATGCCATAGACTTGTCTGGCTTCTCTCTCCCTCCCAGCGAAATAGTTTCGTAGAGCCGAAAGGCTGTCTGGGTTCCGGCAGGAACTAGTTCTGGACGGCGAAGCCCTGCCGGATAGATGACACCGTATGTGTGCAACTCTGTAGAGAGATCGTAGTTTCGGTCTTAGTTCGAGAGTGCCTCCCGAAGGGCTGTCCAAGTGATCTTCTTAGTTTCGAGGGTCCTCCCGAAGGGCTGTCCGAGTGACCGTTCGAGTTTCGAAGGTCCTCCCGAAGGGCTGTCCGCGACACCGTCCGAGGGACTGTCTGACCGCCTCCCGGAGGGCTGTCCGAGGGGCAGATGTGGGAGTACATCCTCGCGGTTGGGAGGTTGTAAATCCTAGCTGCGGGGATCTGCACCGCCGATCGTCATCGACTCTACTTCCGCTGCGCTACGAGTCGGTAACGAAACAGATCAAACCTTGTATGCAGTCTCCATAGTGATCCTGGACTGGTGCGTAGGTCGGAAATTTTCGTTTTCCACTGCGTTCCCCTACAGGTTCTTGTTTGGTTTTTCTCTGTGTGAGTTTTTGAGCTTTTGGTCACCTTCATGACAAGCTCAAGTTTATCGAGAACGGGTTTCGTTTGCTTCTTCTTGTATGTTCTCGATGTTGGGGTTTATGCCGGATCATCAGTGATAGAGGTTTCACATCTCTATATCATAGGCATATCTCTACTGCCACTTCTTTTTATCCAACGAGCTTGAGTTTGCTGGATTCGGAGTTCTCATGTAGAAGTTGTGGCAGTTCTGGTTTTCTTGCTTCCTTCTGTTTTTGTTGGCCTTCTGTTGCACTCCAGCGGTAGTACCGCTCTGCTCAGCGGTAGTACCGCTTGCGCGGTACTTCCGCGGTTCCTGTGCCGCGGGCACTTCCGCTTATTTGTGCCTTCTATTATGCTCTATCCTTCGAGCGAAAGTAGAGCGGCAGTAACGGGCGGTAGTACCGCTTCGGGCGGCACTACCGCGCTGCCCTCCCCTACTACCGCTGTTCTAGCCGTTTGCTCAACACTACGCGGTAGTACCGCTGGTGGGAGCGGTAGTACCGCTCCGGCGGCACTACCGCCTCCCTGACTTGTTCAGTTGAACGCAGATAGCCGAAATTTCCGTGCCAGCGGAAGTACCGCTCACCCGAGCGGTACTACCGCTTGTGCACGGGCTGAAGGGCATAACGGTTGGATTTGGGGAGGCCTATAAAAGGGGGTTTTCTTCCCCATTGGTTCTAATCCATTGAGCTCGTGTTCTTCCCCCATTGTTGACCTTCTTCGAGCTTACTATCTCTCAATCCCTCCAATGATTCTTGCTAGTTCTTGAGGGAAAAGAGAGAGGAGATCTAGATCTACGTTTCCACCAATCACTTTCTCCTCTATGTGAGGGGAACCCCTTGGATCTAGATCTTGGAGTTCTTCGTGTTCTTTTCTTTGTTCTTCCTCTCATCTTCCTCCATAGCATTAGTTGTTGTGGTGGGATTTGGGAGAGAAGGACTTGGGCACTCCGTGTGCCCTTGCCATTGCATTTGGTGCATAGGTTTGAGTTCTCCACGGTGATACGTGGAAGTGAAGTTTGAGAAGCTTGTTACTCTTGGGTGTTTGGGCACCCTAGAGCTTGTTCCTCTTGGGTGCCTTGGTGCCCTAGACGGTTGGTGTTGTTGGAGCTCAATCATTGTGGTGTAAAGCTCCGGGCAAGCGTCGGGGTCTCCAATTAGGTTGTGAAGATTGCCCCGAGCAATTTGACGGGTACCGGTGACCGCCCCCAAGGGTTGCCAAAGTGTACGGGTTCGGTGACCGCCCCCAAGGGTTGCCATTTGTACGGGTTCGGTGACCGCCCTCAAGGGTCACTTAGTGGAATCACGACATCTTGCATTGTGCGAGGGCGTGAGGAGATTACGGTGGCCCTAGTGGCTTCTTGGGGGGCATTGTGCCTCCACACCGCTCCAAACGGAGATTAGCATCCGCAAGGGTGTGAACTTCGGGATACATCGTCGTCTCCGCGTGCCTCGGTTATCTCTTACCCGAGCCCTTTACTTATGCACTTTACTTTGTGATAGCCATAGTGTTTCATGTTATATATCTTGCTATCACATAGTTGTATATCCTGCTTAGCATAAGTTGTTGGTGCACATAGGTGAGCCTAGTTGTTGTAGGTTTTGTGCTTGACAATTTAAACGCTAGTTTTATTCCGCATTTGTTCAAGACTAAACCGTAATTATTTTAAAGCGCCTATTCACCCCCCCTCTAGGCGACATCCACGATCTTTCACCTAGGTGTCGTCCCGGATCGGATCTGTGGTGTGCGGTGTGCAGGAGACGGGCGATAGCAGCGGCCTTGCGGGCTCCGGCCTGGTGGTTGCACGGTGGCCCAATGGGCGGGCTGCCAGTTGCCGCCGTCTTCAATGTGTGATCTGCTCGATGCGACGTCATCTTTGGTGACGCATGAGCTTTGGTGCTTGGGACAGCGGCCCTGGATCTTCGATGGCGGTGGCCTCCATGGTTGTGTGGACGACGCAGAGGCTAGGTCTCGAGGTGGTGATGGCCTCTCTGAGGCTAGCAGCGGTATGGGACGCCCCTTTCACCAACAGATCGGGTTTGATGCGGGTCGGCAGATGACACACGTGTCTCTGCCGGAGTCATCATGACATGCTTGTCGCCTGTAGGTGCAGTCGCCAGCGGGGGCTACCACTACAGGATCATGAAATTTGCCGTCAGTACCGCTCTTTGCCATCAGCTTTTTGTCGGGGCTGACGGCAAAGAATGACTGACGGCAAAAACATACTTTGCCATCTGTGTTTTTTTACAGACGGCAAATTGCTCACTTTGCCGTCTGCAAAAAAACACAAACGGCAAAGTATGTTTTCATCATTTTTTCCTTCTTCGGAAAACTATAGGTGCCAACACTGAACCGATGGTGGTTTTTCGCTGCATTGATTTCTAATGACAAGATAATGTGAGAAAAAAGTGCAAGAAAGGGGATTTGAACCCAGGTCTATTTAGTAGTTACAAAGACCAATAACCAACTCAACCAGTTTACTTGTTGTTTGCTATTCATAAACAAGGGTATTTGAACCCTTCTTCCTTCTACCATATCAACACAAAAGTTAATTTTATGCTTGGTAACTTTGGCATGAGCAACGTGATAACTATGACATGAAAATCTTGGTAACTTCAACATTAGCAACCTGGTAACAACTAGCATGATAAGGATGGTAACTATATCATGAGAAGGCTGGTAACTGTAGCATGAGAAGCATGATAACTTTAGCATGGGCAGCATGATAACTTTAGTATGGGAAGCATGATAACTTTACACAAAAATAATGGGGGTACGTTTCAAGAACTTTTTTACCGTTGGGTGAAAAGTTACCATGGTGTTTGAGGGTACGTTATAAGTTCTGCGGTGCGTAAATTACCACGCTTTTTGCACATCAGTTACTGGTGTATGTTTCAACAACTTTTTTTATCGGGTCAAAGTTATCATAATGTTCGTATGTAATTTATCAGGTCTACCGCAAGTAAAATACCATGCTATTTACATCGAAAGTAACCGGGGTTTGTTTGCAACAATTTTTTTTCCCAGGTCAAAAGTTACCACGGTGTTCGTACCAAAAATTATCAGGTCTGCGGTGCATATATTACCATGATATTTACGCATAAGTTACCGGGAGTATGTTTTTCAGCAACTTTCCCCCCAGTCAAAGTTCCCCTTGTTGAAGGTTAAAACAGCAAACTTGATAAATCACCGTTGTGGTTTTGTGCCGTAGGTAAGAACGGTTCTTGCTAGAAGCCCGTAGCAGCCACGTAAAACTTGCAACAACAAAGTAGAGGACGTCTAACTTGTTTTTGCAGGGTATGCTGTGATGTGATATGGTCAAGACATGATGTGATATACGTTATTGTATGAGATGATCATGTTTTGTAATTTATCGGCAACCGACAGGAGCCTTATGGTTGTCTCTTTATTGTATGAAATGCAAGCGCCATGTAATTGCTTTACTTTATCGCTATGCGTTAGCAATAGTTGTAGAAGCAATAGTTGGCGAGACGACCACGACGCAACGATGGAGATCAAGGTGTCGAGTCGGTGACGATGGAAATCATGATGATGCTTTGGAGATGGATATCAAAAGCACAAGATGATGATGGCCATATCATGTCACATATTTTGATTGCATGTGATGTTTATCCTTTATGCATCTTATTTTGCTTAGAATGAGGTAGCATTATAAGATGACCCCTTCACTAAATTTCAAGATAAAAGTGTTCTCCCCGAGTATGCACCATTGCTAAAGTTCGTCGTTTCGAAGCACCTCGTGATGATTGGGTGTGATAGATTCTACGTTCACATACAACGGGTGTAAGCCAGTTTTACACAAGCAGAATACTTGGGTTAAACTTGACGAGCCTAGCATGTACAGACATGGTCTCGGAACACTGGAGACCGAAAGGTCGAACATGAGTCATATAGTAGATATGATCAACATGGAGATGTTCACCATTGATGACTATCCCATCTCACGTGATGATCGGACATGGGCTAGTTGATTTGGATCATGTATCACTTAGTTAACTTGAGGGATGTTAATTTAAGTGGGAGTTCATTAGTAATTTGATTAATTGAACTTAATTTATCATGAACTTAGTCCTGATAGTCTTTGCAAATTATGTTGTAGATCAATAGCTCGCGTTGTAGCTCCCCTGTTTTTGATACGTTCCTAGAGAAAGATTAGTTGAAAGATGATGGTAGCAATTACACGGACTGGGTCCGTAACTTGAGGATTATCCTCATTGCTGCACAGAAGGATTATGTCCTTGATGCACCGCTAGGTGATGGACCTGCTGCAGGAGCTGCTGCAGACGTTGTGAATGCCTGGCAGGCTCGATCTGATGACTACTCGATAGTTCAGTGTGCCATGCTCTACGGCTTAGAACCGGGACTACAAAAGCGTTTTGAACGCCATGGAGCATATGAGATGTTCCAGGAGCTAAAATTGATATTTCAAGCTAATGCCCGGGTTGAGAGATATGAAGTCTCCAACAAGTTCTTCAGCTATAAGATGGAGGAGAATAGTTCTGTCAGTGAACACATACTCAGAATGTCTGGATACCACAACCACTTGACTCAGCTGGGAATTGATCTTCCAGTTGAAAGTGTTATTGACAGAGTTCTTCAGTCACTGCCACCAAGCTATAAAGGCTTCGTGATGAACTATAATACGCAAGGGATGGAGAAGACAATTCCCGAGCTCTTCGCGATGCTGAAATCGGCGGAGGTAGAAATCAAGAAGGAGCATCAAGTGTTGATGGTTAACAAGACCACTAGTTTCAAGAAAAAGGGCAAGGGAAAGAAGGGGAACTTCAAGAAGAATGGCAAGCAAGCTGCCGCTCCCACGAAGAAACCCAAAGTTGGACCCAAGCCTGAAACTGAGTGCTTCTACTGCAAAGGAACTGGTCACTGGAAGCAGAACTGCCCCAAGTATTTGGCGGATAAGAAGGATGGCAAAGTGAACAAAGGTATATTTGATATACATGTTATTGATATGTACCTCACTAGTGCTCGTAGCAGCGTCTGGGTATTTGATACCGATTCAGTTGCTAATATTAGTAACTTGAAGCAGGAGCTGTAGAGTAACGGAGACTAGCTGAGGGCGAGGTGACGATATGTGTTGGAAGTGTCTCCAAGATTGATATGATCAATATCAACACGCTCGTAATACCTTCGGGATTAGTATTAAACCTAAATAATGGTTATTTGGTGCTTGCGTTGAGCATAAAACATTATATCTGGATATTGTTTATTGCAAGACAGTTATTCATTTAAGTCAGAGAATAATGGTTATTCTGTTTATATGAATAATATCCCTCGTGATCATGCACCCTTGTGAATGGTTTATTCTTGTTGAATCTCGATCGTAGTGATACACATATTCATAATATTGATGCCAAAAGATGCAAAGTTGATAATGATAGTGCAACATACTTGTGGCACTGCCGTTTAGGTCATATTGGTGTAAAGCGCATGAAGAAACTCCATGCTGATGGACTTTTGGAATCTGTTGATTATGAATCATTTGATACTTGCGAACCATGCCTCATGGGCAAGATGACTAAAACTCCGTTCTCCGGAACAATGGAGCGAGCTACTGATTTGTTGGAAATAATACATACCGATGTATGCGGTCCGATGAATGTTGAAGCACGCGGCGGGTATCGTTATTTTCTAACCTTCACAGATGCTTTGAGTAGATATGGGTATATCTACTTGATGAAACACAAGTCTGAAACATTTGAAAAGTTCAAAGAATTTCAAAGTGAAGTAGAGAATCATCGTAACAAGAAAATAAAGTTTCTACGATCTGATCGCGGAGGCGAATATTTGAGTTACGAGTTTGGCCTTCATTTAAGAAAATGTGGGATTGTTTCACAACTCACGCCACCTGGAACACCATAGCGTAATGGTGTGTCCGAACGTCGTAACCGTACTTTATTGGATATGGTGCGTTCTATGATGTCTCTTACCGATTTGCCACTATCGTTTTGAGGTTATGCATTAGAGACAGCTGCATTCACGTTAAATAGGGCACCGTCTAAATCTGTTGAGATGACACCGTATGAACTATGGTTTGGCAAGAAACCTAAGCCGTCGTTTCTTAAAGTTTGGGGATGCGATGCTTATGTGAAAAAGCTTCAACCTGATAAGCTCGAACCCAAAGCGGAGAAGTGCGTCTTCATAGGATACCCTAAAGAAACAATTGGGTACACCTTCTACCACAGATCCGAAGGCAAGGTCTTTGTTGCCAAGAATGGGTCCTTTCTAGAGAAGGAGTTTGTCTCGAAAGAAGTGAGTGGGAGGAAAGTAGAACTTGATGAGGTAATTGTACCTTCTCTCGAATTGGAAAGTAGCTCATCAGAGAAAACCGTTCCCGTGATGCCTACACCAATAAGAGAGGAAGATAATGGTGAAGATCATGAAACTTCAGATCAAGTTACTACTGAACCTCGTAGGTCGACCAGAGTATGTTTCGCACCAGAGTGGTACGGTAATCTTGTTCTGGAAGTCATGTTGTTAGACAACGGTGAACCTACGAACTATGAAGAAGCTATGATGAGCCCGGATTCCGACAAATGGCTTGAGGCCATGAAATCTGAGATAGGATCCATGTATGAGAACAAAGTGTGGACTTTGGTGGACTTGCCCGATGATCGGCAAGCCATTGAGAATAAATGGATTTTTAAGAGGAAGACAGATGCTAATGGTAATATCACTGTCTACAAAGCTCGACTTGTCGCGAAAGGTTTTCGACAAGTTCAAGGGGTTGACTACGATGAGACTTTCTCACCCATAGCGATGCTTAAGTCTGTCCGAATCATGTTAGCAATTGCCGCATTTTATGATCTAGCAAATGGATGTAAAAACTGCATTCCTTAATGGTTTTCTCAAAGAAGAGTTGTATATGATGCAACCAGAAGGTTTTGTCGATCCTAAGGGTGCTAACAAAGTGTGCAAGCTCCAGCGATCCATCTATGGACTGGTGCAAGCATCTCGGAGTTGGAATATACGCTTTGATGAGGTGATCAAAGCATATGGTTTTGTACAGACTTACGGTGAAGCCTGTATTTACAACAAAGTGAGTGGGAGCTCTGTAGCATTTCTAATATTATATGTGGATGACATATTGTTGATTGGAAATGATATAGAATTTCTGGATGGCATAAAAGGATACTTGAATGAAAGACCTCGGTGAAGCTGCTTATATATTGGGCATCAAGATCTATAGAGATAGATCAAGACGCTTGATAAGACTTTCAATGAGTACATACCTTGACAAGATTTTGAAGGAGTTCAAAATGGATCAGTCAAAGAAGGAGTTCTTGCCTGTATTGTAAGGTGTAAAGTTGAGTAAGACTCAAAGCTCGACCGCGGCAGAAGATAGAGAGAGAATGAAAGTCATTCCCTATGCCTCAGCCATAGGTTCTATAATGTATGCCATGCTGTGTACCACACCTAATGTGTGCCTTGCCACGTGTCTGGCAAAGGGGGTACAAGAGTGATCCAGGAGTGGATCACTGGACAGCGGTCAAAATTATCCTTAGTAACTAAAGGACTAAGGAAATGTTTCTCGATTATGGAGGTGATAAAGAGTTCGTCGTAAAGGGTTACGTCGATGCAAGCTTTGACACCAATCTGGATATCTCTGAGTAGCAAACCGGATACGTATAATGGAGCAATCATTTCGAATAGCTCCAAGTAAAGCGTGATAGCAGCATCTACAGTATGACATAAGGATTCGCAAAGCACACATGGGTCTGAATATTGCAGACCCATTGACTAAAATTCTCTCTCACGAGCAAAACATGATCACACCTTAGAACTCTTTGAGTGTTAATCACATGGTGATGTGAACTAGATTATTGACTCTAGTGAACTCTTGGGTGTTAATCACATGGCGATGTGAACTAGATTATTGACTCTAGTGCAAGTGGGAGACTGATGGAAATATGCCCTAGAGGCAATAATAAATTTGTTATTATTTTATATTTCCTTGTTCATGATAAAGGTTTATTATTCATGCTAGAATTGTATTGACCGGAAACTTAAATACATGTGTGAATACATAAACAAATACCGTGTCCCTAGTGAGCCTCTACTAGACTAGCTCGTTGATCAAAGATGGTTGAGGTTTCCTAACCATAGACATGAGTTGTCATTTGATAACGGGATCACATCATTAGGAGAATGATGTGATGGACAAGACTCATCTGTTAGCTTAGCATATGATCGTTCTGTTTATTGCTACTGCTTTCTTGAATGTCAAATACATGTTCCTCCGACCATGAGATCATGCAACTCCCAGATACCGGAGGAATACCTTGTGTGCTATCAAACGTCACAACGTAACTGGGTGATCATAAATATGCTCTACAGGTATCTCCGAAGGTGTCTGTTGAGTTGGCATGGATCGAGACTGGGATTTGTCACTCCGTGTTTCGGAGAGGTATCTCTGGGCCCTCTCGGTAATGCACATCATAAGAAGCTTGCAAGCAAAGTGACTAAGAAGTTAGTTACGGGATGATGTATTACGGAACGAGTAAAGAGAGTTGCCGGTAACGAGATTGAACTAGGTATGGAGATACCGACGATCGAATCTCGGGCAAGTAACATACCAACGGACAAATGGAATTACGTATGTTGTCATTGTGGTTCGACCGATAAGATCTTCGTGGAATATGTAGGAACCAATATGGGCATCCAGGTTTCGCTATTGATTATTGACCGGAGAGGCGTCTCGGTCATGTCTACATCATTCCCGAACCCGTAGGGTCCGCACGCTTAACGTTCGTTGACGATATAGTGTTATATGAGTTATGTGAATTGGTAACCGAATGTTGTTCGGAGTCCCGGATGAGATCCCGGATGTCACAAGGAGTCTCGGAATGGTCGACAGGTAAAGATTTATATATGGGAAGTCATATTTTGGGTTCCGGAAAAAGGTGCAGTTTTTTCGGTATTGTACCGGGAAGCTTCCAGAAGGTTCCGGAGGATTCCAGAGGGGTCCGGAAGTCCACAAGTGGGTCCACCACGTCCCAAGGGCTGACATGGGCTAAGGGGAGGTGCCCTGGCCTTATTGGGCCAGGCGCACCAAGTCCTCAAAAGCCCACGCAGCTAGGGAAGGAAAAAAGGAGTCCTAGTAGGAATAGGATTGGACTTTGGAGTCCAAGTCCACGTGTGTACTATTCACATGGTACTTTTCATGTGGCACTATTCCTTCTACTCCAAGCCCCTACACATATATAAATAGAGGAGAGGGGGCGCCCCAAACAAGCCACAACATTGTCTTAGCCGTGTGCGGCGCCCCCCTCCACAGTTCCGTCCCTCGGTCATATTTTCGCAGTACTTGGGCGAAGCCCTGCGGAGATAGCATCACCATCACCGTCACCACGCCGTCGTGCTGCCGGAACTCATCCACTACCTCGCCGTCTTGCTGGATCAAGAAGTCGAGGACGTCACCGAGCTGAACGTGTGCTGAACGCGGAGGTGCCGTACGTTCGGTGCTCGGTCGGTTGGATCGTGAAGTTGTTCGACGACATCAACCGCGTTGTTCTAACGCTTCCGCTTACGGTCTACGAGGGTACGTAGACACACCCCCCCTCTCGTAACTATGCATCTCCTTGGATAGATCTTGTGTGTGCGTAGAAATTTTTTGTTTTCCATGCAACGTTCCCCAACACTGGGCCCAAGCCGAAGTCCTCTCCGGCGAGGTATCGGGTGGCGGTAGCGTGACTATGGTGGCTGCAGTGTGATGGTAGCGTCGGCTCGGCGCTAGAGGTCTGCAGGTTAGTGAGCTTGTGGACAGGTGGCGCGAGGGCGGTGTTCCTGCCTTTGCCGATTGCGCAAGGGTGTCTAGTGTAATTACTTTGAGCAAAGGACATGATCTTCCTAGCGTCAATTATGCGGCGTCCGCGGGTATCTTTTTCCTTCTTGGAAGGGGGGGGGGTCATTGTGGAGTTTGTCAGTCTTCTCCACCCTCGGTGGCATGTTATTAGGTGAGAGTCTAATTAAGGTCCTGGTTGCAGGGTCTGGCGATGACGGTGTCTCCACGCCATTTCCCTCCTTGGGGCGTCGTCTTGAAGACTTTGCCCTCTATGCGCTTTCCTGGGGCTGAATTGCACGCCATCGCGGTTGGTAGGTGCCCGACCGACGATGCTAGTGGTTAGCGTTTTAACTCGTGTTAAATGTCATTGGCTAAAGGAGCTGGGTCGCGACGTGTTCTTCTTCGTCGAATGCCTGACGTAATCTGGGTTCGTCCTCGTGTCTTCTTGCTGTGCAGCGATGAAATCGGAGCCACGTGTGGAGAGGTGAACTGGTGGCAATGATGCCCTGCGAACAGTTTGTTCGACGTTTGGTGATCTTCTCTGGTCACAACCGGTGATGTCGGTGCAACATATGCTTCTTTCTCCTGCCAGACTCGTGACGGAAGCCGGAGTTGCCTTGTCCATGATGCCTTTGGACGATTGCTTTGCATAGGCCGACTGTCGTTTGTGCCTCGTTCACGATGAGGGCTCTTGCTTGGTCACTTGTAGTGAAGATAGAGTCGCTTGCTCGGAGAGAAATGATGACGATGACAGTTTTTGTCGACAATCTTGACGAAGTTCCTCTCTTCGATGGTGTGCGGGTGTCTTTGTGAGTAGCCAGATCGGCCGAGGGTGCCCCTTCTAATGGGTGTGATGTGTCGGTTTTCGGTTAGATTTCCGTGACTTAACCAAACAACTCTCTTCTTAACTAATAGATCAAGTCCTAAGGTTTTTGTTTTTTTAAATACTTTAATGACGTAAGAGTATCAGCATCGATCTCTTGCTAGGTGATTGGATCCAACGGCAATACCGAAGATCAGTATATGAAGGTACTCCCTCCGTTTCTAAATATAAGTCTTTTTAGAGATTCCAATGCGAAGTACATACAGAGCAAAATGAGTGAATCTACACTCTAAAGTATGTCTATATACATCCGTATGTAGTCCGTATTGAAATCTCTAAGAAGACTTATATTTAGAAACAGAGGGAGTACATGATAAGGTTAAAAACCTTAGTGTCGACCCTAAGGATACTTATCATCTTGGATGCATGGGTTCAAATAAGAGTGTATTGAGAACCAACTTGTGGTTTGATGGTCAAGAGGGCATTGATATCCCAGCCCACCAGAATCGAACCCTACCTTTTGATTCTTTGTTGGCTCATAATGTTGTTTCATAAAGGCGGAGTATTCGTTCAATGGAAGGTGACGTTCCCATCAATAACAAGGCGTCTGTGATGACATCGTCAATCTTAAGACGTGTTGACTCAGTATTTCGGAGGTGCTCATAGAGATAAGGTGTGCGTGTGTACGTTTATAGGGATGAGTGTATATATGTGTTGTGAGCGTGTACATCTATACATTTTTTTAAGAGTGTACTTATTTATGGGTGAAATTGGTGGTACACAATGAAAAATCACAAAACATTTTTGAAACAAGAAAAACCAAATCTAATGAAACATCACCCTCAAAAAAAGAATTTCTAATAAAACATCACGTGATACTTCGAAATAAGACGAATTCTGGCCAAAAAAAAACAGAAAACCTGCATGGAAGAAAAGTCATTCTCGAGATCGACGTGTGTGTTCATGACTGCAACCGAAGATGTGGTAATCTGCTGCACGCCCGATCTGTAACTTTCATCCGCGTCACGCCGACGCCGCCTCCTATAGTCACGCGTTTGGCAGAAACTATAGTAGCTAGTGAAAAGCTAATCTCGTTACTACCTCCCTTTGCATCCTAGCTAGTCGAGCACTTTGAGGTGACACACTGTATATATGCATGGTGATATGATCGATAGCTACGGTGATTCTGAAATTTCAAGGGACGTCTGGGAGGGCGGTTGAAGATCTGGACACTGATCCGGATATTCGGCACCCCGACACCTTTGCCTTTCACTTTCAGGGGGAGGTAGAGTGATCAAACTCCCGTTTTCAGATCATGTTTATCTTGTACCGTAGCAGCGGACAGTTTGCACGTAGGGGGGCATAATAGGGCTCCCCACGTAGCCTTCTCGGATGTCGGATGCGTCAATGCTAGATCCTCACCTGCTACCAGTGGCGGACCCAGGAAAACGGCAGGCCCCAGGCCACCTTCGAAGCACTGTAGCTACAGTGCTGTGCTGTAGCTACAGTCAACGAAGGAAATCACCGTCACGCCCCAGGCAGCCGCCCGGGCTGCCTGGGTCCTAAATCCGCCTTTGCCTACTACCTACTTGTGCCAATTCTTCCATGCACGGATAGCGTTTTTTTGTTGTTGTTGCGAGGCACGGATACCATTAATGAATTGGCGCCATCGTGATTACGTGTGTACATACGTGTTTTAGTTGGAGCGTCTTTCGTCCATTTCCGGATTATGGTTGTCATGATGTGCTCACGGCAGATGCCATGGGTAGGCTAATCGAACGTGGTTGGGGCCGGAGGACGTCGGAGGGTTCCGGAGGCGAGAATGGGGACAAGCGGTGGATGACACACGATGTACCCAGGTTCGGGGCCCTTTGGGGGAGGTAACACCCGTAGTCCTGCAAGCTCAACTAGATGGATCACTAGACGAGCTACAATGGTGCTCCTGGAGCTGTGTCGGGTGGAAGAGAAGGACTAGCGCTCTCTCGATGAACTGGTGGGATGTTTCGCGTGGGGGGGAAAAGAACTCAGGATTCGGTCCTCCTGCATGGAGGGCTCCCTGGGGGTCTTATAGGCCGGCTCCCCAGGGTTACGATGGTAATCTACCAGGGCGTGGGGCCCTGCTGTCATCGCCTCATGCCGGACAGTGGGACCCGCCGGCCGTCCGGCACTGTGGCATGTCTTCGCTCGCATCATGGGGTGGCGGGCGCTGTTTAGCTACAACGCCTCGCTGGGTCGCCGCCGCCGACCCCGGGCAGTGGTTTCCGGGCACCCTGTAGCCACGTTCGCCCGGTCTACAGGGCGGCGCGTACTATTGCCACGCCCGCCCGGTCTTCGGGACGGCGCGCGCTGTAGCCATGCTGGCTCCATCGTGGGGGGCTGTCTTATCACCTGGCTGGCTAGAGCTGATGCCGGCTCGGACGTCCGCTGCCTTTGGTGTCGCCGGGTCGAGCTTCATCGCCACGCCTGGTCGGGTCAAGGGCCTTCAGGCCGGCTGGCGAGCGGGCCGGGTCAAGGGGTGCCGGCCACCCCGTTGTTTTCAAAATGGTCAAGTGTTGATGAGCCTACCCGGGGGTTATCCCCCGACAGTAGTCCCTGAAGCTGGTGAGGCCGCAGGCCGCCGGCTGGGGGCCCCGGCAGCTTACCCCCTTGATGAACGACGGGTCCGGCCTGGCCGGCCGCGAAGGGTGTGTCCGGGTTACCACGCATCCGGCCTGGATGGCGGAGGCGGGGGGTGTGCCTGTCGGTCCGGCTTCTGGTACAAAAAGTCGCGCCCACCGCCCATCGGGAGCTCGCCACGTGACGCCGCGGCCGGGCCTTGGCCTGGAAGGCCACGCGCGCGATGGGACGTCGCCGCAGGGCGGTCCCATCGGGCCGCGGGATCGGCGCACGAGCGGAATTTTCTGCGGCGGCCCTGGACGATTGCGCTTCCCGAGGCGTTTAATGCGCCGGCACACCGCGGAGGGGGTGGGGGAACATGGGCACAAACGATCCCACTTCCCGCATGATACGTCTCCAACGTATCTATAATTTTTTATTGTTCCATGCTGTTATATTATCAATCTTGGATGTTTTAATATACATTAGCAGCAATTATATATCATTTTTTGGGACTCAGCTATTAACTTAGTGCCCAGTGCCAGTTGCTGTTTTCTGCCTGTTTTTGGTTTTATAGAATATCAATACCAAACGAAGTCCAATTCCCACGAAACTTTTTGAAGATTTTTTTTCTGGACATAACCAACACTAAAAGCTTCGGGAGAAGGCCAGAAGCCCCAGGAGGTGGCCACGAGCCACCAGGGCACGCCTGGGGGGGGGGGGGGCCTGGGGGTGGCAGGCGCGTCCTGGTGCATCGTGGGCCCACCTCTGCCTCTTTTGACCTAATTCCACCACTATAAATTATCAAAAATCGGTAAACCAACAGAGGAGTCCACGAAATACTTTTTCCGCAGCCACAAGCTTCTGTTCTCGAGAGATCCCATCTGGGGGCCTTTTCCGGCACTCCGCCGGAGGGGGAATCGATCATGGAGGGGCTCTACATCAACCTTGCTGCCTTTCCGATGATGCGTGAGTAGTTTACCACAGACCTTCAGGTCCATAGTTAGTAGCTAGATGGCTTCTTCTCTCTTTTTGATCTTCAATACAATGTTCTCCTCGATTCTTGGAGTTCTATCCGATGTAATCACTTTTTGCGGTGTGTTTGTTGGGATCCGATGAATTGTGAGTTTATGATCAGATTATCCATGAATATTATTTGAGTCTTCTATGATCTCTTTTATGCATGATTATTATAGCTTCGTATTTCTTCTCCGATCTATTGATTTGGTTTGGCCAACTAGATTGATTTATCTTGCCATGCGAAGAGGTGCTTTGTAATGGGTCCGATCTTGCGGTGCTCAATCCCAGTGACAGAAAGGACATGACACGTATGTATCGTTGCTATTAAGGGTAAAAAGATGGGGTTTATTCATGCGTGAGTTTACTTTGTCTACATCATGTCATCTTGCTTAAGGCGTTACTCCGTTCTTTATGGACTTAATACACTAGATACATGCTGGATAGCGGTCAATGTGTGGAGTAATCGTAGTAGATGCAGGCAGGAGTCGGTCTACTTGTCTCGGACGTGATGCCTATATACATGATCATTGCCTTGGATATGCTCATGATTATTTGCTTTTCTATCAATTGCCCAACAGTAATTTGTTTACCCACCGTTTGCTATTTTTATGAGAGAAGCCTCTAGTGAAAACTATGGCCCCCGGGTCTATCTAAATCATATATTAAAAACCCTAAAAATACCTTGCTGCACTTTTTGTTTATTTATTTTATTTTGTATTTTTGTTTCAATCTATCTATCTATCACATACAATTTAATCTTGCAATTTACCGCTGATACGTCTCCAACGTATCTTTAATTTTTTATTGTTCCATTCTGTTATATTATCAATCTTGGATGTTTTTATATACATTTACAACAACTATATATCATTTTTTGGGACTAACCTATTAACTTAGTGCCCAGTGCCAGTTGCTGTTTTCTGCCTATTTTTGGTTTTACAGAATATCAATACCAAATGAAGTCCAAATGCCACGAAACTTTTTTGAGATTTTTTTTCTGGACATAACCAACACTAGAAGCTTCGGGAGAAGGCCAGGAGCCCCAGGAGGTGGCGACGAGCCACCAGGGCGCGCTTGGGGGGGCAGGCGTGCCCTGGTGCCTCGTGGGCCCACCTTTGCCTCTTTTGACCTAATTACACCACTATAAATTCCGAAAAATCGGGAAACCAACAGAGGAGTCCACGAAATACTTTTTCAGCCGCTGCAAGCTTCTGTTCTCGAGAGATCCCATCTGGAGGCCTTTTCCGGTACTCCGCCGGAGGGGGAATCGATCACGGAGGGGCTCTACATCAACCTTGCCGCCCTTCCGATGATGCGTGAGTAGTTTACCACAGACCTTCGGGTCCATAGTTAGTAGCTAGATGGCTTCTTCTCCCTTTTTGATCTTCAATACAATGTTCTCCTTGATGTTCTTGGAGTTCTATCCGATGTAATCACTTTTTGCGGTGTGTTTGTGGGCATCCGATGAATTGTGAGTTTATGATCAGATTATCCATGAATATTATTTGAGTCTTCTATGATCTCTTTTATGCATGATTATTATAGCTTCGTATTTCTTCTCCGATCTATTGATTTGGTTTGGCCAACTAGATTGATTTATCTTGCCATGCGAAGAGGCGCTTTGTAATGGGTTCGATTTTGCCGTGCTCAATCCCAGTGACAGAAAGGACATGACACGTATGTATCGTTGCTATTAAGGGTAAAAAGATGGGGTTTATTCATGCGTGAGTTTACTTTGTCTACATCATGTCATCTTGCTTAAGGCGTTACTCCGTTCTTTATGGACTTAATACACTAGATGCATGCTGGATAGCGGTCGATGTGTGGAGTAATAGTAGTAGATGCAGGCAGGAGTCGGTCTACTTGTCTCGAACGTGATGCCTATATACATGATCATTGCTTTGGATATCGTCATGATTATTTGCTTTTTTCTATCAATTGCCCAACAGTAATTTGTTTACCCACCGTATGCTATTTTTATGAGAGAGGCCTCTAGTGAAAACTATGGCCCCCGGGTCTATCTAAATCATATATTAAAAACCCTAAAAATACCTTGCTGCACTTTTTGTTTATTTATTTTATTTTGTATTTTTGTTTCAATCTATCTATCTATCACATACAATTTAATCTTGCAATTTACCGCTGATACGTCTCCAACGTATCTATAATTTTTTATTGTTCCATGCTGTTATATTATCAATCTTGGATGTTTTTATATACATTTACAGCAATTATATATCATTTTTTGGGACTAACCTATTAACTTAGTGCCCAGTGCCAGTTGTTGTTTTCTGCCTATTTTTGGTTTTACAGAATATCAATACCAAACGAAGTCCAAATGCCACGAAACTTTTTGGAGATTTTTTTCTGGACATAACTAACACTAGAAGCTTCAGGAGAAGGCCAGAAGCCCTAGGAGGTGGCCACGAGCCACCAGGGCATGCCTGGGGAGGCAGGCGCGCCCTGGTGCCTCGTGGGCCCACCTCTGCCTCTTTTGACCTAATTCCACCACTATAAATTCCGAAAAATCGGGAAACCAACAGAGGAGTCCACGAAATACTTTTTCCGCCGCCGCAAGCTTCTGTTCTCGAGAGATCCCATCTGGAGGCCTTTTCCGGTACTCCGTCGGAGGGGGAATCGATCACGGAGGGGCTCTACATCAACCTTGCTACCCTTCCGATGATGCGTGAGTAGTTTACCACAGACCTTCGGGTCCATAGTTAGTAGCTAGATGGCTTCTTCTCTCTTTTAGATCTTCAATACAATGTTCTCCTCGATGTTCTTGGAGTTCTATCCGATGTAATCACTTTTTGCGGTGTGTTTGTTGGGATCCGATGAATTGTGAGTTTATGATCAGATTATCCATGAATATTATTTGAGTCTTCTATGATCTCTTTTATGCATGATTATTATAGCTTCGTATTTCTTCTCCGATGTATTGATTTGGTTTGGCCAACTAGATTGATTTATCTTGCCATGGGAAGAGGTGCTTTGTAATGGGTTCGATCTTGCGGTGCTCCATCCCTGTGACAGAAAGGGACATGACACGTATGTATCGTTGCTATTAAGGGTAAAAAGATGGGGTTTATTCATGCGTGAGTTTACTTTGTCTACATCATGTCATCTTGCTTAAGGCGTTACTCCATTCTTTACGGACTTAATACACTAGATGCATGCTGGATAGCGGTCAATGTGTGGAGTAATAGTTGTAGATGCAGGCAGGAGTCGGTCTACTTGTCTCGGACGTGATGCCTATATACATGATCATTGCCTTGGATATCGTCATGATTATTTGCTTTTCTATCAATTGCCCAACAGTAATTTGTTTACCCACCGTATGCTATTTTCATGAGAGAAGCCTCTAGTGAAAACTATGGCCCCCGGGTCTATCTAAATCATATATTAAAAACCCTAAAAATACCTTGCTGCACTTTTTCTTTATTTATTTTATCTTGTATTTTTGTTTCAATCTATCTATCTATCACATACAATTTAATCTTGCAACATACCGCCGAGGGATTGACAACCCCTTGTTTACGTTGGCTGCAAGGATTTGTTGTTTGTGTGCAGGTACTGCTAACGAGTTGTTGCGTGATTCTCCTACTGGATTGATAACCTTGGTTTCATAACTGAGGGAAATACTTACATCTACTGTGCTGCATCATCCCTTCCTCTTCGGGGAAAATACCAACGCAAGCTACAAGTAGCAGGAAGAATTTCTGGCGCCGTTACCAGGGAGACATCATCAACATCTATCAAGTACCTACGCATAAAACTCTCATCTCCTTGCATTTACTTTATTTGCCTTTGCCTCTCGTTTTCCTCTCCCCCACTTCTAAAAAGTTTTTACAAAAATACAAAAATATTTTCCGTTTGCCTTTTTGCGTGTTTTCTTGTTTGCTTGCTTTTGTTGCTTTCATGTCGAACACACAAGAGCAGAAAGAAAAAGCAAAAATATAAGATACTATGGATCCACTTAAAGTTTTCTACTTGGATCATCTTCGATCCATTCGTGCTCGTGCTGAAACCCTAACTAGTTTAGTTGAGGGAAAATCATTAGATGAGCATGCTCATTTTGTGCGTCACCGTTTGTCTCAAAAAGGGAGACTCTTATGGTGTCAAATAAATTGTTGGCTATGCTATGCTCGGAATCTATGTGAAATTTATGATTTTACTTGTTGCTCTAAGAACCCTAAAAAACACCTTCCCTACCTATGTGAGTTCAATGATAATGAAATTTTATCTTCTTATGAAAAAGGTGTTTATAGTTACTATGATATCGAACAAATTGAAGAATTTGTTGCTTTTAAGGGTGCTTATGAAGTTGTTTCTTTGATTGAAAAGTGTGATATTACTCTCTACGAATCTGAAAATTTTGCCATACTTAAGTATTGCTATGAAAATTATGCATCTAATGCCCATGTTAGTGAATTTATTGAGAGAATGTCTACTGCTTTGGAAGAGAATAATGATACACATGAATCTATAGATAATTATGATTCCAATGATTTGATTGAAATATCCCCTCTTGATGAACATGATGCTTGCTATTCTTATGGCCATGATGCCAATATTAATGATGCTTATGGAGATGAACTTGCTATAGTTCCTTATGTTAAAAATGAAATTATTTATATTGAACCCACACTTTATAGCTCCTTGAATGAAAAGCATGACTGCGATAATGTTATTATGAATGCTATGAATGTCAATTATGCTAATGATATGCAAAGCTACAAGCTTGGGGATGATAATTTTGTTATGTCCACTACTTATTGCAACGATCATGATTGGGGTGATAATGCTTCTTATGATCTTGAATTTTTTTTAAACCTCATGATGAATATGTAATTAATAATAAAATTTGCAATATTATTAAAAGTGGGTTTGGAAGAGCGTCAACTTTAGGTAATAATAATCCCACTATTTTGGAAGAATATAAGAATTTTATGCATGTGGATCATGGAGAGAAAATTTTATATGATAGCTATATTGTTGAATTTGATTATGATCCTACATGTAATTATTATGAGAGAGGAAAATAAGGTTGTAGAAATTTTCATGTTACTAAATTACCTCTCGTTATGTTGAGATTGTCAATGTTTTATTCCTCTCCTTTGCACATGCTAGATATTTCTCGTCTTGATAATTTGTTTGCATATAAAATGCCTATGCATAGGAAGTATGTTAGACTTAAAAGTGTTTGTCACATGTACTATGATGCTCTCTTTGTGCTTCAATTCTTATCTTTCATGTGAGTATCATTGAAATCTCAAAGCCTATCTTAATGGCTATAAAAAAAGAGCTTCTTGGGAGGCAACCCAATGAATAAAATAAAATTTTACCTTTACCTACTATTCCTGTGTGTATTCACATTTATGCTACTGTTATGATTGAGTTTTTATGTTTTTAATTAGTGTTTTTGCCAAGTAAAACCTTTGGGATGATTTGGAAGATAGTATAATTGATGTTGTTTGGAAAACAGAAAGTTTTGCGTCCAGTGTTGGAATTTTGGTTCTGTATTGGAGCATCAGAAAAATCTGAAATTTTACACAGTATTGGTATATGAATTGCCCACGATTTCCTAATTTTACAGAATTTTTAGAGTTACAGAAGTATAGCTTTTAAATAGATCTCTACAGACTGTTCTGTTTTTGACAGATTCTGTTTTTGATGCATTGCTTGCTTGTTTTGATGAAACTATGGATTGTATCGGGGGGTATAAGCCATGGAGAAGTTAGAATACAGTAGGTATAATGCAAAAATAAAATATGAATGGGTTTGCAATAGTACTTAAAGTAGTGATTTGTTTTGTTATACTAACGGATCTCACGAAGGTTTTGTTGAGTTTTGTGTGATTGAAGTTTTCAAGTTTTGAGTGAGATCACAATGGATGAAGGAATAAGGAGTGGCAAGAGCCTAAGCTTGGGGATGCCTGAGGCAGCCCAAGGTAATATTCAAGGAATACTCAAGCGTCTAAGCTTGGGGATGCCCCGGAAGGCATCCCCTCTTTCTTCTACCAACCATCGGTAATTTTACTTGGAGCAATATTTTTATTCGTCACATGATATGTGTTTTACTTGGAGCGTCTTGTATTATATGAGTCTTTGCTTTGTTTGCTTTTTAGTTTGTCACAATCATCCTTGCTGAACACACCTATTTTGAGAGAGCCACACGTTATCATGATTTGTTAGAATACTCTATGTGCTTCACTTAAATTTTTTGAGCTAGGCAGTTGCTCTAGTGCTTCACTTAAATATTTTTGAGCACGGTGGTGGCTATATTTTGAAGAAATGAACTCTCATGTTTCACTTATATTATTTTGAGAGTTGACAAGATTAAAATTTTGAAGAAATGAACTCTCATGCTTCACTTATATTATTTTGAGAGTTGACAAGATTAAAATTTTGAAGAAATGAACTCTCATGCTTCACTTATATTATTTTGAGAGTTGATAAGATTGAAATTTTGAAGAAATATTTGCACTCTCATGCTTCACTTATATATTTTTGAGAGTTGATAATAGTAATGGTAATTTGTACGAGATATGAATTTGGTCCCAAAGTGATGAATATTCAAGAGGGATATAATAAAAACTTTCATATAGATCATTGGATATGATAAGTGTGATTCCTTGCAATAGTTTTGCGATATGGAGATGATGATATGTGAGTCATGTTAGTGAGTAATTGTGATTTAGTAAGAATATTGGTGTTAAGGTTTGTGATTCCCTATGCATGCACGTTAAGTCAATAGTTATGCAACGAAATTATATCCTACTTATGGTGCATTATTCGGTGTTAGTTATGTTCAATGCATGTTTATGACCATTTTCAATTTTTGGTTGGTTGCTTTTCAATCTATTTGCTAGCCTTCATTTGTACTAAGCGGAAATACTGCTTGTGCATCCAAACTCCTTAAACCCAAGTTGTGCCAAATGAGTCCACTATATCTACCTATATGTGGTATCTCCATGCCGTTCCAAGTAAATTTGCGTGTGCCAACTCTAATTTTCAAAATAATTTTTCCGTTTTGTGTGCCCGTACCGCTCATGAAGTGGCAGGGGGTGGCCAATATTTTCCATGCTAGGTGTGTTATTCTCACGATGAGTGTTTATTCACTTGTCATTGCATGAGAGAGTGGCAGGTAATAGGGATGCCCAGTCCCACAATGAAATCAAAATTAATAAACAACAAAATTCCTTGGAAAGTGTTGGTATGGAGGGCACCCGTGGATACGGCTAGCCATGGATTGTGAAAGGATGGTGGAAAGGAAATAAACTTTACTTTCTGTTTGGGAACCGCCTATGATGTGTCTAGCATGGAAGATATTGGGAATTCTCGGTCGTTTTCGTTGACAGGAAAAGCATGCCTCCTAATTTTTTTATCTCTCTAATTTAAGCTTTGAGCTCTGGCACATTAGCAAATCTCTGCTTCCCTCTGCGAAGGGCCTATCTATTTACTTTTATGCAATTTTTATTTTTATTTGAGTCTCCATCTTCTCTTATAAAGCACTAACTAGTGAGCACTATTATCATACTTGTGCATTGGATGTAGCTAATATGGAGTGTTTCATGAATGGATCAATGATTGAGCATAATGGGCTAGGAATAACTTTCTTTAGCATTGATATTTTGAAAGGCATGGTTGCTTGTTAATATGCTTGGGTATTTATGTCTTCATGTCAAATTATAGACTATTGCTTTGAATCATTCAAGTCCAAATGTCCATGCTATAAAAGAAAAGAATATATGATGAATATGATAGGCAACATACCACATCAAAAATTCTGTTTTTATCATTTACCTACTCGAGGACGAGCAGGAATTAAGCTTGGGGATGCTGATACCGTGATACGTCTCCAATGTATCTATAATTTTTGATTGTTCCATGCTGTTATATTATCAATCTTGGATGTTTTTATCTACATTTGCAGGAATTATATATCATTTTTTGGGACTAACCTATTAACTTAGTTCCCAGTGCCAGTTGCCTTTTCTGCCTGTTTTTGGTTTTACAGAATATCAATACCAAACGAAGTCCAAATGCCACAAAACTTTTTGGAGATTTTTTTCTGGACATAACCAACACTAGAAGCTTCGGGAGAAGGCCAGAAGCCCCAGGAGGTGGCCACGAGCCACCAGGGCGCGCCTGGGGGGGGGGGGCAGGCGTGCCCTGGTGCCTCGTGGGCCCACCTCTGCCTCTCTTGACCTAATTCCACCACTATAAATTCCCAAAAATTGGGAAACCAACAGAGGAGTCCACGAAATACTTTTTCCGCCGCCGCAAGCTTCTGTTCTCGAGAGATCCCATCTGGGGCCTTTTCCGGCACTCCGCCGGAGGGGGAATCGATCACGGAGGGGCTCTACATCAACCTTGCTGCCCTTCCGATGATGCGTGACTAGTTTACCACAGACCTTCGGGTCCATAGTTAGTAGCTAGATGGTTCTTCTCTCTTTTTGATCTTCAATACAATGTTCTCCTCGATTCTTGGAGTTTTATCCGATGTAATCACTTTTTGCGGTGTGTTTGTTGCAATCCGATGAATTGTGAGTTTATGATCAGATTATCCATGAATATTATTTGAGTTTTCTCTGAACTCTTTTATGCATGATTATTATAACTTCGTATTTCTTCTCCGATCTATTGATTTGGTTTGGCCAACTAGATTGATTTATCTTGCCATGGGAAGAGGTGCTTTGTAATGGGTTCGATCTTGCGGTGCTCAATCCCAGTGACAGAAAGGGACATGACACGTAAGTATCGTTGCTATTAAGGGTAAAAAGATGGGGTTTATTCATGCATGAGTTTACTTTGTCTACATCATGTCATCTTGCTTAAGGCGTTACTCCGTTCTTTATGGACTTAATACACTAGATGCATGCTGGATAGCGGTCGATGTGTGGAGTAATAGTAGTAGATGCAGGCAGGAGTCGGTCTACTTGTCTCGGACGTGATGCCTATATACATGATCATTGCCTTGGATATCATCATGATTATTTGCTTTTCTATCAATTGCCCAACAGTAATTTGTTTACCCACCGTATGCTATTTTTATGAGAGAAGCCTCTAGTGAAAACTATGGCCCCCGAGTGTATCTAAATCATATATTAAAAACTCTAAAAATACCTCGCTGCACTTTTTGTTTATTTATTTTATTTTGTATTTTTGATTCAATATATCTATCTATCACATACAATTTAATCTTGCAATTTACCGCCGAGGGATTGACAACCCCTTGTTTGCGTTGGGTGCAAGGATTTGTTGTTTGTGTGCAGGTACTGCTAACGAGGTGTTGCGTGATTCTCCTACTGGATTGATAACCTTGGTTTCATAACTAAGGGAAATACTTACCTCTACTGTGCTGCATCATCCCTTCCTCTTCGGGGAAAATACCAACGCAAGCTACAAGTAGCACCCCACGTCCCCGCGGGGTTTAAATGAGGAGGAGGGGGAGGAGCTGAGGCACAAACGCCCTTCGCCCGCCCTGCTGCTGCTTCTTCTTCCTCCTCTTCCTCTACGTGCCCGCGTCCGCACGCTCGTCACCACCGCTACTCCGCGCGACAGGTCGGCCACAGCGCGCAGCTCCGTCGCAACACCGTCACCGCTCCCATTCCTTCGCCGAGCCTGGCCATGGCGCGCCCCGCTAGATCCTGGGAGGGATCTGACGTCACCGAAGCCGACATCAAGTACCTCCGCCGTACGCGGAGGTTGCCACCGGCGGACGTGGTGGAGGCGCGCATGCCCGGACCGGAGGAGGTCCTGGCACCGCGTGACGGCGAGGCCGTCGTCTTCCTCACGCACTTCGCCCGCGGATTCGGCCTCCCGGCGAGTGCGTTCTTCCGTCGCTTCCTCGACTTCTACGGCCTGCAACCGTACCACCTCGGCACCAACGCCATCCTCCAGCTTGCTGCGTTTGCGACCTGCTGCGAGGGCTACATCGACGTTTGGCCGGGTGTCAACCTGTGTTGCCAGCTGTTCTTCTTCAAGGAGCAGATGGCGGAGAAAGGCGTCATGTCCGCCTACGGAGCGGCAGTGATCTGCCACCGCCCGTCCGGCGTGTGGCCCAAGCTGCCGGTTGTCGAATCGGCCAAGAAATGGCAAAAGTCGTTCTTCTACGTGAAGAACGCCAACCCGGAGGTCGATCGCGTCAATCTGCCGCCCTTCGTCAACAACCCACCGACCAAGCAGCTGAACTGGAAACACTACCCCTGGCAGCTGCCCGCAGAGATCTCGACCATCTGCAGCCGGCTGGCGGAGATGCTGGGCGGCGAGGGGCTCCGAGCCTCTGACTTCATCGCAGCCTTCATCAGCCGTCGGGTGCTGCCCCTGCAGGAGCGGCCGCACCGGATCTGTGACATGAGCGGCCGTCACGATCCTTGCCGGATGTCGTCGAAGGAGCTGACGCCGGCCGAGGTCGCTTGCCATGTCAACAACATCTCCGCGGCCGGGCTCGCTGAGAAGGGGTGGAGCTTTGGCATGGAGCCGTACAGCCGGGACGCCCCCCCGCCGGACCCTATTTTTTGCGTGTTCCGTTCTCCTTCTCCGACCTGATGTGGGAGGCCGGCTGATAACCCACAAGTATAGGGGATCAATCGTAGTCCTTTCGATAAATAAGAGTGTCAAACCCAACGAGGAGCAGAAGGAAATGACAAGCGGTTTTCAGCAAGGTATTCTCTGCAAGTACTGAAAGTAGCGGTAACAGATAGTTTTGATAGCAAGATAATCCGTAACAAGTAACAAGTAACAAGTATAATAAAGTGCAGCAAGGTGGCCCAATCCTTTTTATAGCAAAGGACAAGCTGGAACGAACTCGTATAATAAGCAAAGCGTTCTTGAGGACACATGGGAATTTCATCTAGTCACTTTCATCATGTTTGTTTGATTCGCGTTCGCTACTTTGATAATTTGATATGTGGGTGGACCGGTGCTTGGGTGTTGTTCTTACTTGAACGAGCCTCCCACTTATGATTACCCCCTCTCGCAAGCATCCGCAACTACGAAAGAAGAATTAAGATAACTCTAACCATAGCATGAAACGTATGGATCCAAATCAGCCCCTTACGGAATAGCGCATAAACTAGGGTTTAAGCTTCTGTCACTCTAGCAACCCATCATCTAATTACTACTCCACAATGCCTTCCCTTAGGCCCAAAGATGGTGAAATGTCATGTAGTCGACGTTCACACGACACCACTAAAGGAGGCAACAACATACATATCATCAAAATATCGAACGAATACCAAATTCACATGATTACTTATGACAAGACTTCTACCATGTCCTCAAGAACAAAAGTAACTACTCACAAATCATGTTCATGTTCAAAATCAGAGGGGTATGGAATGGCATTAAGGATTTGAACATTTAATCTTCCACCAAATAAACCAACTGGCATCAACTACAAGATGTAATCAACACTACTAGCAACCCACATGTACCAATCTGAGGTTTTGAGACAAAGATTGAATACAAGAGATGAACTAGGGTTTGAGATGAGATGGTGCTGGTGAAGATGTTGATGAAGATTGGTCCTCCCACGATGAGAGGATTGTTGGTGATGTCGATGGCTTTGATTTCCCCCTCCCGGAGGGAAGTATCCCCGGCGGAATCACTCCGCCGGAGAGCAAAATAGCTCCTGCCCAGGTTCCGCCTCGAGACGACGGCGCTTCATCCCGAAAGCCTTCTCTTTATTTTTTTAGGGCAAATGGCTTCTTATAGCAGAAGGAGGGGGCCAGACGCCAGCTGTGGGCCCCACAAGGCACTAGGGCGCGCCCAGGGGGGGCGCGCCCTGCTGCCTTGTGGGCAGCTGGTGGGTCCCCTCTAGTATTTCTTCTCTCCAGTTTTTTTATATATTCAATAAAAAATCTCCATGAAATTTCAGGTCAATTGGAGCTCTGTAGATTAGGTATCTCTGATGTGGCTATTTCAGGTCCAGAATTCCAACTGCCGGCATTCTCCCTCTTCATGTAGATCTTGCAAATTAAGAGAGAAAAGGCATAAGAATTGTATCATAAGGTGAAATAATGATCAAAAACATAATAAATAACAGTAGGAAATCATGATGCAAATTGGACGTATCAACTCCCCCAAGCTTAGACCTCGCTTGCCCTCAAGCGAAAAGTCGAAATCGATAATCATGACCACATGTTTAGAGAGAGAGACGTCGATAAAATAAAATACGGACATGGAGAATCATGATCTTTATTGTAACATCAATATATCATCATAGAACTTCTCATGAAAAAGTAACAATTCATCCACAAATTAAAGTATGAACCATAAACCAAATTGAAAACTAACAAACTATGATCTCAGTCACTGAAGCAATTGCAATCCATCATATTATCAGGAAGAGTCTATGTAAGAGCTTTGTTTAGCAAGTTCACATACTCATCTATCATTTAGTCTTCTATGATTGCTGACACTCACGTCATACTTATGGAGCAAAAGTTTCAGTCGAACACATAGAAAGATAGGGGCTTATAATTTCGCCTCCCAATGTATTTACCTCAAGGGTAATGTCAACAATAATAACTCATGATCACCTACATTCAACTGGATATATATGCATGGATCAATCCCCACCACATGATGTTTGCCAAAATAGAAAATAAAAACGGAATAGAGAAGAATACTATTGACTCTTGCATGAAAGTAAATACATAAAATAAAAGATAGGCCCTTCGCAGAGGGAAGCAGAGGTTGTCATGCGCTTTTGTTTTTGGATGTGCAAGCTCTTAATGTAAAGGAACGTCACTTTATATTGCCCCTTGTGATAGCGACTTTTATTATGCAGTCTGTCGCTTTTATTGCTCCACCATCACAAGATCGTACAAAGCTTATTTTCCCTTACAATAAAAGTTCATACATATTTAGGAGCAATTTTTATTGCTTTTGCACCGATGACAACTTACTTGAAGGATCTTATTCAATCCATAGGTAGATATGGTGGACTCTCATGGCATGAAACTGGGTTTAAGGTTTTGGATGCACAAGTAGTATCTCTACTTGGTGCGGATTTTTGGCTACCAAAGATAGGGGGCAAACACCACATGTTAGAGGATCCAAAACAATATAACTTCTATGTGAATATAAGCAAACATAACCCATTACGTTGTCTTCCTTGTCCAACGTCAACTAATTGACATAGAATATTTGATGGGGGCTCACAATCATAAAAGATGTCCAAGATAGTATATTTATATGTGAGACCTCTCTTCCTTTATTGCTTTTCATGAATTGCTACAATGACCAATGCTATGTTTGTCAACTTCCAACAAGTTTTATAAATTATACTTCTTTTATGTGAAGTCATCACTCCCCATGGGATTAGCATATGATTTTATTCTTTCTTTATTTCTAAGATTGGATCATCAAAAGCAAAACACTCAACTCAAACTACTCTTTATTATATAACTTTCACACACGATTACATAGATAGATAGATCACAAAGCAAGCACTCGAAACTAAATCATACTAAAACTTTATTCTTCTAAATCACGAAATAACCGAGGATCGAACTAAGATAGATAATGATGATGAAAAAGTGATGGTGATACGATACCGAGGCACCTCCCCCAAGCTTGGCACAAGCCAAGGGGAGTGCCCATACCCATGTACTCAAATCTCCTTCTTCGGTGATGGTGGTGATGGTGAGGTGGGCTTGTCCTTTAGCTTCAGTAAGTACTCCAGATTACGATTGATCCTTCGAAGGGCATGATTCTGCTCTTCTGACACAATAACTTCACGAGTAAGCAAAGTACTTTGGGCACAAATTTCTTCAACAGCCTTTAAGGCATTAATTTCAGACAAAGAGAGGTTGTGATGAAGAGTTTGTAATATGTCTCCCTTTTCTGTAAGTTCCTTCTTGTGCATGGTTTGATCTTCTTCTCCTTGAATCCGGTCCTCCATGACCTTTCCGGGTTCCTCCTCCATAACTGTGTCCTCCTCTTCGGACGACCACTCATAATATACTTCGCTGAAAGAACGTTTGCCGGGTGAAGGTTGAACAATCCGGTGCTTGGTGTGGAGTCTTCGGGGAGCCATGGCAACCTAGATCTGTCAGAAAAATAGCCCGAAACAAGAACAAAGGAGAAACTCGCGATGTGGTGGTCAAAACATATGGGAGTATATATAAAGAATTTTTATCTTGCAAAACAAGCATACGGGAAGAAAACGGAGTCGGGAAGGCACACATGGGGCCCACAAGGCACCACAGCGCGCCCCAGGGGGGGTCGCGCCCTTCTGCCTTGTGGGCGACACGTGGGTCCCCTCGGCTGTTTCTTACTTTTGTAATTTTTCTAATATTCCAAAACTAACAGAAATAATTTTTATGGAATTTTTGGAGTCGGTTTACTTACCGTATCACATACCTACCCCTTTTCAGGGTTCTGGAGCGTTCTGGAAGGACTCTTTGATGTGCTCTTCCAGTGTAATTGTTTCAATAATATTAGCTTCAACATTAATGGGAGTACCTGAAATATAGTGCTTAATTCTTTGCCCATTCACCACTCTCGGATTATTGCCTTCGGAGTTGTTTATTTTGATGGCTCCGAAGCGATAAACTTCTTCGATGATATACGGTCCTTCCCATTTAGAGAGAAGTTTTCCTGCAAAGAATCTCAAACGAGAATTGTATAATAGAACATGATCACCTACTTTGAATTCCCGTTTTTGAATTCTTTTGTCATGCTACCTTTTAACTTTTTCTTTAAACAACTTAGCATTATCATAGGCTTGGGTTCTCCATTCATCTAAGGAGCTAATATCAAATAACCTCTTCTCACCGGCATGTTTAAAATCATAATTAAGTTCTTTAATTGCCCAATAAGCTTTATGTTCTAATTCAAGAGGTAAATGACATGCTTTTCCATAAACCATTTTATACGGAGACATACCCATAGGATTTTTATATGCAGTTCTGTAAGCCAATAATGCATCATCAAGTTTCTTAGACCAATTCTTTCTGGATCTATTAACGGTCTTTTGCAAAATCAATTTTATTTCCCTATTAGTTAATTCAACTTGACCACTAGACTGACGATGGTAAGGAGATGCAATTCTATGGTTAACATCATATTTAGCAAGCAACTTACGGAAAGCACCATGAATAAAATGTGAACCACCATCAGTCATTAAATATGTAGGGACTCCAACCTCGGGAAAATGACTTCTTTAAGCATTTTAATAGAAGTGTTGTGATCATCACTACTAGTCGGAATAGCTTCTACCCACTTAGTAACGTAGTCAACAACAACTAAAATATGAGTATACCCATTGGATTTAGGAAAAGGTCCCATATAATCAAAACCCCAAACATCAAATGGTTCAATAACAAGTGAATAATTCATAGGCATTTCCTGATGTCTACCAACATTACCAATTCTTTGACATTCATCACAAGAAAGGACAAACTTACGTGCATCCTTGAAAAGAGTAGGCCAATAAAAACTAGATTGTAATACCTTGTGTGTAGTTCGGTCTCCCGCATGGTGTCCTCCATATGCCTCGGAGTGACACTTACGTAGGATTTGTTCCTGTTCATGCTCAGGTACACAACGTCTAATAATACCGTCTACTCCTTCTTTATATAGATGTGGGTCATCCCAAAAGTAATGTCTTAAATCAAATAATTTTTTTATTTTGTTGATATGTAAAGCTAGGTGGTATGTATTTAGCAACAATGTAATTAGCATAGTCTGCATACCAAGGAGTATTACGAGAAGCATTTATCATAGCTAATTGTTCATCAGGAAAATCATCATTAATAGGAAGTGGGTGATCTAGAACATTTTCCATTCTAGACAAATTATCTGCTACGGGATTCTCAGCTCCCTTCCTATCAACAATATGCAAATCAAATTCTTGTAGCAGAAGAACCCATCTAATAAGTCTAGGCTTAGCATCTCTCTTTTCCATAAGGTATTTAATAGCAGCATGATCAGTGTGAACAGTAACCTTGGAATCAACAATATAAGATCTAAATTTATCACATGCAAACACAACTGCTAAAAATTCTTTCTCAGTAGTAGCATAATTTCTTTGAGCGCTGTCTAGAGTTTTACTAGTATAATGGATAACATTTAATTTCTTATCAACTCTTTGTCCTAGAACAGCACCAATAGCATAATCACTAGCATCACACATAATTTCAAAAGGTAGGTTCCAATCAGGTGGTTAAACAATAGGCGCAGAAATTAAGGCTTTCTTAAGTATTTCAAAGGCTTCTACACAATCATCATAAAAAACAAACAGAACATCTTTTTGCAAGAGATTGGTAAGAGGTCTAGAAATTTTAGAGAAGTCTTTTATAAACCTTCTATAGAAACCAACATGACCAAGGAAACTTCTTATACCTTTGATATCTTTAGGACATGGCATTTTCTCAATAGCGTCAACCTTAGCTTTATCAAATTCAATACCTCTTTCAGAAATTTTATGCTCAAGGACTATACCTTCATTAACCATAAAGTGGCACTTCTCCCAATTCAAGTCAAGATTAGTTTCTTCACATCTCTGCAAAACTCGATCAAGGTTGCTTAAGCAATCATCAAAAGAAGTTCCGTAAACGGAGAAATCATCCATGAAAACCTCAACAATCTTTTCACAAAAGTCAGAGAATATAGCAGTCATACATCTTTGAAAGGTAGCAGGTGCATTACATAAACCAAAAGGCATACACCGATAAGCATAAGTTCCAAAAGGACAAGTAAAGGTGGTTTTCTCTTGATCTTCAGGTGATACAGGTATTTGAGAGAAACCAGAATAACCATCTAGGAAACAAAAGTGTGTATGCTTAGACAATCTTTCTAACATTTGATCAATAAAAGGCCAGGGGTAATGATCTTTTCTAGTGGCTTTATTTAATTTCCTGAAATCAATTACCATCCTATAACCAGTTACAATTCTTTGTGGGATGAGTTCATTTTTATCATTAGGAACAACGGTAATACCTCCCTTTTTAGGAACACAATGAACAGGACTTACCCATCTACTATCAGCTGTGGGATAAATTATACCTGCTTCCAGAAGCTTTAATATTTCAGTTCTTACCACATCCTTCATTCTAGGATTCAGCCTTCTTTGATGATCAACAACGTGTTTAGCATCTGGCTCCATATGAATTTTATGCTGACATAAAGTGGGACTAATGCCCTTAAGATCATCAAGAGTATATCCAATAATGGCACGGTGCTTCCTCAGAGTTTTAAGTAATCTCTTTTCTTCATGCTCTGAAAGGTTAGCACTAATAATAATAGGATATATCTTCTTTTCATCAAGATAAGCATATTTAAGAGTATCAGGAAATGCTTCAATTCAAACACAGGATCACCCTTGGGTGGAGGTGGATCTCCCAAGGTTTCAACAGGCAGATTATGTTTAAGGATAGGTGCTTGTTTAAAGAATAATTCATCTATTTCATTTCTTTCACTCATATGCATGTCATTCTCATGCTGAAGCAAATATTGTTCTAGAGGATCAGTTGGAGGCACAACAATAGAGGCAAGGCCAAAAATTTCATCTTTACTAGGCAATTCCTTATCATGAGATTGTCTACGAAACTTAGAGAAATTGAACTCATGAGACATCTCACCAAAATTAACACTGACAATTTCTTTAGTGCAATCAATCTTAGCATTAACTGTATTCAAGAAGGGTCTACCAAATATAATGGGACAAAAATCATCTTGTGGTGATCCAACAACGAGAAAATCAGTAGGCTATTTGATCTTACCACACAAGACTTCAACATCGCTAACAATCCCAAGCGGTGAAATAGTGTATCTATTTGCAAGCTTAATAGTAACATCAATATCTTCAATCTCAACGGGTGCAATATCATTCACGACTTCTTGATAGAGAGTAAACGGAATAGCAGTCACACTAGCACCAATATCACATAAACCATGATAGCAATGATCTTCAATTTTAACAGAAATAACAGGCATGCCAACTACAGGTTTATTTTTATCTTTAGGGTCTGGCTTAGCAATTCTAGTTGCTTCATCACAGAAATATATGACATGTCCATCAATGTTATCAACCAAAAGATCTTTAACCATTGCAACACTAGGTTCAACTTTAATTTGCTTAGAAGGTCTAGGTGCTCTAATTTTACTCGTATTGACTATAGTTGAAGCTTTAGCATGTTCCTTAATCCTAACAGGGAAAGGAGGTTTCTCAATATAAGCAGTAGGCACAACTGGATCAACATGGTAAACAATTGTTTCTTCTTTAACACTAACAGGTTCTTCTTTCAATTCAATAGGTGGATGATATTTAAACCATTTCTCCTTAGGGAGATCAACATGAGCAGCAAAAGATTCACAAAAGGTAGCTACTATCTCAGAGTCAGGTCCATATTTAGTACTAAACTTATGAAAAGCATCAGTTTCCACAAAAGATTTAACACAATCAAACTCAAGATTCATACCTGACTCGTTACCTTTGTCGATTTCCCAATCTTCATAATTGCGATTAATTCTTTCAAGGAGGTCCCATCTGGATTCAATAGTTCTCTTCATAAAGGAACCAACAGAAGAAGTATCGAGCATGGACTGATCATTATGAGAAAGCCGAGCATAAAAGTTTTGAAGGATTTTTTCTCTTGAGAGCTCATGATTGTGGCATGTATGCAACATATACTTAAGCCTCCCCCAAGCTTGAGCGATACTTTCTCCTTCACGAGGTCAAAAATTATATATATAATTCCGATCACGATGAACCAACTGCATAGTGTCGTGGTTTTGACACGGCAGATGCCCTTGTGAAAGGACTTAGAGATGAGGCCATCGCACGAGTGTGGAAGCTCAACGGGGTTGATCGGGAATGGGAAAACACCGGGTTACCCAGGTTCGGCCCCTCACGGAGGAGGTTAAAGTCTACGTCCTGCTTGATTATATTGCTGTAGATCTCGATTACAAGGATGCGGATTCGCTAACCTAGCTCTCGAGGAGGTTGCAACTTCACTTTTTTCGTATAGGTGCTCCTCTTTATATATACAGGTGGAACCCTAGATTACATGAGAGTCCAGGTCGTCCTTTAACCCATCTCCTACTCTTTCCTACTTGTTCTCCAAGACGGCCTTCGGGCCACACATCTTCCTCGTGAGCCGGCCCATTGCCTAAGCCGGCCTTTCTCACTTATGCCGCGTCAAGCCGGCCCGCGACGAGTCCTTCAGCCCTCAGTGGTTGACCTGCTGTGCCCGCTCTATGGCCGGGTTATCACCCTGCCGGGTCTACATGCCGGTAAATATCCCCAACATTAGCCCTCAGTTTGACTTGAATTCATTCATGTTAAACTTCACCCTGGAAAACAAACATTAGTAAATCATTCTAAATGCTTCCCGAGCCGGTGCCTGACTGGCTCAATTTCCCGGGTTAAGCAGATCGCCGGGTCATTCTTCGTTTTTCAAACTTAGCATTTTATGTTTCCCTTTCCTTCGTCTATGACGTATCAATCTATCTCCATAAGATCCGGAGTGACGTCATAGAGAATCTGAGTAGATTTGTATTGCTTCGTCGGGCATGAAAATCGAGGAGTTCTTTTTGCCACTGTTACTGTGTCGCCTAGGATTTCGTGCACGCCGTTTTGGGGGTCCAACAGTGCCCATAAATATACCGCCCCCTTCACTTCCTTCTCTTCTACTCTTCTTCCTCCTCCAAACTCCGGACGCCAGCGACCTCTTCGAGCTCGTCGCCGCCACTTCGCACAGCGCCGCCTTGAACCATCCCGACCTCGCCGGAGCTGACCCGACCCGACCAGGCCGCTCCACCGTGCTTCCTCCTCTTCAAGTTCCCTTCGACTAGATCTGTAAGTTCATCCTGCCATTACCGCGGTTCCTTTGAGTTTCGTCCGTGTTCTTCGCGGTAGCTATGGTAGATCTTGAATGCATCAAGCCTCCTTCATTTTTAGTTCGCAGCCATCCGCAACATTTTTCTCATTTAGTAGATCCATCATACTGTCTTAACGAAATTCCACTGCAGTTCATCTTTGCAATACGAAGAACACACTTAGCTTTTATCTCTTCATTTTTATCCCTTTTGTAGATCCGTAAAATTCTCTCATTTCATATAAACCTGTTTGTGGACTCATTACCCAGGCCATGCCTCAACACTTGTAAAATTTGCAACACGCAATTTCCGGCTTATCTGTGCTAATAATCTTGACCCGGCAACTGATCCCCCTTTTCTTTCATAACCTGGCCGAATTTCTTATTTGCCGGTTCGTTTGTATCATTCATACCTTATCAGAAAAGCTCAGATTGCCAGCTTGTGACACCTTCTCCTTTTCAGAGCAGCTGAAACCATGCCTCCCAAGCCCAAGATCGTCAACTGGGCCAAGTCCAGTATGTCCGAACTGAGCCTGCAAGCCCTAACAGACTCCGGGTTGCTGCCAGCTAAGGAGATAATCTCATGGCGATCTCCTGAAGAAGAGATCCACCCTCAACCCGGCGAAAATGAAGTCGTCATATTCGCCGATCATGTCTCAAGAGGGTTTCGTCTGCCCGGCTCAAAGTTTTTTAGGGATGTACTGCATTTGTTCGACATCAGGCCTCAAGACTTGGCCCCCAACTTTGTCTTCAATCTGTGTCAATTCCAAGTATTTTGTGAAGTTTATCTGCAGCTCGAGCCGTCTCTTAGCTTATTCCGGGAGCTCTTTTATTTGAACCGCCAAACAGAGCACAAGGATGGTTCAAGCATGGAACTCGGCGGAATTTCCATCCAACGCCGAAAGAATATTATCTTCCCTAATGCCAAGCAGGCCAGCCATCCCAAAGGGTGGCACAGGACGTGGTTTTACTATAAAGATACTTCCCCCGAAGGCCAGAACAAATTGCCGGGTTATCGGGCCGGCCGACTTGTCATCACCGCAGCCTTCCCGGGTCTTCCTTCCAAAGAGGAGAGAGAGAATTTCGAGCCTCTCTACCCGAAGATGAACGCCTTGATTGCGCATGGCCACACCGGCGCCGATCTGACCCGGACTTGGGTCGTGGCGAATCCAGCCGCTTAGCTCCAGCACCTGGCTTGTGCACACCTACACCGGCCACCATGACGACCCACTCCGATTCAGCCCGGTTAATCTTAAGGAGAAGGAAGTCCTAAAAGCCGCCAAGAAGCTTCTTGGTGGGAACAAGGATGACATCAAGATTGTGGGGCTCACCCCCTTTAGTGCCAACAACCCGGCTCCTAAGGTAAGCCATTTTTGTTACTTTGCCTTTACTGTGTTGAAGTCCAAGACCCGTCTTAATTGACCCGCCATGACACAGGAGAATGACGATTGGTGGCGGGTTGAAGCTCAAGACCCGGCTCTTCCAGAAGATGATGAAGAAGAGTCGGGCAATGAAGAAGACAATGAGGTAGAACTTGATTCTCTTGGCTGCCTTTTTAATCAGATTGCTGATGCCTACTCATCTCAGGAGGAAGCTGAAGTTAGTCACCACACCGAGCCAGAGGTAACTTTGATCTCCTCAGATTCTTATTCCCCAATACCAATTCGAAAGAAAACCCGGGCTGCAATCCGCAAAGTCCGAAGGAAACCCCGGGTTGCTGTCCGTAAAGTCCCCTTTTCACATCAAGACGCTCATTTGGATCCCAAATTTGTTTTGAAGAAAACACAACAAGCCGGCACCTCCAAACGGAAGACCCGGAGCAGTGAGGGCGAGTTGAGTGGTGGGCTTCCGTATGAGCCGCCATCTCATAGAGGACGGGCAGAGGTGCTTCTCAGTACAACTCCTTCCTTTCCTCTAGCCGGTTGCTTCAAAGAACCCTTACATTTAAATGACTCAGCATACCAGACGTCCTCCTCCTCGGATGAATCAAGCACCACTCAGGCGCCGGCTTTCAACATCAACCCGGGGTAAGCAGATTGATTATTCCTTTATTGCACAACTCCTCACCTTATAACCCTTAACTGAATTAACTCTTTGCTGCTTACACAGTGCCAAGGCCATCAAGAAGAAAATAGCTGCCGGGTCATCTGACACGGTCATTCCAACAGACCCTCGAGAAGAGGCCGCCTTGGTCACCCAGGATGAGCCGGCATTCCGGAACAGCCCGCCGCCCCTGGACACAACAAGCCTGGCTTGCGCATCCTCTCCTACTACTCAGGAGAGGGAAAATGTAATTGAAGACCAACCCGCACAGCAGTCCGAGGCGCCGGCTCAAGAAGAAGTAGTGGTGATGAGTGAACGGCAAACTGCTGCACCAGAATCCTCCACCGCTCTTACCAAGGTTCCGGCCAAGCCTGAGCCGGCCCCGAAGGACAAGGGGAAGACGGCTCTTGAGTTTTCTACCTTTGAAGACTAGGACGCCAGCTCGTTACACCAAGCTGTGCTGACCCGGCTGTCTGAAAGCCGGGACATAGAGATAGCTATGATAACCTCGCTGAAGAGGAAATATGAGGTAATTTGCACCTTCAAAATTTGACTTGTATGCATAGCTTCAATCGATGACCCCAAAGGCCGGCTCACCATTCACGATGGGCGGGTCTTCATAACTTAGCAGAATAGATCAATGTATGCATTAGCCCCCAAGTGCCATGTAGAGTGCCTGCAGCTGCATGGAACTTGCCTTGGTGTTTGTGTTAAGCTCGAAAACATGTAGCCCCCATGTGCCAGGTTGTCCTTTAGGGCAGCTCGGGTCATGCGTATATGATATATAACAGACTGCCCTGCAGGAAATGCTGGATCAAGCGGAGGCACTGGCTTCCTCCTTCCGAAAGGAAGCAAGGAAGGAGAAAAAACTGCGCAAGGACGCTGAAGAGGCTGCTGCCGAAGCCAGCAAATCGCTGGCTATTGTGAGGAACACCTTGCAAGAGACGGAAGCGGCAAGAGCCGCCCTAGCCGTGCGAGCTAAAGAAGCCGAAGCCAAACTTGAGCCGGCAACTCAAGAATTGGCGACTCTGAAAGGCCAGATCACTGCCATGTGTCGAGCCATCTTTGGTAAGTAAAAAGACTTGTCAATTGTATCGATTTATCCTGATAAGCCGGCCAGGCTGATCGTGTATACCTATTTGTGCAGGCCGGAAGAATCAAACTCTTGTGCAGCAACCAGTGGTGAAATTGAAGGCGGTCTACACCCTTGTAGAACAACTATATATAGGCGGCTGTCGTTGCATAATGGCTGCTAAGAACACTAAGGCGCCGCCGCGGTTGATTGCCGACACTTTGAAAGAACTGTCAGTCGTGCCCAGGTGGTTCAATGACTGGAAAAGGGCGGCTTGCCGCACTGGGGCCCTGACGGCACTTGCGCGAGCCAAGGCTTATGTGCCAGAGCTCGACCCGGCTCAGATCGTGGGCGGGTACCCAGAGTTCAATGTCGATGACTCGCCGTTCACAAAGAAGGACTTCCAACACCGCATCAAAGAAACCCGGGTTGCAGCCACCGTGATCGCAGAAGAGGCCGATCTGACCAAGTACCAGGCGCCCTACTCCAAGGAGAATGAGCGGATAGAGCCACCAAACCATGAACCGGCGGCCCTAACCCGCACGCGTATGCCATCCTTTGCTCCTGATGTCGACCTCTCCTCCCTGATATCCGCCGATGCCCTATTTGAAGCATTGCGCTCAATTCAGTGGTCGACCGGCGACTCAAGTCAAGAGGCGGAGGATGACGACGGCCGCGAAGAGCCGGCACATGGTGCGTCATCGGGCGCTGGTGCCAGCTCTGACCCGGCGACATAGAACGCCGGCTTATCCTTTTTTAGGTGGAACTTGTAAAAACACTTTGTGCTTCTGTGAATCCTCCTTTGGTCTTTGAGAGCCGATTTTTGCAATAGAGTGATTCCGCTGAAACAATAACAATTGCATGTGATGGTGACCGATGAAATCACATAAACGAGTAATCTTTGTTACTGTTTGCAATGAATCAAAAATATCTAAGTAACTAAAGTAAATGCTATGCATGGATGTATGCATGTATGCAGAGATGAGATGAGTGCAACAAAAAGAACATAAACTAAATAAGCCGGCTGCTAAACACAACTTGAACCAGCCGGCTCAAAAAGCGCAAGCCGGGATATGTTTTCATGAAGCTGGCACTTTGGTTGTTGGTTTGTCCTCGCTCTCTGAAAGCCGGCTCTCACACAACCAATCGAACATTTTAACTCTGAGGAATTCAGGGTCACCTATGTGATTGACTCATCAGACGTACGCCGGGTCATTTTTTAGGGAGTAGCATCTTGCTAACAGGCAGGTTTAACCAACTTTGTGGCATCTCGCCGGGTTAAAATGGTTTTGTAAGCTAAACTCAATTGAGTTGGAAGCCCCCAAGTAACGAAGATCAACAAATAAAGATCCAGCACACAAATTTTGAGGCAAAACAACACCTTCACACAGTGCTGCTGGTCCCTATTTTATTTGATCGAAAACAGGTATATACACGATGAAAGGTATGTACAAAGATACGACCTAGTCAATGACTTAGGTGCAGTATGGCCGGAGCTGGGCAATGTTCCAGGGCCGGCTTGTTTCCTCCTCAGAAGTACGTGATTTTTCTGCCTCACGTACATCAATCAGGTAATATGACCTGTTGTTGAGATTCTTGCTGACCACAAAAGGCCCTTCCCAAGGTGGGGAAAGCTTATGCATGCCTGTCTGGTCTTGTATCAGATGGAGCACTAAGTCACCCTCCTGAAAAGTATGGCTTCGAACTCTACGGCTGTGATAGCGACGTAGGTCTTGTTGATAAATTGTTGATCTGGATGCGGCAAGGTCGCAATCTTCGTCCAAAGCATCAAGAGCGTCTTGGCGAGCCTGCTCATTATCTGATTCCACATAGGCCGCCACTCGAGGGGAGTCATGACGAATATCGCTTGGAAGTACAGCTTCTACACCATAGATGAGGAAAAACGGCGTATAGCCTGTTGATCTATTGGGAGTAGTCCGTATGCCCCAAAGCACCGAAGGTAATTCTTCTTTCCAGCAACCCGGTGTGCGCTGCAAAGGCACCATGAGCCGGGGTTTGATACCACGTAGTAATTCTTGATTGGCCCTTTCTGCTTGTCCGTTGGACTGAGGATGCGCCACCGATGCTAGATCAAGCCGGATGTGCTCCTGTTGACAGAACTGTTCCATGACTCCCTTGGAAAGATTGGTTCCATTATCTGTAATGATACTGTGCAGGTAGCCAAATCGGAATATCAGCTTTTTCAGAAACTTGACAGCTGTAGCCGCATCGCAATTGCTGACCGGCTCTGCTTCCACCCTCTTTGTAAATCTATCCACTGCGACCAACAGGTGAGTATGCTTGTTCTTCGAACGTTTGAAGGGTCCCACCATGTCAAGCCCCCAGACCGCAAAAGGCCAAGTGATCAGGATCATCCTCAACTCTTGAGCCGGCACATGGGCCTAGCGAGCATATTTCTGGCAACCATCACACTTGCTGACAATATCCTCTGCGTCAGCATGAGCTGTGAGCCAGTAAAAACCGTGCCGGAAAGCCTTCGTAACCAGTGATCTTGAGCCGGTATGGTGTTCGCAGTCACCTGAATGAATCTCATGGAGAATTGTGCGGCCTTCTTCAGGTGAAACACAACGCTGAAAAACAGCAGTGACGCTTCGTCAGTGCAACTCGCCATTGACAATAGTCATGGACTTGGATCGTCTGATGATCTGTCGAGCAAGAATTTCCTCTGTTGGCAGTTCACCCCGGCTTAGATAAGCCAAGTAGGGGACGGTCCAATCAGGTATTGCGTGGACAGCAGCCACGAGAGCCGCCTCCGGATCAGGAATAGCCAAGTCCTCCTCTATTGGCAACTTGACAGACGGGTTGTGCAAAACGTCCAGGAACACATTGGGTGGTACTGGCTTGCGCTGAGAGCCCAAGCGAGAGAGTGCATCTGCCGCCTCGTTCTGCCGGCGATCAATGTGATCAACTTGATAACCTTTGAAATGCCCAGCAATATTTGTGACCGCATGCCGATAAGCCGCCATAAGGGGGTCCTCGGAATCCCATGTGCCAGAAACTTGCTAGGCCACTAAGTCTGAGTCGCCCAAACACCTGACCCGGCTCAGGTTCATTTCCTTGGCCATCCGAAGCCCATGAAGCAATGCCTCATATTCTGTTGCATTGTTAGTACAGGGGAACATGAGTCTCAGGACATAACAGAACTTATCGCCTCGTGGGGAAGTAATCACAACACCAGCCCCCGAGCCTTCAAGCTGCCTTGAGCCGTCAAAGTGGATGGACCAGTACGTTGTGTCTGGCTTCTCTTTGGGAGCCTGTAACTCTGTCCAATCATTAATGAAATCCACCAATGCTTGAGATTTGATTGCGGTGCGTGGCACATCTTTGAGGTGATGTGGACCGAGCTCAATAGCCCACTTAGTAACCCGGCCAGTGGCTTCCTGGTTTTGGATGATATCCCCAAGAGGCGCTGAGCTAACCACAGTGATTGGATGTTCATGGAAGTAATGCTTCAGCTTGCGACTAGCCATAAACACTCCGTAGACCAGTTTCTGCCAATGTGGATATCGTTGCTTGGACTCGGTTAGTACTTCACTGATGTAATACACATGGTGCTGAACTGGATATTCCTTGCCATCCTCTTTGCGCTCGACAGCGACTGCCACACTTACAACCTTGTTATTGGCAGCAATATACATCAGTATTGGCTCCTTCTCGCGAGGGGCAGCAAGGACTGGCGGCTCAGACAACTGCTTCTTGAGGGCCTCAAAAGCCTAATCTGCAGCATCACTCCAGACAAAGTTATCTGACTTCTTAAGCAATTGGTACAACGGAATTGCCTTCTCTCCAAGCCGGCTTATGAACCGACTTAGTGCCGCAACCCGCCCGGCTAGCTTCTACACGTCATTCAGTTTGGCCGGCTTAGCTAGGGTCATGATTGCTTTGATCTTTTCCAGGTTAGCTTCAATGCCACGCTCGGAAACAAGAAATCCCAGAAGTTTTCCTACAGGGACACCGAAAACACACTTCTCCGGGTTAAGCTTCATCTGGTAGATGCGGAGATTGTCAAACATTTCTTTGAGATCCTCCAGTAAGGTTTCTTTCTTCTGGGACTTAACCACAATATCGTCAACATAAGCATGAACGTTCCACCCGGTCTGTTTATGAAAGCAGCTTCGGACACAATGCTGGTAAGTCGCTTGCGCACACTTCAGACCAAACGGCATGGTTGTATAACAGAAAGCTCCAAAGGGTGTGATGAAAGCCGTCTTTTCCTGGTCTTCCAGCTTCATTTTGATCTGATGATAGCCAGAGTAAGCATCCAGGAAGCATAGAATCTCGCAACCGGCCGTAGCATCGATGATCTGGTCAATACGGGGCAAGGCCAAGGGGTCACTAGCACAAGCCTTATTCAGGTCTGTGTAATCAACACACATCCGCCAAGTCCCGTTTTCTTTAGAACAAGCATGGGGTTAGCCATCCATTCAGGATGGAAGACTTCGACGATGAACCCAGCAGCTAGGAGCCGGGCCACTTCTTCACCAATAGCTTTCCGCCTTTCCTCATTAAAGCGACGGAGATACTGGAGAACTGGCTTGAACTTGGGATCCACATTAAGGGAGTGCTCAGCGAGTTCTCTCGGTACACCTGGCATGTCAGAAGGTTTCCATGCAAAGATGTTCCGGTTCTCACGGATGAACTCGATGAGCGCGCCTTCCTATTTGGGATCCATATTTGTCCTGATGGTGAACTGCTCAGAAGAATTACCTGGGGTGAAATCAACTTGCTTTGTGTCTCTGGCCGACTTAAACTTGAGCAGGGGGTCTGACTCCGTAGTGGGCTTCTTCAGGGATGTCCTGTCAGACGGGTCAACGTTGTCCTTATAATACCGCAACTCCTCTGCGGCGCAAGCCATCTCGGCATAAGCTGCGTCTTCTTCCTCGCACTTGAGTGCAATCTTCCGGTTGCCTTCCACTGTGATGGTTCCCCTTGGTCCTGGGATCTTCATCTTCAGGTAAACGTAGCACGGCCGTGCCATGAACCGCGCAAAAGCCGGCCGGCCGAATAAAGCGTGGTATGGGCTTTTGAGCTTAACCACCTCAAAGGACAGGAACTCAGAACGCCAGTTATCCTCTGAACCAAAGGCCACCTCAAGGGAAATCCTTCCCATGGGATAGGCTGACTTGCCAGGAACAATGCCGTCAAAGACTGTAGAGGATGGAGTTAACTGCTTATCGGACAGATTCATCCGCCTGAACGTGTCATAGTACAGAATGTTGATGCTGCTGCCTCCGTCCATGAGCACCTTAGTCAGGGTATAACCGCCGACTTGTGGTGCAACCACCAGAGCCAGGTGGCCAGGGTGATCGAGGAGGACAGGATGATCCGCCCTGCTCCAGGTAACCGGCTGCTCAGACCAGTTGAGATAATAAGGGGTGGCCGGCTCAACCGCGTGGGCGGCTCGTCGCTGCACCTTCCGATCCGGCTTGTAGGTACTGGTGGTGTAAACATGATACTGTCCACTATTTAACTGTTTCGGGTTACTCTGAATCCCTGCGGCGCTAGCCTGGTACTGATTTGCCTGGTTGTTTCGCTGATTGCCGCCTCCAGTGTTACCAGCCCCCTGAAACCCGCCGCCTTGGCCACTGTTCCCTTGGAAGCCGGGTCCTGCGAAGGTCCCTTGCAAGCCGGCTCCTGAGAAGCCGGGTCCCTGGTTGGCAGGTTGTCCGCCGTTGCCGCCATCGTTGTAATGATTCTGGAAGACCCGCTTGGCAAACTCTTGCATCACATAGCAATTTTCCCAGGAGTGACTAGATGGCTTACCGTTGTAACTGTGCTTCGGACAAGGAGCCTTGAGAGCTTCCTCGTAAGTGAGGGGGCGATTACCAGTGGACTGCCTCCTAGAACCGTCGTTCTGATGTTGACCCTTGTTATCTGCGTTTGTGTTCGCCACTAGATCAGAGCTACCATCGTAACCCTTGCGTTTACCGCCGTTGTGGTTCTGACCATTACTGTTGTTCTGCTGCTAACCCTTGCTGCCAGCTTTCTTCCCCTTATCAGATTTCTCTTCGTCCAATAATGGATCCTTGGTGTTATCTGACTCCGCATACCGGGTTAAGACATCCATGAGGTCACCCATATCTTGGACCTTTCGCTTGAGTCGCCCTAGCTTCTGGACCAGGGGCTGAAACTTGCATGTTCGTTCCAGAACGAGCACTGCTTGAGCCACCGAGATGCTGTCAGAACTATGTATGACCTCCGCAACCCGGCGAGCCCAGTGATGTGCTAACTCATCCTCGCGCTGGACACAACGCTCAAGATCAACAATTGTGGTTGGCCTTTTACAGGTTCCCTGGAAATTCTTGACAAAGCGCTCCTTCAGTTCCTGCCACGTGTTGATAGAATTCGCCGGCAGGTTTTTCATCCAGGTGTGTGCAGGGCCTTCCAAAATCAGAGGCAGGTATCACGCGCACACTGACTCACTTGCGCCCAACAAGTCCATCGCCAGCTCATAACTCTCGAGCCACTCGGTGGGCTCCAGATTCGCTATATAATTAGGAACCTTACAAGGACCTTTGAAATCGGGGGGTATGCGCGCCTCTCGCAATGCCGGTATCAAGCAGGGAGTCCCGATCATGCGGCTTGAAGATTCCCCAAGTCAGCCATCTGTTAGGGTTGCGGGCAAGTTGACATTTGGCGGCGGGTTGATATCCAGCAGCGGGTTGACTCGCGCCAGTGTGCTGACGTGCGATGGCGGGTTACGCCCTGCACGCGCGTTTTCCTCCTCCCACGCTCATAGAACCCGAGAAGCGTCCACAAAGTCTAGCGGGATCCTGGGCTAGTGCTGCTCCGCCAGCGGCTGGGCGGCTCTCCTGCGGTGTGCGCTGCTGGAGACCGCAGGCGACTCAGGGCGCTGACTCCTGGTGCGGCTCTGATGAGGGGTCGAGTGAAGCCGATGCTAGCTATGCGAGTAGTTGGCTTGCTGCACTACTGCCGTCTTGAGCATTGCTATGGCGTTCCTGGCCTCAGTCTGAATCGGGCCATCCCCCTGGATCGGAATAGCCGCCAAGTTGTGGGTTGCAGCCAGCACGTTATCGACCGAGTTGGAGTAGTGTCCAATTGGGGTCCGGAACCGGTGAGACGGCGGCTGCTGTTGCTGATCTGGCATGCGATGCCGGGCCGGCTCTCGCTGCTGAACAGGCTGCTGCAAAGGCGGCTCTCCCGCGGGGATGACTCCAGCCCCCGGGTTCGTTGGAGCCAGCGGTGTGGTGAACAGTTGAGTCGGCTCCAGATTAGCCGGAAGCCAGCTCTGATGACGCCTCCTATGAACGAGCTCTGACTCAGCCTGTCGACGGTTCAGGTAATGTGCCTCCTCATCCAGGCGCTGCCACTCCATAGTAATCCGGGCCTGCTCCTGCTCCATGCGGGCGTTCTCCGCATTGATGTCCTCTTGGATCTTGGCCATCTGCTCGCGACACCTCGTGATCTCCGTATTGCGCGCCGCTGCGTTCTCCACAGTGACCGGCTTGGTCAGTAGGGCTGCCAGGGTGGTCATCAAGTCCGCGAGCGCTTGAACCCCGGTTTTCTGAGAGCCGGCGGCCGACGCGCCGGCTCCTCCTAAGCCGGCAAGGATGTTGTTCTGCCCCGTCGCTGGATTGGCCGGGTCACGCACCAGGTCTTGCCTACCCGCCATGTATACCGCTGCAAAGCGAGGCGGATCAGGGCTCTCTGGAAAGATGTATGTGAGCCCTCCATCATGCGGAGGAAGGATTGACTCGGTTTCTCCTGTTGAGGACACGTCGTCAGATTGGACGAGCGTATCATCTCCAGACAGGGAGTTCTCTGACAGGACCACCCCTTGGGTGAAACCCACGAAGACATGGTTTCGGCCGGCCTGACTCGGGCCGGGTCTCGCCTGGTTCGGGCCAGCACGATGCGCTGACTCAACGCCGGCGATATTCTCCAACCTGGCGGCCGGCTCGCCAACCACGCCGATGAAGGTGTGGATCTTGCCGAAGGGGACCCGGTACCCATACTCAATTGAGTCGGCGTCGGGGCCCCAGTATTAATCGTCGATGTAGAACTTCCCGCGGCGGCTCTTTGTCATCATGCCAACTGCGTACTTCCCGAACCCTGGAAGAGATCCCGCCAAGAACTCAACTCCACCGTGCATAGGCCCCACGGTGGGCGCCAACTGTCGTGATTTTGACACGGCAGATGCCCTTGTGAAAGGACTTAGAGATGAGGCCATTGCACGAGTGTGGAAGCTCAACGGGGTTGATCGGGAACGGGAAAATGTCGGGTTATCCAGGTTCGGCCCCTCACGGAGGAGGTAAAAGCCTACGTCCTGCTTGATTATATTGCTGTAGATCTCAATTACAAGGATGTGGATTCGCTAACCTAGCTCTCGAGGAGGTTGCAACTTCACTTTTTTCGTATAGGTTCCCCCCTTTATATATATAGGTGGAACCCTAGATTACATGAGAGTCCGGGTCGTCCTTTGACCCGTCTCCTACTCTTTCCTACTTGTTCTCCAAGACGGCCTTCGCGCCACCCATCTTCCTCGTGAGCCGGCCCATTGCCTAAGCCGGCCTTTTTCACTTATGCCGCGTCAAGCCGGCCCGCGACGAGTCCTTTAGCCCTCAGTGGTTGACCTGCTGTGCCCGCTCTATGGCCGGGTTATCACCCTGCAGGGTCTACATGCCGGTAAATATCCTCAACACATAGGATAAAATTTCTGGTGGAATTCCAGCTTCAACCGATTCCAGTCCCATGTATCAGTATCATCACATAGCCTATACCATGTCAATGCCTTTCCCTCCAAAGATAAAGGGAATACTTTCTTCTTAACTCCATCTCCGGATAAACTTGCAAGCTTAAACAATCCACAAATTTCATCCACATAGATCAAGTGCATATCAGGATGTACCATTCCATCTCCTGCATAAGGATTAGCTAGCAATTTCTCTATCATATCCGAAGGAATTTCATAATAAATATTTTCAGTACGTTCAATAGGTCAAGGAGCAACTCTTATTTCTTCCGATCGAGGAGAAGATACCCCGAACAAGCCCCTCAAAGGATTACTTTCCATAGTGACAAGTGACAATAAATTTTAGCATGTAACATAAATGTTTCCTTACCAAATTCCACTCACCAAAGGCGCTTCTCTCCCCGGCAACGGCGCCAGAAAAGAGTCTTGATGACCCACAAGTATAGGGGATTGCTACTTGCGAGCTGCGTTGGGATTTCCCAGAAGAGGAGGGGATGATGCAGTACAGTAGAGATAAGTATTTCCCTCAGTTATGAAACCAAGGTTATCAATCCAGTAGGAGAATCACGCAACAACTCGTTAGCAGTACCTGCACACAAAACAACAAATCCTTGCACCCAACGCAAACAAGGGGTTGTCAATCCCTTGGCGGTTAATTGCAAGATTAAATTGTATGGTGATAGATAAATAGATCGAACAAAAATACAAAATAAAATAAATAAAGTAAAAGTGCAGCAAAGTATTTTATGATTTTTAATATATTATTTGGATAGACCCGGGGGCCATAGTTTTCACTAGAGGCTTCTCTCATGAAAATAGCATACGGCGGGTGAACAAATTACTGTTGGGCAATTGATAGAAAAGCAAATAATCATGACGATATCCAAGGCAATGATCATGTATATAGGCATCACGTCCGAGACAAGTAGACCGACTCCTGCCTGCATCTACTACTATTACTCCACACATCGACCGCTATCCATTATGCATCTAGTGTATTAAGTCCATAAAGAACGGAGTAACGCCTTAAGCAAGATGACATGATGTAGACAAAGTAAACTCACGCATGAATAAACCCCATCTTTTTACCCTTAATAGCAACGATACATACGTGTCATGTCCCTTTCTGTCACTGGGATTGCACACCACAAGATCGAACCCATTACAAAGCACCTCTCCCATTGCAAGATAAATCAATCTAGTTGGCCAAACCAAATCAATAGACCGGAGAGAAATACGAAGCTATAACAATCAGGCATAAAAGAGTTCAGAGAAGACTCAAATAATATTCATGGATAATCTGATCATAAACTCACAGTTCATCAGATCCCAACAAACACACCGCAAAAAGTGATTACATCGGATAGAACTCCAAGAACATCGAGGAGAACATTGTATTGAAGATCAAAAAGAGAGAAGAAGGCATCTAGCTACTAACTATGGACCCGAAGGTCTGTGGTAAACTACTCACGCATCATCAGAAGGGCAGCAAGGATGATGTAGAGCCCCTCCATGATCGATTCCCCCTCCAGCGGAGTACCGGAAAAGGCCTCCAGATGGGATCTCTCGAGAACAGAAGCTGGCGGCGGCGGAAAAAGAATTTCGTGGACTCCTCTATTGGTTTCCCGATTTTAGAGAATTTATAGAGGTGGAATTAGGCCAAACGGAGCTGTGTGGGCCCCACAAGGTACCAGGGTGCCCCCCCGGGGCGTGCCGTGGTGCCTCGTGGGCCACTACTTCATCTTCTCTCCCCTCCCGAAGCTTCTAGTGTTTGTTATTCTGGAAAACCAAAAACAGGCACTAAGTTAATAGGTTAGTCCCAAAAAATGATATATAATTGCTGTAAATGTATATAAAAACATCCAAGATTGATACTATAATAGCAAGGAACAATAAAAAAGTATAGATACGTTGGAGACGTATCAGCATCCCCAAGCTTAATTCCTGCTCATCCTCGAGTAGGTAAATGATAAAAACAGAATTTTTGATGTGGAATGCTACCTATCATATTCATCATATATTCTTTTCTTTATAGCATGGACATTTGGACTTGAATGATTCAAAGCAATAGTCTATAGTTTGACATGAAGACATAAATACTCAAGCATACTAACAAGCAACTATGTCTTTTAAAATATCAACGCTAAAGAAAGTTATCCCTAGCCCATTATGCTCAATCATTGATCCATTCATGAAACACACTCAATATTAGCTACACACAATGCACAAGTATGACAATAGTGCTCTCTATTTGGAGCTTTGTAAGAGCAGATGGAGACTCAAAATAAAAATAAAAATTGCATAAAAGTAAATAGATAGGCCCTTCGCAGAGGGAAGCAGAGATTTGCAAATGTGTCAGAGCTCAAAGCTTAAATTAGAGAGATAAAATTAATTTTGAGAGGCATGCTTTTCCTGTCAACGGAAACGATCGAGAATTACCAATATTTTCCATGCTAGACACATCATAGGCGGTTCCCAAACAGAAAATAAAGTTTATTTCCTTTCCACCATTCACTACTGGAATCAGAGAATTTGCCATCAGCCAGTTCTTTGTCGTCTGCTAGCGGACGGCACAGAAGGTATTTGACATCCGTTTACAAAAAGCAGACGACAAAGAGCGGACTCATGGCAAAGATATAGTTTGCCATCAGTGCATTCTTTGCCGTCTGCCAGCAGACGGCAAAGGGCTTAAAGGCAGACAGCAAAGAGACCAGCTGGGCCCCACTGGACCGTGGAGCGGGCTAGGTCAGTTGAACGGGCTGGATGCCGTCCGCTTGCTCTTTGCCGTCCGCTTTTGTGCTCTTTGCCGTCTTCTAGCAGACGGCAAAGAGGATGCCTATCTAACGGCCGTAACCCCCCCCCTCTCTCTCCCCCCACCTCACCCACCCCACCCGCCGCCCCAGCCCCGCCGTTCCCGACGCCGCCCAGCACCGCTGCTGGCCCCTGCGCCCGCCCCGCCCCCCGGCCCCTGCGCCCGCGACGCCCCACCGCCGGAGCCAGGCCGCGGCGAGCCCCGCGACGCCCCACCGTCGGAGCCAGGCCGCGGCGAGCCCCGTGACGCCCCACCGCCGGAGCCAGGCCGCGGCGCCGCCCCCCCTCCCCGCGGCCCTTCTCCACCACCGCGGCGCTTCCTTCCTCCCTGCGCCGGCCCTCCTCCACCACCGCGGCCCTCCTCCAAGGTGAGCTTTTTTTTTGTTTTTTGTTTTTGTTTTTTGCTGTTTAGGTTTAGGTTAATTAGTGCTAGGTTTAGGTTAGTGCTAGGTTTAGGTTGAGGTTTAGGTTTAGATAATTAGAAGAAGAAGAAGAAAGATGAGAAAAAAAAAGAAGTAGAAGAAGAAGAAGAAGAAGAGGAGGAGGAGAAGAAAAGAAGAAGAAGAAGAAGAAGAAGAAGAAGAAGAAGAAGAAGAAGAGGAGGAGGAGGAGAAGAAAAGAAAAAGAAGAAGAAGAAGAAGGAGAAGAAGAAGAAGAAGGGGAGAAGAAGAAGAGGAGAAGTATAGGAAGAAGAAGAAAAAGAGGAGAAGAGGAGAAGAAGAGGAAAAACAGAAGATGGCCTGAAGAAGAAGAAAAAGAAGAGAAGAAGAAGGAATAGAGGAGAATAGAAAAAAAATAGAAAAGTAGTTATATATATATAGATTTTTTATCGGGATTGAATATTCGTGTTGATCAGGTGGATTTAAATGTGCAGTTGTTTCTTCGCTGCGAGGGTCTGGTGTTCGACGACCTCCCCGTGCGTTTGACGAGCTCCCCTCCATTCGTGGGTGAGCACAAATGACATTTCCTCCTCCCCCCTTAATTTGCTCTGTTTCGGTCTTTGTGCCAATGAAACTTGCTAGCTATAGGTGTCTTCAATCATCAGTATGCGTGACCAGTATGCGTCTCCCGTTCGAAAGGGCGGCATCTATAAATATGCATGTCTTTGCATATTTATAACCGCCATCCATTCGAATTGTCCACGTTATCCATGGACAGCCCAAGTATATGTAGATTGGGTTCGTTTTCCCATGCTCTGCTCTGGATCCGATGCAGAATTTCGTCAGTGCCTCCCTGTTGTTCTCCGGGTACACATCCTCTCTGTTTATTGCCGAGATGTGTATCAGGAGAACAGCGGGGAGGTGCTGCCGAAATTTTGCGTCGGATCCGGAGCAGAGCATGGGAAAACGAACCCAATCTACACATACTCGGGTGGGATTAGGACCCATCTTTACCTATTAGCGTGTAGGTTGCATGGACATAATAAAAATTGACAAACTTCATTAACTGATGAATATATATGATGAATTATATATATATTTCTTTGGTGTTTAGTAGGTAGGCAAGATGAGTGATCGTGCGTAGATGTACACCGGTCACACTAGTCAGGAAGACATGAGCAATGAATGGTTAACAAAAACCAAGGGGTTTGTGAAAGCCGCATTTGCAAATGGCCAGAGAAAAACCTGGTGCCCCTGTGTTAGGTGCGACAACTTTTCTCAGAGGAAAGAGGATGAAATGGGTAAATACCTGCAGAAGTGGGGGTTTACGCCCGATTATACGGTGTGGACATTTCATGGAGAGTCTGCCCAATGTAACAGAGCTGAGGTGGTTCATCGTCGCACCGACGAGCATGGTACCGGGATCGAAGACATGGTGCAAGACTTTGATGATGCTCGGGATTCGGACGATGAGATGGAGGAATCTGCAAAGGCCTTCAATGAAATGTTGGAGTCTTCAAAACATCCAATCCACGAGCACACTGAGCTTTGTCAGCTGGATGCCATCGCACAAGTAATGGCTCTGAAGGCTCAATTCAACTTGGGCAGAGAATGCTACGACGCGATGATGACACTATTTGGACGCTTTCTACCCAAAGGCCATGTAATGCCTGCAAACCTGTACCAGTCGGACAAAATCCCCCGTGCACTTAAGATGCCCTATGAGAAGATAGATGCCTGTGAGAAAGGATGTGCCTTATTTAGGCTTGAGTATGCGGACTTGAACTATTGTCCCATTTGCAACTCTTCCAGGTATGTTGTGGTAGACAACGGTATGGGTGAGAAGAGGCAGACCAAAATCCCCGTTAATGTTCTTCGGTATCTGCCAATCGTACCAAGACTTCAACGTCTTTTCATGGTCGAAGAGACGGCCAGACAGATGACATGGCACAAAATGGGCAAAAGAACCGAACTAGATGCAGATGGGAATCAGATGATGGTACACACATCGGATGGTTCTGCGTGGAAGCACTTCGATGCATTACATGAGCAAAAAGCGGCAGATCCAAGGCATCCTCGAGTCTGCATCGACACGGATGGGTTCAATCTGTTTGGTATGACGGCAACCCAATACAGTTTTTGGCCTGTATTTGTCATTCCACTCAATCTCCCCCCGGACAGATTATGCAAAGAAGAACATTTTCCTGACGTTGATAATTCCAGGGCCCAACTATCCGGGGAACAATATGAATGTGTACATGCAGCCGCTTAAGGATGAATTGCAAGAAGCTTGGGATAATGGGTTCATGTACTCGATGCATGACTTGCCGGCGAATGCACTATTCGTTGGCTGGTGTACGCATGGAAGGTTCCCGTGCCCCACATGCAAGGCAGCTCTTTAGTTTCATTGGCTGCAGGCGGGTCACAAGTATTCTTGCTTCGACTTGCATAGACAGTTCCTGGATCCTCGCCATAAGTTCAGAAAAGAAAAGAAGAACTTCACCAAAGGTAGAGTTGTCAAAAACTCTGCACCACCTGCATTGACTGGCCAACAGATCCTGGATCAGTTAAACGCTCTCGAGCCTGTTCCAGAGCGTCCATGGTATTTCAAGGGGTATAATTCGGAACACGCCTGGACTCACAAGACGTGCTTGTGGGATCTGCCTTACTTGAAAGACCTCCTTCTTCCACACAACATCGACGTGATGCACACTGAAAAGAATATCGGCGAGGCCCTTTTTGGTATATTGTTCGGCATAGATGGGAAGTCAAAGGATAATACTAAGGCTAGAGTCGATCTGCAGTCTCTATGTGATAGACCATTACAAAACATGCGACAACCGAAAGGAAAGCAGAACTGGACGAAGCCAAAGGCATGGTTCAATCTTGGAAGGCCAGCTATGAGGGAAATTATCTTGTGGGTGAAAATGCAGTTAATGTTCCCGATGGGTATGCAGCGAATCTAAAGAGGGGAGCGAGTCTTGAAAAATTGAAAATATTTGGTCTCAAGAGTCATGATTGCCACATATGGCTTGAGCGGGTAATGCCGGTGATGTTGCGTGGCTTTATCCCTGAGGATGAATGGCTAGTACTGGCAGAGCTGAGCTATTTCATCCGTGTTCTTTGTGCGAAAGAACTATCGCCTGCCGTGATAGATGACATGGAAAAGTTGGCGCCGGAGTTGCTCTGCAAGTTAGAGAAGATCTTTTCACCGGGCTTCTTTAATCCAATGCAGCATTTGATTTTACATCTCCCGACCGAGGCAAGATTGGGGGGGCCCGTGCAAAATCGTTGGTGCTATGCAACTGAGAAGATGCAGAATACGTTTCGAGCAAAATGTAAAAATAAACGTAGAATTGAAGCATCGATGATCGAGGCATTCATTACTGAGGAGGCGGCAAACATCGTGACAGCACACTACGAAGCCAAAAATCATCATTTGCATAATCCGAAGCCTCGGTACAATGCTGGCGACCCTAAAAAGGTGGATCCAACCTCAGCCTATTCAAAGGGAAGCTCGCACCAGCCGGTGCTTCAAAAGCAATAGTGTTGGATGTCGAAGAATGGCGGACCATTTCGTTGTATATCTTCAACAACCTAACAGAAGTGCAGCCGTACATCGAGTAAGTTCTCGGTACATTGTTTCGCAACTCAGATATATTTCCTCCATTACATTGTGTGTGTGGCCATCGATGATTACAATGCTAACGAGGAGTGGTGTTGCGGGCTGCTCTTCAGAAAGAGAGAGTGACAACCCAGGCGCTTCTGGAGGAGAGGGACCGGGTGGCGGCGGAGAAGGAACTGCTGGCGGAGGAGAAGACGGCTAGGTTGTTGGAGGAGGAGAGGGCACGGAATGACGCGGCTCACCGGGCCATGTACGAGCTCCTCGTGGTAAGTTTCTTCTGCATATTAGCCAAATCATGCACGTAATGTTCGTTTCATTACTAACTAATATGACTGACTTGTCAAAACCAAATGTGCAGTCTATGTGCAAGAAGACTGGTCAGACCCCTCCGCCGATGCCGGTCATTACTAGAGCGGGAACGGTGAGTTTCATTTGAATGGTCATTATTTACTAGTCTTAACATTTGAGTGTCATCATGCTAACGAGACTTTGCAAATGATCTTTGGTGCAGCATAACTCCGGAGCCGCATCGCACAACCCTTCTCCAGGTGATACCGGCTCGAGGAACCCCGGTGCTTGACCTCCGGTAAGTTTTCTCTAGTGTTTTGCTTAACAAATGCATACTTAGCTTCGTACATGCTTGTTAGCCCTATTATGCCACATACTTAGCTTATTTTCCCCAAAAAAGACATACTTCGCTAATTATCCTCCAAAATGACATAATTAGCTTATTTAGTTCATTTATGACATAATTGTTGGAAATATGCCCTAGAGGCAATAATAAATTGGTTATTATTATATTTCCTTGTTCATGATAATCGTTTATTATCCATGCTATAATTGTATTGATTGGAAACTCAAATACATGTGTGGGTACATAGACAACACTGTGTCCCTAGTAAGCCTCTAGTTGACTAGCTTGTTGATCAAAGATGGTTAAGGTTTCCTAGCCATGGACATGAGATGTCATTTGATAACGGGATCACGTCATTAGGAGAATGATGTGATGGACAAGACCCAAACTGTAAACGTAGCATTTGATCGTGTCAGTTTATTGCTATTGTTTTCTGCATGTCAAGTATCTGTTCCTTTGACCATGAGATCATGCAACTCACTGACACCGGAGGAATACCTTGTGTGTATCAAACGTCGCAACGTAACTGGGTGACTATAAAGGTGCTCTACAGGTATCTCCGAGGGTGTCTGTTGGGTTGGCATGGATCAAGACTGGGATTTGTTACTCCGTATGACGGAGAGGTATCTCAGGGCCCACTCGGTAATACAACATCACAATGAGCCTTGCAAGCAATGTGACTAAAGTGTTAGCCACGAGATCTTGTATTACGGAACGAGTAAAGAGACTTGCCGGTAACGAGATTGAACTAGGTATAGTGATACCGACGATCGAATCTCGGGCAAGTAACATACCAAAGAACAAAGGGAACGGCATACGGGATTAACTGAATCCTTGACATAGAGGTTCGACCGATAAAGATCTTCGTAGAATATGTAGGAGCCAATATGGGCATCCAGGTCCCGCTATTGGTTATTGATCGTAGAGGTGTCTCGGTCATGTCTACATAGTTCTCGAACCCGCAGGGTCTACACACTTAACGTTTGGTGACGATTAGTATAATTGAGTTATTATGTTGGTGACCGAAAGTTGTTCGGAGTCCCGGATAAGATCCCGGACATGACGAGGATCTCCGGAATAGTCCGGAGGTAAAGATTGATATATGTGATAATAGTGTTTTGATCTCCGGAAGGGTTCCGGAGTTCACCGGAAGGGGTTCCGGATGTTTACCGAAGTGTTCGGGTGCAGCAACACTTTATATGAGCCAAAGGGATAAAGCCCACAAGGTATTGGAAAGTGCAAAAGTAGTTTTGCTGCCGCGTAAGCGGTACTACCGCTTGGTGAAGCGGTACTACCGCCCGAGCGGTACTACCGCTTGTGTGAAGCGGTACTACCGCCCAAGCGGTACTACCGCTTGTGTGAAGCGGTACTACCGCTTGTGCGCGGCTGTGCACGATTCGGCAGGGTCCGAATTGGACTCTTTTCCTGCGGGCCAAACCGACCTTGTGCGGGCAAAACCGACCCGGAGGAGGCTTTTACTCCAAGTTTAGACCCCAAGGCTCAACATATAAATAGAGGGGCAGGGCTAGCACACGGGACACATCAGGATTTCCCAAGCCGTGTGCCGGCAACCCTAGCCCTCTAGTTCCTCCGTCATAATCTCCGTAGCGCTTGGCGAAGCCCTGCAGAGATTGTTCCTCACCACCATCACCACGCCGTCGTGCTGCTGGAACTCAACCACTACTTCACCATCGCTCGCTGGATCGAGGAGGTGAAGGCGTCATCAAGCCGTACGTGTGTTGAACGCGGAGGTGCCGTCCGTTCGGCACTAGATCGGAAGGATCGTGATTGGATCGCGGGACGCTCGGCGATTTGGATCGCGAAGACGTTCGACTACATCAACCGCGTTTATTAACGCTTCCGCTTAGCGATCTACAAGGGTATGTAGATTCACTCTCCCTCTCGTAGATGCTCATCACCATGGATAGATCTTATGTGTGCGTAGGAAAATTTTTGTTTCCCATGCAACGTTCCCCAACAGTGGTATCAGAGCTAGGTCTATGCGTAGATGAGATCTCGAGTAGAACACAAACGAGTTGTGGGCGTGGATGTATACATATTGCTTGCCGTTACTAGTTGATACTTGATTCCGCGGTATTGTGAGATGAAGCGGCCCGGACCGACATTACGCGTACGCTTACGCGAGACTGGTTTCACCGCTGCGTGCACTTGTTGCATAAAGGTGACTGGCGGGTGTCTGTCTCTCTCACTTTAGTTGAATCGGTTCAATGAAGAGGGTTCTTTTAGAAGATCAAAAAGCAATCACTACACCACGTTGTGGTTTTGCGTAGGTAAGAATCGTTCTTGCTAGATACCCGTAGCAGCCACGTAAAATTTGCAACAACAATTAGAGGACGTCTAACTTGTTTTTGCAGGGTATGTTGTGATGTGATATGGCCAATTACATGATGAGATATATGTGATGTATGAGATGATCATGTTTTGTATAGAATATCACGACTTGCATGTCGATGAGTACGGCAACTGGCAGGAGCCATAGAGTTGTCTTTAATTATTGTATGACCTGCGTGTCAATCATTAAGCGCTATGTAATGCTTTACTTTATCGCTAAACGTTAGCTATAGTCGTGGAAGCAACAGTCGGCGCGACAACCTTATGGCGACACGTTGATGGAGATCAAGATGATGGAGATCATGGTGTCATGCCGGTGACGATGGAGATCATGCCGGTGCTTTGGAGATGGAGATCAAAAGCACAAGTTCATGGCCATATCATGTCACTTATGATTTGCATGTGATGTTAATCCTTTTATGCATCTTATTTTGCTTAGGACGACGGTAGCATTATAAGGTGATCCCTCACTTAAATTTCAAGATAAATTGTGTTCTCCCCAAGTGTGCACCGTTGCGAAAGTTCGTCGTTTCGAGACACGCCGTGATGATCGGGTGTGATAGACTCTACGTTCGCATACAACGGGTGTAAGCCATGTTACACGTGCGGAACACTCGGGTTAAACTTGACGAGCCTAGCATGTACAGACATGGCCTCGGAACACAAGAGACCGAAAGGTCGAACATGAGTCATATAGTAGATATGATCAACATGAAGATGTTCACCATTGAAACCACCTCAACTCACGTGATGATCGGACTTGAGTTGGTGGATTTGGATCATGTTACACTCGAATGATCGGAGGGATGTCAATTTGAGTGGGAGTTTTTTAAGTAATATGATTAACTAAACTCATTATCTAAGAACAATAATCTAAGTTGTCTTTGCTATATTTATGTTGTAGATCATGGCTCGCGCAGTAGCACCCCTGAATTTTAATGCGTTCCTAGAGAAAGCTAAGTTGAAAGATGATGGAAGTAACTTTGTGGACTGGGCCCGTAATCTAAGGATTATCCTTACGGCTTCCCAGAAGGCTTATGTCCTTGATGCACCGCTTGGTGATCCACCCGCTCCAGATGAGTCTCTAGACGTTGTGAACGCCTGGCAGGCTCGTTCTGATGATTACTCAATAGTTCAATGTGCAATGTTGTATGGCTTAGAACCGGGACTTCAAAGACGTTTTGAACGTCATGGAGCATATGAGATGTTCCAGGAGTTGAAGTTTATCTTTCAGAAGAATCCCCGGATCGAGAGATATGAGATCTCCGATAAGTTCTATGCTTGCAAGATGGAGGAGAACGGGTCTATCAGTGATCACGTGCTCAGAATGTCTGGGTACTCCACCCGTCTGGCTGAGTTAGGGATGCCCCTTCCGCCAGAGGCTATCACTGACAGAGTTCTTCAATCATTGCCACCTAGCTACAAGAGCTTCGTGTTGAACTATAACATGCACGGGATGAACAAGTCAGTCGCCGAGCTGTTTGCGATGCTGAAAGCCGCTGAGTCTGAAATTCAGAAGGAGCATCAAGTGTTGATGGTCAATAAAACCACTAGTTTCAAGAAAAATGGCAAGGGTAAGAAGGGTAACTCCAAGCAGAGTGGCAAAGCAGTTGCTCCTCTCGTGAAGAAACCCAAGGCTGGACCCAAACCAGAAACTGTGTGTTTTCATTGCAAGGGAACTGGACACTGGAAGCGGAATTGCCCCAAGTATTTGGCTGACAAGAAGGCGGCCAACAACAAACAAGGTATATATGATATACATGTTATTGATGTGTACCTTACCAACTCTCGTTGTAGTGCCTGGGTATTTGATACCGGTGCGGTTGCTCATATTTGCAACTCAAAACAGGAACTGCGGAATAGACGGAGGCTGGCAAAGGACGAAGTGACGATGCGCGTGGGAAATGGTTCCAAGGTTGATGTGATCGCCGTCGGCACGCTCGCTCTTCGATTACCGTCGGGATTAGTGATGAACCTAAATAAGTGTTATTTGGTGCCTGCGTTAAGCATGAACATTATATCTGGATCTTGTTTATTGCGAGACGGTTACTCATTTAAATCAGAGAATAATGGTTGTTCTATTTATATGAGTAATATCTTTTATGGTCATGCACCCGATGTGAGGGGTTTATTCTTGTTGAATCTCGATAGTAATGATACACATGTTCATAACATTGATGCCAAAAGATGTAGAATTGATAATGATGATACCACTTTCTTGTGGCACTGCCGTTTAGGTCATATTGGCGTAAAACGCATGAAGAAGCTCCATGCTGATGGACTTTTGGAGTCACTTGATTTTGAATCACTTGACACATGTGAGCCATGCCTCATGGGCAAGATGACTAAAACGCCGTTCTCTGGAACAATGGAACGGGCAAGTGACTTATTGGAAATCATACATACTGATGTGTGCGGTCCGATGAGTATTGAGGCGCGCGGTGGTTATCGTTACTTTCTCACCTTCACTGATGACTTAAGTAGATATGGGTATATTTACTTAATGAAACACAAGTCTGAAACATTTGAAAAGTTCAAACAATTTCAGAGTGAAGTTGAGAATCATCGTAACAAGAAGATTAAATTCCTACGATCTGATCGAGGAGGAGAATATCTGAGTTATGAGTTTGGCAGTCACTTAAGACAGTGTGGAATTGTTTCACAATTAACACCGCCTGGAACACCACAGCGTAATGGTGTGTCCGAACGTCGTAATCGAACCTTATTGGATATGGTGCGATCTATGATGTCTCTTGCCGATTTGCCACTATCGTTTTGGGGTTATGCATTAGAGACAGCTGCATTCACTTTAAATAGGGCACCATCGAAATCCGTTGAGACAACGCCATATGAACTTTGGTTTGGCAAGAAGCCAAAGCTGTCGTTTCTTAAAGTTTGGGGATGTGATGCTTATGTCAAAAAGCTTCAGCCTGAAAAGCTGGAACCCAAAGCGGAGAAATGCGTCTTCATAGGATACCCAAAAGAGACAGTTGGGTATACCTTCTACCTCAGATCCGAAGGCAAAGTGTTTGTCGCTAAAAACGGAGCATTTCTTGAGAAAGAGTTTCTCTCGAAAGAATTGAGTGGGAGGAAGATAGAACTTGATGAGGTTGTTGAACCTTTACTTCAACCTGAGAGTAGCGCAGCGCAGAAAGTTGTTTCTGTGGAGCCTACATTAGCTGAATAGGAAGTTAATGATGATGATCATGAAGCTTTGGATCAAGTTGCTATCGAACCTCGTAGGTCGACAAGGACGCGTACTGCTCCCGAGTGGTACGGCAACCCTGTCTTAGAGGTCATGTTGTTAGACAACGATGAACCTACGAGCTATGGAGAAGCGATGATGAGCCCGGATTCCGAGAAGTGGTTAGAGGCCATGAAATCCGAGATGGGATCCATGTATGAAAACAAAGTATGGACTTTGGAAGTATTACCTGAAGGGCGTAAGGCCATTCAGAACAAATGGATCTTTAAGAGGAAGACGGACGCGGACGGTAATGTCACCGTCTATAAAGCTCGACTTGTGGCAAAGGGTTTTTCACAAGTTCAAGGAGTTGACTACGATGAGACCTTCTCACCCGTAGCGATGCTTAAGTCCGTCAGAATCATGCAAGCATCTCGGAGTTGGAATCTTCGTTTTGATGAGGTGATCAAAGCGTTCGAGTTTATACAAGTTTACGGAGAAGCTTGTATTTACAAGAAAGTGAGTGGGAGCTCTATAGCGTTTCTAATATTATATGTGGATGACATATTGCTGATTGGAAACAATATAGAAATGCTGGAAAGCGTAAAGGAATATTTGAACAAGAGTTTTTCAATGAAGGACCTAGGAGAAGCTGCTTTCATATTAGGCATCAAGATCTATAGAGATAGATCGAGACGCTTAATAGGACTTTCACAAAGCACATACCTTGATAAGATTTTGAAGAAGTTCAAAATGGATCAGTCCAAGAAGGGGTTCTTGCCTGTTTTGCAAGGTGTGAAGTTGAGTAAGACTCAATGCCCAGTGACTGCAGAAGATAGAGAAAAGATGAGTGTCATCCCCTATGCTTCAGCCATAGGCTCTATCATGTATGCAATGCTGTGCACAAGACCCGATGTCAGCCTTGCCATAAGTATGGCCGGAAGGTTTCAAAGTGATCCAGGAATGGAACACTGGACGGCGGTCAAGAATATCCTGAAGTACCTGAAAAGGACTAAGGACATGTTTCTCGTTTATGGAGGTGATCAAAAGCTCGTCGTAAAGGGTTACGTCGATGGAAGCTTTGACACTGATCCGGATGACTCTAAGTCGCAAACCGGATACGTATTTATTCTTAATGGGGGTGCGGTTAGCTGGTGCAGTTCCAAGCAAAGCGTGGTAGCAGATTCTACATGTTTCAATTCCATCCGCGATTACATCAAGGAGGACGACATAAATATTTGCAAAGTACACACGGATCTAAATGTTGCAGATCCGATGACTAAACCTCTTCCAAGGGCTAAACATGAACAACACCAGAACTGCATGGGTGTTCGATTCATTACAATGTAAATCACATAGTGATGTGAACTAGATTATTGACTCTAGTGCAAGTGGGAGACTGTTGGAAATATGCCCTAGAGGCAATAATAAATTGGTTATTATTATATTTCCTTGTTCATGATAATCGTTTATTATCCATGCTATAATTGTATTGATTGGAAACTCAAATACATGTGTGGGTACATAGACAACACTGTGTCCCTAGTAAGCCTCTAGTTGACTAGCTTGTTGATCAAAGATGGTTAAGGTTTCCTAGCCATGGACATGAGATGTCATTTGATAACGGGATCACGTCATTAGGAGAATGATGTGATGGACAAGACCCAAACTGTAAACGTAGCATTTGATCGTGTCAGTTTATTGCTATTGTTTTCTGCATGTCAAGTATCTGTTCCTTTGACCATGAGATCATGCAACTCACTGACACCGGAGGAATACCTTGTGTGTATCAAACGTCGCAACGTAACTGGGTGACTATAAAGGTGCTCTACAGGTATCTCCGAGGGTGTCTGTTGGGTTGGCATGGATCAAGACTGGGATTTGTTACTCCGTATGACGGAGAGGTATCTCAGGGCCCACTCGGTAATACAACATCACAATGAGCCTTGCAAGCAATGTGACTAAAGTGTTAGCCACGAGATCTTGTATTACGGAACGAGTAAAGAGACTTGCCGGTAACGAGATTGAACTAGGTATAGTGATACCGACGATCGAATCTCGGGCAAGTAACATACCAAAGAACAAAGGGAACGGCATACGGGATTAACTGAATCCTTGACATAGAGGTTCGACCGATAAAGATCTTCGTAGAATATGTAGGAGCCAATATGGGCATCCAGGTCCCGCTATTGGTTATTGATCGTAGAGGTGTCTCGGTCATGTCTACATAGTTCTCGAACCCGCAGGGTCTACACACTTAACGTTTGGTGACGATTAGTATAATTGAGTTATTATGTTGGTGACCGAAAGTTGTTCGGAGTCCCGGATAAGATCCCGGACATGACGAGGATCTCCGGAATAGTCCGGAGGTAAAGATTGATATATGTGATAATAGTGTTTTGATCTCCGGAAGGGTTCCGGAGTTCACCGGAAGGGGTTCCGGATGTTTACCGAAGTGTTCGGGTGCAGCAACACTTTATATGAGCCAAAGGGATAAAGCCCACAAGGTATTGGAAAGTGCAAAAGTAGTTTTGCTGCCGCGTAAGCGGTACTACCGCTTGGTGAAGCGGTACTACCGCCCGAGCGGTACTACCGCTTGTGTGAAGCGGTACTACCGCCCAAGCGGTACTACCGCTTGTGTGAAGCGGTACTACCGCTTGTGCGCGGCTGTGCACGATTCGGCAGGGTCCGAATTGGACTCTTTTCCTGCGGGCCAAACCGACCTTGTGCGGGCAAAACCGACCCGGAGGAGGCTTTTACTCCAAGTTTAGACCCCAAGGCTCAACATATAAATAGAGGGGCAGGGCTAGCACACGGGACACATCAGGATTTCCCAAGCCGTGTGCCGGCAACCCTAGCCCTCTAGTTCCTCCGTCATAATCTCCGTAGCGCTTGGCGAAGCCCTGCAGAGATTGTTCCTCACCACCATCACCACGCCGTCGTGCTGCTGGAACTCAACCACTACTTCACCATCGCTCGCTGGATCGAGGAGGTGAAGGCGTCATCAAGCCGTACGTGTGTTGAACGCGGAGGTGCCGTCCGTTCGGCACTAGATCGGAAGGATCGTGATTGGATCGCGGGACGCTCGGCGATTTGGATCGCGAAGACGTTCGACTACATCAACCGCGTTTATTAACGCTTCCGCTTAGCGATCTACAAGGGTATGTAGATTCACTCTCCCTCTCGTAGATGCTCATCACCATGGATAGATCTTATGTGTGCGTAGGAAAATTTTTGTTTCCCATGCAACGTTCCCCAACAATAATTAGCTTATTCATTTCAAAAATGGCATAATAACCTTGGTTAGCTCATAAATGTCATATACTTAGCTTATTTTCCTCCAAAATGACATAATTACCTAAGTTAGCTCTGAAATGACCTATACTTACCTAAGTTAGCTAAAAAATGGCATAATTACCTAGGTTAGCACAAAAATGACCTGTACTTACCTTATTTTCCTCCAAATTGACATAATAAGTTTAGTTAGCACAAAAATGGCATAATTACCTAAGTTAGCTCTAAAATGACACAAATAAGGAATAAGAAGAAGAAAAACAAGGAAGAGGAGAAAAAGAAAGAATAGAAGAAGAAAGAGAAGAAAAAGAAAGAATAAAAGAAGAAGAATGAGAAGGAAAAGGATAAAAAGATAGAAGAGAAGAAGAAAGATGAGAAAAGGAGAGAAGAAGAAGAAAATATATTCTTATTCTTCCTTTTTCTCTTCTTTCTTTTTCTCCATCTTCTACTCCTTTTTATTATTCTTATTCTTCTTCTTTCTTTCTTCTTCTTCTTCTTCTTCTTCTTCTTATTCTTCTTCTTCTAGTCTTCTTCTTCTTCTTCTTCTTCTTCTTCTAGTCTTCTTCTTCTTCTTCTTCTTCTTCTTCTTCTTCTTTCTTCTTCTAGTCTTCTTCTTCTTCTTCTTCTTCTTCTTCGTCTTCTTCTTCTTCTTCTAACTTTCTTACTCCCATTTTTGCAGGTTTGATTCACTTCATGGAAGCAGGCATTGATGGACTGCTAGTGTTTAGTTTTTGTTTTGATTTGTATTGATGAACAATGTGAAACTATGTATGTATATATGGATGAACTCCGTGAAACTATGTATGTATTGGATCTTTTAATACCCTATGTGTTCTCTTGCATTCGATGGACTGCTAGATGTTGGATACATGGGCTATGCTTGAGGTTGAAACTATATATATCATATATGTCTTTTGAAAATGCAGGGATATAACAGAAAACAGACAAAACAGTAACAATACAGGCACTTTGCCGTCTGCCAGCCGACGGCAAAGACCTTTGCCGTCGGTAGGCGGACGGCAAAGGTGCCACGTGGCAGCAACCTATTCAACCTGGGAGCATCAGGTCTGACCATTTGGTCATTCTGCCGTCTGCCAGCAGACGGCAAAGACCAGCCTGGCAGACGGCAAAGACTAAGCAAAAGTGACGGTTAGCCACGAGTCTGCTGACGTCATAGGGCCGACGGCAAAGTTTGCCGTCCGTCGGCAGACGGCAAAGTCTGCCGTTAGCCACCTAACGGGGCTAACCACTATTCTTTGCCATCCATGATCTTTGCCGTCAGCTTGGCCAGGAAAGCGGACGGCAAACTTCTTTGCGGTCAGCTGTTTTTACACAGACGGCAAACAAAGTCATTACCGTGACTTTCAGTGCCGGAAGTGTTTGCCGTCCGTGGCAGACGGCAAAGACGTTTGCCGTCGGTGGCCTGGTCCTTTGCCGTCTGCTATGGAAGACGGCAAATTAGCTCATTCCTATAGTGATTCTTTCACAATCCATGGCTAGCCATATCCACGGGTGCCCTCCATACCAACACTTTCCAAGGAATTTTGTTATTATTATTTTTGATTCATTGTGGGACTGGGCATGCCTATTACCAGCCACTCTCTCGTGCAAAGAAAAGTGAATAAACACTCATCGTGAGAATAACACACCTAGCATGGAAAATATTGGCCACCCCCTGCCGCTTCATGAGTGGTACGGGCACACAAAACGGAAAATTATTTTGAAAATTTAGAGTTGGCACATGCAAATTTACTTGGAACGGCATGGAAATACCGCATATAGGTAGGTATGGTGGACTCATTTGGCACAACTTGGGTTTAAGGAGTTTGGATGCACAAGCAGTATTCCCGCTTAGTACAAATGAAGGCTAGCAAATAGATTGAGAAGCAACCAACCAAAAAGCGAAAGTGGTCATAAACATGCATTGAACATAACTAACACCGAATAATGCACCATAAGTAGGATATAATTTCGTTGCATAACTATTGACTTTATGTGCATGCATAGGGAATCACAAACCTTAACACCAATAGTCTTACTAAATCACAATTACTCACTAACATGACTCAGATATCATCATCTCCATATCGCAAAACTATTGCAAGGAATCAAACTTATCATATCCAATGATCTTTCATGAAAGTTTTTATTATATCCCTCTTGAATATTCATCACTTTGGGACCAAATTCATATCTTGTGCAAATTACCATTACTATTATCAACTCTCAAAAAGATATAAGTGAAGCATGAGAGTTCAAATATTTCTACAAAGCTTTATCTTATCGACTCTCAAAATAATATAAGTGAAGCATGAGAGTTTAAATATTTCTTCAAAATATAGCCACCGACGTGCTCAAAAAAGATTTAAGTGAAGCACTAGAGCAACTGCCTTGCTCAAAAAATTTAAGTGAAGCACAAAGAGTATTCTAACAAATCATGATAAATGTGTGGCTCTCTCAAATTGGTGTGTCCAGCAAAGATGATTGTGACAAACTAAAAACCAAACAAGCAAAGACTCATATAATACAAGACGCTCCAAGTAAAACACATATCATGTGATGAATAAAAATATAGCTCCAAGTAAAATTTCCGATAGTTGGTAGAAGAAAGAGGGGATGCCTTCCGGGGCATCCCCAAGCTTAGACGCTTGAGTCTTCCTTGAATATTACCTTGGGGTGCCTTGGGCATCCCCAAGCTTAGGCTCTTGCCACTCCTTATTTTTTCATCTATCGTGATGTCGCCAAAAACTTGAAAACTTCAATCACACAAAACTCAACAAAACCTTCGTGAGATCCGTTAGTATAACAAATAAATCTTTAACTTTAAGTACTGTAGTAAATTGATACATATTTAATATTGGCATAATGCTACTGTACTCCAACTTCTCCATGAATCATACCCCCTGCTACTTGTAGCTTGCGTTGGTATTTTCCCCGAAGAGGAAGGGATGATGCAGCACAGTAGAGATAAGTATTTCCCTCAGTTATGAAACCAAGGTTATCAATCCAGTAGGAGAATCACACAACAGCTCGTTACCAGTACCTGCACACAAACAACAAATCCTTGCACCCAACGCAAACAAGGGGTTGTCAATCCCTCGGCGGTAAGTTGCAAGATTAAATTTTATGTGATAGATAGATAGATTGAAACAAAAATAAAAAATAAAATAAATAAAGAAAAAGTGCAGCAAGGTATTTTTAGGGTTTTTAATATATGATTTAGATAGACCCGGGGGCCATAGTTTTCACTAGAGGCTTCTCTCATAAAAATAGCATACGGTAGGTAAACAAATTACTGTTGGGCAATTGATAGAAAAGCAAGTAATCATGACGATATCCAAGGCAATGATCATGTATATAGGCATCACGTCCGAGACAAGTAGACCGACTCCTGCCTGCATCTACTACTATTACTCCACACATCGACCGCTATCCAGCATGCATCTAGTGTATTAAGTCCATAAAGAACGGAGTAACGCCTTAAGCAAGATGACATGATGTAGACAAAGTAAACTCATGTATGAATAAACCCCATCTTTTTACCCTTAATAGCAACGATACATACGTGTCATGTCCCTTTTTGTCACTGGGATTGAGCACCGCAAGATCGAACCCATTACGAAGCACCTCTTCCCATGGCAAGATAAATCAATCTAGTTGGCCAAACCAAATCAATAGATCGGAGAAGAAATATGAAGCTATAATAATCATGCATTAAAGAGATCAGAGAAGACTCAAATAATATTCATGAATAATCTGATCATAAACTCACAATTCATCGGATCCCAACAAACACACCGCAAAAAGTGATTACATCGGATAGAACTCCAAGAACATCGAGGAGAACATTGTATTGAAGATCAAAAAGAGAGAAGAATCCATCTAGCTACTAACTATGGACCCGAAGGCTATGGTAAACTACTCACGCATCATCGGAATGGCAGCAAGGTTGATGTAGAGCCCCTCCGTGATCGATTCCCCCTCCGGCGGAGTGCCGGAAAAGGCCCCCAGATGGGATCTCTCGAGAATAAAAGCTTGCGGCGGTGGAAAAAGTATTTCGTGGACTCCTCTATTGGTTTCCCAATTTTCGGGAATTTTAGTGGTGGAATTAGGTCAAAAGAGGTAGAGGTGGGCCCACGAGTTACCAGGGCGCGACTGCCCCCCCCCAGGCGCACCCTGGTGGCTCGTGGCCACCTCTTGGGGCTTCTGGCCTTCTCCCGAAGCTTCTAGTGTTGGTTATGTCCAGAAAAAAATCTCCAAAAATTTCCTGGCATTTGGACTTCGTTCGGTATTGATATTCTGTAAAATCAAAAACAGGCAGCAAACAACAACTGGCACTGGGCACTAAGTTAATAGGTTAGTCCCAAAAATGATATATAATTGATGTATATGTATATAAAAACATCCAAGATTGATAATATAATAGCATGGAACAATAAAAAATTATAGATACGTTGGAGACGTATCAGCATCCCCAAGCTTAATTCTCTCTCGTCCTCGAGTAGGTAAATGATAAAAACAAAAAATTTGATGTGGAATGCTGCCTATCATATTCATCATATATTCTTTTCTTTTATAGCATGGACATATGGACTTGAATGATTCAAAGCAATAGTCTATAGTTTGACATGAAGATATAAATACTCAAGCATGCTAACAAGCAACCATGTCTTTCAAAATATCAACGCTAAAGAAAGTTATCCCTAGCCCATTATGCTCAATCATTGATCCATTCATGAAACACACTCCATATTAGCTACATCCAATGCACAAGTATGCCGATACTGCTCTCTAGATGGTGCTTTATAAGAGAAGATGGAGACTCAAATAGAAATAAAAATTGCATAAAAGTAAATAGATAGGCCCTTCGCAGAGGGAAGTAGAGATTTGCTAATGTGCCAGAGCTCAAAGCTTAAATTAGAGAGATAAAAAAATATTTTGGGAGGCATGCTTTTCCTGTCAACGAAAACGACCGAGAATTCCCAATATCTTCCATGCTAGACACATCATAGGCGGTTCCCAAACAGAAAGTAAAGTTTATTTCCTTTCCACCATTCTTTCACAATCCATGGCTAGCCGTATCCACGGGTGCCTTCCATACCTACACTTTCCAAGGAATTTTGTTGTTATTAATTTTGATTTCATTGTGGGACTGGGCATCCCTATTACCAGCCACTTTCTCGTGCAATGACAAGTGAATAAACACTCATCTTGAGAATAACACACCTATCATGGAAAATATTGGCCACCCCCTGCCGCTTCATGAGCGGTACGGGCACACAAAACGGAAAAAATTATTTTGAAAATTAGAGTTGGCACACGCAAATTTACTTGGAACGGCATGGGAATACTTCATATAGGTAGATATAGTGGACTCATTTGGCACAACTTGGGTTTAAGGAGTTTCGATGCACAAGCAGTATTTCCGCTTAGTACAAATGAAGGCTAGCAAATAGATTAAGAAGCAACCAACCAAAAAGCGAAAACGGTCATAAACATGCATTGAACATAACTAACACCGAATAATTCACCATAAGTAGGATATAATTTCGTTGCATAACTAATTACTTTACGTGCATGCATAGGGAATCACAAACTTTAACACCAATATTCTTCCTAAATCACAATTACTCACTAACATGACTCACATATCATCATCTCCATATCGCAAAACTATTGCAAGGAATCACACTTATCATATCCAATGATCTATATGAAAATTACCGTTACTATCATTAACTCTCAAAAAGATTTAAGTGAAGCATGAGAGTGCAAATATTTTTGCAAAATTTCAATCTTTTCAGCTCTCAAAATAATATAAGTGAAGCATGAGAGTTCATTTCTTCAAAATTTTAATCTTGTCAACTCTCAAAATAATATAAGTGAAGCATGAGAGTTCATTTCTTCAAAATATAGCCACCACCGTGCTCAAAAAGATTTAAGTGAAGCACTAGAGCAACTGCCTAGCTCAAAAAATTTAAGTGAAGCACATAGAGTATTCTAACAAATCATGATAACGTGTGGCTCTCTCAAAATAGGTGTGTTCAGCAAGGATGATTGTGACAAACTAAAAAGCAAACAAAGCAAAGACTCATATAATTCAAGACGCTCCAAGTAAAACACATATCATGTGACGAATAAAAATATAGCTCCAAGTAAAATTACCGATGGTTGGTAGAAGAAAGTGGGGATGCCTTCCGGGGCATCCCCAAGCTTAGACGCTTGTGGCTTCCTTGAATATTACCTTGGGGTGCCTCGGGCATCCCCAAGCTTAGGCTCTTGCTACTCCTTATTCCTTCATCCATCGTGATTTCACCCAAAACTTGAAAACTTCAATCACACAAAACTAAACAAAACCTTCGTGAGATCCGTTAGTATAACAAAACAAATCACTACTTTAAGTACTGTTGCAAACCCATTCATATTTTATATTTGCATTATACCTACTGTATTCTAACTTCTCCATGGCTTATACCCCTCGATACAATCCATAGTTTCATCAAAACAAGCAAGCAACACATCAAAAAGAGAATCTGTCAAAAACAGAATAGTCTGTAGAAATCTATTTAAAAGACATACTTATGTAACTCCAAAAATTCTGCTAAATTAGGAAAACGTGGGAAATTCATATATAAATACTGTGTAAAAATTTCAGATTTTTCTGACGCTACAGTACAGAACCAAAATTCCAGCACTGGACGCAAAACTTTCTGTTTTCCAAACAGCATCAATTATACTATCTTCCAAATCATCCTAAAGGCTTTACTTGGCACAAACACTAATTAAAAACATAAAAACTCAATCATAACAGTAGGATAAATATGAAAACACACAATAACAGAAACAAAAGATAAAAATTTATTTTATTCATTGGGTTGCCTCCCAACAAGCGCTACTGTTTTATGCCCCTAGCTAGGCATAATGCATAGTTTCAAGTATTGTCATCTTTCAAGTTGATTCCATAAGTGGCCCTCATAATAGATTCATATGGTGATTTAATTTTCTTCCTAGGGAAATGTTCCATACCCTTTTTTAGTGGAAACTAAAATTTTATATTCCCTTCTTTCATGTCAATAACGGCACCTATGGTTCTTAAGAACGGTCTACCAAGTATTATTGGGCAAGAAGGATTGCATTCAATGTCAAGTACAATAAAATCAACGGGCACATAGTTCCTATTTGCAAGAATAAGAACATCATTAATTCTACCCAAAGGCTTTTTAATAGTGGAATCTGCAAGATGCAAATTAAGAGAACATTCATCTATATTGGTGAAACCAAGAACATCACATAGAGATTTCGGAATTGTGGAAACGCTAGCACCCAAATCCCATAAAGCATTGCACTCATAATTTTTAATTTTAACTTTAATGGTGGGTTCCCATTCATCATATAAATTTCTAGGAATTGAAATTTCTAGTTCTAGCTTTTCTTCTAACGCATTCATCATTTCTTCTACGATGTGTTTAGTAAAAGCCCTGTTGTGTTCATAAGCGTTGGGTGAATTTATCATGGATTGTAACAAAGAAATGCACTCAATCAAAGAACAACTATCATAATTAAAATCTTTGTAATCCAAGAGAGTGGGCACATCGCTATTTAACGTTTTTACCTCTCCAAACCCACTTTTATCAACATTTTTATCAAGATTTTCACCCTCCGAATTATGGAGACGCTCTTTAGCTAAAGTTGACTCTTCTTCAGTCCCCTTTTCATCAAGTTTAATATTGCTAAACAAAGAATCTATAGATGAAACACCAATCATTTTAATATCCTCATCATTACTACGATAAAAACCGGGAGGAATCGCTTTTTCTAAAAAATCTCGTTTAGCTTTTAGCGTAGCGGTTCTTTTCTTACTCTCGTCCATGGAGACATATAAAGCTTTAATTGATTCATTAATATCAATTTTAGGTGGTAAAATTTTAGTCTTAAGATTTTCCACATCATTAATAATTCTATCAATGCTCCTAGACATATCATCAAGTTTACTCAATTTTTCTTCTATCGTAGTGTTGAAATTTTTTTGAGCATTAATAAATTCTTTAATATTACTTTCAAGATCAGAGGGCATCCTATTATTATTATTATTATTATTATAAGAATTACCATAAGGATTGCCATAATTATTAGAGGAATTTCCAGGAAACGGTCTAGCATTGAAATTACCTCTATGAGCATTACTATTAAAATTGTTTCGCGAGACAAAATTCACATTAATAGCATCATTATTTTGCTCAATCAAAGTGGACAATGGCACATCATTAGGATCAATATGAGCATTTTTACTAGCAACCAATTTCATAAGTGCATCAACTTTATCACTCAAAGTATTAATTTCTTCAACCGAATTCACCTTTTTACTAGTGGGAACTCTTTTAGTATGCCATTGTGAATAATTTGCCATAATATTATCAAGCAATTTAGTAGCTTCTCCCAATGTAATTTCCATAAAAGTACCACCCGCGGCGGAATCTAAAAGATTTCTAGAGACAAAATTTAATCCCGCATAAAATTTTTGTATGATCATCCACAAATTTAAACCATGAGTAGGGCAATTTCTTATCATTAATTTCATCCTTTCCGAAGATTGGGCAACATGTTCATGATCAAGTTGCTTGAAATTCATAATTTGATTTCTAAGGGAAATAATTTTTGCGGGAGGAAAATACTTAGTAATAAAAGCATCTTTACACCTATCCCAAGAATCGATACTATTACGTGGTAAAGATGAAAACCAAATTTTTGCATGATCCTGCAATGAGAATGGGAATAATTTTAATTTCACAATATCATTATCCACATCTTTTTTATTTTGCATATCACACAATTCTACGAAAGTGTAAAGATGGGATGCAGCATCTTCATTAGGACTACCAGAAAATTGATCTTTCATCACAAGATTAAGCAAAGCGGCATTAATATCACAAGTCTCCACACTAGCGGCGGGAGGAGCAATTGGAGGACTAATAAAATCATTATTATTATTATTGGAAAAATTACACAATTTTGTATTTTCTTGAGACATCATGACTACGCAATCAAGATAGCAAGCAAACAAAGAAGCAAACAAGAAAAAGGCAAACGGAAAATATTTTTGTATTTTTGTAAAAACTTTTTAGAAGTGGGGGAGATGAAAACGAGAGGCAAAGGCAAATAAAGTAAATGCAAGGAGATGTGATTTTATGCGAAGGTACTTGATAGATGTTGATGATGTCTCCCCGGCAACGGCGCTAGAAATTCTTCCTGCTACTTGTAGCTTGCGTTGGTATTTTCCCCGAAGAGGAAGGGATGATGCAGCACAGTAGAGATAAGGATTTCCCTCAGATATGAAACCAAGGTTATCAATCCAGTAGGAGAATCACGCAACACCTCGTTAGCAGTACATGCACACAAACAATAAATCCTTGCACCCAACGCAAACAAGGGGTTGTCAATCCCTCGGCGGTAAGATGCAAGATTAAATTGTATGTGATAGATAGATAAATTGAAACAAAAATACAAAATAAAATAAATAAATAAAAAGTGCAGCAAAGTATTTTTAGGGTTTTTAATTTATGATTTAGATAGACCCGGCGGCCATAGTTTTCACTAGAGGCTTCTCTCATAAAAATAGCATACGGTGGGTAAACAAATTACTGTTGGGCAATTGATAGAAAAGCAAATAATCATGACGATATCCAAGGCAATGATCATGTATATAGGCATCACGTCCGAGACAAGTAGACCGACTCCTGCCTGCATCTACTATTATTACTCCACACATCTACCGCTATCCAGCATGCATCTAGTGTATTAAGTCCATAAAGAACGGAGTAACGCCTTAAGCAAGATGACATGATGTAGACAAAGTAAACTCACGCATGAATAAACCCCATCTTTTTACCCTTAATAGCAACGATACATACGTGTCATGTCCCTTTCTGTCACTGGGATTGAGCACCGCAAGATCGAACCCATTACAAAGCACCTCTTCCCATGGCAAGATAAATCAATCTAGTTGGCCAAACCAAATCAATAGATCGGAGAAGAAATACGAAGCTATAATAATCATGCATAAAAGAGATCAGAGAAGAGTCAAATAATATTCATGGATAATCTGATCATAAACTCACAATTCATTGGATCCCAACAAACACACCGCAAAAAGTGATTACATCGGATAGAACTCCAAGAACATCGAGGAGAACATTGTATTGAAGATCAAAAAGAGAGAAGAAGCCATCTAGCTACGAACTATGGACCCGAAGGTATGTGGTAAACTACTCACGCATCGTCGGAAGGGCAGCAAGGTTGATGTAGAGCCCCTCCGTGATCGATTCCCCCTCCGGCGGAGTGCCGGAAAAGGCCCCCAGATGGGATCTCTCGAGAACAAAAGCTTGCGGCGGCGGAAAAAGTATTTCGTGGACTCCTCTTTTGGTTTCCTGATTTTTGAGAATTTATAGTGGTGGAATTAGGTCAAAAGAGGCAGAGGTGGGCCACGAGGCACCAGGGCGCGCCTGCCCCCCAGGCCCTGGTGGCTCGTGGCCACCTCCTGGGGCTTCTGGCCTTCTCCCGAAGCTTCTAGTGTTGGTTATGTCCAGAAAAAAATCTCCAAAAAGTTTCGTGGCATTTGGACTTCGTTTGGTATTGATATTCTGTAAAACCAAAAACAGGCAGTAAACAGCAACTGGCACTGGGCACTAAGTTAATAGGTTAGTCCCAAAAAATTATATATAATTGCTGTAAATGTATATAAAAACATCCAAGATTGATAATATAACAGCATGGAACAATAAAAAATTATAGATACATTGGAGACGTATCACCCCCCGATACGATCCATAGATTCATCGAAATAAGCAAACTATGCAACAAAAACAGAATCTGGCTAAAACAGAACAGTCTGTAAAGATCTATTTAAAATCCATACTTTTGTAACTCAACAAATTCTGAAAAATTAGAACAACGTGGGCAATTCATATACCAATACTGTGTAAAAATTTCAGATTTTTCTGACGCTCCAGTACAGAATTAAAATTCCAGCACTGGACGCAAAACTTTCAGTTTTCCAAATAGCATCAATTATACTAACTTCCAAATCATCCCAAAGGCTTTACTTGGCACAAACACTAATTAAAACATAAAAACACAATCATAACAGTAGCATAATTGTGTCAACACTCAAGAACTTATTTTATTCATTGGGTTGTCTCCCAACAAGCTCTTTGTTTATAGCCATTAAGATAGGTCTGAGATTTTAATGATGCTTTCATGAAAGATAATAATAGAAACACAAAGGGAGCATCATGAAGCATATGAAAAACACACTTAAGTCTAACATACTTCATATGCATAGGCATTTTATAGGAGAACAAATTATCAAGACAAGCAATATCTAGCATATGCCAATAGGAAGAATGGAGCATTAATAATTTCAACATAACGAGAGGCAATTTAGTAACATGAAGATTTCTACAAGCATATTTTCCTCTCTCATAATAATTATATGTAGGATCATAATCAAACTCAACAATATAGCTATCATATACAATTTTATCTTCATGATCCACATGCATAAAAGTTTTATAATCTTCCAAGATAGTGGGATTAACATCAACTAAAAACATGACCTCTCCAAACCCACTTTTATCAAAAATTTCATAAGATTGATAATTCTCCAAAGTAGTGGGATCATTATTACCTAAAGTTGACACTCTTCCAAACCCACTTTTAATAGTATTGCAAACATTATTATCAATAACATATTCATCATGAGGCTTAAATAAATTTTCAAGATCATAAGAAGCATTATCACCCCAATCATGATCATTGCAATAAGAAGTGGACATAATAAAATTATCATCCCCAAGCTTGTAGTTTTGCATATTATTAGCACAATTCACATTAATAGAATTTATAATAACATCATTGCAATCATGCTTTTCAATCAAGGAGCTATCATGAATCACTTTATAAATTTCTTCTTCTAACACTTCATCACAATTTTTAGATTCATGATTTTCAAGCAAAACTTCATAGAGAAAATCAAGAGCACTCAAATCACTAGCAATTGGTTCATTATAATTGGATCTTTTGAAAACATTAGCGAGTGAATGAGGATCCATAGTGATCTTAAATTTTTGTTTTACTTACTGTTCTTGAGTGTTGTCATGGCAATAAAAGCAGGCAAGCAAATAAAATATTTTTGTGTTTTTGTAAAATTGTTTTAGAAGTGGGGGAGATAAAAACGAGAGGTAAAGGCAAATAAAATAAATGCAAGGAGATGAAAGTTTATGCGTAGGTACTTGATAGATGTTGATGATGTCTCCCCGACAACGGCGCCATAAATTCTTCCTGCTACTTGTGAGCTACGTTGGGATTTCCCCGAAGAGGAGGGGATGATGCAGTACAGTAGAGATAAGTATTTCCCTCAGTTATGAAACCAAGGTTATCAATCCAGTAGGAGAATCACGCAACAACTCGTTAGCAGTACCTGCACACAAAACAACAAATCCTTGCACCCAACGCAAACAAGGGGTAATCAATCCCTTGGCGGTTAATTGCAAGATTAAATTGTACGGTGATAGATAAATAGATCGAACAAAAATACAAAATAAAATAAATAAAGTAAAAGTGCAGCAAAGTAATTTTATGATTTTTAATATATGATTTGGATAGACCCGGGGGCCATAGTTTTCACAAGAGGCTTCTCTCATGAAAATAGCATACGGTGGGTGAACAAATTACTGTTAGGCAATTGATAGAAAAGCAAATAATCATGACGATATCCAAGGCAATGATCATGTATATAGGCATCACGTCCGAGACAAGTAGACCGACTCCTGCCTGCATCTACTACTATTACTCCACACATCGACCGCTATCCAGCATGCATCTAGTGTATTAAGTCCATAAAGAACGGAGTAACGCCTTAAGCAACATGACATGATGAAGACAAAATAAACTCACGCATGAATAAACCCCATCTTTTTACCCTTAATAGCAATGATACATACATGCTATGTCCCTTTCTGTCATTGGGACTGAGCACCGCAAGATCGAACCCATTACAAAGCGCCTCTCCCATTGCAAGATAAATCAATCTAGTTGGCCAAACCAAATCAATAGATCGGAGAGAAATACGAAGCTATAATAATCATGCATAAAAGAATTCAGAGAAGACTCAAATAATATTCATGGATAATCTGATCATAAACTCACAATTCATCGGATCCCAACAAACACACCGCAAAAAGTGATTACATCGGATAGAACTCCAAGAACATCGAGGAGAACATTGTATTGAAGATCAAAAAGAGAGAAGAAGCCATCTAGCTACTAACTATGGACCCGAAGGTCTGTGGTAAACTACTCACGCATCATCGGAAGGGCAGTAAGGATGATGTAGAGCCCCTCCGTGATCTATTCCCCCTCCGGCGGAGTACCGGATAAGGCCTCTAGATGGGATCTCTCAAGAACAAAAGCTTGTGGCGGCGAAAAAAGTATTTCGTGGATTCCTTTGTTGGTTTCCCGATTTTAGAGAATTTATAGAGGTGGAATTAGGTCAAACGGAGCTGTGTGGGCCCCACGAGGTACCAGGGCGTGCCCTCCCGGGGCGCTCCGTGGTGCCTCGTGGGCCACTGCTTCATCTTCTCGTCCCCTCCCAAAGCTTCTAGTGTTTGTTATGTCCAGAAAAAATCTCCAAAAAGTTTCGTGGAATTTGGACTTCGTTTGGTACTGATATTCTGCAAAACCAAAAATAGGCAAAAAACAGCAACTAGCACTGGGCGCTAGGTTACTAGGTTAGTCCTAAAAAATGATATATAATTGTTGTAAATGTATATAAAAACATCCAAGATTGATACTATAATAGCATGGAACAATAAAAAATTATAGATACGTTGGAGACGTATCAGGGATCAATTGTAGTCCTTTCAATAAGTAAGAGCGTCGAACCCAACGTGGAGCAGAAGGAAATGACAATCAGTTTTCAGCAAGGTATTCTCTGCAAGTACTGAAAGTAGCGGTAACAGATAGTTTTGATAGCAAGATAATTCGTAACAAGTAACAAGTAACAAGTATAATAAAGTGCTGCAAGGTGGCCCAATCCTTTTTATAGCAAAGGACAAGCCGGAACGAACTCGTATAATAAGCAAAGCATTCTCGAGGATACATGGGAATTTCATCTAGTCACTTTCATCATGTTTGTTTGATTCGCGTTCGCTACTTTGATAATTTGATATGTGGGTGGACCGGTGCTACTTGTGAGCTTCGTTGGGATTTCCCCGAAGAGGAGGGGATGATCCAGTATAGTAGAGATAAGTATTTCCCTCAGTTATGAAACCAAGGTTATCAATCCAGTAGGAGAATCACGCAACAACTCATTAGCAGTACCTGCACACAAAACAACAAATCCTCGCACCCAACGCGAACAAGGGGTTGTCAAACCCTTGGCGGTCAATTGCAAGATTAAATTGTACGGTGATAGATAAATAGATCGAACAAAAATACAAAATAAAATAAATAAAGTAAAAGTGCAGCAAGGTATTTTTAGGATTTTTAATATATAATTAAGGTAGACCTGGGGGCCATAGTTTTCACTAGAGGCTTCTCTCTTGAAAATAGCATACTGTGGGTGAACAAATTACTGTTGGGCAATTGATAGAAAAGCAAATAATCATGACGATATCCAAGGCAATGATCATGTATATAGGCATCACGTCCAAGACAAGTAGACCGACTCCTGCCTGCATCTACTACTATTACTCCACGCATCGACCGCTATCAAGCATGCATCTAGTGTATTAAGTCCATAAAGAATGGAGTAACGCCTTAAGCAAGATGACATGATGTAGACAAAGTAAACTAACGCATGAATAAACTCCATCTTTTTATCCTTAATAGCAATGATACTTACGTGTCATGTCCCTTGTCGGTACGAAAACCGGCAGATCTCGGGTAGGGGATCCGAACTGTAGGTCTAGGAATCAATGGGTAACAGGGAAACTAGAGACAGCGATTTACCCAGGTTCAGGCCCTCTCGAAGAGGTAATACCCTACGTCCTGCTTGATTGTATTTATATGTTTGTATGAAGGTTACAGAGTTGATCTACCTCGAGATCGGATGGGCTAACCCCTAAGCAATGGATATGATGATCCTCTACGGACTAAACCCTCTGGTTTATATTGACACCAGGGGGTCCTAGGGTTACATATAGTCGGTTACCATCAGGGGATAATCATGCCCGCCATGCCAATTATTCCTTGGAGGAGACGCCAAGTCTTCGGAGGTTTCCTTCTGATGCACGGGGCCGCCCACAATCCGGCCTTCCATCGACGAGTACAGAGCGGCCCACCAGCCCGGCCTACGAGAGATAGGCCGGCGGCCCGAGTACCCCCTAGTCCAGGACACCCTCAGTAGCCCCCGAAATAGCCTCCAATGCCGAAGTTGACAGTCTTCGGCAGCTTCATGCTTCGCAGGTCTTCGGCTTGTGTGGCAAGTTCCTCCCTGTACCTGTATCTGATTTGGCAATAGTTCAGCCACTAATAGCTCGGTTGTCGAAGAATCTTCTGATGGGCGGGGCCTCATGGGGCCCGCCATACCGCTTTTCTGTGCCTAGAATTAAATGACAACCCACGATTCCTATGCATCGAAGGAATGCGAGCAGCCCGATACTGTTTTACAAAAACGCCCCTCGTCGGAGGGGGGAGACAGCGCCCTTTTAATAGGCTAAAGGCGAGGAGGCTAACGTACCCCAGCCATTCTTCCTCACATCCCTGCGAGGTCACATCAGCAAACAATGGCGAGCGTCTCAGGTTCTTCCTCGCGCCCTCACGGTCCCCGTCAGGGCGATTGGGCGAGCTGCTCTATATCCCGCATGCAATTACGCATGCTCGAGACGCAGGGATATCTTCCTGCGTCAGATCTCGCATCCACCCGTCCCGGATTAACTTCCGCAGACGGGGAGGTTTTCGCAGAAAACTTTCCTTCCCCACATGGGGAGGAAAGGGTGTGTTTCGTGCCCTTCCTCTTGCGAGGGCTGGGATTCCCCATTCATCCTTTCTTTAGGGGTCTATTAGAGTTTTACGGGATCCAACTCCACCACCTTACCCCAGGATCGATTCTTCATATATTAGGCTTCGTCGCTCTTTGCGAAATGTTCCTGGGCTGCGAGGCCCACTTCGAGTTGTGGAGGAAGTTCTTCTGCCTTGTCCCCCGTACCTGAGGAGGGACAATCTATGAGGTCGGTAGGGCCGAAGCATGGCGCATCGCCGAAACCGGATACCCCGTAGGGACTCCGAAGAAAGATGCCGAAGAGTGGACTTCGGAATGGTTTTATATCGAAGACGTCCCCCTCTTTGATCCAATCCGGAAGGGGCTGCCCGAATTCTCATTGGTCCCGCCGAAGAAGCGGTTCAACTGGCGTCCGAAGAGTCCTTCCCAAGAGGAAAGTGCCGAAGTGACTCGGCTGGCCACCCAAGTAAGGTGGCTATCCCACAACGGGCTAACCGTTATCGACGTGGTAGCCGCAGCCATCGCCCGGTGCGTCCAACCTCTCCAACAGAGAACGCACCCGCTTTGGTGCTACAACGGGGAAGATAATGCAACCCGGTACAGACGGATGGGACCTGCTGACCAGGCGGCGTTGGCAGCCATACTGGCCGATCTCTTCAAGGGAGAAGAGCAGGAATTTGCTCGGCTAAAGCCCAAGGAAGGCTTCTCGAGCTACAAACCCATTGAAATGGTGAGTCCGACCACGTTTTATAGTTCGGAAAGCACCCCAAATTTTTCTTAACCAGATTCCTGTCCTATCCGAACAGAACTGGAGGCGCTGGATCGAGACAGTGAGCTGCCCTGCTCCTCAACCGGAGAATTACTCTCATGACGATGATCCTGGGTTCCATGATGAACCTGAAACATCAATTAATTTCGAGGAGGGGGTCTTCTATTAGGAGAGCCTTGATGGTTCTAAGGTGGCCCTTTTGGCCGATCATCCTGGGGCGCTTCCCTCTTGAAAGAAACACTCAGCCGCTGCTGCCCCGAATATACTGACACCTACTCCCAAGGGCGCCGCACGACGCGCCGAACAGCCGCAAGAGCGGCACCAGCGGCCCCAACGACGAGTAGTCGTGGGGTGACTAGACGCGCGGCCCCAATGGGAGCTACATCGACCGCGCCCCGCCCGAAGAGGTAACGCATCCGCCGTACCGTGACAGCCTCTATCTTTGACATCCACCGAATATGCCAATAATTTTCTCCACGGTGTCCCGCAGACGATATATGGAACCGCCCTCGGCTGGGGATGTTGAAGAGGCGCCGAGGGGTGACTCAAACCCGAGATCGCCAGCTGTAGCCGGAGTTACTCCGGGGGTCCCTGCCGAGGAACAACATCCCACGGACTCAGGTGGCGTCTCGGTCACTAACTCCGAGGTTGAAAGTGTGATGAATCATCGGCGGCATAAGGCGTCAGTTCGGCACTCCGCGTTTTCCGATCAGGAGTTTAATGCCCTAAGTTCGGTAGACGCGTACCTTGGCACTGCCCGAACGGGCCTTGAAGGGGCCGTAAAGCTCATGTCTGCGAATGTGCAGGTATGGTATTTGTTTTGACAACTAGTATCTAACCCAGTAGCCCCCGAGCCTTGATTTGAGTGGGACGGCCGAATTAAGGGTCTGATATGTTTAATGCCATGCTATTGTGCAGACTGTTCGGGAGCAAAACAAAAAGCTGTCCGAGGACCTCAAGCTGGCGCAAACAGAGTTAGAGTCTGTGAAAGCCGAGCTAGAGGGTGTGAAGAAATTCACCAGAGAGGCACATGGTAAGTGCCGAACTCAAAGTTGGTTTTTTTTAAATGTGATGGAACACCTCTGCTAATGAAAGATGATTCCATAGCAGCCGAGTCGATAAATCAGCTGCGGAAGGATCTGGATATTGCCAGAGAAGCTCAAAGGTATGCTGAGTCACAGCAAGAGGCTGGCTACCTGGTGCTTTCCCAAATTTATGAGGAGAGGGATAAGTTGAAGGCGGAAGGCGAACAACAGGCTCAAGAAATCAAGAGTTTGAAAACTCAATTGACCCTATCCCAAGAGGAGAACCAGAGACTGAAAGCGGGCATGTTCAGTGAGTGCGACCCAGTATTTTTAGTTCATAAACTGTACGTAGTAGACAGCAATATGAACAACACCGCGTCTCATTGTAGTTCTTCTAACCAGATGCCCCGAAGAGGAGGCCGGCTCTTGTGGGCGGGACCTGCTGAAGGAGCTATCCGCCTTGCACAAGCGGGCCGAAAGACCATGAAGAGCATGTTCAAAGCATTGTGGCCTAGTGAGGTGGCTCCGGAAGGGATGGCCGAACTCACAAATCGGTTCAAAGGAGCTCGGCGCCGATTTGAGCTATGGAAGATGTCATCTTGTCATGAAGGAGCATGGGAAGCTTGGGCGATGATCAAGACCCGCTTCACCAAGCTGGAACCGGAGCATTTAGCTAGGGTTGGGCCAGTAGGGCCAGATGGGCAGGAAGTGCCCGTGCATCTGGTATATGACCAGGTTATGCCCGCAGCTCGGCTGTCCCAAGCAGATTGTGCTCTGGAGACCATAATAGATGATCTTGATCAAGATTAACAGGTTGATTCTATGTATCTATGTACTTTACATCAAGTAGTCTCCAAACCGTGCGTAGAACGTTGTCTTAACCAGCCATCGGCTTCCGCCTCCTCGGCCAGGAGCCGAGGAGTGTTTCCTACTGTGTGATCCGAAAACACCGGACACACTTCGGAGAACGAGGCAATCCGGCCATGTGGTGCAAACAGACAAAAACATGCTTGGGGAGTTATGTTATATTACTGTGTAACGTAAGAAATATCTTCCGACGAAAATAGTTCCGCTATGGGTCCCTTTCGTTGGGTTACCACGTTAGCCGTGGATGGATAACCGAATATCCGAAGTAGACGGGGATGGTTACTTTGGGAAAATACCCCGGAAACTTGGCGATAGGTACCAATTATTTTCACTTCCCCCATGGCCGACCAATTGTGTTCTTAAGAACGCTAGCTTTTGGCTTCACCCGTCTGAGGTACGTACACGGGAAATCCGGACGTAACAATCACAGAGGTGCTCCCTTTACTCCCTAGCCGAACAATCGGGAATGTAGGGGGTAAACACAGGAGCGAGGTAACCCAGCTTGGCCAAATCTTAAGTCAAATTGATGCATATAGTGGCTTTAAAACGATGCGGGAAGGTTGCAACCTCGTAAAAGACGGATGGTTGCATAAATAAAATATGATTGGCTCCGTAAAAGAAGCCCCCAGGTAACAGCGTGTGGTACATTCAAAGATGTTTGCCGAAGAAAAACTTAACGTAGTTCGGCATATCCGAACACAACCCGGGAGATACTATTGACTAGAAAAATATAAATCCTAGAAGGATAAACCGAATAAGGTAAGGTCGCGGAGCTAGCCGTAGAAACGTCGTAGCCGAGCTGCGTTCCAAGGGTTTGGTTCGAGGCGGTCGTCCTTTGGGTCGCGGAGACGGTATGCTCCGCCCGTCAGTACTTGATCGATTATGAAGGGCCCCTCCCATTTGGGCGACAGCTTATGCTTCTGCTTCTCCGGGAGGCGCAGGACTAGATCGCCGACGCTGTAGGCCTTCGCCCGTACTTCCCTGCTCTGATAACGTCTGGCCTGCTACTAATAAAAAGCAGAACGAGCCCGAGCTATGTCGCGCTCTCCCTCCAGGGCGTCCAGGTCATCTTGCCGATCCAGCTCGGCCTCCTTTTCTTCATACATACGCACCCGAGGGGCGTCATGAATAAGGTCGCTAGGGAGGACTGCTTCTGCCCCATACACCATGAAGAACGGTGTGTAGCCCGTGGATCGATTAGGAGTGGTGCGTAGGCCCCACAGTACGGAGTCAAGCTCCTCGACCCAATGGCAGTCGGATTCTTTTAAAGATCGGACCAAACGGGGCTTGATGCCGCTCAAGATCAATCCATTAGCTCTCTCGACCTGTCCATTAGACTGCGGGTGATACACCGAGGCGTAGTCGAGCTTAATGCCTAAATTAGCGCACCAGTCTTTGACTTCCTGGGCGGTAAGATTGGATCCGTTGTCCGTTATTATGCTATGGGGGACACCGTAACGGTGTACGACGCCGGATATAAAATCGATGACCGGCTTAGACTTGGCTGAAGTTACCGGTTTTGCCTCAATCCATTTAGTAAATTTGTCTACCATGACGAGTAGATACTTCTTTTTCTTGGTCCCCCCTTTAAGTGGTCCGACCATGTCTAGCCCCCAGACCGCGAAAGGCCAAGTAACTGGTATTGTCCGAATGGCCGTGGGGGGCATATGGCTCTGATTGGCGAAGAGCTGGCATCCAACGCAATGTTGGACCAATGTTTGGGCGTCTGTTCGGGCAGTGGGCCAGAAGAACCCTGCTCGGAAAGCCTTGCTGACCAAGGCCCGAGCTGCCGCGTGGTGACCACCCATGCCAGCGTGAATCTCGGCCAGGAGCTGCCTTCCCTCCTCTTCGGATATATATCTCTGGAGGACGCCAGTAGTGCTTTTCTTATATAGTTCTCCCTCGTCGACTTTATAGGCTTTAGATCGTCGAATGATACGCCTTGCCTCAGTCTGGTCGGCCGGTAATTCTTGGCGGAGGAGGTAGGCAAGGAAGGGCTCGGTCCATGGCGCGACTACCGCCATGACTTCGTGAGCTGAAGATGTCATTTCAATTACCGAGCCCCCGATAATTCCTTCGTCTGGTTCGATAGGCGGAGGGACGAGCTGTCCTGAGGTATTGGATTCCGAGCCCTGGGCATCCTCCTGCCACACCACGGACGGCTTGAAGAGTCGTTCTAAAAAGGTGTTCTCATGGACACAGTCACGCTTGGCACCCATTCGAGCAAGGATATCGGCAGCTTGATTGCTGTCTCTAGGTATATGGTGAAGTTCCAGTCCTTCAAAGTGGGCGGAAATTTTTAGGACGGCGTTGCGGTATGCTGTCATTTTCGGGTCTTTTGCGTCGAATTGGCCGTTGACTTGAGAGATGGCGAGATTAGAATCTCCCCGTACCTCGAGCCGCTGTATGCCCATTGACACCGCAATCCGAAGTCCATGTAGCAGAGCCTCGTATTCGACTACGTTGTTGGAGTCGGTGTACATGATCTGGAGTATGTACCGAATATTATCGCCAGTGGGGGATGTGAGGACCACTCCAGCCCCCAGCCCAGCGAGCATTTTGGAGCCGTCGAAGTACATCGTCCAATGCGAGTATGTACTGTACTCCCTAGGGAGTTCGGCTTCCGTCCATTCCGCCACGAAATCAGCCAAAACTTGAGATTTAATAGCTCGGCATGGTCTATATATGATTTCGAAGGGGAGGAGTTCTATAGCCCATTTGGCTATGCGGCCGGTGGCGTCTCGATTATTGATTATTTCATTTAGTGGTACTTCGGATCCCACCGTAACCGAGCACTCCTGGAAGTAATGGTGGAGCTTTCGGGATGCCATGAAAACTGCGTAGGCGATCTTCTGATAATGCAGGTACCTCGGTTTACATGGGGTGAGCACTTTAGATACGTAGTACACAGGCTTCTGCACCTGGAGCTTGTGACCGTCTGCCTCTCGTTCGACGACGAGAACCGCGCTGACCACCTGATTCGTGGCCGAGATATATAGCAGCATTGGCTCACCCGGGCTGGGTGCTGTCAAGATCGGGTTGCTGGCCAGTAGAGTTTTTATTTCTTCGAGTGCTGCCGCCACTTCACTGGTCCATTCGAAGTTCTTTGTCCGTTTGAGCAATTTATATAGCGGTAAGGCTTTTTCTCCGAGGTGTGAGATGAAGCGGCTTAGGGCTGCAATAGTGCCGGCAAGTTTCTGGACGTGTTTGAGCTCAGTGGGGATAACCAGCTCGGACAGTGCCCGTATTTTCGCTGGGTTGGCTTCTATTCCTCTATGGGAAACGATGAATCCGAGCAGCCTACCGGCCGGCACTCCGAAGACGCACTTTTCCGGATTGAGCCGTATATCAAAAGTCCGAAGACTATCAAAGGTTTGCCGGAGATCGTCCACCAGCTGGCTGACGTGTTTGGTTTTGATGACCACGTCGTCCACATATGCTTCGACTGTTTTGCCGATTTGTTTTTCCAAACATGTTTGAATCATGCACTGGTATGTAGCCCCTGCGTTCTTTAATCCGAAGGGCATTGTGTTGAAATAGAATGGCCCGTAAGGAGTGATGAATGCAGTGGCCGCTTGGTCGGACTCCTTCATTTTAATTTGATGGTATCCGGAGTAAGCGTCGAGGAAACACAGTGAGTCATGCCCGGCGGTGGCGTCTATGATCTGGTCTATGCGGGGTAAGGGGAAAGGATCCTTGGGGCTGGCCTTGTTTAAATCCTTGAAATCGACGCACAACCGCCAGGACTTATCCTTCTTTGGTACCATGACTAGATTGGCCAACCACTTTGGATGTTTGATATCCCGGATGAATCCGGCTTGGAGCAACTTTGCCAGTTCCTCGCCCATAGCCTGACGCTTGGGTTCGGAAAACTGACGCAGAGACTGTTTGACTGGCTTGAAACCCTTAATGATGTTCAAGCTGTGCTCGGCTAATCTACGCGGGATCCCTGGCATGTCTGACGGGTGCTAGGCGAAGATATCCCAGTTTTCACGCAAAAATTTGCACAGCTCTTCATCGACCGCGGGGTCCAGCTGAGCTCCAATGGACGCCGTCTTGTTGGGATCTGTTGGGTGCACTTGGAATTTGACGATTTCATCCGCTGGTTTAAAGGACGTGGATTTGGGCCTTTTATCGAGGATTACGTCGTCCTTATCCACCGTTGAGTGGAGCGCGGTCAGTTCTTCAGCTGCGAGGGCTTCGGACAGTGCTTCGAGGGCGAGGGATGTTGTTTTGTTCTCAGCCCGAAGAGCTCTGTCCGGATCACTTATTATTGTGATCACGCCGTTTGGCCCTGGCATTTTAAGCTTCATGTACCCATAATGGGGGACTGCATGGAATCGTGCGAAGGCATCGCGCCCTAATAAGGCATGGTAGCCACTGTAGAAGGGCACGATGTGGAAAACCAGTTCTTTGGATCGGTAGTTCCGAAGACCACATCAAGAGCTACTCGGCCACTGGAACGAGCCTCCTTTCCGGGGATGATCCCTCGAAAGGTGGTGTGACTTTGCTCAATGCGGGATCTGTCAAACTGCATTTTGTCCAAGGTGTCCTCGTAAATGAGGTTTAGCCCGCTACCGCCGTCCATTAGCACCTTTTGGAGTCGGAATCCATCCACTATGGGATCAAGGACAAGGGCGGCAGCTGCTCGAGTAGGGCGGGACCTCGGCTGGTCTTGTTCACTGAAAGTGATGGGTATGTTTGTCCATGAGTCTGTCTCTGCCACATGGTGAATTTGAGCGAGCTCTCGGAGAGCTCTCTTCCTCTGATTCTTCGAGGAATATGTCTCGTAGATTGTTAAGATCTCGGCGTCATCATCAAAGGGCGTTGCTGGACTTTTATTTGAGTACGGGCCTCCAAGGATGACTTCGCCGCTCTTGGCGACTTGCCTGACCACCCAACAAGCTCGAGGGCTGTGGGTTGGGTTTGTGTTGAGGAGGACGGAGTGTATGGGGCATGGTTTATCCAGCAGTTCATCAAGGACCATTCTGGATCTTGTCAGGGGTTTCATCCTTTTCTCGGATGGCTCGTATTGGGGTGTCCGGCGAGGGTGTGCGTGTTTTGCCCGAGCTCGGTTTGGCTCCTCTGTACGGATTGACTCTGTTTGCTCGAGCTGACCCTGCCAAGCATACTCCATGGCGCAGTATTTGGACACCAGATCTGATAAATCAGAGAAATTTTGGATGTGGGGGTGGGCGAGGGCGTTTAAGACGCCCTCGTCTCGGCAGTTCTGTTGGAAGATCTCCAGAATGTCCTTGTTGCAGCCGTCCGTCATCTTATTTTTGACGATAAGGAATCTGGCCCAGAAGTGCCGAACTGTCTCTCTGGGCTGCTGCTTAACGTACATTAAGTCCCATATGTCGGGCCGTCCTGAGTTATCTAGACAGTACTCAATGTGGGGGGTGGTGGGATAAAAAATTTGATCCCAGCGGAGTGGGAATCCGGAGTTTTGGCGGCCGCGTCCTGGATTGACGTGGAATCCAATGCGCCGAGCTCTGGATAATTGGCTCGGTGCGGGTGCGTGGATCTGGAATTGCGTGCTGAACCAGACTTCGGCTCTAAACCCTCTCCAGAATGGAGTTCGGCTGCCGAGCTGGAGGATGAAGCCTGCTGGTCGAAAACTGGCACCTCATGCGCTTTCGGTTCTGAGGGACGGGGTGAGCCCTTCGTGGGGCCTTCGATAGTGGCAACCAAGTGAGTGGTGGCAGGGGCGTGAATTTCCCTATCGTCGGTTTTAAGCCCGATCTGATCGTAGACCGAGGACTGGCCGTCGGTGATTCCCAGGGCCTGGATCCGATCTAGTATCCCGTTCAATAACGAGAGATCTGTCGGCTCCAAGCTCTGGCAGTTTGCGGGGTCGACCCGTAGTATGGCCGTGACGGGGGTGTCTGAATTCGCCCCGTAGTCATGTTCGGCCGAGGCTGATCTTCGGCAGCCGAGCGCGGAGAGTAGGTCCGGGCTCAAGGCTGGATCTGCAGTGGCGGCCGTCTCGGTAGTGGGGTTGGCCGTACTCGAAGTCGGTGCTTCAGGATTTGTGGATTCTTCAGGCGAGGCTGAGGACCCCGTGAGGATAAGATCTCCCCGGGAGTCGGCGACGAACTCTAAGTTTCCGAACCTGATCTCCTGATCGGGGGTGAAGCTATTGACCCGGCCAAGGTGACCGGCCGGGTCAGCGTGTAGCACGACGCTGCCGAACGTGAAGAGCTGGCCGGGAACGAAAGTGTCCCTGCGGCTAGCGCTATCGCTGATGATTAGGCGAGCCATTGATCCTTGATGACCCACGGCGGAACTCTCAATGAAAGCACCAATGTCGGTACCAAAACCGGCAGATCTCGGGTAGGGGATCTGAACTGTAGGTCTAGGAATCAATGGGTAACAGGGAACATAGAGACATCGATTTACCCAGGTTTAGGCCCTCTCGAAGAGGTAATACCCTACGTCCTGCTTGATTGTATTGATATGTTTGTATGAAGGTTACAGAGTTGATCTACCTCGAGATCGGATGGGCTAAACCCTAGGCAATGGATATGATGATCCTCTACGGACTAAACCCTCTGGTTTATATAGACACCAGGGGGTCCTAGGGTTACATATACTCGGTTACCATCAGGGGATAATCATGCCGGCCACGCCAATTATTCCTTGGAGGAGACGCCCAGTCTTCGAAGGTTTCCTTCTGATGCACGGGGCCCCCACAATCCGGCCTTCCATCGACAAGTAGAGAGCGGCCCACCAGCCCGGCCTACGAGAGATAGGCCGGCGGCCTGAATACCCCCTAGTCCAGGACACCCTCATCCCTTTCTGTCACTGGGATTGAGCACCGCAAGATCGAACCCATTACAAAGCACCTCTCCCAATGCAAGATAAATCAATCTAGTTGGCCAAACCAAATCAATAGATCGGAGAGAAATACAAAGCTATAATAATCATGCATAAAAGAGTTCAGAGAAAACTCAAATAATATTCATGGATAATCTGATCATAAACTCACAATTCATCGGATCCCAACAAACACACCGCAAAAAGTGATTACATCAGATAGAACTCCAAGAACATCGAGGAGAACATTGTATTGAAGATCAAAAAGAGAGAAGAAGCCATCTAGCTACTAACTATGGACCCGAAGGTCTGTGGTAAACTACTCACGCATCATCGGAAGGGTAGCAAGGATGATGGAGAGCCCCTCCGTGATCGAATCCCCCTCCGGCAGAGTGCCGGAAAAGGCCTCCAGATGGGATCTCTCGAGAACAGGAACTTGCGGCAGCGGAAAAAGTATTTCGTGGACTCCTCTGTTGGTTTCCCGATTTTAGAGAATTTATAAAGGTGGAATTAGGTCAAATGGAGCAGAGGTGGGCCCACGAGGCACCAGGGTGCACCACCCCCCTGGGGCGCGCCTTGGTGGCTTGTGGCCACCTCCTCTGGCTTCTGGCCCTCTCCCAAAGCTTCTAGTGTCTCTTATGTCCAGAAAAAAATCTCCAAAAAATTTCATGGCATTTGGACTTCGTTTGGTACTGATATTCTGGAAAACCAAAAACAGGCAAAAAACAGCAACTGGCACTGGGTACTAAGTTAATAGGTTAGCCCCAAAAAATGATATATAATTGCTGTAAATGTATATAAAAAACATCCAAGATTGAAACTATAATAGCATGGAACAATCAAAAATTATAGATACGTTAGGGACGTATCAAGCATCCCCAAGCTTAATTCCTGCTCATCCTCGAGTAGGTAAATAATAAAAACAGAATTTTTGATGTGGAATGCTACCTATCATATTCATCATATATTCATTTCTTTGTAGCATGGACATTTGGACTTGAATGATTCAAAGCAATAATCTATAGTTTGACATGGAGATATAAATATACAAGCATACTAACAAGCAACCATGTCTTTCAAAATATCAACGCTAAAGAAAGTTATCCCTAGCCATTATGCTCAATCATTGATCCATTCATGAAACACACTCAATATTTGCTACACACAATGCACAAGTATGACAATAGTGCTCTCTAGTTGGTGCTTTGTAAGAGAAGATGGAGACTCAAAATAAAAATAATTTTGCATAAAAGTAAATAGATAGGCCCTTCGCAGAGGGAAGCAGAGATTTGCAAATGTGCCAGAGCTCAAGGCTTAAATTAGAGAGATAAAATTATTTTGAGAGGCATGCTTTTCCTGTCAACAAAAACGACTGAGAATTCCCAATATCTTCCATGCTAGACACATTATAGGCGGTTCCCAAACAGAAAATAAAGTTTATTTCCTTTCCACCATTCTTTCACAATCCATGGCTAGCCGTATCCACGGGTGCCCTCCATACCAACACTTTCCAAGGAATTTATTATTATCAGCATATTAAAAAAAATTCATTTCGGGACTGGGCATCCCTATTACCGGCCACTCTCTCGTGCAATGACAAGTGAATAAACACTCATCGTGAGAATAACACACCTAGCATGGAAAATATTGGCCACCCCCTGCCACTTCATGAGCGGTACGGGCACAAAAAATGGAAAATTATTTTGAAAAATTAGAGTTGGCACATGCAAATTTACTTGGAACTGCATGGAAATACCGCATATAGCTTGGTATGGTGGACTCATTTGGCACAACTTGGGTTTAAGGAGTTGGATGCACAAGCAGTATTCCCGCTTAGTGCAAATGAAGGCTAGCAAATAGATTGAGAAGCAACCAACCAAAAAGCGAAAACGGTCATAAACATGCATTGAACATAACTAACACCGAATAATGCACCATAAGTAGGATATAATTTCGTTGCATAACTATTGACTTAATGTGCATGCATAGGGAATCATAAACCTTAAACACCAATATTCTTACTAAATCATAATTACTCACTAACATGACTCACATATTATCATCTCCATATCGCAAAACTATTGCAAGGAATCAAACTTATCATATCCAATGATCTTTCATGAAAGTTTTTATTATATCCCTCTTGAATATTCATCACTTTGGGACCAAATTCATATCTTGTGTAAATTACCATTACTATTATCAACTCTCAAAAAGATATAAGTGAAGCATGAGAGTGCAAATATTTCTTCAAAATTTTATCTTATCAACTCTCAAAATAATATAAGTGAAGCATGAGAGTTTAATTATTTCTTCAAAATTTTATCTTATCAACTCTCAAAATAATATAAGTGAAGCATGAGAGTTCAAATATTTCTTCAAAATATAGCCACCGTTGTGTTCAAAAAGATTTAAGTGAAGCACTAGAGCAACTGCCTAGCTCAAAAGGTTTAAGTGAAGCACATAGAGTATTCTAACAAATCATGATTAACGTGTGGCTCTCTCAAATAGGTGTGTCCAGCAAGGATGATTGTGACAACTAAAAAGCAAACAAAGCAAAGACTCATATAATACATGACGCTCCAAGTAAAACACATATCAAGTGATGAATAAAAATATAGCTCCGAGTAAAATTACAGATAGTTGGTAGAAGAAAGAGGGGATGCCTTCCGAGGCATCCCCAAGATTAGACGCTTGAATCTTCCTTGAATATTACCTTGGGGTGCCTTGGGCATCCCCAAGCTTAGGCTCTTGCCACTCCTTATTCCTTCATCTATCGTGATCTCACCCAAAACTTCAAAACTTTAATCACACAAAACTCAACAAAACCTTCATGAGATCCGTTAGTATAACAAATATATCCTTAACTCTAAGTACTGTAGTAAATTCATTCATATTTAATATTGGCATAATGTTACTGTACTCAAACTTCTCCATGACTCATACCCCCCCCCCCCCCCACCCGATACGATCCATAGATTCATCAAAATAAGCAAAGTATGCAACAAAACCAGAATCTGTCTAAAACAGAACAGTCTGTAAAGATCTATTTAAAATCTATACTTCTGTAACTCCAAAAATTCTGAAAAATTAGGACAACGTGGGCAATTCACATACCAATACTGTGTACAAATTCCAGATTTTTCTGACGCTCCAGTACAGAATTAAAATTCCAGCACTGGACGCAAAACTTTCTGTTTTCCAAACAGTATCAATTATACTATCTTCCAAATCATCCTAAAGGCATTACTTGGCACAAACACTAATTAAAGCATCAAAACACAATCATAATAGTAGCATAGTTGTGTAAACACACAAGAATAGAAACAAAAAGTGAAAACTTTATTTTATTCATTGGGTTGCCTCCCAACAAGCGCTATTGTTTTATGCCCCTAGCTAGGCATAATGCATGGTTTCAAGTATTATCATCCTTGGTTTCCAACTCCTCAATCACACATCCATTTTTTCTAGTAGATTAAACATAGGTAGTTCTCATCGTCACACTTCTAGGCACAAAATCAAGAATTTTACTTTTGTGAATAGGTTCCTTAATTATATCAATGAAACTCGGGTGCACGCTAATCATTTTAAGATCCTCATTTCCCTTACTAGAAGTAGCACCATGCTACTTGTAGCTTGCGTTGGTATTATCCCCGAAGAGGAAGGGATGATGCAGCATAGTAGAGATAAGTATTTCCCTCAGTTATGAAACCAAGGTTATCAATCCAGTAGGAGAATCACACAACACCTCGTTAGCAGCACCTGCACACAAACAATAAATCTTTGCACCCAACGCAAACAAGGGGTTGTCAATCCCTCGGCGGTAAGTTGCAAGATTAAATTGTATATGATAGATAGATAGATTGAAACAAAAATACAAAATAAAATAAATAGAGAAAAATTGCAGCAAGTATTTTTAGGGTTTTAGTATATGATTTATATAGACCCGGGGGCCATAGTTTTCACTAGAGGCTTCTCTCAAGAATATAGCATGCGGTGGGTAAACAAATTACTATTGGGCAATTAATAGAAAAGCAAATAATCATGACGATATCCAAGGCAATGATCATGTATATAGGCATCACGTCCGAGACAAGTAGACCGACTCCTGCCTGCATCTACTACTATTACTCCACACATCGACCGCTATCCAGCATGCATCTAGTGTATCCAGCATGCTATCCAGATGACATGATGTAGACAAAGTAAACTCACGCATGAATAAACCCCATCTTTTTACCCTTAATAGCAACGATACATACGTGTCATGTCCCTTTCTGTCACTGGGATTGAGCACCGCAAGATCGAACCCATTACAAAGCACCTCTCCCATTGCAAGATAAATCAATCTGGTTGGCCAAACCAAATCAATAGATCGGAGAAGAAATACGAAGCTATAATAATCATGAATAAAAGAGATCAGAGAAGACTCAAATAATATTCATGGATAATCTGATCATAAACTGACAATTCATCGGATCCCAACAAACACACCGCAAAAAGTGATTACATCGGATAGAACTCCAAGAACATCGAGGAGAACATTGTATTGAAGATCAAAAAGAGAGAAGAAGCCATCTAGCTACAAACTATGGACCCGAAGGTCTGTGGTAAACTACTCATGCATCATCGGAAGGGCAGCAAGGGTTTTGTAGAGCCCCTCCATGATCGATTCCCCCTCCGGTGGAGTACCAGAGAAGGCCTCCAGATGGGATCTCTCGAGAACAGAAACTTGCGGCGGTGGAAAAAGTATTTCGTGGACTCCCGTGAGGGTTTCTGATTTTTTGGGAATTTATAGTGGTGGAATTAGGTCAAACGGAGCTGGGGTGGGCCCACGAGTCACCAGGGCGTGCCTGCCCCCCCAGGCGCGCCCTGATGGCTCGTGGACACCTCCTCTGGCGTCTGGTCATCTCCCGAAGCTTCTAGTGTCTATCTTGTCCAGAAAAAAATCTCCAAAAAGTTTCGTGGCATTTGGACTTCGTTTGGTATTGATATTCTGTAAAACAAAAAATAGGCAGAAAACAGCAACTGGCACTGGGCACTAAGTTAGTAGGTTAGTCTCCAAAAATGATATATAATTGCTGTAAATGCATATAAAAACATCCAAGATTGATAATATAACAGCATGGAACAATAAAAAATTATAGATATGTTGGAGACGTATCAGCATCCCCAAGCTTAATTCCTGCTCGTCCTCGAGTAGGTAAATGATAAAAACAGAATTTTTGATGTGGAATGCTGCCTATCATATTCATCATATTCTTTTTCTTTTATAGCATGGACATTGGACTTGAGTGATTCAAAGCAATAGTCTATAATTTGACATGAAGATATAAATACTCAAGCATGCTAACAAGCAACCATGTCTTTCAAAATATCAACGCTAAAGAAAGCTATCCCTAGCCCATTATGCTCAATCATTGATCCATTCATGAAACACACTCAAATATTAGCTACATCCAATGCACAAGTATGACAATAGTGCTCTCTAGTTGGTGCTTTATAAGAGAAGATGGAGGCTCAAAGTAAAAATAAAAATTGCATAAAAGTAAATAGATAGGACCTTCGCAGAGGGAAGCAGAGATTTGTCAAATGTGCCAGAGCTCAAAGCTTAAATTAGAGAAATAAAAATATTTTGAGAGGCATGCTTTTCCTGTCAACGAAAATGACCGAGAATTTCCAATATCTTCCATGCTAGACACATCATAGGCGGTTCCCAAACAGAAAGTAAAGTTTATTTCCTTTCCACCATTCTTTCACAATCCATGGCTAGCCGTATCCACGGGTGCCCTCCATATCATCACTTTCCAAGGAATTTTGTTGTTATTAATTTTTTATTTCATTATGGGACTGGGCATCCCTATTACCAACCATTCTCTCGTGCAATGACAAGTGAATAAACACTCATCATGAGAATAACACACCTAGCATGGAAAATATTGGCCACCCCCTACCGCTTCATGAGCGGTACGGACACACAAAACGGAAAATTATTTTGAAAATTAGAGTTGGCACACATAAATTTACTTGGAACGGCATCGAAATACCGCATATAGGTAGATATAGTGGACTCATTTGGCACAACTTTGGTTTAAGGAGTTTGGATGCACAAGCAGTATTTCCGCTTAGTTCAAATGAAGGCTAGCAAAAGATTGAGAAGCAACCAACTAAAAAGCGCAAACGGTCATAAACATGCATTGAACATAACTAACACCGAATAATGCACCATAAGTAGGATATAATTTCTTTGCATAACTATTGACTTAATGTGCATGCATAGGGAATCACGAACCTTAACACTAATATTCTTACTAAATCACAATTACTCACTAACATGACTGACATATTATCATTTCCATATCGCAAAACTATTGCAAGGAATCACACCTATCATATCCAATGATCTATATGAAAGTTTTTATTATATTGTAACATCCCCAGATCTTAACCCTGTCGTTAAGCTAATTAATTACCATGTCATCATGATCATCCTAAATAAATTGCATTTAGAAAATAATTCAACTCAAATTCAAAATTCAAATAACAAGTGAAATTAGAAAAACTCCAAACTTATAAACAAAAATGTTCATAATATTGCAAAAATTCCCAAAGAAATTAAAAAAATAAAACCAACATTAATTGAATTCTTAATTTGACTTTAGCAACCAAAACAGTACCCCAAAACAGCCTTATTAAATCCGTTTCATTTTTGAAAAATAAAGTGAATTCAATTCAGTCCCAGACTTTTTGTGACAGTGCTAGACATTACCTAGTAATTGATTTGGCAAGTTATGTAATTTACAAAAGTCATTTGCTAGCTAAAAGAAAATGCAACAGAAAAGAATAAAAAGAAACAGCAGAAGAAATAAAGAAAAAGGAAAAAAAGAACAGAACGCATTGTTGGACTGGGCTCTACGTGCACACAGTGCGGCCCAGCCCAACAGCGCCGGCCTTTCGTCAACCTCCTGCCGCGCAGGAGGCCGACCGAGCGCGCGCGCCCGCTCCGCTACAGTCGCCGCGGGGTGGATAAGATCTCCACCGCGGACGTCCTGGACCGGCCGAGATCTTTTTCCCCCTTCCCCACGCGCTGCTGCAGCTCCTCTCCGCCATGGGCACCGCTGCCTTCGCCGTTGCTTCGCCGCCCGCGTAGCTACCGCCGTCCCCGCGTCCCCGGAGTGTGCCAGAACGCTTTGCCGGCCACGACTACGATGACTGCGGCCTTCCATTTGACCGGACGAGCCCCACATCGACGCCGACGAGCTCTTCTTCCTCCTCGGCTCTGACGAATTCCGATGACGAATCCGGCCCCAACAAGTCTTCCCCGAGCCCATTTTGCACCTCTGCAGGGTCACCATGAGCACCTCCGTCTTTCCCCTCATCTCTCTCTCTCTCTCTCGGTCACCCTCTAGCTGCCATTCCCGACGTGACCGAGCCCGCCTCCATGTGAGCTCATCGCCGGTGACCCTCCGGTGACCAAATGGTCACGCGCCGATGCTCGTTGAGCTCGCATGCGCACGTAGAGGCCTTCTGGCCATTTAGTTTACTCGCTAACACGCCGCATCGCCGTTTCCTCTCGCGCCCGACTCCGGCCGTCCGCCGATGAGCTCACCGCTGACGAACCTGGCCTCCGCAGCCCCTGTCACGGCCACCAATCGACGCGGCGTCGAACGCCTGATCGAATGAGGCAAGCCGCGCCTCGTTTGGACCCCTGTAGCCGATTCCCGACCACCTCCCGACGCGCGCCACCGCAGAGAATGGTCGCCGGAGTAACTCCGGTGACGGCGCCGACGTGGCGCCGACGTGGAGCCCTTCGGGTCACTGACAATGGGCCCGGTGGGGCCCGCTTGACTGGGTTGACCAGTCAACCGTGCTGACTGGGCAGCCCCAGACGCTGACAGGCAGGCCCCACCCGCTAATTAAACTAATTTCTAATTAAAATTAATCTAATTACTAATTAGTCACTGACAGATGGGGCCCACCCTCTAATTAATCTTTAATTAGTTTAACTAACCCCTAATTACCTCACTGTGTATGACATGTGGGACCCACTGGTCAGGTTTGACCCTGGCCAGCTGTGTTTGACCGCTGACACAAAGCTGACATCATGCTGACGTCACCTGTTACTGTTTTGGATAATTCGAATTAAGTAATTCCAGAAATTCAATAAAACTTTGAAAAATCATATAAAATAAATCGTAACTCGGATGAAAATAATTTATATATGAAAAACGATCAAAAAAGTATGACGAATTCGAATATGCCACCCAAATACCTGCCACACCTCTCTAGCATGATGGACATGGAACCGTCCCCTCCAGTTCAGTATACCGATAATCACCCGGAGCTGGGAAAACACTCCCGGATATTTTCCCACTCCGACCAAAATACCTAGCACTGCATTAAAACACCCCTAGCGCTGCATATTTCCATGTCATGCATTCGTGTTGCATTGTTTGTCATGTATTTATTGTTTCTTCCCCCTCCTTCTCTCCCGATAGACCCCGAGACTGCCGACGGCACTGCTGAGTACGACTACGTCGTCGACGACCAGGCCCCTTCAGCAAAGCTTCCAGGCAAGCGAAACCCCCTTGATCATCCAGATATCGCCTACTCTTTCTCTCTATTGCTTGCATTGGAATTGCTTCTGTTATTGCTCCGATAGCTCCTATTCTGATGCATAGCCTGTTTTCGTCGCCTGCTATTGATACCTTACCTGCTACCCTATGATGCTTAGTTAGGTATGCTATGTTTCATCAGCTGGCCCTTCACCCTTGTCCGTTTGCCAGGCTTGTTATTGGGCCGTGATCACTCTGGGTGATGATCACGGAAATGTTACATTACTGCAATACTTTAAACTGTTAAAGTCGGGCCGGCTCCAAGAGTGCCCGCGAGAGAATAACGTTAAAGACGGGTCGGCTCCAAGAGCACCCGCTAGTGATATTCTGGCGGAACGATAGGGCAGGCGGAGACCACCTAGGAGAGAGGTGGGCCTGGTCCTTGGTCGTGGTCCATGTGTTATCAAGTCAGAGTGATAGGGATCCTGTTCGTCTTCGCGAGTTACTAAACACGCCTAATGGATTTGGGTATTTGATCTGAGTTGGCCGCTGGCCTATACGCACTACTACCACGTGGGATAATGGTTTAATGGGGCCCTCTACGCCGTATGTTTCAGCCGAAAGCTCTGTCAGATGTCCAGTTCAGCATTGTGGCTGGGTCGGATCGTGCCATCCAGGAGAGGGGTGACGCTGGATCCACCTTGCGCACAATGACCCGGAGTGCAAAGGGCGATGGGCCCAAGACCCCTGAGCACTTAGGATGTAGACCGGCGGGGACCTCTCTGCGGAGCCTAGGTAGGACTACGTCGTGTTGATCAGCCGAGGCCGGGCATGACCCGATAAAACTGTGTCCGGCCAGAGTTAATCGAGCGTGTTGGGTAACAGTAGTGCACCCCTGCAGGGAAGTTATCTATTCGAATAACCGTGTCCACGGTAACAGGATGCTCGGAGTTGTATCCTGATCTACTACAACTATGAATGGATACTGTTACAATGTTAAACTGCTACTACTGCTCTTGGGATCACTTTCTCGCAGGGTAATCGAGGAAGGATCTCAGGGCATTGCTAATGTATACTTATTGGTATATGCTGTTGTGTTCTATTCTCTTCTGATGCTGCAGGATTGCTTCAAGATACTAGTCTTTGATAGGCTAGGCCTTTCCCCCTATGTTCTGGTATATCTGTAGTTTAGTCCAAAGATATAATCAAATTCCTTTGATACCGATGCATACTTAGTATCGTTCTGATGTAAGTCTTGCGAGTACTTTGGATGTGTACTCACGGTTGCTTTGCTCCCACTTTCCCCCCCTACCCGGTTGCTGCGATCAGACGACAGAGTCCAGGAGTAGGAGATCCCCGGAGGCACCTTCTACTACGTCGAGCCCGCCGACCAGGAGTAGTTCCGAGGCCCTAGGCAGGAGGCCTTCGCCTTTCGATCAGTGTCGTTGTTTTGCTCAGCCTTCTTAAGGCAGACTTGTTTAACTTTGTGTCTGTACTCAGATACTGTTGTTGCTTCCGCTGTTGCTTGTGTAGCTCGAGCTTATATATTCGAGCCCTCGAGGCCCCTGGCCTGTAATATAAAGCTTGTATTATTTTATTTTGTGTTTAGAGTTGTGTTGTGTTTAGAGTTTGCGTGTATGATTAGTGCACGGTCGAGCAGGGGCGTCACATATATCCCTCTTGAATATTCATCACTTTGGGACCAAATTCATATCTTGTGCAAATTACCGTTACTTTCATTAACTCTCAAAAAGATATAAGTGAAGCATGAGAGTGCAAATATTTCTTCAAAATTTCAATCTTATCAACTCTCAAAATAATATAATTGAAGCATGAGAGTTTATTTCTTCAAAATTTTAATCTTGTTAACTCTCAAAATAATATAAGTGAAGCATGAGAGTGCAAATATTTCTTCAAAATATAGCCACCACCGTGCTCAAAAAGATTTAAGTGAAGCACTAGAGCAACTGCTTAGCTCAAAAAAAATTAAGTGAAGCACATAGAGTATTCTAACAAATTATGATGAACGTGTGGCTCTCTCAAAATAGGTGTGTTCAGCAAGGATGATTGTGACAAACTAAAAATCAAACAAAGCAAAGACTCGTATAATACACGACGCTCCAAGCAAAACACATATCATGTGACGAATAAAAATATAGCTCCAAGTAAAATTACCGATGGTTGGTAGAAGAAAGAGGGAATGCCTTCCGGGGCATCCCCAAGCTTAGACGCTTGAGTCTTCCTTGAATATTACCTTGGGGTGCCTCAGGCATCCCCAAGCTTAGGCTCTTGCCACTCCTTATTCCTTCATCCATCGTGATCTCACCCAAAACTTGAAAACTTCAATAACACAAAACTCAACAAAACCTTCGTGAGATCCGTTAGTATAACAAAACAAATCACTACTTTATGTACTGTTGCAAACCCATTCATATTTTATTTTTGCATTATACCTACTGTATTCTAACTTCTCCATGGCTTATACCCCTCTATACAATCCATAGTTTCATCAAAACAAGCAAGCAACACATCAAAAACAGAATCTGTCAAAAACAGAACAGTCTGTAGCAATCTATTTAAAAGCCATGCTTCTGTAACTCCAAAAATTCTGAAAAATTAGGAAAACGTGGGAAATTCATATACCAATACTGTGTAACAATTTCAGATTTTTCTGACACTCCAGTACAGAAACAAAATTCCAGCACTGGACGCAAAACTTTATATTTTCCAAACAACATCAATTATACTATCTTCCAAATCATCCCAAAGGTTTTACTTGGCACAAACACTAATTAAAAACACAAAAACTCAATCATTACAGTAGCATGAAAGTGAAAACTCACAATAACAGAAACAAATAATAAAAATTTATTTTATTCATTGGGTTGCCTCCCAACAAGCGCTATTGTTTTATGCCCCTAGCTAGGCATAATGCATAGTTTCAAGTATTATCATCTTTTTTCTTCTTATCCAAAGATGTAATTTTATCAGAGGGTTTTTCAAAGGAAATATGGAACACATCATCCATAGAAATTTTAGCATTAGCAAGTTGTCCATCTGTAAATCCCTCTTGATTACCGGCTACAATCCAAGAGTATTGTCTATTAACACTATTGAAAACTTGTTGGATTATATTCAAAGGAGGAACTTCTTTTTTAATATTCTCATCAAAGATGTGGTCATTGCGAAACAAATACCACAACAAGTAATCATTATTATAAAGTATCTCATCTATTACCGGTTTCTCGCGGTTCATACCATAAAAATCAAAGATCTCCCTAGCTTCTCGCACTATGTGATCAAATTCATTCATGAGAGCAAGGGTAGCTATTTTCTTATCTCTTGGATCTTTTATAACCGGTAACTCATAAAATAATATTTGCAAAGTAGGATGGGTGCGAATAAATCTTCTTTCATGTTTAAGAATAAGTGCGGAAATAGCATCGACATAATTCTTAGTTTCTTTAAGTAGAGGAGCATCATCAAAAGCCAAGGTCCCAATGCAATTAAAGAATTCTTGGATGACACTTTTCCCTATCACATTCCCATGTCCCAACACAAAAGTTTTAGCATCAAGATTAGTAGAACTTTCAATTTTAGGAGTTCTACCATCATCAGTTTCCGCCATGCCAAAATCACTCATGATAACAATTTTCAAGCAAGCGAACAAGCAAACAAGAAAAAGGCAAACGAAAAATATTTTTGTATTTTTGAAAAAAAAAACTTTTTAGAAGTGGGGGAGATGAAAACGAGAGGCAAATAAAATAAATGCAAGGAGATGAGAGTTTATGCAAAGCTACTTGATAGATGTTGATGATGTCTCCCCGGCAACGGCGCCAGAAATTCTTCCTGCTACTTGTAGCTTGCGTTGGTATTATCCCCGAAGAGGAAGGGATGATGCAGCACAGTAGAGATAAGTACTTCCCTCAGTTATGAAACCAAGGTTAGCAATCAAGTAGGAGAATCACACAACACCTCGTTAGCAGCACCTGCACACAAACAATAAATCCTTGCACCAAACACAAACAAGGGGTTGTCAATCCCTCGGCGGTAAGTTGCAAGATTAAATTGTATATGATAGATAGATAGATTGAAACAAAAATACAAAATAAAATAAATAAAGAAAAATTGCAGCAAGTATTTTTAGGGTTTTAGTATATGATTTAGATAGACCCGGGGGCCATAGTTTTCACTAGAGGCTTCTCTCAAGAAAATATCATGCGGTGGGTAAACTAATTACTGTTGGGCAATTGATAGAAAAGCAAATAATCATGATGATATCCAAGGCAATGATCATGTATATAGGCATCACGTCCGAGACAATTAGACCGACTCCTGCCTGCATCTACTACTATTACTCCACACATCGACCGCTATCCAGCATGCATCTAGTGTATTAAGTCCATAAAGAACAGAGTAACGCCTTAAGAACGATGACATGATGTAGACAAGATAAACTCACATATGAATAAACCCCATCTTTTTACCCTTAATAGCAACGATACATATGTGTCATGTCCCTTTCTGTCACTGGGATTGAGCACCGCAAGATCAAACCCATTACAAAGCACCTCTTCCCATGGCAAGATAAATCAATCTAGTTGGCCAAACCAAATCAATAGATCGGAGAAGAAATACGAAGCTATAATAATCATTCATAAAAGAGATCAGAGAAGACTCAAATAATATTCATGGATAATCTGATCATAAACTCACAATTCATCGGATCCCAACAAACACACAGCAAAAAGTGATTACATCGGATAGAACTCCAAGAACATCGAGGAGAACATTGTATTGAAGATCAAAAAGAGAGAAAAAGCAATCTAGCTACTAACTATGGACTTGAAGGTCTGTGGTAAACTACTCACGCATCATCGGAAGGGTAGCAAGGTTGATGTAGAGCCCCTCCGTGATCGATTCCCCCTCCGGGGGAGTACCGAAGAAGGCCTCCAGATGGGATCTCTCGAGAACAGAAACTTGCGGCGGCGGAAAAAGTATTTCGTGGACTCCCTCGAGGGTTTTTGATTTTTTGGGAATTTATAGTGGTGGAATTATGTCAAACGGAGCTGGGGTGGGCCCACGAGGCACCAGGGCGCACCTGCCCCCCCCAGGCGCACCCTGGTGGCTCGTGGCCACCTTCTGTGGCGTCTGGTCTTCTCCCGAAGCTTCTAGTGTTTATCTTGTCCAGAAAAAAAATCTCCAAAATGTTTCATGGCATTTGGACTTCGTTTGGTATTGATATTCTGTAAAACAAAAAACAGGCAGAAAACATCAACTGGCACTGGGCACTAAGTTAATAGGTTAGTCTCCAAAAATGATATATAATTGCTGTAAATGCATATAAAAACATCCAAGATTGATAATATAACAGCATGGAACAATCAAAAATTATAGATACGTTGGAGACGTATCACACCATTGGATTTAGGAACATACATAAACTTGCAATTTTTATTGGGAGGAGTTCTATCAATATTCTTAACGGAGGAGAAAGCCGAGCCCAAATTATTAATATTTTTTTTCAAACTTATCGATTATAGCGGGGCTTTGTTCTATTCTTTCATTAATTACCAGTTCGTTTTCCTTTAAGGTTTTCAATGTGATTCCTACCTTAGAACCAAATTTAGTGATATGACTATGATTTTTTTTCCTAAATTCTCAAGATGTTCAATAGTAGGTATTTTATTTTCAATAGCTTCTAACCTTTGCATAACATGTTCCAAACTCAAAGTTGTTTCATTAATAGTGATAGGTGGTGATCCCACTAAATTTCCCATAGCTTTGAAAGCATCCATAGAGGGACACATCAAGAAATTTCCTCCGGTAATAGTATCAAGTACAAATCTATACCAAGTAGTAATGCCCACATAAAAATTGCGAAGAAGGATGGTGGTGGATTGCTTACGAGTTGATCTATTATGAGCATCACAGATCCTATACCAAGCATCTTTTAAATTCTCTCCTCCCCTTTGTTTAAAATTAAGAACTTCATTTTTAGGGGTAATAGTAACGAGCGAAGAACTAGCCATAATGGTAAAGCGAGCAAGCAATCAAGCAAATAAAAAAAAGGCAAACGGAAAATATTTTTGTATTTTTTTAAACACTTTTTAGAAGTAAGGGTGATGAAAACGAGAGGCAAAGGAAAATAAAGTAAATGCAAGGAGATGAAAGTTTTATGCGTAGGTACTTGATAGATGTTGATGATGTCTCCCCGGCAACGGCGCCAGAAATTCTTCCTGCTACTTGTGAGCTACGTTGGGATTTCCCTGAAGAGGAGGGGATGATGCAGTACAGTAGAGATAAGTATTTCCCTCAGTTATGAAACCAAGGTTATCAATCCAGTAGGAGAATTACGCAACAACTCGTTAGCAGTACCTGCACACAAAACAACAAATCCTCGCACCCAACGTGGACAAGGGGTTGTCAATCCCTTGGCAGTCAATTGCAAGATTAAATTGTATGGTGATAGATAAATAGATCGAACAAAAATACAAAATAAATTAAATAAAGTAAAAGTGTAGCAAGGTATTTTTAGGATTTTCAATATATAATTAGGGTAGACCCGGGGGCCATAGTTTTCACTAGAGGCTTCTCTCTTGAAAATAGCATACGCTGGGCGAACAAATTACTGTTGGGCAATTGATAGAAAAGCAAATAATCATGACGATATCCAAGGCAATGATCATGTATATAGACATCACGTCCGAGACAAGTAGACCGACTCCTGCCTGCATCTACTACTATTACTTCACACATCGACCGCTATCCAGCACACATCTAGTGTATTAAGTCCATAAAGAACGGAATAACGCCTTAAGCAAGATGACATGATGTAGACAAAGTAAACTCACACATGAATAAACCCCATCTTTTTACCCTTAATAGAAATGATACATACGTGTCATGTCCCTTTCTGTCACTGGGATTGAGCACCACAAGATCGAACCCATTACAAAGCACCTCTCCCATTGCAAGATAAATCAATCTAGTTGGCCAAACCAAATCAATAGATCGGAGAGAAATACAAAGCTATAATAATCATGCATAAAAGAGTTTAGAGAAAAATCAAATAATATTCATGGATAATCTGATCATATACTCACAATTCATCGGATCCCAACAAACACACCGCAAAAAGAGATTACATCGGATAGAACTCCAAGAACATCGAGGAGAACATTGTATTGAAGATCAAAAAGAGAGAAGAAGTAATCTAGCTACTAACTATGGACCCGAAGGTATGTGGAAACAACTCACGCATCATCGGAAGGGCAGTAAGGTTGATGTAGAGCCCCTCCGTGATCGATTCCTCCTCCGGCGGAGTACCGGAAAAGGCCTCCAGATGGGATCTCTCGAGAACAGGAACTTGCGGCGGCGGAAAAACTATTTCGTGGACTCTTCTATTTGTTTCCCGATTTTAGAGAATTTATAGAGGTGGAATTAGGTCAAACGGAGCAGAGGTGGGCCCACGAGGCACCAGGGCGCGCCACCCACCCTGGGGCGCGCCCTGGTGGCTTGTGGCCACCTCCTCTAGCTTCTGTCCCTCTCCCGAAGCTTCTAGTGTCTCTTATGTCCAGAAAAAAATCTCCAAAAAGTTTCATGGCATTTGGACTTCGTTTGGTACTGATATTCTGGAAAACCAAAAACAGGCAAAAAACATCAACTTGCACTGGGCACTAAGTTAAAAGGTTAGTCCCAAAAAATAATATATAATTGGTGTAAATGTATATAAATACATCCAGGATTGATACTATAATAGCATGGAACAATCAAAAATTATAGATACGTTGGGGACGTATCAACCGGTGCTTGGGTGCTGTTCTTACTTGAACAAGCCTCCCACTTATGATTACCCCCTCTCGCAAGCATTCGCAACTACGAAAGAAGAATTAAGATAACTCTAACCATAGCATGAAACGTATGGATCCAAATCAGCCCCTTACGGAATAGCGCATAAACTAGGGTTTAAGCTTCTGTCACTCTAGCAACCCATCATCTAATTACTACTCCACAATGCCTTCCCTTAGGCCCAAAGATGGTGAAGTGTCATGTAGTCGACGTTCACACAACACCACTAAAGGAAGCAACAACATACATATCATCAAAATATCGAACGAAGACCAAATTCACATGATTACTTATGACAAGACTTCTCCCATGTCCTCAAGAACAAAAGTAACTACTCACAAATCATGTTCATGTTCAAGATCAGAGGGGTATGGAATGACATTAAGGATCTAAACATTTAATCTTCCACCGAATAAACCGACTAGCATCAACTACAAGATGTAATCAACACTACTAGCAACCCACAGGTACCAATCTGAGGTTTTGAGACAAAGATTGAATACAAGAGATGAACTAGGGTTTGAGATGAGATGGTGCTGGTGAAGATGTTGATGAAGATTGGTCCTCCCACGATGAGAGGATCATTGGTGATGTCGATGGCTTCGATTTCCCCCTCCCGGAAGGAAGTATCCCCGGTGGAATCGCTCCACCGGAGAGCAAAATAGCTCATGCCGAGGTTCCGCCTCGAGATGGCGGCGCTTCATCCCGAAAGCCTTCTCTTTATTTTTTCTAGGGCAAATGGCTTCTTATAGCAGATGGAGGGGGCCAGACGCCAGCTATGGGCCCCACAAGGCACTAGGGCGCGCCCAGGGGGGCCGCGCCCTGCTGCCTTGTGGGCAGCTGGTGGGTCCCCTCTGGTATTTCTTCTCTCTAGTATTTTTTATATATTCAATAAAAAATCTTCGTGAAATTTCAGGTCAATTGGAGCTCTGTAGATTAGGTATCTCTGATGTGGCTATTTCAGGTCCAGAATTCCAGCTGCCGGCATTCTCCCTCTTCATGTAGATCTTGCATATTAAGAGATTAAAGGCATAAGAATTGTATCATAAGGTGAAATAATGATCAAAAACATAATAAATAACAGTAGGAAATCATGATGCAAATTGGACGTATCACCGGCTGCAGCGCTCCTTGGCGCCAGACCGCGAGGCCTCCGACGAGGAGGGGGAGGTGGATCTCGAGGCCGTCGACGGGGGCGGCACCGTCGTTAGCCCGCCTGGTGTGTAGCTGACGGAGGGGGATACAGAGGAAACCGCCGGCGAGGACGACGCCGAGCAGCCGCACATGCCGACCTCCCTCGCCCCCATGACCCGGAAACGGCTTCGCCGGGTGGGCGAACAGTCGGAGGAGGCGCGGCCGCACGGGAAGCATCCGGCTACGGGGTCGGGGTCCGTGGCGCACATGGGAGAGAAAAGACCCGCGGATCCGGCAGCGGCCAGGCGCCGGAGGGTAGTGAAGAAGGTCCGATCAGCCGCCCAGACGTTCGAGGGGCGGCAGGCGGCCCTGAAACCGCTAGCCCAGCGCGCCAAGCCTGCCATCCCTATGAGCTCGGGGTAAGTTGGGATCCTGAATCCGATTTTTTGTCCTCCCATTATCTTCGTGTGCTCTCTGACCGCCGTTCGCTATGTAGGGCCCCAAGGGATGTCGCCAGAGCCGCCAGCCCGTCCATGCTGAGAAGCGGGACCAGAACTGGCGAGGGCCGATCAGCCGACCCGGCCTCGGCTGCTCGGGACACCGGAGCGGACAAACCTTGCGAGCGGGCCGGAGCCGCCACCTGGGCAGAAGCGGACCCCGCCGCCAAGGAACGGGAAGATGCCATCGCCGGAGAGCCGAAAGACGCCATGGGAAGGGCATAGGCGGATGCCAGCGCCGAGGCGCGAAGGGGCGCCGCGACCGAGGCACCGGCGGGGGCGGACGAAACGGCCGACGCGGTGTCGAAGGCGCCTGCCGGGAGCGTCGTGGTCGCGGACGACCGGCCGGTGCCGGGTGGAGGGAAATCGCCGCTCGGCCCGGAGGCCGCGCCGGGGAGCTCCCAAGCCTTGGTGCTTCGAGGGCCGAAAGCGCGGACCCCTGATCGTGTCCCCGAGCTGCGGGAGGGAGATGACTCGACCCTCCAGCCGTAGCGGGACCGGAGGGGTCGCCGGCGATGCATCCTTGGAGGGCGCAGGACCTCTGGCGGGCTCGGAGGCGTCGAAGCTCACCGAGTGATGCAGGCGGGTGGAGGAACTCGTGGGCCAGCTTCGTCAGGCGGAACTGTCCGTCGCGGTGAGTTTTTTGTTTTCGTCGGCTCGTGCTTTGAACAGTGGGGGCGCGCCAGCGCACCCACTGGGTGTAGCCTCCGAGACTCGGGCCGCCTGCCACGTAGCCAGGCTGAGTCTCTCCGAAGTTCTTTGCTTGAACTCTTGTTGCTTTTCTGCAAGCCGGGAAAGGCCAGCGAGCGGAGACATGGAGCCGGCTGCAGGCCCGTAATGACACGCTCCAAGATCACCTCCGAACTCGGGAGGCGGAGCTGCACCAAGCCTGAGGTACGAGCCGGGTCAGATCTTTTTGAACCTTAAATTCGCCTTTTCGCTGGTTTCTAAAAGTTGCTTCCGGGCCGCCACAGCTCGCGCCGCATCCCTGCAGAACCAGATGGACGAGGCCGAGTGGCAGTTCCATGAGAGCGAGCTCCAGCGTCACCGGGTTGTAGACGCATGCGTTCGGCTGCAGGCCAAGAAGGAGAAGCAGGAGGCCGAGCATCTCGCGGAGCTCCAGAAGCAGGCAGACACGCGCCGCGACCTGGAGGCTGCAGCGGAGGTGCAAATGGCGGAATGGGCGGCCAAAGAAGAGCAGCTGCAGCGGGAGATGCGACGGCTGGAGGGGCTCTTTGCTGGTAAGCTTTGCTGTTGTCACGACCATTGTACCACCTTCGGCGGTTGGGACAGACGCCTGATCCCTACTTTTGCTGTCTTCAGAGAACTGCCCGGACCTGCAGGGCACAGCCGAGGCGGCCGTGGAGGAGCATCGCCGGTACCGGAGATGCGAAGGGCACGTCATCGAGGAAGGTGCCGCCTGGGTTGCGCGGGAGATCATTCTTGCCGCCGTCGTCCGGGTGCTACATTAGTTGACTCCGAGCAGCCAGTCTAAGGCTGGCGGCGGCGCTTTGGCCCAGAGCCGTCATGCCTGAGACCACCCTTTGGATTCTCAGGTGGCTGGAGGCGGCGCCCGAACGCCTGGAGGCGTGGAAACCCTCCGCCGCCCAGGCTGGCGCCCAGATGACGCTGGGCTTCATCAAGGCGTGGTATCCTGGCGTGGAGATGGCGCAGCTGGCCACTCGACGAGCTGAAGCGGACCTGACGCCGGCTGCGGAGGCCATTGGTTATCGCGCCAGTGCCCTTGCATCCTACGTCGACCTCGACGAATTCGTCAGGGATCGCACGGAGGATGGGACGGAGCTACTGGAGGACACCATTGGGCTGGCCCTTAACGGTGAGGAGGATGTGGAAGAGGAGACCGGCTCCAGCGACGGCGGCGATGACTCGGGGCAGTTGGCCGGCGAAGAGGACGATGCTAACTCCACGGGGCCGGAGCCGACCGTATCCACCGATCAGCCCGAGGTCTAGGGGGGCGACTTTTATCTATTTTTTCTTTTTCCTGGACAATCATAGTTAGATCGCAAGTCCACCCACTGGGGGTGTATATTCACGTAATGAACTCCTGGCCGTGGGCCTTTTGACGTGTGTATAATTGCTCCGCTTACGCGTAACTTTTGTCGGTCGGCGGCTCGCCCTTGCTTCTTCCTTCGACCCTCTTCCTGTGCCCCTTCCTTTTCGACCCTCTCCCCGCCAGCCAGATAGCCGGGAGCCGGTCTATAGCTGGGTCAAGGAGTCGGCTTTGAAAGAAGGCACACAATACTTAGGTTCGTAGGATGTGAGCGCAAGCGAACCACCCACTGAGCCGGCTGGCTACGGGCAGCGGAGCCGGCTGAAACACGGCTGGCCGGTGTGGTGTCAAGTGTAGGTGGGGGCTGGGTTGACCGAGCCGGACGCCCGTACTTAGCTGTTTCCTCCACGTGAAAGCACTTTCGGCCCCTGGCTCTTGCCGGCCGGACAGCCCGGGTGCTGGACTGGGGCAAGCGGTGAAGAGGGGGCTTAGGCGTTGCTCACGCAAGTTTGGTGGCCATGAGGGATGAGGCGCGGGCTAGCCGGCGAGCCCCCGAGCCGGATATGCCGACCCGGCGGGGCGGGGGCAAGAAATGCGGTAATGTGCGTAAGGGGTAGAAAGTTTGACAAGAACAAGAGGCAGCCCCCAAGTGTCGTTCGGGGGACCTGCTGATTTCATTAACTCCAAAAGACAGCGGTACATACATATACTGGCTTAACTATAAAACGAGCGGAGGAGTTCCGCATTCCAGGGGCTTCTGTCTCTTCGCCGGAGGTATCTCTCTTGCGTTTGTTCGTCTTCTGCTCGTCGATGAGGTAGTACGCATTGTTGTGCAGGGCCTTGCTGATGATGAAGGGGCCCTCGCACGGGGAGGATAATTTGTGCTGGCCGGCTGTCCGCTGGATCCGCCGGAGCACCAAGTCGCCTTCGCGGAACGCGAGGGGCTTTATCTTCTTGCTGTGGTAGCGGCGCAGGCCCTGCTGGTAGATCGCCGATCGGCTCAAGGCCAGTAGGCACGCCTCTTCGAGTAGATCTACTGCGTCCTCGCGTGCCTCCTTTGCGTCTGCTTCCGTGAACAGGGTGACCCGAGGCGAGTCGAACTCGATGTCCGTAGGGATGATCGCCTCGGCCCCGTAAACAAGGAAGAAAGGCGTGAAGCCGGCAGACCGGTTCGGCGTGGTGCGCAGGCTCCATAAGACTGCCGACAGCTCATTGATCCAGCTGCCGGGTGAGCGCACAAGTGGCTCAATGAGCCGGGGCTTGATGCCGGCTAGGATGAGGCCGTTCGCTCGCCCTGCCTGGCCATTCGACTAGGGGTGCGCGACAGAGGCTAAGTCTAGCCGGATGCCGGAGTCGGAGCAGTAGCGCGCCAGTGCGCCCTTGGCGAAGTTGATGCCGTTGTCGGTGATGATGCTGTTGGGGACGCCGTAGCGGACCGCGATGTCTTTGATGATTTGGACGGCCATGGGGCCGTCAAGCTTCCTGATCGGCCTCGCCTCGATCCACTTAGTGAACTTGTCGACCGCCACCAGCAGATGTGTCATGCTGCCTCGGGCGGTCTTGAATGGCCCCACCATGTCGAGGCCCCAGACAGCAAAGGGCCACGTGATGGGAATGGTCCGGAGAGCCGCAGCCGGTTGGTGGCTCCGGCTGCTGAAGTGTTGGCAGCCCTTGCACTCGAGGACCAGCTGCTCCACGTCCTTCAAAGCTATGGGCCAATAAAAACCATGACAGAAAGCCTTGGCCACCAGGGACCTTGAGGCGGCGTGGTGCCGCATTCGCCCTGATGAATGTCCCACAGGATCTCGAGGCCTTTGACCGGCTCGACGCAACGCTAGGACACGCTGGTCGTGCTGCGCTTGACGAGCTCGTTGTTCATGATCGAGTAGGTGGAGGCCCGGCGTTGCACCTGCCGGGCCGGGACCTCGTCGCTTGGAAGCTTGCCACTCATCAGGAAGGCGAGAATCGGTTGCGCCCAGGATGGTGCCTCTACCATTGAGGGGACAACGACCTGCCCGGGGGCGGCCGGATGAGGAGGCAGCGAACTGGAGCTGGCAGCCTCTGGAGTCGAAGCGGCAACCTCCGAACTGGGGCCGGCATCCCCCGGGACCAGGTTGAACACGGCAGCCCCCGAGCCCGGAACGGCAGTCCCCGAGTCGAAGGCCGGATCTGCTGGGTCGGCCGGGATGAAGATGGACTCCGAATTTGGGGACAGCCTGATGGAGGGCTTGCGCAAGTACTCCAGGGAGACGCCAGCCGGGATGGCCTGCCGGCTGGAGCCAATCTTGGCTAGAGCGCCCGCCGCCTCGTTCTTGGTTCGGGGGACGTGGAGGAACTCGCAGCCGTCGAAGCTGCCGGACAGCTGCTGGACCAGGTTGCGCTAGCTGGCCATGTTGGTGCCCCTGGTGTCCCATTCACCTGAGACCTGCTAGGTCACCAGGTCGGAATCGCCGTAACAGAGGATGCGCCGGATGCCGATTTCCTTGGCCAGCCGAAGGCCGTGGACGAGGGCTTCGTACTCGGCGACGTTGTTGGAGGCGGCGAAGTGGATTTGAAGCGCGTAGTGCAGCCGATCGTTCTTTGGGGAGGAGAGCACGATGCCAGCTCCCAAGCCGGTGAGCTTCTTCGACCCGTCGAAATGCATGCGCCAATGCGTCGAGTCGGGGGCTGGCGGCAAGTATTGGGTCTCCGCCCAATCGACGAGGAAATCCGCCAAGGCTTGCGACTTGATGGCCGTGCGGGGCTCGTAGTGGATTGTGTACGCGGCCAGCTTGATGGCCCACTTGGCTACCCGACCGGTTGCGTCCCGGCTGCCGATGATCTCTGAGAGGGGGGCCGTGCTCACCACGGTGATGAGATGCTCCTGGAAGTATGGCTTCAGCTTCTTCGCGGCGAAGTATACGCCGTAGCACATCTTTTGATAGTGAGGGTAGTTCTGCTTGGAGGCAGACAGGACCTCACTAAGGAAGTACACCAGGCACTGAATCGGCAGCGCCTTGTCGGTCTCCGGCCGCTCCACCAACATGATCACACTCACCACCTGGGTAGTGGCCGCGATGTATAACAGGAGCGGCTCCTTCTCAGTCGGCGCGGCCAAAATGGGCGCGATGGAGAGCTTGCGCTCGAGGTCGCGGAAAGCCTCATCCGCCTGGTCGTTCCACTCGAACGGGGTTGTGTTCTTCATCAGCTGGTACAGGGGCAAGGCCCTTTATCCCAGCCGGCTGAGGAAACGGCTGAGGGATGCCAAGCAGCCGGTGAACTTTTGCACGTCGCGCAGCCAAGCCGGCTTGTGCATGTGCTCGATGGCCTTGATCTTCTACGGGTTGGCCTCAATTCCGCGCTCGAAAATGAGGAAACCGAGGAGCTGCCCAGCTGGAACGCCGAACACGCACTTCTCTGGGTTGAGCTTGATCTGGTACATGCGCAAGTTGGCGAATGTTTCCGTGAGGTCGGCCAGCAGGGTGAGGCGCCTCTTGGTCTTGACCACGATATCGTCCACGTATACGTGGACATTCCTGCCGATCTGGGGTAGGAGACACTTTTGCATGCAGCGCTAAAAAGTCGCACCGGCGTTCTTCAGGCCGAATGACATGGTGACATAGCAGTAAGCTCCGAAGGGCATGATGAAGGAAGTCTTGAGCTAGTCAGCCGGGTCCAGCTTGATCTGGTGGTAGCCGGAGTAGGCATCCAGGAATGACAGCAGCTCGCAGCCGGCCATGGAATCGATCACCTGATCAATCCGGGGCAAGGCGAAGGGGTCCTTGGGGCACGCCTTGTTCAAGCTGGGGTAGTCGATGCACATGCGCCACTTGCCATTTTTCTTCAGGATGAGGACCGGGTTCGCCAGCCACTCCGGATGGAAAACCTCCATGATGAAGCCGGCCGCCAGCAGTCGGGCGATCTCCTCCCCGATAGTTCTCTGCTTCTCCTCAGAAAAATGACGGAGCGGCTGTTTGACCGGCTTGGCATCTGGCCGGACGTGCAGCTTGTGCTCGGCGAACTTCCTCGGGACTCCGGGCATGTCCTTGGGAGATCATGCGAAGACGTCCCAGTTTTTGCGGAGGAAGTCGATGAGCTCGCCCTCCTGCTCACTGCTGAGCCGAGTGCTGATGGTGACGCACTGGGATGGATTGGCCAGGTCCAGAGGGATCTGCTTGGTGTCCTTGGCCGGCTGGAAGGATGCCTCAATGTCCGGCTTCATGGATGGAGGGAGGGCTGGAACGGCCGGCTACTCGTTGGTCAGGGCCATGAGCCGGTCGAGCCGGCGCAGCGCCTCCTCCACGACCTGGGACTTGGCCAACCGAGAGGCAGCCTCTGCACACTCGATGGATTTTTCGTAGTCGCCGGTTACGGTGATGGCGCCTCCCGGGCCCGGCATCTTGAGCTTGAGGTAGGCGTGATGGGGAGTCGCCATGAATTTGGCCAACGCGGGCCGGCCCAGGAGCACGTGGTAAGGACCGCTGAGATCGACCACCTCAAACCAGACCGGCTCGCGGTGGAAGTTGCACGGATCGCCGAAGAGCACGTCCAGCCGGATCTTGCTAATGGGAGAGCAGGAGAGCCCTGGCACGACGCGGTGGAAGGTTGTCCGGCTGGGATGCAGATGTTTCTTCTTCAGGTCCAGTCTAGCCATGGTGCTGCGGTAGAGGATGTTGATGCTGCTGCCACCGTCGATGAGCACCCGCGAGAAGCGGCAGGCGCGCCTCTCGGTTGCGAAGGTGGAGTCGATGATGAGGGCATGGTCTCCCAGCGGGGGCATCGATGCCGGGTGATCCTCCTGGCCCCAACTGACTGGCTGCTCGGACTAGTGCATGAACTGGGGAACGGGAGGAGCGGTGGCATTCACTTCGCGGGACCGCCTAAACTGGCTGCGCCTGTCGGACGCTGATACGTCTCCAACGTATATGTAATTTATGAAGTATTCATGCCATGTTTATAACAATTTTATATGGTTTTGGTATGATTTGATTAGAACTAACCCGGACTGACGCTGTTTTCAGCAGAACTACCGTGGTGTTGTTTTTTTGTGCAGAAATAAAAGTTCTCGGAATTGGACGAAACTTTTTGACGATTTTTTTGGACCAAAATAGACGCCTAAAGCTTCGTGGAAGGACCAGAAGCCTCACGAGGTGCTCACAAGGCACCACGGCGCGGCCTGGGGGGTCGCGCCGTGCTGCCTTGTGGGGCCCTCATAGCTCCTTTTCGCGTGATTCCAATGCTGAAAAATCCTATAAATAGAGAAACCCCCATAAATAAACCTAGAACTTCGACGCCGCCGCCGCAAGCCTCTGTACCTTCGAAATACCATATGGAGCCCTGTTCCGGCACCCTGCCGGAGGGGGAAATCATCACCGGATGCCATCTTCATCATCCCGGCGGTCTCCATGATGAGGAGGGAGTAGTTCACCCTCGGGGCTGAGGGTATGTACTAGTAGCTATGTGTTTGATCTCTCTCTCGTGTTCTTGATTTGCCACGATCTTGATGTACCGCGAGCTTTGTTAATATAGTTGGATCATATGGTTTTCTTCCCTCTCTATCTTCTTGTGATGAATTGAGTCTTTCCCTTTGAGGTTTCGTTATTGTCGGATTGAATATTTCAGATTTGAGAACACTTGATGTATGTCTTGCATGTGGATACCCGTGGTGACAATGGGGTATTCTATTGAGTCATTTGATGTATGTTTTGGTAATCAACTCACGGATTCCCGTGACCTTGGGGTGATCTAGGCATAGGGGTTGGTTGCACGTTTTCATCTTCTTTTCTCCGATAGAAACTTTGGGGTACTCTTTGAAGTTCTTTGTGTGGATTGAATATTATGAATCTGAAGTTGTTTGATGCATATCGAATAATCAACTCACGGATACTTGTGGTGACATTGGAGTATCTAGGTGACATTAGAGTTGGTTGATGCCTATCTTATGGTGTTATTTTAGTACGAACTCTAGGGCTATTTGTGACACTTATAGGAATGGCTCAATAGATTGATCGGAAAGGATAACTTTGAGGTGGTTTCGTACCCTACAACAATTTCTATCTTATGTTCTCCGCTAATAGGAACTTTGGAGTGATTCTTTATCACACGTTGAGGGATTGTTATATGATCCAATTATGTTAGCATTGTTGAGAGATTGCACTAGTGAAAGTATGAACCCTCGGCCTTGTTTTCAAGCATTGCAATACTGTTTGTGCTCCATTTTATCACTTGCTACCTTGCTGTTTTTCTATTTTCAGATTACAAAAACCTATATCTACTATCCATACTACACTTGTATCACCATCTCTTCGCCGAACTACTGCACCTATACAATTTACCATTGTATTGGGTGTGTTGGGGACACAAGAGATTTCTTGTATTTGATTGCAGGGTTGTTTGAGAGAGACCATCTTCATCCTACGCCTCCCATGGATTGATATACCTTAGGTCATCCACTTGAGGGAAATTTGCTACTGTCCTACAAAACTCTGCACTTGGAGGCCCAACAACATCTACAAGAATAAAAGTTGCGTAGTAGACATCAAGCTCTTTTCTGGCGCCGTTGCCGGGGAGGTGAGTGCTTGAAGGTATATCTTTAGATCTTGCAATTGAATCTTTTAGTTTTGTTTTATCACTAGTTTGGTTTATAAAATAAAACTACAAAAAAATGGAATTGAGGTTGCCTCAAATGCTTTATCTTTATAATGTCTTTCTTTGAAAATAAGGATTCCGATAATTGTGCTCAATTGTTAGAGGAAGAATTTATTAAAATGTTTAATGTGAGTCCTTTGAATGATGAGCATGATTGCAATGTTGTTAGTATGCTTGCTATGAATATCCATGATACTAATGATGATTGTACTAGTCATGATAAAAAGGTTTCTTATAAGCATGTCAATTATTGTGGTGAGCATAGATCTTGTGAAAACATGCCAATAAGGGATTATAGATTTTCTAAGAAGCATAAATATCAAAGAACCCATTGGTTGCTTAAGATATTAGATGGTTATGCTAGAGAATTATGTTCGATTCTTCCCATTACTTGTGAACTTTGCAATGAAGGTGGCCATCTTAATTTTCAATGCATACAATTTTATTATCGAATCGCGTACAAATATTGTGATGATATGATCACCCTTGAGCATTATAATGAACTTACTCTATTTTTGGGTTATGAAGAAGTGGCAAATAGAAATAATTGGATTGAAGTATTAATTCCCTCGAAAACTTTTGAGCTTGATCTAAGGGAAATTTATATGTATTGTGCGGTAAATAGCAATGAGAATGTTTATCTTGCCAATTATATAAAGACGGGAAAACCAATAGAATATGAAGAGAATACTAATGAAAGGGAAAAGGTTTCCCAATACCCTCCTATTGTTTCTCATGATGATCAGGTGACGAGGAGGAGCTTCCTACCCAACCAATCTCTTCAATAAGAAGGTCAGAAAAATTGGTTGAACCCACACTTAATGTGGTGAAGAAGAAAAATAAGAAAAGAAGGAGAAGCAAAGGTAAAAAGGTATCTCTCCCAAATAATGTTGCTCCTATTATTGTTGTGCCTCATGGGAATGAATCAAAAATAATTGTGGAAGATGATGCACTTGATGATGATATTGTTTTTTGGTCCTATCGCACGATGTCCGAAGGAACTATTGAGGATGATTTTGTTATGCCTATTACTTGTTTTGATAATTATAATTGGGAAGATAGTGACACTTCTTATAATCTTGAGAATCTTTTTGGTACCAACTTGGAAAATTATGATGATCATAATTGCTATACTATTGGTGCTATTCATACTAGTAATGATAAGAGTGAATATGCTAATGATATGCAAACCCACAAGCTTGGGGATGCTATGTTTGATTGGAATGACATGTTTGAGAATTTATTTGCTACAAATAATGTTTATCCTAAGCTTGGGGATGATATGCCCAATGAAGATGATGTTTTTATTCCCCCTACTTTTGATGAGAAAATTTATTATGATGAAAGTATGCCTCCTATTTATGATGATTATATTGATGAAAGTGGGTTTGGAAGAGTGTCAACTTTAGATAATAATTATCCCACTATTTGGAGGGTGTTGAATCTTATTATAATGATAAAAGTGGATTTGGAGAGATCATGACTATATTTAATGTTGAATCCACTACTTTGGAAGAGGTTTCAATTGATTATGATGAGAACAAAGTTGCCACTTATGATGATTATTGTGATGATACTTATGTTATGAAAAGTAGTGATGATTATTATTATAAAACTTGTCATAATTATGAATACCGTTTTACTGAACATTACTCTTTTAATGTGGATACAATTTTTAGTATTCAAGTTTCATACGATACTCCCACTATTATGAATGAGAAGAAATTTGCTTATGTGGAGAGTAACAAAAAAATTATGCTTGTGGATCATGAAAAGAATGCTTTATGTGATGGTTATATTGTTGAATTCATTCATGAAGCTACTGAAAATTATTATGAGAGAGGAACATATGCTTGCAGGCTTCTCAATAATATCAAGTTTCCTCTCTTTATGTTGAAAGTTTTGAAGTCATGCTTGTTTTGCCTTCCTATGCTAGTTGATTCTTGCTCCCATAAATTGTTTGCTCACAAAATACCTATGCATAGGAAGTGGGTTAGGCTTAAATTTGCTTGTCATATGATTCATGATGCTCTCTTTGTGTTTCAATTCTTTACTTTTATGCGAGCATCATTAAAATCATCATGCCTAGCTAAAAGGCATTAAAGAAAAGCACTTGTTGGGAGACAACCCAATATTTACCCCTACTGTTTTTGTGTTTTCGCATGATTAATCTACTGTGGTAATCATGTTTTATATGTTTTCTTTCAATAATGTGCCAAGTAAATCCTTTGGGATAGTGTGGATACTTGTTGATTTGATTCTGTGCAAAAACAGAAACTTTTGCGTCCAGTGCTGAAATTTCTATTCTGTACTGGAGCGTGATAAAATTCTAAATTTTTTAAAGAGTATTGGGTCACAAATTGTTTCCGTTTTCCTAATGTTTCAGAATTTTTGGAGGTACAGAAGTATGATTTTTAAATCGCTCACTACATGCTGTTCTGTTTTTGACAGATTCTGTTTTCGGTGCATAGTTTGCTTGTTTTAGTGTTTCCATAGCTTATATTGAGCAATATAAATTGTGGAAATGATAGACTACAGTAGGAATTATGTGAGAATAATTATGAATCTTGTCTTGACAGTACCTAAGTGGATGATTTATTTTTATCATACTAACCTATCTCACAAGTTCCGTTAAGTTTTGTGTGATTGAAGTTTTCAAGTTTTGGGTGAGATATCGATATGTGGAGAATAATGAGTGGAAAGACCCTTAGCTTGGGGATTCCCAAGGCACCCCAAGGTAATACTCAAGGAAGACTCAAGCGTCTAAGCTTGGGGATGCCCCGGAAGGCATCCCCTCTTTCGTCTTCAACACAATCGGTAACCTTACTTGGAGCTATATTTTTATTCGTCACATGATATGTGTTTTGCTTGGGGCATCATTTTATTTTGTTGAGATTTGCTTTATGTTATCAATAATCATGTTTTGTATCCTTTAGTTCAATAAAAATGCCAATTATTGCCTTTACCATGCTCAGTTTGCAAGTTCATGTGTTGCTGTTTGAAAATAGAAAGTTTTCTGTTATGTCCAGAATATTCCTGAATAGTCAGAACATGATAAAAATCTGAATTTTTTACACAGTAAGCATGCATGAGTTCTCTATCACGTGGTAATTTTTCAGAACTTTTGGAGTTAGGGAATTATGAATTCTTATTCACCCTTTACAGACTGTTCTGTTTTGGCAGATTTCGGTTATAATTGCATTATTTGCATATGTTGCTTGTTTAATATTTCTATTTGTGGATAGGAGTATTAAATATGCAGAGGCATTTAGTATTCAATGTTTAATTATAATTTTAATGATTTGCTACAGTAGAGAATGTTAAGGTTTTGAGTTGATTTATACTAACTTATCTCACGAGTTCTTGTTGAGTTTTGTGTGGATGAAGTTTTTAAGATTTAGGAGAAGCCATGATATGAGAGGAATTAAGGAGACACAAGAGCTAAATCTTGGGGATGCCCAAGGCACCCCAAGTTAACATTCCAAGAAGTCTCAAGCAACTAAGCTTGGGGATGCCCCGGTAGGCATCCCACCTTTCTTCATCAACACCTATCGGTTAGCCTAAGTTTTTACTTATTCACATGATATGTGCTATTCTTGGAGTGTCCTTTTATTTTCATTTTTTTCTGTTTGAATAAAATTTTCAAGATCTGAAATCTTTATTGAGAGAGAGTCTTCACATAACTACTTAATTGTTTGCCTACTCATTGATCTTCACTTATACCTTTTGGAGTAGTTTCTCGTTTACTCTCGTGCTTCACTTATATCCTAAGAGTAAGTTGTTGGATGAATTGAATATCATAAAGTTGAAATTATATGTGCTTTATATGCTTGTCCCATGTGGAGTAGTGACTTCACAAATAAAAAGTATAAGTGGTAAAATTTGTTGAAAGTTAGCAAACACAGCATTGGTCACTTTAACAATTCATGAAAGAATTTTGAGGGAAGAGAGATTTCACATATAAATATACTATCTTGGACATCTTCTATGATTGTGAGCCCCCATTAATTATTTTCAACCTTGATCAAGTAGTTGATGTTGGACAAGGAAGACAACCTAATGGGTTATGTTTGCTTATATTCACATAGAAGTTATATTGTTTTGGATCCTCTAACATGTGGTGCTTGCCCCCTATCTTTTGCTAGCCAAAATTCCTCACTAAGTAGAGATACTACTTGTGCATCCAAAAATCCTTAAACCTGGTTTCATGTCATGAGAGTCCACTATATCTACCTATGGATTGAATAAGATCCTTCAAGTAAGTTGTCATCGGTGCAAAGCAATAAAAATTGCTCCTAAACATGTATGAACTTTTATTGTAAGGGAAAATAAGCTTTTTACGATCTTGTGATGGTGGAGTAATAAAAGCGACAGACTGCATAATAAAGGTCGCTATCACAAGGGGCAATATAAAGTGACGTTCCTTTACATTAAGAGCTTGCACATCCAAAAACAAAGAGCGCATGACAACCTCTGCTTCCCTCTGCGAAGGGCCTATCTTTTACTTTATGTATTTACTTTTATGCAAGAGTCAATAGTGTTCTTCTCTATTCCGTTTTTATTTTCTCTCTTGGCAAGCATCATGTGGTGGGGATTGATCCAGGCATATATATCCCGTTGAATATAGGTGATCATGAGTTATTATTGTTGACATTATCCATGAGATAAATAAGATGGGAGGCAAAACATTAAGCCCCTATCTTCCTATGTGTTTGACTGAAACGATTTGTTCTAAAAATATGCTTTGAGTGTCAGCAATCATGGAAGACTATATGATAGTTGAGTATGTGGAATTTGCTAAATCAAATCTCTTACATAGACCCTTCCTGAAAATAAGATGAATTGCAATTGTTTGATGACTAAAAACATAGTTTGTTATTTTTCAAGAAAGTTTATGGTCTATACTTTAACATGTGAATAGCTTGCTACTTGATCATGAGAAGTTTTATGAGATGAGCTACTGTTTATGATATATAATTATGCTAGAAAAAGTGATTGAAATTATCATTGATCAAACTTATGCACTATGCTAGCATTCACACTTCATAAATTATTTCTTTTATCATTTACCTACTCGGGGACGAACAGGAATTAAGCTTGGGGATGCTGATACGTCTCCAACGTATCTATAATTTATGAAGTATTCATGACATGTTTATAACTATTTTATATGGTTTTGGTATGATTTAATTAGAACTAACCTGGACTGACGCTGTTTTCAGCAAAACTACCGTGGTGTTGTTTTTTTGTGCAGAAATAAAAGTTCTCGGAATTGGACGAAACTTTTTGACGATTTTTTTTGGACCAAAACAGACCCCCGAAGCTTTGTGGAAGGACTAGAAGCCTCACAAGGTGCTCACAAGGCACCACGGCGCGGCCTGGGGGGTCGCGCCGTGCTGCCTTGTGGGGCCCTCGTAGCTCCTTTTCGCGTGATTCCAACGCTGAAAAATCCTATAAATAGAGAAACCCCCAGAAATAAACCTTGAACTTCGACACCACCGCCGCAAGCCTCTGTACCTTCGAAATACCATCTGGAGCCCTGTTCCGGCACCCTGCCGGAGGGGGAAATCATCACCGGAGGCCATCTTCATCATCCCGGTGGTCTCCATGACGAGGAGGGAGTAGTTCACCCTCGGGGTTGACAGTATGTACTAGTAGCTATGTGTTTGATCTCTCTCTCGTGTTCTTGATTTGGCATGATCTTGATGTACCGCGAGCTTTCTTAATATAGTTGGATCATATGGTTTTCTTCCCTCTCTATCTTCTTGTGATGAATTGAGTCTTTCCCTTTGAGGTTTCGTTATTGTCGGATTGAATATTTCAGATTTGAGAACACTTGATGTATGTCTTGCATGTGGATACCCGTGGTGACAATGGGGTATTCTATTGAGTCACTTGATGTATGTTTTGGTAATCAACTCGCGGATTCCCGTGACCATGGGGTGATCTAGGCATAGGGGTTGGTTGCACGTTTTCATCTTCTTTTCTCCGATAGAAACTTTGGGGTACTCTTTGAAGTTCTTTATCTGGATTGAATATTATGAATCTGAAGTTGTTTGATGCATATCGTATAATCAACTCACGGATACTTGTGGTGACATTGGAGATCTAGGTGACATTAGAGTTGGTTGATGCATATCATATGGTGTTATTTTAGTACGAACTCTAGGGCTATTTGTGACACTTATAGGAATGGCTCAATAGATTGATCGGAAAGGATAACTTTGAGGTGGTTTCGTACCCTACAACAATTTCTATCTTATGTTCTCCGCTAATAGGAACTTTGGAGTGATTCTTTATCGCACGTTGAGGGATTGTTATATGATCCAATTATGTTAGCATTGTTGAGAGATTGCACTAGTGAAAGTATGAACCCTAGGCCTTGTTTTCAAGCATTGCAATACCGTTTGTGCTCCGTTTTATCACTTGCTACCTTGCTGTTTTTTTATTTTCAGATTACAAAAACCTATATCTACTATCCATACTACACTTGTATCACCATCCCTTCGCCGAACTAGTGCACCAATACAATTTACCATTGTATTGGGTGTGTTGGGGACACAAGAGATTTCTTATATTTGATTGCAGGGTTGTTTGAGAGAGACCATCTTCGTCCTATGCCTCCCACGGATTGATAAACCTTAGGTCATCCACTGGAGGGAAATTTGCTACTGTCCTACAAAACTCTACACTTGGAGGCCCAACAACGTCTACAAGAATAAAAGTTGCGTAGTAGACATCAGACGCCTCGCTGGTGAAGATGATGTAGGACGCGTCCAAGTGGAGGGAGTCGCTGTAAAGCTGAGGACCCGCTCGACCCGATGCCGACGTCGAAGTGTGGAGGGCATCGAATTCTCGCCGTGCAATCTCGAGCCTTCGCCGGGCGACCGAGAGTTCGGTGGCCTCGGCAAGCAACAACTTGTGCGACGCGTCGAGCTCGACCGTAGTGAAGGCCGAGCGGGGACTGGGGACGGCGAAGGCACGCGCGTCTCCACCGGGCACTCGTAGACGACCAAAGGTGACGGCGAGTGGCTCCATCCGGGGACGGGAAGCGCCGTCGCCGCCAGGCGGCAGCGGGCCGGGGACAGCGAGCACCCCTACGGGGCACTTGGCCGGGACGATCACGACAATGATGCGCCACCCCAGGCCCGGCGTGCTCGACCGCGCCGAGCGGGCCGATCAAACCGTGCGCGATGCGCTCGCCGGTGGGAGTGAAGGGTCTTGTCTAGAATGAAACTCCGGCCGATGCCGTGGACGGCCCCACGGTGGGCGCCAACTGTCGTGATGTGCTAACGGTAGATGCCATGGGTAGGCTAATCGAACGTGGTTGGGGCCGGAGGACGTCGGAGGGTTCCGGAGGCGAGAATGGGGACAAGCGGTGGATGACACACGATGTACCTAGGTTCGGGGCCCTCCGGGGGAGGTAACACCCCTAGTCCTGCAAGCTCAACTAGATGGATCACTAGACGAGCTACAATGGTGCTCCTGGAGCTGTGTCGGGGGGAAGAGAAGGACTAGCGCTCTCTCGATGAACTGGTGGGATGTCTCGCGTGGGGGGAAAAGAACTCAGGATTCGGTCCTCCTCCATGGAGGGCTCCCTGGGGGTCTTATAGGCCGGCTCCCCAGGGTTACAATGGTAATCTACTTGGGCGTGGGGCCCTACTGTCATCGCCTCATGCCGGACAGTGGGTTCCGCCGGCTGCTGGGGCCCGCCGGCTGCTGGCCCCGCCGGCCGTCCGGCACTGTGGCATGTCTTCACTTGCGTCATGGGGCAGCGGGCGCTATTTAGCTACAGCGCCTCGCCTGGTCGCCGCCGCCGACCCCGGGCCGTGGTTTCCGGGCACCCTGTAGCCACGTTCACCCGGTCTACGGGGCGGCACGTACTGTTGCCACGCCCGCCCGGTCTTCGGGACGGCGCGCGCTGTAGCCATGCTGGCTCCATCGTGGGGGGCTCTCTTATCACCTGGCCGGCTAGAGCTGATGCCGGCTCGGACGTCCGCCGCCTTCGGTGTCGCCGGGTCGAGCTTCATCGCCACGCCTGGCCAAGTCAAGGGCCTTTAGGCCGGCTGGCGAGCAGGCCGAGTCAAGGGGTGCCGGCCACCCCGTTGTTTTCAAAATGGTCAAGTGTTGATGAGCCTACCCTGGGGTTATCCCCCCGATAGTGGTTGTGGACAAGGGGACTGGTCACTAGGGGGATAGGGAGGCCGGGCGGGGTAGCCCGGCTCCGGATCTAGTCGGATGCATTTTCAGCTCGGAAGAGAGCTTTCTCACAGCTCATAGTCATAACAGATTTTTCAAAATCTACAGCTCACCTTTGACAACGATAGTCTGGTTGGATATCACTTCCTGCCCAGGATCACTTTTCTCTCCATTCTAGATTTATTCTTTACATAACCTTTTAGGCTTTTCCACAGAAGGATTTTCTTCCAATATAGTGAGAGTTCGCTTAAAATCTTGTTCTTGCCTCTCACACGAGAAATCCAGTTCATTGCCGTTCACTAGAGTGGCTTCACTACAATTGTGTTTCGAGCGATGGAGCTGAGCCTGCCATCAACATCAGTAGCCTCTTTTCCAACCTCGGAGCCGGTACGTTAATCAGTCATATTGGGATTACCTTTGCGAAGTCTGATCATCTCCGCCTTCTCCAGCACTTTTTCTGGCCTTCCTAACCAAGATTTTCAATTTGTTTTTTTAGAAAAGGAGGTTAAAACCCCCGGCCTCTGCATCAATCGATGCATATAGCCATCTTTATTCATTATTCAACAAAGGACTGACAAGAACATACATCAAGCCACTCGAAGCCACCACTCACACCTACAACCTTGATAACGAGGAGTGCTCTCACTCCCCATATCTACAGCCGTTGTCGTCTCCGATCCATCCGTATAACGTATCGGAACCTACAGCCGGAGCAGCAGACCTAAAGCGTACACCGCACGCACATGTTTAAGAAGCCACCACCATCATCGAACCGCTGACCCATCTTCAGGAAAGAGATCCGCATCATCCTTGCCAGTCCGGCCATCCGTCGACGCCACCACGGTGCCCAATGGCGCCACCGCTCCGCGCTCGTCCTTCCAGACACATCTGTCACCGAGACTCAGTTGCACCATGCAGCCAAGAGCCGCCGTCGTCGACGTGGTACATAGAACGCCGCTCCTCCTGCCAGCCTCCACACCATTGCCGCTGCTGGAGCTGACACGCGGAGCCCATCACCCACAGCAACTCTCATCGGAACACAAGCCTCCCAAGACGGCGCCTCCATGGAGGGTATGACACGTAGGGCGCCGCCGCCGCCCAATCCAAGACAGATTTTGAACTTTCGTCCGGGAGAGGGGTCGGAGGTGGATATGAGGGACCTCGGCTTCGCCTCCAAGGAGGGTAACGACGTCGAAGCTGTCGCCGATGCTGGGCCGAACTAGCCGACCAAAGTTTCCTCCGGTCCTCATCCTGCCGACGTCGAAGCAGTGAGCCAAGACACGAAACTTACAGAGAGGAAAGTACCATAGGGCTCAACCCACTAACAAGGAAGATCGAGATTAGCCTCCGACGTAGATCCATCCAGACGCCGGATCCAAGAGGCTCCGACCTAGTCAGCGACGAGTACCACCACCCTGCGCTGGCCGACGGCATCCGGGCACTGGATCCAGACATATCTGACCCGAACCAGGCGACACACGCGACCACCAGGTCTTCCTCCTCCCGCAGTCGCCACACTTAAGCCCGTTGCTAAAAAATAACAACTTCTGGCACACACGTACCCAAAAGACATCTAAAAATATTATGATTCACCACATCAAGGGCTAAGACTTCATATGATTCTCCAGGGTAACAAATCATTTTCAGAGCCGTTGCAAATTGGGTTGAAGCCCAATCCGTAGGATCAATGTAGATATAATCATAAAATCCTTTAGAAGAAGGCGGAAGAACTTCAAATGCTCCTTTTCACGTAATTCAATACCATACCAGAGATGAGCGAGCTCAACAATAGATTTGTTAACCTGGATAAGAGGGAGCTTTTGTTCCATCACTGAAATAAACAAGCAAAATAAATTCTAGAAGACGTTCATTGATCAATAAGCAAATTCAGGTTCTCAAATGTCGATGTATAGTATGCTATGTCTGAAAAACTTCCGTCATCGACAATAAAGTGTTATTTGAACACAATCAGTCTCAAAGGATTAACATTCCGTAACAAGAGGTGACTTATTTAAGCTTGGCATCGATGCTGAAAATAAAAGAAAAGAAAAGAAAGTATACTAACATTGATAAGGGAGAGATAAAGTAAATAACTACGCATGAGAGAAATACGGACAAGCGGTAAGCTACTAAGCTCACCATCTCAGGCTTGACATCAAGGCCATGCTGATGTAAGAATGCAATTAAATCATTGCCCAGCTCCAATATTTTTTTTAGGCAATAAGATACGCCAGCTGGGCCAAATTATCACCACACAATCCGGAACATCAACATAGATACATGTTATTCCCTGAAAAGGCAAATGGTGATCAATATTGTTCACATAGATAAAAGCAACAAGAAAGCTTAAAAACTTATACTAACCAGTTTCATTTCAATTATTCTTTTATATTGAGCACTTCCCATAACTAATTTCTTCTCAGAACCACACAACTTGATGAGCCTCTTGGCTAGGCGATTGTCAATAACCTGATTGTCAAGGTCGATGGGGGTGGGCACCCTCTCATACTTCATGAATACTTTAAGACTCTGAGAATAAGCACATATGACGGATTTAAAAATCTTGTCAAATTGCAAGCTCCTATATCATGAGGCATGGTAATTTTACAGCCATGGATCAATCATAAAGCGTAGTGTTGCTTAAGTGTTTGTTTGTACATTTCTCTTAGTGATGCTCCAAAAATGTTCTAACATAAAGCTAGATGTTAGTATTTTGAAAACAATCCATAGTTTCATTCTTGGTAGGAGTACCATATTATGGTTCATTCAACCCTAGTAGGAAGATGTAACCACTTCATAGAAATTTGTACATATCAGTACCCACTTAGGTTTCAGCCAATGCTAATTGATATTTTCAAGTTCTATTAGCAGATTTCTGGGCATTGAAAATATTGCAGCATGGCACCAAGAGAAAACATGGTAATGAGGAAAGACTTGAACCTAGAAAGAATATGGTCGACCAGCTTGATTCGATTTTGAATCAGTTCAGTAACAAAACCAAGTACCTAAGTACCAACTAATGAGTTAATGTTTATAGTCCACCCGCTCATTGCAAAAATAACCGACAATAGACATTGGTAAAATATTGTTCCCAATTTTGTAAAGCATTACTTTGTTCGAGTTGGCAACAAGAAGCACAAGGAAAATATGAAGAAAAAATAGTAATGTCACTAACAAGCGGTGGCAAGGCAAGCATGCCCAGAAGTCCTGTAGAAAAAACAGAGAGAGATCGATCAGATGATCTTGAGTACTTCATTGATGACAATGACAAAAACTAAGGAGTATCAACAATGAACAAAGAAGTACCTTCACTGGATTATTGAAGTAGCCCACATCAAAAGAGAAAAATGCAGTCCCAGAGGGTGCTTGGTATAGCAACATAGTTGATGCATCATTAATCTTAATGTCTTCTGTATAGCAACCAAGCTGTTGGGGATATTCCCCACGGTTTGACCCGGCCAGGAGGAATGACCCAGTCCTTCACTTGGCGGCTCTTGGGTCACCTCGCTTACCGGGTCGACCTGGACGACAAGGCCTAAGTCCCAGTGGGCAACCCAGCAGAAGGCCGGCTCACGGAGAGGCATGGAGGGTCTGCTCACAGAGAAGGTCCAAGAAGAGGAAAGTTCCCTGACAATGGGAAGCAAGACCTGGCAAGGGAAGCAAGACCCGGACTAGTATCCGGCTTGTAGTAGAAAAGAGACTAGTTGTAGTCCTATTAGGACTCTACATGTAAGCCAGCCCCTTCAACTTATATAAGGAGGGGCAAGGCACCCCAAGAGGGACAGGTCAGGAGAGACAGAAAAACTAGCTCTCGAGGTAGAGGTGGCAAAACAACACCCTTGTAATCGAGATCATCATCATCAATAGCAATCAAGCAGGATGTAGGCTTTTACCTCCACCGTGAGGGGCCGAACCTGGGTAAAACTCGCGTCTCTCGATTCCGACCAACCCCTTCAAACTTCTACCTAGTTGCGATGGCCTCACCACTAAGTCCTTTCATGAGGACATCTTGCCATGACAAAACCACGACAATTGGCGCCCACCGTGGGGCCAGCGCACGGTGGTGTTGTGTTCTTGGAGGGAGCTCTTCAGGGATCGAGAAGCTCGCGATTGGCCGGATGAAGAAGAACCGACACGGAACAACCGCGCAGGATAGCCCTGCATGGGACAAACTTTGGGCAGAGCCGGCAAATTCATCATTTGTGATCAGAATTGTGATTAACTTTGGAGTTGGGAGTACGAGGTTTGAGTTGAAGAGAAATTAGGGTGGTGTTGAATGCGCCGTTGTCGCTACAAGTCGAAGATGTGTCCATGATCAATCCAACAGCAGATTGATTCTGCTGAAAAGTTGTTGTACGCTACTACAGCGGCCGCTTGAAGCCCTGAGGGAATCAGACGTGACGTAGCTGCTGCTACTACTGCTCGCGCGGTACTACTACTACTCGACACCAGAAGCAAGCCTAGTACTACAGTACTAGTTGTATTCCTATATGTTACGTCAGATCACAAGGATTCGGGCTTAAAAAAAAGGAAAGAAGGAACTGCCAATCAAGCCAAAGTAGTACTAGTATTACTATGGACGCGGAAATCAAAGGGATAAGAAAAAAAAAGGATTATTGCATATGCGTGTTTCCCTAGGTTTGATGGAAAACTACTCTCGTTGGAGACCAAGGAGTACTAGTAGATCAATTACTAGTAGTACTTAGAAATTTTACTACAGGCTCGCTACCAACTTCTCAAAAACACCAAGGCCAAAGCCTCATGCATCGCCGAGACCGTCGTTTTCTCGCTGCAGCTTTTGTGCTGATTGGACACGCCTGGGAGTATTAACCATAGCTGCTGCTACTGTTTCCTCCACATGAAGACCCAAGTCAATTTATCTATCAAGTACTACTTGAGTACCACGTGAGGGGCTACTTTTCTTCTCCAATTGCTACATCCACCCATACAATATCCAGATTTATCTACTGAAATATCCATGTACGACGCCGGGCAACGGAGCAAACTGCGGCGGCCGCAGCACAAGCCACGAGAGTATCTAGGCGCCCCAAGTTCAACAAGGATCAAGCCCGCCTACGCGGAAGAAAAAAAAGAAAGAGGAAAAAGCCTGTACGTACATGAAGGTCCGAGCTGGGTAGCAAATACAACAGCATTTTCATATTGATAGATCTGCAGCCAGAAATACTACGGCGAGTCTCATCAATCGGACATCCCGACAGATATATATATATATATATATATATATATATATATATATATATATATATATATATATATATATATATATATATATATATATATATATATATATATATATATATATATATATGGTGGGTCTATTCTACCAACCCTTAAGACCTTATTCTATCAACATTTGAGCTTATTCTGTCAACACCAAACAGACTACACCGCCCACCCGAACTCGCCGCACCGACCACCCCCAGAACCATCTTCTTCCCAGCCGCCCACCCCCCACCCCCACAAGCACCCACGTCATGACCTCTCTCCTCCCACCTTCTTCCCGCATCCCCCACGCCCCACCACCTTTGGCGGTATGCGCCGACGCCCGCAGCCCCACCCATCGCCAGGTCGCGCTGCCCAGCACCATGATGCCGCACGCCCGTTCCCCTCCTTCCCCGGCGAGATCCGTGCGTGGTCCCCCTGGCATCGCCGACCGCCACCCTCCACGGCCTTCCTCGCCGCTAGATCGGGCCGCCCCCGGCCTTTGACTACCGGATCCGTAGGGCCACGGCCTCCCCCGCCCGCCTCCTTCCACCTTCCTCCGGCGCTGCCACCGGCCACCCTCCCACCCACTGGCGCTGCTGGAGCTCTTGTAGGGCACGGATCCGTGCCCTCCCGCGCGTGGTAGCTGGATGGGAGGTCCGGCGAGGTCCATGCATTGCTGTGCTCCTCCTCCAGTGCCACCACTTCCTTCTTCCCCCCCCCCGGCCGCCCTACCTACGCGGCCCTCCTACTGCTCCATGGATCCCACACCGGATCCGAGCTCTTCTGGCCCCCGTCCCCCATGTTCAAACCTCATCGCGCGACCTTCATCCCCTCTCTGGTGCACAAGATTCAGACCGACCCCCGCCGAGCACCACCACGAACTCCTCCCCGACTACGGATCCAGTGGGTGGATGGTGGCCAGCACCACTCAACACCAGTCAGGTCCAAGTCAGGTCCTCCCACCCCACTGGCTTCCTGTACGGGCAGCGGCGCCACCACCACTCTGCCATCTCCCCCCCCCCCGGCGGCAGTCACCCCCGCAGCTCACTCCTCCCCTACCTGCAGTTCGTCTTCTCAACTCTCTGAATCTCTAAACACCAGTTTTGCGCCTAATCTCTGCTCGCTGGCACTAGGCCGGCATGTCTCCTCCTCTGCTCCCTCCGATGGAGGGGATCAGTGCAGTTCGGTACACCTCCTCCCCCTCACACCATCTGCACATCTTCCCTCACCTGCTCCTTTTGATGGAATAGCAACCAATAGAGCCGACACAACAACAAAAGGCAGCTCATGTGTTTAATGCTGGAACACTTGCAGTTCGGCGGCTCGCCGGCTTGCAGTTCGGTCGGTGGCGAGTTCACACGCAGGCCCGCTTGTAGTTCGGCAGCTGCACACACATGGTTCTGTAGCAGTTCGAGCAATGCATGGTCAAGTGGTTCAGTTGCATATGTTCTCAAAAAAGAAGCTCCGTTATTTGGGTAAGAAATTTCATTTTTATTGTGTCGGGGTTGTGGAACCCGGGGTACCACGACCCGTCTGCCCGCGGCCCAGGGCGCGACACCTGGCGGAGGCCCAGATAAGCGGCCGACCAACGGGCGCCCCAGATCAAAGTCGCCTCATGAGGCTCCGGCCTCTCAAAGACCCCTCATGAGGCCCTGGCCTCCTGAGGACCCCTCCTTAGGGAGCGGCGAGCAAGGCTCAGCATCTTCACCAGCAGCCTCGCGAGGCCCTCTCGTGAGGCGGCTTTCCGAGGTGGCCTCCCAAGGCCCCCTCCCGCAGATGCTCGAGACGTAGGTTGTCCGCCTTGCCGCGCGGCCTGGAGCCCGTCACGTGGGTGACGCGCGCGGCGACGAACGGCAACAGAAGCCGCGCCAGCAGGCACGGATGAAGATGGTTTCCTCTTTTGTGTTAGGGGAGCAGGGCTAGCTATCTACTCTCCAAAGCAACCCCAAAGGTTGCCCGATCGCCGAAGGAAGACCAAGACGACGGGCACGCAGGGCGGAGGTCATCACCGAGCCCACCGGCGCGTCATGGATCATGCTTTGGCAGGCGAAGACCACCTTTAGTCAGGATAGACTAAGCGCCTGTCCCCTTTCAAAATCGCCAAATGTGGCAACCCTTCCCGCCTAAGTTTCGAGGGGGGAGAGGACCAATGCGGGTATAAGGGGGGCAGAGCTGCCATTGTAGAGAGGATCGGATCGGCTCTTGTTCAGAGGAGGAGGGGATCGGCTCTTGTTCAGAGGAGGATCCGATCGGCTCTTGTTCTGACCATCCTCGACCTTGTACTCACACACGCACCAGAGCAATATCAGACAAGCAGGAGTAGGGTCTTACACCGCAAGGTGGCCCGAACCTGGGTAAACCGCTGAGTCCTCGCCCCGTCCCTCGCTATCGCGCTCTCGCCATCGCCTCGCCGTCGCTTAACCGTGGTAGGAGACGAAGTAGGTAGAACAAGCTCACCCCAGTGTTCGAACCTTTGGGTCCCCGGAGCCCCACTTCCGACATTTCGCGCGCCAGGTAGGGGTGCGCTACAGTTCTTCTGCTCCGCCCTCAGCTCCACCAACCCTATGGCTGACGCACGTCGCGAGCGCGCCGAGCGCAGGGCTGGCCGCGTGGCTCAGACGGAGCCGGTAGCCCGCGGCAATCGCCGCCGTCCCGAAGCCGAAGCCGCCGCCACCGACCCCGCTGTCCGCGAGCAGCAGGACTCCTCCCTGCACCCCTTTGTGTGGGCGAACGGCCACACCGCCACGGCCTCCTCCCTCGCCCACCATGGGCCGCCGAACCCGCAGGCAGCGCTGCTCATGGCGCGTGAGCTACTCCGCTACCGTCCGGCTGACGCCGCCTACGACGCCTGGCTCGGTCGCATCGCCGAGCTCGTCAACGTCGCCGGGGACGCTCCGACACCTTCTCACTCGCTCCGCCCGCTGCCGTCTCGTGCTGGGGACCTGGCGCACGGCGCTCCTCCGCCGCCTCCTCTTCGCGACGAGCGCGCCGGGCCCCATCGCAGCGCGCGGGCTCGTGAGCCATCCCGTGGCGCATCCTCGCCAGACCGAGACGAGGCCAGCTGCCAGATCATCCGCCGCGCGCCCCCCGACGCGCGGGTGCTCCTCGAGCGGCAGCGCCAGGACCAGGCCGTTCAGGACGTCGCAGCGGCCGGGCGTCAAAACCACGCCGCCCTCGCTGGCGGCGTCCCCTCGAGCGGCGTGGGCTGCCGTGCCTTCACCCGCGAGCTGCGTCGCGTGGTCTGGCCCGCGAAGTTCAAGCCTGAGCTGCCTCCGCGCTACGACGGCACCCCTAACCCCACGGAGTTCCTCCAGCTCTATGCGCTGAGCGTCGAGGCGGCAAACGGCGACGACAAGGTCATGGCGAACTGGTTCCCCATGGCCCTCAAGGACGGCCCGCGCTCCTGGCTCATGAACCTCCCCGAGGCTTCCATCTCGTCGTGGGCCGAGCGCTGCAGCCAGTTCATCGCCAACTTCAAGGGCACGCAGGACCGCTTCCTCACCATCAACGACCTGCGGCGTGTTCGATAGCGCCCAGACGAGACCCTCCGCAAGTACATCCAGCGCTTCAGTCAGGTGCGCAACAAGATCCCGCGCGCTTCCGACGCGGCCGTCATCTCCGCGTTTTCCACCGGTGTCACGGACATCAAGATGCGCGAGAAGCTCGCCATCAACGGTGAGCTCGACTCCGTTCTCGAGCTGCTCGACCTCGCCAACAAGTGCGCCAAGGCGGAAGAAGGCCGCCTCTTCGTCCACAACGACCCCGACGCGGCGCTCGACGGCGCCAAGGCCAAGAGCAAGGACGTCAAGCGCAAGGGCCCTGTCGTACTCGCAGCGGAGCCCGACCAGAAGCGCGGCCGCGACCGCGATCAGCCCAGGAAGGACAACCGGCCACTCTGCGCTTTTCACAACGTCCGCTCCCACAGCACCGAAGACTGTCAGGAGCTCAAGCTGCTCCGCGAGGAGCGCCAGAGCCGCTGGGACGACCGCAATGGCCGCGGCGCCAGCCGCGGAGGTGGCCGCAACGGCAGCCGCTGGGACAGCCGCAACAATAATGGCAACTTCCGCCAGGGCTGGCGCGACCAGCCTCGTGAGGCCGCCTGGTGCGACCAGCCTCGTGAGGCCGTCTGGCGCGACCAGTCACGTGAGGCTGCCTAGCGCGATCAGGCTCGTGAGGTAAACCCGCAGGCCAACGCCGCTCTCCCGCCGCTGCCGCCGCCGCCCCGGAAGAACGACGTCAACCAGCCTGACGAGGGTGCTGGGGGCTACCAGGAGCCTCGCGCGGTTGCCTGCATCCTCGGCGGGGCTCAGGCTCCCGTGTCCTCGTCTACGGAGCTAAGGCGGTCCTTCCTTCAGAGCTTAAGCACGGCTCCCCGCGAGTCCTTGCCTTCGACGAGGCGCGTCAGGATGGCTCGTGGGAGACTGATCTGCTGCTCCTCGAGGAGGGCCGCCGCCAGGCCGCTCTTCGCGCCATGAGGTACCCGCAGGCCCTGCGTCGCTACCTCAGCCGCAACATCCGCCCTCGCATTCTCGATATCGGCCACCTCGTCCTACGCAGGACCCTCTCCAGAGAGGGACTCCACAAACTCTCACCCATTTGGGAAGGCCCTTTCAGGGTTGCTCATGTCTCCAGGCCCGGTGTCGTCCGGCTGGAGACGGAGGACGGAGTTCCTGTGCCTAACGCCTGGAACATCCAACCCCTCCCTCCGCAAGTTCTACCCGTGACCCTCACGCGTATGAACGAAATGGGGCTGTACATGCCCCGGAGCCTCTCATTGTGCTAGCCTGATGGGCCCGCGAGAGCTCTAGCCCACGCCCAAGTGGAAGCCCCATGCTCCGCGCTGGCGGAACGATCGAACCGCGATCATGCCCACGCTCAAGTGGAAGCCCCATGCTCCGCGCTAGGGACGGAGGAAGGAGTTTTAGCGTATGACGCGCGGAACGTCCGACCCCTCCGCAAGTTCTGCTCGTGGCCCCCACGAGTACGAACGAAACAGGGTTGTACATGCCCCGGAGACTCTCATTGCGTAAGCCTGATGGGCCCGCGAGAGCTCCAGCCCATGCCCAAGTGGAAGCCCCATGCTCCGCGCTGGTGGAATGATCGAGCCACGATCATGCCCACGCCCAAGTGGAAGCCCCATGCTCCGCGCTGGCGGAACAATCAACTGAGGGCGCCCCACGGGCTGCAGCAACCTCAAGCTGACCCGTGCCGGACACGGCAGCCACATCTCTTTCTGGTTGTGTAATCAACCTTATTATTTCGTCAGTTTGTTGATGGCGAGCCGTGCGCACTCATGGCGTCCCTCCTGAGCTTCACGCGAACGGGAGATGGACACGGTGCCTGTGCTCGGGTCAGTCCCAGCAGCGCTCCCAAGTGATCGAGCTCTGGCTCGCGGGCCTGCTCACGTGCACGTCACCTCACCAAGGTCCTTGGTGTCTCATCTTCTCGCATGACAGGCACGGTGCCTGTGCTCGAGTCCGTCCCTGCAGCGCCGCTAAACCCAAGTGATCGAGCTCTGGCTTGCGGGCCTGCTCCCATGCACGCCACCTCACCAAGGTCCTTGGTGCCTTATCTTCTCGCGTGACGCCCATGAGTGGGTCAGCAAGCACGCATGGCTCCCCCGTCACGAGACCTTGCGCCTTGCAATTGTCTCAGGAGCAGGTCACACGGAAGGCCTTGCGAGCGTGCCTCGCGAGGTAACCCGGCGGCAGGATGCCCCCCGGAGCCTCAGGAGGCCTCAGTGTTGGGGAACGTTGCATGGGAAACAAAAAATTTCCTACGCACACACAAGATCTATCCATGGTGATGAGCATCTACGAGAGGGAGAGTGAATCTACATACCCTTGTAGATCGCTAAGCGGAAGCGTTTAAGAAACGCGGTTGATGTAGTCGAACGTCTCCGCGATCCAAATCGCACGTCGTCCCTCGATCCGATCACGAACTAGTGCCGAACGGACGGCACCTCCGCGTTCAACACACGTACGGCTTGATGACGCCTTCACCTCCTCGATCCAGCGAGCGATGGTGAAGTAGTGGTTGAGTTCCAGCAGCACGACAGCGTGGTGATGGTGGTGAGGAACAATCTCTGCAGGGCTTCGCCAAGCGCTACGGAGATTATGACGGAGGAACTAGAGGGCTAGGGTTGCCGGCACACGGCTTGGGAAATCCTGATCGCCCCCGTGTGCTAGCCCTGCCCCTCTATTTATATGTTGAGCCTTGGGGTCTAAACTTGGAGTAAAAGCCTCCTCCAGGTCGGTTTTGCCCGCACAAGGTCGGTTTGGCCCGCAGGAAAAGAGTCCAACTCGGATCCCTGCCGAACCGCGCACAGCCGCACACAAGCGGTAGTACCGCTCACAAGCGGTAGTACCGCTTGGGCGGTAGTACCGCTTCACACAAGCGGTAGTACCGCTCGGGCGGTAGTACCGCTTCACACAAGCGGTAGTACCGCTTACGCGGCAGCAAAACTACTTTTTGCACTTTCCAATACCTTGTGGGCTTTTATCCCTTGGCCCATATAAAGTGTTGTTGCACCCGAACACTTCGGTAAACATCCGGAACCCCTTCCGGTGAACTCTGGAACTCTTCCGGAGATCGAAACACTATTATCACATATATCAATCTTTACCTCCGGACTCTTCCGGAGATCCTCGTCATGTCCGGGAGCTTATCCGAGACTTCCGAACAACTTTCGGTCACCAACATAATAACTCAATTATACTAATCGTCACCAAACGTTAAGTGTGTAGACCCTGCGGGTTCGAGAACTATGTAGACATGACCGAGACACCTCTACGGCCAATAACCAATAGCGGGACCTGGATGCCCATATTGGCTCCTACATATTCTACGAAGATCTTTATCGGTCGAACCTCTATGTCAAGGATTCAGTTAATCCCGTATGCTGTTCCCTTTGTTCTTCGGTATGTTACTTGCCCGAGATTCGATCGTCGGTATCTCTATACCTAGTTCAATCTCGTTACCGGCAAGTCTCTTTACTCGTTCCGTAATACAAGATCCTGTGGCTAACTCTTTAGTCACTTTGCTTGCAAGGCTCAATGTGATGTTGTATTACCGAGTGGGCCCTGGGATACCTCTCCGTCACACGGAGTAACAAATCCCAGTCTTGATCCATGCCAACCCAACAGACACCCTCGGAGATACCTGTAGAGCACCTTTATAGTCACCCAGTTACGTTGCGACGTTTGATACACACAAGGTATTCCTCCGGTGTCAGTGAGTTGCATGATCTCATGGTCAAAGGAACAGATACTTGACATGCAGAAAACAATAGCAATAAACTGACACGATCAAATGCTACGTTTACAGTTTGGGTCTTGTCCATCACATCATTCTACTAATGATGTGATCCCGTTATCAAATGACATCTCATGTCAATGGCCAGGAAACCTTAACCATCTTTGATCAACGAGCTAGTCAACTAGAGGCTTACTAGGGACACAGTGTTGTCTATGTACCCACACATGTATTTGAGTTTCCAATCAATACAATTATAGCATGGATAATAAACGATTATCATTAACAAGGAAATATAATAATAACCAATTTATTATTGCCTCTAGGGCATATTTCCAACAGTCTCCCACTTGCACTAGAGTCAATAATCTAGTTCACATCACTATGTGATTTACATTGTAATGAATCGAACACCCATGCAGTTCTGGTGTTGTTCATGTTTAGCCCTTGGAAGAGGTTTAGTCATCGGATCTGCAACATTCAGATCCGTGTGTACTTTGCAAATATTTATGTCGTCCTCCTTGATGTAATCGCGGATGGAATTGAAACGTCGCTTTATGTGTCTGGTCCTTTTGTGAAATCTTGGTTCCTTGGCTAGAGCAATGGCACCAGTATTATCACAAAACAGAGTCATTGGGTTAAGTGCACTTGGCACTACTCCAAGATCTGTCATGAACTCCTTCATCCAGACACCTTCCTTCGCCGCCTCCGAGGCAGCGATGTACTCCGCTTCGCATGTAGAATCTGCTACCACGCTTTGCTTGGAACTGCACCAGCTAACCGCACCCCCATTAAGAATAAATACGTATCCGGTTTGCGACTTAGAGTCATCCGGATCAGTGTCAAAGCTTGCATCGACGTAACCCTTTACGACGAGCTCTTGATCACCTCCATAAACGAGAAACATGTCCTTAGTCCTTTTCAGGTACTTCAGGATATTCTTGACCGCCGTCCAGTGTTCCATTCCTGGATCTCGTTGAAACCTTCCGACCATACTTATGGCAAGGCTGACATCGGGTCTTGTGCACAGTATTGCATACATGATAGAGCCTATGGCTGAAGCATAGGGGATGACACTCATCTTTTCTCTATCTTCTGCAGTCACTGGGCATTGAGTCTTACTCAACTTCACACCTTGCAAAACAGGCAAGAACCCCTTCTTGGACTGATCCATTTTGAACTTCTTCAAAATCTTATCAAGGTATGTGCTTTGTGAAAGTCCTATTAAGCGTCTTGATATATCTCTATAGATCTTGATGCCTAATATGAAAGCAGCTTCTCCTAGGTCCTTCATTGAAAAACTCTTGTTCAAATATTCCTTTACGCTTTCCAGCATTTCTATATTGTTTCCAATCAGTAATATGTCATCCACATATAATATTAGAAACGCTATAGAGCTCCCACTCACTTTCTTGTAAATACAAGCTTCTCCGTAAACTTGTATAAACTCGAACGCTTTGATCACCTCATCAAAACGAAGATTCCAACTCCGAGATGCTTGCACCAGTCCATAAATGGATCGCTGGAGTTTGCAAACTTTGTCAGCATTCTCTGGATCGACAAAACCTTCTGGTTGCATCATATACAACTCTTCCTTAAGGTAACCATTAAGGAACGCTGTTTTGACATCCATCTGCCAAATCTCATAATCGAAAAAGGCAGCTATTGCTAACATGATTCTGACGGACTTAAGCATCGCTACGGGTGAGAAGGTCTCATCGTAGTCAACTCCTTGAACTTGTGAAAAACCCTTTGCCACAAGCCAAGCTTTATAGACGGTGACATTACCGTCTGCGTCCGTCTTCCTCTTAAAGATCCATTTGTTCTGAATGGCCTTACGCCCTTCAGGTAATACTTCCAAAGTCCATACTTTGTTTTCATACATGGATCCCATCTCGGATTTCATGGCCTCTAACCACTTCTCGGAATCCGGGCCCATCATCGCTTCTCCATAGCTCGTAGGCTCATCGTTGTCTAACAACATGATGTCTAAGACAGGGTTGCCGTACCACTCGGGAGCAGTACGCGTCCTTGTCGACCTACGAGGTTCGATAGCAACTTGATCCAAAGCTTCATGATCATCATCATTAACTTCCTCTTCAGCTAATGTAGGCTCCACAGAAACAACTTTCTGTGCTGCGCTACTCTCAGGTTGAAGTAAAGGTTCAACAACCTCATCAAGTTCTATCTTCCTCCCACTCAATTCTTTCGAGAGAAACTCTTTCTCAAGAAATGTTCCGTTTTTAGCGACAAACACTTTGCCCTCGGATCTGAGGTAGAAGGTATACCCAATTGTCTCTTTTGGGTATCCTATGAAGACGCATTTCTCCGCTTTGGGTTCCAGCTTTTCAGGCTGAAGCTTTTTGACATAAGCATCACATCCCCAAACTTTAAGAAACGACAGCTTTGGCTTCTTGCCAAACCAAAGTTCATATGGCGTCGTCTCAACGGATTTCGATGGTGCCCTATTTAAAGTGAATGCAGCTGTCTCTAATGCATAACCCCAAAACGATAGTGGCAAATCGGCAAGAGACATCATAGATCGCACCATATCCAATAAGGTTCGATTACGACGTTCGGACACACCATTACGCTGTGGTGTTCCAGGCGGTGTCAATTGTGAAACAATTCCACACTGGCTTAAGTGACTGCCAAACTCATAACTCAGATATTCTCCTCCTCGATCAGATCGTAGGAATTTAATTTTCTTGTTACGATGATTCTCAACTTCACTCTGAAATTGTTTGAACTTTTCAAATGTTTCAGACTTGTGTTTCATTAAGTAAATATACCCATATCTACTTAAGTCATCAGTGAAGGTGAGAAAATAACGATAACCACCGCGTGCCTCAATACTTATCGGACCACACACATCAGTATGTATGATTTCCAATAAGTCACTTGCCCGTTCCATTGTTCCAGAGAACGGCGTTTTAGTCATCTTGCCCATGAGGCATGGCTCACATGTGTCAAGTGATTCAAAATCAAGTGACTCCAAAAGTCCATCAGCATGGAGCTTCTTCATGCGTTTTATGCCAATATGACCTAAACGGCAGTGCCACAAGAAAGTGGTATTATCATTATCAATTCTACATCTTTTGGCATCAATGTTATGAACATGTGTATCATTACTATCGAGATTCAATAAGAATAAACCCCTCACATTGGGTGCATGACCATAAAAGATATTACTCATATAAATAGAACAACCATTATTCTCTGATTTAAATGAGTAACCGTCTCGCAATAAACAAGATCCAGATATAATGTTCATGCTTAACGCAGGCACCAAATAACACTTATTTAGGTTCATCACTAATCCCGACGGTAATCGAAGAGCGAGCGTGCCGACGGCGATCACATCAACCTTGGAACCATTTCCCACGCGCATCGTCACTTCGTCCTTCGCCAGCCTCCGTCTATTCCGCAGTTCCTGTTTTGAGTTGCAAATATGAGCAACCGCACCGGTATCAAATACCCAGGCACTACAACGAGAGTTGGTAAGGTACACATCAATAACATGTATATCATATATACCTTGTTTGTTGTTGGCTGCCTTCTTGTCAGCCAAATACTTGGGGCAGTTCCGCTTCCAGTGTCCAGTTCCTTTGCAATGAAAACACACAGTTTCTGGTTTGGGTCCAGCCTTGGGTTTCTTCATGAGAGGAGCAACTGCTTTGCCACTCTTCTTGGAGTTACCCTTCTTACCCTTGCCATTTTTCTTGAAACTAGTGGTTTTATTGACCATCAACACTTGATGCTCCTTCTGAATTTCAGACTCAGCGGCTTTCAGCATCGCAAACAGCTCGGCGACTGACTTGTTCATCCCGTGCATGTTATAGTTCAACACGAAGCTCTTGTAGCTAGGTGGCAATGATTGAAGAACTCTGTCAGTGATAGCCTCTGGCGGAAGGGGCATCCCTAACTCAGCCAGACGGGTGGAGTACCCAGACATTCTGAGCACGTGATCACTGATAGACCCGTTCTCCTCCATCTTGCAAGCATAGAACTTATCGGAGATCTCATATCTCTCGATCCGGGCATTCTTCTGAAAGATAAACTTCAATTCCTGGAACATCTCATATGCTCCATGACGTTCAAAACGTCTTTGAAGTCCCGGTTCTAAGCCATACAACATTGCACATTGAACTATTGAGTAATCATCAGAACGAGCCTGCCAGGCGTTCACAACGTCTAGAGACTCAACTGGAGCAGGTGGATCACCAAGCGGTGCATCAAGGACATAAGCCTTCTGGGAAGCCGTAAGGATAATCCTTAGATTACGGGCCCAGTCCACAAAGTTACTTCCATCATCTTTCAACTTAGCTTTCTCTAGGAACGCATTAAAATTCAGGGGTGCTACTGCACGAGCCATGATCTACAACATAAATATAGCAAAGACAACTTAGACTATTGTTCTAGATAATGAGTTTAGTTAATCATATTACTTAAAAACTCCCACTCAAATTGACATCCCTCCGGTCATTCGAGTGTAACATGATCCAAATCCACCAACTCAAGTCCGATCATCACGTGAGTTGAGGTGGTTTCAATGGTGAACATCTTCATGTTGATCATATCTACTATATGACTCATGTTCGACCTTTCGGTCTCTTGTGTTCCGAGGCCATGTCTGTACATGCTAGGCTCGTCAAGTTTAACCCGAGTGTTCCGCACGTGCAACATGGCTTACACCCGTTGTATGCGAACGTAGAGTCTATCACACCCGATCATCACGGCGTGTCTCGAAATGACGAACTTTCGCAACGGTGCACACTTGGGGAGAACACAATTTATCTTGAAATTTAAGTGAGGGATCACCTTATAATGCTACCGTCGTCCTAAGCAAAATAAGATGCAAAAAAAAGATTAACATCACATGCAAATCATAAGTGACATGATATGGCCATGAACTTGTGCTTTTGATCTCCATCTCCAAAGCACCGGCATGATCTCCATCGTCACCGGCATGACACCATGATCTCCATCATCTTGATCTCCATCAACGTGTCGCCATAAGGTTGTCGCGCCGACTGTTGCTTCCACGACTATTGCTAACGTTTAGCGATAAAGTAAAGCATTACATAGCGCTTAATGATTGACACGCAGGTCATACAATAATTAAAGACAACTCTATGGCTCCTGCCAGTTGCCGTACTCATCGACATGCAAGTCGTGATATTCTATACAAAACATGATCATCTCATACATCACATATATCTCATCATGTAATTGGCCATATCATATCACATCATACCCTGCAAAAACAAGTTAGACGTCCTCTAATTGTTGTTGCAAATTTTACGTGGCTGCTACGGGTTTGCAAGAACCGTTCTTACCTACGCAAAACCACAACGTGGTGTAGTGATTGCTTTTTGATCTTCTAAAAGAACCCTCTTCATTGAAATCGATTCAACTAAAGTGAGAGAGACAGACACCCGCTAGCCATCTTTATGCAACGAAGTTACATGTCAGTTGAAGGAACCTGTCTCGCGTAAGTGTACGCGTAATGTCGGTCCGGGCCGCTTCATCTCACAGTACCGCCGAATCAAATATCAACTAGTAACGGCAAGCAATATGTATACATCCACGCCCACAACTCGTTTGTGTTCTACTCGAGATCTCATCTACGCATAGACCTAGCTCATGATGCCACTGTTGGGGAACGTTGCATGGGAAACAAAAATTTTCCTACGCACACACAAGATCTATCCATGGTGATGAGCATCTACGAGAGGGAGAGTGAATCTACATACCCTTGTAGATCGCTAAGCGGAAGCGTTTAAGAAACGCGGTTGATGTAGTCGAACGTCTCCGCGATCCAAATCGCACGTCGTCCCTCGATTCGATCACGAACTAGTGCCGAACGGACGGCACCTCCGCGTTCAACACACGTACGGCTTGATGACGCCTTCACCTCCTCGATCCAGCGAGCGATGGTGAAGTAGTGGTTGAGTTCCAGCAGCACGACGGCGTGGTGATGGTGGTGAGGAACAATCTCTGCAGGGCTTCGCCAAGCGCTACGGAGATTATGACGGAGGAACTAGAGGGCTAGGGTTGCCGGCACACGGCTTGGGAAATCCTGATCGCCCCCGTGTGCTAGCCCTGCCCCTCTATTTATATGTTGAGCCTTGGGGTCTAAACTTGGAGTAAAAGCCTCCTCCAGGTCGGTTTTGCCCGCACAAGGTCGGTTTGGCCCGCAGGAAAAGAGTCCAACTCGGATCCCTGCCGAACCGCGCACAGCCGCACACAAGCGGTAGTACCGCTCACAAGCGGTAGTACCGCTTGGGCGGTAGTACCGCTTCACACAAGCGGTAGTACCGCTCGGGCGGTAGTACCGCTTCACACAAGCGGTAGTACCGCTTACGCGGCAGCAAAACTACTTTTTGCACTTTCCAATACCTTGTGGGCTTTTATCCCTTGGCCCATATAAAGTGTTGTTGCACCCGAACACTTCGGTAAACATCCGGAACCCCTTCCGGTGAACTCTGGAACTCTTCCGGAGATCGAAACACTATTATCACATATATCAATCTTTACCTCCGGACTCTTCCGGAGATCCTCGTCATGTCCGGGATCTTATCCGAGACTTCCGAACAACTTTCGGTCACCAACATAATAACTCAATTATACTAATCGTCACCAAACGTTAAGTGTGTAGACCCTGCGGGTTCGAGAACTATGTAGACATGACCGAGACACCTCTACGGCCAATAACCAATAGCGGGACCTGGATGCCCATATTGGCTCCTACATATTCTACGAAGATCTTTATCGGTCGAACCTCTATGTCAAGGATTCAGTTAATCCCGTATGCTGTTCCCTTTGTTCTTCGGTATGTTACTTGCCCGAGATTCGATCGTTGGTATCTCTATACCTAGTTCAATCTCGTTACCGGCAAGTCTCTTTACTCGTTCCGTAATACAAGATCCTGTGGCTAACTCTTTAGTCACTTTGCTTGCAAGGCTCAATGTGATGTTGTATTACCGAGTGGGCCCTGAGATACCTCTCCGTCACACGGAGTAACAAATCCCAGTCTTGATCCATGCCAACCCAACAGACACCCTCGGAGATACCTGTAGAGCACCTTTATAGTCACCCAGTTACGTTGCGACGTTTGATACACACAAGGTATTCCTCCGGTGTCAGTGAGTTGCATGATCTCATGGTCAAAGGAACAGATACTTGACATGCAGAAAACAATAGCAATAAACTGACACGATCAAATGCTACGTTTACAGTTTGGGTCTTGTCCATCACATCATTCTCCTAATGATGTGATCCCGTTATCAAATGACATCTCATGTCAATGGCCAGGAAACCTTAACCATCTTTGATCAACGAGCTAGTCAACTAGAGGCTTACTAGGGACACAGTGTTGTCTATGTACCCACACATGTATTTGAGTTTCCAATCAATACAATTATAGCATGGATAATAAACGATTATCATTAACAAGGAAATATAATAATAACCAATTTATTATTGCCTCTAGGGCATATTTCCAACACTCAGGAGCACGGCTTCTAGAGCCAAGCCCGACAGAGCCACGCTAGCCGGAGGCCTCACGAGTGGAGACCTCGCGAGGCACACCGTACAAGTGGCGGCTCGCCCGACGCCGCCCTCCGAAAAAGCTAAGTATCATAAACACCTCACGAGATGTTTTCACCGCCCCTCAAGCTCTCCTCTCACCGCTGCCACGCTGAGCGCTGAGTTTCCTTCTTCTGCACGAGCCGCTTGCACGTCAAAGGGGGGCTTCTTGAGCATCGTGCCTCGGGAGCTCTTACCCCCTCGCAGTGCCCTACACCTCCTGGCCTTGTCCCGGGGACTGGGTCCTGACGACGTAGAGTGACAAGGCAAGCAAAGAAAGGGAGATAAGCCTCGCGAGGAGGTCTCGTGAGCCGCTCTCATCATTTTTCAAGATCTCTCTTTCTTTTTGCGATCTCACCGAGCGCCCACGTTTTCTCTTTTGCGCGAGCCGCTTGCACGCCAAAGGGGGGCTTCCTGGGCATCGCGCCCCAGGAGCCCTTACTAGCTCCCGGACCCCTCACCTCCTGGCCTTGTCCAGGCATCATGACCGGACATACCAGCGATGGCTGTAGGCCCGCTCGGGGCTGGGTCCTGATGGCGTAGAGCACCAAGGCAAACAAGAAAGAAAAGCGAGGCCTCACGAGAGGACTTCAAGAGGAAATAAGCACGCATTACAGCAAGTCATAAGATACTTAATGCAAAGGACATCGTTTTTCCTCACGCCATCAGGGGCTACGTTGACTTGTTACAGGAATAAAAGGAAGAAGGGTGCCCTCGGCGCCGCCTCGCCTTCAATACGCACAAGGAATCAAGGCGGAACACACGGGTGAGGCAATGATGGCCCCGCGCCGAGCGCGAACAGGCTTTATGTCAGCCTGAGCAGTTGCCGAGGCGTCGCGGGGAAGTGGAGGCGCCTTCCATCACATCGTGCGCCAAGCGTCGCGCCTGGCCCGCAGGCGGTTAGGGCCCGCGCCATTTCGCCCCCTTAGGCGGGAGCGTGAGCGCCACGGGCCCGGGGGCTACTGTCGGGGTTGTGGAACCTAGGGTACCACGACCCGTCTGCCCGCGGCCCAGGGCGCGGCGCCTGGCGGAGGCCCAGATAGGCGGCCCACCAACGAGCGCCCCAGATCAAAGTCGCCTCATGAGGCTCCGGCCTCCCAAAGACCCCTCATGAGGCCCTGGCCTTCTGAGGACCCCTCCTCAGGGAGCGGCGAGCAAGGCTCAGCATCGTCACCAGCAGCCTCGCGAGGCGGCTTTTCAAGGTGGCCTCCCAAGGCCCCCTCCCGCAGACGCTCGAGACGAAGGTTGTCCGCCTTGCCGCGCGGCCTGGAGCCCGTCACGTGGGTGACGCGCGCGGCGACGAACGGCAACAGAAGCCGCGCCAGTAGGCACGGATGAAGATGGTTTCCTCTTTTGTGTTAGAGGAGCAGGGCTAGCTATCTACTCTCCAAAGCAACCCCAAAGGTTGCCCGATCGGCGAAGGAATAGCAAGACGACGGGCGCGCAGGGCGGAGGTCATCACCGAGCCCACCGGCGCGTCATGGATCATGCTTTGGCAGGCGAAGACCACCTTTAGTCAGGATAGCCTGTGCGCCTGTCCCCTTTCAAAATCGCCAAGTGTGGCAACCCTTCCCGCCTAAGTTTCGAGGGGGAAGAGGACCAATGCGGGTATAAGGGGGGCAGAGCTGCCATTGTAGAGAGGATCGGATCAGCTCTTGTTCAGAGGAGGAGGGGATCGGCTCTTGTTCAGAGGAGGATCCGATCGGCTCTTGTTCTGACCATCCTCGACCTTGTACTCACACATGCACCAGAGCAATATCAGACAAGCAAGAGTAGGGTCTTACACCGCAAGGTGGCCCGAACCTGGGTAAACCGCTGAGTCCTCGCCCCGTCCCTCGCTATCGCGCTCTCGCCGTCGCCTCGCCGTCGCTTAACCGTGGTAGGAGACGAAGTAGGTAGAACAAGCTCACCCCAGTGTTCGAACCTTTGGGTCCCCGGAGCCCAACTTCCGACATATTGTAATTTACATTTTTTTTCCAGGTTTTTGCTGTTGATTGGGGTGAATTCAGTGCAGCAAATTTTCTAATGCAGTTCAGCTGGTGCCCCCCGGCATGAGGTTCAGCTAACTCCCTCTTGTAGTTCAAAACTGCTCTACAAACGAAAAAGCATGGATGATTTGTGGACGGCTAAGAATTTTTCCTGTGTGCAGCTCTGTTCTGTTATTTGTGCAGCTCTGTTCTTCTGTATGTGCAGTGCAAAAAGTTCGGCTAATGTGCATCCCGTGACGGATGGCTCTAGCTTTGTCAGCTGAATCTTTCTTCTTCTGATATTTCTCTGCCATGCGATGTGTGGTTGCTGTGTGCAGCTCTGTTCTGGCATTTGTGCAGCTCTGTTCTACTATTTGTGTCTAGAGGTTCATTTTACAGTAGGCGAGGGATTCATTTTGACGACGAAAAAAAAGTTAGAAAAGAAAATAGTGCAGCACACTTGCCTCTACTCTGGAGTCCGGATGCGTTAAAAAAAAGACAAGAAGACAAAAATGAATAATGCAGTACACTTAGCTCGTCTCTATAGTCCCGAACATGAAAATGAAAAAAATTGTCATGATGCAGTCCACTTCGAGGACCCTCCCCGGTTCACTTTGTTCTCTCGGAAAAGTGTGGTTCACTAGTTAACAAAACATTAGAAAAAAGCAAAAAGAATATGCAGTTTAGTATTGTGGTTTACTTTGGGAAACACTGAAAATTGTAGTTCACTAGTCTCGCTTATGTAGTCTCGATGTCTTCAATTTTTTTTAAAAAGACCAAAAAATCCATGCAATTCACTCAAATTTGTATACCAGCTCATTCTCTAGTATGAAAAAAGTCTAATCCGAAGGACTGCAGTACACTTCATTTGGTTGGCTTGGTAAAACAGAAAACAAAAACATCTCAAAGAAGCTCGCTTCTTATTAGTTGTAGTTCACTCGCTTAGTCCCTGCGGTCCACTCGCCCGGTCTAGGCGCGTAAGAAAAATAAGTATGAAAAAAGAAAACAAAAACTCATGAGGTTCACTTTCACTAGTGTCGCGGTTCACTTTCACTATTGTCGCGGTTCACTTTCGGTAGTGTGTGAAAAAAAACAGCAAAAACTAATGCGGTTCGCACTAGGTTGTGTCACATTTCACTTTTGGTAGTGTCGTGGTTTACTTACTCCCAATGTGAAGTGCAGAAAAAATGTTACGAAGACGACAAAAAAAAGAATGCGGTTCACTTGTCGATAGTGTTGCGGTTCACTTACGCCTGACGTGAAGCGCGGTCCACTTCCTCGCCTGAGAAAATTTACATCTGAATAAAAGAAATCATGCAGTTCGCTTGCCTGTCGGATGCAGTGCAATTTTCTTTCTGGAGCAGTGCAGTTTTCTGTATGATGAAGTTCACTCGTCGATTTTGGTGTCGCGAAAAACAGAGTGTCCGCATTTCGGTAAAATCAAAAATGTTCTTAAACCGTAAGGAATTAGAGAGAGTGTTCTACATGAAAAAGTTGTGCCTCATCGATATCTTTCCAACGGCATATCATTTGAATCATTCCGACCAACGGTTTGTAAAAAATTCATGAAAAAACGGCCGCTGCCACTCGCCGTCCGCCGCACCATTTTCAAAATTAATTTAAAACCATAAGGAATCTCAAAACAATCTCTACATATGAAAGTTGCGCCTCGTCCGTAGCTTTCCAATGGCTTATCACACGCCTCGTTTCGACAAACGGTTAAAAAACTGGAGCGAAAACAGTACCAAAAAATTGTAAAAATTTGAAAAACAGAATTCCACGATTTAGTAAATTTAAAACTGCTCTTAAACCGTAAGGAATTAGTGAAAGTAATATATACGAAAAAGTTGCGCCTCAATGATATCTTTCCAATGGCGTATCATTTGCTTCATTCCGATAAGCGGTTTGCGAAAAAACGCAAAAATACGCTCGCTGGCACTCGTCAGGCGCCCACCGTTTTTGAAACTGCTCTTAAACCGCGATAAATATCGAAAAAATATCAACATGGCGAAGTTGCGCCTAATCCATAGCTTTCCAACGGCGTATTACACGCCTCGTTCTGACAAACGGTTAAAAAACTAGAACAAAAACAGTACCGAAAAAACACCGCGTGCACTTTTTTGCGGCGAGAAGTTCACTCGTTTCAGTACTGCAGTACTCTTGCTTCAGAAAGTGCAGTGCCCTCGCGTTGAGCGTGCAGTTCGGAAGTGTGGGCAGAATAACTATTCTGCCAATATTGGCAGAATAGACCGGTTGTATATATATATATATAGATATATAACAACACTCTTAAAACCTTATTCTACCAACAATCTCGTTATTCTGCCAACAGTTCGGCACTTCAGAAATCCCCCGCAGTGCCCACCCCCGCCCACTCCCTCTCCTACCCACCTTCTTCTTCCCCGCGGCGCACATCCCCACTCCCCACCCCCGCGAGTCACCTTCCTCCCCGGCCACCTTCTACCTCCGCCGCCGTGCCGGCCCGCCAAGCCCCGCCGTCATCCTGACGCGCAGCCCACCCCGCCCCAGCCACGCGCCGCCCTACCCGCCCCGGCCACGCGCCGCCCCACCCCCCATCGGCCGCGCGCCGCCCGACCTCGCCCCTGCTGCGTGCCGCACCCACCCCGTTCCGGCCGCGCGCCGCACCTGCCGCATCCCGGCCATGCGCCGCCCCACGCCATCTCCCTCACCGCTCCGCCACAGATCTGAGTGCTCCGGCCACGGATCCAGCGACTGCCGCGACCCCCTCCTCCCTCCGTCCTCTCCCGCGACCCCCTCCATCCTTCCTCCTCAGTAGTTGCCTTCCCTCGATGCGCCGGCCAGCTGCGCCCGTGCTATTTTTTTGGCGGCGTGGCGCTGCTCTCTTCTTCATCCCCGAGCAGTTCCCCTCGTGCCCCTGCATCCCATCTCCTCCAGCGAGCTCTGCTGCCTCCCATCCCCTCCAACAAGCTCTCCTACCTCCCCTACTCTCTAGCGACCGGGCCTGAAGACTGTCGAGGCTCACGATGCAGTTCGATTTCATGGGTGGTGTCGTGCGGTGTGTGCAGCGTGCAGCTCGGAGCGAGCGGGCATGCAGCTCAGAGCGAGCGAGGAGACAGGATTCGGCCGCCGGGGATGGGATTCGCCCGCTGTGGATGAGATTCGGCGGAGGCATGACTCCCGCATCCACAGAAAAAATCTAAGTGACAGAGGGCCATGAGCTTCACCCAGCCCTGCGCGCGACGATGACGACTGCCCAAGGATGATGATGCCGGCAGCGTGGCATGCAGCTCATTGCGGCTCAGCGTGCAGTTCGCAGCCGCCACAGCCAGCCCCGCTGTTGTTGTCCTCGCCCTCCACGAAAACTAGGAAAACAAAAAGAAAATAATGCGGCTCACTTTGATAGCGTTTGCGGTTCAATTTCAATATTGTTGCGGTTCTCTTTCGATATTGTTGTGGTTCACTTATGCCCAATGTAAATCGCAAAGAAGTAATGCGGTTCACTTCGACAGCGTTTGCGGTTCACTTTCAATATTGTTTGCGGTTCTCTTTTGATACTGTTGTGGTTCACTTATGCCCAATGTAAAAACGCAAAAAAGTAATACGGTTCACTTTGATAGCGTTTGCGGTTCACTTTTCGATACTCTGCGGTCATTCTTCTTCGTCAAAAAGTTAAAAAAGGCAAAAGAAATCATGCGGTTCGCTTGCCCGTCTGATGCAGTGCAGTTTTCTATCCGATGCGGTTCACTCGTCGATTTTGGTGTCGCGAAAAACAGAGTGTCCGCATTTCGGTAATTTCAAAACTCCTCTTAAACCGCAAGGAATTAGAGAGGGTGTTCTACAAGAAAATGTTGCGTCTCGTCGATATCTTTCTAACGGCGTATCATTTGAATCATTCCGACCAGAGGTTTGTAAAAATTCGCGAAAAAACGGCCGCTGCCACCCGTCGTCCGCCGCACCATTTTCAAAATTAATTTAAAACCGTAAGGAACCTCAAAACATTTCTACATATGAAAGTTGCGCCTTGTCCGTAGCTTTCCAATGGTGTATCACACGCCTCATTTCGACAAACGGTTAAAAAACTGGAGCAAAAACTGTACCGAAAAATTGTAAAAATTTGAAAAAACAGAATTCCGTGATTTAGTAAATTTGAAACTGCTCTTAAACCGTAAGGAATTAGAGAAAGTAATATATATCAAAAAGTTGCGCCTCGATGAAATCTTTCCAACGGCGTATCATTTGCTTCATTCCGACAAGCGGTTTGCGAAAAAACGCGAAAATACGCTCGCTGCTACTCGTCGGGCACCCACCGTTTTCGAAACCGCTCTTAAACCGCGAGGAATCCCGAAACAATTTCAACATGGCAAAGTTGCGCCTAATCCATAGATTTCCAACGGTATATTACAAGCCTCGTTCCGACAAACGGTTTATAAGCTGGCTCGAAAACAGTACCGAAAAACATCGCGTACAGTTTTTTCGACGAGAAGTTCACTAGTCTCTGTATTGCAGTGCGCTTGCTTCAGAAAGTGCAGTGCCCTCGCGTTGAGCATGCAGTTCGGAAGTGTGAGCAGAATAACTATTCTGCCAATATTGGCAGAATAGACAGGCTGTATATATATATATATGCTGATTCATCCGAGCACTAGTGTTCTTGCCTGTGTTATTTTCATGTGCAGGCCAAGTAATTCGCTAAAAGAAAAGGAGTGATATTATTTTTTGGAATCATGTCTTGCGCGACGTCGCCAGAGCCCGCGCCAGCTTCCACCCGCACTGGGTTGCCCAATGGATAGGCGTATTGACCTGCCATCCCCACGGTCCGGTCTGCTTCAGCACATCGAGGAAACAGGAGAGTCGGCCATGGAGGAACCGTCCCTGGAGAAGCTAGATGAGCCGGCCACCGTTTAAACCGGCAATTCAAAAGCCAGCGGCAAAAAAGAAAACGAAAAAGCAAAAAAGAAAAGAAAAGAAAATGGCCCTTGAGGAGCCAGGAGAGCTGGACCAAGAGAGAATAGCAAGGAATGGGTCAAAAGGGCGTATGAACTCAATTTGAGCAAAAATGGCTTTGTTGAATGACATATGCCGAGGACAAACGATGAGCATCGCGAAGATCATCAACTCGCCACATCGCCTCCGGCTTCAATAAATTCTATCTTTCAGCTGTCAACACTACGCCAGCTTATTCCACAGCCAAGTATGAAGAATCTCAAGCCGACTCCTCGAGTCGACTTAAGACTTGGGGGCTACATAGACATGATTCGGCAGATTTGGCCAGTTTCAACAAATACAAGAACCCCGGGTCATTGCAGGGAAGACAACCCGGTCCCAGGAGCTGCTGCCTTATTGGCGAAAAAGTAAAGGTTGCCAAAGAAGACTAGCTGCCATGATGCGTAGTTCAAACATGGGCATCCTGCTGTATTGGCGAAAAGAAAGGTTACCAAAGAACACTAGTCGCCATGATGCGCAGTCTAAACATGGGTATCCTGCTCAATAATGATCAATGGAATAAAGCCGGTTTATCTGGACCCCAGATGTTTTGCAGTAGTAGCATTGTCTCCTGTATACCCTATGCTGAGCTTTTCCATGATCATATGGTTACTTGGGGGCTTGCAACTCATCGAGTTTAGCTTACAAAACCCTTTTAACCCGGCGAAAAGCCAAAATATACTTGGTTAAACCTGCCTGTTAGCAAGATGCTACTCCAAAAAGGTGACCCGGCGTACGCCTGATGAGTCAATCACAAAGCTGACCCTGAATTCATCAGAGTTAAAATGTCGGTTGGTCACATGAGAGCCGGCTTCCAGAGAGCTAGGATAAACCAAAAGAGGCCAAAAAGCCAGCTTCCACAGGAAGCGAAACCAAGACTCGAGCCTCGAAAGCCGATCTTATGTCGTGCCTTGAAAGCCGGCGTTTTTATACTCTGTTATCATACACATACATCATCATACATTGCATCATCATACAATGCATCATATATACATGTCTATATTTGGTTATGTCGCAGGAGCCAGTTTTCAAACCGGGTAACATTGTAACTCTGCAGGAACAAACAAATCTTTGATAGCCGAAATGGCCGGGTCTAATATGGTTTATCAAAACCAGTTTTAAATAACATGGCTATCAAAGCCGATTTTGAAACAATTGCAGGTACATATTTACTACCTCTACAAAACCGGCTTACAATTGAGAGCCGGGTCTTCATCATGGTTTCTCATAACCAGTATTAAATGATTGAGGTTTTCAAAGCCGGCTCAGAGAGATGGCTATTCTTTTTAAATCCAAAACACCGGGTTACAGTAAGGAGCATGGTGTAATAAATTACCAGTGGCAATTCAAAAATTTGGATTATTCCGATGCTGCAAAGGAGATCAAAATTCAAAAAAGGATATCATGGCAAAGATCATGGTAATCGGCTTTATCAAAGGCAATGAAATATGAAGTGTTATACAAGGCAGCACTCTTGATGGATTTCGCAACAAGTTCAGCATTGATATGCAAAGCACTCAACAACATCATCCAGACTGTCTCTCAATCTCAGGAGAAAAAGTAAGTCCCGAGTCGCCGCAGGCACCGGACCCGGCACTTGGAGGCTACAGTGGATCTGAGTTTATTCTATAATGGAACGAATAGTCCCGAGTCGCCGCAGGCAATACGACCCGGCACTTGGGGGCTACATTATTCAAATCAAGATTACATTCAGTATGAAAGTCCCATGTCGCTGCAAGCATGCACCACGGCACTTGGGGGCTAATGCATTATCATTTTAAACTACATTCATTGAAGACCCAGATCACTATTAATAGTAACCCGGCACTTGGGGGCTACATTTATTGACTCTACAGATAGTTCAAGTTCCAGATTGATGAGATCAGCTAACCCGACCCTTGGGGGCTACACTATTTTCAGCTATACATCTACAAACATCAAAAGCTAAGTTCAAGTCCTAGGTTGCTGCAGGCAAGACAACCCAGCACTTGGGGGGCTACAACGTTCAGTTGTTTAAACAGATCATAAGGTCCAAATTGAAGACCCGGCCCATCACGTACTGATGAGCCGGCCCTTGGGGGCTACACATGTGAAATGCAAAACATTCAGTTTATGATTGGTGACTCAGATGAACAATCTGGATTTCTCCAAAGTTGCAACGTTTATATTTAAGCAAGTCTTAAGCTCTCATTACTTTCCACTCTTAAGACTTGGGGGCTACAGGTAATATGGATATAAGGGAGGAACACCTTCAAGTCCTCAGTTTTGAGTGAACCGGGTCTCATATTCTTGAAGGAAAAATTTGCAAAGTTAATTTGCTCCAAGCTATTCTTAGAAGGCCCAGAAAGCCGGCTCAACATCAGACGGGTGTTTATTCCCAAAATTTTTATCAAGTTGAGGCACTGAAAACCGACTCAACATCAGATGGATTATTTTTCTCAATATTTTTCTGCGAGGATTCAGTGTCAGCAAGTTGATTGCGAAGCAAGAATGTTGATATGACAAAGAAACCTGGATTTTTCCAGGAGCTGGTTCATTGAATAATCCGGCTATTTGAACGAGCCGGTCCTTTAACGTATTAATTATTCTTGTTTTCAGGAGCTTAGCATGAATAAATTCAAGCTAACCTGGGGGCTAATGTTGGGGATATTCCCCACGGTTTGACCCGGCCAGGAGGAATGACCCGGCCCATCACTTGGCGGCTCATGGGTCACCTCGCTTACCGGGTCGACCTGGACGACAAGGCCTAAGGCCTAGTGGGCAACCCAGCAGAAGGCCGGCTCATGGAGAGGCTTGGAGGACCGGCTCACAGAGAAGGTCCAAGAAGAGGAAAGTTCCCTGACAAGGGAAGCAAGACCTAGCAAGGGAAGCAAGACCCGGACTAGTATCCGGCTTATAGTAGAAAAAAGACTAGTTGTAGTCCTACTAGGACTCTACATGTAAGCCATCCCCTTCAACTTATATAAGGAGGGGCAAGGCACCCCAAGAGGGACAGATCAGGAGAGACAGAAAAACTAGCTCTCGAGGTAGAGGTAGCAAAACAGCACCCTTGTAATCGAGATCATCATCATCAATAGCAATCAAGCAGGATGTAGGCTTTTACCTCCACCGTGAGGGGCCGAACCTGGGTAAAACTCGCGTCTTTCAATTCTGACCAACCCCTTCAAACTTCTACCTAGTTCCGATGGCCTCACCACTAAGTCCTTTCACGAGGACATCTTGCCGTGACAAAACCACGACACAAGCAAAGTATGCAAGGGATTGTTCAGATTGCAAATTATCACCACACAATCCGGAACATCAACATACTGACATGTTATTCCCTGAAAAAGCAAATGGTGATCAATACTATTCATAAGGACAAAAGTGACAAGAAAGCCTAGAAAGTTATACTAACCAATTTCATTTCAATTAGTCTTTTGTATTCAACACTCCCCACAACCAATTTCTTCTCAGAACCACACAACTCGGCGAGCCTCTTGGCCAGGCACTTGTCAATAGCCTCATTAGCAAGGTCAATGGGGGTGAGCACCCTCTCATACTTTATGAATTTTTTCAGACGCTGGGAAATAAAGACATAATAGATTTAGAAAACTTGCCAAAGATAACCCAAATGTCTATATCATGAAAGGAGGCATGGTAATTTGGTAGTCGTGCATCAATCATAAAGTATAGTGTTGCTTAGGTCTTTGCTTGTACAAATCTCTCGGTGGTGCTCTGAAAAGTGTTATGTGTAAAGTTAGATGCTAGTATTTTGAAAACAATCCATAATGGAGAAATTTATGTTGCACAAAAAAAACTCTTAACATGTTTTGCTCATAGTACTTGTGACACGTTGACCTTCGACAAGGCCAAATGTTTTCTATTTGAGAGAAACAAAAAAAGTAGAAATTTCTAATGTAAAGATAGCACAAATATTGATATGAAACTTGACTGCCACATAAGGGGGTGAACCTGCATGCATGCTAAAAAAATTCACTCTCTTCTTGCTAGCTGGGAAGATGCAACCACTTCATAGAAACTTGTGCATAGGAGTACCCGCTTAGATTTCAACCAGGGCTAATTGATCTTTTGAAGGATCTATTAGTGGTTGTCTGGCCATTGAAGGCAATGCACCATGGCCAGCAAAGACTCATGGCAACAAAGTTTGACAATAAAGGCTGGTGAAACATTGAGGTGAATTTTGTAAAGCAATACTCTATTCAAGTTAGCAACAAGAACCCCAAGGAAATATGACAAAAATAGTAAGAAAAAGAAATGGGAGTGTTACTGACAAGGGGTGACAAGCATGCCCAGAAGTCCTGTAGAAAAAACAGAGAGAAATCATTTAAATGATCTTGAGTTCTCCATTGACGACAAAGACAATAACTAAGGATCATCATCATTCAACAACGGACAAACAGGTACCTTCACCGCTGGATCATTGAGGTAGTCCCCATCAAAGGAGAAAACTGTTATGACAGAGGGTGCTTGGTATAGCAGCATAGCCGTCTTAATGGCGCCTACGGAGAAACCGAGCAAACTTAAACAAATGGAATAGCAGCAAACTCCCAACACAATTGTGTTCATATCACACGTAAACCATCTTGGCTTGGGGGATTGACTGCCAAAGGCACTTAGAGCAATGCCGTATAATCTCGGCCCACAATAACCATTTGCGGCTCCCCTTAAACCGGATTTGTGGCTCCCCGCAAATCATGATTTTAGGCAATATAACTTAAATAAAAACAACAATACATATGAAACTTCAATATTTTAACATCATACAATACAATAATTCTCTCAAATACAATAAATGTTCAAATCTGAATAACAAATGGTCCGGAATGATTACAATAACAAATGGTTCAATATTAAAACAATTGAAATCACACATGAAAACAAATAGATCAAAATAATAAAATGGAAGTGTATTCCCTAAAATTTCCACTGGTGCTCAATGAGATCATTGCGGAGCTGCTAGTGTGTGTCATTGTCTTCATTCTGCATGTAGGTCTCAAGAAATGAAGTGATCTCATCTGGGTTTCTGGTAGGCTTGACATGACTGCCAATATTATCATAGAAAAACTCTAAGTTTAAATCCCTCTCATCCTCGATGATCATGTTGTGTAAAATTGCACATGCGGTCATGATATTTGAGAGGGATTTCTTATCCCAGAAGCGAGCAGGACCTCGAACAATGGCAAACTGAGCTTGCAACACACCACATGCCCTCTCAATATCTTTTCGGCATGCTTCTTGTGATTGGGCAAAAATAGTTTGTTTTTGGCCTACCGGGTTACCAATTGTCTTCACAAATGTTACCCATGAAGGATAAATACTCTCGGCAAGATAATACCCCATGGTATAATCATGTCCATTGATGGCGTAGTTGCAAGCCAGAGCATTTCCACTAGCTAGCTGTGCAAAAAGATGAGACCTATGCAATACGTTGATATCATTGAGAGACCCCGGCAATCCGAAGAAGCAATGCCAAATCCACAAGTCATGCGAAGCCACGACTTCGAGCACAATAGTGGGTTTGCCCTGATGGCCGTGTACTGCCCAACCCAAGCCTTTGGACAGTTCTTCCAATTCCAATGCATGCAATCCACACTCCCAAGCATGCCCAGCCATTCTCTTGCTTCATTCATCGCCATCAATTTTTTTGTCCTCCTCATTGGGAGCTCAAAGGTACTCGGGACCAAATACCCGGATCAATTTCTTTGCAAACACCAGCACGCACTTGAGCGTGGTATCTTCTCCAATGCGAATGTACTCATCAATGTAATCGTCCGGGATGCCATATACTATCACTCGCACTGCGGCCAATATTTTGTGGTATGCACTAAATCCTAGCAAACCGGTGGCATTTCTCCGGCGAGTGAAGAAACGACAATTTTACTCGCATGCTTCCACAATGCGAACAAAAATAGGCCTACACATTTGATAACGTCTACGTAAGAGATGAGTCGGATAGGTCGGTACCTCGACAAAATAGTCTTTCATGAGCAACTTGTAACCGAGAACGCAGTTGCGCGGAATGCAAAGGCGGTCGACCGTCGATCCGCGATGCTTGTTCTTCTTGCCGACTTTAAATTTGTATATTAGAAGCAACAAGAGGAGGTGCTCGGCATCGTCGTCAAAAAGCACATCCTCTATGTCAGAATCATCAGACTCCGACGACGAGGATGAACTCCCAATATCATCCATCTACGAAAATAAATTCACGAATTCATCAAAAATCGCCCGTCGGCCGAATTGAAAATCGGTAGAAAAGCTAGAAATCTTACCTTTCACCGGAATCAAATCCGGCACAAGCAAAGCCGAAGCAGTCGTAGCCCCCTTCTCCCCCACTGCCGGCCGAAAGCGCAGCTACTGCAACCCGCTTCTTCTCCACCGCAACCACCGCCTCCCCTACTTCCCCTCGCCTCCCTACGGCTCGCGCAGACGGCGACCGTTCAATCATGCCCGGAGCAGCCGGATCCGCCCGCAACGCGGCACCCGTGAAATTCCCGGCCGGATCCATGGCAACGGCGACTACAGCCCACCCGCGGCAAGAAATGGCGCCCCCCGTGTTCTAATCATGGTGGAGAAGATGCAGGAGAGGGTGGCCGAAGGAAGCAAAAGTCACCGAAGATTTGGGGAGGGGGTGGACGGCGGAACGGTGGGTGCATGGAAATTTCCCTCCCGCCAAGTCGCATGTGCGATAGAGGAAACCGCAAAGGTGGAGGGGAAAACTGGAGATTTGAGGGTTGCAGGGCGATTTTTAGAGCTCCCCGCAAAAAAATTTGCAGACCGGCCGGATATACGGTACATGTTCGGGACGTTTTTTTCGTCCTTGTACCGTATATCGGTGGTTATTTTATGAGTCATTGCGGTTATAATGGATCTGCTAGAGTTTCTCTTATCTCTACATTTCCAATGCATCTGTGTTCGTACTACAGATAACACCTCACTGTGCATTGAGAACAGAGCACAGGTCGAGTGGCTAGCAGCGCATTCCTAGGCTTGCCTGTGGCTCTCATTCTGACTCCAGATGCTAGTATCCTGGAGTTCGCATTTTTCTTTACACCCCAATGTGCATTAGGCTAGAGATGTGTAGGGTTTGGAAGAAGAGGAAGAACACAAAGGGGGAAGTGTTTGTCACTGTAGTCTTTCTCACATATATTGATTTATCAAAGCACCTTCTACTATTTTGGAACGGAGGTGGTGTTTTTGTCAAGACAACTGGGAGATGAACAGGGAGCGCGAGCAACGGTGAGCGACACGACGTGATTCGTTGGATCCTATAGATCGCATCCCAGCCATTCGTCAACTGAATCATCGCCCTGGTGATAGTTGAAGAATAGAACACCTGCAGGTAGGAGCCTGACAGAATCCCCATCCGAAATTTGCTTCATTTAGCTGCTTAGTCCTCAACTTCTGGTCGATCTGTTCACTGATCTAACAGGGGGAGGGGGTGACCCACCTGCGTCGGAGGATGCCGCCGAGGCCAAATGCCGGCGCCGGCGTTGACGTCGCCCCATCGTGCGCGAGACAAGTGTGCGTCTTGTGTGGAGACCGAATGCAGCCGATCGGGGTCGCTATGTGCCGCACGCGGCGGCAAGGCAACATCGCGAGCTTCGGCCGGAGCTCGAGCTCTGAAGGAGGCCGTCTAGGCGCGACAGTGTTTATGGTGGTGAGGAGGTGCTTGCTCTGAAGGAGTCGATCGTCGTTGTCGTGGCCCTTGTGACGGTGCCGTCGGCTGTGCGGGCCGTCGTATTTTTTCCTGTGCACGGGTGTTTACGGGCTCGTGTGCTTGGCGCTTGGTGGCCGGCTGGTCGCGGCGCACGATCCGGCATTCAGCAGGTGACGGCGGCCACTGAGCGTATATTTAGGACGTGCTTGTTTACCTTTCGGCGGAGGCTGGCCCGTGGAGCCTGGTTGAGGGAAAACAGGCAAAAAAACTGATATCTGCACATTGTTTGGTTGTCCGCATCTAGGCCTCTTGCATTAGGGGAGCAATTTTGGCATAGTGTTTGGTTGCCCGCATTGGCTCGGCTCACGCAACTACATGGTGTTTGGTTGCATACGCGGGATATGATTAAGAGCTAACACTTACACTTAACACAAACAGTTACACTGTGCCTCGCGACTGTGGTGGACGATGACCGCGGCGCCGCGTCCGACATGCCGAGCACGAATTTTCGGGCGAGCATTCCTACCGGCGCCGCGGCAAACTAGTTGCTAGCATCGCCACCGTAGAGAAAGTCCGTGCGGAGGAGCGCTGTGGCAGAGGGCGGGGGAGGAGAAATGCAGTGCGTGTTAGACCACGGCGACTGCAGTGGACGGTGGTCGTGGGGTGATACGTCTCCAATGTATCTATAATTTATGAAGTATTCATGCCATGTTTACAACAATTTTATATGGTTTTGGTATGATTTGATTAGAACTGACCCGGACTGACGCTGTTTTCAGCAGAACTACCGTGGTGTTGTTTTTTGTGCAGATATAAAAGTTCTCGGAATTGGCTGAAACTTTTTGGTGATTTTTTTGGAACATAAGAGACCCCCAAAGCTTCGTGGAAGGACTACAAGAGTCACGAGTAAGCGACAAGCCTGCTAGGCGCGCCCTGGGGGGTAGGGAGGGCCTAGCGAGCTTGTCGCTCCCTCGTGGGCCCCCTTGACGTGAAACCAACACCAAAAATTCCTATAAATACCAAAAACCCTAGAAAGAAACCAAGAACTCCAACGCCGCTGCCGCAAGCCTCTGTTCTGAAGTGATCTCATCCGGAGCCCTGTTCCGGCACTCTGCCGGAGGGGGAAATCATCGCCGGAGGCCATCTTCATCATCCCGGCGGTCTCCATGACGATGAGGGAGTAGTTCACCCTCGGGGCTGAGGGTATGTACCAGTAGCTATGTGTTTGATCTCTCTCTCTCCCTCTCTCTCTCTCTCTCTCTCTCTCTCTCTCTCGTGTTCTTGATTTGGCACGATCTTGATGTATCGCGAGCTTTGTTAATATAGTTGGATCATATGGTGTTTCTTCGCTCTCTATCTTCTTGTGATGAATTGAGTCTTTCCCTTTGAGGTTTCGTTATTGTCGGATTGAATATTTCAAATTTGAGAACACTTGATGTATGTCTTGCATGTGGATACCCGTGGTGACAATGGGTTATTCTATTGAGTCAGTTGATGTATGTTTTGGTGATCAACTCACGGATTCCCGTGACCTTGGGGTGATCTAGGCATAGGGGTTGGTTGCACGTTTTCATTATCTTTTCTCCGATAAGAAACTTTGGGGTACTCTTTGAAGTTCTTTTTGTGGATTGAATATTATGAATCTGAAGTTGTTTGATGCATATTGAATAATCAACTCACGGATACTTGTGGTGACATTGGAGTATCTAGGTGACATTAGAGTTGGTTGATGCGTATCATATGGTGTTATTTTAGTATGAACTCTAGGGCTGTTTGTGACACTTATAGGGATGGCTCAATAGATTGATCGGAAAGGATAACTTTGAGGTGGTTTCGTACCCTACAACAATTTCTTTCTTATGTTCTCCACTAATAGGAACTTTGGAGTGATTCTTTGTCGCACGTTGAGGGATTGTTATATGATTCAACTATGTTAGCACTGTTGAGAGATTGCACTAGTGAAAGTATGAACCCTAGGCCTTGTTTCTAAGCATTGCAATACCGTTTGTGCTCACTTTTTATACTTGCTACCTTGCTGTTTTTTTTAGATTACAAAAACCTATACCTACTATCCATACTACACTTGTATCACCATCTCTTCGCTGAACAAGTGCACCTATACAATTTACCATTGTATTGGGTGTGTTGGGGACACTAGAGATTTCTTGTATTTGATTTGAGGGTTGTTTGAGAGAGACCATCTTCATCGTACGCCTCCCACGGATTGATAAACCTTAGGTCATCCACTTGAGGAAAATTTGCTACTGTCCTACAAAACTCTGCACTTGGAGGCCCAACAACGTCTAAAAGAATAAAGTTGCGTAGTAGACATCAAGCTCTTTTCTGGCGCCGTTGCCGGGGAGGTGAGTGCTTGAAGGTATATCTTTAGATCTTGCAATTGAATCTTTTAGTTTCTTGTTTTATCACTAGTTTGGTTTATAAAAGAAAACTACAAAAAATGGAATTGAGGTTGCCTCAAATGCTTCATCTCTATAATGTCTTTCTTGAAAATGATGGATCGGAAAATTGTGCCAAAGTGTTAGAAGAAGAATTCAATAAAATGTTTGGCATAAAATCTTTGAATTATAAGCATGGTTGCAATGTTGTTAGTATGAATTCTTTGAATATCCATGATGTTAATGATATGCAAAGCCATACGCTTGGGTATGCTATGTTTGATGAAGATGATATTTTTAGTCCCCCATGTTTTGATGAGCAAATTTACTATGATGATAGTATGCCTCCTATTTATGATGATTATATTGATGAAAGTGGATTTGAAAGAGTGTCAACTCTAGGTACTAATGATACCACTATTTTGCAGGGTGTTGAATCTTATGGCAATAATTATGAAAGTGGATTTGGGGAGGTCATGACTTTATTTAATGATGATTCCACTATTTTGGAAGAGGTTTCAATTGACTATGATAAAAAAAGTTGCTATCTATGATGATTATTGTGATGAAATGTATGCTATAAAGAATAATGATAACTATGAAACTTGTCATCATAATTTTAATTTTCAATTGGATTATGCCAATCAAGTATCACATGATAGTTATTTCACTGAATTTGCTCCCACCATTATGAATGAGAAGAAATTTGTTTATGTGGAGAGTAATAAATTTTCTATGTTTGTGGATCATGTAAAGAATGCTCTTTGTGAAAGTTATATTGTTTAATTCATTCATGATGCTACTGAAAATTATTATGAGAGGAACATATGCTCGTAGGTGTTGCAATAATATCAAGTTTCCTCTCTATGTGTTGAAAGTTTTGAAGTTATACTTGTTTTGCCTTCCTATGCTAGTTGATTCTTGCTCCCATAAATTGTGCTCACAAAATACCTATGCATAGAAAGTGGGTTAGGCTTAAATGTTCTTGTCATATGATTCATGGTGCTCTCTTTTTGTTTCAATTCTTTACTCTTATGTGAGCATCATTAAAATCATCATGCCTAGCTAAAAGGCATTAAAGAAAAGCGCTTGTTGGGAGACAACCCAATGCTTATACCTTATGTTTTTGTATGTTAACATGATTAAGCCACTGTAGTAATCATGTTTTATATATTTTCTATCAATAATGTACCAAGAAAAGCCTTTGGGATAGTGTGGATACTTGTTGATTTGATTCTGTGCAAAAACAGAAATTTTTGCGTCAAGTGCTGGAATTTCTATTCTGCACTGGAACGTGATAAAATTCTGAAATTTTTACACAGTATTGGGTTACAATTTTTTTACGTTGTCATAATTGTTCAGAATTTTTGGATGTACAGAAGTATGCTTTTTAATTCGCTCACTACATGCTGTTATTTTTTTGACAGATTCTGTTTTCAATGCAGAGTTTGCTTGTTTTATAGTTTCTATGGCTTCTTTTGGTCAATATAAATTGTGGAAATGATAGATTACAGTAGGAATTATTTGAGCACAATTATGAATCTTTTCTTGACAGTACCCAAGCGGATGATTTATCTTTATCATACTAACCTATCTCACAAGTTCCGTTAAGTTTTGTGTGATTGAAGTTTTCAAGTTTTGGGTGAGATATCGATATGAGGAGAATAAGGTGTGGCAAGACCCTAATCTTGGGTATTCCCAAGGCACCCTAAGCTAATACTCAAGGAAGACTCAAGCATCTAAGCTTGGGGATGCCCCGGAAGGCATCCCCTCTTTCGTCTTCAACATTATCAGTAACCTCACTTGGAGCTATATTTTTATTCGTCACATAATATGTGTTTTGCTTGGAGCGTCATTTTCTTCTATTGATATTTGCTTGATGTTATCAATAATCATGTTTTGTATCTTTTATTTCAATAAAATGCCAATTATAGCCTTTACCATCCTCAGTTTGCAAGTTTATGTGTTGCTGTTTGAAAACAGAAAGTTTTCTGTTATGTCCTGAATATTCCTGAATAGTCAGAACATGATAAAAATCTGATATTTTTACACAGTAAGCATGCATGAGTTCTCTGTCACGTGGTCATTTTTCAGAATTTTTGGAGTTAGGGAAGTATGAATTTTTATTCCCCCTTTACAGACTGTTCTGTTTTGGCAGATTTCGGTTATGGTTGCATTGTTTGCATATGTTTGCTTGTTTAATGTTTCTATTTGTTGATAGGAGTATTAAATATGCATAGGCATTTAGTATGCAATGTTTAATTATAATTTTAGTGATTTGCTATAGTAGAGAATGTTAAGGTTTTGAGTTGATTTATACTAACTTATCTCACGAGTTCTTGTTGAGTTTTGTGTGGATGAAGTTTTTAAGATTTAGGAAAAGCCATGATGTGAGAGGAATTATGGAGACACAAGAGCTCAAGCTTGGGGATGCGCAAGGCACCCCAAGATAACATTCCAATAAGTCTCAAGCAACTAATCTTGGGGATGCCCCGGTTGGCATCCCACCTTTCTTCATCAACACCTATCGGTTAGCCTAAGTTTTTACTTGTTCACATGATATGTGCTATTCTTGGAGTGTCCTTTTATTTTCGTTTTTCTTGCTGTTTGAATAAAATTATCAAGATCTGAAATCTTTATTTGGAGAGAGTCTTGACATAGCTACTTAATTGTTTGACTACTCGTTGATCTTCACTTATATCTTTTTGGAGTAGTTTGTCATTTACTCTTGTGCTTCACTTATATCCTTTGAGTAAATTGTTGAATGAATTGAATGTCATAAAGTTGAAATTATATGTGTTTCATATTCTTGTCTCATGCTTAGAAATATTTCACATTTGGTTTAGAAAGTAAAATCTATTGAAGTTTGACAATCACAATATTAGTCATACAAGCAATTCATGAAAGATAGTATATGGAAGAGAACTTTCACATATAAATACATTATCTTGGACATCTTTTATGATTGTGAATACCCATTAATTATTTTCAAACTTGAGCAAATTAGTTGAAGTTGGACAAGGAAGACAACGTAATGAGTTATGTTTGGGTATATTTGCATCGAAGTTATATTGTTATGGATCCTCTAACATGTGGTGCTTGTTTAGAATCTTTTGTTAGCCTAAATTTCTGTACTAAGCGGGAATGCTGCTTGTGCATCCAAAATCCTTGAGCCAAGTTTCTTCCATGAGTGTCCACCATACCTACCTATATATGGTATTACTCTGCCGTACCAAGTAAATTTGCATGTGCCACCTCTAATCATTCAAATAAGCATCTGTTTTGTGTGCCCGTACCGCTCATGAAGCAGCAGGGGGTGGTCAATATATTCCATGTTAAGAGGGTTATTCTCATGATGGGTGTTTATTCACTTGTCATTGCACGAGAGAGGGCGGTAATTGGGATGCCCAGTCCCGCAAAAAAATATATATAATTAAACAAACTCCCCCGGAAAGTTGATTGTATGGAGGGCACCCGAGGATTCGGCTAGCCATGGCTTGTGTTTGAATGGTTGAGGGGGAGTAAACTTTACCTTTCCGCTTGGGAGCCGCCTATAATGTGTTTAGCATGGAAGATATTGAGAACTCTCGGTCGTGATGTTGACAGGAAAGGCACACCACTCAAAATGTATTCATCTATGTTTTAAGCTATGAGCTCTGGCACCTCTGCAAATCCCTGCTTCCCTCTGCGAAGGGACATTCCATTTACTTTTATGCTCTTTACTTTCATGCTATTTATTTATGTTGAGTCAATTTCTTATTCCAAACTATTCTCTAGTTGGCAAGCATCATGTGGTGGGGATAGATCCAGTCACATATATCCATTCAAATATATTTGATCATGATTATTAGTGTTGGCAATTATCTCTATGATAAATGAGTTGGGAGGCGAAACATTAAGCCCCTATCTTTCTCTGTGTTCGATGGATGCCATTTGTTCTGAAAATATGCTTTGAGTACTAGCAATCATAGAAGACTATATGATAATTGAGTATGTGGAGCTCTTACTTAGACTCTGTTGAAGATAAGTTGAATTGTAATTGTTTGGTGACTAAGAACATAGGTTGTTAAGTTTCAAGAGAATGCATTGTTTAAAGCATAACATATGAATTGATTTCTACTTGATCATGATGAGTTTTATGAGAAAGAGTTGCTGTTATGATGCTAGCTAGGAAAAGTGATTGAAATTATCATTGATCAAACTTATGCACTATGCTAGCATTCACACTTCATAAATTATTTCTTTTATCATTTACCTACTCGAGGACGAGCAGGAATTAAACTTGGGGATGCTGATACGTCTCCAATGTATATATAATGTATGAAGTATTCATGCCATGTTTACAACAATTTTATATGGTTTTGGTATGATTTGATTAGAACTAACCCGGACTGACGCTGTTTTCAGCAGAACTACCGTGGTGTTGTTTTTTGTGCAGAAATAAAAGTTCTCGGAATTGGCTGAAACTTTTTGGTGATTTTTTTTGGAACATAAGAGACCCCCGAAGCTTCGTGGAAGGACCAAAAGAGTCACGAGGAAGCGACAAGCCTGGTAGGCGTGCCCTGGGGGGTAGGAAGGACCTAGCGAGCTTGTCGCTCCGTCGTGGGGCCCCTTGACGTGAAACCAACGCCAAAAATTCCTATAAATACAAAAAAACCCAGAAAGAAACCTAGAATTCCGCCGCCGCCGCCGCAAGCCTCTGTTCCGAAGCGATCTCATCCGGAGCCCTGTTCCAGCACTCTGCCGGAGGGGGAAATCATCGCCGGAGGCCATCTTCATCATCCCGGCGGTCTCCATGACGAGGAGGGAGTAGTTCACCCTCTGGGCTGAGGGTATGTACCAGTAGCTATGTGTTTAATCTCTCTCTCTCTCTCTCTCATGTTCTTGATTTGGCATGATCTTATTGTATCGCAAGCTTTGTTAATATAGTTGGATCATATGGTGTTTCTTCCCTCTCTATCTTCTTGTGATGAATTGAGTCTTTCCCTTTGAGGTTTCATTATTTGTTGGGGATGTTCCCCATGACCAAGACCCGGCCAAATGTGTGACCCGGCCAAAAGCATGGCGGCTTCATGGGTCACCTTATTTTCCAGGTCATGGCAAGAAGACAAGAAGGGCCCGAAGGCCCAGAGTGAGACCCGGCCGAATGTCGGGTCATGGAGGAACCACGAAGGGCCGGCTCATGGAGAAGGCACAAGAGGGATTGTCTTAACTCGGAAGAAAAGACCCGGACTAGGATCCGACTTGTAATAGAAAATAGACTAGTTGTAGTCCTACAAGGACTCTACATGTAAGCCAGCCCAGGGGCAAGGCACCCCAAGAGGGACAAGTCAAGATAGACAGACAAATCAGTAGCTCCCGAGATAGAGGTAGCGAAAGAGCACCCTTGTAATCAAGATCATCATCAATAGCAATCAAGCAGGATGTAGGCTTTTACCTCCGCCGCGAGGGGTCAAACCTGGGTAAAACTCGCGTCTCTCGATTCCGACCAACACCTTCAAGCTTCCACCTAGTTGCGATGGCCTCACCACTAAGTCTTTTCACGAGGACATCTGCCGTGACAAAACCATGACAGTTGGCGCCCACCGTGGGGCCGCGCATGGTGGAGTTGTGTTCTTGGAGGGAATTCTTCAGAGATCGTGAAGATCGTGATTAGGGCCATGTGCGCGAGGATTCAGATTTCGATGGGTCCAACCTTCATCAACAAACGAAGACGACTCCATCATCGTAACAGGCGACTCAAATGCATGTTTCCTTCTGCAATCCGACCTGTATGTGGCAAGCCGTCTACGCAGCCGATGCAAATACATCTTGGTTTGGTTCAGGAAAAAAATTATGGCGACTATGCAACTTCAGATCCGTCCGATCCGGAGACCAGGCGGTGGCGGCATCCAACAAAAGCAACGCTCCCGTGCTAATCTCCGGAGGATATTTGGGCAAAAATCAGCGGCGTTTGTCGCGGCCTCCACGAAGCAGATTCGAGTACCGTAGTAATCTGCCCTAACAGCAATGTTGTGATGTGTCAAGTCCTGCAACAGCCGCGTCACACACGAGGCCGCAGAGGTCCTAGGGCTGCAGCGGCTGCAGCAGATTAAGTACGAGCACAAGCTCATCCCATCCATGCGGCCACGCCGGGCTCTAGCATCCACAAGTCCAAAGCAAGCCACTATAAGATACAAGTCCTTGGCACAAGATTCAAGGTTTGATGGATTCTGGAGCCAACTACGTGAAGAAGAAAACAAAAGAAAAACGCCAGGAGATACTAGTACAACTAGTACTAATTGATGATTAGTACAATTATTCTATACTGCCTCATGTTAAAACATCTCCACGTGGAATCATCAGGATTAATATTCACCACCAAAAGTGATACAGAGCTCGCATCCCGCGTAGCCGGCGTCCCTCCGTGTCACGCTGGCCGAAGGACACGCGCAGCCCCGTCGTCCCTGTGGTCACATCGGAGCACAAAAAAAAGTACTCAGCCCAAAATACATCAGCAAAGGCGGGCCAAGTATCGCAACCAACGGTGACTCGCCGCAGTCGACTTCAACTTCTCTGACGGCTACGACATCAACACTGCCTCTCGCAAGCTCCAATAAACCCGCGTCCGCGCCGGCTTCCAACATTCCGGTCGACTCTCGCGCCTGTGCCGGCTTGCGCCGGTTTCCAAGCTCAACCTGGCAGAGGACATATGCCGACCATCGCCGACTCAAACGGCACCATCCATCATCAACAAACGGTGGCTGCACCATAGGAGTTTCGGCATCAACTCAGGCGACTCATATGATTGGATTGCTTCATAGACACGCAAGGGCTCGACATCAACATTGCTCGCGTGTGGATGGCAGTTGCACCGTCTGATTCGTCGGTGTGTTGCGTTGGCGAGACGCCAGGAGGACTGCCCGTCGTTTCCACCCGACGGTCGTACAACTTGGAAAGTTGCCAAGACGTGTATGCCTCGGCAATCATCAAGCGACTCAAGAAAAAAACACTTCGAGTTGGATCATGATTTGGCTACGGAATCTGACTGCTAGTCCTCCAATCTTCAGGAAAAGCAGGGCCACATATAGACCATGTTTGGTTCAAAGTTCCAAAGGAAAAAAACAGAGGACGCTGCTATTATTTTGCCTTCCAAAGAAGGTCGCGACGGAATTTTTACATCGGTCAAAATGAGAGGGCCAAATCAACTACTGTGCATGTGTTGGATCCGTCAGCACACATGCAGGCTACCAAAGTTCATCAAAGTACTTCACGACTTCACGTGCTAGCTCCAAGGAACAAATTGCTGGTATACTATTAAATTCTCCCAAGGAGTCAAGGGTCAAGACCAAGTTCAGATCATGCAAAAAAAAGGAGGGGGGCCATGGCAAAAGTTCTGGTCATCTACTATTACTAATAGTAGTAGTATGCGCATGCCTCCCAAGATCAAGTTGATTTTTCTCTTTCACGTGAAGATGAGCCAGAGCACTAGTTACTCACGTCAAGCTAGCCCAAAGTCCCTATGTATGAATAGATATATTCAGTTCAAGGGTTATTTGCTGGTCCATGCCTCACAACTCACAAATCAGAGGCCGCGCAGGTCGCGCGCATGTACAGCCAAGTCCAGAAGCAGTCAACTCGTGTGTTGGACTAGTCGGGTTGGACGCCTGCAAGACGATTCCAGAAAAAAAAAAGTGGATTGATCTGGTGAGTCTCGTCAATCGGACATCCCGATGAACGTTGCACAGGGATCATCTGTCATCCAAATAAATCAGGTGCTATCTGTCCAATCTGTTCTATTAGCCCGTATTAAATTCTTCGAGAACAATTACTCTGGCTGTGATATTTTCATATGCAGGACAAGTGTTCACTATAAAGGTGACGCTATACCGCCGATACAGAGCGCGCGCCAGCATCACCTGCACTGGCGTCTGTGCATGTCGCACTGCCTGACGAACAAAAACGCACAGGCCGCCGCCCCTGCAGTCCGATCTACTCCAACAATGCTGGAGCAAAAAAGGAAAAAAAATGTCTTGCGCGAAAATATTTGGAATCATGTCTTGCGCGACGCGCCAGCCTCCACCCGCACTGGGTTGCCCAATGGATAGGTGCATTGGCCTGCTCTCCCCGCGGTCCAGTCTAATTCACCATATCGAAAGAAATAGGAGATTCGGCCACGGAGGAGCCATCCCTGGAGAAGCTAGGTGAGCCGGCCATCGTTGAGCCGGCAATTCAAGAGCCAGCAGCGAAGAAACAGAAAGGAAAATGGCCCTGGAAGAGCCAGGAGAGCCGGACCAAGACAGTATAGCAAGGAATGGGAGGACATACAACAAGCATTGCAAGTATTATCAACTCGCCACATCGCCTCCGGTTTGAATAAATTCCATCTTTCAGCTGTCAACTCTACTCCGTCTTATGCCACAACCAAGTATAAAGAATCTCAAGCCAACTCCTTGAGTCGACTTAAGACTCGGGGGCTACACAGACATGACTCAGCAGATTTGGCTGGTTTCAACAAATACAAAAACCCCGGATCGTTGCAGGGAAGACAACCCGGTCCCGGGGGCTGCTGCCTTATTGGCGAAAAAGTAAGGGTTGCCAAAGAGGACTAGCTGCCACGATGCGCAGTTCAAACATAGGTATCCTGCCTCATTGGCAAAAAAAGTAAGGGTTGCCAAAGAGGACTAGCTGCCATGATGCACAGTTCAAACATGGGCATCCTGCCGTATTGGCGAAAAGAAAGGTTACCAGAGAAGACTAGTCGCCATGATGCACAGTCTAAACATGGGTATCCTACTCAATTATGATCAATGGAATAAGGCTGGTTTATCTGGACCCTAGATGTTTTGCAGTAGTAGCATTGTCTCCTGTATACCCTATGCTGAGCTTTTCCACGATCATATGGTTACTTGGGGGCTTCCAACTCATCGAGTTTAGCTTACAAAACCCTTTTAACCCAGCGAAAAGCCAAAATATACTTTGTTAAACCTGCCTATTAGCAAGATGCTACTCCGAAAAGGTGACCCGGTGTACGCCTGATGAGTCAATCACAAAGGTGACCCTGAATTCATCAGAGTTAAAACGTCGGTTGGTCACGTGAGAGCCAGCTTTTAGAGAGCTAGGACAAACCAAAAGAGGCCAAAAAGACTGCTTCCACAGGAAGCGAAACCAAGACTCGAGCCTCGAAAGCCGGTCTTATGTCGTGCCTCGAAAGTCGGCATTTTTATACTCTGTTATCATACACATACATCATCATAGATTCCATCATCATACAATGCATCATATCTACATGTCTATATTTGTTTATGTCACAGGAGCAGGTTTTCAAACCGGGTTACGTTGTAACTGCAGGAACAAACAAATCTTTGATAGTCAAAATGGACGGGTTTTATATGGTTTATCAAAACTAGTTTCAAATAACATGGCTATCAGTCCCGATTTTGAAAAAATTGCAGGTACATATTTACTATATCTACAAAACCAGCTTACAATTGAGAGCCGGGTCTTCATCATGGTTTATCATAACCAGTATTAAATGATTGAGATTTTCAAAGCAGGCTCAAGGTGATGGTTATTTCCTTCTAAATCCAAAATGCTGGCTTACAGTAAGGAGGAGGGTTTAATAAATTGCCAGTGGCAATTCACAATTTGGATTATTCTGATGCTGCAAAGGAGAACAAAATTCAAACAAGGATATCATGGCAACCGGATTTATTAAAGGCAATGAAATATGAAGTGTTATGCAAGGCAGCACTCATGATGGATTTAGCAACAAATTCAGCGTTGATATGCAAAGTACCCAGCAACATCATTCAGACAAACTGTCCCTCAGACTCAGGCAATACAACCTGGCACTTGGGGGCTACAGTGGATCTGATGTTATTCTACAATGGAAAGAATAGTCCTGAGTCGCCGCAGGCAGTAGACCCGGTACTTGGGGGCTACATTATTCAAATCAAGATTACATTAAGTATGAAAGTCCCATGTCACTGCAAGCATGCACCACGGCACTTGGGGGCTAATGCATTGTCATTTTAAAAGTACTTTCATTGAAGACCCGGCTCACTATTAATAGTAACCCGGCCCTTGGGGGCTACAGTCATTGACTCTACAGATAGTTCAAGTTCCAGATTGATGAGAACAGCTAAACCGGCCCTTGGGGGCTACATAATTTGCAGCTATACATCTACAAACATCAAAAGCTAAGTTCAAGTCCCAGGTTGCTGCGGGCAAGACAACCCGGCACTTGGGGGCTACAGCGTTCAGTTGTTTAAACAGATCATAAGGTCCAAATTGAAGACCCGACCCATCACATACTAATGAGCTGGCCCTTGGGGGCTACACATGTGAAATGCAAACATTCAGTTTATTACTGGTGACTTAGATGAACAACCCAGATTTCTCCAAAGTTGCAACATTTATATTTAAGCAAGTCTTAAGCTATCACTATGTTCTACTCTTAAGGCTTGGGGGCTACAGGTAATATGGATATAAGGGAGGAACACCTTCAAGTTCTCAGTTTTGAGCAAGCCAGGTCTCATATCCTTGGTGAAGAAAAACAAATTCAAGTGCCGGCTCAATATCATATGGATTTCTTATTCCCAAGCCGAAGCATTGCAAGCTGGCTCAATATCATACGGATTTCTTATTCCTAATATTTTCATCAAGTCTGAAGCATTGAAAGTTGGCTCAACATCAGACAAATTTCTTTTTTCCAATAATTTTATCAAGCCAAAGCATTGGAAGACAACTCAAAATGTCATATGGGTTATTTTTCCAATATTTTTTTGCGTGGAACCAGCGTTAGCAAGTTGATTCTGAAGCCAGCATGTTGATATGACAGAGACTCAGACTTTTAGGAGCTGGTCAATTGAGCGAGCCGGTCCCTTAACATATTCTTATTTCAGAAGCTTAGCATGAATAAATTCAAGCTAACCTGGGGGCTAATGTTGGGGATGTTCCCCACGACCAAGACCCGGCCAAATGTGTGACCCGGCCAGAAGCATGGCAGCTTCATGGGTCACCTTATTTTCTGGGTCATGGCAAGAAGACAAGAAGGGCCCGAAGGCCCAGAGTGAGACCCGGCCGAATGCCGGGTCATGGAGGAACCACGAAGGGCCGGCTCATGGAGAAGGCACAAGAGGGATTGTCTTAACTCGGAAGAAAAGACCCGGACTAGGATCCAACTTGTAATAGAAAATAGACTAGTTGTAGTCCTACTAGGACTCTACATGTAAGCCGGCCCCTTCAACTTATATAAGGAGGGGCAAGACACCCCAAGAGGGACAAGTCAAGATAGACAGACAAATTAGTAGCTCTCGAGATAGAGGTAGCGAAAGAGCACCCTTGTAATCGAGATCATCATCAATAGCAATCAAGCAGGATGTAGGCTTTTACCTCCGCCACGAGGAGCCGAACCTGGGTAAAACTCGCGTCTCTTGATTCCGACCAACCCCTTCAAGCTTCCACCTAGTTGTGATGGCCGCACCACTAAGTCCTTTCACGAGGACATTTGCCGTGACAAAACCACGACATTATTGTCGGATTGAATATTTTAGATTTGAGAACACTTGATGTATGTCTTGCATGTGGATACCCGTGGTGACAATTGGGGTATTCTATTGAGTCACTTGATGTATGTTTTGGTGATCAACTCGCGGATTCCCGTGACCTTGGGGTGATCTAGGCATAGGGGTTGGTTGCACGTTTTCATTATCTTTTCTCCGATAAGAAACTTTGGGGTACTCTTTGAAGTTCTTTGTGTGGATTGAATATTATGAATCTGAAGTTGTTTGATGCATATCGAATAATCAACTCACGGATACTTGTGGTGACATTGGATTATCTAGGTGACATTAGAGTTGGTTGATGCGTATCATATGGTGTTATTTTAGTACGAACTCTAGGGCTGTTTGTGACACTTATAGGGATGGCTCAATAGATTGATCGGAAAGGATAACTTTGAGGTGGTTTTGTACCCTACAACAATTTCTTTCTTTTGTTCTCCGCTAATAGGAACTTTGGAGAAATTCTTTGTCGCACGTTGAGGGATTGTTATATGATTCAACTATGTTAGTACTGTTGAGAGATTGCACTAGTGAAAGTATGAACCTAGGCCTTGTTTCTAAGCATTGCAATACCATTTGTGCTCAGTTTTAATACTTGCCGCCTTGCTTTTTTTTTAGATTACAAAAACCTATATCTACTATCCATACTACACTTGTATCACCATCTCTTCGCCGAACTTGTGCACCTATACAATTTACCATTGTATTGGGTGTGTTGGGGACACAAGAGATTTCTTGTATTTGATTGCAGGGTTGTTTGAGAGAGACCATCTTCATCCTACGCCTGCCACGGATTGATAAACCTTAGGTCATCCACTTGAGGGAAATTTGCTACTGTCCTACAAAACTCTGCACTTGGAGGCCCAACAACGTCTAAAAGAAAAAAGTTGCGTAGTAGACATCATGGGGCCACGTCCGACACGACGAGCACAGTGTCATGCATGAACGACCCCGTCGGCGGCGCGGTGAACTAGTTGCTAGCCTTGTCGCCGTAGAGAAAGTCCGCACAAAAGTAGTGGACAGAAGAGGAGAAATGCAGTGCTCGCGCCATGGCAGCGTCAGTGCAGTAGGACGAGAGGGAGGAGGCCGAGATGACCGACGCCGGAAACGACTCCAGTGTAGTAGGATGTGGGCAAGGAGGTCAAGAGGAACGGCGCTGGCATCGAGAGGGACGAATAGGAGGTCTCTGAGGCAGAGGACCGAGGAGAAGAAATATTGTGTGCGCGCCTTGGCGACGTCGGTGCAATAGGATCATGGAGAGAAGGCCGAGATGAACGACGGCGAAGATGATGCCACTGCAGCAAGACGGGGGAGAGGGGGTCGAGAGGAACCACACCGGCCTAGAGGAACGGTTAAGCAGTGTCTTAAATCATACCATACATATGCATATGTACAATCACGAGGAAGATGTAGATTTTCTCGTCTATGATCGTCGAAACAGAAAACTTGCAACACGAAAGTCATGTGAAACTGTAGGATTAGGCTACTGGTTAAAGAAAATTTCAAACGGACGACCGTGCTCGACGAATTTGACGAAATTTGTTCAAAATAGCTCCAAACGTGAACACAAAATTGAGCGTTTACGGTCAACGAAACTACGAACCGATCACAAAAATGGAACCATAACATCGATGTGCATTTTTTTCGTGTAGAGCTTTTCTCGAATCGAAGCACCGTTGTGTAGATTAGAAGGGAGAATGAAGAAAGGAGATTAGGGAGGAGCTTAATGGAGGTAGAAGAAGATATTAGGTACACGCTGTGTAGGTGCTCGCATCCCTCCAGCCTCCTCTCGTGGAAGGGGCCCACCCATGTGCGCTCGCTGTGGCTCAGCTCGGCTTGGCTCGCTGGAAACTTCCGATCTGAGCGATCCCAGCGAGACAGACCTAGAGGTGCTTTAAACTTATGCAGGCCCAAGAGTGTATAAGAGTGTATGCGGGCAACCAAACAACACAGTTTCTTTTCGCGCGGGCCTGATTGAACCTAATGCAGGCAACCAAATATGTCCTTAGGGCTCTTGAAGAGGGAGACACAAAGATTACAACACGTACCAGATTGATTTCTTAGAAGGAAAGCTATCATCTGGTCAGGGATTGCAACTCGGTTGACAAGGAACCGTGAAAATTTCTAATACTCTCCCTCAACCACTCACAGCTCGCCTCATTCCCTGTGGGACCTCGCAATAGAATTGCCTAAAGCCCCGGTGGCTCCTTGGGTGCTAAGGGCATCTTCAATAGCAAATCCATAGTTTGACTACCAAAATTAAATATGGATAGAGGAGAGAAAGGATATTTGTTTATTAGCCAATTTGTTTTTGCTTTTACAATGTACCCATATTTGAATACTAATATTGGTAACTTCTTCTTGCATATAATTCAACATCACACCACACATAATTAGCAACATTTCAAATCCAAGTTCAAATCCACAATATTTCAAAGTCAAGTTCAAATTCAATCCTAAAACCACAAGCCTTGTGCATCACAAACACAAACAAAAGTGCATAGAACATGAATGCTTAGAGCTCTCAAATGTCATTGTCTCCATTACATCACTAGTGCTTGCATTCCCTCCCATGGCATCATTTTCGCCTTTTTTTTCATTGCCACTCATGCCTCCAAATCCTCCCATGGACCTTTCGTTAATCCGCCAACACGAGGAAAGCTTGACATCGTTAATTTTTTATTCTGCTGCAAATTGTGTCAATTGGTGATTGATTCAGATTTTTGTTGCTTAATCCGTGTTCTTGTTTGCCGTTTGCTCCGTTGTAGGTAATTCAAACATACCCGGAACGGATGCTCCAGGCTGTTAGTTTATGGAATTATAGTGTTTGATCTTTTGTTGTCATGTACTAGGAGAAATGTAGATCTTAGATTATTCATCATTCACACATTTGTACCTTTTGCGATGACATGAAATTTTATTTTATCCCATGGGAATCAACAACTTACAGGCCGTTAGGTTAGTGTCCATAGCATCAGGCTTGAATCTGAAGTGTTTTCAAAACATTTTAAAATTTGGAGGAAACCAATCTGAACAACATTGAAACACAATGAACATGGCATAGCAGATCTGCATATGCATGAAACCTCTCTCTACAGGAAGGATCCCTAGTGGGAAGATGTGGCATCATTAAATAACGGTGCAAGGAACATATATCATTTCTTGTGGCCATGTAGTATCCATCAGAAGCATACAAATATCTGAATTTGTTCAGAGTTCTCACAACCTAACAGTTAATAAGAAATTTCCCATCTTGCTTTGGTGTCATTCTTGGTGGCACTGAAGGCACCAAATCTTAGCTGCCACAGTATCCTCTCTTCCCCCGCCACCACTGCCGACGATTGGCCACGATCGATGGTGGTGGGGGTCTGGTAGGCGCGCCTTCTGCCCGCGGTCTCTGGTTGACGGGGTTGCGAACACGGATGTGTTCTTAACGACATTCCTAGTACAACATGGATGCTTCATGGTAGACCTTCTCACTCGACCGTGAGGGCGGTGGTGGGGTCGGCTAGTGTGGGCATGCTCTAGAGGCATGTCTGGGCGCAACTCGATTGGCACACTCTAGTGAGCTTGGTTGTGCACTAGGGATGCCTGGTCAGCACGACAATGTCAGGATGTGAGGCATGTGATGACATCAGTGTGAGCAGATGCAGTAGTAGGTAGATTCATGGTAGTTACCTGGATCGAGTGTTGCTTGGTCTCTAGATCTTGGCTTCTACGTGGGGCATTGACTAGTACACTTTCATTTACCGTGGATGGTGATTTGGTGGTTCAGACTAGACAACTACATGCTTGGGGTAGGCGAGAGTGAGATAGCCAGTGAAACTCGGGCTTTGGCTGCGATCGACCCAACGATGACTGCCCTTGCTGGTGTTGTTACCTTTATGAAGGAGTCGGCCTTTAGTTCTTGCCTCCCCTCCCAAGATGCTTGGGAGAAACCCAAGATCTAGGGCTTCTCAGATCAGATTGTTTGCCCGGGTTTGCGTTCTCCCTTCAGGCATCTTCTGTGAATCCATGGATGACGAATGCTACCATGCCCATACCCGTTGGATATCCAACTATCCATGGACATCTAGATCCATGAAACAATCAAAATACCAGCCATTACAATGTGTGCATGGCAACGTCAAGAATAACAATAAAATGTCACATGACACAATAGACAATACAAATATTCAGTTTTGCACACATCATAGTCACGATTGACACAACACAATATGAATTTTCAAGTTTTGAACAAGCCAACGCAGATAAAATATGTTTAGGTTTAGGCCACATTAGGGTAGCTATAGGTTTGGGCTAATGGGCCTTGTATGTTGGGAGCATTGAATTAGAATTGGGATTTAAGAGATATTATATTATTCTAACATAAAGACATAATATATTACATGCGTCACCTACATGTGGGCCCTTCGTGTCATATGGGTATCCGACGGATATCCATGGAGCAAGTTTTGTATCCATGCCCAATCCACGAGTTCATGGATATCCACACGTGAAATTCCATCGGTAGAAGATGCCCTCCAAACCCTTACCCAACGGGCTGGATATCTATAGATACCCAGATCCGATGGATAATATTGCCATCCATACCGATAACTACATAATCTAAAGGCATGTATAATAGTGCTATCTTAGGGGTGCCATATAGGATAAATGCTAAGGTGGAGGAGAGAGAAACCATAAGAAAAAGTTTGTCTTCTCTTAATTAAGAGATGATCTCTTAGCAACTATTGTCTCACCACATTAGGGATATCTAGTTATTAAAGATAAGACTAAGAATAATCCATTATACTGATACATCAATTTTTATTGTACTCTCTAGATTATCTTTGGCAGATATAAGATAAGACAGCCTTATCAACCACCATACATGCTCTAACTAATTCAACGGTATCACGGGAGGAACACATGATCCACGCCGGCGGTGTGTAGAAGCTTCGGCCTCGCTGTCCGAGACTCTCGATTTTCTTCACCCCACCGTCCTTGAGATTGTACGAGCATAATTGGTTTGATGCCAAAAATTGGCATGCCAACATTTGGCAAATATGCCAAATATGTGAATTGGCAAATGTCAATTTTTGGCATCAAACCAACATTTGGCATCCCGACAGCCCGAAGGTCACTGGGATCATTGTGAATTCCGTACCACCTGTGAAGAGCCCCCCGGTCGAGCCCATCACCAGTGAAGTAGACATAGCCCGCCTTGACCTGAGGCCACTCCGTAGTTGGCAAGCACAAAGAGTTGTTCACCCCGATGAACAGCGCAACGTCGCCAATGTCTGTCACTTCCTTCCACTGCCCGTTGTCGCCGAGGACATGCACCTTGAAGGAGCACGACCACCTGCCTTGGCCGTACCGCTCCCTGGTCATCGTGGGGTACTTGAGCACCACCATCATCCGCCCTCCCGGACCCACCGCGAGGTACTTTCTGCACGAAGACGACCTGCCTTCTTCGTTTTCTTCGATGGTCAGCCTTAGCGCGTGATGACCCACAAGTATAGGGGATCAATCGTAGTCCTTTCGATAAGTAAGAGTGTCGAACCCAACGAGGAGCAGAAGGAAATGACAAGCGGTTTTCAGCAAGGTATTTTCTGCAAGCACTGAAATTATCGGTAACGAGTAGTTTGATAGCAAGATAATTTGTAACAAGTGACAAGTAGCAATAGTAACCAAGAGTGCAGCAAGGTGGCCCAATCCTTTTTATACCAAAGGACAAGCCAGAACGATCTCTTATAATAAGTAAAGCGTTCTTGAGGACACATGGGAATTTCATCTAGTCACTTTCATCATATTGGTTTGATTCGCGTTCGCTACTTTGATAATTTGATATGTGGGTGGACTGGTGCTTGGGTGCTGTTTTTACTTGAACAAACCTCCCACTTATGATTACCCCCCTTCGCAAGCATCCGCAACTACGAAAGAAGAATTAAGATAACTCTAACCATAGCATTAAACATATTGATCCAAATCAGCCCCTTACGGAATAACGCATAAAGTAGGGTTTAAGCTTCTGTCACTCTAGCAACCCATCATCTAATTACTACTCCACAATGCATTCCCTTAGGCCCAAAGATGGTGAAGTGTCATGTAGTCGACGTTCACATGACACCACTAAGAGAATCAACAACATACATATCATCAAAATATCGAACGAATACCAAATTGAGATGATTACTTATGACAAGACTTCTCCCATGTCCTCAAGAACAAAAGTAACTACTCACAAATCATCTTCATGTCCAAGATCAAAGGGGTATTAAATAGCATAATAGATCTGAACATATTATCTTCCACCAAATAAACCAACTAGCATCAACTACAAGATGTAGTCAACACTACTAGCAATCCACGGGTATCAATCTTAGGTTTTGAGACAAAGATTGAATACAAGAGATGAACTAGGGTTTGAGATGAGATGGTGCTGGTGAACATGTTGATGAAGATTGGTCCTCCCACGATGAGAGGATCGTTGGTGATGTCAATGGCTTCGATTTCCCCCTCCCGGAGGGAAGTATCCCCGGCAGAATCTCTCCGCCGGAGAGCAAAAGTGCTCCTACCCAAGTTCCGCCTCGAGACGGCGGTGCACCATCCCAAAAGTCTTCTCCATATTTTTTCTAGGGCAAATGGACTTATATACCAGAAAATGGGGGCCAGAGGCTGGCCAGGGGCCCCACGAGCCACCAGGGCGCGCCTGGGGGGGGGGGGGGTGGCGCGCCCTGGTGCCTCGTGGGCACCGGGGTGCCCCCCTCTGGTATTTCTTGGCTCCAGTATTTTTTATTTATTCCACAATAAATCTCCGTAAAATTTCAGCTCATTTGGAGATGTGCAGAATAGGTATATCTGACATAACTTTTTCAGGTCCAGAATTCCAGCTGCCGGCAATCTCCCTCCTTGTGTAAATCTTGCATATTAAGAGAGAAAAGGCATTAGAATTGCTCCACAAAGTGTTATATTGATTAAAAACACTATAAATAATAGTAGGAAAACATGATGCAAAATGGACGTATCAACTCCCCCAAGCTTAGACCTCGCTTGTTCTCAAGCGAAAGCCGATATCGATAATCATGTCCACATGTTTAGAGAGAGAGGTGTCGATAAAAACAAAATACGGACATAGTAGCATCATGATCATTATTATAACAGCAATATTTATTATCATAGAACTTCTCATGAGCAAGTAATCATTCATCGCAACAACGAAGTATAAGGCATAAACTTTCTTGAAAACTAACAAACTATGTTCTCAGTCAACAATGCAATTGCAATTCATCATATTTTCAGGTAGGGTCTCATGTAGGAGCTTTAAAGCAACTCCACATACTCAACCATCATATAGTCTTCCATGATTGCTAACACTCACAACATATATATGGAGCAAAAAGTTTCAGCCGGACACATAGAAAGACAGGGGCTTATAATTTCGCCTCCTAACTTATTCACCTCAAGGGTGATGTCAACAATAATAAATCATGATCACTCATATCCAACTGGATATATATGCCTAGATCTTTCCCCACCACATGATGCTTACAAAAGAGAAAAATAAAAAGGAGTAGAGGAGAACACTATTGACTCTTGCATAAAAAGTAAATACATAAAAGTAAAAGATAGGCCCCTCGCAGAGGGAAGCAGAGGTTGTCATGCGCTTTTTGTTGTGGGATGCAAAGGAACGTCGCTTTATATTGCCCCTTGTGATAGCAACCTTTATTATGCAGTCCGTCGCTTTTATTTCTTTACCATCACAAGTTCGCACAAAGCTTATTTTCCCTTACAATAAAAGTTCAGACATATTTAGAGGCAATTTTTATTGCTTTTTGCACGGATGACAACTTACTTGAAGGATCTTATTCAATCCATAGGTAGGTATAGTGGACTCTCATGACATGAAACTAGGTTTAAGGGTTTTGGATGCACAAGTAGTATCTCTACTTGGTGCAGATTTAGGCTAGCAAAGATATTGAGCAAGCACCACATGTTGGAGGATCTATAACAATATAACTTCTATGTGAATATAAGCAAACAAAATTTATTACATTGTCTTCCTTGTCCAACGTCAACAATTTGACATAAAATACTTAATGGGGGCTCACAATCATAAAAGATGTCCAAGATAGTATATTTGCATGTGAATCTTCTCTTCCCTTATTAATTCTTTCATGAATTGCATCATTGACTAAAGCTATGTTTGTTAACTTCCAATAAATTTTACCACTTATACTTTTCTTTATGTAATGTCATTACTTTCCATAAGATTAGCATATGATCTCTTTCATTATTTTCATTGCTAAGGTCGAAACATGAAAGTAAAGAAGCAAAAACACAAACTACTCTTTATTATATAACTCTCAACTCGATTACATAGATAGATAGATCACGAAACTAGCACTCGAAAATAGATCATACTACACTTTTATTCAACTAAATCACGAAATAACTAAGGATCGAACTAAAAATAGGTAAAGATCATAAAAGTGATGGTGATACGATACCGGGGCACCTCCCCCAAGCTTGGCACAAGCCAAGGGGAGTGCCCATACCCATGTACTCAAGTTTCCTTCTTCGGTGATGGTGGTGGTGATGAAGTGGTGGGCTTGTCCTTCACGACATTAATTAGGATCTCCCTTAGGTTCTGGATTTCCCGGAGCACATACTGTATCATCTCTGTATTCCTTTGGACTTCGGCCATAATATGCTTATTCTCTGGGCCCCAAGCGTTCTTTCCTGCATCACTTTCACTTGGACGAGAGATGTCCCAATTGTAGGGTATGTGCATACGAGGAGTATTTTTGATCCCATAATTGTGAACCAAGTTATGAAAATTGTTCCGATGTAACCTGTGTAAGGGCCTTCTAGGGGGAAGCCCTTCTTGTACCTCTGGATTCCCATGGCCTGAAGTGCTTCTTACGGCTTGGTGCGGGTTCGGAATTGTGGAGATGCCGGCAAGGGTTCCCCTCTCGGAAGCCGGAGGGTGGACCTCGAGCGAATCTCCATCATCTTCTTCCATGGTAACTTCTCCTTCCTCCCCCCTCCTGAGCTCCATCTGCATCAACCAAGCATCGTCTCCCACATTGTTGGAGGAAGAAGAAGACATGATGCCTGGCCTCAAAATCTGGCAGAAAACAGCACGAAACAAGAATAGAAGAGCTTTCTGCGATACAGTGGTCAAAACGTCCGGGAATATATATAAATAATTTTTAGCTTACAAAACAAGTAATCCAGAAGAAAAACAGAGTCGAGAAGGCTCACAAGGGGCCCACGAGCCACCAGGGCGCGCCTGGGGGGTGGCGCGCCCTGGTGCCTCATGGGCACCAGGTGGGTCCCCTCGGTTGTTTCTTATTTTTGTATTTTTTCTAATATTCCAAAACTAACAAAAAGTATTTTGATGGAATTTTTGGAGTCAGTTTACTTACCGTATCACGTACCTCTTCCTTTTCAGGGTTTTGGAGCGTTCCGGAAGGTCTCTCTTATGTATTCTTCCGGTGTAATTGATTCAATAATATTAGTTTCAACATTAATGGGGGTACCTGAAATATAGTTCTTAATTCTTTGCCCATTCACCACTCTCGGATTAGTGCCTTCGGAGTTGTTTATTTTGATGGCTCTGGAGCGGTAAACTTCTTCGATGATATACGGTCCTTCCCATTTAGAGAGGAGTTTTCCTGCAAAGAATCTCAAACGAGAATTGTACAATAGAACTTGCTCACCCACTTTGAATTCCCGTTTTTGAATTCTTCTATCATGCCATCTTTTAACTTTTTCTTTAAACAATTTGGCATTTTCATAAGCTTGAGTTCTCCATTCATCTAGTGAGCTAATATCAAACAACCTCTTTTCGCCGGCAAGTTTAAAATCATAATTGAGTTCTTTAATTGCCCAATATGCTTTATGTTCTAACTCAAGAGGTAAATGACATGCTTTTCCATAAACCATTTTATAAGGAGACATACCCATAGGATTTTTATAAGCAGTTCTATAAGCCCATAATGCATCGTCAAGTTTCTTAGACCAATTCTTTCTAGATCTATTGACGGTTTTTTGCAAAATTAATTTTATTTCTCGATTGCTCAATTCTACTTGACCACTAGTTTGAGGGTGATAGGGAGATGCAATTCTATGGTTGACATCTTATTTAACAAGCAATTTACGGAATGCACCATGAATAAAATGTGAACCACCATCAGTCATTAAATATCTAGGGACTCCAAACCTCGGGAAAATAACTTCTTTAAGCATTTTAATAGAAGTGTTATGATCAGCACTACTAGTTGGAATAGCTTCTACCCACTTAGTAACGTAATCAACAGCAACTAAAATATGAGTATACCCATTGGATTTAGGGAAGGGTCCCATATAATCAAATCCCCAAACATCAAATGGTTCAATAGCAAGTCAATAGTTCATAGGCATTTCCTAATGTCTACCAACATTACCAATTCTTTGACATTCATCACAAGATAAAACAAACTTACGATCATCCTTGAAAAGAGTAGGCCAATAAAAACCAGATTGCAATACCTTATGTGCAGTTCTGTCTCCAGCATGGTGTCCTCCGTAAGCCTCGGAATGACACTTCCGTAGGATTTGTTTCTGTCCATGCTCAGGTATACAACGTCTAATAATACCATCTACTCCATCTTTATAAAGATGTGGGTCATCCCAAAACTAATGTCTTAAATCTTAGAAGAATATTTTCTTTTGTTGGTATGTGAAACTAGGTGGTATAAATTTAGCAACAATATAATTAGCATAGTCCGCATACCATGGAGTATTACGAGAAGCATTTATGATAGCTAATTGCTCATCAGGAAAATCATCATTAATAGGTAGTGGGTCATCAAGAACATTTTCCATTATAGACAAATTATCAGCTACGGGATTCTCACCTCCCTTTCTATCAATAATATGCAAGTCAAATTCTTGTAGCAATAAAACCCACCTAATGAGTCTAGGTTTAGCATCTTTCTTTTCCATAAGATATTTAATAGCAGCATGATCGGTGTGAACAATTACCTTAGAATCAACTATGTAAGATCTGAATTTATCACATGCAAACACGACTGCTAGAAATTCTTTTTCAGTAGTAGCATAATTTCTTTGGGCGCTGTCTAGAGTTTTACTAGCATAATGGATAACATTTAATTTCTTATCAACTCTCTGTCCTAGGACAGCACCAACAGCATAATCACTAGCATCACACATAATTTCAAAAGGCAAATTCCAATCGGGTGGTTGAACAATAGGTGCAGTGGTTAAGGCTTTCTTAAGTGTTTCAAAGGCTTCTAGATAATCATCATCAAAAATAAATGGAACATCTTTTTGCAAAAGATTGGTAAGAGGCCTAGAAATTATAGAGAAGTCTTTAATAAACCTTCTATAGAAACCAGCATGACCTAGGAAACTTCTTATACCTTTAATATCTTTAGGACATGGCATTTTCTCAATAGCATCAACCTTAGCTTTATCAACTTCAATACCTCTTTCAGAAATTTTATGCCCCAAGACAATACCTTCATTCACCATAAAGTGGCACTTCTCCCAATTCAATACAAGATTAGTTTCTTCACATCTCTGTAAAACTCGATCAAGGTTGCTTAAGCAATCATCAAAAGAAGTTCCGTAAACGGAAAAATCATCCATGAAAACCTCAACAATCTTTTCACAAAAGTCAGAGAATATAGCAGTCATACATCTTTGAAAGGTAGCAGGTGCATTGCATAAACCAAAAGGCATACGTCTATAAGCATAAGTTCCAAAAGGACAAGTAAAGGTGGTTTTCTCTTGATCGGGTTGTGAAACAGGTATTTGAGAAAAACCAGAATAACCATCTAGGAAACAAAAGTGTGTATGCTTAGATAATCTTTCTAACATTTGATCAATAAAAGGTAAGGGGTAATGATCTTTTCTTGTAGCTTTGTTTAATTTTCTAAAATCAATTACCATCCTATAACCAGTTACAATTCTTTGTGGAATGAGTTTATTTTTATCATTAGGAACAACGGTGATACCTCCTTTCTTAGGGACACAATGAACGGGACTTACCCATCTACTATCAGCTATGGGATAGATTATACCTGCTTCCAGAAGTTTTAATATTTCGGTTCTTACCACCTCTTTCATCTTGGGATTTAATCGTCGTTGGTGGTCAACAACTGGTTTAGCATCAGGTTCCATATTAATTTTGTGCTGACATAGAGTGGGACTAATGCCCTTAAGATCATCAAGAGTATATCCAATAGCAGCTCGGTGCTTCCTCAGAGTTTTAAGTAATCTCTTTTCTTCATGCTCTGAAAGGTTAGCACTAATAATAACAGGATATATCTTCTTTTCATCAAGATAAGCATATTTCAATGTATCAGGCAATTGCTTCAATTCAAATACAGGATCACCCTTAGGTGGAGGAGGGCCTCCAAGAGTTTCAACAGGCAAATTGTGTTTAAGGATAGGTGGTTGATTAAAGAACATCTTATCTATTTCATTTCTTTCATTCATATGCATATCATTTTCATGGTCTAGCAAATATTGTTCTAACGGATCAGTAGGAGGTACGGCAATAGAAGCAAGACCAATAATTTCATCTTTACTAGGCAATTCTTTATCATGAGGTTGTCTACGAAACTTGGAGAAATTAAACTCATGAGACATACCACTAAAATTAACACTAACGGTTTCTTTAGTGCAATCAATCTTGGCATTAACAGTGTTCAAGAAAGGTCTACCAAATATAATGGGACAAAGATCGTCTTGTGGAGAACCGAGGACTAGAAAATGAGTAGGGTATTTTATTTTTCCACACAAGACTTCAACATCTCTAACGATCCCAAGTGGTGTAATGGTATCTCTATTTGCAAGCTTAATAGTAACATGAATGTCCTCTATTTCAACAGGTGCAATATCATTCATAATTTCTTGGTATAAGGTAAACGGAATAGCACTCACACTAGCGCCCAAATCACATAAGCCATGATAACAATGATCTCCTATTTTAACAGAGACAACAGGCATGCCTACTACAGGTCTGTTTTTATATTTAGGATATGATTTAGCAATTCTAGCTGCTTCCTCACAGAAGTAAATAACATGCCCATCTATATTATCGACCAAGAGATCTTTAACCATAGCAATACTAGGTTCAACTTTAATTTCTTCGGAGGGTCTAGGTGCTCTAATATTACTTTTGTTAACCACAGTTGAAACTTTAGCATGTTCCTTAATCCTAACAGGAAAAGGTGGTTTCTCAATATAAGCAGTAGGCACAACTGGATCAACATGGTAAACAATTGTTTCTTCTTTCACACTAACGGGTTCCTCAATCTTTTCTTTAATAGGGGGATGATATTTAAACCACTTCTCCTTAGGGAGATCAACATGAGTAGCAAATGATTCACAAAAGGAAGCTACTATCTCAGAGTCAAGTCCATATTTAGTGCTAAACTTACGAAAAGCATCGGTATCCATAAAAGATTTAACACAATCGAACTCAAGTATTATACCTGACTCATTACCTTTGTCGAGTTCCCAATCTTCAGAGTTGCGTTTAATTCTTTCCAGAAGATCCCATCTGAATTCAATAGTTTTCTTCATAAAGGAGCCAGTCGAAGAAGAATCGAGCATAGTTTGATTGTCATGAGAAAGCCGAGCAGAAAAATTCTGTAAGATAATTTCTCTTGAGAGCTCATGGTTGGGGCATGTGTACATCATGTACTTAAGCCTCCCCCAAGCTTGAGCGATGCTTTATCCTTCACGAGGCCAAAAATTATATATATAATTCCAATCACGATGAACCAAATGCATAGGATAAAATTTCTGATGGAATTCCAGTTTCAATCGGTTCCAGTCCCATGTATCAGTATCATCACATAGCCTATACCATGTCAACGCCTTTCCCTCCAAATATAAAGGGAATACTTTCTTCTTAACTCCATCTCCGGATAAACCTGCAAGCTTAAACAATCCACAAATTTCATCCACATAGATCAAGTGCATATCAGGATGTACCGTTCCATCTCCTGCATAAGGATTAGCTAGCAGTTTCTCTATCATACCCGGAGGAATTTCATATGAAATATTTTCAGTAGGTGCAGTAGGTTGAGGAGCAACTATTGGTGCTTCCGGTCGAGGTGAAGATACCCCGAACAAACCCCTCAAAGGATTACTTTCCATAGTGACAAGTGACAGTAAATTTCAGCACGTAATATAAATGTTTTCTTACCAAATTCCACTCACCAAAGGCGCTTCACTCCCCGGCAACGGCGCCAGAAAAGAGTCTTGATGACCCACAAGTATAGGGGATCAATCGTAGTCCTTTCGATAAGTAAGAGTGTCGAACCCAACGAGGAGCAGAAGTAAATGACAAGCGGTTTTCAGCAAGGTATTTTCTGCAAGCACTGAAATTATCGGTAACGAGTAGTTTGATAGCAAGATAATTTGTAACAAGTGACAAGTAGCAATAGTAACCAAGAGTGCAGCAAGGTGGCCCAATCCTTTTTATAGCAAAGGACAAGCCGGAACGATCTCTTATAATAAGTAAAGCGTTCTCAGGGACACATGGGAATTTCATCTAGTCACTTTCATCATGTTGGTTTGATTCGCATTCGCTACTTTGATAATTTGATATGTGGGTGGACCGGTGCTTGGGTGCTGTTCTTACTTGAACAAACCTCCCACTTATGATTACCCCCCTTCACAAGCATCCGTAATTACGAAAGAAGAATTAAGATAACTCTAATCATAGCATTAAACATATGGATCCAAATCAGCCCCTTACGGAATAGCGCATAAACTAGGGTTTAAGCTTCTGTCACTCTAGCAACCCATCATCTAATTACTACTCCACAATGCATTCGCTTAGGCCCAAAGATGGTGAAGTGTCATGTAGTCGACGTTCACATGACACCACTAAGAGAATCAACAACATACATATCATCAAAATATTGAACGAATACCAAATTCACATGATTACTTATGACAAGACTTCTCCCATGTCCTCAAGAACAAAAGTAACTACTCACAAATCATCTTCATGTCCAAGATCAGAGGGGTATTAAATAGCATAATAGATCTGAACATATAATCTTCCACCAAATAAACCAACTAGCATCAACTACAAGATGTAATCAACACTACTAGCAACCCACATGTACCAATCTAAGGTTTTGAGACAAAGATTGAATACAAGAGATGAACTAGGGTTTGAGATGAGATGGTGCTGGTGAACATGTTGATGAAGATTGGTCCTCCCACGATGAGAGGATCGTTTGTGATGCCGATGGCTTCGATTTCCCCCTCCCTGAGGGGAGTATCCCCGGCAGAATCTCTCCGCCGGAGAGCAAAAGTGCTCCTACTCAAGTTCCGCCTCGAGACGGCGGCGCACCGTCCCAATAGTCTTCTCCATATTTTTTTCTAGGGCAAATGGACTTATATACCAGAAAATGGGGGCCAGAGGCTGGCCAGGGGCCCCACGAGCCACCAAGGCGCGCCTGGGGGGGGTGGCGCACCCTGGTGCCTCATGGGCACCTGGGTGGCCCCCTCTGGTACTTCTTGGCTCCAGTATTTTTCATTTATTTCAAAATAAATCTCCGTGAAATTTCAGTTGATTTGGAGATGTGCAGAATATGTATCTCTGACATAGTTTTTTCAGGTCCAGAATTCCAGCTGCCGGCAATCTCCCTCCTTGTGTAAATCTTGCATATTAAGAGAGAAAAGACATTAGAATTGCTTCACAAAGTGTTATATTGATTAAAAACACTATAAATAACAGTAGGAAAACATGATGCAAAATGGACGTATCAGCGCGACGGCCGTGGCAGTGTACGCGCCAGACTCCGAGTCGCGCTCCCAGGCCTCCACGATGCCCGTGTAGGAGAGGGAGTAGAACTGGCCGTCGTGGTGGACGGCGTCCTCAACGCCGTCAGGCGAGGGCGCCAGCCTCCATGCCGGGTCCTCCGCCGTGGCGAAGGCCGGGGCGCTGATCGTTTGGTGCATGATGAGCATGGCGGCGTAGCTGCCGGGGCTCGGGGACGCCGAGAGGACCACCTTGCGGTAACAATACGTGTGCATCTGCTCGCGGCTGAACGTGTACGTCCCGTACACAGCCGGCCCCAAGTAATGACCGCCATATCGGGCTCGCATCAAGTCCTGTACCCGGAAGTAGAAGCCGTATTGCGTGATCTGCCGGAAGAGACCCGTGGTGGAGATATGCGGGAGCTCGTGCTGGCCGCCAGTGGCCAGGTTAACGAGGTAGATCTGGCCGCGGACGTCGACCGTGGAGATCTTCACGCTGGAGGAGCCGACGACGAGGTGGCCGCGCAGCACAGGGTTTCGGGCGGACACGATGAGGCTGCGCCCATCGGTGATGGAGACGAGCTCGAGCGTCTCCGTGGTCTTGCCGGGGAGGAGGAGCCACGGCGCGTACGGGCACGGCTTGATTACGTCGTCCTCGCATGATGCGTTGATGACCCAGGGCCGGTCCTGAAATTTTGCGGGCCCGGGACGAACCTAAAACTCGGGGCCCTTCCGTATAAATAGCAGAGCAGTAATAATTGATATATGTACGAAATGTTGCCAATAAGCACGTAAATGCATCTAAAAACCAATTTTCAGGTCAATTTTCTTTTTGCAGCGAAACACATATGCTTTTTAAACGTCGTGATAACACAACGTGCTAAAAAATATCATCCAAGCTTGAAAAGTGCAAGCTATATATGAATGATGCATATGAAGATAAATTACATAATTAGCGTAGATCCAGATTCCAAAACTCCACACCATACACGTATAGAAACTAATATAGCACAACGGACCGCGCTACATGTTGCGTGTGACAAGGCAAACACCAGTGTAGGAATTATGGGGCTCTTCTAGACCTATGTTTGTGAATCTTCCTAGATGCATCACGATGGGTGATGGAGCAAATCGCGTCACACAACGCAGCGAACGAACGAGTGTGAACCCATTATAAATCTAGATAGATATGCCGATAGGACATGGGGAGTGATAAGTTGAAGATATGATATACCTTTGATCGGTCAGATCTCAATGATAATGCGATGTGAATTTGCGTCTGGCTCCAGCAGGAGGCGCTTGACGGTGTGCGTGCGCGTCCAGCGTCTGGAGACCAGAGAGCGTAGCCGAGTTCGTCGGCATGCTGCACTCTGGCGGCGGTTCGTCCAGCGCCGCCAGCAACTCGCCTCGCGACCTAGGGCCTGGGATAGAGATCGTCACGACTTGCCCTCAGAAGGAACTGACGATTGCAGCGTGGACTCCTGCCTCCCGGGCCCATAGGCTCGCCCTCGCGATCCTCGTGGACTCTTGCATCCCAGCGTGTGCGTCCCTAAAACGGACTAAGCCGTGCGTGGCTGCTAGGCCCTTGCGGCTGCGTTAATACTATGCATGCGTCCTAATCAATCAATCAGGCCGAATAAGTTACTATACTAAAGCGGAAGCATTTGCTTTTTCTCTTTTTTTGACTTTTTTTGACGTTTACTGTTTAATTATGTGGACAACATGAACAGTATTGGCGGACAGTAAACCCGCGTGAACATCATCATGTGAACAATATTGGACGCGTGAACAGTGTCCAGCAGTGAACAGTGCTTCTGCAGAAAAATGTACATGCTGTTAAAAAATTAGGATTTTTTACACATTATTTCTCTCCCCCTCCTCCACCCTCGCGTCCTTATATAGAGGATTATGATTTAGGTTTTTTTGACACATCATTTCTCTCCGCCGGTGTACCAATGCAGAACCGTCACGATTGGCTGCTAATCCTTTCCGGTGATGTTGCTGCCGAGGCCCAAAGCAGTAGACCGGGATAGTATATTTGCAAGAACAGTAACCCGTGGGAAAAATAAATTCTTGATCAATTGTTGTCCATCTTTACACCACGGCATCAGTGAACAGTGCACCAACAATTACTCAACAAAAATCGGACCAGTATCCGAATAAACCCAAAACTACTAACCGAAACAATAGCCCAAATAAACCAAAACAACAAACTCGAATAGCCCGAACAGTAAAACCAGTGCAATGAAACAACACCTGAATAAACCAAAAACATTAACCCGCCCGAACCATAAACCGAAACAGTAACCGAATTTTAACCGAGAGCAATACACCCGAATAAACCAGGACAACAAAAACAGTAAACCAGCACTATGCATTCACGTGAACAATAATCCAGAAGGAAGCCCCACCCAAAAAATGAGACTCTTCCTCCCTAGACTCGGAACAGTAAAACCAGTGAAACGGAACAACACCTGAATAGACCAAAAACATTAACCCATCCGAACCATAAACCAAAACAGTACCCGAATTGTAACCCAGAGCAATACACCCGAATAAACCGGGACAATAAAAAAAATGGGCACTATGCATTCAAGTGAGTAATCCAGAAGAAATGCCAGGAAAAAATCCCCTAAAAAAATAAGACTCCTTCTCCCTCGGTGCGTTCACCTACGCAAGGAGAATAACCGGTGTTGTTCCCGTCGTCTACATCACTTTCTCCTTCGCTGTGGCCAACCAAATCGAGGCTTTAACCACAATGCGGTTACTGAAGTAACCTCTACGACGCGCCCCATCACAATAGTCTATAAGCAGCCAACGAGAAGAGACAACAAGAAAATAAAAACGGTCACTCGACCAACCTCTTCACTCTACTCCCTATTCTATTTCCTTGACCGATTCAAAGAGAAAGAGAAAAATACAAGACAATGGATCATCCGTGGAAGGTAGTGTTTGCTCAAAAAACTATTGTCGAACCAGTTATTCCTCAGCCACCAAAATTTTTCGAAGTATGGATATACCACTTGTCCTATATCACTGTTTGAAAAGCGCATTGGGTTGAACGTTCTATTATCAGATTATACATTCATATAAAGTGCGTTAAAATAAGCTCTCCGCCAATTACTATCCATTTTTACACCGCGACAAATTTGGGGTTTAACTTACTTACAAAATTTCAAATTTAAATTTTATTGGATAAATCCATGTTTGAGAGAGAATGAAAGAGTGCCGACTAGAAACTAGATATGAAATGTAGGTGAAAAAGATGCATAAACTGGACAAGAAACATTTCCCTACTATAGGGTCTACACATTGGTAAAAATCCCATTCGATCTCACTGTTGATCAAAACAGGTCATATGAGAATGAATCCAAATACATATTACTACTGCGCCCATTACATTTTTTTACTTACGAAAGGGGAAAATATGTGCTTATAAAAAAATATTAATAGACCAGCCAGTTTACTTAATTTGTTAAATCATTTAATGTTTGTCGTGCCCACACAGATCATGGGGTAAAGATAGAATTCGTGTTCTCCTTTTCATTTTATTTTCTCAAGTAATACATGTTATTTTCTTGCTTATTTCGGTAAAATACAGATGAAATCGGTCACGGGCGTGGCGTGCGCCGCGCTTCTTCGGCGCTAGTAATACTATAGTGATTAGCGTCCCAGCCTCCCACGCCCATAGACTACGTGCGATCTGACGGGGGCCCCTGGACCTTGGGTGCCTGGAGCGGCCGCCCCCCTGCCCCCCCCCCCCCCCAAGGGCCGGCCCAGCGGCGAAGGCGATACGGTCGATGGGCCCCAGGCGGTCGTGGATGTTCAGCAGCACGTCCGTCGGGACGTCGTGACATAGGCTGGGGGCGGCGGCTACCCTGGAAGGGTTTGCTTTCATGGTCGCGGCGGCCTTGCTTCTCGCCATTGGCACGTAGGAGTACTACAGATCGAAGGGAAAGGTGGCTAGGGCAGATCCTATTCAACGCTTTTTTCGAAACACCTGTAATTTTATTCATACTCATAACAATTATATTTGGACCTAAGATCCAAAAAAATATTACAATGAAATATCTTAGAAACACCTTCTTCGTTGTATTAGAAGAAATATTTCAAAGACTTCGGTAAAGACGTTGCAATTAGATGGTAAGTCTTGATCGATGAATGGTAAGTCTTGATTGATGAATGTACTTGGGCCGGGGATGATCTCCTAAAAGTGCAGGCCGTCGGATCACAATATCTTCACCGTGGTGTCGATGAAAGATTTCAACTCCACAAAGAATCAAACCAAAAAAGAAAAAATGGACACACCATCATAAACTCATCAAATCAAATAATCGGATCTGCGGGGACAGAAAACTCTCTAACCTCATGACACCGCCAAAAGAACGAGAATAAATTTATTCTCACAAAATACAATGATCCATCAACGCTTAGATCGGTACATATGGAGCAAACGCGCACCCGTTATGTGCCGCGCTACGCAGAATTGGCCTAGCCCAATTGAAGACTTCCCACATACTCCTCTTTTTCAGTTTTGGGGAGGCTCTAGAACCTTCTAAGACCGGGGTTTTTCTAAAACAAATAGTGTTTTCTGTCAGCTTTATTTTTTGGGAAACGCTTCCCATCAGCCGGCTGATGACAACACGCGCGTCTGTCGTCTCCGTGGCCGTCGGATCTATCTTGAGCAACCTCGTTTTGCAACTGAGCCGTTGTTGCAATCTCCCCCCCCCCCCCCCCCCCCCCCCGCGTAATAACTAGTCTGTTGCAGGATCTGGATCTCACGTGAATCCTTGACCACCTCCATGTCTTCTTTATCCTCTCATCCCGAGGTAGTAGCACCACAACGGGTGGTCCCGACTTGCCGTGAGCCGGGGTCCGATGCGATCGCCGCCGTGGTGAGTCGTTGCAACCGCAGGTTGGGCGCGGTCGCCGCCGTGGTGCTTGCCGCCCGCCTCCACCACGTCTGTCGGCCGCGCGCGGTGCACCCACCTCGTCGGAGAGGAGGATGGCGGCAAGGTGACATCATCCTTGTTGCAAAGCTCACAGCTGAATCTGACGGCTCCCTCGTGTTTAATCCAGACTCGCGAGGCGGCGGATCTTTTAAAAAGATCCGCCGGCCGACGCGTAGCATTGCCCTTTTTTTGGTTGTAATTTTTACCTTTTTCGTTATTACATTATAAATTCGCGAATTTTATTTGAATTCTTGTGTTTTTTGAAATTTGGGTTTTTAAATATTTGGAACATTTTGTAAAAAATTCTAATTTTTGAAAATACAGAAATATTTTTTGAATTGTAAATAAAATCAAATTCATAATTTTTTTAAAAGTTCAGGAATATTTTAAAATTAATGAACATTTTTCTATTCATGGATATGTTTCCAATTCACGAACCTTTGATGTTTTTGAACATTTTCGAATTTATGATTATTTTCTAAAATTCATGAATATTTTTTTCAAATCACGAATACATTTTTAAATATAGATAATTTGAGAATATTTTTCAAATTTACATTCTCTAAAATTCATGAATAGTTTTTGTATTTATGAATCTTTTTTTAATAACAAAAGTTTTCTCAATTTTTGGGAACATTCTTTTCAAACACAAGAACATTTTTTCAACTTCATGAGCATTTTTAAAAATTTCACGGTAGCCGGTTTTCATAAAAACCCAGCTCTAAACCGATCAACTCAGCCACGTGTAGCTATACTGCAACAGTAGCATGCTATCCCGAATCTATTACCTAATAATAATAATAATAAAGGGGTATTGCTTCTGCTGGTACGTCATTAAAATTGTCCCAAAAGTTGCAAAATATTACCCACCAATGCCACCTATAAGTAACAAAAACCGTTTGGCAGGGAATCCCCCGTCTGGGCCGGCCCATGCAGTAGGGACCTCCTATACTACACTCTGCAGAAGGAGAAGACGCAGCACGCCCGTTTTGGCCGGCCCATGTGCGGGCTGCCTATTTTTTAATTTCATTTTTTTAATTTTTCTTTTACGTTTTTGTTTTTTCTACTTTAAACAATTTGGGAGTTCAAAAAACTTAAGACATTTAAAAAAAACTTAAATTTTCAAATAAAATGTTCAAGAAAACATAACATGTTTGTGAATTAAAAAAATGCTCGGGATTTTTCTAAAAATGTTTGCATATTCAAAAAATGTTCGCAATTTTGAAGAAAATGTTCGTAAAATCAAAAAAAGACCATGATTTTGAAAACAAGTCCGTGTATGAAAAAAAGACCATGATTTTGACAATGTTCGTAAAATCAAAAAAATGTTCAAGAATTTTCAAAAATGTCCTAAAAATTTAAAAACAGTTCGTGAATTACAAAAGAGTTTATTGATTCATAAAATGATTCTTGATTCAAAAAATGTTCATGAATTTCAAAAGAAAAACCACGAATTTCGAAAATAATGTTCATCTATTCTAGAATTGTTCGCCGATTCAAAAGAAAGTATTTTAAAAAAATTCACAATATAAAAAATGTTCTCAATTTTAAAAACATGTTTGCAAATAGTAAAAAATGTTCAGAATTTTTAAAAATGTTCCTAAATTTGTAAAAATGTTCATGAATGATCGAAATTATGTAGTTAAACAGTAATGCTTCTGAGTCTTTGTGACTATATACCCGCGTGAATTTCGAAGAATTAACTGCCGGGGTAGATCGGAATATTATAGTATGTTTTTTTTAAAATGTTTCTTGAAATTCAGAATAATTCTTTGAATTACCAAGTTTTTTACAACCACAATATTTTTTTGAAAATGTGAACATTGCTTCAATTTATGAATAAATTTTAAAAATGGCACATTTTGTTGCATTTGTGATGAAATTTTCAAAATAATGCGATGAGATCTAAACAAAATGTGATCATAGCCATTGGAGATTATAATATTTCTTTCTCCCGTTGCAACGCACGGGCCTTTTGCTAGTTAAATAAAAACCGGCCATTGGGTCGGTCCGCTATGCACAATACGCGCGTTTGCTCGTCCTTCCACGCGTAGCACGCGAAATAGGAGTTTCTCAAAACAAAAACAAAACCACACAGAACAAAACGTCTCATCATTCTCTTGACGGGCTGTTATTTTCAGGTCATGGTCTCATCAGGAAGCAGATGAATGGGCCTAAAGTCAAGCTGTTATTTCCGGACTCAAAAAAAAAAAAAAACTTGACATAGCGTTGTTTCCCTAAAAAAGAAAACTTGACATAACATTTTTTCTTTCGAGAAAACTTTCGATCTATTCATCAACTGTCAAGGTAGTACAAAGAACACCAGAAGTAAAAAAAATACATCCAGGTCCGTAGACCACTTAGCGACGACTACAAGCACTGGAGTGAGCCGAAGGCGCGCCGCCGTCTTCGCCCCTCCCTCGTCGGAGCCGGGCAAGCCTTGTTATAGTAGACAGTCGGGAAGTCGTCATGCTAAGGCCTCGTAGGACCAGGGCACTAGAACAGCAACCGCCTCCGATGAAGAGAAGGCATAGATCAGAAGGATCCAACCTGTAGACACACAAACAGAGACGAACGAAGACATGATCCATGTGGATCCACCGAAGACAAACGTCGACCGAATCCCGCGAGATCCGCTGGAGACAAACCTCCACACGCCCTCCGACGATGCTAGAAACACCACCGGGACGGGGATTAGGCTGAGAGAATCTTATTCTATCTTCAGAGAGCAGTCGCCGCCTCGCCTCTCTGAGCAGGACACAAACCCTAACAAAACTCAAAAACGCATGAAAAAACGGAGCCCTCCCGCCGGCAAGGGCCGGGATCCACCGCGCCTCCATGATCCTAAGACCACAAGAGACGAGGTAGACCGGCGGCGGCACCGCCGGGAGGCACACTTTGACATAGCGTTCTTCCCCAGCTCATGGCAACATGCTTTCTAATCTCTTCCAACTGTTGACCGCCATGCTTGGCTAGCAGCCCCGCGTGAAGGGTTTTGTATTCCGATAAACATTTTGAATTAATATGCTTTCAGCTTTCCCTAACAAAGTTTGACATAGCATTCTTTGTCGCCATGGAATACCTACCAGCCAACTGGCTCCTCTTCTTCTGTACGTACTCCTGAAGGAGCACCTGCAAATCAAACCGACGGCCGGTGCGCCTGCCCTTCAGCAGGCAGCCGCTGCCTGTGACTCGGTGGCAACGACGGTGTGGTGCCATGCCAATCCTGCAGAGCACCGAGGCCGCCGCCGGCTGGTCCAGCTTCGATCAAAGCATTGGCCGAACATGCCAATGTTGGCAACAATCTAGCCGGCAATTTGACTTGTCGTGGTGCGAGCGGATGAGTCGACAAGGGGTGATCTTCAACGTGTCAAGACCGGAGAAGCACAGAAGACAGTGTCAAGATTAGGGAGAGATTGTTAGATATAATCTTGTATTACTAGAGTCCGATGTGTTAGCTAGCTGGCTGCGTGTAGTAGTACTAGCTGGCTTGCATGTCGTGTGTGCACGTACGGAGTCCTCGTTGAGTAGTAGTTCGGCTAGGATTAGTAAAGGTGTCCGTGTCATACTTAGTTTGGCCAGGGAGTAGTACTAGGTCCGGTTAGGAGAGTCCAAATAGGTCTAGGAGTTTAAGCTGAGTCGGTTTGATGGGTCTGGTCCTGGCGTGTGTGTATATATACACGACGAGGCTTGCCAGATTGTAACATCGTGAGTTGAGAAAAGGAGAAAATAAAAAGAGGAAAAGAAAGGCACGACAAGTGCCTTTGGCCAAAAGTTTTTGCGCGTGCGTGTTCATCGTGTTTTGATGTGATCGATCAGTGGGCGAATCCCAACAATTGGTATCTAGAGCAAGGTCAAGGTGAAGCTACGCTTGCCCTGGGGTGGCGACCTACTAGCGCCTCGGGGCGGGCGATGAAGTCGCTGGGTGCTACAGCGATGAGGAGGATCAGGCGATCGTCATTCGGTGGAGCGACAAGGAAGGAGACGGCAGGCTGTCGTCAGCAAGGCGGCGGGAGATGGTCGTTGATGTGAGCGGTGGTGCCCAGGTGCGGTGCCGGGGTGTCGTCAAGATCGTCATCCGGGAGTTAGAGTCAAGGAGTCGTGCGGGTTAGCACGGTCGGTTGGTCAGTTGGTCGTCGTCGTCGAGTCGTTGTCGTCATGTCCAAGTGCTCGTCTCTGTGAGAAGGTGTTGAAGATGAAGCTCAGGTCGTCTATGTGTCTCGACGGGAGGATCAAGTTCAAGTATGTGGGGGCGGTAAACCAGTGAAGGTGAGTCTCTTCGATGAGGCCATGTCTCTACATGAGGCTGGAGTGGGCGGTGTAGTCCATGGGGTGGTGTGATCCACAAGGAGTCGACATGTATCTCGCTAGGGTGGATGGTGTAGTCCACCGGGTGGTGTATTCCACAGGTTACTAGCGAGGCTGGGTAGTCCAACGCATGTTTGAGGTGATTCGTAAATTCGCCAAGTCAAAATTGGGGAGAGAATGTTGGCAACAATCTAGCCGGCAATTTGACTTGTCGTGGTGCGAGCGGATGAGTCGACAAGGGGTGATCTTCAACATGTCAAGACCGGAGAAGCACAGAAGACAGTGTCAAGATTAGGGAGAGATTGTTAGATATAATCTTGTATTACTAGAGTCCGATGTGTTAGCTAGCTGGCTGCGTGTAGTAGTACTAGCTGGCTTGCATGTCGTGTGTGCACGTACGGAGTCCTCGTTGAGTAGTAGTTCGGCTAGGATTAGTAAAGGTGTCCGTGTCATACTTAGTTTGGCCAGGGAGTAGTACTAGGTCCGGTTAGGAGAGTCTAAATAGGTCTAGGAGTTTAAGCTGAGTCGGTTTGATGGGTCTGGTCCTGGCGTGTGTGTATATATACACGACGAGGCTTGCCAGATTGTAACATCGTGAGTTGAGAAACGGAGAAAATAAAAAGAGGAAAAGAAAGGCACGACAAGTGCCTTTGGCCAAAAGTTTTTGCGCGTGCGTGTTCATCGTGTTTTGATGTGATCGATCAGTGGGCGAATCCCAACAGCCAATGCCGAGGCCGATGGAGATAATTAAAGGGCAGGAAACAATGTAGGATCGCCGACGGTAACATAGGACATGTCTCATCTTGCCCACGGGGCCGGTGCCCGGGGCCTCCTGTGCCAGCCCCCTGCCACATTATGCTTCGTGTCGGGCCAGCCACTTCCACCCCTACCCGGTCGGCCCCTGCCTACGCCATGAAGAACTCAAACACCAACCACCACAATCAATTCCAACACATATAAGAGCATCTACAGCCGGACACTCCAAACCTGTCTCAAACGCCCGGGCGGACGGCCCGGTCATTGACCAGTCACGAAAATTCGACCTAGACGGGTGCCTCAAACGGGTCTCAAATGCCCAGGCTGACCGGCACCCCTCATATCCAACCCAAATATGGAACGGATATGGGTGCGCCCGGGCACGTCCGTCACGTTGGACCCGGCCCATGCTGGCCCACCCGACCCCACACATATTCCTCCTCATCCGCTTGCCGGACCAAACCCTAGCCACTTCACTCCACTCCCCTCCACTCCCCTCCGCCACCCAAGCTCACCTCCGGTGATCTCCGGCCGTCTCCGGCATGGCGGGCAGCGGATCCGTATCCTTCACCTCCAGATCCGTCGATCCCGACCTCATCCCACGCGGCCCCGAGGAGGAGATGGCCGTCCGGCTTGCGCTCCACCGCTCCCGGGAAGAGGCCCGTGCGAGGCAGCGCTCGGACTCCTTTCGTCGGGAATCCATTGCGTCCGCCCAAATGGCGCATGGATCCGGCGCTAGGTGTGCCGTCGCTGCCTCACCGGAGCCGGTGCGGTCCATCTGGCATTCGAACGCGGTGGCGGACGCGCAACCCCTCCGTTGGCGCTCCGAGGCCATGGACGCACCATGGGCGTCCATCGACTCAAACATGACGTGGCGTGCCCGCCGTGGGAGGCAGCGGGCGAGGGAGGCGGCGGCTGCCCTCGCGGCGATGGACATCGGCGAGGCTGAGTCGCATTCTCCGACGCCCCGTATGGTGCACTAGTCCGGGCGCCGCAACCGCGTCATGGTGGATGTCGCCGGCTCGTCTCAGGACGGATCCATCATCGACCTGACGTCCACCGGCACCGTCTAGGTTCCGGGCACCGACGAGGAAGTGTAGGGCATACGAGACGGTGGCGCCTTGAGTCCCGTGAGCAGTCTCGTGTCCCATGCCCTACTCTACCTTGCCGGCGACCGGACCAACATTCTGGGGAGTGTAGCTGGCCGCCGGACATGGCCACGGCGGAACCGGTCGAGTTCCGCTTAGATTAAGTTTTACGTTGCATGTAATAGTATGAATTTGAGTTTTCTAATTTAAGGTATCCGGTTATAGAATCAAATATTTAAGACGTGACCGGTCACTATGCGTTTGAGGCGTCGGATTTCCCAAGTCGCGGCTTTACTTGCTCTAAATCCCCTACCCACACGCCCTGGCCGGATCCAGCAGAGGCCGCGCGCGCGCTCGGCCGGAAACATAACCGGAAAAATACCGCGACCGCGCCGTTCCAAAGCTCTGCATGCATGTATGCGCTCACTCGCCCAATCATGCGTACGCCCGGCCCTACTGAAGACGGCCAGTGCAGTGCAGCACTTTCTGCTGACAGACCCGCGTGCATGCATGCATGCAGCCATTGCCCATCGGCTAGCTAGGCCCGACCGAGTAAAATCTTCGGTTTTTAGGTTAGCTCGACGTGCGAGATCGACCGAGCACATGCATGGCAGCCGGTGCTGTCAAATTTTGCCCACGTATTCGTACGGACGGACGCTGTTGCTGCCTGCATGGCTGCATGCATACTGCTGCATGCGAGCAACATTTATGTTGTATGTCGTCCGCACGGCCCATCCTCGGTTATGTCAGTAGCCTGCCTGCAGGGTGCCACTGAACCGGAACTGGTGATATGCAGTCACATGCCATACTGCTCAATTCAGAAATTCGCCCTAGCTGTAAGGTTGCGGTGGTTGTGGACTTGTCACTTGTGGTTTGAGTGGAAACTGGAAAGAGTCCTCCGAGATGTGGGCTGGCATGTTCAAAGGAAAAATGGGAAATCCAAATCCACTTTTAGGGATATAGATGAAGTGTCGCTCGGTAAAAAGAGTTATAGATTCGTAGAAGAGGATCAAAGTACCGGTAATACTGAAAAAGGGTTTTCCTCGCTTTATATATTATAAAGAAACCATCATTGCATAAATCCGAGAGACCGATACGAACTCACGCCACCTCCGCACACAACACACACCCAAGGCAAGATACATAGGTGCCGGACACCGACACACCACCCCACCGACCACCAAGCACACTACTGATATGCGAAGAAGACCGCTTGGAGCCAACAGAGATCTCCATCATGACAACCCACAATGGAGAGGTGAAACGGACAACGACAAAGCCAGGACTCCAGAGCGGTGCCTCCCAGAAGGGTACGACCACAGATAGCCGCCACCGCCCGATCGCGCAAATCAAGTTTTCACCTGGAGTAAGACAAAAGGAGTGGAAACGCCGCGACGAAGCCTTCAGAAAGGATATAACCAGTGGCGGAGCTACAACAGAAAAACTGGGCGGGCCAGATAGTACAAACTGTGCTACCATATTAACCATCGGTACATTATTGTAGGCTGGACTTCGTGTAAAACATTTTTTGCTTTAACCCTGGGCGGGCCATGGCCCTTTTGGCCTTGTCGTGGCTCTGCCAGTGGATATGACATCCACGGACGCCGCCACTTGAGTCGGCCAATACATAGACTGGGCAAGTGATGTACCCCAGCGAGCACACTCCTCCGTCGGACCCTAGCTCCGCCAACCACCCGCAACCAAGCCACCCACGTGGCCATGGCTGCCCGCCCGCACCTGAGACGCACGCTCCGCCCACAAACGGCACGCCTCCGGCCGCCAGGGCCGCCGCCCAACATCCAAACACCCCCAATACCATCCCAAAGAGGTCGGCTTTGGGAAAAAGGGGACACACTCAACCGACTAAACCGCAACATTTGTCCCGCCTCGAAGCATCACCGGAGCGGCAACCACCCGCACACGGGCGGGGAAAGGGAGAGGTGGGGGAGTGGACGCATCCACGACCGGCACACCCCCGTGCCAGCGACGGTGGCCCGAGCACGTCGGCGCCGCCCATCCCTCCAGCCAACCTCTCCGCCGGGCACCCACCGTTAGGTTGGACCATTTGGAATGAAAGAAATGCTAGGGTCTTCCGCCACATGTCCGCACCACCGATGATCCTTGTTGAGGGTATCAAGAAAGAAGCAGAGCTTTGGGTCACCGCATGCTAGGGTCTTCCGCCACATGTCCACACCGCCGATGATCCTTGTTGAGGGTATCAAGAAAGAAGCAGAGCTTTGGGTCACCGCGAGTGAGAAACGCTTGGGTCTAATCATGCCGGGAGAGTAGTGACTTTTTTCTCCCGTTGTTGGACGCTTGGGCATCGTATTTGTAACCGAAACGCGCTATTTCTCTCTTAACAATTAATGGATGAGGCAATGCTTTTGCCTCCGTTTCAAAAACAAATGGATTTTTTTACTGCTGCAAATACTATAGCTAGCTACTATTTCAAAGGAAAAACTGTCTTTATATGGAAATCACTAGGTTTTGCTACCTGTTCCTCGACTTAATTCCTTTCTGAAGATCATTCCACCTACTCCAAATAATCTCTTGGCTCATGCATTAATTGTTCTGCGAAAACTCGCATCGGATGCCTGTGGCCGCGTGAGGATCGGAAGCCTTCATTCAAATGATAGCCAGAATCTGCATGCTATATGCAATACCCTGTACTGTACTTTTCTGTACACCGTTCACTACTCTTAACGAAGTCTTGGCCGCCACATCTCCCCCTGCTTTAGTCCCCAAAACGGCAGAGATAAATTGACAGCGAAAAAAAGAATAGCTAGCTTCTTTTGCAAATAAAGCCAGGAAATCAAAAGAGAGACATGAAAGCTGGCTTCATATACTTTAGGAGTAGGCAATTTTACAGTACACAGTGTTTCTAACTAAGATCATTATAGGTAATTAAGACTCAATTGAATGTGGATGGACTGGTCTCCATTTTCAAGTTTTCAGACGCAATGGGCAGAACAGTACACAGTGTCTGTAGTCTGTATCTGTAGTTCTGTACTAGGATCTTTTGGTCCTTCCGATCGATCTTAACTAGGACTAAGTACCACTAAATAGTCTTTAATTTGTGCTGTTCCTCAGGAGCCAATTGCTATAGTGAGCGAAACCTGACCAGGTTCACTACTGCATACTGATATCAGACAAACAGGGGCAAAATTAAGCAGCGAGCACTTTATAGAATGAATGTCCCAGTGCATCAACTTGTACGTACCTGCTCATCATGACTTACTGATCGCGTTAAATAATTAGGCTAGACCACTTGTGGATGGGAGATCCGGATCGAAGTGTGTGTGTGTGTGTGTGTGGCAGTTTATGCAAGCATGAAATCAAGGAGAGCTTACGCAAACTTGTGTCACAAGACGGTCAAGAAGAAGGATCATAATTAACAGGGCTTGAAATATCACATGCCCGAGATCCGATAATTATACTATGTTTGTGTTTTCGACAAAGGATCAGTACTAGCTATTTTGTTCTACCAACAGCAACAGGGCACACTAGTCATTTTTAAGTAACAGCGCCAGAAATAAACATACTGGGAAGAGAATCAGTACCTTGCATTGTGATTCAGAAAACTCTATAGATCACACACGTTCAGACATACTCCATGCTGTTCTTTGAAAAGAAAAAAACTTAAATGCTACAGCAATCCAAACAATCAGCAGTACTGGCTCAGTAACGCACAGTGCATGCTTGCTTAATTGCAACCATGGAACTAGCAGGCAAGCGCAAGGAAGGAGGATGCGATTCAAGAGGATCCGCGTGATATTGGCACGGCTCAATCGAAGAGCGGAACCCCTTGCCTCCGGGGTCACCAACTTTCTGATTGAACCGCACCAATACCGCGTTCATTCCCCTCCCGGCCGGGATTAACTCATTACGAAATAACACGAGCTAGCTGAAGAACACAACTCACCAGGTGCACCAGGATTGACGTACGGGCATGCATGGTCGCAGCGAAAGCACCGATTTGCTTCATGCGGGAGGAGATGAATGAAGAGACGGAGAGGCGGAGAAAGAGGCTTGTTTACTTTGGCTTCATGGAGGCAATGCAGGGAGATGGAGACGAGGCCGAGGAAGATGACGAGTAGGGAGGCCGGCCGGTTGGGGGTGCGAAGCGCGTTGGTGGTACGCGGCGTCCATAGCATGGCATGGCATGGCGTGGCGTGGGTACATATAGAAGGAACTGGCAGCACCCGCTCTCGCGGGGGCATGCAATGAATTCGCCAACCAACCGGAGAAACAATTAAAGGGGAGGTTGGGGCATTTATGGGCCGCATTGAAGGATCCATCCATCGATCACTAGGAGGAGGCCGAGCGAAGGCGACTCTAGCTAGTAGCTCACGCTACGACATGCCTCGAGCGCAAGCGATGCGAGACAGCCAGCAGGCCGGGGTAACGACGAACGTACTGCTAGTACGTACGATCCGACTGATTCCGGCCACTATAGGCGATAGATCGTAGACAGGGCAGGGCAGGGAGAGCACTGTGCGTGTCCTGGGCTTGAATGCACTGCAGTGCGGTGCGTGTAGTGTGGCTCCGCCGCCGCCATCCCCTGCCGCGCGCCTGCAGCTGCATGGCATGGCATGGCATGGGATGTTTGCCGTTGGCCTCCACCACCAGTTCACCACTACTCTCTCTAGATCTGTGCGTGTCTGTCTCTCTTGGTATCAAGCGTCGCGTGCCGAGTATGAACTGGGGGACACGTCTGAAAGCATGAGCCGTGGCTTGACGAAAGGAGTGCCGTGACCGCGTGTGATCTCGCTCGCTCGATGCGGCGTCCTTGGCTCCTGGCGGTGAGGCTGCCTTCCAAGGAACCGGCTCGCGTTTGTCGCCGACGATAGGCATCTGCCGCCCGCGCAACCGTTGGCTTCTTGCGCTCGCGTGTGCGTACTGCGTACATGCGCGCCCTCTTCCTAGCGCTGACTGTCTGGCTGGATTTTACCCATCTGTCGGCAGCTGGAAATTATTAATAAGAGAAACAATAGTTTGCGTCCAAGTAAATTGTCGAGTAGTACTACTACTTTGGACTAAACCTGGGCATTGACCGGGCCGGGCTTTGCAAACCCTGAACTTCAGATCTCGGGCCTAGCCCGGCCTGCTGCTGGGAAAAAGTCTATTTTCACATTTAGAAATAATATAATATACCCCTATTTCCGCACTAAATAACTATATTATACCTATTTTCTCCATAATATCCCCAAAAAATCATGTTTTATCAAGTATCGGCCCGGGCTGAGGGTGGAGAAGTGAGGCCCAAGCCTGGCTCTGACGCCGGCTTCGGGCTGGACCATCCACGGCAAGGTTTCCTTTGGACCAAATATATATATGGCTCGACAATTGTGCTTTCTCGACGAGGTATTTCCAAAGATTACACGCAACAACATTAGTGTGGCCGCAATAATGTTTCGTTCCAAGGAGAATTAAAAGCGGACAATACTTTCCGCTCTCCCTCCCAAACCTAGGCAACAGGCGGTGGTGGCGGGTCTACCCTTCTCCCCGACGAATATGAGGCCCCCCTCTCCCTCCGTATGTCGTTCCGGTGATGGAATGGGATGGGGACCCTAGGGCTTCGGTTCGGTGGTGGTACGGTTAGGAATAAATTTAGGGTTTGTTGTTGTTCGATGATGGTGTTGCCATCAGCGTGGAATAAAGTCTTCCCGCCTCGCACTTGCTCCCGTGATGCTTCGTCGTATCGCCGGGAGGCGTGTGAAAGATGGTGTCCCCAAATCTTGTTCTTTGGATTTGTTGTTCCTTTTGCAGATTTGTCTCGGTCGCATTGTCCTGCAGAGCAGACAACATGGATGTACGTCTTGGTCGTCCAACTCCAGTTTCGACGGACGGAAGTTGGCCAGGCTCAGCCTAGTCGGGGAGCGTGTGAGATTTGTGTTCCCCGAGTCTTTTGGCCAAAGTTGGGGTGTAATACATGCCCTCTTCGGCGGTTTTTCTTCTCTGGGGCGCCGATTTGCTATGCAGATCATGACTGTCGGCGTCTCCTTGTCTACATCGATGACTTTTCACCCGCTGGTTCTTTCAGCCTCTGAGTTTAAACAAGTTTGCTCCATTGAGATGGAGGCTTAGAGGCATCAACGATCTTTGCTCAAGATGCGCCGCGATGTATGCAGGAGCAAGAAGACTTTGATTTGGATGTATTTTCAAATTCTGTAGTATGTTTTTGTAAGGTTTTGTGCTATTTAATATCTGGCCTTTAATTTGGCCATTTTGAAAGAAAAAATTATGGCCGCAATATTTTCTTGGTTTGCTAGTTCCAAGTCAAATGAGAATTTCTTAAATTTTAGTCCATTGAAGAAAGAAGTGCAAGTTTCACTTTTACTGAATTGGAACTAAACTTTTCTGCATCTCGACTGACACTTTCACAAGAAACGTGAGAGGCATGTACATAACCCAAAATGCAATTCAATAGTACATGGAAAAATTATCCACGGAAAGAAACATCGGAACCCGATATAAATGTGTACCGGTCGTGTGTGTGGCTGTGTGCTCAGTTTTTTATTGGTTATGTACGGTTAAAAACGAAACCACATTTGCAGCACACAAAATTGTATTATTTGACTTGTAAGAACGAAGAACATGGTGATCTCATCTATCTGGAGTTATCGGACACGACACCATTTGCTCGCCCATCCAGACAAAAGCCTAGCCAGCTAGCTAGCTTGACGTACATGGCTTGCACTCGCCGTCCCGGTAAGTTGGCGTCACGCAACTCATGGTACGACTCGGACCATGCATGCATGTATGCACTACCTCTCGAGTTCTCTCCCCAGCTAGAGCGACCGATACGTACGAATGAAAGGTCATCGACGAATACCCACAAATCTGCCAACTAAGATTTTTTTGGGGGGAAATAGTTGCACACTTCTGTTGAATGTTGCAATCTTTTGTCTTTGGATAGTACTCCCTCCGTTCACAAATATAATATGTTTTGAATATTTTAATATAGACTACATGTGGACTGAAATGAGTGAAGAAGCACACTAAGACGTTTCTATATACGTCTGATTCAGAAAAGATGTTCGAACATCTTATATTCGTGAACGGAGGGAGTATATGAGAACCGAGCAAGTTTTCATTCACGAAATGTCTCCAAAATGAGCCTGGAACCTCTCCCTAGGTCATAGGTCAAACCGACCGTTTGATAAATGTCTAATGAAGGAGTAAATGAGGTTGAAGAGGAAAAAGTGGGTCGTATAAAAACCGTGTTAAAGCACTTTCCATGGTGGTGTTGAACATTTGAGCAATTTTTTAATAAATCTAATCCAGGAAAAGTGATGTAACTAGTCATGTAATCGGATACATAAAAAACAAACATCGTATCCATATCGATTTGCTACTAGTAGAAAGGAGAAGAATACATAAGGTGCGGAGTAAGAAGAGGTGGTCGTGTCGGTGGACGTCATCGAGGAGATCGTTGACATCGGGAAAGCCCTCGTCTGTAGCCACGGTGATGAAGATAAAAGCAGTCGCACGAAAGAGCTCCCCCAAAACATGATCGCCCCTCTCCCATACATGATGAAGGCCTATTGTCTCACTTCGCAGTGTACGCTGAGGATCGAGATGGAAAAGTGATAGGCAGCGCAAAGATTGAGAACCAGGAGGCATGTGCGCGAGCCAGCACTCGAATGATGTGTCTCTCGGCTGTTCAAATTTGTATCCCACTAGAGGCAAAAAAAACATTTCAACTTATTTTCTCGTGTGACAAAAATAAGCCCGCGCGTACATGTGGCATAGGCCCTAACCCGGTTCGGCTCGTTTATGAAACAAGACGCGTGTGCGAGGCGAGCGCCGGTGGAGGAGCGCGCGTGTATGTGCAAATTTCTCAAGATCTTGCTGGTGTGTGAAGTAATCCAACTTATATGTTGGTCCAACACATCCTCCATGGTCGGGGTGGGACTAAACTTTCCACACACATTCTCTACTTTCATGAGTGAATGAGCCATACGGGCCTATGGAATTTTAGGAATTATTAAAAAAAAGGTACTAAAATCCCAATAATTCCCACAATCCCCAATCAGATTCCAGAGGCACATAGAGTTTGCCAATGGTTTCAAGACATTGTCTATATACTGATATTTCGGTGAAGACTGTTAAGTTATACTTCCACCTATAACTCCAAGCTACACTCATTCATAACCTGAATGAAAGGAGAGGATGTGTGTGGATTGTGCCTTAAACTGTAAGTTTTGTGCACACAAGTTTCACATGAAGCCTTAGACCAATACGAGGGAGACAGGTAATCAGGATAGTTCCAAGGATAATAGCATTGGACTAAATAAACATTTCCTGTCCGATACTAGGGAGATAGATAAAACACTAAAAAACAAAAGGTACACACAAACATTAAAACTGCATAAATACCTAAATGTCATATCATTTGTGGGCCTGTCTGATTGCCCGCCACCGGTAATACCTGCGACACGGCTAATCCTGGGCCAAATAGGGCCCATAGATAGTGGTGGGCAGTATTTATTACCCGTCACTGATAAGATTTGGCCCACATGTAACCTGAGCCTAGATTATCAGTGGTAGGTGACAGAAGCGACCCATCACTGTTAAAGTAATTTCAGTGGCAGGTCAGGTTTTTCACCCGCCACTGGTATCTGGCCAGATTACCAGTGGTGGACTGGTGGGTCTCTAGGCATACTCTTCACGGATTTGGGCTTGCCTGTAAGCCGTTTCGAGTGGTATTACCTTGTCGGCACAGCCAAGCAATAACGCGGCAACAGCACCCAGATTTATTACTAGACGCCATATAGATGTGCTTAAATGGTGTGTCTACTCAGTTCTTTTATTGGTGAGGTATGCTTATAAAATACTCCATCCGTCCCATAATATAAGAACGTTTTTCAAGCTATTCTGACCGCCTAAAATTAGCTGACTTGTAGGAAAGAAGAACATGGAGCCTATCTGGAGTTATCGGACACGACGCCATTCCTCGCCCATCCAGACAAAAGCCTAGCTAGCTTGACGTACATGGCTCGCACAGTTGCACTCATCGTACCGCTGAGCTAGCGTCACGCAAGACAACGGACCCATGCATGCATGGTACGACTCGAACCACACCCCTCGATCAGCTCCTCTACCCATGCAACTAGGGCGATATACGTTCGTACAGGGCGCATCGGTTGGCACGTATATACAGACATAGTGCAGCACTATACGTACGTAGTACTGTACTTCTGCTTCGCCTCCGCTGCATCAACTGGAGCTCAATTATATATAGGTTCAGCGTTGCAGCAGCTGCCGGCCGGTAAACATAGGTATACGTACGCCGTACGGTACGTGGCCATGCATGCGTCGTGCGACACTGTGGTACAGCTACGTACGTACGTACGTACTAAATCGTCTACTCCTAGGAGTACCATCAACTCGTATACGTTGTCCATGCATGAGTAGTGGTAGTAAATGAATGACTTGCATGGGGCATACAGTGACTGGCTGCAGGGCCTAATCATCTGGAGTACCTAGTACGCTTCAAGCCCGGCCGGCCAGCCTTTTCTGAATTCTGATGCGTGGTTAGAGCATCTACAGCAAGACCTAACTAATCCGGCCCTCTATACGTCCGCCGCCAGCGTGTTTTTGAACAGTGACCGGTCAATCTTTAATTGCCCACATCCATAACCATGTATCTCATATCCGTCTCCCCTACCCCGCGTCCCTAAATCCATGTTATCAATGCACGTGAAAGACTACGTAGATTATCATTATCAAACAGAGGAACAAACGGCGAAATTTCATAAACATCACAGTTCATCCGGACCAAAATACACAATTCATCAACGACGAACAACAAAGGTTTAAACTAATAATAAACTAACTAAATAGGCAAACGGAGACGGGGAGGGCGTCGGAATTCACCACTCCCTTGACGGTCCTTTTCCCTTGTGGTCACCGAAGCGGCTGTAGCCCTCTATGTAGGCACCGGTGGCGGGGGGTCATCGGTAACATCAGAGTCGTCGGACGAGGAGTCGATGAAGCTGCTCCTCCTCATGTACCCACCAGACGGGTTGATAGCGTCGGGCGAGCGGAGCGGGCCGAGCACGCGGTGCCGCCGCCGGCGTCCACGCTGTGACGTCGGGCTACAGGAGATGAAGCGGAGCCCAAGCAGATTTGCACACTTTTCCATAAATTTGCACACTTTTCCCCACAAGACTCGGATCTCCTTTTGTGGCTCATCACACTTGGGGTATGTGATTTGGAAGATCGAGGTTAAAGGCACGGTGGCCGGCAAAATTTCCATATCAATATAGTGCCACATCAGCAAAAATTCACTCCTTGCCCATAGGTTCCACAGGGTAGAAACAGGATCCCCACTGCGGCATCCCGACACCATCTCGCGCTGCCATGCAACACCACCAGTCCAGACTCTGCGATCAGCAGCAACAGAACCTAAACGGAGCAGAAGTTTATGTCACCGGCGACCAAAGGCCCGCTGTGACGCCCCCGACTTAATCGTGCGCTAATCATACACGCAAATGCACACGATCAAGCCTAGGGACTCACTTGAAGATATCACAGCACAACTCTAGACACAAAATAAAATAATTCAAGCTTTATATTACAAGCCAGGGGCCTCGAGGGCTCGAATACATAGCTCGATGTCATACAAGCATCAGCGGAAGCATTAGATATCTGAGTACAGGTATAAAAGTAAAACATATAGGCCTTTAAGAAGGCGGGGCAAAATAAAAACACTGATCGAAAAGGCGCAGGCCTCCTGCCTGGGAGCCTCCTAACTACTCCTGGTCGTCGGCGGTTGATGACCCACAAGTATAGGGGATCAATCGTAGTCCTTTCGATAAGTAAGAGTGTCGAACCCAACGAGGAGCAGAAGGAAATGACAAGCGGTTTTCAGCAAGGTGTTTTCTGTAAGCACTGAAATTATCGGTAACAGGTAGTTTGATAGTAAGGTAATTTGTAACAAGTGACAAGTAACAATAGTAACCAAGAGTGCAGCAATATAGCCCAATCCTTTTGTAGCAAAGGACAGGCCGGAACGATCTCTTATAATAAGTAAAGCGTTCTCGAGGATACATGGAAATTTCATCTAGTCACTTTCACCATATTAGTTTGATTCGTGTTCGCTACTTTGATAATTTGATATGTGGGTGGACCGGTGCTTGGGTCCTGCCCTTACTTGGACAAACCTTCCACTTATGATTACCCCCTCTCGCAAGCATCCGCAACTACGAAAGAAGAATTAAGATTACTCTAACCATAGCATTAAACATGTGGATCCAAATCAGCCCCTTACGGAATAGCGCATAAACTAGGGTTTAAGCTTCTGTCACTCTAGCAACCCATCATCTAATTACTACTCCACAATGCATTCCCTTAGGCCCAAAGATGGTGAAGTGTCATGTAGTCGACGTTCACATGACACCACTAAGAGAATCACAACATACACATCATCAAAATATCGAACGAATACCAAATTCACATGATTACTTATGACAAGACTTCTCCCATGTCCTCAAGAACAAAAGTAACTACTCACACATCATCAACATGTTCATGACCAGTAGGGTATTGAATTGCATAATAGATCTGAACATATAATCTTCCACCAAGTAAACCAATAAGCATTAACTATAAGATGTAATCAACACTACTAGCAACCCACAGGTACCAATCTGAGGTTTTGAGACAAAGATTGAATACAAGAGATGAACTAGGGTTTGAGATGAGATGGTGCTAGTGAAGATGTTGATGAAGATTAGCCCTCCCACGATGAGAGGGTCGCTGGTGGTGTCGATGGCGACGATTTCCCCCTCCCGGAGGGAAGTATCCCCGGCAGAATCTCTCCGCCGGAGAGCAAAAGTGTTCCTGCCCAAGTTCCGCCTCGAGACGGCGGCGCACCGTCTCGAAAGTCTCCTCTCTATTTTTTTAGGTCAAATGCCCTTATATACCAGAAAATGGGGGCCAGAAGTGGGCCAGGGGCCCCACGAGGTACCAGGGCGCGTCTGGGGGGTGGCGCGCCCTGGTGCCTCGTGGGCACCTGGGTGGCCCCCTCTGGTACTTTTTGCTTCCAATATTTTTTATATATTCCAAAATAATTCTCCAGAAAATTTCAGCTCATTTGGAGTTGTGCAGAATAGGTATCTTGACAGAGCTTTTTCAGGTCCAGAATTCCAGCTGCCGGTATTCTCCCTCCTTGTGTGAATCTTGCATATTTAGAGAGAAAAGGCATTAGAATAGCTCCACAAAGTGTTATATTGATTAAAAACACTATAAATAACAGTAGTAAAACATGATGCAAAATGGACGTATCAACTCCCCCAAGCTTAGACCTCGCTTGTCCTCGAGCGAAAGCCGATATCGATAATCATGTCCTCATGTTTAGAGAGAGAGGTGTCGATAAAAACAAAATACGGACATAGAAGCATCATGATCATTATTATAACAGCAATATTTATTATCATGGCAGCAATATTTATTATCATAAACTTCTTATGAGCAAGTAACAATTCACCACAACAGTGGAGTATAAGGCATAAACCTTGTTGAAAGCTAACAAACTATGTTCTCAGTCAACAATGCAATTACAATTCATCATATTTTTAGGAAGGGTGACATGTAGGAGCTATTCAGCAAGTCCACATACTCAACCACCATTTAGTCTTCCATGATTGCTAACACTCACGACATATATATGGAGCAAAAAGTCTCAGCCAGGCACATAGAAAGATACGGGCTTATAGTTCTGCCTCCCAACTTATTCACCTCAAGGGTGATGTCAACAATAATAACTCATGATCACTCATATCCAACTGGATATATGTGCTTAGATCTTTCCCCACCACATGATGCTTGCAAAAGAGAAAAATAAAAAGGAAATAGAGGAGAATACTATTGACTCTTGCATAAAAAGTAAAATACATAAAAGTAAAGGATAGGCCCTTCGCAGAGGGAAGCAGAGGTTGTCATGCGCTTTTTGTTTTTGAATGCTAGAGCTCTTAATGCAAAAGAACATGACGTTATATTGCCCCTTGTGATAGCAACCTTTATTATGTAGTCCGTCGCTTTTATTTCTTTACCATCACAAGCTCGTACAATGCTTATTTCCCTTACAATAAAAGTTCAGACATATTTAGAGGCAATTTTTATTGTTTTTTGCACCGATGACAACTTACTTGAACGATCTTATTCAATCCCTAGGTAGATATAGTGGACTCTCATGACATGAAACTGGGTCTAAGGGTTAGCAAAGATATTGGGCAAGCACCACATGTTGGAGGATCTATAACAATATAACTTCTATGTGAATATGAACAAACATAACTCATTACGTTGTCTTCCTTGTCCAACGTCAACAATTTGACATAAAATACTTAATGGGGGCTCACAATCATAAAAGATGTCCAAGATAGTATATTTGCATGTGAATCTTCTCTTCCCTTATTAATTCTTTCATGAATTGCATCATTGACTAATACTATGTTTGTTATCCTCCAATAAATTTTACCACTTATACTTTTCTTTATGTAATGTCATTACTTTCCATAAGGTTAGCATATGATCTTTTTCGTTATTTTCATTACTATGATTGAAACATGAAAGCAAAGCAACACAAGCTCAAACTACTCTTTATTATATAGCTCTCAACTCGATTACATAGATGGATAGATCACGAAACTAACACTCGAAAATAGATCATACTAAACTTTTATTCAACTAGATCATGAAATAACTAAGGATCGAACTAAAAGTAGGTAAAAATAATAGAAGTGATGGTGATACGATACCGGGGCACCTCCCCCAAGCTTGGCGCAAGCCAAGGGGAGTGCCCATACCCATGTGCTCAAGTGTCCTTCTCCGGTGATGATGGTGGTGGAGTAGTGATGGGGTTGTCCTCCGGCTTCCATGACATAGATGCCCCATCATAGGAAGATGAACGAGTCTCCGGAGTCCTGAAATTTGCAGCTAAACTCATACCTTTGAATCTTGCCTCATATTCAAAATTCTGATTTTGGAGATCGTAGATTTGGCCTTGGAGGTAATCAATTCGTTCATTGAGCTCGAAGATGATGTCCCCAATTGATCGGTCACCCACCTTGCGATCACGGGTGAATTCGTGATCATGGAGTGGTTGGCGCTGAGTCCACGTTCCATCATCCCTTGGCACTTGAAGATCTCCTGCTCCACCGCCTCGAGCCTAGATTCCACGCTCCCGGTCTTGTTGGGTCCTTGGACATCCCGGATGTGAAGCACCCCCTCACGCATCTCAATGGCTTGAGGGTGTTTCATCACCTTCGGAAGGTAAGGATTGATGACCTTCTCATAGAACTTGTCTTTGGAAGAGCTTGGTGAAGTCATGGCGATCTAGATCTGTCAGAAAAATAGCACGAAACAAGAACAGAGGAGATTTCTGCGATACGGTGATCAAAACGTCTGGAAAGCCATATATAGATTTTTTATCTTGCAAAACAAGTAATCCAGAATAAAAACGGAGTCGGGAAGGCACACGTGGGCCCCCCCCGGCTGTTTCTTATTTTTGTATTTTTATAAATATTCCAAAACTGACAGAAAATATTTTTATGGAATTTTTGGAGTCGGTTTACTTACCGTATCACATACCTCTTCCTTTTCAGGGTTCTGGAGTGTTCCGGAAGGTCTCCCTTATGTATTCTTCCGGTGTAATTGTTTCAATAATATTAGTTTCAACATTAATAGGGGTACCTGCAATAAAATGCTTAATTCTTTGCCCATTCACCACTTTCGGATTAGTGCCACCGGAGTTATTTATTTTGATGGCTCCGGAGCGATAAACTTCTTCGATAATATACGATCCTACCCACTTAGAGAGAAGTTTTCCTGCAAAGAATCTTAAACGAGAATTGTACAATAGAACTTGCTCACCTACTTTAAATTCCCGTTTCTGAATTCTTCTATCATGCCATCTTTTAACTTTTTCTTTAAACAATTTAGCATTTTCATAAGCCTGGGTTCTCCATTCATCTAATGAGCTAATGTCAAATAACCTCTTCTCACCGGCAAGTTTGAAATCATAATTTAATTCTTTAATTGCCCAATATGCTTTATGTTCTAACTCAAGAGGCAAATGACATGCTTTTCCATAAACCATTTTATAAGGAGACATACCCATAGGATTTTTATAAGCAGTTCTATAAGCCCACAGTGCATCGTCAAGTTTCTTAGACCAATTCTTTCTAGATCTGTTGACGGTTTTCTGCAAAATTAATTTTATTTCTCTATTGCTTAATTCAACTTGACCACTAGTCTGAGGATGATAGGGAGATGCAATTCTGTGGTTGACATCATATTTAGCAAGTAATTTACGGAATGCACCATTAATAAAATGTGAACCACCATCTGTTATTTAATATCTAGGGACTCCAATCCTTGGGAAAATAACATCTTTAAGCATTTTAATAGAAGTGTTATGATCAGCACTACTAGTTGGAATAGCTTCTACCCACTTAGTAACGTAATCAACAGCAACTAAAATATGAGTATACCCATTGGATTTAGGAAAATGTCCCATATAATCAAATCCCCAAACATCAAATGGTTCAACAGCAAGTGAATAATTCATAGGCATTTCCTGACGTCTACCAACATTACCAATTCTTTGACATTCATCACAAGAGGAGACAAATTTACGAGCATCCTTGAAAAGAGTAGGCCAATAAAAACCAGATTGTAATACCTTGTGTGCAGTTCTGTCTCCCGCATGGTGTCCTCCGTAAGCTTCGGAGTGACACTTCCGTAGGATTTGTTCCTGTTCATGCTTAGGTATACTACGTCTAATAATACCATCTACTCCTTCTTTATAAAGATGTGGGTCATCCCAGAAGTAATGTCTTAAGTCAAAGAAGAATTTTTTCTTTTGTTGGTATGTAAAACTATGTGGTATATATTTAGCAACAATGTAATTAGCATAGTCTGCAAACCAAGGAGTATTACGAGAAGCATTTATGACAGCTAATTGCTCATCAGGAAAATCATCATTAATAGGTAGTGGGTCATCAAGAACATTTTCTATTCTAGACAAATTATCTGCTATGGGATTCTCAGCTCCCTTTCTATCAATAATATGCAAATCAAATTCTTGTAGCAATAAAACCCACCTAATGAGTCTAGGTTTGGCATCTTTCTTTTCCATAAGATATTTAATAGCAGCATGATCGGTGTGAATAGTTACTTTAGAATCAACTATATAAGATCTGAATTTATCACATGCAAACACAACTGCTAAAAATTCTTTTTCAGTAGTAGCATAATTTCTTTGGGCACTATCTAGAGTTTTACTAGCATAATGGATAACATTTAATTTCTTATCAACTCTTTGTCCTAGAACAGCACCAACAGCATAATCGCTAGCATCACACATAATTTCAAAAGGCAAGTTCTAGTCAGGTGGTTGAACAATAGGTGCAGTGGTTAAGGCTTTCTTAAGTGTTTCAAAGGCATCTAGACAATCATCATCAAAAACAAATGGAACATCTTTTTGCAAAAGATTGGTGAGAGGCCTAGAAATTTTGGAGAAGTCTTTAATAAATCTCCTATAGAAACCAGCATGACCAAGGAAACTTCTTATACCTTTAATATCTTTGGGACATGGCATTTTCTCAATAGCATCAAGCTTAGCTTTATCAACTTCAATACCTCTCTCAGAAACTTTATGGCCCAAGACAATACCTTCATTCACCATAAAGTGGCACTTCTCCCAATTCAAGACAAGATTAGTTTCTTCACATCTCTGCAAAAGTCGATCAAGGTTGCTTAAGCAATCATCAAAAGAAGTTCCGTAAACGGAAAAATCATCCATGAAAACCTCAACAATCTTTTCACAAAAGTCAGAGAATATAGCAGTCATGCATCTTTGAAAGGTAGCAGGTGCATTGCATAAACCAAAAGGCATACGTCTATAAGCATAAGTTCCGAAAGGACAAGTAAATGTGGTTTTCTCTTGATCGGGTTGTGATACGGGTATTTGAGAAAAACCAGAATAACCATCTAGGAAAAAAAATGTGTATGCTTAGACAATCTTTCTAACATTTGATCAATAAAAGGTAAGGGGTAATGATCTTTACTAGTAGCTTTGTTTAATTTTCTAAAATCGATTACCATCCTATAACCAGTTAGAATTCTTTGTGGAATGAGTTCATTTTTATCATTAGGAACAACGGTTATACCTCCTTTCTTAGGGACACAATGAACAGGACTTACCCATCTACTATCAGCTATGGGATAGATTATACCTGCTTCCAGAAGTTTTAATATTTCAGTTCTTACCACCTCCTTCATCTTAGGATTCAATCGACGTTGGTGGTCGACAACTGGTTTAGCATCAGGCTCCATATTAATTTTGTGCTGACATAGAGTGGGACTAATGCCCTTAAGATCATCAAGAGTGTATCCAATAGCGGCTCGGTGCTTCCTTAGAGTTTTCAGCAATCTCTTTTCTTCATACGCTAAAAGGTTAGCACTAATAATAACAGGATATATCTTCTTTTCATCTAGATAAGCATATTTCAATGTATCGGGCAATTGCTTCAATTCAAACACAGGATCACCTTTAGGTGGAGGAGGACCTCCAAGAGTTTCAACAGGCAAATTATGTTTAAGGATAGGTGGTTGATCAAAGAACATCTTATCAATTTCATTTCTTTCATGCATATGCATATCATTCTCATGGTCTAGCAAATATTGTTCTAACGGATCAGTAGGAGGTACGGCAATAAAAGCAAGACCAATAATTTCATCTTTGCTAGGCAATTCTTTGTCATGAGGTTGTCTACGAAATTTGGAGAAATTAAACTCATGAGACATACCACCAAAATCAACACTGACTGTTTCTTTAGTGCAATCAATCTTAGCATTAACCGTGTTCAAGAAAGTTCTACCAAATATAATGGGACAAAAATCATCTTGTGGAGAACCGAGGACTAGAAAATCAGTAGGGTATTTTATTTTTCCACACAAGACTTCAACATCTCTAACAATCCCAAGTGGTGTAATGGTATCTCTGTTTGCAAGTTTAATAGTATCATCAATGTCTTCAAATTCAGCAGGTGCAATATCATTCATAATTTCTTGATATAAAGTAAAAGGAATAGCACTCACACTAGCACCCAAATCACATAAGCCATGATAGCAATGATCTCCTATTTTAACTGAGACTACAGGCATACCCACAACGGGTCTGTTTTTATCTTTAGAATCAGGTTTAGCAATTCGAGCTGCTTCATCGCAGAAGTAAATAACATGCCCATCTATATTATCAAGTAAGAGATCTTTAACCATAGCAACATTAGGTTCAACTTTAATTTGTTCAGCGGGTCTAGGTGTTCTATTATGACTTTTGTTAACCACAGTTGAAACCTTAGCATGTTCCTTAATCCTAACAGGGAAAGGTGGTTTCTCAATATAAGCGGTAGGAACAACTGGATCAACATGATAAACAATTGTTTCTTCTTTAACACTAGCAGGTTCCTCTATCTTTTGTTTAACAGGGGGATGATATTTAAACCACTTATCCTTAGGGAGATCAACATGAGTAGCAAAGGATTCACAAAAGGAGGCTACTATCTCAGAGTCAAGTCCATATTTAGTGCTAAACTTATGAAAAGCATCGGTGGCCATAAAAGATTTAACACAATCGAACTCAAGTATTATACCTGACTCATTACCTTTGTCGAGTTCCCAATCTTCAGAGTTGCGTTTAATTCTTTCCAAAAGATCCCATCTGAATTCAATAGTTTTCTTCATAAAGGAGCCAGTCGAAGAAGAATCGAGCATAGTTTGATTATCGTGAGAAAGCCGAGCATAAAAATTTTCTAAGATAATTTTTCTTGAGAGGTCATGATTGGGGCATGTATGCAACATATACTTAAGCCTCCCCCAAGCTTGAGCGATGCTTTCTCCTTCATGAGGCCAAAAGTTATATATAATTCCGATCACGATGAACCAAATGCATAGGATAAAATTTCTGATGGAATTCTAGTTTCAGGCGGTTCCAATCCCATGTATCAGTATCATCACATAGCCTATACCATATTTATGCTTTTCCCTCCAAAGATAAAGGGAAAACCTTCTTCTTAACTCCATCTCCGGTTATACCTGCAAGCTTAAACAATCCACAAATTTCTTCCACATAAATCAAGTGCATATCAGGATGTACCGTTCCATCTCCTGCATAAGGATTATCTAGCAGTTTCTCTAACATGCCCGGAGGAATTTCATATTCAATATCTTTTTCAGTAGGTGCAGTAGGTTGAGGAGCAACTATTTGTGTTTCCGGTCGAGGTGAAGATACCCCGAACAAACCCCTCAAATGATTACTTTTCATAGTGACAAGTGATAGTAAATTTCAGCACGTAATATAAATGTTTCCTTACCAAATTCCACTTACCAAAGGCGCTTCACTCCCCGGCAACGGCGCCAGAAAAGAGTCTTGATGACCCACAAGTATAGGGGATCAATCGTAGTCCTTTCGATAAGTAAGAGTGTTGAACCCAACGAGGAGCAGAAGGAAATGACAAGCGGTTTTCAGCAAGGTGTTTTCTGCAAGCACTGAAATTATCGGTAACAGGTAGTTTGATAGCAAGGTAATTTGTAACAAGTGACAAGTAACAATAGTAACCAAGAGTGCAGCAATATAGGCCAATCCTTTTGTAGCAAAGGACAGGCCGGAACGATCTCTTATAATAAGTAAAGCGTTCTCGAGGACACATGGGAATTTCATCTAGTCACTTTCACCAAATTAGTTTGATTCGCGTTCGCTACTTTGATAATTTGATATGTGGGTGGACCGGTGCTTGGGTGCTGCCCTTACTTGGACAAACCTCCCACTTATGATTACCCCCTCTCGCAAGCATCCGCAACTACGAAAGAAGAATTAAGATTACTATAACCATAGCATTAAACATGTGGATCCAAATCAGCCCCTTACGGAATAGCGCATAAACTAGGGTTTAAGCTTCTGTCACTCTAGCAACCCATCATCTAATTACTACTCCACAATGCATTCCCTTAGGCCCAAAGATGGTGAAGTGTCATGTAGTCGACGTTCACATGACACCACTAAGAGAATCACAACATACACATCATCAAAATATCGAACGAATACCAAATTCACATGATTACTTCTGACAAGACTTCTCCCATGTCCTCAAGAACAAAAGTAACTACTCACGCATCATCAACATGTTCATGACCAGTAGGGTATTGAATTGCATAATAGATCTGAACATATAATCTTCCACCAAGTAAACCAACAAGCATCAACTACAAGATGTAATCAACACTACTAGCAACCCACAGGTACCAATCTGAGGTTTTGAGACAAAAATTGAATACAAGAGATGAACTAGGGTTTGAGATGAGATGGTACTGGTGAAGATGTTGATGAAGATTAGCCCTCCCACGATGAGAGGGTCGCTGGTGGTGTCGATGGCGATGATTTCCCCCTCCCGGAGGGAAGTATCCCCGGCAGAATCTCTCCGTCGGAGAGCAAAAGTGCTCCTGCCCAAGTTCCGCCTCGAGACGGCGGCGCACCGTCTCGAAAGTCTTCTCTCTATTTTTTTAGGTCAAATGCCCTTATATACCAGAAAATGGGGGCCAAAAGTGGGCCAGGGGCCCCACGAGGTACCAGGGCACGCCCTGGTGCCTCGTGGGCACCTGGGTGGCCCCCTCTGGTACTTTTTGCTTCCAATATTTTTTATATATTCCAAACTAATTCTCCAGAAAATTTCAGCTCATTTGGAGTTGTGCAGAATAGGTATCTTGACAGAGCTTTTTCAGGCCCAGAATTCCAGCTGCCGGTATTCTCCCTCCTTGTGTGAATCTTGCGTATTTAGAGAGAAAAGGCATTAGAATAGGTCCAGAAAGTGTTATATTGATTAAAAACACTACAAATAACAGTAGTAAAACATGATGCAAAATGGACGTATCAGCGGTCTTCACGTAGTAGTACGCTCCTCCAGAGGGGTAGTAGTAGTTGTCGACTGTGGCAGCTGGCTCTAGGGCTCCATCATCTGGTCGCAGCAATCGGGCATGGGGGAAAAAGGGAAGCAAAGCAACCGTGAGTACTCATCCAAAGTACTCGCAAGACTTACATCAGAGATATTCTACTTATGCATCGGTATCAAAGAAAGGCTAAATATGTGGGCTGAACTGCAGAAGTGCCAGAAGAGAGGGGAAAAGCCTAGCCTATCGAAGATTAGCATCTTCAGCGGTCTTGCAGCATTAGAAGAGTGCAGATTAGTACATAATTAAAGTAGCAAGCATGTTGTAGCAAAGCCTAGGGATCCTTCCTCGACTCCCTGCGAGAAAGCGATCCCGGAGCTTCCAATTAATTAAATGTATCCAGTTCAAGTATTAGTAGATCAGGATACAACACTGAGCGTCCTGTTACCGTGGACACGGCTATTCGAATAGATAATCTTCCCCGCAGGGGTGCACTACTGTTACCCAACACGCTCGATTAACTCCAGCCGGACACACTTTTCTAGGTCACGCCCGGCCTCGGCCGATCGCCACACCGCAGCCCTACCTAGAGCTCAACAGAGAGGTCCCCGCCGGTCTACATCCTAAGTGCGCAGAGTTCTTGGGCCCATCCCCCTTTGCACTCCGGGTCGTTGTGAGCAGGGTGGATACTTATATAAAGCGCCAACTCTACCTGGATGGCACGATCCGGCCGTGCCACAATGCTGAACTGGACATCTGACAAAGCTTTCGGCTGATACATACGGTGCAGAGGGCCCCATTAAACCATTATCCCACGTGGTGGTAGTGCGTATAGGCCAGTGGCCAACTCAGATCAATCTCCAAATCCGTTAGTGCATTATTAATTATAGTGACGGCTGTCGGGACAAATCCGGAGCTACCACCACAACCTGGGTGGTACCGCTAAACAACCAGCCGCCACAGTAACTCTCGCGGGTGCTCTCTGGGCCCGCCCGACTTTCATATTTATCTCTCGCGGGTACCCCTCGGGGTCGACCTGACTTTATCCAGCAGTTGTAGTAAAATTCCAGGTAACCGTGTGTTAATAACATCAAGATGGAATCCGAGGAATCACCCTCATTGGATTCCCACTCGATGTACCCGCCAAGGTGAACCCGGAGGAAACACCCTCGATGGTATTCACACTTGCGGGGTTGCACGATAGAAGCTTCGTCGGAGATGGTGAAAGAGGAATCACCCTCGGTAACCCACAACCGACTAGCTACGCTACAGAGGCAACATCAGGAGTGAGATAAGAGGTATCACCCTCGTCACTCGATATTAGCTCTGCAGAGTCGAGCAACTTGAGGGGGGTGGGGGTGTTGTGCTGGTCTCAGCCCGACGATCACATCGATTGGGGCACTAGTAGCTAAGGGGGGCAACTAGGACAAGAAGAGGGGCCACAGATGGATTACCAACCAAACTATACTAAGTATCTCGGATAGCAGGCAGGTATCAATAACAGTTACAAAAACAGGCTATGCAGCAGATTAGGATAAAACAGAGCAGTAGCAAATTCTAATGCAAGCAGGAGGGGGAAAAGAATAGGTGATATAGGCATGCTCAAGGGGGTTTGCTTGCCTGGTTGCTCTGCGGCAAAAGAGGGGTCGTTGGGGATGTAGTCGGTCTTGGAGGCTATCGGATAAGAAGAGGGGGAAGAAACAATAAATAAAGGCAAATAATGCAACGCAGATGCATGACACGACGGTATGCAGTGTTAGTGGTGACCTAGTGCATGGCTACATGTCGCAGACGAAACGGGAAAATATTTGGGATATTTTCCCGGCGTTTAGGCTGATTTCGGTATATTGAACCGGAGGGAAAAGTTCCATGTTCAGGTAGTTAGGAGTGATGGTCAAGCATTTTGACCACATATTCGGATTCGTCTCGTTTTTCTGATCAACTTTCATGTAGAAAGTTTTTCGATCCGAGCTACGGTTTATTTTCTATGAATTTTCAAAGATTTAAACTATTTTCTGAAATTCTGGAATTATTTTAATTATTTAATTTCGAATTATCCAAAACAGTGTCTGATGACATCAGCATGACGTCAGAGTAACGTCAGCAAGTCAACCGTGGACTTGGCTGGTCAAACTGACCAGTGGGCCCCACCTGTCATAGACAGAGTTATTTAACGGAGGGTTATTTTAACTAACTAACTTAATTAGCTAGTGGGACCCTTCTGTCAGTGTCACATTTAGTTAACAGATTAGTTTAATTAGTAATTTAGTTAATTAATTAGACGGGCCCACGGCTCAGTACCTGAGTTAACAGTGGGCTAATTAGCAGTTAGTTAGTGCCTAACCTAAACACTACAGTGTCATGGCCCACTGTCAGTGGCTGGTTAGTGCTCTAATCAGCCACTAAGGCCTGCCAAACGGGACCCACCGGCGTTTTAAACGCCGGCGCGCGCGGAGGCTCTCCGGCGACCACACGCCACGGCGGCGGGCTTCGGGTTTGGCCTCCCGACGGCCATTTGGCCAGCCACGAAGTCCTACGGGCAGCGGGCGACGAGCCGCACCCAACGGTGGTAGAAGCTAGCACGGGGACGGCCGGAGTCGACCGGACCAACGACGGCCGACGGCGGCTACGGGCCTCGCCCGGCGGATCGACGCGTAAGGGGCACAGGGAGAGAGGGGAGAGGCCGCGAGGGGCCGGAAGCTCACAGAGAGGCCGGGAGAGAGCTCGGGGAAGCCAGAAGCGGCCGGAGACGGTGGATCGAGGCGGCGGTCAACGGCAGATGCCGACGAGGGGAACTGGCGCGGACGGCGTTGCCGGGGCTTTCCAGCTTGACCTGCTCCTCCAGGGAGAAGTAGTCGACGACGGCGCTCTCGCTGGGCAGCTTTGAACGGCGAGAGGGGGCCGGTGGCCATGGCAACGACGGGGCACGGCGGCGGGTGCGTCGGGCGTTGATGGAAGAGAAGGAGGGAGGCGATGGAGAGAGGGGGAGGAGTGACCAGGGGAGAGGACGGGGTCGGCCTTATCCACCAGCTCCACCTGCTCCGTCGCGGTGTCGATCTGTGGCCGGAGCGGCGCGCGCTCAGCCACGGCGGCGATGACACGGAGGGGGCAGCAGGTGAGGACGACGGTGTGCGTGGGCTGGGCCGGTGCTGCAGTGACTAAGGCCCAGTGGCACGGTGGGCTTTTCCTTTTTATTTATTTTCTTTCCCTGTTTTTGTTTATAGTTTCTGTTTTGTATTAATTTGAGCTAGCAATTGACTTTTGTAAAATGTGAGTTTGTCCAAATCAAATGCTAGGCATCATATAGCACTGCCTCAAAAGTTTGGAGCATAAAGGAATTTGTTTGAAATTTTTATTAGCACAGGAGTTGATTAAAAATGTTGGTTTGGTACTGTTTTAAATAGACTAGGGACATTTTAATAGTTCAGCTAATGTTGGTTTCAATTTTACAATTGCTTAGGGATTAGTTGCAATATTATGAACATTTTTGTTTTGCTGTTTGGATAATTACTAATTTTGACTTTATTTTAAAATTTGAATTTGAAGTTAGATTATTCTTAATTGTTTTTATAAGGCTTAATGATGATGACTTGGCATGACTAATTAGCATAACTACTGTTTAGCAATCTAGGGATGTCACAATGCTCCCCCACTACAAGAAATCTCGTCCCGAGATTTAAGAGGTGGAGGTAAGTAGCATCTTCGGGATCAAGGATGTACAGGAGAGTCAGGTTTCAATCCTGTGGAACTATGGTAAGTGTCGATTAAGCGTGGGAAGGCAGTGACATCTTGCGCGGTCATGACAACCAGACGTGTTAGAGGAAAGTCTATCAGCTATGTTGGCAACACGTCGGTACCATGGGCGGGGAACGAAGAGAACCATTTTCCTGCTCGTTAAAACGAGGCGGACCAATAGGCAAAATTCTCGTCCATCGGTGGTTACCGGAATGTCATCAACAATAGTGACAAGGTTTTATTTGGGGGTGTTGACTTAAGCAGGGAATTGTCACTGCTCAGATAAAGACAGATTACCAAAAAGGTTAAACAGACCAATGGAAAGAAAAATGAGATGATCTGATTCAACAGACCAATGGAAAGAAAAAGGTGATTATCAGATTAACCAGTCCAAACGAAAGAATTAGTTGTAGACAATCCAGCTCTCCGGGTGAATGTGATTACGAGATCCTAATGTTAGAGTCAGCAAAATCATTTAACCCGAAAAGAAGAGAGATCAGAGTCCCAGAGTAAAGATGAGGAATAAAAGATCCTAATACCACCCATTGGCGACGTGGGCCCGTAAGGCACACAGCCATGTTAGTAAAACAGTTTTGCAAAGACTAGACTCAACTTCAGCCAAGGAGTTGGAAAGGGGCTTCCTACAGGCAGTCGGCTCTGATACCAACTTGTGACGCCCCCGACTTAATCGTGCGCTAATCATACACGCAAATGCACACGATCAAGCCTAGGGACTCACTTGAAGATATCACAGCACAACTCTAGACACAAAATAAAATAATTCAAGCTTTATATTACAAGCCAGGGGCCTCGAGGGCTCGAATACATAGCTCGATGTCATACAAGCATTAGCTGAAGCATTAGATATCTGAGTATAGATATAAAAGTAAAACAGATAGGCCTTTAAGAAGGCGGGGCAAAATAAAAACACTGATCGAAAAGGCGCAGGCCTCCTGCCTGGGAGCCTCCTAACTACTCCTGGTCGTCGGCGGTCTCCACGTAGTAGTATGCTCCTCCAGAGGGGTAGTAGTAGTCGTCGACTGTGGCAGCTGGCTCCGGAGCTCCATCATCTGGTCGCAGCAATCGGGCATGGGGGAAAAAGGGAAGCAAAGCAACCGTGAGTACTCATCCAAAGTACTCGCAAGACTTACATCAGAGCTATTCTACTTATGCATCGGTATCAAAGAAAGGCTGTATATGTGGGCTGAACTACAGAAGTGCCAGAAGAGAGGGGAAAAGCCTAGCCTATCGAAGACTAGCATCTTCAGCGGTCTTGCAGCATTAGAAGAGTGCAGATTAGTACATAATTAAAGTAGCAAGCATGTTGTAGCAAAGCCTAGGGATCCTTCCTCGACTCCCTGCGAGAAAGCGATCCCAGAGCTTCCAATTAATTAAATGTATCCAGTTCAAGTATTAGTAGATCGGGATACAACACTGAGCGTCCTATTACCGTGGACACGGCTATTCGAATAGATAATCTTACCTGCAGGGGTGCACTACTGTTACCCAACACGCTCGATTAACTCCGGCCGGACACACTTTTCTGGGTCATGCCCGGCCTCGGCTGATCGACACACCGCAGCCCTACCTAGAGCTCAGCAGAGAGGTCCCCGCCGGTCTACATCCTAAGTGCGCAGAGTTCTTGGGCCCATCCCCCTTTGCACTCCGGGTCGTTGTGAGCAGGGTGGATACTTATATAAAGCGCCAACTCTACCTGGATGGCACGATCCGGCCGTGCCACAATGCTGAACTGGACATCTGACAAAGCTTTCGGCTGATACATACGGTGCAGAGGGCCCCATTAAACCATTATCCCACGTGGTGGTAGTGCGTATAGGCCAGTGGCCAACTCAAATCAATACCCAAATCCGTTAGTGCATTATTAATTTTAGTGACGGCTGTCGGGACAAGTCCGGAGCTACCACCACAACCTGGGTGGTACCGCTAAACAACCAGCCGCCACAGTAACTCTCGCGGGTGCTCTCTGGGCCCGCCCGACTTTCATATTTATCTCTCGCGGGTACCCCTCGGGGTCGACCCGACTTTATCCAGCAGCTTTAGTAAAATTCCAGGTAACCGTGTGTTAATAACATCAAGATGGAATCCGAGGAATCACCCTCGTTGGATTCCCACTCGATGTACCCGCCAAGGTGAACCCGGAGGAAACACCCCCGATGGTATTCACACTTGCGGGGTTGCACGGCAGAAGCTTCGTCGGAGATGGTGAAAGAGGAATCACCCTCAGTAACCCACAACCGACTAGCTACGCTACAGAGGCAACATCAGGAGTGAGATAAGAGGTATCACCCTCGTCACTCGATATTAGCTCTGCAGAGTCGAGCAACTTGAGGGGGGTGGGGGTGCTGTGCTGGTCTCAGCCCGACGATCACATCGATCGGGGCACTAGTAGCTAAGAGGGGCAACTAGGACAAGAAGAGGGGCCACAGATGGATTACCAACCAAACTATACTAAGTATCTCGGATAGCAGGCAGGTATCAATAACAGTTACAAAAACAGGCTATGCAGCAGATTAGGATAAAACAAAGCAGTAGCAAATTCTAATGCAAGCAGGAGGGGGGAAAGAATAGGTGATATAGGCGTGCTCAAGGGGGTTTGCTTGCCTGGTTGCTCTGCGGCAAAAGAGGGGTCGTCGGGGATGTAGTCGGTCTCCGGAGCTGCGTCGGTCTTGGGGGCTATCGGATAAGAAGAGGGGGGAGAAACAATAAATAATTGCAAATAATACAACGCAGATGCATGACACGACGGTATGCAGTGTTAGTGGTGACCTAGTGCATGGCTACATGTCGCAGACGAAACGGGAAAATATTTGGGATATTTTCCCGGCGTTTAGGCTGATTTCGGTATATTGAACCGGAGGGAAAAGTTCCATGTTCAGGTAGTTAGGAGTGATGGTCAAGCATTTTAACCACATATTCGGATTCGTCTCGTTTTTCTGATCAACTTTCATGTAGAAAGTTTTTCGATCCGAGCTACGGTTTATTTTCTATGAATTTTCAAAGATTTAAACTATTTTCTGAAATTCTGGAATTATTTTAATTATTTAATTTCGAATTATCCGAAACAGTGTATGATGACATCAGCATGACATCGGAGTAACGCCAGCAAGTCAACCGTGGACTTGGCTGGTCAAACGGACCAGTGGGCCCCACCTGTCATAGACAGAGTTATTTAACATAGGGTTATTTTAACTAATTAACTTAATTAGCTAGTGGGACCCTTCTGTCAGTGTCACATTTAGTTAACAGATTAGTTTAATTATTAATTTAGTTAATTAATTAGACGGGCCCACGGGTCAGTGACTGAGTTAACAGTGGGCTAATTAGCAGTTAGTTAGTGCCTAACCTAAACGCTACAGTGCCATGGCCCACTGTCAGTGGCTGGTTAGCGCTCTAATCAGCCACTAAGGCCTGACAAATGGGACCCACCGGCGTTTTAAACGCCGGCGCGCGCGGAGGCTCTCCGGCGACCACACGCCGCGGCGGCGGGCTTCGGGTTTGGCCTCCCGACGGCCATTTGGCCAGCCGCGAAGTCCTACGGGCAGCGGGCGACGAGCCGCACCCAACGGTGGTAGAAGCTAGCACGGGGACGGCCGGAGTCGACCGGACCAACGATGGCCGACGGCGGCTACGGGCGGCGCCCGGCGGATCGACGCGTAAGGGGCACGGGGAGATAGGGGAGAGGCCGCGAGGGGCCGGAAGCTCACAGAGAGGCCGGGAGAGAGCTCGGGGAAGCCGGAAGCTGCCGGAGACGGTGGATCGAGGCGGTGGTCGACGGCGGATGCCGACGAGGGGAACGGGCGCGGACGGCGTTGCCGGGGCTTTCCAGCTTGACCTGCTCCTCCAGGGAGAAGTAGTCGACGACGGCGCTCTCGCTGGGCAGCTTTGAAAGGCGAGAGGGGGCCGGTGGCCATGGCAACGACGGGGCACGGCGGCGGGTGCGTCGGGTGTCGATGGAAGAGAAGGAGGGAGGCGATGGAGAGAGGGGGAGGAGTGACCAGGGGAGAGGACGGGGTCGGCCTTATCCCCCAGCTCCACCTGCTCCGTCGCGGTGTCGAGCTGTGGCCGGAGCGGCGCGCGCTTGGCCACGGCGGCGATGACACGGAGGGGGGAGCAGGTGAGGACGACAGTGTGCGTGGGCTGGGCCGGTGCTGCAGTGACTAAGGCCCAGTGGCACGGTGGGCTTTTTCCTTTTTATTTATTTTCTTTCCCTGTTTTTGTTTATAGTTTCTGTTTTGTATTAATTTGAGCTTGCAATTGACTTTTGTAAAATGTGAGTTTGTCCAAATCAAATGCTAGGCATCATATAGCACTGCCTCAAAAGTTTGGAGCATAAAGGAATTTGTTTGAAATTTTTATTAGCACAGGAGTGGATTAAAAATGTTGGTTTGGTACTGTTTTAAATAGACTAGGGACATTTTAATAATTCAGCTAATGTTGGTTTCAATTTTACAATTGCTTAGGAATTAGTTGCAATATTATGAACATTTTTGTTTTGCTGTTTGGATAATTACTAATTTTGACTTTATTTTAAAATTTGAATTTAAAGTTGGATTATTCTTAATTGTTTTTATAAGGCTTAATGATGATTACTTGACATGACTAATTAACATAACTACTGTTTAGCAATCTGGGGATGTCACACCCGCGTGCTGCCAGCGACCTTACCCTGTCGGCATAGCCACGCAATAACGTGGCAACAGCGTCCAGATTTATTACTGGCAACGCTGAGATCTACAGATGACCTATGAAACATTATATCAACAGCAGTGAATAACCAAGTAACCACGGCGGCAAGCATGTATGCGGGAGCAGTAGAAATTACGGAATTTCAGAGTCGATTACTTGATATATAAGTCAGAACATTCAAATACGATAAGTCAGGACATATGAATAGGTTTTTCTTGGTTGCGCAATTTAAAGATCCTACGACGAGGCAAACCAGAATATATACACAGTTGATTGGCACGCCTTATTTACAGGTGGCATTCAGAGCGATTGACGTGGCAGCCAGCGCCATCTAGAGCAATCCGAAGGTGTTCTCGCCGCTGTAGGTCATGTAGAGGAAGCCGTCCTCGTCCTTGTTCTCCTCATAAATGGCAGACATCAGGGCAGCTGGAAACAAAGGACGAATAGGAACTTTGGTTTAGAACATCGAACCATGCAGTAAACTACACAAAGTAGGCATAAATTAGTTCAGGGAGAGAGTATGTTGCTGCTCCCTACCTGTCGGTGGAAGAGTGTTCTTCACAAAGATGAAGATCGCCTTCTCAGCGCTGAGCTTGATCCGCTTCCGGACAACGTACACGAACTGTCCAACTGTAAGGTCGGCAGGGACGAGGTACCTGTATGGTTGGGCGACAGCTATTAGAATATAGAACAGCTGATGGTCGATAATGGCCAATCTTGTGCTTTGATGTGACATGAGACAAGGTTTTGATGCATCAAAAGATCCACTGCTTTTGGATCATAGAGATTGGATTCCAATAGTACATGTTTAAGTAAAAGCCTGTGCAAATGATGTAGCAGACCGACAAGTACCAACCCAATTTCCAGTGACCACACTAATCCCATTTCAGTCCTTGAAACAACTGGAATAAATTGTGTCCACAAAAGACCCACGGGCCACACGCAATACTATTGCTGAAATAGTTTGAAATTAGTGGCATCAACTATCCTGAGTTATCAGCAGGAACCCGTGACGCAACTAAGGTAAAGAACACACGAGAGTACCAGCGTACAGTCGTAATGGTTCATCCAAGCCTAGAGGACAACCTTAACAACACCAACTGCTAGCTATTTAAATAGTATGAAATGAAGATGGATATATTCTAATCTGCAGAAAGGTTAAATAGTATGAAATGTTTGAGCAGAACTAACTTTTTCTTGTCAATGTCAGGAATATCACTCTTCCCAGCCTTCTCAACGATCACCTACATTACATAGATTGTTTTAGAGATTAGATCAAACAAATCATGCATAAGGAAACAGACTATACTGAACAATAATAACAAGGATAAGCTTACAGGAATTCTGTCAGAGTACTTCTCCCTTATGCGGTTAGCCTCCGCCTGCCTCCTCTCTGCAATGCAGTAAACAGCAAAATCTTATTCTGAACTGACTAAAAGGAAAATGCATCCTCAGAATAAGTTAAATATCAAGGTTGCAGCAGATAGAACAAGATATTATGATATAGAATCAATAATGTTCAAATAGAACTGTAACTAGCAGATCATCACAAGTGATGGAAATCGTAAAACTGCTACAGTAAAGGTGTACAATTAGAGTAAAACCTACATGTCAATATCTAATGATTCAATAACCAATGGTAAAAGTCTACGTTTAGAGATAACTCGTATAAGTACTTCCTCTCAATTTCACTGCAGAACCCTTTCACACAGATCCAGCTAGAAGCAGGATGTTAGACTACCAAAACTCGTAGAAGTACTTCCTCTCAACCAATGTTCCGAGGATAGAACTGTAAGTTCCTATTCTTAAACAATACAACGGAAGGGCCCACTAAATTTTTACACAAATTGTAAACTACACCAAAGAATCAATTTGCAGTTTATAACTGACCCATCATTAGCGACAACCTTTCACTATTAACCACCAGTCCACCACCATCGACCCCAGATTAATTTAGAGGATGCACCATGATGATCAGAATCATGATTAACATTACTTATCCAACTATCAGAGACATGTATTGCGACCATCAACTCAAACCAGCCACACAGCTTCAAAAAAATCACAAGCTCATCGCAATTTACCACATTAATACATCACTTGTCCTCCCTAGAAAAAAGCAGCGATCTTAAAATACATCTTGTGTGTTCTAAAGCTCAGCGTGCTTTGGTTTTAGCTCCCCTCGAAGCAAATTAGCATGCTATTACTCAGATAACTGCTCGTCTACCGAATTCCTATGAATCCTTTCAGTTATTCCAATAATTTGTACGGTCAACCACCCAACCCACATAATATTTCGCCATCTAACCGCATAATACAGCAGATGGCACAACTTCCATAAGACGAACATCCCTAATTCGACGAAATTCCATAATAAAGAGGGGAGCATGAGAAGATGAGACGAACCGAGCGGGTGCTCCAGCTTGAACGAGCTCTTCGCCATCGATCTGCCTTGGTTCCTGCAAGCACCGAGCTACCAGATCAACAACAGAGCCCAGCCACGAAAATACGCACCGATCGACCGATCGATTCAACCGAATCGTGACGGATAAGAACCCGAGAAAATCCCCACGATTTGGGTCGGGTCAAATCCCTAATTCGACGGAACCTGAAGAGGAATCGATCGAGAACCAGGGCGGATGCTTACGTGGGTCGCGGGATTCGGCGGATTTGGACGAGGGTTTCCGATGCGAATGGGGCGGCGGGGAGACGGGAGGGCGTGGGTTGGGGAAAGAGTGGGGGATTGGCGTTGGTTAAGTAAAGGGAGGCGAGACCCGCACGAAACGTAACGAAATAGATAACTTGATTTATAAAATGGATGGAAGAATACGGCTACGTTTCCCCCAAGGAAACGGAAACCAACTACCGTGTGCCGGTAGCCCTCGATCTCTTTGTTTCAATTCGAATTTGCAAAGGAAAGCAACCTCCGGAGTTGACAAACTCCTTCTCTTTGTGTGTAAACTTCTAACTTGGAACATAGAGTTTGTTTTGTGTTGTGGCACTTTTTTAGGGAAATCATATATTTATCTTGTTATTACTAGTAAGGATGGCTTGTTTGTGCGGGTTTTTGGAGTGCGTTTTTCGGGCTCCTTGGAGCCCAATATTTTGAAATTTTCAAAAATCAACTTTAAAAAATTTAGGAAAGTATCTGTACATGTATATAAAGAAATTTTTGTACATGTATTTAACAACAAAAACGGAGAAGGCCATGATTCTAAAGTTGCTTATTAGATTCAGATATTCGTTCCTTCGAAACTACGTCCCGAACGGATGGCAATGTTTTGTTTTCCACATGATCACTCTTTCCTATACTTATGTAGTCTACAAGAAGCGAAAGCATGCTTGCCACGCCCCTTCTTCTGTTGGCTACCCTGTAATTCGTTTAAAGTTGTTTGCTTATTTTGTAGTTCAATGCGTCGCCTGGATGTCCATATCACTGCCTTTCATTGCCATTTTCAAAAGCTCTATCTAAATTAACAAACATGGCATGCAAAAACGAATCCCTACAACCACCCAAAAGGAAGCTTCCATTACATTTTTAGGTACAGTTGTTAGAAATAAATGAGCTTGGCCCATTAGCAATTTCTGAAATCTCAAATCAGCCCATGAGTAAAATGGCAAGTGATGGTGCTAAAATTTAGTCTCATACCGCTAGTTGGGGAAGTGTTGGACCTCTTTATACAGTGGGTTCTTTCCACCACTCTTAAGTGGTGTGTTGGGGAGAGAAATAGGAGACCACATGCGCGCGCTCGCTCGCCTCGCCTGGTCGGGCTCGGGTCGGGGCGGCGCGCGCACGCGACATGCGCGTGAATGGTCCGCCGAAATCCGGTCTATTGCCTTGCAAAGGCGCAGCTTCCTTTTGTCGTTTTATTTTTTCATGTCTTGCCAGACAAGTTAATTATTTCTTGTCCGGTAATTATACAACTTAGAATCCAAATTGGTTTGAGATCGCGATCGCGACACGATACCGCCTCTGGTCCTTCTATATATACTGCTACTGGCCGCGGCCAAAGATATATCGAAACACCTAGGTTTTTGCCTCATCTCGGGTTCTACTTTCCCTGGCTGCCTCTTATGATCTTATCATTCATCAAATTGATGTAAAGACAGCTTTCTTAAATGGAGAGTTGGAAGAGAAAATCTATATGGATCAGCCTGATGGGTTTGTAGTAAAGTGTGAAGAGAGAAATGTATGCAAGTTGTTAAAATCTCTATAGGTCTGAAACAGGCACCTAAGCAATGGCATGAGAAGTTTGAAATAACTATAACTTCTGCAGGATTTGTCATTAATGAGGCTGATAGGTGTGCTTACTATCGCCATGATGGGGGCAATAGTGTTATATTATGTTTGTATATGGATGACATACTGATCTTTGGTACAAACATTTATGCAATTAGTGAGGTCAAGTATTTTTTGTCAAAGAGCTTTGACATGAAAGATCTGGGAGAAGCCGATGTGATTCTAAACATCAAACTTATCAAGGATGAGAGTGGGATTACTTTAACGCAATCTCACTATGTTGAGAAGGTCTTGAGCCGTTTCGACTTTATGGATAGCAAGCCTTCTCCAACACCTTAGGATCCCAGCGTGATACTCAAAAAGAACAAGAAAGACACGAGAGATCAATTAAGATACTCTCAAATTATCGGTTCACTCATGTACTTAGCTAGCGCAACAAGACCAGATATCTCTTTTGATGTGAGCAAACTGAGTAGGTTCATGTCCAACCCGGGTGATGATCATTGGCATGCACGAAAGGGTCTTGCGCCATCTAAGAGGTACTATAAGTTACGGAATTCACTATTCAGGGCATCCTGTTGTGCTAGAAGGATATAGTGATTCGAACTGGATATTCGATGTTGATGTCCTCTACGCCACAAGTGGGTATGTATTTACTCATGGAGGTGGCACAGTGTCATGAAGATCTTGCAAACTGACCATATTGACGAGGTCAACTATGGAAGCAGAACTTACTGCTTTAGACATAGCCACTGTTGATGCACAATGGCTGCGTGAGCTCTTGATGGACTTGCTTGTTGTTGAAAAACCTGTACCGGCTATCCTTATGAATTGTGACAACCAAACAATTATCACTAAAGTGAACAATTCTAAGGATAATGCGAAGTCATCAAGACACGTGAAGAGACGTTTGAAGTCTGTCAGAAAGTTGAGAAACTCCGGAGTAATAACTATTATGTATTTTCAAACAGATAAAAACCTGGCAGATCCCTTTACAAAGGGACTATCACGAAATTTCATAGATAGTGCATCGAGGGAGATGTGTATGAGACCCATAGATGTTACACCATAGTAGTAACCCAACCTTTGTGATCGGAGATCCCGTGAATTAGTACCTGGGAAGAACAAGCTATTGGTTAACTGAGGAGAGTAATATGTGACCGTCTCTAGGTGAAGATGCAAAACTCTAAGAGCTGTAATGCTCAGAGCTGTAAGGCAGGTTGGCAACATGTCTTAATGTGCTTCTATTGGCTATGATTAGCAAAGATGCTGTCCTACAAAGTAGTCTTGAAAGAACACACCTATATGAGCTCTGACTGTAAACGTCGTAGTCTATGAGACTTGGGTGATCTCTAGTAAGCTCACAAAGAGACCAGGGAGTATGACATATATGCTCCAAACCGTGGGGTAGCCTACTGGCAGCTAGGTACTGGTTAAGACTTCGAGTGAAACCTGTTCACACAAAACTAGCAATTCAAGGCATAGTCCATTGTCACGTTGTGGATGGATGTAACTTACAGCTCTAGGCAGAAGTTCAACTTAACAGTCTCAGCTGAAACACTAGTATATTAAATAAGTAGCGAGAAAAGGCAAATCTCTAAATGGGTATTTGAGATCTAGTAGGGGATTGTTAGAAATAGATGGGCTTAGCAATTTCTGAAATCTCAAATCAAGCCATGAGTATAATGGCAAGTGGTGGTGCTAAAATTTAGTCCCATACCGCTAGTTGAGAAAGTGTTGGACCTCTTTATATACTGGGTTCTCTCCACCACTCTAAGTGGTGTGTTGAGGGGAGAAATAGGAGACCACACGCGCCCGCTCGCTCGCCTAGACTGGCCTGGCCTAGCTCGGGCCGGGGCGGCGCACGCACGCACGCGACATGCACGTGCATGGTCCGCCGAAATCTGGCCCGTTGCCTTGTAGGGGCACAACTTTCTTTTGTCGTTTTATTTTTTGATGTCTTGGCAGACAAGTTAATTATTTCTTGTCCGGTAAGTATACGACTTAGAATCCAAGTCAGTTTGAGATCGTGATCGCGACACGATGCTGCCTCTGGTCCTTTTATATATACTGCTACCGGCCGCGGCCAAAGACATATCGAAACACCTAGGGTTTTGCCTTATCTCGCAACTTGCGCGACCACCGTAGTCTACTCTATCCTGAACGCCGGTGTGCACCGGCGTGCGGGAGAGCAGGTCTCCGAAACTGTTCGTCCTTACGATCCTTCACCGGGAGAGGACGAATTATGTTTTTGGGAAGCGCTCGGCAAGACTGCTCAAGTTTGTTATCACAGGTCGTCTTCCGTCCAAGTCGGGCGGTGCTACTCATCATCGTCTCCATCACCGTCAACAACATATCGTTGCCAGCATCATCATCAAGAAGGTCTCTCCTGCAGTAGCTAACGAACAGTATGTCCATTGTGATCTGTTCATGTCTCTATCACATGTGCGATGCTGCTGTGCATGTTTTCCTATTCATCTAGTATGCTAGATTGTTGCATGCAACTTTCTGTTCTAGTCATTAATTATCTATTGGAATTAATCATGAATTTGCCTAATATTCCAACAACAGTCGCATGGGATGCAATAGAATAAATAGTTAGCACAATGCCAACAAGCATAGACCAAAGCGAAAGAAAGTTGAATCAACTGTCACAACATGAACTAATGAAGTTTTAGTTTAAGCATGAACCAATTATATGTAAGTGTGCAAAGAAGTTGCATTGCAATGACCTGTTTGAAGAATCACAAGGGCAAGTGCACTAAGTAACACAACACGAATTCAAATCACCGCAAGAAAGAGCAAATAATTATTAGCAATTATAACTGAATAACATAAAGCAAGCAGAATCAGTCATATGCACTAAATTAATCGTGCAAGAGTATGCATTTACATAGCTTGTTTACAATTGTGAGTGCAAGTCCCTGTCTAAAGTAGCATTGAAATATGAATTTACTTACATCAGCCTAACCATCTTAGACTTGAATTTAGAATGAAAATGAAAAGCATATTAAGTAGTAATCAGCGGCAGCACATGAAAAATGATGGCTGACGGGTTGCTTCAAGTTGCTAATTTGATGCATATGATGGCTAGCACAAAACTAGCCCTTGGCATCCTCAACCTGAAAAAAAAGTGGTGTAGATGATCTTAACATAGAACACCTTTAAAGCTCTGCGGAAATGCCTTATGGTTATATCAATATATTGCCCTACATAGTTAAGAAGCAAACATTTTTAATTTAGCACCTGATAAAAAGCATGCATATTTGATTACATACTCCACACCTTAGTTATGTGGAGTCCCAAGAAAGGGCTAAGGGCATCTCCAACGCCGACCCGCAAACCTCCCGCAACTGTCCAAACCACGGAAGCCATCCAACGCGGTCCTGTATCGGTCCGCGGGGCGGTCCGGACTCGTTTTCTCCCGCAAACCGGAGACAAACGGGGGGGGGGCTTTGCGGGAGTCCGGACCGCTACTACACCCGCTTCTGACCGCCCTGGCCCACCAAACCCCCTCCTTCCTCCTGTGCGCGCTTCCCGCCCAAAACGGTCAGCATCGCTCCAAAGCATCAGTGCCCGCATTCATGCCCGGCTAGAGCGGACGCGACCGCTTGATACGTCTCCAACGTATCTATAATTTTTGATTGTTTCATGCTATTATAGTATCAACCTTGGATGTTTTATATGCATTTATATGCTATTTTATATCATTTTTTGGGACTAACCTATTAACCCAGTGCCAGTTGATGTTTTCTGCTTGTTTTTGGTTTTCCAGAAAATCAGTACCAAACGGAGTCCAAACACTACGAAAATTTTTGACGATTTTTTTCTGGATAAAAGAGACCCTAGAAGCTTTGGGGGAGGACCAGAAGACCTACGAGGAGACGACAAGGCAACAGGGTGCGCCCTGTTACCTTGTGGGCCCCACGTGGCTCCTTTTGACCTAATTCCACTTCTATAAATTCTTAAATATTGGGAAACCAACAGAGAGCCACCCCAAATAACTTTTCCGCCGCCGCAAGCTTCTGTTCTTCCATGATCCCATCTGGAGGCCTTTTTCGGTACTCTGCCGGAGGGGGAATCGATCACGGAGGGCTTCTACATCAACCTTGCTGCCCTACTGATGATGCGTGAGTAGTTCACCACAGACCTACGGGTCCATAGCTGGTAGCTAGATGGCTTCTTCTCTCTTTGATCTTCAATACAATGTTCTCCTCGATCTTCTTGGAGTTCTATTCGATGTAATCTTCTTTTGCGGTGTGCTTGTTGGGATCCGATGAATTGTGAGTTTATGATATGAATATTCATGAGAAGTAATTGAATCTTTTCTGAACTTTATTATGCGTGATTGTTATAGCTTTGTATTTCTCTCCGATCTATCCGTTTGGTTTGGCAACTAGATTGATTTATCTTCAGCGGGAGAGGTGCTTTGTAATGGGTTCAATCTTGCGGTGCTCTATATCCCAGTGACAAAGTAAGGGATAAGACATGTATTTATATTATTGCCATTAAGGGTAAAACGATGGGGTTTATTCATATTGATTGGGTTTACTTTGTCTACATAATGTCATCTTGCTTAAGGCATAACTCTGTTTTCATTAACTTAATACCCTAGATGCATGCTGGATAGCGGTCGATTGGTGGAGTAATAGTAGTAGATGCAAGCAGGAGTCGGTCTACTTGTCTCGGACGTGATGCCTATATACACACTAGTGTAGAAAAGCCTAGCTATGGCGTGCCAAAAACGGCCTTGCTGGCGTGGGCACACGACGCCACCAATATGGTGCCATTGTTAAGAAATAGTGGTGGCGTTGGCGACCACGTCAGCAGTATTTTAGATACCTTTGGCGTTGGACACACTCGCACGACGGCAGTGCCATATGTAGCTATGTCGTTCGATATTTTCTGACGCTAGTAATAATTTAAATCTTCACTGACGTTGCGCATCGTCCGAACGCCATTACTATTGTTTTCAGAAGCAGAAAAAATCGCTGCCACGACAGCTGCAAATCGCTGCCATGGCAGCGTAATTTATTATCAATATACATATAAACACGTTTTTGTCCCACATTGATTTCGATAAAATATTTGCATAATACACATCGTTTCTTCACATGCATACATTAACCACACACTTGCTTCTTCTTATCAATCATGACTAATTAAACATCCACTAAACTAAACCATGCATGCATATTACATGTTCTTCATTAGTTATCCTAGCTAGCTAGATAGTAGTACATATATATTCTATCAATCATCGTAACTACTAGCACGGTACTCCTCTCCTTTAGGAACAATTTTGAAGAATAGGAAAACCCATGCATCTCCATGGTGTAGCACAGAGATCCACCGATCTCCAATCTTCAACTCGCACTCACTTAGTAGTTGGCTTCATTCATTAATTTCGAGCCGTCTATCTCGTCGTGGTGCAATCGAGTATGTACCTCTGAAATAGGTATTGTCGTCAGAAATAATGGTCATCTCACCAGCCTGGTGGTCATCCATCACGTGAGGCACAACACATCTAGGGAGCTTCTGTTCTTGAACATAATAGTAACATAGTAAGCAATAGTAACACATATACTATGAGTAGAAAGAATAATGTATATGAAAAAGAAATACTAGTGATCTCGATCAAAATCTAACCATGCATTTTTTAGAAATGTTGTTCTTGTCCAAGGTGTGCACTAGTGGCAGGTATGGTGCATCATTTGGACCAGCTCCGTAAGTGCTCTTAAGCGACTCAATATCAGCAACAAAGGACACGAGATACCTCTTTTCCTGCCAAGTAAGTGTACTGCGAGCAGTGTAATAGGTCTCGTCTACTAAGTTCCGTATGTTTCTTCGAGATAGAAAATAAGCTGTCAAATTTATATAAACAAGATAAGTTATGGGTGAACAGGAATCTAAAGGTTACTTAACAAGTTTGTTCACGAAACTTACACGGAGGAAGAACTGGAATCACGTCTAAAGAGACTCATATGTCCTCATCATTTTGAGAATAGGTGCAGATATCAAATGTTATTATCATACCAGGCTAAATTCCGTAAGCTTGGGCCAATCCTCTCCAATAAGCACAACCAAAATATGTGTGATCTACCTCATTATAGATCGTAGATTTGAAATTGAAACCATCTTTTGTCTTGAGGTAAGTAGTCATCTCAGTCACCTCTTCCATGTCGCGGACAAAAAACTTGTCTAGGACAAAAGGTCTTGCATAGCAAGGGATACACTAGTCGAAATATAAAAAGACAGAAATTACACTTTGTAGCAAAAACCTTATATAGTACATGCCTAAGAAGGAAATATGTTCCAACAAATATTAAAACTGATTACCGTATAATATTTGTAGTCACTTTGAAGCGTGAGGGAGAAGCATTTATTGTTGTCAAGATGAGGATCGTCGCACATACCCCCAGTGTCGAAATAGTAGGGGCACTCTTCCATTTTGTGCTGCGTCCATATAATTAAAATCAGCAGAAAAATTCGGCATGACCTTTGCTAAAAAGAGGACATATTGAGTGCCAGAAATTTGATGAAACGGAAAGAATCAACGTTTCGCCAAAACATTGGCAACTCTCTAGACATTCCCTGCAAGAAGAAACATAGCGCGAGACAATTCGCGAGCAACACAATGCAATGTTGCATTGACTAAATTAAAACAAGCACACACCGAAAAAGTCAATCAATTCACAATAAACACATTTGTACACATGTAATGCATTTCATCAAATAATTCATAGGTACACATAATGTGTGCATTTCATCACAATAATATCCACACTAGAACAAATCTACATGGAAATAAATTGGTAGAGGGAGGTCCTATACCGTCCGGATCGAGAGGGACGACGTCGGAGGGAGAGAGCGGCCGGACGTGATGAGCTAGGTCACCGGGCGGAGGGTTGTGGGGGCGGAACGGCGGCGCCACGGCGGGGCGTGGGGAACGGCGGTGGCAAGGGGGCATGGGGAACGGCGGTGGCAAGGGGGGGCCACGGCTGGGCGACGGCGGAGCGAAGGCGGGGCCACGACGTGGCGAGCGGCGGGGGGCAGGGTGGGGGCGAGGGCGGCGACGAAGTGTCCGTCGGCGGCGCGAGATGGGGGGAGATGCTGAAAATGAGTTCTACTTTCCCCAATGACGCTAAGTGCTGGTTGGTTGTTAGTGCAGGCGCGGATGACGTGGCCAACGCCAGCAGTAGTTTTTTGAATTAGAATCGACAACATATTTGTAGATGGCATTTTGAGCGACGACATGCATATACAGATATTTATAACGATACAAATTCTTCTCGTGGTTCAGAGTACATAAATATGGTACGGTTAATTAATATGACTCGATCGAATTAAGTAGACATTTTTAGGGGTACACAGAAATGAAGTACACAAATCAGGTAGTACGACGTCGTTTGACAATCCTCTCAACGACGGTTTGGGTCTTCTTAATCTTGCTTGAATACTTCCAGCCTGCGCTATGACTCTTTCTCAAGAAGGGACGTCCTGTCACAGGCAACGTAGTTCTGCTCCTTCTGGTGGTGTACTCTGTGTGTTCATAAATCTCCTCTTCTGGTGGGTCCACACCAAATTGATCATAGTCATCCTCGTTAGTGACTCCGTCCATCCCGACGATGCTCCTTTTGCCTCTCCGGACGACAACACGACTCGGCTTTGTAGGGTCAGTTAAGTAGAAGCATTGTGACACATCCTTAGCGAATACCCAAGGCTCATATTTGGCGGTGATTCCTTTCACCCCCTTTGCACCAGCAGGTTGTGCTTCGGGCAAAGACATGGTAATGAAACCACGTTCTTCAGTATCGACGTTCTTCGCCCATCTGACCCGGAACAGTGGCACCATGTAATCTTCGCTGTACTCAAGTTCCCATATCTCTTCGATCCTTCCGTAGTATCTATTATTTTCATTTTCGGTCAACTGCATCATCGTCACACCTGAGTTCTGGTAATCACAGTTTTTGTCCTTTGCCTCAGTATGGAATGGGTATCCATTTATATCATATGATTGGTAAGTGGCGACAGTGCATGCGGGGCCTACTGCTAATGCATAGATGAGATTTGCATTGGCCACACCGGTTGGCAGTGGTTTGTCTGGAATTCGCTCTTTGAACCAAGTCGCAAATTTGGAGTTGTGCTCTCTAATGATCTGGGCCTCGGTCCTCTACCTCCCTGCCATTTCGTGCTTTCTCCTCAAGGTGTCCTTGTGAGTCTGCTGCCAAGGACTGATTATATCTGTGTGTTGTAACACTATTGTGTGCACTCTGTCGAAGTCGTCCAGCGGTTTTGTATATCCACATTTAAATCATGCTTCAACTGTGAGTGACCTACTCCTTCTAGCCTATCAGCATGCTTCTTCAAGGGCAAACCAAGAGATTGATCATCATCTATAACATTCTTGCAGAATGATATACACTCCTCGATTAGATAGGCCTGGACGATGCTTCCATCCGGACGGGCTTTGTTACGAACGTATCCCTTCACAGTTCCATTCATCCGTTCAAACGGGAACATGGTATGCAAGAATGTCGGTTCAAGGTCTATAACCTCCGGAACAATATGAACTAGCAGATGGACCATGACATCAAAGAATGATGGTGGGAAATATATCTCAAACTCACATAGTATTGAAATGATCTCCTCTTGTAGTCGTGTCAGATGCCGCACACTGATAGACTTTCGAGACATAACGTCGAAAAAGTTGCACAAGTCAATAAGTGTGTTGCGGATGTGATCGTCCATTATCCCTCTGAGAACTACCGGAAGTAATTGTGTCATCATCACATGACAGTCATGGGACTTCATGTTGCTAAACCTTTGCTTTTCGAGTCAAGATACCTGCGTATGAGCCCCTAGTAACCGGAAGGAACTTTCATGCCGTCGAGGCAGTTGAAAACTTGAGAAAGCTCATCCTCGTCGAGAGTGAAGCAAGCTGGGGGGCAATAATCATCTTTGGTTCTGGACATAGTTTTGCCCTTGTCTGAGTTGGCTATGACTTTTTTTGCCCTTGACCGTCTCCTTGGTTTTAACGGATGAGGGTTGAAGCTCTTCCCTAATACTGATATCTTTCAAGTCTTGTCTGGCCCTCGGACCATCTTTACTCTTTTCTGGCATGTCAAACAGTGTGCCAAGCAAACTCTCGCACACATTTTTTGTGATATGCATCATATCAAGAGAATGAGGTGTACTGAGTAGTTCCCAATACTTCAAGCCCCAGAAAACAGACTTCCTTTTCCATACTTTTAGTAGCATTTTCTCAGAGGACTTCTTTCTTTTCTTTCCTGGCTTAGGGCAATCTTTCCAATTCATTAACATTTCCAGTATTTCTGCTCCAGACCTCTTACGTGGTGGCCCTCGGGTCTCATCCATGTTGTCGAACAGATCTCCATGAGTTCTCCACTCGTCCTCTTTGTCAAGCCACCTTCTATGGCCCATGAACACTATTTTCCTACTGTCCTTTTTCGATAGCTGCCGAAAAGATGTGTCATCCATACATTTAACACATCCACAGTGTCCATGGCACGCCTGTCCGGAGATATATCCATAACCCAGATGGTCATGAACAGTCGTGAGCAATGCTGCTGCTACTTGTAAACTGCGTTGGTATTTCCCTGAAGAGGAGAGGATGATAGTAGAGATAAGTATTTCCCTCAGTTAAGAACCAAGGTTATCAATCCAGTAGGAGAACCACACAGAACCTCGTTAGCAGCACCTACACACACAAAAGCAAACACTTGCACCCAACGCAAATAAGAGGGTTGTCAATCCCCTTAGCGGTTATTTGCAAGGATTAATTCTGATAGTGATAGATAAAAAGTAAATTGCAAAATAAAATAAAAGTAAATAAATTGCAGCAAGGTATTTTTGGATTTTAATATATGATAAAAGTAGACCCGGGGCCATAGTTTTCACTAGAGGCTTCTCTCTCGAGCACAGAACATACGGTGGGTAAACAAATTACTGTTGGGCAATTGATAGAAAAGTGCATAGTTATGACGATATTCAAGGCAATGATCATGTATATAGGAATCACATCCGAGACAAGTAGACCGACTCCTGCCTGCATCTACTACTATTACTCCACCCATCGACCGCTATCCAGCATGCATCTAGGGTATTAAGTATAAAACAGAGTAACACCTTAAGCAAGATGACATGATGTAGACAAAGTAAACTCAAGCAATATGATTAAACCCCATCTTTTTATCCTTAATGGCAACAATACAAATACGTGTCATGTCCCTTTCTATCACTGGGATTGAGCACCGTAAGATTGAACCCATCACAAAACACCTCTCCCATTGCAAGATAAATCAATCTAGTTGGCCAAACCAAACGGATAGATCAGAGAGAAATACAAAGCTATAACAATCATGCATAAAAGAGTTCAGAAAAGACTCAAATATTTCTCATGAATAATCTGATCATAAACCCACAATTCATCGGATCCCAACAAACACACCGCAAAAGAAGATTACATCAGATGGAACTCCAAGAACATCGAGGAGAACATGGTATTGAAGATCAAAGAGAGAGAAGAAGCCATCTAGCTACTAGCAATGGACCCGTAGGTCTGTGGTAAACTACTCACACATCATCATAAGGGCAACAAGGTTGATGAAGAAGCCGTCCGTGATCGATCCCCCCTCCGGCAGAGTATCGGAAAAGGCCTCCAGATGGGATCGCGGAAGAACAGAGGCTTGCGGCGGCGGTAGGGTTTTCTCGTCTGGCTCTCTGTTGGTTTCCGAATATTTGAGAATTTATGGAAGTGGAATTAGGTCAAAAGGAGCCATGAGGGGCCCACAAGGCATCAGGGCGCGCCCCCCCTGGGGCCGCGCCCTGTTGCCTTGTGGCCTGATACGTCTCCAACGTATCTATAATTTTTGATTGTTCCATGCTATTATAGTATCAATCTTGGATGTTTTTATATGCAATTATATATCATTTTTTGGGACTAACCTATTAACCTAGTGCCCAGTGCCAATTGCTGTTTTCTACTTGTTTTTTGTTTTTCAGGAAATCAGTACCAAACGAAGTCCAAATGCCACGAAGCTTTTTGGAGATTTTTTTCTGGACAAAAGAGACCCTGGAGACTTGGAGAGGAGGCCAGAAGGTTCACGAAGCCTCCACAAGGCAACAGGGCGTGACCCCAGGGGGGGCACACCCTGATGCCTTGTGGGGCCCTCGTGGCTCCGTTTGACCTAATTCCACTTCTATAAATTCTCAAATATTTGGAAACCAACAGAGAGCCACCCCGAATAACTTTTACGCTGCCGCAAGCCTCTGTTCTTCCGCGATCCCATCTGGAGGCCTTTTTCGGTACTCTGTCGAAGGGGGAATCGATCATGGAGGGCTTCAACATCAACCTTACTGCCCTTCCGATGATGTGTGAGTAGTTTACCACAGACCTACGGGTCCATAGCTAGTAGCTAGATGGCTTCTTCTCTCTCTTTGATCTTCAATACCATGTTCTCCTCGATGTTCTTGGAGTTCTATCCGATGTAATCATCTTTTACACTGTGTTTGTTGGGATCCGATGAATTCTGAGTTTATGATCAGATTATTCATGAGAAATATTTGAGTCTTCTCTGAACTCTTTTATGCATGATTGTTATAGCTTTGTATTTCTCTCCGATCTATCAATTTGGTTTGACCAACTAGATTGGTTTATCTTGCAATGGGAGAGGTGCTTTGTGATGGGTTCAATCTTGCGGTGCTCAATCCCAGTGACAGAAAGGGAAATGACACATATTTGTATTGTTGCCATTAAGGATAAAAAGATGGGGTTTAATCATATTGCTTGAGTTTACTTTGTCTACATCATGTCATCTTGCTTAAGGCGTTACTCTGTTTCATACTTAATACCCTAGATGCATGCTGGATAGCGGTCGATGGGTGGAGTAATAGTAGTAGATGCAGGCAGGAGTCGGTCTACTTGTCTCGGACGTGATGCCTATGTACATGATCATTGCCATGAATCCTTCATAATTATTTACTTTTCTATCAATTGCCCAACAGTAATTTGTTTACCCACCGTATGTTCTGCGCCGGAGAGAGAAGCCTCTAGTGAAAACTATGGCCCGCAGGTCTACTTTAAATATAAAAAGAAAACTAAAAATACCTTGCTGCAATTTATTTATTTTTATTTTATTTAGTATTTTACTTTATCTATCTATCACTATCAGAATTAATCCTTGCAAATAACCGCTAAGAGGATTGACAACCCTCTTATTTGTGTTGGGTACAAGTGTTTGCTTTTGTGTGTGTAGGTGCTGCTAAAGGATTTTGACTGGTTCTCCTACTGGATTGATAACCTTGGTTCTTAACTGAGGGAAATACTTATCTCTAATATATTGCATCATTCCCTCCTCTTCGGGGAAATCCCAACGCAGTCTATAAGTAGCAGGAAGAATTTTCTGGCGCCGTTGCCGGGGAGACATCATCAAAATTACCAAGTACCTTCGCACAAACTATCATCCACTTGCATTTATTTTATGGGATTTCTATTTATGTGCCCTCGGTTTCTTAGCACTCCTCAGTTTTCCCCCACCCAACTAACGGCCCTCACTTTTCCCCTCCACCACTCGACCCACACTCAAGTCTACCCAAAACGGAGCATTTCCATCGGGTCAGTGTAGTTGACCGTTACCTGGCGCATATGCTGACGCGTGGGACACCCAGGACCCACCTGTCAGTGTGTAGTATATTAGTTAAAAAATAGTGAAATATACTAACGACTGGGACACTGCAGGACCCACCTGTCAGTGTCTGATTTATTTGCAAAACGCAGTGGAATAATAATGCCTCCCGTGGGGGTCGAACTCGGCACCATCGCTTGATAATGCATCGAGCTAGCCATTTCAGCTGTGTGCGTTTGTTTGCTTATGGGCAGAGCCGGGGCTAGTCTACTTGACATTTCTACGTTACAGAAGGGCCCATGAATCAGTGGCACTGGAAAGAGAGAACGCGGCGGTGTAAAACACAGCATATTAATAGATTCAGAGATTCAGATTAACTTAACAAACACGTTCATAGATTAAGAGAGTGAACTAATATAGTGACATTACACTAACTAATACATATTTTAAGGGGAGGGGCGACATAAGATGGCCGGCCGACACCGATAGCGGCTACAGATGGACGGCTACTAGTCTTCATCATCCGAAAGGACGATGGTGCCGTCATCGTCGTTGTGGCCTTCGTCGTTGTCAGAGGATAGGATGACGACGTCCGGTCCCTCGCCTTCCGCCTCGACGGTGGCCGCTACACGCGGAGTAGCCGCGCTCCTCTGCTCTCGAGCTGCGGCTTCTTCTTCAGCCGCCCGGCGCCTGACAGCCTCTGCCTGCGCCGTGGACAGAGACGCGGCTAGCACCGCCTCATCGAGTTGCTGCTGCGCCGCGCGCAGGGCCTCCTCGGCCTGGGCAGTGAGCACAGCAGCATCAAGCGCACGAGGCGGTGCGTCTTCCTCGGCCGCATCTTCCATGCCGTAGATGTTGAGGTGCTCCTGCATCGCCTCGAAGGCCACCTCCTCCTTGGCATCCTCCTCCTCGAGCTCCCTATGGTTACGAGACAACTCGGACGACGTGGGCTCGAGCTCAGAGTAGTTGGACTAGGTGTTGGAGCCCAACGAGGATGCGCCGGAGTTGGAGCCCGAGCCAGAGTTGGAGCCCACAGCTGCTCCAGTGTTGGAGCCGCTGCCAATGCCGGCCACCGGCGCCCTGGGGCAGAGACCTCCTGTGGAGATCCTTGCGGTCTGTAGCTGCCTCACCTTGGTGGATGAACTAGCTTTGGATTGCGCGGCGCGTGGAAGCAATAGAGTGAAGCGTCGATGGAACAATGACACATGCCGGTATTTAATCAGAGGAGTGCGGGCTGTGGAGCAACGGAGCAGGGGAGTGGACCGTCGGTGCGGGGAGTTCAACGACGCACTGCCTCCGTCTTTTCACATTGAATCGAGGCGTGTCGATCGGTAAAGCTGCGTCCCGAGAGTTCACTAATTGCCCTGATGCGACGAAGCTGCGTGGCAGCGCGCATGCAGGGCGGGCTGCTTCGGGTGGCTTTGCGCATGCATTGCAGGTTGAGACTAGGCCTCTACGATGGCCCATCGGCCAAGCACGCGGCCCACGGCCGCTGTCGCGTGTCCCTGTTCCCCCGCTGCCAGGTGGGCCACTCATGTCCCCATCCACGGAGCACCCGCCCAATCCAGCCAATCAGGCCTCATATCGCGGATCGACCATGGCAAACCTTAGAGCCTCATCTAAACCGTTCCCGAACAGCTATCCAACAGCCCTGGTAGTGCGGGGTTTTGAGTGGGGTTTGGGTGCTAGTTGTGAAGTAAGTGCCTGAAATAAGTTTGAAAATGGATCCCTTTAATTTTTCCGGTGCAAGAAATGACATTTTTTGAACAGCTGTCCAAGTTTTCGAACAGCAATTATATATATTTTTTGAATAAAAACTTATTTTTTCCATTTTTCTGATGCAAGAAATGACATTTTTTGTGAAGTAAGTGCCTGAAATAAGTTTGAAAATGGGTCACTTTAATTTTTCATCCAAAGTAGACCACATTTGATGCACAATGCCCAAGTTTCATGAATTTTCTAGTATTTTTCTATATTTCATCCATTTAGTGAATTTCTAAAGATTTATGAGGAATTGCTCAGATTTGAACTACAAGTGTGATGTATGTTGGTCCTGAAAATTGGCAAAAATCATTTTAAACTTTTGAATTGGTGGTGTAGGCACTGGGCACAACCAAAGTTGAAATTCCCAACCATCTTGTAGGATTGGTCAGCCTTACAAGTTTGACCTCATTTTGAAAAAAATCAAAGAAAATAAAAAAAGCCTCAAAAAATGAAATCCTTGTGCATGGAGCCCTTTTGTGTCAACTAGTTACTGGGAAAAATCATAGACTTGCAATACCACAAACTTGGAAAAAAAACCTTCACAGAATGGCCTATCTACTATGAACTTGTTTGGATTACAAGGGAGATGCCCATGGTCATGACCAAATCCATGCCATAGTTCATAATAACATGTCCAAATTTGGCACAACCAAGGGTGTTACCACTGTGGACAATGTTTGCATAGCAATTATATAATTTTTTTGAATAAAAACTTATTTTTCCATTTTTCTGGTGCAAGAAATGACATTTTTTGTGAAGTAAGTGCCTGAAATAAGTTTGAAAATGGGTCCCTTTAATTTTTCATCCAAAGTAGACCACATTTGAAATCGCAAAAAAGACTGGCATTGGCTCCGGGTCAAATCTACAGCGTTTCTCTGGATCATCATAGCGTACTTCCACATATCCACTCAGAGGAAAGTCTTTTCGTAATAGATGACCCTCGAAACCATAATCTGCTACGGTTCACTTTTGTATCTTTAGCATTCCACTTCACTCCACAAGGGGAATCATGGATGAAGCAAATCAAGACAAACCGGGCGTACTCCTTCCCAACCTTCTGAACACAAAGCTTCTCTTATGATTTTCGCTACTTTCTTTAGTTTAGTGATGGATATCTTAGAGAGTCTAAGCCCGTAGTACCCTCTGAGGTTGGTGAAGGGACATCTTAACCTGATGATTGCTCATCATGAAGTCTTTCTATTTTCTATTAAATCGAGGAAAACACGAATTTAGCTGTGAAATAACTTTACAAGAAATCCGGACACTACCAATCCTTAAACATTTCTGGAAACCACCACAATGCCCAAGTTTCATGAATTTTCTAGTATTTTTTCTATGTTTCATCCATTTAGTGAATTTCTAGAGATTTATGAGGAATTGCTCAGATTTGAACTACAAGTTTGATGTATGTTGGTCCTGAAAATTGGCAAAAATCATTTTAAGCTTTTGAATTGGTGGTGTAGGCACTGGGCACAACCAAAGTTGAAATTCCCAACCATCTTGTAGGATTGGTGTAACAACCCGATTTTTGGCCCTTTCGTTTTCTTTTGGATTTCTTCGAATTTTTATTTGGAGTTCTTTTTCCGTGGCTATGTGGTCTTGAAACCTGGGAAAATATTCTCTCCTGCCACTTCCTAGTGGCTTGTCATTCTCAAATCTATCCCAAGGCCATGTCATTTCCATCTTAGCCCAACCCCAATTTTTATTTCTTGGGAATATTCTTTTTCTATTAAAGGAATAACCCTGTTAACTCTAGGTTGTGAAGCAACCTATATTTTTGCCTTTCCAAAAATTCCCACAAAATTCTCATAAATTATTTGGATCATATATTCTACAAATATGTCAAAATCCATCCTTTCCTAGTTCAAAAATAATTCAGGAATATTCATTTCCTATTCTGTCCAGCAAGGCACTTTGTGAAGGAAGTGCTATTTATATTTTCTTGATTGCCCTCAAAAATTTTGGGCACTCTTTCCTATCTAAATAATTGCCACATGACAAAATTCAGCCTCACTTGCCAAGTAAATCTTCCTCAGCAAATTTCCAAACTTTCTGTCCAGAGAGAAGCTTTGTAAAGGAAGTACTAGCTAGGCTAATCCAAATGAGTTGAAATTTTGGTAGATCATTTATATGGTCAAATCATTGCTCTCCACCAAATTTAATATCCATCCAATTATCTATGTGAGCACACCTTCAAATCTTGGTTTCTGGTCGCAATTTCAGTTTGTGAAGCAACTATATTTTATATTGCTTAAAAAATTCTGAAATTAATACAGGACCTAAATGTACCTATATAATTTGAGCATGCCAAAATTCCCATCATTTTGTCAAGTCATTTTGTCTACAAAATTCCCCCAAGTTTCTGTCCAGTGTGGATCATTGTGAAGGAAGAACCATTTTTATTCATCCAATTAGTATGAAAATTTTATGATACCTTCATATGCCCAAATCATCACCCTCTACCAATTTTCAGCTCAACCCAATCAACCATGTGAGTGGTATTTCCTGATCTAGTTTCTGGACCAGAATATGTGGTTGTGAAGCAACTATATTAAATACTGGTCCAAACCATTTCATTATTCACAGGAGCATAGTCCTTCCTACCCTAAACCTCTGTGACATTCTGGTTAGCCCATAACCCATCTCATTTGATCACTACTTCATGCCTAAGTTTGCAACAACACACTGTAGTTGATCATTCCCATCAGAACACAGTGGTTTTCTTCAAGCCATCACATCAGGGGGTTTGTAGGTTTGAGGGACAACACGATAGACATCTTTTGGCAGACCCTCGTGCCCTCTCCTCGCCATGCCACGCGGTGACCACGCCGTTGACATGCGTTTGGCGCGCTCTGCGCGTCGGCTAGCTTTGGGCACCTCTCTCCCTGCCGTTCTCGCCCGTCTCACCTTGTCTACCGCGTCGCCCATAGTCCCCCGCGTCCGCTCATGTCCGGGCCCCCTCCTCCTTCGCCCTCCTCGCGCCACGATGGCCGCGGCCGCGTGCGCACAGTGGCCGAGTGGCCGACCGGACTCCGCGCCGCCCGCGTCTGCCCTCCTCTGCGCCTCCACTACCCCTCTCCCGTCGCCGTCCAAGCAAGTCCGCGTGCGCACGCGCACGCGGGCGCATCAGTGCACCCCCCCGAGTGCCCGTGGCGGCATCCGGCGAAGGCATCAGCGCCGCGGCTATTTAAGCCCTCCCCGAGCACCCCCGACCTCACCAACCTCTTCCCCACTCCCCTCTATCCCTCCCCGAGCAGTCAAACGGGCACCGGAGCCCTTCCCCGCCCGCCACTGCCGCCATGGCCGCCGTCGTTCTCGCCTTAAATCTGAACTGCCCAAGCCTCCCCTCCCCTCCTAGCCACCACCAGAGAGGCTCCCAGGCCTAGGTAGAGCTCCGGCGCACTGATTCCCCTCCTCCAGTGGCCCGTGGCCGCGAGCCCGCTGTTGCCCATCGCTGCCGTCCACCACGGCCGATGCTCTGCTCAACGCCGACCTCCCCGGCAAGCGAGAGTGGTCCAGGCGGGTGCATCTCGGCCCTCTGAGCACGCCGGTATGCCGCACGGCTCGAATGGTAGACCACAGCTCCGGCGGTCGTCGCCGGACTTCTTTGTCCCCGCGGCCAGGCACGCGCGCGCGAAGAAGCGAGGAAGGAGAATACCTGCCGCTGGGCCCCGGCTATAAGTGACTCGGTGGCCGGCCCAGCATCTTAAGTGGAAACGGTTTCAGTGAAATACGCTTTCGAATACTGAAAGCACACTCCGGCACATCTCGAGGGCAGAATATGCTTTCCCTTCGGCGAAAGCGTATTTTCCTAAAAGGCACTTTCAGTTTTTCAGCCTAGCGCCGAAAGTCCTAATTTGCGGACGTTCGTCCGTTAAGGCCAGAAGTGAACAGATTTTTATTCGATTTCTGCCTAACGAACGAACGGCCGTATCTCAACAACCGCAACTCCGAATCAGGTGATTCCAAAGCCCACAATCTCAGTTCGTCGAGCCCGTTCCGATGGTATCATTTTCATGAGGTTGTCACACTGGGAAAATTACCATTTTGCCCTTGCCCTTAAAACAGCTCCGCCGAGAGGGAAACTTTTCCGGTGATTCTTTCCGCGAGTTCATCGCACTTCTCCCCGGTGAATCCTTCATCCCCAGGCAAGCCACGACAGCCACTTGCATGATGGCCTTGCAGTAGCCATGGTTTCCACTTGAATATTTAAATGATTATTTGCTCATTTAATTCTTTCGTGAATAATATATGCTTGTGAGTCCATGCTCGTTCTTATGCCTTGTTCATTTGCATCTAGTAAGTTAAATGATTATTTGCTAGTATTATTATTGTCATGTAAGTTCTCAGATTTATTTTCCGATGCTAGTGATAATGATATGCTCATTTGAATAGTTAGGGTTTGTTATGAAAATACTTGTGATATTCATGATCATCATTATACCATGTGCATTTGCATCCCCTAGAATAGATGACTTATCATTGTTGATGCTATGTTGTTAAATGGTTATGTTGCCCATCCATGGTTACACTGATATCATGCTCATCTGCATTGTTATTCCCTTATGTATTTTATTGTGACTCAGCTCATCACCATTCAAGTTAAACCGGACATTAATCAAACTTGAACAAATCTGTTGGCTGAGTCATGGTGTCACCGAATCGAGCTCACTAGTGCAACCACACTTTCCTTATGGGAGGCCCTGATGCGGTCTATTGTCATACCTCTCGCCGGTGCCTCCTACTAGGGAAGGTTATGGGTGCGCGCTACCCTGATCAGGTAGGCGGCCATAAGCCTTGAGTACCCGAGTTTTATGGCGCCGAGGTCCCCGTTTGGGACGATGTTTATGTTTGGCCACGACGGTGGCGGTCACATAGGTGGCGGATGTCACGAGTTGGCATCGGGGTAACCCAGGACATAGCCCAAAGGGGAGTTTGTCGGAGTGGCCGGGAGAGTGTCATGCAATAGATTGGTTTTGTCGGAATGTCGTTGGTCCACCCGAATGGGAGCACGAGGCCATGAGTTCCGTGGTGTGGGTACAGTGTACTAACCTCTACAGAGTGTATAATCTATCGATAGCCGCGTCCTCGGTCATGGACACAGTTCGTAGTAGGTCACACTATGGGTCAACAGAGATAATAACCTGAATAATAACAACCCTTGTTCGATGAGAAAAGAAGTTGGTTGATCTTTATGTGGTCACGAGATGATCACGATGGTATTCTTGATGATGGTTGATCATGAGGTGATCGTGTGATGATCACGACGGTAAGAAAGATTGATACCTATGGTGGTTACGAGATAACCTACGAGCAGAGTAAGTTGGTCCATGAGACCTTAAACGTCGACCCCCTTGCATGCTAGTGCTAGTATCATCTTGGTCATATCATGAATTATATGTACATGCCATGCTCATGTTGTTGCCATGCTCATGTTGTTCTAGTAGTATTGTGTTCATCTTTGTTGATTAACCTGTAAATGCCATGCTGTTGTATGTCTTGATTGCTTTGGTTGCTGTGAGCTTGCAAGTACATTCAAAGTACTCACCTGCCATGTCATGCCAGATTGCAGGTGATGCCGTGATTGCTTGTTTGTCGAGGACCCCGAGGTTGCGCTCTAGAATACGTCCCAGCCAGAGTCCCTGCGGAGTGGAGTTCATCACCGTCGTCGTTGTTCCGCTGTTAGGATTTATTCCGCTTCGAGATGTCTCGCTGCTAGCATAGAGCTATCTGAGCAGGCGAAGTGTCGCCGTGCCCCCTATAACCTTCATGCCTTCAGAACCTTTGTACCCGTGTTATTTGTAATAAAGAGCTGATTTGTTCTATGCCAAGCAGTGCTGTATTCCAGAAGACTTGATCTCTGGGCTGGAATACGGGGTGTTCCGGTCTCTCTTAGACGGGGTGCCACATCGATTGGTATCAGAGCAGGTCTGGCTGTAGGACGCCCTAGTCAGCGCGAGCGTTAGAAATAGATAGTTCAGAGTCTAGCTTGCTTGTTGCATTTGGTTGTTGCATTTGCTGCATAGCATGCATGTAGACTTATGATCGTGTCGCTAACGGTTGATCTTGTGAGTGTAGGTGGCATCGTTTTCGATCCACTACCTGCACCCTCCAGTTTTGCATACTTGCTCGTTGGTGTTTGGTGTCATCTCTGTCCCAGCCGAGTGATGCCGAGGTACCTAGTGGTGTCGGTCATTTGCGGGATTGAGGCACAGGTACCGCACCAATATTTTTCTCTTATGCCACACCTATCGTTTCGGTGGTAGACATGTTTCTACCCCGGATCTTGCCATCCAACCCGCCGCTTTGGCAACCCTTACCGGTCTTCGTTACCAGAAAAGGGCAATGCCAGTAGACCCTGTTTTCCACCGCTATCCTACCCTATCACCCATTCCCTGGACGAGTACGGTTTCCCTTCCGTACGCTTGATGATGATGTGGCCATGACATCCGTGTTCTGCTACATGATCACCTAGTCCGTCCTCACCGCTAAGCCCCTCCAGATGCAACCGGTGTTAAGCCAGCGCTTGGTGTAGCTCTGTTTACACCAACCCCTCCACACGCTGATCCATTCTCGTGCACACCGTCACGGCATGTTAGATCGTAGTACCAGAGTTTCTTCGTGAATTGTGTGCTTAAGTAGGCATGCATAGTGAGGTGAATAGCTGTAAAATGTGATGTTGCTTGTATGTAATCTTAATGCTGTGTGTGCTTTTGTTTGAGTCGTTTCTTTCGCTTCTTTCTTTGGGCCCTCGGTGTTACCTTATTTCCCCTTATGAAAGTTGCTCATGAACCAACACCGGACTCGAAGAATCAGTGAGGATTTCAAATATTTTGAAGCGCAGCTAAACAGTATGGAATTATCAGTGGAATGTATTATATTGAGAATATCTGGTTTGAATACAACGGATATTATGGATTGACGATCAACATCAAGTTTACATCAGTGTGCAACCATCAAAATCATAATTAAACCAGAAGACGATTTGTGTGCAAGACAACAATACAATTCCAGTGCAAGGAATATCAAGAGCATATATCTATATATGGCCTTCAGTCTGCATATCACAGAGAAGCTTCTGATGTAAGCAACCCAGGCTTTCTCCGCAAGCTACCAGAGAAGCTTACGACGCAAGGCTCCTCAATCTTCCTCGGTACGATATGTGGATAGATTACAGTGTAAGATACTCAGTCTTCTTCGGTAAGCCACCGCAGAAAGCTTCCGACATAAGGCACCGAATCTTCCTCAGTAAGCAACCAGAGGAAAAGCTTCTGAGGTACGATACCCAGTCTTCTTCAGCACGCTATCCCGGGAAAGGCTTCGAGCATAAGCTATTCAGTCTTCCTCAGCACGCTACTCTCGATGGCTTCCAACACAAGCTATCCAGTCTTCGTCCGTACGACACTACATACAGTCATCGGCATTGGTACAAGATATTACACAGTGAGTTGGCAGCATATGGCAATGCATCTCAAGAATCGGATCCGCAACAGTTTTGTCAGAAGCAAGAATCAGTCAGGACACAAGTCTGCCTCGGGAATAAAATGTTCAGCTAAACATACTTCCATATATATTGTGAACATGCTGCCAAGGTCATGCAAGTCACTCGTACGATGATGCCAGCATGGTGAGAATCCGACAACCCCAGGAGTTATGTAAGAGGGAGAAAGCAAGTTATACACCTCAGTGGGATGCAATGTCTGACAAGCTATGAAGCAAGACAATGTTGTGACAACAATCCTGACAGTGGATATCCAGGCCAGCTTCCTCACACCCGACAAAGTGATATCATTAATCTCTGTCACTGTCATGTATGATTGACCACAACAGTGACCTCCATACAAGTAACTGTGAACCTGGTATATGATTCCGATGAACCCTTGCTTACCTTTCCCTGGTAACGGCACCACGCATGTGTTCTGAGCTGCTTTCGGCCGCCCAGGGTGGTTGCCGCCTTTATATTTCTGTTTTCAACAACTGGCCCGTGTTCTGAGCTGCTTTTCGGCCGTCTCGGGCAGTTGTTGAGTTTCTTTTTGTAGCAGTGACCCTATGCTCTGAGTTGTTCTTCGGCCGTCTTAGGGAACTGCTACATTCTTCTTATCAACACTGCCTCATGCTCTGAGCTGTTTTGCAGCCGTCATGAGCCATGGTTGAGTTATTTCAGTAATGTCCCAGATCTGAGTTGTAAAGACCGTTCTGGTGGCTGCTGATTTATTTGCCGATTTCATGTAAAGGTTCGGATGATCATTGCCCTACAGTTAAAGCTCGGGAGATGATGAACTTGCCAGTTAAGCGTTGTTGCACGGTCATAGGATAAGGATAAGGTATGCCTGCCGGAATATTGCACCTGACAATACCTATGGTCACACGAAGGATTAAGAATATATATGGCCAAGCTCTTTCAGCAAAAGATTCAAAAGGAGAAAACAATAATGAAGGAGCAAGACCGGCAATACAGGTATGATAACTGTTGCATGAACAATATGGTACGGATACCCAAGACAGTCTGAATCCGTATTAATCACCATGAACACACACCCAAGGGGTCTACTCTGTTTGTATGGACCTCATATCAAAGTGACAGTTGAATCGTCGCTACGGATCTGAGACAAAGAAGTCAGGAAGATTTGGAACTACCTACAAGCAGTCAGATTCCGCCAAGAGAACGATTATGATTCTCAGCATTGTTTTGAACCCGGAGGATATGCACTTACTTGAGTAACCCGAGGCAATGATTAAAGGTTTCATGCCCGCCGAGGAATTTGTACACAACTCCATTGACTACTATCAGGGCTGGATAGACAAATGTCATGTCAATTGGAAATCACTCCCGGACTTATGGAAATTCCAGTCATGATAATATCAGACAAGCCAGCAGACATAAAAGAATTGGAGTCAGAGTGAGGTTGAACATTTGAAGAAAGACTTGTCAGAAGAAGCAAACCACCCCAGAGCAAGGCAGTCAGTCAGATGGAATTCAGAGGGAACATCAAGGAAAAGGATACCCGAGTTGGAAACGGTTTCCTTAAGTCAGAATATTCATACCTGTTCCCTGAGCAACCAAATCTCGAGGACGAGATTTATCGTAAGGGGGGTAGGTTTGTAACACCCCGATTTTTGGCCCTTTCTTTTTCGTTTGGATTTCTTCGAATTTTTATTTGGAGTTCTTTTTCCGTGGCTATGTGGTCTTGAAACCTGGGAAAATCTTCTCTCCTGCCACTTCCTAGTGGCTTGTCATTCTCAAATCTATCCCAAGGCCATGTCATTTCCATCTTAGCCCAACCCCAATTTTTATTTCTTGGGAATATTCTTTTTCTATTAAAGGAATAACCCTGTTAACTCTAGGTTGTGAAGCAACCTATATTTCTGCCTTTCCAAAAATTCCCACAAAATTCTCATAAATTCTTTGGATCATATATTCCACAAATATGTCAAAATCCATCCTTGCCTAGTTCAAAAATAATTCAGGAATATTCATTTCCTATTCTGTCCAGCAAGGCACTTTGTGTAGGAAGTGCTATTTATATTTTCTTGATTGCCCTCAAAAATTTTGGGCACTCTTTCCTATCTAAATAATTGCCACATGCCAAAATTCAGCCTCATTCGCCTAGTAAATCTTCCTCAGCAAATTTCCAAAGTTTCTGTCCAGAGAGAAGCTTTGTAAAGGAAGTACTAGCTAGGCTAATCCAAATGAGTTGAAATTTTGGTAGATCATTTATATGGTCAAATCATTGCTCTCCACCAAATTTAATATCCATCCAATTATCTATGTGAGCACACCTTCAAATCTTGGTTTCTGGTCGCAATTTCAGTTTGTGAAGCAACTATATTTTATATTGCTTCAAAAATTCTGAAATTAATCCAGGACCTAAATGTTCCTATATCATTTGAGCATGCCAAAATTCACATCATTTTGCAAAGTCATTTTCTCTGCAAAATTCCCCCAACTTTCTGTCCAGTGTGGATCATTCTGAAGGAAGTACCATTTTTATTCATCCAATTAGTATGAAAATTTTATGGTATCTTAATATGCCCAAATCATCACCCCCTACTAATTTTCAGCTCAACCCAAGCAACCATGTGAGTGCTATTTCCTGATCTAGTTTCTGGACCAGAATATGTGGTTGTGAAGCAACTATATTAAATACTAGTCCAAACCATTTCATTATTCATAGGAGCATAGTCCTTCCTACCCTAAACCTCTGTGACATTCTGGTTAGCCCTTAACCCATCTCATTTGATCACTACTTCATGCCTAAGTTTGCAACAACAAACTGTAGTTGATCATTCCCATCAGAACACAGTGGTTTTCTTCGAGCCATCACATCAGGGGGTCTGTAGGTTGGAGGGACAACACGATAGACATCTTTTGGCAGACTCTCGTGCCCTCTCCTCGCCAAGCCACGCGGTGACCACGCCGTTGGCATGCGTTTGGCGCGCTCTGCGCGTCGGCTAGCTTCGGGTACCTCTCTCCCTGCCGCTCTCGCCCGTCTCACCTTGTCTACCGCGTCGCCCACAGTCCCCCGCGTCCGCTCATGCCCAGGCCCCCTCCTCCTTCACCCTTCTCGTGCCACGGTGGCCGCGGCTGCGTGCGCACAGTGGCCGAGTGGCCGACCGGACTTCGCGCCGCCCGTGTTTGCCCTCCTCTGCGCCTCCACTACCCCTCTCCCGTCACCGTCCGAGCCAGTCCGCGTGCGCACGCTCACGCGGGCGCATCAGTGCACCTCCCGAGTGCCCGTGGCGGCATCCGGCAAAGGCATCGGCGCCGCGGCTATTTAAGCCCTCCCGAGCACGCCCGACCTCACCAACCTCTTCCCCACTCCCCTCTAGCCCTCCCCGACCAGTCAAACGGGCACCGGAGCCCCTCCCCGCCCGCCACTGCCGCCATGGCCGCCGTCGGCCTCGCCTTAAATCCGAGCCGCCCAAGCCTCCCCCCTCCTAGCCACCACCAGAGAGGCTCCCAGGCCTAGGTAGAGCTCCGGTGCACTGATTCCCCTCCTCCAGTGGCCCGTGGCCGCGAGCCCGCTGTTGCCCGTCGCTGCCGTCCACCGCGGCTATTGGTCTGCTCAACCCCGACCTCCCCGGCAAGCTAGAGTGGTCCAGGCGGGTGCGGCTCGGCCCTATGAGCACGCTGGTATGCCGCACGGCTTGAATGGTGGACCACAGCTCCGGCGGTCGTCGCCGGACTTCTCTGTCCCCGTGGCCAGGGACATGCGCGCGAAGAAGCGAGGAAGGAGAAGTCCTGCCGCTGGGCCCCGGCTGTAAGTGACTCGGTGGCCGGGCCCAGCAGCTTAAGTGGAAACGGTTTCAGTGAAATACGCTTTCGAATACTGAAAGCACACTCCGGCACATCTCGAGGGCAGAATATGCTTTCCCTTCGGCGAAAGCGTATTTTCCTAAAAGGCGCTTTCAGTTTTTCAGCCCAGCGCCGAAAGTCCTAATTTGCGGACATTCGTCCGTTAAGGCCAGAAGTGAACAGATTTTTATTCGACTTCTGCCAAACGAACGAACGGCCGTATCTCGACAACCGTAACTCCGAATTAGGTGATTCCAAAGCCCACGATCTCAGTTCGTCGAGCCCGTTCCGATGGTATCATTTTCATGAGGTTGTCACACTGGGAAAATGACCATTTTCCCTTGCCCTTAAAACAGCTCCGCCGAGAGGGAAACTTTTCCGGTGATTCTTTCCGCGAGTTCATCACACTTCTCCCCGGTGAATCCTTCATCCCGAGGCAAGCCACGACAGCCACTTGCATGATGGCCTTGCAGTAGCCATGGTTTCCACTTGAATATTTAAATGATTGTTTGCTCATTTAATTATTTCGTGAATAATATATGCTTGTGAGTCCATGCTCGTTCTTATGCCTTGTTCATTTGCATCTAGTAAGTTAAATGATTATTTGCTAGTATTATTATTGTCATGTTAGTTCTCAGATTTATTTTCCGATGCTAGTGATAACGATATGCTCATTTGAATAGTTAGGGTTTGTTATGAAAATACTTGTGATATTCATGATCATCATTATACCATGTGCATTTGCATCCCGTAGAATAGATGACCTATCATTGTTGATGCTATGTTGTTAAATGGTTATGTTGCCCATCCATGGTTACACTGATATCATGCTCATCTGCATTGTTATTCCCTTATGTATTTTATTGTGACTCGGCTCATCACCATTCAAGTTAAACCGGACATTAATCGAACTTGAACAAATCTGTTGGCTGAGTCATGGTGCCACCGAATCGAGCTCACCAGTGCAACCACACTTGCCTTATGGGAGGCCCTGATGCGGTCTATTGTCATGCCTCTCGCCGGTGCCTCCTGCTAGGGAAGGTTATGGGTGCGCGCTACCCTGATCAGGTAGGCGGCCATAAGCCTTGAGTACCCGAGTTTTATGGCGCCGAGGTCCCCGTTTGGGACGATGTTTATGTTTGGCCACGACGGTGGCGGCCACATAGGTGGCGGATGTCACGAGTTGGCATCAGGGTAACCCAGGACATAGCCCAAAGGGGAGTTTGTCGGAGTGGCCGGGAGAGTGTCATGCAATAGATTGGTTTTGTCGGAATGTCGTTGGTCCACCCGAATGGGAGCACGAGGCCATGAGTTCCGTGGTGTGGGTACAGTGTACTAACCTCTACAGAGTGTATAATCTATCGATAGCCGCGTCCTCGGTCATGGACACAGTTCGTAGTAGGTCACACTATGGGTCAACAGAGATAATAACCTAAATAATAACAACCCTGGTTCGATGAGAAAAGAAGTTGGTTGATCTTTATGTGGTCATGAGATGATCACGATGGTATTCTTGATGATGGTTGATCATGAGGTGATCGTGTGATGATCACGACGGTAAGAAGATTGATACCTATGGTGGTTACGAGATAACCTACGAGCAGAGTAAGTTGGTCCATGAGACCTTAAACATCGACCCCCTTGCATGCTAGTGCTAGTATCATCTTGGTCATATCATGAATTATATGTACATGACATGCTCATGTTGTTGCCATGCTCATGTTGTTGCCATGCTCATGTTGTTCTAGTAGTATTGTGTTCATCTTTGTTGATTAACCTGTAAATGCCATGTTGTTGTATGTCTTGATTGCTTTGGTTGCTGTGAGCTTGCGAGTACATTCAAAGTACTCACCTGGCGTGTCATGCCAGATTGCAGGTGATGCCGTGATTGCTTGTTTGTCGAGGACCCCGAGGTTGTGCTCTAGAATACGTCCCAGCCAGAGTCCCTGCGGAGTGGAGTTCATCACCGTCGTCGTTGTTCCGCTATGAGGATTTATTCCACTTCGAGATGTCTCGCTGCTAGCATAAAGCTATCTGAGCAGGCGAAGTGTCGCCGTGCCCCCTGTAACCTTCGTGCCTTCAGAACCTTTGTACCCGTCTTATTTGTAATAAAGAGCTGATTTGTTCTATGCCAAGTAGTGCTGTATTCCAGAAGACTTGATCTCTGGGCTGGAATACGGGGTGTTTCGGTCTCTGTGAGCCGGGGTGCCACAATTGGTCAACCTTGCAAGTTTGACCTCATTTTGAAAAAAAATCATAGAAAATGAAAAAAGCCTCAAAAAATGAAATCCTTGTGGATGGAGCCCTTTTGTGTCAACTAGTTACTGGGAAAAATCATGTTGACCTATGTTTGGTTATTTTTGAATGTTGCACCTTTTTAAGTAAGTTTTGCATGTTGCACCTTTTTAAGTAAGTTTTGCATGTTGCTATTTTAGGTAACTTTGCATGTTGCACTGTTTTTCAACATGCAAATGGCACTCCACGTAGGAATACACCAACTTAGTAACCACATTCAAACTAAAGTTAATGGCATGATTAAGCTTAGCAAATGTTTGCATAGCAACAATATACTGTTTCATTAAACACTGGGCATCCACATGTTAGATCCTCAGCACTAGCGAGTAGGGGGCAGGAGATGCTTCAGATGGCGAGCCAGGCGGTGGTGGGACCGTTCAGCATTCTGCTCGAACTAAGCCGAGAGCTCATACTACTCCACCACTATTGGGGCAGTCTTGCAACCTGGCTTGGTCTCCAAAGTGAGCAGCGGCAGATCCTCCCCGACATCAGCATCCAACAGCACCTGGTCATCCATCTGCTCATCCCAGTCGTCCACTGGAATCATCAGATTCATACCAGCAGGCGAAGCGATGATCTCCATACCCTCCCTGATTGCCCACCTTTTCTGCAACCTCCTCCTTTGTGATGATCTGCAGACCCCCTGGTAGCTGTAATCTTCTACATCCTCCTCCTGCACCTCGTCAGAATCCTCCAACTGCTCATCCTCCTCGTCAGAATCGTCTTCCTCCTCCTCCTCATCAGAATCCTCATCTTCCTCCTCCTCGTCAGAACCCTCCTCCTCCTCAACGTCTGCGTCCTCCTTTTCTGGTTCGTCGTCGACGACCTCAATAATACGCAAATTAATCGGCCCTTCTGCCTCTGGATTCGGCGACGCGAGGCAGGAGCGGTACTCGTACCAGCGAGCTCGTTGTCGAGAATCCGGCGACTCCATTGCCTCTGCCATTACCCAGAGAAGAATCTCCATTGAGATTGCCCTCTTGTATCCAGGAACCATCTGCTTCAGCTCACCCTTGGTCACTTCCAAGGTCAGGCCCAGCGCATGTGTGACGAGAGCGTTCATGCTCGGAAACCAGGAGCATATTTCCTTGCACTTCACCATCAGCTACTCGTCTCCGGCGCAGAACTCTTCGATCGCCCTCTTCCATCCAGGAATTTCATATGAAATATTTTCAGTAGGTGCAGTAGGTTGAGGAGCAACACTGGGTGCTTCCGGTTGAGGTGAAGATACCCCAAACAAACCCCTCAAAGGATTACTTTCCATGGTGACAAGTGACAGTAAATTTCAGCACGTAATATAAATGTTTCCTTACCAAATTCCACTTACCAAAGGCGCTTCACTCCCTGGTAACGGTGCCAGAAAAGAGTCTTGATGACCCACAAGTATAGGGGATCAATCATAGTCCTTTCGATAAGTAAGAGTGTCAAACCCAACGAGGAGCAGAAGGAAATGACAAGCGGTTTTCAGCAAGGTATTTTCTGCAAGCACTGAAATTATCGGTAACGAGTAGTTTGATAGCAAGATAATTTGTAACAAGTGACAAGTAGCAATAGTAACAAAGAGTGCAGCAAGGTGGCCCAATCCTTTTTGTAGCAAAGGACAAGCCGGAACGATCTCTTATAATATGTAAAGCGTTCTGGAGGACACATGGGAATTTCATCTAGTCACTTTCATCATGTTGGTTTGATTCGCGTTACTTTGATAATTTGATATGTGGGTGGACCGGTGCTTGGCTGCTGTTCTTACTTGAACAAACCTCCCACTTATGATTACCCCCCTTTGCAAGCATCTGCAACTACGAAAGAAGAATTAAGATAACTCTAACCATAGCATTAAACATATGGATCCAAATCAGCCCCTTACGGAATAGCGCATAAACTAGGGTTTAAGCTTCTGTCACTCTAGCAACCCATCATCTAATTACTACTCCACAATGCATTCCCTTAGGCCCAAAGATGGTGAAGTGTCATGTAGTCGACGTTCAAAGGACACCACTAAGAGAATCAACAACATACATATCATCAAAATATCGAACGAATACCAAATTCACATGATTACTTATGACAAGACTTCTACCATGTCCTCAAGAACAAAAGTAACTACTCACACATCATATTCATGTCCAAGATCAGAGGGGTATTGAATAGCATAATAGATCTGAACATATAATCTTCCACCAAATAAACAACCTAGCATCAACTACAAGATGTAATCAACACTACTAGCAACCCACATGTACCAATCTGAGGTTTTGAGACAAGGAGATGAACTAGGGTTTGAGATGAGATGGTGCTTGTGAAGATGTTAATGAAGATTGGTCCTCCCACGATGAGATGATCATTGGTGATGTCGATGGCGACGATTTCCCCCTCCCGGAGGGAAGTATCCCCGGCAGAATCACTCCACCGGAGAGCAAAATAGCTCCTGCCCAAGTTCCACCTCGAGACGGCGGCGCACCGTCCCAAAAGTATTCTCTATATTTTTTCTAGGGCAAAATGACTTATATACCAGAAAACGGGGGCCAGAGGCTAGCCAGGGGCCCCATGAGCCACCAGGGCGCGCCTGGGGGGGGGGGGGATGGCGCGCCCTGGTGCCTCGTGGGCACCTGGGTGGCCCCCTCTAGTATTTATTGGCTCTAGTATTTTTTATTTATTCCAAAATAATTCTCCGTGAAATTTCAGCTCATTTGGAGATGTGCAGAATAGGTATCTCTGACATAGCTTTTTCAGGTCCAGAATTCCAGCTGCTGGCAATCTCCCTCCTTGTGTAAATCTTGCATATTAAGAGAGGAAAGGCATTAGAATTGCTCCACAAAGTGTTATATTGATTAAAAACACTATAAATAACAGTAGGAAAACATGATGCAAAATGGACGTATCAACTCCCACAAGCTTAGACCTCGCTTGTCCTCAAGCGAAAGCCGATATCGATAATCATGTCCACATGTTTAGAGAGAGAGGTGTCGATAAAAACAGAATACGGACATAGTAGCATCATGATCATTATTATAACATCAATATTTATTATCATAGAACTTCTCATGAGCAAGTAACAATTCATCACAATAATGAAGTATAAGGCATAAACTTTCTTGAAAACTAACAAACTATGTTCTCAGTCAACAATGCAATTGCAATTCATCTTATTTTCAGGAAGGGTCTCATGTAGGAGCTTTTTAGCAAGTCCACATACTCAACCATGATATAGTCTTCTATGATTGCTAACACTCACAACATATATATGAAGCAAAAAGTTTCAGCCAGACACAATAGAAAGATAGGGGCTTATAGTTTCGCCTCCCAACTTATTCACCTCAAGGGTGATGTCAACAATAATAACTCATGATCACTCATATCCAACTGGATATATATGCCTAGATCTTTCCCCACCACACGATGCTTGCAAAAGGGAAAAATAAAAAGGAATAGAGGAGAACACTATTGACTCTTGCATAAAAAGTAAATACATAAAAGTAAAAGATAGGCCATTCGCAGAGGGAAGCAGAGGTTGTCATGCGCTTTTTTGTTGTTGGATGCACAAGCTCTTAATGCAAAGGAACGTCACTTTATATTGCCCCTTGTGATAGCAACCTTTATTATGCCGTCTATCGCTTTTATTTCTTTACCATCACAAGTTCGTACAAAGCTTATTTTCCCTTACAATAAAAGTTCAGACATATTTAGAGGCAATTTTTATTGCTTTTTGCACCGATGACAACTTACTTGAAGGATCTTATTCAATCCATAGGTAGATATAGTGGACTCTCATGACATGAAACTGGGTTTAAGGGTTTTGGATGCACAAGTAGTATCTCTACTTGGTGCGGATTTTTGGCTAGCAAAGATATTGGGCAAGCACCACATGTTGGAGGATCTATAACAATATAACTTCTATGTGAATATAAGCAAACATAACTCATTACGTTGTCTTCCTTGTCCAACATCAACAATTTGACATAAAATACTTAATGGGGGCTCACAATCATAAAAGATGTCCAGGATAGTATATTTGCATGTGAATCTTCTCTTCCCTTATTAATTCTTTCATGAATTGCATCATTGACTAATGCTATGTTTGTTAACTTTCAATAAATTTTACCACTTATACTTTTCTTTATGTAATGTCATTACTTTCCATAAGATTAGCATATGATCTTTTTCATTATTTTCATTTCTAAGATTGAAACATGAAAGTAAAGAAGCAAAAACTCAAACTACTCTTCATTATATAACTCTCAACTCGATTACATAGATAGATAGATCATGAAACTAGCACTCGAAAATAGATCATACTAAACTTTTATTTAACTAAATCACGAAATCACTAAGGATCGAACTAAGAATAGGTAAAGATAGCAAAAGTGAAGGTGATACGATACCGGGGCACCTCCCCCAAGATTGGTACAAGCCAAGGGGAGTGCCCATACCCATGTACTGAAGTTTCCTTCTTCGGTGATGGTGGTGATGGTGAAGTGGTGGGCTTGTCCTTCATGACATTAATTAGGATCTCCCTTAGGCTCTGGATTTCCCGGAGCACATGCTGTATCATCTCTGTATTCTTTTGGACTTCGGCCATGATATGTTTATTCTCTGGCCCCCAAGCTTTCTTTCCTGCATCACTTTCACTTGGACGAGAGATATCCCAATTGGAAGGTATGTGCATACGAGGAGTATTTTCAATCCCATTATTGTGAACCAAATTATGAAAGTTGTTCCGATGTAACTTGTGTAAGGGCCTCCTAAGGGGAAACCCTTCTTGTACCTCTGGACTCCCATGGCTTGTAATGCTTCTCACAACTTGATGTGGGTTCAGAATTGTGGAGATGCCGGCAAGGGTGCCCCTCTCGGAGGCCGGATGGTGGACCTCAAGCGAATCTCCATCATCTTCTTCCATGGTAACCTCTCCTTCCCCCTCTCGCCCGAGCTCCAGCTGCAGCAACCAAGCATCGTCCCCCACATTGTTTGAGGAAGAGGAAGACATGATGCCTGGCTTCGAGATCTGACAGAAAACAACATGAAACAAGAACAGAGGAGATTTCTGCGATACGGTGGTCAAAACGTTCGGGAGTATATATAAAGAATTTTTATCTTGCAAAACAAGTATTCTAGAAGAAAAACGGAGTCGAGAAGGCTCACGAGGGGCCCACGAGCCACCAGGGCGCGCCTGGGGGGGTGGCGCGCCCTGGTGCCTCGTGGGCACCAGGTGGGTCCCCTCGGCTGCTTTTATTTTTGTAATTTTTTAAATATTCTAAAACTGACAGAAAATATTTTTATGGAATTTTTGGAGTCGGTTTACTTACCGTACCACATACCTACCCCTTTTCAGGGTTCTGGAGCGTTCCGGAAGGTCTCTCTTATGTATTCTTCCGGTGTAATTGTTTCAATAATATTAGTTTCAACATTAATGGGGGTACCTGAAATATAGTGCTTAATTCTTTGCCCGTTCACCACTCTCGGATTAGTGCCTTCGGAGTTGTTTATTTTGATGGCTCCGGAACGGTAAACTTCTTCGATGATATACGGTCCTTCCCATTTAGAGAGGAGTTTTCCTGCAAAGAATCTCAAACGAGAATTGTACAATAGAACTTGCTCACCCAATTTAAATTCCCGTTTTTGAATTCTTCTATCATGCCATCTTTTAACTTTTTCTTTAAACAATTTGGCATTTTCATAAGCTTGGGTTCTCCGATCATCTAATGAGCTAATATCAAATAACCTCTTTTCACCGGCAAGTTTAAAATCATAATTGAGTTCTTTAATTGCCCAATATGCTTTATGTTCTAACTCAAGAGGTAAATGACATGCTTTTCCATAAACCATTTTATAAGGAGACATACCCATAGGATTTTTATAAGCAGTTCTATAAGCCCATAATGCATCGTCAAGTTTCTTAGACCAATTCTTTCTAGATCTATTGACAGTTTTTGGCAAAATTAATTTTATTTCTCTATTGCTCAATTCTACTTGACCACTAGTTTGAGGGTGATAGGGAGATGCAATTCTATGGTTGACATCATATTTAGCAAGCAATTTACGGAATGCACCATGAATAAAGTGTGAACCAACATCAGTCATTAAATATCTAGGGACTCCAAACCTTGGGAAAATAACTTCTTTAAGCATTTTAATAGAAGTGTTATGATCAGCACTACTAGTTGGAATAGCTTCTACCCACTTAGTAACGTAATCAACAACAACTAAAATATGAGTATAACCATTGGACTTAGGAAAATGTCCCATATAATCAAATCCCCAAACATCAAATGGTTCAATAGCAAGTGAATAATTCATAGGCATTTCCTGACGTCTACAAACATTACCAATTCTTTGACATTCATCACAAGATAAGACAAATTTACGAGCATCCTTGAAAAGAGTAGGCCAATAAAAACCAGATTGTAATACCTTGTGTGCAGTTCTGTCCCCCGCATGGTGTCCTCCGTAAGCCTCGGAGTGACACTTCCATAGGATTTGTTTCTGTTCATGCTCAGGTATACAACGTCTAATAATACCATCTACTCCTTCTTTATAAAGATGTGGGTCATTCCAAAAGTAATGTCTTAAATCATAGAAGAAGTTTCTCTTTTGTTGGTATGTGAAACTAGGTGGTATAAATTTAGCAACAATATAATTAGCATAGTCTGCATACCAAGGAGTATTACGAGAAGCATTTATGACAGCTAATTGTTCATCAAGAAAATCATCATTAATAGGTAGTGGGTCATCAAGAACATTTTCCATTCTAGACAAATTATCTGCTACGGGATTCTCAGCTCCCTTTCTATCAATAATATGCAAGTCAAATTCTTGTAGCAATAAAACCCACCTAACGAGTCTAGGTTTAGCATCTTTCTTTTCCATAAGATATTTAATAGCAGCATGATCGGTGTGAACAATTACTTTAGAATCAACTATATAAGATCTGAATTTGTCACACGCAAACACCACTGCTAGAAATTCTTTTTCAGTAGTAGCATAATTTCTTTGGGCACTGTCTAGAGTTTTACTAGCATAGTGGATAACATTTAATTTCTTATCAACTCTGTCTCCTAGAACAGCACCAACAGCATAATCACTAGCATCACACATAATTTCAAAAGGCAAGTTCCAATCAGGTGGTTGAACAATAGGTGCAGTGGTTAAGGCTTTCTTAAGTGTTTCAAAGGCTTCTACACAATCATCATCAAAAACAAATGGAACATCTTTTTGCAAAAGATTGGTAAGAGGCCTAGAAATTTTAGAGAAGTCTTTAATAAACTTTCTATAGAAACCAGCATGACCAAGGAAACTTCTTATACCTTTAATATCTTTAGGACATGGCATTTTCTCAATAGCATCAACCTTAGCTTTATCAACTTCAATACCTCTTTCAGAAATTTTATGCCCCAAGACAATACCTTCATTCACCATAAAGTGGCACTTCTCCCAATTCAAGACAACATTAGTCTCTTCACATCTCTGCAAAAATCGATCTAGGTTGCTTAAGCAATCATCAAAAGAAGTTCCGTAAACGGAGAAATCATCCATGAAAACCTCAACAATCTTTTCACAAAAGTCAGAGAATATAGTAGTCATACATATTTGAAAGGTAGCAGGTGCATTGCATAAACCGAAAGGCATACGTCTATAAGCATAAGTTCCAAAAGGACAAGTAAAGGTGGTTTTCTCTTGATCGGGTTGTGATACAGGTATTTGAGAAAAACCAGAATAACCATCTAGGAAACAAAAATGTGTATGCTTAGATAATCTTTCTAACATTTGATCAATAAAAGGTAAGGGGTAATGATCTTTTCTAGTAGCTTTGTTTAATTTTCTAAAATCAATTACCATCCTATAAGGAGTTACAATTCTTTGTGTAATGAGTTCATTTTTATCATTAGGGACAACGGTGATACCTCCTTTCTTAGGGACACAATGAACGGGACTTACCCATCTACTATCAGCTATGGGATAGATTATACCTGCTTCTAGAAGTTTTAATATTTTAGTTCTTACCACCACTTTCATCTTAGGATTTAATCGCCGTTGGTGGTCGAGAACTGGTTTAGCATCAGGCTCCATATTAATTTTGTGCTGACATAGAGTGGGACTAATGCCTTTAAGATCATCAAGAGTATATCCAATAGCAGCTCGGTGCTTCCTCAGAGTTTTAAGTAATCTCTTTTCTTCATGCTCTGAAAGGTTAGCACTAATAATAACAGGATATATCTTCTTTTCATCAAGGTAAGCATATTTCAATGTATCAGGCAACTGCTTCAATTCATATACAGGATCACCTTTGGGTGGAGAAGGGCCTCCAAGAGTTTCAACAGGCAAATTGTGTTTAAGGATAGGTGGTTGATCAAAGAACATCTTATCTATTTCATTTCTTTCATTCATATGCATGTCGTTTTCATGGTCTAGGAAATATTGTTCTAACGGATCAGTAGGAGGTACGGCAATAGAAGCAAGACCAATAATTTCATCTTTACTAGGCAATTCTTTATCATGAGGTTGTCTACGAAACTTGGAGAAATTAAACTCATGAGATATACCACCAAAATCAACACTAACAGTTTCTTTAGCGCAATCAATCTTGGCGTTAACAGTGTTCAAGAAAGGTCTACCAAATATAATGGGACAAAAATCGTGTTGTGGATCACCGAGGACTACGAAATCAGTAGGGTATTTTCTTTTTCCACACAAGACTTCAACATCTCTAACGATCCCAAGTGGTGTAATGGTATCTCTGTTTGCAAGCTTAGTAGTAACATCAATGTCCTCTATTTCAACAGGTGCAATATCATTCATAATTTCTTGGTATAAAGTAAACGGAATAGCACTCACACTAGCACCCAAATCACATAAGCCATGATAACAATGATCTCCTATTTTAATAGAGACAATAGGCATGCCTACAACGGGTCTGTTTTTTATCTTTATGATCTGGTTTAGCAATTCTAGCTGCTTCATCACAGAAGTAAATAACATGCCCATCTATATTATCGACCAAGAGATCTTTGACCATAGCAACATTAGGTTCAACTTTAATTTGTTCAGAGGGTCTAGGTGCTCTAATATTACTTTTGTTAACCACAGTTGAAACTTTAGCATGTTCCTTAATCCTAACAGGAAAAGGTGGTTTCTCAATATAAGCAGTAGGCACAACTGGATCAGCATGGTAAACAATTGTTTCTTCTTTAACACTAATGGGTTCTTCTTTTAATTCAATAGGTGGGTGATATTTAAACCACTTCTCCTTAGGGAGATCAACATGAGTAGCAAATGATTCACAAAAGGAAGCTACTATCTCAGAGTCAAGTCCATATTTAGTGCTAAACTTATGAAAAGCATCGGTAGCCATAAAAGATTTAACACAATCAAACTCAAGTATTATACCTGACTCATTACCTTTGTCGAGTTCCCAATCTTCAGAGTTGCGTTTAATTCTTTCCAGAAGATCCCATCTGAATTCAATAGTTTTCTTCATAAAGGAGCCAGTCGAAGAAGAATCGAGCATGGTTTGATTATCATGAGAAAGCCGGGCATAAAAATTCTGTAAGATAATTTCTCTTGAGAGCTCATGATTGGGGCATGCATGCAACATATACTTAAGCCTCCTCCAAGATTGAGCGATGCTTTCTCCTTCATGAGGCCAAAAATTATATATATAATTTCGATCACGATGAACCAAATGCATAGGATAGAATTTCTGATGGAATTTCAGTTTCAATCGGTTCCAGTCCCATGTATCAGTATCATCACATAGCCTATACCATGTCAATGCCTTTCCCCCCAAAGATAAAAGGCCCCCAAAGATAAAAGGAATACCTTCTTCTTAACTCCATCTCCGGATATAACTGCAAGCTTAAACAATCCACAAATTTCACCCACATAGATCAAGTGCATATCAGGATGTACCGTTCCATCTCCTGCATAAGGATTAGCTAGCAGTTTCTCTATCATACCCGGAGGAATTTCATATGAAATATTTTCAGTAGGTGCAGTAGGTTGAGGAGCAACACTGGGTGCTTCCGGTCGAGGTGAAGATACCCCGAACAAACCCCTCAAAGGATTACTTTCCATAGTGACAAGTGACAGTAAATTTCAGCATGTAATATAAATGTTTCCTTACCTAATTCCACTTACCAAAGGCGCTTCACTCCCCGGCAACGGCGCCAGAAAAGAGTCTTGATGACCCACAAGTATAGGGGATCAATCGTAGTCCTTTCGATAAGTAAGAGTGTTGAACCCAACGAGGAGCAGAAGGAAATGACAAGCGGTTTTCAGCAAGGTATTTTCTGCAAGCACTAGTGAAGATGTTGATGAAGATTGGTCCTCCCATGATGAGAGGATCGTTGGTGATGTCGATGGCGACGATTTCCGGGAAGTATCCCCGGCAGAATCGCTCTACCGGAGAGCAAAATAGCTCCTGCCCAAGTTCCGCCTCGAGATGGTGGCGCACCATCCCAAAAGTCTTCTCTATATTTTTTCTAGGGCAAAATGACTTATATACCAGAAGATGGGGGCCAGAGGCTGGCCAGGGGCCGCACGAGCCACCAGGGCGCGTCTGGGAGGGGGGGGGGGGTGGCGCGCCCTGGTGCCTTGTGGGCACCTGGGTGGCCCCCTCTGGTATTTCTTGGCTCCGGTATTTTTTGTTTATTCCAAAATAATTCTCCGTGAAATTTCAGCTCATTTGGAGATGTGCAGAATAGGTATCTCTGACATAGCTTTTTCAGGTCCAGAATTCCAGCTGCCGGCAATCTCCCTCCTTGTGTAAATCTTGCATATTAAGAGAGGAAAGGCATTAGAATTGCTCCACAAAGTGTTATATTGATTAAAAACACTATAAACAACAGTAGGAAAACATGATGCAAAATGGACGTATCAATAAGATGGCTGCTAAACCTGAGTCACAATCTAGTAATGATGAAGATATTAAAGTGATTGGTGTCTCACCTATTGAATCTTTATTTAGTAACATAAAACTTGATGAAAAAGGGACTGAAGATGAGTCAACTTTAGCTAGAGAGCGTCCCACTTGTTTGGAGGGTGATGATCTTAATGATAAAAATGAAAAAAGTGGGTTTGGAGAGGTCAAAACTTTAAATTGTAATGCACCCACTACTTTGGATTACAAGGAATTTAATTATGATAGTTGTTCTTGTTGGGGAACGTTGCATGGGAAACAAAAATTTTCCTATGCACACACAAGATCTATCCATGGTGATGAGCATCTACGAGAGGGAGAGTGAATCTACATACCCTTGTAGATCGCTAAGCGGAAGCGTTAAGAAACGCGGTTGATGTAGTCGAACGTCTCCGCGATCCAAATCGCAAGTCGTCCCTCGAACCGATCACGAACTAGTGCCGAACGGACGGCACCTCCGCGTTCAACACACGTACGGCTTGATGACGCCTTCACCTCCTCGATCCAGCGAGCGATGGTGAAGTAGTAGATGAGTTCCGGCAGCACGACGGCGTGGTGATGGTGGTGAGGAACAATCTCTGCAGGGCTTCGCCAAGCGCTACGGAGATTATGACGGAGGAACTAGAGGGTTAGGGTTGCCGCACACGGCTTGGGGAAATCTTGATGTGTTCCGGGTGCTAGCCCTGCCCCTCTATTTATATGTTGAGCCCTGGGGTCGAAACTTGGAGAAAGAGCCTCCTCAAAGTCAGTTTGGCCCGCAAGGCAAGAGTCCTGCTCGGACTCCAGGACCAGACGCCAGGGTCCTCGGCGTCTGGCCCCAGACGCCAGGGTCCCTGGCGTCTGGCCCCTGGCCTCCGCAAAACTTCCTTTTGCACCTTCCTAAAGCCTCGTGGGCTTTACCCCTTGGCCCAAATAAAGTGTTCTCGTACCCGAACATTTCGGGAAACATCCGAAACTCCTTCCGGTGAATTCCGGAACCCTTCCAGAGACCAAACACTATTATCCCATATATCAATCTTTACCTCCGGACTATTCCAGAGCTCCTCGTCATGTTCGGGATCTCATCCGGGACTCCGAACAACTTTCGGTCACCAACATAACAACTCAACTATACTTATATCGTCACCAAACGTTAAGTGTGTAGACCCTGTGGGTTCGAGAACTATGTAGACATGACCGAGACACCTCTACGGTCAATAACCAATAGCGGGACCTGGATGCCCATATTGGCTCCTACATATTCTACGAAGATCTTTATTGGTTGAACCTCTATGTCAAGGATTCAGTTAATCCCGTATGATGTTCCCTTTGTTTATCAGTATGTTACTTGCCCGAGATTCGATCGTCGGTATCTCTATACCTAGTTCAATCTCGTTACCGGCAAGTCTCTTTACTCGTTCCGTAATACAAGATCCCGTGGCTAACACTTTAGTCACATTGCTTGCAAGGCTTATAGTGATGTTGTATTACCGAGTGGGCCCTGAGATACCTCTCCGTCACACGGAGTAACAAATCCCAGTCTTGATCCATGCCAATTCAACAGACACCCTCAGAGATACCTGTAGAGCATCTTTATAGTCACCCAGTTACGTTGCGACGTTTGATACACACAAGGTATTCCTCCGGTGTCAGTGAGTTGCATGATCTCATGGTCAAAGGAACAGATACTTGACATGCAGAAAACAATAGCAATAAACTGACACGATCATATGCTACGTTTACAGTTTGGGTCTTGTCCATCACATCATTCTCCTAATGATGTGATCCCGTTATCAAATGACATCTCATGTCCATGGCTAGGAAACCTTCACCATCTTTTGATCAACGAGCTAGTCAACTAGAGGCTTACTAGGGACACAATGTTGTCTATGTACCCACACATGTATTTGAGTTTCCAATCAATACAATTATAGCATGGATAATAAACGATTATCATGAACAAGGAAATATAATAATAACCAATTTATTATTGCCTCTAGGGCATATTTCCAACAGTCTCCCACTTGCACTAGAGTCAATAATCTAGTTCACATCACTATGTGATTTACATTGTAATGAATCGAACACCCATACAGTTCTGGTGTTGTTCATGTTTAGCCCTTGGAAGAGGTATAGTCATCAGATCTGCAACATTCAGATCCGTGTGTACTTTGCAAATATTTATGTCGTCCTCCTTGATGTAATCGCGGATGGAATTGAAGCGTCGCTTTATGTGTCTGGTCCTCTTGTGAAATCTTGGTTCCTTGGCTAGAGCAATGGCACCAGTGTTATCACAAAACAGAGTCATTGGGTTAAGCGCACTAGGCACTACTCCAAGATCTGCATGAACTCCTTCATCCAGACACCTTCCTTCGCCGCCTCCGAGGCAGCGATGTACTCCGCTTCGCATGTAGAATCAGCTACCACGCTCTGCTTGGAACTGCACCAGCTAACCGCACCCCCATTAAGAATAAATACGTATCCGGTTTGCGACTTAGAGTCATCCGGATCAGTGTCAAAGCTTGCATCGACGTAACCTTTTACGACGAGCTCTTGATCACCTCCATAAACGAGAAACATGTCCTTAGTACTTTTCAGGTACTTCAGGATATTCTTGACCGCCGTCCAGTGTTCCATTCCTGGATCACTTTGAAACCTTCCGACCATACTTATGGCAAGGCTGACATCGGGTCTTGTGCACAGCATTGCATACATGATAGAGCCTATGGCTGAAGCATAGGGGATGACACTCATCTTTTCTCTATCTTCTGCAGTCACTGGGCATTGAGTCTTACTCAACTTCACACCTTGCAATACAGGCAAGAACCCCTTCTTGGACTGATCCATTTTGAACTTCTTCAAAACTTTGTCAAGGTATGTGCTTTGTGAAAGTCCTATCAAGCGTCGTGATCTATCTCTATAGATCTTGATGCCTAATATGAAAGCAGCTTCTCCTAGGTCCTTCATTGAAAAACTCTTGTTCAAATATTCCTTCATGCTTTCCAACATTTCTATATTGTTTCCAATCAGTAATATGTCATCCACATATAATATTAGAAACGCTATAGAGCTCCCACTCACTTTCTTGTAAATACAAGCTTCTCTGTAAACTTGTATAAACTCGAACGCTTTGATCACCTCATCAAAGCGAAGATTCCAACTCCGAGATGCTTGCACTAGTCCATAAATGGATCGCTGGAGTTTGCAAACTTTGTCAGCATTCTCTGGATCGACAAAACCTTCTGGTTGCATCATATACAACTCTTCCTTAAGGAAACCGTTAAGGAACGCTGTTTTGACATCCATCTGCCAAATTTCATAATCGAAAAAGGCAGCTATTGCTAACATGATTCTGACGGACTTAAGCATCGCTACGGGTGAGAAGGTCTCATCGTAGTCAACTCCTTGAACTTGTGAAAAACCCTTTGCCACAAGTCGAGCTTTATAGACGGTGACATTACCGTCCGCGTCCGTCTTCCTCTTAAAGATCCATTTGTTCTGAATGGCCTTACGCCCTTCAGGTAATACTTCCAAAGTCCACACTTTGTTTTCATACATCGATCCCATCTCGGATTTCATGGCCTCTAACCACTTCTCGGAATCCGGGCCCATCATCGCTTCTCCATAGCTCGTAGGTTCATCGTTGTCCAACAACATGACTTCTAAGACAGGGTTGCCGTACCACTCAGGAGCAGTACGCGTCCTTGTCGACCTACGAGGTTCGATAGCAACTTGATCCAAAGCTTCATGATCATCATCATTAACTTCCTCTTCAGCTGATGTAGGCTCTACAGAAACATCTTTCTGTGCTGCGCTACTCTCAGGTTGAAGTAAAGGTTTCAACAACCTCATCAAGTTCTATCTTCCTCCCACTCAATTCTTTCGAGAGAAACTCTTTCTCAAGAAACGTTCCGTTTTTAGCGACAAACACTTTGCCTTCGGATCTGAGGTAGAAGGTATACCCAACTGTCTCTTTTGGGTATCCTATGAAGACACATTTCTCCGCTTTGGGTTCCAGCTTTTCAGGCTGAAGCTTTTTGACATAAGCATCACATCCCCAAACTTTAAGAAACGACAGCTTTGGCTTCTTGCCAAACCAAAGTTCATATGGCGTCGTCTCAATGGATTTCGATGGTGCCCTATTTAAAGTGAATGCAGCTATCTCTAATGCATAACCCCAAAACGATAGTGGCAAATCGGCAAGAGACATCATAGATCGCACCATATCCAATAAGGTTCGATTACGACGTTCGGACACACCATTACGCTGTGGTGTTCCAGGCGGTGTTAGTTGTGAAACAATTCCACATTGTCTTAAGTGACTGCCAAACTCATAACTCAGATATTCTCCTCCTCGATCAGATCGTAGGAATTTAATCTTCTTGCTACGATGATTCTCAACTTCACTCTGAAATTGTTTGAACTTTTCAAACGTTTCAGACTTGTGTTTCATTAAGTAAATATACCCATATCTACTTAAGTCATCAGTGAAGGTGAGAAAGTAACGATAACCACCGCGCGCCTCAATGCTCATCGGACCGCACACATCAGTATGTATGATTTCCAATAAGTCACTTGCCCGTTCCATTGTTCCAGAGAACGGCGTTTTAGTCATCTTGCCCATGAGGCATGGCTCAGATGTGTCAAGTGATTCAAAATCAAGTGACTCCAAAAGTCCATCAGCATGGAGCTTCCTCATGCGTTTTACGCCAATATGACCTAAACGGCAGTGCCACAAGAAAGTGGTATTATCATTATCAATCCTACATCTTTTGGCATCAATGTTATGAACATGTGTATCATTACTATCGAGATTCAATAAGAATAAACCCCTTACATTGGGTGCATGACCATAAAAGATATTACTCATATAAATAGAACAACCATTATTCTCTGATTTAAATGAGTAACCGTCTCGCAATAAACAAGATCCAGATATAATGTTCATGCTTAACGCAGGCACTAAATAACAATTATTCAGGTTCATCACTAATCCCGATGGTAATCGAAGAGCGAGCGTGCCGACGGCGATCACATCAACCTTGGAACCATTTCCCACGCGCATCGTCACTTCGTCCTTTGCCAGCCTCCGTCTATTCCGCAGTTCCTGTTTTGAGTTGCAGATATGAGCAACCGCACCGGTATCAAATACACAGGCACTACAACGACAGTTGGTAAGGTACACATCAATAACATGTATATCATATATACCTTGTTTGTTGTTGGCCGCCTTCTTGTTAGCCAAATACTCGGGGCAGTTCCGCTTCCAGTGTCCAGTTCCCTTGCAATGAAAACACACAGTTTCTGGTTTGGGCCCAGCCTTGGGTTTCTTCACGAGAGGAGCAACTGCTTTGCCACTCTTCTTGGAGTTACCCTTCTTACCCTTGCCATTTTTCTTGAAACTAGTGGTTTTATTGACCATCAACACTTGATGCTCCTTCTGAATTTCAGACTCAGCGGCTTTCAGCATCGCAAACAGCTCGGCGACTGACTTGTTCATCCCGTGCATGTTATAGTTCAACACGAAGCTCTTGTAGCTAGGTGGCAATGATTGAAGAACTCTGTCAGTGATAGCCTCTGGCGGAAGGGGCATCCCCAATTCAGCCAGACGGGTGGAGTACCTAGACATTCTGAGTACGTGATCACTGATAGACCCGTTCTCCTCCATCTTGCAAGCATAGAACTTATCGGAGATCTCATATCTCTCGATCCGGGCATTCTTCTGAAAGATAAACTTCAACTCTTGGAACATCTCATATGCTCCATGACGTTCAAAACGTCTTTGAAGTCCCGGTTCTAACCCATACAATATTGCACATTGAACTATTGAGTAATCTTCAGAACGAGCCTGCCAGGCGTTCACAACGTCTAGAGACTCAACTGGAGCGGGTGGATCACCAAGCGGTGCATCAAGGACATAAGCCTTCTGGGAAGCCGTAAGGATAATCCTTAGATTACGGGCCCAGTCCACAAAGTTACTTCCATCATCTTTCAACTTAGCTTTCTCTAGGAACGCATTAAAATTCAGGGGTGCTACTGCGCGAGCCATGATCTACAACATAAATATAGCAAAGACAACTTAGACTATTGTTCTAGATAATGAGTTTAGTTAATCATATTACTTAAAAAACTCCCACTCAAATTGACATCCCTCCGGTCATTCGAGCGTAACATGATCCAAATCCACCAACTCAAGTCCGATCATCACGTGAGTTGAGGTGGTTTCAATGGTGAACATCTTCATGTTGATCATATCTACTATATGACTCATGTTCGACCTTTCTGTCTCTTGTGTTCCGAGGCCATGTCTGTACATGCTAGGCTCGTCAAGTTTAACCCGAGTGTTCCGCACGTGCAACATGGCTTACACCCGTTGTATGTGAACGTAGAGTCTATCACACCCGATCATCACGGCGTGTCTCGAAACGACGAACTTTCGCAACGGTGCACACTCGGGGAGAACACAATTTATCTTGAAATTTAAGTGAGGGATCACCTTATAATGCTACCGTCGTCCTAAGCAAAATAAGATGCATAAAAGGATTAACATCACATGCAAATCATAAGTGACATGATATGGCCATGAACTCGTGCTTTTGATCTCCATCTCCAAAGCACCGGCATGATCTCCATCGTCACCGGCATGACACCATGATCTCCATCAACGTGTCGCCATGAGGTTGTCGCGCCGACTGTTGCTTCCACAACTATTGCTAACGTTTAGCGATAAAGTAAAGCATTACATAGCGCTTAATGATTGACACGCAGGTCATACAATAATTAAAGACAACTCTATGGCTCCTGCCAGTTGCCGTACTCATCGACATGCAAGTCGTGATATTCTATACAACACATGATCATCTCATACATCACATATATCTCATCATGTAATTGGCCATATCATATCACAACATACCCTGCAAAAACAAGTTAGACGTCCTCTAATTGTTGTTGCAAATTTTACGTGGCTGCTACGGGTTTGCAAGAACCGTTCTTACCTACGCAAAACCACAACGTGGTGTAGCGATTGCTTTTTGATCTTCTAAAAGAACCCTCTTCATTGAAATCGATTCAACTAAAGTGAGAGAGACAGACACCCGCTAGCCATCTTTATGCAACAAAGTTACATGTCAGTTGAAGCAACCGGTCTCTCGTAAGCGTACGGGTAATGTTGGTCCGGGCCGCTTCATCTCACAATACCGCCGAATCAAGTATCAACTAGTAACGGCAAGCAATATGTATACACCCACGCCCACAACTCGTTTGTGTTCTACTCGAGATCTCATCTACGCATAGACCTAGCTCAGATGCCACTGTTGGGGAACGTTGCATGGGAAACAAAAATTTTCCTACGCACACGCAAGATCTATCCATGGTGATGAGCATCTACGAGAGGGAGAGTGAATCTACATACCCTTGTAGATCGCTAAGCGGAAGCGTTAAGAAACGCGGTTGATGTAGTCGAACGTCTCCGCGATCCAAATCGCAAGTCGTCCCTCGAACCGATCACGAACTAGTGCCGAACGGACGGCACCTCCGCGTTCAACACACGTACGGCTTGATGACGCCTTCACCTCCTCGATCCAGCGAGCGATGGTGAAGTAGTAGATGAGTTCCGGCAGCACGACGGCGTGGTGATGGTGGTGAGGAACAATCTCTGCAGGGCTTCGCCAAGCGCTACAGAGATTATGACGGAGGAACTAGAGGGTTAGGGTTGCCGCACACGGCTTGGGGAAATCTTGATGTGTTCCGGGTGCTAGCCCTGCCCCTCTATTTATATGTTGAGCCCTGGGGTCGAAACTTGGAGAAAGAGCCTCCTCAAAGTCGGTTTGGCCCGCAAGGCAAGAGTCCTGCTCGGACTCCAGGACCAGACGCCAGGGTCCTCGGCGTCTGGCCCCAGACGCCAGAGTCCCTAGCGTCTGGCCCCTGGCCTCCGCAAAACTTCCTTTTGCACCTTCCTAAAGCCTCGTGGGCTTTACCCCTTGGCCCAAATAAAGTGTTCTCGTACCCGAACATTTCGGGAAACATCCGAAACTCCTTCCGGTGAATTCCGGAACCCTTCCGGAGACCAAACACTATTATCCCATATATCAATATTTACCTCCGGACTATTCCAGAGCTCCTCGTCATGTCCGGGATCTCATCCGGGACTCCGAACAACTTTCGGTCACCAACATAACAACTCAACTATACTTATATCGTCACCAAACGTTAAGTGTGTAGACTCTGCGGGTTCGAGAACTATGTAGACATGACCGAGACACCTCTACGGTCAATAACCAATAGCGGGACCTGGATGCCCATATTGGCTCCTACATATTCTACGAAGATCTTTATCGGTTGAACCTCTATGTCAAGGATTCAGTTAATCCCGTATGATGTTCCCTTTGTTTATCGGTATGTTACTTGCCCGAGATTCGATCGTCGGTATCTCTATACCTAGTTCAATCTCGTTACCGGCAAGTCTCTTTACTCGTTCCGTAATACAAGATCCCATGGCTAACACTTTAGTCACATTGCTTGCAAGGCTTATAGTGATGTTGTATTACCGAGTGGGCCCTGAGATACCTCTCCGTCACACGGAGTAACAAATCCCAGTCTTGATCCATGCCAATTCAACAGACACCCTCGGAGATACCTGTAGAGCATCTTTATAGTCACCCAGTTACGTTGCGACGTTTGATACACACAAGGTATTCCTCCGGTGTCAGTGAGTTGCATGATCTCATGGTCAAAGGAACAGATACTTGACATGCAGAAAACAATAGCAATAAACTGACACGATCATATGCTACGTTTACAGTTTGGGTCTTGTCCATCACATCATTCTCCTAATGATGTGATCCCGTTATCAAATGACATCTCATGTCCATGGCTAGGAAACCTTCACCATCTTTTGATCAACGAGCTAGTCAACTAGAGGCTTACTAGGGACACAGTGTTGTCTATGTACCCACACATGTATTTGAGTTTCCAATCAATACAATTATAGCATGGATAATAAACGATTATCATGAACAAGGAAATATAATAATAACCAATTTATTATTGCCTCTAGGGCATATTTCCAACAGTTCTTTAATTGAGTGTATTTCCTTTTTGCAATCCATGATTATCTCACCAAATGCATATGAACAAAATAAAGCTTTCACTAAACATATTGTAGAAGCTATGATAAAAGCTCATGAAGAAAAACTTGAGTTGGAAGTTTCAATTCCTAGAAAATTACAAGATGAATGGGAACCCACTATTAAAGTTAAAATTAAAGATTATGAATGTAATGCTCTATGTGATCTTGGTGCTAGTGTTTCCACTATACCAAAGTCCTTGTGTGATGTGCTAGGTCTCACCGATATGGATCCTTGTTCCCTTAATTTGCATCTTGCGGATTCCACTATTAAAAAACCATTGGGTAGAATAAATGATGTGCTTATTCTTGCAAATAGAAATTTTGTGCCATGAATTTTATTATTCTTGACATTGAATGCAATCCTTCTTGTCCTATAATACTTCGTAGGCCTTTCCTACAAACCATAGGTGCTATTATTGATATGAAAGAAGGTAATATAAGATTTCAATTTCCATTAAAGAAAGGGATGGAACACTTCCCTAGAAATAGAATTAAGCTTCCATATGAATCTATTATGAGGGCCACCTATGGAATTAATTTGAAGGATGACAACACTTGAAACTATGCATTATGCCTAGCTAGGGGCATAAAACAATAGCGCTTGTTGGGAGGCAACCCAATGAATAAAATAATTTTTTGTTTTACCTTCTGTTTTTGTGTGTTTACACAATTATAGCCTCTGTTATGATTGTGTTTTTATCTTTTAGTGTTTGTGCCAAGTAATGCCTTTGGGATGATTTGGAAGATAGTATGATTGATGTTGTTGGAAAACAGAAACTTTTGCGTCGAGTGCTGGAATTTTTTTTTTGCTGGAGCATGATAAAATTCTGAGTTTTTTACACAGTATTGATATATGAATTGCCCACGTTGTCCTAATTTTTCATAATTTTTTGAGTTACAGAAGTATAGCTTTTAAATAGATCTTTACAGACTGTTCTGTTTTAGACAGATTCTGTTTTTGTTGCATAGTTTGCTTATTTTGATGAATCTATGGATCGTATCGGGAGGTATGAGTCATGGAGAAGTTGGAGTATAGTAGCATTATGCCAATATTAAATATGAATCAATTTACAAGAGTACCTAAAGTTTAAGATTTGTTTGTTATACTAACGGATCTCACGAGGTTTCTGTTGAGTTTTGTGTGCTGAAGTTTTCAAGTTTTGGGTGAGACTACGATGGATAAAGGAATAAGGAGCGGCAAGAGCCTAAGCTTGGGGATGCACAAGGTTACCCCAAGGTAATATTCAAGGAAGACTCAAGCATCTAAGCTTGGGGATGCCCCGGAAGGCATCCCCTCTTTCGTCTACATTCTATCGGTAACTCACTTGGAGCTATATTTTTATTCATCACATGATATGTGTTTTACTTGGAGCGTCTTGTGATATAGTTTGTTTGCTTTTTAGTTTGTCACAATCATCTTTGCTGAACACACCTTTTTGAGAGGGACACACATTATTCATGATTTGTTAGAATACTCTATGTGCTTCACTTATACCTTTTGAGCTAGGCAGTTGCTCTAGTGCTTCACTTATATCTTTTAGAGCACGGCGGTGGTTATATTTTAAAGAAATAGTTGCACTCTCATGCTTCACTTATATCTTTTTGAGAGTCTATTGAATAGCAATGGTAATATGCATGGGTTATGAATTTGGTCCTAATATGATAGGTATTCAAGAGGGATATAATAAAAACTTTCATGTAGATCACTGAATATGATAAGTTTGATTCCTTGCAATAGTTTTGTGATATTAAGATGGTAATATGTGGGAGGTGCTAGTAGATAATTGTGGTTTAGTAAGAATATTGGTGTTAAGGTTTGTGATTCCCGAAGCATGCACGTATGATATGTCGTTATGCTAAGAAGTTGGAGCATGATTTATTATTGATTGTCTACCTTATGAGTGGTGGTCGGGGACGAGCGATGGTCTTTTCCTACCAATCTATCCCCCTAGGGGCATGCATAGTAGTACTTTGCTTTGAGGGCTAATAAACTTCCATAATAAGTATGTGAGTTCTTTATGACTAATGTGAGTCCATGGATTATACGCACTCTCACCTTTTCGCAATTTGCTAGCTTCTTCGGTACCGTGCATTGCCCTTTCTCACATCGAGAGTCGGTGGAAACTTCGCCGGTGCATCCAAACCCCGTGATATGATAAGCTCTATCACACATAAGCCTCCTTATATCTTCCTCAAAATAGCCACCATACCTACCTATCATAGCATTTCCATAGCCATTCTGAGATATATTGCCATGCAACTTCCACCGTTCCGTTTTTATGACACACATCGTCATTGTCATATTGCTTTGCATGATCATATAGCTGACATAATATTTGTGGCTCAGCCACCGTTCATCATTTTTTATACATGTTACGCTAGTATCATTGCACATCCTGGTACACCGCCAGTGGCATTCATATAGAGTCATATTTTTGTTCTAGTTTCGAGTTGTAATTTTTTTGAGTTATAAGTAAATAGAAGCATGATGATCATCATTATTAGAGCAATGTCCCAGTGAGGAAATATAAAAGAAAAAAGAAAAAAAAGAGGCCAAAAAGTGCCCACGAAAAAAAGAGAAAAAAAAAGAAAAGAAAAAAGAAAAAAAGAAAAAAATGAGAGAAAAAGAGAGAAGGGGCAGTGTTACTATCCTTTTCCATACTTGTGCTTCAAAGTAGCACCATGTTTTTCATATAGATAGTCTCCTGTTTAGTCACTTTCATACACTAGTGTGAATTTTTCATTATTGAACTTGGCTTGTATATTCCGATGATGGGCTTCCTCAAATGCCCGAGGTCTTCATGAGCAAGCAAGTTGGATGCACACCCACTTAGTTTTCATGTTGAGCTTTCATACACTTATAGCTCTTAGTGCATCCGTTGCATGGCAATCCTTACTCCTCGCATTAACATCAATTGATGGGCATCTCCATAGCCCGTTGATTAGCCGCATTGATGTGAGACTATCTTCTTATTTTTGACTTCCCCTTATTAATCTCTACCACCACACTTTATTCCACCCATAGTGCTATATCCATGGCTTGCGCTCATGTATTGCGTGGGGGCTGAAAAAGCTGAGGCGCATTAAAAAGTATGAACCAATTGCTCGGCTTGTCATCGGGGTAGTGCATGATAAATACTTTGTGTTAAGAAGATGGAGCATGACAGGATTATATGATTTTGTAGGGATAACTTTCTTTAGCATTTTTATTTTGAAAGACATGATTGTTTATTAGTATGCCTGAGTATTGATGTCCTTATAGCAAATTATAGACTATTGCTTTGAATCATTCGGATCCTATTATTCATACCGTAAGAGAGATTACATGATGAAACATGTTAGGTAGCACTCCACATCAAAAATTCTGTTTTTATCATTTACCTACTCGAGGACGAGCATGAATTAAGCTTGGGGATGCTTGATACGTCTCCAACGTATCTATAATTTTTTATTATTCCATGCTATTATAGTATCAATCTTGGATGTTTTTATATGCAATTATATGCAATTATATATCATTTTTTGGGACTAACCTATTAACCTAGTGCCCAGTGCCAGATGTTGTTTTCTGCTTGTTTTTGGTTTTTCAGGAAATCAGTACCAAACGAAGTCCAAATGCCACAAAACTTTTTGGAGATTTTTTTTCTGGACAAAAGAGACCCTAGAGACTTGGAGAGGAGGCCAGAAGGTTCATGAAGCCTCCACAAGGCAACAGGGCGCGGTCCCAGGGGGCGCGCCCTGATGCCTTGTGGGGCCCTCGTGGCTCCGTTTGACCTAATTCCACTTCTATAAATTCTCAAATATTCGGAAACCAACAAAGAGTCACCCCAAATAACTTTTACGCCGCCACAAGCCTCTGTTCTTCCGTGATCCCATCTGGAGTCCTTTGCCGGTACTCTGTCGGGGGTGGGGGGGAATCGATCACGGAGGGCTTCTACATCAACCTTGCTCCCCTTCCGATGATGCGTGGTAGTTTACCACAGATCTACGGGTCCATAGCTAGTAGCTAGATGGCTTCTTCTCTCTCTTTGATCGTCAATACCATGTTCTCCTTGATGTTCTTGGAGTTCTATCCGATGTAATCTTCTTTTGCGGTGTGTTTGTTGGGATCTGATGAATTGTGAGTTTATGATCAGATTATTCATGAGAAATATTTGAATCTTCTCTGAACTCTTTTATGCATGATTATTATAGCTTTGTATTTCTCTCCGATCTATCGATTTGGTTTGGCCAACTAGATTGGTTTATCTTGCAATGGGAGAGGTGCTTTGTGATGGGTTCAATCTTCCGGTGCTCAATCCCAGTGACAGAAAGGGACATGACACGTATTTGTATTGTTGTCATTAAGGATAAAAAGATGGGGTTTAATCATAGGGATTTCTATTTTCGTGCCCTCCGTTGCTTAGTTGTGCTCAGTTTTGCCCAACCCTTTAACTTGTGCTCACTTTTGCCCTGCTATCTCTAGCTGAATCTCACATATGGCCAAAGGCAACATTTCCGTTCGGTCAACCCCCTTTGACCGTTACATGCATCACTGTGAGAATACGACATGTGGGCCACGGTCAAGTACAGCCATGTCAGCCAGCCGGCGGTTAGTCGCCGATGCAAAGCACGGCAGATCGTCATTGCTCGTCTGGCCGATTCCAGCGATGGTTTGATGATATCTTTGCCTCTACTATTAGCTGGTGCTCCTGCTCATCGACGGGTGGCATCAGGGTGGCCAGGAGTGGACCGAAACATGGGTAGTGGGTGAGTACCATCGTCGCCGGAGTTTGGTGTTTGTAGGCAACAAAGCTATAGCACGGATTCGAATGATTTTTTCTGCTGGTGTTGTTCTACGGCTGCTTGCAGTGCAGTTTGACACGGTCAGGTGACAAAATGGTCACCGTATCGTCTTCATGAGCTCATGCTAGATCAGCAAAGGGAGGTCGAGATTAACGGCACTACGGCAGGAAAATGTTGACAAGGAGATCAGGAAAAGCTGTGGAGCTCACATTAAGGTTGTGGAGCACTTTAAGTACGTCGGGGATGGGCTGTAGGCGACGAATCGACAGCGAAGTCCTAGGCTGCAGACTGCGAAGAAGTCCACGATGGTGGTGATCAAGGTGTCCGGTCTAGCAATCTTCGTCTCATAGGTTTACGGTGGCGAGGCGGAGCTAAAGGACATGGTGCTGAGGCGAGGAGAGCAGAGTGCCTACGTTGGTTGAAGTTGGCGCGGCCATGGCGTTCTTGGTCATGGTTGGAGAGCGCGCAAGAGGAGGGTATAGTGATGGATAGTAGATAGGTTCGAACTAGTGGTATCGTGCTTGTTTCTTGGCGTAGAGCTGGGGACAAAGAAGGCCTCGAAGGCGCGAAGCAGGAGCAGGCGCTCTCGGACGCGTCGTCCTCTGCCAACTATGCGCGAGGTTGAAGACGAGGTTGCTTGTAGATGGGCTAGGCTGCACAGTGCTGGGCCGCTAGGTAACTTTTCATCTCTCTCTCTCTTTATTTCTGTTCTTTCCAGTTATATTTGAATATATTTTAGATCAAAAAATTGTAAAACCATCTAGAAAATTATCTGTGAATATAATGGATTTTTACAAAAACACGGACATTTTTCGCCGACGGGATTAAATGAGATGTCAGACCACGAACGGTGCCCGAGCGTCCCTAACCACAGCACCGTACTGAATGACGTGGTTTAGTCCCACATCGCCGCGTGAGAGGCTCGCCGACCTTCTTAAATAGCAGAGAGGACCATATGGAATAAACTACTTCTATTGTAGTAAGAGCATCAAAGCTCGCATTGTGAAGGAGATGATGATTTGATATTTCATCATATCTTTATCTCTTTCACAAAGTAAGCATAGATGTTCTTACTATGATAAAAGTATTTTTTATACAACTGACATAAAAAATAAAATTTGGGGGAAAATTATTTTTTCCATTTTCCAAGTGCTAGAAATGTCTTTTTTTTGTGAAGGAAGTACATGAAATAGTTGTAAAATTTGGTCTTTTCATTTTTCAGAGTATTAATGCTATATTGGAAGCCCACTGACCAAGTTTCATGAATTTCAGAGTATTAATGCTATATTTCCAAGATTTACTGGATTTACAGTGAATTATGAGATTATGCTCAAATTTGAACTACAAGTGTGATGTAGTTTGCTACTGAAAATTGACAAAAATCATTTTATGATGTAGTGTTGGTGGTGCATCCACTTGGGACCACCAAAGTTGAAATTCCGAACCATTTCATTTGAATGTTCAACATTTCAAGATTTGCCCCATTTTCGGAAAAATCAAAGAAAATGAAAAAAGCCTCAAAAATTCAAATCCTTGTGCATGAAGCCCTCTTGTGTGAACTAGTAGGTGGGAAAAATCATAAACTTGGAATACCACAAGTTTTGAAAAAAAAAACTTCACAAAATGACCTATCTAGTTTGAAGTTGAATGGATTTCATGGCATATGCCCCTGGCCCTGGCCACTTCCATGCCATACTACATGATAACAAGTTAAAATTTGGCACAACTATGGGTTTTACCATTGTGAACATTGTTGGCACAGAAAAAATAAAATTTGGGGGGAAAATTATTTTTTCCATTTTCCAAGTGCTAGAAATGTCTTTTTTTTGTGAAGGAAGTACATGAAATTGTTGGAAATATGCCCTAGAGGCAATTAATAAAGTGTTTATTATTATCATATTTCCCCGTTCATGATAATGGTTTATTATTCATGCTAGAATTGTATTGACCGGAAACTAAATACATGTGTGGATAATAGACAAATACTATGTCCCTAGTATGCCTCTACTAAACTAGCTCGTTGATCAAAAGATGGTCAAGGTTTCCTGACCATGGACATGAGTTGTCATTTGATAACGGGATCACATCATTAGGAGAATGATGTGATGGACTTGACCCAACCGTTAGCATAGCAAATGATCGTTCAATTTATTGCTATTGCTTTCACTATGTCAAATACACGTTCCTCTGACCATGAGATCATGCAACTCCCGGATACCGTAGGAATACTTTGGGTGTATCAAACATCACAACGTAACTGGGTGATTATAAAGGTGCACTACAGGTATCTCCGAAAGTGTTTGTTGAGTTGGCATGGATCGAGATTGGGATTTGTCACTCCGACTATCGGAGAGGTATCTCTGGGCCCTCTCGGTAATACAGCATCACAGAAGCCTTGCAAGCACCGTGACTAAAGAGTTAGTTGCAAGATGATGTATTACGGAACGAGTAAAGAGACTTGCCGGTAACGAGATTGAACTAGGTATTGGATACCGACGATCGAATCTCGGGCAAGTAACATACCACCAGACAAAGGGAACAATGTATGTTGACATATGAGGTTCACCGATAAAGATCTTCGTGGAATATGTAGGAACCAATATGAGCATCCAGGTTCTGCTTTTGGTTATTGACCGGAGAGTCGTCTCGGTCATGTCTACATCATTCCCGAACCCGTAGGGTCCGCACACTTAAGGTTCGATGACGATTTAGTATTATATGAGTTATGTGATTGGTGGCCGAAGTTTGTTCGGAGTCCCGGATGAGATCACGGACATGACGAGGAGTCTCGAAATGGTCGAGAGGTAAAGATTCATATATTGGAAGGCTATATTCGGACGTCGGAAAGATTTCGAGTGATTCGGGTATTTTTCGGAGTACCGGGGAGTTACGGGAATTCACCGGGAGAAGTAATGGGCCTTATTGGGCCATACGGGAAAAGGAGAGGCAGGCCACGTGAGGAGGCGCGCGCCCCCCTTGCCCAAACCGAATTGGACTAGGGGAGGGGGTGCAGCCCCCTCTTTCCTTTCCCTCTCCCTTCCCCCTTTCCTACTCCGTATGGGAGGTGGAATCCTACTAGGACTAAGGAGTCCTAGTAGGACTCCTCACTCTTGGCGCAGCCCCTAGGGCGAGCCTCCTCCCCTCTCCCTCCTTTATATACGGAGGAGGGGCACCCCTTGGAGACACACAATTGTCCCATAGCCGTGTGCGGTGCCCGATCTCTGTTTTCCACCTCGGTCATATTTTCGGAGAGCTTAGGCGAAGCCCTGCCGGAATCACTTCACCGTCACCGTCGCCACGCCGTCGAGCTGACGGAACTCATCTACTACCTCGACGTCTTGCTGGATCAAGAAGGCGAGGAACGTCACCGAGCTGCACGTGTGTAGAACTCGGAGGTGCCGTACGTTCGGTACTCGATCGGTGGAGCTCGAAGGATTGTTCGACTACATCAACCGCGTTGTGAGACGCTTCCGCTAACGGTCTACGAGGGTACGTAGACACACTCTCCCCTCTTGTAGCTTTGCATCTCCATGGATAGATCTTGCGCGAACGTAGGAATTTTTTTGAAATTCATGCTCCGTTCCCCAACAGTGGCATCCGAGCCTGGTCTATGCGTAGATGTGTTTTGCACGAGTAGAACACAAGTGAGTTGTGGGCGTGGGTGTATACATATTGCTTGCCGTTACTAGTTGATACTTGATTCGGCGGTTTTGTGAGATGAAGCGGCCCGGACCGACATTACGCATACGCTTACGCGAGACAGGTTTCACCGCTACCTGCACTCGTTGCATAAAGGTGACTGGCGGGTGTCTGTCTCTCTCACTTTAGTTGAATCGGTTTCAATGAAGAGGGTTCTTTTAGAAGATCAAAAAGCAATGACTACACCACGTTGTGGTTTTGCGTAGGTAAGAACGGTTCTTGCAAACCCGTAGCAGCCACGTAAAACTTGCAACAACAAAGTAGAGGACGTCTAACTTGTTTTTGCAGGGTATGCTGGTGATGTGATATGGTCAAGACATGATGTGATATAAGTTGTTGTATGAGATGATCATGTTTTGTAAAGTTATCAGGCAACCGGCAGGAGCCTTATGGTTTTCTCTTTATTGTATGCAATGCCAACGCTATGTAATTGCTTTACTTTACCGCTATGAGTTAGCAGTAGTAGTAGTAGCAATAGCCGGCGAGACGACCACGACGCTGCGATGGAGATCAAGGTGTCACGACGCTACGATGGAGATCAAGGTGTCAACCCGGTGACAATGGAGATCATGACGGTGCTTTGCTGATGGAGATCAAAGGCACAAGACGTTGATGGCCATATCATGTCACATATATTGAATTGCATGTGATGTTAATCCTTTTATGCATCTTATTTTGCTTAGGACGACGGTAGCATTATAAGATGATCCCTTCACTAAATTTCAAGATAAAGTGTTCTCCCCTAGTATGCACCGTTGCGAAGGTTCGACGCTTCTAAGCACCACGTGATGATCGGGTGTGATGGATTCTTTCGTTCGCATACAACGGGTGTAAGCCAGTTTTACACACGCAGAATACTTGGGTTAAACTTGACGAGCCTAGCATATACAGATATGGCCTCGGAACACAAGAGACTGAAAAGTCGAACATGAGTCATATAGTAGATATGATCAACATGAAAGATGTTCACCATTGATAACTAATCCACCTCACGTGATGATCGGACGTGGATTAGTTTGATGTGGATCATGTTACACTTAGACAACTTGAGGGATGTTAATCTAAGTGGGAGTTCTTAAGTAATTTGATTAATTGAACTTCAATTATCATGAACATAGTCAAAAGTGTCTTAGCAAGTTTATGTTGTAGATCGATAGACCACGCTGTAGCTCCCCTGTATTTTTAATATGTTCCTAGAGAAAGTTAAGTTGAAAGTTGATGGAAGCAACTATGCGGACTGGGTCTGTATTCTGAGGATTGTCCTCACTGCTGCATAGAAGGCTTATGTCTTTGATGCACCGCTCGGTGAGCAACCCCTATGGCTTTGTCTGAGGACGTTATGAACGTCTGGCAGACAAGAAAAGATGACTACTCGATAGTTCAGTGCGCCATACTTTACGGCTTAGAACCGGAGCTCCAAATATGTTTTGAGCAACACGGAGCATATGAGATGTTCCAAGAGCTGAAAATTTGTTTTTCAAAGCTCACACCCGGGTCGAGAGGTATGACACCTTCGACAAGTTCTATAGCTACAAGATGGAGGAGAACAGCTCCGTTAGTGAGCATGTACTCAGAATGTCTGAGTACTTCAAACACTTGAATCAAGTGGGAGTTAGACTTCCGAATAAAGTGGTGATTGATAGAGTTCTCTAGTCACTATCACTAAGCTACTGGATCTTCGTGATGAACTATAAACATGCAAGGGATAGAAGATCCTTAAGCTATTCGCGATGCTACAAGCTGCGGATGTAGAAATCAAAAAGGGAGCATCAAGTGTTGATGGTTATTAAGACCACTAGTTTCAAGAAGGGCAAGGGAAAGAAAAGGGAACTTCAAGAACAACAGTAAAACAGTTGCCGCTCACGCGAAGAAACCCAAGGCTGAACCAAACCCGAGACTTAGTGCTCCCATTGCAAAGGGAAATGTCAGAAGGAGCGGAACTTCCCGAAAGTAACTGGCAGATAATAAGACTGGCAATGTCAACGAAGATATTTGATATACATGTTATTGATGTCTACCTTACTAGTACTCGTAGGAGCACCTGGGTATTTGATACTTGTTCAGTTGCTTGCAACTTGAAACATGGAGCTTCGGAATAAACGAGGGCTAGCTAAGAACGAGGTGACGATGTGCATTGGAAGTGTCTCCAAGGTTGATGTGATCACCATCGCCACACCCTCTCTACCTTCAGGATTAGTGATGAACCTAAATAATTGTTATTTGGTGCTTGCGTTAAGCATGAACATTATATCTGATAGTGTTTAATGCAAGACGGTTATTCAAATTCAGAGAATAATTGTTATTCTATTTATTTGGATAATATCATTGATGATCATGTACTTAAAATGAAAGGTTTATTGAATCTTAATCGTAGTAATACACATGTTCATAACACAAATGCCAAAAGATAATGATAGTACCACATATTTGTGGCACTGCCGCTTAGGTCATATCAGTGTTAAACACATGAAGAAACTCCATGTAGATGGGTTTTTGGAATCTCTTGATTATGAATCATTTGAGACATGTGAACCGTGCCTTATTGGCAAGATGACTAAAACTCCGTTCTCCGAAACAATGGAGCGAGCAACCAACTTATTGGAAATAATACATACCGATGTATGCGGTCCGATGAGTGTTGAGGCGCGCGGTGGATATCGTTATGTTCTCACGTTCACTGATGATTTGAGTAGATATGGTTATGTCTACTTGATGAAGCATAAATCTGAAACATTTGAAAAGTTCAAAGAATTTCAGAGTGAAGTAGAGAACCATCGTAACAAGAAAATAAAGTTCTTACGATCTGATCGTGGAGGAGAATATTTGAGTTACGAGTTTGGCAATCACTTAAGACAATGTGGAATTGTTTCACAGCTCACGCCACATGGAACACCACAGAGTAATGGTGTGTCCGAATGTCGTAATCGTACTCTATTGGATATGGTGCGTTCTATGATGTCTCTTACCGATTTGCCACTATCATTTTGGGGTTATGCATTAGAGACAGCTGCATTCACTTTAAACAAGGGCACCGTCTAAATCCGTTGAGATGACACCGTATGAACTGTGGTTTGCAAGAAACCTAAGATGTCGTTTCTGAAAGTTTGGGGATGCGATGCTTATGTCAAAAGGCTTCAGCCAAATAAGCTCGAACCCAAAGCGGATAAGTGCGTCTTCATAGGATACCCAAAAGGATACCGTTGGGTACACCTTCTACCACAGATCCGAAGGCAAAGTATTCGTTGCTAAGAATGGATCCTTTCTAGAGAAGGAGTTTCTCTCGAAAGAAGTGAGTGGGAGGAAAGTAGAACTTGATGAGGTAATTGTACCTCCTCTGGATAGTAGTACGCCACAGAAAGAAATTTCTGTGACATCGACACAGACCAGAGAAGAAGTTAATGATGATGATCATGAAACTTCGGATCAAGTTGTTACTGAACTTCGAAGGTCAACCAGGACACGTTCCGCACCAGAGTGGTACGGAAATCCAGTCTTGGAGGACATGTTGCTAGACAACGATGAACCTTCGAACTATGAAGAAGCGATGGCAAGCCCGGATTCCGACAAATGGCTTGAGGCCATGAAATCCGAGATTGGATCCATGTATGAGAACAAAGTGTGGACTTTGGTAGACTTGCCCGATGAACGGCGAGCTATTGAAAATAAATGGATCTTTAAGAAGAAGACGGACGCTGATGGTAATATCACCGTCTATAAAGCTCGACTTGTTGCTAAAGGTTATCGACAAGTTCAAGGAGTTGACTACGATGAGACTTTCTCACCCGTAGCGATGCTGAAGTCTGTCAGAATTATGTTAGCAATTGCCGCGTTTTATGATTATCTGGCAAATGGACGTCAAAACGGCATTCCTTTACGGATTCCTTAAGGAAGAATTGTATATGATACAGCCGGAAGGTTTTGTCGATCCTAAAGGCGCTAACAAAATATGCAAGCTCCAGCGATCCATCTATGGACTGGTGCAAGCATCTCGGAGCTGGAATACTCGCTTTGATGAAGTGATCAAGGCATTTGGGTATATGCAAGTTTATGGAGAAACTTGTATTTACAACAAAGTGAGTGGGAGCTCTATAGCATTTCTAATAGTATATGTGGATGACATATTGTTGATTGGAAATTCTGGAAAGCATGAAGAATTAATTGAAAGGAGTTTTTCAATAAAAACCTGTTTTTGAGTTATCCACGGATTGGGCATCGAGATCTATAGAGATAGATCAAGACACCTGATAAAAGTTCACACATCTTGATAAGATTTTGAAGAAGTTCAAAATGGATCAAGTCAAAAGAAATAAGTTCTTGGCTGGTGTGAAGTGGAGTAAGACTTGAAAATCTAGGTAAAGGTTGTTTTACATGTTAGGCATCAAAATCTATAGAGATAGATTGAGACGCCTCATAGGACTTTCACGAAGCACATACCTTGACAAGATTTTGAAGAAGTTCAAAATGGATCAGTCAAAGAAAGGGTTCTTGCCTGTATTGCAAGGTGTGAGATTGAGTAAGACTCAAAGCCCGACCACGGCAGAAGACAAAGAGAAGATGAGTGTCATCCCCTATGCCTCAGCCATAGGCTCTATTTTGTATGCCATGCTGTGTACTAGACCTGATGTATGCCTCGCTATTAGCTTGGTGGGAAGGTACCAAAGTGATCAAGGAGTAGATCACTGGACAGCGGTCTAGAATATCCTGAAGTACCTGAAAAGGACTAAGGAAGAATTTCTCGAGAATAGAGGTGATAAAGAGTTCGTCGTAAAGGGTTACGTCGATGCAAGCTTTAAACACTGATCCGGAAGACTATGAGTCTCAGACCGGATACGTAAAGTGGGACAGTCGTTTTTGGAGTAGCTCCAAGCAGAGTGTGGTAGCAGCATCTACAAATGACATAGAGATTTGACAAGAACACACGGATCTGAATATTGCAGACCCGTTGACTAAAACCTCTCTCACAAGCAAAACATGATCAGCCCTAGAACTGATTGGATGTTAATTACATGGAGATGTAAACTAGATTATTGACTCTAGTGCAAGTGGGAGACTGTTGGAAATATGCCCTAGAGGCAATTAATAAAGTGTTTATTATTATCATATTTCCCCGTTCATGATAATGGTTTATTATTCATGCTAGAATTGTATTGACCGGAAACTAAATACATGTGTGGATAATAGACAAATACTATGTCCCTAGTATGCCTCTACTAAACTAGCTCGTTGATCAAAAGATGGTCAAGGTTTCCTGACCATGGACATGAGTTGTCATTTGATAACGGGATCACATCATTAGGAGAATGATGTGATGGACTTGGCCCAACCGTTAGCATAGCAAATGATCGTTCAGTTTATTGCTATTGCTTTCACTATGTCAAATACACGTTCCTCTGACCATGAGATCATGCAACTCCCGGATACCGTAGGAATACTTTGGGTGTATCAAACATCACAACGTAACTGGGTGATTATAAAGGTGCACTACAGGTATCTCCAAAAGTGTTTGTTGAGTTGGCATGGATCGAGATTGGGATTTGTCACTCCGACTATCGGAGAGGTATCTCTGGGCCCTCTCGGTAATACAGCATCACAGAAGCCTTGCAAGCACCGTGACTAAAGAGTTAGTTGCAAGATGATGTATTACAGAACGAGTAAAGAGACTTGCCGGTAACGAGATTGAACTAGGTATTGGATACCGACGATCGAATCTCGGGCAAGTAACATACCACCAGACAAAGGGAACAACGTATGTTGACATATGAGGTTCACCGATAAAGATCTTCGTGGAATATGTAGGAACCAATATGAGCATCCAGGTTCCGCTGTTGGTTATTGACCGGAGAGTCGTCTCGGTCATGTCTACATCATTCCCGAACCCGTAGGGTCCGCACACTTAAGGTTCGATGACGATTTAGTATTATATGAGTTATGTGATTGGTGGCCGAAGTTTGTTCGGAGTCCCGGATGAGATCACGGACATGACGAGGAGTCTCGAAATGGTCGAGAGGTAAAGATTCATATATTGGAAGGCTATATTCGGACGTCGGAAAGGTTCCGAGTGATTCGGGTATTTTTCGGAGTACCGGGGAGTTACGGGAATTCACCGGGAGAAGTAATGGGCCTTATTGGGCCATACGGGAAAAGGAGAGGCAGGCTACGTGAGGAGGCGCGCGCCCCCCCTTGCCCAAACCGAATTGGACTAGGGGAGGGGGTGCAGCCCCCTCTTTCCTTTCCCTCTCCCTTCCCCCTTTCCTACTCCGTATGGGAGGTGGAATCCTACTAGGACTAAGGAGTCCTAGTAGGACTCCTCACTCTTGGCGCAGCCCCTAGGGCCAGCCTCCTCCCCTCTCCCTCCTTTATATACGGAGGAGGGGCACCCCTTGGAGACACACAATTGTCCCATAGCCGTGTGCGGTGCCCCGATCTCTGTTTTCCACCTCGGTCATATTTTCGGAGAGCTTAGGCGAAGCCCTGCCGGAATCACTTCACCGTCACCGTCGCCACGCCGTCGTGCTGACGGAACTCATCTACTACCTCGACGTCTTGCTGGATCAAGAAGGCGAGGAATGTCACCGAGCTGCACGTGTGTAGAATTCGGAGGTGCCGTACGTTCGGTACTCGATCGGTGGAGCTCCAAGGATTGTTCCACTACATCAACCGCGTTGTGAGACGCTTCCGCTAACGGTCTACGAGGGTACGTAGACACACTCTCCCCTCTCATAGCGATGCATCTCCATGGATAGATCTTGCGTGAACGTAGGAATTTTTTTGAAATTCATGCTCCGTTCCCCAACAGAAATAAGTTGTAAAATTTGGTCTTTTCATTTTTCAGAGTATTAATGCTATATTGGAAGCCCAATGACCAAGTTTCACGAATTTTAGAGTATTAATGCTATATTTCCAAGATTTACTGGATTTACAGAGAATTATGAGATTATGCTCAAATTTAAACTACAAGTGTGATGTAGTTTGCTACTGAAAATTGACAAAAATCATTTTGTGATGTAGTGTTGGTGGTGCATCTACTTGGGACCACCAAAGTTGAAATTCCAAACCATTTCATTTGAATGTTCAACATTTCAAGATTTGCCCCGTTTTCGGAAAAATCAAAGAAAATGAAAAAAGCCTCAAAAATTCAAATCCTTGTGCATGAAGCCCTCTTGTGTGAACTAGTAGGTGGGAAAAATCATAAACTTGCAATACCACAAGTTTTGAAAAAAACCTTCATAAAATGACCTATCTAGTTTGAAGTTGAATGGATTTCAAGGCATATGCCCCTGGCCCTGGCCACTTCCATGCCATACTACATGATAACAAGTTAAAATTTGGCACAACTATGGGTTTTACCATTGTGAACATTGTTGGCACAGAAAAAATAAAATTTGGGGGAAAATTATTTTTTCCATTTACCAAGTGCTAGAAATGTCTTATTTTGTGAAGGAAGTACATGAAATAAGTTGTAAAATATGGTCTTTTCATTTTTCAGAGTATTAATGCTATATTGGAAGCCCACTGACCAAGTTTCATGAATTTCGGAGTATTAAGGCTATATTTCCAAGATTTACTAGATTTACAGTGAATTATGAGATTATGCTCAAATTTGAGCTACAAGTGTGATGTAGTTTGCTACTGAAAATTGACAAAAATCATTTTATGATGTAGTGTTGGTGGTGCATCCACTTGGGACCACCAAAGTTGAATTTCCAAACCATTTCATTTGAATGTTCAACATTTCAAGATTTGCCCCGTTTTCGGAAAAATCAAAGAAAATGAAAAAAGCCTCAAAAATTCAAATCCTTGTGCATGAAGCCCTCTTGTGTGAACTAGTAGGTGGGAAAAATCATAAACTTGCAATACCACAAGTTTTGAAAAAAAAAAACCTTCACAAAATGACCTATCTAGTTTGAAGTTGAATGGATTTCAAGGCATATGCCCTGGCCCTGGCCACTTCCATGCCATACTACATGATAACAAGTTAAAATTTGGCACAACTATGGGTTTTACCATTGTGAACATTGTTGGCATAGAAAAAATAAAATTTGGGGGAGAACATTATTTTTTTTCCATTTTCTAAGTGCTTGAAATGGCTTTTTTTGTGAAGGAAGTACATGAAATAAGTTGTAAAATTTGGTCTTTTCATTTTTCAGAGTATTAATGCTATATTGGAAGCCCACTGACCATGTTTCATGAATTTCAGAGTATTATTGATATATTTCCAAGATTTACTGGATTTATAGTGAATTATGAGATTATGCTCAAATTTGAACTACAAGTGTGATGTAGTTTGCTGCTGAAAATTGACAAAAATCATTTTATGATGTAGTGTTGGTAGTGCATCCACTTGGGACCACCAAAGTTGAAATTCCAAACCATTTCATTTGAATGTTCAACATTTCAAGATTTGCCCGTTTTCAGAAAAATCAAAGAAAATGAAAAAAGCCTCAAAAATTCAAATCCTTGTGCATGAAGCCCTCTTGTGTGAACTAGTAGGTGGGAAAAATCATAAACTTGCAATACCAAAAGTTTTGAAAAAAACCTTCACAAAATGACCTATCTAGTTTGAAGTTGAATGGATTTCAAGGCATATGCCCCTGGCCCTGGCCACTTCCATGCCATACTACATGATAACAAGTTAAAATTTGGCAAAACTATGGGTTTTACCATTGTGAACATTGTTGGCACAGAAAAAATAAAATTTGGGGGAAAAATTATTTTTTTCATTTTCCAAGTGCTAGAAATGTCTTTTTTTGTGAAGGAAGTACATGAAATAAGTTGTAAAATTTGGTCTTTTCATTTTTCAGAATATTAATGCTATATTGGAAGCCCACTGACCAAGTTTCATGAATTTTAGAGTATTAATGCTATATTTCCAAGATTTACTGGATTTATAGTGAATTATGAGATTATGCTCAAATTTGAACTACAAGTGTGATGTAGGTTGCTGCTGAAAATTGACAAAAATCATTTTATGATGTAGTGTTGGTGGTGCATCCACTTGGGACCACCAAAGTTGAAATTCCAAACCATTTCATTTGAATGTTCAACATTTCAAGATTTGCCCCGTTTTCGGAAAAATCAAAGAAAATGAAAAAAGCCTCACAAATTCAAATCCTTGTGCATGAAGCCCTCTTGTGTGAACTAGTAGGTGGGAAAAATCATAAACTCGCAATACCACAAGTTTTGAAAAAAAACCTTCACAAAATGACCTATCTAGTTTGAAGTTGAATGGATTTCAAGGCATATGCCCCTGGCCCTGGCCACTTCCATGCCATACTACATGATAACAAGTTAAAATTTGGCACAACTATGGGTTTTACCATTGTGAACATTGTTGGCATAGAAAATATAAAATTTGGGGGAAAACATTATTTTTTCCATTTTCCAAGTGCTAGAAATGTCTTTTTTTGTGAAGGAAGTACATGAAATAAGTTGTAAAATTTGGTCTTTTCATTTTTCAGAGTATTAATGCTATATTGGAAGCCCACTGACCAAGTTTCATGAATTTTAGAGTATTAACGCTATATTTCCAAGATTTACGGGATTTATAGTGAATTATGAGATTATGCTCAAATTTGAACTACAAGTGTGATGTAGTTTGCTACTGAAAATTGACAAAAATCATTTTATGATGTAGTGTTGGTGGTGCATCCACTTGGGACCACCAAAGTTGAAATTCCAAACCATTTCATTTGAATGTTCAACATTTCAAGATTTGCCCCGTTTTCAGAAAAAATCAAAGAAAATGGAAAAAGCCTCAAAAATTCAAATCCTTGTGCATGAAGCCCTCTTGTGTGAACTAGTAGGTGGGAAAAATCATAAACTTGCAATACCACAAGTTTTGAAAAAAAAAACCTTGTAATTCACTTTTAAGTAAGTTTGCATGTTGCTGTTTTTGGTAAGTTATGCATGTTGCTATTTTTGGCAACTTTTGCATGTTCCACTATGTTTGACCATGCAAAACCCACTATACTAGGGAAATCCAGAACATAGCATACAATTGATTATTAAACATACTGTTTGCAATTCAAAGGGCATCCACATGTCGGATCCTCAGCACTAGTTAGAAGGGGGTTGGAGACGCTTAAGATGGCGAGCCAGGCGGCGGCGGGTGCGTTCAACATTTTGCTCAAACTGCGCCGATAACTGATACTGCTCCACAACTATTGGGGCATTCTCGCAGCCAACCTTGGCCTCCACGGTGACCAGCGCGAGATCATTGCTGGCACCAGCCTCCACGTCCTCCTGCTCAACCATCTGCTCATCCTCCTTGTCTAAATTAATCGCTAGATTCATGTCTGCCTCCCGCGCGATGATCTCCAAACCCCCCTGATAGCCCTTCTCTTGTGCATCCTCCTGTGCGATGATCTGCAACCCGCACTGGTGGCTCTCCTCTTCTTCATCCTCCTCCTCCATCACCTCATCGATGACCTGAATAATACGCAAATTCACCGGCCCTTCCGCCTCTGGATTCGGCGAGGAGAGGCGGGACCGGTACTCGTACCAGCGGGCTCGCTGTTGACGATCTGGAGACTCCATCGCCTCTGCCATTGCCCATTGGAGAATCTCAATTGGGACTGCCCCCTTGCCTTTAGTAAATAGCCGCTTCCGCTCGTTAGACGGCAGTTCCAACGCCAGTCCCAGTGAGTGCACCACGAGAGAATTCGCGCTCGGAAACCAGGAGCATATCTTCTTGCACTTGGCCAGCGAAAGCTCATCCCCGGCGCAAAACAAATCCATCGCCCTCTTCCAGCTCGGACCTGCTTGCCATCAATCAAAGACCAAATTTGCAAATCAAAGAATTAAAAATGAATTCGAATATTCGGATCAAATTCACCACAAAACAATCTAAAATGGGCTCAATTAAACAAAACCTAATTGCTAGGGCTTTCTATTTCAAAACTAGCTGCCACTAGTACCGCGGAATCCAATCCTAAATAGATGTCCATACTGATTGCAAATTGGAGCAACTCAATGCATGGCCATTCAGTCGCTCAATCACCCATTCAATCGACTTATAACCGAATCCTAATTTCTAGGGTTTCGATTAGAAACGTACCGGTCGGCCAACGATCTTCCCTCGTTCCGGCATATGGGAGGAACGGCTGTCCACGCTGCGCCATCGGAGCTCAGGCAGATGGTCGGAGTGGGCGACTGGGCTGCGGATTGGGCGCAGGGCAGCCAGGGGCACGGCGGCGGTGGCGTGAGGCTGGGTGGGGGATGCGGCGGCTCACTCGGGGTGGGGCTGATTTAGGGAAAATAAAGTGATAGGTCAACGAGCCAGGTCCCACTCGTCCTAGGCATTCATGGCCAGGGTCCACCTATCATACACGGCCCACCGCCAAGATGTTCGGCCCCACGCGTCAGTAACTGAGCACGTAATGGTCAATTGCTTTGACCAGACGGCAACGCTCCATTTGGGCCTTTGTGAGCATGGGGCGAGTGTTGGAGGGCAAAAGTGAGCACAAGTTAGAGGGTTGGGCAAAACTAAGCACAACTAAGCAACCAGGGGCACAGAAATAGAAATCCCTTAATCATATTGCTTGAGCTTACTTTGTCTACATCATGTCATCTTGCTTAAGGCGTTACTCTGTTTCATACTTAATACCCTAGATGCATGCTGGATAGCGGTCGATGGGTGGAGTAATAGTAGTAGATGCAGGCAGGAGTCGGTCTACTTGTCTCGGACGTGATGCCTATATACATGATCATTGCCATGAATCCGTCATAATTATTTGCTTTTCTATCAATTGCCCAACAGTAATTTGTTTACCCACCGTATGTTCTGCGCTCGAGAGAGAAGCCTCTAGTGAAAACTATGGCCCTTGGGTCTACTTTAAATATAAAAAGAAAACTAAAAATACCTTGCTGCAATTTATTTACTTTTATTTTATTTAATATTTTACTTTATCTATTTATCACTATCAGAATTAATCCTTGCAAATAACCGCTAAGAGGATTGACAACCCTCTTATTTGCGTTGGGTGCAAGTGTTTGCTTTTGTGTGTGTAGGTGCTGCTAAAGGATTTTGACTGGTTCTCCTACTGGATTGATAACCTTGGTTCTTAACTGAGGGAAATACTTATCTCTACTATACTGCATCATCCCCTCCTCTTCGGGAAAATCCCAACGCAGTCTACAAGTAGCATGGCCTCCTCGTGAGGCTTCTGGCATCCTCCCGAAGCTTCCAGGGTCTCTTTTGTCCAAAAAAAATCGTCAAAAAGTTTTGTGGCATTTGGACTTTGTTTGGTACTGATTTCCTGAAAAACCAAAAACAAGCAGAAAACAACAACTGACACTGGGCACTAGGTTAATAGGTTAGTCCCAAAAAATGATATATAATTGCATATAAAACATCCAAGATTGATACTATAATAGCATGGAACAATCAAAAATTATAGATACGTTGGAGACGTATCAAGCATCCCCAAGCTTAATTCCTGCTCATCCTCGAGTAGGTAAATGATAAAAACAGAATTTTTGATGTGGAATGCTACCTAACATGTTTCATCATGTAATCTCTCTACGTTATGAATATTAAGATCCGAATGATTCAAAGCAATAGTCTATAATTTGATATAAAGACATCAATACTCAGGCATACTAATAAACAATCATGTCTTTCAAAATAAAAATGCTAAAGAAAGTTGTCCCTACAAAATCATATAATCCTGTCATGCTCCATCTTCTTAACATAAAGTATTTATCATGAACAACCCCGGTTTTAGCCAAGCAATTGGTTCATACTTTTTAACGCGCTTCAGCTTTTTCAACCCCCACGCAATACATGAGCGCAAGCCATGGATATAGCACTATAGGTGGAATAGAATGTGGTGGTAGAGATTAATAAGGGGAAGTCAAAAAGAAGAAGATAATCTCACATCAACGAGGCTAATCAACGGGCTATGGAGATGCCCATCAATTGATGTCAATGCGAGGAGTAGGGATTGCCATGCAACGGATGCACTGTGAGCTATTAGTATATGAAAGCTCAACATGAAAAACTAAGTGGGTGTGCATCCAACTTGCTTGCTCATGAAGACCTCGAGCATTTGAGGAAGCCATCATCGGAATATACAAGCCAAGTTCTATAATGAAAAATTCCCACAAGTATATGAAAGTGACAAAATAGGAGACTCTTTATATGAAAAACATGGTGCTACTTTGAAGCACAAGTATGGAAAAGGATAGTAACACTGCCCCTTCTCTCTTTTTCTCTCATTTTTTCTTTTTCTTTTCTTTCTTTTTTCTTTCTTTTTCTTTTTTTCTTTCTTTTTTTCTTTTTTGTGGGCTCTTTTTGGCCTCTATTTTTTTATTTTATTTTCCTCACTGAGACAATGCTCTAATAATGATCATCATCATACTTCTATTTACTTACAACTCAAAATTATAACTCGAAACTAGAACAAATATGACTCTATATGAATGCCTCTGGCAGTGTACCAGGATGTGCAATGATACTAGCATAACATGTAAAAAAATGATGAACGGTGGCTGAGCCACAAATACTATGTCAGCCATATGATCATGCAAAGCAATATGACAACGATGATATGTGTCATAAAAAAGAACGATGGAAGTTGCATGGCAATACATCTCGGAATGGCTATGGAAATGCCATAATAGGTAGGTATGGTGGCTGTTTTGAGGAAGATATAAGGAGGCTTATGTGTGATAGAGTGATACGTCTCCAATGTATCTATAATTTTTGATTGTTCTATGCTGTTATATTATCAATCTTGGATGTTTTTATATACATTTACATCAATTATATATCATTTTTCGGGACTAACTTATTAACTTAGTGCCCAGTGCCAGTTGCTGTTTTCTGCCATGTTTTTGTTTTACAGAATACCAATACCAAACGAAGTCCAAATGCCACGAAACTTTTTGGAGATTGTTTTTTGGACAATACCAACACTAGAAGCTTCGGGAGGAGGCCAGAAGCCCCAAGGGGTGCCCACGAGGCACCAGGGCGCGCCTGGGGGGGGGGGGCAGGCGCGCCCTGGTACCTCGTGGGGCCCACAGAGCTCCGTTTGACCTAATTCCAGCACTATAAATTCCTAAAAAAAATCAGAAACCCTCAGGGGAGTCCACAAAATACTTTTTCCGCCGCCACAAGCTTCTGTTCTCGAGAGATCCCATTCGGGGTCCTTCTCCGGTAATCTGCCGGAGGAGGAATCGATCACGGAGGGGCTCTACATCAACCTTGCTGCCCTTCCGATGATGCGTGAGTAGTTTACCACAGACCTCCGAGTCCATAGTTAGTAGCTAGATGGTTTCTTCTCTCTTTTTGATCTTCAATACAATGTTCTCCTCGATGTTCTTGGAGTTCTATCCGATGTAATCACTTTTTGCGGTGTGTTTGTTGGGATCCGATGAATTGTGAGTTTATGATCAGATTATTCATGAATATTATTTGAGTCTTCTCTGATCTCTTTTATGCATGATTATTATATCCTCGTATTTCTTCTCCAATCTATTGATTTGGTTTGGCCAACTAGATTGATTTATCTTGCCATGGGAAGAGGTGCTTTGTAATGGGTTCGATCTTGCGGTGCTCAATCCCAGTGACAGAAAGGGACATGACACATATGTATCGTTGCTATTTAGGGTAAAAAGATGGGGTTTATTCATACGTGAGTTTATCTTGTCTACATCATGTCATCGTTCTTAAGGCGTTACTCCGTTCTTTATGGACTTAATACACTAGATGCATGCTGGATAGCGGCCGATGTGTGGAGTAATAGTAGTAGATGCAGGCAGGAGTTGGTCTACTTGTCTCAGACGTGATGCCTATATACATGATCATTGCCTTGGATATCGTCATGATTATTTGCTTTTCTATCAATTGCCCAACACTAATTTGTTTACCCACCGTATGATATTTTCTTGAGAGAAGCCTCTAGTGAAAACTATGGCCCCCAGGTCTATCTAAATCATATACTAAAACCCTAAAAATACTTGCTGCACTTTTTATTTATTTATTTTATTTTTGTATTTTTGTTTCAATCTATCTATCTATCACATACAATTTAATCTTGCAACTTACCGCCGAGGGATTGACAACCCCTTGATTGCGTTGGGTACAAGGATTTGTTGTTTTGTGTGCAGGTGCTGCTAACGAGGTGTTGCATGATTCTCCTACTGGATTGATAACCTTGGTTTCATAACTGAGGGAAATACTTATCTCTACTGTACTGCATCTCCCTTCCTCTTCAGGGAATTACCAACGCAGCTCACAAGTAGTAGGAAGAATTTCTGGCGCCGTTGCCGGGGAGACATCATCAACATCTATCAAGTACCTACGCATAAAACTTTCATCTACTTGCATTTATTTTATTTTCCTTTGCCTCTCATTTTCATCTCCCCCAGTTCTAAAAAGTTTTTAAAAAAATACAAAAATATTTTCCATTTGCCTTTTTGCTTGTTTGCTATCTTTGCTTGTGTTGCCATGTGCCTTCTATTTGCTTGCATCTTCGCTTGCTAAAAGTCTATTGATATGGATCCTCATCCACTTGCTAATCTTTTCAAAAGACCCAATTATGATGAACCAATTGCTAGTGAGTTGAGTGCACTTGATTTCCTCTATGAAGTTTTGCTTGAAAATCATGAATCTGAAAATTGTGATGAAGTGCTGAATGAAGAAATTTATAAAGTGATTCATGATAGCTCCTTTAATGAAAAGCATGATTGCAATGATGTTATTATAAATTCTATTAGTGTCAATTGTGCTAATGATATGCAAAACCACAAGCTTGGGGATGATAATTTTGTCATGTCCACTACTTATTGCAATGATCATGATTGGGGTGATAATGCTTTTTAAGATCTTGAAAATTTATTTAAGCATCATGATGAATATGATATTGATAATAATGCTTGCAATAATATTGAAAGTGGGTTTGGATAGGTCATGACTTTCGTTGATGATAATCCCACTATTTCGGAAGATTATAAAAAATTTATGCATGTGGATCATAAAGAGAGTATTGTTTATGATAACTATATTATTGAATTTGAGTATGATCCTACATGTAATTATTATGAGAGCATCATTGAAATCTCAAGCCTATCTTAATGGCTATAAAGAAAGAGCTTGTTGGGAGACAACCCAATGAATAAAATAAATTTTGTTTCTGTTATTGTGTGTTTTCATATTTAAGCTACTGTTATGATTGAGTTTTTATGTTTTTAATTAGTGTTTGTGCCAAGTAAAGCCTTTGGGATGATTTGGAAGATAGTATAATTGATGCTGTTTGGAAAACAGAAAGTTTTGCGTCCAGTGCTGGAATTTTGTTTATGTACTGGAGCGTCGAAAAAATCTGAAATTTTTACACAGTATTGGTATATGAATTTCCCACGTTGTCCTAATTTTTCAGAATTGTTGGAGTTACAGAAGTATGGATTTTAAATAGATTGCTACAGACTGTTCTGTTTTTGACAGGTTCTGTTTTTGATGTGTTGCTTGCTTGTTTTGATGAAACTATGGATTGTATCAGGGGGTATAAGCCATGGAGAAGTTAGAATACAGTAGGTATAATGCAAATATAAAATATGAATAGGTTTGCAACAGTACTTAAAGTGGTGATTTATTTGTTATACTAACGGATCTCACAAAGGTTTTGTTGAGTTTTGTGTGATTGAAGTTTTCAAGTTTTGGGTGAGATCACGATGGATGAAGGAATAAGGAGTAGCAAAAGCCTAAGCTTGGGGATGCCTGAGGCACCCCAAGGTAATATTCAAGGAATACTCAAGCGTCTAAGCTTGGGGATGCCCCGGAAGGCATCCCCTCTTTCTTCTACCAACCATCGGTAATTTTACTTGGAGCTATATTTTTATTCGTCACATGATATGTGTTTTGCTTGGAGCATCGTGTATTATATGAGTCCTTGCTTTGTTTGCTTTTTAGTTTGTCACAATCATCCCTACTGGACACACCTATTTTGAGAGAGCCACACGTTATCATGATTTGTTAGAATACTCTATGTGCTTCACTTAAATTGTTTGAGCTAGGCAGTTGCTCTAGTGCTTCACTTAAATCTTTTTGAGCACGGTGGTGGCTATATTTTGAAGAAATAAACTCTCATGCTTCACTTATATTATTTTGAGAGTTGATAAGATTAAAATTTTGAAGAAATAAACTCTCATGCTTCACTTATATTATTTTGAGAGTTGATAAGATTAAAAATTTGAAGAAATATATGCACTCTCATGCTTCACTTATATCTTTTTGAGAGTTGATGAAAGTAACGGTAATTTGCACAAGATATAAATTTGGTCCCAAAGTGATCAATATTCAAGAGGGATATAATAAAAACTTTCATATAGATCATTGGATATGATAAGTATGATTCCTTGCAATAGTTTTGCGATATGGAGATGATGATATGTGAGTCATGTTAGTGAGTAATTGTGATTTAGTAAGAATATTGGTGTTAATGTTTGTGATTCCCTATGCATGCACGTAAAGTCAATAGTTATGCAAAGAAATTATATCCTACTTATGGTGCATTATTCGGTGTTAGTTATGTTCAATGCATGTTTATGACCGTTTTCGTTTTTTGGTTGGTTGCTTCTCAATCTTTTGCTAGCCTTCATTTGTACTAAGCGGAAATACTGCTTGTGCATCCAAACTCCTTAAACCCAAGTTGTGCCAAATGAGTCCACTATATCTACCTATATGCGGTATTCCCATGCCATTCCAAGTAAATTTGCGTGTGCCAACTCTAATTTTCAAAATAATTTTCTGTTTTGTGTGCCCGTACCGCTCATGAAGCGGCAGGGGGTGGCCAATATTTTCCGTGCTAGGTGTGTTATTCTCACGATGAGTGTTTATTCACTTGTCATTGCACGAGAGAGTGGCTGGTAATAGGGATGCCCAGTCCCATAATGAAATCAAAATTAATAACAACAAAATTCCTTAGAAAGTGATGGTATGGAGGGCATCCGTGGATACGGCTAGCCATGGATTGTGAAAGAATGGTGGAAAGGAAATAAACTTTACTTTCTGTTTGGGAACCGCCTATGATGTGTCTAGCATGGAAGATATTGGGAATTCTCGGTCGTTTTCGTTGACAGGAAAAGCATGCCTCTCAAAATATTTTTATCTCTCTAATTTAAGCTTTGAGCTTTGGCACATTAGCAAATCTCTGCTTCCCTCTGCGAAGGGCCTATCTATTTACTTTATGCAATTTTTTTTTACTTTGAGTCTCCATCTTCTCTTATAAAAGCACCAACTAGAGAGCACTATTGTCATACTTGTGCATTGTGTGTAGCTACTATTTGAGTGTGTTTCATGAATGGATCAATGATTGAGCATAATGGGCTAGGGATAACTTTCTTTAGCGTTGATATTTTGAAAGACATGATTGCTTGTTAGCATGCTTGAGTATTTATATCTTCATGTCAAACTATAGACTATTGCTTTGAATCATTCAAGTCCAATGTCCATGCTACAAAAGAAAAGAATATATGATGAATATGATAGGCAGCATTCCACATCAAAAATTCTGTTTTTATCATTTACCTACTCGAGGACGAGCAGGAATTAAGCTTGGGGATGCTGATACGTCTCCAACGTATCTATAATTTTTGATTGTTCCATGCTATTATATTATCAACCTTGGATGTTTTTATATATATTTATAGCAATTATACATCATTTTTTGGGACTAACCTATTAACTTAGTGCCCAGTGCCAGTTGCTGTTTTTTGCCCTGTTTTTGTTTTACGGAATATCAATACCAAACGAAGTCCAAATGCCACGAAACTTTTTGGAGATTTTTTTCCTGCACAATACCAACACTAGAAGCTTCAGGAGGAGGCCAGAAGCCCCAGGGGGTGCCCACGAGGCACCAGGGCGCGCCTGCCCACAGAGCTCTGTTTGACCTAATTCCAGCACTATAAATTCCCAAAAAAATCAGAAACTCTCAGGGGAGTCCACGAAATACTTTTTCCACCGCCGCAAGCTTCTGTTCTTGAGAGATCCCATCTGGGGTCCTTCTCCGGTAATCTGCCGGAGGGGGAATCGATCATGGAGGGGCTCTACATCAACCTTGCTGCCCTTTCGATGATGCATGAGTAGTTTACCACAGACCTTCGGGTCCATAGTTAGTAGCTAGATGGCTTCTTCTCTCTTTTTGATCTTCAATACAATGTTCTCCTCGATGTTCTTGGAGTTCTATCTGATGTAATCACTTTTTGCGGTGTGTTTGTTGGGATCCGATGAATTGTGAGTTTATGATCAGATTATCCATGAATATTATTTGAGTCTTCTCTGATCTCCTTTATGCATGATTATTATAGCCTCGTATTTCTTCTCCGATCTATTGATTTGGTTTGGCCAACTAGATTAATTTATCTTGCCATGGGAAGAGGTGCTTTGTAATGGGTTCGATCTTGCGGTGCTCAATCCCAGTGACAGAAAGGGACATGACACGTATGTATCATTGCTATTAAGGGTAAAAAGATGGGGTTTATTCATACATGTGTTTATCTTGTCTACATCGTGTCATCGTTCTTAAGGCGTTACTCCGTTCTTTATGGACTTAATACACTAGATGCATGTTGGATTGCGGTCGATGTGTGGAGTAATAGTAGTAGATGCAGGCAGGAGTCGGTCTACTTGTCTCGGACGTGATGCCTATATACATGATCATTGCCTTGGATATCGTCATGATTATTTGCTTTTCTATCAATTGCCCAACAGTAATTTGTTTACCCACCATATGCTATTTTCTTGAGAGAAGCCTCTAGTGAAAACTATGGCCCCCGGGTCTATCTAAATGATATACTAAAACCCTAAAAATACTTGCTACACTTTTTCTTTATATATTTTATTTTTGTATTTTTGTTTCAATCTATCTATCTATCACATACAATTTAATATTGCAACTTACCGCCGAGGGATTGACAACCCCTTGATTGCGTTGGGTGCAAGGATTTGTTGTTTTGTGTGCAGGTGCTGCTAACGAGGTGTTGCGTGATTCTCCTACTGATTGATAACCTTAGTTTCATAACTGAGGGAAATACTTATCTTTACTGTACTGCATCTCCCTTCCTCTTCAGGGAATTACCAACGCAGCTCCCAAGTAGCAGGCAGAATTTCTGGCGCCGTTGCCGGGGAGACATCATCAACATCTATCAAGTACCTACGCATAAAACTTTCATTTCCTTGTATTTATTTTATTTGCCTTTGCCTCTCGTTTTCATCTCCCCCACTTCTAATTTTTTTTTACAAAAATACAAAAATATTTTCCATTTGCCTTTTTGCTTGTTTGCTATCTTTGCTTGTGTTGCCACGTGCCTTCTATTTGCTTGCGTCTTCGCTTGCTAAAAATCTATTGATATGGATCCTCATCCACTTGCTAATCTTTTCAAAAGACCCAATTATGATGAACCAATTGCTAGTGAGTTGAGTGTACTTGATTTCCTCTATGAAGTTTTGCTTGAAAGTCATGAATCTGAAAATTCATAACCCATGCATATTACCATTGCTATTCATTAGACTCTCAAAATGATATAAGTGAAGCATGAGAGTGCAACTATTTCTTTAAAATATAACCACCGCCGTGCTCTAAAAGATATAAGTGAAGTACTAGAGCAACTGCCTAGCTCAAAAGATATAAGTGAAGCACATAGAGTATTCTAACAAATCACGAATAATGTGTGTCCCTCTCAAAAAGGTGTGTTCATCAAAGATGATTGTGGCAAACTAAAAAGCAAACAAAAGCGAACAAACTATAGCACAAGACGCTCCAAGTAAAACACATATCATGTGATGAATAAAAATATAGCTCCAAGTGAGTTACCTATAGATTGTAGACGAAAGAGGGGATGCCAACCGGGGCATCCCCAAGCTTAGACGCTTGAGTCTTCCTTGAATATTACCTTGGGGTGCCTTGGGCATCCCCAAGCTTAGGCTCTTGCTGCTCCTTATTCCTTTATCCATAGTAGTCTCACCCAAAACTTGAAAACTTCAGCACACAAAACTCAACAGAAACCTCGTGAGATCCATTAGTATAACAAACAAATCTTAAACTTTAGGTACTGTTGTAAATTGATTCATATTTAATATTGGCATAATGCTACTGTACTCCAACTTCTCCATGACTCGTACCCCCCGATACGATCCATAGATTCATCAAAATAAGCAAACTATGCAACAAAAACAGAATCTGTCAAAAACAGAACAATCTGTAAAGATCTGAATTAAAGTCATACTTCTATAACTCCCAAAATTCTAAAAAATAAGCTGGAGTACTAGGTTAATAGGTTAGTCCCAAAAAATGATATATAATTGCATATAAAACATCCAATATTGATAGTATAATAGTATGGAACAATAAAAAATTATAGATACGTTGGAAACGTATCAGCTGCTCTCATGTGAAAATAATTTCCCGTGCTAGCGTCCCAGGTTTTGACCCCTTCAGGCTTCCATAATATTTCTAAGTCCTCCTTCAACAGCTCAAGAAATGTGTTGATATCATTGCCAGGTTGGACTGGCCCTTGAATTAGCATAACCAAGTGTATGTACTTCTGTTTCATGCAGAGCCAGGGCGGGAGGTTGTACATCCATACAAACACGGGCCATGTACTATGTGTGCTACTCTAGTTCAAATGGATTTAGTCCATCACTACTGACACCCAACCTGGGGTTTCTGGGTTCTGCTGCGAATTCTGGTTCTAAACTGTCGAGTGCTTTCCACTGACAACCATCTGCAATATGTCTCAGAATGCCATCATTTTTAGATGTTCTAGTCTTCTGCCAAGTCATGTTCTTTGCTTCCTTTGGGTCAGCGAAATAACGTTGCATGCTCATTGCGATATAAAATGCAATCATTTATGCAGGTGTGATATCTTACATGCGGCAAATCAAGCGGGCACACGATCTTCTTCGCCTCATCGACACTACGAGGCAACAAATTCCCCTTGGGCAAAACTTTGTGTAAATATTCCAATGTAGCATCCAGACTTGCATTTGTGCTCTTGAATCTTGCCTTGATGTCTAGAAGTTTGAGCATGACGTGCAGGTAGGTGTGCTCGGGATCGCAACCTTCATCCAGTGGAGTTTTCGCGTCTAATTCCAATTGCGCCAACTTTAGAGCCTCTTTAATAGCAGCTCCCTCGGTTGTCGTCTTCTTCCGAAGCAGATCTTTCACATGAGGATCTTGCAGCATTGTAGCCAACGACATATCCTGCGTGATAGTCTCATGATCATCTTCATGTTCCGGTGGCATTTCATCATTTTCTCCTCCATGCGCATGCTCATTGTTTCCTCCTTCTGGCTGCTCTGTTTCATCGAAAGAGTTTTCCGCTTCATTGTTTCCTCCTTCTGGCTGCTCTGCTTCATCGAAAGAGTTTTCCGCTTCATTGTTTCCTCCTTCATCATCGCTAACATCCTCCTCACCATGCTTTGTCCACCGTGTATAACCTGTAACGAAACCGTGACGGAGAAGTGCGCCAGCACGCTGCCTTCGAACGGGTTGTGCAAAACTCCATTTTCTCATGTCGGACATGGACATAATATCTGCACTTCACCCTTTTGTATCATATTTGCCACCGCGAAATTGAGAAAGCCCTTCACACTTCGATCCATATTGAATCTTTCGATAGATCAAGTAGCGTTGTAAAGGGTATAAGTACAAAAATAATTACATATATTACCAATGACGGCATAAATTTTTTTGGCATGAACTTTGCTAAAAAAGGGTATAAGTACAAAAATAATTACATATATTGATCGAGTGCCAAAAATTTGACGAAACGGAAATGAATCAAAGTTTCGCCAAAACATTGGCAACTCTCTAGACATTGCGTGCAAATGAAACATACATGGCACAATTCGCGAGCAATGAAATTTATATAGCTAACAATTAATCACACACATATCTCCATCACGTACATATCCATCCATATGCGCATGCATCATATATATGCATAAAGTAACGAGAAGTTCGGTCTATTTACCTCATCAAAGGGGCGGGGAGAGGGGGGCCGGCCGACCGTACGTAGGTTGGAGGCGCCATTAATGGAGTGTGGTGGAAAAATTAATACAAGTGTGTGTTTGAGTGGGTGGGAGGAGAGTGCTAGGTTAGGGAGTGAGTGTGTGGAGGCTAGCAAGCTTAGTTAATTAATCCATCACCTAGCTAGATCTAATTAAGAATCATGAGAAAGAATTTGGTCTTTTTCTCAAGAAGAAGAGAAGAGAGAGGAGGAAGAGGAAGTGTGATGTGGACCAGATCATGACCAAGGCATCAAAGATTGAGGTTCATGCTAGCAAAAATGTTAAATCATTAGAGCAGTCAAAGGAAGACATGGGCAAAACCATTATCTTAGTTGGGAAGCTTCCGATGCCTATTTTGGGAGAAATGACACATCATATTTCCAGCTGCAACTTCCCACCTAAACCTAATTAATTCTAGAAGGATCTAGCATGTTTTAGAGGCTGAAAAAGATGGTCTTTGAATCCAGCTTTCATTCAAAAAAAATGGTGCATCATTTGAGGTCTTGAGTCAAAAGTTGTGCAAGTTCCCATGCAAGCTGTCCAGGAATTAATTACAGCACGAGGCTCACGAATTTACCCTTTGTTTTTGAGTTGTTTTCACACCAAACTAGTAGGTGCTTCTAGTATAAGTACTCCCCAGCTATTCCATGTGATCGGGGGATGAGATTTCTGAGTTTATGTGTGTAGAATAGCCGGTAAGGGTTGTGTTGTGCTGAGAGCACTAGTATCATTGAGTGTTAGCTCATGTGTGTGGATTGGAGGGCCTGTCCTCAATTCATATAGGATCCGTGTGGTTCCCTCTTGTGATTCTACATAGGTTCACAAGTTTCATGGTTTGGGTTGCGTCATTGTAAACCCAGCTAGTTATCCACTGCAATACATTTGAGAGTGTTTCCTCTTGTTCTTTGCCATTTGAGAGAGATAGTTGCTGCTCCTTGTGAGTTGTTTGGCACCATGAAAGATCGTTTCAGCAGCGTCCCGCATCATCTTGGCATCAGAGCTTTAGGTTGTTTGCGGTGCTATTTTCTCTCTTGCTGATTTTGTTCTTGAGAAGCTTCCATGGGTTCGAGAAGGTCCAGCAGTGTTGATGGTGTGCATGGAGGTGGGTGCCTCATGGAGGAGGAGCTGCCACTTCTCGTGTATGGTCCTAGCTTGGAGCCCGCCTATGTGTTGGCATTGGAGGATACACGAGAGTATGTGTTGAACAAGGTGGAGAGGCGCATATCGGCCGTGGAGACCAACCTTGGCCGGAGAATCGACTCCCTTACCGAGGAACTCCGTCGAGATAGGCTTGCTACACGGGGTCGACATTGACAACTCCCCGAACAGCAGGGCCAACGCCACCTTGAGGAGGGGCATGGAGAGCACATCCACATCCACTCCGGCGATGCCCATAGCTACTACGCCGAACCACCTCGACGTGCTCGCCATGACCAGCGAGGTGCTATTTGGGCGCCACCGTCTCCACCACGAGATGGGCTTGCTGCGCGGGGTCGATATCGACAACTCCCCATACAGCGAGACCACCATGGAGAGCATTGGAGCGACCACTCCGATGATGCTCTAAACTACTACGAGCCTCGACCACGACGTGCTCATCATGATCATCGCGGAGAAGGCCAAGAAGGCTCTGCCATGGGAGGAAGAGGTCATGGGCGTGCTCATCATGACCATCAGGATGATGAATTTGGTAAATTCAAACTTACCATACCATCATTCAATGGGAAAACTGAGCCCGATGATTATTTGGAGTGGGAGATGCGTGTGGATCAGATCTTTGATAGCCACCGCTATATGGAGGAGAAGAAGGTACGATATGCGTCCATTGAGTTTACCGGATATGCTTTGATTTGGTGGAACCAATTGTGTCGTGCTGGAGGTCGTCCGGAGACATGGGTGCAAATGAAAAATCTATTACGGAGGCGTTTTGTTCCTGAACATTTCACAAGAACCTTGTACAATCGACTCCAACGGTTGTGCCACGGTAATTCTAGTGTTGATGAGTACTATAAAGAGATGGAGATTTTGATGATTAGGACAGCGGTGAATGAGCCAAAGGAGGCCACAATGTCAAGATTCTTTCATGGGCTGAATGAAGATGTGCAAGAAAGGATAGAGATGGTTACATATCAAGATTTGCAAGAACTTGTGCATCAAGCTATTCGTGTAGAGCAGCAGCTGAAGCGTTGCCAAAATTGCAACCAAACCTACACATCAAGCACTTGGAGAGGTTCAGTTCAGCGAGAAGTAGATGGAAGCGTTGCTGCAGATTTTCGCTCACACAATAAGATGACTGCAAAAGAAGCTAATGCATCAAAGGTTGAATCTTCCAATACTCCTTCCACTTGCATTAGTAATATTAGTATCATACATGCAAGGGTAGAGGTCACTTCAAGAAGGATTGTTCTAATTTGAAGAAGGTGTTGCTCACAAATGATGGATATGTCACCGATGACTCAAGTGACAAATCTGAATCTGAGAAGAAAAATCTAAAATATTGTACTTTTGAGACCGGAGCACCTCTGAGTTCAGACGGAGGAGATGGTGTTAATCTCATGGTTTGCAAAGTGGCTCATGATGATGCTCCTATTGTTGAGAAGGGCCAGCGACAAAATGTGTTCCAATCCATTTGCAAGATCAAGGGCAAAAACTGCAAGGTAGTCATCGATGGAGGTAGCTACAATAACATCATCAGTAGTGATCTTGTGCATGCTCTTGGGATCTAGCACGTTTTAGAGGCTTGAAAAGATGGTCTTTGAAGTCAGCTTTCATTCAAAATTAAAGGTGCATCATTTGAGGTCTTGAGTCAAAATTGTGCAAGTTCCCATGCAAGCTTTCCAGGAATTAATTACAGCGTGAGGCTCAACAAGTTTGCTCCTGCTATAGCTTGAGGCTCACGAATTTACCCTTTATTTTTTAGTTGTTTTCACACCTAACTAGTAGGTGCTTCTAGTATAAGTACTCCCCAGCTGTTCCATCTGAACGGGGGATGAGATTTCTGAGTTTATGTTTGTAGAACAGCCGGTGAGGGTTGTGTTGTGCTGAGAGCACTAGTATCGTTGAGTGTTAGTTCGTGTGTGTGGATTGGAGGGCATGTCCTCAATTCATATAGGATCCTTGTGGTTCCCTCTTGTGATTCTACATAGGTTCACAAGTTTCATGGTTTGGGTTGTGAAAGCACATTTGCTCCCTTGGTGGTTTTGGTAATTCATAATAACATATATCTCATTGAACTAATGTCCATTCAAGTTAAACATTTCAGGATGTTCAATGATTGGCATGGCATGGACTAGAGATGTGGACCCCTCAAAATGCTAAGGACATGGATTGGTAAAAGCTCAAGACTCTACATTTTTGGTTTAGTGATCCAAGATCACATTGAATCCATAGGAAAGCCAATACTATTAAAAGGGGATGAGGTGTTGCTTAATGGTCTTTTTGCTCAAGTGCTTAGTGACAGTACTCCTAAACCCTCAACCACTCTCTCTACCCAAATATGTCCAAAACCTACATTCCAACTCGGCCCCACCGAAATTCCCTATCCGGAGCCACCGAGTTCATCTGGACTTAGCCACTGCCAAAACCCTAACAAATCGGATCCACCGATATGGATCTCGGTCCCACCGAGATGGCCTTGCCAACTCTCTGTAATCGTTTGCACTCACTTCAGTCCCACCGAGTTTTGCAAATCGGTCTCACCGAGATGGCTTGCCAACTCTCTGTTGCCTTATTGCTTCACTTCGGTCCTACCGAGTTGATGCAATCGGTGCCACCGAGACGAGGTTTGCCCTAGCCATTGCACTTTGGTCCATCCGAGTTGTTCCAGTCGGTCCCACCGAGATTCCTAACGTTCATATCTTTTACACAGTTCGGTGCCACCGAGACTTCTGAATCGGTGCCACCGAGTTGGGTCAAAAGTGTGTAACGGTTGGATTTTGTGTGGAGGCTATATATACCCCTCCACCACTTCCTTCTTAGTAAGGAGAGTCATCAGAACGTGCCTACACTTCCACCATACATTTTTTGAGAGAGAACCACCTACTCATGTGTTGAGATCAAGTCATTCCAATCCAACCATTTGAACCTTGATTTCTAGCCTTTCCCAAGTTGCTTTCCACTCAAATCCTTCTTCCACCATAGCCAAATCTGTGAGGAGTTGTTTGAGTGTTGGGAAGACTATCATTTGAAGCACAAGAGCAAGGAGTTCATCAACAACACACCGTCTATTACCTTTTGGAGAGTGGTGTCTCCTAGATTGGTTAGGTGTCACTTGGGAGCCTCCGACATGATGTCGAGTTGAACCAAAGAGTTTGTAAGGGCAAGGAGATCGCCTACTTCGTGAAGATATACCCCGAGTGAGGCTAGTCCTTCGTGGACGTAAGCCATGCTGGAATAGGCAAGGTTGCTTCTTCGTGGACCTTTCATGGGTGGAGCCCTCCATGGACTCGCGCAGCCGTTACCCTTCGTGGGTTGAAGCCTCCATCAACGTGGATGTACGATAGCACCACCTATAGGAACCACGCCAAAAACCACCGTGTCTTCATTGCGTTTGAAATCTCCGATCCCCTCCTTTACTTACATATGCAATTGTTTACTTTCCGCTGCTACACTCTTCGAATTGCATGTGTAGGGTGATGCTTGACTTGTGTTCTTGCTAAAATCTTCCTACATCTAAAATTGGGAAAAGGTTAGGTTTTTATTTGGTCAAGTAGTCTAATCACCCCCCCCTCTAGACATACTTTCGATTCTACAAGTTGCATCCTTGTAAACCAAGCTAGTTATCCGCTGTAATACATTTGAGAGTGTTTTCTCTTGTTATTTGCCATTTGAGAGAGATAGTTGTTGCTCCTTGTGAGTTTTTTGGCACCGTGAAAGATCGTTTCAGTGGCGTCCCGCATCAAAGTGGGAGGAAGAAGAAGAAGGAAAATATCTATGGATGAACAATGGCACATGTGAATAGTGCTGCGACGTAATTACTGGCGTACCCTAATTATGGAACGCCATTACAATTGTGTATATCCCTGGCGCGCTGCTATTACTAACGCCGGTATTATACTTGCCCAAAAGTGGACCCAGTAAGGTGGACCCGCAAAATATACTGCTGGCGTAACATAATGTGCGACGCCATATCTATGAGGATTAGTGCTGGCATAGGACACTTTTGCGACGTCAACACTAAGTTAGGCCAGGGCAGAACGTTGGGAACCACATACAGGTGGCATTTCTTAAAATTCCCACGCCGGCACTAAGCTCATATCTATGACGTGCGAATTTAGCCGACACCAGCGCTATTTGAAAAAAATAGTGCTGGCGTTGATGGAAAATGGCGCGCCACCAACGAAAGTTATGGCTAGCCATTTTTCCACTAGTGACATGATCATTGCCTTGAATATCATTATAACTATGCGCTTTTCTATCAATTGCCCAACAGTAATTTGTTTACCCACCATATGCTATGTGTTCGAGAGAGAAGGCTCTAGTGAAAACTATGGCCCTCGGGTCTACTTTAAATATAAAAATAAAACCAAAATATACTTGCTGCAATTTATTTACTTTTATTTTGTTTTGCAATTTATCTATCTACCACTACAAGATTTAATCCTTGCAAGTAACGAGTTCAAGGGGATTGACAACCCTCTTGCCTGTGTTGGGTGCAAGTATTTACTTTTGTGTGTGCAGATGCTGTTCACAAGGCTTTGCGTGATTCTCCTACTGGTTCGATAACCTTGGTTCTCACTGAGGGAAATACTTATCTCTACTGTACTGCATCTCCTCTCTTCGGGGAAAATCCCAACGCAACTCACAAGTAGCAGGAAGAATTTCTGGCGCCGTTGCTGGGGAGACATCATCAAAACCTATCAAGTACCTTTGCACAAACTATCATCTACTCGCTCTACTTTTTATTTGCCTTTTTATTTGCTTTTGCCTCTCGTTTTCATCTCCCCCACTTCTCATAGAAATACAAAAAAACACGAAAATATTTTTTGCTTGTTTGCTTGCTTTGCTTGAAATTGCTACCATGTCTAAATTTGTTATCGCTAAGGGTGAAAGTGAGGATTGTAAGACTCCGAATATGGAAACCCCCATAAATTTGGATACTAAAACTTTTGTGACGGGAAGTGGGAATATCATAGGAAAAAGTATTATTCAAGAATTATTCGCTTGTACGGGAACATTGGTTTGTAATGATATTCCTATTCTTAAAAGAACCAATAGTTATGCCCAAGCCATTTCTGCACTGATTATTAAACTTGAAAGAAGATTCATGCGTACTCATCCCACTTTGCAAAGATTGTTCTATGAGCTACCTGTCATAACCAATTCTAAGGCTAAAAGGATAGCAACTCTTATTCTCATGAATGAATTTGACTATATAGTACGAGAAGCTAAAGAAATCTTTGACTTTTACAATGTGAGTTATGAATGTCCTATAATAGATGAAATTCTATATGATAGAGATTTTTTGAGAAGATATATGTCTTGTGATCATCATGCTTTTGAGGAAAATGCTAAAAAGAAAGTTCCCCCTTTACATTTAATTCAACAAGTGTTCAATGGTATTAATCATCAATATTCTTGGATCGTAAAAGGGAATCAACAAGGTTTTGAAGAAGGTTGTCTTGAAAATGCTAATTTTTTTAATAAATGGTGAGTTCACCATTACTTATGAAAGTCTCTTGATGAACATGTATCTCAAGAAGTTAAAACTAATGATGATACAATTACTAAGAATAACTCATCTAAGTTGGCAAAAACTAAGGATGATAATACTTGAAACAATGCATTATGCCTAGCTAGGGGTATAAAACAATAGTGCTTGTTGGGAGGCAACCCAATATTTATCTCTATTGTAAAAAAAATTCTTGAGTCACACGACTTTAGCTACTGTTATGATTGTGTTTTTATGTTTTAATTAGTGTTTGTGCCAAGTAATGACTTTAGAATGACGTGGATGATAGTATAATTGATGCTATTTGAAAACAGACAGTTTTGCGCCCAGTATTTGATTTTTAGTTATGTACTGGAACGTTAGAAACATCTGAAATTTTTACACAGTATTGGGATACAAATTGTTTACGTTGTCCTAATGTTTCAGAATTTTTGGAGTTACATAAGTATAGATAATATTTTGTCATTACGTACTATTCTATTTTAGACAGATTCTGTTTTTATTGCATAGTGTGCTTGTTTTAATGAAACTATGGATTATATCGGGGGGTATAAGTCATGGAAGAGTTAGAATACATTAGGTATTATGCAAGAACAATTATGAATGAGTTTATAACAGTACCTAAAGTGGATGATTGATTTATTGTACTAAAGGATCTCACGAAGTTTCTGTTGAGTTTTGTGTGCTGAAGTTTTCAAGTTTTGGGTGAGATTACGATGGATGAAGGAATAAGGAGCGGCAAGACCCTAAGGTAATATTCAAGGAAGACCCAAGCGTCTAAGCTTGGGGATGCCCCGTATGGCATCTCCTCTTTCGTCTACAATCTATCGGTAACTTACTGGGAGCTATATTTTTATTCATCACATGATATGAGTTTTACTTGGAGCGTCTTGTGCCATATTTTTCTTTTCTTTGTTTGCTTTTTAGTTTGTCACAATCATCTTTTGCTGGATACACCTTTTGAGAGGGACACACATTTATTCGTGATTTGTTAGAATACTCTATGTGCTTCACTTATATCTTTTGAGCTAGGCAGTTGCTCTAGTGCTTCACTTATATCTTTTAGAGCACGGCTGTGGTAATATTTTAAAGAAATAGTTGCACTCTCATGCTTCACTTAAATCTGTTTGAGAGTCTAATAAATAGTAATGGAAATTTGCACGGGTTATAAGACTAGTCCATAAAGAATAGGTATTCAAGAGGGATATAATAAAAACTCTAATGTAGATCACTAAATATGAAACGTGTGGTTTAATGATATTGATGTCGTAATATGAAAGGATATTGGTTGATGATCATTGGTTAGTAGAAATATCTGTATTAAAGCTTGTTATTAACTTCTCATTTAAGTGTTGGTCATGGCATGGTGGGGAGGTCCGAGCATTCTTAGGTCTGAAATGAAATCCTTGAGTGCTGTTATAATCGGGGGTGCGCGATGGTTAACTCCTACCAACCTCCTCCCTAAGGGCATGCGAGTAGTACTTTGCTTCAAGGGCTAATAGGCTTTGCAATAAGTATGTGAGTTCTTTATGACTAATGTGAGTCCATGGATTATACGCACTCTCACCCTTCCGCAATTTGCTAGCCTCTTCGGTACCGTGCATTGCCCGATCTCACCTCGAGAGTTGGTGCAAACTTTACCGGTGCATCCAAACCCCGTGATATGATACGCTCTATCACACATAAGCCTCCTTATATCTTCCTCAAAACAGCCACCATACCTACCTATGATGGCATTTCCATAGCCATTCCGAGATATATTGCCATGCAACTTCCACCGTTCCTTCATATGACTTATGTTCATTGTCATATCTCTTTGCATGCTCAGCCACCGTTCACCATTTTTCATACATGTTACGCTAGATCATTGCACATCCTGGTACACTGCCAGAGGCATTCATATAGAGTCATTCTGTATAGTTTTTATCGAGTTGTAATACCGAGTTGTAAGTAAATAAAAGTGTGATGATCATCATTATTAGAGCATTGTCACAGTGAGGAAAGGATGATGGAGACTATGATTCCACCACAAGTCGGGATGAGACTCCAGACGAAAAATAAATAAAAGAAAAGAAAAAAAGAGGCCAAAAAGAGCCCAACAAAAAAAAAGAAAAAAATGAGAGAAAAAGAGAGAAGGGGCAATGCTAGTATCCTTTTCCACACTTGTGCTTCAGATTAGCACCATGTTCTTCATATAGAGAGTCTCCTATTTTATCACTTTCATATACTAGTGGGAATTTTTCGTTATAGAACTTGGCTTGTATATTCCGATGATGGGCTTTCTCAAATGCCCGAGGTCTTCATGAGCAAGCAAGTTGGATGCACACCCACTTAGTTTCAGTTGAGCTTTCATATACTTATAGCTCTTAGTGCATCCGTTGCATGGCAATCCCTACTCCTCGCATTGATATCGATTGATGGACATATCAATAGTCCGTTGATCCGCCTAGTTGATGCGAGACTTTCTTCCTTTTTGACTTCTCCTATTGATCCCTATCACCGCATTCTATTCCACCTAGTGCTATGTTCATGGCTCACGCTCATGTATTGCGTGAAGTTGAAAATGCTGAAGCGCGTTAGAAGTACGATCCAATTGCCTGGTTTAACACCGGGGTGCCCATGATTTATATTTATGCAGTGAAGGCGGAGTCATGCCATGCTAACATGATAAAATGAGTGAGGAATAACATTCGTTAAGGACCGTATATTTTGAAAGTTTAATGATTATGCTTCTTATATTCATGGATATTATTATGTTAATGTTATCAATTCATCGCTTATTAATATTTATACCGTAAAGAGACTACATGATAAACATGTTAGGTAGCATTCCACATCAAAAATTCTGTTTTTATCATTTACCTACTCGAGGACGAGCAGGAATTAAGCTTGGGATGCTGATACGTCTCCAACGTATCTATAATTTTTGATAGTTCCATGCTATTATAGTATCAATCTTGGATGTTTTATATGCATTTATATGCTATATTATATCATTTTTTGGGACTAACCTATTAACCCAGTGCCTAGTGCCAGTTGCTGTTTTCTGCTTGTTTTTGGTTTTCCAGAAAATCAGTACCAAACGGAGTCCAAACGCTACGAAACTTTTTGACGATTTTTTTCTGGACAAAAGAGACCCTAGAAGCTTCGGCGGAGGACCAGAAGACCTACGAGGAGACGACAAGGCAACAGGGCGCGCCCTGGGGGGGGGGGGTAGGCGCGCCCTGTTATCTTGTGGGCCCCACGTGGCTCCTTTTGACCTAATTCCACTTCGATAAATTCTCAAATATTGAAAAACCAACAGAGAGCCACCCCAAATAACTTTTCCGCTGCCGCAAGCTTCTGTTCTTCCACGATCCCATCTGGAGGCCTTTTCCGGTACTCTGCCGGAGGGGTAATCGATCACGGAGGGCTTCTACATCAACCTTGCTGCCCTAGCGATGATGCGTGAGTAGTTCACCACAGACCTACAGGTCCATAGCTAATAGGTAGATAGCTTCTTCTCTCTCTTTGATCTTCAATACAATGTTCTCCTCGATCTTCTTAGAGTTCTATTCGATGTAATCTTCTTTTGCGGTGTGTTTGTTGGGATCCGATGAATTGTGGGTTTATGATCTGAATATTCATGAGAAGTAATTGAGTCTTTTCTGAACTTTATTATGTGTGATTGTTATAGGTTTGTATTTCTCTCCGATCTATCCGTTTGGTTTGGCTAACTAGATTGATTTATCTTCAGCGGGAGAGGTGCTTTGTAATGGGTTCAATCTTGCGGTGCTCTATATCCCAATGACAAAGTAGGGGACAAGACACGTATTTGTATTGTTGCCATTAAGGGTAAACGATGGGGTTTATTCATATTGATTGGGTTTACTTTGTCTATATCATGTCATCTTGCTTAAGGCGTTACTCTGTTTTCAGTAACTTAATACCCTAGATGCATGCTGGATAGCGGTCGATGCGTGGAGTAATAGTAGTAGATGCAGGCAGGAGTCGGTCTACTTGTCTCGGACGTGATGCCTATATACATGATCATTGCCATGAATATCATCATAACTATGCGCTTTTCTATCAATTGTCCAACAGTAATTTGTCTACCCACCGTATACTATGTGTTCGAGAGAGAAGCTTCTAGTGAAAACTATGGCCCCCCGGGTCTACTTTAAATATAAAAATAAAACCAAAATATACTTGCTGCAATTTATTTACTTTTATTTTGTTTTGCAATTTATCTATCTACCACTACAAGATTTAATCCATGCAAGTAATGAGTTCAAGGGGATTGACAACCCCCTTGCCCGTGTTGGGTGCAAGTATTTGCTTTTGTGTGTGCGGGTGCTGTTCACGAGGCTTTGCGTGATTCTCCTACTGGTTCGATAACCTTGGTTCTCACTGAGGGAAATACTTATCTCTACTGTACTGCATCTCCTCTCCTCTTCGGGGAAAATTCCAACGCAGCTCACAAGTAGCACCGCTCACTGGCGCCGGCAATGAAGCAGCGTACCGGCCGAGAGAGCGCCGCCCGCGCCGCTTCCCGGTGCAAGCGACTGCTGCGCGTTCAAACGACACGACGGCCGCCCGTCCGTCCGTCTGCCGCCCACATTGATGGCACGCAGTTGCCGAGGCGTCTCCTCCAGCGCCACCTGTCCGTCCCTCTGTCGCCCGCCATTGCTATGTAAACCGCTGCCCCGGCCATATCCGCATTCATCAGCCTCCGATCCCTCTCCGCACCACTCCCACCATGGATTCCTCCCCCGCCAAAGCTTTCTGGGACGGGATGACGCCAGACCAGAAGAAGGAGATGGCCGCCATTGCTGCCGGCTGCCGGGCCTGCAGGCAGCCGGAGGACGACGACGTCCCAATGGAGGACGCGGCCGACGACTACCCGGCGCCACCCTCCATTTCCTCCTCCATCGCGCCACCCTCCTCCTCCGCCGCACCACCCTCGCCGGTGCACTGCACCATGACCATCGGCGAGGCCCGTGCCCTTTACATGGACATGGTGCGGGAGGAGCAGAGGAGCAGTTCCGGGAGGCGCAGGCCAACACCGCCTACAACCACCACCTTCTCCAGGAGCACCTGCAGGCGGAGGAGCAGCTCGGCGTCGGTAGGGTGGTCGCACCGGACGCGGACCTGGCAGAGTAGAAGGCGCTGCTCCAGTCCTACCGCTCCGCGCGCGAGATCCGCCTCGCCGCCGCGCCCTGCCGCCACGACCACGAAGCCGGTACGTCCGCGGGCGCCGCCGGTAGCGAGGAAGAGTAGTACACGGTAGGTCGCCGGCGCTCGGGCCACCGCTCCTCCCCTCCCGTCGACGCCAAGCTTGGTGGGCTGAACATCATTGGCCGATTAACCGCTTGGCGGCGACGTGGAGGTGGACAACTTTGCTTCCCGGAGCTCCGGAGGCGGAGGTTACGGAGGCAGAGCTGGAGAGCGCCGAGACGAAGCTGGAAAAGGCGAAGCTTCGGTTCTTTGGGTTCATGTCCGGACACGGGGAACGGGCGCCGGCGACCATTTAGATTATGTATTAATTATACCTCCAGAGCCAGACTAGCACCGCTTAGTTGATGTAAATATAGCGAAATTCGTCATGTTTATATGAAATCCGGCCGTGTTTGAACGAATTTCGTCCGGTTAGTTCGAATTGTTTGGCCGAATGTATGCGGCTAGCGTTGGATGGCGGTTTCCCGCATCCGGTCCGCGGACTGGTCCCCCTGTCCGCGAACGGATGCGGGAGGAAATTTACGGGTTGCCGTTGGAGATGCCCTAACCCTCCATTGCTTTCAATTAATAAAGAACAAGAGACTGCTTTTTTACAACTTCCATTGAGCCAGGTACATTAGTGATGTTCTAGCTTGGGTTGAACATTTTTGGGCTTAGAGATGACTTGGCTTAAAGTGGCTAAGATTGTTACTCCACGAGTATATGTGGCATACCCAAAAAAAATGTACACAATCATCAAGTAGACGGGCTTCTAGACCGAAAATTATAGATCTAGATAAAATAACGATGGAATCCTAACTCCTAAAAAGTGCATGAAGATTAATTCCTTTAGCGGTATCTAGTTTTTTCATGCACCAACCACAAAAGCATACCATATCGGACCAATAAAAAAAAATCAAGTTCCCAGACATAAACACACCACAACAATTGCAGCAGAATCACCATGCAAAATCTAGATTCTATGCACACTCAGCCCCCGCAGTGCACGCACAAAGTAGGACCAAAGAAAAATATGGATAAAAGCAACTATGATTTTGCTTTGAGAGCAAACCACAATGTACTTAAGAAATTGAATCAGACCGGGAAAGGATGGGATGCACACTGTGATGAGGTTGAGGAAGGTAGTCCAGCCTTGGAGTTGGAGGCGGTGGACATCTCCGTCAAGCGCTGCCGCAGCGTGTCCTCATCGGTTGCGCGACTCACGACAAGGGCCTTGGCAGCCTCCCGTCGTTCTTTTCTCGCCTACTCCTTCACGCCTCATGTGGTTGCTCGTAAAATCATTAAAAAGACCATGACAATACATATGAAGTGTTTTTTTTAACACAATACAGACATAAGCGTTCATATATACGCGCATACACTCATCCCTATGAACGCACACACGTACACCCTGAGGATACCACTGTCCACCTAACCATCCAATCGCAGGTTGGTTCGCGACAAAGCATATGAAGTTGACATAAAAAGGGTTAGATTTCAATTAAATTTTGTGGAGCAGTCATCATTGGCTGAAGTCCATTTTCATCCGAAAGAAAAAAAAAAATCCTTGGCTGAAGAATGGTTAGACGAAAACAAAAACCGAGTCCATATCGACGCAACGAAAAAGAATCCCACCAAGCTCGTCTCCCCTCCGCCTCCTTCCCGTGTCTCCTCCCGCGATCCCCTTCCCCGCCGGCCGCCGCGGCACCTCCCGCAGCTCCCAGCACGCCGCTACCCCCACCACGGGCGCGATGCTTCCCCCATACCCAGTGCCGCCTCCATCATCGGCCCTTCAGCTCCCAGTCGTCGAGCCGTACACCGCAGGTAACCGCCGGTCAGCTCTCGATTCTGGCAACCGCCGAACGTGCAGCAAGTCATGGTGGTTATCTCCTCCACCAGGACAAAGAGGTACTGCGAACTCCTGCCTCACGTCCTCCTCACTTGCCTCCTTTTGTTTTTTTCTCATCTCGCCTCCCGTACCTTCCTCGAGTCCGCCGGCCGGAGCCCGCCGACCTGCCTTACCCTTTGGCCTGGGCGAGGCACGCGCAGCTCCCTGGATTGGATTCGCACAACACTCGCGGCGCCCGACGTCAACTCCATTGCCGCCGGCGGGCTCCAAGCTGAGCTGATCCAGCGCCGTGCTGCTCCAGGCTCCGCACGGTGCCGCGTGGTAAGTGGAGCTCCGATCATTTAATTTCTTGATCTGCAGCAACCAATACATTCTACTGTTAAGAAAGATCAGAAATGTATATCCTGAACCGCAAACATTTAAATACTGTACATGAAAAGTTAACCATAGTTTATTTTGGGACGGAGGGATTAATAAAAACAAGGACGCTGCTACGCAACGGCCGCTTGCTACGCAGCAACATGTAACCTCCTGCCAAAAGCGCTCTCACGGCATGCACCACTCTGTCTGTCTCCCCTCCCAGACGCCATGGACAGAGTCTCCTTCAGAAATCGAACATGTTCCTCAGGAGAAACATGCAAAAAATCAGACAGCAAAATCAAATTCACAAAAACCAGACAACTTCTGAATTCCTCCCTGCAAATCTGCCTGTGTATGTGAAGAATTCAGGCAAATCAAAACAAAAAAGTAAAATAAACTTGCAAACTTTTGAATAGTCAGCGTGATTCCTATGGCACAAAAACTTCTCTTTGTGGCATGATTTCCAACAGCACGTAACAGACTTGCTTCTGGATCTTGTATGTTCTTCATATTCTTGCCCCCCTCGTCTGCTGATTCAGTCTTGCTCCCCCTTGTTGGATTCACTCTGCTTTTGTTTGTTTTCAATTCCTGACCCTGGCCCCTGCAAAAAAAAAGAGAGGAGATGTAGTATGGCTTGTAGTTGCTGAAAACACAAAAAGGAAGTAGTGCTTCCATGAATTTGTTCAAGCGATGATGTAGAAGTTGCTTAAAAAATCTGTGGGTCCTTGAAGAAAACAACACTTGTAGTTTCCCTGGTTGCTCATGAAAATTTAGTTCCCTGTGTTTGTTCAAAAAATGTAGGCAAATTAAAACCACAAAAACTGCTGAACTAAGAAAGGGTTATTAATTCAGGGTTGACAAAATAATGTAGCAGGAAACATACACTCGTAGGTTCAGAAGCAATGATGCTAACCTGCTTGTTTCAACGACCACATGTGGGGAGCAGGCGGCTATGTACTCGGGGGAAAGGGGTGACCTGGCCTAAGGCGACTTAGCTTACCCTGATATGTCAGTTTAGTGATGGGGGCGCAGCGACAATGTGTTTTGGTTTAGGCGACTCATTCACGTGATGGTTCGTGGGTGACTTAGTGTGTTTTTGGATTAGTCAGGTTGGTTCATAGGGAGCGGACGATTATATGCTCAGGGGAAGGGGGTGAATTGGCCGAAGGCGACTTAGCTTACCCTGATAAGCGATTTTAGTGGTGGGCGCTCGGCGACTATGTGTTTTGGTTTGGGCAACTCATTTGTGTCATTGGTCATGGGCTGACTTAGTGTGCAACTGGATTAGTCGAGTTGGTTCCTAGGGAGCAGCCGACCATATACTCGGGGGAAGGGGGTGACCTGGCCTAAGTGACTTAGCTTATCCCGGTATGTCAGTTTAGTGGTGGGCACTCAGCGACAATGTGTTTTGGTTTAGGCGACTCGTTCACGTGATGGTTTGTGAGCGACTTGTGTTTTTGGATTAGTCAGGTTGGTTCGTGGTGAGCGGGCAGCTATATGTTCGGGGGAAGGGGACAACCTGGCCTAAGGCGATTTAGCTTACCCTGGTATGTCAGTTTAGTGGTGGGCATGTGGCAACAATGTGTTTTGGTTTAGGCGACTCGTTCACATGATGGTTCGTGCGTGACTTAGTGTGCTTTTGGATTAGTCAGGTTGGTTCGCCGGGAGCAGGCGATTATATGCTCACGGGAAGGGGGTGAATTGGCCGAAGGCGACTTAGCTTACCCTGATAAGCGATTTTAGTGGTGGGCGCTCGGCGACTTTGTGTTTTGGTTTGCGCAACTCATTTGTGTGATTGGTCATGGGCTGACTTAGTGTGCAACTCGATTAGTCGAGTTGGTTCCTAGGGAGCGGCCGGCCATATACTCGGGGGAAGGGGGCGACCTGGCCTAAGGCGACTTAGCTTATCCAGGTATGTCTTTAGTGGTGGGCACTCAGCGACAATGTGTTTTGGTTTAGGCGACTCGTTCACGTGATGGTTCGTGGGCGACTTAATGTGCTTTTGGATTAGTCAGGTTGGTTCGTGGGGAGCGGGCGGCTATATGTTCGGGGGAAGGGGGCGACCTTTCCTAAGGCGATTTAGCTTACCCTGGTATGTCAGTTTAGTGGTGGGCACGTGGCAACAATGTGCTTTGGTTTAGGCGACTCGTTCACATTATGGTCCGTGGGGCGACTTAGTGTGCTCTTGGATTAGTCAGGTTGGTTTGTGGGGAGCGGTCGGCTATATACTCAGCGGGCGACCCCATGTGCGTGCGATGGCCTAAGGCGACTTAGCTTACCCCGGTAAGGCAGTTTAGTGGTGGGTGCATAGCGACTATGTGTTTTTGTTTACGTGACTCGCTCGCGTGATTGTTAGTGGGCGAATTAGTGTGCAACTCGATTAGTAAGTTGGTTCATGGGAAGCGGGCGACTATATAGGGGGGCGGGGGCGTGGGGCGACCGCCCATGCGTGCGATGGCCTAAGGCGACTTAGCTTACCCCTGTCACGATCTTGTTATTTTTACCCCTTCTCATGCCGCCACACTATCCTTTAAGACTTTTAAGACTGATAGAGCCCCCTTGTCACCCCCCCCCCCCCCCCCCTTTTGCCGCCACTCTAAAAATCCCCTTAGAAAATATCCTCTTCTATTGCCTAATTCATACGTACTATTGTTTGTGCCCCCTGAAAAAGTATACACTACTGTCTGCTTGTACACACCATCTAGTTTTGTGTGAATAAATAGCCACTTCTAGCGAAATTAGATACCCTGTTTATTTTTTCCTGAAAAGAAATACAGTGTTGCCTAAGTCACTCTGACTTGCTACAGTCTGATTAACCTACTGATGGAGCCAACAACTAAACACCATGTTCGTGTTCTTGCTATATATATACAGCTACTTTGACTTGCTACTGATCGCGCAGAGGCTAAACACCCTGTTCTTGGTCTTGCTATATATATACCTTATATCCTCTGGCAAGCATGCCAATCATCATCGCCAGATCAATGGCACAAAAGAGACTATAACTTACAGCCAAACAGATCCAGAGAGCACCCTACTACATACCAACGCGTGGTAGACTCCCGCAGCGCCTCCGTGCCATGTTCCAGCATCGCCTCCTCAGTTCATGAGAATAAAAAGAATGGAACAAACCATAGGTTTTATATTTGGTAACACTTGGTAAATCTCTTATGAAAACATGCACACACATGAGAAATCAGCCTTAGAGATATATTTTACCCATGATCCAACTACTAATACTGGCCTCAAACACTCACTTTATGTGTTGCGATTGTAATCTGCAGTAAAAGAAATGAATACAGAGCCACACAAAGGCATGAAAACATTCAGTTCAAAGAAGGCATGTAAACATTCAGAACTTCATCTATCTTTGTGTGAATAAAAAGCCACTTATAATGAAATTAAATACATTGTTATTTTTGCCTAAAAACCAAAACTATATAGTGTTGCCTAAGTTGTCGGGGGTGTTTGCCTCTTCTGTTTCCTGAAAAATTCCCCTTATATCCCACTCCTAGACTACTGCCCACACCCCCCTAGGATCTGATGGTGGGCGACTAGCTTGCAGAAGTGAAGCTCGGGGTGGTGTGGCGAGACTTGACATGCTGTTCCGTGGCAAGGAGGCGCTAGTAGAGCTCACGGGGCTGCAGAGGTGTGTCGCGGCCATTGAGATTTTCAGCGAGGTTATCATAGTCGTCATCCAACCCGTTCATAACAAAGGTGGTGAAGTCCTCGGGACGAAGAGGCTGGCCAATGGAGGCCAGAGTATCGGCGAGGCTCGTCATCTTGTTGAAGTAGTCGGTGATGCTCAGATTGAGAAGCTTGGTCTCCCCAAGCTCGGTGCGGATGGCATGAGCACACGCCTGCTGCTGAGACACGAAGCTCGTGTGCAGGGCATACCACGCATCTCGAGATGAGGTGGCGAAGAGCACGAGCGACGAGACACCTTCCGTGAGTGAGGACTGGATGGCCGAGAGGATGGCCTGATCCTGAGCCACCCATGCATGGTACGACGGGTGATACGGTGGTGGGCACGGCAGGGTACCATCGACGTACCCCTCGAGGTAGCGACTGCGGAGAAGAGGCAGCACCTGCACACGCCATGCCAAATAATTATTCGGCGTGAGCTTAACCGGGATGAGATGCGCGAAGTAGAACGGCGACGAGGCCGCAGCGTGATCCACGGGAGCGGGCGTGGCGTAGGTGGGCGCGTAAAACCCCAAAGGCGGAGCACCAGCAGGGACGAGTGAGGAGACAGCTGATACTTGTGATCTGCGTTGGGTTTTCCGTGAAGAGGAACGGGTGATACAGCACAGTATAGATAAGTATTTCCCTTAGTGAGAACCAAGGTTATCGAACCAATAGGAGTAGCACGCAACCCCCGTCTTCAGCGACTGCACACAAAGAAGCAAACACTTGCACCCAACGCGGGTAAGAGGGTTGTCAATCCCCTTGGACTCGTTATTTGCAAGCAAATGAAGTGTGTAGATGATAGTTGATAATTGTAAATTACAAAATAAATAAAAGTAAATAAATGGCAGCAAGGTAATGATAGCTTTTGTAAATATATAAGTGAATAGACCCGGGGGCCATAGTTTTCCCTAATGGCATCTCTCATGTAGTAGGCATACGGTGGGTAAACAAATTACTGTTGGACAATTGATAGAAAAGCGCATAGTTATGCAATATTTATTCACGGCAATGATCATGTGTATATAGGCATCACGTCCATAAGCAAATAGGCCGACTCCTGCCTGCACCTATTACTATTACTCTACCCATCGACCGCTATCCAGCATGCATCTAGAGTATTAACTAAAACAGAGTAATGCTTGGAGAACAATGACATGATGTAGACAAAGAGAACTCTATTAATATGAATTAACCCCATCGTTTTATCCTTAGTGGCAGCAATACAAAGACGTGTCTTGTCCCTTTCTGTCACTGGGATATAGAGCACCGCCAGATTGAACCCACTACAACGCACCCCTCTCACTGAAGAAATATCAATCTAGTTGGCCAAACTATTTCAATAGATCGGAGAGATTTACGAAGCTATAATAATCATGCAAATAAGAATCATAATAGAATTCAGAGAAGACTCAAATCTTTTATCATGAATAATCTGAACATAAACCCACAATTCATCGGATCCCAACAAACGCACCGCACAAAGTAATTACATCGAATAGATCACTGCGAAGATGCGGTGAACTTTGTATTGAAGATCAAGAGAGAGAGAGAGATAGCCATCTAGGTACTAACTACGGACCCGTAGGTCTGTGGTGAACTATTCACACATCACCATGGGAGCAGCAAGGTTGATGTAGAGGCCCTCCGTGATCGATCCCCTCTCCGGCAGGGCATCGGAACAGGGCTCCAGATGGGCACACGGCGGAACAGAGACTTGCGGCGGCGGAAAAAGTGTTTTGGGAGGCTCTCTAGGGTTTTTGGGATTTTAGAGAATTTATAGGCCAGAGAGGGACGCCGGGAGACGCCCGAGGGGGCCACCACATAACAGGGCGCGGCACCCCCCCCCCCCCCCCCGGGCGCGCCCTGTTGTGTGGTGGCTCCCTCGTGGAGCCTCCGGTCTCCTCCCGAAGCTTCCAGGTCTTCTTTTGGTCCAGAAAAAATCATAAAAAAGTTTCGGGGCAATTGGACTTCGTTTGGTACTGTAAACCTGAAAAGTCAAAAACATGCAGAAAACAGCAACTGGCACTGGGCACTGGGTTAATAGGTTAGTGCTCAAAAATAATATGAATTGGTAAATAAATACCCAAAAAGCATCCTAGAATGATAATATTATAGCATGGAACAATAAAAAAATATAGATACGTTGGAGACGTATCAAGCATCCCCAAGCTTAATTCCTGCTCGTCCTCGAGTAGGTAAATGATAAAAACAGAATTTTTGATGTGACATGCTACCCAACATGTAATCTATTGCAGGTATGATCATTGAGAAACGATGAATTAACAAATATCAACGTAGTAATGTTCATAAACATAAGTAACATAATCATCAAGTTTCAGAATATACGATCCTTAAAGAATGTTCACCCCCTATTCATTTTATCATATTAGCATGGCATGGCTCCGTCTTCACCACATAAATACAAATGTCAAGCACCACGGTGTTAAGTCAGGCAATTGGATCGTACTTTTTAACGCGTTTCAGCTTTTTATTACTCACGCAATATATGAGCGTGAACCATGGATATAGCATAAAGGTGGAATAGAATATGGTGGTAGGTTTCAAAGGGGTAAAAGTGGAGAAGAAAGTCTCGCATCAACTAGGCATATCAACGAGCTATGGAGATGCCCATCAATAGATATCAATGCGATGAGTAGGGATTGCCATGCAACGGATGCACTAGAGCTATAAGTGTATGAAAGCTCAACTGAAGCTAAGTGGGTGTGCATCCAACTTGCTTGCTCATGAAGACCTCGGGCATTTGAGGAAGCCCGTCATCGGAATATACAAGCCAAGTTCTATAATGAAAAATTCCCACTAGCATATTTAAATGACGAAACATGAGACTCTCTATATGAAGAACATGGTGCCACTTTGAGGCACAAGTGTGGAAAAAGAGGTAGTAGCACTGTTCCTTCTCTCTTTTCTCTCATTTTTTTTTCTTTTTTTTCTTTTTTTCTTTTTCTCTTTTTCTCTTTTTTCTTTTTTTCTTTCTCTTTTTCTTTCTTTTTCTTTCATTTTTCGTCCGGAGTCTCATCTCGACTTGTGGGGGAATCATTGTCTTCATCATGCTTTCCTCACTAAGACAGTGCCCTAATAATGATGATCATCACACTTTTATTTACTTACAACTCGATATGAAAAACTGTAGTATGACTCTATATGAATGCCTCTGGCAGTGTACCAGGATGTGCAATGATCAAGCGTAACATGTATAACAAATGATGAACGGTGGCTTTGCCACAAATACTATGTCAGCTTATATGATCATGCAAAGCAATATGACAATGAAAGTACTAGTCATATGACGTGACGGTGAAAGTTGCATGGCGATATATCTCGGAATGGCTATGGAAATGCCATGATAGGTAGGTATGGTGGCTGTTTTGAGGAAGATATAATGAGGCTTATGTGCAACAGAGCGTATCATGTCACGGGGTTTGGATGCACCGGCGAAGGTTGCACCGATCCTCGAGGTGAGAATGGGCAATGCACGGTACCGAAGAGGCTAGCAAATATGAGGTGGTGAGAGTGCATATATCCATGGATTCATATTAGTCATGAAGAACTCACATACTTATTGCACGATTTTATTAGCTCTCTCGAAGCAAAGTACTACTCGCATGCCCCTGGGGAGGAGGTTGGTAGGAGTTAATCATCGCGCGCCCCCGACCTAAACATCACTAGGATTTCAACGAGGAATAAGAATGCTCACACATCATCATCATGCCATAAAAATATTTAGATGAACAGCAAGTTAACACCCTCTAATTTACTATATTCTTATTAACCAATGATCATGCACTCATGCCCTTTCACATTACCACATCAATATCATTAACCCACAATTTCTCTTTTATGTGCTACATGTGGTTTTGATTATGCACTCCTTGAATACCTATTATTTTTGGACTAGTCTTATAACCCATGCAAATTACCGTCACTATTTATTATCTCTCAAACAAATATAAGTGAAGAACGAGAGTGCAATTATTTATTTAAAGTCTATATGCCACCGTGCTCTAAAAGATATAAGTGAAGTACTAGAGCAACTGCTTAGCTCAAAAGATATAAGTGAAGCACAAAGAGTATTCTAACAAATCATGGTGATCTTGTGTCTCTCTCAAGTGGGTGTGTTCAGCAAGCAATGATTGTGGAAAACTAAAACAAAAGCAAACTAAAGCAAACGACTCTCCAAGCAAAACTCATATCATGTAATGAATAAAAATATAGCTCCAAGTGACATACCGATGGATTGAGACGAAAGAGGGGATGCCTTCCGAGGCATCCCCAAGCTTAGACGCTTGAGTCTTCCTAGAATATTACCTTGGGATGCCTTGGGCATCCCCAAGCTTAAGCTCTTGCCGCTCCTTATTCCTTCGTCCATCGTGATAACACCCAAAACTTGAAAACTTCAGCACACAAAACTCAACAAAATTCGTGAGATCCGTTAGTATGATAGGCGAACCATAAACATTAGGTGATGTTATAAATTGATTCATATTTTATTATTGCATAAGGTACTGTATTCTAACTTCTCCATGACTTATACCCCCGATATAATCCATAGCATCATCAAAACAAGCAAACTATGCAAGCAAAAACAGAATCTGTCTAAAACAGAACAGTCTGTAGTGATCTGCGAAAAAATCATACTTCTATAACTCCAAAAATTCTGAAAAATTAGGACAACCTGGGAATTTTTATTACAATACTGTGTAAAAATTTCAAGAATTTAGCACGCTCCAGCAGAACTGGAAAAATTCTGCACCGAGCGTGAAAGTTTCTGTTTTTCACAGCATCAATTCTATCATGCAAGTCATCCCAAAGGCTTTACTTGGCACAAACACTAATTTAAACATAAAAACATAATCATTACAGAGGCAACAATCATGTTATATCACACAAACAGAAAGTAAAAACAAAAAATTAAGATAACTATTGGGTTGCCTCCTAACTAGCGCTATTGTTTTACGCCCCTAACTAGGCATAATGCATAGTTTCATGTGTTGTCATCCTTGACACTCTAGCCATAGGTAGCCCTCATGATAGATTCATAAGGTGGTTTAATTCTCTTCCTAGGGAAGTGCTTCATCCCTTTCTTTAATGGGAATTGGAATCTTATGTTTCCCTCTTTCATGTCAATAATTGCACCTATAGTTCGTAGGAAAGGTCTTCCAAGTATAATTGGACAAGTAGGATTGCATTCAATATCAAGCACAATGAAATCTACATGCACATAATTTCTATTTGTAAGGATAAGCACATCATTTATTCTACCTAAAGGTTTCTTGATGGTAGAATCCGCAAGGTGCAAGTTTAGGGAACATTCTTGAATATCGGTGAGACCAAGCACATCACAAAGAGATTTAGGTATAGTTGAAACACTAGCACCAAGGTCACACAAAGCATTACATTCATATTCTTTTAGTTTTATTTTGATAGTAGGTTCCCATTCAGCATGCAATTTTCTAGGAATAGAAACTTCTAGTTCAAGTTTCTCATCATAAGCTTTTATCATTGCTTCTACTATATGTTTAGTAAAAGCCTTATTTTGTTCATAAGCATTGGGTGAGCTAATAATGGATTGCAACAAGGAAATGCATTCTACTAAAGAGCAACTCTCATAATTAAAGTCATTGTAATCCAAGATAGTGGGCACATCACTAGTTAAAGTTTTGACCTCTCCAAACCCACTTTTTTCAATTTTTTCATTAGAATCATCACCCTCCAAAATATCGGGACGCCTTCTAGCTAGAGTTGACTCATCTTCAGTCCCTTTATCATTTACTTTCAAATTAGTAAATAAATATTCAATAGGAGAAGTACCAATCATTTTAAGATCTTCATCATGTTTCCGGTAAAAACCGGGTGGAAGAGCTTTTTCTAAGAATTCTCGCTTAGCTTTTAACTTAGCGGTCCTCTCCTTACTTTCATTGATAGATATTTGGATAGATTTAATAGTCTCATTAAAATCATGCTTGGGTGGCAAAATTTTATTCTTAAGAGTTTCCACATCAAGAGCAATTCTATCCATGTTTTTAGCCAACTCATCAACTTTATGCAACTTTTCTTCTACCATAGTATTAAAAACTTTTTGAGAACTAATGAATTCCTTAATGGTGTTCTCAAGATCAGAGGATAACCTATTATTATTGGTATAAGGATTTCCATAAGAATTACCATAAGAGTTGCCATAACTATTAGAGGAGTTACCGGGGTATGGCCTAGCATTGAAATTTCCTCTATAAGCATTGTTGTTAAAATTGTTTCGTGAGATAAAGTTCACATCAATAGCATCATCATTTTGCTCAATCAAGGTAGACAAAGGCATATCATTGGGATCAACATGAGCATGTTTACTAGCAACCATATTCATAAGAGCATCCACTTTTTCACTCAAAGTAGCGATTTCCTCAACAGAATTTACCTTCTTACCAGTTGGAGCTCTTTCGGTATGCCATTGAGAGTAGTTTGTCATGATGTTGTCCAGAAGTTTGGTGGACTCTCCTAATGTCACCTCCATGAAGGTACCACCTGCAGCAGAATCTAGGAGATTTCTAGACACAAAGTTTAGTCCAGCATAGAAATTTTGGATAATCATCCACAAGTTTAAACCATGAGTAGGGCAATTTCTAATCATCATTTTCATCCTCTCCCAAGCTTGTGCAACATGTTCATGTTCATGTTGTTTAAAATTCATAATTTGATTTCTAAGGGAGATGATCTTAGCAGGAGGAAAATACTTGGTAATGAAAGCATCTTTACATTTATCCCATGTTCCAATACTATTACGTGGTAAAGATGAAAACCAAGCCTTAGCTTTATCTCAGTGAAAAAGGAAATAATTTTAATTTGACCACATCATTATCCATATCCTTTTTCTTTTGCCTATCACATAATTCAACAAAGGTATTAAGGTGAGCAGCGGGATCCTCATTAGGACTTCCTGAAAATTGTTCTTTCATCACAAGATTCAGCAATGCAGCATTAATATCATAAGACTCCGCACTAGTGGCGGGTGGTATAGGAGTACTAATAAAATCATTGTTATTAGTATTTGAAAAGTCACATAACTTAGTATTATCATGAGACATGGTGACCGAGCAAGCAAAGTAACAAGCAAAGCAGGCAAACTAGCAAGTAAAGCAAGCAAACAAGTAAACTAGTAACTAGCAAAGATAAATATTTTTGTATTTTTGATTTTTAAGAAGCAAGCAAAATATAACAACAAATAAAAATTAGAACAAGTGAATGATAATTTGTGCGAAAGTACTTGATAGTAGGTTGGTGATACTCCCCGGCAACGACGCCAGAAATCCTTCCTGATACTTGTGATCTGCGTTGGGTTTTCCGTAAAGAGGAACGGGTGATGCAGCACAGTATAGATAAGTATTTCCCTCAGTGAGAACCAAGGTTATCGAACCAATAGGAGTAGCACGCAACCCCCGTCTTCAGCGACTGCACACAAAGAAGCAAACACTTGCACCCAACGCGGGCAAGAGGGTTGTCAATCCCCTTGGACTCGTTATTTGCAAGCAAATGAAGTGTGTAGATGATAGTTGATAATTGTAAATTGCAAAATAAATAAAAGTAAATAAATGGCAGCTAGTTAATGATAGCTTTTGTAAATATATAAGTGAATAGACCCGGGGGGCATAGTTTTCCCTAATGGCATCTCTCATGTAGTAGGCATACGATGGGTAAACAAATTACTGTTGGGCAATTGATAGAAAAGCGCATAGTTATGCAATATTTATTCACGGCAATGATCATGTGTATATAGGCATCACGTCCATAAGCAAATAGGCCGACTCCTGCCTGCACCTATTACTATTACTCCACCCATCGACCGCTATCCAGCATCCATCTAGAGTATTAACTAAAACAGAGTAATGCTTGGAGAACAATGACATGATGTAGACAAAGAGAACTCAATTAATATGAATTAACCCCATCGTTTTATCCTTAGTGGCAGCAATACAAAGACGTGTCTTGTCCATTTCTGTCACTGGGATATAGAGCACCGCCAGATTGAACCCACTACAACGCACCCCTCTCACTGAAGAAATATCAATCTAGTTGGCCAAACTATTTCAATAGATCGGAGAGATTTACGAAGCTATAATAATCATGCAAATAAGAATCATAATAGAATTCAGAGAAGACTCAAATCTTTTATCATGAATAATCTGAATATAAACCCATAATTCATCGGATCCCAACAAACACACCGCACAAAGTAATTACATCGAATAGATCACCGCGAAGATGCGGTGAACTTTGTATTGAAGATCAAGAGAGAGAGAGAGATAGCCATCTAGGTACTAACTACGGACCCGTATGTCTGTGGTGAACTACTCACACATCACCATGGGAGCAGCAAGGTTGATGTAGAGGCCCTCCGTGATCGATCCCCCCTCCGGCAGGGCACCGGAACAGGGCTCCAGATGGGCACACGGCGGAACAGAGACTTGCGGCGGCGGAAAAAGTGTTTCGGGAGGCTCTCTAGGGTTTTTGGGATTTTAGAGAATTTATAGGCCAGAGAGGGACGTCGGGAGACACCTGAGGGGGCCACCACACAACAGGGGGCGGCCACCCCCCTGGGCGCGCCCTGTTGTGTGGTGGCTCCCTCGTGGAGCCTCCGGTCTCCTCCCGAAGCTTTTAGGTCTTCTTTTAGTCCAGAAAAAATCATAAAAAAGTTTCGGGGCAATTGGACTTCGTTTGGTACTGTAAACCTGAAAAGCCAAAAACATGCAGAAAACAGCAACTGGCACTGGGCACTGGGTTAATAGGTTAGTGCTCAAAAATAATATGAATTGGTAAATAAATACCCAAAAAGCATCCTAGAATGATAATATTATAGCATGGAACAATCAAAAATTATAGATACGTTGGAGACGTATCAACAGCCGTCTCCGACGTGGAGGCGCCAGTAGGCCCGTCGTAGGACAGCGGGGGCGCCGGTGCACCGTAGTGGGGGTACGGTGGCGGATAGGAGCCGTAGATCGACGACGAAGTGGGGAACGCGCCGTAGGCCGACGGCGCCGGGGTCGGGGCACCGTAGGGTTCCGACGGATACGCCCCGTAGGACAGATGCGCTGGCGTGGGCCCACCGTAGTGGGCCAACGCAGCATGCGCAGGGGGAGGCGCCCCGTAGGGCACCATCGGATCGGCTCCGATCGGAGCGGACGTAGCAGGGACGGCGGTCGAGGGTGCCGCAGACGAGGGCACCGTCGCGATGAAAGATGGCGGCGGCTGCACCTCGGGCGCGGCCATGGGAGTCGGCCGGGTGTGAGCCCAGGCCAACGGTTGAGACGCCAGGAACGGCGACTGCAGGGCAGAAGGCGGCGCAGCGACGTCAGGGACGGGGGCCGACGCGGTGGCGGCGGCAGAGATTGGACCAGAGGCGGTGGCGGAAGACATTGGACCGACCTAATCTGATACCATGTAAGACGTGGTTGTTGGGAAACTGCACGACACCCTAAAACGGGTGTGGCTATCTCATATATATATAAATACACAGAGGTGTACAATACAGATTACAAGACATGTACAGAAGCTACGTATAATACAGTCTAACAACGAGTTGGCGGCAGAAGCTAGGCGTCGGGGTGAGTTTCAGCATGTTGCCAGAGTCCCGGACAGACTGATGAGTCTGTGCAGGAAGAGTGTACTGCTACCTCTTGAGTTTTAGTACTCGAGTTCTCAAAAAAAAAAAGTAGGAAGAATTGTTTGGTCAAGGGGGCGATTAGTGACAACACATAGATTCACGACATCAATCCCTCCCCGATGAGTTGTTCGTACCTTATTTTGCATGCCACGTTTTGGGATCGCCTACAACACCTCACTCTACTGCACATATCAGGCGAGGTGTCTCAAAGTGGATTGCGAGTGGATCCGAACGATTTTTGCTAGGACTTACAGGGAACGCCCGTGTGTTGCTACGGGCTATCCGTCATGCTATCTTCAACATGCGGACTCAACAGACAACCCTTGATCCGCCCCCGCGTCACCCGCAACTAGGGACCAGGGGGGATCGCTGCCGCCGGAGCGCCGGCCGGCGAAACCGCGCTGCGCCCAGCAATGGCGACGGCGGGCGGTTTCGTCCTCCCCCTCGCACAGGACCCCCCAACCCCTCCGCCGCCATCGCCCCCGGCCCCCCTCTCGCCGCTGCCGCTGGCGGGCCTGCCGGTGTCGTCGCGCCGCGCCTGAGGTTGGGGTCGGCAGGGCGGCATCGTCCCCTTCGCGCTGGAGCTCCTCCTCCCCAACCTCCCCGCCCTCAGATCCGATCTGGCGAGCCGCGAGCTCCCCTCCCCTCCAACTGTTGTTGTCTTCCTCCTGCCAGCCCGGCGCGGCGGCGTAGCCGTGCCCGTCATGCACCTTCTCCAGGCCACCTCTTGCCCCCCTGTTGGCGCAGCTACTCTCTTGCTGTCGTTCGCTGGGGCGTGCAAGGGTTCAAATGAAGGTTACGGGCTGGCCAAGGCTCGGTCTTGCCCTGTTGTAGACCACCCTCCGTCTCCGGCGGCGCTTCCTCCGAGTTACGGCGGCGGCCTCTACCCGTGTGTGGTCAAGGTGTTGTTTTGGGCAGCGGGTTGAAGCTCCACGGCGGATCCTTGCCGACACCGCTCCGGTCCCGGCGGCCATGGACCTGCGTTCTCCAGTGTTTATGGCCCGACGACGTCCCAACCGGCGTGATTTCAGCCCCGGCACTCTGGTCGTTGCGTCCCCTTCTGGCATCTTCGGTTTGCCGGTGTTCTGGTGGGTCCGTCTCCGGCAGCTTGGATCTGCGCTCCCATCCGGCTCCAGCTCGCCGTTGACGTCGGTCACCACCCTATCCTCCATGCCTGCTTTCCACCATGCTGCCTTCCCGACCCCGTCCACACTCACGGCATGTCGTTTCCAAAGCTCGTGTTCTTTCCGCAGTAGGTGCAGCCCCACGACCTCCGTACCGGGGTGGCGTCGACCGACGGATTGTCTTCCTCATCTTCAGATCCTGATCTGGCAGCTATGGGATTACTCGGACTCAGGCCAAGCGAAATTCATGCTCGGCTTGCCGATGCTGGCAGCGGCGGCACTTATGACTGTCATTTTCCTTCCTGGAGGCGCTGCCATGGCCTTTATCCGTGCCCCTCTTTGAGCATTGGGGGAAACCCTAGGTCCGGTTCTTTGGATCGTATGGCGGCGGCGTCACGACGTTGCACCCCTTCTTGAATGCGCTATCTTTTTCGCTCGCGGCGTCCCCGGTGTTGGATTTGAAGATATTCGACGTTGTGCTGATTCGACCTGCCTCTCTATGTAGGATTAGTGGGTTTATTTGTGTCATTTCCCCTGTTCGGACTAAGCACCCCTTGTATCTCTGCTTCGGGTTCCATGTTCATGCCTCTTTGCGTTCATTTCATGTGTTGTAACCCGTACTGTACTCATTCACTTTCTTCTATTAATGGAAAGATACGCAAGCTTTGCGTATTCGCGAAAAAAAACATGCGGGCCCAACATGAAAACCACACCCCATGACACACCCTTCTCTTTTCCTGTCGGGGCCCCGCTCGGTTTGCCGCCGTAGCGGGACATTTCTTGTTGGAGCCTCATCCCTTAAAATCAGATGACGCCCACCTCACCTTTGTCATACGTTTTAATAGGGATGAAATTTTCATATTTACAATATAATAAAGTGGGTTAAACTAACATATACTATTGACAGAAAACAACAAATAACTATAGAGATCATTCTCAAAGGTCCACTCAACTTTGCAAATACACACTGACGTGAAAGACGAGTGGCAACCTGAACGTATTCCTAGTCACCAATAAGCTCTACCTCCAGTCCAGATATCATTCATTCCTGGAAGGGATAATTGTCGTTCTTCTCTCCCGCGTCCTTTTCTACATCTTCTACTCCTAGCCTCTTCATCAACCTGTTTCGTCGGTGTCAACCAACAACATGTCAACATCAGTGCGTTCATCAGCGACGCCTTATCTTCTTCTTTCTCCTTCCTCGCCAACTTTGGTTCTCGTTCCTACTTATTTTCTAGTATACTCTTTTTATATTTTTTTCGCTTCATTTTTTGGAACATTCATTCTCTCCAACATCATTGATCACTTGGTTGCTTTAGTTTTTTTTCCTTTTTATTCTTGGAACTCACTTTCTTTCTACTATAGCATGAACCATCTGGCCAATTTTGTGTCATGTTGTCCTCACCCGCGAATCTTTCGGTAACCGTCAGCATGTGGACATCCTGCAGAACATGGTCGTCATCCATCTTGGTGAACGATGGGTCGCACATGTTGCAAGCGGTGCTCGACCATGTCGCTGAGAGCCCGTTGATCGTCCTTGCCCACAAGCGCTTTCAAAATGATTAATCGTGATTAACTCATTGCTTAATTAATCAATTACACAAATAATGAATGGCCTACGTAATTCTTTGCATGCCTATTAACTGCCAACCAAATCAATTAATTATCCGCCTAATTGGGAAAAATCATTACTTCTAATTATCTGTAGGTATAATTAACTCTCTACCTAATTAATTAATTGCATTAAGTAATATATTGCATACATAATTAAATGTCTAGTTAATTAATTCCATTGATGTTTTGATTTCCGAATTGATTCAATGCTCGATTTTCAAAATATTTTTGCATGAATGGCTACTACGAACGACGAGGACTACCGAATATTGTAGGACACATTTCCTTAACGGGGTTTTTAACATTTGAATGGACACACTTGATTTGAGAATGTAGCCTGTCTGACTCTCTGTATGACTGGCAAGTAATATAATATGACCGCGTCCACGAATGCGTGTACGTGGCGGTCCGACGACCCGTCTTCTGCCACAGCCGTCCTCGGTGTCGTGATCCACGCCCTGACATTCTCGAGCATCACGTCGGCGTCAGGCCCGGCCATGGCATCCTGTATGGTGTCGCGCACGGCGTCCTTCTACAGGGGCGCACAGATGCGTATACTCTTAATAAAAAAAGATATGTTATTTTCATTGTATTTGGAAACTTGTGATCGTCAATTAATGATAGAGATAATGATAATAATAATTGACATAGTGCCCGGAATTAGCGATTTCTTATTGAGGATTATCTAATTTTGTATTGGAAAGTTATTGAGAAAGATATTATGTCTGTTTTTTAAGAAGGTGATCTCACATATACGATGTGATTTCTGAATTCTTAATGACTTATTATTTAAGTGATTGAATTAAAGCAACACCTGCCAAAGCAAGCACGAAATAAGATCTCCCCCTTTTAAATAGATTTGGTTTTTTAGTGGGAGGGAGAAAATCGAGTGGGAAGGGGTGGTGGGAGGTGAGACGGAAAAAAATCCGACGAGAAAAAGTTAGACGAAAATAAACCGTAGAGGCGAGCCTACCAACTCCTCTATTAGGAGTACAGATACTTATAGAGAATGGTGGCAATTCCTATTGCGCGCGTAGTACAGGGTGAGCCAAACAAGGAATATCCTATTTGACGCATTCTGCGTCAAACAGTCGACGCTTCGCACAGACCTGGTGATCGAGCGGTAACCTGGGCCGGCCCATTAACGTATTCCAGTGTTTCCAATTTTGGGAACCTTCTAGAGTTTCCCAGCCGGTTTTTTCTGGTTTTGGGAAGAAGGTTCCCTGAACCGGTTTTTTTTTGTTTATTTTTCTTCTTTCTTTGTTCTTTTCTTTTTCTTTTCTGTTTCTTTTTTTCTTTATTTGTTTATTTTTTATTTGTCAAGTTTAATTTCTTTTTTTACAAAAGTTCATATTTTAAAATTTGTTCGGAAACTCAAAAAATTGTTTGTGCTTTTAAAAAATGTACAATTTTTTAAAAAATGGTCATGTTTTAAAAAATTGTTCATAAATTTAGAAAATGTTCAAATTTCTAAAAGAAAATTCGGGAATTTCAAAAAATGTTTCTATTATTCAAAATTTGTTCGGAAATGTTTCCTGTTTTAAAAAAAGTTCATGTTTCAATAATTGTTCGCAAAATGTCCATTTTTATGATTTCAGAAATTTTCAAAAATTGTTCGCAATTTTCATAAAATGATCATTTTTTCAAATTTTGTTCGGTATGTTTTTCTTTAAAATGTTCACAACTTTTCAAAAATTGTTCGGAATTTCAAAAAATGTTCCCGCTTTCAAAAATAGTCAACAATTTTTAAAAAATATTCATGTTTCCATTTTTGCAGGAGTTTCCATTATTGTTCGCAAATTTTCAAAAATGTTCGTGTTCTATAATTTTGTTTGTGTTTTTCAAAAATTGTTCTTAAGGTTATTAAGAATTATTCGGAACTTCAAAAAATGTTCCCGTTTTCGAAAAATGTTTACAAATTTTTAAAAATGTTAATGTTTCCATTTTTTAGGAGTTTCAAAGAATGTTCCCGCTTCAAAAATTGTTCACAAATTTCAAAAAATGTTTGTGTTTTAAATTTTCAAAAAATAGTATATACATCTTGTTTGAAGAAATATATGTGCTTTCAGAATAATGTTCGCAATTTTGAGTAAATGTTCGTAAATTCTTAAAAAATGGTCTCAAAATAAACAAATGTTCATACTTTTAATTTAAAATGTTCGCATATTTGAAAACAAATCGCCTTTTGAGAAAAACGTTCAATTTGCTGAAAACATTTCGTTTTTTTAAAGATATGCTTTAAAAAAATCGAAATTTGGAATAAAATCATTAAAAAAAATGTAGCTACAGTACCGAAGGAATGCGCTACTTAAGCGTCACCAAAGTTTGTTTGGTCTATTGGGTAGCATCGCGCGCACGGCCGCGACAGGTCACGGGTTCGATGTGGTCCCGTGCTATAGTGCATATTCACTACTGGGCCGGCCCAGGGTGGTCTCCCCTGTGCGTTTGCTCGACAATACGTAGCAGAAAGCGATATATAGGAGGTCCCGCCAAACAAGGCGCACACTCTCCCCGACCCCACCCCCACCCCCGCGCGCTTTGCCTGGCCCACTTTGGGTTGTTATACTGTCTGTTCCCACTGCACTATGGTTTGTTTTCCCTATTTTTGTGTTTTTTTTTCATTTTTTACCAGGTTCTCCTTTTGTCTTCATTTTCTATTTCCTTGCTCATTTTCTTAAACCCTGCAATTTTTAGAATTCATGAACATTCTTGAAAATTAGGAACATTTTAGAAATTCATTATTTTTCTAAAACATTGGGAACATTTTAAAAATACAGGAATATTTTTTGAATTCCTGAACATTTTTTAATTTTTGGAATATTTTTTTGGAAATCTGAGAATATTTTAGATTCTTCAACATTTATTAGGAATTCGGGAACATTTTTTGAAATCAGAAATTTTTCTAAAGTCAGGAACATTTTTTTGAATCAAACAATTTTTTTAAATCTATTATATTTTTTACTCAGGTTTTTTTAAACCAAGAACATTTGAAAATCTGTGAATTTTTTATTTCAGATTGTTTTGAAATTCAGGAATATGTTTTGAATTCCTGACAAAATTTCAAATTCAACAACGCTTTTTAAATTAATTTTTTTGAAATTCATGATTTCAAAAATAATCATGATTCTTTTTAAATTCATGAACATTTTTGAATTGTTTATCATTTTTTGATTTTTTTGTGAAAGTATCCTATAAACCTAAGAGATTCATCCCCACTCTCTTATTTATCTTAACATGCAACCTATCCATATCATCAAGTAGGTCCACCATGTAAAAACTCTTTCCCACTAACTGTTCATGCACACGCTTCAGTAACTCTTCATGTGCATGCAACCTATCATGAATAACCATGAACTTTTTTTATGCTCTCTCAAGCAAGTATGTCATTCTATGTCTCTTTTGCTATCTATATATATATATCTTGACGTTATACGATCCATTTCAAATGTCCAACACGAGTCCCCGTTCAACCATTTGATTAGACTTCACATGTTGTTAATGTGATCGTCTGATTTCGAAATCCCAAACACCCATATTTTCTCATTCCCATTCTCTTGCACTTCATGTCCATGTTTTTATCCTACAAGCCACATAATTGCTCTAAATGTCTTTGTTCCCTCGAAACCCGTTCCAAGCAACCTTTTTAATGACGGAACTAAGCTTCACTTGATGATGAAGCATCCATGGTTGCGCACCTGACAAGGCAAATGAAAAGAATTAGAGCTACCTAGGATATTACGGCGAATGGGTGCAGTACACTACACATGGTCGATCCGGTGAGAAGCATGATTTACTTACCCTCATGAATTAGAAGCAACTTTTTTATATAGAAAATCAAATTATGAGTTAACTTGCATTTTATTTTTCAATAGGATGAATTTTTTTATGAATGCGCATCTGTAGTTGCTATCATTGCTTTAGGTTTAGCCAAGGGTGGAGATGTCTTCATTGTCTCTACTCAACGTTGTCTTCGTCACATATCGCCTCGCCGATATATTGTGAAGATAATAAATTGACAGAACAAAAATCATACTCATTTTTGGATTTTTCCTACTCTAAACAATATTTCTTTCAAAAAAATATCATCAAATTATACTATGTTTCATAAATTTTCTCATGTTTAAAAAAAACAAATTATTTGTTAATAGTTCCCGCAGCAATGCGCGGGGTATCATCTAGTTATAATAGGAAACCAACAAAAACAAAAAAACCGCCGAAAAAACCATGGCAAACAAGCAGAGCTTACGTACATCCAGGGGAGGGGGGAGGGGTGTTCCATTGCTTGTTCCTGGCACCTTTGGCATGCTATTTGGATGTCTCGATGATGGATTAGCTATATTTGTTGGAGGTATGTTTGGAGGCCCTTTGCCTAACTTCTGTGCATAGTTGTCCATTTAATTTCTCTTGGATGTTGGATTTCGTCAATGATGCTATTAGCAGATAATAATCTTTTCCGAGAATTGGGTATATGAAGAAATTATCCTTTTTAATTTCAAGTAATAAATAATGGAAGTTGTATTTCGTCAATAATATCATTAGCAGATTAATATTATTTTTCTGAGAACTGGGTATATGAAGAAATTCTCCTTCTTACAAATATAAATAGTGGAAGCTGCTTCTCTCCTGCTTAAGCAGTATATGATATACTCTTGATGATGGTAATGACAATGAAAATACGGTATACCTAATGAATATTGGATATGGGAATTTGCTATGGTGAATAAATCTAATGCTCGGATCTTCGGATGACTCACGAGAAGGATTTGTTTGTCTGAAAAGATGACCGGCTCAAAAGAGCTTACAAGCATGCTGATACATTTGCCTGAAGGGCTTCTACACGATACATGATGCAGAACAGGGCAACAAGCCGGAAATAAACATGCTAGCGACCACATATTGGTCAGAGAAACTACTACAATGCAGATGAACTGGAGCTGATACAAACAAAGCCAAGATATGCAGCTAATAGTTGAGCAGGCAACTTGATCGCTGTAGACCTTGAAGACACAGAGGAGCTTGAGGCGCCGCCGGAGGAGTCCGCGGATGGGGACAGAGCCGCGTCCGCAATTCCAACACAAAACGACCGCCACATGGCTCATGCCCCTCGGCGCTCCATCATATTAGACAACTGAACTTGAAAAGCACATGTACATGGATATAAGAGGAGAAATCGTCACAAAGAGAGAGCAGAACGATAAGTCGATAAGCTAGCACGTAAACTGACCACTGGCAGATGCCGCGGGGAGGCGGCTCCGGATGAGGTCTTCTATTGCGCTGAGGCGCATCTCCATCTCAAATGCCGTCGGCTGGGGGGAGGTGGCTCCGCCGGAGCCCGACGACGGGCCACACCGAAGTAAAGCTTCAATGCTTTCCATGACCGCCACGACTCCGGCGAAGGGCGGAGGCACCGGGATATCCGGGCCGGCGCCTCCGCCGCCGCAGCAGCGGCGCACCATGTACAGGATGAACGCGCCGAGTACGGTGAATAGGCTGATCCACCCACCCTCTCCTAAGCTGAGTTCATTCACGGGATGCCCGAATATGGGTACGCTCGCGTCCTTCCAAGCCGGGGCAGCAGTGGTGTAGCTGCAGGGTGGACAGGGTGGTCCATGGACCACCCTGTAAATCGGCCTCATACTTCACTATAGCTTTTAGAAAAACTATATTTTACTCTCTCCGTCCCAAAATAAGTGTCTCAACTTTGTACTAAGTTTAGTACAAATTTGTACTAAGGTTAAGACACTTATTTTGAGACGGAGGGAGTACTATAGTTGTAAATAAAACTAGCAGCCCATAGCGCGGGCTCAAAGCTCAAGCCCAAAATGCATAACTACACGATCTGATCGCTAGCTCCCTCGTTTCCTTGGTACGTTCTGTATACGTTGTTTGATTAACTGTCTATGGATGTCCGGACGTGATGCGCCTATGTGCAATTATGTCATGGATAATCATACTCATAAAAAAACAATTTAATCGATATGCCCCTCAGCTATATAGCTCGGCCTCTGCTAGTATGTTGGTATGTTGTATTCGTGGTGTAAATATTTTTATATCAGTTAGACCATCCTGACCCGAAATCCTGACTACACCACAGCACTCGAGATGCCCAATTGATCATCTCACAGAAACTTGAAGAGTGCAAATCTCGTAGATGATGATTGCTTCCTTTCTGAGCACACAAACAGCATGTGCCTTCCGGATAGCTTCGTCGACGCATGTGCTGCAACTGGAGTTGTTTGTGTCTCTTCGGCACTGTGCTAGGGCATATGTGGCCTCTCCTTACACGATGGTGTCTCTTGCGAACATTCTTGGAGAAGTCGACACCTTCCGAGGCAGTGTCATGAACAAAGACTTGAATGCTTCTTGGTTCCTCGATCTTGTGTAGTTCCCACCAAAGCAACTAAAGCTAGGGATCTGGCTTGCAGCGGTACTAACACTCAGGAGCAGAGAAGCCAAGGCAACTAACAGAAGTGATATCTTCATGCCAGGCAACTTCATCTGAAAATAAAAATAAGAAGTAAATGTTAGTTTAGTTAATGATGGCAACTATATCTTTTTATAAATACGAAATGAATAGCTTTGTAATTTTCCCAACTAATCAATCAAATATATGAATTATATTCTACCAGTTTGGTGGTTTAATCATGCTCTGGGAGGTTTTTATCTTCCCCAATTAGTCATCCAAGCTTAGCACACAATGACTAGTTGGTGACAATAAAAAACCTCCTAGAGCATGATTAAACCACCAAAATGGTAGAAAATATTTCGTATATTATAATAAAATAAACTAAAGGATAGATATGATGGTGGTTGAGCTCACATCTATGCCCTGCCCTAGTTCACTAGCTTTGCCAATGATCGTGATATGCCTATATTCCGAATGTTATTGTTTTGTATAATTTCAGAATGCTAGGCATTCTATACATCACATAGGCCAATGGTCAATTACATTCATTAATAAAGTTATAATTAAGCATTCTTTATGTTGTGATTACTTAAACTAAAGAACATAGCCTGGTTAAGACCATCTCTGTACACATGTGTGCCCCTTGTGCCCTGCCCTGGTCCACAAGCTTTATCAAAGATATGTCTACGAACAAAATCATGTTCTCAAAACACCGAATTGTAACTAAACAAGTCGAATGACCGTGTGTTGCCCTGGAACAATAAACTTAGATACAGAGACATTTATTGGTTCAAACTTGGGGGGGGGGGGGGGGGGGCATTTGGCCCCCTCAGCTAAATAGCTTGCCCTCTATTAGTATGTTGGTATGTTCTATTCATGGTGTAAATGTTTTTTTATATCAATTGAACCACCCTGACCCGAAGTCCTGGCTACGCCACTGCGGGGCAGCGTCGTTGTTCCCAGCGGTGGTGTTGCACTTGCAGCTCGAAAGCATGCGTGCCATGCTGGTGGTAGGGAGCAGCAGCAGCGCCATGAGAGCCAGAGGCAGAGCTGCTCCCATCCTGTTCCTGGGCGCCATCTTTCTAGCTGGTGGATACTACTGCACTAAAGACCGGTGGAAGACTGAGACAACCAGCGACCGTATTTATAGGGCGGGCGGCGCGTGTAGGAGGCCCGCTAAGGCCGCTCAGGCTGCCCAGCATTGGGCTTGAAGCCCTGCCACTGGTTCCAGTAACCTCTTAAAATTAAGATCAATTAACTTTGAATTACTCTAACAATTGTACTGGACGTGTATAGGATGGATAACCCATGGTAACTTAATTTCATGTCTCATTCTTAACTTGTTCACACAGAACTAAAGCTTCAGTGGAAGTGGAAAATGCAAATTCCAGCAGTAACATGGGTTCGCCACGGGGTGATGTGATAGGGTTAAGTATTTGACTGTCTTTTGCACAAAACGCAAAGGGGGCAGGTCTCGGAGCCGCCAGCGAGCGGGCAACACAAAAACGGAAATAAGCTTTGCGACGTAGGTCATGCGGGACAGCCGGGCCCTGCGTAACATGCTCACACTGCCCACGGGCGATGCGAGCGAGTTAATGATTTTCAATCCATGTTTCACATAGCAGCCGATTCACCGCCCCATGGCATACGTGAACGCAAAATTAGTAAGCTGCTACGCACCGTCCATTGGACAATCATACAAATAGTAACGCTACGCACACATGTTGTCAGAGGTACTACTATCTCTAAAATTTATCAATTAGTTTGTATGTAACGATTATAAATGTATGTATCTGCAGCATCTCTAAAATGTATCAAAGCTGCTACGTTTAGATACAAACTAATACTGGATGGACGGTGCATACAAACTAATTGATACATTTATAATCTCATATACATTACCATGGTAGGCCACAGAGTGGCAACGCGCGTTGATCAGTCACCGGTGCCCCGATCGATCGATGGATGGGTCACATGCATATTGCTTGCGGTAGTGTCTCGTGTCGCCTGCAGTGGCTTGATGACCTGCAAACGGCAACCTGAGGGGCGTGCCCCATGCGATAGCCTGCCCAGATCGTCCGTGTGATGGTGATTGGTGAGCACCCTTCCCTGCAGAACTATACGGCCGACTGTCCCTACCATATGTACGAGTCCACCTTGAGATCAATCGACTGGTTCCTTTTTCTTTTGGTCCCGATGGAATTTCCTGGACCGTTGGGGTTTAGATTACTCTTTAGGGAAAACAAGCGCTTACTTTCAGTTTAGGGGAAAGTGATAGTTTATGTACGCGCGTAGCGTATTAGCTTTTGCTGGTTATGGATGGATCAATTAATTTTAATCCGTCATACTAGTTTAAATATATTGCTGAGAGAGAGAGAGAGAGAGAGAGAGAGAGAGAGAGTTGCTCTTACACGTTGAGGCAAAAGCGCGTAGTACATGCCACGTCCCTCCGACGTCCTCTTCCTGCTGCAAATAGGTGGTTTCCGTTTCCAGCATGGCCGGCCACAGCCATGGTCAGTAGTGTAACTCATGGCCTCCATCCTTTCACACTTAGTTGGTTGGTTGAAGCAGAAATTTCACGGAGCCTTACTCGCGCCTGCGTCTCCATGATTGATCCAATTTCTTGACTGGACACTACAAAACTCGTAGTTTGAGTTGAACATCAAAGAAACATCCTTGGAGATCCACCAATTATAAAGCAGAGTACAAAAAAACTTTTATCACACATCGTGAGACTTTTTCACCTAGAGTCCACACACAAAATATGATCCCATGCATAAGTTTACAATTTGTTGATCACATTGAGTTGGTTTCTTTTTTTGGATGAAAATGCAAAAAATGGATCTTAATCTTAGAAACACTAGTGGAAAACGGGGCTTTAGTCCCGGTTGGCAACGGCATTTAGTCCCGGGTCACCAACCGGGACAACGAAATTGAGACTAAAGGCTCCCACCCTTTAGTCCCGGTTGGCCACAACCCGGGACTAAAGTCCCTCCACGTGGCCGCGAGCGCGCGCTGGGGGCTGGAGGACCTTTAGTCCCGGTTGGTGACACCAACCGGGACTAAGGTCCCTCCACGTGGCCGCGAGCTAGCGCCGGGGGCTGGAGGACCTTTAGTCCCGGTTGGTAACACCAACCGGGACTAAGGATTTTGTGTTAGGGTTTATGGTTTATTTTTCCTTTTCATTTTGTGTTTTCCATTCAATTCTTTTTCATTTCAAACATATTTTACGCTACTACATACTGTACACGTTATGCATATATAATATAATTTCTCGTACGACCATACATATATCATATAATTTCTCGTACGACCATATATATATATACAATTTGGTATATACAATTTTTCCTACAATTTGGAGATCATTACATGTAGGCATTAGCGGCAATGGTATTCTCCACTTTCAGATATGACCTCCGTAAGCAAAAATTCCGCAATTTCCTCTTGAATTGCTCGTATGCGGTTCTCTGGTAGGAGCTTCTCCCGCATCTCTTCCATCTTTAAAGAAGGAGATCAATATGAATATATTAGTTGTGTGTATATATATTAGACCATCATAAAAAAAATTGTGAATAGTGTTTACGTACCTGAAGTTGTCTTACATCTCTGCGCCATTCGGTCGTCATGCGAATGTTCTCGCAAACGTAGTATGCACATAAATTAGTCCCCTGTTTCTGCCTCATGCACTTTGCGAGAATAGAATTCAATCAGATAATAATCAAGCATGATAATGATATTGAAACTAGAATTATCGAGATGCGCGGACCTAGCTAGTACTACTTAATTACCTTGGGCCGTCGCCAACGCAGCTCCGGTTTCCATTCACTGACAACATCATTGATGAATCGTTTCCAAACCCTGCCCGGCAAAAAAAATGAATAAAGGAGTTATTAATTACTTGATATTAGGAAATGAACGAAAGAGGCCGATATAGTGCGATAATGATTGACATTACCTGTCGAGCATCCAAAACACGCTGGTGTATTCTCGAGGGTCTTTACCTAGAGAGTCCAGGGTTTCAACAGTTCCAGCGTCAACTTTAATGATTAGCAGGATCCAGTGGTACCTGCGCACACGTTTATATAAGCAGGCATGCATAACTCATCAACTACACTTAACATCGAGTAAGCAAAATAGAATTTGTAGTACAAGACAGTAACACTCACTTGAAGTTGTAAGGAAATAGTATTTCTGTTCTGGTATTTTGTGCCTTCATAAACCTTAGCAAGTTATCCTCTGAGTCTTTGGGGTGGTCTTGTATCATTTTTTCATTAATGATATATGGGTCAACGAACCCAATGTCATAGATTCCATCTCTTTTGCATTCGAGAATCTTCATTCTGCATAATAGCGTACAAAAGAATATAGTGAGGATAATTACAGGCAATGAACGAGCTGAGCTAGAGACTTAAATTACAGAAAGAAATCACTTATAGAAACTGACGATAGATTTGTCGAGTGAGTCTTGATTGTATAACTAAAAAAATTCTGGAAACTCAATGCATAGCTCGTTTTCATAGAAGTAATGCTCTTCCTTGACTTTCACCATTAGCATCTCTCGCCCGTTCTTTACTTCTTTCATGTACCACTCATGCAATCTTCGCATTTGTGTTGATAGATGCGGGACCTGCTCAGGTCTGACCAGAGTTTTCCCGGGGGCATATTGCCATGCTACATCAGCCACGGGGATTTCCTCGGTGCCTAGGAGTTGATCAACACTGATACCAATGTCTCTAGCAGCGTCGGTTACCTTATCGGGAATCACCTTGAGCGGGGGGATCGATTGCATTGCCTGTTCTCCGAGCTGGGGAACTGTTTTCCCGCTTTTATTACTACTTGTACGTCATATGACTTCCTAATAGAGCGGTCATAGTCTGATGGCCTATTCTCCACATGTGCCGGGGGTCGCTCAAGAAAGTCCACAAAGTGCTTTACGGTTTTCGTAGGTATTATCTCCTTTGGCGGCGGGGGCGGTTTCGGTGCAAAATGGGACTTCACTTGGAAACCACGACCGTTTTGGTTTCCTCATCAGTCATATCGTAAGCTAACTTCTTTTTGGCAGGAGGCTCGTCGTTGGCTTTCTTCTTTGTAGCTTTCTTCCGCTTTTGGCCCTGCTGGGACATAGGGGGTGGAGTCGGCTGACGCGGCGGAGATCGATATGGACTCACGCTGGGCTCCCTCTCGAGGTGGGGTGGACTTAGAGGTGTATTGCTACTCGGAGGAGTCGGTGGCCTTGCCGCCGAGTTTGGAAACACGATGCATTCCTTTCTCCATACAATGACACCATGTATGACTTCTCCCAGTGTCTGCTCCCCTTCACCTCCAGGAATGTCAAGCTCTAGTGAGTCATATCCCGGCAGAACTTCATCCACCCCGACACGAGCATAGCCAGCTGGAATCGGATTGCCATGGATGGTTGCTTCAGGTGCATTCGGTAAAGCAACGCCGATCGCCACCTTCATGGATATGTTCTTCATTTTCTGGTGTAGCTCACAATTTGTCCTCTCTTTGATATCATCCACGGGGTAGCGAGCCAGCAGTGCATAATCGGCCCGGACCCCCGTGGAACCCACGCTGCTTTTCCACATAGATGGGACGGTACTATCCAATGCTGGATCTGCTTGCTCCTGCCACGGAGATGCCCTTTGCTGGCTAATTGTGTCTAGTTGCTCCTGCTGCCGCTTTAACATGCGTTCCAACTCCTCGTTCTTTGTTTCTATCTTCTGAAGCCGGTCTGCATCCTGCTTCTTTTTTCTCTGACGGCTTCTATAAGTGTCGTGCCACTCCGAAAACCCCTGAACCCATGGAACAACGCCTTTGCCTCGTGTTCGTCCTTGTAGGAGATATGCCCTAGAGGCAGTAATAACAGTTATTTTGTATCTCCGAGTTTGTAATGAATGTTTATGTTCCATGCTATAACTGCAATGATTCTCGAGTCTGCAATATCCACGAGGCTCGGAGGGAAACTCATGTGCACGTGTGGTATAATAAACGGTAAAATGTATTCCTAGTCATGCCTCTATGGCTGGCTCAAGTATTGCATGATGATCTTGTTTTCCTGATCATGGGCATGACTATGCCGGCAATTTTGAGGGCACAATGTTAGTAGAACACTTGTGTTGAATCGACCCGAATTGATGTTATGCTATGAGATACATTCGTCGCAAGTTAATGGTTAATAACACAGAGATAGTTAATGTTTGCATAATTCTTTAGACCATGAGAGTATCGAGTTCCTTCGTACTTGCTTCGTGAACTTTGGGGTTTGTTAAACGTCATCTGTAATTGGGTGGCTATTACGGCGACTTACGGGTTCACGGAAAGGTATGACAAGAAACGAGATAGCTCAAGATTGGGATTTGCTCCTCCGACGATGGAGAGATATTCTCGGGCCCTCTCAATGTTACGGTATCCATCATCGTCTGGCCAGACACATTGTGATTTGATCACTGGGATGCCGGAACACGGAAACGGGAAAAGAGAACAAAACTGGTAACGAGGTAACTTGCATGGTGGACAAGTTGTTGATCCACGGGGATGCAGATAAATCTCACCTCGGGTGTTTGTAACATATCACGAAGCAACAGGAATAGCACACGACAACTGGAGGTTCACTCGAATATTCATTCGTGTGGGTATAGGGGTCAATATGGGTGTCCACGGCTCCGATGTTGATCATTGATCGGAAAGTGTTCCGGGTCATGTCTATACTTCACCGAACCTATAGGGTCACACGCTTAAGGGTCATCTATCTGTTGAATACTAGACAGGGAGTCTGAGAGAAAATCACCGGAAAAGTTTCGGACGCAACGGAAACGTTCCGGAGAGGACACCGGAATAGTTCCGGTAAAACTGAAAAGTTGTTTCAGGGGATACCATTAAGTCAAATTGGTTCTGGCACACGCCTAGAAATTCTTGGAGGGTGCCAGAATTGTTCTGGTAACTTCTGGGATTTTTCCGGGACAAAAACCGGAAATGTTCCGGAGATGCCGGAACCGGTTTGGTTGCTTTTCGCAGATGAAAATCAGTAATCCGAAATTGTTTCGGAACGCGTCCAAAATCATTTGTGTGGGTACTAGAATTATTCTAAGACCCACAGAAATATTTTCGGATTTAACGGTCACGGAAAATTGGTTCCGTGAATAGTGAAAATCACTTTATGGTTAACTTTTTGGAAAGCCACCTTTTAGGGTTTTTCCCAAAAGGCTTCTAGAAGGGATTGGGGAGCAAGGAACCCCCATGTGGGGGGGCCCCTAGGGGTGGCCGGCCAAGTTGGAGCTCCTCCATGGAGCTCCACTTGCCTTCCTTTTATGCCCTTGAGGAGGATCCATGTGATGGGTTTTTTGGGTATTTTTCCCATATGGCTTTCCTATAAATAGAGGTGGAGGGGTGCTCTCCAAATCTCAACCTTGCTCTCATACACATGCCATAGACTTGTCTGGCTTCTCTCTCCCTCCCAGCGAAATAGTTTCGTAGAGCCGAAAGGCTGTCTGGGTTCCGGCAGGAACTAGTTCTGGACGGCGAAGCCCTGCCGGATAGCTGACACCGTATGTGTGCAACCCCGTAGAGAGGTCGTAGTTTCGATCTTTTGCCCGAGGGGCTGTTCGAGTGTCCTCCCGAAGGGCTGTCCGAGTTACTGTTCAAGTTTCGAGGGTCCTCCCGAAGGGCTGTCCGAGTTACCGTTCGAGTTTCGAGGGTCCTCCCGAAGGGCTGTCCGAGTTACCGTTCGAGTTTCGAGGGTCCTCCCGAAGGGCTGTCCGTGACATCGTCCGAGGGACTGTCCGACCGCCTCCCGAAGGGCTGTCTGACGAGGGAGTACATCCTCGCGGTTGGGAGGTTGTAAATCCTAGCTGCGGGGATCTGCACCGACGATCTACACTGACTCTTCTTCCGCTGCGCTACGAGTCGGTACGGATCAGATCAAACCCTGTATGACATCTCCATAGTGGTCCTGGGCGTGCTCGCTGTACCGATTTTTTTTTGCTTTCTGTCGCGTTCCCCTACAGTCCTCCGTGTTCAGGATTCTTGAGGGCGCGTGTAAGCACGTCGTTCTCTCTCTCGGGCTGGAACAACCCCTTTCGAGCATCTTCTATTGCTTGAAGTAAAGCGTCCGAGGCTGTTTTAAGATCTGCCTTTTCAATAATCTACCCTGTCGCTGGGTCCAACTGTCCCCCATGCGCATAAAACCAATGCTTGGACCTCTGGGGCCAATCCGCTGTAGCTGGAATGACCCCTTCAGCAAGCATCTTGGCCTCAGCTGCTTCCCACTTAGGCATGACTCTCTTGTAGCGACCTGTCCCCAGAATATGGTGATACTCTTTTTTCTCAGCATTTATCTTATTTTTTCTCGACCTTTCCAGAGCTTCATCCGATTCCTTGTACTCCACAAATGCGTCCCAGTGATCTTTTATCTTCTCTAGTGCTCCAGTGAATTCTGGAGTCTTCTTTTTTGCCTTGATGTAGTCGCTGTATAATCTTTTCTTCCAGCCTGGAATTGTGTGGCCATCTTCTTAAGAGCAAAGTGCTTGACTTTCAACCGTTTGCCATCTGTGAGACCCTTTGGTAGGTTGAAATGTGACATGAGTGTATCCCAAGGCAAATTTTTTGATCTTTCGTCGACATAACTAACTCCTCGATCTTCCTTTGGCTTATTCCATTCTCGAATGGTGATCGGGATGTTGTCCCTAACAATAACTCCGCATTGATTTATAAATTTATGGGCATTCTGTTCAGGAGCAATCGGTTCGCCATCTTCTGCAACTTCATCGATGTTGAACTTTATGTCATCACCCAACTTTTTGGCCCGGCCTTGTACCCTTCTAGGAGATTGGCTCGATCCGGAGGGCTAAAAGAAGAAAGATTCGTTAATATATATATACAAATCAATTAATACATCTAATGATCACCAGAGGCCTAATATATATACCTCGCCGGACTTTGTTAATTGTCTAACATTTTCTTCGCCATCATTGTTTGTTTGCCCTTCGTCTCTTGGTTCTTGCTCAAGTCCCTCACCAGAGTCGTTCAGAAATTGTGAGCCGTCATCTGGTTCATTCTCTTGGTTTTGGGAGGAGCGTATGATGTCGAAGATATCCTCTTCATGGTATCTGCCGCTATCGTCCATAACTTAACTAATCCAGAAGAAAGATAAAACAATTTAGTATTTAAATTAGAATGCATTCAATAAGCAAAAACTGAATCATAGTATCGAGAAGAACAATACCAGAGATGCAATCAATACACAGCAATGCAACAATATGATGCATGATCATGACATGGAGATATCATGTGGTTTGAGCTTATGCAACTAACATCAATTTGGATGAAGTCCATTGTAACCGAGAGGGAACATCCCTTTGAGCCTGGGCGGCAGACCACTAGTGGTGCACCACCATGGATTTCCCATGCATGCTCCCACTGTACTTCGCCACCATTCGAACCAATTCCGCCCAGGTAGTTCATTTAAAAGTCTTGGTCCTGATTACTACTTTGTCACTCATGTCTCGCTATGAACACTCCCCAATCCACGTCTACATTAGCGAGGCAAAAATAAACTTACATGAGCAATACTCTGCCTCGCACTCCGGACAATCTATCGTCAAAGTAAATAACTCACATGAGCAATCATTCAAAGAACCAAAATAACATGCAAAACAAAAAGGCTCGGAAAAACCAAATGAACACACAACCCACTTAACTTGCACAAAAATATTCTAAGTGCAAGGCAACATATGACATGGGTTCAAAAATGTGATGTCAACTATAGTGCATACAAGGCTTACAAGTAAAAAATATACATGGACAGATCCTAGTTGTGTGAAAAGTGCCATGACATGGGTGCAAGTCATAGGATTTGGCTACGGTGACATAGTGCAAAAAGAATTAATTCAAACGGAGTTACGGTTTAGAAGAAATGGACAAATAGGGTTTGAATTTAAAACAATTCAAATTTGAAATTGGAAAAAAGTTTGCAAGGATGGGTTCTCTGGATAGATCTAATCAATATGAACAATTTGCCACTAGTTTCATCTAATTTGGATCTACGGTTAAAAAGTTAGTGCCGAATGAAGTTTAGGGGCTAATATGTGGAAAAAACTGCTGCAAATAAGTCCCTGGCCACGTGGCGTTCTGTGATTGGCCAGAAGGTGTCCGCTGCTTAGCTAAACCGGCGGATGGCTGTTAACTAACACATAACGATTCAAAAAAAATAAAAATAAAACCTAACTAATCTGAGCTGTCTGATCACGATCTAACGCACGTGAGAGGGGGTGGGGGCTCACAGTGGAACAACGGCGACGAACGACGGCGGCGCGGCGTCGTTGACGGAGAGGGCGGCGGCTACGGCGGTCTCTGGTGTCCGTGAAGTAGACGGGGAGATGCGGTGCGTCGAGGGCGTCACGACGGTGGTGGCGGCGTGCGTCGAGGTGGCCGAAACGGAGCGGAGGGAGACGGCGGGGCTTGGGGTCATCGGTGGCGTCGTTCCGGCGGGACCTAGGCAGCAAAAAGGTGTCAACGAGATGCGTCTCGATGCGGGGATTCAAAGAATGGACTTTGGAGGCCTCGGGTGTGCTCACCGGCGACGAAACGGACGGTGGAGTGGCTCGGCTCCGGCGAGATGCGAATGGCGACGGCAATGGCGGTGAGAGCGAGGCCGCGGACGTGTCGGAGAGGGAGAAGACCGGCGGGCAGCCTGGCGGCGCGTGGTTCTGTTCCTTCTCCCGGGCGGTGGCTGGCACCGGGACACCAGTTATATACCCGCGACCTTTAGTCCCGGCTCCAGCCACGAACCGGGACTAAAGGTCCTTTAGTCCCGGCTCCAGCCACGAACCGGGACTAAAGGCCAACCTTTTTGGCGGCCAAAATTCCGCGCGGGAGCTGAAACCTTTAGTCCCGGCTGGTGGTTGCAACCGGGACTAAAGGTGTCTTTCAATTAATTTTCATTTTGAAGAAATTATTTGACAGATTCAATTTTATAGATTGAAATTAATTCTTGTAAAATGCATAACAATTTGAAAACTAAACCAAATGAGTTGATTCAAATTTCTGTGGATTCATCTTGAAGATTTATATCAACTAGTATCATTTTGACAGGAAGTGGCATAATTAATTTTGCACTTATTAATTAAATACAGTAATTGAAGACATTATTTTAAACTTTAGAAATTCATATCTTCAGTTCTGTTAAGCCAAATGGAGCAATTAAGATGTCAAATTGTTTGTCTTAACATAACCTACACATTCATATTTTGTTTGGACATAATTGCATTGATTAACTCCTCTGTATAATTAAAATACTAAAAGGACAGGAATAATTCCTAATTTTGAAAATTCATAACTTAATAAATAAGATGTCAAATTGTTACAAAGATTCCAGAGTGGGACTCTCCAGCTATAAGTCCGGAAACTCACTAGAGAGAAAGTGATGACGGTGTTACACCCAAAACACATATATACCCTAACTCTTACAAAGATTCCCTCTGCTTTGTCCAAAGTGGGACTTTCCAGCTATAATTCCGGAAACTCACTAGAGAGAAAGTGATGACGGTGAAGCCAGTCACATCCCAGAGTGGGATCTTGGGGTATAAAACTTTTTCTTCGCGTATGTCCCTTGCTTATGATTGCGCCGTAACCATGGAGAATCTTCATCATTTAACAGGATGCTTGGGTCTGTGTTCACTGTGAAGGGAGGAATTTCATCAAACTTATTATAATCTTCTGACATGTCTGTCTTGTCCTCCACTCCCACGATGTTTCTTTTCCCTGAAAGAACTATGTGACGCTTTGGCTCATCGTATGATGTATTCGCTTCCTTATCTTTTCTTTTTCTCGGTTTGGTAGACATGTCCTTCACATAGAAAACCTGAGCCACGTCATTGGCTAGGACGAATGGTTCGTCTGTGTACCCAAGATTGTTGAGATCCACTGTTGTCATTCCATACTGCGGGTCTACCTTTACCCCGCCTCCTGTCAGATTGACCCATTTGCACCAAAACAAGGGGACCTTAAAAGAAGGTCCATAGTCAAGTTCCCATATCTCCTCTATGTAACCATAATATGTGTCCTTTTTCCTATTGTTGTTTGTTACATCAAAGCGGACACCACTGTTTTGGTTGGTGCTCTTTTTATCCTGGGCGATCGTGTAAAATGTATTCCCATTTATCTCGTACCCTTGGAAAGTCAATATAGTCGAAGATGGTGACTTGGCCAACAAGTACAGTTGATCTCCAACAGTGGTGTTATTGATGAGATGTGTTTGCAACCAACCGCCGAAAGTCGCCATGTGTGTACGTTTAATCCAGGAGTTAGACTGCTCCGGGTTCTTGGAGCGTACAATATCCATGTGTTCCTCGATATACGGAGCCACCAAGGTGGAATTTTGTAGAACTGTGTAGTGTGCTTGAGTGAAAGAATGCCCGTCCATACTTATTACTGCTTTCTTTTCTAGCGTGCCTTTTCCACTCAGTCTCCCCTCATGCCGCGATTGAGGAACACCAATCGGCTTAAGGTCAGGAATAAAGTCAACATAAAACTCAATAACCTCCTCTGTTCCATAGCCCTTGGAGATGCTTCCTTCTGGCCTAGCACGGTTATGAACATATTTCTTTAAGACTCCCATGAACCTCTCAAAGGGGAACATATTGTGTAGAAATACAGGACCCAGAATGGTAATATCTTCGACTAGGTGAACTAGGACGTGCGTCATAATATTGAAGAAGGATGGTGGGAACACCAACTCGAAACTGACAAGACATTGGACCAAATCATTCTGTAACCTTGGTAGGATTTCTGGATCGATTACCTTCTGAGAAATTGCATTGAGGAATGGACATAGCTTCACAATGGCTAATCGAACATTTTCCGGTAGAAGCCCCCTCAATGCAACTGGAAGTAATTGTGTCATAATCACGTGGCAGTCATGAGACTTTAGGTTTTGGAATTTTTTCTCTGCCATATTTATTATTCCCTTTATATTCGACGAGAAGCCAGACGGGACCTTCATACTGCTCAGGCATTCAAAAAAGATTTCCTTATCTTCTTTGGTAAGAGCGTAGCTGGCAGGACCTTGATACTGCTTTGGATGCATGCCGTCTTTTTCGTTCATACGTTGCTGGTCCTCCCGTGTCTCCGGTGTATCTTTTGTCTTCCCATACACGCCCAAGAAGCCTAGCAGGTTCACGCAAAGATTCTTCGTCATGTGCATCACGTCGATTGCAGAGCGGACCTCTAGGACTTTCCAATAGGGTAGGTCCCAAAATATAGATTTCTTCTTCCACATGGGTGCGTGTCCGTTAGCGTCATTCGGAACAGATTGTCCGCCAGGACCCTTTCCAAAGATTACTTTTAAATCCTTGATCATATCAAATATATCATCACCAATACGGTGGCCAGGCTTCTTCCGGTGATCTGCCTCACCTTTGAAATGCTTGCCTTTCTTTTTTAAGAGATGCGTGATTGGAAGAAATCGACGATGTCCCGGGTACACATTCTTCTTACATTTATCCAAATATATACTTTCAGTCTCATCTAAACAGTGCGTGCCTGCATTGTATCCCTTGTTTGTCTGTCCTGAAAGGTTACTAAAAGTAGGCCATCATTGATGGTTACAAACAGCAACGCTCGTAGGTCAAATTCCTCCTGTTTGTGCTCATCCCACACACGTACACCTTTTATATCCCACAACTGTAAAAGTTCTTCAACTAATGGCCTTAGGTACACATCAATGTCGTTGCCGGGTTGCTTAGGGCCTTGGATGAGCACTGGCATCATAATGAACTTCCGCTTCATGCACAACCAAGGAGGAAGGTTATAGATACATAGAGTCACAGGCCAGGTGCTATAACTGCAGCTCTGCTCCCCAAAAGGATTCATGCCATCTGTACTTAGACCAAACCATAAGTTCCTTGCGTCATCTGCAAAGTCCGGCCACTTTCTCTCGATTTTTCTCCACTGGGACCCATCAGCGGGTACTCTCAACATCGCATCTTTCTTACGGTCTTCTTTGTGTCATCACAACAACTTGGCATGCTCTTTGTTTTGGAACAAACGTTTCAACCGTGGTATTATAGGAGCATACCACATCACCTTGGCAGGAACCCTCTTCCTGGGGCGCTCGCCCTCAACATCACCAGGGTCATCGCGGCTGATCTTATAGTGCAATGCATCGCATACCGGGCATGCATTCAAATTCTCGTACTCCTCACCGCGGTAGAGGATGCAGTCATTAGGGCATGCATGTATCTTGTGCACCTCTAATCCTAGAGGGCAGACAACCTTCTTTGCTTCGTACGTACTGTCGGGCAATTCGTTATCCTTTAGAAGCGTCTTCTTTATCATTTTCAGCAACTTTTCTAATCCCTTGACAGATACACCATTCTCTGTCTTCCATTGCAGCAATTCCAGTGTGGTACCCAGCTTTTTCTTGTCATCTTCACAATTTGGGTACAACAATTTTTTGTGATCCTCTAACATGCGGTCCAACTTCAACCTCTCCTTTTCACTTTCGCAGTTTCTCTTTGCATCAACAATGGCCCGACCAAGATCATCAGCAGGCTCATCTGATGCCTCTTCTTCAGCCTCCCCCATTGTAGTACCATCATATTCAGGGAACCTAGGATAGTTGTCATCATCCTCTTCTTCTTCATTGTCTTCCATTATAACCCCTCTTTCTCCGTGCTTGGTCCAACAGTTATAGCCAGACATGAAACCGGACTGGCAGGTGGCTGTGAAGGATTTTTGAGGTAGAGTAATCCTTATTATTCTTACAGACACCACATGGACAACACATAAAACCATTCCGCTTGTTTGCCTCAGCCACACGCATAAAATTATACAGGCCATTAATGAACTCGGGAGAGCGTCGGTCATCGTACATCCATTGCCGGCTCATCTTCATTACACAACATCGAAGTGACCAAATTAATACAAGTTCATCACATTAAAACCAAAGTAGAGTAGTGACCAAATGTTATTACTGCAAAAATATATACATAAAGTTCATACATACTTCTCATAAAACAACATACAACTATCTAAAGCATTTAAATGCAACAACAAATGCGATCAAAATCGCAACTAAGGTCATAATTGATCCAACAGCATAATGATACCAAGCCTCTTTATTAATGGCATATTTTCTAATCTTCAAGCGCATTGCATCCATCTTGATCTTGTGATCATCGACGACATCGGCAACATACAACTCCAATTTCATGTTCTCTTCTTCAATTCTTTTCAATTTTTCTTTCAAATAATCGTTTTATTTTTCAACTAAATTTAACTTCTCGACAAGAGGGTCGGTTGCAATTTCCGGTTCACATACCTCCTAGATAAAAATATCTATGTCAACTTGATGGGCATAATTGTCATAAACACGAAATGAAACAAATAGTTATAAAAGATAATATACCACATCCGAATCATAAACCAGACAAGGGCCGACGGGGACGGATATCAAAACCATGGCACTATATATAACAAACAATCATACAAGTAAGAAAATTATACAAGTAACTATCTAAATCATACAAATAAGATTTTTTTTTACAAAAAGGATAAGAACAAGAGGCTCACCAAGGTGGTGCCGGCCACGGGATGGCGCGGGCGATCGACGGCAGTGAGGACGGGGACGGGAAGGCACTAAGTAAACCACACCTACACATATGCAAACTAAGAAGTTAATTTGAGCTCAAATTGCATATAAATCAAATAAACTCCCACATAATTACTCCCAAACTAAAACCCACAAATCACTATACTTATAGAGCATGAAACGAGCTAAACTAGCAATGACAGATGAAAGGATGAAGTTGATAACCTTTTAGAACCCTTGGATAGATGGGGTGCCTCCAATCTTGACAAATCTTGGCAAAAATGGAGGATGAACTCGAGCTTGGGAAAGGAAACAGAGAGAAGAGAAAGCTTGGACTCGGGCTGGACGAAGCAGCTTTATATAGGGAAGACTTTAGTCCCGGTTGGTGATACCAACCGGGACTAAAGGTCTATCTTTAGTCCCGGTGGGTGATACCAACCGGGACTAACGGGGCTCGCAAGGGCCCCAGCCTGCCGCAACCCCTTTAGTCCCGGTTGGTATCATCAACCAGGACTAGAGGTCCCATTTGAACCGGGACTAATCCTGGCCGTGCCCCCGTCCGCTCCTAGCCGTTGGAACCGGGACTAATGCTCACATTAGTCCCGGGCCCAAACCCGGCCGGGACTAGTGCTCCGGATGAAAGGTCAGTTTTTTACTAGTGAAAGTAGCAAATGAGATCTAAAAAAGCTTAGAAAATGAGATTATAAATGTATCAATTAGTTTGTATGCACCGTCCATCCAGTATTAGTTTGTATCTAAACGTAGCAGCTTTGATACATTTTAGAGATGCTGCAGATACATACATTTATAATCGTTACATACAAACTAATTGATACATTTTAGAGATAGTAGTACCTCTGACAACATGTGTGCGTAGCGTTACTATTTGTATGATTGTCCAATGGACGGTGCGTAGCAGCTTACTAATTTTGCGTTCACGTATGCCATGGGGCGGTGAATCGGCTGCTATGTGAAACATGGATTGAAATTCATTAACTCGCTCGCATCGCCCGTGGGCAGTGTGAGCATGTTACGCAGGGCCCGGCTGTCCCGCATGACCTACGTCGCAAAACTTATTTCCGTTTTTGTGTTGCCCGCTCGCTGGCGGCTTCGAGACCTGCCCCTTTGCGTTTTGTGCAAAAGACAGTCAAATACTTAACCCTATCACATCACCCCGTGGCGAACCCATGTTACTGCTGGAATTTGATCCATATATGGCCAGCCCAATAGCATTTTTCAGAATTCCTAATAAATCCTAAAGGGCCACTCAGCCCATTCATGCAAGGCAAGAGGTGGGATAAAAGTTTAGTCCCATATTGCGCACCTGGTAGGAGTTGGACCTCCTTATAAGGGAGGTTGTTTCCACACATGTATGAGCATGAGAACAAGAGAGAGATACATGCGCGCTCCTCCTCCGCCGCCCGCCTCGCCACGCCTCGTCGCGATGTGACGCGGGTTGTGGGAATGAGCCGATGTCTAAAGTTTTGCCACGCATGACTGGTATGTGAAAGGCTGCACGGGAGCTGAAACGTTTTTGCTGTAGTGGGGAGTGAATACAAACGCTGCACCCATCGGTTGCTGGCTGTTCGCTTCGTCTCCCGTCCTTTCATTTCGTCTTCCGTCGCAGCCTATTCGCCTCCTTCTCATGTGCCTATAAAAGAGAGGTCGCTCCTCTCCAGAGAGACATATCAGAACATCATCTTCCTCACGCCATCGAGTTCCAAACTTTGAGCTGCTGTTAGGTTCTTCCCCATCCCGGCTTGCGGCATGCACTGCAGGTCGGGACAGTAGGCCTCCGAAACCCCGCCACTTTGAGTCATGTACGGGAGAAGGGTGATAAGGTTTTTGGGGAGCGTTCTGCGCGACTACTGACTTCTTCATCACGGACGCCACGGACGCCGACGACCACTTCCCAGACGACGACTTCTTCCCCGACGTCAACAACCTCTTCGACGACATGGACGGTGACAACGTCAACGCCAACGCTAATGCTACGGCCACTGCTCAATACGTGTTCATGTCTTTTCTGTTCGAGGTCCTGCTAGAGTTTCTTGGTCTAGTTTCTGCTCTAGATATGTTTCGGTCTAGTTCACATGTTCACATAATATTTGCTTACTATCCTTTAGTTTGCCTGATAAGTCTTGTTCCTCTTATTGTGGCATACTTTCCTCTACTTTGCTTGAGTAGTGTTGTTTCTGTTACGATGATCTTGTTCTATCTACCGTTTATTTCATTTAAATCATTCAGTAAATTGCTCATTTATCCAACAATCCAAAAACCTTATTTTAGGCAATTTACCCCCCAGTGGTTTTGCTGCATCCATGAGGCCTCCTATGTTTGAGGGTGTGCACTATAAGAGGTGGCGTGTGAGAGAGCTATTCTATGGTTTCAAACCATGAGCTGCTATGACGCCACTCTTGGCAAACCTGAGGGAGTTTTTGATCCTCAATAGGAACAAGCTTTTCAGAAAACGGATACCTTGTTTGCTCTCTTGAGTGTTCTTGGTGAGAACATAGTTGATGCTTATGCGTCAATTGATAATGGCAAAGATATGTGGGATGCACTTGAGGCCAAGTTTGGGGTCTCGGGCGCCGACACTGAGCTGTATATCATGGAACAATTCTATGACTACAGGATGACTGATGAACGCTCCGTCATTGAGCAAGAACACGAGATACAGTCATTTGCTAGAGAACATGAGCACTTCAATTGTATGTTACCAGATAAGTTTGTTGCCGGAGGCATCATCACTAAGTTTCCTCCCTCGTGGAGGAACTTTGCTACCTCTCTGAAGCATAAGAGACAGAAGTTTTCCGTTCCGGATCTCATTGGTACTCTTGATGTGGAAGAAAAGGCGAGAGCAAAAGACATACGTGCTCGAGGTATTAAAGGAGGTTCTAGTGCCAATCTGGTACAGAAGAAAAACTTCCAGCCCGACAAGTTCAAGAACAAGGGCAGTTTGATGGTAAGGGAAAGTTTGATGTGAAGAACAAGGCTTCGCAGCACACCAACTTCAAGAAGAAGACTGACAAGAAGAAAGATGTTTGTCATGTCTGCGGAGATCCTGATCATTGGGCCCCTAGCTGCCCTAACCATTATGACAAGTGTCAACATGGGAAAGGCGACAAGATCGCCAATGTTGTCATTGGTGACACTGAGATGAAGGATGTTGGGTATGGTATACTTCCCACTATTCTCTCAGTATGTCGTTCCCCTGATTGGTTGATTGATACGGGTGCTAATGTGCATGTATGCGGTGATATTTCCATGTTTTCTTCTTATCAGGCCGCAGGGACTACTTCCGTGCTGTTGGGCAACGGTTCAAGTGCTTCTGTTCGTGGTGTTGCCATGGTCGATCTGAAGTGTACTTCGGTGAAGATCGTGCGGCTGAAGAACGTACATTATGTCCCGTCCGTCAATAAAAATCTTGTTAGCGGATCTCTTCTGTGTAGAGATGGCTACAAGCTTGTCTTTGAGTCCAGTAAATTTGTAATATCCAAGTACGGAACTTTTGTTGGTAAAGGTTACGAGTCAGGAGGCTTGTTCAGACTATCCTTGTCAGATGTTTGTAATAAAGTTGTTAATCATGTTTGCAACAATAGTGAATCAAATGTCTGGCATTCATGTCTCTGTCATGTTAACTTTGGTTGTATGACGCGGCTAGCCAAGTTGAACTTAATCCCTAATTTCACCTTGTCAAGGGATCTAAGTGTCAAGTTTGTGTGCAAGCTAAGCAACCTCGTAAGTCTCACACAACTACGGAAACAAGAAATCTTGTGCCACTAGAACTCATACATTCAGATCTTTGTGAAATGAATGGTGTTTTGACAAAAGGTGGAAAGAAATATTTTATGACGTTAATCGATCACTCCACTAGATACGTATGCCATGAAAGACCTTCAAAAGGCGTTTTTGAGATCCATTAAAGTTCTTCTACCTAGGCCATAAAAGACCGGACATAGTATGTGAAAGTCCATATTTCGGGTGTGACCGTCAACTCATATAATATGTTTTCTCTAGCCAAGAAGGGGATCGACATGGCAGAGGAGGGTCGTTATCTTGGGCGTGTGTCGCTAAAGTTCTCCAATGCCTTATGTTAAGGCCCCGTAATAGAAATTGAGGTTGCTTATTTGTGAGATTACTAGACTTGGGTGTGTCTCGATGAAGTTCTTATACGTATGCCATGAAAGACCTTCAAAAGGCATTTTTGAGATCCCTTAAAGTTCTTCTACCAAGGCCATAAAAGACCGGACATAGTATGTGAAAGTCCATATTTCGGTTGGGATCGTCAACTCAAATAATATGTTGTCTCTACCCAACAAGGGGATCGACATAGCAGAGGAGGGTCGTTATCTTGGACGTGTGTCATTAAAGTTCTCCTATGCCTGCTGTTAAGGCCCGGTCATAGAAATCGAGGTTCCTTATTAGTGAGATTACTAGACTTGGGTGTGTCTTGATGAAGTTCTCATACGTATGCCATGAAAGACCTTAAAAAGGCGTTTTTGAGATCCATTCAAATTCTTCTACCTAGGCCATAAAAGACCGGACATAGTATGTGAAAGTCCATATTTCAGGTGTGATCGTCAAGTCATATAATATGTTGCCTCTAGCCAAGAAGAGGATCGACATTGCAGAGGAGGGTCGTTATCTTGGACGTGTGTCATTAAAGTTCTCCTATGCCTGATGTTAAGGCCCGTTCATCAAAATCGAGGTTGTTTATTTGTGAGATTATTAGACTTGGGTGTGTCTCGATGAAGTTCTTATACGTATGCCATGAAAGACCTTCAAAAGGCGTTTTTGAGATCCAATAAAGTTCTTCTACCCAGGCCATTAAAGACCGGATATAGTATATGAAAGTCCATATTTCGGGTGTGATCGTCAACTCATATAATATGTTGTTTCTAGCCAAGAAGGGGATCGACATGGCAGAGGACGGTCGTTATCTTGGACGTGTGTCGTTAAAGTTCTCCTATGCCTGATGTTAAGGCCCCGTTATAGAAATCGAGGTTGCTTATTTGTGAGATTAGTAGACTTGGGTGTGCCTCGATGATGTTCTTATACGTATGCCATGAAAGACCTTCAAAAGGCATTTTTGAGATCCATTAAAGTTCTTCCACCTAGGCCATAAAAGACCAGACATAGTATGTGAAAGTCCATATTTCGGGTGTGACCGTCAACTCATATAATATGTTGTCTCTAGCCAAGAAGGGGGTCGACATGGCAGAGGAGGGTCGTCATCTTGGGCGTGTGTCGTTAAAGTTCTCCTATGTCTGATGTTAAGGCCCCGTCATAGAAATCGAGGTTGCTTATTTGTGAGATTACTAGACTTGGGTGTGTCTAGATGAAGTTTTTATACGTATGCCATGAAAGACTTTCAAAAGGCGTTTCTGAGATCCATTAAAGTTCTTCTACCTAGGCCATAAAAGACCGGACGTAATATGTGAAATTCTATATTTGGGGACTGATCGTCAACACATATAATATGTTGTCACTAGCCAAGAAGGGGATCGACATAGCAGAGGAGGGTCGTTATCTTGGACGTGTGTCGTTAAAGTTCTCCTATGCCTGATGTTAAGGTCTCATCATAGACTTTGAGGTTGCTTATTTCTGAGATTACAAGACTTGGGTGTGCTTCGATGAACTTCTTATACGTATGCCATGAAAGACCTTCAAAAGACGTTTTTGAGATCCATTAAAGTCCTTCTACCTAGGCCATAAAAGACCGGACATAGTATGTGAAAGTCCATATTTCGGGTGTGATCGTCAACTCATATAATATGTTGTCTCTAGCCAAGAAGGGGATCGACATAGCAGAGGAGGGTCGTTATCTTGGATGTGTGTCGTTAAAGTTCTCCTATGCCAGATGTTAAGGCCCCGTCATAGAAATCGAGGTTCCTTATTTGTGGGATTACTAGACTTGGGTGTGTCTCGATGAAGTTCATATACGTATGCCATGAAAGACCTTCAAAAGGCATTTTTGAGATCCATTAAAGTTCTTCTACCTAGGCCATAAAAGACCGGACATAGTATGTGAAAGGCAATATCTCGCGTGTGACCATCAACTCATATAATATGTTGTCTCTAGCAACAAGTGGATCGAAATGGCAGAGGAGGGTCGTTATCTTGGGCGTGTGTAGCTAAAGTTCTCCTATGCCTGATGTTAAGGCCCCGTCATAGAAATCGAGGTTGCTTTTTTGTGAGATTACTAGACTTGGGTGTGTCTCGATGAAGTTCTTATACGTATGCCATGCAAGACCTTCAAAAGGCCTTTTTGAGATCCATTAAAGTTCTTCTACCTAGGCCATAAAAGACGGGAGATAGTATGTGAAAGTTCATATTTCGGGTGTGATCGTCAACTCATATAATATGTTGTCTCTAGCCAAGAAGGGGATCGACATAGTAGAGGAGGGTCGTTATCTTGGACGTGTGTCATTAAAGTTCTCCTATGCCGGATGTTAAGGCCCCGTCATAGAAATCGAGGTTCCTTATTTGTGAGATTACTAGACTTGGGTGTGTCTCGATGAAGTTCTTATACGTATGCCATGAAAGACCTTCAAAAGGCATTTTTGAGATCCATTAAATTTCTTCTACCTTGGCCATAAAAGACCGGACATATTATGTGAAAGTCAATATTTCGGGTGTGACCGTCAACTCATATAATATGTTGTCTCTAGCCAAGAAGGGCATCGAAATGGCAGAGGAGGGTCGTTATCTTGGGCGTGTTTCGCTAAAGTTCTCCTATGCCTGATGTTAAGGCCCCGTCATAGAAATCGAGGTTGGTTATTTGTAAGATTACTAGACTTTGGTGTGTCTAGATGAAGTTCTTATACGTATGCCATGAAAGACCTTCAAAAGGCATTTTTGAGATCCATTAAAGTTCTTCTACCTAGGCCATAAAAGACTGGACGTAATATATGAAATTCCATATTTGGGGTGTGATCGTCAACTCATATAATATGTTGTCTCTAGCCAAGAAGGGGATCGACATAGCAGAGGAGGGTCGTTATCTTGGACGTGTGTGATGTCGACTACTCAACGTGTTCTTGTAGACTCGTGTTGGGCCTCCAAGCGTAGAGGTTTCTAGGACAGTAGCAATTTTCCCTCAAGTGTATGACCTAAGGTTTATCAATCCGTGGGAGGCGTAGGATGAAGATGGTCTCTCTCAAACAACCCTGCAACCAAATAACAAAGAGTCTCTTGTGTCCCCAACAGACCCAATACAATGGTAAATTGTATAGGTGCACTAGTTCGGCGAAGAGATGGTGATACAAGTGTAGTATGGATAGTAGATATAGGTTTTTGTAGTGCGAGCAATAAAAAAACAGCAAGGTAGCAAGTAACAAAAGTGAGCATAAACGGTATTGCAATGCTTAGAAACAAGGCCTAGGGTTCATACTTTCACTAGTGCAATCTCTCAACAATGCTAATAGAATTGGATCATATAATCATCCCTCAACGTGCGATAAAGAATCACTCCCAAGTTCCTATTAGCGAAGAACATAAGATAGAAATTGTTTGTAGGGTACGAAACCACCTCAAAGTTATCCTTTCCGATCGATCTATTGAGCCATTCCTATAAGTGTCACAAACAGCCCTAGAGTTCGTACTAAAATAACATCATGTGATACACATCAACCAACTCTAATGTCACCTAGATACTCCAATGTCACCACAAGTATCCGTGAGTTGATTATACGATATGCATCAAACAACTTCATAATCATAATATTCAATCCACACAAAGAACTTCAAGGAGCACCCCAAAGTTTCTATCGGAGAAAAGATAATGAAAACGTGCATCAACCCATATGCATAGATTACCCCAATGTCACCGCGGGAATCCGCGAGTTGAGTGCCAAAACATATATCAAGTGAATCAATATAATACCCCATTGTCACCATGGGTATTCATATGCAAGACATACATCAAGTGTTCTCAAATCTGAAATATTCAATCCGACAATAACAAAACCTCAAAGGGAAAAGATTCGATTCATCATAACAAGGATAGAGAGGGAAGAAACACCATATGATCCAATTATATTAACAAAGCTCGCGGTACATCAAGATCGTGCCAAATCAAGAACGCGCGCGAGAGAGAGAGATAAAACACATAGCTACTGGTACAAACCCTCAGCCCCGAGGGTGAACTACTCCCTCCTCGTCATGGAGATCGCCGGGATGATGAAGATGGCCTCCGGCGATGATTTCCCCCCTCCGGCAGGGTGCCGGAAAAGGGCTGTAGATGAGATCGTGGAGGTACAGAGGCTTGCGGTGGCGTAAAAACTCATCTAAGTTAACTTTCAGGGGTTTCTGAATATATATGATTTTTCAGCGTTGGAATCACGCGAAGAGGGGCCACAGGGGGCCCATGAGGCACCAGGGCGCGCTTGGTGGGGGGAGGGCAGGCGCACCCAGATGGCTCGTGGGGCCCCTGTGGCTCTTCTGCTACCCCTCCGAAGCTTCCTGGGTCTATTTCCTTCCAGAAAAAATCGTCAAAAAGTTTCGCTGCATTTGGACTTCGTTTGATATAGATTTTCTGGAAAACCAAAAACAAGCAGAAAACAGCAACTGGCACTGGGCACTAGGTCAATATGTTAGTCCATGAAAATCATATAAAAGCCATATAAAAGTGCACGAAAATCATACAAAACTATAATAAACATGGCATGAATACTTCATAAATTATAGATACGTTGGAGACGTATCAGCATCCCCAAGCTTAATTCCTGCTCGTCCTCGAGTAGGTAAATGATAAAAAGAATAATTTATGAAGTGTGAATGCTAGCATAGTGCATAAGTTTGATCAATGATAATTTCAATCACTTTTCCTAGCATCATAACAACAACTCTTTCTCATAAAACTCATCATGATAAAGTAGCAATCAATTCACATGTTATGGTTCAAACAATGCAATCTCTTGAAACTTAACAACCTATGTTCTTAGTCACCAAACAATTGCAATTCAACTTAATTTCAACAAAGTCTAAGTAAGAGCTCCACATACTCAATTATCATATAGTCTTCTATGATTGCTAGTACTCAAAGCATATTTTTAGAACAAATGGCATCCATCGAACACAGAGAAAGATAGGGGCTTAGTGTTTCGCCTCCCAACTTATTTATCATAGAGATAATTGTCAACAATAATAATTCATGATCAAATATATTTGACTGGCCATATATGTCTGGATCTTTCCCCACCACATGATACTTGCCAACTAGAGAATAATTGAGGTTGAAATGCGAATGAATACTTATTGACTCTTGCATAAAAGTAAATACAAAAAAGTAAATGCATAAAAGTAAAAGATAGGCCCTTCGCAGAGGGAAGCAGAGGTTGTCATGCGCTTTTTATTTTTGGATGCACAAGCCCTTAATGCAAAGGAACGTCACATTATATTGCCCCTTGTGATAGCAACCTTTATTATGCAGTCTGTCGCTTTTATTTCTTTACCATCACAAGTTCATACAACGCTTATTTTCCCTTACAATAAAAGATCATACATATTTTAGGAGCAATTTTTATTGCTTTTTGCACCGATGACAACTTACTTTAAGGATCTTATTCAATCCATAGGTAGATATGGAGGACACTCATGGCAAGAAACTAGGTTTAAGGATTTTTGGATGCACAAGTAGTATCTCTACTTAGTACGAATTTTTGGCTAGCAAAAGATCCTAAGCAAGCACCACATGTTGGAGGATCCATAACAATATAACTTCTATGCAAATATACCCAAACATATCTCATTACGTTGTCTTCCTTGTCCAACTTCAACTAATTTGCTCAAGTTTGAAAATAATTAATGGGTATTCACAATCATAAAAGATGTCTAAGATAATATATTTATATGTGAAAGTTCTCTTCCTTATACTAATCATTCATGAATTGCTTGTATGACCAATATTGTGATTGTCAAGCTTCAATAGATTTTACTTTCTAAACCCAATATGAAGCTACTAGTAGGCATTATTCAAGCATATGAAACTCATATTATCTCAACTTTATGATATTCAATCCTTTCACAATTTACTCATAGGATATAAGTGAAGAACAAGAGTAAATGACAAACTACTCCAAAAAGATATAAGTGAAGATCAAATGAGTAGTTAAGAAAATAGGTAGCTATGTGAGGACTCTCTCTCATAAAAAAGATTTCAGATCTTGAGTATTTTATTCAAACAGCAAACAAAACAAAATAAAATGACATTCCAAGAATAGCACATCTCATGCGAAGAAGCAAAAACTTATGCTCAACCGATACTAACCGATAATTGTTGAAGAAGAAAGGCGGGATGCCTACCGGGGCATCCCCAAGCTTGGATGCTTGAGACTTCTTGAAATATTATATTGGGATGCCTTGGGAGTCCCCAAGGTTGATCTTTTGTGTCTCCTTAATTCCTCTCATATCACGGTTTTCCTAAATCTTAAATGCTTCATCCACACAAAACTCAACAAGAACTCGTGAGATAAGTTAGTATAAATCAACTCAAAACCTTAACATTCTCTACTGTATAAAATTACTAAAATTATAATTAAACATTGCATACTAAATTCCTCTGCATATTTAATACTCCTATCCACAAATAGAAACACTAAACAAGCAACATATGCAAACAATGCAACTATAACCGAAATCTGCCAAAACAGAATAGTCTGTAAAGGGGGAATAAGAATCCATACTTCCCTAACTCCAAAAATTCTGAAAAATTACCAAGTGACAGAGAACTGATGCATGCTTACTGTGTAAAAATTTCAGCTTTTTATCATGTTCTTACTATTCAGGAATATTCTGGACATAACAGAAAACTTTCTGTTTTCAAACAGTAACACATAAACTTGCAAACTGGGCATGGTAAAGGCTATAATTGGCATTTTATTGAACTAAAAGATACAAAACATGATTATTTATAGCATCAAGCAAATATCAACAAAATAAAATGACGCTCCAAGCAAAACTCATATTATGTGACGAATAAAAATATAGCTCCAAGTGAGGTTACCGATAATGTTGAAGACGAAAGAGGCGATGCCTTCCGGGGCATCCCCAAGCTTAGTTGCTTGGATATTCCTTGAATATTACCTTGGGGTGCCTTGGGCATCCCCAAGCTTAGGGTCTTGCCGCTCCTTATTCTCCTCATATCGATGTCTCACCCAAAACTTGAAAACTTCAATCACACAAAACTTAACGGAACTTCGTGAGATAGGTTAGTATGATAAAAATAAATCTTCCACTTACGTACTGTACAGAAAAGATTCATAATTGTTCTCAAATAATTCCTACTGTATTCTATCATTTCCAAAATTTATATTACTCAATATAAGCTATGGAAACACTAAAACAAGCAAACTATACACCGAAAACAGAATCTGTCAAAAACAGAACAGCGTGTAGTGAGCGATTTAAAACCCATACTTCTGTACCTCCAAAAATTCTGAAAATTTAGGAAAACGTAAAAAAATTGTAACACAATACTCTGTAAAAATTTCAGAATTTTCTCACGCTCCAGTACAGAATAGAAATTTCAGCACTGGACGCAAAAGTTTCTGTTTTTGCACAGAATCAAGTCAATTATCATCCACACTATCCCAAAGGCTTTACTTGGCACATTATTGAAAGAAAACATATAAAACATGATTACCACAGTAGCTTAATCATGTGAACACACAAAAAAAGTAGGTCTAAATATTGGGTTGTCTCCCAACAAGCGCTTTTCTTTAATGCCTTTTAGCTAGGCATAATGATTTCAATGATGCTCGCATAAAAGTAAAGAATTGAAACACAAAGAGAGCATCATGAAGCATATAACTAGCACATTTAAGCCTAACCCACTTCCTATGCATAGGGATTTTGTGAGCAAACAATTTGTGGGAGCAAGAATCAACTAGCATAGGAAGGCAAAACAGGCATGACTTCAAAACTTTCAACACATAGAGAGGAAACTTGATATTATTGCAACACCTACAAGCATATGATCCTCTCTCATAACAATTTTCAGTAGCATCATGAATGAATTCAACAATATAGCTATCACATAAAGCATTCTTTTCATGATCCACAAGCATAGAATTTTTATTACTCTCCACATAAGCAAATTTATTCTCATTCATAATAGTGGGAGCATATTCAATGAAATAACTATCATGTGATACTTGATTGGCATAATCCAATTGAAAATTAAAATCATGATGACAAGTTTCATGGTTATCATTATTCTTTATAGCATACATGTCATCACCATAATCATCATAGATAGCAACTTTGTTGTCATAATCAATTGATACCTCTTCCAAAATAGTGGATTCATCATTATATAAAGTTGTGACCTCTCCAAATCCACTTTCATCAATATAATCATCATAAATAGGATCCATGCTATTATCATAATAAATTTTCTCATCAAAACTTGGGGGACTAAAAATACCATCTTCATCAAACATAGCATCCCCAAGCTTATGGCTTTGCATATCACTAGCATCATGGATATTCATAGAATTCATACTAGCAACATTGCGATCATGCTCATCATTCAAAGATTTTATGCCAAACATTTTATTGAATTCTTCTTCTATCAATTGAGCACAATTTTCCTTTCCATCATTTTCATGAAAGACATTATAAAGATGAATAATATGAGGCAACCTCAATTCCATTTTTTTGTAGTTTTTTTATAAGCCAAACTAGTGATAAAACAAGAAACTAAAAGATTCAATAGCAAGATCTAAAGATATACCTTCATGCACTCACCTCCCCGGCAACGGCGCCAGAAAAGAGCTGATGTCTACTACACAACTAGTTCTTGTAGACTCGTGTTGGGCCTCCAAGCGCAGAGGTTTCTAGGACAGTAGCAATTTTCCCTCAAGTGGATGACCTAAGGTTTATCAATCCGTGGGAGGCATAGGATGGAGATGGTCTCTCTCAAACAACCCTGCAACCAAATAACAAAGAGTCTCTTGTGTCCCCAACACACCCAATACAATGGTAAATTGTATAGGTGCACTAGTTCGGCGAAGAGATGGTGATACAAGTGTAGTATGGATAGTAGATATAGGTTTTTGTAGTGCGAACAATAAAAAACAGCAAGGTAGCAAGTAACAAAAGCAAGCATAAACGGTATTGCAATGCTTAGAAACAAGGCCTAGGGTTCATACTTTCGCTAGTGCAATCTCTCAACAATACTAATATAATTGGATCATATAATCATCCCTCAACGTGCGATAAAGAATCACTCCCAAGTTCCTATTAGCGGAGAACATAAGATAGAAATTGTTTGTAGGGTACGAAACCACCTCAAAGTTATCCTTTCCGATCGATCTATTGAGCCATTCTTATAAGTGTCACAAACAGCCCTAGAGTTCGTACTAAAATAACACCATATGATACACATCAACCAACTCTAATGTCACCTAGATACTCCAATGTCACCACAAGTATCCGTGAGTTGATTATACGATATGCATCAAACAACATCATAATCATAATATTCAATCCACACAAAGTTAGCACCCCAAAGTTTCTATCGGAGAAAAGATAATGAAAACGTGCATCAACCCATATGCATAGATTACCCCAATGTCAGCGCGAGAATCCGCGAGTTGAGAGCCAAAACATATATCAAGTGAATCAATATAATACCCCATTGTCACCACGGGTATTCATATGCAAGACATACATCAAGTATTCTCAAATCTGAAATATTCAATCCGACAATAACGAAACCTCAAAGGGAAAGGATTCGATTCATCACAACAAGGATAGAGAGGGAAGAAACACCATATCATCCAACTATATTAACAAAGCTTGCGGTACATCAAGATCGTGCCAAATCAAGAACGCACGAGAGAGAGAGAGAGAGATAAAACACATAGCTACTGGTACAAACCCTCAGCCCCGAGGGTGAACTACTCCCTCCTCGTCATGGAGACCGCCGGGATGATGAAGATGGCCTCCGGCGGTGATTTCCCCCCTCCGGCAGGGTACCGGAAAAGGGCTGTAGATGAGATCGTGGAGGTACAGAGGCTTGCGGCGGCATAAAAACTCATCTAGGCTAACTTTCGGGGGTTTCTGAATATATATGAATTTTCAGAGTTGGAATCACGCGAAAGGGGCACAGGGGGCCCACGAGGCACGAGGGCACGCCTGGGGGGGCAGGCGCGCCCAGGTGGCTCGTGGGGCCATTGTGGCTCTTCTGCTGCTCCTCCGAAGCTTCCTGGGTCTGTTTCCTTACAGAAAAAATCATCAAAAAGTTTCGCTGCATTTGGACTTCATTTGATATGGATTTTCTGGAAAACCAAAAAACAGCAGAAAACAACAACTGGCACTGGGTACTAGGTCAATATGTTAGTCCATGAAAATCATATAAAAACCATATAAAAGTGCACCAAAATCATACAAAACTATAATAAACATGGCATGAATACTTCATAAATTATAGATACGTTGGAGGCGTATCAGTGTGTCGTTAAATTTCTCCTATGTCGGATGTTAAGGCCTCGTCATAGAAATTGAGGTTGCTTATTTCTGAGATTACTAGACTTGGGTGTGCCTCGATGAAGTTCTTATACGTATGCCATGAATGACCTTCAAAAGGCGTTTTTGAGATCCATTAAAGTTCTTCTACCTAGGCCATAAAAGACCGGACATAGTATGTGAAAGTACATATTTTGGGTGTGACCGTCAACTCATATAATATGTTGTCACTAGCCAAGAAGGGGATCGAAATGGCAGAGGAGGGTCGTTATCTTGGGCGTGTGTCGTTAAAGTTCTCCTATGCCTGATGTTATGGCCCCGTCATAGAAATCGAGGTTGCTTATTTGTGAGATTACTAGACTTGGGTGTGTCTCGATGAAGTTCTTATACGTATGCCATGAAAGACCTTCAAAAGGCATTTTTGAGATCCATTAAATTTCTTCTACCTAGGCCATAAAAGACCGGACATAGTATGTGAAAGTCCATATTTCGGATGTGACCGTCAACTCATATAATATGTTGTCTCTAGCCAAGAAGGGGATCGACATGGCAGAGGAGGATCGTTATCTTGGGCGTGTGTCGTTAAAGTTCTCCTATGCCTGATGTTAAGGCCCCGTCATAGACATCGAGGTTGTTTTTTTGTGAGATTACTAGACTTGGGTGACTCTAGATGAAGTTCTTATACGTATGCCATAAAGACCTTTAAAAGGCGTTTTTGAGATCCATTAAAGTTCTTCTACCTAGGCCATAAAAGACCGGGCGTAATATGTGAAATTCCATATTTGGGGTGTGATCGTCAACTCATATAATATGCTGTCTCTAGCCAAGAAGGGGATTGACATAGCAGATGAAGTTCTTATACGTATGCCTTGAAAGACCTTCAAAAGGCATTTTTGAGATCCATTAAAGTTCTTCTACCTAGGCCATAAAAGACCGGACATAGTATGTGAAAGTCCATATTTCGGGTGTGACCGTCAACTCATATAATATGTTGTCTCTAGCCAAGAAGGGGATCGACATGGCAGAGGAGGGTCGTTATCTTGGGCGTGTGTCGTTAAAGTTCTCCTATGCCTGATGTTAAGGCCCCGTCATAGAAATCGAGGTTTCTGATTTGTGAGATTACTCAACTTGGGTGTGTCTCGATGAAGTTCTTATACGTATGCCATGAAAGACCTTCAAAAGTCGTTTTTGAGATCCATTAAAGTTCTTCTACCTAGGCCATAAAAGCCCGGACACAGTATGTGCAAGTCCATATTTTGGTTGTGATCGTCAACTCATATAATATGTTGTCTCTAGCCAGGAAGGGGATCGACACAGCAGAGGAGGGTCGTTATCTTGGACGTATGTCGTTAAAGTTCTCCTATGCGTGACGATGTTAAGGCCCCGTCATAGAACTCGAGGTTCCGTATTTGTGAGATTACTAGACTTGGGTGTGTCTCGATGAAGTTCTTATACGTATGCCATGAAAGACCTTCAAAAGGTGTTTTTGAGATCCATTAAAGTTCTTCTACCAAGGCCACAAAAGACCGTACATAGTATGTGAAAGTCAATATTTCGGGTGTGACCGTCAACTCATATAATATGTTGTCTCTAGCCAAGAAGGGGATCGAAATGGCAGAGGAGGGTCGTTATCTTGGGCGTGTGTCGTTAAAGTTCTCCTATGCCTGATGTTATGGCCTCGTCATAGAAATCGAGGTTGCTTATTTGTGAGATTACTAGACTTGGGTGTGTCCAGATGAAGTTCTTATACGTATGCCATGAAAGACCTTCAAAAGGCGTTTTTGAGATGCATTAAAGTTCATCTACCTAGGCCATAAAAGACCGGACGTAATATGTGAAATTCCATATTTGGGGTGTGATCGTCAACTCATATAATATGTTGTCTCTAGCCAAGAAGGGGATCGACATAGCGGAGGAGGGTCGTTATCTTGGACGTGTGTCGTTAAAGTTCTCCTATGCCTGATGTTAAGGCCTCGTCATAGAAATCGAGGTTGCTTATTTCTGAGATTACTAGACTTGGGTGTGCCTCGATGAAGTTCTTATACGTATGCCATGAAAGACCTTCAAAAGGCGTTTTTGAGATCCATTAAAGTTCTTCTACCTAGGCCATAAAAGACCGGACATAGTATGTGAAAGTCCATATTTCGGATGTGACCATCAACTCATATAATATGTTGTCTCTAGCCAAGAAGGGGATCGACATGGCAGAGGAGGGTCATTATCTTGGGCGTGTGACGTTAAAGTTCTCCTATGCCTGATGTTAAGGCCCCGTCATAGAAATCGAGGTTGCTTATTTGTGAGATTAGTAGACTTGGGCGTGTCTCGATGAAGTTCTTATACGTACGCCATGAAAGACCTTCAAAAGGCGTTTTTGAGATCCATTAAAGTTCTTCTACCTAGGCCATAAAAGACCAGACATAGTATGTGAAAGTCCATATTTTGGGTGTGATCGTCAACTCATATAATATGTTGTCTCTAGCCAAGAAGGGGATCGACATAGGAGAGGAGGGTCGTTATCTTGGACGTGTGTCGTTAAAGTTCTCCTATGCCTGTTTAAGGCCCCGTCATAGAAATCGAGGTTGCTTATTTGTGAGATTACTAGACTTGGGTGTGTCTCGATGAAGTTCTTATACGTATGCCATCAATGACCTTCAAAAGTCGTTTTTGAGATCCATTAAAGTTCTTCTACCTAGGCCATAATAGACCGGACATAGTATGTGAAAGTCAATATTTCGGGTGTGACCGTCGATTCATATAATATGTTGTCTCTAGCCAAGAAGGGGATCGCAATGGCAGAGGAGGATCTTTATCTTGGGCGTGTGTCATTAAAGTTCTCCTATGCCTGATGTTAAGGCCCCGTCATAGACATCGAGGTTGCTTATTTGTGAGATTACTAGACTTGGGTTCTCCTCGATGAAGTTCTTATACATATGCCATGAAAGACCTTCAAAAGGCGTTTTTGAGATCCATTAAAGTTCTTCTACCTGGGCCAAAAAAGACCGGACATAGTATGTGAAAGTCCATATTTCGGGTGTGACCGCAACTCATATAATATGTTGTCTCTAGCCAAGAAGGGGATCGACATGGCAGAGGAGGTTCGTTATGTTGGGCGTGTGTCGTTAAAGTTCACCTATGATTGATGTTAAGGCCCCGTCATAGAAATCGAGGTTGCTTATTTGTGAGATAACTAGACTTGGGTGTGTCTAGATGAAGTTCTTATACGTATGCCATGAAAGTCCTTCAAAAGGAGTTTTTGAGATCCATTAAAGTTCATCTACCTAGGCCATAAAAGACCGGACTTAATATGTGAAATTCCATATTTGGGGTGTGATCGTCAACTCATATAATATGTTGTCTCTAGCCAAGAAGGGGATCGACATAGCGGAGGACGGTCGTTATCTTGGACGTGTGTCGTTAAAGTTCTCCTATGCCTGATGTTAAGGCCTCGTCATAGAAATCGAGGTTGCTTATTTCTGAGATTACTAGACTTGGGTGTGCCTCGATGAAGTTCTTATACGTATGCCATGAAAGACCTTCAAAAGGCATTTTTGAGATCCATTAAAGTTCTTCTACCTAGGCCATAAAAGACCGGACAAAGTATGTGAAAGTCCATATTTCGGGTGTGACCGTCAACTCATATAATATGTTGTCTCTAGCCAAAGGGGGGATCGACATGGCAGAGGAGGGTCGTTATCTTCGGCATGTGTCGTTAAAGTTCTCCTATGCCTGATGTTAAGGCCCCGTCATAGAAATCGAGGTTTCTGATTTGTGAGATTAGTAGACTTGGGTGTGTCTTGATGAAGTTCTTATACGTATGCCATGAAAGAACTTCAAAAGTAATTTTTGAGATCCATTAAAGTTCTTCTACCTAGGCTATAAAAGACCGGACATTGTATGTGAAAGTCCATATTTCGGTTGTGATCGTCAACTCATATAATTTGTTGTCTCTAGCCAAGAAGGGGATCGACAAAGCAGAGGAGGGTCATTATCTTGGACGTGTGTCGTTAAAGTTCTCCTATGCCTGATGTTAAGGCCCTGTCGAAGAAATCGAGGATCCTTATTTGTGAGATTACTAGACTTGGGTGTGTCCCGAGGAAGTTGTTATACGTATGCCATGAAAGACCTTCAAAAGGCATTTTTGAGATCCATTAAAGTTCTTCTACCTAGGCCATAAAAGACCGGACATAGTATGTGAAAGTCAATATTTCGGTTGTGACCGTCAACTCATATAATATGTTGTCTCTAGCCAAGAAGGGGATCGAAATGGCAGAGGAGGGTCGTTATGTGGGGCGTGTGTCGTTAAAGTTCTCCTATGCCTGATGTTAAGCCCTGTCATAGAAATCGAGGTTGCTTATTTGTGAGATAACTAGACTTGGGTGTGTCTAGATGAAGTTCTTATACGTATGCCATGAAAGTCCTTCAAAAGGAGTTTTTGAGATCGATTAAAGTTCATCTACCTAGGCCATAAAAGACCGGACTTAATATGTGAAATTCCATATTTGGGGTGTGATCGTCAACTCATATAATATGTTGTCTCTAGCCAAGAAGGGGATCGACATAGCGGAGGAGGGTCGTTATCTTGGATGTGTGTCGTTAAAGTTCTCCTATGCCTGATGTTAAGGCCTCGTTATAGAAATCGAGGTTGCTTATTTTTGAGATTACTAGACTTGGGTGTGCCTCGATGAAGTTCTTATACGTAGGCCATGAAAGACCTTCAAAAGGCGTTTTTGAGATCCATTAAAGTTCTTCTACCTAGGCCATAAAAGACCGGACATAGTATGTCAAAGTCCATATTTCGGATGTGACCGTCAACTCATTCAATATGTTGTCTCTAGCCAAGAAGTGGATCGACATGGCAGAGGAGGGTCGTTATCTTGGGTGTGTGTCGTTAAAGTTCTCCTATGCCTGATGTTAAGGCCCCGTCATAGAAATCGAGGTTGCTTATTTGTGAGATTAATAGACTTGGGTGTGTCTCGATGAAGTTCTTATACGTACGCCATGAAAGACCTTCAAAAGGCGTTTTTTAGATCCATTAAAGTTCTTCTACCTAGGCCATAAAAGACCGGACATAGTATGTGAAAGTCTGTATTTCAGGTGTGATCGTCAACTTATATAATATGTTCTCTCTAGCCAAGAAGGGGGTCGACATGGCAGAGGAGTGTCATTATCTTGGGCGTGTGTCGTTAAAGTTCTCCTATGCCTGATGTTAAGGCCCCGTCATAGAAATCGTGGTTCCTTATTTGTGAGATTACTAGACTTGGGTGCGTCTCGATGAAGTTCTTATACGTATGCCATGAAAGACCTTCAAAAGGCGTTTTTGAGATCCATTAAAGTTCTTCTACCAAGGCCATAAAAGACCGGACATAGTATGTGAAAGTCTATATTTCGGGTGTGACCGTCGACTCATATAATATGTTGTCTGTAGCCAAGAAGGGGATCGAAATGGCAGAGGAGGATCGTTATCTTGGGCGTGCGTCATTAAAGTTCTCCTATGCTTGATGTTAAGGCCCCGTCATAGACATCGAGGTTACTTATTTGTGAGATTACTACACTTGGGTGTGCCTCGATGAAGTTCTTATACGTATGCGATGAAAGACCTTCAAAAGGCGTTTTTGAGATCCATTAAAGTTCTTCTTCCTAGGCCATAAAAGACCGGACATAGTATGTGAAAGTCCATATGTCGGGTGTGACTGTCAACTCATATAATATGTTGTCTCTAGCCAAGATGGGGATCGACATGGCAGAGGAGGGACGTTATCTTGGGCGTGTGTCGTTAAAGTTCTCCTATGCGTGATGTTATGGCCCCGTCAGGGAAATAGAGGTTGCTAATTTGTGAGATTACTAGACTTGGGTGTGTCTCGATGAAGTTCTTATACGTATGCCATGAAAGACCTTCAAATGGCGTTTTTGAGATCCATTAAAGTTCTTCTACCGAGGCCATAAAAGACCAGATATAGTATGTGAAAGTCCATATTTCGGGTGTGATCGTCAACTCATATAATATGTTGTCTCTAGCCAAGAAGGGGATCGACATGGCAGAGGAGGGTCGTTATGTTGGGCGTGTGTCGTTAAAGTTCTCCTATGACTGATGTTAAGGCCCCGTCATAGAAATCGAGGTTCCTTATTTCTGAGATTACTAGACTTGGGTGTGTCTCGATGAAGTTCTTATACGTATGCCATGAAAGACCTTCAAAAGGCGTTTTTGAGATCCTTTAAAGTTTTTCTACCTAGGCCATAAAAGACCGGACATAATATGTGAAAGTCATTATTTTGGGTGTGACCATCAACTGATAAAATATGTTGTCTCTAGCCAACAAGGGGATCGAAATGGCGGAGGAGGGCCATTATCTTGGGCGTGTGTCATTAAAGTTCTCCTATGCTTGATGTTAAGGCCCCGTCATAGAAATCGTGGTTGCTTATTTGTGAGATTACTAGACTTGGGTGTGTCTAGATGAAGTTCTTATACGTATGCCATGAAAGACCTTCAAAAGGCGTTTTTGAGATCCATTAAAGTTCTTCTACCTAGGAAATAAAAGACCGGACGTAATATGAGAATTCCATATTTGGGGTGTGATCATCAACTCATATAATATGTTGTCTCTAGCCAAGAAGGGGATTGACATAGCAGAGGAGGGTCGTTATCTTGGATGTGTGTCGTTAAAGTTCTCCTATGCCTGGTGTTAAAGCCTCGTCATAGAAATCACGGTTGCTTATTTCTGAGATTACTAGACTTGGGTGTGCCTCGATGAAGTTCTTATACGTATGCTATGAAAGACCTTCAAAAGGCGTTTTTGAGATCCATTAAAGTTCTTCTACCTAGGCCATAAAAGACCAGCCATAGTATGTGAAATTCCATATTTCGGGTGTGACCGTCAACTCATATAATATGTTGTCTCTAGCCAAGAAGGGGATCGACATGGCAGAGGAGGGTTGTTATCTGGGGCGTGAATCGTTAAAGTTCTCCTATGCCTGATGTTATGGCCCCGTCATCGAAATCGAGGTTTCTTATTTGTGAGATTACTAGACTTGGGTGTGTCTCGATGAAGTTCTTATACATATGCCATGAAAGACCTTCAAAAGTCATTTTTGAGATCCATTAAAGTTCTTCTACCTAGGCCATAAAAGACCGGACATAGTATGTGAAATTCTATATTTCGGGTGTGATCGTCAACTCATATAATATCTTGTCTCTAGCTAAGAAGGGGATCGAGATAGCAGAGGAGGGTCGTTATCTTGGACGTGTGTCATTAAAGTTATCCTATGCCTGTTGTTAAGGCCACGTCATAGAAATCGAGGTTCCTTATTTGTGAGATTACTAGACTTGGGTGTGTCTCGATAAAGTTCTTATACATATGCCAAGAAAGACCTTCAAAAGATGTTTTTGAGATCCTTTAAAGTTCTTCTACCTAGGCCACAAAAGACCGGACATAGTATCTGAAAGTCAATATTTCGGGTGTGACTGTCAGCTCATATAATATGTTGTCTCTAGCCAAGAAGGGGATCGAAATGGCAGAGGAGGGTCGTTATCTTGGGCGTGTGTCGTTAAAGTTCTCCTATGCCTGATGTTAAGGCCCTGTCATTGAAATCGAGGTTGCTTATTTGTGAGATTACTAGACTTGTGTGTGTCTAGATGAAGTTCTTATACGTATGCCATGAAAGACCTTCGAAAGGCGTTTTTGAGATCCAATAAAGTTCTTCTACCTAGGCCATAAAAGACCGGACATAGTATGTGAAAGTCCATATTTCGGGTGAGATCGTCAACTCATATAATAGGTTGTCTCTAGCCAAGAAGGGGATCGACATAGCAGAGGAGGGTCGTTATCTTGGACGAGTGTCGTTAAAGTTCTCCTATGCCTGATGTTAAGGCCCCTTCATCGAAATCGAGGTTGCTTATTTGTGAGATTACTAGACTTGGGTGTGTCTCGATGAAGTTCTTATACGTATGCCATGAAAGACCTTCAAAAGGCGTTTTTGAGATCCATTAAAGTTCATCTTCCCAGGCCATAAAAGACCGGACATAGTATGTGAAGGTCCATATTTCGGGTGTGATCGTGAACCCATATAATATGTTGTCTCTAGCCAAGAAGGGGATCGACATAGCCGAGGAGGGTCGTTATCTTGGACGTGTGTCGTTAAAGTTCTCCTATGCGTGATGTTAAGGCCCCGTCATAGAAATTGAGGTTCCTTATTTGTGAGATTACTAGACTTGGGTGTGTCTCGATGAAGTTTTTATACGTATGCCATGAAAGACCTTCAAAAGGCGTTTTTGAGATCCTTTAAAGTTCTTCTACCTAGGCCATAAAAGACCGGACATAGTATGTGAAAGTCAATATTTTGGGTGTGACCGTCAACTGATAAAATATGTTGTCTCTAGCCAACAAGGGGATCAATATGGCGGAGGAGGGTCGTTATCTTGGGCGTGTGTCATTAAAGTTCTCCTACGCCTGATGTTAAGGCCCCGTCATAGAAATCGAGGTTGCTTATTTGTGAGATTACTAGACTTGGGTGTGTCTAGATGAAGTTCTTATACGTATGCCATGAAAGAACTTCAAAAGTCGTTTTTGAGATCCATTAAAGTTCTTCTACCTTGGCCATAAAAGACCGGACATAGTATGTAAAAGTCCATATTTCGGGTGTAATCGTCAACTCATATAATATGTTGTCCCTAGGCAAGAAGGGGATCGACATGGCAGAGGAGGGTCGTTATCTTGGGTGTGTGTCGTTAAAGTTCTCCTATGCCTGATGTTAAGGCCCCGTCATAGAAATCGAGGTTCCTTATTTGTGAGATTACTAGACTTGGGTGTGTCTCGATGAAGTTCTTATACGTATGCCATGAAAGACCTTCAAAAGGCGTTTTTGAGATCCATTAAAGTTCTTCTACCTTGGCCATTAAAGACCGGACATAGTATGTGAAAGTCAATATTTCGTGTGGATCTATCTCGCATAGGCCGGACTAGTGGGCCGCCCTTTACTCATCAAAGGAAGGCCGGATTGAAGGCAATCCGGTGCACCAAAAGGAAACCTCCGAAGACTTGGCGTCTCCTCCAAGGAATAACTAGCGTGACTGGCGTGTTTATCCCCTGATGGTAACCGACGATATGTAACCCTAGGTCCCTCTGGTGTCTATATAAACCAGAGGGATTAGTCCGTAGAGGAGATCACGTTACAAACCTAGGGTTAAGCTCATCCGATCTCGAGGTAGATCAACTCTGTAACCCTCATACAATCACATCAATACAATCTAGTAGGATGTAGGGTTTTACCTCTTTGGGAGGGCCCGAACCTGGGTAAATTGCTGTCTCTACGTTCCCTGTTACCCATGATTCCTAGATCCACAGTTCGAACCCCCTATCCGAGATCTTCCGGTTTCAGTACCGACATTGGTGCTTTCATTGAGAGCTCCGCTGAGGGTCACCAAGGATCAATGGCTCGCGTGGTTATTAGCAACAGTGCTAGCTGCGGGGACATCTTCGTTCCCGGCCAGCTCTTTGCGTTCGGCAGCATCATGCTCCACGCCGATCCGGCTGGTCATCTCGGCCGGGTCAACAGCTTTACCCACAATCAGAAGATCAAGTTCGGGAACTTAGAGTTCGTCGCCGACTCCCGGGGAGATCTTATTCTTGCGGTGTCCTCGGCTTTGCCTGGAGGACCCGCAAACCCTGAAGCTTTGACTTCGGGCACGGCCCACCCCACCATCAGGACGGTCGTCACTTCGGATCCGGCCTTGAGCCCGGATCCTATCTTTGTGCTCGGCGGCCGAAGACCGGCCTCAGCCGAGCATGATTTCGGGGCGAATTCGAACGCTCCCGTCACAGCCGTACTGCGGGTTGACCCCGCAGACCGCCAGAACTTGGGTCCGACGGATCTCTCGCCATTAAACGGGATACTAGATCGGATCCAAGCCATGGGATTCAGCGATGGCGAGTCCTCGGTCTATGACCAGATCGGGCTTAAAGCCGATGACAGGGAGATCTATACCCCTCCGTCCGCCTACTTAGTCGCCACTATCGAAGGTTCGACCGAGGGCTCGCCTCTCCCCCCGGAACCGAAAGCGCATGAGGTGCGAGCTTCCGATCATCAAGCCCCATCCTCCAGCTCGGCAGCCTAACTCCGCTCCGGAGAGGATTCAGAGCCGAAGTCTGATTTGGCACGCAACCTCGAGTTTACACAACCGCACCTGACCGACCATCCGGATCCAGAGCTTAGCACATCGGATTCCATGACGACCTAGGACGCGGCCGCCAAGGCCTCGGACTCACACCCCGCTGGGATCAAATTTTTCGTCCCACCCACCCCCAAAATCGAGTACTGTCCAAGTAACTCAGAATGGCCCGACATATGGGACCTAATGTATGTAAAGCAAAAGCCTGGAGAGACAGTTCGGCACTTCTGGGCCAGATTCCTCCTCGTCAAAAATAAGATGACGGACTGTTGCAACACGGAGATTCTGGCAGTTTTCCGACAGAACTGCCGAGATGAAGGAATCTTAAATGCCCTCGCCCGCTGTCATATCCAAAGCTTCTCTGAGTTATCGAACCTGGTATCCAAATACCGCGCCATGGAGTATGCTTGGCAGGCCCAGCTCGAGAAAATGGAGTCAATCCGCACAGTTGAACTAAACCGAGCTCGGGCAAAATGCGCACACCTCCGCCGGTCACCTCAATACGAGCCGTCCGAGAAAAGGAAGAAACCCCTAACGGGGTCTAGAACGGTCCTTGATGAACTATTGGAACAACCATGCCCCATACACTCCGTCCTTCTCAACACAAACCCAACCCACAGCGTTCGAGCTTGCTGGGTGGTCAGGCAAATTGCCAAGAGCGGCGAGGTCATCCTCGGAGGCCCATACTCGAATAAATGACCTGCAACGCCCCTTGATGATGACGCCGAGATCCTAACAATCTATGAGACGTACTACTCAAAGAATCAGAGGAAGAGAGCCCTTCGAGAGCTCACTCAAATCCACCATGTGGCAGCAACAGACTCATGGACAGACATACCTATCACTTTCAGCGAAAAAGATCAGCCGAGGTCCCGCCCTATTCGAGCGGCCGCCGCCCTCATCCTCGATCCCATAGAGGATGGATTTCGACTCCAAAAAGTGCTAATGGACGACGGTAGTGGGCTAAACATCATTTACGAGGACACCCTGGATAAAATGCAGTTCGACAGATCTCGCATCGAGCAAAGTCACACCACCTTTCGAGGGATCATCCCCGGGAAGGAGGCACGTTGTAGTGGCCGAGTTGCTCTCGATGTGGTCTTCAGAACCCCCGAGAATTATCGATCCGAAGAACTGTTTTTCCACATTGTGCCCTTTCGCAGTGGCTACCACGCCCTATTAGGGCACGACGCTTTCGCATGATTCCATGCCATCCCACATTACGGATACATGAAACTTAAGATGCCTGGGACAAACGGCGTGATCACAGTAGTAAGTGGTCCAGACAGAGCTCTTCGGGCCGAGAATAAAACAGCATCGCTCACCCTCGAAACATTGTCCGAAGCCTTGCAGCTGAAGAACTGACCGCGCTCCGCTCAACGGTGGATAAAGACGACGTAATCCTCGACAAAAGGCCCAAATCTACGTCCTTCAAACCAGCGGAGGAAATCGTCAAATTCCAAGTCCACCCAACAGATCCCAGCAAGACGGCATCCATTGGAGCTCAGCTGGACCCCGCGATCGATGAAGAATTGCGCAAATTTTTGTGAGAGAACTGGGATATCTTCGCCTGGCATCCGTCAGACATGCCAGGGATCCCACGTAGACTAGCCGAGCACAGCTTGAACATAATCAAATGTTTCAAGCCAGTCAAACAGGCTCTATGCCGGTTTTCTGAACCCAAGCGTCAAGCTATGGGCGAGGAACTGGCAAAGTTGCTCGAAGCCGGATTCATCCGAGATATCAAACATCCGGAGTGGTTGGTGAATCTGTTCATGGTACCTAAGAAGGACAAATCCTGGCGGTTGTGCATCGATTTCAACGACTTAAACAAAGCCTGCCCAAAGGATCCTTTCCCCTTGCCCCGCATAGACCAGATCATAGACGCCACTGCCGGACATGACTCGCTGTGTTTCCTCGACGCTTACTCCGGATACCACCAAATCAAAATGAAGGAGTCCGACCAAGCGGCCACGGCATTCATCACCCCCTATGGACCATTCTGTTTTAACACAATGCCCTTCGGATTAAAAAACGCAGGGGCCACATACCAGCGCATGATCCAAACATGTTTGGAAAAACAGATCGGCAAAACAGTCGAGGCATATGTGGACGACGTGGTTGTCAAAACCAAACACGTCAGTCAGCTGGTGGACGATCTCCGATAAACTTTCGACAGTCTACGGACTTTTGATATACGGCTCAATCAAAAAAGTGCGTCTTCGGAGTGCCGGCTGATAAGCTGCTCAGATTCGTTGTTTCCCATAGAGGAATTGAGGCTAACCCAGCGAAAATCTGGGCACTGTCCCAACTGGCGGTGCCCACCGAGCTAAAGCACGTCCAGAAACTGGCCGGCTGCGTAGCCGCCATAAGCCGCTTCATCCTGTTGGAAATATGCCCTAGAGGCAATAATAATTTGGTTATTATTATATTTCCTTGTTCATGATAATCGTTTATTATCCATGCTATAATTGTATTGATTGGAAACTCAAATACATGTGTGGGTACATAGACAACACTGTGTCCCTAGTAAGCCTCTAGTTAACTAGCTCGTTGATCAAAAGATGGTGAAGGTTTCCTAGCTATGGACATGAGATGTCATTTGAGAACGGGATCACATCAGTAGGAGAATGATGTGATGGACAAGACCCAAACCATAAACGTAGCATATGATCGTGTCAGTTTATTGCTATTGTTGTCTGCATGTCAAGTATCTGTTCCTATGACCATGAGATCATGCAATTCACTGACACCGTAGGAGTGCCTTGTGTGTATCAAACGTCACAACGTAACTGGGTGACTATAAAGGTGCTCTACAGGTATCTCCGAGGGTGTCTGTTGGGTTGGCATGGATCAAGACTGGGATTTGTTACTCCGTGTGACGGAGAGGTATCTCAGGGCCCACTCGGTAATACAACATCACAATGAGCCTTGCAAGCAAAGTGACTAAAGAGTTAGCCACAGGATCTTGTATTACGGAACGAGTAAAGAGACTTGCCGGTAACGAGATTGAACTAGGTATAGAGATACCGACGATCGAATCTCGGGCAAGTAACATACCGAAGAACAAAGGGAATAGCGTACGGGATTAACTGAATCCTTGACATAGAGGTTCGACCGATATAGATCTTCGTAGAATATGTAGGAACCAATATGGGCATCCAGGTCCCGCTATTGGTTATTGGCCGTAGAGGTGTCTCTGTCATGTCTACATAGTTCTCGAACCCGCAGGGTCTACACACTTAACGTTTGGTGACGATTAGTATAGTTGAGTTATTGTGTTGGTGACCGAAGGTTGTTCGGAGTCCCGGATAAGATCACGGACATGACAAGGATCTCCGGAAGAGTCCGGAGGTAAAGTTTGATATATGTGATAATAGTGTTTTGATCTCCAGAAGGGTTCGGAATTCACCGGAAGGGGTTCCGGATGTTTACCGAAGTGTTCGGGTACAACTACACTTTATATGGACCGAAGGGGTAAAGCCCACGAGGTATTGGAAAGTGCAGAAGGAAGTTTTGCTGCTGCCTTAAGCGGTACTACCGCTGGTAAGGCAGTACTACCGCGTAAGCGGTACTACCGCTTGTGTGAAGCGGTACTACCGCTTGTACGCGGTACTGCTGGAATCCGAGTTGGACTCTTTCCGTGCGGGCCAAACCGACCTTGTGCGGGCAAAACCGACCTTGTGGAGGCTTTCTCTCCAAGTTTAGACCCCAGGGCTCAACATATAAATAGAGGGGCAGGGCTAGCACACGGGACACATCAAGATTTCCCAAGCCGTGTGCCGGCAACCCTAACCCTCTAGTTCCTCCCGTCATAATCTCCGTAGTGCTTGGCGAAGCCCTGCAGAGATTGTTCCTCACCACCATCACCACGCCGTCGTGCTGCCGGAACTCATCCACTACTTCACCATCGCTCGCTGGACCGAGGAGGTGAAGGCGTCATCAAGCCGTACGTGTGTTGAACGCGGAGGTGCCGTCCGTTCGGCGCTAGATCGTGATTGGATCGAGGGACGACTTGCGATTTGGATCGCGAAGACGTTCGACTACATCAACCGCGTTTCTTAACGCTTCCGCTTAGCGATCTACAAGGGTATGTAGATTCACTCTCCCTCTCGTAGATGCTCATCACTATGGATAGATCTTGCGTGTGCATAGGAATTTTTTTTTGTTTCCCATGCAACGTTCCCCAACAGTGGCATATGAGCTAGGTCTAGGTGTAGATGAGATCTCGAGTAGAACACAAACGAGTTGTGGGCATGGGTGTATACATATTGCTTGCCGTTACTAGTTGATACTTGATTCGGCGGTATTGTGAGATGAAGCGGCCCGGACCGACATTACGCGTACGCTTACGCGAGACAGGTTTCACCGCTACGTGCACTCGTTGCATAAAGGTGACTGGTGGGTGTGTGTCTCTTTCACTTTAGCTGAATCGATTTCAATGAAGAGGGTTCTTTTAGAAGATCAAAAAGAAATCACTACACCACGTTGTGGTTTTGCGTAGGTAAGAACGGTTCTTGGAAACCCGTAGCAGCCACGTAAAATTTGCAACAACAAATTAGAGGATGTCTAACTTGTTTTTGCAGGGTATGTTGTGATGTGATATGGCCAATTACATGATGAGATATATGTGATGTATGAGATGATCATGTGTTGTATATTATATCACGACTTGCATGTCGATGAGTACGTCAACTGGCAGGAGCCATAGAGTTGTCTTTAATTATTTTCGCCGTTTTGCTTTACTTTATCGCTATGAGTTAGCAATAGTCGTGGAAGCAACAGTCGGCGCGACAACCTCATGGCGACACGTTGATGGAGATCAAGATGATGGAGATCATGGTGTCATGCCGGTGACGATGGAGATCATGCCGGTGCTTTGGAGATGGAGATCAAAAGCACAAGTTCATGGCCATATCATGTCACTTATGATTTGCATGTGATGTTAATCCTTTTATGCATCTTGTTTTGCTTAGGACGATGGTAGCATTAAAAGGTGATCCCTCACTTAAATTTCAAGATAAATTGTGTTCTCCCCTAGTGTGCACCGTTGCGAAAGTTCGTCATTTCGAGACACCACGTGATGATTGGGTGTGATAGACTCTACGTTCACATACAACGGGTGCAAGCCAGTGTTGCACATGCGGAACACTCGGGTTAAACTTGACGAGCCTAGCATGTACAGACATGGCCTCGGAACACAAGAGACCGAAAGGTCGAACATGAGTCATATAGTAGATATGATCAACATGAAGATGTTCACCATTGAAACCACCTCAACTCACGTGATGATTGGACTTGAGTTGGTGGATTTGGATCATGTTACACTCGAATGACCGGAGGGATGTCAATCTGAGTGGGAGTTTTAAGTAATATGATTAACTAAACTCATTATCTTGAACAATAGTCTAAATTGTCTTTGCAATATTTATGTTGTAGATCATGGCTCGCGCAGTAGCACCCCTGAATTTTAATGCGTTCCTAGAGAAAGCTAAGTTGAAAGATGATGGAAGTAACTTTGTGGACTGGGCCCGTAATCTAAGGATTATCCTTACGGCTTCCCAGAAGGCTTATGTCCTTGATGCACCGCTTGGTGATCCACCCGCTCCAGTTGAGTCTCTAGACGTTGTGAACGCCTGGCAGGCTCGTTCTGAAGATTACTCAATAGTTCAATGTGCAATATTGTATGGCTTAGAACTGGGACTTCAAAGACGTTTTGAACGTCATGGAGCATATGAGATGTTCCAGGAGTTGAAGTTTATCTTTCAGAAGAATGCCCGGATCGAGAGATATGAGATCTCCGATAAGTTCTATGCTTGCAAGATGGAGGAGAACGGGTCTAGCAGTGATCACATACTCAGAATGTCTGGGTACTCCACCCGTCTGGCTGAATTGGGGATGCCCCTTCCGCCAGAGGCTATCACTGACAGAGTTCTTCAATCATTGCCACCTAGCTACAAGAGCTTCGTGTTGAACTATAACATGCACGGGATGAACAAGTCAGTCGCCGAGCTGTTTGCGATGCTGAAAGCCACTGAGTCTGAAATTCAGAAGGAGCATCAAGTGTTGATGGTCAATAAAACCACCAGTTTCAAGAAAAATGGCAAGGGTAAGAAGGGTAACTCCAAGAAGAGTGGCAAAGCAGTTGCTCCTCCCGTGAAGAAACCCAAGGCTGGACCCAAACCAGAAACTGTGTGCTTTCATTGCAAGGGAACTGGACACTGGAAGCGGAACTGCCCCAAGTATTTGGCTGACAAGAAGGCGGCCAACAACAAACAAGGTATATATGATATACATGTTATTGATGTGTACCTTACCAACTCTCGTTGTAGTGCCTGGGTATTTGATACCGGTGCGGTTGCTCATATTTGCAACTCAAAATAGGAACTGCGGAATAGACGGAGGCTGGCAAAGGACGAAGTGACGATGCGCGTGGGAAATGGTTCCAAGGTTGATGTGATCGCCGTCGGCACGCTCGCTCTTCGATTACCATCGGGATTAGTGATGAACCTGAATAAATGTTATTTGGTGCCTGCGTTAAGCATGAACATTATATCTGGATCTTGTTTATTGCGAGACGGTTACTCATTTAAATCAGATAATAATGGTTGTTCTATTTATATGAGTAATATCTTTTATGGTCATGCACCCGATGTGAGGGGTTTATTCTTATTGAATCTCGATAGTAATGATACACATGTTCATAACATTGATGCCAAAAGATGTAGAATTGATAATGATAATACCACTTTCTTGTGGCACTGCCGTTTAGGTCATATTGGCGTAAAACGCATGAGGAAGCTCCATGCTAATGGACTTTTGGAGTCACTTGATTTTGAATCACTTGACACATGTGAGCCATGCCTCATGGGCAAGATGACTAAAACGCCGTTCTCTGGAACAATGGAACGGGCAAGTGACTTGTTGGAAATCATACATACTGATGTGTGCGGTCCAATGAGCATTGAGGCGCGCGGTGGTTATCGTTACTTTCTCACCTTCACTGATGACTTAAGTAGATATGGGTATATTTACTTAATGAAACACAAGTCTGAAACGTTTGAAAAGTTCAAACAATTTCAGAGTGAAGTTGAGAATCATCGTAACAAGAAGATTAAATTCCTACAATCTGATCGAGGAGGAGAATATCTGAGTTATGAGTTTGGCAGTCACTTAAGACAATGTGGAATTGTTTCACAACTGACACCGCCTGGAACACCACAGCGTAATGGTGTGTCCGAACGTCGTAATCGAACCTTATTGGATATGGTGCGATCTATGATGTCTCTTGCCGATTTGCCACTATCGTTTTGGGGTTATGCATTAGAGACAGCTGCATTCACTTTAAATAGGGCACCATAGAAATCCGTTGAGACGACGCCATATGAACTTTGGTTTGGCAAGAAGCCAAAGCTGTCGTTTCTTAAAGTTTGGGGATGTGATGCTTATGTCAAAAAGCTTCAGCCTGAAAAGCTGGAACCCAAAGCGGAGAAATGCGTCTTCATAGGATACCCAAAAGAGATAGTTGGGTATACCTTCTACCTCAGATCCGAAGGCAAAGTGTTTGTCGCTAAAAACGGAACATTTCTTGAGAAAGAGTTTCTCTCGAAAGAATTGAGTCGGAGGAAGATAGAACTTGATGAGGTTGTTGAACCTTTACTTCAACCTGAGAGTAGCGCAGCGCAGAAAGATGTTTCTGTAGAGCCTACATCAGCTGAAGAGGAAGTTGATGATGCTCATAAAGCTTCGGATCAAGTTGCTATCGAACCTCGTAGGTCGACAAGGACGCGTACTGCTCCTCAGTGGTATGGCAACCCTGTCTTAGAGGTCATGTTGTTGGACAACGATGAACCTACGAGCTATGGAGAAGCGATGATGGGCCCAGATTCCGAGAAGTGGTTAGAGGCCATGAAATCCGAGATGGGATCCATGTATGAAAACAAAGTGTGGACTTTGGAAGTATTACCTGAAGGGCGTAAGGCCATTCAGAACAAATGGATCTTTAAGAGGAAGACGGACGCGGACGGTAATGTCACCATCTATAAAGCTCAACTTGTGGCAAAAGGTTTTTCACAAGTTCAAGGAGTTGACTACGATGAGACCTTCTCACCCATAGCGATGCTTAAGTCCGTCAGAATCATGTTAGCAATAGCTGCCTTTTTCGATTATGAAATTTGGCAGATGGATGTCAAAACAGCGTTCCTTAACTGTTTCCTTAAGGAAGAGTTGAATATGATGCAACCAGAAGGTTTTGTCGATCCAGAGAATGCTGACAAAGTTTGCAAACTCCAGCGATCCATTTATGGACTGGTGCAAGCATCTCGGAGTTGGAATCTTCGCTTTGATGAGGTGATCAAAGCGTTCGAGTTTATACAAGTTTACGGAGAATCTTGTATTTACAAGAAAGTGAGTGGGAGCTCTATAGCGTTTCTAATATTATATGTGGATGACATATTACTGATTGGAAACAATATAAAAATGTTGGAAAGCGTGAAGGAATATTTGAACAAGAGTTTTTCAATGAAGGACCTAGGAGAAGCTGCTTTCATATTAGGCATCAAGATCTATAGAGATAGATCAAGACGTTTAATAGGACTTTCACAAAGCACATACCTTGATAAGATTTTGAAGAAGTTCAAAATGGATCAGTCCAAGAAGGAGTTCTTGCCTATTTTGCAAGGTGTGAAGTTGAGTAAGACTCAATGCCCATTGACTGCAGGAGATAGAGAAAAGATGAGTGTCATCGCCTATGCTTCAGCCATAGGCTCTATCATGTATGCAATGCTGTGCACAAGACCCGATGTCAGCCTTGCAATAAGTATGGTCGGCAGGTTTCAAAGTGATCCAGGAATGGAACACTGGACGGCGGTCAAGAATATCCTGAAGTACCTAAAAAGGACTAAGGATATGTTTCTCGTTTATGGAGGTGATCAAGAGCTCGTCGTAAAGGGTTACGTCGATGCAAGCTTTGACACTGATCCGGATGACTCTAAGTCACAAACCGGATACGTATTTATTCTTAATGGGGGTGCGGTTAGCTGGTGCAGTTCCAAGCAAAGCGTGGTAGCTGATTCTACATGCGAAGCGGAGTACATCGCTGCCTCGGAGGCGGCGAAGGAAGGTGTCTGGATGAAGGAGTTCATGATAGATCTTGGAGTAGTGCCTAGTGCGCTTAACCCAATGACTCTATTTTGTGATAATACTGGTGCCATTGCTCTAGCCAAGGAACCAAGATTTCACAAGAGGACCAGACACATAAAGCGACGTTTCAATTCCATCCGCGATTACATCAAGAAGGACGACATAAACATTTGCAAAGTACACACGGATCTGAATGTTGTAGATCCGATGACTAAACCTCTTCCAAGGGCTAAACATGAACAACACCAGAACTGCATGGGTGTTCGATTCATTACAATGTAAATCACATAGTGATGTGAACTAGATTATTGACTCTAGTGCAAGTGGGAGACTGTTGGAAATATGCCCTAGAGGCAATAATAAATTGGTTATTATTATATTTCCTTGTTCATGATAATCGTTTATTATCCATGCTATAATTGTATTGATTGGAAACTCAAATACATGTGTGGGTACATAGACAACACTTTGTCCCTAGTAAGCCTCTAGTTAACTAGCTCGTTGATCAAAAGATGGTGAAGGTTTCCTACCCATGGACATGAGATGTCATTTGATAACGGGATCACATCATTAGGAGAATGATGTGATGGACAAGACCCAAACCATAAACGTAGCATATGATCGTGTCAGTTTATTGCTATTGTTTTCTGCATGTCAAGTATCTGTTCCTATGACCATGAGATCATGCAATTCACTGACACCGTAGGAGTGCCTTGTGTGTATCAAACGTCACAACGTAACTGGGTGACTATAAAGGTGCTCTACAGGTATCTCCGAGGGTGTCTGTTGGGTTGGCATGGATCAAGACTGGGATTTGTTACTCCGTGTGACGGAGAGGTATCTCAGGGCCCACTCGGTAATACAACATCACAATGAGCCTTGCAAGCAAAGTGACTAAAGAGTTAGCCACAGGATCTTGTATTACGGAACGAGTAAAGAGACTTGCCGGTAACGAGATTGAACTAGGTATAGAGATACCGACGATCGAATCTCGGGCAAGTAACATACCGAAGAACAAAGGGAATAGCGTACGGGATTAACTGAATCCTTGACATAGAGGTTCGACCGATATAGATCTTCGTAGAATATGTAGGAACCAATATGGGCATCCAGGTCCCGCTATTGGTTATTGGCCGTAGAGGTGTCTCGGTCATGTCTACATAGTTCTCGAACCCGCAGGGTCTACACACTTAACGTTTGGTGACGATTAGTATAGTTGAGTTATTGTGTTGGTGACCGAAGGTTGTTCGGAGTCCCGGATAAGATCCCGGACATGACAAGGATCTCCGGAAGAGTCCGGAGGTAAAGTTTGATATATGTGATAATAGTGTTTTGATCTCTGGAAGGGTTCCGGAATTCACCGGAAGGGGTTCCGGATGTTTACCGAAGTGTTCGGGTACAGCAACACTTTATATGGACCGAAGGGGTAAAACCCACGAGGTATTGGAAAGTGCAGAAGGAAGTTTTGCTGCTACCTTAAGCGGTACTACCGCTGGTAAGGCAGTACTACCGCGTAAGCGGTACTACCGCTTGTGTGAAGCGGTACTACCGCTCAAGCGGTACTACCGCTCGTGAGCGGTACTACCGCTTGTACGCGGTACTACTAGAATCCGAGTTGGACTCTTTCCGTGCGGGCCAAACCGACCTTGTGCGGGCAAAACCGACCTTGTGGAGGCTTTCTCTCCAAGTTTAGACCCCAGGGCTCAACATATAAATAGAGGGGCAGGGCTAGCACACGGGACACATCAAGATTTCCCAAGCCGTGTGCCGGCAACCCTAACCCTCTAGTTCCTCCCGTCATAATCTCCGTAGTGCTTGGCGAAGCCCTACAGAGATTGTTCCTCACCACCATCACCACGCCGTCGTGCTGCCGGAACTCATCCACTACTTCACCATCGCTCGCTGGATCGAGGAGGTGAAGGCGTCATCAAGCCGTACGTGTGTTGAACGCGGAGGTGCCGTCTGTTCGGCGCTAGATTGTGATTGGATCGAGGGATGACTTGCGATTTGGATCGCGAAGACGTTCGACTACATCAACCGCGTTTCTTAACGCTTCCGCTTAGCGATCTACAAGGGTATGTAGATTCACTCTCCCTCTCGTAGATGCTCATCACCATGGATAGATCTTGCGTGTGCGTAGGAATTTTTTTTTTGTTTCCCATGCAACGTTCCCCAACACATCCCACGCCTCGGAGAGAAGGCCTTACCACTCTACAAGCTGCTTAAACGAACCAAGAACTTCAAGTGGACAAGCGAGGCAGCGACCGCACTTGAGGAAATCAAAACACTACTGGCTAGCAACCCCATCTTGACAGCACCCAGCCCGGGCGAACCAATGCTGCTATATATTTCGGCCATGAATCAGGTGGTCAGCGCGGTTCTCGTCGTTGAACGAGAGGCGGACGGTCACAAGCTCCAAGTGCAGAAGCCAGTGTACTATGTATCCGAAGTACTTACCCTGTGTAAAACGAGGTACCCACATTATCAAAAGATGGCCTATGCAGTTTTCATGGCGTCCCGGAAGCTTCGCCACTACTTTCAAGAGTGTTCGGTCATGGTGGCATCCGAGGTGCCCCTGAACGACATTATCAACAATCGAGACGCCACGGGCCGCATAGCCAAATGGGCTATAGAGCTCCTCCCCTTCGAAATCATATATCGACCACGCCGAGCTATTAAATCTCAGGTATTGGCGGACTTTGTAGCAGAATGGACGGAAGCCGAACTCCCTAGAGAGTACAGTACATATTCGCATTGGACGATGTACTTCGATGGCTCCAAAATGCTCGCCGGGCTGGGGCCTGGAGTGGTTCTCACCTCTCCCACTGGCGACAGTATCCGATACGTACTCCAGATCATGTACACGGACTCCAACAACGCGGCCGAATACGAAGCTCTGTTGCATGGACTCCGGATGGCAGTGTCAATGGGTGTGCAGCGGCTTGAGGTACGGGGAGATTCTAATCTTGCCATCTCTCAAGTCAACGGCGAATTCGACGCAAAGGACCCCAAAATGACAGCATATCGCAACGCCGTCCTAAAAATATCCGCTCGTTTCGAAGGGTTGGAGTTCCATCATGTTTCTAGAGATAGCAATCAAGCTGCCGATGTCCTTGCTCGAATGGGCGCTAAGCGCGACCGTGTTCCGGAGAACACCTTTCTTGAACGACTCTTCAAGCCGTCCGTAGTGTGGCAGGAGAACGACCAAGGCTCTGAAACCAAGGCCTTAGGAGAATTCGTCCCTCCAACTATCGAACCAGAAGCAGGAATTGTTGGGGGCTCGGCTATCGAAGAAACTTCTTCGGCCCACAAAATCATGGCGGTAAATGCACCATGGACCGAGCCTCTCATCGCCTATCTTCTCCATCAATAGCTACCCGACTACCAGACCGAGGCACGGCGCATAATTCGGCGATCTAAAGCCTACAAGGTCTACGAGCGCGAGCTATACAAGAAAAGTACTACCGGCGTCCTCCAAAGATGTATATCCGAAGAGGAGGGGAGACAGCTCTTTGCTGAGATCCACGCCGGTATGGGCGGTCACCGCGCAGCAGCTCGGGCCCTGGTTAGCAAGGCCTTCCGAGCAAGGTTCTTCTGGCCCACTGCCCACGCAGACGCCCAAGCACTGGTTCACCATTGCGTTGGATGCCAGCTCTTTGCAAATCAAAGTCACATGCCCCCCACGGCTCTGAGGTCAATACTGATTACTTGGCCCTTCGCGGTCTGGGGGCTGGACATGGTCGGCCCACTTAAAGGGGGGACCAAGAAAAAGAAATATCTACTCGTTATGGTAGACAAATTCACTAAATGGATTGAGGCAAAACCAGTGGCCTCAGCCAAGTCCAAGCCGGTCATTGATTTTATATCCGGCGTCGTACACCATTACGGTGTCCCACACAGCATAATTACAGACATTGGATCCAATTTTACCGCCCAGGAAGTTAAAGACTGGTGCGCTAAGTTAGGTATTAAGCTCGACTATGCCTCGGTGTACCACCCACAGTCCAATGTACTGGTCGAGCGAGCTAACGGACTGATTTTGAGCGGCATTAAGCCCCGTTTGGCCCACTCTCTAAAAGAATTTTACTGCCACTGGGTTGAGGAACTCGACTCCGTATTGTGGGGCCTGCGCACCACTCCCAATCGATCTACGGGCTACACACCGTTCTTCATGGTGTATGGGGCAAAAGCCGTCCTCCCTAGTGATCTTATTCACGACGCACCTCGAGTACGTATGTATGAAGAAAAGGAGGCCGAGCTGGATCAGCAAGATGACCTGGATGCCCTAGAGGGCGAGCGCGACATAGCTCGGGCTCGTTCTGCCTTCTACCAGCAGCAGGCCAGATGCTATCAGAGCAGGGAAGTACGGGCCAAAGCGTACAACATGGGCGACATCTTCCTGCGCCTCCCGGAGAAGCAGAAGCACAAGCTGTCGCCCAAATGGGAGGGGCCCTTCATAATCGATCAGGTGCTCGCGGGCGGGGCATATCGTCTCCGTGACCCAAAGGACGACCACCTCGAGCCAAACCCATGGAACGCGTCTCGGCTACGACGTTTCTACGGGTAACTCAGCGTCCTCACCGTGTTCGGTTTACCCTTCTGGGATTTATATCTTTTTCCTTTTTTCTGAGTAGTTAGTCTTTCCTGGGTTGTGTTCGGTTAAGCCGAACTACGTTAAGTTTTTCTTCGGCAAAACATCCTCGAATGTACCACACTCTGTTACCTGGGGGCTTCTTTTACGGAGCCGATCATACATTATTTGTGCAACCATCAGTTTTTGTATGCTTGCAACCTTCCCATATCGTTCTAAAGCCATCATATGCATCAATTTGACTTAAGATTTGGCCAAGCTGTGTTGCCTCGCTCCTATGTTTACTCCCTACGTTCCCGATTGTTCGGCTAGGGAGTAAAGGGAGCACCTCTGCGATTGTTACATCCGGATTACCCGGGTGCGTACCTCAGACGGGTGAAGCCAAAAGCTAGCATTCTTAAGAACACAATTGGTCGGCCACGGGGGAAGTGAAAATAATTGGTAACTATTGCCAAGTTTCCGGGGCTATTTTCCTGAAGTACCTATCCCCGTCTCCTTTGGGTATTCGGTTATACGTCCATGATTAATGTGGTAACCCGAAGAAAGGAACCCATAGAGGAACTATTTTCGTCGGAAGATGTTTCTTACGTTAAACAGTAATAGAACATAACTCCCCGAGCGCGTTTTTGTCTGTTTGCACCAAGTGACCGGATTGCCTGGTTCTCTAAAGTGTTTTCTGACGTTTTCGGATCACATAGTAGGAAACACTCCTCGGCCCCTGGTCGAGGAGGCGGAAGCCGATGGCCGGTTAAGACAACGTTTTAAGCACGGTTTGGAGATCATCTGATGTAAAGTACATAGATACATAGAGTCAAAATGTTACTCTTGGTCAAGACCATCTATTATGGTCTCCAAAGCACAATCGGCTTGGGACAGCCGAGCTGCGGGCATAACCTGGTCACATATCAGACGCACGGGCACTTCCTGCCCATCTGGCCCTACCGGCCCAACCCTAGCTAAACGCTCCGGTTCCAGCTTGGTGAAGCGGGTCTTGATCATTGCCCAAGCCTCCCATGCTCCCTCTCGACAAGATGACATTTTCCACAACTCAAAGCGGTGCCGAGCTCCTTTGAATCGATTTGCAAGTTCGGCCATACTTTCCGGGACCACGTCGCCAGGCCATAATGCCGTGAACATGCTCTTCATGGCTTTTCAGGCCCGCTCACGCATAGTGGAGAGCTCCTTTAGCAGGTCCCGTCCGAAAGAGTTGGTCTCCTCTTCGGGGCGTCCAATAAGACAAACTGCAATGAGACATGGAGTTGTTCATATTATTGTCTAAAACATGCAGTCCATGAACTGACAAACTAGATCGCACTTACCGAACATGCCCGCTTTGAGTTTCTGGTTCTCTTGCTGGGATAGGGCCAGCTGAGCTTTCAAGCTCTAGATTTCTTGGGCCTGTTGTTGATTTTCCGCCTTGAGCTTATCCCTCTCCTCATGACTTCAAGTCAATACCCGGTAGCCGGCCTCCTGCTACGACTCCGCATACCTTTGAGCCTCTCTGGCACTCTCCAGATCCCTCTATAGTTGGTTTATCGACTCGGCTGCTACGGATTCATCTTTTGTTAGCAAAGATGTTCTATCAAATTTTATTGCAAACATTCCAGTTCGGCCCTTACCATGTGCCTCTCTGGTAAACTTCTTCACACCTTCCAGTTCGGCTTTCACAGATTCCAACTGTGTTTGGGCCAGCCCAAGGTCTTCGGCCAACTTCTTGTTGTGGTCCCGAACAGTCTGCACAACAGCATGGCATTACAAACATCAGACCCTTAACTCGGCCGTCCCGCCCAAATTAAGGCTTGAGGGCTACTGGGTTAGGTACTAGTTGTCAAAACCAACTGTATACCTGCATATTAGTGGACATGAGCTTCACTGCCCCCTCGAGTCCCATTCGGGCAGCTCCGAGGTACGCGTCTACCGAACTAAGAGCATTAAACTCCTGATCGGAAAACACAGAGTGTCGAAGCGACGCCTTGCGCCGCCGGTGATTCATCACACTTTTGACCTCGGAGTTGGTGACCGAGACACCCCCTGAGTCCTCGGGATGTTGGTCCTCGGCAGGGACATCCGGAGTGACGCCGGCCACAACTGGTGACTTCGGTTTTGGGTCACCCCTCGGCACCACTTCAACATCCTTGGCTGAAGGCAGTTCCACATATTGCCTGCAGGACACCGCGGAAAACTATTAAGTATTCTCGGTGGATGTCGAAGATAAGGGCTATGACGGTGTGGAGGATGCGTTACCTCTTCGGGCGGGGCGTGGACGGCGTGACTCCTGTCGGGACGGCGCGTTTCGTCGCCCCACGGCTATTTACCGCTGGTGCCGCTCTTGCAGCTGTCCGACGCGTCGTACGGCGGCCCTTGGGAGTAGGAGTCAGTGTATTCGGAGTAGCGGCAGTACGGCGGCCCTTGGGAGTAGGAGTTAGTGTATTCGGAGTAGCGGCAGTACGGCGGCCCTTTCGAGAAGAAACTCGTTGGTCACTTACAGCGGAGGAGGGAAGCGCCTCGGGGTGATCGGCCAAAAGGGCCACCTTTGAGCCGTCGAGGCTCTCCTGGTAGAAGACCCCCTCCTCGAATACGATCGACGTGTCGGGGTCATCATGAAACCCGGGGTCGTCATCACGGGAATAACTCTCCGGTTGAGGAGCAGGGCAGCTCACTGTCTCGATCCAGCGCCTCCAACTCTATTCGGACGAGATAAAGATCTGATTATGAAAAGTTTGGGGTACCTTCCGAGCTATAAAGAGTGGTTGAACTAACCATTTTGATGGGTTTATACATCGAAAAGCCTTCCTTGGGCCCTAGCCGAGCAAACTCCTGCTCTTCTCCCTTGAAGAGATCGGCCAGTATGGCAGCTATCACCGCCTAATCGGCAGGTCCCATCCTTGTGTATCGGGTTGCATCATCCTCCCCGTTGTAGCGCCATAGCGGATGTATTCTCAGTTGAAGAGGTTGGACGCACCGAGCAATGGCTACTGCCATCACGTCGACGACGGTAAGCCCGTTGTGGGCAAGCCACCTCACTTGAGCGGCCAGCCGAGTTACTTCGGCACTTTCCTCTTGGGAAGGACTCTTCGGGCGCCAGTTGAACCACTTCTTCGGGGAAACCAATGAAAATTCCGGTAACCCCCTCCGAGCTGGATCGAATAAGGGGACGTCTTCGATATAAAACCATTCCGAAGTCCACTCTTCGGCATCTTTCTTCGGAGTCCCTTCGGGGTATCCGGTTCCGGCGATGCGCCATACTTCGGCCCCGCCAACCTCGTAAACAATCCCTCATCGGGTGCGGGGGACAAGACAGAAGAATTTCCTCCACAACTCGAAATGAGCCTCACAGCCCAGGAACATCTCACAAAGGGCGACGAAGCCCGAGATATGAAGGATTGATCTGGGGGTAAGGTGGTGGAGTTGAATCCCGTAAAACTCTAGTAAACCCCTCAAGAAGGGATGAATGGGAAACCCTAGGCCTCGCAGAAGAAAGGGCACAAAGCACACCCTCTCCTCCCCATGGGGGGAAGGAAAGTTCTCTGCGAAGGCCTCCCCGTCTGCGGAAGTTAATCCGGGACGGGCGGACGCGAGATCTGAAGTGGGAAAGTACCCCTGCATCTCGAGCCTGCGTAATTGCATTCGGGAGACGGAACAGCTCGCCCAGTAGCCTTGGCGGGGGCCGTAAGGGCGCGAGGAAGAGCCTGGAGCGCTCGCCATTGTTTGCTAGCTGTGGCCTCTCGGGGATGTGAGGAAGAATGGCAGGGGGTGGGGTGCGTTAGCCTCCACACCCTTGGCCTATTAAAAGGGCATTCTCTCCCCCAAAGAGGGGCATTTTTGTAAAAACCCATCGGGCCACTCGCATTCCCCGAGCGCGCAGAAATCGAGGGTCGTCATTTAACTCTAAGCGAAGAAAAGCGGTATGGCAGGCCCCATGGTGCCTCGCTAGTTGGAGGATTCTTCGGCGACCGAGCTATTGTTGGCCGAACTGTTGTCAAACCGAACGCAGGTGAATGGAGGGAACTCGCCGCCCAAGCCGAAGACACTTGGAACATGGAGTTGCCAAAGACTGTCAACCTCGGCGTTGGAGGCTAGTTCGGGGGCTACTGAGGGTGTCCCGGACTAGGGGGTACTCGGGCTGTCGGTCTATCTCTCATAGGCCGGACTAGTGGGCCGCCCTTTACTCATCAAAGGAAGTTCGGATTGAAGGCAATCCGGTGCACCAAATGGAAACCTTCGAAGACTTGGCGTCTCCTCCAAGGAATAACTAGCGTGACTGGCGTGTTTATCCCCTGATGGTAACCGACCATATGTAACCCTAGGTCCCTCTGGTGTCTATATAAACCAGAGGGATTAGTCCGTAGAGGAGATCACGTTAAAAAACCTAGGGCTTAGCTCATCCGATCTCGAGGTAGATCAACTCTGTAACCCTCATACAATCACATCAATAAAATATAGCAGGACGTAGGGTTTTACCTCTTTGAGAGGGCCCGAATTTGGGTAAATCGTTGTCTCTACGTTCCCTGTTACCCATTGATTCCTAGATCCACAGTTCGGACCCCCTACCCGAGATCTGCCGGTTTCAGTACCGACAACCGTCAACTCATATAATATGTTGTCCCTAGCCAAGAAGGGGATTGAAATGGCAGAGTAGGGTCGTTATCTTGGGCGTGTGTCGATAAAGTTCTCCTATGCCTGATGTTAAGGCCCCGTCATAGAAATCGAGGTTGCTTATTTGTGAGATTATTAGACTTGGGTGTGTCTAGATGAAGTTGTTATACGTATGCCATGAAAGACCTTCAAAAGGCCTTTTTGAGATCCATTAAAGTTCTTCTACCTAGGCCATAAAAGACCGGGCGTAATATGTGAAATTCCATATTTGGGTTGTGATCGTCAACACATATAATATGTTGTCTCTAGCCAAGAAGGGAATCGACATAGTAGAGGAGGGTCGTTATCTTGGACGTGTGTCGTTAAAGTTCTCCTATGCCTGATGTTAAGGCCTCGTCATAGAAATCGAGGTTGCTTATTTCTGAGATTACTAGACTTGGGTGTGCCTCAATGAAGTTCTTATACATATGCCATGAAATACCTTCAAAAGGCGTTTTTGAGATCCATTCAAGTTCTTCTACCTAGGCCATAAAAGACCGGACATAGTATGTGAAAGTCCATATTTCGGGTGTGATCGTCAACTCATATAATATGTTGTCTCCAGCCAAGAAGGGGATCGACATGGCAGAGGTGGGTCTTTATCTTGGGTGTGTGTCGTTAAAGTTCTCCTATGCCTGATGTTAAGGCCCCGTCATAAAAATCGAGGTTGCTTATTTGTGAGATTACTAGACTTGGGTGTGTCTCGATGAAGTTCTTATACGTATGCCATGAAAGACCTTCAAAAGGCATTTTTGAGTATCATTAAAGTTCTTCTACCTTGGCCATAAAAGACCGGACATAGTATGTGAAAGTCCATATTTCGGGTGTGATCGTCAACTCATATAATATGTTGTCTCTAGCCAAGAAGGGGATCAACATAGCAGAGGAGGGTCGTTATCTTGGACGTGTGCCGTTAAAGTTCTCCTATGCCTGATGTTAAGGCCCTGTCATAAAAATCGAGGTTCCTTATTTATGAGATTACTAGACTTGGGTGTGTCTCGATGAACTTCTTATACGTATGCCATGAAAGGCCTTCAAAAGGTGTTTTTGAGATCCATTAAAGTTCTTCTACCTAGGCCACAAAAGACCGGACATAGTATGTGAAAGTCAATATTTCGGGTGTAACCGTCAACTCATATAATATGTTGTCTCTAGCCAAGAAGGGGATCAAATTGGCAGAGCAGGGTCGTTATCTTGGGCGTGTGTCGTTAAAGTTCCCTATGCCTGATGTTAAGGCCCCATCATAGAAATCGAGGTTGCTTATTTGTGAGATTACTAGACTTGGGTGTGTCTAGATGAAGTTCTTATTCGTATGCCATGAAAGACCTTCAAAAGGCGTTTTTGAGATCCATTAAAGTTCTTCTACCCAGGCCATAAAAGAACGGACGTAGTATGTGAAATTCCATATTTCGGGTGTGATCGTCAACTCATATAATATGTTGTCTCTAGCCAAGAAGGGGATCAACATAGCAGAGGAGGGTCGTTATATTGGACGTGTGTCGTTAAAGTTCTCCTATGCCTGATGTTAAGGCCCCGTCATAGAAATCGAGGTTGCTTATTTCTGAGATTACTAGACTTGGGTGTGCCTCGATGAAGTTCTTATGAGTATGCCATGAACGTCCAGCAAAAGGCGTTTTTGAGATCCATTAAAGTTCTTCTACCTAGGCCATAAAAGACCGGACATATTATGTGAAAGTCCATATTTCTGGTGTGATCGTCAACTCATATAATATGTTGTCTCCAGCCAAGAAGGGGATCGACATGGCAGAGGAGGGTCGTTATCTTGGGCGTGTGTCGTTAAAGTTCTACTGTGTCTGATGTTAAGGCCCCATCATAGAAATCGAGGTTTCTTATTTGTGAGAATACTAGACTTGGGCATGTCTCGATGAAGTTCTTATACGTATGCCATGAAAGACCTTCAAAAGGTGTTTTTGAGATCCATTAAAGTTCTTCTACATAGGCCATAAAAGACCGGACATAGTATGTGAAAGACCATATTTCGGGTGTGATCGTCAATTCATATAATATGTTACCTCTAGCCAAGAAGGGGATCGAAATAGCAGAGGACGGTCTTTATCTTGGACGTGTGTCGTTAAAGTACTCCTATGCCTGATGTTAAGGCCCATTCATAGAAATCAAGGTTGCTTATTTGTGAGATTACTGGACCTGGGTGTGTCTCGATGAAGTTCTTATACGTTTGCCATGAAAGACCTTCCAAAGACATTTTTGAGATCCATTGAAGTTCTTCTACCTAGGCCATAAAAGACCGGATATAGTATGTGAAAGTCCATATTTCGGGTGTGATCTTCAACTCATATAATATGTTGTCTCTAGCCAAGAAGGGGATCGACATAGCAGAGGAGGGTCGTTATCTTGGACGTGTGTCCTTAAATTTCTCCTATGCCTGATGTTAAGGCCCCTTCATAGAAATCGAGGTTGCTTGTTTGTGAGATTATGAGGCTTGGGTGTGTCTCGATGAAGTTCTTATACGTATGCCATGAAAGACCTTCAAAAGGTATTTTTGAGATTCATTATAGTTCTTCTACCCAGGCCATAAAAGACCGGACATAGTATGTGAAATTCCACATTTCGGGCGTGATCGTCAACTCATATAATATGTTGTCTCTAGCCAAGAACGGGATCGATATAGCAGAGGCGGGTCGTTATCTTGGACGTGTGTCGTTAAAGTTCTCTTATGCCTGATATTTAGTCCCCGTCATAGAAATCAAGGTTGCTTATTTGTGAGATTACTAGACTTGGGTGTATCTCGATCGATGAAGTTCTTATACGTATGCCATGAAATACCTTCAAAAGGCGTTTTTGAGATCCATAAAAGTTCTTCTACCTAGGCCATAAAAGACCAGACATAGTATCTGAAATTCCATATTTCGGGTGTGATCGTCAACTCATATAATACGTTGTCTCTTGGCAAGAAGGGATCGACATAGCTGTGAAGGGTCGTCATCTTGGGCGTGTGTCGTTAAAGTTCTCCTATGCGTGATGTTAACGCCCCGTCATAGAAATCGAGGTTGCTTATTTGTGAGATTACTAGACTTGGGTGTGTCTCGATGAAGTTCCTATACGTATACCATGAAAGACCTTCAAAATGCGTTTTTGAGATCCATTAAAGTTCTCCTACCCAGGCCATAAAGGACCAGACATAGTATGTGAAAGTCCATATTTTGGGTGTGATCGTCAACTCATATAATATGTTGTCTCTAGCCAAGAAGGGAATCGACATTGCAGAGGAGGGTCGTTATCTTGGGCGTGTGTCGTTAAAGTTCTCCTATGACTGATGTTAAGGCCCCGTCATAGAAATCGAGGTTGCTTATTTGTGAGATTACTAGACTTGAGTGTGTCTCGGTGAAGTTCTTATAGGTATGCCATGAAAGACCTTCAAAAGGCGTTTTTGAGATTCATTAAGGTTTTTCTACCCAGGCCATAAAATATCGCACATAGTATGTGAAAGTCCATATTTCGGGTGTGATCGTCAACTCATATAATATGTTGCCTCTAGCCAAGGAGGGGATCGACATGGCAGAGGAGGGTCTTTATCTTGGACGTGTGTCGTTAAAGTTCTCCTATGCCTGATATTAAGGCCCCTTCATAGAAATCGAGGTTGCTTGTTTGTGAGATTACTTGACTTGGGTGTGTCTCGATGAAGTTCTTATATGTATGCCATGATAGACCTTCAAGAGGCGTTTTTGAGATCCATTAAAGTTCTTCTTCCCAGGCCATTAGAGACCGGACATAGTATGTGAAATTCCATATTTCGGGTGTGATCGTCAACTCATATAATATGTTGTCTCTAGGCAAGAAGGGGATCAACATAGCAGAGGAGGGTCGTTATCTTGGACGTGTGTCGTTAAACTTCTCCTATGCCTGATGTTAAGGCCCCTTCATATAAATCGAGGTTACTTGTTTGTGAGATTACTAGACTTGGGTGTGTCTGGATGAAGTGCTTATATGTATGCCATGAAAGACCTTCAAAAGGATTTTTTGAGATCCATTAAAATTCTTCTTCCCAGGCCATAAAAGACCGGACATAGTATGTGAAATTCCATATTTCGGGTGTGATCGTCAACTCATATAATATGTTGTCTCTAGCCAAGAAGGGGATCGACATAGCAGAGGAGGGTCATTATCTTTGACGTGTGTCGTTAAAGTTCTCCTATGACTAATGTTAAGGCCCCATCATAGAAATTGAGGTTGCTTGTTTGTGAGATTACTAGACTTGGGTGTCTCTCGATGAAGTTCTTATACGTATGCCATGAAATACCTTGAAAAGGTGTTTTTGAGATCCATTAAAGTTCTTCTTCCCAGGCCATAAAAGACCAGACATAGTATGTGAAAGTCCATATTTTGGGTGTGATCGTCAACTCATATAATATGCTGTCTCTTGCCAAGAGGGGATCAACATAGCAGAGGAGGGTCATTATATTGGACGTGTGTCGTTAAAGTTCTCCTATGCCTGATGTTAAGCCCCCGTCATAGAAATTGAGGTTGCTTGTTTGTTAGATTACTGGACTTGGGTGTGTCTCGATGAAGTTCTTATACGTATGCCATGAAAGACCTTCAAAAGGCATTTTTGAGATCCATTAAAGTTCTTCTACCCAGGCCATAAAAGACCGGACAGAGTATGTGAAAGTCCATATTTCGGAGCGATCGTCAACTCATATAATATGTTGTCTCTTGCCAAGAAGGCGATCGACATAGCAGAGGAGGGTCGTTATCTTGGACGTATGTCATTAAAGTTCTCCTATGCCTGATGTTAAGGCCCCGTCGTAGAAATCGAGGTTGCTTATTTGTGAGATTATTGGACTTGGGTGTGTCTCGATGAAGTTTTTATACGTATGCCATGAAAGACCTTCAAAAGGCGTTTTTGAGATCCATTAATGTTCATCTAGCCAGACCATAAAAGACCGATCATAGTATGTGAAAGTCCATATTTCGGGTGTGATCGTCAACTCATATGATATGTTACCTCTAGCCAAGAAGGGGATCGACATAGCAGAGGAGGGTCGTTATCTTGGGCGTGTGTCGTTAAAGTTCTCCTATGCCTGATGTTAAGGCCCCGTCGTAGAAATCGAGGTTGCTTATTTGTGAGATTGCTTCCAAAGAACCTATATCTACTATCCATACTGGACTTGGATCACCATCTCTTCACCGAACTAGTGCACCTATACAATTTACCATTGTATTGGGTGTGTTGGGGACACAAGAGACTCTTTGTTATTTGGTTGCAGGGTTGTTTGAGAGAGACCATCTTCATCCTACGCCTCCCACGGATTGATAAACCATAGGTCATCCACTTGAGGGAAAATTGCTACTGTCCTACAAACCTCTGCGCTTGGAGGCCCAACACGAGTCTACAAGAACAAGTTGTGTAGTAGACATCAAGCTCTTTTCCGGCGCCATTACCGGGGAGGTGAGTGCATGAAGGTATATCTTTAGATGTTGCAATTGAATCTTTCAGTTTCTTGTTTTATCACTAGTTTGGCTTATAAAAAACAAAAAAAATGGAATTGAGGTTACCTCATATTATTCATCTTTATAATGTCTTTCGTGGAAATGATGGAAAGGAAAATTGTGCTCAATTGATAGAAGAAGAATTCAATAAAATGTTTGGCATAAAATCTTTGAATGATGAGCATGATTGCAATGTTGCTAGAATGAATTCTATGAATATCCATGATGCTAGTGATATGCAAAGCCATAAACTTGGGGATGCTATGTTTGATGAAGATGATATTTTTAGTCCCCCAAGTTTTGATGAGAAAATTTATTATGATAATAGCATGCCTCCTATTTATGATTATTATATTGATAAAGTGGATTTGGAGAGGTCTTGACTTTATTTAATGATGAATCCAATATATTGGAAGAGGTTTCAATTGCTTATGACAACAAAGTTGCTATCTACGATGATTATGGTGATGACATGTATGCTATAAAGAATAATGATAACCATGAAACTTGTCATCCTGATTTTAATTTTCAATTGGATTATGCCAATCAAGTATCACATGATAGTTATTTCATTGAATTTTCTCCCACTATTATGAATGAGAATAAATTTGCTTATGTGGAGAGTAATAAAAATTCTATGCTTGTGGATCATGAAAAGAATGCTTTATGTGATAGCTATATTGTTGAATTCATTCATGATGCTACTAAAAATTATTATGAGAGAGTATCATATGCTTGTAAGTGTTGCAATAATATCGAGTTTCCACTCTATGTGTTGAAAGTTTTGAAGTCATGCTTGTTTTGCCTTCTTATGCTAGCTGATTCTTGCTCCCATAAATTGTTTGCTCACAAAATCCTTATGCATAGGAAGTGGGTTAGGCTTAAATATGCTAGTCATATGCTTCATGATGCTCTCTTTGTGTTTCAATTCTTTACTTTTATGTGAGCATCATTGAAATCATCATGCCTAGCTAAAAAGGCATTAAAGAAAAGCGCTTGTTGGGAGACAACCCAATATTTATACCTACTGTCTTTGTGTGTTCACATGATTAAGCTACTGTAGTAATCATGTTTTATATGTTTTCTTTTAATAATGTGCCAAGTAAAGCCTTTGGGATAGTATGGATGCTTGTTGATTTGATTCTGTGCAAAAACAGAAACTTTTGCGTCCAGTGCTGGAGTTTCTATTCTGTACTGGAGCGTGAGAAAATTCTGAAATTTTTACACAGAATTGGGATACAAATTGTTTACGTTTTCCTAATTTTTAAGAATTTTTAGAGGTACAGAAGTATGGGTTTTAAATCGCTCACAACATGCTATTCTGTTTTGGACAGATTCTGTTTTTATTGCATAGTTTGCTTGTTTTAGTGTTTCCATAGCTTATATTGAGTAATTTAAATTGTGGAAATGATAGAATACAGTAGGTATTATGTGAGAGCAATTATGAATCTTATCTTGACAGTACCTAAGTGGATGATTTATTTTTATCATACTAACCTATCTCACGAAGTTCCGTTAAGTTTTGTGTGATTGAAGTTTTCAAGTTTTGGGTGAGATATCGATATGAGGAGAATAAGGAGCGGCAAGACCCTAAGCTTGGGGATGCACAAGGCACCCCAAGGTAATACTCAAGGAAGACTCAAGCGTCTAAGCCTGGGGATGCCCCGGAAGGCATCCCCTCTTTCGTCTTCAACACTATCGGTAACGTCACTCGGAGCTATATTTTTATTCGTCACATAATATGAGTTTTGCTTGGAGCATCATTTTCTTCTGTTGATATTTGCTTGCTGTTATCAATAATCATGTTTTGTATCTTTTAGTTCAATAAAATGCCAATTATAGCCTTTACCATGCTCAGTTTGCAAGTTTATGTGTTGCTGTTTGAAAAAAGAAAGTTTTCTGTTATGTCCAGAATATTCCTGAATAATCAGAACATGATAAAAATCTGAAATTTTTACACAGTAAGCATGCATGAGTTCTCTGTCACGTGGTAATTTTTCAGAATTTTTGGAGTTAGGGAAGTATGAATTCTTATTCCCCTTTTATAGACTGTTCTGTTTTGGCAGATTTCGGTTATAGTTGCATTGTTTGCATATGTTTGCCTATTTAATTTTTCTACTTGTGGATAGGAGTATTAAATATGCAGAGGCATTTAGTATGCAATGTTTAATTATAATTTTAATGATTTGTTACAGTAAAGAATGTTAAGGTTTTGAGGTGATTTATACTAACTTATCTCACGAGTTCTTGTTGAGTTTTGTGTGGATGAAGTTTTTAAAGATTTAGGAGAAGCCATGATATGAGAGGAATTAAAGAGACACAAGATCTCAAGCTTGGGGAAGCCCAAGGCATCCCAAGTTAATATTTCAAGAAGTCTCAAGCATCTAAGCTTGGGGATGCCCCGGTTGGCATCCCACCTTTCTTCATCAACAATTATCGGTTAGTTTTGGTTGAAGCCTAAGGTTTTGCTTCTTCACGTGATATGTGCTATTCTTGGAATGTCATTTTATTTTGTTTTCTTTGCTGTTTGAATAAAATACTTAAGATCTGAAATTTTTAAATGAGAGAGAGTCCTCACATAGCTACCTATTTACTTAACTACTCATTTGGTCTACACTTATATCTTTTTGGAGTAGTTTGTCATTTACTCTTGTGCTTCACTTATATCCTATGAGTAAATTGTTGAATAAATTTAATATCATAAAGTTGAAATTATATGTGCTTCATATGCTTGTATCATGTCTAGTAGTAGTTTCACATTGGGTTTAGAAAGTGAAATCTATTGAAGCTTGACAATCACAATATTGGTCATACAAGCAATTCATGAATGATTAGTATAAGGAAGAGAGCTATCACATATAAATATATTATCTTGGACATATTTTATGATTGTGAATACCCATTAATTATTTTCAATCTTGAGCAAATTAGTTGAAGTTGGACAAGGAAGACAACATAATGAGATATGTTTGGGTATATTTGCATAGAAGTTATATTGTTATGGATCCTCTAACATGTGGTGCTTGCTTAGGATCTTTTGCTAGCCAAAAATTCGTACTAAGTAGAGATACTACTTGTGCATCCAAAAACCCTTAAACCCAGTTTCTTGTCATGAGTGTCCACCATACATACCTATGGATTGAATAAGATCCTTCAAGTAAGTTGTCATCGGTGCAAAAAGCAATAAAAATTGCTCCTAAAATATGTATGATCTTTTATTGTAAGGGAAAATAAGTGTTGTACGAACTTGTGATGGTAAAGAAATAAAAGCCACGGACTGCATAATAAAAGTTGCTATCACAAGGGGCAATATAACGTGACGTTCCTTTGCATTAAGGGCTTGTGCATCCAAAAATAAAAAGCACATGACAACCTCAGCTTCCCTCTGCAAAGGGCCTATCTTTTTCTTTTATGCATTTACTTTTATGTATTTACTTTTATGCAAGAGTCAATAAGTATTCATTCGCATTTCAACCTCAATTATTCTCTAGTTGGCAAGCATCATGTGGTGGGGAAAGACCCAGGCACATATGACCAGTCAAATATATTTGATCATGAATTATTATTGTTGACAATTATCTCTATGATAAATAAGTTGGGAGGCAAAACATTAAGCCCCTATCTTTCTCTGTGTTCGATGGATGCCATTTGTTCTAAAAATATGCTTTGAGTACTAGCAATCATAGAAGACTATATGATAATTGAGTATGTGGAGCTCTTACTTAGACTTTGTTGAGAATAAGTTGAATTGCAATTGTTTGGTGACTAAGAATATAGGTTGTTAAGTTTCAAGAGAATGCACTGTTTGAACCATAACATGTGAATTGATTGCTACTGTATCATGATGAGTTTTATGAGAAAGAGTTGTTGTTATGATGCTAGGAAAAGTAATTTAAATTATCATTGATCAAACTTATGCACTATGCTAGCATTCACACTTCATAAATTATTCCTTTTGTCATTTACCTACTCGAGGACGAGCAGGAATTAAGCTTGGGGATGCTGATACGTCTCCAACGTATCTATAATTTATGAAGTATTCATGCCATGATTATTATAGTTTTGTATGATTTTGGTGCACTTTTATATGGGTTTTATATGATTCTCATGGACTAACATATTGACCTAGTGCCCAATGCCAGTTGCTGTTTTCTGCTTGTTTTTGGTTTTCCAGAAAATCCATATCATATGAAGTCCAAATGCAGCGAAACTTTTTGACGGTTTTTTCTGGAAGGAAACAGACCTAGGAAGCTTCGGAGGAGCAGCAGAAGAGCCACAGGGGCCCCACGAGCCACCTGGGCGCGCCTGCCCCCCCCCCCCCCTTGTGCCTCGTGGGCCCCCTGTGGCTCCTCTTCGCGTGATTCCGACGCTGAAAAATCATATATATTCAGAAACCCCCGAAAGTTAACCTAGAGGAGTTTTTACGCCGTCGCCAGCCTCTGTACCTCCACGATCCCATCTAGAGCCCTTTTCCGGCACCCCGCCGGAGGGGGGAATCATCACCGGAGGCCATCTTCATCATCCCGGCGGTCTCCATGACGAGGAGGGAGTAGTTCACCCTTGGGGCTGAGGGTTTGTACCACTAGCTATGTGTTTTATCTCTCTCTCTCGTGTTCTTGATTCGGCACGATCTTGATGTATCGCGAGCTTTGTTAATATAGTTGGATCATATGGTGTTTCTTCACTCTCTATCCTTGTTGTGATGAATCGAATCTTTTCCCTTTGAGGGTTCATTATTGTCGGATTGAATATTTCAGATTTGAGAACACTTGATGTATGTCTTGCATATGAATACCCATGGTGACAATGGGGTATTATATTGATTCACTTGATATATGTTTTGGCACTCAACTCGCGGATTCCCGCGGTGACATTGGGGTAATCTATGCATATGGGTTGATGCACGTTTTCATTATCTTTTCTCCGATAGAAACTTTGGGGTGCTCCTTGAAGTTCTTTGTGTGGATTGAATATTATGATTATGAAGTTGTTTGATGCATATCGTATAATCAACTCACGGATACTTGTGGTGACATTGGAGTATCTAGGTGACATTAGAGTTGGTTGATGTGTATCACATGATGTTATTTTAGTACGAACTCTAGGGCTGTTTGTGACACTTATAGGAATGGCTCAATAGATCGATCGGAAAGGATAACTTTGAGGTGGTTTCGTACCCTACAAACAATTTCTATCTTATGTTCTTCGCTAATAGGAACTTGGGAGTGATTCTTTATCGAACTACATACATCAAAATGTATGATCACCAATAAGTTCGTTGCTCGTTCCTTATGGCCTGTGAACGGTATTTCAGTCACTTTACTTTTCCGGAGGAAAGTTGCAAGTGTCAGATGATTCATAATCAAATGACTTCAAAATCCATCATAATGGAATTTCTCCATGCGGGTTTCTCCAATGTGACCAAATGCAGTGCCACACATGTGTGGTATTCCCTTAGTCTTGCGACATTTAGCGTCAGTGTTATGGATGTATCATATTACCATCAATATTCATAACATACATCCCATCCACGATGGAAGCATGGCCCTTATGTTATTCATGATTCCGAACAACAATTGTTCTTTCATGAACAACACTCTTGCAACAAACTTTATGCAAATGGGCTAGAGTGTATAAAACTCTAAAATGATTTATGAAAGTAAATACAGAGGTAATGTATTATTATCAATATTCATAACATACATCTCATTCATAATGAAAGTATGGCCCTTATGTTATTCATAACACCGAACATCAAAAGTTCTCTTATGAACAACCTTCTTGCAAGATACCTTATGCAATGGGCTAGAGTGTGTAAAACTCTAAATGAATTATGAAAATAAATACATGGGTAATACACCGATAGAATGTATAGTAACTTTTACTATGTTCCCAGCGCGTATCTGAACCTCACTCCGGCCAGTCATTTAGGCCATAGTAGTTCTTGCATCGAGTCGCAACAGAATTCAATCGAGCGGGTATCTCTGTGATCAACTCACAATACCCAAGAATCAGTGATTAACATGTTTAATCATAATTCCCAAGAACTATTTCTTTTGACCAGCCCTTTTATACATAAATAGCTTGTATGACTTTCATACATGAGCTGGATATTCCAGTCTTCACTCTTTTTGCCTTATACTTCTAACAGTTTAACTTTTAGTATTTCTTCTACTCTCAGAAGAAGCATCCAACTTAAGAGTGGCGTTAGCCCCGGACTTCCTAGGCGTGTAAGTCACACTAACACCCTTTGGACATTTCCTTTAAGTTGTTGTTTTATTCACCTTCATCATATGACAGGCGTTCTACTGGATCCCTCTGTTATTAGTCAAATGCATAGTAAACACTTTTACTAATAGTTTGCAAAACAAACATTGCTTTGGATATCACATATCTTTTAGCCTTCGTTTGTGTCTGAAAATGATTTTCAGTTCCATGAATATCACATACCTATCCCAAACTTTTGAAGTTCGGGTCTCATGGAAGCAAAACATATTGCACTTGACCGTAACGGAATTCTAGCTTTTGGATCGAAGGACGAGAGTCACATTATCCATAGCATTAGCGGGAGAATACTAAAAGCATGCGATAGGACAAAGAATCCTTCTCGGCACTTTTGAGGACAATCCTCACATTACGTTACCAACCGTAAAGTTTTAACCAGATATTTAACAGCTTATTCAATTTTAACAGGGAAGGTGGAAATGCGAGCCATTGTTCTACAACTATTATGCAAATTTCACTTAGACAAAGTTCATAATTAATTTGAACTGAGAATTAAACAAGTTAATTCTATAGTGCGCTCCCACTCAAATCAATATCTTTCATAATTGATTGTGAGTGATTCAAGACCCGTATTTCAATTGTTCTCCATTGGTGTAACACCACTGATGACGAAAATTTCAACCGGTAGGCCAACTTGCTAATCACATCTCTATGTGACTCTTGTTCATCTTTCGATGCGTGTGTTCCGAGCTCATGACGGTCATGCCTGAACGTCAAGACAACCAAGTGATCTTGCTGCGAGGTCTCAACTCACCCGCCTCACACTTCACTAATCGTTCGTACCCGTGTGACACGGCGCACCCCGAAAAGATAGGTGCCGTGACGGTGCTACACTTGGGAGAACACTATCTACTTGATATTTTTGTGAGAGATCACCCTAATAAAAGCGACTACCGCGCAATCAAGAAGGGTGCATCATAAGGGATAAACATCTCAGGCAATTCATAATAGCATGATATGGTATAGCCCTTTCTGACGGAGAATTCTTGTATTTCTTCATCTTCGGCATTCGCGTCGGTGTTCACCTTCGCGAAGTTTGCCACCACCTTGTCGATGCACCAGATAATATTGCTGTCTCTATAGCTAATAAAATAAGTGCATTACTTAAGGTTGACACGAGGTCATTAAAGTGACAATCATATGGCTCCAGCCATCATGCCGAATCATGACACGCAGGTCATGTTAATTTACATCATATAGTCATCTCATACATAATCAAATTAATATGAGCACTGCTATACCACATCATATGCACATGCAAACCATCCTGCAACACCAAGTTAGACGCCTCTAATCGGTTTATGCAAAATTTTCATTTTACGTGGCTTCCAAGGTTTCGAACAAACCGCAGCTACCAACGTTTTATCATCAAGTATGATTATTCAAGTCGCTAGATTAACATCGCGGAGTGTATGAAACACGAGATAATTAAATCTCGAGCCCCATACTAAACTTCGTCATACGCATGACCCCCGTGCAGATCATATCTGCATTGCCCTTTCGTCTGCGAAATTTCATCTTTCTTTTTAACTACGGTGGAATTCAAAGAACTGTTAGCACTTCGTTGATCAATCAGGATCGCGGATTGCCAGAACTTTGAAACTCCACCATACCGTTATCAAGATCAGAAATATGCAAATTCCAGGGAAGCAACAAGAACATCGGGTAACAGATTTCATCTGCCACCCGCATAAATAATTTTCAGCAATAGATCTCATCTACTCCAAAATTATATTATGCAATACCCATACATCTCTATGTATTCAAGATCGTAACCTGCATCTACGCATAGCACGGCTCTGATACCACTGTAGGGTAACGCAACAGAAAACAAAAAATTCCGACCTACGCACCAGCCCAGGACCACTATGGAGACTGCATACAAGGTTTGATCTGTTTCGTTACCGACTCGTAGCGCAGCGGAAGTAGAGTCGATGACGATCGGCGGTGCAGATCCCCGCAACTAGGATTTACAACCTCCCAACCGCGAGGATGTACTCCCACATCTGCCCCTCGGACGGCCCTCCGGGAGGCGGTAGGACAGTCCCTCGGACGGTGTCGCGGACAGCCCTTCGGGAGGACCTTCGAAAACCGGACGGTCACTCGGACAGCCCTTCGGGAGGACCCTCGAAACTCGGACAGTCACTCGGACAGCCCTTCGGGAGGCACTCTCGAACTAAGACCGAAACTACGATCTCTCTACAGAGTTGCACACATACGGTGTCATCAATCCGGCAGGGCTTCGCCGTCCAGAACTAGTTCCCACCGGAACCCAGACAGCCTTTCGGCTCTACGAAAACTCTTTTCGTGGGGGGGAGAGAGAGAGCCGGACGAGCATGGCATTTGTATGTGAGCAAGGAGTGAGTGTGGAGAGCATCCCCTCCACCTCTATTTATAGGAAAGCCAAGGGGTAGGATGGGCACTTCCAAAAAACCCAAAATGCCCATGAAGGAAAACTTCCACAAGGGCATAAAGGAGAATTAATGGAGCAAGTGGGGCTCCATGGAGGAGCCCACAATGTGGCCGGCCAACTCTCTTGGGGGGGGCCCCCAAGGGGGGTTTCTTAGCCCCCAAGCCTTCTAGAAGCCTTTTGGAAAATATCCCAAAAGGTGACTTTCCAAAAAATATCCAAAAAGCACTTTCACTATTCACAAAGACATTTTTCTGCATCCGTAAAATCCCAAATTATTTCTGTGTGCCTAAAACAATTCCAGTACCCACTAAAATAATTTTGAACGCATTCCGAAACAATTCCGGAACAATGTTTTCTTCAGCGAAAAAGCTACCATAGCGGTCCCGGCAGCTCCGGAACATTTCCGGTTTTTCCTCCGGAAAAATCCCAGAAGTTACCAGAACGATTCTGGCACCCTCCAAGAATTTCCAGACATGTGCCGAAACCATTTTGACTTAATGGAATACCCTGAAACAACTTTTCAGTTTTACCGAAACTATTCCGATATCCTCTCCGGAACGTTTCCGTTTCGTCCGAAACTTTTTCGGTGATTTTCTCTCAGACTCCTTGTCTAGTGTTCAGCAGATAGATGACCCTTAAGCGTGTGACCCTATAGGTTCGGTGAAGTATAGACATGACCGGAACTCTTTCCGATCAATGATCAACATCGGAGCCGTGGACACCCATATTGACCCCTATACCCACACGAATGAATATTCGAGTGAACCTCCAGTTGCCGTGTGCTATTCCTGTTGCTTCGCAATATGTTACAAAACCCGAGGTGAGATTTATTGCATCCCCGTGGATCAACAACTTGTCCACTATGCAAGTTACCTCGTTACCGGTTTTGTTCTCTTTTCTCATTTCCACGTTGCGGCATCCCAGTGATCAAATCACAATGTGTCTGGCCAGATGATGATGGATACCGTAACACCGAGAGGGCCCGAGAATATCTCTCCATCGTCGGAGGATCAAATCCCAATCTTGAGCTATCAAGTTACTTAACATACTTTTCCATGAACCCGTAAGCCGCCGTAATAGCCACCCATTTACGGATGACGTTTAACAAACCCCAAAGTTCATGAAGCAAGCATGAAGAAACTCGATACTCTCATGGTCTAAGGAATTATGCAAACGTAAACCATCTCTGTGTTATTAACCATTAACTTGTGACGAATGTATCTCATAGCATAACATCAATTCGGGTCGATTCAACACAAGTGTTCTACCAACATTGTGCCCTCAAAGTTGCCGGCATATCCATGCCCATGATCAGGAAAACAGAACCATCATGCAACACTTGAGCTAGTCTTAGAGGCCAGACTAGGAATACATTTTACCGTTTATTATTCCACACGTGCATATGAGTCTTCCTTCAAGCCTCGTGGTTATTGCAGACTCGAGAACCATAGCAGTTATAGCATGGAACATAAACTTAATCAGGAACATGGAGATAAATAATAACATTTATTATTGCCTCTAGGGCATATCTCCTACAGACTCCCACTTGCACTACAGTCAATAATCTAGTCAATGCTAATGCACATTACACCTATGGCATACCCGGTGTAAAAATGCTTCGCATGTGGTATAGCCTGATGTCCAACGGATCTGACAACTTCAGTTCCGTGTGTATCTTTGCATGTCCATAGTACGTGAAAGTCCATATTTCGGGTGTGATCATCAACTCATATGATATGTTATCTCTAGCCAAGAAGGGGATCAACATAGCAGAGGAGGGTCGTTATCTTGGGTGTGTGTCGTTAAAGTTCTCCTATGCCTGATGTTAAGGCCCCATCGTAGAAATCATGGTTGCTTATTTGTGAGATTGCTTCCAAAGAAGTTTTTGAGATCCATTGACGTTCTTCTACCTAGGCCGTAAAACACCGGACATAGTATGTGAAAGTCCATATTTCAGGTGTGATCGTCAACTCATATATTATGTTGTCTGTAGCCAAGAAGGGGATCGATATAGCAGAGGAGGGTCGTTATCTTGGACATGTGTCGTTAAAGTTCTCCTATGCCTGATGTTAAGGCCCCGTCATAGAAATCGAGGTTGCTTATTTGTGAGATTACTAGACTTGGTTGTGTCTTGATGAAGTTCTTATGCGTATGCCATGAAAGACCTTCAAAAGGCGTTTTGAGATCCATTAAAGTTCTTCTTACCAGGCCTTAAAAGACCGAACATAGTATGTGAAATTCCATATTTTGGGTGTGATCGTCAACTCATATAATATGTTGTCTCTAGCCAAGAAGGGGATTGACATAGTAGAGGAGGGTCGTGATCTTGGGCATGTGTCGTTAAATTCTCCTATGCCTGATGTTAAGGCCCCGTCATTGAAATTGAGGTTGCTTATTTGTGAGATTACTAGACTTGGGTGTGTCTCGATGAAGTTCTTATACGTATGCCATGAAAGACCTTCAAAAGGCGTTTTTAAGATCCATTAAAGTTCTTCTACCTAGGCCATAAAAGACCGGACATAGTATGTGAAAGTCCATATTTCGGGTGTGATTGTCAACTCATATAATATGTTGTCTCTAGCCAAGAAGGGGATCGACATAGTAGAGGAGGGTCGTTATCTTGAACGTGTGTCGTTAAAGTTCTCCTATGCCTGATGTGAAGGCCCCGTCATAGAAATTGAGGTTGCTTGTTTGTGAGATTACTAGACTTGGGTGTGTCTCGATGAAGTTCTTATACGTATGCCATGAAATACCTTCAAAGGGCGTTTTTGAGATCCATTAAAGTTCTTCTACCTAGGCCATAAAAGACCGGACATAGTTTGTGAAAGTCCATATTTCGGGTGTGATCATCAACTCATATAATATGTTGTCTCTTGCCAAGAAGGTGCTCGACATAGCAGAGGAGGGTCGTTATCTTGGACGTGTGTCATTAAAGTTCTCCTATGCCTGATGTTAAGGACCCTTCATAGAAATTGAGGTTGCTTATTTGTGAGATTACTGGACTTGGGTGTGTCTCGATGAAGTTCTTATACGTATGACATGAAAGACCTTCAAAAGGCGTTTTTGAGATCCATTAAAATTCTTCTACCCAGGCCATAAAAGACCGGACATAGTTTGTGAAATTCCATATTTCGGGTGTGATCGTCAACTCATATGATATGTTATCACTAGCCAAGAAGGGGATCGACATAGGAGGGTCGTTATCTTGGGCGTGTGTCGTTAAAGTTCTCCTATGCCTGATGTTAAGGCCCTGTCGTAGAAATCGAGGTTGCTTATTTGTGAGATTGCTTCCAACGAAGTTTTTGAGATCCATTGAAGTTCTTCTACCTAGGCCATAAAAGACCGGACATACTATGTGAAAGTCCATATTTCGGGTGTGATCGTCAACTCATATAATATGTTGTCTGTAGCCAAGAAGGGGATCGATATAGCAGAGGAGGGTCGTTATCTTGGACGTGTGTCGTTAAAGTTCTCCTATGCCTCATGTTAAGGCCCCGTCATAGAAATCGAGGTTGGTTATTTGTGAGATTACTAGACTTGATTGTGTCTTGATGAAGTTCTTATGCGTATGCCATGAAAGACCTTCAAAAGGCGTTTTTGAGATCCATTAAAGTTCTTCTTCCCAGGCCATAAAAGACCGAACATAGTATGTGAAATTCCATATTTCGGGTGTGATCGTCAACTCATATAATATGTTGTCTCCAGCCACGAAGGGGATCGACATAGCAGAGGAGGGTCGTTATCTTGGGCGTGTGTCGTTAAAGTTCTCCTATGCCAGATGTTAAGGCCCCGTCATAGAAATTGAGGTTGCTTATTTGTGAGATTACTAGACTTGGGTGTGTCTCGATGAAGTTCTTATACGTATGCCATGAAAGACCTTCAAAAGGCGTTTTTAAGATCCATTAAAGTTCTTCTACCTAGGCCATAAAAGACCGGACATAGTATGTGAAAGTCCATATTTCGGGTGTGATTGTCAACTCATATAATATGTTGTCTTTTGACAAAAAGGGGATCGACATAGCAGAGGAGGGTCGTTATCTTGGGCGTGTGTTGTTAAAGTTCTCCTATGCCTGATGTTAAGGCCCCGTCATAGAAATCGAGGTTGCTTATTTGTGAGATTACTAGACTTGGGTGTGTCTCGATGAAGTTCTTATACGTATGCCATGAAAGTCCTTCAAAAGGCGTTTTTAAGATCCATTAAAGTTCTTCTACCTAGGCCATAAAAGACCGGACATAGTATGTGAAAGTCCATATTTCGGGTGTGATCGTCAACTCATATAATATGTTGACTCTAGCCAAGAAGGGGATCGACATAACAGAGGAGGGCCGTTATCTTGGACGTGTGTCGTTAAAGTTCTCCGAAAATAAGGTGTACTACTCCCCCAGGTTCATCTACCTTAAGGTCGTGGTCATTTCGGCGCAGGACCTTATTCCGGGCGAGAAGGTACAGGGTCTCGCGCCCACCACCGCGAAGATACAGATGGGCGGCCAGATCCGGCAGACACTACTAGGAAAAACCCTAGCAGTCGCGCGGCACGACGGTGGACGAGGTGACGGCGGACTCCACGATGGGGATCATCCATGTGACATCGCCGCACGTGCGACGCAACTACCTGTCCAGGTGGGTGCACGCGGCGGCCAAGTGGTTTAGGCTGTCCCGCTCCCGCGGGATGTCGGTGGACGAGGCGCCAGCGGACGTGACAGCGGCCGACGCCACGACAGGGACCAAGCACCGGGAGCACTCCGAGACGTTCTCTAGCAAGATCCACCTTAGGATGAGCCTGGAGACGGCGTACCACGTGCTGGACGAGCCGATGCAGTACACAGGGCCGGTCCTGGCAATCTAGAGGCCCTTGTGCGAACATCATATAATGGGCCCATACGCTATAATAGACAAAAAAAAAGTAGAAGATTTGTGTTCATCCTCGTTTGGATTTTCAATATTAGAAACATTCTCATGGCCACTCAAATTTGTAGAATCCTCAATGACAACATTTTCATCAAATTGTTGTTCTTCAACACTATGAACAGCCAATACCTGTAGATTCTCGGCAGCGGCGTTTCTTAAGACAAATTTGTCCATACCACCCTTTTGAGATCCAATTAATTTATCTGCAGGTCTCCTTTTTTCTCTTTTCTCACAACCCTTCAAGAATGCTTTTTTTGGCAACATGGTTACAAAAAAAAGGAGAGAGAACACCTGAATTCTTCAATCTTGGTCTTGGCCTCTTTGAGTAAACTAGAAGAAATCCCACGCTGCTTCAGCTATCCACTAACCCAAATTCAGGCAATGCCAATTCAGCAAAATCTACATGACTGCAATATCGTACAACAAGTAAGCAATCAATCAAGTCAAACATCCTCACATCAATTCATCATAACAGAAAATAGACAAGGGGGAAAATTGAGATGCAAAAAATTACAAGGAACTGCCTGCCTCGGACGGTCGGACCTTGACCACGGCCCTACCGATGGATTGCAAGGCTGCGGGCTGCTGCTCTCCGTGTTCCTGCCAGGGCACAAGGAGCGTCGCCGCTGGCCGGCTCGCCTATGTGGCTTTGTTCGTCGGGGCCCTTGTGGTTATTTGTAAGATGCAAAGAAATCCATTGGAGTATATGATACTAAAGGAAATTTCATTGATTAGCTTGGGGATTTGTGGTCTTGGCCTCTTAGGAACTTGGGTCAATAACTGAATTTGGGGAAGAGGAAGAAGATGAGAACGGAGGGAGACGATGAGTTGGCAGCGTATTCGTTTTTTTTTTAATGGGCTGCTTCTCATGCGTACTATTTTTTTCTTGGAATATATATACAGTATACAGGCACAGGGTATGGGCCCCTGATCGGGATGGGCCCTAGGCCGTCGCACTCGCCGCCATGGCCCAGGGCCAGCCCTGGCACTACAGCAGCGACCTACAGCCGGCGGCGAAGAAGCTCCGAAGGAGCCGCATCGGCGTGCTCGAGGTGGGCATCCTCAGAGCGCGCGGCCTGGGTCACAGCAAGAACCCCTATTGCGTGGCTAAGTACGGCGCAAAGTGGGTGCGCACGCGCACGCTGCTCGGCACCTCTGCGCCACAATGGAACGAGCCGTACACCTGGGATGTGTTCGACCTCAGCACCGTCATAAGCATAACCGTCGCCGTCTTCGACAACAACCACATCCACCACGGTCAGGGAGACCGATCGGTCAAGGACGAGAGGATCGGCAAGGTGCGCGTCCGGCTCACGACATTGGAGAGCGACCGCGTGTACACGCACTGCTACCCGCTTTTGGCGTTGAGCTCGTCGGGGCTGAAGAAGATGGGGGAGCTCCACCTTGCCATCCGCTTCACCTGCACGGCGTGGGCCGACACGCTGGCCCAGTACGGCCGGCTGCTGCTGCCTAAGATGCACCACACCAACCCCATCTCCGTGCTGCAGCTGGACTACATCCGATTCGAGGCGATGCACATGCTGGCCGCGCGGCTGGGCAGGGCTGACCCGCCACTGCGTAGGTAAGCGGTGGAGTACATGCTCGAGGACGACTCTCACATGTTCAGCCTTCGCCGGAGCAAAGCCAACATCTGCCGGATCACCAAGCTCTTCTCCGGCGTTGTCGCCGTCGCCAAATGGTTCGACGTCATCTGCAAGTGGAAGAACCCACTGACGACAATTTTGGTGCACGTGGTGTTCCTGAAGCTGGCGTGCGACCCGGAGCTGATCCTCCCCATCATGTTCCTATGCTTGATCATGATTGCGGCCTGGAACTATTGTTGGCGGCCACGGCACCCGCCGCACATAGACATGGTGTTGTCGCACACGGAGCTCGCGCACCCGGACGAACTCGACGAGGAGCTCAACACGTTCCCTGACGAAGTGTCGCTGACAGCAAAAGGGGGCGGAGAATCCAGATCGAACTGATGTGTCCCTCCATTGAACTGGCCGTCGGTCTCTGAATCTGAGCATATCTGGACTTGGTCTGACTCGCCATTGATTCTGCTGTCGGCCTCGCACCCTGATAGTGCCTCATCGTCCCAGGGGATTGGATCTGCTATGGTGTGAGCGGACTGGGATTGAATTTCTTTCTGGATCCAGCTCCCTCTTGAGTGTTCGTCCTCCTCCAAATCTGCAACACGGAGGTCCTCTTGCTGTTCTTCCTGGGTCCAACGGGGAATTGGATCTTGGGCGGGGATGGAGGAGAAGCTGTCCGCGTGGAACGCGCGATGAGTGAATGAATATCAAGACCGTGCATCGTTCGAAAGCTGGACGAGGAGTTTGACACGTTCCCGACGTCCAAGCCGGATGACATCGTGAGGCGGAGGTATGATCGACTGAGGGGCATCGCCGGCACGGTGCAGATGATGAGTGGCTACTTGGCTACGCACGGGGAGCGCGTGCACTCGCTGCTCCTCTTGCTCGACCCCAGAGCGGCTACACAGGGGGAGCGCTGTCACGACCCCAGGTTGACGACTGTCTTCATTGCGCTTTCCCTGGTGATGGCTATCGTACTGTATCTGACGCCGTTCCGGATGGTGGCCATGGTGATGGTGCTATACTTCCTCCGGCCGCCGTGGTTCCCGGGCAGGACCAACCTGCTCCTCAACTTGTATAGTCGTCTGCCCTCCAAGGACGACGTTATGCTATAGAGTAAATTACACGATAATACCACATTTGGGGCAGCGATGGCGGATTGGTACCACTTTTGATAATTTTTGTTGAGAAATAAAAACATGTGATCAATTATATGGGAGGGATGCTTTCCAGGAGGTGTTTGTTGGGGAAGAGGTGTCTCCCCAACACACCCCTTCATCTTGTATATAAGTGGGTCTTCCACATTGCAATGGACTAATGAATCATTTGGATTCTTCGTTTATCTCTTTTGCTTTCGCTCTGCAACACGTTATCAGCACATAGACTCTACCAGACATGAGCCTGCGTCGCCGGCGGCAGCATGCTGCAACAGCAAAGACGGCACAACGGCCAGGGGATGCAGCCTTCCGCAGTGCGAAGCAGAACGACGAACAACATCGCGTAGCGTCGGCAACAAGCAGCACGCGGAACGCGCAGAGGCTACGCTACATCCACAGGACGCGGCGGCGTATCAAGTCGTCTACGGTCAAGAGGAGCATGCATAGGCATGCATGCATCCGTTGAAAAAATCGATCAGGAGAAGGCTAACTTGATTTTCATTTTTCGGATTAGCATCAACGATCCACTGATCGTGTCTCTCCATAACCGACGGAGCAATCCGGCGATGGCGGTTACACACTGCCACGGCCCCTCTTGAACGACGACGGGGACGCGTGAGACGAAGCAGCGGCCTAGCGCGGCTCTCCGTGTTGCATCGGCGATGGCAGGCCCGCGTGAGGCGGCGCTCATCCCGGCGTGGAGGCGCGAGACGCGACGTCGCCGGCGGCGCTAAGCAGCAACCACGCTATCCACGAGCGATCGCTGCACAGACGCCAAACTTCTCTCTAAGAAAGATTAGATGAGTCGATCCTAATGGATCAATACATGTCTCGTTCGTTTGTTCTCGTTTTGATTAAATAAATATGCTAATCAATTCCGTTGTGGCTTCCGCATGCATCCATTGGGAACAAGACCAACAGACGGACCGAAGCCAACAACTACGGCCACTACGTCGCTCCGGCGCTCGGCGACATCAAACCGGCGGTGGCCTCATCGAGGTCGCATGAACAGCCGCAGCATAGTTCTTCCTCGGCGACGCTCGACGCCGTCTACAGTAGTACTCTGGTAAGTCCGACCGACTACGACCCAGGTGCGGTGTTGCGGCGGACGACGACCCATGTGCGGTGTAGCAACGAGGTGGCGTCTTAACGGCCGGCGACCGCGAATCCCTATGCGGAGGCGGTGCCCAATGCGCACATAGCCCTCGGTTCCAGCGCGGTACACCACCAATGTATTTTTAATTAACACAAGGTTGTGAGAAGTTCCATAAGAGTGAGATCTACACTACTTAGTAGTGATTATCTCATGTGTTCAAAGCCAAAGTGAAGGCACAAAACTTATGACATAGCCATTATGAGGCCTACACCATTGGTGCCTACCGTCATGATGTTTTTTCCAAATACTTGTCAATTTCATAGCTTTTGTCATTGGTTGTGATTATAGTGTCACATACTCCACCGGGAGAAGAATCCAAGGCATTTGTGGCGACTATGTCGCATATTGTGTTATGAAGAAAATTATGCAAAAATGATTGCATATTTTGGTGATTATCTTCCATGGGTACACAACTTACGAGATGTAATCATAATAATGAATTAAATTTCGTGCACAACTGAGAGGTTTATGCCACTTCGTGGTAATTACCTTCATGTGTTTTCAATAACATAAGGTTGTGGAGGTTATGATTGATTGAAACTGTCCATAAGAGTGAGCCGCCACTTGGTGGTTGATTTCCTCTATGTGTTTTATGGGAATTAAAGGTTTATCCTTTCTGAGGTAACTACATTTAATTTGAAGATCTACATCACATAGTGGTGATCATTTTCTTTTGAAAGGCTTACCCTATGGGTCACTAAGAATCACCATGACCATGATTATGTTTAGCCATAGCATTTTCATCCTACTTAATTTACTAAAGGTAAATTAATGCATGAGAATTTCATACAACATATGGCTGACCTTTTTGGAAAGAAAATGCGATGAGATGACATTAGGTGGGAGTAATTATTTGACATAGTGGGTTGTAGACATTAATTATTATGTCGACCCGTGACCTTGTCTCTGTAGAAACTCCACCTACAGAAATGTCATGACTATTTATAAATAACTAAAATGTGCATATTTGCATTTATATGATATCGCAATGTCTCAGTTCTCAAACTGAGTATTTAATGGATGATGAATATCCATTTCCCTTTGGGACCACCTTAGGGAGAGATATGTTGCCATAAGCATCACATGAATGACTATTCATTTATGTTCAGGACTTGAAGTCCATTGATGCTTATAATTCTATTGTCTATAAATCAACACCAAGTTGAGATTATGTGATAAGGCAGTCTCAGATCTTGATCTGATTGTATGTCCTTACTGCACTTTACATTCTTCTATGATGATAAAAGAAATACCATCTTTATTTTAGGGTGAAAAATATGATGAACTTCTTATGAAGAATCATCGGGTACACCCAAGGGGTGCTATACCATTACCTGAAATTTGTGCTGGTGCTTACAGTACTAAGCAATTTTGTGGTTAGAGAACCACGAGTAGTTGAACGTAAAGTGAAAGAGAAAAAGACAAGCAGAATCTAGTGTATATCTCGCAAAAGAATGGATCATTTAAGATAAATGATCACAAGGGCAACTATCAAGTTTGTCAAATGGGTGGTTGTACGAAATATCGTACCAACGATTACCAAACTGTCAAGTATTTGGTTGAATCAAACTACCAACTCATTGGAGAAGGCGAATGAGTTAAATGGGATAAGTTTGAAGTTCTACTTCAAATGGATAACTAGAAAATATTCTGGCACAGTAGAAGGAGAATGAACTCTTCTACATTGATGATATGCTTGTGGAATGATATTCCCAATATATTTTGGAGATCTTGTGTAGTCTCCTAGTTATCCCGAGATATCATTAGCCTATAATTGCACTACTACATGTAGTATAATTTGCAACATCTTGCCCATGGGACATGATAGTTGTGAGAAATTAAGTGTATGAATCAATTCATATTCAATATTGTTGCGTACACAATAATTTTTCCTCCTTTATCAGTCTGGTATGAGGACGATTAGAAAAATTATTGATAATTCTGTTGGCCACAACAAAGTTGCAATATTCCCGACAATTGTCAGATTTATGTGCACTGCACATGACATAGGGGGGATTGTTTTAAGGCACTCTCACCTTAAAATTCGAAATGAGCCACTCATTATTCTTGAATGCATTCAAGACTGATGCGGAATACTAAACCATTGTGTGGGTTATGTTGGCACTTCATGGTATTTATAGACGCATCTAGAAGATGGTCTTAGGTGTGTATCATCCACACAAAACCATGTCTTTACTGAATTAATTGCTCAAATTGACGAATTTAGAGCAAATTATCCTACACATGGGATAATTCCATTGGAATCAAAATGTCATTTAATTTGATTCACGAGCATTCAATGGTCATATTGATTCACGAGCACTCAATGGTCATATTCAGTACATTGTGCACATAACCAAAATGGTCTGGCTAGATCTCTCCCCAAAGAGAGTCAAAATTGCATGGCCACTGTTGCAGAATTGTGATGAGCCAACATTTTGTTGGTGGTAACATGCGGTCTCACACACCACAAATTTGGTTTAAATGAGACCAAATGCATATAATACCGTGTCCCCTTACGGTCTGTGCGTGGAAATCAGTGAAGTATTTCCCATCTGCGGTAATTCGGTTGCATACCGATATCACCACCCCAACGTACATCAAGGGCCTTCACATATATTTGGGATCTATGTGAGGAATAACTGTGGTATGATTGTTAAAATCCGTCAAATACCTTAACCCGAGTGAGGGAGTTATTTGTAGCCCGTGCGCTGATTGCTTTTGCAATAAGGACATTTTCTGGCATTAGGGGGAGAAATGTACCACATTGAATGCCAGGAAATGCATAAGAAATGTCGTAGACATTTTGTCCACGTACTTAAGAATCTGAACTAGAGATTCAGGTTATGAGAGATTTGCAACATATTGCAAATAATCTGCCATATACATTTACTGATGACAAAGGTGTCACTGACGTCTAGTACCAGAATGAGTGGAGGTACCTAATAACCACTTGTATCCCCAGATGAGAGCAAGAGGGGGAGAATTCTGGTCACATGAGATTAAGTTCTCATATGTTTCCGCGGAAATAGAGGAAATGGTCTCCTCAATCAGTAAATGTGATTCAACCTCGGGTTGAATGACACCTGACGGATGCGCGTCATCCAGAGCCCAACACAGATGTGCACACATTTTTAAGTCTTGGGACATCGAAACACCTTGACTCTGTTGTTATGGGAAATCACAAGGAGTTAAGAGGCATAATGAGAATTCCAGAAATGATATTGATTCATGAGAATCGTATATGAAAAGTCTACATATGTCGACATAAATTTCTTCTTGAGAATTGCTGGAATCCTTTTGGGCCCTGAACCAAAATCCATGGAGAGTGTTGTTTGCACTTATATTGGTTCAAATGAAAGGAGGCAATTTAGGAAGAGTGGCACTTGCTCATCTAAAGAGAGGTGTTTAAAACCTTCTCCTCATAAGTATCTTCTGGAGAGAAGAGAAGTGATTTTTCGTTCAGAAACGAAAATAGAGGAGGTGGTGAGAAAGCGAGGCTTGTAGCACAAGGGTTTCCGCAGAGACCCTACATCGTTTACGATGTAGCATACCTTCTCGGTATGAGTGGAATTATGTTTCGATACTGATTTGGCAGTACATATCCATGCGGTTGATGTATGTAGTGGCTACATACTCACATGGATCACTTAGTTTGGATATTTATATTGAAGTCATCTAAAGGGCTTAATATTCTGAATCCAATGATAAATCGCAACATGTGTGTGAAGCTTCATAAGTCATTCTATGACTCTGAAGAGGTCGGAGAGTTGTGTGGTACAACCGACTAAGTGAGTTACTCCTTGATAAGGATTACTCTAATACTAATGATTGTTGATGTGTATTCATGAAGATATCCTGAATTGGATTTACATCATCTTAGTGATGTGGATGATTTTATCATCAATGTCTATACCAGACATATGAGATACACACAATCATTTTAAGACGGATATTTGGGTCAAACCAAATGATGCTAAGTTTATAGCTTGAGCATATTCCCTCGAAAATAAATGTATATCAGTCTTCATATATCTAGAAATATTGGATATATCAAAGACACCTATGGTCACATTATACCTGACAAGGGATACAAGCCCATTTAGACTGAGGGGAGATGGTGAAGTGATAGTGGACCTAAAGTTCCATGTTTGAATACCATCGGAACACTCATATATCTTGCAAAATACGTCAGGCCTAATATTATATTTGTTGGCAATATATTGAGAGTGCAATCCCCAATAAAAGTATAATGGTTGATATGAGGAATATCCTCAGATATGTCCAAGACACAAAAGGTCTAGATTAATTTCATCGGGAAAATCAAGATGGGACCATGGTGTGATATCGTGATAGTGGCTAATAATCTGATCCCAACAGTGCCATATCAAAGACTGGATTTACGGGAAGAGTATTCTGAGGGAAACCTTCATAATAGACTCTAAATGGGTCCTTCCAGTGATCATTTTGCCGTAATTATTTTATTTGAAGCATGACAAGATATACATGGCTTCGCAGAATGACTAGCCACATGTGAGATCATGTGGAGATTCATTGGAATCAGCTATCATTATCTAACAAGATAATGTCACTTGTATTGCTTATGGGTTATATTTATCCTTGTGAATTACAGAAATATAAGAGGATAATATGCAAACAAATTATTGTGATATTCACAATGTCTCTATCAACGTTTATATTCCAGAATCACGTTCATGGAATTGGTATGAGACAACATTGATGTTTGCAAAGTTTAGGGGGAGTAAAATCCCAAGTTATAACCTACTGGTGATCTGCAGATCATTCATTTTGTACTCTTTTTCCCTTTATGAGTTTTCCATGATGGTTTCTCATATAAGGTTTTTAACGAGACAATATAAATACAAGTGCGGATATATCCCATATTGGTTTCTCCTTATATTTTTCCCACTGGGTTTTAAAGGAGTTTTCGATGGCATATTATTATAATGTTTCTCCTCAATTTTTCCCACAGGGTTTTGGGAGGAGTTTTCAGTTTGCAATATACAGATGACAAATTGATCAAGGGGGAGTGTTGAGAAATAAAAACATGTGATCAATTATATGGGAGGGATGCCTCCCAGGAAGTGTCTCCCCAACACACCCCTTCATCTTGTATATAAGTGGGTCTTCCACATTGCAATGGACTTGTGAATCATTTGGATTCTTCGTTTATCTCTTTTGCTTTTGGACTAGTGAATCATTTGGATTCTTCGTTTATCTCTTTTGCCTTCGCTCTACAACAACTTTTACGTGTTAGTACTAAGTCTGGGACGAGTTGTTACAAAAAGGTCCAAACCACACATCGACGGTGTATCAGACCGGCGGGGCCCGTCTGTAAGGTGCCGATGTGGCATGCTTTTTGCAGAAAAACCCCTTGCTTTATATGTAATCACATAAATGCCCATTATTTTACCCAAAAAGACTTCTGTGAGAGTTTTTTTTTCGTTCGCAAATTTTCAGCACCATAGGACTCGTTTGAAAGTTTTCGTCGAACTAAACAAATAAATAAAACTGACGAAAATCATGCGGCAGCAGGATTCGAACCTGCGTCCTGCCCTCGCGGGCTGCGCGTCCTAGCCACCACGCCACGACGACGGTTGCGATAGGGCAAATGCAGTAGACTTTTTATACTAGCCCCGACACGCTGGGCCAGCTGTTGGGCCAAGCAAGGTTTCGCGCGGTGAGTTACTGATTTGTTTTAATCATGATATTAAATGCATTAAAACTGTTCAACTTTTATTAAAAAATTCGATGTGTTTCTTGAAATGCAAGAATGATTTTACACAATAAATATTTCATACATGCTGAACATTTTTTGAAATACACATTGTAAAAAAAAATCAAACGTGTATTAAGAAAATGTTTACGTTAAATTACAAAAAGTTCACCGCGCATTATGTAAAATGTTCATCATATCTTAAGAAAATTGTTCAACATATATTACAATTTTTTTCACTTGCATTTAAAATATGTTCAATATATATTAAAAAAATGTTCATTTTATATTTAAAATATGTTCAACATATATTACCAAAAGATCATTATATTAAAAGAATATTCCCAGTTTGTAGAGAAAAGTTCATCGTGCATTAAAAAATGTTCACTATACGCAGAAAAAGCGCTTAGCGTGCATTAAAAAAAATTCATGCGTATTTAAAAACATGTTCATCATATACTGAGGCTAGGGATGTAAACGGATCGGATCGGATCGGATAATGCTTTTACCATATCCTTTATCATATTTTTTTGTCGGATTTGGAACGGAGCGGATAATAACCGGATGCGGATTCGAATGCGGATTATATCGGACTACGGATTCGGACAGAATGAGGAGCGGATTCGGACCGGAAACGGATAAAAAATATCGGATGATACATGCAAAGAGACATGATTTATTACTACTATGCAACAATATGAAATTATGTTTCCATCCAAGCGCATAACACTAGAAAGTGGTGTTATAAAGTAATAACTCACACAATATAGTAACAATATGTAGTACCGATAAATCCATACTGTTTTGTAGTCTATTAAGATGAAGTCTGCTCTACTCGACTACTTCAAATTAATTTGGTGTTCATACTTATACCTAACTGCATGCATGGAAGAAAGAACCACTACTAATGTTCATACTTATTTATACTAAGAATTCCTAAGTTTATATGTAAGTAGACCACCGTCCAGACGCACCGCCGGTATACATCAGTGTATGTACGCAATCTCAGACCTCCGTCCGATGCGGCACCGTCGGTGTACATGTACGCAATCGCGGACCTCCGTCCGATGCGTCGCCGGCGTATATGTACGTACAATTACTATTTATATGTGGTGATTTTTATTAGTGGTCCACGTGGGCATTTGTGCTTCTCAATTGGGCTAAATTCATCGGATAATCCTATTTCACAACCTCGGATAATCCGCAAAAAATATCGGGTAATCCATATCCGTCGGATATTATCAATACCATATCCTCTACCATATCCGCCGGATATCCGGTTGATCAAAATCCATATCCGCCGGATTTGTGTAAGTGCATACCATATCCTTAAAAACGGATGCGGAAGCGGATTCGGAACGGAAATTATCCGTACCATTTACATCCCTAACTGAGGCCTATTTCAAAAAATGTTCTGTAAGTATGTTAAAAATGAGAAAAACCAACCCAATGAATAAAAAAGAAAGAAGACACTGCTACACAGCGCTCTTGCGCGCTATGCGGGCTGATGTCGCGGCCGCCAGATCAGGAAAGTGCTTCCTGTCGATACCCCCCACGTGCTCCAAAAAAGGTAGGTTTCCCTTCCCTGTCGTTCCCACATCCCGACAGCCAGCACTCCCTCTCCCTCACGTGATTCTCCCCCCCTCTCCCAGTCCACCAGCAGAAAACCCTACGCCCCCACCAGGTCCCGTGCAACTTCTCCCCATCCCCAGCCGCCGCCGGACGCCATGGCCTAGCTGTGGGGAGCATCTCTCCCACAACAGCGAAAAACTCTATAAAAGAAGGCGAAAATCAAAGCGAAAAAACCAGGGAAACATTTCTGGAAACCACAATAGTGTCTGCAACTCTTTCTTGCTGTTCAGGCAAAAATTCTGGAGATTTTGGGCAAGAAAATTGCCAGAGCTGGGCAAATTTCTCCTGTGTGAACAACAAAAGGTAAACAGGCAGATCCAAATTGTTTCTCCATGAACTTCGTTCTAGAACTAGTGGATTTCCCTCTCTGTACCTACCCCCTGATCTACTAGTTGCAAAAATTGCACCCTGTACCGATGTGTTTTCAGAAACTTGCTTGTATCCTGCCCCCCGTTCTTGCATCCCCCTTCACACCTGTAGATCCTTGGATGCTAGATAAGATGGCTGCTGACTATTGAATTGCACCTATTGTCTTGCACCTTATTTCTGCAAAAACAAAAAGAAACAAAAAAGAAGCATATTTGTGTTAGTAATCTGTGTACAGTATAAACTGGTCAAATAAGCTATTGTAGTTGCTTACAAAAACAAGCTAGTAGTAAAGTATAGTTGCTTTCAAAAACACAAAGGTAACCAGGAAAAAAGCCTGAAAAAAAACAGTAGCAGAAAAAAGATCTTGCACCCCCCCCCCCCCGCCCTATGAGGCTGAGGCTGTTCATTGAGTTTGTTGTGCTCTGGTGATTTTGTTGCAAAAAATTGCTCTGATCCTCATCAGTTTTGCTTGCATGAAGGGGGGAACAATGCTAAAAAAAAGTGTTTCCCCCTATATGTTGCTTGTGTATTAATCCTGTATTTTAAAAAATTTGCAGATGGCTGGCATTGATCTCAATGAGCTCCCTGATGAGTTCCATGGTTGTGATGGTGGCCCTCCATACTGCACACAAGCACAACCTGAAAGAGTTCCTATTTCTATTAAGGGTGTGGGTGAGTTTTGCTTTCGGACGGGCCTATGCGACTTGCGGGTGGCGTGAGGTGTGTTCGGGCGACTAGACCGACTGGTTAGGCGACCTAGCACGCCGGTGGTGGGCGAGTTTTGCTTTCGGAATGGCTTAGGCGACTTCCGAGGGTGGCGTTGGGTGTGTGCGGGCGACTAGACCGGCTGGTTAGGCGACCTAGCATGCCGGTGGTGGGCGAGTTTTGCTTTTGGGGGGCTGAGGCGACTTCAGAGGGTGGCGTTGGGTGTGTGCGGGCGACTAGGCCGGCTGGTTAGGCGACCTAGCACGTCGGTGGTGGGCGAGTTTTGCTTTTGGACAGGCTTAGGCGACTTCCGAGGGTGGCGTTGGGTGTGTGTGGGTGACTAGACCGGCTGGTTAGGCAACCTAGCACGCCGGTGGTGGGCGAGTTCACTAGTACAAAACAGGGCATTGGTCCAGGCCAGATCAAAGCAACAGTCCCGGTTCTGTTACGAACCGAGACTAATGCGTGCATCAGTCCCGGTTCGAGCGGCCAGGACGCCGGCCGGGCCTCGGCAGGCACCAGTCCCGGTTCGGCTGGGACCTTTAGTCCCCGTTCCAGCCACCAACCGGGACTAAAGGGCCTCGCTCCTGGCGCTACCCCTTTAGTCCCGGTTGGTGTCTGGAACCGGGACTAAAGGTCAGTCTTCAGTCCCGGTTCTAGCCACCAACCGGGACTAAAGAGATGCCTATATGTATGCTCTCCCCTGCCCGCTCACTCCTCTGTTTTTTGGCCGGCCGGTGTGGGAGGTGTGTGCTGCTCTGCTCTCACCTCCTATGCACATGAGGTGTTCGATGAAATGCCCGAGTCACACTTAAGCTTTCTCCTCTCCAAGCTCGACCTCCAAGCTCCATTTTCCCAAGATTTGTCTAGGTTTGGCGGTGCACCAACTACACAAGTGTTCTAAAAGGTTAGCAACTTCATCGTTTCATCTCTCACTGCTAGTTTAGCTCATTTCAAATGCTGTAGAAGTAGAGTGGTTTGTGGGTTTTAGTGGAGGAGTGTATGTGGGAGTTCTTTTGATTTAGATGCACAATTTGAGCTGAAATTAACTTCTTAGAGTCTGCACATGTGTAGGGTGCCGTCCCCGTCCCCGTCCTCACCGCCGTCGATCGCCCGCGCCGATCTCGTCGCCGGCACCACCGTGGTGAGCCTCTTGTTCTTATCTTCTTTTTAAAAGAAAAAATTCTTACTTGTATGATTTAGATAGATACTTGTATAATTTTCTTACTTTTATTATTGTTTGTTATTATATAGTGCCATGACTTTGGTATCCGCCCCCGTCGGCCCTCGTCCTGTCTATGATTTGGATGTGGTATATTATCTTTTATTATGATTTGTTTCATTTAGTGTTTATGACAATTATGCCGACCAACGTGACATAGATGTTTTTATCTAGGAGGTATGTGAACCGGAAATTCCAACCGACCCTCTTGTCGAGAGGTTAAATTTAGTTGAAAAAGAAAACAATTACCTGAAGAAAAAATTGAAAAGAATTGAGGAGGAGAAGATGGAATTGGAGTTGCATGTTGCCGATGTCGTCGATGATCACAAGATCAAGATGGATGCAATGCGCTTGAAGATTAGAAAGATTAGAAAATATGCCATTCATAATGAGGCTTGGTATCATTATGCCGTTGGATCAATTGTTACCTTAGTTGCGATTATGATCGCATTTGTTGTTGTTTTTCATAGTTTCAATGTATGTTTTAATTAGATGCTCTAGAGAGCTATATGTTGTTCTATGAGAACTATATATGTATGAACTTTATGTATTTATTTTTTCAGTAATAACATTTGATCACTACTGTACTTTGGTTTTAATGTGATGATGAACTTGTATTAATTTAGTCACTTCTCTATTCATGATGTTCTGTAATGGTTTTTGATACAGTTAATTATATAATGCACGCAGATGAACCGGCAATGGATGTACGGTGACCGACGCACCTCCGAGTATCTTGAGGGCCTGCATAAATTTCTCGAAGTGGCTGAGGCAAACAAGCAAAATGGTTTTATGTATTGTCCGTGCCTTGTCTGTGAGAATACGAAGGATTACTCTAACTTGAAAACCCTTCACGTCCACCTGCTTGAAAAGGGTTTCATGCCACACTATAATGTTTGGACCAAGCACGCAGAAAGAGGGGTTATGATGGAAGACAACGAAGAAGAAGAGGATGATGACAACTATCCCCGTGAATACGGTGATACTACAACGGGGGAAGCTGAAGATCAAGAGGAACCAGACGATGTGCCCGATGATGATCTTCGCCGGGTCATTGTTGATGCAAAGAGACAATGCTAAAGTGAAAGGGAGAAGTTGAAGTTCGATCGCATGTTAGAGGATCACAAAAAAGGGTTGTACCCAAATTGCGAAGATGACAACACAAAGCTCGGTACCACACTGGAATTACTGCAATGGAAGGCAGACAATGGTGTATCTGACAACGGATTTGGGAAGCTACTGAAAATAATGAAGAAGAAGCTTCCAAAGGATAACGAATTGCCCGACAGTACGTACGAAGCAAAGAAGGTTCTATGCCCTCTAGGATTGGAGGTGCAGAAGATACATGCATGCCCTAATGACTGCATCCTCTACCGCGGTGAGTACGAGGATTTGAACGCATGCCCGGTATGCGGTGCATTGCGGTATAAGATCAGACGAGATGACCCTGGTGATGTTGAGGGCGAGCGCCCCAGGAAGAGGGTTCCTGCCAAGGTGATGTGGTATGCTCCTATAATACCACGGCTGAAACGTCTGTTCAGAAACAAAGAGCATGCCAAGTTGATGCGATGGCACAAAGAAGACCGTAAGAAAGACGGGAAGTTGAGAGCACCCGCTGACGGGTCGCAGTGGAGAAAAATCGAGAGAAGGTGGGGGGACTTTGCAGGTGACACAAGGAATGTATGGTTTGGTTTAAGTACAGATGGCATTAATCCTTTTGGGGAGCAGAGCAGCAATCATAGCACCTGGCCCGTGACTCTATGTATCTATAACCTTGTTGGAAATATGCCCTAGAGGCAATAATAAATTGGTTATTATTATATTTCCTTGTTCATGATAATCGTTTATTATCCATGCTATAATTGTATTGATTGGAAACTCAAATACATGTGTGGGTACATAGACAACACTGTGTCCCTAGTAAGCCTCTAGTTAACTAGCTCGTTGATCAAAGATGGTTAAGGTTTCCTAGCCATTGACATGAGATGTCATTTGATAACGGGATCACATCATTAGGAGAATGATGTGATGGACAAGACCCAAACTGTAAACGTAGCATTTGATCGTGTCAGTTTATTGCTATTGTTTTCTGCATGTCAAGTATCTGTTCCTTTGACCATGAGATCATGCAACTCACTGACACCGGAGGAATACCTTGTGTGTATCAAACGTCGCAACGTAACTGGGTGACTATAAAGGTGCTCTACAGGTATCTCCGAGGGTGTCTGTTGGGTTGGCATGGATCAAGACTGGGATTTGTTACTCCGTGTGACGGAGAGGTATCTCAGGGCCCACTCGGTAATACAACATCACATTGAGCCTTGCAAGCAAAGTGACTAAAGAGTTAGCCACAGGATCTTGTATTACGGAACGAGTAAAGAGACTTGCCGGTAACGAGATTGAACTAGGTATAGAGATACCGACGATCGAATCTCGGGCAAGTAACATACCGAAGAACAAAGGGAACAGCATACGGGATTAACTGAATCCTTGACATAGAGGTTCGACCGATAAAGATCTTCGTAGAATATGTAGGAGCCAATATGGGCATCCAGGTCCCGCTATTGGTTATTGATCGTAGAAGTGTCTCGGTCATGTCTACATAGTTCTCGAACCCGCAGGGTCTACACACTTAACGTTTGGTGACGATTAGTATAATTGAGTTATTATGTTGGTGACCGAAAGTTGTTCGGAGTCCCGGATAAGATCCCGGACATGACGAGGATCTCCGGAATAGTCCGGAGGTAAAGATTGATATATGTGATAATAGTGTTTCGATCTCCGGAAGAGTTCCGAAGTTCACCGGAAGGGGTTCCGGATGTTTACCGAAGTGTTCGGGTGAAGCAACACTTTATATGAGCCAAAGGGATAAAGCCCACAAGGTATTGGAAAGTGCAAAAGTAGTTTTGCTGCCGCGTAAGCGGTACTACCGCTTGGTGAAGCGGTACTACCGCCCGAGCGGTACTACCGCTTGTGTGAAGCGGTACTACCGCCCAAGCGGTACTACCGCTTGTGTGAAGCGGTACTACCGCTTGTGCGCGGCTGTGCACGGTTCGGCCGGGATCCGAGTTGGACTCTTTCCCTGCGGGCCAAACCGACCTTGTGCGGGCAAAACCGACCCGGAGGAGGCTTTTACTCCAAGTTTAGACCCCAAGGCTCAACATATAAATAGAGGGGCAGGGCTAGCACACGGGACACATCAGGATTTCCCCAAGCCGTGTGCGGCAACCCTAACCCTCTAGTTCCTCCGTCATAATCTCCGTAGTGCTTGGCGAAGCCCTGCAGAGATTGTTCCTCACCACCATCACCACGCCGTCGTGCTGCTGGAACTCAACCACTACTTCACCATCGCTCGCTGGATCGAGGAGGTGAAGGCGTCATCAAGCCGTACGTGTGTTGAACGCGGAGGTGCCGTCCGTTCGGCACTAGATCGGAAGGATCGTGATTGGATCGCGGGACGCTCGGCGATTTGGATCGCGAAGACGTTCGACTACATCAACCGCGTTTATTAACGCTTCCGCTTAGCGATCTACAAGGGTATGTAGATTCACTCTCCCTCTCGTAGATGCTCATCACCATGGATAGATCTTGCGTGTGCGTAGGAAAATTTTTGTTTCCCATGCAACGTTCCCCAACAGTGGTATCAGAGCTAGGTCTATGCGTAGATGAGATCTCGAGTAGAACACAAACGAGTTGTGGGCGTGGGTGTATACATATTGCTTGCCGTTACTAGTTGATACTTGATTCCGCGGTATTGTGAGATGAAGCGGCCTGGACCGACATTACGCGTACGCTTACGCGAGACTGGTTTCACCGCTGCGTGCACTTGTTGCATAAAGGTGACTGGCAGGTGTCTGTCTCTCTCACTTTAGTTGAATCGGTTCAATGAAGAGGGTTCTTTTAGAAGATCAAAAAGCAATCACTACACCACGTTGTGGTTTTGCGTAGGTAAGAACGGTTCTTGCAAACCCGTAGCAGCCACGTAAAATTTGCAACAACAATTAGAGGACGTCTAACTTGTTTTTGCAGGGTATGTTGTGATGTGATATGGCCAATTACATGATGAGATATATGTGATGTATGAGATGATCATGTTTTGTATAGAATATCACGACTTGCATGTCGATGAGTACGGCAACTGGCAGGAGCCATAGAGTTGTCTTTAATTATTGTATGACCTACGTGTCAATCATTAAGCGCTATGTAATGCTTTACTTTATCGCTAAACGTTAGCAATAGTCGTGGAAGCAACAGTCGGCGCGACAACCTTATGGCGACACGTTGATGGAGATCAAGATGATGGAGATCATGGTGTCATGCCGGTGACGATGGAGATCATGCCGGTGCTTTGGAGATGGAGATCAAAAGCACAAGTTCATGGCCATATCATGTCACTTATGATTTGCATGTGATGTTAATCCTTTTATGCATCTTATTTTGCTTAGGACGACGGTAGCATTATAAGGTGATCCCTCACTTAAATTTCAAGATAAATTGTGTTCTCCCCAAGTGTGCACCGTTGCGAAAGTTCGTCGTTTCGAGACACGCCGTGATGATCGGGTGTGATAGACTCTACGTTCGCATACAACGGGTGCAAGCCATGTTGCACGTGCGGAACACTCGGGTTAAACTTGACGAGCCTAGCATGTACAGACATGGCCTCGGAACACAAGAGACCGAAAGGTCGAACATGAGTCATATAGTAGATATGATCAACATGAAGATGTTCACCATTGAAACCACCTCAACTCACGTGATGATCGGACTTGAGTTGGTGGATTTGGATCATGTTACACTCGAATGATCGGAGGGATGTCAATTTGAGTGGGAGTTTTTTAAATATGATTAACTAAACTCATTATCTAAGAACAATAGTCTAAGTTGTCTTTGCTATATTTATGTTGTAGATCATGGCTCGCGCAGTAGCACCCCTGAATTTTAATGCGTTCCTAGAGAAAGCTAAGTTGAAAGATGATGGAAGTAACTTTGTGGACTGGGCCCGTAATCTAAAGATTATCCTTACGGCTTCCCAGAAGGCTTATGTCCTTGATGCACCGCTTGGTGATCCACCCGCTCCAGTTGAGTCTCTAGACGTTGTGAACGCCTGGCAGGCTCGTTCTGATGATTACTCAATAGTTCAATGTGCAATGTTGTATGGCTTAGAACCGGGACTTCAAAGACGTTTTGAACGTCATGGAGCATATGAGATGTTCCAGGAGTTGAAGTTTATCTTTCAGAAGAATGCCCGGATCGAGAGATATGAGATCTCCGATAAGTTCTATGCTTGCAAGATGGAGGAGAACGGGTCTATCAGTGATCACGTGCTCAGAATGTCTGGGTACTCCACCCGTCTGGCTGAGTTAGGGATGCCCCTTCCGCCAGAGGCTATCACTGACAGAGTTCTTCAATCATTGCCACCTAGCTACAAGAGCTTCGTGTTGAACTATAACATGCACGGGATGAACAAGTCAGTCGCCGAGCTGTTTGCGATGCTGAAAGCCGCTGAGTCTGAAATTCAGAAGGAGCATCAAGTGTTGATGGTCAATAAAACCACTAGTTTCAAGAAAAATGGCAAGGGTAAGAAGGGTAACTCCAAGCAGAGTGGCAAAGCAGTTGCTCCTCTCGTGAAGAAACCCAAGGCTGGACCCAAACCAGAAACTGTGTGTTTTCATTGCAAGGGAACTGGACACTGGAAGCGGAATTGCCCCAAGTATTTGGCTGACAAGAAGGCGGCCAACAACAAACAAGGTATATATGATATACATGTTATTGATGTGTACCTTACCAACCCTCGTTGTAGTGCCTGGGTATTTGATACCGGTGCGGTTGCTCATATTTGCAACTCAAAACAGGAACTGCGGAATAGACGGAGGCTGGCAAAGGACGAAGTGACGATGCGCGTGGGAAATGGTTCCAAGGTTGATGTGATCGCCGTCGGCACGCTCGCTCTTCGATTACCGTCGGGATTAGTGATGAACCTAAATAAGTGTTATTTGGTGCCTGCGTTAAGCATGAACATTATATCTGGATCTTGTTTATTGCGAGACGGTTACTCATTTAAATCAGAGAATAATGGTTGTTCTATTTATATGAGTAATATCTTTTATGGTCATGCACCCGATGTGAGGGGTTTATTCTTATTGAATCTCGATAGTAATGATACACATGTTCATAACATTGATGCCAAAAGATGTAGAATTGATAATGATAATACCACTTTCTTGTGGCACTGCCGTTTAGGTCATATTGGCGTAAAACGCATGAGGAAGCTCCATGCTGATGGACTTTTGGAGTCACTTGATTTTGAATCACTTGACACATGTGAGCCATGCCTCATGGGCAAGATGACTAAAACGCCGTTCTCTGGAATAATGGAACGGGCAAGTGACTTATTGGAAATCATACATACTGATGTGTGCGGTCCGATGAGCATTGAGGCGCGCGGTGGTTATCGTTACTTTCTCACCTTCACTGATGACTTAAGTAGATATGGGTATATTTACTTAATGAAACACAAGTCTGAAACATTTGAAAAGTTCAAACAATTTCAGAGTGAAGTTGAGAATCATCGTAACAAGAAGATTAAATTCCTACGATCTGATCGAGGAGGAGAATATCTGAGTTATGAGTTTGGCAGTCACTTAAGACAGTGTGGAATTGTTTCACAATTAACACCGCCTGGAACACCACAGCGTAATGGTGTGTCCGAACGTCGTAATCGAACCTTATTGGATATGGTGCGATCTATGATGTCTCTTGCCGATTTGCCACTATCGTTTTGGGGTTATGCATTAGAGACAGCTGCATTCACTTTAAATAGGGCACCATCGAAATCCGTTGAGACGACGCCATATGAACTTTGGTTTGGCAAGAAGCCAAAACTGTCGTTTCTTAAAGTTTGGGGATGTGATGCTTATGTCAAAAAGCTTCAGCCTGAAAAGCTGGAACCCAAAGCGGAGAAATGCGTCTTCATAGGATACCCAAAAGAGACAATTGGGTATACCTTCTACCTCAGATCCGAGGGCAAAGTGTTTGTCGCTAAAAACGGAACATTTCTTGAGAAAGAGTTTCTCTCGAAAGAATTGAGTGGGAGGAAGATAGAACTTGATGAGGTTGTTGAACCTTTACTTCAACCTGAGAGTAGCGCAGCGCAGAAAGTTGTTTCTGTGGAGCCTACATTAGCTGAAGAGGAAGTTAATGATGATGATCATGAAGCTTTGGATCAAGTTGCTATCGAACCTCGTAGGTCGACAAGGACGCGTACTGCTCCCGAGTGGTACGGCAACCCTGTCTTAGAGGTCATGTTGTTAGACAACGATGAACCTACGAGCTATGGAGAAACGATGATGGGCCCGGATTCCGAGAAGTGGTTAGAGGCCATGAAATCCGAGATGGGATCCATGTATGAAAACAAAGTATGGACTTTGGAAGTATTACCTGAAGGGCGTAAGGCCATTCAGAACAAATGGATCTTTAAGAGGAAGACGGACGCGGACGGTAATGTCACCGTCTATAAAGCTCGACTTGTGGCAAAGGGTTTTTCACAAGTTCAAGGAGTTGACTACGATGAGACCTTCTCACCCGTAGCGATGCTTAAGTCCGTCAGAATCATGTTAGCAATAGCTGCCTTTTTCGATTATGAAATTTGGCAGATGGATGTCAAAACAGCGTTCCTTAACGGTTACCTTAAGGAAGAGTTGTATATGATGCAACCAGAAGGTTTTGTCGATCCAGAGAATGCTGACAAAGTTTGCAAACTCCAGCGATCCATTTATGGACTGGTGCAAGCATCTCGGAGTTGGAATCTTCGTTTTGATGAGGTGATCAAAGCGTTCGAGTTTATACAAGTTTACGGAGAAGCTTGTATTTACAAGAAAGTGAGTGGGAGCTCTATAGCGTTTCTAATATTATATGTGGATGACATATTGCTGATTGGAAACAATATAGAAATGCTGGAAAGCGTAAAGGAATATTTGAACAAGAGTTTTTCAATGAAGGACCTAGGAGAAGCTGCTTTCATATTAGGCATCAAGATCTATAGAGATAGATCGAGACGCTTAATAGGACTTTCACAAAGCACATACCTTGACAAAGTTTTGAAGAAGTTCAAAATGGATCAGTCCAAGAAGGGGTTCTTGCCTGTATTGCAAGGTGTGAAGTTGAGTAAGACTCAATGCCCAGTGACTGCAGAAGATAGAGAAAAGATGAGTGTCATCCCCTATGCTTCAGCCATAGGCTCTATCATGTATGCAATGCTGTGCACAAGACCCGATGTCAGCCTTGCCATAAGTATGGCCGGAAGGTTTCAAAGTGATCCAGGAATGGAACACTGGACGGCGGTCAAGAATATCCTGAAGTACCTGAAAAGGACTAAGGACATGTTTCTCGTTTATGGAGGTGATCAAGAGCTTGTCGTAAAGGGTTACGTCGATGCAAGCTTTGACACTGATCCGGATGACTCTAAGTCGCAAACCGGATACGTATTTATTCTTAATGGGGGTGCGGTTAGCTGGTGCAGTTCCAAGCAAAGCGTGGTAGCTGATTCTACATGCGAAGCGGAGTACATCGCAGCCTCGGAGGCGGCGAAGCAAGGTGTCTGGATGAAGGAGTTCATGACAGATCTTGGAGTAGTGCCTAGTGCACTTAACCCAATGACTCTGTTTTGTGATAATACTGGTGCCATTGCTCTAGCCAAGGAACCAAGATTTCACAAGAGGACCAGACACATAAAACGACGTTTCAATTCCATCCGCGATTACATCAAGGAGGACGACATAAATATTTGCAAAGTACACACGGATCTAAATGTTGCAGATCCGTTGACTAAACCTCTTCCAAGGGCTAAACATGAACAACACCAGAACTGCATGGGTGTTCGATTCATTACAATGTAAATCACATAGTGATGTGAACTAGATTATTGACTCTAGTGCAAGTGGGAGACTGTTGGAAATATGCCCTAGAGGCAATAATAAATTGGTTATTATTATATTTCCTTGTTCATGATAATCGTTTATTATCCATGCTATAATTGTATTGATTGGAAACTCAAATACATGTGTGGGTACATAGACAACACTGTGTCCCTAGTAAGCCTCTAGTTAACTAGCTCGTTGATCAAAGATGGTTAAGGTTTCCTAGCCATTGACATGAGATGTCATTTGATAACGGGATCACATCATTAGGAGAATGATGTGATGGACAAGACCCAAACTGTAAACGTAGCATTTGATCGTGTCAGTTTATTGCTATTGTTTTCTGCATGTCAAGTATCTGTTCCTTTGACCATGAGATCATGCAACTCACTGACACCGGAGGAATACCTTGTGTGTATCAAACGTCGCAACGTAACTGGGTGACTATAAAGGTGCTCTACAGGTATCTCCGAGGGTGTCTGTTGGGTTGGCATGGATCAAGACTGGGATTTGTTACTCCGTGTGACGGAGAGGTATCTCAGGGCCCACTCGGTAATACAACATCACATTGAGCCTTGCAAGCAAAGTGACTAAAGAGTTAGCCACAGGATCTTGTATTACGGAACGAGTAAAGAGACTTGCCGGTAACGAGATTGAACTAGGTATAGAGATACCGACGATCGAATCTCGGGCAAGTAACATACCGAAGAACAAAGGGAACAGCATACGGGATTAACTGAATCCTTGACATAGAGGTTCGACCGATAAAGATCTTCGTAGAATATGTAGGAGCCAATATGGGCATCCAGGTCCCGCTATTGGTTATTGATCGTAGAAGTGTCTCGGTCATGTCTACATAGTTCTCGAACCCGCAGGGTCTACACACTTAACGTTTGGTGACGATTAGTATAATTGAGTTATTATGTTGGTGACCGAAAGTTGTTCGGAGTCCCGGATAAGATCCCGGACATGACGAGGATCTCCGGAATAGTCCGGAGGTAAAGATTGATATATGTGATAATAGTGTTTCGATCTCCGGAAGAGTTCCGAAGTTCACCGGAAGGGGTTCCGGATGTTTACCGAAGTGTTCGGGTGAAGCAACACTTTATATGAGCCAAAGGGATAAAGCCCACAAGGTATTGGAAAGTGCAAAAGTAGTTTTGCTGCCGCGTAAGCGGTACTACCGCTTGGTGAAGCGGTACTACCGCCCGAGCGGTACTACCGCTTGTGTGAAGCGGTACTACCGCCCAAGCGGTACTACCGCTTGTGTGAAGCGGTACTACCGCTTGTGCGCGGCTGTGCACGGTTCGGCCGGGATCCGAGTTGGACTCTTTCCCTGCGGGCCAAACCGACCTTGTGCGGGCAAAACCGACCCGGAGGAGGCTTTTACTCCAAGTTTAGACCCCAAGGCTCAACATATAAATAGAGGGGCAGGGCTAGCACACGGGACACATCAGGATTTCCCCAAGCCGTGTGCGGCAACCCTAACCCTCTAGTTCCTCCGTCATAATCTCCGTAGTGCTTGGCGAAGCCCTGCAGAGATTGTTCCTCACCACCATCACCACGCCGTCGTGCTGCTGGAACTCAACCACTACTTCACCATCGCTCGCTGGATCGAGGAGGTGAAGGCGTCATCAAGCCGTACGTGTGTTGAACGCGGAGGTGCCGTCCGTTCGGCACTAGATCGGAAGGATCGTGATTGGATCGCGGGACGCTCGGCGATTTGGATCGCGAAGACGTTCGACTACATCAACCGCGTTTATTAACGCTTCCGCTTAGCGATCTACAAGGGTATGTAGATTCACTCTCCCTCTCGTAGATGCTCATCACCATGGATAGATCTTGCGTGTGCGTAGGAAAATTTTTGTTTCCCATGCAACGTTCCCCAACAAACCTTCCTCCTTGGTTGTGCATGAAGCAGAAGTTCATTATGATGCCAGTGCTCATCCAAGGCCCTAAGCAACCCGGCAACGACATTGATGTGTACCTAAGGCCATTAGTTGAAGAACTTTTACAGCTATGGAATGGAGAAGGTGTACGTGTGTGGGATGAACACAAACAGGAGGAATTTGACCTACATGCGTTGCTGTTTGTAACCATCAATGATTGGCCTGCTCTTAGTAACCTTTCAGGACAGACAAACAAGGGATACCACACATGCACGCACTGTTTATATGATACCGAAAGTATATATTTGGACAAATGCAGGAAGAATGTGTACCTGGGACATCGTCGATTTCTTTCGACCAACCATCTCTTAAGAAAGAAAGGCAAGCATTTCAAAGGTGAGGCAGATCACCGGAAGAAGCCCGCCCTCCGTACTGGTGATGCCATACTTGATATGGTCAAGGATTTACAAGTAATCTATGGAAAGGGTCCTGGCGGACAATCTGTTCCGAATGACGCTGAGGGACGCGCACCCACGTGGAAGAAGAAATCTATATTTTGGGTCCTACCCTATTGGAAAGACCTAGAGGTCCGCTCTGCAATCGACGTGATGCACGTGACGAAGAATCTTTGCGTGAACCTGCTAGGCTTCTTGGGCGTGTATGGGAAGACAAAAGATACACCGGAGGCACGGGAGGACCAGCAACGTGTGCACGAAAAAGACGGCATGCATCCAAAGCAGTATGAAGGTCCTGCCAGCTACGCTCTTACCAAAGAAGAGAAGGAAATCTTCTTTGAATGCCTGCTCAGTATGAAGGTCCCGTCTGGCTTCTCGTCGAATATAAAGGGAATAATAAATATGGCAGAGAAAAAGTTCCAGAACCTAAAGTCTCATGACTGCCACGTGATTATGACGCAACTGCTTCCGGTTGCATTGAGGGGGCTTCTACCGGAAAACGTTCGATTAGCCATTGTGAAGCTATGTGCATTCCTCAATGCAATCTCTCAGAAGGTAATCGATCCAGATATCCTACCAAGGTTAAAGAATGATTTGGTGCAATGTCTTGTCAGTTTCGAGCTGGTGTTCCCACCATCCTTCTTCAATATCATGACGCACGTCCTAGTTCATCTAGTCGACGAGATTGCCATTCTGGGTCCTGTATTTCTACACAATATGTTCCCCTTTGAGAGATTCATGGGAGTCTTAAAGAAATATGTTCGTAACCGTGCTAGGCCAGAAGGAAGCATCTCCATGGGCCATCAAACAGAGGAGGTCATTGGGTTTTGTGTTGACTTTATTCCTGACCTTAAGTCGATTGCTCTCCCTCAATCGCGGTATGAGGGGAGACTGACTGGAAAAGGCACGCTAGGAGCGGATGCAATAATATGTAGGGACGGGCATTCTTGGGCTCAAGCACACTACACAGTTCTACAGAATTCTACCTTGGTGACCCCGTATGTCAATGAACACAAGAATTTTCTGCGCTCCAAACACCCGGAGCAGTCTGACGACTGGATTACATGTGAACACATCAGGACTTTCGGCAGTTGGTTGCAAACACATCTCATGGGTAACAACATTGTTGGAGATGAGCTGTACTCGTTGGCCAGGGGACCATCTTCGACTGTATTGACTTACCAAGGGTACGAGATAAATGGGAATACATTTTACACGATCGCCCAAGATCAAAAGAGCACCAACCAAAACAGTGGTGTCCGCTTTGATGCAGCAACCAACAGGGGAAAGGACACATATTATGGTTACATAGTGGACATATGGGAACTTGACTATGGACATGATTTTAAGGTCCCTTTGTTTCGGTGCAAATGGGTCAATCTGTCAGGAGGCGGGGTACAGGTAGACCCGCAGTACGGAATGACAACAGTGGATCTCAACAATCTTGGGTACACAGACGAACCATTCGTCCTAGCCAATGATGTGGCGCAGGTTTTCTATGTGAAGGACATGTCTACCAAACCGAGAAAAAGAAAAGATAAGGAAGCGAATACATCATACGATGAGCCAAAGCGCCACATAGTTCTTTCAGGGAAAAGAGACATCGTGGGAGTGGAGGGCAAGACAGACATGTCTGAAGATTATGAAAAGTTTCATGAAATTCCTCCCTTCAAAGTGAAGGTTGACCCAAGCACCTTGTTAAACGATGAAGATTATCCATGGTTACGTCGCAATAAGCAAGGGACACACGTGAAGAAAAAGTGAAGACTTTCTCTCCACAATTATTCTGATGATGGCTTTGATCTAGAATATCACTGCAGTTACATGTCAAGAAATGAAATGCCTTTTGTAACATATGAGTTTTCGTCCGAAACCGTGATACTTCGAAAGAGATTGTCCATTTTGTACACGAAGTGCATCCAGTTTTTGCCGTAACCCTCTCAACTTTTTAGCACATGCTATGTGGGTGAAATGATGATATCATGCCAACTTTCAACCTTTTCAGAGTTCATTTATACTGCTTTTCAATTTCAGGGTCATTTAGCTCAAAAAAATCAGTAAATGCATGAAAAATAGCAAATGAAGTCAGAAAGGGTTGAAAATTGATGATGTGGCTTTGAATGGTGCATGTTGAACGCACAAAAAATCTGGAGTTAAAATAAGTTTAAAAAAATGAAATGCCTTTGTAACATCTGAGTTTTCGTCCGAAACCCTGATGCTTCGAAAGAGATTGACCATTTTGTACACGAAGTGCATCCAGTTTTTGCCGTAACCCTCTCAACTTTTTAGCACATGCTATGTGGGTGAAATGATGATACCATGCCAACTTTCAACCTTTTCAGAGTTCATTTGTAGTGCTTTTCAATTTCAGGGTCATTTAGCTCAAAGAATGAACTAATAGCAAAAAGAATGAACTAAAAAGCTTTTATAAAACTCTAATAGCAAAAAGAATGAACTAAAAAGAATCAATTAATTTTTTTTGTTATGATCAACTAAAACAAAACTATAATATTCTTCAAGAGCAAAAAGAGTCAACTAAAAAGCTTTTATAAACCTCTAGTTATTATAAAAGTATTTTAGAAACTAAAATTATATAAAATTTATGCAACTAAAATTATCAAAGTATTTTTTGTTCAAAACTTTAATAGCAAAAAGAATTTTCATAAAGTATTTTTTGTTAGAAACTTTAATAGCAAACTAAAATAACAAAATCTGTTTTGATTAAAACACCCATTTAAAATAACCTAAAAATTACCAAATTGAATATAATGATAAAACACACTAATATTAAACAACAGGAAAAAGAATCACTCAAAAATCTATTTTTAAAGTAAAGTTATTCACAAACTAGTGATTCACACAAATTTCAAATAATTCAAATTTAAACTATTTAAATTTGAAAACTACTGGCACTAACAGAAAGTTTAGAATTTTTGTGACCTAAAGCAAAAAATATTCACTCAGAAACTCTAATAAAACAAAAAACAATTCAGAAACAAAAGAAAATAAATAAAACAAAAAACAAAAAAAACTGGAAAATAAATAAATTAAAAAAAAGCCCGCCTACTGGGCCGACACGGCCTGCATACGACTAGAAACCCAACTACTAGTTGGGCCAGGATGCAGGTCCGCACGGTCCAGTAGGGACCACAGGGCAGGACAGGTTTGATAGGCCCAATAGGCCTGCTAAAGAGAGGAGCTCGAAGCAGTTGCCGCGGCGGGGCTTATAAACTGGTGTTCGCGCCTCTCGCCAAGCGAGGTGGGACTAAACTTGTCCTGCACCGCGCCTGCGCGAGCACCAGACATTTAGTCCCGGTTGGTGGCACCAATCGGGACTAAAGGCCCCCCTTTAGTCCCGGTTGGAGCCACCAACCGGGACTAAAGCTTCTTTTCAGCAGCCGAAAGGGCGGGAAGCAAAGGGCTTTAGTCCCGGTTGGTGGCTCCAACCGGGACTAAAGGAGGGCCTTTAGTCCTGGTTGGTGGCACCAACCGGGACTAAAGGGGCTAGTATATAAGCACGACTTAGAAAATTTTCTTCTTCCTCCCCAATCTTCTTTCTCTCTCGCTCCTCTGCCCCGACGCCGAACCACCGCACGCCGCCGCCAGGCTGCCGCGACGCCCTGGCCCGAGCCGTCCCCGAGCCCGCTGACCATCGCCGGACCTCCTCGCCGTCCTCCCTGAGCATCGCCGCCCCCGAGCCCGCTCCTCGTCGCCGCGCGCCCCCGATCGAGCCCTCCTCGTCGTCGCCGCCCCACGGTAGCACCCCCGGCCCCCTCCTCCCCCTCTTCTCCAAATGGATGGATGGATGGATTCATGGCAGGAACCCTAGTTCATCACTTTGTTTGAAATTTTGTATGGATGAATAAATTGTGTGGATATGTGTTGATGAATGTATGGCAGAAATTAATAGAGGTGTGTTGATGAATGTATGGATAGATTGTATGGATATGTTGTAGTTAGACAGGGGCCAAATCATCTAAATCTTGCTAATTTTGTTTGAGAAATGGAGGATTAGGAGCACATATTGTTGCTAAGTGTAGTATGGTTAATATGGTTCATTTTTTGAGTTGTGTATTCATCTTGTGTATAAATCTTGTATTTTGCTAAGTGTAGTATGGTTAAATGAAAATTGCATGAAGAAGCACGTTAATTTTGCTAAGTGTAGTTTAGATGAATTTAGTAGAAATAGATTAAAAAAATTGTTTGGCTTTGCCCCGACGATCGCCGGACGAGTCCCCGACGATCGCCGGGCGAGTCGCCGACGATCGCCGGGCGAGTCCCCGACAATCGCCGGGCGAGTCGCCGACGATCGCCGGACGAGTCCCCGACGATCGCTGGACGAGTCTCCATCACTGCAGGGGGACCCTCTTCTGGCTAGGAACAGGATTCAGAATCACAACTGATTCTCTTAGTCCTTTAAGGGATTTATCAAGAATATGCCCCCATTATGGATGTGCACAAGTTGATCCAATTTTTTTCTGATCTCATCTACCCTTCTATATGTCACGTTGTCTAGTGTCAAAGGGTTGAAGAAATACATGGCTTCATCATTAGCCGGAAGTAACAGGCGCATGATGGTACGAAGCTCTTCAAAGTTGTTTTGGAACGGAGTCCCGGATAGGATAATTAGCTTTTTGGTACGAAGTTTAGCAAAGGCCACCAAAAAGCTAATTATCCTATCCGGGACTCCGTTCCAAAACAACTTTGAAGAGCTTCATACCATCATGCGCCTGTTACTTCTGGCTAATGATGAAGCCATGGATTTCTTGAATCCTTTGACACTAGACAATGTGACATATAAAAGGGTAGATCAGGAAAAAAATGGACCATTTTCTGCACATCCAGAATGGCGCCATTTTGTTAAATCCTTTAAAGGTTAAGAGAATCTGTTATGATTCTGAATCCTGTTACTAGCCAGAAGAGGATCCTTCCAGTGATGGAGAAACATAGGGCAACAATTTAGATTCTGAATACAAGATATCTCTTACGTATGTTCATAGATTTTTATGTTCATAGATTTTTTTGTCCATGTATGTATGTATGTATGGATGGATGGATGTATATAGAAAATGTTGATATGATGATTTTTTTGTCCATGTATGTATGTATGTATGGATGTATAGATGTATGTAGATGTATATGTATATCATAGCAAAAAAAGATGTATTCCCGGATGTTATCCCCCTTCACCTATATCGTGTAGTGCCGCGTTAGAACACCCCTAACTCTCTCGGGAATTCAACATATCCCCGATAACTTCGACATGAGGGGGGGTCGTTAAAACATAACCCCGATAACTTCGACATGAGGGGGCCGTGGGGGTGGTTCGTTAAAACATAACCCCCTAGAAGAAAGAGCGTTGTCGATCTATCCCCTCCCGCCCCTACCCGTAATTGTTATGTATAATACTATATATTGGCGTCTAATTCACCGGTCTTACCTCAGTGAGCCGAAGGGACTTTATTTATTCGGTAGGCGGCCGGCATAGGTCAATGTGGTAGAATGGATAGTTTGATCTCCTGCATAGCGATTATTTTTTGTAAAGTGTCCTCTCCTGAAAGTATAACCCCGATAACTTCGACATGAGGGGGGACGTCGGACATGCATGAGAGAGGCGGTCCGCAAAGTATAACCCCCGATAACTTTGCATGATGTTTGCGACTAATCCATTGCTCATATATGCATATGATTCCTTGTTGTGATTAGCTAGGTCTATGTTTGCCACTAATCCATCTCTCATGGTTGTATATTGACATGTTGTAACATTTGCAGAAACTATGGACAGAGACTTAGAAAGAGAAGAGTTGTTGGGGGATATAATCCGCGACGGAGGTGATATCACCTTGTCGTTTCTCAACGACACCGATGGTGAGGAAGGAGATCATGATGGCTCCGGTGATCGAGTGGAGGAGGAAGGAGATCATGACGGCTCCGGTGACCGAACGGAGGAGAAATGAGATCATGACGGCTCCGATGACCGAACGGAGGAGGGAGCCTTAACTGTTGCAAAGTCCGGCGAGGTATATATACATATATTAATTAAGCCTCTGATGACTTGATGCATTAATTGTTTTGTATGTACATATATTAACGCTTCTTTCTTCTTTTAATTAGCCCTCCGGATCGAGCCAAACTTCCGTAAGGAGACGAGGCCCGAAGAAAAGGTTGCGCCAGGATGAAAGGTTCACGATCGAAGAAGTCGGTCGAGATGGCCAACCGATTGCTCCCAAGCGGAGCAGGGACACATTTATACATCAGTGCGGAGTGGTTGTTAGGGACATCATCCCGATCAGCATCCAAGAATGGAATAAGAAGAAGGACCCTGCAGTTTCTTATGTCCAGGATAGACAGAAAGATGATCTTTGGACCTTGCTGATGACAAATTTCAGCCTACCGCCAGAGGCGGATCCGAATAAGGTCAAGGCGTTTGCTCTTAAGAAGATGGCAGAACTATTCAAGAACTGGAAGAAAGATTTGAACAAAAAGTTTGTCGAGAAAGACAAGACTCCAGAATTCACCGGTCCATATGAGAAGATAAAAGATCACTGGCCCGCATTTGTGGCCTACAAGAAATCGGACAAGGGCAAGCAAAGGTCAGCGACAAATAAGCTAAATGCTGCAAAGAAGAAGTATCACCATGTTACGGGGTCAGGTGGCTACAGCAAAGCCCGGCCTACGTGGGACAAAGCTGAGCAAGACCTGCTTGCTAAAGGGGTCCAACCAGCGACATTGCACTGACCAGATCGGTCAAGGACTTGGTTCTTCGGGGTTGGGGGAACTTTGGACCCAGACACAGGGGAGTGTGTTTGGACGAAAGCTCAACTTGCAATACCCGTCAAGAAGCTTCAGGCAGCAATCAAGGCAGCGCAGGAAGGGACTCTCATTCCCGACAGAGAGAAGGACGAGCTGACAGAGGCCCTCGGGAATCCTGAACACCCTGGACGAACACGAGGCACATTAGGCTCCGTTCCGTGGGTGCATGGGTTTCCCGACAACGGTGGTTATAGAAGCCGAGACAGAAAGAAGAAAGAGGAAGCAAGCAAAATGCAGAAGCTCAGTGAAAGATTAGCGAAACTAGAGGAACTTGAGAGCCAGCGAGCTACCGGCCAACCATCTCAGCGGCACGAAGATCCTTCCTTCGACACTGCCCCAGAAGCTACCCCACCATCTCAGCGGAGAAGCGGCGTGGCTTCCACGGAGCTCATTCAGCCTAATTTCACGGCTCCTCGCTACCCCGTGGATAGTATCACGGAGGCTGAACATTGTGTGCTAATGGCGAAATGCCAGAACCTGACCTTGAAGGCGGCGGTCGGCTCTGTCTTACCTCCTCGAGCTGAGGGAACTTTCCATTGCCGTCCGATTCCACATGGCTTTGCTATTGTCGGGGTGGATGAAATAATGGAGGGATTTCAGGGGCTGGAGCTTGAGTACCCTACAGGTGAAGGGGAGATTCTTCTGGAAAATGCCTTAAAGAGTACCTGTCTATGGAGAAAGGAGTACATCAAGCTTCCAAACTGTACGCCGCTTCAGCAGACGCAGCCGGATCCTCAGCAGACTCCTCACAGTCCAGCTGTGCTATCTCCGCTGCCTGAGTCGTCTCCGGCGCGTCATCCGTCTCCGCCGCCTCAGCGGACTCTAACGGAGGAGGCCCCTCAGCAGAATCCTCCTCCGCCTCAGCTGTCTCCGGCGCGTTAGCCGTCTCCGCCGCCGCAGATGTCTCCGGCGCGTCAGCGGTCTCCACCGCCTCAGCGGGCTCCGGCGCGTCAGCAACAGCGGAAGAGAGCCGCCGTCGCTCCGGCGGCTAGCAGTACAAAAGGCGGGAAGAAATTCAAATATGGTCCAAGCCTCAGGGTTCCTCCAAAGTTACCATATGAGAGGACTGACGAGGAAAACAAGGACATCAGTGCTGCCGAAGTGCAGGCCCATTTTGAACGGAAACGTCCACCTTCGAAGGAAACAATAGATCCGGTGAAAGCGAAGCGCACTCTGGATGCCCTTAAGCGACCACCACCGCCTCCGCCGCAATCCAACTATGACCGCTGTACTGAAAAGACATATGATGATCCGCGGCGGTCGGGATGTACTGCCAGTGCTTCAAGACAAAGAAGTGGGAAAATAATTCCCCAGCTCGGCGAACAGGAGAAGCAATCGTGCCCCCCGCTCAAGGTGTCTAGCGATATCACTAATCATTCGGGGCTACTGCCCGGTACCACTCTTGGTGATTACGTGGGCGATGATGTACAGTTTGAAACGGCTGAGGTAGTAAAGATCTTTAGATACGAGCACGGGAAGCCTCTCGTCAAACCTGATCATCCTCCTCTAACAACGATGATGCGATGATACGATGATCATCCTCCTCATTGGAGTCGAGCTGATGCCTGTTGAATTTGTGGAGTTATTTCAGTTATTCAATCAAGAGGCCCTCGACAAACAAATCATGACTTGCTACTGTCTGTAAGTATTACTTCTGTAATTAAGTCTCTAGCTCGGCTCGTTCATTGCATGTATATATAATTATCCTCACTATATTATGCAGATTGAAGATCGTCGAATGCCCAAAAAGACAAATCTATGACATTGGGTTCATTAGCCCAAATACCGTAAATGAATGGACGGTACAAAACAGAGTTAAATAAACTGAGGAAAACTTGCTAAAAGCGTTCCTTCGACATCAAAACAAAAGAGAAATACTCTTTCCTTACAACTTCAAGTGAGTGTTACTGTCTTGTGCATATTCGGTTTCGCTTACTCGAGGTTAAGTACTGTAATTGATGAGTTATGCGTGCGCAGGTTCCACTATATTCTGCTATCCATTAAGCTTGACAGGGGAGTAGTAACTGTCTTAGACTCGAGGCGTAAAGATCCCAAGGATTATGCGGACATGACTGCAATGCTCCAGAAGTAAGTTCAATCAATACCGGGACCATATCGGCAACTTTCGTTCATTTCCTGATATCAAGTAATCATTTTCTTTGCCTGGTAGGGTTTGGAAACAGTTCACCGGAAAGGTTCCGGGTCTGAAGAACGAGCTGCGATTTACACACCCCAAAGTAAGTAGTGCTAGCTAGTTCCGCGCATCTCTCATTGATTCTAGTTTCATCAATACCATTATCGTGCTTGATTATCAGTTTGATTGAACTCTATTCTCGTAAAGTTCTTGTGGTAGGAAACCGGGAATAATTTATGTGGATACTACATTTGCGAGTACATTCGCCACAGGACCTCTGAGCGGGGCAGATCTAAAGAACAATTTGAAGTATGTAAACAATATTCACAATTTTATTTTATTACCATCAATTGTGTTGAGTTTCATTCATATATATGTATTGACCCCCTTCTTTAAATTAGATCTGGCAGATGCGGGATGAACTCCTACCACATGATCGCATACGAGCAATTCAAGAGGAATTGGCGGGATTCTTTCTTGACCACGTCATACATGAAAAGGGAGAATACCATGCGGAAATTCAATGGGAGTTTGGCGCTTGATGATGTCAGGGATGTTATATTGTATATATGTAGTAGCGTCGGATAGATATACGAAAACTTGTTGTTCGACCAACAAGCACGGAGAAAGAGAGGTCACTTCTCTCTATATATGTTCATGACGATCTTGTGTAATTAATGGTTTCCTTCATTTGCTTACTAGCTAGCGTCGAGTTCTCTCTATATGTAGTAGCTAGCGTCGACCAAGCATGGAGAAAGAGAGGTCACTTCTCTCTATTAGCTAGCTAACACAATATGAAACCCCTAAACCCTCCAAAACCCCTAAATCCCCCCTTTCAAAAAAAAAATACCCCAGCGCGTGCGAGCTGCTGACGCGTGGCTGCCTTTTGGTCCCGGTTGGTGTTACCAACCGGGACTAAAGGTCCTCCTGCCTGAGTGCTACGCAGCGGCCACGTGGAGACCCTTTAGTCCCGGTTGGTGTTACCAACCGGGACTAAAGGTCCTCCTGCCTGGGCGCCCCACAGCGGCCACGTGGAGCACCTTTGGTCCCGGTTCGTAGGCCAACCGAGACTAAAGGTTTTAGGCATTAGTCCCGATCGTTTTGTCCCGGTTCCAGAACCGGGACTAAAGGCCCTCTGGAACCGGGACTAAAGGCCCTTTTTCTACTAGTGGTTTTGCTTTTGCACGGGCTTAGGCGACTTTCGAGGGTGGCATTGGCTGTGTGCGGGCGACTAGACCGGCTGGTTAGGCGACCTAGCATGCCGGTGGTGGGCGATTTTTGCTTTCGTACGGGCTTAGGCGACTTTCGATGGGGGCGTTGGGTGTGTTCGGGCGACTAGGCCTGCTGGTTAGGCGACCTAGCACGCCGGTGGTGGGCGAGTTTTGCTTTTGGACGGGATTAGGCGACTTCCGAGGGGGGCGTTGCGTGTGCTCGGGCGACTAGGCCGGCGGATTAGGCGACCTAGCACGCCGGTGGTGGGCGAGTTTTGCTTTTGGATGGGATTAGGCGACTTCCGAGGGGGGCGTGAAGTGTGTGCGGGCGACTAGGACGGCGGGTTAGGTGACCTAGCACGCCGGTGGTGGGCGAGTTTTGCTTTTGGGGTCTTAGGCGACTTCCAAGGGTGGCGTTGGGTGTGTGCGGGCGACTAGGCCGGCAGGTTAGGCGACCTAGCACGCAGGTGGTGGGTGAGTTTTGCTTTCGGACGGGCTTAGGCGACTTCCGAGGGTGGCGTTGGGTGTGTGCGGGCGACTAGACCGGCTGGTTAGGCGACCTAGCACTCTGGTGGTGGGCGAGTTTTGCTTTTGGGGGGCTGAGGCGACTTCTGAGGGTGGCGTTGGGTGTGTGCGGGCGACTAGGCTGGCTGGTTAGGCGACCTAGCACGCCGGTGGTGGGCGAGTTTTGCTTTTGGACAGACTTAGGCGACTTCCGAGGGTGGCGTTGGGTGTGTGTGGGCGACTAGACCGGCTGGTTAGGCGACCTAGCACGCCGGTGGTGGGCGAGTTTTGCTTTTGCATGGGCTTAGGCGACTTTCGAGGATGGCGTTTGGTGTGTGCGGGCGACTAGATCGGCTGGTTAGGCGACCTAGCACACCGGTGGTGGGCGAGTTTTGCTTTCGTACGGGCTTAGGCGACTTTCGAGGATGGCGTTGGGTGTGTTCGGGCGACTAGGCCGGCTGGTTAGGCGACCTAGCAAGCCGGTGGTGGGTGAGTTTTGCTTTTGGACGGGATTAGGGGACTTCCGAGGGGAGCGTTGTGTGTGCTCGAGCGACTAGGCCGGCGGATTAGGCAACCTAGCACGCCGGTGGTGGGCGATTTTTGCTTTTGCATGGGATTAGGCGACTTCCGAGGGGGCGTGAAGTGTATGCGGGCGACTAGGACGACGGGTTAGGCGACCTAGCATGCCGTGTGTGACGAGTTTTGCTTTTGGGGGGCGTAGGCGACTTCCGAGGGTGGCGTTGGGTGTGTGCAGGCGACTAGGCCGGCTGGTTAGGCGACCTAGCACGCCGGTGGTGGGCGGGTTTTGCTTTTGGGGGGCTGAGGCGACTTCTGAGGGTGGCGTTGGGTGTGTGCGGGAGACTAGGCCGGCTAGTTAGGCGACCTAGCACGCCGGTGGTGGGCGAGTTTTGCTTTTGGACAGGCTTAGGCGACTTCCAAGGGTGGCGTTGGGTGTGTGTGTGGGCGACTAGGCCGGCTGGTTAGGCGACCTAGCACGCCGGTGGTGGGCGATTTTTGCTTTTGCACGGGCTTAGGCGACTTTCGAGGATGGCATTGGGTGTGTGCGGGCGACTAGACCGGCTGGTTAGGTGACCTAGCACGCCGGTGGTGGGCGAGTTTTGCTTTTGTACGGGCTTAGGCGACTTTCGAGGATGGCGTTGGGTGTGTTCGGGCGACTAGGCCGGCTGGTTAGGCGACCTAGCAAGCCGGTGGTGGGCGAGTTTTGCTTTTGGACGGGATTAGCGGACTTCCGTGGGGGGCGTTGCGTGTGTTCGGGCGACTAGGCCGGCGGATTAGGCGACCTAGCACGCCGGTGGTGGGCGAGTTTTGCTTTTGGATGGGATTAGGCGACTTCCGAGGGGGGCGTGAAGTGTATGCGGGCAACTAGGACGGCGGGTTAGGCGACCTAGCACGCCGTGTGTGGCGAGTTTTGCTTTTGGGGGGCGTGCGGTGTGTGCAGGTGACTAGGCCGGCCGGTTAGGCGACCTAGCACGCCGGTGGTGGGCCGGTTTTGCTTTTGGGGGGCTTAGGCGACTTGCTTGGTTTTCGCGCTTGTTTGGCCTACAGAAAGAAATGAAGAGAGAAAAACTCAGTAATCCGGTTAGGGGGGATGCTTTGCTAGGCGAAAAGGATATAATGCCAAAAAAAAAACGCAGCCCCCGCCTGACCAGGTATATTATGTTGCAGTGTGCTTTCGAAAAAGTTTGCAGTATCCCCCCACCACCACCACTACCATTCCCATGCCTGCTATGGTCACAAAAATGTGCCGAAGACTCTTCACATTAAGTTGTAAAACTTGCCTGCAGATCACTGATCCCTTGCCTACAAAACACCGAAAACTTGCCTACAAATCACTGAAAACCTTGCCTACAAAAATCACTGAAAACTTGCCGATATAGCACTGTGGGTTGAACATCAAAACCTTGCCTACTCTAGTACTGAAAAACTTAACTGGTGTGGTCACATCTTACAGTTTACAGTGTTTACAGTTGGCAGTGTAAGTTCTAACTTGTGAAATCTACATGATCGTGTCGCTGCTGTGGGTCTACATCATCCTGCCAGCCGTGACCAGGGGCGGGGATCGGCAGCTTCAGCTTCCCGTAGTAGTAGCAGCTACGTACTAAGTTCATCTGAAAAGACGCTCGCATGAAGGAGTAGTAGCTTCATGGAGTTTCAGTTATCGTTTGATGGTGGATTCCTAAGCAGCTAAGCTCGACTGCTGCTCTACCAAAGATAATAAAGACATGTTCTAGCTATGCTATGCCTAACTATTGTAACTGTATACTGTGACCGGGGGTGTACTGTCATGACATTGTAATTCTTCTGTGTCAATGAGCTAGAAATTCAGTTATTCTTCTAGACTTAAGTGGTCCTATCACAATTTCAGGTGATTCAGAGCCATTGTAAACATCTTTGGTCACTTTTGAATTCTACCGAGTAATTTCAGAATCATTGGCCAAGTCAATTCAGGATTACTGTAGGATATGAGCGCAAAAACTTTGGTGAATTCATCTAGGAAAAAAAAACAGATGCCTATAGATCACTGTAAACTTGCCTATAAAATAACGACAAGTTGCTTGTAAATCACTGATCCCCTGCCTAAAAAACATCGAACACTTGCCTACAGATCACTGAAAAACCTTGCCTACAAAAATCACTGAAAACTTGCCTATACATCACTGTAGGTTAAACATAACATCAAAACAAATGCTGCATAATTGGCCCAAAACTGTAAGGTCACATCTTACAGTTTACAGTGTTTGTCTGTAAAAAAAATCACTGAAAAAACTTGCGTATAATCACTGTAAGTTGTAAACAAAGTTGTGAATCAAAACTTGCCCTCCAGTGCTGTGAACTTGCCTACTGCTGGTGGACAAGTATTGTAAACTTGCCTGCTACTGGAGAAACAAATGCTGCATAATTGCCCCAAACGTTGAAAAAATTTTGCCCACCTCCCTGTGAACAAAAATCAACAACTAAAAACGCAGCACAGAAAAACCCTACCCACCCTGGATGCTAAACAACATGTTGTGAAAAAATCGATGGGGAATAGATGCACTACACACATTCGACTGGGATCTCTCTGTTCCCTGGTGCGCTATCAAAATTGGGACGAAAAAATCGTGTGGGATTTGCACGCAGGCTTCGTAGCACGTCCGCTTCCTTTCCCCGCGACACACATGACTCCTCTATCGGCCACCCCTCCGCCATCTAGCATCTTAACAATTTCAAGTTATTGTGGCATCAATGCTGCCAATGATTATAACACTGACCAAGTTCATGTTATTGTGGCATCTCTGTATCGAAAGGATGCAGAAGAGGTGAGTCTCACAGTACAGTACGCCCCTTGCTCTTATGCAAACTTTATTTGGAAAAAATTATACTACTTCCTCCGTTCACAAAAATAGATATTCTAACTTTTTTGTGTATCAGATGTGTATAGATATGTTTTAGTGTGTTTGTTCACCCATTTCAGTCTGTATATAGTTTATATTGAAATATCCAAAACATCTTATATTTGTGAACGGAGGGAGTAATAAGCTGTGGCAAATTCCTTATGCTGTCATTGTGGCCAACCTGAATATGGTATTTGTAAGATTCGACCATTAGTCTCTTACTTTTCACATGTGTTTGTCTAGCCGCCGCGTCGGTGAAACCCCCTGTCCCCATTCACGAGACGTAAAAAAAGTAGAGGTTAGGGCGTGCGTGACTTACCTTCTCTCCCCGAGATGTATCAGCTCGCCGCCTCCTTCGTCGTCCTTCGCGTCACCGGCGGTCCGCCTGCCCCTTCTCCCTCCCCTTCTCTGGTCGCACGAGTGCCTCTTGATTCGATCTGGGGGGCTTCGCCTCCACGTGGGGCTCGAGCTCGTCTGCGCGCGCTCCGCCCCTTGATTCGTCGCCGTGGTCGGGCTCTCGCCGGCCGCGGTCGCCGACGACCTAGGGATTTCTCTCCCTCCGTTCGCTTTGGGATGAGAGGGGCGGAGAGGGGAATGGAGGGGACGGGCTGGGTGGGCGCGTTTGCCCAAGCGACAAAAAATCCACCGCTCACCGCTCTCTCGGTTGGAACTGACCGACACGTGGCGCGATCGCTCGATGAGATGGACGGCTCGTGTGCGGCCGCTCGAGGTCGCTGAATCACGTGCGCGCGTCACGCAGCGTTTAGGTAAAAACAAAACATAGCTTTATTTGTGGCGCAAATCTGGCCTCTTATGCTCACTTTATGAACCGTGATGAAAAATAGTACTGGTCCACTAGAGAGCTAAATATCAGCCAAAATACCTGTGAAACAAGATTTTAAAGACTCCCAATATCTGAAACATCGAGCTGAGCTGCTGTTGCATTCTTTACTCTGTCAATTGTCTGAATGCAGAGAGACAAACACATGTGAAAAGTAAGAGACTAATGGTCGAATCTTACAAATACCATATTCAGGTTGGCCACAATGACAACATAAGGAATTTGCCACAGCTTATTACTCCCTCCGTTCACAAATATAAGATGTTTTGGATATTTCAATATAAACTATATACAGACTGAAATGGGTGAACAAACACACTAAAACGTATCTATACACATCTGATACACAAAAAAGTTAGAATATCTATTTTTGTGAACGGAGGAAGTAGTATAATTTTTTCCAAATAAAGTTTGCATAAGAGCAAGGGGCGTACTGTACTGTGAGACTCACCTCTTCTGCATCCTTTCGATACAGAGATGCCACAATAACATGAACTTGGTCAGTGTTATAATCATTGGCAGCATTGATGCCACAATAACTTGAAATTGTTAAGATGCTAGAAACTCAGCAGCTGGCCGGCACTCTTCCAGCTCTAAGAAATTAAACCTTTGGTCCTACTTTATCCATGCTGCCATTAATTTCACATTCGCTTACTCTTCCTATCTATTTAGACATATCTCAGTGGCATTAGGATCTCCACGGGGTGCACTAGCTATATAAGTCAAGGAATCGATTATCATATCTTATGTAGGAGTATCATCTGCTCCTTTTTTTTTCATTCTCGAAAAAAGAGGAAGGTGTCACATGTTTCAGAAAAAATATATCAAATAAAGCTTGTCTTTAAAATCATTAATTGGTGAGGGGTGCTAAAAGGCAAAGTAAATCTGTATCTTTTATATAAAATGCATTACGTCGGGTACATATGTTAATTATGGTATGTTTATATGTTCATAAAATAGCTTGCCAAATATTAATGCCAGAACAGTGAGGTTAAAACATAATCCACTAATAATAGATATAAATCGTACTCAGATCGATATGCCTAAACGATAAAGCAGAGTATGCTTTAAACTTGAGTGATTCAGATCGATATGTTAATAATATTAATAGCATGGGTTTGTAAATGTCTATTTGAGGACTTTGCCTAACTGATATTCTGATCTTCCTAATTCTCTTTGGGGTAGCAGGGCAAGGTTGAGGTGTGCATGGTCATATTCATCCTATTCTGCATGAGCCAGTCCTGCAGAAAGGTGAGTGTAAGATCTCTTGTGGTTTTTGTTGTTAGTCATAGAAAACAAAATATATGTGCATGGTCCTCAGCCACTTCTATATCATAATTAGTGACAATGTTAGCACACTCAAGAAATTATGCAACAACTTAATCAAGTAATCTACCAATCGATTCCCTGCTCATGGAGTGCTATATAGATAATCAAACCAGGGTTCAAGGCATCAGTTCCCTATTATGTTTCTCTTGCTGACTATGCAGTAAGTAGAGTAGCATATCAGTACCTGAATTACGCTACACTGCTACATCCCCCAAGGGATGTTGACTAATATATTATGTTTCTACTTTCTGCACAAGTGATGATAAAGCTTCTCTTGAAAAGCTAGCATACAAGGCAATTGAATATTGGGCTTCAGACTCACATGCAGCCAGGAATATCAAAGTAGAATTGACTCGACATTGTTGCTTTGGCTGAGATAGGAACTAGGAAGCATGCAGCTTGGATCGGAGCAGAAAAACGTAAAGTGTTGTTGCATCTGAATAGTATGTTTCCAACGCGTGGTTATAAATAGTACTATTACTTTGTTGATTAAAGTACTTGCACAGTATGTTTCCAAAAATTTGGATTATTATATTAAAGTTTGGTTGGTTGTCAGGGTGTATGTTGATCGTAAGAGGGGTAGAAGTTAAATATAATCTCCACGAATTCGGATTATGGCTTTAGTTATCTTTCACAACAGGTTTGTATTCTAAGGCAACTCATGGACATTCAACTAGTCTTCTCAATTTCTGAGAATTTTTTAGATCTCCCATCCAATTGAGAATAGAGTATGATCCTTAATTTATTAATTTATTTATTGTAGGTCTGATCAATTGGAGTTATTTACCCAAAACCATCACACTTGAGGCTAGGGTAACAACTTAGTACCACATCTGAGGCAGGGCACAACGAACCACCAAATTTGTGCCTAATGAATAACGAAGAGCACTGATTGTCTAATAAGCTCGCAATAACAGCAAAACAGACAAGTTGGGCCCACCTGTCAGGCTGACGTGGCAACGACCAAACAAAAAATAGAACTTTGACCAGCTTAGGTGGCAGAAAAGACGTGGGTCCCACATGTCAATGACTCAATGTTCATCTTCATCCCATCTCTCTTTCTATGGGGCAATTCATCGAGCAGCTTCTAAGCACTGGCAAGGAGCTTGACGCCGACGAACTACTCCGTTGCGGCGAACCAGCACCTCCACGAGAACACCTAGTGCGCCGAGCTGCTCCGCCAGCCGCCGCGCGAGCTGCCCCGACGAGCCACGGGCGACGCGTGACCCGCCGCACGAACCGCCCTCAGTTCGCCGCTGCGCCCGTCGGGCGCCGCCACCCGTCTGCCACAGCTGCAGAAGACCACCATGGGCGCCGCCCGGCGGAACGGCCGCGCAAGAAAAGCAGCGGCGGCTCGCGAACTTGAGGAGGCGGAGACCAGGCGAGGCCATTGGCGTACGCGCCTGTGGTGCGGAGACTACGCCCGTGGTGCGGCTGCTTGGGGGCGGGCCCTGCGACTGCTTGGGGGCGGGTAGTGCGGGCACTGCGGCTGCTTGGGGACGGCCTCAACGCTGCGAGGGAGCTCCTCGACGAGCCGGCGCGGTGCCGAGCACGAGCAGCCCGAGAGCCCACCATGGGCGCCGCCTGACCTTCTTCCTTCCGCGGTTGCTGGCCGGTTCCCCGATGCGCCGCGGCGCGGCCTCGCCTAGTCGTGGCTGCGGTCAAGGGCTAGCAACAAGCCCGGTCTACTCCGAGAGCAGGGCACCAATGGCGGCGAGCAGACGAGATTTTCGGGCGCCCATATCCTGTTTGTTGAAATGCCTAGGACGAACATAGATGGATGTGTAAAAAAAAAGAAAAACAAGATAAATCGCTTGAGTCATTGACAGGTGGGACCGTTGTCCAACTCAGCACAACGTCCATGCAAGCACGCCACATCAGCCTGACAGGTGGGCCCAACTTGTCAGTTTTGCTGTTATTGCGAGCTTATTAGACAATCAGTGCTCTTCGTTATTCGTTAGGCACAAATTTGATGGTTCCTTGTGCCCTACCTCAGATGTGGTACTAAGTTGTTACCCTAGCCCCAAGTGTAGTGGTTTTGGGTAAATAATTTGATCAATTGATTGAATTTTAAGGAGTAATTTTGCAATTGAGATGATGTCACTATGAATAACAATTTACAGTTTCATTGTCAGTGTTGTGAACTTTTATGTTTTAAATTGTTGCATTGGAGAAAAACAATTGACTCCGCATACCCATGTCAGAAATCCTGGCTCCATCGCTGCATTGCTGGGGTCACAGGTGAGGAGCTAGCTAGCTAGCTAAGTCGATCATGGAGGTGTGGCCGCCGCTGCTGGTTGTCATCCCCGCGCTCTGTGTTGTGCAGGGGACGCTCAAGGCGGCGACGGATCTGAAGCGTTTTGGCAACGACTGGATCGAGTTCGGGTGGGTTAAAGACCTCACCGTGGCCGGACAGAACTATGCCATCATCAATGGCCAGGGGGCCGCCTCCTGGCCCTTCAACAAGTGTCCCATCCGAAAGGACTGCAAAGTCCTCCCCACTGTGAGTATCCATCCGATTTCGTTACACATAAGCGGAACATCATCTTGAACTCGATCACTTCACCGGTAGTCACCAAGTATGTGACGATCCACATGTCTAAATTGATGGAGTGCAGAGTGTGCTGTTCGTGAACAACCAGAACACGGTGGTGCGCGACATCACGTCGGTGAACAGCAAGTTCTTCCACATCGCACTGCTGCAGAATAAGAATATGAAGATGATCAACATCCAGATCAACGCGCCCGAGAACAGCCCAAACACGGATGGCATCCACATCGAGCGAAGCATGGGTGTGGTGATTTCCGACACCCGTATCAGCACAGGAGATGACTGCATCTCCATCGTCCAGGAGCGACAACATCGACATCGCCCGCGTCCACTGCGGCCCGGGGCACGGCATGAGCGTCGGCAGCCTTGGACGGTACGTGGGCGAGGGCGACGTCACCCGCGTCCATGTCAGGGACATGACCTTTGAGGGCACCATGAACGGTGTCCGGATCAAGACGTGGGAGAACTCCCCTACCAAGAGCCTCGCCGCGCACATGGTGTTTGAGAACATGATCATGAAGGACGTGCAGAACCCCATCATCATCGACCAGAAGTACTGCCCTTACTACGACTGCGAGCACAAGTACGTCTCCGGGGTCACCGTCAAGGACATCACGTTCAAGAACATCAAGGGGACGTCGTCGATGCCGGTGGCCGTGCTGCTCCGGTGCGGCGTGCCGTGCCAGGGCGTCGTGCTGCAGGACGTCGACCTGAAGTACATGGGAGAGGGAGGGTCCTCGGCAAAGTGCGAGAACGCCATGGCCACGTACGTTGGCTACCAGCACCCAGAGCCATGCGCCTAGTCGGCCAATTTGATTCTGGTGGATGCTGCTGCGACCTTAATTGAGTTCTCCTGTTGCTTAGAACATTTTGTGTGTGTGCGGCATAAGGGAGCTGCCAATTGCTGGCATCTAGTACTTGCCTTAGTTGCTCAATCAGTGAACTCGACCTTCTGACAAGTGGGCTCTGTGCTTATGTTGACGATCAGTGTGCTCTGTTCTCGAAATCGGGAATCTGTTACTGTAGCTCTGCACTGTAGTGACGCATCCGGGGAATCTGACGGCTCGAGGTGGGCTAAGACAGCGGCGCTGCCTCGAGCCGTCAGACGCCGCTGGCTGATGCTTTTCTTTTGCAAATATGTACATGAAGTACAAGTACAATATGTCGCTCTACACTATGTGTGTAAAACTGCATATGGGAACCAGCAAACCTTCAGTTTGTATTCCACTTTCAACCACTATGCATAGAGAGAAGAGCATGCCACTGATGATCCAACATAATCGTCTATAATAACATTAAAAAAGATGAAAGATGCACTAATCAAACGGAAAATTCAAAAAGACACTGGGGTACTATTGTATACTGTAGTGATCTGATTCTTATACAACCCAATGGTGGAGGTTATATCGGATGCAGGGATTGTTCATGGGACATGGAGTTTCTGCTGCCGAGCTCAAATGCTCCCTCATGAACAGCAAAATTAAAAAAAATAGTACAAAAAATCAAAAAATTCTGAATTTTTTTGCGGTAAACTTTGACAAATGTTTTGTATGCTTGCAAAATTTCAGCACGAAATGACATCATGGAAAGAAAAAAAAAACAAAATCGATGCTCCAAAAAATGGATTTGATTAACCTGGCCGGCCCTCATCTCTTCTCTGGGCATACATCTTAGAAGCAGATTTGACTGAAAACATGCCTTTCGTATCAAAATGCCAAGCATAGAAATCCTCTGCCTCGTCCCGGACAGGGGTAGCTAAAATTATTTTAGCATCCTCTTCCACGAAAATGTCCCTAACCAACTGTTCATCCCAAGTCTGGGTGTCTGGATTGACTAGTTCACATACCCTGGTAAGTAGACATCGCCCCCTTGGTGTGATCGGAGTCCTTATCCTGCCCCTTGACAACCACGGATCACTCCATATTTTAACTGTAGTTCCATCTCCAACCCTACGAATAAGGCCCTCCTTCAAAAGGGAGGTGAAAGTGCTAGTATTAGACGTGAAAGTAATTGCGTGAGTCACGAGCTAGCTAGAACTGGGCGTGCATGTATTAAAACTGCCGTTTGACTGCGTTCCGGACCTGAGGAAGTTGTAAGAGCATCTCTAGCAGAACCCTTATATCGCGTCGAACTGCAAAATAATCGCCAGTTTATAGTTTTGCGTGAAAAAAATAGCCCGAACAGATACCGTATCGGACCGCGGCCTTTAAAAAAATTTGCGGGGCGCGGCAAATTCTCCCCCTCAACCTTTAGAAACACGGGGCGGGAGGCCGACCCGAGGGTGACCCCTATCGCTAGCGAGATTTGGCGGGAGGGACATTTCCGCGTGGCAGTTCCCGCTCTCCCTTCCCTCCGCCGCCATTGATCTTCCTCCGCCCGCTCCGGATAACCTTCCCCGGCTCTGTAGCGCCGCCATGGACGCCTCCTAGCCGTCGCCCGTCACCGTGGAAGTCATGAACGCGCCAACCCCTCAAGCATATCTCGCCGCCGGCGTGTCGCGCCCATCGCCGTTCAAGCCTCCACCGCCCATCCCCGCAAGCGCCAGGGCAACTTCGTCATCCAGAGCGGCGCTCCCGCAGCCGCCGTAGGGAAGGCACGCGCGCCCGCCGTCGCCGCCGCTGCGAATCCGGTCCAGGCCGTCCCCACCCCGCCGGTGAAGATGCGCAAGGTGGCGGGGGTGAAACGCAAGAAGACGGCCAAAAAAGGTACTGCGAGCACCGCGCCACCACCTCCTCCGATCGCCACCGCAAGAGCTTCCCCGAGGACGCCCGCCGACGACACTGCTGCCGCCGCCCCCGAGGTGTTCGACGGAATGGGCGCAAGGTATGAAACTTTGATTTTCTTCTAGTTGTTTTCACTTTTCGCCATTGCGATTGTTCGTGACTTGTGGAGCGAAATTGTAGCGCCGGTTTGCATAATGCGACTGCCGAGTTTGTGCATATGTTGGACGACAACGCCGTCGACATTGATCAAGCCCCGATCGGTGATTACGGCTACAATGAGATGGATGGTGGTTCTTTTGGGTCATCGATGAAAACTATGTTTAATTTCCGTGCAAACTATGTTTGATTGTTCGAATTTGTAGCCATTTATCGGAATTGCGGTCAAATTGCCTAATTTGTTTTTTCGGTTTGAGGGCTGGCGCAGGCTGCGGCCGAACAGACCCCGCAAGGCTGAACGGTAAAACAGAATATTACGGCCGAACAGACCCCGCAAGTCCGAACGGCAGAATATTCTGTTTTACCGTTCGGCCTTGCGGGGTCTGTTCGGGGTCCGTTCGGCCGCAGCCCGCGCCAGCCCTCAAAACACGTTTTCCGCGGCCCTTATACTCACTTTAAAGGTCCGCGCGATAAGGGGTCTGCTAGAGATGCTCTAAACCCCCCGCAAATTGTTTTTACCTGGGATTACAAAGCCAATTGTTTGTAGCAAAAAAAAAAAAAAAGCAGTACCGAGAACACAGGGAATTCCTTTTCTCTAATCCGGTTGTGCCCAAGGTAAACCCAATAAGTGTGATTCTTAATGATTTATGTTCCCTAGAATTACCTGATGTAAAGTAGTGTATGCTAAAAATAAAAAAGATGGTAGAGAAAGATAGATGCTAACTATCTTTTTTTTTGAACACAGTACAATCGAAGTCGCTCACATACACGAGTATACACACGCATGCACACCCTACCCCTATGAGCACCTTCGAGAAACTGAGCGGGCATAGCATCTTGAGATTTTACGAAGTCACCACAGACGCCTCGCAGTCGACGGAAACGTCTCCTCCCACTAAACGAATATCGCCAGAAGTCTGCAATAAATCCCAAAATAATGCGAGCAACAATGTCAAGTATAGGAATTGAACCCTGGTGGGCTAGGGATGCCACTGTCCCCCAAATCAACCACAGGTTGGTTTGCAGATGCTAACTATCTGCACATTGGAATTACATACACATACAGAAATTGCTACAGTAAAATAAAAGTAAAGAATTATTAAGGAGAAAACTGGTTTCACATCGAAACCACCGTTATCTCCATTTTTCTAAACATTGTAATATCTCATTCTCGTATAACATGTACATATTTGCAAAAGAAAAACAAATTTGCAGAATATACTACCATCATTGCTTTCTTCTTTGTCCCCCTCTCTCAACCTTGTATGCTTCAAGCCAAGTACATTGCAAGATAACAACTAATGCAAAATGTGAACACACAAGAATAACTTTTGCTACCATCATGTCCATCGCACATAAAAACCAAAGAGGTTGTGCTCTAGACCTCCTCCTGGACCCAAAAAAACGATTGCTTGGAGTCTAGACTGAGAAAAACACTTATCGTCTGTCATGAAGTTTGAAGAAATCTGGTGTATGTTGTGCCTATTGCGAGAAATCAGAATTCCTTAGTGATAGGTTGCAAATAAGAGGGCATTCCAAATCATTCCCAATTTATAGCACACCGCAAGAATAACTTGTCTGAACTAAAGAAGATACTTACAGTTTGCGATGAATTTTGAAGAAATCTGATGTATGTTGTGCCTATTGCGAGAAGTTAGAATTCCACGGTGATAAGCTGCAAATAAGAAGGCATTCCAAGTCATAACTAATTTATAGCACATCATAAGAACAACTTTAAATACACCTACCACCACTATACCATTGCTTGACAGAAGTTGTTGTGATGGATTAGTAATATTCTCACTTCTGCAAGCCCAGGAATCATCCCCAGGATGACATGATCCCATATAAGAAACAGAGCAAGGGTATGTTCCTGCAAGATTCGGAAGTACCATATCCCTCTGGAAGTCACCAATTTACAGTAGAGTAATGTGATCGGTGCAACATAAAACTCATGATATGTGTATCTCCCTTTTTAATGAGAAATCTTGCTTGTTCTTCAAGAGCTTGTGTATTCTTGATAGACAACATGCATTGCTCTTCTATTATAAGTCTGGAAATAATCTCCATATCCTTTTGTTATCACAAGTCACAACTGGTGTACTTGTGTGTACTATGCAAATTTATCGTCACAACCTTACTTTACTTTGGGCAGTTCTCCATGCAATATTGGAGCAGCGACCGGTTCAATCCCAATATCGTCAGCCCGAATCAAAGTAACAAACACACGTACTCCCAAGCCTACCTAGTTGTCTGGGACGTGATGACCCACAAGTATAGGGCATCAATCGTAGTCCTTTCGATAAGTAAGAGTGTCAAACCCAACAAGTAGCAGAAAGAAATGATAAGCGGTTTTCAGCAAGGTATTCTCTGCAAGTACTGAAAGTAGCGGTAACAGATAGTTTTATAACAAGATAATTCGTAACAAGTAACAAGTACCAATTGTAACTAAAGTGCAGCAAGGTGGCCCAATCCTTTTTATAGGAAAGGACAAGCCGGAACGGTCTCTTATATAAAGCAAAGCGTTTTCGAGGACACATGGGAATTATCGTCTAGTCACTTTCATCATGTTTATTTGATTCACGTTCGCTACTTTGATAATTTGATATGTGGTGGACCGGTGCTAGGGTGCTGTTCTTACTTGAACAAGAAACCCTCTTATGATTACCCTCTCTCGCAAGTATCCGCAACTACGAAAGAAGAATTAAGATAAATCTAACCATAGCATGAAACATATGGATCCAAATCAGCCCCTTACGGAATAAAGCATAAACTAGGGTTTAAGCTTCTGTCACTCTAGCAACCCATCATCTACTTATTACTCCACAATGCCTTCCCTTAGGCCCAAGTATGGTGAAGTGTCATGTAGTCAACGTTCACATGACACCACTAAAGGAAGCAACAACATACATATCATCAAAATATCGAACGAAGACCAAATTCACATGATTACTTATGACAAGACTTCTCCCATGTCCTCAAGAACAAACGTAACTACTCACAAATCATATTCATGTTCAAGATCAAAGGAGTATTGAATATCATTAAGGATATGAACATATAATCTTCCACCAAATAAACCAACTAGCATCAACTACAAGATGTAATCAACACTACTAGCAACCCACAGGTACCAATCTGAGGTTTTGAGACAAAGATTGAATACAAGAGATAAACTAGGGTTTGAGATGAGATGGTGATGGTGAAGATGTTGATGAATATTGGTCCTCCCATGATGAGAGGAACATTGGTGATGTCGATGGCTTTGATTTCCCCCTCCCGGAGGGAAGCATCCACGGTGGAATCGCTCCGCCAGAGGGCAAAAGTGCTCCAGCCCAAGTTCCGCCTCGAGACGTCGGCGCTTCATCTCGAAAGTCCTCCTCGTATTTTTTTCTAGGGTAAATGGCTTCATATAGCAGAAGGAGGGGGCCAGAGGCCAGCTGTGGGCCCCACAGGGCGTCAGGGCGCGTCCTGGGGGGTAGGCGCACCCTGTTGCCTTGTGAGTAGCAGGTGGCCCCCCTCTGGTATCTATTTCTTCCAGCATTTTTCATATATTCAATAAAAAATCCTCGTGAAGTTTCAGGTCATTTGGAGCTCCGTAGAATAGGTATCTCTGCTGTAGCTTTTTAGGTCCAGAATTTCAGCTGCCGGTAACCTCCCTCTCTAGATAAATCTTGCAAATTAAGAGAGAAAAAGCATTAGGATTGCATCATAAAGTGAAGTAATGACCAAAAACATTATAAATATTAGTAGGAAAACATGATGCAAAATGGACGTATCAGGACGCTTTCACCAAAAAATGAAGGAGGGCATATGAAAATTGGAGTAGCGATCGGTGCAATCTCCTAGTTGAAACCCAGTTCCGCCTTTCACCAGGCCTGATGCAGACTCGTCCCAACCAACCTGTTGAACAAAAAGATTTTGTATCAGCAGCAGAAAGGGGTAAATCACGTAGAACAATGTTGCCCAATCTAACTAGGGGTAGTGGCAGATCTAGGATTTGACAATCTGGGGGCAACAATGGACAACATTCCAATCGCTACAACACCAAAATTAATATGATGGAAAACATTGCACTAGTATAAAGAAAATTTGTAAATTGTTTGTGGGCCCATGGCCCCCATGGTGCAACCCCTAGATCCGCCACTGACTAGGGGGTATCCATCTTTTAGAAAAGAAAATAAACTAGGGAGCCAACCTATAAGATGCGCCTCTGGGAGTTTTGCCATCTTACAGGATCTAAATCATTTATGTCGGTTAAGTGCCCATGTAGCCGCAACATGCTAGCATACGTCATGTGCAAAAGGGCTGAAAACTGGAAGGAGCACTCATACTCCAGTGATGTAGTAGCAGTATCAACAACAGATTAAGCTAGTCATATAATATATGGCAAGATCTACATGAATTATAATTATTTTCAAAAAGAAAGGCAGCAAAAAAAGTAGCCAATAACTTGAAAGGGAAAATTAAAATGGGAGATAAAATACATTTCTCTACTACTACATGGGAGTTTATTGGTTTCACTTTCATCGCTTCCACCCCTTTCACTGTTTGTTTTCAAACCATGTGATAACCCCATTAATTGTTTTTCAAACCGACCTTCCCACCTCCTTGTTTCTAAGGAAAGAAATACCTTGCAAAACAATCAACAAAAACAATATTCCAAACCCCGCGATAAACCCCATTAATTTATTTCCAAACCGACCGCACCTTCTTGTTTATGAGGAAAGAAATTCCTTGCAAAGCAATCAACATTTTTTTCCAAACCATGCGATAACCCACATTAATTTATTTCCAAACCAACCCTCAATTCCCTGTTTCAAAACCTTTGGAAAGCAGTCAACAGAGATCAAATAAACCGCCAATAGCAAGAAATCCCTTGTAAGCAAACAACATAATCAACTCACGAAGTTGTACTTACAAAATCTCAATCATAGCATATCTTTCCCTACCTTTGCATATGGATTCCCTCCCAATTGCATATCTCAATCTCAATCCAATCAACATTTTCCTACGTTAAACCACTAGAATAAAGCTGCCCCCGTTGCAACGCACGGGTATTTACACTACTAGGGAAAACCCTAGCAGTAGCGCGGGTAAAAGTCATAGCAGTAGCGCTGGGGCCCGCGCTACTGCTACGGTGCTACAGCTAAGTCTTATTAGTAGCGTGTGTTTTCCAGCGCTACTGCTACCCAACCTAGCAGTAGCGTGGGTATTTAGCCAGCGCTACTGATAAGACCGCGCTGCTGCTAGTAGTTAAACCCACGCTACTGCTAAAATTTCCTTTTTTTCTGCGAATTTACGCCATATTTGTACAGGTTTTATACACTAGTCTCATCATATCATACACAAATTTTTATACAGTGGCAATGAAGAGGTTGTGGAAGAAACACAAATTAGATTAAAGTGGATGGATCCAAGTGACCAAGTTGAATATGTAGGAAGATATGATGTTGGGATGACACACAAGTGTCGAATCCGACACTTGTGTGTCATCCCAACATCATATCTTCCTACATATTCAACTTGGTCACTTGGATACATCCACTTTAATCTAATATGTGTTTCTTTCACCCAATGATATAATAACTCATCATGATCATAATAACAACTCATCATCATCATAATATATAACTTATCATCATCATCATAGTCATAACAACTCATCATCAAAACAACTCCTCATGATCATCATCTATGAGTCATATAACAACTCATCATTCTAGCTAACACATTGTAGCACATATAACTCATCATCATCATAATAACTAATCATCATCATCAGTCATATCAACACTAGCTAATTGTTCTTACTACCTAGGACCCAGTCCTCTCTCCTAGGTAAAATAGCATAAAACAGGTAAACCGGTCCATCTCCAAAATGGAGAATGGAGATCCACCTGTCGCCAACTTCTGGCTTGCGCACACGCATGTTGTCTCCAATCGGTTGCGTGCGCGCCTTCATTACTTTGCTCCAATCTTTGATATTGAGCCTCCCATCTTTCAAAGAAATAGAGTATGCACTTTGGTAAGCCGTCGGTGGAAACGGTCGTAAGCTAACCATGTACATACTCCCTTCGGTAAGCATCATGTGAGGCACAACCTCGCTAGGGAGCTTCTGTTAAACAATATAGTAACATATATAGTTAGCAATGTAGTTTACTTAAGAAGAATGTATGCAACGAAGTTACCATCATTAACAAAAGCATACCAAGTTTTTCGCAATGAGATTACCATCAAGCAACTGATGGACTAGTGGCACGTATCCAGTATAATTTGGGCTGATAAACTGATTGGTCTTAAAATTCTCAACATCATCTATAAATGAGACAAGATATCCTTTCTCCTCACAATTAAGCTCGGAGCCATAACTATAGTACGTCATGTCCACAGCTTTCCGAGTATTTTTTGAAGATAAGAAATAAGCTGATAATTATAAATAAACAAGTTTAGTAGCGATGAACACCAAATATTTTTAAATAAAAAATATAAATTACTTAACAAATTAGTTTGACAAACTCACATTTAGGCAAAACAGGAGGCATATCCACATCGACCCAAATGTCGATATTATCTTCAATATCTTCATCTTCGGGACGAATATCAAAAGTTATTTGCATATTCTCCTCAAATCCATAGGCCTTGCAGAAAGCTTCCCAATTAGAGCAGCCGAAATATGAGTGATTAAGCGCATTGTAGAGCTTAACCCGAAAAGCATAACCGTGTTTAGTCCTGAGGTGAGCCCTCCTCGTCTCCATATTCTCAAGGTCTTGGAAACCGAGCTTCTGCAAGACAAACGGTCTTGCATGGCACGGGATGTACTAGTCGAATTGAAAAAAAAATGAAAATTACACGTTGAAGCAAAGAATCACAAGTCATGATTAATTACGATGAAATACTTGTCGTTGCGTACCGTACAAACATCGAAGGTCTCTTGCAACTTCACGGTGAAGAACCTATCATTTTGCAGGTGAGGCTCCCTGTCGCACAAACCTCGGTCATCGCAGCAGTAGTCGCACTCCGGGATCTTATCATCGTCGGACATTTCCTGTGTTCAAAATTCAAAGATTATAAATCGACGGCAACTAACAGGAACTCAACACACACAAGTCATGCTAAAATTCACGGAAAAATCCGGCATGACCTTCGCTAAAATAGGACATATCGAGCGCCTGAAATTTGCCGGAACGGAAATGAATCAACACTCCGGCAAAACATAGGCCACTCGGATTTTCCCTACGATACAAAGAGTGAAATGTGGCCATCTTTGGCACCATATACACAGCAGCTCAAGATCGGCATTGTCACAGCTACTCATCTACTACTACTACATCTATAAAAACATCTATGAAAACTAGCATATAACAGGACCTCTATGCATGTTCATCATTGACATTCACAACACACCATCATCGACATCAACGACATGGGGATTTGGTTGGTCTCACCTCGAGGTCGGAGGGGGTCGATGACGGGGACGACGGTGGGGATGATGCAGGGGCAAATACTTGATTTCTGTGAAAACAAAATAAAAAAAAGATTATTATGCTGATTTTAGGACTTAGTGAAACCCTATAAGCTATCAACTAAACCCTAGAAGCATACTAAATCAAAGTGTTCATACACATACAGAGATGTTTAAACTACACAGCACTACTCCACATATCACATGTTCAAATAGATCATCTTTACTCACTAGACGGCTGTCGAGGATGCGGGTGTTGTCGGTCACATGTTCACATTTTCATTTTCATTTCTTCACATGTTCACATTTTATGCACTTCATAATCAATTTATAATGAAACTTCTTGAACCATAGAAAAATGCCCTAATTTCACAATATAACTTAGAGCTTGATTGCTGAAATATTATTTGAAAATATACTAGGAACCCTAGAAAAATGCCCTAATTTCATAATATAACAAGTACAGAACATTTTTTAAAATTCTACGAACTAAATATAGTAAGCTACAAACTATAATATAGAAACTATAAACTATGAATTATAAACTACAAACTATAAACTACTTCAGTAAACTACAAACTAGAAACTAATTTAGTTAAATGAGGGAGCTAGCTAGGAGGGAGGAGGAGGAGGAAGGAGGGCCGGCGGCGGCTGGAGGAGGGCCGGCGACGGCTGGAGAATGGAGGCGGGAGGGAGGAGAGAGGAGGGGGAGGGAGGAGGGAGGAGGAGGGGCGGCTAGAGGAGGAGGAGCAGGGGGGAGGGAGGCGGGAGGAGGAGGGGCGGCTAGAGGAGGAAGGAGCAGGGGGGAGGGAGGAGGGCCGGCGGCGGCTGGAGGAGGAGGGAGGAGGGCCGGCGGCAGCTGGAGGGGGAGGGAGGAGGGGCGGCTAGAGGAGGGAGGAGGAGGAGGAGGCTTACCGAGGCCGGGGGATGGCGGCGACGAGAGCGGCAATGCGGCGTCAGCGGCGATGGTAGGAGGAGGAGGATGGTCGCGGCGGTGAGAGAGTGGCACAGGGAGAGTGACGAACGGGCGGGGCGGCGGATAATGTTTACCCTAGTAGTAGCGCGGGCTACGGCCCAACGCTACTGCTAAGTGGGGACGGGCAGCTGGGCCCGGGCTTGCCATAACAGTAGCGCGGGCCAAGGACGCACGCTACTGCTAACGTGTTTAGCAGTAGCGTGTGTCCATGACCAGCGCTGCTGCTATGGCAAGCCGTGGGGCACGGCGACACCACGGTGTGGGACCACTTAGTAGTAGCGGCGGTCCACTGGTCCGCGCTACTGCTAACTCCCTACCTGTAGCGCTGGAATGTACCACGCGCTACTAATAAGTAACATTAGCGCTTCTCCTCTTACCCGCGCTACTGCTAATGTTCTATCTATAAGCTTTCTCCTAGTAGTGTTAGCTAGTTGTTCGTGATTCCACAGTTTCAAACATCACGTTGAAGTGCATACCTAAAAATAATTGATTACCATAGATAACCTTCTAATACTTAGCGAATGGGATAACAAACTCAGTCGGGCTGGCCCTGAAAATACAAAGTTTGGATGTTATGATTTGAAATGCCATTGTGATTCACCAAAAATGAGCTAATCAACGGTTAATGTTGGACATTAAGCCGCAGAACAAACCTGAGGTTATATAAGATGGTAGTGGGCTGTTGTTGGTAGCAGCATGGGCTGCTGTAGCAAGAGTCCCTATATGCATGCTGTCACTTGAAAGGATAAATGATGATATGTTCGTCGGTTGCCCATTAGCACGCATGATTCCTAGTAGAGTATGTGGCCTTTCGTCCCTACAGACCAGGGCCGGTCCTATGCCATGGCAAAAGGTGTGGTGCCCTAGGGCCCATCTCAAAAAAGGGCACAATATATCTTTATAACTAAATAAATTTAAAAAAATATGATTTACAGAACATAACATCAGCAAGTGTGCAGGGGGGCAAGGGCCCCTCTCACAATGATGTATTTATTCTATAGTTGTTTATGGTTGAGTACATGTATCTTGTAATCATCATTTGTATCATATAATCATATATACATCATGTATTAAGCGATAATCCAACCTGGAACCCCGGGCTCAGATGAGCCCGGTGAACAGTACCTCAATTGAAAGTAGAAAAAAAATTCAAAAAATTCCAATTTTTTTTGTGGTGCAAGATGCTTCTATGCATGAACTTCGTGCAAAATTTTGTGAAGTTTGGACATTCGAGGAGCTCGTGGCAAAAAAGACAAAATCAGACGTGAACAGTGTGGTTTTCAAAAGTTTCTCAGACATCCGAAATTTGTCTTTTTTGCCACGAGCTCCTCGAATGTCCAAACTTCACAAAATTTTGCACGGAGTTCACGCATAGGAGCATCTTGCACCACAAAAATAATTGGAATTTTTTGAACTTTTTTCTATTTTAAATCACGGTACTGTTCATGCCCGGGCTCATCTGAGCCCGGGCACCAAATCGCCGCTCTCATGTATTAAGACTTTATTTTGTAACTAAAATTACATTTCAATGTTTTATGCCCTTATAATGATTTCCATGATGCGATATATACGGGTGAAAGTATTTATATTACTTTGTTATAGTTGTTATGTCAATTGTATCTCATTCGCACTAGGGCCGACCCTACTACAGATATACTTAAAATTTAACAAGGCATAATCACTGTCAGTTTCCCGTCATTAATAAGAAGGAAAATATTTATGGAAATGTAAATAATAATAAAACTAGTATCTCCAATACACTTGTTTAGTTCAAACTTGAAAGATATATTATCAGAATAAGTGCTCTACCTAGCTAACGAAAATGACAGAATCTCCCGCAAGCAACCTCTTGCGGTCTTGCCAATAAAAAAGAGACTCTAGCTAGTTGTAATCAAATGTCTTTTTGGTTGATCTGTTCATAACAACACACTGCATATAACGATCCTTTTGCATCTTGAAAGATTTCCACAATGCTAAGACTTCTTACCCCCTATGTATGTGACAAAATGTCCACAAATTATCATGCAAATCCCTAGATAGCTTGTATCTTCTGAACGGGCCGGTGTTTCCATTGAGTAGTTCTAGAAGAATATGCAGCAAGAACAATTTAATTATAAGGATTGATGATAGAGAAAACAAACTAAACTGGTTTGGACTCCAATCTTTACATACAAGAGGTGGAAACATCTTTTCTGCAGCTCGGTGAGGCAGAAAGAAGCCCGAATGCTTCTTTGTATCGGTGGCAGTCAGTCTCGTATAGAAGAACTCATTATGTGGCCTTGCTTGTTTGAGAGCTAGCTAGCTCTGATAGTTGTTGTGCCTCCTTTCCATAGTGATCATAATTCAAACCAATCAAAATACAAATAACCATGCTAGCATACATGAACGGAAGGGTGCCAAGGGAAGTTCTAAAAAGAAACAACAAAGACATTGGATACTTACTGAAGTAACTGGCTCAGGACCGCCCTAGGCCTTGCAAGAAGTGCGACAACTTAGGGCCCATTACATCTACATACATGAGTACATTACTGATTTTTCTTCTTCTCCAAAACATGTCAACACAAAGGATCTTTGGTGATGGGTATTTAACTCTATCAACCATGACTGAATAGTTAATTCAGAATTGTGGGGCTTGGACCACTCCCCTACTTGTATATTAGGGGGGGGGGGGGTTGTATTATTTAATCACAGATACCTGATAGATTAAGGCCTTATTTGATAATGAAAATTACATTTCTACATACTTATGATGACAAAATGCTTTTCAAGATAGGCAATATATACCGGTGAAAGTATTACTTCTACTCTATTATAGATGTTAGGACCATTGTATAAAATTGGCACTAGGGCCTCCACAATATTAGGGTCGGCCAGAACTAGCTGAAGAGTCATGTTTGCATAACCTTCATGTGCTTCTAGGTCAGCCTGAAACAAATAGAAATTCTTTTAGTATACATGATTACGTGCAGAAAGAAAAAAAATATAGGCATGTGGCAGTAGATTAAATGTAAAGTGATGTTGTGCAGTAGGCATATCAGCTCAGAGGGAAGATTTGGGTAGTTTGGAACATGGGCGTCAACATCATTCTGCATAGAAGTTGCAACCTGCCAAATGGAACATGCTTAAATCCCAGACCCATGCAACTTAAACATGATCATAAATTAAATGGAGGACATACTAGTATATATCACGAGTAATCACGAAAGACAATAGAAGAATAATAACTTTTTTCCGTTTTATCTTCAAATTATAAACTTTCAATGGAATGAAATGAATGAGACCACAAAGGTAATCAAAGTTATGTTAACCGATAGTGGCGGAGCTACAATACTAAACCTGGGCGGGCCAGTACAAAGGAAAACCCACTATTTTTCCTCTCATGGCCCAGTCAAGTATTAACCCCTCACTGTTTTAGCTAAGGTCTGGGCGGGCCATGGCCCATTTGGCCTGGCTGGAGCTCTGCCAGTGTTAACCGATGCTCCACTTCTGAATCTAATTTTAGATTCAGAAGTGGAGCATCGGTTAACACTGGCCCACTAGTGTTTTATGCTCCACTTCATAAATTAATTTATGCTCCTTTAATGTATTATAGTGTGTTTACTTATCCATGATGTCCTTAATTTATGCTCGAGTATTTTAGATTTTATGAGTTCAACGAAAGAATTGATTGAGCTTTCTAGAGTAAATCATATTTTTTTGTCAAGTTTCGATGTCACCAACTGAGCATCTGAGATATCAACAAATAAGTTGTCCTTAAATATATTCGTCAACTCTTTATTGGTGGTGGTGCTTGTTTTTTGTCCAGTTAGAGCATCTACAACCGGATCCCTCAAACCCTAACTAAACGTTTGGGCAGACAACCCGGTCACCTACGGTTACAAAATGGCCACCCAACCAGACCCCCCACACCCAACCAGAACGTCCGGGCTGTCCGGCACCCCCGAACCCAACCCATATGCCGGGCGGATATGGGGATGCCTAGACACCTCCTCCACGTCAGACTGACAGGCGGGACCCGCACAAAAACCAATCGGTCCACTGGCTTCCTCCCTTGATTTGGTGAGTATGCATTCATGCCACCACTCGAGGGACCAAATCCAGCAATTTAAGCCGGACAACGAGGAAACCCTAGTCGCCCCCAATTTTCTCCTCCCACGTCCATTTCCCCTTCCGCTCTGACATCGCCGTCGCCATGGTCCGGAAGAAAATTACCTACTACAATATGCTCATGCTCGAGCGACAGGCGGAGATCGCTACCGAGGAAGCACGCCGCCCCGCTCAGATTGCGGCGGAGTAGGATGATGCTCGGAGGAGGAGGAGGTGCCAGAGGACGAGGAGGAGGCATTGGAGGACATGGAGGAGGAGACGGAGTTCCAACACACCCAAGCCACGGAGGTGGCACACAGTTCGAGGCGGAGCAAGCGGCCATCCTCAACTCGATCCAATCCAAGTGAGAGGTCACGGCGAAGTAGGTGGGAACCAATGTTTCGTCGGTGAGGTGTGGTTCAAGCTTTATTTTTTGAACCGGGCTTTACCCCTTTCCATTTCAAATGAACGGAAATACAACCAGTTCCAGAGAACATTGTCAGGGGAAGGGAAAGAGGTAGAGCGAGCTCAAGCACTGCCAGGAACCCACTGCCATTCGCTCGCCATCGAAACGAATGCTGTGGGGCAAAAACCTGGGCAGCACACAAAGTACAAAAGCACTCATACGCTTACAACATCCACCACAGGCATCAGGAAACCACTCTAGTTTGAGCAAAAGAAACAGCGAATCCTACGAAGATGTACTCCCAAGAGCTTCCTCCCTCGCAGCAGAGGTATGAAGAAGCGCGTTCGTCATGTTCCTCCGATCGCATGACTTACAGCATCGCACATCTTCATCAGCTGCATCGTGCTGGCCCTGATCATCTCGACACCTGAGCGCAGCTTGTCGACGTCACCTCCCTGTTGCAACCCTGTCCAGTACAAAAGAAAAGAGCACATAGAAAACACAATTTCAAAGGGGGTCTTAATCTGTTTCTTTTCGAAGGTAGCCCGGTTGCGTGCAAGCCAAATGGCCCAGCAGGCAGCCGCAAGACCAACCGTATAAAACTTCTCTCCACCAGGGAGGAAAGCATGACACCAAGCAAAGAATTGCCAGTAGTTGTTAGGGCATCTGTCCGTGCCAAGGACCCCCCCAACTGATCACCACACAACTTTGGCCACCGGACATGTAAAGAAAAGATGTTGTGAGGTTTCCACCTCATTACAAAAAGAACAGGCTGGGTTCCCGGGCAATTTCTTTTTTCTCATCACTTGTCTAGTCAGGACCGCATCCCGCGAAAGTTGCCACAGGAATATTTTGATCTTAAGAGGTATTTTAGCCTTCCAGATCCATTTATAATGGCACCCACTAAGTGGCTTTTCAAGCCACTTATACACAGATTTGGTGCTGAATTTACCATTTTGATTTAAGCCCCACGATATCCGATCATCTTTATCAGTGAGAGGTAGGTCATTAATAATTTTGCGAATATTCTCCCACTGCCCGAGCAAATCAGGTGTGAGCCTTCGCCTGAAGAAGGAATTTACCTCGGCCTTACCCACCTGGTTCACAGTACATCCCGGGGTGTTACAAATATCAAAAAGCTGTGGATATTGTTCCTGAAACGAGGGCAGCACGTTGATGGAATCTTTCCACACCCTAGCAATGTTTCCCGACTCAACAATGATTTTCCTACCAACCATATAGATTTCCTTAACTTTCAACAAAGCTTTCCAGCAGGGGGAATCGGAAAACCTGGGGCCAACCTCAGCCACCATTCTGTTGCGAAGGTAACGAGCACGAACAATGTCTTGCCACACCCCGTTTTGAGTTTCAAGTTTCCACCACCATTTAACCATAAGACTGATGTTCTGTTTCCGAAGGTCTTTGATCCTGAGACCACCCTTCTCTTTGGATCTACAAATTCTATTCCATTTGACAAGATAGTATCTTTTTTTCTTGTTGCACCCTTGCCAGAAAAACCTCCTTCTATGTTTATCCAGCCTTTCAATGAAAGTTTTGTTCATCAGCCACATGGACATGTGGTATAAAGAAATCTGAGTAATGATAGAATCTAATAGATTATGTCTCCCTCCCATGGAGGCAGCATTACCTATCCAAGCCTCAAATCTTTTGAGATATTTACAAACTATAAACTCCCAATCAGAATTCCTAAGATTGGTATAGCTGACAGGCATACCAAGATACTTAATGGGAAAGCTGCCAATATCGCAGTTGAACAAATCAGCATACTCTTTTATTACAGATTCATCCCCACCCACAGTAAGGATCTCACTTTTTTGAAAGTTCACTTTTAACCCAGACATCATCTCGAACATATAAAGCAGCAACTTCAGGTTAACTGCTTTGTCTATATCATGATCTAGGCAAATGATTGTGTCATCTACATATTGCAATACGGCCACCCCATCAGGAATTAGGTCAACAAGCAGCTTGTTACGTTGAGCATTCTTAATCATTTTAGTAAGGCACTCAGCGGCCAGATTAAACAGGAAAGGGGAGTGTGGGTCACCCTTTCGCACTTTGAAAGTACGGCCCCACACTATTATTAAGTTTGATGCTCACCGTGCCATTACGGAGGATCTGGTTGATCCACCCGCACCAGATTTCATTAAAGCCCCGTAATCTATGACATTCCAGCAGGAAGTCCCAATTCACCTTATCATAGGCCTTTTCAAAGTCAAGTTTCAACACAATACCAACTTTCTTTTTCACATAAGTATAATTGAGGATCTCATGGAGTGAGAGAACACCATCCATAATGTTCCTACCTTTAACAAAAGCATTTTGAACAGGGCTGATCAATTTATCAGCATACACCGACACGCGGCGGTCCAAAACTTTAGTAATGAGCTTATATGGGCATCTAAGTAGGCAGGTGTGGTTCAAGCTGTTCAGATCAAGAGAGATTGAGGCATTGAGCCTTTGGCTTCCAGCATCCATGACACAACAAGAGAACGGTGGTGTTCCCTCTTTGACAGAGTACCACGTAGAAGGAAAAACGAGCTAGTGGCAGTTGCAATGGAGGGCATGCGTAAGCTGTGGCTCAAGCGGAATTCGAGGCTTTTCAATCACATGCCCAATTTAGCTATTGATGAGGTCGCCCTTTGGGAGAAAGCAGGCAGAAGGCAGACAATAGCGAGGGCGAGGAGTAGTTTTAGATCTTGTGGTTGCCGATGGTTTCACCCATTGATAGCTTGTAAATGACTTGCTTTTCCCACCAATCCTAATGGAAATGACGGGCAACTTAGGTTGCAGTTTCATGAAAGAAAAATGTGTAATGAGCATTGTATTTTTATTTTATTCAAAAAAGCGAAATGGATCTCGAGCTACAGGGAGCCTTTTTTTTCTTCTTATAAAGAACACAAACATTATGTTGAGACCTAAAGCGACTCTGGAAATGTACACACCCCTTATAGATGTGTAGCATATGCGTACGGATTTTCATCAATATATCTTTTTTGTTAGTGGAGTACACAAAAGTCAATAAAGACAAAGACATGGATAAAATTGGGACAGCTCTTTTTTTTTAGAGATACTAATCTGTTTGTTTCTGTATACTAGTCCATCCGTCCCACAATATACTTATATTACGGGACAGAGGAAGTATTATTTAACAAAATGTTACAGATAGACAGGAAGCATATGTACGTGTCCTTTTTTTGAAAGAAAAAAAGAATATACTGAGCACCAAGGTGCTCGGGCGCCGTACGCATCCCGTGAAAGCAAAGCGCGACCGCGATCGATAGAGGATGTGCATGTTCGTTTGGTGATCACTCTCTCCGTGTTCGATCTAGGCTAGCTCTTGCGTGTAGGACGTACGTACTTGTTCCGGAAACTGTTGTGCCACGCGATTGGTCGTCGGCCGACTTCAAAACCGTCACTGTGCTTGCTTTGAACTCGAAACCACACACTGTAACTGTCACACGGCCGGCGACGTGTCAACTCGAGGCGCTTGACTAAGCTGCGAACGCTTGGCCTTGACTAGGTGGCCTCTTATGCTAAGTTAGGATACGACTGGCGTACGCGTTGTGGAGTGTTTGACGAAAATTTAAGTTAACTGCAATGACACTGCACTGCGACGTCGAGGACTTTATTATACTAGCTCTGCTGTGCATGGGCTCCCCCTTTTTTTAGTTACAGTGGTTTTAAGGGCTCCCACCAAGGTAGACCCAACGTGCATATATGTGCGTGGTGGCACCATAGCCACCTTTTTTTTTTTTGAAAGATCCAGCAAATTACTGGCTTCAATTAGATTTAGCAGAAAGTAGCGGAAGAACAACATGGGGAGGATTCGAAGATCAAAGACAAAAGAAAAACAGCAACCCTATTGGCTGCCGAACAACACTACACTTACACGGCGGAACGCCATCCACCCACAGCAAGACAACGCAGCTCCGACTCCGGCGGAATAACTACGGAGAACAAAGCAATGTTGGTGTCACAGAGGATCACCGAACGGACCACCTGTCGCTCGTCATCGTACACCACCAGTGCCCCGCACCGTAGCTTCGGCTTCACAACAACAAGCAGCCGAGGTAAACTCACGGACATGCCGGAGAAGAGCCGACTACCATGACCAATGCCATGCCTCCGACAATGCTCACCACCGTCATCGTTGCCACAGAAGCCAAACCGCCCTAATTGCCAGACGGACACGACCAAGCAGCACGAACGACAGCCCCCACCTATCACTGGTCCCTCTGGCCGGTAAGGAGCTCCTAGAACGATGCCCCAAGAGGTGCGACGCACGTCGCCATCATCGCCCGATCCTAGGGGATCAAGGGTTTCCCCCGAGCATCCTTGCGTAGTGGAGCGAGCAGGAACGCCTCAGCGACGCCTTCAAGAAGGAAGCGGTGCCCGCAGACGTTGCCGTCGCCTGCCCCGGCCAAAAACCGGCAGCAAAGTCTTCACCCGGCGCTGCACCTCCAACCACCAAACCCGAGCCAGACCACCACCGCAGACACACGGCCGGCGGCCGCCAGCCCCATGCGCCCAACGTCCGCCGCAACCACCATCAGATCTGGACGCCGGGGCCCAGGTCTCCATCTCGACCCTGCATAGCCTAGACACGTCCAGCAGCAAGGGCTCTCCGCCGCAGGCCCGCAGGAACCCAGATCCGGACCTGCCGCCTGCGGATCTAGCGCCGCCGCCATGCCCCGCCCTTCCCCAGCCCCTGCCGCACGACCACTGCAGTGCCTTGTCGCGCAGCAGCCGAGCCGATCCAACATCGCAGGGCACCGCGCGCAACCACCCGATCTGAGGAGAAGCCTCCAGTAGACCGAGCCACCGGATCCCTACGAGGCCGACGCCATATGCCCCGCGGACCCAACAGGCGCGGCCGAGCAGCCGTCGGGCCACCAACCACCAAAGCGATGGATCTGGGCAGAGACCCAGCCAGATCGCCGCCCGAGCTGGATGCCGCCTCCCCGCTAAGCTGTCGCGTGTCCCGGCCGCAGCCACCTCACTCCGCGGCGAGCGCGCGCCCCCGCACCTTCCGGGCACGCCGGACTGCACCGGCCCAACGCCGCCATGTCCAGCGCCTTCGCTTGGCGAAGCTGCCCCGCGCAGCACACCTCACGAGCGGGAAAGGGAGAGCCCGCCGCCGCCGACGCCGGCCAGGCTTTGCCCAGCGGCGCTTGCCGACGGCAGTAGGGAGGAGGGGTGGCGGTGGGTGAGGGTGTCCCGGACTAAGGGGTACTCGGGCTGCCAGCCTGTCTATCGTGGGCCGGACTGATGGGCCGCTCCTAGTTCATCGTAGGAAGGCCGGACTATAGGCGACCCCGGGCTCCAGAAGGAAACCTCCGAAGACTTGACGTGTCCTCCAAGACAGGTCTAACGTGACTTGCATGTTTATCCCCCTGGTGGCAACCGACCATATGTAACCCTAGGTACCCCTGGTGTCTATATAAACCAGAGGGTTTAGTCCGTAGAGGCAGGAACCTTCATCATCATACCCACCTAGGGTTTAGTTCATCCGATCTCGAGGTAGATCAATTCTGTAATTGTCATACTCGCACATCAATACAACCAAGCAGGACGTAGGGTTTTACCTCTTCGAGAGGGCCCGAACCTGGGTAATCGCTGTCTCTACGTTCCCTATTACCCATTGGCTCCAAGATCCACAGTTCGGGACCCCCTACCCGAGATCTGCCGGTTTTAGTGCCGACATTGGTGCTTTCATTGAGAGTTCCGCTGTGGCATCATCAAGGATCAATGGCTCGCTTAGTCATCAGCGACGGCATCCGCTGCAGGGACGCCTTCGTTCCCGGCCAGCTCTTCGCGTTTGGTAGCATCATGCTGCACGCTGATCCTACCGGTCGCCTCGGCCGGGTCGGTAGCTCTACCCCCGATCAGGAGATCAGGTTTGGAAACCTAGAGTTCGCCGCCGACTCCCGGGGAGACCTTATTCTCGCAGGACCCTCGGCTTCACCTGAAGGACCCGCAAACCCTGAGGTTTTGACTTCGGGTTCGGCTTACCCCGCTATCGGATCAGCCAACACTATGGATCCAACCCTGAGCCCGGATCCAATCTCTACGCTCGAGGCCCAAGATCAGCCTTGGCCGAGCACGACTTCGGGGCAATGTCAAACGCTCCCAGCACAACAATACTGCGGGTTGACCCCGAGAACTGCCAGAACATGGATCCGACGGATCTCTCGCTATTAAACGGGATACTAGATCGGATCCAGGCCATGGGGATTACCGACGGCCAGTCCTCGGTCTACGACCAGATCGGGCTTAAAGCCGACGACAGGGAAATTTACATCCCTCCTGCCGCCCACTAAGTCGCCACTATCGAAGACTCGGCCGAGGGCTTGTCCCTCCTCCCTCTGGAGCCAAGAGCGGATTGGGTACAAATTTCCGATCATCAAGCTCCGTCCTCAAGCTCGGCAGTCGACCTCTGCTCCGGAGAGAGACCAGAGCCGAAGTCCGATTCGGCGCACGACCTCGAGTCTACGCAACCGTGCCCGGCTAAGAATTTGAATCCAGAGCCCGGCACGTCGGACTCCATATCGGTCCAGGACACAGCCGCCAGGACCCCGGTCTCACATCCTGTTTGGATCAAAAAAATTATCCCACCCACCCCCCACATCGAGTACTGCCCAAGTAACCCAGGATGGCCCGACATATGGGATCTAATGTACGTAAAACAACAGCCCGGAGAGACAGGCCGGCAATTCTGGACTAGATTCATAAACGTCAAAAACAAGATAGCGGATTGTTGCGACAAGGAAACTCTGGCGGCTTTCCGGCATAACTGCCAAATCGAAGGCATTTTAAACGCCCTCGCCCGCCGTCACATTCAAAACTTCTCCGAGTTATTAGACTTGGTGTCCAAATACTGCACCATGGAGGACGTTTGGCAGGCTCAGCAAGAGCAAACGGAGTCAATCCATGCCGAAGAATCAAGACGAGCTCGGGCGAAACGCACACACCCCCGCCGGTCAGCTCAATATGAGTCATCTGAGAAAAAGAAGAAACTCGTGGCCGGATCCAGAACGGTTCTCGATGAACTACTGGACAAACCGTGCCCTATACACTCTGTCTTGCTCAACACAAACCCAACTCACAGCCTTCGAGCTTGCTGGGTGGTCAGGCAAGTTGCCAAGAGCGGCGAAGCCATCCTCGGAGGCTCATACTCAAATAGACGTCTAGCAACTCCCTCAGACGACGACGCCGAGATCCTAACAATCTACGAGACGTATTCCTCAAAAAATCAAAGGAAAAGAGCCCTTCGAGAGCTCGGTCAAATTCATCACGTGGCAACGACGGACTCATGGACAGACACACATATCACTTTCGGCGAAGAAGACCAGCCAAGGTCCCACCCTATCCGAGCTGCTGCCGCCCTTGTCCTTGATCCCATAGTAGACGGATTTCACCTCCAAATGGTGTTAATGGACGATGGCAGTGGATTAAACCTCATTTACGAGAACACCTTGGACAAAATGCAGTTCGACAGGTCTCGTATCGAGCAAAGTTACACCACCTTTCGAGGGATCATCCCTGGAAAGGAGGCACGTTGCAGTGGCCGAGTCACCCTCGATGTTGTCTTCGGAACTCCCGAGAACTATCTATTCAAGGAATTACTTTTCCACATTGTGCCTTTCTGCAGTGGTTACCACGCCTTATTGGGGCGTGACACATTTGCGTGGTTCCATGCTATCCCACATTATGGGTATATGAAACTCAAGATGCCAGGGCCAAACGGCGTGATCACAGTCACAGGTAATCCAGACAGGGCTCTTCGGGCCGAGAATAAAACAGCATCGCTCGCCCTCGAAGCATTATCCGAAGCCCTCGCAGCCGAAGAATTAACCGCACTCCATTCAACGGTGGATAAGGACGATGTAATCCTTGACAAAAGGCCCAAATCCACATCTTTCAAACCAGCAGACAAAATTGTCAAATTCCAAGTGCATCCGACGGATCCCAACAAGACGACATCCATTGGAGCTCAGCTGGACCCCGCGGTCGATGAAGCATTACGCAATTTTTTGCGCGAAAATTGGGACATCTTCGCCTGGCACCCTTCAGACATGCCAGGGATCCCACGAAATTTAGCCGAGCATAGCTTGAACATAATTAAAGGTTTCAAGCCCGTCAAACAGGCATTACGCTGATTTTCTGAACCCAAGTGTCAAGCTATGGGTGAAGAATTGGCAAAATTGCTCGAAGCCGGATTTATCCGAGATATCAAACATCCCGAGTGGTTGGCTAATCTGGTCATGGTACCTAAGAAAGACAAATCCTGGCGGTTGTGTGTCGATTTCAAGGACCTAAATAAGGCCTGCCCCAAGGATCCTTTCCCCCTGCCCCGCATTGACCAGATCATAGATGCCACTGCGGGGCATGACTCACTATGTTTTCTCGATGCCTACTCCGGATACCATTAGAATAAGATGAAGTAGTCCGATCAAGCGGCCACAGCCTTCATCACCCCCTATGGGCCGTTCTGTTTCAACACAATGCCCTTCGGTTTAAAAAACGCAGGTGCTACATACCAGCGCATGATCCAAACATGCCTGGAAAAACAGATTGGGAAAACGGTAGAGGCATATGTGGATGACGTGGTTATCAAAACCAAACACGTCAGTTAGCTTGTAGACGACCTCCGTCAAACCTTCGACAGTCTGCGGACTTATGATATATGGCTCAATCCAGACAAATGTGTCTTTGGAGTGCCTGCGGGCAAGCTGCTCGGATTTATTGTCTCCCATAGAGGAATAGAGGCTAATCCAGCCAAAATCCGAGCCCTATCCGAGCTAGCGGTTCCTACTGAGCTAAAACATGTCCAAAAACTGGCCGGCTGTGTGGCAGCCTTGAGCCGCTTCATTTCACGCCTTGGAGAAAAGGCCCTACCACTTTATAGGTTGCTTAAACGGACCAAAAACTTCAAATAGACTAGCGAGGAAGCTGCCGCACTAGAGGAAATCAAAACTTTACTGGCTAGCAATCCCATCTTGGCAGCACCCAGCTGTGGTGAGCCAATGCTGCTATACATTTCGGCCACAAACCAAGTGGTCAGTGCAGTCCTCGTCGTTGAACGAGAGGCAGAAGGTCACAAGCTCCAGGTGCAAAAGCCAGTCTATTATGTATCCGAAGTGCTCACCCCGTGTAAAACAAGGTATCCGCATTACCAGAAGATCGCCTACGCAGTTTTCATGGCATCCCGAAAGCTCCGACACTATTTTCAAGAGTGTTCGGTCACGGTGGCATCCGAAGTACCCCTGAATGATATAATTAACAACAGGGACGCCACGGGCCGTATAGCCAAATGGGCCATTGAGCTCCTCCCCTTTGAAATCACCTACCGACCGCGTCGAGCTATTAAATCTCAGGTGTTGGCGGATTTTGTGGTAGAATGGACGGAAGCCGAACTCCCTAGAGAATACAGTACATATTCGCATTGGACGATGTACTTCGGCGGTTCCAAAATGCTCGCCGGATTGGGAGTTGGGGTGGTCCTCACATGTCCCACCGGCGACAATATCCGGTACGTACTGCAGATTATGTACGCCGACTCTAACAACGCAGCCGAATACGAGGCTCTATTGCATGGACTGCGGATGGCAGTGTCAATGGGTGTGCAGCAGCTCGAGGTTCGGGGAGACTCGAATCTCGCCATCTCTCAAGTCAATGGCGAGTTCGACGCAAAAGACCCGAAAATGATAGCGTATCGCAATGCCGTCCTAAAAATATCCGCCCGGTTTGAAGGGCTGGAGTTCCACCACGTCTCTAGAGATGGCAACCAAGCTGCCGATGTCCTTGCTCAAATGGGCGCTAAACGTGATCGCGTTCCCGAGAACACCTTTTTGGAATGACTCTTCAAGCCGTCCGTGGTGTGGCAGGATGATGGCAAGGACGCTGAAACCAAGGACTTGGGAGAGCTTATCCCCCCGATCACTGAACCAGACGAAGGAATTATCGGGGGCTCGGCAATCGAAGAAACGGCTTCGGCCCACGAAGTCATGGTAGTCATTGCGCCATGGACCGAGCCCTTCCTCACATACCTTCTCCTCCAGGAGCTACCCGATGACCAGACTGAGGCAAGGCGCATAATTCGGCGATCTAAAGCCTATAAGGTCCACGAGGGTGAACTTTACAAGAAAAGCACCACCGGAGTCCTCCAAAGATGTATATCCGAAGAGGAGGGGAGACAGCTCTTGGCCAAGATTCACGCTGGCATGGGCGGTCACCACGCAGCAGCTCGGGCCCTGGTCAGCAAGGCCTTCCGAGCTGGGTTCTTTTGGCCCACTGCCCGCTCAGACGCCCAAACGTTGGTTCAACATTGTGTTGGATGCCAGCTCTTCGCAAATCAAAGTCACATGCCCCCCACGGCTCTTCGGACGATACCGATCACTTGGCCTTTTGCGGTCTGGGGGCTGGACATGGTCGGACCACTTAAAGGGGGGACCAAGAAAAAGAAGTATCTACTCGTTATGGTCGACAAATTCACCAAATGGATTGAAGCGAAACCAGTAACTTCAGCCAAGTCCGGGCCGGTCATCGATTTTATATCCGGCGTGGTTCACCGTTATGGTGTCCCCCATAGCATAATAACGGACAATGGATCCAATTTTACTGCCCAGGAAGTAAAGGACTGGTGCGCTAACTTAGGCATTAAGCTTGACTATGCCTCTGCATACCACCCACAGTCCAATGGACAAGTCGAGCGAGCTAATGGACTAGTTTTGAGCGGCATTAAGCCCCGTTTGGTCCATTCTCCAAAAGAGTCTGACTGCCACTAGGTGGAGGAGCTCGACTTCGTACTATGGGGCCTGCGCACCACTCCCAATCGATCCATGGTCTATACACCGTTTTTCATGGTGTATGGGGCAGAGGCGGTTCTCCCCAGCGACCTTATTCATGACGCACCCAGAGTACGCATGTATGAAGAAAGGGAGGCTGAGCTAGATCGGCAGGATGACCTGGACGCCTTGGAAGAAGAGCGTGACGTAGCTCGGGCTCGTTCTACTTTTTATCAGCAGCAGGCCCGACGCTACCAGAGTAGGGAAGTTCGGGCGAAGGCATATAATGTGGGCGACCTCGTCCTACGCCTCCCGGAGAAGCAGAAGCATAAGCTGTCACCCAAATGGGAGGGGCCCTTCATAATTGATCCGGTACTCGCAGGAGGAGCGTATCGTCTCCGCGACCCAAAGGACAATCGCCTCGAACCAAACCCATGGAACGCCGCTCGGCTTCAGTGCTTCTACGGCTAGACCAGCGCCATCACCCTCTTCGGTTTACCCTTCTCGAATTTATATTTTCTCTTTCTCATATGGCTAGTATTTCCCAGGTTGTGTTCAGTCAAGCCGAGCTACATTAAGTTTTTCTCGACAAACATCTTCAAATGTACCACACGTTTTTACCCGGGGGCTTCTTTTACGAAGCCGATAATACATCCTCTGTGCAACCATCAGTTTTGTCATGTTTGCAACCTTCCAGTATCATTTTAAAGCCATCATATGCATCAATTTGACTTCAGATTTGGCCAAGCTGGGTTGCCTCGCTCCTATGCTTACTCCCTACGTTCCCGATTGTTCGGCTAGGGAGTAAAGGGAGCACCTTGATACGTCCATTTTGCATCATGTTTTCCTACTGTTATTTATAGTGTTTTTAATCAATATAACACTTTGTGGAGCAATTCTAATGCCTTTTCTCTCTTAATATGCATGATTTACACAAGGAGGGAGATTGCCGGCAGCTGGAATTCTGGACCTAAAAAAGCTATGTCAGAGATACCTATTCTGCACATCTCCAAATGAGCTGAAATTTCACGGAGAATTATTTTGGAATAAATAAAAAATACTGGAGCCAAGAAGTACCATAGGGGGCCACCCAGGTGCCCACGAGGCACCAGGGCGCGCCACCCCCCCAGGCACACCCTGGTGGCTCGTGGGGCACCTGGCCAGTCCCTAGCCCCCATTTTCTGGTATATAAGTCATTTTGCCCTAGAAAAAATATAGAGAAGACTTTTGGGATGGTGCGCCGCCGTCTTGAGGCGGAACTTGGGCAGGAGCACTTTTGCTCTCCGGCGGAGCAATTCTGCTGGGGATACTTCCCTCCGGGAGGGGGAAATCGTCGCCATCGACATCACCAACGATCCTCTCATCGTGGGAGGACTAATCTTCATCAACATCTTCACCAGCACCATCTCATCTCAAACCCTAGTTCATCTCTTGTATTCAATCTTTGTCTCAAAACCTCAGATTGGTACCTGTGGGTTGCTAGTTGTGTTGATTACATCTTGTAGTTGATGCTAGTTGGTTTATTTGGTGCAAGATTATATGTTCAGATCTATTATGCTATTCAATACCCCTCTGATCTTGGACATGAATATGATGTGTGAGTAGTTACTTTTGTTCTTGAGGACATGGGAGAAGTCTTGTCATAAGTAATCATGTGAATTTGGTATTCGTTCGATATTTTGATGATATGTATGTTGTTGATTCTCTTAGTGGTATCATGTGAACGTCGACTACATGACACTTCACCATCTTTGGGCCTAAGGGAATGCATTGTGGAGTAGTAATTAGATGATGGGTTGCTAGAGTGACAGAACCTTAAACCCTAGTTTATGCGCTATTCCGTAAGGGGCTGATTTGGATCCATATGTTTAATGCTATGGTTAGAGTTACCTTAATTCTTCTTTCATAGTTGCGGATGCTTGCGAGAGGGGCTAATCATAACTGGGAGGTTTGTTCAAGTAAGAACAGCACCCAAGCACCGGTCCACCCACATATCAAATTATCAAAGTAGCGAACGCGAATCAAAACCAACATGATGAAAGTGACAAGATGAAATTCCCATGTCTCCTCAAGAACGCTTTACTTATTATAAGAGATCGTTTCGGCTTGTCCTTTGCTACAAAAAGGATTGGGCCACCTTGCTGCACTCTTTGTTACTATTGCTACTTGTCACTTGTTACAAATTATCTTGCTATCAAACTACTCGTTACCGATAATTTTAGTGCTTGCAGAAAATACCTTGCTGAAAACCGCTTGTCATTTCCTTCTGCTCCTCGTTGGGTTCGACACTCTTACATATCGAAAGGACTACGATTGATCCCCTATACTTGTGGGTCATCAAGACTCTTTTCTGGCGCCGTTGCCGGGGAGTGAAGCACCTTTGGTGAGTGGAATTTGGTAAGGAAACATTTATATTACGTGCTGAAATTTACTGTCACTTGTCACTATGGAAAGTAATCCTTTAAGGGGTTTGTTCGGGGTATCTTCACCTCGACCGGAAACACAAATAGTTTCTCCTCAACCTACTGCACCTACTGAACATATTTCATATGAAATTCCTCCGGGTATGATAGAGAAACTGCTAGCTAATCCTTATGCAGGAGATGGAACGGTACATTCTGATATGCACTTGATCTATGTGGATGAAATTTGTGGATTGTTTAAGCTTGCAGGTTTATCCGGAGATGGAGTTAAGAAGAAAGTATTCCCTTTATCTTTGGAGGGCAAGGCATTGACATGGTATAGGCTATGTGATGATACTGATACATGGGACTGGAACCGATTGAAATTGGAATTCCACCAGAAATTTTATCCTATGCATTTGGTTCATCATGATCGGAATTATATATATAATTTTTGGCCTCGTGAAGGAGAAAGCATCGCTCAAGCTTGGGGGAGGCTTAAGTACATGATGTACACATGCCCCAACCATGAGCTCTCAAGAGAAGTTATCTTACAGAATTTTTATGCTCGGCTTTCTCATGATAATCAAACCATGCTCGATTCTTCTTCGACTGGCTCCTTTATGAAGAAAACTATTGAATTCAGATGGGATCTTCTGGAAAGACTTAAATGCAACTCTGAAGATTGGGAACTCGACAAAGGTAACGAGTCAGGTATAATACTTGAGTTCGATTGTGTTAAATCTTTTATGGCTACCGATGCTTTTCATAAGTTTAGCACTAAATATGGACTTGACTCTGAGATAGTAGCTTCCTTTTGTGAATCATTTGCTACTCATGTTGATCTCCCTAAGGAGAAGTGGTTTAAATATCACCCACCTATTGAATTAAAAGAAGAACCCGTTAGTGTTCAAAAAGAAACAATTGTTTACCATGCTGATCCAGTTGTGCCTACTGCTTATATTGAGAAACCACCTTTTCCTGTTAGGATTAAGAACATGCTAAAGTTTCAACTATGGTTAACAAAAGTAATATTAGAGCACCTAGACCCTCTGAAAAAATTAAAATTGAACCTAATATTGCTTTGGTCAAAGATCTCTTGGTCGATAATATAGATGGGCATGTTATTTACTTCTGTGATGAAGCAGCTAGAATTGCTAAACCAGATCCTAAAGATAAAAACAGACCTGTAGTAGGCATGCCAGTTGTCTCTGTTAAAATAGGAGATCATTGTTATCATGGCTTATGTGATTTGGGTGCTAGTGTGATTTCTATTATGAATGATATTGCACCTGCTGAAATAGAGAACATTGATGTTACTATTAAGCTTGCAAACAGAGATACCATTACACCACTTGGGATCGTTAGAGATGTTGAAGTCTTGTGTGGAAAAATAAAATACCCTATTGATTTTCTAGTCCTCGGTTCTCCACAAGACGATTTTTGTCCCATTATATTTGGTAGACCTTTCTTGAACACTGTTACTGCTAAGATTGATTGCGCTAAAGAAATTGTTAGTGTTGATTTTGGTGGTATGTCTCATGAGTTTAATTTCTCCAAGTTTCGTAGACAACCTCATGATAAGGAATTGCCTAGTAAAGATGAAATTATTGGTCTTGCTTCTATTGCCGTACCTCCTACTGATCCGTTAGAATAATATTTGCTAGACCATGAAAATGATATGCATATGAATGAAAGAAATGAAATAGATAAGATGTTATTTGATTAACCACCTATCCTTAGACACAATTTTCCTGTTGAAACTCTTGGAGGCCCTCCTCCACCTAAAGGTGATCCTGTATTTGAATTGAAGCAATTGCCTGATACATTGAAATATGCTTACCTTGATGAAAAGAAGATATATCCTATTATTATTAGTGCTAACCTTTCAGAGTGTGAAGAAAAGAGATTCACCTAAAACTCTGAGGAAGCACCGAGCTGCTATTGGATATACTCTTGATGATCTTAAGGGCATTAGTCCCACTCTATGTCAGCACAAAATTAATATAGAGCCTGATGCTAAACCAGTTGTCGACCACCAACGATGATTAAATCCTAAGATGAAAGAGGTGGTAAGAACTGAAATATTAAAGCTTCTGGAAGTAGGTATAATCTATCCCATAGCTGATAGTAGATGGGTAAGTCCCGTTCATTGTGTCCCTAAGAAAGGAGGTATTACCGTTGTTCCTAATGATAAAAATGAACTCATTTCACAAAGAATTGTAACTGGTTATAGGATGGTAATTGATTTTAGAAAATTAAACAAAGCTACTAGAAAAGATCATTACCCCTAACCTTTTATTGATCAAATGTTAGAAAGATTGTCTAAGCATACACACTTCTGTTTCCTAGATGGTTATTCTGGTTTTTCTCAAATACCCGTATCACAACCCGACCAAGAGAAAACCACCTTTACTTGTCCTTTTGGAACTTATGCTTATAGACATATGCCTTTTGGTTTAGGCAATGCACCTGCTAGCTTTCAAAGATGTATGGCTGCTATATTCTCTGACTTTTGTGAAAAGATTGTTGAGGTTTTCATGGATGATTTTTCCGTTTACGGAACTTCTTTTGATGATTGCTTAAGCAACCTTGATCGAGTTTTGCAGAGATGTGAAGAAACTAATATTGTCTTGAATTGGGAGAAGTGCCACTTTATGGTGAATGAAGGTATTGTCTTGGGGCATAAAATTTCTGAAAGAGGTATTGAAGTTGATAAAGCTAAGGTTGATGCTATTGAGAAAATGACATGTCCTAAAGATATTAAAGGTATAAGAAGTGATACGTCTCCAACGTATCTATAATTTTTTATTGTTCCATGCTGTTATATTATCAATCTTGGATGTTTTTATATGCATTTATAGCAATTATATATCATTTTTTGAGACAACCTATTAACTTAGTGCCCAGTGCCAGTTGTTGTTTTCTGCCCTGTTTTTGTTTTACTGAATATCAATACCAAACGAAGTGCAAATGCCACGAAACTTTTTGGAGATTTTTTTCTGGACATATACAACATTGGAAGCTTCGGGAGGAGGCCAGAAGCCCCAGGGGTGCCCACGAGGCACCAGGGCACGACTAGGGGGGGGGCAGGCGCGCCCTGGTACCTCGTGGGGCCCACAGAGCTCAGTTTGACCTAATTCCTCCACTATAAATTCACAAAAAATCAGAAACTCTCAGGGGAGTCCACAAAATACTTTTTCCGCCGCCGCAAGTTTCTATTCTCGAGAGATCCCATCTGGAGGCCTTCTCCGGTATTCCGCCGGAGGGGGAATCGATCACGGAGGGGCTCTACATCAAGCTTGTTGCCCTTCCGATGATGCGTGAGTAGTTTACCACAGACCTTTGGGTCCATAGTTAGTAGCTAGATGGCTTCTTCTCTCTTTTTGATCTTCAATACAATGTTCTCCTCGATGTTCTTGGAGTTCTATCCGATGTAATCACTTTTTGCGGTGTGTTTGTTGGGATCCGATGAATTGTGAGTTTATGATCAGATTATCCATGAATATATTTGAGTCTTTGCTGCACTCTTTTATGCATGATTATTATAGCCTCGTATTTCTTCTCCGATCTATTGATTTGGTTTGGCCAACTAGATTGATTTATCTTGCCATGGGAAGAGGTGCTTTGTAATGGGTTCGATCTTGCGATGCTCAATCCCAGTGACAGAAAGGGACATGACACGTATGTATCATTGCTATTAAGGGTAAAAAGATGGGGTTTATTCATACGTGAGTTTATCTTGTCTACTTCATGTCATCATTCTTAAGGCGTTACTCCGTTCTTTTATGGACTTAATACACTAGATGCATGCTGGATAGCGGTCGATGTGTGGAGTAATAGTAGTAGATGCAGGCAGGAGTCGGTGTACTTGTATTGGAAGTGATGCCTATATACATGATCATTGCCTTGGATATTGTCATGATTATTTGCTTTTCTATCAATTGCCCAACAATAATTTGTTTACCCACTGTATGCTATTTTCTTGAGAGAAGCCTCTAGTGAAAACTATGGCCCCCGGGTCTATCTTTATCATTTACTAAAACCCTAAAAATACTTGCTGCAATTTTATTTTATTTATTTTATTTTGTATTTTTGTTTCTAGCTATCTATCTATCTATAACATACAATTTAATCTTGCAAACTTACCACCGAGGGATTGACAATCCCTTGATTGCATTGGGTGCAAGGATTTGTTGTTTGTGTGCAGGTGCTGCTAACGAGGTGTTGCGTGATTCTCCTACTGGATTGATAACCTTGGTTTCATAACTGAGGGAAATACTTACTCTACTGTGCTGCATCACCCCTTCCTCTTCGGGGAAAATACCAACGCAAGCTACAAGTAGCAGGAAGAATTTCTAGCGCCGTTGCCGGGGAGAAGTCACGTCAACACAGTCTCCCGTCAACTTGCCAATTTTTGGCGCCGTTGCCGGGGAGACATCATCAACATCTATCAAGTATCTTTGTATAAACTCTCATCTCCTTGCATGTATTTTATTTGCCTCTTGTTTTCATCTCCCCCACTTCAAATAAGTTTTTGCAAAAATACAAAAATATTTTCCGTTTGCCTTTTTCTTGTTTGCTTGTTTGCTATCTTTGCTTGTGTTGCCTTGTGCCTTCTATTTGCTTGCATCTTCGCTTGCTAGAAATCTATTGATATGGATCCTCATCCACTTGCTAATCTTTTCAAAAGATCCAATTATGATGAACCAATTGCTATTGAGTTGAGTGCAATTGATTATCTCTATGAAGTTTTGCTTGAAAATCATGAACCGGAAAATTGTGATGAAGTGTTGAAAGAAAATTTTTATAAAGTGATTCATGATAGCTCCTTCAATGAAAAGCATGATTGCAATAATGTTATTATAAATTCTATTAATGTCAATTGTGCTAATAATATACAAAACTACGAACTTGGGGATGATAATTTTGTTATATCCACTACTTATTGCAATGATCATGATTGGGGTGATAATGCATCTTATGATCTTGAAAATTTATTTAGGCCTCATGATGAATATGCTATTGATAATAATGTTTGCAATAATATTGAAAGTGGGTTTGGAAGAGTGTCAACTCTAGGTAAAAATAATCCCACATATTTGGAGAGTGTTCAATCTTATGAAATTGTTGATAAAAGTGGGTTTGGAGAGGTCATGACTTTAGTTGATGTTAATCCCACTATTTTGGAAGACTATAAGAATTTTATGCATGTGGATCATGGAGAGAAAAATTTATATGATAGCTATATTGTTGAATTTGATTATGATCCTACATGTAATTATTATGAGAGAGGAAAATATGGTTGTAGAAATTTTCATGTTACTAAATTACCTCTCGTTATGTTGAGATTGTCAATGTTTTATTCCTCTCCTTCGCATATGCTAGATATTTCTCGTCTTGATAACTTGCTTGCATATAAAATGCCTATGCATAGGAAGTATGTTAGACTTAAATCTGTTTGTCACATGTATTATGATGCTCTCTTTGTGCTTCAATTCTTATCTTTCATGTGAGCATCATTGAAATCTCAAAGACTATCTTAATGGCTATGAAGAAAGAGCTTTGTCGTGGGGGTACGACCATCTATGGGGCCATGCAGCCCCTTGTGGTTTGGCGGGGGAGATCGACGAGCACAAAGAGCATGATCAATGGAAAGTGCAAGGGATTTACCCAGGTTCAGGCCGCTGAGAAGCGTAAAACCCTACTCCTGCTTTTGGTGTATTGGATGTGTGAAAGCACAGTACAAGGAGTGCATCTCCCGGCAAGGTGCGGAGAGTGCTGCTACGCGAGATGTGCAAGTGTTTGAAAAGGGGGTCCGAATCCCTCTAACTGTAGCCTTGGCCCTCCTTTTATAGCTCAAGGGGTTACCACAGTGGAAAAATAGTAATTACATGTTGATTAGATAGCAAACAGTGCTATCATAGCTAACTCTGCCAGTTTAGGACAAAGGTATTAAATGCGCCATTAGGTGTCATGTGGAGAGGTAGTCCCGGCAAGGTTTCTGCACCGCTTGCCCAGCTACCTCGTATTATCCTGACACGCCTCCTGGACGGGTGTCATTGGAAGCAAATCCTGTCCCAGCGTGCTGACACGTGTCTGACAAACCTTACCAACCAGCCTGCGCGGTCGACCCCTCACCCACTAGCGAACACCTGTGCGGTGAGGTGGAGCGCTGGAGGGCTAGCGGAAGCTTGCCGGTACGGAGCTTGCCGGGCCTTCACCTTGCCGGTTTAGCCTTGCCGGCAAAGGGGAGTCTTCATCTTCGGTACTAGTTGAGTGCCGTGCCTTGAGCTTTTCCCTAGTGGCTTCCGCAACTAGGTCTTGAGTCATGGTCTTGGCGATTCCCGGCAAGGAGGCCGCTACTGTCTGTGCATAAGTCAGGGTATAAAATACCCATGTTTTATACACCGACAGGAGCCCTCGGGCCTGGGCCATACGCATGTCCGAAGCGTCGTTGGGCTAGGCCCAAACAATGCACAGACACGCGGCAGGAAACTGCTGTTGTAATTTTCGTCATGATGAATATCCTGACGCACGTCTAATCCACGCATTAAATGCGGGTCATGGGAACTTGGACTGTTGCGGTTACATTACGGTAGTGCGCCTGTAAAAGAATGTGGCTGGGGTGAACAGTGAAGAGCCAGCCTTCCCTCGCGCCTTCCCCATAAAAAGGCAACCATGAGGAGGCGCCGCTCATTCACCCCTAGTTTCCCCTGCTTCATCTTCCTAAACTGGCAACAATGAAGAAGCCTACCAAGCCGCTCGATCCCAAGGTGGAAGAGAAGAAGAAGGCGCTGGAGGAGCTGGAGAAGCGGCGGAGGGAGAATGCGATCTTCTCGCCGTGTTCTCTTGACGCCAACGAGCTGATCAGGAGGTACGCGTACATGTGGGGGAGAGATACCAAGGACCACAAGGCGCCCGTAGTGCTTCCTGAAGGCGACAAGGATCCATCAGATTCATATCCGTTCTTCTGCGCCTATTTCTACTACGGCCTGGTTCCCCCATTCTCAGATTTCTTCAGCGCCATGATGTTCAGCTACGGATTCAGGCTGCTAGATTTTACTCCGAACGCAATGACTTGCATGGCGGTTTTCGCCCATCTGTGCGAGAACTTCGTCGGAGTGGCCCCCAATGTGGATCTATTCCACCACTTTTTCATCCCCCGGATCGAAGATAAATCACTCTCCGGCAGCGTGGCCTGGATCCCCAGGGCAAAGACGAAGGGCGAGTACCTTGCCGGGCAGCTCCACCTCAAGTGGGACGAGTGGAGGGCTGAGTGGTGTTGGATCAAGGAGAAGGACTTCCCCCAATTCTGCATACCGCGCATAGTGAGGGTCGAGCGCGACAAGAACTGGAGCAGTATAGGCGCTACTGACGCCAAGCTTCGCCCGGCACTGAACAGGATCGCCCGCCTCAAGGCCGCCAATCTGACCATAGAGATGGTTGGTGCTGATTTCCTCCGAGGACGCATAGCGCCGCTACAAAAGAGGGAAAGATTCTCTTGGCAGTACCAGAACGCCGCCGACATCATGCGGCTGTACCCTGGGACCGCCAACAACTTGTCGGTGATGGAACATGCCTGCCTTTGCGAATAGTTGTTCTGGAAGACTGGCACATTCCACTTGCCGGATAAGATCGTTCCGCTGCACATCAACTCCGCCAAGGATTCCATCCTGGCGGTGATGCCGGACTGCAACGCCCATGGAGTAAAAGCGGACTGGGATCTGCCCACCTTGGAGCATGAGATGGATTGGGCTCCCAACCTGAAGGAGAAAGCTTCCCGGAAAGAAACGGATCTCATCCGGGCCACCACCGAGGAGGAACTGGCGTATATCGCCAGCAAGGCCGCAGAGATCGCGAGGATCAACGCGGTGGGTGGTTCTGATGCCGCGGCAGTCGAGGATGATGAAGAGGAGCATTCCGAGGAAGAGGATGCCGAAGGGCAACAAGAAGAGCATGCCGGGCACGAGTCTGCCAAGGTTGAGGCCGCCGGGACCGAGGCTGCCGGGGATGAGACGGCCGAAGCCGAGGCTGCCGTGGTCGAAGTTGCTAGGACTGAGGCTGCCGGAGAACCTGAAGAAGAAGGCCCTCGAGCCCCGAAGAGGAGGCGTCGGCTTCGGAGGGCGGCCAGTCAAGAGCCGGTGCGTGCTTCTTCACCGAGAGCTGGCCCCACGGTGAAGAAGATGACCACGAAGACCGGCCGCCAGGAAGAAGTTCGCCGGCAATCATCCCGGCGTTCTCGGACTCAACCTCCATCACCTCGGTAAGAGGTTGCCAAGGAAGTCGAATCCTCTCAACCAACGCGCTCACCTCCCCCGGCACTCAAGAGGGCGAGGGAATCGCCTCCTCCAGTGATGTACGACTTCGATGTCCTAGGCGAGTCCGAGGAGGAGGAGTAAGTACTTCTCTTATTCTCGTCAAGCCTTGATTCCATTTAACTGTTATTTTGACTTGATTCCTTTTGCCTTGATAGGGATCCGGAACCGCTCGTGCATCGGTCGAAGCGGCCCAGGTCTGCAGCAACACAGGATCCCGCGGCAAGCGCTGGGTAGGGGGTGCGATGGCTGAAGCCATTGTTACCAGCCCCCAGCCCAGCCCCCTGCATGAGGGCGTGGTGCAGGTGCCTCCCACTAGCACCAGTACTGGAGTCCCTATTGCTGAGCCTGCCGTGGAGACGGGGGAGGTCCGCCAAGAGGAGGAGCGCCAAGAAGCGGATCCAACTGTGGCTCCCCCATCGATCAATGTTCCGGAGAGCGCTTCCCCGACAAGGGCCTCGACCGATGAGCCTGCTCACACAGGGGCCACCCCGACGAGCGGGGCCGCCGACGACCGTGCACCGGCAACGCGAGTTGCCGGGGAAGGAGTCCTTCCTTAGCAAGCACCAATGGGTAATCCTCTTGCCTTTGCATACCTCTTCCGGGAAAGATTTCTCTTTGTCTTCTTGAACTTGACTTGTGGCTATGTGCCCTTATTTTGCTTTTGTTCCTGCTTCGATCTATAGCCCCGACCCCTCCAGAAGAAGGCGACGTTCTTGTGGAGGTAGCCAATATCGCCAGGGATGCCGCTGATGAAGCTGCCAAGGTTTCTGCTGAGGAGGGCCTTGCACAAGTTGCCGAGGAGATCAGAATACTCCCCGAAGAGTCCGAGAGGTCGTACGGCAACACGTCTGACCCCGCCAGGGTGGCTGTGGAGAAGGCGCCTGCCAGCACCGACGCACTGACCCCCGGCAACCAACTAGCGGCGACAACCTTGCTGGCCCCGTCAAGCAGTTTGGCGTTGGTTACTTCCCAGCACGGGTCCGGAGCCCCCAGTTCATCTGGTACCATGGGGCCGAATTTTGACGAAGACATAGCCCGGATCCTCCTCCCTTTGGTCCAGAGAACCGACCAATCCACCGATGTGGCCGACAACGCCGAAGATCTTGCCTTCATGGAAATTATGGCTGTCGGCTTTAAAGGCGTCCAGGAACGGTACGGTCGGAGGTGGGACAAGCTACAGGAGGAACGCAAAGCTGCGGATCTGGTCGACCAGAAGTTGAGAGAGAAGGCGGACGAGCTGCGCACATGGTACAGTCAGCAGGCCCGCAACCTCAATGCTGCCAAAGAGGAGGCGGCAATCCGTGACGGCAAGCTGACAGAGCGCGAAACACTGCTCAATGCCAAAGAGAATGATCTTGCCATACGGGAAGGAGCCCTTGCTGCCACTCTTCGCGGCAAGGATGATGAGATTGAAGCGCTCCTTAAGCAGCGGACCTAAGAGCTGGAAAACGGGCACAAGAGGTTCATCGAAGCTCAGGCCTTGGAGAACGCCGCCAAGCTTACGGAGGTTGTTGACAAAACTGCTGCCGCTAACTCCGCCAAGGTAGAACTGGAGTCCGAGGTGGCCAAATTGAAGGAAGATCTCGTCGGCAGTGGCAAGGAAATCGAGGCTCTCAAGGACGAAGCGCTGAAGGCAGCCCGCACTCTAGGGGGCTTGCAAACGCAGCTGTCGTCCAAGAACCAAGATCTTGATGCCGTCGCCAAGACGATGGGAGATCTGAAATCCCAATTGGCCACCATGGTATCGGCTTCAGAATCCACCAAGGAGAGGGAGGGTCTTGACGGAGAAGCTGGGGAAGGAAGAGGCCTTGAAGAAGGAGGCTGAGAACAACTATGCCCAGCTGCACGAGAACATCTCCCTCTGGACCAGCAGGCTCGTCAATGCCGCCGAACGCATCAGCTCCCAGATCGCCGTGATGGACATGAAGAGCTGGGGCTTCACCGTCAACGACAAGGAGGCCACCAGCGTCCGCCTGACCAAGTTCTTCGAGGGCCTTATCGACGCCTTGAAGACGTAGCACGAGGACAGGTCTGCTTCATTCGCCGATGAATCCCGGAAGTTTGCGCGCGAAATCGTGTACAGGGTGCTGCTCAAGATCGCTCATCGCAATCCCGGCCTCGATCTCTCCGGCGTCTTCAGGAGGCTACCGGCGAGCATAGATGTCACTGCCGCCGACAAGATTGCTGCCCCTCTCACCGACAAGGTTCTCCAAATTCCCAGGGTCCAGGGCGATCGTCGAGATTGAGTTTGCCGTTACATTCATCGCTGTGCTGTTTGTAACAGATACATTTGATCTTATATTAGCCCCGCACTATTTCCGTGATGTAATATAACTTGTGTTGCTTGAATGCATGTTGTTTCCCATGCTTTATTTCACCCTTGTATGATCGCATCCCTACGCTGTTTGGAAACTTGCCGGTGCGCACACTTGCCGCGAGCGCTTTGAGGAACGGGTCCTTAGCAGCCTGCTGGAAGTGCCGCTGCCGGCAAGGCTACTTGCCGGGACAGAACGCAGCCGCTAGGCTCGCCGAGCAGACTCGAGGCAAGCTAGAGCGCAGACAGATCGCGACAAGGATCCTTTCACGTGCAGGTTTCTCATACAAAGCACTAAATCGTTCAAGGGAAATCGCAAATGTAACCAAAGAAAATTTTAAAGTTTTTCAACTTCGCTTTTCCCCGTGTCGTTTCTCTCATTGTATGAAATGATCTCTTGAACATCATTAAAATGGTATCCCATCTCCACCCCACCCCCCGGGAAACTTGCACGCGAGGGGTCCTTCTGTCCTTTTAAGAAAAAGAAAGAAGAGAAAAGAATGATTTGGGAACCTTGACGGTCCATCAGTCTCATACAAACTAAAGTGTTAATCACAAAATCGTATGCATCCACATATAAATGAATATGTACGAGTAGTTGCGAAACACTTAGCTTTATTATGCACAGGGTCTGCGCCTGGCTTTGTACAAAGGGTTACATGTCTCGTCGACAAAGCTTGTACAAAAGGGGTTGCTGGGAGGTGTCCCGGCAACTGCGCCTCATGGGTAGAACCTGCGAAGATGCTCAATATTCCATGAGTTCTGCACTGGGGTCCCATCTTCGGTCTCCAAACGGACTGCACCAGGTCTGGTGACTCGTACTACCCGGTAAGGGCCTTCCCACTTCGACGTCAACTTGTTTGATCCCTTGGCGGACTGAACGCGCCGAAGAACAAGGTCGCCTTCCTCAAGGCTTCGGGTGTGCACTTTGCGGCTATGGTAGCGGCGCAAGGCTTGCTGGTAGCGCGCAGCTCGCACAGCCGCCCGAAGACGATCTTCCTCAAGGAGCGTTGCGTCATCTTGCCAAAACTGCTCTTGCTCAGCTTCATCGTAAGTGAGCACTCGAGATGACCCATATATGAGTTCCGTGGGGAGCACCGCTTCTGCACCGTAGATTAGGGAGAAGGGCGTTTGGCCGGTAGCTCGATTGGGTGTCGTCCTGAGTGACCAAAGAACTGCCGGCAACTCATCAATCCAGCGCCTTCCACACTTGCGCAGCTTGTCAAAAGTTCTTGTCTTGAGGCCACGCAACACTTCAACATTCATCCTTTCCGCCTGGCCGTTGCTTCTCGGGTGAGCAACAGATGCAAAACAGATTTTACTGCCTAGGTCTTGGATATACTCCATGAAGGTGCGGCTTGTGAATTGTGTACCATTGTCGGTGATGATTCTGTTAGGAACCCCGAAATGGCAAACTAATCCTTTGAAGAACTTGACGGCTGATTGCGCTGTCACCTTCCTCACTGGCTCCACTTCAGGCCACTTTGTGAACTTGTCGATGGTGACGTACAAGAACTCAAAGCCCCCGACAGCACGGGGGATGGGGCCCAAGATATTGAGCCCCCGGATAGAAAAGGGCCAGGAGAGAGGGATTGTTTGGAGAGCTTGAGCTGGCTGATGTATGTTCTTTGAATGGAACTGGCATGCTTTACACTTGGTTACTAGCTCAGTCGCATCCTGGAGGACAGTGGGCCAATAGAAGCCTTGCCGGAAAACTTTACCGGCAAGTGCTCTTGATCCTATGTGAGAGCCACATATGCCTCCGTGTATCTCTGCCAACAGCTTTAGTCCGTCTTCCTGGCAAATGCACTTCAATTTCACACCGTTTGGTCGCTTTCTGTATAGGATGCTATCCACAAACTAATACATACTTGACTGACGGGCTACTTTCTCAGCTTCTTCTTGCTCATCGGGAAGTTCTCCTGTTTGAAGAAAACGGACTATCTGTTGTGCCCATGCCGGAGCCTGCGGCTCGACGACAAGGAATAAAGGCATCTCTTCGGCCACGGGAGCGCATGCTTCTGCGATGAGAACCTGGGGTTCTGTGCTGAGCGGCAGCTCACCGGCAACCGTGTTGTTGTTCCCGGCAATACCCTTGTTGGCGGCTTCCGGAAGCTCTGCCGGAAAATATTTGCCGGTATCCAACTTTCTTCTCTTACTGGCCTGCGTTGATGGAATGGCTGTTGGTTGATTCAAATGGAGCACAAACGTTCCCGGTTCCACAGGAAGCTTTTGAGCGGCACACTTCGACAGGCTATCAGCAATGCTGTTTTCCGCACGAGGGATGTGCTCTGTTTGTAACCCGTCAAAGTGCTCTTCCAATTTCCTCACTTCTTCCACGTATGCTTCCATCAACGGGCTCTGGTAATCTTTGTTTACCTGCTTCACAACAAGCTGTGAGTCACCGCGGACGATCAATTTTTTGATACCGAGGTCCACTACGATCCTAAGACCGGCAAGGAGTCCTTTGTACTCAGCAGTGTTGTTTGTAGCTTGCTCCCCGGGAAAGTGCATTTGAACCACATACTTGAGGTGCTCTCCGGTGGGTGCGACAAGCAGCACTCCGGCACCGGCACCTTGCAGCGAGAAGGCACCGTCAAAGTACCTTTGCCGTTTCCTTGCCGGGGAGGGCTGTTTCTTGAATTTCTTCGTCTTGCGTTGGTGTCCATTCTGCAATGAATTCCGCCAAAGCCCTGCTTTGAATGGTTGAAGTGCTTTCAAACTTGAGTGTAAAGCTTGACAATTCCAATGCCCACTCCACTATCCTGCCGGTTGCCTCAGGATTCCTCAAGATGCGTTGCAACAGAAAGCGGGTGACGACGGTAATTTCGAGTGCTTGGAATTAGTGGCGCAGCTTTCTCGTGGCCATCAGGAGGCCGAAAAGTAATTTCTACACCCCAGAGTACCTTGATCTAGCCCCCTGTAGAAGGGAACTAACAAAATACATGGGTCGCTGCACCATCTTCTTCTTCTGCATCTCTTGTTGATCAACTTCACTTGCTTGTGCTACCTTTGATTTGTCGGCACCAGACCTTGTCGGAGAAGATTCCTGTTTGTCGCTGGACGGGCTTGCCGTGGCTGTTTCCTCATCATCGAGTTCCCTCTGCGCCACTAATGCAGCACTAGCCACTTGATTCGTTGCCGCTACGTATAGCAGCAGCGGCTCTTGTGGTCTAGGTGCAACTAGTGTTGGCGCGGAGGAGAGATACCTTTTCAAGTCCTGCAGCGCGGCCTCCGCTTCCGGAGTCCATTTCATCGGACCTGCCTTTTTCAAAATCTTGAAAAATGGCAGGGCGCGCTCAGCGGATCTTGAAATGAACCTACTCAGGGCAGCAACACAACCGGCAAGACGCCGCACGTCCTTGACACTTTTTGGTGCCTGAATCTGCTCAATTGCTTTGATCTTGTCGGGATTTGCTTCAATTCCTCGCTGAGATACAAAGAACCCGAGAAGTTTGCCGGACGGAACGCCAAACACACACTTCTCGGGATTGAGCTTCAAGTTGATCTTGCACAAGTTTGCAAATGTCTCTTCTAAGTCCTGAATGAGGGTAGACCTGTCCTTGGTTTTGACTACTATATCATCCATGCATGCTTCCACATTCCTGTGCAGCTGGGGCTCAAAACCAATCTGGACTGCCCTTGCAAATGTTGAACCGGCATTCTTTAATCCGAAAGGCATACGCACAAAGCAGCATGTGCCACATGGAGTAATGAATGCGGTTTTTTCCTTGTCTTCCTTGGCCATGAATATTTGATGGTACCCAGAGTATGCATCAAAAAAGGAGAGCAAATCACAGCCGGAGGTAGAGTCTACGATTTGATCGATGCGCGGCAAAGGGAAAGGATCCTTTGGACATGCTTTGTTAATATTAGTGTAGTTAATACAAAGTGTCCACTTTCCGTTTGCTTTGCGCACCACAACTGGATTTGCCAGCCAAGTTGGATGTAGCACACCTCTAACCAATCCTGCTGCTTCAAGCTTCTTGATTTCTTCGGTAATGAACTGTTGCCGCTCCAACGCTTGCTTCTGGACTTTTTGCTTGATGGGTCGAGCGTGGGGACAGACAGCAAGGTGGTGCTCAATTACCTCCCTGGGAACGCCGGGGATGTCAGATGGTCGCCATGCAAACACATCGACATTCGCCCGCAGGAAGGCAACGAGCGTGCTTTCCTATTTGCTGTCAAGGGTGGCACTGATGGCGAAGGTACCGTCAGTGCCATCCTCGCTCGCCGGCACCTTTTTGGTTGCCGGTGAAGCAGCTTTGGATTTCTTACCAGCAGAGCACTCCGGCAACTCTTCAACAGGCGCGCAGCACTCCGAAGAGGTGCTCTTCCCGGAATCCTTGCTAGAGGTCTTGTCGGACTTCTTGTTTTCCTTCTTCTTGGCGGGAGCTGGCGTCTTGGCGGCCTCTGCTGCAACCGCGTCTCTATACATCTTGTCGACGCAAATGACTGCATCCTTCTTGTCGGAGTTGATGGAAATGACACCCATCGGCCCTGGCATCTTCAACGTGTTATAAGCATAGTGAGATGCTGCCATGAATTTTGCCAGGGCTGGGCGGCCAAGAATTCCATTATACGGCAAGGGGATCTTGACGACGTCAAACACAACCTTCTCCATCCTGTAGTTTAGTTCCCCGCCAAACGTCATAGGCAGTGTGATCTTCCCCTTGGGCTGGCTCCTTCCCGGGTTTACTCCTTGAAACGTGCCCGTTTTCTCGAGTTCCTCATCGGGGATCTGCAGCCTTTTGACAACTCCTGGGGTGATCAGATTCAGACCGGCCCCACCGTCAACTAACATATTTGTTACTTGAAGGTTGTGAATCGTTGGTGAAACCAACAACGGCAAACACCCGACCGCAGTTATGCGATCAGGGTGGTCCTCAGCATCAAAGATGATAGGCGTGTGTGACCATTTGGGCGGTTTTTGAGATCCCATCGCCGATTCCGCCGCATTAACCTCACGCGCCCACTATTTAAGTTGGCGGTGGGAGGAGTGCAAGGATGCTCCTCCGTCAATGCACATGGCGTCAGTTGCCTTCTAGAATTCTTGTTCGCTGGTCTCATCATCATCTTCATCGTCACTTCCATCCTCTTCCTCTTTCTTGTCTCGGCCTCTCACAGGTTTCTCCTTCTGCTGCTTGGCCTTGCCGCAGCGGCCTCCTCGACCACCACGGCCCTTCTTGCCGGATCGGCCAGTACCATCTTGACCCTTCTCGTTGTCACACTTTCCATATACAGCTTTCTGCTTCTCAACAAGGTGCTCGACTTGCCGGCACTCTTGGAGGTCGTGGCCTTTGGTACGGTGAATCTTGCAATATGGCCCATCTGACTTGCCGGCCTTCTCGTTTGCCGCCGCCTCCTGGGAAGTGGTGCATACAGCAGCCTCCTTGCCGGAGTTTTCAGTCTTGGTTTTCTTGGCAGGCTCAGAGTTGCCGGAGCCTTCGACAGCCATGACAGTCTTGCCTTTGCGCTTCATGTTGCGCTTCCGGCCTTTCTTTCTCGGGGTGGCAGCATCATCGTCCTCGGAATCTACTTCAGCACCAGCGTCCTCCCCGGGAAGCCTCCTTCCTTCCTCAGCACGTGCACACTTATCCGCCAACGTGTAGAGCTTGTTGACGGTCTTGGGCAACTTGACGTTCATCTTCTCTCGCATCCTTCGATTGCGCACATTCGTGTGAAAGGCGGCAATGACGGCTGCAGGGTGCACATCTGGAATGTTGCGGTGTACACGGCTGAACCTCTGGATATACTTGCGCAAAGTTTCACCATCTCTTTGCAGGATCACCTGCAGGTCGCTGGGCTGTCCAGGGGCCTTATGGCCTCCGGTAAAGGCACCAACGAACTCATTACAGAGATCTGACCACGAAGAAATGGAGTTCTCCGGCAAGTTCATCAGCCATGATCTCATGTTGGGCTTTAGCACCAACGGAAAGTAATTGGCGAGGATCTTCTCATCTCTTCCTCCGGCAGCTTGCACGGCGATCGTGTAGATGCCCAGAAACTCTGCCGGGTTCAGCTTGCCGTCATACTTTTCTGGCACTTCTGGCTTGAAGGCTCGAACGGACAGCCATCGGACTTGCCGCAGCTCTCGAGTGAAGGCAGGACACCCAACCTCGTAAGGTAGATATCCGCCAACCCCTGGCGCAGGCTCATCAACGATGGGGCCGTTACGCGCGTCGGATTGACGGCGCGCCTCCCGACGCCGTTCGATGGTGGTGCGGGCGTCTTCTGCCCGCCTGTCTCGTAGCACTTGCCGCTGATCTTGCCGCGCCCGTGAATCTGAAGACGCCATCGACATCTCGTCGGGTTCAAAAGACTGCTGGGCTTGTCGCGATTGTTGGCGTTGCTGCTGCTGAGGCTGTTGCCGCAGTGGCGACTGCACCGTTAGTGTAGTGCCTTCAACGCGGCCACCAGCTAGAGATGATGGTGCTGTTCGCGGACGCCGTGAGGGCTCCGCTTGCTGTGATTTACTGGCCTCGGTGAACCCAATCAAGCTTTGGATGGTGGCTCTCCACTCATCCATCTTCTCTGCTGCTGGAGGGAAGTTCAGCAGCATCTGGGCTCATGCCATTGCTTCCGCCGCTGTGGCTGGCTTGGCCGGAAGCGAAGAGCGCGACGTCGCTCTACTTCGGGCAGAGCCAGTAGGAGCGCCATCACGGTCTTGCTGCCACGGTACATGATCAGCGGTGGGTCGCCGTGGCGGAGGCGGTGCCTGAGGATCTTGGACTTGATCAACTGGAGTCCTGCCGTGAGGTCGCTGCTGCCCGGAGTCGTTGGCGCTGCTCGGGGCTGCTCCGCGCTCGTTGTGTGGCGTCTGTCCCGAAGCTGCATCCTTGGATGCTGTAACACCCCAAAATATTTTTCTTTGGATTTTCAAATCTTTTCTTTAAAAAAAATATTATGGTCTTTTTCTCTTCTGCTTCTTCTGTTCTGAAAATCTTTTTATTTTAATTGGGTTTCAAAATTTTAAATGGTTCTGATTTGAATGGTTTATTAACTGGGTAATTATTTTTGAAAGATCAAAAATATTTTTTTTCTCTTTAGAAAAGTTTCTGGTATAAATAAAATTATTCTATGAAAATGATCTATTTGCCCCTTTCAAGCCCTTCTAAAATCCTCCAATAATTTTTTTGTCACTTCTAAATTATCCCTCAAGTCATTCTCACATTCTAGGACAGTGTCCAATACTTTCCCACTCCACAAAAATATTTCTCTTATTTTAAATAAATTCCAAAGTTGGAATTTATATCTATCCTAGTTTCATTGGTTTACAAAGGAACCACATTTTCTATGATTCTTCTGCACCCACAAAAATTATCCTAGCTACTAGGCAGTACCCACAACCCATTTCACCAAAAACTTTGGGTTCCACATTTCAAAAGTTTCAAAATTCAGTCAATTCAAATTTGGTCCAGATTCAAATTCCATTACCAAAACCCATTTTTAATTTCCCAAAAATTCTGAAACTTTGCCAAACTCTCTTTTATGCATCAACACCTCACCACAAAAACTCCCACAAATTCCTAAAATGCCTAGACCTCTCTATTATTTCATCATACATGTGGTGTGCACACTGTAGCACTGTCAACAAATTCAGTTAATTGAATTTTGTTCAGCGGCGGAGGCGATCGCTGTCGTGCACGGCACTCCACTGCACCTCGCTCTCATCCACGCCTCCTCTCGCCTTAAATGGATAGCCAGGACCCCTCTGGTCAATGGCCGCCACCGACAACACAGTGACTGATCAGTGCAACGACCACCGTGCACATCCGCGGCGGACCGAAGGATCACCACGGCCATCGATGAGCATTCACTGGCCGCGCCGCCCAAACCTACCTCTCTCTCCACGCGGTACCTCCTCCGCATCATCGCCGCACCGTCCAAACCATTTGGAGCCCGCCTGGCAGTCGCCGGAGATGGATGCCGCCGCCACACCCGTACGGGAGTCACTTCACGGATAAGGCGATCAGGCCCGAGTTCGTCCATGATAATGCTTCTGGAGAGCTCCTTTGACCTCCACGATCATGCGCTGAACCTGCCCGCCGTCCATAACCAACTCGACGGCCGGAATTTACTCAGGCGTCGTCCGCACGCCTCGGCCATCCTCGGACTGCCTATATAAGGGCCTCCCGAGCTCCATTCACTCCACACACCACCTCCACACCATCTCAATCGACTCCCGTGCACTCCCCCGACCTCGGGGAGGTCTCCTTCTACCTCTCCAGCCACCGATCCGCCGCCATCCTCCCCGATCAGCACGACGCCATTACTCCACCTCCACCACGGAAAGCTTGCCAGTAGCCTCATATCACACCCACTCATCGATCCCGCACTTCAATTCGGCATCCCGAGCTCTCTCCGGCGAGATCCAACCACACCCGAAACCACCGTCCGCCGGCGTCGACCTCGCCGTCGTTCTGGTGCTCGCCGGCGACCACCACCGCCACCCACCGACGCGGAGTTCCACCCCGAGCACGATCCGACCATCGCCACCCTCTGGAACCCCGGCGATCGTCGCCGGTGATCACCGCCGCCTCTCTGTTCTCGCGCGCGAGCGTGTTCAAATTTAAACCTGACGGGTGGACCCCACCCATCAGTGTTTTCTTTTTTTCTTCTGATTTTAATCCGGAGATGTATTCTTCTATTTACGCCTTTTGCGCTGGACACCGTACTTTTGCCGAACCGTTTTCTGTTTAAACCGCACAGTGACTGGCTATTTTGCAGAAAGACCCCTGGGTTAAAAAGTTTAATAACTTTTTAACCACAACTCTGTTTGAGTTGATTCTTTTTTGGAAATTCTTATTTTTCTCTCTAGTTTTTTTAGTATTTATTTAAAAATATTTTGAGACAACTTTTGGTACTGTTGCAAAATTTTGAATTTGAATTTGATTTTCCAGATAAGGAAGAGGGAAACTTTGCCGGGAATTTCGAGGGATCAATTTCTGACTACTTTGATCAAGGCAAGCATTTTTGAAGTTGGGATATGGTGATTGAATTTGCATTGCATGGTTGCATCAGTTTGGAGTTGCACCATATGTGTAGTATATCACAAGTGCATGCATACATGGTCATATCATATTTGCACTTGCTTGCACTTCACTCAAGTGACTTTCTACCGTGAATAAAAGTTGTGAGACAACCAGGAGTATATCTCCTGCCTTGGGCATGCCGGTGGGCACGGGTTGTGCTATGACACGACGGTGTCACCGTGGCATGTGAGACATGCCAGTCTTAATAACAACTCCTCCTGAGTCGACCTAGATCGAGTCTTGTTCCGTCACACCTAGCTAAATACCGTGCTAACACGGGTCTTTCCGCGAGGGAAGTACGGTTTAGTAAGTTGCTAACCCCCGTCCGTGTACACACCACATAGAGGGCGATGATGAGGGTTTCCACGGCCATGGACTAATGCCCGTCATCAGGTCAGGGGGCATGGGTGTATCCGGCTGGGCCGAGAGGGGGGCACCCCTTGTAATCCGCGCGTATGAATAGTGATCCCATGCTATTCGAGATTGTAGTCTCCCCGACTTAGAGTTTTTCTTGAACGATGCTTTGGGTGATTCCTGGCATCCGGAAAGTTAATCTGGTGTGTGCTGGTCAGGTGTGTTTTCAACCCAAAGACCGTAATGGGAATTACTCAGCGTCATGGTGCTGGCTAAAGAAATCTCATACACGTGGGTAAAGAGTACACCCTCTGCAGAGTTATAACTATTCGAATAGCCGTGTCCACGGTCAAGGACGTTAGCTGGGAAGGGTCAAGTGCCGGTCCCGGTGTCGGTCTTCGGAGGAAATAATTAAATTGAGCATGAATTAATTTGCAGTAAAATTATTGTCACCCTAATACCATCATGTATAATTTTTGTTGTCATAAATTCTATTGTTATAAGTATTATTATTACTATGCATATTATTATGGACTAACCTGTTTCTCCTATTTTATTTCCTCAGTGTCTCAGGGGCTGGCTGGACTACCCCGGACACTCGATTTTATTTTTAAGACCTCTCGTGGCGTCGCTTGAGTTCTCGGGCGATCCTGTCTCGCCCGATTCTCTTATTGACACCCGTTTGGCATTTCTTTTCAAGACCTCTCGTGGCGTCGCTTGAGTTCTCGGGCGGTCCTGTCTCGGCCGATTCTCTTTTAGGCACCCGTTTGGCATTTCTTTTCAAGACCTCTTGTGGCGTCGCTTGAGTTCTCGGGCGGTCCTGTCTCGCCCGATTCTCTTTTAGACACCTGTTTGGCATTTCTTTTCAAGACCTCTCGTGGCGTCGCTTGAGTTCTCGGGCGGTCCTGTCTCTCCCGATTATCTTTTAGACATCCGTTTGGGATTTATTTTCAAGACCTCTCGTGGCATCGCTTGAGTTCTCGGGCGGTCCTGTCTCGCCCGATTCTCTTTTAGACACCCGTTTGGCATTTCTCTTGGGTACTCGGGCGGTCTTGTCTCGCCCGATTCTCCACTTTATATTTTCTTTTGGATTCTCGGGCGGTCCTGTCTCGCCCGATTATCCACTTTTAACTTTTTTTGTTTGTCACTAATATTTTATTTACTCATACTCCTGCACATGCTGTTATTTATCATGCCATAATTAAATTTCAGCCAACATACGCATATCATTTAATCCAGCATGAGCATATGCATTCGGTATATCTTTCGTTCATAATGTTTGCGAGTACATTCCAACGTACCCACAGGCTTGTCCCTGGCTTTTAATGTGGCCAGACCTGGAGGAGGATGAGCTTGTGGAGGAAGATTGCGCTAGCGAGCCCGACGCTTAGAGGTGTCCCAGTCAGTCAACCTGTGATCTTGGAGTCTACCACATGTTTCATCCGCAGTGTTTCCGCTACATCAATAAAATAGCCAAGCCTCACACTGACGCTTGACTTTATTTTATTCTACTAGTGTTGTATCACCACCACACCACTGTTTTATTTCACCACCGTAGTATATTGGCAAGTTTGTAATAATTTGTTGAGCACTCTGGCTCAACCCTGTGTAATATTATATTTGTACTGGTTATCTATATCAAGGAAGTCTACCAGTTATTCTTGGGGCTGGTATGACTTGAGGCTATTCTGTGATTTATCCCAGAAATGGGCCTGACAAACCTTGATATCAGAGCCAGGCTAACTGTAGGAAACCCTAGGCGCGAACGCTAGTAATAGAGTCAGTACTAACATTTTTATGCACTTACGTTTTGGGGGAAATTATTTTCAGTTGCTTAAAAATTTATTTCCTTCCTTTATATATTTTCTTTTCTCATCGGTGTTACACAAATACCCCAGAAAGAAAATGCATCGTCCCTGGACACGTTCCATGCCCAGTCCGCTAGAGGACAACTTTGTAAAGATGGGAAATAATTTCACACAAGGACAGACAAGTCAGCAGAGCAATGATTCAGCATTTTCACTAGTATGCCGTCTGTATGAACAAAGCCAGCAGCAGCACCAGGAAATGATGCAACACTTAATAAATATGGGGAATCACCAAGGACAGCATCAACACCGGTCAAAATTATCTGAGCTCCAGAGGACCAATCCAACGGTCTTTTCTCACACAGACAAACCGCTGGAGGCAGACAATTGGCTGCGTGATATGGAAAGGAAATTGAACATCGCTCAGTGTACGGACCAGGAAAAAGTGCTATATGCTCCGCACTATTTTTCTGGGACAGCAGCATCATGGTGGGAAAATATATGCCACACTCATCCCAATGGAGCAGATATGACATGGGAACAATTCAAGGAAAACTTCCGGGGTGCACACATCCCCAACAGTATTATGAAGTTGAAGAAAAGGGAATTTGAGGATCTTCAGTAGCGAGGTACCACGGTGACTCAGTACCTGGACCAGTTTACTCAGTTATCTCGGTACGCCAATGATGAGTACATGACGGAAAACAAAAAGATGGAGAAATTTCTTGATGGACTCGTTCCATCTCTGAAGTGCCAACTGGTGGTCCACACCTTTCCAGATTTCAAGACACTGGTAGACAAGGCGGTTATACTGGAGAACGAGCACCGCAACATGAATGAAATTCGCAAACGCCGTATGACCCAGTCAGTACAAGTGCGCAACAACAGGCCCTGAAATGAATTTCAGAGGCCTGTGGCACCACGACCACCAATTCCAACACCATGACCGCAGCAGAGTCGCAGCACCTTCAACAACAGGACTAAGGACACAACGTTCCGTCCAGGCGTTACCTGTTTTGCCTGTGGAGAAGAAGGGCATTATGCTAGGCAATGCCCAAAACAGGGAAACAATACTGTCCCGAAGCCCAACAACAATGGTCGCAGTACAAACGCAGCCCCACGACATAGCAACCCCAACAACAACCAAACGAAGGGACAGGTGAATCACGTGACCTTTGAGGAAGCGCAAAACGCACCGGACATCGTGTTTGGTATGTTCCTTGTCAACACAATTAATGCTACAGTTTTATTTGATTCTGGAGCTTCCCATTCGTGCATCTCTAAAAGATTTGCTTCGAAGAATCAATTTTCTTTCTCGCCTTTGCAAAATTCAATGGTTATTCAGTCCCCGGGATTGAAGCAAAGCACCCAATGGTACTGCAAGGATGTGAATATTGAAATACAGGTTATGAAGTTTTCAGCAAATCTTATTGTGTTGGAAGCAGTCGATCTGGATGTCATTTTGGGAATGGACTGGCTGACCACAAATAAAGGTTTCATAGACTGCTACAACCGCACAGTGACTCTCACTAATTGTCAAGGGGAGACAATAAAATTAGGCACAAGGAAGATTTCTACTTCGCAAGGAAAATTAAATCAAGTAGACATGACAGAGTTAAACAAGGTTCCTGTGGTATGCGAATACCCCGATGTATTTCCGGAGGAGCTACCAGGCATGCCACCCGATCGTGAAATTGAGTTCGTTATTGAACTAGCACCTGGAACAGCACCCATTTACAAGAAGCCTTATCGAATGGCTCCGACAGAATTGGTTGAGCTGAAGAAACAAATTAAGGAATTAATGGAAAAAGGTTATGTTTGACCCAGCTCATCACCATGGGGATCACCGGTTTTATTTGTTACGAAAAAAGATGGGACCCTAAAGTTATGTATTGATTACAGGGCACTCAATATGGTTACCATCAAAAATAAATATCCACTGCCAAGAATTAATGACCTGTTTGATCAACTGGCAGAAGCCAAGGTTTTCTCAAAAATAGACCTGAGATCAGGCTACCATCAATTAAGGATCCGCTCTTCAGACATACCCAAGACTGCCTTTACCACCAAATACGGATTATATGAGTTCACAGTGATGCCTTTCGGATTAACCAATGCTCCTGCTTATTTTGTGCATCTCATGAACAAGGTTTTCATGAAATATTTGGACAAGTTCGTGGTCGTATTCATTGATGATATACTCATTTATTCCAAGACACCGGAAGAACATGAGCAACATCTTCGGATCGTCCTGGAAGAATTACGGAAAAATCAATTATATGCCAAATTCAGTAAGTGTGAATTTTGGTTATGAGAAGTTGGTTTTCTGGGACACGTACTGACACAGGATGGGATAGCAGTGGACCCAAGTAAAGTAAAGGATGTCTTAGGGTGGAAGCAACCCACCAACATGACTGAGGTCAGAAGTTTCTCGGTTTGGCTGGCTACTACCGATGATTTATTGAAGGATTCTCCACCATAGCCAAACCCATGACTCAGCTACTCAAGAAAGATAAAAAGTTTGAGTGGACTAAAGCTTGCGAGAGAAGGTTCCAAGAATTAAAGAAGAGATTTACCACGGCACCTGTTCTGATCGTGCCAGATGTGCACAAGAATTTTGAAATATATTGTGACGCTTCCAGGAAGGGCCTTGGATGTGTATTAATGCAAGAGCGAAAGGTCGTAGCATATGCCTCAAGACAGCTACGACGACACAAAGAAAATTACCCTACCCATGATTTGGAGTTAGCAGCAGTAATACACGCACTCAAGGAATGGCGACATTACCTTCTTGGTAATCGATGCGAGATATACACGGACCACAAAAGTCTTAAGTATATCTTCACCCAGCCAGAATTAAACTTGAGACAGTGTCGATGGCTTGAATTAATTAAGGATTATGATGTGGGAATTCATTACCACCCGGGTAAAGCAAATGTTGTGGCAGACGCTCTCAGCCGAAATCCATGCACCGACAATGACAGTATACAACTTTCACAACATGAATTCAACCAGGAATTTGCCAAACTTAATATGGTTCTAGTCACGGAAGGAACCATTGCTCGTTTAGAAATAAAACCAACACTGGAAGCTCTGATCAAAGAAGCTCAGAAAGGACACCCCAGCATTGAAGGAATTAAAAGAAATGTAAATTCAGGCAAGGCCTCCGAATTTACCATTGATGAACAGGGAATCCTATGGTACAGAAAAAGGTTGTGCGTGCCCAATAAGGAAGAGCTAAAGCAACAAATTTTGGCAGAAGCTCATACCACCCCATACTCCATTCACCCAGGAGGAACAAAGATGTACAAGGATCTACAGGAAATTTTTTGGTGGCACGGGATGAAAAGGGACATAGCTATATATGTCGCACGGTGTGACTCATGTCAGAGTATAAAAGCAGAACACCAGAGGCCGACAGGATTGTTACAGCCACTCAGAGTGCCTGAATGGAAATGGGATGAAATAGGAATGGGTTTTATTGTGGGTTTACCAAGGTCACGACACAGGAATGATGCTATCTGGGTTATCACAGATTTATTAACCAAGGTGGCACACTTCATTCCGGTAAAAACAACCTATTCGACAAAGAGGCTTGCTAGGTTATACCTCTCCCGAATTATTTGCTTACACAGAGTACCCAAGACCATAGTCTCTGACAGAGGCACTCAGTTTGTCTCTAGGTTTTGGGATCACCTGCAGCAGGCTTTAGGGACCCAACTGGTATTCATCACAGCATATCACCCACAGACAGGGGGACAGACTTAACGGGTAAATCAAATATTGGAGGACATGCTGAGAGCATGTGTGCTTACTTATGGAGCCAGCTGGGAAGACAGTTTGCCATCCGCGGAATTTTCATATAACAACAATTATCAAGCCAGTTTAAAAATGTCACCCTTCGAAGCCCTATACGGACGGAGATGTCGTACCCCACTCAATTGGTCTGAGATCGGAGACAGCCGAATCTTCGGCCCAGAAGTTCTCAAGGAAGCGGATATGAAAGTAAAATTATCTGAGACAGACTGAAGGCAGCTCAGAGTCGTCAGAAGAGCTACTACGATCAGAAGCACCGTCAGATCAGTTTTGAACCCGATGAATATGTGTACCTCAGAATATCCCCAATGAGGGGGCTACCGAGATTTAAAGTTAAAGGAAAATTTGCACCGAGATTTATTGGACCGTTCAGAATAATTGCAAGGAGAGGCAAGGTTGCCTACCAACTGGAGCTACCCACAAAATTATCGAATGTTCACGATGTGTTTCACGTGTCACAGCTGAGGAGATGTGTCACTAACCCAGAAAAGCAAGTCCAACATCAAGACCTGGATATCCAACCAGATCTTACATATAGGGAGCGTCCTATAAAGATTTTGGAGGAGTCTGAACGGAGAACCAGACAGAGCGTGATAAAATTTTACAAAGTTCAGTGGAGTAATCACACCGAGGAAGAAGCAACATGGGAAAGAAAGGATCACCTGAGGACTGAATATCCGTACATGTTTGAGGGACAGCTGAAATCTCGAGGACGAGATTTTTCTTAAGGGGGGTAGGTGTTGTAACACCCCAAAATATTTTTCTTTGGATTTTCAAATCTATTCTTTCAAAAAAATTATTATGGTCTTTTTCTCTTCTGCTTCTTCTGTTCTGAAAATCTTTTTATTTTAATTGGCTTTCAAAATTTTAAATGGTTCTGATTTGAATGGTTTATTAATTGGGTAATTATTTTTGAAAGATCAAAAATATTTTTTCCACTTTAGAAAAGTTTGTGGTAAAAATAAAATTATTCTACGAAAATGATCATTTTGCCCCTTTCAAGCCCTTCTAAAATCCTCCAATAATTTTTCTGTCACTTCTAAATTGTCCCTCAAGTCATTCTCACATTCTAGGACAGTGTCCAATACTTTCCCACTCCACAAAAATATTTCTCTTATTTTAAATAAATTCCAAAGTTGGAATTTATATCTATCCTAGTTTCTTTGCTTTACAAAGGAACCACATTTTCTATGATTCTTCTGCACCCACAAAAATTATCCTAGCTACTAGGCAGTACCCACAACCCATTTCACCAAAAACTTTGAGTTCCACAGTTCAAAAGTTTCAAAATTCAGTCAATTCTAATTTGGTCCAGATTCAAATTCCATGACCAAAACCCATTTTTAATGGCCCCAAAAATTCTGAAACTTTGCCAAACTCTCTTTTATGCATCAACACCTCACCACAAAAATTCCCACAAATTCCTAAAATGCCTAGAGCTCTCTGTCATTTCATTATACATGTGGTGTGCACACTGTAGCACTGTCAACAAATTCAGTTAACTGAATTTTGTTCAGAGGCGGAGGCGATCGCTGTCGTGCACGGCACTCCACTGCACCTCGCTCTCATCCATGCCTCCTCTCGCCTTAAATGGATAGCCAGGACCCCTCTGGTCAGTGGCCGCCGCCGACAACACTGTGGCTGACCGGTGCAACGGCCACCTTGCTCATCCGCGGTGGACCGAAGGATCACCACGGCCATCAACGAGCATTCACTGGCCGCGCCGCCCAAACCTACCTCTTTCTCCACGCGGCACCTCCTCCGCATCATCGCCGCACCATCCAAACCATTTGGAGCCCGCCTGGCAGTCGCCGGAGATGGATGCCGCCGCCGCACCCGTACGGGAGTCACTTCGCGGATTAGGCGATCAGGCCCGAGTTCGTCCATGATAATGCTTCTGGAGAGCTTCTTTGACATCCACGATCATGCGCTGAACCTGCCCGCCGTCCATAACCAACTCGACGGCCAGAATTTACTCCGGCGTCGTCCGCACGCCTCGGCCATCCTCGGACTGCCTATATAAGGGCCTCCCGAGCTCCATTCACTCCACACACCACCTCCACACCATCTCAATCGACTCCCGTGCACTCCCCCAACCTCGGGGAGGTCTCCTTCTACCTCTCCGGCCACCGATCCGCCGCCACCCTTCCCGATTAGCATAACGCCATTACTCCACCTCCACCGCGGAAATCTTGCCAGTAGCCTCATATCACACCCACTCATCGATCCCGCACTTCAATTCGACATCCTAAGCTCTCTCCGGCGAGATCCAACCACACCCGAAACCACCGTCCGCCGACGTCGACCTCGTCGTCGTTCTGGTGCTTGCCGGTGAGCACCACCGCCACCCACCGACGCGGAGTTCCACCCCGAGCACGATCCGACCATTGCCACCCTCTGGAACCCCGGCGATCGTCGCCGGTGATCACCGCCGCCTCTCGGTTCTCGCGCGCGAGCACGTTGAAATTTAAACCTGACGGGTGGACCCCACCCGTCAGCGTTTTCTTTTTTTCTGATTTTAACGTATTCTTCTGTTTACGCCTTCTGCGCTGGACAACGTACTTTTGCCGAACCGTTTTCTGTTTAAACCGCACAGGGACTAGCTGTTTTGCAGAAAGACCCCTGGGTTTAAAAGTTTAATAACTTTTTAACCACAACTCTGTTTTAGTTGATTCTTTTTTTGAAATTCTTATTTTTCTCTCTAGTTTTTTTAGTATTTATTTAAAAATATTTTGAGACAACTTTTGGTACTTTTGCAAAATTTTGAATTTGTATTTGAATTTGATTTTCCAGATAAGGAAGAGGGAAACTTTGCCGGGAATTTCGAGGGATCAATTTCTGACTACTTTGATCAAGGCAAGCATTTTTGAACTTGGGATATGGTGATTGCATTTGCATTGCATGGTTGCATCGGTTTGGAGTTGCACCATATGTGTAGTATATCACAAGTGCATGCATAGATGGTCATATCATATTTGCACTTGCTTGCACTTCACTCAAGTGACTTTCTAGCTTGAATAAAAGTTGTGAGACAACCAGGAGTATATCTCTTGCCTTGGGCGTGCCGGTGGGCACGGGCTGTGCTATGACACGACGGTGTCACCGTGGCATGTGAGACATGCCAGTCTTAATAACAACACCTCCTGAGTCGACCTAGATCGAGTCTTGTTCCGACACACCTAGCTAAATACTGTGCTGCCACGGGTCTTTCCACGAGGGAAGTACGGTTTAGTAAGTTGCTAACCCCCGTCCGTGTACACACCACATAAAGGGCCATGATGAGGGTTTCCACGGCCATGGACTAATGCCCGTCATCAGGTCAGGGGGCATGGGTGTATCCGGCTGGGCCAAGAGGGGGGCACCCCTTGTAATCCGCGCGTATGAATAGTGATCCCATTCTATTCGAGATTGTAGTCTCCCCGACTTAGAGTTTTTCTTGAACGATGCTTTGGGTGATTCTTGGCATCCGGAAAGTTAATCAGGTGTGTGCTGGTCAGGTATGTTTTCAACCCAAAGACCGTAATGGGAATTAGTCAGCGTCATGGTGCTGGCTAAAGAAATCTCATACACGTGGGTAAAGAGTACACCCTCTGCAGAGTTATAACTATTCGAATAGCCATGTCCATTGTCAAGGACGTTAGCTGGGAAGGGTCAAGTGTCGGTCCCGGTGTCGGTCTTCGAAGGAAATAATTAAATTGAGCATGAATTAATTTGCAGGAAAATTATTGTCACCCTAATACCATCATGTATAATTTTTGTTGTCATAAATGCTATTGTTATAAGTATTATTATTACTATGCATATTATTATGGACTAACCTGTTTCTCCTATTTTATTTCCTGAGTGTCTCAGGGGCTGGCTGGACTGCCCCGGACACTCGATTTTATTTTTAAGACCTCTCGTGACGTCGCTTGAGTTCTCGGGCGGTCCTGTCTCGCCCGATTCTCTTTTAGACACCCGTTTGGAAATTCTTTTCAAGACCTCTCGTGGCGTCACTTGAGTTCTCGGGTGGTCCTGTCTCGCCCGATTTTCTTTTAGACACCTATTTGGCATTTCTTTTCAAGACCTCTCGTGGCGTCGCTTGAGTTCTCGGGCGGTCCTATCTCGCCCGATTCTCTTTTAGACACCCGTTTGGCATTTCTTTTCAAGACCTCTCGTGGCGTCGCTTGAGTTCTCGGGCGGTCCTGTCTCACTCGATTCTCTTTTAGACACCCGTTTGGCATTTCTTTTCAAGACCTCTCGTGGCGTCGCTTGAGTTCTCGGGCGGTCATGTCTCGCCCGATTCTCTTTTAGACACCCGTTTGGCATTTCTCTTGGGTACTCGGGCGGTCTTGTCTCGCCCGATTCTCCACTTTATATTTTCTTTTGGATTCTCGGGCGGTCCTGTCTCGCCCGATTATCCACTTTTAACTTTTTTTGTTTGTCACTAATATTTTATTTACTCATACTCCTGCACATGCTATTATTTATCATGCCATAATTAAATATCAGCCAACATACGCATATCATTTAATCCAGCATGAGCATATGCATTTGGTATATCTTTCGTTCATAATGTTTGCGAGTACATTCCAACGTACTCACTGGCTTGTCCCTGGCTATTTTATTGGCTAGACCTGGAGGAGGACGAGCTTGTGGAGGAATATTGCGCTAGCAAGCCCGACGCTTAGAGGTGTCCCAGTCAGTCAACCTGTGATCTTGGAGTCTACCACATGTTTCATCCGCAGTGTTTCCGCTACACCAATAAAATAGCCAAGCCTCACACTGACGCTTGACTTTATTTTATTGTACCAGTGTTGTATCACCACCACACCACTGTTTTATTTCACCACCGTAGTATATTGGCAAGTTTGTAATAATTTGTTGAGCACTCTGGCTCAACCCTGTGTAATATTATATTTGTACTGGTTATTTATATCAAGGAAGTCTACCAGTTGTTCTTGGGGCTGGTATGACTTGAGGCTATTCTGTGATTTATCCCAGAAATGGGCCTGACAGACGCTGCCGCGGCGGGATCTCGGCTCGCGCCGGCCCGGGCGTTGCCGCTCCGGTGGCTGCGTTCGTCGGCGCGGCGAGGAGAAGGAGGAAGAAGGGGTCGCCCGTCCGCTCCGCCCGTGCTGTCGCGGCTCCGTTCGCCAGAGGATCGAGGATGTCGACTGCCTCCGGCGTGCTTGCCTCCTGCACCGACCGCGGTGGGCGTGGCGACCGCGCCGCCTGCGCTGGTGGTTCCAACCGTGGTATCCGCACCGCCCGCATTGGCCGTGCCACCTGCGCCGCCTGCGGATGCGTGCGGGATGGCCGTCATCGTGATGCCCTTCTTCTTGGGCGCCATCGATGACGAGGAGGACGATGATAAAGTTGATGAAGAAGACGCGCAATCCACTGATCAAGGTTCGCGCAAGTGATGCCCCCCTACCTGGCGCGCCAAAGAATGTCGTGGGGGTATGACCATCTATGGGGCCATGCAGCCCCTTGTGGTTCGGCGGGGGAGATCGACGAGCACAAAGAGCATGATCAATGGAAAGTGCAAGGGATTTACCCAGGTTCGGGCCGCTGAGAAGCGTAAAACCCTACTCCTACTTTTGGTGTATTGGATGTGTGAAAGCACAGTACAAGGAGCGCTTCTCCCGGCAAGGTGCGGAGAACGCTGCTACGCGAGATGTGCAAGTGTTTGAAAAGGGGGTCCGAATCCCTCTAACTGTTGCCTTGGCCCTCCTTTTATAGCTCAAGGGGTTACCACAGTGGCAAAACAGTAATTACATGTTGATTAGATAGCAAACAGTGCTATCATACCTAACTCTGCCAGTTTAGGACAAAGGCATTAAATGCGCCGTTAGGTGTCATGTGGAGAGGTAGTCCCGGCAAGGTTTCTGCACCGCTTGCCCAGCTACCTCGTATTATCCTGACACGCCTCCTGGACGGGTGTCATTAGAAGCAAATCCTGTCCCAGCGTGCTGACACGTGTCCGACAAACCTTACCAACCAGCCTGCGCGGTCGACACCTCACCCACTAGCGAACACCAGTGCGGTGAGGTGGAGCGCTGGAGGGCTGGCGGAAGCTTGTCGGTACGGAGCTTGCCGGGCCTTCACCTTGCCGGTTTAGCCTTGCCGGCAAAGGGGAGTCTTCATCTTCGGTACTAGTTGAGTGCCGTGCCTTGAGCTTTTCCCCAGTGGCTACCGCAACTGGGTCTTGAGTCTTGGTCTTGGCGGTTCCCGGCAAGGTTTGGCCGGCAAGGAGGCCGCTACTGTCTGTGCATAAGTCAGGGTATAAAATACCCATGTTTTATACACTGACAAGCTTGTTGGGAGGCAACCCAATGAATAAAATAAATTTTTACTTTTTGTTTCTGTTATTATGTGTTTTCACAATTATGCTACTGTTATGATTGTGTTTTTGTGTTTTTAATTAGTGTTTGTGCCAAGTAAAGCCTTTAGGATGATTTGGAAGATAGTATAATTGATGCTGTTTGGAAAACAGAAAGTTTTGCGTCCAGTGCTGGAATTTTGTTTCTGTACTGGAGCGTCAAAAAATCTGAAATTTTTACACGGTATTGGTATATGAATTGCCCACGTTTTCCTAATTTTCAGAATTTTTGGAGTTACAGAAGTATGGCTTTTAAATAGATTGCTATAGACTATTCTGTTTTTGATAGATTCTGTTTTTGATGCACTTCTTGCTTGTTTTGATGGAACTATGGATTGTATCGGGGGGTATAAGCCATGGGGAAGTTAGAATACAGTAGGTATAATGCAAAAATAAAATATGAATGGGTTTGCAATAGTACTTAAAGTGGTGATTTATTTTGTTATACTAACGGATATCACGAAGGTTTTGTTGAGTTTTGTGTGATTGAAGTTTTCAAGTTTTGGGTGAGATCACGATGGATGAAGGAATAAGGAGTAGCAAAAGCCAAACCTTGGGGATGCCTGAGGCACCCCCAAGGTAATATTCAAGGAAGACTCAAGCGTCTAAGCTTGGGGATGCCCCGGAAGGCATCCCCTCTTTCTTCTACCAACCATCGGTAATTTTACTTGGAGCTATATTTTTATTCGTCACATGATATGTGTTTTGCTTGGAGCGTCTTGTATTATATGAAACTTTGTTTGTTTGCTTTTTAGTTTGTCACAATCATCCTTGCCGAACACACCTATTTTGAGAGAGCCACACGTTCATCATAATTTGTTAGAATACTCTATGTGCTTCATTTAAATTTTTTTGAGCTAGGCAGTTGCTCTAGTGCTTCACTTAAATCTTTTTGAGCACGGCGGTGGCTAAATTTTGAAGAAATAAACTCTCATGCTTCACTTATATTATTTTGAGAGTTGACAAGATTAAAATTTTGAAGAAATAAACTCTCATGCTTCACTTATATTATTTTGAGAGTTGATAAGATTGACATTTTGAAGAAATATTTGCACTATCATGCTTCACTTATATCTTTTTGAGAGTTGATGAAAGTAACGGTAATTTGCACAAGATATGAATTTGGTACCAAAGTGATGAATATTCAAGAGGGATATAATAAAAACTTTCATATAGATCATTGGATATGATAAGTGTGATTCCTTGCAATAGTTTTGCGATATGGAGATGATAATATGTGAGCCATGTTAGTGAGTAATTGTGATTTAGTAAGAATATTCGTGTTAAGGTTGGTGATTCCCTATTCATGCACGTTAAGTCAATAGTTATGCAAAGAAATTATATCCTACTTATGGTGCATTATTCGGTGTTAATTATGTTCAATGCATGTTTATGACCGTTTTAGTTTTTTGGTTGGTTGCTTCTCAATCTTTTGCTAGCCTTTATTTGTACTAAACAGAAATACTGCTTGTGCATCCAAACTCCTTAAACCCAAGTTGTGCCAAATGAGTCCACTATATCTACCTATATGCGGTATTTCAATGCCGTTCCAAGTAAATTTGCGTTTGCCAACTCTAATTTTCAGAATAATTTTTCTGTTTTGTGTGCCCGTACCGCTCATGAAGCGGCAGGGGGTGGCCAATATTTTCCATGCTAGGTGTGTTATTCTCACGATGAGTGTTTATTCACTTTTCATTGCATGAGAGAGTGGCTGGTAATAGGGATGCCCAGTCCCATAATGAATCAAAAATTAATAACAACAAAATTCCTTGGAAAGTGATGGTATGGAGGGCACCCGTGGATACGGCTAGCCATGGATTGTGAAAGAATGGTGGAAAGGAAATAAACTTTACTTTCTATTTGGGAACCACATATGATGTGTCTAGCATGGAAAATATTGGGAATTCTCAGTCGTTTTCGTTGACAGGGAAAGCATGCCTCTCAAAATATTTTTATCTCTTTAATTTCAGCTTTGAGCTCTGGCACATTTGACAAATCTCTGCTTCACTCTGCGAAGGGCCTATCTATTTACTTTTATGCAATATTTATTTTTATTTGAGTCTCCATCTTCTCTTATAAGTCACCAACTAGAGAGCACTATTGTCATACTTGTGCATTGGATGTAGCTAATATTTGAGTGTGTTTCATGAATGGATCAATGATTGAGCATAATGGGCTAGGGATAACTTTCTTTAGCGTTCATATTTTGAAAGACATGGTTGCTTGTTAATATGCTTGAGTACTTATATCTTCATGTCAAATTATAGACTGTTGCTTTGAATCATTCAAGTCCAATGTCCATGCTATAAAAGAAAAGAATATGTGATGAATATGATAGGCAGCATTCCACATCAAAAATTCCATTTTTATCATTTACCTACTCGAGGACGAGCAGGAATTAAGCTTGGGGATGCTGATACGTCTCCAACGTATCTATAATTTTTTATTGTTCCATGCTGTTATATTATCAATCTTGGATGTTTTTATATGCATTTACAGCAATTATATATCATTTTTGGAGACTAACCTATTAACTTAGTGCCCAGTGCCAGTTGTTGTTTTTTGCCCTATTTTTGTTTTACAGAATATCAATACCAAACGAAGTCCAAATTCCACGAAACTTTTTGGAGATTTTTTTCTGGACATATACAACACTAGAAGCTTCGGGAGGAGGCCAGAAGCCCCAGGGGGTGCCCACGAGGCACCAAGGCACGCCTGGTGGGGGGCAGGCGCGCCCTGGTACCTCGTGGGGCCCACAGAGCTCCGTTTGACCTAATTCCTCCACTATAAATTCACAAAAAATCAGAAACCCTCAGGGGAGTCCACGAAATACTTTTTCCGCCGCCGCAATTTTCTGTTCTCGAGAGATCCCATCTGGAGGCCTTCTCCGGTACTCCGCCGAAGGGGAATCGATCACGGAGGGGCTCTACATCAACTTTGCTGCCCTTCCGATGATGCGTGAGTAGTTTACCACAGACCTTCGGGTCCATAGTTAGTAGCTAGATGGCTTCTTCTCTCTTTTTGATCTTAAATACAATGTTCTCCTCGATGTTCTTGGAGTTCTATCCGATGTAATCACTTTTTGCGGTGTGTTTGTTGGGATCCGATGAATTGTGAGTTTATGATCAGATTATCCATGAAATTATTTGAGTCTTTGCCGCACTCTTTTATGCATGATTATTATAGCCTCTTATTTCTTCTCCGATCTATTGATTTGGTTTGGCCAACTAGATTGATTTATCTTGCCATGGGAAGAGGTGCTTTGTAATGGGTTCGATCTTCCGGTGCTCAATCCCAGTGATAGAAAGGGACATGACACATATGTATCGTTGCTATTAAGGGTAAGAAGATGGGGTTTATTCATACGTGAGTTTATCTTGTCTACATCATGTCATCGTTCTTAAGGCATTACTCCGTTCTTTTATGGACTTAATACACTAGATGCATGCTCGATAGTGGTCGATGTGTAGAGTAATAGTAGTAGATGCAGGCAGGAGTCGGTCTACTTGTATTGGACGTGATGCCTATATACATGATCATTGCCTTGGATATCATCATGATTATTTGCTTTTCTATCAATTGCCCAACAGTAATTTGTTTACCCACCGTATGCTATTTTCTTGAGAGAAGCCTCTAGTGAAAACTATGGCACCCGGGTCTATCTTTATCATTTACTAAAACCCTAAAAATACTTGCTGCAATTTTCTTTTATTTATTTTATTTTGTATTTTTGTTTCTATCTATCTATCTATCACATACAATTTAATCTTGCAAACTTACCGCCGAGGGATTGACAACCCCTTGATTGCGTTGGGTGCAAGGATTTGTCGTTTGTGTGCAGGTGCTGCTAACGAGGTGTTGCGTGATTCTCCTACTAGATTGATAACCTTGGTTTCATAACTGAGGGAAATACTTACTCTACTATGCTGCATCATCCCTTCCTCTTCGGGGAAAATACCAACGCAAGCTACAAGTAGCAGGAAGAATTTCTGGCGCCGTTGCCGGGGAGACATCATCAACATCTATCAAGTACCTTTGTGCAAACTCTCATCTCCTTGCATTTACTTTATTTGCCATTGGCCTCTCGTTTTCATCTCCCCCACTTCTAAAACATTTTTACAAAAACACAAAAATATTTTCCGTTTGCCTTTTTCTTTTTTGCTTTTTGCTTTTTGCTTGCTTTATCATTATGGCTAGTTCTTCGCTCGTTACTATTACCCCTGAAAATGAAGTACTTAATTTTAAACAAAGGGGAGGAGAGAATTTAAAAGATGCTTGGTATAGGATTTGTGATGCTCATAATAGATCAACTCATAAGCAATCCTCTACCATCCTTCTTCGCAATTTTTATGTGGGCATTACTACTTGGTATCGATTTGTGCTTGACACTATTACTGGAGGGAATTTCTTGATGTGTCCCTCTACGGATGCTTTTAATGCTATGGGAAATTTAGTGGGATCACCACCTATTACTATTAATGAAACAACTTTGACCTTGGAACATGTTATGCAAAGGTTAGATGCTATTGAAAACAACATGCCTACCATTGAGCATATTGAAAATTTAGACAAAAAGATTCATAACCATGTTACTCAATTTGGATCAAAAGTAGGTATTACTCTTAAGATGCTAAAAAGAAAGTCCTGCTAGGATCGATAAGTTGGAGGAAATTATTAATAAATTAGGTTCCGCTTTTTCTTCCGCTAAAACTATTGAAAATTTTACTCCTAGCAAGAATTGCAAGTTCATGTATGTCCCTAAAACCAATGGTGCTACTTCTAGTAAGGGAAATGAGGATCTTAAAATGATTAGCGTGCACCCCGATTTCATTGGTATAATTAAGGAACCTATTCACAAAAGTAAAATTCTTGATTTTGTGCCTAGAAGTGTGATGGTGAGAAACACCTATGTTAAATCTATTAGAAAAAAATGGATATGTGATTGAGGAGTTGGAAACTAAAGATGACAATACTTGAAACTATGCATTATGCCTAGCTAGGGGCATAAAACAATAGTGCTTGTTGGGAGGCAACCCAATGAATAAAATAATTTTTTTTCTATTATTGTGTGTTTTCACTATCATGCTACTGGTATGATTGTGTTTTTGTGTTTTTAATTAGTGTTTGTGCCAAGTAAAGCCTTTAGGATGATTTGGAAGATAATATAATTGATGCTGTTTGGAAAACAGAAAGTTTTGTGTCCAGTGCCCGAATTTTGTTTCTGTACAGGAGCGTCAGAAAAATCTGAAATTTTTACACAGTATTGGTATATGAATTTCCCACGTTGTCCTTATTTTTCAGAATTTTTGGAGTTACATAACTATGGCTTTTAAATAGATTGCTACAGACTATTCTGTTTTTGATGCACTACTTGCTTATTTTGATGAATCTATGGATTGTATCGGGGGGTATAAGCCATGGTGAAGTTAGAGTACAGTAGGTATAATGCAAAAATAAAATATGAATGGGTTTGCAACAGTACTTATAGTAGTGATTTATTTTGTTATACTAACGGATCTCACGAAGGTTTTGTTGAGTTTTGTGTGATTGAAGTTTTCAAGTTTTGGGTGAGATCACGATGGACGAAGGAATAAGGAGTAGTAAAAGCCTAAGCTTGGGGATGCCCGAGGCACCCCAAGGTAATATTCAAGGAAGACTCAAGCGTCTAAGCTTGGGGATGCCCCGGAAGGCATCCCCTCTTTCTTCTACCAACCATCGGTAATTTTACTTGGAGCTATATTTTTATTTGTCACATGATATGAGTTTTTCTTGGAGCGTCTTGTATTATATGAGTCTTTGCTTTGTTTGCCTTTTAGTTTGTCACAATCATCTTTGCTGAACACACCTATCTTGAGAGAGCCACACGTTGATCATGATTTGTTAGAATACTCTATGTGCTTCACTTAAATTTTTTGAGCTAGGCAGTTGCTCTAGTGCTTCACTTAAATCTTTTTGAGCACGGTGGTGGCTATATTTTGAAGAAATAGACTCTCATGCTTCACTTATATTATTTTTAGAGTTTATTAAAATTTTGAAGAAATAAATTCTCATGCTTCACTTATATTATTTTGAGAATTGACAAGATTGAAATTTTGAAGAAATATTTGCACTCTCATGCTTCACTTAAATCTTTTTGAGAGTTGATGATAGTAACGGTAATTTGCACAAGATATGAAGTTGGTCCCAAAGTGATGAATATTCAAGAGGGATATAAATACAAACTTTCATATAGATCATTGGATATGGAAATGATAATATGTGAGTCATGTTAGTGAGTAATTGTGATTTAGTAAGAATATTAGTGTTAAGGTTTGTGATTCCCTATGCATGCACATTAAGTCAATAGTTATGCAATGAAATTATATCCTACTTATGGTGCATTATTCGGTGTTAGTTGTGTTCAATGCATGTTTATGACCGTTTTCATTTTTGGTTGGTTGCTTCTCAATCTATTTGCTAGCCTTCATTTGTACTAAGCGGAAATACTGCTTGTGCATCCAAACTCCTTAAACCCAAGTTGTGCCAAATGAGTCCACTATATCTACCTATATGCGGTATTTCAATGCCGTTCCAAGTAAATTTGCGTGTGCCAACTCTAATTTTCAAAATAATTTTCCGTTTTGTGTGCCCATACCGCTCATGAAGCGGCAGGGGGTGGCCATTATTTTCCATGCTAGGTGTGTTATTCTCACAATGAGTGTTTATTCACTTGTCATTGCACGAGAGAATGGTTGTTAATAGGGATGCCCAGTCCCACATGAAATCAAATTAATAACAACAAAATTCCTTGGAAAGTGTTGGTATGGAGGGCACCCGTGGATACGGTAGCCATGGATTGTGAAAGAATGGTGGAAAGGAAATAAACTTTACTTTCTGTTTGGGAACCACCAATGATGTGTCTAGCATGGAAAATATTGGGAATTCTCGGTCGTTTTCATTGACAGGAAAAGCATGCCTCTCAAAATATTTTTATCTCTTTAATTTCAGCTTTGAGCTCTGGCACATTTGACAAATCTCTGCTTCCCTCTGCGAAGGGCCTATCTATTTACTTTTATGCAATTTTTATTTTTACTTTGAGTCTCCATCTTCTCTTATAAAGCACCAACTAGAGAGCACTATTGTCATACTTGTGCATTGTGTGTAGCTAATATTTGAGTGTGTTTCATGAATGGATCAATGATTGAGCATAATGGGCTAGGGATAACTTTCTTTAGCGTTGATATTTTGAAAGACATGGTTGCTTGTTAGCATGCTTGAGTATTTATATGTTCATGTCAAATTATAGACTATTGCTTTGAATCATTCAAGTCCAATGTCCATGCTACAAAAGAAAATAATATCTGATGAATATGTTAGGCAGCATTCCACATCAAAAATTCTGTTTTTATCATTTACCTACTCGAGGACGAGCAGGAATTAAGCTTGGGGATGCTGATACGTCTCCAATGTATCTACAATTTTTGATTGTTCCATGATGTTATATTATCAATCTTGGATGTTTTTATAATCATTTACAGCAATTATATATCATTTTTGGAGACTAACCTATTAACCTAGTGCCCAGTGCCACTTGTTGTTTTCTGCCCTGTTTTTATTTTACAGAAAATCAATACCAAACGAAGTCCAAATGCCACGAAACTTTTTGGAGATTTTTTATTGGACAAGATAAACACTAGAAGCTTCGGAAGAGGGCTAGAAGATGAAGGCGTGGGCCACGAGGCACCAGGGCGCGCCCCAGGGGGGTGGCGCACCCTGGTACCTCGTGGGGTCCACCCAGCTCCGTTTGACCTAATTCTTCCACTATAAATTCAGAAAAAATCAGAAACCCCCAGGAGAGTCCACGAAATACTTTTTCCGCCGCCGCAAGTTTCTGTTCCAGAGAGATCCCATCTGGGGTCCTTCTCCGGTGATCTGCCGGAGGGGGAATCGATCACGGAGGGGTTCTACATCAACCTTGCTGCCCTTCCGATGATGCGTGAGTAGTTTACCACAGACCTTCGGGTCCATAGGCAGTAGCTAGATGGCTTCTTCTATCTTTTTGATCTTCAATACAATGTTCTCCTCGATGTTCTTGGAGTTCTATCCGATGTAATCACTTTTTGCGGTGTGTTTGTTGGGATCCGATGAATTGTGAGTTTATGATCAGATTATCCATGAAATTATTTGAGTCTTTGTTGCACTCGTTTATGCATGATTATTATAACCTCGTATTTCTTCTCCGATCTATTGATTTGGTTTGGCCAACTAGATTGATTTATCTTGCCATGGGAAGAGGTGCTTTATAGTGGGTTCGATCTTGCGGTGCTCAATCCCAGTGACAGAAAGGGACATGACACGTATGTATCGTTGCTACTAAGGGTAAAAAGATGGGGTTTATTCATACGTGAGTTTATCTTGTCTACATCATGTCATCGTTCTTAAGGCATTACTCCGTTCTTATGGACTTAATACACTAGATGCATGCTGGATAGCGGTCGATGTGTGGAGTAATAGTAGTAGATGCAGGCAGGAGTCGGTCTACTTATTTTGGACGTGATGCCTATATACATGATCATTGCCTTGGATATCGTCATGATTATTTGCTTTTCTATCAATTGCCCAACAGTAATTTGTCTACCCACCGTATGCTATTTTCTTGAGAGAAGCCTCTAGTGAAACCTATGGCCCCCGGGTCTATCTAAATCATATTACGAAAACCCTAAAAATATTGCTGCCATTTTCTTTTATTTATTTTATTTTGTATTTTATTCAATCTATCTATCTATCACATACAATTTAATCTTGCAATTAACCGCCGAGGGATTGACAACCCCTCGTTTGCGTTGGGTGCAAGGATTTGTTGTTTGTGTGCAGGTACTGCTAACGAGGTGTTGCGTGATTCTCCTACTGGTTCGATAACCTTGGTTTCATAACTGAGGGAAAAACTTATCTCTACTGTGCTGCATCATCCCTTCCTCTTCGGGGATAATACCAACGCAAGCTACAAGTAGCAATACTCACTAGCATCCTCTGGATCGACAAAATACTTTGGACTGTATCACATGCAAGTCCTAGGTTGCATTTCCATCACATGGAAATCCTTTTGGCATCCATGTTTCATATCTCATGTTTGAAATATGCATTAATTGCTAGTTTAACCCGAACCGAGTTTAAGCATCGCTACGGTGAGACAACCTCATCGTAGTCAACTCCTTGAACTTGTTATTGCAACAAGTCGAGCTTTATGGATAAAACATTTTATCCACATCAGTTTATAGTTCCATTAATGTTCGTTAGACTCTTAGTCTTCCGAAGGGTTTATCAAGATATAATCTTGAATCATTTATATGGAAAACTATCTCGGATTATATTGGCTTTTAGCCAATTCCGGAGTCAGGGCCCATCAACGCTTCCTTGTGTATCGTAGGTATACTGTTGTCTAACAACAATATCTCGTTTGCGCACCTGAGAGGTTTGCACGAGTTTTGCCTACGTGGTTCAGCTGCAATTTCGACCGAAGTCCATACATCTCATGTAGAGGCTTCCGTATCAGTCGCGGTAGGAAACTCTGGAATCACTTCCAAGGTTCCTTTCCTTTGATCTGATGACGAAGATACTGTTATCTCGTCGAGTTGCACTGTTCTCCCACTCACCTTTTGCAAAACCATTTTCTTTAAAAGCATACCGTTCATTGTGGCAAAACCTTTTGCCTCGGTATAGTGGTGGAGGAATTCCCAATAACTTGGGATAACCTACAAAGTAGCACTTGTCTGATTTGGAATAGTTTTGTAAATATTTTACACAAGCCCCATATTCCAAATATTAAGAAAAGATATAACATGGTTGGGTGTATGATGTCTACTACACAACTTATTCTTGTAGACTCGTGTTGGGCCTCCAAGCGCAGAGTTTTGTAGGACAGTAGCAATTTTCCCTCAAGTGGATGACCTAAGGTTTATCAATCCGTGGGAGGCGTAAGATGAAGATGGTCTCTCTCAAACAACCCTGCAACCAAATAACAAAGAGTCTCTTGTGTCCCCAACACACCCAATACAATGGTAAATTGTAAAGGCGCACTAGTTCGGCGAAGAGATGGTGATACAAGTGTAGTATGGATAGTAGATATAGGTTTTTGTAGTGCGAACAATAAAAAAACAGCAAGGTAGCAAGTAACAAAAATTAGCATAAACGGTATTGCAATGCTTAGAAACAAGGCCTAGGGTTCATACTTTCGCTAGTGCAATCTCTCAACAATGCTAACATAATTGGATCATATAATCATCCCTCAACGTGCGATAAAGAATCACTCCCAAATTCCTATTAGCGGATAACATAAGATAGAAATTGTTTGTAGGGTACGAAACCACCTCAAAGTTATCCTTTCCGATCGATCTATTGAGCTATTCCTATAAGTGTCACAAACAGCCCTAGAGTTCGTACTAAAATAACACCATATGATTCACATCAACCAACCCTAATGTCACCTAGATACTCCAATGTCACCACAAGTATCCGTGAGTTGATTATACGATATGCATCAAACAACTTCATAATCATAATATTCAATCCACACAAAGAACTTCAAGGAGCACCCCAAAGTTTCTATCGAAGAAAAGATAATGAAAACGTGCATCAACCCCTATGCATATATTACCTCAATGTCACCACGGGAATCCGCGAGTTGAGTCCCAAAACATATATCAAGTGAATCAATATAATACCCCATTGTCACCACGGGTATTCATATGCAAGACATACATCAAGTGTTCTCAAATCGGAAATATTCAATCCAACAATAACAAAACCTCAAAGGGAAAAGATTTGATTCATCACAACAAGGATAGAGAGGGAAGAAACACCATATGATCCAACTATATTAACAAAGCTCGCGATACATCAAGATCGTGCCAAATCAAGAACACGAGAGAGAGAGAGAGAGAGAGAGAGAGATAAAACACATAGCTACTGGTACAAACCCTCAGCCCCGAGGGTGAACTACTCCCTCCTCGTCATGGAGACCGCCGGGATGATGAAGATGGCCTCCGGTGATGCTTTTCCCCCCTTCGGTAGGGTGTCGAAAAAGGGTTGTAGATGAGATCGTGGAGGTACAGAGGCTTGCGGCGGCGTAAAAACTCATCTAGGTTAACTTTCGGGGGTTTCTGAATATATATGATTTTTCAGCATTGGAATCACGCAAAGAGGTGCCACAAGGGGCCCACGAGGCACCAGGGCGCGCCTGGGGGGGGGGGGGGCAGGCACGCCCAGGTGGCTCATGGGGCCCCTGTGGTTCTTCTGCTACTCCTCCGAAGCTTCCTGGGTCTGTTTCCTTCCAGAAAAAATCGTCAAAAAGTTTCGCTGCATTTGGACTTCATTTGATATGGATTTTCTGGAAAACCAAAAACAAACAGAAAACAACAACTGGCACTGGGCACTAGGTCAATATGTTAGTCCATGAAAATCATATAAAACTCATATAAAAGTGCACCAAAATCATACAAAACTATAATAAACATGGCATGAATACTTCATAAATTATAGGTACGTTGGAGACGTATCAGCATCCCCAAGCTTAATTCCTGCTCGTCCTCGAGTAGGTAAATGATAAAAGAAATAATTTATGAAGTGTGAATGCTAGCATAGTGCGTAAGTTTGATCAATGATAATTTCAATCACTTTTCCTAGCATCATAACAGCAATTCTTTCTCATCATGATAAAGTAGCAATCAATTCACATGTTATGGTTCAAACAATGCAATCTCTTGAAACTTAGCAACCTATGTTCTTAGTCACCAAACAATTGCAATTCAACTTAATTTCAACAAAGTCTAAGTAAGAGCTCCACATACTCAATTATCATATAGTCTTCTATAATTGCTAGTACTCAAAGCACATTTTTAGAACAAATGGCATCCATCGAACACAGAGAAAGATAGGGGCTTAATGTTTCGCCTCCCAACTTATTTCTCATAGAGATAATTGTCAACAATAATAATTCATGATCAAATATATTTGACTGGCCATATGTGCCTGGATCTTTCCCCACCACATGATGCTTGCCAACTAGAGAATAATTAAGGTTGAAATGAGAATGAATACTTATTGACTCTTGCATAAAGGTAAATACATAAAAGTAAAAGATAGGCCCTTCGCAGAGGGAAGCAGAGGTTGTCATGCGCTTTTTATTTTTGGATGCACAAGCTCTTAATACAAAGGAACGTCACGTTACATTGCCCCTTGTGATAGCAACCTTTATTATGCAGTCCGTCGCTTTTATTTCTTTACCATCACAAGTTCGTACAACGCTTATTTTCTCTTGCGATAAAAGATCATACATATTTTTGGAGCAATTTTTATTGCTTTTTGCACCGATGACAACTTACTTGAAGAATCTTATTCAATCCATAGGTAGATATGGTGGACACTCATGGCAAGAAACTGGGTTTAATGATTTTTTGATGCACAAGTAGTATCTCTACTTAGTACGAAATTTTGGCTAGCAAAAGATCCTAAGCAAGCACCACATGTTGGAGGATCCATAACAATATAACTTCTATGCAAATATACCCAAACATAACTCATTACGTTGTCTTCCTTGTCCAACTTCAACTAATTTTCTCAAGTTTGAAAATAATTAATGGGTATTCACAATCTTAAAAGATGTCCAAGATAATATATTTATATGTGAAAGTTCCCTTCCTTATACTAATCATTCATGAATTGCTTTTATGACCAATATTGTGATTGTCAAGCTTCAATAGATTTCACTTTCTAAACCCAATGTGAAACTACTACTGGACATGATACATGCATATGAAGTACATATAATTTCAACTTTATGATATTCAATTTATTCAACAATTTACTCATAGGATATAATTGAAGAACGAGAGTAAATGACAAACTACTCCAAAAAGATATAAGTAAAGATCAAATGAGTAGTTAAGTAATTAAGTATCTATGTGAGGACTCTCTCTCATTTAAAAATTTCAGATCTTAAGTATCTGATTCAAACAGAAAATAAAACAAAATAAAATGACATTCCAAGAATAACACACATCATGTGAAGAAGCAAAAACTTAGGCTCAACCAAGACTAACCGTTGTTGAAGAAGAAAGGTGGGATGCCTACCGGGGCATCCCCAAGCTTAGATGCTTGAGACTTCTTCAAAATTAACTTGGGATGCCTTGGGAATCCCCAAGCTTGAGCTCTTGTGTCTCCTTAATTCCTCTCATATCATGGCTTCTCCTAAATCTTAAAAACTTCATCCACACAAAACTCAACAAGAACTCGTGAGATAAGTTAGTAAATCAACTCCAAAACCTTAACATTCTCTATTGTAGAAAATCACTAAAATTATAATTAAACATTGCATACTAAATGCCTCTGCATATTTAATACTCCTATCCACAAATAGAAACATTAAACTAGCAAACATATGCAAACAATGAAACTATAACAGCAATCTGCCAAAACAGAACAGTCTGTAAAGAGTGAATAAGAATGCATACTTCCCTAACTCCAAAAATTCTAAAAAATTACCACTTGACAGAGAACTCATGCATGCTTACTTTGTAAAAATTTCAGATTTTTATCATGTTCTTACTATTCAGGAATATTCTGGACATAACAGAAAACTTTCTGTTTTCAAACAGCAACACATGAACTTGCAAACTGAGCATGGTAAAGGCTATAATTGACATTTTATTGAACTAAAAGATACAAAACATGATTATTGATAACAGCAAGCAAATATCTACAGAAGAAAATGATGCTCCAAGCAAAACTCATATTATGTGACGAATAAAAATATAGCTCCAAGTAAGGTTACCGATAATGTTGAAGACGAAACAGGGGATGCCTTCCGGGGCATCCCCAAGCTTAGTTGCTTGGGTCTTCCTTAAATATTACCTTGTGGTGCCTTGGGAATCCCCAAGCTTAGGGTATTTCCTCTCCTTATTCTCCTCATATCGATATCTCACCCAAAACTTGAAAACTTCAATCACACAAAACTTAACGGAACTTCGTGGGATAGGTTAGTATGATAAAAATAAATAATCCACTTAGGTACTGTCAAGACAAGATTCATAATTGTTCTCACATAATTCCTACTGTATTCTATCATTTACACAATTTATATTACTCAATATAAGCTATGGAAACACTAAAACAAGCAAACTATGCATCGAAAACAGAATCTGTCAAAAACAGAACAGCGTGTAATAAGCGATTTAAAACCATACTTCTGTACCTCCAAAAATTCTGAAAAATTAGGACAACGTAAATAATTTGTAACCCAATACTGTGGAAAAATTTCAGAATTTTTTCACGCTCCAGTACAGAATAGAAATTCCAGCACTGGACGCAAAAGTTTATGTTTTTGCACAGAATCAAATCAACAAGCATCCACACTATCCCAAAGGCTTTACTTGGCACATTATTGAAAGAAAACATATAAAACATGATTACTATAGTAGCTTAATAATGTGAACACACAAAAACAGTAGGTATAAATATTGGGTTGTCTCCCAACAAGCGCTTTTCTTTAAAGCCTTTTAGCTAGGCATGATGATTTTAATGATGCTCACATAAAAGTAAAGAATTAAAACACAAAGAGAGCATCATGAAGCATATGACTATCACATTTAAGCCTAACCCACTTCCTATGCATAGGGATTTTGTAAGCAAATAGTTTATGGGAGCAAGAATCAACTAGCATAGGAAGGCAAAACAATTATAACTTTGAAACTTTCAACACATAGAGAGGAAACTTGATATTATTGCAACACCTACAAGCATATGATCCTCTCTCATAATAATTTTCAGTAGCATCATGAAGAAATTTAACAATATATCCATCACACAAAGCATTATTGTCATGATACATAAGCATAGAAATTTTATTACTCTCCACACAAGCAATTTTCTTCTCATTCATAATAGTGGTGGGAGCAAATTCAATAAAATAACTATCATGAGATACTTGATTGACATAACCAAATTGAAAATTAAAATCATGATGACAAGTTTCATATTTATTATTATTCTTAATAGCATACTTGTCATCACAATAATCATCATACATAGCAACTTTGTTGTCATAATCAATTGAAACCTCTTCCAAAATAGTGGAATCATCACTAAATAAAGGCATGACCTCTCCGAATCCACTTTTATCAATATTGTCATCATAAATAGGAGGCATGCTATCATCATAATAAAAAAATTAATCAAAACTTGGGGGACTAAAAATATTATCTTCATCAAACATAGCATCCCCAAGCTTATGGCTTTGCATATCACTAGCAACATGGATATTCATAGAATTCATACTAGCAACATTGCAATCATGCTCATCATTCAAAGATTTTATGCCAAACATTTTATTGAATTCTTCTTCTATCAATTGAGCACAATTTTCCTTTCCATCATTTTCACAAAAGACATTATAAAGATGAATAATATGAGGCAACCTCAATTCCATTTTTTTGTAGTTTTCTTTTATAAGCCAAACTAGTGATAAAACAAGAAACTAAAAGATTCAATTGCAAGATCTAAAGTATACCTTCACTAACTCACCTCCCCGAAAACGGCGCCAGAAAAGAGCTTGATGTCTACTACACAACTTATTCTTGTAGACTCGTGTTGGGCCTCCAAGTGCAGAGTTTTGTAGGACAATAGCAAATTTTCCCTCAAGTGGATGACCTAAGGTTTATCAACCCGTGGGAGGCGTAGGATAAAGATGGTCTCTCTCAAACAACCCTGCAACCAAATAACAAAGAGTCTCTTGTGTCCCCAACACACCCAATACAATGGTAAATTGTATAGGTGCACTAGTTTGGCGAAGAGATGTTGATACAAGTGTAGTATGGATAGTAGATATAGGTTTTTGTAGTGCGAACAATAAAAAACAGCAAGGTAGCAAGTAACAAAAGTGAGCATAAACGGTATTGCAATGCTTAGAAACAAGGCCTAGGGTTCATACTTTCGCTAGTGCAATCTCTCAACAATGCTAACATAATTGGATCATATAATCATCCCTCAACGTGCGATAAAGAATCACTCCCAAGTTCCTATTAGCGGAGAACATAAGATAGAAATTGTTTGTAGGGTACGAAACCACCTCAAAGTTATCCTTTTCGATCGATCTATTGAGTTATTCCTATAAGTGTCACAAACAGCCCTAGAGTTCGTACTAAAATAACACCATATGATTCACATAAACCAACCCTAATGTCACATAGATACTCCAATGTCACCACAAGTATCCGTGAGTTGATTATACGATATGCATCAAACAACTTCATAATCATAATATTCAATCCACACAAAGAACTCCAAGGAGCACCCCATAGTTTCTATCGGAGAAAAGATAATGAAAACGTGCATCAACCCCTATGCATAGATTACCCCAATGTCACCACGGGAATACGCGAGTTGAGTGCCAAAACATATATCAAGTGAATCAATATAATACCCCATTGTCACCACGGGTATTCATATGCAAGACATACATCAAGTGTTCTCAAATCTGAAATATTCAATCCAACAATAACAAAACCTCAAAGGGAAAAGATTCGATTCATCACAACAAGGATAGAGAGGGAAGAAACACCATATGATCCAACTATATTAACAAAGCTCGCGATACATCAAGATCGTGCCAAATCAAGAACACGAGAGAGAGAGATAAAACACATAGCTACTGGTACAAACCCTCAGCCCCGAGGGTCAACTACTCCCTCCTCGTCATGGAGACCGCCGGGATGATGAAGATGGCCTCCGGTGATGCTTTCCCCCTCCGGCAGGGTGCCGGAAAAGGGTTGTAGATGAGATCGTGGAGGTACAGAGGCTTGCGGCGGCGTAAAAACTCATCTAGGTTAACTTTCGGGGGTTTCTGAATATATATGATTTTTCAGCGTTGGAATCACGCAAAGAGGTGCCATAGTGTAACACCCCAAAATATTTTCCTTGGGATTTTCAAAATCTTTTCTTTAAAATAAAATACTTTGAATTATTATGGCCTTTTTCTTCTTCTGCTTCTTCTGTTCTGAAAAGTATTTTTTAATTTCTAATTGGGTTTCAGAATTTTAAATGGTTCTGTTTTGGATGGTTTATTAATTGAGTAATTATTTTTGAAAGATCAAAAATATTTTTCATTTAGAAAAGTTTTTGGAATAATTAAAATTATTCCATGGGAATGGCCATTTCACTCCTTTCTAGCCCTTCTAAATTCCTCCAATAATTTTTCTATCACTTCTAAATTATCCCTCAAGTCATTCTCAGATTCTAGGACATTGTCCAATACTTTCCCACTCCACAAAAATATTTCTCTTATTTTAAATAAATTCCAAAGTTGGAATTTATATCTATCCTAATTTCTTTGGTTTACAAAGGAACCATATTTTCTATAATTCTTCTGCACCCACAAAAATTACCCCAACAACTAGGCAGTACCCACAACCCAGTTCACCAAAAACTTTGGGTTCTACAGTTCAAAATTTTCAAATTCCATCCATTTCAAATTTGGTCCAGATTCAAACTCCATGACCAAAACCTATTTTTAATAGCTCCAAAAATTCTGAAACTTTGCCAGACCCTCTTATATGCTTCAACACCTCACCACAAAAATTACCACAAATTCCTAAAATACCTAGCACTCTCTGTCATTTCATCATACACCTCAAGTGCGTACTGTTCATCGCTGTCAGAGATTCAGTTAACTGAATAAGTTCAGAGGCAGAGGGAGACGTCGCCGTTTACTGCACTCCATCGCCACCCCTTTTCCTCCATGCCTCCTCTGGCCATCAATGAGCCGCCGCTGGACCTCCTGGCCAGCCACATGCTGCCGACAGCACAGGAGGTGGCCGATGCAACGGCCACCGTCCTCGGCCGTGGCAACCCGGGCGGATCAGCTCGGCGCACGCCGTCTTCACTCTTCTCTGCTGCCCTCCCTCGTCTACACTCTCCACGCATCGCCTCCCCCCCCCCCCGCAGCTTCGCGCGCCGTCCACACCGTCTGGACCCCGCCTAGCAGTCGCCGGAGACGGGCACGGCTGCCGCACCCATACGGGGGTCACCTCGCGGATAAGGCGATCATGCCCGAGTTCGTCCACGTTAATGCTTCTGGAGAGCTCCTTTGACCTCCACGATCATGCACTGAACCTGCCCGACGTCCAAAACAACCTCGCCGGCCGGAGTAACTCCGGTGTCATCCGCTCCGCCTCGGCCATCCTCGGATCGCCTATAAAAGGGCCTCCCGAGCACCTCGGATCACTCACACCACCTCCACTGCCTCCCAATCGACCCCTACGCCACTCACCCGACCTCGAGGAGGCCGTCTTCTTCCTCTTCGATCACTGATCCGCCGCCACCCTCCCCGTTCAGCATGACGCCGTTAGGCCACCTCCACCGCTCAAATCTTGCCAGTAGCCTCATATCACACCCACTCGTCGATCCCGCACTTCAATTCCACTACCGGAGCTCTCTCCGGCGAGATCCAACTCCACCCGACGCCGCCGCCGCTGGAGACGACCTCGCCGTCGTTCTACTGCTCGCCGGCGACCATCACCGCCACCCACCGATGCGGTACTCCAACCCGAACACGCTCCGACCATCGCCGCCTCCCAAAACCCAGGCGATCGTCGCCGGTGATCGCCGCACCCCTTCTGTATACGCGTGCGAGCGAATTTGAATTTAAACCTGACGGGTGGGGCCCACCCGTCAGCGTTTTATTCTTTTTCGTTTAAAACAGAAAGCGCCTTTGGCTGGTTTACACTTTCTGCACAGGAAAACGTATTCTTTCCGAAACGTTTCCTTTTTCTGTTTTTAATAAAAATAGATTTGACCACCACTTTGACTACTTCTAGTTTTTAAACCAAAACTCCAAATGACTTGATTCTTTTTTTGAAATTCTTCTTTTTCTCTCTAGTTTTTTTAGCATTTATTTAAAAATATTTTGAGAAACTTTTTGGTACTGTTGCAAAATTTCAATTTGAATTGGAATTTGAATTTTTCAGAAAACGAAGAGGGAAACTTTGCCGGGAATTTCGAGGGTTCACTTTCTGACTACTTTGAGCAAGGCAAGCATTTTTGAACTTGGGATATGGTGAATGCATTTGCATTTCATGGTTGCATCGGTTTGGAGTTGCACCATATGTCTAGTATATCACAAGTGCATGCATACATGGTCATATCATATTTGCACTTGCTTGCACTTCACTCAAATGACTTTCTACCGTGAATAAAAGTTGTGAGACAACCAGGAGTATATCTCTTGCCTTGAGCGTGCCGCTGGGCACGGGCTGTGCTATGACACGACGGTGTCACCGTGGCATGTGAGACATGCCAGTCTTAATAACAACACCTCCTGAGTCGACCTAGATCGAGTCTTGTTCCGTCACACCTAGCTAAATACCGTGCTGCCACGGGTCTTTCCGCGAGGGAAGTACGGTTTAGTAAGTTGCTAACCCCTGTCCGTTTACACACCACATAGAGGGCCATGATGAGGGTTTCCACGGCCATGGACTAATGCCAGTCATCAGGTCAGGGGTATGGGTGTATCCGGCTGGGCCGAGAGGAGGGCACCCCTTGTAATCCGCGCGTATGAATAGTGATCCCATGCTATTCGAGATTGTAGTCTCCCCGACTTAGAGTTTTTCTTGAACGATGCTTTGGGTGATTCCTGGCATCCGAAAAGTTAATCTGGTGTGTGCTGGTCAGGTGTGTTTTCAACCCAAAAACCGTAATGGGAATTAGTCAGCGTCTTGGTGCTGCCTAAAGAAATCTCATACACGTGGGTAAAGAGTACACCCTCTGCAGAGTTATAACTATTCGAATAGCCGTGTCCACGGTCAAGGACGTTAGCTGGGAAGGGTCAAGTGTCGGTCCCGGTGTCGGTCTTCGGAGGAAATAATTAAATTGAGCATGAATTAATTTGCAGGAAAATTATTGTCACCCTAATGCCATCATGTATAATTTTTGTTATCATAAATACTATTGTTATAAGTAATATTATTACTAAGCATACTATTATGGACTAACCCGTTTCTCCTATTTTATTTCCTGAGTGTCTCAGGGGATGGCTGGACTACCCCGGACACTCGATTTTATTTTCAAGACCTCTCGTGGCGTCGCTTGAGTTCTCGGGCGGTCCTGTCTCGCCCGATTCTCTTTTAGACACCCGTTTGGCATTTCTTTTCAAGACCTCTCGTGGCATCGCTTGAGTTCTCGGGCGGTCCTATCTCGCCCGATTCTCTTTTAGACACCCGTTTGGCATTTCTTTTCAAGACCTCTCGTGGCGTCGCTTGAGTTCTCGGGCGGTCCTGTCTCGCCCGATTCTCTTTTAGACACCCGTTTGGCATTTCATTTCAAGACCTCTCATGGCGTCGCTTGAGTTCTCGGGCGGTCCTGTCTCGCCCGATTCTCTTTTAGACACCCGTTTGGCATTTCTCTTGGATACTCGGGCGGTCTTGTCTCGCCCGATTCTCCACTTTATATTTTCTTTTGGATTCTCGGGCGGTCCTGTCTCGCCCGATTATCCACTTTTAACTTTCTTGGTTTGTCACTAACATTTTATATACTCATTTTTTTGCACATGCTAATATTTATCATGCCATGTTTTAAATTTCATTCATCATGAGCATATCATTTAATCCATCATGGGCATATGCATTCGGTATATCTTTCATTCATAATGTTTGCGAGTACATTCCAACGTACTCACTGGCTTGTCCCTGGCTATTTTATTGGCCAGACCTGGAGGAGGACGAGCTTGTGGAGGAAGATTGCGCTAGCGAGCCCGACGCTTAGAGGTGTCCCAGTCAGTCAACCTATGATCTTGGAGTCTACCACATGTATCATCCGTTGTGTTTCCACTACACCAATAAAATAGCCAAGCCTCACACTGATGCTTGACTTTATTTTATTGTACTAGTGTTGTACCACCACCACACCACTGTGTTATTCCACCACCGTAGTATATTGGCAAGTTTGTAATAATTTGTTGAGCACTCTGGCTCAATCCTGTGTAATATTATATTTGTACTGGTTATCTATATCAAGGAAGTCTACCGGTTGTTCTTGAGGCTGGTATGACTTGAGGCTATTCTGTGATTTATCCCAGAAATGGGCCTGACACACAGGGGGGCCACGAGGCACCAGGGCGCGCCTGGGGGGGCAGGCGCGCGCAGCTGGCTCGTGGGGCCCCTGTGGCTCTTCTGCTGCTCCTCCGAAGCTTCCTGGGTCTGTTTCCTTCCAGAAAAAATCATCAAAAAGTTTCGCTGCATTTGGACTTCATTTGATATGGATTTTCTGGAAAACCAAAAACAAGCAGAAAATAGCAACTGGCACTGGGCACTAGGTCAATATGTTAGTCCATGAAAATCATATAAAACCCATATAAAAGTGCACCAAAATCATACAAAACTATAAGAAACATGCCATGAATACTTCATAAATTATAGATACGTTGGAGACGTATCAGTGTACCATACCATGACGTCATTTCAACAGATTTGATGGCGCTCTTTTCAGTATAAGAGCCGCAGTCTCTAAAGCATTACTTTAAAAAGGGATAATGGCAAATTGATTTATGTCATCTTTAATCTTACCATGTCATAAATGGTTTGATTACATCTTCACGGACATCCCACTCACGGTGGTGTTCCGGGAGGTGTAAGTTATGAAACTCCTTTCACTACTCATCAGACATTCGCTAAACTTGTAACTCAAAATTTCTTTCCGCAATCCAATTGCAGAAACATAATTTTCTTGTTACAATAATTTCTTCTTCATTTTGAAAACCTTTTGAATGATTTCAAAAGATCCAGACTTACGTCTCATCAAGTAAATATCCATATATCTACTTGAGTCATTTCAGAAGATAGACAAATCCACTGCCAACAACAATATTTATCGGACTACACACATCATGATGTATGATCACCAATAAGTTCTTTGCTCGTTCCTTATGGCATGTGAACGGTATTTCTGTCACTTCACTTTTCGGAGGAAAGTTGCAAGTGTCAGATGATTCATAATCAAACGACTTCAAAATCCATCATTATGAAATTTCTCCATGCGGGTTTCTCCAATGTGACCAAATGTAGTGCCACACATGTGTGGTATTCTTTTAGTATTGCGACATTTAGCGTCAGTGTTATGGATGTATCATATTACCATCAATATTCATAACATACATCCCATCCATGATGGAAGTATGGCCCTTATGTTATTCATAATACTGAACAACAATTGTTCTTTATGAACAACACTCTTGCAACAAACATTATGCAAATGGGCTAGAGTGTATAAAACTCTAAAATGAATTTTGAAAGTAAATACAGAGGTAATGTTTTATTATCAATATTCATAACATACATCTCATTCATAATGAAAGTATGGCCCTTATGTTATTCATAACACCGAACATCAAAAGTTCTTTTATGAATAACCTCCTTGAAAGATACCTTATGCAATGGGCTAGAGTGTATGAAACTCCATAATGAATTATGAAAATAAATACATAGGTAATACACAGATGGAAGGTATAGTAACATTTACTATGTTCCTAGCGCGTATCTAAACCTCATTTCTGGCAAGTCTTTTAGGCCATAGTAGTTCTTGCATCGAGTCGCAACAGAATGCAATCGAGCGGGTATCTCTGTGATCAACTCACAATACCCAAGAATCAGTGATTAACATGTTTAATCATAATTCCCAAGAACTATTTCTTTGACCAGCCTTCTATACATCAATAGCTTGTATGACTTTCATACATGAGCTGGATATTCCAGTCTTCTCTCTTTTTGCCTTTATACTTCTAACAGTTTTACTTCCAATATTTCTCCTACTCTCAGAAGAAGCACCCAACTTTGAGAGTGGCGTTAGCCCCGGACTTCCTAGGCGTGTAAGTCACACTAACACCCTTTGGACATTTCCTTTCTCTTTAAGTTGTTGTTTTATTCACCTTCATCATATGACAGGCGTTCTTCTGGATCCCTCTCTCATCAGTCAAATGCTCAGTAAACACTTTACTAATACTTTGCAAACAAACATTGGTTTGCATATTTCATATCTTTTAGCCTTTGTTTGTATCTGAAACTAATTTTCAGTTCCATGAATATCACATAGCTATCCCAAACTTTGAAGTTCGGGTCTCATGGAAGCAAACATATTGCACTTGACCGTAACGGAATTCTAGCTTTTGGATCGAAGGACGAGAGTCACATTATCCATAGCATTAGCGGGAGAATACTGAAAGCATGCGATTGGACAAAGTCCTTCTCGGCACTCTTGAGGACAATCCTCACATTACGTTACCAACCGTAAAGTTTTAACCAGATATTTAACAGCTTATTCAATTTTAACAGGGAAGGTGGAAATGCGAGCCATTGTTCTACAACTATTTTGCAAATAACACTTAGACAAAGTTCATAATTAATTGCACTGAGAATTAAACAAGTTAATTCTACAGTGCGCTCCCACTCAAATCAATATCTCTCATAATTTATTGTGAGTGATACAAGACCCATATTGAAATTCAACGCCAAGGATGTATCCATCTCAAGTGACGAGAATTGCAATCGGTAGGCCAACTTGCCAATCACATCTCCATGTGACTCTTGTTCATCTTTCGATGGGCGTGTTCCGAGCTCAGGACGATCCTCCGGAACGTCAAGACAACCAAGTGATCTTGTTGCGAGGTCTCAACTCACCCGCCTCACACTTCTCTAATCGTTCGTACCCATGTATCCATGTGATACCCCGAAGAGATAGGCGCCATGACGGTGCTACACTTGGGAGAACACTAACTGCTTGATATTTTTGTGAGAGATCACCCTAATAAAAGCGACTACCGCGCAATCAAGAAGGGTGCATCATAAGGGATAAACATCTTAGGCAATTCATAATAGCATGATATGGTATAGCCCTTTCTGACGGAGAAGTCTTTAATTTCTTTGTCTTCGGCATTTGCGTCGGTGTTCACCTTCGCGAAGATTGCCACCACCTTGTCGATGCACCAGATAATATTGCTATCTCTATAGCTAATAAAATAATGCATTACAAAAGGTTGACACGCAGGTCATTAAAGTGACAATCACATGGCTCCAGCCATCATGCCGAATCATGACTCGCAGGTCATGTTAATTTACATTATATAGTCATCTCATACATAATCAAATTAAATATGAGAACTGCTATACCACATCACATGCACATCCTGCAAAACCAACTTAGACGCCTCTAATCGGTTTATACAAGATTTTAATTTACGTGGCTTCTAAGGTTTCAAAACAAACCGAAGCTACCTACGTCCATCATCAAGTATGATTATTCAAGTCGCTAGATTAACTTTACGGGGTGTATGAAACACGAGATAATAAAATCTCGAGCCCCATACTGAACTTTGTCATACGCATGACCCCCGTGCAGATCATATCTGCGTTGCCCTTTAGTCTGCGAAATTTCATCTTTCTTTTAACTATGGTGGAATTCAACGAACTGTTAGCACTTCGTTGATCAATCAGGATCGCGGATTGCCAGAACATTGAAACTCCACCATGCCGTTATGAATATTAGAAATACGCAAATTCCAGGGAAGCAACAAGAACATCGAGTAATAGATTTCATCTGCTACCCGCATAAATAATTTTCAGCAATAGATCTCATCTACTACAAAATTATATTATGCAACACCCATACATCTCTATGTATTCTAGATCGTAACCTGCATCTACGCATAGCATGGCTCTTGATGCCACTGTTGGGGAACGCGACAAACAACAAAAAAATTCCGACCTACGCACCAGCCCAGGACCACTATGAAGACTGCATGCAAGGTTTCGATCCGATCATTACCGACTCGTAGCGCAGCGGAAGTAGAGTCGATGTAGATCGTCGGTGCAGATCCCCGCAGCTAGGATTTACAACCACCCAACCGCGAGGATGTTCTCCCTTGTCTGCTCGTGGGACAGCCCTTCGGGAGGCGGTCGGACAGTCCCCTGAACGGTGTCACGTACAGCCCCTCGGGCAAAAAGATCGAACCTACGACCTTTCTACGGGGTTGCACACATACGGTGTCATCTATCCGGCAGGGCTTCGCCGTCCAGAACTAGTTCCCACCGGAACCCAGACAGCCTTTCGGCTCTATGAAACTCTTTTCGTGGGAGGGAGAGAAGAAGCCAAATCATTGCATGGCATTGTGTGAGAGAGTTGGAGTGAGTGTGGAGAGATCCTATCCACCTCTATTTATAGGAAAACCAAGGGGTAGGGTTGGCACATTAAAATACCAAAACACCCACACTTTATGTCACACATAAAGGGCATAAAGGGCATAAAAGGATGGCATGTGGAGCTCCACCATTGGCCGGCCACCCTCATGGGGCCCCCCAAAGGGGGTTCCTTGGTCCCTAAGTCCTTCTAGAAGCCTTTTGGGAAAAGCCCTAAAAGGTGGCTTTCTAAAAAAAAGTAACCACAAAGTGATTTTCACTATTCACGGAAACATTTTTCCGCGACCGTTAAATCCGAAAATATTTCTGTGGGTCTTAGAATAATTCCAGTACCCACTAAAATGATTTTGGACGTGTTCCGAAACAATTCCGGATTAGTGATTTTCATCTGCGAAAAGCAACCAAACCGGTTCCGGCAGCTCCGGAACATTTCCGGTTTTTATCCCGGAAAAATCCCAGAAGTTCCCAGAACAATTTTGGCACCCTCCAAGAATTTCCAGGCGTGTGCCGAAACCAATTTGACTTAATGGTATACCACGAAACAACTTTTCAGTTTTACCGAAACTCTTCCGGTGTTCTCTCTCCGAAACTCCTCCGCTGTCTCCGAAACTTTTCCGGTGACTTTCTCTCAGACTCCCTGTCTAGCATTCAGCAGATAGATGACCCTTAAGCATGTGACCCTATAGGTTCGGTGAAGTATAGACATGACCCGGAACACTTTCCGATCAATGATCAACATCGGAGCCGTGGACACACATATTGACCCCTATACCCACACGAATAAATATTCGAGTGAACCTCCGGTTGCCATGTGCTATTCCTGTTGCTTCGCGATATGTTACAAACACCCGAGGTGAGATTTATCGGCATCCCCGTGGATCAACAACTTGTCCACTATGCCAGTTACCTCGTTACCGGTTTTGTTCTCTTTTCTCGTTCCCGTGTTCCGGCATCCCTGTGATCAAATCACATTGTGTCTGGCCAGACGATGATGGATACCGTAACACCGAGAGGGCCCAAAGAATATCTCTCCATCGTCGGAGGAGCAAATCCCAATCTTGAGCTATCAAGTCCCTTGACATACTTTTCCATGAACACGTAAGCTGCCGTAATAGCCACCCATTTACGGATGACGTTTAACAAACCCCAAAGTTCATGAAGCAAGCATGAAGAAACTCGATACTCTCATGGTCTAAGGAATTATGCAAACGTTAACTTTCTCTGTGTTATTAACCATTAACTTGTGACGAATGTATCTCATAGCATAACATCAATTCGGGTCGATTCAACACAAATGTTCTTCTAACATTGTGCCCTCAAAGTTGCCGGCATAGACATGCCCATGATCAGGAAAACGTGATCATCATGCAACACTTGAGCCAGTCTTAGAGGCTTGACTAGGAATACTTTTTACCGTTTATTATTCCACACGTGCACATGGGTTTTCCTCAGAGCCTTTATGGATATACGGGCTCGGGAACCATAGCAATTATAGCATGGAACATAAACTTAATTAGGAACATGGGGATAAATAATAACATTTATTATTGCCTCTAGGGCATATCTCCTACAATCAAAACCAATGGCATACCTGCAGACTGGTAGACATAAGTTTAACTACCCCCTCGAGTCCCGTTCGGGCAGCTCCGAGGTACGCGTCTACCGAACTAAGAGCATTAAACTCCCGATCGGAAAACGCAGAGTGCCGTAGCGATGCCTTGCGCCGCCCGTGATCCATCACGCTTTCGACCTCGGAGTTGGTGACCGAGACGCCCCCTGAATCCTCTGGATGTTGGTCCTCGACAGGGACCTCTGAAGTAACGCCGGCCACGACAGGGGACCTCGGCCTTGGTTCACCTCCCGGCACCTCTTCAACGTCCTCGGACGAAGGTGGTTCTACATATCGCCTGCAGACCACAACAGAGAAAATTGTTGACATTCACAGCAGTGGTCGAAGATAAAGACACTAAACGTACAGCGGATGCGTTACCTCTTTGGGGGGGGCGCGGATGACATGACTCCCGTTGGCGCCGCACGTTTGGACACCCCGCGGCCACTCGCCGCTGAAGCCACCGATGACACTCTCGCAGATGTCCGGCGTGTTGTGCGGCGGCCCTTGGGAGTAGAAGTCAGTGTACTCGGAGCCGCAGGAGCTGAGCGTCTTTTTCGAGAAGAAGCCCGTTGGTCACTTACAGCGGAGGAGGGAAGTGCCCCGGGGTGATCGGCCAAAAGGGCCACTTTAGAGCCGTCGAGGCTCTCCTGGTAGAAGACTCCCTCCTCGAAATCAATCGACGTTTCGGGATCGTCATGAAACCCTGGGTCATCGTCACGAGAATGACTCTCTGGTTGAGGAGCAGGGCAACTCACTGTCTTGATCCAGCGCCTCCAGCTCTGTTCGGATAAAATTAAAAATCCGATTAAGGAAAATTGGTGTACCATCCGAACTACAAAGTGTAGTTGGACTCACCGCTTCGATGGGTTTATAGCTCAAGAAGCCATCCTTGGGCGCTTTTCTTTAATGCCTTTTTAGCTAGGCATGATGATTTCAATGATGCTCGCATAAAAGTAAAGAATTGAAACACAAAGAGAGCATCATGAAGCATATGACTAGCACATTTAAGCCTAACCCACTTCCTATGCATAGGGATTTTGTGAGCAAATAGTTTATGGGAGCAAGAATCAACTACCATAGGAAGGCAAAACAAGCATAACTTCAAAACTTTCAACACATAGAGAGGAAACTTGATATTATTGCAACACCTACAAGCATATGATCCTCTCTCAAAATAATTTTCAGTAGCATCATGAAGAAATTCAACAATATATCCATCACACAAAGTATTCTTTTCATGATCTACAAGCATAGAAATTTTATTACTCTCCACATAAGCAATTTTCTTCTCATTCATAATAGTGGGAGCAAACTCAACAAAATAACTATCATGAGATACTTGATTGGCATAATCCAATCGAAAATTAAAATCATGATGACAAGTTTCATAGTTATCATTATTCTTTATAGCATACATGTCATCACAATAGATAGCAACTTTGTTGTCAAAATCAATTGAAACCTCTTCCAAAATAGTGGAATCATCATTAAATAAAGTTGTGACCTCTCCAAATCCACTTTCATCAATATAATCATCATAAATAGGAGGCATGCAATTATCATAATAATTTTGCTCATCAAAACTTGGGGGACTAAAAATATCATCTTCATCACACATAGCATCCCCAAGCTTGTGGCTTTGCATATCGTTAGCATCATGGATATTCATAGAATGCATACTAACAACATTGCAATCATGCTCATCATTCAAAGATTTTATGCCAAACATTTTATTGAATTCTTCTTCTATCAATTGAGCACAATTTTCCGATCCATCATTTTCAAGGAAGACATTATAAAGACGAATAATATGAGGCAACCTCAATTCCATTATTTTGTATTTTTCTTTTTATAAAACCAAACTAGTGATAAACAAGAAACTAAAAGATTCGATTGCAAGATCTAAAGATATACCTTCAAGCACTCACCTCCCCGGCAACGGCGCCAGAAAAGAGCTTGATGTCTACTACACAACTTATTCTTGTAGACTCGTGTTGGGCCTCCAAGCGCAGAGTTTTGTAGGACAGTAGCAATTTTCCCGCAAGTGAATGACCTAAGGTTTATCAATCCGTGGGAGGCGTAGGTTGAAGATGGTATCTCTCAAACAACCCTGCAACCAAATACAAGAAATCTCTTCTGTCCCCAACACACCCAATACAATGGTAAATTGTATAGGTGCACTAGTTCGGCGAAGAGATGGTGATAAAAGTGTAGTATGGATAGTAGATATAGGTTTTTGTAATATGAAAATATAAAAACAGCAAGGTAGCAGGTAACAAAAGTGAGCACAAACGGTATTGCAATGCTTAAAAACAAGGCCTAGGGTTCATACTTTCACTAGTGCAATCTCTCAACAATGCTAATATAATTGGATCATATAACCATCCCTCAACTTGCGATAAAGAATCACTCCAAAGTTCCTATTAGTGGAGAACATAAGATAGAAATTGTTGTAGGGTACGAAACCACCTCAAAGTTATCCTTTCCGATCGATCTATTGAGCCATTCCTATAAGTGTTACAAATAGCTCTAGTGTTCGTACTTAAAATAACACCATATGATACGCATCAACCAACTCTAATGTCACCTAGATACTCCAATGTTACCACAAGTATCCGTGAGTTGATTATTCGATATGCATCAAACAACTTCATAATCATAATATTCAATCCACACAAAGAACTCCAAGGAGCACCCCAAAGTTTCTATCGGATAAAAGATAATGAAAACGTGCATCAACCCATATGCATAGATTACCCCAATGTCACTGCGGGAATCCGCGAGTTGAATGCCAAAACATATATCAAGTGAATCAATATAATACCCCATTGTCACCACGGGTATTCATATGCAAGACATACATCAAGTGTTCTCAAATCTGAAATATTCAATCCGACAATAACGAAACCTCAAAGGGAAAAGATTCGATTCATTACAAGAAAGATAGAGAGGGAAGAAACACCATATGATCCAACCATATTAACAAAGCTCGCGATACATCAAGATCGTGCCAAATCAAGAACACGAGAGAGAGAGATCAAACACATAGCTACTAGTACATACCCTCAGCCCTGAGGGTGAACTACTCCCTCCTCGTCATGGAGACCGTCGGGATGATGAAGATGGCCTCCGATGATGATTTCCCCCTCCGGCAGGGAGCCGGAAAAGGGCTGTAGATGAGATCATGGAGGTACATAGGCTTGCGGCGGCGGAGTCGAAGTTCTAGGGTTATTTCTGGGGGTTTCTCTATTTATAGAATTTTTCAGCGTTGGAATCAGGTCAAACGGAGCCACGTGGGCCCCACAAGGTACCAGGGCGCGCTTGGGGGGTGGCGCGCCCTGGTGCCTCGTGGGCACTGGGTGGCCCCCCTCTAGTGGGTCTTAGTTCCATTATTTTTCATTTATTCCATAAAAAATATCCAAAAAGTTTCATCCAATTCAAAGAACTTTTATTTCTGCACAAAAAACAACACCATGGCAATTCTGCTGAAAACAGCGTCAATCTGGGTTAGTTCTAATCAAATCATACCAAAACCATATAGAATTGTTATAAACATGGCATGAATACTTCATAAATTATAGATACGTTGCAGACGTATCAGCATCCCCAAGCTTAATTCCTGCTCGTCCTCGAGTAGGTAAATGATAAAAGAAATAATTTATGAAGTGTGAATGCTAGCATAGTGCATAAGTTTGATCAATGATAATTTCAATCACTTTTCCTAGCATCATAACAGCAACTTTTTCTCATAAAACTCATCATGATAAAGTAGCAATCAATTCACATGTTATGGTTCAAACAATGCAATCTCTTGAAACTTAACAACCTATGTTCATAGTCACCAAACAATTGCAATTCAACTTAATTTCAACAAAGTCTAAGTAAGAGCTCCACATACTCAATTATCATATAGTATTCTATGATTGCTAGTACTCAAAGCATATTTTTAGAACAAATGGCATCCATCGAACACAGAGAAAGATAGGGGCTTAGTGTTTCGCCTCCCAACTTATTTATCATAGAGATAATTGTCAACAATAATAATTCATGATCAAATATATTTGACTGGCCATATGTGCTTGGATCTTTCCCCACCACATGATGCTTACCAACTAGAGAATAATTGAGGTTGAAATGAGAAGTAATACTATTGACTCTTGCATAAAAGTAAATACATAAAAGTAAAAGATAGGCTCTTCGCAGAGGGAAGAAGAGGTTGTCATGCGCTTTTTATTCTTGGATGTCAAGCCCTTAATGCAAAGGAACGTCACGTTATATTGCCCCTTGTGATAGCAACCTTTATTATGCAGTCCGTCGCTTTTATTTCTTTACCATCACAAGTTCGTACAACGCTTATTTTCCCTTGCAATAAAAGATCATACATATTTAAGGAGCAATTTTTATTGCTTTTTGCACCGATGACAACTTACTTGAAGGATATTATTCAATCCATAGGTAGATATGGTGGACTCTCATGGCAAGAAACTTGGTTTAAGGGTTTCTGGATGCACAAGTAGTATTTCTACTTAGTACGAAGTTTTGGCTAGCAAAAGATCCTAAGCAAGCACCACATGTTGGAGGATCCATAACAATATAACTTCTATGCAAATATACCCAAACATAACTCATTACGTTGTCTTCCTTGTCCAACTTCAACTAATTTGCCCAAGTTTAAAAATAATTAATGGGTATTCACAATCATAAAAGATGTCCAAGATAATATATTTATATGTGAAAGTTCTATTCCTTATACTAATCATTCATGAATTGCTTGTATGACCAATATTGTGATTGTCAAGCTTCAATAGATTTCACTTTCTAAACCCAATGTGAAGCTACTACTAGGCATGATACAAGCATATGAAGCTCATATTATTTCAACTTCATTATATTTAATTTATTCAACAATTTACTCATAGGATATAAGTGAAGAACAAGAGTAAATGATAAACTACTCCAAAAAGATATAAGTGAAGATCAATGAGTAGTCAAACAATTAAGTAGCTATGTGAGGACTCCCTCTCATTTAAAAATTTCAGATCTTAAGTATCTTATTCAAACAGCAAAGAAAACAAAATAAAATGACATTCCAAGAATAGCACATCTCATGTGAAGAAGCAAAAACTTAGGCTCAAACAAAACTAACCGATAATTGTTGATGAAGAAAGGTGGGATGCCTACCGGGGCATCCCCAAGCTTAGTTGCTTGAGACTTCTTGGAATGTTATCTTGGGGTGCCTTGGGCATCACCAAGCTTGAGCTATTGTGTCTCCTTAATTCCTCTCATATCACGGTTTCCCTAAATTTTAAAAACTTCATCCACACAAAACTCAACAAGAACTCGTGAGATAAGTTAGTATAAATCAACTCCAAAACCTTAACATTCTCTACTGTAGCAAATCACAAAAATTATAATTAAACATTGCATACTAAATACCTCTTCATATTTAATACTCCTATCCTTAAATAGAAACATTAAACACGCAAACATAAGCAAACAATGCAACTATAACAGCAATCTGCCAAAACAGAACAGTCTGTAAAAGGAGAATAAGAATCCATACATCCCTAACTACAAAAATTCTGAAAAATTACCACGTGACAGATAACTCAAGCATGCTTACGGTGTAAAAATTTCAGATTTTTATCATGTTCTGACTATTTAGGAATATTCTGGACATAACAAAAACCTTTTTGTTTTCAAACAGCAACACATAAACTTGCAAACTGAGCATGGTAAAGGCTATAATTGGCATTTTATTGAACTAAAAGATACAAAACATGATTATTGATAACACCAAGCAAATATCAACACAAGAAAATGACGCTCCAAGCAAAACTCATATTATGTGACGAATAAAAATATAGCTCCGAGTGAGGTTACCGATAGTGTTGAAGACGAAAGAGGGGATGCCTTCCGGGGCATCCCCAAGCTTAGACGCTTGAGTCTTCCTTGAATATTACCTTGGGGTGCCTTGTGCATCCCCAAGCTTAGGTTCTTGCCACTCCTTATTCTCCTCATATCGATATCTCACCCAAAACTTGAAAACTTCAATCACACAAAATTTAACGGAACTTCGTGAGATAGGTTAGTTTGATAAAAATAAATCATCCACTTAGGTACTGTCAAGACAAGATTCATAATTGTTCTCACATAATTCCTACTGTATTCTATCATTTCCACAATTTATATTACTCAATATAAGCTATGGAAACACTAAAACAAGCAAACTATGCATCGAAAACAGAATCTGTCAAAAACAGAACAGCGTGTAATAAGCGATTTAAAACCATACTTCTGTACCTCCAAAAATTCTGAAAAATTAGGACAACGTAAATAATTTGTAACCAAATACTGTGGAAAAATTTCAGAATTTTTTCACGCTCCAGTACATAATAGAAATTCCAGCACTGGACGCAAAAGTTTCTGTTTTTGCACAGAATCAAATCAACAAGCATCCACACTATCCCAAAGGATTTACTTGGCACATTATTGAAAGAAAACATATAAAACATGATTAATATAGTAGCTTAATCATGTGAACACAGAAAAACAGTAGGTATAAATATTGGGTTGTCTCCTAACAAGCGTTTTCTTTAATGCCTTTTTATATAGGCATGATGATTTCAATGATGCTCGCATAAAAGTAAAGAATTGAAACACAAAGAGAGCATCATGAAGCATATGAATAGCACATTTAAGCCTAACCCACTTCCTATGCATAGGGATTTTGTGAGCAAATAGTTTATGGGAGCAAGAATCAACTAGCATAGGAGGGCAAAACAAGCATAACTTCAAAACTTTCAACACATAGAGAGGAAACTTGATATTATTGCAACACCTACAAGCATATGATCCTCTCTCATAATAATTTTCAGTACAATCATGAAGAAATTCAACAATATATCCATCACACAAAGTATTCTTTTCATGATCTACAAGCATAGAAATTTTATTACTCTCCACATAAGCAATTTTCTTCTCATTCATAATAGTGGGAGCAAACTCAACAAAATAACTATCATGAGATACTTGATTGGCATAATCCAATCGAAAATTAAAATCATGATGATAAGTTTCATAGTTATCATTATTCTTTATAGCATACATGTCATCACAATAGATAGCAACTTTGTTATCATAATCAATTGAAACCTCTTCCAAAATAGTGGAATCATCATTAAATAAAGTTGTGACCTCTCCAAATCTACTTTCATCAACATAATCATCATAAATAGGAGGCATGCAATTATCATAATAATTTTGCTCATCAAAACTTGGGGGACTAAAAATATCATCTTCATCACACATAGCATCCCCAAGCTTGTGGCTTTGCATATCGTTAGCATCATGGATATTCATAGAATTCATACTAACAACATTGCAATCATGCTCATCATTCAAAGATTTTATGCCAAACATTTTATTGAATTCTTCTTCTATCAATTGAGCACAATTTTCCGATCCATCATTTTCAAGGAAGACATTATAAAGACGAATAATATGAGGCAACCTCAATTCCATTATTTTGTATTTTTCTTTTTATAAAACCAAACTAGTGATAAACAAGAAACTAAAAGATTCGATTGCAAGATCTAAAGATATACCTTCAAGCACTCACCTCCCCGGCAGCGGTGCCAGAAAAGAGCTTGGTGTCTACTACACAACTTATTCTTGTAGACTCGTGTTGGGCCTCCAAGCGCAGAGTTTTGTAGGACAGTAGTAATTTTCCCTCAAGTGGATGACCTAAGGTTTATCAATCCGTGGGAGGCGTAGGTTGAAGATGGTATCTCTCAAACAACCCTGCAACCAAATATAAGAAATCTCTTGTGTCCCCAACACACCCAATACAATGATAAATTGTATAGGTGCACTAGTTCGGCGAAGAGATGGTGATAAAAGTGTAGTATGGATAGTAGATATAGGTTTTTGTAATCTGAAAATATAAAAACAGCAAGGTAGCAAGTAACAAAAGTGAGCACAAACGGTATTGCAATGCTTAAAAACAAGGCCTAGGGTTCATACTTTCACTAGTGCAATCTCTCAACAATGCTAATATAATTGGATCATATAACCATCCCTCAACTTGCGATAAAGAATCACTCCAAAGTTCCTATTAGTGGAGAACATAAGATAGAAATTGTTGTAGGGTACGAAACCACCTCAAAGTTATCCTTTCCGATCGATCTATTGAGCCATTACTATAAGTGTCACAAATAGCTCTAGAGTTCGTACTTAAAATAACACCATATGATACGCATCAACCAACTCTAATGTCACCTAGATACTCCAATGTCACCACAAGTATCCATGAGTTGATTATTCGATATGCATCAAACAACTTCATAATCATAATATTCAATCCACACAAAGAACTCCAAGGAGCACCCCAAAGTTTCTATCGGAGAAAAGATAATGAAAACGTGCATCAACCCATATGCATAGATTACCCCAATGTCACAGCGGGAATCCGCGAGTTGAATGCCAAAACATATATCAAGTGAATCAATATAATACCCCATTGTCACCACGGGTATTCATATGCAAGACATACATCAAGTGTTCTCATATCTGAAATATTCAATCTGACAATAACGAAAGCTCAAAGGGAAAAGATTCAATTCATTGCAACAAAGATAGAGAGGGAAGAAACACCATATGATCCAACCATATTAACAAAGCTCGCGATACATCAAGATCGTGCCAAATCAAGAACACGAGAGAGAGAGATCAAACACATAGCTACTAGTACATACCATCAGCCCCGAGGGTGAACTACTCCCTCCTCGTCATGGAGACCGCCGAGATGATGAAGATGGCCTCGGGTGATGATTTCCCCCTCTAGTAGGGTGCCGGAAAAGGGTTGTAGATGAGATCGTGGAGGTACAGAGGCTTGTGGCGGCGGAGTCGATGTTCTAGGGTTATTTCTGGGGGTTTCTCTATTTATAGGATTTTTCAGCGTTGGAATCAGGTCAGACGGAGCCACGTGGGCCCCACGAGGTACCAGGGCGCGCCTGGGGGGGTGGCGCGCCCTGGTGCCTCATTGGCACTGGTTGGCCCCCCTCTAGTGGGTCTTGGTTCCAGTATTTTTCATTTATTCCATAAAAAATCTCCAAAAAGTTTCATCCAATTCCAAGAACTTTTATTTCTGCACAAAAAACAACACCATGGCAATTCTGCTGAAAACAGCGTCAGTCCGGGTTAGTTCTAATCAAATCATACCAAAAGCATATAGAATTGTTATAAACATGGCATGAATACTTCATAAATTATAGATACGTTGGAGACGTATCAGCGGGCCCCGCTATACTTCGCCAATCACAGGATTGTAGGTGACCGAACTATTACCGGCCGGACACAGGTGATGGAAGGAACTCGCCCCCCAAGCCGAAGACTTTGGAAGCATGGAGCTGGCAAAGATTATCGACCTCAGCATTGGAGGCTAGTTCGGGGGCTACTGAGGGTGTCCCGGACTAAGGGGTACTCGGGCTGCCAGCCTGTCTATCGTGGGCCGGACTGATGGGCCGCTCCTAGTTCATCGTAGGAAGGCCGGACTACAGGCGACCTCGGGCTCCAGAAGGAAACCTCAGAAGACTTGACGTATCCTCCAAGACAGGTCTAACGTGACTTGCATGTTTATCCCCCTGGTGGCAACCGACCATATGTAACCCTAGGTATCCCTGGTGTCTATATAAACCAGAGGGTTTAGTCCGTAGAGGCAGGAACCATCATCATCATACCCACCTAGGGTTTAGTTCATCCGATCTCGAGGTAGATCAACTCTGTAATTGTCATACTCGCACATCAATACAACCAAGCAGGACGTAGGGTTTTACCTCTTCGAGAGGGCCCGAACCTGGGTAATCGATGTCTCTATGTTCCTTGTTACCCATTGGCTCCAAGATCCACAGTTCGGGACCCCCTACCCGAGATCTGCCGGTTTTAGTACCGACAGTGGGGTGGTTTTTCGGTGGCGGGTAGGGTGCGCGCTCGAGCCGCCTGGGGGGAGCGACGCGGGGCGAGAGACACTCTCCTCTTAGAACAAAGAATCCCTACCATAGCCACCTTGCATCGTAGAGTGCTACTTCACCCGATCCAAAATATACGTCTCTCGGCTATGTGCATCTTGTGATGTAGAGGCCAGGGTATTCCTCTTTCCGGAAAAAATGCATCTCTTAAGACACCTGCACAGCAGTGATATTTTATGACCATTAACTTCTTTGCATACACATCAACAACAAAATATTTGTTATATTCCTCTCAAAAAAATATTTGTTATATGACATAAAAATATACCATTAGTCTTAATGATATATTAGTGAGATTTGCGGGGGCACTTCGAGGGGGGGTCACCGCGATCACTCAGGTCGCACCCCCCATTGATGGCCCTGTATATAGGTCATCAAGCTTAGAAATGCTCACACACAAGAGCATTTGGATCGAAACTACTGCCTCCGTCCGTGTTTATTAGTCCCCATCGTATTTTGGATAAAAAAATTACTAGCAGTGGATCCCGGCCCTTGCCGGCGGGAGGGCCATGTTTTTAGATGTTCCTTCGAGTTTTGTTAGGGTTTGTGTCCTGCTCAAGAAGACGAGACGGGGGCAGCTCCCTGAAGATGGAATAAGGTTCTCCCCGCCTAGCCCTCGTCCCGGTGGTGTGACTAGCATCGTCGGTGGGCGTGTGGAGGTGTCTCTCTGGCGGATCTGTCCTTGGTGGATTTGCTCGGATCTGGTCGTAGTTTGTCTACATTCGTGTGTCCTCAGGTTGGATCCTTCATATCTACGTTACTCTTCATCGGACTGTCTACTACAACAATTTTTGTCCGGCTCCGGCGAGGGAGGGGCAATGATGGCGGTGCGCCTTCGGCTCGCTTCAGTGCTTGTAGCCGTCGCTAGGTGGTCTACGGATCTGGATGTAATTTTTATTATTTCTGGTGTTCGTTGTACTGCCATGATTGAAGATGAATAGATTGGAAGTTTTCTCACAAAAAAATACTAGCAAAATGTTAATGCATGTCAAAAAAATTATATTGTTGGATTCGTATTTGAATGTACTTTCTAATGGTATTATTTTTACTATGTACACTTATATTTTATTAATTAAAGTCATGATCAAAATATGACCCAAAATACGAGAGAGACTAATAAACCCGGGCGGAGGTAGTAGGAACTATCCGATGTTGGACAGGTCATCGGCCGAGCCAAAACCTAGCTCGGTTCACTGGCCTGGTTGTCACAAATGTAGAAACCTCAATAAATAGTAAATAAGGGCCACGATACAATAATAGCTTGTCTACATCGTTTACTGGGAAACATGTGAAAATAATAAGCAAAGTATACTTAGAGCAAGTACAATAGAGTGACGTAGGCGGGCTATAAGAGATGCCACGTCAGATTTATGCCTAGTTGGAGGAGAGAGGAGAGGAGAGAGAAGAGAAGCGGGCTACAAGTTTACAGCCGGCTGTAGCACGAGCCCCAACAAGCTTTGTGAGAGAAAGATGTGGGCCATATATTAATGATATGGAATACTAGTATGACTAACTATTGTATGGATGGGCTATTAGGTTGGTTATAAGTGACATGGCAACTCTTTATAGCGGGCTATTGGCTATACTATTAACCATGCTCTTAGTACTATCATATAAAAGGTAATTAATGTCCTATAAATATGCTATTTTTCTTAAGACCGACTTAAGTTATATTTGAGAATTATGATGGTGAATTCGGGTCAAATGGCGATTTTGTCGCATCCATCGATATTGAATTTTGCTGTTTTTATTTTTCAATAAAGTATTTCAGAGGCCCTAGAACTATCATGGAAATTATTTCTAGGTCATGGTACTATGAAACGTAACATTCCAATCCTAGTAAACCGCGGGAAGGTTTAGCTAGCTAGCTACTTGCAGAATTTTGAATCAAAAACCGGCGGGAAAGGTTAGCGCCAAAACCACATGCCAGACGCCGCATGGATCGAACTGTGAGCGATGCATTATCAAAGGTTCTTTTTTTTTAGGGAAACATTATCAAAGGTTCTGGTGTGTACTTTGGACGCAAGCGGGTCTCTTACTGAAGTATTTTGCACTTTGTTTTCATACTATCAAATACAGTTGAATAGGATCTCAAAAGTACTCCCTCCGTCCCAAAATAAGTGTCTTAACTTTGTACTAGTTTTAATGCAAAGTTGTACTAAAGTTGAGACACTTATTTTGAGACGGAGGGAGTAGATGTTTGTGGAAAATCGTTTCCCCATATGTGTAGATGCATTCGTACAAGTGTCCTAACTCCTAAGAGACGTATATTTTGCATTAGATGAAGTCGCAACCTAGTATACAGGCTGGGCACGGTACTACCAGACACAATCTAGCCATCGATCTCGCCAGAAAACTGTTGGTTACCTTTTCTTCTGACAATCAAACTGTTGGTTACTGATCGATATGGATGCGTTGAGGAAAGTTATTACTTAAGGTGATGCAAGGTAATTTTCGACGAGTAGCTATTAAAGGTGACAAACCACTAGGACTAGAAGGGGATCGTGACATGCAAATTAAGCATATGTATCTATAGTAGAGTGCTTGACGAATGACGATTAGGTTCCTTGCATAAATACTGTACTGTGACATCTTGCCAGTGCAAATGCATTACTTGCATAAAATAATTTTCTGTCACTAAATTATATTTCACGATAATCTTAGTGATATCAAATTTATATTCTCGAACGGAACACGCTGATGATTTCCTTATATTTAGGTGAATTACGTTTTGGATCGAAAGCAGGTCATCGACCAAGTCAAAACCTAAGTTCGGTTCACTTGCCCGGTTGTCACGGTCGCAAATATACGAACCACCACTAATACATCCGTTTGAGCGACAAGTAATATGGATCAGAGTGGGTATTAAATAAGGTAACGTTCCAGTAATAACATGTGGACCTGCTTTAATACACCATTTTTACTATGAAATATCTTGTCGTCTCCGCCGTATGGCGTTTGTATGATTGTATCCCACCAAATATCTTATAGCTGAATAAAAAGACATCATGCTAAAGAAATACAAGGAAGCATGTGTGTGTTGGGGGGGGGGGGGGGGGTGTTGGTGTAAAAACCGGCCGGCAGACCTCGGGGTAGGGGATCTCGAGTTGTGGATCTTGGATCGATAGTAACAGAGATGAGGGAGACAATGTTTACCCAGGTTCGGGCCCTCTCGATGGAGGTAAAACCCTACGTCCTGCTTATGTTTATATTGATGGAGATGTATCGAATACAGAGTTGATCTACCTCGAGATCGTAATATGTGTCTAACTTCTAGGGCTAGGTGAGCGATATTGCGTTGTTCCCCTTCTACGGGCTAAACCCTATGGCTTATATACACGCCAGGGAGGGTATCTAGGGTTACAAGGTCGGTCGGTATCTAGGAGTAAGACGGCTGGACAAATCTTGAAGTGTACTACAAGTCTTCGGTAGAGACAGCCTCGATCACGTCTCCCATGTGTGGCCTCCGGAGTCCATCTTGATCACGCACGGAGGCATATCGGCCCAACCGAAGAGACGGGCCGGCTAGGTTAGCACCCCCTAATCCAGGACATCGTCAGTAGCCCCCGAACTGGTCTTCTACGCCGAGGACAACTTTCGACAAACATCACTTCGGATCCGGAGTCCTCGGCTTGACAGACGAGTTCCACTTTGCATTTCGGATTCTCTTAATGGAGCATCAACGTCCGTGGTCCAACCGAGCTTGTACCCTGCCCGAGGTGGGTAGGTATCTTAGCCTCGAAGGCTGGTCGTGCAGGTATGAACAATCCAATCCTGCCTGACAACTTTATCGGCGAGGCTCGCCCCATGACAGGTCGAGCAGTTACTGCCTCCCCCTAAAATCGTGGTTCGAGGCAGCCTGTTTACTGGCACGTCCCTTCCAGGCAGAGATCGTGCCCGCTTCCTTAGGGATATCATCAAGATTTCATTTCCCCCCATATGTTTCAACGGCATTTTTGATAGCAACCGCGAATTTATCGGCGTAGTGGGGGGGACTCTTGGCCTTTCATAGGCCTATAAGAGCAAAGGGGAGAATAGCGCGATAGCCTACGCTCCCATCCTTCCCCCACTGTTGCTTCGTCTAGCTCCAACGCCCAGATCCAACCAGCGCGCCTTTCCCTTTCGCGAGCCCAACTCCTCAACCAGCCATGACTGACACCCTCAAGGGACACTGGGGCGGCTCCATCGTGACAGCTGCGACCATCGCCGAGCTGCGCGACGCAGGGTATTTGGCCCCTGCCGTCGCCGCCCGCGCTCCAGCGGCCGGCCAGCTGGTGCTCGCTCCCAACGCCGGGGAGCAGGTGGTCTTCGTCCCCCACCTCATCCGAGGCCTGGGGTTCCCGCTGCACCCCTTCGTGCGCGGGGTAATGTACTATTACGGGTTAGACTTCCACCATCTGGCCCCTAACTCCGTGCTCCACCTCACCGCTTTCATCACGGTTTGCGAGGCCTTCCTCCGCTGTGAACCGCACTTCGGCTTGTGGCTGAAGTGTTGGGTAACGTTGCATGGGAAACAAAAATTTTCCTACGCACACACAAGATCTATCCATGGTGATGAGCATCTACGAGAGGGAGAGTGGATCTACATACCCTTGTAGATCGCTAAGCGGAAGCGTTTAAGAAACGCGGTTGATGTAGTCGAACGTCTCCGCGATCCAAATCGCAGGTCGTCCCTCGATCCGATCACGAACTAGCGCCGAACGGACGGCACCTCCGCGTTCAACACATGTACGGCTTGATGACGCCTTCACCTCCTCGATCCAGCGAGCGATGATGAAGTAGTGGTTGAGTTCCAGCAGCACGACGGCGTGGTGATGGTGGTGAGGAACAATCTCTGCAGGGCTTCGCCAAGCACTACGGAGATTATGACGGAGGATCTAGAGGGTTAGGGTTGCCGCACACGGCTTGGGGAAATCTTTATGTGTCTCGTGTGCTAGCCCTGCCCCTCTATTTATATGTTGAGCCTTGAGGTCTAAACTTGGAGTAAAAGCCTCTTCCAAGTCGGTTTAGCCCGCACAAGGTCGGTTTGGCCCGCAGGAAAAGAGTCCAACTCGGATCCCTGCCGAACCGTGCACAGCCGCGCACAAGCGGTAGTACCGCTCACAAGCGGTAGTACCGCTTGGGCGGTAGTACCGCTTCACACAAGCGGTAGTACCGCTCGGGCGGTAGTACCGCTTCACCAAGCGGTAGTACCGCTTACGCGACAGCAAAACTACTTTTGCACTTTCCAATACCTCGTGGGTTTTTATCCCTTGGCCCATATAAAGTGTTCTCGCACCCGAACACTTCGGTAAACATCCGGAACCCCTTCCGGTGAACTCCGGAACCCTTCCGGAGATCAAAACACTATTATCACATATATCAATCTTTACCTCCGGACTATTCCGGAGATCCTCGTCATGTCCGGGATCTTATCCGAGACTCCGAACAACTTTCGGTCACCAACATAATAACTCAATTATACTAATCGTCACCAAACGTTAAGTGTGTAGACCCTGCGGGTTCGAGAACTATGTAGACATGACCGAGACACCTCTACGGCCAATAACCAATAGCGGGACCTGGATGCCCATATTGGCTCCTACATATTCTACGAAGATCTTTTATCGGTCGAACCTCTATGTCAAGGATTCAGTTAATCCCGTATGCTGTTCCCTTTGTTCTTCGGTATGTTACTTGCCCGAGATTCGATCGTCGGTATCACTATACCTAGTTCAATCTCGTTACCGGCAAGTCTCTTTACTCGTTCCGTAATACAAGATCCTGTGGCTAACTCTTTAGTCACTTTGCTTGCAAGGCTCAATGTGATGTTGTATTACCGAGTGGGCCCTGAGATACCTCTCCGTCACACGGAGTAACAAATCCCAGTCTCGATCCATGCCAACCCAACAGACACCCTCGGAGATACCTGTAGAGCACCTTTATAGTCACCCAGTTACGTTGCGACGTTTGATACACACAAGGTATTCCTCCGGTGTCAGTGAGTTGCATGATCTCATGGTCAAAGGAACAGATACTTGACATGCAGAAAACAATAGCAATAAACTGACACGATCAAATGCTACGTTTACAGTTTGGGTCTTGTCCATCACATCATTCTCCTAATGATGTGATCCCGTTATCAAATGACATCTCATGTCAATGGCTAGGAAACCTTAACCATCTTTGATCAACGAGCTAGTCAACTAGAGGCATACTAGGGACACAGTGTTGTCTATGTACCCACACATGTATTTGAGTTTCCAATCAATACAATTATAGCATGGATAATAAACGATTATCATGAACAAGGAAATATAATAATAACCAATTTATTATTGCCTCTAGGGCATATTTCCAACAGTCTCCCACTTGCACTAGAGTCAATAATCTAGTTCACATCACTATGTGATTTACATTGTAATGAATCGAACACCCATGCAGTTCTGGTGTTGTTCATGTTTAGCCCTTGGAAGAGGTTTAGTCATCGGATCTGCAACATTTAGATCCGTGTGTACTTTGCAAATATTTATGTCGTCCTCCTTGATGTAATCGCGGATGGAATTGAAACGTCGCTTTATGTGTCTGGTCCTCTTGTGAAATCTTGGTTCCTTGGCTAGAGCAATGGCACCAGTATTATCACAAAACAGAGTCATTGGGTTAAGTGCACTAGGCACTACTCCAAGATCTGTCATGAACTCCTTCATCCAGACACCTTCCTTCGCCGCCTCCGAGGCAGCGATGTACTCCGCTTCGCATGTAGAATCTGCTACCACGCTTTGCTTGGAACTGCACCAGCTAACCGCACCCCCATTAAGAATAAATACGTATCCGGTTTGCGACTTAGAGTCATCCGGATCAGTGTCAAAGCTTGCATCGACGTAACCCTTTACGACGAGCTCTTGATCACCTCCATAAACGAGAAACATGTCCTTAGTCCTTTTCAGGTACTTCAGGATATTCTTGACCGCCGTCCAGTGTTCCATTCCTGGATCACTTTGAAACCTTCCGACCATACTTATGGCAAGGCTGACATCGGGTCTTGTGCACAGCATTGCATACATGATAGAGCCTATGGCCGAAGCATAGGGGATGACACTCATCTTTTCTCTATCTTCTGTAGTCACTGGGCATTGAGTCTTACTCAACTTCACACCTTGCAAAACAGGCAAGAACCCCTTCTTGGACTGATCCATTTTGAACTTCTTCAAAATCTTATCAAGGTATGTGCTTTGTGAAAGTCCTATTAAGCGTCTCGATCTATCTCTATAGATCTTGATGCCTAATATGAAAGCAGCTTCTCCTAGGTCCTTCATTGAAAAACTCTTGTTCAAATATTCCTTCACGCTTTCCAGCATTTCTATATTGTTTCCAATCAGTAATATGTCATCCACATATAATATTAGAAACGCTATAGAGCTCCCACTCACTTTCTTGTAAATACAAGCTTCTCCGTAAACTTGTATAAACTCGAACGCTTTGATCACTTCATCAAAGCGAAGATTCCAACTCCGAGATGCTTGCACCAGTCCATAAATGGATCGCTGGAGTTTGCAAACTTTGTCAGCATTCTCTGGATCGACAAAACCTTCTGGTTGCATCATATACAACTCTTCCTTAAGGTAACCGTTAAGGAACGCTGTTTTGACATCCATCTGCCAAATTTCATAATCGAAAAAGGCAGCTATTGCTAACATGATTCTGACGGACTTAAGCATCGCTACGGGTGAGAAGGTCTCATCGTAGTCAACTCCTTGAACTTGTGAAAAACCCTTTGCCACAAGTCGAGCTTTATAGACGGTGACATTACCGTCCGCGTCCATCTTCCTCTTAAAGATCCATTTGTTCTGAATGGCCTTACGCCCTTCAGGTAATACTTCCAAAGTCCATACTTTGTTTTCATACATGGATCCCATCTCGGATTTCATGGCCTCTAACCACTTCTCGGAATCCGGGCCCATTATCGCTTCTCCATAGCTCGTAGGTTCATCGTTGTCTAACAACATGACCTCTAAGACAGGGTTGCCGTACCACTCGGGAGCAGTACGCGTCCTTGTCGACCTACGAGGTTCGATAGCAACTTGATCCAAAGCTTCATGATCATCATCATTAACTTCCTCTTCAGCTAATGTAGGCTCCACAGAAACAACTTTCTGCGCTGCGCTACTCTCAGGTTGAAGTAAAGGTTCAACAACCTCATCAAGTTCTATCTTCCTCCCACTCAATTCTTTCGAGAGAAACTCTTTCTCAAGAAATGTTCCGTTTTTAGCGACAAACACTTTGCCTTCGGATCTGAGGTAGAAGGTATACCCAACTGTCTCTTTTGGGTATCCTATGAAGACGCATTTCTCCGCTTTGGGTTCCAGCTTTTCAGGCTGAAGCTTTTTGACATAAGCATCACATCCCCAAACTTTAAGAAACGACAGCTTTGGCTTCTTGCCAAACCAAAGTTCATATGGCGTCGTCTCAACGGATTTCGATGGTGCCCTATTTAAAGTGAATGCAGCTGTCTCTAATGCATAACCCCAAAACGATAGTGGCAAATCGGCAAGAGACATCATAGATCGCACCATATCTAATAAGGTTCGATTACGACGTTCGGACACACCATTACGCTGTGGTGTTCCAGGCGGTGTTAATTGTGAAACAATTCCACACTGTCTTAAGTGACTGCCAAACTCATAACTCAGATATTCTCCTCCCCGATCAGATCGTAGGAATTTAATCTTCTTGTTACGATGATTCTCAACTTCACTCTGAAATTGTTTGAACTTTTCAAATGTTTCAGACTTGTGTTTCATTAAGTAAATATACCCATATCTACTTAAGTCATCAGTGAAGGTGAGAAAGTAACGATAACCACCGCGCGCCTCAATACTCATCGGACCGCACACATCAGTATGTATGATTTCCAATAAGTCACTTGCCCGTTCCATTGTTCCAGAGAACGGAGTTTTAGTCATCTTGCCCATGAGGCATGGCTCACATGTGTCAAGTGATTCAAAATCAAGTGACTCCAAAAGTCCATCAGCATGGAGCTTCCTCATGCGTTTTACGCCAATATGACCTAAACGGCAGTGCCACAAGAAAGTGGTATTATCATTATCAATTCTACATCTTTTGGCATCAATGTTATGAACATGTGTATCATTACTGTCGAGATTCAATAAGAATAAACCCCTCACATTGGGTGCATGACCATAAAAGATATTACTCATATAAATAGAACAACCATTATTCTCTGATTTAAATGAGTAACCGTCTCGCAATAAACAAGATCCAGATATAATGTTCATGCTTAACGCAGGCACCAAATAACACTTATTCAGGTTCATCACTAATCCCGACGGTAATCGAAGAGTGAGCGTGCCGACGGCGATCACATCAACCTTGGAACCATTTCCCACGCGCATCGTCACTTCGTCCTTTGCCAGCCTCCGTCTATTCCGCAGTTCCTGTTTAGAGTTGCAAATATGAGCAACCGCACCGGTATCAAATACCCAGGCACTACAACGAGGGTTGGTAAGGTACACATCAATAACATGTATATCATATATACCTTGTTTGTTGTTGGCCGCCTTCTTGTCAGCCAAATACTTGGGGCAGTTCCGCTTCCAGTGTCCAGTTCCCTTGCAATGAAAACACACAGTTTCTGGTTTGGGTCCAGCCTTGGGTTTCTTCACGAGAGGAGCAACTGCTTTGCCACTCTTCTTGGAGTTACCCTTCTTACCCTTGCCATTTTTCTTGAAACTAGTGGTTTTATTGACCATCAACACTTGATGCTCCTTCTGAATTTCAGACTCAGCGGCTTTCAGCATCGCAAACAGCTCGGCGACTGACTTGTTCATCCCGTGCATGTTATAGTTCAACACGAAGCTCTTGTAGCTAGGTGGCAATGATTGAAGAACTCTGTCAGTGATAGCCTCTGGCGGAAGGGGCATCCCTAACTCAGCCAGACGGGTGGAGTACCCAGACATTCTGAGCACGTGATCACTGATAGACCCGTTCTCCTCCATCTTGCAAGCATAGAACTTATCGGAGATCTCATATCTCTCGATCCGGGCATTCTTCTGAAAGATAAACTTCAACTCCTGGAACATCTCATATGCTCCATGACGTTCAAAACGTCTTTGAAGTCCCGGTTCTAAGCCATACAACATTGCACATTGAACTATTGAGTAATCATCAGAACGAGCCTGCCAGGCGTTCACAACGTCTAGAGACTCAACTGGAGCGGGTGGATCACCAAGCGGTGCATCAAGGACATAAGCCTTCTGGGAAGCCGTAAGGATAATCCTTAGATTACGGGCCCAGTCCACAAAGTTACTTCCATCATCTTTCAACTTAGCTTTCTCTAGGAACGCATTAAAATTCAGGGGTGCTACTGCGCGAGCCATGATCTACAACATAAATATAGCAAAGACAACTTAGACTATTGTTCTAGATAATGAGTTTAGTTAATCATATTACTTAAAAACTCCCACTCAAATTGACATCCCTCCGGTCATTCAAGTGTAACATGATCCAAATCCACCAACTCAAGTCCGATCATCACGTGAGTCGAGGTGGCTTCAATGGTGAACATCTTCATGTTGATCATATCTACTATATGACTCATGTTCGACCTTTTGGTCTCTTGTGTTCCGAGGCCATGTCTGTACATGCTAGGCTCGTCAAGTTTAACCCGAGTGTTCCGCACGTGCAACATGGCTTGCACCCGTTGTATGCGAACGTAGAGTCTATCACACCCGATCATCACGGCGTGTCTCGAAACGACGAACTTTCGCAACGGTGCACACTTGGGGAGAACACAATTTATCTTGAAATTTAAGTGAGGGATCACCTTATAATGCTACCGTCGTCCTAAGCAAAATAAGATGCATAAAAGGATTAACATCACATGCAAATCATAAGTGACATGATATGGCCATGAACTTGTGCTTTTGATCTCCATCTCCAAAGCACCGGCATGATCTCCATCGTCACCGGCATGACACCATGATCTCCATCATCTTGATCTCCATCAACGTGTCGCCATAAGGTTGTCGCGCCGACTGTTGCTTCCACGACTATTGCTAACGTTTAGCGATAAAGTAAAGCATTACATAGCGCTTAATGATTGACACGCAGGTCATACAATAATTAAAGACAACTCTATGGCTCCTGCCAGTTGCCGTACTCATCGACATGCAAGTCGTGATATTCTATACAACACATGATCATCTCATACATCACATATATCTCATCATGTAATTGGCCATATCACATCACAACATACCCTGCAAAAACAAGTTAGACGTCCTCTAATTGTTGTTGCAAATTTTACGTGGCTGCTACGGGTTTGCAAGAACCGTTCTTACCTACGCAAAACCACAACGTGGTGTAGTGATTGCTTTTTGATCTTCTAAAAGAACCCTCTTCATTGAAATCGATTCAACTAAAGTGAGAGAGACAGACACCCGCTAGCCATCTTTATGCAACGAAGTTACATGTTAGTTGAAGGAACCTGTCTCGCGTAAGTGTACGCGTAATGTCGGTCCGGGCCGCTTCATCTCACAGTACCGCCGAATCAAATATCAACTAGTAACGGCAAGCAATATGTATACACCCACGCCCACAACTCGTTTGTGTTCTACTCGAGATCTCATCTACGCATAGACCTGGCTCATGATGCCACTGTTGGGTAACGTTGCATGGGAAACAAAAATTTTCCTACGCACACACAAGATCTATCCATGGTGATGAGCATCTACGAGAGGGAGAGTGGATCTACATACCCTTGTAGATCGCTAAGCGGAAGCGTTTAAGAAACGCGGTTGATGTAGTCGAACGTCTCCGCGATCCAAATCGCAGGTCGTCCCTCGATCCGATCACGAACTAGCGCCGAACGGACGGCACCTCCGCGTTCAACACACGTACGGCTTGATGACGCCTTCACCTCCTCGATCCAGCGAGCGATGATGAAGTAGTGGTTGAGTTCCAGCAGCACGACGGCGTGGTGATGGTGGTGAGGAACAATCTCTGCAGGGCTTCGCCAAGCACTACGGAGATTATGACGGAGGATCTAGAGGGTTAGGGTTGCCGCACACGGCTTGGGGAAATCTTTATGTGTCTCGTGTGCTAGCCCTGCCCCTCTATTTATATGTTGAGCCTTGAGGTCTAAACTTGGAGTAAAAGCCTCTTCCAAGTCGGTTTAGCCCGCACAAGGTCGGTTTGGCCCGCAGGAAAAGAGTCCAACTCGGATCCCTGCCGAACCGTGCACAGCCGCGCACAAGCGGTAGTACCGCTCACAAGCGGTAGTACCGCTTGGGCGGTAGTACCGCTTCACACAAGCGGTAGTACCGCTCGGGCGGTAGTACCGCTTCACCAAGCGGTAGTACCGCTTACGCGACAGCAAAACTACTTTTGCACTTTCCAATACCTCGTGGGTTTTTATCCCTTGGCCCATATAAAGTGTTCTCGCACCCGAACACTTCGGTAAACATCCGGAACCCCTTCCGGTGAACTCCGGAACCCTTCCGGAGATCAAAACACTATTATCACATATATCAATCTTTACCTCCGGACTATTCCGGAGATCCTTGTCATGTCCGGGATCTTATCCGAGACTCCGAACAACTTTCGGTCACCAACATAATAACTCAATTATACTAATCGTCACCAAACGTTAAGTGTGTAGACCCTGCGGGTTCGAGAACTATGTAGACATGACCGAGACACCTCTACGGCCAATAACCAATAGCGGGACCTGGATGCCCATATTGGCTCCTACATATTCTACGAAGATCTTTTATCGGTCGAACCTCTATGTCAAGGATTCAGTTAATCCCGTATGCTGTTCCCTTTGTTCTTCGGTATGTTACTTGCCCGAGATTCGATCGTCGGTATCACTATACCTAGTTCAATCTCGTTACCGGCAAGTCTCTTTACTCGTTCCGTAATACAAGATCCTGTGGCTAACTCTTTAGTCACTTTGCTTGCAAGGCTCAATGTGATGTTGTATTACCGAGTGGGCCCTGAGATACCTCTCCGTCACACGGAGTAACAAATCCCAGTCTCGATCCATGCCAACCCAACAGACACCCTCGGAGATACCTGTAGAGCACCTTTATAGTCACCCAGTTACGTTGCGACGTTTGATACACACAAGGTATTCCTCCGGTGTCAGTGAGTTGCATGATCTCATGGTCAAAGGAACAGATACTTGACATGCAGAAAACAATAGCAATAAACTGACACGATCAAATGCTACGTTTACAGTTTGGGTCTTGTCCATCACATCATTCTCCTAATGATGTGATCCCGTTATCAAATGACATCTCATGTCAATGGCTAGGAAACCTTAACCATCTTTGATCAACGAGCTAGTCAACTAGAGGCATACTAGGGACACAGTGTTGTCTATGTACCCACACATGTATTTGAGTTTCCAATCAATACAATTATAGCATGGATAATAAACGATTATCATGAACAAGGAAATATAATAATAACCAATTTATTATTGCCTCTAGGGCATATTTCCAACATGAAGCTCTTCGGGATCAAACCAAAGTCGAGCGGTTCTGATCTCGCGGAGTGTGGAGGGGCCATGATCAGCAAGAACCAGGGGGCCACCTGGTTCAAGAGCACCTTCATCGAAACGGTGAATGAGTGGCAAAGAGAGTGGTTCTACATCACCGAGCCGTTCGCCCCTGGCCAAACCGAGGTCCCGGCCTTCTCAGCCGGGCCCCCCAAGAAGCTCAAGTCTTGGAAGGAGAAGGGCGTCGCTTGGGGAAATCCAGAAGAGGTGGAGACCCTGATCGACAGGATTCTGTGGTGGTCCACAACGGGAAAGGTTGAGCTGGCCGACGTCATCAATGTCATGCTCAACCGCCGTATACTTCCCCTCCAACATCGGGCTACCCCGATGTGGGCACAAAAGCCCGAGGACATGGACACCATCACCTCCTTCTTCCGCTCCACCTTGGCAGCCATGTGGTCAAGGCTCATGAAGCTGGCCAAGGACAAGATCCCCAAGGCAGGGGAGGACCGCGGCCTCGAACACGGCTATGAGCCCCCCGCCCGGTGAGTGGTTCCGCCCTTTAATCTTTATCTTTTGCTCATTGGCAAAGTTTTTACTTGAATCATCGTGTTTTGATATTTTGCAGAAGTGGATGGCTTGGGTACAAGGGGTACGATGCCCAGCCCCACTGCCCGAGCAGCCCCCAACTCCCCTGCTCTCAGCGCTTCTGACTGAGGAGCCGCATGTGGTGGCCTCCAAAGGGACGAAGTCCCAGACGGGGAGGTCAAGTGCTCGGACCTGGGGGACTTCGGTCACCCGGTCAGAAGAGACCCACACCTTTGCCGCTCAAGACGGCGGCGCCGAGGAGGGTGAGGAGGAGGAGGTTCCCCCTCCGAAGGGGAAGAGGTCGGCGTTGGAAGACGCCGACGTGGACATGCCACCGAAGGGACCAAAGAGGCTGAGGCGAGCCTCATCCGAGGCCGCCAACAAGTCACCGGAGAGGGCCGAGCTCTCTGGTGACTTAGAGGAAGACCTCCTCACTATGGGAAGGAAGAAACCGGCACCGCGAGGGTAAGCCCTTGTCCTTGTCTTCCTTCCTTGAGTCATTTTTTCAGCAAGGGAAATCTTTACAGAAGCAATCTTTCATATGCAGCCCACCGAGGGTAATCCCCAGCGGTTCTTCAAGCGGGCTGCCATCCACCAGCGGGACTCCAGAGCCCGCCGCTTCTCCCCCGAAGCATGACGGGCTAAGGGAGGCGACATCCACCCTGGTCCCCGACGTCAACTTGACGGGGGCCGACGAGGTGGCGACCATGGCCGAGCTCAACACCTCGGTCCAACAAGACCCGAGGACGGAGCGCCCCGAGGTCATCGAAGAAGGGCTGGGCCAGTCATTGGCCCAGCCGGCGTCTACCTCGGCTCCGCCCCACTAGGTGGAGGCTGCTAGGATGGACACACCCGAGATCATCCCTCCACCCAGCCTACTGCCCAAGGACGGACCAGCGCGGGGTGGACCGAGGAGGTGGAGGCGGCCCTAAAGGGCTCTTCCATCAAGGAGGAGCACCGTGCCTTGATAAGCACGGCGCTGGAAGGCTACCGATCCGCAGGGGGCGGCCTGCATGAGGTTTTCAAGAACCTCGTAGCAGGTTTCGAGGTACCCCTTCTGCGCATTCAATTTGTGTATTTTAAGTTGTTTGTTTTATGAATTTTGTCCGAGGACGTAAAAGTACAGCCTGCTAAACGGCTTAGTGAGTGAGTAGCCCCCGAGCCCGAAGTCGGTTTCAAGAAACCGGCATCGGGGTCGCTTGAGTAAGCAGGAGCTCGTTGAGTAGCCCCCAGGACGCTGCTCGAGGCAGCCGTCCTGGAGCCTGTTTAATTATTCCCTTTATAATGAGGATATGTTTTGTTCCAGGTTTCAACCTCGGTTCTGGACTCCGTCTCCGAAGAGATGGCGGAGATGAACCGGAAACTTGAGCAATCTCAAGGTAAGCAAGTTTAGACGTGCCTTGTACTTTGGATAAAGAGGTATAATGTATGTTAAAGAAAACAACTAAGGTCAAACTGTGTTGACAGCGGAGCTGGAGACGCTCAAGGCCGAGCTCGAAAGGGCTCGGAAGGAGGTGCGGCAGCAGGAGGCTGCTGTTGCTGCGGCCGAGAAGGCCCGTGCCGCCGAGAAGGCAGCCGGGGAGAAGCACCGGGCATGGGTGCTAGAGGTCGAAGAGACCCTGAAGGGCGTGTTTGAAGCACGCGACAAACTTCAGGAGGAGGGGCAACAAACGAAAAAGGAGCTTGAGAAGCTTCAACATGCCTGCTCCGAGCTCAAGACCTCGGCCCGAGCTGACCGCGAAGTGCTCCAGCAAGTGGAGCAAATCGCCTCGGGTAAGATATATTTGATGCAGTGTTCGTTTGGCAGCAAAGGGTGTGTCGAGCTCACCCAGTTGTGGCGTTCCGCAGAGGTCTTTGAGGATCTCCCGCAGAGCGCGGCGGATGCGGTGGCATACTTCGGCCAGCTGGCGGGTCATGAGGCGGAGAAGGCCTTCTGGGGGCAGTTTCCAGGGTCGCCGTCCGCACAGCTGCTGAATCATCGAGTGAAGCAGCTAGTGGAACTGTTTCGCATGACGAGACCGGCGCTCTAGGACCTCTGCGTCGCTCTGTGGCCTGCCGAAGTCATGCCGAAGAGCCTCTTCGGCCTGACGGCCCGTCTCCGAGATGTCGTGCCCTGCGTGGATCGCTGGAAGAGGTCCGCGTGCTTCGAAGGGGCGCGGAGGGCATATGCTTGCGTGAAGACTCACTTCCGCAAGGTTGATGCGGAGACATGTGCCGCGGGCCCCCCTGCCGACAACCCGCGGACTGCCGAGCAGTTCTTCGCCGAGGTGGAGGCGGGAGCTCGGACCACCAAGGCCATGTGCCCCAAAGACACTCTGTATTTTTAGATGATACTTCGGAATGACGGGTGTACAATGTAAAAACTTTATCTTTTGTTGAATGAGAATGGCTTAAGATTCCATGTGTGTTGTTTTATAATTTTAATTATTCCTCTTATATGACTGTTTAAAATGAGAGTGGCCAGTCGTCGGCTTCAGCCCCAGTGTAGGTCATACAAAGGGTGTTCCTTAAGGCACACTGCACCTTTAGCCGACGTCTCGGTACCCGAAGGCGGTCGGTGTCTTATAGGAACTAGGCAATCGGACTATAGTGGCTTGATATCTTTCATTTAGTCATAAGAGTTTGACTGTGGGGGCTGATGACCAGCCCCCGGTGTAAGAAGTGTTCGGCCAGCTCGGCCGAGGTCTAGGCCAGAGCACACTTCGGCTAAGAGTGGAAGCCCTTCGTTTGACACGGGTGATCTCTATCGTCACATCGCTTGACGCGGTCTACGAATGGCAGACTAGTTTACGCCTACCTAGATAGTCAGTTTTCGGCTTTCTCCACTGAGGCGCCATGCCAATTGGCCTGGCGGCGCAATCGCAGTGGTTCTCCCGTTACACCCTTAGCCGAATTCATCGGAAATGTAAGGGGTACACATAGGAGCCGGGCAACCCAACTATTGACCGAAATCTAGGTTCGAAACTGATGCATATAAGGCCAACATCCGAGACGCCGAATACATCGGACTTTGTTATACAATTGCATCTTTTTAGAGAATTGCATCGTCACAGAGCTTATGCTGATAAAGAAATACAATAGAGACCTTGAAAGGGCACAGTTTCTTTATTTCGTAATATCAATCGTGTACATGCCCAGCTGTGACGAGAGTAATTGAAAAAGTACAATGTAGATGGTGAAGAAGAAAAAGGAAAAACAGGTCGGATAATCGCTAACGGGTTTTAAAGGATCCGGACCGCTACCTGCCGCATGTCTGCGTTTCCGGACTGTTGACCAGATCGTCACCATTGATGGCGAAGAATTTGCGAAGGTCGATGCCCTTCCGGCCCTTTATACACTCTAGGTGCTTGATTGACCGAGTTCCTTGAAGGGAGGTGTGGCCGAAGCCACTCTGTGGTTTTAAAACCACATAGAATTTGGCAGTTCCTTTTACAGATGCTTGCCTGTGCAGGGGCTCTAAGCCTCGTTTTTGCGTGGTTAATCCGCGCCGATGTTTGGATAGTCGTTCTGGCTCCTCGATGTCCCAGGGAATCTTGAGTGCGAAGTTATGCACTCTGGGGACGTAGTGCCCACTCCAGAGAGGGCACACGAGGAGCCCGCATCCCTATTTCAGGTGCGGGGGCACCTAGCCGAGGTCGATTTGTGCAGCACGGGCGCACTTCATGGAGCGGGCCGCGCGTTTATCGCTGCGGGCTGCCTCCTCGGTCGCTTCAACCTCGGCTATGAAAGCCGCGGTCTGTTCCTCTGTCCAGAGTGAACGTTCCGTATTGCCATTGACTGTGATGACGCCGTTGGGTCCCGGCATTTTGAACTTGAGATAGGCGTAATGCGGGACTGCGTTAAAGCGTGCAAAGGCTGTGTGCCCTAAGAGCGCATGGTATCCACTCCGGAAGGGTACGATATCGAAGATTAACTCTTCGCTTCGGAAGTTATCGGGCGAACCGAAGACTGCCTCTAGGGCGACCGTTCCGGTACAACGGGCTTCGACGCCCGGAATGACACCTTTAAAGGTTGGTAGAGCTCGGCTTAATCCGAGATGAGTCAATGCCCATCTTCCGAACTGTGTCCTCGTAGATGAGGTTAAGGCTGCTTCCCCCGTCCATCAGGACGCGCGTTAGATGATAACCATCAACAATAGGGTCCAGGACGAGCACCGCCGATCCGCCATGCTTGATGCTGGTCGGATGATCGTGCTTGTCGAAAGTGATCGGGTAGGCCGACCATGGGTTATACTTCGGGGCGACTGGCTCCAGCGCGTATACGTCCCGAAGTGCACGTTTCCTCTCCCTTTTAGGGATATGGGTGACATAGATCATGTTGACCTCTGTTACCTCATTAGGAAATTTCTTTTCGCCTCCATTATTTGGCTGCCGAGGTTCATCCTCGTCATCGCTGCGGTGTTGGGTTTTACTCTGACCCTCTGCCGCTATCTTGCCGGCTTGTTTAAAGACCCATCAATTCCTATTAGTGTGGTTTGCTGGTTTTTCCTGAGTACCGTGGATCCCACATGGGCGGTCCAGGAGTCTATCAAGCTGGCTAGGTCCGTCTTTGTTCCCTTTAAAGGCTTTTCTTTTCTGTCCGGATTTAGGTCCGGTGAATCATGCGTTGACCGCGGCGTCTTCAGTGTCGCTTCCGCCATTCTTATACCTGCGCTTATTTTTGTTGCGCTTTGGTTTTCCATTGGCGTCGCGAGTTTCTGAGGTGCCTGCCTCGCCGTTATGAGTACTTCGGGCGAGCCAGCTATCTTCTCCCGCACAAAAGCGAGTCATTAGTGCAGTCAGGGCAGCCATGGTTCTCGGCTTATCCTGGCCGAGTTGTCGAGCCAACCATTCATCACGAATATTGTTTTTAAATGCGGTGATGGCCTCGGCTTCGGAACAGTCTATGATCTGGTTCTTCTTGGTGAGGAACCTGTTCCAGAATTTCCGGGTTGATTCGCCTGGCTGCTGGGTGACACGGCTAAGGTCATCCGCGTTCGGAGGTCGGACATATGTGCCCTGGAAGTTTGCTCGAAAAGCGTCTTCTAGGGCTTCCCAGCTGCCGATGGAGTGAGGCGGGAGGCTGTTAAGCCAATGCCTCGCCGGCCCCTTGAGCTTGAGCGGCAGGTATTTAATGGCATGGAGATCATCTCCTTTGGCCATGTGTATATGCAGGAGGAAATCTTCGATCCAAACTGCTGGGTCCGTGGTGCCATCGTATGATTCTATGTTGATGGGTTTAAACCCTTCCGAGAATTGATGTTCCATCACCCTGTCTGTAAAGCAGATTGGGTGAGCCGGACCCCGGGAGCGAGGAGGATCTCGTCGGATCTCGGGAGAAAGCCGTGAGTAGGCTTGATCTCGGGCACGGCCGTTCCTGTCCATCCAGGCATCGTAGCCGTCGGGCCCAGCGGGCGCACGTCCCCTTGATCCGTAGATGGGCCGAGGGGGAGCCCTATTTTCCTCAATACGACGTCTAGCGTCCCGAGGATCCAGGTAGTCCACGGGGTCTTTGCCATGACGGCGTGGAGGTGGCCGTTCACCGTGGTCTTCTCGTCGTGGCCTGTCCCGGCCTCTAAGGGGCCGATCGAGGTCGTCAGCGAGCTCTTCGTCGAACTCCGGTAAAAGGCGCCTGCGTGGGTATGATTTCGGCGTATTATGGCGTCGGTTCTCTATATCTTGCTCGGCAGAGAGCACTTCAACCCACTTTTCATTTAGCGTATCAGTATTTTCCTGCAGCTGCTGCTGCTTGTGCTTTAAGCTCCGGGCCGTCGCAACGAGGCGTCGCCGGAAGCGTTCTTGTTCAAAGGGGTCTTCGGGGACGATGTAATCCTCGGTACCGAGGCTCTCGTCCTCCTCGGATTCCGGCATGTAATTGTCGTCGGCCCCTTCGAAGAGATCATCGGGATCTGAGTCTCCAAGAGGTCGGTCTGGTGTGCCGTTCCTTATTGGGGAGGCTTGAACTTCCTCCTCATGGTTATCGGCGTCACCGTCCTCCGCATCGCCATTATTGGTTGTCGCGTCGTTGCCACTGGGTTCCCCATTATTTCCCCTTCGGCGCCTTCGCCGACATCTTGGAGGGGATTTGGGTGTGTCCACCATATAAACATCGTAGGTGGATGTGGCGGCCCACCTGCCCGTGTTTACCGGGGGCAAGGTGTTCTCGCTGGGGCCATCAGCGTCTTCCTCCATGTCTGAGGGTTCGTCGTAGTCCAACACGTCGGTTAAATCATCGATCGTGGCGACTAGGTGGGTGGTGGGTGGGATGTAAATTTCCCTATCGTCGGCTTTAAGGCCGATCTGATTGTAAACCGAAGTCTTGCCGTCCAAGATGGACATACTCCGGATGCGGTCAAGAATCTCATCGAGGTGAGATAACTCTTCGGGATTCATGGATGCGCCATGGGCAGGGCTGATTCGAAGTACACCCGGCGTGTAACCAGATGCGTCTTCGGAGCGGCGGGAGTCTGAACATAGTTTCGGGTTCCGTGCCGGAATCAATCCTGGCATCGGCGCAATTTCAGGGGTGGGAGCCGGATCCATCTTCGGACTGGCGATCGGGGAGAGACTGGCCGGAATAGCGGTGCCAGGGGTCTCAAGAGGCGCCGTGACAGAGTCCGGCTCCGGAGTCGAGCCTCCGGAACCATCCGAGCTCTCGATCCGACCGGGAGTCCATCCCGATAAGATGAGTTCACCACGGGAATCTGCAGTGTACTCCAGGCCGCCGAAAGTCACGATCCGACCTGGGGCATAGTTCTCGACAAAGGTCAGGTGACCCGTCGAGTCGGCGCAAAATACCATGCTGCCGAAGACGAAAAGCTGGCCGGGGGCGTAAACATCCCCGCAGCCGTTAGTGCAGTTGATCTTCAGGTGAGACATCAATCCTTCTGGTGATCACGCAGCGGAACTCTCAATGAAAGCACCAGTGTCGATGTAAAAACCGGCAGACCTCGGGGTAGGGGGTCCCGAGCTGTGGATCTTGGATCGATAGTAACAGAGACGAGGGAGACAATGTTTACCCAGGTTCGGGCCCTCTCGATGGAGGTAAAACCCTACGTCCTGCTTCTGTTTATATTGATGGAGATGTATTGAATACAGAGGTTATCTACCTCGAGATCGTAATATGTGTCTAACTTCTAGGGCTAGGTGAGCGATATTGCGTTGTTCCCCCTCTACAGGCTAAACCCTATGGCTTATATACACGCCAGGGAGGGTATCTAGGGTTACAAGGTCGGTATCTAGGAGTAAGACGGCTGGACAAATCTTGAAGTGTACTACAAGTCTTCGGTAGAGACAACCTCGATCACGTCTCCCATGTGTGGCCTTCGGAGTCCATCTTGATCACGCACGGAGGCATATCGGCCCAACCGAAGAGACGGGCCGGCTAGGTTAGCACCCCCTAATCCAGGACACCGTCAGGGGGGAGTGAAACATATATGTTGGAAATGTAACCAATATCCTATAATGATATTATTATTTTCTTAAGTTTGAGATCAACGTATGTTACATTTGAGGATATGAGGGCGATTTAGGATCGAATAGCGAAATTTTCCTTTCCATCGATATTGATTTCACTATATTATTATTGAATGAAGTACGTCAATTTGCTCCTTGACATCAGATCTTGATCCAAAGGTTGCGGAGCCATTTTCTCCTCCAGCAGCCACACCCTGTGTTGCCCACCAGCGCCGGTCGAACCACCGCCCCTACCACCCATGGCCGACGGGTGTTGCCATGCATCGCCATGCCCTGCTTGAGCCGCCGCCCACCCCGCACCCGAACCACGCAAGCCTTTGCCACACTCCTGACCCCCTCCCCTCACCCACCTTGTGTCGGCGCACGCAGCCAGTAGTGTTGTTGCCGGCGCCGGCTCGTTCCTGGCAAGACTTCGCCGAGGACGTCAGTACTTCGCTGAAATTCGACTGATACGTCCAAAAATATAGGCGACTGCGCATTATCAAGCGGTAGGTTCAAATACATGTACACATGTCACAGCACAGTGTTTTTTCTGGTATGTCACAGTACAGTGTTTAACTGTTCATGCAGTGAACCAAAATTGTCAAGCACTCTACTGTACTATACGTAGCTGCTTAATGTGCATGTCACGATCCCCTTTAAGATCTAGTGCTTTGTCACGTTTGATAGGCAAGCACTTTACCGTGTATCAACTTAAGTAACTTGCCAATCGCGAACTGCGCACGTTAGTCCTTGCCATCCAACCTCGACGAATAGTAGTGACCAAGACCAACAGTTGTAATGCAGTTCAACCATCACACGTAACCAACAGTCAAACCGAACAGCCGCGAGTCTGCCGCACGTGCACGAAGTGGCACGCACGGCACTACTACATATACCACCATACGGAGCGGTGCAACACATTTCACAGTTAACCATTTTACCTCCTCGAGTTCACCATGGAGATCAGCACGAGCGTGCCAAGGTGCACCGCCACCCCCGGCACTCGCATGCCGTGCAGCCTCCAAGCCCTCGTGCCCACGAAAGCGAGGCAGCCACGGCGTCTGACGTGCAAGGCAGCGGGTGGCCGTGTCGACCGCCGTGACGTGCTCCTCGGCCTCGGCAGCGCCGCGGCGGCCGGGCTGGGCACGCAGCGAGGCCGAGGGGCGATCGCCGCGCCCATCCAGGCCCCGGACCTCGGCAACTGCAACCCACCCGACCTCCCGAACACGGCGCCGGACACCAACTGCTGCCCGACGTCCGGCACCGGGATCACCGACTTCGTGCTGCCGCCGGCCTCCTCGGCGCCGCTCCGCGTGCGCCCGGCCGCGCACCTGGCGGACGCGGAGTACCTGGCCAAGTACGAGCGGGCCGTGGCGCTGATGAAGCAGCTGCCCGCCGACGACCCGCGCAGCTTCGAGCAGCAGTGGCGCGTTCACTGCGCCTACTGCGACGGCGCGTACGACCAGGCCGGCTTCCCGGACCTGGAGATCCAGGTGCACAACTGCTGGCTCTTCTTCCCATGGCACAGGTACGTACACAAGTACACAACATAAATACACGTTGTTTATACGGTTTTGCTAAAACACATCTAAATGTGAGATAAGTATTGCACATCTAAGCCCTATATCATTGATCTTACATGGAGATTCGTGTGGGTATTTTCTTTTTCTTTTTTCTTTCCCTTTTTAAACTTGATTTAGTCATTTAGATGTGCAATAACTATGTCCCATCTAGATGTGTCCTAGACATAGTTTATACACATGCACGCATGTCCATTTTTGTCAGCTTAGTAATTGGTCGTCGGTCGGGTGTGCAGTAAGCATGACTGCATGAGTACGTGTGGTTAGCGGCCTGCACCTTTCGTACTACAGTGCGCCAGCTGAACGTGCCGTCAATTCGTCACCATGTTTGACTTCTTTGGTGCTGCGTACGTGCAGGTTCTACCTCTACTTCCACGAGAGGATCCTCGGCAAGCTCATCGGCGACGACACCTTCGCGCTGCCCTTCTGGAACTGGGACGCGCCGGCCGGCATGAGGCTGCCGGCCATCTACGCCAACAGGTCGTCGCCTCTCTTCAACGAGAGGCGCGACCCCGCCCACCAGCCGCCGTTCCCGGTCGACCTCGACTACAACGAGATAGATGTCATCATCCCAACAGACGAGCAGGTCGACCAGAACCTCAAGATCATGTACCGCCAGGCCAGTACAACTAACACACAATATTTGCAGACGCAGTACCAAAATCTCTTGAAGTTATCACGTTAACATATCAATCTGCGTGCATCGATCAGATGGTGTCGAGTGCCAAGAAGACACGGCTGTTCATGGGGCAGCCATACCGCGCCGGCGACCAGCCGGACCCGGGAGCGGGCTCCGTGGAGAACGTGCCGCACGGCACGATGCACACCTGGACGGGCGACCCGGCACAGCCCAACAGCGAGGACATGGGCAACTTCTACTCGGCGGCGCGCGACCCCATCTTCTTCGCGCACCACGGCAACATCGACCGCCTGTGGCACGTCTGGCGCGGCCTCCGCCCCGGCAACGCCGACTTCGCCGACGCCGACTGGCTCGACACCGCCTTCCTCTTCTACGACGAGGAGGCCCGCCCCGTGCGCGTCCGCGTCCGCGACTGCCTCGACCCGGCCGCCATGGGGTACGCATACCAGGACGTCGACCTGCCGTGGCTGGACGCCAAGCCGGTCAAGAGATCCCGCAGGACGCCGGCGCCCGCCGCGGGCGCGCTCCCGGCGACGCTGGCGAAGACCGTGCGGGTGACGGTGACAAGGCCTCAGGTGTCGAGGAGCGACAAGGAGAAGGAGGAGGCGGAGGAGGTGCTGATCATCGAGGGGATCGAGGTCGCCGACCACTTCAAGTTCGTCAAGTTCGACGTGCTGGTGAACGTGCCCGAGGGCGGAGGCAGCGGCGCTTCCGGGTACTGCGCCGGGAGCGTCGCGCTGACGCCGCACATGGTCCGGACGAACAAGAAGAAGGGCGCCGTCAAGACGGTGGCGAGGTTCGGCGTCTGCGACCTGATGGACAACATCGGGGCAGACGGCGACAAGACGGTGGTCGTGTCGCTCGTGCCCAGGTGCGGCGGCGAGCTGGTCACCATCGGCGGCGTCAGCATCGGCTATACCAAGTGAAGCACCGCCACCGTATATACCGTGTGGTGTATATCTAGACAAGTTGCTCATGAGCGATCGTTGCGTGCTTTACGTGCATCTACTGTGCTTATATTGCACCGTATGTCTAGCGTATTCTAATAAGAACAATTGGAACGGTGCACTTAATTGTCCTTACTTCATATATATACTCATGTTACAAGTACATTAACCCCACTCTTGTCTTAAAGTTCCTGCAAAAAAAAAATGCATCCGTGACATCGCCAGTGAAAATAGATTTTATTTTAGGCAAACCAGTGAAATTAGATGTGCGAGTTAGGAGAGGATTTTCTAGCGGAGCCCGTTTCTACCGGTGTCCTGCTAACCTGAAGTGCGCTTCATGTGCACGTACACATATATGAAGTATTTGATTCATTTCTTGATCATATATGTGATTTCTTCTTTCTTGCTGGACCCATCCACTGTTTAGGAGCATGACTTTATTGCAATCAACATATTTTGTTCTTTCAACCAACGGTTCATCCATCCATACTTTTAGTATCCTCAGCTTCGTGCTCCAAGATTTGCCGTCCTTCCACGCAAACAAGACCCTTTTGGCATTTGTGAAGGACACGTTTTGCGTCGGCGGCTTGGTATCCTCAGCCGTCAAGTCCGACCTCATTCTTGATGACGAGGAGGGCACCAACTATGAGTTCTCTTTCAAAGGAAAGGAGCCTGCCTGTGACAACAGGGAGAGCACCCATGATGCCTTTGCCTGTGGCTCTTTCAAGGGGGGAAATTGAGAGCTCAAGATCATCTCAAATGACACGTCTTACGTATTATCCCTACTTTTTTCGAGACAATGGGCCATTATGCTCTAGTGGCATATGCCTTGCGATGTTTAACTCTATCGTCTTTAATTCAGTTATGCACAATGTGATGTTTAAGTATGAACTGTCCAGTTCAATTTCATTAATACCAGTTTTAGTGGCTATATTTTGGTTGTTAATTGGTAGTTAACATATTTGCCTTGTTTATTTCAGTTATGCACAATGTGATGTTCAATTATGCAATGTGATGTTCAAGCATGAACTGTTCGGTTCAATTTCACCAATACCAGTTACAATTGCTATGTTTGGTTGTTGTTAAGCCTCTTGTAGTAAACGCGCCTATCCATTTCTGACTCTGTTGCTTTACTACCGTGTTAACTCTTCGCAATGAAGCTATCAATGGGAGATGTTGTTCTTTACCATGGCTATATTTGGTGGATGTTAAACATGTTGTAGTTAACATGCCTTTCCATCTACTTACACAGGGCCACAATGGGCGATATTGTGGTTCATCATTATTAATCTGCCGCTTAATTATGTAAATTTTGAACATATTATACTGTGATTTTGATTTATGCATTTGGTTGTTTAACAATTGTAAATAGGGTATGTACAATGGATATGAAATATGTGAATGCCACAATTTATAATTCAAATTTTGAAAATTTTCAATACAAATTCTGGAGAATTATAAATTGCTGGGAATAAATTATTGGGTAAAAGTAGTTGTGCAATAGGTCATTACGGTACACACAGTTACCAGAACAAAACCGTATGTAATGAAAATCTATAGCACATACGTTTCGCAACGTGTGTGATTATCCACAAAAGAACATACGTTTCCGTCCCTTAAACGTGTGTGCTGACGGCTCATCGAACACGGTGCACTATTGAAGAGTGTGTGTGTGCTAGGAACATCTTCGCACACACCTATTAAGAGGGAACGTGGGCGATAGCAATAGCACCGCACACATTTTGTAGTTCTTCAACGTGTGTGATATTGTTTGTATCGCAAACGGCACGGTAAATTAAATGTTTGTGATAGATATATTTTTGTACACGCGCCACGTCAAGCAATCGTCTCCGATGTCGTCCTCATCGTAAATGTTGAGGTTTTTTATGGTACCCTGTACTGCTATAGAGGGAAGGGAACAGTACACTGATATCGCACCGTTGATTTTCTGAGGCTAGTATAGACATTTCCTGTTATAAAAAATAACGATGACAATAGTTTCTCGCGGGCCAAGTTTTCAGCCCAGGCGTTATCCTCGAAAAGAAAAAAACAATCGATGTCTGTTCGTCGTCCTCAGGAAAAGAAAGGAGTTCGCTCCCTGGTTGCCGGCTCGCCGCCGCCCTAGTCAAACGTAGCCGCCCTGACTCTAGTCCTCCGGCCGCGGTATCCGCTTCAGTACGAGCTGCACCTCTCTCATTTCTTCTGTGCTGGTCCCAAGATGGTTCTTGAGTCGACTATGGGCGCAGCGTTGGCTACTGGCCGAGGACAGGGAGGTGGGCACGCGGCGGCCGAGCACACACCCGTAGCCGCGAGAGCAAGACGAAGAAAGGAAGGTGGCCAGGCTGACGAACAGGAGGCCGCCGGAATCATAGGCCCTCGGCCGTCGCCGGCAGGCGCATGCGAAGACGAGACGGCCGTGAACATAACGGCTGGGCGGGGTCAGGACAAATTTTAATCTTCCAAAAATACCATCACACGAGGTATACTGCCGCACAGGAAACGAGCGGTACTAGCGATACTGCAGGCGTTAGTTGCTGACCCGATCCTAACAGTAGAGATCCGTAACAACCCTTGATCTCAGCGAGTTGACGGCCCATATTCATCACAGGGTACCATAAAAGAGCTCTAAATGTTACATCAATGTGGAGCGCATGCGATAGATGTATCACCGCACATGATTTTTACGTAACAAATGTCTGGTACGTTTTGTGTATCGCAAACGCATTCTTCGGGCGCTCACGTGTGCGATAGGATTTGTCTTCGCATATGATTGCTTGCCAGAATGCCTGCATCCTCGCACCCTATCGCAGACGTTTATTCTGGGTCGTGTGCGATGGACCACCCCTATCGCACATCTTAGCAAGGCGATGGTTCAAAACTGCGTTAGCGAAATGGGGTTAAAATCGTTTGCATAGAACTTAACTGCATTAGTGGAGGCACGCCCGTACGAAACGAAAATAGACGGTTAACAAATGTTATACATACTATGTAGATGGAAATGGTTGCAGGTGGTTAACAAATGACCCGGACATCCCTCTACACGCAGCTGGAACGGATGTAGGTGGAAATGGTTATACATACTATGAGATTTAAAATTTCAGAAAAGTGTAGTATTTCAATTCTTCTCTATTTCCCGCTCTATCTCAAGTCTCAACTACATATTCTCCTTTAGAGAATGGATGAAAACATGAGAATTACGCCGCTATTTTTATTTTTGCAACCTTGGCACCACCACAAGGATGCCATTTTTCTAAGGGGAAGTTAATGCACCCATCAATAGATTAGTTTGTTATTTTTTCTGCAGAGTGAATGTTATCCAATCCAGAGTATTAGTCACAAGAGGGAATTTTCAGATGAAGCTACAATTAAACACTATAGTATATTTAGAAGGTGAACGCCCTAAGATTCTATCATGACTAACGACATTTGTATGGCATTTGTTTACCTCCTGTTGTGGGAATCGATGAAAGTAAATGCACATAGGAGTTCTAATGCAGATTACACACAATCAAGACTTAGGTCATAGCTAGATGGTGATGTTATAGTTGCAGCATGATACTTTTTTCTACTTGCAGAAGCGGGGATGGTACGTAGCATATACTGAAAATAGTTTAACCAGTCCAAACTTTGAATGGTTTAAGTAGGAGGATTGATCGTACTTACCATGTCATGGCAAGATTATTCTGAGATTGTTAGTCATGAATCATTTATTTCCCCGCAAAAAAAAAAAAGAGAATCATGTATTCATCATTTTATTGATCCTTTTAGGAGAGATCAATTTTCGGCATGAATGGGAACCATCTAGTTGCTTACATGCGTGTAGAAGCTATAATTTTTGGCAAAACAAAAATGGCACGTACGAAACTAATCATGTCACGGCAAGATTATTCTGAGATTGTTTCATGGGAGATCACAGGAAAACCATTTCTGCATCGGCCACCACCCAGCTATCGATCTCGTTCTTGAGCTTAGACTGCGATGCAAACGTCCCCTTCACGAGGACGACGCACATCCTCTCAAGCACCAGCGCGTTGCCCAACAACAGCCTGGCCATCATCCTCTGCGTCTCGTCGCCCACGTAGTGCACCATGTTGATCTCCTTCACTCGGTGCCGCAGGCACGGCATCGAGAAGCTCGACTCGTCAGGAACCATGGACTCCTCACCGGGAGCTACGGACGAATCACCGCTCTCCGCACCCTTCTCCTTCTCCACGGCGTCATCCTCATATTCCTCGCCCATGGTCAGGTCTCTGCCCATGGTATTATCTTTCTTTTTCGTGAACGCGACGTGCTGTTCCATGTACAGCGACAGGACCTCCAGGTTCGGGGTCTGCTCCAGGATTCTACCCACTGAGACGACGGTGCCGCAATGCTCGAGGGGCCCTTGCAACAGGAGCCGCGTCAGTCTAGAGAATGAAGGGAAACCTAAGAAGAACCTGCTCTCCAGTCTACGATGGTGCAGGTGGAGGTACTTGGCATCACACATTTTTTGCATGAATACCCTAAACCCTGTAACCTCTGCATTCTCCGAGAGCACCTTGCAGAAGTCCATGGTGCACGACGGGACTCCCGGCGAGCCGGGCAAGGTCAGGAGCGACTCGGCAGGCACCGCGCCACAGTAGTTCAGCGACCTCAGCTCCGAGGCGTCGATGTCGACAGACTTCAGGCTGTGACAGCAGCGAAGGGCGAATCTGTGGAGGCGTTTGTCGAGGACAGATACTCTCTTCAGGCGGTGGATGGCTTCCAGCGTTAGGTCGACGAGGCGAGGGCAGCTGGAGATCAGCCGCTGGATGCTTCTCCGACCATCGCTGTGGGGAGCCGTGATGCTCAAAGTCTCGAGGAGCGGCAGGTTGATGGCCGCCGGCAGTTTCAGCCGGCAATAGGCGACGCATAGCGTACGTATGACCCTGCAGGTGAAGAGCCTTCTTGGGAGGACATACACCCACCGCCTCCTCAACTTGGCGAGCTCGTCCTTGTCGTCGGTGTTGTCGGTGCCGCTGTCTACGGCCTCGTCATCGTCCTCGCCGCGGCGGAGGCGGGGACAGATCGGGCTGATCGAGAAGCGCAGGTCGAGGTGGAGCTCCTGGTTGCCATGCCGCAGCACGTAGGAGAGCCACTGGTCGACGTGGACGAAGTTCCAGTGGTGGCACTGGTCGACGTGGACGAAGTTCCAGTGGTGGCACTGGTCGAAGGCGAAGCGGAAGTTGCGCAGCGGCACGTGGTGCCCGGCGGTCCGGCGGCGGCAGAGGAGCGCGGAGCAGACGTCGTCGAGGAGCGCCCCGCTGCAGCTCTTCTTCTCCTCCGCCTCGTAGTAGAAGGTGATCCAGTCGTTGGCCCTGGCGCTCCCCGAAGGAGACGGTGTGGACGTTGCAGAAGACGTCGCGCCACCGCCGGGATAGCCCCGCGGCACGGCCGGCCTCCTTGTTCGGGAGGAAGGAGAGGACGTGGCCCAGCAGGGCGTCTGGGAGGTCGCTCAGGCGATCTCTGCTCCCCGACGACGTGTCCATCCTTTTCTTTTGCGGCGACGGCGAAGCCATGCCGTTCCAATCCGATCGGGCAATCAAGCCGTAGATCTGGGAAAGGTGGCTGCCATGCATTTGCAACGACTAATACTTTCTTTGGGGTTTATATAAGTGGACCGAATCTCGTGACGTTACCGACTAATCGCGCACCGTTCATTCGGGTTAAGTTTGTTGGCAACCGACTAAAATCAGAACTGGATTTGTTGGCAACCGACTAATCACGCATCGTATTTGATGTTGCAAGATCAGCACTACCTCCAACAAATCCTGGCTACTTTAGCATCAGCAGGGCTATCCAGAATTCTACATCTGCCATGTACTACAAAAAGGAAAAAACTGAAAACAAAGCATATATATCATTCTGACTTTCTGAGACCTGATGATTGAAAGGGCAACAGATGCAGGGAAGCACTAACTGGAAGAGCATTGTTCCACCCAGAAGGCAGTTTCCCTGAATCTTGTGATCCGATGATCGTCGGCACAGAGATACTTTACTCGACAGAGAAGAAGCAGGACAAAAAGGAATTCATCAGTGCTAAAACGATCGAATGGCACGAATCAGTCATCCCATCTAGTGTGGCTGTACGATGATAGAAAGAACTATCCCGCAAACAAAAAAGATACAAAGAACTGGATTTACGATGATCGAATGTACGATGATAGAAAGAATTGGATTTACTTTCTACGATGATCGAATGTACGATGATACTTTGATCCATTGAAGTCCAGTGTGGCGTGGGACTAGCATTTCTAGGTCTGCCCCAACAGTGGGTGTTTTCTGCAATTCCCTCATGCTCCTAAAAGACGAAGAACCCTGAAAGAAACATGCACTTGAGTTAATTCCATAGCAATAGGATAGGAGATGACCACCTGCATTACATATCAGCAATCCATAGAACGTTGGCTTCACTAAGCAATCGTTCCTCAAAAGAAGAAAAAAAACCTGACTAAGCAATTCTGAAACTATGGAGTGAGCACACATACCAGCCCAATTTCCTGGAGAAGCAATCATGGTCCAGAGACAGTGCAAGAGCAAGAGCCACAGCCCTCTCGGGTAAATTCAGCGGGAGAAAGACGCGAAGGTCGTTGTCCATCTGGAAGCACCAACGAAATTTGAGTTTCAAATCAGCTTAACAATCAGGCAGAAGCTTTTAAACTCTCATCAAGGGAGAACACTTACATCTTTAGCGAAACAAAAAACTTTATTGGTGTCTCTTCCAGCATCACCAAACCGAACTTCGTACTGGGTAGCACCCGTGAAGAGCTGCATGCGGTGAGCATGAAACCAAAGGTATGCTCATCAGTCCTTACTCACTAGTACTTGCAATCCAATTCATTCTACATCGACAATAGCTTAACAAACAGTAAAAATGAACAAAAGATATGGGATGTAAAATCATGCCCTCAGTTTGTATCACAAGCACAAAGTTGCCAGCCAAAGTGGACTCATCCTAAAGCAAAATCATATCATTCTGAAGTGGATGTGCATGTCATATATCCCCGCGCGCAGAAGCAGTGTCAATCAATAACATCATAGCGCGTATATGCACGGGTCACATCACAGCATGGGTGTCCTCTAAATATAAATATTGTAAACTGCATATTATTTGATACCTCTCCGGTCAAAAGGAAATTACCTCCAAACCAAATCCCCTAACCTTGCGATCAATTATGGCTACTAAGTTATCATCCTCATCAAGCAGGGTAAAGGACCAGTTCCAAAATCCAGGATTCTCCACCACAGCAAATTGCCTATTCCTGATGAACAGAAATGCTGGCAAATTAAACTGTCAGGCAGTATAGCAAGACTGGCGGCTACAAAAGAACAAGAAAATTGACCATGTCAGAGATAAGGTAAGAAGACCAGATTACCCTAAGTACAAGTCATAATTCCTACGCCAAAGATGCCAACGGCTGTGGATTGCACCTACCTCCTGGCCAAAGAGAAATCATAATCACAACCACTCCTGTATATTCATATGATAAGATGATACTGTTCCCATCAAGATATGTTACAACAATCAAGTAACAAATATCTTTGTACCTTGCCATCTATTTCTACATAAATGGAGCTGTTGATCCACCTAAAAGGCCGGCGAACCTAAATCCAACAAAAACAAAATTCGAACTTAATCCAATAGTATATTGAGCATATTCACAATGGTACAAAGACAAAGCAATGGGCTACTGATATCTTCCTGTGAATATCTCATTACCCTTGGCATCAGTAAATTCTGCAATGAGTGGTCGTCTTGTCCTAAGTAGCTGAAACATCAGCAAAAAGTATCTGGTAGTCAATTATATTACAAGGTAGTCATTTCCATCAAGAGAACAATGAATAAATAAACACGAAAGATAATAAGATGCATCCCCACTCAAGAAAAGAAGAAGATAGCAAAGACCTTTGCTCATGAGATATCTGAAGTGGATGTGCATGTCATATATCCCCGCGCGCAGAAGCAGTGTCAATCAATAACATCATAGCGCGTATATGCACGGGTCACATCACAGCATGGGTGTCCTCTAAATATAAATATTGTAAACTGCATATTATTTGATACCTCTCCGGTCAAAAGGAAATTACCTCCAAACCAAATCCCCTAACCTTGCGATCAATTATGGCTACTAAGTTACCATCCTCATCAAGCAGGGTAAAGGACCAGTTCCAAAATCCAGGATTCTCCACCACAGCAAATTGCCTATTCCTGATGAACAGAAATGCTGGCAAATTAAACTGTCAGGCAGTATAGCAAGACTGGCGGCTACAAAAGAACAAGAAAATTGACCATGTCAGAGATAAGGGAAGAAGACCAGATTACCCTAAGTACAAGTCATAATTCCTACGCCAAAGATGCCAACGGCTGTGGATTGCACCTACCTCCTGGCCAAAGAGAAATCATAATCACAACCACTCCTGTATATTCATATGATAAGATGATACTGTTCCCATCAAGATATGTTACAACAATCAAGTAACAAATATCTCTGTACCTTGCCATCTATTTCTACATAAATGGAGCTGTTGATCCACCTAAAAGGCCGGCGAACCTAAATCCAACAAAAACAAAATTCGAACTTAATCCAATAGTATATTGAGCATATTCACAATGGTACAAAGACAAAGCAATGGGCTACTGATATCTTACTGTGAATATCTCATTACCCTTGGCATCAGTAAATTCTGCAATGAGTGGTCGTCTTGTCCTAAGTAGCTGAAACATCAGCAAAAAGTATCTGGTAGTCAATTATATTACAAGGTAGTCATTTCCATCAAGAGAACAATGAATAAATAAACACGAAAGATAATAAGATGCATCCCCACTCAAGAAAAGAAGAAGATAGCAAAGACCTTTGCTCATGAGATTTCATATTTTTCCTTGAGAAGGAACAGTACTAATTTCATGATTGTGTAAAGTTATTTGTTCGTGTTTGGCTAACCAAAATGTTTTAGTCGCCATTGCTATCATGCATCACAATCCTTCCTTTCAAAGCATCCGAATAACTACTCCCCACCAACACCCCTGTCCATCCCGACAAAAAATAATGTAATGGTCCTCTAATGAAGGAAAAAAACTTCAGCTATCTATCGAACTGATGAAACATATGACCCATGATGATGATTTATATGGAGAAAAACAATGCAGGAAGTATAGGAAGTAGTAAAATAGATTGCGTCATACAATAGAATACGGCAGCATAACTAAAACTGAGAAGTCCAACTATTATGACACAACTAATTTGGTATTTGGAACAGGGCATTATATGTATTAAACTTAAAAGATATAATGTGAGTATCAAAATTCCTGATCTCAGAACAAAATCTTCAAAATCAGTATGATGCGATACAAATATAGTTAGAACCAACTGAACGCACAAACATACCTGCCTAAGGATGACGTTGCTTTTCTCTCGAATTAAGCACACAGGCTGGCATTGCAAGAACAAACAAGCCAACCATTACGACCTAGAAAACGAAGCAAAAATAGTACAGGATAATACATGAATGGAACCTCTGGTCCAGTCTGGAAAGAGACACTTACAGTTTTTCTCCGAGGAGTGCGTGGATCCTTTATGATGTATCTAGTCTCCTGAGGTTCAAATGACAACAGTGATAACTGAGTAAGTTGACTGAGAGAAGAAAAAAACAGAGTAAGTTAACTGAGAGAAGAAAAAAACAGAGTAAGTTAACTGAGTAGCTTGACTTGGGGAATTCTCTTGGGCTATGCATGTGTAGTGGGTTACAGATACATCACCTGCGCGTACGCAAACATGATACTTGCCCATTCTACATTCCTGGTGATGAGGAGTTTGGCCCTTGCGAGTAGAGGCTTCAGTTTGGCCTATAAATGCATATGTATGTACATATTGATACAGTGAAACAGCTACAACACTACAGCAGGATGAAGCATCAACCATCAAGTAGACCTTTTAACTGATTGGCCAGTATCCTACATTATCCCCACCAAAATGTTGTACATTTTACACTCTTCAGCATTTTCCCCACCAAAATGTTGTACATTTTAGACTCTCTTCGGCACTTTCCCCACCAAAATCATTGTGCAACACGATCTTACCACCATTTCCAAGCAAAGCTTACGATTTCTCGAACTCACCAAGTACTCTCTTTGATAGACTACTTGCAATTAGACAGCGTCGGACCAAACCGGCATAGAAAGTTGCAGTGGAAATCCGCTTGCCTGTGCACGCGCGTGGTCTAGGTCTTGATGCTGGCAGCTCCCGGATGGCGCGACCTCCTCGCCGGCCGTTCCCTCGCCGCTCTCCAGCGCCGCCACCTTGGAGTTGACGAACGAGCGAGCGGCGTCGGCGGAATTGCCGAGCGAGACCTTGCCGCCGCCCTCGGCGCTCGACACCGCGCGCCTCCCCGACCTCTTCGCGGCACCCCGCTGCTTCTTCGGCTCTCCGTGCCACAGCCCCCGCAGCCACGCCCACGACCACGGCTGGGGCGCCGCGGGCCTACGTCCGCGGCGGCCGCCGCCGGCGCTCGCGAACCAGCGGCTGGCGGTGGTCCTCGCCGAGACCCTCCCGGCCACGGCCGCGGCCGCGTGATTCCAACTCATCGGAGAGAGAGAGAGAGGGGAAGGGGAAGAAGCGCGGAGGTGGTCGAGCTCACCGGGCGGCGCCGCTGGTAAGGGTTTTTGCCGTTTTGGGCAGCAAAGGTGGCTCAGCGGCTCTCGTACGTGAGCAAGTTGAAGCATTTTGGGTACTCCCCCAAAATCTTCAAATCCCGCTCCTTGCTTTCGATTCCTGGATCCGCGCGCAAAATCGCGAAACCAGCTCCGGTCGCACGGATGATAGGCCGGCCTGCTTGGATGGGCTTCTGGCCCAGTTCGGTACGAGATGATTATATTTAACAATCCTCCTGAAAAACAAAATCCTCCTGAACAATCAGTCGACTGGTTTGGGATAAGTTTGTCCATTTTACTAGGTTGCAGTCATTTTTTTTTGTGAAAAGGTTGCAGTCAAATTTAACTGGACTTTTGTCCGGCAAAGGTCAAAGTCTTTCTATGGTGACCGTCGCATGATACCCTGTCATGTCGCGCAAATTTGGCTGACCGACATATTTTAGATGTGACTTAGCAATTCCGTGATGATAATGTACGATATCCTGTTAGAATGACAACACTCGGCAATATGAAATGGACGATTAGATGCAGAGGCCGGGATAATCCATGGTGGCGGCGCTGGGGGTATTCCTGGGAATTCCATGGAATACTAAAGATTTTGGTCAAAAAAAATTGACTACATATGTTATATACGTTTTGAAGCCCACGAACTCAAGTCCAAAGTCCAAAGCCCATATACGTTTTGAAGCCCCACGGCGGCCACGCACCAAACTAGAGACACCTGTGCTCAAAAAAAAAAAAAAAAAAAAAAAACTAGAGACACCTCTGGTGAGGCGGGCGAGAAGCAGCAGCCAGCATGTCGCACCTCGTCTCCCCCGATTCCCAAATCCCCAACCTAGCTGACGGCGGCGGGACTGCAGGTCCGGCGGGCGACGGGCGACGGCCAGCCCTCTCCCTCCCCTCCCCAGTGCAGCACCGCCCGCAGAGCCGGAGCCCCGCGCGAGAGCCTCAGTACTGGTCCGCCTCGGGCCTCCCCCTGCAGGCGCCCTCCACGGCTGATGGCTCCACCTCTCGCAGTCTGGCCTCCGTCGCCGTCGGGCTCCACCTCGATCAGGCAGTACTGCATCCATCCAGTACTGCAGTCTGCATCCAGCCATCCCCCATCCATCTACACTACAGGCACCAGCCACCAAGGTAATTTCCCTCTGTTTTTAAACAAATATGAAGTTTTTTTGTAAATTGCCATTACCACTGATTGCTAGAAGGAGCAGAAGCCATTGATTACTTGTAAATTGTTATTTTTTGTCCAATGTCCGTCACTCCATGCCATATTGCCGCTGCCACTGATTTCTACTTTGTTATATTGTTTACAAACTTCGTAAGTTGGTGCTCATTCTTCCGGTAGACACTGCTAGTGTTGAGAGGGTATTTTCCTCAATGAAATCGTGAGGAATCCACTAAGAAACAAAATGGGTGATGAATATTTGAACAATTTCTTGATTACATCCGTTGAGAGAGAATTCTTCAAGCAAGTGAAAGATGAGGATGTCATCAATCTCTTCCAAAAATGGAATTGTAAAGTTATATTGTAATTTTCTTTGTTGTCTGTAATCTTCCTTAATTGTTAGAGATATTGCCACAATGATATTTTACTACTATTATCGATGTATAGTCATTGAGTTATTGATATTTCCATCTTACTATACATTTGTTGTTCTATTACATTGCGCTTTGGCAAAAAAAAAAAGCAAGAATACCCAGGAGCAAATTCCTGGCTCCGCCACCTTCTTTAAAAAATATGAAATGGACAATTGATGATATACTTGCACAATACTAACAAAAGACTAGCTGGTGCTTGAAATAAATTGGGAGTGAAACAAATACAGAAATCATGTGCGCGTAGCGGCAAAGATGAGCAGGCCCAGGCGCGCCGACAGGAATTTTACATCAGCCACACATTGCTCAGACTTGTGGCTGATTCTTTTCAACACTGCTGCTTCTTTTCGTCAAGATCTGCTCAGACTTGTGGCAAATTTTTGTTACTTTTGCTGTGTTTTGGAGACCCCGGTTTGTGAGAGTCCCACAGGGGATCTGTTGAGTGAATGTCTGTCTGTAGGGTTTGTGTCGAGGGCCAAACTGGCAAGTAAGTTGGTTGGCGTCTTTTGCGGGGCTGGCTTGGGGCAGATGAGTTTGATCCCATCTTGCGACCCGCCAGAGTCGTGCATCGTGTTGGAAAAAAGCTGTTGTAATCGCCAAGTAGTTTACTTTTAGTAGTTTGTATCGAAAACATTTGGTTTCTGATAATGGAAATCGGAGAGAGTGCTCTCCTTTTCAAAACACACACACACACACACGAAATCGGAGAGAGTGCTCTCCTTTTCAAAACACACACACACACACTGAGTCTCCCACACATTGCTTGATTTGTGTTCAAAATCAGCCGTAGCAATGACGATGAAGATGCAATGCACGCTCGAATCGGCATGGCGAAACTTTTTGTTAGCTAGCGTGTGATGCCGGTGTGGGTGGACAGCGCCCACAGCAGCGTGATGAACTCGCCGCCCTGCGCCAACGCCTCTGCATGTCCCTCGATGTTGTCCGACGGCGCGACGTAGACCACAAGCTCGGCCCACAGCTCGGCCAGCAGCACCCACCCCATCGCTGCGTCGTCGCCGCACTTCTCCACCAGCTGCGTCCCCAGCTCGGCGCCCATGTTCGCCGCCGCCTCGGGGCCCCCCATCCTCATCACGCGCTCCAGCCTGCTCTCCGACCTGCTCCGCCGCCGCTCCTTGCTAAGCGCGCCCCGGAGGTCGCGCTTGACCGCCTTGTACACGCGCTCCGACCCCTCCCGGTCTTCCGGGAGGAGCTCCGGCGCGCACGCCACCAAGTAGGCGCAGTACTTGGACAGCGTCGTGGCCACCGTCTCCTCTGCGCCAGGCGGCGCCGCCGTGGAGTTCTTCATCTCGAAGAGGCTGGTTGCGATGTGCCACACAAGGATGACCTCGGTGATGCTGCTGCTCTCGCATGCCCATAGGAGCTGCGTCCAGCCACGTCGGTGCAGCACGGCCACGCCGTTGCTGAGCGTGGGGCGCCGCTCGCCGTTTCTGGCTCTGAGGGACGCGTAGACCGCGCACTTGACCTCCCTCGGCACGGGCACCGACGGCATGCCGAGGAACCGGTGCTGAAGCACCTTGGAGACCATCAGCCACGGCGTGTGCCGGCGGAGATCGAGGGCGCACACCTGGTTGAACCGCACGCCGGCGCGCGGCCGGCCGACTCGCTTCACCCACAGCAGCGCGCCGAAGGCTCTCCGCACGCGCCGTGAGGACTGCCATTTGGGCCTGCGCGCGTACTGGCACAGCATGGATACCAAGAACCAGTCGGAGAGCACGTAGACGACGAACTCCCACGCCTCCATCAGCAGGAAGGTGAGGAAGAGCAGGAGGCTCACGAGGATGTTGAAGGACGAAAACGCGATGATGATGGTCTTGACAAGCTTGTGGCCGAGGCACTTGAAGAGGTCGATCGCCCTATGCGACGCCCTCACCACGTCGCGTACAAGGCAGCCGATGACGGGAAGCAGGCGACCGTTGCCGGTGACGAAGAGCACCATGATGGACTGGTTCACCACGATGAGGAACACGAAGAGGTAGTTCCCAAGCAAGAACCATGGGCTCGCCAGCACCAGAGGAACCACCGAGTGGTAGTAGTCGCTCACGAAACTGAGCTCAAGCTCAATCACGTGGAACACCCTCTCGGCATCGGCAGCATCACCATCGCCATCACCGCCGCTGCCGATGCCTCGGAAAATGAGGTCGCGGTTCTTTCTAGTCACGTCGTCGTCGACCCGGAGGTTCTCGAACCTGGCGCGCAGAAGCTTGTACAGCGCGAAGGCGAGGCAGAGATCTTGCAGTTTAGGATGGTCAGAAAGCAAGCGGTCAGCCGGCTTGCCTTCGCCGCCTTCCGCGAGCTCCCATATGTCGCCGACAGTGACCAGGTCCATTTCGCCCGAATCCGGTAGTTCCACCCGGTACCCATCGTGGCCGGCTTCCCTCTTGAGCCTGTCCTCCCCCATGACCGCGTACCAGCACTTCCTCAGAAGTGCAGGGCCGCTCGCTTGCTGATCATCATCTCTCTCCTCTTCTTCTATCATCTGGGCGGCGTACCCCATGACGAGGTGCGCGTTCTTGTCGACGGCGAAGGAGCGCTTGGCGAGTTCCACGGCGGCGATCCTCTGGGCGGTCTTGACGAGGGTGAGCAACCAGAGGATGGTGAACCCGGGTCGCCGGAACCCGTGCACGTACGAGTATATGAGGTAGCCGATCCACGCGATGCGCACGATCTGGTCGATGGCCTCCCAAAGCGTCTGGTGATGAACGGCCCGGAGCGGCGAAGAGCTCATGGCCGCGAGTATGGCGTCCACCTTCTTGCGCAGGAGCTCGACGAGGAGCATCCAGATGAGGATGACCTGCGCGCGGAATGGCAGCTGCTGGTCGCCGCCATTCCAGTACTGCTGCTGATGCAGCTTGGCCTCGTCCTTGGCCTGGGAGAACATGTAGGACATGAGCGGGAGGAAGAGGGAGAAGGAAGCGTAGAGGAAGACGCGGACGGTGGGGCTGAGGGCGGCGCGGCCGGACAGGCGGCCGAAGAGGCTGAGGCCGAAGAGGAGGCAGCCGAGCACGAACATGCAGGCCGACGCGAAGAAGATGGCGGCCTCCGCCTTGTGGCCGTTGGGCGCCTCCAGTGCGTACACGAACCATGGCCGGGAAGACTCGCCGTGGCAGAACTGGTACGTGGTGGAGTTGCTGGAGTAGACGTCGCAGCCCATCCTCCTAGCTTCTCTTCTAACACTATGAAATCTGCTATTTCTCTTGCATGTGTGTTGTACTTGTAGGATGGGACTTTGACCGAATTGCGCAAAACACTTTCTACCGGTTCCGGTAGCTAGTGGTGAAACATCGACCGGACATTTTGCTTCGTGATTCGTGCTGTGGTGGCTCACATCCAATGTATAGGAGTATTTGTGGCAGTTAATCTTTTGTATATAGTAGATCAATGTCAGATTAATAGGGCCCATGTCAGGAGAGGCAGTACTTTTTGCAGTGGGATATACGCATGCATGCAGCATCTCTCCTCTCTCTCTCTCAAACAAATCCATGCATTTTATTTTTGTTTACATTTTTAGATGGCCAATATTTTTTTACAGTAATGTTCTATTATTTAAAATTTTCATATATTCAAATTCCTGAACATAAGATCTTTAGAATAAGACCAATCTTGAATATATTTAAACTAGTTTAATTTTTATTATTTCAATCATATCAAAATATTAATTTCACTCATTTCAAATTACAATTTTTGAAATAATTGAAATCAGTTATTGAAATGATTGAAACCACTTTTCTGAATATAGTTTTCTTTGTGAGTTTCATATTCCAATTTGTGAAACTGTTTCTTCAATGGAGTGACTGTAATGTGTTTTTCTGAAACTAGTGAAATCTATCTTTTGTAATGAGTGTAATCAGTTTTTTGAAACAAGTGAAATATAGTATTTCAATTGAGTGAGTGTAATGTATTTTCTGAAATGAGTGAAATAAGTTATTTGAAAAAAGTGAAATATATCTTTTTGGTGTGAAACGGTTTTTCCAATGTTTGAAACTGATATTTCTGCTGAGTGAAATACGTTTCAATATTTTTTCGTAAATACAAAGTGAAATTAGTTTTTGAGATATATTTTCTAATGAGTGAAATCAGTTTTCCAAATCAGTGAAATGTGCTTTTTCAAATTTGTGAAATACTTATTTTGGAACGAGTGAAATTATATTCTTTGAAATGAGTGAAACAGTTTGGAAAAATTAATTTTTTTGAAACAAGTAAATTTTGTTTTTGAAACGAGCAACATATGTGTTTTGAAATGGCTGAAATTGTTTTGGAAATGAGTGAAATATATGTATTAAAATAAGTGAAACAATGTTTAAAATGATTTAAATTAGTTTTTAAAAATGAGTGAAATCATTTTTTGCAATTAGTGAAATTGCTTTTCAAAACTAGTCAAATATATGGTTTAAAATAAGTGAAACCAGTTTTTCAAAATAACTAAAATTAGTTTTTTTTAATGACTGAAATTAGTTTTCCATACACATGAAACATATTTCAGTGTGAAATACGTGTAACTTGTTATTTTAATTTTTTGAAACTAGTTTTTTCAAACATGTGTTGCTGATTATTTCAAATATTTTTTTTAAATGTCCGAAATCTGTTTTTATGAAACGAGTGAAATTGTTTTTTTAATTGATAGTTTACAGAATTGAGTGAAATTGGTTTTTAAAAATAATTGGAATCAGTTTTATTCAAAGGGTGAAATCAATTTCAAAATGAGTGAAAGCGGCCTTTTTCAATAAGTGAAATCAATTTCGAAATGAAATATGAAACTATAAAATTTAAACTATTCAAAATATATCCAAGATCGGTCTTATTTTAAAGGTCTTATCACCCTGAATTCAAATATATAAAAAAATTTAAAGACGGAATTTTGGTTCAAAAGATTTGCTATGAAAATTTATAGGTGCTTTTTAGTGGAGAGAGGCTTAACATACTCAGCGTACCATGCACACATATTCTGACAAAAGCTGGATTGCATGCAGAGGGGACCACACACCATACTGTATTCCTTTGTGTATTCTAGTGCAAAAATGATTAGCTAGTTTATACTAAAAAAGCTGCACCAATCTCAACGTTGCCCACATGTGGTGGATCTTTCACTGATACCTACCGGTTCCGGTAAAAAAAACTATTTTGGACCGAATTGGCATGCATTAGACAAAATGCAAAATTGGTTCCGGCAAGTACCGGCAGAGCCGCTCATTGCAGTCTGAAAATTAGTGCAGCACTCTGCAGTAAAAAGCAAAGCATTCTGTTTCAGGAATACATAGCTACCTGCAAACTGGGTACACGGGTCCCATCAATGTCAGCTTTTGGTCAGATGACACAGGGTCTTGCATGCATGTGCTGCCCATTCTCTCTCCTCTCTCTCCCAAACTAATTCATTCATTTATTTCACCTTTGCTAGCTTAAAATCATTTGTATCTCTTAAACCAAACTTCCGATTTCAAAACCTTTTATATATTTGAACTCATGTCGTAAAGACCTTTTAAAACAAGACTGGTTTTGGATACATTTCAATGAGTTTAAAATTCATGAAACACATTTCACATATCTCACCTGCTTGAAATATTATGAATAAAATGATTTCAATCAGTTTCATAAGTTCACATTTCAGTTTTATGTTGTTTTTCACTTTTAGAACTTACATTTCACTTTTCACTGGCTTGTTTCAGATAAATCATATGAACTTCAATTGCACATTTCTGAAAGAACATATTTCAGTATTTTAAAATAAACCGTTTCACATTTGGAAATGATCGGTTTCACAAGTTGACATTTCAGTTCATATTATTTTTCACTTTCAGAACCTACATTTCACTTTTCACTAGCTTGTTTCACAAAAATTACATATATTACAGTTGGACGTTTTTTTTAAAAAATAACATGTTTCACACTCTTGAAATAAACTGTTACACATTTCGATAATCGGTTTCACAAGTTGACATTTCACTTCATATTGTTTTACTTCAGAACCTACATTTCACTTTGCACTGGCTTGTTTCACAAAGATCACATCTATTTGAATTTCACATTATTGAAATAGCTTGGTTCACACTTTTGAAATAAACATTACACATTTCAAAAAAAAAAATTCAGAAGTTGAGATTTCAGTTTCACATTTCTTTTAGTTTCAGAAGGTGCATTTCACTTTTCTCTGGCTTGTTTCATGAAAATCACATCTATTTCAATTGCACATTTTTGAAATGACATATTTTACTCTTTTGAAATCAAATGTTACACATTTCTAAATAACCAGTTTCACAAGTTGACATTTCAATTTCATATTTGGGTTAAATAGGTTTATGCGAAAAAGGTTGTTCTCACATATTTCTAGTGAAATAGGTTTGTTTCATATTTTTCTAGTGAAATGAGTTTTTTCCACATATGAAATGTGAAACGTCGAAATTTAAATGTGTTTGAAATGTATCCAAAATTGGTCTAGTTCTAAAGTTCTTGACGGCAGGAGTCCAAATATATAAAAGAATTCACAAATGAGTCTATAGTTTAAAAGATATTGTTGATTTAAATTGTATATGATGAAATAAAGTCTATGGATTTTTTTCCGCGGGTAGAGAGAGGAGAGAGCTGTATGCGTACCTACTCTGACAAAAGTGTACCTTGGGCCCATTAATCTGACACCGATTTTACTAGAAGAAAAGATACAAGAAATATACTAGCACTATACATCTAGGTGGGCCATACATCTGCACGAATCTCAGCAGAAATGAGTGCTCTTAGATGTACCGGCATGTAACGCAACTGCACAAAATGACTTTGCGATGTATGAGACAAGTACACCAAAGCCGAGCTTTGCTACACCTACGTTTTACTATGGGCTGGAGAGGGTTACGTAATGAGTTGGCAGGTTTTAATTGGTGATTAGCAAGGGCGTGGGCCCACCCTGATATTCAGGGATGCTTCGTAGGTGTAGCATTTTTGACCAAAGTCCAATTTTGTGACGCGATAAATAAGGGAGCACCTATGCTACAGTTTTTGCTCAAAAAAGACATATGCTATAGTTGACTAAAAGAATAGGCTAAATGCTAACGACCTGACGTCAGATTTTTAGCGTTTTCAAGTGAATGCTCTCGGTACGTCGGATCCCGTGCATGAACTCAAAAGTGTTCACTCTCACGCACCTCTCTGAAGTCTGAACAAACTACGAGCTGGCGAAACTAAACGGTTCGCTCTGGATGTGAATCTGAGTGAACACATTCAGGACGGCCATTTCTATTTTTACAGCATTGCATTTTTCACCTTTTCCTATGGATGTACCTTGGCAATTCCCTTCGGTGAGCATGACAATTTTCACCATTTTTTCAGGCTGACAATTCTCCATGTTGCAATCATGGCAAACCACTAAAAACGCATGGTAATTACTCTGTTGCAGCATAACAATTTTCTCACAATCATTTATACAACATGACGATGTTTTACTTTAGAACATGGCAATTACTTATACAACATGACAAATTTATCTGTTTTCGCATGGCAATTCTGGAGCGTTCACTGGGAGTGATTTTTTGGGGCAAATGAAAACGCTCATACGTTTCTACCTGTCTGGAGGAACGATAGTTTGCTCGGATGACCTCCCTGAGGGGATGTCAGCGCCCTATTAGGGTTCAAAACTAGATTCAGTCAATTTTGTCAGAACTGTTGGATTAAACTCCAACTACTTCTTCAACCTCCCTGCGTTTATGTTTATGTTCTTCTTCCCTTGCGCTAGCTCCAAAAATGTTTGACCTATGATGGGAATTCTACAGATCTTCCAACGTACTAAACCTTCCCCCTTGAATTTAGGGTAGGGGGGCACTTTCCCAACTGAAATCCAACCACAAATTGGCATGTCAGATTGTTTTCTAGTCAGCCCGTAATGTAAACCTCCAGTATGTATAGCATTACTCCGCTAGCCCCCTCCTACATCGGCTGACTGGCCATCCACCGCGGCTAGCGGTCGGCCAAGACTGCCATGCACCGCCCGAGCCACCTTTGTCGTCGTGTTGCTACTGCCTTACCTTCATCTAAGCCCCCTCTGTCCCTAGATTCCATCCCTGATAACCTCCCTGTAGCCCCCTCTCCCTTCCCCCACACCCAAACTCATCAACCTATGACTCCCATCCACTGTGATGTCGTTGCTACATCATTGCCTGCTCCGTATCGCTCATGTCGAGGCCTCGTCGACGTCCTCACGCGTAGCTTCTGCTCGACACGGTGTCGTCGTCTTCGACCTCAGGATTTCGTGTTGTTCTCACCAGAACCGACTCGCGTGATAGAAACTTCCAGTTCCATGTGAAATAGCAATTGCAGATAGATAGAGGACTACCAAGTGGTGAATTTTTTATTTGTTATGAGGGCAGCTAAACCTTATATGGTGACTACATAAGCACATATTAATGGTCATTATGGGGAAATCTTTAGAGGAGATAGGTTAGTTACGTTTCGAAGATACAACTCTCCCTCGTGCAATGCCCCCATGGAAAATCTTCAAATGACGTGGCCCTTTTTGCCAGCTGAGGTGGCAACACGTGCCCCTTTCCACCGATTGAGTGGTGGAAAGACCCTTCCACGGAGCTAGGCTTGCTAGATACAAGTTCCTTCCGCCGACCCAGCAGGCGGAATGACTTCGCCCAAGTCAAAGCAATGAAATGTGCTTGATGGGACGACGCTGCACATGCGATGTTGGCACGGGCTCGACACCAGGTGGCAATTCTGAAGTTTTGTATGCCAATTTTGAGTCATTTAGATGCAAATTCTGGAACTGCACAGGTGAAAGAAATGATATATGAAGGTAGGTCTACCAAAAACATGCTTTTATTTTCTTACATCCATGTTGTGTTTCTTCTATTTGAATAACTCTTAAGTTCATATGCTATGTTGCATTAGGAAATTGATTATTGTTTTCAAGATTGATTTTCGGATTGTTTGCGGTTGAGGATTTTTATCCCAAGTAATTAAATAAGTGGTAGATCAAGGTAAGACCTATGAAAGTGAATACTTGTAGTTTCACATGCATGGTCTAGTTTAGTTCTTTCATTAGCTTGTATTTTGGTGTGGAATGTCGTTTTAGTTAGTTTAAGTATTGGTTTCCTGTGAGGATTTGGAGCATAGAGACTTAGGAACTCAATATGAAGTAGTTGAATATATTATAGATCATTACGTGTGTCACGTGCATTTTTTTATTTTGACATGCAGGATGTATCACTACTTCAAGTAGGCTCTACATTGATGGACGTTTAAACCCCTTCACTAACGGGTTTTGTGCCCATGAGTGACTAAACCTCCATGAAGGCTCCGGTTCGCCCGCCAGTGGAAACCAGGTTCCACTAACGAGCCGCACACCTAGTGGAGACCCGTCCAGGGTAGGCTAGGAAGCCACCTGGAAGTATTTCCACCGACAGTCCGGTTGTATCAGTGCTTCTCTACTAACATGTGCTCCTTAGCACCCTTTAGTGGTATCCTTCGTAGGAAGCCTTAAAAATACCACTACTCACGAGTGGCCCTTTGAAAGAACATGTGCTGCCCCCATGTTTGGTTTTGGTAATTGATGACAATCTCTATGGACTAACGGTTTTCTTGAGCTATATTTGAAGGGTTTGTCCATAGGCATTTCTTAAAGTCCATTTGTTGGTTTCAAGGAGATTATGTGATGACCAAGGTGCTATTGAAGGATTTATCCAAATTGGTCATGTGAGAGTTGAACCTATTGCAAGCATGTCTTGGAGAAGAATATTGTGTGAACATTCATGTTTACCTTCAAGACATCATCCTAATGAAGAGAGTTGGAAAGATACAAGGTTGATCAAGACTAAGTACAAAGAGTGATTCAAGTTGATCAACACACAAAGCATAGAAGGTGTACCTAGTGGGATCAAGTGATCTCATGGTATGGTAAGCATTGTCCATTACGCTTTGTGTACTAACGCATGTTCTATGTGAGAGTTCGTTGTGGGGTTAGGTTTGTTTCCATGGGCGTGCATCAAAAGGAAGATCTCATATGTCCCATGGAGGATGACGTCAAGTGGTGATTGTCATCGAGGTTGCGGTTTGCAAGCTCAAGTGGAGCATCACGAAGAGATCCCATGCTTGACAATGGACTTGTGAAGATGTGCCGAAGAGTGGCTCACCCATAGTGGAGTATGGGGGAGCAATCTACTAGTCTTCATCGAGCCGGTGCAATCAAGAAAGGTGGTCCAACTTGAGGAGGTCAAGATCGTCATCATCTAGCTCAAGTGGACTATGCGCAAGGCAAAGGTTTGCCCTTGATAGGTTTTCTATTTTACCGGTTTCATGGTGGTAGTTGGGAGACCGGGTTATAGGATCGATAGCCGTACTATCAAGGGGGGCTCTCGGATGAGTAGCTTGATCGTATCATTCGTAGAGAGCTCAAACCATTGCATTCTTGCATCATCTTTCTTGGTTCTTGTTTGGCCTTTTTGCTTTGAGAGTCTTTGAGCTTTTGGTCACCTTCATGACAATCTCAAGTTCATCGAGAACGGATTTCGTTTGCTTCTTCTAGTATGTTCTCGATGTTGGGGTTTATGCCGGATCATCACTGATAGAGGTTTTACATCTCTATATCTTTAGGCACTTTTCTACTGCCACTTCTTAATAGTACTCGTCGTCATCTATCCAACAAGCTTGAGTTTGCTGGATTCGGAGTTCGTATGCAGAAGTTGTGGCAGTTCTGGTTTCTGGACAGTTTTTCTGTGACGCAGTTGGGTGGAATCAACACGTTCACAGCCCCATATGCACCCACAGCTTCCTTTCCTTTCTCTGGAGCCTTTCCCATGTTTTCTGTGGAAGTAGCAGTGGCACGCAAGCGGTAGTACCGCTGGTGCCCACGGTAGTACCGCTGGGTACTACCGTAGCATTACCGCTTGAGGGTTCCCCGAGCGTGCAACTCTGTGTTGCTAGTTTGCAATTCTCGGTAGTAGCACGGTAGTACCACTCCGGCGGTACTGCCGCCCCTACTACCGCCACCACTACCGCCTACGGGCTTCCCTCCGTGCGCGCTCCTATTTCCTTTTTACCCTAAGCGGTAGTAGAGCGGCACTAGGATGGTAGTACCGCTTCGCACGGTACTGCCGCCCTGGCACCCTCTACTACTGCTGCCTCACCAGGTCTAAAACCTCTAAGCGGTAGTACCGCAAGGGGCACCGGTAGTACCGCTCTGGCGGCACTACCGCTAGTACACTCTGTGTATTTTAGGCCTGTGCGTGGTAGTACCGCTTAGCTGCGGGCTGCGTGCATAACGGTTGGATTTTTCCCCATCTATAAAAGGGGGATTCTTCCCTAATGGACCTTATCCCTTGAGCTCGTCTTCTTCCCCCATTGTTGACCTTTTTCGAGCTTGCTATCTCTCAATCCCTCCATGGATTCTTGCTAGTTTTTGAGGGAAAAGAGAGAGGAGATCTAGATCCACATTTCCACCAATCACTTTCTCCTCTATGTGAGGGGAACCCCTTGGATTTAGATCTTGGAGTTCTTCGTGTTCTATTCTTCGTTCTTTCTCTCATTTTCCTCCATAGCATTGGTTATTGTGGTGAGATTTGGGAGAGAAGGACTTGGGCACTCCGTGTGCCCTTGCCATTGCATTTGGTGCATCGGTTTGAGTTCTCCATGGTGATACGTGAAAGTGAAAGTTGAGAAGCTTGTTACTCTTGGGTGTTTGGGCACCCTAGAACTTGTTCCTCTTGGGTGCTTTGGTGCCCTAGACGGTTGGTGTTGTCGGAGCTCAATCATTGTGGTGTAAAGCTCCGGGCAAGCGCCGGGGGTCTCCATTTAGGTTGTGGAGATTGCCCCGAGCAATTTGACGGGTACCGGTGACCGCCCCCAAGGGTTGCCAAAGTGTACCGGTTCGGTGACCGCCCCCAAGGGTTGCCATTTGTTCGAGGGCGTGAGGAGATTACGGTGGCTCTAGTGGCTTCTTGGGGAGCATTGTGCCTCCACACCGGTCCAAACGGAGATTAGCATCCGCAAGGGTGTGAACTTCGAGATACATCGTCGTCTCCGCGTGCCTCGGTTATCTCTTACCCGAGCCCTTTACTTATGCACTTTACTTTGTGATAGCCATATTGTTTCTTGTTATATATCTTGCTATCACTTAATTGTTTATCTTGATTAGCATAAGTTGTTGGTGCACATAGGTGAGCCTAGTTGTTGTAGGTTTTGTGCTTGACAAATTAAACGTTAGTTTTATTCCGCATTTGTTCAAGCCTAAACCGTAATTATTTTAAAGCGCCTATTCACCCCCCTCCCTCTAGGCAACATCCACGATCTTTCACCCATTTTTGCATGTTAGTGAGAGGATGGTTAATAGTATAGCCAACTGATGGCTATATGGAGCTGCCATGTCATCTATAGTCATCTACTATACTCACTCGTATAGTAGGGCAAGCTATAAGGTTGGCTATAAGATTAATACTTTTTCTAAGCATCTCTCTTTCTCTTTCTTTGCATTTATTGTATTTGCCTAGAAGTAAGCATATAGCTAGGCTCTTGCATGTGAGCCCACTCTTCTCATTTTTCATATCTCTCTTCTCTACATAGGCAAAAATGCCATGTAAGCGGGCTATAAGCCCCTTATTGTACTTGCTCTGATGGCACTTTGTCGGGTCCACATGCAGCTGACGTTTGGTCTAGGCTCTTTAAGTTGAAAAAGGCATAGTCTCTCGCATAGTTGAGTAGTCTTGAAACATGCTTTCACCCCGCTTTATATTAATAAAGCCACACAGCCAAACCGTACATGATATTCAAGAAATCCTCAATAATTGATCAAATAAAATACACGACAAAGTAAGCAGAGAACCCTAAAAACGCATAAACGTGAATGACTAAACGTCGCCAGCGCATCACCGAGGAGAAGCATAGAATACACGCCATCACGCCCGAGGGATCACCACACTCATCGACAACGCCCACAATAGGGACACGATGCGAAGCGCCGCCGTCTCAGCCGAAGTGGACAAAGGTTTTCACCCTAAGTGTCAGAGGGTAAGGAGAGGGTCAAGGCGGTGCTCGAAGAAGATAACGACACCCACATGCATCGTCGGTGCCGAGGCGCAAAGCTTCTGCTGACCTTCCCTACCCTTCACATCGAGGGGACAGGTCACAGACCCACCCCAACGGGGATCTACCAGCGCACCAGGGACTCTAGATACGGACCATAGCTCGGACGCCACCATCAGCGACAGCCTCGCCAGGCTCATCTGCTACAGTATTACTCGCCACCCCATGGACAAAGGATACCACCAACACCTCCTGCCACGTTTTCTCGGTGTCCGCCATGTTTTCCCAGTGTCTGTGGCTATGAAAATACAGTCGCCATGTTCGAATAGCTCACAACCTCCACCTACAATACCGATGTTTGTAGCCACTTTCTCTCCCTTCACCATGTTGCTTCCCCTGCGGTCGGACTGGGTGTCGCTCTCGGAGGAGGAGGGGAGGAGCGGATGGTGGACGAGAAACAAGCGGAGAAGGAGGCCGCCCTCATAGCTAGGAGGAGGAGGATTGTCGTCATGCTCTGGAGACTGCACGGGAGGATCCTGCCAATGACGGGTGTCCGGATTGGACCAAAACACACTCCATTGAGTGGTACGGCTACATACAGATCCCGTATAAGAAGGAGGATAGAGCTCACCCATGCCGGCCACCACGTGCTCTTCGTCACCTCATTTCATTGTTAAGGAGCCATGGGATGAGCGCTACGCCGCCACCTTGGCTGTCTGCCCTGATGAAATCTCCAAGCACATTGTCGTTAGGAAGGTGTTAAAGAACGAGGGGGACCACGTCGTGTGGCTTTATGAGGAGAAACTGCTAGAGTTGCTCTAACAGTTTTCATTTAATTTAGACATAAAGATCCCAAACAATCATGGAAAAAACCGGATAGATCGCCCGGATGGCATCAAGGAAAATTTGAGAAATATTTTTGACAATGCCGTAGGGGTTGTTGTGAACTGGAGTTGTGGTCGTGTGGAGGATGTTGCTACACGAGTGTTCGAACTGTGTGCCTGGTCTACATTCGAAATGTGGTCGAACTGGATTTTCCAGCACATGAGCCGATGGAAAGTCTGCTTCACCGCCTCAGACGGCACAAAAAAGGGGCCACATGTAGCTTGGAGGATGACCATCGTCCATCGGGTACCTTTGACATTAAGATTAAGAGGTGGTCTTTTTGACAGAAATGTGTTTAGTGCTCGAGCTCCATAAACTTTGTTTTTTGGTGAAAACTTCAAAACAAATGTTTCAAAGTTAAAAAAATATATATGGAAAAACACACACACCGTCATACAGATGTACTGCATGTGTGCAAATTTTCACGAGAAAATACATTGACACGTGAGCTGTAGAAAAATGACACCTCCGTGATTTTGAGAATAGTTAGCACTGTTCACTATATAAAACCAACTATTTTCTCTCTTTTTTTCTCTAGCTCGCATTCAATGTATTTTCTCCTAAAAGTTTACACACTTGTAGCATACATTCATATGTCGATGTGGATTTTTTTGATTTTTTTTTTTGAAACTTTGAAATGCCAATTTGAATGTTTCAAATAAAGGACTTCATGGAGCCCGAGCACTAAAACGCCGCACTTGCCTTCTTGGCCATTCGACTGGTCAGAGAGGTAGATTCTCAAAAAGTTTAGATACTGACTTTACTGCCGAATATTGTCTTTGGAGGCCGAGCTCCATGGAGCTCGGTTTTGAAAAAATCGAATTTCGTCAAATTTCATATTTTATACGTTTCAAAAAATTCTGAAAAAAACACAGGTATGCATGAAGGCATAACACACATGTGTGCAAATTTTCAAGGCAAAATACATTGAAATGAGGGTTATGCAAAAAAGACAAATCAGACGCTTTTTAACATAGGATACTATTCATCCTCCCATGCCATGAATTTGTCTTTTTTGTAGAGGTCGCATTTCAATATTTTTCATCCTGAAATTTTACACACATACACATAACATCCTTGTTTACTTGTACAATTTTTTTCAGATTTTATTGAAACCGAAAAGTTTGAATTTTGATTTTTTTTTTAAAAGGCCTTCATGGAGGCCGAGAGCCAAACGTCCGTTCTCCTTTACTGCTCGCTCATGTCTGGTCTTTACTGAGATCAAAACAGTGAACCTTTGGGGAGTACTCGATTGCTTTTTTCTTTCGGATTACTCAAATGGAAAGCATATGATCGAATGGAATTTGATTACTCTTAAAGTGAAAAGCACACTCCAGTGCCTCTTAGCGATTCCCTTGTTTTAAATATGCGAAACCCCTGATTACACTTTGCTTACGGCCCAACCAAACGAGATGATGCCAATTGTTCCACCGATCGTATACTTGCCGTGTTTCTGAAACGGGAACACGTTCTCCACCGTGTGTACCTGTCGCTGATTTTGCCCCTTTCCGATTCGTTTGGCTTTGCCTTTGACGAGCATGGAAGCGAAGCACCGTGCCGTCCTGCGGGCACCTGCAAAAATCTGGTCACGCCTATGGATGCAAACTTGTGATCCTCGTGGCATCTTCAAAGCGGACCTTCAAACAGCCCCACGTCCAGACCACATAGTCCAAACGTGTTTTGTCATCTAACGCGGTCATGTATCCGTCCACTGGCCGGTCCGGACGTCCTTTCTCCCGCAAACCGAAAACAAACCAGGGGGGCTTTGCGGGAATTCAGGCAGCAGTCACGTACAACTCCAACGCCCTCGGCCCACCTAAAACTCAACCCAAAACCCCTCCCGGACACCGCGTCTTCATCCTTCCCTCTTTCTCTGCATCAGTTTTCTCTCTCGTCAACGCCGCCGCTTCACCAACCCGGCCACCCGCCAAACCCTTTCTGAAGCTCCGCGACCTCCACCGCTACGCCCAGGCTCCACGCCGCTTGTCTTCCACCGCCGGTTCACACCTCTCCTCCGTCCGCCGTGCAGGTACCATCCGCCCTTACGCTAGTCACCACGCCCAACAAGTGTTTGGTGAAATGCATGTGCTAATTTTTTTGTCCCTTCTTCTTTGAAGCAATGGATTCGGATATGGAGTACATATACGAGCACTAAGTTGAGTCGTCCGATGACTACACGGATGAGACGACGATGATGCAGGCGGTCCTTGCAGACACGGAGTGTGAGGAAGAGCATGTTCTCAATTTAAAGGGATCGGTCAAGGGTCATCGAGTGCTCAACCGGAACAGGGCACGCGGCCATTTGACGCTGATGGACGACTACTTTTCCCCCGATGCCTTATTTGCTGACAATTTTTGCCGGTGCTTTCGGACGCGAAAAAATGTCTTTGATTGTCTCTGCCATGGCGTCCTGTACTTTGATGACTACTTCATCTTGACGAAGGATGCCACAGGAAGGATTGGATTCTCTGGTTACCAGAAGTGCACGGTCGCATTGCGGATGCTTGCATATGGCACGGCCGCTGATTCGTGGGACGAATACCTACGGATGTCTGAGAGCACAAGCAGAGACGCCATGGTCAGATTTGTGATTGACGTGGTCGAGGTGTTTGGACCTCCGTACTTGAGACAACCAACTGTCGCAGACACCGATAGGCTCTTGGCAATGTCCGAAGCAAGTGGGTGACCAGGTTGGCTCGAATCTCTTTATTGCATGCTGATACGTCTCCAACGTATCTATAATTTTTGATTGTTCCATTCTGTTATATTATCAATCTTGGTTGTTTTTATATACATTTACAACAATTATATATCATTTTTTGAGACTAACCTATTAACTTAGTGCCCAGTGCCAGTTGCTGTTTTCTGCCTGTTTTTGGTTTTACAGAATATCAATACCAAACGAAGTCCAAATGACACGAAACTTTTTGGCGATTTTTTTCTGGACATATACAACACTAGAAGTTTCGGGAGAAGACCAGACGCCAGAGGAGGTGGCCACGAGCCACCAGGGCACGCCTGGGGGGGGGGGGGCAGGCGCGTCCTGGTGCCTCGTGGGCCCACCTCAGCTCCGTTTGACCTAATTCCACCACTATAAATTCCCAAAAATCAGAAAACCATCAGGGGAGTTCATGAAATACTTTTTCCGCCGCCGCAAGCTTCTGTTCTCGAGAGATCCCATCTGGGGGCCTTTTTCGGCACTCCGCCGGAGGGGGAATCGATCACGGAGGGGCTCTACATCAACCTTGCTGCCCTTCCGATGATGCGTGAGTAGTTTACCACAGACCTTCGGGTCCATAGTTAGTAGCTAGATGGCTTCTTCTCTCTTTTTGATCTTCAATACAATGTTCTCCTCGATGTTCTTGGAGTTCTATCCGATGTAATCACTTTTTGTGTTGTGTTTGTTGGGATCCGATGAATTGTGAGTTTATGATCAGATTATCCATGAATATTATTTGAGTCTTCTCTGATCTCTTTTATGCATGATTATTATAGCTTCGTATTTTTTCTCTGATCTATTGATTTGGTTTGGCCAATTAGATTGATTTATCTTGCCATGGGAAGATGTGCTTTGTAATGGGTTCGATCTTGCGGTGCTCAATCCCAGTGACGAAAAGGGACATGACACGTATGTATCGTTGCTATTAAGGGTAAAAAGATGGGGTTTATTCATGCGTGAGTTTACTTTGTCTACATCATGTCATCTTGCTTAAGGCGTTACTCCCTTCTTTATGGACTTAATACACTAGATGCATGCTGGATAGCGGTCGATGTGTGGAGTAATAGTAGTAGATGCAGGCAGGAGTCGATCTACTTGTCTCGGACGTGATGCCTATATACATGATCATTGCCTTGGATATCGTCATGATTATTTGCTTTTCTATCAATTGCCCAACAGTAATTTGTCTACTCACCGTATGCTATTTTCTTGAGAGAAGCCTCTAGTGAAAACTATGGCCCCCGGGTCTATCTAAATCATATATTAAAAATCCTAAAAATACCTTGCTGCACTTTTATCTTATTTATTTTATTTTGTATTTTTGTTTCAATCTATCTATCACATACAATTTAATCTTTCAATTTACCGCTGAGGGATTGACAACCCCTTCTTTGCGTTGGGTGCAAAGATTTGTTGTTTGTGTGCAGGTACTGCTAACGAGGTGTTGCGTGATTCTCCTACTGGATTGATAATCTTGGTTTCATAACTGAGGGAAATACTTATCTCTACTGTGCTGCATCATCCCTTCCTCTTCGGGGAAAATATCAACGCAAGCTACAAGTAGCAGGAAGAATTTCTGGCGCCGTTGCCGGGGAGACATCATCAACATCTATCAAGTACCTTCGCATAAACTCATCTCCTTGCATTTATTTTATTTGCCTCTCATTTTCATCTCCCCCACTTGTAAAAAGTTTTTACAAAAATATTTTCCGTTTGCCTTTTTGCGTGTTTTCTTGTTCGCTTACTTGAAGATTGTTATCATGAGTGATTTTGGCATGGCAGAAACCGATGATGGTAAAACTCCTAAATTGGAAAGTTCTACCAATCTTGATGCTAAAACTTTTGTGTTGGGACATGGTAATGTTATAGGAAAAAGCGTCATTCAAGAATTCTTTAATTGCATTGGGACCTTAGCTTTTGATGGTGCTCCTATACTTAAAGAAACTAAGAATTATGCTAATGCTATTTCTGCGCTTATTCTTAACCTTGAAAGAAGATTTATTCGCACCCATCCTACTTTGCAAAGATTGTTTTATGAGCTACCAGTTATAAAAGATCCTAGAGCTAAGAAAATAGCCACTCTTGTTCTCATAAATGAATTTGATCACATAGTGCGAGAAGCTAGGGAGATCTTTGATTTTTATGGTATGAACCGTGAAAACCCGGTAATAGATGAGATCCTTTATAATAATGATTACTTGTTGAGATATTTGTTCCGCAATGACCACATCTTTAATGAGAATATTATAAAATAAGTTCCTCCTTTGAATATAATCCAACAAGTTTTCAATAGTGTTAATAGGCAATACTCTTGAATTGTAGCCAGTAATCAAGAGGGATTTACAAATGGACAACTTGCTAATGCTAAAATTTCTATGGATGATGTGTTCCATATTGCCTTTGAAAAACTCTCTGATAAAATTACATCTTTGGATAAGAAGAAGAAAGATGACAACACTTAAAACTATGCATTATGCTTAGCTAGGGGCATAAAACAATAACGCTTGTTGGGAGGCAATCCAATGAATAAACTAAATTTTTATCTTTTGTTTCTGTTATTATGTGTTTTCATATTTATGCTACTGTTATGATTGATTTTTTATGTTTTTAATTAGTGTTTGTGCCAAGTAAAACCTTTGGGATGATTTGGAAGATAGTATAATTGATGCTGTTTGGAAAACAGAAAGTTTTGCGTCCAGTGCTGGAATTTTGGTTCTGTACTGGAGAGTCAGAAAAATATGAAATTTTCACACAGTATTGGTATATGAATTTCCCACGTTTTCCTAATTTTTTAGAATTTTTGGAGTTACAGAAGTATGGATTTTAAATAGATTGCTACAGACTGTTCTGTTTTTGACAGATTCTGTTTTTGATGTGTTGCTTGCTTGTTTTGATGAAACTATGGATTGTATCGGGGGGTATAAGCCATGGAGAAGTTAGAATACAGTAGGTATAATGCAAATATAAAATATGAATGGGTTTGCAATAGTACTTAAAGTGGTGATTTATTTTGTTATACTAACGGATCTCACGAAGGTTTTGTTGAGTTTTGTGTGATTGAAGTTTTCAAGTTTTGGGTGAGATCACGATGGATGAAGGAATAAGGAGTAGCAAGAGCCTAAGCTTGGGGATGCCCGAGGCACCCCAAGGTAATATTCAAGGAAGACTCAAGCGTCTAAGCTTGGGGATGCCCCGGAAGGCATCCCCTCTTTATTCTACCAACCATCGGTAATTTTACTTGGAGCTATATTTTTATTCGTCACATGATATGTGTTTTGATTGGAGCGTCTTGTATGATATGTGTCTTTGCTTTGTTTGGTTTTTAGTTTGTCACAATCATCCTTACTGAACACACCTATTTTGAGAGAGCCACACGTTATCATGATTTGTTAGAATACTCTATGTGCTTCACTTAAATTTTTTGAGCTAGGTAGTTGCTCTAGTGCTTCACTTAAATCTTTTTGAGCATGGCGGTGATTATATTTTGAAGAAATGAACTCTCATGCTTCACTTATATTATTTTGAGAGTTGATAAGATTGAAATTTTGAAGAAATATTTGCACTCTCATGCTTCACTTAAATCTTTTTGAGAGTTGATAATAGTAATGGTAATTTGCATAAGATATGAATTTGGTCCCAAAGTGATGAATATTCAAGAGGGATATAATAAAAACTTTCATATAGATCATTGGATATGATAAGTTTGATTCCTTGCAATAGTTTTGCGATATGGAGATGATGATATGTGAGTCATGTTAGTGAGTAATTGTGATTTAGTAAGAATATTGGTGTTAAGGTTTATGATTCCCTATGCATGCACATTAAGTCAATAATTATGCAAAGAAATTATATCCTACTTATGGTGCATTATTCGGTATTAGTTATGTTCAATGCATGTTTATGACCGTTTTCATTTTTTGGTTGGTTGCTTCTCAATCTATTTGCTAGCCTTCATTTGTACTAAGCGGAAATACTGCTTGTGCATCCTAACTCCTTAAACCCAAGTTGTGCCAAATGAGTCCACTATATCTACCTATATGCGGTATTTCCATGCCGTTCCAAGTAAATTTGCGTGTGCCAACTTTAATTTTCAAAATAATTTTTCGGTTTTGTGTGCCCGTACCGCTCATGAAGCAACAGGGGGTGGCCAATATTTTCCATGCTAGGTGTGTTATTCTCATGATGAGTGTTTATTCACTTGTCATTGCACGAGAGAGTGGTTGGTAATATGGATGCCCAGTCCCGCAATGAAATCAAAATTAATAACAACAAAATTCCTTGAAAAGTGTTGGTATGGAGGGCACCCGTGGATACGGCTAGCCATGGATTGTGAAAGAATGGTGGAAAGGAAATAAACTTTACTTTCTGTTTGGGAACCGCCTATGATGTGTCTAGCATGGAAGATATTGGGAATTCTCGGTCGTTTTCATTGACAGGAAAAGCATGCCTCTCAAAATATTTTTATCTTTCTAATTTAAGTTTTGAGCTCTGGCACATTAGCAAATCTCTGCTTCCCTCTGTGAAGGGTCTATCTATTTACTTTTATGCAATTTTTATTTTTATTATGAGTCTCCATCTTCTCTTATAAAGCACCAACTAGAGAGCACTATTGTCATACTTGTGCATTGGATGTAACTAATATGGAATGTGTTTCATGAATGGATCAATGATTGAGCATAATGGGCTAGGGATAACTTTCTTTAGCGTTGATATTTTGAAAGGCATGGTTGCTTGTTAGTATGCTTGAGTATTTATATCTTCATGTCAAACTATAGACTATTGCTTTGAATCATTCAAGTTCATATGTCCATGCTACAGAAGAAAAGAATATATGATGAATATGATAGGCAGCATTCCATATCAAAAATTCTGTTTTTATCATTTACCTACTCGAGGACGAGCAGAAATTAAGCTTGGGGATGCTGATACGTCTCCAACGTATATATAATTTTTGATTGTTCCATGCTGTTATATTATCAATCTTGGATGTTTTTATATACATTTACAGCAATTATATATCATTTTTTGGGACTAACCTATTAACTTAGTGCCTAGTGCCAGTTGCTGTTTTCTGCCTGTTTTTGGTTTTACAGAATATCAATACCAAACAAAGTCCAAATGCCACGAAACTTTTTGGAGATTTTTTTCTGGACATATACAACACTAGAAGCTTCGGGAGAAGACCAGACGCCAGAGGAGGTGGCCACGTGCCGCCAGGGCGCGCCTGGGGGGGGGGGCAGGCGTGCCCTGGTGCCTCGTGGGCCCACCTCAGCTCAGTTTGACCTAATTCCACCACTATAAATTCCCAAAAATCAGGAAACCATCAGGAGAGTCCACGAAATACTTTTTCCGCCGCCGCAAGCTTCTGTTCTCGAGAGATCCCATCTGGGGGCCTTTTCCGGCACTCACCGGAGGGGGAATCGATCACGGAGGGGCTCTACATCAACCTTGCTGCCCTTCCGATGATGCGTGAGTAGTTTACCATAGACCTTCAGGTCCATAGTTAGTAGCTAGATGGCTTCTTCTCTCTTTTTGATCTTCAATACAATGTTCTCCTCGATGTTCTTGGAGTTCTATCCGATGTAATCACTTTTTGCGGTGTATTTGTTGGGATCCGATGAATTGTGAGTTTATGATCAGATTATCCATGAATATTATTTGAGTCTTCTCTGATCTCTTTTATGCATGATTATTATAGCTTCATATTTCTTCTCCGATCTATTGATTTGGTTTGACCAACTAGATTGATTTATCTTGCCATGGGAAGAGGTGCTTTGTAATGGGTTCGATCTTGCGGTGCTCAATCCCAGTGACAGAAATGGACATGACACGTATGTATCGTTGCTATTAAGGGTAAAAAGATGGGGTTTATTCATGCGTGAGTTTACTTTGTCTACATCATGTCATCTTGCTTAAGGCATTACTCCGTTCTTTATGGACTTAATACACTAGATGCATGCTGGATAGTGGTCGATGTGTGGAGTAATAGTAGTAGATGCAGGCAGGAGTCGGTCTAGTTGTCTCAGACGTGATGCCTATATACATGATCATTGCCTTGGATAGCGTCATGATTATTTGCTTTTCTATCAATTGCCCAACAGTAATTTGTCTACCCACCGTATGCTATTTTATTGAGAGAAGCCTCTAGTGAAAACTATGGCCCCCGGGTCTATCTAAATCATATATTAAAAATCCTAAAAATACCTTGCTGCACTTTTATCTTATTTATTTTATTTTGTATTTTTGTTTCAATCTATCTATCTATCACATACAATTTAATCTTGCAATTTACCGCCAAGGGATTGACAACCCTTTCTTTGCGTTGGGTGCAAGGATTTGTTGTTTGTGTGCAGGTACTGCTAACGAGGTGTTGCGTGATTCTCCTACTGGATTGATAATCTTGGTTTCATAACTGAGGGAAATACTTATCTCTACTGTGCTGCATCATCCCTTCCTCTTCGGGGAAAATACCAACGCAAGCTACAAGTAGCACATGCATTGGAGATGGAAGAATTTCCCAAAAGCTCTACAAGGGCAATATTAGGGTCATGTTAAGAACCCACCATCACTCTTGAAGCAGTTGCATTATAGGATCTCTGGATTTGCAAGTGTCATGGTTTTGACACGACAGATGCCCTTGTGAAAGGACTTGGGGATGAGGCCATCGCAAAAGTGTGGAAGCTTAACGGGGTTGATCGGGAACGAGAAGACACGGAGTTACCCAGGTTTGGCCCCTCACGGTGGAGGTAAAAGCCTACGTCCTGCTTGATTATATTGTTGTGGATTTCGATTACAAGGTTGCGGATTCGCTAACCTAGCTTTCGAGAGATTGCAACTTAGTCCCTCTACCCAGGGGCTCCCCTTTATATATACACAGGTTGAGGCCCTGGGTTTACAACAGAGTCCGGGTCGCGGTCCAACCCGTGCCCTAGTCTGCGTGCTACTTATCTTACCTCCCAAGTAAGGGAGTTTCCTTTGTCTCTTCCGCTAGCCGGCCCGCTCCACGAGTCACCCCCTAGGCCTTGAGCTTCATAATCTTTACGGCCCAAACAGCTGGTCTGATGATGATGATGACCCGCCATGGGATGCCGGGTCATACCATGGGGTATATCCCCAACATTATCCCCTAGGTTAACTTGGATTCATCCATGTTAAACTTCATATTGGAATTAAGTCCGGGTCATCTTTTAATAAGCCAGAAACTCTTCCTTGCCTCTTCAGCTTATCCTTTGGCCGGGTCATTGGATATCGCCGGCTTGTGACACCTTTATATCTGACATTTATTATTTCCTTTTGCCGTGACATCACCTTCCTGAATTTATGGAGCTTAAATATGACGTCATAGCGAATCTTTTGAATATATCTGTTTGGCCCAAAAATCGAGGCGCCTTTTTACCGAAGATTTACTGCGCTGCCTCTGTTTTCGCACTTACCGCTCCACCTTCTTACCATTTTATAAATACATGCGAGGGGGTTTCGGGATTCACCTTTACCGTTCCTACCTCCTCGCTTCGTCTTCTTCCTTGCGCCCGTGGCTTCTCGTGACCGGAGCACCACCGCGTCTCCTCGAGCTTTGCGGCCACCTCAACCGCGACCTCAACGCCGCTCCAGTCACCACCGGAGCTCACCAAGAACGCTCCAGCCACATCTGCCGCGCTCAGGTACACCAAGTCTCTTCCCTTTAGATCTGTAGCGCCCCATTCTTCTGTGTAGTTCATCGTAGTTCATCAGTGTTCATCTCCCCCTCTCATTTGTAGATCTAGATTCACCTGAATGACCTGAATAGGTACTTTAATTATTGCGGCAATGCCATTTTTCCCATCTAGATCCATGTACTGCTTTCAACAGACCCCCATTGACAAACGGGCTCTCGTATTCACCCATGTTTAGGTCTTTAAACTTTCGTTTTCAAAGTATTTTTTAGATCTGTAAAAGTAATTGCTCCGTTGGATTCTTGTTTGTAGATAGCTCAGCACTTAGCAAAAACCAAAAATGCCACTACATAACCAACGCCGGCTCATTGATATTGGCCGGCTTGTTCACAATCATGGTCGCCTCATTATTGTGCCGGTTTGTAACTTGAGCAACCCGGCAACTTGCCGCCCATGAATATATCGTGCCAGCTCATCCTCATTACATTTACTTCACAGTTTTAACCTTTAGGCGACTCATCATGGCTAAGACTAACAAAGCCTGCAACTGGGTTAGATCCCACGTCTCAACTCTCATCTTGAACGAACTCGCGGGGCAAGGCCTCTTGCCGGCTCAAGAAATAGTTAGTTGGCGGGCGCCTGATGAAGAGAGTTCCCCCCAGCCTAAACAAGAAGAAGTGGTCGTCTTCGTAGATCATCTTCAGAGGGGTTTTCGTCCGCCCGGGTCGAAATTCTTCCGTGGCGTTCTCAACTTTTTTGACCTCCGGCCACAGGATCTTGGTCCAAACTCAATCACAAATCTCTACCAGTTTCAAGTTTTCTGCGAGGTATACCTCCAGACAGAGCCAACTGTCCCTCTCTTCTGGGAATTCTTCTACATCAACCATCAGACCGAGTTCGCCGATGGTCCTAGCATAGAACTTGGTGGAGTTTCTGTTCAAAGGCGAAAAAACAGTCCCTTTCCTGAAGCCAAGCTGGCAAGTCACCCCAAGGGCTGGAACAAGACTTGGTTTTATTGCAAAAACACTGCTCCTCAAGGTGAAAACCCCCTACCGGGTTACAGACTGGACCGGCTCAATGCCACAATTGCCTTTCCGGGTTGGCCGTCAGAAGAGGAGCGGAAACAAGTTGCCCCTGTTTATTCCAAGTTAAGGGCTTTGACTGCTAATGGCCTCACCGGGATCGACCTGACCCGGTGTTGGATAAGCTGGCGAATCCAGCCCCTTAGCCAGAGGGGCGACTTGATGTGCAATTATTCTGGTGAGACGGCTGACGCGCAACGCTTCAGTCAAGTTAATTTGTGTGCGGGTGAAATCAATAAAGCCACCAAGAAACTGATGGGAGAGCCCCAAGAGAAATGTAACAAAACTGGGCTAGCTCCCTTCTGCTTGACCAACCCTGTGCCTCCAGTAAGTACTTGCACTTTCTTATTCTGTTCTTGACTTATTTTTCATCTCAATCTTAATTGCCGACTTATCATAAATGCAGGCAGACTCCAGGTTTTGGAAAAAGAAGAAACCTTGACAACCTGCCCCCACTCCAGTGGAGCAAGAGGATGAGCCGGTCGATGTTGATGAGGCGGCTGTAGAAAATGAGGCTGAGGTAGAGCTCGACTCGCTTGGCCGTCTTTTTATTCAACTTGCTGACACCCCTTCTTCTCAGGATGACACCGAGACCAGTCAAGCCGGCAATGTTGAGGTAATTTCAATATCATCCAGCTCGGAAACTTTAATCCCGAAGAGAACGAGACGAGCCGTCAGAAAGGTACCTTTTTCACATCCAGATGCTCACTTAGACCCAAAATTTCTTTTGAAGAGATCACAGCAAGTCGGCACGTCCAAGCGTAAACTCCGAAGCAGCTCTGGAGAATTATCCGCCGGCTTATCTGATGCGCCAGTCGCCCGCCGGCGACGAACTGAGGTGCCTCATAGCCGAACTCCATCTCTCCCACGAGCCGGTCTTATCAGGCAACCCCTTAATCCTTCTGACTCGAATTATCAGGAGACGTCGCCCTCCTCTGGAGAATCAACCGCCTCCCAGCTCCCGCCTTTGATCATTAAGCCTGGGTAATCATTTGGCAATTTATACTTTGTCGTAGTAATTATTCCTTCAACCTGAATATGTTCACATGATTACAGGGCCAAGGCCATCAAGAAGAAAAAGGTGGGCGAGTCATCTTCCACTGATGCAATCCCAGAGTCTCAAGACCCGCCAATTGCGACTCCTGAGGTCCGAGTTGAACCCGCGAGCGAGGATAACCCGGACCAAAGGGCTGAGCCGGTTCATCCTGATGAGCCGGTGATGGAAGAAAACATCCTTGAAGAACAACACCACATGGATGAGCTGGTGCAGAATGCCAATCTGCCAAGCCCTGCTCAAGCCGCCAGTCCTATGGAGATGGAAAATATCATTTCTTCTCATACACTGGGTGACGCGGAAGTGAATATCACAGGAGAGGCCTTTAAAGCTCCAGAAACGTCAAATACTCTGGCCAAAATCACAGCGAAGGATGAGCCGTCATTTTCGACGTTGGCCAAGGATGAGCCGTTAACTTTAGTGAGAGGGAAAATGAAGTTGGAACTTCCAAATGTTGAAAAGCTGAGTGTGGAAGAACTCCACCAAAATTACTTGACCCGGCTGTCTGAAAGCCGGGATATTGAAGTTAGCATGGTCAACATGCTTAAAAGAAAATATGAGGTAATGACATACCCCTCTTTCATCATTATTTGTATATACTTATCTAGCCCCCAAGTCTTGAGCATATGAAGATATGATTGTGTTGAAGACTTGCTTAAAAACCATCTGATCACATTGTAGCCCCCAAGGGCCGGCTCAGTAAAGTATAATGAGCTGGGACTTAGTAAAATAGTAGAAAATTGAAATGTGATACCGTAGCCCCCAAGGGCCAGGTCGTTATGAAAAGAAACGAGCCGGTTCTTCAATATATCCATCATAATTAATGTGTTGTAGAAAAAACGACCTATAGCCCCCAAGGGCCGGCTCATCTCTATGAGAGAAACGGGTCTCCCATTGTATAGGAGAGAACAGTGACTTGCATTAGCCTCCAAGTGCCATGTAGGATGCTTGCAGCTGCTTGGGACTTGATTATATAACAACTTTTGCATGTTGTAGCCCCCAAGGGCCGGGTCGTCTGCCTGCGGCGACTCGGGACTTTATAGAATATCTTCTGATGTATAATAAATATGCAGGAAATGCTGGATGAAGCTGAGTCATCTATGGCCGGCTTACAAAAGAAGTTAAGGCTGGAAAGAGAGCTCCGGAAAAGAGCTGAAAACTTAGCTGCAAATCGCCAAAAATCCATAGACCAGGCCACGAGTCTGTTGCAAAAAGCCCAGACCGATTTTGAAAATGAAAAGGCCGGCTTGCAAAAGCTTGTGGAAGAGGTCAAAGGCCAACTTGAGCCGGTTACACAGGAGCTGAACATGCTAAAGCGTCACATAACCAACATGACGGTCGCCATCTTCGGTAAGTAAGAGTGACTATAGTCAAAATCCGAATTGAGTAGTGGCCGGCTTATGCACATATGTTCCCACTTGTGCAGGTAGGAGAAATGACAATGCTGTCCAGCTTCCACTTGTGAAGTTGAAGGCGATATATACATATATTGAGCAGTTATATACTGGTGGTATGTATGCAATCATGGCAGTGAAGGACGCCGGATCGCCCCCTATGAGGATCAAAGACATGCTTGATGACTTATCAACTATTCCAGAAAGGATCCAAGAGAGGTTGAAGTCGGCGGCTCGTGCGGGGACCGGTATGGTTCTTGCACGAGCGAAAGCGTTTCTTCCTGAGATGGATCCGACTGAGATGGTTGGCGGCTTTCCTCAATACAATGTTGATGGCAGCGAATTTTCACAAGAGGACTTTGTGCGATGTGTGAAAGACACCCGAGTAGCGGCGACTCAAATGGTAGAGGAGCTGGACTTGTCAAAATATCAAGCCGGCTACTCGGAGGACAATAAACGCATCAACCCGCCAAAGTATCAACCGGTGGTGCTTACCCTCCACGCAGTAAGCAAACCTTCGCTCCTGATGTTGACCCGTCTGGTATTATCACCGCCGACTCAACTTTCCAGAAATTATCTACTATTCAGTGGATACCAAAGGACCGCCAGACCGAGGATGAGTATGCACGAACTGACCCAGCAACAACTGGTGTTGAGGGACCGCAAGATGTCACCCCAGAGGATGCAAGCACCGGCTTGAATGAGTAGCCCTTATGATGTTATAAAAACTTTGTTTATTCACCTCCCAACGGGGTTTGTAATAGTAGTAAGGTACTTGCTCATCTGCTGTGCCATCGTGCACTTGATATTCTGGAGATATTTTGGTGATAAAAATTTGACTTGGTGCGGTGTTTCGCTAACCCGCCAATTATCCTTAAACTTGTAGTATTCTGCTGCTTGCAACAATGAGCTGTCTTCGCAATGATATTCCGGGTCATATATCCATGGCCCGGACTCTTGGTTGTAATGATGAACTTGATCAAAATAACCCGGTGTGTTGTTGACCCGGTGACTCTTGGTCGATATAAGCTTAATCTTGATCAAGGAACAAAAGATCCTGTAAGACAGAATAAAATTCAAAGACAAATCACGATGAGTATTATGCCAGCTTTCGAGGCTCGACAAAAAGACCGGCTTTCGAGGCTCGAGTCAGATAGCCATAGCTTGGATTGATGCATGTCATGATCAATAACCTTGTTACTGTTTGTAATGAACCAGGAAAATCATAAGGTAACGGCCATGTATGAATGCATATATGCAGGCAAAGGTGAAATGAATGCATCAAAAGAGGAAAACTCAATTATAACGAGCCGGTTTTTATAACACGACTTAAAAGACCGGCTTATAAAGCTCAAGTCTAAATTGCTTTCATGAAGCTGGCACTTTGGCCTGTTAGTTTATCCTTGCTTTCCGAAAGCCGGCTCTCACGCAACCAATCGAGCATTTTAACTCTGATGAATTCAGGGTCACCTGTGTGATTGACTCATCAGGCGTACGTCGGGTCGCTTTTAGGGAGTAGCATCTTGCTAACAGGCAGGTTTAACCAACTTGTGGCATCTCGCCGGGTGAAATGGTTTTGTAAGCTAAACTCAATGAGTTGGAAGCCCCCAAGTAACCAAGGATCAACAAATAAAGACCCACACACAATTTTGAGGCGAAACGACAAGACTCTCTTATACAGAGCTGCCAGTCTTTATTTCATTGATCAAGAAATATGTATATACATGATAGAAGGTATGTACAAAGATGTAACCCAGTCGGTGACTTAGGTGTAGTATGGCCGGAGCTGGGCAATGTTCCAGGGCCGACTTGTTTCTTCCTCAGAAGTTCGGGACTTGTCTGCCTCACGTATGTCAATCAGGTAATATGACCCGTTGTTGAGATTCTTGCTGACCACAAAGGGCCCTTCCCAAGGTGGTGAAAGCTTATGCATGCCTATCTGGTCTTGTATCAGACGGAGCACTAAGTCACCTTCCTGAAAAGTACGGATTCGAACTCTGCGGCTGTGATATCGACGTAGGTCCTGTTGATAAATTGCTGATCTGGATGCGACAAGTTCGTGCTCTTCTTCCAGTGCATCAAGAGCGTCTTGTCGAGCTTGTTCATTATCAAATTCTACATAAGCCGCCACTCAAGGTGAGTCATGACGAATATCGCTTGGAAGTATAGCTTCTGCACCATAGACCAGGAAAAATGGCGTATAGCATGTTAACCTGTTGGGAGTAGTCCGTATGCTCCAAAGCACCGCAGGTAACTCTTCTTCCCAGCAACCCGGCATGCGCTATAAAGGCACCATGAGCCAGGGTTTGATACCATGCAGCAATTCCTGATTGGCTCTTTCCGCCTGTCCGTTGGACTGAGGATGCGCAACCGATGCTAGATCAAGCCGGATGTGCTCCTGTTGACAGAACTGTTTCATGACTCCCTTGGAAAGATTGGTTCCATTGTTTGTGATGATACTGTGCGGATAGCCAAATCGAAATATCAACTTTTTCAGAAACTTGATGGCTGTAGCAGCGTCGCAATGGCTGACCGGCTCTGCTTCCACCCACTTGGTAAATTTATCCACTGCCACCAATAGGTGTGTGTGCTTGTTCTTAGAACACTTGAAGGGTCCAACCATGTCAAGCCCCCAGACCGCAAAAGGCCAAGTTATCAGGATCATCCTCAACTCTTGAGCCGGCACATGAGCCTGGCGAGCATATTTCTGGCAACCATCACATTTGCGTACAATATCCTCTGCGTCAGCATGAGCTGTGAGCCAGTAAAACCCGTGCCGAAAAGCCTTCGCCACAAGTGATCGTGAGCCGGCGTGGTGCCCACAATCGCCAGAATGAATCTCATTGAGGATGGCACGGCCCTCCTCTGGTGAAACACAATGCTGAAAAACACCAGTGACGTTGCGCTGATGCAACTCGCCGTTGACGATAGTCATAGACTTAGATCGTCTGATGATCTGTCGAGCAAAGATTTCCTCTGTTGGCAGTTCTCCCAGGCTTAAATAAGCCAAGTAGGGGACTGTCCAATCAGGTATAGCGTAGACAGCAGCCACTAGAGCCGCATCTGGGTCAAGAACAGCCAAGTCTTGCTCTGTTGGCAACTTGACAGATGGGTTATGCAGAACGTCTAGAAAGACATTGGGTGGCACTGGCTTGCGCTGAGAACCCAAGCGAGAAAGTGCATCTGCTGCCTCATTCTGTTGGCGATCAATGTGATCAACTTGATAACCCTTGAAGTGTCCAGCAATGTTGGTGACCGCGTGCCGATAAGCCGCCATAAGGGGGTCCTTGGAATCCCATGTACCCGAAGCCTGTTGGGCTACCAAATCTGAGTCGCCCAAACACCTGACCCGGCTCAGGTTCATCTCTTTGGCCATCTGAAGCCCATGAAGCAATGCCTCATATTCTGCTGCATTGTTAGTACAGGGGAACATAAGTCTTAAAACATAACAGAACTTATCTCCTCATGGGGAAGTGATCACAACTCCAGCCCCCGAGCCTTTGAGCTGCCTTGAGCCGTCAAAGTGTATGGACCAGTATGTTGTGTCGGGCTTCTCTTCGGGGGCCTGTAACTCTGTCCAGTCATTAATGAAATCCACCAACGCTTGAGATTTGATTGCTGTCCGGGGCATATATTTGAGATGATGTGGACCGAGCTCGATGGCCCATTTAGCAACCCGGCCTCTGGCCTCCCGGTTCTGTATTATGTCCCCCAGAGGTGCTGAGCTGACCACAGTGATTGGATGCTCGTGGAAATAATGCTTCAGCTTACGACTAGCCAGAAACACTCCGTAGACCAGCTTCTGCCAATGCGGATATCGCTGCTTGGACTCGGTTAACACTTCACTGATATAATACACAGGGTGCTGAACTGGATATTCCTTGCCGTCCTCCTTGCGCTCTACGACGACTGCCACACTTACAGCCTTGTTATTGGCGGCAATATATAACAACATTGGTTCCTTCTCACGAGGGGCAGCAAGGACTGGCGGCTCAGATAACTGCTTCTTGAGGGCCTCAAAAGCCTGATCTGCAGCATCAGTCCAGACGAAGTTATCCGACTTCCTAAGCAATTGATACAACGGAATTACCTTCTCTCCAAGCCGGCTTATGAACCGGCTCAGTGCCGCAACCCGCCCAGCCAGCTTCTCCACGGCATTTAGATTGGCCGGCTTAGCGAGGGTCGTGATTGCTTTGATCTTTTCTGGGTTAGCTTTGATGCCACGCTCGGAAACAAGAAACCCCAGAAGCTTTCCTGCAGGGACTCCAAAAACACACTTCTCTGGGTTAAGCTTCATCTGGTAGACACGGAGATTGTCAAACGTTTCCTTGAGATCCTCCAATAGGGTTTCCTTCTTCCGAGACTTAACCACAATATCGTCAACATAAGCATGAACATTTCGCCCGATCTGATTGTGGAGACAGCTTTGGACACAGCGCTGATAAGTCGCCTGTGCGCACTTCAGACCAAACGGCATGGTCGTATAACAGAAGGCTCCAAAGGGTGTGATGAACGCCGTTTTCTCCTAGTCTTCCAGCTTCATCTTGATCTGATGATAACCAGAGTAAGCATCCAAGAAGCATAAACACTCACAAACCGCCGTAGCGTCGATGATCTGGTCAATACGGGCAAGGCAAAGGGGTCACTTGGACAAGCCTTATTTAGGTCTGTGTAATCAACACACATCCGCCAAGTCCCGTTTTTCTTCAGAACAAGCACCGGGTTGGCTAGCCATTCAGGATGGAAGACTTCAATGATGAACCCGGCAGCTAGGAGCCGGGCCACTTCTTCACCAATAGCCTTCCATCTTTCCTCATTAAAGCGACGGAGATACTGGCAAACTGGTTTAAACTTGGGATCCACGTTGAGGGAGTGCTCAGCGAGTTCTCTCGGTACACCTGGCATGTCAGAAGGTTTCCATGCAAAGATGTCCCGGTTCTCACGGATGAACTCGATGAGCGCACTTTCCTATTTGGGATCCATGTTTGCCCCTATGGTGAACTGCTCCGAAGAATTGCCCGGGGTAAAATCAACTTGCTTGGTGTCTCTGGCCGACTTGAATTTAAGCAAAGGGTCTGACTCCGTCGTGGGCTTCTTTAGAGAGGTCCTGTCAGACGGGTCAACATTGTCCTTATAGTACCGCAATTCTTCTGCGACGCAGGCTGTCTCGGCGTATGCTGCATCTCCTTCCTCACTCTCGAGTGCAACTTTCCGATTACCTTCAACTGTGATGGTTCCCCTTGGTCCTGGCATCTTCATTTTCAGGTAAACGTAGCACGGCCGTGCCATGAACCGTGCGTAAGCCGGCCGGCCGAATAAAGCATGGTATGGGCTTTTAAGCTTGACCACCTCAAAGGACAGAAATTCATAACGCCAGTTATCCTCTAAACCAAAGGCCACATCTAGGGAGATTCTTCCCATGGGATAGGCTGACTTGCCAGGAACGATGCCGTGAAAAACTATAGAGGACGGAGTCAACTGCTTGTCAGACAGATTCATCTGCCTGAACGTGTCATAGTACAGAATATTGATGCTGCTGCCTCCGTCCATGAGCACTTTAGTCAATGTATAACCACCAACTTGTGGTGCCACCACCAAAGCCAAATGGCCAGGGTGATCGAGGAGGACTGGGTGATCCGCCCTACTGCAGGTAACCGGCTGTTCGGACCAATTGAGATAATAAGGGTTGCCGGCTCAACCGTGTGGGCGGCTCGTCGTTGCACCTTCCGATCCCGTTTGCAGGTGCTGGTGGTGAAAACATGATACTGCCCACTGTTTAACTGTTTCGGGTTACTCTGAAACCCTGTCGCACCGGCTTGGTGCTGATTTCCCTGGTTATTCCGCTGATTGCCGCCTCCAGTGTTACCAGCCCCCTGAAACCCACTGCTTTGGCCGATGTTCCCTTCGAACGCGGGTCCTGCGAAGGGCCCTTGTGAGCCGGCCCCAGAGAAGCCGGGTTCCTGGTTGCCGGGTTGTCCGCCGTTGCCACCCCCGTTATGATGGTTCTGGGAGACCCGTCTGGAGAATTCTTGCATGATGTAGCAATTTTCCCAGTAGTGGCTGGATGGCTTACCATTATAACTATGTTTTGGACATGGACCCTTGAGTGCCTCCTCGAAGCTGAGAGGGCGATTACCAGCAGACTGCCTCCTAGAGCCATCATTCAGACGCTGAGCTTTGTTACCTGTATTTGTGTTTGCCACCAGATCGGAGCTGCTATCATAACCCTTGCGTTTACCGCCATTGTTGTTCTGCCCATTACCATTGTTCTGCTGCTGACCTTTTCCGCCGGTTTTCTTGTCCTTATTGGATTTTTCCTTGTCCGACAGCGGATCATTGGTATTATCAGACTCCGCATACCGGGTTAAGACATCCATGAGGTCACCCATGTCTTGGACCTTTCGCTTGAGTCGCCATAACTTCTGGACCAGGGCTGAAACTTGCATGTTCGTTCCAGAACAAGTACTGCTTGTGCAGCCGAGATGCTATCCGAGCTATGTATAACTTCCGCAACCCAGCGAGCCCAATGATGCGCCGACTCATCCTCGCACTGGACACAACGCTCAAGATCAACAATTGTGGTTGGCCTTTTACTGGTTCCCTGGAAATTCTTGATGAAGCGCTCCTTCAGTTCCTGCCATGTGTTGATAGAATTCGCCGGTAGGTTTTTCAACCAAGTGCGAGCGGGGCCTTCCAACATGAGAGGCAAATAGCGCGCACACACTGCCTCACTTGCGCCCAATAAGTCCATCGCCAGCTCGTAACTCTCGACCCACTCGGTGGGCTCCAGATTCGCCGTGTAATTAGGAACTTTGCGAGGACCTTTGAAATCCGGGGGTATGCGCGCTTCTCGCAGCGCTAGTACTAAACAAGGAGTCCCGATCATGCAGCCTGACAAACCCCCGAGCCGGCCAGCTGTCTGGGTCGCGGCGGGCGGGTCGTGTGCCACCGGCGGGTTGACGTTCACCGGCGGGCTATATACTGCGCGCGCGTTTTCCTCCAACGCTCGGAGAGCCCGAGAGGCGTCCACAATGTCCTGCGCATTAGGAACTCTGGGCTGGTGTTGATCCGTCAGCGGTTGGGCGACTCTTCTGCGGTGCGCACTACTGGAAACCGCCGGCGACTTTGGACGTTGGCTCCTGGTGCGGCTCTGATGAGGGGTTGAGTGAAGTCGATGCTGGCTATGCGAATAATTAGCCTGCTGCACCACTGCTGTTTTGAGCATTGCAATCGCGTTCCTGGCCTCCGCCTGAATCGGACCGTCCCCCTCAATCGGAATTGCCGCTAAGTTATGAGTTGCTGCCAGCATGTTGTCAGCAGGGTTGGAGTAGTGTCCAATTGGGGTCTGGAAACGGTGAGACGGCGGCTGCTGCTGCTGATTCGGCGTATGATGCTGGGCCGGCTCCCTTTGACGGACCGGCTGCAGCAAAAGTGGCCCTTTCGGGGGTACAACCCCAGCCCCTGGGTTCGTCGGAGCCGGCGGCGTGGTGAACAGCTGAGTCGGCTCAATGTTAGCCGGAAGCCGGCTCTGATGACGACTCCGGTGGACGAGCTCTGACTCGGCCTGCCGGCGGCTCAGGTAAAGAGCGTCCTCATCTAGGCGCTGCCTCTCCTCGGTAAGCCGGGCCTACGCCTGTACCATGCGGGCGCTCTCCGCATTGATGTCCTCTTGGATCTTAGCCATCTGCTCGCGACACTTCGTGATCTCCATGTTGCGCGCCGCCGCATTCTCGGCAGTGACCGGCTCGGCTAACAGGGCTGCCAGCGTGTTCATCAAGTCTGCGAGCGCCCGCACCCTGATTTTCTAAGAGCCGGCGGCCGACGCGCCGGCTCCTCCTGAGCCGGCAAGGGTGAGGTTCTGTCCAGCCGCTGGATCAGCCGGATCACGCACTGGGTCTTGCCTACCCGCCATGTACACTGCCACGAAACGAGGCGGCTCAAGACTTTTTGGAAAGACTTCGTCAGTGCGCCCCGGCCTCCCATCGCATAGAGGACGGATCGACTCAGTTTCTCCTGTTGAGGACTCGCCATCAGATTGAACGAGCGTATCATCTCCAGACAGGGAGTTCTCCGATAAGGCCACCCCTTGGGTGAACCCCACGAAGACATGGTTCCGGCCGGCTTGAGGCGGGTCGGGTCTCGCCTGGCTCGGACCGGTGCGGCTCGCCGGCTCGACACCGGCGATGTTCTCCAACCCGGCGGCCGACTCGTCAACCACGCCGATGAAGGTGTGGATCTTTCCGAAGGGGACCCGGTACTCGTACTCAATCGAGTCGGCGTCGGGGCCCCAATATGAATCGTCGATGTAGAACTTCCCACGGCGGCTCTTCGTCATCATGCCGACCGCATACTTCCCGAACCCTGGGAGAGATCCCGCTACAAACTCAACTCCACCATGCGTAGGCCCCACGGTGGGCGCCAACTGTCGTGGTTTTGACACGGCAGATGCCCTTGTGAAAGGACTTGGGGATGAGGCCATCGCACAAGTGTGGAAGCTTAACGGGGTTGATCGGGAACGAGAAGACACGGAGTTACCCAGGTTCGGCCCCTCACGGTGGAGGTAAAAGCCTACGTCCTGCTTGATTATATTGTTGTGGATCTTGATTACAAGGATGCGGATTCGCTAACCTAGCTTTCGAGAGATTGCAACTTAGTCCCTCTACCCAGGGGCTCCCCTTTATATATACCCAGGTTAAGGCCCTGGGTTTACAACAGAGTCCGAGTCGCGGTCCAACCCGTGCCCTAGTCCGCGTCCTACTTATCTTACCTCCCAAGTAAGGGAATTTCCTTTGTCTCTTCCGCGAGCCGGCCCGCTCCACGAGTCGCCCCCTGGGCCTTGAGCTTCATAATCTTTACGGCCCAAACAGCTGGTCTGATGATGATGATGACCCGCCATGGGATGCTTGGTCATTCCTAGCCGGGTCATACCGTGGGGTATATCCCCAATAGCTAGCTTTCTGGGCAATGCCCGGGTCTCACAATGACATCAATGTGCTGCAGCGATCTCAATTGTTTGCTAAGCTGACTGAAGGGAAAGCTCATCCTTGCAACTATATTGTCAATGGGCATGAATACGCCATGGGCTATTATCTGGTTGATGGTATCTATCCTCCGTGGTTACCTTTGTCAAGACCATCTATGAGCTACTTGGTCAGAAAAGGTCTCACTTTGCCCAAAGACAAGAAACAGTTAGAAAGGATGTTGAGAGGGCATTTGGAGTTCTCCAGACGCTTTGCAGTTGTTCGTGGACCTGCTGAACAATGGGATCCGGAGACCTTTGGAAGGTGATGAAATGTTGTGTGATCATGCACAACATGATCGTGGAGGATGAGGGTGAGGATGTTGTCGCAACTCTTGAATTTGAAAACACGAGCGATCCTATCAAACTTCCAGAGAAGAATCCCGCAACGTTTGATGAGTTTGTTCAAATGCGTCAAGAAATTCGCATCAAGCAACTCATGAGCAACAGAAGAAATATTTGATTGAGCATCTGTGGGCAGTTAAAGGGGACAACCAGTACATATGTGCTAATTGAATTCAAGTTTGAACTACTTTAATTCGTAGACTTTATTAGATTGTAATATTTAAATTAGAACTACTACCGCATTTGAACAATTTTAGATAAACTACGATTTGATATGCGATTATTTTGAGCTCGCAGGCTTAAAAGAAGCAGATGTTTGCGGCTAGCTTTGGATGGCGAGCTCCTGTATAAGTGTCCGCGGACTGGTCCCACCGGTCCGCTACTAATACGGTGTCCGGTTTGGAGGTCGGCGTTGGAGATGCCCTCAGAGTACCCTATGACTTTGCTTAGTTCAATCATACTAGATCTTGTCAACAATGGAAGACACTCTCTCTATAAACATTTATAAGATGTTTTAGGTCAAAAAGAACAAAGGTACTAGTCCTCTCTCTCCTTGGTTTATAAGGCCTACACATATACCTACACCCTCTATCATCATTTTGACCCATAAAATACGAGTTACACACCATAGAAATTATATCATTGAACTGCTATTTCGAAGGAGTATAAATAAACTCATATATGTTGGTCAAATTGATGATTTAGAGAGACACATCAGCCTTACAAATCAGATGGGTGGGGGTATTGATTTTACTTAACAAAAAAAAGGAAGGTACTATTGATGGGCTAAATTATTTGAATGTCATTGCTGCCAGATTCGGGGCTCCGGGAACCCTGGTTCGAACACTGGGGCGAGCTTCTGCTTTCCTACTCGACGGTGACCACGGTGATGCTTCGGCGAGAGTGCGCGGAGCGGGGCAGAGCACGACAGGGGATACGGTGAGCTACCCAGGTTCGGGCCACCTTGCGGTGTAAAACCCTACTCCTGCTTGTGTTGGATTATTGTGGGCAAGAGAGTCTTGTGTACAAGGCAGAAGGTGGAGGAATCGATCCCTTACAATGGCAGCACTGCCCCCTTTTTATAGGCGCCATGGTCCTCTTCCCATGAAAATCTCGGCGGGAAGGGAAGCTACACAAGGCGGGATTTGAAAGGGGACGGACGATCAGGTTATCCTGACTAAAGGTGGTCTTCGCCTGCAAAAGCATGATCCATGACGCGCCGGTGGGCTCGGTGATGACCTCCTTCCTGCGCGCCTGGCCGTCCTGGTCTTCTTTCACCCAACGGGCAGTCTTTGGGACTTGCTTTGGGAGAGAGGCAGCCGGCACTACTCCGTTAGCACCAAAGAGGAAAGTCCATGCTGCCGCGGCTGCTGGCACGGCCCTGCCACCGCTTGTCACCGCGCGCGTCACCCACGTGGCGGGCCTGAGCCCGCGCAGCTCGAGCCTGACGGAGCCCGGCTCAGGTGTCTTCGGGAGGATGCCTCGGGAGGTCGCCTCGCGAGGCCACTCGATGCTGCTAAGTCTTTGGCGGGCCCGCGTCTCCGAAGAGAGGGGTCCCCGCGAGGCAAGCGCCTCGGGAGGTGTCTTCGCTTCGGGGCGCCCGCGAATGGGCCGCGTACTGGGCCTCGCCAAGCGTCGGTTCCTGGGCCGCAGGCAGACGGGCCGAGGTACCCCGGTTCCCACGGGCCCGACAGCAGCCCCCGGGGCCGCGGTGCGCGCGTTCCCGCCCGTTGGGGGGCGAAGCGACGCGAGCCCTAACAGACTGCAAGCCAGGCGCGACGCGTGGCGCACGATGTGACGGGGGACGCCCCCACTTCCCCACGATGCCTGCGAATCTGCCCGCGCTGACATAAAGCCTGTCTGCACGCAGCGCAGGGCCATCATTGCCTTCCTTCGCGCACTCCGCCTCGAACCCTGTGAAGGAGGCGAAACGGCGGGGAGGCACCCTGTCGGGGATATAACTCCACGATATGACCCGGCTCATGACGTTAAGTCGCCATGGACTTAAGTCATCTCTGACGTTAAGTCATCTCTGGACTTAAGTCATCCCTGACGTTAAGCCGCCCTGAGACTTAAGTCATCTCTGGGCTTAAGCCGCCCTGAAACTTAAGTCATCTCTGGGCTTAAGCCGCCCTGAGACTTAAGTCATCCCTGAGACTTAAGCCACCCGGAAGAAGATAAGCCCAAGATAAAAAGGCCGCGGTGAGTCGCCCGCGGTAAGAGGCCCACGATAAGAAGCCAGAATAGATTAAGTCCAAGTCCTACTAGGATTCTACATGTAAGCCGCCCCTTCAACTTATATAAGGAGGGGCAGGGCACCCTAAGAGGGACAAGGTTTTAGAGGTGAAGATAGACAGATAAGTCTCGAGACAGACGTTTTAATAGCTCTTGAGACAGAATCAGGGAAACAGCACCCTTGTAATCGAGACTATGATCATCAATATCAATCAAGCAGGATGTAGGCTTTTACCTCCACCGCGAGGGGCCGAACCTGGGTAAACTCTTGTCTCTCGATTCCGATCAACCCCGTTCGAGTTACCACCTAGCTGCGATGGCCTCACGACTAAGTCCTTTCACGAGGACATCTGCCATGACAAAACCACGACAGTTGGCGCCCACCGTGGGGCCACGCACGGTGGTGTTTGTGTTCTTGAAGGGATCTCTCCTAGGGATCGAGAAGCTTGCGACTGACCGGATGAAGAAGAGCCGGCTCGGAAGGATCTACATCAACTCCAAGTTCCTCAGTCGAGATTAAAAAAAAGTTTCGGCGATAGTATAAATCAGATCAGAGTCAAAGAGTAACTTCGTCGGCGGCTGAGTACATCAGATGAACCTCATCGCACCGATCAAATATCAAAATCCTAAAAAGAATCAACAACAGCCGCCGACTCGCCATACCAACCCGGAGACAATCGTTCTATGCTACAGTCAACAGATGAGACACAGATATGGGCACTGTCCAATCCATGATTTACAAGGGAACAGCAGAAGATGAGGCAACTCTGAAGCTATAGCGTGGAGAGGTTTACATCAAACACCAAAGGCTGAAGCATGTGCACTAATTCTAGGAGTTGTGCATATGTGTGTTCCAGCACCTGCAGCTATTCTACACGACCCGCCGAGTGGCCGCCGCTGCGTACAAGTTTCTGGCCACGAGTTGTTGCTGTTATGTGCAAGTTCAAAGTCCCAACGTACGCACATCGATCCGCGGAATTCATCTACTGCTCACGCACACAAACCTGAGGTTAATTCCGATTGTGACATGAAGACAGGGTCAAAACACAGAAACAAGTCCCGAGCCACCTCCGCAATCCGCCGGTCTTCACCTCGTCGACCCACCAGAGCCTCGACGACCCGCCTCCTCCGACGCTGAGGCCGCTGCCGCACTTCGCCGGCCTGCCGCCTTGCTGCTGGAACACGCCTCGAGCTGGCCACGTCTGCGAGCCGCCCCCGCCGGAGCAGGCCTCGAGTCGTCGCCTCTCCCCGCGTCGCCGGCCCGCCTGGCTCCGCTTCCGTTCCAAGCCACCTCTGCCTCGGTCTCCACCGCTGAGTCATGGCCCGCGTAGTGGCTCGCCTCCGAGCCGTCCGGCTCCGTCTCCAACCTCGCCGCTTCCAAGCCGCCTCCACGGGCCTGCCTCTGCCGCTGCTCTGGACCGCCCTCGCCGAGTGGCCTCGCTGCCCCGGCCGACGAGTGGCCTCCGCCTGCAAGCCACCGCTGCGGCCTGCTTACGTTTCCGAGCCGCCCGCTCCAGGTCGGTTTGCACCGCCTCCAAGTCGCCTCTGCCCATGCGGCCGTCCGAGCCGCCGCCATGGCCCCACCTTCACCTCGAGTCCCCCTGCCGGCTCGCCTATGCCTCCACGGCCTTGTCCCGACGGCGCGTCCCGCCGGCTTGCCCCGACGGTCTGCCTCTGCATCGAGCCGGCCGCCTATGCCGCCGTGGCTCACCTCACGGGCACTCTGCCACCGCAGCCGCGGCCTCGCCTCGCCTTCGCATCGCTGGCACCCCTTTGTCGCGTCCGCGCCAAGCCGCCGTCGTCCCTCGCCGCCTTTCCGAAGCCGCCTCATCGACCTGCCGCGTCTCCTCTGCTGCGGGTCCGTCGTGGCCACGCCGAGCTGCCCCGGCCGAGCGGCTTTGCCTCCACCTCGCGCCTGCTTCAGTCACCGCCTTGAGCCGCCCGGTCGCCTCCGCCGCTTGGCCTCTCTCCAAGTCGCTTCCACAGCCGCGCTAGGCCGGCCTCGCCCCGAGCCGCCCGGCCGCCTCCGCTACCGCGCCTCGAGCCGCCCTGCCACCTCCGACGCCCCGCGTCGCCGATCCGCCTCCGCCATTACTCGCGCACCTCCACCGACCCCTGCTCCGTGTACACCACAGACGGCCACACCCTGTGCGCCCTTGTACCGGCTGAAGAAAGTAAAGAAAAGAAGTAGTCGGCCGGCTGCTCGCGCAAAAAAAACTCAGCACACATGGTCATCTACTTACTTGCAGTAGTAGTATGCGCATCCACGCTGCTGCTGGGCCTCCGTTTATCCCAGTTAAATTCTGGTCCGCGCAAGGATCATCTGTCATTCCAATGCATCAGGTGATGTCCATCCAGTCTATTTTAAATAGCACATATTAAGTTCTTTAAAGGACAATTACTCTGGCTTGCGATGTTTTTTATGCAGGACAATTGTTCACCGCAAGGGCGATCGTCGTGCCATGGATACAGAACTCGCGCCAAACGTTATCATGCGCCAGCATCCGACCGTGCCGTCCTGCTCAATGAATGTGTGTGCAAATCGCCGCCTATGCGTTTCGGTCTACATCAACACGCGGCCGACTCATCTGCTCACGCCGCGGCCGATTCATCCGTCCGCGCCCGCGGTCGATCCGCCCGTCCGCACCGACTTACAAGCCGCGGCCGACTCGCGCGTCCGCGCTTACAAACGCCATGGGCGACCCCCGGATCCGCGCCAGGTTACCGGCCAACTCTCATATCTACATCAACACACCGGATCCGCGCCCGTCTGCATGAACTACTCAAATGGACGCCGACGCCCCCGTGACCCGGTCTACTCCGACAACTCTGAAGCAAATACAAACATATTATCAGCCTCCGCCTGCACCGGATGGCTCAAAGGACAGGCGCACAAGTTGCTGCCGCTGCGGTTTGGTTAACTTCAACAAACAGCCGGGACAAACCATCGGCCGGATTATTGACACGACTTATACGGGATCATCTATGACTCGCCACGGTCGACCTCAACCTTCTGCAGATTCACATCGCGTTATCAACGCTAAGGACATACAACAAGCATCGCGAAGATCATCAACTCGCCACACGCTTATGGCTTCAATAAATTTCAGCTATCAGCTGTCAACTATATGCCGGTTTATGCTACGGCCAAAGTATGAAGAATCTCAAGCCGACTCCTTGAGTCATCTTAAGACTCGGGGGCTACACGGACATGACTCGTCAGATTTGGTCGATTTTCACAAATTCAAGAACCCCAGTCATTGCGAGGAAGACAACCCGGACTTAGGGGATGTTGCCTTATTGGCGACAATTTAAGGTTGCCAAAGAGAACTAGCTGCCATGATGCGCAGTTCAAACATGGGTACCCTGCCTCAGTGGCGAAAAATTAAAGGTTGCCAAAGAGGACTAGTTGCCATGATGCGCAGTTCAAACATAGGTATCCTGCTTTCTTGGCAAAACATATAACAGGGTTACCAAAGAAGACTAGCCGCCATGATGCGCAGTCTAAACATGGGTTTCCCGCTCAATTATGGTCACTTGGGGGCTTCCAACTCACCGAGTTTAGCTTTCTCACCCTCTTGACCCGGCAAATAACGCCACGATATATCTTGGTTAAACCTGCATGTTTGCTTGATGCTACTCCGCTTAGGTGACCCGGTGTACTCTTGATAAGTCAATCATTTTTATGACCCTGAACTTGTCTTGGTTAAAACATCGGTTTATGTCACGTGAGAGCCGGCTTACAGAGAGCGAGGATAAACCATGGGCTATCACGCCAGCTTCATTGAAGCAAGACTCGAGTCTCGAAAGCCGGTCTTATGTCGTGCCTCGAAAGCCGACGTTTTTATACTCTGTTATCATACACATACATCATCATACATTGCATCATCATTGTATCATCATAAAATGCATCATATATGCATATACCTATTTTTTTATGTTGCAGGAGCCGGTTTTCAAACCAGATTACATTGTAACTCTGCAGGAACAAACAAATCTTTAATAGCCAAAATGGCTGGATCTTCATCATGGTTTATCATAACCAGTATTAAATGATTGAGATATCAATTCTCCTATTTTCCCGGGGTACAATTCCAGCCGGGTCACATATAATACCTGGTCATTTAATTGATCGGGTTTTTGGTTATTCAACATGTGCTTTGTAGAAGACTACAGCACTTATGGATTTTCTCACACATATTTGACGGGTTGCATTGCAACCACGGCCAAGGATTTCTTTCATCACAAATGCATCATCAGTTCACAGAGTGGACATGATTTTATTCTACAATGGAAGGAATAGTCCCGAGTCGCTGCAGGCACACGACCCAGCACTTGGGGGCTACATTATTCAAATCAAGATTACATTAAGTATGAAAGTCCCATGTCACCGCAAGCATGCACCACGGCACTTGGGGCCTAATGCATGGTCATTTTTTACTAGCCTCATTGAAGACCCGGCCCATCACATAATGATAAGCCGGCCCTAGGGGGCTACCAATTGCTCCTGTCAAAAATTCAAAGTACATAAGCCTTAATAGTGACCCGAAGCTTGGAGGCTACATCATATGATTTTTCTTTCAAAGGAGTACATGTAAGTCCCAAGTCGCTGCAAGTAAACGACCCGGCACTTGGGGGCTACAACGGTCAGTTGTTTAAATAGATCAAAAGGTCTAAGTTGAAGACCCGGCCCATCATATACTGATGAGCCGGCCCTTGGGGGCTACACATGTGAAGTGCAAAACTTTCAGTTCATGATTGAAGATTCAGACGGATAACCCGAATTTTCTCCAAAGTTGCAACATTTAAGCAAGTCTTAAGCTATCACTTTGTTCTACTCTTAAGGACTTGGGGGCTACAGGTTATCTCCTCCAAGCTATTCAGACAAGTCAGCTCAACATCATACAGATTTTTTATTCATCAAAGTCTGAAGCATTGAAAGTTGGCACAACATCAGACGGATTTTTCTTTTTATCAAGTCAAGACATTTGAAGACAATTCAAAAATATCATCAGGGTTATTTTTTCTGCATGGAACCAGCATCAACATATTGATATGGAAGAAATTCAGGAGCTTAGCATGAATAAATCCAAGCTAATCTGGGGGCTATCGAGGATATAACTCCACGATATGACCCGGCTCATGACGTTAAGTCGCCATGGACTTAAGTCATCTCTGACGTTAAGTCATCTCTAGACTTAAGTCATCCCTGACGTTAAGCCGCCCTGAGACTTAAGTCATATCTGGGCTTAAGCCGCCCTGAAACTTAAGTCATCTCTGGGCTTAAGCCGCCCTGAGACTTAAGTCATCCCTGAGACTTAAGCCGCCCGGAAGAAGAGAAGCCCAAGATAAAAAGGCCGCGGTGAGTCGCCCGCGGTAAGAGGCCCACGATAAGAAGCCAGAATAGATTAAGTCCAAGTCCTACTAGGATTCTACATGTAAGCCGCCCCTTCAACTTATATAAGGAGGGGCAGGGCACCCTAAGAGGGACAAGTTTTTAGAGGTGAAGATAGACAGATAAGTCTCGAGACAGACGTTTTAATAGCTCTTGAGACAGAATCAGGGAAACAACACCCTTGTAATCGAGACTATGATCATCAATATCAATCAAGCAGGATGTAGGCTTTTACCTCCACCGCGAGGGGCCGAACCTGGGTAAACCCTTGTCTCTCGATTCCGATCAACCCCATTCGAGTTACCACCTAGCTGCGATGGCCTCACGACTAAGTCCTTTCACGAGGACATCTGCCGTGACAAAACCACGACACACCCCCTCTGGGAGCCATAAAAGGAGCGGGGACAGGAGCCTTTCCCACTCGTCCTCTGCCCTCGCTTTTCCCCTTCTACATTGTCCTTCTTCCTTAGCTTCTTCCGGAAGCCGCCGCGGCGATGGCAAGGGGGAGGAGCCGAGCCTGCGCATCCACCGCTGCGACGAGGGTCCCTCCCTGGGGCCGACCGCGCCCGCCGGCGGCCGCCCCCAGGGGCCGTGGATGGGGTGGCGCCCGCGGCCGCGGGGGGCGGGGCGCCCGTGGTCGAGGCGGACGCGGTGGGGCGGCCGCCCTCCCCCCGTGGGCGGGGGTCCATTCGGCGGAAGCGGCGCATGAGTTCATTGTGGACATGCATCGTCGGCCCTGTACCTGGCTTCGGCTTCCAGAATCCTTTGCGAGGGTGATGGAGAACCGCGCGCCCTTGGGCCTGTGGCTGCAGGCGGACGACTGCTGCAACGGCCCCTCCTGGGAGGCGACGGAGTTCACCCCTTCGGGCTTCATGTTCTTGAAGCAGGGGTGGAAATCGTTCACCCTTGCCCGTGGCCTGAAGCGGGGGCACGTCCTCCAGTTCAAGTATGATGGGGCCACCACGCTCTTCGTGAAGTTTTTCGGGGTCTCCGGCAGCCGCCTAGGGTGTTGCGCAGAGAGCGAGAGTGGCAGCGGCACCGACTCTTCCGGCGAGGGCGACAGCGACAGCCGTTCCGGCTCGTCCAGCGGGGACGGAAGTGACGGTGGCTCCCCTCGTGTCAAGAGCAAAGACGAGGATTCCGATTAGGCGCGAACGGCGCCCGCGCCGGGGCCTCGGGGATGACCGTGCTCCGCCTAGGCCCTTTTCCCCTTTTTTTCTTTTTCATGCACTGGATCGATGTAGCCCCACGGGGGTCGTGAAAATGGTGGCTTTTGCTAAAACATCTTATGACTTGTTGTAATGCACGTTTATTTCCTCTTGAAGTCCTCTCGTGAGGTGTTTGCCATGGTGCTCTACGCCGTCAGGACCCAGCCCCCGAGCGGGCCTACAGTCGTCGCTGGTATGTCAGGTCGCGATGCCTGGACAAGGCCAGGAGGTGAGGGGCACCGGGAGCTAGTAAGGGCTCCTGAGGCATGATGCTTAGGAAGCCCCCCTTTGGTGTGCAAGCGGCTTGCGCGAAGGAGAAAACGTGGGCCCTCAACAAGATCGCAAAAAGAGAGAGCTTGAGAGACGACGAGAGTGGCTCGCGAGATGTTTAAACTTAGCTTTTCGAGGAAAGTGGCGTCGGGCGGACCGTCGCCTGCGGGGTGTGCCTCGTGAGGCCTCCCGTCGAGATGGCTGCCACAGATTGGCCCGCGAGGCCTCCTGAGGGCTCAAGGAGGGGTTGCCGAAGGATCGCCTCATGAGGCGACGCTCGCGAGGCCTCGCGAGTGACTTGCTTCTGAGATGACTGCAAGAAGGAAAGTTTCATGGACGGGGGAGCTGTGGGCGCTCGCCGGCTCGCTCGTGGGCATCACGTGAGGAGAGAAGACACCAAGGACCTTGGTGAGGTGGCGTGCACGGGAGCAGGCCCGCGAGCCAGAGCTCGGTGCCTTGGGTTTTTCAGCACTGCTGGGACTAACCCGAGCACATGCACCGTGTCCAGCCCCCGCTCGCGTGATGAACAGGAGGGAGTTCGTGAGCGCGCATGACTCCTGAAGCAAAAAGCTTACCAAACACAGAGTATAAGGAAAGTAAGAACTTTACTATAGCAAAATAACAAGTTCATTACACAACCAAAAAGAGATGCGGCTGCCGTGTCCGGCACAGGTCAACTTGAGGTTGATGAAGCCCGTGGGGCGCCCTCAGTTTCACATCCAAAAGAGAGAAGGCTGCCATGTCCGGCACGGGTCAGCTTGAGGTTGGTGCAGCCCGTGGGGCGCCCTCAGATGATTGTTCCACCAGTGCTGAGCATGGGGCTTCCACTAGGCGTGGGCATGATCGCGGGTCGATCGTTCCGCCAGCGCGCAGCATGGGGCTTCCACTGAGACGTGGGCGGGGAGCTCTCGCGGGCCCATCAGGCGTACGCAATGAGAGTCTCTGGAGCGTGTACAGCTCCACTTCGTTCGTACGCGTGAGGGTCACGGGTAGAACTTGTGGAGGTGTTGGATGTTCCACGCGTTAGGCACAGGAACTCCGTCCTCCGTCTCCAGCTGGGCAGCGCCGGGCCTAGAGACATGAGCAACCCTGAAAGGGCCTTCCCACATCGGTGAGAGCTTGTGGAGTCCTTCTCTAGAGAGGATCCTTCTCTGGACGAGATCGCCGACCTCGAGCGTGCGCGGGCGGATGCTGCAGCTGTGATAGCGGTGCAGGGCCTGCTGGTATCTCGCGGCGCGTAGAGCAGCCTGGCGTCGGGCTTCCTCGAGGAGCAGTAGGTCGGCCTCCCGCGAGCCATCCTGCCGAGCTTCGTCGAAGGCAAGGACTCGCGGGGAGCCATGCTTGAGCTCGGAGGGGAGGACTGCTTTAGCTTCGTAGATGAGGAAGAAGGGGGTTTCACAAGTAGGCTTGGTTGCTGTCGTGCGGATGGACCAGAGCACAGACTGGAGCTCGTCGAGCCAGCCCTTCCCGTAGGCGTCGAGCTTTTTCTTGAAGCTTCGAGTCTTGAGGCCCTTGAGAACTTCAGCGTTGGCGCGCTCGGCCTGGCCATTGCTTCGCGGGTGCGCCACGGAGGCGTAGCAGATCTGCATGCCGAGGCTGGCGCAATATGACTTGAAGAGGCCGCTGGTGAACTAAGAGCCGTTGTCAGTGATAATGCGGTTGGGGACGCCGAAGCGGCTCACGAGGCCCTTGATGAACTTGACGGCTGATCCTGTCGGGATGGTGCGCACGGGCTCCACTTCAGCCCACTTGGTGAACTTGTCGATGGCGACGTAGAGCTAGCGGTAGCCGCCGACCGCTCGAGGAAAAGGCCCAGGATGTCCAGCCCCCAGACCGCGAAGGGCCACGAGAGGGAAATTGTCTGGAGGCCCTGAGCCGGCTGGTGGATTTGCTTGGCGTGGAATTGGCAGCCTTCGCATGATTGGACCAGCTCGGTGGCGTCATGAAGCGCGGTGGGCCAATAGAAGCCGCTACGGAACACCTTGCCAACGAGGGTGCGCGACGAGGAGTGGTGACCGCATTCTCCGCCATGGATGTCGGCAAGCAGCTCGTGCCCTTGTTCTTCGGAGATGCAGCGTAGTGAGACGCCGTTGGGGCGCCTGCGGTAGAGCTCACCGTCCTGCAAGCAGTAGGCGGTGGCTTGACGAGCCACACGCTCTGCTTTTGAGTCTTCCTCCGGGACAGTGCCGTGAAGCAAGTAGGCCTTGAACTCGGCGCCCCAGCTCTCCACTTGAGTCTCCAGCGCCAGCAGCAGGCGGGCTCCCGAGGCGGGGCCGCAGTCAGACGCACCTGTGGGTGGGGCGGGCGGGAGCTCCTCGTGAAGCAACGTGGCTCTCGCGTCAGGGGGTGTAGCCGATGGCTTCAAGAGCCTTTCCTCGAAGACGCCGGGGTCCTGCGGCTCACTGCGAGACGCCCGCTTGGCGATGTCATCTGCTTCTCTGTTGGTTCCGCGAGGAACATGCTGGAGCTCAAGGCCAAGGAAGCGCTTCTCGAGCTTGCGTACCTCCTCCAGATAGGCAGCCATGTGTTCGTCCTTGGGCTTGTAGCGCTTGTTGGAGAAGTTGATGAGGAGCTGCGAATCGCCCTTGATGGTGAGGCGCTTGATGCCTAGAGCGAAAGCAGCCCTGAGCCCGGAGATGAGGCCTTCATACTCCGCGATGTTGTTGGAAACCTTGTCGGTGTGCTTGAAGCAGAGTTGCATGGTGTAGTAGAGCTTGTCTCCTGTTGGTGAGGTGAGCATGACTCCAGCCCCCGCGCCCTGCCGGGAGAAAGCGCCATCGAAGTGCATGGTCCAGCCGCCTGGCGCCTCATCCCCAGGCAGAAGGGATTCATCCTCACGAGGCTCCCCTCCGTGCGGGTCTATCCACTCCGCCACGGAGTCAGCCAGTGCCACGCCCTTGATGACTCTGGTGGTGCAGAATTCCAGCTGGAAGGCCTGTAGCTCGATGCTCCATTCGGCGATGCGGCCAGCGACGTTGGGGCTGCGCAGGACTTGCTCCAAGGGGTAAGAAGAGATGACCTTGATGGGATGGCCTTGAAAGTAGTGGCGCAGCTTCCTAGAGGCGATGAGGAGCGCGAGGAGGAGCTTCTACTGCATGGGGTAGCGCTCGCGCGCATCCCTCAGCACCGTGCTGACGAAGTACACGGGGTGCTCGACGAGGCGCGCAGTTGTGGTGGCAGCTTGCTCTTCAGGAGGCTTGCGAGGGTCGGAGGGCTCGGGAGGCTCGCGAGGCTCGGAGTGCTCGGGGGGCTCATGAGGCTCAAGAGGCTCACGAAGCTCAGGAGGCTCGCGAGGCTCGGAGGGCTCGGGAGGCTCATGAGGCTCAGGAGGCTCATGAGGCTCGGAGGGCTCGGGGGGCTCATGAGGCTCAGGAGTCTCACGAAGCTCAGGAGGCTCGGAGGGCTTCTCCTTAGCACAGATGCGCTCCTCTCGTACCGCCACAAGCGCCGCGCTGGCCGTCTGGGGGGTAGCCGCCAAGTACAAGAGCAGTGGCTCGCGAGGGCGCGGCGCGACCATGATGGGCGGGCTCGTGAGGTACCTCTTGAGGTCTTCGAAGGCGGCGGCTGCCTTAGGAGTCCATTTGAAGGAGCCGGACCTCTTCATGAGCTTGAAGAACGGCAAGGCTCGCTCGCCGAACTTGGAGATGAAACGCCCCAGAGAGGCCATGCATCCCGCCAAGCACTGCATTTCCTTGAGGGTCTGGGGAGGACGCATCCTCTTGATGGCCTTGATCTTCTCAGGATTGGCCTCGATGCCACGGTGGGAGACCAGGAAGCCGAGGAGCTTGCCGGAAGGAACTCCGAAGACGCACTTGTCGGGATTGAGCTTGAGGTTGACCTTGCGCAGGTTGGTGAACATTTCCTCGAGATTTGCGATGAGGGACCCGGCCTCACGAGTCTTGACCATGATGTCATCGATGTAGGCCTCCGCATTCCTCCCCATCTGAGGTCCCAGCGTGATGCGCATCAGCCTCTGGAAGGTGGCGCCGGCGCTCCTCAGACCGAAGGGCATGCAGATGTAGCAGTACACGCCGCAGGGGGTGATGAAGGCCGTTCTCTCGACGTACTCCGCTGCCATCTTGATCTGGTGGTAGCCTGAGAAGGCGTCCAGGAAGTAGAGCAGCTCGCACCCAGCGGTGGAGTCGACGATCTGATCGATGCGCGGCAGCGGGAATGGATCCTGAGGGCAGGCCTTGTTGAGGCTGGTGAAGTCGACGCACATTCGTTCCTTGCCGCCCTTCTTGGGGACGACGACTGGGTTGGCGAGCCATTCGGGGTGGCGCACCTCACGGATGACTCCAGCTTCTTGCAGCTTGTGAACTTCTTGGACAATGAAATCTTGTTTCTCGGGCGCTTGGCGCCGTACCTTTTGCTTGACGGGGCGTGCGTTGGGGCACACCGCTAAGTGGTGCTCGATCACCCCCCTCGGCACACCGGACAAATCAGATGCTTTCCAGGCGAAAACATCCGCATTTGCCCAGAGGAAGGTGACGAGCGCGTCTTCCTATGCAGGGGAGAGGCCGGTGCCAATGGTGAAGGCAGGGCCTGAGCCGCCACCATCCACCGACACCTTCTTTGTCTTGGCGCGGTCCTGGGAGAACAGTTGCTTCTTCTTCGCGGGCGCGGCCTCAGGAGACTCGGCGGCGTCCTCGTCAGCCGGGTAGGCCATGGCAGCGGCCTTGTAGGCGCTCTGAAGGGAGCGGACCGCGTCCTTCTCATCACAGCAAACGGTGATGATGCCGCTGCAGCCTGGCATCTTGAGGACGTTGTAGGCGTGGTGAGTCACCGCCATGAACTTGGCGAGTGCCGGGTAGCCCAGGATGGCGTTGTAAGGCAAGCCAATGTGCGCCACGTCGAAGTCAATGAGCTCGGTGTGGTAGTTCTTGCAGGTGCCGAAGGTGACGGGGAGGCGCTCCTGCCCCAGGGGCGTCGTGGAGCCGTCTGTCACGCCTGAGAAGGGCCTCGTCGGCATCAGCTGGTCGTAAGGCACTTGGAGCTGTTCGAAGGTCTCGATAGAGAGCACGTTGAGGCCCGCGCCTCCGTCGATGAGCGTCTTGGTGACGGCGACGTTGCTGATGGTGGGGGTGCACAGCATGGGGAGCGAGCCCGTGGTTCTTGCAGACTTAGGGTGGTCCTTGGAGTCGAAAGTGATGGCGTACTGCGATCACTTGAGGGGCCGAGAAGCTTTGGGCCTCGGGAGGGCGGCGTTCACCTCGCGAGAGAACTGCTTGAAGTGGCGGTTGGACGCGGGAGCCTGGGCTCCGCCGAGGATGCAGGCCACCGCGCGAGGCTCCTGGTAACCCCCAGCGCCCTCATCCGGCTGGACGTCGTTCCTCCGAGGCGGCGGCGGCAGGGGCGGCAAGGCGGCGTTGGCCTGGGGATTGACCTCGCGAGGCTGGTCATGCCAGCCCTGCCTGAAGTTGCTGCGGTCGTTCCAGCGGTTGCCGTTGCGGCTGCCGCCGCGGCCGGTGCCGCGGTCGTTACGGTCGCCACAGCGGCCCAAGCGCTCATCGCGGAGCAGCTTGAGTTCGTGGCAGTTCTCGGTGGCGTGAGAGTGGGAATCGTGGTAGGCGCAGAAAGGGCGGCTATCCTTCTTGGGCTCGTCGCGCTCGCGGCCGCGCTTCTGCTCAGGCTCCGCTGCCAGCACGACCGGGGCCTTACGCTTGGCGTCCTTGCCCTTGGCTTTGGCGGCGTCGTGCGCCGCGTCTGGGTCATTGTGAACGAAGAGGCGACCTTCCTCAGCCTTGGCGCACTTGTCGACGAGGTCGAACAACTCTAGCACAGAGTCTAGCTCGTCGTTGATGGCGAGCTTCTCGCGCATCCGAACGTCCGTGATGCCGGACGAGAACGCGGAGATCACGGCGGCGTCAGACACGCGCGGGATCTTGTTCCGCACCTGGCTGAAGCGTTGGATGTACTTGCGGTGAGTCTCATCAGGGCGCTGGCAAACCTGCCGCAGGTCGTTGAGCGTGAGGGAGCGGTCGTGCGTGCCCTTGAAGTTGGCGACGAACTGCCGGCAGAGCTCGCCCCACGAAGAGATGGACGCCTCGGGAAGGTTCATGAGCCACGAGCGTGGGCCGTCCTTGAGGGCCATGGGGAACCAGTTCGCCATGACCTTGTCGTCACCATTCACTGCCTCGATGCTCAGGGCATAGAGCTGCAGGAACTCCGCGGGCTGGGGGGTGCCGTCGTAGCGCGGCGGCAGGTCCGGCTTGAACTTCGCGGGCCACACCACGCGTCGCAGCTCACCGGTGAAGGCGTGGCAACCCACACCGCTGGAGGGGACACCGCCGGCGAGGGCGGCACGGTTCTGGCGACTGGCCGCCGCGACCTCCTAGACGGTCCTGTCCTGGCGCTGGCGCTGCCGCTCGAGGAGCACGCGCGCGTCGGGCGGCGCGCACCGAACGATCTGGCAGCTGGCCTCATCGCGGACCGGGGAAGACGCGCCGCGGAACGGTTCGCGCACCCGCGCGTCGCGCTGGCGCCGGGCGGCCTCGTTGGGTGGAGGAGGCGGCAGAGGAGCGCCGTGTGCCACATCTCCGGCACGGGACGGCGGAGGGTGGAACGAGCGAGAGGGCACCGGAGCGTCTCCCGCAGCGTTGACGAGCTCGGTGATGCGGCCGAGCCAGGCCTCGTAGCCGACGTCGGTGGGGCGGTAGCGCGGGAGCTCACGCGCCATGAGTAGCGCGGCCTGCGGGTCCGGTGTGCCGCGATGGGCGAGCGAGGTGGCTGTGGCGGTGCGGCTGTCCGGCTACACGGACGGGTGAAGGGAGGAGTCTTGCTGCTCCCGTGTGACGGGGTCGGTGGCGGCGGCATCATCGACGCGGCGGCGGTGGTTGCCACGGCCCACTGGCTCCGTCTGGGCGACCCGGACCGCCCTATGCTCGGCGCGCTCGCGGCGGGCGTCGGCCATGGCGGCGGAGGTGGAAAGCGCTGGAGCCGCCCCCTACCTGGCGCGCCAAATGTCGGATTCAAGGCTCTGGGAACCCTGGTTCGAACACTGGGGGTGAGCTTGTGCTTTCCTACTCAACGGTGACCACGGCGACGCTTCGGCGAGAGCACGCGGAGCGGGGCAGAGCACGACAGGGGACACGGCGAGCTACCCAGGTTCGGGCCACCTTGCGGTGTAAAACCCTACTCCTGCTTGTGTTGGATTATTGTGGGCAAGAGAGTCTTGCGTACAAGGCAGAAGGTGGAGGAATCGATCCCTTACAATAGCAGCACTACCCCCTTTTTATAGGCGCCATGGTCCTCTTCCCATGAAAATCTCGGCGGGAAGGGAAGCTACACAAGGCGGGATTTGAAAGGGGGCGGGCGATCAGGTTATCCTGACTAGAGGTGGTCTTTGCCTACAAAAGCACGATCCATGACGCGCCGGTGGGCTCGGTGATGACCTCCTTCCTGCGCGCCTGGCCGTCCTGGTCTTCTTTCACCCAACGGGCAGTCTTCGGGGCTTGCTTTGGGAGAGAGGCAGCCGGCGCTGCTCCCTTAGCATCAAAGAGGAAAGTCCATGCTGCCACGCCTGCTGGCACGGCCCTGCCACCGCTTGTCGCCGCGCGCGTCACCCACGTGGCGGGCCTGAGACCGCGCGGCTCGAGCCTGACGGAGCCCGGCTCAGGTGTCTTCGGGAGGATGCCTCGGGAGGCCGCCTCGCGAGAGAGCCTCGCGAGGCCACTCGATGCTGCTAAGTCCTTGGCGGGCCCGCGTCTCCGGAGAGAGGGGTCCCCGCGAGGCAAGCGCCTCGGGAGGTGTCTTCGCTTCGGGACGCCCATGAATGGGCCACGTACTGGGCCTCGCCAAGCGTCGGTTCCTGGGCCGCAGGCAGACGGGCCGAGGTACCCCGGTTCCCACGGGCCCGACAATTGCAGAGGTTTGAGCGCTAATTTCATGAACTCTTTTTTCAACCCCTAGAAAAATGAACTCTTTTTCAAATATGTAGACATTTTTTCGTGAATATATGAATTCTCAGTATGAATATATTTTTTAAATGCATGAACACTTTTTAAAAAAAAATACATGAGACATGAACATCTTTAAAAGCATGGACACTTTCAAAAATTCCATGAATAGTTCTTTTAAATTTTATGAACATTTTTAAAAGTGTGAATACATTATCAAAATATTCGTATACTTTTAAAAATATCTGGAACACATTTTAAAACTCACTAACAATTATTACTGATTTTCTAAATATCATGAATATTAATATATTATATAAATATTTTTTGAAATTACCTAAACATTTAGTTATTTTAAAATAAATTGAAATAAAAACAAACACAACTAAGAAGGAAAATAATAAAAGAAACAAATCTTGGTCAACCCATGCTAATGGGCGGGCCCAACATATATAATAATAAGCTCTAAGCTCCCTCGGAATGGAGCCTCCTGATGCGACGTGGGTTGGGCCAGTTGCCTGCGACGCGTGGCTTGCTTCTGGTGTCTTTGCTGAATTTAGGAGCTCAAATACTGAACCTCACAATTTAGGGAAGCATGCCCTCTCACTTGGGATTGGCCATCTTCTCAAAAAAAACTTGGGATTGGCCGACATGTTTGGTTAGGCAATTTGAGTGATCTTTCTTTCTTCCTTGTAAACATTGTGACGAGTTAAATAAAAGCTTCGCGAGATTGTCTAAAAAAATGGTATATATCGCATTTATTTCTCACAAAAATGGTGTGTGTGTATATATATACAGCTTGATGGATGTAAAAAAAACTAAACTTCACCACTAAAATCAAGAACAATTACCCATCTCAGCATGAAATGAACTGAACAAGAAAAAAGACGTCCATACGAGAAACAAAAAGGTTCTCTCTCTCTCTCTCTCTCTCTCTCTCTCTCTCTCTCTCTCTCTCTCTCACTTCCTTCTTCATATATTTGAATTTTTTACTTGATTATTTTGTTCTGGTATTTTCTTTTTACTAGGTTTTTTTTTACTTTTTATAAATAATTGTTAGCCAACATATACATATGTTTACATATACATTTTCTCAACAAGTACACAAACATTTCTTCAAAATTCGTGAACATTTTTAAAATCTCACAAACACTTATCAAATTTCATTTCCTTTTTTCAAATATGAGCACATTTGTTTTGTAAATACATGAATTATTTGTATGAATATATTTTTTAAATGCGTGAACAAGTTTTAAAAAATACATGAAGATGATTTTTAACTACGTGAAAAAAATTAAAAGCATGGAATTTGAAAATTTTCATGAACACTACTCTGAAATTTTATGCATATTTTGCACAATATGTGAATATATTATTAAAATATGTGAATACTTTTTAAAATATCATGACCATATTTTAAATTCATGGGTATATATTTAAAAGTCTTACTCCCTTGAGATTTCTGAACTCAACTCACCTGTTGCACTTGCCCTTACCAAATCTCTACTCCTCTCCCTGTCATTTAGCAGGGCGAGGAAAGTAGTAGTCCCAGACTACTTCCAGTGAATGGCCGTCGGCACGGCCGCATGGGTAACCGGGCAATAAAGTTCTTGTTAATCCTTCTGTTCATTATATAAGATGTTTTAGATATTTTATTAATATGGACTACATACGAAGTGAAATGAGTGAACATACACAATAAAACGTGTCTATATACATCCGATTTAGAAAAAGTTAGAAAATCTTACAATAGTGAACGGAGGGAGTACATCAACTTCTCATCTACAGCTGACTGCATCACCGTCTCTTCCTCAACATAACCGCTATAAGAATTCAATCTCTCAACTGATAATTTCATTTGCGATCTATTCGCCATTAGATATATATGATGAAACTAGGGTTTATCGCAATGAAGCACTCATTGCTAGTTTTTTATCTATATGATTGCTACTGTACATGGTTATTTCCAGAGCAGTTGTCTCGTGTAGTATCAAAATTAATTCCCGTCGTGTGTCAACGTTCGTTCCAAATTTTTCATTTTGTGACGCCGCTGGTGAAACTAGATGTACGGGCCACATGTGGCAGAGTCAGAGAGCTGATCTTCACCATGGTCAGTTGCCAAAAGTAACACACTTCTGAGTTTGAGATACCAACGTGGTATACTACACCATTTGATATGCATTTCATTATTCAGACGAGAGAAATCAAACTACACTGGCCGTCGGCCCTAAGAAACTAACCAATAGCTTACAAAATATGTACATCTGAAGAACTACAGAACCGTAAAATGGAACATATTTGCATCGGTACATGTTTGCAAAAACTATAGACACTCGACACAGAATGAACTTCCCCGTGTGCGCATCATATGCTGTGATATCATGATCACTGGATAAAGTCAACAGCCAACATTTCAGCCTCTCGCAGAGGGATGCAGAAGCTCAATACTTCTTCTCGGAGCCCAAAGAATGGCTTCCGGAGAACGGCATATGCAGCGAGACATTGGCATGTCACAAAACTTCGCAAACACACTCACCGAACTTCATTTGTTCTTCTCCCTGTCAGCTCAAAGTCTCAGTTCTTGCGCGCGGAATGGTACAGTTCCATGTAGTCCAGAGCAGGCCGGTTCCAGGACCAATCCTGCTCCATGACCCGCTTGCAGAGGGAGTGGAACCAGTCGCGGGCGTCGTACCATGTGGTGATCGCCCTGAAATGGAGCGGTGGACAGGTGGCATAATTACGCTCCGTGTGCCGTTACAGTGCATTGCAACTCTGATGGGTTATGCTTTTTGTTTTGAAAGAGGACTGATAGGTTATACTTGCCTGTCGAGAGCATAATCTACGCCATTGCTGTCAGCTCCTTCGAAGCTGAATCCGTTCGGCTCAAGGCCTTGTTCACGGGCCCGATCCTTATCATCGTCCACGTCATAAATGGTATCATAAAGGCCTGCACACAATGTATGGCATATCTTTTTACTGCTCACTGGCGATGCGATACAACACAATGTCACGGAGATAACAAGATATCATACATACCTCCAGTTTTCCGAACAATTGGGATGGATCCATATCGCATAGCAGTAAGCTGTGTTAAGCCGCAAGGTTCGAAGATGGAGGGCACAAGAATGAAGTCGGCGCCAGCATATATCTACAACAGGACCATGAATTTAATTTAGTATTGATAAGCCAGTTCTAATATGTGGAGCTATTGAAAGAGGACCTGAGACTTACTAAATGTGATAGTGGCTCGTCATAAGTTAAACAAAGCTTCACGCGACCATCAAATTCACCATGAAGTTTACTAGCTAAGTTGCTAAAGTCGCCTTGTATGCGATGATCTGGAGCTGAGCCTAGTAAAACCACCTGTTGAAGAAAGACGATATGATTTAGTTTTGACAAGTTGGGCAAAGGCTAAATGCCAAGACAGAACACATAGCAAGCTTGCAATTAAACATCGGGGGTGTTGTCTATAAGCGAAATACAAGACCTGTCCATTGCGTTCAAGAGTTCGATAAATTGCATGTTTGATAAGGTGAATTCCCTTCTGGGCTGTAAGCCGACTGATGATTCCGACTAGAGGGGAATCAGTTTGATGTAATCCAAGCTTCTCCTGCAATGCCCTTTTTGCAGAACTCTTACCCTCAACAACATTCTCAGAAGTATAATGGACCTGAAAAAGTATGACAGAAAAGGTTGAGCTGACAATATCCACAACAGTACTAAGACAGACCTCTCACATTACGTCCAGGCTGATGGTAAATGCATGGCTATATAATCGATGATGATTAGCATACCGGGATGAAGTTGTCATTATAGGGATCCCAAATATCAGAATCAATTCCATTACGAATGCCATGGAATTTGAAATAATGAGGAGCAATAGAACCATGTCCAGACACTTCCTTCGAATATGTGTACGAAACCTGCAAAGGGTGGCCAAAACAGAATAAGACAAGAAATACAATTAAACCATATGTTGAATGATCTGCTTTATCATAGGGATAAAGCAAAACACAGATACTCACAGTTGTAGCCTTATCACAATGTGCCATTGCTTTGCCAATGTGATGTACTCCAAATTCAAGATTGTGGATGGTAAATACAACCCGACCATTTGGCAGCCCATTATGAACATACTGTTGCTTGTACAGCCAAGCAACTGGAGCACTTGACCAATCATGACAGTGTATGATATCCTGTTAGGATGACAACACTTGAGCAATATGAAAAGTCGAGAGGCGGAGAATACAAGCAAGAAAGTAACAGCATGGAATGGCTTGATGATGTACTTGCACAGTCTAACAAACAGACTAGCTAAAACGACACAGGAGAAGACCTATATAAGTAATATAACCCCAATGCTGTGATAGATAATGATATGGGACATAGCTTTGTACTTACTGGAGAAGAGCCACTCTGGAGAAGGAACTCCAGGGCAGAATGACAAAAGAAGCCAAATCTACTTTCATCGTTCTTTCCATAGACACATCCAACCCAAAACATCCTGCAACAAGAAATGTCAAAACAATCCTCTTTTATGATGCTTTTACTTGAACGAAATTGCAAAGGTTATTCCCATATTTATGGTTCACATTGATGGAATTTCATTCAATTACTAACAGAAGTAAACATGTATGTTTTGCCTGAAGCCTCTACACATCACATCTCGTCTGTCTGTGTACTAGCATTGCAACTTGCAACAATTCAGTTCTGAATACAAGTTGAAAACAAGAATACTTAATTAATATGGATGCCAACTCTATAGCCATGCTCAACTCATTGGAATAACCAGTATAGCAAAGAGAAGACATCAATACAAAACAATAACTAAGGTGTAAGTAAAAGAAGCAATCAGACAACCGTCTTTCATCTCATAGTTAGTGTGACAAGCAGTGGCGGAGCTTGAGCAAAACTTAAGAGGGGACCATAACTTGAAGGGGAACAAATTAGTAGGAAAGGAGGGGCTAATCTATAGTTGAAACAGTAGTTAGGGCCAAAACCTAGCATGCTCTTTAATGAATGCAAAAATTAAGGGGGGCCATGGCCCCTGTTGGTTGTTGTAAGATCTATCCGGTATCCATCAGGTCTTAACATGAGGTCAAACACGGGATACTCATGATAAAACAAGGATTCATTAACAAAGTAGAATATGAAATGTAAAGAAAATAACAAAGTTCAAGAAAGCGCTAGGCGTTAATTATGCGTTTGGCCACCTACTTGCGCTTTTCTAGCTTAGGCGTGATTAGGCGCAATTAGGCGTTTCATATACAATTGTACGGAGACGGGCAACAGAGAGCGGTTTGCTATCTAAAATAGTGCTAGAATGTAAACTGGAGGTATAATTATAACCTTGTGCTCTCTCCTACAAACTACAACATAGCAGCAGGCCAGCAGCATTAGCACAATTGCACAAGCAATAGAAGCAGCAGCAGCTACTAGCACTGCTAGCAGTAACTACTAAGTACTAACTAGTAGCAGCCAACAGCTAGCAGCAGCGAAACTAACACTGCAGTAGCAAAACAGCAGTAGTACAGGCTACAGCTAGAGCATCAACAGCAGCAGTACATCTACTAATCTACATCTAGAGCATCAACAGCAGCAGTACATCTACATCTAGACTCTAGAGAGCATCAACAGCAGCAGTACATCTACATCTAGACTCTAGAGAGCATCAACAGCGCCAACACTTTCAGCCACCAACAGCACCAACGCTTTTCCTGGCGCATAGGGGCAAAGCGAGGCGTTGAGCCAACGCCGCGCCCAGGCGCGCCTTCTTGAACTTTGGAAAATAACAACTGATAAATAGTAGTAGTAGTATATATTGGTCAAAATATGGGGCATAAGCATACCCATTCTGCGGTTCCAAGAAATAAACAGAGATGCCTTCAACCTTTCCAAACCATACTTTTATCTCTGTACCACCCCAAGTAAAACTTTGACGGCAATGTAAATCCTTCACCTGCAACGAAAGAAAGGCAGCTTAATGATGAAAAATAACTATACTAACAAACACCACTCCCACCTATCAAGCAAGCAGATCAAACATTGTGAACAAAGACGAAAATATTAGTAAAACTAAAAACTACTACAGGTAAATATACAGCAAACAAAGCAAAAGACGAGACGTACTTCGGTGCTCTATTAAAAAATGAGAGGTACTTCGGTGCTCTATACAGCAAACAAAGCAAAATAAATCTTCAGTGATCTATTCAGAAATGAGAGAGCAAATTTTAAAGCATGTTGGGATTTGCAACCACCAACTGAGTTACTAACAGTTGCTTAAGTATCTACAGAATTCAGTTTGTTGGAAATCTTTGAGACTCCAAAATCTCTAGTACCATTATGAAAAGGACATACACACATAGTGCCACGGTATAATTGTGTGCTATTATACTAGTGCAACTTAGTAACAGGGCCACTATAAGACAAAAAAAAAAAGGAAGACACCAGATAAAGTGCAGTGTACAACTTACATTGCTTAGGTTTAAACAGTCATACTTTGGAAAAATAACCTCAACCTTGTGGCCTAAATCTTGAATAGCTCGTGAAAGACTAGTAACAACATCGCCAAGGCCCCCAACCTGTGACAACATTGGTCATTGTTGAGCATGTCATCATTCTGTGTACCAAAAGAAGATGGTAAGAAGTATGTTTACCTTTGCAATAGGAGCCATTTCTACTGCAATGTGCACAATATGCATAGGTGGTTCCTTTGCCATGGAATCAGACACAGGAATATGGTAGTCCATCCCATCCCGGTTGTCATATACCCCACCTTCTTCCGATTCAGAGAAAACAAAGTCCATCATATATGCATCCAAAGGAACCCTAACTGGAAAATGAACAGAATTGTTAAAATAGATGCAAAAGAAGAAAATTCCATGATAATACGAAGATTATTTACAGGTTAATTGAAAGCGCAGATTGAACTACTATCATAAATACTGGCAACAAGACGATAGTCCAAAAACAAGTGGTGAAAAGAAGCAGCACTGAGTTTCATATAAATTTGATGAGTTGGAAAAGGCTCTGTTTTACTTATATCAGGATCTGCATCTGTATGAGATTTTTTTTCTGGTAAATGAGGAGCAAGTAGTAGTTTGAGCTCTTCTGGCATAAGTCTAGAGAGATTTATAGAAGCATATCCATTATAAAAGTACGAATCATCACCACATAATACAAATCCAGCAAGTAGCTTTGGCAGAAAATATTCTGGAGGATGGATCTAACGGTACTTGATTGTGTATTAATAAAATGCAACAAAGAAAGGTCACTGAATCCACACCTGTAGCTTGTAAGTGTGAACCATTTTCTGCATTCACCATCTTTTGGGGCGGCAAAGGACCACTTGGATGAGTCCAACGGTTAAAGGAACATCTGAACCAAACTTCTGGACTTCCATTCAGCACTGTGTTAGAAGGATTGTATAGAACATCAACTGTGGTTCCTGCACGTACTTCAAGTGGCTCAGTATACACAATGTGTTTCTGTGAGAGAAGAAACTCTCTCATAGTCTTCTCCTTCATCTCAGCTTTCATCCTTGCAGTTATCTCAGCCTATTGAAACCAAACAAAAGGTAAATACCACAAGATCTTCTGTCGAAAGATCCTCTCTTTTTTTGCTTAATAAGTAGTCAAGTACAAATTGGTATAATGCTCCTACATATATGCATTGATTCTCCTGAACTAACCTTTCTCCGACCAGCATCCTCCTTTTCTTTTCTTTCTCGCTGAAGCCTTTCAAATATCCTACGTTCTTCTTCCACCCAAAATAAGTCATCGGATATGCTCTTTGAAACGGCAGCATGAAAATCTCGCTTCCCATTGTTATCATACTTCCTTGCATTCCCAGGTGATCCATCAGCAAAAACCCAGTCCAACACCAATGCGCTTTCAGGTAGAGTAACTATACAGGGAGTAAAGTAAAGTGTAAGCTATATGTATGATAAGCAAAAAGAGCAAGTAAAGAAACACATGAAACTGGATCTTAAAACTCATTCACGAGAAAACATGTATTTAAGGAAAGAAACATTAGTATGTAATTTAGAGGGATAACAATGCCCAAGTTACCATGCTTGTTTTATGTCAATGTCATGATAAAATGGCTGTGTTCGGATGATATTAACCCTAATTCCTAAGATATAAAATGTATGAATTAACATACCATTTGCATACCACCAATCACCATCCTTTTCTTCAGATTTGACTAGCCTCTCAACAATAGAGGGCCCATCAGTCCAGTTATTGTAACCCCCATGCAACCAAATCTCATTTTTATGCTTTAGTGGACGCGAGCTTCGATTATAGTACAATCTGACCCTATCCCCTCCTTTGTATGTGCTAGGCTCTATATACCATAGATTATCGACATATCTGCTGGCTAAACCCAACACATGCTGCAATTTATTCCTCATCATCTCAACCTCAGCCTTTGCCTGTGCCCTGTCAGCCTCCATTGCGGCCCTTTCTTCCTCCATCCGGCGCTCCTCCTCAGCTTGTCTTTCCCTTTCAGCTTCTTCTGCAGCAAGCCTTTCAAGTTCCCTTTGCTTTTCTTCAAGCAAGAAGTCCTCAAATGAGTGTTCATCAATGTCACTTTCTATATGCAGGACGAAATCATTATAACTGTTATTTTCATAGACGGTGTCACCATTAAAGAACACAAAGTCTAATCTGTATGCCTGCTTGGGTATGTAGAGCTCACAACACCACCAATCCCCTGATAATTCACTTTTATGCAATCTTTCAGTGAAATGGTTCCATCTCCAACCATTGAATGCCCCCTTGATAAGAATATCAGGCTCACTTGCTAAGGCCGACATGCTACGATTTAAGTAAAGATCAATAACTGAATCAGTTTTCACCAATTCAGGAAAAACAAAACACTTATACCCAATCGAATAATTTTCATCTGCAAGCTCTTCAAGCCTTCGCTTTAGCGCTTGAAGATCAACATCCTTCTGTACCTGTTCTTGCATCTCTGGTTCATGCTGCTCTTCATCCTCTGTTACCCTCAGTTCATCACCAGCAACCAATGGCTCTTCATTGGCATCTTTACTTGCCCCGACGCCATCTTCTGATGAAGAATGCTTTCTCGCCACGAGAGTCTTGCTGGCTATCTCCTCCACTACCGCTTCAGTGATATCCTGTTCGCTGGTGGTTTGTTCTGTTGAATCTTCTCTGGTGACACCAACAACTAACTGGCTTTGTTCAGGAACATCAACAGCTGATATGTCTTGCTCATCGAAAGTAATTACAGATTTGTCTTGTTCATGAAAACTAATACTCGATTGGTCCTTTCCTTGAGTGCTCGCACCCACCAGTGCACTTATTCCGACACGGTACTCCTCAAGTTCTCTGTCAATTGACTCAGAATCCATGGAGGTGGAAACCAATGCTGATGACTGCTTCTGGTCAGCCTCTTCTTCAGTCTCAGACTCATCCACTACCTCCAGCACCACGCTGCTAGAAACATTTCCTGAGAAGTCAACCTCAGATGATTCATCTGCGGTACTTGTCTGCTCTGTTGCTTCATTAACTGACTCCACATCCATGGATGTGGAAGCCAATGCTGGGGGCTGCTTTTGGTCAACCTCTTCTTCAGTCTCGGACTCGTTCACACCCTCCAGCTCCGTGCTGCTAGAAACATTTCCTGTGAATTCCACCTCAGATTCTTCTTCTGCGGTACTTGTCTGCTCTGTTGCGTCAGTACTGAGCGTTCCATTGCTTCTGCCAAGATCAGCGTCTTCATCAGCGCTGCTATGTTCAATCTTCTTCGTGGAGGTCCAAGATTCGGCAGAAGGTCTTGGAGCATATCCTCTAGAGGCAGTGCCCTTGGGCTTAGGAGCTGATGATCTCCTCGGATTCCTCTTAGGATAATCTGAACGATGCAAGGTTATGAGAAGATGAGCTAAGCAGTGCGGCCAAAGTACTCACTTAAAACAAAATCAATCCTCGAACCTGAACTTGCTACCATGCATCGAACGAGCCTGCTTCTTGTAAATCTGCTGCACTTTACAATAGACTGGAAAAAAGGAAATGATGGAAAACTGTAAATAAAGATTCATTTGCCTGAATGCAACACAACACTTTTTTACTGAACTAGTTACTCATCAGACTCCTAGTGTAGTACTATGAAGAGATTCATATCCGAGCAGCCATATGCGGTTCGAAATTGAAACCGTTGGACCCCAATACTGCAGCTAGCAGACCAGCCAAACCAAAAATTGCTTGATAGGAGAGCAAAACTAGCATAAAGTCCAACTCTAGATGCGCAGACAAGAGTATGACACGAACCAGTATTGGACCAACTGAAACACAAATAACGCCAACAAATGCCCAATGGCAAGACACTCGGGCAGGCACGCAGGCCTGGACACCAATCGAAGTTCCCCAAACCGAATGGGGGGCAGAAAAAAAACGCGAACCAGTACGGGCCAGATAGCTCCAGGGGCGGGCGGGCGGGCGGCGCGGAGAAGAGAAGACGGACCTGCGCGAGGCCAGGGACGGCGGCGGCGCTGGCCGGGCGCACGAGGAGCACCGGGCGGCTCCGGGAGCAGAGCGGGCTCTGCGCCCGGAGAGCCATCTCCATTGCCGGAGGCAAAAGCCCCCGATCTCCCCGCTCCTCGGTGCTAAACGAAGCCGACCGACCCCCCTTGTTTCTTTTTTCCTGGCCTCTAAAAACTCGCGTCGGAATGCGCAGCTGCACTGGCTGTCTGTACACGAGGAGAGCCCCCCTCGATCGAAAGTGATGGTGTGCTTTCCCGTGTGTGCGCTTTGTGTGTGGCGTAAAATTGAAGATGGGGGCTTCTCGGATCGGCTGCGCGGGGCCCGTGGGCCCGGAGCTTGTGAGTGGACGGCTCTTCTTTGTCGCGGAGGGCAACGTGGTCCACGGATGGACGGACGGATGACTCGTGTAGCTTCAGCGTCTGCCTGCTCAACTCTGGAATTTTCGAAGCCTGTGTGGTTTGTTCGGGGGAATTTATGGCAGGAAATGGAAACAAAGGTGTACAAAACGTTGGAATGGAGAGAAAATGGGATAGTAAAGGAAATATCATTGTAAAACATAGCAATACGCACGTTTTGTCCGTTTTTCATTCATTGTTTGGGTCGGCCGTAGGCGAGTTGTCCGCCTGCGTCCCACCGGTGTGCCCAATCGACCGACGCATTTTTCGTCCGCGTCCAAAGCAAATTTAATCTAAAAAAAGCCAGCGCCCAGAGTTCATGTCATCGGCCATGTCAGCGTTCACGGTTCATGCCGGCGCGCACTTGCCAGCACACAAAAAGGATTGTAGTTCAATCACGCCATACATCTCGGCCGTGGTCATGCCGGCATAAAAAAAGATGGCGTCTCAGTCATAGATCAACCATCTAGCTCGAGCATCTCCTTTTGCCTCTTCTCGAACCAAGGCCTTCTTCTCGGGGACACCTTGCTCAAGCCCACCGTCATGATCTTCACCTCCTTCACCATGCAAGCGAGCGCCACCTCTTTTGTTTTGGTCTTTGCATTGGTCGCTTCTATCTCGAGCTTCTTCACTTGCATGTCCGCCTCCATCTCTAGCTTCTTTGCTTGTATGTCGGCCTCCATTTGGAGCTTCTTCGTTTGGAGCTCGATGTAGGCCTTCATTTGCTCCTCTTTCTCTTGTCGACGCTTCTCCTCCCTTACCTCATTTTGGGTCATCATGCCTTGCAAAAGTTTCTTGCAAGGCAAATGTCACCGCATCACGCTTCTCCTCCTTGGAGTTGATCTTTCCCCGCGACCGCTTCTCTCCCTCGTCATGGTCTGCGACGGTCGCCGGCCTTCCATTCTTCTTGAGGGCGGCATATCTGAGGGTGTCCCGGACTAGGGGGTACTCGGGCTGCCGGTCTATCTTCTATAGGCCGGACTATTGGGCCGCTCTTGACTCATCGAAGGAAGGCCAGATTGCGGGCGACCCCGTTGATAGAAATATGCCCTAGAGGCAATAATAAAGTTGTTATTATTTTATATTTCCTTGTTCATGATAAAGGTTTATTATTCATGCTAGAATTGTATTGACCGGAAACTTAAATACATGTGTGAATACATAAACAAATACCGTGTCCCTAGTGAGCCTCTACTAGACTAGCTCGTTGATCAAAGATGGTTAAGGTTTCCTAACCATAGACATGAGTTGTTATTTGATAACGGGAGCACATCATTAGGAGAATGATGTGATGGACAAGACACATCCGTTAGCTTAGCATATGATCGTTCTGTTTATTGCTACTGCTTTCTTGAATGTCAAATACATGTTCCTCAGACCATGAGATCATGCAACTCCCGGATACCGGAGGAATACCTTGTGTGCTATCAAACGTCACAACGTAACTGGGTGATCATAAAGATGCTCTACAGGTATCTCCGAAGGTGTCCGTTGAGTTGGCATGGATCGAGACTGGGATTTGTCACTCCGTGTTTCGGAGAGGTATCTCTGGGCCCTCTCGGTAATGCACATCATAAGAAGCTTGCAAGCAAAGTGACTAAGAATTTAGTTACGGGATGATGTATTACGGAACGAGTAAAGAGACTTGCCGGTAACGAGATTGAACCAGGTATGGAGATACCGACGATGAATCTCGGGCAAGTAACATACCGACGGACAAAGGGAATTACGTATGTTGTCATTGCGGTTCGACCGATAAGATCTTCGTGGAATATGTAGGAACCAATATGGGCATCTAGGTTCCGCTATTGGTTATTGACCAGAGAGGCGTCTCGGTCATGTCTACATCATTCCCGAACCCGTAGGGTCCGCACGCTTAACGTTCGTTGAAGATATAGTGTTATATGAGTTATGTGAATTGGTAACCGAATATTGTTCGGAGTCCCGGATGAGATCCCTGACGTCACGAGGAGTCTTGGAATGGTCGAGGGGTAAAGATTTATATATGGGAAGTCATATTTTGGGTTCCGGAAAAAAGTGCAGTTTTTTCGGTATTGTACCGGGAAGCTTCCAGAAGGTTCCGGAGGGGTCCGGAAGTACACAAGTGGGTCCACCACGTCCCAAGGGCTGGCATGGGCTAAGGGGAGGCGCCCTGGCCTTATTGGGCCAGGCGCACCAAGTCCTCAAAAGCCCACGCAGCTAGGGAAGGAAAAAAGGGAGAATCCTAGTAGGAATAGGATTGGACTTTGGAGTCCAAGTCCACGTGTGTACTATTCACGGTTACTGTTCACGTGGCACTATTCCTTCTACTCCAAGCCCCTACACATATATAAATAGAGAAGAGGGGGCGCCCCAAAGGAGATACAACATTGTCTTAGCCGTGTGCGGCGCCCCCCTCCACAGTTTCGTCCCTCGGTCATATTTTCGCAGTGCTTGGGCGAAGCCCTGCGGAGATAGCATTACCATCACCATCACCACGCCGTCGTGCTGCCGGAACTCATCCACTACCTCGCCGTCTTGCTGGATCAAGAAGTCGAGGACGTCACCGAGCTGAACGTGTGCTGAACGCGGAGGTGCCGTACGTTCGGTACTCGGTCGGTTGGATCGTGAAGTTGTTCGACGACATCAACCGCGTTGTTCTAACGCTTCCGCTTACGGTCTACGAGGGTACGTAGACACACTCCCCCTCTCGTAGCTATGCATATCCATGGATAGATCTTGCGTGTGCGTAGAATTTTTTTTGTTTTCCATGCAACGTTCCCCAACAGTGGCATCATGAGCCAGGTCTATGCGTAGATGATATGCACGAGTAGAACACAAAGAGTTGTGGGCGGTGATCGTCATACTGCTTACCACCAACGTCTTATTTTGATTCGGCGGTATTTTAAGATGAAGCGGCCCGGACCAACCTTACATGTCCACGTACATGAGACCGGTTCCACCGACAGACATGCAACTTGTTTTGCATAAAGGTGGCTGGAGGGTGTCTATTTCTCCTACTTTAGTTGAATCGAATTTGACTGCGGCCGGTCCTTGTTGAAGGTTAAAACAGCAAACTTGATAAATCACCGTTGTGGTTTTGTGCCGTAGGTAAGAACGGTTCTTGCTAGAAGCCCGTAGCAGCCACGTAAAACTTGCAACAACAAATAAGAGGACGTCTAACTTGTTTTTGCAGGGTATGCTGTGATGTGATATGGTCAAGACATGATGTGATATACGTTGTTGTATGAGATGATCATGTTTTGTAATTTATCGGCAACCGGCAGGAGCCTTATGGTTGTCTCTTTACTTTATCGCTATGCGTTAGCAATAGTTGTAGAAGCAATAGTTGGCGAGACGACCACAACGCAACGATGGAGATCAAGGTGTCGAGCCGGTGACGATGGAGATCATGACGATGCTTTGGAGATGGAGATCAAAAGCACAAGATGATGGCCATATCATGTCACATATTTTGATTGCATGTGATGTTTATCCTTTATGCATCTTATTTTGCTTAGAACGACGGTAGCATTATAAGATGATCCCTTCACTAAATTTCAAGATAAAAGTGTTCTCCCCGAGTATGCACCGTTGCTAAAGTTCGTCGTTTCGAAGCACCTCGTGATGATTGGGTGTGATAGATTCTACGTTCACATACAACGGGTGTAAGCCAGTTTTACACAAGCAGAATACTTGGGTTAAACTTGACGAGCCTAGCATGTACAGACATGGTCTCGGAACACTAGAGACCGAAAGGTCGAACATGAGTCATATAGTAGATATGATCAACATGGAGATGTTCACCATTGATGACTATCCCATCTCACGTGATGATCGGACATGGGCTAGTTGATTTGGATCATGTATCACTTAGTTAACTTGAGGGGTGTTAATTTAAGTGGGAGTTCATTAATAATTTGATTAATTGAACTTAATTTATCATGAACTTAGTCTTGATAGTTTTTGCATATCTATGTTGTAGATAAATGGCCTGTGCTACTGTTCCGTTGAATTTTAATGCGTTCCTAGAGAAAGCTAAGTTGAAAGATGATGGTAGCAACTACACGGACTGGGTCCGTAACTTGAGGATTATCCTCATTGCTGCACAGAAGAATTATGTCCTTGATGCACCGCTAGGTGATGGACCTGCTGCAGGAGCTGCTGCAGACATTGTGAACGCCTGGCAGGCTCGATCTGATGACTACTCGATAGTTCAGTGTGCCATGCTCTACGGCTTAGAACCGGGACTACAAAAGCGTTTTGAATGCCACGGAGCATATGAGATGTTCCAAGAGCTGAAATTGATATTTCAAGCTAATGCCCGGGTTGAGAGATATGAAGTCTCCAACAAGTTCTTCAGCTGTAAGATGGAGGAGAACAGTTCTGTCAGTGAACACATACTCAGAATGTCTGGGTACCACAACCACTTGACTCAGCGGGGAATTGATCTTCCGGTTGAGAGTGTTATTGACAGAGTTCTTCAGTCACTGCCACCAAGCTATAAAGGCTTCGTGATGAACTATAATATGCAAGGGATGGAGAAGACAATTCCCGAGCTCTTCGCGATGCTGAAATCAGCGGAGGTAGAAATCAAGAAGGAGCATCAAGTGTTGATGGTTAACAAAACCACTAGTTTCAAGAAAAAGGGCAAGGGAAAGAAGGGGAACTTCAAGAAGAACGGCAAGCAAGTTGCCGCTCCCACGAAGAAACCCAAAGCTGGACCCAGGCCTGAAACAGAGTTCTTCTACTGCAAAGGGACTGGTCACTGGAAGCGGAACTGCCCCAAGTATTTGGCGGATAAGAAGGATGGCAAAGTGAGCAAAGGTATATTTGATATACATGTTATTGATGTGTTCCTCACTAATGCTCGCAGTAGCGCCTGGGTATTTGATACTGGTTCGGTTGCTCATATTTGTAACTCAAAACAGGAGCTACGGAATAAGCGAAGATTGGCTAAGGACGAGGTGACGATGCGTGTCGGGAATGGTTCCAAGGTTGATGTGATCGCCGTCGGCACGCTACCTCTACATCTACCTTCGGGATTAGTTTTAGACCTCAATAATTGTTATTTGGTGCCAGCGTTGAGCATGAACATTATATCTGGATCTTGTTTATTGCGAGACGGTTATTCATTTAAGTCAGAGAATAATGGTTGTTCTATTTATATGAGTAACATCTTTTATGGTCACGCACCTTTTATGAATGGTCTATTCTTGTTGAATCTCGATCATAGTAATACACATATTCATAATATTGATGCCAAAAGATGCAAAGTTGATAATGATAGTGAAAGAACATGTGCTGCCCCCATGTTTGGTTTTGGTAATTGATGACAATCTCTATGGACTAATGGTTGCCTTGAGTTATATTTGAAGGGTTTGTCCATAGGCATTGCTTGAAGACCATTTGTTGGTTTCAAGGTTATTAGAAGAAGAATATGTGTTGACCAAGGTTATTCAAGGATTTATCCAAAGATTGGTCTTGTGAGTGTTGAGCCTATTGCAAGCATGTCTTGAAGAAGAAGTTTGTGTGAACATTCATGTTTACCTTCAAGACATCATCCTAATGAAGAGAGTTGGAAAGATTCAAGGTTGATCAAGACTAAATATGAAGAGTGATTCAAGTTGATCAACACACAAAGCGTAGAAGATGTACCGAGTGGGATCAAGTGATCTCACGGTATGGTAAGCATTGTCCATTACGCTTTGTGTACTAACCCATGTTCTATGCAAGAGTTCTTTGTGGGGTTAGGTTTGTTTCCATGGGCGTGCATCAAAAGGAAGATATCACACAACCCATGGAGGATGACATCAAGTGGTGATCGTCATCAAGATTGCGGTGTGCAAGTTCAAGTGGAGCATGTGATCGTCATCAAGATTGCGGTGTGCAAGTTCAAGTGGAGCATCACGAAGAGATCACATGCTTGAAGCTTGCTGTCCATTGTGGTGACAATGGACTTGTGAAGATGTGCCGAAGAGTGGCTCACCCATAGTGGAGTATGGGGGAGCAATCAACTAGTCTTCATCGAGCCGGCGCAATCAAGAAAGGTGGTCCAACTTGAGGAGGTCAAGATCGTCATCATCTAGCTCAAGTGGACTATGCGCAAGGCAAAGGTTTGCCCTTGATAGGTTTTCTATTTTACCGGTCTCATGGTGGTAGTTGGGAGACCGGGTTTTAGGATCGATAGCCGTACTATCAAGGGGGGCTCTCAAGTGAGTAGCTTTATCGTATCATTCGTAGAGAGCTCAAACCTTTGCATCCTTGCATCATCTTTCTTGGTTTGTGTTTGGTGTTTCTCTTTGTGAGTCTTTGAGCTTTTGGTCATCTTCATGACAAGCTCGAGTTCATCGAAAACGGAGTTCATATATGCATCTTCTATGATGTTTTCGATGTTGGAGTTTATGCCGGTTCTTCATTCATAGAGGTTTCTCATCTCTATATGTTAGGCATATCTCCCCTGCCACTTCTTATTATAACCAGTCGCTGTTTGGATAGTACTCGTTGTCTTCTATCCAACAAGCTTGAGTTTGCTCAATTCGGAGCTCATTTGCAGAAGTTATGGCAGTTCTGGTTTTATTTGTATCCTCTGTTTCTGTGGATTTTCAGTAGCTTGCAAGCGGTAGTACCGCTGGTGCCCACGGTAGTACCGCTTATGCGGTAGTACCGCTGGTACTTCCGTGGCACTACCGCTTGGGGTTTCCCCGAGCGTGCAACTTTCTGTTGCCAGTTTGCCATTCACGGTAGTAGAGCGGTAGTAGCACGGTAGTACCGCTCTGGCGTTACTACCGCCCTTACTACCGCCGCCACTACCGCTTGCGGGGTTTCCTTCTGTGCACGTCTCTGTTGCCGTTTTCTGTTAAACGGTAGTAGTGCGGCAGTAGTGCGGTAGTACCGCTCAGGGCGGTAGTACCGCTCTGCTGGGCGGTAGTACCGCTTGGTGCGGTACTTCCGCCCTCCACTACCGCTGCTACTACCGCTTGTTTTTCGCAGAGTGTGCAAGCTTCTGTTGCTCTTTTCTCCTTAGCGGTAGTACCGCTTGGTTGGCACGGTAGTACCGCTAAGTGCGGCACTACCGCTCCAGTTCCGTGTTCTCACCTGCTGTGTTTTGAATTACTACCGCTTAAGCGGTAGTACCGCTCGAAGGAGCGGTAGTACCGCTTGTACGCGTCCAGCACGGGTAACGGTTGGATTTGGGGTGGCCCTATAAAAGGGGTCTTCTTCCCCAACGGTTTTCTTATCCTTTGAGCTCATTTCTCCCCCCATTGTTGACCTTCTTGAGCTTGCCTATCTCTCAATCCCTCCAATGATTCTTGCTCCTTCTTGAGGGAAAAGAGAGAGGAGATCTAGATCCACATTTCCACCAATCACTTTCTCCTCTAAGTGAGGGGAACCCCTTGGATCTAGTTCTTGGAGTTCTTTGTGTTCTTCTTCGTTCTTCCTCTCATTTTCCTCCATAGCTTTTGTTGCTTTGGTGGGATTTGGGAGAGGAGGACTTGGGCACTCCGTGTGCCCTTGCCATTGCATTAGTTGCATCGGTTTGAGTTCTCCGCGGGATTCGTGGAAGTTAGTAGTTGAGAAGCTTATTACTCTTGGGTGTTTGGGCACCCTAGAGCTTGTTCCTCTTGGGTGCCTTGGCGCCCTAGACGGCTTGGTGGCTTGGTGGTGCCTCGGAGCTCAATCATTGTGGTGTAAAGCTCCGGGCAAGCGTCGGGGTCTCCAATTAGGTTGTGGAGATCGCCCCGAGCAATTTGACGGGTACCGGTGACCGCCCCTAAGGGTTGCCAAAGTGTACGGGTTCGGTGACCGCCCTCAAGGGTTGCCATTTGTACGGGTTCGGTGACCGCCCTCAAGGGTCCCTTAGTGGAATCACGGCACCTTGCATTGTGCGAGGGCGTGAGGAGAATACGGTGGCCCTAGTGGCATTGTTGGGGAGCATTGTGCCTCCACACCGCTCTAACGGAGATTAGCATCCGCAAGGGTGTGAACTTCGGGATACATCGTCGTCTCCGCGTGCCTCGGTTATCTCTTACCCGAGCCCTTTACTTATGCACTTTACTTTGTGATAGCCATATTGTTTCTTATTATATATCTTGCTATCACTTAGTTGTTTATCTTGCTTAGCATAAGTTGTTGGTGCACATAGGTGAGCCTAGTCGATTTAGGTTTTGTGCTTGACAAATTAACCGCTAGGTTTATTCCGCATTTGTTCAAGCCTAAACCGTAATTATTTTAAAGCGCCTATTCACCCCCCCCCCTCTAGGCGACATCCACGATCTTTCAGATAGTGCAACATACTTGTGGCACTGCCGTTTAGGTCATATTGGTGTAAAGCGCATGAAGAAACTCCATGTGGATGGACTTTTGGAATCTCTTGATTATGAATCATTTGATACTTGCGAACCATGCCTCATGGGCAAGATGACTAAAACTCCGTTCTCCGGAACAATGGAGCGAGCTACTGATTTGTTGGAAATAATACATACCGATGTATGCGGTCCGATGAATGTTGAAGCACGCGGCGGGTATCATTATTTTCTAACCTTCACAGATGATTTGAGTAGATATGGGTATATCTACTTGATGAAACACAAGTCTGAAACATTTGAAAAGTTCAAAGAATGTCAGAGTGAAGTAGAGAATCATCGTAACAAGAAAATAAAGTTTCTACGATCTGATCGCGGAGGCGAATATTTGAGTTACGAGTTTGGCCTTCATTTAAGAAAATGTGGAATTGTTTCACAACTCACGCCACCTGGAACACCACAGCGTAATGGTGTGTCCGAACGTCGTAACCGTACTTTATTGGATATGGTGCGTTCTATGATGTCTCTTACCGATTTTCCACTATCGTTTTGGGGTTATGCATTAGAGACAGCTGCATTCACGTTAAATAGGGCACCGTCTAAATCCGTTGAGACGACACCGTATGAACTATGGTTTGGCAAGAAACCTAAGCTGTCGTTTCTTAAAGTTTGGGGATGCGATGCTTATGTGAAAAAGCTTCAACCTGATAAGCTCGAACCCAAAGCGGAGAAGTGCGTCTTCATAGGATACCCTAAAGAAACAATTGGGTACACCTTCTACCACAGATCCGAAGGCAAGGTCTTTGTTGCCAAGAATGGGTCCTTTCTAGAGAAGGAGTTTCTTTCGAAAGAAGTGAGTGGGAGGAAAGTAGAACTTGATGAGGTAATTGTACCTTCTCTCGAATTGGAAAGTAGCTCATCAGAGAAAACCATTCCCGTGATGCCTACACCAATAAGAGAGGAAGATAATGATAAAGATCATGAAACTTCAGATCAAGTTACTACTGAACTTCGTAGGTCGACCAGAGTACGTTCCGCACCAGAGTAGTACGGTAATCCTGTTCTGGAAGTTATGTTGTTAGACAACGGCGAACCTACGAACTATGAAGAAGCTATGATAAGCCCGGATTCCGACAAATGGCTTGAGGCCATGAAATCTGAGATAGGATCCATGTATGAGAACAAAGTGTGGACTTTGGTGGACTTGCCCGATGATCGGCAAGCCATTGAGAATAAATGGATTTTTAAGAGGAAGACAGATGCTGATGGTAATATCACTGTCTACAAAGCTCGACTTGTCGCGAAAGGTTTTCGACAAGTTCAAGGGGTTGACTACGATGAGACTTTCTCACCTGTAGCGATGCTTAAGTCTGTCCGAATCATGTTAGCAATTGCCGCATTTTATGATTATGAAATCTGGCAAATGGATGTCAAAACTGCATTCCTTAATGGTTTTCTCAAAGAAGAGTTGTATATGATGCAACCAGAAGGTTTTGTCGATCCTAAGGGTGCTAACAAAGTGTGCAAGCTCCAGCGATCCATCTATGGACTGGTGCAAGCATCTCGGAGTTGGAATATACGCTTTGATGAGGTGATCAAAGCATATGGTTTTGTACAGACTTACGGTGAAGCCTGTATTTACAAGAAAGTGAGTGAGAGATCTGTAGCATTTCTAATATTATATGTGGATGACATATTGTTGATTGGAAATGATATAGAATTTCTGGATGGCATAAAGGGATACTTGAATAAGAATTTTTCAATGAAAGACCTCGGTGAAGCTGCTTATATATTGGGCATCAAGATCTATAGGGATAGATCAAGACGCTTGATAGGACTTTCAAAAAGCACATACCTTGACAAAGTTTTGAAGAAGTTCAAAATGGATCAGTCAAAGAAAGGGTTCTTGCCTGTCTTGCAAGGTGTGAAGTTGAGTCAGACTCAATGCCCAACCACGGCAGAAGATATAGAGAAAATGAAAGTCATTCCCTATGCCCCAGCCATAGGTTCTATTATGTATGCCATGCTGTGTACCAGACCTGATGTGTGCCTTACCATAAGTTTGGCAGGGAGGTACCAGAGTAATCCAGGAGTGGATCACTGGACAGCGGTCAAGAATATCCTGAAGTACCTGAAAAGGACCACGGACATGTTTCTCGTTTATGGAGGTGACGAAGAGCTCGTCGTAAAGGGTTACGTCGATGCAAGCTTCGATACTGATTCGGATGACTCTAAGTCACAAACCGATAGGGTCCACACGCTTAACGTTCGTTGACGATATAGTGTTATATGAGTTATGTGAATTGGTAACCGAATATTGTTCGGAGTCCCGGATGAGATCCCGGACATCACGAGGAGTCTCGGAATGGTCGAGAGGTAAAGATTTATATATGGGAAGTCATATTTTGGGTTCCGGAAAAAAGTGCAGTTTTTTCGGTATTGTACCGGGAAGCTTCCAGAAGGTTCCGGAGGATTCCGGAGGGGTCCGGAAGTCCACAAGTGGGTCCACCACGTCCCAAGGGATGGCATGGGCTAAGGGGAGGCGCCCTGGCCTTATTGGGCCAGGCGCACCAAGTCCTCAAAAGCCCACGCAACTAGGGAAGGAAAAAAGGGAGAATCCTAGTAGGAATAGGATTGGACTTTGGAGTCCAAGTCCACGTGTGTACTATTCACGGTTACTGTTCACGTGGCACTATTCCTTCTACTCCAAGCCCCTACACATATATAAATAGAGGAGAGGGGGCGCCCCAAAGGAGATACAACATTGTCTTAGCCGTGTGCGGCGCCCCCCTCCACAGTTCCGTCCCTCAGTCATATTTTCGCAGTGCTTGGGCGAAGCCCTGCGGAGATAGCATTACCATCACCGTCACCACGCCATCGTGCTGCCGGAACTCATCCACTACCTCGCTGTCTTGCTGGATCAAGAAGTCGAGGACGTCACCGAGCTGAACGTGTGCTGAACGCGGAGGTGTCGTACGTTCGGTACTCGGTCGGTTGGATCATGAAGTTGTTCGACGACATCAACCGCGTTGTTCTAACGCTTCCGCTTACGGTCTACGAGGGTACGTAGACACACTCCCCCTCTCGTAGCTATGCATCTCCATGGATAGATCTTGCGTGTGCGTAGAATTTTTTTTGTTTTCCATGCAACGTTCCCCAACACTCGTGCACCAGAAGAAAACCTCCGAAGACTTGGAGTCTCCTCCAAGAAATACTTAGCGTAACCGGCATGTTTATCCCCTGAGGGGAACCGACCATATGTAACCCTAGACACCTCTGGTGTCTATATAAACCAGAGGGTTTAGTCCATAGAGGGGGAAAAACCATTATCATCATACCCTCATAGGGTTTAGCCCATCCGATCTTGAGGTAGATCAACTCTGTAATCATCATACCATCACATCAATACACTCAAGCAGGACGTAGGGTTTTACCTCTTCGAGAGGGCCCGAACCTGGGTAATCGTTGTCTCTGCGTTCCTTGTTATCCATTGACTCCAAGATCCACAGTTCGGACCCCCTACCCGAGATCTGCCGGTTTTGGTACCGACACTGGTGCTTTCATTGAGAGCTCCGCTGTGGGATCGTCAAGGATCAATGACCCGCCTAGTCATCAGCAACGGCATCCGCTGCGGGGACATCTTCGTCCCCGGATAGATCTTCGCGCTTGGCAGCATCATGCTACACGCCGATCCGACCGGCCGCCTCAGCCTGGTCGGTAGCTTCGCCCCCGATCAGGAGGTCAGGTTTGGAAATCTAGAGTTCGTCGCCGACTCCCGGGGAGACCTTATTCTTGCAGGGTTCTCGGCTTCACCCGAGGGACCCGCGAACCCAGAAGTTCTAACTTCGGGTACGGCTTACCCCGTTATCGGGTCAGCCGCCACCACGGATCCGACCCTGAGCTCGGATCCGATCTCTACGCTCGACGGCCCAAGATCAGCCTTGGCCGAGCACGACTACGGGGCGACGTCAAACACTCCCAGCGCCGCAATACTACGGGTTGACCCCGAGAACTGCCGAAGCATGGATCCGACGGATCTCTCGCTATTAAACGGGATAATAGATCGGATCCAGGCCATGGGGTTCACCGACGGCCAAACCTCGGTCTACGACCAAATCGGACTTAAAGCCGATGACAGGGATATTTATGTCCCTCCTGCCATCCACTTGGTCGCCACTATCGAAGACGCGGCTGAGGGCTCACCCCTCCTCCCACTAGAGCAAAGAGCGGATCCGGTGCACCTTTCCGATCAGCAAGCTCCATCCACCAGCTCGGCCCCTAGCTCGGCAGCCGATCTCCGCTCCGGAGAGAGATCGGAGCCGAGGTCTGACTCATCGCACAACTTCGAGTCTACGCGACCGTGCCTGGCTGGGAATTCGAATCCAGAGCCCGGCATGCCGGACTCCATATCGATCCAGGACAAAGCCGCCGAGACCCCGGACTCGCATCCTGCTGGGATCAAAAAATTTATCCCGCCCACCCCCCATATCGAGTACTGTCCGAGTAATTCAGGACAGCCTGACATATGGGATTTAATGTATGTCAAACAACAGCCCGGAGAGACAGTTCGGCAATTCTGGAATAAATTCCTTCTCGTCAAAAACAAAATAGCAAACTGTTGCGACACGGAAATCCTGGCGGTTTTCTGGCATAACTGCCGAGACGAAGGCATCTTAAACGCCCTCGCCCGCCGTCACATTCAAAACTTCTCCGAGTTATCGGACTTGGTGTTCAAATAGTGCGCCATGGAGGATGCTTGGCAAGCTCCGCAAGGGCAAACGGAGTTAATCCTCGCCAAGGACTCAAGACGAGCTTGGGCGAAACGCGCACACCCTCGCCGGCCAGCTCAGTATGAGCCGTCCGGGAAAAGGAAGAAACCCCTGACAGGATCCAGAACGGTCCTCGACGAACTACTGGACAAACCGTTCCCCATACACTCTGTCCTGCTCAACACAAACCCAACTCACAGCCTTCGAGCTTGCTGGGTGGTCAGGCAAGTGGCCAAGAGCGGAGAAGCCATCCTTGGAGGCTCCTACGCAGATAGATACTCCTCAACGCTCTTGGACGATGACGCTGAAATCCTAACAATCTACGAGACGTATTCCTCAAAGAATCAGAGGAAGAGAGCCCTTCGAGAGCTCGGTCAAATCCACCATGTAGCAAAGATCGACTCATGGGCCGACACACCTATCACCTTCAGTGAAGAAGACCAGCCGAGATCTCGCCGTACCCGAGCTGCCGCCATCCTTGTCTTAAATCCCATAGTGGACAGATTTCGACTCCAGAAGGTACTAATGGACAGCGACAGCGGGTTAAACCTCATTTACGAGGACACCTTGGACAAAATGTAGTTTGACAGATCTCGTATCGAACAAAGTCACACCACCTTTCGCGGGACCATCCCCGGAAAGGAGGCACGTTGCAGTGGTCGCGTCACCCTCGATGTAGTCTTCGGAACTCCCGAAAACTATCGATCCGAGGAGTTGCTCTTCCACGTCATGCCCTTCCGCAGTGGATACCACGCCTTGTTGGGACGTGACGCATTCGCTCGATTCCATGCTATCCCACATTACGGATATATGAAGCTTAAGCTGCCAGGGCCAAACGGCGTGATCACAGTGTAGGGGAACGCGACAGAAAACAAAAAAATTCGGTACAGCGAGCACGCCCAGGACCACTATGGAGACTGCATACAAGGTTTGATCTTTTCGTTACCGACTCGTAGCGCAGCGGAAGTAGAGTCGATGACGATCGGCGGTGCAGATCCCCGCAGCTAGGATTTTACAACCTCCCAACCGCGAGGATGTTCTCCCTTGTCTGCCCCTCGGACAGTCCCTCGGATGGTGTCACGGACAGCCCTTCGGGAGGACGCTCGAAACTCGGACGGTCACTCGGACAGCCCTTCAGGAGGCACTCTTGAACAGCCCCTCGGGCAAAAATATCGAACCTACGACCTCTCTACGGGGTTGCACACATACGGTGTCATCTATCCGGCAGGGCTTCGCCGTCCAGAACTAGTTCCCACCGGAACCCAGACAACCTTTCTGCTCTATGAAACTATTTCGCGGGGAGGGAGAGAAGAAGTCAGATCATTGCAATGGCATGTGTATGTGAGAAAAAGTGAGTGTGGAGAGTGCCTCTCCACCTCTATTTATAGGAAAACCCAAGGGGTAGGGTGGCTCCCAAACTACCAAAATGCCCTCAGATATTTTCACACAATTCATAATAGTGTTTTCACTATTCATGAGATATTTTCTCCCAATAGTGCTTCCACTATCCGTGAGATATTTTCTCCCAATAGTGTTTCCACTATTCATAATAGTGTTCCCACTATTCATGAAACATTTTCCGCGACCGTTTAATCCGAAAATATTTCTGTAGGTCTTAGAACATTTCCAGTACCCACTAAAATAATTTTGGACGCGTTCCGAAACAATTCCGGATTAGTGATTTTCATCTGCGAAAAGCAACCAAAGCGGTTCCGGCAGCTCCGGAACATTTTCGGGTTTTTTCTCCGATAAAATCCCAGAAGTTTTCAGAACAATTCTGGCACCCCCAAGAATTTCCAAGCGTGTGCCGAAATCAATTTGACTTAATGGTATACCCTGAAACAACTTTTCAGTTTTACCGAAACTATTCCGGTGTTCTCTCTCCGGAACTTTTCCGATGTCTCCGAAACTTTTCCGGTGACTTTCTCTCAGACTCCATGTCTAGTATTCGGCGGATAGATGACCCTTAAGCGTGTGACCCTATAGGTTCGGTGAAGTATAGACATGACCGGAACACTTTCCGATCAATGATCAACATCGGAGCCGTGGACACCCATATTGACCCCTATACCCACACGAATGAATATTCGAGTGAACCTCCAGTTGCCGTGTGCTATTCCTGTTGCTTCGCGATATGTTACAAATACCCGAGGTGAGAATCATCGGCATCCCCGTGGATCAACACTTGTCCACAATGCCAGTTACCTCGTTACCGGTTTTGTTCTCTTTTCTCGTTTCCGTGTTCCGGCATCCCTGTGATCAAATCACAATGTGTCTGGCCAGACGATGGTGGATACCGTAACACCGAGAGGGCCCAGAGATATCTCTCCATCGTTGGAGGAGCAAATCCCAATCTTGAGCTATCAAGTCCCTTGTCATACTTTCCCATGAACCCGTAAGCCGCCGTAATAGCCACCCAGTTACGGATGACGTTTGACAAACCCCAAAGTTCATGAATCAAGCATGAAGGAACTCAATACTCTCATGGTCTAAGGAATTATGCAAACGTTAACTTTCTCTGTGTTATTAACCATTAACTTGTGACGAATGTATCTCATAGCATAACATCAATTCGGGTCGATTCAACACAAGTGTTCTCCTAACATTGTGCCCTCAAAGTTGCCGGCATAGTCATGTCCATGATCAGGAAAACAGAACCATCATGCAACACTTGAGCTAGTCTTAGAGGCCAGACTAGGAATACATTTTACTGTTCATTATTCCACACGTGCATATGAGTCTTCCTTCGAGCCTCGTGGTTATTGTAGACTCGAGAACCATAGCAGTTATAGCATGGAACATAAACATAATTATGAACATGGAGATAAACAATAACATTTATTATTACCTCTAGGGCATATCTCCTACAGACTCCCACTTGCACTAGAGTCAATAATCTAGTCAATGCTAAAACACTTTACACCTATGGCATACCGGTGTAAAATATGCTTCGCTTGTGGTATAGCCTGATGTCCAACGGATCTGACAACTTCAGTTCCGTGTGTATCTTTGCATCTCCTCGCGTTTTCACGCTTTCACAAAATTCATATTTTGTGTGGACTTGGCTTTGTATATATGTGAATCACAGGTCAAACCTTGATTCCTCAGACTGAGCTATGGAGCGACTATCTACAATAGTGTCCCATTGACCAAAGCCTTCTTGGAACCATACTAAGTTCATGAATGAACTATATGATTCAACATCTTCTTAGTCGCTTCCAAAGCGTCAACATACTTAGCCTTTGTTATAGAAATCGCCACAGTAACTTGTTTAGAACAATTTCCAACTACCGTGCCACCATATCGTGTATTACACAAAACCCTTAACTTAAATCGAAAATCGCATGGAGCATTGATGAAGACTGTATCGATGTAATTACTTACAACGAGCACTTCATAATCTCTGCTTGCGAGAAAACATGTCATCAGTGCTACTTTAGTACTTAATGACATTTTCCACTGTTGTCCCATGATCAGTACTTTGATCACTTTGGTATCTATACTCGCAACAGCTTGGGAGTATCGGACATATCTGGTTGTTTTACATACCATGGAATATATGATTAATCCAAACACAAGAGTGTGTGGGATCTCCATCATGTATTTTGCTCATCAGTGTTTTGGGACACCGAGTCTTGCAAAACTCTTTCCATGTGACTTCGGCAAGAATCACTCCTTGGCGTTCTTATGCTAAACTGTTTTAGCATCTTGTCAATATGTATTTTTGGCTTAGCCTATTAGGCAATTCTATCTCGTAGATAAATATGCCTAATATCAAGGCTATTTAGCCCAAGCACTTCATCGAAAAACTATTTTCAATGAAGTCCTAATTCGTGTCAAGAAATTTATATTATTTCCAATCAACAATGTGTCAAGCACACAAAGTTTTTAGAAATATTATTATGCTCCCACTTACTTTCTTGTAACCACAAGCATCTTTATTATCCATTGATGAAATCAAACTCTTTTGACTATTTCATCAAAAACAAAGATTCCAACTCCATTTTGCTCTCTTCTGTCCATCGCTGGAAATCTGAAGTTTGCATACTCACTAGCATCCTCTAGATCGACAAAATACTTTGGACTGTATCACATACAAGTCCTAGTTTGTATTCCCATTTCATGGAAATTCTTTCATCATCCATGTTTCATATCTCATGATTGAAATATGTATTAATTGCTAGTTTAACCCGAACCGACTTTAAGCATCGCTACGGTGAGACAACCTCATCATAGTCAACTCCTTGAACTTGTTATTGCAACAAGTCGAGCTTTATGGATAAAACATTTTATCCACATCAGTTTATAGTTCCATTAATGTTCGTTAGACTCTAAGTCTTCCGAAGGGTTTATCAAGATATAATATTGAATCATTTGTATGGAAACTATCTCGGATTATATTGGCATTTAGCCAATTCTGGAGTCAGGGCCCATCAATGCTTCCTTGTGTATCGTAAGTATACTGTTGTCTAACAACAATATCTCGCTTGCGCACCTGAGAGGTTTGCACGAGTTTTGCCTACGTGGTTCAGTTGCAAGTTCGACCGAAGTCCATACATCTCATGTAGAGGCTTCTGTATCAGTCGCAGTAGGAAACTCTGGAATTACTTCCAAGGTTTCTTTCCTTTGATCTGATGACGAAGATACTGTTATCTCGTCGAGTCGCACTGTCCTCCCACTCACCTTTTTGCAAGAACCATTTTCTTCAAAAGCATACCATTCTTTGTGGCAAAACTTTTTGCCTCGGTACAGTGGTGGGGGAATACCCAATAACTTGGGATAACCTACAAAGTAGCACTTGTCTGATTTGGAATAGGTTTGTAAATATTTTACACAAACCCCATATTCCAAATGTTAAGAAAATACATAACATGGTTGGGTGTACCATACCATGGAGTCATTTCAACAGATCTGATGGCTCTCTTTTCAGTGTAAAAGCCGCAGTCTCTAAAGCATTACTTTTAAAAGGGATAATGGCAAATTGATTTATGTCATCTTTGATCCTACCATGTCATAAATGGTTTGATTACATCTTCATGGACATTCCACTCACAGTGGTGTTCCGGGAGGTGTAAGTTATGAAACTCTTTTCATGACTCATCAGACATTCGCTAAACTTGTAACTCAAATATTCCTTTCGGCAATCTAGTTTGCAGAAACATAATTTTCTTGTTACAATAATTTCTACTTCATTTTTGAAAACCTTATGAATGATTTCAAAAGATCCAGACTTACGTCTCATCAAGTAAATATCCATATATCTACTTGAGTCATTTCTGAAGATAGATAAATCTACTGCTAGCAACAACATTTATCGGACTACATACATCAAAATGTATGATCACCAATAAGTTCATTGCTCGTTCCTTATGGCATGTGAACGGTATTTCAGTCACTTCACTTTTCGGAGGAAAGTTGCAAGTGTCAGATGATTCATAATCAAACGACTTCAAAATCCATCATTATGGAATTTCTCCATGCGGGTTTCTCCAATGTGATCAAATGCAGTGCCACACATGTGTGGTATTCTCTTAGTCTTGCGACATTTAGCGTCAGTGTTATGGATGTATCATATTACCATCAATATTCATAACATACATCCCATTCATGATGGAAGTATGGCCCTTATGTTATTCATAACACTGAACAACAATTGTTCTTTTATGAACAACCCTTTTGCAACAAACATTATGCAATGGACTAGAGTGTGTAAAACTCTAAAATGAATTATGAAAGTAAATACGGAGGTAATATATTATTATCAATATTCATAACATACATCCCATCCATGATGGAAGCATGGCCCTTATGTTATTCATAACACCGAACATCAAAAGTTCTCTTATGAACAACCTTCTTGCAAGATACTTTATGCAATGGGCTAGAGTGTATAAAAACTCTAAAATGAATTATGAAAATAAATACATAGGTAATGTACCGAGTATAGCAACTTTTACTTTGTTCCCAGCGCATATCTAAACCTCACTCCGGCAAGTCTTTTAGGCCGTAGTAGTTCTTACATCGAGTCGCAGCAGAATGCAATCGAGCGGGTATCTTTGTGATCAACTCACAATACCCAAGAATTAGTGACTAACAATTTTATCACAATTCCCAAGAACTATTTCTTTGACCAGCCTTCTATACATCAATAGCTTGTATGACTTTCATACATGAGCTGGACATTCCAGTCTTCTCTCTTTTTGCCTTTATACTTCTAACAGTTTAACTTTCAGTATTTCTCCTACTCTCAGAAGAAGCACTCAACTTAAGAGTGGCGTTAGCCCCGGACTTCCTAGGTGTGTAAGTCACACTAACACCCTTTGGACATTTCCTTTCTCTTTAAGTTGTTGTTTTATTCACCTTCATCATATGATAGGCGTTCTTCTGGATCCCTCTCGTATTAGTCAAATGCATAGTAAACACTTTTACTAATAGTTTGGAAACAAACATTGCTTTGGATATCTCATATCTTTTAGCCTTTGTTTGTATCTGAAACTAATTTTCAGTTCCATGAATATCACATAGCTATCCCAAGCTTTTGAAGTTCGGGTCTCATGGAAGCAAACATATTGCACTTGACCGTAACGGAATTCTAGCTTCTGGATCGAAGGACGAGAGTCACATCATCCATAGCATTAGCGGGAGAATACCGAAAGCATGCGATAGGACAAAGTCCTTCTCGGCACTCTTGAGGACAATCCTCACATTACGTTACTAACCATAAAGTTTTAACCAGATATTTAACAGCTTATAAAATTTCAACAGGGAAGGTGGAAACGCGAGCCATTATTCTACAACTATTATGCAATTTACACTTAGACAGTGTCCGTAATTAATTGCACTGAGAATTAAAGCAAGTTAATTCTATAGTGCGCTCCCACTCAAATCAATATCTCTCATAATTGATTGTGAGTGATACAAGACCCGCATTTCAATTCAACGCCATTGATGTGGACATCACTGATGACGACAATTTCAATCAGTAGGCAAACTTGCCGATCACATCACTATGTGACTCTTGCTCATCTTTCGATGCGTGTGTTCCAAGCTCAGGACGATCCTGCCATGAACGTAAAGACAACCAAGTGATCTCGCTACGAGGTCTGACCTCACCCGCCTTACACCCGTACAATCATTCGTACCCATGTGGACATGGCGCACCCCGAAAGGAAAGATGCTGTGACGGTGCTACACTTGGGAGAACACTAACTACTTGATATTTTGTGAGAGATCACCCTAATAAAAAGCGGCTACCACGCAATCAAGAAGGGTGCATCATAAGGGATAAACATCTCAGGCAATTCATAATAGCATGATATGGTATAGCCCTTTCTGACGGAGAAGGTTTTAATTTCTTCGTCTTCGGCATTCGCGTCGGTGTTCACCTTTGCGAAGTTTGCCACCACCTTGTCGATGCACCAGATAATATTGCTATCTCTATAGCTAATAAAATAAGTGCATTACTTAAGGTTGACACGCAGGTCATTAAAGTGACAATCATATGGCTCCAGCCATCATGCCGAATCATGACACGCAGGTCATGTTAGTTTACATTATATAGTCATCTCATACATAATCAAATTAATATGAGAACTGCTATACCACATCACATGCACATCCTGCAAAACCAAGTTAGACGCCTCTAATCGGTTTATGCAAAAAAAATATTTCACGTGGCTTCTAAGGTTTCAAAACAAACTGAAGCTACCAACGTCCATCATCAAGTATGATTATTCAAGTCGCTAGATTAACTTTGCGGGGTGTATGAAATACGAGATAATAAAATCTCGAGCCCCATACTTAACTTCATCATACGCATGACCCCCGTGCAGATAATATCTGCATTGCCCTTTCGTCTGCGAAATTTCATCTTTCTTTTAACTATGGTGGAATTCAACGAACTGTTAGCACTTCGTTGATCAATCAGGATCGTGGATTGCCAGAACATTGAAACTCCACCATGCCGTTATCAAGATCAGAAATGCGCAAATTTCAGGGAAGCAACAAGAACATCGGGTAACAAATTTCATCTGCTACCCGCATAAATAATTTTCAGCAATAGATCTCATCTACTACAAAATTATATTATGCAATACACATACATCTCTATGTATTCTAGATCGCAACATGCATCTACGCATAGCACGGCTCAGGATGCCACTGTAGGGGAACGTGACAGAAAACAAAAAAATTCGGTACAGCGAGCACGCCCAGGACCACTATGGAGACTGCATACAAGGTTTGATCTTTTCGTTACCGACTCGTAGCGCAGTGGAAGTAGAGTCGATGACGATCGGCGATGCAGATCCCCGCAGCTAGGATTTTACAACATCCCAACCGCGAGGATGTTCTCCCTCGTCTGCCCCTCGGACAGCCCTCCGGGAGGCAGTCGGACAGTCCCTCGGACGGTGTCACGGACAGCCCTTCGGAAGGACGCTCGAAACTCGGACGGTCACTCAGACAGCCCTTCGGGAGGCACTCTCGAACAGCCCCTCGGGCAAAAAGATCGAACCTACGACCTCTCTACAGGGTTGCACACATACGGTGTCATCTATCCGGCAGGGCTTCGCCGTCCAGAACTAGTTCCCACCGGAACCCAGATAGCCTTTCGGCTCTACGAAACTATTTCGCGGGGAGGGAGAGAAGAAGCCAGATCATTGCAATGGCATGTGTATGTGAGAAAGAGTGAGTGTGGAGAGTGCCTCTCCACCTCTATTTATAGGAAAACCCAAGGGGTAGGGTGGCTCCCAAAATACCAAAATGCCCTCAGATATTTTCACACTATTCATAATAGTGTTTTCACTATTCATGAGATATTTTCTCCCAATAGTATTTCCACTATCCGTGAGATATTTTCTCCCAATAGTGTTTCCACTATTCATAATAGTGTTCCCACTATTCATGAAACATTTTCCGCGACCGTTTAATCCGAAAATATTTCTGTAGGTCTTAGAACATTTCCAGTACCCACTAAAATAATTTTAGACGCGTTCCGAAACAATTCCGGATTAGTGATTTTCATCTGCGAAAAGCAACCAAAGCGGTTCCGGTAGCTCCGGAACATTTTCGGGTTTTTTCTCCGGAAAAATCCCAGAAGTTTCCAGAACAATTCTGGCACCCCCCAAGAATTTCCAGGCGTGTGCCGAAACCAATTTCACTTAATGGTATACCCTGAAACAACTTTTCAGTTTTACCGAAACTATTCAGGTGTTCTCTCTCCGGAACATTTCCGATGTCTCCGAAACTTTTCCGGTGACTTTCTCTCAGACTCCATGTCTAGTATTCAGCAGATAGATGACCCTTAAGCGTGTGACCCTATAGGTTCGGTGAAGTATAGACATGACCGGAACACTTTCCGATCAATGATCAACATCGGAGCCGTGGACACCCATATTGACCCCTATACCCACACGAATGAATATTCGAGTGAACCTCCAGTTGCCGTGTGCTATTCCTGTTGCTTCGCGATATGTTACAAATACCCGAGGTGAGAATCATCGGCATCCCCGTGGATCAACACTTGTCCACAATGCCAGTTACCTCGTTACCGGTTTTGTTCTCTTTTCTCGTTTCCGTGTTCCGGCATCCCTGTGATCAAATCACAATGTGTCTGGCCAGACGATGGTGGATACCGTAACACCGAGAGGGCCCAGAGATATCTCTCCATCGTCGGAGGAGCAAATCCCAATCTTGAGCTATCAAGTCCCTTGTCATACTTTCCCATGAACCCGTAAGCCGCCGTAATAGCCACCCAGTTACGGATGACGTTTAACAAACCCCAAAGTTCATGAATCAAGCATGAAGGAACTCGATACTCTCATGGTCTAAGGAATTATGTAAATGTTAACTTTCTCTGTGTTATTAACCATTAACTTGTGACGAATGTATCTAATAGCACAACATCAATTTGGGTCGATTCAACACAAGTGTTCTCCTAACATTGTGCCCTCAAAGTTGCCGGCATAGTCATGCCCATGATCAGGAAAACAGAACCATCATGCAACACTTGAGCCTGTCTTAGAGGCCAGACTAGGAATACATTTTACCGTTTATTATTCCACACGTGCATATGAGTCTTCCTCCGAGCCTCGTGGTTATTGTAGACTCGAGAACCATAGCAGTTATAGCATGGAACATAAACATAATTATGAACATGGAGATAAACAATAACATTTATTATTGCCTCTAGGGCATATCTCCTACACACAGTAACAAGTGATCCGGATAGAGCTCTTCGGGTTGAGAACAAAACAGTGTCGCTCACCCTCAAAGCACTGTCCGAAGCCCTTGCAGCCGAAGAATTAACCGCGCTCCGTTCAACGGTGAACAAGGACGATGTAATCCTCGACAAAAGGCCCAAATCTACATCTTTCAAATCAGCAGACGAAATCGTCAAATTCCAAGTGCACCCAACAGATCCCAACAAGACGGCATCCATTGGAGCTCAGCTAGACCCCGCGGTCGATAAAGAATTGCGCAATTTTTTGCGCAAAAACTGGGACATCTTCGCCTGGCACCCTTCGGACATGCCAGGGATCCCACGACGTTTAGCCGAGCACAGCTTGAACATAATTAAAGGCTTCAAGCCAGTCAAACAGGCTTTACGCCGATTTTCTGAATCCAAGCGTCAAGCTATGGGCGAAGAATTGGCGAAATTGCTCGAAGCCGGATTCATCCGGGATATCAAACACCCTGAGTGGTTGGCTAATCTGGTCATGGTACCCAAGAAGGATAAATCCTGGCGGCTGTGTGTCGATTTCAAAGACCTAAATAAGGCCTGCCCCAAGGATCCCTTCCCTTTGCCCCGCATAGACCAGATTATAGACGCCACCGCCGGACATGACACGTTGTGTTTTCTCGATGCATACTCCAGATACCATCAAATTAAAATGAAGGAGTCCGATCAAGCGGCCACAACATTTATCACCCCCTATGGGCCGTTCTGTTTCAACACAATGCCCTTCGGATTAAAAAACGCAGGGGCTACATACCAACGCATGATCCAAACGTGTTTTGAAAAACAGATCGGCAAAACGGTCAAGGCATATGTGGACGACATGGTTATCAAAACCAAACACGTCGGCCAGCTGGTGGACGACCTCTGTCAAACCTTCGACAGTCTGCGAACTTTCGATATACGGCTCAATCCGGGCAAATGTGTCTTCGGAGTGCCCGCAGGTAAGTTGCTCGGATTTATTGTTTCCCATAGAGGAATAGAGGCTAACCCAGCAAAAATCCGGGCACTGTCCCAGCTAGCGGTTCCTACCGAGCTAAAGCATGTCCAAAAACTGGCAGGCTGTGTGGCGGCCTTGAGTCACTTCATCTCATGCCTAGGCGAAAAGGCCCTACCACTTTACAGGCTGCTTAAACGGACCAAGAACTTCCAATGGACTAGCGAGGCGGCGGCCGCACTAGAGGAAATTAAAACGCTACTGGCTAGCTGTTGACGAAGAAATTGTTCCACGCAACACAAAATTGCACCGCGCAATGTATTGAATAACGGAGTCGCTAACCGCACTTTCGTGTACGATAAACGGATGCTTTACGAGCAAAGCAACAAAGAGGTACCTCGATTTTGGAGAGGAGATACGGATGCTTTACGAGCAAAGCAACAAAGGATTTCCTCGATTTCGGGGAGGAGAGCCGACCACTTTTCAGTGCAAAGCGGCAAAGATGGGCAAAACCCTAGAGTAGCTAAGGCTCGGCCATGAACAACGAAAAGGTAAAAAGATACGAGTAAAAGTAGATTGAATTGTGATAGATCAATTGTGTCCTTTACAATCGGTCGTCACCCCCAACATATATAAGAGGCGGCTGGACTTCCCATACAAGCAAAGGATTCATCTAGGCTTTCCTTACAAGAAAATTACATCAATTCACGTCCTAGAGTCCTAGTTCTGGTCCCGCTCGGATTCAGCCCGAATCTGGTTCAATCTTCTGTCTTGCTCCTTGCGTGGGCCGTGGAATCTGCACATGACCTCCGATGGAGATGGTTCAGACACGAATTTTGTGCGCTTCGACGAGGCCAATAATCCGTATGTTGATCACTTTTCCAAATAAGGTCATCTTGAATACTCCACGGGGTCATCTTTAATTTCGAGTCGGACTCGGTTATGTAGCTGACTGGACCGTACGACTCTTGTAGCGTCTCTGCAGGTCGTATACTATGTCGGATGATGATGACTCCAAAAGCAAAGTTGACCGTTTCGACGTTACGAACAACTTTCATGTTGAACACTTTTTCATCCGAGGCCATCTAGATAATTATTTGAGCCCATCTTCAGCTTCTGGTCGGATTTGACAGTTTCCACCCGGCAAGCTTTTCCCGGCAAGCTTTCCATCCCGGCAAGCTTTCACACCCCGGCAAGGTTTCACCCCGGCAAGATTTCCCCGGCAAGGTTTCCATCCCGGCAAGCTTTCTGGCTGTACCTTGCGGGTCTTTTTTGTGGCAGTAACGACCTCGGATGAAAATGTGCCCAAAAGCAAAGTTGACCGTTTCGACGTTACGAACAACTTTCATGTTGAACGTTTTTCGATTCGAGGCCATCTTGAATGGCTAATTTCTCACGCATTGCATCAGACACTCGCCAAGACGTGTCTGGTCTCCTGCGTCTTATTTCGCCTCTTGACATGGCTGCATTCAGATAGCTCTAACTTCTGCATACGAACTCGGCTTGAGACGATTTTTATATGAAAATCGACCGATTCGACGAGACGAAGACAATTCATGTAGAAAGTTTTCTCATATGAGATCATCTTGAGGGCGTAATCGGCCGAATAGTGTTCTGGATACAAAATCCCAGTACTTCGAACACAACTTCGGCCTTAGAGATGAGATCGGATGGCTATGGCCGAAATATCAAAGTTTCTCCTTTTGACGATACGGAACTTTCTCACTTTGAGAACTTTTTCATTTGAGGCCATCTTTATTGCGTTTTGTATCGTGCCAAAATCGGGTGTCAACACATGCCCCCCTGTTTTCTGGCAGAGCTTGCGTGCCAGAAAATACTTTGCCTCGGGTATTGTTTAAGCACGATGTCAACACTCCATCGGCTGTGTATGCTGAGGACGATAATTGTTATCGGCCATATGCTCGGGCTTGTTGCTGCTTGAGTAGAACTTCTTCGGATGATAGTCGTCTGAGAACAACCATTGGATGTCACAAAGGCCTCCACATAAATTTCTCATGTCAAATCTAACCTTACTTTGTCCAGGTACTCCTTGGGGATATTAGAACCGCTCGATGATACATCGCCAAGCCGTCTTGCCGAGCAATTATAACCATGCACCTCAAAGGAATACCGACAACTGTTCGGTGACTCAACTCATTGTTGACCAAAGTACACCATCAAGCCTCCGCCGAACATCGTTTGTCTCCTAACATGGATCATGCAGATAACTATCATCATGAGTCAGAGCTTTTATGCACTAAACCCTTGATCAGTGGCCGAATCAGTAATTAAGTCGGCCTTGCTGGTATTGGCAAACACCGAGCATCGGCTATAGGAGTACAAGATAAACATGATGAACACCGTTAACCAGATGCCCCACTTTGCCAATACAATGAATTCTCAAGGCGATATGAAAATATCGGCCATGCATTCCTATCTCAAAGGAGCTTGGGAATCCGTCCACCAAAGTGTGAATAGCCGAAATAAATCAGATATTTCAGCTGGGGATATATTGTTGGGCACAAACTCTGATGGGACGGTTGCAGAACATGGATGATGCGCCGTTTGGAGTCTCGTATAGTGGCATTGAAATCGCTGTTTTTGCCTACTGGCTTCACGCTTGTCCTCCCTTACTCCTGCCGGCTTCACAACAAGAGTAGGCACATCATTCTCGCCTCGACGGCATCCCTTGGGAACCCATACCATGTTCCTCTTTTCTAACTCTTTGGCTCTAAGCCGCTTCAGCTTCTTCTCTTGCCAATGTGATAAGCCGAGTGAGCATCCCGACTGTGATTTTCTTTTATGCACTAGCAATTCTTTCCTGGCTTTGGGCACCTCTGGCTTGGCCTGTCCAAACTCGGTGATTGGGTCCTTGAAAGTTACTCGCTTCACTTCCTTTCCCTTAGTAACCAACATAGACTCGGTTGGCTTTTTTACATCCGGAGTCGGATCTGAAACAGCACACTTGCGACCATCCTTTTTCACTCGGTAAACTTGCTTAACCGTGCCCATATTTTTCGCTGAGCTCCGGACTGATTCTTTTTGGTTGAGTCGGTCTCTAACATGTGATTGTTGAACAAACAATGATCCTCTCGGAGCTGCATAATTTTGGTGAGGTGGTTTAGAATATGATGGACGATGTGCCCTTGATTTATACCTATCCCGTGATTGATATGAATAATAGTCAGCATGGGGAGGTGTCCATGACATAGGAGTTGGTGGCCCAAAAGGAGGATATGGTGTTGGCTTGTTCGACCTCTCCTTTCGCCAATCCCGGTCTTCAGATTTATGCTTTGGGGGTGACTTCGATGCTTTTGTTTCACTCGGCCGATAAGCACTCTTCTCCTCACTTAACTTCTGAAATTTTTTCCAATAACTGCGCGAAAGTGACTTTCGGCTTTTTACCTTTGTGCTTACCGCGGCCTTTTCTTTCTTTGGTTGTGTGTGCATTGGTCTTTGAATTTTCTTGTTGCCCCCCAGTGCTAAATGTGTCAGTTGCAGCTTTGATGGAATTCTCGTCTTCAGTGTTGTTGCTGATACACTTTTGAATGATTGCCTCGCTCGAAGATTTGATCCCATCATCATTAGCGTATACTTGTCCGTCTTTTGATGAGCCGGCTTGAGGTAGCCGAGTCAATGCTTGATCGCCATCGAGACCAATCTGAGTCAACTGGCCGTATGCTTGTGCCTCAACGAGCTCCAATTGTCCTGTGTTGGCCGATTGTGTGGCTTGATGAATCACATTATTGTCTTTGACATTCTGTTCAAACGAACATTGCATTTGCTCTTGTCTTGATGGCTTGACATCGTGATCAATTATAATAATAGGATTAGTTGGTGACGCACCGATGATGTGATCACTTATGCCCGGAGTGAAAGTACACTGCTCGTCCATTAACCGATATTGTGATATCGGCTCTGGAGCAAACCAACCGAGTGGTGCCAGCTTAGCGTCATCCGACTCGACTACGCATCGATTTTCGTCCTCCTTTTCCGATGCTCTGGAATCGGCTATCCCGAAGGACTTTGGACCTGGCTTTATGTTTCTGCATCCAAAGTAATTACAGAATATACGTCTCATTTGATACAAAATGTTAGCCAAGCATGAAACAAGCAAAGCTACCCATATGAACATAATTTTCAGTCGGCATAATGGGAAAAGCTTTGGTTGCGATGATCTATCACTAGCAGCCTCTATGAATGGTACAATATGTTGACTAGCATGATTAGTGACAGGACTATTTCTAACAAACAAGTTACTCATCTCGATTGGTCTTTCCAAGTTAATTACGATCTTGCTAATGGATGCATCAATGATATATTTTTGACCGAATCGGAAAGCGAGTAAATTATCTGCTAGACGTACCTTTGCGACAAGGTTGGTGGAATATGATGATCGTATATGTGGAACAATGTCCTGCTCCACCCCAAGATGATCCTCCAATGCATCATCTTCTTCTTCTGGATTTCGTGCCTCGTCACTCGGATTACCCGAATAGATTCCACTCGAACGCTCTTTGTCAGCTGAACTTTGCTTGGCTGCATGTTCTTGTTCTTGATGTTCATCGTTAACCGAACTGTGTTCAGCCATATCACTTTGTTCTTGATGCTCACCAATTTCTTTAGCACTAAACTCATAGGGCAGCATGTAAGCTCCCTCACATCCAGAAAAATCAAGCACGGCCAATTTGCTGCGTTTATCGTTCCTTTGCTCGGTGAAGCTTGCATCATCTGTTTTGGTACACTCGACAATAACTGGCTCGATGCACTCGACATTAGCCGGTGATTCACTCGGATGACTCTTGTTAACCGAACATTGTTCGGCTTCGTTTTCTAGCTCTTGATGCTCATCATTGACCGTCTCTTGCTTGGTCATGTCCTTTTGCTTTTGATGCCCATCATCTTTGGCACGGAACTCGTTGGGTAGCACAAAAACTCCCTTGCATCCAGAAAAATCAAACTCGACTACTTCGCCATGGTCATCATGCTCTTGATCATTGAAGCTTGCTTTTCCCAGTTCAATAGATTCGTCCAATGTGCTGTTGTATTCGGCTTTTCGAGTAACCGAATTAACCATATTAGATGAATCACTCTTCTTTTCATCAATTATATAAATTGGCAAGGCTTCTTTTCTTTGAGCCAATTCTTTTCCTTTTTTCTCCAAACGGCAAGCAGCAAAATTGGCTCTAATCTTTTTCTTAATGTCAGCCAATTTTTTCTCAACCTCAAGCCGATCCTCTTCTGAGAGATCTTTAAGTGTGACAGGGCTGAGGTCGTCTGAGTTGAGATCACTTCGGCCCTTGGGATCGGTATTCATCGTGTCCGAGTTAACTATAACTCGGCTTGTTGTCCGAGTTGGCTGAGATTGCCCCCCAACTCTTTTAGCTTTTTCCTCCTGATCCCATGTAAACATTACTGTAGCGGAGTTATAAGATTGCCTCTGAGTTGGCTGCAACTCAGTGTATGTTGTTTCCGAGTTGGCCATAACTTGGTGTATGTTGCCTCCAAGTTGGTTGTAACTCGGTGTGGCACACTTGATTTCTTTCGGCCATAGGTTGCCGAAATTTTGCAATTGTGCAGGAGAAGTATTGTACGCCATAGTATTATAATCCGGCATATGTGCTCGTGTGGAATCTTCACTAATCCGGCCATTGCCCTGAAAGTAAGCCGAATTGCAAATATCATCAATCGCATAAGTTGCCGTTTCAGTAGTCAGCGTGGAAGCACCATAGGCTGTAGTACTAGATGAAAGCACATTAGCTCCTTCTGAATTCCCGCTTAGTCGGCTATAATTATTGTAAAGGTGTGGAGCCGAACTATGAATACCACTAGTTGCATACGGCGTTGAAAAGTTAGTAACAGAAGGTACAGCATATGATGGTTGAGGGTAACTGGCCAAATAACTAGTAGTAGCGTGTCCAATTTCCCTATCCATCGGCATATTTGAGGGTAAACCAACGTGTGGTGAATTAGTTGCCGATGCATCAAAAGGTGAAACACTTTTTTGTATGAGATTAAAACCTGTAATATTGGGTGTTTCATATTGATTAACTGAACTCACCATGTTGTTCATCGGCCTATAGATTTCTGGGGTTGCCGATGCATGCGAATTCGAGTAAACATGTTGCGGGTTGCTAAAATTATAATGAGTTGAAGCATAGAGATTATTTTGCATCGGCTTTTGCACATAGTAAGAACTAGGGCTAGCCGATACAGTGCTCATATCAATGGATTTAGCAACATCAACATAAGAGTAATTGGAATCTACGTAAGAAAATTGAGGATTCATGATACCGTGTAGATTGCAGCCTCTTGATGCGCTCCGAGGTGCGTATGTTCTTGATCCGAGTTAGATGTAACTCGATCTTGTCCTTGATCTTCTTGTCGCCGAGTAGATTGGAAGTATTCGGCATTCTCTTCCCCAGCGGAGTCGCCAATTTGTGTTGACGAAGAAATTGTTCCACGCAACACAAAATTGCACCGCGCAATGTATTGAATAACGGAGTCGCCAACCGCACTTTCGTGTACGATAAACGGATGCTTTACGAGCAAAGCAACAAAGAGGTACCTCGATTTCGGAGAGGAGATACGGATGCTTTACGAGCAAAGCAACAAAGGATTTCCTCGATTTCGGGGAGGAGAGCCAACCACTTTTCAGTGCAAAGCGGCAAAGATGGGCAAAACCCTAGAGTAGCTAAGGCTCGGCCATGAACAACGAAAAGGTAAAAAGATACGAGTAAAAGTAGATTGAATTGTGATAGATCGATTGTGTCCTTTACAATCGGCCGTCACCCCCAACATATATAAGAGGCGGCTAGACTTCTCGTACAAGCAAAGGATTCATCTAGGCTTTCCTTACAAGAAAATTACATCAATTCACGTCCTAGAGTCCTAGTTCTGGTCCCGCTCGGATTCAGCCCGAATCTGGTCCAATCTTCTGTCTTGCTCCTTGCGTGGGCCTTGGAATCTGCACATGACCTCCGATGGAGATGGTTCATACACGAATTTTGTGCGCTTCGACGAGGCCAATAATCCGTATGTTCATCACTTTTCCAAATAAGGCCGTCTTGAATACCCCACGGGGTCATCTTTAATTTCGAGTCGGACTCGGTTATGTAGCTGACTGGACCGTCCGACTCTTGTAGCGTCTCTGCAGGTCGTATACTATGTCGGATGATGATGACTCCAAAAGCAAAGTTGACCGTTTCGACGTTACGAACAACTTTCATGTTGAACACTTTTTCATCCGAGGCCATCTAGATAATTATTTGAGCCCATCTTCAGCTTCTGGTCGGATTTGACAGTTTCCACCCGGCAAGCTTTTCCCGGCAAGCTTTCCATCCCGGCAAGCTTTCACACCCCGGCAAGGTTTCACCCCGGCAAGATTTCCCCGGCAAGGTTTCCATCCCGTCAAGCTTTCTGGCTGTACCTTGCGGGTCTTTTGTGTGGCAGTAAACGACCTCGGATGAAAATGTTCCCAAAAGCAAAGTTGACCGTTTCGACGTTACGAACAACTTTCATGTTGAACGTTTTTCGATTCGAGGCCATCTTGAATGGCTAATTGCTCACGCATTGCATCAGACACTCGCCAAGGCGTGTCTGGTCTCCTGCGTCTTATTTCGCCTCTTGACATGGCTGCATTCAGATAGCTCTAACTTTTGCATACGAACTCGGCTTGAGACGATTTTTATATGAAAATCGACCGATTCGACGAGACGAAGACAATTCATGTAGAAAGTTTTCTCATATGAGATCATCTTGAGGGCGTAATTGGCCGAATAGTGTTCTGGATACAAAATCCCAGTACTTCGAACACAACTTCGGCCTTAGAGATGAGATCGGATGGCTATGGCCCAAATATCAAAGTTTCTCCTTTTGACGATACGGAACTTTCTCACTTTGAGAACTTTTTCATTTGAGGCCATCTTTATTGCGTTTTGTATCGTGCCAAAATCGGGTGTCAACACTAGCAACCCCATCCTAACAGCACCCAGGTTAGGTGAGCCAATGCTGCTATACATTTCGGCCACAAACCAGGTGGTCAGTGCAGTCCTCGTCGTTGAACGAGAGGCAGAGGGTCACAAGCTCCTGGCGCAGAAGCCAGTGTACTATGTATCCAAAGTACTTACCCCGTGTAAAACAAGGTACCCGCACTACCAAAAGATAGCCTACGCAGTTTTCATGGCATCCCGAAAGCTCCGACACTATTTTCAAGAGTGTTCGGTCACGGTGGCATCCGAAGTACCCCTGAATGATATAATCAATAATAGAGACGCCATTGGCCGTATAGCCAAATGGGCCATCGAGCTCCTCCCCTTCGAAATCATATACCGACCACGCCGAGCTATTAAATCTCAGGTGTTGGCGGATTTCGTGGCCGAATGGACGGAAGCCGAGCTCCCTAGAGAGTACAGTACGTATTCGCATTGGACGATGTACTTCGATGGCTCCAAAATGCTCGCCGGACTGGGGGCTGGAGTAGTTCTCACATCTCCCACCGGCGACAGTATCCGGTACGTACTACAGATCATGTACACCGACTCTAACAATGCGGCTGAATACGAGGCTCTGTTACACAGACTTCGGATGGCAATGTCAATGGGCGTACAGCGGCTCGAGGTACGGGGATATTCTAATCTCGCCATCTCTCAAGTCAACGGCGGATTCGACGCAAAAGATCCCAAAATGACAGCATATCGTAATGTCGTCCTAAAAATATCCGCCCGTTTTGAAGGGCTGGAGTTCCACCATGTTTCTAGGGACAGCAATCAAGCTGCCGACGTCCTTGTTCGAATGGGCGCTAAACGCGATCGCGTCCCTGAGAACACCTTTTTGGAACGACTCTTCAAGCCGTCCGTGGCGTGGCAGGAGGATGGCAAGGACGTTGAAACCAAGGCCTTAGGAGAGCTCGTCCCTCCAACCATCGAACCAGACGAAGGAAGTATCGGGGGTTCGGCCATCGAAGAAACGTCTTCGGCCAAGTTATGGCTATAATTGCGCCATGGACCGAGCCCTTCCTCGCCTATCTTCTCCGCCAAGAGCTACCTGATGACTAGACTGTGGCAAGACGCATAATTCTTCGATCTAAAGCCTACAAGGTCCATGAGGGAGAACTATACAAGAAAAGCACTACCGGCGTCCTACAAAGATGTATATCCGAAGAGGAAGGCAGACAGCTCTTGGCCGAAATCCACGCTGGCATGGGCGGTCACCACGCAGCAGCTCGGGCCCTGGTCAGCAAGGCCTTCCGAGCTGGGTTCTTCTGGCCCACCGCCCGCGCAGACGCCCAAACATTGGTCCAACATTGCGTTGGATACCAGCTCTTTGCAAATCAAAGTCACATGCCCCCCACGACTCTTCGGACGATACCGATTACTTGGCCTTTCGCGGTCTGGGGGCTGGACATGGTTGGACCACTTAAAGGGGGGACCAAGAAGAAGAAATGTCTACTCATCATGGTAGACAAATTCACTAAATGGATTGAGGCAAAACCAGTAACCTCAGCCAAGTCCAAGCCGGTCATTGATTTTATATCAGGCGTGGTTCACCGTTACGGTGTCCCCCATAGCATAATAACGGACAATGTATCCAATTTTACAGCCCAGGAAGTAAAAGACTGGCGCGCTAATCTAGGCACTAAGCTTGACTATGCCTCTGTATACCACCCACAGTCCAATGGACAAGTCGAGCGAGCCAATGGACTAATTTTGAGTGGCATTAAACCCTGTTTGGTCCGATCTTTAAAAGAATCCGACTGCCATTGGGTCGAGGAGCTCGACTCCGTATTATGGGGCCTGCTCACCACTCCTAATCGATCCACGGGCTACACACCGTTCTTTATGGTATACGGGGCAGAAGTTGTTCTCCCCAGCGATCTTATTCACGACGCACCTCGAGTACGTATGTATGAAGAAAAGGAGGCCGAGCTAGATCGGCAAGATGACCTGGACGCCCTGGAAGGCGAGCGCGATGTAGCTCGGGATCGTTCTGCCTTTTATCAGCAGCAGGCCAGACGCTATCAGAGCAGGGAAGTACGGGCAAAGGCTTATAACATGGGCGACCTCGTCCTCCGCCTCCCGGAGAAGCAGAAGCATAAGTTGTCGCCCAAATGGGAGGGGCCCTTCGTAATTGATCAGGTACTCGCAAGCGGAGCGTATCGTCTCCGCGACCCAAAGGACAACCGCCTCGAACCAAACCCATGGAACGCGGCTCGGCTTCGATGCTTCTACGGCTAAACCAGCATCATCACCCTCTTCGGTTCATCCTTCTCGGACTTATATTTTGTCTTTCTCACGTGGCTAGTCTTTCTCGGGTTGTGTTCGGTCACGTCGAACTACGTTAAGTTTTTTTCGGCAAACATCTTCGAATGTACCACACGTTTTTACCTGGGGGCTTCTCTTACGAAGCCGGTCATATATTATTTGTGCAACCATCAGTTTTACCATGTTTGCAACCTTCCAGTATCGTTCTAAAGCCATCATATGCATCAATTTGACTTAAGATTTGGCCAAGCTGGGTTGCCTCGCTCCTATGCTTACTCCCTACGTTCCCGATTGTTCGGCTAGGGAGTAAAGGGAGCACCTCTGCGATTGTTACGTCCGGATTACCCGGGTGCGTACCTCAGACGGGTGAAGCCAAAAGCTAGCGTTCTTAAGAATATAATTGGTCAGCCACGAGGAAAGTGAAAATAATTGGTAGCTATTACCAGATTCCGGGGTTATTTTCCCGAAGTAACCATTACCCGTCTATTTCGGGTATTCGGTTATATGTCCATGATCAACATGACAACCCGAAGAAAGGAACCCATAGAGGAACTATTTTCGTCGGAAGATGTTTCTTATGTTAAACAGTAATATAACATACCTCCCCGAGCGCGTTTTTTGTCTGTTTGCACCAAATGGCCGGATTGCCTGGTTCCCCGAAGTGTTTTTCCGATGATATCGGATCACATAGTAGGAAACACTCCTCGGCCACTGGCCGAGGGGGCAGAAGCCGATGGCCGGTTAAGACAACGTTTTAAGCACGACTTGGAGAATATTTGATGTAAAGTACATAGATACATAGAATCAAAATGTTAATCTTGGTCAAGACCATCTATTATGGTCTCCAGAGCACAATCCGCTTGGGACAACCGAGCTGCGGGCATAACTTGGTCATATACCAAACGTACGGGCACTTCCTGCCCATCTGGCCCTACCGGCCCAACCCTAGCTAAATGCTCCGGTTCAAGCTTGGTGAAGCAGGTCTTAATCATCGCCCAAGCTTCCCGTGCTCCCTCTCGACAAGATGATGTTTTCCATAACTCAAAGCGGCGCCGAGCTCCTTTAAATCGATTAGCGAGATCGGCCATCCCTTCCGGAGCCACCTCACCTGGCCACAGTGCTTTGAACATGCTCTTCATTGCTTTTCGGGCCCGCTCATGTACGGCAGATAGGTCCTTCAGTAGGTCCCGTCCGAAAGCGCTGGCCTCCTCTTCGGGGCGTCCAGTCAGAAGAACTACAAGAGACACGGCATTGTTCACATTACTGCCTACATATGCACAGACTAAGTATTGCAGAACTAGGTTGCACTCACCGAACATGCCAGCTTTCAGTCTCTGGTTCTCCTCCTGGGATGCAGCCAGTTCAGCTTTCAAGCTCTTAATTTCTTGGGCCTGTTGTTGATTTTCCGCCTTGAGCTTATCCCTTTCCTCATGACTTCGGGTCAGTACGTGGTAGCCAGCTTCTTGCTGCGACTCCGCATACCGTTGAGCCTCTCTGGCTGCGTCCAGATCCTTTTGCAGTTGATTTATCGACTCGGCTGCTATGGACCAATCTTTCATCAGCAAAAGTGTCCCATTTAACTCTTTATGACACACATTTAAGTCTATCACTTATCGTGTGCCTCTCTGGTCCATTTCTTGACCTCATTCAACTCGGCCTCCACAGATTTCAACTGTGTTTTCGTCAGCCCGAGGCTTTAGTCAGCTTTTTGTTCTGCTCCCGAACAGTCTGCACCATAGTACGACATTATAAACTCAGACCCTTAACTCGGCCGTCCCGCCCAAATTAAGGCTCGGGGGCTACTGGGTTAGACAACCAGTTATTAAAACCAATGACATACCTGCAGACTAGTAGACATAAGTTTCGCTACCCCTTCGAGTCCTGTTTGGGCAGCTCCGAGGTAAGCATCTACCGAACTAAGAGCATTAAACTCTTGATCGGAAAACGCAGAATGCCGTAGCGATGCCTTACGCCGCCGGTGATTCATCACACTTTCAACTTCGGAGCTGGTGACCGAGATGCCCCCTGAATCCTCCGGGTGTGTGTCCTCGGCCGGGAGCCCGGAAGTCGCACCAGCCATGGCAGGGGACCTCGGTCTTGGGTTACCCCCCGGCGCCTCTTCGATACCCTCGGGTGAAGGTGGTTCTACATATCGCCTGCGGGCCACAGCCAAGAACATTGATGACATTTTCGGCGGTTGTCAAAAATAAAGACACTAAAAGTACAACGGACACGATACCTCTTTGGGAGAGGCGCGGATGATGTAACTCCCGTCGGCACTACACATTTGGGCGCCCTGTGGTCGCTCGCCGCTGGAGCCACCGGCGCCGCTCTTGCGGATGTCCGGCGCATTGTGCGACGGCCCTTGGGAGTGGAGTCAGTGTATTCGGAGCCGCAGAAGTTGAGCGTGTTTTTCGGGAAGAGGCTCGTCGGTCACTTACAGCGGAGGAGGGAAGTACCCCGGGGTGATCGGCCAAGAGGGCCACTTTAGAACCATCGAGACCCTCCTAATAGAAAACTCCCTCCTCGAAATCGAGCGATGTCTCGGGATCGTCGTGAAACCCTGGGTCGTCCTCGCGAGAATGACTCTCCGGTTGAGGAGCGGGGCAAGTCACTGTCTCGATCCAGTGCCTCCAGCTCTGTTCGGACAAATTAAAAATCCGAGTAAGAAAAATTTGTGTATCATCCGAACTATGAAGTATCATTGGACTCACCGCTTCGATCGGTTTATAGCTCGAAAAGCTGTCCTTGGGCCTTAGTCGAGCAAACTCTTGCTCTTCCCCCTTGAAGAGATCGGCCAATACGGCTGCCATTGCCGCCTGATCGGCGGGTCCTTTCCGTACATATCGGGTTGAGTCATTCACCCCGTTGTAGCACCATAGGGGGTGCACCCTTTGTTGGAGGGGTTGAACGCACCGAGTAAGGGCTGCTGCCATCACATCAATGATGGTTAGCCCGTTGTGGGCTAGCCACCTCACCTGAGCGGCTAGGCGCGTTACTTCGGCGCTTTCCCCTTAGGAAGGACCATTCGGGCGCCAGTTGAACCGCTTCTTCGGAGGAGCGAGTGAGAATTCGGGCAGCCCCCTCCGAGCTAGATCGAATAGGGGGACGTCTTCAATATAAAACCACTCCGAGGTCCACTCCTCGGCATCCTTCTTGGGAGTCCCTATCGGATATCCCGTTCCGGCGATGCGCCATACCTCGGCCCCGCCAACCTCGTAAATTATCCCTCCTCGGGTGCGAGGGACAAGGCAGAAATATTTCCTCCATAACTCGAAATGAGCCTCGCAACCCAGGAACATCTCACAAAGGGCGACGTAGCCCGAGATATGCAGAATGGATCCTGGGGTAAGGTGGTGGAGCTGGATCCCGTAAAACTCCAGCAGTCCCCTCAGGAAGGGATGAATGGGGAAGTCTAAGCCCCGCAAGAGGAAGGGCACGAAGCATACCCTTTCCTCCCCGTGGGGGGCGGGAAATTTCTCCGCGAGGGCCTCGCCATTCGCATACGTCAATCCGGGGCGGGTGGACGCGAGATCTGAAACAGGTAGATACCCCTGCGTCTCAAGGCTACCCAGTCGCATGCGGGAAACTGAGTAGCTCGCCCAATCACCTTGAAGGGGGCCGTGAGGACGTGAGGAAGAGCCTGGGACGCTCGCCATTGTTGGTTGGCTATGACCTCTCGGGGGTGTGGGGAAGAATGACAGGGGGTGGGATGCGTTAACCTTCGCCCCCCTTGGCTTGTTAAAAGGCGTTTTCTCCCCCCCCCCCACCACGAAGGGCATTTCTGTAAAAGACTATTGATCCGCTTGCCTTCCCCAGGCGCATAGAAATCGAGGGGCGTCATTAATTCTGAATAAAGAAACAGCGGGCCCCGCAATACCTTGCTAATCGAAGGATTGTGAGTGGCCGAACTATTGCCAAGCCGAATACAGGTGATGAAAGGAACTCGCCCCCCAAGCCGAAGACCCGCGGAGCACGGAGCTGGCGAAGACTGTCGACCTCGGCATTGGAGGCTAGTTCGGGGGCTACTGAGGGTGTCCCGGACTAGGGGGTACTCGGGCTGTCGGCCTATCTCCTATAGGCCTGACTATTGGGCCGCTCTTGACTCATCGAAAGAAGGCCAGATTGCGGGCGACCCCGTGCACCAGAAGAAAACCTCCGAAGACTTGGCGTCTCCTCCAAGAAATACTTAGCGTAACCGGCATGTTTATCCCCTGAGGGGAACCGACCATATGTAACCCTAGACCCCTCTGGTGTCTATATAAACCAGAGGGTTTAGTCCATAGAGGGAGAAGAACCATTATCATCATACCCTCATAGGGTTTAGCCCATCCGATCTCGAGGTAGATCAACTCTGTAATCATCATACCATCACATCAATACACTCAAGCAGGACGTAGGGTTTTACCTCTTCGAGAGGGCCCGAACCTGGGTAATTGTTGTCTGTGCGTTCCTTGTTATCCATTGACTCCAAGATCCACAGTTCGGACCCCCTACCCGAGATCTGCCGGTTTTGGTACCGACAATATTTCTCCTTGGACCTCTCGTCATTATGAATGATCGTCCAACAATGGGTAGGGTGAACGGCTTGTTTTCATGTTAGGCCTTGAATGCTTCCTAAGCTTGGAATGCCTACAAACCAAATGAAAACACGAATGTACATTCATATGCAATGGACATGCAAGCATCAACCAACGAAAACGAGAATGAAGATGAAGGAATGGTATACCATGTTTTTGATGTCGAGGCCACTCACGAGACGACCTTCGATGCTCTCAAGGGTGGCACAAAACTTGTTGCACTCTTTTTAGATGAGCCCCCACCTCTTGGAGATGGACACCCAACCACGCTTGCTCTCAAACTTGTAGGGCGGGAACTTCTTGCGTTCATGGAATTGGGCATGAACTCTCAACCAACAGGTTGATCCTTTTTGCTCGGCGCCGACCTTGGGATCTTGTTCAATATCCCTCCAACATTCACAAATGAGCTTGTCCACATCCTTTGTGTATGCTTTCGTCTGAATGCTTTGCCGCTTCTTTCTTTGTGCATTGGCTTGGTGAGTGAGCTCATCGGCAAACAAATGCTCCCCCTCGATGTCCACTTCATCTTCTTCCTCTTGGCCGTAGTTGTCCGGGAACTCTTGGCCCTATGTGAAGGTGTCGTCCATGCCCTCATGGCCTTGCGTGAAGGTGCCGGCCATGCCCTCTTGGCCTTGCGTGAAGGTGTCGCGGCCGTCTTGGCATTGGGTCTCATCGGGACCGAAGCCCGCGCCACCCACGCCGCCCTCGAAAATGATGTTCTCCATGATGAAACGATTGGCCGGGTCATCATCCGTCGACGCCGGCATTGCGTCGAACAGTTGGCGGGCGTCGGGATGGTTGCCAGCGAGGATCTCACATGGCCACTTCCTTTGGCCCCCGGTGGACGACCCGCAGGCCACCGGTGTGGCGTTCAGGTCGATGGGCATGGGCGCGGGTGTGGCCGGCGCGAGCACACACCCTTCTGACGAGCAGTCTGTGGGAGAGGTGGAGAAGCGGGTGCCTTGAGGTTGGGGATGAAAGTCGGGCGTCTACGGCGAGGTGGGCGTGCGCAGCGACTCTGGCCATGGTGGACGGACTGCCAACGAGCCCGTGCTGGCCGCGGCCATGGCGACGGCGGCTAGAATGGCTGGCTGGCTCTGGCCATGGCTGAACCCTAGCAGTAAAAGGGCATGTTGTGTGGCCTTGGCGACGAGGGCCTGATTGTCCGCGATGGCGGCCTCCTGTTGGGCGGCGGCGGCAAGGGCTGCAGCGTTGGCGGCTTCCAGCTTGTCGGCCTGCACCTTCCTCCGACCAGCCCTTTTGGCCGACTGTACGGTTTGTTGCGCCGGTGTTTGCTCCTTCTTGGGTTTGGTCGTATTTTTGCGGACGGCGTGGGGCTTATCGATGGTGGAGGCGAGGCTGGTAGGGGCGGCGGGGTTTGGCGCGTCAGCCATGGCGAGCGTGCGGGGGGGTTTTGGAAAAAAAGAGAAAAAATGGGGTGGATGTTCCATGGTGTGGCGGGCCAGGGGAGGACAAGGACGGGTGTCGCGCGCGTTCACGCCATGTCCGCGCCGACGCAAACCCGGCTAAATTTGCGTCTGAATGGGTCGCGGGCGGACAAAAAACGGACACTCGTCCGTTTGTGTCAACGCATTGGGTCACCATTTGTGTGTGTTTCAACCCAAACCAACGCGCGCGGACAGAATGCGCCAGCGTGTTGGAGTTGCTCTAACACAGAAATCAGAGCGTAATCTGGAGGAACTAGCGTTCGCCTCGATGGGAAACGTACAGAAAAAATATCGGTTTTTCATTTGGCTATAAGCAGTGATTTGCTTTTGTCTATAGCTCAAGCATCTTCTCTAGCCGAATATTTTATTCATAATTATACGTAGCAGGGAGCGGCTTGCCTCGGGATCCGCCAAAACATTGGCTCCTGGCAGATTTTTACAATCCTGTGGAGTCAACCAAAATCCGCATGCCAAAGGAAGTTTTCCTCCAAAACACTATTCATCTTTCCTTTCTACCGAACACCAAAGAAGGAAAACTTTCCAAAGGAATAACTTTCCGACGAGATTCCTGGAAATATCCCATGTACCGAACGGCGCCTTAAGAGCATCTTAGCCGGACGCCTCAAACCTAAACGCCCAGGCGGATGACCCGGTCACTAACCGATCACAAAAGTGTGACCCAGACGGGCGCCTCAAACTGGGCCCCAAACGCCCGGATTGACCGGCATCCCTCATATCCAGCCCAAATCTAGGGCGGATATGGGGACGTCCGGGCGCGTCCGCCACGTCGCCTCCGACCCACGCTGGCCCACCCGACCCCACATATATTCCTCCTCATCCGCTCGCCGGATCAAACCCTAGCCACTTCACTCCACCCCCTCCACTCCCCTCCGCCACCCAAGATCCCGTCTGGCGATCTCCGGCCTTCTTCGGCATGGCGAGCAGCGGATCCGAGTCCTACACCTCCAGATCCGTCGACCCCGAGCTCATCCCATGCGGCCCCGAGGAGGAGATGGCCGTCCAGATTATGCTCCGCCGCTCCCGGGAGGAGGCCCATGCGAGGCAGCGCTCGGACTCCTTCCGTCGGGAATCCATTGTGTCCGTCCAAATGGCGCATGGATCTGGTGCTAGGTGTGACATCGCTGCCTCACCGGAGGCGGTGCAGTCCGTCTGGCGTCCGAACGCGGTGGCGGACGCGCAACCCCTCTATTGGCGCGCCGAGGCCATGGACGCACCATGGGCGCCGTCCGACGCAAACATGGCGGGGTGAGCCCGCCGTGCGAGGCAGCGGGCGCGGGAGGTGGCGGCAGCCCTCACGGTGGTGGATATTGGCGAGGCAGAGTCTTACTCTCCGGCGCCCCGTATGGTGCACCACTCCGGGCGCCGCAACCACATCGTGGTGGATGTCGCCGGCTCATCCCAGGATGGATCCATCATCAATCTGACGTCCATCGGCACCGTCCGGATTCCGGACTCCGACGAGAAAGAGTAGGGCATGGGAGACGGCAGCGCCTCGAGTCCCGTGAGCCGGCTCGTGTCCCATGCCCTACTCTACCTTGCCGGCGACCGGACCAACACTCTGGGGAGCGCAGCCAGCCGCCGGACATGGGCACGGCAGAGCCGGATGAGCTCCGCTTAAAAATCGATTTACGTTGCATGTAATAATATGAATTTGAGGTTTCTAATTTGAGGTATCCAGTTGTCGAATCAAATATTTGAGGCATGACCGGTCACTGTTCGCGGACGCGTCCGGGCGCGTCCGCGGGAGTTTGAGGGGTCAGATTTGCCAAGTCCGGCGGTAGATGCTCTAAGGGGTACAAGGCATATAGAGGAGGTGAGGAGGGAAAGGAATAGGAAATTAAGAAGGTCAATTCTCACATAGCTCTTCTCTGCCCTTCTGTGTTAATTCAGGTGGATGTTAGGGCATCTTCAATGCGCGCGCTCAAATTGCTTGCAAACGTTCGGGCTCTGCAAACCATCCAACACAGTCCTGTATCCGCGTGTCCGTTTTCCCGCAAACCGGAAGCAAATAAGGTGGGGCTTTGCGGGAGTCCGGACCTTCGCCAGCACTTCGACACCCCGGCCCACCCAAAATCCCACCTGGAGCCCGCGCGTTAGGCCACACCCGCACGGTTTCTACGCCAATGTCCGTGCATTCCCCATCCTCTCCGCTTCAATCGTTGTCGTGTGTCAAGCACATGGGGCGGGGCCATATGGCCATGCTGTCGACCGTGGCGGCCGAGACAGCGGCGGAGGGGGGGTTTGGCGCGTCGGCCATGGCAAGCAGGCAGGATGGTGGAAGGGTTTTTGGGAAAAAGGGAAAAATAAGGGTGAATGTGCCACCGATGGACGGGCCAGGGAGGACAAGGGCGGGCGTCGCGCGCGTCAGCGCCTTGTCCATGTCGACGCGAACCCGGCCCAAATTTGGTCCGGAAATGGATCGCAGGCAGGCGAAAAACAGATAGCTCTACGTTTGCATCGGCGCATTGGGCCGCGATTGACAAAATTTGTCGGCATGTTGGCGTTGCCCTAACTCCCACCACGTACCAAAGATGAAATTGGACTACAAAATCAACATTTCATGCCTAATCCCCTGTTAAATTCCTACAGGTAAACTCCCATTCCCTTTCCTCGTTGTAGCAAAACACATACCGTCGGTGTTTTCTCTTTGTTTTTCATGAGAAATCTTGTCGGACGATGCATGAGGGCTGCATGTGAAGATGTCGCCAAAATCACCATATTCTTTGATTCAGCTGGCAGGGGGTTCGGCTCAGGTGCAGGGGTCACCGCACCTATTATTGTGCAGGCCCAATCAGTGGTTGCCACGTAAGCTTGTAGGGCCTGATAATTAAGTAATTGTTTTAATCCTTCGACTAATCCTTTTCCTGCGAGCAGACCATAACCAGGCATTGCGAGCACGCAAGGCAAGGTGTAGTAGCCCTCGCACACAGCGACGTCTCGGAGTCAGCCAAGCATGTCGCCTGCTCCATGGTGGTCGCCACACAGTCGTGGAAGGTGCCGGACATGAGAAGCTGCATGAGGATGTCTGCAGTGAACATTGGGCCATTATCACCGTGGAGCTTGCCGATGGGAGAAAGGTAGTACGGGCATCGGATGGGCATAGCCCAGCGAGGCGAGCGTCTGCACACGCTTGCGGGCCAAGACTTGCCGACACCGGTGAAGAAAACAACACCAGCAGCATCCGGCAGCCGCCGTGGACTTGGGCCGCGAACCGTGCATCCCTCGAGTGCACAAGACACAACCATCGGTTGCTCATCGATAGCACCTTCGGCTGCCGATGGAGGTTAGTTTGATGCATAGCATACAGAGATTAGCTGTTGCATGGACATGCCAATGGAAATTTGTTATTGCAGCAGGGAAGATAGAAGAAACGACAAAGAGATTAGAGAGAGTTCGGACGGAAAGAGATAAGTCAAAGGATTAATAAAATATTTTTTTAGTTATTTCGACCTATAAGCTTGCGTGGCAACCACTGATTGGGCCTGCACAATAATATGGTGCAGTGACCCCTGCACCTGAGCCGAACCCCAGCTGGCAGCGTTTTATTTATGGCAAAACCCCTTTACTCCACCGATCTAGCCTACGCATCGGTCACTGCTTTAAGAATCAGCAAGAAATCAGGCATGTGGACTCCACCGTGCAAAACAGTCCGAACTCCCTCATCCTAGTAAACCGTGTACCGTGATGCTACTGATTCTGCCTAGCTTTTTTTCTTTTGAGAGATCCATTCTGCCTACAGTAGTTTATAACTGTGAAGAAAGGGAAACGTGAGTTGCTTGTATCACTCCGATGACTCACCTTTGTTCTCATCCCGCTGTCCAAGGCCCGTCCGTGATCCGCGCGTGATTCTTCTTCCAGGAGCTGTGGTCGGTTAATCCTTTGCGCCTGCAGATCTCGCTTAGTTAACTGATTGCCCTTATGTTTTCTCAAAAAAAAAAAATGATTGCCCTTATCCTCTCCAGTTATTAATACTACTCCTTGGTTCCTAAATATAAGCCTTTTAGATATTCCAATACGGACTACATACGGAGCAAAATGAGTGAATCCACACTCTAATATATATCTATATACATCCGTATGTAGTCCCTAGTGAAATCTCTAAAAAGTCTTATATTTAGAAACGGTGGGAGTAGTAAAAATGGTACGTACTGCCAAAGGGTTGCATGCGAAGTGAACTTGAGGAAGACGTCACAGCGTCAACAACTTAACAGTCAAATACTCCTTCGCCTTGCTCACCAGTAACAATGTACTGCTCCTCAGACCGTTGATAGAGATCTACACAGAAAAATGCATGCAGGCTAAAAGAAATGGTTGTGAGCAAACGAAACAGGCAGGCATTATACAGTGGGAGATGCGGTCAATGCTGACACCGATTGCTGAAACGATTCTCATTTTTCACGTCAACAGCACAACGCATTCAGTTCAGCGCTACTTATTTGCTATCAATCTGTCTATCATTGGTAGATTCCTGTTAGATGGTGCCCAGGGGGATGCAGGTTGGCTCTCATCCTAGTGCAAGGTCCTGCTCCTGCAGCGCAAAATGGATTTAAGCAACACATCAGGGCATCAACAACTTTAACAGTCAATACTTCACCTCACAACATCACACAAACTTGCTCATCAGTAACAATGTATGCCTTTTTGAGACTAATGATGCTGTGCAGCTAAAGGATGGGCCAAAACAACTGCAACTACAGCCAACAACAACAACAACAACAAAGCCTTTAGTCCCAAACAAGTTGGGGTAGGCTAGATGTAAAACCCATAAGATCTCGCGACCAACTCATGGTTCTGGCACATGGATAGCAAGCTTCCACGCACCCCTGTCCATGGCTAGTTCTTTGGTGATGCTCCAATCCTTCAGGTCTCTCTTTACGGACTCTTCCCATGTCAAGTTCGGTCTACCCCGGCCTCTTTTGACATTATCAGCACGCTTTAGCCGTCCGCTATGTACTGGGGCTTCTGGAGGCCTGCGCTGAATATGTCCAAACCATCTCAGACGATGTTGGACAAGCTTCTCTTCAATTGGCGCTACCCCAACTCTATCTCGTATATCATCATTCCGGATTCGGTCCTTCCTTGTGTGGCCACACATCCATCTCAACATGCGCATCTCCGCCACACCTAACTGTTGCACATGTCGCCTTTTAGTCGGCCAACACTCAGCGCCATACAACATTGCGGGTCGAACCGCCGTCCTATAGAACTTGCCTTTTAGCTTTTGTGGCACCCTCTTGTCACAGAGAATGCTAGAAGCTTGGCGCCACTTCATCCATCCGGCTTTAATTCGATGGTTCACATCTTCATCGATATCCCCATCCTTCTGCAACATTGACCCCAAATATCGAAAGGTGTCCTTCTGCGGCACCACCTGCCCATCAAGGCTAACATCCTCCTCCTCCTCGTGCCTAGTAGTACCGAAAGCGCACCTCATGTACTCGGTTTTAGTCCTACTAAGTCTAAAACCTTTCGATTCCAAAGTTTGCCTCCATAACTCCAACTTCCTGTTGACCCCCGTCCGACTCTCATCGACTAGCACCACATCGTCCGCAAAGAGCATACACCATGGGATATCTCCTTGTATATCCCTTGTGACCTCATCCATCACCAAGGCAAAAAGATAAGGGCTCAAAGCTGACCCTTGATGCAGTCCTATCTTAATCGGGAAGTCATCAGTGTCGCCATCACTTGTTCGAACACTTGTCACAACATTATCGTACATGTCCTTGATGAGGGTAATGTACTTTGCTGGGACTTTGTGTTTCTCCAAGGCCCACCACATAACATTCCGCGGTATCTTATCATAGGCCTTCTCCAAGTCAATGAACACCATATGCAGGTCCTTCTTTTGCTCCCTATATCTCTCCATAAGTTGTCGTACCAAGAAAATGGCTTCCATGGTCGACCTCCCAGGCATGAAACCAAACTGATTTTTGGTCACGCTTGTCATTCTTCTTAAGCGGTGCTCAATGACTCTCTCCCATAGCTTCATTGTATGGCTCATCAGTTTAATTCCACGGTAATTAGTACAACTGCAACTACAGCCAAAAAAACCATATCTGATTGCTCCTCAAAAAAGGGTTTAACAGCTGGACTGTTTTTGAGTCTGGTAAAAAGATCAAGACATCTTCCAGGGGCGAAAGCGATGCATAGACTAGAAAAACGTTAAGTGATAATAGAAACTACAGATACACAGAACGTTTACTCTGCCAGGGCATAAGGGAATCATTGTGAAAGAGCAAACCGAGTCAATATTGACATGGATTGCTGATGCGGCTCTCATTTCAGGCCAACTCTAGGACACATTTAGTTCAGCATTAGCTATTTCCAATAGGATTAGTTCAGTCCATCTAACACCCGTAAATTTGCAGAAATAATTATTTGGATGAGAAAATTTATACCCCTGATGAGGATAACACCAGTTTGCTGTTTACTATATATTTTTCTCCACTATGTTAGTTCCAGAATGCAAAATCACGATATGCGGAAACAAGCCGATGGGCCATGAAACTTCTTTCAGAACATGCAAGTTTAGCTATATATAGGATTGCAGGGTAATAAGAAGACTGATTAATAGGTCGAGAATTTGATGAGATGAGATAAGCAAATAAATGGAGGTGGGGCCCCTTTTCAGGTGACCAATTATAATTCCAGAACTAAATGCAAATTACATGTGTCGTTATCAAAGCATGCTTTAGGCCTTCATAATTTAGCAGATGCGCTAACAAGAAAATTATGATAAATTCTTATTAAGTGGAGATCAGGGCAGAAATAATGCACAAAATGGCCAGGTCGACAATGGAGCAAGAAAAAAATGGCTAATCTAGGATGCCCAATTTTTTTTGGGCGGGGTAGGATGCCCAAGTATTTATGAAATACAAGCAGAGTTAAATAAATGCATGAAAATAATAGTACAGCATCAGGAACTTTGAATTCAGCATGAACAATATGCTTGAGTTCAAGGTCATAACTGTATATGTGATCCACAAGTACTAACAAGGAATTGTAAGAGTGCTCAACTATAGAACATAAATTCTCAAGTCAATTTCACGACATCCCTGTTCTAACATTTTTAAGGAGCTATATGAAAACTGATACACTTCGGATTTGTTGATATTTTCATATTGCAGACACTACTCCCAGGCATTATTCTCACAACATGATCAGCGCCACTCATAGGATGTGGTATAGGCTACCAGCAGTCCAGCACAGAAAAAAAACAGTAACTGAAATTAGATAGGCATGAAGCAGTTCTTACCAGAGAAATGCTTGGATTTTAATACGTTTCACCTCATACTAATTCAAATGGACTAGTATGATAGGTAAATGGACACATGATTCAGAAGGTGCAGAAGTATCTGGATATCTATGTCAGGCAAAATAAGCAGCAATGGAACAGTAAAACCAATTAAATGATAGCTTGACATGGTATTATTTAAAAACTTGCTGGTACTAGTTTTAGTCAGTTAAAAACTGAATAGGATGTAAAATTAAACATATCAATGGGATTATTCTTTATTGGCCATTGTTAGCAGTGAAATGAAGTTGGCCTATCCAAACAAAAATGAATAAAGAAACTACAACGGCCTGTCTGATATGAAATATGTCCCAGCACAATATTGAAACGCCATCAAGGATGGGTTATGGGGGTATAGGAAAACCACACAACACATAATCCAACATGATTAGCATGTGATACGTTAGTCACCTTTATTTGGATCAAGCATGATAGCTTTTAATGATGATTGCAGTCGAAGATGCTCGAAGCTGAGCAAATATGCCTAGATCAAATGTACATCTATTACAGATAAAGAAGATTAAAAGGCACACTAATGTCACAAATCAGAAATTATTAGGCAATTAAGAAGATGCCAAACGCAGCAACACAAGGAAATTAAGATGTAGAGTGTTTCTTAACAAATACTGTCGGCATGAAATGTTGAATTTAGCATAAGCTAGAATAGGCTGCTACTGAACTACCAAGATAAGATTCATGTAATGTAAGCCCAACGAAGTTGAACTACAGTAGACAAGGAACTTTCCATTTCTGAAAGAACAATAATATCCTAACTAGGCCATTGATCAATGAGATCATATTCAACAAGCAATTGAATTCCCCAGTACTGCATACATATGCCAGTTAAATAGCTCAGAACAGAATATCTCAAATTCCCAAATCACCCAATAATCCAATACACAACATATTGACACCTATCCTGCCCTTCTGTGCTACCAGAAGATGACAGTGTTAAATTAAGATGTTAGTGTATTTCTTAACATATATTGATCAAAAACATATCCCTGTGCAGTAATGGAACACAATTAAAGATACAAGTCATAGGGGTATAAGTCAAGCATAACTCAACATGATTAGCAAGAGATGCGTTAGTCACCTTCGTTCAGACATCAAGCATGATAACTTGATTATCAAGAGATGTTGAATTATGATTCCAGTTGAAGATGCTCGAAGCTGAGCAAATATGACAAGATGAACTGTATTGCAGAAAAGGAGGATAAGGAAGGTAAAATGTAACAGCCCAGCAATTAGTGGGCGATACCAGAAGATGCTGATGTCCAACAACATAATAAGAAACCTAAGATGTCTAGTGTTTCTTAACAAATACTGTCGGCATGAACTGTCAAAAATTACCATAAGCATCAATAGGTCAAAATTTACCATAAGCAACCTAACTGTATTGCAGAAATGGCATAAACTGTTGACGGCAAGATTCGTGTAATCAAAATCAACAAAGTTGAACAAGAGTTGAAGTGCTAACGGCAAGATTCATGTAATCAACATCAACCAAGTTGAACTCGAGTTGAACTGCGAACGACAAGATTCATGTAATCCAAATCAACCAAATTGAACAAGAGTTGGAACTACTAACTGCATGTAATCTACATCAACCAAGGTGAACTAATGTTTCTTAACCAATAATGTAGGCATGAACTGCTAACTGCAAGATTCAACTAACCTGAATCAACAAAGTTGAACTAGGGTTGAGAAAATACATACCATTTCTAAAAGGGTAACCACATGCTGATGATGTCCCTTGATCACAAGATACACATCTGACAAGCAATTGAATTCCCCTAGTACTGCATATATGTGCCTATTAGAAAGCCCAGAAGAAATTACTCAAAGCACCCAATAGATCCTAGTAGGAAAGCATAACAAATTGGCACTTCTCTTCCCCATTTTTGCAGTTACACAAAACTCTGCAGAACTATTCTTCTTTATATTTGTTTTTCACATCGATTTGGTACAGACAAACAAGGTAAACAATAAACTGTAAGACATCGAACTAAATCAAACAAGGGAGGGACTAGATCCCTGAATCTACAAGTATACCACGACTACTACAACACGACGGGCCCCCATCTAGTGGGCGGCGACGACCATATCCGGCGCGTTGAAGAACTCCATGACCGCCTCGAATGGCAGGTCCGGGCTGGGCATCGGCGGCGAGAAGAGCGCCACCACCTTCCCCGCCGTGAGCTTCTTCCGCTGCGGGCACCGCGGCGCGAGGAATCTGGACCCGGGCACGAAGTAGGGCACGAAGGGCCCGCTCTCGCCGTCCCCGACGACCGCGGGACCGGGAGCTGGAGGGGGAGAGGGGGACGGCTGCGGCGAGGCCGGGGCCGGGCGGGAGTAGGCGGGCTTCGAGCGGCGGCGGAGCCTGGCATCGCGGAGGCGGGCGAGGGCGCCGGGGCGAAGGAAGTGGAGGTGGTCTCCCGCCGCGGCGGCGGCAGACGGGGATCGGGGCTTGCGCGTGGCTGCCATGTGGGGTCTGGGTGACGGCGGGAGGCGGATTGGGCCAATGGGATGGGATGCTGTGCTGGGGAAGGAGAGAGCGGCGGTATTGGAAGGGGGGTTGGGGTAGGGCTGGGCGGGAGGCGCGAGCCGTGGGAGGGAAAAGTTTTCGGGGGAAATTCGTATGTTTACTTCCAAATCGGTGATGGTGATCCGTGCGTCCATGCCATGTGGGGCCATGCGTGGAGGTGGGACGATTAGCGCGTTCTTACCCAGGGGAGCCGTGGTGCGGTTGACGACGTTTTGAAACGGGACGGCGGCCGGTGGCGGGTGGCGCGTGGCGTGAACGGTGGATGCGCGCTGTCATCTCGCCTACTGTAAAGGGTGGGTTTGCCCGTAATCATCGTGTGGGTTTCTAAAATTGGGCCACCTGCACTAGTAATTTTCTTTTTCTTTCTTTGCGAATCAAAAGTACTACTAATATTCGTTTGGCATTGCGATGGAATATCGGCGCTTTTGTTTCTTTACCTATTTTGTCTATTTTACACTCCCACCGTTCACAAATATAAAATGTTTTGAATATTTTAATATGGACTACATACGAATTGGAACGAGTGAACAATCACATTAAAATATGTTTATATACATCTAATTCACAAAAAAATTAGAACATCTTATATTTGTGAACGGAGGAAGTATTTAGCTGACTTTGTTTTTGTTTTTGTGCATTTCTTTTATGGTTGTTGTGAATATTTTTCTTCCGTGAGATGTACAAATAAGTTGTAAAATAAGTACTAGGACGATTCAAGTTTACTGTTTCTTCCTCGAATTCTTTGCCTCCAACTAATATCTTGCTTTATTTTCATAGATGTTTTTTTGAATGGTCATCGGAGGGCGTGAATCCCCACCCGAATATTTAATTCGATCTTGCTTAGAAGCATTGAGGCTCTCTAAATATTTTAAGTTCAAATGAGTAAGAGTACATGGGAAAACAAGAGAGAACAGACAAAACTGGAAAAAAACACTCACACAAAACAAGCACACACAAAAACACACACGTGCCCGCACACACATGCGTGGGCGCATGCAAACACGGATCATAGAGGACACCACTCCAAGCAAGTTTCGAGGGGAGCCTTGGCGTCGTCGCATTGCCAAGGTGACGCATAGCCTAGACCGCACTGCAGGCTCCAACCTCACAACGCCACCGGCAAACCAACCAAAGACCGAGACAAAGCCGACGAAGGCACATTGTATGAGAAGCACCAACACCGTGGATGAAGAGCACCGAACCATGACACCTCAAGGTTATTGGCGCAGCCGAAGGGCGGTGAGCGACCGGCTCCACGCCACACGCGTACACGAAGACCCACACACTACCGAGGCTACATCACAACACACTACTAGGGAAAAGCCTATAGACAGAGCAGTAGTAGTAGCGCGGGGATGGAAGCCGCGCTACTACTACTTAGTAGTAGCGCGGGTAAAAACAGTGCGCTACTTTACTAGAGAATAGTAGTAGCGCGGACCTACCGTTCCCACGCTACTACTAAGTGGTCTTCGTCGTGCCCTCGGGACAGGCCGTAGTAGTAGCGAGGGGTATAAAAGCCGCGCTACTCCTAAGTTGATAGTAGTAGCGCGGGTGTACCACTCCACGCTACTAGTATGGATAGACGGGGTCAGCTAGTGTAGCAGTGCGGCACCCGTGCCCCGCACTACAACTAACCGGCATGCGTTACCACTTAGGGCCTGTTTGGTTTACAGCCTAAGGTTGCCACGCCTAAGCTTAGGCGTGCCACAATATCTTAGGCATGTGTTTGGTTCATTGCCACATTTGTGGCTTGCCACACTTTTCTAGCAATATGGTCCACATGTCATAGGCTCAATTTTTTGTCAAATCTTGCGACGCTTGTGGTGGCCATTTTGTTAGCCACATTTTTTGTGACGGCCACACTTTGCCAAGCTTAGTTGTGGCAAAGTTAGTCGCACCGCACCGCAACTAAGCGTGGGTTCTCTCCCCTCTCCCTCCCACGCCCCACCCAATCTTTCCCCCGCCGCCGCTCCTCCCAATCCCGCCGCCGATGCCTCCTCCGCCCCAAACGACGGCGACAGGGATGCCGGCGCCCTCACCCGCGCCCGCCTTCCACCTCCCCCAGCTCGTCTTCTCGCCGGTCGCTTTGGAGGAGCCTCCTTTCGCGGGCCACCATGGTCGGGCTGCGGCGACCACCAGAGGTCCGCCGCCGGCAGGAGCTCCCTCCTTCTCCACCACGAGGCACCGACAGAGGAGGGCGACTCCTCCTTCCACCCCTAGCCACGGCGTCCAACCTCTAACGCCGCCTAAAACCCTAGCCCGAATCCGGCAGAGGTGCAGCAGCACGGGATGCCCTCCAAAAGTAGCATCTTCTTCTTCCTCTGGTTCTTCTTCTTCTTCCCCGGATCTGATGCGTGTGTGTGTTCGTGTGGTTGTGTGCAGGCAGTTGAAGGAAGGGGGCAGGCCATGGAGAAGCTGCAAGGTGCGGGCTCCGACCCTGACGCCATGGATGGAAGGTACCTCTCTTGCCCATCTCCTCTGTCTCTCTCTCTGTTCGATTATATTTTTATGGATGGATGGTCGTAGGTTTTTATGGACTGAAATTCTGTCAATGTATACCACCCAAATCTTCTAACTGAATATTACTTCAGTTCTTGTAACTGAATATTACTTCAACTTTGGGGTATGATTCTTCTGCAATGGGCAGATTTAGACGGCATTTTGTTGTAGTATGCCTTGAAAACATGCACTAGAAGGAATCATTTTCTTCCACCGTAACATAGTAGTATGCTCGTAGCAGTAGATAGTTTCGTACAGATATAGTAGTATGCTTCTCTGACGACAAAATGTCACAAAGATTTAGTACAGAGATAGGGAGGAAAACCATGTACAGTAGTAACTTACCTAAAAGTTTTACAGTGAGTAATGAGCAATTCAGCACCACATGACAAGGTTTAGTATAGAGATTATGTCAATCAACTAACTCATAATAATATATTGTTAGGTTATTCAGGGGCTAGTACATGGGGCTGAAATTGGGAGGAAAAACATGTACAATTTCATAGCATGGTTGTATGGAAACTTGGAGAGGAACAGAGTTCAGGTTCTTGAGACCTTCAGGGTTAAGAATCACTGAACATAAACATATCCAACTTGGATATTCACTTCAAGTTGTTGGCATCATCATCATCAACTTCTGTAACAAGAAAGTTTTTGCATCCAGAGCGGCCAACAGCTTCGTCTTGTTGAGTATTCTGAAGATTTTGGCAACATGTACAATTAGTCAGACCACAATTAGCTGCATCAGCTCAGCTGTTTGCTCCCATATGAGCTGATCAAGGATCTCTGACCCCATCTTCGCTGCAATGTCGCCACCACCCCCTAGCTTGCCACTTGATGCCACATATGTCTTGCTCCACCATCCTGCAGATGATTCGCCAAATGCCGGTCGCATCCGGGCCGATAGCCTCTGCCTTGTTCACCACCCTCGTGTCCCTTCTCTCCATGTCTGAACATTTTGATACACAGGAGGAGGAGCTCGGTGCTGCAGGACGCAGGTCACCACCGAGATTGTCGGAGTTGGCTTGCAGTAGCTTCCTCCTTGATCCCTGCTGCTGCCTCGGCGCCGGCCGGGTTTCGCCTCCATCTGTTACATGCAGTGATAATGATGCCTTGTCAGTACATTATTGGTTTGATCGATCATCACTCGATTAGCATGTTACCAGTACACGGCGTGTCTAAAAAATGAGTTTGATGACCAATTCAAAGTGATTCCTAGCTACAGTATGTAAATCTGGAGACCTTAGTGACACATCTCCGCGACAAAATGTACTGCCACATCTCCACTCCACTTCAGTTAGGCACTCATCTTGGCGATAAAATGTCAACACCCACAACAATAGATGAGCTCACTCACACACAAAGACTCGAGTCATCTTCTTTCTTTCTTGCAAAGTACTTGCACTGTGCTGCAGGAGGAAACACAAGAGTGAACTATTTTTTCCTTATGACGGCAGCCGATTGCTTGCACTAGCCTAATAAGAATACAACTTTTAGGTAAGTTGCCAAACAGTATTGTGTGGGGATTGAAAAATCGGGTGCCATAGTTTCTTCAATACAGTGAACAACAAATAATCCTGTTATTGTTCGAAGTGGGCATCAAATACTTGACTCTTATAGCCTTTTTTAGTGTGTTAATATTTGAAAGGGGAACAGGGCAATGTGTTGCACTCCTGATGTTGTTAGAGCACTATATTTTATTGTTAATCATGCTATGTTCCAAACTCCTTTTTATTCTGCTCATATGATATTGCTCATCTTTTGTCTTCTGTCCTGATGCCTCATGTATTTATAGTAGTAACATTCTAAATTTAGTGTTTCTTGAACATGGTCAGGGACTCAGGGCAATGGATAAAATCTAAATGCTAAGTTGACTTTTTTTCCTGCGGATTTGCTTATCGTGAAGATGCACAAAGGGTTAATAGCTCAAGCATTGGATGCTGGCAAAATAGAAGTTCCTTCACCAAAGGAAGAAAATAATTCCACCGATTCGGAAGCTGCTACAGATACTGAAAACTTTCAAATTAGTGATGACGACGACGATGATCATAATCACAAGCACCGAAGACCACTGCTATGTTCCTGCACTTTAGTGTTATCTCAATCACAGCATTGAAATAGTATGATCTATTACTTCACATTTTCTGTATCATGAGGACCACTGCCACGTTGTGCCAATATAACCGTAGCCTTGAAAGGTGTCCTCTAAGTGCTGTTACCATTGATGATTTGAGTTGCAATTAACGTTCTTCACAATACGTCCAAAATCCTAACTGAGTAGCGTCAACGAGTGTTGGATTCAGATCCCACTATGATGTAACACTTGCTTGCCTGGACTATTTTCTGTACTGCAGCATTTTATGTTTCTATTTTTTTTAATTCCTAATTAGTTAGTAGGAGCGTGGGAAAAAAACGGTGCTACTAGTATTTAGGATACTAGTAGCGCTTGGTATTATAGACGCGCTACTACTATTTCGTTAGTAGTAGCGTGGGCTACTACTAACTTTTTAGCTGTAGCGTGGGTACCTGCGCTACTACTAGCTAGTTTACCCACGCTACTAGTAGCCTTTTTCCTAGTAGTAACTTTTTAGCTGTAGCGCGGGTACCCGCGCTACTACTAGCCAGTTTACCCACGCTACTAGTAGCCTTTTTCCTAGTAGTGACAGGGTGTCGCTCACGATATCGAAGGGCATTGTGGAGCCAAGTACATAGCCAGATAGGATTTTAAAACTATTGGTTAATTATGGCAAAGCATCAACACGTCTGCGTTGATCAATCACATGAGGAAAAACGATGAACAAGATAACGTGTCCTATCAAAGGGTATCGTATTTTAGTTTCCAAAATAGGTTGGCACCTACATAAAAGGCTTGGTTATTCATGCTTTTGGACTCCCGGGGGAGCGGCGCGGGCGATAACCTAGTCGCCGCCACCCCTGCCCCCCACTCCTTCCCCGCTCCTCTCGTCGCCGTCGGAGGATGCCGACGGGCAAAGCCTGCTCGGCGGATGGCGGCGGAGGGGCCTCCTCGTCACGCGCTGCGCAGTTCCATCCCCGGATGGTGCTTCGTATCTGGCGGCGCGAGCAAGCCGGGGCGGCAGCCTGTTGGACATATGCCCTAGAGGCAATCATGTATGATGATATTTCCTATGTGTTTATGAAGAAAGTTGGTCCTTGGACATTATCAATGATGTGTATCAGCAAGTACGTGACTTGTTTGTGGGACTATGCATTGTATGATGACTGTCCTAAAAGGTCCCTAGTCGAAAGGGTTGTGTGGACGCGCAGCCGACTGGACTAGCATACGACACAGTAGATGGCTCGGTCTCACTAGCCATGGAGCATTGGATGCTAGTCAGATAATATGGACTCAGAAGGATCTGGTCGGATTTGACATAGTCGGATCCGAGTCCAGATAAGGTATGAGTCGGACAGACCCAACCATGAGACGCAGCGATATGTCATCTGTGAGTCTCTAGTACAACATACGTTCTATGTCCTAAGACCTGAGCTGGCGCATGTACTCGGGATGGTGACAGACCTACTTTGGGCCGACCAAACGCTACTCCGTAACTGGGTAGTTATAAAGGTAGGTTTCGGGCTTGTCCAGACCCATGTTGCAAGACATGGTCGAGTGCTACTTGTGAGCTGCGTTGGGATTTCCCCGAAGAGGAGGGGATGATGCAGTATAGTAGAGATAAGTATTTCCCTCAGTTATGAAACCAAGGTTATCAATCCAGTAGGAGAATCACGCAACAACTCATTAGCAGCACCTGCACACAAAACAACAAATCCTCGCACCCAACGCGAACAAGGGGTTGCCAATCCCTTGGCGGTTAATTGCAAGATTAAATTGTATGGTGATATATAGATCGAACAAAAATACAAAATAAAATAAATAAAGTAAAATTGCAGCAAGGTATTTTTGGGATTTTCAATATATGATAAAGGTAGACCCGGGGGCCATAGTTTTCACTAGAGGCTTCTCTCTTGAAAATAGCATACGGTGGGTAAACAAATTACTGTTGGGCAATTGATAGAAAAGCAAATAATCATGACGATATCCAAGGCAATGATCATGTATATAGGCATCACGTCTGAGACAAGTAGACCGAAACAATTCTGCATCTACTACTATTACTACACACATCGACCGCTATCCAGCATGCATCTAGAGTATTAAGTTCATAAAGAACGGAGTAACGCCTTGATGACCCACAAGTATAGGGGATCAATCGTAGTCCTTTCGATAAGTAAGAGTGTCGAACCCAACGAGGAGCAGAAGGAAATGACAAGCGGTTTTCAGCAAGGTATTTTTTGCAAGCACTGAAATTATCGGTAGCAAGTAGTTTGATAGCAAGATAATTTGTAACAAGTGACAAGTAGCAATAGTAACTAAGGTGCAGCAAGGTAGCCCAATCCTTTTTGTAGCAAAGGACAGGCCAGAAAGATCTCTTATAATAAGCAAAGCGTTCTCGAGGACACATGGGAATTTCATCTAGTCACTTTGATCATGTTGGTTTGATTCGCGTTCGCTACTTTGATAATTTGATATGTGGGTGGACCGGTGCTTGGGTGCTATTCTTACTTGAACAAGCCTCCCACTTATGATTACCTCCTCTCGCAAGCATCCACAACTACGAAAGAAGAATTAAGATAACTCTAACCATAGCATTAAACATATGGATCCAAATCAGCCCCTTACGGAATAACGCATAAACTAGGGTTTAAGCTTCTGTCACTCTAGCAACCCATCATCTAATTACTACTCCACAATGCATTCCCATAGGCCCAAAGATGGTGAAGTGTCATGTAGTTGACATTCACATGACACCACAAAGATAATCAACAACATACATATCATCAAAATATCGAACGAATACCAAATTCACATGATTACTTATGACAAGACTTCTCCCATGTCCTCAAGAACAAAAGTAACTACTCACACATCATATTCATGTCCAGGATCAGAGGGGTATTGAATAGCATAATGGATTTTAACATATAATCTTCCACCAAATAAACCAACTAGCATCAACTACGAGATGTAATCAACACTACTAGCAACCCACAGGTACCAATCTGAGGTTTTGAGACAAAGATTGAATACAAGAGATGAACTAGGGTTTGAGATGAGATGGTGCTATTGAAGATGTTGATGAAGATTGGTCCTCCCACGATGAGAGGATCGTTGGTGATGTCGATGGCTTCGATTTCCCCCTCCCGGAGGGAAGTATCCCCGGCGGAATCGCTCCGCCGGAGAGCAAAAGTGCTCCTGCCCAAGTTCCGCCTCGAGATGGTGGCGCTCCGTCCCAAAAGTCTTCTCCTTATTTTTTTCTAGGGCAAATGGGCTTATATACCAGAAAATGGGCACCGGAGGCTGGCCAGGGGCCCCACGAGCCACCAGGGCGCGCCCGGGGGGGGTGGCGCACCCTGGTGCCTCGTGGGCACCTGGGTGGCCCCCTCTGGTACTTATTTCTTCCAATATTTTTTATTTATTCCAAAATAAATCTCCGTGAAATTTCAGCTCATTTGGAGATGTGCAGAATAGGTATCTCTGACATAGCTTTTTTAGGCCTAGAATTCCAGCTGTCGGCAATCTCCCTCCTTATGTAAATCTTGCATATTAAGAGAGAAAAGGCATTAGAATTGCTCCACAAAGTGTTATATTGATTAAAAACACTATAAATAATAGTAGGAAAACATGATGCAAAATGGACGTATCAACTCCCCCAAGCTTAGACCTCGCTTGTCCTCAAGCGAAAGCCGATATCGATAATCATGTCCACATGTTTAGAGAGAGAGGTGTCGATAAAAACAAAATACGGACATAGTAGCATCATGATCATTATTATAACAGCAATATTCATTATCATAAAACTTCTCATAAGCAAGTAACAATTCATCACAATAACGAAGTATAAGACATAAACTTTCTTGAAAACAAACAAACTATGTTCTCAATCAACAATGCAATTGCAATTCATCATATTTTCAGGAAGGGTCTCAAGTAGGAGCTTTGTAGCAAGTCCACATACTCGACCATCATTTAGTCTTCTATGATTGCTAACACTCACAACATATATATACGGAGCAAAAAGTTTCAGCCAGACACATAGAAAGATAGGGGCTTATAATTTCGCCTCCCAACTTATTCACCTCAAGGGTAATGTCAACAATAATAACTCATATCCAACTGGATATATATGCCTAGATCTTCCCCACCACATGATGCTTGCAAAAGAGAAAAATAAAAGGAATAGAGGAGAACACTATTGAATCTTACATAAAAAGTAAATACATAAAAGTAAAAGATAGGCCCTTCGCAGAGGGAAGCTGAGGTTGTCATGCGCTTTTTGTTGTTGGATGCACAAGCTCTTAATGCAAAGGAACGTCACTTTATATTGCCCCTTGTGATAGCAACCTTTATTATGCAGTTCGTCGCTTTTATTTCTTTACCATCACAAGTTCGTACAAAGCTTATTTTCCCTTACAATAAAAGTTCATACATATTTATAGGCATTTTTATTGCTTTTTGCACCGATGAAAACTTACTTGAAGGATCTTATTCAATCCATAGGTAGATATAGTGGACTCTCATGACATGAAACTGGGTTTAAGGATTTTTGATGCACAAGTAGTATCTCTACTTGGTGCGAATTTTTGGCTAGCAAAGATATTGGGCAAGCACTACATGTTGGAGGATCTATGACAATATAGCTTCTATGTGAATATAAGCAAACATAATTCATTACGTTGTCTTCCTTGTCCAACGTCAACAATTTGACATAAAATACTTAGTGGGGGCTCACAATCATAAAAGATGTCCAAGATAGTGTATTTGCATGTGAATCTTCTCTTCCCTTATTAATTTTTTCATGAATTGCATCATTGACCAATGCTATGCTTGTTAACTTTCAATAAATTTTACCACTTATACTTTTCTTTATGTAATGTCATTACTTTCCATAAGATTAGCATATGATCTTTTTCATTATTTTCATTGCTAGGATTGAAACATAAAAGTAAAGAAGCAAAAACTCAAACTACTATTTATTATATAACTCTCAACTCAATTACATAGATAGATAGATCACGAAACTAGCACTCGAAAATAGATCATACTAAACTTTTATTCAACTAAATCACGAAATCACTAAGGATCGAACTAAAAATAGGTAAAGATAATAAAAGTGATGGTGATACGATACCGGGGCACCTCCCCCAAGCTTGGCACAAGCCAAGGGGAGTGCCCATACCCATGTACTCAAGTTTCCTCCTTCGGTGATGGTGGTGGTGATGAAGTGGTGGGCTTGTCCTTCAGTTTCCGCTTGAGAACATAGTTTTCTTCCTTCAACTTGCTAATTTCTTGCTCAAGCTCCACTATCTTCTCACACAATACATTCTTGTTTTCCTGTAGAAGACGGAAAGGGATAAATTGGATCTTAGATTTGTTTACTGTGTTTGGGAGGCTCGACTTCTTGAACTCCACATGCATATCTCCTGGTTGAGATAGAGGGGCATCTTCTTCATCCGAGCTCGCGTCTTCCGTTCCCTTCATGTTGGCATCTCGCTCCTCCTTCGCGGACCATTCATAGGGGTCTATATCCCCATAGATCCTTGGATTCGAAACGTAGTGTGATACGAAGCTCTCTCCATCTGAGTCTTGAGACGACATACTTTCGGATCTGTCAGAAAAATAGCACGAAACAAGAACAGAGGAGATTTCTGCGATACGGTGGTCAAAACGTCCGGGAGTATATATAAAGAATTTTTATCTTGCAAAACAAGTAATCCAGAACAAAACGGAGTCGGGAAGGCTCACGAGGGGCCCATGAGCCACCAGGGCGCGCCTGGGGGAGGTGGCGCGCCCTGGTGCCTCGTGTGCACCTCATGGGTCCCCTTGGCTGTTTCTTATTTTTGTATTTTTTCTAACATTCCAAATCTGACAGAAAATATTTTTGTGGAATTTTTGGAGTCGGTTTACTTACCATATCACGTACCTCTTCCTTTTCAGGGTTCTGGAGTGTTCTGGAAGGTCTCTCTTATGTATTCCTCTGGTGTCATAGTTTGAATAATGTTAGTCTCAACATTAATAGGCGTACCTGAAATATAGTGCTTAATTCATTGCCCATTCACCACTCTTGGATTAGTGCCATCTGAGATGTTTATTTTGATGGCTCCAGAGCGATAAATTTCTTCGATGATATACGGTCCTTCCCATTTAGAGAGAAGTTTTCCTGCAAAGAATCTCAAACGAGAATTGTACAATAGAACTTGCTCACCCACTTTAAACTCCCGTTTTTGAATTATTTTATCATGCCATCTTTTAACTTTTTCTTTAAACAATTTGGCATTTTCATAAGCTTGGGTTCTCCATTCATCTAATGAGCTAATATCAAATAACCTCTTTTCACCGACAAGTTTAAAATCATAATTGAGTTCTTTGATTGCCCAATATGCTTTATGTTCTAACTCAAGAGGTAAATGACATGCTTTTCCATAAACCATTTTATAAGGAGACATACCCATATGATTTTTATAAGCAGTTCTATAAGCCCATAATGCATCGTCAAGTTTCTTAGACCAATTCTTTCTAGATCTATTGACGGTCTTTTGCAAAATTAATTTTATTTCTCTATTGCTCAATTCAACTTGACCACTAGATTGAGGGTGATAGGGGGATGCAACTCTATGGTTGACATCATATTTAGCAAGCAGTTTACGAAATGCACCATGAATGAAATGTGAACCACCATCAGTCATTAAATATCTAGGGACTCCGAACCTTGGGAAAATAACTTCTTTAAGTATTTTAATAGAAGTGTTATGATCAGCACTACTAGTTGGAATAGCTTCTACCCACTTAGTAACGTAATCAACAGCAACTAAAATATGAGTATACCCATTGGATTTAGGAAAAGGTCCCATATAATCAAATCCCCAAACATCAAATGGTTCAACAGCAAGTGAATAATTCATAGGCATTTCTTGACGTCTACTAATATTACCAATTCTTTGACATTCATCACAAGATAAGATAAACTTACGAGCATCCTTGAAAAGAGTAGGCCAATAAAAACCAGATTGTAATACCTTGTGTGCAGTTCTGTCTCCCGCATGGTGTCCTCCGTAAGCCTCGGAATGACACTTCCGTATGATTTGTTCCAGTTCATGCTCAGGTATACAACGTCTAATAATACCATCTACTCCTTCTTTATAAAGATGTGGGTCATCCCAGAAGTAATGTCTTAAATCAAAGAAGAACTTTTTCTTTTATTGGTATGTGAAACTAGGTGGTATAAATTTAGCAACAATATAATTAGCATAGTCTGCATACCAAGGAGTATTACGAGAAGCATTTATGACAGCTAATTGTTCATCAGGAAAATCATCATTAATAGGAAGTGGGTAATCAAGAACATTTTCCATTCTAGACAAATTATCTGCTATGGGATTCTCTGCTCCCTTTCTATCAATAATATGCAAGTCAAATTCTTGTAGCAATAGAACCCACCTAATGAGTCTAGGTTTAGCATCTTTCTTTTCCATAAGATATTTAATAGCAGCATGATCGGTGTGAACAGTTACTTTAGAATCAACTATGCAAGACCTGAATTTATCACATGCAAACACAACTGCTAGAAATTCTTTCTCAGTAGTAGCATAATTTCTTTGAGCACTGTCTAGAGTTTTACTAGCATAATGGATAACATTTAATTTCTTATCAACTCTCTGTCCTAGAACAGCACCAACAGCATAATCACTAGCATCACACATAATTTCAAAAGGCAAGTTCCAATCAGGTGGTTGAACAATAGGTGCAGAGGTTAAGGCTTTCTTAAGTGTTTCAAAGGCTTCTACACAATCATCATCAAAAACAAATGGAACATCTTTTTGCAAGAGATTAGTAAGAGGCCTAGAAATTTTAGAGAAGTCTTTAATAAACCTCCTATAAAAAACCAGCATGACCAAGGAAGCTTCTTATACCTTTGATATCTTTAGGACATGGCATTTTCTCAATTGCATCCACTTTAGCCTTATCTACTTCAATACCTCTTTCAGAAATTTTATGCCCCAAGACAATACCTTCATTCACCATAAAGTGGCACTTCTCCCAATTCAAGACAAGATTAGTTTGTTCACATCTCTGCAAAACTCGATCAAGGTTGCTTAAGCAGTCATCAAAAGAAGTTCCGTAAACGGAAAAATCATCCATGAAAACCTCAACAATCTTTTCACAAAAATCAGAGAATATAGCGGTCATACATCTTTGAAAGGTAGCAGGTGCATTGCATAAACCAAAAGGCATACGTCTATAAGCATAAGTTCCAAAAGGACAAGTAAAGGTGGTTTTCTCTTGGTCGACTTGTGATACAGGTATTTGAGAGAAACCAAAATAACCATCTAGAAAACAAAAGTGTGTATGCTTGGACAATCTTTCTAACATTTGATCAATAAAAGGTAGGGGGTAATGATCTTTTCTAGTGGCTTTGTTTAATTTTCTAAAATCAATTACCATCCTATAACCAGTTACAATTCTTTGTGGAATGAGTTCATTTTTATCATTAGGAACAATGGTAATACCTCCTTTCTTAGGGACACAATGCACGGGACTTACCCATCTACTATCAGCTATGGGATAGATTATACCTGCTTCCAGAAGCTTTAATATTTCGGTTCTTACCACCTCTTTCATCTTGGGATTTAATGGTCGTTGGTGGTCGACAACTGGTTTAGCATCAGGCTCCATATTAATTTTGTGTTGACATAGAGTGGGGCTAATGCCCTTAAGATCATCAAGAGTATATCCAATAGCAGTGCGGTGCTTCCTCAGAGTTTTTAGTAATCTCTTTTCTTCATGCTCTGAAAGGTTAGCACTAATAATAACAGGATATATCTTCTTTTCATCTAGATAAGCATATTTCAATGTATCAGGTAATTGCTTCAATTCAAATACAGGGTCACCCTTAGGTGTAGGAGGGCCTCCAAGAGTTTCTACAGGCAAATTGTGTTTAAGGATAGGTGGTTGATCAAAGAACATCCTATCTATTTCATTTCTTTCATTCATATGCATATCATTTTCATGGTCCAGTAAATATTGTTCTAACGGATCAGTAGGAGGTACGGCAATAGAAGCAAGACCAATAATTTCATCTTTACTAGGCAATTCTCTATCATGAGATTGTCTACGAAACTTGGAGAAATTAAACTCATGAGACATACCACCAAAATTAACACTAACAGTTTCTTTAGCGCAATCAATCTTGGCATTAATAGTGTTCAAGAAAGGTCTACCAAATATAATGGGACAAAAATCATCTTGTGGAGAACCAAGGACTAGAAAATAAGTAGGGTATTTTATTTTTTCCACACAAGACTTCAACATCTCTAACGATCCCAAGCGGTGTAATGGTATCTCTGTTTGCAAGCTTAATAGTAACATCAATGTCCTCTATTTCAATAGGTGCAATATCATTCATAATTTCTTGATATAAGGTAAACGGAATAGCACTCACACTAGCACCCAAATCACATAAGCCATGATAACAATGATCTCCTATTTTAACAGAGACAACAGGCATGCCTACTACAGGTCTGTTTTTATCTTTAGGATCTGGTTTAGCGATTCTAGCTGCTTCATCACAGAAGTAAATAACATGCCCATCTATATTATCGACCAAGAGATCTTTAACCATAGCAACATTAGGTTCAACTTTAATTTGTTCAGAGGGTCTAGGTGCTCTAATATTACTTTTGTTAACCACAGTTGAAACTTTAGCATGTTCCTTAATCCTAACAGGAAAAGGTGGTTTCTCAATATAAGCAGTAGGCACAACTGGATCAACATGGTAAACAATTGTTTCTTCTTTAACACTAACGGGTTCCTCAATCTTTTTTTAACAGGGGGATGATATTTGAACCACTTCTCCTTAGGGAGATCAACATGAGTAGCTAATGATTCACAAAAGGAAGCTACTATCTCAGAGTCAAGTCCATATTTAGTGCTAAACTTATGAAAAGCATCGGTATCCATAAAAGATTTAACACAATCAAACTCAAGTATTATACATGACTCATTACCTTTGTCGAGTTCCCAATCTTCAGAGTTGCGTTTAATTCTTTCTAGAAGATCCCATCTGAATTCAATAGTTTTCTTCATAAAGGAGCCAGTCGAAGAAGAATCGAGCATGGTTTGATCATCATGAGAAAGCCGAGCATAAAAATTCTGTAAGATAATTTCTCTTGAGAGCTCATGATTGGGGCATGTGTACATCATGTACTTAAGCCTCCCCCAAGCTTGAGCGATGCTTTCTCCTTCACGAGGCCAAAAATTATATATATAATTCCGATCACGATGAACCAAATGCATAGGATAAAATTTCTGGTGGAATTCCAGTTTCAATCGGTTCCAGTCCCTTGTATCAGTATCATCACAAAGCCTATACCATGTCAATGCCTTTCCCTCCAAAGATAAAGGGAATACTTTCATCTTAACTCCATCTCCGGATAAATCTGCAAGCTTAAACAATCCACAAATTTCATCCACATAGATCAAGTGCATATCAGGATGTATTGTTCCATCTCCTGCATAAGGATTAGCTAGCAGTTTCTCTATCATACCCGAAGGAATCTCATAACAAATATTTTTAGTAGGTGCAGTAGGTTGAGGAGCAACTATTTGTGCTTCCGGTCGAGGTGAAGATACCCTGAACAAGCCCCTCAAAGGATTACTTTCCATAGTGACAAGTGACAGTAAATTTCAGCACGTAATATAAATGTTTCCTTACCAAATTCCACTCACCAAAGGCGCTTCACTCCCCGGCAACGGCGCCAGAAAAGAGTCTTGATGACCCACAAGTATAGGGGATCAATCATAGTCCTTTCGATAAGTAACAGTGTCAAACCCAACGAGGAGCAGAAGGAAATGACAAGTGGTTTTCAGCAAGGTATTTTCTGCAAGCACTGAAATTATCGGTAGCAAGTAGTTTGATAGCAAGATAATTTGTAACAAGTGACAAGTAGCAATAGTAACTAAGGTGCAGCAAGGTAGCCCAATCCTTTTTGTAGCAAAGGACAGGCCGGAAAGATCTCTTATAATAAGCAAAGCGTTCTCGAGGACACATGGGAATTTCATCTAGTCACTTTGATCATGTTGGTTTGATTCGCGTTCGCTACTTTGATAATTTGATATGTGGGTGGACCGGTGCTTGGGTGCTGTTCTTACTTGAACAAGCCTCCCACTTATGATTACCCCCTCTCGCAAGCATCCGCAACTACGAAAGAAGAATTAAGATAACTCTAACCATATCATTAAACATAGGGATCCAAATCAGCCCCTTACGGAATAGCGCATAAACTAGGGTTTAAGCTTCTGTCACTCTAGCAACCCATCATCTAATTACTACTCCACAATGCATTCCCTTAGGCCCAAAGATGGTGAAGTGTCATGTAGTCGACGTTCACATGACACCACTAAGAGAATCAACAACATACATATCATCAAAATATCGAACGAATACCAAATTCACATGATTACTTATGACAAGACTTCTCCCATGTCCTCAAGAACAAAAGTAACTACTCACACATCATATTCATGTCCAAGATCAGAGGGGTATTGAATAGCATAATGGATCTGAACATATAATCTTCCACCAAATAAACTAACTAGCATCAACTACGAGATGTAATCAACACTACTAGCAACCCACAGGTACCAATCTGAGGTTTTGAGACAAAGATTGAATACAAGAGATGAACTAGGGTTTGAGATGAGATGGTGCTGTTGAAGAGGTTGATGAAGATTGGTCCTCCCACGATGAGAGGATCGTTGGTGATGTCGATGGCTTCGATTTCCCCCTCCCGGAGGGAAGCATCCCCGGCGGAATTGCTCCGCTGGAGAGAAAAAGTGCTCCTGCCCAAGTTCCACCTCGAGACGGCGGCGCTCCATCCCAAAAGTATTCTCCTTATTTTTTCTAGGGCAAATGGGCTTATATACCAGAAAATGGGCACCGAAGGCTGGCCAGGGGCCCCACGAGCCACCAGGGCGCGCCTGGGGGGGGTGGCGTGCCTTGGTGCCTCGTGGGCACCTGGGTGGCCCCCTCTGGTACTTATTCCTTCCAATATTTTTTATTTATTCCAAAATAAATCTCTATGAAATTTCAGCTCCGTGAATAGGTATCTCTGACATAGCTTTTTCAGGTCCAGAATTCCAGCTGCCGGCAATCTCCCTCCTTATGTAAATCTTGCATATTAAGAGAGAAAAGGCATTAGAATTGCTCCATAAAGTGTTATATTGATTAAAAACACTATAAATAACAGTAGGAAAACATGATGCAAAATGGACGTATCACGCCTTAAGCAAGATGACATGATGTAGACAAAGTAAACTCACGCAAGAATAATCCCCATCTTTTTGCCCTTAATAGCAATGATACATACGTGTCATGTCCCTTTCTGTCACTGGGATTGAGCACCGCAAGATCGAACCCATTACAAAGCACCTCTCCCATTGCAAGATAAATCAATCTAGTTGGCCAAACCAAATCAATAGATCGGAGAGAAATACGAAGCTATAATAATCATGCATAAAAGAGTTCAGAGAAAACTCACAATTCATCGGATCCCAACAAACACACCGCAAAAAGTGATTACATCGGATATAACTCCAAGAACATCGAGGAGAACATTGTATTGAAGATCAAAAAGAGAGAAGAAGCCATCTAGCTACTAACTATGGACCCGAAGTTCTGTGGTAAACTACTCACGCATCATCGGAAGGGCAGCAAGGTTGATGGAGAGCCCCTCCGTGATCGAATCCCCCTCCGGCGGAGTGCCGGAAAAGGCCTCCAGATGGGATCTCTCGAGAACAGGAACTTGCGGCGGCGGAAAAAGTATTTTGTCGACTCCTCTGTTGGTTTCCCGATTTTAGAGAATTTATAGAGCTGGAATTAGGTCAAACGGAGAATAGGTGGGCCCACGAGGCACCAGGGCGCCCCCCCCCTGGAGCGTGCCCTGGTGGCTCGTGGCCACCTCCTCTGTCTTTTAGCCCTCTCCCGAAGCTTCTAGTGTCTCTTATGTCTAGAAAAAAAATCTCCAAAAAGTTTCGTGACATTTGGACTTCGTTTGGTACTGATTTTCTGGAAAAACCAAAAACAGGCAAAAAACAGCAACTGGCACTGGCACTGAGTTAATAGGTTAGTCCCAAGAAATGATATATAATTGCTTGTAAGTGTATATAAAATATCCAAGATTGATAATATAATAGCATGGAACGATCAAAAATTATAGATACGTTGGAGACGTATCAAGCATCCCCAAGCTTAATTCCTGCTCGTCCTCGAGTAGGTAAATGATAAAAACAGAATTTTTGATGTGGAATGCTACCTATCATATTCATCATATACTCTTTTCTTTTGTGGCATGGACATTTGGACTTGAATGATTCAAAGCAATAGTCTATAGTTTGACATGAAGATATAAATACTCAAGCATACTAACAAGCAACCATGTCTTTCAAAATATCAACGCTAAAGAAAGTTATCCCTAGCCCATTATGCTCAATCATTGATCCATTCATGAAACACACTCAATATTAGCTACACCCAATGCACAAGTATGACAATAGTGCTCTCTAGTTCGCGCTTTGTAAGAGAAGATGGAGACTCAAAATAAAAATAAAAATTGCATAAAAGTAAATAGATAGGCCCTTCACAGAGGGAAGCATAGATTTGCAGAGGTGCTAGAGCTCAAAGCTTTAAATTAGAGAGATAAAATTTATTTTGAGAGGCATGCTTTTCCTGTCAACGAAAACGACCGAGAATTCCCAATATCTTCCATGCTAGACACATCATAGGCGGTTCCCAAACAGAAAATAAAATTTATTTCCGTTCCACCATTCTTTCACAATCCATGGCTAGCCGTATTCACGGGTGCCCTCCATACCAACACTTTCCAAGAAATTTATTATTATCATCATATTAAAAAATTCATTTCATTTCATTTCGGGACTAGGCATCCCTATTACCTGCCACTCTCTCGTGAAATGACAAGTGAATAAACACTCATCATGAGAATAACACACCTAGCATGAAAAATATTGGCTACCCCCTGCCGCTTCATGAGCGGTACGGGCACACAAAACAGAAAATTGTTTTGAAAAATTAGAGTTGGCACATGCAAATTTACTTGGAACGGCATGGAAATACCGCATATAGGTAGGTATGGTGGACTCATTTGGCACAACTTGGGTTTAAGGAGTTGGATGCACAAGCAGTATTCCCGCTTAGTACAAATGAAGGCTAGCAAATAGATTGAGAAGCAACCAACCAAAAATACAAAAACGGTCATAAACATGCATTGAACATAACTAACACTGAATAATGCACCATAAGTAGGATATAATTTCGTTGCATAACTATTGACTTTATGTGCATGCATAGGGAATCACAAACCTTAACACCAATATTCTTACTAAATCACAATTACTCACTAACATGACTCACATATTATCATCTCCATATCGCAAAACTATTGCAAGGAATCAAACTTATCATATCCAATGATCTTTCATGAAAGTTTTTATTATATCCCTCTTGAATATTCATCACTTTGGGATCAAATTCATACCTTGTGCAAATTACCATTACTATTATCAATTCTCAAAAAGATATAAGTGAAGCAATGAGAGTGCAAATATTTCTTCAAAATTTAATCTTATAAACTCTCAAAATAATATAAGTGAAGCACGAGAGTTCAAATATTTCTTCAAAATATAGCCACCACCGTGCTCAAAAAGATTTAAGTGAAGTACTAGAGCAACTGCCTAGCTCAAAAAATTTAAGTGAAGCACATAGAGTATTCTAACAAATCATGATAAATGTGTGGCTCTCTCAAATAGGTGTGTCCAGCAAAGATGATTGTGACAAACTAAAAAGCAAACAAAGCAAAGACTCATATAATACACGATGCTCCAAGCAAAACTCATAATATGTGACGAATAAAAATATAGCTCCAAGTAAAATTACCGATAGTTGGTAGAAGAAAGAGGGGATGCCTTCCGGGGCATCCCCAAGCTTAGTTGCTTGAGTCTTCCTTGAATATTACCTTGGGTTGCCTTGGGCATCCCTAAGCTTAGGCTCTTGCCACTCCTTATTCCTTCATCCACCGTGATCTCACTCAAAACTTGAAAACTTCAATCACACAAAACTCAACAAAACCTTCGTGAGCTCCGTTAGTATGACAAACAAATCTTTAACTTAAAGTACTGTAGTAAATTGATTCATATTTAATATTGGAATAATTCTACTGTGCTAGAACTTCTCCATGACTCATACCCCCCGATACGATCCATAGATTCATCAAAATAAGCAAACTATGCAATAAAAACAGAATCTGTCTAAACCAGAACAGTCTGTAAAGATCTATTTAAAAGATATACTTTTGTAACTCCAAAAATTCTGAAAAATTAGGACAACGTGGGAAATTCATATACCAATACTGTGTAAAAATTTCAGATTTTTTTGACGCACCAGTACAGAATTAAAATTCCAGCATTGGATGCAAAACTTTCTGTTTTCCAAACAGCATCAATTATACTATCTTCCAAATCATCCCAAAGGCTTTACTTGGCACAAACACTAATTAAAACATAAAAACACAATCATAACAGAGTCTATAATTATGTAAACACACAAGAATAGAAATAAAAAGCAAACATTTATTTTATTCATTGGGTTGCCTCCCAACAAGCGCTATTGTTTTATGCCCTTAGCTAGGCATAATGGATAATTTCAAGTATTGTCATCCTTCAAGTTGATTCCATAAGTGGTCCTCATAATGGATTCATAAGGTGCTTTAATTCTTTTCCTAGGGAAGTGTTCCATCGCTTTCTTTAGTGGAAATTGAAATATTATATTACCCTCTTTCATATCAATAATAGCACCAATAGTTCGAAGAAAAGGCCTACCAAGTATTATGGGGTAAGAAGGATTGCATTCAATGTCAAGAACAATAAAGTCCACGGGCACATAATTTCTATTTGCAATAATAAGCACATCATTAATTCTACCCAATGGCTTTTTAATAGTAGAATCCGCAAGATGCAAATTAAGAGAACATTCATCTATATTGGTAAAACCTAGTACATCACATAGAGATTTTGGAATTGTGGAAACGCTAGAACCTAAATCACATAAAGCATTGCACTCATAAGTTCTAATTTTAACTTTAATGGTGGGTTCCCACTCATCATATAATTTTCTAGGGATTGAAATTTCTAGTTCTAGCTTTTCTTCTAACGCTTTCATCATCGCTTCTACAATATGCTTAGTAAAAGCCTTATTTTGTTCATAAGCGTTGGGTGAATTTAGCATGGATTGTAGCAAAGAAATACACTCAATCAAAGAGCAACTATCATAATTAAAATCTTTGTAATCCAAGAGAGTGGGCACATCGCTAGTGAAAGTTTTTACCTCTCCAAACCCACTTTTATCAAAAAATTTATCAAGATTTTCACCCTCGGAATTATGGGGACACCTTCTAGCGAAAGTTGACTCTTCTTCAGTCCCCTTTTCATCAAGTTTTATATTGGTAAACAAGGAATCAATAGATGAAACACCAATCATTTTAATATCCTCATCATTACTATGATAGAAACCGGGAGGAATAGCCGTTTCTAAAAATTCCCATTTAGGTTTTAGCATAGCGGTTCTTTTCTTACTCTCATCCATGGAGACATATAAAGCTTTAATTCATTCATTAATATCAATCTTGGGTGGCAAAATTTTAGTCTTAAGATTTTCCACATCATAAATAATTCTATCAATGCTCCTAGACATATCATCAAGTTTACTCAATTTTTTTTCTATCGTAGTGTTGAAAACCTTTTGAGCATTAATAAATTATTTAATATTACTTTCAAGATCAGAGGGCATCCTATTGTTATTATTATAAGAATTACCATAGGGATTGCCATAATTATTAGAGGAATTTCCAGGAAACGGCCTAGGATTAAAATTACCTCTATAAGCATTACTATTAAAATTGTTTCGCGAGACAAAATTCACATCTACGGGATCAATATTTTGCTCAATCAAGGTGGATAAAGGCACATCATTAGGATCAATAGGAGTATTTTTTGCTAGCAACCAATTTCATAAGCGCATCAACTTTATCACTCAAAGTATTAATTTCTTCAACAGAATTCACTTTTTTACTAGTAGGAACTCTTTCAGTATGCCATTGTGAATAATTTGCCATAATATTATCAAGCAATTTAGTAGCCTCTCCCAATGTAATCTCCATAAAAGTACCACCCGCGGCGGAATCTAAAAGATTTCTAGAAACAAAATTTAATCCCGCATAAATTTTTTGTATGATCATCCACAAATTTGAACCATGAGTAGGGCAATTTCTTATCATTAATTTCATCCTTTCCCAAGATTGGGCAACATGTTCATGATCTAGTTGCTTGAAATTCATAATTTGATTTCTAAGGGAAATAATTTTCGCGGGAGGAAAATACTTGGTAATAAAAGCATCTTTACACCTATCCCAAGAATCGATACTATTTCGTGGTAAAGATGAAAACCAAATTTTTACACGATCCCGCAATGAGAATGGGAATAATTTTAATTTCACAATATCATTATCCACATCTTTTTTATTTTGCATATCACACAATTCTACGAAAGTGTTAAGATGGGATGCAGCATCTTCATTAGGACTACCAGAAAATTGTTCTTTCATAACAAGATTTAGCAAAGCGGCATTAATATCACAAGTCTCCGCACTAGCGGCGGGACGAGCAATCGGAGTACTAATAAAATAATTATTATTAGTATTGGAAAAATCACACAATTTTGTATTTTCTTGAGACATAGTGGCTACGCAAACAAGATAACAAGCAAGCAAACAAGCAAACAAGAAAAAGGCAAACGGAAAATATTTTTGTATTTTTGTATAACTTTTTAGAAGTGGGGGAGATGAAAACGAGAGGCAAAGGAAAATAAAATAAATGCAAGGAGATGAAAGTTTATGCGTATGTACTTGATAGATGTTGATGATGTCTCCCCGACAACGGCGCTAGAAATTCTTCCTGCTACTTGTGAGCTGCGTTGGGATTTCCCCGAAGAGGAGGGGATGATGCAGTACAGTAGAGATAAGTATTTCCCTCAGTTATGAAACCAAGGTTATCAATCCAGTAGGAGAATCACGCAACAACTCGTACACAAAACAAAAAATCCTCGCACCCAACGCGAACAAGGGGTTGTCAATCCCTTGGCGGTTAATTGCAAGATTAAATTGTATGGTGATAGATAGATAGATCGAACAAAAATAGAAAATAAAATAAATAAAGTAAAATTGCAGCAAGGTATTTTTGGGATTTTCAATATATGATAAAGGTAGACCCGGGGGCCATAGTTTTCACTAGAGGCTTCTCGCTTGAAAATAGCATACGGTGGGTAAACAAATTACTGTTGGGCAATTGATAGAAAAGCAAATAATCATGATGATATCCAAGGCAATGATCATGTATATAGGCATCACGTCCGAGAGAAGTAGACCGAAACGATTCTGTATCTACTACTATTACTCCACACATCGACCGCTATCCAGCATGCATATAGAGTATTAAGTTCATAAAGAACGGAGTAAAGCCTTAAGCAAGATGACATGATGTAGACAAAATAAACTCACGCATGAATAAACCCCATCTTTTTACCCTTAATAGCAACGATACATACGTGTCATGTCCCTTTCTGTCACTGGGATTGAGCACCGCAAGATCGAACCCATTACAAAGCACCTCTCCCATTGCAAGATAAATCAATCTAGTTGGCCAAACCAAATCAATAGATCGGAGAGAAATATGAAGCTATAATAATCATGCATAAAAGAGTTTAGAGAAAAATCAAATAATATTCATGGATAATCTGATCATAAACTCACAATTCATCGGATCCCAACAAACACACCGCAAAAAGTGATTACATCGGATAGAACTCCAAGAACATCGAGGAGAACACTATATTGAAGATCAAAAAGAGAGAAGAAGCCATATAGCTACTAACTATGGGCCCGAAGGTCTGTGGTAAACTACTCACGCATCATCGGAAGGGCATCAAGGTTGATGGAGAGCCCCTCCATGATCGAATCCCCCTCCGGCGGAGTGCCGGAAAAGGCCTCCAGATGGGATCTCTCGAGAACAGGAACTTGCGGTGGCGGAAAAAGTATTTCGTGGACTCCTCTGTTCGTTTCTCGATTTTAGAGAATTTATAGAGGTGGAATTAGGTCAAACGGAGCAGAGGTGGGCCCACGAGGCACCAGGGCATGCCACCCCCCTGGGGCGTGCCCTGGTGGCTCGTGGCCACCTCCTGTGTCTTCTGGCCCTCTCCCAAAGCTTCTAGTGTCTCTTATGTCCAGAAAAAAATCTCCAAAAAAGTTTTGTGACATTTGGACTTCGTTTGGTACTGATATTCTGGAAAACCAAAAACAGGCAAAAAACAACAACTGGCACTGGGCACTGAGTTAATAGGTTAGTCCCAAAAAATGATATATAATTGCTTGTAAGTGTAGAGGTACGACACACTCATTAGGTTAATCGCCTCGGCACCGTCATTAGGGCTTTGCATGGGTTGCAACTAGCCACCTCCACTCGCCGCCAGCTGTGTGACCGGACCTAGCAGTCCGCCGCACGGCGTTCCTCCCACACGCGCGGACACCATTAGAGGCAGTGCACTTGTGCCGCTCCGGCGAACCTGTACGTGGGATCCGATCGGCTACTGTAACGACCCGGTTCCGAAAAGGATCCAAGTCTCTGTGCTTAAGTGCCATCCCTGGATCGGTATGCTAGCACACACAGTACTCGATGAAATAACAAAAAATCACATGTATAAAATAACGTAAATACTATTACCTTAATCCTTACAGCGGAAATAACATCAAAGGTTGTGGAGTCCCATCAACACCAACGGCAAAGTTGAGTGTAGACAACGTAACCCTATCGTATCGCTTACTCGTCATATAATTCCTGCAACATGAGATGTTGTAGCCGTGTAGGTCAGTACATTGAATGTACTGGCAAGTCACACCGTAAGAGATGTATAAAGGTCCTACTTCTACATGCAATATTGTTGGTAGAAGGTTCTAAGTTTAATTTGTATAAAGCTGATTTTTCCCTATCATCAAAAAGAATATCAAATTATTACTACAAAGCTTATCATAATATGATTGAGATGGTTTCTCCACTCAATCTATACCCAAGTTGATTAAAACCGATGAAATTAGTAAATGTGATGAGATCGCTCAAATTCCCAATTTCCAGATGCTCAAATTGTCCATAACCGGGGACACGGCTAATCGATTAGTTTTACACTATGTAGAGGTTTGCGCACTTTTCCCCACAAGACCCGATCACCTCCTTTGTAGTCCTCGCACTGCCTGGTGTTTGAGAACCGAAAAATCGAGACATAGTCTTTCAGAAGCATTTCCCCTTGACCATGGGTAGACCGGTACACCTACATATATAACTACATCAGCTAGCCTACCCGGAAAGAGGTCACGCAACGTACTCAACTAAGCCAGAGCCCATATTAGCTTGTGGCTATGCAGGTAAGCTTCTAGTCATGATTTTTTTTGATAAATCTCTTTGAGCCTGGGTGGCATTCCATAGGGAGATTCTCCGGGTACTCCGGTATCCCCTTGGGCAACCACTTGTTTCTCCATGTGCCCGGGCTAGTCCACTGGTTACTCCAGGGTGCCCCTACCATTCCACCCAGATGCGTGTTAATGTTGCCACCTTAAGGTTACCCAAAATTATTATCTCTCTCGCAACTTGCATGAATCACACATACCAATCCCCGTCTACAAAAGCATAGCAAAACTCCTACAACGTTGGCGACAATGGAGTAAAGGCTCAGACCTACCTCAATGAACTACTGGGTTTATAGTATAGCCAACTTATATATATTCATGCAATCCTACATCAAAAGGACTAATGCATATAGAGAACATAGGTATTAAAGGGGCATGATCAAGATGTAACTTGCCTTGTACTGTTGATGAAGATTATTTGCTCTCAAAATCATGATAGTTCTACTCATCACATTCCGATCAATCTATCGTGAGCAAGCAATTATAACCACACATAAGCAATCACTCAAAGATCAAAAAGAAACCAAACAAAAGACTCATGAAACTCCAAAAGAATCAAACAAAGTTTTTTGGACAGAAACATATTTTTTTAATAGAAGAAAACATTATAAAACTTTAGTTTAACATAAAGTATTTGCTATTAGTTTTAATTAGCAAAAAGAATCAACCAAAAGGTTTTATAATGCAAAAGTTATGGCCTAATTGAGATAGATCTTAAATTTGATCAGATTCAATTTTGTTATATAAACAAAAAATATTTTTATTAGTCCTTTGGATAGATATAACATATAGAAATCAGTAGCAAAAAGAATTAATCAAAAACCTATTTTTAAATAAAAGTTATTAGCAATCTAGGGTTTAAAGCAAATTTGGTCAAATTCAAATTTAAAAAGTTCGAACATATTTTTAGTTTGGTTCTCTGGATAGATGATATTTTTGTGAAACCGTAGGAAAAATAATCACTAAATTTGGATCTATAGATTTAAAGATATGGTAAAAGGAAAATTGGAATAGAATCTGAAATTGAAAAGGTTAAATTTCGGCCAACCGTGGCAGAATTGCCACATGGTGCCCTGTGAGCGACTGCGGGCGGATGACCGGGACTTAGGGAATTCGGCGCCTGCGGCAGCTAAGCGAGAAAACCAGGGCGGCTCAGTTCGACTAAACCCAAAAAAACGCATACCGATTCGTTTAAAAGAGACGATCTAATCTATGACGTCAAAAATTAGATCGAACGGAGGAGATTCGCCTGTGCTTACCGCGGTGGAGGAAAAGAAGACGGCGGCGAGTGCGGCTCGGCGTTGACAGTGGCGGGGGCTCCGGTGGTCGGCGGCGTCGGGCGAGGTCACGGGAGATGCGCTTCGGCGAGGGGGTCCCGGTGGTGGCGTCTGCGGCCGTTGGGGATGACGAGAGCGAGCGGGGCGTCGTCGAGGGAGCTTCGGTGGTCGACGCGCTCCGGCGAGAGCGGCGGTGAAGAGGCGATGGCTCTGGTAAGATATGGGCGGAGAAAATATGTCAAGGAGGTGCACGGAGACGAGTTAAGACAATAAACAGAGGACGGGATCTCGAGGAAGCTCACCGGCGATGAAATCGACGGCGAACGGCTGCGGCTCCGGAGAGATTGGAATGGCGAGAACGGGCGATACGAGTTTGAGGGAAAAAGAGGGCCGGGGCCTCAGGTATATATAGGGGCAAAAACATGAGAGAGGGGTCGGCCTCGGGATAGAATCCCGAGCGAATCAAAATTCGGCCGGCGAGTTCGTGTTCATGGCGGACTCTTGTCCGTGACTTGAGGAGGAAGAAGACGACGCGGGGCCCACTTGTCGGTGACGCGGAGAGAAAAGGGAGGCAGCGGGCGACCGAGGCGTAGCGCTTCGGCGCTCGCGCGGGCCGTGAGCGGAAATGGCGAGTGGGCCTGGCGGTTAGCGCCGGCCTGCTAGCTGGAGTTCTTTTTTTATATAAGACACAGAAGAAAAGTCATAAAAGAAAAAAAGAGATAAATTTTTCCTAGACAATATATATATATCAAAATTCTTATGATAAAACAAATAATAATATGAACTATTTTTCAGAGGCAAATAAATTACTTTAAAAAATATATTTTTTTGTAATAACTTCAAATTGGATTTGAATTTGATTTTCAAATCTTTTGCAAATAGTTTCTGTTTTATTTATTCTAATACTTTTCACATCTTCTCTGAATTTTGAAGGGTCATATTTCCTTCACTCATATATTTTTAATTCAAAGAATTTGAGATGATTTGAAATTCCAACAGAAAAGGGAGAAAACTCCCAATTAGGCTTTCAAATAAGTTTTGAAAGTGGTACTCATCACTCCCTACTCTATTTCATAATTTTTGAAGAAGTCCTATTATCTTCTTGCTACTTGTAGTCTGCGTTGGTATTTCCCCGAAGAGGAGAGGATGATGCAGTATAGTAGAGATAAGTATTTCCCTCAGTTAAGAAACAAGGTTATCAATCCAGTAGGAGAACCAAGCAAAATTCCATTAAGCGCACCTGCACACACAAGAGGAAACACTTGCACCCAACGCAAATAAGAGGGTTGTCAATCCTCTTAGCGGTTATTTGCAAGGATTAAATCTTATCGAGGTAAATAGATAAACTAAAACACTAATTAAAATAAAAGTAAATAAATCGCAGCAAGGTATTTTTAGGTTTTTTATATGATAAAGATAGACCCGGGGACCATAGTTTTCACTAGAGGCTTCTCTCTCGAGCACAGAAACATACGGTGGGTAAACAAATTACTGTTGGGCAATTGATAGAAAAGCGAATAATTATGATGGATTCATGGCAATGATCATGTATATAGGCATCACGTCCGAGACAAGTAGACCGATTCCTGCCTGCATCTACTACTATAACTCCACTCATCGACCGCTATCCAGCATGCATCTAGAGTATTAAGTTAATAAAAACAGAGTAACGCCTTAAGCAAGATGACATGATGTAGAGAAGCAAATTCAAGCAATATGAATAAACTTCATCTTTTTATCCTTAATGGCAACAATACAAATACGTGTCATGTCCCCTTCTGTCACTGGGATTGAGCACCGCAAGATTGAACCCATCACAAAGCACCTCTCCCATTGCAAGATAAATCAATCTAGTAGGCCAAACCAAATCGATAGATCAGAGAGAAATACAAAGCTATAACAATCATGCATAAAAGAGTTTAGAGAAGACTCAAATATTTCTCATGAATAATCTGATCATAAACTCACAATTCATCGGATCCCAACAAACACACCGCAAAAGAAGATTACATCGGATAGAACTCCAAGAACATTGAGGAGAACATTGTATTGAAGATCAAAGAGAGAGAAGAAGCCATCTAGCTACTAGCTATGGACCCGTAGGTCTGTTGTAAACTACTCACACATCACCGGAAGGGCAGCAAGGTTGATGTAGAAGCCCTCCATGATCGATTCCCCCTCCGGTAGAGTACCGGAAAAGGCCTCCAGATGGGATCGCGGATGAACAGAGGCTTGTGGCGGCAGAAAGGTTTTCTCTTCTGGCTCTCTGGGGGTTTCCCAATATTTGTGAATTTATAGAAGTGGAATTAGGTCAAACGGAGTCACGTGGGCCCCACAAGGCAGCACAGCGCGCCCCCCTGGGGCCGCGCCCTGTTGGCTTGGGAAGCCTCCGTGAGGCTTCTGGCCTCCTCCCGAAGCTTCCAAGGTTTCTTTTGTCCAGAAAAAAATCTCCAAAAAGTTTCGTGGCATTTGGACTTCATTTGGTACTGTTTCTCTGAAAAGCCAAAAACAAGCAGAAAACAACAACTGGCACTGGGCACTAGGTTAATAGGTTAGTCCCAAAAAATGATATATAATTGCATATAATTGCATATAAAAACATCCAAGATTGATACTATAATAGCATGGAACAATCAAAAATTATAGATACGTTGGAGACGTATCACTTCTCTCATGAAAATCCTTGAGTGGCATAAAGCTTCTGAGTTTGAATTATTTTCAAATGGAATTCAAATCTTTTCAAAACTCCTTTTTCAAATGGAAGAAGTCATGTCATCTTCACTCTAGGGTTTGTTTTGAATTCCATGGGAACCAAAAGCAAGATAGGAAAGTTTGGGAAAGTCCTTTTTATTCCCTCTCATTTAACTTTCAAAAAGTTTTCAAATTCCACTAAATTTCACACAACAAATCACACAAGCAATCATTTTTACTTAATTAATATAACATTCCAAAATTTAGAATTTTGGGATGTTACAGCTACATGGGAGATCGACGAGGAGGAGACGACTCCGGAGACGCGCTGCCCCAACTCTACTTCTGCTGCACGACACTATGCGTCTAGTGGTAACTATCCGTGATCCATCTCTGTTAGCATGATCCTGGATGTTCTGCGCGTAGGAAATTTTAATTTGCAGTCGACGCACCCTACCATAGATCCCAACAATGGTATCAGAGCCTCTGCTATAGGATTTGGATTCAGATCGGATGCAGTAAAAGAGGAAGCCAAACATGAAAGGGCTTCGGATCCCGAGGAGTCCTCGGATATGGAGTCAATTTGGAAGATCGAACTCACCTACAAAACCAAAGATCAGAAGAAGAAGTTCTCTTGAGGAGTAATTCACGGTCCTCGTCTTGAAGACTAGTTCAAGGGCTACTGACGGTGTCCTGGATTAGGGGGTACTTGATACGTCTCCAACGTATCTATAATTTATGAAGTATTCATGCCATGTTTATTATAGTTTTGTATGATTTTGGTGCACTTTTGTATGGCTTTTATATGATTTTTATGGACTAACATATTGACCTAGTGCCCAGTGCCAGTTGCTGTTTTCTGCTTGTTTTTGGTTTTTCCAGAAAATCCATAACAAATGAAGTCCAAATGCAGCGAAACTTTTTGACAATTTTTTCTGGAAGGAAACAGACCCAGGAAGCTTCGGAGGAGCAGCAGAAGAGCCACAGGGGCCCCACGAGCCACCTAGGCGCGCCTGCCCCACCCAGGCGCGCCCTGGTGCCTCATGGGCCCCCTGTGGCCCCTCTTCGCGTGATTCCAACGCTGAAAAATCATATATATTCAGAAACACCCGAAAGTTAACCTGGATGAGTTTTTACGCCGCCGCAAGCCTCTGTACCTCCACGATCTAATCTACAGCCCTTTTCCGGCACCCTGCCAGAGGGGGGAATGATCACCGGAGGCCATCTTCATCATCCTGGCGGTCTCCATGACGAGGAGGGAGTAGTTCACCCTCGGGGCTGAGGGTTTGTACCAGTAGCTATGTGTTTTATCTCTCTCTCTCTCTCTCTCGTGTTCTTGATTTGACACGATCTTGATGTATCGCGAGCTTTGTTAGTATAGTTGGATCATATGGTGTTTCTTCCCTCTCTATCCTTGTAGTGATGAATCGAATCTTTTCCCTTTGAGGTTTCGTTATTGTCGGATTGAATATTTCAGATTTGGGAACACTTGATGTATGTCTTGCATATGAAAACCCGTGGTGACAATGGGGTATTATATTGATTCACTTGATGTATGTTTTGGCACTCAACTCGCGGATTCCCGAGGTGACATTGGGGTAATCTATTGATACGTCTCCAACGTATCTATAATTTAGGAAGTATTCATGCCATGTTTATAACAATTCTATATGGTTTTGGTATGATTTGATTAGAACTAATCCGGACTGACGCTGTTTTCAAAAGAATTGCCATGGTGTTGTTTTTTGTGCAGAAATAAAAGTTCTTGGAATTAGATGAAACTTTTTGGAGATTTTTTATGGAATAAATAAAAAATACTGGAACCAAGACCCACTTGAGGGGGGCCACCCAGTGCCCACGAGGCACCAGGGCGTGCAACCCCCCCAGGAACGCCCTGGTACCTCGTGGGGCCCACGTGGATCCGTCTGACCTGATTCCAACGCTGAAAAATCCTATAAATAGAGAAACCCCCAGAAATAACCCTAGATGAGTTTTTACGCCACCGCAAGCCTCTGTACCTCCACGATCTCATCTACAGCCTTTTTCCGGCACCCTGCCGGAGGGGGCAATCATCACCGGAGGCCATCTTCATCATCCCGGCGGTCTCCATGACGAGGAGGGAGTAGTTCACCCTCGGGGCTGAGGGTTTGTACCAGTAGCTATGTGTTTTATCTTTCTTTCTCTCTCGTGTTCTTGATTTGGCACGATCTTGATGTACCGCGAGCTTTGTTAATATAGTTGGATCATATGCTGTTTCTTCCCTCTCTATCTTTGTTGTGATGAATCGAATCTTTTCCCTTTGAGGTTTCGTTATTGTCGGATTGAATATTTCAGATTTGAGAACACTTGATATATGTCTTGCATATGAATACCCATGGTGACAATGGGGTATTATATTGATTCACTTGATATATATTTTGGCACTCAACTCGCGGATTCCCAAGGTGACATTGGGGTAATCTATGCATAGGGGTTGATGCATGTTTTCATTATCTTTTCTCCGATAGAAACTTTGGGGTGCTCCTTGGAGTTCTTTGTGTGGATTGCATATTATGATTATGAAGTTGTTTGATGCATATCGTATAATCAACTCACGGATACTTGTGGTGACATTGGAGTATCTAGGTGACATTAGGGTTGGTTGATGTGTATCATATGGTGTTATTCTAGTACGAACTCTAGGGCTGTTTGTGACACTTATAGGAATAGCTCAATAGATTGACCGGAAAGGATAACTTTGAGGTGGTTTCGTACCCTACAAACAATTTCTATCTTATGTTCTCCGCTAATAGGAACTTGGGAGTGATTCTTTATCGCACGTTGAGGGATGGTTATATGATCTAATTATATTAGCATTGTTGAGAGATTGCACTAGTGAAAGTATGAACCCTAGGCCTTATTTTCAAGCATTGCAATACCGTTTTTGCTCACTTTTATTACTAGTTACCTTGCTGTTTTTATATTTTCAGATTACAAAAACCTATATCTACTATCCATACTACACTTTTATCACCATCTCTTCGCCGAACTAGTGCACCTATACAATTTACCATTGTATTGGGTGTGTTGGGGACACAAGAGATTTCTTGTATTTAGTTGCAGGGTTGTTTGAGAGATACCATCTTCAACCTACGCCTCCCACGGATTGATAAACCTTAGGCCATCCACTTGAGGGAAAATTGCTACTGTCCTACAAAACTATGCGCTTGGACGCCCAACACGAGTCTACAAGAATAAGTTGTGTAGTAGACATCAAGCTCTTTTCTGGCGCCATTGCCGGGGAGGTGAGTGCTTGAAGGTATATCTTTAGATCTTGCAATTGAATCTTTTAGTTTCTTGTTAATCACTAGTTTGGCTTATAAAAGAAAACTACAAAAAAATGGAATTGAGGTTGCCTCATATTATTCGTCTTTATCATGTCTTTCTTGAAAATGATGGAGCGGAAAATTGTGCTCAATTAATAGAAGAAGAATTCAATAAAATGTTTGGCATAAAATCTTTGAATGATTAGCATGATTGCAATGTTGTTAGTATGAATTCTATGAATATCCAAAATACTAATGATGATTGCACTAGTCATGACAAAAATGTTTCTTATAAGCATGTCAATTTTTGTGGTGTGCATAAAGTTTGTGAAGACATGCCTTATAGGGATGATAGATTTTGTAAGAAGCATAAACATGATAGAACCAATTTTTTGCTCAAAGTGATAGATGAATTTGCTATAAAATTATGCTCTCTTCATCCCATTACTTGTGAACTCTGCAATAAAGTTGGTCACCTTAATTTTCAATGTATACTTTTTCATGATCGAATCATGGCTAAATATTGTAATGACTTGACCGCCCTTGAACTATATAATGAGCTTTATCTATTTTTGGGGTGTGAAGAATTGACACATAAAAATAGTTGGTTTGAAGTATTCATTCTCACAGACAACATTGAAACTAATCTAGAGGAAATCTATATGTTTTGTGTGGTAAATTGCAATGAGAATGCTTATATTGCCAACTACAGAAAGATGGGAAAACCAATAGAATATAAAAGGAACACTAATGAAAGGGTAAAGATTTCCACTTTACCTTCTATTGTCTCTCATGATGAAATAGGTGACAAGGAGGAGCTTCCTATTCAACCAATCTCATCAATAAGAAGCTCGGAAAAATTGATTAAACCCACACATGATGTGGCGAAGAAGAAGAAAAGAAGAAAAAGTAGAGGTAAAAAGGTATCTCTCCCAAATAATGTTGCTCCTATTATTGTTGTGCCTCATGAGAATGAATCAAAAACAATTGTGGAAGATGATACACTTGATGATGATATTGCTTTTTTGTCTTATGGCACAATGTCTGAAGGAATTGTTGAGGATGATTTTGTTATGCCTATTACTCATTATGATGATTATTATTGGGAAAATAATGATACTTCTTATAATCTTCAAAATATTTTTGGCACCAACTTAAAAAATTGTGATGATAATAATTGTTATACTATTGGTGCTATTCATACTATTAATGATGAGAGTGATTATGCTTATGATATGCCAAGCCACAAGCTTGGGGATGCTATGTTTGATGAAAATGACATGTTTGAGAATTTATTTGCTGCAATTAATGTTTGTCCCAAGCTTGGGGATGCTATGCTTAACGAAGATGATCTTTTTAGTCCCCCTACTTTGAATGATCAAATTTGTTATGATGATTGCATGCCTCCTACTTATGATGATTATTGTGATGATACTTATGTTATAAAAAGTAGTGATGATTATATTTATAAAACTTGTCATAATTATGATAACCCTTTTACTGAACATTACTCTTTTAATGTGGAAACAATTTATAGTATTCGAGTTTCATATGATACTTCTACTCCTATTGATGAGAAGAAATGTGCTTATATGGAGAGTAATAAAAATTCTATGTTTGTGTAACATGAAAAGAATGATTTATGTGATAGTTATGTTATTGAATTCATTCATGATGCTACTGAAAATTATTGTGAGAGAGGATCATATGCTTGTAGGTGTTGCAATAATATCAAGTTTCCTCTCTATGTGTTGAAAGTTTTGAAGTTATGCTTGTTTTGCCTTCCTATGCTAGTTGATTCTTGCTCCCATAAACTATTTGCTCACAAAATCCCTATGCATAGGAAGTGGGTTAGGCTTAAATGTGCTTGTCATATGCTTCATGGTGCTCCCATTGTGTTTCAATTCTTTACTTTTATGCGAGTATCATTGAAATCATCATGCCTAGCTAAAAGGCATTAAAGAAAAACGCTTGTTGGAAGACAACCCAATATTTATAAATACTGTTTTTGTGTGTCCACATGATTAAGCTACTGTGGTAATCATGTTTTATACGTTTTCTTTCAATAATGTGCCAAGTAAAGCCTTTGGGATAGTGTGGATGCTTGTTGATTTGATTCTGTGCAAAAACAGAAACTTTTGCGTCCAGTGCTAGAATTTCTATTCTGTACTCGAGCGTGAGAAAATTCTGAAATATTTACACAGTATTGGTTTACAAATTTTTTATGTTCTCCTAAGTTTTCAGAATTTTTGGAGGTACATAAATATGGTTTTTAAATCGCTCACTATATGCTGTTCTGTTTTTGACAGATTCTGTTTTCGGTGCATAGTTTGCTTGTTTTAGTGTTTTCATAGATTATATTGAGTAATATAAATTGTGAAAATGATAGAATACAGTAGGAATTATGTGATAACAATTATGAATCTTGTCTTTACAGTACCTAAGTGGATGATTTATTTTTATCATAATAACCTATCTCATGAAGTTCCGTTAAGTTTTGTGTGATTGAAGTTTTCAAGTTTTGGGTGAGATATCGATATGAGGAGAATAAGGAGCGGCAAGACCCTAAGTTTGGGGATGCCCAAGGCATCCCAAGGTAATATTCAATGAAGACTCAAGCGTCTAAGCTTGGGGATGCCCCGGAAGGCATCCCCTCTTTCGTCTTCAACACTATCGGTAACCTCACTCGGAGCTATATTTTTAGTCGTCACATAATATGAGTTTTGCTTGGAGCAACATTTTCTTCTGTTGATATTTGCTTTGTGTTATCAATAATCATGTTTTGTATCTTTTAGTTCAATAAAATGCCAATTATAGCCTTTACCATGCTCAATTTGCAAGTTCATGTGTTGCTGTTTGAAAATAGAAAGTTTTCTGTTATGTCCAGAATATTCCTGAATAGTCAGAACATGATAAAAATCTGAATTTTTTACACAGTAAGCATGCATGAGTTCTCTGTCACGTGGTAATTTTTCAGAATTTTTGGAGTTAGGGAAGTATGGATTCTTATTCACCCTTATAGACTGTCTTGTTTTGGCAGATTGCTGTTATAGTTGCATTGTTTGCATATGTTTGCTTGTTTAATATTTCTATTTAAGGATAGGAGTTTTAAATATGCAGAGGCATTTAGTATGCAATGTTTAATTATAATTTTTGTGATTTTCTACAGTAGATAATGTTAAGGTTTTGAGTTGATTTATACTAACTTATCTCACGAGTTCTTGTTGAGTTTTGTGTGGATGAAGTTTTTAAGATTTAGGAGAAACCGTGATATGAGAGGAATTAAGAAGACACAAGAGCTCAAGCTTGGGGATGCCCAAGGCATCCTAAATTAATATTTCAAGAAGTCTCAAGTATCTAAGCTTGGGGATGCCCCGGTAGGCATCCCACCTTTCTTCATCAACAATTATCGGTCAGTTTTGGTTGAGCCTAAGTTTTTGCTTCTTCACATGATATGTGCTATTCTTGGAATGTCATTTCATTTTGTTTTTCTTGTTGTTTGAATAAAATACTTAAGATCTGAAATTTTTAAATGAGAGAGAGTCCTCACATAGCTACCTATTTACTTAACTACTCATTTGATCTTCACTTATATCTTTTTGGAGTAGTTTGTCATACACTCTCATGCTTCACTTATATTATTTTGAGAGCTGACAATAGTAATGGCAATATACTTAAGGTATGAATTTGGTCCTAATATGATGGATATTTAAGAAGGATATAATAAAAACTTTTATGCAGACCATTGGATATGATAAGTGTGATTCCTTGCAATAGTTCTGCGATATGGAGATGATGATATGTGAGTCATGTTAGTGAGTAATTATGATTTAGTAAGAATATTAGTGTTAAGGTTTGTGATTCCCTATGCATGCACATTAAGTCAATAGTTATGCAACAAAATTATATCCTACTTATGGTGCATTATTCGGTGTTAGTTATGTTAAATGCATGTTTATGACCATTTTCGTTTTTTTGGTTGGTTGCTTCTCAATCTATTTGCTAGCCTTCATTTGTACTAAGAGGAAATACTGCTTGTGCATCCAAAATCCTTAAACCCAAGTTGTGCCAAATGAGTCCGCTATACCTACCTATATGCGGTATTTCAATGCCGTTCTAAGTAAATTTGCGTGTGCCAACTCAAATTTTCAAAATATTTTTCCGTTTTGTGTGCCCGTACCGCTCATGAAGCGGTAGGGGGTGGCCATTATTTTCCATGCTAGGTGTGTCATTCTCATGATGAGTGTTTATTCACTTGTCATTGCACGAGAGAATGGTTGGTAATAGGGATGCCCAGTCCCACAATGAATCAAAATTAATAACAACAAAATTCCTTGGAAAGTGTTGGTATGGAGGGCACCCGTGGATATGGCTAGCCATGGATTGTGACAGAATGGTGGAAAGGAAATAAACTTTAATTTCTATTAGGGAACCACCTATGATGTGTCTAGCATGGAAAATAATGGGAATTCTTGGTCGTTTTCGTTGACAGGAAAAGCATGCCTCTCAAAATATTTTTATCTCTCTAATTTAAGCTTTGAGCTCTGGCACATTTGACAAATCTCTGCTTCCCTCTGCGACGGGCCTATCTATTTAATTTTATGCAATTTTTATTTTTACTTGAGTCTCCATCTTCTCTTACAAAAGCACCAACTAGAGAGCACTATTGTCATACTTGTGCATTGGATGTAGCTAATATTTGAGTGTGTTTCATGAATGGATCAATGATTGAGCATAATGGGCTAGGGATAACTTTCTTTAGCATTGATATTTTGAAAGAAATGGTTGCTTGTTAGTATGCTTGAGTATTTATGTCTTCATGTCAAATTATAGACTATTGTTTTGAATCATTCAAGTCCAAGTGTCCATGCAACAAAAGAAAAGATTATATGATGATTGTGATAGGTAGCATTCCACATCAAAATTTCTATTTTTAATCGCTACTTTATCATGATGAGTTTTATGAGAAAAAGTTGCTGTCATGATGCTAGGAAAAGTGATTGAAATTATCATTAATCAAACTTATGCACTATGCTAGCATTCACACTTCATAAATTATTTCATTTATCATTTACCTACTCGAGGACGAGCAGGAATTAAGCTTGGGGATGCTGATACGTCTCCAACGTATCTATAATTTATGAAGTATTCATGCCATGTTTATAACAATTCTATATGGTTTTGGTATGATTTGATTAGAACTAACCCGGACTGACGCTGTTTTCAGCAGAATTGCCATGGTGTTGTTTTTTGTGCAGAAATAAAAGTTCATGGAATTAGATGAAACTTTTTGGAGATTTTTTATGGAATAAATAAAAAATACTGGAACCAAGACCCACTGGAGGAGGGCCACCCAGTGCCCACGAGGCACCAGGGCACGCCACCCCCCAGGCGCGCCCTGGTACCTTGTGGAGCCCACGTGGCTCTGTCTGACATGATTCCAACGCTGCAAAATCCTATAAATAGAGAAACCCCCAGAAATAACTCTAGATGAGTTTTTACGCCGCCGCAAGCCTCTGTACCTCCACGATCTCATCTACAACCTTTTTCCGGCACCCTGCCGTAGGGGGGAATCATCACCGGAGGCCATCTTCATCATCCTGGCGGTCTCCATGACGAGGAGGGAGTAGTTCACCCACGGGGCTGAGGGTTTGTACCAGTAGCTATGTGTTTTATCTCTCTCTCTCTCTCTCTCTCTCTCTCTCTCTCTCTCTCGTGTTCTTGATTTGGCACGATCTAGATGTACCGCGAGCTTTGTTAATATAGTTGGATCATATGGTGTTTCTTCCATCTCTATCTTTGTTGTGATGAATCGAATCTTTTCCCTTTGAGGTTTCGTTATTATCGGATTGAATATTTCAGATTTGAGAACAGTTGATGTATGTCTTGCATAAGAATACCCGTGGTGACAATGGAGTATTATATTGATTCACTTGATATATGTTTTGGCACTCAACTCGCGGATTCCCGAGGTGACATTGGGGTAATCTATGAATAGGGGTTGATGCATGTTTTCATTATCTTTTCTTCGATAGAAACTTTGGGGTGCTCCTTGGAGTTCTTTGTGTGGATTGAATATTATGATTATGAAGGTGTTTGATGCATATCATATAATCAACTCACGGATATTTGTGGTGACATTGGAGTATCTAGGTGACATTAGAGTTGGTTGATGTGTATCATATGGTGTTATTTTAGTACGAACTCTAGGGCTGTTTGTGACACTTATAGGAATAGCTCAATAGATTGATCGGAAAGGATAACTTTGAGGTGGTTTCGTACCCTACAATCAATTTCTATCTTATGTTCTCCGCTAATAGGAACTTGGGAGTGATTCTTTATCGCACGTTGAGGGATGGTTATATGATCCAATTATATTAGCATTGTTGAGAGATTGCACTAGCGAAAGTATGAACCCTAGGCCTTGTTTTTAAGCATTGCAATACCGTTTGTGCTCACTTTTGTTACTTGCTAACTTGCTGTTTTTATATTTTCAGATTACAAAAACCTATATCTACTATCCATACTACACTTTTATCACCATCTCTTCGCCGAACTAGTGCACCTATACAATTTACCATTGTATTGGGTGTGTTGGGGACACAAGAGATTTCTTGTATTTGGTTGCAGGGTTGTTTGAGAGATACCATCTTCAACCTACGCCTCCCACGGATTGATAAACCTTAGGTCATCCACTTGAGGGAAAATTGCTACTGTCCTACAAAACTCTGCATTTGGAGGCCCAACACGAGTCTACAATAATAAGTTGTGTAGTAGACATCATCTATGCATAGGGGTTGATGCACGTTTTCAATATCTTTTCTCCGATAGAAACTTCGGGGTGCTCCTTGGAGTTCTTTGTGTGGATTGAATATTATGATTATGAAGTTGTTTGATGCATATCGTATAATCAACTCACGGATACTTGTGGTGACATTGGAGTATCTAGGTGACATTAGGGTTGGTTGATGTGTATCATATGGTGTTATTCTAGTACGAACTCTAGGGCTGTTTGTGACACTTATAGGAATAGCTCAATAGATTGATCGGAAAGGATAACTTTGAGGTGGTTTCGTACTCTACAAACAATTTCTATCTTATGTTCTCCGCTAATAGGAACTTGGGAGTGATTCTTTATCGCACGTTGAGGGATGGTTATATGATCTAATTATATTAGCATTGTTGAGAGATTGCACTAGTGAAAGTATGAACCCTAGGCCTTATTTTCAAGCATTGCAATACCGTCTTTGCTCACTTTTATTACTAGTTACCTTGCTGTTTTTATTATTTCAGATTACAAAAACCTATATCTACTATCCGTACTACACTTGTATCATCATCTCTTCGCCAAACTAGTGCACCTATACAATTTACCATTGTATTGGGTGTGTTGGGGACACAAGAGACTCTTTGTTATTTGGTTGCAGGGTTGTTTGAGAGATACCATCTTCATCCTACGCCTCCCGCGGATTGATAAACCTTAGGTCATCCACTTGAGGGAAAATTGCTACTGTCCTACAAAACTCTGTGCTTGGAGGCCCAACACGAGTCTACAAGAATAAGTTGTGCAGTAGACATCAAGCTTTTTTGTGGCGCCGTTGCCGGGGAGGTGAGTGCTTGAAGGTATATCTTTAGATCTTGCAATTGAATCTTTTAGTTTCTTGTTTATCACTAGTTTGGTTTTATAAAAAGAAAACTACAGAAAAAATGGAATTGAGGTTGCTTCATATTATTCGTCTTTATAATGTCTTTTGTTGAAAATGATGGATCGGAAAATTGTGCTCAATTGATAGAAGAAGAATTCAATAAAATGCTTGGCATAAAATCTTTGAATGATGAGCATGATTACAATGTTGTTAGTATCAATTCTATGAATATCCAAAATACTAATGATGATTGCACTAGTCATGACAAAAATGTTTCTTATAAGCATGTCAATTTTTGTGAAGTGCATAAAGTTTGTGAAGACATGCCTTATAGGGACGATAGATTTTGTAAGAAGCATAAACATGATAGAACCAATTTTTTGCTCAAAGTGATAGATGAATTTGCTACAAAATTATGTTCTCTTTATCCTATTACTTGTGAACTTTGCAATAAAGTTGGTCACCTTAATTTTCAATGCATACTTTTTCATGATCGAATCATGGCTAAATATTGTAATGACTTGACCACCCTCAAACTATATAATGAGCTTTATCTATTCTTGGGGTGTGAGGAATTGTCACATAAAAATAGTTGGTTTGAAGTATTCATTCTCACGGATGACATTGAAACTAATCTAAAGGAAATCTATATGTTTTGTATGGTAAATTGCAAGGAGAATGCTTATATTGCCAACTATAGAAAAACGGGAAAAAAATAGAATATAAAAGAAATACTAATTAAAGGGTAAAGATCCCCCCTTTCCCTCCTATTTTCTCTCATGATGAAACAGGTAACGAGGAGGAGCTTCCTATCCAACCAATCTCTTCAATAAGAAGCTTGGAAGAATTAAATAAACCAACACATAATGTGGTAAAGAAAAATAAAAGAAGGAAAAGTAGAGGCAAAGAGGTATCTCTCCCAAATAATGTTGCTCCTACTATTGTTATACCTCATGGAATGAATCAAAAATAATTGTGGAAGATGATACACTTGATGATGATTTTGTTATGCCTATTGCTTGTTGTGATGATTATGATTGGGAAGATAATGATACTTCTTTTGATCTTTAAAATATTTATGGCACCAACTTGGAGGAATATGATAATAATTGTTATACTATTGGTGCTATTCATACTATTGATGATAATAGTGATAATGCTAATGATATGCAAACCAACAAGCTTGGGGATGCTATGTTTGATGAGAATGACATGTTTGAGAATTTATTTGCTACAATTAATGTTTGTCCCAAGCTTGGGGATGTTATGCTTAATGAAGATGATCTTTTTAGTCCCCCTACTTTGAATGATCAAATTTGTTATGATGATTGCATGTCTCCTACTTATGATGATTATTGTGATGATACTTATGTTATAAAAAGTAGTGATGATTATATTTATAAAACTTGTCATAATTATGAATACCCTTTTACTGAACATTACTCTTTTAATGTGGAAACAATTTTTAGTATTCAAGTATCATATGATACTCCCACTATTATGAATGAGAACAAATTTGCTTATGTGGAGAGTAATAAAAATTCTATGCTCGTAGATCATGAAAAGAATGCTTTATGTGATAGCTATATTCTTGAATTCATTCATGATGCTACTGAAAATTATTATGAGTGAGGATCATATGCTTTTACATATCCCAATAATATCAAGTTTCCATTCTATGTGTTGAAAGTTTTGAAGTTATGCTTGTTTTGCCTTCCTATGCTAGTTGATTCTTGCTCCCATAAATTGTTTGCTCACAAAATTTCCATGCATAGGAAGTGTGTTAGGCCTAAATGTGCTAGTCATATGCTTCATGATGCTCCCTTTATGTTTCAATTCTTTACTTTTATGTGAGCATCATTGAAATCATCATGCCTAGCTAAAAAGGCATTAAAGAAAAGCGCTTGTTGGGAGACAACCCAATATTTATACCTACTGTTTTTGTGTGTTCACATGATTAAGCTACTGTATTAATCATGTTTTATATGTTTTCTTTCAATAATGTGCCAAGTAAAGCCTTTGGGATAGTGTGGATGCTTGTTGATTTGATTCTGTGCAAAAACAGAAACTTTTGCGTCCAGTGCTGGAATTTCTATTCTGTACTGGAGAGTGAAAAATTCTGAAATTTTTACATAGTATTGGGTTACAAATGTTTTACATTTTCCTAATTTTTCAGAATTTTTGGACGTACAAAAGTATGGTTTTTAAATTGCTCACTACATGCTGTTCTGTTTTTGACAGATTCTCTTTTTATTGCATAGTTTGCTTGTTTTAGTGTTTCCATAGCTTATATTATGAGATATAAATTGTGGAAATGATAGAATACAGTAGTAATTATGTGAGAACAATTATGAATCTTGTCTTGGCAGTACCTAAGTGGATGATTTATTTTTATCATACTAACCTATCTCACAAGTTCCGTTAAGTTTTGTGTGATTGAAGTTTTCAAGTTTTGGGTGAGATATCGATATTAGGAGAATAAGGAGTGGCAAGACCCTAAGCTTGGGGATGACCAAGGCACACAAAGTTAATATTCAAGTAATACCCAAGCAACTAAGCTTGGGGATGCCCCGGAAGGCATCCCCTCTTTCGTCTTCAACACCATCGGTAACCTCACTCGGAGCTATATTTTTATTCGTCACATAATATGAGTTTTGCTTGGAGCGTCATTTTATTCTGTTGATATTTGATTTGTGTTATCAATAATCATGTTTTGTATTTTTTAGTTCAATAAAATGCTAATTATAGCCTTTACCATGCTCCGTTTGCAAGTTCATCTGTTGCTGTTTGAAAATAGAAAGTTTTCTGTTATGTCCAGAATATTCCTGAATAGTTAGAACATGATAAAAATCTTAAATTTTTACACAGTAAGAATGCATGAGTTCTCTGTCACGCGGTAATTTTTCAGAATTTTTGGAGTTAGGGAAGTATGAATTCTTATTCACCCTTTACACACTGTCCTGTTTTGGCATATTGCTGTTATAGTTGCATTGTTTGCATATGTTTGCTAGTTTAATGTTTCTATTTGTGGATAGGAGTATTAAATATGCAGAGGCATTTAGTATGCAATGTTTAATTATAATTTTAGTGATTTTCTACAGTAGAGAATGTTAAGGTTTTGAGTTGATTTATACTAATTTATCTCACGAGTTCTTGTTGAGTTTTATGTGGATGAAGTTTTTAAGATTTAGAGAAACCGTGATATGAGAGGAATTAAGGAGACACAAAAGCTCAAGCTTGGGGATGCCCAAGGCATCCCAAGTTAATATTTCAAGAAGTCTCAAGCATCTAAGCTTGGGGATGCCCTGGTAGGCATCCCACCTTTCTTCATCAACAATTATCGGTTAGTCTTGGTTGAGCCTAAGTTTTTGCTTCTTCACATGAGAAGTGCTATTCTTGGAATGTCATTTTATTTTGTTTCCTTTGTTGTTTGAATAAAATATTTAAGATCTGAAATTTTTAAATGAGAGAGAGTCCTCACATAGCTACCTATTTACTTAACTGCTCATTTGGTCTTCACTTATATCTTTTTGGAGTAGTTTGTCATTTACTCTTGTTCTTCACTTATATCCTATGAGTAAATTGTTGACATGAATTGAATATCATAAAGTTGAAATTTATATGCTTCATTGTAACATCCCCATGTATTAAGCTACAGTGATCACCTTTTGATAATGCCAAGTCACCATGTTTAACAGTGCTTGATCATCATTTGCATCATATCTCATTTCAAATTCCAACTCAAATTGGAATTCAAATATAAATTGAAAATAAAAGTAGTTCTAATTTGGAAACTAAAATGTTCATTAAATAGCAAATAATCCATAACTAATTATGTTAAGAAAGACAACATCACCTAAATTCCCTAGATGAGTCTAACATCCTAAAACAGTAACAAAACAACAACATTTAATCCCATTTATTTAATAAAAATTCAAGTGAATTCAAATATTACCCCAAGCAATTTATGGCAGTACTAGATATTGCCTAGTATTTGTTTTGACCAATTACCTATTTTTCAAAAGTCAAATTGGTGGCCAAGCATTTTGCAAAACAGAAAAGCAAAAGGAGAAAACAGAAAACAGAAAGGAATAAAAGAAAAAGGCCGCAGCACCTGGGCCTAAGTCAAATTAGAAACGGCCCGGCCCAACTCCCCCTTCTCCTTCCTACTGCTCACTCGCGCCCGCCCGCGCCAGAGCCGGCTCGTCGTCGCAGCCGCGCCTGCTCGCCTCTACGTCGCTACAGCGGCTCGCGAGGAGGATAAGGAGGCCACCGCGACAACCCTAGACGCCCCCAGATCTTTCCCCCCCCTCTCCTCTCACTCGTTTTCTTCCTCCCCGGCATGGCCGCCTCTGCCATCGCCGTCCGCCGCGCGCCCGCGTAGCCACCGCCACTGCCTAGCCTCGCTGACGTGCCAGCTCGCTCGGCCTCCGTCCGCTACATCCTCTCCGACCCCGTGCCCGAGCTCTACGCCACCGCATCGAGCCCGACGCCCTCTTCTTCCTCCTACGGCTGCCATTGATTCGCCGCCGAATCTGGCGACCTCAAGCCCTCCTCGAGCCCACTGCCGTTCCCTACGACTTCGCAGTGAGCTCCGCCTCCTTCTCCCCTATCCCCGCCGTCATTTGAGCCCTCTAGCGCTAGATCCGCCGTCGACCGAACGCCTCGCCGCGGAGCTCGTAGCCGGCGTCTTTCCGGTGACCATTTGGTCACGGGCTCGTGCCCGTTAGCTTCGCCGCACCACGTAGGCCTCGCTTAGCCCCTTAGTTCGCTCGCGCGCACGCTGCAACGCCGAACCCGAGCTCCACCCGTAGCCGCCGCCGCCTGCCGTCGTCGCCGTCGCTGATTCCGGCCGCCCCCACCCGCGAGACCACCGCCATCGGATGCGGCTCGGACTGCACGTTCCAGAGAGCCCGGCCGCGCTCGTTTTGGTGCACCACAGCGCATTTCCGAGCTCGCCGGAGTTCGCCGCCGCGCTCGGGCTCGCCGGAGCAACTCCGGTGGCCGCCGCTGACCTGTCCGCCGACGTGGCACCCCCTGTGACGCTGACTGCTGGGCCCCGCGGGCCCAGTAGACCGAGTCAACTCGGCTGACTGGGCAGCCCAGTCACTGACACACGGGCCCCACCCTGTTTAAACGTTTTTAAAATAAATAAAAATGCTAATTAAAATGTTAATTAATCTGTTAGTTAATTAGTTAAATAAACAGTCACTGACAGTGGGTCCCACTGGTTAATTAGTTAAATTAGTTAGTTTAATCTACTGTTTAATTAGTCTAGTCTATGACAGATGGGCCCCACCTGTCAGGTTGACCAGTCAACGGTCACAGTTGACTGTTGACGTCACCCTGACCTCATGCTGACGTCACCTACTACTGTTTCGGATAATTCGAATTTAATAATTAAATAAATTTCAGAAATTCCAGAAATTCAATAAAACTTTGAAAAATCATATAAAATAAACCGTAACTCAGATGAAAATAATTTATATATGAAAAATGATCAGAAAAATATGAAGAATCCGAACATGTGGTCAAAATGTTTGACCATCACTCCTATCTAGATGAACATGGAACTTTTTGCCCGTATTCGATAAATGAATAGTGCATAACCTTGATAAAATAAATCCAAATAAATTTCTAAACCATCTAAAATATTTAGGGAGGCAATATATCACCTCTGCATATCATTTAGGCATGTCATGCATCGCTATTGCATTGTTGTTGTGAATTTATTTTTTCTTCCCCCTCCTTCTCTCCCGATAGACGCCGAGACCGCCGCCGACACAGCTGAGTACGACTACGCTCCAGACGAGCAGCCTTCAGACGACCAACCCCTCTCAGCAGAGCTTCCAGGCAAGCGAAACCCCCTTGATCATCCAGATATCGCCCCCTCTTTCTCTCTTATGCTTGCATTAGAATTGCTTCTGTTGTTAATCCGGTAGCTCCTACTCTGATGCATAGCCTGATTTTGTCGCCTGCTGTTTATACCTACCTCTTGTCCCATGATGCTTAGTTAGCTATGCTATTGATTCATCTGTGCCCCTTCACCCTTGTCCGTTTGCCATGCTTGATATCGAGCCGTGATCACTCTGGGTGATGATCACGGAAATGTTTACATATTGCAATACTTAAACTGTTAAAGTCGGGCTGGCCCCAAGGGTGCCCGCAAGAGAATAACATTAAAGACGGGTCGGCTCCAAGAGCACCCGCGCGTCATGTGTTACCAAGTCGGAGCGACAGGAATCCTGTTCGTCTCTGCGAGTTACTAAACACGCCTAACGGATTTGGGTATTTGATCTGAGTGGGTCGTTGGCCCTATACGCACTACCACCACGTGGGATAATGGTTATGGGACCCTCTACGTCGTAAGTATCAGCCGAAAGCTCTTCAGATGTCACAGCTCAGAGATGCGGGCTGATTGTTGTGGTGGGCTGGTTACGTCACTGGTGTATTCAGTGCCACGCCTAGGCCCCGACCACCCATGCAACGTGCATGAGTGCAAAGGGCGATGGGCCCAAGACCCCTTCACACTTAGGATTTAGACTGACGTGTTGACCTCTCTGCTGAGCCTAGGTAGGACTGTGTCGTGTCGATTACCCGAGGCCGGGTATTACCCAGCAAGTGTATCCGGCCAGATGTAATCGAGCGTGTTGGGTAACAGTAGTGCACCCCTGCAGGGAAGTTATCTATTCGAATAGCCGTGTCCACGGTAACAGGACGCTCGGAGTTGTATCCTGATCTGCTACAACTACAAATGGATACTATTACACTGTTAAACTGAAACTACTGCTCTCGGGATCACTTTCTCATAGGGTAGTCGAGGAAGGATCTCAGGGCATTACTAAAATATGATTGATTATATATTATCTTGCTCTACTCTCTTCTATTGCTGCAAGAAATGCTTCAAGATGCTAGTCTTCGATAGGCTAGGCCTCTCCCCCTCTGTTCTGGCATTTCTGCAGTTTAGTCCTAAGATATAGCCCATTCCTTTGATACCGATGCATAATTAGTATAGTTCTGATGTCAGTCTTGCGAGTACTTTGGATGAGTACTCACGGTTGCTTTGCTATCTCTTTTTCCCCATACCCGGTTGCTGTGATCAGACGACAGAGCCCAGGAGCAGGAGATCCCAGGAGGCTGCTACTACTACGTTGAGCCCGCCGACCAGGAGTAGTTCGGAGGCCCTAGGCAGGAGGCCTTCGCCTTTTCGATCGGTGTCGCTGTTTGTGCTAGCCTTCTTAAGGCAAACTTGACTAATTATGTCTGTACACAGATATTATGGTTTGTACGACTTATGTATTCGGGTCCTCGTGACCCCTGGTTTGTAATATGAAGATCTATGTTTAAACTTGAGTTTAGAGTTGTGTTGTGATGTCTTCCCGTGAGTCTCTGATCTCGAGCATGCACGTTTGCATGTATGATTAGTGCACGGTCGAGCAGGGGCGTCACATTCATATGCTTGTCCCATGGGGAGTAGTGACTTCACATACAAGAAGTATAAGTGGTAAAATTTATTGAAAGTTAACAAACATAGCATTGGTCACTTGAACAATTCATGAAAGAATTTTGAAGGAAGAGAAATTTCACATATAAATATACTATCTTGGACATCTTCTATGATTGTGAGCCCCCATTAATTATTTTCAAGCTTGATCAACTAGTTGACATTGGACAAGGAAGACAACGTAATGAGTTATGTTTGTTTATATTCACATAGAAGTTATATTGTCATGGATCCTCTAACATGTGGTGCTTGCTTAGGAACTTTTGCTAGCCAAAAATTCGTACTAAGTAGAGATACTATTTGTGCATCCAAAAACCCTTAAACCCAGTTTCTTGCCATGAGAGTCCACTATATCGACCTATGGATTGAATAAGATCCTTCAAGTAAGTTGTCATCGGTGCAAAAAGCAATAAAAATTGCTCTTAAAATATGTATGATCTTTTATTGCAAGGGAAAATAAGCGTTGTACGAACTTGTGATGGTAAAGAAATAAAAGTGATGGACTGCATAATAAAGGTTGCTATCACAAGGGGCAATATAACGTGACGTTCCTTTGCATTAAGAGCTTGTGCATCCAACAACAAAAAGCGCATGACAACCTCTTCTTCCCTCTGTGAAGGGCCTATCTTTTACTTTTCTGTATTTACTTTTCTGTACTTACTTTTATGCAAGAGTCATTAATGTTCATCCCTATTCCGCTCTATTTATTATTTAGCTGGCAAGCATTATGTGGTAGGGAATGATCCAGGCACATATATCCAGTTGAATATAGATGATCATGAGTTATTATTGTTGACATTATCCCTGAGATAAATAAGTTGGGAGGCAAAACATTAAGCCCCTATCTTCCTATGTGTTTGACTGAAACAGTTTGTTCTAAAAATATGCTTTGAGTGTCAGCAATCATGGAAGACTAAATGATGGTTGAGTATGTGGAATTTGCTAGATCAAAGCTCTTACATAGACCCTTCCTGAAAATAAGATGAATTGCAATTGTTTGATGACTGAGAACATAGTTTGTTAGTTTTCAAGAAAGTTTATGGCCTATACTTTAAACATGTGAATAGCTTGCTACTTGATCATGAGAAGTTTTATGAGATGAGCTACTGATTATGATATATATTGATGGTAGAAAAGGTGATTGGAATTATCATTGATCAAACTTATGCACTATGCTAGCATTCACACTTCATAAATTATTTCTTTTATCATTTACCTACTCGAGGACGAGCAGGAATTAAGCTTGGGGATGCTGATACGTCTCCAACGTATCTATAATTTATGAAGTATTCATGCCATGTTTATTATAGTTTTGTATGATTTTGGTGCACTTTTATATGGCTTTTATATGATTTTTATGGACTAACATATTGACCTAGTGCCCAGTGCCAGTTGCTGTTTTTTGCTTGTTTTTGGTTTTCCAGAAAATCCATATCAAATGAAGTCCAAATGCAGCGAACCTTTTTGACGATTTTTTCTGGAAGGAAACAGACCCAGGAAGCTTCAGAGGAGCAGCAGAAGAGCCACAGGGGCCCCACGAGCCACCTGGGCACGCCTGCCCCCCCAGGTGCGCCCTGGTGCCTCGTGGGCCCCCTGTGGCCCCTCTTCGCGTGATTCCAATGCTGAAAAATCATATATATATTCAGAAACCCCCGAAAGTTAACCTGGATGAGTTTTTACGCCGCCGCAAGCCTCTGTACCTCCACAATCTAATCTACAGCCCTTTTCCGGCACCCTGCCGGAGGGGGGAATCATCACCAGAGGCCATCTTCATCATCCCGGCGGTCTCCATGACGAGGAGGGAGTAGTTCACCCTCGGGGCTAAGGGTTTGTACCAGTAGCTATGTGTTTTATCTCTCTCTCTCTCTCTCTCTCTCGTGTTCTTGATTTGGCACGATCTTGATGTATCGCGAGCTTCGTTAGTATAGTTGGATCATATGGTGTTTCTTCCTCTCTATCCTTGTTGTGATGAATCGAATCTTTTCCCTTTGAGGTTTCATTATTGTCGGATTGAATATTTCAGATTTGGGAACACTTGATGTATGTCTTGCATATGAATACCCGTGGTGACAATGGGGTATTATATTGATTCACTTGATGTATGTTTTGGCACTCAACTCGCGGATTCCCGAGGTGACATTGGGGTAATCTATGCATAGGGGTTGATGCACGTTTTCATTATCTTTTCTCCGATAGAAACATTGGGGTGCTCCTTGGAGTTCTTTGTGTGGATTGAATATTATGATTATGAAGTTGTTTGATGCATATCGTATAATCAACTCACGGATACTTGTGATGACATTGGAGTATCTAGGTGACATTAGGGTTGGTTGATGTGTATCATATGGTGTTATTCTAGTACGAACTCTAGGGCTGTTTGTGACACTTATAGGAATAGCTCAATAGATTGATCGGAAAGGATAACTTTGAGGTGGTTTCGTACCCTACAAACAATTTCTATCTTATGTTCTCCACTAATAGGAACTTGGGAGTGATTCTTTATCGCACGTTGAGGGATGGTTATATGATCCAATTATATTAGCATTGTTGAGATATTGCACTAGTGAAAGTATGAACCCTAGGCCTTATTTTCAAGCATTGCAATACCGTTTTTGCTCATTTTTATTACTAGTTACCTTGCTGTTTTTATTATTTCAGATTACAAAAACCTATATCTACTATCCGTACTACACTTGTATCATCATCTCTTCGCCAAACTAGTGCACCTATACAATTTACCATTGTATTGGGTGTGTTGGGGACACAAGAGACTCTTTGTTATTTGGTTGTAGGGTTGTTTGAGAGATACCATCTTCATCCTACGCCTCCCGCGGATTGATAAACCTTAGGTCATCCACTTGAGGGAAAATTGCTACTGTCCTACAAAACTCTGCGCTTGGAGGCCCAACACGAGTCTACAAGAATAAGTTGTGTAGTAGACATTAGTACTCACCACATCGGCCTATCATTCATGGGTCGGGCCGAGGACCACAGACAACCGAAGAATGGGCCACGTAAGCTATGGCCCACGGCGTTGATGACCCACAAGTATAGGGGATCAATCGTAGTCCTTTCGATAAATAAGAGTGTCGAACCCAACGAGGAGAAGAAGGAAATGACAAGCGGTTTTCAGCAAGGTATTTTCTGCAAGCACTGAAATTATCGGTAACGAGTAGTTTGATAGCAAGATAATTTGTAACAAGTGACAATTAGCAATAGTAACTAAAGTGCAGCAAGGTAGCCCAATCCTTTTGTTGCAAAGTACAGGCCAGAACAATCTCTTATAATAAGCTAAACCTTCTCGAGGACACATGGGAATTTCATCTAGTCACTTTCATCATGTTTGTTTGATTCGCGTTCGCTACTTTGATAATTTGATATGTGGGTGGACCGGTGCTTGGGTGCTGTTCTTACTTGAACATGCCTCCCAGTTATGATTAATCCCTCTCGCAAGCATCCGCAACTACGAAAGAAGAATTAAGATAAATCTAACCATAGCATTAAACATGTGGATCCAAATCAGTCCCTTACTGTGACGCCCCTGCTCGATCCTGCACTAATCATACACGCAAATGCACACGATCAAGCCTAGGGACTCACGAGAAGATATCACAACACAACTCTAGACACAAAATAAAATAATACAAGCTTTATATTACAAGCCAGGGGCCTCGAGGGCTCGAATACATAAGCTCGAGACTTACAAGCATCAGCGGAAGCAATAGTATCTGAGTACAGACACAAAGTTAAACAAGTTGCCTTAAGAAGGCTAGCACAAACAGTGACACTGATCGAAAAGGCGAAGGCCTCCTGCATAGGGCCTCTGAACTACTCCTGATCGGCGGGCCCAACGTAGTAGTAGGTGCCTCCAGGGATCCCCTGCTCCTGGGCTCCGTCGTCTGATCGCAGCAACCGGGTATGGGGAAAAGAGATAGCAAAGCAACCGTGAGTACTCATCCAAAGTACTCGCAAGACTGACATCAGAACTATACTAAGTATGTATCGATATCAAAGGAATGGGGCTATATCTTTGGAATAAACTGCAGAAATGCCGGAACAGACGGGGAGAGGCCTAGCCTATCGAAGACTAGCATCTTGAAGCAATCTTGCAGCATCAGAAGAGAGTAGAGTATAGTAACATATAATAGCAGTTATATTTTAGTAATGCCCTGAGATCCTTCCTCAACTACCCTGCGAGAAAGTGATCCCGAGAGCAGTAGTAATAGTTTATCATTATAACTGTATCCATTTGTAGTTGTAGCAGATCAGGATACAACTCCAAGCGTCCTGTTACCATGGACACGGCTATTCGAATAGATAACTTCCCTGCAGGGGTGCACTACTGTTACCCAACACGCTCGATTCACTCTGGCCGGACACACTTTTCTCGGTCATGCCCGGCCTCGGCTGATCGACACGACGTAGTCCTACCTAGGCTCAGCAGAGAGGTCCTCGCCGGTCTACATCCTAAGTGCTCAGGGGTCTTGGGCCCATCGCGCTTGCACTCCGGGTCGTTGTGTGTAGGGTGGATACCAGCACCAACGGCACGATCCGACCGTCCCACAATGCTGAACTGGACATTTGACAAAGCTTTCGGCTGATACATACGGCGCCGAGGGTCCCATAACCATTATGCCATGTGGTGGTAGTGCGTATAGGCCAGCGTCCAACTCAGATCAAATACCCAAATCCGTTAGGCGTGTTTAGTAACTCGCGAAGACGAACAGGATCCCTGTCGCTCCGACTTGATAACACACGGACCACGACCAAGGACCAGGCCCACCTCTCTCCTAGGTGGTCTCCGTCCGCCCTATTGTTCCGCCATAATATCACTCGCGGGTGCTCTTGGAGCCGACCCGTCTTTAATATTATTCTCTCGCGGGCACTCTTGGAGCCGGCCCAACTTTAATAGTTTAAAGTATTGCAAAATGTAAACATTTCCGTGATCATCACCCAGAGTGATCACGGCCCGATAACAAGCATGGCAAACGGACAAGGGTGAAGGGCCAGCTGATGAACATAGCATGCCTAACTAAGCATTATAGGATAGCAGGTAAGATATCAATAGCAGGCGACAAAATCAGGCTATGCATCAGAATAGGAACTATCGGAGCAACAACAGAAGCAATTCTAATGCAAGCAATAGGGAGAAAGAGTAGGCGATTTCTGGATGATCAAGGGGGTTTTGCTTGCCTGGAAGCTCTGTTGAAGGGGTCTGGTCGTCGATGACGTAGTCGTACTCAGCAGTGTTGTCGGTAGTCTCGGGGTCTATCGGGAGAGAAGGAGGGGGAAGAAACAATAAATACATGGCAACAAATGCAACAGAGATGCATGGCATGCCTAAACGATGTGCAGAGGTGATATAATGCATCTCTAAATATTTTAGATGATTTAGGAATTTATCTGGAATTATTTTATAAAGGCCATGCACTATTCATTTATCGGAAACAGGCAAAAAGTTCCATGTTCACCATGTTAGAGGGGTGTGGCAGGTATGTGGGTGGCATATTCGGATTCTTCATATTTTTCTGATCATTTTTCATATATAAATTATTTTCATCCAAGTTACGGTTTATTTTATATGATTTTTCAAAGTTTTATTCATTTTCTGGAATTTCTGGAATTATTCTAAATTCGAAAATAAACTGGAAATTGCTATGGGTACCCAGTGGGTGTACCCAGCTGTTAAGCACAGTGGCTGACCAGTGGGCCCGTTGACTGGGTCAACAGACCTGTCAACCAGAGGCTGACTGGTGGGCCCTAGCGCTGAGTCAGCACGCTAACTTAGCCGCTAATGACCTGCCAGGTGGGTCCCGCCGGCGTTTAAACGGTGGCGCACGCGCCGGCGGTGGCAGAACACGGCGGCGACGGCCGGAAATGCAGCACAGGGCGCCGTTGGATGCGTGGATGGGCTTGTTGGAGAGCTGGAGCTCGCGCGCATCCGAGGAGAGGAGCGGGAGGTCGCGGGGTGGCCGGAGTCGAGCACGGGAGCGACCGGGGCGGCGACCGGAGCTCAGATGAGCTCGGGCTCGTGTTTATGGCGTGTGCGGGGGCAAACTAAGGGGCTGGCGGTGCTCTACGGCGTGCGGCGAAGCAAACGGGCAGCAGCGTGTGACCATTGGGTCACCGCAATGGAGCCGGCGACGAGTCCAGGCGGCGGCGGGTGTAGAGGCAATGGCGCCAGCGGCTAGCGAGCTCAAGCGGGACCGGAAGGAGAGGGGAAACACAGGGCTGCTCACTTCGGTGACGAGGAGCCGTGCGGTGAAGCCGGAGGAGGTCGGGACGGCGTAGATCGACGGGAAGCGGCGGCGGCCGTAGATGAGGGAGACGGCCTGATGGCGGCGTTACGGTGCAGCTCCGGTCGGTCGGGCGCGCGGGGTGGATGAGGACGAGGACGAGGAAGCCTCCGGGCGCCGTGGGACGGCTAGAGGCGGTCGGTGGCCGCGTCAGCGACGAGGCACAGCCATGAACGCGCTCGGGCACCACCGGTTTCTTGCGAGATAGAAAGAGAGAGAGCGGGGAAGGAAGTGAGGGTTAGGGTTAGTCGAGGGAGCACTGGGGGGTGCTCTTATCCACCCTGAGGCGAGCGGGCACGCATCGGCAGTCGCGAGGGGGGCCATGGCACGCGCGGTGGCTGCGGGCGCGGCACGCACAGGGAGAGAAAGAGAGGCAGGGGACGACGGGGGTAGGTGGGCTGGGCTGCCCTGTAGTCAATTAGGCCCAGCGCAACAGTAGGCTTTAGGCGTTTTTCATTTTTCTTTTCTGTTTCTCTTTTTAGTTTCTATCTTGCATTTCTTTTGACACCAAAATGAGTTTTGTAAATTGTGAAGACTGCCAAATCAAATACTAGGTATTATGTAGTACTGCCACAAAAAGTTTAGAGGCATGACAATTTCATTTGGATTTTATTTACATAGAAATGGATTAAAAGTGGTTGTTTTGGGTGTTGTTGTAATTAATTAAGGTCATTTAAATATTTCACTTAATGTTGGTTCCTTCATGACAATTACCTACTGATTATTTGCAAAATTATGAACATTTTAATTTTCATGTTTGAAGAAATAATAATTTGACTTGTAATATAAATTTGAATTTGACTTTGAATTGCATCCAGGAGAGATTAAGCTTAGCAAAATTAGGAGGACATGGCATCATTAGTCAGGGATCACTGTAGCATAATTACAGGGGTGTTACAAATCTCCTCCACTAAAAGAAATCTCGTCCCGAGATTTAGGAGGTAGACGAAAACAGAGCGGGGTATTCATCACGAAGACGATCTTCGCGTTCCCAAGTGGCTTCATCTTCAGAATGATTTGACCACTGAACTTTAAGGAACTTGATTGCCTTCTGACGGGTTCGACGTTCAGCTTGATCAAGAATGCGGATCAGATATTCTTGATAAGAAAGATCCTCTTGCAGCTCAAGCATTTCATGATCCACTGCTCGGATAGGATCCTTGAAGCAGCGACGGAGTTGTGACACATGGAAGACATCATGAACTTGAGAAAGGTTCGGCGGCAATTCCAATTGATATGCCACTTCTCCGCGTCTTGCGAGAATGCGAAAGGGGCCAATGTAGCAAGGAGCTAACTTGCCCTTGATCCCAAAACGGTGAGTGCCCTTCATCGGAGTGACGCGAAGGTAAGCTTGTTCGCCAGGTTGATAGACCATTACCTGGTGTTTTCGATCATAATTGCTCTTCTGACGAGACTGAGCAGCTTTCAAATGTTCTCGGACAATGCGGACTTGTTCTTTAGCTTATTGGATAATGTCCGGACCGAAGAGTGGTCGTTCCCCAGTTTCTGACCAATTCAGAGGGGTTCGGCACTTACGCCCATAGAGAACTTCAAAGGGAGCCATCTTCAAACTAGCCTGATAGCTATTGTTGTAAGAGAACTCAGCATACGGGAGAGATTCCTCCCATTTCTTGCCTAAGGAGATGACACAAGCTCGAAGCATATCTTCAAGCACTTGGTTGACTCGTTCAACTTGACCTTGGGACTGGGGGTGAAAAGCGGTGCTAAAGGACAGATGAGACCCCATAGCTTCTTGGAAACTTTCCCAGAACCTTGAGGTAAAGAGGCTGCCACGGTCTGAACTGATCTCCAGCGGAACACCGTGGAGTGACACAATTCTGGAAACATACAAGTCTGCTAACTGACTAGCAGTGATTGTCTCGTTGACTGGCAGAAAATGAGCAACCTTGGAGAATCGGTCAATGACAACAGGAATAGCATCATGACCCTTCTGCGATCTGGGAAATCCATTAATGAAATCCATTTCAACTTTGTCCCATTTCCATTCAGGAATAGCAAGGGGTTGCAGAGTACCAACGGGTCTTTGATGTTCTGCTTTGATGCATCGGCAAACGTCACACTCAGCAACATAACGAGCAATGTCTCGCTTCATATCAGACCACCAGTAACGTTGACGAATGTCTTGGTACATTTTGGTACTACCCGGATGAATAGACAAGGGTGTGTCATGTGCTTCTTTCATGACATCCGAACGCGAGTCCAGATTGTGCTTTCTGGGGACTACTAGTCGGCCTCTGAAGAACAAGGTACCATCATCATCAACAGTGAAGAACGATGAATTTCCTTTGGAGAGATAACTCTTGATCTTCTCAACTTCGGAATCATACTTCTGCGTTCTCTTGATGTTGTGCTTGAGATCTGGTTCAACAACCAAGGTATTTAGATATCCTTGAGGAACTATCTCGATGTTCAGCTTTCGAAGCTCTTCATACAAGAGTGGCTGCTGCAGCTGAACCGCAAGTTCACAACAGTAGGATTTGCGGCTCAAAGCATCAGCCATCACATTAGCCTTGCCCGGGGTATAAGAAATACCCAAGTCATAGTCGGTAATGGCCTCCATCCATCTTTGCTGACAGAGGTTCAGAGATGGCTGAGTGAACAAGTACTTCAGACTTTGATGATCCGTATAGATCTCGCAACGATTACCAAGTCGGTAATGTCGCCATAACTTCAATGCATAAATAACTGCTGCAAGTTCGAGATCATGCGTTGGATAGTTCTCTTCATGAGGACGCAACTGTCGAGATCCATAAGCAATCACCTTGCGCTCTTGCATTAGTACACAGCCTAATCCTTGGCGGGATGCGTCACAATAAATCAGGAAGTCCTTGCGAGAATCTGGAGGAGCAAGCACTGGGGCAGATGTCAGCTTGTCTTTGAGTGTCTGAAAACTTTCTTGACATTTGTCTGTCCACTCAAACTTAACGCCTTTGTGAAGCAGATCAGTCAGAGGCTTGGCAATCTTGGAGAAGTTCTCGACGAAACGGCGGCAATAGCTGGCGAGTCCGAGAAAACTTCTGACTTGCTTAACATTCTTTGGAGGAGTCCATTCAAGAATAGCCTAAACTCGTTCTGGGTTAACAGCAATGCCATCTTTAGAAATCACATGGCAGAGATATGTCACTTCAGATAACCAGAACTCACACTTGGAGTACTTGGCATACAGTTGATGTTCACGCAGCTTCTCCAGTACAAGACGAAGATGTTCGGCATGTTCTTCTTCATTCTTCAAATATATAAGGATATCATCCAGATAAACCACGACGAACTTGTCGAGGTAATCCATGAAGATGTAGTTCATTAACCGAGAGAAAGTTGCTGGAGCATTGGTTAAGCCAAAGGACATGACAGTGTACTCGTAAGAACCATAGCAAGTAACGAAGGCTGTTTTCGGAATATCCTCTTTGCGAACTCGGATCTGGTGGTATCCCAATCTGTAATCAAGTTTAGAGAATACTGAGGAACCAACAAGTTGATCATACAGATCGTTGATTCTGGGAAGCGGATACTTGTTTTTGAATTGTTGCCTGGTTAATGGGCCGGTAATCTTGAACCAACCGATTCGTACCATCTTTCTTCTTAACAAAGAGAGAAGGGGCTCCCCAAGCAGAAGAACTGGGGCAGATGAAACCCTTTTGAAGTGACTTGTCGATTTCCTCCTTAAGTTCAAGGAGTTCATGCGGCGGCATCTTGTATGGGCGCTTGGCAATAGGAGTGGTGCCTGGTTTTAGGTCGATAACAAATTCGACAGCCCTAGCAGGTGGTACACCTGGGAGTTCTTCTGGAAAGACATCTTGAAATTCGTGAACGACTGGTACGTTCTCAATGCCTTCAAGAGGTGAGGCATTCAATGCATTCAGAGCATATATCTGGCTTTCGGCATTCTGGATTATCCGAGCTGGGTAGTTGATCACCTGGCCAGAAGGGTGTGTGAGCTGGACTGACTTGGCGGCACAGTCGATCAGAGCACTATGGGCTGTCAACCATTCCATGCCAAGAATGATGTCTATGTTGGAAGGTCCGAGCACAGTGAGGGAAGCCAGAAAAAGTAGACCTCCAATTTTGATTTGGTTGCGAGGGCTTACCATTGTGGTTTGCCACTTGGCTCCCGGAGATTGAACCGCTAAAGGAGTGAGTAATTTTTCCATGTCCAACTCATGTAACTGAGCAAATTGTTGGGACACAAAGGCATGAGATGCTCCTGAATCAAAGAGTACATCAACTGGCACTGAATTAACAAGAAGGGTACCCATCACGATTTTCAGCTTTCGAAGCTCTTCATGGGTGACTTGACCATGGCTCACAACAGACGGCCTGGCATTACAGCTTCTGAAACGACGGTTTCGACAGCTCTTCTTGCGACCAACAGGAGGACGTGGTGCATTCTGAGGCTGGTCCGCGCGACAGTTGATAGTAAGGTGCCCTGGTTGTCCACACTTGCGACATAAGCCATCATTGGGTAAAGGAACCGTATCAGTTGGTTTGTCATCTTGAATCCTGAGTTGTCTCGGTGGCGGAGGCAGTCGAGGTGCAACATAAGACGGCCTTGGGGTTGGAGCAGGTCGGTGACAAACATTGTGCGGGATCCAGACTTGAAGCTTCTGAGCAGGCTGACCCGAGGATGGGCCAACATCTCGAGTACGCTTGAGAGACTCCTGGTATTCAGACAGACCAGTTTCAGCTCGGAAAGCTTGGCTGACAAGCGTCGCAAAATCCGCGCAATCATGGACAATAAGTGTGAGGTTTATATCAGGCCACAGTCCTTCACGGAACTTCTCTTGCTTGCGAGCGTCAGTGCAGATGTCATCTGAAGCATAGCGCGACAATTCAAGAAATCTCCTCTGATATTCATCCATAGTCATTCTGCCCTGAGTGAGTTTGCGGAACTCCTGCTTCTTCTGGTCGATCAGACCTTGAGGAATGTGTCGTGCACGGACGGCTGACTGAAATTCTATCCATGTGGTGGCTGTCCCAGCAGGCAGCATGCGCCTGTGGCTTTCCCACCATTGAGCAGCTGGACCCTTCAGGTGAAATGCCGCAAAGGTGATGTAACTGGCAGGGGGAACATTAGCTGACTCCATCTCAAACAGGATGTCACGAAGCCAATCATCAGCATCCATAGGATTGGTGGAGTTGCGGAAAACGGACGGATTGAGGCGCACGAAATCTTGCAGTGAGATCGGACCAGGCTCCTGACGAGCATCATTGCGTTCCAAACGGTTCACCAGACTTCCCATAAACTGTCGGTTCAGTTCAAACTGCCGACGGTTCAGTTCAAACTGTTGTCTCATTGCTTCGACATACGGTGACGGTGGGGGATTATCAGCCATCCTGCTAAAAATAACAAGGGCAGTTTAGCAAGAACAACTGCAAAATAATGGGGTCATTCATGATGTAACTCGGAAAATGAACATGAAGTGCATTAGATACATATTAATAGTCATTAAAGACATACAGATCCATGCACGGAGTTGGATACAAACGGACAACGTGAGTTCGGAAACACACGCAGCTAGACAAACTAGGCGGCGCGCAGGCACGCGATGGAGGAATACAACAATGGGACATAGCAAAGGCTACATCAACGTCGGAGAAAACCACTGAAGCCTGGCATCTGAAGATGACGATCCAAAAAATCCTCGATAAAAGGATCTTACAGTCCGTAAGGAATAGCAAGGGGTTGCAGAGTTCCAACAGGTCTTTGATGTTCTGCTTTGATGCGTCGGCAAACGTCACACTCAGCAACATAACGAGCAATGTCTCGCTTCATATCAGACCACCAGTAACGTTGACGAATGTCTTGGTACATTTTGGTACTACCCGGATGAATAGACAAGGGTGTGTCATGTGCTTCTTTCATGACATCCGAACGCGAGTCCAGATTGTGCTTTCTGGGGACTACTAGTCGGCCTCTGAAGAACAAGGTACCATCATCATCAACAGTGAAGAACGATGAATTTCCTTTGGAGAGATAACTCTTGATCTTCTCGACTTCGGAATCATACTTCTGCCTTGTCTTGATGTTGTGCTCGAGATCTGGTTCAACAACCAAGGTATTTAGATATCCTTGAGGAACTATCTCGATGTTCAGCTTTCGAAGCTCTTCATACAAGAGTGGCTGCTGCAGCTGAACCGCAAGTTCACAACAGTAGGATTTGCGGCTCAAAGCATCAGCCATCACATTAGCCTTGCCCGGGGTATAAGAAATACCCAAGTCATAGTCGGTAATGGCCTCCATCCATCTTTGCTGACGGAGGTTCAGAGATGGCTGAGTGAACAAGTACTTCAGACTTTGATGATCCGTATAGATCTCGCAATGATTACCAAGTAGGTAATGTCGCCATAACTTCAATGCATAAATAACTGCTGCAAGTTCGAGATCATGCGTTGGATAGTTCTCTTCATGAGGACGCAACTGTCGAGATCCATAAGCAATCACCTTGTGCTCTTGCATTAGTACACAGCCTAATCCTAGGCGGGATGCGTCACAATAAATCAGGAAGTCCTTGCGAGAATCTGGAGGAGCAAGCACTGGGGCAGATGTCAGCTTGTCTTTGAGTGTCTGAAAACTTTCTTGACATTTGTCTGTCCACTCAAACTTAACGCCTTTGTGAAGCAGATCAGTCAGAGGCTTGGCAATCTTGGAGAAGTTCTCGACGAAACGGCGGCAATAGCTGGCGAGTCCGAGAAAACTTCTGACTTGCTTGACATTCTTTGGAGGAGTCCATTCAAGAATAGCCTGAACTCGTTCTGGGTTAACAGCAATGCCATCTTTAGAAATCACATGGCAGAGATATGTCACTTCAGATAACCAGAACTCACACTTGGAGTACTTGGCATACAGTTGATGTTCACGCAGCTTCTCCAGTACAAGCCGAAGATGTTCGGCATGTTCTTCTTCATTCTTCAAATATATAAGGATATCATCCAGATAAACCACGACGAACTTGTCGAGGTAATCCATGAAGATGTAGTTCATTAACCGAGAGAAAGTTGCTGGAGCGTTGGTTAAGCCAAAGGACATGACAGTGTACTCGTAAGAACCATAGCAAGTAACGAAGGCTGTCTTCGGAATATCCTCTCGGATCTGGTGGTATCCCAATCTCAAATCAAGTTTAGAGAATACTGAGGAACCAGCAAGTTGATCATACAGATCGGTGATTCTGGGAAGCGGATACTTGTTCTGAATTGTTGCCTGGTTAATGGGCCGGTAATCTTGAACCAACCGATTCGTACCAACTTTCTTCTTAACAAAGAGAGAAGGGGCTCCCCAAGCAGAAGAACTGGGGCGGATGAAACCCTTTTGAAGTGACTTGTCGATTTCCTCCTTAAGTTCAAGGAGTTCATGCGGCGGCATCTTGTATGGGCACTTGGCAATAGGAGTGGTGCCTGGTTTCAGGTCGATAACAAATTCGACAGCCCTAGCAGGTGGTACACCTGGGAGTTCTTCTGGAAAGACATCTTGAAATTCGCGAACGACTGGTACGTTCTCGATGCCTTCAAGAGGTGAGGCATTCAATGCATTCAGAGCATATATCTGGCTTTCGGCATTCTGGATTATCCGGGCTGAGTAGCTGATCACCTGACCAGAAGGGTGTGTGAGCTGGACTGATTTGGCGGCACAGTCGATCAAAGCACTATGGGTTGTCAACCATTCCATGCCAAGAATGATGTCTATGTTGGAAGGTCCGAGCACAGTGAGAGAAGCCGGAAAAAGTAGACCTCCAATTTCGATTTGGTTGCGAGGGCTTACCATTGTGGTTTTCCACTTGGCTCCCGGAGATTGAACCGCTAAAGGAGTGAGTTATTTTTCCATGTCCAACTCATGTAACTGAGCAAATTGTTGGGATACAAATGTTGGAAATATGCCCTAGAGGCAATAATAAATTGGTTATTATTATATTTCCTTGTTCATGATAATCGTTTATTATCCATGCTATAATTGTATTGATTGGAAACTCGAATACATGTGTGGGTACATAGACAACACTGTGTCCCTAGTAAGCCTCTAGTTGACTAGCTCGTTGATCAAAGATGGTTAAGGTTTCCTAACCATTGACATGAGATGTCATTTGATAACGGGATCACATCATTAGGAGAATGATGTGATGGACAAGACCCAAACTACGAACATAGCATATGATCGTGTTAGTTTATTGCTATTGTTTTCTGCATGTCAAGTATCTGTTCCTTTGACCATGAGATCATGCAACTCACTGACACCGGAGGAATACCTTGTGTGTATCAAACGTCGCAACGTAACTGGGCGACTATAAAGGTGCTCTACAGGTATCTCCGAGGGTGTCTGTTGGGTTGGCATGGATCAAGACTGGGATTTGTTACTCCGTATGACGGAGAGGTATCTCAGGGCCCACTCGGTAATACAACATCACAATGAGCCTTGCAAGCAATGTGACTAAAGTGTTAGCCACGAGATCTTGTATTACGGAACGAGTAAAGAGACTTGCCGGTAACGAGATTGAACTAGGTATAGAGATACCGACGATCGAATCTCGGGCAAGTAACATACCGAAGAACAAAGGGAACAGCATACGGGATTAACTGAATCCTTGACATAGAGGTTCGACCCATAAAAGATCTTCGTAGAATATGTAGGAGCCAATATGGGCATCCAGGTCCCGCTATTGGTTATTGGCCGTAGAGGTGTCTCGGTCATGTCTACATAGTTCTCGAACCCGCAGGGTCTACACACTTAACGTTTGGTGACGATTAGTATAATTGAGTTATTATGTTGGTGACCGAAAGTTGTTCGGAGTCCCGGATAAGATCCCGGACATGACGAGGATCTCCGGAATAGTCTGGAGGTAAAGATTGATATATGTGATAATAGTGTTTTGATCTCCGGAAGGGTTCCGGAGTTCACCGGAATGGGTTCCGGATGTTTACCGAAGTGTTTGGGTGCAGCAACACTTTATATGGGCCAAAGGGATAAAGCCCACGAGGTATTGGAAAGTGCAAAAAGTAGTTTTGCTGCCGCGTAAGCGGTACTACCGTTTTGTGAAGCGGTACTACCGCCCAAGCGGTACTACCGCTTGTGTGAAGCAGTACTACCGCCCAAGCGGTACTACCGCTTGTGTGAAGCGGTACTACCGCCCAAGCGGTACTACCGCTTGTGTTAAGCGGTACTACCGCTTGTGCGCGGTACTGCAGGGATCCGAGTTGGACTCTTTCCCTGCGGGCCAAACCGACCTTGTGCGGGCAAAACCGACCTGGAGGAGGCTTTTACTCCAAGTTTAGACCCCAAGGCTCAACATATAAATAGAGGGGCAGGGCTAGCACACGGGACACATCAAGATTTCCCCAAGCCGTGTGCGGCAACCCTAACCCTCTAGTTCCTCCGTCATAATCTCCGTAGCGCTTGGCGAAGCCCTGCAGAGATTGTTCCTCACCACCATCACCACGCCGTCGTGCTGCTGGAACTCAACCACTACTTCACCATCGCTCGCTAGATCGAGGAGGTGAAGGCGTCATCAAGCCGTACGTGTGTTGAACGCGGAGGTGCCGTCCGTTCGGCGCTAGTTCGTGATCGGATCGAGGGACGACTTGCGATTTGGATCGCGGAGACGTTCGACTACATCAACCGCGTTTCTTAAACGCTTCCGCTTAGCGATCTACAAGGGTATGTAGATTCACTCTCCCTCTCGTAGATGCTCATCACCATGGATAGATCTTGTGTGTGCGTAGGAAAATTTTTGTTTCCCATGCAACGTTCCCCAACAGTGGCATCTGAGCTAGGTCTATGCGTAGATGAGATCTCGAGTAGAACACAAACGAGTTGTGGGCGTGGGTGTATACATATTGCTTGCCGTTACTAGTTGATATTTGATTCGGCGGTACTGTGAGATGAAGCGGCCCGGACCGACATTACGCGTACACTTACGCGAGACAGGTTCCTTCAACTAACATGTAACTTCGTTGCATAAAGATGGCTAGCGGGTGTCTGTCTCTCTCACTTTAGTTGAATCGATTTCAATGAAGAGGGTTCTTTTAGAAGATCAAAAAGCAATCACTACACCACGTTGTGGTTTTGCGTAGGTAAGAACGGTTCTTGCAAACCCGTAGCAGCCACGTAAAATTTGCAACAACAATTAGAGGACGTCTAACTTGTTTTTGCAGGGTATGATGTGATATGATATGGCCAATTACATGATGAGATATATGTGATGTATGAGATGATCATGTGTTGTATAGAATATCACGACTTGCATGTCGATGAGTACGGCAACTGGCAGGAGCCATAGAGTTGTCTTTAATTATTGTATGACCTGCGTGTCAATCATTAAGCGCTATGTAATGCTTTACTTTATCGCTAAACGTTAGCAATAGTCGTGGAAGCAACAGTCGGCGCGACAACCTTATGGCGACACGTTGATGGAGATCAAGATGATGGAGATCATGGTGTCATGCCGGTGACGATGGAGATCATGCCGGTGCTTTGGAGATGGAGATCAAAAGCACAAGTTCATGGCCATATCATGTCACTTATGATTTGCATGTGATGTTAATCCTTTTATGCATCTCATTTTGCTTAGGACGACGGTAGCATTATAAGGTGATCCCTCACTTAAATTTCAAGATAAATTGTGTTCTCCCCGAGTGTGCACCGTTGCGAAAGTTCGTCGTTTCGAGACACGCCGTGATGATCGGGTGTGATAGACTCCACGTTCACATACAACAGGTGCAAGCCATGTTGCACACGCGGAACACTCGGGTTAAACTTGACGAGCCTAGCATGTACAGACATGGCCTCGGAACACAAGAGACCGAAAGGTCGAACATGAGTCATATAGTAGATATGATCAACATGAAGATGTTCACCATTGAAACCACCTCAACTCACGTGATGATCGGACTTGAGTTGGTGGATTTGGATCATGTTACACTCGAATGACCGGAGGGATGTCAATTTGAGTGGGAGTTTTTAAAGTAATATGATTAACTAAACTCATTATCTAGAACAATAGTCTAAGTTGTCTTTGCTATATTTATGTTGTAGATCATGGCTCGCGCAGTAGCACCCCTGAATTTTAATGCGTTCCTAGAGAAAGCTAAGTTGAAATATGATGGAAGTAACTTTGTGGACTGGGCCCGTAATCTAAGGATTATCCTTACGGCTTCCCAGAAGGCTTATGTCCTTGATGCACCGCTTGGTGATCCACCCGCTCCAGTTGAGTCTCTAGACGTTGTGAACGCCTGGCAAGCTCGTTCTGATGATTACTCAATAGTTCAATGTGCAATGTTGTATGGCTTAGAACCGGGACTTCAAAGACGTTTTGAACGTCATGGAGCATATGAGATGTTCCAGGAGTTGAAGTTTATCTTTCAGAAGAATGCCCGGATCGAGAGATATGAGATCTCCGATAAGTTCTATACTTGCAAGATGGAGGAGAACGGGTCTATCAGTGATCACGTACTCAGAATGTCTGGGTACTCCACCCGTCTGGCTGAATTGGGGATGCCCCTTCCGCCAGAGGCTATCACTGACAGAGTTCTTCAATGATTGCCACCTAGCTACAAGAGCTTCGTGTTGAACTATAACATGCACGGAATGAACAAGTCAGTCGCCGAGCTGTTTGCGATGCTGAAAGCCGCTGAGTCTGAAATTCAGAAGGAGCATCAAGTGTTGATGGTCAATAAAACCACTAGTTTCAAGAAAAATGGCAAGGGTAAGAAGGGTAACTCCAAGAAGAGTGGCAAAGCAGTTGCTCCTCTCGTGAAGAAACCCAAGGCTGGACCCAAACCAGAAACTGTGTGTTTTCATTGCAAGGGAACTGGACACTGGAAGCGGAATTGCCCCAAGTATTTGGCTGACAAGAAGGCGGCCAACAACAAACAAGGTATATATGATATACATGTTATTGATGTGTACCTTACCAACTCTCGTTGTAGTGCCTGGGTATTTGATACCGGTGCGGTTGCTCATATTTGCAACTCAAAACAGGAACTGCGGAATAGACGGAGGCTGGCAAAGGACAAAGTGACGATGCGCGTGGGAAATGGTTCCAAGGTTGATGTGATCGCCGTCGGCACGCTCGCTCTTCGATTACCGTCGGGATTAGTGATGAACCTAAATAAGTGTTATTTGGTGCCTGCGTTAAGCATGAACATTATATCTGGATCTTGTTTATTGCGAGACGGTTACTCATTTAAATCAGAGAATAATGGTTGTTCTATTTATATGAGTAATATCTTTTATGGTCATGCACCCGATGTGAGGGGTTTGTTCTTATTGAATCTCGATAGTAATGATACACATGTTCATAACATTGATGCCAAAAGATGTAGAATTGATAATGATAATACCACTTTCTTGTGGCACTGCCGTTTAGGTCATATTGGCATAAAACGCATGAGGAAGCTCCATGTTGATGGACTTTTGGAGTCACTTGATTTTGAATCACTTGACACATGTGAGCCATGCCTCATGGGCAAGATGACTAAAACGCCGTTCTCTGGAACAATGGAACGGGCAACTGACTTATTGGAAATCATACATACTGATGTGTGTGGTCCGATGAGTATTGAGGCGCGCAGTGGTTATCGTTATTTTCTCACCTTCACTGATGACTTAAGTAGATATGGGTATATTTACTTAATGAAACACAAGTCTGAAACATTTGAAAAGTTCAAACAATTTCAGAGTGAAGTTGAGAATCATCGTAACAAGAAGATCAAATTCCTACGATCTGATCGAGGAGGAGAATATCTGAGTTATGAGTTTGGCAGTCACTTAAGACAATGTGGAATTGTTTCACAACTGACACCGCCTGGAACACCACAGCGTAATGGTGTGTCCGAACGTCGTAATCGAACTTTATTGGATATGGTGCGATCTATGATGTCTCTTGCCGATTTGCCACTATCGTTTTCGGGTTATGCATTAGAGACAGCCGCATTCACTTTAAATAGGGCACCATCGAAATCCGTTGAGACGACGCCATATGAACTTTGGTTTGGCAAGAAGCCAAAGCTGTCGTTTCTTAAAGTTTGGGGATGTGATGCTTATGTCAAAAAACTTCAGCCTGAAAAGCTGGAACCCAAAGCGGAGAAATGCGTCTTCATAGGATACCCAAAAGAGACAGTTGGGTATACCTTCTACCTCAGATCCGAAGGCAAAGTGTTTGTCGCTAAAAACGGAACATTTCTTGAGAAAGAGTTTCTCTCGAAAGAATTGAGTGGGAGGAAGATAGAACTTGATGAGGTTGTTGAACCTTTACTTCAACCTGAGAGTAGCGCAGCGCAGAAAGTTGTTTCTGTGGAGCCTACATTAGCTGAAGAGGAAGTTAATGATGATGATCATGAAACTTTGGATCAAGTTGCTATCGAACCTCATAGGTCGACAAGGACGCGTACTGCTCCCGAGTGGTACGGCAACCCTGTCTTAGAGGTCATGTTGTTAGACAACGATGAACCTACGAGCTATGGAGAAGCGATGATGGGCCCGGATTCCGAGAAGTGGTTAGAGGCCATGAAATCCGAGATGGGATCCATGTATGAAAACAAAGTATGGACTTTGGAAGTATTACCTGAAGGGCGTAAGGCCATTCAGAACAAATGGATCTTTAAGAGGAAGACGGACGCGGACGGTAATGTCACCGTCTATAAAGCTCGACTTGTGGCAAAGGGTTTTTCACAAGTTCAAGGAGTTGACTACGATGAGACCTTCTCACCCGTAGCGATGCTTAAGTCCGTCAGAATCATGTTAGCAATAGCTGCCTTTTTCGATTATGAAATTTGGCAGATGGATGTCAAAACAGCATTCCTTAACGGTTTCCTTAAGGAAGAGTTGTATATGATGCAACCAGAAGGTTTTGTCGATCCAGAGAATGCTGACAAAGTTTGCAAACTCCAGCGATCCATTTATGGACTGGTGCAAGCATCTCGGAGTTGGAATCTTCGTTTTGATGAGGTGATCAAAGCGTTCGAGTTTATACAAGTTTTCGGAGAAGCTTGTATTTACAAGAAAGTGAGTGGGAGCTCTATAGCGTTTCTAATATTATATGTGGATGACATATTGCTGATTGGAAACAATATAGAAATGTTGGAAAGCGTGAAGGAATATTTGAACAAGAGTTTTTCAATGAAGGACCTAGGAGAAGCTGCTTTCATATTAGGCATCAAGATCTATAGAGATAGATCGAGACGCTTAATAGGACTTTCACAAAGCACATACCTTGACAAAGTTTTGAAGAAGTTCAAAATGGATCAGTCCAAGAAGGGGTTCTTGCCTGTATTGCAAGGTGTGAAGTTGAGTAAGACTCAATGCCCAGTGACTGCAGAAGATAGAGAAAAGATGAGTGTCATCCCCTATGCTTCGGCCATAGGCTCTATCATGTATGCAATGCTGTGCACAAGACCCGATGTCAGCCTTGCCATAAGTATGGTCGGAAGGTTTCAAAGTGATCCAGGAATGGAACACTGGACGGCGGTCAAGAATATCCTGAAGTACCTGAAAAGGACTAAAGACATGTTTCTCGTTTATGGAGGTGATCAAGAGCTCGTCGTAAAGGGTTACGTCGATGCAAGCTTTGACACTGATCCGGATGACTCTAAGTCGCAAACCGGATACGTATTTATTCTTAATGGGGGTGCGGTTAGCTGGTGCAGTTCCAAGCAAAGCGTGGTAGCAGATTCTACATGCGAAGCGGAGTACATCGCAGCCTCGGAGGCGACGAAGGAAGGTGTCTGGATGAAAGAGTTCATGACAGATCTTGGAGTAGTGCCTAGTGCGCTTAACCCAATGACTCTGTTTTGTGATAATACTGGTGCCATTGCTCTAGCCAAGGAACCAAGATTTCACAAGAGGACCAGACACATAAAGCGACGTTTCAATTCCATCCGCGATTACATCAAGGAGGACGACATAAATATTTGCAAAGTACACACGGATCTGAATGTTGCAGATCCGATGACTAAACCTCTTCCAAGGGCTAAACATGAACAACACCAGAACTGCATGGGTGTTCGATTCATTACAATGTAAATCACATAGTGATGTGAACTAGATTATTGACTCTAGTGCAAGTGGGAGACTGTTGGAAATATGCCCTAGAGGCAATAATAAATTGGTTATTATTATATTTCCTTGTTCATGATAATCGTTTATTATCCATGCTATAATTGTATTGATTGGAAACTCGAATACATGTGTGGGTACATAGACAACACTGTGTCCCTAGTAAGCCTCTAGTTGACTAGCTCGTTGATCAAAGATGGTTAAGGTTTCCTAACCATTGACATGAGATGTCATTTGATAACGGGATCACATCATTAGGAGAATGATGTGATGGACAAGACCCAAACTACGAACATAGCATATGATCGTGTTAGTCTATTGCTATTGTTTTCTGCATGTCAAGTATCTGTTCCTTTGACCATGAGATCATGCAACTCACTGACACCGGAGGAATACCTTGTGTGTATCAAACGTCGCAACGTAACTGGGCGACTATAAAGGTGCTCTACAGGTATCTCCGAGGGTGTCTGTTGGGTTGGCATGGATCAAGACTGGGATTTGTTACTCCGTATGACGGAGAGGTATCTCAGGGCCCACTCGGTAATACAACATCACAATGAGCCTTGCAAGCAATGTGACTAAAGTGTTAGCCACGAGATCTTGTATTACGGAACGAGTAAAGAGACTTGCCGGTAACGAGATTGAACTAGGTATAGAGATACCGACGATCGAATCTCGGGCAAGTAACATACCGAAGAACAAAGGGAACAGCATACGGGATTAACTGAATCCTTGACATAGAGGTTCGACCGATAAAAGATCTTCGTAGAATATGTAGGAGCCAATATGGGCATCCAGGTCCCGCTATTGGTTATTGGCCGTAGAGGTGTCTCGGTCATGTCTACATAGTTCTCGAACCCGCAGGGTCTACACACTTAACGTTTGGTGACGATTAGTATAATTGAGTTATTATGTTGGTGACCGAAAGTTGTTCGGAGTCCCGGATAAGATCCCGGACATGACGAGGATCTCCGGAGTAGTCTGGAGGTAAAGATTGATATATGTGATAATAGTGTTTTGATCTCCGGAAGGGTTCCGGAGTTCACCGGAATGGGTTCCGGATGTTTACCGAAGTGTTTGGGTGCAGCAACACTTTATATGGGCCAAAGGGATAAAGCCCACGAGGTATTGGAAAGTGCAAAAAGTAGTTTTGCTGCCGCGTAAGCGGTACTACCGTTTTGTGAAGCGGTACTACCGCCCAAGCGGTACTACCGCTTGTGTGAAGCAGTACTACCGCCCAAGCGGTACTACCGCTTGTGTGAAGCGGTACTACCGCCCAAGCGGTACTACCGCTTGTGTTAAGCGGTACTACCGCTTGTGCGCGGTACTGCAGGGATCCGAGTTGGACTCTTTCCCTGCGGGCCAAACCGACCTTGTGCGGGCAAAACCGACCTGGAGGAGGCTTTTACTCCAAGTTTAGACCCCAAGGCTCAACATATAAATAGAGGGGCAGGGCTAGCACACGGGACACATCAAGATTTCCCCAAGCCGTGTGCGGCAACCCTAACCCTCTAGTTCCTCCGTCATAATCTCCGTAGCGCTTGGCGAAGCCCTGCAGAGATTGTTCCTCACCACCATCACCACGCCGTCGTGCTGCTGGAACTCAACCACTACTTCACCATCGCTCGCTGGATCGAGGAGGTGAAGGCGTCATCAAGCCGTACGTGTGTTGAACGCGGAGGTGCCGTCCGTTCGGCGCTAGTTCGTGATCGGATCGAGGGACGACTTGCGATTTGGATCGCGGAGACGTTCGACTACATCAACCGCGTTTCTTAAACGCTTCCGCTTAGCGATCTACAAGGGTATGTAGATTCACTCTCCCTCTCGTAGATGCTCATCACCATGGATAGATCTTGTGTGTGCGTAGGAAAATTTTTGTTTCCCATGCAACGTTCCCCAACAACAAAGGCATGAGATGCTCCTGAATCAAAGAGTACATCAGCTGGCACTGAATTAACGAGAAGGGTACCCATCACGTTTTTTGGGGCCTCACGAGCTTCTTCAATCCTGACATGGGTGACTTGACCATGGCTCACAGCAGACGGCCTGCCATTACAGCTTCTGAAACGACGGTTTCGACAGCTCTTCTTGCGACCAATAGGAGGACGTGGTGCATTCTGAGGCTGGTCCGCGCGACAGTTGATAGTAAGGTGCCCTGGTTGTCCACACTTGCGACATAAGCCATCATTGGGTAAAGGAACCGTATTAGTTGGTTTGTCATCTTGAATCCTGAGTTGTCTCGGCGGCGGAGGCAGTCGAGGTGCAACATAAGATGGCCTTGGGGTTGGAGCAGGTCGGTGACAAACATTGTGCGGGATCCAGACTTGACGCTTCTGAGCAGGATGACCCGAGGATGGGACAACATCTCGAGTATGCTTGAGCGACTCCTGGTACTCAGACAGACCAGTTTCAGCAACCTTTATTATGCAGTCCGGCACTTTTATTTCTTTACCATCACAAGTTCGTACAAAGCTTATTTTCCCTTACAATAAAAGTTCATACATATTTAGAGGCAATTTTTATTGCTTTTTGCACCAATGACAACTTACTTGAAGGATCTTATTCAATCCATAGGTAGATATAATGGACTCTCATGACATGAAACTGGGTAAAAGGGTTTTGGATGCACAAGTAGTATCTCTACTTGGTGCGGATTTTTCGCTAGCAAAGATATTGGGCAAGCACCACATGTTGGAGGATCTATGACAATATAACTTCTATGTGAATATGAGCAAGCATAATTCATTACGTTGTCTTCCTTGTCCAACGTCAACAATTTAACATAAAATACTCAATGGGGGCTCACAATCATAAAAGATGTCCAAGATAGTGTATTTGCATGTGAATCTTCTCTTCCTTATTAATTTTTTCATGAATTGCATCATTGACCAATGCTATGCTTGTTAACTTTCAATAAATTTTACCACTTATACTTTTCTTTATGTAATGTCATTACTTTCCATAAGATTAGCATATGATCTTTTTCATTATTTTCATTGCTAGGCTTGAAACATAAAAGTAAAGAAGCAAAAACTCAAACTACTCTTTATTATATAACTCTCAACTCAATTACATAGATATATAGATCACGAAACTAGCACTCGAAAATAGATCATACTAAACTTTTATTCAACTAAATCGCGAAATAACTAAGGATCGAACTAAAAATAGGTAAAGATAATAAAAGTGATGGTGATACGATACCGGGGCACCTCCCCCAAGCTTGGCACAAGCCAAGGGGAGTGCCCATACCCATGTACTCAAGTTTCTTTCTTCGGTGATGATGGTGATGATGAAGTGGTGGGCTTGTCCTCCGGCTTCCATGGCATAGGTTCCCCATCATAAAAGGATGAACGAGTCTCCGGAGTCCTGAAACTTGCAGCTAAACTCATACCTTTGAATTTTGCCTCATACTCAAAATTTTGGTTTTGAAGATCATAGATTTGGCCTTGGAGATAGTCAATTTGTTCGTTGAGCTTGAAGACGATGTCCCCCATCGATTGGACATCCACCTTGTGATTGCGGGTGAATTCCGTGATCATGGAGTGGTTGGCGCTGAGTCCACGCTCTACCATCCCTTGGCACTTGAAAATCTCCTGCTCCACTGCTTCGAGCCTGGCCTCCACGCTCCCGGTCTTCTTGGGTCCTTGAACATCCCGGATGTGAAGCACCCCCTCACGCATATCTATGGCTTGAGGGTGTTTCATCACCTCTGGTAGGGAGGGGTTGATGACCTTCTCGTAGAACTTGTCCTTGGAAGAGCTAGGTGGAGCCATAGCGATCTAGATCTGTCAAAAAAATAGCACGAAACAAGAACAGAGGATATTTCTGCGACACGGTGGTCAAAACATCTGGGAGTATATATAAAGAATTTTTATCTTGCAAAACAAGTATTCCAGAAGAAAACAGAGTCAGGAAGGCTCACGAGGGGCCGACGAGCCACCAGGGCGCGCCTAGGGGGGTGGCGCGCCCTGGTGCCTCGTGTGCACCTCGTGGGTCCCCTCGACTGTTTCTTATTTTTGTATTTTTTCTAATATTCCAAAACTGACAGAAAATATTTTTATGGAATTTTTGGAGTCGGTTTACTTACCGTATCACGTACCTCTTCCTTTTAAGGGTTCTGGAGTGTTCTGGAAGGTCTCTCTTATGTATTCCTCCGGTGTCATAGTTTGAATAATGTTAGTCTCAACATTAATAGGCGTACCTGAGATGTAATGCTTAATTCTTTGCCCATTGACCACCTTCGGATTAGTGCCTTCGGCGTTATTGATCTTAATGGCTCCAGAGCGATAAACTTCCTCAATGATATACGGCCCTTCCCATTTACAGAGAAGTTTTCCTGCAAAAAATCTAAAACGAGAATTGTACAATAGAACATACTCACCCACTTTGAATTCCCGGTTTTGAATTCTTTTATCGTGCCATCTTTTAACTTTTTCTTTAAAAAATTTGGCATTTTCATAAGCTTGGGTTCTCCATTCATCTAGCGAGCTAATATCAAATAACCTCTTTTCACCGGCAAGTTTAAACTCATAATTGAGTTCTTTAATTGCCCAATACGCTTTATGTTCTAACTCAAGAGGTAAATGACATGCTTTTCCATAAACCATTTTATAAGGAGACATACCCATAGGATTTTAATAAGCAGTTCTATAAGCCCATAATGCATCGTCAAGTTTCTTAGACCAATTCTTTCTAGATCTATTGACGTTTTTTGCAAAATTAACTTTATTTCTCTATTGCTCAATTCAACTTGACCACTAGATTGAGGGTGATAGGGAGATGCAATTCTATGGTTGACATCATATTTAGCAAGAAGTTTACGGAATGCACCATGAATAAAATGTGAACCACCATCCGTCATTAAATATCTAGGGACTCCGAACCTCGGGAAAATAACTTCTTTAAGCATTTTAATAGAAGTGTTATGATCAGCACTACTAGTTGGAATAGCTTCTACCCACTTAGTAACGTAATCAACAACAACTAAAATATGTGTATACCCATTAGAGGAAGGAAAAGGTCCAATATAATCAAATCCCCAAAAATCAAATGGTTCAATAACAAGTGAATAATTCATAGGCACTTCTTGACGTCTACTAATATTACCAATTCTTTGACATTCATCACAAGATAAGACAAACTTACGAGCATCCTTGAAAAAAGTAGGCCAATAAAAACGGGATTGTAGTACCTTATGTGCAGTTCTGTCTCCCGCATGGTGTCCTCCGTAAGCCTCGGAATGACACTTCCGTAGGATTTGTTCCTGTTCATGCTCAGGTATACAACGTCTAATAATACCATCCACTCCTTCTTTATAAAGATGTGGGTCATCCCAAAAGTAATGTCTTAAATCAAAGAAGAACTTTTTCTTTTGTTGGTATGTGAAACTAGGTGGTATAAATTTAGCAACAATATAATTAGCATAGTCTGCATACCAAGGAGTATTACGAGAAGCATTTATGACAGCTAATTGTTCATCAGGAAAATCATCATTAATTGGAAGTGGGTCATCAAGAACATTTTCCATTCTAGAAAAATTATCAGCTACGGGGTTCTCAGCTCCCTTTCTATCAATAATATGCAAGTCAAATTCTTGTAGCAGAAGAACCCATCTAATAAGTCTAGGTTTAGCATCTTTCTTTTCCATAAGGTACTTAATAGCGGCATGATCAGTGTGAACAGTTACTTTAGAATCCACTATGTAAGATCTGGATTTATCACATGCAAACACAACTGCTAGAAATTCTTTCTCGGTAGTAGCATAATTTCTTTGAGCACAGTCTAGAGTTTTACTAGCATAATGGATAACATTTAATTTCTTATCAACTCTCTGTCCGAGAACAGCACCAACAGCATAATCACTAGCATCACACATAATTTCAAAAGGCAAGTTCCAATCAGGTGGTTGAACGATAGGTGCAGAGGTTAAGGCTTTCTTAAGTGTTTCAAAGGCTTCTACACAATCATCATCAAAAACAAATGGAACATCTTTTTGCAAGAGATTAGTAAGAGGCCTAGAAATTTTAGAGAAGTCTTTAATAAACCTCCTATAAAAACCAGCATGACCAAGGAAGCTTCTTATACCTTTAATATCTTTAGGACATGGCATTTTCTTAATTGCATCCACTTTAGCCTTATCTACTTCAATACCTCTTTCAGAAATTTTATGCCCCAAGACAATACCTTCATTCACCATAAAGTGGCACTTCTCCCAATTCAAGACAAGATTAGTTTGTTCACATCTCTGCAAAACTCGATCAAGGTTGCTTAAGCAATCATCAAAGGAAGTTCCGTAAACGGAAAAATCATCCATGAAAACCTCAACAATCTTTTCACAAAAGTCAGAGAATATAGCAGTTATACATCTTTGAAAGGTAGCAGGTGCATTGCATAAACCAAAAGGCATACGTCTATAAGCATAAGTTCCAAAAGGACAAGTAAACGTGGTTTTCTCTTGGTCGGCTTGTGATACTGGTATTTGAGGGAAACCAGAATATCCATCAAGAAAGCAAAAGTGTGTATGCTTGGACAATCTTTCTAACATTTGATCAATAAAAGGTAAGGGGTAATGATCCTTTCTAGTGACTTTGTTTAATTTTCTAAAATCAATTACCATCCTATAACCAGTTACAATTCTTTGTGGAATGACTTCATTTTTATCGTTAGGAACAACAGTAATGCCTCCTTTCTTAGGGACACAATGAACAGGACTTACCCATCTACTATCAGCTATGGGATAGATTATACCTGCTTCCAGAAGCTTTAATATTTCAGTTCTTACCACCTCCTTCATCTTAGGATTTAATCATCGTTGGTGGTCGACAACTGGTTTAGCATCAGGCTCCATATTAATTTCGTGCTGACATAGAGTGGGACTAATGCCCTTAAGATCATCCAGAGTATATCCAATAGCAGCACGATGCTTCCTCAGAGTTTTTAGTAATCTCTTTTCTTCATGCTCTGAAAGGTTAGCACTAATAATAACAGGATATATCTTCTTTTCATCAAGATAAGCATATTTTAAAGTATCAGGCAATTGTTTCGATTCAAATATAGGATCACCCTTAGGTGGAGGAGGGCCTCCAAGAATTTCAACAGGCAAATTGTGTTTAAGGATAGGTGGTTGATCAAAGAACATCTTATCTATTTCATTTCTTTCATTCATGTGCATATCATTTTCATGGTCTAGCAAATATTGTTCTAACGGATCAGTAGGAGGTACGGCAATAGAAGCAAGACCAATAATTTCATCTTTACTAGGCAATTATTTATCATGAGGTTGTCTTCAAAATTTATATAAATTAAACTCATGAGATGTACCACCAAAATTAACACTTACAGTTTCTTTAGTGCAATCAATCTTAACATTAACAGTGTTTAAGAAAGGTCTACCAAATATAATGGGACAAAAATTATCTTGTGGAGAACCGAGGACTAGAAAATCAGTAGGATATTTTATTTTTCCACACAAGACTTCAACATCTCTAACGATCCCGAGTGGCGTAATGGTATCTCTGTTTGCAAGCTTAATAGTTACATCAACGTCCTCTATTTCAATAGGTGCAATATCATTCATAATTTCTTGATATAGGGTAAATGGAATAGCACTCACACTAGGACCCAAATCACATAAGCCATGATAACAATGATCTCTTATTTTAACAGAGACAACATGCATGCCTACTAGAGGTCTGTTTTTATCTTTAGGATCTGGTTTAGGAATTCTAGCTGCTTCATCACAGAAGTAAATAACATGCCCATCTATATTATCGACCAAGAGATCCTTAACCATAGCAACATTAGGTTCAACTTTAATTTGTTCCAAGGGTCTAGGTGTTCTAATATTACTTTTGTTAACCACAGTTGAAACTTTAGCATGTTCCTTAATCCTAACAGGAAAAGGTGGTTTCTCAATATAAGCAGTAGGCACAACTGGATCAACATGGTAAACAATTGTTTCTTCTTTAACACTAACGGGTTCCTCAATCTTTTCTTTAACAGGGGGATGATATTTAAACCACTTCTCCATAGGGAGATCAACATGAGTAGCGAATGATTTATTAAAGGAGGCTACTATCTCAGAGTCAAGTCCATATTTAGTGCTAAACTTATGAAAAGCATCGGTATTCATAAAAGATTTAACACAATCAAACTCAAGTATTATACCTGACTCATTACCTTTGTCGAGTTCCCAATCTTCAGAGTTGCGTTTAATTCTTTCCAGAAGATCCCATCTGAATTCAATAGTTTTCTTCATAAAGGAGCCAGTCGAAGAAGAATCGAGCATGGTTTGATCATCATGAGAAAGCCGAGCATAATTTTTTTGAAGAATTATTTCTCTTGAGAGCTCATGATTGGGGGCATGTATGCAACATATACATAAGCCTCCCCCAAGCTTGAGCGATACTTTCTCCTTCACGAGGCCAAAAATTATATATATAATTCTGATCATGATAAACCAAATGTATAGGATAAAATTTCTGGTGAAATTCCAGCTTCAACCGGTTCCAATCCCATGTGTCAGTATCATCACATAGCCTATACCATGTCAATGCCTTTCCCTCCAAAGATAAAGGGAATACTTTCTTCTTAACTCCATCCCCGGATAAACCTGCAAGCTTAAACAATCCACAAATTTCATCCACATAGATCCAGTGCATATCAGGATATATCGTTCCATCTCCTGCATAAGGATTAGCTAGCAGTTTCTCTATCATACCCGAAGGAATCTCATAATAAATATTTTCAGTAGGTGCAGTAGGTTGAGGAGCAACTAGTTGTGCTTCCGGTCGAGGTGAAGATACCCCGAACAAGCCCCTCAAAGGATTACTTTCCATAGTGACAAGTGACAGTAAATTTCAGCACGTAATATAAATGTTTCCTTACCAAATTCCACTCACCAAAGGCGCTTCACTCCCCGACAACGGCGCCAGAAAAGAGTCTTGATGACCCACAAGTATAGGGGATCAATCGTAGTCCTTTCGATAAATAAGAGTGTCGAACCCAACGAGGAGCAGAAGGAAATGACAAGCGGTTTTCAGCAAGGTATTTTCTACAAGCACTGAAATTATCGGTAACGAGTAGTTTGATAGCAAGATAATTTGTAACAAGTGACAAGTAGCAATAGTAACTAAAGTGTAGCAAGGTAGCCCAATCCTTTTGTTGCAAAGGACATGCCGGAACAATCTCTTATAATAAGCTAAACGTTCTCGAGGACACACGGGAATTTCATCTAGTCACTTTCATCATGTTTGTTTGATTCGCGTTCGCTACTTTGATAATTTGATATGTGGGTGGACCGGTGCTTGGGTGCTGTTCTTACTTGAACAAGCCTCCCACTTATGATTAACCCCTCTCGCAAGCATCCACAACTACGAAAAAAGAATTAAGATAAATCTAACCATAGCATTAAACATGTGGATCCAAATCAGTCCCTTACGGAATAGCGCATAAACTAGGGTTTAAGCTTCTGTCACTCTAGCAACCCATCATCTAATTACTACTCCACAATGCATTCCCTTAGGCCCAAAGATGGTGAAGTGCCATGTAGTCGACGTTCACATGACACCACTAAGAGAATCAACAACATACATATCATCAAAATATCGAACGAATACCAAGTTCACATGATTACTTATGACAAGACTTCTTCCATGTCCTGAAGAACAAAAGTAACTACTCACACATCATATTCATGTCCAAGATCAGAGGGGTATTGAATAGCATAACGGATCTGAACATATAATCTTCCACCAAATAAACTAACTAGCATCAACTATAAGATGTAATCAACACTACTAGCAACCCACAGGTACCAATCTGAGGTTTTGAGACAAAGATTGAATACAAGAGATGAACTAGGGTTTGAGATGGGATAGTGTTGTTGAAGATGTTGATGTAGATTGGTCCTCCCATGATGAGAGGATCGTTGGTGATGTCAATGGCTTCGATTTTCCCCTCCCGGAGGGAAGTATCCCCGGCGAAATCGCTCCGCCGGAGAGCAAAAATGCTCCTGCCCAAGTTCCGCCTCGAGACGGCGGCGCTCCGTCCCAAAAGTCTTCTCCTTATTTTTTCTAGGGCAATTGGGCTTATATACCAGAAACTGGGCATCGGAGGCTGGCCAAGGGCCCCACAAGCCACCAGGGCGCGCCTGGGGGGGGGGGGGGGGGGTGGCGCGCCCTGGTGCCTCGTGGGCTCCTGGGTGGCCCCCTCTGGTAGTTCTTTTCTCCAGTATTTTTTATTTATTCCAAAATAAATCTCCGTGAAATTTCAGCTCATTTGGAGATGTGCAGAATAGGTGTCTCTGACATAGCTTTTTCAGGTCCAGAATAGGTGTCTATGACATAAGAGAGAAAATGCATTAGAATTGCTCCACAAAGTGTTATATTGATTAAAAATACTATAAATAACAGTAGGAAAACATGATGCAAAATGGACGTATCAGGCGTACTCAAGATGGAATCCTCTGGAGACTTGGCGTATACTTCAAGGCATATTCAAATATTCGGCATGTTTATCTTTAGATTCAATCGACCATGTGTAACCCTAGGTACCCCTCGGCCCCTATATAAGCCTAGGGTTTAGGTCAGTAGAGGCAAGTTAGATTCATTCATATGATCTCGTGGTAGATCATCCTGTACTTTGTACCCCATCCACAATCAATACAATACAAGCAGGACATAGGGTTTTACCTCTTTGAGAGGGCCCGAACCTGGATAAATATTGTGTCTCTCTACTTTCTGTTACCATCAAGTCGAGATCACCAGCTCGGGACCCCCTACCCGAGATCTGCCGGATTTAGCTCCGACAGGGTGGGCATTCCCTCTTCACAGATATAGATGGGATTATCCACGCTTGTGCCCGGCAACACCACCGGCTCAGTCCATTCCACATCCGGGACCTCATCGGCGGGCATAACAGAGTGGTACGTAGTCTTCATACTTGTGTGACAGATCGAAATCCCATCCATGCGCCTCGCTCATACACCACAGGAGGATCTCCATCACACTGACCTTAGTAACACCACCATACGCGGCCTTGATCCGGTCTCGCTCGTACTCCTTGCTATCCCACAGCACGTCCTTCGACTTCTCAACCAAGGCCTCGTAGCTGTCATACCGGAAAGCGATCTCTCTCATCTTGGCCAACAAATCAGCGTCGCCAAACGTTAATGCCTCAATGAGGCCATTCCATCCCCTACTATCGTCCATCTGTTAAAAAATATGCAGATGAATTAATAAGATGTCATTATCCATAAAAAAAACATAAAGTACATGTAACACTACAAAGTGAAAGTTATACATCTACAAATATTTGAACACATGTAATTTATGCATGCGTATTTACATTTTAACATAACAAAATGTTACAATATTAACTTTTTTCTTTCTAATTTCGTTCTCGTCTCTTTTCCGTTTTCTTTTATTTTGTTATCAACTGCTAAGTTTTACAATGCACAACATCATTTGACCTATAATATCAATACAAAATATAACATACGCTACATGAAGAAAGTAAAAAAGAAAACATATCTATAACATTTATACAATTTTAAGTTCACACACACACACATATCATATTCATACAATCTATAATTGCAATCTAAGCTATACTAGCTAGCTATATCGATCATCGATCCAAATATTACCGATTCTATCTAGCTACTAGCTATTACATATAAGAAAAAAGGCGCAACAATAATTAATCGGCGTATAATTCTATCGATCCACCACATAAATCAATCATATCGATCCCGCCATATCATCTATTCTAATATGTAAACAAAATATCATGGATTCCATTCATATGGATCGGTCAAAGATATAGAGATCAATCTATATGTCAAAGATATGGCTAGAGATTGATTTTGATGTGCTCAACTCAGTGTTCCTACGACGAAGACCATGCTTGCCGTGACGGCAGCAAAGACCAGCTGCGGCGGTGGCCGCGGAGATCGCCGGCGAAGTGGGAGAGGAGAGGGCGGCGCTGTGCAGAGAGATGACAGTGCGACAGCGGCGTGATTTGAAGTTCAAAGGGCCGGCCGCGGTGCTATTTATAACCAGACATAAGCCGAGTGTCCTTTCACGGCTACTCGGCTTACACAGGAGGTGAAGGATTATTGATTTAAAAAAAAGGAAATGGGAAATATAAGCCGAGTACCTGGAGCGTACTCTGCTTACACCAACGACCGTCAAGCTAGCCGTTAAGCGTGCCGTCAGCGTCCACGTGGCAGAAACTTTTGCTGGTACGTGGCTGTAAGCCGAGTGTTTTTTCTTCATTTATGCTGAGTATTTTATATATGCCGATATCTTTGTAGCCGGCCTCTGGCTTATTTGGATGTACGCCGAGTATTCATTTTTTGCAGTGAGTTTTGCGAAACTTATTGGGCTTAGATGAATGTAAGCCGAATACCCGTGTTTTGACACTCGGCGTAAACGGCAATACTCGGCAGCGTCCAGCGCGTGATTTTCTGTAGTGTTTTCTCTATAAAAAAAAATACATAAATTCAACCATGTGGCCATGTGGGTAAGTAAGCTAGGCTTAATCCTTAGAGGTAGCACCAAAGGTGAACAAAGAGCCCTCGAGCGCCTCCGCCACGATCCCGTCCAGCTGCGCCGCCATGGCCGGCGTCATGCAGCTGATCCAATCCCCTACCGTGCCGTTCCTGAAGAAGGCCTCGTTCTTGAGCCCCAGCAGCATCGTGCTCCCACTCCTGTTCACCTCAAACCCCTTGATTGACCCCAAGCTGCAGAGCTCCACGATGTCGCGCACCACCCCGGCCGCCTCTTCCTCCGGCGAGAAGGGGAACCCCATGAACGCCGCCAACTTCCTCAGGCTCCCCGCCGGGTCACGCAGCATGTCCTCGTACCTGAGGAACAGCACCTGATCCGGACTCCGGCGGCTCGCCTCCCAGTACTCGAGCGTGTGGCGCCACTGTGGCCCCGCCACGCTCTGGCCCTGGCAGAAGAGCTCGAATGCCTCGTCGAACGTCGGCATGGCGGACGAAGCGCCACCGACGTCGGCCATCCTCTGCAGCGTCGCCGTGGTCTTCTCGTGGAAGTGCCAGAAGGAGACAAGCGTGTCCTTGGGGTCGCGGCAGACGTACACGATCCGGCCGCCGGAGCCGTGCATGATGCCGTGGGGCAGCAGGGAGTAGGGCAGGTGGGCGGCAAGTAGACGGGGAGAAGGGATCTTCTCGTAGATCAGACCATCATCGTCTTCCCCAGCGAGCTCGAGGAAGCCGACGAGGTCATGGGGGCTGTTGCGCTGGAGCGGGTGGTCGGCCCCGGCGGACGGCGGGTGGGCGGCACGGTTGAGCGCGGAGAAGGCGAGCGCCTTGAGCCAGGTGGTACCGGTCTTGGGGAAGCTCACGAGTAGCACGTCGGTGGGCCTCGGCCTGAAGCGCGCGTGCGACGCGCCGACGAACTTGAGCGTGCGGTCGGTCAGCCAGAAGCCGGCGTACCGGCGCAACCGGATAGGGGGGAACCCCGGTGCCGTGGGTGACGAGGATATGTACCTAGGCTAGGGTATTAGGCGTGTCCTACATACCCCACCTAAGGACACCATATTGGAGAACTACAAGACTACAAGACTACAAGAGAGATTCCGACTGAACTAGCCATGGCATATGAGTCACTCGACATATGTTCACTCGGAAGACCCCCCTACACTCGACAGTAAACTCTCACTCGGAGCGGTCGCCAATCACTCGACTGTAGAAGACCGGGAGTCTCCCCAGGGAGGCCAACGGGCAGGCGTTACGCTCGCCGCCTTAACTGGCATTTATTGTATACGTTACCAGTAACGTCCCTCTTTACTCCCCACAATCAATCCCTTAGATGCCGGACGTTTATGAGGGGCAGCGCACTCTATATAAGCCACCCCTCCCCACTGGCACAAGGGTTCGCAATCCTTTGTAAACACAACACACGTATCACTCGACAGAGTAAGCTCCCCGGAGCACCTGAGACGTAGGGCTGTTATCACTTCCGAGTGAGGCCTGAACTCATACATCTGTGTGTACACCCTCGCCGTAGCTAGGACTCTGCCCTCTCCTTTCGTACCCCTACCATCTACCGTCAGACACGTTCCCACGACAGTTGGCGCCCACCGTGGGGCAGGCGTCTAAGCGACTTCCGGCGAGGTTGCAGTTTTTCATCTTCACCATGTCTCCCGACGGCGGTTTGATCCTGGGCTGCGAGATCCGTCTCGGTGCGTTCACCTTCATCGCCGACGACTCCGCATGGCTCCAGGAAGCCCCTCTCGACGTTGAGGCTCTCCCCGTCCGCGGGGCGACGCACTTCAGCGCGAGTTCATGCGGCGTTCTCCTTTGTCAGCCGTCGACTCCGTACATGTCGGCTCCAGCGTCGTCCACTCTCCCCGCTGTTCGTCGCCGCAAGCGATCCGGTCGTTCGCGGCTCCAGCGATGGGTGAGGCACGCAGCAGCGCGCCAGGCGTCGACTCCGCAGATCGCGGCTATCGAGCCCGCCGAGCCACTTCACGGCGCGTTCGACTCGGCATCAGATTCATCCGAGCTCCATTCCGAGTGCGAGAGCTGCGATCCTGCAGCAGAAGTTTTCATGGCGGGTTCTCATCAGAGCCCACCCGGCTATGGCCGTGGCGGCCGCGAGCGTGGCGGCCCGTCGAATGATCAGCAGCGCAGGGATGAGGAGGTCCTCCAAACCCCCATCGTCGGCACGACTGCAGAAGCCCAGGCTCTGGAGGCTGCGCGTCTCGCCACCTTGGCAGAGCGCACGTGCCTCGAGGGGATGCAGAGGTCACTCGACGAGCGCACTCGACAGCGCCGCGAGCGTCAGTTGTTCCCTCCAGTCGACGACAATCGTCAGGTATACCGTACTCCGATTCAGAATGTTGCAGCGGCGGCTAGGATTGCAGATTCTATACAGCCGTCCGATTCAGAGGCCGGCAGAGGACTCGAGCAGATCCGAACCCTGCTTGGGGCGGCTCGACAGCAGAACTCCGCTGTCTCTCAGTCGCGCAACAAGATTCACAGCGAATCAGGTAGAGCAGACACAGTCCAATCGGCCCACAGTCCAGGGTCACCTCAGCGTCGCAGAGGCAGAGATTACCGCGACGATCAGTACAGAGATCAGAGGCGATATCAGTTTGCTCCTCGACATCACCGTGATGACCACCGTCGGGTGCCTACTCCTCCGCGGAGTGGTCCATACGTGCCCCGGTACTATGATGACAGGCGCCCGTACGGTGATGAGCGGGACCCTGGGTTTGACGCGAGATCCGTTCTCGTTCAGAACCGGGTCGACAGAGGCAGATACAACAGAGGTGGCTATGACAGAGATTTTCCGAGTGGCAGTGGTACAGCTGTTTCTGGTCCAGAGTGTTTCAGCAGAGCCATCCGATCTGCTGAGATCCCCCCCAACTTCAGGTTGGCGGCTGGGATTAGCAAATTCACTGGCGAGTCGAAGCCGGAAACATGGCTAGACGATTACCGAGTGGCTGTTCAGATCGGCGGAGGCAACGACAACGTGGCTATGAAGCATCTGCCCCTGATGTTGGATGGTCCGGCCCGGGCGTGGCTTAATCAGTTGGCTCCTTCTAGCATCTATTGCTGGGAGGATCTTGCCCGAGTGTTTGTCAAGACCTTCGAAGGCACCTGCAAGCGCCCTGCCGGTTTGCTCGAGTTGCAGCACTGTGTCCAGAAGCCGAATGAGACCTTGAGGGATTACATTCAGCGGTGGACCACTCTTCATCACACGGTGGAAGGTGTTTCCGAGCACCAGGCTGTTTGCGCCTTCAAGGCCGGAGTCAGATACAAAGAGCTCTATTTGAAGTTTGGTCGGACAGGAGATATGTCCCTGAGCAAGATGATGGAGATTGCCACCCGATACGCCAACGGCGAGGAGGAGGATCGCCTTCGCAGTGGCAAGGGTAAAGCAGTCGACAGTAATCCCGGCGGCAGAAATTCCAGTCGGAAGCAAAAGCGTAAAGCTGATGGCTCTGTCCAGGCAGAAGTAGCCGCTCTGGCGGCGAAAGGGAAAGTGAAGCCAAAGGGGCAGTTTGTTCAGAAGAAGTCCAGGAACCAGTCGACATATGTCCTGGATATGCCATGTCCCATTCACTCATGGAAGGATGAAGAAGGCAACTTGATCCTGTCAGAGCATACCACTCGACAGTGCCGATTGCTGATCCAAGGGTTCAAGGGAGAGCAGTCGAGTGACAAAGATCCCGAGAAAGAAGAGGACGAAGATAAAGAAGACTTTCCTGAGATCAATGCCACATTGGTGATTTTTGCCGATGTAGAAAGCAAGAGTCGATTGAAGGTCATCAATAGGGAGGTCAACATGGCTGCTCCAGCTACCCCCGAGTACCTCAAGTGGTCCCAGACAGCTATCACCTTCGATCAGTCGGACCATCCCGCTCATGTCCCTACCCCAGGTCGACAGGCGCTGGTGGTGGATCCGGTGGTAGGAGGCACTCGGCTCCGCAAAGTTCTCATGGATGGAGGAAGTGGCCTGAATATTCTGTACGCTGATACCCTCAAAGGGATGGGCATTCCGATGTCCAGGCTCAGCGAAAGCAATATGCAATTCCACGGGGTCATCCCTGGGAAGAAGGCCAAGTCACTCGGACAGATTGCGCTGGATGTGGTGTTCGGCACTGACAAGAACTTTCGCAAAGAGAAGCTGACATTTGAGGTTGTAGACTTCAAGAGTGCATATCATGCCATCCTTGGCCGTCCAGCGTATGCATGTTTCATGGCCCGCCCGTGTTACGTGTATCTCAAGCTGAAGATGCCCGGGCCCAAGGGTGTGATCACAGTCACAGGCAATCGACAGAGGGCTGAGGAGTGCCTCCAACAGGGCTCCAAGATCGCCGACATGCAGATGGCTGTAGTCGAGTTAGAAGAGTACAAGAAGACTGCTGATCCCGCCGATCTGTTGCGTTCCAAGAAGCCCACCACCGAGTCAACTTTTCAGTCGGCAGGAGACTTGAAGCAAGTGCACATTCACCCGACAGATCCTACTGCTGCTCCGACCAACATCTCAACCACACTCGACAGCAAATAGGAAGCCGAGCTCATCCAGTTCCTCCGTGAGAACTGGGACATCTTTGCATGGAAGCCCGCTGACATGCCTGGTGTACCCAGGGGACTGGCTGAGCACCGTTTGAGAGTTGATCCGAAGGCCAAGCCTGTAAAAGAACACTTACGCCGGTCGGCAACAGAGAAGCGGAAGGCAATCAGCGAGGAGGTGGCTCGACTCTTGGAGGCCAAGTTCATTCGCGAGGTCTACCACTCCGAGTGGCTTGCGAATGTCGTCATGGTCCCCAAGAAGGACAAGTCGCTCCGAATGTGTATAGACTTCAAGCATATCAATCGGGCCTGCCCGAAAGATCATTTCCCGCTCCCCCGCATCGACCAGATTGTAGACTCGACTGCGGGGTGCGAGCGTTTGTCTTTTCTCGATGCATACTCTGGCTATCATCAGATCCGTCTATTTGGTCCAGATGAAATAAAAACGGCCTTCATCACCCCTTTCGGGTGTTTCTGTTACATCACCATGCCTTTTGGTCTGAAGAATGCTGGCGCTACTTTCATGCGCATGATTCAGAAGTGTCTCCTCGACCAGATCAGTCGGAATGTCGAGGCCTACATGGATGATATCGTAGTCAAGTCTCGCAAAGGTTCCGACCTGCTGACTGACTTGGCGGAAACATTCGCCAACTTAAGAAGATATGACCTCAAGCTGAATCCAACCAAGTGTACTTTTGGAGTTCCGGGTGGAAAGTTGCTCGGTTATCTCGTTTCCGAACGAGGAATCGACATCAACCCCGAGAAGATTAGTGCCATCGTCCGAATGAAACGCCCCGAGCGTATTCATGATGTCCAGAAGCTTACTGGTTGCCTGGCAGCGCTGAGCAAATTCATTTCTCGTCTCGGAGAGAAGGCACTCCCTTTGTACCGACTGATGAAGAAATCCGATACGTTCGAGTGGAATTCAGAGGCAGAAGCAGCGTTTGTCTAGCTCAAAGCCCTGCTCTCCACCCAACCGGTGCTTGCCGCTCCACACAGCAAAGAACCCCTGCTCCTGTACATTGCAGCCACCAATCAGGTCGTCAGTACAGTTCTTACTGTCGAGCGAGAAGAAGAGGGCAAGGCCTACAAAGTCCAGCGCCCAGTTTATTACATCTCTGAAGTGTTGACTCCTTCTAAGCAAAGGTACCCACATTACCAGAAGCTTGTCTATGGTATATATCTATCAGTGAAGAAAGTGGCGCACTATTTTCAAGATCACTCAGTCTCAGTCGTCAGTGATGCGCCTTTGAATGAAATCCTCAACAATCGAGACGCGACTGGTCGAGTGGCCAAATGGGCCATTGAACTTCTTTATTTTGATATCAAGTTTGAAGCGAAGAAAGCCATTAAATCTCAAGCACTTGCTGACTTCATGGCCAAGTGGATAGAACAGCAGCAGCCAGTCCGGATCCACTCGGAACACTGGACCATGTTCTTTGACGGCTCGAAGATGCTGAACAGTTCTGGTGCTGGTGTGGTATTGGTGTCTCCCAAGGGCGATAAACTCAGCTATGTCCTCCAGATTCACTTTGATTCCTCCAATAATGAAGCTGAGTACGAAGCACTCCTTTACGGGTTGCGTATGGCCATCTCGCTCGGCGTCCGTCGCCTGATGGTATACGGTGACTCGGATTTGGTGGTCAATCAAGTGATGAAGGAGTGGGATGTCAGAAACCCCGCCATGACCGGATATTGCAATGCAGTAAGGAAGCTTGAGAAGAAGTTTGAGGGTTTGGAACTCCATCACGTTCCCCGAGTGAAGAATCAGGCAGCTGACGAACTGGCAAAAATCGGTTCCACTCGGAAGCCTGTGCCCAGCAATGTGTTCCTGGAGCATTTGCACTCTCCTTCGGTACAAGAGGACCCCTTCACCGAAGAGCCCCCGCAGCCTATGAGCGCCTCCAATCCGAATGAAGTTGATGTCCCAGCAGTCATAGATCTGGTCAGTGAGATTCTGGTGATAACTCCCGATTGGACGGTGCCCTACATCGCGTACATCCTCAGGCGAGAACTTCCAGAAGACAGTTGAAGCTCGACAGATTGTCCGCAGATCCAAAGCTTTCACTGTTATGAATGGGCAGCTCTACAGAGAGAGCGTAACCGGCGTGGCTCAGCGATGCATTTCTCCCGAAGAAGGTCGACTGATTCTGGAGGAAATTCACTCGGGAACTTGCGGCCATCATGCGTCCTCTCAGACGATTGTTGCCAAGGCCTACCGAGCTGGTTTCTTCTGGCCGCGCGCCAATGAGATGGCTAAGGATATTGTGCAGCACTGTGAAGGATGCCAATTCTATGCAAACTTGTCGCACAAGCCTGCGTCTGCCTTGAAGACCATCCCACTCGTCTGGCCGTTCGCTGTATGGGGATTGGATATGATCGGACCTCTCCGCACGGGCCAGAGTGGTTTCACGCACCTTCTGGTAGCAGTCGACAAGTTCACTAAATGGATTGAGGCCAAGCCTATCAGGAAGCTGAATTCTCGCACAGCCATCAAATTCATGAGGGAAGTAATATTCAGATACGGAGTTCCCCATAGTATCATCACGGACAATGGTTCTAATTTTTATTCGGAAGAGTTCAGAGCCTTTTGCTCCTCTCAAGGCACTCGGGTGGATTACGCATCCGTTGCGCACCCCCAGTCAAACGGTCAGGCCGAGCGAGCAAATGGCCTTATCCTTCAAGGGTTGAAGCCTCGACTCATGTGCGAACTCGATCACGCAGCTGGAGCTTGGGTTACAGAATTACCGTCTGTTCTGTGGGGCTTGAGGACAACTCCAAATCGGTCAACTGATCGCACTCCTTTCTTCATGGTGTATGGGGCTGAAGCTGTCCTGCCGAGTGATGTTCTTCATAATTCTCCTCGGGTGGACCTTTACTCGTAGGTTGAAGCTGAGCAAGCACGCCAGGATGCTGTGGATCTCCTTGAAGAAGTGCGGGAAATGGCTTTGATCCGGTCGACTGCATACCAGCAAGATCTGCGTCGCTTTCATGCAAGGCACGTCAGGAGTCGGACCTTCCACGAAGGTGACCTCGTGCTCCGAGTGGATCAGCAGCGGCCTCACAAGCTAGCCCCCGCGTGGGAAGGCCCTTTCGTCGTCACCAAGGTGCTGAACAATGGAGCCTACCACCTCTTCAATCTCAAGAAGAACGCTGACGAGCCACGGGCCTGGAACACGGATCTGCTTCGTCAGTTCTACACCTGAAGGTTGATCTGTCTGATGTAATAAGAGTAAACTGTTTTGATTATCAAGGATACGACTTCTGCAGTCTTTTGTCGATTCCGATCGCACAATTTTGAGTTCAAGAATACTCCGAGTGCGAGCGATTTTCCACTCGGGGGGCTTAGCCGCGATTCTGCATCGCCTAAGTTTAAATCTACTCCGAGTGATGGGCGATCCTCACACTCGGGGGCTTAGCTGCGACTCCGTGTCGCCTAAGTTCAGAACCTCGTCGAGTGAATAACATCACTCGAAAACTTAGCCGCGGTTCCGCATCGCCTAAGTTTAAATCTACTCCGAGTGATGGGCAATCCTCACACTCGGGGGCTTAGCTGCGACTCCGTGTCGCCTAAGTTCAGAACCTCGTCGAGTGAATAACATCACTCGAAAGCTTAGCCGCGGTTCCGCATCGCCTAAGTTTAAATCTACTCCGAGTGATGGGCGATCCTCACACCCGGGGGCTTAGCTGCGACTCCGTGTCGCCTAAGTTCAGAACCTCGTCGAGTGAACAGGATCGCATTCACTCGAAAGCTTAGTCGTGATTCCGCATCGCCTAAGTTTAAATCTACTCCGAGTGATGGGCGATCCTCACACTCGGGGGCTTAGCTGCAACTCCGTGTCGCCTAAGTTCAGAACCTCGTCGGGTGAATATCATCGCATTCACTCGAGAGCTTGGCTGCGAATCCGCTTCGCCCAAGTTAAAACGCTACTCCGAGTGACGAGCGATCCTCTCACTCGGGGGCTTGGCTGCGAATCCGCTTCGCCCAAGTTAAATCGTACTCCGAGTGACGAGCGATCCTCTCACTCGGGGGCTTGGCTGCGAATCCGCTTCGCCCAAGTTAAAACGTTACTCCGAGTGATGAGCGATCCTCTCACTCGGGGGCTTGGCTGCAAATCCGCTTCGCCCAAGTTAAAAACATACTCCGAGTGACGTGCGATCCTCTCACTCGGGGGCTTGGCTGCGAATCCGCTTCGCCCAAGTTAAAAACATACTCCGAGTGACGAGCGATCCTCACACTCGGGGGCTTAGCTGCGACTCCGTGTCGCCTAAGTTCAGAACCTCGTCGAGTGAATAACATCACTCGAAAGCTTAGCCGTGGTTCCGCATCGCCTAAGTTTAAATCTACTCCGAGTGATGAGCGATCCTCACACTCGGGGGCCTTAGCTGCGACTCCGTGTCGCCTAAATTCAGAACCTCGTCGGGTGAATATCATCGCATTCACTCGAGAGCTTGGCTGCGAATCCGCTTCGCCCAAGTTAAAACGCTACTCCGAGTGACGAGCGATCCTCTCACTCAGGGGCTTGGCTGCGAATCCGCTTCGCCCAAGTTAAAACGTTACTCCGAGTGATGAGCGATCCTCTCACTCGGGGGCTTGGCTGCGAATCCGCTTCGCCCAAGTTAAAAACATACTCCGAGTGACGAGCGATCCTCTCACTCGGGGGCTTGGCTGCGAATCCACTTCGCCCAAGTTAAAACGCTACTCCGAGTGACGAGCGACCCTCTCACTCAGGGGCTTGGTTGCAAATCCGCTTCGCCCAAGTTAAAACGCTACTCCGAGTGATGAGCGATCCTCACACTCGGGGGCTTAGCCGTGATTCCGCATCACCTAAGTTATAAACTACTCCGAGTGATGAGCGATCCTCACACTCGGGGGCTTAGCCGTGATTCCGCATCACCTAAGTTATAAACTACTCCGAGTGACGAGCAATCCTCTCACTCGGAGGCTATCTGCGAACCAGTCTTCGCCTAAGTTCTGATACTCACTCCCGAATGACGAGCGGTCCTCTCACTCGGGGGGCTTAGCTGCGAGTCAGTCCTCGCCTAAGTCCGAAATCAATCAAACAAATTTAAGACCCCTGCCGATGTCGCCGCCACTCGACAGCGGTCTCGGGGACTACACCCAGTGGGTGCACTCCGCGTGCCCCCACTGGACCAGAAACCACTCGACAAGACCTGATCTACTCGAGAGGAAATCAAGCAAAGGACTGAAAAACAAATTCAGATAAATCCAGAGTATTCAGCATGGATAAAAGTTGCCCATGCAAATGACGAAAGTACTCGGGCCCAAGACCCGAAAGAAGTTTTAACGATACACCACCACTCGGCATACCGAGGCAAATTAAAGTTTTTGATCACCAGCAAAGCTTTCTCAAGCTCCAGTGGGACTTGCAGGTTCGACGAAGGTGTCCAGGTCGATCCCGTCAGCGATCCGAGTGGCCGCTTCGATGAAGGTCTCCATGAAGTCCTGGAACTGGAGCTTCTTTGTGTTGGCCACCTGAAGTGCTTTCAGTTTGTCCTCCTTGACCTCCTTGCAATGGACCCTGACGAGTGAGAGCTCTATGTCAGCTCCGCAGCGTGCAGCAGCTTTCTTCCATGCCTGCACTCGACCAGGGAGCTCGTCAAGCCGAGTCATCATTGACTCGAGGTCAGCCTGAAGTGAGTCTTCCGGCCACAGCTCCTTGTCGACCTTCTCCATTGCACCTCGCAGTCGAGCGACGTACTCCCGGACGCCTGCGACTCGAGCTTCAAGCCGGAACATGTTCATAGCCACAGCATCTCCGACAGGTGACTTGGAAGGGTCCAGATTGGGCTCGATCGCCTCGGTCTCCTTCTCGAAGTCCTTGCAGAATTCTACATGAAGAAGATGGAAAGAATTAGCCATGATACTGTTCCCTAAAAATCAACGGAATTCACTCGACTGGATGAAGTTGGGATTAACGGAATTCACTCGACTGGAGAAAATTACCTTCAAGCAAAACATACATCTTCTGGGCGTAATCCCCCAGATAGGTCTCCAAGCCCTTTGCTCCCTTGGTTGCATGGTCAAGCCTTTTGCTCCAGTCAGCTCGCTGCTGCTTCAGCTTCGTGTTCTCTTCCTCAAGCTTGCTGGCCACGGCGAGCTTCTTCTTGGCAGCTTCAGTCTTCTCCCTCGCCGTCTTCTGAGCATCGGCGAGTGATCTGTCTTTGTCCTCCAGCGCCTTCTTCATGATATCTAAAGCAATAGCATTGTTGAGTCGCGCTCGGAGTCGACGGTTTTCAGCACGCACGTCTGCTCTAGTGGAGTCACTCGGTTCAAAGATAGAAGAAACAAATAATGAAGTACTCGATCAACAAAGTTTACCTCCTGAAGCCTTCAGATCAGCTTGCGCACGCTCCAGGTCTCTCCTCATCAGTTCCAAGTCGAGCTGAAGCTGAGTCTTCTCCTTCTCCAAGTCAGCATATCGAGTACCGAGCTCACAGGCCTTCTGAGATCAACGACAAAAACAATTCAGTGGACAGAAATATGGGCTTCGAGTCCAAGTTCTAAGACTCCCGCCGACTGCCCGCAGTCGACGGCAGTCTCGGGGACTACACCCAGTGGGTGCACTCAGCGTGCCCCCACCGGGACGGTATCCACTCGGAACGGTCCGCCCGATCCGAGTGACGGCCGAACAAAAAAAAAGAGATTGTCCACTCGACCAGGTCAGCCCTAGCCGAGTGCGTGACAAGCGATTACCATTCGACAGACAGAAAACTCCCAGTGGGTGCAGAAGTCAAGTCGTGGTAGACGGAAAACGACACAATCAAAAAGCACACTTACAAGTGCACTTACTTGGACGTTCGCCCGAAGCGCTGAGCTAGCGTCGTAAGCCAGCTTGCTGGCCTCGTACGCCTCCTTCGTACGCTGCATCATATGTTCGGCCTGCATCATCGCCTCCTTAGCAGCTCCAGTCTGGTCTTCTGGAACACGGTGCAGAGAGAAGATGGTCTGTGAAGGGAGCGGCGATGTAGTCGGAAGGACTGGCGCTTGCGAGGCTGGCGCTTGGGAGACAGGCGCTTGTGGCGGACTGGCGAGCTCCACGGCCATCTGGGTCGGTGCTGTAATCGGTACAGTCGGAGACGGGGCTGCGGGGTCGGTATCCATTGGCTCTGCATGTCACCAGTCGACATATCACATGACTGTCGAATGGTTTGAAAAGAGTGTCAAATGACAATATGCCAGACCTTGGCGAGAAGTAGCTGCGTCCGGCGTGTCCTTCTCCGCGCTTTCCTCTCTTCGCCCCGGCGATGTCACCGAGGTAGCGGCCCTGACGATCAAGATCCACTCGGTCAGCAAAAATATGAAGTTCAGCAACAAGTTAAACGAAGAGCAAGGATACTTACGTTGAAGCAATCGGCACGTCAACCTTGATTCTGGGGAGAGCCTTCCGGGGCTTGGTGGTGGTGACCTTGGGCTGCTTGGCAACCTTTTCAATCGGCTCTGGCGTCGACGTCCGACTGCGCTTGGAACTCCTGGTGGTCGACCCCCCGGCCCGACCCCGGTCGAGTGTTGGGTCGTGACGCTGCTTGGAACGCCCTTCAGTACGCGGAGGAGACACGACTTCAACTTCATCACTCCCCGACGAGTCGTCACCGTTGCCTTCGCTGTCCTTGGCGTAGCTGATGCTGTCACTGTCGCTCTCGCTCCCCGCTCCTTCAGGGCTCTGACCGCCATTCGGCACGGGTGAATACATGTTCGTGAGCTCCTGCAAAGATACAAGTCAGTCAGCTGAAGACATATTCACTCGACAAGATACAAAAGCAATCGACAATGACATGACTCACCACATTCGGCGGGTTCGCAGCTGAGAAAGGCGATACTCTTTTGGAACCCCGGGGGTTGTCTCGCGCACCAGTGATGCCGCGCAGCCATAGCGTGATGGTTTCCCCTGAAACATCTTCCGGGTGGGTACGAGTGGTATCGTCGACTCCTGAGTAATGCCACATCGGATGGTCCCGCGCCTGGAGCGGCTGGATCCGTCGACCCAGGAACACCTCCAACAGATTCAAGCCGGTCACTCCATCACGAATCAGATTCACGACACTGTTCATCAGGATCCCCACATTGGCCTTCTCTTCCTCGGCCACGGTCAGAGATGGGGGCGCAATGGGTCGATCCAGCGTGAAGGGAGGAAGGCTGGTCGACATGTTTGGAGACGCGACGTCGTGGCAGTAGAACCAGGTCGACTGCCAGCCCCGCACCGACTCCGGAAGGGTGAGCGCTGGGAATGCACTCCCCGTCCTCTTCTGAAGACCCAAACCCCCGCATAGCTGGATGACGTTGGTCCTATTATCACTAGCGTGGGCCTTCTTTACCGACTGAGAACGGATGGTAAAGATGTGCTTGAACAGACCCCAGTGGGCGGGACAACCCAAGAAACACTCACACATCGTCACGAACGCAGCGAGATACGCAATTGCGTTGGGAGGAAAATGATGCAACTGAGCCCCGAAGAAATTCAGAAAACCGCGGAAGAAGGGATGCGGGGGCAGAGCGAAACCTCTCTCCAAATGGGTGGTCAGGAGGACCCGCTCGCCCTCGCAAAGCGTGTCCTTGGGGTCGCGGCAGACGTACACGATCCGGCCGCCGGAGCCGTGCATGATGCTGTGGGGCAGCAGGGAGTAGGGCAGGTGGGCGGCAAGTAGACGGGGAGAAGGGATCTTCTCGTAGATCAGACCATCATCGTCTTCCCGAGCGAGCTCGAGGAAGCCGACGAGGTCATGGGGGCTGTTGCGCTGGAGCGGGTGGTCGGCCCCGGCGGACGGCGGGTGGGCGGCACGGTTGAGCGCGGAGAAGGCGAGCGCCTTGAGCCAGGTGGTACCGGTCTTGGGGAAGCTCACGAGTAGCACGTCGGTGGGCCTCGGCCTGAAGCGCGTGTGCGACGCGCCGACGAACTTGAGCGTGCGGTCGGTCAGCCAGAAGCCGGCGTACCGGCGCAACCGGATAGGGGGGAACCCCGGTGCCGTGGGTGACGAGGATATGTACCTAGGCTAGGGTATTAGGCCTGTCCTACATACCCCACCTAAGGACACCACATTGGAGAACTACAAGACTACAAGACTACAAGAGAGATTCCGACTGAACTAGCCATGGCATATGAGTCACTCGACATATGTTCACTCGGAAGACCCCCCTACACTCGACAGTAAACTCTCACTCGGAGCGGTCGCCAATCACTCGACTGTAGAAGACCGGGAGTCTCCCCAGGGAGGCCAACGGGCAGGCATTACGCTCGCCGCCTTAACTGGCATTTATTGTATACGTTACCAGTAACGTCCCTCTTTACTCCCCACAATCAATCCCTTAGATGCCGGACGTTTATGAGGGGCAGCGCACTCTATATAAGCCACCCCTCCCCACTGGCACAAGGGTTCGCAATCCTTTGTAAACACAACACACGTATCACTCGACAGAGTAAGCTCCCCGGAGCACCTGAGACGTAGGGCTGTTATCACTTCCGAGTGAGGCCTGAACTCATACATCTGTGTGTACACCCTCGCCGTAGCTAGGACTCTGCCCTCTCCTTTCGTACCCCTACCATCTACTGTCAGACACGTTCCCACGACAGTGGGCAGCGATGACATGATCTCTGGTAGGTCAGCGTGCAGGGTGGCGGTGGCTGTCGGCGCAACAGCTTCTTCTTCCTTTCCTCCGACTGCACCGACCGTAGGAGCAGCATCACCGCCCATGGCTTCTTTTTCTGTGCTCCTACTCTTCCTTTTCTTTAGGCTCGCGAGCTGCGACCGAGTAGCGAATATATAACTGCGCAAGTGCAGTGTGCGCTGGCCGTACCTACCGCTTAACCTCTTCACATGCAGACTACTGTGCATGCAGGTGACAAGATTCCACCACTTGCTCAATAATTGTGGGTTTCAAGTTTCAACCTAGCTATGCTCTTGGTCCATTTGTTGTTAAAAATGGATAACACGAGCTTTCTTTGTCCATAGTTTACAAACTTGCATTCATCGTGAGAACAAGTGCAATTCTATCAAGTTAAAAGGAAGAGGGAGCATGCTAAAATTTGCCAAAAGTTAAACCTTCGAGTTTTATAGTTTTTATTTTTGCGAGAAAAGAAATTTCAATTTTTAACCCAAGGGATTAGAATCGTTTTTCTTCTTATACAACAAATCAATCTCATTTTGGACCTGACCTAAGCCACACGGAAGTTCGCATGGTGTGGTGCCCTAGCTGAACGAGACAATGAGCCACACCTGTTACATGACCTCCACACTCTCGAAACAATAAGAGCATCTACACGCGAGGACACCAAATCCGGTCGCTCAAACGCCCGTGGACGCGTTTGTCATAGCTTATGTCTGCGTTGATAAATCACACAAGGAGAGAGAAAACGATGAACAAGATAACGAGCCTATCAAAGGGCATCATGTTTTAGTCTCCAAAATAGGTTGGTACCTACATAAAAGGTTTGTTGGTCGATGCTTGAAGGGAGTTGGCAAATCAAGTGTGTGAACCGTTCCGACAACCAGTAAGAGAATGAGGGTGGCGCCTGTTACGATTCCACTTTGGCGTGATTCATGATCTAGATTTCATTAGTTTGGCATTGCGGTACATTTTACAAAAGGACCCATGAGAAAAGAGAAAACACAACATAGTCCCTGACTTTTGCAGAAAGGACCCCATACAGAGAATGAAAGAAAGCAATCGGGTCCAACACAGATTCCAGCCGGATTCAACTTTGACGACACTGGGGACGAGACCACTTTGTGTGACCACCAGTCCCTTGGTCTATCGTTGTGTCCCGTGCTTTACCGCGCGCCTCGTCACTAACACCGCGTCGAGTCTCTACTGTCCCGATCGAATCTCCTGGGTAGCTAGCCCACACCGGCTCAACCCCAACTACATAGAACCACCGATCATCGCCAACCGATGACGAGCTACTGCCCTGGTCGGTGACGGAGTTGCGTTGCAGCACGCGATGCGACGACGTCGATGTTGCCACGCTAACGGCGAAGCTACATTGCAGCAGGAGAGGCGACGAGCTGTTGTTATGGCCGGCGGTGGAGTTGCGTTGCGGCATGAGATGCTGCGATGACGGACGATGACGGAGCTGCATTGCAGCAAGTGAGGCCACAAAGACGCTGCTGCCACGGACGGCGGAGCTGCGCGCAGCAGACACGGCTGCCAAGAGCGATGGCTGTGCTGGAAGAGAAGGCACGGGGGTGTTGCAAGGGGATGTTCACCAGCAGCGGTGGCGCTGCTCTGACGAACGAGGAGAACGAAGCAGCAGGACAGGGAAGTTGTGTTTGCGTGAGGACACAGTTGACTAATCCAATGGCTGTAGCGGCCTTGATCTGATGGTAGATAAGGCGGCTGATAACTCCAGTTATCAGCCGGTTGATTTGTAGCACGCGCCAAAATCAAATCGTCTTTGTTTTTTCAATAACAAATCTCACATGCACGGGCAGATTTTCCTACCGCCCTTGCCCTCCCTACATGGATCCTATTTGGGGCAATTTCCTATTTGGCGCCTCGTACAGGGTGCATAACCCCCTCCATGCTGGCCGGTCCATTTCACTTTTTTTTTGTTATTAACTTAAAAAAAGGGTGCCTGCACCGGTTCGAACTTAAGACCTCTCTTGTCAGAGCGTACCACAGTGACCACTAGGCCATCTCGATCGATCGTCCCAACTTACTTCTTCTTTTTTTCATTTTATTCTCTTCAGTTCGTGGAACTTTTTCTTTTTCTTTTTCTTAAGTGCGTGAACTTTTTTCAAATCCGATGAATTTTTTTCAAATTGGATGATCTTTCTAAAATTGATGAGCTTTTCTTCAAGCCGATGATTTTTTTTTCAAATTCGATGAACTTTTTTTCAAATTTGATGATCTTTTTCAAATTGATTTTTTTTTTGAAATTCGATGAACTTTTTTCAAAATCAATTACATTTTTTAAATCAATGTTTTTTTTTTAAATCGTGAACTTTTTAAAATTCCTGAACCTCCCTCAAAATTTGACGAACTCTTTTATCAAATTTTCCAAATTATTTTCAAATAATTCAAAAATCTAATTAATAGCGCGGATACAATACTTCTTAAACAATTTGTGTTGCTATCTATCACTAGCGTTCAACCGCTGTAGTGGTTAGCTAAACAATTCATATGTTGTAGTGGCGCAAGTTCGAGTCCTCGACAGTATCACTGAGTTGCGCGTCATGGGCCGGCCCACTAGACACTGTAGTAGGCACCGTTTGGCTCCCGTGACACCGAACACGTGGAATAGGAGCACCCCCTATTTGGCGCGCGGGTCCCTGGTTAGCGAACGCGTGCGTACCCCCTCTTCTAACTGCGTACGTTTGGGCTGCGCCGACTAGCTCATTTCCGGTTTTCGGAAGGATTTAGAACCATCCCAGAAAAACATTTCCAGACAGGTTTTTTTGGTTTTTATTTTTATTTTCGTTTTTCTTTTCTTTTTCTTTCTTTTTTATTTTTGAACAATTTTCAAATTCATGAACATTTTTAAAAATTGTGAATTTGGTTGGAAATCATGAACATTTTCAAAATTCATGTTGTTTCTTGAAATCAAGAACATTTTTCAAATTCTTGAACATTTTTTTAAATTGTGAATTTGTTCGGTAATCATGAATATTTTTCAAATTAGTGAACATTTTTTTTAAATCATGAACATTTTTCAAATTCGTGAACATTTATTTACAAAATTAGAAACGTTTTTTGAAATTTTTAATATGTTTTCGAAACTGGTGAACATTTTGTCACATCTGGTAATCATTTCAAAAAATCTTGAAATTTTTTTGAATTTGTGAACATTTTTTCAAATACACAATCATTTTTTTTAATATGCAAAAAAATGCCGAACAATTTTGATGAAATCGTGAATATTTTTTTGAATATGTCAACATTTTATAAAAAAACTTAAAAAATTCTAATTCATAGAAATTTTTACAAAATCGAGGACATTTTTTTAAAATCGTGAACAATTTTTAAGTCCGTGAACATTTTCTAAAATCATGAGAATTTTTGAATCCATGAACATTTTTTGATTTCAAGAATATTTTTAAAAAAATCACAATATTTTGGAATTATGGAACCTTTTTGTTATCCCGAATTATTTTAATGAAGAATAAAACAAAAAAAGAAAAGAAAAAGATAAAGATAAAACAAAAAAAGGAGGGGGGGGGGGGTAATGTAGGGCAAGACCCTAGGTGGCCCGATGTTCATGAATTGGTGGTGGATTTGAGGAAGAACACCAAGAACACAAGGGGAAAACACAAGAACAACACTCTAATGGACAAGATCCACACCAAGTACTCCTCAAATCACAAGCAATACAAGAGGTGCATCAATATCCAGGAACAACAAGGGAAATAAAGATACAAAGGTAGTTCATCCAAATCTCTAGGAGAGATGGGTCTTGATATCCCTAAGGATCTTCTCCAATGGAGGTCTTGAACTCCAATGGAGTGTACCTCTCTCAAAAGGATTCCCACAAGGGGAGATACATGAGCTAAGCTCCAATGTCTAGATCTAATCTTAGCTAACCTACAAATGAGGTGGAGGAGGAGTATATATAGGTCCAAGACATGAAGGGTAAGCAGGGGCATAATAGGGATTACATGGGCAAAGCCCAACAGCCACACGCGGGAGGCCCCGTGCGCACGGGGTAAATGGAGCCCGTGCGCACGCGGTATCCAGAGACCTGGCGACTTAGACCGTGCGCACGGGCATGTCCCGTGGGCACGGGGTCCCGTGTGCACGGGGTCCAGGGCCCGTGCGCACGGGGTATCCAGAGGCCTCGTCGTCAGCCTTCTCGTGGACGCCCGTCGACGCATGTGGAACCTCGTCGTCTTCTTGACGGTTCCTTGTCCGCTTCCAAGCTTCCCTCTTGGATGGTGTAGTTGTTCCCTTGCGCTTGCACTTGTCCTCTCTATGTGTGAAGCTCCGATAGAACCTATGCATGCACACGAGAGAGGGGTCAAGTAGTATACCATCCTCGAAGGGTACAAGTGGACACGTGTAAAGGAGATGATTCACCTTTATATGCATGAAGTAGATGTCGCACGTGTCCCTTGCCAAACGGACTCTTGACATGGTGATGTCCGTAGGATGCTCCGCATCATCCCCTCCCCCTTGGGAAAGATCCATCCTCGGATCAAAAACCAAATCACCATGGGAAAGAGATGGCGTCGCCGTGTAGAAGTGGACGATCACCAAGCGTTCATCATCTTGAAGCTCGAAATGGGCACTCTCCAATGTCGCACCGTCTTGTGGTTCCTTCAAAAGGAGTAATGACAGCAAACACTTGGAAAAACAAATGTGGTTAGCGTTACTGCAAAACCAAACATTCAAGTGGTGATTCACCGAACAAGTGTCGTCGTCATGTATATCATATTGTGTGACAAAGGATAGTGGCATGTCATGTAAGCATATCAATTGAGCACAAGCAAAGTCATCATGGAAACAATCATGCAAAGGTGAGGTAAAGATGCTAATATGTGTGACAAATGAACAAGCATCTACCTCAATGTCATAGCAAGCATGCACAAGGTGCTCAACAAAAGGTCTATGGTAGGCATAGGAATCATTCACAACACCAAATATAATGAGATGTCTAAACACATGGGGCAAGACAATCCTAGCATAATGTGCACATGGTGTAGTGAAGATAGTGTGGCACTCAACACAATGGAAAGAGCAAGTGTTCATCATGTGTGAGGCAATCAAGTCAAGCATGTTGCAAGCAATGGGACATGGCAAATGTGAAGAAATGACATTGTTGCAATCAAACACATGGGAATAGCATGGGATAATCATGTTCGATGCAACACACAAGGCATATATATCATGAGGCATGGCAATGTGGCAATGACAATTCAAAACAAAATCTCTAGCATGTGTGCATTGTGTCATAGTGCAAGCAACACATGAAGTATGATCCACAATATTCATGCTCATGGTGTTGGGATTCTCAAAAGAGAAGGATATCACCTCAAAAGTATGTCCTTGTGCGGCCTTCACAATGCCGAAGTGGTAGAAAATGTGTTGTAGAAGCACGTCGGTCGAAAGTGGCTCGCTCTCAAGAGCTCGACTGGTCAACTCACGTGAAGTCGAAGTTAACACGGAGTCGAACGATCCTACACATGCACACAACCAAGCAAAGAACGTATGTGCACGGTAGATAAACACATCATCCATCATGATGGTTCTCTTCTCTTGCACATAACCATTAGAAGCAAAAGTGCATGAATAATATGATGCAACAATCTTAATGTTCATGGCACTATGCATATGGTGCAAAGAGGTCATACAAGCATGCTTCACATGAAAGATGTCAAAAGCTCCAATAATATGGGAGAAAGCTATGGGGGCGATCTCATTAGCAAAACTAAAAGCATTGTTGCACTCAATACATGGCAAATCATCTAGCATGAGAGAGGCAACATATGGAGACAAATGACAAGAAGCAATATCAATCATGTGCAAAGCATGGCAATGGTTGTCATCAACCGCATGAAACGAGCAAGTATGAATCATCGGTGATGCAACAAGGCAAGCAATCATAGTAAGCATGTCGGGCAAACTAGTGCAGCGAAGATGCAACACACTAAAGATAATCATGGCAATCATGTCATGTGAGCAAATAATAGGCATAACAAATGCGCATGACATATCGGAAGCACGAAAGCGAAACATGATCAAAGTATCATCATAGGCATGGTGTACATAGCAAACATGACAATAACAAGTGATATCTCCACCAAGCATGCAAATACACATATAAGTACTAGAATCATGGATCATGTGAGATGCAAAGCATGGGTCACAAATGCATGGCAATGGCATATAAATGAGCATATCATGCAAAGTGAACATGGCAATATGGGCATAGAGGATGTAATGAACAATAACCCATAACCATGTGAGGGCCATGTAGAAGAAATGCGCGAAGTCATTGCGCGATGGGAGCGGTGGGAATGACAATCCACGGAATCCCAAATCATCAGTACTCTCTAGAGCTCGTTTCGTCAACTCTTGCGCTTGCGAGGTCGATGAGGAAGCATGTGTACCTACACAAAATGGGGACAAACGAAACAAAGTGTGTGCGTGGTAAATGTACACATCATCCATCATGATGTGTATGTGCACGTGAGAGTTAGCACAAAACAAGCAATGCTCAAATAAATTTGAGGCACGATAGAGAAATATGTCATCCATCATGAAAGAATAGTTGTTATGTATAACATGATTAGGATGCAAATTATAGCAAATGTGTGGCACATCAAAAGCATTTTCATTCATGGGATGCATATGATGCACACAATCATGGGAATCATGCGATTCATAGGATGGGTCAAAATCTCCTAACATGTATGAGGAAACTATGGGGGTCGCCTCAGGAGCAGTAGTGGACGCATAATATGGAGAAAATTGACAATATGGCAAATAATGCATGTCCGAAGCTAGGTGGTCATGGCATGGCATATGAGAGGAATGATGCAAAGGGAGCATATCAATATCATCACAAGAAAATCAAATGCCAATAACCATGGGCTTTTCATATATGCCATATGTGCAAATTGGGTTTATTTTAATGGAATATGCATAGTCACTATGATGAGATTGCAAATATGACATATGGGAGATCTCATTCATAGCATATGACAAGTCAAGAGGTGTTGCAAACATGATGTGACCGATAGAATTAGCACAAGAAATCCTATGCAACATGGCATCACAACTAATAGACTCCGCATGGCAATCATCAAACTCATCATAAATGGGTAAATCATCGCATGGGGAAATCATACTAGCATGAAGTGTGTCAATAGGAGGATCTACATCATGCAAGCAAGCAATGTCAAGAATGTCCACTAGTGGGACAAGAGCATCACCTTCACCTATGTTACCTTTCTCATTCCACTCATGTGGTGTAGGTGAGGTGGTAAGGACCAACTTGTGGTCATCATCATCGTGATGAAACCATGTGGGGGGTGTATCATAGTCCACCATGGCCATCGTCTTGTCCAAAGGAAGGACGAAGTCGTCGAAGATCAGCGCGTCATCATATATAGGACCTAGCACCAAAGGAGAAGACACAATAGAGGTAGAGGTTAAGTCGTTAGAAATCAAAATGGCCTCACATGCCCTGTCAACTACCTCACTCTCTCTATGTGGTGGCTCACTCACTCCCTCAAAATAGGTGCACTCAATGTCACATATGATGGAGTCACTCAAATCACTCAAGTGGTGGTGGTGGTGGCTCTCTTCACATGGGAATTGGGTCATCTCATTATATATGGGGCTAGTGGTGAAGTCACTCTCACTCTCAATGTGGTGGCATAAGTCGCTCAACTCATCGTCGTCGTCGCCGTGGATGAAGGCCGAAGATGGCACATCATCACTCTCGCCTCCAAAGATGGAAGCATCATCCTTGCTCGCCACCTTGTCGCTCTCCTCCAAATCTTCATCCTTGAGGTGCTCCGTAGTCGTAGTCGTCGCCGTGCCATCTTCAAAAAGAGTCATGGTAGACTCGGCATCGTCAATGCCACAAAGAGGTATGGTGGTGAAGTCAACCTTGGAAGCATCGTCTTGGAGCTCGTCGGGCTTGGACATCTCGGTGGTACCAGCCTCATGCTCGCCGTCTTGGAGCGTGGTCGTCGCGAAGTGTGCTCGGGGTCGAGTGGACTTGGCCTTCATGTGTTCTTGTTCCGCTTGGAGAGCACCAATGTACATGTTGTCGAGGGACTCGTAGTTGTTGGTGAAGAGAGTCTTGGCTATATCGTTGTTCAATCCCATCATGAAGTGGAACTTCATCCAAATGGGGTCGTCCACACCGGCTCGTCGCAAGGCTTTCTTCATCTCCTTGAAGTATTCGTCGAGGGACTTGGATCCTTGTATGGTATTCTCCAATTGGTGAAGAAGATGTTCCGTGTAGGCGGAAGGCACAAATTCTCGCCGCATCACTTTCTTCGTCTTGGGCCAACTCATGTTGTAGCTCTTCGAAGGTGTGTGAAGCCACCATGTCGATGCGTAGTCGTGGAAGTTACTTGTGGCGCACTTCACTTGATCTTCGGAGGGGACTTGATGTAGCTTGAGGTAGTCGTCCATCTTACGCTCCCACTCGAGATACTCCTCGGGGTCTTGAGTCCCATAGAACGGAGGCTCATGGTCGGTGTCGAGGTCGTAGTAGCTCGTGGAAGTCGCGGACTTGAGCTCGTGGAGTAGGCGAAGATGTCGTACATCCGAAGGCGAAGATGCCTTAAAGTCACTTGGCGAAGATGCCAATGTAGTGGATGAAGTTGCAGCCTTGGGGTCGATGTTGCTGTACTGTAGGTCCCGTGCGCACGGGGGTGCAGGAGGCCGTGTGCACGGGGGTCGCAGGCCCGTGTGCACGGGGGTGCCAGAGTAGCCAACTCACGTCCAGAAGGTTGCTCTTCCTGGTCTTGTCGGTGTCGATGCCGTTGTGTACTTGCCGGAGATGGTAGCTCGGGAGTCTTTGCACTTGAGCGTCTTCTCGAAGATGAGGAAGACCGTTTGCCGGAGTTGATGAGGACCTTGAACTCCTCCATGTACTTGTCCATCTTGGCGTCGATGAAGTTCTTCATGGCATCGAACTCATCGTCGTGGTTGTAGACCGAAGGAGATGTGTCGTCCCTATCCATAGAAGCACTCGAGAAGGTGTGAGAACGAGATGGAATGAACATACCAAAGTTTCCTCTTTCCGAAGTTGTAGATGGATCTCAAATACCACAATGTATGCAAGGAAAAGGGTGCACTTGGTGAAAAACTTTGTCCAATCCTCACAACCTACACAAATGGCTTATAGTGGAGCTCGGTGGGGTTAGTGGCACAAATTCATGCAAATTGAAGTCCAAGATATGTAAATGTTGAAATCAAGCCAAAGGACTCAAAATGCAAAGCAAGTGATCACAAAATATAGAGGAGGGCAATAAAGAAACACACACGGTGGGATAATGGGGCTTGTGCAACTATAGGGATGAGCAATACAAAATTGCCTAACGAAGACTAAGCTCGTGTTGCACAAACACAAGGAGAGACGCTAGCTTGATTGCACGTTTGGGCACGATTCACCACTTGGCACCAACCTATATGTATGCAAAGCAAAACGTTTCCTATTCCATGTATCCTCATGCACAAGTATCTCTTTTCATGCTCAACACTCTTTTGCTTATAAGCTTTTGATCTTTCCTTTTCTTGCTTAAAAGCCTTTATTTACTCTTCTCTTCCTTTCCACTATGCTTATTGAGCCTCAACCAAACACATGAGATAAGTATCGCAAGATATGCACGGGAGCAAGCAATTGCACAATATGATATATCAAATGATGCAACAATATGATATCGTATCACTATGGTGCTCAAGTTTTCGCGAAGCCCGGCAATACTCGGATAGCTAGTCTCAATAGGTATGAAGGTATTCGCAAAGATGGTGGGGCTATCAAGATGTAATGGCAAGGAAGGAAAATTTTATGACGGAATGGATACCTTCATCACACTTAACCTTTCACGAAGTCGGGGGTAACCGGCCTTGCTTCCGGTTGAAGATGGTCTCAAAGGATGGGTGGTCGCCGTCGATGCGGGATGTCGTGGTGGATGTAGTTGATGTAATGATACAAGTCGCCGGTGGTGATGAAGATGTAACCGTCCCTAAGTAGCTGAAACACCTTAGGAGACTCAAATCACAACTCAAACAACCACAAATGCAATGGGAACCAAAATGGGTTAGTTTGCGGAAGTTTTATGTGGTGGTGCGAAAGTTATGGCGGAGGGCCTATGCAAAGATGCAAAAATGCACAAAATTTGATGGAGTCAAAAGGTGGTAAAACCAAGATGAGCAGCTCGGGCACGTCGCTAGCTTTCCAACGAGCCAAAGAACACCCAAATCGGAGTTCGGAAGTGGGAGATATGGCCGAAAACGTGAAGCGGTGGTGGCTGTTTCTGGGAGGGCCGTGCGCACGGGGTCAAAGGGCCGTGGGCACGGGGTCCCATGCGCACGGTACAAGGCCGTGGACACGGGGTGTCCAGAAACTTCGCGGGGGTCCGTGCGCACGGGGTCTGGTGTCCGTGGACACGGGGGTGGCGGAAATTTCGCGATTTCAACTCCAAATTCGAAGGGGGAAAAGAAAAATTGGGCTATGGGGACGCAATAGAAGGTGGTTCTACTTGCTAAACACCAGATCCATGGATTGAAACCAACAAAAACGCACTAGGAACAACAAATCACAAAAAAATTGGTATGGCTCTTTTTGTGGGGAATTTTCAAAATTGGCAAGAAAAATTTGAACTAAAGGCTAGAACATGGGGGGTAGGGCTCCAAATTCGTGTCAACGTGGCTCATGATACCAAGATGATGTAGGGCAAGACCCTAGGTGGCCCGATGTTCACGAATTGGAGGTGGATTTGAGGAAGAACATTAAGAACACAAGGGGAAAACACAAGAACAACACTCTAATGGACAAGATCCACATCAAGTACTCCTCAAATCACAAGCAATACAAGAGGTGCATCAAGATCCAAGAACAATAAGGGAAATAAAGATACAAAGGTAGTTCATCCAAATCTCTAGGAGAGATGGGTCTTGATATCCCTAAGGATCTTCTCCAATGGAGGTCTTGAACTCCAATGGAGTGTGCCTCTCTCAAGAGGATTCCCACAAGGGGAGATACATGAGCTAAGCTCCAATGTCTAGATCTAATCTTAGCTAACATACAAATGAGGTGGAGGAGGAGTATATATAGGTCCAAGACATGAAGGGGTAAGCAGGGGTATAATAGGGATTACATGGGCAAAGCCCAACAGCCACACGCAGGAGGCCCCGTGCGCACGGGGTAAGTGGAGCCCGTGCGCACGCGGTATCCAGAGACCTGGCGACTTAGCCCGTGCGCACGGGCATGTACCGTGGGCATGGGGTCCCGTGTGCACGGGGTCCAGGGCCCGTGCGCACGGGGTATCCAGAGGCCTCGCCGTCAGCCTTCTCGTGGACGCCCGTCGACGCATGTGGAACCTCGCCGTCTTCTTGACGGTTCCTTCTCCGCTTCCAAGCTTCCCTCTTGGATGGTGTAGTTGTTCCCTTGCGCTTGCACTTGTCCTCGCTATGTGTGAAGCTCCGATAGAACCTATGCATGCACACGAGAGAGGGGTCAAGTAGTATACCATCCTCGAAGGGTACAAGTGGACACGTGTAAAGGAGATGATTCACCTTTATATGCATGAAGTAGATGTCGCACGTGTCCCTTGCCAAACGGACTCTTGACATGGTGATGTCCGTAGGATGCTCCGCATCAGGGGGGGCATCCAGCCACGCAAATGGGCCGGCCCAAAGTGGCGCGCCTGGGGAAGGAGGGTGCGCGTTTGCTCGTTCGCCAGCGCACCCCACGCTAAATCGGAGCTCCCCTCCCTAGCGATCCTCCGTTGCTGGTCCTTCTACATACCTGGGCCTTGGGCCGTGCATTACGCACCGCTGCTGCACGTTGCATTGCGTCGCCTACTGCATTCCGTTGATCACCACATGTCTTGACGAGACCTCACGCAGCCGCCGTTGTAGCACGTGCCAGCTAGCCTCCACGCATGTGGCCTATCTCGCCGAGAGTTGTTGTTGACAACATCGATGAGTTTAAGCACCCATGAGCAAAGAATCTTCGCTGCAAGTCGAAAGTTTCCCGCCACTACACACGACCAACTCGACTGATTCCACGAATTCTTCTGCTCCTTCCCCTAGATCAATAATCCACAACCTCCGAACAATCTAGCTCTGATACCACTTGTTATAATAATCTGAGGCACGTAATACATCTTTCGAGGACCAAACAATCACATAATGCACGACACCGAGATTTGTTAACGAAGTTCACCGAACACTGGCTACATCCCCGGGGCATGACTACGGGCGCTCCTCCCAGTGACATCGTCACAATACCGCACACCCGGCCACCCGGGCGCTGGCAGACGCCCCCGGCTCCCCTTGCGTCCTGTGCTATTATGTTGGCATAAGTTACATCGTTTGTCCACCCTCATATTATATAAGAGAACTGTGACACAAGTGTCCTATTAGGACATGTCCAAGGCGGCGCTTGTGATCAGTGCCATGATCTAATTCCCACCGATATCGTGATCGATTGGCAGTTACATCCTTTGAATCCTGGCATCGGACGCAGAGGCAAAGAGATGCGCCGTGCGCTTCCTTCCTTTTTCCCTGCATGTGGCCGGCGCATCAGCAGTTTAATTAGCACACAATTAGCGCCGCTGGTAGCGTCTTGCGTTTGAAGCCTGGGCTCTTAGATATTTTCTAATTAAATAAATTAATTTCTTTTCTTCATAAGCGTCTGGTCAGGCGGCCAGCGTTGTAGATGCCCTTAGGACACAACTCCTACCTTGTCTAGACACAATACAACTACAAGTCTAACCATAACCTACTGTGTACACTATATTCAACACAATTCCAACAATGGCGTGATGGTCCGGGGGAAGCCTTGTTTAACTCATGACAAGCCACTAATCCACTGTTACGATTGGTAATTAAGTTTGAGATCCTCTTCCAGTAGTCTCGTGTGTATTAGAACTGACTTATTGTGAACTAAATACAATTAATTCATGGTCCTATATATAAGCAACAAGAAACAACAAAATCGTCTAGAAAACGCTAACTAATTAGAAGAAGAAAAAGGAAACCAAATTGGCCGTGTAGCTAGATGCATGGTTTTGGGTACTGGTAGCCAACGTAGGTGGCATTGGCGTTCTCGCAGTATGACGAGGTGCCTCCCCGTCCGTTGTAGCTGAGGTCGACGTTCTGCAGCACGACGCCGTGGCACGGCACGCCACACCGGAGCAGCACGGCCACGGGCAACGTCGACGTCCCCTTGATGTTCTTGAACTTGATGTCCTCGAGGGTGACCCCGGAGACGTACCTGTGCTCGCAGTTGTAGTAAGGGCAGTACTTCTGGTCGATGATGATGGGGTTCTGCACGTCCTTCATCACCATGTTCTCGAACAGCATGTGCGCGGCGAGGCTCTTGGTAGGGGAGTTCTCCCACGTCTTGACGCGGACGCCGTTCATGGTGCCCACGAAGGTCATGTCGGTGACGTGGACGCTGGTGACGTCGCCCTCGCCGACGTAGCGCCCGAGGCTGCCGACGCTCATGCCGTGGCCCGGGCCGCAGTGGACGCGGGCGATGTGGATGTTGTGGTTCCCCTGCCCGATGGAGATGCAGTCGTCGCCGGTGCCGATGCGGCTGTCGGAGATGATCACGCCCGTGTTCCGCTCGATGTGGATGCCGTCCGTGTTGGGGCTGTTTTCCGGCGCGTGGATCCGGAGGTTGGTCATCCTCATGTTGTTGTTGTGCAGCAGCGCGATGTGGAAGAACTTGCTGTTCACCGACGTGATGTCGCGCACCACCGTGTTCTCGTTGTTCAAGAACAACACACTCTGCACCCCATCCATTTAGACATTTTAATCGTCAGATCCTATATTATTATAACTAAGTAGTTGACCTCACTAACATCTTTATCTCGACGTACAACTATGTCACCTCATCATGCCATGAAAAATGGCTCACCTCAACATCAACATGCATGCAAAATAATCAAATGTTTTAATTACATCATTCTCATCTTACTCAATAAGTATTTTGTAATTGCATGTATGTTTGGTTTTAGTTTTCATATTGTTAATGTAAATATCCATATTCATATAATCAATTATTACTGAAATATACTACAAGCAATTCTCGTAACAGCGTGCATGATATCATCTAGTATACTTGGTGCCCGCAAAATGGAATTCGATGCTCGCGTGCATATGTGTGACGAAATTGGGTGCATAGGATACTCACGGTGGGAAGGACTTTGCAGTCCTTTCGGACGGGACACTTGTTAAATGGCCAGGAGGCGGCGCCCTGGCCGTCGATGATGCCGCCGTTCTGGCCGACCACGGTGAGGCCTGTCACCCACCCGAACTCAATCCAGTCGTTACCAAAACGCTTCAGATCCGTCGCGGCCATGAGCGTCCCCTGCACAACCATATATAATGAGTCCCATTTTTTGCTCCCTATCGTGGCTATCGTGTCATGCATGGACGGACACTAATTTATCAGTTAATTTTTTGTTCCCTATCGAGTTATATAAATTAGTGTCTACATTAGTGTCCTAATTAAGCTAATTGAGAGCACAGCCCCAAAGCGAAGATGGGAGCGCTGCAACGAGCGGCAGAGAGATGCGTGAGTCGCTGGCGACACCAATTCGGACGGGGGATGACGCGGCAGCAATGTCGCCGGAGGAGGGAAGTCCGAGGTTCACATTTCGGGGCGGTGTGGGTCGAGTCGCTCACCGGAGCCAGAGAAGACGCCGAGGTTAGGGGGTGGCTGACAGTGGCAGACCAACGAAGGTGGCGGCTTGGGGAGGACTGGACGACGAGGCGTGATGACAACACTGTTGGCCGCTGGTGGCAGATCGCCCGACCGGCGTCCAAGGGTGGCAAGAGGAAGAGTACGAGCTGAGTGAGAAAGAAGGCGCACCAGAGCCGTTGGATTTTGATTGGACAAATAATTTGTTAATGCAACTTACAGACGCACTGTCATGGGCGGTACGCACATATTTAGCAACATCAAAAACTATTGAATCTCAGAGTTCATCTTTTTGAATGTTAATCAAAGTTAATCTTAGGCGGTGAGTCGCAACACAACTGCTTGCCTGGAGCAAGAAGGTGATGGCGAAGGCTTTGCAGGGTCCGTGGAACTGCGTGGGCCCGATGTGGTACGTCCCCGGCGGGATCAACAGCGTCACCGTGCCAAGTGTCCCGCACGCTGCCTTCCATGCTGCCATCAGCGCCTGCAAACCACCAACATGTACGTACGGATATCGATCGAGTACAAAACATCAACAAAGAAGGGAACAAATTAGACGATCTATGGAGGAAACAAACACGTACGTACCTTGGTGTCGTCGTCGACCCCGTTGCCTTTAGCGCCGTAGTTCTTGGCGTCGTAGGTGGTCACGGTGGTCACGTTCTCGGCCTCGGCCACGGCCACGCAGAGAGAGACGACGCAGAGGAGCGCGTTGACGGCGATCACCACCAGGCGCGGCCGCGGCTCCATGATCGACCTGGCTAGTGAGCTCGCTCGCCTCCTCACCCGCAAGGCCGCGACCCCGGCTAGCTAGCGGAGAATAAGATCCTGTGTCGACTCGACTTGGCCAGCTAGCTAGCTCCTCCCAGGTGAGCAGCACGGCGTCTGCGCTGTTTCGGGCATGCCGGCGTCGATCGGCTTGGGCAGTTGGGCTGTCTTGTGCCTGGATCACAGCGGAACTGGAGAGCAGCGACGTGCGGACGTGCGGAAGCGTATAGGATGCCCCCGGAGGGCGCGCGGGAGAGGTGGCGCGCCTCACGCGTGGCGTACGAGGGTGGCCCCAGCGACAAAATTCTTCGGATCTGGTCTCTAAACATAGATCCCCGCATGTACCATATCCAGTCAGCCGCCACGTGTCTGACCTCATCACCCCACACCTCATACTGCCTTCGTTTCTATTTACTCCACATATAAGATTTGTCTTTAAGTCAAACTTTGTTAAATTTGAGGGAGTACAATGGCGGGTGTACTATTTTTAATTTGAAACAAACGAGAGTGGTTTTTTAGAGGTCAGACTCCATGGCACCCCTTATCCTTACCCCTCCAACGCATTGCTACTTTATTCTTTGCAGAAGACATGGAACAGCTGCCGGATAAATTAGCAATTTTTCGATTGATTTAATCCATTAGTAAATCATGGTGATAGTAAAAAGGTATTAATCTCATACTGATATTTAATCATGTGAGCACATACTATGCATATAGCAGGTGTAAATATGTAAATGTTAGTACGGCAAACACAGAAATAAACATGAGAGTAACTAACAGATCGTACCCTCCAGTTGGAAAGGACGAAGCCGCGGCAGCGGCAACAGAGTTCTCAGCAACAGTCTTCTTGGTGGTCCCGTCACCCATGGTGATGTCAAGGAGGTCGAGGACGTAGTCGAAGTAGAGGACAAAGAGGAAGAACAACGAGCAATCGTGCCGAGACGCTCCCCAAAAACCTAACCACCCTTCTCCCAGTGCAATATCACAAGGGACAGGGTTCCAGAGGCCTACTATCCCGTATAGTCATGCATGCGGTCGACGCAATGGAATCACCGGACGCAGCAGCAGCGAGATGAACAAAGGTGGGTGGTGGGCGCGTGGAGGCAGACGTGATCTGATTTGGGTGACAGCTAGGGTTGCCACCGCCTCCAACACATATGCAGTCTGGTAGGAAGATATGGGGCTGGGCCCACGACCGAGTCGGCGACAGTCACAATCTGATGTATCGGATTCATAGCGCGTCCGTTAATGACTCATAATTAATTGTCAAATAATTATCCATTCCTAATCAGCAAAATGAAGCGCATGCATGACATATGTCAAAGCTTGGCTCGTTCATGAAACACGAAACACGACGCGTGCGCGCAAGGCATGGAGTGACAAGGCGGGAGGTGGAGGAGGAGCGCACATGTACCACTCATCTCGTCAATCTCCAATAGCATATGAAAGATAATCTCTTATAAGGAGGTCTAAACTCTCCTCCACTCATGAGGTGTACTAAACTTCTTACTATGTCTTCACACCACTTGGGCCTTTGAGATTTTTCTGAAACTATTGTTTATATGGGCCCAAAGCCCATCTACAATTCAACAATCCCTGCCAGATCTCGAAGGCCCATTACGTCATCCTCTGTTCCAAACAATATTTTGATATACCGGTATTTTCAATGGAGACCGATTAAGATTGTACATCCACCTTGAACAAAGAGCTACACTTTTGCACAACTGAACAATGGACTGTGCTTTGAAGCTGACACTGATGGCTAAAGAAGCTAACACAAACATAGCCAAGGAGAGGAAAGCCAAGGAAAAGGCCGCAAAGATGGCCGCGACGAAGGCTCGAGAAGATGAGAAGATAGCTCGGGCCAACGCGGAAGAGGCTGCGTGGATAGCCAAGGCGAGGGCTTACGAAGCTGCCAGGATCGCCAAGGCGAAGGCTCAAGAGGCCGAAGAGCCTTCCAGGGTCGCCATGGCGATGGCCGAAGAAGCGGCCAAGGCACTAAAAGTTGCAGACGAGGCAATGCGGCTGAAAGGAAAGGAAACAGAATGGGCGCAGTGCGAGGAAGAATTGGTCGCCGCCTATTTCCGCCGTCTTTGGAACGGACGATTCACCCACCTCGGCGCCACCACCTTCACTGAAATGAGTACTAAGCCCGTTCCCCCTCTCCTCTCCACTACAAATAATTTCATGGTTTGATATTGCCGCATAGTTCATCCGTGGGAGTTAATCACACTTACTAACTGATGATTGCATTGTTAATTAACTTGGATGCAGAGTCTATCCCCACCACGCGGTACACCTATCCTGATGCCGACTTGGTTGGAGCCTCCGGCTTTAGATGTTAGGCTTTGGTGCGAGGTCTGTTTGATATTCGGCTCAAACTATCGGCACCCCTTCATCAAGTGGATAGGAGTAGCGATAGATGTTGGCAAGATGGTGGCTTCAGACTTACTAATGTATTACTTTGTAAGATCTTTGTGAATACTTAATAAAATGACTGCATGCATCATTGAGATGCAGAGACCGGGGTTCATCCTCATTTAAAAAAAATGTGGTACACATATCCTGATGCCGACGACCCACAACACTAGTACGGTCGAAGCGTTCATATCGGTTCGGTCAAAGTCTCATCGATTAAGGACCCTTTTACACTGGCCACTGCAAGTGTTTGGTATCGTTGTTGTACGCGGCGTGTTGGGTCACAAACTCAACATTATTTTCCACCGTCCCAGAAACAACTGCCAAACCATCACCGAGGACGTTCGTATAATCTTCCTCTTGCTTTGTTTCTGCCCAAGATGTTTTTTCCTGTCTATCTTTCTGCCATATTAGAGTATAATCCCACTTGATCTAATCTTATTATTGATTAACACAACATTATTACGTATTCCCTCAGTAAACTAATATAAGAGCGTTTAGATTTAGTGATCTAAACGCTTTTATATTAGTTTACAGAGGGAGTAGTACTCAATTAATTATTGCTTGCAGGATCCATACCTAGAGTTGACAGGGCCCAGTCGCGCTGTTGTCGCGGCGGGGGGTGATCCTACCTACATTGAGGTTTCACTGAGAGTGAGAGGCACCAGTAAAGTCGAGGACAAAGATTTAAGTGAACTGGTTCTGAATTACAGAACTGCATGTTGCTGCAGTTGTGTTTACCCTAGCAGGCTTAGCACGCTGGAAAACTCAGTTTTGCTGTGTTTATATTTCTTTACAGAGGGAGTACTTAGCTAATGATGATAGTATTTGAGCATTGGTGCATGCACAAAGTAAGATATACCATGTCGCTCTTGTTAGTACTCCCTCCGTACCGGTGTATTAGTTATCTTAGGTTGTGCACCGCGACCAAGGTGGGGGGAAAACAAGAGAACTTGATGTTTATTTGCAAATTAATACCATTGCATGCAAAGAATTAACCACTGCATGTTGTGCTAAGTAGTCTCAAGTCATTGAATGCATACACGCCCCACGTCTCCTATTGGCTGATTTCTTTTTTCGTGGCAAAAGCCAGGGAACGAGGTGGGTAGTTAATGCACCGCGCCTAAGAGTTTTGGGATTATTTGTTTTTTGTAATGTGACTAATACACCTGTACGGAGGGAGTACGTACTATGCAATTCTAATTTGGTTTGAGGCATCAGGTGAGGTAACTGTTTATTGAAATAGACAGCAACGATGCCTCCCGGCCACAACCTAGGACGTGTTTGGTAGCCTTCCCGAGCGAGCCTGGCCCGTGGAGCCTGGCTCAACGGAGCCAGGTAGAGGGAAAACAGGAAAAAAAACGACATCTGCACATTGTTTGGTTGCCCGCATCTAGGCCTCTTGCATTAGGGGAGCAATTTTGGCATATCGTTTGGTTGTCCGCATTGGCTCGGCTCACGCAACTACACGGTGTTTGGTTGCATACGCGGGATATGATTAAGAGCTAACACTTACATTTAACACACACGGTTACATTGTGCCTCACGACTGCGGTGGACGATGACCGCCGCACCGCGTCCGACACGACGAGCACGGAGTCTCGGGCGAGCGTTCCTGCCAGCGCCGGCAGAGAAAGTCCGTGCGCAAGAGCGCTGAGGCAGAGGACGGAAGAGGAGAAATGCAGTGCGTGTCGGACCATGGCAACTGCGGTTGACGGTAGTCGTGGCGCCGCGTCCGACACGACGAGCACGGAGTTGTGCGCGAGCGACCCCGTCGGTGGCGCGGCGAACTAGTTGCTAGCCTCGTCGCCATAGAGACAGTCCGCACAAAGGCAGTGGACAGAGGAGGAGAAATGCAGTGCTCGCGCCATGGCAGCGTTAGTGGAGTAGGACGAGAGAGAGGAGGCCGATATAACCGACGGCGGAAACGACTCTAGTGTAGTAGGACGCGGGCAAGGAGGTCAAGAGGAACGACGCCGGCGTCGAGAGGGACGAATACGAGGGCTGTGAGGCAGAGGACAGAGGATGGCGGCGTCCGTGCAGTAGGATCATGGAGAGAAGGCCGAGATGAACGACGGTGACGACGACGCCACTGCAGCAAGATGCGGGAGTGGGTGTAACACCCCCAGATCTTGACCCTGTCATTAAGCTAAATAATGTGCCATGTCATCATGATCCTTTTCGTTAAATTGCATTAGGAAATAATTCAATTTCAATTTAAAATTCAAAATGCAAGTCAAATAAAAGCTTCTTCAAATAATGGAACAAAATAGTTCATGATATTGCAAAAATTCTCAAAGCAATTATAAAAACAAAATCAACATTAATTGAATTATTTAAATGACCCTAACATCCAAAAAAACAGGACCAAAACAACCCTATTTAAACCATTTTCATTTAAACAAAAATCAAATGAATTCAAATAATCCCAAACCTTTTTGTGGCAGAGCAGAATATTGCCTAGTATTTATTGAGACAAGTTACCTATTTTACAAAAGTCTTTAGGGGCCTAAAAATTTGCAAGACAGAAAGGAAATGAAAAGACAGAAAAAGAAAAGAAAAAGTGGAAACAGTCACTGTGCCTATGGGCCTGAGTGAAACAGTACCCCCAGGCCCAGCCCACGCCGGCCTTTCCCTAACCTCTCGACAGAGGCAGGGGAGGCCGAGCACGCCACGCCGTCCACCGCTCGGATGGCTCGCTGTCGAGCATCCCGCGGTCCCCTCGACGGATAAGGACCCCCCCCCCCTACCGCTCTCTCCCTCTCCCCAAAACCCTAGAGCCCCACATCCTCTCCTCTGCCCCTCTCCCCGCTCGTCCCTGTACGCGTCCGAGAGCGCCGCCGAGGACCACCTTGCCCACCGGCGTTGCCTCGCCTCCCCAAGCTATCCAGAAGCTCCGCCTCGACGTCCTCGTCCTCTCCGCCGAACCAAGCATTGCCGGACGCCTGCAACGCCGTCGCCACCGTCATCTCCCTCCTCAGGCGTCCGAGATCGCCGTCGCCGTCCCGACTACTCCGGCGCCTCCCCGAGCCCATTGACCTGCTCTGCGAGTCCACCGTGAGCTCCTGCGTGGATCCCCTCCCTTTTCGCCCTCGTTCTCGAGCCGTAGCCGTCGTTTCCGTCGGAGCCGAGAGGTCATCGCCACCGTTCATGTCGCCGCCGCGACTACTACCGCGTAAGCTCGCGCCCGAGCACTGCCCCGAGCTCCCGGGCCTCACCGGAGCTCAACGCGACCACCAGCTCCCCTCCTCGTGCCCCCCTAGCCCCGGGTCCGAGCTCGCCCGACTCCGGCCGCCGCCAACGTCGAAGCCCCACTCAACTCCGGCCAACCCTGCTCCCGCTGCTGCTCCAGATCGACGTGCGCCGTCACCCTGATCCCGTAGATGCTCGCAGCGGTCCAAACGGACCCCTGTGGCCGTTTTCCGGCCATGGCCGAGCCGCGCCGCCGTCCAAAAGGTCGCCGCCGGCGCGCGCGTAGTTCAAACTCCGTTGGGTCCCGGCCAGGTGAACCTCGCGTGTCAGTAGGTTAATTAGCCACTAATCCCATGCTAACAGCCACTGACGTGTGGGACCACTTACTGTAGCGGTTAGTATTAGGGTTAATTAATTTAATTGCTAATACCCACTGACCTCTGGGCCCCACCCAGCTAATTAGCTAATTAGATTAGTTTAAACCCTGTTAACTATTAGGGACTGACCACGGGGTCCCACTGGGCCCTGTTGACTAGTCAACCTGCTGACTGGGCAAGTCCAGTTACTGACTTGTAGGCCCCACCTAATTAGTTAACTAAATTACTAATTAAATTAATCTGTTAATTAGACGTGACACTGACATGTGGGTCCCGCTAGATAATTAACATTTTTAGTTAAATTAAACCTCTGTTAAAATAAATTAAACCTGACCAGTGGGACCCACTGGTCAGGTTTGACTCTGGTCTGCCGAGTTTGACTGCTGATGTCATCATGTCGTTCTGCTCACGTCACCTAACACTGTTTCGGATAATTCGGAATTAATTAAATCCAGAAATTCCAGAAAATGATTAAAACTTTGAAAAATCATATAAAATAAACCGTAACTCGGATGAAAATAATTTATATATGAAAAATGATCAGAAAAATATGACGAATCCGAATATGCCACCCACATGTCTGTCACACCTCTCTAACATGATGAACATGGAACTTTTCCCCCCGATTCATCTGTCCGATAATTGTCCGGAGCTGGTAAAACACCTCCAGATGTTTCCCACTCCGACTAACTTGCGTAGTACTGCGTTAGGGCACCTCTCGAATAGCGTGATGCCATGCCATGCATCTTTGTTTCATTTGTCTGCCTTTTATTTATTGTTTCTTCCCGCTTTTCTCTCCGGTAGACCCCGAGACTGACGTTGCTGCCGAGTATGACTACACCGCAGACGACCAGCCCCTTTCAGCAGAGCTTCCAGGCAAGCAAAACCCCCTTGATCATTCCTATATCGCCTATTCCTTCTCCCTCATGCTTGCATTAGATTTTGCTACTGTAATTGCTTGCTCCTATTCTGATGCATAGCCTGTTTTTGTAACCTGTTGTTGTTACTTTACCGGTCATCCTAAATTGCTTAGAATAGGTTGGTTAGTGATCCATCAGTGACCCCTCACCCTTGTCCCTGTTGCCCCGCTTTGTTACCAGTACCTCGATCATTGTGATCGATGTGCAGATACCGTCACATCACCGCACACCCCCCTTAGTTGTACGACTCTGCAGGGCTACTATCGAGTGCCGAGGGTGATACCTCGTACTGCACTCCTGATGATATCTCTGTAGTATAGCACATCGGTGGTGATTGCAGAGGGTGATTCCTCCCGCTTCCCTTCCCGATGATACTCTGTCGTGCAACCCCTCAAGTGTGGACCATCGAGGGTGATTCCTCCTGGTTCTCCTTGACGGACTACATCGAGTAGGATTCCAACGAGGGTGATTCCTCGGATTCCCCCTTGATGTGATGAACACACGGTTACCCTACTTTTACTTCAGGCACTGGTTAAAGTCGGGTCGACCCCGAGGGGTACCCGCGAGAGGTGTGAAGTCGGGTTGACCGTGAGGGTACCCGCGAGATAATTACGAGGCGCGGTCGGGCAGGCAGAGACCGCCCTAGAGAGGGATGGGCCTGACCCTTGTTACACTTCCTTGAGACGGGAGACAGGAGTACTGATCGTCACCGCGAGCTCCCAATGCACTAACGGATTTGGGTATTTGATCTGAGTTGGCCGCTGGCCATATACGCACTACCACCACGTGGGATAATGGTTATGGGACCCTCGGCGCCGTATGTATCAGCCAAAAGCTCTGTCAGATGTCCAGTTCAGCATTGTGGGCCTGTTGGGCCAGTGCCATCCAGGATGAGGTGGTGCTCGTCCCGGCTCATCGCATAACGACCCGGAGTGCAAAGGGCGATGGGCCCAAGACCCCGGAGCACTTAGGATGTAGACCGGCGGGGACCTCTCCGTTGAGCCTAGGTAGGGATGCGGTGTGTCGATCAGCCGAGGCCGGGCATGACCCAGGAAAGTGTGTCCGGCCAGAGTTAATCGAGCGTGTTGGGTAATAGTAGTGCACCCCTGCAGGGAAGTTATCTATTCGAATAGCCGTGTCCACGGTAACAGGACGCTCAGTGTTGTATCCCGATCTACTACAACTTGAACTGAATACATGTTACTTTAACTGTAAGCTCCGGGATCGCTTTCTCGCAGGGAGTCGAGGAAGGATCTCTAGGCTTTGCTACTACATGCTTGCTACTTTATATTATGCTAATCTGCACTCTTCTAATTGTCGGGGCCGGATTTCCGGGGCATGATATCCCAGAAATTAACCCCTCGTGTCGTCACCAGCCCAGGATTACTGTTACTGGTGGACCTGTCCTTGTTACAGATTACCAAGCAATTACAAGAATTGGATACAAGACCAAAAAGGTCTAATGATACAACAATGATTTCTAGTGAGGATGACGGAAGCAACTCGTGGTTCTCCAACGTCGATGGGACTCCATTCCCACAGGAACAGCTAACCCGGATAATTCCTATCCCGCGTGGCCGCTATCCTAGAGTCCTCATGCATGTCGTAGTAATACTCCTTGTCGAAATCCTGACCTGGCCAATTAAATAGCCAGGGACAAGCCAGTGAGTACGTTTGAATGTACTCGCAAACATTATGAACAAAAGATATACCGAATGCATATGCTCATGCTGGATTAAATGAGATGCATATGTTGGCTGAAATTAAGTTATGGCATGATCAATATTAGCATGTGCAGAAGTATGAGTAAATAAAATGTTAGTGACAAAACAAGAAATTTAAAATTGGATACTCGGGCGAGACAGGACCGCCCGAGAATCCAAAAGAAAATATAAAGTGGAGAATCAGGCGAGACAAGACCGCCCGATTCTCCAAGAGAAATGCCAAACGGGTGTCTAAAAGAGAATCGGGCGAGACAGGACCGCCCGAGAACTCAAGCGACGCCATGAGAGGTCTTGAAAAGAAATGCCAAACGGGTGTCTAAAAGAGAATCGGGCGAGACAGGACCGCCCGAGAACTCAAGCGACGCCACGAGAGGTCTTGAAAAGAAATAAAACCGAGTGTCCGGGGTAGTCCAGCCAGCCCCTGAGACACTCAGGAAATAAAATAAGAGAAACGGGTTAGTCCACAATAATATGCATAGTAATAATAATACTTATGTCAATAGCATCTATGATAACAAAAATTATACATGATGACATTAGGGTGACAATGATTATCCTGGAAAATAATTCATGCTCAAATTAATTATTTCCTCCGGAGACCGACACTAAGACCGACACTTGACCAACCCAGACTGTAGTCCTTAACCGCGGACATGGCTATTCGAATAGGTATAACTCTACAGAGGGTGTACTCTTTACCCACAAGTAAAGGATTTCTTTAGCCAGCACCGAGACGCTGACTAATTCCCATTACGGCCTTTGGGTTGAAAACACACCTGACCAACACACACCAGATTAACTTTCCGGATGCCAGGAATCACCCAAAGCATCGTTCAAGAAAAACTCTAAGTCGGGGAGACCATCGTCTCGACTAGCATGGGATCACTATTCATACACGCGGATTACAAGGGGTGCCCCCCTCTCGGCCCAGCCGGATACACCCATGCCCCCTGACCAGGTGACATGCCTACCAGAGGCCCCAGGTATCTTTCACCATGGCCTCTCTGTACGGTGTGTGCACGGAAAGGGGTTATCAACTTACTAAAGCATACCCTACCTGTGGCAGGGACAAGTGGTAGCACGGATCAAGTTTGGGGGTTACCGGAACAAGACTCGATCTACGGTCGACTCAGGAGGTTTAAGTTTTCCTGTAGTGGTTAGCACAATAAAGTGTTCTTTCAACAGTAACACCAAAACAGGGCCACAGCCCTTGCATGTCCCAACATGCGTAACCAACAAGGCATGATCACGCTCCGACGTGATCACCCTTCTGCCGGTAACAGTATTTCTCTTATACCTGCTCCTGCAAGTTAGTCATGACAAGCACACGTTGCACGGTACGAAGAGACATGCCAACACTACATGCATTCAAATTTTATTCGAATTCAACATATGCATGATTCAATTATTTCTTGCAAACATTTAACCATACAATCACCATATCAAGTGTTCAAGATGCTTGCATTGATCATGCAGAAATATTGGGTGCTCTCCAATAGTTTGGAAATTTTTATCTTCCCTCCATTTCCTATTTTCAAAAATATAGAAATTACCACACAAAGCAAAAAACAGTAATAAAAAGTTGATTGGAAAATTTTGAAATAAATACTAAAATAAACTAGAGGAAAAATGATGAATTTAAGAAAAAGAATCAAATGATTTGGAGATCAGATGATTTTCCTAGGGGATTTCTAAGCTGGAATAACTAAAGAAATGGACTGTTTAATAAATCCTACAGAAACAAAGCCTAGGAAAAATGTTCACCCTAGCTAAATTAATAGGGCATGATTTTAGAAGTCTGTAGAAATTTGAATCATCAGGTTTGGCTTTGAAATGGGTGCCGTGGAATTATTTAAAAACCTCTGGAAAAGAAAAAGAGAAAAGTGTAGACGTGCGCCCTGAGCGCTGCTTAGCCTCCTGTCGCCACTGGGCCGGGCCCGGTCATTCGGCCGCGCGACAAAACTTGCCGACGTCGGCGGCGTATTTGCAGAAGTACGTTTCCATGTAGGGAAAGCGTACCCTCGGGGATGCGCTGCCTGAGGGGAGAGGTGTCTCACCGACATGTGGGCCCCACCTGTCGGGTTTGTCTCCCACCTCGCGCGCGCCTGGACAGGAATAGGGGAGAACTCCGGCGATGATTCCCGGCGGCAGGGGCCATCATTTGCGAAGCTGGTGGTACTGGCGTGTTCCTGAGGACGAGCCGCACCCGTGGGAGATAGATATGGGCGTCGGGCAGCTCGGATTCAAGCAAGGAGTCAACCATGGCGGAGGAGAGCTACGGGTGGATTTGTCGGGCTCAACTCGACCTCGGGGAGGTGGAATTGGAGCGCATGAAGGATATGTGGTGGTGGTGTGGGTCTGCTGGGGTGGTCACTTGCGGAGGGGAAGCACTGGAGAGCTTGGTCTCTCCCGAGGGGTGGCGGCAGCAATTTTGGCCGTAGGTGATGAAGACGAGCACCACAGCTCGAATCCTTCTGATAGAAGGCTATTGGAAGGTCGAGGAGGAAGGGGTGGTCGCACTGATGGTCTCGGGTGGCTTTTATAGCTCGAGCAGGGTCGGTTCCGTAGCTTACCGGAGAGGTCACGACGGCGGCGGCCATTGATGGCAGTAGGAAGAGGCCGTTGAGGCCGGTGGTGGTCGGTGAGGTCATTAGTGATCTGTGGATAACCCCGGGTGGTTGTAGATGGATAGGGCGAGTGGTTGGCTTGCTTAGAGACGTGCCTGAGACGACAGCGACGAACGGCGACGGTGGTCAGTGATAGCCGGCACTAGCGGCCAATAGAGAGTGTCGGCAGGATTCAGGAATGATCAGCCGATCTAGGGAAGGCCAGGGCGAGCGAAAGAAGCAGCAGCAGAGCGACAACGGCTCGGGCGCCAACGGTGCCACGCGGGTGCTATGGCCATGCCCAGAGGACGCACACTAGGTGCTCGATCAAATGCCAGCGCCACCTAGGTTGCCCCAAGTGAGCCCAATTTGGTCAGGGTGGTGCTCCTGGGTATGAGAGGGGTGAGGGACATGCTTGTTTGGCCAGGGGAGCTACTGTCACATGCCAATTGAAAACTTGACCAAATTCTGCCATGCACATTACCTGTTTGATAGAATGCTAGAGCAACCTAGGTACTTTTGTTGGTTATGAAAATTGGCAGCAGGGTGTCTCCTTGGATGATAGTGAGGATGGCAGGGTTGGTTTGACCAAAAGAAAAACTTGCAAGTGCAAGTTTTATTGAAATTCATTTATGGACCAGATTTTGAGGGAATTATCTGGAGGTCTTCCAGAATGCAATTGGAGTTGATCTTCTGGACTTAAGTGTTTGGTTGGAAGGACTATAAGGTGGAATAATTTCAGAATTTTCGGAGCAAGGAAAAATCGGGTTGCTATTAAAACTCAAGAATGGAACAGATTTGAGAAGAGGATGTTTCACTCAAAATTTTCAAAACACCAAGATGGCTTTTTGCATAAAAGTGATCTATAAGCATGACATGACCTCTCATAATTTTTGTGGAATTTTAAAAGAATTATTTAAAATAGTTGTAGTGCAACAGAGGCATTTAAAGTATTGAAAAAGCTGTTAAAAGAATTATTTTAGAGCAAATTTTATTATGAAAATATTTCCTACTATTATTAAAATATAAATTAAATGTTTTAAGAGAGCTTCCAAATCCCACAGTATTATTTCCAAAAATTTCTATATGGAGGGAAGAATTTTAGAAAACAGAAAACAGAAAAGGTCTTAAAATTAATAAAAGACCTAATATAATTCAAAAATTTATTTCTGGCCAAATTTTACTTAATAAAAATATGGTTAAATTTTTGGGGTGTTACAAACTCTACCCCCCTTAAGAAAATCTCGTCCTCGAGATTTGTTAAGGGCGGAAGAATTAAATGCATATCACAACAAACAATATTATGCAGAATGCAAACATAGCAATGCACTTATGACATACGCCCTAAAATACATCGCAAAAATTGCATCACGAAAATAAGTGATGGATGCAGCAGCAACCACGCTCATAACCGTCTACGTTTTGAAGGTAAGATCTACGGGGTCTTGCGGAAGGGTTCCGGGTGCTGGAGCACATTCTTCTTCTTCCGGAGGGAGTGGAGGAAGTGAGGGAAGCAGACGAAGAACGCGTCCCTCCTGAGTTGGCAGAGGTGGTCCGCCAATGGTGATCCAGGGATTCAGAACAGCAAGATAATGGAGATACTCCATTAGTTGCTGAGTGAAACGCTCCTGGGCCATCACGTACTAAATGAGATAGACCAGAGCTGGATCGTTCTCTATACGTTCACAGCGGAACGTAGCTTCTTCTCCAAAAGCTGCGCGGCTCGGGAAATAGCAGTATTCCCTCGCACTGGCACAGGGTACCACAAATCGAAGACGGGTAACTGCTTCGTAAGCAGCAGCCTCGATGGCCATGCCTGAGGTTGGCATGGATCTTCCGATGAAGACAACATACGGAGGGCCTTGGTTCAAATCCGCTGGTGGGATGTGCACAACTGCCCAGTATTTCGAGCAATCAGAGGTGATCCTCATCTTGTACAACTCATACTGGGGTGGGTGGATGGAACCAAGGGTATTGCGGGTAAAATCCCACAAAATCTTAACAAAACTACCAAGGCTTGCATCGGGGGTTCTCAGGTAAGCTCCGGGGTGAGACATGGATGGGTGGATGGGGAAAAGCAGTGCTCGAGGTGATTATGGCTGGTGTAGTTTGCGGATATGGCCTCTTATAGAGTGCCTGGGTGAGGAAACATGAAGCGGCGCCAGTACGACTTGTGCGCCGGTTCCGGTGCAGGGCTGTCTGGTCAAAAACTCAGACCCCACTCCCCGAACGGAATGTGACGTATTACTGTGCGTGTCGGTTAGGGGGGGTTCAGCAGTCACGTCCAGAATTTACTCAGTCACCACACGTCAACAATTTATGCTAGGGCACGCATACTACCATTGGCACACAAGTGGTTTACAACTTACTACACCATACAACCGCTACTACGAAAATACAGGGTAACAGGGCCACTAAGGCTCTACAACAATACTGGTGGACTCAGTCCACCTCATCGACATCTAGCCGGGCGCGTCTTGTAGATGTCGAGGCCTCTCCGTGTGCTTCAGTGTCGGAGTTGACCGGGGTCGGATGGGGAGCTATAGGGCTGGGGTAGCGGTGGTGCCCTTCGCAGGGTGTCGAGGTCACCGTCCCGTTGGAGTGGGTCTCCAAGAGACGACGGAGTTCCCCGGGGGAGGCGAAGGCACTACCCGGGTAGATAACAGGGGCGGAACTTGGGGGATCAACAGGCCTCCCAAGCAGCACTATCGGGGTGTCGGTGGCGGGTGCAGCTTCACTTCTCACCGGGGTCAGGAGAGAGAGCGTCCTGCGGGTCGCAATCAGATCAAGGGTGACCTAATCGAATAGTGCCTCTTGCGCTCTCATGTAGCGCACCAGATGCACCAGGGCAGGATCCGACTCATGGTCTCCGTTGGCAACCTGGGTCGGGCTACCATAGCCTTCACGGCTAGGGTAGTAGTAGAAGGGGCGGATGTTAACTCTCGGCGACAAATGCCGGAGTTGAACGACAGCCTCTCGGGCTGCAAGTTGGATGGCTTGGGGCTCGTCGGAGGTCGTCCTCCCGGTGAACCGGTAGGGGCGTTCCGATGTGGTGCCCCTCCCGTAGATGTGCACCGTGGCCCAGAAGTGGTGGATGGCATTACTCGTGTGCTCCTGGTACACAACATACTCAGGCGGCTCTTCGATGACGAAAGCACGACAGGTGAGATTGGCGAGGACGGCTACAAAGCCTCCAAGCTCGGCTGCGATGGTCTCGTTGTGAACGATGGGGCCAGGCATCTTAGTGGTTGGATATCGAACTGAGAGTGAGGCTGTGATGTGCTGAGTTGGGCAAGGCTTCCTTTATAGGCCAGCAGAATCTTCCATCGCACGCTTGTGGATGGGACAACTCAGGTGTCAGCCACAGGCACACGGCCTATGGGTAGGGCTGATAGGTTGGGCACTGACTGTCAAAAGGTGTCGGCTGGTCACTGTGTAGGCTTATCGAATGAGATGGGCTTGGCTACGGACAGGAAAAGATTTGGGCGGTGTGGAAACCTAAGGATAATGACCAGACTAGGATAGGATTAGCCAGTGGTTAGCCTGGCTCTGATACCAAGGCTGTCGGGGCCGGATTTCTGGGACATGATATCCCAGAAATTAACCCCTTGTGTTGTCACCAGCCCAGGATTACTGTTACTGGTGGACACGTCCTTGTTACAGATTACCAAGCAATTACAAGAATTGGATACAAGACCATAAAGGTCTAATGATACAACAATGATTTCTAGTGAGGATGACGGAAACAACTCGTGGTTCTCCAACGTCGATGGGGCTCCATTCCCACAGGAACAGCTGACCCGGATAATTCCTATCCCGCGTGGCCGCTATCCTAGGCTCCGCATGGATGTCGTGGTAATACTCCTTGTCGAAATCCTGACCTGGCCAATTAAATAGCTAGGGACAAGCCAGTGAGTACGTTTGAATGTACTCGCAAACATTATGAACAAAAGATATACCGAATGCATATGCTCATGCTGGATTAAATGAGATGCATATGTTGGCTGAAATTAAATTATGGCATGATCAATATTAGCATGTGCAGAAGTATGAGTAAATAAAATGTTAGTGACAAAACAAGAAAGTTAAAAGTGGATAATCGGGCGAGACAGGACCGCCCGAGAATCCAAAAGAAAATATAAAGTGGAGAATCGGGCGAGACAAGACCGCCCGATTCTCCAAGAGAAATGCCAAACGGGTGTCTAAAACAGAATCGGGCGAGACAGGACCGTCCGATAATTGTCCGGAGCAGGTAAAGCACCTCCAGATGTTTCCCACTCCGACTAACTTGCGTAGTACTGCGTTAGGGCACCTCTCGAATAGCGTGCTGCCATGCCATGCATCTGCGTTGCATTTGTCTGCCTTTTATTTATTGTTTCTTCCCCCTCTTCTCTCCGGTAGACCCTGAGACTGACGTTGCTGCCGAGTACGACTACACCGCAGACGACCAGCCCCTTTCAGCAGAGCTTCCAGGCAAGCAAAACCCCCTTGATCATTCCTATATCGCCTATTCCTTCTCCCTCATGCTTGCATTAGATTTTGCTACTGTAATTGCTTGCTCCTATTCTGATGCATAGCCTGTTTTTGTAACCTGCTGTTGTTACTTTACGTGTCATCCTAAATTGCTTAGAATAGGTTGGTTAGTGATCCATCAGTGACCCCTCACCCTTGTCCCTGTTGCCCTGCTTTGTTACCAGTACCTCGATCATTGTGATCGATGTGCAGATACCGTCACATCACCGCACACCCCCCTTAGTTGTACGACTCTGCAGGGCTACTATCGAGTGCCGAGGGTGGTACCTCGTACTGCACTCCTGATGATATCTCTGTAGTATAGCACATCGGTGGTGATTGCAGAGGGTGATTCCTCCCGCTTCCCTTCCCGATGATACTCTGTCGTGCAACCCCTCAAGTGTGGACCATCGAGGGTGATTCCTCCTGGTTCTCCTTGACGGACTACATCGAGTAGGATTCCAACGAGGGTGATTCCTCGGATTCCCCCTTGATATGATGAACACACGGTTACCCTACTTTTACTTCAGGCCCCTGGTTAAAATCGGGTCGACCCCGAGGGGTACCCGCGAGAGGTGTGAAGTCGGGTTGACCGTGAGCGTACCCGCAAGATAATTACGAGGCGCGGCCGGGCAGGCAGAGACCGCCCTAGAGAGGGATGGGCCTGGCCCTTGTTGCACTTCCTCGAGACGGGACGACAGGAGTACTGATCGTCACCGCGAGCTCCCAATGCACTAACAGATTTGGGTATTTGATCTGAGTTGGCCGATGGCCATATACACACTACCACCACGTGGGATAATGGTTATGGGACCCTCGGCGCCGTATGTATCAGCCAAAAGCTCTGTCAGATGTCCAGTTCAGCATTGTGGGCCTGTCGGGCCAGTGCCATCCAGGATGAGGTGGTGCTCGTCCCGGCTCGTCGCATAATGACCCGGAGTGCAAAGGGCGATGGGCCCAAGACCCCGAAGCACTTAGGATGTAGACCGGCGGGGACCTCTCTGTTGAGCCTAGGTAGGGCTGCGGTGTGTCGATCAGCCGAGGCCGGGCATGACCCAGGAAAGTGTGTCCGGCCAGAGTTAATCGAGCGTGTTGGGTAACAGTAGTGCACCCCTGCAGGGAAGTTAACTATTCGAATAGCCGTGTCCATGGTAATAGGACGCTCAGTGTTGTATCCCGATCTACTACAACTTGAACTGAATACATGTTACTTTAACTGTAAGCTCCGGGATCGCTTTCTCGCAGGGAGTCAAGGAAGGATCTCTAGGCTTTACTACTACATGCTTGCTACTTTATATTATGCTAATCTGCACTCTTCTAATGCTGCAAGACGCTGAAGATGCTAGTCTTCGATAGGCTAGGCCTCTCTCTCTATTCTGACATTTCTGCAGTTTAGTCCAAAGATATAGCCCCATTCCTTTGATACTAATGCATAACTAGTATAGTTCTGATGTCAGTCTTGCGAGTACTTTGGATGAGTACTCACGGTTGCTTTGCTCCCTCTTTTTCCCCCATACCCGATTGCTGCGATCAGTTGAGCCCGCCGACCAGGAGTAGTTCGGAGGCCCTAGGCAGGAGGCCTTCGCCTTTTCGATCAGTGTCGCTGTTTGTGCTAGCCTTCTTAAGGCACCCTTGTTTAACTTTGTGTCTGTACTCAGATACTTTTGTTTCCCCTGATTCTTGTATGACTCGAGTTTATGTATTCGATCCCTTGAGGCCCCTGGCTTGTAATATTAAGCTTGTATGTTTTTCATTTGTGTTTAGAGTTGTGTGATGATATCCTCCCGTGAGTCTCTGACCTCGATCGTGTGCATTTGCGTGTATGATTAGTGCACGGTCGAGCAGGGGCGTCACAGTGGGGATCGAGAGGAACCACGCCGGCCTAGAGGAACGGTTAAGCAGTGTCTTAAATCAGACCACACATATGCATATGTACAATCACGAGGAAGATGTAGATTTTCTCGCCTACGAGCGTCGAAACAGAAAACTTGCAACACGAAAGTCGTGTGAAAACTGCGAGATTAGGCTACTGGTCAAAGCAAATTTCAAACGGTCGACCGTGCTCGACGAATTTGATAAAATTCGTTCAAAATAGCTCCAAACGCGAACACAAAATTGAGCATTTATGGTCAACGAAACTACGAACCGATCGCAAAAATGGAACCATAACATCGATGTGCGTCTTTTTCGTGTAGTGCTTATCTCGAATCGAAGCACCATTGTGTAGATTATAAGGGAGAAGGAAGAAAGGAGATTAGGGAGGAGCTTAGTGGAGGTAGAAGAAGATAACATGTACAGGCTGTGTACATGCTCGCATCCCTCCATCCTCCTCTCGTGCAAGGGGCCCACCCATGTGCGCTTGTTGCGGCTCAGCTCGGCATGGCTCGCTGGAAACTGTCGATTTGAGCGTTCCCAGCGAGACAGGCCCAGAGGTGCTATAAACTTCATGCTATGCAGGTCCAACAGTGTATGCGGGCAACCAAACAGTCTAGTTTCTTCCCGCGCGGGCCTGGTTGGGCCTAATGCAGGCAACCAAACACGTCCCTAGTCGGACTAGACATGCACCGAATGGTTGATGACCTATTTCTTTGTTCACTCTTTCCATCGATTTCAACTTTGCATGTGGGTTGTTTTGATCTCCTTTTCACCATTTGATTAGTGATCCCTAGTTAGCAGGCATGTGGTAGCTTGAAAGCTCTGTTTTGCTATGTTTGATGATATACGGTGTGGTTGATCGAGCATCAAGTTGGGATGTTACATAGTCTCCATGTTTCTTTTTTTATGGAGAAAACAAAAAGTTTGTTGTCTCGATGCATTGATAGAAAAAATATATAGTCAGGGGCTCAGAGCATCTACAGCCGCATATGGCAAATCCGGCCCCTCAAACGCCCGCGGACGCGCCCGGGCGCGTCCGCGGGCAGTGACTGGGCATGCCTCAAATTTCACTAGTTGCATCCGGACATTTCATACTAGATTCTCAAATCCATATAAAGACATGCAAAGGAAGTAAACCTACGTACTACATCGATACTAGCTACTCCTCGTCGGAGATCACGACGATCTCCGTGCCCGGCTCCGGCAGCATGGGCGGCAGCTGCAGCTCCGGCTGCTCCGCTCTGGCCTCCTCTATCTCCGCGTCGAGTTCGGCGAAGAGCGCGTTCGACGCCGCCTGCTCCTGCCGGAGGAATGCCCGGTTGGCCTCCACATAGGCCTCATCCTGGATGGACTCCAGGATGGCCTGCTGCTCCGCCATCTTGTCCGATTGGGCGACGGCGAACTCCGCCTGCTCCATGTTAAAGCCTGGCAGCTCCGGCTCCGGCTCCTCCGCCTCCTCCGCGTCCTCCACCTCCATCGGCTCCGGCTGCTCCGGCTGCTCCTCCTCCTCCTCCGGCTCCGGTGAGTCCGGAGGCAGCCCGGCAGCGATGCGGGCGGCGCGCGCGGCTTGTCTCGCCCGGATCTCCTGCTTGATCTCGTACCGGCGCTCCGGCGTGAGCATTGCGTAGTACGTGATCTTCCTCCGGACCATGGCGGAGCGCCAGAGCGTGGGCAGAGCGCCGGAGCGGGAGGGGGAGGAGGTGGATGGGCTCAGACTGGCGGCGTGGAGAGGGGGAGGTGGATGGGCTAGGGTTGCGGGACGCCGGCCGGCTTAAATAGGCGGATTTGGTCTCGGGCGGCGAGCCGGAGCGGCGCCACGCGGCGTTCACACCGCGGCGACGGACGCGGCGTCCGTCGGACCGCCGGGTTTTCGGGCGTTTTCGCATGGGACCCCGTCGTCAGTCCGTCATGGCGGCCGTGCCCGGGCGCGCCCGGGCACCCCCATATCCGCCCTATATTTGGGCTGGATATGAGGGGTGTCGGTCAGCCCGGGCGTTTGAGGCCCGTTTGAGGCGCCCGGCTGGGTCGAAAAATCATGACCGGTCAGTGACCGGGCGGCCCGCCCGGGCGTATGAGGCGGGTTTGAGGCGCCCGGCTGTAGATGCTCTCAGGGCAGACAAAATCTGTGCGCCTGGCTCTTCACTCCCCACACTTGAGTCTCCATTGGTGAATACCAGTCGGGCAATGCTAGACTTACGTAGACTAGTTACGAACGTTTACGTAAAAATCAAGGTGGAGAATTATGATTGGTGTTTAGGGAAGGAAGGGGTCCACCCCCTGAAAATCAGGGGGATGTTTAGATTAGTTTAGAAGGTTACGTAGCCTTGCGTATGGTGTTCGTAGGTGTAGGATTATTGATACCAGTCGGGTGTGGGAGGTGCCACTTTCAAAATGAACGAGGCCTCCGACATCATGGTGGAGCAGGGAGGTTTGGTCGTTCAGGAGTACGCGCAGACGGTTGTCTACGCAAGTGACAGCTGGAAGATGGAGCATCTTGTGCTGGGTTTGTGGTTGGAGGCTGACAGTTCTGGTTTCCTCCTCCGACGTCGTCGTCACGCGGGGGTGTCAGTTCTGAAGTTCGATGGCGTGTCCGGGGACATGTTGCCCCGGTCTGATTCTTTCAACGGTAATGGTTTTGCTTCTGGCAAACTACTTTGGAGGTCCGTAAAGCTGCAGATCAGCGATGGAGCCGCGTCGAGCTTGGGTAAAGAGGTGATTTGTATTCTTCCCCTTTGATGGCCGCTTCGGTGGTGTCGTAGGAAAGGGACAGACGCTGGTATTTTGCATAGGATTTTCCTATCTTTTCAGTCATGTAAGGTCGGTGCTTACGTGCCTTGTAACTTGATCTTTATTCTATAAATGAAACACGTATTACCATGGAAAAAAAAAAGAATGAACGAGGCCTGCACCTTCTTGGGACAAGAACGACGCATACGCTTTCCAAAGGCAAAGATAGGTTCCTTGGTTACAGCATTTGCGTCTTTTCACACTCCAAAACGTGTACTACCTCCAAATCATTCAAAAGAGAAACGAATCAGGAACACCGAGTCAGAGCAGCATATATAGGGAGAAGGGAGATAGATACAGTGAAAAGCCCCTAAAACATCGATTCCTGGACGTGAACTTTGTCTTAACATTGCTGCCTGTTTATGTCTATATTACATCATGCCGGATCTCACCGCAGCCTATCAAAATGGAAACCATATGCCCAGAGCCACGGTAAGATACAGAAGCAGCAGCGCTCCAGCCGGCCCACAAAGGCCGACTCGAGTGATCTATTTCAGTTCTTTACTAGTACATCAATTACAACTTACAAGTGACCCTAAGACAACAGGAAAAAAATTGAAGCGGCGAAGTAATTTCTGAGATTATTTCTTCTAGGCTTGCACTGTTTCACCTAGATCTTCTGCTTGAGCACTTGGCGGAGCTGCACCTTCTGGCTCACCATCCGCGCCTCCATGAGCTTCTCCTTCAGGCTGTGCTTCTGGGACGCCCGCGGGTACTCCATGCAGCCCCTGAAGCCCCGCTTGAATTGGATGTTCATCGAGTCCGGCGAGCTCCACTGCCCCACGCTCGGCGAGCTGAGGCCGATCTCCTGAATGCCGCTCTCGATGGTGGAATGGGTCCCGACAGACAGCCGCACGTTCGATGATCTGCCGTTCAGTGCCTCTGTGGCATCCTTCTTGGAGACATCGCTGTTCTTTGGGCGAGAAGACTTCCACAGCTTTGAGATGGCTGACTCTTTCTTCTTGGGCTGGGTCATGGTCGTCAGGTATGCATCGGCCAGATCATCCTTCAGCTTCTCGATCTCCCCGTACTCGAAATCGTTTCTGCTCGTCCAAGAGATGCTCCCGTCAAAGATCTTGTTGATCGACGACTGGCTTCCGTCGGGTGAACCACTTGAACCCTGCATCTCTTCATGGCTTATTGTCTCCCAGCTGCTGGCATCTCCAGCTTCACTCTCATTGTGAGGGTTCTTATTTGAGTACGCCGCTTTGGCTGGCTTCTCAAGGAATATATCTGTCATTGGGCTGGCCTCTTGGATTTCTGATTCACATACAGTCGAGCTGTTCTTGTAGCACTGCTCGATGTCCTTAATGACAGGCTCTTCGCTTGGACGCAGCTCTTCGAAAATTGAGAATATGTCCTCTGATTCTGCTGGTGGCTCATACCTGAATTCAATATCCTGTGCTCTAACTGACTTGATTGCATGTATAATGTTCTCCGCTTGTTCCACGACCATGATGTCTCCTCTAGCAGAACTGCATGCGGCAACAAAGGCCTCAACATCCTGTTGCAGTCTGCTCAGTTCTGTGTATTTGGCATCCAAAGTGAGTTTTGCGTCGACAAGCTTCATCTGCACCCGTTCTTCGCGCCACACCTCAGCCATCTGCAGCATCTTCCGCTCCTCATCCACCTCCTCTCGCAGCTTCTGGATGTCATGCTTCAACGCCTCGATCTCGGCTTTGTCTTCCTCCACCTCCCTTGCTAGCTCGTTGCACACCTCCTCAGTCAGCTCGCGTGTCTTCCTCTCCTCATCATACTCTTGCAGCAGCTGGTTTGCTGACATCTTGGTCTCCTTCAGCTCATTGACGAGCTTCATGTTAATCAGCTCCAGCCGCCTCCTGTTTTTCTTCTCATGATCAAGGTTTGCCTTCATATCTTCGAGAACAGCACGCACCTTCTCATGCTCTCTACTCCGCCAAGCTGCTTTCTCCTCTGCAAGTTTCTTGAACAAGTGGTCAAGTTTCTTCTTAGTTGACCGGCGCTCGCTTTCCAGCTCACCCACCCGGTCACGTGCTTGCCGGAGTTCCAACTGGAGGTTAGCAACATAGGATGCATCTTGTTGCTCATCCAAAAGATTTAGTTGGCTGGCTATTAGATAGGCATCATGTGATTCCATTCCTTTCATGTTCTCAGGCTCCCATTTTGTTGCTTTCTCCATAGTGGTAACAGGTAGCATAGGTGAAGAACCATGAAACTGTACCTGCAGAATTAAATCCGTCAGATCTTACAAATAATTTTACAAACCAAGTAAATGCAAAATAGTCAAGATTAAAATTAACTTCTGAATCACCTTGTGAAGCTCTTCACTCTTTCGCTCCAAAACAGAAATTGGGCTTGAAATCTCATTCTTAAGATTCTGGTGATGACCCAACGTATCTTGTTTAAGAAGCTGGACTTGTAGATGCCTCGGGATATGCTGTCATATAGCAAATACAGCAACTATAAGTCATCAGGAGAAGAAAAATTCATCAGTTTGTACACGAAAACTGTCGCTACATGTGCACGCCCTTTTTGATGAAGCACATCAGAAAATCTCCCCAACCCCCAATCCACCCAAGAACGAGGATGATCTGCATGCATTCAAGTTACTGTTTCTCACAGTGTGGCTATTTGAAAGGGACACAAAAGGCTCCCATCATCCATGTACAACCAAAAAGGTGAACTGCTCGAGGGACATCATCAAAAGACAGAGAATCTGAAGGGGGCCAAACTATCATCACATGCAGATGCAGACCCCTCTCAAATGAGAGCATGCACAGTGAATCCAAATTCCAACCTACCAGGCTACATATACAGTATCGCGAATATTTATCGCATTTTACCTAAGATTCAATCAAAACTATCTGATGGTGATGGGGCAAGAATAGTCTCCAACGGGATGAGACAAGCAGCTAGTAGCTTGCACTGGGACAACATAGCTGAACCCAGGATGCACATGTTTGTTGCTGCACGGCACACGAGTTCAGTCCAATCATTCCGGCTAATTGGGTGCCTACTGCCTAAACAAACAAGATTTGGACCCAGCTATCCAATTACTCCCACCAACCTATGTGCAAGATCCAAACTCCAATCCGTGCTCTTCCCACAAACCATTCCGCGAAAGGGAAATAAATGGCCGTTCACCGGCAAAGTGGCAACGACATACGGACAATGCATTTGTGGCTGCACGGGCATGGGGAGGATCCTATGTATGCCTGGGCCCCAATTCGGGATCACATGACGAGATCCGAGCGCAGAAAAAATGCAAGTGCCTTTTGGATGAGTAAATTTATGAGACAGCGATCACGGTCATTTCCTTCCCGTGGCTGCAGCTGCACAGCACGGCTGCCTCCATTAAATGGAGGTGTGCTTCAGCGCGACGCATCCTGCGTTAAGAAGACCACTAAATGCGTCGACGCTAGAACGGGTAGCAGTGCTGCCGATACATCAGTAAGAAACTAAGAATGGGAAATGGATTCATGGATTTGACTAATCAAGGCAAAATAAGCAGCTAAAAATAGAGGAACCAAAATGTACATAGTTCAGTAGAGAAATCGCACAGAGAATACCCAAAATGTTCGCGAGAGATCTGTGGCTTGGAGCTACGAATGAGCACCATTTTAGCTTAGGTTTCTATGCCTGTCTTCGCACGATTTATTAAGCTAAAAACACATCAAATCAGAACAAAATCTAAGAAACAGATGCTGGATTAGACTAAGGCGAATCACTAAACACGCAGCGGTTAGCTACTACTAATAAAGTAGTGCGGGAAACAGATGGTGAGCAAGCAAAGCAGCTCGACAAATCACTCGAAGCACGAGCCTCCAATGAATGAGCACATCACCGCCTACTACCTACTAGCTGCAAACGAAACCAAAAATGAAAAACCAGCCGCGCGCGCACGCACCTCGAGCCCCACGTGAACCCTGCCCTCCGCGCCGCCGCCTCCGCCGTGGCCGCCGACGACCGCCTCCGGGGGCCGCAGACGCCACACCCCGGCCGCGAGCCGCCTCACCGACACATCCCGCGCCTTCTCCCGCGGGCCGGGGCCAGGGCCCGGCCCGGCCCCCGCCGCCGCCTTCTCCCCGCGCTTCTCGGGCGCCCCATTGCCGACCCCCGCGTCCCACCTCAGCAGTGGCGTGGCGGGCCCGCTCCGCCGCCCGCTGCCCGACCCCGGGGCCTTGAGCGGGCGCCGGCGGAGGCGCCGCGGCGTCCGGAGCGACGGCGCCGTCGGGGCGGGGGCGGCGGCGCGGTTCCTGGAGCTCATCTGCGGGCGGGGCTTGGCACGCAGAGCCCCCGCGACATCGGAGGTGGAGACTGAGAGAGAGCGAGATGGAAGCGCGGCGCCGTGCGGGGGTGGAACAGTGGAAGAGACGGGGAGGGTCAGAGAGACGTTGGGCTGGGTTGGGGTGCGGGGGTGGCAAGTTGGGGAGGCGTTGGGAAAAGGGGGAGGTGGGGAGGAGTAAACTAGGCAGGATTCGGCAATGGCGTGGTGTTTGGGTCTGGGGGAGCGTGGGGTGGGGGTGGGGTGGAAGGACGGATCTGGGCCTGGCCGCGCGGGTATTTTTTGACAAATCTGGCCCCTGTGAGTGACTTCAGGTACATCTGACCCTTGGGCAAAACTAATTTGAAATCTGGCCCCTGGGGTCGGCGCCACATAGCATGACGTCGAAGTTGTACATGTCGGCGCCACACTACACGGCGCCGAGTTGTACAAGTTCGGCGCCATGCTATGTGGAGCCGAGCAAATCTGGCCCCCTAGGGTTTCTGTGGGCCCATCTGGGGTCGGCTCCACATAGCACGGCACCAAACTTGTACAGCTCGGCGCCATGTAGTGTGGCGCCGACATGTACAACTTCGGCGCCATGATATGTGGCGCCGACCCCAGGGGCCAGATTCCAAATTAGTTTTGCCCAAGGGCCAGATGTGTCTCAAGTCGTGCAAAGGGGCCAGATTTGTCAAAAAAATACGCCGCGCGGGGTGGGGGGAGCTGGGAAGGGGATTGATCGATTCCTCGGCTCGGCTGCCTGCCTGCGCGGGCCGGGTTTTGTTGTCTTGTTGTGGGCGTTTTCGACTCTTTTGACGATGCCTCAGCTCGGGGACTTTTTCACTGTTCTGACCCATTTGTCAAAGTTTAGCACGATTTGACCTGTGTTTGAAAGTTTTTTCGGATCTGACCCATTTTAAGACGCCAGCAACCGTGGCGTCTGGATTGCACTGAAGACGCCGCGAACTTCGGCGTCTGGCCCTGGCCTACCTTCTGCTCAGTTTTGTGGACCGTTTGACGTGGCAAAGGGCAGACGCCACTAACCGTGGCGTTTAGGTCCAAAAGGTTAAGTGACATGCATGCATGCACACATGCATTTTTCCTGTGGCGGTGGCTTGCTCACGCGCGCATCAATCTGATCTGGTGAGATCTGAGGCAGAAATATCTATACACTGTGTGCTAGATAGCTATTAGGAGATGCCAAAATATAATTTTTGCATCTATGATACGTGATCAATCATTTGACGGAGATACCGTTAGAGCATAATCATTTGACAGAGATACCGTTAGAGCATCTACAGCCACGATTACCAAATCCGGCGCCCTATACGTCCGCGGACAGTGACCGGTCACGCCTCAAATTCTCGCCCGCATAGCCGCATACCTCATATCCGGCACCCTATATCCATACTACCCATGCAACGTGAACTAATCTACGTAGATCAAACAATGGACATAAAAATGGGCAGCAAACGGACACCAAATCCACTTTACATCATCCAAAAGTTCTCCACAGTTCATCACCGGACATGTTCTAAACTAAAACAACTAAAAAACGATAATAGTAAACGGAGGATGAGCGTCTTCACCACTTCCTCGCCGGCCCTTTGCCCTTCCGGCCGCCGGCGCAGCTGTAGGCATCCGCGGCAGGTGGTGGATCGTTGGAGTCATCAGAGTCCGAGCCGTGGTGGTCATCGTCGTCCGAGGAGGAACCGGAGATGACGATGAGTCCCTTCATCCGCCGAACGGCCCGGTCCTGCCGCCGCTTGAGCTTGGCTACCCGAGCCGCCTTCGCCGCTGCCTCCGCCGCCTCGCGCTCCACCTGCTCAATGGCTAGCCGGAGCGCCTTGGCGTTCTTCCTCCAGAGCCCGTGAGCGTCGTCTCCGCCGTCGTAAGCGAACGGCGGTAGACCCAAGCGAGGAGCCACTCCTCCACGTCGGGCATCGCCGGCACCCCGCGGTGGTGGCGAACGGATTGCTCCGCCGCGTCCCTCTCCCTTGCCTGCTGCCTCTCGCGGCGGGCGGCGCGTGCCTCCGATTCCGGCATGCGCGTCCGCGGAGCCGGCGGAGCAGGCACTAGCACCCACCGTTATGTTGGGGAACGTTGCATGGAAAACAAAAAATTTCTACGCACACGCAAGATCTATCCATGGAGATGCATAGCTACGAGAGGGGGAGTGTGTCTACGTACCCTCGTAGACCGTAAGCGGAAGCGTTAGAACAACGCGGTTGATGTCGTCGAACAACTTCACGATCCAACCGACCGAGTACCGAACGTACGACACCTCCGCATTCAGCACACGTTCAGCTCGGTGACGTCCTCGACTTCTTGATCCAGCAAGACGGCGAGGTAGTGGATGAGTTCCGGCAGCACGACGGCGTGGTGACGGTGATGGTGATGCTATCTCCGCAGGGCTTCGCCCAAGCACTGCGAAAATATGACCGAGGGACGGAACTGTGGAGGGGGGCGCCGCACACGGCTAAGACAATGTTGTGTCTTGTTTGGGGCGCCCCCTCTCCTCTATTTATATATGTGTAGGGGCTTGGAGTAGAAGGAATAGTGCCACGTGAACAGTACCACGTGAATAGTACACACGTGGACTTGGACTCCAAAGTCCAATCCTATTCCTACTAGGACTCTCCTTTTTTCCTTCCCTAGCTGCGTGGGCTTTTGAGGACTTGGTGCGCCTGGCCCAATAAGCCCAGGGCGTCTCCCCTTAGCCCATGCCAGCCCTTGGGACGTGGTGGACCCACTTGTGGACTTCCGGACCCCTCCGGAATCCTCCGGAACCTTCTGGAAGCTTCCCGGTACAATACCGAAAAAAACTGCACCTTTTTCCGGAACCCAAAATATGACTTCCCATATATAAATCTTTACCTCTCGACCATTCCGAGACTCCTCGTGACGTCCGGGATCTCATCCGGGACTCCGAACAACATTCGGTTACCAATTCACATAACTCATATAACACTATATCGTCAACGAACGTTAAGCGTGCGGACCCTACGGGTTCGGGAATGATGTAGACATGACTGAGACGCCTCTCCGGTCAATAACCAATAGCGGAACCTGGATGCTCATATTGGTTCCTACATATTCCACGAAGATCTTATCGGTCGAACCGCAATGACAACATACGTAATTCCCTTTGTCCGTCGGTATGTTACTTGCCCGAGATTCGATCGTCGGTATCTCCATACCTACTTCAATCTCGTTACTGGCAAGTCTCTTTACTCGTTCCGTAATACATCATCCCGTAACTAACTCCTTAGTCACTTTGCTTGCAAGCTTCTTATGATGTGCATTACCGAGAGGGCCCAGAGATACCTCTCCGAAACACGAAGTGACAAATCCCAGTCTCGATCCATGCCAACTCAATAGACACCTTCGGAGATACCTGTAGAGCATATTTATGATCACCCAGTTACGTTGTGACGTTTGATAGCACACAAGGTATTCCTCCGGTATCCGGGAGTTGCATGATCTCATGGTCGGAGGAACATGTATTTGACATTGAAGAAAGCAGTAGCAATAAACAGAACGATCATATGCTAAGCTAACAGATGGGTCTTGTCCATCACATCATTCTCCTAATGATGTGATCCCGTTATCAAATGACAACTCATGTCTATGGTTAGGAAACCTTAACCATCTTTGATCAACGAGCTAGTCTAGTAGAGGCTCACTAGGGACACGGTATTTGTTTATGTATTCACACATGTATTTAAGTTTCCGGTCAATACAATTCTAGCATGAATAATAAACCTTTATCATGAACAAGGAAATATAAAATAATAACAACTTTATTATTGCCTCTAGGGCATATTTCCATCAGTCTCCCACTTGCACTAGAGTCAATAATCTAGTTCACATCGCCATGTGATTAACACCCAAGAGTTTACTAGAGTCAATAATCTAGTTCACATCACCATGTGATTAACACTCAAAGAGTTCTAAGGTGTGATCATGTTTTGCTCGTGAGAGAGAATTTTAGTCAATGGGTCTGCAATATTCAGACCCATGTGTACTTTGCAAATCCTTATGTCATACTGTAGATGCTGCTATCACGCTTTACTTGGAGCTATTCCAAATGACTGCTCCATTATACGTATCCGGTTTGCTACTCAGAGATATCCAGATTCGTGTCAAAGCTTGCATCGACGTAACCCTTTACGATGAACTCTTTATCATCTCCATAATCGAGAAACATTTCCTTAGTCCTTTAGTTACTAAGGATAATTTTGACCGTTGTCCAGTGATCCACTCCTGGATCACTCTTGTACCCCATTTGCCAGACACGTGGCAAGGCACACATTAGGTGTGGTACACAGCATGGCATACATTATAGAACCTATGGCTGAGGCATAGGGAATGACTTTCATTCTCTCTCTATCTTCTGTCGTGGTCGAGCTTTGAGTCTTACTCAACTTTACACCTTACAATACAGGCAAGAACTCCTTCTTTGACTGATCCATTTTGAACTCCTTCAAAATCTTGTCAAGGTATGTACTCATTGAAAGTCTTATCAAGCGTTTTGATCTATCTCTATAGATCTTGATGCCCAATATATAAGCAGCTTCACCGAGGTCTTTCATTCAAGTATCCTTTTATGCCATCCAGAAATTCTATATCATTTCCAATCAACAATATGTCATCCACATATAATATTAGAAATGCTACAGAGCTCCCACTCACTTTCTTGTAAATACAGGCTTCACCGTAAGTCTGTACAAAACCATATGCTTTGATCACCTCATCAAAGCGTATATTCCAACTCCGAGATGCTTGCACCAGTCCATAGATGGATCGCTGGAGCTTGCACACTTTGTTAGCACCCTTAGGATCGACAAAACCTTCTGGTTGCATCATATACAACTCTTCTTTGAGAAAACCATTAAGGAATGCAGTTTTGACATCCATTTGCCAGATCATAAAATGCGGCAATTGCTAACATGATTCGGACAGACTTAAGCATCGCTACGGGTGAGAAAGTCTCATCGTAGTCAACCCCTTGAACTTGTCGAAAACCTTTCGCGACAAGTCGAGCTTTGTAGACAGTGATATTACCATCAGCATCCGTCTTCCTCTTAAAAATCCATTTATTCTCAATGGCTTGCCGATCATCGGGCAAGTCCACCAAAGTCCACACTTTGTTCTCATACATGGATCCTATCTCAGATTTCATGGCCTCAAGCCATTTGTCGGAATCCAGGCTTATCATAGCTTCTTCATAGTTCGTAGGTTCGCCGTTGTCTAACAACATAACTTCCAGAACAGGATTACCGTACCACTCTGGTGCGGAACGTACTCTGGTCGACCTACGAAGTTCAGTAGTAACTTGATCTGAAGTTTCATGATCTTTATCATTATCTTCCTCTCTTATTGGTGTAGGCATCACGGGAATGGTTTTCTCTGATGAGCTACTTTCCAATTCGAGAGAAGGTACAATTACCTCATCAAGTTCTACTTTCCTCCCACTCACTTTTTTCGAGAGAAACTCCTTCTCTAGAAAGGACTCATTCTTGGCAACAAAGACCTTGCCTTCGGATCTGTGGTAGAAGGTGTACCCAATTGTTTCTTTAGGGTATCCTATGAAGACGCACTTCTCCGCTTTGGGTTCGAGCTTATCAGGTTGAAGCTTTTTCACATAAGCATCGCATCCCCAAACTTTAAGAAACGACAGCTTAGGTTTCTTGCCAAACCATAGTTCATATGGTGTCGTCTCAATGGATTTAGACGGTGCCCTATTTAACGTGAATGCAGCTGTCTCTAATGCATAACCCCAAAACGATAGTGGCAAATCGGTAAGAGACATCATAGAACGCACCATATCCAATAAAGTATGGTTACGACGTTCAGACACACCATTACGCTGTGGTGTTCCAGGTGGCGTGAGTTGTGAAACAATTCCACATTTTCTTAAATGAAGGCCAAACTCGTAACTCAAATATTCGCCTCCGCGATCGGATCGTAGAAACTTTATTTTCTTGTTACGATGATTCTCTACTTCACTCTGAAATTCTTTGAACTTTTCAAATGTTTCAGACTTGTGTTTCATCAAGTAGATATACCCATATCTACTCAAATCATCTGTGAAGGTTAGAAAATAACGATACCCACCGCGTGCTTCAACATTCATCGGACCGCATACATCGGTATGTATTATTTCCAACAAATCAGTAACTCGCTCCATTGTTCCGGAGAACGGAGTTTTAGTCATCTTGCCCATGAGGCATGGTTCGCAAGTATCAAATGATTCATAATCAAGAGATTCCAAAAAACCATCAGCATGGAGTTTCTTCATGCGCTTTACACCAATATGACCTAAACGGCAGTGCCACAAGTATGTTGCACTCTCATTATCAACTTTGCATCTTTTGGCATCAATATTATGAATATATGTATCACTACGATCGAGATTTCAACAAGAATAAACCATTCACAAGGGTGCATGATCACGAGGGATATTATTCATATAAACAGAATAACCATTATTATCTGACTTAAATGAATAACCGTCTTGCAATAAACAATATCCAGATATAATGTTTTATGCTCAACGCAAGCACCAAATAACCATTATTTAGGTTTAATACTAATCCCGAAGGTATTACGAGCGTGTTGATATTGATCATATCAATCTTGGAGACACTTCCAACACATATCGTCACCTCGCCTTCAGCTGGTCTCCGTTACTCTGCAGCTCCTGCTTCAAGTTACTAATATTAGCAACTGAATCGGTATCAAATACCCAGACGCTGCTACGAGCACTAGTGAGGTACATATCAATAACATGTATATCAAATATACCTTTGCTCACTTTGTCATCCTTCTTATCCGCCAAATACTTGGGGTAGTTCCGCTTCCAGTGACCAGTCCCTTTGCAGTAGAAGCACTCTATTTCAGGCCTGGGTCCAGCTTTGGGTTTCTTCGTGGGAGCGGCAACTTGCTTGCCGTTCTTCTTGAAGGTCCCCTTCTTTCCCTTGCCCTTTTTCTTGAAACTAGTGGTCTTGTTAACCATCAACACTTGATGCTCCTTCTTGATTTCTACCTCCGCCGATTTCAGCATCGCGAAGAGCTCGGGAATTGTCTTCTCCATCCCTTGCATATTATAGTTCATCACGAAGCCTTTATAGCTTGGTGGCAGTGACTGAAGAACTCTATCAATAACACTCTCAACTGGAAGATCAATTCCCAGCTGAGTCAAGTGGTTGTGGTATCCAGACATTCTGAGTATGTGTTCACTGACAGAACTGTTCTCCTCCATCTTACAGCTGAAGAACTTGTTGGAGACTTTATATCTCTCAACCCGGGCATTAGCTTGAAATATCAATTTTAGCTCCTGGAACATCTCATATGCTCCATGGCGTTCAAAACGCTTTTGTAGTCCCGGTTCTAAGCCGTAGAGCATGGCACACTAAACTATCGAGTAGTCATCAGATCGAGCCTGCCAGGCGTTCACAACGTCTGCAGCAGCTCCTGCAGCAGGTCCATCACCTAGTGGTGCATCAAGGACATAATCCTTGTGTGCAGCAATGAGGATAATCCTCAAGTTACGGACCCAGTCCGTGTAATTGCTACCATCATCTTTCAACTAAACTTTCTCTAGGAACGTATCAATAACAGGGGAGCTACAACGCGAGCTATTGATCTACAACATAATTTGCAAAGACTATCAGGACTAAGTTCATGATAAATTAAGTTCAATTAATCAAATTACTAATGAACTCCCACTTAAATTAACATCCCTCAAGTTAACTAAGTGATACATGATCCAAATCAACTAGCCCATGTCCGATCATCACGTGAGATGGGATAGTCATCAATGGTGAACATCTCCATGTTGATCATATCTACTATATGACTCATGTTCGACCTTTCGGTCTCCAGTGTTCCGAGACCATGTCTGTACATGCTAGGCTCGTCAAGTTTAACCCAAGTATTCTGCTTGTGTAAAACTGGCTTACACCCGTTGTATGTGAACGTAGAATCTATCACACCCGATCATCACGAGGTGCTTCGAAACGACGAACTTTAGCAACGGTGCATACTCGGGGAGAACACTTTTATCTTGAAATTTAGTGAAGGGATCATCTTATAATGCTACCGTCGTTCTAAGCAAAATAAGATGCATAAAGGATAAACATCACATGCAATCAAAATATGTGACATGATATGGCCATCATCATCTTGTGCTTTTGATCTCCATCTCCAAAGCATCGTCATGATCTCCATCGTCACCGGCTCGACACCTTGATCTCCATCGTTGCGTCGTGGTCGTCTCGCCAACTATTGCTTCTACAACTATTGCTAACGCATAGCGATAAAGTAAAGCAATTACATGGCGCTTGCATTTCATACAATAAAGAGACAACCATAAGGCTCCTGCCGGTTGCCGATAAATTACAAAACATGATCATCTCATACAATAACGTATATCACATCATGTCTTGACCATATCACATCACAGCATACCCTGCAAAAACAAGTTAGACGTCCTCTACTTTGTTGTTGCAAGTTTTACGTGGCTGCTACGGGCTTCTAGCAAGAACCGTTCTTACCTACGGAACAAAACCACAACGGTGATTTATCAAGTTTGCTGTTTTAACCTTCAACAAGGACCGGCCGCAGTCAAATTTGATTCAACTAAAGTAGGAGAAACAGACACCCGCCAGCCACCTTTATGCAAAATAAGTTGCATGTCTGTCGGTGGAACCGGTCTCATGTACATGGACATGTAAGGTTGGTCCGGGCCGCTTCATCTTACTATACCGCCGAATCAAAATAAGACGTTGGTGGTAAGCAGTATGACGATCACCGCCCACCTTTGTGTTCTACTCGTTGTCGGTACCAAAACCGGCAGATCTTGGGTAGGGGGTCCAAACTATGGGTCAAGGAGTCGATGGTAACAGAGAGCGTAGAGACAGCGATTTACCCAGGTTCGGGCCCTCTCGAGGAGGTAAAACCCTACGCCCTGCTTGATTGTATTGATGTGATTGTATGAAGGTTACAGAGTTGATCTACCTCGAGATCAGATGGGCTAAACCCTAGATTATGAGTCTTCTCCCTACGGACTAAACCTCCTGGTTTATATAAACACCAGGGGGGCCCTCGGGTTACATATGGTCGGTTATCATCAGGTATAAACATGCCGGTTACGCCATCTATTCCTTGGAAGAGACGCCAAGATTTCAGAGATTTCCTTCTATCATACGGGGTCGTCCACAATCCAGCCTTCCATCGACGTGTAGAGAGCGGCCCACCAATCTGGCCCATGAGAGATAGGCCGGCAGCCCGAGTACCCCCTAGTCCGGGACACCCTCAGTAGCCCCCGAACTAGTCTTCGAAGCCGAGGTAGATGCCGAACACCATCGGCTTTGTGGACCAGTTCACTTTCCTCCGTGACACCGGTAACAGGCCTGTATTACTCCGAGTTGTATTTTCAAGCATTATCCGGTCGTGTATGCGCCGAACTGTATCTTGGTTAACGAAGTATAATAATAACTTAGCCCCGAAGGCTAGCCGCTTCAGCGTGAATAGTGTTCTCATCTGACAACTTTTACCGAAGGGTCACACCTTGCCACGACCGTAAGTTGGTTTATGACAAACTCGATTCGCGGTTCAAGGTGGTTCTCATTGGCACGTTCCATCGATATGGAGATCGTGTCCTGTTTTCAAGGGATATAATCAATAATCCGCCTCACCCCACGCGCGCATAATGGCACGGTTATACGGGGAAGCGGCGAGGACTGCGGCGCAGTAAAGGGACTGTGGGTTTTACAGCCCATAAAAGGGGCACAGTCCTTGTTTCGGTCGCACGCTCTCACTCCCCTCTTTCGCCATTGCCTTCCCCATCTCTTGAGCTCCAACACCCAGATCTGCTCTCCCTCCCAAGAACCTTTCCATCCACCCGCCTAATCCAGCAATGGCGGGTTCCGGGTCCAAGGGAAAATGGGAGGCGTCCGTCGTCACCGAAAGCGCCATCATGGAGTTGAAGGGCGCGGGATATCTCCCTGCCGACGTAGCCCACCGTGCTCCAGAGGCCGGCCAGGCCGGCCCCACGCCGCGACCGGGCGAAAGGGTGGTGTTCGTCCCCCACTTCCTCCGAGGATTAGGATTTCCCCTTCACCCCTTCGTCAGGGGTCTTATGTTCTTTTACGGGCTTGACTTCCACGATCTCGCGCCGAATTCCTTTCTACATATCTCGGCCTTCATCATCATCTGTGAAGCCTTTCTCCGGATCCGGCCACACTTCGGCCTGTGGCTGAAGGTCTTCAACATCAAGCTGAAGATCGTCGACGGCCAACAAGCGGACTGCGGGGGGTGCTATGGTCAGCAAACTCCCCCGAGTGGAATGGCCAGAGGGCACCTTCATCGAGACCGTCAAGGTTTGGCAGAGGGAATGGTTCTACATCACCGAGCCGAGGAGCACGGGTGGGGGGGCGATTTCGGCCTTCCGATCCGGACCCCCTACGAGGTTGATCTCATGGACCAAGAAAGGCCTCGACTGGGGGGTAAACAAGGAGGTGGAGCAGCTACAGCAACGAATTGCCAAGATGATAGGGAAAGGCGTCGAGCTGCCCAACGTGGTCCAGATCATGCTCGGCCGTCGAATACTCCCATGCCAGGATAGGGGCTCCCCCATGTGGGCCTACAAGCCCGAAGACCCGGTCACCATGCGCAACTTCTTCCGCACCACCCACGCCCAGCTATGGAGAGCGTTGTTCAAGCCGCAGAAGGACTGGCCGGCCGAGGGAGAGGACATCGGACTTGACGCCGCAAACCCCCCACGGGAGGTATGACTAAGTTTGTTCTTGTATCCGAACTATTTCCCTTTAATAAGGTACTCAGCTTCTTGACTTCTCATCCACAGAAATGGCTGAAGAAGGCCCAGCGGATTGACAGTCCGGCGCCGCAGCCAGAAGGACCCAGGACGCCCCTCCTGACGGCCATGTTGGCCATGGAGCCGTACGAGGTGCCGGAAAGGAAGGAGAAGAAGAAGCAACAGGGGGAGGCCAGAGAGAGCCTCCGCTCCCGAAGACCCCCGGGTGCTAGATCCGGGGACACCAATGCTCCCTCCGCGCAAGAGGAGGAGAAGGAGCAAGGAGAGGACGGGGAGGAGGACGATTCCTCCCGAACAGGGAAGAGGGTGGCGTCCGAGGATGCCGAGGAGGAGCCTCCTCGACCCGCTCCCAAAAGACCGTGCAAGGCCAAGGTAGCCTTGTCCGGTGATAGCTCGGCTTCTGCCGAGGACTCTGAGGCCTCAGAAGAGGTTCCTCGGAAAATTCCCAGGGCCAAACCGCAGGCCCAAAGGTATGCGCTCTAGCGACTACCTGAGCGTCTTTAGCCGAACTGGGCTGATACTGATCAAGTTTCCATGTGCAACTTTGCAGTCCGCTGCGCGATCTCCCCGCCGACCGAGTTTCGGATGGGGATTCTCCACCGGCGGCGCTAGCGGAGAGCGGCACTGGATCCCGCGCCTCGCCTTCCCCAATTGTGAAGGAAACCGAGGAGGTCCTGTCGAGGAGGACTCTTCCCATGCCACACACAGGGGAAGGAGGCGATACTATCATGGCCGAGGTGAATGCCTCGGTCGCCGAAGACCAGGAGGGGAGGGCCCCTCTGATGAACGAGAGGGAGGAGCTCGGACGAACCGAGCTCTCTCCGAGGACCACTCCAGAGACGTCAAGGCGTCCCGAGTCCGGTGCTCCGGACTTGGAGAAGGAAGGAGCCGGAGTACCACCACCACCCCCGCCTGCCCAAGAGCAGGCATCGACCAGGTGGCCGAACGAGATGGAGGACGCTGTAACCAGCTCCTCCATCGCCGAAGAGCACCGTGCACTTATGGGCGCGGTGTTACAGAGTATTCGGTCTGTGGATAACGGACTGAAGGAGGCTTTTAGTGGCCTTCTGACCGGCTTCAAGGTGAGCGAAGTAATGATTTTTCCTTAGGAAAATTCATTTGTGCAAATATATAGTCTCATACATAGTAGCCCCCGAGACTCTGACCGGCGGAGCAAAGCCGGTCGGAGGATCAAAAATCGACATCTCGGATATTAACGGGTGCAGAATAATGCGCAGGCATCATCCTCGGCCACAGCTGCCAACGCCGAAGAGTTGGCCGAGCTGAATCAGATGCTAAAGAGCTCCGAGGATGATTTGAGCCTGGTGAACAAGAGGTTCGACGAGGCGCAAGGTAAGGCCGAGTTGTGATAGTGAATACAGCCGTAGATTTGAAGCAGTGTTCGATGTATCCTAACGGAGATAACCGATTGAAATGCAGATGCCGCCGCGGAGGTCGAAAGCCTCAAGGCCGCACTGAGGACAGCTCAGGCGGACGCGGCGATGCAAAAGTCGGCAGCCGAACAGGCAGCTGCCGAGCTGGCGGCGCTGAGAACCACAAGTGAAAAGCACGAGGCCAGGGTGCTGGAAGTGCAGCAGGAGCTCGGGGATGCCGTCACAAGATGTGAGGCCCTTGAGCAAAAGAATAAGGAGCAGGCCGCCGAGCTGACCTCGTTAGCAGCGGTGGCTAAGGAAGCGCGGACAGAGGCACGCGGTTACCAAGAAGAGCTCCGCCAAGTCAGGCTGATCGCGGACGGTAAGCCGTACTTGTTACAATGTGTCTTTGGAGGTAACAAGTTCGCGTTGCTCACACGGGTATGGCGTTCCGCAGGCGCCTTTGCGGACCTCCCGAAGAGTGCGGCGGATGCAGCGAGGTTCTTCGCCGGCCAGGAGGGTTGGGCCGAGCAGAGGCTTTTCTGGGCGCAATTTCAAGCGCCCGAACACCCTCCCCTCCTCAACAACCAGATGAAACAGCTAATGGAGCTGCATTGGATGGCGCAGCCGGTGATGAAGGACCTCTGCGTCAAACTATGGCCGTCGGAGCCGCTGCCGAGCAGCTACTTCGGTCTGGTGCAAAGGCTGTTCGGCGCTCCTGCTCAGGTCGATGCCTGGAAGCGCTCCACATGTATCGAGGGTGCTCGGATGTCCTTCGGCAAGACAATGGTACACTGGCCGAAGCTAAAACCCGCTGAGATAGCCACCGGACCTCCACCGCCAGGGAAAGAGCATAGGCATCCCGAGCAATACTTTCCAGCCGTGATGGACGTTGCTCGGGTAGTAGATGCCCAATGCCCAAAAGATGTAATTTATGAGTAGATGTAGTTTCCTTGTAACAAAGGAGTTGAAACTTTTGCTTTATTGTAGTGCAAATGATCGGCTATGGATATAGTGCCGGATTCATTTTGACTCCTGTGCGGCCGATTTGAAACTGAAAGTTACCAGTCGTCGGCTTCAGCCCCCTGGCAGATACTGCATGGGGTGTTTTCTCGTAATACGTGAACCCTTAGCCGACGTCTCGGTGCCCGGGGGCGGTTGTATGTACGGAAAACCAGGCAATCAGACTATGTGGTTTTAGTGCTTTCACTTAGCCAGAGGAGCTTGACGGTGGGGGCCGGTGACGAGCCCCCGGTGTTTGTGATATTCGGACGAGCCGCGGTTGATACCATCATCACATGGTTTCTGTGACAGAGAACCCTTCGTATGACACGGACTAACCTCCAACGATTTTAGGCTAACGCCAGTCATCGGATCGCCGACCAGTTCTCACTTATTGGGACAGTCAGTTTTCGGCTTTCTCCACTGAGGTACTTAACCAGGCGAGCTAGAAGTACAATCGCAGTGGTTCTCCCTTTACCCTCTTAGCCGAACAGTGCGTAATGTAAGAGGGTAAACACAGGAGCCGGGCAACCCAACTATTGACCAAAGACGCAATTCGGAACTGATTCATATAATGCAATATCCGTGACACCGAGCACATGAAAAGAGAAGTGCCGGTATAAAGTTTTAAGGCAAGATCTATGGTCGAGCCCCCGGTCTATTAGCCGGTTTAAAATAAATGTATCGTGATAGTTTACTTCGGCGGAAAAAGGCGGAAAGGAATATGCAACATGAATGACTGCACGAGTATACCATAATAAAGTGGTCTTTACTTCCTTTGAATGTGTGACGTCCAACCGTACAATCCGTATTGCCGAAGTAGCTTAAATAGATACTTTAAAGGAATCTATATATTGAGAGTAAAGGTTTACACAGGGCTTCCATGAGTGGTTTGACGTCCCTACTACGCCCTGCTGCACGTCTGCGCCTTTGCTCGTCAAGAAGCTGTCGTGGAAGCGAAGCTGTCCGCCATGTATTCGGCGGAAGAAGTAATCTTTGGCGGGCGAGCCCTTGAAAAAGGGTTTTGAGAAGTCGCCGTGGTATATCAGCTGGACGCTGATCGGGCCCTAGATGGTGCCCATTGTTGATGTCGATTTGAAGACATTTGGTGGCCATTGGTCGGTCGAACCGAGCTCTGGACCTTTTGTTTGCTGTGTCCCCACAACTGCCCATGGAATTTTGAGCGCGAAATTGTGCACGCGAGGTACGTATTTCATGACTAGGTGGGCCGTGCTGTGGGGCGCGTATCCCTATTTGGGTGGAGCATGGGAGCGCGCCGGGACCGAGGCTGCAGCTCGGGAGCACTTGCATGTGTCCAGTGTCTTGACAGTGGACTGGGATTGCGACGCCTCTTCGGCAGCTTGGACTTCGGCGACGAGAGCCGCAGTGTGTTCCTCTGTTCGGAGCGAGCGCTCGGTATTACCGTTAATGGTAATAACGCCCCTTGGTCCTGGCATCTTCAGCTTCAGGTACGCATAGTGTGGGATGGCGTTAAAGCGAGCGAAGGCGGTCCGTCCGAGGAGTGTGTGATAACCACTGCGGAAAGGAACGATATCGAAGATCAAGTCCTCGGCGCGGAAGTTGTCGGGCGAGCCGAAGACTACTTCCAAAGTCACGGATCCCGAGCAGCGTGCCTCGACGCCAGGTATTACACCTTTAAAGGTGGTGTTGGTGGGTTTGATCCTTGACGGGTCGATCCCCATCTTCCTCACTGTATCTGCGTAAAGCAGGTTAAGACTGCTACCTCCGTCCATCAGGACCCTAGTGAGGTGAAATCCGTCCACGATGGGGTCGAGTACCAGAGCCGCCGTTCCTCCATGGCGTATACTGGTCGGATGATCTCGACGGTCGAAAGTGATCGGGCAAGCCGACCAAGGGTTGAATTTCGGGGCTACCGGCTCTAAGGCGTTCACATCCCGAAGCGCGCGTTTCCGCTCCTTCTTTGGTATATGCGTGACGTAGATCATGTTCACGGTTTTGACCTCCGAAGGGAACTGTTTTTGGCCTCCATTGTTCGGCCCACGAGGTTCGTCGTCGTCCTCACTGCGGGGGCCCTTGCCCTGTTCTTTGGCTGTGGCCTTGCCGGCCTGCTTGATTACCCAACAGTGACGGTTGGTGTGGTTAGCTGGCTTGTCGGGGGTACCGTGAATCTGGCAGGGCCTATCCAATATTCTGTCCAGCGCAGACGGGCCATCTTGGTTCCCTTTAGAGGGTTTTCTCCGCTGTCCCGATTTCGAGCCACTGAATCCGACGTTCACCGCTGCGTCGTCGGCTTCACCGTCGTTGTTTGAGTGTCGGCGCTTGTTGTTCCTATTGCGCCAGGGTTTGCCATTCCCGTCCCGGGTCTCTAAAGTACCAGGGTCTTCGGGGTGGTTGCTTCGACGAGCTAACCAGCTATCCTCACCCGCGCAAAAGCGGGTCATGAGAGAAGTAAGGGCCGACGTTGTTCTTGGCTTGTCTTGGCCGAGCTGGCGAGCGAGCCACTCATCCCTGATACTGTGTTTGAATGCCGCAATTGCTTCGGCATCCGGACAGTCGACGATCTGGTTCTTCTTGGTCAAGAACCGGTTCCAGAATTGTCGGGCTGACTCTTCGGGCTGTTGGATAACATGGCTCAGGTCATCGGCATCCGGTGGTCGAACGTAGGTGCCCTGAAAGTTAGCTCGGAATGCATCTTCGAGTTCTTCCCAGCTCCCGATGGAGTTCTTCCCAGCGGAGTGTGAGTCTGGAGTTTTGGGGGCTGCGTCCTGGATTGTCGTGGAATCCGGTTCGCCGAGACCTGGATAATTGACCAGGCGCGGATGAGCGGATCCGGACTTGTATGTTGAGCCGGACTCCGGCTCTAAACCCTCTTCGGAGTGGAATTCGGCTGCCGAGCTGGAAGGCGAAGCCTGTTGGTCGAAAACCCGCACCTCATGCGTTTTTGGTTCAGAGGTAACGGGTGAGGCCTCTGAGGGGCCTTCGATAGTGGCGACCAAGTGAGTAGTGGCGGGGGTATAAATTTCTCTATCGTCGGTTTTAAGCCTGATCTGATCGTATACCGAGGACTGGCCATCAGCGATTCCCAGAGCTTGGATCCGATCTAGTATCCCGTTTAATGACGAGAGATCGGTTGATTCTAGGTTCGGGTAATTTGCGGGGTCGACCCGCAGTATGGCCGTGACGGGGGTGTCAGAATTTGTCCCGAAGTTACGTTCTGCCGAGGCTGGAGTTCGACAACCGAGCACGGAGGTCAGATCCGGGCTCAAGGTTGAATCTGCAGCGGCTGCCGTCTCGGCGGCGGGGTTGGCCGTATTCGAAGCCGGCGCTTCAGGATTCGTGGGTCCGTCAGGCGAAGCTGAGGACCCCATGAGGATAAGATCTCCCCGGGAGTCGGCGACGAATTCTAAGCTTCCAAACCTGATCTCCTGGTCGGGGGTGAAGCTGTCGACCCGGCCAAGGTGACCGTCCGGATCGGCGTGTAGCACGACGCTTCCGAACGCGAAGAGCTGGCCGAGAACAAAAGTGTCCCTGCGACTAGCGCTGTTGCTGATGATTAGGCGAGCCATTGATCCTTGATATCCCACGGCGAAACTCTCAATGAAAGTTAGCAAAATTCCCCGCGGCCGGCATCCTGTCCGACCTGCTCCTGGTCCGAGGACGGGCCGTCCGTGATATTTATCATCTGGATCCGGTCCAGCATCTCGCTTAAAATCGAGGGATCCACCGGATCTATGTTCGGACGGTCCCTGGAGTTGAGCTCCGGAGCGTCGTTAACGGGAGTGTGCTCGGCCAAGGGTGACCCCTGGTTATCCGGCACCGGGGTTGGAGCCAAACTCAAGGTCAGGTCCGATCCGAGGCCCGCCCCGAGGACTGGGGCGGGGAAGGGATCCGAAGTCAAGGCCTCGGGGTTGGTGGGTTCCTCGGGTGAGGCCGAGAACCCAGTAAAGATCAAATCGCCTCGAGCGTCGGCGACGAACTGAAGGCCGCCGAACCTGATTTCCTGCTCGGGGGGCGAAGTTGCCGACCTGGTCGAGGTGACCGGTCGGATCGGTGTATAACACGATGCTGCCGAACGCGAAGAGCTGGCCGGGGACGAAGATGTCCCTGCTACGAACTCCGTCGCTGAAGAGAAGAGCTGTCCGAGGACGATGATATCCCCGCTGCAGATTCCATTGCTGAAGAACTGTCCGGGGACGGCGAGCCATTGATATTTGGCGACCCACGACGGGACTCTCATTGAAAGCACCAATGTCGGTACCAAAACCGGCAGATCTCGGGTAGGGGGTCCGAACTATGGGTCAAGGAGTCGATGGTAACAGAGAGCGTAGAGACAGCGATTTACCCAGGTTCGGGCCCTCTCGAGGAGGTAAAACCCTACGTCCTGCTTGATTGTATTGATGTGATTGTATGAAGGTTACAGAGTTGATCTACCTCGAGATCAGATGGGATAAACCCTAGATTATGAGTCTTCTCCCTACGGACTAAACCTCCTGGTTTATATAGACACCAGTGGGCCCTAGGGTTACATATGGTCGGTTATCATCAGGGATAAACATGCCGGTTACGCCATCTATTCCTTGGAAGAGACGCCAAGACTTCAGAGATTTCCTTCTATCATACGGGGTCGTCCACAATCCAGCCTTCCATCGATGTGTAGAGAGCGGCCCACCAATCCGGCCCATGAGAGATAGGCTGGCAGCCCGAGTACCCCCTAGTCCGGGACACCCTCACTCGTGCATATCATCTACGCATAGACCTGGCTCATGATGCCACTGTTGGGGAACGTTGCACGGAAAACAAAAAATTTCTATGCACACGCAAGATCTATCCATGGAGATGCATAGCTACGAGAGGGGGAGTGTGTCTACGTACCCTCGTAGACCGTAAGTGGAAGCGTTAGAACAACGCGGTTGATGTCATCGAACAACTTCACGATCCAACCGACCGAGTACCGAACGTACGGCACCTCCGCGTTCAGCACACGTTCAGCTCGGTGACGTCCTCGACTTCTTGATCCAGCAAGACGGCGAGGTAGTGGATGAGTTCCGGCAGCACGACGGCATGGTGACGGTGATGGTGATGCTATCTCCGGAGGGCTTCGCCCAAGCACTGCGAAAATATGACCGAGGGACGGAACTGTGGAGGGGGGCGCCGCACACGGCTAAGACAATGTTGTGTCTTGTTTGGGGCGCCCCCTCTCCTCTATTTATATATGTGTAGGGGCTTGGAGTAGAAGGAATAGTGCCATGTGAACAGTACCACGTGAATAGTACACACGTGGACTTGGACTCCAAAGTCCAATCCTATTCCTACTAGGACTCTCCTTTTTTCCTTCCCTAGCTGCGTGGGCTTTTGAGGACTTGGTGAGCCTGGCCCAATAAGCCCAGGGCGTCTCCCCTTAGCCCATGCCAGCCCTTGGGACGTGGTGGACCCACTTGTGGACTTCCGGACCCCTCCGGAATCCTCCGGAACCTTCTGGAAGCTTCCCGGTACAATACCGAAAAAAACTGCACCTTTTTCCGGAACCCAAAATATGACTTCCCATATATAAATCTTTACCTCTCGACCATTCCGAGACTCCTCGTGACGTCCGGGATCTCATCCGGGACTCCGAACAACATTCGGTTACCAATTCACATAACTCATATAACACTATATCGTCAACGAACGTTAAGCGTGCGGACCCTACGGGTTCGGGAATGATGTAGACATGACTGAGACGCCTCTCCGGTCAATAACCAATAGCGGAACCTGGATGCTCATATTGGTTCCTACATATTCCACGAAGATCTTATCGGTCGAACCGCAATGACAACATACGTAATTCCCTTTGTCCGTCGGTATGTTACTTGCCCGAGATTCGATCGTCGATATCTCCATACCTAGTTCAATCTCGTTACTGGCAAGTCTCTTTACTCATTCCGTAATACATCATCCCGTAACTAACTCCTTAGTCACTTTGCTTGCAAGCTTCTTATGATGTGCATTACCGAGAGGGCCCAGAGATACCTCTCCGAAACACGGAGTGACAAATCCCAGTCTCGATCCATGCCAACTGAACAGACACCTTCGGAGATACCTGTAGAGCATATTTATGATCACCCAGTTACGTTGTGACGTTTGATAGCACACAAGGTATTCCTCCGGTATCCGGGAGTTGCATGATCTCATGGTCGGAGGAACATGTATTTGACATTGAAGAAAGCAGTAGCAATAAACAGAACGATCATATGCTAAGCTAACAGATGGGTCTTGTCCATCACATCATTCTCCTAATGATGTGATCCCGTTATCAAATGACAACTCATGTCTATGGTTAGGAAACCTTAACCATCTTTGATCAACGAGCTAGTCTAGTAGAGGCTCACTAGGGACACGGTATTTGTTTATGTATTCACACATGTATTTAAGTTTCCGGTCAATACAATTCTAGCATGAATAATAAACCTTTATCATGAACAAGGAAATATAAAATAATAACTTTATTATTGCCTCTAGGGCATATTTCCATCAGTCTCCCACTTGCACTAGAGTCAATAATCTAGTTCACATCGCCATGTGATTAACACCCAAGAGTTTACTAGAGTCAATAATCTAGTTCACATCACCATGTGATTAACACTCAAAGAGTTCTAAGGTGTGATCATGTTTTGCTTGTGAGAGAGAATTTTAGTCAATGGGTCTGCAATATTCAGACCCATGTGTACTTTGCAAATCCTTATGTCATACTGTAGATGCTGCTATCACGCTTTACTTGGAGCTATTCCAAATGACTGCTCCATTATACGTATCCGGTTTGCTACTCAGAGATATCCAGATTTGTGTCAAAGCTTGCATCGACGTGGGCCGGGCTGACATGGTGGACGCGCCCGGGAGCGGCCGGTGTCGTGGGAACAAGCCTGACAGTAGATGGTAGGGGTACGAATGGAGAGGGCAGAGTCCTAGCTACGGCGAGGATGTACACACAGATGTATGAGTTCAGGCCTCACTCGGAAGTGATAACAGCCCTACGTCTCAGTGCTCCGGAGAGCTCTCTACTCTGTCGAGTGAAATATGTGTGTTGTGTTACAAAAGGTTGCGAACCCTTGTGCCAGAGGGGAGGGGTGGCTTATATAGAGTGAGCTGCCCCTCATAAGTGTCCGGCATCCAAGGGTTTAATCGTGGTCATAAAGGGGTGAACGTTACTGGTAACGTACACAATAAATGCTATTAAAGGTCTTGATGAATGCCTGCCCGTTAGCCTCCCTGGGGTGACTTCTGGACTTCTGTGGTCGACTGTCTTCTGGTCCTTCCGAGTGAAAGGGTAAGCGTCGAGTGAAAGATATCTCCGAGTGTATATTGTCGAGTGACTCATGCGTCATGGTGATTCCAGTCGGAGACTTCCTTGTAGCCTTTAAGCTTTCCGGGGCAGTGTCCTTAGGTGGGGTATGTAGGTCAGGCCTATGACCCTACCCTAAGTACATATCCCTATCATTAGCCCCCGAATGGATCGGGGTTCGAGAGTAAAAGGTGTCAATGCAGGTTCAGACGAGACACAAAAATTCCGAGTGTATTTTGAGGCTTCCCAGAAATCTGCGTCGATTGAAACCTTAATCGTCCGCCCTGATCAATTCTGTCTTGGAGTGTGTCCGAGTAAAACTGAACTTGAAAACTGATCCGAATGAAACTGAGCTCAAAGCCAGGTTCGAGTGATCTGGAGGATCTTCTGACGAAACAGTTTGCTCCACCGGGTCCGAGTCTCGCGGGTTTTGAAATTTGGATAAGAGCGCGCGCGCGCGGAGCGGAGATGGCGTAACTGCTAAGGCAAGTGCAGGAACGACGCCTCGATTATCGCGCCGCCCATATCGCCACGTATCGCTCCTCCTCTGATTTCGGGATATCCAGAGATCCTGCGGGCCCGCAGGTCAGTGGCTCACACGAGCGGGTATAAGAGGCGACGACGCCGGTGCTGGTACAGTACTCTTCCCCCAAATCCACTCTTCTCCTCCTCTTCCTCCGCCCTGCTCTGCTTCGCTGACCGCCGCCGCCATGACGAAGGGCAAGATGGAGAAGCTCGAGCGCGCCAAGAAGGGAGGCGCCAAAGTGAAGAAGCCGTCGGGAGCCCGGTCGACGGTGCCGCCGGGGTGGATCCAGGGGGATTTTCTTCAATCGACGGTCACGGCGGAGGATGTGAACAACCTCGTCGTCGACGGGTTTATAGCTGCCGATTCCTGGTGGTTGCCGAAGGGGGAGGTCGAGCCGGAGCCACGCGACGGCGAGCGAGTTCTGCTTCTCACCCACATCGAGCGAGGTTTTTCCATGCCTCCCCATCCGTTCATCCGTGCTTTCTTGAACTATTTTGGAGCGCAACTCCACCACCTTCCTCCGAATGCAATTGCCTATCTTTCCTGCTTCGTAACCTTGTGCGAATGTTTCCTGGGCTGTCCCCCACATTGGGGTTTGTTCAAGCACATATTCTCTGTCAGATCCCAAGCCGTCAAGAAAGCCAATCCCAAAGATAGCAAAACCAATGTGATCCAACTGTGTGGTGGTTTAGGGATTCAGAAGAGAGGTAGGAGTGCGTTCCCCTCTATGACCTTTCCCGACTCCGTTCGGGGTTGGCAGTCGACCTGGTTTTATTGCAAAGATGTTGCATCACCAAATATGTCGACTGGACTTCCTCCTTTCACCCTGGATCGACCTGTTACTCCCAAACCGCTGTACGTGACAAAGGTAGAGAAAATCCAGGTAGGGATCTTAGTGAATGCTATATCTGAACTGATCCGCGGTGGAGTGACTGGTTTGGACCTCCTTGAAACGTTTCCGAGTCGACGAATTCAGCCTCTCCAAGCTCGGGATCACACCATGTGGCATTATTCGGGACCTGAGGATACCACCCGGACTCATCCTGAGGAAGTTTCCGATCAGACTGTTTCTCAGTGGCTCAGAAGCATCACTGGAGCCTGTGATAACCCAGAAGGATCCAAACGAATTCCGCCTTTCTCCGCTTTGAATCCGCCAAAAAACTTGGTGAGTTATATATTTGTCGATTGTTTTAATACTTTGCCGAGTAACTGAATCTTCAGTCGACTGAATTTGAAACTTGAACCTCGCAGGAATTTACGAACATGTACTCGCCCGTACCCAATGGAGAACATCCTGATGAAGAGGAAGGAAGCGTCGACGGCAGCACAGACGGTGACTATGCTGACGACACCGAGAGCAGCGACGACGACCTGGATGAAGACGAGGTGGAGGCCCCTGTCCCTTCGCGCACCGAGCGTCGGGCCAAGCAGCAGAACAACCCGGAGGTCACCCCGAGCAAAACTATGGCGTCGAGCACAAGGAACCCGAAACGTGACCGTGTCGCGACAACGGGGTCGACTGAAAAGGCTGCGAAACAGCTCAAGCCAGACGTGCCAAAGCCTCGGAAGGCCCTGCCTCGAATCAAGATAGCCGTGCCTGTTGCCTCCACGTGAGTGTTCATTTTCCTTACTTTGCTGTTGAAGAACTTTATGTTGATGTTTGACCGAGTGAAATTTATTTGTCAGAGCTGCTACCTCCGTAACGTCGCCCCATCGGGACGATGGAGACCATATGAAAGTGGACACTCCTGATGCAGCCACCTCCCAACGAGGTATGACAACTCCATACTTTACTCTGCTTGTTGAAGAGTGTCTTGATTAAAATTGCCGACTGCAGCTGACGAAGTCATCGAACTGGAAGATGATGAGGAGCCGCGGGGAGGAGCGGAGGATGAAGCTGTGCTTCCAGAGGCTCCACGCGTGGGCACTCGGGGACCATCGTCTGTCCAGACGCCCCGTGGGACGACCGCGGCGACGCCTCCAACCCTTGTAACTCCACTGTCGAGTGCTCCGCCGGCCACTTCTATTCTGGTGGCTTCGACGCTTATTGGACAATCCCAAGCACCTCCAGCTGCTCCAGTGGCTACACCAGCTCACTCGACGCCTGCATATCCTTTGTACCACGTCCCGGAGGACCAAATCGGAGCTGCCAAGGAGGCCATGATCCAGGCTGGGCAGATGATGCTGCGAACAAAAGAGGCGTATGAAGCTAGCAAGTTAGCCTATGATGCCAGCTCAGCGCTTCAGGCCAACGTCCGAGTAAGTGGTATTGTAAGTTCATTTCCGATTGAATTCCTGTCCGTCTTGATTTTACAGCCACTGGGGTGCTTTTCTTCGCCAGTAGACCAAGTATTTTCTGGTCCAGTGGGGGCACGCTGAGTGCACCCACTGGGTGTAGTCCCCGAGACCGCTGTCGAATGACGAAGGCATCGGCGGGGGTCTTAATATTGTTTCCATTCAACAGGGCAGACCTTGTCGAGTAAAAGTAGGTCCAGTGGGGGCACGCTGAGTGCACCCACTGGGTGTAGTCCCCGAGACCGCCGTCGAGTGCTTGCTTCGGCGGTGGTCTGATAAAGACGATGTTTGGTTGCTTGCTTCTTTCTTTTATACTCAGACAGGCCAGACCTGGTCGAGTGTTTTTGTTTCTAGTGGGGGCACACTGAGTGCACCCACTGGGTGTAGTCCCCGAGACTACTGTCGATCGTTGATGATGGGCAGTAGTCTTTAGAACCATTCTGCAGGTTTCATGGACATCATTTCCATCAACCATGATATGACGCTTGCATAGGGTTGCGAGGTGGGGCGGCGGGCCGTCTTTCAGTCGACTGCAGTTGAACTTTTCCACTCGGGAGTAGAGAAATTGTTATGTCGACTGAACCCCTATTTTTGCTGATTTCAGAAAGCCTGTGGGCTCGGGACCAAGTACGTCGAGCTGGAGAAGGAAAAGAACCGACTTCTGCTGGATCTGGAGCTGACGAACAACAACCTGGACCGTGCACAGACTGAACTGAAGACTTTGGGAGGTAATCTTTGTTGATCAATTGTATTATCACTTTCGATTTCCATCCTTTGAACCGAGTGAATCCACTCGAACAGACGTACGTGATGAAAACCGTCGTCTCCGAGTGCGCCTCAACAATGCTATTTCTTTAGATACCATGAAGAAGGCGCTCGAGGACAAGGACAAATCACTTGCTGATGCTCAGAAGGAAGCGAAGGAGAAAACTGCAGCTGCTGAGAAGAAACTTGCAGCAGCCAGTAAACTGGAAGAGGAGAACACCAAGCTCAAGCAGGAACGATCCGAATGGATCAAAAAACTCGAAGTGCAGACCAAGAGTAAGACCGCTCTGGAGAAACACTTGGGAGACTTTGCGAAGAAAATGTTTAGCATGCTTGAAGGTAACCCTCATCTGTCGAATGAATTTCTTCGGTTTTTCCATAATGGTATTATGATCACCCTTTCACTTTCTCTTCATGCAGAATTCTGTCAAGACTTCGAAAAAGAAACTGAAGAAATTGAACCCAATCTGGACCCCACAAAGTCTCTCGTCGGAGACGCCTTGGCCATGGATATGTTTCGTCTCGAAGCTCGTCTTAAGAGCGTCCAAGGATTCATCACTCGGCTGAGAGCTGCATTTGAGAAGGTCGACAAGGAACTGTGGCCTGAAGATCCTCTCGAGACTGACCTCGAGTCAATGATGACTCGGCTCAATGAGATTCCCAATCGAGTGCAATCGTGGAAGAAATCTGCTGCCCGCTGTGGTGCTGACGTGGCACTTTCACTCGTCAGGGTTCATTGCAAGGAAGCTAGAGAGGACAAACTGAAGGATCTCCGAGTGACCAACACGAAGAAACTCAAATTTGAAGATTTCATGGAGACTTTCATCGATGCTGCCACTCGGATCGCCGACGGAATCGACCTGGATACCTTCGTCGAGCCTTCAAGTCCTGCTGGAGCTTAAATTGGTACTTTGCTTACGGTAAAAACTTTATTTGCCTCGGTATGCCGAGTGTTGGTGTAACCGAGTAAACTTCGTTCAGGCCTTAGGCCTGAGAACATCCCTTTGCGCGAACAAATTTCTGCTACGCCAGAGATTTTAGTCTTACTCGCATTTCGCTTTCCGACATTTAGCTTGGATGAATTTATTTAATTCTCGAATGGAACGGGCGTTCAACACTCGAAAGAATTTAGGGCTTAGGCGAAGACTGGTTCACAGCTAAGCCTCCGAGTGTACTGAATGTCATACACTCGGAAAGGTTTTGAACTTAGGCGAAGCGGATTCGCAGCTAAGCTCCCGAGAGAGAGGATCGCTCTCCACTCGGAGTAATTTTTGAACTTAGGCGAGGACTGGCTCGCAGCTAAGTCTCCGAGTGTACTGAATGTCATACACTCGGAAAAGTTTTGAACTTAGGCGAAACGGATTCGCAGCTAAGCCCCCCGAGAGAGAGGATCGCTCTTCACTCGGAGTAATTTTTGAACTTAGGCGAGGACTGGCTCGCAGCTAAGTCTCCGAGTGTACTGAATGTCATACACTCGGAAAAGTTTTGAACTTAGGCGAAACGGATTCGCAGCTAAGCCCCCCGAGAGAGAGGATCGCTCTTCACTCGGAGTAATTTTGGAACTTAGGCGAGGACTGGCTCGCAGCTAAGTCTCCGAGTGTACTGAATGTCATACACTCGGAAAAGTTTTGAACTTAGGCGAAACGGATTCGCAGCTAAGCCCCCGAGAGAGAGGATCGCTCTTCACTCGGAGTAATTTTCGAACTTAGGCGAGGACTGGCTCGCAGCTAAGTCTCCGAGTGTACTGAATGTCATACACTCGGAAAAGTTTTGAACTTAGGCGAAACGGATACGCAGCTAAGCCCCCGAGAGAGAGGATCGCTCTTCACTCGGAGTAATTTTCGAACTTAGGCGAGGACTGGCTCGCAGCTAAGTCTCCGAGTGTACTGAATGTCATACACTCGGAAAAGTTTTGAACTTAGGCGAAACGGATTCGCAGCTAAGCCCCCCGAGAGAGAGGATCGCTCTTCACTCGGAGTAATTTTGGAACTTAGGCGAGGACTGGCTCGCAGCTAAGTCTCCGAGTGTACTGAATGTCATACACTCGGAAAAGTTTTGAACTTAGGCGAAACGGATTCGCAGCTAAGCCCCCGAGAGAGAGGATCGCTCTTCACTCGGAGTAATTTTCGAACTTAGGCGAGGACTGGCTCGCAGCTAAGTCTCCGAGTGTACTGAATGTCATACACTCGGAAAAGTTTTGAACTTAGGCGAAACGGATTCGCAGCTAAGCCCCCGAAAGAGAGGATCACTCTTCACTCGGAGTAATTTTCGAACTTAGGCGAGGACTGGCTCGCAGCTAAGTCTCCGAGTGTACTGAATGTCATACACTCGGAAAAGTTTTGAACTTAGGCGAAACGGATTCGCAGCTAAGCCCCCCGAGAGAGAGGATCGCTCTTCACTCGGAGTAATTTTGAATGTAAAACTGTGCGATCGGAATCGACAATAGACTGCGGGAGTCTTCATTTAACAAATAACATTGTCTGGGGTACTCTTATTATATCAAAGCAACTCTGTTATCAAGAATAAAAACGTCGAAGTAGGTCCGCATTCCAGGCGCGTGGCTCGTCAATATTCTTCTTCAAGTTGAAAAGATGGTACGCCCCGTTGTTAAGCACCTTGATGATGACGAATGGGCCCTCCCATGCTGGGGCCAACTTATGAGGTCGCTGCTGATCCACTCGGAGCACCAAATCACCTTCGTGGAACGAACGGCTCTTGACATGTCTTGCATGGAAGCGGCGAAGGTCTTGTTGATATGCAGTTGATCGGATCAGGGCCATCTCACGCTCTTCCTCTAGGAGATCCACTCCGTCTTGTCTTGCTTGCTCAGCTTCGTCTTCAGAGTAAAGATCCACTCGAGGAGAATTGTGAAGGACGTCACTCGGCAATATGGCTTCAGCTCCATATACAAGGAAGAAAGGAGTGCGTCCAGTCGACCGGTTGGGAGTTGTCCTCAAGCTCCACAGAACAGACGGTAACTCAGTGACCCAAGCTCCGGCAGCATGATCAAGATCTCGCATGAGCCGAGGTTTCAATCCTTGGAGGATAAGGCCGTTCGCTCGCTCAGCTTGACCGTTTGACTGGGGGTGCGCAACGGATGCGTAATCCACCCGAGTGCCTTGAGTAGAGCAAAAGTACCTGAACTCTTCCGAGTCAAAGTTAGAACCATTGTCTGTAATGATACTGTGGGGGACCCCATACCGGAACGTTATCTCTTTTATGAATTTGATAGCAGTGCGGGCGTTCAACTTCCTGATGGGCTTAGCTTTGATCCACTTAGTGAACTTGTCGACTGCAACCAGTAAATGAGTAAACCCACTCTGACCTGTTCTAAGGGGTCCAACCATATCCAAGCCCCACACAGCGAACGGCCAGACGAGTGGAATGGTCTTCAAGGCAGACGCAGGTTTGTGTGACAGATTCGAGTAAAACTGACATCCTTCGCAGTGATCGACAATATCTTTAGCCATCTCATTGGCACGTGGCCAGAAGAAACCAGCCCGGTAAGCTTTGGCAACAATCGTCCTAGAGGACGCATGATGGCCACAAGTTCCCGAGTGAATCTCTTCCAGAATCAGTCGACCTTCTTCAGGAGAAATGCACCGCTGAGCTACGCCAGTCACACTTTCTCTGTAGAGTTGTCCATTGATTACGGTAAAAGCCTTGGATCTGCGGACTATCTGTCGAGCCTCATCTTCATCATCTGGGAGTTCTCTTCTGAGAATGTACGCAATATATGGTACAGTCCAGTCGGGCGTGATTACCAAAATCTCCATGACCAGATCAATGACAGCTGGGACATCAACTTCAGTCGGATCATAGGCGCTCTTCGCTTGCGGGGGCTCTTCAGTGAAAGGATCTTCCTGCACCAAAGGAGAATGAATGTGCTCGAGAAACACATTGCTGGGGACAGGTTTCCGAGTTGATCCAATCTTTGCCAACTCATCAGCTGCTTGATTCTTCACTCGGGGAACATGATGGAGTTCCAAACCTTCAAATTTCTTCTCAAGTTTTCTTACTGCATTGCAGTATCCAGTCATAGCGGGGTTCCTGACATCCCACTCTTTCATCACTTGATTAACCACCAAATCAGAATCGCCATATACCATCAGGCGCCGGACGCCGAGTGAAATGGCCATACGCAATCCATGCAAAAGTGCTTCATATTCAGCCTCATTATTGGAGGAATCAAAGTGAATCTGTAAGACGTAACTGAGTTTATCGCCTTTTGGGGATACCAGAACGACGCCAGCGCCAGACCCATTCAGCATCTTTGAACCATCAAAGAACATGGTCCAGTGTGCCGAGTGAAGTTGGATCGGCTGCTGTTGCTCGATCCACTCGGCGAGGAAATCAGCCAGCGCTTGAGACTTGATTGCTTTCCTCGCTTCGAATTTGATATCAAGATAAAGGAGTTCAATAGCCCATTTGGCCACTCGACCAGTCGCATCTCGATTATTGAGAATTTCAGATAACGGAGCATCACTGACGACTGAAATGGAGTGATCTTGAAAATAGTGTGCCACCTTCTTTGCAGTCAGATATATACCATATACGAGCTTCTGGTAATGTGGATATCTTTGCTTCGACGGAGTCAACACTTCAGAAATATAGTAAACCGGGCGTTGAACTTTGTAAGCCTTGCCTTCCTCTTCCCGCTCGACAGTTAGTACTGTACTGACGACCTGATTAGTGGCCGCGATGTACAATAATAATGGCTCTTTGCTGTGCGGAGCAGCAAGCACCGGCTGGGTGGTAAGCAGGGCTTTGAGCTCGACAAACGCTGCTTCAGCTTCTGGAGTCCACTCAAATGTATCAGACTTTTTCATCAGTCGGTATAAAGGCAGTGCCTTCTCACCGAGACGAGAAATGAATCGACTCAATGCTGCCAAGCAACCTGTGAGCTTCTGGACATCGTGCACACGCTCGGGGCTTTTCATTCGGACGATGGCGCCGATCTTTTCAGGGTTAACGTCGATTCCTTTTTCGGAAACGAGAAAACCGAGTAATTTTCCACCGGGAACGCCGAAAGTGCACTTAGTCGGATTTAACTTAATATCATACCTTCTCAAATTGGCGAATGTTTCAGCCAAGTCAGACAACAGGTCGGAACCTTTGCGAGACTTGACTACGATATCATCCATATACGCTTCAATGTTCCGAGGAATCTGATCGAGCAAACACTTCTGAATCATGCGCATGAAAGTAGCGCCAGCATTCTTCAAACCAAAAGGCATGGTGATATAACAGAAACACCCGAAAGGGGTGATGAAGGCTGTCTTTATTTCATCCGGACCAAACAGACGGATCTGATGGTAGCCAGAATAAGCATCAAGAAAAGATAGACGCTCGCATCCCGCAGTTGAGTCGACAATCTGATCAATGCGGGGGAGTGGGAAATGATCTTTCGGGCAGACCCGATTGATATGTTTGAAATCAATACACATGCGGAGAGACTTGTCCTTCTTAGGGACCATGACAACGTTCGATAACCACTCGGAGTGGTAAATCTCACGTATAAACTTGGCCGTCAAGAGACGAGCCACCTCTTCGCCGATTGCTTTTCGCTTCTCTGTTGCCGATCGACGCAAGTGTTCCTTCACAGGCTTGGCCTTCGGATCAACTCTCAAACAGTGCTCAGCCAGTTCCCTGGGTACACCAGGCATGTCAGCGGGCTTCCATGCGAAGATGTCCCAGTTCTCACGGAGGAACTGGATGAGCTCGGCTTCCTATTTGCTGTCGAGTGTTGTTGAGATGTTGGTCGGGGCAGAAGTTGGATCTGTCGGGTGAATGTGCACCTTCCTCACATCTCCTGCCGACTGAAAAGCTGACTCAGAAGCGGGCTTCTTAGCACGCAACAGATCGGCAGGATCAGCGTTCTTCTTGTACTCTTCCAACTCAACCATAGCCATCTGCTGGTCGGTGATCTTGGAGCCCTGCTGGAGGCACTCCTCAGCCCTCTGTCGGTTGCCAGTGACTGTGATCACACCCTTTGGTCCAGGCATCTTCAACTTGAGATACACGTAACATGGTCGGGCCATGAAACGGGCATAAGCTGGTCGACCAAGGATGGCGTGGTACGCACTCTGGAAGTCTACCACTTCAAACGTCAGTTTTTCTTTGCGAAAATGCTTGTCGTCACCAAACACCACATCCAACGCTATCTGGCCGAGTGAACGGGCCTTCTTCCCAGGGATTACTCCATGAAACTGCATGTTGCTTTCACTGAGCCGGGACATCGGAATGCCCATCGCCTTAAGGGTATCAGCATACAGGATGTTCAGACCGCTCCCGCCATCCATCAAAACTTTGCGGAGTCGAGTGCCCCCAACCACTGGGTCCACCACCAGCGCTTGCCGCCCGGGGGTAGCAATGTGCGCAGGGTGATCTGACTGATTAAAAGTGATAGCAGTCTGAGACCACTTGAGATATGCTGGGGTAGAGGGAACCGCCATGTTAACCTCCCTGTTGATAACTTTCAGTCGACTCTTGCTCTCAACATCAGCAAAAATCAACAAGGTGGCATTGACTTCAGGGAACTCTTCTTTTTCTTCCTCAGTTTCTTTCTCAGGGTCCCTCTCACTCGACTGGCCCTCTTTGAATGACTGGATCAACAAACGGCACTGTCGAGTGGTATGCTTTGGCAATATCAAATTGCCCTCTTTGTCTTTCCTCGTGTGGATTGCACACGGTAAATCCAAAACATCAGTACCCGACTGATTCTTTGACTTCTTTGGGGTGAACTTAGCCTTGGACTTTCCTTTACTCTTGCCTTGTGCCGCCACGGCGGCCGCTTCTGCCGGAGCAGGAGGATCAGCTTTGCGCTTCTGTTTCCGACTGGAATTCCCACCTGCGTTATTGTCGACTATTTTGGCTTTACCGCTTCGGAGGCGGTCTTCTTCTTCTCCATTGGCGTACCGAGTGGCAATCTCCATCATCTTGCTTAGAGAAATATCACCGGTGCGACCAAACTTCAGATAGAGCTCTCTGTATCTAACCCCAGCCTTGAAGGCACAAACAGCTTGATGTTCGGAAACATTCTCCACCGTGTGATGCAAGGTGGACCAGCGCTGAATGTAATCTCGCAAGGTTTCATTGGGCTTCTGGACACAGTGCTGCAAATCAATCAAACCAGCTGGACGTTTACAAGTGCCTTCAAAGGTTCTGATAAACACTCGGGCCAAATCTTCCCAGCAATAGATGCTAGAGGGAGCCAAACGATTCAACCAAGCTCTGGCCGAACCATCCAACATCAAGGACAGATGCTTCATGGCTATGTTGTCGTTACCTCCACCAATCTGTACAGCCACTCGGTAATCATCCAACCAAGTTTCAGGCTTTGACTCGCCAGAAAACTTGCCAATTCCAGCCGCCAACCTGAAGTTGGGGGGAATCTCTGCAGAGCGAATGGCTCTGCTAAAACACTCGGGCCCAGAAACAACAGCACTGCTTCCACTCGGATAGTCTCCGTTATAACCATCTCTGTGGGCTCTGCCTCTGTCGACCCGCCTTTGAGCAAGGACGTCCCTTGCGTCGAACCCAGGATTCCGCTCATCGCCGAACGGGCGCCTATCATCATTGTGCCGGGACACATATGAACCATTCCGCGGAGGAGAAAACACTCGACGGTGGTCATCGCGGTGATAACGGGGAGCAGACTGATCTCGCCCCTGATCTCTGTACCGAACTTCACGGTATCCTCCGCCTCTGTGACGCGAAGGTGACCCAGGACTATGAGCCGACTGAACTGTTTCTGCCCTGGGAGAATTGCCGTGTAACCTGTTCTGCGACTGAGAAACAGCCGCGTTCTGCTGCTGCGCTGCCTCAAGCAATGTCTTGATCTGCTGCAGACCTCTACCGGCCTCTGATCGTGACGGTTGAATAGACTCTGCAATCCTAGCAGCCGCTGCAACATTCAAAACTGGAGTACGAAATACCTCGACGTTATTTCGAGATCCACTCGGGAACAACTGTCGCTGTTGTCGATTGGGACGTGGTGGACGCTGCCCAGCACGCTCGTCGAGTGCCTCCTGCATCTCTTTGAGCCGAAGGCGTGTAGCCTCCATGGCCTGGGCCTCAGCAGTTGTACCGACGATGGGAGTATGGAGAACATCCTCATCCCGGCGCTGCTGTTCATTCGACGTTCCACCAATCTCGCGCCTGGAGTGGTTGAAGCCAGGCGGCGGACTCTGATGAGAGCCAGCCATAAAAACCTCCGCCGCAGGGTCGCAGCTCTCGCACTCGGAAGGAATGTCGGAGCGGTCCGACGCCGAGTCGAACACGCCGTGAAGTGACTCGGCGGGCTCGATGGCTGCAATCTGCGGGGACGAAACCTGGCGTGCCGCCGCATGTCGCACCCAACGCTGTAGCCGCGAGCGACCAGATCGCTTGCGACGACGAACAGCAGGAAGGGCCGACATATACGGAGTCGACGGCTGAAGGAGAAGAACACCGCAGGAGCTTGCACAAAAGTGCGTCGCCCCGCGAATCGGGAGCGCCTCCACGTCCAAAGGCGCTTCCTGCAGCCATGCCGAATCGTCGGCGATGAAGGTGAGTTCTCCGAGACGGATCTCGCGGCCCAGGAACAAATCACCGCCGGAAGACATGACGAAGGAGAAAATATGCAACCTCGCCGGAAGTCGCTTAGACGCCTGCCCCACGGTGGGCGCCAACTGTCGTGGGAACAAGCCTGACAGTAGATGGTAGGGGTACGAATGGAGAGGGCAGAGTCCTAGCTACGGCGAGGATGTACACACAGATGTATGAGTTCAGGCCTCACTCGGAAGTGATAACAGCCCTACGTCTCAGTGCTCCGGAGAGCTCTCTACTCTGTCGAGTGAAATATGTGTGTTGTGTTACAAAAGGTTGCGAACCCTTGTGCCAGAGGGGAGGGGTGGCTTATATAGAGTGTGCTGCCCCTCATAAGTGTCCGGCATCCAAGGGTTTAATCGTGGTCATAAAGGGGTGAACGTTACTGGTAACGTACACAATAAATGCTATTAAAGGTCTTGATGAATGCCTGCCCGTTAGCCTCCCTGGGGTGACTTCTGGACTTCTGTGGTCGACTGTCTTCTGGTCCTTCCGAGTGAAAGGGTAAGCGTCGAGTGAAAGATATCTCCGAGTGTATATTGTCGAGTGACTCATGCGTCATGGTGATTCCAGTCGGAGACTTCCTTGTAGCCTTTAAGCTTTCCGGGGCAGTGTCCTTAGGTGGGGTATGTAGGTCAGGCCTATGACCCTACCCTAAGTACATATCCCCATCAGCCGGGCCGCCCCATATCCGCCCTACATTTGGGCTAGATATGAGGGGCGCCGAACAGCCCGGGCATTTGAGGCCGGTTTGAGGAGCCCGGGTGGGTCGGGTTTTTTTGACCGGTCAGTGACCGGGCGGTCCGCCCGGGCGTTTGAGGCTGGTTTGAGGCGCCCGGCTGTAGATGCCCTTAGTGTAGGTAGACGTGCTATATATGATTCTCACGCGAGTCACTGGCTTAGAGCATCTACAACCGAACTTCTCAAATGCCCCCTATACGTCTGGGCGGACGGCCTGGTGAGGGACTGTCATGAAAACGCGACCCGGTCGCACTTCATATCAACCCTATACGTCCGGGCTGACCGGCACTCCTCATATCATTGGCGGATATGGGAGGCCCGTATGCGCCCGGGCGCGTCCGCCACGTCGGATTCAGCCCATGCTGGTCTACCCTAACCCCATATATATTCGTTCATATCTGCATCCCGGGCCAAAACCTAGCCACTTCTCTCCACTCCACTGATGGGGTGGCACGTAAGCACGCATGAGATGCTTCCATCCATCAGTCCATGATTGATCCGTCAATGCACATCTCATGAAAGCGCCATGCCATTGCATGCGCGTGAGCAAGCCACCGCCACGAGAAGAATGCGTGCGTGCATGCATGCATGTCACTTCACCTTTCTGACCTAAACGCCAAGGTTAGTGGCGTCTGCCCTTTGCCATGTCAAACGGTCAACAAAACTAAACAGAAGGTAGGCCAGGGCAAGACGCCGGGGTTACAAGCAAGACGCCATGGTTGCTGGCGTCTCGAAATGGGTCAGATCCGAAAAAACTTTCAAACACGGGTCGAATCGTGCTAAACTTTAACAAATGGGTCAGAACAGTGAAAAAGTCCTGGGATGGGGTGCGATGGCTGAGCTCGTGAGCCGTGACTTGTGCAGTGCGCCGCAGGCTACGGGTAAGTGTGGGTACTGCACGTCTGCACGGAGATCGCCGAGATAGGCTTATCATCGGAAGGGGGCCGTTGTGTCGTGGGGATGTGTGAAGGAGGTTTTTCCCACCACCTGCCCCGATGATCTGATCTAGGACTAGTTCGTACATGGTACATTGCCCGTTTATGTGCATGTAAATGCTAGCACAGTACTCCCTCCGTTCCAAAGTGCGTCCTCGGTTTCCGCGCTTCAACTTTGATCATAAATTTAACCAACGAGACCGACTGCGGCGGGAGCAAAAATTATACCAGTCGGTCTCGTTGGTCAAATTTATGATCAAAGTTGAATCTCGGGAAGCGCGGGCGCACTATATTTTGGAACGGAGAGAGTATATAATACTACCCTTATAAATAAATATAAGAGCATTTAGATGATCAAACGTTCTTATATTTCTTTACGGAGGGAGTACGTACTACGTACGATGTAAATATAGTGTGAGTACTCAGCAAATTAAATGAACAAAAGTGTGTGAGTATAAGCGTCATTGTTTCTACGATGAACACAAACGTCATGTTCTCAGCTAAGACACCATCAAAAGGCGTCCCACACCAAATGCCCATAGGATTAGAATCTATGAAGCCCAACGCATCATGATCAGATCGCCGTGACCGACTCGCCGCTCCACGTGGCTCCAAAACGGAGGGCAGCAACGGAACAGCCTCCATGTCGTCCTCGAGTCCGTCCACCCAATCCAGTCACCCTCCAGATCCAACCATGTCGTCCGTCCAGCAGTCGCGTAACGTGGCCGCCGCTCGCACGTGCGCGCCCAGCTGGTGGGCGTTCGGACCCGGACGGAGCTCACGTGGCCCCGCGGAAGGCATCCGAGGCGCGGAGCACGAGGCAAGGCGACGCAGCTGCGCCACGCCGGACGCCGGGGCCGGGCCCTGCCTGCCAGCGACGGCGCGAAGCCCCACGAGGGGTAGGGAAGACGACGCCGTACGTGGGCCGTGCGCCTCTGTCGCTCTCTCCGTCTGAGCGCTGTAACTTTTGCAGCGGCAGGCACCGAGCGCTGTGATTGTCTGCCAGTGGAACAGCGTAAATTTTGAAATTTAAACCGGTCGATCGAGGGCGTGACGGTGAAAATCAGGCGCCACGAACGCAGCGACGCTACGGTGATCGGTGGTCTGTGCGCTGTGCCCCGCCGTCTAAGCCACACGGCCACTGGCATCATGCACATGATATTTTTCTTCTTCCGATGGCATCGCTCATGGTGTAGCAGGAACGGGACAGCTGGTTGTAAACAATGTCGAGCCCGGGGATAACGACCCGAGAGAATACGATGTAAGTGGTTTGGTGAGGGGACAGCCCAAGGGAATACGATGCAGCAGCACGTACGCTACGGAGTAGGCGATAGGGAGGAGGTCGCCGTCGACCGGACGCTGCGTGGTTTTAATTACTGTGGATACTATCGCCTCGCGCCCTCTGCATGTGCGTTGTCGATAGTTTCAGTCGACGTCGCATCATTGGTGTTCGGTCGGCGTCCGCTCCGTAATCATAGGCGTAGTTGTAGATCTGAGTCAAGCCTCAAGCGGGCGTCGTCCATGCATGTTGATCTGACTGACTGACTGACCGGCCGATAGGCGATCGACGTGCTGGGGCTGTTGGAACATTTCGTCAGAAGCATGGTGGTTAGATCGGCCGTGAAATGGTGCGTGGTGTGGTGGTTGAGCGCTTGAGCTGGTCGACGGAGCAGCGCCCAGTGTACTGTGTCTGTATGCTCTGTAGAGAAGCGGCCTTCTTGGATTCTCGTAGCACGGCTGCAGTAACCACACTTATGAGTGCGCGTTCTCAGTTAGAATAGCATCCTCCAACCGTATGCGGGACGCGCCGTTTGCCGTGGGAGTGATCAGGCCATCGTCACGATCCGCCTATCACTACGACGAATCCCTCATGTATCGATTGGAGAGGGGAACCGGGGAAACCACAGCTAGTGGAACAATAATCCGTTCTGTTCGAGTCGTGGCTGAGGAAGGAATTCCCTAAACGGCGCCCTCTGCGCCCGTTACAAGTGTTCGTGCAATCGGGATAACGCACTAACCACCCGACCACTACGCGAGCAGTAATCAGTTCTCCCATTTCCTCTTTTTATTTTGTCTTTCCTTTTTCTTTTTTTATTTTCTGTTTTATTTTTCCTTTTTTTTCATTTTTACTTTTTCTTCAATTCGTGAACTTTTTGCAAAATCGATGTACTTTTTTCAAATCGATGAAATTTTTCTTCAAAATTGATGAATTTTTTTCAAACTCGATGAACTTTTTTTCAAAATCAATAAAAATGATGAACTTTTTTTCAGAATTGATGAACGTTTTCCAAATTTGATGAACTTTTTCCACAATCGATGAACATTTTCCAAAATCGATGAATTTTTTTCAAATTCGATGAACTTTTTTCAAAATCGATGAATGTTTTTTCAAATCAGTGAACTTTTTTTTAAATTTGATGAACTTTTTTTCAAAATCGATGAAAGTTTTTCCAAAATTGATGAACTTTTTTGAAATGAATGAACTTTTGTTCAAATTTGATGAACTTATTTTCAAATTTGTGAACTTTTTCCGAATTTTCTGGAACTTTTTTTGAAATTCGTGAAGTTTTCTCAAATTTGCGAACTTTTTTTAATTTGTATGAACCTTTTCAAATTTAGGAACTTTCTTCAAGTTCACGTTTTTCAAATGAGCAAACTTTTTTCGATTCGCTACAGTACCACATGACGCTGAAGTAACTGATTTTTTTAGGGGCGCTGAAGTAACTGATATCGCTTCAGTACTTGATACGCTACAGTGCCACATAGGGATGTAAACGGATCGGATCGGATCGGATAATGCTTTTACCATATCCTTTACCATATTTTTTCTTCGGATTCGGAGCGGAGCGGATAATGACCGGATGCAGATTCGAATGCGGATTATATCGGACTACGGGTTCGGAGTGGAGGCGGAGCGGATTCGGACCGGAAACAGCCAAAAAATATCGGATGATACGTGCAAAGAGACATGATATACCAATATCTTTTCCAGACGATCTACAGAAAGAACAACAATATATAAGTAACTAGTAACCTTGATCAAAGGAATTAATATCTTCGACGCTGCAGCAAGTAAGACAGTAAACATCATAGAGTCATACCGTTTTGTAGTTTACTAAGATGAAGCCTACTCTACTCGACTACAAATTAACTTGGTATTCATACTTGTACGTGACTGCATGCAAGGAAGAAGGAACCACTACCAATGTTCATACTTGTTCATACTCAGTATTCCTAAGTGTGTATGTACGTAGACACCGTTCGGACGCACCGCCGGCGTATATGTACGCAGTCGCAGACCTCCGTCGGATGCGCCGCGCCGGCGCCAGCATATATGTACGCAAAGCGTTGTCTCGACGCCGTCGACGTATATGTATGCACTACGCAGAGCATCGTCTCGACGCCACCGGCGTATATGTGGATTACCCCTCGTCATGTATGGGTGTAGTGTAGATCATGGCCGTGACCAGCACCGATTTCGCTCACGGTGATCTACCAGACTACCACCATGACACGCTGTGCATGCAGAGAAGAGAAGCTGCACCTGCATGGCGTGGAGCCGTGGATGCATTCATGGATACAACATACCTACCTTCGTCCTTTGACGCCCTAAACTTGCATGATTCATTGCATCTAAAAAAACATGAAAGGCCAGAGTGCTTGCTCACCTCCGTTGCTTGGATCGGCTCCGGCATCTTTGCCCATTGTGCCGGACAGCCGACTAGCCGGAGAGATGCGGCCGCCGCTGGCTGCGTGTGAATTGTGATTCTGGTCTCGTACAAGGGTTAGGTTAAATTCTATTTATATGTGGTGATTTTTATTAGTGGTCCGCGTGGGCATTTGGGCTTCTTAATTGGGCTAAATTTATCGGATAATCCTATTTGACAACCACGGATAATCTGCAAAAAATATCGGATAATCCATATCCGCCGGATATTACCAATACCATATCCTCTACCGTATCCGCCGGATATCCGATTGACTAATATCCATATCCGCCGGATTTGTGTAAGTGCATACCATATCCTTAAAAACGGATGCGGAAGCGGATTCGGAACGGAAATTATCCGTACCATTTACATCCCTAGTGCCACACGCCCTGCTACTGTACTGCGCAAATGGGCCGGCCCAATCGGGGCAGCTCTGTGCGCCAGGAAGGAAAACTGGCGCAACAGGCGCCGATTAGGACCTCCCGCTGAGGAAGGGGATCGCCTTACGTTAACGTCGGAAGTGATGCTTTCTGGGCCTCGCCTTCTCCTTGGGCTTGGGCCTCTTTCTGGGCCTGTCCGGTTGCATCGAACAAATGCGAGTTGTGGCGGCGAGCCTGACTCATGGGATCAACTAACTAAATGGTCTTGTCTAAAAAAAAAACTAACTAAATGGTCTTTTCTGTTTCTAAAAAAAAACTAAATGGTCTTTTCTCATAAAAAAACTAACTAAATGGTCGAAATTACTAATTAAGGAGCACTCCTTGTAAAGGTCAATCACACCTTCCTAGATTGCGACAAGGGGCGCACATGCAGTGCAGTGCGCCACTTGTCGCAACCCGGGAGTTTTCCTTTTTTTTCTCCGTAAATCCGTTTATTCAAAATGTTTTATCTCTTAAACAATGCGTCCAAATCTCAAACCGTTTTCACCGTCGGATTCCTCACGTCGAGATCTTCAAAACTAGATCCGATGTTGATAGGTTTTGACGAACTTTTTTTTCACAAAAAAAACTGAATAGAAAAACTAGACGAAAAAACTGAACCCGGAGCACTTTTTTGTCCTTTTCCGAAAGAGGCACGACCGTGCCTCTCGCAAAAGCAAACCCGTGCCTCTCATGGAAGAAAAAAAAACGCATTTTTTCCGTGCCTCTCGTGGAAGGAAAAAAACGTGTTTTTCGCGCAATTTTTTTTGTTCAAAAGCTAAGAAAGACCAGTGAAGAACCGAAAAGCCGAAAACAACCCGAAAAAAAACTATCTAAAAAGCCGAAAACGTGTGTGGAAAAATAAAAAAATAAAAATCAACGGGAGCGCGCAGAACATGACACGTGGCGGCGGCTGAGAGCGCGCCAAGTAGTGCGCTCTCAGCCCACCCCAAGTGACCCTTGGGGAGGCTCCCGAATGAGCGATCTTTAATTAGTTGCTCTCCTAAATGGTTACCTGTGTGCCCAGCCGTAAGGTTAGTTTTTTGCCTGGAGCGCGTCAAGTGGTGCATCCGCCACCGTCGCTTGTGGCGTGATGGCTGCTTCCTTTGCATTTCTATTTATTTTTCATTTTTCTTACCCTTTTTCAAGTTTAGATGTTTTTTTTTCCAGTTTTTTTGACGTTTTTGGTTTTTGCCTCATTTTTCTAGGTACTTTTTTCGGGAAGCAGTACTTTTCGTGAGAAGCACAACATATGCTTCTACGATAAGCATGGTTGTGCGCGAAAAACACAATTATGCTTTCATGTGAAGCATAACTGTACTTTTTCCAAAAAGCACAGGCTATGCTTCCCCCAAAAGTGAAAAGGCATAAGATGGGCTTTCCTAAGAAAGGGAAAAACCATAGGCTGTGCTTTCACGAGAAGCACAATTATGCTTCCTCAAAAACGAAAAAGCACAACTTGTGCTTGTGCTTTCAAAAAAATTGTGCTTGTCGAAGGTCCGGTGCGCCAATGGGTGCGTCTATGCTGGTTTCGTGTTGTGACAGAGAAGTCGGAGCTGTGGTCGGCAGGTCCACTGCGGCAACGATGACTCCATGAGGGTGGTTTTCAGCGGGCGGTGCTCTCCGGATGTTGTGCTGGACTAGGTCGATGCGAGGCTTGCAACTTTCTCCTGTGAAGCTCTTCAGCAAAATCGGAGCTGCCTGTCCTCGACGTCTGCGGTCGATTGTTTGGCTATGGCCGACGAGGTCCTTGTGTGTCGTCCGTTCGGAGGGGTCTTGACGGGTTATCAGCGGCGAAGTCGGAGTCGCCTGCTCGAGGAGAGGTGATGACGATGACATTGCAGGCAACCTCGACGGTGTCCTCTCCTCGGTGGTGTGTGTGGTCTTGTTGGTGCCAGGTCGGCCGGGTGCCCTTTGTGGGTGTGTTGTAATGGTTTTCGCCCGGGTTTTCGTTAATTAACCGGGCAACTCTATTCTACCTTTTTAATGAATCTGGCCCTATTTTGCTTTTTCGGTTTTCTTTTTATTCATTCTTTTTTTTTGAGTTTTTTTCATAAAAAAAAGTTAAAAACTATTAACATGGTTTTTAGTTTCAAAGCTCTTGACACGAGAAATTCAATGGTAAAAATGGTTCGTGATTTGGACGCATGGTTCAAGAGATAAAACGTCTTGAAAAAACAAATCTGCGAAAAAAGACAAAAAATCTCAGGTTACGACAAATGACGCAGATGCAGTGTGCCCATTTGTCAACACCTGAGAAGGTGAAAAGCAATTTTTGCAAGGGGTAACCTTAACTAGTGATCTCGCCAATTCATGCTGGCATTTTCTCAGCGACTACATCATGGCGAAGTGCATATGGGCGCTAGTAGTAGATAAAGATGCGACACACACCTAATGTGACCAAATGTAATGCTTCGCTTAGTTAAACCATCTAGCGTGGAATTCAAACCACAAATATTAAGTCCAAAAATCAATCATTCAGACTTCATCGAAATATAAAAGTCTACAACAAAACATAAGGTTCAACACCACAGGCCCCACCGTCCAGCGAGACATCAAAGGAAAGAACGGATAAGAGCGCTCCACACGTCGGAGAACATTTGTGGCCCCTTTATATTCTGGTTCTAGCTGCACCCCAGCACAGTAGTCAAGCGATGCGATAGACTTTTATGAGAGTTGCAATTTGCACAAGGGATGGGATAACAGCATACTTTGAGATTTGAGATCTCACCAAAGCGAATTATTCCCCTAATATAATAGAAAAAGAAAAGAGAAAGTGAGGGTCAAAACGAGCCGCCTTGCTCGCCTGTCACGACCTTAGCCGCGTCCCTTCCCGAGTCCTCGCCCCCCACCTCGCCGCTTCCACCGTGCTCCTCCCACCGCCGTACCCCACCCCCGCCCTCCCGCCGCGCCGCCCCCCTGCCGCTCCTCCCGAGGCGCCGCCGGACCGCTGCCCCTCCCCACCTCGCTTTCCACCGTCCTGCCCCACGCTGCGCGGCCCTCCCTCGCTGACGGCATCGATTGCGGCACGGCGGTGGTCCAGCGGCGGCGGCGACGACGCGGTCGGGCGCTGCTGGTGACTACGACGTCGTCGAGACCACGCGGTACGTTTCTCCTGCCCTGTGTTTGTAGCGAATCGAACAGAGAGTGAGGGGCGAGCCCCGATCTGGATCGATCGACCGAGACGAGGGTTACACGATGCTGTGAACGAATTACGTAGGTAGCTATGGCCAGCAACGTCAACATGTAGCTGTACCGTTTTGTTACCGGGAGATGTCTTGTTACATTGCATTTGAGAGAGTATTGTTCGATCATTCTGTGAAATGATGTAATGATTTTGCAGGTATCTCGAGAAGGATAAGTAAGGAACCGCCAGTTCTCTAGCAGTCGGTACCTCTGACCTTCAATGGCGCAGCCTCCAGCTAAAAAGATGCTGTCGGTGTACCTGTACATCCCTAACATCATTGGTAAACCTCCGGATGATTGCTTGTTTACATATCACTATATGACTCTGCTATTGACCATAACCAGCGTGCAGATGTTACTCGAGACACTATCACTTTGCCACCACTAGATTTTTTGCCTCTTTAGTATAAGCTATATTATATCTACGTCAGATGTATCATCTTTTCCCGCACTATCTTCACCATTTTGTACTAAGTAGCATGGCACGGGAAAAATAGCAACCAAAGGGAAACAAGGAACATATAATAGTAAAATCCAATAACATAGCCACTGAATATTCGGAAGGGTGCAATGTTTTTCCACATACAAATAGTTGCTGGGGTGTGGATCAAAATTGTATGTTTTAACATATGATTACTGTTATTCTGCAGGATATTTCAGGATCATCATAAACTTCATTGCATTTGCTGTGTGCTATACCAACAGAACACTCTTTGCTATCCTGTACTTCTTCAGGCAATCGTCATAAATTTATCTAGGATCAATTGTGTTTATGATCTTATGCAATTAATTTATCTCTATGATTCTAACACTTATGGAAAATGCCAGCTTCTTCTGTGATGGGTTGGATGGTTGGTTTGCCAGGAGGTTCAATCAAGGTAACAAGTCACATCCCTTTTATGTTCAAGCCACGTCTGTCCTTCCACAGATAAGAGTGATTTTTGGCCTTTTTTGTATGCTGAAACTTTCCATTTATATCTCAATGAACTTTGCAAAAGTTGATGTAAATAGTGATCACACTAAAGTCTGTATATGTCCTGTTTGAATGAGATTTTTGTTATTATTTAATTTCCCTATATAACATAATAGGTAAGTTTTTGAAACTATCTGACAAGTTTATCCATTGCATGTATCAGCATCAACATTTGGAGCTGTGTTGGACATGGTAACAGATAGGTACTCCTTGAATAAATCATTTAATGATGTATACGCCAGGTGCAAATATTCTGCAGCACGAACTAGTTTCATTTCTCATATTGATCTACTTCAGGGTTAGCACTGCTTGTTTGTTGGCGCTTCTCTCGCAGTTTTACAGGTAAACAAAATTTGAGCTCAAAGCACTTCAATCGTTGTATATTGAATCTCGATACCTGCCTTAATTTCCTTACATACCACATTGTCTGTTGAAAGTGCTCTGTATGCAAATTTCTTTTCAGACCTGGCTTGGTTTTCATACTGTTACTTGGGTTGGACATCACAAGCCACTGGTTTCAAATGTACAGGTTAGTTTCTCTATCAATTTGTAGAACTCATGCCAGATTTCTCTTTTGTTCTCCTAGTAGGCACCTAATCATGTCTGTAAAGACACAAAAAGGAAGATAATAAATATAAACACGAACTATGCTAACTGTGCAAGTATTGTGTGATGGTGCATAGATTTTTTGCTCATTTTTGAAGAGCTTCGTTTGCTATATTTCGTTATCTGTCTCTAGTTCACTTATACATCCATTGCTAACCATCTTATGATATAAATTTCTGTACTAGTTCTTTCTTATCAGGTAAGACTAGCCACAAGGATGTGAAGCACACAGGCAATGGGCTTCTGAAGCTATATTATGGATATCGGCCGTTCATGGCGTTCTGTTGTGTTGCTTCTGAGGTAAATGGCTGTTCACACTTAAAACAGCTTGAATACAAAACAAGCAATACAACATGAGCGCTTTTTGGTATGTTATTTGGTTGGGTGAGCTGAGTAACACATGGGGCGTAGCATGGATAGGTGTGGGTTTTAACCAACGAAAAAAATAGCGCGCTACAAAATATAGCGAGGCCCTTCTCCAAATGCTACACAAGTTATAGCGCGCTAATAGCGTGCTATATTTCAAAATAGCGTTTGCAAAAAAAAAAGCCAAATATATCCAGAAATAAAGTATTTCAGCAATTAAATTAGTGTGCCCATTTTTTGCTCTCAAAGACTTAAGAGTAAAAATATGATAAACATCCTGATAAGATAAATGACTGCATTCAGGTTATGTATACAGAAACAGAGGAATGATTCATATTCAGATGTTTGCAAGGTGGAGCTTGATTCGAGTAATACCATTGGTGTACACATTATGACAGTAGATGCACTTCAAAGAATTCCTCTTGTTTTTGTCAGGACAAATGCAATATTTCCATCCTGGGTCTTTTGATTTCACATTCACAACGGCAGCTTGTCCTTGTACCGTTGATGCTGTGCTTGAAACACCGATGCCTACAATCAGACAAAGTATATATCAATGCCTACAATCTTCAGTTCAGTACATATCTCTTGAGTACAGAGTAAATATTCAGAATTGATATATCAGTAAATATTCAGAATTGAAACACCAGCGGCAGCTTTACTGATATCTCTTTAGTACAGACTAAATGTACAGAATTGATATATCAGTAAATATTCAGAATTGAAACACCACCAGCAGCTTTACTGATATCTCTTTAGTACAGAGTAAATATTCAGAATTGGTATATCAGTAAATATTCAGAATTGATATGTTTTTTTCCAATAGATAACACAAGCATATATATTTTTCCAAAGTATATATCAATGTCTACAATCAGACAAAGTATATATCAATATTTACTGATATCTCTTTCCAAAAGTATGAAGTATAATTACAAAGAGAAGAAAGAATCAAACTTGTTACTCGTGGCACAAGCTTCAGTTCAGTACAGAGTATAACACAAGCTACACTTTACAGAGTATATAAAGTTATAAACACAAGCTTCAGTTCAGTACAGAGTGTAACACAAGCTACACTTTACAAACTACACTTTACAAAGAGAAGAGAGAATCAAACTATACTGTACTCCCTGCATGTTTTCCATCTGTGTATAATTACAAAGTCAGAACAAACTTGTGGCCTAATAAGTAATAACTCAGCTACACACAAATATACACAGTTAATTAGTCAAAACCATAAACCATATTCAGGGTATCAACATCTTTCTATGGATAATTGGATATACAGGGGATCTCCTTCTGAATCCTACTTCCCATCGTTGGTGCTGTTGCCGGCGTTCCTCTGGTGGTGCTCTTGCCGGCGGCATAGCGGGAGACGGGGAGGGCAGGGAGATGGCGCAAGGGAGACGAGTACCTGGTGGCTGACTAGCCGACGGTGTGGCTGACATCACCCCTGCCGGTGCTAGGATGGAGTCGAGCTGGAGGACGAAGCCGCCGCGAGAAGATGATGTTGCCGCCGCCGCTCACGAGAAGATCTTGCCGCCGCCTCCGCTCACGACCAGATGGTGCCGCCGCCTCCGCTCACGACCAGTTGTTGCCGCAGCCGCCGCCGCCGCTCATCTCGGCTGGGAAGGGGGATGAGAAGTTGAGAGCTAGGGTTGGGTTGGCTCCTTGTCGTGTGAGAAAAGAGGGAGAGAAGGGTGTGGCCGAGGGATGGTTTCAGCCTTTTGGGCCTGCTGGGCTGTGCCGCTGTGGTTTAAAAAAAAAATCAAGTACACGCTAAAACGTTACACGCTACAACGTAGTAGCGAGGTATAGCGCGCTAATTACGTGAATAGCGCCGTAGCGGCTGAATTTGCCAAAACGTAGCGTTTCCTTTCCTAATACGCTATAACGGCGCTATAACGGCGAAATAGCGCGCTATTTTTTTCGTTGGTTTTAACAGCTTGATACAGGACATATTTGTGTGACCCAACCCAATGAACAAGCCCATTGTGCATCTGCAGTTGTGCCCATGGAACTGATATAGTAACAAACATTGTATATCCATCGGAACGCCATATCTGCACATCCAGCACCAATTATTCCATCTTCTCACATGCAAAATTTTCAACTTACAGGTTCTGTACATCATCCTGTTTCTCTATGCTGATGAGAAGTCCACAAGCTTGCTTAATGTAAGATAACATAATCTCTATAGCTGCCTTCTCTAATCAAGCAGTTAGCATGCATGTTGCTTAGCATCTGGCATTCCTGTATGCTACAGACGTGCAGAGGTATTCTGAAGGAAAGTCCCCTCGTTGTCTTCATGTTCATTTCGACTCTAATTGGGTGGGCACTCAAACAAGTGATCAATGTCATCCAGGTATTGAACAACAACTTTAGTTCAACTAACTGTTATTTGCACATGATCATGTATCCAGATTGAGCTGTAACTATGTCATTGCTAGATTACTAGATGCAGAACTTTTTCCAATTAGGCTATAACAGTCATGTGCGGGTGGTATGTAATGTTCAAGTTTTAGGCATATGTATATCACTAGAACAATGTGTTACTCCATATGATTCTGACAGTAATAATGATATCCTTGATGCGACCTTTGACATTCATGTACATTTCCCGATTGCAGATGAAAACAGCAGCGGATGCTTGCGTGGCGGTCGATTCGAAAAGAGGCAAGTGAGCACAGAGGACCATGGTTTAGTTTTCGTTTGCGTTGGCATATCCAAGAAAAACATACCGTCAGGCGGGGCTTGGTTGTAAGGCACATATGGTAGCTCCTTGATGTATCTTTAACATGTCTCCGGTCCGAGGGTCGACATTATGGGGCAAAAGCAGCATGTGGAAAGAAAAGGGAGAACTGCTTTTTAACAAAAAACACAGCAATCGACAAGCTCTGTATTGTGTATGTCTTTTCTACATGATGATTCGATCTTTCTTTGCGTAGCAGCATGGTGCTTTGGTTACTAGTACTAGGCCAGAAATGATGATGGTGCCTCCCTCCCGTTGTACTAGTGTACATGCCAACATTTACTTGGTTGTTTCCTTTGTGGTTTCGGATTTTTGCACAAGCTGCCTGGGAATTATTTCTCCTCATTCTGCATGGAAGTTTGGTTGGAAATTTTCTCGTGTGATTCATACATGCCACGGTCCACTCAATGCATGCCTAGTGTCCATTTATTTATAGCAAGTATCATTTGCCTCAGAGGGGATACAAAGCCCTGCCAGTTCAACAGCTCATTGGCGATGGGCCAATGGTACTGTACACCTTCTGTGTGATGTGATTCTGTTCAGGGGATGGGATGTCAAATGGATGTCAACAACACAATACAAATTTCACATGAATTTAGTCCATTGCACTCGGCGTCGAACGAAGATATCAAACGGATCGCCGTCACATGAAAGACGCATAGAGAATTCGCGTCACGCCAAAAGTGCAGCACCATGGAAATAGACATCACGTTTACAATTTATTTACAAGTCCACGTAGGTAGAAAACGCACGGCACACAACAAAATTCACACGAATTTTGGCCGATTTCCGCCAAATAGGTCGAGAGCAGCACGGAGATCCGTTCGAATTTCCACGGTTCCCTCCACGGAATTTACGAAACGAAGCTCTCCCGCCATCGAGTGGCGCTCTTAACCCATCTCCCCGCCGCCAGATCTCCATCCTGCGGTCTCTCACGGTCTCACCCATCCTCCCCTGCTCTGAAACGCCAAATCCCACCTGGCCACCTCCCCTGCATTCCCTCCATTCCCCCAAATCCCGATCCCCTAACCCTAGCCAGCCAGCCAGCATCGCCGCGCCGTCGCCATGGATTTCACGGCCCCCTCGTTCTCCCTCGGCCTCGACTTCGACGACCCGTCCCCCGCCGACGCCGGAGGCGACCCGCGCGAGGATGCGCGAGGGTACGAGGCGCCCGACGCGCCTTCCTTCTCTCTGGGTCTCGATTTCGAGTGCTACGACGACGGCGACGAGCCTCGGATCCCTGCCGGAGGCCGCTCGGAGGAGCCGGCGCTGCGGTACGAGGCGCCTGACGCCCCGTCATTCTCGCTTGGCCTCGACTTCGACGACGACGGGGGCGCCAGCGAGCCCCAGATCCCCGCTGGAGCCCGCCGGGAGGAGACTCCACGGCGTTACGAGGCGCCCGACGCGCCCTCGTTCTCGCTCGGATTCGACGACGACGACGGGGGCGCCAGCGAACCCCACCACCTCCCCGCAGGAGGCCGCCGGGAGGAGCAGGCGCCGCGCTACGAGGCGCCCGACGCGCCCTCGTTCTCACTCGGAATCGACGACGACGACGACTTTGTTGCGGCCGGAACCCTAGACCCGGACCCCCTGCTTCCGCAGCCGGAGACAAATCGACTGAGGAGATTGCGGAGGGGTCCTGCGCCGCGTTACGAGGCGCCCGACGCGCCCTCGTTCTCACTCGGAATCGACGACGACGACAACTTCGTTGCCGGCGGAGCCCTTGACCCGGACCCCCTGCTTCCACAGCCGGAGACGAATCGACTGAAGAGGTTGCGGAGGGGTCCTGCGCCGCGATCTATGGCGCCTCCTCCTCCTCCTCCTAGGGCAGCACCGCCCCTGGCTACGGAAGCATCTCCAGATTTCAGCCGTAAGGCGGCACCACTTGGGGATACTGGGAGCTACGAGGACGAAATTGAAGGTTTCAGTGACGAGGAGCCACCACGAGGTGAGGGAAACGCTTGTCTCTATTTGTGGAATTTCCGCTTAATTCTCTTACTTAAGAGGTGTTTGTTACTAATCATGCAATTGCGATTTATTATCTCCACATGCCTGCATAAATCAATGAATTTATTGCTTAATATCTTCCATAGAAATATGCAAAGCGGATTCATTATGTAATCTAGTATTTGAAAAAATTGAATGGACATTGGAAATGCTGATCTTATTTGTACAATTCTGTGGCAACTTAGTGCATTTTTGTACAGGTGCCCAGGTAGTGTAGCATCTAGATATTTAAACATGCCTTCAGAAATTCTGGAATTAGTTTTGGTTATTTTTAGTATAAGTATGGAAAATTGATTCATTCTGGATCTGTATGGCGACAAAAACAGCTGAAATTTACCTAATCGGCCTTGCACACAGATTCATTTCGCAATATCATCTGCTGTTTCCCTCCTACACCAGACATTTTCCGTGTAATGAGAAATAAACAGTTTCGTATATTATGTCTGCTTGATGAACAACGATTAAAATCCTTTCAATTGCAATTTTGATCCATGACAGCAAAGTGCCCCAACAAGCAACTGCTAGCCCAATATACATGCAAAGTTTGCTCCATCACATAGTTATTTTCCACAATTTTTTATGCACGCTGGTAAACACAGTTTTGCTCAGTGCCGTTATTTAACACACTTCATTTGCTAGAGCAAACTGCCTCTAGTAAAAAAATCGTTTCCTAGCCTAAGCAGTTCAGAGAAATTATGTAAACTGCAAAGTTTCTTGCCTATTGTGGCTTAGACCACACTTGAACTGACTGAATCGACCTGCTTCATTTCTCTGGTGATAGTATCAGCATTCTGTTATTAGGTGGATGAACCTTTAACTACTTTCTATGCGATGTAGCTGAAACTGAATCATCTGAGTATGTTGAACCTTAATAATATGCAGTGTTTTCGTTTGGTGCTCACATGCCCTGTGCCAACTTTTTTCCTGAAACGTGGCTGCAAAAAATTGAATTATTCATGCTGAAATGTTCTCAATTTTTTGTTAAAATGTGTTTTGTTTAGCTTGTAGCATTCTGAAATGAAATTATCAACAGCCACCTGTGCGCAAATCCTGATATGAACGAAAAAAATTAAGTGTTTTCTCTCAACTGTTAGGTTAGGAAGAGATTTTAAATTGCGGTGCTGTGTTCCAGAAAATGAATTTGTTTCGTAGTGTACTGAGCTGATATGTGTTTTTGTGGTGTCAGTAAAGGGAGTAAATAGTGGTGTGCTCAAACAAATTTTATGTAGACACGATCCTTTTCCTTTAGCTCCCTGTTTTTAATCCATGCATTGACAACATCGGCAATAAAGTTGTTGTTATGTTTTTCCTTTGAGAACCTTTAGCACTTATATGATTAGGTCATCTTCTCTTATCTACTTGCAGGCATGACACCATCAGTTGGTAGTTGCAGGACTACTAGCAATTCAAAATTCTCTCTTCTGAACCGCAGTGTACTGATGACTCAATCAACAAGCAAAGCAAAGACAACAAAATCTACACCAATGTCAAATTCTGTTGCTTCAAAACCTCTAGAAGAAAGCTGCACGAAGAAGCTACTTCCTAAGATAACAATAAGCCCACTGAGGAAAATTTATTTTGTTGATTCGGACACTGATTCAGATGATAACAGGAAACAAAGTAAACCAAAGAAGCCCATGAGTCCTATCAAGAAGAGACAGGAATCCATGCACAAGTATGTGCAGAAGAAGTCTATATTGCAGCAAAACAGTAAATCTGAAGGGAGCACTGTTGTCCAGAAGAGTGAAGATATAATGAAGGACAGTTGGGCAACACCTGCTCTTGATGACTTCTGCAGTGGGTATTTCAAATCTGTCCAAGACTCAAGGCCATCCCAGCAGACAAATACCAACAGTATTTCTGGCTCCAAGGTTTCACGACCATACAGCTCTGTTAGTGAAATTGGGGAACATTTCCATCATGAAAGCACTTCAACCGGAGTTGTACTCGAAGAGAATCTGACGGACAACCATCCACCTGCCATGCATTATTTCTTTCACCGTGATCAGATGGTGCAGACGCTGGTCTGTGAAAGATTAAAGCATTTTGTTCCCATTGGGGCTGGCACTTCCAAGGGAAATGAGTACGGTGTAGAAGAAAATCTGAATTACAGGTAAGAAACATCATAATCCATGCTTTATTTCTTGGTAGTGTCATTTGCTAATTGCTGTTATTTTGCTTCTTTTTAGTAGGAGCCAGTTTGGCCAGAGTGGTGGTGCTAATGATCAGTGGGTGACTCCCAACAGTAGGACCTCTGTCCCAACAGATTTTGGCAAAAGAAGGGTACATGCTGGGGGAAGTCAGTCTGGCTCTGGCCATTGGTTCACTGGAGATGATGGCAGGAAGGTAAGAACGTTTAATTTTCAGAGTTCCAGATAATTTTCTGTAAGAGCTACTCCCTCCGTCCCGAAATGTAAGACGTTTTCTTGACACTATCATAGTATCAAAAAACGTCTTACATTTCGAGACGGAGGGATTAGTTGGTTTGCTACCCTGCGTCCTTCATGCCTGATTTTTGATAAAATGAATGCCTTCCGCGCCAAAAATAAAATGAAGGCCTTCTAGCCACTTCTGTTTTAGTTATGCATTCATCATTTGCTTCATTATATTTTTGCTGCAGGTTTATGTCTCTAAAAATGGACAGGAGTTAACTGGCCGTGATGCCTATAAACAATACAAAAAGGTAAATGCCTCTCCATTTTGAAAAACAACAAAGATACATCTACTTTCTCCTGGTTTATTCTGTGTTCATATATGGAAACCATTTATGCGCCATTCTGCCTGATCTTGGAATAGCCCTAGGAAATGAACTTATTTGCAATCTTAATACACATTTACTATACGGATAGTTTATTCTATAGCTTCAGCCCGGTAAATTAGGAGAAGATAAATCAGTTGAGCTGCACGCCAGTGTGGCTGGGATGATTGTTTGGTTCCTGTGCTCTAAAGCCTAAGCTGAAAATACTTTTGAAATTTAGATCAATTTCTCCGCTAAATATTTTAGTACTTTCAGTTGAAGCTATCCAGATTCACTGCACGTAATCTTGTTCGAGTAAGAAAAGTAGGGAGGAGATTACCAGTTGGATGCTTACCTCTACATGAGATTATTCAACACCTAAACATGTTGGCAGCCAGACTACATGAGATTTTCTCTGCTCCCTTGCTGGATGGGGAGAATTGATCTGGTTCTCTTTTCCAGGCAAGGATATTTGGGAAGTTATGAGCATTGAACAAACTTGCTTAGCAAAGCTTGTTTTTTCTTTGAAAAAGTATTGTTCTCCTTGCTAAGATTCAAACAAACCACACATGTGTATGTGTGATGGTGTGTGTTATTTGGGGTCCATGGAAATGTTGTAGAAAAACATTGCCCAACCAATCCTAAATCAGTGGGCCAATGGAAACAACCTTATTCCCTATACTGCATTGTTGGTACTGCTATCTGACTACATACATGTTCCCTGCAGGAGAGTGGCAAGGGATTTCGCAACTTCAAGAAGAAGAAAAGTACAGTCAAGAAGGAAGGTTCTGCCAGAGCCAAGCGGGGTTCTTCTACGGCAAAGAAAGCCAGTTCCAGTTCCACAGCGAAGCGAAGCTCAGGAGCCAAAAGGAAGCGATGAGATAAAGAGGTCGGTTGGTGGCCCAGTTTTTTTTTTTCCACAATAGAGAAGAGGCACTGTAATTAGTTGCTTCGCCCTGTGCATTTCATCTCTCAGAGATACAAAAGATTATGCTACGGTCGCCTGTTTTCCCCTGTCAATATGAACACACTACAACCTTCGGTCGAAACCCTTTTTTGTTATTATAAGGTGATTCGAACGACTCAACTGTGTAAACTGTTGTTAAGGGACGGAAGGACGGGCGTGTTTGCTCTTTATGGAGGCGATGGATAGGACATGACGGGTCTTAATGCATGTTTTGTGGTAATTGAACGGTGGAACTGCATTCCTTTATACTCCGTAGTACGTAAGTTGAGTTAATATGATGGAAGTATGGCAGACTCGAGGAACCATTTTCGTTTTACAATGGAATATTTTATTGCGTTTTCGGAAATGTTTGAGTGATCCGCCGTTGACCACACAAATAATTGTAAATCTAACAGACATCAACCACCACTAAAATTTGTACCCTAGTAAATATAAAATATTACTCCCTCTATTAACAAATATAAGATCTTTTAGATCACTGCTTATGAAGTATATTGTTATATGGACCACTGATGGAGGTCCCCCAAGAGTCTCCACATGGAGAAACACTGAAGCCGTCATCGGCCTTGACAAAAGTAACCTCCACCATTTCTCCAACATTCTCCGCCAATATTTTGAACAACTGTAAATTGTCGCAACATATTTCCCATTGCATTGAATAATAAAATTCTTTTGTTGTAATCCCGCTGTTTTGATAGCCTGAAATGCCCGCTCGATGAAAAACCATCCATGCCTTCATACAACGACCTGGGAACTTTCCCCCAAGCTGATACCGGGGAAGCTAATAATTAACGCTGAAAACCATGATGGTCGGCCGACAATACTTGCGGGTTCTCTTGAATTGATCACCACTTTAGAATACGTTAGACGGCAGGAAAGGAGTATAATCCAGACCGTGCAAAAGCATCCCGATGACTGGAATTCAGTGATTTCAGTTTTCATTCCGGTCAAGGACCGGAATTTCCATTTGAATTTGATTGAGATCTAACTAATATTTTGTTTTATAAACTAATTTGATCATTTGCGTACTACTGCAATTGCTGAAACAACAAAGGTTGTAGAGGGCAATGCTTCTCAACACAACAATCCCACAAACAAAATGGGCAAATGATGATACTATCATTTGCTTGAGGATCCTATAAAAAAGGTCACTAAGAGATAAATGGGCTCTAAAGGCCAGAACGAAAACCTTGCATTTATTTTAGAGTTCAATGGCTGCCCAAGCTCCCCTGTCTCCATGCCCTTGGCCACCACCTCACCAACGTGAATGCTTTCGTAGCCATCATATCCATTGAAGCAATGCGCCGAGTCTTCCTTTATAAGAAGACAGAGAAAAAACTTGCACACACGCTCATGGAGAATGTGGATGAGAAAACAACGACAAAGGTAATGTGCGCTCCCGGTAGGTCAGGCCGTGTTGCTAAGGCCCTCAGTGTCACGCTCAATATGCGGTCCTATTCTCAAGGGACTCGAAAATCCCACTAAGGATAGAAGCGCATATTGAAGACGCTTGCAAGGTGGATATCATTACATCGTACCATGTACAAAATAGATGGGGATACAGACAAATGCATACAATCATCTCATGAATACATTAATACATCAATACATAGCAATCATCATACAGAAGAGCAGGATCCGACTGCGGATGAAAGCAAACGAAAAGAAGAACGACATCCACCCTGCTAATCCCAGGCTGCCAACCGGGAACCCATCCTATGATCGACGAAGAAGAAGAAGCAGAAGAAGAACTCCAAAAGCAAACATGCATCGCTCTCACGTCAAAACATCGCTTTACCTGTACCAGCAACTGTTGTTGTAGTAATCTGTGAGCCACGAGGACTCAGCAATCCCATAACCATGGGTAGCAATACTATCAAAGCTTAAATGGGTATGGAAGGGTAAGGTGGTGAGGTTGCAGCAAGCACTAAGCATTGTATGGTGGCTAACTTACGAGTACAAGAAAAAGAAGAGTAAACTACGCATAACGGTCGCAAACTAATAATGATCAATAAGTGATCCTGAACACCTACTTACGAGTCAAACATAACCCCACCGTGTTCACTTCTTGGTTCAAACCTCACAAGAAGAGACGATCACGGTTACGCACGCGATTGGTGTATTTTAATTAGCATTAGTGTCAAGTTCTCTACAACCGGGGGTTATAAATTTCCAAGTCGCCACATAACCGCGGGCACGGCTTCGCGAAAGATTTAACCCTGCAGGGGTGCTCCAAGTAGTCCATTATAAATTACCACACGCATCCGATGGAACATCCTCACACCATGATAACACGATGCTTACGATAAGGAATTCCGGTGGACAAGCCACTCGTAACAGGTAAAACTAAACCAGCAAGACCTCCCGGTGAGCCAGATCCGTGTCCAGAGCCGTGCACACTCTATCTACGGGCATCATCCGTCTATGCTAAGTGGACGGTAGCCAAAAGAACCCGAGTTGCCCCGAGGCGGCTCCGCCGACTGCTAGGTAGGTGGACCAACGGTTGTGTTTTGCCGCTGGCCCGAGTTATGTTGGAATTAAAAGAGTCCCCGAGGTGGCGACCCTCTATGCATTAATTATTATGTTCATGTTGGCAAATGTTAAAACCAATGTTGGGCCTTGCTGGAGAAGTCTTAGCCTAAAACGAATGGACAGGGGGGTTCCCATATGCCCCACATGTGTTAGAAGCGCTCAACATGGAACATAACACCGGTATTACGGAAACTAGGGCGGCATGAGTGGAACAAAACACTAGGCAAAAGGCCGAGCCTTCCACCCACAACCAAGTATATAGATGCATTAATTTAATAAGAGATATTGTGATATCCCACGATATCCATGTCCCAACATGGAATAGCCTGCAACTGCACCTGCAACTAGCAACGCTATAAGAAAGGGGCTGAGCAAAGCGGTAACACAGCCAAACAACGGTTTGCTGGGTAAGGGTGGTTAGAGGTTGTTTCATGGCATATGGAAGGCTGACATATATGTGGTAGGAAGCGCGACATAGCGATAGCAACGAGACAACTAGCAAGCAAAGATAGTAGAGATATCCAAGGTAATGGTCATCTTGCCTGGAATCCCGCTCGAAAGAAGATCGAGTCCATGAAGAAGACGAACCAATGTAGTCAAACGAATCCTCACAATCGCAACGAAGCCGGAACTATCGAGAAGAAGCACAATCGGAAAGAAGCAAACAACATGGTAAACACACAAGAATAAACATGGCATGATGCATAACCCAATATGATGCATGACAAGGTTAAATATTGTTAAACACGGCAAGAGACGAAGCATAAGCAATCCATACAACTAGGCAAGTTTAAATGAGGCCGGAAACACAAATAACAATTCCGGAAGGTCCCCATATGCAAATTTCGAAATTGGTACTGATCTGAATTAAACACAATGTTAAAGTTTTCAAACAGCAAGTTAACATGCATCATGATGATCTACACGTTTTTCTAATCAAATTACATATGTAGATCATTTAATTCGGAGCTACGGTCTAGAAGATATGAGCTAAACAAGTTTAACATGGCAATAATGCAAAATGCATGCGAACATCAACCACAAACACTCTAATCAAGGATGCAACATGACAATATGAATCTACACACAAATCGAAGCAAGTTCCATATAGGACATGATCAAAACGGAGCAACGGTTCAACAATTACAAGCCACACAAGTTGTATTTACAATCTGCCCATAACAGCAACATAGCACTTTGCAAGCATCAAAACAGCAAGCTACAGTAACATGATGGGCATCATCATGATCTTCACTTAAAGTAGACATGACATACTTCAAATCATCTTTAAGGTTCAGGTTCATAGGCATCAAGGTTTAGTCAATATGATCCATGCAAAATGCAATGTTCTGCTACAGATTATGACACGGCATATACATGAGCAGGGTTAATATGATGGCAACTTGAGAGCAAGAAAGAGACATGCTACAGGAACTTTACATGGCAACCAGAGGCATGGCATCAAAGTACACATCACATAGGCTAAAACACATGAAGGAATCAAATATTTCTGAGCTCTAGATTAGTGGCAACCATCAAGCAAAGTTGACAAGTTTTATCACAGACAGATTGACTTAAAACAACAACATTGACTAGGCATGTTTACAAGCTCATAGCAGTCACATCATGGCATATCATGGCATGAAATAAATACTGACAGCAAGAAGACATGAAAATGCTCCAAAGCCATGTTGACACGATGCTCATATGACATTTGTATTAAATCACACAAAAATGACAAAGTGACAATTATTAACAGTCTTCTGCGGGAACATCATGAGGCACTTTTGCAACAGAGATTATGACATGTAGATGGATCCTAACATGAATGCAACAACAACCATCATGTAGCGCACGAAGAGTAGAACAAATTTCATACATAGACCATCTCCAACGGATAAACATGTACAAAGATAGGGCCCACACAAAATGCACATATGCTGTTGGAAATCTGAGGACTTCGTGAAAATTAAGCAGCGCGAAAACGGGACGGCGCGGTTCTGAATCGTGTTTGGTTCGTTCGATCCGGGACGAGGCAGACCTGGGACGGGAGTGGATGGAGGGATCTAGGTCGAAGGTTGAAGAAGGCCATGGCATTTTGCGGCGCTCAGGCTCCGGCGATGCGGGGAGATGGCATGGAGGCGCGGATCCGGACGTGCGGAATCCATTCCCGGCGACGAGGAGGCCTGGGGCAGCGCGGACGTGGAGATCGGGGCGGCCATGGAGGTCCTGCGAGGTTCGTTCCAGAGAGAGAGAGAGAAATCGTGAGCGAAAGAGAGAAGCACGGGGAGGACGGGAGGAGCAGGGAGAAGAAGAGGGCGGCGGTCCTGGGGTCGTGGTCGCCAGCGGGAGGCGCTCCGGCGACGGAGGCGGCGGGGTCGAGGCAGCGGGGCGGGGACTCGGGCTCCTCCCGATCCAGATCGGGGGCGAGGAGCTGCGGGCGGCAGCGGCTGGGCCCAGGCGGGCCTGCGATGGGCTTCGGCGGGCCGCGGTGGTGGGAGGAGGCAGGGGGCGACATGGCAGCGCGGGAGAGGCCACGGGCGGTGGCTGGTGGCGGCTAGCCCGCTCGGGCGGCACCACTTGGCGGCGGTGGAGAGGTGGGAGGTGGCTGGCGGCGGCATGGATCCCAAGGAGGGCTAGGGTTGCCCAAAAATGGCAAGGGGAGGTGGTTTAAATAGGCAGGGATGCTAGGGTTGAGGGTTTGGGGGTGTTTCGGAGTCCTCCGAACGCGATCCGACGTCTCCGGTCGGAGGGGTAGATTAGGTGGGTCTGGTGGGCTGTGTAGATGGGCTAGGCTGAGATGAGAGGGAAGTTTGGGCGGCCCGGCACAAGAATACGTCTGACGATTGACCGGCTATAGTGCCGCTATAGGTTATTCGTTGGGGCATCAAACGACCTCCGAATGGAACGAAATTTGGCAGGCGGTCTACCTGCAACATAATAAGACCGCACGCCAAATTTCAACCCATTCCGAGAACATTTTTATCCCACTTATAAAATAATATTTCGGAGGTGCCGCGGGCGCGTGCGAGTGTGGTTGGACTCAGAACGGGCAACGGAAAGAACGGGGAGAATGACAACTACGAACGGATGCAAGTTTTATGAAAACATGCGGATGAAATGCATATGATGACATGGCAAGGTGCAACAAGCAAACGAATCACATGGCAACGACGGAAATAAATGGAAGGAATCTAGAGCATCAGTCTTGGGGCGTCACAACTCTCCCCCACTAACAGAAGATCTCGACCCGAGATCTTAGGAAGGAAACGGAAGAGGAAGAGGAAGAGGTAAAACAAAGTTGCTTCTTTGACAAACGAGTGTAACGAAAGAACCTTGAGAGGTTGAACAACTCGAAAGAAGGGGTGCAACGGAGATGAACGAAGTTGAGAGCACTCCGGTAGAAAAGAGGAACGGAGAATATGACGAGAATCAAGAGCTCAAGAGAAAAGATAGACTATGTAACCACTCTGGTTAGAACAAGATAGAAAAGGAATAAGAACGAAAGAATTCGGATAGCATCCTGGTAGAAAAGAAAAGCAGAGGTTGACAAGATGAAAGACTTGAAAAGAGGACACCACACTCCGGTAAAATTGATAAGCACAGAAATAACATGATCTTGGCAAAACGAAATAATGGGTCGGAGAGAGCAACATCACCATGCCTCCGAAACGAAAGAATAGAAGCTAAATCGTTGAAAAGAAAAGAAAGGGGAAACAAAAGACAACTTCCCCCATAATTGAATTTGAAAAGCATCCTCGCAAAGAAGGATTGAACGGAGTTGTTGGAAAATCAACAACGAAAAGATTAATCTTGTTGTGGGCTTATGGAAAACATCTCCTAACTTGAGGTGAAATTCTGCCACTAACGGAACAATTGATTGCTTGAGGTCAACGAAGGGATGAAAAATTTCTTTCCCCGAGAGAAGAAGGAAAAACTTGGATCATTGATAAGCACCACAATAGCAACAATCCTTCGTAAAGGCTTTAGGTGAAATCTATACCATGATAGCTACGAGAAAGAAATGATGGTTTTAAATATATCATTCTTAACAATTTTTCTTCGAGACTCCTCATGAATCAAGAATGGTATAACACCATCTCCAAAGATAAGGGAGAATGACTTGCACTTCGGAATGCAAGGCGAAGAATACTTGAGCTCCTCCAACAAGAATCTTGAAGAAGACTTTGAGAATGGATTAAATACTTAACAAGCCACGAAGAAGAAACTCTCGAAGAACTCCAGATAGAAAGGATGCTAGAAAAGAAGTGAAGGTTGAAGAACATGATGAAGCCTTGCAATGATTTTAGATGGAGCTTCATAACGAGACAACCGAGAAAACTTGGAACTCCGAAAAAGAAAGATGAACAACTTAGAACCAAGAATTTATTCATTATGAACAAACTCCGGAAGAAGGAATTAAACCGTCTCAATGAAATAAGAATAAGAATTATGTCATGCTTACCCTTCATCAACTTAAATTGATGACAAGCAACGGAATGGCATGCCACTTATTTTTCTTGGAAAGGATTGAGGAGAGATATAGCGCAAACTTGGGAAGGTCTTCAAGGAACCACCGGTAGGATTTTTGGAAAGAACGAATGAATTGCTATGATAACAAAGGAAGAGGAATCTTGAATGAACCACCATGAGAATTGAAAATGGACGAAGAAAAGAGAACGAATTGCCGGAAGAATTAGAAAACAAATGAAGATACTTGAGGGAGTTTAGGTACAAGAGAACGAAGAGATCGCGAGCTGACTAAAGAATACTTGAACGATGCACCGGAAAAAAAAAATTGAGAACGAGAGATGAATGTTGAAAACGAAGAAACTTCTGAAATGATGGCCTTCGGAGAATGAAAGTTGGAAAGAACTCATGAAATGCCCCGGATGGGTATGAAAAGAATTTCTCACAATCGAAAACAATTATGAGGATGGCATGAAGCTAGAACCACGAATCTTCAAGAGAATGGATGAGGGAAATTCTTCTTCGGTCTTCAAATGTTGAGAAAGACGACGAGAGCCACCATGAAGAATTTGTGAGAAACTCCGGAATAATGAAGAATACAAAGGTTGAGCCAAAGATGATAAGAATTTGAAAGTGATCTTGGAGAGGCACATGACTGATGAAATCCATTCTTACGTCACACTTTGAAAGAATTTGAGAATAACTCCAGGAAAATTAGAAGAGTCAGGTAAGATCCTGGGAAAAGACCTGTGGGTTAGGGCCCACTCAAAAGAAACACCGTTGGAACGAATGCTCAGGAAGAGAGATTGCACCGGTTGATTTGAATGGCTTGAATGAAATGACAACCTCGAAATATGTCGAACGGGTCTTGAATGGAAAACACGAATCTTCTGGGATAATTTCTTCGCACCGAAAAAGAATAGAGAGCGGTGAATGAACAAGATAGGCATGGGTAAGAATTTCCAACATGAGAAGGCATTTGAACAAAAGAAAAGGATGTGATGAACACCGAGAGTTTGAATTTAGAACACCGGAGAAGAAAACAAAAACGAAGAATGATGGACTTGTAGCTCCTGAGCATCTTCACGAGAAATCACCGGCTAAGAACATGAAGGAAAAGAATGAAGAGACTTCACACGAATAAATTGGATACTTGATTTGAGAATTTTGACTCCGTAAAGAAAAGGGTGGGAGGGTGGGAAAAAATAAAGATAACTTGGAACGGGTGAAGCGAACACCATTGAGAAAACTGAGAATTGATCTTGCAAATGTTGAAAGGATCGGATCAACTTGAAGAGAAGCACACCGGGTGAAAATAATTTTCCATGACAATCTTGATGATCAAGAAGGATTAGCACCCCCATAGAAATATGAGAACACCGCTTAGGAAAAGGTATGGAATCAACACTTGACTTCGAAGCAACTCGAATACCGCAACTCAAAACAAAACAAAGGATTTGGCTTGCAGAATAAGCCGGAACAAACATATGATAGAGATTTCATCCGAAATTTTCGTGGTGGGGCCCACACGGGCTCGATCTTACTACGACCATCAAGTACATTGCTGCACTTGACATACGAAGCATCCCCGAGCCGTAGCAAAGCTACAAGGGCTCTTTAAGACACCACGAGACCACTGTAAAAACGACCGTGTACAGGCGGACCACTAGACGTCGAACCCCAATCTCATATCATGCATCTGTCGAAAAGATATTCTAGGTAACTACTTGAATTCCCACCTAAGAACTCCCAAAACTTCTTGGTTATGCGATCAGGTTGCGGGTCCAGGAACCTACTCATCAATCAACAACCTAATCAGCTGCAACTGCATCCGCAACCCTTAACACACGACCGAGAAACTTCGCAAATTCGTCTACCTCAGACCTTCGAAAATACAGCGATACTAGTCACGGTGGATCATCCGAGCTATCTCCTCCAGTACTGGGGAAAAGTCACGGCACTATTTGCCACCACAAAAAGTATAGAAGCGTTTCGATGTCGGCGTCCTCTGGTATTCAGGAACTGAAACGATAGCGAATGTGACAAGAACACCTTGGAGCTCAACTCCCCGGGTCCAATCCATACGATCAGGAGGCACCAAGAATAGAATTCTCGTCACAACGATATCATAACGATTCCAAAATACCCGCGTGACCCTAAAAAAATTTTGAGTGAGAAGAGTAGTACAATCAAAACACCTATGTCACAATTCCTCACCAGAGCGACGAAGGGGATAAGGAGTAAAAAGAATTCCTACTCTCTGATATATAACTAGACTCAAAATAGTTTTTCTTCTAGACTCGCCAACGGTTCGATCAAACAAGGGGGCTCCTATGGTCGGTCGAGGCTCTGATACCAACTTGTCACGCCCAATATGCGGTCCTATTCTCAAGGGACTCGAAAATCCCACTAAGGATAGAAGCATATATTGAAGACGCTTGCAAGGTGGATATCATTACATCGTACCATGTACATAATAGATGGGGATACAGACAAATGCATACAATCATCTCATGAATACATTAATACATCAATACATAGCAATCATCATACAGAAGAGCAGGATCCGACTACGGATGAAAGCAAACAAAAAAGAAGAACGACATCCACCCTGCTAATCCCAGGCTGCCAACCGGGAACCCATCCTATGATCGACGAAGAAGAAGAAGCAGAAGAAGAACTCGAAAAGCAAACATGCATCGCTCTCACGTCAAAACATCGCTTTACCTGTACCAGCAACTGTTGTTGTAGTAATCTGTGAGCCACGAGGACTCAGCAATCCCATAACCATGGGTAGCAATACTATCAAAGATTAAATGGGTATGGAAGGGTAAGGTGGTGATGTTGCAGCAAGCACTAAGCATTGTATGGTGGCTAACTTACGAGTACAAGAAAAAGAAGAGTAAACTACGCATAACGGTCGCAAACTAATAATGATCAATAAGTGATCCTGAACACCTACTTACGAGTCAAACATAACCCCACCGTGTTCACTTCTTGGTTCAAACCTCACAAGAAGAGACGATCACGGTTACGCACGCGGTTGGTGTATTTTAATTAGCATTAGTGTCAAGTTCTCTACAACCGGAGGTTATAAATTTCCAAGTCGCCACATAACCGCGGGCACGGCTTCGCGAAAGATTTAACCCTGCAGGGGTGCTCCAAGTAGTCCATTATAAATTACCACACGCATCCGATGGAACATCCTCACACCATGATAACACGATGCTTACGATAAGGAATTCCGGTGGACAAGCCACTCGTAACAGGTAAAACTAAACCAGCAAGACCTCCCGGTGAGCCAGATCCGTGTCCAGAGCCGCGCGCACTCTATCTACGGGCATCATCCGTCTATGCTAAGTGGACGGTAGCCAAAAGAACCCGAGTTGCCCCGAGGCGGCTCCGCCGACTGCTAGGTAGGTGGACCAACGGTTGTGTTTTGCCGCTGGCCCGAGTTATGTTGGAATTAAAAGAGTCCCCGAGGTGGCGACCCTCTATGCATTAATTATTAGGTTCATGTTGGCAAATGTTAAAACCAATGTTGGGCCTTGCTGGAGAAGTCTTAGCCTAAAACGAATGGACAGGGGGGTTCCCATATGCCCCACATGTGTTAGAAGCGCTCAACATGGAACATAACACCGGTATTACGGAAACTAGGGCGGCATGAGTGGAACAAAACACTAGGCAAAAGGCCGAGCCTTCCACCCACAACCAAGTATATAGATGCATTAATTTAATAAGAGATATTGTGATATCCCACGATATCCATGTCCCAACATGGAATAGCCTGCAACTGCACCTGCAACTAGCAACGCTATAAGAAAGGGGCTGAGCAAAGCGGTAACATAGCCAAACAATGGTTTGCTGGGTAAGGGTGGTTAGAGGCTGTTTCATGGCATATGGAAGGCTGACATATATGTGGTAGGAAGTGCGACATAGCGATAGCAACGAGACAACTAGCAAGCAAAGATAGTAGAGATATCCAAGGTAATGGTCATCTTGCCTGGAATCCCGCTCGGAAGGAGATCGAGTCCATGAAGAAGACGAACCAACGTAGTCAAACGAATCCTCACAATCGCAACGAAACCAGAACTATCGAGAAGAAGCACAATTGGAAAGAAGCAAACAACATGGTAAACACACAAGCATAAATATGGCATGATGCACAACCCAATATGATGCATGACAAGGTTAAATGTTGTTAAACATGGCAAGAGACGAAGCATAAGCAATCCATACAACTAGGCAAGTTTAAATGAGGCCGGAAACACAAATAACAATTCCGGAAGGTCCCCATATGCAAATTTCGAAATTGGTACTGATCTGTATTAAACACAATGTTAAAGTTGTCAAACAGCAAGTTAACATGCATCATGATGATCTACACGTTTTTCTAATCAAGTTACATATGTAGATCATTTAATTCGGAGCGACGGTCTAGAAGATATGAGCTAAAAAAGTTTAACATGGCAATAATGCAAAATGCATGCGAACATCAACCACAAACACTCTAATCAAGGATGCAACATGACAATATGAATCTACACACAAATCGAAGCAAGTTCCATATAGGACATGATCAAAACGGAGCAACGGTTCAACAATTGCAAGCCACACAAGTTGTATTTACAATCTGCCCACAACAGCAACATAGCACTTTGCAAGCATCAAAACAGCAAGCTACAGTAACATGATAGGCATCATCATGATATTCACTTAAAGTAGACATGACATACTTCGAATCATCTTTAAGGTTCAGGTTCATAGGCATCAAGGTTTAGTCAATATGATCCATGCAAAATGCAATGTTCTGCTACAGATTATGACAGGGCATATACATGAGCATGATTAATATGATGTCAACTTGAGAGCAAGAAAGAGACATGGTACATGAACTTTACATGGCAACCAGAGGCATGGCATCAAAGGACACATCACACAGGCTAAAACACATGAAGGAATCAAATACTTCTGAGCTCTAGATTAGTGGCAATCATCAAGCAAAGTTGACAAGTTTTATCACAGACAGATTGACTTAAAACAACAACATTGACTAGGCATGTTTACAAGCTCATAGCAGTCACATCATGGCATATCATGGCATGAAATAAATACGGACAGCAAGAAGACATGAAAATGCTCCAAAGCCATGTTGACACGATGCTCATATGACATTTGCATTAAATCACACAAAAATGACAAAGTGACAATTATTAACAGTCTTCTGCAGGAACATCATGAGGCACTTTTGCAACAGAGATTATGACATGTAGATGGATCCTAACATGAATGCAACATCAACCATCATGTAGCCCACGAAGAGTAGAACAAATTTCATATATAGATCATCTCCAACGGATAAACATGTACAAAGATAGGGCCCACACAAAATGCACATATGTTGTTGAAAATCTGAGGACTTCGTGAAAATTACCCAGCGCGAAAACGGGACGGCGCGGTTCCGAATCGTGTTTGGTTTGTTGGATCCGGGACGAGGCAGACCTGGGACGGGAGTGGATGGAGGGATCCAGGTCGAAGGTTGAAGAAGGCCATGGCATTTTGCGGCGCTCGGGCTCCGGCGACGCGGGGAGATGGCGTGGAGGCGCGGATTCGGACGTGCGGAATCCATTCCCGGCGACGAGGAGGCCTGGGGCGGTGCGGACGTGGAGATCGGGGCGGCCATGGAGGTCCTGCGAGGTTCGTTCCAGAGAGAGAGATCGTGAGCGAGAGAGAGAAGCACGGGGAGGACGGGAGGAGCAGGGAGAAGAAGAGGGCGGCGGTCCTGGGGTCGTGGTCGCCAGCGGGAGGCGCTCCGGCGAGGTGCGGCTCCGGCGACGGAGGCGGTGGGGTCGAGGCAGCGGGGCGGGGACTCGGGCTCCTCCCGATCCAGATCGGGGGCGAGGAGCTGCGGGCGGCGGCGGCTGGGCCCAGGCGGGCCTGTGATGGGCTTCGGCGGGCCACGGTGGTGGGAGGAGGCAGGGGGCGACGTGGCAGCGCGGGAGAGGCCACGGGCGGCGTCTGGTGGCGGTGGAGAGGTGGGAGGTGGCTGGCGGCGGCATGGATCCCGAGGAGGGCTAGGGTTGCCAAAAATGGCAAGGGGAGGTGGTTTAAATAGGCAGGGATGCTAGGGTTGAGGGTTTGGGGGTGTTTCGGAGTCCTTCGAACGCGATCCGACGTCTCCGGTCGGAGGGGTAGATTAGGTGGGTCTGGTGGGCTGTGTAGATGGGCTAGGCTGAGATGAGAGGGAAGTTTGGGCGGCCCGGCACAAGAATACGTCCGACGATTGACCGGCTATAGTGCCGCTATAGGTTATTCTTTGGGGCATCAAACGACCTCCGAATGGAACGAAATTTGGCAGGCGGTCTACCTGCAACATAATAAGACCGCACGCCAACTTTCAACCCATTCCGAGAACATTTTTATCCCACTTATAAAATAATATTCCGGAGGTGCCGTGGGCGCTTGCGAGTGTGGTTGGACTCAGAACGGACAACGGAAAGAACGGGGAGAATGACAACTACGAACGGATGCAAGTTTTATGAAAACATGCGGATGAAATGCATATGATGACATGGCAAGGTGCAACAAGCAAACGAATCACATGGCAACGACGGAAATAAATGGAAGAAATCTGGAGCATCGGTCTTGGGGCGTCACACTCAGGCACGTACATTCGTCGAAGGCGGCATGGTATCTTCTCAAGCCTTTGCACTACGAAGTCTCTTGTTTCCATTTCATATTGGTTGTTCCTTTCCTGATGTCTCCTACTCTTAAGCTATAACCTGGTCCATTTTTTTTGGTGTTGTTTTGCATTATTTTTGCTAATAATTGATGATGAAGGTGTCGAGCCTCGGTGACTGAAGAATAGAGGCAGCACACTTGATCGGTGGTCGTAATGAATTGTTTTCCCTTGCATTTTTTCTACTGGCGGCTAGTGTAATAGAAAAGGATGCTGAAATGACTCGTGATGCATATAGTGGATGCACTCGATCACTAGTCGTATATAAATGGTTGGTTCTGCAAGGTGTGGTTGCTGGAACCATTTATCTTTTATCAATGTCACACTCACACACACACACACAACTACTCCAAATACGAGTGCCTTTACGTTGTGAGCATGTCACAATTCATTCCTCACATGTCACGTTCTTACAAACACAAGTTATGAAATGAAAGAGAAGACAACTGCCAATATAACAAAGCTCACACAAAAGAGAACACTCAAACTAGAAATGCCCGGCCATTCGCTTCGCTGCAAAAACAGTGAAACGCTATGCATACTCCATCGGCTAGATTACGAGTCATCTAAGTCAAATGTCCATATTGTCCAACAACATATAAGGCCCCACACTGCCGCACACACACACGCCAACAGTCGCAGCACACTAGTTCTACTGAAAAAGAAGCCGTGGTTGGCAAGAGGAAGGAGATCGATAGAGGCGAAAAAGTCGAAAGCGGCCACCATTGCCGCACTATGCATTTTTCTCGTCTGATGTTGTCCGGGCAGCAGCAGGTGGCCGCCATGTCCAAGTTATGTGGCCGCAATGGCTATGCCTGATCCACGATAGTGTGTTAATTTGACTTTAATTTGGCCTATCCTTGCATGGATCCAAATATATTTTGTATATTTATTTGCGAGGAGTGAGAAATCTCATTTTAATATATATTAAAAAAAATCAAAATCCAAATGCTAGCCAACTCATTGAAGCTGGAGGAGGGCAAGGGGACAAGGTAGCATAAGATGATTGTGAGTTTTTTTTTCCGACTGAAGAACAAGTTAAACTTGTTGGTACTTGATCCAGGATGGAAAATCACACAAACATCACAGATAACTTTTTGTTGACCAAAAAGGTAATTGTATAGCCATTAATTTGACTGAATCTAAAATTGAGATGCTATTTTATTACTTGAAACTCACGTCTCCAGAGTTTCAGAACACAGATCAGTATGACTGATGAAAAAACACACTACTTAAATTCAGAGAACATTTCTGCATATAACCAAATAGAAACGCAACTCTGCATCAGATCAGTATCCCCCTACTCATTTTGACCTCAGCGCGCTGCGTGGTAGAGACAGAAATTTTGGTGCCCATTCAGCAAAAAAAAAACACACACACACACACAAAATTCTACGTCACTGAATTTCACAAGCAGCAAACAATGAGGCTCGCAGGTTCATTTCTGTCTTCCTGAAGTAATGCAACACAGAAGCAGTGAAGATGTTCATCAATTGCACTACGGAGTTTCTTGTTTCCATTTGATATTGATTGTTTGTTTCCCGATGTCTCCTACTCTTAAGCTATAACCTGATCCATTTTTTGTGTTGTTTTGCATTATTTTTGCTAATAATTGATGACGAAGGTGTCGAGCCTAAGTGACTGAAGAATAGAGGCAGCACACTTGATAGGTGGTCGTAACGAACTGTTTTCCCTTGCATTTTTTTCTACTGGCGGCTAGTGTAATAGAAAAGAATGCTGAAATGACTCGTGATGCATATAGTGGATGCACTCGACCCCTAGTGGTATATAAATGGTTGGTTCTGCAAGGTGCGGTTGCTGGAACCATTTATCTTTTATCAATGTCACACTCACACACACAACTACTCCAAACACGAGCGCATTTACGCTGTGAGCCTGTGACAATTCATTCCTCACATGTCACGTTCTTACAAACACAAGTTATGAAATGTTTGCATATATCAATACTAAAGGCTGAGATTGCTAACCAGGCCTACCGCCCGGTTACACAAGTTATGAAATGAAAGAGAAGACAACTACCAATATAACAAAGCTAGCCATATGTGTAAAAGACCGCACATGTATCAGAGTCAAGATTCTTGAGTTCAAGGCCCATCGGACACAACTAAGAACTTGTAGCGCACTTTGGTCGAGATTTAGGTTTGAAAGAGCCACATGTGAGGCGAGTGTTCAATTGTACCTTTCTCCAACAATTTGAGATTACATTTTAACTGGCTGGCATCATTGCATCAAAACCACATTCAGTTTTCCTTTTATATCAACGCAGGCAGCCTCATAAGGAAGTGTCTATTTCATTTTCAACAAAATATGAGTAGCATGTGCTTGTCTGACCGGTTTAAGATCCAAGATCTTCTTTTGGGGTGCACCATTAGAGGCTAGCTTGTGACAGTAAGAAAACAAAGCCCCATTTTGTTCCAGAAAACTGAATACCAGGGCAGGAATTGGCTAGAGAACACTCAACTAGAAAATGGCGGCCATTCAATTTTCTGCAAAAATAGTGAAACACTATGCATACTCCATCAGCTAGATTATGAGTCATCTAGGTCAAATATCCATATTGGGCAACACTATATAAGACCCCACACTGCCTCACACACACACCAACAGTCGCAGCACACTAGTTCTACTGAAAAAGAAACCATGGTTGGCAAGAGGAAGGAGATCGATAGAGGCGAAAAAGTCGAGAGCGGCCACCATGCTATTTAATTACTTCAAACTCACGTCTCCAGAGTTTCAGAACACAGATCTGAAACAGAAACAGAAAACAAACAAAAAAACACAGATCAGTACTATTCAGTATGACTGATGAAAACACACACTTAAATTCAGAGAACGTTCCTGCATGTAAAAAAAAAAACAGAAACACAACTCCGCATCAGATCAGTATCCCCCTACTCATTTTGACCTCAGCCCACTGCGTGGTAGAGACAGAAATTTTGGTGCCCATCCAGCGAAACACACACACGAAATTCTACGTCACTGAATTTCACAAGCAGCAAACAATGAGGCACGCAGGTTCATTCCTGTCTTCCTGAAGTAATGCAACAACGTCTCACGAAACCAGTGAAGATGTTTCTGTAAGCCCAAATATCATTCACACCTGTAGCAGTGTACTGTAATGTTTGCTCAGAGATTGGTTCATGAATTTCCGATATTTACCCCAGCTAGTACATTATCTCCTAATCTTTCTTGCTGGGAAGAATTTAACAAGCTTACAGAAACATATCGAGAGATGCATCCAAGATAACACCGCAAGAACTCTGATTTCATTGCTTTCATATTCATGGCGTCCACTACTACACAGACCGACGGAACAACAAACGCACTCCGACAGATGGAACAGCAGCTGGAAGAGACTGGACGGAGCAGCATCAGATCAGCCGCCGAAGCCGTAGAGGGTGCGCCCCTGTCGCTTGAGCGCGTAGACGACGTCCATGGCGGTGACGGTCTTGCGGCGGGCGTGCTCGGTGTAGGTGACGGCGTCGCGGATGACGTTCTCGAGGAAGATCTTGAGCACGCCGCGGGTCTCCTCGTAGATGAGCCCCGAGATGCGCTTCACGCCGCCCCGCCGCGCCAGCCGCCGGATCGCCGGCTTCGTAATGCCCTGGATGTTGTCCCGCAGCACCTTCCGGTGGCGCTTGGCGCCGCCCTTACCCAGACCCTTCCCGCCCTTGCCGCGGCCGGACATGGTGGTGGCTTGGAGCTCCGAGCAGATGGAATTGGATGGAGACGGTGGAGCGGTGGCGGCGGCTGCTGCTCGGGAGTGAGAATCGAAGGGAAATTTAACAAGGGAGGAGGGTGCGGCCTGCCGTTGGATCTGGACGAAAATGGACGGTCAGGATCTCGATCCGAGGAGAGATGGCACGGATCGCTGACACGGTCTCAAATGTCATCGTCCAATGAGGCGGGAGGCAGCTCAAAATATTGGATTTTGCCGGTTCCAAGCGAGCCATTTGCTTTCTTGCGACAAAATTCGTGTGTTCGTTCATCATCTGAGAACTGACAAGCAAGGACTTTTTTTTATTTTACTAAGGAAATTATAGATTTCATGGCATTGGAAATCGCCGGCACTCTGAGGATGCAGGTCTGCCTCGTCCGTTGGGATTCATTTCCTCTCTTGCAAGGTGATTGACAAAGCTTCCTTCTCTCGATCTCCGCCGGCAAACACGTGGATTCGCCCACCCTCTGCCTGTCGTTTCAGCGGGCGGTGGCAGGGAGGGGAATCTTTGTGCCTCGGCTCCTATAAATAGATACTCCCTCTGTTTTCATCTACTCCTCATATTAGCTTTGACCAAGTTTCTCGAAAACAATCTAAACTTTCAAAATAACAAATATATATATGGTATGAAAATATATTGAGTGATGATTCTAATGATAGTGATTTGCTATTGTGGATGTTAACAATGTTTTATATAAACTTGGTCAAAGTTTACAAGTTTGACTCGAGACAAAGCTAATATGTGAAGTAAATAAAAACGAAAGGAGTAGGTTAGGTTTTAGTCCTCTTAGGGGCGACCCTTGTGGAGATGGTGACGCTTCATCTTCGAGTCGATTTTTGAGCTCCGATCCTCCTTAAGTTCGTTCTTTGGGACGGATTAGATGGAGCTTTGATATGGATTCTCGTCGACTCGTCGAGGCGGCAAGGTTAGGATTCTCGTTGTGCGTACTCGATGGCGAGATTTGGCGTCAGGTTCTTTGGGCCGATTTAAGGGTTCAACGGTGACAACTGCAGCTCCGGAGCGCTAGTCCCTAGTGGCATGTGCATAACACTTCCTGGATGTCATTGACAAGGCCAGGCAGACTCAGGTATGGAAGCGTCAACAACGGCGCATCGACAACGACAATAGTCGGTCAATGATCCAGAGCCTTCAATGTAAATTTTCATTATATTTTATGATGATGTGTGCTTTGGTGAACATTTATGATAGATCTGAGTCATTTTCGTAAAAAAACAAAATCCGCCCCATCCTCCCATCCGCGCGGAGGAAGAAATACTATTTGGCGTTGTTGTAATTATCCTTAGGCAAACAGGCACATACTCTACACGGGACTCTCTGCCACGCAATGGCGAAGGTTATACCATGGCAACACTGCAACATTTGCTAGTCGCGACCGATAGGCATGTGATAGAGAGACTCAAGGTGTGATCTGCGAAGAAAAACCGTGCAAGAGCATGGATGTGAAGACCGTCACCGCAACATTGGCATTGGCGTAACAACAAGACTGAGGTCGGCTCAAGGATGTGTGTTTTAAATTTATTATGTCATCATAGGAAGTACTACGTACCATACTAGCGACCGTCGGGTACAAACACCTCATGGCGAGTAGCCCCTTGGTTTTGGAGGAGGTTCTTGAGCGTAAAAAATATCCATAGAAACGAAACAAATCCACCTTGAAACTCAAATGATTTTGTGAGGTGTTTGATATTCTTAAAAAAATGTGTTTCTTCTCAAGTAGAAGTCCAATCATTATACCAGTAGTCATGTACATCTAAATGCACATTTTATACAATTTATTACATCATACAAATATGTAATGACATTTGCAAACAAGGTGAGGGCGAAAGTCTTGCTTGCATTAATTGTTGACATTGGACAGAGGTCGATGGCTTTAGGAGGAAACAATGTGGGCTTCCCTACCTCTGAGAAAACCTATCCCCCGATTCCAACGCGAGTAACCAGATCTCTTTCTTGTATGGGATCATGGCACAATGATTTTTCTTTTTGCGGAAGACGCCATCTAGCATAGTGTTGTATGTGAACAAGCGCCGAACGGTAGAGATGGTGGTTGATGCCTTTGGCGAATTGAGAAATGAGTTTGTCCTTTTTCTGGTGAAAACATGTGATCTAGCTATAACGTACATGTGACCACGGTACCCTTCTTGAAGGTGTTAGCTTGAGGGGTGATAAACCACAAACTAACTTTTTTTGGTTAGACCAAATAGCATCCCCGAATGATCACCTATTTCTTAGTGAAGTTGTTGACTTCAAGTACAATGCTCTCGGGTAATTTTTGTATTATTGTGCTAGTGCATTTTGGTCCTTGCCGTTAAGATTGTGCGAAATGATGGAGAAAATGACTGTCATGAGGCCGATTATGAAGATGATAGACTAGGAATTTAGTTTCTTTTTTGTAAAAATATTTCTTCGTCTTCATGCCTAACCATTTCCAAATTTCCAAGTAGTTAAATAATTCTACTTCCAAGACATAAACAATAATAACTTAGTTCCTTGTACATATGCTCACATTATAAAGAGTGGTCAGTTTTGTGTTGCATGCTTGAGTGTGATGAATAGTTCAATTGTATGGTTCTTAATTTTGTGTCAACCATTTTTGGGTGTTGTGCGATTATGTTTTCGTGAGCTGTCTACGACACCAGACATATCGTAGACGGTTTTGAGAGTTATGGTATGTGATATGAAGATATCCATATGGTTGAAAAGTCGTCTGTGATATTACGGAGATATCACATACTGTCAACCGTGGACGGCTCGAGGAACCTTTTTTTTCCTTCAGGAAGATTGTATTGTTCTTACAAAACTATATGTGATGTCACATACATGATAATGCACCATTGACCATATAAATAAACGTAAGAAAAAAACTACCAACTCTGTAATTTGCAAGACATCCTATATATGATCGGAGATTGCCTTCCAGCAGAGTTTCCTTCCATGGTCTTCTCAAGAGGAAGAATGCCGACTGTGCCTTGCTATCCCCAGCCTTGAAAATAGTGACCCCGCCATCTTGCCAACATTCTTTACTAATATTTCAAACAACTGTAACATTCTCTAACATGAATTAAAGAAGTACAAAAGGTAAAGATTCAACACAAAGACACAAAAAGTAAATGACTCGACTAAGAGAAACAACGGTTCCTAGGCTTGGCTCATAATTAATCCGAAGGTTCGATCCAGATGAGCGATTTAAGTCGAGAGGGAGAAGCCTAAAAGAGATATGCCACGATGCCTCGTGCACATACCCATCGTAACACGGCTGCCCCGACTAACAAAAAGGTAGCAATTAAAGTTTCCCACTCATACGACTTAAAGCTAGTGGGTTGCTACTTGTGATCTGCGTTGGTTTTTTCCCTGAAGAGGAAGGGATGATGCAGTACAGTAGAGATAAGTATTTCCCTCAGTTATGAAACCAAGGTTATCAATCCAGTAGGAGAATCACGCAACACCTCGTTAGCAGTACCTGCACACAAACAACAAATCCTTGCACCCAACGCAAACAAGGGGTTGTCAATCCCTTGGCGGTTAATTGCAAAATTAAATTGTATGGTGATAGATAGATAGATTAAACAAAAATACAAAATAAAATAAATAAAGAAAAAGTGCAGCAAGGTATTTTTAGGATTTTTAATATATGAATTAAGTAGACCCGGGGGCCATAGTTTTCACTAGAGGCTTCTCTCGAGAAAATAGCATACGGTGGGTAAACAAATTACTGTTGGGCAATTGATAGAAAAGCAAATAATCATGACGATATCCAAGGCAATGATCATGTATATAGGCATCACGTCCGAGACAAGTAGACCGACTCCTGCCTGCATCTACTACTATTACTTCATCCATCGACCGCTATCCAGCATGCATCTAGAGGATTAAGTTCATAAAGAACGGAGTAACGCCTTAAGCAAGATGACATGATGTAGACAAAGTAAACTCACGCATGAATAAACCCCATATTTTTACCCTTAATAGCAATGATACATACTTAGCATGTCCCTTTCTGTCACTGGGATTGAGCACCGCAAGATCGAACCCATTACAAAGCACCTCTTCCCATGGCAAGATAAATCAATCTAGTTGGCCAAACCAAATCAATAGATCGGAGAAGAAATACGAAGCTATAATAATCATGCATAAAAGAGTTCAGAGAAGACTCAAATAATATTCATGGATAATCTGATCATAAACTCACAATTCATCGGATCCCAACAAACACACCGCAAAAAGTGATTACATCGGATAAAACTCCAAGAACATCGAGGAGAACATTGTATTGAAGATCAAAAAGAGAGAAGAAGCCATCTAGCTACTAACTATGGACCCGAAGGTCTGTGGTAAACTACTCACGCATCATCGGAAGGGCAGCAAGGTTGATGTAGAGCCCCTCCGTGATCGAATCCCCCTCCGGCGGAGTGCCGGAAAAGGCCCCCAGATGGGATCTCTCAAGAACAGAAGCTTGCGGCGGCATAAAAAGTATTTCGTGGACTCCTCTATTGGTTTCCCGATTTTTGAGAATTTATAGTGCTGAAATTAGGTCAAAAGGGGCAGAGGTGGGCCCACGAGGCACTAGGGCGCGCCTGCCCCCCCCCCCCCCCAAGCGCGCCCTGGTGGCTCGTGGCCACCTCCTGGGGCTTCTGGCCTTCTCCCGAAGCTTCTAGTGTTTGTTATGTCCATAAAAAAATCTTCAAAAAGTTTCGTGGCATTTGGACTTCGTTTGGTACTGATATTCTGGAAAACCAAAAAACAGGCAAAAAACAGCAACTGGCACTAGGCACTAAGTTAATAGGTTAGTCCCAAAAAATGATATATAATTGCTTGTAAATGTATATAAAACATCCAAGATTGATAATATAACAGCATGGAACAATAAAAAATTATAGATACGTTGCAGACGTATCAGCATCCCCAAGGTTAATTCTTGCTCGTCCTCGAGTAGGTAAATGATAAAAACAGAATTTTTGATGTGGAATGTTGCCTATCATATTCATCATATTCTTTTCTTTTGTAGCATGGACATATGGACTTGAATGATTCAAAGCAATAGTCTATAGTTTGACATGAAGATATAAATACTCAAGCATACTAACAAGCAACCATGCCTTTCAAAATACCAACGCTAAAGAAAGTTATCCCTAGCCCATTATGCTCAATCATTGATCCATTCATGAAACACACTCCATATTAGCTACACACAATGCACAAGTATGACAATAGTGCTCTCTAGTTGGTGCTTTATAAGAGAAGATGGAGACTCAAATAAAAATAAAAATTGCATAAAAGTAAATAGATAGGCCCTTCGCAGAGGGAAGCAGAGATTTGCTAATGTGCCAGAGCTCAAAGCTTAAATTAGAGAGATAAAAAAATATTTTGAGAGGCATGCTTTTCCTGTCAACGAAAACGACCGAGAATTTCCAATATCTTCCATGCTAGACACATTATAGGCGGTTCCCAAATAGAAAGTAAAGTTTATTTCCTTTCCACCATTCTTTCACAATCCATGGCTAGCCGTATCCACGGGTGCCCTCCATACCAACACTTTCCAAGGAATTTTGTTGTTATTAATTTTTGATTCATTGTGGGACTGGGCATCCCTATTACCTGCAACTCTCTCGTGCAATGACAAGTGAATAAACACTCATCGTGAGAATAACACACCTAGCATGGAAAATATTGGCCACCCCGTGCCGCTTCATGAGCGGTACGGTCACACAAAACCGAAAATTTATTTTGAAAATTAGAGTTGGCACACGTAAATTTACTTGGAACGGCATGGAAATACCGCATATAGGTAGGTATGGTGGACTCATCTGGCACAACTTGGGTTTAAAGAGTTTGGATGCACAAGCAGTACTTCTGCTTAGTACAAATGAAGGCTAGCAAATAGATTGAGAAGCGACCAACCAAAAAGCGAAAACGGTCATAAACATGCATTGAACATAACTAACACCGAATAATGCACCATAAGTAGGATATAATTTCGTTGCATAATGATGACCCACAAGTATAGGGGATCAATCGTAGTCCTTTCGATAAGTAAGAGTGTTGAACCCAACGAGGAGCAGAAGGAAATGACAAGCGGTTTTCAACAAGGTATTTTCTGCAAGCACTGAAATTATCGGTAACAAGTAGTTTGATAGCAAGATAATTTGTAACAAGTGACAAGTAGCAATAGTAACAAAGAGTGCAGCAAGGTGGCCCAATCCTTTTTGTAGCAAAGGACAAGCCGGAACGATCTCTTATAATAAGCAAATCGTTCTCGAGGACACATGGGAATTTCATCTAGTCACTTTCATCATGTTGGTTTGATTCGCGTTCGCTACTTTGATAATTTGATATGTGGGTGGACTGGTGCTTGGGTGCTGTTCTTACTTGAACAAGTCTCCCACTTATGATTACCCCCTTTCGCAAGCATCCGCAACTACGAAAGAAGACTTAAGATAACTCTAACCATAGCATTAAACATATGGATCCAAATCAGCCCCTTACGGAATAGCGCATAAACTAGGGTTTAAGGTTCTGTCACTCTAGCAACCCATCATCTAATTACTAATCCACAATGCATTCCCTTAGGCCCAAAGATGGTGAAGTGTCATATAGTCGACGTTCACATGACACCACTAAGAGAATCAACAACATACATATCATCAAAATATCGAACGAATACCAAATTCACATGATTACTTATGACAAGACTTCTCCCATGTCCTCAAGAACAAAAGTAGCTACTCACAAACCATATTCATGTTCAAGATCAGAGGGGTATTGAATAGCATATTGGATCTGAACATATAATCTTCCCCCAAGTAAACCAACTAGCATCAACTACAAGATGTAATCAACACTACTAGCAACCCACAGGTACCAATCTGAGGTTTTGAGACAAAGATTGAATACAAGAGATGAACTAGGATTTGAGATGAGATGGTGCTGTTGAAGATGTTGATGAAGATTGGTCCTCCCACGATGAGAGGATCGTTGGTGATGTCGATGGCTCCGATTTCCCCCTCCCGGAGGGAAGTATCCCCGGCGGAATCGCTCCGCCGGAGAGCAAAATAGCTTCGGCCCTGGTTCCACCTTGAGATGGCGGCGCACCGTCCCAAAAGTCTTCTCCTTATTTTTTTTCTAGGGAAAATGGGCTTATATATCAGAAAATGGGCACCGGAGGCTGGCCAGAGGCCCCACAAGCCACCAGGGCGCGCCTGGGGGGGGTGGCGCGCCCTGGTGCCTCGTGGGCACCTGGGTGGCCCCCTCTGGTATTTCTTTCTTTCAATATTTTTTATTTATTCCAAAATAAATCTTCGTGAAATTTTAGCTCATTTGGAGATGTGCAGAATAGGTATCTCTGACATAGCTTTTTCAAGTCCAGAATTCCAGCTGCCGGCAATCTCCCTCCTTGTGTAAATCTTGCATATTAAGATAGAAAAGGCATTAGAATTGCTCCACAAAGTGTTATATTGATTAAAAACACTATAAATAACAGTAGGAAAACATGATGCAAAATGGACGTATCAACTCCCCCAAGCTTAGACCTCGCTTGTCCTCAAGCGAAAGCCGATATCGATAATCATGTCCACATGTTTAGAGAGAGATGTGTCGATAAAAACAAAGTACGGACATAGTAGCATCATGATCATTATTATAACAACAATATTTATTATCATAAAACTTCTCATGAGCAAGTAACAATTCATCACAACAATGAAGTATAAGGCATAAACTTTCTTGAAAACTAACAAACTATGTTCTCAGTCAACAATGCAATTGCAATTCATCATATTTTCAGGAAGGGTCTCATGTAGGAGCTTTTTAGCAAGTCCACATACTCAACCATCATATAGTCTTCCATGATTGCTAACACTCACAACATATATATGGAGCAAAACGTTTTAGCCAGACACATAGAAAGATAGGGGCTTATAGTTTCGCCTCCCAACTTATTCACCTCAAGGGTGATGTCAACAATAATAACTCATGATCACTCATATCCAACTGGATATATATGCCTAGATCTTTCCCCACTACATGATGCTTGCAAAAGAGAAAAATAAAATGGAATAGAGGAGAACACTATTGACTCTTGCATAAAAAGTAAATATATAAAAGTAAAAGATAGGCCCTTCGTAGAGGGAAGCAGAGGTTGTCATGCGCTTTTTGTTGTTGGATGCACAAGCTCTTAATGCAAAGGAACGTCACTTTATATTGCCCCTTGTGATAGCAACCTTTATTATGCAGTCCGTCGCTTTTATTTCTTTGCCATCACAAGTTCGTACAAAGCTTATTTTCCCTTACAATAAAAGTTCATACACATTTAGAGGCAATTTTTATTGCTTTTTGCACCGATGACAACTTACTTGAAGGATCTTATTCAATCCATAGGTAGGTATAGTGGACTCTCATGACATGAAACTGAGTTTAAGGGTTTTTGATGCACAAGTAGTATCTCTACTTGGTGCGGATTTTTGGCTAGCAAAGATATTGGGCAAGCACCACATGTTGGAGGATCTATGACAATATAACTTCTATGTGAATATAAGCAAACATAATTCATTACGTTGTCTTCCTTGTCCAACGTCAACAATTTGACATAAAATACTTAATGGGGGCTCACAATCATAAAAGATGTCCAAGATAGTGTATTTGCATATGAATCTTCTCTTCCCTTATTAATTTTTTCATGAATTGCATCATTGACCAATGCTATGTTTGTTAACTTTCAATAAATTTTACCACTTATACTTTTCTTTATGTAATGTCATTACTTTCCATAAGATTAGCATATGATCTTTTTCATTATTTTCATTGCTAGGATTGAAACATAAAAGTAAAGAAGCAAAAACACAAACTACTCTTTATTATATAACTCTCAACTCAATTACATAAATAGATAGATCACGAAACTAGCACTCGAAAATAGATCATACTAAACTTTTATTCAACTAAATCACGAAATCACTAAGGATCGATCTAAAAGTAGGTAAAGATAATAAAAGTGATGGTGATACGAAACCGGGGCGCCTCCCCCAAGCCTGGCACAAGCCAAGGGGAGTGCCCATACCCATGTACTCAAGTTTCCTTCTTCGGTGATGGTGGTGGTGATGAAGTGGTGGGCTTGTCCTTCATGACATTAATTAGGATCTCCTTTAGGCTCTGGATTTCCCGGAGCACATGCTGTATCATCTCTGTATTCCTTTGGACTTCGGCCATGATATGCTTATTCTCTGGGCCCCAAGCATTCTTTCCTGCATCACTTTCACTTGGACGAGTGATGTTCCAATTGGAGGGTATGTGCCTACGAGGAGTATTTTCGACCCCATAATTGTGAACCAAATTATGAAAGTTGTTCCGATGTAACCTGTGTAAGGGCCTCCTAGGGGGAAGCCCTTCTTGTACCTCTGGACTCCCATGGCTTGTAATGCTTCTCACGACTTGATGAGGGTTCGGAATTGTGGAGATGCCAGCAAGGGTGCCCCTCTCGGAAGCCGGAGGGTAAACCTCGAGCGAATCTCCATCATCTTCTTCCATGGTAACCTCTCCTTCCTCCCCTCTCCTGAGCTCCATCTGCAGCAACCAAGCGTCGTCTCCCATGTTGTTGGAGGAAGAAGAAGACATGGTGCCTGGCCTCGAAATCTGGCAGAAAACAACACGAAACAATAACAGAGTAGATTTCTACGATACGATGGTCAAAACGTCCGGGAGTTTATATAAATAATTTTTATCTTGCAAAACAAGTATTCCAGAAGAAAACAGAGTCGGGAAGGCTCATGAGGGGCCCACGAGCCACCAGGGCGCGCCTGGGGGGGGCACGCCTTGGTGCCTCGTGTGCAGCTCGTGGGTCCCCTCAGGTGTTTCTTATTTTTGTATTTTTTCTAATATTCCAAAACTGACAGAAAGTATTTTTATGGATTTTTTGGAGTCGGTTTACTTACCGTATCACGTACCTCTTCCTTTTCAGGGTTCTGGAGTGTTCTAGAAGGTCTCTCTTATGTATCCCTCCGGTGTAATTGTTTCAATAATATTAGTTTCAACATTAATGGGAGTACCTGAAATATAGTGCTTAATTCTTTGCCCATTCACCACTCTCGAATTAGTGCCTTCGGAGTTGTTTATTTTGATGGCTCCGGAGCGATAAACTTCTTCGATGATATACGGTCCTTCCCATTTAGAGAGAAGTTTTCCTGCAAAGAATCTCAAACGAGAATTGTACAATAGAACTTGCTCACCCACTTTGAATTCCCATTTTTGAATTCTTTTATCATGCCATCTTTTAACTTTTTCTTTAAACAATTTGGCATTTTCATAAGCTTGGGTTCTCCATTCATCTAGTGAGCTAATATCAAATAATCTCTTTTCACCGGCAAGTTTAAAATCATAATTGAGTTCTTTAATTACCCAATATGCTTTATGTTCTAACTCAAGAGGTAAATGACATGCTTTTCCACAAACCATTTTATAAGGAGACATACCCATAGGATTTTTATAAGCAGTTCTATAAGCCCATAATGCATCGTCAAGTTTCTTAGACCAATTCTTTCTAGATCTATTGACGGTTTTTTGCAAAATTAATTTTATTTCCCTGTTGCTCAATTCTACTTGACCACTAGATTGAGGGTGATAGGGAGATGCAATTCTATGGTTGACATCATATTTAGCAAGCAGTTTACGGAATGCACCATGAATAAAATGTGAACCACCATCAGTCATTAAATATCTAGGGACTCCAAACCTCGGGAAAATAACTTCTTTAAGCATTTTAATAGAAGTGTTATGATCAGCACTACTAGTTGGAATAGTTTCTACCCACTTAGTAACGTAATCAACAGCAACTAAAATATGAGTATACCCATTGGATTTAGGAAAAGGTCCCATATAATCAAATCCCCAAACATCAAATGGTTCAATAGCAAGTGAATAATTCATAGGCATTTCCTGACGTCTACCAACATTACCAATTCTTTGACATTCATCACAAGATAAGACAAACTTACGAGCATCCTTGAAAAGAGTAGGCCAATAAAAACCAGATTGTAATACCTTGTGTGTAGTTCTGTCTCCCGCGTGGTGTTCTCCGTAAGCCTCGGAATGACACTTCCATAGGATTTGTTCCTGTTCATGCTCAGGTATACAACGTCTAATAATACCATCTACCCCTTCTTTATAAAGATGTGGGAGGCGCGCCCTGGTGCCTCGTGGGCCGCCTGTGGCCCTTCTTTAGAAAAGAGCTTGATGTCTACTACACAACTTATTCTTGTAGACTCGTGTTGGGCCTCCAAGCGCAGAGTTTTGTAGGACAGTAGCAATTTTCCCTCAAGTGGATGACCTAAGGTTTATCAATCCGTGGGAGGCGTAGGTTGAAGATGGTATCTCTCAAACAACCCTGCAACCAAATACAAGAAATCTCTTGTGTCCCCAACACACCCAATACAATGGTAAATTGTATAGGTGCACTAGTTCGGAGAAGAGATGGTGATGAAAGTGTAGTATGGATAGTAGATATAGGTTTTTGTAATCTGAAAATATAAAAACAGCAAGGTAGCAAGTAACAAAAGTGAGCACAAACGGTATTGCAATGCTTAAAAACAAGGCCTAGGGTTCATACTTTCACTAGTGCAATCTCTCAACATTGTTGACATAGTTGAATCATATGTAAATCCCTCACGTGCAACAAAGAGTTCACTCCAAAGTCACAAATAGCGGAGAACAAACGAAGAAATTGTTGTAGGGTACGAAACCACCTCAAAGTTATCAATCTTATGAGCCATCCCCATTAATTGTCACGAACAGCCCTAGAGTTCATACTAGAATAACACCTTAAGATACACATCAACCAAAACCCTAATGTCACCTAGGCACTCCAATGTCACCACGAGTACCCACGGGTTTGATTATACGATATGCATCACACAATCTCAGATTCATCTATTCAAACCAACACAAAGAACTTCAAAGAGTGCCCCAAAGTTTCTACCGGAAAGTCAAGACGAAAACGTGTGCCAACCCTTATGCATAAATCCCCAAGGTCACGGAACCCGCAAGTTGATCACCAAAACATACATCAAGTGACTCAAGTGAATATCCCATTGTCACCACAGATATCCATATGCAAGACATACATCAAGTGTTCTCAAATCCTTAAAGACTCAATCCGATAAGAAAACTTCAAAGGGAAAACTCAATTCATCACAAGAAGATAGAGAGGGGAAAACTCCATATGATTCATCTATATCAACAAAGCTCGCGATACATCAAGATTGTGCCATCTCAAGAACACGAGAGAGAGAGAGAGAGATCAAACACATAGCTACTGGTACAAACCCTCAGCCCCGAGGGTGAACTACTCCCTCCTCGTCATGGAGACCGCCGGGATGATGAAGATGGCCTCCGGTGATGCTTTCCCCCCTCCGGCAGGGTGCCGGAAAAGGGCTGTAGATGGGATCTCTCTGGTACAGAAGCTTGCGGCGGCGTAAAAACTCATCTAGGTTAACTTTTGGGGTTTCTAAATATATATGATTTTTTGGCGTTGGAATCACGCGAAGAAGGGCCACAGGGGGCCCACGAGGCACCAGTGCGTGCCTGGGGGGGGGGGGTGGCACGCCCTGGTGGCTCGTGGAGCCCCTGTGGGTCTTCTGGCCTCCTCCCGAAGCTTCTAGTGTTTATCTTGTCCAATAAAAAATCTCCAAAAAGTTTCGTGGCATTTGGACTTCGTTTGGTATTGATTTTCTGTAAAACAAAAACAGGGCAGAAAATAGCAACTGGCACTGGGCACTAGGTCAATATGTTAGTCCATGAAAATCATAAAAAAGCCATATAAAAGTGCACCAAAATCATACAAAACTATAATAAGCATGGCATGAATACTTCATAAATTATAGATACGTTGGAGACGTATCAGCATCCCCAAGCTTAATTCTGCTCGTCCTCGAGTAGGTATATGATAAAAGAAATAATTTATGAAGTGTGAATGCTAGCATAGTGCATAAGTTTGATCAATGATAATTTTAATCACTTTTTCTAGCATCATAACAGCAACTTTTTCTCATAAAAGTCATCATGATAAAGTAGTAATTAAAAACAGAAATTTTGATGTGGAATGCTACCTATCATAATCATCATATAATCTTTTCTTTTGTTGCATGGACATTGGACTTGAATGATTCAAAGCAAGATCATTATTATAACAGCAATATTTATTATCATAAAACTTCTCATGAGCAAGTAACAATTCATCACAACAATAAAGTATAAGGCATAAACTTTCTTGGAAACTAACAAACTATTTTAGTCAACAATGCAATTGCAATTCATCATATTTTCAGGAAGGGTCTCATGTAGGAGCTTTTTAGCAAGTCCACATACTCAACCATCATTTAGTCTTCTATGATTGCTAACACTCACGACATATATATGGAGCAAAAGTTTCAGCCAGACACATAGAAAGATAGGAGCTTGTGATTTCGCCTTCCAACTTATTCACCTCAAGGGTGATGTCAACAATAATAACTCATGATCACTCATATCCAATTGGATATATGTGCCTAGATCTTTCGCCACCACATGATGCTTGCAAAAGAGAAAAATAAAAAGGAAGTAGAGGAGAACACTATTGACTCTTGCATAAAAAGTAAATACATAAAAGTAAATACAGAAAAGTAAAAGATAGGCCCTTCGCAGAGGGAAGCACAGGTTGTCATGCGCTTTTTGTTGTTGGATGCACAAGCCCTTAATGCAAAGGAACGTCACGTTATATTGCCCCTTGTGATAGCAACCTTTATTATGCAGTCCGTCACTTTTATTTCTTTACCATCACAAGTTCGTACAACGCTTATTTCCCTTACAATAAAAGTTCAGACATATTTAGAGGCAATTTTTATTGCTTTTTGCACCGATGACAACTTACTTGAAGGATCTTATTCAATCCATAGGTAGATATGGTGGACACTCATGGGAAGAAACTGGGTTTAAGGGTTTTGGATGCACAAGTAGTATCTCTACTTGGTGCGGATTTTTGGCTAGCAAAGATATTGGGCAAACACCACATGTTGGAGGATCTATAACAATATAACTTCTATGTGAATATGAACAAACACAATTCATTACGTTCTCTTCCTTTTCCAACGTCAACACTTTGACATAAAATACTTAATGGGGGCTCACAATCATAAAAGATGTCCAAGATAGTATATTTGCATGTGAATCTTCTCTTCCCTTATTAACTTTTTCATGAATTGCATCATTGACTAATGCTATGCTTGTTAACCTCCAATAAATTTTACCACTTATACTTTTCTTTATGTAATGTCATTACTTTACATAAGATTAGCATATGATCTCTTTCATTATTTTCATTGCAAGGAATCACACTTATCATATCCAATGATCTATATGAAAGTTTTTATTATATCCCTCTCGAATATTCATCATCTTGGGACCAAATTCATATCTTGTGCAAATTACCATTACTATTATTAACTCTCAAAAAGATATAAGTGAAGCATGAGAATTAATGACAAACTACTCCAAAGTATATAAGCAAAGATCAATGAGTAGTGAAGTAAATAGGTAGCTATGTGAGCACTCTCTCTCATTTAAAAATTTCAGATCTTAAGTATTTTATTCAAACAGAAAATAAAACAAAATAAAATGACATTTAAAGGATAGCACATATCATGTGAAGAAGTAAAAACTTGGGTTCAATCGAGACTAACCGACAGCTGATGAAGAAAAGTGATGGGATGCCTACCGGGGCATCCCCAAGCTTGAATGCTTGATACTTCTTGGAATATTAACTTGGGGAGACTTGTGCATCCCCAAGCTTGAACTCTTGTGTCTCGTTAATTCTTCTCATATAATAGTTTTCCTAAGTTTCAAAAACTTCATCCACACAAAACTTGACAAGAACTTGTGAGATATGTTAGTATAAATCCACTCAAAACCTCGACATTCTCTACTGTAGCAAAACACTAAAATTATAATTAAACATTGAATACTAAATGCCTCTGCATATTTAATACTCCTATCCTCAAATAGAATCATTAAACAAGCCAACATATGCAAACAATGCAAACATAACAGCAATCTGCCTAAACAGGACAGTCTGTAAAGGATAATTAAGAATCCATACTTAGATAACTCAACAAATTCTGAAAATTTGCCACACTGGAAATAATTTATCAAAGTTGACGGTGTCAAAATTTCAAGATTTTATCACATTCTGACATTTCTGGGAAATTTAATCAATAGCAGCAAACTTTCTGTTTTGAAACAGCAACTCATGAACTTGCAAAATAAGCATGGTAAAGGCTATACTTGGCATTTTATTGAACTAAAAGACACAAAATATGATTATTGATAGCAGAAACAAATATCAACAGAAGAAAATGACGCTCCAAGAAAAACTCATATTATGTGACGAATAAAAATATAGCTCCAAGTGAGGTTACCGATAATGTTGAAGACGAAAGAGGGGATGCCTTCCGGGGCATCCCCAAGCTTGGTTGCTTGGGTCTTCCTTGAATATTACGTTGGGGTGCCTTGGGAATCCCCAAGCTTAGGGTCTTGCTGCTCCTTATTCTCCTCATATCGATATCTCACCCAAAACTTGAAAACTTCAATCACACAAAACTTAACAGAACTTCGTGAGAACGGTTAGTATGATAAAGAATAAACCATCACTTAGGTACTGTCCAAGACAAGATTCACAATTGTTCCCATATAATGCCTACTGTATTCTATCATTTCCACAATTTATATCTCATAATATAAGCTATGGAAACATTAAAAAAAGCAAATTATGCATTGAAAATAGAATCTGTCAAAAACAGAACAGTCTGTAATGATCTGAGCAACTACCATACTTATGGAACTCTAAAAATTCTGAAAAATTAGGAAAACGTCAAAAATTTGCATATAAATACAGTGTAAAAATTTCAGAACTTTTGGACACTCCAGTAAAATCTGGTAAATTAAACGCTGGAGGCAAAAGTTTCTGTTTTTGCAGAGAATTGAATCAACAAGTATCCACACTATCCCAAAGGTTTTACTTGGCACTTTATTGAAAGAAAACACATAAAACATGATTACTACAGTAACTTAATCATGTGAACACACTAAAACAGAAAAGATACATATTGGGTTGCCTCCCAACAAGCGCTTTTCTTTAAAGCCTTTTAGCTAGGCATGATGATTTCAATGATGCTCGCATAAAAGTAAAGAATTGAAACACGAAGAGAGCATCATGAAGCATATGACTAGCACATTTAAGCCTAACCCACTTCCTATGCATAGGGATTTTGTGAGCAAATAGTTTATGGGAGCAAGAATCAACTAGCATAGGAAGGCAAAACAAGCATGACTTCAAAACTTTCAACACATAGAGAGGAAACTTGATATTATTAAAATATGTAGAAGCATATATTCCTCTCTCAAAATAATTTTCACTAGCATCATGAAGAAATTCAACAATATATCCATCACACAAAGCATTCTTGTCATGATACATAAGCATAGAAATCTTACTTCTCTCCACATAAGCAATTTTCTTCTCATTCAAAATAGTGGGAGCAAACTCAACAAAATAATTATCATGAGATAATTGATTGGCATAATCAAATTGAACATTAAAATCATGATGACAAGTTTCATGGTTATCATTATTCTTTATAGCATACAAGTCATCACAATAATCATCATAGATAGCAACTTTGTTGTCATAATCAATTGAAACCTCTTTCAAAATAGTGGAATCATCATTAAATAAATTTATGGCCTCTCCAAATCCACTTTCATCAATATAATCATCATAAATAGGAGGCATGCAATTATCATAACAAATTTGCACATCAAAACTTGGGGGAGTAAAAATATCATCTTCATCAAACATAGCATCCCCAAGCTTGTAGTTTTGCATATCATTAGCATCATGGATATTCAAAGAATTCATACTAGCAACATTGCAATCATGCTCATCATTCAAATATTTTATGCCAAACATTTTATTAAATTCTTCTTCTTTCAATTGGGCACAATTTTCCTTTCCATCATTTTCACGAAAGACATTATAAAGATGAATAATATGAGGCAACCTCAATTCCATTTTTTATAGTTTTCTTTTATAAGCCAAACTAGTGATAAAAAAGAAACTAAAAGATTCGATTGCAAGATCTAAAGATATACCTTCAAGCACTCACCTCCCCGGCAACGGTGCTAGAAAAGAGCTTGATGTCTACTACACAACTTATTTTTGTAGACTCGTGTTGGGCCTCCAAGCACAGATTTTTATAGGACAGTAGCAATTTTCCCTCAAGTGGATGACCTAAGGTTTATCAATCCGTGGGAGGCGTAGGTTGAAGATGGTATCTCTCAAACAACCCTGCAACCAAATACAAGAAATCTCTTGTGTCCCCAACACACTCAATACAATGGTAAATTGTATAGGTGCACTAGTTCGGCGAAGAGATGGTGATAAAAGTGTAGTATGGATAGTAGATATAGGTTTTTGTAATCTGAAAATATAAAAACAGCAAGGCAGCAAGTAACAAAAGTGAGCACAAACGGTATTGCAATGCTTAAAAACTAGGCCTAGGGTTCATACTTTCACTAGTGCAATCTCTCAACATTGTTGACATAGTTGAATCATATGTAAATCCCTCACGTGCAACAAAGAGTTCACTCCAAAGTCACAAATAGCGGAGAACAAACAAAGAAATTGTTGTAGGGTATTAAACCACCTCAAAGTTATCCTTTCCGATCAATCTTATGAGCCATCCCCATTAATTGTCACGAACAGCCCTAGAGTTCGTACTAGAATAACACCTTAAGATACACATCAACCAAAACCCTAATGTCACCTAGGCACTCCAATGTCACCACGAGTACCCACGGGTTTGATTATACGATATGCATCACACAATCTCAGATTCATCTATTCAAACCAACATAAAGAACTTCAAAGAGTGCCCCAAAGTTTCTACCGGAAAGTCAAGACGAAAACGTGTGCCAACCCTTATGCATAAATCCCCAAGGTCACGGAACCCGCAAGTTGATCACCAAAACATACATCAAGTGACTCAAGTGAATATCCCATTGTCACCACAGATATCCATATGCAAGACATACATCAAGTGTTCTCAAATCCTTAAAGACTCAATCCGATAAGAAAACTTCAAAGGGAAAACTCAATTCATCACAAGAAGATAGAGAGGGGAAAACTCCATATAATTCATCCATATCAACAAAGCTCGCGATACATCAAGATTGTGCCATCTCAAGAACACGAGAGAGAGAGAGAGATCAAACACATAGCTACTGGTACAAACCCTCAGCCCCGAGGGTGAACTACTCCCTCCTCGTCATGGAGACCGCCGGGATGATGAAGATGGCCTCTGGTGATGCTTTCCCCCCTCTGGCAGGGTGCCGGAAAAGGGCTATAGATGGGATCTCTCTGGTACAGAAGCTTGCGGCGGCGTAAAAACTCATCTAGGTTAACTTTTGGGGTTTCTGAATATATATGATTTTTTGGCGTTGGAATCACGCGAAGAAGGGCCACAGGGGGCCCATGAGGCACCAGGGCGCGCCTTGGGGGGGGGGTGGCGCGCCCTGGTGGCTCGTGGAGCCCCTGTGGGTCTTCTGGCCTCCTCCCGAAGCTTCTAGTGTTTAATTGGCCAATAAAAATCTCCAAAAAGTTTCGTGGCATTTGGACTTCGTTTGGTATTGATTTTCTGTAAAACAAAAACAGGGCAGAAAACAGCAACTAGCACTGGGCACTAGGTCAATGTGTTAGTCCATGAAAATCATAAAAAATCCATATAAAAGTGCACCAAAATCATACAAAACTATAATAAACATGGCATGAATACTTCATAAATTATAGATACGTTGGAGACGTATCAGTGGGTCATCCCAGAAGTAATGTCTTAAATCAAAGAAGAACTTTTTTCTTTTGTTGGTATGTGAAACTAGGTGGTATAAATTTAGCAACAATATAATTAGCGTAGTCCGCATACCAAGGAGTATTACGAGAAGCATTTATGACAGCTAATTGTTCATCAGGAAAATCATCATTAATAGGAAGTGGGTCATCAAGAACATTTTCCATTCTAGACAAATTATCTGCTACGGGATTCTCAGCTCCCTTTGTATCAATAATATGCAAGTCTAATTCTTGTAGTAATAGAACCCACCTAATGAGTCTAGGCTTAGCATCTTTCTTTTCCATAAGATATTTAATAGCAGGATCGGTGTGAACAGTTACTTTAGAATCAACTATGTAAGATCTGAATTTATCACATGCAAACACAACTACTAGAAATTCTTTCTTAGTAGTAGCATAATTTCTTTGGGCACTGTCTAGAGTTTTACTAGCATAATGGATAACATTTAATTTCTTATCAACTCTCTGTCCTAGAACAGCACCAACAACATAATCACTAGCATCACACATAATTTCAAAAGGCAAGTTCCAATCAGGTGGTTGAACAATAGGTGCAGTGGTTAAGGCTTTCTTAAGTGTTTCAAAGGCTTCTACACAATCATCATCAAAAACAAATGGAACATCTTTTTGCAAGAGATTGGTAAGAGGTCTAGAAATTTTAGAGAAGTCTTTAATAAACCTCCTATAGAAACCAGCATGACCAAGGAAACTTCTTATACCTTTAATATCTTTAGGACATGGCATTTTCTCAATAGCATCAACTTTAGCTTTATCAACTTCAATACCTCTTTCAGAAATTTTATGCCCCAAGACAATACCTTCATTCACCATAAAGTGGCACTTCTCCCAATTCAAGACAAGATTATTTTCTTCACATCTCTGCAAAACTAGATCAAGGTTGCTTAAGCAATCATCAAAAGAAGTTCCGTAAACGGAAAAATCATCCATGAAAACCTCAACAATCTTTTCACAAAAGTCAGAGAATATAGCAGTCATACATCTTTGAAAGGTAGCAGGTGCATTGCATAAACCAAAAGGCATACGTCTATAAGCATAAGTTCCAAAAGGACAAGTAAAGGTGGTTTTCTCTTGATGTACAGGTGATACAGGTATTTGAGAGAAACCAGAATAACCATCTAGAAAGCAAAAGTATGTATGCTTGGACAACCTTTCTAACATTTGATCAATAAAAGGTAAGGGGTAATGATCTTTTCTAGTGGCTTTATTTAATTTTCTAAAATCAATTACCATCCTATAACCAGTTACAATTCTTTGTGGAATGAGTTCATTTTTATCATTAGGAACAACGGTAATACCTCCCTTCTTAGGGACACACTGAACGAGACTTACCCATCTACTATCAACTATGTGATAGCTTATACCTGCTTCCAGAAGCTTTAATATTTCGGTTCTTACCACCTCTTTCATCTTAGGATTTAGTCGCCGTTGGTGGTCGACAACTGGTTTAGCATCAGGCTCCATATTAATTTTGTGCTGACATAGAGTGGGACTAATGCCCTTAAGATCATCAAGAGTATATCCAATAGCAGCTCGATGCTTCCTCAGAGTTTTTAGTAATCTCTTTTCTTCTTGCTCTGAAAGGTTAGCACTAATAATAACAGGATATATCTTCTTTTCATCTAGATAAGCATATTTCAATGTATCAGGCAATTGCTTCAATTCAAATACAGGGTCACCCTTAGGTGGAGGAGGGCCTCCAAGAGTTTCAACAGTCAAATTGTGTTTAAGGATAGGTGGTTGATCAAAGAACATCTTATCTATTTCATTTCTTTCATTCATATGCATATCGTTTTCATGGTCTAGTAAATATTGTTCTAACGGATCAGTAGGAGGTACGGCAATAGAAGCAAGACCAATAATTTCATCTTTACTAGGCAATTCTTTATCATGGGGTTGTCTACGAAACTTGGAAAAATTAAACTCATGAGACATACCACCAAAATCAACACTAACAGTTTCTTTAGCTCAATCAATCTTGGCATTAACAGTGTTCAAGAAGGTTCTACCAAATATAATGGGACAAAAATCGTCTTGTGGAGAACCGAGGACTAGAAAATCAGTAGGGTATTTTATTTTTCCACACAAGACTTCAACATCTCTAACGATCCCAAGCGGTGTGATGGTATCTCTGTTTGCAAGCTTAATAGTAACATCAATGTCCTCTATTTCAATAGGTGCAATATCATTCATAATTTCTTGATATAAGGTAAACGGAATAGCACTCACACTAGCACCCAAATCACATAAGCCATGATAACAATGATCTCCTATTTTAACAGAGACAACAGGCATGCCTACTACAGGTCTATTTTTATCTTTAGGGTCTGGTTTAGCAATTCTAGCTGCTTCATCACAGAAGTAAATAACATGCCCATCTATATTATCGACCAAGAGATCTTTAACCATAGCAACATTAGGTTCAACTTTAATTTGTTTAGAGGGTCTAGGTGCTCTAATATTACTTTTATTAACCACAGTTGATACTTTAGCATGTTCCTTAATCCTAACAGGAAAAGGTGGTTTCTCAATATAAGCAGTGGGTACAACTGGATCAACATGGTAAACAATTGTTTCTTCTTTAACACTAACGGGTTCCTCAATCTTTTCTTTAACAGGGGGATGATATTTAAACCACTTCTCCTTAGGGAGATCAACATGAGTAGCAAATGATTCACAAAAGGAAGCTACTATTTCAGAGTCAAGTCCATATTTAGTGCTAAACTTATGAAAAGCATCGGTAGCCATAAAAGATTTAACACAATCGAACTCAAGTATTATACCTGACTCATTACCTTTGTCGAGTTCCCAATCTTCAGAGTTGCATTTAATTCTTTCCAGAAGATCCCATCTGAATTCAATAGTTCTTTTCATAAAGGAGCCAGTCGAAGAAGAATCGAGCATGGTTTGATTACCATGAGAAAGCCGAGCATAAAAATTCTGTAAGATAATTTCTCTTGAGAGCTCATGATTGGGACATGTGTACATCATGTACTTAAGCCTCCCCCAAGCTTGAGCGATGCTTTCTCCTTCACGAGGCCAAAAATTATATATATAATTCTGATCACGATGAACCAAATGCATAGGATAAAATTTCTGGTGGAATTCCAGTTTCAATCGGTTCCAGTCCCATGTATCAGTATCATCACATAGCCTATACCATGTCAATGCCTTTCCCTCCAAAGATAAAGGGAATACTTTATTCTTAACTCCATCTCCGGATAAACCTGCAAGCTTATTCAATCCACAAATTTCATCCACATAGATCAAGTGCATATCAGGATGTACCGTTCCATCTCCAGCATAAGGATTAGCTAGCAGTTTCTCTATCATACCCGAAGGAATCTCATAATAAATATTTTTAGGAGGTGCAGTAGGTTGAGGAGCAACTATTTGTGCTTCCGGTCGAGGTGAAGATACCCCGAACAAACCCCTCAAAGGATTACTTTCCATAGTGACAAGTAACAGTAAATTTCAGCACGTAATATAAATGTTTCCTTACCAAATTCCACTCACCAGAGGCGCTTCACTCCCCGGAAACGGCGCCAGAAAAGAGTCTTGATGACCCACAAGTATAGGGGATCAATCGTAGTCCTTTCGATAAGTAAGAGTGTCGAACCCAACGAGGAGCGGAAGGAAATGACAAGCGGTTTTCAGCAAGGTATTTTTTGCAAGCACTGAAATTATCGGTAACGAGTAGTTTGATAGCAAGATAATTTGTAACAAGTGACAAGTAGCAATAGTAACAAAGAGTGCAGCAAGGTGGCCCAATCCTTTTTGTAGCAAAGGAAAAGCCGGAATGATCTCTTATAATAAGCAAAGCGTTCTCGAGGACACATGGGAATTTCATCTAGTCACTTTCATCATGTTGGTTTGATTCGCGTTCGCTACTTTGATAATTTGATATGTGGGTGGACCGGTGCTTGGGTTCTGTTCTTACTTGAACAAGCCTCCCACTTATGATTACCCCCTCTCGCAAGCATCCGCAACTACGAAAGAAGAATTAAGATAACTCTAACCATAGCATTAAACATATGGATCCAAATGAGCCCCTTACGGAATAGCGCATAAACTAGGGTTTAAGCTTCTGTCACTCTAGCAACCCATCATCTAATTAGTACTCCACAATGCATTCCCTTAGGCCCAAATATGGTGAAGTGTCATGTAGTCGACGTTCACATGACACCACTAAGAGAATCAACAACATACATATCATCAAAATATCGAACGAATACCAAATTCACATGATTACTTATGACAAGACTTCTCCCATGTCCTCAAGAACAAAAGTAACTACTCACAAACCATATTCATGTTCAAGATCAGAGGGGTATTGAATAGCATATTGGATCTAAACATATAATCTTCCACCAAGTAAACCAACTAGCATCAACTACAAGATGTAATCAACACTACTAGCAACCCACAGGTACCAATCTGAGGTTTTGAGACAAAGATTGAATACAAGAGATGAACTAGGGTTTGAGATGAGATGGTGCCGTTGAAGATGTTGATGAAGATTGTTCCTCCCACGATGAGAGGATCGTTGGTGATGTCGATGGCTCCGATTTTGTGGCACCCCGATCCGCACGGAGCAGGGGGCCTTCGCACGTCAGCCCAGGATAACACCTGACGCATGACAGGTCCATGGTACAGCATGCCAAGCATAACATATATTTCATTTACATGAAATAGAGTATTACATCGCGGGTGAATACAAGGGTTTGCATAGCTCTAAGGCTATCTAAATGGCGGCGGAAGTCTTGGTTTAGCGGCACGTCGTCTCTGGCTGGACTCCACAACTCACAGGACTGGCGAGGTTACGGTCTAGCACGACAAGTCTTCTCCTGCAATCTGGCCACGTGCAAGGCCAGGTGAGTACTTTGAATGTACTCGAAAGACAACCAAATACATAGCATCCAAACAAGCAGATGACAAAGCAAGCCCTATGTTCATACATAAATTTATCTCATGGCAAAGGATAGGCATGGCATGATACTAGCAAGAAACATGGATCAAGTACATCTATACCAAATCATATCACAACATATCATAGCATATCATGGCAGATCATGGAATAACATGGAATATCATGGCATGACATAGTTGTATCTTACAAGACATGCGTGCTACTATGGTGGAAAGTAAATTACCATTACCTCCCGTGGCGAGTTAAAGCAATATGTTGTTCATTTACCAGTTTCACTGCCACTGCCCCTCTGGGCTAGCTCATGACTCACCGAGATCTCATCTCGTGATCATGTCCGAACCAACTCCGTGACTTCTCGCGACTATCTCATAGTCCGAGTCACCACATTTACTGTATAGCACATTCTTTAACAAGTTTATTATATCAGGTTTATCCTCCATGTCGACACAGACTAGATAGTGTGACCTAGTACGAACTGTGTCCATAACCGAGGACGCGGCTATCAATAGATTATACACTCTGCAGAGGTTAGTACACTGTGCCCACACCACGGAACTCATGGCCTCGTACTCCCATTCGGGTGGACCAACGACATTCCGACAAAACCAATCTATTGCATGACACTCTCCCGGCCACTCCGACAAACTCCCCTTTGGGCTATGTCCTGGGTGACCCCGGTGCCAACATGTGACACCCGCCACCTCTGTGGCTGCCACCGTCGTGGCCAAACAAAACTGTCCCAAACGGGGACCTGAGCTCAATACCAAAACCGGGTACACAAGGTTATAGCCGCCCACCGGGCCAGGGTAGCACGCGCTCATAACCTTCACTAGTTGGAGGTACCGGCGAGAGGCATGACAATAGGCCGAATTAGGGCCCCCCATAAGGCAAGTGTGGCTGCACTGGTGAGCTCGATTCGGTGGCACTATGACACGATCCAGCCGATGGAGGTGGTTGTTTTTATTAAGACATGTTCTTATCATCTCCATCATTTAATCGCGTCATCAAGATTATAAGCAAGAATATTATGAATACACTAATGAACATATTTACTAAACTTCTAAAGTGCATAGCATGTATGACGTATGAAACATGGTAGTAGCATGACAGGATCACGATAGCATTGCCAACATGGTATGTGATACAGACACAGTAATAACATGCTATCATCAAGAAACATTATTGCTAACATGGCAGAAGCTAGTATGAAATCTGATTATAGCATGATATGGCAAGCAATACGTATATCACATTTGCAGACAGAAACATCATATGAATGTACTGCAGCTACACACGCACAGGGTTCAAGCAAAGTCAACATGCAAGATGCAAGTCCGGTGCTTATGATAAGAGGTTGGCTTGCCTCGGGGTGGACGAAGACACCGGGTGGAAGTGCGACGATCCACGGGAAACGAGTCGCCGGAACCGGTGCTCTCGGGAGAGGCCTGGATTTGAGGAAGGGCAAATATGGTATTTTCAATATGTGAAAACATTATGAAAATAGCACCATCAGAACGGGCTCGACAAACTGAAAATGTGGGCGTTGGATTCACCTCAATCGGAGTTACGGTCGCAAAGTTCCGGCCGTTCGTTCGTTAGGCAGAAAACAGACAAAAACCTGTCCGTTTCTGGCCTTAACGGGCGAACGCCCGCAAAATACGGGTTTCGGCGGCGGCTGGGCAGAAAACGTATTCTCTGGAAATACGTTTCCGCGCGGAGAAACCGCATTTCAGCCGTAAGCGCGGCAGAGTACGCTTCCCACAGCAGAAAACGTATTCGGCGGAATACGCCTTCACTTAAACCGGTCAACGCGGTCCCCTGGTCAGCGCCGTGACTATGACGAGCGGGACCCACCTCCGCCTCCTCTCTCTCCTCCCATTCTTCGTCTCCACCGCGACAGAGAGGCAGGGGAGGGCTCTGGTCGCCGGCGTAGCCGTCGCCCCGCCACTCCAGGAGGCCGGCCGGCGAGCCGAGGAGGTCGGGCACTCCTCTCCGCACCCGTGGGTGGCCTCGGGACCGGCTGAGGATGCCCACAGCACCGGGGCCGCTGCTCGGGCGCCATGGCCGAGATGCAGCAGGGGAAGGGCGGCGGCGGCGGGGTTTCCCCGGCGAACTGGAGGGAGGCGGCGGCTCTAGGGCATCCAGAGGAGGGCGCGGATGCCGAAGAAATGGAGGGGGAGGACTGCGGGCTGGAGATGGCCGAGGGGATCGGCGGCGGTTGTCTACGGCAATGGAGGAGCAGGGGAGCTCCGTGGCTTGGGAAGGGGCTGTGGTGGCGAGGAGGAGCTCGGGGACGCGCTAAAAAGAGCCAGGGGAAGGCTCGGGAAGGGAGGGGACTGTGGCTACGCGGTGCAGTACGTGGCGGCACCCCGGCAACGGACGCGGCGCCGGCGCTCGCGGCCACAAGCTATGGGACGAGGAGAATCGGGGCACAGGCGACGCTGGCGAGTGCGTGGCGCGCTGCCGCTCGCTGGGCGACCGCGTGGACCTCCCCAAAGGGGTCCAGACGCACAGGGCACGCCCACTGCAGGTCATGCGCGCGCCCAACACGTGGTCACCGCGTGACAACAGTGCTCCCACGCGCACTGGATGTTCCAGCCATGTCTGGAGAGTTACTCACTCCCCCAGAAGCTGTTATATGCAAAGATACGATTCCTAGGGCCCACGAGGCAATCACAGGATGCACAAATCCAGATTAGCAGCAAAGTGTTCGATAGAAGATGTGGGCAATGCACTGGCCCAAATGGCCTAAAATTTGCAGGAGGGTAATGATCCACTAAGGTGATCATTGTGCCAAAGTCTCAGGTCAAAAAGAGAGGGCTAGCTGGTACTTCCTTTACAAAGTGTCCAGCTGACCAGAAATGGAAAAGAGGGTGCTGGGGAAAACTGGCTAGATGAAAATGGCCCAAATTTGGTGGAGACCAATAATTTGAGCATATTAAGTCACTGTAAATTTTTCATACCATTTGGATACACAAAAATGGTACTTCCTTCACAATGCTCCCCACTGGACAGAAACTTAGGAAAATTTCTGATGAAAAATGGATAGGAAAATAGAGCTTAATTTTGGCATGTGGAAATAATTTGGATGTGACAGAGTGCCCAAAATTTTTGAGGGCAATCCAGAAAATATAAATAGCACTTCCTTCACACAGGTGAAATCTGGACAGAAACTTAAGAAAATCATAGAAAAAGATTGGATAGATGAATTGAGCTAAATTTTGGTTTTAAGTAGTAATATATCAATATGCACTACCCTGAAAAATTTCAGATCAATTGGATCAAGGAATCAAGCACTTCCTTCACGAAGTTTCAGACAAGGCAGAAACTTTCATTGGATCATGTGCTCAAATTTTGAACTATTGAACATGAGGTTTGGATGGAAATGGTGAAGATATATCCAGGAGAAGCTCCACAAATTATTTGGGAATTTTCCTGGCTACGAAAATGGTAGTTCCTTTGGAAAGTGGCAGAGAGGCAATATTGGCCTTGTCAAGGAAAAAGTGAATTTTCCTTATTTAAATTTGGCCAATATTTTTACCAGAGCTTGGAATAGTCACAAAGATCATCTCCACAAATTTTCATGAATTGTAGAGATGTGTAACTATCCTTCTGGATTTAATTCCTCAGAAAGGCAGGAAAAGAAATTAATCCCAGATGAAAAATATTGCATATGACTTGGCAATATTTTTGCACATCCAGGGTTTATAAGTGTAGGACGATCTCTAGGAGTTTATAGGGGATTAACAGAGCATGGGAAATGATAGCTCCTTTGAAATCACAAAGGCAGGGTCTTAACTTCCAGATATTGGAATTAGGGTTCTGATGGGTTTTGGGATGATGCAGTTAGGTCTTGGCCAGCATAAAAGACATGGACAAGGTTATGAAAGATTGAAAATTGCCTGGATTCACCTGATCATCCAGCAAACTCCGGAGAAAGATTTTGAAAAAGAAGGCTCGGAAAAGAATAACAGCACAAAAATTGATAATCCAATTTTTGGGGTGTTACAAACCTTCCCCCCTTAAGAGAATCTCGTCCTCGAGATTCCTAGGGTTAAAACAAGATTGTTTCTACTCCGGGAAAAACCTCTGGGTTAGCTGTTAACCCTTTGGTCGGATACATCTGAGTTGGGGTACCGATAATTGATACACCCAGGGAGAGACACGGGCAAAGCGAGGCTATATCCACTGCTAGGGTCACTTTGGATCAGATTCCAAAATGCTGGACGCACCCCGATGAACAGTGGTTTCTCCTGCTGACAGGTGGGCCCGAGGCCCATTGGCAGCCTCCTCCTTCTTCCTCCAGCTCTGGAATTCTTCCTCGCTGCCGTTCCGCGTGTGGCTCGGTACAGTGCCCATCTAGCCCCTAGGGCACTGAGTACCCTAGTTGCCGTAGTGCGCGGCGTGCACGGTGCCGAGACAAAGAGAACTCACGTCGCGGGCCAGCGCCTTGTCGGCACTGCTCGCGGATTCGCCTCCAGAACACCGGTGATCGGGCGACGCGCGATCCTCCTGGACCTCGCTCACCGTACACCGATCTCAGGCTATAAGAGACGGCAACGCGGTTCTGCCCAACACACACCATGCCGCTCTTCCATCTCTTCGGGTTGGATGATATCGGGCCGAGGTCCTTCGGCGAGGCCGTGTTCTTGGTGGGGCTGTGGTGGTTCCTCACCGCGCTACTAGCCATACTGATCGGTTCGTCGCTCTTGCTGCTGCAGCTCATCTTGCAGGAGCGGGATCGCGACGACGAGGATCAGGGTGTGGCAGCTCGAGGCGCGGGTGGTGATGGTGGGGTGGCTGGTCCTCGGCAGCACTTGCTTCTCCGCCGCTTCGGGCCGGTGGAGTAATTGCGTGCTGCGGTGGGTCGAGATGGCGGCTGGTCTGGCGTCACGCCAGATAGTGACGGCGGCACCGCTGATTCCGGAGAATTGCGAGAGGCAGAAGAGGTGGATTCACCAGCGCTGGAATCACGCTGCTGGTTCCACGGAGGAGAAACTTCGCGGATAGCTCCACGAAGAGTAGGCATCGAAGTAGAGTCGGGGTCGAGTCTGTACTGGGGTAGCTGTACTGGTTTTGGTGAAATAAAGCTGGTACTGTTCCTTCGGAAGTGCAGACGGGAGCTCTGGAAAAAGATTGGGGACGAAGAGTTGCCAGGAGGAACTGCCTCGTGGAGGCTCTGGATATGAAGATCTGGCACAGAGGGTATGCACCGAAAAGGGATAGGCAAGCGACTTTGCAGTCCCTCGGGTACTGTTCAATCATACTCGGGGTGAACCATGTATGCGTGCATTATGCAGTACATGCTAAAACAATACATATGCAAAAATGCAACAATACATGCAAAGAAAACACATCAAGCAAATGCACTAAGGTGTTTTAATGCCAGTGGGTATATGTACTCCTGGCATACATATACCTATACCAACTCGCATTTATTAGGGACTCGGGATGAGTCCAAAGTTGTAGGTGTATGTGTTCTACCAATTAAAATCTCATTAGAAGTTCACTGCCAACTCTGTCAAATATTTCTACTTAACCGAGAGGCAAATGAACCACAAAGCAAAGGAGCATACATAGCACATTACTACAACACTCCGGGCACAAGCAGTACAAGCATACAACAAAGCACCACCTTACTACACATAGAAAAGCAACAACTCACTCCGGGATACAGGGTTCTATCCTCCTAATGAGGATGAACAGTCAGACTAGGCATACTTGCAGCATCGCCTGGCTGCGCGATAGGGGTTACACAAAGGCCTAGTCTTGCTGTGGCTCACCTGGCGGACGCAGGCTAAGCCAATCTCCATCCTCATCGTCGGGCACCTCTATTGGTTGGGGCTCAACTGCTGGGGCTGTGGAGGAAGCGGGCAAGAGCTTGCCCTGACGACGAAGACGAAGAACCGCCCTGTCGATGGAGTGGAGGTTGACGGTGCCTGGCTTTAGCCAAGGCACGGGCTGAGAGGAGAGCACTGGGCCGGATGGCATGGGGTCTGCGACCTGGGATGCAGCTTGACGGAACTCGCGATATGCTTCCGTGACAACCCGGGTAGCGTCTCGGTCGATAGCTTTGAACTCTCCCAGAATGCTACCGATCATCATTCCCTGGGCACTGATGAACTGAACCAGGCGAACTATCGCTCGGTCGGCCTCTTGGGCAGCGTAGGGAAACTCCCATCCGGTAGTTGACGCAGAGGGGAAATAGCGGAACTCCCGCATCTCCGCTACATGCGGAAACAGAGATCGGAGGCGTGCGATAGCCTCTGCAGCGGCTGTCTGGATAGCCAACACCGGAGTGGGCATGGGTCTGCCCAGAAAAATCAAGGGCTTCCCATCCTCTGCTGGGCCTGGGCAGATCTGCACCTTTGCTTGGTATCGGTGAAGATGGGGAACGGGTTCCGATTGGAACACCAGGTACTCGGGACTAGTGCTGCAGTCAAGGGCTTGGGTGAGCATATCTGAAAGCAGGGGTGGAAAGCCAACATGGCCAGCTGCGGAAGTGTGGCTATGAAAAGTGCCTTCCTTGGGAAGACTAGCCATGGCTTCTGATCTGGAGGTACTAGCTAGGGTTCTTGCAAGGATATGGCTTACTGAGCCGGGGTCGCAGCTAGCAAGTGGGGTTTTATAGGCAACTAGGCGGGGACACACCGGTACAGCGTGGATCCTTCTCTACAGGAGAAAGGATACGCTGGTACTGACGACAAAAAGATAGGGTCACCGTCCAACCCAAAAAACTAGGTGGGAGGGGGCAACTGGGTAGGGACGCGTCAATTCCGACTGTGCCACCTGTTGTTCAACAGTGGCCTTGTCGGACACCAGGGTTGGGTCAAACCTATTGGGATTATTACGGGTTGGTGATAGCAATGATAATACGCTAGGGTAACCTATCGCCAGCCTGGCTCTGATACCATCTCCTGTGGCACCCCGATCTGCACGGAGCAGGGGGCCTTCGCACGTCAGCCCAGGATAACACCTGACGCACGACAGGTCCATGGTATAGCATGCCAAGCACAACATATATTTCATTTACATGAAATAGAGTATTACATCGCGGGTGAATACAAGGGTTTGCATAGCTCTAAGGCTATCTAAATGGCGGCGGAAGTCTTGGTTTAGCGGCACGTCATCTCTGGCTGGACTCCACAACTCACAGGACTGGCGAGGTTACGGTCTAGCACGACAAGTCTTCTCCTGCAATCTGGCCACGTGCAAGGCCAGGTGAGTACTTTGAATGTACTCTCAAGACAACCAAATACATAGCATCCAAACAAGCAGATGACAAAGCAAGCCCTATGTTCATACATAAATTTATCTCATGGCAAAGGATAGGCATGACATGATACTAGCAAGAAACATGGATCAAGTACATCTATACCAAATCATATCACAGCATATCATAGCATATCATGGCAGATCATGGCATAACATGGAATATCATGGCATGGCATAGTTGTATCTTACAAGACATGCGTGCTACTATGCTGGAAAGTAAATTACCATTACCTCCCGTGGCAAGTTAAAGCAATATGTTGTTCATTTACCAGTTTCACTGCCACTGCCCCTCTGGGCTAGCTCATGACTCACCGAGATCTCATCTCGTGATCATGTCCGAACCAACTCCGTGACTTCTCGCGACTATCTCATAGTCCGAGTCACCACATTTACTGTATAGCACATTCTTTAACAAGTTTATTATATCAGGTTTATCCTCCATGTCGACACAGACCAGATAGTGTGACCTAGTACGAACCGTGTCCATAACCGAGGACGCGGCTATCGATAGATTATACACTCTGCAGAGGTTAGTACATTGTACCCACACCACGGAACTCATCGCCTCGTACTCCCATTCGGGTGGACCAACGACATTCCGACAAAACCAATCTATTGCATGACACTCTCCCGGCCACTCCGATAAACTCCCCTTTGGGCTATGTCCTGGGTGACCCCGGTGCCAACATGTGACACCCGCCACCTCTGTGGCTGCCACCGTCGTGGCCAAACAAAACTGTCCCAAACGGGGACCTGAGCTCAATACCAAAACCGGGTACACAAGGTTATAGCCGCCCACCGGGCTAGGGTAGCACGCGCTCATAACCTTCTCTAGTTGGAGGTACCGGCGAGAGGCATGACAATAGGCCGAATTAGGGCCCCCCATAAGACAAGTGTGGCTGCACTGGTGAGCTCGATTCGGTGGCACTATGACACGATCCAGCCGATGGAGGTGGTTGTTTTTATTAAGACATGTTCTTATCATCTCCATCATTTAATCGCGTCATCAAGATTATAAGCAAGAATATTATGAATACACTAATGAACATATTTACTAAACTTCTAAAGTGCATAGCATGTATGACGTATGAAACATGGTAGTAGCATGACAGGATCACGATAGCATTGCCAACATGGTATGTGATACAGACACAGTAATAACATGCTATCATCAAGAAACATTATAGCTAACATGGCAGAAGCTAGTATGAAATCTGATTATAGCATGATATGGCAAGCAATACGTATATCACATTTGCAGACAGAAACATCATATGAATATACTGCAGCTACACACGCACAGGGTTCAAGCAAAGTCAACATGCAAGTCCGGTGCTCATGATAAGAGGTTGGCTTGCCTTGGGGTGGACGAAGACACCGGGTGGAAGTGCGACGATCCACGGGAAACGAGTCGCCGGAACCGGTGCTCTCGGGAGAGGCCTGGATTCGAGGAAGGGCAAATATGGTATTTTCAAGATGTGAAAACATTATGAAAATAGCACCATCAGAACGGGCTCGACAAACTGAAAACGTGGGCGTTGGATTCACCTCAATCGGAGTTACGGTCGCAAAGTTACGGTCGTTCGTTCGTTAGGCAGAAAACAGACAAAAACCTGTCCGTTTCTGGCCTTAACGGGCGAACGCCCGCAAAATACGGGTTTCGGCGGCGGCTGGGCAGAAAACGTATTCTCTGGAAGTACGTTTCCGCGCGGAGAAAGCGCATTTTAGCCGTAAGCGCGGCAGAGTACGCTTCCCGCACCAGAAAACGTATTAGGCGGAATACGCCTTCACTTAAACCGGTCAACGGGGTCCCCTGGTCAGCGCCGTGACTATGACGAGCGGGACCCACCTCCGCCTCCTCTCTCTCCTCCCATTCTTCGTCTCCACCGCGACAGAGAGGCAGGGGAGGGCTCTGGTCGCCGGCGTAGCCGTCGCCCCGCCACTCCAGGAGGCCGGCCGGCGAGCCGAGGAGGTCGGGCACTCCTCTCTGCACCCGTGGGTGGTCTCGGTACCGGCTGAGGATGCCCACAGCACCGGGGCCGCTGCTCGGGCGCCATGGCCGAGATGCAGCAGGGGAAGGGCGGCGGCGGCGGGGTTTCCCCGGCGAACTGGAGGGCGGCGGCGGCTCGAGGGCATCCAGTGGAGGGCGCGGATGCCGAAGAAATGGAGGGGGAGGGCTGCGGGCTGGAGATGGCCGAGGGGATCGGCGGCGGTTGTCTACGGCAATGGAGGAGCAGGGGAGCTCCGTGGCTCGGGGAGGGGCTGTGGTGGCGAGGAGGAGCTCGGGGACGCGCTAAAAAGAGCCAGGGGAAGGCTCGGGAAGGGAGGGGACTGTGGCTACGCGGTGCAGTACGTGGCGGCACCCCGGCAACAGACGCGGCGCCGGCGCTCGCGGCCACAAGCTACGGGACGAGGAGAATCGGGGCACAGGCGACGCGGGCGAGTGCGTGGCGCGCTGCGGCTCGCTGGGCGACCGCGTGGACCTCCCCAAAGGGGTCCAGACGCACAGGGCACGCCCACTGCAGGTCATGCGCGCGCCCAACACGTGGTCACCGCGTGACAACAGTGCTCCCACGCGCACTGGATGTTCCAGCCATGTCTGGCGAGTTACTCACTCCCCCAGAAGCTGTTATATGCAAAGAGACGATTCCTAGGGCCCACGAGGCAATCACAGGATGCACAAATCCAGATTAGCAGCAAAGTGTTCGATAGAAGATGTGGGCAATGCACTGGCCCAAATGGCCTAAAATTTGCAGGAGGGTAATGATCCACTAAGGTGATCATTGTGCCAAAGTCTCAGGTCAAAAAGAGAGGGCTAGCTGGTACTTCCTTTACAAAGTGTCCAGCTGACCAGAAATGGAAAATAGGGTGCTGGGGAAAACTGGCTAGATGAAAATGGCCCAAATTTGGTGGAGACCAATAATTTGAGCATATGAAGGCACTGTAAATTTTTCATACCATTTGGATACACAAAAATGGTACTTCCTTCACAATGCTCCCCACTGGACAGAAACTTAGGAAAATTTCTGATGAAAAATGGATAGGAAAATAGAGCTTAATTTTGGCATGTGGCAATAATTTGGATGTGAAAGAGTGCCCAAAAATTTTGAGGGCAATCCAGAAAATATAAATAGCACTTCCTTCACACAGGTGAAATCTGGACAGAAACTTAAGAAAATCATAGAAAAAGATTGGATAGATGAATTGAGCTAAATTTTGGTTTTAAGTAGTAATATATCAATATGCACTACCCTGCAAAATTTCAGATCAATTGGATCAAGGAATCAAGCACTTCCTTCACGAAGTTTCAGACAAGGCAGAAACTTTCATTGGATCATGTGCTCAAATTTTGAACTATTGAACATGGGGTTTGGATGGAAATGGTGAAGATATATCCAGGAGAAGCTCCACAAATTATTTGGGAATTTTCCTGGCTACCAAAATGGTAGTTCCTTTGGAAAGTGGCAGAGAGGCAATATTGGCCTTGTCAAGGAAAAAGTGAATTTTCCTTATTTAAATTTGGCCAATATTTTTACCAGAGCTTGGAATAGTCACAAAGATCACCTCCACAAACTTTCATGAATTTTAGAGATGTCTAACTATCCTTCTGGATTTAATTCCTCAGAAAGGCAGGAAAAGAAATTAATCCCAGATGAAAAATATTGCATATGACTTGGCAATATTTTTGCACATCCAGGGTTTATAAGTGTAGGACGATCTCTAGGAGTTTATAGGGGATTAACAAAGCATGGGAAATGATAGCTCCTTTGAAATCACAAAGGCAGGGTCTTAACTTCCAGATATTGGAATTAGGGTTCTGATGGGTTTTGGGATGATGCAGTTAGGTCTTGGCCAGCATAAAAGACATGGACAAGGTTATGAAAGATTGAAAATTGCCTGGATTCACCTGATCATCCAGCAAACTCCGGAGAAAGATTTTGAAAAAGAAGGCTCGGAAAAGAATAACAGCACAAAAATTGATAATCCAATTTTTGGGGTGTTACAGATTTCCCCCTCCCGGAGGGAAGTATCCCCGGCAGAATCGCTCCGCCGGAGAGCAAAATAGCTCCTGCCCTGGTTCCGCCTCGATACGGCGGCGCACCGTCCCAAAAGTCTTCTCCTTATTTTTTCTAGGGAAAATGGGCTTATATACCAGAAAATGGGCACCGGAGGCTGGCCAGAGGCCCCACAAGCTACCAGGGCGCGCCTGGGGGGGGGGGGGGGTGGCACGCCCTAGTGCCTCATGGGCACCTGGGTGGCCCCCTTTGGTATTTCTTTCTTCCAATATTTTTTATTTATTCCAAAATAAATCTCCGTGAAATTTCAGCTCATTTGGAGATGTGCAGAATATGTATCTCTGACATAGCTTTTTCAGGTCCAGAATTCCAGCTGCCGGCAATATCCATCCTTGTGTAAATCTTGCATATTAAGAGAGAAAAGGCATTATAATTGCTCCACAAAGTGTTATATTGATTAAAAACACTATAAATAACAATAGGAAAACATGATGCAAAATAGACGTATCACATAACTATTGACTTTACGTGCATGCATAGGGAATCACAAACCTTAACACCAATATTCTTACTAAATCACAATTACTCACTAACATGACTCACATATTATCATCTCCATATCGCAAAACTATTGCAAGGAATCAAGCTTATCATATCCAATGATCTATATGAAAGTTTTTATTATATCCCTCTTGAATATTCATCACTTTGGGACCAAATTCATATCTTGTGCAAATTACCATTACTATTATCAACTCTCAAAAAAATATAAGTGAAGCATGAGAGTGCAAATATTTCTTCAAAATTTCGGTCTTATCAACTCTCAAAATAATATAAGTGAAGCATGAGAGTTTATTTCTTCAAAATATAGCCACCGCCGTGCTAAAAAAGATTTAAGTGAAGCACTAGAGCAACTGCCTAGCTCAAAGGATTTAAGTGAAGCACATAGAGTATTCTAAAAAATCATGATAAAGGTGTGGCTCTCTCAAATAGGTGTGTCCAGCAAAGATGATTGTGACAAACTAAAAAGCAAACAAAGCAAAGACTCATATAATACAAGACGCTCCAAACAAAACACATATCATGTGACGAATAAAAATATAGCTCCAAGTAAAATTACCGATGGTTGGTAGAAGAAAGAGGGGATGCCTTCCGGGGCATCCCCAAGCTTAGACGCTTGAGTCTTCATTGAATATTACCTTGGGGTGCCATGGGCATCCCCAAGCTTAGGCTCTTGCCACTCCTTATTCCTTCATCCATCGTGATCTCACCCAAAACTTGAAAACTTCAATCACACAAAACTTAACAAAACCTTCGTGAGATCCGTTAGTATAACAAAACAAATCACTACTTTAAGTACTGTTGCAAACCCATTCATATTTTATTTTTTCATTATACCTACTGTATTCTAACTTCTCCATGGCTTATACCCCCCGATACAATTCATAGTTTCATCAAAACAAGCAGCAACACATCAAAAACAGAATCTGTCAAAAACAGAACAGTCTGTAGCAATATATTTAAAAGCCATACTTCTGTAACTCCAAAAATTCTGAAAAATTAGGAAAACGTGAGAAATTCATATACCAATACTGTGTAAAAATTTCATATTTTTATGATTCTCCAGTACAGAACCAAAATTCCATCACTGGACGCAAAACTTCCTGTTCTTTCCAGACAGCATCAATTATACTATCTTCCAAATCATCCCAAAGGCATTACTTGGCACAAATGCTAATTAAAATATAAAAAAACAATAATAACAGTAGCATAATTGTGTAAACACACAAGAACAGAAAAAATGATCAAAATTTATTTTATTCATTGGGTTGCCTCCCAACAAGCGCTATTGTTTTATGCCCCTAGCTAGGCATAATGCATAGTTTCAAGTATTATCATCCTTCAAGTTGATTCCATAAGTGGCCCTCATAATGGATTCATATGGTGCTTTAATTCTTTTCCTAGGGAAATGCTCCATACCCTTCTTTAGTGGAAACTGAAATTTTATATTCCCTTCTTTCGTATCAATAATGGCACCTATGGTTCGTAAGAACGGTCTACCAAGTATTATGGGGCAAGAAGGATTGCATTCAATGTCAAGTACAATAAAATCAACGGGCACATAGTTCCTATTTGCAAGAATAATAACATCATTAATTCTACCCAAAGGCTTTTTAATAGTGGAATCCACAAGATGCAAATTAAGAGAACATTCATCTATATTGGTAAAACCTAGCACATCACATAGAGATTTTGGAATTGTGGAAACGCTAGCACCAAAATCACATAAAGCATTGCACTCATAATTTTTAATTTTAACTTTAATGGTGGGTTCCCACTCATCATATAATTTTCTAGGAATTGAAATTTCTAATTCTAGCTTTTCTTCTAACACTTTCATCATTGCTTCTACGATGTGTTTAGTAAAAGCCTTATTTTGTTCATAAGCGTTGGGTGAATTTAGCATGGATTGTAACAAAGAAATACACTCAATCAAAGAGCAACTATCATAATTAAAGTCTTTGTAATCCAAGTGTCGGTGTAAAAACCGGCAGACCTCGGGGTAGGGGGTCCCGAGCTGCGGATCTCGGATCGAGGGTAACAGAGACAAAGGGAGACAATGTTTTACCCAGGTTCGGGCCCTCTTGATGGAGGTAAAACCCTACGTCCTGCTTCTGTTTATATTAATAGAGGTGTATCGAGTACAGAGTTGATCTACCTCGAGATCGTAATATATGTCTAACTACTATAGCTAGGTGTTCGATGTTTCGCTCATGTCCCCTACGGGCTAAACCCTATGGCTTATATACACGCCAGGGAGGGTATCTAGGGTTACAAGGTCAGTATCTTGGAGTAAGGCGGCTGGAATAATCTTGGAGTATACTGCAAGTCTTCGGTAGAGGTAGTCTTGATCACGTCTCCCATCTTCGGCTTCCGGAGTCCATCTTGATCACGTACGGGGGCATACCGGCCCATCCGAAGAGACAGGCCGGCTAGGTTGGCACCCCCTAATCCAGGACACCGTCAGTAGCCCCTGAACTGGTCTTCGATGCTGAGGTCGACGGCCTTCACTTCCCGGAGTCTTGGCTCGATAGACAGGTTCCCATGCTTTATTCCCCGACTCAATTTAAAGACTTCGGTCAACCCTTAGAATTCCGTTGGGGCCCGATTTCAGATTTCGAGAATCGTGCGGCCTAGACGGCTGAGCCTCCTTTATGGAGAAAACGTCGAAACGTCAGCCCCCTCTGCCCTTATTTACCAGACGCGTAACCCCTGCTGGTGACAGTTCACATTTGCCACCACAGCAAAAAATCCCCTCCCCTCTCTGGCTCAAGAGCCCGAACAATGGCGAATGGCGAAGGATCGTCAAAGCGTCCTCATGGCCCTGATAGGGGAGACTGGGGGAGCTGTTCCGTCGCGCGCCTCCAATTGGAGCGCTTGGCGACGCAAGGGTACCTGCCTGATGCGGATCAAGCCGCTACCCGTCCTGGACTGACGTCCATTGATGGTCAAGCCCATGCCGAAAATTTCCCCACGCCACGAGGAGATGAGCGGGTATGCTTCGTGCCTTTCCTCCTTCGCGGCTTAGGGTTCCCAATACACCCCTTCCTCCGTGGTCTGCTGGAGTTTTACAGGCTGCAATTACACCACCTCTCCCCGAATTCGATACTGCATATTGCGGGGTTTGTTGCGCTCTGCGAGTTACATCTCGGCTGTCAAGCACACTTCGGATTATGGCGGAAGTATTTCTGTGTCGTGCCCCGCTCTTCGGCAGACAAGCTATTCGAGGTTGGAGGAGCCGAAGTCTGCCGAATTGACAAGACCAACTACCCAACGGGGACACCTCGGGAGGAAACCGATTACTGGCCTTCCGAGTGGTTTTACATCACCGACGTCCTGTTGTATGACCCAGTCCGGCCAGGCCTTCCGCCCTTCTCATTGGACCCACCGCAGAAGCGTTACAGCTGGAGGCCGCTGAGTTCGACTCAAGAGGAGGGCGAAGCCGTGACTAGGCTAGAAGCCAAGGTGAAGTCCCTATCAAGCGCTAGCCTGACCATCATTGACGTGATGGCGGTTGCTCTAAACCGAAGAATCCAACCTCTCCGGCAGCGTTAGCACTTATTGTGCGATTACAATGGGTCCGAATACGCCTCTCGGTCCATCAAAGGGGCTTTTATGGACCAAATGACCCTCGAAGCCGTACTAGCCAGCATATACCAAGGGTCGGCCGAGGAGTTTGCCAAGCGCCGGTTCCAAGACGGGTTGTCATACTACAACCCTGCCGACATAGTAAGTGTTTACTTCGGGCTTTATTCATTTTACCTCGGGGATCCTCAACATTAATCCGTTTCACATCGGTTAAACAGAGGTGGAGATGTTGGCTTGAAGGAGTAAGCAGTCCGGCCCCCGAGCCGGAGTTGCACAGCCGCGCCGAAGACCCTCTTCATCACGAGGACGGAGATCTAGGATTGATTTATGAAGGGAGGAGTTTCTTCCTAGAGAGCCTTGATGGCTCGAAAGTAGCGGTCGTCCCTGACACGAGGCCAGCCTCATCGATAACTCTCCCTTCCTCTAAACGAAAGAGAGTCCCTCGTCCCCCCGTCTCCAGTCTTCTGACTCCTCCTCCAAAGGGGCAGCGCTCCCAACGCCTACGCAGAGCAGCAGTTCCACCGGAAAGGGCCCAGCCAGAAGCGCAAGAAACTCCGGTCGAGGGCACGGGAACAGGCGAAAGTGGTCCATCCGTCACTAGGTATTTCCTAGGTCGATATTTGCAGAAAAGACACTTCGGATTCTAACATCCCTAACTGTTTGCAGACAGCCTCCATCCGCTAATGTACACGTGGAGGCCGAGAAAAGCGCGTCTCCGCCCAAGGAAACTGAGGTCCGAAATCCTACGAGGGCGGACCCCAGATCCACCCAGCCCGAAGACTCGGCGACGTCGGCCACTCCGTCCGAAATCCAATGTGCCACGAATTATCGTCGGCAAAAGGCTTCTTTAAACAGTCCGGTGTTTTCGGACAGGGAGCTTAACGCGCTCAGCGCGGTAGACGCGTGCCTCGGGGCGACCCGAGGTGCCTTTGACGAGTCGCTGGATATCCTGTCGCGAGGGCTGCGGGTAAGGTCTTTAAAAGACAAGTATAACTACCGAGTGTGGCAGTAGCCCCTAAGGCTTGATATGAGCCCCTGGGGTCGAATCAAGACTTGAATGCTAACCCGCAAACTATGCTATAACAGGAGGCTCGCGTAAGGAACGAGCAATTAACCTCGGCTTTAGATCAAACAAGGGTGCAGCTTGACGCGGCGTTGTCCGAGGTTGAGCAGGTGAAGAAATTCACCAGAGAGGCGCACGGTAAGTGCTTGTTTATTGAAGTAAGTAATGTCCGAAGAGTAGAGCTGACGCCAGGATTGCTTGTAGCAGCGGAAGCCCTTGGCCATCTCGAAAGAGACCTGAAACGGGCCCGCGACGATCTGGCGTATGCTGAAGCGCAACGCCAGGCGAATCAACAGGTGGTTACTCAAAGAGCGGGTAGCGTGAATGCGCTTAGGGCTGAGAATGCTCGCCAAGCCCAGGAGATTGAGAGCTTAAAGGCTCGCCTAGCTGTTGCAGAAGCAAAGAATCGACGCACGGACGACATGATTTATGGTAAGTTATAAGTCGCGACAGACATTTGTTATGCGGTTAATCCGAAAAATTGGTCATGCGAAATGTTATTTATGACAGCAAGCTTGACTGGTCTTCCTCCGGAGCCTCAGGGCCCGTCGTCCGAAGACATGAGCAGCCGTTTATCCGAGGTGCACGAAGGAGCGCGGAAAGTGATGAAGGACGTTCACCAGGCTTTATGGCCCGAGGTGGTACCAGTGCCCGAGGACATGGCCGCGCTGGCCGAACAGCTAAAGAGAGCACGGCGCCGGATCCAAGCATGGAAAGTGTCATCTTGTCGAGAAGGTGCGAGGGAGGCCTGGGCCATGGTGAAGATCCACTATACCGGTCTGAAGACGACGGAATTGGCAGAGGTGGGACCCATGGGGCCTGGCGGGGAAGAGATCCCTACCAGTCAAGCATATGACAGTGTAATGCCTGCGGCACGCCTCTCGCAAAAGGATTGTTCGTTAGAAATCCTGATAGACGGGCTTGATCGTGCGTGAAAAGGATTATATGACTTTATGCACCGAAGTATACTATGTCAATTTGTGTCCGTCCGTTGATCCAAACTCTGTCAGCCAGCCGTCGGCTTCTCCCTCCCCGAATAAATTCCGGGGAGTGTCCCGTACAACGGGCCGAGGTCATCAGGCCAAACGCTTCGGGTGACCAGGCAATCGGGCTATCCGGCTCAAAGGACAAGAGAGGTTATGTTATATTACTTTTTAATGTAAGAAACATCTTCCAAGAAAAATAGTTCATCCAACGGTTCCTTTTCTCGGGTGTTGTGTCGAACACGCCCGTCCGGAGATGGATGACCTCGAGGGTAAAGCCCCTGGTCGGGGTTTGAAAAGACCCATGCCACGGTAGTCCTATGTCATAGCCGACCGATCCACATCGTAAGAACGCTAGCTTTCGGCTTTGTCCGTCTGAGGTACTACATCGGTTAACCCGTGAGTAACAATCACAGCGGTGCTCCCTTTGCCCTCTAGCCAAAATATCGGGAATGTAGAGGGCAAGCACAGGAGCCGGGCAACCCAGCTTTTCCAAATCTTAAAGTGGATCGATGCATATATTGGCGTGAAAGACAATAGTTCATAAGGGGCAGAATAGCTTATGTTTTGAAAAGAACATGCGGGATGGTTCTCGGGGTCACTAAATGACTGTCCGAGGTAAAGGACAAAAGGGGAGAAGAAGAAAAAAAGAAAAATGCACAAGGTATTTACACGAACCGTATGCTTTAGTTTCATGCATAGAAACATCGGAGTAGTGCTGCGTTCCACGGATGGGGCTCCAGTCGTCCATCTTCTGGGTCTCGGATTCGATAAGCTCCTCCGACGAGTACTTGGTCAATGACAAACGGTCCGTCCCATCTAGGGGAGAGCTTGTGTTTTTGCTTTTCGGGGTGTAATCTCATTACGAGGTCCCCGACATTAAATTCTTTGGCGCGAACCTCTCTAGCGTGGTAGCGCCGTGCCTGCTGTTGATAAATAGCTGATCTAGCCCGTGCGGCATTGCACTCTTCATCGAGAGCGTCTAGGGCATCTTGCCGATCGAGTTCGGCCTCCAGCTCCTCATACATGCGCACCCGAGGTGCATCGTGTATGATATCGGAGGGGAGGACCGCTTCGGCACCGTATACCATAAAAAAATGGGGTATACCTTGTGGATCTGTTCGGTGTGGTACGCAAGCCCCATAATACGGAATCGAGTTCCTCAACCCATTTGCAATCGACTTTTTTAAGGGAGCGGACGAGCCGTGGCTTAATTCCACTGAGGATGAGTCCATTGGCTCGCTCCACTTGGCCATTAGACTGCGGGTGGTAGACGGACGCGTAATCGAGCTTGATGCCCATTTTCTTACACCATGCCTTGACCTCTTTGGCCGTGAAGTTGGTTCCATTGTCTGTGATCAGACTGTGGGGGACACCATAATGGTGAACTACCCCTGAAATGAATCCTATGACCTGGACGGCCTCGGCCGAGGTGACCGGCTTTGCTTCGATCCACTTAGTGAATTTATCTACCATAACGAGTAGGTATTTATTTTTGTTTAATCCTCCCTTGAGTGGCCCGACCATATCAAGCCCCCAGACCGCAAAGGGCCATGTAATGGGGATGGTGCGCAGAGCCGTGGGGGGCATGTGGCTTTGTTTGGCGAATACCTGGCAGCCCGGGCAACGCTGTACTAATGCCGAGGCATCGGCACTTGCCGTTGGCCAGTAGAAACAGGCTCGAAAGGCCTTGCTGACCAGGGTCTGAGCCGCGGCGTGATGTCCGCTCATGCCGGAGTGTATCTCGCGTAGTACGAGTTTCCCTTCTTCTTCGGATATGCATCTCTGGAGGACGCTCGTTGTGCTCATTTTATAAAGTTCCCCTTCATGAACCTTGTAAGATTTAGACTGTCTTACAATCCGACGGGAATCGGCTTGGTTATCAGGGAGCTCTTTTCGGAGTAGGTATGCGAGGAGTGGCTCGGTCCATGGTGCGATGACTGCCATGACCTCGTGCACTGAATCGGTCTTCCGGATCGTTGATCCGCCTATGATACCGTCGTCATCTTCGGGCGGGGCCTGTTGCCCGACATCGGTTGAATCCGGTGTCCCCTTGCTGTCTAACCAGACTACGGATGGCTTGAAAAGCCGCTCGAGGAAGGTGTTCTCGGGAACCTTGTCCCGTTTTGCGCCCATTCGTGCGAGTACATCTGCGGCCTGGTTACTATCTCGGGGTATATGGTGAAATTCCAGCCCCTCGAACCTGGCCGAGATCTTTATGACGGCATTGCGGTAAGCTGTCATCTTTGGGTCTTTGGCATCGAATTCGCCATTAATTTGCGAGATTGCGAGGTTGGAATCACCTCGGACCTCGAGTTGCTTAACACCCATGGAGACTGCTATCCGAAGCCCATGTAAGAGGGCTTCGTACTCTGCCGCGTTGTTGGAATCTGTGTACATGATTTGCAGTACATATTTAATGTTATCTCCCATGGGGGAAGTGAGCACCACGCCGCCCCCTAGACCGGCAAGCATCTTGGAACCGTCGAAATACATCATCCAGTGCGAGTAGGTACTGTACTCACGGGGTAGTTCGGCTTCGGTCCATTCGGCGACGAAGTCCGCCAACACCTGGGATTTAATGGCCCGGCGCGGTTTGTAGGTAATTTCAAAAGGTAAGAGCTCTATAGCCCATTTGGCGATGCGCCCCGTTGCGTCTCTATTGTTGATTATGTCACTCAACGGAACGTCGGATGCCACCATCACCGCGCACTCTTGAAAGTAGTGCCGAAGCTTGCGCGATGCCATAAAGACTGCATAAGCTATCTTTTGGTAGTGAGGGTAGCGTGTCTTGCAGGGGGTTAAGACCTCGGACACGTAGTATACGAGTTTCTGGACTTGGAACTTATGACCTTCCATGTCTCGCTCGACCACGAGGACTGCGCTAACCACCTGGTTTGTAGCCGAGATGTATAATAGCATTGGTTCGCAAACCCCTGATGCTGCCAGGATTGGGTTGGTGGCAAGGAGGGCCTTGATGTCTTCCAGGGCCGCCGCAGCCTCCTTGGTCCATTTGAACGTTTTAGTCTGCTTTAACAGCCTGTACAATGGTAAAGCTTTTTCACCAAGTCGTGATATAAAACGACTTAGGGCTGCTACGCAGCCCGCTAGCTTTTGTACATCTTTGAGCTCTGTAGGGATCTCTAGTCGATCCAGGGCTCGAATTTTGGCCGGGTTGGCCTCAATTCCTCGGCTAGATACAATAAAACCGAGGAGTTTGCCAGCCGGGACCCCGAAGACGCATTTTTCGGGGTTGAGTCTTATTTGACATTCCCGTAGACTGGCAAATGTATCACAGAGGTTGTCCACCAGTTGATCGACGCGTTTGGTTTTGACAACCACGTCGTCTACATAGGCCTCCATAGTTTTTCTGAGGTGGTCCTTCAGGCATGTTTGAATCATACGCTGGTACGTAGCGCCAGCGTTCTTTAGTCCGAAGGGCATCGTATTGAAGCAAAATGGTCCGTAAGGCGTAATGAATGCTGTTGCTGCCTGGTCCGATTCCTTCATTCTTATTTGATGATACCCTGAATAGGCATCTAGGAAGCACAATGCGTCGTGGCCCGCAGTGGCGTCCACAATTTGGTCAATACGGGGTAGAGGAAAGGGGTCTTTAGGGCAAGCTTTGTTGAGGTCTTTAAAGTCGACGCACAACCGCCAGGACCTATCCTTCTTCGGTACCATGACTAGGTTGGCTAGCCAGTCGGGGTGTTTTATGTCTTTGATGAATCCTGCCTCCAGCAGCTTTGCCAGTTCCTCGCCCATTGCTTGACGCTTGGGCTCGGAAAAACGCCGAAGTGTTTGCTTAACGGGTTTATAGCCTGTCAGTATGTTTAGGCTGTGCTCTGCGAGCCTACGGGGTATCCCAGGCATGTCGGAAGGGTGCCAGGCGAATATATCCCAGTTTTCCCTAAGGAAAGCACGTAGGCCTTCGGCAACTTCCGGGTCGAGGTTAGCCCCTATGGACGCCGTTTTAGCGGGGTCCGTGGGGTGAACCTGGAATTTGATAATCTCGTCGGCCGGCTTGAAAGAGGTAGGTTTTGATCTTTTGTCAAGGATGACATCGTCTCGATCGACTTCGGCGCGTAGTGCGGTTAGTTCTTCGGCCGCGAAGGCTTCGGCCAGGGTCTCGAGGGAGAGGGACGCCGTTTTATTCTCGGCTTTGAGTGCCCTGTCAGGATCACTTGAAATGGTAATGATCCCTTTTGGGCCCGGCATCTTGAGCTTCATGTAGCCATAATGCGGTACCGCTTGAAATCTTGAAAAGGCGTCCCGTCCGAGGATGGCGTGATATCCGCTTTTGAAAGGCACTATATGGAACGTTATCTCTTCGGAGCGATAATTGTCCGAGGTCCCGAAGACCACGTCTAAAGTTATTTTTCCACTGCAGCGTGCCTCTCTCCCGGGCACTATTCCTTTAAAGGTAGTAGTGCTCGGTTCTATGCGTGTTCTATCAGTGTGCATTTTATCCAGAGTGTCTTCATATATCAAATTCAGGCTGCTGCCTCCGTCCATCAGGACCTTATGGAGGTGACAGCGGTCCACGATAGGATCGAGGACTAGCGCGGCGGGGCACCTGTCCGGGGTAGACTTCGGTTGATCATTCTGAGTGAAGGAGATCGGCGTGTCTATCCACGCATCCCGAGGCGATACCTGCCGGACGGCGTTAACTTCCCGTAAGGCCCGTTTGCGCTGGTTTTTAGACGTAAATGTCTCATAAATCATTAAGACCTCGTCTTCGTCCGAGGTTCGTCCAGAGTGGCTGGAGGTGCCCGCCAGAAGGGCGGGCCCCCCTTTGGCCACCTGCCTTAGCACCCAACAGTCTTGAAGGCTGTGGGTTGGGCAGGAGTTAACTAATACGGCATGGATCGGGCATGGTTTACCCAGGAAGCCGTCCAGGGCCGTTCCGGAGTGATCGGAGGTTTTCTTCTTCTTCCGAGGTCGATCGGCCGGGATGTTCCATTTGCGATTTTCGCGCCGAAGCGCTGGCTGGTCGCGTCCCGGGTAGTTGTCACAGATCGAGTCTGCATTCTCCTCGGTCTGCCAGGCGTCTTCGATGGCACAAAATCAAGTTACTAAGTTGGTTAATTCAGGGAATGTTTGGACGCAACGGCGAGTAAGGGCGTTTGAGACGCCTTTATCCTTGCATCCACGCTCGAAGGTGGCGATTATATCTGAGTCTTGGTAATCCAGGATCTTGTTCTTGACGGATAAGAACCTGGTCCAGTATTGTCGAATTGGCTCGCCGGGGACCTGCCGTACGTAGGCTAAGTCCCAAATGTCAGACGGGCCGAGGTTATCGGGACGATATTCTGTGCAGTGGATGAGCGGGTCAGATCCGATCTCTAAAGACGGCGGAACCCCGTCACCCTCGTCCGATGCTGGATTCGCCCTTATCGGTCTAGCCGATTCGATCTGGGAGTCGGTTGCTGGTGAGTCGCTGTCCGATCCGCTTTCCAGGAAGTACCTCAGCCCCTTGCCCGTGAGGGGACTCTCTGGTGGGATCAGAGAGGGGTCAAGGTTTGCTCCCACCATAGGTGGGGGTGTTGTCATGACCGAGACTTCGGTCATGGAGATGTGCTCTATGGGTTTGAGGCCGTTAACCGGCGATCCCATCGATCCCTCTGGTGATCACGCAGCGGAACTCTCAATGAAAGCACGAGTGTCGGTGTAAAAACTGGCAGACCTCGGGGTAGGGGGTCCCGAGCTGCGGATCTCGGATCGAGGGTAACAGAGACAAAGGGAGACAATGTTTTACCCAGGTTCGAGCCCTCTTGATGGAGGTAAAACCCTACGTCCTGCTTCTGTTTATATTAATAGAGGTGTATCGAGTACAGAGTTGATCTACCTCGAGATCGTAATATATGTCTAACTACTATAGCTAGGTGTTCGATGTTTCGCTCATGTCCCCTACGGGCTAAACCCTATGGCTTATATACACGCCAGGGAGGGTATCTAGGGTTACAAGGTCGGTATCTTGGAGTAAGGCGGCTGGAATAATCTTGGAGTATACTGCAAGTCTTCGGTAGAGGTAGTCTTGATCACGTCTCCCATCTTCGGCTTCCGGAGTCCATCTTGATCACATACGGGGCCATACCGGCCCATCCGAAGAGACAGGCCGGCTAGGTTGGCACCTCCTAATCCAGGACACCGTCACCAAGAGAGTGGGCACATCGCTATTTAAAGTTTTTACCTATACAAACCCACTTTTATCCATTTTTTTATCAAGATTTTCACCCTCCGAATTATGGAGACGCTCTCTAGTTAAAGTTGACTCTTCTTCAGTCCCCTTCTCATCAAGTTTTATATTGCTAAACAAAGAATCAATAGATGAAACACCAATCATTTTAATATCCTCATCATTACTACGATAAAAACCGGGAGGAATCGCTTTTTCTAAAAATTCTCGTTTAGCTTTTAGCATAGCGGTTCTTTTCTTACTCTCATCCATGGAGACATATAAAGCTTTAATTGATTCATTAATATCAATTTTGGGTGGCAAAATTTTATTCTTAAGATTTTCCACATCATGGATAATTCTATCAATGCTCCTAGACATATCATCAAGTTTACTCAATTTTTCTTCTATCGTAGTGTTGAAAACCTTTTGAGCATTAATAAATTCTTTAATATTACTTTCAAGATCAGAGGGCATCTTATTATTATTATTATAAGAATTACCATAGGGATTGCCATAATTATTAGAGGAATTTCCAGGAAACGGTCTAACATTGAAATTACCCCTATAAGCATTGTTGTTGAAATTATTTCTAGAGACAAAATTCACATCAATATCATCATTATTTTGCTCAATCAAAGTGGACAATGGCACATGATTAGGATCAATATGAGTATTTTTACTAGCAACAAATTTCATAAGCGCATCAACTTTATCACTCAAAGTACTAATTTCTTCAACCGAATTCACTTTTTTACTAGTAGGAACTCTTTCGGTATGCCATTGTGAATAATTTGCCATAATACTATCAAGCAATTTAGTAGCTTCTCCCAATGTAATTTCCATAAAAGTACCACCCCTGGCGGAATCTAAAAGATTTCTAGAAACAAAATTCAATCCCGCATAAATTTTTTGTATGATCATCCATAAATTTAAACCATGAGTAGGGCAATTTCTTATCATTAAGTTAATCCTTTCCCAAGATTGGGCAACATGTTCATGATCAAGTTGCTTGAAATTCACAATTTGATTTCTAAGGGAAATAATTTTCACGGGAGGAAAATACTTAGTAATAAAAGCATCTTTACACCTATCCCAAGAATCGATACTATTTCGTGGTAAAGGCGAAAAGCAAAATTTTGCACGATCCCACAATGAGAATGGGAATAATTTTAATTTCACAGTATCATTATTCACATCTTTTTTCTTTTGCATATCACACAATTCTACGAAAGTGTTAAGATGGGATGCAGCATCTTCATTAGGGCTACCAGAAAATTGTTCTTTCATGACAAGATTTAGCAAAGCGGCATTAATATCACAAGTCTCTGCACTAGCGGCGGGAGGAGCAATCGGAGTACTAATAAAATCATTATTATTAGTATTGGAAAAAATCTCATAGTTTTGTATTTTCTTGAGACATCGTGACTACGCAATCAAGATAACAAGCAAGCAAAGAAGCAAACAAGAAAAAGGCAAACGAAAAATATTTTTTTATTTTTGTAAAAACTTTTTAGAAGTGGGGGAGATGAAAAAGAGAGGCAAATAAAATAAATGCAAGGAGTTGAAAGTTTATGTGAAGGTACTTGATAGATGTTGATGATGTCTTCCCGGCAACGGCGCCAGAAATTCTTCCTGCTACTCGTGATCTGCGTTGGTTTTTTCCCTGAAGAGGAAGGGATGATGCAGTACAATAGAGATAAGTATTTCCCTCAGTTATGAAACCAAGGTTATCAATCCAGTAGGAGAATCACGCAACACCTCGTTAGCAGTACCTACACACAAACAACAAATCCTTGCACCCAACGCAAACAAGGGGTTGTCAATCCCTTGGCGGTTAATTGCAAGATTAAATTGTATGGTGATAGATAGATAGATTAAACAAAAATAAAAAATAAAATAAATAAAGAAAAAGTGCAGCAAGGTATTTTTAGGATTTTTAATATATGAATTAAGTAGACCCGGGGGCCATAGTTTTCACTAGAGGCTTCTCTCGAGAAAATAGCATACAGTGGGTAAACAAATTACTGTTGGGCAATTGATAGAAAAGCAAATAATCATGAAAATATCCAAGGCAATGACCATGTATATAGGCATCATGTCCGAGACAAGTAGACCGACTCCTGCCTGCATCTGCTACTATTACTCCACCCATCGACCGCTATCCAGCATCCATCTAGAGTATTAAGTTCATAAAGAACGGAGTAACGCCTTAAGCAAGATGACATGATGTAGACAAAGTAAACTCACACATGAATAAACCCCATCTTTTTACCCTTAATAGCAACGATACATACGTGTCATGTCCCTTTCTGTCACTGGGATTGAGCACCGCAAGATCGAACCCATTACAAAGCACCTCTTCCCATGGCAAGATAAATCAATCTAGTTGGCCAAACCAAATCAATAGATCGGAGAAGAAATACGAAGCTATAATAATCATGCATAAAAGAGTTCAGAGAAGACTCAAATAATATTCATGAATAATCTGATCATAAACTCACAATTCATCGGATCCCAACAAACACACCGCAAAAAGTGATTACATCGGATAGAACTCCAAGAACATCGAGGAGAACATTGTATTGAAGATCAAAAAGAGAGAAGAAGCCATCTAGAAACTAACTATGGACCTGAAGGTCTGTGGTAAACTACTCACGCATCATCGGAAGGGCAGCAAGGTTGGTGTAGAGCCCCTCCATGATCGAATCCCCCTCCGGCGGAGTGCCAGAAAAGGCCCCGAGATGGGATCTCTCGAGAATAGAAGCTTGCGGCGGCAGAAAAAGTATTTCGTGGACTCCTCTGTTGGTTTCCCAATTTTTGAGAATTTATAGTGCTGGAATTAGGTCAAAAGGGGTAGAGGTGGGCCCACGAGGCACCAGGGCGCGCCTGCCGCGCCCTGGTGGCTCGTGGCCACCTCCTGGGGCTTCTGGCCTTCTCCCGAAGCTTCTAGTGTTTGTTATGTCCAGAAAAAAATCTCCAAAAAGTTTCGTGGCATTTGGACTTCGTTTGGTACTGATATTCTGGAAAACTAAAAACAGGCAAAAAACAGCAACTGGCACTGGGCACTAAGTTAATAGGTTAGTCCCAAAAAATGATATATAATTGCTTGTAAATGTATATAAAACATCCAAGACTGATAATATAATAGCATGGAACAATAAAAAATTATTGATACGTTGGAGACGTATCATGGGTTTCCACCTTCCCCTGCATGGATGATCGAGGACCAACTATTTATGATGTCACCTCAGTGCCCCTAGCCCTATAACATACATCCTATGCAAACCCCCGTGTTTCCCCACGTACAAGTGAACTCATACTACGACACAGAAGACTTGATCTAGGTTTACCGATCAACGTAAATACGTGAACCAACACAAAACTAAATAACAAAAGCCTTTGAACAACTAACTAATCGAGGAAATGAAAGAGAAGCATATTAAATCTAATGTTCAAAGTAAGCAAACACATAGGGATACAATAATGGAAGAAATAAATGGTGGTGGGTCGTGGAGGAGGGGACTGGTGTGGTCCCGAAAGGCCACGCCAGAGGTGGAGGCCCCTCGCTTCTTCTTCCTTCTTGATTCCCCAATGGAGATGCATCTTTACATGCTCTTGGATGTGGTGGAGTTATTCTTGAAGGTGGTGGTGGTGAGGGGGGGGGGGTGAAGACTACCTTTCCTTGTGTGATTATTGGCTAGGGCCGGTTCCTTCAAGATGATGCATATCAATTCCACACCAAGCCCTACTCTCTATTGATTGCTCCCCTCACCTTCTATCTAGGGGCTAGGAGGTGGATTGGGTCTTCCCAAAATGTTCCTTATCTCCTCTTGAATACAAGGTAACAAACCGTAAGCGAATTGGATAAAAACATGAGAGTTGCTATCATTTTCGTAACTCAATCCTGCTGGTACGAGGCATGTACGATCGTGTGTGGTTCTACCAATGGCCGGTTATCCTTCTCGTCTTGCGCAATTTTTGTATTTTTGCCTCCATTTATTCACTTGGACTACGATTGAGATTATCTTGGGCTCGTTGGATTCGTATCGTTGAGTCACACAATTTTGAAGTATTGGATCTTCAATATGAGCACATTATGGAACCTTTATGTATGAGACTCTCCAACGGCTTTGAATCTGGTGCTTACAACTTCTTCAAATCAATCTCAATTTAGCTCCATTCATCGTGCTAAGTCCATGGGAATTTAAAAACACACACAAAAGATAAAAAAACTAACAAAACCTATAAAAACTAAGGATTATGCAGTGTGCTCGGGTTAAAATGTATGAAAACTAGCATTTATGCAAAACAGACATAAACAAGGGTTCAATCTTTTCCTACTATAAAGGTTGGAGTTGGTGGTCAGTTCACATGTGGGACCAACAACCTTCACCAATAAACAAATGCATCCCTACCTATATGTGGGACTAACAATCTTCGAAGAGACATAAATAAACAAATATACTTTTACTCACATGTGGGACCTAACACAAATAAACAACTACACTAATATTTTTAGTTTCTCTTCTCAACCGTGTTCTTCCAGTTCTATATGACAGAACAAGAGAGTGATTTTTTTAGTCGGATAGACCTTGTCCTCCTACCCAATCCACGACCTTGTGCAATCAACCTACTAATGCATATTCTCATATGTTTCAACATTTGAAATGTTGTGTCTTGTAAAGAACCTACTATGACCATTTAAGATTCTCAAATGCCTGCAACAAGATCTAGCATTGCATGTTTTGCCGAAGGTTGTAGGGTATGAACATATTTTAATGACTTCCTAAGCTAGTGACCTATCTCCTTATATTTTATAGTTTCATAGCAATGCACGGACATCGTGCTAGTAGAACATAATATGGGAGTCTTACTACGAGGATATGCAACAAATGAGCCAAAATGATATGATTCGTTTTGGACTCATTAGCGGTAGCAGGGGATTTTGCGAGGTGCACAAGCGAGATGTCGAGACAATGATGAGGATGTATGATGATTCTGGTTGTCTCAGTGCTCAATGGTCATGGTGTCAACATGTCCGTCACCACAACGGATCGTACAATCGCCTCAACGAGAACTGATGCTACTCATGAGGTCTATCAACATCTATACTTGTATTTCTTATAAATATGGTTATACACACGAGACATCAAGCCCATGGAAGGCATATCCATGTACAAGTCCTGAAGAGCTATGGAACCTTCCCTTCCAACATGTGTGGCTTATGGAAACTGGAGCAGATAAGAAAGATTGCGTGGATGAGTGCGGGTTCATCAAGATTAAGGAAGTTATGCTTTATTCTTTTGTCGGTAGGAGTTAGGTCTAGGCTCCTCATCTTGGATACCACAGTAGAACACCTACATATAAGGACCCATAGGTAGAAGCAGAAGAACAAGCTAGTTCAACACCAATACAACACCACGATGCAGATTGATGCAGAGAAGCGCTCTGCATCGACATTGTAGCAAGATATGTAGATCTATTGTAGGAATCTAGATTGTTATAGTTTAACTCATGTTAGCCACCATCATACTTTTGCATTAAGATCACAAGGGAAGACAAAGAAAATAAGTAGGATTCTTACCCACACGGTGGCCTCAACACAGGTAAAATCATGCATCCCTGACTTCATCCTCATCCGCCTATGCGCGCGAGTTTGTTTCCGAGATCCCAATCGCCTTAGCATTGTTCATTTGAGCATTCTATGATTTTAACAGCTCTAGATTTTGAGTGTGTTTTGACTTTAGTCGACCTCACCATGGGATGGGGCGAGTAATGTTCTATTATTTATGGGCGTGGGTGGGGATTTGGCTTGTTGTGCTGCCTCTTCGATGTTTCTTTGCTTTTTTGCAGCTTTGTTCAAAAGAGGCTTTGCATTTGTTCTCTGTGCACCCAACACCATTTAATATAAATGAAAACCAGCCATGACATGCAAACCTTTTGATGTTGAACTAATTATCATTGGTTCACATTTCCTCATTTGAAAACGCTAGTAGATAACCGAACAAAAGATCCAAGTAAGTAAAAATTTATTTATATTACACACGACAATCCAGCACCACATAATAACATACAAATCACAAGGGGAATTAAAATGAATCCTCACACAACACAAGGAAGTGCCAATCATATGGATCAGATGAAAGGCAACCCTCTCAAACATCACTCTTTACCGAAGAGCTATAGCCATCCTGGTCATCATAATACTTGGACCACAACATGATCCCACCATACTTCCCCGCACTCTTGATCAATGGGAGAACATCCGACTTTAGGTCATCAGCCGGGATGAACCCGCTCCCAGCAGCCTGAGGTGACGCCGGGAGACCGAGGAAGATCTGCTTTGCAGGAACTGTCAACCACTGCTTCCATGAATCAGCTAGATTTGAAGTGCTTCCTGAAGTATATTGGCAAGGAGCGTTGTTGTAGAACTGCACCCACACATAGTCAAAGAGGCCGGTGTCGAGGGCGCCTCCCACCCAGGCATCAGGGAAAGGGCACTGTGGCGCGGCAGTCAAGTACACTCTCCTGCCGGAGTTGCTGTACCCTTTTAGGAACCTTGCAAGATCGTCCCAGTGCAGGGGTGTACCGCCCTCGATATCGAAGTCGATGCCATCGAGGACTGCATCACCGAGAGGCCGCGAAGATGACTTACCTCCTAAGAAGTTGTTCCACAGGTATGTCGCGACATTCTTGGCGTCCTGGGACGAGGAAAGATAGTAGCCACCTGCCCCGCCACCGATGGAGAGCATGACCTTAACGCCGTTGCTCTGGCATGACTTGATGTCAGAGCTCAAGCTGGCACAACCGCCGTTGGTTGGGACGCAGTGGCCTGCCAGGTTGAGGACCGGCGGCTGGCCATTGCCGAAGGAGGAAAGGAAGGCGATGTTGACAAATTTGTAGTTGCCAGTGGCGCAGGTTGCAGCCAGCGTGCCCTCTCCACCATTCTGACCCCAGTAGATGGAAATGCCGCCGGCTTCCGACCCGAGAAACCGCGCCGCAGCTACTGCCACGACCAGCAGTTGCAGCAGAGATGATCTACTAGCCATCTCTGGGGCAATATATTGTCCCTATTGAACTCTTCTCTCCACTGTTGGTGTCTTCAGATGTAGGAGTATGCTTTTTTGTTTTGCTGCGGGTGCTGAGTTTGTGCTTGGATGGTTGGCTTATATATGAGGGGAATCGTCGTGTGAAATCTGCCACCCCCATATTATTTATCCTCATGCGTGACTTGGTGGGCACATGGATGAACACTTTACACCTGTGAACGCGCTCTACTGGCAGCTTCGAATTAACGGCGACGGTGTTCGTGATTTTGTACTACTTGAACAGAATAACGTGCATGGCACCAGTATAGAATAAGAAAAGGCGTACTATTTCTCAAAAAAAGAAGGAAAAAAAGGCGTACTACAGCTGTGTGTTGGCGACGGCACATTAAGCGATTAAGAACAGAATAATTCACACAAATAAGTATTTTTCTGAGGGATATTCACAAAAAATAAGTGATTAAGAACAGAATAAGAAAAGGCGTACTATAAGAAAAGGAGTACCATTCCGCCTGTCGTGCTTTTTTCGCGCTACTTTCGCCTGTCCGTGAGCCCAAGGAGTGGGCTCACACATAAAGGAAACGGGCACGTATATCTCGCTTCCAGCAAGACGGAACGTCGAAATCACTAATCGAGGAGTACTCTTTTCAAAGATCACTCCCACCTCCCTAGGTTGCGACAAGTGGCGCACTGCATATACGCCACTTGTCACAAGCTGTGAGTTTCCCTTTTTTTCGTAGATCAGTTTATTCAAAATGTTTTATCTCTTAAACCGTGCGTCCAAATCTCGAACCGTTTTCACCATTAGATTCCTCGCGACGAGATCTTCAAAACTAGATCCCATGTTGATAGGTTTTGACGATTTTTTTTTCACAAAAAAAACCGGACGAAAAAACGAACCGGGAGCACGTTTTTCCCTTTCCGAAGAGGCACGGCCGTGCCTTTCGAGAATGCAAAACCGTGCCTCCATGAAAAGTAAACCCGTGTCTCTCGCGGAAGGAAAAAAACGCGTCTTTTTTCCGTTTCCGAGAGGCACGACCGTGCCTCTCGTGAAAGCAAAACTGTCCCTCTCGCGGAACAAAAACATGCCTCTCACGAAAAAAAAAACACGTTTTTCTTTCTGTTTACGAGAGGCCCGGCCGTGCCTCTCACGAAAGCAAAAACGTGCCTCTCGCGAAAGCAAAAAAAATAAAAACGCGTCTTTTTTCGTTTCCAAAGAGGCACGGCCGTGCCTCTCGCGAAACCAAAACCGTGCCTCTCGTGGAAAAAAAACATGTTGTTTTTCGGTTTCCGAAAGGCACAACCCTCTCGCGAAAGCAAAACCGTGCCTCTCGCAGAAGCAAAAACGTGCCTCTTGCGGAAGGAAAAAAAAGAAAACATATTTTTTTTTCCGTTTCCGAGAGGCACGGCCGTGCCTCTCACGAATGCAAAACCATGTCTCTCGCGGAAGCAAAAAAACGCATTTTTTCTCAAAAAAAATCGATTTTTTTTCGTCCAAAAGCTAAGAAAGACAGGTGGAAAACCAAAAAGCCGAAAAAACCAAAAAAAAAACCGTCTAAAAAGCCAAAACGCGTGTGGGAAAAAAAAATCTGGAGGGAGCGCCTAGAGCGCGACACGTGGCGGCGGAGCCCACCCCCAAGTGATCTTTGGGAGGCTACCGAAGGAGCGCTCGTTAATTAGTTGGTCTCACGGAACGTCGGCTCGCCTGAGGTGAGGAGGCAGTGGGACGGTCCAGTAGCGCCCTCTTCTTTCGTTTCGTTTGCTCCTTCGACCGTTAGCATCGCTGTTTTCGCTCTTATTTTCCTTTTTCCTTTTGTTTAAAAATTGTAAAACATCTTAAATGTATGTATTTAAAAAATTAGTTTTGTTATTTTTAAAAGTTCACCTCGCGTTAAAAAAATGTTCTTGATGTAAAATATTTGGTCGCAGAATTTAAAAAAATGTTCATATTATTAAAAAAAATGGTCATAACATTTAAAAAATGTTTACATGTTTACAATTTTGTCATGACATTGTTTTAAAATTTTCGTGAAAGGTAATTTTTTTTGCCAAATTTGAAAAAATGTACATACCATTTCAACGAATTGTTAATGAATTTTGAAAATGGTCACATGTTTTAAAATATGTTTCATGATTTTTTTACAAAAAATCACAATTTTAGAAAAATGTGCATATAATATATAAAAATATTGATGCCATATGAATAACATATTCTAACACTTAACAAATGTTTGCACATTTTTAAAAATAATATTCATGACATTGTGGAAAAATGTTAGCTTTCTATTTGAAACATATTCACTATGTAATTAAAATTGTTCAATGTGCATTTTACAAATGTTCAACACGTATTTTGGCGAAATGTTCAACGTGTATTCGAAAATGTTCAACATGTAACTAAAAAAGGTTCAACCTTTATGCAAAAATGTGCGACGTGTATTCAATAAGTAGATGCACATGAACAATGGTTGAACCGACGTCGAAAATAGCTTTTGAATAGCGCATCGGGGGTAAAGTAGTCGTTGTACAGATTCATATGCCCCCATGCCCTGTTCCAATTCAACACTCGATGCCCCTTTATTGAACCTTTGAAGTTGAGAACATGCTCCTCCCCACGCTCCGTTCCTTTAAGAATCACCTCATCATCGTTGTTTCATCCTCATCTTCATCATCATCCGACGAGGGCAAATGATGAACTCTGTAGAAGTACTCCTCGTCTGAATCCATCATATTTGCTTCAAAGTAAACAATGAGAACTTCAAAAAAAAATTGCACTAGTCATTTGTCCGAACACTTGCTGGGCGTGGTGTCTGCCATGGACAGTGTCCGTAGGGGTGGAGGGTACCTGGGCGGCAACCGGATCCGGGCGAGTACGACGCCGGTGTCCGACAAGGATTGGGCGACGTCGGCAAGGGTTCAGCAAGGTTTGGGCGGCGCCCAACGCTTACGACGGCGCCTAGGGTTTACGGGGCAGCGACGGTCTCCGAGAGTATAAGCTAGAGAGCGCCAAGAGGAGAGCATGACTGTGAAAATGCATGGGCTCCGAGTGGGGTTTTTGGTGGATGCGAAGTGTCAGAGTCCGACATAGCGGATGATGTCTACTACACAACTTTATTCTTGTAGACTCTGTTGGTCTTCCAAGCGCAGAGTTTTGTAGAACAACAAAAAATTTTCCTCAAGTGGATGACCTAAGGTTTATCAATCCGTGGGAGGTGTAGAATAAAGATGGTCTCTCTCAAACAACCCCGCAATCAAATACAAACAATCTCTTGTGTCCCCAACACACCCAATACAATGGTAAATTGTATAGGTGCACTAGTTCGGCGAAGAGATGGTGATACAAGTGTAGTATGGATGGTAGATATAGGTTTTTGTAATCTGAATAAATAAAAACAGCAAGGTAGCAAGTAGTAAAAGTGAGCACAAACGATATTGCAATGCTTAGAAACAAGGCCTATGATTCATACTTTCACTAGTGCAATCTCTCAACAGTGCTAACATAATTGAATCATATAACAATCCCTCAACGTGCAACAAAGAATCACTCCAAAGTTCCTAGCAAACAGAGAACATAAGAAGAAATTGTTGTAGGTAGCAAAACCACCTCAAAGTTATCCTTTCCGAACAATCTATTGAGCCATCCCTATAAGTGTCACAAACAGCCCTAGAGTTCGTACTAAAATAACACCATATGATACGTATCAATCAACTCTAATGTCACCTAGATACTCCAATGTCACTACAAGTATCCATGAGTCAATTATTCGATATGCATCAAATAATTTCAGATTCATAATATTCAATCCAACACAAAGAACTTCAAAGAGTACCCCAAAGTTTCTATCGGAGAAACTAGGACGAAAATGTGCATCAACCCCTATGCCTAGATTACCCCAATGTCACCTCGAGAATCCACAAGTTGATTAATAAAACATACATCAAGTGACCCAATAGAATACCCCATTGTCACTGCGGGTATCCACATGCAAGACATACATCAAGTGTTCTCAAATCCAAAATATTCAATCCGTTAACAATGAAACCTCAAAGGGAAAGACTCAATTCATCACAACAAGATAGAGAGGGAAGAACACCATATGATCCAACTAGATTAACAAAGCTCGCGGTACATCAAGATCGTGCCAAATCAAGAACACGAGAGAGAGAGAGATCAAACACATAGCTACTGGTACATACCCTTAGCCCCGACGGTGAACTACTCCCTCCTCGTCATGGAGACCGCCGGGATGATGAAGATGGCCTCCGGTGATGATTTCCCCCTCCTGCAGGGTGCCGGAACAGGGCTCCGGATGAGATTGCTTCGGTACAGAGGCTTGCGGCGGCGGCGTGGGAGCTCTAGGTTTCTTTCTGGGGGTTTCTGTATTTATAGGAATTTTTGGCGTTGGTTTCACGTCAGGGGGATGCCCGAGGGGCCCACAAGCTCAGACGCCCCTCCCTACCCCCAGGGTGCGCGCGGTGAGTGCTACTTGTAGTCTGCGTTGGTATTTCTCCAAAGAGGAGAGGATGATGCAGTACAGTAGAGATAAGTATTTCCCTCAGTTAAGAACCAAGGTTATCAATCCAGTAGGAAAACCAAGCAAAATTCCGTTAAGCGCACCTGCACACAAAAGAGCAAACACTTGCACCCAACGCAAATAAGAGGGTTGTCAATCCTCTTAGCGGTTATTTGCAAGGATTAAATCTTATAGAGATAAATAGATAAATTAAAATAAAAGTAAATAAATTGCAGCAAGGTATTTTTAGGTTTTTTATATATGATAAAGTAGACCCGGGGGCCATAGTTTTCACTAGAGGCTTCTCTCTCGAACACATAGCATACGGTGGGTAGACAAATTACCGTTGGACAATTGATAGAAAAACAAATAATTATGACGGATTCATGGCAATGATCATGTATATAGGATCACGTCCGAGACAAGTAGACCGACTCCTGCCTGCATCTACTACTATTACTCCACCCATCGACCGCTATCCAGTATGCATCTAGGGTATTAAGTATAAAACAGAGTAACGCCTTAAGCAAGATGACATGATGTAGACAAAGTAAACTCAGGCAATATGATTAAACCCCATCTTTTTATCATTAATGGCAACAATACAAATACGTGTCATGTCCCCTTCTGTCACTGGGATTGAGCACCGCAATATTGAACCCATCACAAAGCACCTCTCCCATTGCAAGACAAATCAATCTAGTAGGCCAAACCAAATCGATAGATCGGAGAGAAATACAAAGCTATAATAATCATGCATAAAAGAGTTTAGAGAAGACTCAAATATTTCTCATGAATAATCTGATCATAAACTCACAATTCATCGGATCCCAACAAACACACCGCAAAAAAGATTACATCGGATAGAACTCCAAGAACATCGAGGAGAACATGGTATTGAAGATCGAAGAGATAGAAGAAGCCATCTAGCTACTAGCTATGGACCCGTAGGTCTGTGGTAAACTACTCACACATCATCGGAAGGGCAGCAAGGTTGAAGAAGAAGCCCTCCGTGATCGATTCCCCCTCTGGCAGAGTACCGGAAAAGGCCTCCAGATGGGATCGCGGAAAAACAGAGACTTGCGGCGGCGGAAAGGTTTTCTCTTCTGGCTCTGGTGGTTTTGGAATATTTGGGAATTTATAGCGTTGTAATTAGGTCAAGAGGTGCCACGAGGGGCCCACAAGCCTGGGGGACGCGCCCTCCAGGCTTGCCGCCTCCTCGTGGCTCTTCTGGTCTTCTCCCGAAGCTTCCTGGTTCTCTTCTGGTCCAGAAAAAATTAATCCAAAGTTTTTTTCTCGTTTGGACAATTTTTGATAATGATTTTCTGAAAAGGCAAAAACAAGCAGAAAACAACAACTGGCACTGGGCACTGGGTTAATAGGTTAGTCCCAAAAAATGATATATAATGGCATATAATTGCATATAAAACATCCAAGATTGATACTATAATAGCATGGAACAATAAAAAATTATAGATACGTTGGAGACGTATCAAGCATCCCCAAGCTTAATTCCTGCTCGTCCTCGAGTAGGTAAATGATAAAAACAGAATTTTTGATGTGGAATGCTACCAATCATGTTTCGTCATGTAATCTCTCTTACGGTATGAATAATAAGATCCGAATGATTCAAAGCAATAGTCTATAATTTGATATAAAGACATCAATACTCAGGCATACTAATAAACAATCATGTCTTTCAAAATAAAAATGCTAAAGAACGTTATCCCTACAAAATCATATAATCCTGTCATGCTCCATCTTCTTAACACAAAGTATTTATCATGCACTACCCCGATGACAAGCTGAGTAATTGGTTCATACTTTTTAACGTGCTTCAGCTTTTTCAACTCCCACGCAATACATGAGCGCAAGTCATGGATATAGCACTATGGGTGGAATAGAGTGTGGTGGTAGAGATAAATAAGAGAAGTCAAAAATAAGAAGATAGTCTCACATCGACGAGGCTAATCAATGGGCTATGGAGATGCCCATCAATTGATGTCAATGCGAGGAGTAGGGATTGCCATGCAACGGATGCACTAAGAGCTATAAGTGTATGAAAGCTCAACTTGAAAACTAACTGGGTGTGCATCCAACTTGCTTGCTCATGAAGACCTCGGGCATTTGAGGAAGCCCATCATTGGAATATACAAGCCAAGTTCTATAATGAAAAATTCCCACTAGTATATGAAAGTGACAAAATAGGAGACTCTCTATATGAAAAACATGGTGCTACTCTGAAGCACAAGTGTGGAAAAAGGATAGTAACATTGCCCTTTCTCTCTTTTTCTCTCATTTTTTTTTCGTGCGCTCTTTTTTGCCCTTTTTTTCGTCCGAAGTCTCATCCCGACTTGTGGGGGAATCATAGTCTCCATCATCCTTTCCTCACTGGGACAATGCTCTAATAATTATGATCATCACACTTTTATTTACTTACAACTCAATATTACAACTCGATACTAGAACAAAAATATGACTTTATATGAATGCCTCTGGCAGTGTACCAGGATGTGCAATGATGCTAGCGTAACATGTATAAAAATGATGACCGGTGGCTGAGTCACAAATACTATGTCAGCTATTTGATCATGCAAAGCAATATGACAATGACGATGTGTGTCATAAAAACGGAACGGTGGAAGTTGCATGGCAATATATCTCGGAATGGCTATGGAAATGCCATGATAGGTAGGTATGATGGCTGTTTTGAGGAAGATATAAAGAGGCTTATGTGTGATAGAGCGTATCATATCACGGGGTTTGGATGCACTGGCGAAGTTTGCACCAACTCTCGATGTGAGAAAGGGCAATGCACGGTACCGAAGAGGCTAGCAAATTGTGGAAGGGTGAGAGTGCGTATAATCCATGGACTCACATTAGTCATAAAGAACTCACATACTTATTGCGAAAGTTTATTAGCCCTCGAAGCAAAGTACTACTACGCATGCCCCTAGAGGGATAGATTGGTAGGACAAGTCCATCGCTCTTCCTCGACCGCCACTCATAAGGTAGACAATCAACAATAAATCAAGCTCCAACTTCTTAGCATAACGACAGATCATACGTGCATGCTTCGGGAATCACAAACCTTAATACCAATATTCTTACTAAACCACAATCATCTACTCATACCTCCCACATATTACCATCTTAATATCGCAAAACTACTGCTAGGAATCAAATTTATCATATTCAGTGATCTACATGAAAGTTTTTATTATATCCCTCTTGAATACCTATGATATCAGGATCAAATTCGTAACCCGTGCATATTACCGTTGCTATTCATTAGACTCTCAAAAAGATATAAGTTAAGCATGAGAGTGCAACTATTTCTTTAAAATATAATCACCGCCATGCTCTAAAAGATATAAGTGAAGCCCTACAGCAACTGCCTAGCTCAAAACATATAAGTGAAGCACATAGAGTATTCTAACAAATCACGAATAATGTGTGTCCCTCTTAAAAAGGTGTGTTCAGCAAAGATGATTGTGAAAAACTAAAAAGCAAAGAAACTATATCACAAGACGCTCCAAGTAAAACACATATCATGTGATGAATAAAAATATAGCTCCAAGTGAGTTACCGATAGATTGTAGACGAAAGAGGGGATGCCTTCCGGGGCATCCCCAAGCTTAGACGCTTGAGTCTTCCTTGAATATTACCTTGGGGTGCCTTGGGCATCCCCAAGCTTAGGCTCTTGCCGCTCCTTATTCCTTTATCCATTGTAGTCTCACCCAACTTGAAAATTTCAGCACACAAAACTCAACAGAAACCTCGTGAGATCCGTTAGTATAACAAACAAATCTTAAACTTTAGGTACTGTTGTAAATTGATTCATATTTAATATTGGCATAATGCTACTGCAATCCAACTTCTCCATGACTCATACCCCCCAATACGATCCATAGATTCATCAAAATAAGCAAACTATGCAACCAAAAACAGAATCTGTCTAAAACAGAACAGTCTGTAAAGATCTGAATTAACGTCATACTTCTGTAACTCCAAAAATTCTGAAAAGTTAGGAAAACGTGGGAAATTCATATATCAATATTGTGTAAACAATTCAGAAGGTTCTGACGCTCCAGCAAAAAAACAAAATTCCAGCAATGGACGCAAAAGTTTCTGTTTTCAAACAGCATCAATTATACTATCTTCCAAATCATCCCAAAGGCATTACTTGGCACAAACACTAATTAAAACATAAAAATACAATCATAAAAGAAGCTATAATTGTGTAAACACTCAAGAACAGAAGGTAAAAGCAAAAATTTACTTTATTCATTGGGTTGCCTCCCAACAAGCGCTATTGTTTTATGCCCCTAGCTAGGCATAATGCATAGTTTCAAGTGTTGTCATCCTTCATGTTAATTCCATAGGTGGCCCTCATAATAGATTCATAAGGTGCTTTAATACTCTTTCTAGGGAAGTGTTCCATCCCTTTCTTTAATGGAAATTGAAATCTTATGTTACCTTCTTTCATATCAATAATAACACCAAATATTCGTAGAAAAGGCCTACCAAGTATTATGGGGCAAGAAGGATTGCATTCAATGTCAAGAACAATAAAGTCCATGGGCACATAATTTTTATTTGCAAGAATAAGCACATCATTTATTCTACCCAACGGCTTTTTAATAGTGGAATCCGCAAGATGCAAGTTAAGGGAACAAGGATCCATGTTGGTGAGACCTAGCACATCACACAAAGACTTTGGTATAGTGGAAACGCTAGCACCGTGATCACAAAGAGCATTACATTCATAATCTTTAATTTTGACTTTAATAGAAGGTTCCCATTCATCTTGTAATTTTCTAGGAATTGATACTTCCAACTCAAGTTTTTCTTCATGTGCTTTCAACATGGCTTCTACAATATGTTTAGTGAAAGCTTTATTTTGTTCATATGCATTTGGTGAGTTAATCATGGATTGCAACAAGGAAATACACTCAATCAAAGAACAACTATCATAATTAAAGTCCTTGTAATCCAACGTAGTGGGTGCATTAGTATTTAAAGTTTTGACCTCTCCAAACCCACTTTTGTCATTTTTATGATCGAGATTATCACCCTCCAAGCAATTGGGACTCCTTCTATCTAAAGTTGACTCTTCTCCAGTCCCTCTTTCGTCAAGTTTTATGTTACTAAATAATGATTCAATAGGAGTGACACCAATCATTTTAATATCTTCATCATTACTACGATAGAAACCGGGTGGAATCGCTTTTTCTAGAGATTCTCGCTTAGCTCTCAACCTAGCGGTCCTTTCTTTACTTTCGTTAATGGAAACATAGATAGCTTTAATAGATTCATTTATATCATGCTTGGGTGGTAAAATTTTAGTTTTGAGATTTTCCACATCATGAGTAATTCTATCCATGTTCCTAGCCAATTCATCAACTCTATTCAATTTTTCTTCTATCATAGCATTGAAATTCTTTTGCGAATTAATAAATTCTTTAATATTACTTTCAAGATCAGTAGGTATCATATTATTATTATTATTATAAGAATTACCATAAGGATTGCCATAATTATTAGAGGAATTTCCAGGAAACGGTATACTATTGAAATTACCCCTATAAGCATTGTTGTTGAAATTATTTCTAGAGACAAAATTCACATCAATAGCATCATTATTTTGCTCAATCAAGGTAGATAATGGCACATCATTAGGATCAATATGAGCATTTTTACTAGCAACCAATTTCAATAGAGCATCCATCTTATCACTCAAAGTATTAATTTCTTCAACAGAATTTACCTTCTTACCAGTTGGAGTTCGTTCAGTGTGCCATTGAGAATAATTTGTCATGATATTATCAAGAAGTTTGTAGCTTCTCCCAATGTAATTTCCATAAAAGTACCACCTGCGGCAGAGTCTAGCAAATTTCTAGAGACAAAGTTTAGTCCCACATAATTTTTTTGTATGATCATCCATAAATTCAAGCCATGAGTTGGGAAATTTCTTATCATTTATTTCATTCTCTCCCAAGATTGTGCAACATGTTCATGCTCAAGTTGCTTAAAATTCATAATTTGATTTCTTAGAGAAATAATCTTAGCGGGAGGAAAATACTTGGTAATAAAAGCATCCTTACACTTATCCCAAGAATCAACACTATTTCTAGGCAAGGATGAAAACCAAGTTTTAGCACGGTCTCGTAGTGAGAACGGAAATAGTTTTAATTTGACAATATCATTATCCACATCTTTTTTCTTTTGCATATCACAAAGCTCAACGAAATTATTTAGATGGGATGCAACATCTTCATTAGGACTACCAAAAAATTGTTCTTTCATAACAAGATTAAGCAAAGCAGCATTAATGTCACATGACTCCGCACTAGTGGCGGGAGGAGCAATAGGAGTACTAATAAAATCATTATTATTAGTATTGGAAAAGTCACACAATTTTGTATTTTCTTGAGACATCGAGACAAAGCAAACAAACTAGCAAACAAGCAAATAAAAATATTTTTGTGTTAAAAAATTTAGAAGTGGGGGAGATGAAAACGAGAGGCAAATGCAAATAAAAGGCAAATAAAATAAATGCAAGTGGATGATAGTTTGTGCGAAGGTACTTGGTAATTTTGATGATGTCTCCCCGGTAACGGCGCCAGAAATTCTTCCTGCTACTTGTAGTCTGCGTTGGTATTTTCCCGAAGAGGAGAGGATGATGCAGTACAGTAGAGATAAGTATTTCCCTCAGTTAAGAACCACGGTTATCAATCCAGTAGGAGAACCAAGCAAAATTCCGTTAAGCGCACCTGCACACAAAAGAGCAAACACTTGCACCCAATGCAAATAAGAGGGTTGTCAATCCTCTTAGCGGTTATTTGCAAGGATTAAATCTTATAGAGATAAATAGATAAACTCCTGCCAATGATCATGTATATAGGCATCATGTCCGAGACGGTGGGTAGACAAATTACTGTTGGGCAATTGATAGAAAAGCAAATACTTATGATGGATTCATGGCAATGATCATGTATATAGGCATCACGTCCGAGACAAGTAGACCGACTCCTGCCTGCATCTACTACTATTACTCCACCCATCGACCGCTATCCAGCATGCATCTAGGGTATTAAGTACAAAACAGAGTAACGCCTTAAGCAAGATGACATGATGTAGACAAAGTAAACTCAAGCAATATGATTAAACCCCATCTTTTTATCCTTAATGGCAACAATACAAATACATGTCATGTCCCCTTCTGTCACTTGGATTGAGCACCGCAAGATTGAACCCATCACAAAGCACCTCTCCCATTGCAAGACAAATCAATCTAGTAGTCCAAACCAAATCGATAGATCGGAGAGAAATATAAAGCTATAATAATCATGCATAAAAGAGTTCAGAGAAGACTCAAATATTTCTCATGAATAATCTGATCATAAACTCACAATTCATCGAATCCCAACAAACACGCTGCAAAAGAAGATTACATCGGATAGAACTCCAAGAACATCGAGAAGAACATGGTATTGAAGATCCAAGAAAGAGAAGAAGCCATCTAGCTACTAGCTATGGACCCATAGGTCTGTGGTAAACTACTCACACATCATCGGAAGGGCAGCAAGGTTGATGAAGAAGCCCTTCGTGATCAATTCCCCCTCCGGCAGAGTACCGGAAAAGGCCTCCAGATGGGATCACGGAAGAACAAAGGCGTGCGGCGGCGGAAATGTTTTCTCTTCTGGCTCTCTGGTGGTTTTGGAATATTTGGAAATTTATAGCGTTGGAATTAGGTCAAGAGGTGCCACGAGGGGCCCACAAGCCTAGTGGCGCGCCCTACCCCCTGGGCGCGCCCTTCATGCTTGTCGCCTCCTCGTGGCTCTTCTGGTCTTCTCCCGAAGCTTCGTGGGTCTCTTCTGGTCCAGAAAAAATTAACCCAAATTTTTTTTTATCGTTTGGACACTTTTTGATAATGATTTTCTGAAAAGGCAAAAACAAGCAGAAAACAACAACTGGCACTGGGCACTGGGTTAATAGGTTATCCCCAAAAAATGATATATAATGGCATATAATTGCATATAAAACATCCAAGATTGATACTATAATAGCATGGAACAATCAAAAATTATAGATACGTTGGAGACGTATTAGTGAGCTTGTCGCTCCCACGTGGGTCTTCTGGTCCTTCCTCGAAGCTTCGGGGGTCTCTTTTGGTCTATAAAAAATCACCGCAAATTTTCAGCCCAATCCGAGAACTTTTATTTCTGCACAAAAAATAACACCATGGTAGTTCCGCTGAAAACAGTGTCAGTCCGGGTTAGTTTCATTCAAATCATATAAAAGTGCACCAAAACCATATAAAATTGTTGTAAACATGGTATGAATACTTCATAAATTATAGATACATTGGAGACGTATCAGAGGACACCCAGACTCCCCAGAGCTCCCCTCGTTTTAGAGCCGGGTTGTGGGATTTGGTGATCCGCGTTGAATGGCTAAAACTGTACATGCGGCCTAGTCCGGACAGTTGCGGCGCTTTGGAGATCCATGTTGTAGATGCCCTAAACATCGGCTCTCTTCCACGAGGCCTTACGAGGAGGAGGTGGGTGAAATTGATCGATGGTTCAGAAGGAGATTTTTTAAGGAAATATACTGCTTGGAATAAAAATACGGATTACACCATTTATGAAAGTATGGAACTCGACCCGTCTAGTTTTTCAGATTAAAAACAGTATTGGACTAAACACACATGAACTCATCAGTACAAGTTTCATTTAGTATGTAAAAGCAGTTACTACAACACCAGTCTTAATTTGGCAACATCTCCTCCACGATGGGGGTTTCGATGACGGTCAAATCACACCTGATGGTGAAGCAGTCTCCTCGCAACTTGGACTTCTTTATAATCCTGAGATTGCCCCAGCCAGTACGCGTCGTCTCAAAGGTTCGGGTGACGATCAGAGCACTGGAACCTCTGTGTACTTTGCCATCTTGCTTCAGCAAACTTAAGGTGAACTTTGCCGTCACACCCGTCGGTGCCACTCCCCTGAGATGCAAGAAGGCCACCACGTAGCCAGGCGCTCGGCTATCGCCGTCAGGGCAGAAATCGATGCACCAGTCATAGCCCCTGCCTCTGAACATGCTCGACGTGATGAACTTGTCGGCGCCCATGCCGTCAAGCAGCGAGTAGTTCTTCACCACGAACTTGTGCAACGCGGTGGTGGCCTCCGTCGTGCATACCGACGACGTCACGCTTACCGGCAACTGCGAGTGCGTGGCCCAGCAAGAGTTGATGTTTCCCATGGCAAACTAACGCAGGCGATGAATTAAAGGCAAACGGGTGAGCCTGTCTCGATCTATCTATTGGCTTGAGGGGAACCTGGCCATATTTATAAGCCGAGGAAAGCAAAGGATTATACGAGGAGGATACCAGGTCGGAGCAGGAGTAACCCAAACTGAAAAACTGAAAACTTTGAGAGTTCAGACTTTACTTCTGAGCCAGACACCAGCTCGGACTACGCACGGTCTAAGCTGCGATTTTTTTTGAAACGGAGGCAAAAGATTTGCCTCATATATTAATTTAGAAGAAGAAACAGAAGCATATTTTCGATGATGTTACAACATGTCTCCATGTACAAAAGGAACTACTCTCCCGGCATGATTGCTCGCAACTCTTTTGCTCCCGCAGTGACCCATAGGGCCGCCTCCCTTTTAATAAGGGTGAACAGAACGGATGGCGGAGCAGACTTGTGATGGAAGACTCGTGCAATGCGTTCATTCCAGATGGCCCAAGAGGTTAACAACGCGAGAGAGGCCATCGCCTTCCTATTGGGGGCGGAGTTAGCGGATAGACGTGTCCACCACTCTTTTGCAGAAGGTAGCGTATGCCACTCATCGGTAACCATGTAGTCCAGCTGGAGCCATGCCTTCAGCATTGCTACTTGTAGACTGCGTTGGTATTTCCCCGAAGAGGAGAGGATGATGCAGTATAGTAGAGATAAGTATTTCCCTCAGTTAAGAACCAAGGTTATCAATCCAGTAGGAGAACCAAGCAAAATTCTGTTAAGCGCACCTGCACACACAAGAGAAAACACTTGCACCCAACGCAAATAAGAGGGTTGTCAATCCTCTTAGCGGTTATTTGCAAGGATTAAATCTTATAGAGGTAAATATATAAACTAAAATACTAATTAAAATAAAAGTAAATAAATTGCAGCAAGGTATTTTTAGGTTTTTTATATATGATAAAGAAGACCCGGGGGCCATAGTTTTCACTAAAGGCTTCTCTCTCGAACACATAGCATATGGTGGGTAAACAAATTACTGTTGGGAACTTGATAGAAAAGCAAATAATTATGATGGATTCATGGCAATGATCATGTATATAGGATCACGTCTGAGACAAGTAGACCGACTCCTGCCTGCATCTACTACTATTACTCCACCCATCGACCGCTATCCAGCATGCATCTAGGGTATTAAGTATGAAACAGAGTAATGTCTTAAGCAAGATGACATGATGTAGACAAAGTAAACTCAAGCAATATGATTAAACCCCATCTTTTTATCCTTAATGCAACAATACAAATACGTATCATGTCCCCTTCTATCACTGGGATTGAGCACCGTAAGATTGAACCCATCACAAAGCACCTCTCCCATTGCAAGACAAATCAATCTAGTAGGCCAAACCAAATCGATAGATCGGAGAGAAATACAAAGCTATAATAATCATGCATAAAAGAGTTCAGAGAAGACTCAAATATTTCTCATGAATAATCTGATCATAAACTCACAATTCATCGGATCCCAACAAACACACCGCAAAAGAAGATTACATCGGATAGAACTCCAAGAACATCGAGGAGAACATGGTATTGAAGATCAAAGAGAGAGAAGAAGCTATCTAGCTACTGGCTATGGACTCGTAGGTCTGTGGTAAACTACTCACACATCATCAGAAGGGCAGCAAGGTTGATGAAGAAGCCCTCCGTGATCGATTCCCCCTCCGGCAAAGTATCGGAAAAGGCCTCCAGATGGGATCGCGGAAGAACAGAGGCTTGCAGCGGTGAAAAGGTTTTCTCTTCTGTCCCTCTGGTATAGTGGGAATATTTGGAAATTTATAGTGCTGGAGTTAGGTCAGGAGGGGCAACGAGGGGCCCACAAGCCTGGGGGGCGCGCCCTCCAGGCTTATCGCCTCCTCGTGGCTCTTCTGGTCTTCTCCCGAAGCTTTGTGGGTCTCTTCTAGTCCAGAAAAAATTAATCCAAAGTTTTTTTCTCGTTTGGACACTTTTTGATAATGATTTTCTGAAAAGGCAAAAACAAGCAGAAAACAGCAACTGGCACTGGGCACAGGGTTAATAGGTTAGTCCCAAAAAATGATATATAATGGCGTATAATTGCATATAAAAAATCCAAGATTGATACTATAATAGCATGGAACAATCAAAAGTTATAGATACGTTGGAGACGTATCAAGCATCCCCAAGCTTAATTCCTGCTCGTCCTCGAGTAGGTAAATGATAAAAACAGAATTTTTGATATGGAATGCTACCTATCATGTTTCATCATGTAATCTTTCTCTTACGGTATGAATAATAAGATCCGAATGATTCAAAGCAATAGTCTATAATTTGATATAAATATATCAATACTCAGGCATACTAATAAACAATCATGTCTTTCAATACAAAAATGCTAAAGAACGTTATCCCTACAAAATCATATAATCCTGTCATGCTCCATCTTCTTAATACAAAGTATTTATGTAACATCCCAAATTTCTAAATTTTGGAATATTATATTAAACAAATAATTATGATTGTTTGTTTGATTGATTGATTGAAAGTGAGTGAAATTGAAACTTTTGAAAGTTGAATGAGAGGGAATGAAATGACTTTCCCAAACTTTCACTTTGCATTTTGATCTCAATGAATTCAAATTCATTTCACACACAAAACCCTAGAGTGAAGATGATATGACTTCTTCCATTTAAAGAAATGAAAAGGGATTTGAAATTCATTTGAAATATTTTCAAACCAGAGACTTTATGCCACTCAAGGATTTTCATGAGGGAAGATAATATGACTTCTTCAAATATATGAAAGAGAGTGGGAAGTGATGAGGAGCACTTTTGAATTCTATTTGATTCACTTTTGGAGAGTTTTCCATTTTTAGCTTCAAATTCATTTCCATTTATTCAAATAAAATAAAGAGAGAAGGAAATATGACTCCTTCAAATATCAGAAAGAAAATATGGACAATGAATTATGAAACCAATAGAAAGTTATTTGAAATCATTTGCATAGCCATTTCTTGAAATTATTGAATATTGCTTTTATTGGGTTTTATTCAGAATATTTTTCCACTAAAAAAGATTTATTATAAGTGAGGGTAAAATGACTCCCTCCAAAGGAAAAATAGTGGGGAATTATTTTGAAGCCATTTGGTATTTTCAAAAAGTCATTTTTAATCATTTTGAGCACCAGATTATTTATGCTATTTTTTGGAACTATTTATATATTTTATTTTGGCAAAATAAATAGTTCAAAGGGACCTGCATATCCCCTAGTCTTTGTCTACAAATTTCAATTTTTTTCTGAGTTCGTTTGATGTTTTTTCCGAGCACTTTTGTCTTCAGTTCAAATAAAAAAAAGAAACCTCAGGCGCCCTTCCCCTCTCCACTAGGCCCAGCCGCGCCCCTCCCCTCCCTTTTTCTGGACAGCACAACCCACCTCCCCTTTCCTTTTTCTTTTTTTCTTTCCTTTCTTCTTCCTTCCTTATTTCTTCTCTGTTTTCTTCCAGTACGTGAACCGAATCCCCTCCTCTCCGGGATTCGATTATCCGCTGCTCCTTTCCTTCTAATAAGACGTCCTATATATACCCTAGCATCTCCTCGACCGATTCCCCTAAAAAGTTTCGCCCAAACCATCCCGAAACACCCATGCTCTCAAGTTGGATCTCGCCGGAATTCACGGAGTTCACCGTACGTTCTCGACGCCGGTAAGCCAACCCAGACCCTCTTCTTAGTCCAATCCAATTCTCTAGTCTATGTGCATCTGTGTGACATCTTGTCTTCGTTTCTTCTCCACCACAGCAGCCTAACCGAGCCCGTACGCCGACGCCGGAGCACGGGAGTTCACCGGAGAAACAAGCTCGCCCCACTCTTCACCGGCGTCCCCGGGGACCAACTCCACCACCCCGTGAACCCCCTCGACGTGCCGCCCCAACCCGTTCCTCGCCGGCCGCCGTTGCTCGCCGGAGCCGCCGCCACGCCTCCCGCCCCTTCTCTGTAAGCACGCACGCACCTCTCTGTACTCCCTTCCTTCTCCTGTTTTTTTTTCTTAGATCGTTTTCTTCACTGTAGATCTAAGAAAACTAGTTGGTTTAGTCAACTAACTCCAGATTCCTTAAGTATCGGCCAACCTTTCTTAGCCACCGAGCAAGCACTTTTCTAGCCAACCAAAACATGACACGTGGCAGCTCAGTTTTAATCCCGTAATTCAATTTTCAGAAAAATAGCCAATCCTAGAAAAATCATATCTCTCAATCTACTTACCCAAATTGAGTGATTCCAATTGCTACGGTTTCATAAAATTATGTAGTTTCTGTTAAGTCCAAAAGTTTTTATGTTTGACCTATTTAAATTTGAATTTGCTCAAATCACTAATTTGGCAATATCTTGAGTTTGAAAATAGATTTTTATTTGATTCTTTTTGCTAGCTGTCACTAGGACTTTTGTTTTTCCATTAGCATTTAGTGATTTATTTTTAGCTTATTTAAAATTAGGTTTATTGCAAAACAGTACTGTTTTAGTATTTTATAGGATTAGTGCTATTTCCATTAGTTTTAATTGTTTAAATTTATTTTCTTTTGTCAAGTTTTGATTAGTTTCTGTTAGTTAACAGTAGGCATTTTATTTGGAGTTAAAATAATTTTTATTATTTTTGTTTCTTTTGTTTTGAAAGAAAACTTGTTTTAATCATAGGAGGAGTTTTATAAATGCTTTTAAGTTGATTCTTTTTGCATAGAAATTTGTAGGAAATTTTCTTTCTGTTATTTTAATAAAAACTTTATTTTCTTTTCTGTTAAATTATTAGTTTAGTATTTTCTTTGCTGTTGAGTTAATTTAGGACAAAAACTATTTTTGTGATGTGTAGTTAAGTCATAGGACTTTTCTTTAGAAGTTTCTCTTTATAGTTTTCTTTTGAAGTTTTCTTTGGATTTTATTTGGTTTTTCTTATTGATTTCTTTATTTCACTGTTATTTGTTGGTTGTTATTTTGAGTGCTAGAAATTGCTTGCTAGAATTGTTTGCTTATATGAATGCTATATTTGACTTAATAGATTTCATCGGAGAGTGACGTATAGTCTGCAAGTTTTCTGAGAGCGATATAATCTTCATCAACTTACCAGGCAAGTTCACTTTGACCATATTTTCATACCTATGTTTTTATTGCATTTAGTGTCACCATTTCACCATTTCCTCCAGTAGTATATTGAATCTTGTAGTTGAGTAGAAGCATGAGGTAGGAACCCACACCCCTGTTACCAAGCCCGGGAACGTCATTTATTTTAATGCTACGCTTTAGTAGACGGGGATTGGTATGAGAGTTCATGAGTGGTGTGAGAAGGAGGACTCTACGTCAATGACGACAACTTCAAGATGTCATCTTCAAGGCCTGCATCTACAAGACCTCAAGACTTCAAGACTCGAGACAAGAATTCAATATACCTCTGGGTGGAGAATGGTTAAGAAGGGTACATATGGCGCGTCCAGTACTCAGTGATTCTGGAGAAGCGCCGTGATATCATGCGGAAAGCTCCACCCAGGCTCAAAGAGACGGAAGAATACTTCATGCCCGAAAGCTTACCTGTGCAGCCACAAGTCAATATGGGCTCTGGCTTGGTTGACCTTAGTTGTGACTCTGGCTGGTACGGTGCTAGCAGATGTAGAACTACGGTAGGATTGGATGAGCACCGGACAGTGGTCAGAGGAACTCTTCGGAAGATCATGTTTTGGTCGTCTTGTTCTCAAACACCCTGAAGTGCGAGAACGTAAAAAAGAGGGATCGAATCTTGTGGGTAAAGTGCACAACACTCTGCAGAGTTAAAACCTAATCGATTAGCCGTGTCCCCGGTTACGGACAATTTGAGCCTCTGGACTTGGATCTATCTCTAAACTCTCAACACCGGATTGATAACTAATTGTGGGAAACTTATGATACTTGTGGGCTATTAGACATCGGTTGGCGGAACCATGTCATAGTAGATAACTCCGTAGTGAAAACTCCTGATTATTCCTTTGTTGTAGGGAAAATAAAAGCAGCTTTTACGCAAACAAAACTCAGACACAGAGCCACAAAGCCATATTGCATGTAGTATAGTTTTATCATCTGTTTCTCTTATTTGTGATCTTGCCGGTACATTCAATGTACTGACCTACACGGCTGCAACGTATCATGTTGCAACATTTTTTCTACGATGAGTGAGTTCCGTTGTAGGGTTACGGTCTACACTCAACCTGCCGATGGCGTTGATGGGACTCTACACCCGTTTGTTTGTTTCCGCTGAGACTTATGAGGTATATATATCAGTATTACGTTATTTATACATGTGATTGCACTTTGATATATACGTTGATGTACTGTGTGTGCTAGCATACTGATCCAGGGATGGCACGGATACACAAAGGCTTGACCGTTTGAGGTCGGGTCGCTACAATTTATCATGCACTACCCTGATGACAAGCCGAGCATTTGGTTCATACTTTTTAGCGAACTTCAGCTTTTTCAACCCCCACGCAATACATGAGCGCAAGCCATGGATATAGCACTATGTGTGGAATAGAGTGTGGTGGTAGAGATAAATAAGAGAAGTCAAAAATAAGAAGATAGTCTCACATCGACGAGGCTAATCAACGGGCTATGGAGATGCCCATTAATTGATGTCAATGCGATGAGTAGGGATTGCCATGCAACGGATGCACTAAGAGCTATAAGTGTATGAAAGCTCAACATGAAAACTAAGTGGGTGTGCATCCAACTTGCTTGCTCATGAAGACCTCGGGCATTTGAGGAAGCCCATCATCGGAATATACAAGCCAAGTTCTATAATGAAAAATTCCCACTAGTATATGAAAGTGACGAAATAGGAGACTCTCTATATGAACAACATGGAGCTACTCTGAAGGACAAGTGTGGAAAAAGGATAGTAACATTGCCCCTTCTCTCTTTTTCTCTCATTTTTTTTTCGTGGCTCTTTTTGGCCTTTTTTTCTTTTTCTTTTTGCTCTTTTTTTTTCATCCGGAGTCTCATCCCGACTTGTGGGCGAATCATGGCCTCCATCATCCTTTCCTCACTGGGACAATGCTCTAATAATGATGATCATCACACTTTTATTTACTTACAACTCAATATTACAACTCGATACTAGAAAAAAAATATGACTCTATATGAATGCCTCTGGCAGTGTACCAGGATGTGCAATGATGCTAGCGTAACATGTATAAAAAAAGATGAACGGTGGCTGAGCCACAAATACTATGTCAGCTATATGAGCATGCAAAGCAATATGACAATGACGATGTGTGTCATAAAAATGGAACGGTGGAAGTTGCATGGCAATATATCTCGGAATGGCTATGGAAATGCCGTGATAGGTAGGTATGGTGGCTGTTTTGAGGAAGATATAAAGAGGCTTATGTGTGATAGAGCATATCATATCACGGGGTTTGGATGCACCGGCGAAGTTTGCACCAACTCTCTATGTGAGAAAGGGCAATGCACGGTACCGAAGAGGCTAGCAAATTGCAGAACGGTGAGAGTGCGTATAATCCATGGACTCACATTAGTCATAAAGAACTCACATACTTATTGCGAAAGTTTATTAGCCCTCGAAGCAAAGTACTACTACGCATGCCCCTAGGGGGATAGATTGGTAGGACAAGTCCATCGCTCGTCCCCGACCGCCACTCATAAGGTAGACAATCAACAATAAATTATGCTCCAACTTCTTAGCATAACGACAGATCATACGTGCATGCTTCGGGAATCGCAAACCTTAACACTAATATTCTTACTAAACCACAATTATCTACTAATTCCTCCCACATATTACCATCTTAATATCGCAAAACTATTGCAAGGAATCAAACTTATCATATTCAGTGATCTACATGAAAGTTTTTATTATATCCCTCTTGAATACCTATCATATCAAGACCAAATTCATAACCCGTGCATATTACCATTGTTATTCATTAGACTCTCAAAAAGATATAATTGCAGCATGAGAGTGCAACTATTTTTTTAAAATATAACCACCGCCGTGCTCTAAAAGATATAAGTGAAGCCCAAGAGCAACTGCCTAGCTCAAAAGATATAAGTGAATCACATAGAGTATTCTAACAAATCACGAATAATGTGTGTCCCTCTCAAAAAGGTGTGTTCAGCAAAGATGATTGTGACAAACTAAAAAGCAAACAAACTATATCACAAGACGCTCCAAGTAAAACACATATCATGTGATGAATAAAAATATAGCTCCAAGTGAGTTACCGATAGATTGTAGACGAAAGAGGGGATGCCTTCCGGGGCATCCCCAAGCTTAGACGCTTGAGTCTTCCTTGAATATTACCTTGCGGTGCCTTGGGAATCCCCAAGCTTAGGCTCTTGCCGCTCCTTATTCCTTTGTCCATCGTAGTCTCACCCAAAACTTGAAAACGTCAGCACACAAAACTCAACAGAAACCTCGTGAGATCCGTCAGTATAACATACAAATCTTGAACTTTAGGTACATTTATAAATTGATTCATATTTAATATTGGCATAATTATACTGTACTCCAACTTCTCCATGACTCATACCCCCCGATTCGATCCATAGATTCATCGAAACAAGCAAACTATGCAACAAAAAACAGAATCTATCTAAAACAGAACAGTCTGTAAAGAACTATTTAAAAACCATACTTCTGTTACTCCAAAAATTCTGAAAAATTAGGAAAACGTAAAAAATTCATATACCAATACTTTGTAAAAATTTCAGATATTTCTGACGGTCCAGTAAAGAAATAAAATTCCATCACTGGACGCAAAACTTTCTGTTTTCCAAACAGCATCAATTATACTATCATCAACATCATCCCAAAGGCATTACTTGGCACAAACACTAATTAAAACATAAAAAAAATACAATCATAAAAGAGGCTATAATTTTGTAAACACTCAAGAACATAAAGTAAAAGCAAAAAATTATTTTATTCATTGGGTTGCCTCCCAACAAGCGCTATTGTTTTATGCCCCTAGCAAGGCATAATGCATAGTCTCAAGTGTTGTCATCCTTGAAGGTAATTCCATAGGTGGCCCTCATAATAGATTCATAAAGGGATTTAATTCTCTTTCTAGGGAAGTGTTCCATCCCTTTCTTTAGTGGAAATTGAAATCTTATATTACCTTCTTTCATATCAATAATAGCACCTTTGTTCGTAGAAAAGGCCTACCAAGTATTATGGGGCAAGAAGGATTGCATTCAATATCAAGAACAATAAATTCCATGGGCACATAATTTATATTTGCAAGAATAAGCACATCATTAATTCTACACAATGGCTTTTTAATAGTGGAATCCGCAAGATGCATATTAAGGGAACAAGGATCCATGTCGGTGAGACCTAGCACATCACACAAAGACTTTGGTATAGTGGAAACGCTAGCACCAAGATCACAAAGGGCATTACATTCATAATCCTTAATTTTGACTTTAATAGTAGGTTCCCATTCATCTTGTAATTTGTTAGGAATTGAAACTTCCAACTCAAGTTTTTCTTCATGCGCTTTCATCATGGCTTCTACAATATGTTTAGTGAAAGCTTTATTTTGTTCACATGCATTCGGTGAATTAGTCATGGATTGCAACAAGGAAATACACTCAATTAAAGAAAAACTATCATAATGAAAGTCCTTGTAATCCAAAGTAGTGGGTGCATTACTATTTAAAGTTTTGACCTCTCCAAACCCACTTTTTTCATTTTTATCATTAAGATTATCACCCTCCAAGCAAGTGGGACTCCTTCTATCTAAAGTTGACTCTTGTTCAGTCCCTTTTTCATCAAGTTTTATGTTACTAAATAATGATTCAATAGGGGTGACACCAACTATGATAGAAACCGGGTGGAATCGCTTTTTCTAGAAATTCTCGCTTAGCTCTCAACCTAGCGGTCCTTTCTTTACTTTCATTAATAGAGACATAGATAGCTTTAATAGACTCATTTATATCATGCTTGGGTGGCAAAATTTTAGTTTTGAGATTTTCCACATCATGAGCAATTCTATCCATGTTCCTAGCCAATTCATCAACTCTATTCAATTTTTCTTCTATCATAGTGTCGGTGTATAAAACATGGTTATTTTATACCTTGACTTATGCACAGACGGTGGCAACCTCCTTGCCGGCCAAAGCTTTGCCGGGAACCGCCAAGATCAAGATTCAGAGTCTAGCCACAGAAGCTACCAGAAAGAAGCTCAAAACACAACACTCGACTAGTACCAAAGATGAAGACATTCCTTGCCGGCAAGGCTGAACCGGCAAGTTGAAGACCCGGCAAGCTCGATGCCGGCAAGCTTAAGCCAGCCCTCCAGCGCTCCACCTCGCTGCATAGGTGTGCGCTGATGTGTGAGGTGTCGACCGCGCAGGTTGGTTGGTGAGGCTTGTCGGGCACGTGTCAGCACGCTGGGACAAGATTTGCCCCTAACGACACCCGTCCAAGAGGCGTGTCAGGATAATGCGAGGTAGCTGGGCAAGCGGTGCAGAAACCTTGCCGGGACTACCTCTCCACATGACACCTAGCATCGCATTTAATGCCTTTGTCCCAAATTGGCAGAGTTTGGTACGATAGCACTGTTTGCTATCTAATCGCTATGTAATTACTGTTTTGCCACTGTGGTAACCCCTTGAACTATAAAAGGAGGGCCAAGGCAACAATTTAGATGGATTCAGACCCCTTTTCAAACACAAGCACGTCTCGCGTAGCTGCTCCCCCCGCGCCTTGCCGGGACAGGCGCTCCTTGTACTGTGCTTCTGCACCATCAATACACCAAAGGCAGGAGTAGGGTTTTACGCTTCTTAGCGGCCCGAACCTGGGTAAATCCCTCGTGCTCCCCATTGTCCATGCTCTTTGTGCACGTCGACCTCCCCCGCCGATCCATAAGGGGCTGCATGGCCCCATAGATGGTCGTACCCCGACATCTTTAGCGCGCCAGGTAGGGGGTGCGTCGCTTGCGCGAACCTTGACCAGTGGGTTGCGCGTCTTCTTCATCATCTTCATCGACTTCATCCTCGTCCTTCTCGTCGTCGATGGCGCCCAAGAAGAAGGGCATAACGATGACGGCCACCCGGCACGCATCCGTGGGCGGCGCAGGCGGCGCGGCCAATGCGGGTGGCGTGGATACCGCAGTTGGCACGACCAGCGCAGGCGGCGCGGTCGCCATGCCCACCACGGTCGGCGCAGGGGACGAGCACGCCAGAGGCAGTCGACCTCCTCGGTCCTCTGACGAACGGAGCCGCGACGACGTGGGCAGAGCGAACGGACGACCTCCTCCTCCTCCTCCTCCTCGCCGCGCAGGCGCACGCAGCCACCGGAGCAGCAATGCCCGGGGCGGCGCGAGCCGAGATCCCGCTGCGGTGGCGTCCAAGGATGCCGCTTCAGGACAGACACCGCGCACCTCGCATAATGGGCACGGTGCAGCTCCGAGCGGCGCCAATGACTCCGGGCAGCAGCGACCTCACGGCAAGACTCATGTGGATCAAATCCCAGATCCTCAGGCACCGCCTCCGCCACGGCGACCTGCTACTGATCATGTGCCACGGCAGCAAGACCGCGATGGCGCTCCTACTGGCTCTGCCAGGAGTAGAGCAACATCGCGCTCTTCGCTCCCGGCCATGCCAGCCACGGCAGCGGAAGCAATGGCACGAGCTCAGATGCTGCCGAACTTCCCTCCAGCGGCAGAGAAGATGGATGAGTGGAGAGCCACCATCCAAAGCTTGATTGGATTTGCCGAAGCCAGTAAATCGCAGCAAGCGGAGCCCTCACGGCGTCCGCAAGTAGCACCGACATCTCCAGTCGGTGGCCGCGTTGACGGTACTACGCTAACGGTGCAATCGCCGCCGCGACAACCACCTCAACAGCAGCAACGCCAACAGCCGCGACAAGCCCAGCAATCTCTTGGACCCGACGAGATGTCGATAGCCTCTTCAGATCCACGGGCGCAGCAAGATCAGCGGCAAGTGCTGCGAGACAGGCGGGCAGAAGACGCCCGCACCACCATCGAACGGCGCCGAGAAGCGCGTCGTCATCCGATGCGCGCAACGGCCCCGTCGTTGATGAGCCTGCACCAGGGGTTGGCGGATATCTACCTTACGTGGTTGGGTGCCCTACCTTCACCCGCGAGCTGCGGCAAGTCCGATGGCCGTCCGTTCGAGCCTTCAAGCCAGAAGTGCCGGAAAAATATGAAGGCAAGCTGAACCCGGCAGAGTTTCTAGGCATCTACACTATTGCCATGCAAGCTGCCGGAGGAAGAGACAAGAAGATCCTCGCCAATTACTTCCCGTTGGTACTAAAACCCAACGTGAGGTCTTGGTTGATGAACTTGCCGGAGAACTCCATCTCTTCGTGGTCAGATCTCTGCAACGAATTCGTCGGTGCCTTTACCGGAGGCCACAAGGCCCCTGGGCAGCCCAGCGACCTGCAAGTGATCCCGCAAAGAGCTGGCGAAACTTTACGCAAGTACATCCAGAGATTCAGCCGCGTACACCGCAACATTCTAGATGTGCACCCCACAGCCTTCATTCCCGCCTTTCACACGAATGTGCACAATCGGAGGATGCTGGAGAAGATGAACGTCAAGTTGCCCAAGACCGTGAACAAGCTCTATACGTTGGCAGATAAGTGTGCACGGGCTGAGGAAGGAAGAAGGCTTCCTGGGGAGGACGCTGGTGCCAAAGTAGATCTTGAGGATGATGATGCTGTCACCCCGGAGAAGAAGGGCCGGAATCGCAGCAGGAAGCGCAAAGGCAAAACTGTTATGGCTGTCGAAGGCTCCGGCAACTCCGAGTCCGCCAAGAAAGCCAAGATTGAGAATTCCGGCAAGGAGGCTGCTGTATGCGCCGCTTGCCAGGAGGCGGCGGCAAACGAGAAGGCCGGCAAGTCAGATGGACCATACTGCAAAATTCACCGCACCAAAGGCCATGATCTCCAAGAGTGCCGGCAAGTCGAAGACCTTGTTGAGAAGCAGAAGGCTGAATACGAGAAGCGCGACAAGGAAAAAGGCCCAGATGGTGCCGATGGATCCAGCAAAAAGGGCCGTGGTGGTCGAGGAGGCCGCCGCGGCAAGGCCAAGTAGCAGAAAGAAAAGCCTGCTAGGGGCCGTGAGAAGGAAAAGGGAGATGATGGAAGTGAAGAAGAAGAGGACGATGATGAGACCAGCGAACAAGAATTCCAAAAGGCAACTGAGGCCATGTGCGTTGACGGGGGCGCATCTTTGCACTCCTCTCACCGCCAACTTAAACAGTGGGCTCATGAGGTTAACGCGACGGAACCGGCAATGGGCTCTCAAAAACCACTCAAATGGTCACACACGCCTATCATCTTTGATGCTGAGGACCACCCTGATCGCATAACTGCGGTCGGGTGTTTGCCATTGTTGGTTTCCCCAACAATTCGCAACCTCCAAGTACCGAAGATGTTAGTTGACGGTGGGGCAGGTCTGAATCTAATCTCTCCGGAGGTAATCAAGAGGCTACACATTCCCGACGAGGAGCTCGAAAAGACAGGCACCTTTCAAGGATTGAACCCGGGAAGAAGCCAGCCCAAGGGAAAGATCACGTTGCCGGTAACGTTTGGCGGGGAACTGAACTACATGACGGAAAAGATTGTCTTCGACGTCGTCAAGATCCCCTTGCCGTACAATGGAATTCTTGGCCGCCCGGCCTTGGCAAAATTCATGGTAGCATCCCACTATGCTTACAACATGTTGAAAATGCCAGGGCCGATGGGTGTCATTTCCGTCAACTCCGACAAGAAAGATGCGGTCATCTGCGTCGACAAGATGTACAGAGATGCGGTTGCAGCAGAAGCCGCCAAGGCACCAGTTTCCGCCAAGAAAAAGAAAACAAGAAATCCGGCAAAGCCTCCAGCAAGGAATCTGGGAAGCGCACCTCTTTGGAGTGCTGCGCACTTGTTGAAGACTTGCCGGAGTGCTCCGCCGGTAAGAAATCCAAAGCCACTGCACTGGCAACCAAGAAGGTGCCGGCGAGGGAGGACGGCACTGACGGTACTTTCACCATCAGCGCCACCCTTGACAGGAAATAGGAAAGCGCGCTCGTTGCCTTCCTGCGGGCGAATGTCGATGTGTTCGCATGGCGACCATCCGACATCCCTGGTGTTCCCAGGGAGGTAATTGAGCACCACCTTGCCGTTTGTCCCTATGCTTGGCCCGTCAAACAAAAAGTCCGGAAGCAAGCTTTGGAGCGGCAACAATTCATTGCCGAAGAAATCAAGAAACTCGAAGCGGCAGGCCTGATCAGAGGAGTGCTACATCTCACTTGGTTGGCAAATCCGGTGGTGGTGCGCAAAGCAAACGGGAAGTGGAGACTTTGTATTGATTACAGGGATATCAACAAAGCATGCCCGAAGGACCCTTTCCCCTTGCCGCGCATCGATCAAATTGTAGACTCTACTTCTGGCTGTGATTTGCTCTCCTTCCTTGATGCATATTCTGGATACCATCAGATATTCATGGCTAAGGAGGATGAAGAAAAGACTGCATTCATTACTCCATGTGGCACATACTGCTTCGTACGTATGCCCTTCAGATTAAAGAGTGCCGGTTCAACATTTGCAAGAGCGGTCCAAATCGGTTTTGAGCCCCAGCTGCACAGGAATGTAGAAGCATACATGGATGACATAGTGGTCAAAACCAAGGACGAGTCTACCCTTATTCAAGACTTGGAAGAGACATTTGCGAACTTGCGCAAAATCAACTTGAAGCTCAATCCCGAGAAGTGTGTGTTTGGTGTTCCATCCGGCAAACTTCTCGGATTCTTTGTATCTCAACGAGGAATTGAAGCAAATCCCGACAAGATCAAGGCGATTGAGCAGATTCATGCACCAAAAAGCGTCAAAGATGTGCGGCGCCTTGCCGGCTGTGTTGCTGCCTTAAGTAGATTCATTTCAAGATCTGCTGAGCGCGCCTTGCCGTTTTTCAAGATTTTGAAAAAGGAAGGGCCAATGAAATGGACTTCGGAGGCGGAGGCCGAGCTGCAGGACTTGAAAAGATACCTCTCCTCCGCGCCAACACTGGTTGCGCCAAGACCACAAGAGCCGTTGCTGCTATACATAGCGGCAACGAATCAAGTGGCTAGTGCCGCACTAGTGGCGCAGAGGGAACTCGATGACGAGGAAACAACCACGGCAAACCCGTCCAGTGGCAAATCAGAGTCTTCTCCGGCAAGATCCGGTGCCGATAAGTCAGAAACAGGGCAAGCAAATGAAATTGAACAACAAACAGTGCCGAAGAAGAAAGTGGTGCAGCGACCAATGTATTTTGTTAGTTCCCTTCTGTAGGGGGCTAAATCGAGATACTCTGGGGTGCAGAAGTTGCTTTTCGGTCTCCTTATGGCCTCGAGAAAACTGCGCCACTACTTCCAAGCACACGAGATTACCGTCGTCACTCGCTTTCCGTTGCAACGCATCTTGAGAAATCTAGAGGCAACCGGCAGGATAGTGGAGTGGGCGTTGGAATTGTCAAGCTTTGCACTCAAGTTTGAGAGCACGTCAACCATTCAGAGCAGGGCTTTGGCGGAATTCATCGCCGAATGGACGCCAACGCAAGACGAAGAAATTCAAGAGACAGCTCTCCCCGGCAAAGAGATAGCAAAGGAATGGGTCATGTACTTTGATGGTGCCTTCTCGCTGCAGGGCGCCGGTGCCGGAGTGCTGCTTATCGCACCCACCGGAGAGCACCTCAAGTATGTGGTCCAAATGCACTTTCCCAGGGAGCAAGCTACAAACAACACTGCTGAGTATGAAGGACTTCTTGCCGGTCTTAGGATTGCAGTAGACCTTGGGATAAAAAAATTGATCATCCGCGGCGACTCGCAACTTGTTGTGAAGCAAGTGAATAAAGATTATCAGAGCCCGTTAATGGAGGCGTATGTGGAAGAAGTGAGGAAATTGGAAGAACACTTTGACGGGTTGCAAACCGAGCACATCCCTCGTGTGGAGAACAACGTCGCTGATAGCCTGTCAAAGTGTGCCGCTCAAAATCTTCCCGTGGAACCGGGAACTTTTGTGCTCCATTTGAATCAACCAACAGTCGCCCCATCAACGCAGGCCAACAAGAGAAGAAAGTTAAGTACCGGCAAGTACTTTCCGGCAGAGCTCCCAGAAGCCGCCGACAAGGACGTTGCCAGAAACAACAATACGGTTGCCGGTTAGTAGCCGCTTAGCGCAGAACCACGAGTTCTTGCCGCAGAAGCAAGCGCTCCCGTAGCCGAGGAGATGCCTTTAGTCCTTGTCGTCGAGCCACAGGCTCCTACGTGGGCACAGCAGATAGTCCGTTTCCTTCAAACATGAGGGCTTCCCGATGAGCAAGAAGAAGCAGAGAAAGTAGCCCGTCAGTCAAGTATGTATCAGTTTGTGGATAGCATCCTATACAGAAAATGACCAAACGGTGTGAAATTGAAGTGCATTTGCCGGGAAGATGGACTAAAGCTGTTGGCAGAGATACACGGAGGCATATTTGGCTCTCACATAGGATCAAGGGCCCTTGTCGGCAAAGCTTTCCGACAAGGCTTCTATTGGCCCATTGCCCTCCAGGATGCGACTGTGCTAGTAACCAAGTGTGAAGCATGCTAGTTCCATTCAAAGAGCATACATCAACCAGCTCAAGCCCTCCAAACAATCCCTCTCTCCTGGCCCTTTTCGGTCTGGGGACTCGATATCTTGGGCCCCTTTCCCCGTGCTGCCGGGGGCTTTGAGTTCTTGTACGTCGCCATCGACAAGTTCACAAAGTGGCCTGAAGTGGAGCCAGTGAGGAAGGTGACAGCGCAATCAGCCGACAAGGCTTCTATTGGCCCACTGCCCTCCAGGATGTGACTGTGCTAGTAACCAAGTGTGAAGCATGCTAGTTCCATTCAAAGAGCATACATCAACCAGCTCAAGCCCTCCAAACAATCCCTCTCTCCTGGCCCTTTTCGGTCTGGGGACTCGATATCTTGGGCCCCTTTCCCCGTGCTGCCGGGGGCTTTGAGTTCTTGTACGTCGCCATCGACAAGTTCACAAAGTGGCCTGAAGTGGAGCCAGTGAGGAAGGTGACAGCGCAATCAGCCGACAAGGCTTCTATTGGCCCACTGCCCTCCAGGATGTGACTGTGCTAGTAACCAAGTGTGAAGCATGCCAGTTCCATTCAAAGAGCATACATCAACCAGCTCAAGCCCTCCAAACAATCCCTCTCTCCTGGCCCTTTTTGGTCTGGGGACTCGATATCTTGGGCCCCTTTCCCCGTGCTGCCGGGGGCTTTGAGTTCTTGTATGTCGCCATCGACAAGTTCACAAAGTGGCCTGAAGTGGAGCCAGTGAGGAAGGTGACAGCGCAATCAGCCGTCAAGTTCTTCAAAGGATTAGTTTGCCGTTTCGGGGTTCCTAACAGGATCATCACCGACAACGGCACACAATTCACGAGCCGCACCTTCATGCAGTATATCCAAGACCTTGGCAGCAAAATCTGTTTTGCTTCTGTTGCTCACCCGAGAAGCAACGGCCAGGCGGAAAGGATGAATGCTAAAGTGCTGCGTGGCCTCAAGACAAGGACCTTTGACAGGCTGTGCAAGTGTGGGAGGCACTGGATTGATGAGTTGCCGGCGGTTCTTTGGTCACTTAGAACAACACCAAATCAAGCTACCGGCCAAACACCCTTCTCCCTAATCTATGGTGCAGAAGCGGTGCTCCCCACGGAACTCATATACGGGTCACCTCGAGTGCTCGCTTACGATGAAGCTGAGCAAGAGCGGCTGCGGCAAGACGACACGTTGCTTCTTGAGGAAGATCATCTTCGGGCGGCTGTGCGAGCTGCACGCTACCAGCAAGCCTTGCGCCGCTACTATAGCCGCAAAGTGCACGCCCGAAGCCTTGAGGAAGGCGACCTTGTTCTTCGGCATGTTCAGTCCGCCAAGGGATCAAACAAGTTGACGCCGAAGTGGGAAGGCCCTACCTGGTAGTACGAGTCACCAGGCCTGGCGCAGTCCGTCTGGAGACCGAAGATGGCACCTCGGTGCAGAACTCATGGAATATTGAGCATCTTCGCAAGTTCTACCCATGAGGCGCAGTTGCTGGGTCATGTCCTGGCAACACCCTTTGTACAAGCCTTGTCGACCAGACATGTAACCCTTTGTACAAGGCCAGACGCAGATCCTGTGCATAATAAAGCTAAGTGTTTCGCAACTCCTCGTACATGTTCATTTATGTGTCGATGCATGTGATGTTGTGATTTACGCTTTAGTTTGTATGAAATGACTAATGAGCCGTCAAGGTTCCCAAACCGCTCTTTTCTCTTCTTTCTTTTTCTTAAAAGGATGAGGAGGTTCCCTCGCATGCAAGTTTCCCAGAGGGAGTGGAGATGGGGTACCATTCTTAATGACGTTCAAGTGATCATTTTTTACAACAAGAGAAACGGCACAAGGAAAAGCTAAGTTGCAAAAACTTTAAAAAAAATTCCCTGTTACATTCGCGTTCCCCCTTGAACGGTTCTGAGCTTTGTATGAGAAACCTGCACGCAAGAGGAACCTTGTCGCGGTCAGTCCGCGCCCTAGGTTGCCTCGAGTCCGCTCGGCAAGCTTGGCGGCTGCGTTCTGGCCCGGCAAGTCACCTTGCCGGCAGCGGCACTTCCAGCAGGCTGCTAAGGACCCGTTGCTCGAAGCGCTCGCGGCAAGTGTGCGCACTGGCAATCTTCCGATAAGCGTAGGGAACACAAATCATACAAAGGCGGAATAAGACAAGGGAAACAGCATGCGTTCATTTAAACCTGGCAAACACCAGATGTTCATTAAGAAAGTACTTGATTACACTTTGTTGGCCCTTTGCCAGGGTTTATCTCAAGCGCAAAGAGGGCAAAAGGGGCGCCTAGGCAGGGTCCGGCTTGTTCCCGGAAGGCCAGATGATGGTGCTGCCAGCGATCAGCCAGACTCTTCGCCGTCGCCTTCGACCTTCACGCACGGAGAGCCATCGTCATCGCCGTCATCATCGTCATCCTCAGCATCGCTGGAGGAAGCGGTGTCGCTGTCGCTCGAGCTCTCCGCACAGCACTCCAGACGAGCGCCTGAAGCCCCAAAGAACTTCACGACAAGCGTGTCTGGTCCGTCTAGCTTGAAGTGAAGGAGGTGCCCCTGCCCTAAGCAGCGGGCACAGGCAAAGGATTTCCACCCGCGCGTAAGGTACATGATGCCATTGTTGGAAGTTTCGCCGGTTACCCACACCGAGCCGTTGCAGCAACCGTCCACACGCAGCCATAAGCCATGCAGGTGGTGGCCTTCCATCTCCCTGGCAAAAGGGCGAGGAAGTCGCAGCCAGCTCCATGGCTGGTCGCGCAGCTCCAAGACAAACTCTTCCGCCGTGTCCACCGTGTGGCCTTCTGCCGGCGGAGGAGGGACCGAAGACGGAACAGCGAGCGTTCCTCCGCGGCCGCCCCGGCCGCGGACACCACGCCGTCCACGAACGCGGGTCGTGGCCCTCCCTCGAGCACTGGAGCCAGCTTCCGTAGCCACAGCCGAAGCTTGAGCATGAAGCCGGGAAGAAGCCCTCGCCGCGGTGGCAGGGGCGCGGCCGCGGCCTCCCCCTCTCACCATGGCGTCGTCGAGCGCGGGAAGAGAAGAAGATATGGGAAGAAGGCAATAGTTGCTGGAAGTTGAGACGGGAGGGGATGGGTGAGCTTAGCATCCCGCGGCGCCCCTTTTTATAGGGGGGGTGTGGAGAGCTGGCCCTTCGCCATCTTCGAGTGACCGCCCATGATCGTCAATCCCACGTCCTGCGCTTTTGACGGGCGCATTACTCCAGCAACCGCCCACGATCGCCAATTCCGCGCCCTGCGCCCCCTGGCCCGGCGCATCACTCCAACGGCCACCCTTCTCCACCAATCTGCTACCCTGCATGCATGCGGCCGCGCGTGATGGAGGGGCGCAGAAAAAGGAGGAGTAAAGACAGACGGGGCAGTTACTCCTCACCATGCGGAGCTGAGCACCCGTTCGGTTTGAACCAGCAGCATCCCACATATGAACATACCCTTGGCCTGAGTACGCCTGCGGGCCGGCCAGCCGACGACAAGGTTTGCCGGGAAGTGGCTGAGAGCGCGCCCAAAGGCCGGATTAATAAGGAAGCAAAGAAGATCTCAAAAGAGGATAATCATCATGACCGAAAATTACAGCAGTAGTTCCCCGCCGCGTGTCTGTGCATTGTTTGGGCCTAGGCCAACGACGCTTCGGACGCGCGTACGGCCCAGGCCCGGGGGCTCCTGTCGGTGTATAAAACATGGGTATTTTATACCCTGACTTATGCACAGACGGTGGCAACCTCCTTGCCGGCCAAAGCTTTGCCGGAAACCGCCAAGATCAAGATTCGGAGTCCAGCCACAGAAGCTACCAGAAAGAAGCTCAAAACACAACACTCGACTAGTACCAAAGATGAAGACATTCCTTGCCGGCAAGGCTGAACCGGCAAGGTGAAGACCTGGCAAGCTCCATGCCGGCAAGCTTAAGCCAGCCCTCCAGCGCTCCACCTCGCTGCACAGGTGTGCGCTGATGTGTGAGGTGTCGACCGCGCAGGTTGGTTGGTGAGGCTTGTCGGGCACGTGTCAGCATGCTGGGACAAGATTTGCCCCTAACGATACCCGTCCAAGAGGCGTGTTAGGATAATGCGAGGTAGCTGGGCAAGCAGTGCAGAAACCTTGCCGGGACTACCTCTCCACATGACACCTAGCATCGCATTTAATGCCTTTGTCCCAAATTGGCAGAGTTAGGTACGATAGCACTGTTTGCTATCTAATCGCTATGTAATTACTGTTTTGCCACTGTGGTAACCCCTTGAACTATAAAAGGAGGGCCAAGGCAACAGTTTAGAGGGATTCGGACCCCTTTTCAAACACAAGCACGTCTCGCGTAGCTGCCCCCCCCCCCCCGCGCCTTGCCGGGACAGGCGCTCCTTGTACTGTGCTTCTGCACCATCAATACACCAAAGGCAGGAGTAGGGTTTTACGCTTCTCAGCGGCCCGAACATGGGTAAATCCCTCGCGCTCCCAATTGTCCATGCTCTTTGTGCACGTCGACCTCCCCTGCCGAACCACAAGGGGCTGCATGGCCCCATAGATGGTCGTACCCCGACACATAGCACTGAAATTCTTTTGCGAATTAATAAATTCTTTAATATTACTTTCAAGATCAGTAGGTATCCTATTATTATTATTATAAGAATACCATAAGGATTGCCATAATTATTCGAGGAATTTCTAGGAAACGGTCTAGGATTGAAATTACCCATATAGGCATTGTTGTTGAAATTATTTCTAGAGACAAAATTCACATCAATAGCATCATTATTTTGCTCAATCAAGGTAGACAATGGCACATCATTAGGATCAATATGAGCATTTTTACCAGCAACCAATTTCAATAAAGCATCCGTTTTATCACTCAAAGTATTAATTTCTTCAACAGAATTTACCTTCTTACCAGTTGGAGTTCGTTCAGTGTGCCATTGAGAATAATTTGTCATGATATTATCAAGAAGTTTTGTAGCTTCTCCCAATGTAATTTCCATAAAAGTACTGAAAGATCGTGGATGTCGCCTAGAGGGGGGGGGGTGAATAGGCGCTTTAAAAAAATTACGGTTTAGGCTTGAACAAATGCGGAATAAACCTAGCGGTTAATTTGTCAAGCACAAAACCTACAACAACTAGGCTCACCTATGTGCACCAACAACTTATGCTAAGCAAGATAAACAACTAAGTGATAGCAAGATATATAACATGAAACACTATGGCTATCACAAAGTAAAGTGCATAAGTAAAGGGCTCGCTTAAGAGATAACCGAGGCACGCGGAGACGACGATGTATCCCGAAGTTCACACCCTTGCGGATGCTAATCTCCGTTTGGAGCGGTGTGGAGGCATAATGGGCCCCAAGAAGCCACTAGGGCCACCATAATCTCCTCACGCCCTCGCACAATGCAAGATGTCATGATTCCACTAAGGGACCCTTGAGGGCGGTTACCGAACCCGTACAAATGGCAACCCTTGGGGGCGTTCACCGAACCCGTACACTTTGGCAACCCTTGGGGGCGGTCACCGGTACCCGTCAAATTGCTCAGGGCGATCTCCACAACCTAATTGGAGACCCCGACGCTTGCCCGGAGCTTTACACCATAATGATTGAGCTCTGAAGCACCACCAACCGTCTAGGGCGCCCAAGCACCCAAGAGGAACAAGCTCTAGGGTACCAAGCACCCAAGAGTAATAAGCTTCTCAACTTTTCACCACCACTTATCACCGTGGAGAACTCAAACCGATGCAACTAATGCAATGGCAAGGGCACACGGAGTGCCCAAGTCCTTCTCTCCCAAATCCCACCAAAGCAACTAATGCTAGGGAGGAAAATGAGAGGAAGAACGAAGAAGAGAACACGAAGAACTCCAAGATCTAGATCCAAGGGGTTCCCCTCACATAGAGGAGAAAGAGATTGGTGGAAACATAGATCTAGATCTCCTCTCTCTTTTCCCTCAAGAACTAGTAAGAATCATTGGAGGGATTGAGAGATAGCAAGCTCGAAGAAGGTCAACAATGGGGGAAGAACACGAGCTCAATAGATAGCAAACCATTGGGGAAGAAGACCCCCCTTTTATAGGCCTCCCCAAATCCAACCGTTATGCCCTTCAGCCCGTGCACAAGCGGTAGTACCGCTCGGGTGAGCGGTACTTCCGCTGGCACGGAAGTTCTGGCTATCTGCGTACAACTGAACAAGTCAGGGAGGCGGTAGTGCCGCCAGAGCGGTACTACCGCTCCCACTAGCAGTACTACCGCGTAGTGTTGATCAAACAGCTAGAACATCGGTAGTACGGGAGGGCATCGCGGTAGTGCCGCCCGAAGCGGTACTACCGCCCGTTACTGCCGCTCTACTTCCGCTCGAAGGACATGGCATAGCAGAAGGCACAAATAAGCGGAAGTGCCCACGGCACTGGAACCGCGGAAGTACCGTGCAAGCGGTACTACCGCTGAGCAGGTGCGGTACTACCGTCCGGAACGGTACTACCGTGCCCAACTACCGGCCTACTGCCGCCGAAACGAAAACGAGGCCAGAAGCTGAAAACAAGCGGTAGTGCCCGCGGCACTGGAACCGCGGAAGTACCGCGCAAGCGGTACTACCGCTTCCCAGGGCGGTACTACCGCTAGAGAGCTTCAAAGAGGCCCAAGCAAAAGAAGGATGTAAATAAAACCAAAACTGCCATAACTTCTGCAAATGAGCTCCGAATTGAGCAAACTCAAGCTTGTTGGTTATAATAAGAAGTGGCAGGGGAGATATGCCTAAGATATAGAGTTGTGAAACCTCTATGAATGATGATCCGACATAAACCCCAACAACGAGAACATACAAGATGAAGCAAACGAAATCCGTTCTCGCTGAACTTGAGCTTGTCATGAAGGTGACCAAAAGCTCAAAGACTCACACAGAGAAAAACCAAACAAGAACCAAGAAAGATGATGCAAGGATGCAATGGTTTGAGCTCTCTATGAATGATACGATCAAGCTACTCATACGAGAGCCCCCCTTGATAGTACGGCAATCGATCCTATAACCCGGTCTCCCAACTACCACCATGAGACCGGTAAAATAGAAAACCTATCAAGGGCAAACCTTTGCCTTGCACATAGTCCACTTGAGCTAGATGATGACGATCTTGACTTCCTTAAGTTGGACCACCTTTCTTGATTGCGTTGGCTCGATGAAGACAAGTTGATTGCTCCCCCATACTCCACTATGGGTGAGCCAGTCTTCGACACATCTTCACAAGTCCATTGTCACCACAATGGATGGCAAGCTTCAAGCATGATCTCTTCGTGATGCTCCACTTGAGCTTGCACACCGCAAACTTGATGACGATCACCACTTGATGTCATCCTCCATGGGTTGAATGAGATCTTCCTCTTGACGCAAGCCCATGGACACATACCTAACCCCACATAGAACTCTCACGTAGACCATGGGTTAGTACACAAAGCATAATGGACAATGCTTACCATACCATGAGATCACTTGATCTCGCTTGGTACATCTTCTACGCTTTGTGTGTGTTGATCAACTTGAATCACTCGTTGTACTTATTCTTGATCAACCTTGTATCTTTTCAACTCTCTTCATTAAGATGATGTCTTGAAGGTAAACATGAATGTCCACACAATCTTCTTCTTCAAGACATGCTTGCAATAGGCTCATCTCTCACATGACCAATCTTTGGATAAATCCTTGAATAACACCTTGGTCAACACATATTCTTCTTGAAACCAACAAATGGACTTCAAGAAATGCCTATGGACAAACCCTTCAATATAACTCATGGCAACCATTAGTCCATAGAGATTGTCATCAATTACCAAAACCAAACATGGGGGCACCACATGTTCTTTCAAGTACCACCTGCGGCAGAGTCTAGCAAATTTCTAGAGACAAAGTTTAGCCCCGCATAATTTTTTGTATGATCATCCATAAATTCAAGCCATGAGTTGGGCAATTTCTTATCATTAATTTCATTCTCTCCCAAGATTGTGCAACATGTTCTTGCTCAAGTTGCTTAAAATTTATAATTTGATTTCTTAGAGAAATAATCTTAGCGGGAGGAAAATACTTGGTAATAAAAACATCCTTACACTTATCCCAAGAATCAATACTATTTCTGGGCAAGGATGATAACCAAGTTTTAGCACGGTCTCGTAGTGAGAACGGGAATAATTTTAATTTGACAATATCATTATTCACATCTTTTGTCCTTTGCATATCACAAAGCTCAACAAAAGTATTTAGATGGGATGCAACATCTTCATTAGGACTACCTGAAAATTGTTCTTTCATAGCAAGATTAAGCAAAGCAGCATTAATGTAACACGACTCCGCACTAGTGGCGGGAGGAGCAATAGGAGTACTAATAAAATCATTATTATTAGTATTGGAAAAGTCACACAATTTTGTATTTTCTTGAGACATCGTGACGAAGCAAGTAAACTAGCAAACAAGCAAATAAAAATATTTTTGTGTTTTTATAAAAAAATTAGAAGTGGGGGAGATGAAAACGAGAGGCAAATGCAAATAAAAGGCAAATAAAATAAATGCAAGTGGATGATAGTTTGTGCGAAGGTACTTGGTAATTTTGATGATGTCTCCCCGGTAACGGCATGAGAAATTCTTCCTGCTACTTGTAGACTGCGTTGGTATTTCCCCGAAGAGGAGAGGATGATGCAGTATAGTAGAGATAAGTATTTCCCTCAGTTAAGAACCAAGGTTATCAATCCAGTAGGAGAACCAAGCAAAATTCCGTTAAGCGCACCTGCACACACAAGAGCAAACACTTGCACCCAACGCAAATAAGAGGGTTGTCAATCCTCTTAGCGGTTATTTGCAAGGATTAAATCTTATAGAGGTAAATATATAAACTAAAATACTAATTATAATAAATGTAAATAAAATGCAGCAAGGTATTTTTAGGTTTTTTATATACGATAAAGTAGACCCGGGGGCCATAGTTTTCACTAGAGGCTTCTCTCTCGAACACATAGCATACGGTGGGTAAACAAATTACTGTTGGGCAATTGATAGAAAAGCAAATAATTATGACGGATTCATGGCAATGATCATGTATATAGGCATCACGTCCGAGACAAGTAGACCGAGTCCTGCTTGCATCTACTACTATTACTCCACCCATCGACCGCTATCCAGCATGCATCTAGGGTATTAAGTATGAAACAGAGTAACGCCTTAAGCAAGATGACATGATGTAGACAAAGTAAACTCAAGCAATATGATTAAACCCCATCTTTTTATCCTTAATGGTAACAATACAAATACGTGTCATGTCCCCTTCTGTCACTGGGATTGAGCACCGCAAGATTGAACCCATTACAAAGCACCTCTCCCATTGCAAGACAAATCAATCTAGTAGGCCAGACCAAATTGATAGATCGGAGAGAAATACAAAGCTATAATAATCATGCATAAAAGTGTTCAGAGAAGACTCAAATATTTCTCATGAATAATCTGATCATAAACTCACAATTCATCGGATCGCAACAAACACACCGCAAAAGAAGATTACATCGGATAGAACTCCAAGAACATCGAGGAGAACATGGTATTGAAGATCAAAGAGAGAGAAGAAGCCATCTAGCTACTAGCTATGGACCCGTAGGTCTGTGGTAAACTACTCCACATCATCGGAAGGGCAACAAGGTTGATGAAGAAGCCTCCGTGATCGATTCCCCATCCGGCAGAGTACCGGAAAAGGCCTTCAGATGGGATCGCGGAAGAACAGAGGCTTGCGGCGGTGGAAAGGTTTTCTCTTCTGTCCCTCTGGTATATTGGGAATATTTGGGAATTTATAGCGCTGGAATTAGGCCAGGAGGGGCAACGAGGGGTCCACAAGCATGGAGGGCGCGCCCTACCCCCCTGGGCGCGGCCTCCAGGCTTGTCGCCTCCTCATGGCTCTTCTTGTCTTCTCCCAAAGCTTCGTGGGTCTCTTCTGGTCCAGAAAAAATTAATCCAAAGTTTTTTTTCTCGTTTGGACACTTTTTGATAATGATTTTCTGAAAAGGCCAAAACAAGCAGAAAACAACAACTGGCACTGTGCACTGGGTTAATAGGTTAGTCCCAAAAAATGATATATAATGGCATATAAAACATCCAAGATTGATACTATAATAGCATGGAACAATCAAAAATTATAGATACATTGGAGACGTATCAAGCATCTCCCAAATCCTGAGCGTGAATCGGCATTTGAAGAGGAGGTGATCGATCGTCTCTTGCTCATGCTTGCAGAGAGGGCATAGGCCACTGCTACTTGTAGTCTGCGTTGGTATTTCCCCAAAGAGGAGAGGATGATGCAGTACAATAGAGATAAGTATTTCCCTCAGTTAAGAACAAAGGTTATCAATCCAGTAGGAGAACCAAGCAAAATTTCGTTAAGCGCACCTGCACACACAAGAGCAAACACTTGCACCCAACGCAAATAAGAGGGTTGTCAATCCTCTTAGCGGTTATTTGCAAGGATGAAATCTTATAGAGATAAATAGATAAACTAAAATACTAAATAAAATAAAAGTAAATAAATTGCAGCAAGGTATTTTTAGGTTTTTTATATATGATAAAGTAGACCCGGGGGCCATAGTTTTCACTAGAGGCTTCTCTCTCGAACATATATCATACGGTGGGTAAACAAATTACTGTTGGGCAATTGATAGAAAAGCAAATAATTATGACGGATTCATAGCAATGATCATGTATATAGGCATCACGTCCGAGACAAGTAGACCGACTCCTGCCTGCATCTACTACTATTACTCCACCCATCGACCGCTATCCAGTATGCATCTAGGGTATTAAGTATGAAATAGATTAACGCCTTAAGCAAGATGACATGATGTAGACAAAGTAAACTCAAGCAATATGATTAAACCCCATCTTTTTATCCTTAATGGCAACAATACAAATACGTGTCATGCCCCTTCTGTCACTGGGATTGAGCACCGCAAGATTGGACCCATCACAAAGCATCTCTCCCATTGCAAGACAAATCAATCTAGTAGGCCAAACCAAATCGATAGAGTTCAGAGAAGACTCAAATATTTCTCATGAATAATCTGATCATAAACTCACAATTCATCGGATCCCAAAAAACACACCGCAAAAGAAGATTACATCGTATAGAACTCCAAGAACATCGAGGAGAACATGGTATTGAAGATCAAAGAGAGAGAAGAAGCCATCTAGCTACTAGCTATGGACCCGTAGGTCTGTGGTAAACTACTTACACATCATCGGAAGGGCAGCAAGGTTGATAAAGAAGCCCTCCATGATCGATTCCCCCTCCGACAGAGTACCGGAAAAGGCCTCCAGATGGGATTGCGGAAGAACAGAGGATTGCGGCGGCGGAAAGGTTTTCTCTTCTGTCTCTCTGTTGGTTTTGGAATATTTGGGAATTTATAGCACTGGAATTAGGTCAAGAGGTGCCATGAGGGACCCACAAGCCTGGGGGCACGCCCTACCCCCCTGGGTGCGCCCTCCAGGCTTGTCGCCTCCTCGTGGCTCTTCGGGTCTTCTCCCGAAGCTTCGTGGGTCTCTTCTGGTCCAGAAAAAAATTAATCCAAAGTTTTTTTTTCTCGTTTGGACACTTTTTGATAATGATTTTCTGAAAAGGCAAAAACAAGCAGAAAATATCAACTGGCATTGGGCACTAGGTTAATAGGTTAGTCCCAAAAAATGATATATAATGTCATATAAAACATCCAAGATTGATACTATAATAGCATGGAACAACCAAAAATTATAGATACGTTGGAGACGTATCAAGCATCCCCAAGCTTAATTCCTGCTCGTCCTCGAGTAGGTAAATGATAAAAACAGAATTTTTGATGTGGAATGCTACCTATCATGTTTCATCATGTAATCTCTCTCTTACAGTATGAATAATAAGATCCGAATGATTCAATTCAATAGTGTCGAGAGCACGACCATCTATGGGGCCATCTTGCCCCTTTGCAGTTCGATTAGGGAGATCGACGAGCACAAAGAGCAGAATCAACAGAGCACGCAAGGGATTTTACCCAGCTTCGGGCCGCTGTAAAGCGTAAAACCCTACTCCTGCTTTGTGTATTGGGTGTGTATGAGCACAAGTACAAGGAGCGCTTCTCCCGGCAAGGTGCGAAGAGGGCTGCTGCGCATGTAAGTTGTGCAAAGGATCGATCTAAAAAAGAAGCCCCTGTAACTGTTTCCCTGGTCCTCCTTTTATAACTCAAGGGATTATCACAGTGGCAAAACAGTCATTACATAGTGATTAGATAGCAAACAGTGCTATCATACCTAACTCTGTCAGTTTGGGACAAAAGCAATAAATGCTCCGTTAGGTGTCATGTCGAGGGGTAGCCCCGGCAAGGTTTCTGCACCGCTCGCCCAGCTACCTCATATTATCTTGACACGCCTTCTGGACGGGTGTCATTAAAGGCAAATCTTCTCCTTGCGTGCTGACACGTGCCCAACAAATCTCACCAACCAGCCTGCACGGTCGACACCTCACCGATTAGCGACTAGCTGCCCGGTGAGGTGGAGCGCTGACGAGCTGGCGAAAGCTTGCCGGCACGAAGCTTGCCGGGTCTTCACCTTGCCGGCTCAGCCTTGCCGGCAAGAAATGCCTTCATCTTCAATACTGGTCGAGTACTTGTTGATGCTTCATCTTGACTTCTCTCCAGTAGCCTCTGCAACTAGATCTTAAATCTTGGTCTTGGTGATTTCCGGCAAACCTTGGCCAGCAGGGAAGCTGCCACTGTCTGTGCATAAGTCAGGGTATAAAATACCCATGTTTTATACACCGACAGGAGCCCCCGGGCCTGGGCCATACGCGCGTCCGAAGCGTTGTTGGGCTAGGCCCAAACAATGCACAGACACGCGGTGGGAAAACTACCGCTGTAATTTTAGTTTTTATCTCCTGAGATCTTCTTTGCTTCTTCATTCATCTGAACTTGTGTCTGACTTTGGCCATCCTCCGGCAAACCTTGCCGTTGGATGGGCAGCTACTTGTCCGTGCACAAATCAGAAGTATGCACACATGCAGGGCGTCGCTGGTTCAAACCGAACAGGTGCACGGCCACACGTGGCAAAGGATAGCTGCCATATTTGTCTTTACTTCTCCTTTTTCTGCGCCCTTCCGCCACACGTGTTCTCATGCAAGGCAACAGATTGGCGAAGAGGGGCGGTCGTTGGAGCGGCGCGCCCGGCCAAGAATGCAGGGTGCGGGATTGGCGAAACTGGACGGTCGCTGGAGCGGTGCGCCCGGCCAGGAATGCAAGGCACAGGATTGGTGAAGATGGGCGGCCGCCCGAAGACAGTGAAGAGCCAGCCCCCGCGCCCTCCCTATAAAGAGGGGACCGCGGAATGCGATGCTCATCCACCTCTTCCCATTCCAATCTCTCAGCAGCCGTCATCTTCTTCTTCTATCACCCCCCATCTGCCGCCATTATGGCAAGGGGAAAAGGTCGAGCTCGCACATCTGCCGTTGCTACGAGAGCTTCTCCTCGGCACCACGCCCACGTCTCGGGTACGGATGCGGAGGCCGGCTCCAGCGCCCGAGGAAGGGATGCGGTTCGTGGCCGTGGAAGACGCGGCGCCCGGGGTCGAGGCGGCCGTGGCGGAGCGCTCGTTGCTTCATCTTCGGCCACCCCTCCTCAGGCAGAAGGCCATACGAAGGACACGGCGCATGAGTTTGTCATAGAACTACGCGGCCGACCAAGGAGCTGGCTGCGGCTTCCCCGCCCTTTCGCTAGGGCGATGGAAGGCAGTCATCTACACGGCTTGTGGCTGCGTGTGGATGGCTGCTGCAACGGCCCGGTCTGGGTGACCGTTGAGACTTCTGCCAACGGCATCATGTACTTCACGCGTGGATGGAAGTCCTTCGTCCGTGCTCACTGCTTGGGGCAGGGGCACCTCCTTCACTTCAGGTTGGACGGACCCGACACGCTCTTCATGAAGTTCTTCGGGGCTTCAGGTGCTCGTCTGGAGTTGAAAGCGCAGGTTATCTCCCAGAGGGGGGGGGGGGGTGAAAGGGAGATTTTTAGAAATTCATCAAACTCTGATGAATTTGACGAAGGCCAGAGTGAAGAAATAGAAACGCAAGGGAAACTAAGTCATCACAGAATCAGAGTACATGCAATCAGGATACGTAAGAGTGAAGAACATGCAATCATACAATCATACATGCATGAAGAATATGAACTGAGGAAATGAAAGACAGCATGATCAAATACTTCAGTTCAAGTTCGTCAGAGGATAGATCACAAATTCTTCAACAGCGGAATAAAGTAAGAGAGGGTGAGGAATTTGAAACCAGGTTGGCTCGGTGAAGACAAAGCGATTTGGTAGACCAGTTCCAGTTGCTGTATCAACTGTATGTCTGGTTGAGGCGGCTGAGTCGCAACTCGGAGGACACTTAGTCCTCACCGTATTCCTCTTGAGCTAAGGTCACTTAGACCTCGCCCAATCACTCATGGTAAGTCTTCAAGGTAGACTTCCGAAACCTTCACAGACTTGTTCACCGGCACACCACAATGACTCTTGGTGTGCTCAGAACTTGACGCCTAACCGTCTGGAGGAATGACAGTCCTCAAAGGTAACAAGCATCGGATCACACAGATCAACTTCTTCAGTGATGCTCAATCACTTTGGCTCTGGGTGTTTCCTCACTTAGGATTCTCTCAAAGTCGTCGGAGGATGGGTTGCTCTCAAATGACAAGTGTCAAGTTCTCTCGGAGCAGCCAACCAACAAGTGGTTGTGGGGGGCGGCTATTTATAGCCAGAGGGCAACCCGACATGAAATGTCATAAATGCCCTTCCCTGATTCGACCGTTGTCAAGATAAGGATCCACTCGACAGCTGGCACGCGGCACAGCAATGGTCGGAATTGAACTCTCAATTTCGTCGGGGCACTCAATTTCCTCATGGTAGGCAGATCGCACTGGCGAACTCCTAACTCCTTAGCCTGACCAAATTCGTCAGCGACCAGATGAACTTCGTCACTGTCGCTAGCAAATGCGTCAGCTGTACTGGAGATTTCCAAAGGCTTCACTTGAAGCGGCTTTTGTGTGTATAGGTTTGAGTAAGTTTGAGCATCACTTTGGAAATGTGAAATATGTTTCACCTAGACCCCCTTTAATAGTACGGTTTTTCCTATGACTCAAATAAGAAGAAAAGAAACTGCGAAAACAAAAGTCTTCAAGCTTCAAAGTCTTCACATCAATTTCTTCAAAGGCCGTACCAATTTCATCACCAAATTCTTCACTTGAAGAAATCCATTTTTAGGGGTCGTCTTCCATGTGTTAAACCAAATCTTCAGGGACTCTGTCTCCTGTGTATACTCACAAACACATTAGTTCCCCAACCTATTTATCTTCAATACTCCAAAACCACTAAGGGGGCACTTGATGCACTTACAATCTCCCCCTTTTTGGTGATTGATGACAAATTGGTTAGGCTTTCAACGGGAGTTAAAATAATTGAAGTGTAAGTACAGAGTTTGAAGAAATTGGTTACAAGATATTGAGGAACTCCCCCTGAAGATGTGCATATGAGGAATTTGCTTTGGATTGCAAATGCACATGGCAGGTTGAAATTGTGGAGATCTCCCCCTATATCTTGGAATCCAATCATGCATGATCATAAGATATTTGAAGAATATGAATGCATGATGAAAATTGGTGTCTGAAGAAATTGTGCATGCATGAGCAGATATAATTAAGATCAGGGCATGCGTAACAAATGTAGCAAAAGAGTCAGACGACCAACAGTTATTAAGTTACAACTCATCAAAGAGCAAATCCAATAAAGTTCAAGAGTTGCAACTTAAGCAAAAAATAGCCCATATATCGACCCGCTTGAAGACTAACTCACACTTCTCCCCCTTTGTCATTAATGACCAAAAGGAGACGAAGCTAAGGACTAACGCCCCTAAAGAATATCACGGAGAAGTCGAGGGAGCGCCAGCTTTGTCAGGGTCGCATGATGCAGAAGGACCAGCTGCAGTGTCTTCAACCGCTTCATGTTTGTCAGTTGTGCGTGATGAAGACTCTGAACTTGGCATGAGAGGAGGAACTTGGGTTTTCTTGAACTTCTTCCTAGGCGGCTCGGCCCAATCAAAGTTCATTTGGAAGTCCATTTCTGCAAGTTCTTCATCTGTCTTGAGGTGTGATAGGATGGCCCAGGTGTGATCAAATATCTCATGGACATAGTATTTGTTCTTGCGGATGGCGTTATGCGTCACTGTCATATTGGCTTGAATCGCTGCAAACTGACGCTTAACCCATCGGTGATTCTTGTCAACTTTCTGATGAAGGCTTATGAGCAACTCACGGCCAGTCATGACACGCGGTGCTTCAGGTGAAGAAGATGGCCTTGAGGCTTTTGCAGCTGTATCCTGGCTAGTAGATTCATTAGCATTGGAGCTGGAGATAGGTTGACGGAATTGTCCATCAAGGGGATGAATTCCTTCATTAATGACTGTCTTGCCCTTGCCAGGTACTGTGGACAGAGTGCTTTGAAGAATTTCAACTTCAGGCAGATAGCTCAAATGATTTTGATGATCAGCCTTGTAGTGAATTGAAGACCGGGATCTGATGAATCTCATAATCCATGGGGCATACGGCTTCAAGTCAAACGGCGACTGTGCCACAGTGACCAAAGTCCTCAGAAAGAAATCGATGAATGTTGATGGGAATACCATGAATAATATGGAACAACAAGTTCTTCATAATTCCCAAAACTTCTTCAGTATTGGAGTTGTGTCCTTTGATTGGACTGAGGGTTTTGGCCAGAATGCGGTAAACTGTCTTTGGCACATAGAGCAAATCCTTCACTAGGAAGGTTGTCCTTGGAGCATTTCCTTCAGCCATGGGCTTCATCAGCACTTGCATCAGGTGGTTGGGCAACTCCGTTTCTTCATAGATTTTCTTTGCTCCTTCTTGGGGTGGATCAACTGGTAGAGCACGAAGAAGTTCTTCAATTGGTGCTTTGTAGTGAGTGTCTTCACTCATCCAGTCCAGAGCCCATGTAGCAGTGTCGTCAGCGTCGCCAGAAAAGTGCACAGTTGCATAGAACTGAAGAATTAGTTCTTCATTCCAATCACAGACATCTGTGACGAAGCTGAGTAGACCAGCATCATGAAGAACAGCCAGAAACGCAGGTGCCTAATCTTGGCTGAGTCATATGGGGACTCACCAACGAAGAAGTTCTTCTCTTCGAAGAATTTGGCATTGCCGAACTGAGGCCGACTGAGGACTCTGCCAATCTTTGGCATAACTGGAACTGGTTGGATGTTGTGCATCCTTTGACATACATCAAACACTACTCGTGGGGACCCAGTGGAATCATTCGGATCTGTCACGGCGAGAGCTCGAGCAACTTCCTTAGCTGTGGCAGTTGGAACAGTATCAGTGTCAGCTGACGGAATTGAGTCTGCATGTGAATGGGATGCATTGACGACATCAACCATTGACTCATCTTGAGCAATTTCATCAGCTGCTGTAGCTGGAATTTCTCCAGGAATGCTTTGGAGTGATGGTTGTCTTTCCTCAGAGCCGGTGTGTAGTTCTTTAGTGTGCGCAGGCGACTGAGGCACTTACGTCAGAGGAGTGGTGAGGGGCGAATTTGGATGGAAAGCTTCCCAAAATTCATCAATGATTGGAGGGGTAGTTGCACCGTCAATATCCACGTCCTCTTCAGTTTCTTCACTACTTCCAGATGAAGTAGTAGCATGTTCTTTAGTCAACGAAGCTTGTGAGGGCTTTCGTGATAAAACTAGGTGAAGTGAAGGATTTTTGTCAACTTCTATTTCTTCATCCACTTGCTCTGTGGTAGCAGCAGAGTGGTTATCATCATCATCTTCATCAGCCTGAGGGATTTCATAATCCACCCCATACGGAACAATCTAACAATCATCATTGGCAGGAGCAGGGGGCGCTGATGAGATAGGAATGGCATCAATTGGAATGACAATTGAAGACACTGTTGCCATCTTCAATTTCTTCACAATTTCCGGAGCAGTGATGGTAGGAGGAGCTGAAGCTTTTCTCTTTCTAGCTTCTTTCTCAGCAGTCTTGGTCTTTTTCACTTCTGATGCAGAAGGAAGTGTGATGATCTTCAAGGATGAAGTCGTTGGTGGTGCTGCTGCTGAGGAACTTGATGGTTCAGTTACTTCAGGAATGACTGATGTAGTCGCCCTGGCAGTTTCCTCAGGAACAACTTCTTCAGTTGCCCTTTCATTTTCTTCAGGCACAACCTCGTCTGTTGCCCTGGCAGCCTCTTATGGACATAAAGGCGCAGTCTCACTGTCCTGAGCTGTTGGGGGTGGAGCTGAAGAACTTGAGGGTGGCACTATGCCAAACTTGGCTGCCTCATGCTGGTTGTGGTCTTCGACAACCTTCTTGGTTGCAGTGATGAATCTGTCACGCACACCGCAGCAGTGATTTGACTATCGTTCAAACTCTTCAGACAGCTATTGAATTTTAGACTGTAAAGTCACAAGCTACTGAGGAGTAACACAGAGCATGTTCTTCCGTAGCTCCTTCTCTTTCTACAGTTGTTGTTTCCTCACCAGCTTTGCTTGAGCAATTTTGTGCTTCTCATCCAAGATGAATGCAGATAGCACATGGCTTGGGCCAGGAGGTAGATTCAGTTCATCAAGTGGCGTATCTGGCTTGGTGCACTAGATGTCAATGAAGTCCAGGAGCTTCTTGGGGTCCAGGAACATTGGAACTGAAGAATTTTTAGCAATAGCAGCTTGCTCTTGCTTCCTTCTGAGGAACTCCGCGAGCTCATCTTCGTTAGTCAGCCCATGTTTGTCAATCTGAGGCACGACGGCCTTGCTCTTGGGACTTGGCCTAGTTCCACGGCCAGCAGTGACCTTTTGCTTCAGCTTGGGCATAGAAGAAGATGGTTGCCCACTAGCTGAGGCACTTGATGCAGCAATTGAGGCTTTTGCAAAGCCCTCGGTGCGCTGGCAAGATGTGAGCACGACCGATGTTGAAGCTCTGGCCACTGCCATTGATGAACTTGAAGTAGGAGGAGGCACTGAAGATTTTGAAATCTTGGGTGCTGAAGCCTTTGAAGCTGCCGGCTGGGCCACTGAGGGCTTTGGGACAGATGGCTTGGGCTTGTTGGCAGGCTTCTTCTGCATAGCCTTCTTTGGAGCGCTTGCACCGCCACTGCCACTTGCACCAGCTTCATTTGAAGCTTTTGTAGCCTTGTTGAATTCTTCAACGGCTTTCTGGGCTTGTTTAGCTAGCTTAGCTTGACGCTTGGCCCATTCCTTGGGAAATTCTTCACCCCTTCTGACACTTGTGGGATGAGCAACTTGACCTTCAGCAAGCGGTGGCCTATTGCACGGAGGCGTCACAACAAAATCCTTCATGTATTTGGAAGTGACGAAATTGTAGCTCCTCCACTGATAGGTCCAATATCTCTTTATCTTTTGCAGGCGCGTTTTGCGCTACTCCTTGGTTTCCTTGCCATGAGTTTCTTCATCCGGAGTGCAATATCCTTCGTACAGATCGCCATGAATCTCAAAAGCAGTGTGTTCCTCTTTCCTTTTGCCACCCTTTTGAGGCCTCTTTCCATCAGTCATTTTCTTCGGCTGAGGTTTTTGAACTTGTGAGGACTCTGAAGATGTTTGAAGGTTTTCCTCAAGCAATGCTGCAAATGAATTAATTTGATGAGAACCTAGAGATTCGTCAGCAGACATTGTACCTGTGAATAGAGTATAGTTGCGAGGAAATAGGGAAGAGTCACATGCGTTCTTAGAGATTTTTCAAAAATAAACCAGTTGAGGAAATTGACCCTTATCGTCTTGACGCAATTCACTAAGTGTTCTTGACCTAGGTTCCAGAGTTGTACAGATTGAAGCAATTGCACAATTGAGGAATCTAGTTGTTAAGTATAACTTAGATGAAAATACTCAAGACTGGCCAAAAGGAAGTGCTGAAGAATTGGAAGAGTGGTAAAAACAGCACTTGAAGATTTTAGAGTAGAATTAAGATCAAATGGGGCGGTAAAATAAGCATTTAATTACTCCAGTGATGAACTCGATGAACTGGACGACGAGACGAAAGAAATCATCAGTTCAGATTTTCCGTGCCCTAACTCGGCGACGAAAGACATCTACGGCGGCGGCGGAGGTGAATAAATCCGCGACCGGCGTGAGTACGTCGACAAAGAAGTCGAGGCAGTGAAGCTCTTCTTCTCCGGCGGCGATGAAATCCATCGGCGGCGCTAGGGTTTGAGGATTGAGAGCAAAAGGAGCTGGGAGGCGAAGTGAAATAACGTTGACGGGGTCAAAGCTATTTATAGCCGCAGTGAAAATTGAGGGGTCCGAAAAATTTGGACGGATAAGCCCCTGACGGTTTGCATCTCGACGACACGCGTCACACATGCATTTTCACCCTTATCCACGTGTGTGGAGCGCGGGATAAAGTTACTGTGGCAACCGCCAATTTTTTTTAAATGTGTTCGCAATTTCTTCAGCTGTCAAGGACACAGTGAAGACTTTGAACAATGTCAAGTAGAACACATATGAAGAATTTGTCAACATAGTGGGTTGAGCTTAGCATAGAGGGGAGCGGGTCCGATCACATCCACATAGGTGAAGAAATCAAAGGGAAGAAATAGCAATATGTGGATGCTGTTGAGGACTTGAGAAGCTCAAATAAAAACATAAATAATAAGCAGTGAAGAATAACCTCAAATGACGAATTTGAAAAGTTTGAAGAAATTGCAAATGACGAAAAACTCAAATTTGAAGAATGTCATAAAGAGGTGGTGGCGTTACCCACCGTATAAGAACTATGATGATTTCAGACACCGCGTACAATTGTCGTAGGGTTCTGAGAATCAAGTTCTTCGTTAATTTCTTCACACTTAGAGGGTTAGTCTTCATGGATTGAAGAAAAATGATACTTCGTGTGTTGTGCATCAAAGTCATCAAAAATGCATAAGCGTTAGGATGTGTGTCCTTTTCAATGGACATTCGAAGATTCTAGGATGTTTAGCTCACACCGCAACATGCAAAACCTTCTCTCATCCAAGGGCTTAGTGAAGATATCGGCAAGCTGGTCTTCTGTCTTCACGTGGTCGATGACGATATCTCCCTTCAGCACATGATCACGAAGAAAATGGTGATGAATCTCAATGTGCTTCGTCCTTGAGTGTTGCATAGGGTTGTGGGCGATCTTGATGGCGCTCTCATTATCGCAGTAGAGAGGCACTTTCTTCACGTTGATGCCATAGTCCTTGAGGGTTTGCTTCATCCATAGTAACTGAGAGCAGCAGGCGCCACCAGCAATGTACTCAGCCTCGGCAGTGGAAAGTGAGACGCAGTTCTGCTTCTTCGAGGACCAACATACAAGAGATCGTCCGAGGAAATGGCATGTGCCTGAGGTTGACTTGTGATCCACACGATCTCCAGCATAATCAGAATCGGAATATCCAGCAAGATCAAGTGACGAGCCCTTGGGATACCATAATCCAAGCGATGGTGTGTGAGCTAAATATCGAAGAATTTGTTTCACAGCCTGGTGGTGTGATTCCTTCGGTGACGCTTGAAAGCGGGCACACATGCAAACGCTAAGCATAATATCTGGCCTAGATGCACATAGGTAAAGTAGCGAACCAATGATGGAGCGATATACCTTCTGATCGAAATCTTTACCATTTTTGTCAGTGTTGAGTTGGCCATTTGTTGGCATTGGTATCTTGAGGCCTTTGCAATCTTGCATGCCAAACTTCTTCAGGCAATCTTTGAGATATTTCTCCTGAGATATGAAGATGCCATTGGGTTGTTGACGAATTTGAAGCCTGAGGAAGAATTTCAACTCCCCCATCATAGACATCTGATATTCTTCTTGCATCATATATGCAAATTCGTCACTGTGTTTCTTGTTAGTGCAACCAAAGATAATATCATCAACATATATTTGGCATATGAAGAGTTCACCATCATAAGATTTAGTGAAAATAGTAGGGTTAAGTGAACCGGGCTTGAACCCCTTTTTTTTCAGGAATTCCTTCAGTGTATCATACCAAGCCCTAGGGGCTTGCTTGAGGCCATAGAGAGACTTGTTGAGTCTGAAGACTTTGTCAGGATGCTTTGGATCCTCAAAACCTGGTGGTTGAGCAACATATACTTCTACCTCAAGCTTACCATTGAGGAATGCACTTTTCACACCCATTTGATATAAGAGGATATCATGATGGTTAGCATATGCAAGCAATATATGAATGGCTTCAAGCCTAGCACCAGGTGCAAATGTTTCATCGAAATCAATACCGTCAACCTGTGTGTAGCCTTGAGCTACAAGACGGGTCTTATTCCTCACCACTTGGTCATTTTCGTCTTATTTGTTGTGGTAGATCCACTTAGTGCCGATGATATTGTGCTTGCGTGGATCAGGACGCTTGACAAGCTCCCACACATTGTTGAGCTCGAATTGATGCAATTCATCTTGCATCGCTTGAATCCATTCGGGTTCCAGAAAGGCTTCATCAACTTTGGTGGGCTCGGAAATAGAGACAAACGCATATTGCCCACAAAAGTTAGCTAAATGTGAGGCTCTTGAGCGAGTGAGGGGACCAGGTGCATTGATGTTGTCGAGGATCTTCTCAATCTGCACTTCATTTGCCACTCGTGGATGTGCTGGACGAGGGCCTTGTTGTTGTTGTTGCCGTGCAGAATCCTCAGCATTATTTTCGTCAGGATGTTCATTTTCTTCACGACGAGGAACAACCACTTCTTCATCAGCAGCTATTTCTTCACTGGGCACAATTTCACCAGTGCCCATTAGCTTGATAGATTCCTCAGGAGGCATTTCATTTAGTACAGGAGGCAGGTGCTCTCTTTGCGAGCCGTTAGTTTCATCGAACTGCACATCTACAGTTTCAACAATCTTGTGATCACAAGAGTTGAAGACTCTGTAGGTGTGCGAATCCTTTCCGTAACCAAGCATAAAACCTTCATGTGCTTTCGGTGCAAATTTAGAACTGTGATGAGGATCTCTAATCCAACATTTAGCACCGAAGACTTTGAAATAACTCACATTGGGTTTTTTGTTGGCGAGTAGCTCGTATGAGGTCTTCTTGAGGAATTTGTGAAGATATACCCGATTGATAATGTGACACGCAGTATCAATTGCCTTAGGCCACCATCGACGAGGGGTCTTGTATTCATCAAGTATAGTACGCACCATCTCGATGAGGGTTCTGTTCTTGCGCTCCAGGACTCCATTCTGCTGAGGCGTGTAGGGAGCGGATAGCTCATGAGTGATGCCAAGTTCATCAAGATAGTTGTCGAGACCTGTATTCTTGAATTCAGTGCCGTTGTCACTCCTGATGTGCTTGATCTTGAGATCATAATTCGTCATGGCCCGATTGGAGAATCGTCTGAAGACATCCTGAACTTCATTCTTGTAGGAAATGATGTGCACCCAGGTGTATCGAGAGTAGTCATCAACAATGATGAATCCATAGAGAGATGTTGCATTGGTTAGTGTGGCATAATGTGTAGGACCAAACAAATCCATATGAAGCAATTCAAAAGGACGAGTAGTGGTCATGATAGTCTTCACCAAGTGCTTGGATCTGGTCATCTTTCCAGACTCACAAGCACCACATGAGATGATCCTTGACGAATTTGACACCCTCGACGGCAATGATATGCTTCTTCTTGACGAGAGTGCTCAAATTCCTCATCCCAGCATGTCCAAGTCGTCGATGTCATAGCCAGCATTCCGAAGCTTTTGCCATTAGACATGTTGCAGGCTGAGGACCTGTAGAGAAATCTACAATATACAGATCACCTCTCCTAAAGCCTTCGAAGACTTTGGGTTTGTCAGATTCCAACAGCACAATGCATCTATATTTGCCAAAGATGACAATCATATCAAGATCACAAAGCATTGAGACAGACATGAGGTTGTATCCAAGGGACTCGACAAGCATCACCTTTTCCATGTGTCGATCCTTTGAGATAGCAACCTTACCTAGACCCAATACCTTGCTTTTTCCTTTGTCAGTGTATGTGATATGGTTTAGATGAGATGGAGTAAGGGGAGCATCAGTGAGGAGATTCCTGTCTCCAGTCATATGATTCGTGCAACCACTGTCCAAGACCCATTCAGTGGCTGAAGGTGTATCATCCTATAGAAGCATTAGTCTGACTTACAAATTCATATACTTCAAAGTGAAGAATATGATGATGATCAATTTCGTCAGACAATTTCATCAAGGAATAATATCTAGCAGCATAAGGGATGTGTGAAATGAAACATTCATTTCATCGTGATTAGCCTGCATCCCAACAGGCATTATGTCAGGTCTTCAGCAAATTCATCAGACATTTTGTTGTCTGAAGACCTGACCCTGCAGAAGAGATTAGTTCTTCTTCTTAACCAGCCACATCTGTATGGGTGGCTGAGAAGCAATGTAACGAAGTGCATTAATGGAGAACTTAGGCATTGAGGAATATGCATTTCTCTTCACAGGAGGGTTATAGTAATTGAATGAATAAGCAGAGAAATTCTTCGATGATTTGTGAACATAGTGGTTTGAAGAATAATGCTCATATTCATCAAATCACTGTTTGTTTCCCTGCGAAACAGAGGCATTAGTATGACCATAAGTGGGTATGCGTCCATTTGACGACTTTGATCCCTGTGAAGAATTTGCCCTGGGAAGTTTCTTCTTCATTGGTGGTGTCATGATGACATTCACCTGAAGATTTTACAGAAGGCTTTTGGGAACCCAGATTTTCTTCACAGGTGGACCGTTCCTGCAGTTAGTACCAATGAATCTGGCAAAGACTTCACCATTCTGATTCTTGAACAGTTTATAGTTGGAGTCAAATGACTCATCTGAAGGATATGAAGAATCACAAGAATAGCCAGATAAAGTGGATGGATGTATTGAAGGTCCCTTTGCAGCAACCCATGTGGTTTTGGGATACTGCTCAGGCTTTCAATAGGAACCATCAGCGTTGAGCTTTCTCTCAAAGGCAATACCCTCTTTCCTAGGGTTCCTGTGAAGAATTGCTTTTTGAGCACATCACACAGGGTTTGATGCCCTTTGAGGCTTTTGTACATGCCAGTGACATACAATTCCTTCAGCCCTGCATTTTCATCAGTATCACAGGTGGCATCCTCAGATGAGGGGTTAGTGGCCACCGTAGCAGTTGAAGCAATTGCAAGTACAGAAGCATTTGAACATTCAGCTGAAGAATTAGCATTATCACATTCAAGGCATTTTAGGCATGGTACAACAAATTCTTCCTAAGCGGTACTGATCTATTGAGTGAGGAGTGAATCATTTTCTTTCTGAAGATCATCATGAGACGCTCTCAGCTTCTCGAGATCTTGCTTCCTTTGAAGAAATTCATAGGACAGCTTCTCATGTTCAGCTAAGAGGGACACATGACGACTTTCAAGTTCGTCATATTAAGACTTAAGCCTTCTGAGATCCTCAGACAAGGCTTGACTACGATCCATTTCCTCGTCCAATAGGTCATCGCTTTTGTCTAGCTATTTTTGAATCTTTTCCATGGCATGTTGTTATTCAGTTGCAATTTTAGCAAGTTTCTTATAGCTTGGTTTAGCTTCACACTCAGAATCATCATCACTGGAAGTTTCAAAGTAAGCTTCTCGTGAGGTTACCTTTGCACCTCGTGCCATGAAGCAGTAGGTGGGAGTGAAGTCATCAGCACAGTCGTCATTGTTGGTGTAGATATCATTATCCTCAGAGTTGAAGATGAACTTGCTGACGTACTCAGTAGCGAGAGCAAGGCTCGCCACACCAGAGTCTGACTCCTCCTCAGATTCCTCAGCTTGCTGATCATCAGATTCTTCTTCAGAATCCATTTCCATCCCAATGAATGCATGAGCTCTGCTAGAACTGGTTTTCTTGTGAGATGAGGACTTTGATGAAGACTTTGAGGACTTCTTCTTCTTGCCATCAGATTCATCCTCGTCCCTGCTCTTCTTCTTCTTCAGCCAACGAGGGCAGTCAGCGATGTAGTGGCCTGGCATCTTGCATTTGTGACAGGTTCTCTTGTTGTAGTCTCGAGCAGACGCTTCTCCAGTGTTCTTCGAGTCATACTTTGAAGACTTTCCAAAACGGTTCTTCTTGGAAAAGTTCTGGAACTTCTTCACAAGCATAGCCAGTTCTCTGCCAATTTCCTCAGCACCATCAGAACTGCTCTCATATTCCTCTTCCTCTTCAGATGAAGAAATAGCCTTGGCTTCTGCTTTTGCCTTCAGAGCGCGAGGACGACCATAGCTAGGTCCATACATATCTCTCTTCTCTGCTTGCTGAAATTCATGTGTGTTGAGCCTCTCAAGGATATCAGCAGGATCTAGTGACTTGTAGTCAGGGCGCTCTTGAATCATCAGTGCCAAAGTGTCAAAGGAACTATCCAAAGACCTCAGCAATTTCTTCACCACCTCATGATCGGTGATGTCAGCAGCACCAAGAGCCTGAAGCTCATTAGAGATATCAGTGAGGCGGTCGAAGGTTTGTGATAACCCACAAGTATAGGGGATCACAACAGTTTTCGAGGGTAGAGTATTCAACCCAAATTTATTGATTCGACACAAGGGGAGCCAAAGAATATTTGCAAGTATTAGCAGTTGAGTTGTCAATTCAACAACACCTGAGACTAAATATCTGCAGCAGAGTGATCAGTAGCATAGTAGTATGATAGTTTGGTAGCAGTAGCAATAATAGTAACGGTAACAATAACGGTAACAGCAATAGTAGTAGCAATTGTGACAGCAGTAGCAACAGTAGTAACTTAGCAAGAACAATATGTGAAAAGCTCGTAGGCATTGGATCGGTGATATTCGTTGGATAACATTCATCATGTAACAGTCATAACCTAGGGCGACACAGAACTAGCTCCAATTCATCAATGTAATGTAGGCATGTATTCCGTATATAGTCATACGTGCTTGCGATAAGAACTTGCATGCCATCTTTTGTCCTACCCTCCCGTGGCAGTGGGGTCCATAAGGAAACTAAGGGATGTTAAGGCCTTCTTTTAATAGAGATCCGGAACAAAGCATTAACACATGGTGAATACATGAACTCCTCAAACTATGGCAATCACCGGAAAGAATCCCAATTATTGTCACCTTGGGGTATGCGGATCATAACACATAGCAGGTGCATATAACTTGCAAGATCGGATCAAGAACACAAATATATTCATGAAAACATAAAGGGTTCAGATCTGGAATCGTGGCACTCAGGCCCTAGTGACAAGCATTAAGCATAGCAAAGTCATAGCAACATCAATCTCAGAAAATAGTGGATACTAGGGATCAAGCCCTAACAAAACTAACTCGATTACATGATAAATCTCATCCAACTCATCACCGTCCAGCAAGCCTACGAAGGAATTACTCACTCCCGGCGGTGAGCATCATGAAATTGGTGATGAAGGATGGTTGATGATGACGATGCCGGAAGATCCCCCTCTCCGGAGCCCCAAACGGCCTCCAGATCTGGCCTCCCGATGAAGAACAGGAGGTGGCGGCGGCTCCGTATCGTGAAACGCAATAAAACTTCCTCTCTTATTTTTTTCTTCTAGAAACTGAATTTATAGCGTTGGAATTAGGTCAGACGGAGCCACGTGGGCCCCACGAGGTACCAGGGCGCGCTAGGGGGGGGGAGGTGGCACGCCCTGGTGCCTCATGGGCACTGGGTGTCCCCCCTCCAGTGGTTCTTGATGCCAATATTTTTTTTATATTCCATAAAAAATCTCCAGAAAGTTTCATCCAATTCCAAGAACTTTGATTTTCTGCACAAAAACAACACCATGGCAATTCTGCTGAAAACAGCGTCAGTCCGGGTTAGTTCCATTCAAATCATGCAAATTAGGGGCCAAAACAAGAGCAAAAGTGTTTGGAAAAGTAGATACGACGGAGACGTATCAACTCCCCCAAGCTTAACTCATTGCTTGTCCTCAAGCAATTCAGTTGACAAACTGGAAGTGATAAAGAAAAACTTTTACAAACTCTTTTGTTCTTGTATCTATATATATGCTTAAGTAGTGCCCAAGTTTTCAGCAAAGATTATAACTAACCATGCAAATGATAACTCTTAGAAATTATATTCACTCATATCTATGGCATAATCAACTAGCGAGCAATAATAAGATATCTCAAATGTCAACACTTTGTCAAAACAATCATGATATAATATGACAACATGGTATCTCGCTAGCTCTTTCTGAGACCGCAAAACATAAATGCAGAGCACCTCTAAAGTTCAAGCACCGACTAAACATTGTAATTCATGGTAGAAGAGATCCAGTCATGATGCAGGCAACATTAACTATACTCAATGCATGAGAATGACAATAGTGCTCTCAGGTCTGGTGCTTGTTTGAGAAGGTGATGACTCAACAATAAAAGTAAAATAACATAAAAGTAAATAGATAGGCCCTTCGCAGAGGGAAGCATGGATTTGCAGAGGTGCCAGAGCTCGAAGCTTAAATCAGAGATAAATAAAGTTTTGGGAGGTATGCCTTTCCTGTCAACGTCACGACCGAGAGTTTTCAATATCTTCCATGCTAAACACATTAGCGGCGGTTCCCAAGCGGTAAAGTAAAGTTTACTCCCCCTCCACCAACAATCACAAGCCATGGCTAGCCGAATCCTCGGGTGCCCTCCATACCAACAAATTTCCGGGGGAGTTTGTTTTATTATTTTGCAATTTTAATTATGGAACTGGGCATCCCAATTACCAGCACCTCTCATGCAAGGACAAGTGAATAAACACTCATCATGAGAATAACCCGCTTAGCATGGAAGATACTGACCGCCCCTTGTCGCTCCATGAGCGGTACGGGCACACAAAACAGATGTTCGTTTGAATATTTAGAGGTGGCACATGCAAATTTACTTAGAACGGTAGAGTAATACCGCATATAGGTAAATATAGTGGACTCATCTGGAATAACTTTGGTTTAAGGATTTTGATGTACAAGCAGCATTCTTGCTTAGTACAGGTGAAGGCTAGCAAATAGGTTGAGAAGCGACCAGCTAGAGAGCGAAAACGGTCATAATCATGCATTATGAATAATCAACATTGAATACTAGCATGAGTAGGATATAAACACCATGAACATAAATATCGTGAAGGCTATGCTGGTATTGAATCAACTACATGCGTGAACATGTGCCAAGTCAAGCCACTCGAAACATTCAGAGGAGGATACCATATCATCATACTACATCACAATCATTTTAATGCATGTTGACACTCAAGATAAATCATTATCCACTCCTAGCTACTTAAGCATGGCATGAGCAACTATAATCTCTAATTGTCATCATAAACATGTTTAATCATAATATGCTGAATCATGGATACTGAGTTAAAAATATTTACAAAAACAAAGAACAAGTTGAGTTCATACCCGCTTTTCCTTGCCACAATCACTTCATCAAATCATCGTCATTATTGCCTTTCACTTGCACGACCGAATGATGTGAAAATAATAATAGTGCAAGTGTGTCGTGGACTAAGCTAGAATCTGCAAGCATTTTATTCAAAGGAGAAGACAAAGTAAAATGGGCTCTTTGTTAGATAAACAACAATGCATGAGAGCCACTCAAAATTTTCATCGTGGTCTTCTCCTTACAATGACTCAACAAAAGAAAAGAATTTCAGAGAAACACACTGAAATATTTTTGGAGTTTTTAGTTTTGCGGAAAAAGACGAATAAAGAAGAAAAATGAAAAACAAGAAAAGAAAACTATTTACACAGGAAAGCTCCCAACAAGCAAAAGAAGAAACAAGAAATCTTTTTGGGTTTTCTTTTAATACTACAACTACAACTAATTAACCTAGAAAGAAAAACCGAAAAGAAGCGAGAAATGTTTTTGGATTTTCTCAAAGTTTTTCAAACACACAAGAAGAAAGCGAGAAAATAAAACTAGCATGGATTATATAATGAAAAAGCATGAACACCGACAACTAGAATGAATGTGCATGAACATGAATGTAATGTCGGTGAGAGATACGTACTCCCCCAAGCTTAGGCTTTTGCCTAGCTTGGTCTATGGCCATCCGTCGTAGCCATCTGATCCCATGTGAAATTCCTGAGGCGGTGGCACCCGAGCGTCCCAATCCTGGGCCTCCTGCTCTGCTACTGCCAAGGCGTTCCGATAAGCAACGATGTCCAGTGGCATCACGGTATATCCGTTCCTGGCATGAGAATCAAACAAAGCAGGTGCAGGCAACGGAATAATATCACGAGTATCCTCACTAAAAACCAAGTTATAACGAATGTTGTGAGGAGGCTCAGGAGCATCAATAAAGTGGTGGTCCCTCATGGACTGGTGATCTAAGTAAACTCTGGGCAACGGGTAATCATGAGGGCGTATGTTAACATTAAAACATCTCGCCAAGCGAGTAGCATAAATACCACCATGAATTTTACCCCTAGTTCTATTAGTGTGCAAGCGGCGTGCAATGATAGCTCCCAGGTTATAAGTGTTGTCATTATACAGTGCGCGACTTAAAATGGCAAAGTCAGGTGCAGCTAGCGCACTACCTTGCTCCCTAGCAATCAAGCATTTCCCTAAGAATAAAGCAAAGTAATGAACTGAGGGAAATTGCAAGCTAGTTGCTCGGGCTTTCGACACGCCCCTCGTCTCTCCCACAGTTAAATTTTGGAGGAAACCCTCAAACTCCTCCGGGCGAGGCTCTCTAATTTCCCCATCAAAGGGAATCAAACATATCTCACAAAATTCAGCCAGAGGTATCTGATAATGTTCAGCATATAAATCAAAGTGCACCTCAGGGGGTTCGAGCCTACTTAGAAAATGAAAGTTTTGCACAAAGGAATTTGTAAGGATGTGGTGTTGGTCACACTCATCTGCGAGGAAGTCGGTCAATCCGGCATTTGCAACGAATTGCGTGAACTCTTGGTAGAATTCGGCTTCGTTCATGAAGGCATTGTGCGGCCATTCGCACGGCCGGACCTCTGTCCCACGCGGAATGTTGAGGTCACTATTCGAGGACTCCCCAAGGACTCCCTTGGCATTCCGCTTCGAGGAACTCATCCGGAAGATATTCATTTTCCTAGGGACAAATTTCTGAAAATTTTTGGGTCACAAAAATGATATCAATAAAACTTCACGAAATTGATAGCAACTACTCATATGGATGTCTTGAGGCTATATCAAGCATTCAAACTATTTGGAACTCAAAGAATGCAACATGCAAGCTCATTTTCTGTAGCACCAACAGTAGCTAATTATGCAAAATATAATCCACTAGAACAAATACTAATTGGAGTAATGGAGGAGTCACATACCAAGGAGCAATCCCCTAAAACAGTTTCGGAAATGGAGCTCCGAGCAAAGAGATCAAAAATTTCAGTTTTGTGAGCAAGAACACGAGAGAGAGAGCTACCAGGAATTTTTGCCAGAGGTAAGAGACGAAGTGAGCTGAAGGAATAAGTGAGGGGGTCCCTGTGGGACCCACGAGGTACCTGGGCACGCAAGGGGGTTGGCGCGCCCTGGTGCCTCGTGGGCACCTGGGGCACCCCCCTGGTATGTGTTCAGTGCCAAAAATTCTTAAATATTACATAAAAATCATATCAAAATTTTATTGCATTTTGAGCACTTTTATTTCTGGGCACTTTTTTATTGCACGGATAAATCAGAAAACAGGATAATCATGGCATTTTATTACATTTAACTAAAAATAGCAGAAAACAAAAAGTGGGTACAGAAGGTTGTGCCTACTAAATTCATCGACCACATGCCTCTCTGAAAGAATCCATTAATAAGGTTGACCAGGTCTTATTAAGAAACCATTTCCGAGTAACATGAAAGAATCCATTAAAAAGGTTGATCAGGTCGTATAACACTAAGTTACCTCAACGGGGATATGCATCTCCCCGACGATAAGAGTTTCATATTTCTTTTTAAAAGTAGGAAGAGGGATTTGGAAACTTCCGATGGTAATTGTCGGAGTCTTTTCAATTATATGAATACCATTCACTTGAAATTGTTTCTTCGGAAAGTGCACCGTATGTTCATTACCATTGATATGAAAAGTGACCTTGCTTTTGTTTCAAGCAATAACAGCCCCTGCAGTATTCAAGAAGGGTCTCCCAAGGATAATCGACATGTAGTCATCCTCGGGCATATCAAGTATAACAAAGTCTGTTAAAATAGTAACGTTTGCAACTACAACAGGCACATCCTCACAAACACCGATAGGTATGGTAGTTGATTTGTCAGCCATTTGCAATGATGTTTCAGTGGGGGTGAGTTTATTCAAATCAAGTCTTTTGTATAAAGAGAAAGGCATAACGCTAACACCTGCTCCTAAATCACACAAAGCAGTTTTGACATAATTTCTTTTAATGGAGCATGGTATAGTTGGTATTCCTGGATCTCCTAGTTTCTTAGGTACTCCATCCTTAAAAGAATAATTTGCAAGCATGGTGGAAATTTTAGCCTCAGGTATCTTTCTTTTATTTGTGACAATGTCTTTCATATATTTAGCATAAGGAGGCATCTTTATAATATCAGTCAAAGGAGTACGCAAAAAGACTGGCCTAAGCATTTCAGCAAAGCGTTCAAATTCTTCCTCATCCTTTTTCTTAGATGGTTTAGGAGGAAAGGGCATGGGTTTTTTAACCCATGGTTCTCTTTCTTTACCATGTTTTCTAGCAACGAAGTCTTTTTTATCATAACGTTTATTTTTAGGAGATGGGTTATCAAGATCAACAGCAAGTTCTATTTCAACATCATTATCAGGTTCTTTATCGTTATCTAGTTGGATGTCCACATGAGCATCATCATTATTATTATCATCAGGTGGTTGTTCATTACCAGATTGCGTTTCAGCATCAGAAATAGAAACATCATTACTATCTTCCAAGGGTTTTTCTACCTCAGGTTCACTAGAAGTATGCAAAGTCCTATCATTTTTCTTTTTATTTTTCTTTTTAGATGGACTAGGTGCATCAACATTAATTCTTTGAGAATCTTATTCAATTCTTTTTGGGTGACCTTCAGGATAAAGTGGGTCCTGAGTCATTCTACCTCCTCTAGTCATAACCCTAACAGCATGATCATTCATATTGTTATTCATTTCATTGAGCAATTCACTTTGAGATTTAGCAACTTGTTCTAATTGGGTTTGAACCATAGATGCATGTTTACTCACACCTTTAACATCATTAGCAATTCTAAATAACAAATCACTCAAGCGATCAATCATGTAGGCATTTCGTTTCAGTTGTTTCATAACATTTGCATTAAAATGATCTTGCTTAATAATATAATTGTCAAATTCATATAAGCATTGACTTGGAGGTTTGTTGTAAGGAATATCACCTTCATCAAATTTTATAAGAGACTTTACCTCTACTACCTCTGGCGGTGTGTCAAGACCATGTATTTCTTCAATAGGTGGTAGATTCTTAATATCCTCAGCTTTAATACCTTTTTCCTTCATACATTTCATTGCTTCTTGCATATCTTCAGGACTGAGATGTAAAATACCCCTCTTCTTCGGAGTGGGTTTGGGCGGTGGTTCAGGAAGTGTCCAATCATTATCATTCTTCAATATATTATTCAATAATTCTTCAGTTTGTTCAATAGTCCTTTCCCTGAAAACACAACTAGCACAACTATCTAGGTAGTCCCTAGAAGCATCGGTTAGTCCATTATAGAAGATATCAAGTATTTCATTTTTCTTAAGAGGATGATTAGGCAAAGCATTAAGTAATTGGAGAAGCCTCCCCCAAGCTTGAGGGAGATTCTCTTCTTCAATTTGCACAAAGTTAAATATTTCCTGTAAGGCAACTTGTTTCTTATGAGCAGGAAAATATTTTTCAGATAAGTAGCAAATCATATCCTGGGGACTACACACACATCCAGGAGCAAGAGTATTATACCATTCTTTAGCATCACCCTTTAATGAGAAAGGAAATAATTTAAGAATATAATAATAGCGAATTTTTTCCTCATGAGCAAATAGGGTGGCTATATCATTTAATTTAGTAAGATGTGCCACAACAGTTTCAGTTTCATAGCCATGGAAAGGATCAGATTCTACCAAATTAATCAACTCAGGGTCAATAGAGAATTCATAATCCTTATCAGTAACAAATATGGGGGAGGTTGCAAACTTAGGATCATATTTCATTTTCTCCCGCATAGATTTTTCTTTCATTTCAGCAACCAGTTTTATGACTTCATGTCTATCGTTATAAGCAAGAATGGCTCTAGCTGTCTCCCTATCAAAGCATTGTTCATCAGGTGTTTCAACTCTAGTAGGAGAGCTAGGCATAATAGGTGAATCATAATTCTCAAGAGTTTCAGCATCTTCAATTTCTTTAGCCTTAGCAATTTGTTCAGTAAGAAATTCACCAAGTGGCACAACATTATCAAGCATAGTACTAGCATCATCATGAGTGTCATTCATGGCAGAAGTGTTATCATCAATAACTTGCGATATATCAGAATTAATAGCATGTGGTGGTGTTGCAAGTTTACTCAAAACAGATAGTGAATCAAGTGCAGAGCTAGATGGCAGTTCCTTACCTCCCCTCGTCTTAGAGGGAACGATCTTGGTCTTAGCGTCTTTCAGATTCTTCATAGTGATCAACAGATATAAATCCCAAGTGACTTAGCAAATAAAGCTATGCTCCCCAGCAACGGCGCCAGAAAAAGGTCTTGATAACCCACAAGTATAGGGGATCGCAACAGTTTTCGAGGGTAGAGTATTCAACCCAAATTTATTGATTCGACACAAGGGGAGCCAAAGAATATGAGTTGTCAATTTAACCACACCTGAGACTAAATATCTATAGCAGAGTGATCAGTAGCACAGTAGTATGATAGTTTGGTAGCAGTAGCAATAATAGTAACGGTAACAATAACGGTAACAGCAATAGTAGTAGCAATTGTGACAGCAGTAGCAACAGTAGTAACTTAGCAAGAACAATATGTGAAAAGCTCGTAGGCATTGGATCGGCGATATTCGTTGGATAACATTCATCATGTAACAGTCATAATCTAGGGCGACACAGAACTAGCTCCAATTCATCAATGTAATGTAGGCATGTATTCCGTATATAGTCATACGTGCTTGCGATAAGAACTTGCATGCCATCTTTTGTCCTACCCTCCCGTGGCAGCGGGGTCCATAAGGAAACTAAGGGATATTAAGGCCTCCTTTTAATAGAGAACCGGAACAAAGCATTAACACATGGTGAATACATGAACTCCTCAAACTATGGCAATCACCGGAAAGAATCCCAATTATTGTCACCTTGGGGTATGCGGATCATAACACATAGCAGGTGCATATAACTTGCAAGATCGGATCAAGAACACAAATATATTCATGAAAACATAAAGGGTTCAGATCTGGAATCATGGCACTCGGGTCCTAGTGACAAGCATTAAGCATTGCAAAGTCATAGCAACATCAATCTCAGAACATAGTGGATACTAGGGATCAAGCCCTAATAAAACTAACTCGATTACATGATAAATCTCATCCAACTCATCACCGTCCAGCAAGCCTACGAAGGAATTACTCACTCCCAGCGGTGAGCATCATGAAATTGGTGATGAAGGATGGTTGATGATGACGATGCCGGAAGATCCCCCTCTCCGGAGCCCCAAACGGCCTCCAAATCTGGCCTCCCGATGAAGAACAGGAGGTGGCGGCGGCTCCAGATCATTGTCAATAGCCTCAAGATGCATTCGCATCTTATTCTTTCAGTAAGGGTAGTGTGTGCCATCGAAGATGGGGCACGCAGTGGAGACCTTGATCATACCTACGGTCGACATAACTAAAACTCCAGGTGGTTAAACCAAAATCACACAGAACAAGGGAGTACCTTGCTCTGATACCAATTGAAAGCGCAGGTTATCTCCCAGAGGGGGGGGGGTGAATGGGAGATTTTTAGAAATTCGTCAAACTCTGATGAATTTGACAAAGGTCAGAGTGAAGAAATAGAAACGCAAGGGAAACTAAGTCGTCACAGAATCAGTGTACATGCAATCAGGATACGTAAGAGTGAAGAACATGCAATCATACAATCATACAAGCATGAAGAATATGAACTGAGGAAATGAAAGACAGCATGATCAAATACTTCAGTTCAAGTTTGTCAGAGGATAGATCACAAATTCTTCAGCAGCGGAATAAAGTAAGATAGGGTGAGGAATTTGAAACCAGGTTGGCTCGGTGAAGACAAAGCGATTTGGTAGACCAGTTCCAGTTGCTGTATCAACTGTACGTCTGGTTGAGGCGGCTAAGTCGCAACTCAAAGGACACTTAGTCCTCACCGTATTCCTCTTGAGCTAAGGTCACTTAGACCTCGCCCAATCACTCGTGGTAAGTCTTCAAGGTAGACTTCCGAAACCTTCACAGACTTGTTCACCGGCACATCATAATGACTCTTGGTGTGCTCAGAACTTGACGCCTAACCGTCTGGAGGAATGACAGTCCTCGAAGGTAACAAGCGTCAGATCACACAGATCAACTTCTTCAGTGATGCTCAATCACTTTGGCCCTGGGTTTTTCCTCACTTAGGATTCTCTCAAAGTCGTCGGAGGATGGGTTGCTCTCAAATTACAAGTGTCAAGTTCTCTCGGAGCAGCCAACCAACAAGTGGTTGTGGGGGGCAGCTATTATAACCAAGGGGCAACCCGACATGAAATGTCATAAATGCCCATCTCTGATTCGACTGTTGTCAGGATATGGATCCACTCGACAGCTGGCACGCGGCACAGCAACGGTCGGACTTGAACTCTCAATTTCGTCGGGGCACTCAATTTCCTCACGATAGGCAGATCACACTGGCGAACTCCTAACTCCTCAGCCTGACCAAATTCGTCAGCAACCAGATGAACTTCGTCACTGTCGCTAGCAAATGTGTCAGTGTACTGGAGATTTCCAAAGGCTTCACTTGAAGCGGCTTTTGTGTGTATAGGTTTGAGTAAGTTTGAGCATCACTTTGGAAATGTGAAATATGTTTCACCTAGACCCCCTTTAACAGTACGGTTTTTCCTATGACTCAAATAAGAAGAAAAGAAACTGCGAAAACAAAAGTCTTCAAGCTTCAAAGTCTTCACATCAATTTCTTCAAAGGCCGTACCAATTTCATCACCAAATTCTTCACTTGAAGAAATCCATTTTTACGGGTCGTCTTCCATGTGTTAAACCAAATCTTCAGGGACTCTGTCTCCTGTGTATACTCACAAACACATTAGTTCCCCAACCTATTTGTCTTCAATACTCCAAAACCACTAAGGGGGCACTTGATGCACTTACAGGAGTGATGCGCGGAAAGCTCGAGCGACAGCGACACCGCTTCCTCCAGCGAGACCGAGGATGACGATGATGACGAGGACGGCTCCTTTCCAAACATCAAGATCGAGGACGACGGCGACGAGTCTGATACGTCTCCATCGTATCTATAATTTTTGATTGTTTCATGCCAATATTCTACAACTTTCATATACTTTTGGCAACATTTTATATTATTTTTGGGACTAACATATTGATCCAGTGCCAGTTCCTGTTTTCTGCTTGTTTTTTGTTTCACAGAAAATCCATATCAAATGAAGTCCAAATGCAATAAAATTTTACATAGAATTATTTTGGAATATATGTGATTTTTGGGAGGTGGAATCAACGCAAGGCGGTGCTCGTGGGCCCCACGAGGCACCAGGGGGGGCCCGGCGTGCCGTGGTGCCTCGTGAGGCCCTCGTAGGTCGGTTGGTGCCCTTCTTCAGCGGCAAGGAAGCTAATATCTGGGAAAAATCGTGTTAAAATTTTAGCGTAATCGGAGTTACGGATCTCCGGGAATTTAAGAAACGGTAAAAGGCCAGAAAACAGGAACGCTAAACAGAAGAGAACAGAGAGAGAGAGATCCAATCTAGGAGGGGCTCCTGCCCCTCCGCCGCCATGGCAGCCATGGACCAGAGGGGAAACTCTCCTCCCATCTAGGAGGAAGGCCAAGGAAGAAGAAGAAGGAGGGGGGCTCTCTCCCCCTCTCTTCCGGTGGCGCCGGAGCGCCGCCGGGGGAACCATCGTGACGGCGATCTACACCAACAACTTCGCCGTCGTCAACACCAACTCTCTCCCCCTCTATGGAGTGGTGTAACACCTCTTCTCCCCGCTTTAATCTCTACTTAAACATTGTTCTTAATGCTACATATTATTATCCAATGATTTGTGGCCATCCTATGATGTTTGAGTAGATCCTTTCTGTCCTATGGGTTGATTGATGATCGTGATTGGTTTGAGTTGTATGTTTTATTTTGGTGCTGTCCTATGGTGCCCTCCATGTCGTGCAAGCGTGAGGGATTCCCGTTGTAGGGTGTTGCAATACGTTCATGATTCGCTTATAGTGGGTGGCGTGAGTGACTGAAACACATACCCGAGTAAGGGGGTTGTTGCGTATGGGAGTAAAGAGGACTTGATACTTAATGCTATGGTTGGGTTTTACCTTAATGATCTTTGGTAGTTGCGGATGCTTGCTAGAGTTCCAATCATAAGTGCATATGATCCAAGTACGGAAAGTATGTTAGCTCATGCCTCCCCCTCATATAAAATTGCAATAATGATTACCGGTCTAGTTATCGATTGCCTATGGACAAATCATTCTCTTGTGTTACAAAAAGCTTTCTACTAAACAACTAACTTTTATTATCTTGCAAATTACTCATAGTTTTATTCTCGCAAAGTACTTCTAGTTTTATTCTTGCAAACCTATCCTATCACCTACAAAATAGTTTCATACTTGTTCTAGGTAAAGCGAACGCTAAGTGCGCGTAGAGTTGTATCGGTGGTCGATAGAACTTGAAGGGGATATTAATTCTACCTTTAGCTCCTCGTTGGGTTCGACACTCTTATTTATCAAAAAAGCTACAATTGATCCCCTATACTTGTGGGTTATCAGACTCCAGCTAAGCGCCGGCAGCACCATCATCTGGTCTTCCGGGAGCGAGTCGTGCTCTGCCTAGGCACTCCTTTTGCCCTTGTATTGCACTCGATGTAAACCCTGGGCAAAGGGCTAAGAAAACGTTATTGAGCACTCTTAATGAATATCTATTGTTTGTCATGCTCAGATGAATGCATGCTATCCCCCTTGTTTCTCATTGTCTTTGTATGATTATGTACCCTACGCTATTCGGAACTTTGCCGGTGTGTATATTTGCCGCGAGCGCTTGAGGAACAGATCCTTAGCAGCCTGCTGGAAATGTTGGCACCAGCAAAGTAACTTGCCGAAGCTTGCCAGAAGCTTGCGGTGTACGCACTTGCCGCGAGCGCTTGAGGAACGGGTCCTTAGCAGCCCGCTGGTAGTGCTGCCGCCGACAAGTTTCCCTTTGACGTTTTCAATGCAGCTACTTAAATTGTTGAGCGGACTCGAAACAAAATAAGAGTGTGAATGATCACGACAAGGTTCCTTCGCGTGCAGGTTTTTCATACAAACACAGAATCGTTCAAGGGAAATTGCAAATGTAATAAGGAAATTGTTTCAAAGTTTTTCAACTTAGCTTTTCCTTGCACTGTCTCTCTTGTCGTATGAAATGATCACTTGAACGTCGTTAAATGGTACCCCATGTCACTCCCCCCGGGAAACTTGCACGCGAGGGATCCTTCTGTCCTTTAAGAAAAAGAAAGAAGAGAAAAGGGTAGTTTGGGAACCTTGACGGTTCATTAGTCATCTCATACAGACTAAAGCGTAATCACAACTTTACATGCATAATATATGATAAGTTGCGAAGCACTTAGCTTTATTTCACTTATGCACAGGATCTGCGCCTGGCTTTGTACAAAGGGTTACAAGTCTTGCCAACAAAGCTTGTACAAAAGGGGTTGCCGGGAGACCCGACAACCACGCCTTATTGGTAGAACTTGCGAAGATGCTCAATATTCCATGAGTTTTGCACTTGAATGCCATCTTCGGTCTCCAGACGGACTGCGCCAGGTCTGGTGACTCGCACTACCCGATAAGGGCCTTCCCACTTTGGCGACAACTTGTTTGATTTCTTGGCAGACTGGACGCACCGGAGAACAAGGTCACCTTCCTCAAGGCTTCGGGCATGAACTTTGAGGCTATGATAGCGGCGCAAAGCTTGCTGGTAGCAAGCAGCTCGCACAGCCGCCCAAAGACGATCTTCCTCAAGGAGCGTTGCTTCATCTTGCCGCAACTGCTCTTGCTCCACCTCATCGTAGGCGAGCACTCGAGGTGACCCGTATATGAGTTCCGTGGGGAGCACCACTTCTGCACCATAGACTAGGGAGAAGGGTGTTTGGCCAGTAGCTCGATTTGGTGTCGTCCTGAGTGACCAAAGAACCGCCGGCAACTCATCAATCCAGCGTCTTCCACATTTGCGCAGCCTATCAAAGGTTCTTGTCTTGAGACCATGCAGCACTTCAACATTTGCCCTTTCCGCTTGGCCATTGCTTCTCGGATGAGCAACAGATGCAAAACAGATTTTGCTGCCAAGGTCTTAGAGGTACTGCATGAAGGTGCGGCTCGTGAATTGTGTACCGTTGTCGGTGATGATCCTGTTAGGAACCCCAAAATGGCAAACTAATGCTTTGAAGAACTTGACGGCTGATTGCGCTATCACCTTCCTCACTGGCTCCACTTCAGGACACTTTGTGAACTTGTCGATGGCGACGTACAAGAACTCAAAGCCCCCGGTAGCACGGGGGAAGGGGCCCAAAATATCGAGCCCCCAGACCGAAAAAGGCCAGGAGAGAGGGATTGTTTGAAGGGCTTAAGCTGGCTAATGTATGTTCTTTGAATGGAACTGGCATGCTTCACACTTGGTTACTAGCTCAGTTGCATCCTGGAGGGCAGTGGGCCAATAGAAGCCTTGCCGGAAAGTTTTTCCGGCAAGTGCTCTTGATCCTATGTGAGAGCCACATATGCCTCCATGTATCTCCGCCAACAGCTTTAGTCCATCTTCCCGGCAAATACACTTCAATTTCACACCAATTGGTCTCTTTCTGTATAGCGTGTTATCCACAAACTGATACATACTTGACTAACGGGCTACTTTTTCAGCTTCTTGGTCATCGGGAAGTTCTCCTGTCTGAAGGAAATGAACTATCTGTTGTGCCCATGCCAGAGCCTGCGGCTCGATGACAAGGACTAAAGGCATCTCTTCGGTTGTGGGAGCGCTTGCCTCAGTGGCAAGAGCCTGAGGGTCCGCGCGAAGCCGCTGTTCACCAGCGGTCGTGTCGTTGTCCCCGGCAACATCCTTGCCGGCGGCTTCTGGGAGCTCTGTCGGAAAATACTTGCCGGTGTTCAACTTTCTTCTCTTACTGGCCTGCGTTAATGGAGTGACTAATGGCTGATTCAAATGGAGTACAAAAGTTCACGGTTCCATAGGAAGCTTTTGAGCGGCACACTTCGACAGGCTATCAGCAATGCTGTTTTCCGCACGAGGGATGTGCTCTGTCTGCAATCCATCAAAGTGTTCCTCCAATTTCCTCACTTCTTCCACATATGCTTCCATCAACGGGCTCTGGTAATCTTTGTTGACTTGCTTCACAACAAGCTGCGAGTCACCACGGATGATTAACTTTCTGATTCCAAGGTCCACTGCGATCCTAAGACCGGCAAGGAGCCCTTCGTACTCAGCAGTGTTGTTTGTAGCTTGATCCCTGGGAAAGTGCATTTGAATTACATACTTGAGGTGCTCTCCGGTGGGTGCGACAAGCAGCACTCCGGCACTGGCGCCTTGCAGCGAGAAGGCACCGTCAAAATACATGATCCATTCTTTGGCTGTATCTTTGCCGGGGAGAGCCGTTTCTTAAATTTCCTCGTCTTGCGTTGGCGTCCATTCTGCAATGAACTCCGCCAAGGCTCTGCTCTGAATGGTTGAAGTGCTTTCAAACTTAAGTGCAAAGCTTGACAATTCCAACGCCCACTCCACTATCCTGCCAGTTGCCTCTGGGTTTCTCAAAATGCGTTGCAATGGAAAGCGAGTGACGATGGTGATCTCATGTGCTTGGAAGTAGTGACGTAGCTTTCTCGAGGCCATGAGAAGACCGAAAAACAATTTCTGCACACCAGAGTATCTTGACCTAGCCCCCTGCAGGAGGGAGCTAACAAAATACACTGGTCGCTGCACCACCTTTTTCTTTGGCACCACTTGCTGATTAACTTCATTTGCCTGCGCTGCTTCTGACTTGTCGGCACCAGACTTTGCCGGAGAAGATTCCAGGTTGTTGCTGGATGGGCTTGCCGCTGCTGCTTCTTTGTCAACAACTTCTCTCTGTGCCACTAATGCAGCACTGACCACTTGATTTGTCGCCGCCAGATATAGCAGCAACGGTTCTTGTGGTTTAGGCGCAACTAGCGTTGGCGCGGAGGAGAGGTATCTTTTCAAATCCTGCAACGCGGCCTCCACTTCCGGAGTCCATTTCATTGGACCTGCCTTTTTCAAGATTTTGAAAAATGGCAAGGCGCGCTCAGCAGATTTTGAAATGAACCTACTTAAGGCAGCAACACAGCCAGCAAGACGTCGCACATCCTTGACACTTTTTGGTGCTTGAATCTGCTCAATTGCCTTGATCTTGTCGGGATTTGCTTCGATTCCACGTTGAGATACAAAGAACCCGAGAAGTTTACCGGATGGAACGCCAAACATACACTTCTCAGGGTTGAGCTTCAAATTGATCTTGTGTAGGTTTGCAAATGTTTCTTCTAAATCTTGAATGAGGGTTGATTTGTCCTTGGTTTTGACCACTATATCATCCATATATGCTTCCACATTCCTGTGCAGCTAGGGCTCAAAACCAATCTGGACTACTCTTGCGAATGTCGAACCAGCACTCTTTAATCCGAAAGGCAAACGCACGAAGCAATATGTGCCACATGGAGTAATGAATGCGGTTTTCTCCTCATCCTCCTTGGCCATGAATATCTGATGGTACCCAGAATATGCATCAAGGAAGGAGAGTAAATCACAGCCGGAAGTAGAGTCCACAATTTGATCAATGCGCGGCAAAGGGAAAGGATCCTTTGGACATGCTTTGTTAATATCAGTGTAGTCAATACAAAGTCTTTACTTTTTGTTTGCTTTGCGCACCACAACTGGATTTGCCAACCAAGTTGGATGTAGTACACCTCTAACCAAACCTGCTGCTTCAAGTTTTCTGATTTCCTCGGCAATGAACTGTTGTCGCTCCAAAGCCTGTTTCCGGACCTCTTGCTTGATGGGCCGAGCGTGGGGACAAACAGCGAGGTGGTGCTCAATTACCTCCCTGGGAACGCCGGGGATGTTAGATGGTTGCCATGCAAACACATCGACATTCGCTCGCAGGAAGGCAATGAGCGCGCTTTCCTATTTGCTGTCAAGGGTAGCACTGATGGTGAAGGTACCATTAGTGCCATCCTCCTTTGCCGGCACCTTCTTTGTTGCTGGTGGAGTGGCCTTGGATTTCTTGCTGGTAGAACACTCTGGCAAGTCTTCGACAGGTGCGCTGCACTCCGAGGAGGTGCGCTTCCTGGAATTCTTGTCAGAGGTCTTGCCGGACTTCTTGCTTTTCTTCTCCTTGGCGGCTTCTGCTGCAACCGCATCTCTGTAGAGCTTATCGGAGTTGATGGAAATGACACCCATCGGCCCTGGCATCTTCAACGTGTTGTAAGCAAAGTGAGATGCTGCCATGAATTTTGCCAAGGCTGGGCGGCCAAGAATTCCATTGTACGGCAAGGGGATCTTGACAACGTCAAACACAATCTTTTCTGTTCTGTAGTTTAATTCCCCGCCAAACGTCACCGGCAATGTGATCTTTCCCTTGGGCTGGCTTCTTCCCGGGTTTACTCCTTGAAACGTGCCTGTTTTCTCAAGTTCCTCGTCAGGAATCTGCAGCCTCTTGATTACTTCTGGAGAAATCAAGTTTAGGCCGGCCCCACCATCAACTAACATTTTCATGACCTGGAGGTTGCGAATTGTTGGTGAAACCAACAACGGCAAACACCCGACCGCAGTTGTGCGATCAGGGTGATTCTCGGCATTGAAAATGATAGGCGTGTGTGCCCACTTGAGTGGCTTTTGAGAGCCCATTGCCGGTTCTGCCGCATTAACCTCACGCGCTCACTGCTTAAGTTGGCGGTGGGAGGAGTGCAAAGATGCGCCTCCGTCAATGCACATGGCCTCAGTTGCCTTCTGGAATTCCTGTTCACTGGACTCCTCGTCGTCCTCTTCCTCTTCACTTCCATCATCTTCCTCTTTCTTCTCGCGGCCTAGAGCAGGCTTCTCTTTCTGCTGCTTGGCCTTGCCGCGACGGCCTCCTCGACCACCATGGCCCTTTTTGCCGTATCCGCCAGCACCATCTTGACCCTTCTCTTTGTCGCGTTTTTCATATTCAGCCTTCTGCTTCTCAACAAGGTGCTCGACTTGTCGGCACTCTTGGAGATCATGGCCCTTGGTGCAGTAAATCTTGCAGTATGGCCCATCAGAATTGCCGGCCTTCTCGTTTGCCGCCGCCTCCTGACAAGCGGCGCATACAGCAGCCTCCTTGCCGGAGTTCTCAGTCTTAGCTTTCTTGGCGGACTCAGAGTTGCCGGAGCCCTCAACAGCCATAACAGTCTTGCCTTTGCGCTTCCTGATGCGCTTTCGGCCCTTCTTCTTTGGGGTGGCAGCATCATCATCCTCGAAATCCACCTCGGCACCAGCGTCCTCCCCGGGAAGCCTCCTTCCTTTCTCAGCACGTGCGCACTTATCCTCCAACGTGTAGAGTTCGTTGACGGTCTTCGGCAACCGAATGGTCATCTTTTCCCGCATTTTTTGATTGCGCACGTTTGTGTGAAATACGGCAATCACAGCTGCTGGGTGTACATCTGGAATGTTGCGGTGCACGCGGCTAAATCTTTGGATGTACTTGCGCAAAGTTTCACCATCTCTTTGCGGGATCACTTGGAGGTCGCTGGGCTGTCCTGGGGTCTTGTGGCCTCCGGTAAAGGCACCAACAAACTCATTGCAGAGATCTGCCCACGAAGAAATGGAGTTCTCCGGCAAGTTCATCAGCCAAGATCTCACGTTGGGCTTCAGCACCAACGGAAAATAGTTGGCGAGAATCTTCTCATCTCTTCCCCCGGCAGCTTGCACAGCAATCGTGTAGATGCCCAGAAACTTTGTCGGGTTTAGCTTGCCATCGTACTTCTCTGGTACTTCTGGCTTGAAGCCCCGGACGGACGGCCAGCGGACTTGCCGCAGCTTACGAGTGAAAGCTGGGCATCCAACCTCGTAAGGTAGATACCCGCCAACACTGGGGGCAGGCTCATCTACGACTGGGCCGTTGCGCGCGTCGGATTGACGACGCGCCTCCCGGCGCCGTTCAATGGTGGTGCAGGCATCCTCTACCTGCCTGTCTCACAGCACTTGCCGTTGATCTTGCCGCACTCGCGGATCCGAAGAGGCCATCGACATCTCGTCGGGCTCGAAAGATCGCTGAGCTTGCCGCGGTTGTTGACGTTGCTGCTGTTGAGATTGTTGCCGCGGAGGTGATTGCACCATTGGTGCAGATCCATCAACACGGCCACCAGTTGGAGCTACTGGTGCTGTTTGCGGACGCCGTGAGGGCTCCGCTTGCTGTGACTTGCTCATCTCGGCAAATCCAATCAGGCTCTGGATGGTGGCTCTCCACTCATCCATCTTTTCTGCTGCCGGAGGGAAGTTTAGCAGCATCTGGGCTCGCGCCATCGCCTCTGCTGCTGTGGCTGGCATGGCCGGAAGCGAAGAACGCGATGTCGCTCTAGTCCTGGCAGAGCCAGCAGGAGCGCCATTGCGATCTTGCTGCCGCGGTGCATGTTTAGCAGCGGGCTGCCGTGGCGAAGGTGGTGCCTGAGGATCTGGAACTTGATCAACAGGAGTCTTGCCATGTGGTCGCCGCCGCCCGGAGTTGTCGACGCCGCTTGGAGTTGCGCCGCGCCCATCATGCAATGGGCGCGGTGTATGTCTCGACGCAGCATCTCTGGACGTCGCCGCGGCAGGATCTTGGCTCGCACCGGCCCGGGCATCGTTGCTCTGGTGGCTGCGTTCGTCGACACGGCGAGGAGGAGGAGGAAGACGTCCATCCGCTCCGCCCGCGCCGTTGCGGCTTTGCTCACCAGAGGATCGTGGAGGTTGTCCATCTCCAGCGCTTCCGCCTCCCGCTCTGACCACGGTGAGCACGGCGACTGTGCTGGTCGTGCCAACCGCGGTGTCCGCACCGCCTGCGCCGGCCGCACCACCTGCGGATACGTGCGAAGGAACCTTGGAGGTGGAAGGAGCCGTCATCGTGATGCCCTTCTTCTTGGGAGCCATCAACGATGAAGAAGACAATGAAGCTGATGAAATCGACGCGCAGTCTGCTGATTCAGGTTCGCGCATGCGACTGTTGGAAATATGCCCTAGAGGCAATAATAAATTGGTTATTATTATATTTCCTTGTTCATGATAATCGTTTATTATCCATGCTATAATTGTATTGATTGGAAACTCAAATACATGTGTGGGTACATAGACAACACTGTGTCCCTAGTAAGCCTCTAGTTGACTAGCTCGTTAATCAAAAGATGGTGAAGATTTCCTAGCCATGGACATGAGATGTCATTTGATAACGGGATCACATCATTAGGAGAATGATGTGATGGACAAGACCCAAACTATAAATGTAGCATATGATCGTGTCAGTTTATTGCTATTGTTTTCTGCATGTCAAGTATCTGTTCCTATGACCATGAGATCATGCAACTCCCTGACATCGGAGGAGTACCTTGTGTGTATCAAACGTCGCAACGTAACTGGGTGACTATAAAGGTGCTCTACAGGTATCTCCGAGGGTGTCTGTTGGGTTGGCATGGATCAAGACTGGGATTTGTTACTCCGTGTGACGGAGAGGTATCTCAGGGCCCACTCGGTAATACAACATCACAATGAGCCTTGCAAGCAATGTGACTAAAGTGTTAGCCACGAGATCTTGTATTACAGAACGAGTAAAGAGACTTGCCGGTAACGAGATTGAACTAGGTATAGAGATACCGACGATCGAATCTCGGGCAAGTGACATACCGAAGAACAAAGGGAACAGCATACGGGATTAACTGAATCCTTGACATAGAGGTTCGACCGATAAAGATCTTCGTAGAATATGTAGGAGCCAATATGGGCATCCAGGTCCCGCTATTGGTTATTGATCGTAGAGGTGTCTCGGTCATGTCTACATAGTTCTCGAACCCGCAGGGTCTACACACTTAACGTTTGGTGACGATTAGTATAGTTGAGTTATTTTGTTGGTGACCGAAGGTTGTTCGGAGTCCCATATAAGATCCCGGACATGACGAGGGTCTCCGGAAGAGTCCGGAGGTAAAGATTAATATATGTGATAATAGTGTTGTAATCTTCGGAAGGGTTCCGGAATTCACCGGAAGAGGTTCCGGATGTTTACCGAAGTGTTCGGGTGCAGCTACACTTTATATAGGCCAAAGGGGTAAAACCAACGAGGTATTGGAAAGTGCAAAAGGAAGTTTTGCTGCTGCCTTAAGCGGTACTACCGCTGGTAAGGCAGTACTACCGCGTAAGCGGTACTACCGCTCGTGAGCGGTACTACCGCTTGTGCGCGGTACTGCAGGGATCCGAGTTGGACTCTTTCCCTGCGGGCCAAACCGACCTTGTGCGGGCAAAACCGACCTGGAGGAGGCTTTTACTCCAAGTTTAGACCCCAAGGCTCAACATATAAATAGAGGGGCAGGGCTAGCACACGGGACACATTAAGATTTCCCAAGCCGTGTGTCGGCAACCCTAACCCTCTAGTTCTCCCGTCATAATCTCCGTAGTGCTTGGCGAAGCCCTGCAGAGATTGTTCCTCACCACCATCACCACGCCGTCGTGCTGCCGAAACTCATCTACTACTTCACCATCGCTCGCTGGATTGAGGAGGTGAAGGCGTCATCAAGCCGTACGTGTGTTGAACGCGGAGGTGCCGTCCGTTCGGCACTAGTTCGTGATCGGATCGAGGGACGACTTGCGATTTGGATCGCGGAGACGTTCGACTACATCAACCGCGTTTCTTAACGCTTCCGCTTAGCGATCTACAAGGGTATGTAGATTCACTCTCCCTCTCGTAGATGCTCATCACCATGGATAGATCTTGTGTGTGCGTAGGAAAATTTTTGTTTCCCATGCAACGTTCCCCAACAGTGGCATCTGAGCTAGGTCTATGCGTAGATGAGATCTCGAGTAGAACACAAACGAGTTGTTGGCGTGGGTGTATACATATTGCTTGCCGTTACTAGTTGATATTTGATTCGGCGGTATTGTGAGATGAAGCGGCCCGGACCAACATTACTCGTACGCTTACGAGAGACCGGTTCCTTCAACTGACATGTAACTTCGTTGCATAAAGATGGCTAGCGGGTGTCTGTCTCTCTCACTTTAGTTGAATCGATTTCAATGAAGAGGGTTCTTTTAGAAGATCAAAAAGCAATCACTACACCACGTTGTGGTTTTGCGTAGGTAAGAACGGTTCTTGCAAACCCGTAGCAGCCACGTAAAACTTGCAACAACAATTAGAGGACGTCTAACTTGTTTTTGCAGGGTATGTTGTGATGTGATATGGCCAAGTACATGATGAGATATATGTGATGTATGAGATGATCATGTGTTGTATAGAATATCACGACTTGCATGTCGATGAGTACGGCAACTGGCAGGAGCCATAGAGTTGTCTTTAATTATTTTCGCCGTTTTGCTTTACTTTATCGCTGTGAGTTAGCAATAGTCGTGGAAGCAACAGTCGGCGCGACAACCTCATGGCGACACGTTGATGGAGATCAAGATGATGGAGATCATGGTGTCATGCCGGTGACGATGGAGATCATGCCGGTGCATTGGAGATGGAGATCAAAAGCACAAGTTCATGGCCATATCATGTCACTTATGATTTGCATGTGATGTTAATCCTTTTATGCATCTTATTTTGCTTAGGACGACGGTAGCATTATAAGGTGACCCCTCACTTAAATTTCAAGATAAAATTGTGTTCTCCCCGAGTGTGCACCGTTGCGAAAGTTCGTCGTTTCGAGACACCACGTGATGATCGGGTGTGATAGACTCTACATTCACATACAACGGGTGCAAGCCAGTGTTGCACGAGCGGAACACTCGGGTTAAACTTGACGAGCCTAGCATGTACAGACATGGCCTCGGAACACAAGAGACCGAAAGGTCGAACATGAGTCATATAGTAGATATGATCAACATGAAGATGTTCACCATTGAAACCACCTCAACTCACGTGATGATCGGACTTGAGTTGGTGGATTTGGATCATGTTACACTCGAATGATCGGAGGGATGTCAATTTGAGTGGGAGTTTTTAAGTAATATGATTAACTAAACTCATTATCTAGAACAATAGTCTAAGTTGTCTTTGCTATATTTATGTTGTAGATCATGGCTCGCGCAGTAGCACCCCTGAATTTTAATGCGTTCCTAGAGAAAGCTAAGTTGAAAGATGATGGAAGTAACTTTGTGGACTGGGCCCGTAATCTAAGGATTATCCTTACGGCTTCCCAGAAGGCTTATGTCCTTGATGCACCGCTTGGTGATCCACCCGCTCCAGTTGAGTCTCTAGACGTTGTGAACGCCTGGCAGGCTCGTTCTGAAGATTACTCAATAGTTCAATGTGCAATATTGTATGGCTTAGAACCGGGACTTCAAAGACGTTTTGAACGTCATGGAGCATATGAGATGTTCCAGGAGTTGAAGTTTATCTTTCAGAAGAATGCCCGGATCGAGAGATATGAGATCTCCGATAAGTTCTATGCTTGCAAGATGGAGGAGAACGGGTCTATCAGTGATCACGTACTCAGAATGTCTGGGTACTCCACCCGTCTGGCTGAATTGGGGATGCCCCTTCCGCCAGAGGCTATCACTGACAGAGTTCTTCAATCATTGCCACCTAGCTACAAGAGCTTCGTGTTGAACTATAACATGCACGGGATGAACAAGTCAGTCGCCGAGCTGTTTGCGATGCTGAAAGCCGCTGAGTCTGAAATTCAGAAGGAGCATCAAGTGTTGATGGTCAATAAAACCACTAGTTTCAAGAAAAATGGCAAGGGTAAGAAGGGTAACTCCAAGAAGAGTGGCAAAGCAGTTGCTCCTCTCATGAAGAAACCCAAGGCTGGACCCAAACCAGAAACTGTGTGCTTTCATTGCAAGGGAACTGGACACTGGAAGCGGAACTGCCCCAAGTATTTGGCTGACAAGAAGGCGGCCAACAACAAACAAGGTATATATGATATACATGTTATTGATGTGTACCTTACCAACTCTCATTGTAGTGCCTGGGTATTTGATACCGGTGCGGTTGCTCATATTTGCAACTCAAAACAGGAACTGCGGAATAGACGGAGGCTGGCAAAGGACGAAGTGACGATGCGCGTGGGAAATGGTTCCAAGGTTGATGTGATCGCCGTCGGCACGCTCGCTCTTCGATTACCATCGGGATTAGTGATGAACCTGAATAAATGTTATTTGGTGCCTGCGTTAAGCATGAACATTATATCTGGATCTTGTTTATTGCGAGACGGTTACTCATTTAAATCAGAGAATAATGGTTGTTCTATTTATATGAGTAATATCTTTTATGGTCATGCACCCAATGTGAGGGGTTTATTCTTATTGAATCTCGATAGTAATGATACACATGTTCATAACATTGATGCCAAAAGATGTAGAATTGATAATGATAATACCACTTTCTTGTGGCACTGCCGTTTAGGTCATATTGGCGTAAAACTAATGAGGAAGCTCCATGCTGATGGACTTTTGGAGTCACTTGATTTTGAATCACTTGACACATGTGAGCCATGCCTCATGGGCAAGATGACTAAAACGCCGTTCTCTGGTACAATGGAACGGGCAAGTGACTTATTGGAAATCATACATACTGATGTGTGCGGTCCGATGAGTATTGAGGCGCGCGGTGGTTATCGTTACTTTCTCACCTTCACTGATGACTTAAGTAGATATGGGTATATTTACTTAATGAAACACAAGTCTGAAACATTTGAAAAGTTCAAACAATTTCAGAGTGAAGTTGAGAATCATCGTAACAAGAAGATTAAATTCCTATGATCTGATCGAGGAGGAGAATATCTGAGTTATGAGTTTGGCAGTCACTTAAGACAATGTGGAATTGTTTCACAACTGACACCGCCTGGAACACCACAGCGTAATGGTGTGTCCGAACGTCGTAATCGAACCTTATTGGATATGGTGCGATCTATGATGTCTCTTGCCGATTTGCCATTATCGTTTTGGGGTTATGCATTAGAGACAGCTGCATTCACTTTAAATAGGGCACCATCGAAATCCGTTGAGACGACGCCATATGAACTTTGGTTTGGCAAGAAGCCAAAGCTGTCGTTTCTTAAAGTTTGGGGATGTGATGCTTATGTCAAAAAGCTTCAGCCTGAAAAGCTGGAACCCAAAGCGGAGAAATGTGTCTTCATAGGATACCCAAAAGCGACAGTTGGGTATACCTTCTACCTCAGATCCGAAGGCAAAGTGTTTGTCGCTAAAAACGGAACATTTCTTGAGAAAGAGTTTCTCTCGAAAGAATTGAGTGGGAGGAAGATAGAACTTGATGAGGTTGTTGAACCTTTACTTCAACCTGAGAGTAGCGCAGCGCAGAAAGTTGTTTCTGTAGAGCCTACATCAGCTGAAGAGGAAGTTAATGATAATGATCATGAAGCTTTGGATCAAGTTACTATCGAACCTCGTAGGTCGACAAGGACGCGTACTGCTCCTGAGTGGTACGGCAACCCTGTCTTAGAAGTCATGTTGTTGGACAACGATGAACCTACGAGCTATGGAGAAGCGATGATGGGCCCGGATTCCGAGAAATGGTTAGAGGCCATGAAGTCCGAGATGGGATCCATGTATGAAAACAAAGTATGGACTTTGGAAGTATTACCTGAAGGGCGTAAGGCCATTCAGGACAAATGGATCTTTAAGAGGAAGACGGACACGGACGGTAATGTCACCGTCTATAAAGCTCGACTTGTGGCAAAAGGTTTTTCACAAGTTCAAGGAGTTGACTACGATGAGACCTTCTCACCCGTAGCGATGCTTAAGTCCGTCAGAATCATGTTAGCAATAGCTGCCTTTTTCGATTATGAAATTTGGCAGATGGATGTCAAAACAGCGTTCCTTAACGGTTTCCTTAAGGAAGAGTTGTATATGATGCAACCAGAAGGTTTTGTCGATCCAGAGAATGCTGACAAAGTTTGCAAACTCCAGCGATCCATTTATGGACTGGTGCAAGCATCTCGGAGTTGGAATCTTCGCTTTGATGAGGTGATCAAAGCGTTCGAGTTTATACAAGTTTACGGAGAAGCTTGTATTTACAAGAAAGTGAGTGGGAGCTCTATAGCGTTTCTAATATTATATGTGGATGACATATTACTGATTGGAAACAATATAGAAATGTTGGAAAGCGTGAAGGAATATTTGAACAAGAGTTTTTCAATGAAGGACCTAGGAGAAGCTGCTTTCATATTAGGCATCAAGATCTATAGAGATAGATCGAGATGCTTAATAGGACTTTCACAAAGCACATACCTTGACAAAGTTTTGAAGAAGTTCAAAATGGATCAGTCCAAGAAGGGGTTCTTGCCTGTATTGCAAGGTGTGAAGTTGAGTAAGACTCAATGCCCAGTGACTGCAGGAGATAGAGAAAAGATGAGTGTCATCCCCTATGCTTCAGCCATAGGCTCTATCATGTATGCAATGCTGTGCACAAGACCCGATGTCAGCCTTGCCATTAGTATGGTCGGAAGGTTTCAAAGTGATCCAAGAATGGAACACTGGACGGCGGTCAAGAATATCCTAAAGTACCTGAAAAGGACTAAGGACATGTTTCTCGTTTATGGAGGTGATCAAGAGATCGTCGTAAAGGGTTACGTCGATGCAAGCTTTGACACTGATCCGGATGACTCTAAGTCACAAACCGAATATGTATTTATTCTTAATGGGGGTGCGGTTAGCTGGTGCAGTTCCAAGCAAAGCGTGGTAGCTGATTCTACATGCGAAGCGGAGTACATCGCTGCCTCGGAGGCGGCGAAGGAAGGTGTCTGGATGAAGGAGTTCATGACAGATCTTGGAGTAGTGCCTAGTGCGCTTAACCCAATAACTCTGTTTTGTGATAATACTGGTGCCATTGCTCTAGCCAAGGAACCAAGATTTCACAAGAGGACCAGTCACATAAAGCGACGTTTCAATACCATCCGCGATTACATCAAGGAGGACGACATAAATATTTGCAAAGTACACACGGATCTGAATGTTGCAGATCCGATGACTAAACCTCTTCCAAGGGCTAAACATGAACAACACCAGAACTGCATGGGTGTTCGATTCATTACAATGTAAATCACATAGTGATGTGAACTAGATTATTGACTCTAGTGCAAGTGGGAGACTGTTGGAAATATGCCCTAGAGGCAATAATAAATTGGTTATTATTATATTTCCTTGTTCATGATAATCGTTTATTATCCATGCTATAATTGTATTGATTGGAAACTCAAATACATGTGTGGGTACATAGACAACACTGTGTCCCTAGTAAGCCTCTAGTTGACTAGCTCGTTAATCAAAAGATGGTGAAGTTTTCCTAGCCATGGACATGAGATGTCATTTGATAACGGGATCACATCATTAGGAGAATGATGTGATGGACAAGACCCAAACTATAAACGTAGCATATGATCGTGTCAGTTTATTGCTATTGTTTTCTGCATGTCAAGTATCTGTTCCTATGACCATGAGATCATGCAACTCCCTGACATCGGAGGAGTACCTTGTGTGTATCAAACGTCGCAACGTAACTGGGTGACTATAAAGGTGCTCTACAGGTATCTCCGAGGGTGTCTGTTGGGTTGGCATGGATCAAGACTGGGATTTGTTACTCCGTGTGACGGAGAGGTATCTCAGGGCCCACTCGGTAATACAACATCACAATGAGCCTTGCAAGCAATGTGACTAAAGTGTTAGCCACGAGATCTTGTATTACAGAACGAGTAAAGAGACTTGCCGGTAACGAGATTGAACTAGGTATAGAGATACCGACGATCGAATCTCGGGCAAGTAACATACCGAAGAACAAAGGGAACAGCATACGGGATTAACTGAATCCTTGACATAGAGGTTCGACCGATAAAGATCTTCGTAGAATATGTAGGAGCCAATATGGGCATCCAGGTCCCGCTATTGGTTATTGATCGTAGAGGTGTCTCGGTCATGTCTACATAGTTCTCGAACCCGCAGGGTCTACACACTTAACGTTTGGTGACGATTAGTATAGTTGAGTTATTTTGTTGGTGACCGAAGGTTGTTCGGAGTCCCGGATAAGATCCCGGACATGACGAGGGTCTCCGGAAGAGTCCGGAGGTAAAGATTAATATATGTGATAATAGTGTTGTGATCTTCGGAAGGGTTCCGGAATTCACCGGAAGAGGTTCCGGATGTTTACCGAAGTGTTCGGGTGCAGCAACACTTTATATAGGCCAAAGGGGTAAAACCCACGAGGTATTGGAAAGTGCAAAAGGAAGTTTTGCTGCTGCCTTAAGCGGTACTACCGCTAGTAAGGCAGTACTACCGCGTAAGCGGTACTACCGCTCAAGCGGTACTACCGCTCAAGCGGTACTGCAGGGATCCGAGTTGGACTCTTTCCCTGCGGGCCAAACCGACCTTGTGCGGGCAAAACCGACCTGGAGGAGGCTTTTACTCCAATTTTAGACCCCAAGGCTCAACATATAAATAGAGGGGCAGGGCTAGCACACGGGACACATTAAGATTTCCCAAGCCGTGTGTCAGCAACCCTAACCCTCTAGTTCTCCCGTCATAATCTCCGTAGTGCTTGGCGAAGCCCTGCAGAGATTGTTCCTCACCACCATCACCACGTCGTCGTGCTGCCGGAACTCATCTACTACTTCACCATCGCTCGCTGGATCGAGGAGGTGAAGGCGTCATCAAGCCGTACGTGTGTTGAACGCGGAGGTGCCGTCCGTTCGGCACTAGTTCGTGATCGGATCGAGGGACGACTTGCGATTTGGATCGCGGAGACGTTCGACTACATCAACCGCGTTTCTTAACGCTTCCGCTTAGCGATCTACAAGGGTATGTAGATTCACTCTCCCTCTCGTAGATGCTCATCACCATGGATAGATCTTGTGTGTGTGTAGGAAATTTTTTGTTTCCCATGCAACGTTCCCCAACAGCGACTCCCCTACCTGGCACACCAAAGATGTCGCAAGCACGACCATCTATGGGGCCATCTAGCCCCTTTGCAGTTCGGCTAGGGAGATCGACGAGCACAAAGAGCAGAATCAACAGAGCACGCAAGGGATTTTACCCAGGTTTGGGCCGCTGTAAAGCGTAAAACCCTACTCCTGCTTTGTGTATTGGGTGTGTATGAGCACAAGTACAAGGAGCGCTTCTCCCGGCAAGGTGCGAAGAGGGCAGCTGCGCACGCAAGTTGTGCAAAGAATCGATCTAAAAAAGAAGCCCCTGTAACTGTTGCCCTGGTCCTCCTTTTATATCTCAAGGGGTTATCAAAGTGGCAAAACAATCATTACATAGTGATTAGATAGCAAACAATGCTATAATACCTAACTCTGCCAGTTTGGGACAAAAATAATAAATGCTCCGTTAGGTGTCATGTCGAGGGGTAGCCCCGGCAAGGTTTCTGCACCGCTCGCCCAGCTACCTCATATTATCTTGACACGCCTTCTGGACGGGTGTCATTAAAGGCAAATCTTCTCCCTGCGTGCTGACACGTGCCCGACAAATCTCACCAACTAGCCTGCGCGGTCGACACCTCACCGATTAGCGACTAGTTGCTCGGTGAGGTGGAGCGCTGACGAGCTGGCGAAAGCTTGCCGGCATGGAGCTTGCCGGGTCTTCACCTTGCCGGCTCAGCCTTGCCGGCAAGAAATGCCTTCATCTTCAATACTGGTAGAGTACTTGTTGATGCTTCGTCTTGACTTCTCCCCAGTAGCCTCTGCAACTGGATCTTAAATCTTGGTCTTGGTGATTTCCGGCAAACCTTGGCCAGCAGGGAAGCTGCCACTGTCTGTGCATAAGTCAGGGTATAAAATACCCATGTTTTATACACCGACAAATAGTCTATAATTTGATATAAAGACATCAATACTCAGGCATACTAATAAACAATCATGTCTTTCAAAATAAAAATGCTAAAGAACGTTATCCCTACAAAATCATATAATCCTGTCATGCTCCATCTTCTTAACACAAAGTATTTATCATGCACTACCCCGATGACAAGCCGAGTAATTGGTTCAAACTTTTTAACGCGCTTCAGCTTTTTCAACCCCCACGCAATACATGAGCGCAAGCCATGGATATAGCACTATGGGTGGAATAGAGTGTGGTGGTAGAGATAAATAAGAGAAGTCAAAAATAAGAAGATAGTCTCACATCGACGAGGCTAATCAACGGGCTATGGAGATGCCCATCAATTGAGGTCAATGCGAGGAGTAGGGATTGCCATGCAACGAATGCACTAAGAGCTATAAGTGTATGAAAGCTCAACATGAAAACTAAGTGGGTGTGCATCCAACTTGCTTGCTCATGAAGACCTCGGGCATTTGAGTAAGCCCATCATCGGAATATACAAGCCAAGTTCTATAATGAAAAATTCCCACTAGTATATGAAAGTGAAAAAATAGGAGACTCTCTATATGAAAAACATGGTGCTACTCTGAAGCACAAGTGTGGAAAAAGGATAGTAACATTGCCCCTTCTCTCTTTTTCTCTCATTTATTTTTTTTTCTTTTGTTTTTCATGGCTCTTTTTGGCCTCTTTTTTTTATTTTTCTCTTTTTTTTTATATTTTCATCCGGAGTCTCATCCTGACTTGTGGGGGAATCATGGTCTCCACCATCCTTTCCTCACTGGGACAATGCTCTAATAATGATGATCATCACACTTTTATTTACTTACACCTCAATGCTACAAATCGATACTAGAACAAAAATATGACTCTATATGAATGCCTCTGGCAGTGTACCAGGATGTGCAATGATGCTAGCGTAACATGTATAAAAATGATGAACGGTGGCTGAGCCACAAATACTATGTCAGCTATATGATCATGCAAAGCAATGTGACAATGATGATGTGTGTCATAAAAACGGAACGGTGGAAGTTGCATGGCAATATATCTCGGAATGGCTATGGAAATGCCATGATAGGTAGGTATGGTGGCTATTTTGAGGAAGATATAAAGAGGCTTATGTGTGATAGAGCGTATCATATCACGGGGTTTGGATGCACCGGCGAAGTTTGCACCAACTCTCGATGTGAGAAAGGGCAATGCACGGTACCGAAGAGGCTAGCAAATTGCGGAAGGGTGAGAGTGCGTATAATCCATGGACTCACATTAGTCATAAAGAACTCACATACTTATTGCGAAAGTTTATTAGCCCTCGAAGCAAAGTACTACTACGCATGCCCCTAGGGGGATAGATTAGTAGGACAAGTCCATCGCTCGTCCCCGACCACCACTCATAAGGTAGACAATCAACAATAAATCATGCTCCAACTTCTTAGCATAATGACAGATCATACGTGCATGCTTCGGGAATCACAAACCTTAACACCAATATTCTTACTAAACCACAATTATCTAATAATACCTCCCACATTTTACCATCTTAATATCGCAAAACTATTGCAAGGAATCAAACTTATCATATTCAGTGATCTACATGAAAGTTTTTATTATATCCCTCTTGAATACCTATCATATCAGGACCAAATTCATAACCCGTGCATATTACCATTGCTATTCATTAGACTCTCAAAAGGATATAAGTGAAGCACGAGAGTGCAACTATTTCTTTAAAATATAACCACCGCCGTGCTCTAAAAGATATAAGTGAAGCACTAGAGCAACTGCCTAGCTCAAAAGATATAAGTGAAGCACATAGAGTATTCTAACAAATCACGAATAATGTGTGTCCCTCTCAAAAAGGTGTGTTCAGCAAAGATGATTGTGACAAACTAAAAAGCAAACAAACTATATCACAAGACGCTCCAAGTAAAACACATATCATGTGATGAATAAAAATATAGCTCCAAGTGAGTTACCGATAGATTGTAGACGAAAGAGGGGATGCCTTCCGGGGCATCCCCAAGCTTAGATGCTTGAGTCTTCCTTGAATATTACCTTGGGGTGCCTTGGGCATCCCAAGCTTAGGCTCTTGCCGCTCCTTATTCCTTTATCCATCGTAGTCTCACCCAAAACTTGAAAACTTCAGCACACAAAACTCAACAGAAACCTCGTGAGATCCGTTAGTATAACAAACAAATCTTAAACTTTAGGTACTGTTGTAAATTGATTCATATTTAATATTGGCATAATGCTACTGTACTCCAACTTCTCCATGACTCATACCCCCCGATACGATCCATAGATTCATCAAAATAAGCAAACTGTGCAACAAAAACAGAATTTGTCTAAAACAGAACAGTCTGTAAAAATCTGAATTATCGTCATACTTCTGCAACTCCAAAAATTCTAAAACTTAGGACAACATGGGAAATTCATATATCAATATTGTGTAAAAAATTCAGAAGGTTCTGACGCGCCAGCGAAAACCAAAATTCCAGCACTGGACGCAAAAGTTTCTGTTTTCAAACAGCATCAATCATACTATCTTCCAAATCACCCCAAAGGTATTACTTGGCACAAACACTAATTAAAACATAAAAATACAATCATAACAGAGGCTATAATTGTGTAAACACTCAAAAACAGAAGGTAAAAGCAAAAATTTATTTTATTCATTGGGTTGCCTCCCAACAAGCGCTATTGTTTTATGCCCCTAGCTAGGCATAATGCATAGTTTCAAGTGTTGTCATCCTTCAAGTTAATTCCATCGGTGGCCCTCATAATAGATTCATAAGGTGCTTTAATTCTCTTTATAGGGAAGTGTTCCACCCCTTTCCTAAGTGGAAATTGAAATCTTATATTACCTTCTTTCATATCAATAATAGCACCAATCGTTCGTAAAAAAGGCCTACCAAGTATTATGGGGCAAGAAGGATTGCATTCAATATCAAGTACAATAAAGTCCACGGGCACATAATTTCTATTTTAAAGAATAAGCACATCATTTATTCTACCCAATGGCTTTTTAATAGTGGAATCCGCAAGATGCAAATTAAGGGAACAAGGATCCATGTCGGTGAGACCTAGTACATCACACAAAGACTTCGGTATAGTAGAAACGTAGCACCAAGATCACAAAGAGCATTACATTCATAATCTTTAATTTTGACTTTAATAGTAGGTTCCCATTCATCTTGTAATTTTCTAGGAATTGATACTTCCAACTCAAGTTTTTCTTCATGTGCTTTCATCATAGCTTCTACAATATGTTTAGTGAAAGCTTTATTTTGTTCATATGCATTTGGTGAATTAATCATGGATTGCAACAAGGAAATACACTCAATCAAAGAACAACTATCATAATTAAAGTCCTTGTAATCAGAAGTAGTGGGTGCATTACTATTTAAAGTTTTGACCTCTTCAAACCCACTTTTTTCATTTTTATCATTAAGATTATCACCCTCCAAGCAAGTGGGACTCCTTCTATCTAAAGTTGACTCTTCTTCAGTCCCTTTTTCATCAAGCTTTATGTTACTAAATAATGATTCAATAGGAGTGACACCAATCATTTTAATATCCTCATCATTACTAGATAGTGACTCTGGTTTAGCAGCCATCCTATTCACTAGAGTTGTGTGTTTATCCGAAATTTTTCCTAGTAAATTTTCAGTATTAGCAAGTTGAGCCTGAAGGTTGGATACTTCTAGATTAACATCTTCAAGTTGTTTATTGATAGCATCCAACAAGCTAGAATGTTCCTTAAGCTCTTCGGAAAAGAATTTTTTTTGCTCAAATTGAGAAGTCATAAAACTCTTAGTGACATTTTCAATTTTAGGCAATCTTCTGTTATAGAAACTATCGCTAAATTCCTCTAGCGACATAGTGACAGAACAAGTGAACTAGCAAACAAAGAAATAAAAATATTTTTGTGTTTAAAAAAAAATTAGAAGTGGGGCAGATGAAAACGAGAGGCAAATGCAAATAAAAGGCAAATAAAATAAATGCAAGTGGATGATAGTTTGTGCGAAGGTACTTGGTAATTTTGATGATGTCTCCCCGGCAACGGCGCCAAAAATTCTTCCTGCTACTTGTAGTCTGCGTTGGTATTTCCCCGAAGAGGAGCGGATGATGCAGTACAGTAGAGATAAGTATTTCCCTCAGTTAAGAACCAAGGTTATCAATCCATTAGGAGAACCAAGCAAAATTCCGTTAAGTGCGCCTGCACACACAAGAGCATACACTTGCACCCAACGCAAATAAGAGGGTTGTCAATCCTCTTAGCGGTTATTTGCAAGGATTAAATCTTATAGAGATAAATAGATAAACTAAAATACTAAATAAAATAAAAGTAAATAAATTGCAGCAAGGTATTTTAAGGTTTTTTACAGCAAGTAGACCCGGGGGCCATAGTTTTCACTAGAGGCTTCTCTCTCGAACACAGCATACGGTGGGTAAACAAATTACTGTTGGGCAATTGATAGAAAAGCAAATAATTATGACGGATTCATGGCAATGATCATGTATATAGGCATCACGTCCGAGACAAGTAGACCGACTCCTGCCTGCATCTACTACTATTACTCCACCCATCGACCACTATCCAGCATGCATCTAGGGTATTAAGTATGAAACAGAGTAACGCCTTAAGCAAGATGACATGATGTAGACAAAGTAAACTCAAGCAATATGATTAAACCCCATATTTTTATCCTTAATGGCAACAATAAAAATATGTGTCATGTCCCCTTCTGTCACTGGGATTGAGCACCGCAAGATTGAACCCATCACAAAGCACCTCTCCCATTGCAAGACAAATCAATCTAGTAGGCCAAACCAAATCGATAGATCGGAGAGAAATACAAAGCTATAATAATCATGCATAAAAGTGTTCAGAGAAGACTCAAATATTTCTCATGAATAATCTGATCATAAACTCACAATTCATCGGATCCCAACAAACACACCGCAAAAAAAGATTACATCGGATAGAACTCCAAGAACATCGAGGAGAACATGGTATTGAAGATCAAAGAGAGAGAAGAAGCCATCTAGCTACTATCTATGGACACGTAAGTCTGTGGTAAACTACTCACACATCATAGGAAGGGCAGCAAGGTTGATGAAGAAGCCCTCCGTGATCGATTCCCCCTCCGGCAGAGTACCGGAAAAGGCCTCCAGATGGGATCACGGAAGAACAGAGGCTTGCGGCGGCGGAAATGTTTTCTCTTCTGTCTCTCTGTTAGTTTTGGAATATTTGGGAATTTATAGTGCTGGAATTAGGTCAAGAGGTGCCACGAGGGGCCCACAAGCCTGGGGGGCGTGCCCTACCCCCCTGGGCGCGCCCTCCAGGCTTGTCGCCTCCTCGTGGCTCTTCTGGTCTTCTCCCGAAGCTTCGTGGGTCTCTTCTGGTCCAGAAAAAATTAATCCAAAGTTTTTTTTATCGTTTGGACACTTTTTGATAATGATTTTCTGAAAAGGCGAAAACAAGCAAAAAACAGCAACTGTCATTGGGCACTGGGTTAATAGGTTAGTCCCAAAAAATGATATATAATGGCATATAATTGCATATAAAACATCCAAGATTGATACTATAATAGCATGGAACAATAAAAAATTATAGATACGTTGGAGACGTATCAGCCACAGTTGGGCCAACCCCGCTTGGCTAGTCTGTCTCTCTTGCTCAAGCCACGATTTGATCCCTCACCTTTCAGCTGGTTCGAGTGCGTCCGTGCAGAGCTTCTTTTTTCGAGAGTACGCCAATGGCGTACCATATTTTTATAGAAGGCAGAGAGTATAATTACAAGAAACCATGTCGAGATGCGAACATCCCGTATGGCTAACGCCCACGCCACGCCTACCGGGGAACCTAGGTCACTCTCTCACAAAAGGGTCTAAGCCACCTACACTGAGACCGGCTAGTCTCCACTCCTTGATCTCCTCTAGAACCCGCACCACAAGTTGGGATGGCGATCTCTGTTGTTGCAATCTGTTAAACACCCTCGCGTTCCTTTGCTTCCAAAGTGCCCACGCCGTCCCGATCGTGAAAGAATCGAAACCGCGCACCGTCCTGCCGGAGAAATTCCTCCTCTGCTGTGACCGCCAATCTTGAAACATGCTCGAGGGGGTAGGCGGTTGGATGTTCAACTGCAGCGTGTCAAAGCAGCGGTGCCATACCTCCCTGGCATAGACGCATTGGACTAGGATGTGGTCGACGTTGTCCTCTGCCTGTAAGCACGTGAAGCAAGGTGATGGCTGATCCTGTAGCCCGTGCCTAGCCCTTCTGTCCGAGGTCCATAGCCGAAACTGCACCATGAGCCAAGCGAAGATCTTGCAGCACAAAGGCGCCCAACACCTCCAAATGCATGTCGCCGTGGGGGATCTGACAAGTCCCATGCAGAGCCTATGGTATACTGACCTCGCCGTGTAAGCCCTAGACATGTCAGCATGCCATATGAACTGGTCAGCCTGTAGCTCGTTGCGCGGCACTGTGGTGATCGCATGGCACAAGTTGGCGATTTGCATGTGTGCCAGGAAAGAGATGTCTCCCTGCACGTCTAAGGACCAAGCGTTGTCAATCACGGCCTGCTGGACGGTCCTGCTGTTGCGCGCACGTGTGCTGACTAGGTCCATGATAGAAGGCGCGATCTCTCCGACCGTGAATCCGTGAATCCACCTATCCTTCCAGAAGAGCACACTCTCTCCATTGCCCAGCTATATTTTGTTCATGCTGTTGAATACGAGCTTGGCATCCTCGTCGTCTACCATCGGGATACCCTGCCAGGGTCTGCTAGGATCCGATCTGCGCAGCCATTCCCACTGACACGGAGCGCAATTGCCTGTAACCTAAGATCTTTGACTCCCAGACCTCCGAAGCAAGTAGGTCTGCACACCGTGTCCCAAGCAACTAGGCACTGCCCGCCATTTACCTTCTCCTTCCCTGCCCAGAAGAAGGAGCGTATCCATTGGTCCATCTCCTCGCAGATCCAGGCCGGAGCGTTGAGAACCATCAACTGGTGGATTGGTCTCGCCGAGACCACTGATTTGATCAAAATCAGACGGGCCGGCCTCTGAATCATTCCCCGCTGCCAGGCCGGGACAACTTTCCTTACCTGATCCATCAACGGTTGCCAGTCCCCGTGAGCGAGTTGTTTAATGGCGAGAGGAATCCCTAGGTCGGCAAGGAAACACCCCCATCTGACAGTGCAGAATGTATGTGACTCGATGTCTGTCCTCATCTGTACCTCTGATCATGATCGCCGCTGATTTCTCAAAACTAATCCTGAGTCCTGATGCATTACCAAAGGTGTCGAGCATAGTGCGCACGCAGAGCAGGGCCTTGGGTCGAAGGTTGATGCACCGATCGCGTAAGCTAGCGACGACGCATCCATCCTAGCACAAACCGAGGATTTGGCAGACTAGGATGGTCGTGTCGGCTAAAGCGCTTCACCGGCCGCCGTAGCCGTCCTACACCCGTCGGGCCTCGTCTTCCAGCACTACCACTCTCTCCGCCCAGGCGACGCAGGCGATGATGATTCCGACGAACTGTCCTTGCCTCCACGACCGCCGATCCTGAACGAGCTAATGCCCTGGAGAAGGAGCCCGCCCTGCTGTAGTGAAAGGAGAAGAACGTGCGGAGCGAGATCGTGGACATCCTTTTTTTTAGGGGTATATCGCGGACCTCCCTGTCAGCGACCCAGGCCACTGTTGGGCTTACACTTGGACCAGAGGTGACGGCCTGGCCCAGTTCTAAAAAAAAGATACCTGAGGCTTTTTTTGTCTAAAAAAATGATACCTGAGGTTTATTTTTTTTACCTGAAGCTTTGATCGATTGATTCATTCGCTTGGATCACGGTAACGGCGGTGACACCCTCTGTCTCCTATTCCCCATTTTTCGTTTTCGAGCTTCTCGGTTTTTATTCATTTTGTATATTAAGTTTGTCTTAAATTATACTTTCGAAAGTTTGATCAAGTTTATAATTTTTTTATATTTATAATACCAAATCAAAATCGTTAGATCAATTTCTGCCCAAAAAATATCGTTAAATCAATCATAAAATATATTTTCATATTATATTTGTTTGGTATTGATTTGCCAAAAAATATATTTATTTGGTATTATAGATGTTTATAGTTTATATATATATATATATATATATATATATATAAGTTGATATTTATTTGGTATTGCACAAAGTGTTTCTGTGGGTAGTAGATGTGATAGATCTATTACTTGATGTTCTTATTGCTTCCCTTGAATTTGTGATTTTTTTTATCTTAGCGGCATGGTGAGGTTTTGTTATAAAGTTTGGCTATCCGCGGTCCTTCTATGTTGTTTCCAGACCAAAGATGTGCTTCGGTTCTTTGGGTCTCTTCTTAGTTAAGAAAGATGAAATTTTGCAAACGAGAGGGCTCTTAGATGTGATCTACACAGGGGTCATGTGTTCAACAAAGTCTGTATAGGGCTCGAGATACATAATGAACATTTTTAACCACCATGAACATATTTTTAATAAGTGATGTACATTTTTCTAAATATACATGAACATTTTTTTAATACATGGTTAACATTTTTAAATACACTTCAATATTTTTGAAATACACAATTAACATTTCTTCATACAGAATACATTTTTAATAGATGATAAACCATTGTTAAATACACAATGAATAGTTTTAAATATGAGATGTACATTTTTGTAATACATGATGAAGAAAAAGGAACCGAGAGAAAATATATAAAATGAAAAGGAGGAAAAATGATTATTGGTGTATTTGTAAAACAGAAAACAAATGAATAAAGAAAAAAAGAAACATGAAAAGAAAAGAAAGAGCAGAAAAACCCTGGAAAAAAGAGGAGTAAAAGGGACACAAAACCAAAAAAACTTAGTAAACTGAATGAAATAAGAAGAAAATGAAAATAGGAAAAAACAGGGAAGCTGGCCCTTCCACACCCACTAGGCAAATGTCATATAGGTCTCACAATACCTGAGATTTAATCCTTGAAGAAGAGCATCAAAGTCCACTTTCGATTCACATATTCATTACTAACTCTGTAAGAGACCTTGCATCCTTGCAACAAACAACACCGACGACGCAACTAGCCAGCTCCTAAGTGATAACCCCTCTAAGATGATTTCCTCCTCCTTCAGGTGTGTCGAAAGTCAATGTGGATGGCGCAATTTCCATAAATAATAATTGTGACGCTATCAGTGTGGTTGATAGATATCATTCGGGAATGCTCCTCGGATCCTCGGTGATGGTGTTTCAGGGGGTAACCAAACCAACGTTTTTGGACGCTCTTGCTTGTCATGAAGCTCTCGCCCCGTGAGAGACATGTTGCACCAACACTTGAGAGTCACCTTTGATTACAAAGAAGTTATCAGTGACATTGTTATGGGCTTCAGAGGTAAGCATGGCAACATTTAAAAAAAAACCCTTCCCATATGTTAATCAACTAAAATGTTCATACAATCATTCCTTACAGCATACGTCACATAGGGCAGGACACTATTAAGCATGGCAACATTGTGAGAGAGCTCCGCATGTGATCAAACGTGTTTATGTCTCCTTCCTTTGTCTGTGGAGGCGATCATCAAGTAATGAGGCTAATAATCTAGCTAAACAAGTTTTGTCTTTGAATGAGGAACACCATGTGTGGTTTCGTCAACCTCATAACATTTGTCAGATTTCTGAAAACATTGTTGTGGAGTTATGAAGCAGAGTGTGTTACTCGCAACTGCGGCGGCGGAGGGGGGGGGGGGGTCGTCTTTGCCGCTTAAGACGCAAAATAGTGTGTTAAGTCTACGAAGCGCACATTTAAGGCACTGTGTTGTTCCTCATGGGCCGATCATTTTAGGGAACTCCATTTCCCGTGTAGCTCCCGTTTTTGCCGCTTAAGATTTTGGCTTGGTTTTCTTTTTTATATGTATTTTTGTCGGGTTTCACACGCTTTTTTTCCTTTTTCAAAAACAAAATCATTTTTAAGCAATATGAACATCTTTCAAGTTTTTTAACCTTTTTTGAATATATCATGAACATTTTAATTCCTTCATTTGTTTTTAAATTTTGCTATTTTTAAATTCATGAATATTTAATAGTTTCTTAAATTTAATTAATTGTTGTGGACATTTAAAAATTAATGAACTTTTTTTTAAATCTACAAACCTTTTTGTATATACAAAACGATTAATCTATAAAAACCGGAAGCCGAATTTCCTGAACGAATAATTCCTGGCCTTTTTCTAGCGAGTGAGCGACCGTCTGGCGGACTGGGCGAGGGGCGCCCCTATGTCTCGTTTCACGCGAGAAAGAGGGAACCCTCGCTGAAGGTTGGCACGAGTTTTTTGTTTTCTTTTTTTACTTTTGTTTATACTTCTAAATATTCTAAATAAATATATTAAATAAATCACTCTACAAAAAAAATAAGTTGACCAAGCATTTGAAAAATGTTAATGTGTATAGAGAAAATGTTTATCACATATACGAAAAATGCATACAGAAAAAAAATGTGTATGAAACAATTTGATGATGTATTTAAAAAATGTTAATCAAGCATGTGAGAAAATGTTGAAAAAGTGTTTGAAAAATGTTAATCAAGCATTTGAAAAATGTTAAAGGTGTATAGAAAAAATGTTCATCATGTATTAAAAAAATGTTCATCTTGTATTGAAAAAATATTAATCAAGAATTTGAAAAAAATGTTGAACATGTATTTAAAAAATGTTAGTCAAGTATTTGAAAGATGTTAAATGTATATAGAAAAGTTTTTAGCCATGTATTAAAAATGTTAATATTGCATTTGAAAAAAAAAATAATCAAGCATTTGAAAAAAATTAAATATGTATAGAAAAAATGTTGACCATATACTCATAAATGCTAATCTTGTGAAAAATATTAATAAAGCATTTGAAAATGTTTAAAAATATGTATATAATTTTTTTGACCGCGTATTAAAAAAAATGCTAATCTAATATTTGTAAAATGTTAATCGAGAATTTGAAAAATGTTTAAAATGTGTCTAGAAAAAATGTTTACCATGTGTTACAAAATGTTAAAATTATATTTGAAAAATATTAAATGTGTATTAAAAATATGTTTTCGACGTATACAATAAATATTGAAAGAAAACCAAAAGAAAGAAAAAAAAATGAAAATCGAAAAAGAAACCAGAGAAAAAAGAATACGAAAAATAAAACCGAAGAAACAGATGCAAAAAGATCTGTAAAATTGTGAAAACCAATAAAGAAACCAAGGAAAACAAAAAAGAACATCGAAAACCAAGAAAGAAAACAAAAAACCGAAGAAATAAAGTAGAAAAATGAGAAGGAAAAGGAAAACAGATAAAACCATGAATGAAAGAAACAAAGAGAAACGAAAATAAAAAAAGAAAAACAAAGTTTAACAAAGGGAAAAACACGAGAAGAAATTAGAAAACCAAACAAAAACAGAAGAAAAAGAAAAACCGGATATTTTTAATCTAGTTGGTCGCGTCTCCTATCTTAACACGAACCCGACCTTGGCGCAATGGCCGGAAGCACCACCTAGCACCGAGGCCACCTGGGATCGATTCCCGGGAGCTCTCTTTTCCTCCCTATTTCTCTTAGTTTACTATATGCGCTAATGGGCCGGCCCTTTACTGTGGATGCTTCAACGAGAGCTTCTTCCGTCTTGCTTAATGTGAGATATAGTTCTCACGGTGGGCGAGACGGGAGAGCGAGAGAGGCACGCTAATGGTCCATGGCACAGGTTTGTCTCGCTTTTAGCGAGACAAAAGTTTGCATCGCCTCAAGTTGAGCCAGTAGTGGGCCAGTCCAGTAGGGAGACGGTTGTTTGCTTTGTTCGTTGTTTTTCATTTTGTTTTCTAGTTACTTTTTTATATATATTTGTAATATATATATACACACACATATTATGTATATATATTAATTTAAAATTACTATGCTTGTAATTTTTAAAAATTTCACCGTGCATGTTGTTTTCATGTATTGCAAAATTTGGTCATGTAATTTTAAAAAATATTCGTATCAATAATATAATATTCACATTTAGGAAATGTTCACACATTTAAAAACATGTCCGTGATATTTTTAAAAAAAATCATACAATTATAGATTTATTTTTGGATAAATTTGGAAAAATGTATCATGCATTTAGGAAAATTATCGTGGCATTTTATGAATGTTCGTAAAACTTAATTTTTTTCTGAAACTTTAGAAAAATGTTAGTGACATTTATGAAAAATATTTCATGCGTGTTCATAAAATGTTCACCCTGTATTCTTTTTTTTGCGCGGGAAACTTCCGATCCATTCATCTTCAATCATGGTTGGACAAAGAACACTAGACGTAGTAAAAATTACAGCCATGTCCGTGGACCTAGCGACGACTACAAGCACTGGAGCGAGTCGCGCCGCCGTCATCGCCCCTCCCTCGCTCGAGCCAGGCAAACTTTGTTATAGTAGACAGTCAGAATGTCGTCGTGCTAAGGCCCCATAGGACCAGCGCAGCAAAGCAACAACCATCGCCGATGAAGAAAGACGTACATCGGAAGAATCAAACATGTAAACACCCAAACAAAGATGAACGGAGATTGGATCCAAACAGATCCACCGAAGACCAGTTTCAACCGAATCAAGCGAGATCTGACGGAGACACACCTTCACACGTCCTCCAACGATGCTAGACACACCATCAGGTCGAGGATAGAACATGGGAGACATTATTCCTATTGAGGAACATCGCCATCGCCACACAACCCCAACTAAGACACTAGACCTAATAGGAACGAGAACGGGGTCTCTCCTGCCGCCGGGGGCCCAAGGTCCTTTGCACCTTCGTGGCCCAAAGGCCATTGGAGATGGGGCGGACCGGCGGCGGCGCTGACTGGAGAAGGAAAGTGTGTTATCTTTTCTTGTGGAGGAGGTAGAGAAGGTCGCGATCTATGTTCACCCTGTATTTACAAATATTCAATGAAAGTCAACATGTATTAGGAAAAATAGGAAAGAATAAAAAAACCCAACTAGAGAAAACACAAAAAAGTGAAAAAAGAAAAAAACCGCTCAGAACCTTTCTAAACCGGCGGAAGGTTCCCAAAATGGCTGCGGGAAGGTTCCAAAAACGCATGTTATTGGGCTGGTCCATAATGGGAGTGCCACATTTATTTCCATCTCGCAACAAGCAAGATTTAGCATTTGCGCTTATGCCGCCTAATAGATATGCCGATTATTTGCTTAGTTAAGAATTTTGTGGAGGCCCATGCGTCTATGGGCGGATCCTAGTTTTTCATGAGATAAAAAAAAATGAGATTCTTCTAAAAAAAGGTTTTTCATGGGACTCTGATACGTGCCACACGTGACACGAAGCAATTCCCGCCCTGACTTTTTTGATGGCAACTTTAATTACCCAAGGATGGCAACTTTAGTTCTGAAGCATGGCAACTTTCTGTTTGATGGCAAGTTTCAGTTTTTTTTGGATGCCAATTTTAAGTTGTAAAAACGTCAGGGCGGTGTTACTTCGTGCCACACATATGGCACTTACATTTGGGTTTTCATGAGATGGTCCGAGCTGGTTTTCTCATCGAAAATATTCTTCCTTTTCCCTATTTACTACGTTGTGCATGCGGTGCATCGCCAGTTCGCGTTCGCATGATGAATCCCTTTGTCATCAAGTAAGCCTGTCTTAAAAGATACAAATTTCCAAGGTAGGAGCCGTTGGAATGCTCTCGCCCCCGCGCACCTCTGCGCCCGCGACGACGGCCATTCCGGCCCCGTCGCCCAAAGCCCCCGCTCCCGCCGTCCTCACTCCCGCCGCCTCGCTGGCCACGGCAGCCCTCGCCCTCCGCAAGGCGGGCCCCGCCATTCGGGGCCAGTTGGGTCGCGCCCGCCGCCGCCCCAAGCCTGCGCCGGCGGCTCTAACGCCCGCCGCCCCTCCTGCCCGAAGCGCTGTCTCTTCCGGCGAGCCTGTCCTTCCAGCTTCGACCTCGGCTCCGGTGGCGCGCCACATCCCCCGGCTACCCTGCCCGTTCCAGATCAGGATGGGCTGGATCTGACCGCCAAGCTGCCATCGGCGAGTCGCCGTCCCGTGCCAGGGGCTGGGATGGGCGTCGACCTCGCAGGCCCTACCCTCGGGCTTCAGCGTGTCCCCGTCCAGGTGGTCCAGGGGCTTGGTTCTCCGCCGCCGCCCTCGCTGCCGCGTCCCCACGACCTACAGTGCCTTCCGCTGGATGCAAACAGTGATGTGGTGATGGCAACACCGGAGCTAGAACTGCTGCCTTCGGCGACCGGTCTGGGCACGGGGTGCTCCGGCGGCGACGTTGACATGGAAGACGATGACGAAGATTTGACCCAGCAGACGCCTCCAGCTGCTCCCAATGACCTTGTCTCTGGCGCGGTGCTGTTTCCTCTCGCGCCCAATCCTTTTGATGTGGCTAGTGCGGCTCAGTCGGCGGAGCCGCCGCTGTGCCCGCTGTGGGTCTCTACATTGAGTGACGATGAGGATGATGATGTCGAGTTGGTGCCACGGTCGCCGTTGGCTGCAGCCACTGGCCCTGATTCTGGTGCAGATCATGGCTCCAGTGATGAAGACGATGGTGAGATAGCGCAGCGAACATTGGTGGCTTCTGTTGATGCCACCCTTTGCGATGCAGATTGGAGCTCGTTGGCTCCTGTTCCGCCTCCTTGTGGCCCTGTGGAGGCCGTGGCCGAGCTGCCGGAGGGAAATCCTTGGGTTTTCGTGGGGCGAAGGCGTCGTCACAGCCGCCAAGATCCTTGCAGCCAAGCTTCCGGGTCCTCTGCCATGCACAATGCGAGGCTTTGTCAGGCCGCTGCCTTTCGCAGGAGAACACGCGGTCGGTGCTACCGCTGTTTGGCTCCTGACCATCGGGCTGCCTCTTACCGTGACCCAGTAAGATGTCTCTCTTGCCTGCGGTCTGGGCATCGCGAACGGGACTGTCGTCTTCGTTATCCCACCTGCAGAGCTTCTCGTCAATGTGCGCTTACCCCTCCGGCCCCGCCATGCCCTTCCATGGTTGGACGCTCTTGGGCTTCTGTTGTTGCTCTAGCTTTGCATGCCCAAACTCCTGATTCTGCGAGGGCGATTGCTGCTTCTAGTAAAGGTTGTACCGGGCATGATTTAGCTTCAAGGTCTCCCGATGTTCTGTCTTCATCGTTTGGTGCTGAACTACATGGCATGGTGGAGATGGCGCTCCACCCGCTTCGCATGTTAGAGGGCTCTTTATGCTTGTGGTTGGCACGTGCAACCAGCTTGTTGGAGAGGGCAGAGGTGTCCGAGGGCGCGCATGGGTTGAGCCCTACCTCACAAGGACCTTGCTCGTCGGGCATCGTCGTTGATGGCTATGATAGCCTGGCTTAATAGGGATGATAGACTACTCATATCAATAAGGAATTTCTTCTTTTCCGGGAGCCCATTCGGAAAGAACTCCAAAGTTAAGCGTGCTCAGTTTGGAGTAATTTCAGGATGGGTGACCGACCGAAAAGTTGCTCCCGGGTGCGCACGAGTGAGGACAAAGTGCGCAGGAAAGACTAGTATTGATCTGTGGGGCCAGTCTATATCCCGCCAGGAGTAACGACCGCCGGCGGGTGTGTCCGGGGCGTTACAAGTTGGTATCAGAGCCGACCCTCGCGTTTACACGGATGTTTGCGGGCAGGTGCGCGGTTATGTTGTGCATGACGTTTGTGACCCGTCGTGGCACATGGCATGGCACATGTGCCGGACTGGATGCACAGACGTATGTGCCAAGAGGGAATGTTCCTGTGGCCCGACGATGACGTCGGTTCCTCTGAGTGGGGGTGTATGTGATAGCCTGGCTTAATAGGGATAATAGACTACTCATATCAATAAGGATTCCTTTTCCGGAAGCCCATTTGGAAAAAACTCCAAAGTTAAGCGTGCTCAGCTTGGAGTAATTTCAGGATGGGTGACCGACCGGGAAGTTGCTCCCGGGTGCGCACGAGTGAGGACAAAGTGCGCAGGAAAGACTAGTATTGATCTGTGGGGCCAGTCTAGATCCCGCCAGGAGTAACGACCGCCGGCGAGTGTGTCCGGGGCGTTACAATGGCCCATTGTCGACGGTGCAGGCGTCACCGGTGGCAGAAGATGGGTACCAAGATGATGTTGTGAAAAACATCGACTGTGTTCTGTTGATGCCATCGGAGTTGGGTGATCCCGTGGAGCCTTGTGTTTTGGTGCCTGCAGACCACCACAAGATGGTCTCCATCGGCAAGGTGACCGATGGGTCCAACCTTGCTGCTGCTAGCTCTGGCAATGTGTGGGCTGCTGGAAATGGCTGCACTTTGGCGAAAGGGTGTGATACCAATTTTCATGACTTCACCGAGCTAATTAAAGGTCTCCTTGCCATGTCTTCAATCACCCAAGGTTTGGATCGCCTTGTCAATGAGAGAAAGGTCAAAAATGTCAACCAAGTGATGAATGCCACCTTGGGCAAGACAACCCTTGCAACATGTTAGTCTCAAGGCTGGGTTTCCCCCTCCGGTGTTTCTCATTTTGGGAGTAGTCCGCTTGAGAAATTGTGGAGTGGTTGTTGTGGTGCGTAGTGGTGGGCATCTTCTGTTGTTTGCCATGTTAGCACGAATGGACGGGGCTCTAGGTGCGTCATGATTTCGAGAGGGTTTGTTTCTGTTTGTATCGGTTTTCCCTCGGTTTTCCATAATTAACTGGGCAACTATCTTCTTCTTAATTAATGAAAAAGGCAAAGTTTTTGCCTTCGTTTCAAAATCAAAAAAAAAGAAAAAAAAAGATGAATCCCTTTGTCATCGTGTGCCTTTTCACGTCCCTTGGCTAACGAATGATGCATGTGAATAGTACGGAGTTAATTCATGTTCAACCGATTGAATTTCGTTTCTGTTCCCACTGCGACGAGTTCAAACGACGGCATGCATTCCGAGTTAATGCCAGCTCACCGGGAGGCTAAACGACTTCCAAGTCCCCATCATGCGACCGTGCGCTGGCGCCTTCACTTCCTTCGCCTAGAAAAGCCCTATGCGCATATGTATGGCCTGTACTACAGTGTAGGAAGTGATCTGCTAGCCTGCGACGCACCTCACATTCCTCTTTTGTTTTCGCCATGGTCAGCAACTCCACCGCTGCAGCTAGCCATGGCCAGCAACTACCCAAGACCACGTCGAGATGCCTGACCCCGAGCTTCACCGCAACGCACGATTTCGAGGTGACAAGCTACCCGCTGCTCCAGGGCATCGGTGTCGAAAAGCTCGTCAGCTCGACCGTCTTCAGCGTCGGTGGCTTCCGGTGGACAATCAGTTTCTTCCCGGACGGCGTGATACATGGCAGTTTCGGCAACGCTTCGGCGTTCTTGAACTGTCTTAGCCCAGAAAAGAATGTGAGGGCAAGGTTCACCTTGAACTTGCTGGACAAAAGTGGAACACAGGTCACCAAGTTTGAGGAGATGGAGTACGTCTTTACCACCAAATGCGTTTATCGGGGATATGCTCAGTTCGTCGGGAAATCGTGGCTGAAAGCATGGTCTTCTGACAATAATAGGAGCTTCATTATACGATGTGTTCTCACCGTGATCGGAGAACCCCGCACTGAGGTCAAGACGGACCGTGTTCTTGTTCCGGGGTGGAGTCTGCAAGACCAGCTGGAAGACATGCGTAAGAAGGGAGAAGGAGCAGATGTGACTTTCAGTGTGTGTGGCCAACTGTTCCATGCTCACAGGTGTTTGCTGGCTGCAAGATCTCCGGTTTTCAAGGCAGAACTGTTTGGTCCAATGAAGGAGAAGGCAACACAGAGCATCAAGGTGGAGGACATCGAGCCCCAAATCTTTGAGGCGCTTCTTCGCTTTGTGTACACGGATTCCATGCCTGATGATGAGCACTACAAAGATTGGAACACGGCCAAGCTTCAGCACTTGCTAGTTGCCGCGGATCGATATGGACTAGATGGGTTAATGGTGCTTTGTGAAAGCAAGCTCTGTGGGAGCATTGACGTGAAGACCGTTGCAACAACATTGGTTTTAGCAGAGCAGCACCATTGCAAGGATCTCCAAGAAGCTTGTGTTGAGTTCATGGCTCCACAGAATGTTCTACAGGCTGTTATGGCAACTGATGGATTTAAGCATTTGGTTGCGAGCTGCCCTCTGCTCATGAAGGACATATTGGACAAAATTTCCCGTACTGACTAGTCCTGCCTAGAGGGCAAACAATCCATCATCTACATTTCAATTTCTATCTTCTACCGTGATATTATGCATTGTTGTATGCATTTTGATGCTATTTTCATCATATATTTTAGTACTACTTCTAGGCTCATTTGGCAAAAGAAATTTCTCGGTTATTCCTTTCCTGAAGGGGATAATACTCTGCAGTCTGTGCACTTTCCCATTCTTCAGTTTATTCAGATAATTTCTACCCGATTGAAATCATTATGGTAAGAACATTTATCCGAGCATTGTGGCAATGTAGCTCTGTAGAATTACTCAAACCAATGAACAACTTTGAAGTGTACTAATTACAAACATACATCATTTCTTTTGTAAAATTGCACGTTCAAATCCATTCTAAATTAGGATTAACAAAATATTTGGATGTTTCAAATCGTCGGGAATCTTTACATAATGTAGAGTAAGTTTGAAAATACTCACAAATTTTCCTTTTGTGATGCTACTCAGTCTTTCCCAAATGATAAGTGCCACACGTGTGGCACGAAGTAACACCGCTCTGACATTTTTACAACTAAAATTGCCATCCGAAAAAAAAACAAAAATACTGAAACTTGCCATCAAACAGAAAGCTTCCATGCTTCACAACTAAAGTTACCATCCTCGGGTAACTAAAGTTGCCATCAAAAAACGTCAGGGCGAAATTGCTTTGTGCCACACGTGTGGCACTTATCAAGGTCCCAGTCTGGGGTTTGTAGAGTCATATGGCCAATTTGGCAAGAACAAGGCAAGTGGGAAAATCACTCGCAAAAAAAGGCAAGTGGGAAAATCCATAGAGAAAGTTGTGTTTCTTTTATGAATCCCTCACCTAAATTATCATTAGAAAAAGGCCAAAACGCCTAGGGTTTTGTACAGAGAGGGGTAATTTACAGGGCAGCTCCAAAAGGCAGAGCCAAAACCACCAAACCCAGAGAAACTAACGCAACATGAACATGCGAATCCAAACGTCAACGTGGCTCTGGTGGTCAACCCGAAACCGAGACCTTCATAGGACCGTGTCATCGCGACAGTTTTCATTAATTGTGGCATCCAGAGAGGGCGTGTCTTCCTGGAAGACCATGACATTTTGTCGTTTCCACAGATGCAAGCAACAGAGGAGCAAAAAAAGCAGAAGGTGATGCAGCCGTGAACACCGGAGCAACGTCGAAGAGATGTAGATTCCTGACGAAGGTACCGGTCGGAGATAGCCCGAGGTGTTAAGTATAGATGTTACATTGTCATGTTCAGTTACTGTATGATTTAGTCAAGCCCCATTAGCAAGCCCACGTCGCATGATTAATGCACGATGGCAAACTGTAACCTCCATGTACTGACCCTATATGTACTCGACACTCTGAAGAAATGAAAGACAAGCATTACAGTTCTATTCAGTTTACAAATTAACATGGTATCAGACTAGTTTCGATCCTCTATCTCTCCCATGGCCGGCGACGACGGCGCGGCCAGCGCCGCCACCCAACTAGGCCCTCTCGGCCACCTACCTCCACCACCAAACCCGCCCCCTCCCAACTCCGTCCTCCCCGCCGCCACTCTCCTTGCTCCAGCCTCACTCAGCGACACCATCGTCGACGTTACTCCCTTTATTCCCCTTGTCCTCGACCTCCAGCAACACAACTATTACCATTGGAGGCATCTCTTCATCGTCCACCTCGGCCGCTGCGGACTGCGTCACCACATCGACCCCGACGCGTCCACGTCGCCCGCCGATCCCCAGTGGGTCAAAGACGAATTCGCCGTGCTGCAATGGATCTACACGAGGATCAGCTCCGAGCTCTTCGGCCTGCTTCCGAAGGATGGTGCCACGGCGGCCGTCGTTTGGTCGGAGCTTCGCCCTCTTTTTCAGGATAATCGCGACGCTCGCGTCCAATTCCTGGAGACGGAGATGAGGACGCTCCGGCAACGCGACGAACCGGTGGGCCAGAACGCGCAACGTCTCAAGGCCATGGCGGACGAGCTGCACGAGTTGGGGACCCCCGTCGACGACCGCACCATGATCGGCTGCCTCCTCGCCGGCATCAGCGACAAATTCGACCACGTCACGTCTCTGATTCCTCTGCTTCGCCCGGCGCCGCCCTTCTCCGAGGTTCGATCCATGCTCCAGCGCGAGGAGAAGAAGCTGAACCGCAAGGGCCAGGAGCACTCCACGTTCTACACCACCAATCGCCAACCAGACGCGCCCCAACCGCCGCCTCGACCACCTGCACCGCCACGACCGCCAGGGGTCAGTCCCAATTACAGAGGGAAGAACCCCATCCCCGGTTTCCAGCATCCGCGGCAACAGGCGAAGGCAACCGGCTCCACCAGCACTCAGGCCAGCAGCGCCACTTCGTCACCAACCGTCGCACAGCGCCCACAAGCCGATCCATGGACAGGCCTCGTTCAGGCATGGCCTGTCCCGTGGACAACCGGCGCCTCCTATGGCGCCCCTCCATGGCAACCGCCACCGACGTGGCAACCAGTGGCCCCTGCTCCGCGCCCGATTGGCAGTCCCGGCCTTCTCGGTCGGCCACCGTCTCAGGCGTACACCATGTATGCTCCGATGTACCAGCCTCTTCAACAGTCTACTACACCGTACATGGCCCATGCTCCTGCTACTGCACCATACATGGCCCCTGCTCCTGTTTCTGCACCGGCTGCATCTTCGACACCCCCCAGCTGGGATCAGGCGGCATTTCTTCACGCGATGAACGCCTACACCAACACAAACGACAGCGGCTGGATCATGGATTCCGGGGCAACTGCACACATGTCGGGCTCATCTGGTATGCTGTCACATATCCAACCCATCTCTTCTCTTCCTCCTATCATTGTTGGAAATGGCTCTACTCTTGCTGTTTCACATCTTGGCAACTCTGTTTTTCACAATTCTCATAGACCTCTGTATCTTCGTAACATTCTAGTCGCCCCCTCTCTTATCAAGAACTTAATCTCTGTGCGACAATTCACTACTGACAACTCTGTATCTGTTGAATTTGACCCTCTTGGCCTCTCTGTGAAGGACCTGGCCACTCAAGTACTGATCGCGCGGCATAACAGCTTCGGCGACCTGTATCCATTCCCAAGCTTCGCCTCGACTTCGTCTCGCGACTCTGCAGCCCGAGCCTTCGTCGCGTCTGTCAACCTTTGGCATCGTCGACTAGGACATCCTAATAGTCAACTTGTATCCAATTTACTTCAGCAATTTAGCATTCCCAGTAGCAAAGATCCTCATGAGCCAGCGCTCTGCGAAGCCTGCCAAAGAGGAAAGCATGTTAGGCTCCCGTATTCCCCTTCCCTCACTTGTACTTCTGCTCCTTTCGAGCTTCTACATTGTGATATATGGACATCGCCTCTATTAAGCATCTCTGGTTTCAAGTATTACCTTGTGATTGTTGATGACTTCACACACTTCATGTGGACTTTCCCTCTGCGAGCCAAGTCTGATGTGCACACTATCTTTGTGAACTTTCAGCGTTATGTGTCCACCCAACACTCCACTCCCATAAAGCTTATCCAATGCGATAATGGCGGCGAATTTGATAACACCCGCACCAGAGAATTCTACTTAACCCATGGCATCGCCCTTCGCTTCTCCTGCCCTTACAGCTCGCCGCAGAATGGTAAAGCTGAGCGAGCCCTGCGAACTTTGAATGATATCGTCAGGACTCTACTCATTCAAGCCTCCATGCCCGGTGACTATTGGGTCGAAGCGCTTCGCACAGCGACTCTGCTTCTTAACATCCGACCTCACAAATCAGCCCCATCCACCACCCCATACTCCCTACTCTACAATTCACCACCACCATTTGACACCCTCAGAGTTTTTGGGTGTCTTTGTTATCCCAATATCACAGCCACAGCCAAACACAAACTTGCTCCACGATCGCTTCCATGTGTCTTCCTTGGTTACCCTGACGAGCATCGTGGATATCGGTGCTTAGACCTGAACTCTGGCCGTGTTCTTATTTCCCGTCATGTCGTTTTCGACGAAACCTCTTTTCCATTTGCCAACCATCCTCACAAATCCACGCTTCCGCCACCGTCTGCTCCTCTAATTTCCCATCACCCAACCTTTGTGCCCTCCTCATCCTCTTCTCCGACTACTGCACAATCACAACCCATTGCCCAGCCTTCTCCTCCACAACCCACCCCACTCACACCCTCTGCTACACCGTCCCCTGTAGCTTCTTCATCCACTGCTGCCTCCCCTGAAACCCCTGTCCTACCAGCACGCGCCGTCCCTGTTCCTATTCCTGCCAACCCTCATAAGATGACCACACGCGCTAAACTGGGATTTGGTTTTCCTAAACGTCGTCTGAACCTCATGGCCACTACCAGCACAATCTCTCCCATCCCGAAAACCTATCGCTCTGCTCTTAATGATCCACATTGGCGTGATGCCATGCGCTCTGAGTACGACGCTTTCATCCAAAACGACACCTGGGATCTTGTACCTCGACCACCCACAGCCAACATTGTATCCGGCAAATGGATATTCAGACACAAGTTTCATGCGGATGGCTCTCTTGCCCGCTACAAGGCTAGATGGGTCTGTCGCGGCTTCTCACAGCAACCTGGCATAGATTATGACGAAACCTTCTCTCCAGTTGTGAAACCCAGCACCATACGCACTGTGCTCTCCATTGCTGTTTCTTCCTCATGGCCAATTCACCAACTCGACGTAAAGAATGCTTTTCTCCATGGCTCCTTAACTGAAACAGTTTACTGCCATCAACCCCAAGGCTTCGAAAACCCCTCTCTTCCTGACCACGTCTGTCTTCTCAAGAAGTCCTTGTATGGCCTTAAACAGGCCCCCAGAGCTTGGTTTCATCGCTTTACCACTTTTATAAACTCCATTGGCTTCACTTCCTCCAAATCCGATAATTCACTCTTTGTATACCATTCTGCTAATGCCACTGCCTATCTTCTCTTATATGTAGATGATATAGTTCTCACCGCTTCCTCTGATGCATTTCTCACCTCCATCATTGCCTCTCTCAATTCTGAGTTTGCCATGACCGATCTAGGTCACCTCCATCATTTTCTAGGTATTTCCGTTAGCCGGTCTTCTTCTGGCCTCTTTCTTTCTCAGCAACAATACATCATTGAGCTCCTTGACCGGGCAGGCATGACCAATTGCCAATCTGCACGCACCCCTGTCGACACTGGGCCAAAGCTGGACTCCACAGGCCCTCTTGTTTCTGATCCCACCATGTATCGCAGTCTCGCCGGTGCATTACAATATGCAACTCTTACACGTCCTGACATTGCTTATTCTGTCCAGCAGGCTTGCCTATATATGCATGACCCACGTGAACCTCACCTCAATCTTGTCAAGCGCATCCTGCGCTATCTTAAAGGAACTCTTCACCTTGGCCTCAACCTCAACAAATCCTCCCCAACTACATTGACAGCATACTCAGACGCTGACTGGGCTGGTTGCCCCGAAACCCGGCGTTCGACCTCTGGTTTTTGTGTGTATTTAGGTGACAACCTGATCTCCTGGTCTTCAAAACGGCAGCACACTGTCTCGCGCTCATCAGCTGAAGCAGAGTATCGCACAGTTGCCCATGTTGTTGCCGAGACGGTCTGGTTGAAGCAGCTTTTACAGGAACTTCATCGCCCTATCACCACTGCAACCATTGTGTATTGCGACAATGTTTCTGCCATGTACCTTTCTGCTAACCCTGTGCAGCACAGACGGACAAAACACATCGAGATTGACCTGCATTTTGTCAGAGAACGAGTTCAGCTCGGTGAAGTTCGGGTGTTACATGTGCCAACCAGCTCGCAGTTTGCTGACATTTTCACAAAGGGTCTTCCTACTGCAGTGTTTCAAGACTTTCGTACCAGTCTCAGCATATCTGAAGATGTAGCTGACACTGCGGGGGGATGTTAAGTATAGATGTTACATTGTCATGTTCAGTTACTGTATGATTTAGTCAAGCCCCATTAGCAAGCCCACGTCGCATGATTAATGCACGATGGCAAACTGTAACCTCCATGTACTGACCCTATATGTACTCGACACTCTGAAGAAATGAAAGACAAGCATTACAGTTCTATTCAGTTTACAAATTAACACGAGGCGCTGCCAAAACCGCATTGCAAATTCTCAGCCGAAGATAAGGTGATCCGTAGTCTCAAATGTAGCCGTGCAGCAAGGACAGCCCGGCTCCGGCGCGGTGATGACCGTCTTAATGCATATAATTAAAGAACATGGGGGGGGGGGGGGGGGGGGGGAATAAAATGACAAACAAAAAACAAATAATGTTGAAAAGAACAGAGTATCAAAGGAAAAAAGAAACAAATAATGTACAAAATAAAAGAAACAAAGAAAAGGAGAAGAAAAAAAGGAAAATTATGTGCTTTTTCGAGCAACCAAATTATGTGTTTGCTTGGTGCAAACAAAACGTACTCGGCAAACAATTGTTTGCCGAGTGCAAAACAGGGCATTCGGCAACAATTTGTTTGCCGGGTGCAGAAAAAAATGCACTCGGCAAAGAATTATTTGCCAGGTGCCCGACGTTATGCAGTCAACAAACCAACCGACACTGGGCAAAGTCACGGATTCCTCAGTTCGGCCGTATTGCTTTATATATATGTTTTGGGGAAAGCTGTATAAGTAGGCGCGTATGTATAGGAAGTTTTTGTGCAAGAGCTTGCAACGCCTGCTGGGAGTAATCTTGCCTCTCAATATGATTACTGTCACGTAATTAGTTTAGTTAGTGTACTAGTATATCCGGTTGGTTTCCACGCTGGGTACTACTACTAGGCTTGTTCATGTTGGTGTAGTAGTTCGAGTGATAGTAGGTTAATTTCCTAGTGAGTCCGGCTTGCATGCAAGTTTCCGAGTAGGCTTAGATAGCTTAGTTTGGTTATATGTCCAAATAGGAATCAAGGTTGCCCGTGTGTTTATATTAGGAAAGTAAACACGCTGAGTCCGAGTCCGTCTTGCCGTCATGGTTAGTTCCAGAGTCATACGTGTGGATATATATACATGCACTATGGCATGAGTTTGTAAAAGTGGAAGATTTTTTGAGAGGAAATAAAGATAATTACTAGACGTTTCATTGTCCAAAGTTTTTTGCGCTTGGTGAATTCCAACGACGACGTCCGTCACATTCCTCTTTGCCATGGCTAGCAACTTCACCTCTGTAGTTAGCCTTCCCAAGACGTCGTCAAGATGTATCTCCGAGAGCTTCACCGCGACGCACGATTTCGAGGTAACCAATTACCCCGAGCTCGACGGCATGGGCGTCGGGGAGTTCGTTAGCTCAAGCACATTCAGCGTTGCTGGCTACGATTGGAAGATCGACTTCTACCCGGATGGGTGCTGCTGGGAGGATTCTACCGGCATTGCGTCAGCCTTTCTCCACTGTGTCAGCGAGCCGGCGAAGGACGTGAAAACCAAGTTTACCTTGAATATGCTGGTAAAAGAGGGCAAAGCACGGGTGTTGGTAACCAGCTTGGCTTTTCATAAGTTTGAACATGTCTTCTCGCCAGAAAGTGCCGTCTGGGGGTTGTCCCAATTCGTTCAGAAATCAGAGCTGAAATCATGGACCAACGTCAAAGGTTGCTACTTGATTATACGATGCATTCTCACCGTTACAAAAGAGCCTCGAACCGTGACTAAGAGGAACCTTGTCGTGGTACCGCAGCCGAATCTGCAAGACCATCTCAGGCACATGTGGAAAGATGGACAAGAAGCAGATGTGACGTTCAATGTGTGTGGCCAATTGTTCCATACTCACAGGTGTTTGCTGGCTGCAAGATCTCCGGTTCTCAAGGCACAACTATTTGGTCCCATGAAGGAGAAGGCGAGCATCAAGGTTGTCGACATCGAGCCCCTAGTCTTCGAGGCGCTTCTTCACTTTGTCTACACAGATTCCATGCCTGATGACGAACACTCCAAAGATGGGAAAACGGCAAAGCTTCAACACTTGCTAGTCGCCGCGGATCGATATGGGCTAGACAGGTTAAGGGTGCTTTGTGAAAGCAAGCTCTGTGAGAGCATTGACGTGGAGACTGTGGCGACAACACTGGTTTTAGCAGAGCAACACCATTGCAAGGATCTCAAGGAAGCTTGTGTTGAGTTCATTGCTACATGGAATGTGCTACCGGCTGTTATGGCGACTGATGGATTCAAACATCTGGTTGCAAGCTGTCCTCTGCTCATGAAGGAAATATTGGACAAAGTTTCCTCTAGTAACTAGTCCTGTCCAGAGGACAAACAATCATCTACGTACGTTTCTATTTCTCTGTTTTACCGTGATATTATGCATTCGTGTATGCATTTTGATGCTATTTTCATCATATCAATTTTAATAGTACTACTTCAATGCTCTTTTGACAAAAAAAGTTGTCTCGGTTCTTCCTTCCCTGAAGGGGATAATACTCTGCAGGCTGTGCACTGTCCTATTCTTCAGTTTATTCAGATAATTTCTACCCGTTTGAAATTATTATGGTAAGAACATTTATCCGAGTATTGCAGTAATTTAGCACCTGGTGGTCATTTGAGTGTTTAACTGTTTATGCACTGTGTACATTACTGTCACTTTCGATTAACCCATGCCTGGAACAGCTAGCAGTGGAGCTAGCTGCGGAGACGAGCCATTTGTGGCCAGGAAATTCAGTCTTGATGAGGTCAAATATAAGTAAAAGCATTTTTGTTTTTTTACTCCTTTTCTTTTGCATGTTGATCGGTTGTCGGTGGAACTTACGGGTTTGTCGGTGTAGTATATTAACAATCATGTCTACAAATAATGGTAGAAAAAATGCAGTAATCATGTAGACTAATTAATAATGCTAGAGCTTTTAAAAAAAATGCTAGAGCACATGTACCTAATGTGGTCAGTCAAATCCAGTGGGCTAATTCTGTCATCATGCGTGACTGTATGTCCGTATCAAGGCATAACGAGAGAAAAGTTGGGACACTGATAGCAACACGTTCTCCACCAAATCCCACGGCCGTACACAAAGGGGAAAAGGTATTACAGGAAGGCGCCCAGGTTCGGTGTGCCCGATCTCTATCATGGCAGGAAGACGTTCAAAGTTGAGGGCTCGGATGACGAAGGGTCAAAGCAGGTCAAATTTGAGAGGCTGAACCTCTGAGCCTCTGAAGGGACATGGAGATAGTACTTTGCAGTATAACTATATATCATTGGAGAAGCATCATTCCCAGAGGCAAGATGACGGTGATGCGTCGGGAGGTATTCTTCTCCCTCATGCTCTAGGAGGAGGAGGCCGTCGTCTCCCATGGAGTTCCCCCGTTCATCACTTCATGGCTCAAGTTTGTTGTCCATTCAGGTAGGGAGGAGGAGAGTTTGGTCGTTGTGATGCTTACTCCTTGTGTTCGATGGGATAGCATCTCATCCTCCTCCTCTTCCTGCGTGTAGTTGCAGTTTGATTGTAATTGTAACAAGGCAAATGATCTTTGATGAGTAGAGAATTAACATAGTCGCCTCTTTGCAGCTACTTGTGTTTGTTTTGTTTTGTGTTAATTTTGATGCCCCCCCGAAAAGCAAATGTGTGTTTCTGTGTGCGACAATGACTATGATTGGACTGTGCATCCCCTTTGAACTTCAAATCTTGAGGGTATCTCAATGCAGAAGCTTCAGATGCGGGAGTCGTTTCTGAGCCAATACGTACGTATTCTGGCAAGATGCACGCTGTTTCTCTACAAATTTCGCTTACCATGGCATGCATCTTCCATGCAAAAAATAAAAATGGCATGCATCCTACAATTCACATGACACGCCTAGCTCAGCACGAACTCGTTTATCCATTCAAACGCCAAACATGAACGGACGCTCGAACCAACAACATAAATATGTGACTGCAAAAAAAGTACATATGCTATAAACTCATTCACAAAAGACCGAGTACTCGGTAATCGATCAAAAGATAAGCGAGTTCCAAACAAAGTTAATTCGAAGGGAAGAGTTAAACAGTAAGCCTTTTTTGGGGAACATGCCAACACCGTGTGGAGCTTGAAGAACAGGCTCAAAGCATGGAAGACTACATGTCCACACGAGGAATATAACGGTGAAGAAATAGCTTGTTCTAGTTGTACCAAACAAAAACATAGTTTGCACCCTAGACCAGAACCTTAGTCGTTGGATCTTGGCGTTATCATAAGGTGATTCCTGGACGAAATAGTTCTTCTCGAGGCCAATCCGGACCTCCTTGCCGTCAATGAAGCATACTTCCGGTCCATGGCTGACAAGCGGATTGTTGACCGTGACCGCGCCGAGCGCGCCAGCCTCAAAGACGACCAAAACCAATTGCTCAACGAGCTCCTCGAGGAGGACACTAAACCATGGAGCCGGTCCATCACCAACAACGACGAAGCTGAGACCTCCCACGGCCCCTCGGTGATCAACGTCTCATCTCCCGACTCGGATGACAACTTCGATACCTACCTTAACCGGAAAGACAAGAAAGATGAGTAGAGCTACTAGTATTTAGAACTACTAGCTACTAGTAGAGTTTATATATGCTGGTGTCCACTTGATCAAATGTAGTAGGCATGGACTCCTTAAATATGCTTCCAATGTTTAATTATGCAATGAACTAGTTCAAATGTGTGTTAGAAATGAGATTGCGTAAAGAATTGTGTTCAATTTTTTAAGGGACTAAGTTATAGGGGTCTGCTAGATGAGCGGAAGTCATTTCCCTAAAAAATTAGGATAGTGGGAGAGGGGGAAGATTTTTGACTTTGAGGATAGGGGACTTGCAAGAGATGCTCCAACATTTAATGTGTTAGGCCAATTGTTCCATGCTCACATGTGTTTGCTAGCTACAGGCCTCCGATTTTCATGGCATAACTAGTTGGTCCAATGAAAGAGAAGGCAACACACAACATCAAGGTCGACATCAAGCGCCCAATATTTGAGGAGATTCTTCCCTTTGTGTACACAGGTTAGATATGTGATGACGAACACTCCAAAAGGGAAACCACAAAATTTCAACACTTGCTAGTTGCTGGGAATCGCTATACTGCTAGATATGTTAAGGATACTTTGTAGAAGCAAGCTCTGTTGAGACCATTGATGTGGAGTCGACCATCGGGAGGTGTAGGGTTGTGGGAGGCGGCAGGAGTCGACTGACAGTCGCGACCTCAACCTTGAGATACTAGTGGCGGTTGGTCGAATCGGGGCCGACAAACGACCGATTTGAGGGCGGCGGCGGGGGAAATGGAAGGGGTGCGGGGTCGACTAGGGTTCGGGAGGGGGGGGGGGGTATAACCGATGTCGGGCAAATAGGTCGGTGCGTTGGTCGCCACGACATGAATTTGGGAGGTGAGGAGCCTCCCTATGTTTAGTGAGAATGGTCTCCTTTAGACTTAGTCAAGTGGAGGCAACTTTCGGGGATAGAACTCAATTTTTATGCACTAATTGTTTGTGGCATCTTCTAGCTAGGGTCTAATCCCTCAAAACAGAAGGTTTCTCCTCAAATATGACTTTTGAGGCATCTAGGAGATGCTCTTATGAGCATCTACATTATCTCCTCTCCTCTAATATCTAAACATAATTTCTCCTATTTTCAGATTTCACGTTTGTGATCTCATTGATTATTCACAACATTCGCTCCTATATTTCCCTATTCAATAGCGTGAACAGCTTCAGTACAATCTGATGCAACTATCGCCTCCTGCAGGTTAAGATCCCGCGCTAGACGCAAAGCCGCACGGCAAGCGATAGCTTCAGCAAGGAAGGATCAACGACCCATTCAATTACAAAGACCAAAGCCCCCATAAACTCTCCCCTTCACTTCTAATGATTGCGTCCGTTGCACACTCCATGTTCTCTGTTGAGATCGCACCATCAATATTTCCCATGGCTGCACCTTCTGGCAACTGCACGCACCTCGAAGGCGCCAAAAATCTTATTGGATGTCAAGCTTGCAGCATCTCAATATCCTTGACCTCCCCGCGCATAAACTTGGCAGTGGGGAAAGAACTTTGATATTTATCCTCGTGCAAAACATCTCTCTTGGCCTTCCATAGTGCCCACATTGTGACGATCACCTTCACATAGCTTTGCTCCGGCAATGCTTCCTCTTGTTTGAACAACCAGTTCTTTGCATGAGCCTCACCATAAAGTCTCACTTTTTCATACACCTCCTCATCAACTAGAACCTAAACACTCCTTGCCGTACGACATTCGAGAAGAGCATATCTCCCGAATCCTCCTTAACTTCACATATAGCACAAGTGCTTTCTGCCGCCATGTGTGTTAGTGATGTGCCACGTCGGCGTTGGCAAACTCTAGCACACCTGATGCCACGCGAATACTTTCACCTTGGCCTGTATTTTATGTTTCCACCTTGGTCCATGCTATCTCTTCACCCCTCAGGATGGAGCTCCCCAATCTCCCATGTAGCCATGCTTCATGTCTATATCGGGTATTGATTAACATACGGTATGACGACTGCACTATAAACTTGCCGGATTTTCTGTAAAAAACATGCCCAACAATTATCGAATTTCGTTGTGGCCTCCGCATCCATAGACAGAAAATGCTACTCCAATAAATGATCATTACATGCCATCACCGGTTGATCTATAATAACGAGACCAACTTAGGCTTGTTGCGTGGTGCCATAGGCCTCATCATGGTCTCCCTTGGGGGCCAATTCTCATTCCATACATGAGTAGAATTACCATCTCTTGGTTAGTTTCTTCCCAGGACGTCAGCTCGCCGGCGGCCGAAAGCTGAGAGATTTTGTGGAGGCCTATGCGCCCAGGTGCCGATCCTAATTTTTTTTACGAAAAGGCTGCGGAGTCTTCATGTGCCTTTCAGAGGGCGCCTCTTTGTCTCGCTTATAGCGATACAGGGGTAACCTTGCCTTATGGAGCGCCCTAAGTGGGCCCACCTATTAGAATTAGTCTACCCGTTTCATTTTTTCCTTTTGTTTTTATTTTGAAACATTCTAAATACATATATTAAAAAATAATTTAGTTAATTTACTTTTAAAAACTTAAATAAATGTTCATTGCGAAAAATGTTAACACAGTGTAAAAAAGTTTGTTAACGTATTTTAGAAAAAAAAATGCTGATGGTGACATTTAAATCCTGTTCACTCATCGGGCATCAATAGTGACTACTTGACAATAAGGTGCCATCTGACCGTCATCGAAAAACCACGCACCGTGGTTAACAGGAGCGACCTTGTCTCGGCTCCGCAACCGAATTTGGCAGACCATCTCCAGCAGATGTGGAAGGGTGGACAAGGAGCAGATGTGACATTTAGTGTGTCTGGCCAATCGTTCAAAGCCCACAGATGCTTGTTGGCTGCACGATCTCCGGTCTTCAAGGCGGAGCTCTCCGGCCCGAGCCCGACAAAGCAGGAGGCCACACATTGCATCACTATTGAAGACATTGAGCCTCCAATCTTTGAAGCGCTACTTCACTTTGTCTACACGGATTCCTTGCCAGATGACAACAAGCACTACAAAGAAGGCAAAACTGTGAGACTGCAGCGATTGCTGGTTGCGGCGGATCGGTATAGATTGGACAGGTTGAAGGCGCTTTGTGAACGCAAATTGTGTGAAAGCATTGACGTGCAGATGGTTGCAACGACACTGGTTTTAGCTGAGAAACACGGTTGCAAGGATGTCCTACAGGCTACAGGCTTGCATTGAGTTCATGGCTCCACCTGAAGTGCTATGTGCTGTCATGGCAACTGATGGATTCAAGGATTTGGTAGCAACTTGTCCTTCTGTCATGAAGGATATATTGGACAAGGTGTCAAATGGCGACTAGTTGAGAGGACAGATGATCATGTGCTTAATTATGTTTATGCAGGGTACTAGATTTTTGTTAGCCATGTTCAGTTATCTACATTGTACTCCCTCCGTTCAAAGTCTTTGTAGAGATTCCACTATGGACCACATACGAATGTATATAGATGCATTTTAGAGTGTAGATTCACCCATTTTGCTTCGTATGTAGTCCATGTGAAATCTCTCCAAAGACTTATATTTAGGAACGGAGGGAGTAGTATGCATGTATTACCATGATGTTATCATGCATCCGTTGACGCTTTGTAATGCCATTTTTATATCATAATAATCTTTATTACTACTTCAACACATAATTATGCAAGTAAGTAGCATTAATGTTATCTCAGGGTTTTTTAGAGAGCTTGGCTGATTAGTTGCAGACTCAGTACAAATTTAAAGACACTTTCAAAACAGGCCGTGGCAATTTCGACTCATCAGTTTTTTCAGATTTTTGCTACGTGATGGAATATATTACTCCATCCGTTCCTAAATATAAGTCTTTTTAGAGATTTCAATATTGACTACATACGGAGCAAAATGAGTGAATCTACATTCTAAACTATGTCTATATACATTCGTATGTAGTCCATATTGAAATCTCTAGAAAGACTTATATTTAGGAAGGGAGGGGGTACAATGCATGCATGTTCGGAAGTATATCAAAGAACATAAGGCCAAATACATGTGGGTATGGGGTCCACATTTTGTTTTTAAATTTGGAGTAGTGCCCAAAAAAATCGTTAAAAATACTAGATAAATTCAAAAAATTCCAATTTTTTTGTGGGGAAAGATGCCCGAGTGCGTGATGTCTGTGCCAAATTTCAGAGCATTTGGATGTCTGAGTAGCTCTCAGCGAAAAAGACAAATTTAGGGTCTGTAAAAAATGTTTACTGTTCGGCCCCAATTTTTACTTTTTTTGCTAAGAGCTACTTAGATGTCCAAATGCTTTGAAATTTGGCACGCACCTCACGCACCCAAACTTCTTCCATGCAAAAAAAAAAAAAACAGATTTTTTGAATTTTTCTAGTATTTTTTTTTGAAGTTACTGTTCACCGGGTGCATCTGAGCCCGGGCTCAGAATTGGATATTTGTATCAATAGAAACTTTTTTCACATACGAATTTAACACTTTGTGATAATGCATGTCATTTATTATTTCTCGAACCGGTGGTCAAAGGCAACCTCAAAAAACATATTAGGCCTTATTTAAGTGAATAGAGGGAGTATGTTCTTTTAGTTAAGGATAGCCATTATATTTTAAATCATTAGAAAACGAATTGATTTGAACTGCATAACCCATCTATTTGGTCCTATAATTTTGAATGGTAGGTAGTATAAGTAGGAGCTTTGCTACATCTACGTAGTCTTATGTGAGTTTACGTGTCGAATATGAGGTGGCAATGTTTAATTGGGCTTAGTGGGGGCGCGGGGCCCACCCAAAAATTCGCGGGGGGGGGGGGGGGGGGGGGGGGGGGATGTTTAGCACGTGGGAAGTTAGGTTTCGTAACTTTACGTAATAGTTTACGTAAGGGTACCATATTTTCGGTATAGGTAGTGCCCTATTAGTTTGTCAAGTTCACTTAAAAACATTTTAGGAAGGGATAATGCAATCTCTGTGGGGCTAGCAATCGGGAAGGCACGGCAGCCGTCGATCAAGTCCACTCTGTCATGGAAATGTTACCAAAGCAATCATTGTTTCTTCGTCTGTTGTGTTCTAGCCCAAACCGCATAATGCATACATTTCTTACACGTTTTGCAAATATGGTCTGGCCGAAAGCATATAATTCTTTTGGACTCCTCAAAATCCCGCATGTCACCCCAAACGTTTTTTCATAGCAACTTTAGTTGACGCGAGGTGGCAACTTTAGTTGTTAAAACATGGCAACTTTGTCTCAGTTCGGTTTTTTTTTCCAAAAAATTACCATGTTTACCAACCTCGCAGAACTAAAGTTGTCATGAAAAACGTTCGGGTTGCCATGCTTAAAATCTGAAGGTTCAGGATTTATCATTATTTATTCTTTTTCATGTTGGGAAAATTGACGTGGGTTAAAATCAAACGATGTGTTTTAGGCCATACTTATTGGCCTAGGGCAGTGCAATGATTTTTTTTCCGTTGTAACGCATGGACATATTTGCTAGTCTCGTAAAATGCATACAACTCCGAGGACGCACGCCCGTCGCCCGTAAGAAGGGCACCTAACGCTAGGGTTTCTTATGCCTCTCGCCGGCGTCGCCGCCGGTCTGGCTCGTCTCCTGTGCCCTTAGGGCCATGGAGGCGCAATGGATCCCGGCCATTGCCGGCGGGAGGATCCCGTTTTTGAATGTTTTTCTGAGTTTTGTTAGGGTTTGTGTCCTCCTCAGGGAGATGAGGCGGCGGCGGCTCTCTGAAGATGGAATAAGGTTCACGCCGCCTAGCCCCCATCCCGGCGGTGCTTCTAGCATCATCGAAGGTCGTGTGGAGGTTTGTCTCCAACGGATCTCGTGGGATTCGGCCGGCGTTTCTCTTCGGTGGATCCAATCTTCATTTGTCCGTGTTAGTGTGTCTACAGGTTGGATCCTTCCGATCTACGCTTCTCTTCATTGGCGACGGTTGTTGTTCTGGTGCACTGCTCCTGTAGGACTTTAGCACGACGACTTCCCGACTGTCTACTACAACAAGGTTTGTCCGACTCTAGTGATGGAGGGGCGATGACGGCGGCGCGCCTTCGGCTCGCTCCAGTGCTTGTAGTCGTCGCTAGGTGGTCTACGGACCTGGATGTAAATTTTACTTCTGGTGTTCTTTGTACTATTTTAACAGTTGATGAATAGATCGGAAGTTTTTCTCGGGAAAAAAATACAACTCCGGTGTCGTACGAATTATTTTGGGCATTTCACCGCGCCAGATTGTTCTGATTTATGAACAGATCACTTTACTGAAACGTAGCAAAGGGGTCGAGTCACAAGGCATGTAGCGCCCACATTTGACACGCACACAGTGCACATTATCTTTGTGTTGTTCTGATGAAGTTGAGTCACAAGGCATGGAGTGTTATATCTTGCCTCAGCTACCAGTAACTCAATACTGGTTCCTGTGCACCTGAAACAGCACGAGAAGCAAGATCAAGAAGTTCTCATCAGTCAGCGATCAAATGCAGAAATACAAGAAACCAAGAAATGTGTGTGTGTTGTGAAACTTGTGATCCAATCATGGTCGCGTACCTCGAATCCGACCAGGGAGCGGCTGTAACCGATGGTGGTAGCTGCGGTGAGGACGGAGCTCGTCGACCCGCACTCGCTCTCATGGAGCGACGCGCTGGACCGGTCCAGCTTCACCGACCACGGGTAGTAGTGTGCGTACGTGGCGGCCGCCGACGATGACACGCCGACGTGCGACGATGACCGCTGCATCTTGACGCTTCTCGGCAAGGGCGCCGGGCCACCGCGGCGCCGGCTCGGCTGCCGCTCCAGCGGCGACGGCGAGTCGGGCCTCTGCCTCGGCGCGCTCTGGGACCGGGCCTTGGCGCGCGAGGACTGGGTGTTGGCCATGTAGTTCGGGAAGAACTCGGACGCGGACTCGCCCTCGTCGGCGTAACCTGCCGGCACGTACGCGCTGACACGCGCCGTCGCCGGCTCCAAGTCCTCGAAGTGCCCGCTGTAGGCGCGCGGGCTCGTGATCTCGGTGAACGCCGCCGACGGCGCCGGCGAGCACTGGCCGGGGCCGTAGTACTCGGCTCGCCGGCGCTCCCTCGACCATGGTTCGCTCGCCGCCACCGAGCAGCTGCTCCGCCCCCGCCGCGGCGGCTCCCCCATGTCCATCTCGACGATCTTGGCATGCTCCTCGCCGGACCTGTCCATCTCCTGCACGCAGCAGCCACACATTCCCTGATTCAACAACCATGTCGGCCTTCACGATCTCAAGGTACTACGTACTAGCGCTCGCGTGCGGGCTTACGTAGGAGCGGCGGCGTCTGGGGTGCTGCGGCGACCGGCGGTCGAGAGGGGCGGCGGCGGCGGCGTGGTCTTCTTCCTCGAGCATGCGCATGCGCTGCGCGCGCAGGCGGGTCTGCGCCATGAGGAGGGCCTGCATGCGGCGGAGCGTGGCTCTGGCCTGCTTCCTCACCAGGTGGCCCCTGATCAGCGCCTGCAGCTTCACCAGACCCCTCAGTGCGCACAGAGCCTTCCTTGCCTGCATCAGCACGTCACATGCTCAAATCAGACAGAAATGCTTCTGTTTATGCAGAATCTGTTCAATTGCATCGACATTTGATTTAACGTGCATTGCTAAATCAGGAGTAAGCATTAACATTGTGTTTTACTTCAGGAAGATTGTAAGAAGATTTTCAGTTGCATGGGGGGGCAGTTCAGGTTCTTGTGGCATGCCATGACAAGGTACTGCATATCATATAAGTCTAAAAAAAACCATGAATCAAAAGAATCGCAGAAAAAAGACAATGGTGGACCGGAATAAAACAAAGCTCTATGATTAGTACTATACTTTGGTCACTGTCATGTTGCCGCAACTTTGAACTGAGCTAATCACATGAAGATGGATGGACTAACACATTATCAAACTTGTTGATGTCAAGCTCACCAGGTAGCCTCTGAAGGTGGCCTGGATCCTTGCGGCCGCGGCCTCCTCGACAGGGGTTGCATACAGGGTGAGGTCGTCCTCCGCCTCGGGGGGCGTCAGCCGTATCACCGCGGCATCGGCGGCCGCTGCGGTCGCCATGGCCACCCCCACGGCACGCTTGCTCTGCTCAATCTCCCGCTCCGACACCGACACCGACAGCGACGGTGCGGCGGCGGTCTTGACGGCCGGCGCAGGCCGCCGGAAGCTCCATCGCTTCTTCTCCCTCGGGCTCGCGGCCGCCGGCAACTCGGCGAAAGGCGTCGAGTCACACTGTGACTGACCCCGCTTGCCGCCTCTCCTGCCGCCACCCTTTTTCCCGGCCAAGATGCTCCTCAGCCACCTCCCAGCCTTCCCCATTGCCAGCACCTTCGATGAACCGCCCTCAGCCACAACAGAGCCGACGGACTGAATTATATTATAGCCCCCGGCGACAGAGAAGCCTGTGCATTGCAAGCACCGTCACCAACCAGTCAACCACCCCGGCCGCGCCGCGCGAGCTTGAAACAGTGGTACAACGTGTCAGTCAACCGACGCGAGCCGCCGAGCAATGGCATTGGCGCCCGGTCGGCGAGCGCATGTGCGGGCGGGACGGGAGGAACGTGGAGAGCTTCCCTACAAGGGCTGGCTGTCAGAATCTTTCGCCTTTAAACAAACACAGCAAGTGTGTGCACTGTGCTCGGAGAGCTCCGCTCAGATCAGCTGGAGCTGGCCTGCCGGGGTCCATGTCAATCATGGATCATTGTCTCATGCATCACGATGACGAGGCGCTGGGGTTGCTTGGCTCCCCGTGATGTGAATCTGAATCAGTCGCTCGGGCTTTGATATGCAGTTGCAGGCAGCCTACAGGGTCTATGCATTCCTCTTGGGTCATGATCCAAAATTTACTAGTAATGATGATGCAGTTTTAGTTTTCCTTTGGACAAAGCAATGCCTACTCAGCAAATTGGACAATCAAGAAAGCGGTGTTTGATAGACTAGACTTCTATCGATCGCGATTCTTTTGGCAGAGTGACGAGTTAAAAAGGAAGTACCGGCTTACTAAATGGGACATCATTTGTAGGCCAAAAGACCAAGGCGGTCTTGGAATTGAAAATTTGAAGGTAAAGAACAGATGCCTACTCAGCAAATGGTTGTACAGGCTGTCTGTAGAGACAGAGGGAACGTGAGCCCAGATTCTGCGTAATAAGTACCTACAGTCTAGGACCTTGTCCCAAGTAACGGCTAAACCCAATGATTCGCCTTTTTGGAAAGGCTTGATGAGAACGAAATCAGCCTTTTTCCATAGAACCAAGTTTATTATTGGAAATGGTGCTTCAACGAGATTCTGGGAGGATACATGGTTAGGGGAGACGCCTCTAGCCACACAATATCCATCTCTCTATAATATTGTCCAGCGTAGAGAAGTTTACGTTGCCACAGTGTTACAATCCAACCCTCTAAATATTCAATTCAGGAGGTCGTTGGTGGGGAACCGTTGGGAAGTGTGGCTCCATCTTGTTAGAAGATTGATGGATGTTCACTTGTCTCAACAGCCTGATACTCTGCACCGGAAACTAACGACGAATGGAATTTTCTCAGTGAAATCCATGTATTTGGATCTTATTAACTCTGGTACCATCCCAAGATCTTTGCACATCTGGAAAGTCAAAGTTCCCTTAAGAATCAAGATCTTCATGTGATTTGTTCACAAGGAAGTGATTCTGACTAAGGACAACTTGGCAAAACGCAATTGGGAAGGATCTCGGAGATGTAGTTTCTGTGACCATGACGAATCTATCAAACACCACTTTCTTGATTGTCCGATGGCAAAAGTTTTATGGCGCTCAGTACATATAGCGTTTAATATCTCTCCTCCAAATAGCATTCACACGTTATTTGGGACGTGGCTAAATGGAGCAGAGACGGAGACGGCGAAACATATTCGTGTAGGAGTATGTGCTTTATTATGGGCTATATGGAACTGCAGGAACGATTTGGTTTTTAACAGGAAAACACATATCCACTTTTTGCAGGTTATCTTCAGGGCCACTGCTTCGATCCGTATGTGGTCGCTACTCACTCCGACGGATGCCAGGGAGCCTATGGTTACTGGGTCTACCCGTTGGGAGATGGTAGCTCGGGCTATCTTCAACCGGTTTGGATGGCGGTCATCTAATAGGATAGGTGTTTAGTTACCTATATCTTCTTTCTCCGCCGGTTGTGGCTATCCTTCTCATGTTTATTTTTTAGCTCTGTGAGAGCCTTTTTGTTTTGAGACTTTGAGACTTTGTTGAACCATTTTCTATTAATAAATGGCCGCATGCATCGCTCTGATGTAGAGGCCGGGGGCATTCCTTCTTTTCGAAAAAAAAGCAATGCTTTGTGAACTGGTGTAATATCTACACATCCGTTTCGGAAAAAAAAATCTACACATAGTCCAATTTTTTAGGACAATCTGGCGATTTACATGTACTTAACACAGCACCGCTACCATACTAGCATACACCCTTTCTTTAATATATGATATGCACACTCATGCATATTCGAGAAAAAAAATACTACTAGCATACACCATGCCAAATGTTATTTGCTCTCCTTACTCGGAACTCACATTAATGCCGACGGTGATGTATATTTTTTTTCAGAACATAATGCTGAAGATATTGTTTAAAATAAGAACTTAATGCTGATGATATCGCGATGTGTCAATTGTTTTTTTTGTCAAATGATTCTTTCCAGTTGCTCATCCTACGCGCCGCGCTCACGCATGAGGACACGTCATCCCCCGTGCCCCCCCCCCCACCCCCCTCACTGCCCTGTTTCCTCCTTATCCTTTCAGCATGCCTGCTGGCCACACATTCGAGGCACACATCCCATTGCCTTCTTCTTCCACGGGCCATGAAAAGTTGTAACCGGCTGGCGAAAAAGTTGCAACCGACGCCACATAAGCTACAACGGGGTGAAGGCGAGATCATGGCGGGGTGAAATGTTGCAACCTGCTGTGCGGAAAACTTCGATGGGTGCTCGCTGAAGCTATGATGGTGGCGACGTGGTGAAGCGACCATGCTGGAACCAGGCAGCGGGTATGCTGGAACTAGATGATTTTTTTTTGCTGGAACCATGACTTGCATTCGTTGCGACGTGGTGACAACGGGCAAGCTCCCATGGTGACTTCGACGACGTTTTGCTGCAACTGGTAGAAGCCAGAGCTGGAACCAGCAGCGGGGGTTGCTGCAACCGACTGGAATGGCATTCTGCGGTGAGAACAGAGGGCAGGGTCCTGATTTATTGCCACGGCGCCCAAATTTTTGCTGGAATCGACAATACTGTGTTGCAAGCACCCGTGTTGGGGGACAGGGGCGATGCACCGGCTCTGCGAGGGCGGCGACGACACGGCCAGCGGTGGCGAGTCGGCGGTCATTCGAGAGTTAGTCGTTGCGCATCCACGGCGGGTTCAGTGGCGCTCACCGCCGCTCTCTTCCTAACATGGCCACGCGCGTCGACTCGATTTTTTTGGCAGGTGAGGAATGCACATTGAGAGGTAGGAGACAGGGGGATCCAATGGTGCGGAGGACGCCAATCGGACGCAAGCACGGCGACTGGCCGAAATTTGAGCCGGTCGACCGGCACCTAGCGTCGCCTTTCTTTTCTCCTGTGGCTAGCCCTCAGTGGACGTGCGTTGTGCGTTGCATGGACTCGGCAACATGGGCTGTTACTGGGCTGCGTTCTGTACATTTAGCCTTGTGCTTGGTGTTTTCCATCATTTTGTATTCGTGTTTTTGTTTTCTGGATTCCTGTCACCAGAATACTACAAATGGGACTAGGCTTTGTTCCCGTAACAACTTGCCCCCTCTTTGTTTTTCTTATTATTCTTCCAAAAACATTTTTTATTGCAAAAAAACTTTCATGTAACAAAGAAATAAAAAAGCAAACATAATGAAAAAAAAGACAGATTAAATGTGTGTCACACGGACATGTAACTGCATGCAGCCGACCACCGCCGCCGAGGGCAGTTGCATGCGGGGTGCAACATATATATTTCAATATTTGCACCTGATAGACGAGCGTGCAACTGGGTGAAGAGTTTGAAAAAAAAATCCCTAATTAGAAAAAATAAAAAAAATTCAAACCCAAAACAAAAAAATAATATAAAATAGATAAATAAAAGAAACCAATAGGAAAAAATAGAGAAGTGAAAAAAATGAATATTTTTTGGGAAAGAGAAACAAAAAAAAATTAAACGCTGAACAAAAATACATGCATAAGTAAGAAAATAAAAAATAAGTTGTTTCCTCCTTTAGTTTCTTCCTATTGCCCGTACACTCCACATATTTATTGCACAGGACAAAACAGAAAGAAAATGGCCATCACTGAAAAAACGAAAGAAAAAAAGAGCCATGACTCAAAAGGCCACCCGGCTTCGTATATAAAAGAAAAGCCCAACTAACCTGGGCTGCCTTGAACTGCGCTCCCGTCTGACGTTGTGGCGCTCCCGCTTGTAACGAGAACTAGGAAACTCTTTCAACCAGCACGAATCTCAACACATAGTGCTCCAACGGCTGAGTACATGACTGTGACTTCACTAAATCTCAATCGAGCAAATCCAATTTTATTAACAGGCGATTTTAGCGGTATAGAAATATTACCTGACTCACTTCCAGGTTAGAAGATTAGTAATCCCCAGTTTGTTAAAATTTAGGGCAGTAAAATTGAACCTAATATGAGCCCTATCGTGCCTTTTCATTTTTGGATGTCCATTTTAGCGATCGAGGCATTTTCGGCCATCATATCTGCTGTTTTTACGACTTGCATCGCACGTTAAATTTCTGGCTTAACTGTCCTAAAGGGGCTGCTGCTTCATGGATCGCCTGCTGGTACGTGTTCCTGGCGTTTCGGAGCATGAATGGCCCTCCTGGGCCGGGGGTTGGTGGCGAAGATGCCACAAGGGGTTGTGAAGGTGCCGATGCGATCTGATGGATCGACGAGGCACATATATGGAGGTTGACATGGTTGTTGATGAAGAAAGCCACGGCGCCGTCGTAGATTGTGCGGATAGGGTGGGCCGGTGGGTTGCTTATGACCTGGCCCGCCCCATCGGCGGTGAAGGTGAGGGAGCCAAAGGTTAGGATCTCTCCCCACGGGAGGCCATCGGCGATTGAGGAAGATCCGATCTGAGATCGGTCTCCAGCCAACGCGGCTCGTGCCTGGCGCGTCAACTGACGGTGCAGATTTCCATCAGTACCCTCGGTGGGGTAACTTGCGTAGCTGGAAGTCATGGATCGGAGGTCGCACGCGGAATTTACCCAGGTTCGGGCCTCCATGATGGAGTAATACCCTCCGTCCTGTTTGCTGTTGTTTATTGATGATGAAATACCTCGTGCGAAGGGTTTACAATGAGGTGATTGAGATACTACCGAGAGTTGTTCTACTAGATAGTAGATGGGAATGAGAGCCCCCTAGCCTCGCCTTATATACATGACAGAGGCTAGGGTTTTACAAAGGGAGATGTGATCTAGGCCGCCCCACGGTCAACTTGGGATCAAGATGATCAGGTAACACATGTCCCTTCCTCCAGGCTCCCTCCTGTCATCGGGTGTATAGTGGGCCTAGCAGTCCTCCTGGCAAGCCTGCCACCAGACTCCTTGTTGGCGAGCCACCCCCGGTATATTGCACTGTCAAGAATCACTGTAATGCATTCAGGTATTCCATGCACGATGTCAATTTTTTATTACAGTTGCATATGCTTGAAAAATGATTCTTATTATACGAGTGGTGGCATCCAAAAACACACAGGTGAACATGGTTCCATGCACACTCATGTGAATAGTAAATTCAACAAAATACTTGAAAAAATCAACAAAATTATGAAATTTTGGGGTATCAATCTTGGTCGATCATTCTACCCAAGTATGAAGTTCATGAAGAATGGCACCTGGGGTTTTCCGTGGTGAATAAATGCAATCTGACCTTAGTTTCCTTGAAACGGCATTTTTGAATATAACTTCGATTTTCTAATTTTTGCCTAGAATATCAGGAATGTCATTTCTTCATGAAACTACGTACGCGAGTATACTAGTCGAACATGTATATTACCAAATAATTTCAGATTTTTTATTTTTTCTGGTAATCTTTTTCTAATTTAATATTCATAAGGGGTTCCCGTGAAAACCATGTTCCACAAATCCGCATCCTGGAGGCATTTTTATATTTCGTTGCCATGGCAACCAGATTCATGTTGCCATGGTTACTTAATAATCATTGCCATGGCTATTTAAATCATTTTTCCATGCTCAATTAAGATGTGTTGCCATGGAATTTTCAAATTTGTTGTTATGGCAAAAAAAAACATTACACATAATTTTCCAAACCGTTATCTAACACTTGGCAATTTTTCAAAAATGCGTGTATTGATCCATGACATTATTAAAAGGAAATGTTTCTATATAACATGTCAAGTTTGACAAATGTTTCTCATGATTATACGGAAAATTAAGAACATTATGTTTCCCCAAACATGGCAAATTTTAGGGAAATTTGTAACAGTCACACAACAATTTTACGAATTCTGTTTTCTAAATCATGGCACTTCTTGAAAAAAAATATACTTGTCCCATGGTAAAAAAATGTATCTTCTAAATCATGACAAAATGTTTCTAGTGGTCATATGGCAAACTCATAACATATGTTTTCCCAAAACATGGAAAAATTTAGTGAAATTTCTAATTTTAACATGGTACTTTACTAATTTTGTTTTCTAAATCATGGCAATTATTGAAAAAAATACACTTGCTCATGGAAAATTTAGATATTTGTATCTTCTAAATCATGGAAACATGTTTCTACTAATCACATGGAAAATTCAGAACATTATGTTTTCCAAAACATGGAAATTTTAGAGATATTTGTAATGGTCACATGACAATCTTATTAATTTTGTTTTTCCAAATCATGCCAATTCTTGGAAAAATTGATAATTCTCTCATGGAAGAGTTAGATATTTATATCTTCTATATCATGGCAAATTTTATAAAAAATAATAAATTTCACATGGCAAGTTCATAAATTTTTGTAATGTTTACACGACAAACTCAGTAATTTTGGTATACAAACACATACCAATTCTTGAAAAGTTTTCTGTTTACCACGTGGCAGTTTTTTGGAACACAACATTGAAACTCTCTCCCTCTTGTTTTTTACATCATGATAACTTTTTTTATTTTTGTTTTTGTGTATGACCTTGCTGGCAAATCTATATAGTGAACCATGTCAACTACATATCTTTTATGCTTATGATTTTATGCCATGGCAGATTTAATTTTCTTTATTTTCTAAAATCATGGCAATTCATACACACTTTTGGAATGGTGACATGGCAACTTCATAGATTTTTGTTCTATACAATCATGACAAGTTTTATGTTTTTTTACTTGTCACAAGGCAACTTTTATAATTATTTGTACTACTCACATGGCAATCTTTACAACTTTTTATATTGTTTTCACACAATTTAGGGATTGCCAATATTCAAGATACATATGGCAACTTTTATAAAGTTTTGTTCAATATAATATGGCACGTCTAATTTTTATTTCTAAGAATAGCGGTATCTCATTCTTAGAACTAGGTGGCAAATCTAGAGATTGGACCATGGCAACTCCAACTATTTTCATTTTTTGGGGCTAGTTTATTGTTATGCTATTATGTCATGGCATTTTTATGCCTCACAACATGGCAATTTTTTCATTTGCGTCATGGGAATTTTGTTCTATTTACCATGGAAATTTCCAGCTGGGAGAGGGGGGGGGGGGTATATAAACGACACTTCTTCTATATGGGTCGCCTTAACTTCTTTTTGGGTATGTAGCATGGCAGGTTTTCGAAAATGCCAAACGGAGACTGAGCTCCATGGAGGCCTTAATTTGAAAACTTCAAAATTCAAATGTTTTAGTTTAAAAAATTCTGAAAATAAGTACAGATATACCTAGATACATAATGTACATGTGTGCAATTTTTCGGGTCAGAATACATTAAAATGAGAGCTACACAAAAAGACAAATCTGGGGCTTTTAAGCATATGTATTGTTCATCCGCAAAGTCCATGATTTTTTTTGGTGCAGCTCGAAATTCAAGGTATTTCATCCTGAAATTTTTCACACATACACGTTACATCCTTGCATACATGTGTATTTTTTCCAGAATTTTTAAAATTTAGAATTTTTCAAAATAAAGGGCTCCATGGAGCTCGGACTCCAAAATGCCCTACTCGGCAGGTTTTATCCTATATAGCATGTGGTTTTCATATGAAATATGGCAAATTTTATGTTACATCTTTGTTTTCATATGTATCCATATCCTTGTATACGAATTCTTGAGCGTGGCAATTTTTTGTGTTACATATATGAGGATTTTATCAAGGACATGACAAAATTCCTTTTTGTTTTTGTTTACATTTGAACATGGAAAATTTATATTACATATACGGATGGATTTTGTTTCTCTTTACTAGTGGCCTTTTTTAGAGGGTCGGAAGCAATCGCCTTATAATGCCGCTTGTTTATCATTAATTTGTTTCTTGAGCAAGCTGGTGCTCGGGAGTCCCAGCAAGGGGCCCGTCGGGCTGGGTGGCGCTAGGGCGTATCTTTGAGTGCCCCCGCGCGGTCGGGCTGGGTGGCGCTAGGGCATATCTTTGACTGAACGAAAGTGCCCCCCCCCCCCCCCCCCCCCCCCCCCCTCTTTGAGCGAACAAAAGTGTTCGCTCATCCCCCCTGGCTGGGGGAACGACCGTTCGCTCAGGCCACCATCCAAGGGGGTCATCAGGTGTGTATTATCGTACAATATATTGAAGTGTATAAACCAAGAAAGGGAGAACAATAACATGTGACTCTACCTAAAGATGAAATGTAGATGACCGAACACAATGACTAAAATCTGAAAATCGGTATAATAGTCGCTACTTAGTTGGACATAATGGCACATGATCATTTACCTTCTAGATAAACGAGACTAGCCACTCAAGACACAGGAAACCTTATCTAAAATATCCTTCATGAGCAAAGGGCAGCTTGCCATCAGATGCTTGAATCCATCCGTTGCCACGATATCTCCTAGCCTGTTTTGTGAGGTCATGAACTCAATGCAGGCTTTTTTGAGATCGCTGCAGTGGTGCTGCTCCGCCAGAACCAACGTGGCCGCAACTGTATCCACCTCGATGCTGTCGCGCAGCCTGTCTTCGCACATAATTCTTAGCCTCTCCAATCCGTATCGATCCGCCGCAACTAGCAAATGCTGCATTTTTGCATTTTCATCTTTGTTGTCCCCATCATCTCGGACGGAATCCGTGTATATGAAGTGAAGAAGTGCCTCGAAGATTGGTGGCTCGACGTCGTAGATCTTGATGCTCTCTGTTGTGCTCTCCTTCATCGGCCCAAAGAGCTTCGCCTTGAAGACGGGAGACCGTGCAGCTAACAAGTATCTGTGGGCGCTGAACAACGGTCCAGATACACTGAACGTCACATCTGCTCCTTGACCTTCCTTCCACATCTGCTGGAGATGATCTTGCAGATTTGGTTGCGGAACCACGACAAGGTTCCTCTTAACCTCGGTTCGAGGTTCTCTTATCACAGTAAGAACACACCGTATAATGAAGTAGCCACTGTTTACCTTGGACAACGATGAGTTCAGCAGCCTCGATTTCTCGACGAATTGAGAATACCCAAAATCATAAGTTGGCGGAGAGAAGGTATGGTCCAACAAACCGAATCTTGTTACTAGTACTTTGCCCTCTTTTTCCAGCATGTTCAAGGTGAACTTGGCCCTCACCCCTTCCGGTTGGCTGACACAATACAAAAAGGCTGAAGCATTACGGAAGAAAATCTGATACGACCTGGTCGTACGCATCATCTCGTGAGACCGCATCGGTGAGATGACACGTGGCTGCGCAAATCTCAAAGCAGCAAAAGAACGCATCGTCATCTTCATTACCAAATCAGATCTCGATTGGAATTCCCCATTTGTGGTCTGCTGGGCACGGTGGCGGGATTCCGCTGGCCAATGGCACAGCGAGGCGTGGTGGGTTTTCCACACCAGCTCCGATGGTGTAGAGGGTCGACGGCCCGCGGAGCTCACCGGAGATGGGCAAAAGCTGAAGTTTCTCTCCCAAAACGAGGTTCGTCCGTTCCGTGAGGTTGCGAGGTTGCCGGAGATGGCTTGTACAGCGCCACCACGAGCTCGCGTGCGCTCCATGTTTTGTTGCTGCTGCATCCCAGAGGCCTCAAGTTGAGCCACTCCACCCTAGTAGCTGCCTGCAGCGCTCTCTTGCCGCTGCAGCCCGGGACAGCGCGCCGGCGGCTGGTCTTCTGGACATCACGAGCTGGTGGGAACAGCCCAACAGGTAAGGAAGAAGACGACGATGCGTTCTTTGTTGCTTTGAGATTTGTGAAGCCACGCGTCATCTGATCGATGGGGTCTCACGAGACGGTGCGTACGACCAGGTCGTATAAGATTTTCTTCCAAGCATTACCGGCACAGTCGTTGACCGATAGACCATCCGGGTAGAACCTGATAGTCCAGTCGTAGCCACCCACGCCGAAGACGCACGAGCTGATGTACTCGCCGACGCCCAAGCCGTCGAGCAGCGGGTAATTGGCCACCTCGAAATCGTGGGCGGCGGTGAAGCTCTCCGTGGAGCATCTGGACGACGTCGCCGGTAGGATGTGGCCATGGTTAACGACGGCCGTGGAGTTGTTGGCCATGGCAAAGATAGCTAGAGAGAAGCGACGATGGTCGATGGACATGCTATCTCTTTCTCTCTCTGGTTATATGCAAAGACAGGAGCCCGACATGGGGCTGGGCTTCAGAGTTGAGATGAGACCCGGCCGGGAACAAATCAAATCCGAGTAGCACATATGGTCATCCGATCCGAGTCGGTTTAGGCAATTCGGTCGACTGAAGACGGAACGGAGCAAATCACCCTGCTGCTATAAGATGCTGCCCGGTGCGCGCATCGCTGCTCCTCCCCAGACCAGTTGAAGCGCGCGAGATGGCCCTGGCAGACGTCGATGTCGAGATCGGGGGACTGCCGGCGGAGCACCGTCTGCGGGTCATCGGCGACGGTTCCGTCGACGACGACGGCAAGCCCAAGCGAACGGGAACGGTATGGACGGCGAGCGCGCACATCATAACGGCGGTGATCGGCTCCGGCGTGCTGTCCCTGCCCTGGTCCATGGCGCAGCTGGGCTGGGTCGCCGGGCCGGCCACGCTCGTCGTCTTCGCCGGCGTCACGTACTACACCTCCGTGCTCCTCACCGACTGCTACCGCACCGGCGACGCCATCGCCGGGAAGAGGAACTACACCTACATGGAGGCCGTCGAGTCCTACCTAGGCAGCGGGCAAGTGTGGTTCTGCGGCCTCTGCCAGTACGTCAACCTCGTCGGAACCGCAATCGGGTACACCATCACGGCGTCGACCATAGCCGCGGCTCTGTACAAGGCCAACTGCTTCCATAAGGGCGGCCACTCCGCCGACTGTGGCGTGTACACCACCATGTACATGGTCGTGTTCGGTGTCTCCCAGATCGTCTTCTCCCAGCTCCCCAACCTCCACGAGATGGCATGGCTGTCGATCCTGGCCGCGGTCATGTCCTTCTCCTACTCGACGATCGGCGTTGGCCTCTCCTTGGCGCAGACCATATCAGGCCCTACCGGCAAGACGAGCATGGGTGGCACTGCCATTGGGGTAGACGTTGCAAGTTCGGCCCAGAAGATATGGCTGACGATGCAAGCGCTCGGCAACGTCGCATTCGCCTACTCATACTCCACGGTCCTTATAGAAATCCAGGACACGGTGAAGGCGCCTCCGGCCGAGAACAAGACGATGAGGAAGACGAACCTCATGGGGGTCTCCACCACCACGGCCTTCTACATGCTCTGCGGCTGCCTCGGCTACGCCGCCTTCGGCAACGCGGCGCCGGGCAACATGCTCACCGGCTTCGGCTTCTACGAGCCCTTCTGGCTCATCGACTTCGCCAACGTATGCATCGCCGTGCACCTCGTCGGCGCCTACCAGGTCTACTGCCAGCCCATCTACGCCGCCGTGGAGAGCTGGGCCGCGGCGCGGTGGCCGGGCTCGGATTTCGTCGTCCGCCAGTACCATCCCTTCGGCGCCGGCAAGTTCGGCGTCAACATGTTCAGGCTGGCGTGGAGGACGGCGTTCGTCGTCGTGAGCACGGTCCTCGCCATCTTGCTGCCCTTCTTCAACGACATCCTTGGGCTCCTCGGCGCGCTCGGGTTCTGGCCGCTCACCGTGTACTTTCCCGTGGAGATGTACATCCGGCAGAGCAAGGTGAAGAGGTCCTCGAAGTGGGTGGCGCTGCAGAGCCTGAGCTTGGTGTGTTTCGCGGTGACGGTGGGCGTGACAGTGGCGTCGGTGCAGGGGATCACCCAATCGCTCAAAAACTATGTGCCGTTCAAGACCAAGTTGTGAACAGAATATTCCCTCAAAAAAAAAAGTTGTGAACAGAATAGATTAGTTTTTCGATGAAAAAACCTTTGTTAACTTTTTTTTTGTGTGCAAGCCTTCTCTAGAAAACTTGTTGTTTTGTGCATTTGTGTGTTTCGTATGAAGCATTTAGATAAACCGAGAAAAGGATATTTACTTCTTTTTTAATCATGCAGGAGAAATGCATGTGTAATACTCAAACTTACCTACAACCAAAAGTTTACAACTAGAACCAAACAACCAAAAACTGTAGGAGCACTACCAGATATACTGTACCTCAAACTTACCTACTCCCTCTGTAAAGAAATATAAGAGCATTTAGATCACTAACTACACACCTGACCTAGGCAATAGAAACAACAATTATGGAAGGAAATGGCCGGATTCAGTAGTGGGAGTTGGCGAAGGCCCATTTTCTCGCATCAGTTTTTATTTGGTACTAGATGCATGCTATGCTGCATTGAGTTGAAAACATTATGAGCAGCACTATACGGACGATACCTTTTCACCTGATTTTTGAACGATGGATCAAAACATCCATTACACTGAATCATTTCGCAAATCAGCACTGTTCAAGATAGGCATTGTCCAGATTTCGTCCGTGCACTGTAGTGTGCAGAGCAGTTTCGAAACATTATTGAACACCCTTCTTTTTCTTTCGAACTTTGTTTACATATGTGTGTCCAGTAATATGAATGGACTTGGTGATCGTAAGAAGACTTGTGACAGTTTGATTTTTTTTTTTTGGCTCATATGTGGTTATTACTCTTAAATAGAACGAATTCTCTTTATTTTGGCATACTAAAATATGAACTACCATCGTGTAAAACTGGTTACTCTAGAAGACTAGAATTGTCTAAAATAGAATTAATTTGAAGTTACCGGTGGTACAGTAAAACATTATGTACTATGTAAATATATAGTAGCTCACTCAAGAATTATTCCACAAGGCTCATTAGTTAAATTTTGGACAATTGTACTACTATAATACATGAATAATATTTTCACTACAATAAATTCAATCATACAGCAAAAATCTGAATAAATGAATAATAAAGTGCATGGCCAACAGCGCATTATCTTCCAGTTTATACTGCCAACGAATGAGCCAAGCACTCCCAGGATAACTACTTTTTCCTCAGATAAGAGTTACTGCCATGAAGTACTAATCAAACTGATACGGTAAAAATACCATCATAATGCAAACAGGAATCATCACAATATCAAGGTAAAAAGTCGTAGGTAACCGAGCATGGATTGAAACTAGCAGTCTGCATAACTATTTGCGCATATGATAATTTGAGCTCTTAACGGGACTAGCCACTACGGGACATCATGTCTAATAACTCCTTCATGACCAAAGGACAGCTTGCCACCAAATGCTTGAAACCATCGGTTGCCATGGCAGCTTGCAGAACATTCCGTGGAGCCATAAACTCAACGCAAGCTTCTTTGAGATCCTTGCAGTGGTGTTGCTCTGCCAAAACCAATGTTGTTGCAACAGTCTCTACGTCAATGCACTCAGACAATTTACTTTCACACATCACCTTTAGCCTATCCAATCCATTTCCGATCCGAGGCAACTAGCAGATGCTGCAGTTTTACAGGTTTGCTTTCTTTGTAGTGCTCATCTATTAGCATGGAATCTGTGTATATGAAGTGAAGAAGAGCCTCAAAGATTTCAGGGTCGATGTCGTCGATTTTGATGCACTGTGTTTCCTTCTCCTTCATCGGACCAAAGAGCTCCGCCTTGAAAACCAAAGACCGCGCAGCCAACAAGCATCTGTGAGCTTTGAACAATTGGCCACCCACACTGAATGTCACATCTGCTCCCTGTCCATCCTTCCACATTTGGCAGAGCTGGTCTTGCAGATTCGGTTGCGGAAGCACAATAGTGTTCCTCTTAACTTCCGTGTGAGATTCTTTTATCACAGTGAGGACACAGCGTATAATCAAGTAGCCATTGTTGGCCTGCGACAATGATTTCAGCTTCGGCTTCTCAACGAATTTTGTGTACCCCTTATATTTGTTTGTGTTGGAATTGATCTCAGGTTGTTATTGACCGAGAGAAAAGGGGGAGTTTTTCCCACGATGGTGCTTTGATCGGGGGCACCCAGAACCAACGTCTGGTTTCGGTCCCTGGCCCATCTGCCCCTCATATATAAAGAAGAGGTCACGTACCTCTTCACGTGAGCGCACATACGAGTTAAACCTCCCTAGAGGGCTAACTACCGATCCTAAAAAGAGGGAGCTGATGGCCAGAAGACCGTCTACCACCGCCGGCCACCGCAGGGCTGTGCCAGCGGCTTGCTGACATCATCTACATGGCCCTGCTGCTGCTCATTTTCTAAACGACATGGGCTACATCATGCCTGCATCAAACAGGCACGGGACTTCGCTCATATCCTCCCGTAAGTTATGCTTCCGCTCTAACGAAGGTATTCTCATCACGGACCCCCTCTCTGTTAACGATGCATTAGGTGGTCTAGTGCTAAGCCAAAGATCCTATTTCGGTAATCCTAAGGATGTAATTTCTAACATTGGTATCATGAGCATGTTTATGCCTAGATTAGATCCCTAATGACCTTCTGTTTACGTTAATGATCTCGGATTAAGATTAATAATGGTTTATATTTATAGATTAATGTCCCCTGTTAAGCCGATGATTTATGTTTAGGGCTAATTGTTTTCGGTCAAGCTCAATTTGCTATGGGTTAGGGCAAATTCGTTTCCGGTGCTAATCAGATCATGATGATGTTTAATCTATTCGGTTAGAGTAATCAGCAATGCTTCCGCATAAAGTTGAGGTAATTAGCACCTGATTATTCTTTTATCACAGTGAGGACACATCGTATAATCAAGTAGCCATTGTTGGCCTGCGACAATGATTTCAGCTTCGGCTTCTCAACGAATTTTGTGTACCCCTTATATTTGTTTGTGTTGGAATTGATCTCAGGTTGTTATTGACCGAGAGAAAAGGGGGAGTTTTTCCCACGATGGTGCTTTGATCGGGGGCACCCAGAACCAACGTCTGGTTTCGGTCCCTGGCCCATCTACCCCTCATATATAAAGAAGAGGTCACGTACCTCTTCACGTGAGCGCACATACGAGTTAAACCTCCCTAGAGGGCTAACTACCGATCCTAAAAAGAGGGAGCTGATGGCCAGAAGACCGTCTACCACCGCCGGCCACCGCAGGGCTGTGCCAGCGGCTTGCTGACATCATCTACATGGCCCTGCTACTGCTCATTTTCTAAACGACATGGGCTACATCATGGCCAGAAGAGGTCGCCGTGCCGCCCACACCTCATGGACGCCGACGTGCAGGGCCTCCACTCCATGCGCGCGGTTGTCACCTCCTCAGGTCGCGGCGGCACCGGCGAACCCCTCTCCTCGCACTGCACCGTTGCCTGACCCCCTTTGCGCACGACACGGCCAGCGCCGTTCGACGAAGGAGCGCGCGGCCTTGAGCCGAGGCACGCTCGTCCGGCGAATGGGGCCACCGCAACGATCCGGCACACGGAGCCGCGACGCCGCCATGGAACGACGCTCCGGGCCGCCGGCGTGGACGCCTCTCTAGGTTTGTTGCGAGAAAATAGGGGAAAGGGGAGAAGAGAAATGAGGGTTAGGGTTCAGCCGCTTGTTTTTGCTCCCGCTGCCGTGGGATTCTGGACGTCCGATCATTTTTTTTTTTGAGAAGAGACGTCCGATCAAATCGGACGGTGCATCAAGGGTCAGGGCCGATGATAGGCCTGCGGGCGCAATCGGGCTGAATTCAACAAAGGGCCGAGGTGCAAGTTATCTTGGCCCTCTTGAACTTTTTTTTCTTCTTCTGTTTCCTCTGCTGAACGAAATGTTTGATGGATAGCGGTGGGCTTTTGAGCCGAAATGATTCTCCAGACACCTTCTATTATTATTTTCTTGTACTTCTTCTAAAGTTTAAAGTATATTGTTAATGATTTATACCCAAAATTATGTCAACAATAATGTTGATTGTAATAAGGTTTTCTAATGTTTTTCTGTGGGTTATTATGGGCCTAATTATGTTTTCATGCATTTCCCTTTTTTTCAGTGCATTTTATGTTGTTTAAGACTTTATAGTGATGTTTATGCACTGTTAATATGTCTTGATTGCATAACTTTATGCTAAAGATAATATTTGAATTTTCTAAATAAAATAGACTGATGAGAAATTTTATTTAGAAAATATTAATGTGGATAATGTTAATGTTATTTATGGCTTTTTTAATGGCAATATTTTTTGTGTCGTTTTAAAGTTCAAATATTAAGGTTGTGAAATGATATTTATCTTGATCACACTTTATAATGTTTCGAATATTTTATTTGGAAAATTTATTTGAGTGTGAAGTTAATAGTAATGCCATCCTATTGGCATTTCTTAATGATGTGATCATTTCTAATGGGCCAAGGCCACCTCAAGGAGAATGTGATGGTCGCAAGGTTCGGTCTTCTGCATCGCACTATTGTGTCATAATAATATTGGGGCAATATGCCTATTGGGCAAAATAAAGTTTTTGGTTGGTGCATTTCATGCCTTTTTATTATGATATGCACCGTTGAAATACGCATAAAGACTCAAAATAATATTTATGGGTTTAAGATCAAGTACATGTTGTCATTTGTTTGACAACTTTTATTTGCCTAATACTATTATTTTGTGAATCCTATGAAAATTTATGTCCAAATTTTATTATTTGGAAAATATTATGATATCCTAACGATAATATTAATGTCATTTTCGCTTTGAATGTCTAGTTTAATGCTTAATTGGTGGCAATGACATTTATATTTATACGTTTATTCCAATGTCATTTTCATTATATGTCATTGAGAATTTTAATGATTATTTTGGCACTTATGTTCAATATTTATATTATCGTGTTAGATTTACTGTCAAAAGGCATCATTGTGTCTGATGGTACATATGAATATATTATATTGTTGCTTTATGTAAGTGTTGGCTATTAATTTAGCCGATGTTCTTGCTGGTCATTATGTTATTTTATGTCTCTCTAATCAAAATGGAACCAACGAGTAGTTTTGATTAGAGATTTAATGAGAAAATGTTGTAATGGCACATGATAATATTCAGACCAATGTTGATTATTTTTCATGTGTCAAGTATGAATAAATAAGGTTCTTTTTCGTTTTCTGCCCAACGGTGATACGGATTAGATCAACAAATTAAGTATGTCCTTAATTCATCTCATTGCATGGTTAATTCATGCATTCTGTTTTATAATGATGTTCATAAATTTGCCTCTTGTTTTCTTCCAGCAATGAACATTAATAATGATGCCAAACTTTTGATTTGGCAAAGATGAGCCTTATGTAAATAACTTTCCCACATGGAGTGTAGAGATCCTTGTCTCGTATAAGAAAACTCCCAATGTTTCTGCCACTAATGTTGAAAGATTTTATCTTGATGTTAAGGTAGACATTGGGAGTGGACTCATAAGTTGCATGTGCCATCATGCACACTACTGATGCAAAAGGAGGTTAAAGTCAAAACTATTGGATTTATTTCACTAGCATTTGAAGATGGCTTAATTCTTCATCTTATTGATGATGTTTGTTCATGCTCCTAGTTGTTGGAGAACCTTAATTTTTGTCTCAAGAACAGATGACATGGTTTTGTATGTTATTAAGTCAACTCCAATTATGTAATGTTAGTCCCACCTTAGGGTGAGACGAGTTATGTTTTCACCGAATGAATCATTCATAAAGATTATATACTATGTTACAATTAAAGATGTAAGAGAAGTGTAATTAATAAGACCACGTCAAAATTGTGGTTTTAGACCATATTTCGAGGGGGAGAATGGAAGTCTCGTTTAATATGAGATATCATGTTCACTTCTCCTACTAATCATAGCACGTACAGACTAAGCAAAATATGTATCTTAATTCTCTAATTAAGATGGAACCAACGAGAAGTCTTGGTTGGAGGATGTATGAAAAGCACATTCTAATGTCGGTTCTCTAATTAAGATGCAACAAGTCTTATTTAGAAGAATGAATGAAAAATTACTCATGTTTATTATGTTAAAGTGTACTTAATCCCTTATGAGCATTATGAAGCACACATGAATGCTAAGTGGTAAGCTTGCTAGTCTAATGACCATCATGATGTAACATGTCGATTATATTATGACCAACGTCTTTTATAATCATCTGGCAAGTTTGTCCGTATCATGTGACTCGTGCTTATATTTCTGACCAACGTCATTTATAATCATTTGTCACGGTTCATTAAGTTCTTTTCCATCTTCTGCACAACGGTGGTTTAGAAATGAGATGATTGTTATCAAGATTTTGGATATACTTTCCATCTTCTAAATAAAGTGATCATCAGGAACCTGGAGCGTATGAACATGAATCTTAAATATAACTCCATTAGATCTTTGTTCATATGCATCAGGTATATTGAGAAGAAATTACTAATGCAACATAGTGTTGAGACTCGACAATTTCCTTGTGATTGATAATGTGTGTGAATGATCATCTTAGTGGCTCGTTGCCATATAGGATGAAGATTATGAGCTCTAATGATGCATGGAACTCAATAGAATTTCCTCAATGAGTTGTTGCGACACTTGTGTTATTACTATGACATGCTCTTGTGCTAACTTGGTTGAGAATGTATGTATGACTCAACCGTAAGGTTTTGTCATGGGTGAAGTTGACATCAGGCATGTTATCTAAAGAAATACAATTATGAAAGAATACAAGTGTTGTGACACTCATACTGTAAGACGAGGAGGAGTAAGGTCACTACCTTGTGGATATGGAATATCTTGGGCAAACCAAGAAATTTCTATCTTTTATTTATGACATAAAGGATCTTGGTGATGCCTCATACTTTGCTTGTATTGAGTTTCACCAAGATATAGGTCCAAAAGGAGTATACATTTTATTATGAAGACATACGTCGATAGAGTATGAAAGAAAAAGAAAAATTATGTACTAGTACTATGTCTCACCCGCTACTAAAGTTAAGGGCGATACAAGTGGACATCTTAGTGTCCGAGGAACCATTATGAACTGATCAGATAATGTTAGTTCCTTATTATGCTTCGGCTGTCAGAAGCAATACATGTATTCAAGTATGAACGCGCCCTCTTATTTATGATCGGGATACTTGGCAAATTCTGTTTAATCCAGAACTGGACCGTTGGAAAGCCATTCGCAGTATATGCAAAGCGATGATTATTGCATGCTCACTTATAATGAGTTTGATAACCTCAAAATCGTGGGTTACTCAGACATTTTTTTGCTGGTGAGGTATGTGGATTTTAAGAATTCCACGTTATGTTACATCCGCACCCTCACACAAGGAGCTTTATCGTGGAAAAGCTCCTAAAGGACATTCATAGCATCACTAATGATGTAAACTAAATATGTGGCATGTTAAGAGGCTACCGAGCAGGTTGTATGTCAAAGAAGTTTTATTCCCGAAATTAAGGTGGTGGACAGCAATTCTAAACCACCTACTGCATTATGAACACACAGTTTTCTATGCGAGTAACAACAAGTCAAATGGTGTTGCCAAAACCATTGACAATATGTCTCATGTTGTGAAAGATAGAATCCAGGATCAAGCTAATGATGTTAAGCATATAAAAATGATTTGTATGTTTTACGGATCCGTTTATCAAAGGCTTGGCACCCATACTTATGATTATGTTGCCGGCATGTGTTTAGAAAGCCTTTTTTTTATCCTGGAAAATTGGACCGTCAAATAAACCAACTCCCATAAAGTAAAATGTTATCCATTTCGAGATGGAATGCTATACTATAAGTACCGAGGTTCAATGACACTTCATTGGCCATTGTAACACTTTACTTTGGTATATTATTTCTATTAAGAGTGGGCTTATGTTGATTGTTAACCTTACGATCAAGGGGGAGAATGTTGGAATTGATCTCAGGTTGTTATTGACCGAGAGAAAAGGGGGAGTTTTTCCCACGATGGTGCTTTGATCGGGGGCACCCAGAACCAACGTCTGGTTTCGGTCCCTGGCCCATCTACCCCTCATATATAAAGAAGAGGTCACGTACCTCTTCACGTGAGCGCACATACGAGTTAAACCTCCCTAGAGGGCTAACTACCGATCCTAAAAAGAGGGAGCTGATGGCCAGAAGACCGTCTACCACCGCCGGCCACCGCAAGGCTGTGCCAGCGGCTTGCTGACATCATCTACATGGCCCTGCTGCTGCTCATTTTCTAAACGACATGGGCTACATCATGCCTGCATCAAACAGGCACGGGACTTCGCTCATATCCTCCCGTAAGTTATGCTTCCGCTCTAACGAAGGTATTCTCATCACGGACCCCCTCTCTGTTAACGATGCATTAGGTGGTCTAGTGCTAAGCCAAAGATCCTATTTCGGTAATCCTAAGGATGTAATTTCTAACATTGGTATCATGAGCATGTTTATGCCTAGATTAGATCCCTAATGACCTTCTGTTTACGTTAATGATCTCGGATTAAGATTAATAATGGTTTATATTTACAGATTAATGTCCCCTGTTAAGCCGATGATTTATGTTTAGGGCTAATTGTTTTCGGTCAAGCTCAATTTGCTATGGGTTAGGGCAAATTCGTTTCCGGTGCTAATCAGATCATGATGATGTTTAATCTATTCGGTTAGAGTAATCAGCAATGCTTCCGCATAAAGTTGAGGTAATTAGCACCTGATTATTCTTTTATCACAGTGAGGACACAGCGTATAATCAAGTAGCCATTGTTGGCCTGCGACAATGATTTCAGCTTCGGCTTCTCAACGAATTTTGTGTACCCCTTATATTTGTTTGTGTTAGAATTGATCTCAGGTTGTTATTGACCGAGAGAAAAGGGGGAGTTTTTCCCACGATGGTGCTTTGATCGGGGGCACCCAGAACCAACGTCTGGTTTCGGTCCCTGGCCCATCTGCCCCTCATATATAAAGAAGAGGTCACGTACCTCTTCACGTGAGCGCACATACGAGTTAAACCTCCCTAGAGGGCTAACTACCGATCCTAAAAAGAGGGAGCTGATGGCCAGAAGACCGTCTACCACCGCCGGCCACCGCAGGGCTGTGCCAGCGGCTTGCTGACATCATCTACATGGCCCTGCTGCTGCTCATTTTCTAAACGACATGGGCTACATCATGCCTGCATCAAACAGGCACGGGACTTCGCTCATATCCTCCCGTAAGTTATGCTTCCGCTCTAACGAAGGTATTCTCATCACGGACCCCCTCTCTGTTAACGATGCATTAGGTGGTCTAGTGCTAAGCCAAAGATCCTATTTCGGTAATCCTAGTGATGTAATTTCTAACAGTTTGCCCCAGAAAAGACATGGTCTACCTCATCGAATGTAGTTAGTTGGGCCTTGCCGTCTTTCTCCAGCATGTTTAAGGTGATCTTAGTCCTCACATATTGCGCGTCTTTCGCTTGGGTGACATGTTGCAGAAAGGCCGAAGCATAGCCAGCGTAGTCCCCAGTCCAGCCATCCGGGTAGAAAAAGATAAGCCATTCGAAGCCAGCCACGCTGAATTTGCTTGAGCGAACATGCTTGCCGACGCCGATGCCATCTAGCAACCGGTAACTGGCCACCTCGAAATCGTGCACCGCGGTGGCGCTCTCCGTCAAGCATCTGGACGACGTCTTGGGTAGCTGGCCATGGTTAACTTCAGAGGTGGAGTTGTTGGTCATGGTGAAGAAAAATGCAAGGGGTGTTGCAGGCTTGCAAAGCACACAGAACTTCCTCTGATAAAATTCAGTTTCCAACCTAACAGATATGAGCTTTAAACTGAGATATCGACAGCTTTCAACAGGCCTTCAACGAAACACAGCTCAAATTTCAATCTGAACAAAATCGAGGAAAATTTGAATGGGGAAAGAATTTAAGATCAGAACCAAACCTACCCACCTTGATGGTTCACGACGAACGGGCAGCGGCACACGGTGGTATAAAAGGCGACGGAACTGCTGGAGGACGGCGCGCCGAGGAAAAAGACACTACAGCCGAGGGCGCGGGGGTCAAGGCACGGCCACCTCGCCAGGAGAGGACGCAATCGCGCAGGCTGAGCAGGTCCGGCGAGCCCGCAGGTGGTGGAGGCTGAGAGGAAGAAACCCCAGCCGCCGCCGTCCCTTGGAAGCGGTGAGGGCTAGTCGACTAGAGGCGCACCAGACGGGCTTAGAGATGCTACTTTGTGGCTGGGCAAGAAAAAAAAAAGAGTTTCAGTGAAACCGGCCCATGAGAAACTAGGCTCGGTCCGGAGTCGAGTGGGCTTCAGTTTTCCTTCTTTAAGATAACACGTTGCTGTGCGGAAATTAACCGAAACAAACGAAATCACTAGTTGAATTCCCTATTTGCCGCTCGTTGCATCGAACTGTAGACGCAACCCACAGGCGAATGGGGGAGGTCCTATACGACGCATTCTGCGTCAATTAGTTGCGGCTTCGCACAGAGGAGCTGACTGGCGGGCTGACTGGGCCGCATCGCGCACTGTTTTGAACTGTTCCTACCGTTTCGCGGGCATTCTACTGTTCTGAACTGTTTCTACTGTTTCAGCTGATTCTGCTCTGAACTGAAGAATGGTTCCGCTGTTTCAACTGTAACTGAAAAAACTTGTTCTACTGTTTCAAAAGCACTTACTTTTTTGTGCAAGTTGATTGTAAAACAGTTCTAAAGCAGTTATAAGAAGTTCTAAAAACAGTAGCTTATTTTACAAATTAATTCTGCTGGCTGAAACTTCTTCAAAACTAGAAGAAAGCAAGAACATATCAGTACAGCATCATCAAACAATCAGAAAATTTTATAGGAAAAAGTGTATGAAGCATAGATCTTCTTTACAGAGCTGATTCTGATGTTATGAACCTTCTTTACTGCTGAAGGTAATGCAGGACAGTTTCCATGGAAGTATTCCTTTCAGTAGAACAAAATAACAGATAACTGAATGAATAAGGAAACATTTTGCCCATGGAAGTATTCCTTTCAGTAGACCAAATTTGTAGCAGTGCAATTTCCCTTGTACTTGACAGTAATAAAAGTCCTGAGACCCTTCAGAATAGAAAGGGAAATATGTTAGTTGAAAAGTCACATTTCTTCCAAGAATTGATTATAGTAAAATTTTGAGAACAAAATGAATGTGGTCATACAAATTCCTTGCAAGGGAAAAAAAGTTGCAAAACATTTGTTCAAATGTGATACTTTTTGGTTTAAACTGCTATAGTATGCAGTATTACTTAGTAAGAGACACTGCTGATCATAAAGATGCGTAACCTGAGTTTATATGCAGAACGAAAATGATTGCGCTTCAAAGCTTCACTTGAATATGCGAAAACCCTGTTGAAACATATAGGACATTACAGGAAATTAATATCAATGTTCATTACAAATAACAGGGTATAAGGAAGTAACATTTATCTGCTGTCCTTGGGAGAAAAGAAATAGAGAACTTACATGTCTCTGCAAGAAAGAAGTTACAAATGGCAGCTGGATTTCGTTGTCTTTGCAAGTTACAATCTCAAAAAGAAATTTCTCACGTAGAGCTTGTAGATCGTCCTTGAGTATTTGTAATAAAATGCAGTTTGATTTCTGTTATGTTCTGAGCAATAACCAAAAAGTAAAAAAAGTGTACTCATTGGAGAAAATGGTAGGGACTTACATTAGAGAAACCCTCCATTCCAAGACCTTTGTATTTGCTAACATACTGAAGAAGAAAAATTCCTGAGTCATACCTGTTAAAAAAAACAGCGGAATCAGTTTCCAAACTGAAGAAGGATAATCCGGAGAATTCAAAATTCTTTGTATCTGCTTTTAGAGGAGATACATCATAGAAGTTGCTTATCAATGATATAAGGCACAGGGGAGAGTTCCATGGAAAAGGCACCTGAAATTGACCTTGGGAGCTGGTACAAATCTTGACTCAAAATTTCCTATGTTAAAAGAAGTAGTATTCCCGTATGTAAAAAAATTTGTTCGCTTCTTTTTTAAAAAATGTTCCAAATTTCAATAATAGAGAATTTCAAAATTTAAAAATGTTCTAAATTTCAGAAAATGTTCGGGAATTCAAATAATGTTCCCACTTTGAAAATTTAAAAAATGTTCATGTTTTGAAAATTTGTTCACTATCAAATAATGTTGGGTAATTTTAATAAATGTTCCCACTTTCAAATTTTGTTCACAAATTTAAAAAATGTTCATGTTTTGAAAATTTGTTCCCAAATTGAAAAAATGTTCATGTTTTGAAAATTTGTTCCCAAATTAAAAAAATGTTTGGGGAATTTCAAAAATGTTTGCATTTTTTCTTTTTTATTCACAAATTAGAAAAATGTTCAGGAATTTCAGAAAATGTTCCAGCTTTCCAAATTTCTTCAGAAGTTCAAAAAATTTCATGTTTCCAAATTTTGTTCGCGAATTAAAAAAATGTTCGTGCAATTTCTAAATTGTACATGCTTTGAAAAAATTGTTAGTAATTTCCAAAACATTTGCCATTACGTGAGAAAATGTATGTGTTTTTTTTGCGAATTTTAAGTTTTTACCGCTGTAGTTTAGTCCTTAAAGCGTTGCGCTGCAAGTCTAGCATTGATGCTTTTCTGTCGCAGCGGCTAGCCAGCTTGTGCGTAGCTACGAAGTTAGGGGATCGAATCCCGGCGGTAGCGCTGCTTTTTTCGTGTTTTTTCCACCTCGCGAACACGCGAGCGCCAAATGGGCCGGCCCAGGTGAGCTGCGCCCTGTGCGAAAGGCCGATATTTTGACGCAAAGAGCCTCACATAGGAGCTCCCACGCACAGGGGAGAAGCAGATAACCAATACACCAGACATCAACTACTAGAAATAAAGGCGCAAAACGCAATAAGAACACATAGCAGTCGTTGAGATTTGGAAAACATTTGTAAAACATTTTTCGCAAATTGCGAACAGTTTTGAAATGTCGTAATTTTTTTGATATTCCAAACACTTTTTTGAAAAGTGAACCATTTTTTTAAATCCAACTTTTTTTAAAAACAGGAAGAAAAAATGCAAATATTTTTTGAAATTACCGAATATTTTCTGAGATTATGAAAAGTTTTAAATTTTGGAACAAAAATTTGAAACAAGAACATTTTTTAAATTCAGAACAAAACGTTAAAACATGAACAATTTTTTCAAAAATGCGAACAAAATACGTATTGGTACGGTTTTTTGGAAATGTGAACAAAATTTGAAACATGGGAACATTTTTTGAAATTGAGAACAAAATGTTGAAACCGCGTAAAGTTTTTTAAGCTTGAACATTTTTATGAAAAATCGTGAACAAAATTTAAAAACACAAACATTTTATGAAATTACGAACATTTTTTCATAAAATGCAAACATTTTTTTAAATACCCCAAAGATAGTGTGAATTTGTCAACAAATTTAAAGAACATGAACAAACTTCGAAAACAGGAACAATTATTGAAATTCCTGAACATTTTCTTAATTTGTGAACAAATTGTAAAAATATGAACATATTTTTAATTTGTGAACAAACTTTTAAAACGGGAACAATTTTTGAAATTCCTGAACATTTTTTGAAATTGTGAACAAAATTTTAAAATGAAAACATTTTCTCAAATGTTGAACAAATTTATCGTACTATAAAAATAATTCTAAAAATTTGAACATTTTTTTAAAATAAGCGAACAACTTTTGAAATTCTAAACTTTTTTGAATTTTGAACATTTTTTCTATTTCCGAACAAAAACTGAAAATATGAACATTTTGAGAAATTTGGAACAAATTTTGGAAAATTGTGTTTTTTTTTAAATTTCTGAACATATTTTGAAAAAGAAAAAATACGTGAAAAAAGTAAAAGAAGAAAGTAAAATAAAAAGAAAAAAATAGAAACAAAAAAGAAGCAAAAAAACAAAAAACGAAAAATAAAAAACAAAAGAAAACCGAGAAAACCCGAAAGGAAACAACACAGGAAACATAAGACTTTTGGTTGTCACTTAAATCAGCAACTGCCTTATGCCACCTAATAGTCGAAAATCTGTGCTTAATTGTAGCCGGAGGATATTTGTAAAGTCTAGGCATTTCGACAGTTGAGGGAGTGCTGTAAAATAATAAACAAAAAAATGAGGAGCTAAACATAGATTAATTCAAGAAACAAAAAGAGCAGAAATTACTGTTACTGATAGTTGCATTACTCTAATAAACTATGACAATGAAAACGACAAATGCATTAATAAAAAATAGGGGAGCAAAAAGAATACCAAGAAGTAGCAAAAAATTATTGCCACACCTTGAAAGTTTCATCTTCTACTACTGGGTTAATGTCCTATAGCAAAAATACAGTCACATCAACTAATTTCATTTCAAAAACAAAGCTCTGGTCTATGAGCAAAATAACAAAACTAGCACTAGAGACAAACTTATAAGATATAGTAGCACACAAAGGTCAACCATCATATAAAACATATGTGGTATTAGTCACTCTTGACAGTAGCAATAGATAGAACAAAACAACATATGTTGTAAAATGCAAGGAATATTCATACAAGCAGTGTATGAATATTCCTTTGTGCTGTAAAATAATAAAACTTTTGGTTGTCACTTAAATCAGCAACTGCCTTATGCCACCTAATAGTCGAAAATCTGTGCTTAATTGTAGCCGGAGGATATTTGTAAAGTCTAGGCATTTCGACAGTTGAGGGAGTGCTGTAAAATAATAAACAAAAAAAAATGAGGTGCTAAACATAGATTAATTCAAGAAACAAAAAGAGCAGAAATTACTGTTACTGATAGTTGCATTACTCTAATAAACTATGACAATGAAAACGACAAATGCATTAATAAAAAACAGGGGAGCAAAAAGAATACCAAGAAGTAGCAAAAAAATAATCGCCACATCTTGAAAGTTTCATCTTCTACTACTGGGTTAATGTCCTATAGCAAAACCACGGTCATGTAAAATGCAAGGAATATTCATACAAGCAGTGTACTTAGCTACCTCATGATGGAGAATAGAGCTTGTAAGAACATAAAACATCACCTATAAATTTTCTCATGTGAACTCCTTACTCAACCAGACAAAATTATGCCAAAACAACAAACTCTAGAAACAAAAGTATTATTGGGCATTCTGTTTTAACTAAATGGATCACTGAATGACATTTGATTTTGGTATCTTACAACAGAAAGACAACCAGATTGGAACATAACACGTAATAAAGTAATATAACGATAAATTCGTTCATCTAGCAAAGGTGCAAATGCTAAAAAAATTATCACAGGAAATTTCTTAAAAAGTTCAAGTAGAAAGTGGCCATTTAAGAATCACAATAGCTGCATGCGAGAAACCATGTACAGGACATAACTAGAATGGGTTACTCCTAAGATATAGAGAGTAAGGATTAGCAATCACTTTGTCCTATCGCATGCTTTTGGTATTCTCCCACTAATGCTATGGATAATGTGACTCTCGTCCTTCGATCCAAAAGCTAGAATTCCGTTACGGTCAAGTGCAATATGTTTGCTTCCATGAGACCCGAACTTCAAAAGTTTGGGATAGCTATGTGATATTCATGGAACTGAAAATCATTTTCAGACACAAACAAAGGCTAAAAGATATGTGATATCCAAAGAAATGTTTGTTTTGCAAACTATTAGTAAAAGTGTTTACTATGCATTTGACTAATAACAGAGGGATCCAGTAGAACGCCTGTCATATGATGATGGTGAATAAAACAACAACTTAAGAGAAAGGAAATGTCCGAAGGGTGTTAGTATGACTTACACACCTAGGAAGTCCGGGGCTGACGCTACTCTTCAAGTTGGTGCTTCTACTGAGAGTAGGAAAATTATTGGAAGTAAAACTGTTAGAAGTATAAAGGCAAAAGGAGAGAAGACTGGAATATCCAGCTCATGTATGAATGCCATACAAGCTATTGATGTATAGAAAGGCTGGTCAAAAGAAATAATTCTTGGAAATTATGATTAAATATGTTAATCACTGATTCTTGGGTATTGTGAGTTGATCACAGAGATACCCGCTCGATTGCATTCTGTTGCAACTCGATGCAAGAACTACTACGGCCTAAAAGACTTGCCGGGAATGAGGTTTAGATATGCGCTGGGAACATAGTAAATGTTACTATACATTCCATCGGTGTATTACCTATGTATTTATTTTCATAATTCATTTTAGAGTTTTATACACTCTAGCCCATTGCATAAGGTATCTTGCAAGAAGGTTGTTCATAAGAGAACTTTTGATGTTCGATGTTATGAATAACTTAAGGGCCATACTTTCATTATGAATGAGATGTATGTTATGAATATTGATAATAATACATTACCTTTGTATTTACTTTCATAATTCATTTTAGAGTTTTACACACTCTAGCCCATTGCATAATGTTTGTTGCAAAAGGGTTGTTCATAAAAGAACAATTGTTGTTCAGTGTCATGAATAACATAAGGGCCATGCTTCCATCGTGGATGTGATGTATGTTATGAATATTGATGGTAATATGATACATCCATAACACTGACGCTAAATGTCGCAAGACTAAGAGAATACCACACATGTGTGGCACTGCATTTGGTCACATTGGAGAAACCCGCATGGAGAAATTCCATAATGATGGATTTTGAAGTCGTTTGATTATGAATCATCTGACACTTTCCTCCGAAAAGTGAAGTGACTGAAATACCGTTCACAGGCCATAAGGAACGAGCAACGAACTTATTGGTGATCATACATTTTGATGTATGTAGTCCGATAAATGTTGTTGCCAGCAGTGGATTTGTCTATCTTCAGAAACGACTCAAGTAGATATATGGATATTTACTTGATAAGACGTAAGTCTGGATCTTTTGAAATCATTCATAAGGTTTTCAAAAATGAAGTAGAAATTATTGTAACAAGAAAAATATGTTTCTGCAAACTAGATTGCCGAAAGGAATATTTGAGTTACAAGTTTAGCGAATGTCTGATGAGCTGTGAAAAGAGTTTCATAACTTACACCTCCCAGAACTCCACTGTGAGTGGTACGTCCGTGAAGATGCATTCAAACCATTTGTGACATGGTAAGATCAAAGATGACATAAATCAATTTGCCATTATTCCTTTTAAAGTAATGCTTTAGAGACTGCGGCTTTTACACTGAAAAGAGCACCATCAGGTCTGTTGAAATGACGCCATGGTATGGTACGCCCAACCATGCTTTGTCTTTTCTTAACATTTAGAATATAGGGCTTGTGTAAAATATTTACAAACCTATTTCAAATCAGACAAGTACTACTTTGTAGGTTATCCCAAGTAATTGGGAATTCCTCCACCACTATACCAAGGCAAAAGGTTTGCCACCGAGAACTGTATGCTTTTAAAGAGAATGGTTCTTGCAAAAAGGTGAGTGGGAGAACAGTGCAACTCGACGAGATAACAGTATCTTTGTCATTAGATCAAAGGAAAGGAACCTTGGAAGTGATTCCAGAGTTTCCTACTGCGACTAATACGGAAGCCTCTACATAAGATGTTTGGACTTCGGTCGAACTTGCAACTGAACCACGTAGGCAAAACTCATGCAAACCTCTCAGGTGCGCAAGCGAGATATTGTTGTTAGACAACAGTATACCTATGATACACAAGGAAGCGTTGATGGGCCCTGACTCCGGAATTGGCTAAATGCCAATACAATCCGAGATAGTTTCCATATAAATGATTCAAGATCATATCTTGATGAACCCTTCGGAAGACTTAGAGTCTAACGAACATTTATGGAACTATAAATTGATGTGGCTAAAATGTTTTATCCTAAAAGCTCGACTTGTTGCAATAACAAATTCAAGGAGTTGACTACGATAAGATTGTCTCACCGTAGCGATGCTTAAAGTCAGATCGGGTTAAACTAGCAATTAATACATATTTCAATCTTGAGATATGATACATGGATGCCAAAAGGATTTCCATGTGATGGAAATGCAACCTAGGACTTGCATGTGATACAGTCCGAAGTATTTTGTCAATCCAGAGGATGCTAGTAAGTATGCAAACTTCAGAGTTCCAGCAATGGACAGAAGAGAGCAAAATGGAGTTGGAATCTTCGTTTTGATGAAATAGTCAAAAGAGTTTGATTTCATCAATGGATAACAAAGATGCTTGTGGTTACAAGAAAGTAAGTGGGAGCATAATAATATTTCTAAAAACTTTGTGTGCTTGACACATTATTGATTGAAAATAATATAAATTTCTTGACATGAATTAGAACTTCATTGAAAATAGTTTTTCGATGAAGTGCTTGGGCTAAATAGCCTTGATATTAGGCATATTTATCTACGAGATAGAATTGCCTAATAGGCTAAGCCAAAAATACATATTGACAAGATGCTAAAACAGTTTAGCATAAGAACGCCAAGGAGTGATTCTTGCCAAAGTCACATGGAAAGAGTTTTGCAAGACTCGGTGTCCCAAAACACTGATGAGCAAAATACATGATGGAGATTCCACACACTCTTGTGATTGGATTAATCATGTATTCCATGGTATGTAAAACAACCAGATATGTCCGATACTCCCAACGCTATTGCGAGTATAGATACCAAAGTGATCAAAGTACTGATCATGGGACAACAGTGAAAAATGTCATTGAGTACTAAAGTAGCACTGATGACATGTTTTCTCGCAAGCAGAGATTATGAAGTGCTCGTTGTAAGTAATTACATCGATACAGTCTTCATCAATGCTCCATGCGATTTTTGATTTAAGTTAAGGGTTTTGTGTAATACACGATGTGGTGGCACGGTGTTTGGAAATCGTTCCAAACAGGTTACTGTGGCGAATTCTATAACTAAGGCTAAGTATGTTGCCGCTTTCAAAGCGACATAGAAGATGTTGAATCGTACAGTTCGTTCATGAACTTAGTATGGTTCCAAGATGGCTTTGGTCAATGGAACACTATTGAAGATAGTTGCTCCATAACTCAGTCTGAGAAATCAAGGTTTGACCAGTGATTCACATATATACGAAGCCAAGTCCACACAAAATATGAATTTTCTGAAAACGTGAAAACGCGAGGATATGCAGAGATACACACGGAACTGAAGTTGTCGGATCCATTAGACATCAGACTATACCACAAGCGAAGCATGTTTTACACCGGTATGCCATAGGTGTAAAGTGCACCAGCATTGACTAGATTATTGACTCTAGTGCAAGTGGGAGTCTGTAGGAGATATGCCCTAGAGGCAATAATAAGTGTTATTATTTATCTCCATGTTTGTAGTTAAGTTTATATTCCGTGCCATAACTGCTATGGTTCTCGAGTCTGCAATAACCACGAGGCTCGGAGGAAGACTCATATGCACGTGTGGAATAATAAACGGTAAAAAGTATTCCTAGTCTGGCCTCTAAGACTAGCTCAAGTGTTGCATGATGGTTCTGTTTTCCTGATCATGGGCATGACTATGCCGGCAACTTTGAGGGCACAATGTTAGGAGAACACTTGTGTTGAATCGACCCGAATTGATGTTATGCTATGAGATTCATTCGTCACAAGTTAATGGTTAATAACACAGAGATAGTTAATGTTTGCATAATTCCTTAGACCATGAGAGTATCGAGTTCCTTCGTACTTGCTTTGAAAACTTTGGGGTTTGTTAAACATCATCCGTAACTGGGTGGCTATTACGGCGGCTTACGGGTTCACGGAAAAGTATGGCAAGTAACGAGATAGCTCAAGATTGGGATTTGCTCCTCCGACGATGGAGAGATATTCTCGGGCCCTCTCGGTGTTACGGTATCCATCATCGCCTGGCTAGACACAAGGTGATTTGATCACAGGGATGCCGGAACACGAAAACGAGAAAAGAGAACAAAACCGGTAACGAGGCAACTTGCATGGTGGACAAGTTGTTGATCCACGGGCATGCAGATAAATCTCACCTCGGGTTTTTGTAACATATCGTGAAGCAACAGGAATAGCACACGGCAACTGGAGGTTCACTCGAATATTCATTCGTGTGGGTATAGGGGTCAATATGGGTGTCCACGGCTCCGATGTTGATCATTGATTGGAAAGTGTTCCGGGTCATGTCTATACTTCACCGAACCTATAGGGTCACACGCTTAAGGGTCATCTATCTGCTGAATACTAGACAGGGAGTCTGAGAGAAAATCGCCGGAAAAGTTTCGGACGCAACGGAAACGTTCCGGAGAGGACACCGGAATAGTTCCGGTAAAACTGAAAAGTTGTTTCGGGGTATACCATTAAGTCAAATTGGTTTCAGCACATGCCTAGAAATTCTTGGAGGGTGCCAGAATTGTTCTGGTAACTTCTGGGATTTTTCCGGGACAAAAACCGGAAATGTTCTGGAGCTGTCGGAACTGGTTTGGTTGCTTTTCGCAGATGAAAATCACTAATCCGAAATTGTTTCGGAACGCGTCCAAAATCATTTATGTGGGTACTGGAATTATTCTAAGACCCACAGAAATATTTTCGGATTTAACGATCGTGGAAAATTGGTTCCGTGAATAGTGAAAATCACTTTATGGTTAACTTTTTGGAAAGCCATCTTTTAGGGCTTTTCCCAAAAGGCTTCTAGAAGGGATTGGGGAGCAAGGAACCCCCATGTGGGGGCCCCCCTTGGGGTGGCCAGCCAAGTTGGAGCTCCTCCATGGAGCTCCACTTGCCTTCCTTTTATGCCCTTGAGGAGGATCCATGTGATGGGTTTTTTTGGGTATTTTTCCCATATGGCTTTCCTATAAATAGAGGTGGAGGGGTGCTCTCCAAAGCTCATCCTTGCTCTCATACACATGCCATAGCCTTGTCTAGCTTCTCTCTCCCTCCCAGCGAAATAGTTTCGTAGAGCCGAAAGGCTGTCTAGGTTCCGGCAGGAACTAGTTCTGGACGGCGAAGCCCTGCCGGATAGATGACACCGTATGTGTGCAACTCTGTAGAGAGATCGTAGTTTCGGTCTTAGTTCGAGAGTGCCTCCCGAAGGGCTGTCCGAGTGACTGTCCGAGCTTCGAGGGTCCTCCCGAAGGGTTGTCCGAGTTACTGTCCGAGTTTCGAGGGTCCTCCCGAAGGGCTGTCCGCGACACCGTCCGAGGGGCAGTCAAGGGAGTACATCCTCGCGGTTGGGAGGTTGCAAATCCTAGCTGCGGGGATCTGCACCAACGATCGTCATCGACTCTACTTCCGCTGCGCTACGAGTCGGTAACGAAAAGATCAAAAACCTTGTATGCAGTCTCCATAGTGGTCCTGGGCTGGTGCGTAGGTCAATTTTTTTTGTTTTCTGCTGCGTTCCCCTACAGGAGGAAGGGACCTTCTCTGTGGAACGAACGAGGACTCGCACTAGGGAGGAAGGGGCACCGAAGAAGAAATAAAAGGGCCGGCCCAAAACAGGTCGAGGGGTGTGCGGCGCCTCGACACTTTGACGCAATATGCGTCAAATAGGATATTCTGGCGAATGGAATTCCAATCGATGCTACACAGCTAGCGATCCGATCTGGGCCAGCCCATTTTAACAGCCAGTCGCTCCCGCTGGGTTTATACCAGTTTTGGGAACCTTCTAGAAGGTTTCTGAATCAAGTTTTTCTGTTTTACTCCCTCCATTCCTAAATATAGTGCGCATAAGCTTTTTAGAGATATTCCACAATGTAGTGCATATCTCCCTCCCCAAGCGAATTTGGACGAAAATGCCCTCCGACCAAATCAAGCCAGCGCCCTAGCCCACCGCTTCGTTCACCTCTCTCTCTCCCTTATCTCTTCACCTCGCAGCTTTTCCCCATCGATCTGCCACCTCTCCGTTGTTGATCTCCGCTGATCCCCACCTCCATTGCTGCTCCCCACCTTCCGCAACGATTCGACTCGCCCGCTCTTCAATCCTCTTCGCTTCATGTGGTGGGGAGCCGTCCAGGAGATCGAGGCTGAGAGGCGTGGTGGAGGCGACGGTCTTCATGGACGGAGGAGGTGAGGGCCGAGGTGGACGGAGGAGGTGAGGGAGAGGTGAGGGCCAGCATCCCCTGCTCCCGTACGCATCGTCTCTGCGTCCTGCGTCCCCATGTCCATGGCCAGCATCCTGGCCTCCGCATCCAAGATTGGCGTGTCCGCGTCCCCGTGTCCATGGCCGGCGTCCCGCCCTCCGCATCCACGACTGGCGTCTTCGCGTCAGTGGCCGTCGATGGCCTCACCGCGTCCACATCAGGCATCGTCGTCTCCCCGACCGGCCGCGGGAGCTCCAGCGCGAGCATATTCTCCACCGATGGGGTGCGAATCACGGCCACCAGCCCGTTCAACACAAGCGGCTGCGCACCGTGTCTGGCAGCAGCGAGAATCGACCGGCGGCGGCGAGATTCAAGCAGCAGCTAGAGCAATGCGTCCGTGTATGGCTGATGACGGTGATGCTGGTTGAAGGATGAAGGAGGGGGAGGGGGAGGAGGGGAGGAAGAAGATGGGGAGCCACCTGACGAACGGTGGCGCTGGAGGAGGAGACGCCTGACGACGGCACCACTGGAGACTTCATCGGCTGATGGTGGGTGGAGTACCAACTAGTACTACTTGTACCCAGGCCTGGGATAGAGATGGAGTGGGGGGCTTTCTCGTCCAAAATTTAATGCCAGCACACTCATTGGTATGTGCGCCAAAAACTATGCGCACTAGATATTGGAATGGAGGGAGTACTTCTTTATTGGTTTTTCTTTCCCTTTTTTCTTTTGATTTTCTGTTTCATTTTTTCCTTTTATTTTTCTGTTTCTTTTTCTTTTCTTTTTTCCATTTTTCTGTTTCTTTAAAAAAAATTGTTTTCCCTTTTCTTTTTTACTTTTTCTTTTTTGGTTTCAACTCCATTTCTTTTCAAACTTGAACGAAAATTTCAAATTTTGTTCGGAATTTCAAAATATGTTCTCATATTCAAAATTTGTTCGCAAAATTGAATTTTTTTTGCGAATTTCATAAAATGTCCGCGGTTTCAATTTTTTCACAATTTAAAAAATTATTCCTGTCTACAAAATTTGTTAACAAATATAAAAATTGTTCAGGAATTTCAAAAAATGTTCACTGTCAAAATATTTTGTTCACAATTTCAAAAACAATTCCCGTTTATGAAATTTGTTCACAATTTTAAAAAAATGTTCTGTTTTTTAAAAACCTATACAGAAATTCAAAAAATGTTCAGAGAGTTTTCAGTAATGTTCGCACTTTCAAAATTTGTTCGATATTTGAAAAATGTTCCCATTCTCAAAGTTTTGTTCACAAAATAAAAAAATCGGGGAAATTCATTTTTTTGTGGTTTTAAATTTTTGTTCGTCTTTTTGAACAATGTTTAAAATTCCAAATTTTTGTTCATCTTCGGCACAAATGTTCGAAAATTCAAATTCAAAAAATGTTGATTTTAAAAATTTTATTCATTCTTTTTCAAAAACGTATCCGTTTTGACATTCTGAACAATGTCTAAAATACATGAACATTTTTCAAAAATTCCTGTACAATTTCTTGAAAATGTGAATATGTTTTGATTTATGAATAAAAGTTGAAAAAATGACAATTTTCTGAAATTTTGAAGAAATTTTTAAAGCGCTAACATTTGTTTGAAAATAAACTTGAAAAATAAAAATAAACAAAAAACAAAAAAATAAAACAAAACAAATAGCAAACAGAGAAAAGAGAAAGAAACATGGGGAAAATACCGTTCTACGGTAAACCGGTCGCCGTTGATCACTCTTATAACCGACGTTTCGTAACTGGATAGTGTAGGTCATCAGGCCGTCTGGCGAGGGACGAGTGCTTACCTGCATGAGGTGCAGGTTCGATCTCTCGTTCGATTTTTTGATTTTTGGACAGTTTCCAGCGCGATAACGGGCTGGCCCAGTCGGGAGGTTGTCCCTGTGCGGCGCGCGTCAGTCAGACGCAAAGCGCGGCGTATAGGAGCTCCCATCATTAGTAGCCTTAAATACCGTAAAAAAAACTAGTAGCCTTAAAAAACGGACCCCGATAACATATCGTGATACACCTTATGTGATCTCTTGTTGGACCTTGTTGATCAACTACAAGTAATCTCTCAAGTAAAGGCGCGTCCTCAATGACCATATCGTGATACACCTTATGTGATCTCTTGTTGCAGCACCAGCAACACACATAAATTGTCCGAAGAGTCATGGAGGTGATGTGGAGGCTACTCAACCCATTGATCGCTTGAAGGCGAAGGTACTCGAGCGCAGTACAGCCGCGGAGCAGGCGCTCCATGTCCTCCTTGGGGATGCAGACGACAATGAGCTTGAGGTGCTTCAGTCGAGGAAGAAAAAGAGCGGGCGCGTCATTAGTCGGGGGGAAATGGCAGTTCATAAACTTGGTGAGGCGTAGTGTGGGCGCGAGGCGGAGCACGGACGGTGGCAGCAAGCGCATATGTCCATCATTAAAACTGAGCTCCTCGGGGTGATCTAGGGTGGGGGATAGGAACCACTCGTCAAGCTTGGCTTGGTCCTTGCCGTTGGAACGGAACTTGCCCGTGATAAGGCCTTTGATTGGGCGACGGTGCATGCCGAGGATCTGGGATAATGCGTCCAAGCTTTTGCGATAGCCATGGCAGAGCTTGTGGACGTCGATGATGTCGAGAGGGGTGGAGTGCCATAGAGGGCACCACCGCCGGGAGAGGATGGTTGTCCGTGCGCCATATTTGATTGGGAGGAGGGAGATGATGACTATCAACATATCGTCGGGGAGGCTGCTGATGAAGTCTAGGCCAGCGAGAGTCCCTTGAGGTTCAGGCTCGACCCACCTCCGCTTGTTGGTAGCCTCGTCCTCCACCCCCGGAGTCTCCTCGGCGGCAGCGCTATCTGATAGGAGTGGAGGAGTGGGATGATAGGGAATATTTAGTTAGAACAGGGCAGAAGAAAAGTGTATTGGTAATTAGAAGTTACTAGGTAGGAACAGACTTAACAGAGTCAGAAAATGAAATCCCAATTGGTTGCTTAAATACTACACAATTACTTTGATATTGCTACGTAAGTCAATATGCAGATACTTGAAAAGAACACTTTGAGCAAAGTCGGGACGGATGATGTCGTCGGGGAAGTTAGCATTTATCATATGACCAGGCTCTTTTAGGTGCAGTGCAATTTTAGTGCCAGCTCTCAGTACATAAAACTTAGAAATTTCTATCCAAAGGCCCACGTCAAAATAGGAGTGACCATCATCTTCATCAAGCTTTACAGAAACAACGATTGTAAATCCATGGTTTGTGTTCAACATGACATCCCTGGAGTCTTCAGTTATGTAAAGGCCAAAATTTGGTACTATAGTTGTTGTTGCAAAGCAAGGGATGTACTGCAGGAAATAATAAGATTATTAAAGAACAGGGTAACATGCAAATATGAGAGTAATTGAAAGAACAGTACAACAGTTGAAATCAAAGGACAAAAATTTATAATTAAACAGATAATGTAACCATGATGTCAAGCAAATATGAGAGTAATGGAAAGAACAATACATCATTAATTTTCCTAATATAGAAAGAAGAAAAATCCCCTTTTGACGTATATGCTGCATGTGGCACCTTTTATCCAAATGTAGCAATACATAGTATATGTTCAGAAAAGTAGGCCATGCCAACCGAGGTAGGGTGAGATTGAACATACCGTGCGCTTCATGAAGTCATCTGGTACGGTGAGATGGAACTCCTCGGCTGTCTAGCCGAGGCCACATAGGCATGATGTGTCCTTTCACTGTACACTCTACGAATGAAAACCCTCGAATCAGCTAGAAGAAAAATGAACTCATGGCGATTTTGGCCTGGTGATTAAAAGGGGTAGACGGACTGGGATAAGAGATGAGCGAATATTTCAGTAAATTAGTTACCTGGTTCTCCATGAGAGAGAAAATTCCAATACCGCAGATTCCCCAATCGGGCAGAGCTGGGTCGACGGCGAGCAGTGTCGACAAAGTCGTGGCGATAGGCGGTGGCAAGCGGCAGTGGCGAAATGCGGTGGGGTTTGGCGGCAGCCGGCGGCGGCGACAGGCGTCGAGCTAAGTGGTTGCCGCGGCGATAGGCAGTGACATGCAGAGTCGCCGAGGAGTGCAGGTGTGACTGGGGACCGGGGGGTGGTAGCGGGCGGGGGTGAGGGTTTTGTGACGTGGGGGGTGGTGATGTTTTTTTTAATTGGATGGTGAGGGTTTTCTATCCCAGAATAATGCGTTTCGGAGGCAATGGTTTGGTAGACCCAACCGTGTGTGATTAATATCACTCCGGTGTGAGGGTGATATGGACTGTCGTTCAATCTGTGTACATCCTATGGTGCAGACGTGCGATCCCTGGGGATGCGTTCTGGCCAATCAGAACACACGTGCCACGGCACAATGAAAGTCATCGCAGGTTCCAATCTGGGAAAATCACCAAGTTTCAGGGTGGGGTCCACATTTCCTTCGTCCTTTGACCCTGAAATTTTTACCCATGCTAAACATTCACCCTAATATGCACCGTACATGTTCAAATTTTTTGCCAACTCTCCACACGTTGTTGTGCGTGTTGTGGGCAAACGGTTGCTACTTGCTAGCATAAAATTGTGTGGGAAGACCGAACGTAACACAGACGATTCGCGCTAATAAGCTGTGTGTGCTGTGGGCAATCATAGGTTGGTCTAAGAGAAGCATAAAATTCCATCAACCAAACTGATTGCATACTCATCCCACATCTAGATATAATTAAGCATAGATATAAACATACTCATGCATAAGCGTACTCAAGCATAGTTCAACCGATAATAAGCATACTCAAGCCTAGATATAATTAAGACGCACACTAGATAGCTCTGGTACTTCTGAACATAACTATAGTTCAATGGTGTGCCGGCCTGCATGAAGGTGAAGCTTCTCCAGGTACTCAGCGTACGCGGCGTGCGCCACCCTGCGAGAATACTTCTACTTGAAGGAGCGAACGGCTCGTCCTCTTGCATGCGCCAGAACACTTTCATACGCGTCATGAAGAATTTGGTTGCAGAATGGGCATCCCAAGCCCCCATTCCAGGTCCTAACACACCTGTTATGCTTTCCCACATAAAGCTCCCTGAGCTTTTGCTTCTTGAACCTCCTCTGGCCATCTTCATCCTCGCTGTCAACATAGTCAGATAGCACCTATACATATAGAAAAAATGCGGTGTCGGTATATTTTATAATGCGAATTCAGCAGGCAGAGTTTATGAAACATAATATATATCCTGTAACAGCATGAACCCTAAATCATCAAGTGATCTTGATGAAAGAAATGCATAAATTGAGAGCACACAACTTAGTGCAATAAAATTAAGAGGATAAGAGGCTGATTGGTTTGCTACCAACATTTGGCAAAATCAAAAGTTGCCAACATTTGTGAGATTGGCAATGAAAATTGGTATGCAACCAATCTCTAGCCAACATTTGGCAGATGCCAAAATTAGGCATGCCAACTTTTGGCATCAAACCAATTTACATGTCGTAAAGTAGGCTCACAAAAAAAGGATTTGATGGCTATTATTCTAGATAGATCCAAAGATTTTGGTTTGCTTTTTTAAGCACAATCATCTATGTACATACCAATCTGGAATTTTTTTGGCACAAACATATATGTAGGACATTCAAAATCGATTCTAAAGATATGGCTACCAAATATTAGCATAAACACTAACCCTAGTCGGATTATTAGCAAAAATCATTTGTACATAACAAAAAATTAACTCTAACCCTAGAGGGATTATTAACAAGATTTTGGTTCGATTTTTTTAGCACAATCACTATGTACATACCAATCTGGAATTTTTTTTGGCACAAACATATATTCAAAATCAATTCTCAAGATCTGGCTATGAAATATTAGCAGAAATACTAACCCTAGTTAGATTATTAGCAAAAATCATTTGTACAGAACAAACAATTAATCACTAACCCTAGACATATTATTAGCAAGATTTTGGTTCAATTTTTTTAGCATAATCATCTATGTACATACCAATCTGGATTTTTTTTGGCACAAACGTATATGTAGGACATTCAAAATCAATTCTCAAGATCTGGCTACGAAATATTAGCAGAAACACTAACACTAGTCTGATTATTAGCAAAAATCATTTGTACAGAACAAATAATATATCACTAACCCTAGACGGATTATTAGCAAGATTTTGGTTCCAATCTAGAATTTTTTTGGCACAAACATATATGTAGGACATTCAAAATCAATTCTCAAGATCTGGCTACGAAATATTAGCAGAAACACTAACCCTAGATGGATTATTAGCAAGATCATTTGCACATATCTCACTTATCACCAACACTTATCATTTGTACCATTCAAACAATCAATACACTACAGGGATCTAACGAATCTTACTCTGATTTCATGGATTGAGAGAGCATATAACCACAGGAATTATATTCCAAAAAGGGGGACGCAGGACTAACAAGAGAAAACCTAGGATTATATTTGCCAAAAAATGGGTATAGATGACTAACCGGTTCTCCGTCGTCGTCGGAGTCTGCTACTTGTGAACTGCGTTGGGATTTCCCTGAAGAGGAGTGGATGATGCTGTACAATAGAAATAAGTATTTCCCTCAGTTAAGAACCAATGTTATCAATCTAGTAGGAGAACCACACAGAACCTCGTTAGCAGCACCTACACACACACAAGAGCAAACACTTGCACCCAACGCAAATAAGAGGGTTGTCAATCCCCTTAGCGGTTACTTGCAAGGATTAATTCTGATAGTGATAGATAGATAAAGTAAATTGATAAATAAAATAAAGTAAATAAAATTGCAGCAAGGTATTTTTGGATTTAATATATGATAACAATAGACCCGGGGGCCATAGTTTTCACTAGAGGCTTCTCTCTCGAACACATAACATATGGTGGGTAAACAAATTACTGTTGGGCAATTGATAGAAAAGCGCATCGTTATGACGGATTCATGGCAATGATCATGTATATAGGCATCACGTCCGAGACAAGTAGGCCGACTCTTGCCTGCATCTACTACTGTTACTCCACTCATCGACCGCTATCCAGCATGCATCTAGAGTATTAAGTATAAAATAGAGTAACGCCTTAAGCAAGATGACATGATGTAGACAAAGTAAACTCAAGAAATATGATTAAACCCCATCTTTTTATCCTTAATGGCAATAATACAAATACGTGTCTTGTCCCTTTCTGTCACTGGGATATAAAACACCGCAAGATTGAACCCATCACAAAGCACCTCTCCCATTGCAAGATAAATCAATCTAGTTGGCCAAACAGAACGGATAGATCAGAGAGAAATACAAATCTATAACAATTATGCACAAAAGAGTTCAGAGAAGACTCAAATATTTCTCATTAATAATCTGATCATAAACCCACAATTCATCGGATTCCAACAAACACACCGCAAAAGAAGATTACATCGGATAGAACTCCAAGAACATCGAGGAGAACATAGTATTGAAGATCAAAGAGAGAGAAGAAGACATCTAGCTACTAGCTATGGACCCGTAGGTCTGTGGTAAACTACTCACACATCATCGAAAGGGCAGCAAGGTTGATGAAGAAGCCCTCCGTGCTCGATTCCCCCTCCGGCAGATTGCCGGAAAAGGCCTCCAGATGGGATTGCGGAAGAACAGAAGCTTGCGTCGGCAGAAAAGTTGTTCGTGGTGGCTCCCTGATGTATTGGGAATATTTTGGAATTTATAGCGCTGGAATTAGGTCAAGAGGTGCCACGAGGGGCCCACAAGCCTGGGGGCGCGCCCTCCGGGCTTGTCGCTCCCTCGTGACTCTTCTGGTCTTCTCCCGAAGCTTCTAGGGTCCCTTCTGGTCCAGAAAAAATAAATCCAAAGTTTTTTCTCCGTTTGGACTCTTTTTGATATTGATTTTCTGAAAAGCCAAAAACAAGCAAAAAACAGCAACTGGCACTGGGCACTAGGTTAATAGGTTAATCCCAAAAAATGATATATAATTGCATAATAAACATCCCAGATTGATACTATAATAGCATGGAACAATCAAAAATTATAGATACGTTGGAGACGTATCAAGCATCCCCAAGCTTAATTCCTGCTCGTCCTCGAGTAGGTAAATGATAAAAACAGAATTTTTGATGTGGAATGCTACCTAACATGTTTCATCATGTAATTCTCTTTTACGGTATGAATATTAAGATCCGAATGATTTAAAGCAATAGTCTATAATTTGATATAAAGACATCGATACTCAAGCATACTAACAAACAATCATGCCTTTCAAAATAAAAATGCTAAAGAAAGTTATCCCTACAAAATCATATAATCCTGTCCTGCTCCATCTTCTTAACATAAAGTATTTATCATGCACAACCCCGGAGACAATCAAGAAATTGGTTCATACTTTTTAACACGCTTCAGCTTTTTCAACCCAAACACAATACATGAGCGTAAGCCATGGATATAGCACTGTGGGTGGAATAGAATATGGTGGTAGAGATCAATAAGGGGAAGTCAAAAAGAAGAAGACAGTCTCACATTGACGAGGCTAATCAATGGGCTATGGAGATGCCCATCAATTGATGTCAATGCAGGGAGTAGGGATTGCCATGCAACGGATGCACTAAGAGCTATAAGTGTATGAAAGCTCAAAATAAAAACTAAGTGGGTGTGCATCCAACTTGCTTGCTCATGAAGACCTCGGGCATTTGAGGAAGCCCATCATCGGAATATACAAGCCAAGTTCTATAATGAAAAATTCCCACTAGTATATGAAAGTGACAACATCGGAGACTCTCTATATGAAAAACATGGTGCTACTTTGAAGCACAAGTATGGAAAAAGATAGTAACACTGCCCCTTCTCTCTTTTTCTCTCAATTTTTTTCGCTGGGCTCTTTTTTGGCCTTTTTTATCTCCTCACTGGGACAATGCTCTAATAATGGTGATCATCACACTTCTATTTACTTACAACTCAAAATTACAACTCGATACTACAACAAATATGACTCTATATGAATGCCTCTGGCAGTGTACCAGGATGTGCAATGATACTAGCGTAACATGTATGAAAATGATGAACGGTGGCTGAACCACAAATACTATGTCAGCTATATGATCATGCAAAGCAATATGACAATGATGATGTGTGTCATATAAAAAGAACGGTGGAAGTTGCATGGCAATATATCTCGGAATGGCTATGGAAATGCCATAATAGGTAGGTATGGTGGCTGTTTTGAGGAAGATATAAAGTGGCTTATGTGTGATAGAGCGTATCATATCATGGGGTTTGGATGCACCGGCGAAGTTTACACCAACTCTCGAGGTGAGAAAGGGCAATGCACGGTACCGAAGAGGCTAGTAAATTGCGGAAAGGTGAGAGTGTGTATAATCCATGGACTCACATTAGTCATAAAGAACTCACATACTTATTGCGAAAATCTATTAGCCCTCGAAGCAAAGTACTACTACGCATGCCCCTTGGGGGGAGGTTGGTAGGAGTTAACCATCGCGCGCCCCTGACCTCCACGCAAAGGAAGACAATCAAGAATAAATCATGCTCCAACTTCTTAGCATAACGACAAACCATACGTGCATGCTTCGGGAATCACAAACCTTAACACCAATATTCTTACTAAACCACAATTATCTACTAGCACCTCCCACATATTACCATCTTAATATCACAAAACTATTGCAAGGAATCAAACCTATCATATTCAGTGATCTACATGAAAGTTTTTATTATATCCCTCTTGAATACCTATCATATTAGGACCAAATTCATAACCCGTGCATATTACCATTGCTAATTATTAGACTCTCAAAAATATATAAGTGAAGCATGAGAGTGCAACTATTTCTTTAAAATATAACCACTGCCATGCTCTAAAAGATATAAGTGAAGCACTAGAGCAACTGCCTAGCTCAAAAGATATAAGTGAAGCACATAGAGTATTCTAACAAATCATGAATAATGTGTGTCCCTCTCAAAAAGGTGTGTTCAGCAAAGATGATTGTGGCAAACTAAAAAGCAAACAAAAGCAAGCAAACTATAACACAAGAGGGGATGCCGATAGATTGTGGACGAAAGAGGGGATGCCATCTGGGGCATCCCCAAGCTTAGACGCTTGGGTATTCCTTGAATATTACCTTGGGGTGCCTTGGGCATCCCCAAGCTTAGCCTCTTGTCGCTCCTTATTCCTTCATCCATCGTGGTCTCACCCAAAACTTGAAAACTTCAGCACACAAAAGTCAACAGAAACCTCGTGAGATCCGTTAGTATAACAAACAAATATTAAACTTTAGGTACTGTTATAAATTGATTCATATTTAATATTTTCATAATTCTATTGTACTCCAACTTCTCCATGACTCATACCCCCCGATACGATCCATAGATTCATCAAAATAAGCAAACTATGCAGCAAAAATAGAATCTGTCTAAAACAGAACAGTCTGTAAATATCTATTTAAAAACCATACTTATGTAACTCCAAAAATTCTTAAAAATTAGGAAAACGTAAAAAATTCATATACCAATACTGTGTAAAAAAATCAGATTTTTCTGACTCTCCAATACAGAAAATCAAATACTGGACGCAAAACTTTCTGTTTTCCAAACATCATCAATTATACTATCATCCAAATCATCCCAAAGGCATTACTTGGCACAAACACTAATTAAAAGATAAAAACACAATGATAACAGGAGCTAAAATTGTGTGACACAAGAAAATAAAATTTTGCAATAAAAATAAATATTGGGTTGCCTCCCAACAAGCGCTATTGTTTTATGCCCCTAGCTAGGCATAATGCATAGTTTCAAGTATTATCATCCTTCAAATTAATTCCATAGGTGGCCCTCATAATAGATTCTTATGGTGGCTTAATTATCTTTCTCGGGAAGTGTTCCATCCCTTTCTTTAATGGAAATTGAAATCTTATATTATCTTCTTTCATATCAATAATAGCACCTATGGTTCGTAGGAAAGGCCTACCAAGTATTATAGGACAAGAAGGGTTGCATTCTATATCAAGCACAATAAAATCCACGGGTACATAATTCCTATTAGCAAGAATAAGCACATCATTTATTCTATCCAATGGTTTTTTAATAGTGGAATCCGCTAGATGTAAATTAAGGGAACAAGGATCCATATCGGTGAGACCTAGCACATCACACAAAGATTTTGGTATAGTAGAGACGCTAGCACCTAGATCACATAAAGCATTACATTCATAATCTTTAATTTTAAATTTAATAGTAGGTTCTGATTCATCATGTAATTTTCTAGGAATTGAAACTTCCAACTCAAGTTTTTCTTCATGAGCTTTTATCATAGCTTCTACAATATGTTTATTACAAGCTTTATTTTGTTCATAAGCATTAGGAGAATTAATCATGGATTGTAACAAGGAAATACATTCAACTAAAGAGCAATTATCATAATTAAAGTCCTTGTAATCCAAAGTAGTGGGCACATCACTATTTAAAGTTTTGACCTCTCCAAACCAACTTTTATCATTTTTATCATTAAGATCATCACCCTCCAAACAATTGGGACGCCTTCTAGCTAAAGTTGACTAATCTTCAGTCCCTTTTTCATCGAGTTTTATATTACTAAATAGAGATTCAATAGGTGAGACACCAATCATTTTAATATCTTCATTATTACTATGATAGAAACCAGGTGGGATAGCTTTTTCTAAAAATTCTCGCTTAGCTCTCAACCTAGCGGTTCTTTCTTTACTTTCATTAATGGAGACATAGATGGCTTTAATAGACCCATTTATATCATGCTTGGGTGGAAATTTTTTAATTTTGAGAGTATCCACATCATGAGCAATTCTATCCATGTTCCTAGACATGTCATCAACTTTATTCAATTTTTCTTCTACCATAGCATTGAAAGTCTTTTGAGAATTAATAAATTCTTTAATATTGCTTTCAAGATCAGAGGGTATCCTATTATTATTATTATTATTATTATTATTATTATTATTATTATATGAATTACCATAGGGATTACCATAATTATTAGAGGAATTTCCAGGAAACGGTCTAGGATTGAAATTACCCCTATAAGCATTATTGTTGAAATTATTTCTAGAGACAAAGTTCACATCAATAGCATAATTATTTTTCTCAATAAAAGTAGACAATGGCACATCATTAGGATCAATATGAGCACTTTTACTAGCAACCAATTTCATAAGAGCATCCATCTTATCACGCAAAGTATTAATTTCTTCGACAGAATTTACCTTCTTACCAGTTGGAGTTCTTTCAGTGTACCATTGAGAATAATTTGTCATAATATTATCAAGGAGTTTTGTAGCTTCTCCCAATGTAATTTCCATAAAAGTACCACCTGCGGCAGAGTCTAGAAGATTTCTAGAAACAAAGTTTAGTCCCGCATAAATTCTTTGTATGATCATCCATAAGCTTAAACCATGAGTGGGACAATTTCTAATCATTAATTTCATTCTCTCCCAAGATTGTGCAACATGTTCATGCTCAAGTTGCTTAAAATTCATAATTTGATTTCTTAGAGAAATAATCTTAGCGGGAGGAAAATATTTGGCAATAAAAGCATCCTTACACTTATCCCAAGAATCAATACTATTTCGAGGCAAGGATAAAAACCAAGTTTTAGCACGATCTCGTAGTGAGAACGAAAATAATTTTAATTTAACAATATCATTATCCATATCTTTTTTTTGCATATCACAAAGTTCAACGAAAGTATTAAGATGGGATGCAGCATCTTCATTAGGACTACCAGAAAATTGTTCTTTCATAACAAGATTAAGCAAAGCAGCATTAATGTCACACGACTCCGCACTAGTGGCAGGAGGAGCAATAGGAGTACTAATAAAATCATTATTATTAGTATTTGAAAAGTCACACAATTTAGTGTTTTCTTGAGACATAGCGACAAGGCAAACAACTAGCAAACAAGCAAATAAAATATTTTGTGTTTTTGTAAAACTGTTTTAGAAGTGGGGGAGATGAAAACGAGAGGCAAATGCAAATAAAAAGGCAAATGAAAATAAGAGCAAGTGGATGATAGTTTATGCGAAGGTACTTGATAGGTTTTGGTGATGTCTCCCCAGCAACGGCGCCAGAAATTCTTCCTGCTACTTGTGAACTGCGTTGGGATTTCCCCGAAGAGGAGAGGATGATGCAGTACAGTAGAGATAAGTATTTACCTCAGTTAAGAACCAAGGTTATCAATCCAGTAGGAGAACCACACAGAACCTCGTTAGCAGCACCTACACAGACAAAAGCAAACACTTGCACCCAACGCAAATAAGAGGGTTGTCAATCCCCTTAGCGGTTACTTGCAAGGATTAATTCTGATAGTGATAGATAGATAAAGTAAATTGCTAAATAAATTAAATAAAATTGCAGCAAGGTATTTTTGGATTTAATATATGATAAAAATAGACCCGGGGGCCACAGTTTTCACTAGAGGCTTCTCTCTCGAACACATAGCATACGGTGGGTAAACAAATTACTGTTGGGCAATTGATAGAAAAGCGCATAGTTATGATGGATTCACGGAAATGATCATGTATATAGGCATCACGTCTGAGACAAGTAGACCGACTCCTGCCTGCATCTACTACTATTACTCCACTCGTCGACCGCTATCCAACATGCATCTAGAGTATTAAGTATAAAACAGAGTAATGCCTTAAGCAAGATGACATGATGTAGACAAAGTAAACTCAAGCAATATGATTAAACCCCATCTTTTTATCCTTAATGGCAACAATACAAATACATGTCTTGTCCCTTTCTGTCACTGGGATATAGAACACCGCAAGATTGAACCCATCACAAAGCACCTCTCCCATTGCAAGATAAATCAATCTAGTTGGCCAAACCAAATTGATAGATCGGAGAGAAATACAAAGCTATAACAATCATGCATAATAGAGTTCAGAGAAGACTCAAATATTTCTCATGAATAATCTGATCATAAACCCACAATTCATCGGATCCTAACAAACACACCGCAAAAGAAGATTACATCAGATAGAACTCCAAGAACATCGAGGAGAACATGGTATTGAAGATCAAAGAGAGAAGATGTCATCTAGCTACTAGCTATGGACCCGTAGGTCTGTGGTAAACTACTCACCCATCATCGGAAGGGCAGCAAGGTTGATGAAGAAGCCCTCCGCGATCGATTCCCCCTCCGGCAGATTGCCGGAAAAGACCTCCAGATGGGATCGTAGAAGAACAGAAGCTTGCGGCGGCGGAAAATTTATTCGTGGTGGCTCCCTGATGTATTGGGAATATTTTGGAATTTATAGCGCTGGAATTAGGTCAAGAGGTGCCACGAGGGGCCCACAAGCCTGGGGGGCGCGCCCGCCCTTCGGGCTTGTCGCTCCCTCGTGACTCTTCTGGTTTTCTCTCGAAGCTTGTAGGGTCCCTTCTGGTCCAGAAAAAATTAATCCAAAGTTTTTCTCCGTTTGGAATCTTTTTGATATTGATTTTCTGAAAAGCCAAAAACAAGCAAAAAACAGTAACTGGCACTGGGCACTAGGTTAATAGGTTAGTCCCAAAAAATGATATATAATTGCATAATAAACATCCAAGATTGATACTATAATAGCATGGAACAATAAAAAATTATAGATACGTTGGAGACGTATCAAAGTCGTCGCCGGAGTTGTCGTCGGGGTCGCTGTGGACCTCCGGCTCCGGCTGGGGAAGCACGACGGCGGCGATGACTTCAAGGCCGCACTTCTGCCTGTGCGAGACCTCGTCCGCGGCTACGGCAACCTCTAGGCCCGGCTTCACGCGGTGCTGGGTTTCACCAGCCCCAGCATCCCCACTCCCTCCCATGGTGCGCTTCGTCGGCATCCTGATACACTTTAGACGACGGTGACGATTGAGAATTGTGTCGAGGATGCAGGCGAAGAGAGAGGATTGTGTGTGTATCGAGAATGGGGGGTGCGGCTGCCTATTATAACCAGCGGCTAGGGCGCACCATTAATATGGAGCAGTGGGAGTGAGGCGGGCACCAGTCAAAGGGCTGGCTCGCCTCCCGGCGAGCCTGCGCAGCTGACTTCTCGCATGCCTACCATCATTTCACACAGTCGCTCGCACGTCTCCCGATGACACTGCGCAGCGAACACGCCTCCCATCAATTCACACACCTGCTTGCACGCCTCCTGGTCTGCCTACGCGGCGGACTGCTCGCATGCATCCCGTCAACACACGCCCGCTCGTACGGCACGCGGGACGCGTGGCGACACATATATTATTTTTCTTTTTTAAGGATTAATTATGCCGCTTTATTAATTAATCGAAGCATGGCACGTACATTGTTGGTCTAACACCCACGATTTGAATAATTAAACCATTTGCGATATTGTGTTCCAATTATTAATAATATCTCATTTGCAAGAAGTTTATATCAAAACTTGTCTCGAATTTGACAAAAAAAAATATCACAGTCTATTGGTGTCATATCATGACACCACGACAAGTTTCATGAATTTCAACTAAGTTTTGGATTTACTAAAATTTAAAAATAAAGATTCTCAATGTTTGAAATTTCTTGCCATTTCTTGCATGCGGACTAAACATGCACCCAAGGACACACATATGATTTTCCAATCCATTTTTGGTGCACTATCGCGTGTGCATGTAGTTCAAATTTGATTTTTACACATTAAACCCCTAGGAAATCAATCAATGTATAAAAACGTCTGAATGATCTCTGATATTTTTTCAAATTTTAACACGACACTCCTTTGGTCACATGTTCACTGCAGAAAAAGTTTGACATGCCTCAAAGTGGCGGTGGTGGTGCAGTTGGTGGGGGGGGGGTCCGGCACACTACACGTTGTGAGCCTCCGTGTGGGATTGAATGGTTTGTGAGGCAGGTGCCACATCAAAGTCGTGAATTGGGTATTTAAAACATTACACAACCCTTTCATACATATGTTTGGGCCACATGCATGCAGAGTGGTCCTCGGACACTCCCTCGTGTGGTTATCAGTGATGCGCCCATTCGTTAGCCCGTGTAGGTTATCACTTTGACCGACAGCGAGAGTCATTTGACGAAAGGTGGATTCATCTTGGCATGTGTTACGGTGTAGATCATGGTGAGATTTCATACCAAAGTTCGAGTGTGTGCGTACACATGAATCCGTCCCGCCGGCTCGAAGTGAGGGGACTACGCGTTGTGAACCTCCGTGTGGGACATTTTCGGCTTGCGAAGCAGGTGCCACATCATAGTTGTGCATTGGGTATTCAAACATCACACAACACCTCTTTGGGCCACATGCAGGCGGTGGTTGTCCTAGCTAGGACACTCACTCGCGCGGTTATCGACGACGCTTCCATCCGTGTGCCCGCGAGGTCCATCACTTTGACCTACAGCGAGAGAGGTTAATTTGACCAAGGAGGATTCTTTTTGGTTTGTGTTACAGTAGGAGTATATAGCACGCGCAGAAGAGGGGGTATCATATACTACGCATCGTGAAGCTCGCTCCGTGTGGAACTTTACGGTTTCCAAGGCAGGTGCCACATCAAAGTTGTGCATTGGGTATTCAAACATCACACAACACGTCCATACATATGTTTGGCCCACATGCAAGCGGTGGTTGTCCTCTGGCACTCACTCACGTGGTTATCGGCGATGCTTCCATCTATGGGCCCGCTTGGTCCATCACTTTGACCGACAGCAAGAGAGGTTCATTTGACTTAGGATGGGATTTATTTTTGGTTTCTCCTACGTAGGTCATGCTAAGATTACATAGTATATATAGTTTGAGCACATGTGTACGGATGAATCCCTCCCACCGGATCGAAGTGGGGGGGGGGGGGGGCAGCACGCGATGCGTCATGAACCTCGCTCCGTGTGGGGACTTTACGGTTTCTGAGGCATGTGACACATCAAAGTTGTGCATTGGGTATTCAAACATCACACAACACCTCTATACATATGTTTGGGACACATGCATGCAGGCGGTGGTTGTCTTAGGACACTCTCCCTCGCATGGTTATCGGCGGCAAGCCCATTCATGGGCCCGCGTGGACGTCCATCACTTCGACCGATGACAAGAGAGGTTACCAAGGTGGATTCTTCTTGGTTCATTTTTACGGTAGGTCATGGTGAGATTCCAGACCAAAGTTTGAGCGCACGTGTACGTACGCATGAATCCCTCTCACCGGCTCGAAGTGGGGGGACCCGCATACTACGTGTCGTGAACCCTTGGTCCGTGTGGGGACTTTACGGTTCCAAATTAGCAGGCGCCACATCAAAGTTGTGCATTGGGTATTCATACACGAGACAACACTTCTGTGATGCCCCCAACTTAATCGTGCACTAATCATACACGCAAATGCACACGATCAAGCCTAAGGACTCACTTGAAGATATCACAACACAACTCTACACAAATAAAAGTCATACAACCTTTATATTACAAGCCAGGGGCCTCGAGGGCTCGAATACATAAGCTTGAGTCATACAAGCATCAGTGGAAGCATTAGATATCTGAGTACAGACATAAAAGTTAAACAGATAAGCCTTAAGAAGGCGGGGCAAAACAACAACAAAGATCGAAAAGGCGCAGGCCTCCTGCCTGGGTGCCTCCTATCTACTCCTGGTCGTCGGCAGTCTCCACGTAGTAGTACTCTCCACCAGAGGGGTAGTAGTAATCATCGGCTGGCAAAGCTGGCTCCTGGGCTCCGTCATCTGGTCGCAGCAATCGGGTATGGGGAAAAAGGGGAAGCAAAGCAACCGTGAGTATTCATCCAAAGTACTCGCAAGACTTACATCAGATCTATTCTAAATATGCATCGGTATCAAGGAAAGGCTATATCAGTGGACTGAACTGCAGAAATGCCAGAATAGAGGGGAAAAGGCCTAGCCTATCGAAGACTAGCATCTTCGGCGTCTTGCAGCATTAGAAGAGTGCAGATTAGTACATAAATATAGTAGTAGCAACAAGTAGCAACAACGCCCAAAGATCCTTCCTCGACTCCCTGTGAGAAAGCAATCCCGGAGCCACATATTAACCCAGTTCTAGTTGTATAAGATCGGGATATTTTCCGAGCATCCTGTTACTGTGGACACGGCTATTCGAATAGATATACTTCCCTGCAGGGGTGCACCAACTTACCCAACACGCTCGATTAACTCTGGCCGGACACACTTGCTCGGTCCATGCCTGGTCTCGGCTGATCGACATGTCGTAGCCCTACCTAGGTTCAACAGAGAGGCCAGCACGCCGGTCTACATCCTAAGTGCGAAGGGGTCTTGGGCCCATCGCCCTTTGCACTCCCGCGCATTGCGTGGGTGGTCGGGAGCAGACCTAGCCCCCTTAATACAAGCGCGGGCGTTCCCAGTCCAACCCGGCGCGCGCCGCTCAATCGCTGACGTCTAAAGAACTTCGGCTGATACATACGACGCCGAGTACCCATATTATTCCCAAGTGCTGGTTAGTGCGAAAAGGCCAGAGGCCTACTCAGATCACATATCCAAACCCTTAGTACATTGGGAGCTCGCAGAAACGAGCAGAGACTCACGATCATGCGACCCCGTCACCCTGTCTCGTGGACTTACGGCAAGGGCTAAGAATGCCCGGCCATGCCACGTAATCATCTCGCGGGTACCCTCATGGTCAACCCATCTCCACATCACTCGCGGGTACCCCTCGGGGCCGACCCGACTTAACCAGTATCAGTAGTAAAGTCAGGGTAACCGTGTGTCCAAAACATCAAGAAGGAATTCCGAGGAATCACCCTCATTGGATTCCCACTAGATGTATCCGTCAAGGTGAATCCGGAGGAATCACCCTCGATGGCATTCACACTTGTGGGGTTGCACGACAGAAGCTTCATCGGAGGTGGTGAAAGAGGAATCACCCTCGTTAACCCACAACCGGGTAGCTGTACTACCGAGTCGACATCGGGAGTGAGATAAGAGGTATCACCCTCGGCACTCGATGATAACTCTGCAGAGTCGAGCAACTTAAGGGGGGTGCGGTGATGTGCTGGTCTCAGCCCGTCGATCACATCGATCGAGGCACTAGTAACTAAGAGGGGCAACTAGGACAAGGAAGAGAGGCCACATATGGTTCACTACCAACCTACACTAAGCATTTAGGATAACAGGTAAAGTATCAAAAGCAGTTTACAAAAACAGGCTATGCATCAGAATAGGTATTCAGAACAGTAACTGTAGCAATTCTAATGCAAGCATGATGGAGAAGGAATAGGCGATATAGGCATGCTCAAGGGGGGGTTGCTTGCCTGGAAGCTCTGCGACAAACGAGGGGTCGTCGGGGATGTAGTCGGTCTCCGGAGCTGCGTCGGTCTCGGGGTCTACCGGATAATAAGAGGGGGAAGAAACAATAAATAAAAGCAAACAGATGCAACACAATGCATGGCATGGCATTATGCAGTGCTGGTGGTGACCTAATGCAGTGCTACATGTCGCAGATGAAGCGGGAAAATATCTGGTATACTGAACCGGAGGGGAAGGTTCCATGTTCAGATAGATAGGAGTGATGGTCAAACATTTTGACCACATATTCGGATTCGTCTCGTTTTTCTGATCAACTTTCATGTTGAAAACTTTTCGATCCGAGATATGGTTGAATTTCTATGAATTTTCAAAGATTTAAACCTTTTTATGAAATTCCTGGAATTAAATCTAATTAAATAATTCGCATTATCCAGAACAGTAGCAGATGACATCAGCATGATGCCAGCATGACGTCATCAGTCAACCCCAGCTGTTCCAGGTCAAAGCTAATAGCTGGGTCCCACCAGTCAGTGACACAGTGGACTAAACAGAGTTAAATTAAGCTAATTAGATTAATTAGAGGGTGAGCCCCATCTGTCAGTGGCTAAACTAATTAACAAATTAATTTTAAAAACTTAATTAGTTTAATTAAGGGCAGGGGCCCACACGTTAGTGACACTGTGCTGCCACGTCAGCACAGTTGACCAGTCAACGTGGTCAACTGGGCCCCTGGGCCCACTGGTCAGTGACCCAGGGTGCCCCACGTGGCAGCCACGTCGGCGTTGGCCGGCGGCAAGCCGCCGGCGACCGAAAAACACGGCGGAGGCCACTGGCCTCGCCGGAATTCGGCTACGGCGAGCCATTTGGCACGCGGCTTGGCCCATTCGAACGAGTGGAGAGTGGCGCGTCGACTGGTGGTGGTGGCGTCGCCGGAGTCGGCCGGAATCGTCGCCGGCGACGAGGTCAGCGGCGGAGCAGTTTCGGGCGAGCACGGATCTGGCGTTCGCGGGCGCGGTAAGCGACGTGCGAGTGTGCGTTGGGCTACTACGAGTGAGCTGAGCACGCCTACGTGATTGGACGAGCTCGACGACGACGGCATTGACGGCGACGAGCTCGGTGGCGGAGATGGGTTCGGCCACGGCGGAGGCTACGGCTACGGCGCAAAGTAGGGCGGCTCAAGGGCAGGGAAGGCAGGCAGCTCACCTAGCGGGCACACGGAGGCCCCCTGGGTGAACGGTAGCGCGGTGGCGACGGCGAATCGATGGCGGCGAACTCCGGGATCCGAGGAAGAAGACGGAGGCGAGGCGGTTGCTACGGAGCTCCCCAGCTCGCGCTCGTCGGTGTAGACGACGTAGTGGAGCTCGGCGGAGCGAGTGGACAAGGTGGCACGGCGCGGGGACGACGGCGGCCGCGAGAATGACGACAAGCAGCGACGGGCGCGTACGGGAGAGGGAGAGAGAGAGAGAGCTCGGGAGAGAGCGAGAGAGGCAGGGCGAGTGGATAGGGGAGGACGAGGAGGCCGAGGAGGCCATCCTTATCCCCTCGCCCGGGCTGGGGCATCGCCGTGTCGGCTGCTCGCCGGTGCACGCGCGCTCAGCCACGGCGACGGCGACACGCGCGAGGAGAGAGAACCGTAGGAGGGAGAAGGGCCGGTTTGGCTGGGCCGAGTGCACTGTGCACTTAGGACCAGCCGGTTTAGGCCTTTTCTTTTACTTTTCTGTTTTTCTTTTTATAGAAAGTTTAGAAAATAAAAGAGCTGCAAAAATGCATTAAGTAAAATGTGAAATTCGTCCACATTAATACCTTGCATTATTCTGCTCTGCCACAAAAAGTTTGGGCAATTTTTGAATCCATTTGAATTTTTCAAAAAATGGAAATGGCATTAAAGTTGCTGTTTTTGCACTGTTTTATGCTCTAGCTCATTTTAGGAAAATAGGTGATGTTGTTTTCCTGAACATTAATTTGTTTTGGAATTTTTGCTACAACATGAACTATTTTCTAGCAATTTTTGAGCAACTTCAAATTTCACTTTGAATTTGAATTGAATTCAGTGTAGGAATTTGAAATGAGATTTGAATCCACTGTGATCATTCCTCACTAATCAAAGTAGCTTAGAATTAAGATGGTGATCACTGTAGCTCATTTACAGAGGGGTGTTACAATTGTCCTCTAAAAGAAATTCTCGTCCCGAGAATTCCGGAGGTAGAAGCGAAAAGATCGGGGTATTCCTCCCGAAGACGATCCTGGCATTCCCAAGTGGCTTCATCCTCAGTATGGTTTGACCATTGCACTTTCAGGAACTTGGTTGTCTTCTGGCGGGTTCGACGTTCAGCTTGATCGAGTATGCGGATCGGATGCTCTTTATAAGATAGATCATCTTGCAAATCAAGCAATTCATGATCCACTGCTCGGTGCGGAGATTCCTTGAAGCAACGGTGAAGTTGCGACACATGGAAGACGTCGTGGATGTGAGAGAATTGCGGCGGCAACTCCAATTTATATGCCACATGTCCACGTCTGGTGAGAATGCGGAAGGGGCCGATGTAGCAAGGAGCTAACTTGCCCTTGATTCAGAATCGATGAGTGCCCTTCATAGGAGTGACACGCAGATAAGCTTGCTCACCAGGTTGATAGATTGATCCCCAGTGTTTGCGATCATAATTGCTCTTCTGGCGAGACTGAGCAGCTTTGAGATTTTCCCGCACAATACGAACTTGCTCTTCAGCGTGTTGGGTAATATCCGGACCAATTAGCGGTCGTTCCCCAGTTTCTGACCAATTCAGAGGGGTTCAACACTTACGTCCATAAAGAACCTCGAAGGGTGCCATTTTCAAGCTAGCTTGATAGCTGTTGTTGTAAGAGAATTTGGCATACGGGAGAGATTCCTCCCACTTCTTACCAAATGAGATAACACAAGCACGCAGCATATCTTCGAGCACTTGATTCACCCGCTCGACTTGGCCTTGGGACTGGGGGTGATAAGCAGAGCTCCAGGTTATATGAGTTCCCATAGCTTCTTGGAAACTTGCCCAGAACTTAGAGGTGAAAAGGCTGCCACGGTTTGAACTGATCTCCTTCGGAATACCGTGGAGTGATACAATTCTGGAGATATACAGATCTGCTAACTGACTAGCAGTGATCGTCTCCTTGACAGGCAGAAAGTGTGCAACTTTGGAGAGTTGATCAATGACGACAAGAATTGCATCATGACCCTTCTGTGATCTGGGAAGACCAGTGATAAGATCCATTTGCACTTTGTCCCATTTCCACTCAGGGATTGGAAGCGGTTGCAGAATTCCAGCAGGCTTCTGATGTTCTGCTTAACGTGATGACAAACGTCACATTCGGCAACATATCGAGCAATATCCTGCTTCATCTTAGACCACCAGTACCTTTGTCGAAGGTCACGATACATCTTGGTGCTACCCGGATGAATAGACAGTGGTGTATCATGTGCCTCCTTCATGACTTTGTCGGTCATAAGCTCGAATCAAGGTACCACAATGCTGTCTCTGAAGTACAAGGTTCCGTCTTCAGCAAGCGAGAAATCTCTGTACTTTTCAAGGTTAAGATCTCTTTTCATCTGATCAACTTCAGCATCTTTGGCTTGCGCACGCTTAACGGCCTTCTCAAGATCTGGCTGTATAACAAGGGTATTAAAAGAACCCTATGGAACAATGTGGAGGTTCAGCTTGCGCAGTTCTTCATACAGATGAGGTTGAGCTCGTTGAACCAAGAGGTTGTTACAATAGGACTTGCGGCTCAAGGCATCGGCCATCACATTAGCTTTGCCAGGGGTATATGAAATACCGCAGTCATAGTCCGTAATCGTTTCTAACCATCGCTGTTGGCGGTGATTGAGATCCGGCTGAGTAAACAAATATTTCAGACTTTGGTGATCAGTATATATCTCACATCGATTACCAAGGAGGTAATGTCGCCGCAGCTTCAATGCATATATCACTGCAGCAAGTTCAAGATCATGCACTGGGTAATTCTCTTCATGAGGACGCAACTGTCGCGAGGCATAAGCAATTACTCTGCCCTCTTGCATCAGGACACAGCCTAATCCCTGACGAGAAGCGTCGCAATAAATCACGAAATCCTTGCGAGAATCTGGAGGAGCAAGCACTGGAGCAGAGGTCAGCTTGTCCTTGAGGGTCTGGAAACTCTCCTAACATTTGTCTGTCCACTCAAACTTAATGCCTTTGTGTAGCAGATTAGTCAGAGGCTTGGCAATCTTTGAGAAGTTCTCAACAAAGCGATGGCAATAGCTTGCGAGGCCGAGAAAACTTCTGACTTGCTTGACTTTCTTTGGAGGAGCCCAGTCAAGAATGGCCTAAACTCGTTCTGGGTTGACAGCAATGCCATCCTTGGAGATCACATGCCCAAGGTAGGTCACTTCGGACAACCAGAATTCGCACTTGGAATACTTGGCATATAGCTGGTGCTCTCGAAGCTTTTCCAGAACCAAACGAAGATGTTCCGCGTGTTCTTCCTTATTCTTGGAAAATACCAGAATATCATCCAGATAAACCACGACGAATTTGTCGAGGTAATCCATGAAGATATAATTCATTAGGCGGCAGAACGTTGCTGGAGCATTGGTTAAGCCGAATGACATGACGGTGTACTCATAAGAGCCATAGCGAGTAACAAAGGCAGTCTTGGGGATATCCTCTTCGCGGACACGGATTTGATGATAACCCAACCTCAAGTCGAGTTTAGAGAACACTGATGATCCAGCAAGTTGATCATACAGGTCATTGATCCGAGGAAGCGGATACTTGTTCTGAATGGTGGCTTGGTTGATAGGCCGGTAATCTTGGACCAATCGGTTTGTACCATCTTTCTTCTTGACAAAGAGAGAAGGTGCTCCCTAGGCAGAGGAACTTGGGCGAATGAAACCCTTGCGAAGTGATTTTTCGAGTTCCTCCTTAAGCTCAAGGAGTTCATGCGGAGGCATCTTGTAAGGACGCTTCGCAATAGGGGTTGTGCCTGGTTTTAGGTCGATGACAAACTCGACAGCTCTAGCAGGGGGTACTCCTGGAAGTTCTTCCGGAAAGACATCTTGGAAGCCGCGAACGACTGGAACATTTTCTATCCCCTCAAGAGGAGAAGCGTTCAACGCATTCAGTGCATAAATCTGACCTCAGCATTTTGATCGAGATGAGCATGGTAGTTTACTAGCTCATCCGATGGGTGCAGTAGGTGTACGACTTTGGTGGCACAATTGATCAAGGCAGTGTGAGCCTTCAACCAATCCATTCCCAGAATGAGGTCAACTTTGGAAGACTTCAAAATAATGGGAAAAGCACGAAACTCCAACCCTTCAATATCAATGGTGACATCGGGGCTGAATAGGGAAGTTCGACATTGGCCCGCGGGAGTGTTAACCACTAACGATTGGTGTAGCTCTTCACATTTAATATCATGCATGAGTGCAAAATGTTCTGACATGAATGAATGCGATGCTCCTGAATCAAATAAAACAGATGCTGGTACTGAATTAACAAGAAGAGTACCCATCACAGTTTCTGGTTGGTCTTGAGCTTCAGCCATGTTGACATGATAAGCCTGTCCATGACCATATGAAGGCCTGACATTAGAGTTGCGAGGCTGATTAACGCCACAGCCATTACCACGGCCAGCAGGGGGAAGCACAAGCTGATTCTGACTCTGGGAGCAGTCTCTGGCACGGTGACCTGGATGGCCACACTTGAAGCAGAGTCCATTGTCGGGACAGGGAGCAGGAGCTCGAGGCATTGGAGCTTGAGGTCTGAACTGCCTCGGAGGTGGGGGAGGCATACGAGGTGCAACATACGATGGCCTTGGAACAGGTACAGCCGGACGTTACATGCTTTGAGGGATCCAAATACGACGCTTCTGGGAAGACGAGCCCGAAGATGAGCCCGCCTCACGGGTGTGCTTAAGAGCGTCCTTGTGATCCTTCAGTCCTGTCTCAACCTAAATAGCCTTGTTCACCAAGGTGGCAAAGTCGGCAAAGTCTTGGACTAGCAGTGCAAGCTTGATGTCAGGGTTGAGCCCTTCACGGAACTTTTCCTGTCTGCGTGCATTAGTAGCAATGTCCTCCTCTGCATAGCGGGATAACTCAAGAAACTCGCGCTGATAAGCTTCCACAGACTTGCTGCCCTGAGAGAGATTACGGAACTCATGCTTCTTCCTATCCATAACTCCTTGCGGAATGTAACGGGCACGGAAAGCAGCTTTGAACTCCATCCAGGTGATGATAGTTCCAGCAGCTAAGGTCTGCCTGTGAGTGTCCCACCATTGGGCTGTGGGTCCCTTCAGAAAGTAGGAGGCGAAAGTGACATAGTTGACAGGGGCCACATTCGCAGACTCCATCTCAAATGCGATACCACGGAGCCAGTCATCAGCGTCAAGCGGCTGAACTGAGTTGCGGAAAATGGTAGGGTTCATGCGCACAAACTCTTGCAAGGTGATTGCGGCTGGCTGCTGGTTGGCATTGGGACGAGGAAACTGGTCCATGAGTCCTTGCATGAACTGACGGTGCATCTCGAATTGTTGCATCATTGCAGCCATATAGTCGGGCGGTGGTGGATTGTTGGCACCACGGCCATGACCTGTGGGTCTAACCATCCTGCTAAAAGTTAACAGGGGGTAGTTTAGCAACGAGCATTTGCAAATGTATGGAATCATTCATGAAGTAACATGCATAACAAAAGGAAGTGCAATAGATACAATAACATAGTCAACATGACATACAGATCCATACATAGATTCGGTTACAAGCCAACATTTCAACAGCGAAAAGGAAAGCTAGACAACTAGGCGGCACGTAGGCACGCGGTGGAGGGATACAACAACGTGACATAGCGATATGCTACATCAATGTCGGAGAAAACCACTGAAGCCAGCAGCTGCAGGTGACGACGCAGGGTACCCTCGATATAAGGATCCTGCGCTCCGTGAACACTCTGGTGCAGAACCTGGTCCCGAATTGGAAGAAGAGGACCACGTGGAGGGGTAAGACCTCCAACAGCAGGCCACTCAAGACCTGGTGGCATCTCCGTCCTGCGTGGGTAAATAATGTACTCTGGGTGCATCCGTGCACTGACTGCTGGTAGCAACTGTGTCAGGGCGTCGTAAAGACGAGCACGCGTGGCGTACAACTCGACAGCAAGAGCTCGAGCAGTGCGGACCAGAGTCTGAGTGTACTGTACCAAAACCTGCGGGTCATAACGACGCGTCACGTAAGGTGTACAAACAGCAGTGTAATATCCAGTCTCATCCCCAGCGGGGGCATAGGGGATGTATCTGAAAGCAGTCTCCTTCAAGTGACTGTTGTGCTCTCCACGGAGACGGGCAATAGCAGTATAGGCAGCATCATGGACGGCCATATCAACAGTCACTCCAACACCATGAAAGGTGTGCAACTCAGTGATGGAGATGTCCTGCCGATCGAAGATGCGAACCACAGCATGGTACTGCTCCTGATTGAACTCGCGGTAATCCTCGTAAACTGTGTACTTGGGGTACCAGCGATATCCCAGCCTAGTCAAGAGATCGACCAAGATAGCAGGGAACCCAGTCGCATCAAGAGCCATAGTCTGGCGCACAAGCTGTCTTGCGGGACGCATCTGAAACAAGGAGTGCAAGATGTCAAACGACAGTGTGAGAAGCATAAGATAGCATTGGAAACAAATGATTGCAGATAATCCAGCTCTCCGGGTGAACGTGAACACGAGAACCTAATGTCAGAGTTAGCAAAATCATTTAACCCAAAAAGAAGAGAGATCAGAGTCCCAGAGTAAAGAAGAGGAATAAAAGATCCTAATACCACCCATTGGCGACGTGGGCCCGTAAGCCACACAGCCATGTTAGTAAAACAGTTTTACAAAGACTAGACTCAACTTCGGCCAAGGAGTTGGAAAGGGGGTGTTCCTACAGGCAGTCGGCTCCGATACCAACTTGTGATGCCCCCGACTTAATCGTGCACTAATCATACATGCAAATGCACACGATCAAGCCTAAGGACTCACTTGAAGATATCACAACACAACTCTACACAAATAAAAGTCATACAAGCTTAATATTACAAGCCAGGGGCCTCGAGGGCTCGAATACATAAGCTTGAGTCATACAAGCATCAGCGGAAGCATTAGATATCTGAGTACAGACATAAAAGTTAAACAGATAAGCCTTAAGAAGGCGGGGCAAAACAACAACAAAGATCGAAAAGGCGCAGGCCTCCTGCCTGGGTGCCTCCTACTACTCCTGGTCGTCGGCGGTCTCCACGTAGTAGTACTCTCCACCAGAGGGGTAGTAGTAGTAATCGTCGGCTGGTGCAGCTGGCTCCTGGGCTTCGTCATCTGGTCGCAGCAATCGGGTATGGGGAAAAAGGGGAAGCAAAGCAACCGTGAGTACTCATCCAAAGTATTCGCAAGACTTACATCAGATCTATTCTAAATATGCATCGGTATCAAGGAAAGGCTATATCAGTGGACTGAACTGCAGAAATGCCAGAATAGAGGGGAAAAGGCCTAGCCTATCGAAGACTAGCATCTTCGGCGTCTTGCAGCATTAGAAGAGTGCAGATTAGTACATAAATATAGTAGTAGCAACAAGTAGCAACAACGCCCAGAGATCCATCCTTGACTCCCTGCGAGAAACAATCCTGGAGCCACATATTAACCCAGTTCTAGTTGTAGGAGATCAGGATATTTTCCGAGTGTCCTGTTACCGTGGACACGGCTATTCGAATAGATATACTTCCCTGCATGGGTGCACCAACTTACCCAACACGCTCGATTAACTCTGGCTGGACACACTTGCTCGGTCCATGCCCGGCCTCGGCTGATCGACACGTCGTAGCCCCACCTAGGTTCAACAGAGAGGCCAGCACGCCGGTCTACATCCTAAGTGCGAAGGGGTCTTGGGCCCATCGCCCTTTGCACTCCTGCGCATTGCGTGGGTGGCTGGGAGCAGACCTAGCCCCCTTAATACAAGCGCGGACGTTCCCAGTCCAACCCGGCGCGCGCCGCTCAATCGCTGACGTCTGAAGAACTTCGGCTGATACATACGATGCCGAGTACCCATATTATTCCCACGTGCTGGTTAGTGCGAAAAGGCCAGAAGCCTACTTAGATCACATATCCAAACCCTTAGTACGTTGGGAGCTCGCGGAAACGAGCAGAGACTCATGATCATGTGACCCCGTCGCCCCGTCTCGTGGACTTACGGCAAGGGCTAAGAATGCCCGGCCGTGCCACGTAATCATCTCGCGGGTACCCTCATGGTCAACCCGTCTTCACATCACTCGCGGGTACCCCTTGGGGCCGACCCGACTTAACCAGTATTAGTAGTAAAGTCAAGGTAACCGTGTGTCCAAAACATCAAGAAGGAATTCCGAGGAATCACCCTCGTTGGATTCCCACTAGATGTATCTGTCAAGGTGAATCCGGAGGAATCACCCTCGATGGCATTCACACTTGCGGGGTTGCATGACAGAAGCTTCATCAGAGGTGGTGAAAGAGGAATCACCCTCGTTAACCCACAACCGGCTAGCTGTACTATAGAGTCCACATCGGGAGTGAGATAAGAGGTATCACCCTCGGCACTCGATGATAACTCTACAGAGTCGAGCAACTTAAGGGGAGTGCGGTGATGTGCTGGTCTCAGCCCGACGATCACATCGATCGGGGCACTAGTAACTAAGCGGGGCAACTAGGACAAGGAAGAGAGGCCACAGATGGTTCACTACCAACCTACACTAAGCATTTAGGATAACAGGTAAAGTATCAAAAGCAGTTTACAAAAACAGGCTATGCATCAGAATAGGTATTCGGAACAGTAACTGTAGTAATTCTAATGCAAGCATGAGGGAGAAGGAATAGGCGATATAGGCATGCTCAAGGGGGGGTTGCTTGCCTGGAAGCTCTGCGGCAAACGAGGGGTAGTCGGGGATGTAGTCGGTCTCCGGAGCTGCGTCGGTCTCGGGGTCTACCGGATAAGAAGAGGGGGAAGAAACAATAAATAAAAGCAAACAGATGCAACACAATGCATGGCATGGCATTATGCAGTGCTGGTGGTGACCTAATGCAGTGCTACATGTCGCAGACAAAGCGGGAAAATATCTGGGATATTTTCCCGGCGTTTAGGTAGATTTCGGTATACTGAACCGAAGGGGAAGGTTCCATGTTCAGATAGATAGGAGTGATAGTCAAGCATTTTGACAACATATTTAGATTCGTCTCATTTTTTTGATCAACTTTCATGTTGAAAACTTTTCGATCCGAGCTATGGTTGAATCTCTACGAATTTTCAAAGATTTAAACCCTTTTCTGAAATTCCTGGAATTAAATCTAATTAAATAATTCGCATTATCCAGAACAGTAGCAGATGACATCAGCATGACGCCAGCATGACGTCATCAGTCAACCCCAGCTGTTCCAGGTCAAACCTGACAGCTGGGTCCCACCAGTCAGTGACACAATGGACTAAACAGAGTTAAATTAAGCTAATTAGGTTAATTAGAGGGTGGGCCCCATCTGTCAGTGGCTAAACTAATTAACAGATTAATTTTAAAAACTTAATTAGTTTAATTAAGCACAGGGGCCCACACGTCAGCGACACTGTGCTGCCACGTCAGCACAGTTGACCAGTCAACGTGGTCAATTGGGGCCCCTGGGCCCACTGGTCAGTGACCCAGGGTGCCCCACGTGGCAGCCACGTCGGCATTGGCCGGCGACAAGCCGCCGACGACCGAAAAACACGGCGGAGGCCACTGGTCTCACCAGAATTCGGCTACGGCGAGCCATTTGGCACGCGGCTTGGCCCATTTGAACGAGCGGAGAGTGGCGTGTCGACTGGTGGTGGTGGCGTCGCCGGAGCCGGCCGGAATCGACGCCGGCAACGAGGTCAGCGGCGGAGCAGTTTCGGGCGAGCACGGATCCGGCGTTCGCGGGCACGGCAAGCGACATGCGGGTGTGCGTTGGGCTTCTACGAGCGAGCTGAGCATGCCTACGTGCTCGGACGAGCTCGACGGCGACGGCATTGACGGCGACGAGCTCGGTGGCGGAGACGGGTTCGGCCACGGCGGAGGCTATGGCTACGACGCAAAGTAGGGCGGCTCAAGGGCAGGGGAGGCAGGCGGCTCACCTAGCGGGCACACGGAGGCCCCCTGGGTGAACGGTAGCGCGGTGGCGACGGCGAATCAACGGCGGCGAGCTCCGGGATCCGAGGAAGAAGACGGAGGCGAGGCGGTTGCTATGGAGCTCCCCAGCTCGCGCTCGTCGGTGTAGATGACGTAAGGGAGCTCGGCGGAGTAAGTGGACAAGGTGGCGCGGCGCGGGGACGACGGTGGCCGCGAGAACGACGACGAGCGGCGACGGGCGTGCACGGTAGAGGGAGAGACAGCTCGGGAGAGAGCAAGAGAGGCGGGGCGAGTGGATAGGGGAGGACGAGGAGGCCGAGGAGGCCATCCTTATCCCCACGCCCGGGCTCGGGCGTCGCCGTGTCGGCTGCTCGCCGGGGCGCGTGCGCTCGGCCACGGCGACGGCGACACGCCTGAGGAGAGAGAGCGGGAGGAGGGAGAAGGGCCGGTTGGGCTGGGCCGAGTGCACTGTGCACTTAGGCCCAGTCGGTTTAGGCCTTTTCTTTTACTTTTCTGTTTTTCTTTTTACAGAAAGTTTAGAAAAATAAAAGAGCTGCAAAAATGCATTAAGTAAAATGTGAAATTGGTCCACATTAATACCTTGCATTATTCTGCTCTGCCACAAAAAGTTTGGGCAATTTTTGAATCCATTTGAATTTTTCAAAAAATGGAAATGGCATTAAAGTTGCTGTTTTTGCACTGTTTTATGCTCTAGCTCATTTTAGAAAAATAGGTGATGTTGTTTTCCTGAACATTAATTTGTTTTGGAATTTTTGCTACAACATGAACTATTTTCCAGCAATTTTTGAGCAACTTCAAATTTCACTTTGAATTTGAATTGAATTCAGTGTAGGAATTTGAAATGAGATTTGAATCCACTGTGATCATTCCTCACTAATCCAAGTAGCTTAGCATTAAGATGGTGATCTCTGTAGCTCATTTACAGAGGGGTGTTACAACTTCCATACATATGTTTGGGCCACATGCATGTGGTCGTTGTCTTCGAACACTCCCTCGCGTGGTTATCGGCGGCAAGCCCATTCGTGGGCCCGCGTGAACGTCCATCACTTTGACCGACAACGAGAGAGGTTACCAAGGTGGATTTTTCTTGGTTCGTGTTACGATAGGTCATGGTCAGATTCCAGACCAAAGTTTGAGCGCACGCGTACGCATGAATCCGTCTCAGCGGCTCAAAGTGGGGGGACCGACATACTACGCGTCGTGAACCCTCGCTCCGTGATACGTCTCCAATGTATCTATAATTTTTGATTGTTTCATGCTATTGTATTATCAATCTTGGATGCTTTATATACATTTTTATGCTATTTTATACCATTTTTGGGACAAACCTATTAACCCAGTGCCCAGTGCCAGTTCCTGTTTTCTGCTTGTTTTTGGCTTTTCAGAAAATCAATACCAAACGAAGTCCAAACGGAAAAAAATCTTTAGATTAATTTTTTCTGGACCAGAAGGAACCCTAGAAGCTTCAGGAGGAGACCAGACGAGATACGAGAGAGCCAAAAGCTCGAGGGGCACGCCCAGGGGGGTAGGTGCGCCCCCTGAGCTTGTGGGCCCCACGCGGCTCCGTTTGACCTAATTCCAAGCCTATAAATTAACGTATAATCCCAAACCAACAGAGAGCCACCCGAAATAACTTTTCCGCCGCCGCAAGCTTCTGTTCTTCCGCGATCTCATCTGGAGGCCTTTTCTGGTACTCTACCGGCGGGGGAATCGGTCACGGAGGGCTTCTACATCAACCTTGCTGCCGTACGGATGATGTGTGAGTAGTTCACCATAGACCTACGGGCCCATATCTAGTAGCTAGATGGCTTCTTCTCTCTCTTTGATCTTCAATACAATGTTCTCCTCGATCTCTTTGGAGTTCTATTCGATGCAATCTTCTTTTGCAGTGTGTTTGTTGGGATCGATAAATTGTGGGTTTATGATTAGATTATTCATTGAAAGTAGCTGAGTCTTTACTGAACTTTATTATGCATGATTGTTATAGCTTTGTATTTCTCTCCGATCTATCTGTTTGGTTTGGCCAACTAGATTGATTTATCTTCAGTGGGAGAGGTGCTTTGTAGTAGGTTCAATCTTGCGGTGTCTCCACCCAGTGACAGAAGGGGATGGGGTACGTATTGTATTGTTGGTACTAAGGATAAAACGATGGGGTTTATTCATATTGATTGAGTTTACTTTGTCTACATCATGTCATCTTGCTTAAAGCATTACTCTGTTTGTCATGAACTTAATACCATAGATGCATGCTGGATAGCAGTCGATTGGTGGAGTAATAGTAGTAGATGCAGGCAGGAGTCAGTCTACTTTTCACGGATGTGATGCCTATATATGTGATCATTGCCATGAATACATCATAACTATGCGCTTTTCTATCAATTGCCCAACAGTAATTTGTTTACCCACCGTATGCTATGTGTTCGAGAGAGAAGCCTCTAGTGAAAACTATGGCCCCCGGGTCTACTTTAAGCATATTAAAATACCTAAAAAAACCTTAATGCAATTTATTTACTTTTCTTTTGTTTTACAATTTATACTTCTACCTATACAAGATTTAATCCTTGCAATTAACGAGCTCAAGGGGATTGACAACCCTCTTACCCGCGTTGGGTGCAAGTATTTGCTTTTGTGTGTGCAGGTGTTGTTCACTAGGGTTTGCGTGATTCTCCTATTGGTTCGATAAACCTTGGTTCTCACTGAGGGCTCTAGTGTATTGCTTCACCCTTCCTCTTCGGGGAAAATCCCAACGCAACTCACAAGTAGCAGAAAGAATTTCTGGCGCCGTTGCCGGGGAGACATCATCAAATCACTACAAGTACCTTCTTTCAAACTAACATATACTTGCTCTACTTCTTATTTACCTTTTTATTAGCCTCTCTTTTTCATCTCCCCCACTTCTCTAAAAAATCAAAAATACCAAAAATATTTTGTGTGCTATCTTTGCTTGTGCTGCCATGTACCTTCTATTTGCTTGCATCTTCGCTTGCTTAAAATTATTGAGATGGATCCTCATCCACTCGCCAATCTTTAAAAAAAATACAATTATGATGAACCAATTGCTTGTGAGTTGAGTGCACTTGATTATCTTTATGAAGTTTTGCTTGAAAATCGTGAATCAGAAAATTGTGATGAAGTGTTAAAAGAACAAATTTATAAAGTGATTCATCATAGCTCCTTGAATGAAAAGCATGATTGCAATGATGTTATTATAAATATTATTAATGTCAATTGTGTTAATGAGATGCAAAACCACAAGCTTTGGGATGATGATTTTGTTATGTCCACTACTCATTGTAATGATCATGGTTGGGGTGATGCTTCTTATGATCTTGAAAATTTATTTAAGCCTCATGATGAATATGATATTGATAATAATCTTTGCAATAATATTGAAAGTGGGTTTGGAAGATTGTCAACTTTAGGTAAAAAGGATCCCACATATTCGGAGAGTGTTCAATCTTATGAAATTTTTGATAAAGGTGGGTTTGGAGAGGTCATGACTTTAGTTGATGTTAATCCCACTATCTTGGAAGATTATAAGATTTGTTTGCATGTGGATCATGGAGAGAATATTTTATATGATAGCTATATTGTTGAGTTTGATTATGATCCTATAGGTAATTATTATGAGAGAGGCAAATATGGTTATAGTAATTTTCATGTTACTCAATTACCTCTCTTGGTGTTGGAATTATTAATGTTTCATTCCCCTTATATGCATATGCTAGATGTTGCTTGTCTTGATAATTTGTTTCCCTATAAAATTCCTATGTATAGGAAGTATATTAGACTTAAATGTGTTTGTCACATGTTTTATGATGCTCTCTTTGTGCTTCAATTCTTGTCTTTGACGTGAGCATCATTGAAACCTCAAAGCCTATCTTAATGGCTATAAAGGAAGAGCTTGTTGGGAGGCAACCCAATATGTATCTTAATTTTTTGCTTTTATTTTCTGTTTTGTGTGTTTGCACAATTATAGCTACTTTTACAATTGTGTTTTATCTTTTAATTAGTGTTTGTGCCAAGTAATGCCTTTGGGATGATTTGAATGATAGTATAATTGATGCTGTTTGAAAACAGAAAGTTTTGCGCTCAGTATTTGATTTTACGTTTTTTACTGGAACGTCAAAAAAATCTGAATTTTTTACAAAGTATTGGGATACAATTTTCTTACATTGTCCTAATTTTTCATAATTGTTTAAGTTACAGAAGTATGGATAAATGTTCTGTCATTGCGTACTGTTTTGTTTTAGACAGATTCTGTTTTTATTGCATAGTGTGCTTGTTTTAATGAAACTATGGATTATATCGGGGGGTATAAGTCATGGAAGAGTTAGAATATAGTAGGTATTATGCAAGAACAATTATGAATGAGTTTATAACAGTACCTAAAGTGGATGATTGATTTATTATACTAACGGATCTCATGAAGTTTCTGTTGTGTTTTGTGTGCTAAAGTTTTCAAGTTTTGGGTGAGATTACGATGGATGAAGGAATAAGGAGCGGCAAGACCCTAAGATTGGGGATTCACAAGTTAATATTCAAGGAAGACCCAAGCGTCTAAGCTTGGGGATGCCCCGGATGGCATCCCCTCTTTCGTCTACAATCTATCGGTAACTTACTTGGAGCTATATTTTTATTCATCACATGATATGAGTTTTACTTGGAGCGTCTTGTGCCATAGTTTTTGTTTCTTTGTTTGCTTTTTAGTTTGCCACAATCATTGTTTGCTGGACACACCTATTTGAGAGGGACACACATTTATCGTAATTTGTTAGAATACTCTTTGTGCTTCACTTATATCTTTTGAGCTGGGCAGTTGCTCTAGTGCTTCACTTATATATTTTAGAGCATGGTGGTGGTTATATTTTATAGAAGGGATTTCTATTTTCATGCCCCTAGTTCCTTAGTTCTCCTCAGTTTTGCCCCGCCACCTTAACGCTCCTCACTTTTCCCCTCCTCCCTCGGCCCCAGCCTCGCAAATGCCCAAACGAAGCATTCCGTTGGGTCAAAGCCCATTCACCATTACTTGGCTGACGTCCTGATGAGTAGGACCTCAGAAACTTTCCATTGCGGTCACATCCCAACCCATGGGCTGAGCTAGTGTGTCATGTGTGCGTGGTGGGTTTTTTATTTAATTGGATCGACCTGTTCAACCTGCCTGAACAGTGTCAAATACCTTTTTCCATTTCTAGTCAAATTTAGAAATTCATAGAACATTCATTTCAAATCCAGTTGAGTTGATTAAATTCCTAAATTCATCATATCTGTAGGCCTATTTAATAGCCAATTTCGTAATTATACATGAAGCTTTTCTATGTATTTTTTATTTAAATCTATATAGGAAGTCCTAATCAATTCCCTGTTGGTCCAGCTCCAGTATCAAAATGTTTATAAATCCCTATTTGACCTCATTAATTTAATAAAATTTGCCTCACTATTTTCAGAGAATTGTATTAAAAAACAACACTAAAAAGATAGCTTCCAAAAGAGGTAGTTTCCAAAAAAATACAATAAAAATCATTTCTCAAGTGCCAAAAGAGGTTTTTTTTGTGTGAAGCAAGTGCCACAAATAAGATGCAAAAATGTACTTTTGCCATTACAGTGTGTAGCTTGTTCTTTTCCTTTCTCTTTTTTTTTTCAGTTTTATAATATATGTTGCAACATTTAAATTTAATTTCTGGTTCAAATGAATGCCAAATATTCTTATTTTTTTTCCTGTTTCTTCTTTTAAACATCTTGCAATGTAAACGTGGGAATAGTTTGGGCTGAAACCGTTGTTTTCTGTTTAGCTGCTTTGGTTTGGTTGAAATGGACTGAGCTCATGTTTTGGTGTGGGATTTAATAATTACTGTATTGGTTTGGTTTTGTTTGACCAAAACAAATCGATCTCAAACCCTTTTTGTTCAAAACAAAATGGAGACGCTAGAGCAGCCGCTAATGTTTGCAAATGGTCAGAACTAATCTCAATCACATGAAAGACTACTCTCAAGCAGCGGCGAGACTACTAGGGAGGCTTAAACAGGCTTAAGCCTACCCTCCAAAAAAATATTTTTTTACTACTACTACTACTACTACTACTACTACTACTACTACTACTTTCATCCCAGCTTTGTGATTGTAATCCCTCCTCCAACTTATATGGACAACAAGATGAGGATATAATGGCTATTTTGCAAGATAAATTGAAATTTGGGTTCAAAATTACATATATTTTTTCAAAATTCCTAGAAAAAATATAGTTAAGACTACATGTTTTAAGTAGTAATTTGGTAAATTCTGAGCTTATTTTGACAACAAGATTAGGACATCATGGTTATTTATTTTTCAAGAGAGCTTAGTTTTCTCGCAGTTGACTTGAGCCTACCCTTCATTTTGTTCCTAGATTCGCCACTGTCGTCTCTCAAGCAATAAACAATCACGTTAATATAAAATTTAAGTTTGCGCACATTACATAGATAGATATCCATTGATATATTCCCTTAATATATAGGGAACACACACATTACATAGATAGATATTAATATTAGGGCTTATAGTAGCGCCCTTACAAATAACTTAGCCCTACATTGGGCAACTCTTAACACGGCCTGGCCCCTCCACCACCAAGTTCACTCCTCGTCCTCGATGTTGTAGGGGAGAGTGTGAATGCCGTTGGCGATGGGGAAGATGTTGTCGAAGTTGGTGAAGATGTTGTGGGTGGTGAAGGCGATGAACTCGCACCCACACCAGAAGACTTTGCCGAGGAGGAAGTAGGCGTCGAAGCAGTTGGTGAAGCGAGCAGTGAGACCAATCACAAGGCCTCTGTTGGCACGAACCTTTTCCACTCGGAACATCACCGGAGAGCCGCGTGGGAGGTGGCGGTAGTCGGCAGCGAGGAAGAAGTTCGCCAGCTCCGTCGAGCCCCTCCACCTTGAGATGGCCCACACACGTAGGGTGTCCTCCATGACGACCCCGGCGGGGTACCGCATCTTCGGCACGGTGGCCGGCAGATGGTAGGTTGGGCCGTAGTACTGCATCTTGTCTTGGGCGGGATGTGGCTTTTGCTTTGGATTTTGGTGAAGAGGAAGATGGATGAGATCGAGTTGAGAGGAAGATGTAGATGGGATAGCCGCGGTGCGATGCACCTGTTTGAATGCGTTCATCGGAGCACTGCCTCTGCTAATAATGGCAGTAATAGCCCACCGGAGCCCTATGTGTTTTTCACACTGAATCGAGGCATGTCGATAGGTAAAGCTGCGTCCCGTTTTCTGAATTGAAGCTGCATTGGGTGGCTGCGCGCATGCATGGCAGGCTGAGACGGTGGCCTTTCTACGATGGCCCATCGGTCCGACGAGCATGCCGTCCCGAATGAATGCGTTACAGAAAAGGTGTCAAGCCCGCGGCCCGCGGCCGCTGTCACGTGTCCCTATTCCCCCGCTGGTAGGTGGGCCACTCATGTTCGCAGCCACGGAACACCCGCCCGCATCCAGACAATCAGGTCTCATCTCGCGGATCGACCATGGCAAACCCTAGTGCCTGATCCAAACCGTTCCCGAACAGCGATCCAACGGCCCTGATAGTGCGGGGTTTTGAGAGGGGTTTGAGGGCTAGGGTTGAGCATAACTAATTTTTTAAAAAATCAAAAAATATGAAACTTACGCACATCATCATTTTATGTTACTAAGTTGCTAGGAAAAAAAGAAAAAGAAACCACGACTATGGATATTTTCATGAAATTCCCTACACATAACTTAGCTATCACGAACAAGGTTGCATGGTTTTCAAGGGGAATGAGCTAGGGTTTAGGGTTAACCATGGCATAGTTTGTCCAAACGATCCCATATTGGGCATGGACCCTATATTTGCACACTAGATGTCAAGGTTTTTTTAGCTCATTTAGAGAAGTTCGAAAAAAGCTTAGGAATAGGGTTGTTTACCCTAGCTTTGGAGCACATTTTCATGAATATGAGTTTTACTTCACAAAAGTGTTCGGATTGATCACCTAACGCGCATAAAACTTGAGAATGCACTGCATCATCAATACACAAAAAAGTACAAATTTGAAATGTGCCTCAAATTTGAAAGTCGGCTCAAATTTGAAATCTGGCTCTAATTTGGAACATGGCACTAAGTCTTCAAAGTACAGCACACGTCAAAATACAAGTAGCATTACATCACACAAAATGAGACTCATAGACTAATATTTTTCACTTCTTTTTCTTCTTATGACAACTTGCTTTTGATTTCATAGTACAAAGCTCACTAATGGTCTTGGTTTTCTTCACTGGATTAGCTTCAGTCTGCAATGTTTCAGCAACCAGGGGCTGGCCTACACGCTTCCTCCACACATACAAAGCATTCATTTGGTTAGTAATAGAAAATAGTAGCCAAATCAAAAACATCACAAACATGAACATACTTTGGCCTTTTAGGAGTGTAACGACATTTTGGAGATGCTTTTCGGTGCCCAAGTTATTGGCACATGTCGGGGCCGGATTTCCGGGACACAATATCCCAACAAATGACCCCTTGTGTCGTCACCAGCCCCAGGATTACTGTTACTGGTGGACACATCCTTGTTACAGATTACCAAGCAATTACAAGAATTGGATACAAGAACATAAAGGTCTAATGATACAACAATGATTTCTAGTGACGGGTGACGGAAGCGACTTGTGGTTCTCCAACGTCGATGGGGCTCCACTCCCACAGGAACAGCTGACCTGGATAATTCCTATCTCGCGTGGCTGCTATCTTAATCTCCTAGTCCGCATGGACGTCGTTGTAGTACTCCTTGTTGAAATCCTGACCTGGCCAATTAAATAGCCAGGGACAAGCCAGTGAGTACGTTTGAATGTACTCGCAAACATTATGAACAAAAGATATACCGAATGCAGTAGAGTGCATATGACCATGATGGATTAATTTATATGCATATACTGACCGAATTTAAAGCATGGCATGATAAATATTAATATGGTACGGAATAATAAATATATCATGTTAGTAGTATATCAAGGAAATGAAATGGAACATCGGGCGTTGGACCGCTCGAGGAATTTCAAGAAAAATGCCAAACGGGTGTCTAAAAGCGACGCCTCGAGAGGTCTTGAAAAGAAATGCCAAACGGGTGTCTAAAAGCGACGCCTCGAGAGGTCTTGAAAAGAAATGCCAAACGGGTGTCTGAATGCGACGCCTCGAGAGGTCTTGAAAATAAATGAGTATCTCAGGTAGTCTAGCCATCCCAAGAGATACCCAGAAAAGAAAATGAATATCTCGGGTAGTCTATATATCCCAAGAGATATTTAGAAAAAATAAAAATGAGAATCTCAGGTAGACTAGCCATCCTAAGAGACACTCAGGAAAAATAAAGATGAATATCTCAGGTAGTCCAGCCATCCCAAGAGATATTCAGAAAAAATGAGTATGTCAGGTAGACTAGCCATCCCAAGAGATACTCAAGGTTGCACATAAGAGGAAAAGGTTAGTCCACAATAACATTCATGTTAACAATAATATTCCAGATAGCATCAGTAGTGACAATAAATAGCCTGCAAAAATGAATCATGATCAATTTTAATTATTTCCTCCGAAGACCGACACTAAGACCGACACTTGACCAACCTAGACTGTAGTCCTTAACCGCGGACACGGCTATTCGAATAGGTTTAACTCTGCAGAGGGTGTACTCTTTACCCACGAGTATAGGATTTCTTTAGTCAACCCCGAGACGCTGACTAATTCCCATTACGGTCTTTGGGTTGAAAACACACCTGACCAGCACACACCAGATTGACTTTCCGGATGCCAGGAATCACCCAAAGCATCGTTCAAGAAAAACTCTAAGTCAGGGAGACTACAATCTCGAATAGCATTGGATCACAATCTTATATATAACGTGCGCAAAGATCAGGGGCGCTACCCCTCTCGGCTTCAACCGAATACACCCATGCCTCCTGACCAAGTGACATGCCTACCAGTGATCAATGGTATCTTTCACTATGGCCTCTCTATACGGTGTGTGCGGGAAAGGGGTTAACAACTTACTGAACCATACCCTACCTACGACAGGGACATGTGGTAGCACGGATCAAGTTTGGGGGTTACCGGAACAAGACTCGATCTACGGTCGACTCGGGAGGCTTATGTATTTCCTGTAGTGGTTAGCATAATAAAGTGTTCTTTCAATAGTAACACCAAAACAAGGCCACAGCCCTTGCATGTCCCAACATGCATAACCAACAAGGCATGATCACGCTCCGACGTGATCATCCTTCTGCTGGTAACGGTATTTCTCTTATACCTGCTCCTGCAAGTTAGTCATGACAAGCACACGTGTTGCACGGTATGAGGAAACATGCCAACACTACATGCATGCAAATTTTATTTGAATTCAACATATGCATGATTCAATTATTCTTGCAAACATTTAACCATGCAATCACCATATCAAGTGTTCAAGATGCTTGCCTTGAGTATGCAGAAGTGTTGGGTGCACTCCAAAAGTTTTGAAAATTCTCTTCCCTCCATTTTTCCTATTTTCAAAATATTGGAATTACCACATAATTTGAAAACAGTACAAAAAAGTTGTTTGGAAATTTTTGAAATAAATACTAAAATAAACTAGATGAAAAATTAGGAATTTCAGAAAAAGAATAAAATTATTTGGAGTTCATATGATTATCCTAGGAATTTCCTACGCTGAAATAAATGACTAAATGGACTATTTAATTGATCCAACAAAAACTAAGCTTAGGAAAAAATGTTCACCCTAGCTGGTTTAATAGAGAATGAATTTATTAGTATGTGGAAATTTGAATCATCAAATTTGGTTTTGGAAATATTGCTGTAAGATTATTTGAAGTTTGCTCGAAAAGGAAAAGAGGAAAGAGCTGAAGTGCGCCCTGAGCGCTGTTTAGCCGCGCGGAGGACTGACGACGTCGAAGACGTATTCGAGGAATACGTTTCCCAGTGAGGGAGACGTACTTCGGATAAATGCGCCTCCACTTAAGTCGAGCTGGCACGGCGCTGGGTTACTGACAGTGGGCCCGCCTGGCCCACTGGTCAGGTTTGACCAGTCGCCTGCGTGCGCTCTCTCCTCTGGCCGAACAGGGGCGGTGCTCCGGCGAGGCTCGCCGGCGAACGGCGGCGCCGTTCGGGGAGCCGAGGCCACCCACGCGCTCAAAAGATTGTAGCGGTCCCGTGGGTACCCTTCTTGGTCGCCGGAGTGGACGGAGTCGCCGAGGGCGAGCTTCCCGGCGGACGGCGGCGTCGGGCAGGATGGGGCTTTCGCTTACGGCGGCTCCTGAGCAAAATTGAGTGTGGGGATGGATTCATGGGTGCTCCAGAGAGCTAGTGGTGAAGAAAGCGAGGAGAGGGAGGGCCGGGTGGCGTCGGAATCATCCGGACAGTGGCGGCGGCCGTGGTTGTCAGAGACGAAGAAGACGGCCATCTCCGGCCAGCTTGCTGCTCTAGAATGCTCACAGAGGGAGTAGGGAGTGATGTGTGCAGCGAGGCGAGCTCGGGAAGGCTTAAATAGGCAGGGGAGGTCGGTTTCATGGCTTCCCGAGGAAGGCACGATGGCGGCGGCCATTACGGTGGTGGTTGAGGCCGTTGAGGCTGGTGGTCGTGGTCGGCGGGGTCGGTGCCAGCCTGCATCAATGCTAGAGTGTGTTGGCTGGCTCGGAGGTGAGCCACGCGTCCTGGACGGCGCGTGACAGCGACGGGCGTGTGTCGGTGGCGGCGCTGGCCGGTGGAGGGCGGCGCCAGGGGGAGAGCTCCGGTGCGGGGAAGATGCGGGGGAGGCTGTGGCTGGCGTAGGTGGCTAGCAGGGGGCGAGGCAAGCTGGGGGAGGCAGCAGCAGGGTTGGCAGGGCTCGGGTGCCGTCGGGTGCAGCCCGGGCGCTCTGGCCATGTCCAGAGCATGCATACAGCGTGCTCGACAAAATGTCAGAGGGCTCTAGAAGAGTTTGTTGCAAGTGAGACTTAGCAGGATCGGGCTCCTCTAGATGACAAGGCTGGTGGACACGTTTGTTTGGCCAAATGACCAAGTGTCCAGTGCAGTTTAGGAAGTGGCAACATTTCTGTCATGCCCACAATGTGCTTGACAGAATGCTAGGACTATTTAGGGGATTTTGCTGGACATGAGAATTGGCAGGATAGTGTCTCACTGGATGCTAGAGATGGTGCTGGAGTTGGTTTGGCAAAAATAAAAACTTGTTAGTGCAAGTTTTGGAGAAATACAGTTCTGGACAAAAACTTGGAGAATTTATTTGGTGGGTTTGCAAGATGCAAATGGAGCTGACCTTTTGTACTTAAGGGTTTGGTTGGAAGGACTATAAGGTGGAATAATTTCAGAATTTTTGGAGCAAGAAAAATTGGGGTTGCTGTTATAACTCAAGAATGGGACAGAATTGAAAAGAGGATATTGTGCTCAAAATTTTCAAAAGACGAAGTTGGGTTTTTGGCATAAAAGTGATCTATAGGCATCACATGACCCCTCATAATTTTTGTAGAATTTTTAAAGAATTATTTTAAATAGTTGCAGTGCAACAGAAGCATTTCAAAGATTGAAAATGCTATTAAAATGATTATCTTGGGCAAAATTTTATTATGGAAATATTTCCTACTGTTATTTAAAATATAAATGAAATGTTTAAAGGAAACTACCAAAGCCCATAATATCACCCAAAATTTTCTATATGGAGGGAAGAATTTTGAAAATTAGAAAACAGAAAGATCTTAAAATTAATAAAAGACCCATTATAATTCAAAATTTTATTTCTGGCTAAATTTTTACTTAATGAAAATGTGGTTAAATTTTTGGGGTGTTATAGCACAGCTTGCATCTATTTTTGTTACCTTTTTGTGACCTCTTAGGCTTTGCATCTTTCTCTCCCTTCTTACTACTCTCACCTTTCTCAAACGATGCCTTCAATGTACTCTCCTTAGGCTTGCCAGACTTTCTTTTCGTTAAGGGAGGACACATGGAAAACTCGATTTCCACTTCAGGCCACTGAGACTGATCTGTAAGTGTCGGAATTGGAGCTGCATACACAACCTTGAATCTTGCTACTGGGTAATATTCATGGAAATATTGGTGCATGTTTATATTCGGGCGGGAGGCCAAGAAAAGCATGGCATACTCACATGGTTTCCTAGTGTGTTGCCACTCGAGGCAAGTGCAGTCATGCATTTTAGTGTTAACAATATGCCGCTTTCCAGTCTTGGTATCTCTAACTTCAGCACCCCACACTGTAGATTTTTCAACAGAAAAATGTTTAACATTTCTGCTCCTGTTGACCACCTGTTGTACCACTACAGGAAGCTTATCCCCCTGTAGACAATCACCAATCCTTCTTCTCAATTCCCACAAACACATGATCATGATCCTTATTTGGTCAACCATGTCATGCACAGGCAAGTTTATAAACTATTGCACCTTGTTGTTACAACACTCTGCCAAGTAGTTGTTGATATAATCACACTTGATGGCAGTGTTAAATCCTGAACTGTACCATAATAGAGACTGGTAGGTGTTCGTCCATGGACCAAACTCACTACATGCTGGCATTATCTTACTGATGTCTACTACGCAACTTTTATTCTTGTAGACTTTGTTGGGCCTCCAAGTGCAGAGTTTGGTAGGACAGCAGCAAATTTCCCTCAAGTGGATGACCTAAGGTTTATCAATCCGTGGGAGGTGTAGGATGAAGATGGTCTCTCTCAAACAACCCTGCAATCAAATACAAAGAATCTCTTGTGTCCCCAACACACCCAATACAATGGTAAATAGTATAGGTGCACTAGTTCGGCGAAGAGATGGTGATACAAGTGTAGTATGGATAGTAGATATAGGTTTTTGTAATCTGAACAAATAAAAACAGCAAGGTAGCAAGTAACAAAAGTGAGCACAAACGGTATTGAAATGCTTAGAAACAAGGCCTAGGGTTCATACTTTCGCTAGTGCAATCTCTCAACAATGCTAACATAATTGAATCATATAAAAATCCCTCAACGTGCAACAAAGAATCACTCCAAAGTTAGTAGCAAATGGAGAACATAAGAAGAAATTGTTGTAGGTAGCAAAACCACCTCAAAGTTATCCTTTCTGATCAATCTATTGAGCCATCCCTATAAGTGTCACAAATAGCCCTAGAGTTCGTACTAAAATAACACCATATGATATGATATGCATCAATCAACTCTAATATCACCTAGATACTCCAATGTCACCACAAGTATCCGTGAGTCAATTATTCGATATGCATCAAGCAATTTCAGATTCATAATATTCAATCCAACACAAAGAACTTCAAAGAGTACCCCAAAGTTTCTATCGGAGAAAGTAGGACGAAAACGTGTATCAACCTATGTGCCTAGATTCCCCTAATGTCACCATGGGAATCCGCAAGTTGATTACCAAAACATACATCAAGTGACTCAATAGAATACCCCATTGTCACCATGGGTATCCACATGCAAGACATACATCAAGTTTTCTCAAATCCAAAATATTCAATCCGATAACAATGAAACCTCAAAGGGAAAGACTCAATTCATCACAAGAAAGAGAGGGAAGAACACCATATGATCCAACTATATTAACAAAGCCCATGGTACAACAAGATCACGACAGAGAGATCAAACACATAGCTACTGGTACATACCCTCAGCCCCGAGGGTGAACTACTCCCTCCTCATCATGGTGGCTACCGAGATGATGAAGATGGCCTCCGGCAATGATTTCCCCCTCCAGCAGGATGCTGGAACAGGGCTCCAAATGAGATCGCTTTGGAACAGAGGCTTGCGGCGGCGGCGTGGGAGTTCTAGGTTTCTTTATGGGGGTTTTGGTATTTATAGGAATTTTTTGCGTCGGTTTCACGTCAGGGGGGCCCACGAGGCAGTGACAAGCTCAGGGGGCGCACCCTAGGGGGAGGGCCCGAGGCTTGTCGCGCCGTCGTGGCTCTTCTAGCCTTTCCTCGAAGCTTTGGGGGTCTCTTTTTGTCCATAAAAAATCACCGTCAATTTTGGGCCCAATCAGAGAACTTTTATTTCTACACAAAAAACAACACCACAGTAGTTCTGCTGAAAACAACGTCAATCCGGGTTAGTTCGATTCAAATCATATAAAGTGGACCAAAACCATATAAAATTGTTGTAATCATGGCATGAATACTTCATAAATATAGATACATTGGAGACGTATTAGCATCCCCAAGCTTAATTCCTTCTCGTCCTCGAGTAGGTAAATGATAAAAGAAATAATTTATGAAGTGTGAATGCTAGCATAGTGCATAAGTTTGATCAATTATAATTTCAATCACTTTTCCTAGCATCATAAACAGCAACTCTTTCTCATAAAAGTCATCATGATAAAGTAGCAATCAATTCTCATGTTACGGTTCAAACAATGCATTCTCTTGAAACTTAACAACTTATGTTCTTAGTCACCAACAAAGTCTAAGTAAGAGCTCCACATACTCAATTATCATATAGTCTTCTATGGTTGCTAGTACTCAAAGCATATTTTTAGAACAAATAGCATCCATCGAACACAGAGAAAGATAGGGGCTTAATGTTTCGCCTCCCAACTTACTTATCATAGAGATAATTGTCAACAATAATAATTCATGATCAAATATATTTGACAGGATATATGTGCCTGGATCTATCCCCACCACATGATGCTTGCAAGTAGAGAATAATTGAGGTTGAAATAAGAAGTTGACTCAACAAAACACAGAGGGAAGCAGGGATTTGCTTATGTGCCAGAGCTCATTGCTTAAAATAGAGATGAATACATTTTGAGTGGTGTGCCTTTCCTGTCAATGTTATGACGAAGGATTTCAATATCTTCCATGCTAAACACATTATTGGCGGTTCCCATGCAGAAATTGAAAGTTTACTCCCCCTCAACCATACTGTCGGTGTATAAAACATGGGTATTTTATACCCTGACTTATGCACAGACAGTAGTAGCTTCCCTGCTGGCCAAGGCTTGCCGGAAATTACCAAGAACAAGATTCAAAACCTAGTTGCAGAAGCTACTGGGGAGAAGATCAAAACAAAGCATCAAGTTCAATCATCGAAGACGACCCTTGCCGGCAAGGTCAAGCCGGCATGGTGAAACCCCGGCAAGCTTCGTGCCGGCAAGCTCTCGCTAGCTGTTAGCGCTCCACCTCACCGAGCAGCTAGTTGCTAATCGATGAAGTGTCGAGCTCACAGGTGGTTTGGTGTGATTTGTCGGTCACGTGTCAGCACGCTGGAAGGAGATTTACCTTTAATGACACCCGTCTAGAAGGCGTGTCAAGCTAATAGGAGGTAGCTGGGCGAGCGGTGCCGAGGCTACTCCTCTACATGACACCTAACGGAGCATTTATTGCTTTTGTCCTAATCCAACAGAGTTAGGTATGATAGCACTGTTTGCTATCTAATCAGTATGTAATGACGGTTTTGCCACTGTGGTGACCCCTTGAGCTATAAAAGTAGGGCCAGGGCAACCTTTACAAGGATCGATCCTTAGACACTCTAGCTCATTTTGCATGCGTAGCTGCTTCTCCTTTGCACCTTGCCGGGACGAAGCGCACCTTGTACTTGAGCTCTCCACATATAATACACCAAAGCAGGAGTAGGGTTTTACACCTCACGGTGGCCTGAACCTGGGTAAAAGCCTTTGCGTTCTCTGCTGATTCTGCTCTTTGTGCTTGTGCATTCCCCTAGTCGAACCGCAAAAGGGGCTAGATGGCCCCATAGATGGTCGTACGCACGACATCTTTGGCGCGCCAGGTAGGGGAATCACTTGCGCGAACCTGAATCGGTAGATTGCACATCAGTTTCATCAGCTTCATCACCATCTTCATCATCGTCGATGGCCCCCAAGAAGAAGGGCATCACGATGATGGCTCCCTCCACTTCCAAAGTTCCTTCGCACATATCCGTAGGCGGCGCAGGCGGCGCGGCCAACGCGGGCGGTGCGGTCGCCATGCCCACCATGGTCGGAGCAGGAGGCGGAGGCGCTGGAGGCGGTCAACCTCCTCGACCCTTTGGCGAACAAAGTCGCAGCGGCGTAGGCGGTGCGAACGGACGACTTCCACCTCCTCGACGCGTTGATGAGCGCGGTCACCGGAGCAACAATGCCCGGGCTGGCGCAAGTCAAGATCCCGCTGCAGCGACGTCCAGAGATGCTGCATCAAGACATACACCGCGCCCGTCGCATGATGGGCGCAGCGTGACTCCAAGCGGCGACGACGATCCAGGGCGATGGCGACCACATGGCAAGACACCTGTCGATCAAGTTCCAGATCCTCAGGCACCACCTCCGCCACGACAGCCCACAGCTGAACATGCACCGCGGCAGCAAGATCGCAATGGCGCTCCTGCTGGCTCTGCCAGGAGTAGAGCGACGTCGCATTCTTCGCTCCCAGCCATGCCAGCCACAGCAGCGGAAGCGATGGCACGAGCCCAGATGTTGTTAAACTTTCCTCCGGCAGTAGAAAAGATGGATGAGTGGAGAGCCACCATCCAAAGCCTCATTGGATTCGCCGAAGCCAATGGATCACAGCAGGCGGGACCATCTCGGCGTCCGCAGACAGCACCAGTAGCTCCAACTGGTGGCCGTGTTGAAGGTGCTGCGCCAACGGTGCAATCACCTCCGCGGCAACAGCGTCAACATCAACAGCAACAGCAACCACGGCAAACTCAACGATCTTTCGAGCCCGATGAGATGTCGATGGCTTCTTCGGATCCGCGAGCATGGCAAGATTAGCGGCGAGTGTTGCAAGATAGGTGGGTGGAAGATGCCCGTAATACCATCGAACGGCGCCGGGAGGCGTGCCGTCAATCTGACGCGCGCAACGGCCCAGTCGTTGATGAGCCCGCGCCCGAGGCTGGCGGATACCTACCTTACGAGGTTGGGTTCCCTGCCTTCACTCGCGAGCTGCGGCAAGTCCACTGGCCGTCAGTCCGGGCCTTCAAGCTGGAAGTACCAGAGAAGTACGACGGCAAGCTGAACCCGGCAGAGTTCTTGGGTATTTACACAATTGTTGTAGAAGCTACTGGGGGAAGAGACGAGAAGATCCTCGCCAACTACTTTCCATTGGTGCTCAAGCCCAATGTAAGGTCTTGGTTGATGAACTTGCCAGAGAATTCCATTTCTTCATGGTCTGATCTTTGCAATGAGTTTGTTGGTGCTTTCACTGGAGGCCATAAGGCTCCCGGTCAGCCCAGCGACCTGCAAGTGATCCCGCAAAGAGATGGTGAATCTTTGTGCAAGTATATCCAGAGGTTCAGTCATGTGCACCGCAATATTCCAGATGTGCACCCCGCAGCCATCATTGCCGCCTTTCACACGAATGTGCGCAATCGAAGAATGCGGGAAAAGATGAACATCAAGCTGCCGAAGACCATCAACGAGTGAGGGTGTCCCGGATTGGGGGGTACTCGGGCTGCCGGCCTATCTCTCATAGGCCGGACTGGTGGGCCGCTCTCTCTGCACGTCGATGGAAGGCCGGATTAGGGACGACCCCGTGTGTCAGAAGGAAACCTTTGAAGTCTTGAGGTCTCCTCCAAGGAATAGATGGCGTAATCGGCATGTTTATCCCTCATGGTAACAAACCATATGTAACCCTAGCACCCCCTAGTGTCTATATAAACCAGGAGGTTTAGTCCATAGGGGGAGAATCCTGATATCCATTACCTAGGGTTTAGCCCAGTCGATCTCGAGGTAGATCAGCTCTGTAACCTTCATACAATCACATCAATACAATCGAGTAGGACGTAGGGTATTACCTCCTCGAAAGGGCCCAAACCTGGGTAAATCGCTGTCTCTTCGTTCCCTGTTACCATCGACTCCTTGACCCATAGTTCGGATCCCCTACCCGAGATCTTCCGGTTTTGGTACCGACATTGGTGCTTTCATTGAGAGTTCCGCCGTGGGTCGTCAAGGATCAAAGGCTCGCCTAATCATCAGCAACAGCGCTAGCCGCAGGGACACTTTCGTTCCCGGCCAGCTCTTCGCGTTCGGAAGCATCGTGCTACACGCCGACCCGGCCGGTCACCTTGGCCGGGTCGACAGCTTCACCCCCGACCAGGAGATCAGGTTCGGAAACTTAGAATTCATCACCGACTCCCGGGGAGATCTTATCCTCACGGGGTCCTCAGCTTCGCCTGACGGACCCACGAATCCTGAAGCACGGACTTCGAGTATAGCCAACCCCACTGCCGAGATGGCCGCCACTGCGGATCCAACCTTGAGTCCAGATCTAATCTCCGCGCTCGGTTGCCGAATACCAGCCTCGGCCGAACATAACTTCGGGGCGAATTCTGACACCCCCGTCACGGAAAATTACCCGAACCTGGAACCCGCAAATTACACAAACCTGGAACCAACAGATCTCTCGTCATTAAACGGGATACTAGATCGGATCCAGGCTCTGGGAATCGCCTATGGCCAGTCCTCGGTGTACGATCAGATCGGGCTTAGAACCGACGACAGGGAAATTTACGCCCCCGCCATTACTCACTTGGTCGCTACTATCGAAGGCCCCTCAGAGGGCTCACCCGTTATCTCAGAACCGAAAACGCATGAGGTGCAAGTTCCCGACCAGCAGGCTTCGCCTTCCAGCTCGGCAGCCGAATTCAGCTCTAGAGAGGGTTTAGAGCCGAAGTCTGGTTCAACATGCAAATCCAGATCCGTGCGCCCGCGCCCGGTCAATTATCCAGAGCTCGGCGCACCGGATTCCATGACAATCCAGGACGCGGCCCCCAAAACTCCGGACTCATACTCCACTGGGATCACGTTTTTTATCCCACGCACCCCCCACATTGAGTATTGTCCAGATAACTCAGGACGGTCCGACATATGGGACCTGATGTACGTTAAGCAGCAGCCCGGAGAGATAGTCCGGCACTTCTGGGCCAGATTCCTTATCGTCAAAAATAAGATGACGGACGGCTGCGACAAGGATATTCTAGAGATCTTCCGACAGAACTGCAGCGACGAGGGCGTCCTAAATGCCCTCGCCCGCCGCCACATCCAAAATTTCTTTGGTTTATCGGATCTAGTGTCCAAATATTGCGCCATGGAGTACGCTTCGCAGGCTCAACTCGAGCTAACGGAGTCAATCCGCACAGAGGAACTAAACCGAGCTTGGGTGAAACGCGCACTCCCTCGCCGGACATGCCAATACGAGCCATCCGAGAAAAAGATGAAACCCCTGACAAGATCCAGAATGGTCCTTGACGGAATACTGGATAAACCATGCCCCATACACTCCATAAACCCAACCCACAGCCTTCGAGCTTGCTGGGTGGTCAGGGAAGTTGCCAAGAGCGGCGAGGTCATCCTCGGAGGCCCGTACTCAAATAAAAGTCCAGTAAGGCCCCTTGATGACGACGCCGAAATCCTAAAAATCTACGAGACTTACTCTTCGAAGAATCAGAGGAAGAGAGCCCTTCGAGAGCTCGCTCAAATTCTCCACGTGGCAGAGATAGACTCATGGACAAACACACCCATCACTTTTAGTGAACAAGACCAGCCGAGGTCCTGCCCAACTCGAGCCGCTGCCGCCCTTGTCCTTGTTGGGGAACGGAGCATGAATTTCAAAAATTTCCTACGCTCATGCAAGATCTATCCATGGAGATGCATCGCTACGAGAGGGGAGAGTGTGTCTACGTACCCTCGTAGACCGTTTAGCGGAAGCGTCTCACAACGCGGTTGATGTAGTCGAACAATCCTTCGAGCTCCACCGATCGAGTACCGAACGTACGGCACCTCCGAGTTCTAAACACGTGTAGCTCGGTGACGTTCCTCGCCTTCTTGATCCAGCAAGACGTCGAGGTAGTAGATGAGTTCCGTCAGCACGACGGCGTGGCGACGGTGACGGTGAAGTGATTCCGGCAGGGCTTCGCCTAAGCTCTCCGAAAATATGACCGAGGTGGAAAACGGAGATCGGGGCACCGCACACGGCTATGGGACAATTGTGTGTCTCCAAGGGGTGCCCCTCCTCCGTATATAAAGGAGGGAGGGAGGAGGCCGGCCCCCTAGGGGTGCGCCAAGAGTGGGGAGTCCTACTAGGACTCCTTAGTCCTAGTAGGATTCCACCTCCCATACGGAGTAGGAAAGGGGGAAGGGAGAGGGAAAGGAAAGAGGGGGCTGCGCCCCCTCCCCTAGTCCAATTCGGTTTGGGCAAGGGGGGCGCGCGCCTCCTCATGTGGCCTGCCTCTCCTTTTCCCGTATGGCCCAATAAGGCCCATTACTTCTCCCGGTGAATTCCCGTAACTCCCCGGTACTCCGAAAAATACCCGAATCACTCGGAACCTTTCCGACGTCCGAATATAGCCTTCCAATATATGAATATTTACCTCTCGACCATTTCGAGACTCCTCGTCATGTCCGTGATCTCATCCGGGACTCCGAACAAACTTCGGCCACCAATCACATAACTCATATAATACTAAATCGTCATCGAACCTTAAGTGTGCGGACCCTACGGGTTCGGGAATGATGTAGACATGACCGAGACGACTCTCCGGTCAATAACCAACAGCGGAACCTGGATGCTCATATTGGTTCCTACATATTCCACGAAGATCTTTATCGGTGAACCTCATATGACAACATACGTTGTTCCCTTTGTCCGGCGGTATGTTACTTGCCCGAGATTCGATCGTCGGTATCCAATACCTAGTTCAATCTCGTTACTGGCAAGTCTCTTTACTCGTTCCGTAATACATCATCTTGCAACTAACTCTTTAGTCACGGTGCTTGCAAGGCTTCTGTGATGCTGTATTACCGAGAGGGCCCAGAGATACCTCTCCGATAGTCGGAGTGACAAATCCCAATCTCGATCCATGCCAACTCAAGAAACACTTTCGGAGATACCTGTAGTGCACCTTTATAATCACCCAATTACGTTGAAACGTTTGATACACCCAAAGTATTCCTACGGTATCCGGGAGTTGCATGATCTCATGGTCAGAGGAACGTGTATTTGACATAGTGAAAGCAATAGCAATAAACTGAACGATCATTTGCTATGCTAACGGTTGGGTCATGTCCATCACATCATTCTCCTAATGATGTGATCCCGTTATCAAATGACAACTCATGTCCATGGTCAGGAAACCTTGACCATCTTTTGATCAACGAGCTAGTCTAGTAGAGGCATACTAGGGACATAGTATTTGTCTATTATCCACACAAGTATTTAGTTTCCGGTCAATACAGTTCTAGCATGAATAATAAACTATTATCATGAACGGGGAAATATGATAATAACTAATTTATTATTGCCTCTAGGGCATATTTCCAACAGTCTCCCACTTGCACTAGAGTCAATAATCTAGATTACATCTCCATGTAATTAACACTTAATCAGTTCTAAAGCTGATCATGTTTTGCTTGTGAGAGAGGTTTTAGTCAACGGGTCTGCAATATTCAGATCCGTGTGTTCTTGGCAAATCTCTATGTTATATGTAGATGCTGCTACCACACTCTATTTGGAGCTACGCCAAAAGATTTCCCCACTATACTTATCCGGTCTGAGACTCATAGTCTTTCGGATCAGTGTTTAAAGCTTGCATCGACGTAACCCCTTACGACGAACTCTTTATCATCTCTATTCCTGAGAAATTCTTCCTTAGTCATCTTAAGTATAATTTGACCGCTGTCCAGTGATCTACTCCTGGATCACTTTGGTACCTTTTTTGCCAGACACATGGCAAGGCACACAGCTTGACATACTTTATAGAACCTACGGCCGAGGCATAGGGGATAACCTTCATCCATTCTATTTATTTTGCCGTGGTCGAGATTTGAGTCTTACTCAACTTCACACCTTTCACCATAGTCAAGAACTCCTTCTTTGACTGATCCATTTTGAACTTCTTCAAAATCTTGTCAAGGTATATGTTTTGTGAAAGTCATATGAGGCGTCTCAATCTATCTCTATAGATTTTGATGCCTAACATGTAAACAACCTTTACCTAGATCTTCAAGTCTTACTCCACTTCACACCAGCCAAGAACTTAGTTCTTTTGACTTGATCCATTTTGAACTTCTTCAAAATCTCATCAAGGTGTGTGAAAATCTTTTATCAGGTGTCTTGATCTATCTCTATAGATCTCGATGCCCAAACCGTGGATAACTCAAAAACAGGTTTTTATTGAAAAAATCCTTTCAATTAATTCTTTATGCTTTCCAGAAATTCTACATCATTTCCAATCACATATACTTATTAGAAATGTTATAGAGCTCCCACTCACTTTGTTGTAAATACAAGTTTCTCCATAAACTTGCATAAACCCAAATGCTTTGATCACTTCATCAAAGCGAGTATTCCAGCTCCGAGATGCTTGCACCAGTCCATAGATGGATCGTTGGAGCTTGCATACTTTGTTAGCACCTTTAGGATCGACAAAACCTTCCGGTTGCATCATATACAATTCTTCCTTAAAGAATCCATTAAGGAATGCCGTTTTGACGTCCATTTGCCAGATTTCATAATCATAAAATGCGGCAATTGCTAACATAATTCTGACAGACTTTAGCATCGCTACGGGTGAGAAAGTCTCATCGTAGTCAACTCCTTGAACTTGTCGATAACCTTTAGCAACAAGTCGTGCTTTATAGACGGTGACATTACCATCAGTGTCCGTCTTCTTCTTAAAGATCCATTTATTTTTAATAGCTCGCCGTTCATCGGGCAAGTCTACCAAAGTCCACACTTTGTTCTCATACATGGATCTAATCTCGGATTTCATGGCCTCAAGCCATTTGTCGGAATCCGGGCTCGCCATCGTTTCTTCATAGTTCGTAGGTTCACTGTTGTCTAACAAGATGACCTCCAAGACAGGATTGCCGTACCAATCTGGTGCGGAGCGTGTCCTGGTTGACCTACGAGGTTCTGTAGCAATTTGATCCGAAGCTTCATGATCATCATCATCTACTTCCTCTCTGGTCTGTGTCGGTGTCACAGAAATTTCTTTCTGTGGCATACTACTATCCAGAGGAGGTACAATTACCACATCAAGTTCTACTTTCCTCCCACTCACTTCTTTCGAGAGAAACTCCTTCTCTAGAAAGGATCCATTCTTAGCAACGAATACTTTGCCTTCGGATCTGTGGTAGAAAGTGTACCCAACGGTCTCCTTTGGGTATCCTATGAAGACGCACTTATCCGCTTTGGGTTCGAGCTTATCTGGCTGAAGCCTTTTGACATAAGCATTGCATCCCCAAACTTTCAGAAATGACAGCTTAGGTTTCTTGCCAAACCACAGTTCATACGGTGTCGTCTCAACGGATTTAGATGGTGCCCTATTTAAAGTGAATGCAGCTGTCATTAATGCATAACCTCAAAATGATAGTGGCAAATCGGTAAGAGACATCATAGAACGCACCATATCTAATAGAGTATGATTACGACGTTCGGACACACCATTAGGCTGTGGTGTTCCAGGTGGCGTGAGCTGTGAAACAATTCCACATTGTCTTAAGTGATTGCCAAACTCGTAACTCAAATATTCTCCTCCACGATCAGATCGTAAGAACTTTATTTTCTTGTTACGATGGTTCTCTACTTCACTCTGAAATTCTTTGAACTTTTCAAATGTTTCAGATTTATGCTTCATCAAGTAGACATAGCCATATCTACTCAAATCATCTGTGAACGTGAGAACATAACGATATCCACCGCGCGCCTCAACACTCATCGGACCGCATACATCGGTATGTATTATTTCCAATAAGTTGGTTGCTCGCTCCATTGTTCCGAAGAATGGAGTTTTAGTCATCTTGCCAATAAGGCACGGTTCACATGTCTCAAATGATTCATAATCAAGAGATTCCAAAAACCCATCTGCATGGAGTTTCTTCATGTGTTTAACACTGATATGACCTAAGCGGCAGTGCCACAAATATGTGGTACTATCATTATCTTTTGGCATTCGTGTTATGAACATATGTATTACTACGATCAAGATTCAATAAACCTTTCATTTTAAATGCATGATCATCAATGATATTATCCAAATAGAATAACAATTATTCTCTGAAATTGAATAACCGTCTTGCAATAAACACTATCAGATATAATGTTCATGCTTAACGCAAGCACCAAATAACAATTATTTAGGTTCATCACTAATCCTGAAGGTAGAGAGAGCATGGCGATGGTGATCACATCAACCTTGGAGACACTTCCAATGCACATTGTCACCTCGTTCTTTAGCTAGCCCTTGTTTATTCCGAAGCTCCATGTTTCAAGTTGCAAGCAACTGAACAAGTATCAAATACCCAGGTGCTCCTACGAGTACTAGTAAGGTACACATCAATAACATGTATATCAAATATCTTTGTTGAAATTGCCAGTCTTATTATCTGCCAGTTACTTTGGGGAAGTTCCGCTCCTTGTGACATTTCCCTTTGCAATGGGAGCACTAAGTCTCGGGTTTGGTTCAGCCTTGGGTTTCTTCGCGTGAGCGGCAACTGTTTTACTGTTCTTCTTGAAGTTCCCTTTTCTTTCCCTTGCCCATCTTGAAACTAGTGGTCTTATTAACCATCAACACTTGATGCTCCCTTTTTTTGATTTCTACATCCGCAGATTGTAGCATCGCGAATAGCTTAAGGATCTTCTATCCCTTGCATGTTTATTGTTCATCACGAAGATCCAGTAGCTTAGTGATAGTGACTGGAGAACTCTATCAATCACCACTTTATTCAGAAGTCTAACTCCCACTTGATTCAAGTGTTTGAAGTACTCAGACATTCTGAGTACATGCTCACTAACGGAGCTGTTCTCCTCCATCTTGTAGCTATAGAACTTGTCGAAGGTGTCATACCTCTCGACCCGGGTGTGAGCTTGAAAAACAAATTTTCAGCTCTTGGAACATCTCATATGCTCCGTTTTGCTCAAAACATATTTGGAGCTCCGGTTCTAAGCCGTAAAGTATGGCGCACTGAACTATCGAGTAGTCATCTTTTCTTGTCTGCCAGACGTTCATAACGTCCTCAGACGAAGCCGTAGGGGTATTTCACTGAGCGGTGCATTAAGGACATAAGCCTTCTGTGCAGCAGTGAGGACAATCCTCAGATCACGGACCTAGTCCGCATAGTTGCTTCCATCAACTTTCAACTTCGTTTTCTCTAGGAACATAATAAAAACAGGGGAACTACAGCGCGGTCTATTGATCTACAACATAAAATTGCAAAGATTATTTAGACTATGTTCATGATAATTGAAGTTCAATTAATCAAATTACTTAAGAACTCCCACTTAGATTAACATCCCTCAAGTTGTCTAAGTGTAACATGATCCACATCAACTAAACCACGTCCGATCATTACGTGAGGTGGATTAGTTATCAATGGTGAACATCTTTCATGTCGATCATATCTACTATATGACTCATGTTCGACCTTTCAGTCTCTTGTGTTCCGAGGCCATATCTGTATATGCTAGGCTCGTCAAGTTTAACCCAAGTATTCTGCGTGTGTAAAACTGGCTTACACCCGTTGTATGCGAACGAAAGAATCCATCACACCCGATCATCACGTGGTGCTTAGAAGCGTCGAACCTTCGCAACGGTGCATACTAGGGGAGAACACTTATCTTGAAATTTAGTGAAGGGATCATCTTATAATGCTACCGTCGTCCTAAGCAAAATAAGATGCATAAAAGGATAAACATCACATGCAATTCAATATATGTGACATGATATGGCCATCAACGTCTTGTGCCTTTCATCTCCATCAGCAAAGCACCGTCATGATCTCCATCTTCACCGGGTTGACACCTTGATCACCATCGTAGCGTCGTGACACCTTGATCTCCATCGTAGCATCGTGACACCTTGATCTCCATCGCAGCGTCGTGGTCGTCTCGCCGGCTATTGCTACTACTACTACTGCTAACTCATAGCGGTAAAGAAAAGCAATTACATAACGTTGGCATTGCATACAATAAAGAGACAACCATAAGGCTCCTACCGGTTGCCTGATAACTTACAAAACATGATCATCTCATACAACAACTTATATCACATCATGTCTTGACCATATCACATCACCAGCATACCCTGCAAAAACAAGTTAGACGTCCTCTACTTTGTTGTTGCAAGTTTTACGTGGCTGCTACGGGTTTGCAAGAACCGTTCTTACCTACGCAAAACCACAACGTGGTGTAGTGATTGCGTTTTGATCTTCTAAAAGAACCCTCTTCATTGAAACCGATTCAACTAAAGTGAGAGAGACAGACACCCGCCAGTCACCTTTATGCAACGAGTGCACGTAGCGGTGAAACCTGTCTCGCGTAAGCGTACGCGTAATGTCGGTCCGGGCCGCTTCATCTCACAATACCGCCGAATCAAGTATCAACTAGTAACGTCAAGCAATATGTATACACCCACGCCCACAACTCACTTGTGTTCTACTCGTGCAAATCACATCTACGCATAGACCTGGCTCGGATGCCACTGTTGGGGAACGGAGCATGAATTTCAAAAATTTCCTCCGCTCACGCAAGATCTATCCATGGAGATGAATCGCTACGAGAGGGGAGAGTGTGTCTACGTACCCTCGTAGACCGTTTAGCGGAAGCGTCTCACAACGCGGTTGATGTAGTCGAACAATCCTTCGAGCTCCACCGATCGAGTACCGAACGTACGACACCTCCGAGTTCTACACACGTGCAGCTCGGTGACGTTCCTCGCCTTCTTGATCCAGCAAGACGTCGAGGTAGTAGATGAGTTCCGTCAGCACGACGGGGTGGCGACGGTGATAGTGAAGTGATTCCGGCAGGGCTTCGCCTAAGCTCTCCGAAAATATGACCGCAGTGGAAAACGGAGATCGGGGCACCGCACACGGCTATGGAACAATTGTGTGTCTCCAAGGGGTGCCCCTCCTCCGTATATAAAGGAGGGAGGGAGGAGGCCGGCCCCCTAGGGGTGCGCCAAGAGTGGGGAGTCCTACTAGGACTCCTTAGTCCTAGTAGGATTCCACCTCCCATACGGAGTAGGAAAGGGGGAAGGGAGAGGGAAAGGAAAGAGGGGGCGCGTGCCTCTTCACGTGGCCTGCCTCTCCTTTTCCCGTATGGCCCAATAAGGCCCATTACTTCTCCCGGTGAATTCCCGTAACTCCCCGGTACTCCGAAAAATACCCGAATCACTCGGAACCTTTCCGACGTCCGAATATAGCCTTCCAATATATGAATCTTTACCTCTCGACCATTTCGAGACTCCTCGTCATGTCCGTGATCTCATCCGGGACTCCGAACAAACTTCGGCCACCAATCACATAACTCATATAATACTAAATCGTCATCGAACCTTAAGTGTGCGGACCCTATGGGTTCGGGAATGATGTAGACATGACCGAGACGACTCTCCGGTCAATAACCAACAGCGGAACCTGGATGCTCATATTGGTTCCTACATATTCCACGAAGATCTTTATCGGTGAACCTCATATGACAACATACGTTGTTCCCTTTGTCCGGCGGTATGTTACTTGCCCGAGATTCGATCGTCGGTATCCAATACCTAGTTCAATCTCGTTACTGGCAAGTCTCTTTACTCGTTCCGTAATACATCATCTTGAAACTAACTCTTTAGTCACGGTGCTTGCAAGGCTTCTGTGATGCTGTATTACCGAGAGGGCCCAGAGATACCTCTCCGATAGTCGGAGTGACAAATCCCAATCTCGATCCATACCAACTCAACAAACACTTTCGGAGATACCTGTAGTGCACCTTTATAATCACCCAATTACGTTGTGATGTTTGATACACCCAAAGTATTCCTACGGTATCCGGGAGTTGCATGATCTCATGGTCAGAGGAACGTGTATTTGACATAGTGAAAGCAATAGCAATAAACTGAACGATCATTTGCTATGCTAACGGTTGGGTCATGTCCAACACATCATTCTCCTAATGATGTGATCCCGTTATCAAATGACAACTCATGTCCATGGTCAGGAAACCTTAACCATCTTTTGATCAACGAGCTAGTCTAGTAGAGGCATACTAGGGACATAGTATTTGTCTATTATCCACACATGTATTTAGTTTCCGGTCAATACAATTCTAGCATGAATAATAAACTATTATCATGAACGGGGAAATATGATAATAACTAATTTATTATTGCCTCTAGGGCATATTTCCAACAGTCCTTGATCCCATAGTGGATGGATTCCTACTGCAAAAGGTGTTAATGGACGGCGGGAGCGGGCTAAACCTCATTTACGAGGACACCTTGGACAAAATGCAGTTTGACAGATCCCGCATCGAGCAAAGTCACACTACCTTTCGTGGGATCATCCCCGGAAAGGAGGCACGTTCTAGTGGCCGCGTGACTCTTGATGTGGTCTTCGGAACTCCCGAGAACTACCGATCCGAAGAACTGCTTTTCCACATCGTGCCCTTCAGCAGCGGCTATCATGCCTTACTAGGGCGCGATGCCTTCGCACGATTTCATGATGTACCACATTACGGGTACATGAAGCTTAAAATGCCAGGGCCAAACGGCGTAATCACGGTCATAAGTGATCCGGACAGAGCCCTGCGAGCCGAGAATAAAACGGCATCGCTCGCCCTCGAAGCGTTGTCCGAAGCCCTCGCGGCCGAAGAATTAACCGCGCTCCGCTCAACGGTGGACAAGGACGACGTCATCCTTGATAAAAGGCAAAAATCCACGTCCTTTAAACCGGCGGATGAAATCGTCAGATTCCAAGTACACCCAACAGATCCAAACAAGACGGCGTCCATTGGAGCTCAGCTGGACCCCACAATCGATGAAGAATTGCACTAATTTTTGCATGAAAACTGGGATATCTCCGCCTGGCACCCGTCAGACATGCTAGGGATCCCGCGTAGATTAGCCGAGCACAGCTTGAACATCATTAAGGGGTTCAAACCAGTCAAACAGACCTTGTGTTGGTTTTCCAAACCCAAGCGTCGGGCTATGGGCGAAGAACTGGCAAAGTTGCTCGAAGCCGGATTCATCCGGGACATCAAACATCCTGAGTGGTTGGCCAACCTGGTCATGGTGCCGAAGAAGGATAAGTCCTGGCGTTTGTGTGTCGATTTCAAGGATTTGAACAAGGCCTGCCCCAAGGATCCTTTCCCCTTTCCCCGCATAGACCAGATCATAGACGCCACTGCCGGGCATGACTCACTGTGCTTCCTCGACGCTTACTCCAGATACCATCAAATCAAAATGAAGGAGTCCGACCAGGCGGCCACGACATTCATCACTCCTTATGGACCATTCTGCATCAACACAATGCCCTTCGGATTAAAAAACGCAGGGGCTACATACCAACGCATGATTCAAACGTGTCTGGAACAGCAAATCGGCAAAACAGTCGAAGCTTATGTGGATGATGTGGTTATCAAAACCAAACACGTCAGCCAGCTGGTGGACGATCTCTGGCAAACCTTTGACAATCTTTGGGCTTTCGATATACGGCTTAATCCGGAAAAGTGCGTCTTCGGAGTGCCGGCCGGCAAGCTGCTTGGCTTCATCGTTTCCCATAGAGGAATAGAGGCCAACCCAGCGAAAATTCGGGCATTGTCCGAGATGGCTATCCCCACTGAGCTCAAACACGTTCAGAAACTTGCCGGCACTGTTGCAACCCTAAGCCGCTTCATCTCACGCCTCGGCGAAAAGGCCTTGCCGCTATATAAATTGCTCAAATGGACGAAGAATTTCGAATGGACCAGCGAAGCGGCGGCGACACTCAAAGAAATAAAAACTCTCCTAGCCAGCAACCCGATTTTGACAGCACCCAGTCCGGGCGAGCCAATGCTGCTATATATCTCGGCGACGAATCAGGTGGTCGGTGCTGTTCTCGTCGTCGAACGAGAGGCAGAGGGTCACAAGCTCCAGGTGCAGAAACCTGTGTACTACGTATCCGAAGTGCTAACCCCATGTAAAACGAGGTACCCGCATTACCAGAAGATTGCCTACACAGTTTTGATGGCATCCCGAAAGCTCCGCCATTACTTCCAGGAGTGCTCGGTTACGGTGGCATCCGAAGTACCATTGAATGACATCATCAACAATCGAGATGCCACCGGCCGCATAGCCAAGTGGGCTATAGAACTCCTCCCCTTCGAAATCATATACCGACCCCGCCGAGCTATTAAATCTCAGGTTTTGGCTGATTTCGTTGCGGAATGGACGGAAGCCGAACTCCCTAGGTAGTACAGTACATACTCACATTGGACGATGTACTTCGATGGCTCCAAAATGCTCGCCGGACTGGGGGCTGGAGTGGTCCTCACATCCCCCACTGGCGACAATATTCGGTACATACTCTAGATCATGTACACCGACTCAAATAACGCAGCCGAATACGAGGCTCTGTTACATGGACTTCGGATGGCGGTGTCAATGGGCATACAGCGGCTCGAGGTACGGGGAGATTCTAATCTCGCCATCTCTGAAGTCAATGGCGAATTCGATGCAAAAGACCCAAAAATGACAGCATACCGCAATGCCGTCCTGAAAATCTCCGCCCGTTTTGAGGGACTGGAGTTTCACCATATACCTAGAGACAACAATCAAGCTGCCGATATTCTCGCTCGAATGGGCGCTAAGCGCGACCGTGTCCCCGAGAACACCTTTTTAGAACGACTCTTCAAACCGTCCGTGGTGTGGCAGGAGGAAGCCCAGGGCTCGGCGTCCAATGCATCAGGAGAGCTCGCCCCTCCGCCTATCGAACCAGACGCAGGAATCATCGGGGGCTCGGCGATCGAAATGACATCTTTGGCTCATGAAGTCCTGGCAGTAATCACGCCGTGGACCGAGCCCTTCCTCGCCTACCTCCTCCGCCAAGAACTACCGGCCGACCAGACCGAGGCAAGGCGTATCATTCGATGCTCCAAAGCCTATAAAGTCCACGAGGGAGAGCTGTATAAGAAAAGCACTACTGGCGTCCTCCAAAGATGTATATCCGAAGTGGAGGGAAGGCAGCTCCTGGCCGAGATTCACGTTGGCATGGGCGGTCACCACGTGGCAGCTCGGGCTTTGGTCAGCAAGGCTTTCCGAGTAGGGTTCTTCTGGCCCACTGCCCGAACAGACGCCCACACATTGGTCCAACATTGCGTTGGATGCCAGCTCTTCGCAAATCAGAGCCATATGCCTCCCACGGCCCTTCGGACGATACTGATCACTTGGCCTTTCGCGGTCTGGGGGCTGGACATGGTCGGCCCTCTTAAAGGGGGGACTAAGAAAAAGAAGTATCTACTCGTCATGGTAGACAAATTTACTAAATGGATAGAGGCAAAGCCGGTCACTTCAGCCAAGTCTAAGCCGGTCATCGACTTTATATCCGGTGTCATACACCGTTACGGTGTTCCCCATAGCATAATAACAGACAACGGATCCAATTTTACCGCCCAGGAAGTCAAAGACTGGTGCGCTAATTTAGGCATTAAGCTCGACTATGCCTCGGTGTATCACCCACAGTCTAATGGACAAGTCGAGAGAGCTAATGGACTAATCTTGGGCGGCATCAAGCCCCGTTTGGTCCGGTCTTTAAAAGAATCCGACTGCCATTGGGTCGAGGAGCTTGACTCCGTACTATGGGGCCTTCGCACCACCCCTAATCGATCCACGGGCTACACACCGTTCTTCATGGTGTATGGGGCGGAAGTCGTCCTCCCCTACGACCTTATTCACGACGCCCCTCGGGTGCGTATGTATGAAGAAAGGGAGGCCGAGCTGGATCGGCAAGATGACCTGGGCGCCCTGGAGGGCGAGCGCGACATAGCTCGGGCTCGTTCTGCTTTCTATCAGCAGTAGGCCAGACGTTATCAGAGCAGGGAAGTACGGGCGAAGGCCTACAACGTCGGCGATCTAGTCCTACGCCTCCCGGAGAAGCAGAAGCATAAGCTGGCGCCCAAATGGGAGGGGCCCTTCATAATCGACCAAGTGCTCACGGGCGGCGCGTACTGCCTCCGCGACCCAACGGGCGACCGCCTCGAACCAAACCCATGGAACGCAGCTCGGCTGCGACGTTTCTACGGCTAGCTCCGCGAACTCACAATGTTCGGTTTATCCTTTTAGGATTTCTATTTTTTTCTAGTCAATAGTCTCTCCCGGGTTGTGTTTGGAAATGCCGAATAACGTTAAGTTCTTCTTCGGCAAACATCCTTGAATGTACCACACTCTGTTACCTGGGGGCTTCTTTTACGGAGCCCGTCATATTTTATTTATGCAATCATCCATCTTTTTCGATTTTGCAAACCTTCCCGCATCGTTTTAAAGCCACTATATGCATCAATTTGACTTAAGATTTTGCCAAGCTGGGTTGCCTCCCTCCTGTGTTTACCCCCTACATTCCCGATCGTTCGGCTAGGGAGTAAAGGGAGCACCTCTGTGATTGTTACGTCCGGATTTCCCGGGTACGTACCTCAGACGGGTGAAGCCAAAAGCTAGCGTTCTTAACAACATAATTGGTCGGCTACGAGGGAAGTGAAAATAATGGGTCACTATCACCAAGTTTCCGGGGTATTTTCCCGAAGTAACCATCCCCGCTTACCTTGGGTATTCGGTTATCCATCCACGGTTAAACGTGGTAACCCGCTGAAAGGGACCCATCGAGGACCTATTTTCGTCGGAAGATGTTTCTTACGTTATACAGTAATATAACATACCTCCCCGAGCACGTTTTTGTCTGTTTGCACCAAATGGCCGAATTGCCTGGTTCTCCGAAGTATTTTTCCGATGTCCTCGGATCACATAGTAGGAAACACTCCTCGGCCCCTGGTAGAGGAGGCGGAAGCCGATGGCCGGTTAAGACAAACGTTTTTTGCACGGTTAGGAGATTATTCGATGTCAAGTACATAGATACATAGAATCGAACCATTACTCTTGCTCAAGACCATCTATTATGGTATCGAGAGCACAATCTGCTTGGGAAAACCGAGCTGCGGGCATGACCTAGTCATATACCAGATGTACGGGCACTTCCTGCCCATCTGGCCCTACCGGTCCAACCCTTGCTAAGTGCCCCGGCTCCAGCTTGGTGAAACGGGTCGTGATCATCGCCCACGCCTCCCGTGCTCCCTCATGACAAGCTGATATCTTCCATAGCTCCAGACGGCGCCGAGCTCCTTTGAAGCGACTGGCGAGTTCGGCCATCCCTTCCGGAGCCGCTTCGCTGGGCCACAGAGCTTTGCACATGCTCTTCATGGCCTTTCGGGCTCGCTCGTGCAAGGCAGATAGCTCCTTCAGCAAATCCTACCCAACAGAGCCGGCCTCCTCGTCAGGGTGCCCGGTTAGTAGAACTGCAATGAGACGCGGCGTTGTTCATATTTTTGTCTACCCAAACAGTTTTTGCACTAAAACAACTGGGTCGCACTCACCGAACATGCCCGCTTTCAGTCTCTGGTTTTCCTCTTGGGATTGGGCAAGTTGAGCCTTTAGGCTTTTGATTTTGTGGGCCTGTTGTTCGCCTTCCGCCTTCAGCTTATCCCTCTCCTCATGACTTCGGGAAAGCACCCGGTAGACAGCTTCTTGCTGCGACTCCGCATACCTTTGAGCTTCCCTGGCGATTTGTAGATCCCTCTGCAGCTGGTTTATCGACTCGGCTGCTATGGAATAATCTTTCATTAACAGAGGTATTCCCTCAAAGTTTTCTTAAAATAACTTCGAGCTCGGCACTTACCATGTGCCTCTCCAGTGAATTTCTTCACACCTTCTAGCTCGGCCTTAACAGACTCTAACTCTGTTCGCGCCTGTTTGAGGTCCTCGGACAGCTTTTTGTTTTGCTCCCGAACAGTCTGCACAACAGTAGGGCATTCTAAATATCAGACCCTTACTTCGGCCGTCCCGCCCAAATTAAGGCTCGGGGGCTACTGGGTTGGATACTAGTTGTCAAAACTAATACCATAACCTGCATATTGGTAGACATGAGCTTCACGGCCCCTTCAAGTCCCGTTCGGGCAGCGCCGAGGTATGCGTCTACCGAACTAAGAGCATTGAACTCTTGATCAGAAAGCACGGAGTGCCGAAGTACCGCCTTACGCCGCCGATGATTCATCACGCTTTCAACCTTGGAGTTAGTGACCGAGATGCCACCTGAGTCCTCGGGATGTTGGTCCTCGGCATTGACCCCCGGAGTAACTCCGGCTACAGCTGGCGACCTCGGGTTTGAGCCACCCCTCGGTGCTTCTTCAACATCCCCAGCCGAGGGCGGTTCCGCACATTGTCTACAGAAAACCATGGAGAAAATTATTGGCATATTCGGTGGATGTTGAAGCTAGAGGCTATGACGGTACGGCGAATGCGTTACCTCTTCGGGCGGGGCACCGATGATGTAGCTCCTGTTGGGGCCGCGCGTCTGGTCACCCCATGACTACTCGTCGTCGGGGCCGCTGGTGCCTCTCTTGCGGCTGTTCGGTGCGTCGTGCGGCGGCCCTTGGGGGTAGGTGTCAGTGTATTTGGGCCTGCGGTGGCTGAGCGTTTCTTTCGAGAGGAGGCCTGTTGGCCACTTACCGCGGAGGAGGGAAGCACCCCGGGATGATCAGCCAACAGGGCCACCTTGGAGCCATCGAGGCTCTCCTGGTAGAAGATCCCCTCCTCGAATATGATTGATGTTTTGGGATCGTCGTGGAACCCGGGGTCGTCATTGCGGGCATAGTTCTCCGGTTGAGGAGCAGGGCAGCTTACCATTTTGATCCATCACCTCCAACTCTGTTTGGACAAGGTGAAGATTCGATTATGAAAATTCTGGAGTGATATCCAAACTATAAAGAGTGGTCGAACTCACCATTTCGATGGGTTCATACATCGAGAAGCCTTTCTTGAGCTATAGCCGAGCAAACTCTTGCTCTTCCCCTTTGAACAAATCGGCTAGTATGGCGGCTATCGCCGCCTGGTTGGCAGGCCCCTTCCGGGTGTACCAGGCTGCGTCGTCCTCCCCGTTGTAGTTCCATAGCGGATGAATTCTCTATTGGAGAGGCTGGACACATCGAGCGATAGCTATTGCCATCACGTCAACGATGGTTAGTCCGTTATGGGCTAACCACCTCACTTGAGCGGCCAGCCGAGCTACCTCGGCACTTTCCTTTTGGGAAGCACTCTTCGGGCGCCAGTTGAACCGCTTCGTTGGAGAAGCCAAGGAAAATTCCGGTAGACCCCTTCGAACTGGATCAAATAAAGGGACATCTTCGATATAAAACCATTCCGAAGTCCACTCTTCGGCATCCTTCTTCGGAGTCCCAATGGGGTATCCGGTCCCGGCGAAGCGCCATACTTCGGCTCCGCCGACCGCGTAGATAGCCCCTACCCGGGTGCGGGGGACTAGGCAGAAGAATTTTCTCCACAACTCAAAGTGTGCCTCGCAGCCCAGGAACATTTCGCATCAAGCGACGAAGCCCGAAATATGGAGGATCGATCCGGGGGTAAGGTGGTGGAGCTGAATCCCGTAGAACTCTAGTAAACCCCTCAAGAAGGGATGAATGGGAAAACCCAGGCCTCGCAGAACGAAGGGCACGAAACAAACCCTCTCCTCCCCGTGAGGGGAGGGAAATTTCTCCGCGAGGGCCTTTCCGTCTACGGAAGTTAATCCGGGGCGGGTGGATGTGAGATCTGAAGCAGGCAGATACCCCTACGCCTCAAGCCTACGTAGTCGCATGCAAGATACGGAGCAACCCGCCCAATCACCTTGGCGGGGGCCATGAGGACGTGAGGAAGAGCCTGGGACGCTCGCCATTGTTTGTTGACTATGGCTTTGCGAGGATGTGGAGAAGAATGGCAGGGGGTGGGGTGCGTTAACCTCCACACCCTTGGCCTATTAAAAGGGCATTGACTCCCCCTGAAAGAGGGGCATTTTTGTAAAAATCCATCGGGCCACTCGCATTTCGTGGGTGCGTAGAAATCGAGGGTCGTCATTTAATTCTAAGCAAAGAGAAGCGGTATGGCGGGCCCCATGGGGCCTCGCTGGTTGGATGGTACCTCGGTAACCGATCTATCGGTGGTCGGACTATTGTTAACTCGAATACAGGTAACGGGGGGAACTCGCCACCCAAGCCGAAGACCTTTGAAGCATGAAGCTGCCGAAGACCGTAGACCTCGGCGTTGGAGGCTAGTTCGGGGGCTACTGAGGGTGTCCCGGATTAGGGGGTACTCGGGCTGCCGGCCTATCTCTCATAGGCCGGACTGGTGGGCCGCTCTCTCTGCACGTCGATGGAAGGCCGGATTGGGGACGACCCCGTGTGTCAGAAGGAAACCTCCGAAGTCTTGGCGTCTCCTCCAAGGAATAGATGGCGTAATCGGCATGTTTATCCCTGATGGTAACCGACCATATGTAACCCTAGGACCCCCTGGTGTCTATATAAACCAGGAGGTTTAGTCCGTAGGGGGAGAATCCTGATATCCATTACCTAGGGTTTAGCCCAGTCGATCTCGAGGTAGATCAGCTCTGTAACCTTCATACAATCACATCAATACAATCGAGCAAGACGTAGGGTATTACCTCCTCGAGAGGGCCCGAACCTGGGTAAATCGCTGTCTCTACGTTCCCTGTTACCATCGACTCCTTGACCCATAGTTCGGATCCCCTACCCGAGATCTGCCGGTTTTGGTACCGACAACGAGCTTTATACGTTGGCAGATAAGTGTGCACGTGCTGAAGAAGGGAGGAGGCTCCCTGGGGAAGATGCGGGCGCAGAAGTTGATTCAGAAGACGACGACGCCGCCACCCCAAAAAAGAAAGGCCGAAAGCGCAACAGGAAGCGCAAAGGCAAGACTGTTATGGCTGTCGAGGGTTCCGGCAACTCTGAGTCTGCCAAGAATGCCAAGACAGAGAACTCCGGCAAGGAGGTTGCTGTATGTGCCGCTTGTCAGGAGGCGGTGGCAAACGAGAAGGCTGGCAAGTCTGACGGGCCATATTGCAAGATTCACCTCACTAAAGGTCACGACCTCCAAGAGAGCCGGCAGGTTGAACAACTTGCCGAAAAGCAAAAGGCTGAATATGAAAAGCACGACAAGGAGAAGGGCTAGGATGGTGCTGGTGGATCTGGCAAGAGAAGCCGTGGTGGTCGAGGAGGCCGCCGCGGCAAGGCCAAGCAGCAAAAAGAGAAGCCTGGTAGAGGCCGTGAAAAGAAAGAGGAAGATGATGGAAGTGATGAAGAAGACGACAGAGAGTCCAGTGAACAAGAATTCCAGAAAGCAACTGAAGCCATGTGCATTGACGGGGGCACATCTTTGTACTCCTCTCACCTCCAGCTCAAGCATTGGGCGCGTGAAGTCAATGCAGCAGAACCGGCAATAGGCGCCCAGAAACCACTCAAATGGTCACACACGCCTATCATTTTTTATGCCGAGGACCACCTTGATCGCACAACTACGGTTGGGTGCTTGCCGTTGTTGGTTTCACCAACAATACGCAATCTCTAGGTCATGAAAATGTTAGTTGACGGTGGGGCTGGTCTGAATTTGATCTCACCAGAAGTTATCAAGAGGTTGCAGATTCCCGACGAGGAACTTGAGAAAACAGGCACGTTTCAAGGGGTAAACCCGGGAAAAAGTCAGCCCAAGGGGAAGATCACATTGCCGGTGACGTTTGGCGGGGAACTGAATTACAGAACAGAGAAAGTTGTCTTTGACGTTGTCAAGATCCCCTTGCTGTATAATGGAATTCTTGGCCGCCCAGCCTTGGCGAAATTCATGGCAGCATCCCACTATGCTTACAACACATTGAAGATGCCAGGGCCGATGGGTGTCATCACCATCAACTCCGACAAGAAAGATGCAGTTATCTGCGTTGACAAGATGTACAGAGAAGCGGTTGCAGCATCTGCCACCAAAGTACCTGCTCCGGCCAATGAGAAAAAGAAAAGCATAAAGAGCGGCAAGACTTCTGACAAGTCTTCCGGGAAGAGCACTTCTTCGGAGTGCTGCGCACCCGTTGAGGATTTGCCGGAAAGCTCTATCGCCAAGAAGTCCAAAGCTACTCCACCAGCAACCAAGAAGGTGCCAGCAAAGGAGGACGGCACGGGCGGTACCTTCACCGTCAGTGCCTCCCTTGACAGCAAATAGGAAAGAGCGCTCGTTGCCTTCCTGCGGGCGAATGTCGATGTGTTTGCATGGCAACCATCTGACATCCCCGGCGTTCCTAGGGAGGTAATCGAGCACCACCTTGCCGTCTGTCCTCATGCTCGGCCCGTCAAGCAGAAGGTCAGGAAGCAAGATTTGGAACGGCAGCAATTCATCGCCGAAGAAATAAAGAAACTAGAGGCAGCTGGTTTAGTTAGAGGCGTGCTACATCCAACGTGGTTGGCGAATCCTGTTGTAGTATGCAAAGCAAATGGAAAATGGAGACTTTGTATTGACTATACTGATATCAACAAAGCATGTCCAAAGGATCCTTTTCCCTTGCCACGCATTGATCAAATTGTTGACTCTACTGCCGGCTGCGATTTACTCTCCTTTCTTGATGCTTATTCTGGTTATCATCAGATTTTCATGGCCAAGGAAGATGAGGAGAAAACCGCATTCATTACTCCATGTGGTACATACTGCTTCATGCGTATGCCTTTTGGATTAAAGAGTGCTAGTTCAACCTTTGCAAGGGCTATCAAAATCGGTTTTGAACCTCAATTGCACAGAAATGTGGAAGCATACATGGATGACATAGTGGTCAAAACCAAGGACAAATCAACCCTCATTCAGGATCTAGAAGAGACATTTGCGAACTTGCGCAAGATCAATTTGAAGCTCAACCCTGAGAAGTGTGTGTTTGGCGTTCCATCCGGCAAACTTCTTGGGTTCTTTATATCTCAACGTGGAATAGAAGCAAATCCCGACAAGATCAAAGCAATTCAGCAGATTCAGGCACCAAGAAGAGTCAAGGATGTGCGGCGCCTTGCCGGCTGTGTTGCTGCCTTAAGTATGTAGCGACCCGACCTCAAACGGCCAAGCCTCTGTGTATTTGTGCCATCCCTGGATCAGTATGCTGGCACACATAGTACATCAATGTATATATCAAAGTGCAATCACATGTATAAATAACGTAAAACTGATATATACCTCATAAGTCACAGCGGAAAAAGTCAAACGGGTGTGGAGTCCCATCAATGCCATCGGCAAGTTGAGTGTAGACCGTAACCCTATATCGTAACTCTTACTTGTCGTAGAAATCCTGCAACATGATACGTTGCAGCCGTGTAGGTCAGTACATTGAATGTACCGGCAAGATCACCATAAGAAAAACAGATGATAAAACTCTTCTATATGCAATATGGCATTGTGGCTCTATGTCTAAGTTTTTGCGTAAAAGCTGGTTTTATTTTCCCTACATCAACGGAATATCAGGAGTCTTCACTACAGAGTTATCTACTATGACATGGTTCCGCCAACCGATGTCTCATAGCCCAAAAGTATCATAAGTTGCCCACAATTTGTTATCAGTCCGGTGTTGAGAGTTCAGAGATAGATCCAAGTCCAGAGGCTCAAATTGTCCGTAACCGGGGACGCGGCTAATCGATTAGGTTTTAACTCTGCAGAGTGTTGTGCACTTTACCCACAAGATTCGATCCCTCTTTTTACGTTCTCGCACTTCAGGGTGTTTGAGAACGAGACAACCGAAACATGGTCTTCCGAAGAGTTCCTCTGACCACTGTCCGGTGCTCATCCAATCCTACCGTAGTTCTACATCTGTTAGCACCATCCCAGCCAGATTCACAACTAAGGTCAACCAAGCCAGAGCCCATAATGACTTGCGGCTGCACAGGTAAGCTTCCGGGCATGAAGTATTCTTCCGTCTCTTTGAGTCTGGGTGGAACTTTCCTCATGAGTACTAGCCTACTCCAGCTCACTAGGCATCCACTGGGTACTCCAGGGTGCCTCACAACCAGTCCACCCAGTAGTGTGTATTGAAAACTTGTCTCGAGTCTTGAAGTCTTGAGGTCTTGAAGATGCAGGCCTTGACGATGCCATCATGAAGTTGTCATCATTGACGTAGAGTCCTCCTTCTCACACCACTCCCGAGCACTCTTACCAAACCCCGTCTACTAATAGCGTAGCATTATAACTATATAACGTCCCGGGGCTTGATAACAGGGAGATGGGTTCCTACCTCATGCATTCTACTCAACTACAAGAAGTCAATAACACTACTGGAAGAAAATGTTGAAAGGGTGATACTACATGCACATAAAACTTAGGTATGAAAAGCATGATCAAAGTGAACTTGCCTGGTAAGTTGATGAAGTTTATAACGCTCTCAGAAAAAGACTTGGTAGAACTATACGTCACTCCGTTGAAAATCTATATTAAACAGACATGGCAATCATATAAGAAAACATTCTAGCACTCAAAATAACAATAAAAAAATAAAACAATAAAAAAGTCAATAAAAACTCAAATAAAAACCAAAGAAAATTTCAAGGAAAACTACAAAGGAAACTAAAAAGAAACAATAAAGAACCAAAGTTTTTGTCCTACGTAAACTTAATAGAAAATAAAACACTAAACTAATAGTTAACAGAAAAGAAATAAAGTTTTTATTAAAATAACAAAAAGTATTTTACCTAAACTTTTCTATGCAAAAAAGAATCGTCCTAAAAGCTATCACAAAACTCCACTTATGATCAAAACAAGTTTTCATACAAAACAAAGAAATAAAAATAATAAAATTATTTTATCGAAAAATAAAAGTGGCTACTGTTAACTAACAGAAACAATGTAGAACTTGTCAAAAATGACAAAAGAAAATAATTAAAATCATTTAAAACAAGAAGGAAAAGGACTAAAACAAAACTATACTAAAACAGTACTTTTTTCGTAAAAACCTAATTTTAAATAATCATAAAATTGACCAATTAAATCCTACTGATGAACAATGTCATAAAGAACCAGCAGCAAAAGGAATCACTCAAAAATATTATTCCTAGCTCAAGTTATAGCCAATCTAGTGATTCGAACATTATTCATGCAAATTCAATTTCAAACTTTCCAATTTAGTCAAACTTGAGATCTACAGAAACTTCATAAAATTTCTAATCTAATGCAAAAGGAATCAATTTAAAATACTAAAAATCCTTGGAGATATTAATTTTCTAAGATAAGAACTTTCTGTTTTTAAAACCAGAAACGAAAATAAAAGAAAACGCTACCGATCGGGCGACTGCTACGTGGCAGATTCTAATTGGGCTAAGGGTTGTGCGTGCGAGGGTTCGGAGTGGTTAACCGAGCCTTACAGAAAAACGGTTCGGCCTAAAATAAAAATAAAAACGATCTATCCTAGCCACAGGATGAAGATCGGACGGTGGAGGGTGTGCGGGGGCTCACAGCGGAGAGAGAAGGGGTCCGGCGAGGTCGACGGCGGTGGCGGCTTCGGGCGTTGACGACGATGGTGCTCCGGTGGTCGAGGGCGACGGCGGAGTGGTCGGGGAGATGCAGCGGAGTGAGACGAAGTCGGGGGTGTAGTCGATGGAGATCGAGGACGACGGACGGCGACGGGATGAAGCGGCGGAGCTCCGGGTGCTCCGGCGAGGTCGTCGTGCTCGTGTAGCTCGCTGTAGGCGTCAAAGGTGGGCAAAAACATGTCAAAGCGGCGCGGGGAGATGGACTAGGCCTATGGCCAGAACAAGAGGGGCTGGGGGTGCTCACCGGCGTCGTATTCGTCGGCAGAAGTAGGTTCGGCCGGCGAGATCGGATCGGCGAGGACGGGCTCTCCGGTGGGTTTTAGCGAGGGGTGTTGAAGGGGATCGAGAGAGGAGGGGGAAGGGTATTTATAGGGCAAAGACTTGGAGGAGGGGGCGGACTCGGGGTGCGATCCCGGGAAGATCGGAGTGGCGGCGGCGACGGCGGTGCGTGCGAGATTTGGGCGCGACCGTTTCGGGGGAGGAAGACGAGGTGGGTCCCACCTGTCGGTGTCAGCGGAGGAAGGGCGCGGGTCGGGCGACCGAGGCGTAGCGGCGCGGGCGAGGCAGGCCGGCTGGCGGTCGGGCGAAGCGGTGGGCTTCGGCTGGTGGGCTGCGCTGGCCAGCTGGGCCTCGCGCATGGCTAGCGCCGGCTAAAGTTGTTTTTTTTTACAGACAGATAGAAAAATAAACAAAACAAAATAGAAATATTATATAGGCATATAATATATCAAAATTTTCAGAAAAAGATTTCCTAAAACATGAACATATTTTCAAATACAACTAAAATACACAAAAATTCAGATAATGCAAATAGTGCTGCTGTTGCATTTAAAATGCAAATAAAATTATTTAAAAAAATGATTTCAAATTCATTCTTCTCCACTTTTCTATTGTAGGGAATCATTTTACCCTACTTTTCCATATATTTTCTTTTGGAGAAAAATAAATTGAATAAAAACCAAATAACTCCAAACTGGGTTTGAGTTTGAATTTCAAACCACTTTCAAATCCTTTCTTTTAACTTCCAACTCATATTTCATATAATTTGAAGAAGTCATTTTATCTTCCCTCATGAAAATCATTGAGTTGCATAAAGTTTCTGAATTTGAAATATTTTCAAGTGGAATTCAAATCTTTTCAAAACCCTTTTCATTTCTTTAATGGAAGAAGTCATGTCATCTTCACTCCAGGGTCTTGTATTGAAATGAATTTAAATTCACTCAGTTCAAAAATGCAAAGTGAAAGTTTTGGGAAAGTCATTTCATTCCCTCTCATTAAAACTTCAAAAAAAAATTCAAATTTCACTCAATTTCAATCAATCAATCAAACAATCAATCATATTTATTTAATTAATATAACATTCCAAAATTTACAATTTTGGGATGTTACAAACCTACCACACTTAAAATGAATCTCGTCCTCGAGATTCGGAGGGGCTAGCAAGAAAAGGTTAGGGTTGGGGGGTCTTCCAGCAAATCCATTGATCGGAAAGGTCAGGGGTGCTACCACACTTAAAATCATAGTCATGGTTCCTTCAAACTCCGGTATTAGTCTTCTCATATCTTCGGGATAACTCCCTCTTTGATGCCTTTCCTGATAATGGCATAACCTCTTTGCTCATAATCATGTTGCCTTTCATCCAAATAGGGTTGTTCCCGAGACTGGGTCTTCTTATCAGACAGGTCTGTCGCCAATTCTAAACAACTGTCGTTAATCTCATGGTGGTCAACAATTTCTGGTTTTCCTGCAGGAAAATGGTCTGGGTTGAATCTCACCGTATAACCTACGCTTGGCAACAACTGCCTGGTACCAGGGTTTCTTAACATACCATTCTAAGGCTTAAACAAGGTTTCAACGATCGTCGTCTCTCTACTATAGGTAAGTCACTCCAGATTTTCCATTCCAAATAGCGAGAGCGAATGATAAGAGTAAGTCATCATGGTGGCCAAGCCATGTCGCACCCAAATCATTACTCTGTATAAGGTTTAGCAAATCTCGTTAGCTAACACTCGGGCATTCTCACAGGCATTGCAGAATTTCTCTTGTCCTCGATCTGGGTTCGGGTAAGTCCATTGGTTCTGCAAGCCAAACATACATCTACCGTTTCTTCACAACTCTCGGGGTTTACGTAACCTCCTATGAAACATCTGCTGATGAAATCGTAGCTTTCTTCCAGAATTCTACCTTCAACAAGATTGTGCTTGTACCTTGGTCATATCCTGGGCCTATGGGTTATGGGTCCACTTCAATACTTGTACAGCTTTAACTCATCCTTGGAGTTACAAATGTTCCATCTTCCAACATTACACCTCCTTTAAATCCAATAATACTTCATTCCTTCATACTCTTGGGGTAACCATCATAACAAAAACAAAACCCCAAATCATTTTGTCCAACTCCACTCTGTGGAATACACTTTCCTTTCCATTGGTCAAGTGTTCACACAAAAGCATCACAATTAAAATAGCACGCACTAGTTCATCCATAAATCATATTCATATTAATTACATACTTAACGACTTCTCAAAATTCCAACATTCAAAAGTACTTTATTACAAATGCTGCCATCCACAAGGTTTGGTATGGTCAAGCATTAATTTCATCTTTATTCATGTATCCTCCTTGGAAGCTTCAGTCCCACTGGAATTGTGCGATGTGCTCCTTGAAATCATCAATCTTTTGCTTCATCATGGTGGCCATGAGCTTCATCTCCATCATCTCTGCATGCACCTCTCTCAGGTATTCCTGAGTATGACGGAGTCTTGCTTCAAGTATTTCTCCGATCTGACGTATGGCTTCCATGGCAGCTTCACGGACAGAGTCGAAGTACGTTGCTCGTGGTACGTGAGAAATGAAAAGTATTGTCCCATAGTCTTTGGGCAAACTCCTTTCACACGGTGGAGGTGTACCTCCACGTACCAAAGTTCCACTCCATTTTCCATGAAGGGATAACCTTTGTAAACTGCATCTCCTTCAAGGTGAATATGCTTCATCATGTCCTTCAGGATTCTTGGGTAATCCTGATCACTTGTCAAGGTCATGATGGTTTCCGGGCCCTTGAGGAAAGACTCATAAAGGGTTGTCATCTGCAGTTGTAAGATAAAAGGGTATTCAAAATAATGTATGCATCTCCTTGGGTAAGCATATCATCCAAACAAAACTTCAAATTCAATTCCCAACATCTTACAGGGTACTGTCATCCTTAAACAAAATGTACTGGGTTATCCATTGACCATATTCTATTGTATCCTTGTACTTTATCAAAATCCCAGTTTATGCATCAACAACTCATTTTCATCCATGTTTACCCACATAATCAGTTCCAAGATAAATGTTAACAACATAACAACTTCATAAAGCCTTTCACCATATGACATATCAACTTTATTGATTCATGAATTATTACAATCTCCGAGATTTCCATTACATAACTCAACTCATCATACTTATGAAAATAGAATTGCTTCCTACTACACTTATTACCAATATCAAAATCTCAACTACTTAGCTCCAGCTTTCTTCTGATCTGAACATTCCCTGGCAAAATGTCCTGCCTCCTTGCAGCGAAAACAAAAGACTTCTGACATGTCTCGGGGCTTCTTTGTTATTATGTAGGCTCCTTGGATTTTTAGCTTCTTTTCTGGACACCTATCGAAATTGTGACCTGACTTCTTGCACTTGAAACATATAATATGACTCAGGTCCTTTTCTGCAGAAAATGGGCTGTTCTGGGGAGGTCTTTGTTTTCTCTTCCCGGACTTCTTTGTTCTGATCAAACCTTCTATTTCGTGTGGATCAAACTCCACTTCTTCCGTCGGGAAGTTTCCCAGATACTCTTTTATTTCCTTCGTGCAATACTGTGAAAAATGTTCTTCATCTCCACATGAATAGCAGGCATTGGAGTAAAATCTAATTAGGCCTTCTTCATCTGTATCTTTAACACCTTCCTTCATGGCTTCCTCCTGCTGCTTGATGACTTCTTGTACCTTGGGGTACATTTGGCATTGAGCCGGGAAATGCGTAGCTCCTTCACACCAGAAACATGTCACCTGCCCAGTCGGGCATTCCTCAGCTGGGTGATTTTCTTCACAATGAGGGCATCCATCCTTGTGCTCTTCCTGGGTGTGTCCTATTTCTCCGCATATCTTGCAGGCACAAGGTTTCTTCATCGGGTTATCATAATGCTTTCGGATGAGACGGGATCTTAGCAGAGTCTTCTTGAACTCCTCCCAAGTTTTTGCTCCATTACATCCTTGTATGGCTTGATGCATTTTCCACCAGGTTGCAGCACTTTTTGTAAAGTACTGAAGAGCGTATTGAACCTCATACTTCCTTGCAACCAAGTTGTTTCCGAGATGATTCTCCATGTTCTGAATCCATAGCTCTACCTCCAACTGAGTCATCGGTCCAGAGAATACGAGTCCATCTTCTTTCATCATCTATTGGGTCCAAGGGTTTTGGGATGAGATACGAGAGAGAGGTAGAGAGATACACACAATATAGACAATAGTTTCTAAAAATAGGTTTTATTTGTGGCTGTCGGAAAAACACACACAAATGACAGCTCACAATTCATCGCATCTAATGTGAGTATACAACAGGGATTTGGTCTTCTAGAGGTCATAATAATATTGGGATTCTTCAGGGTCTTCAAATTCTTCGGGTCTTCGGAGTCTTCAACCGTTGTAGCTTCAATCCTCTAAGGTGGTCCTTAGTTGCTCCTCCGTGTGATCAAAAGAGAAAGGGGTATATTCTAACTACTTGAGGTAAAACTCAGAAAAGGGTGAGAAGTAGAGGATCTTTTTGAAGAGAATTTTTTTGAGGTATCCTATCCTAGGGCTTTCCAGTTTCTAGGGTCACATCCTACAGTCAACATGTGCTCTGATACCATCTCTGTAGCGACCCGACCTCAAACGGCCAAGCCTCTGTGTATCTGTGCCATCCCTGGATCAGTATGCTGGCACACATAGTACATCAATGTATATATCAAAGTGCAATCACATGTATAAATAACGTAAAACTGATATATACCTCATAAGTCACAGCGGAAAAAGTCAAACGGGTGTGGAGTCCCATCAACGCCATCGGCAAGTTGAGTGTAGACCGTAACCCTATATCGTAACTCTTACTCGTCCTAGAAATCCTACAACATGATACGTTGCAGCCGTGTAGGTCAGTACATTGAATGTACCGGCAAGATCACCATAAGAAAAACAGATGATAAAACTATTCTATATGCAATATGGCATTGTGGCTCTATGTCTGAGTTTTTGCGTAAAAGCTGGTTTTATTTTCCCTACATCAACGGAATATCAGGAGTCTTCACTACAGAGTTATCTACTACGACATGGTTCCGCCAACCGATGTCTCATAGCCCAAAAGTATCATAAGTTGCCCACAATTTGTTATCAGTCCGGTGTTGAGAGTTCAGAGATAGATCCAAGTCCAGAGGCTCAAATTGTCCGTAACCGGGGACACGGCTAATCGATTAGGTTTTAACTCTGCAGAGTGTTGTGCACTTTACCCACAAGATTCGATCCCTCTTTTTACGTTCTTGCACTTCAGGGTGTTTGAGAACGAGACGACCGAAACATGGTCTTCCGAAGAGTTCCTCTGACCACTATCCGGTGCTCATCCAATCCTACCGTAGTTCTACATCTGTTAGCACCATCCCAGCCAGATTCACAACTAAGGTCAACCAAGCCAGAGCCCATAATGACTTGCGGCTGCACAGGTAAGCTTCCGGGCATGAAGTATTCTTCCATCTCTTTGAGTCTGGGTGGAACTTTCCTCATGAGTACTAGCCTACTCCAGCTCACTAGGAATCCACTGGGTACTCCAGGGTGCCTCACAACCAGTCCACCCAGTAGTGTGTATTGAAAACTTGTCTCGAGTCTTGAAGTCTTGAGGTCTTGAAGATGCAGGCCTTGACGATGCCATCATGAAGTTGTCATCATTGACGTAGAGTCCTCCTTCTCACACCACTCCCGAGCACTCTTACCAAACCCCGTCTACTAATAGCGTAGCATTATAACTATATAACGTCCCGGGGCTTGATAACAGGGAGATGGGTTCCTACCTCATGCATTCTACTCAACTACAAGAAGTCAATAACACTACTGGAAGAAAATGTTGAAAGGGTGATACTACATGCACATAAAACTTAGGTATGAAAAGCATGATCAAAGTGAACTTGCCTGGTAAGTTGATGAAGTTTATAACGCTCTCAGAAAAAGACTTGGTAGAACTATACGTCACTCCGTTGAAAATCTATATTAAACAGACATGGCAATCATATAAGCAAACATTCTAGCACTCAAAATAACAATAAAAAAATAAAACAATAAAGAAGTCAATAAAAACTCAAATAAAAACCAAAGAAAATTTCAAGGAAAACTACAAAGGAAACTAAAAAGAAACAATAAAGAACCAAAGTTTTTGTCCTACGTAAACTTAACAGAAAATAAAACACTAAACTAATAGTTAATAGAAAAGAAATAAAGTTTTTATTAAAATAACAAAAAGTATTTTACCTAAACTTTTCTATGCAAAAAAGAATCATCCTAAAAGCTATCACAAAACTCCACTTATGATCAAAACAAGTTTTCATACAAAACAAAGAAATAAAAATAATAAAATTATTTTATCAAAAAATAAAAGTGGCTACTGTTAAGTAACAGAAACAATGTAGAACTTGTCAAAAATGACAAAAGAAAATAATTAAAATCATTTAAAACAAGAAGGAAAAGGACTAAAACAAAACTATACTAAAACAGTACTTTTTTCGTAAAAACCTAATTTTAAATAATCGTAAAATTGACCAATTAAATCCTACTGATGAACAATGTCATAAAGAACCAGCAGCAAAAGTAATCACTCAAAAATATTATTCCTAGCTCAAGTTATAGCCAATCTAGTGATTCGAACATTATTCATGCAAATTCAATTTCAAACTTTCCAATTTAGTCAAACTTGAGATCTACAGAAACTTCATAAAATTTCTAATCTAATGCAAAAGGAATCAATTTAAAATACTAAAAATCCTTGGAGATATTAATTTTCTAAGATAAGAACTTTCTGTTTTTAAAACCAGAAACGAAAATAAAAGAAAACGCTACCGATCGGGCGACTGCTACGTGGCAGATTCTAATTGGGCTAAGGGTTGTGCGTGCGAGGGTTCGGAGCGGTTAACCGAGCCTTACAGAAAAACGGTTCGGCCTAAAATAAAAATAAAAACGATCTATCCTAGCCACTGGATGAAGATCGGACGGTGGAGGGTGTGCGGGGGCTCACAGCGGAGAGAGAAGGGGTCCGGCGAGGTCGACGGCGGTGGCGGCTTCGGGCGTTGACGACGATGGTGCTCCGGTGGTCGAGGGCGACGGCGGAGTGGTCGGGGAGATGCAGCGGAGTGAGACGAAGTCGGGGGTGTAGTCGATGGAGATCGAGGACGACGGACGGCGACGGGATGAAGCGGCGGAGCTCCGGGTGCTCCGGCGAGGTCGTCGTGCTCGTGTAGCTCGCTGTAGGCGTCAAAGGTGGGCAAAAACATGTCAAAGCAGCGCGGGGAGATGGACTAGGCCGATGGCCAGAACAAGAGGGGCTGGGGGTGCTCACCGGCGTCGTATTCGTCGGCGGAAGTAGGTTCGGCCAGCGAGATCGGATCGTTGAGGACGGGCTCTCTGGTGGGTTTTAGCGAGGGGTGTTGAAGGGGATCGAGAGAGGAGGGGGAAGAGTATTTATAGGGCAAAGACTTGGAGGAGGGGGCGGACTCGGGGTGCGATCCCGGGAAGATCGGAGTGGCGGCGGCGACGGCGGTGCGTGCGAGATTTGGGCGCGACCGTTTCGGGGGAGGAAGACGAGGTGGGTCCCACCTGTCGGTGTCAGCGGAGGAAGGGCGCGGGTCGGGCGACCGAGGCGTAGCGGCGCGGGCGAGGCAGGCCGGCTCGCGGTCGGGCGAAGCGGTGGGCTTCGGCTGGTGGGCTGCGTTGGCCAGCTGGGCCTCGCGCATGGCTAGCGCCGGCTAAAGTTGTTTTTTTTTACAGACAGATAGAAAAATAAACAAAACAAAATAGAAATATTATATAGGCATATAATATATCAAAATTTTCAGAAAAATATTTCCTAAAACATGAACATATTTTCAAATACAACTAAAATACACAAAAATTCAGATAATGCAAATAGTGCTGCTGTTGCATTTAAAATGCAAATAAAATTATTTAAAAAAAACAAAATGATTTCAAATTCATTCTTCTCCACTTTTCTATTGTAGGGAATCATTTTACCCTACTTTTCCATATATTTTCTTTTGGAGAAAAATAAATTGAATAAAAACCAAATAACTCCAAACTGGGTTTGAGTTTGAATTTCAAACCACTTTCAAATCCTTTCTTTTAACTTCCAACTCATATTTCATATAATTTGAAGAAGTCATTTTATCTTCCCTCATGAAAATCATTGAGTTGCATAAAGTTTCTGAATTTGAAATATTTTCAAGTGGAATTCAAATCTTTTCAAAACCCTTTTCATTTCTTTAATGGAAGAAGTCATGTCATCTTCACTCCAGGGTCTTGTATTGAAATGAATTTAAATTCACTCAGTTCAAAAATGCAAAGTGAAAGTTTTGGAAAGTCATTTCATTCCCTCTCATTAAAACTTCAAAAAAAAAATCAAATTTCACTCAATTTCAATCAATCAATCAAACAATCAATCATATTTATTTAATTAATATAACATTCCAAAATTTAGAATTTTGGGATGTTACAAAGTAGGTTCATTTCAAAGTCTGCTGAGCGCGCCTTGCCATTTTTCAAAATATTGAAAAAGGCAGGTCCAATGAAATGGACTCCTGAAGCGGAGGCCGCGCTACAGGATTTGAAAAGATACCTGTCCTCCGTGCCAACGCTAGTTGCGCCTAAACCACAAGAACCGTTGCTGCTATATCTTGCGGCAACAAATCAAGTGGTTAGTGCTGCACTAGTGGTGTAGAAGGAAGCCGATGGCGAGGAAGCAGCAGCAGCAAGCCCGTCCAATGACAAGCCAGAATCTTCTCCGACAGGGTCTGATGCCGACAAATCAAAAATAGCGCAAGCAAATGAAGCTGATCAGCAGGTGGTGCCGAAGAAGAAGGTGGTGCAGCGACTAGTATATTTTGTTAGTTCCCTCCTGCAGGGGGCTAGATCAAGATACTCTGGAGTGCAGAAGTTGCTTTTCGGCCTTCTCATGGCCTCAAGAAAGTTGCGCCACTACTTCCAAGCACATGAGATTACAGTCATCAATCGCTTTCCGCTGCAGCGCATTTTGAGAAATCCAGATGCAACTGGCAAGATAGTGGAGTGAGCGTTGGAATTGTCGAGCTTTGCACTCAAGTCTGAAAGCACTTCAACTATTCAGAGCAGAGCCTTGGCGGAGTTCATTGCAGAATGGAAGCCAACGCAAGACGAAGAAATTCAAGAAACAGCTCTCCCTGGCAAAGAAACAGCTAAAGAATGGATCATGTACTTTGACGGTGCCTTCTCGCTGCAAGGCGCCGGTGCTGGAGTGCTGCTTGTCGCACCCACCGGAGAGTACCTCAAGTATGTAATCCAAATGCACTTTCCCAGGGAGAAAGCAACGAACAACACTGCTGAGTATGAAGGACTCCTTGCCGGTCTTAGGATCGCAGTGGACCTCGGGATTAGGAAATTGATCATCCGTGGCGACTCGCAGCTTGTTGTGAAGCAAGTGAATAAAGATTACCAGAGCCCGTTGATGGAAGCATATGTGGAAGAAGTGAGGAAATTGGAAGAACACTTTGACGGATTGCAAACAGAGCACATTCCTCGTGCGGAAAACAGCATTGCTGATAGCCTGTCAAAGTGTGCTGCTCAAAAGCTTCCTATGGAACCGGGAACTTTTGTGCTCCATTTGAATCAACCATTAGTCACTCCATCAACACAGGCCAGTAAAAGAAGAAAGTTGAACACCGGCAAGTATTTCCTGGCAAAGCTCCCAGAAGCTGCTGGCAAGGATGTTGCCGGACATAACACTGTGGTTGCCGGTGAGCAGCAGCCTCTAGCAGAACGACAAGTTCTTTCCATTGAGACAAGCGCTCCCGCTCCCGAAGAGATGCCCTTGGTCCTTGTCGTCGAGCCGCAGACTCCGGCATGGGCACAGCAGATAGTTCATTTCCTTCAAATAGGAGAACTTCCCGATAACCAAGAAGAAGCTGAGAAAGTAGCCCGTCAATCGAGTATGTATCAGTTTGTGGATAACATGTTATACAGAAAGAGGCTGAACGGAGTGAAATTGAAGTGTATATGCCGGGAAGATGGACTAAAGCTATTGGCGGAGATACATGGAGGTGTGTGTGGCTCTCACATAGGTTCAAGAGCACTTGTCGGCAAAGCTTTCCGGCAAGGCTTCTATTGGCCCACTGCCCTCCAGGATGCAACTAAGCTAGTGACCAAGTGTGAAGCATGCCAGTTCCATTCAAAAGATATACATCAGCCAGCTCAAGCTCTTCAAACAATACCTCTCTCCTGGCCTTTCTCGGTCTGGGGGCTTGACATCTTAGGCCCCTTCCCCCGTGCAACCGGGGGCTTTGAGTTCTTGTACGTTGCAATCGACAAGTTCACAAAGTGGCCTGAGGTGGAGCCAGTGAGGAAGGTGACAGCACAGTCAGCCATCAAGTTTTTCAAAGGATTAGTTTGTCGTTTTGGTGTTCCTAACAGGATCATCACCGACAACGGCACACAATTCACGAGCTGCACCTTCATGAAGTACATCCAGGACCTTGGCAGCAAAATCTGTTTTGCATCTGTTGCTCACCCGAGAAGCAACGGTCAAGCGGAAAGGGCAAATGCTGAAGTGCTGCGAGGCCTCAAGACAAGAACTTTTGACAGGCTGCGCAAGTGTGGAAGGCGCTAGATTGATGAGTTGCCGGCAGTTCTTTGGTCAACCAGAACGACACCAAATTGAGCTACCGGCCAAACACCCTTCTCCCTAGTCTATGGTGCAGAAGCGGTGCTCCCCACGGAACTCACATATGGGTCACCTCGAGTGCTCGCCTATGATGACGCAGAGCAAGAGCAGCTGCGGCAAGATGATGCCACGCTCCTTGAGGAAGATCGTCTTTGGGTGGCTGTGCGAGCTGCACGCTACTAGCAAGCCTTGCGCCGCTATCACAGCCGCAAAGTGCATGCCCGAAGCCTTGAGGAAGGCGACCTTGTTCTTCGGCGCATTCAGTCCGCTAACAAATCAAACAAGTTGACGCCGAAGTGGGAAGGCCCTTATCGGGTAGCACGAGTCACCAGACCTGGCGCAGTCCATCTGGAGACCGAAGATGGCATCCCAGTGCAAAACTCATGGAATATTGAGCATCTTCGCAAGTTCTACCCATAAGGCGCAGTTGCCAGGCCTCTCGGCAACCCCTTTTGTACAAGCTTTGTCGACAAGACTTGTAACCCTTTGTACAAAGCCAGGCGCAGATCCTATGCATAAGTGAAATAAAGCTAAGTGTTTCGCAACTCTTTGTACATATTCATTTGTGTATAAATGCATGTGATGTTGTGATTACGCTTTGATTTGTAATAAATGGCTGATGAACCGTCAAGGTTCCCAAACCACTCTTTTCTCTTCTTTCTTTTTCTCAAAGGACAGAAGGATCCCTCGCGTGCAAGTTTCCCGGGGGCAGTGACAATGGGGATACCATTTAATGACGTTCAAGTGATCATTTTGTATGACAAGAAAGACAGTACAAGGAAAAGCTAAATTGAAAAACTTTGAAACAATTTCCTTATTACATTCACAATTTCCCTTGAACGATTTTGTGTTTGTATGAAAAACCTACACGCAAAGGAACCTTGTCGTGATCATTCGCGCTCTTACTTTGTTTCGAGTCCGCTCAACAATTTAAGTAGCTGCATTGAAAAAATTTGTCGGCGACAACACTACCGGCAGGCTGCTACGGACCCGTTCCTCAAGCGCTCGCGGCAAGTGCATGCACCGGCAAGCTTCTGGCAAGCGTAGGGTATAAAAACATGCAAGGACAAAATAAGACAGGGGAAATGGCATACATTCATCCATCAACGCAGAGTCATTTATGTCACAAAATCAATGCATATCTAACATAAGATCGAATGTATCTTTACATGACAGCATTGATGACGAATACAACGGCAAGCTCAATCTTGGCGATTGATACGTCTCCAATGTATCTATAATTTATGAAGTATTCATGCCATGTTTATTATAGTTTTGTATGATTTTGGTGCACTTTTATATGACTTTTATATGATTTTCATGGACTAACATATTGACCTAGTGCCTAGTGCCAGTTGCTATTTTCTACTTGTTTTTGGTTTTCCAGAAAATCCATATCAAATGAAGTCCAAATGCAGCGAAACTTTTTGATGATTTTTTCTAGAAGGAAACAGACCCAGGAAGCTTCGGGGGAGCAGCAGAAGACCCACAGGGGCCCCACAAGCCACCTGGGTGCGCCACCACCCCAGGCGCGCCCTGGTGCCTCGTGGGCTCCCTGTGGCTCCTCTTCGCGTGATTCCAGCACCAAAAATTCTTATAAATACCAAAACCCCTAGAAATAACCCTAGAACTTCGACTCCGCCGCCGCAAGCCTCTGTACCAAGGAGATCCCATCTGGAGCCCTGTTCCGGCACCCTGCCGGAGGGGGAAATCATCGCCGGAGGCCATCTTCATCATCCCGGTGGTCTCCATGACGAGGAGGGAGTAGTTCACCCTCGAGGCTAGGGGTATGTACAAGTAGCTATGTGTTTGATCTCTCTCTCTCTCGTGTTCTTGATTTGGCATGATCTTGATGTACCGCGAGCTTTGTTAATATAGTTGGATCATATGGTGTTTCTCCCTCTCTATCTTGTTGTGATGAATTGAGTTTTTACCTTTGAGGTTTCACGATTATCGGATTGAATACTTTTATGGATTTGAGAACACTTGATGTATGTCTTGCATATGAATACCCATGGTGACAATGGGGTGTTCTATTGATTCACTTGATGTATGTTTTGGCACTCAACTCGCGGATTCCCGAGGTGACATTGGGGTAATCTATGCATAGGGGTTTATGCACGTTTTCTTCCTACTTTCTCCGGTAGAAATCTTGGGGCACTCTTTGAAGTTCTTTGTGTTGGATTGAATATTATGAATCTGAAGTTGTTTGATGCGTATCGTATAATTGAATCACGGATACTTGTGGTGACATTGGAGTATCTAGGTGACATTAGAGTTGGTTGATGCATATCATATGGTGTTATTTTAGTACGAACTCTAGGGTTGTTCGTGACACTTATAGGAATAGCTCAATAGATTGATCGGAAAGGATAACTTTGAGGTGGTTTCGTACCCTACAAACAATTTCATCTTATGTTCTCCAGTAGATAAGAACTTTGGAGTGATTCTTTGTCGCACGTTGAGGGATTGTTATATGATTCAATTATGTTAGCACTGTTGAGAGATTGCACTAGTGAAAGTATGAACCCTAGGCCTTGTTTTTAAGCATTGCAATACCGTTTGTGCTCACTTTTATCGTTTGCTACCTTGCTGTTTTTATTTATTCAGATTATAAAAATATATTTCTACTATCCATACTACACTTGTATCACCATCTCTTCGCCGAACTAGTGCACCTATACAAATTGCCATTGTATTCGGTGTGTTGGGGACACAAGAGATTTCTTGTATTTGATTGCAGGGTTGTTTGAGAGAGACCATCTTCATCCTACGCCTCCCACAGATTGATAAACCTTAGGTCATCCACTTGTGGGAAAATTGCTACTGTCCTACAAAACTCTGCGGTTGGAGGCCCAACACGAGTCTACAAGAATAAGTTGTGTAGTAGACATCAAGCTCTTTTCTGGCGCCGTTGCCAGGGAGGCGAGTGCTTGAAGGTATATCTTTAGATCTTGCAATTGAATCTTTTAGTTTCTTGTTTTATCACTAGTTTGGTTTTATAAAAAGAAAACAAAAAAATGGAATTGAGGTTGCCTCATATTATTCGTCTTTATAATGTCTTTCTTGAAAATGATGGAGCGGAAAATTGTACTCAATTGATAGAAGAAGAATTCAATAAAATGTTTGACATAAAATCTTTGAATGATGAGCATGATTGCAATGTTGTTAGTATGAATTCTATGAATATCCAAAATACTAAAGATGATTGCACTAGTCATGACAAAAATGTTTGTGGAGTGCATAAGTTTGTGAAGACATGCCTTATAGGGATGATAGATTTTGTAAGAAGCATAAACATGATAGAACCAATTTTTTGCTCAAAGTGATAGATGAATTTGCTACAAAATTATGTTCTCTTTATCCTATTACTTGTGAACTTTGCAATAAAGTTGGTCACCTTAATTTCCAATGCATGCTTTTTCATGATCGAATCATGTCCAAATATTGCAATAACTTGATCACCCTTGAACTTTATAATGAACTTTATTTATTTTTGGGGTGTGAGGAATTGTCACATAAAAATAGTTGGTTTGAAGCATTCATATTCATAGACCATGCTGAAACTAATTTGAAAGAAATCTATATGTTTTGTATGGTAAATTGCAATGAGAATGCTTATATTGCCAACTATAGAAAGACGGGAAAACCAATAGAATATAAAAGGAACAATAATGAAAGGGTAAAGATTTCCACTTTCCCTCCTATTGTCTCTCATGATGAAACAGGTGACGAGAAGGAGCTCCCTATTCAACCAATCTCATCAATAAGAAGCTCAAAAAAATTGATTAAACCCACACATGATGTGGTGAAGAAGAAGAAAAGAAGAAAGAGTAGAGGTAAAAAGGTATCCCTCCCAAATGATGTTGCTCCTATTATTGTTGTGCCTCATGAGAATGAGTCAAAAATAATTGTGGAAGATGATACACTTGATGATGATATTGCTTTTTTGTCTTATGGCACAATGTCCGAAGGAACTATTGAGGATGATTTTGTTATGCCTATTACTCGTTGTGATGATTATGATTGGGAAAACAATGATACTTCTTATAATCTTGACAATCTTTTTGGTACCAACTTAGAAAATTATGATGATAATAATTGTTATACTATTGGTGCTATTCATACTATTAATGATGAGAGTGATTATGCTTATGATATGCCAAGCCACAAGCTTGGGGATGCTATGTTTGATGAGAATGACATGTTTGAGAATTTATTTACTGGAATTAATGTTTGTCCCAAGCTTGGGGATGCTATGCTTAATGAAGATGACCTTTTTAGTCCCCCTACTTTGAATGATCAAATTTGTTATGATGATTGCATGCCTCCTATTTATGATAATTGCAATATTTATGAAAGTGGGTTTGGAAGAGTGTCAACTTTAGATAATAACTATCCCACTATTTTGGAGGGTGTTGAACCTTATTATAGTGATAAAAGTGGATTTGGGGAGATCATGACTTTATTTAGTAATGATTCCACTATTCTGGAAGAGGTTTCAATTGATTATGATGAGAACAAAGTTGTTACTTATGATGATTATTGTGATGATACTTATGTTATAAAAAGTAGTGATGATTATTTTTATAAAACTTGTCATAATTATGAATATCCTTTTACTTAACATTACCCCTTCAATGTGGAAACAATTTGTAGTATTCGAGTTTCATATCATACTCCCACTATTACTAATGAGAAGAAATTTGCTTGTGTGGAAAGTAAAAAAAATTCTATGCTTGTGGATCATGAAAAGAATGCTTTATGTTATAGCTATATTGATGAATCCATTCATGATGCTACTGAAAATTATTATGAGAGAGGAACATATGATTCATGATGCTCCCATTATGTTTCAATTATTTACTTCTATGTGAGCATCATTGAAATCATCATGCCTAGCTAAAAAGGCATTAAAGAAAAGCGCTTGTTGGGAGACAACCCAATACTTATACCTTCTGATTTTGTGTGTTCACATGATTAAGCTACTGTGGTAATCATGTTTTATATGTTTTCTTTCAATAATGTGCCAAGTAAAGCCTTTGGGATAGTGTGGATACTTGTTGATTCGATTCTGTGCAAAAACAGAAAATTTTGCGTCCATTGCTGGAATTTCTATTCTGTACTAGAGCGTGAGAAAATTCTGAAATTTTTACAGAGCATCTGGTTACAAATTTTTTAGATTTTCCTAATTTTTAAGAATTTTTGGAGATACAGAAGTATGGTTTTTAAATCGCTCACTAAATGCTGTTCTGTTTTTGACAGATCCTGTTTTCGATGCATAGTTTGCTTGTTTTAGTGTTTCCATAGCTTATATTGAGCAATATAAATTGTGGAAATGATAGACTACAGTAGGAATTATGTGATAACAATTATGAATCTTTTCTTGACAGTACCTAAGTGGATGATTTATTTTTGTCATACTAACCTATCTCACAAGTTCCGTTAAGTTTTGTGTGATTGAAGTTTTCAAGTTTTGGGTGAGATATCGATATGAGGAGAATAAGGAGCGGCAAGACCCGAAGCTTGGGGATTCCCAAGGCACCAAAGGTAATATTCAAGGAAGACCCAAGCAACTAAGCTTGGGGATGCCCCGGAAGGCATCCCCTCTTTCGTCTTCAACATTATCAGTAACCTTACTTGGAGCTATATTTTTATTCGTCACATGATATGTGTTTTGCTTGGAGCATCATTTTATTTTGTTGAGATTTGCTTGCTGTTATCAATAATCATGTTTTGTATCTTTTAGTTCAATAAAATGCCAATTATAGCCTTTACCATGCTCAGTTTGCAAGTTCATGTGTTGCTGTTTGAAAACATAAAGTTTTTTGTTATGTCCAGAATATTCCTGAATAGTAAGAACAAGATAAAAATCTGAAATTTTTACACAGTAAGCATGCATGAGTTCTCTATCACGTGGTAATTTTTCAGAATTTTTGGAGTTAGGGAAGTATGAATTCTTATTCACCCTTTACATACTGTTCTGTTTAGACAGATTTCGGTTATAGTTGCATTGTTTGCATATGTTGCTTGTTTAATGTTTCTATTTGTGGATAGGAGTATTAAATATGAAGAGGTATTTAGTATGCAATGTTAAATTATAATTTTAGTGATTTTTTACAGTAGAGAATGTTAAGGTTTTGAGTTGATTTATACTAACTTATCTCACGAGTTCTTGTTGAGTTTTGTGTGGATGAAGTTTTTAACATTTAGGAGAAACCGTGATATGAGAGGAATTAAGGAGACACACAAGCTCAAGCTTGGGGATGCCCAAGGCATACCAAGTTAATATTCCAAGAAGTCTCAAGTATGTAAGCTTGGGGATGCCCCGGTAGGCATCCCACCTTTCTTCTTCAACAACTATCGATCAGTTTTGGTTGAGCCTAAGTTTTTGCTTCTTCACATGATATGTGCTATTCTTGGAATGCCATTTTATTTTGTTTTCTTTGCTGTTTGAATAAAATACTTAATATCTGAAATTTTTAAATGAGAATGAGTCCTCACATAGCTACTTAATTACTTAACTACTCATTTGATCTTCGATTATATGTTTTTGGAGTAGTTTGTCATTTACTCTTGTGCTTCACTTATATCCTATGAGTAAATTGTTGAATGAATTGAATATCATCAAGTTGAAATTATATGTGCTTCATATGCTTGTATCATGCCTAGTAGTAATTTCACATTTGGTTTAGAAAGTAAAATCTATTGAAGTTTGACAACCACAATATTGGTCATACAAGCAATTCATGAATGATTAGTATAAGGAAGAGAACTTTCACATACAAATATATTATCTTGGACATCTTTTATGATTGTGAATACCCATTAATTATTTTCAAACTTGAGCAAATTAGTTGAAGTTGGGCAAGGAAGACAACGTAATGAGTTCTGTTTGGGTATATTTGCATAGAAGTTATATTGTTATGGATCCTCCAACATGTGGTGCTTGCTTAGGATCTTTTGCTAGCCAAAAATTCGTACTAAGTAGAGATACTACTTGTGCATCCAAAAACCCTTAAACCCAGTTTCTTCCCATGAGTGTCCACCATATCTACCTATGGATTGAATAAGATCCTTCAAGTAAGTTGTCATCGGTGCAAAAAGCAATAAAAATTGCTCCTAAAATATGTATGATCTTTTATTGCAAGGGAAAATAAGCGTTGTACGAACTTATGATGGTAAAGAAATAAAAGCGACGGACTGCATAATAAAGGTTGCTATCACAAGGGGCAATATAACGTGACGTTCCTTTGCATTAAGAGCTTGCACATCCAAAAATAAAAAGCGCATGACAACCTCTGCTTCCCTCTGCGAAGGGCCTATCTTTTACTTTTATGTATTTACTTTTATGCATGAGTCAATAGTATTACTTCTCATTTCAACCTCAATTATTCTCTAGTTGGCAAGCATCATGTGGTGGGGAAAGATCCAGGCATATATGGCCAGTCAAATATATTTGATCATGAATTATTATTGTTGACAATTATCTCTATGATAAATAAGTTGGGAGGCGAAACATGAAGCCCCTATCTTTCTCTGTGTTCGATGGATGCTATTTGTTCTAAAAATATGCTTTGAGTACTAGCAATCGTAGAAGACTAAATGATAATTGAGTATGTGGAGCTCTTACTTAGACTTTGTTGAAGATAAGTTGAATTGCAATTGTTTGGTGACTAAGAACATAGGTTGTTAAGTTTCAAGAGAATGCATTGTTTGAACCATAACATGTGAATGGATTGCTACTTTATCATGATGAATTTTATGAGAAAGAGTTGCTGTTATGATGCTAGGAAAAGTGATTGAAATTATCATTGATAAAACTTATGCACTATGCTAGCATTCACACTTCATAAATTATTTATTTTATCATTTACCTACTCGAGGACGAGCAGGAATTAAGCTTGGGGATGCTAATACGTCTCCAACGTATCTATAATTTATGAAGTATTCATGCCATGTTTATTATAGTTTTGTATGATTTTGGTGCACTTTTATATGACTTTTATATGATTTTCATGGACTAACATATTGAACTAGTGTGGCACCCCGGCTTAGAGCAACCGGTTTACCTTGCATTGCCAGCCCAGAGATCAAGTCTTCTGGCAATACACAACAACTTGGTACAGGAAACAACCGCTTTATTGATCTCTTAGCGGACACATACGTTCACATATTACATGATACGAGGCCAAGCAGCACCCACGGTGCGGCTGCACTTATGTACATTATTTAGTAGACATCTCAGGGGCCTCGATGATAAGGGAACTACTACGCGGCAGCGGAACGACGAGGTAGCGGAACTCCACTTCACAGGGACACTGCTGGGACACGGCCTAGAGCGCGACATACTGCTCGACATCCACACCATGCACGGCTTCTCCTGCATCTGGCATGATAAGCCAGGTGAGTACTTTGAATGTACTCGCAAGCTCACAGCAAACAAAACAAGTGCGACAAACAACAACAAGGCATTTAACAAGTTTAATGCATGAGCATGATACTACTTAACATGAGTTGTGCGTGAAACATTGCCGTGGTCCCTGGGACCAACTTACCATTTTGGGGTTACCACGTAGCCACCGTTTATAACTTACCAACGTGATCCTCACTTGATCACATACGTACCTTTCATAGTGATCTTCACTCGATCACCACTTCTGCATGTGCCATGTTGTAAATCTTAGTGTGCAAGTTAATTATATCTGTTGACCCACGGTGTGACCTACCACGAACTGTGTCCATATCCGAGGACGCGGCTATCGATAGATTATACTCTCTGCAGAGGTTAGTACACTGTACCCACACTACGGAACTCATGGCCTCGTGCTCCCATTCGGGTGGACCAACGACATTCCGACAAAACCAATCTATTGCATGACACTCTCCCGGCCACTCCGATAAACTCCCCTTTGGGCTATGTCCTGGGTGGCCCCGATGCCAACTCGTGACATCCGCCACCTCCGTGGCTGCCATCGTCATGGCCAAACAAAAACATCGTCCCCATCGGGGACCTCGATACCGTAAAACTCGGGCACTCAAGGTTATGACTGCCTACCGGGCCAGGGTAGCGCCAGTGCACAACCTTCCCTCGTAGGAGGCACCGGCGAGTGGCATGACAATAGACCGCATTAGGGCCTCCCCATCCAGGCAAGTGTGGTTGCACTGGTGAGCTCGATTTGGTGGCACCATGACTCGATCAACAGCATGTTCAAGTTGAATTAACATCAATTTTAACTTGAAATAAAATGATTCGAGCCATAGTGTGAATGGATGCACGGGTCACGATCATGAATAACGAATGCATCATGCTACCATAAGAGTATATGACATGAGCTCTACTGCATATTGTTGCAATAAAGCATGTACCCTACTGCATGCTATCAAAATGACATGAATAAATTCAATGCAATAAGTTCTATATAGCAAATCATTTTAATAGTGAATTATATGATGAATTTAATTCAAATAAACCAATGTCATTGCAATGGCATCCTTGCATATGAATGGTGTGGCTTGCCTTGGTTCAGAGGAGTGTCACAATACTCCTGGTCTCCTCCAACACAATTAGAAGCTTCTGAAAATATTTTAAATGCAAAAAGAAAATGTCACATAACACATTTTATTTCACCAGAAATTCTCAACAGCAAGAAAAATTCTGAAATTTGGCATGCATAAACTTTGGCTCAATACAAACCAGTAGCAAAAAGAATCAACTCAATTGGACTTATAGAATAGAAGTTAGAGCTGGTCAAAGTTGGGGTTAAATCTGGTCAAAATATTCATTTAAATGAATTTAACTGAAATTCCAGAAACGGCCACGTCGAAGACGTATTCGGCGAATACGCCTCCACTTATACCGCTTCGGGAGAGAGAGTGAGAGACTAACAGGGGGGTCCCACTGTTAGGATTAAAAGAGAGAGAGAGGGAGAACAGTGGAGGCAGCGCTGTCGCCGGTGATACTCCGACGAGGAGGCCACGGCGGTCGCCGGCGATGGGCGGGATGGACTCAGGGCGTCATGGCGATCACGCACGTACCCGAAGTGACAGCGGGGGTGGGCGGACGGCGTCGGAAGCTTTTTCTCCAGAGACGGCAGCGGCGGAGCTTGTCGGACTCGGCGATTCCGGCGAGCTAGTGGCACCGTCGAGATCAGGAGGTTACCACGGTTTTGATGGGAGTAGTGGATGGAGCTGGGAGAGGCTAGGATGAGTGCACGTTCAAGGGGGATCCGCGGCGGATTCCGGCGATCAACGGCGGCAGGAGGCCCTCCTGGCCTTGCCGCGCTTGTGGGGGAGTGATTTGAGCTGCAGAAGAGGAGAGGAGGAGATAAGCTCGGGCGCGGCGTGGGGAGGAGCAGTGGTGCACATGCTACGCGGTGCACGCATGCGGGCATAGTGGCGCGCACTACGCGGAGAACCCGGAGCATGCGCGCTCACTATTCCGCCACGTAGCGTTCGGCCGTTTCCGGCGAGCGGCTTGCCGGCGTCCGGGAGGAGAAGGGCGAGGCTTAGGTGGCGCGCTGGAGTTTGCTGTGAGGCTGGGACAAGCTGCAATGTCGAGGGGAGTGTGAACGGGCGGCGAGCGCATGCAATGCACCGCGCTCTCACGCGGTCACCGCGTGCACTGGCACACGCGGTGCTTTCGGCGCTGCCACACCGTGTCCATCGTGTAGTCCCTTCAACACGGTACCTATAACTGCGCTTGGCTTGCCATCTGGCGCAGTGGAGGTGACTGGAGCTTGATGCAGAGTTTCTGGACAGAAACTTGTGCCAAATACTGGGGACAAACGGCTAGGAGTTTACATCTGAAATTTTGGAGTTAAGCATTACTTAGGAGGGTAGTCATGTGGTAAAAATTTCAGCCCCAACAGATCAAGGAAAAATATAGTTGCTTCACAAAGTGACCATTCTGTCTAGAAGCAAAAACATTTTCCTTGGCTGAAAATTTCCAAATGACCATGGGATATTTTTGCATAGGGAGGTGAGACATGATCCAAAGTATATTTGGGAATTTTCTTGGAATTTTCTGAGCAATAAAAATGAGGGTTGCTTCATAGCTTAGTGAGAAAACAAGCATTTTCAGGAGGAAAAATAATATAATGCCATTAAATAAAAATATCCAATGGCACTATGGTGAGAGGGATGAGGTCTAGGGAAGGTTTATGGGTGGTAGAACCCACTTGGAAGAAAATCAAAATAAATCCAAGTGGTAAGTCCAAAAGAATTGACTGAAAAATCCAAATGCAAATTAAAATATTCCATAAATCCAAATAAAAGAAAATGGCAAAATCCAGGGTGTTACACCTAGTGCCCAGTGCCAGTTGCTGTTTTCTGCTTGTTTTTGGTTTTCCAGAAAATCCATATCAAATGAAGTCCAAATGCAGCGAAACTTTTTGTTGATTTTTTCTGGAAGGAAACAGACCCAGGAAGCTTCGGGGGAGCAGCAGAAGACCCACAGGGGCCCCACAAGCCACCTGGGCGCGCCACCCCTCCAGGCGCGCCCTGGTTCCTCATGGGCTCCCTGTAGCTCCTCTTCGCGTGATTCCAACGCCAAAAATTCTTATAAATACCAAAACCCCCAGAAATAACCCTAGAACTTCGACTCCGCCGCCACAAGCCTCTGTACCAAGGAGATCCCATTTGGAGCCCTGTTCCGGCACCCTGCCAGAGGGGGAAATCATCACCGGAGGCCATCTTCATCATCCCGGCGATCTCCATGACGAGGAGGGAGTAGTTCACCCTCGAGGCTAGGGGTATGTACAAGTAGCTATGTGTTTGATCCCTCTCTCTCTCTCTCTCTCTCTCTCTCTCTCTCTCTCTCTCTCGTGTTCTTGATTTGGCACGATCTTGATGTACCGCGAGTTTTGTTAATATAGTTGGATCATATGGTGTTTCTCCCTCTCTATCTTGTTGTGATGAATTGAGTTTTTACCTTTGAGGTTTCACTATTATCAGATTGAGTACTTTTATGGATTTGAGAACACTTGATGTATGTTTTGCATATGAATACCCGTGGTGACAATGGGGTGTTCTATTGATTCACTTGATGTATGTTTTGGCACTCAACTCGCGGATTCCCAAGGTGACATTGGGGTAATCTATGCGTAGGCTTTGAAGTTCTTTGTGTTGGATTGAATATTATGAATGTGAAGTTGTTTGATGCGTATCGTATAATTGACTCACGGATACTTGTGGTGACATTGGAGTATCTAGGTGACATTAGAGTTGGTTGATGCGTATCATATGGTGTTATTTTAGTACGAATTCTAGGGCTGTTCGTGACACTTATAGGAATAGCTCAATAGATTGATCGGAAAGGATAACTTTGAGGTGGTTTCGTACCCTACAAACAATTTCATCTTATGTTCTTCGCTAGATAAGAACTTTGGAGTGATTCTTTGTCGCACGTTGAGGGATTGTTATATGATTCAATTATGTTAGCACTGTTGAGAGATTGCACTAGTGAAAGTATGAACCCTAGGCCTTGTTTTTAAGCATTGCAATACCGTTTGTGCTCACTTTTATCGTTTGCTACCTTGCTGTTTTTATTTATTCAGATTATAAAAATATATTTCTACTATCCATACTACACTTGTATCACCATCTCTTCGCCGAACTAGTGCACCTATACAAATTTCCATTGTATTGGGTGTGTTGGGGACACAAGAGATTTCTTGTATTTGATTGCAGGGTTGTTTGAGAGAGACCATCTTCACCCTACGCCTCCCACGGATTGATAAACCTTAGGTCATCCACTTGTGGGAAAATTGCTACTGTCCTACAAAACTCTGCGCTTGGAGGCCCAACATGAGTCTACAAGAATAAGTTGTGTAGTAGACATCAGCGATCGCCTTGAACCCGAGGAACATTGAGGACCTTGACGGCGAGGGGAGCAACAATCTTGTCGATGTCAGTGACGTCAGTGTTCTTTGGCAACCTTTTGAAGATCCCAGACCGATCGATGTCAGGTTGGCTATACACCAGCTTGAGCAGAACCTTGTAAACAACTTCACGTGCAAACTTGCGGGACTCATCTGCGAACGAGGCAGATCTGTCCTCATGATATGTCTTCAAGGCATCTATGAGACCCTCGAAGAACTTGGTGAGCCCGACGCTGGTGGCCTCCTTGTCGCTGACGGTGAAGCCCCATCTCTTCATATCCATAACAGCAATTTGAGAGCTTATGCGCTCGGCAACGTTAACGAGCCTGCTGGTCCAGAGGGGGAGGTTTTCTAGCAGTTGGTTGAGTCTGTTTTCAATGTCCACCTTCAAGGCTTCCTCCTTTGCCAGCTTCTCCGTCAAGAATCTTTCCCTCTCCTTGGCGGAACCAAGATTTGTCTCCAAGGTGACCAGTTGAGACCTCAGATCCTCGACTGCCTTGGCGGAAGTATCGAGATATTGGTTCTTGGACAATAGCTGCGTTTGCAAGTCCCCTAGGGTGCGGGCTGCCTTCAGCGCTTCATTCTTGAGAATGTCAATCTCTTTACCGTTGCCGACAAGGTCTTCTTTCAGCTTGGCCACTTGGGACTCTAGGTTTGTCTTGGCGGTGGTAGCGGCGACAGCTTCGTCAGTAGCTTCCTTAAGCTTGGCAGCGTTCTCCAAGGCTTGGGTTTTGATGGATTTCTTGTGTTCATCCTCTAGCTCTTGAGTCCGTTGTTTAAGGAGCGTTTCCATTTCTTCATCCTTGCCGCGGAGAGTGGCGGTAAGGGCTTCTTCCCGTGCAGCAAGATCTTTCTCTTTGGCATTGAGCAGCGCCTTGCGCTCTATCAACTTGCCATCACAGATTGCCGCTTCTTCTTTGGCGGTAGTAAGCTTTTCCTCTTGCTTCACAAGATTGCGGGCCTGCTCATTGTACCACGTGCGCAAGTCGTCCGATTTCTCCTTCAATTACTGGTCAACCAGATCCGCAGATTTGCACTCTTCTTGGACCCTGCTCCACCTTTGACTGTACCTTTCTTGGACACCTTTGAACCCGATGGCCATGATTTCCATAAAGGCAAGATCTTCAGCATTGCCAGTAGCATCAGTGGCTTCGGTAGTTCTTTGGGAAAGAGGGAGCAGGATCCGAGCAATCTCTTCATCAAAGTTCGGCCCTGCAGTGCCAGATGAACTGGGGGCTCCAGACTCATGTTGAGAAGTAACTAGCGCCAAATTGTTTGACAGGATCTGCAAGGTTGACGCCACTAGTTGGTTGTTGGAGTTTGGCATGTCAGTATTGACGGGCGCCTTCTCCACATCCATCCTGGCGGGGTCAGACGTGTTGCCGAAGGATCTCTCAGGTCCATCGGGGATTTCTCTGACCTCTTCAACAACTTGCACAAGATTTTCTTCAGCAGCAATCTTGGCGGCTTCGTCAGCGGCATCCTTTGCAATATCTGCTACCTCTACAAGGGTTTCACCTTCTTCAAGAGAGGTTGGAGCTATGGAGTGAGGCAGAAGAAAAAGGGAAAATGAGATTCAATTTACAAGTCAAGTTCGAGAAAACAAAACTTTTGTGAGAGATGTGTAAAGGCAAGAGGATTACCCGTTAATGCTTGTTGAGGAAGGGCATCTCCTTCCCTGGCAACTTGTGTTGCCGGTGCACGGTCATCGGCAGTTTCGCTTGTCGGAGTAGCTTCCGTGCGGGCAGGCTCATCGGTGGAGGCCCTTGTCGGAGAAGCACCCTCCGAAGCAATGGTTGATGGGGAAGCTACAGTAGGATCCGTCTCTTGGCGTTCTTTCTCTTGGCGGACCTCTCCCATCTCTTTGTCAAGCTCAGAGGGCGGAACTTCAGTGATGGCACTAGTGGGCGGGATCTGCACCACGTTCTCGCGCAGGGGGCTGGGCTGGGGGCTGATAACAATGGTTTCAACCATTGTAACCCCCTGCCCAGCTCTTGTTGCGGGATCTTGTTCCGTTGCAGATTTGGCCCGCTTCGTTCGGTGCACAAGTGGTTCTGGATCTCTGCCAAGACAGAAGAAATCAAGTCAAGATGGCAATCAAATGAAATCAAGACTTGCTGAAGATAAACAATTTCACTTACTCATCGTCTTCAGATTCACTGAGGATGGAGAGGTCGTATCTTGCCAGCGGAGGCGACTCTCTAGCCCTCTTGAGTGCTGGGGGAGATGAACTCGCCGGCTGAGAAGACCCGATTTCCCCGGCAACCCCTTGTTGGGAAGGTGGAGGCTGAGTTTGAGGACGCCGAGTGGATTGCCGGCGCACTTCCTCTTGATGGCCGGTCTTGGTGGTCGTCTTCTTCACTGTGGGACCAGCTCCTGGCGAAGAAGTGCGCACTGGCTCTTGACTGGCCGCCCTTCGAAGACGACGTTTCCTCTTCAGGGCTCGAGAGCCTTCCTCTTCTTCAAGCTCTCCGCCAACCTCGGTCCCGGCAACTTCAGCTTCGGCAGCCTCGTTCCCGACAGGCTCTTCCTGTTGTTCCTCGGCAACTTCTTCTTCGTGATGTTCTTCGTCATCGTCCTTAGTTGCCGCGGCATCGGAACCGCCCGCCGCGTTAACTCTTGCGGCCTCTACAGCCTTGCTGGCAATAAACGCCAATTCTTCATCCTTGGTGGCCCGGATGAGATCTGTTTCTTTCTGGGAAGCCTTCTCCATCAAGTTGGAAGCCCAATCCATCTCGTTCACCAGGGTGGGCACTGGCCAGTCTGCTTTGACTCCATGAGCGTCGCAATCCGGCATCATCGCCAAGATGGAGTCCTTGGCGGAATTGATGTGCAGCGGGACGATCCGGTCCGGCAAGTGGAATGTGCTGGTTTTTCGGAACAGCTGTTCACAGAGACTGGCATGCTCCATAATCGTCAAGTTGTTGCCGAGCTCAGGATACAACCGCATAACGTCACCGACACCCTGGTATTCCCAAGTGAACCTCTGCCTCTTCTGTGGCAGTGAAATGCGTCACCGGAGGAAATCAGCTCCTACCATTTGTATGGTCAGCTTGGCGGCCTTGAGACGAGCAATCCTGTTAATTGCCGGGCGAAGTTTATCGTCAGTGGCGCCAAGATCGCTCCAATTCTTGCCACATTCAACCTTCACTGTGCGCGGCAAGCAGAACGGAGGGAAATCCTTTTCCTGAATCCAGCACCATTCTGCCCTCCATTCCTCCCATTTGAGATGAAGTTGCCCGGCAAGATACTGGCCTTTGGTTTTAGCCCTTGGGATCCATGTTACACTGCCAGAGAGTGACTTGTCCTCGATGTAGGGAACGAAGAAGTGGCAGAACAAATCAACGTTGGGGGCAACTCCGACAAAATCCTCACACAGATGGGCGAAGACTGCCATGCATGTCATTGCATTGGGGGTAAAATCTAACAGTCTGAACCCAAAACTGAACATCATTGCGCTGAAGAAGTCTGAAAATGGAGGAACCAGACCGCAGTAGAAGTAAGCACAGAAGAACGGATACGAATCCGACGGAGTCTTGTCGCCTTCAGGAAGAACCACCAGGGCCTTGTGGTCCTTGGTGTCCTTTCCCCACATGTAGGCGTACCTCTCGATCAGGGTGTTGGCATCCATGGCTGACGGCGAGAAAATTGCATTCTCCCTCCGCTGCTTCTCTGGTTCCTCCAACTCCCTCTTCCTCTTCTCCGCCTTGGGGTCGAGCGGCTTGGCGGGCTTCTTCCCCTCCGCATCGGTCTTCTTGGGCGCCATCAGGGCTCGGGAGGAAGAAACAGGTCGAACTGAGATGCGAATTGGTGGCGGTGGCGGCGGAAGCAGCTCTGGCAAGAGGAAGAAGATGAAGCAGGGGAAAGCGGGGATGAATGAGCAGCAGCCCCTCGCAGTTACCTTTTTATGGGGAAGGCGCGAGGGGGATGGCTCTTCACTGTTTACCTCAGCGGCGCTTTTACAGGCACACTACCACGGAATAACCGCAACAGTCCACGTTCCCACGACCCGCATTTAATGCGCGGAGTGGACGTGCGTCAAGCAAACCATCATGACTAAAATTATGGCATCAGTTTCCCGCCACGTGTCTGTGCATTGTTTGGGCCTAGCCCAACGACGCTCCGGCCGCACGTATGGCCCAGGCTCCTGTCGGTGTATAAAACATGGGTATTTTATACCCTAACTTATGCACAGACAATAGTAGCTTCCCTGCTGGCCAAGGCTTGCCGAAAATTACCAAGAACAAGATTCAAGACCCAGTTGCAGAAGCTACTGGGGAGAAGATCAAAACAAAGCATCAAGTTCAAACACCGTAGACGACCCTTGCCGGCAAGGTCGAGCCGGCAAGGTGAAAGCCTGGCAAGCTTCGTGCCGGCAAGCTCTCACTAGCTGTTAGCGCTCCACCTCACCGAGCAGCTAGTTGCTAATCGATGAGGTGTCGAGCTCATAGGAGGTTTGGTGAGATTTGTCGGGCACGTGTCAGCACGCTGGAAGGAGATTTACCTTTAATGACACCCATCCAGAAGGCGTGTCAAGCTAATAGGCGGTAGCTGGGCGAGCGGTGCAGAAACCTTGCCAGGGCTACTCCTCTACATGAAACCTAACGGAGCATTTATTGCTTTTGTCCTAATCCAACAGAGTTAGGTATGATAGCACTGTTTGCTATCTAATCAGTATGTAATGACTGTTTTGCCACTATGGTGACCCCTTGAGCTATAAAAGGAGGGCCAGGGCAACCTTTACAAGGATCGATCCTTAGACACTCTAGCTCATTTTGCATGCGTAGCTGCTTCTCCTTTGCACCTTGCCGGGACAAAGCGCACCTTGTACTTGAGCTCTCCACATATAATACACCAAAGCAGGAGTAGGGTTTTACACCTCACGGTGGCCCGAACCTGGGTAAAAGCCTTTGTGTTCTCTGCTGATTTTGCTCTTTGTGCTTGTGCATTCCCCTAGTTGAACCGCAAAAGGGGCTAGATGGACCCATAGATGGTCGTACGCACGACACATACAAACACAAGCCATGGCTAGCCGAATTCACGGGTGCCCTCCAAACAATCAACTTTATAGGGGGAGTTTGTTTATTATATTTTTCTTTATTTTTTTGTTTAGAATGATTGGGCATCCCATTTACCAGCCTCTCTCGTGCGATGACAAGTGAATAAACACCCATCATGAGAATAATCCGCTTAGCATGGAAGATAATGACCGCCCCGTCACTCCATGAGCGATACGGGCACCCAAAACAGATGTTTATTTGATGATTTTAGAGATGGCACATGCAAATTTACTTGGAACGGCAGGGTAATATCGTATATAGGTAGGTATGGTGGACACTCATGGAAGAAACTTGGCTCAAGGATTTTGGATGCACAAGTAGGATTCCCGCTTAGTACAGAAATTTTGGCTAGCAAAAGATTATAAACAAGCACCACATGTTGGAGGATCCATAACAATATAACTTCTAGGCAAATATACCCAAACATAACTCATTACGTTGTCTTCCTTGTCCAACCTCAACTAATTTGATCAAGTTTGAAAATAATTAATGGGCATTCACAATCATAAAAGATGTCCAAGATAATATATTTGTATGTGAAAGTTCTCTTCCTTATACTAATCATTCATGAATTGCTTGAATGACCAATATTGTGATTGTGAAACTTCAATAGATTTTACTTTCTAAACCCAATGTGAAATATTACTATGCATATGGAAACATATGTAATTCGAGGTTTATGATATTTAATTCATTCAACAATTTACTCTTAGGATATAAGTGAAGGACTAGAGTAACTGACAAACTACTCCAAAAGATATAAGTTAAGATCAATGAGTAGTTAAACAACTAAGCAGCTATGTGAAGACTCTCTCCAACTAAAAACTTTTAGATCTAAAGAGATTTATTAAACAGCAGACAAAACAAAAATAAAAGGGAACTTCAAGAATAGCACATATCATGTGAACAAATAAAAACTTAGGCTCAACCAACACTAACCGATAGTTGTTGATGAAGAAAGGTGGGATGCCTATCGGGGCATTCCCAAGCTTAGTTGCTTGAGACTTCTTGGAATATTATCTTGGGGAGCCTTGGGCATCCCCAAGCTTGAGCTCTTGTGTCTCCTTAATTCCTCTCATATCATGGCTTCTCCTAAATCTTAAAAACTTCATCCACACAAAACTCAACAAGAACTCGTGAGATAAGTTAGTATAAATCAACTCAAAACCTTAACATTCTCTACTGTAGCAAATCACTAAAATTATAATTAAACATTGCATGCTAAATGCCTCTGCATATTTAATACTCCTATCCACAGATAGAAACATTAAACAAGCAAACATATGCAAACAATGCTACTATAACCGAAATCTGTCTAAACAGAACAATCTGTAAAGGGGGAATAAAAATTCATACTTCCCTAACTCAAAAAATTCTGAGAAATTACCAGGTGTCACAGAACTAATGCATGCTTACTGTGTAAAAAGTTTGGATTTTTATCATGTTCTGACAATTCACAAATATTCAGGACATAATAGAAAAATTTCTGTTTCCAAACAGCAACACATAAACTTGCAAACTGAGCATGGTAAAGGCTATACTTGACATTTTATTGAGATAAAAAGGTGAAAACATGATTATTAATAACATAAAGCAAAGAAAACTAAAATAAAATGATGCTCCAAGGAAAACACATATTATGTGACGAATAAAAATATAGTTCCGAGTGAGGTTACTGATAGTGTTGAAGACGAAAGAGGGGATGCCTTCCGGGGCATCCCCAAGCTTAGACGCTTGATTCTTACTTGAATATTACCTTGGGGTGCCTTGGTAATCCCCAAGCTTAGGATCTTGCCGCTCCTTACTCTCCTCATATCGTTATCTCAACCAAAACTTGAAAACTTCAATCACATAAAACTTAACGAAACTTCGTGAGATAGGTTAGTATGAAAATAAATCATTCACTTAGGTACTGTCAAGACAAGATTCATAATTGTTATCACATAATTCCTACTGTACTCTATCATTTCCACACTTTATATCAGAAAATATAAGCTATGGAAACACTAAAACAAGCAAACTATGCATTGAAAACAGAATCTGTCAAAAACAGAACAGCATATAGTGAGCGAATTAAAAAGCATACTTCTGTAACTCCAAAAATTCTGAAAAATTAGGAAAACTTAAAAAATTTGTAACCCAATACTGTGTAAAAATTTCAGAATTTTCTCACTCTCCAGTACAGAATAGAAATTCCAGCACCGGACGCAAAAGTTTCTATTTTTGCACAGAATCAAATCAACAAGCATCCACACTATGCCAAAGGCTTTAATTGGCACATTATTGAAAGAAAACATATAAAACATGATTACTACAGTAGATTAATCATGTGGACACACAAAAACAGTAGGTACAAATATTGGGTTGTCTCGCAACAAGCGCTTTTCTTTAAAGCCTTTTAGGTAGGCATGATGATTTCCATGATGCTCACATAAAAGTGAAGAATTGAAACATAATGGGAGCATCATGAAGCATATGACAAGCATATTTAAGTCTAACCCACTTCCTATGCATAGGGATTTTGTGAGCAAACAATTTATGGGAGCAAGAATCAACTAGCATAGGAAGGCAAAACAAGTATAACTTCAAAACTTTCAACATAAAGAGAGGAAACTTGATATTATTGAGAAGCCTACAAGCATGTGTTCCTCCCTCATAATAATTTTCAGTAGCATCATGAATGAATTCAACAATATAACTATCACATAAAGCATTCTTTTCATGATCCACAAGCATAATTTTTTTATTACTCTCCACATAATAAAATTTGTTCTCATTCATAATAGTGGGAGCATCATATGAAACTCAAATACTATAAATTGTCTCCACATTAAAAGAGTAATGTTCAGTAAAAGTATATTCATAATTATGACAATAATTATCACTACTTTTTATAACATAAGTATCATCACAATAATCATCATAAGTAGCAACTTTGTTCTCATCATAATCAATTGAAACCTCTTCCGGAATAGTGGATTCAACATTAAATAAAGTCATGACCTCTCCAAATCCACTTTTATCATTATTATAAGATTCAATACCCTCCCAAATAGTGGAATAATTATTACCTAAAGTTGACACTCTTCCAAACCCACTTTCATAATTATTGCCATCATCATAAATAGGAGGCATGCAATCATCATAACAAATTTGATCATTAAAACTAGGGGGGCTAAAAAAAATCATCTTCATTAAGCATAGCATCCCCAAGCTTAGGATAAACATTATTTGCAGCAAATAAATTCTCAAACATGTCATTCTCATCAAACATAGCATCCCCAAGCTTGTGGGTTTGCATATCATTAGCATAATCACTCTTATCATCAATAGTATGAATATCACCAATAATATAACAATTATTATCATCATAATTTCCCAAGTTGGTGCCAATTTTTTTCTCAAGATTATAAGAAGTATCACTATCTTCCCAATCATAATCATCATAACAAGTAATAGGCAAAACAAAATCATCATCAAGTGTACCATCTTCCACAATTATTTTTGATTCATTCTCATGAGGCACAACAATAATAGGAGCAACATTAGTTGGGAGAGATACATTCTTACCTCTACTTTTCCTTCTTTTCTTCTTCTTCACCGCATTATGTGTGGGTTTATTTAATTTTTCTAAGCTTCTTATTGAAGAGATTGGTTGGATAGGAAGCTCCTCCTCGTCACCTGGTTCATCACGAGAAATAATAGGAGGGCATTGGGAAATCCTTAACCTTCCATTAGTATTCCTTTTATATTCTATTGGTTTTCCCGTCTTCCTATAATTGATTATATAAGCATTCTCGTTGCAATTTACCACACAAAACATATATATTTCCTTTAGATTAGTTTCAGCATGGTCTATGAATATGAATGCTTCAAACCAACTATTTTTATGTGACAATTCTTCAAACCCCAAAAATAAACAAAGTTCATTATAAAGTTCAAGGGTGATCAAGTTATTACAATATTTGCCATGATTCGGTCATGAAAGAGTATGCATTGAAAATTAAGATGACCAACCTTATTGCAAAGTTCACAAGTAATGGGATGAAGAGAGCATAATTTTGTAGCAAATTCATCTATCACTTTAAGCCACCAATTGGTTTTATCATGTTTATGCTTCTTACAAAATCTATCATCCCTATAAGGCATGTCTTCACAAAGTTTATGCACTCCACAAAAATTGACATGCTTATAAGAAACCTTTTTATCATGACTAGTACAATCATCATTAGTATCATGGATATTCATAGCAAGCATACTAACAACATTGCAATCATGCTTATCATTCAGGGATTTTATGCCAAACATTTTTTATTGAATTCTTCTTCTAACACTTTGACACAATTTTTTGATCCATCATTTTCAAGAAAGACATTATAAAGATAAAGCATTTGAGGCAACCTCAATTCCATTTTTTTGTAGTTTTCTTTTATAAACGAAACTAGTGATAAACAAGAAACTAAAAGATTCAATTGCAAGATCTTAAGATATACCTTCAAGCACTCACCTCCCCGGCAATGGCGCTAGAAAAGAGCTTGATGTCTACTACGCAACTTTTATTCTTATAGACTTTGTTGGGCCTCCAAGTGCAGAGTTTTGTAGGACAGCAGCAAATTTCCCTCAAGTGGATGACCTAAGGTTTATCAATCCGTGGGAAGTGTAGGATGAAGATGGTCTCTCTCAAACAACCCCGCAATCAAATGCAAAGAATCTCTTGTGTCCCCAACACACCCAATATAATGGTAAATTGTATAGGTGCACTAGTTCGGCGAAGAGATGGTGATACAAGTGTAGTATGGATAGTAGATATAGGTTTTTGTAATCTAACCAAATAAAAATAGCAAGGTAGCAAGTGACAAAAGTGAGCACAAACGGTATTGCAATGCTTAGAAACAAGGCCTAGGGTTCATACTTTCGCTAGTGCAATCTCTCAACAATGCTAACATAATTAAATCATATAACAATCCCTCAACGTGCAACAAAGAATCACTCCAAAGTTCCTAGCAAACGGAGAACATAAGAAGAAATTGTTGTAGGTAGCAAAACCACCTCAAAGTTATCCTTTTTGATCAATCTATTGAGCCATCCCTATAAGTGTCACAAACAGCCCTAGAGTTCGTACTAAAATAACACCATATGATACGCATCAATCAACTCTAATGTCACCTAGATACTCCAATGTCACCACAAGTATCCCTAAGTCAATTATTCGATATGCATCAAGAAATTTCAGATTCATAATATTCAATCCAGCACAATGAACTTAAAAGAGTACCCCAAAGTTTCTATCGGAGAAAGTAGGACAAAAACGTGTATCAACCTATGTGCCTAGATTCCCCTAATGTCACCACGGGAATCCGCAAGTTGATTACCAAAACATACATCAAGTGACTCAATAGAATACCCATTGTCACCACGGGTATCCACATGCAAGACATACATCAAGTGTTCTCAAATCCAAAATATTCAATCCGATAACAATGAAACCTCAAAGGGAAAGACTCAATTCATCACAAGAAAGAGAGGGAAGAACACCATATGATCCAACTATATTAACAAAGCCCATGGTACATCAAGATCATGCCAAATCAAGATCACGAGAGAGAGAGAAATCAAACACATAGCTACTGGTACATACCCTCAGCCCCGAGGGTGAACTACTCCCTCCTCGTCATGGTGGCCGCCGGGGTGATGAAGATGGCCTCCGGTGATGATTTCCCCCTCCGGCAGGATGCCAGAATAGGGCTCCGGTGAGATCACTTTAGAATAGAGGCTTGCGGCGGCGGCGTGGGAGTTCTAGGTTTCTTTCTGGGGTTTTTGGTATTTATATGAATTTTTGGCGTCGGTTTCACGTCAGGGGGGCCACGAGGCAGCGACAAGCTCAGGGGGCGCACCCTAGGGGGGCGCGCCCCCAGGCTTGTCGCGCCGTCGTGGCTCTTTTGGCCTTTCCTCGAAGCTTCAGGGTTCTCTTTTTGTCCATAAAAAATCACCGTAAATTTTGGGCCCAATCCGAGAACTTTTATTTCTGCACAAAAAATAACACCACGGTAGTTCTGCTGAAAACAGCGTCAGTCCGGGCTAGTTCCATTCAAATCATATAAAATTGGACCGAAACCATATAAAATTGTTGTAATCATGGCATGAATACTTCATAAATTATAGATACGTTGAAGACGTATCACTTACCAAGATGATATGAATGTGTCTGATTAGTGTAAGATCTTGCTGCTGGCCACATGTGCTCAAATTCTTCCCCACTGATTTTTTTAATCAAATTCATCCACATATGGCCGAAGCACTCCCTCTGCTCAGCATGGGGAAAAACATTCTTGACTGCAATTTCTAGCTCTTTACATGCATTTGTGTGGAATGCCAAAGGTGACACTGGCCCTATGCATCTTTTCAGCTGCATCGTGAACCATGTCCATGACACCTCTGTCTCTGACTGAAACAAGACAATAGCAATAGGGAACGTCCAATTGTGGTCATCTAGAGCATTGCATGCTGCCAATTGACCATTCCACTTCCCAGTCAAAGAAGAAGAGTCTATGCTCAAATATGGACGGCACCCTGCTTTGAAGCCATCGATGCAAGGTTTTAAAGCCATAAAGAACTTAGAGAAAACGACTTTGCCATCCTCTGTTACCTCAGTATCTATCTCAACAACACTGCCAGGTGACCTCTTCTCCACCTTTGCTTTGAAGTTATAAAGCATCCTAAAGGTATTTGCCCAATCACCATATAATTGTTTCATTGCCCTTTATTTTGCCTTCCACACTGTGGTATATTTCAGCTTAACGGGGTACTGATTTTCAAAGTCTACTAAAAGTTTCTTTGTAGTAGTGTTTGGTTCCTTGGCCAAAATAGGAGTGATCTTTTCTGCAACCCAAATGTGTGATGTCATGGTTGATACTCTCTGTGAACTTGTAATACAAGTATGTTGATGTGGGATTTTATTAACCCTAATGGTACTTCCATCAGGTTGGCGTCTAGCAGATATGTACCACTTGCAAGGCTTGGCATTTTCATCAAAACCTTTGCACATCGCATAAAACTTCTTTCTATCAGTCTACTTAGTCTTGGCATCAAACTCATGCTTGACTGCATAAGTCTTGAAACACATCCTAAACTCATCCATGTTTGGCCACAACTTCCCCACTTCAATAACAGGGTTTTCTTTATCATAGACATTTACCATCTCATCATCATGTGCATCATCAACACCATCCGTAACATCTTCCATCAACTGTCCATCCACATCTTCAGATGAATCTCTGATAGCATCAGTAGGCAAACTAGATTCACCCCTCTCCTCCTTATCTCTATCATCTACTGGAATGCCAATAAAATTTGCCATCTCAGTGTCGGCCATTGGTGCAGTGAACAAATCTGTAGGGTCGTCTAATTCTACTGAATTCCAATCAACGGAAGCAACCCTTGCAGCACCATCACCCCTGTTTGTCAATGTCGGTTCCATCTCGTTCAACCCATCCGCGCCACCCACAATATAGATTCCAAATCATACGGAAAAGAGGCACCGCAGTCAGATCTAAATTGACAAGGAGTAGGGTTCTGAATTTACTCACCTCATCCACCGTAACCGAGAATGATAGCTCCGCCGCCCGCCGCCCGCCGCCGAGAACGAAGAGGGGAGCAGGGAGGGTTCAGTCCAGCACGGGGGCATGTTTCACTCGATGCACTGCCGAATTAAGTGGGACCCACCTGCCTTAACATAAGCTCATTCCGTTGACGACCGTTTTATCACCGGCCGAACCTTAGTTATTTTTGCCTTAAAACATCACATAACAACTTTTTTTGTTACCAACTGCGTCCCTCTCCTTCCATTACGTGTTAAAAACATCGCACAGGATGTAAGTTGCCCCACCTGTCAGGATATCACGCCAGCCCACTAGTCAGGAGGTAACGGTCAAAGGCGTTGACTAGACAACAGTGCTCCGTTTGGCCTTTTGTGAGCAGGTGGTGGAGGGGGGAGGGGAAAAGTGAGCAAAATTAGTTGGCTTGGGCAAAACTTAGCACTACTAAGGAACCAGGGGTATGAAAATAGAAATCCCTTTATAGAAATAATTGCACTCTCATGCTTCACTTAAATCTTTTTGAGAGTCTAATAAATAGTAATGGCAATTTGCACGTGTTATAAGACTAATCCAAAAAGGATAGGTATTCAAGGGGGGGTATAATAAAAACTTTCATGTAGATCACTAAATATGAAACGCATGGTTTAATGATATTGGTGTCGTAATATGAAAGGATATTGGTTCATGATCATTGGTTAGTAGAAATATCGGTATTAAAGCTTGTTATTAACTTCTCATCTAAGTGTTGGTCATGGCATGGTGGGAAGGTTTGAGCATTTTTATGTCTGAAATGAAATCCTTGAGTGCTGTTATAATCGGATGCGCGCGATGGTTAACTCCTACCAACCAATTCCCTAGGGGCATGCGAGTAGTACTTTGCTTCGAGGGCTAATAGGCTTTACAATAAGTATGTGAGTTATTTATGACTAATGTGAGTCCATGGATTATACGCACTCCTATCTTTCCGCAATTTGCTAGCCTCTTCGGTACCGTGCATTGCCCTTTCTCACCTCGAGAGTTGGTGCAAACTTCGCCGGTGCATCCAAACCCCGTGATATGATACGCTCTATCACACATAAGCCTCCTTATATCTTCCTCAAAACAGCCACCATACCTACCTATTATGGCATTTCCATAGCCATTCCGAGATATATTGCCATGCAACTTCCACCGTTCCGTCACATGACTTGTGTGTTCATCATCATATTGCTTTGCATGATCATATAAAGCTGACATGATATTTGTGGCACAGCCACCGTTCATCATTATTATACATGTTACACTAGATCATTGCACATCCTGGTACGCTGCCAGAGGCATTCATATAGAGTCATATTGTTTCAGTTATCGAGTTGTAAGTAAATAAAAGTGTGATGATCGTCATTATTAGAGCATTGTCCCAGTGAGGAAAGGATGATGGAGACCATGATTACCCCACAAGTCGGGATGAAACTCCGGACGAAAAAAAAGAAAAAAAGAGAGGCCAAAAAGAGCCCCCAAAAAAAGAGAAATAAAAATGAGAGTTAAAGAGAGAAGGGGCAATGTTACTATCCTTTTTCCACACTTGTGCTTCAGAGTAGCACCATGTTCTTCGTATAGAGAGTCTCCTATGTTGTCACTTTCATATACTAGTGGGAATTTTTCGTTATAGAACTTGGCTTGTATATTCCGATGACGGGCTTCCTCAAATGCCCGAGGTCTTCATGAGCAAGCAAGTTGGATGCACACCCACTTAGTTTCAGTTGAGCTTTCATACACTTATAGCTCTTAGTGCATCCGTTGCATGGCAATCCCTACTCCTCGCATTGATATCGATTGATGGACATCTCCATAGTCCGTTGATTCGCCGAGTTGGTGCGAGACTTTCTTCCTTTTGACTTCCCATATTGATCTCTACCACCGCATTCTATTCCACCTCTAGTGCAATATCCATGGCTCACGCTCATGTATTGCGTGAAGTTGAAAATGTTGAAGCGCGTTAGAAGTACGATCCAATTGCCTGGTTTAACACCGGGGTGCTCATGATTTATATTAATGCGGTGAAGGCGGAGTCATGCCATGCTAACATGATAAAGTGAGTGGGGATAACATTCGTCAAGGATCGTATATTTTGAAAGTTCAATGATTATGCTTCTTATATTCATGGATATTATTATGTTGATGTTGTTACTTCATCGTTTCTCAATATTTATACTGTAAAGAGATTACATGATACACATGTTAGGTAGCATTCAACATTAAAAATTCTGTTTTTATCATTTACCTACTCGAGGACGAGCTGGAATTAAGCTTGGGGATGTTGATACGTCTCCAACGTATCTATAACTTTTGATTGTTTCATGCTATTATATTATCAATCTTGGATGCTTTATAAGCATTTTTATGCTATTTTATATCATTTTTTGGGACTAACTTATTAACCCAGTGCCAGTTCCTGTTTTCTGCTTGTTTTTGGCTTTTCAAAAAATCAATACCAAACGAAGTCCAAATGGAAAAAAATCTTTAGATTAATTTTTTCTGGACCAGAAGGGACCCTAGAAGCTTCGGGAGGAGACTAGACGAGATACGAGAGAGCCACAAGCTCGAGGGGCGCGCCCCTTAAGCTTGTGGGCCCCATGCAGCTCCGTTTGACCTAATTCCAAGCCTATAAATTCACATATATTCCCAAACCAACAGAGAGCCACCCGAAATAACTTTTCCGCTGCCGCAAGCTTCTGTTCTTCCGCGATCCCATCTGGAGGCCTTTTCTGGTACTCTGCCTGAGGGGGAATCGATCACGGAGGGCTTCTACATCAACCTTGCTGCCCTACCGATGATGTGTGAGTAGTTCACCACAGACCTACGGGCCCATAGCTAGTAGCTGGATGGATTCTTCTCTCTCTTTGATCTTCACTACAATGTTCTCCTCGATCTCTTTGGAGTTCTATTCGATGAAATCTTCTTTTGCAATGTGTTTGTTGGGATCCGATGAATTGTGGGTTTATGATCAGATTATTCATTGAAAGTAAGTGAGTCTTTTCTGAACTTTATTATGCATGATTGTTATAGCTTTATATTTCTCTCCGATCTATCCATTTGGTTTGGCCAACTAGATGATTTATCTTCAGTGGGAGAGGTGCTTTGTAGTAGGTTCAATCTTGCGGTGTCTTCACCCAGTGACAGAAGGGGACGAGGTACGTATTGTATTGTTGCTACTAAGGATAAAATGATGGGGTTTATTCATATTGATTGAGTTTACTTTGTATACATCATGTTATCTTGTTTAAAGCGTTACTCTGTTAGTCATGAACTTAATACCATAGATGCATGCTAGATAGTGGTCGATTGGTGGAGTAATAGTAGTAGATGCAGGCAGGAGTCGGTCTACTTGTCACGGACGTGATGCCTATATATGTGATCGTTGCCATGAATACGTCATAACTATGCGCTTTTCTATCAATTACCCAACAGTAATTTGTTTACCCACCGTATGCTATGTGTTCAAGAGAGAAGCCTCTAGTGAAAACTATGGCCCTCGGTCTACTTTAAGCATATTAAAATACCTAAAAATACCTTGCTGCAATTTATTTACTTTTCTTTTGTTTTGCAATTTATACTTCTACCTATACAAGATTTATTCCTTGCAATTAACGAGTTCAAGGGGATTGACAACACTCTTGCCCGCGTTGGGTGCAAGTATTTGCTTTTGTGTGTGCAGGTGTTGTTCACTAGGGTTTGCGTGATTCTCCTATTGGTTCGATAAACCTTGGTTCTCACTGAGGGAAATACTTATCTCTACTGTACTGCTTCACCCTTCCTCTTCGGGGAAAATCCCAATGCAGCTCACAAGTAGCACTCCGTGTGGGGACTTTTCGGTTCCAAAGCACGGTGCCACATCAAAGTTGTGCATTGGATATTCAAACACCACACAACACTTCCATACATATGTTTGGGCCACATGCAGGCGGTGGTTGTCTTCGGGCACTCCCTGGCATGGTTATCGGCGGCAAGCCCATCTGTGGGGCCGCGTGGACGTCCATCACTTCGACTGACAACGAGAGAGGTTACCAAGGTGGATTCTTCTTGGTCTATGTTACAGTAGGTCTTGGTGAGATGCCCTCCCACCGACTCGAAGTGTGTGTGTGGGGGTGGGGGGTGGGCGGGGGGCACTACTTCGTACATCCTGAACCTCCGTGGGGTCGTGGATGTCCGGGTTGCGAGGCACATGTGCCACATCAAAGTTGTGAATTGGGTATTAAATATCACACCAAATTATATTCAAAAAAAAATATCACACCGCACCCATTTCATACATATAGTTGGGTCACCCACAGGTGGTTCGTGGTCTCACCCATCTCGCGCGCATAAGCACATTTGTGGGCCCGCACGGTCCACCTTGTTGACCGGAAGTGAGAGGGGGGTTTGACCATGATGGATTCCTATAGGTTTTGTGTTACGGTAGGGTGAGATGCCAGACCTAGCTATTTGGGGGCATGCATTCATAGCTAGGATTCCCCTCCCGCCGACACAAAGTACTGGGGGCGGACGAGCATTACTGTGCGTTTTGTGAGATAGGTGCCACATTGATACGTCTCCAACGTATCTATAATTTTTTATCGTTCCATGCTATTATAGTATCAATCTTGGATGTTTTATATGCAATTATATGCCATTATATATCATTTTTTGGGACTAACCTATTAACCCAGTGCCCAGTGCCAATTGTTGTTTTTTTGCTTGTTTTTGCCTTTTCAGAAAATCATTATCAAACAGAGTCCAAACAAAGAAAAAACTTTGGATTAATTTTTTCTGGACCAGAAGGGACCCTCGAAGCTTCGGGAGAAGACCAAACGAGCCACGAGGGAGCGACAAGCTCGGGAGGCGCGCCCTGCGAGGTAGGGCGCGCCCCCCAGGCTTGTGGGCCCCTCGTGGCACATCCTGACCTAATTCCAACGCTATAAATTCCCAAATATTCCCAATATACCAGAAGGACAGAAGAGTAAACCTTTCCACCGCCGCAAGCCTCTGTTCTTCCGCGATCCCATCTGGAGGCCTTTTCCGGTACACTGCCGGAGGGGGAATCGATCACGGAGGGCTTCTTCATCAACCTTGTTGCCCTTCCGATGATGTGTGAGTAGTTTACCACAGACCTACGGGTCCATAGCTAGTAGCTAGATGGCTTCTTCTCTCTCTTTGATCTTCAATACCATGTTCTCCTCGATGTTCTTCGAGTTCTATCCGATGCAATCTTCTTTTGCGGTGTGTTTGTTGGGATCCGATGAATTGTGAGTTTATGATCAGATTATTCATGAGAAATATTTGAGTCTTCTCTGAACTCTTTTATGCATGATTGTTATAGCTTTTTATTTCTCTCCGATCTATCGATTTGGTTTGGCCAACTAGATTGGTTTATCTTGCAATGGGAGAGGTGCTTTGTGATGGGTTCAATCTTGCGGTGCTCAATCCCAGTGACAGAAAGGGACATGGCACGTATTTGTATTGTTGCCAGTAAGGATAAAAATATGGGGTTTAATCATATTGCTTGAGTTTACTTTGTCTACATCATGTCATCTTGCTTAAGGCGTTACTCTGTTTTTATTAACTTAATACCCTAGATGCATGCTGGATAGCGGTCAATGGGTGGAGTAATAGTAGTAGATGCAGGCAGGAGTCGGTCTACTTGTCTCGGACGTGATGCCTATATACATGATCATTGTCATGAATCCGTCATAATTATTTGCTTTTCTATCAATTGCCCAACAGTAATTTGTTTACCCACCGTATGCTATGTGTTCGAGAGAGAAGCCTCTAGTGAAAACTATGGCCCCCGGGTCTACTTTTATCATGTATTAAAATCCAAAAATACCTTGTTGCAATTTATTTACCTTTATTTTAATTAGTATTTTACTTTATCTATCTATCCCTATCAGAATTAATCATTGCAAATAACCGCTAAGAGGATTGACAACCCTCTTATTTGCAATGGGTGCAAGTGTTTGCTTTTGTGTGTGTAGGTGCTGCTAACGAGGTTCTGTGTGGTTCTCCTACTGGATTGATAACCTTGGTTCTTAACTGGGGGAAATACTTATCTCTACTGTACTGCATCATCCTCTCCTCTTCGAGGAAATCCCAACGCAGCTCACAAGTAGCACACATCAAAGTTGTGCATTGGGTATTTGAACATCAAACCACCCTTTTCATACATATATTTGGTCCACATGCAGGTGTGTTTGTGTTCTGACCCTTTCCCGTGTTTTTTTGCCAAATTTATAAATAGCAGACGAGTCGGATGAAACAACTGTCTGCGATTGTAGGCGCAACAAACACGGTTCCCTCAGACTACCCGTGTGCCACGCCCGTGCCCCTGTCACATCAGCAAAGTCCACTGGTGGCCGCTGGCTACGATTGGGCTCCACGAGGCTTCCCTCGGAATCTCAAAATACCCGCCTTGAGCGATTTCAGAAATGGTGGTTCCGCGGGTTTTTCTATTTGATAGCACACAATTATTATGTTTGGGTCGTGTGCGATGTTTGTTCCTCCCGCGCCGCTTCAATCCCTTCATCCAAATTTTCAGTAGCCCCGACATTTTATTCCCACCTAGTAAAATTTTCACTTGCCGCGGCATTTCCTCAAAAACCACCTTGGCCCCCCTCCAAACACACACCCCAAAATCTCCGCTCACACACACACACCACCCCTCCCTCGCTAGAAACCCTAGCTAGCCCGCCGCCGCCACCGCCTCGCCTCGACTGTCAACCTCTGCCGGTCTGCCCGTGCAGGTTACCCACCGATATCCATACCCTCGCCGACCTGAGTTTCTTAGATGACACATGCGAAACACCCCCTTTCCCATAGATCCCCATCCCCCTCCCCCAATCCAGAGCGTCGCAGCCTAAGCCCGGCTATGATTCCCGGGGAGCTCGAGGAGCAAATGGCCAAAAAGAGGTTTATCATGTTCTCTTCGCCTGACGATGGCGAGGTGGCCACCGAGGAAGCAGACGACGATGACTGGCTGGAGGCTTTCCATCAGCGGTCTTGCGTATATTGGTATCTCATGGATGCCGGCTACGACATCGAGGTCGTCGACAAAGACGGCTTCACGTGGACTATGTCACAGGTTAAGTGGCCCACCCCCAATCCCTCGGGTTCAACCGCCGTCGATCTCATCCATGGCCCCGCCGCTGATCTCCTCTGCCTCGCTATCAAGAATTTGCCATCCTTCATCACCATCGAGCCCCTTTTATCATTTTTGAAGGACACGTTCTGCGCTACTGCCTTGGGATCCTCAGCTGCCAAGTCAGACCTCATCGACGGCGACCACGAGAAGGGCACCCTCTCAGGCTCTTTCAAGGGGAAAGAGCCCATCTGCGACATCAGGGAGCGCACCCTGCAGTCGTGCTCTTCCAAGGGGAAGGAGCCCATCTGCGACAACAGGGAGCGCACCCAGAGTCTGTGCTCTTCCAATGGGAAGGAGCCCATCTGTGACAAGTGAGGAAACCCATTATTTGTTTTGCCGTGCCTCTTCCAATGGGGAAACATCATATGATCGTGCTAGTAACTTTTGCCATGCTATGTTTTAACCATGCCGTGTTTGAATTGCTATATTTGGTTGTTTGTAGTATGCCTTGTTTATTTCAGTTATTCACAATGCGATGTTCTATATGTGCAAGAATGTATTGTGCAGTTCAATTTCATCAACACCAGTTTCAACGGCCAAAATTGGTTCCTGTTAAAGCTGGTGTAGTTAACACGCCCCCTGTTTATTTTAGTTTTCTCACAATGTGATGTGCAATCATACAATTTGATGTTAAAGCACAAGTTTAGTTCTATGCAATTTCAATGATACCACTATGAGTGACTATATTTGGTTGTTGTTAAGCCTGTTGTAGTGAGCATATTCCTTATTTAACGGTTTTTGGTTGTTAGGTTGTTTGTACTGAGCATATGTCCAGTTTCAATTGCCTTGTTTATTTTAGTTATTCACAATGTGATGCTCTATATGTGCAAGTATTGACTGTGCAATATAATTTCATCAATACCACTTCAACGACCATATTTGTTTCCTGTTAAGCCTGGTGTAGGTAATACACCCCCCGTTTTTTCACATTGTGATGTTCAATTATACAATTTGATGTTTAAGCACAAGCTACGTTTTATGCAATTTCAACAATATCACTATGAATGACTATATTTGGTTGCTGTTAAGCTTGTTATAACGAGCATATGCCTCTTTTAACGGTTTGTTGTTGTTCGATTGTTTGTAGTTAGCATATGTCCAGTTTCAATTGCTATATTTGGTTGTTCGTAGTATGCCTTGTTTATTTTTATTCACAATGTGATGTTCTATATGTGCAAGTATGAACTGTGCAGTTCAATTTCATCATTACCAGTTTCAGCGGCCATATTTGGTTCCTGTTTAGCCTGGTGTAGTTAATATGCCCGTTGTTTATTTTAGTCTTTTTGCAACATGATGTTCAATCATACAATTTGATGTTTAAGCACAAGCTACGATCTATGCAATTTCAACAATACCACTATGAATGATTATATTTGGTTGCTATTAAGTCTGTTGTAGTTAACACCCCTTTCCATTTTTATTTAACAATAAGTAGTGTGCTTAAACCTGCATAATACCAGTTTGAATGACTATATTTGGTTGTTTTTAATTGTTAGGCCTGTTGCAGTTAACACACCTTTCCACTTCTTGTTTGCGTAACTAGCGTGCTTAAACCTGCACACTGAAGCTATCATTTGGAGATTATGTTGTCTATCATGGATATATTGGGTTGATGTTTAGCCTGCTGTGCTTAACATGTCTTTCGATGTACTTACACATGACAGTATTGGAACGACTGTTGTTTTCCATCGAGGTTAGTTTCATCCCATGGCTTATATGTACTCCCTCCGCCCCATAACATAAGATGTTAATTCATCCAATATGTGAGTATATTGGATGTAATAAGATCTTATATAATGGGACGGAGGGAGAAATGTACTACATCATTATGCAATTGCAGTTTAGCTTCTAATATTAACGTGGTGCTTGTAGGTACATATGTCATTGATAAAGATCCGCGCTTCGACCCTTTTTGCGTATGGGGCAATGAGATATTCATGAACCAGCATCAAGTGAGGAAACTGATAAAGATTGTTAGTAAAATGGGTCAAAAGATGGCAATTAAACTATTTATTTACACTTTATCCAAGACAACAATGAACTGCAGGATGGTAAGTTAGAACTCTGTAGGCTTCTTTTTACTGCCCATAATGAGTTGTTACATGACAATGTCTAAATCTTTTTCCTTTGCAGTGGTTCCCAAAACAGTTTACTCAAGATTACCTATCAAACTACATGATTGGTGGACATGCAAAGGTTAAAGTATTTCTACCAGACTACAATGACCATCTAGAAGTCCTCATGAAGACAGTTAAGGATGGGCGGTCAGGCATCACAAGGGGTTGGACTAGAGTCGTGCGTGCATTCGGCATGGAGGAGGGCACGATATGGGCATTCTGCTTCACCGTGTTCAGCAAGTAGAATGTATTTCGCCTCTTTCTTTACCGTCTTTAATACAAGTATACAACCCTGGTTCATCATTCTTTATTTGGTGCTTATGTAATTCTTTTTTTCGATGTAATTCTTGAACATATGTACCTGGGAATCGAATAATGCATTGGTGATTGAACTTGATGGATATGAATAAAGTTACTGCCTACTTTCAAATTCAAATTATGTACAATTTTAAATTGCAGTGATTAAATTAGGGAGAAAATACGCTCATCAGGTCATTACGTCGCACACGGTCTGTAAAGCACAACATGTGTGATATACCTCATAATCTGACACGTTTCACCGAGAGAAATACGTGTGTGACCAGGCACACAATTCCCGTTTGCAAAGCGTGTGTGATGTCAGACAATATCACAAACGGTGCGACCAAACGAAATGTTTGTGATAGTCGCCCTATCGTACACGCTTTACAATCATGAACTGTTTGTGATGTCGTACGCATCGTAAATGTTGCACCACATAATAGCGTGTGCGATAGTTATCCCATCCGACATGAGTACGATAGTCAGACATTTAGCAAACTCATACGACACACATACGATGGTTAAGTTATCTTCTTAATTATATACATCACATACGGTTCGGGAAAAGAGAATGTGTATGATAGTCTTGTTATCATACACGCTTTACAATCATGAACTGTTTGTCATGGGGAGCGCATTGCAAACGTTGCACCATATAATAGCGTGTGCGATGGTAATACCATCCCACACGAGTAACAAGGACGGAGCGTTTGGGAAAGATGCGGGCATCGCATAAGCTTAGTTCTGCGAAACGTATGCTTGCGTGCTCCCTATCGCCGACGGTTTCTGGGTCGTGTGGGATGGACCCCCCTATTTCACACACAGGCAAGGCGACGGTTTAAAAGTCTGTCACGGAAAGGGGTTAAAAACCGTTTCTATAGGACGTCGCTGCACCAGTGTGCAAACCAATAATCATGTTCACACACAAGTTCCCATGATTTTCAAACAATAAAAAAGTGCCATGGCAAAATCACATGAATTTTGCCATAGAGAGCATTATACAGGGGAACATTTGCCATGGAATTGCAAGTGCCAACTACACGAACATGAAATTTATACATGAACAAAGACAGACATGAAATTTGCCATGAACTTGCAAGTGCCAACTAGACGAACGATCTGCATTTGAGAGACAAAACAGGGGAAAGGGGAAAATGGAGGCGAGCAGAACACCTGCAAAAAGTCGATGGGCGGCTGAACGTTGATGACGACGAAGGAGCGCCGAAGGGAAGGAATGATGTACGAGATCAAAGAACTGCTTGATGCTCCAACTTGCTCTTCTTACTGGTACAGTTGCAGAGTAGGGACGCGGTTAGAGGGGCCGAGAAGAGCCATCTTTGGTGTCGGGCGTGGAGAGCAGCGACGACGCCGGCGCGAGCCATCCCTGGCCGCGCGGCGCGTGGATACGAGCAGGAAGGATGAGAATGAAAGAGAAGGGTACGACGGGGATTCACCGGCGAGCTGCTACAGCGCTCCGACGCACGGCGCCGCGCGAGGACACCGGATCTCGCTGGGACGAAGGCGGCCTCCTCGTCCACCAGGGCCTGCCCTGTCCAGCCCCGCCTGGAGCCACCAGCGCACACGGGAAGCCGCCGCGGTCTTCGGGCACGCCACTGGGGCATCCACCTACGAGAGAACACCGTCGGGGAGGAGTCCCATCGCGTCGCCTGCGTCGCAAACGTGTCCATGGCGTTGCCTAGGAGAACTCGCCGTCGGGCCTCCGCCTCCCGCCGGAGTCCTCCGCCTCCACGGAACTCGAGGAGGGTCGTCGCCGCCTTGGAGGGGGCACGCCGCAGATGGATATTGCGGACGCGTCTGTAGGAGCGGCGCCTCCATACGCTTGAGGCCGCTACCGCTCATCTCAGGCAGCGGGCGCGCTGGTTTAGGGGGTGAGTCGCCGGAGTAGTGTGGGCTGCGTCACCGGAGGTGGTGGCAGCGGTGGCGTACGGCGGTTGCGGCGGCGACTGCATCGGCGCAGCGGGGAGGGAGGGGAGTGGACATCGTGTGCGGTGGGTGAATGGATAGAGAGTGCGGGCCGAGTCGTTCGCACCGAGTTAACCACATGTCGAACGACTTAGAAACGTGACGTGTCAACTCTTTTGTGTCAAGATCCGTGCTAGAATATCCGATGACGGAAAAGGCGTTCGGGCGAGACATCCAAAATCTGGGACGTTTGGCACTTATTGATTCCGAAAATGAAATCACTAGTTCCTAAACAATGAAATCACTAGTTAAGCGGTGGCCTTGCAAAGGTCACCCACCTACTTAGGCGCTGACAAATGGCACACAGCGCACTACATGTGCGCTACTTGTCGCAACCTGTGTGTTTTCCTTCTTTTTTTCATAGATTCATTATTCAAAATGTTTTATCTCTTGAACCGTGCGTCTAAATCCCGAACCGTTTTTATCGTTGGATTTCTCGCGTCCAGATCTTTGAAATTATGCCCTCAATAGTGGGACCCACATTGACCAGAAGAGTCAACCGAGTCTCTCCTCGGTCCGGTTAACGTGGTGAAGCGACGAGTAAGTTCCAGATGTAAGGAAACGACGCATGACGGCAAACTAATGGCAATTGGCTATTACGTAGCGAAGTGGCATAAACCAAGTTTCTTCGCAAGCGTTAGTGGCACAAACAAAAATATGCAAGTTTGAGTGGCAAAACTCAAATATGTAACTTGCGAAAATGGCACGAACCGAATTTCCCTTAAACAACGGAGATGTAACGCATGACAGCTAATGAGTAGAATTTGCATCACTTTTAGAGCTTATTCTAGTACCAAAAATCCCTCGTATCATATGTATTTAGCAATTTTCGTGTCCACAATGCATAGTTTCTGATCTTTAGCCATTTTATCAAGTTCATTGCACAACTTTTAGTTTTTATTAGTTTCACTTTGTTTTGTTGTCTTTGTAGGTGTATTGGCATTTCCATGAAGTTGGCACATAAATAAAGACCAAGTTGGGGCCAAAACAGAGGAGTTTGAGGCATCAGATTCTGGTCCTATGGAGATTTTGATATTTTGGCATTTTCAATAGTGTCCAAATTGAAGATCCAATATAATGGGCGCATCAGGCTTTCCGGGACGGATCCAACGAGTCCAAGAACGCCAAAATCGGAGTTTGTCTGAAGAAATGACGACCAAAACATGAAACTGCATGCGCAGTTCCACAAAAAGAAGAAGACGTGTGGTATGGCCGTGGCTAGTCGTACCAGCTCTCTTACCAACCCCCAGAGGCTGTGAAATCACCCATAACTTCCGGGATTCTTCATTGACTTCGTCCTCGTTTATTCCTAAGCGATCATTGGCGACCAAGGGAGGTACTGGGAGAGGATTTGGCTTCCCTAGAGCCCTAGATGACGCGGGAGGAGTCATATCTACGGAGGAGATCCATGGAGGCCTCCTATATATTCACCTCCAACCCTAACCGCCGACATTCATGTTCAGCAACTTCATCACGTGTTGTCATACCTCTATTGTTGTAGAAGAGTTATCTCCACCTTAGAGGAAGGGCCAAGACAGGAAAGAATGAAGGAGGAGACTCTGTTAACGCCCAACGCCGATCGAAGGGCCGGTGCCATCTCCATCGACACCGCCATTCCTCTCTTTCCCCCCAACACTATGTTGGGTTGTAACTTGTTTCTCCCCTCTATGTTTTCCATCCATATGTTTGAGTAATTCAATTATTTCTCGGGGAATAAGGATGAACTCTAGTATGTATTAGAACCGAACGCCTACCCGAGATGCATTACCTACTTAGTATGTTTGAGTTAATGTTCTTTTGATGTTTTGTAAGGTCTACCACTAAACATTTGCATTTATGGATGGAAGGTTGTTACTATCATCGTGATGGTGGGTTAAGAAGGCATTGTAGTGAAAGTACTTATTTCCGTCCTTCCTTGACCTTCTATTGGGGAATTACCGGAGACCTCCATTAAGCCGCGTCCAAGGAGGGACACTTAATCCTTGTTGTCGTAACCTGAATGTGGGGAGGAACAGTGACGGTGTATGTGATTTCTTTTAGGATAGGAGGTTGAACCCCCGGCCTCTGCATCATAAAGATACACACAACGATTTTATTATATTATATTGTTGCTACTGATTGTGTTGTCGTCTAAACATTCAAGAAGTCGTTCGGTGTCTTTGCTTTTCTTCAGTTTTTGTTCATGATTACCTTCAAACAAGACATGGCCGCCGCATCCAAAAAATCTAGGGTTCCTCTGCCTCCCGTCGGCGCCGCCGTCGGTCCGTCTCGTCTCCGGTGGCCTTAGGGCCATGAGGGCGGAGTGGATCCCGGCCCTTGTCGTTGGGAGGGCTCCGTTTTTAGATCTTTCTTCAAGGTTTGTTAGGGTTTGTGTCTTGCTCAGGAAGGCGAGACGGCGGCGGCTCCCTAAAGATGGAATAAGGTCCTCCGCGCCTAGCCCCCGTTCTGATGGTGCGTTTAGCATCGTCGGTGGGCATGTGGAGGTGTGTCTCCGGCGGATCTGTCTTTGGTGGATTTGCTCGGATCTGCTCGTTGTTCGTCTATGTTCTTGTGTCTTCAGGTTGGATCCTTCTGATCTACGCTACTCTTCATCGGCGGCGGTTGCTGTTCTGTTGCGTTGATCCTATGGGGCCTTAGCACGACGACTTCCCGACTGTTTACTACAACAAGTTTTGCCCGGCTCCAGTGCGGGAGGGACGATGACAGTGGCGCGCCTTCGGCTCGCTTTTGTGCTTGTAGTCGTCGCTAGGTGGTCTACGGATCTGGATTTAATTTTTATTATTTCTAGTATTCGTTGTATTACCATGATTGAATATGAATAGGTTGGAAGTTTTCCCGCAAAAAAAAGCCGTATAAGGAAAAACATTGATACACCTGAAGCTACCTTCTTTTTTTGACAAATGGTGGACTTTTATTAGCTTAAAATGAAGCATCAAGAGGATACAAACATAATGAGCACACACCAGGCCTCTGCATAGCTAGGATGCGTCGGCTACGGCGAAAAAGGGCGATAGTTAGATGAAGAGCGGCGGTGTCGGTACCAAAACTGGCAGATCTCGGGTAGGGGATCCGAACTATGGGTCAAGGAGTCGATGGTAACAGGGAACGTAGAGACAGCGATTTACCCAGGTTTGGGCCCTCTCGAGGAGGTAATACCCTACGTCCTGCTCGATTGTATTGATGTGATTGTATGAAGGTTACAGAGCTGATCTACCTCGAGATCGACTGGGCTAAACCCTAGGTAATGGATATCAGGATTCTCCCCCTACGGACTAAACCTCCTGGTTTATATAGACACCAGGGGGTCTTAGGGTTACATATGGTCGGTTACCATCAGGGATAAACATGCCAATTACGCCATATATTCCTTGGAGGAGACGCCAAGACTTCGGAGGTTTCCTTCTGACACACGGGGTCGTCCCCAATACGGCCTTCCATCGACGTGCAGAGAGAACGGCCCACCAGTCCGGCCTATGAGAGATAGGCCGGCAGCCCGAGTACCCCCTAATCCGGGACACCCTCAGTAGCCCCCGAACTAGCCTCCAACGCCGAGGTTTACGGTCTTCGGCAGCTTCATGCTTCAAAGGTCTTCGGCTTGGGTGGCGAGTTCCCCCCGTTACCTGTATTCGAGTTAACAATAGTCCGGCCACCGATAGATCGGTTACCGAGGTACCATCTGTGGCACCCCGGCTCAGAGCAACCGGTTTACCTTGCATTGCTAGCCCAGAGATCAAGTCTTCTGGCAATGCACAACAACTTGGTACAGAAAACAACCGCTTTATTGATCTCTTAGCGGAAACATAGGTTTACATCTTACATGATGAGCGAGGCCAAGCGGCACACACGGTGCGGCTGCACTTATGTACATTATTTAGTAGACATGGCAGGGGCCTCGATGATAAGGGAACTACTATGCGGCAGCGGAATGACGGGGTAGCGGAACTCCATTCCACAGGGACACTACTGGGACGCGGCCTAGATCGCGACAAACTGCTCAACGTCAACGCCTTGCACGGCTTCTCCTGCATCTGGCATGATAAGCCAGGTGAGTACTTTGAATCTACTCGCAAGCTCACAGCAAACAAAACAAGTACGGCAAACAATAACAAGGCATTTAACAGATTTAATGCATGAGCACGATGCTACTCAACATGAGATGTGCGTGAAACATTGCCATGGTCTTCGGGACCAACTTACCATCTCGGGGTTACCGCATAACCACCGTTCATAACTTACCAACGTGATCCTTACTGGATCACATTCATACCTTTCATAGTGATCCTCGATCACCATTTCTGCGTGTGCCATCTTGTGAATCTTAGTGTGCCAGTTAATTATTTCTGTTGACCCACGGTGTGACCTACTACGAACTGTGTCCATATCCAAGGACGCGGCTATCGATAGATTATACACTCTGCAGAGGTTAGTACACTGTACCCACACCACGGAACTCATGGCCTCGTGCTCCCATTCGGGTGGACCAACGACATTCCGACAAAACCAATCTATTGCATGACACTCTCCCGGCCACTCTGACAAACTCCCCTTTGGGCTATGTCCTGGGTGACCCTGATGTCAACATGTGACATCTACCACCTCTGTGGCTGCCACCGTCGTGGCCAACATCAAAACTGTCCCAAACGGGGACCTCGGTACCATCAAAACTCGGGTCCTCAAGGTTATGACTGCCTACCGGGCCAGGGTAGCGCCAGAGCACAACCTTCCCTCGTAGGAGGCACCGGCGAGAGGCATGACAATAGACCGCATTAGGGCCTCCCCATCCAGGCAAGTGTGGTTGCACTGGTGAGCTCGATTCGGTGGCACCATGACTCGATCAACAGCATGTTCAAGTTGGATTATTATCAAGTTTACTTGAAAAGAAACTGATTCGAGCCATAGTGAATGAGTGGATGCACGGGTCACGGTCGTGAATAATGAATGCATCATACTATCATATGAGTATATGCCATGATACCTACTGCACACTAGCAAGAAAGCATGTATCCTACTGCATAAATTATCAACAAGACAGAATAAAGTTTATGCAATAAGATTATATAGCACATTATTTTAAATGGTGAATAAAGGATGAATTTAATTCAATTAAACCAAGTCATTGCAATGCCATCCTTGCATATGAATGGTGTGGCTTGCCTTGGTTCAGAGGAGTGTCACAGTACTCCTGGTCTTCTCCAACACAATTAGAAGCTTCTGAAAATAATTTAAATGCAAAAAGAAAATGTTACATACTACTGTTTATTGCATCAGAAATTCTCAACAGCAAGAAAAATTCTGAAACTTGGCATACAGAAACTTTAGAATTTTTCAAACCAGTAGCAAAAAGAATTATCTCATTTGGACTTATAGATTAAAAGTTATAGCTGGTCAAAGTTGGATAGAATCTGGTCAAAATTTCTATTTAAATGAATTTAACCGAGCGGCCACGTCGAAGGCGTATTTGGAGATTACGCCTCCACTTACGTACCGGTTCGGGTGAGAGAGAGAAAGACAGGTGGGGTCACGGCGTCAGGATTAAATAGAGAGAGAGAAACAGAGGGCGGCGGCGCTGTCGTCGGCGTTTCTCCGGCGAGGAGACGTCGGCGATCACCGGAGTTGAGAGGGATGGGTTCAGCTCGTCGAGACGGTCACGCACGTACCCGAAACTCGAGCTGAGGAGGTCGGACGGCGTCGCGGCGATCTTCTCCAGAAACGGCGGCGGCGGAGCTGGTCGGGGTCGACGTTTCCGGCGACAATCCGGCGAACTCTTGGTACCGTCGTGCTCAGGAGGTTGCTACGGTCTCGTTGGTGGCAGTGGTTGGAGTTGAGGTGGACTAGGATGAGTGAACGGAGGAGAGGGATCCGCGGCGGTCGCCAGCGAGGTTTGAAGGCCAGAGGCCTTCCCGGCGTTGCCAGCAGCTGTAGGAGCTCGATTTGAGAGAGGTGAGGTGGGTTGGGATGGCTAGAACTATCGGAGGAGAGCTCTATTTATAGGGAGGGGCGAGGCAGGGTTTGGGCACCGCCGGAGCTGTGCGGGAGGTCGACCTGGGGGCGGCTGGAGCTCGGGCGGGCTAGGAGACGACGCGGGCGAGGCCAAGCACAGCGCTCGCACGCGGGCTCGGGCGCAGGCGCACTAAGGAGGAACAGGGCGCGCGTGCAAGCCACGATGCCGACCGCTAGCGCCGTGGCGGCTTCCGGCGTGCCTCCTGCCGGCGACGGGGACAGTCAGTGAGGGGCTGGGTGGAAGAGGGGGTGTGCGCTGAGTGGACTGGACAGGGTGCGGTGGCGCGAGGGAGTTGGTTGGACGGCGGCCGAGAGGGCCCGACGTGCAGAGCGCGGCGATTGACCATCGAACACCTTGCGCACGCGCGGTCACCGCGTGCTCTGGCACGGGGGTGGCTTTCGGCGCTGCCACACCATGTCTACGGTGTTGTCTCTTCAACGCGGTGCCTAAAAACACTCTGGGCTTGCCAAGTGGTGCATTGGAGGTGACAAGAGCTTGAGCTAAAGTTTCTGGACAGAAACTTGCTCCAAGCACTGAGGACAAATGGCTGAGATTCTGGGGCTGCTTTTAGGCGTTTAAGCATCACTTAACAAGGTCATTAAGTGGTAAAAATTTCAGCTAAAAAGGATCAAGGAAAAATATAGTTGCTTCACAATGTGCTCTTTCTGACCAGAAGCAAAAATATTTTCCTGTGCTGAAATTCTCCAAATGACCATGGGATGTTTTTGCATAGGAAGGTGAGGCATGACCCAAAGAATATTTGGGAATTTTCTTGGGATTTTTAGGGCAATAAAAATAGGGGTTGCTTCATAGCTATATGAGAAAAGGAGTGTTTTCAGAGAGAAAACACATATAATGCCATTAAATAAAAATACCCAATGGCATTATTATGAGAGGGGTGAGGTCTCGGGAGGGTTTAAGGATGAAAGAACCCACTTGGAAGAAAATCAAAAATAAATCCAAGTGGTAAGTCCAAAAGAAATGACAGAAAACCTCAAATGAAAATCCAAATATTCAATAAAATCCAAATAAAAGAAAAAAGACAAAATCCAGGGTGTTACACCATCCGACCAGCGAGGCCCCATGGGGCCCGCCATACCGCTTCTCTTTGCTTAGAATTAAATGATGACCCTCGATTTCTGCGCACCCACGGAATGCGAGTGGCCCGATGGATTTTTACAAAAATGCCCCTCTTTCAGGGGGAGTCAATGCCCTTTTAATAGGCCAAGGGCGTGGAGGTTAACACACCCCACCCCCTGCCATTCTTCTCCACATCCTCGCAAAGCCATAGTCAACAAACAATGGCGAGCGTCCCAGGCTCTTCCTCACGTCCTCATGGCCCCCGCCAAGGTGATTGGGCGGGTTGCTCCGTATCTTGCATGCGACTACGTAGGCTTGAGGCGCAGGGGTATCTGCCCGCTTCAGATCTCACATCCACCCGCCCCGGATTAACTTCCATAGACGGAAAGGCCCTCGCGGAGAATTTTCCCTCCCCTCACGGGGAGGAGAGGGTTTGTTTCGTGCCCTTCGTTCTGCGAGGCCTGGGTTTTCCCATTCATCCCTTCTTGAGGGGTTTACTAGAGTTATACGGGATTCAGCTCCACCACCTTACCCCCGGATCGATCCTCCATATTTCAGGCTTCGTCGCTTTATGCGAAATGTTCCTGGGCTGCGAGGCGCACTTCGAGTTGTGGAGGAAATTCTTCTGCCTAGTCCCCCGCACCCGGGGAGGGGCTATCTACGAGGTCGGCGGAGCCAAAGTATGGCACGTCGCCGGGACCGGATACCCCATTGGGACTCCGAAGAAGGATGCCAAAGAGTGGACTTCGGAATGGTTTTATATCGAAGACGTCCCTTTATTTGATCCAGTTCGAAGGGGTCTACCGGAATTTTCCTTGGCTTCTCCAACGAAGTGGTTCAACTGGCGCCCGAAGAGTGCTTCCCAAAAGGAAAGTGCCGAGGTAGCTCGGCTGGCCGCTCAAGTGAGGTGGTTAGCCCATAACGGACTAACCATCGTTGACGTGATGCAATAGCTATCGCTCGATGTGTCCAGCCTCTCCAACAGAGAATTCATCCGCTATGGAACTACAACGGGGAGGACGACGCAGCCCGGTACACCCGGAAGGGGCCTGCCAACCAGGCGGCGATAGCCACCATACTAGCCGATTTGTTCAAAGGGGAAGAGCAAGAGTTTGCTCGGCTAAATCTCAAGAAAGGCTTCTCGATGTATGAACCCATCGAAATGGGGAGTTCGACCACTCTTTATAGTTCGGATATCACTCCAGAATTTTCATAATCGGATCTTCACCTTGTCCTAATAGAGTTGGAGGCGATGGATCGAAACGGTAAGCTGCCCTGCTCCTCAACCGGAGAACTATGCCCGCAATGACGACCCCGGGTTCCACGACGATCCCGAAACATCAATCATATTCGAGGAGGGGGTCTTCTACCAGGAGAGCCTCGATGGCTCCAAGGTGGCCCTGTTGGCTGATCATCCCGGGGCGCTTCCCTCCTCCGCGGTAAGTGGCCAACAGGCCTCCTCTCGAAAGAAACGCTCAGCCACCGCAGGCCCGAATACACTGACACCTACCCCCAAGGGCCGCCGCACGACGCGCCGAACAGCCGCAAGAGAGGCACCAGCGGCCCCGACGACGAGTAGTCGTGGGGTGACCAGACGCGCGGCCCCAACGGGAGCTACATCATCGGCGCCCCGCCCGAAGAGGTAACGCATTTGCCGTACCGTCATAGCCTCTAGCTTCAACATCCACCGAATATGCCAATAATTTTCTCCATGGTTTTCTGTAGACGATGTGCGGAACCGCCCTCGGCTAGGGATGTTGAAGAAGCACCGAGGGGTGGCTCAAACCCGAGGTCGCCAGCTGTAGCCGGAGTTACTCCGGGGGTCAATGCCGAGGACCAACATCCCGAGGACTCAGGTGGCGTCTCGGTCACTAACTCCGAGGTTGAAAGTGTGATGAATCATCGGCGGCGTAAGGCGGTACTTCGGCACTCCGTGCTTTCTGATCAAGAGTTCAATGCTCTTAGTTCGGTAGATGCATACCTCGGCGCTGCCCGAACGAGACTTGAAGGGGCCGTGAAGCTCATGTCTACCAATATGCAGGTTATGGTATTAGTTTTGACAACTAGTATCCAACCCAGTAGCCCCCAAGCCTTAATTTGGGCGGGACGGCCGAAGTAAGGGTCTGATATTTAGAATGCCCTGCTGTTGTGCAGACTATTTGGGAGCAAAACAAAAAGCTGTCCGAGGACCTCAAACAGGCGCGGACAGAGTTAGAGTCTGTGAAGGCCGAGCTAGAAGGTGTGAAGAAATTCACCGGAGAGGCACATGGTAAGTACCGAGCTCAAAGTTATTTTAAGAAAACTTTGAGGGAATACCTCTGTTAATGAAAGATTATTCCATAGCAGCTGAGTCGATAAACTAGCTGCAGAGGGATCTAGAAATCACCAGGGAAGCTCAAAGGTATGCGGAGTCGTAGCAAGAAGCTGGCTACCGGGTGCTTTCCCGAAGTCATGAGGAGAGGGATAAGCTGAAGGCGGAAGGCGAACAACAGGCCCACGAAATCAAAAGCCTAAAGGCTCAACTAGCTCAATCCCAAGAGGAAAACTAGAGACTGAAAGCGGGCATGTTCGGTGAGTGCGACCCAGTTGTTTTAGTGCAAAAACTGTTTGGGTAGACAAAAATATGAACAACGCCGCGTCTCATTGCAGTTCTACTGACCGGGCGCCCTGACGAGGAGGTCGGCTCTGTTGGGCAGGATCTGCTGAAGGAGCTATCCGCCTTGCACGAGCGAGCCCGAAAGGCCATGAAGAGCATGTGCAAAGCTCTGTGGCCCGGCGAAGCGGCTCCGGAAGGGATGGCCGAACTCGCCAGTCGCTTCAAAGGAGCTCGGCGCCGTCTGGAGCTATGGAAGATATCAGCTTGTCGTGAGGGAGCACGGGAGGCGTGGGCGATGATCAAGACCCGTTTCACCAAGCTGGAGCCGGGGCACTTAGCAAGGGTTGGGCCGGTAGGGCAGGAAGTGCCCGTGCATCTGGTATATGACCAGGTCATGCCCGCAGCTCAGTTGTCCCAAGCAGATTGTGCTCTCGATACCATAATAGATGGTCTTGAGCAAGAGTAATGGTTCGATTCTATGTATCTATGTACTTGACATCGAATAATCTCCTAAACGTGCAAAAACGTTTGTCTTAACCGGCCATCGGCTTCCGCCTCCTCTACCAGGGGCCGAGGAGTGTTTCCTACTATGTGATCCGAGGACATCGGAAAAATACTTCGGAGAACCAGGCAATCCGGCCATTTGGTGCAAACAGACAAAAACGTGCTCGGGGAGGTATGTTATATTACTGTATAACGTAAGAAACATCTTCCGACGAAAATAGGTCCTCGATGGGTCCCTTTCAGCGGGTTACCACGTTTAACCGTGGATGGATAACCGAATACCCAAGGTAAGCGGGGATGGTTACTTCGGGAAAATACCCCAGAAACTTGGTGATAGTGACCAATTATTTTCACTTCCCTCGTAGCCGACCAATTATGTTCTTAAGAACGCTAGCTTTTGGCTTCACCCGTCTGAGGTACGTACCCGGGAAATCCGGACGTAACAATCACAGAGGTGCTCCCTTTACTCCCTAGCCGAATGATCGGGAACGTAGAGGGTAAACACAGGAGCGAGGCAGCCCAGCTTGGCAAAATCTTAAGTCAAATTGATGCATATAGTGGCTTCAAAACGATGCGGGAAGGTTTGCAAACTCGAAAAAGACGGATGATTGCATAAATAAAATATGACGGGCTCCGTAAAAGAAGCCCCCAGGTAACAGAGTGTGGTACATTCAAAGATGTTTGCCGAAGAAGAACTTAACATAATTCGGCATTTCCGAACACAACCCGGGAGAGACTATTGACTAGAAAAAAATAGAAATCCTAAAAGGATAAACCGAACATTGTGAGTTCGCGGAGCTAGCCGTAGAAACGTCGCAGCCGAGCTGCATTCCATGGGTTTGGTTCGAGGCGGTCGCCCGTTGGGTCGCGGAGGCGGTACGCGCCGCCCGTGAGCACTTGGTCGATTATGAAGGGCCCCTCCCATTTGGGCGCCAGCTTATGCTTCTGCTTCTCCGGGAGGCGCAGGACTAGATCGCCTACGTTGTAGGCCTTCGCCCGTACTTCCCTGCTCTGATAACGTCTGGCCTGCTGCTGATAGAAAGCAGAATGAGCCCGAGCTATGTCGCGCTTGCCCTCCAGGGCGTCCAGGTCATCTTGCCGATCCAGCTCGGCCTCCCTTTCTTCATACATACGCACCCGAGGGGCGTCGTGAATAAGGTTGCAGGGGAGGACGGCTTCCGCCCCATACACCATGAAGAACGGTGTGTAGCCCGTGGATCGATTAGGGGTGGTGTGGAGGCCCCACAGTACGGAGTCAAGCTCCTCGACCCAATGGCAGTCGGATTCTTTTAAAGATCGGACCAAACGGGGCTTGATGCCGCCCAAGATTAGTCCATTAGCTCTCTCGACTTGTCCATTAGACTGTGGGTGATACACCGAGGCATAGTCGAGCTTAATGCCTAAATTAGCGCACCAGTCTTTGACTTCCTGGGCGGTAAAATTGGATCCGTTGTCTGTTATTATGCTATGGGGAACACCGTAACGGTGTACGACACCGGATATAAAGTCGATGACCGGCTTAGACTTGGCTGAAGTGACTGGCTTTGCCTCAATCCATTTAGTAAATTTGTCTACCATGACGAGTAAATACTTCTTTTTCTTAGTCCCCCCTTTAAGAGGGCCGACCATGTCCAGCCCCCAGACCGCGAAAGGCCAAGTGATCGGTATCGTCCGAAGGGCCATGGGAGGCATATGGCTCTGATTTGCGAAGAGCTGGCATCCAACACAATGTTGGACCAATGTGTGGGCGTCTGTTCGGGCAGTGGGCCAGAAGAACCCTGCTCGGAAAGCCTTGCTGACCAAAGTCCGAGCTGCTGCATAGTGACCGCCCATGCCAGCGTGAATCTCGGCCAGGAGCTGGCTTCCCTCCTCTTCGGATATACATCTTTGGAGGACACCAGTAGTGCTTTTCTTATACAGCTCTCCCTCGTGGACTTTATAGGCTTTGGAGCGTCGAATGATACGCCTTGCCTCGGTCTGGTCGGCCGGTAGTTCTTGGCGGAGGAGGTAGGCGAGGAAGGGCTCGGTCCACGGCGCGATTACTGCCAGGACTTCATAAGCCGAAGATGTCATTTCGATCGCCGAGCCCCCGATGATTCCTGCGTCTGGTTCGATAGGCGGAGGGGCAAGCTCTCCCGATGCATTGGACGCCGAGCCCTGGGCTTCCTCCTGCCACACCATGGACGGTTTGAAGAGTCGTTCTAAAAAGGTGTTCTCGGGGACACGGTCGAGCTTGGCGCCCATTCGAGCGAGAATATCGACAGCTTGATTGCTGTCTCTAGGTATATGGTGAAACTCCAGTCCCTCAAAACGGGCGGAGATTTTCAGGACGGCATTGCGGTATGCTGTCATTTTTGGGTCTTTTGTGTCGAATTCGCCGTTGACTTGAGAGATGGAGAGATTAGAATCTCCCCGTACCTCGAGCCGCTGTATGCCCATTGACACCGCCATCCGAAGTCCATGTAACAGAGCCTCGTATTCGGCTGCGTTATTTGAGTCAGTGTACATGATCTGGAGTATGTACCGAATATTGTCGCCAGTGGGGGATGTGAGGACCACTCCAGCCCCTAGTCCGGCGAGCATTTTGGAGCCATCGAAGTACATCGTCCAATGTGAGTATGTACTGTACTCCCTAGGGAGTTCGGCTTCCGTCCATTCCGCAACGAAATCAGCCAAAACCTGAGATTTAATAGCTCGGTGGGGTCGGTATATGATTTCAAAGGAGAGGAGTTCTATAGCCCACTTGGCTATGCGGCCGGTGGCATCTCGATTGTTGATGATGTCATTCAATGGTACTTCAGATGCCACCGTAATCGAGCACTCCTGGAAGTAATGGCGGAGCTTTCGGGATGCCATAAAAACTGCGTAGGCGATCTTCTGGTAATGCGGGTACCTCGTTTTACACGGGGTTAGCACTTCGGATACGTAGTACACAGGTTTCTGCACCTGGAGCTTGCGACCCTCTGCCTCTCGTTCGACGACGAGAACCGCACTGACCACCTGATTCGTCGTCGAGATATATAGCAGCATTGGCTCGCCCGGACTGGGTGCTATCAAAATCGGGTTGCTGGCTAGGAGAGTTTTTATTTCTTCGAGTGCCGCCGCCGCTTCGCTGGTCCATTCGAAATTCTTCGTCCGTTTGAGCAATTTATATAGTGGCAAGGCCTTTTTGCCGAGGCGTGAGATGAAGCGGCTTAGGGCTGCAACAGTGCCGGCAAGTTTCTGAACGTGTTTGAGCTCAGTGGGGATAGCCAGCTCGGACAATGCCTGAATTTTCGCTGGGTTGGCCTCTATTCCTCTATGGGAAACGATGAAGCCGAGCAGCTTGCCGGCCGACACTCCGAAGACGCACTTTTCCGGATTAAGCCGTATATCGAAAGTCCGAAGATTGTCAAAGGTTTGCCAGAGAACGTCCACCAGCTGGCTGACGTGTTTGGTTTTGATAACCACATCGTCCACATAAGCTTCGACTGTTTTGCCGATTTGCTTTTCCAGACACATTTGAATCATGCGCTGGTATGTAGCCCCTGCGTTTTTTAATCCGAAGGGCATTGTGTTGAAGCAGAATGGTCCATAAGGAGTGATGAATGCCGTGGCCGCCTGGTCGGACTCCTTCATTTTGATTTGATGGTATCCGGAGTAAGCGTCGAGGAAGCACAGTGAGTCATGCCCGGCAGTGGCGTCTATGATCTGGTCTATGCGGGGCAAGGGGAAAGGATCCTTGGGGCAGGCCTTGTTCAAATCCTTGAAATCGACACACAAACGCCAGGACTTATCCTTCTTCGGCACCATGACCAGGTTGGCCAACCACTCAGGATGTTTGATGTCCCGGATGAATCCGGCTTCGAGCAACTTTGCCAGTTCTTCGCCCATAGCCTGACGCTTGGGTTCGGAAAACCGACGCAAGGTCTGTTTGACTGGTTTGAACCCCTTAATGATGTTCAAGCTGTGCTCGGCTAATCTACGCGGGATCCCTAGCATGTCTGACGGGTGCCAGGCGGAGATATCCCAGTTTTCATGCAAAAATTGGTGCAATTCTTCATCGATTGTGGGGTCCAGCTGAGCTCCAATGGACGCCGTCTTGTTTGGATTTGTTGGGTGTACTTGGAATCTGACGATTTCATCCGCCGGTTTAAAGGACGTGGATTTTTGCCTTTTATCAAGGATGACGTCGTCCTTGTCCACCGTTGAGCGGAGCGCGGTTAATTCTTCGGCCGCGAGGGCTTCGGACAACGCTTCGAGGGCGAGCGATGCCGTTTTATTCTCGGCTCGCAGGGCTCTGTCCGGATCACTTATGACCGTGATTATGCCGTTTGGCCCTGCATTTTAAGCTTCATGTACCCGTAATGTGGTACAGCATGGAATCGTGCAAAGGCATCGCGCCCTAGTAAGGCATGATAGCCGCTACGGAAGGGCACGATGTGGAAAAGTAGTTCTTCGGATCGGTAGTTCTCGGGAGTTCCGAAGACCACATCAAGAGTCACGCGGCCACTAGAACGTGCCTCCTTTCCGGGGATGATCCCACGAAAGGTAGTGTGACTTTGATCGATGCGGGATCTGTCAAACTGCATTTTGTCCGAGGTGTCCTCGTAAATGAGGTTTAGCCCGCTCCCGCCGTCCATTAACACCTTTTGCAGTCGGAATCCATCCACTATGGGATCAAGGACAAGGGCGGCAGCGGCTCGAGTAGGGCAGGACCTCGGCTGGTCTTGTTCACTAAAAGTGATGGGTGTGTCTGTCCATGAGTCTGTCTCTGCCACGTGGTGAATTTGAGCGAGCTCTCGAAGGGCTCTCTTCCTCTGATTCTTCGAAGAGTAAGTCTCGTAGATTGTTAAGATTTCGGCGTCGTCATCAAGGGGCCTTACTGGACTTTTATTTGAGTACGGGCCTCCGAGGATGACCTCGCCGCTCTTGGCGACTTGCCTGACCACCCAGCAAGCTCGAAGGCTGTGGGTTGGGTTTGTGGAGTGTATGGGGCATGGTTTATCCAGTATTCCGTCAAGGACCGTTCTGGATCTTGTCAGGGGTTTCATCTTTTTCTCGGATGGCTCGTATTGGCATGTCCGGCGAGGGAGTGCGCATTTCACCCAAGCTCGGTTTAGTTCCTCTGTGCGGATTGACTCCGTTAGCTCGAGCTGAGCCTGCCAAGCGTACTCCATGGCGCAATATTTGGACACTAGATCCGATAAATCAGAGAAATTTTGGATGTGGCGGCGGGCGAGGGCGTTTAGGACGCCCTCGTCACTGCAGTTCTGTCGGAAGATCTCTAGAATGTCCTTGTCGCAGCCGTCCGTCATCTTATTTTTGACGATAAGGAATCTGGCCCAGAAGTGCCGGACTGTCTCTCCGGGCTGCTGCTTAACGTACATCAGGTCCCATATGTCGGACCGTCTTGAGTTATCTGGACAATACTCAATGTGGGGGGTGGGTGGGATAAAAAACTTGATCCCAGTGGAGTATGAGTCCGGAGTTTTGGGGGCCGCGTCCTGGATTGTCATGGAATCCGGTGCGCCGAGCTCTGGATAATTGACCGGGCGCGGGCGCGCGGATCCGGATTTGCATGTTGAACCAGACTTCGGCTCTAAACCCTCTCCAGAGCTGAATTCGGCTGCCGAGCTGGAAGGCGAAGCCTGCTGGTCGGGAACTTGCACCTCATGCGTTTTCGGTTCTGAGATAATGGGTGAGCCCTCTGAGGGGCCTTCGATAGTAGCGACCAAGTGAGTAATGGCGGGGGTGTAAATTTCCCTGTCGTCGGTTCTAAGCCCGATCTGATCGTACACCGAGAACTGGCCATCGGCGATTCCCAGAGCCTGGATCCGATCTAGTATCCCGTTTAATGACGAGAGATCTGTTGGTTCCAAGTTCGGGTAATTTGCGGGGTCGACCCGCAGTATGGCCGTGACGGGGGTGTCAGAATTCGCCCCGAAGTTATGTTCGGCCGAGGCTGGTATTCGGCAACCGAGCGCGGAGATTAGATCCGGACTCAAGGTTGGATCCGCAGCGGCGGCCATCTCGGCAGTGGGGTTGGCCGTACTCGAAGTCCGTGCTTCAGGATTTGTGGGTCCGTCAGGCGAAGCTGAGGACCCCGTGAGGATAAGATCTCCCCGGGAGTCGGCGACGAATTCTAAGTTTCCGAACCTGATCTCCTGGTCGGGGGTGAAGCTGTCGACCCGGCCAAGGTGACCGGCCGGGTCGGTGTGTAGCACGATGCTTCCGAACGCGAAGAGCTGGCCGGGAACGAAAGTGTCCCTGCGGCTAGCGCTGTTGCTGATGATTAGGCGAGCCATTGATCCTTGACGACCCACGGCGGAACTCTCAATGAAAGCACCAATGTCGGTACCAAAACCGGCAGATCTCGGGTAGGGGATCCGAACTATGGGTCAAGGAGTCGATGGTAACAGGGAACGTAGAGACAGCGATTTACCCAGGTTCGGGCCCTCTCGAGGAGGTAATACCCTACTGTTGGAAATATGCCCTAGAGGCAATAATAAATTGGTTATTATTATATTTCCTTGTTCATGATAATCGTTTATTATCCATGCTATAATTGTATTGATTGGAAACTCAAATACATGTGTGGGTACATAGACAACACTGTGTCCCTAGTAAGCCTCTAGTTAACTAGCTCGTTGATCAAAGATGGTTAAGGTTTCCTAGCCATTGACATGAGATGTCATTTGATAACGGGATCACATCATTAGGAGAATGATGTGATGGACAAGACCCAAACTAAGAACGTAGCTTTTGATCGTGTCAGTTTATTGCTATTGTTTTCTGCATGTCAAGTATCTGTTCCTTTGACCATGAGATCATGCAACTCACTGACACCGGAGGAATACCTTGTGTGTATCAAACGTCGCAACGTAACTGGGTGACTATAAAGGTGCTCTACAGGTATCTCCGAGGGTGTCTGTTGGGTAGGCATGGATCAAGACTGGGATTTGTTACTCCGTATGACGGAGAGGTATCTCAGGGCCCACTCGGTAATACAACATCACAATGAGCCTTGCAAGCAATGTGACTAAAGTGTTAGCCACGAGATCTTGTATTACGGAACGAGTAAAGAGACTTGCCGGTAACGAGATTGAACTAGGTATAGTGATACCGACGATCGAATCTCGGGCAAGTAACATACCGAAGAACAAAGGGAACAGCATACGGGATTAACTGAATCCTTGACATAGAGGTTCGACCGATAAAGATCTTCGTAGAATATGTAGGAGCCAATATGGGCATCCAGGTCCCGCTATTGGTTATTGGCCGTAGAGGTGTCTCGGTCATGTCTACATAGTTCTCGAACCCGCAGGGTCTACACACTTAACGTTTGGTGACGATTAGTATAATTGAGTTATTATGTTGGTGACCGAAAGTTGTTCGGAGTCCCGGATAAGATCCCGGACATGACGAGGATCTCCGGAATAGTCCAGAGGTAAAGATTGATATATGTGATAATAGTGTTTCAATCTCCGGAAGAGTTCCAGAGTTCACCGGAAGGGGTTCCGGATGTGTACCGAAGTGTTCGGGTGCAACAACACTTTATATGGGCCAAGGGATAAAAGCCCACAAGGTATTGGAAAGTGCAAAAAGTAGTTTTGCTGCCGCGTAAGCGGTACTACCGCTTGGTGAAGCGGTACTACCGCCCGAGCGGTACTACCGCTTGTGTGAAGCGGTACTACCGCCCAAGCGGTACTACCGCTTGTGTGAAGCGGTACTACCGCTTGTGCGCGGCTGTGCACGGTTCGGCAGGGATCCGAGTTGGACTCTTTCCCTGCGGGCCAAACCGACCTTGTGCGGGCAAAACCGACCCGGAGGAGGCTTTTACTCCAAGTTTAGACCCCAAGGCTCAACATATAAATAGAGGGGCAGGGCTAGCACACGGGAGACATCAAGATTTCCCCAAGCCGTGTGCGGCAACCCTAACCCTCTAGTTCCTCCGTCATAATCTCCGTAGTGCTTGGCGAAGCCCTGCAGAGATTGTTCCTCACCACCATCACCACGCCGTCGTGCTGCTGGAACTCAACCACTACTTCACCATCGCTCGCTGGATCGAGGAGGTGAAGGCGTCATCAAGCCGTACGTGTGTTGAACGCGGAGGTGCCGTCCGTTCGGCACTAGATCGGAAGGATCGTGATTGGATCGCGGGACGCTCGGCGATTTGGATCGCGAAGACGTTCGACTACATCAACCGCGTTTATTAACGCTTCCGCCTAGCGATCTACAAGGGTATGTAGATTCACTCTCCCTCTCGTAGATGCTCATCACCATGGATAGATCTTATGTGTGCGTAGGAAAATTTTTGTTTCCCATGCAACGTTCCCCAACAGTGGTATCAGAGCCAGGTTTATGCGTAGATGAGATCTCGAGTAGAACACAAACGAGTTGTGGGCGTGGATGTATACATATTGCTTGCCGTTACTAGTTGATATTTGATTCGGCGGTACTGTGAGATGAAGCGGCCCGGACCGACATTACGCGTACACTTACGCGAGACAGGTTCCTTCAACTAACATGTAACTTCGTTGCATAAAGATGGCTAGCGGGTGTCTGTCTCTCTCACTTTAGTTGAATCGATTTCAATGAAGAGGGTTCTTTTAGAAGATCAAAAAGCAATCACTACACCACGTTGTGGTTTTGCATAGGTAAGAACGGTTCTTGCAAACCCGTAGCAGCCACGTAAAATTTGCAACAACAATTAGAGGACGTCTAACTTGTTTTTGCAGGGTATGTTGTGATGTGATATGGCCAATTACATGATGAGATATATGTGATGTATGAGATGATCATGTGTTGTATAGAATATCACGACTTGCATGTCGATGAGTACGGCAACTGGCAGGAGCCATAGAGTTGTCTTTAATTATTGTATGACCTGCGTGTCAATCATTAAGCGCTATGTAATGCTTTACTTTATCGCTAAACGTTAGCTATAGTCGTGGAAGCAACAGTCGGCGCGACAACCTTATGGCGACACGTTGATGGAGATCAAGATGATGGAGATCATGGTGTCATGCCGGTGACGATGGAGATCATGCCGGTGCTTTGGAGATGGAGATCAAAAGCACAAGTTCATGGCCATATCATGTCACTTATGATTTGCATGTGATGTTAATCCTTTTTATGCATCTTATTTTGCTTAGGACGACGGTAGCATTATAAGGTGATCCCTCACTTAAATTTCAAGATAAATTGTGTTCTCCCCAAGTGTGCACCGTTGCGAAAGTTCGTCGTTTCGAGACACGCCGTGATGATCGGGTGTGATAGACTCTACGTTCGCATACAACGGGTGTAAGCCATGTTGCACGTGCGGAACACTCGGGTTAAACTTGACGAGCCTAGCATGTACAGACATGGCCTCGGAACACAAGAGACCGAAAGGTCGAACATGAGTCATATAGTAGATATGATCAACATGAAGATGTTCACCATTGAAACCACCTCAACTCACGTGATGATCGGACTTGAGTTGGTGGATTTGGATCATGTTACACTCGAATGATCGGAGGGATGTCAATTTGAGTGGGAGTTTTTTAAATATGATTAACTAAACTCATTATCTAAGAACAATAGTCTAAGTTGTCTTTGCTATATTTATGTTGTAGATCATGGCTCGCGCAGTAGCACCCCTGAATTTTAATGCGTTCCTAGAGAAAGCTAAGTTGAAAGATGATGGAAGTAACTTTGTGGACTGGGCCCGTAATCTAAGGATTATCCTTACGGCTTCCCAGAAGGCTTATGTCCTTGATGCACCGCTTGGTGATCCACCCGCTCCAGTTGAGTCTCTAGACGTTGTGAACGCCTGGCAGGCTCGTTCTGATGATTACTCAATAGTTCAATGTGCAATGTTGTATGGCTTAGAACCGGGACTTCAAAGACGTTTTGAACGTCATGGAGCATATGAGATGTTCCAGGAGTTGAAGTTTATCTTTCAGAAGAATGCCCGGATCGAGAGATATGAGATCTCCGATAAGTTCTATGCTTGTAAGATGGAGGAGAACGGGTCTATCAGTGATCACGTGCTCAGAATGTCTGGGTACTCCACCCGTCTGGCTGAGTTAGGGATGCCCCTTCCGCCAGAGGCTATCACTGACAGAGTTCTTCAATCATTGCCACCTAGCTACAAGAGCTTCGTGTTGAACTATAACATGCACGGGATGAACAAGTCAGTCGCCGAGCTGTTTGCGATGCTGAAAGCCGCTGAGTCTGAAATTCAGAAGGAGCATCAAGTGTTGATGGTCAATAAAACCACTAGTTTCAAGAAAAATGGCAAGGGTAAGAAGGGTAACTCCAAGCAGAGTGGCAAAGCAGTTGCTCCTCTCGTGAAGAAACCCAAGGCTAGACCCAAACCAGAAACTGTGTGTTTTCATTGCAAGGGAACTGGACACTGGAAGCGGAATTGCCCCAAGTATTTGGCTGACAAGAAGGCGGCAAACAACAAACAAGGTATATATGATATACATGTTATTGATGTGTACCTTACCAACTCTCGTTGTAGTGCCTGGGTATTTGATACCGGTGCGGTTGCTCATATTTGCAACTCAAAACAGGAACTGCGGAATAGACGGAGGCTGGCAAAGGACGAAGTAACGATGCGCGTGGGAAATGGTTCCAAGGTTGATGTGATCGCCGTCGGCACGCTCGCTCTTCGATTACCGTCGGGATTAGTGATGAACCTAAATAAGTGTTATTTGGTGCCTGCGTTAAGCATGAACATTATATCTGGATCTTGTTTATTGCGAGACGGTTACTCATTTAAATCAGAGAATAATGGTTGTTCTATTTATATGAGTAATATCTTTTATGGTCATGCACCCGATGTGAGGGGTTTATTCTTATTGAATCTCGATAGTAATAATACACATGTTCATAACATTGATGCCAAAAGATGTAGAATTGATAATGATAATACCACTTTCTTGTGGCACTGCCGTTTAGGTCATATTGGCGTAAAACGCATGAGGAAGCTCCATGCTGATGGACTTTTGGAGTCACTTGATTTTGAATCACTTGACACATGTGAGCCATGCCTCATGGGCAAGATGACTAAAACTCCGTTCTCTGGAACAATGGAACGGGCAAGTGACTTATTGGAAATCATACATACTGATGTGTGCGGTCCGATGAGCATTGAGGCGCGCGGTGGTTATCGTTACTTTCTCACCTTCACTGATGACTTAAGTAGATATGGGTATATTTACTTAATGAAACACAAGTCTGAAACATTTGAAAAGTTCAAACAATTTCAGAGTGAAGTTGAGAATCATCGTAACAAGAAGATTAAATTCCTACGATCTGATCGAGGAGGAGAATATCTGAGTTATGAGTTTAGCAGTCACTTAAGACAGTGTGGAATTGTTTCACAATTGACACCGCCTGGAACACCACAGCATAATGGTGTGTCCGAACGTCGTAATCGAACCTTATTGGATATGGTGCGATCTATGATGTCTCTTGCCGATTTGCCACTATCGTTTTGGGGTTATGCATTAGAGACAGCTGCATTCACTTTAAATAGGGCACCATCAAAATCCGTTGAGACGACGCCATATGAACTTTGGTTTGGCAAGAAGCCAAAGCTGTCGTTTCTTAAAGTTTGGGGATGTGATGCTTATGTCAAAAAGCTTCAGCCTGAAAAGCTGGAACCCAAAGCGGAGAAATGCGTCTTCATAGGATACCCAAAAGAGACAGTTGGGTATACCTTCTACCTCAGATCCGAAGGCAAAGTGTTTGTCGCTAAAAACGGAACATTTCTTGAGAAAGAGTTTCTCTCGAAAGAATTGAGTGGGAGGAAGATAGAACTTGATGAGGTTGTTGAACCTTTACTTCAACCTGAGAGTAGCGCAGCGCAGAAAGTTGTTTCTGTGGAGCCTACATTAGCTGAAGAGGAAGTTAATGATGATGATCATGAAGCTTTGGATCAAGTTGCTATCGAACCTCGTAGGTCGACAAGGACGCGTACTGCTCCCGAGTGGTACGGCAACCCTGTCTTAGAAGTCATGTTGTTAGACAACGATGAACCTACGAGCTATGGAGAAGCGATGATGAGCCCGGATTCCGAGAAGTGGTTAGAGGCCATGAAATCCGAGATGGGATCCATGTATGAAAACAAAGTATGGACTTTGGAAGTATTACCTGAAGGGCGTAAGGCCATTCAGAACAAATGGATCTTTAAGAGGAAGACGGACGCGGACGGTAATGTCACCGTCTATAAAGCTCGACTTGTGGCAAAGGGTTTTTCACAAGTTCAAGGAGTTGACTACGATGAGACCTTCTCACCCGTAGCGATGCTTAAGTCCGTCAGAATCATGTTAGCAATAGCTGCCTTTTTCGATTATGAAATTTGGCAGATGGATGTCAAAACAGCGTTCCTTAACGGTTACCTTAAGGAAGAGTTGTATATGATGCAACCAGAAGGTTTTGTCGATCCAGAGAATGCTGACAAAGTTTGCAAACTCCAGCGATCCATTTATGGACTGGTGCAAGCATCTCGGAGTTGGAATCTTCGCTTTGATGAAGTGATCAAAGCGTTCGAGTTTATACAAGTTTACGGAGAAGCTTGTATTTACAAGAAAATGAGTGGGAGCTCTATAGCGTTTCTAATATTATATGTGGATGACATATTGCTGATTGGAAACAATATAGAAATGCTGGAAAGCGTAAAGGAATATTTGAACAAGAGTTTTTCAATGAAGGACCTAGGAGAAGCTACTTTCATATTAGGCATCAAGATCTATAGAGATAGATCAAGACGCTTAATAGGACTTTCACAAAACACATACCTTGACAAAGTTTTGAAGAAGTTCAAAATGGATCAGTCCAAGAAGGGGTTCTTGCCTGTATTGCAAGGTGTGAAGTTGAGTAAGACTCAATGCCCGGTGACTGCAGAAGATAGAGAAAAGATGAGTGTCATCCCCTATGCTTCGGCCATAGGCTCTATCATGTATGCAATGCTGTGCACAAGACCCGATGTCAGCCTTGCCATAAGTATGGTCGGAAGGTTTCAAAGTGATCCAGGGATGGAACACTGGACGGCGGTCAAGAATATCCTGAAGTACCTGAAAAGGACTAAGGACATGTTTCTCGTTTATGGAGGTGATCAAGAGCTCGTCGTAAAGGGTTACGTCGATGCAAGCTTTGACACTGATCCGGATGACTCTAAGTCGCAAACCGGATACGTGTTTATTCTTAATGGGGGTGCGGTTAGCTGGTGCAGTTCCAAGCAAAGCGTGGTAGCAGATTCTACATGCGAAGCGGAGTACATTGCTGCCTCGGAGGCGGCGAAGGAAGGTGTCTGGATGAAGGAGTTCATGACAGATCTTGGAGTAGTGCCTAGTGCGCTTAACCCAATGACTCTGTTTTGTGATAATACTGGTGCCATTGCTCTAGCCAAGGAACCAAGATTTCACAAGAGGACCAGACATATAAAGCGACGCTTCAATTCCATCCGCGATTACATCAAGGAGGACGACATAAATATTTGCAAAGTACACACGGATCTAAATGTTGCAGATCCGATGACTAAACCTCTTCCAAGGGCTAAACATGAACAACACCAGAACTGCATGGGTGTTCGATTCATTACAATGTAAATCACATAGTGATGTGAACTAGATTATTGACTCTAGTGCAAGTGGGAGACTGTTGGAAATATGCCCTAGAGGCAATAATAAATTGGTTATTATTATATTTCCTTGTTCATGATAATCGTTTATTATCCATGCTATAATTGTATTGATTGGAAACTCAAATACATGTGTGGGTACATAGACAACACTGTGTCCCTAGTAAGCCTCTAGTTAACTAGCTCGTTGATCAAAGATGGTTAAGGTTTCCTAGCCATTGACATGAGATGTCATTTGATAACGGGATCACATCATTAGGAGAATGATGTGATGGACAAGACCCAAACTAAGAACGTAGCTTTTGATCGTGTCAGTTTATTGCTATTGTTTTCTGCATGTCAAGTATCTGTTCCTTTGACCATGAGATCATGCAACTCACTGACACCGGAGGAATACCTTGTGTGTATCAAACGTCGCAACGTAACTGGGTGACTATAAAGGTGCTCTACAGGTATCTCCGAGGGTGTCTGTTGGGTAGGCATGGATCAAGACTGGGATTTGTTACTCCGTATGACGGAGAGGTATCTCAGGGCCCACTCGGTAATACAACATCACAATGAGCCTTGCAAGCAATGTGACTAAAGTGTTAGCCACGAGATCTTGTATTACGGAACGAGTAAAGAGACTTGCCGGTAACGAGATTGAACTAGGTATAGTGATACCGACGATCGAATCTCGGGCAAGTAACATACCGAAGAACAAAGGGAACAGCATACGGGATTAACTGAATCCTTGACATAGAGGTTCGACCGATAAAGATCTTCGTAGAATATGTAGGAGCCAATATGGGCATCCAGGTCCCGCTATTGGTTATTGGCCGTAGAGGTGTCTCGGTCATGTCTACATAGTTCTCGAACCCGCAGGGTCTACACACTTAACGTTTGGTGACGATTAGTATAATTGAGTTATTATGTTGGTGACCGAAAGTTGTTCGGAGTCCCGGATAAGATCCCGGACATGACGAGGATCTCCGGAATAGTCCAGAGGTAAAGATTGATATATGTGATAATAGTGTTTCAATCTCCGGAAGAGTTCCAGAGTTCACCGGAAGGGGTTCCGGATGTTTACCGAAGTGTTCGGGTGCAACAACACTTTATATGGGCCAAGGGATAAAAGCCCACAAGGTATTGGAAAGTGCAAAAAGTAGTTTTGCTGCCGCGTAAGCGGTACTACCGCTTGGTGAAGCGGTACTACCGCCCGAGCGGTACTACCGCTTGTGTGAAGCGGTACTACCGCCCAAGCGGTACTACCGCTTGTGTGAAGCGGTACTACCGCTTGTGCGCGGCTGTGCACGGTTCGGCAGGGATCCGAGTTGGACTCTTTCCCTGCGGGCCAAACCGACCTTGTGCGGGCAAAACCGACCCGGAGGAGGCTTTTACTCCAAGTTTAGACCCCAAGGCTCAACATATAAATAGAGGGGCAGGGCTAGCACACGGGAGACATCAAGATTTCCCCAAGCCGTGTGCGGCAACCCTAACCCTCTAGTTCCTCCGTCATAATCTCCGTAGTGCTTGGCGAAGCCCTGCAGAGATTGTTCCTCACCACCATCACCACGCCGTCGTGCTGCTGGAACTCAACCACTACTTCACCATCGCTCGCTGGATCGAGGAGGTGAAGGCGTCATCAAGCCGTACGTGTGTTGAACGCGGAGGTGCCGTCCGTTCGGCACTAGATCGGAAGGATCGTGATTGGATCGCGGGACGCTCGGCGATTTGGATCGCGAAGACGTTCGACTACATCAACCGCGTTTATTAACGCTTCCGCCTAGCGATCTACAAGGGTATGTAGATTCACTCTCCCTCTCGTAGATGCTCATCACCATGGATAGATCTTATGTGTGCGTAGGAAAATTTTTGTTTCCCATGCAACGTTCCCCAACACCTACGTCCTGCTCGATTGTATTGATGTGATTGTATGAAGGTTACAGAGCTGATCTACCTCGAGATCGACTGGGCTAAACCCTAGGTAATGGATATCAGGATTCTCCCCCTACGGACTAAACCTCCTGGTTTATATAGACACCAGGGGGTCCTAGGGTTACATATGGTCGGTTACCATCAGGGATAAACATGCCGATTACGCCATCTATTCCTTGGAGGAGACGCCAAGACTTCGGAGGTTTCCTTCTGACACACGGGGTCGTCCCCAATCCGACCTTCCATCGACGTGCAGAGAGAGCGGCCCACCAGTCCGGCCTATGAGAGATAGGCCGGCAGCCCGAGTACCCCCTAATCCGGGACACCCTCAGGCGGGATGAAAGAGTTGAGTGGAGGATTTTGCCGTGAAAACAGTATAACCAGTTACAAAAGCGCTGGCTCTGGCTTAGTTTTGGGTGGGCCTAAGGTGTCGAGTCCTACTTGACTCGTGTCGAATTCCCCAAAAGCCTCTTCTTCTTTGGTTCCGATTTACAGAAAAATTACAGTCCGAACTGCTCCGCGAATCGATGGGAGTCCGGACTGTTTTATATTACGACCAAACCGAGAACAGGTTCTCCCCGTGCTGTACTGACGCGCTGCCAGTCACCGCGCCGGCCTCCCTTCCTCCTCCACCAGCCCCGCCCCGCCCCGACAAGCCCCGTGAAAAAGGGCCCGAATCCCAAGAGTCCCTCTCCCCATCCCACAAGCAAAAGATTTCTGATCAGGACACTGTACTGATCGTCTCTGACCCACCTCCCCTCCCTTCTTCCCCAGTTCCCCTTCTCCCATTGATCGCTCCTGCTCTGCTTTTCTCCACACACAGCAGAGCACAGCCACCACCGCCGCCTTGACTGTCTCGAAGCGACTCCTCTCCTCCTCCAAGGCGGCCAAGAACACCACAAACAAACCAACCCCCTTTCCCCTCCTCGCAAATGCCGCCTGCTTGCTCGGGTGCTCGCGCCTGACTGAGCGGCTAGGGCGAGCGAGACTTTTTTCTTCAGCGGGCTGTTGTTCGCTCCCTTTTATGCGTAATCGAAGTTGGGGCTGTTCGCTGTCGGATGCTCCAACTGAATAATTTGATGGTGCTCTGCTCTGTCTGTGTGTCGTCCGTGCGCTCGGGTTTAGAGGGGGTTTCTGTCCACGTCTCATGGAAGTGCAACTGGCATGTGCTTGGCAATGCAAATTCAATAGCTTTTGGTTTGCTCAGTGCTGATTGCCATTTCTGGACAGTACTAACATGATTGTTGCACACTTGCACGCTTGGTGATAGAATGGATACATGGCTGTAAGGAAAGTACATGTTGCTGTTGGTGCCATATGTGTTACTCGTTCGGGTTAACTAGATGTCATGCATGATTCTTATGTTGAGTTACTGACTGAGTGTAGGTGCTCACTGCTCTTGAAAAGAATGACACACTGATTTGCTATGCCCATGATGTACCATCATTTGTCAAGTCTACTAGTGAGCTGTAGCATCATCTTGCCTGTCCCATTCCAGAAAACTCTAGATAATACACAGCATAAGCTGTCGGGAGATGGTAGGCGTGCAGCTTATGCCGCGATGTTGTACCATTTGGTGGCAGAAAATATAAATTGTTTTGCTATGAAAAATATTGTGTCTACGATTGAGTGCGGTAACCTCCTTGTGATATGGGCAGCTTAAGCCCTGTATTGATCATTGCTTCTTCTTCCGGTATATGAAATTGAAATTGACTCTGCTAGCATTAATTGCATGCCATTTATGTGCTCAACGAACTGTTGGAGAATCTTTTGCTAGCTATAATCATATCTCTCTCATTTATCACCTCATTTGTGTTTAGGTTGTGACCATTCCCCGCAACTTCAAGTCACTTGATCACTATCTCGTATCGTTTCGTGTGCCTCTGATTGAAGAAACAAGGTCAGATCTATGCTCATGCCTTCAACTCATCAGTGAAGCACCCTCGTCCAAAATACGTTCCATGGAGGTAGCAGGGAAATCAGGATTATACTTTATGGATGTGGACTTCTGGGATAATGATGCTGGTTTTTCTACTGGGAATTATACTGTGAGGAATGGTGACATATTTATTTTGTCTAGCATAAAACCTGAATCTGCAGAGGACTTAAACCGCAATGGTGGGACATACTGCTTGGCAATGGTTACTGAGGTTTCTATGGATGATGAATACCAGAAGGGCTTCATAGTCAAAGTTGCAAAGAATATTGGTTTGGAAGAAGACTTAAACAAACTCAAACATGCAATGTTTCTCAACAATATCACAACAAACATGCGGATATGGAAAGCACTTACCTTTGATAGGCACATGGACAACAATTTCACAGTAATCAAGTCCCTCTTAGACCCCACAAATCTGGTAATATGACATGAATACTTGCGTTTTAGTTTTACTAGCTATTTTCATTACCATTATAAATTGGTATGGGACCTAACCTTTTGAGTTCCTCTTTGTTGGCTCTGTTCCAGGGTGAGGATGTTTGCGGTGTCTGTATTAAACAGGATGGGGGCTGTTTGGCTTCTTTCACAGAGCAACTACTTTCGATTAAGCTTAATCGATCACAAGTGGATGCTATTGAATCTGTCATCTCAGCTGTGCAATGTGGGCATGTGAACTTATATGGGGTCCACCAGGTACTGGAAAGACCAAGACGGTTAGCGCTTTATTGTGGGTTTTGGCGTGTTTGAAATGCAGAACTCTTACTTGTGCTCCCACTAATGTTGCTGTTGTTGGAGTTTGCACTCGTTTCCTTCAAAAATTGAAGGATTTCAATGAGCACATTGATGACAATGGTCCACCTTTTTCTCTTGGAGATATCTTGCTATTTGGGAGCAGGTCTAACATGGACATCACCGATGATCTTCAGGAAGTTTTCTTGGATTTTCGTGTTGACGAACTTGTTGAATGCTTTTCATCGTCGTCAGGATGGAACTACAGAATAGCTTCAATGGTATCCTTTTTAGAAGATTGTGCTTCACGGTATGATGTGCTTCTTGAGGATGATGGCAAAATTGATCCAATGTGCTTTCTTGATTTCACAAAGAAGCAATTTGATGTGATAGCAATAGCTCTGAAAAGATGCATACTGAATTTGTGGGTTCATCTTCCTGGAAGATGTTTTTCTCATGATAGTGTCATAAATATATCTACGTTGCTTAATATGCTGGAAAAATTTGGTGCCCTTCTGTGCGAGGTAGACTTGACCGATGAGTGCTTGAAAAGGGGCCTTGGTTGTCTGTGAACTGTAAACTCTGTTTGTGCAAAGCCTATATCTTCTATTGAGAAGGAACTGGATGAAGCAAGGTATACATGCATTAAATTGCTTAATGATCTGCTACACTCTCTCAACTTAACCACTGGAGTAGACAAAAACTGGGTCAAGAACTACTGCATATGTAATGCAACACTTCTTTTCTGTACCACCTCTAGCTCTTATCGGTTACATCACATGGATATTGCACCCCTCGATGTATTAATTACTGATGAGGCTGCTCAAGTGCGGGAGTGTGAATTGGTGATCTCACTACGGCTACATTGGCTAAAACATGTTGTTTTGGTAGGGGATGACTGTCAGCTGAGTGCGATGGTTAAAAGCAAAGTAAGGTTTTGCCTCACCCTCTTTATACTGTTTGTTTCATTTCTTAGTCACTGCTGCATTTATCAACAAGATAAAGTTGTGATACTGAAATGCCACAACACTTTTTTCTTGAAAAATAAATGTGAAGGTCATATCTTCCTTTTATGTTCTGTTTGTTATTGATCTGTTTTTGATAATCTTAATCCTTACCTTTAATTGATTATCTCCAGGTATGTAAAGAAGCTGGATTTGGAACAAGTCTTTTTAAGAGATTGGTTATGCTAAAATTTGAAAAACATCTGCTGAATATACAGTATCGCATGAATCCTTGTATCAGCTTATTTCCAAATGCTCAATTTTATGAGAGGAAGATTTTAGATGGTTCCAATGTCCTGTCTCCTAGCTATAATAAGGATTTCACATGCCTACCTTTTGGCAGCTACACATTAATAAATGTCACTGATGGAAGGGAAGACAAAGAGGGCACAGGAAACAGTCGGAGAAACATGGTTGAAGTTGCTATTGTTTTGCACCTAATCCATACCATCTTTAAATGTATGTCTAAGCTGAAATCTATCATTTGCTTAACCTTAATATCCTTTCCAGTTATTAATTTTTTTATGAAGCTACTTGGCTAGTATAACATGGTACCCAAAAAAAAAAGTCTAATATAACACGGGATCTTTAGAAGCTTACATGGTCTTCCTTTCTTGTACTGCATATTGCATAACCTTCATTGACAGAAAGGTCTACAATAATCTACGTTCAAGAGTCCAGTTTTCTATATGTGTATCTCGTGATCATAATTGCATCATTTCAGCTTTATGAAAATTCAATTCTACTGCCCTGTTGTATGCTAGACAATTTACTACATTTTTATTTAGAAAAAGGAGTACATTTAGTAGATAACATGAAGGCTTAAACATTATGCTCTATTAGAGTTGTTATCCACTGCATGGACCCACTTAAGCAACTTTTTATTATCGTCAGAGTGGAAAAGCAATGACATGTCAATGATTTGGTGATGCAGCATCAACTTAAGTTTGCTGAAGAAAATTCTTTCAGTAAGCTTGTCCAAAATTTGACCACTCAAGTTTTTTCTGCAGCTTGGAAAAAGACAGGCCAAGGTTTCAGCATCGGTGTGGTCTCTCCATATAATGCTCAAGTTGATGCAATTAAAACTAGACTTGGCAAAAAATATGATACATGTGATGGCTTTCATGTGCGGGTGAAGTCCATTGATGGTTTCCAAGGAGAAGAGGATGATATAATAATACTATCAACTGTTAGATCCAATGGGAGAGGAGTTGTTGGATTTCTTGCTGATAACCAAAGAACAAATGTTGCTCTTACTAGAGCAAGGTGTGCATCAATTTTTTTGTGATCCCTTGTTTTTAGTAATGTTCAAAGTGTGTAAGACTGATGATATAAATCAGCTGATTGATGTTTTATTTCATGCAGGCACTGTCTTTGGATTGTTGGGAATGCTCAGACACTGTATACAAGTGGGACCGAATGGACAGACTTTGTTGCTGATGCAGAAAGACGTAAATGTGTTTTCAGTGCCACTAATGATGCAACCATCTGTAGGTTGGTTTTGCAAGTAAAGCAAGAGCTTGATGAACTTGATGATCTTCTTATTAATGCTGATTCTGTGGTTTTCAGCAATACCAGATGGAAGGTAAGTACCATGGTTTTAACCAGTTTGGCTTTGAACATACTTTCATACTTTCTAATATGTCACTGCACTTAAATTACCAAATGCGAACAACATGTATGTACATGTGTCTTGTGAGACTCATGCTTGTTGTCAGGGAGTTAGGGTTTACTGATTATACACTTACTTTATAGTGTGATTTTGTGTGTGCTCATGAATAGACATGTCTCACTTTCTGGAATCATGTATGTGGTTCGCTTGTCTCTGCTAGGCTGTTTCCTCTGTAATAGGATTGTGAGAGAATTGTAATTAAGATTTTCAGGGACATGTGCTACTTTGTACCATGTTTCGTCAGTTATATGGTTCTTTTCTATAGAGTACATACCATCTTGTAGCCTCCTAGTTTTCTTGAAGAACATACTGTTCTTTCATTTTTCTCGTATACACATTTTCTCAGGTTCCGTTTTTTTGTATTTGTAAATTCAACAGGTCATTCTTAGCGACGAGTTTAGGAAGTCCTTCACCAAACTAAAATCACCACAGCTCAGGAGGGAAATACTCCAAAAGCTTATCAAACTTGGAGGTGGTTGGAGGACAACAGTAAAGAACCTTGATATACCAGGTGTTTCTCATCTTGCAAAAGTATACAATGTTAGGGATCTGTATCTTGTATGGAGTACTGACATGGAGAAAACCGAAAGAAAGTCTTTCCAGATAATAAAAATTTGGGACCTACTGTCACCGCAAAATGTTGCAAGAACTGTTCAACGTCTCGAGAATTTGTTTTCCATGTACACAGATGATTACCTGGATCACTGCAGGAGAGTGCAGACACAGGGGTATGAGTCGTTTATTGTTAATGGACTATACTCTGGTCTCTTCAATTTTTCATTATCCTTTGATGTTTATTGATCAACTTCTTTGTAAATATCATGCCTAGAAATGAAATGCATGTAGACATTCTTATAATTTTTGCCCTCCTTTTTGTCGTGGATAACAGGAAACTGGAAGTTCCTGTGGTTTGGGATGTTGGGCATGATATTATTCGCTATAACATGGATTGCAAAGTTGATGCTCATGAAGAGCATGGTCTTGTGGATACATCATATGCCATGGAAAATTCAAAAGTAAGCGAAAGCTTCTTGCTGATGAAATTATACTCTTTATCATCTGGAATAGCAAAGCATTTGCTGACAGCTACTAATGGGTCTGAAATCAACATCCCCTTTGAACTGAGTGATGAAGAGCAGGTGATTATCCAATTCCCGCTCACTAGTTTTATACTTGGGAGGTCGGGCACGGGAAAAACCACTGTATTGACAATGAAAATGATTCAAAAAGAGCAACTCTCATTGATCGCATCCCAAGGTCTAAATTTCAATGGAGCTGATTTGTCTGCGGCAGATGACAATAAACTTATGCCACTAAAGAATGGAGGAGAAAGTTCTGTGAAACAACTATTTATCACTGTGAGCCCAAAGTTATGTTCAGCCATAAAAGATTACATCTGCAGACTTAAAAGGTAAGTCTGTTGAATTGGACCCCTATATAAAAGTACTACATATGTTCACACCATTTTGGAAATGATTTTGATACAGCCATTTAAAGTGGACAGAAATGTGTTCACGAGTTGGCTCAACTTTTTTCACTGTACTCCGTTCTACTGTAGTATTTTTCTAACCTCAGACTCTTTAGATCCTCTGTCTACCCTGTTAAGGGTCATTTGAAATGCATTTTCTCTTTAAGATATGATTTTCGGAATTATAAAAAACACTACAAGTACAGGGAGCTACCTCAGTGGGAAGACAAATCATGAGTACCACTCGCAGGCCATGCTGGGCTGGGCGTGCACTCACATGACTAGCCAACTGAGCCATGCTTGGTGCTCTTTTATTGAATTGAATGAAGTTACCTATGAAAAATTTGCTACTTTCTACTGGTCTCGTTTTAATAAAGATCTGACCAAGAAATTTGATGCGTCCACTGTGTTCACTGAAATAGTTTCTCACATTAACACATTAAGGGCGCATATCAAGCAAGCGGACCTTATACTGGCAAACTGGGAAGGCAAGATTATGTGATGCTCTCAGATAAAAGATTTTCATCTTTGAACAAAGAGAAAAGAAATAAAATTTATGATATATTCCTTGAATATGAGAGTATGAAATGCACTGCCAAGGAGTTTGATTTGTCAGATTTTGTCAGTAGTCTTCACACTAGTCTTGTATCTGATGGCTACAATGGAGATTTGGTGGATTTTGTTTACATAGATGAGGTACAGGATCTGACCATGACACAAATAGCACTTCTTAAGTATGTCTGCAGGAACATCAAGGAAGGCTTCCTTTTTGCTGGTGACACTGCACAGACTATAGCAAGGGGTATCGATTTCAGGTTTGAAGATATCCGTTCACTTTTTTATACTGCATTCCTCACAGAAACTGAGTCGTCTAATCAAGGACTTAAACATGGGGGGAAATCCCATCTCTCTGATATGTTCCAATTGTCTCAAAATTTCCGCACACATTGTGGCATCCTCCGTATGGCACAAAGTATCATGAGGCTTCTGTGCATCTTTTTCCCATCAAGTGTTGACAAGCTTCCAGAGACTGGACTGGTATATGGAGAAGCTCCTGTGCTGCTGGAGTCTGATAACGATGAAAATGCTATTATGAGAATTTTTGGAGAAAACAAAAGTCAACATGGTAATCTGCATGGGTTTGGTGCTGAGCAAGTCATATTAGTTCGTGATGATGCTACCAAAAAACAAATTATTGATGTTGTTGGTAAACAAGCTCTTGTTCTGACTATTGTTGAATGTAAGGGCCTTGAGTTTCAGGTACGGGCCTATATATTCAGTTTCGTCTTTGTTCATTTTGCAAAATATTTCAATTGTAAAATGTGCTGTTTCAAAATGTTGAGTGTACTTACTTCAGAGGTATTGTGTAGGATGTGCTGTTGTACAACTTTTTTGGTTCGTCGCCTTTAAGAAATAAATGGAGAGTTCTGTATGGCCACATGAAAGATAAAGCCATTATAGCACACTCCGAGGAGATCTCTCACCCAGGTTTTGACAGAAGCAAGCATTATCTACTCTGTTCAGAGCTGAAGCAACTCTATGTTGCAATCACACGCACTAGGCAAAGATTGTGGATATGCGAAAATACAGATGATTACTGTCGACAAATGTTTGACTACTGGAAGAAGTTGTGTCTTGTAGAAGTTAGATTACTTGATTCTTCCCTCATTCAGGCCATGCAAACAGGGAGCAGCATTGATGATTGGAGGCTACGGGGAACCAAGGTTAGTGATCTTTACTTGTTTGGTCTGGAAAGCCAATTTTAGTTTATCATGCTATATGCATTATGTTGCCTAGTGAGTGTTCTTAATCTTGTTAAATTCATGGGGTTTTTGTTTCTCACAATTGTTCTATGTACACATATTTCTTGTTAGGCGGGTCATGGCCACTTACAGTTTTTCTGTACTTGTCTTTTACCATTGTTATTCCATGTCACAAGTTCTCTCTTTTTTTGTAGTTATTCAATGAGGGGCAATTCGAGATGGCTACTATGTGTTTCGAAAAGGCTGGTGATGCACACAGAGAGAAGTGGGCAAGAGCTGCTGGACTTGTGGTGACTGCTGACCATGCCATCTCCACAAATTTGGAGTTAGGCAAGGCATCATTGCAAACAGCATCAGAGATTTACGAGTCCATAGGAATGCATGAGAAAGCTGCTACGTGTTATATCAAATTAGGCGACTACAAAAGAGCAGGTCGGACAACTCTGCATAATTTCCAAGCTGTGTCCATTTGAGATTTCGTCATATCGTAACGGTCTACAAATGGCAAGTTGTTCTTAAAAGAGTTGCGTTATAAGTAAATGCCATCAAATCTCAAAATATTGTTTTGAAATGATACCCCTACTTAAATTGCAGATACACTAATTCTTACCTTTCATATGGAGTGTTACCTCACGCTAGAAAGCTTTGTCCGACTAAACATTGTGTTCCTTGCATTGCCTTAGGTATGCTCTACATGCAAAACTGTGGTACTTCTAGACTTGAGGATGCTGGTGACTGCTATGCTAGGGCTGAATGCTGGTCGGAGGCAGCTGAAGTGTTCTTCAAAGCTAAATGTTACACCAAGTGTTTCTCCATGTGCTCAAAAGGAAAACAATTATTCAATCGGGGCTTGCAGTTTCTGCAACAGTTGGAGGAGGAACATTTGCTTGAGGATTCAAAATCCTTGGAGGTTTCTGCAATTAGATCAAAGTATCTAGAGAATTGTGCTCAGCATTATTTTGAGTGTGGTGACATGAAGCGTATGATGCCTTTTGTTAAGGCTTTCAGTTCTATGGATAATGTACAGACATTTTTGAAGTCTAGGAATCTTCTTGAGGAACTGTTTAGTATAGAGATGGAAAAGGGCAATTTCGTTGAAGCTGCATGGATAGCAAAGCATAAAGGAGATGTCTTACTGGAGGTGAAAATGCTTGAGAAGGCAGATTTGTTTGAGGATGCAACACGGCTTCTCCTCCTCCACATCATTGTAAATTCCTTGTGGTTTTTAAATAATAAAGGGTGGCCTCCCAAAAGAAATCCAGAGAAGGAACAGTTGCTTGCAGAAGCCAAAGAGATGGCGAAGAAGGTCTCTGATTGCTTCTACTGCTGACGATGCCATTCTATTCGCCAACCCGGTCAAGCAGGAGATTGACGCCCTAATGGAGATCCTTGTCAAGTTCGGCGAAGCAACGGGCCTCAAAGTGAACACTGACAAATCTTCCGTAGCCGCGATCCGATGCGACGACATCAACCTGCAAGACGTGTTACAGAGCTTCGGTGGAAAACTAGTAAATTTCCCAATTAGATATCTAGGGCTCCCAGTCACCGTCTCTAGGCTTAGGGGTGTTCATCTTCAGTTCATCCTCGACCGGATCAGCGCGAAATTAGCTGGGTGGAAGGGACGACTGCTCTCCTTGGCAGGCAGGCGGGTGCTGGTCCGCTGTGTGCTCACGGCCATGCCAACATTCGCCCTCTCGGTCCTCCGGGTGCCGGCAAAGTTCTTCAAAGACATTGACAAATCACGCCGGCGATTCCTTTGGGCAGGTGACAAGGAGCTCAATGGTGGCCATTGCAAGGTCAGTTGGAAGCTTGTCTGCTCCCCAATTCAGCACGGCGACCTAGGCATCCAGAACCTACAAAAGTTCAGCAGAGCCCTCCGGCTCCGCTGGCTCTGGCTAGCCTGGATGGACCCAACTCGACTGTGGGCGGGAGGGATCGCCACCTCCATGCGACGACGGGGACCGCGCACTCTTCACTCAGGCAACTAGAGTCACTATCGGCGACGGCAACACGGCCTCGTTCTGGCACTGCAGGTGGCTAGGAGAGCACACTCTGAAGGAGGACTTCCCAGCTCTCTTCAGGCACTCCAGGAGAAAGAACAGAACAGTTGCGGCAGCCACGAGAAACCAGACATGGATCAAAGACCTCGCCCACGGAGACATAGGCGCCATCACGCAGGATTTCCTCCTCCTCTGGCGCAAGCTCTCCGATGAGGGAATTAGGCTGTCTCCCACGACCCAGGACTCCATCCGCTGGACTGAAGCTGCCTCGGGCCACTACACCACCAAATCAGCATACCTCCTGCAATTCCCTCCACCCACAGACGCAACGCTCAAGTCTACCATATGGCGACCATGGGCGCCCGCGCGGATGAAAATTTTCTTCTGGCTCTTGCAAAAGGACAGGCTGTGGTGTAACGATCGTCTGCAGCGCCGCGGCTGGCCAAATGGTTACTTCTGTCAACTGTGCCTCTGGCAGCTCGAATCCTCTTCGCACCTCTTCTGGAGCTGCCCGCTCGCCGTGGAGATTTGGACGAAGGCCTGCACATGGCAGGGGTGCTCGGCGTTAAACCCGGCCAACTGGACACGGGAACAGAGCAATTCGGAGTGCATACAGAGCATCATTCAAAGAGCAACCCCGGGTCAGGGAAGGAAAGCCATCAAATCGATGATCATCCTCACATGCTGGGAAATATGGCAAGAGAGGAATAACTGCACGTTCAGAAACAAAACGGCATCGGCCTCGGAGGTGATCACCAAGATCAGACAGAGAATGGAGCTATGGACGCTCGCAGGAGCTAAAGCATGGCAGGCCCCGTTCGAGGACATCATAACGAGAGATTAGGCTAACCTCCGTGAGCCTACGAGCTCACATTTCATGTAATTTTTTCTCTTCACCCACCAGATCACTTGATCTAACCTTGTTTTCCGCTCTCCTCTGCTATATCAACATGAACGCCAGCAATCTTGCTGGATCTGTCAAAAAAAAAATTGCTTCTACTGCTTTGTTTGCCTGGAAGCTGATGCACTGTCAGATGTGATCAAGTCTCTTCCCGATTTAACTTGCACTTTGCTTGAGGGCAGAAAATGTGGGAACTTGTTTGTTGAATTTATTGCTTCCCGTTCGATTATTGATGTTCATCTTCAGTCTCGAACCTCTGGATACAATTTAGAGACAGGGCCAGGATCTGAAGAAGAAAATAGTTGTAATGATATGCTGGCTTCTAATCAGATGTCACCCCAGACTCTGTTTAATGCCTGGAATCACTGGAAGTCGATCATACTCAATGTACTATCTCATCTTCGCCACACTGACGGTCCAGAATTAAATGATTATGCAGTTATGTATGAAGACCTTTTCGCCAAGTACTTTGGGTTGAGAAAAGATGATGACGTTGACAGATATGTGGTACTTAACATGAATGCAAGTTGGCTTTCTAATGCTGGCATAAGTTCTTTGCAGCAAGATGGCAACAGATGTTTACTGGATGCCCCTCGGTGTCATTCGTGTGCTCAGTATTTCTGGATGAATGAGATGTCTTCTGTTGGTTTCAGTGTACTTAAGAAGTTGGAGTCATTTGTTCAAATTTCTCCAAAGCCAGAATCTTTGTATACCCTGGTGAGAACAAACGTTATTATAAATGAGATAGAAAAGTTTTTGGAAGAACCACAGTTCAGTATGCCAAAAATGAAGTTAAGAAGCTTCTTTGCTCTATGTGAGCGTCACTTCTTTGAGTTAATTTTTCTTGCGTGGAGAGATGGAACAACGAGGAGCCTCTTGCGTATACTTGACTCACCAGCCGCATATGGATTGATAGCTGATTCTCTTAGTGCACACCTTCGGCGAACAGATAAAAATTTGACTCATGGGCATCTTGGGAGAACAACCATGCTTCTGCTTCATACAGCACAACTGGATGGTGCGCTACTTTCAAGACTAGTACATTACCTGGACAACAATTCCAGGTGGGCAGATTTTTATCGATGCTTGAAGAGATTTCTTGATACTGGTGTTGATAGGCCCCCCTTGATCTTGAACTTTAAGCGTGCTCTTGAGTTCACCTTCAGTCGTGTGATGCGGAGGGATGAACGGGACTATATATCCCCAATATGCTATGTGGGTCTGATGGAGTGCCTTGGTTTCATGGCTTCATCATACCTTCTACAGAAAGGTTGTGTATACTGCACGAAGTCTCTGTTGGTGAATATGCTGGAGTGCCGTACCAGCAAGGTTTACCTTGATACCTGCCTGGCATCTAATTCGAGCCCAGATTACGATCTTGATCGTTTGGCATTCTCATCGGGGCGTTTCATATTTGAGGCAGTTATGACTCTGTTGACAGAGAAGGATATGCTCTGGGAATGGGTACAGAAGACGTCAAGTCCTAGTTCATACTCGGAGGTCCTCCGGAGACTAGTGGTCACACTTTATCCTCTGATCCTAACTCATGAGCTTGTGTTCAAAAAAGGAACCCTGACTCATGATCTGCAGAATTGCTATGATCTCACAAGCACTCTTCAGCGGTGCAGATTCTTTGTGGATTTACCTTTGGAGTTCTCTGAGAAGATGGTCCGTGCTTTGCAAATAAGGCCTCGCATGCCGAGCAACTTCACAAAAGTGCTTGCTGATGCACTGGACGCAGTCGGAGATCGTATGGTAGTTATAGTGGGCTCACGCAAAGCCCGAGCAGCCTGTCCAAACTTAAATGCTTGCTTACATGATTAGCAAGGAGGAATTGTATGATGTTCCGAAGATAATGGCTCTTCTTCGTTCTGAAGAGCCAAGCTGTGTAAAGCAAGAGGCTGCACTGCCAGAAAAATCTGATGGTAACGAAAACATTCCTAAGGCTGTACAAGATACTAATAAGGCGGAGAGTACAGGTGAAATATCTTTAAGTGATGAGAATGCTCCCTTCTGGGATATGTTTGAGAGGTTTCAAGTCAACAAGCAAGGCCAGGTGAGCTTCATATGTTACAATGCTTGTTTTGTTATTTTTCACTTTGTCGCATTGCTTTGCAACTGCCAAGTTATTCTAAAAGCTGATTTTCTGCAGAAAGATGCAAGATTCATGGTCCAATTCCTTGGGAGTACCCTTTCATGGCTGGAGCAAACTGGCTTCCAAGAAAATATTGATGCACAATTGTTGGAAGAGGTCAGGCACATCTGCGGTCAGTTCGAAGAGCGTTCTGCCAGGTAAGCCAATGTTGAATTAGCACCAGCTCCGATCTTGTTGTATAATTACAGTAGTGCAATTGGTAGACAGGCATGGCTAACATCTTTGTAATAACACATCCTCCTTTTTTGTGCATGATGTGTACTACCTCTGTAAACAAATGTAGGACTGGAAAAACGTCTTACATTTGTGTACAGAGAGTACCTTCTAGTGTAAAACATGACTAGGTGATCCCTAATTCTTGTGCCATTTGTTTGCGCAGGACGGAGAAGACAGCTTGTCTGACTCTGGAGGATCTATACTCAATGTGGCAAGATGGTGAGAGGAAACTGCAGATGATCATCAGCTTCCTGTGTTTTGAAAGGGCGCCCACGAAGGAGGACGATAGGACAAACGAAGTTGACGAATGGACTGGGTGCTCAGACAACGAGACCGATGTCCAGTCGCAGACTGACGAAGCCGACGAACGGACTGGATGCGACAACGAGGCGGAATGGGTGAAGGAGGAGGAAGCGGCGGCACAAAAGGCGGCTCGGATGAAGAAGAGCAAGAAGAAGCCCAAACAACCGCACAAAGGTTGTTTCAAGAGGTGAGGTGATGTAGCGGCTGTAGTTCCCCGCCTGCATTGGAGAAACTTGTTTTGTACCGTACCTGTAAAACTTGTTTCGCTTGATGTACGTACTATGTATCAATGTATGTATGTATGGTTTGCTGCTTTGGTTGCATTTTGTTTTTCCTAGGTGCTGATCAATCTAAATGCTATAGTACTCATCCGTTACTTTTTCCATCACTCGCGTCGTCCGGCAACAATGATCTCTGAAAAAGAAACGACCGGCCCTTCACAAATGGCGAGTACTCTGCGCCGGTCAGCCGGCCCAAACTTTGGGCCGGTCCAACCCTGGCTGTTAGATGCGATGTGTGGAAACCGTCAGATCGAAGAATCCTGTCCCCATTCCCGTATTCCCCGCACGCACGACTCTCTCTTCCCCACCTCCTCATCTCAAATCGGGAGAGAACGTCCAGGATGGGAACAAGACGACGAAGCTCGCCAGATTGTCATTGTTTGCTGGATCGCCTTCGCTTGTCGGATCGCCGCCGCTCACGACGGCGAGGCCGCACGTTGTCTCCGGCGACGGTGCTTGCCAAGGAACCTCCCCCGCTCTCAATTTCTTGCTGCAGATCCCGTCCTTGACCGGTTGCAACTTCCCCATCGGTCGGTGGCAAGTTGCCACCGACGGTCCATGGTTGCAGCACTCCGATGCGTCGCCCCGGCCTTGCCGTCGACTGCATGAGTTTCCGTGACAAACGGCACCAATCACACCATAGAACGGATGTAGCAAAAAGTAATGGCGGTTGCAGAAAAAACGCCATCGTCGTCACTGCGGGTCGCAACTCGCCATGAATGGACGTAGCAAAAACATTTGGCGGTTATAGCAAAAATCGACGACGGTTGCAGCGAAATCATCATCGCCGATTGAAGACGGTTGCAGCAAAAGCCGGTGGTAGCAAAAGAATACACTGGTTCCAGGAAAATCCAAAGACGGTAGTAGCACAAAAAGGTGCTAGGTCCAGCAAAAACTAAGAGAACGGTAGCAAAAAAAACATCTGGTTCCAGCAAAACTCAAAGACAGTGGTAGCAAAAATGGTGCTAGTTCCAGCAAAAACCAAAACAATGGTAGGAAAAAAAAAGAGCACTGGATCGACATTTTCTCTTCTGTTTTTTCCTGTCCCTTGGATGTTCATCTGATGCCATGGAATTAAAGTGACTGAAACAACAACAAAAATTCAGATATACCTGACTAACGCATAGCGGCATAGGTGCTGCCCCTCTTCTCTTTCTTTTTTCCTTTTTTGGATTTGGAGGGAAGCCGCGGTCGGGACATCCTTCCTCTTTCCCCTGTCCGCCTAAAACCCCACTCCAGTATCCTCTCGCTATCGCCATTCTCCATTCTCCAAGCTCTGCGATGGGCGCCGCCGCGGCCACTCTGCGGAAGACGGCGGCGGACGGCTCCGGGGACGAGGAGGTGGAGGAGGAGGGGTGCCGCATCTGCCGCCTCCCCGCCAAGCCGGGCCGCCCCCTGCGCCACCCCTGCGCCTGCCGCGGCAGCATCCGCTTCGTCCATGACGACTGCCGGCTCCGGTGGCTCGCCACCACCCGCAAGCGCCGCTGCGAGGTACGTATCACCCTCCCTCCTCCCCCGCCTAGGGTTTCCACCCTCTCCCAGCAGACCATGCCCTGCCGCGCGCGGGCCGCCATGAATTTGGTCCGTCCGCTCGTCGCCCGTCGCTGATTCCGGCAGATCCGCCGCCGTGCTCGCGCTTAGTCACTCTTCCGGTTCGATTCCGCCGCAAAATGCTGACTCCACCAGCACCGGCAGTGGCATGACGGAGAGATACTAATCAGCACTGGGCTGAAGCACTGCGAAGCACTTGTCCCTTTGGATCCTCTTACCTCCATGTAAATGGGGCCAACTGCCAAGTGCTGAACTGCGTTTGGTTGATTGTTTTTTTAAAATCAATACCATGATATATTTATAGTAGCGAATTGTACATGGTAGAGATACATGAGCTGACTACAGCGATTACAAAATAAAATCTAAAAGAAACGAGCAAATCTTCAAGATCTTCAAACTCTTTCTTCTTCCATGACACAATCATGTACTTTTCTGAAGGCAGCTGACTATGCATTTGGTTGACTGATCAGGTGTGCGGACACGAGATCGCCACTCGCCCCATCGAGGGCGCGGATGCCCCGGCCCTGGCAACGCTTGCGAGTCTCATCTTACCGCCCTTGTGCCTCATCCTGACAGCCCGTCTGGTCGCTCACCAGCCTCTACCTATGGCGCCTCGTACTCGCAAGGAGCCGCGCCGATGCCTTCCGTCTGCTCTCCGTCCGCCCCTTTGAACTCACCGTCCTTGCTCAACTGGCGCTCCGGGCTGAACGCGCGTTCCGCGCAAACTACGGGGGACGTCGGAGCCGCTGCCAGGTTGTCGTGCGGCGCGCCCTTCAGTTCTCCGTGTCGGTATGCTTATTCTCGCTCCTCAACCAGGTGTAGGATATCTGCTGATACTTATATTAGTATTGTGGCACTAGTAGAAAAACCCCCTTTAGTCCCGGTTCCAGAGGGCCTTTAGTCCCGGTTCTGGAACCGGGACTAAAGGGTCGGGACTAATGCCCAAGACCTTTAGTCCCGGTTGGCTTACGAACCGGGACCAAAGGCCCTCCACGTGGCCGCTCTCTGTGCGTGGGCTGGAGGACCTTTAGTCCCGGTTGGAGCCTTTAGTCCCGGTTGGTAACACCAACCGGGACTAAAGGAAAAAAATATTCAAATTTTTTTTTTCAATTTTTTTGATTTGTTTTTAATTTTTTTTTGATTTTCACAATTTAATCTCTAATCACCCCTCCTCACTGCTTCAGAATTTAATCTCTAGTCTCTAATCAGCACTCATTCCAAATCGTCTAACTTCCCGGCCGGTCACCCATCCTCTAACTACTCCAGCCCCAGCACGCTTAACTTTCAAGTTCTATCTCCCCTAGTTTTCAAGACTGCACTTGTTGTTTTCCTGACAATCTTAAGCTATCAATCCTGTTAACCCTTAGGTCTTGATGTCACATGATTTAATTTTTTGAATTCTAAACAATTATTAAAATAAACAAAATAAGTACTAATAATATTGAATTTCAATGAAAATAAAATAAGTAATAATATTATTTTATTAATTTTTTTTTGCCATTTATTCATTTAATATGACATAATTAATATCTTTAAATCTGTAAATCAAAATTCGACAAATAATATATCCATTATTATCAGAAAAATGTGAGGAATCCAAATATGACATCATTTATTTTTTAAAAGTATTTTCTAAAATTTTTAAAATTATTTTTTTGATTTGAAATAACTTTTTTTCCTTTTGGAATTTTGAGAATCTGAGAAAACTTCACCGGGTAACCCGGTGAAATCGAGTCACAATTTTTCTCTAGTTTTTTTTATATATTAAACTTTTTTTTTCGACATCGTATGCAAAAGTTATGGCCGTTTTACATTTTTTTCGTTTTTTTGCAAAAAAGGTCAAAATTCATATTTCAAAATTTCTATACCAACTAGACACTAAAACCTAACTACATCTCAAAGGATTTTATTTTTTGAAGATTTTCTCATTTTTGTTTATTTTCTACAAAACTAAAAAAGGCGGTCCACGGGGGGGGGGGGGGGTTAGAGTTTGAAAATTTCAGAACCCCTTTAGTCCGGGTTGGTGTCCATCCAATCATACCGTCGACTACACATCTGCTAGCACCGTCCCAGCCAGAGTCACAACTAAGGTTAACCAAGCCAGAGTCAACCCTTTCTAACTTCATTTGCTATTTTTTATGCATTTAATGATTTTTTTTTGAGCTAAATGACCCTGAAATTGAAAAGCACTACAAATGAACTCTGAAAAGGTTGAAACTTGGCATGGTATCATCATTTCACCCACATAGCTTCTGCTAAAAAGTTGAGAGGGTTATGGCAAAAACTTGATGCACTTCGTGTACAAACTGAACCATCTCATTCGAAGTATCAAGGTTTCGGACGAAAACCCATCTGTTACAAAGGCATTTCATTTTTTTTAACTTATTTCAACTCCACACTTTTTGTGCATTCAATATGCACCATTCAAAGCCACATCCTCAAATTTCAACCCTTTCTAACTTCATTTGCTATTTTTCATGCATTTAATGATTTTTTTGAGCTAAATGACCCTGAAATTGAAAAGCACTACAAATGAACTATGAAAAGGTTGAAACTTGGCATGGTATCACCATTTCACCCACATAGCTTGTGCTAAAAAGTTGAGAGGGTTACGGCAAAAACTGGATGCACTTCGTGTACAAACTAGACCATCTCATTCGAAGTATCAAGGTTTCAGACGAAAACTCGTCTGTTACAAATGCATTTCATTTTTTTAATTGAAATCCTAATTTAAATTATTCTAAAAATAACCAAATAAATCTTACCGTGACAACAATCTAACACGTGACTAGGAGCAAAAAGAATTAAATTAAAAACTATTTGTAAACTCAAGTTATTCACAATCTAGGGTTTGAAGCAAATTTGAACAAATTCAAATTTAAACCATTCAAATTTTAAAACTAATGGCACAAACAGAAACTAGACAAAATTTTGAATCTAATGCAAAAAGAATCACTCAAAAACATCAAATATCTTAAAAGATATAAGCAATTTAAAACAGAAACTAAAAACAGAAAACAAATGTAAAAACAGGAAAACTACCTTTAGTCCCGATTGGTAACACCAACCGGGACTAAAGCCTCAACCCCTTTAGTCCCGGTTGGTAACACCAACCGGGACTAAAGGGTGGGGCCTTTAGTCCCGGTTGGAGATACCAACCGGGACTAAAGGGGCTGGCACCGTTCGAAGCCCCTTTAGTCCCGGTTGGTCTCTCCAACCGGGACTAAAGGTCCCGTTCGAACCGGGACTGATGCCTGCGCCGCTCGAACCGGGACTAATGCACCCATTAGTCCCGGTTCGTAACAGAACCGGGACTAATGCTCTGATCTGGCCTGGACCAAAGCCTTGTTTTGTACTAGTGTGGTTTCGATACTGCAATGATGTGATCCTATATTCTTCCCATACTAGTAAAGCACCAATTAATATGCCTGTGTTTTCTACTACAACATTTAGTACATCTTGTTGCCATGGTTTCCCACATTGGTTTAGTGTTCCATGTTATGGCTAGAGATGCCAAAAGTATGTGATGTCCATATTGAAGAAACTTGTATGAGTTGTTACAAGTAAGATGATACTCATTTCCTTACTCTGTCTTCTGCCCTGCAATTGTGCCTCCTGTCAATTAATCACTACTGATAAATACATTGATAAGAGGAGCATTCCCAAATATATATAGATGCAGAATAATCTTCTTGTTATTTTTGATAGGGAAGCCGTAGGGGTGGCCCCGATAGTAAATTTTAGACAAACTGTACAACTATATACAGTAGAAAAGAAAGAAGGCGGGGTGGCGTAATGTGCAACATGGGAGGGACCTAAACAAGGGATCTTAGCCAAGAGATAAAAGGGCCAGCACGCTCAGCAGAGTCTGAAAGTCCGTCTGCACAACTGAAAGTGTCTTAACTTGTTCCTTTTGGTGCTTTCCCATTGTGCTAATGCAGTATTTTTTAGGTTAATCCTAACCGGGCTTTTACAAGGTTTTGGCCCAGTTCCATGCTTTTGGAATGGATGCTTTACATTTTTTTTCCTGCTTTGTCATTTTACATGTTTCTACAAAATTCTAACAGATGCCTATCTATCTAATCAGGTGTCAATGGTTGACATGGTTCTGGCCTGTACACTTGCATTTATCCCTGTCTCACTTGGAAGGATAATCCTATTGTGCAGTGATGAAGACGATTCCTTTGCTTCAACACCTTCTATCCTGCTAATTGGATATGGGTTTATCTTCTCATTGGGTGCGACTTTCGCGGGGCTTCTTCATACTACTGGGTAAACCCTCTAGTTTTGTTTCATTTTCTAATATAGTCTAATTTTCACTCTCTTCTAAGTTCGGTGTTGAGAAGGGGAGCCTTGGCGCAGTGGTAAAAGTTGCTGCCTTGTGACCATGAGGTCACGGGTTCAAGTCTTGGAAACAGCCTCTTACAGAAATGTAGGGAAAGGCTGCGTACAATAGACCCAAAGTGGTCGGACCCTTCCCCAGACCCTGCGCAAGCGGGAGCTACATGCACCAGGCTGCCCCTTTCTTTTTTCTAAGTTCAGTGTTGACTGTTGATTTATGGGACTTTGATTCTGATGGTTACAGGATACGCGGTAGTTCTTTTGTCATGTGTCTCTTTAATTCCAAGATACGTGTCTTCTTCCAAATTATGGTTCATGACAGAAACCACTTTTGTTCTAATATATGTGCCAGGGGCGTCTTCCCGAGACTCGCCAGGGGCTTCCGTGCGCTCTGCCATCTCTTGGAGCTGTTCTGGGACTTCTGCGTCTATGATCTCGATGATTATGTCGTCGATGATTGTATTGTCATTGGGCAGAGGTTGGAAGACATCGTGTAGGTGAAGGCCAGGAACTCTGTTTCTAGTAGTTGGTAGGAAAGAGGGATCTATAGCATGGTTATATATATGTCGCATGCATACGTAGGAATATATATAGGCCACATTATTGAGATGATGCTAGGTGTATAAATTTCTGGTGAAACTTGTAGATGTGGATGCAGTTTCCCATGTGGAAGTTACCGAGGGTTGTATCGGTCGGTCAGTTCGACATCGTCGTTCCTTTTTTGTTGAACTGAACCGATGTTTGTAAATTTCCGCCCCTTTTTTCTGTCGACCGCTGGCAGGATAGGCTGAGGAAAAACGAGATGGTGTTGGTTGCCTTGAGCATGGTTCACTTTAATTCTTGCAATGCCTTGCAGTTTCTCTCGAGGTTTTCGGTGCATGCCAGATATGCTTTGTTCCATACTTGTTTGTTTCGGCAGACTAGGCTAATGCTTCAGCCAATCAGCCTGAAATTCTCTGAGTTTAGGCAAGTTTATCTTGGAGCTATGCATCAAGTTTGCCCGTTCCAGGGCAAACTCTTGTGGCAAGATGTCACAAATTCTAACAAGGGAATTTCATTTTTCTACGTGTTTTGTCGCCACTCTGGTATGTTTGGGCTGTGACCAAAGTGTACCCTACATGATTTTTGGCAATGACCGAAAACTTGGTACTGTATTGGACCGAAAACTACGCGTCAATATCCTTCTGACTGGATGGAGAGTGAAAATGGGAAAACCTGGCCCTTTTTCAAATCTTTCGCACAAAATAAACCGGATTCATAACAAAATTCACGAATGGCCCACTTGCATGACGCCCGGGGTTGGGGCGCCATACTTGATAGCACGACGCCCTCGGCCTAGCATGGCGCCTCGGGACAGGGTGTCATGCTATTTAGCATGGGCGCATGCTTTCTAGCATGACGCCCTAGCTTTAGGCGTCATGCAAATGGGCCATTTTGTGTTTTTATTAATCCAGTTTATTTTGTGCAAAAGTTTCTGAAAAGGGCAAGATTTGTCCATTTTCACCAGGCCAGATGCAGCCCTCGGCACGCGTCTTCATCATCGAAATTCAAAGTACGCCACGGGAAATCGACTCGCGGAGGCTGGCTTTGTAGGAAAAGATTCTGCGGAGATCAGATATTTACTTTGACAAAACAAAACCGGAGGTCGGCTGCCGTGCACTCGGTAATGCCGACCCTTGGATCTTCTACCATATTCAGAGGCTGACGGAACGTGTCACACATTGCCCCAAGGGCAAGTCGACGCGGAACCCATCTTTTGGGGAACTTTGTGAACCAGTCAAGGCCTCGTCAAGCTATGGGAAGACGATGTGATCAGATCGACCCTAGGCCGGAAGTTGCCAAGTCCGTGGGCCTGTTCAGGGGCTATTAACGGTGCTATGACCTAGGAGTGACTCAAAATGTCGGAAGTCGGCCCAGAAGGCCGACCCAAGATCCCCAGGCCGCCTCACGGCCTCATCTTATCAGTCCAACCTGGTGGCCCTCCAGAAGGAAGGAACTGTCATCCTTGTCGTGCAAGACGAGGAGGCCGGAGTAACCGGGAGATTCTTCAACAGTCTAGAACCGACTAGGATTCTATAACTATAGGGCCCGTTCTAGTCGATAGGCACCTTAGTCATCACCCTTTGGTAACCTATGATTCCTGATATCATCTTCGTACCCCGTACACCTCATTCAATCAATACAATAAGAGAGTGAGTAGGGTTTTACCTCTAGAGCGAGGGCCTGAATCTAGGTAAATTTGTCTCTTGTTTCCCCTCTAGGCTTTCCAGCTAATCACGGCACTCTACCTAGGGGTCTGTCGAAATTCACACCAATACTATGTCTCCGACCTAAAAACTCAAATATTCTAAGGCTCCATTTTTCGAGTTAATCGATATTTCTCAAGTATAGTCACTTGTTAATGTATTTTTTCCAGAGAAACTTGTTGTATTGACTAGTCAATTTCTAAAGATTCTTGAACCAACCTATGGTTAGATGGTTAAGATGACAGTGGTATTCTCAGCCCACCACGGTTCAAGTCCTAGACTTGACATTGGTGCTCGTATTTTTCTGGATTTATTTCCGGCTGTCGGTGGTAAAACCGGCAGACCTCGGGGTAGGGGGTCCCGAGCTGTGGATCTCGGATCGGTGGTAACAGGAACAAAGGAGACAGTATTTACCCAGGTTCGGGTCCTCTCGAAGAGGTAATACCCTACGTCCTGCTTTGATTATATTGATGATGGTGTATCGAGTACAAGCTTGATCTACCTCGAGATCGTAAGGAGAGATCTAACCCTAGGGCTAGGTGAATGGTAATTGTGATTTGGTCCCCTCTACGGGCTAAATCCTCTGGCTTATATACACGCCAGGTAGGGCATCTAGGGTTACATGGCCGGTATCCAGGGACGCGCATGGAGGCGGCAGGAGATGTCTTGGAGTATATGCCAAGTCTTCGGTAGGCGTGGTCTTGATCCCGTCCAGGCGTGTAACTTCCGGAGTCCATCCGAATGAGAACGAGGGCCTACAGGCCCAACCCGAGGACTATGGGCCGACTAGGTTGGCACCCCCTAGTCTAGGACACCGTCAGTAGCCCCCGAACTAGTCTTCTACGCCGAGGACGACCTCTTCGATTTTAACAACTTCAGATCCGGAGTCCTTGGCTCGATAGACGAGTTCTACCTTTTCTGTTGATACTTATCTTTATCCGAAGCCACCATGGACCACTCCTCGAAGGAGTGGCGTCCCTTGAACAGGACCCGACCAAACCCGCTCTGCGTCCGAATACGTGGGGTTACTTAGCCTCGAAGGCCTGCTGCGTAGGTGTGAATAGTACTTCTAGTCTGACAACTTTATCGAAGCGGCACCACCCACGACTGGGCGGGTAGTTACTGCTCACTTGAATCGTGGCCCGAGGCAATCCTCTTATTGGCACGTCCCATCGAGACGGAGATCGTGCCCGTTTTCTAAGGGATATCATTAAGATTTTGTTTCTCCCTATGCGCATAACGGCATCTTTTTACGGGGAATGGTGATTTCAACGGCGCCGCCAGAGGAACTCTTGGCCTTTTTATCAGCCTATATAAGAGCAAAGGGATAGGGACGGGAAAACTACACTCCCCTTCCTTCCTGCCTGTTGCCTCTCGAGCTCCAGCGCCTAGATCCAATCTCGAATTCATCTTGCTCCCTCAGCGCTTCTCCACCTCCATCCCCCGCAATGGCGGAGAACACCCTCAAGGGGCACCGGGCCAGCTCCTCCGTTACGGAGGGCACCATCCTAGAGCTGCGCAGCGCGGGGCACATCCCCACTGAGGTCAGCACTCACGTGCCGGATCCACACCAACGAGTACCCGCTCCCAATCCTGGGGAGAGGGTTGTCTTCGTCCCCCACCTCATCAGAGGTCTAGGGTTCCCGCTGCACCCTTTCGTGCGCAGGATCATGTTCTTTTACGGGCTAGATTTCCACCATCTGGCCCCGAACTCCATTCTTCAAATCGCCTCCTTCATCACTGTCTGCGAGGCCTTCCTTCGCATCGAGCCGCACTTCGGATTGTGGCTGAAGATCTTCGGCATCAAGCCGAGATCTAGCGGCTCCGAGCTCGCAGAGTGCGGGGGCGCGATGATCAGCAAGAACCAGAAGGTGGGCTGGTTAAAGGCACCTTCATAGAGACTATCAAGGAGTGGCAGCGCGAGTGGTTTGATATCACCGAGCCACTCGCTGTTGGTCAGGCCGAGGTTCCAGCATTCTCGGCTGGAACTCCGAAGAAGCTTGCGTCCAGGAGGAGGAAGGGCATGGACTGGGGGAACCCGGCGGAGGTGAAGGCGCTGTTCCAGAAGATCGAGTTCTAGATAGACAAGAGGGATCTCAAGCTGGCGGACGTGGTAAACGTCATGCCCAACCGCCGTATCCTGCCACTCCAATCTCGGGCCACCCTGATGTGGGCGCATAAGCCCGAGGATGTGGTGCCTATCCACCACTTCTTCCGCTCCACACCGGCCGGGATGTGGACGCTGCTGTTCAAGCCGTCCAAGGATGGGTTCCCGGCCGGGAGGGACCTCGGCTTCAAAGCCGCCCACGACGCCCCCGAGGTAATTTTCAATACACAGCTCTACACTCCGTGTTTCTTTGGACCTAATTAACTTCGGCTGACCAATCGATTATATATTTGCAGAAGTGGATCCCCAAGGCGCAGCGAATGCTGTGCCCGGCGCCGCTGCCCGAGGGGGAGAGGACTCCCCAACTCATGGCCCTCTTAACCTAGGAGCCGCACGTGGTGATCCCCAACTCATGGCCCTCTTAACTTCGGTCACCCAATCCGAGGAGACCCATGCTACTTGTAGCTTGCGTTGGTATTATCCCCGAAGAGGAAGGGATGATGCAGCACAGTAGAGATAAGTATTTCCCTCAGTTATGAAACCAAGGTTATCGAACTAGTACGAGAATCATGCAACACCTCGTTAGCAGCACCTGCACACAAACAACAAATCCTTGCACCCAACACAAACGAGGGGTTGTCAATCCCTCGGCGGTCAATTGCAAGATTAAATTGTATGTGATAGATAGATAGATTGAAACAAAAATACAAAATAAAATAAATAAAAGAAAATGGCAGCAATATTTTTAGGGTTTTAGTAATATGATAGAGATAGACCCGGGGGCCATAGTTTTCACTAGAGGCTTCTCTCGAGAAAATAGCATACGGTGGGTAGACAAATTACTGTTGGGCAATTGATAGAAAAGCAAATTATCATGACGATATCCAAGGCAATGATCATGTATATAGGCATCACGTCCAAGACAAGTAGAACGACTCCTGCCTACATCTACTACTATTACTCCACACATCGACCGCTATCCAGCATGCATCTAGTGTATTAAGTCCATGAAGAACGGAGTAACGCCTTAAGAACGATGACATGATGTAGACAAGATAAACTCACGTATGAATAAACCCCATCTTTTTACCCTTAATAGCAACGATACATACGTGTCATGTCCCTTTCTGTCACTGGGATTGAGCACCGCAAGATCGAACCCATTACAAAGCACCTCTTCCCATGGCAAGATAAATCAATCTAGTTGGCCAAACCAAATTAATAGATCGGAGAAGAAATACGAAGCTATAATAATCATGCATAAAAGAGATCAGAGAAGACTCAAATAATATTCATGGATAATCTGATCATAAACTCACAATTCATCGGATCCCAACAAACACACCGCAAAAAGTGATTATATCGGATAGAACTCCAAGAACATCGAGGAGAACATTGTATTGAAGATCAAAAAGAGAGAAGAAGCCATATAGATACTAACTACGGACCCAAAGGTCTGTGGTAAACTACTCACGCATCATCGGGAGGGCAGCAAGGTTGATGTAGAGCCCCTCCGTGATCGATTCCTCCTCCGGCGGAGTACCGGAGAAGGCCTCCAGATGGGATCTCTCAAGAACAGAAACTTGCGGCGGCGGAAAAAGTATTTCGTGGACTCCCCTGAGAGTTTCTGATTTTTTGGGAATTTATAGTGGAGGAATTAGGTCAAACGGAGCTCTATGGGCCCCACGAGGTACCAGGGCGCCCCCCCCAGGCGCGCCCTGGTGCCTCGTGGGCACCCCCTGGGGCTTCTGGCCTCCTCCCAAAGCTTCTAGTGTTTATCTTGTCCAGAAAAAAATCTCCAAAAAGTTTCGTGGCATTTGGACTTCGTTTGTTATTGATTTCTGTAAAACAAAAACAGGGCAGAAAAGAGCAACTGGCACTGGGCACTAGGTTAATAGGTTAGTCTTCAAAAATGATATATAATTGCTGTAAATGTATATAAAAACATCCAAGATTGATAATATAACAGCATGGAACAATCAAAAATTATAGATACATTGGAGACGTATCAACCCACGCCTCCTCGACCCATGAGGATGAAGCGGAGGAGGGCACGGGGGAAGGAAACCCTTCCCTCAAGGGGAAGAGGGCGGCGTCCGAGGGCGCCGAGGAGGAGGCGAGGACGGGAGGCCTGAAGAGGTCGCGTAAGGCCTCCGCCGATCCTGTCCTGTGAGAGAAGGTCAGCTTCTCCTCCTCGAGCTGGGGAGGGCGAAGCCGGCACCCCGGAGGTAAGTTATCATGACCAAATTTGGACTTCAAAAACCTGTTCATCAAATGAGACTTATAAAGTCATTTTACCAACCCGCCCAAGGCACGCCTCAGCGGCGATACTTTGAGCGGGCTGCCTCCGTCGGACAGCGGGACGCCTGAGGCCGCCAAGACTCCTCCAGCTCTCGAGGGGCTGGGGGAAGCAACATCTGGTTCGGCTCCCCCAGTCAACACAGCGGGGGCCGAGGTACCGGTCATCATGGCCGAGGTTGACACCTCGGCCACACAGTGCCAAGGGGAGGCAGTCCCCGTGGTCCCCAAGGAAGGGCTGGGCCAGACATCGTTCCTAGCACCTCGGTGGTGGGTTCAGAGGTTGCACCACCCCACCTCCCGCCCCAGGGCGGGCTGTCGCGGGATGGGCCAAGGAGATGGAGGTAGCCTTGACGGGCTCCTCCATCACAGAAGAGCACCGCGCCCTGGTCGGCATGGCGCTGCATGGCTTCCGGTCCGTAGAGGCCAGAATGCATGAGGTCTTCAAGGGCCTCTTCAAGAGCTTCGAGGTATGCTTCTTTATATTTGCATTACAAATAACCTCCATGCTTAGAATTGCTTGTGAAAGTGGGCTTTTGTCCAAAGACTTTTGCTTATATCGTAGCGTAGCACTTGTAAGAGCATAGCCAGCCAGTAGCCCCCGAGCCCAAAGCTAGTTTTGAGAAACTGGCTTTGGGGTCAAAGCTTAAGAACATTAGGCGCTGATCCAGTAGCCCCCAAGACTCTGGCCGACCTTTAAAATGACTGACCAGAGGATTGAAGTCAAAAACGGGGACTAAGGCATGAGTGTATGCTTGCAGGTATCGGCCTCGGCTCCGAACTCCACCTCCGAGGAGATTGCCGAGATGAACCAGAAGCTCAAGAGGTCCGAGGAGGACCTCGATCTAATGCAAAAGAAGATCGAGCTATCTCAAGGTAAACATCAAGAAGTTTTGAGGGTATCAAATTTATTTTGAAGATTTTCTGAAAAAAAAGTTTTTTAATGCTGACATCGAGCTGTTTTACATGTCAGCTGCTATGGCAGAGCTTGAGGCGCTCAAGGCCGAGTTGGCGAAAGCTCGGCAAGAGACCGAGCAGCAGAAGGCTATGGTTACCATGGCTGAGAAGGACCTGGCCGCCGAGAAGGTAGCCAGGGACAAGGACCAAGCACGGGTCCTGGAAGTGGAGGAGACCCTGAAGGGCGTGTACCAGGAGAGCGACGCCCTTCAGAACAAGGAGAAGGGGGTGAGCGCAGAGCTCGAGAAGCTGCGTCTGGCTAACGCCGAGGTCCAGACCCAGGCCCGGGCAGACCGCGAAGTGCTCCAGCAAGTGAAGCAGATCGTTGCTGGTAAGCCATTTTTACTTCAGTGTGTTTTCGGCCGCAAGGGGTTCATCGAGCTCACCCAGCTATGGTGATCCGCAGAGGCCTTCGTGGATCTCCTGAGGAGTGCGGCGGACGCCGGCCGCTACTATAGCGCGCGGGAGGGCCATGCCATTGAGGGAGCGTTCTGGCAACAGTTCCAGGCGCCCTCGCATCCGGAGCTGCTGAATCATCAGATGAAGCAGTTGATGGAGCTCCTCCGCATGGCGAAGCCGGCGCTTCAAGACCTCTGCATCAACCTTTGGACAACGGAGGCATTGCCGACCAGCTTCTTCGGGCTCCTTGCCCGGCTACGAGAGGCCGTCCCCCAAGTGGTGCGCTGGAGGCGTTCTGCATGCCTGGAGGGCGCCTAGCGGGCGTACGCCCGTGTGAGGACGCACTATCCATGCGTTGAAGCGGCGGTCATGGCCGCCGGGCCCCCCGAAGGGAAGACCCGGACCATGGAGCAGTACCTGGCCCCGGTGATGGAAGGAGCCCGGATCACCGAGGCCGAGTGTCCTAAGGACACTATGTATTTTTAGATAGTAGTTCGGAATGCCGAAGTGTAGTGGAATGTAAAAAACATCCTTTTGTTTAAAATGAATGCGGCTTTGTATTCTGACATATTATTCTGTGTTTTATTTTTTGACTTCTGTGTGACCGTGTTAAACTAAAAGTGACCAGTCGTCGGCTTCAACCCCTTTGTATAGCATACGGAGGGTGTTTCCTAGGCAATCATGACCCTTAGCCGATGTCTTGGTTCCTGAAGGCGGTCCATGCACATGGAAATGAGGCAACCAGACTATAGTGGTTTTATAACTTACACTTAGTCATAGGAGCTTGACTGTGAGGGCTGATGACGAGCCCCCGGTATGTGAAGTGGTCGGCTGTGTAGCCGGGGTTTATGCCGCTAACCACTTCGGCTGATTTGATAAAAAGCCCCTCGTTTAACACGGGTGATCTTGAACGATACATTGCTTGACGCTGTCATCGGATGGCCGACCAGTTTACGCTTACCAAGACAGTCAGTTTTCGGCTTTCTCCACTTAGGCACTTTGCCATTTGAGCTGGCAGCGCAATCACAGTGGTTCTCCCTTTACACCCTTAGTCGAATGGATCGGAAACATAAGGGGTAAGCACAGGAGCCGGGTAACCCAACTATTGACCAAAATCGAGGTTCGAAACTGATTCATATAACACAACATCCGAGACGCCGAATATATACTTCGGGCTTGTAGTGGGGGCATGAGATTAAAAGCGAATCCCTTGGTAATGTAAATGGCAGTTGTATCGTGAAAATATACTTTTGGCTCAAAGGCAGTAGATATGAGGAAATGCGCAATGACCTCGAGGGGTGCACTTTCTGTATTTCATGTGGTCAAGCTGTACATGCCGAGCTTTAACAAAAGAGATTCACAAAAGATACAATGGAAAAGAAAAAAGGAAAATGAGTGAAAACAGGGCGGACATGTTGTCGGGTTTATTAGCCAGAGTCCCTCCCTGTCGCACGTCTGCGTCTCCGTGCTGTTGACCAGCTCGTCTTCGTTGATAGCGAAGTGGGTATGGGTTGTCTGCAACCTCGGCTGTTCGTTTGCTTGATGCTTTCGCCGGTCGAGTCCTTTAAAAAGGTGTGCAACTGCCGCTTGGTTGGTCTAAGCCATATGGACATGTTGTTGCCGTTTGGGGCGTTTACAGCGCCCTTCTGGTGTGTAGGTCCGAGGTACGTCGCTGTTCGGTCGAGCCAACAACGACGTCTCATTTGCTTCGGCTCCTCGGCCGCCCATGGAATTTTTAGGGCAAAGTTATGCAACCTAGGGACGTAATGCCCTTCCAAGGGGAGGCGAACGAGGAGCCTGTGCCCCTATTTGGGGTGAGCGGATGCCTGACCGAGGTCGGCCTGTACAGCCCCTGTGCGCTTTGATGAGCCGGGCATGTGTTTAGTGATAACCCACATACAAGTATAGGGGGTCGTTTGTAGCCTTTCTCGATAAGTATGAGTGTCGAACCCAACGAGGAGCTAAAGGTAGAATCAATATTCCCTTCAAGTTCAATCGACCACCGATACAACTCTACGCACACTTAACGTTCGCTTTACCTAGAACAAGAATGAAACTACTTGTAGTTATAATAGGATAATTTTGCAAGGATAAAACTAGAAGTACTTAGCAAGAATAAAACTGTGAGTAAATTGCAAGATAATAAAAGTTAGTTGTTTAGTAAAGAGCTTTTTGTAACACAAGAGAAGGATTTGTCCCTAGGCAATCGATAACTAGACCGGTAATCATTATTGCAATTTTATATGAGAGAGAGGCATGAGGTAACATACTTTCCGTACTTGGATCATATGAACTTATGATTGGACCTCTAGCAAGCATCCGCAACTACCAAAGATTATTAAGGTAAAACCCAACCATAACATTAAGTAACAAGTCCTCTTTACTCACATACGCAACAACCCCCTTACTCGGGTTTGTGTTTCAGTCACTCACGCAACCCACTATAAGTGAATTATGAATGTATTGCAACACCCTGCAGCGGTAATCCCACACGCTTGCGCGACACGGAGGGCACCATAGGACAGCACCAAAATAAAACATACAACTCAAACCAATCACGATCATCAATCAACCCATAGGACAAAACGAATCTTCTCAAACATCATAGGATTGCCACATATCATTGGATAATAATATATAGCGTAAAGCACCATGTTTAAGTAGAGATTATAGTGGGGAGAAGAGGTGTTACACCGCTGCATAGAGGGGGAGAGAGTTGGTGTTGACAGCGGCGAAGTTGTTGGTGTAGATCGCCGTCACGATGGTTTCCCCGGAGGCGCTCCGACGCCACCGGGAGAGAGGGAGAGAGAGACCCGCTCCTTCTTCTTCCTTGGCCTCCCCCCTAGATGGGAGGAGAATTTCCCCTCTGGTCCATGGCCGCCATGGCTCCCAGTGGGTAGGAGCCCCTTCGAGATTGGATCTCTCTCTCTCTCTCTCTCTGTTCTCTTCTGTTTCGGGTTCCTGGTTTCTGGCCGAAAACCGTTTCTTATAGATTATATGATCAAGATTATGCTAGGTAGCATTCCACATCAAAAATTATCTTTTTATCATTTACCTACTCGAGGACGAGCAGGAATTAAGCGTGCGGATGCTGATATGTCTCCATCGTATCTATAATTTTTGATTGTTTCATGCCAATATTTTACAACTTTTATATACTTTTGGCAACATTTTATATGATTTTCTTGGACTAACATATTGATCCAGTGCCCAGTGCCAGTTCTTGTTTGTTGCATGTTTTTTATTTTGCAGAAAATCCATATCAAACAAAGTCCAAACGCGATAAAAATTTATGGAGATTTATTTTGGAATATATGTCATTTTTGGGAAAAAGAATCAACATGAGACGATGCCCGAGGGGTCCACAAGCTCAAGGGGTGCGCCCCCCTACCCAAGGCGCGCCTGGCAGGCTTGTGGCACCCCTGTAAGGCGGTTGGGGCCCTTCTTCCACCGCAAGAAAGATAATATCCGGAAGAAAATCCCCTCAAAATTTCAGCCCAATCGGAGTTACGGTTCTCCGGGAATAATCATGGCATGGATATTAAGATACAAGTGATTCAAGGCAATAGTCTATCAATTTGATATTGAAAGAATAATACAAAACATGCATGTATTTCATCATTGCTTTTCATAATAATGGAGCTAAAGGAAATAACCTCTATACACTTAGTTGTGGTAAGCATGACACGCTAGTTCTTCCCTGCATAGACATATCAAATCAAGAGTACCCCGGTGCCAAACCAAGCAATTGGATCATACTTTTTAACATGCTTCAGCATTTTGAACTTCACTCAATACATGAGCGTGAGCCATGGACATAGCACTATGGGTGGAATAGGATGTGGTGGTAGAGATCAATAGGAGAAGTCAAAAAGGAAGATAGTCTCGCATCGACACGACTAATCAACGGGCTATGGAGATGCCCATCAATTGATATCAATGCGAGGAGTAGGGATTGCCATGCAATGGATGCACTAAGACCTATAAGTGTATGAAATCTCAAACTAAAACTAAGTGGGTGTGCATCCAACTTGCTTGCTCATGAAGACCTCGGGCATTTGAGGAAGCCCATCATCGGAATATACAAGCCAAGTTCTATAATGAAAAAATCCCACTAGTATATGAAAGTGACAACTCAGGAGACTCTCTATATGAAAAACATGGTGCTACTCTGAAGCACAAGTGTGGAAAAGGATAGTAACATTGCCCTTCTCTCTTTTTCTCTCATTTTTTTCTTTTTTTTTGAATGGGCTCTTTTTGACCTCTTTTTTTCGTCCGGAGTCTCATCCCGACTTGTGGGGGAATCATGGTCTCCATCATCCTTTCCTCACTAGGACAATGCTCTAATAATGATGATCATCACACTTTTTTTACTTACAACTCAATATTACAACTCGATAAAACTGAAACATATAACTCTATATGAATGCCTCTAGCAGTGTACCAGGATGTGCACTGATCTAGCGTAATATGTATAAAAAATGATGAATGGTGGCTGAGCTACAAATACTATGTCAGCTATATGATCATGCAAAGCAATATGACAATGATGATGTGTGTCATATAAAAAAGAACGGTGGAAGTTGCATGGCAATATATCTCGGAATGGCTATGGAAATGCCATAATAGGTAGGTATGGTGGCTATTTTGAGGAAGATATAAAGAGGCTTATGTGTGATAGAGCGTATCATATCACGGGGTTTGGATGCACCGGCGAAGTTTGCACCAACTCTCGAGGTGAGAAAGGGCAATGCACGGTACCGAAGAGGCTAGCAAATTGCGGAAGGGTGAGAGTGCGTATAATCCATGGACTCACATTAGTCATAAAGAACTCACATACTTATTGTAATGCCTACTTGCCCTCGATGCAAAGTACTACTCGCATGCCCCTAGGGGGGAGGTTGGGAGGAGTTAACCATCGCGTGCCCCCGATCCGAACAACACAAAGACTCAATCAATGATAAGTCATGCTCCGACCTCACTGCTAATGTCAGCGGCCACCACTTTACATGCGTGAGGATTTACTTGCGTAAAGACTTACTTCCCTTAACACCATTATTAATACTCAACTTTAATTATTTTACTAGCATGCCCCAATATTACCACCTCAATATTGCAAAACTATTGCAAGGAATCAAACATATCATATTTAGTGATCTACAAGTTTTATGTAGGATTTTATGACTAACCATGTGAATGACCAATTCCTGTTGCTTCTCTAAATAGGTATAAGCGAAGAATGAGAGTTTAATTCTTTCTACAAAAGACCCCACTCTAATAAATATAAGTGAAGCAAAAGAGCATTCTACAAATAACGGTTTTCTATATGTAGAGAAACACGCATCCAAACTTCAAATGATATAAGTGAAGCACATGAAGCATTCTATAAAACCAAACTCAAAAGATATAAGTGAAGTGCATAGAGCATTCTATAAATCAACCAAGGACTATCTCATACCAGCATGGTGCATAAAATAAAAAGGAAAAATAAACACAAAAGATGCTCCAAGAATTTACGCATATCATGTGAACAAAACAAAAACCGAGACATACCGATAATTGTCGAAGAAAGATGGGATGCCTTCCGGGGCATCCCCAAGCTTAGAAGCTTGAGTTCCTTGAATATTTACTTGGGGTGCCTTGGGCATCCCCAAGCTTGAACTCTTGCCTCTCCTTATTCTCCTCCTATCGATACCTCCTTGATCTTCGAACACTTCATCCACACAAAACTTAACCAAACTTTTTATTAGAGGGGTTAGTACATATAACATCAAATCCCATCATGTCCTGCTGTAACATTATTGTATAATTATAATCAAACATTACCCACTGTATGCTATCACAATTCTATGTCTCCCAAGTCAATGGGGCTCAACAAGATTTCAAACATACGCAAATAAAGAAACTATAACAGCAATCTGTGAAAACAGGATAGTCTGTACAGATGCAAATGAAACATATACTTCTGTAACTCCAAAAATTCTGAAAAATTAGGAAAAAATAAAAAAATTGCATAGAAGTACTTTTTAAAAAAATTAGAATTTTTGCACGTTCCAGTAAAATATCGAAATTCAAACACTACAGCAAAAGTTTCTGTTTTTGCACAGCACACACCAAACAAGCAATTTAAACATCCTAAAGGTAAATCTTGGGACATTATTTTTATAATACAATGGATTTGTACAAGGGGATAATTATTTTTGTTGAAAAGTTTCTGTAATCAAGGTTCACAAAGTTTCCATGGGCATGAACAAAGTTCAAGGTTAGCCCCCACTTCCACATTGCTCATCTGTCTCACTTTCACTTTTCTTTTTGAAAAAGTTTTAGGTTCTCCTCTATTTTTTTTGTTTTTAAAATTTTTAAAAGCACACAATAGAATAAAATGACTCTCTAGAATTTCCGGGTTGTCTCCCAGGCAGCGCTTTCTTTAAAGCCATTAAGCTAGGCATATAGTGCTCTAGTAATTGATCCACCCGGATCCCAAGGTATATCAAAGCCAATTTTAATTAACAATGATTTTTAATTTAGTAGTGAGCACCAAGCAACATATATCACTTAACAACGGAGTCTAACTCTCTTCCTATGCATCGGCATGTCATAAAAGAGCAATTCATGCACATCAAGTAAAGGCCAATGCATAGTATAAACAGTTTCTTGCAATTTTATCGTACTAGAAACATAGAGAGGTGAAGATGTAGTTCCTCTCTCATAATAATTGCAATTGGGAGCAAAAAGCACATGTATATTATATCCATCAAAATCATCATCTGCAACGGTAAAACGCAACCCATCAATATAATCCTTAATAAGCACAAACTTCTCCGATATAGTGTAGTTTGAAGAATTCAAAAAGATAATAGGACTATCATGTGTAGGTGAAATAGTAACAATTTAATGTTTAACATAAGAAACTATAGCAAGTTCATCTCCATAAGCATCATTCATATTGGCATCATGGCCACAAGCATAGTAAGCATCAAGTTCATCAAAAAGGGATATTTCAAACGAATCCAAGGGATCATAGCATTCATCCTTCGGTAAGCACGAAGGGAAATTAAACAATGTATGAGTTGAAGAGTTACTCTCATTAGAAGGTGGGAACGGGTAGCTAATCCGCTCTTCCTCCCTTTGTTCTTCGCTCTCCTTGTCATCTTTTTCATCTAATGAGCTCGCAGTTTCAGCAAGTTCTTCTTCCATAGATTCCTGCAAAATATTAGTGTCTTCTTGGGCAGCGGAGACTTTCTTAATAAATTCATCAATATAGGCATTGTATTCATACTTATCAAAGCAATATTTAAGTATAGCCAAATTTTTAGATTTGTAAAGAGCATCATCACAATCTTCATACTTTTCAAACAAACACTCAATTTCATAAGCACACTTAAAAGCAACAAATTCTTCTATTTGTTCCACATCATAGTAATCATATATACCATTAGCATAAGAAGCCAAGGTATCATTACCATTAAATTCACATTGAAAGGGGAGGTGTGGAGCCTCATCTTAGAGCAACAAGTAAAATCACATCTTAAGCATAAATCCCAAGCATACCAACGCAATATTTTAATTTGATCCCATAAGTGTTTCCCTTTTTGAGACAAGCGATAATCCCTAAAGTATTCCCGGTGATCCAAAGTATCTCCCATTATCAAGTTGAATGGAATTTATCAGGATTATCAAAGTAGTATTTAATGTTTTCAACATAACCAGCATCAAAGGTTTTACGAGGTTCCCCATCTCCATGAGTAGCAAGTACAACTAAATTTTTTGGTGTTTCGCGTTTCATATCCATAACTATAGATATAAAACAACTTAGAACAGAAAATAAAAACTACTTAGTGATAAAGCAAACAAGCACACACGAGAATATCAACCCCACGCTATTGCTCCCCGGCAACGGCGCCAGAAAAAGGTCTTGATAACCCAAAAGTATAGGGGATCATTTGTAGCCTTTCTCGATAAGTAAGAGTGTCGAATGCAATGAGGAGCTAAAGGTAGAATCAATATTCCCTTCAAGTTCTATCGACCACCGATACAACTCTACACACACTTAACGTTCGCTTTACCTAGAACAAGAATGAAACTACTTGTAGGTGTAATAGGATAAGTTTGCAATGATAAAACTAGAAGCACATAGCAAGAATAAAACTATGAGTAAATTGCAAGATAATAAAAGTTAGTTGTTTAGTAGAGAGCTTTTTGTAACACAAGACAAGGATTTGTCCCTGGGCAATCGATAACTAGACCAGTAATCATTATTGCAATTTTATATGAGGGAGAGGCATGAACTAACATAATTTTCGTACTTGGTTCATATGAACTTATGATTGGACCTCTAGCAAGCATCCGCAACTACCAAAGATCATTAAGGTAAAACCCAACCATAGCATTAAGTAACAAGTCCTCTTTACTCCCATACGCAACAACCCCCTTACTCGGGTTTGTGTTTCAGTCACTCACGCAACCCACTATAAGCGAATTATGAACGTATTGCAACACCCTACAGCGGTAATCCCACATGCTTGCACGACATGGAGGGCACCATAGGACAACACCAAAATAAAACATACAACTCAAACCAATCACGATCATCAATCAACCATAGGACAAAACAAATCTACTCAAACATCATAGGATTGCCACATATCATTGGATAATAATATATAGCGTAAAGCACCATGTTTAAGTAGAGATTATAGCGGGGAGAAGAGGTGTTACACCGCTTCATAGAGGGGGAGAGAGTTGGTGTTGACGGCGACGAAGTTGTTGGTGTAGATCGCCGTCATGATGGTTCCCCCGACGGCGCTCCGGCGCCACCGGTAGAGAGGGGGAGAGAGCCCCCCCTCCTTCTTCTTCTTCCTTGGCCTCCCCTCTAGATGGGAGGAGAGTTTCCCCTCTGTTCCATGGCTGCCATTGCTCCCGGAGGGCAGGAGCCCCTCCGAGATTAGATCTCTCTCCGTTCTCTTCTGTTTCGCATTCCTGGTTTCTGGCCGAAAACTGTTTCTTATATTTCTGGAGATCCGTAACTGCGATTGGGCTGAAATTTTGAGGGGATTTTCTTCCGGATATTATCTTTCTTGCGGCGGAAGAAGGGCCCCAACCGCCTTAAAGGGGCGCTAAAAGCCTGCCAGGCGCGCCCCTTGAGCTTGTGGGCCCCTCGGGCATCGTCTCGCGTTGATTCTTTTTCCCAAAAATCACATATATTCCAAAATAAATCTCCGTAAATTTTTATCCCGTTTGGACTTCGTTTGATATGGATTTTCTGCGAAACAAAAAACATGAAACAAACAGGAACTGGCACTGGGCACTGGATCAATATGTTAGTCCAAGAAAATCATATAAAATGTTGCCAAAAGTATATAAAAGCTGCAAAATATTGGCGTGAAACAATCAAAAATTATAGATATGATGGAGACATATCATTTAGTTGCTCGAGTTGCCTCCTCGGTTGCCTGTACCTCGGCTGCGAAATCCGCGGTCTGCTCCTCCGTTTGGAGGGAGCGTTCGGTGTTACTATTGACTGTAATAACACCGTTAGGTCCTGGCAGTTTCATCTTTAAGTATGCGTAATGCGGGACTGCGTTAAAGCAAGCAAATACGGTGCGCTGATAACCCACAAGTATAGGGGATCGTTTGTAGCGTTTCTCGATAAATAAGAGTGTCGAACCCAACGAGGAGCTAAAGGTAGAATTAATATTCCCTTAAAGTTCTATCGACCACCGATGCAACTCTACGCACACTTAACGTTCGCTTTACATAGAACAAGAATGAAACTAGAAGTACTTTGTAGGTGTAATGCTAGAACTACTTTGCAAGAATAAAACTAGCAGTACTTAGCTAGAATAAAACTATGAGTAAATTGCAAGATAATAAAAGTTAGTTGTTTAGTAGAAAGCTTTTGTAACACAAGAGAAAGATTTGTCCCTAGGCAATCGATAACTAGAATGGTAATCATTATTACAATTTTACATGAGGGAGAGTCATGAGCTAACATACTTTCCGTACTTGGATCATATGCACTTATGATTGGAACTCTAGCAAGAATCCGCAACTACCAAAGATCATTAAGGTAAAACCCAACCATAGCATTAAGTAACAAGTCCTCTTTACTCCCATACGCAACAACCCCCTTACTCGGGTTTGTGTTTCAGTCACTCACGCAACCCACCATAAGCGAATTATGAACGTATTGCAACACCCTACAGTGGTAATCCCACACGCTTGCGTGACACGGAGGGCACCGTAGGACAGCACCAAAATAAAACATGCAACTCAAACCAATCACGATCATCAATCAACCCATAGGACAAAACGAATCTACTCAAACATCATAGGATTGCCACATATCATTGGATAATAATATATAGCGTTAAGCACCATGTTTAAGTAGAGATTACAGTGGGGAGAAGAGGTGTTACACCGCTGCATAGAGGGGGAGAGAGTTGGTGTTGACGGTGGCGAAGTTGTTGGTGTAGATCGCCGTCACGATGGTTGCCCCGGCGGCGTTCCGGCGCCACCGGGACAGAGGGGGAGAGAGCCCCCCCTCCTTCTTCTTCTTCCTTGGCCTCCCCCTAGATGGGAGGAGAGTTTCCCCTCTGGTCCATGGCCGCCATTGCTCCCGGAGGCCAGCAACCCCTCCGAGATTGGATCTCTCTCTCTGTTCTCTTCTGTTTTGCGCTCCCGTTTTCTGGCCGAAAACCGTTTCTTATATTCCCGGAGATCCGTAACTCCAATTGGGCTGAAATTTTGAGGGGATTTTTATCTGGAAATTATCTTTCTTGCGGCGAAAGAAGGGCCCCAACCGCCTTACAGGGGCGCCCAGGGTAGGGGGCGCGCCCCTCGAGCTTGTGGGCCCCTCGAGCATCGTCTCATGTTGATTCTTTTTCCCAAAAATCACATATATTCCAAAATAAATCTCCGTGAATTTTTATCGCGTTTGGACTTCGTTTGATATGGATTTTCTGTGAAACAAAAAACATGCAATAAACAGGAACTGGCACTAGGCACTGGATCAATATGTTAGTCCAAGAAATTATATAAATGTTGCCAAAAGTATGGGAAAATTGTAGGATAATGGCATGAAACAATAAAAAAATTATAGATACAACGGAGACGTATCAGCATCCCCAAGATTAATTCCTGCTCGTCCTCGAGTAGGTAAATGATAAAAAGATAATTTTTGATGTGGAATGCTACCTAACATAATCTTGATCATATAATCTAATCATGGCATGAATATTAAGACACGAGTGATTCAAAGCAATAGTCTATAATTTGATATAAAGAAATCAATACTTAGGCATACCAACAAACAATCATGTCTTTCAAAATAAAAAATGCTAAAGAAAGTTATCCCTACAAAGTCATATAATCCTGTCATGCTCCATCTTCTTAACATAAAGTATTTATCATGCACTACCCCGATGACAAGCCGAGCAATTGGTTCATACTTTTTAACGCGCTTCAGCTTTTTCAACCCCCATGCAATACATGAGCGCAAGCCATGGATATAGCACTATGGGTGGAATAGAATATAATGGTAGAGATTAATAAGGGGAAGTCAAAAAAAAAGAAGATAGTCTCACATCGACGCGGCTAATTAACAGGCTATGGAGATGCCCATCAATTGATGTCAATGCGAGGAGTAGGGATTGCCATGCAACGGATGCACTAAGAGCTATAAGTGTATGAAAGCTCAAAATAAAAACTAAGTGGGTGTGCATCCAACTTGCTTGCTCATGAAGACCTCGGGCATTTGAGGACGCCCATCATCGGAATTTACAAGCCAAGTTCTATAATGAAAAATTCCCACTAGTTATATGAAAGTGACAACATAGGATACTCTCTATATGAAAAACATGGTGCTACTTTGAAGCACAAATGTGGAAAAGGATAGTGACATTGCCCCTTGATACGTCTCCAACGTATCTATAATTTATGAAGTATTCATGCCATGTTTATTATAGTTTTGTATGATTTTGGTGCACTTTTATATGGATTTTATATGATTTTTATGGACTGACATATTGACCTAGTGCCCAGTGCCAGTTGCTGTTTTCTGCTTGTTTTTGGTTTTCCAGAAAATCCATACCAAATGAAGTCCAAATGCAGCGAAACTTTTTGATGATTTTTTTCTGGAAGGAAACAGACACACGAAGCTTCGGGGGAGCAGCAGAAGACCCATAGGGGCCCCACAAGCCACCTGGGTGCGCCACCCCCCCAGGCGCGCCCTGGTGTCTCGTGGGACCCCTGTGGCCCTTCTTCGCATGATTCCAACGCCAAAAATTCTTATAAATACCAAAACCCCCAGAAATAACCCTAGATTTTGGACTCCGCCGCCGCAAGCATTTGTACCTTCGAAATACCATCTGGAGCCCTGTTCCGGCACCCTACCGGAGGGGGAAATCATCACCGGAGGCCATCTTCATCATCCCGGCGGTCTCCATGACGAGGAGGGAGTAGTTCACCCTCGGGGCTGAGGGTATGTACTAGTAGCTATGTGTTTGATCTCTCTCTCTCTCTCGTGTTCTTGATATGGCACGATCTTGATGTATCGCGAGCTTTGTTAATATAGTTGGATCATATGGTGTTTCTCCCTCTATATCTTGTTGTGATGAATTGAGTTTTTACCTTTGAGGTTTCATTATTATCGGATTGAATACTTTGTTGGATTTGAGAACACTTGATGTATGTCTTGCATATGAATACCCGTGGTGACAATGGGGTATTATATTGATTCACTTGATATATGTTTTGGCACTCAACTCGCAGATTCCCGAGGTGACATTGGGGTAATCTATGCATAGGGGTTGATGCACGTTTTCGTCCTACTTTCTCTGGTAGAAATCTTGGGGCACTCTTTGAAGTTCTTTGTGTTGGATTGAATATTATGATTATGAAGTTGTTTGATGCATATCGTATAATCAACTCACGGATACTTGTGGTGACATTGGAGTATCTAGGTCACATTAGAGTTGGTTGATGTGTATCATATGGTGTTGTTTTAGTACGAACTCTAGGGCTGTTTGTGACACTTATAGGAATAGCTTAATAGATTGATCGCAAAGAATAACTTTGAGGTGGTTTCGTACCCTACAACAATTTCTATCGTATGTTCTCCGCGAATAGGAACTTTGGAGTGATTCTTTATCGCACGTTGAGGGATTGTTATATGATCCAATTATGTTAGCATTGTTGAGAGATTGCACTAGTGAAAGTATGAACCCTAGGCCTTGTTTCTAAGCATTGCAATACCTTTTGTGCTCCATTTTATCACTTGCTACCTTGCTGTTTTTTATTTTCAGATTACAGAAACCTATATCTACTACCCATACTACACTTGTATCACCATCTCTTCGCCGAACTAGTGCACCTATACAATTTACCATTGTATTGGGTGTGTTGGGGACACAAGAGATTTCTTGTATTTGGTTGCAGGGTTGTTTGAGAGAGACCATCTTCATCCTACGCCTGCCATAGATTGATAAACCTTAGGTCATCCACTTGAGGGAAAATTGCTACTGTAATACAAAACTCTGCGCTTGGAGTCCCAACACGAGTCTACAAGAATAAGTTGTGTAGTAGACATCAAGCTCTTTTCTGGCGTCGTTGCCGGGGAGGTGAGTGCTTGAAGGTATATCTTTAGATCTTGCAATCGAATCTTTTAGTTTCTTGTTTTATCACTAGTTTGGTTTATAAAAGAAAACTACAAAAAAATGGAATTGAGGTTGCCTCATATTATTCGTCTTTATAATATTTTTCTTGAAAATGATGGAGCGGAAAATTGTGCTCAATTGATAGAAGAAGAATTCAATAAAATGTTTGGCATAAAATCTTTGAATGATGAGCATGATTGCAATGTTGTTAGTATGAATTCTATGAATATCCAAAATACTAAAGATGATTGCACTAGTCATGACAAAAATGTTTCTTATAAGCATGTCAATTTTTGTGGAGTGCATAAAGTTTGTGAAGACATGCCTTATAGGGATGATAGATTTTGTAAGAAGCATAAACATGATAGAACCAATTTTTTGCTCAAAGTGATAGATGAATTTGCTACAAAATTATGTTCTCTTTATCCTATTACTTGTGAACTTTGCAATAAAGTTGGTCACCTTAATTTCCAATGCATTCTTTTTCATGATCGAATCGTGTCCAAATATTGCAATAACTTGATCACCCATGAACTTTGTTTATTTTTGGGGTGTGAAGAATTGACACATAAAAATAGTTGGTTTGAAGTATTCGTTCTTACAAAAGACATTGAAAATAATTTAGAGGAAATCTATATGTTTTGTGTGGTAAATTGCAATGAGAATGCTTATATAGCCAACTATAGAAAAACGGGAAAACAAATAGAATATAAAAGAAATACTAATGGAAGGGTAAAGATTCCCCCTTTCCCTCCTATTTTCTCTCATGATGAAACAGGTAACGAGGAGGAGCTTCCTATCCAACCAATCTCTTCAATAAGAAACTCAAAAGAATTAAATAAACCAACACATAATAAGAAGCTCAATAAGAAGCTCAAAAGTAGAGGTAAAGAGGTATCTCTCCCAAATAATGTTGCTCCTATAATTGTTGTACCTCACGAGAATGAATCAAAAATAATTGTGGAAGATGATACACTTGATGATGATTTTGTTATGCCTATTGCTTGTTGTGATAATTATAATTGGGAAGATAATGATACTTCTTATGATCTTGAAAATCTTTATGGCACCAACTTGGAGAATATGATAATACTTGTTATACTATTGGTGCTATTCATACTATTGATGATAATAGTGATAATGCTAATGATATGCAAACCAACAAGCTTGGGGATGCTATGTTTGATTGGAATGATATGTTTGAGAATTTATTTGCTGCAAATAATGTTTGCCCTAAGCTTGGGGATGCTATGCTTAATGAAAATGATCTTTTTATTCCCCCTACTTTTGATGAGCAAATTTATTATGATGATGACATGCCTCCTATCTATGATGATTATTGTGATGATACTTATGTTATGAAAAATAGTGATGATTATTATTATAATACTTGTTATAATTATGAAAATCCTTTTATTGAACATCACTCTTTTAATGTGGAAACAATTTATTGTATTCGAGTTTCATACGATACTCCCACTATTATGAACGAGAAGAAAACTGCTTATGTGGAGAATAGTAAAAATTCTATGCTTTTGTATCATGACAAGAATGCTTTGTGTGAATTTATTCATGATGCTACTTAAAATTATTATGAGAGAGGATCATATGCTTGTAGGTGTTGCAATAATATCAAGTTCCTCTCTATGTGTTGAAAGTTTTGAAGTTATGCTTGTTTTGCCTTCCTATGCTAGTTGATTCTTGCTCCCATAAACTATTTGCTCACAAAATCTCTATGCATAGGAAGTGGGTTAGGCTTAAATGTGCTAGTCATATGCTTCATGATGCTCTCTTTGTGTTTCAATTCTTTACTTTTATGTGAGCATCATTGAAATCATCATGCCTAGCTAAAAAGCATTAAAGAAAAGCGCTTGTTGGGAGACAACCCAACACTTACACCTACTGTTTTTGTGTGTTCACATGATTAAGATACTGTAGTAATCATGTTTTATATGTTTTCTTTCAATAATGTGCCAAGTAAAGCCTTTGGGATAGTGTGGATACTTGTTGATTTGATTCTGTGCAAAAACAGAAACTTTTGCGTCCAGTGCTCGAATTTCTATTCTGTACTGGAGCTTGAAAAAATTCTGAAATTTTTACACAGCATTGGATTACAAATTTTTTGCGTTTTCCTAATTTTTCATAATTTTTGGAGGTATAGAAGTATGGTTTTTAAATCGCTCACTACATGCTATTCTATTTTTGACAGATTCTGTTTTTATTGCATAGTTTGCTTGTTTTAGTGTTTCCATAGCTTATATTATGAGATATAAATTGTGGAAATGATAGACTACAGTAGGCATTATGTGAGATCAATTATGAATCTTGTCTTGATAGTATCTAAGTGGATGATTTATGTTTATCATACTAACCTATCTCACAAGTTCCGTTAAGTTTTGTGTGATTGAAGTTTTCAAGTTTTGGGTGAGATATCGATATGAGGAGAATAAGGAGTGGCAAGACCCTAAGCTTGGGGATTCCCAAGGCACCCTGTCGGGGTATGACCCTCTATGGGGCCATGCAGCCCCTTTGTGGTTCGGTGGGGACGATCGACGTGCACAAAGAGCATGAACAATGGAGCGCGAGGGATTTTACCCAGGTTCGGGCCGCTGAGAAGCGTAAAACCCTACTCCTGCTTTTGGTGTATTGGTGGTGTGGAAGCACGGTACAAGGAGCGCTTCTCCCGGCAAGGTGCGGAGAGAGCAGCTACACGAGAGGTGCCTGTGTTTGAAAAGGAGTCCGAATCCTCTAAACTGTTGCCCTGGCCCTCCTTTTATAGCTCAAGGGGTTACCACAGTGGCAAAACAGTAATTACATAGCGATTAGATAGCGAACAGTGCTATCATACCTAACTCTGCCAGTTTAGGACAAAGGCATTTAATGCGCCGTTAGGTGTCATGCGGAGAGGTAGTCCCGGCAAGGTTTCTGCACCGCTTGCCCAGCCACCTCGTATTATCTTGACACGCCTCCTGGACGGGTGTCATTAGAGGCAAATCTTGTCCCAGCGAGCTGACACGTGCCCGACAAGCCTCACCAACCAACCTGCGCGGTCGACACCTCACGCATCAGCGAACACCTGTGCGGCGAGGTGGAGCGCTGGAGGGCTGACATAAGCTTGCCGGCATGGAGCTTGTCGGGTCTTCACCTTGCCGGTTTATGCTTGCCGGCGAGGAATTGTCTTCACCCTTGGTGTTAGTTGAGTGTTGAGCCTTGAGCTTCTCCCTGGTAGCTTCTTTGGCTGGTCTTGGAGTCTTGGTCTTGGCAGTTCCCGGCAAGGCCTTGGCCGGCAAGGAGGCTGCTACTGTCTGTGCAAAAGTCAGGGTATAAAATACCCATGTTTTATACACCGACAGGCGCCCCCGGGCCTGGGCCATACGCGCGTCCGAGGCGTCGTTGGGCTAGGCCCAAGTAATGCACAGACACGCGGCAGGAAACCGTCGTTATAATTTTGGTCATGATGGTTATCCTGACGCACGTCCAATCCACGCATTAAATGCGGGTCGTGGGGACTTGGACTGTTGCAGTTATTTTGCGGTAGTGCGCCTGCGAAAGAACGTGGCTGGGGCTAAAACAGTGAAGGGTCGGCCTCCCCCCGCGCCTTCCCCATAAAAAGGCAAGCACGAGGAGGCGCGGCTCATTCGCCCCTGTATTCCCCTGCTTCATCTTCCTCCTCAGGCCAGAACTGCTCCCGCCGCCGCCGCCGCTGCCTCGCATCCCCAATCGACCACCTTCTTCCTCTTCGATCCCTGATGGAGCCCAAGAGAGCCGACGTGGCGGGGAAGAAAAAGCCCGCCAAGCCGCTCGATCCCAAGGCGGAGGAGAAGAAGAAGGCGCTGGAGGAGTTGGAGAAGCGGCGGAGGGAAAATGCAATCTTCTCGTCGTGCTCCTTGGATGCCAACGAGCTGATCAGGAGGTACGCGTATATGTGTGGGAGAGACACCAAGGATCGCAAGGCGCCCGTAGTGCTCCCTGAAGGCAACAAAGACCCCGCAGATTCTTATCCGTTCTTCTGCGCATACTTTTACTGCGACCTGGTTCCTCCATTCTCAGATTTCTTCAGCGCCATGATGTTCAGCTATGGATTCAGGCTGCTGGACTTCACTCCGAATGCGATGACTTGCATGGCGGTCTTCGCCCATCTGTGCGAGAATTTCGTCGGAGTGGCGCCCAATGTGGATTTGTTCCGGCATTTTTTTATTCCCCGGATCGAAGATAAATCTCTTTCCAGCAGCATTGCTTGGATCCCCAGGGCGAAGACGAAGGGCGAGTACCTTCCCGGGAAGCTTCAGCTCAAGTGGGAAGAGTGGAGGGCCGAGTGGTGCTGGATCCAGGAGAAGGACTTTCCCCAATTCTGCATACCGCGCACCATGAAGGTTGGGCGCGGCAAGAACTGGAGCAGCATAGGTGCCACAGACGCCAAGCTCCGCCCGGCACTGAACAGGATCGCCCGCCTCAGGGCCGCCAAGCTGACCATAGAGATGGTTGGCACCGATTTCCTCCGGCGACGCATAGCGCCGTTGCAAAAGAGGGGGAGGTTCGCCCGGGAGTACCAGAACGCCGCTGACATCATGAGATTGTACCCCGGTCGCGGCAACAACTTGTCGGTTATGGAGCACACCAGCCTCTATGAAGCATTGTTCCAGAGAACCGGCACGTTCCACTTGCCAGACAAAATCGTCCCGCTGTATATCAATTCCGCCAAGGACTCCATCTTGGCGGTGATGCCGGACTGCGACGCCCATGGAGTAAAAGTCGACTGGGTTCTGCCCTCCTTGGAGTTCGAAATGGAGTGGGCTTCTAACTTGACGGAGGTAGCTTCCCGGAAGGAGACGGACCTCATCCGGGCTACCACTGCAGAGGAGCTGGCGTATATCACCAGCAAGGCCGAGGAGATCGCGAGGATCAACGCGGCGAGCGGTTCTGGAGCCGCGGCAGCCGAGGACGAGGAGGATGAGCACTCCCAAGAAGAGGGGCCCGTCGAGGATGAGGCCGTTGAGGCCGAGGTTGTCGGGACCGACGTTGCCGGGCCCAAGGCTGCCGGATCTGAGGGCGTCGAAGAGCCCGAAGATGAGGAAGGTCCTCGAGCCCCGAAGAGGAGGGCGCCTCCTTCGGAGAGCGGCTAGCCAAGAGCTGGCGCGCCCCACTTCGCCGGTGGCCGGCCCTACGATGAAGAAGACGACCACCAAGGCCGGCCGCCAGGAAGAGGTTCGGCGGCAATCGTCCCGGCGTCCCCGAACTCAGCCCTCGTCTCCCCGGCAAGGGGATGTTGAGGAAGCCGAGCCCGCCAACCCGACAGGTTCTCCTCCCCCGACGCTCAAGAGGGCAAGGGAGTCGCCTTCGCCAGTGATGTATGACTTTGACATCTTCGGCGCGTCCGAGGAGGAGGAGTAACTGATTCAGCTCATCTCTGACAAGCTCCAATTCCATCCTGCTGTCGTTCTAACTTGATTTATTCCGTCTTGACAGGGACCCAAAGCTGCTCGTGCCTCGGTCGAAGCGTGCCAGGCCGGTAGCAACACAAGACCCCGCGGTGAGCGTCGAGCAGGGGGTTGCGACGGCCGAAACCATCGTCATCAGCCCCCAGCCTAGCCCCCGGCGTGAGGACGTGGAGCAAATCCCACCTACCGGCGCCGGTACTAAAGTTCCTCCCCTCGAGCTTGACAAAGAAGCGGGGGAGCCCCGTCAAGAAGGAGATCGCCAGGAGGTGGACTCTGCTGTGGTCCTCCCATCAACCAGCGTTTCGGAGAGTGCCTCTCCGACAAGGGCCTCCACCGATGAGCCTGTCCGTGCGGAGATCATCCCGACAAGCGGGGCTGGAGACGACCGCACGCCGGCGACGCAAGCTGCCGGGGGAGGGGACGCCCCTCCTGAACAGACGCTAACGGGTAATCCTCTTGTCCTTGGGCACTTTCCATGGAACACTTCTTCCTTTTTTCTATTTTTTTTCTTTTCTTGAGCTTGACTCATGATTCCGAATTCTATCTTGCCCTTGCCTCTGCCTCAACCCACAGCTCAAGCCTCTCCCAACGAAGGTGAAGTCTTTGGGGAGGTGGCTAACATTGCAAGGGACGCTACTGAGAAAGCCGCCAAGGTCGCCACTTAAGAGGGCCCAGCGCAGGCCGCCGAGGAGGCTGGAACGCTTCCTGATGAGTCCGAGAAACCCACCGGCAGCGTGCCTGACCCTGTCAGGGTGGGCGCGGAGAAGACTCCCGCCAATATTGATGTGCCGTCCTCAGGCAGCCAATTGGTGGTGTCGACCCTGCAAGCCCTGTCAAGCGACTTGGCGCTGGTCGCTCCTCAGTGTGGGTCTGGAGCCCCCAGTTCCTCTGGCACCGCGGGACCAAACTTTGATGAAGAGATAGCTCGGATCTTGCTCCCCTTAGTCCAAAGGAATGACGAGTCCACCGACGCGGCCGACAACGCCGAAGACCTCGCCTTCATGGAAATCATGGCTGTCGGGTTCAAGGGCGTCTAGGAGCGGTACAGCCGGCGATGGGACAAGGTGTATGAGGAGCGCAAAGCTGCGGATTTGGTCGACCGGAAGCTGAGGGAGAAGGCGAACGAGCTGCGCACGTGGTACAATCAGCAGGCCCGCAACCTCAACGCTGCCGCCGAAGCAGCGGCAATCCGCGACGGCAAGCTGACGGAGCGCGAAACGCGGCTCAACGCCAAGGAAGAAGATCTTGCTGCATGGGAAGGAGCCATTGCTGCCACTCTTCGCGGCAAGGATGACAAAATTGAAGCGCTCCTTAAGCAGCGGACCCAAGAGCTGGAAGACTGGCACAAGAAATCCATCGAAGCCCAGGTTTTGGAGAATGCCGCTAAGCTCAAGGAGGCTGTTGACAAAACTGCTGCTGCTAACTCCGCCAAGGCAGAACTAGAATCCCAGGTGGCCAAAGATGTCGGGGTACGACCATCTATGGGGCCATGCAGCCCCTTTGTGGTTCGGCGGGGAGGATCGACGTGCACAAAGAGCATGAACAATGGAGCGCGAGGGATTTTACCCAGGTTCGGGCCGCTGAGAAGCGTAAAACCCTACTCCTGCTTTTGGTGTATTGGTGGTGTGGAAGCACGGTACAAGGAGCGCTTCTCCCGGCAAGGTGCGGAGAGAGCAGCTACATGAGAGGTGCCTGTGTTTGAAAAGGAGTCCGAATCCTCTAAACTGTTGCCCTGGCCCTCCTTTTATAGCTCAAGGGGTTACCACAGTGGCAAAATAGTAATTACATAGCGATTAGATAGCGAACAGTGCTATCATACCGAACTCTGCCAGTTTAGGACAAAGGCATTTAATGCGCCGTTAGGTGTCATGCGGAGAGGTAGTCCCGGCAAGGTTTCTGCACCGCTTGCCCAGCCACCTCGTATTATCTTGACACATGTCGGGGCCGGATTTCTGGGACATGATATCCCAGAAATTAACCCCTCGTGCCACCAACCCAGGATTACTGTTACTGGTGGACACGTCCTTGTTACAGATTACCAAGCAATTACATGAATTGGATACAAGACCATAATGGTCTAATGATACACAATGATTTCTAGTGACGGGTGACGGAAGCGACTCGTGGTTCTCCAACGTCGATGGGGCTCCATTCCCACAGGGACAGCTGACCCGGATAATTCCTATCCCGCATGGCTGCTATCCTAGGCTCCGCATGAACACCGTTATAGTACTCCTCGTGCAATCCTGACCTGGCCAATTAAATTGCCAGGGACAAGCCTGTGAGTACGTTTGAATGTACTCGCAAACATAATGAACAAAAGATAAACCGAATGCATATGATCATGATGGGTTAAATTATATGCAAATGCTGAACAAAATTTAAAGCATAGCATGATGAATATTAGCATGTGCAGAAAAAATTAAATTGTTAGTGACAAACCAAGAAAGTTAAAAGTGGACAATCGGGCGAGACTGAACTGCCCGAGAATCCAAAAGAAATGCCAAACGGGTGTCTAAAAGAGTATCGGGCGAGACAGACCGCCCATGAACTCAAGCGACGCCACGAGAGGTCTTGAAAAGAAATGCCAAACGGGTGTCTAAAAGAGTATCGGGCGAGACAGACCGCCCATGAACTCAAGCGACGCCACGAGAGGTCTTGAAAAGAAATGCCAAACGGGTGTCTAAAAGAGAATCGGGCGAGACAGACCGCCCGAAAACTCAAGCGACGCCACGAGAGGTCTTGAAAATAAATGAGTGCCCGGGTAGTCTAGCCAGCCCATGAGACACTCAGAAAATAAAAATAAGAGAAACGGTTAGTCCATAATAACAATAATATTCATGACAACCATAATATTCGTATCAAAAATTCATGATAACATCAGTAGTGGCAATAATCATTCTGCAAAATAATTCATGCTCAATTTAATTATTTCCTCCGGAGACCGACACTAAGACCGACACTTGACCAACCCAGACTGTAGTCCTTAACCGCGGACACGGCTATTCGAATAGGTATAACTCTGCAGAGGGTGTACTCTTTACCCACAAGTAAAGGATTTCTTTAGCCAGCACCGAGACGCTGACTAATTCCCATTACGGTCTTTGGGTTGAAACACACCTAACCCGCACGCACCAGCTTCATTTTTTCCCGGGCCAGGAATCACCCAAAGCAGCGGTAAAATAAAACTCTAAGTGGGAAGGCCTCATACAACGGCCTCCAATAGCATGAGCGTTCAGCTTCGGTCCCAGACCGGCCACTCATGCCCCCGGACCAAGTGACATGACTACCAGGGCCAGTGGAATCATTCACTATGGCCTCTCTGTACGGTGTGTGCAAGAAAGGGGTTACCAACTTACTGAACCATACCCTACCTATGGCAGGGACATGTGGTAGCACGGTTCAAGTTTGGGGTTACCGGAACAAGACTCGATCTACGGTCGACTCAGGAGGTTTAATTTTACCTGCAGTGGTTAGCACAACATATTTTCTCGGTAGTACCCAACAGGGTCACCATCTGGCATGTCCCAACATGCCCTCACTGATCATTCTCGTCACAACGAGATTTCAGTTTCACGGTCACGTTTCTCGTGACTGCTTCTTTCCTGCGGATTAGTCCAGTCCAACATGGGCATGTGAAAATAACCATGCTCACTCATACTTCATATTTAAATGGAGATAAAATATTTTCAAGGGATCATGCATGCATAACTAGCACTATGCAAATTTTTATTTGAATTCAACATATTCATAATTCAATTATTCGAGCAAATATTTAACCATGCAAACACCATATCAAGTGTTCAAGATGCTTGCCTTGAGCATGTAGAAATATTGGGTGCACTCCAAAAAGTTTGAAAATTTTATCTTCCCTCCATTTCCTATTTTCAAAAATATAAAAATTACCACACAAAGCAAAAACAGTAATAAAAAGTTGTTTGGATTTTTTTTAAATAAATACTAAAATAAACTAGATGAAATATTAGGAATTTCAGAAAAATAATCAAATTATTTGGAGTTCTATGATTATCCTAGGAATTTTCTAAGCTGAATTAAATGACTAAATGGACTATTTAATTGATCCAACAGAAACTAAGCTTAGCAAAAATGTTCACCCTAGCTAGATTAATAGAGCATGATTTTAGAAGTATTTATAAATTTGAATCATCAGGTTTGGCTTTGAAATGGGTGCTGTGGAATTATTTGAATGTCTCTGGAAAAGAAAAAGAGAAAAGAGGCAGAGACGCGCCCTGAGCGCTGCATAGCCGGACGGCGCTACTGGGCCGGACCCAGCTGTTCGGCTGTGCGGAGAAGCTGATGACGTCGAAAGCGTACTGGCGAAGTACGTTTTCTCCGCGCGAAGACAGCCCCTGCGGAACCCGTGTCCACTTACGGACGGCACTGAGCCACTGACAGTGGGTCCCACGGGGCCCACCTGTCATGTTTGACCGGTCCACCCCGCCCTTCTCCCTCGTGACCGAACAAAGGAGAGCCGGCGCTGCTCGCCGCCGTTGATGGAGAGCTCGGCGGCCTCGGGCGACGGCGGGGACGGATCCGCCACTCCATCCCGCGCCCGTAGGTGGTCTGGGCAGCGCCGGGGATGGCCGGAGTGGAGTGCGGCGAGTTCCTCGGCGGACGGCGGCGTCGGGCAAGATGGAGTTCTTGTCTACGGTGGCTCCCGAGACAAATTGGGAGGGGGAGTGGACTCGTGGGGGCAAGAGCAAGCTTGTGGTGAAGAAAATGGAGGAGGAGAGGCTGCGGTTGCGCCGGATTTAACCGGGAAGTGGTGGTGGCCGTGGCGGCCGGAGAGGAAGGGGATGACCTTCTCCGGTCGTTTGGTTGCTCGGGGTGGCACGTAGAGAGGAGAGGAGTGATCCTGACGAGTTGCAGGAGCCCGGGGTGAGTTTATATAGCTCGGGGGAGGTCGGTCCAGTGGCTTCCCGAACAAGGCTCGGCGGGGGCGGCCATTGATGAGGCAGAGAGGTGGTTGAGGTCGGTGGCGTGGTCGGTGAGGGGGCGGTGGTCAGCATTGAAGCTCCTGGCAAGCTGGCGGCTTCTGGTTCGAGCCAGGCGGCTCGGCCGGTAGGTGACAGTGACGTGCAGGGAGTTGGTGGCGGCGCTGGCCGGTGGAGGGCGGCGCCAGGGGGAGTGCTCCGGTGCGGGGAAGACGCGGGGAGGCTGTGGCTGGTGCAGGCGAATAGCAGAGGAGCAGGGCAGGCCAGGGCAGGGCAGCAGGGCAGCGGCAGGAGCTCGATGCCGACGCCTGCAGAACGCGAGCTCTGGACATGCACGCCAGGCGTTCGATGAATTGCCACAATGGCCAAATGAACTTATTTGAATTTGTAATTTTGCATGATGATGAGTCACTCTGTAATGGAGCTACTAGACATGGTGGTTTGGCAGGAGAAGCAAATGTCCAGTGCAAGTTTAGGTCCTAGCCAAATTCTGCCATGTCTGCAAGGTGCTTGACAAAATGCTAGGTCTATTTAGGGGATTTTGTTGGAAGTGAAAATTAACAGCATGGTGTCTCCTTAGATGATAGATATGGTGGTGTGGTTGGTTTAGCAAGAAGGGAAATTTGTAAGTGCAAGTTTTACCAGAATTCATTTCTGGACAGAAACTACAGGAGGATATTTGGTGGATCTAAATGATGCAAATGGGGCTGATCTCCTGGACTTAAGGGTTTCTTAGGAAGGACTAGAGGTGGGAATAATTTCAGAATTTTTGGAGCAATTAAAATTGAGGTTGTAGTTCAAACCTAGAAATGGAACAGAATTGAGAAGAGGATGTTTCACTCAAAATTTTCAAAAGACCAAGCTAGGTTTTTGCATAAAAGTGATCTATAGACCTCACATGACCTCCCATAATTTTTGTGAAATTTTTAAAGAATTATTTTAAATGGTTGTAGTGCAACAGGAGCATTTATAGTATTGAAAAAGGCCTTTAAAGAATTATCTTGGGCAAAATTTTATTATAAAAATAATCCCTACTGTTATTTAAAATATAATTGAATTTATTTAAGACAACTACCAAATCCCACAATATTTTGCAAAAATTTCTCTATGGAGGGAAGAATTTTGAAAGTCAGAAACAGAAAAGAACTGAAATTATTAAAAGACCTATTATAAATCAAAATTTTATTTCTGGCCAAATTTTTTCTTGATTAAAATTATGGTTAAATTTTTTGGGTGCTACAACACGCCTCCTGGACGGGTGTCATTAGAGGCAAATCTTGTCCCAGCGAGCTGACACGTGCCCGACAAGCCTCACCAACCAACCTGCGCGGTCGACACCTCACGCATCAGCGAACACCTGTGCGGCGAGGTGGAGCGCTGGAGGGCTGGCATACGCTTGCCGGCATGGAGCTTGCCGGGTCTTCACCTTGTCGGTTTATTCTTCCCGGCGAGGAATTGTCTTCATCCTTGGTGTTAGTTGAGTGTCGAGCCTTGAGCTTCTCCCTGGTAGCTTCTTCGGCTGGTCTTGGAGTCTTGGTCTTGGCAGTTCCCGGCAAGGCCTTGGCCGGCAAGGAGGCTGCTACTGTCTGTGCATAAGTCAGGGTATAAAATACCCATGTTTTATACACCGACACACCCCAAGGTAATACTCAAGGAAGACTCAAGCGTCTAAGCTTGGGGATGCCCCGGAAGGCATCCCCTCTTTCGTCTTCAACATTATCGGTAACCTTACTTGGAGCTATATTTTTATTCGTCACATGATATGTGTTTTGCTTGGAGCATCATTTTATTTTGTTGAGATTTTCTTGCTGTTATCAATAATCATGTTTTGTATCTTTTAGTTCCAATTATAGCCTTTACCATGCTCAGTTTGCAAGTTTATGTGTTGCTGTTTGAAAACAGAAAGTTTTTTGTTATGTCCAGAATATTCTTGAATAGTCAGAACATGATAAAAATACGAAATTTTTACACAGTAATCATGCATGAGTTCTCTGTCACGTGGTAATTTTTCAGAAGTTTTGGAGTTAGGGAAGTATGAATTTTAAATCCCCCTTTATATACTGTTCTGTTTTGGCAGACTGGTGTTATAGTTGCATTGTTTGCATATGTTTGCTTATTTAATGATTCTATTTGAGTATAGGAGTATTAAATATGCAGAGGCATTTAGTATGCAATGTTTAATTATAATTTTAGTGATTTGTTATAGTAGAGAATGTTAAGGTTTTGAGTTGATTTATACTAACTTATCTCATGAGTTCATGTTGAGTTTTGTGTGGATGAAGTTTTTAAGATTTAGGAGAAGCCATGATATGCGAGGAATTAAGGAGACACAAGAGCTCAAGCTTGGGGATGCCCAAGGCAACCCAAATTAATATTTCAAGAAGTCTAAGTTTTTGCTTCCGGTAGGCATCCCACCTTTCTTCATCAACAATTATCGGTCAGTTTTGGTTGAGCCTAAGTTTTTGCTTCTTCACATGATATGTGCTATTCTTGGAATGTCATTTTATTTTGTTTTTCTTGCTGTTTGAATAAAATAATAAGATCTGAAATTTTCAAATGAGAGAGAGTCCTCACATAGCTACCTATTTGCTTAACTACTCATTTGATCTTCACTTATATCTTTTTGGAGTAGTTTGTCATTTACTCTTGTGCTTCACTTATATCCTATGAGTAAATTGTTGAATGAATTGAATATCATAAAGTTGAAATTATATGTGCTTCATATGCTTGTATCATGCCTAGTAGTAATTTCACATTTGGTTTAGAAAGTAAAATCTATTGAAGCTTGACAATCACAATATTGGTCATACAAGCAATTCATGAATGATTAGTATAAGGAAGAGAACTTTCACATATAAATATATTATCTTGGACATCTTTTATGATTGTGAATACCCATTAATTATTTTCAAACTTGAGAAAATTAGTTGAAGTTGGACAAGGAAGACAACGTAATGAGTTATGTTTGGGTATATTTGCATAGAAGTTATATTGTTATGGATCCTCCAACATGTGCTGCTTGCTTAGGATGTTTTGCTAGCCAAAAATTCGTACTAAGTAGAGATACTACTTGTGCATCCAAAAACCCTTAAACCCAGTTTCTTCCCATGAGTGTCCACCATATCTACCTATGGATTGAATAAGATCCTTCAAGTAAGTTGTCATCGGTGCAAAAAGCAATAAAAATTGTTCCTAAAATATGTATGATCTTTTATTGCAAGGGAAAATAAGCGTTGTACGAACTTGTGATGGTAAAGAAATAAAAGTGACAGACTGCATAATAAAGGTTGCTATCACAAGGGGCAATATAACGTGACGTTCCTTTGCATTAAGGGCTTGCACATCCAAAATCAAAAGCGCATGACAACCTATGCCTCCCTCTGCGAAGGGCCTATCTTTTACTTTATGTATTTATTTTTATGCAAGAGTCAATAGTATCCCTTCTCATTTCAACCTCAATTATTCTCTAGTTGGCAAGCATCATGTGGTGGGGAAAGATCCAGGCACATATGGCTAGTCAAATATATTTGATCATGAATTATTATTGTTGACAATTATCTCTATGATAAATAAGTTGGGAGGCAAAACATTAAGCCCCTATCTTTCTCTGTGTTCGATGGATGCCATTTGTTCTAAACATATGCTTTGAGTACTAGCAATCATAGAAGACTATATGATAATTGAGTATGTGGAGCTCTTACTTAGACTTTGTTGAAGATAAGTTGAATTGCAATTGTTTGGTGACTAAGAACATAGATTGTTAAGTTTCAAGAGAATGCATTGTTTGAACCATAACATGTGAATTGATTGCTACTTTATCATGATGAGTTTTACGAGAAAGAGTTGCTGTTATGATGCTAGGAAAAGTGATTGAAATTATCTTTGATCAAACTTATGCACTATGCTAGCATTCACACTTCATAAATTATTTCTTTTATCATTTACCTACTAAAGGACGAGCAGGAATTAAGCTTGGGGATGCTGATACGTCTCCAACGTATCTATAATTTATGAAGTATTCATGCCATGTTTATTATAGTTTTGTATGATTTTGGTGCACTTTTATATGGATTTTATATGATTTTTATGGCCTAACATATTGACCTAGTACCCAGTGCCAGTTGCTGTTTTCTGCTTGTTTTTGGTTTTCCAGAAAATCCATATCAAATGAAGTCCAAATGCAGCGAAACTTTTTGACGATTTTTTCTGGAAGGAAACAGACCCAGGAAGCTTCGGGGGAGCAGCAGAAGACCCACAGGAGTCCCACAAGCCACCTGGGCGCGCCACGCCACCCCCCCAGGCACGCCCTGGTGCCTCGTGGGCCCCCTGTGGCCCTTCTTCGTGTGATTCCAACGCCAAAAATTCTTATAAATACCAAAACCCCCAGAAATAACCCTAGATTTTGGACTTCGCTGCTGCAAGCCTCTGTACCTTCGAAATACCATCTGGAGCCCTGTTCCGGCACCCTGCCGGAGGGGGAAATCATCACCAGAGGCCATCTTCATCATCCCGGCAGTCTCCATGATGAGGAGGGAGTAGTTCACCCTCGGGGCTGAGGGTATGTACTAGTAGCTATGTGTTTGATTTCTCTCTCTCTCTCTCTCTCGTGTTTTTGATATGGCACGATCTTGATGTATCACGAGCTTTGTTAATATAGTTGGATCATATGGTGTTTCTCCCTCTCTATCTTGTTATGATGAATTGAGTTTTTACCTTTGAGGTTTCATTATTATCAGATTGAATACTTTGTTGGATTTGAGAACACTTGATGTATGTCTTGCATATGAATACCCGTGGTGACAATGGGGTATTATATTGGTTCACTTGATATATGTTTTGGCACTCAACTCGCGGATTCCCGAGGTGACATTGGGGTAATCTATGCATAGGGGTTGATGCACGTTTTCATCCTACTTTCTCCGGTAGAAATCTTGGGGCACTCTTTGAAGTTCTTTGTGTTGGATTGAATATTATGATTATGAAGTTGTTTGATGCATATCGTATAATCAACTCACGAATACTTGTGGTGACATTGGAGTATCTAGGTGACATTAGAGTTGGTTGATGCGTATCATATGGTGTTGTTTTAGTACGAACTCTAGGGCTGTTTGTGACACTTATAGGAATAGCTCAATAGATTGATCGGAAAGAATAACTTTGAGGTGGTTTCGTACCCTACAACAATTTCTATCTTATGTTCCCCGCGAATAGGAACTTTGGAGTGATTCTTTATCGCACGTTGAGGAATTGTTATATGATCCAATTATGTTAGCATTGCTAAGAGATTGCACTAGTGAAAGTATGAACCCTAGGTCTTGTTTCTAAGCATTGCAATACCGTTTGTGCTCCGTGATACGTCTCCAACATATCTATAATGTTTTATTGTTCCATGCTGTTATAATATCAATCTTGGATGTTTTTATAATCATTTACAACAATTATATATCATTTTTGGAGACTAACCTATTAACCTAGTGCCCAGTGCCAGTTGTTGTTTTCTGCCCTGTTTTTATTTTACAAAAAATCAATACCAAACGAAGTCCAAATGCCACGAAACTTTTTGGAGATTTTTTATTGGACAAGATAAACACTAGAAGCTTCGGGAGAGGGCCAGAAGATGAAGGAGTGGGCAACGAGGCACTAGGGCGCACCCCAGGAGGGTGGCGCGCCCTGGTACCTCATGGGGCCCACCCAGCTCCGTTTGACCTAATTCCAGCACTATAAATTCCAGAAAAATCCGAAACCCTCAGGAGAGTCCATGAAATACTTTTTCCGCCGCCGCAAGTTCCTGTTCCAGAGAGATCCTGTCGTGGGAAACGAACACCTATGGGATCGCTATCGAGCGGATCCCTTACAGTTCGGTAAGGGGAGAGGATTGCACAAAGAGCAGAACTAACAAGCAGCACACGGGGATTTACCCAGGTTCGGGCCGCACGGATGCATAAAACCCTACTCCTGCTTTGATTGTATTATGGTGGATGTTCTTGGCCAAGTTCTGGGAGCTACAGTGGCAGCTACGCATGCAGAATGGGCCTCCAGAAGTGCCATCCTACCCCCTCTGTATGTCTCGGGCCTCCTTTTATATTAGTCAAAGGGGCTACCACAGTGGCGTACAAGATAAGGCATGAGGTGGAAAGTAGCTACGGTGTTACCACAGTGTTATCATACCTAACCCTGACGGCTTAGGACAAACTCATTAAATGCACCGTGAGGTGTCCGTCGAGGTGTCCCTTAGCGTCTCGGGCTTGGAAAAGCTTTGCAGGGGATGGGCAAAAACAGCCATCCCATCAGCACCGCTTAAGCATCTCGTGGCCAGCATTACGCCACGTCACTATGAGGACAAGCCCTAAACGACAAGGTTGGACGCTGCACTAGAGCGATAGCGCTACACTGTGCAGAGCCTTGCCGGGACCGAATCCTTGCCGGGCCCGGGGCTTGCCGGGACTGAATCCTTGCCGGGCCCGGGGCTTGCCGGGACTGAATCCTTGCCGGGCGCGAGGCCTTGCCGGCAAGGGTCTTGCCGGGCGCGAGGCCTCGTCGGCAAGGGTGTTGCCGGGCCTCCGCAACCCTTGGGTCTTCTGTCTGGTCGTTGACTTGAACGTCTCCTTGGCCTCTTAGTCTCGTGATTACTCCTAGCTATTCCCCGGCAAGGCTTGCCGCGGTACGGCTACAATTGCCCGTGCACAAGTAAGGGGTACTAAAAAGACCCATACTTTAGTACACCGACCGGAGCCTCCGGGCCTAGGCCATACACGGGTGCCAGGCCTGTTGGGCTAGGCCCAAAACAGTGCATGGGCACGCGTGGCAGGGAATAACTGCTCGCAACCATTATCTCTTTTACCACGCCCCTCCACTACGCGCATTAATCACGCGACGTGGGAGACGTGGGCGGAAACTCCACTGCAAAAGCAGGCGGTAAAGAGCCTGCCTCGCGCCTTCTCCATAAAAAGGGAATCACGGACGGCACTGCTCATTTACCCCCTCCGCCTTTCCAATCTCAATCTCAGGGCCGTCGCCATCGTCTTCTTCCTCGCGCCCAAAGCAGAGCTTTTCTCCCTCCACCCTCCTCCACCGTGCTCTCGACGCCTTCAGCGCCCAACTCCATAGCCACCATGCCGCCCAAGCCGAGCAAGGGCAAGGGCAAGGCGGAGGAAGCGGCCGCCGCGGAGAGCAGGTTGGCGAAGATGCGGAAGGAACGCGTTGTCTTCCCCTCGACGCTTGATGCGGAGACCTTGAAGAAGAGGTACCAGTTCGCATGGGCGACTGAGACCACGGCGCACCCAGCCACCAAAGTGAGTGTAGCTTCTCGTAGGGCAGAGCCAGGAGATTATCCCTTCTTTGCCGATTACTTCTGGTGCGGCCTCTGCCCTCCGTACTCGGATTTCTTCGTAGATATCATGCTCACCTACGGCTTCCAGCTCCTAGATTTCACGCCGAATGCCGTGACTTGCATGTCCGTCTTCGCGCACCTTTGCGAGAATTTTGTTGGGGTCATCCCGAGCACTACACTTTTCCGGCACTACTTCTATCCCCGCATCCAAAAGGGTGACGCCCTCTCCGGCAGCATCGCTTGGATTCCGAGGACGGCAACCAAGGAGACGTACCCAGAGGGGCTCTACCGCGAGAGATGGGATGAGTGGCGCGGCAAGTGGTGCTGGGTTCGGGAAAAGGAGCCCAAACCGTTCTGCGAGGTGCGAAAGCAGAAGGTGGTCCGCGGCAAGGATTGGGGCGTCGCGAACCCTGACGACAGCAAGCTCACCATCGCCATCACCAGGATACTGCGCCTCAGGGCTGCCGGGCTGAAGGTGGAGATGATTGCTTCGGATTTCCTTCGCCGGTGCATCGCCCCACTGCAGAACAAGGGGCGCCCTGCCTGGGAGTACATGAACGCTGCCGACGTCATGAGGGTGCGGCCCGGGCTGGATAATGATCTGACAGCCATGGGGCACGCGGCCCTCTGCCAACAGCTGTTCAAATCTGGAGCAGTGGGAGAGTTGCCGGCAAGCGTCGTCCCACTGTGCAACAACTCGTCGCTGACCTCCATCATCGCCATGATGCCGGTGCTCAATGCCCATAGCATCGACGAGAGGTGGATCGAGCCGTCCGCGGAGCAGGCGCTGGCGTTCTTCGACAACTTGACGGAGAAGGCCATCCGCGCGGAGACCCTTGTCCGCGCCACCACGGAGGAGGAACTCGCCTACATCGCCAACAGGGCGGAAGAGGCAAACCTTGCCGAAGAAGCCGGCAGCACTGAGTCCAGCGAAGGCGAGGACTTGCTGCGGGAAGATCTTGCCGGGCGAGGTCAGGCTGCCGGGGAGCCGAGCGGAGCCGCTGCCGGGAGTTCTTCTGCCGGAGGCGCCGCAGAAGAGGAAGAAGAGGAGGAGGAAGAGCCCCCAGCTCTTCAACACAGGAAGAGGCGCGCCCTCCGGAAGAACGCCACTGGCGCTCCAGCCTGCCAACCTTCCTCAAGCAGCGAGGCTTCCGGCAAAGGGGCGGCCGGCGAGGCCGCACCGCAAACTGCCGCTGCCAAGCGGCCCAGGACCAATCCTCCTCCTCCTCCGTCAGGAACTGCGGCGGGGGTCGGCTTCGACCTCTCCGCCATCAGCTCTGAGGAAGAAGAAGAAGAGTAAGAGGCCCGCCACAGCCTTGATTATTATCCTTCTAGTTTTGCTTGATTAACTTGCTCTGTTTTTGCCTCCTCAGGGATACGGAGACTCTGGTGCAGAGGATGGCGAAGAGGGCCAAGACCTCAACAAGCGTCGAGCCGCCGGCAAGCACCTCGGGCACGCCGAAAACGGTTCTCGTCAGCTCGGAGTCAAGCCCAGAACGCAACCCTCGATGCAGTCCTCGACGCAGCCCCCGGCGTAGCCCCCAGCGTGAGTCTTCTACTCACTATCCACTGGCGCGTGCCGGGGTGTGCATCTTCTCTGCTGACATCTCCGGGCGTGCAGGAGCGGAGCAACAGCGAGAAGCAACAGCGGGAGCCGCCTCTGCCATGCCACCTCCGTCGACCACACCGCCCAGGGGCGAGTCTTCGGGCAATCTCTACCGCGACGAAGGGGAGGGGCCGGCAAGTGCAGGCTCCGGCAACCCCTTCCTTGACGCAGGTAAAGTTACTTGCCTGAAAGAACTCTTGTCGCTTTGGTTTTTCTTCTTTTTGTCTTCTTGAACTTCCTTCCCAGCTTCATCTTAATCAACTCCTTGGCTTTCAATCTTCTTCTGACAGAGCTCATGGACACTGACGTTGTCATTGAAGAGACTGCCAAGGATGCCGCCACAGAAGCCGACAAGATTGCTGCCGAAGAGGCCGCCAAGCATGCTGCCGCCGAGGCCGCCAAAGCTGCTACCGCCGAGGCCGTTGCCGTCGAGGCCGCCAAGGCCGCTACCGCCGAGGCCGCCAAGGCCGCGCAAGAGGAGGCCGCCAAGGTGGCCGCCGAGGGAACCGGTGAGGGGACCCGCGGCAATACTGACGGCGCTTCCGCCGCAGGAGCGCCAGGCGCTTCTACTGCCGCGAGGCCCTCGGCTGCCGAAGACCATCCCTCGTCGTCCTAGGCCCCTTCCTCAAGCCAATACATCAGGGCCGGCAAGAACGTCGTCAGCATGCCGGGGTCGGCAAACATCGAAGAGCTGGTTGAAGGAGAACATCTTGACGGGGAAATCACCGCCGCCGCCGCCAGTGAGCTCAAGGAGGAACAGCTACTTCAAGCCATGAATGACAACTATCAGAAGCTCCAAACGCTCTACCGTGCCCGGAAGGAGAAGCTGGACTCCCGGGCAGCGCTCGTCGAGGTCGCGGAAGGAGACTTCCAACAACGCGTCACGGAGACACAGGCTTGGTATGGTGAGGCCCTCCAAGAGCTGAATATTTACCGGGAGCAGCTGGCGGAAGAGCGGAACATCCTCCTGCTGAAGCAATCAGACATCGAGAAAGCGCAGGAGGAGGCCGCCCAGCAAGCTGCCGCGGCAGAAGCCCTCTTGACGCAGCGCCGCATCAGCCTTGACGCTCAAGAAGAGGACCTTGCCGCGCGCGAGGCGGCGCTTGCCGCCAAGCTTCGCAACAAGGATGAAGAGCTCGAAAGTCTTGTCGCACGGTGGGTCCAGGAGCTTGAGCAGGAACACTTGAAGACGCTCAGAGCTCTAACTGAAGACCACGCCGGCAAGCTCAAAGAGGCCCTTGACGCTGCCGGAGCTGCGGAGACCGCCAGGAACTTGCTGGAGGAGAAGACGAAGCAGCTGGAGGCCGCTCTCGAGGACCACGGCAAGAAGGTCTCAGCACTCGAGGCCGAGAGAGACAAGGCTCTCCATAGCCAGATGGAGACGCAGGCTGCCGCGTCCGAGAAGGTCCAGCAGCTTTCCTCCGCCAAGGACTCCATTGAAGATCTGAAGCTGAAGCTATCCACGCTGGAGGAGTCTCTTGAGGCCGCCCGAGTTCGCGAGAAGACTCTTATCAAAGACCTCCACGACGAACAGGAGTTGCTCCAGAACGCCGCCACCACCCACAACGAGTACACTTCTAGCGTGAAGCTCTGGACTGCCAGGCTGGCGGACGTTGCCGAGAAGCTTGGCGCGGAGCTGGAGGCCATGGACTTGCCGGGCTTCGGATAATCTGTCGACGACAACATATCCTCAAGCGCCAGGCTAACCATGTTCTTTGACAAGCTCGTCGACGCCCTCAAGCTACTCCAAGCAAACCAGACAAGCAAGCTGGCCGACGAATCCCGGAAACTCTGCCAGCTCGTCCTCCGCAAGGTGCTGATGAAGGTGGCGTACAGGAACCCTGGCATCGACCTCTCCAAAGCCTCGAAGAGCTTGCCGAAGGACGCGGACGTCAAGGCTCTCGAGGAGCATGTCGCGCCCATCGTCGATCGGGTGAGCCAGGTGAAGAGGGTCTAGGCGATCGCCGGGACTAGCCACATCCGCCTCAGCTCTTCTCCATCTTGCCGCCGGCGTCATATGTAACAGACAATTTGTCTTATGTCAGAAACGCGGCAAGCACTAGATGTAATATAACTTGCACTCTTTGAATTATGGCGTGCTATTCCCTTTGTTCAATTTCTTTCTATATGGCATGTACCCTACGCTTTGCTGGGAACTTGCCGGAGCATAACCCCGTCGCGAGCGCTGGATTCGGGTCGTCAGCAGCTTGCGGGCAGTGCTGCTCACGGCAAGAAATCTTGACGCTTTCAGCGCGGCCACCTAGACTGTTGAGCGGACTCGAAACAGAGTAAGGGCGCAGCCGATCACGACAAGATTCCATCGCGTGCAGGTTTTCCATACAAAGCCGAAATCGTTCAAGGGAATACAGCCTCACAAAAATCAAAATCTGCTCAAGGGGTTTAGCAACTTAGCTCTGCTTTTCATCGTTGTTCTTTTTCTTCCGGCAAGGCACCAACCTTGAACGTCGTCTGGTATCCATACCACCATTCTCCTTCCCCCCCCCCCCCGGCAAACTTGCGCGCGAGGGAATCTTCTGTCTCTTGGGAAAAAGAAAGAAGAGAAAATAAAGGTATGGAACCTTGATGGTTCGTTAGCTCTTACCGGGATCGAGTGCAATACACATCTCAGATAACACATGCATATAGAATGACATGAAATCAACAAGAAATGTAAAGCACACAGATCTTATAAAATATGCACAGGGATGTGCCTGCTCTGTACAAAGGATTACATGCCAGCGGCAACACTCGTACAGAATGGCGTTGCCGGGATCTTGCCGGAGCGTTACGCTGCCGCGAGCGCTAGATTCGGGTCGTCAGCAGCCTGCTGGCCGTATCGCTATCACAGCAAGAAACCCGAACAACCGCGCCTTACGGGTAGAACTTGCGAAGGTGCTCGATATTCCAGGAGTTGCTCACTGGCAAGCCCTCTTCGGTCTCCAGGCGGACAGCGCCAGGCCTGGTGACTCGCACTACCTGGTAAGGGCCTTCCCACTTCGGCGTCAACTTGTTAGAATTCTTGGCCGACTGAACGCACCGAAGAACAAGGTCGCCTTCCTCAAGACTCTGGGCATGAACCTTGCGGCTATGGTAGCGACGCAAAGCTTGCTGATAGAAAGCGGCTCGCACAGCAGCCCGAAGACGGTTCTCCTCAAGGAGCAGCGCGTCATCTTGCCGCAGCTGCTCTTGCTCAAGCTCATCATAAGCGAGCACTCGAGGTGACCCGTATATGAGTTCCGTGGGGAGAACTGCTTCCGCACCGTAGACCAGAGCGAAGGGTGTCTGGCCGGTGGCTCGATTTGGCGTCGTCCTGATCGACCAAAGAACCGCCGGCAGCTCATCAATCCAGCGTCTTCCATGCTTGTGCAGCTTGTCGAAAGTTCTGGTCCGGAGACCGCGCAGCACTTCAGCGTTCGCCCTTTCTTCTTGGCCATTGCTTCTCGGGTGAGCAACAGAGGCAAAACAAATCTTGCCGCCAAGGACTTGGACATACTGCATGAAGGTGCGACTTGTGAACTGCGTACCGTTGTCGGTGATGATCTTGTTCGGCACACCAAAACGGCACACAATCCCCTTAAAGAACTTGACTGCTGACTGTGCTGTCACCCTCCTCACTGCTTCCACTTATGGCCACTTCGTGAACTTGTCGACGGCAACGTACAAGTACTCGAAGCCCCCGGCAGCGCGGGGGAAAGGACCCAGTATGTCGAGCCCCCAGACCGAGAAGGGCCAGGAGAGAGGGATCGTCTGGAGAGCTTGAGCTGGCTGATGATGTTGCTTCGAATGAAACTGGCACGCTTCACACTTGGTTACTAGTGCCGTTGCATCCTGGAGAGCAGTAGGCCAGAAGAATCCTTGCCGGAATGCCTTGCCGACAAGGGCTCTTGAGCCTATGTGGGATCCACATATGCCCCCATGAATCTCTGCCAACAGCTCTAGTCCATCCTCCCGAGGAATGCACTTCAATTTCACACCGTTGGGTCTCTTTCTGTACAGGACGTCGTCGACGAACTGGTACATACTTGACTGACGGGCTACTTTTTCAGCTTCTTCCTGCTCTTCGGGGAGTTCTCCTGTCTGAAGGAAATGGACTATTTGCTGTGCCCATGCCGGAGCCTGTGGCTCGACGACAAGGACTAAAGGCGACTCTTCAGCTGCGGGAGCATTTGCTTCTACGGCAAGAACCTGAGGTTCTTGGCGGAGCAGCTGCTCACCGGCAACTGGTATTTCTTCGGCAGCAGGGGCGCTTGCTTCGGCGGCAAGAACCTGAGGTTCTGCGCGAAGCCGCTGCTCACCGGCAACCGGTATTCCTTCGGCAGCAGGGACGCTTGATTCGGTGGCAAGAACCTGAGGTTCTGCGCGAAGCCGCTGCTCACCGGCAACCGGGTCGTTCCCGGCAAGATCCTTGCCGAGGGCTTCGAGAAGCCCTGCCGGGAAGTACTCGCCAGTACTTAACTTTCTTCTCTTATCACGCCTTGTCGATGGCGACACAGATGGTTGAGTCAATCGGGGCACAAAAGTCCCTGGTTCCATAGGCAGCTTGAGTGCGGCACGCTTCGACAGGTCGTCGGCAACGCTGTTCTCTGCTCGAGGAACATGCTCTGTCTAAAGACCGTCAAAGCGCTCCTCCAGCTTCCTCACTTCATCGACGTACGCTTCCATTAACGGGCTCTGATAATCTTTGTTGACCTGCCTCACGACGAGCTGGGAGTCACCTCTGACGATGAGCTTCTTGATCCCAAGGTCTGCCGCGATCCTGAGACCGGCAAGCAGTCCTTCATACTCCGCCGTGTTATTGGTCGATCTCTCCCGGGGAAAATGCATCTGGATGACGTACTTGAGGTGCTCTCCGGTGGGTGCGACAAGCAGCACGCCGGCACCGGCGCCTTGTAGCGAAAAGGCTCCATCAAAGTACATGACCCATTCGCGATCTGTTTCCTTGCCGGGAATCGCTGATTCTTGAACTTCGTCGTCTGGCGTTGGGGTCCATTCTGCAATGAACTCTGCCAAGGCTCTGCTCTGGATAGTTGAAGAACTTTCAAACTTGAGACCGAAGCATGACAGCTCCAACGCCCACTCCACAATCCTGCCGGTTGCTTCTAGGTTCCGGAGAATCCGTTGCAGCGGAAAGCGAGTGACGACGGTGATGGCATGTGCTTGGAAATAATGGCGCAGCTTCCTCGAGGCCATGAGAAGGCCGAAGAGCAACTTCTGCACACCAGAATATCTCGACCTAGCCCCCTGCAAGAGGGAGCTGACGAAATAGACTGGGCGCTGCACCATCTTCTTCTTCTGCACTGCTTGACTTGACCGCGTGGATCTTTCCTTGTCGGCACCAGACTCTGCCGGGGCTGGCCCCGGCAAGTCGCTTGGCGGGCCTGCCGTTGCCGCTGCATCCTCCTCTGCTTCTCTCTCTGCCACCAGCGCAACACTAACCACTTGATTCGTTGCCGCTAGATATAGCAGCAACGGCTCTTGTGGCCTAGGCGCGACTAGTATTGGCGGATAGGAGAGGTACTTCTTCAAATCCTGCAGCGCTTCCGGAGTCCATTTCATTGGACCTGCCTTCTACAAAATTTTGAAAAATGGCAGGGCGCGCTCAGCAGACTTTGAGATGAACCTACTCAAAGCAGCGACGCAGCCGGCAAGGCGGCGCACATCCTTGACTCGTCTTGGTGCTTCAATCTGCTCAATTGCCTTGATCTTGTCGGGATTGGCTTCAATTCCACGCTGAGATACAAAGAACCCGAGAAGCTTGCCGGATGGGACGCCAAACACGCACTTCTCGGGATTGAGCTTCAGGTTGATCCTGCGCAGATTTGCAAAAGTCTCCTCCAGATCTTGAATGAGCGTTGCCTTGTCCTTGGTTTTGACCACTATGTCATCCATGTAAGCTTCCATATTTCTATGCAGCTGGGCCCCGAAACCAATCTGGACAGCTCTAGCGAAGGTCGACCCAGCACTTTTCAACCCGAAAGGCATACGCAAGAAGCAGTATGTGCCACATGGGGTGATAAATGCGGTCTTCTCTTCGTCTTCTTTCGCCATGAAGATCTGGTGATAACCTGAGTATGCGTCAAGGAATGACAGCAGATCGCAGCCGGCAGTGGAATCCACAATCTGGTCGATGCGCGGCAAGGGAAAGGGATCTTTTGGACAGGCTTTATTGATATCTGTAAAGTCAATACATAGCCTCCATTTACCATTCGCCTTGCGCACAACAACTGGATTGGCCAACCATGTAGGATGGAGGACTCCCCTAACCAGGCCTGCCGCCTCGAGCTTCTTAATCTCTTCTGCAATGAATTCTTGCCGCTCCAAAGCTTGCTTCCGCACCTTCTGCTTGACGGGCCGCGCGTGAGGACAGACAGCTAGGTGGTGCTCAATTACCTCCCTGGGAACACCGGGGATGTCAGATGGTTGCCATGCAAACACATCGACATTCGCCCGCGGGAAGGCAACGAGCGCGCTTTCCTATTTGTCGTCAAGGGTGGAAATTATGGTGAAAGTTCCCCCCCGTCCCGTCCTCCTTGGCGGGCACCTTCTTGGTCTCAGGCGGAGCAGCCTTGGATTTCTTGGTCTGGCCGGCAAAGCTCTCTGGGGCACCCTCGACGGCAGCGCAGCACTCCGGAGAGGCGCGCTTGCCGGAGTTCGTACCAGAGGTCTTGCCGGGCTTCTTCTTCTTGCCGGGATCTTGAGTGGCAGGAGCATGCGCCTTGGCGGCGGACGCTGCAACTGCTTCCCGGTAGAGCTTGTCGGTGCAAATGAGCGCGTCTTTCTTGTCAGAGTGGACAGTGATGACGCTCATTGGACCGGGCATCTTCAAGACGTTGTAGGCGTAGTGTGAGGCCGCCATGAACTTAGCCAGCGCTGGGCGGCCAAGGATTCCATTGTACGGCAACGGAATCTTGGCGACGTCAAAGACGACCTTCTCTGTCCTGAAGTTCAGCTCGCTGCCGAATGTTACCGGCAGCGTGATTTTGCCCTTCGGCTGGTTCCTTCCCGGATTGACCCCTTGGAAAGAGCCTGTTTCCTCGAGATCTTCGTCGGGAATTTCCAGCCTCTTGATCACATCGGGCGAGATCAGGTTCAGGCCGGCCCCACCGTCAACTAACATTTTTGTCACCTGGAGGTTGCGGATCGTTGGTGAAACCAACAACGGCAAACACCCGACCGCAATTGTGCGATCAGGGTGATCCTCGGCGTCAAAAATGATAGGCGTGTGGGACCACTTCAGCGGCTTCCGGGCATCGAGGGATGGCTCTGCCGCATTAATCTCGCGCGCCCACTGCTTGAGCTGGCGGTGAGAGGAATGCAACGAAGCGCCCCCGTCGACGCACATGGCCTCTGTAGCCTTCTGGAACTCGTGTTCGCTGGACTCGTCGCCTTCTGCATCACCATCATCATCTCCTTGCTCTTTGGCGCGGCCCCGGGGAGGCTTCTCTTGCTGATGCCTGGGCTTGCCGCGGCGACCTCCTCGACCGCGCTTCCTGCCAGACCCTCCGGCACCATCTTGGGCTCTCTCCTTGTCGCGCCTTTCGTACTCGGCGCGTTGCTTCTCGGCAAGCTCCTCAACTTGCCGGCAGTCTTGGAGATCATGGCCCTTGGTGCGGTGGATCTTGCAGTACTGCTTGCCGGATCCTTCTGGCTTGTCGGCAGCCGCCAAGGCCTGACACGTCGCACACCCGGCAACCTCCTTGCCGGGGTCGTCGGTCTTGGACTTCTTGGCGGTGCCGGTGTTGCCGGAACCTTCAACGGCAAGCACAGCCTTGCCCTTGCGCTTCTTGTTCTTCCGCCGCCCCTTCTTTGCCGGGGCAGGAGCGTCTTCGCTATCGGAGTCGACTCCAGCGCCAGCGTTCTCGCCGGGGAGTCTCCTTCCTTCTTCTGCCCGAGCACACTTGTCGGCCAAAGCGTAGAGCTTGGCGACATCCCTGACTTTGTTCATCGCCAGCTCCTCCCGCATCTTACGATTGCGCACATTCTGATGAAAGGCGCTGATGACGGCAGCAGGATGAACGTCAGGAATGTTGTGCTGGATGCGGCTGAACCTCTGGATATACTTGCACAAAGTTTCGCCCTCCTTCTGGGGAATGATGTGTAGATCACTCTCCTGGCCAGGGGCTTGATGGCCGCCGGTGAAGGCACCAACAAAATGATGGCACAGGTCGGCCCAAGAAGAGATGGAATTCTCGGGTAGGTGCATCAACCACGATCTCACGTTGGGCTTCAGTACCAACGGAAAGTAGTTAGCCAGTACCTTATCGTCACGAGCCCCGGCAGCCTGCACCGCGATGGTGTAGATGCTCAAGAACTCGGACGGATGGGTCTTGCCGTCGTACTTCTCCGGTACTTCCGGCTTGAAGGAGCGGGAGCTGGGCCACTGGACTTGCCACAGCTCACGAGTAAATGCTGGACAACCCACCTCGTAAGGTAGGCAGCCAGGGTACCCTGGCGCGGGCTCGTCAGCAGTGGTCCCAGCGCGCTTGTCAGACTGGCGACGCGCTTCCCTTCGGCGCTCGATGGTGGTTCGAGCGTCCTCCTTCTTCCGTTCCCGAAGAACGTGACGTTGATCTCGGCGAGCCCGCGGATCAGATGACGCCGTGGAACTATCCTCACGGGCGCCGGTCCGACGAGTTAGGGACCGCTCTTGATGCAGCGGAGGGGAACGCAGCGTAGTCGTTCCAGCTCCGGTCTTCTCTCCATCGCCACGCACCAGCCTAGACGACTGCAGTCGCGAGGGTTGACCCTGCTGCGGTACGTCGTTGTTGGCTAGGCCGATGAGGCTCTGGATAGCGGCTCGCCACTCGTCTAGCTTCTCCGCGGCGGGAGGGAAGTCTAGGAGCAGCTGAGCTCGCGCCAACGCCTCTGCTGGCGTAGGCGGCGGCGACAGGTGCGAAGAACGTGAGGTGCTCAAACTCCTAACAGGGTTAGAAGGAGCACCATCACGACTCTGCACCCGCGCGCGGCTTCCACCGGCGCGCTGGCGCGGATCTTGGCCCTGCGAACCCTGGGAGTGATGCGCAGGGGTCTTCCCATGCGGACGCCTAGAACCACCAACGTCTTGAAGCTGCACGTCACGCGCGTCTTGAGAAGGTCGCGGTGCATGCGCCGGCGTATTCGTCCTGGAAGGCGCCGCTCCATCCTTGGAAGTCGCTGCACCACCCGCAGGTTGCGCAGCTCCATCCTTGGACCTGTTGCTCGTCCGGCTTGGATCGCCGGAACGCCGTGGAAGCTCGGAGCCTCCACCTCCTCCACCCGCGCCGACCCCGTCGCCTGTGCGCGCAGCATCAGGCACGACGGGTGCAGATGGACCAACCGCCATGAAACCCTTCTTCTTGGGAGCCATGGTGGTGAGGATGATCGAAGATCTGACGCGCTGATCACTAGATCAGGTTCACACAACCTCGATCCCCCTACCTGGCGCGCCAAAGATGTCGTGGGAAATGAACACCTATGAGATCGCTATCGGGCGGATCCCTTACGGTTCGGTAAGGGGAGAGGATTGCACAAAGAGCAGAACTAACGAGCAGCACACGGGGATTTACCCAGGTTCGGGCCGCACGGATGCGTAAAACCCTACTCCTGCTTTGATTGTATTATGGTGGATGTTCTTGGCCAAGTTCTGGGAGCTACAGTGGCAGCTACGCATGCAGAATGGGCCTCCAGAAGTGCCATCCTACCCCCTCTGTACGTCTCGGGCCTCCTTTTATATTAGTCAAAGGGGCTACCACAGTGGCGTACAAGATAAGGCATGAGGTGGAAAGTAGCTATGGTGTTACCACAGTGTTATCATACCTAACCCTGACGACTTAGGACAAACTCATTAAATGCACCGTGAGGTGTCCGTCGAGGTGTCCCTTAGCGTCTCGGGCTTGGAAAAGCTTTGCAGGGGATGGGCAAAAGCAGCCATCCCATCAGCACCGCTTAAGCATCTCGTGGCCAGCATTATGCCACGTCACTATGAGGACAAGCCCTAAACGACAAGGCTGGCCGCTGCACTGGAGCGATAGCGCTACACTGTGCAGAGCCTTGCCGGGACTGAATCCTTGCCGGGCCCGGGGCTTGCCGGGACTGAATCCTTGCCGGGCCCGGGGCTTGCCGGGACTGAATCCTTGCCGGCCGCGAGGCCTTGCCGGCAAGGGTCTTGCCGGGCGCGAGGCCTCGTCGGCAAGGGTCTTGCCGGGCCTCCGCAACCCTTGGGTCTTCTGTCTGGTCGTTGACTTGAACGTCTCCTTGGCCTCTTAGTCTCGTGATTACTCCTAGCTATTCCCAGGCAAGGCTTGCCGCGGTACGGCTACAACTGCCCGTGCACAAGTAAGGGGTACTAAAAAGACTCATACTTTAGTACACCGACAGATCCCATCTGGGGTCCTTCTCCGGTAATCTACCGGAGGGGGAATCGATCACGGAGGGGTTCTACATCAACCTTGCTGCCCTTCCAATGATGCGTGAGTAGTTTACCACAGACCTTCGGGTCCATAGTTAGTAGCTAGATGGCTTCTTCTCTCTTTTTGATCTTCAATACAATGTTCTCCTCGATGTTCTTGGAGTTCTATCCGATATAATCACTTTTTGCGGTGTGTTTGTTGGGATCCGATGAATTGTGAGTTTATGATCAGATTATCCATGAAGATTATTTGAGTCTTCTCTGATCTCTTTTATGCATGATTATTATAGCTTCGTATTTCTTCTCCGATCTATTGATTTCGTTTGGCCAACTAGATTGATTTATCTTGCCATGGGAAGAGGTGCTTTGTAGTGGGTTCGATCTTGCGGTGCTCAATCCCAGTGATAGAAAGGGACATGACACATATGTATCGTTGCTACTAAGGGAAAAAAGATGGGGTTTATTCATATGTGAGTTTATCTTGTCTACATCATGTCATCGTTCTTAAGGCGTTACTCCGTTCTTTATGGACTTAATACACTAGATGCATGCTGGATAGCGGTCGATGTGTGGAGTAATAGTAGTAGATGCAGGCAGGAGTCGGTCTACTTGTATTGGACATGATGCTTATATACATGATCATTCCCTTGGATATCATCATGATTATTTGCTTTTCTATCAATTGCCCAACAGTAATTTGTCTACCCACCGTATGCTATTTTCTCGAGAGAAGCCTCTAGTGAAATCTATGGCCCCCGGGTCTATCTAAATCATATTACTAAAACCCTAAATATATTGCTGCCATTTTCTTTTATTTATTTTATTTTGTATTTTTGTTTCAATCTATCTATCTATCATATAGAATTTAATCTTGCAATTGACCGCCGAGGGATTGACAACCTCTCGTTTGCGTTGGGTGCAAGGATTTGTTGTTTGTGTGCAGGTGCTGCTAACGAGGTGTTGTGTGATTCTCCTACTGGTTCGATAACCTTGGTTTCATAACTGAGGGAAATACTTATCTCTACTGTGCTGCATCATCCCTTCCTCTTCGGGGATAATACCAACGCAAGCTACAAGTAGCAGGAAGAATTTCTGGCGCCGTTGCCGGGGAGACATCATCAACATCTATCAAGTACCTTTGCATAAACTCTCATCTCCTTGCATTTACTTTATTTGCCATTTGCCTCTCGTTTTCATCTCCCCCACTTCTAAAACGTTTTTACAAAAATACAAAAATATTTTCCGTTTGCCTTTTTCTTGCTTGCTTGCTTGTTATCTTGTTTGCGTAGTCACGATGTCTCAAGAAAATACAAAATTGTGTGATTTTTCCAATACTAATAATAATGATTTTATTAGTACTCCGATTGCTCCTCCCGCCGCTAGTGCGGAGACTTGTGATATTAATACCGCTTTGCTAAATCTTGTCATGAAAGATCAATTTTCCGGTAGTCCTAATGAAGATGCCGCATCCCATCTTAACACTTTCATAGAATTGTGTGACATGCAAAAGAAAAAATATGTGGATAATGATATTGTGAAATTAAAATTATTCCCATTCTCATTGCGGGATCGTGCAAAATTTGGTTTTCATCTTTACCACGAAATAGTATCGATTCTTGGGATAGGTGTAAACATGCTTTTATTACTAAGTATTTTCCTCCCGCGAAAATTATTTCTCTTAGAAATCAAATTATGAATTTTAAGCAACTTGATCATGAACATGTTGCCCAATCTTGGGAGAGGATGAAATTAATGATAAGAAATTGCCCTACTCATGGTTTAAATTTATGGATGATCATACAAACTTTTTATGCGGGATTGAATTTTGTCTCTAGAAATCTTTTAGATTCCGCCGCGAGTGGTACTTTTATGGAAATTACTTTGGGAGAATCTACTAAATTGCTCGATAATATTATGGCAAATTATTCACAATGGCATACTGAAAGAACTCCTACTAGTAAATAGGTGAATCCTATTGAAGAAATTAATACTTTGAATGATAAAGTTGATGCGCTTATGAAATTGGTTGCTAGCAAAAATGCTCCTATTAATCCTAATGATGTGCCTTTGTCCACTTTGATTGAGCAAAATAATGATCCCGTAGATGTGAATTTGGTCTCGCGAAACAATTTTAATAATAATGCTTATAGAGGTAATTTCAATGCTAGACCATTTCCTAGAAATTCCTCTAGTAATTATGACAATCCTTATGGTAATTCTTATAATAATAATAATAGGATGCCCTCTGATCTTGAAAGTAATATTAAATAATTTATTAATGCTCAAAAAGTTTTCAACACTACAATAGAAGAAAAATTAAGTAAACTTGATGATATGTCTAGGAGCATTGATAGAATTATTCATGATGTGGAAAATCTTAAGACTAAAATTCTGCCACCCAAAATTGATATTAGTGAATCAATTAAAGCTTTATATGTCTCCATGGATGAGAGTAAGAAAAGAACCGCCATGCTAAAAGCTAAATGAGAATTTTTAGAAAAAGCGATTCCTCCCGGTTTTTATCGTAGTAATGATGAGGATGTTAAAATGATTGGTGTTTCATCTATTGATTCTTTGTTTATCAATACAAAACTTGATGAAAAGGGGACTGAAGAAGAGTCAACTTTAGCTAAAGAGCGTTCCCATAATTCGGAGGGTGAAAATCTTGATAAGAAAATTGCTAAAAGTGGGTTTGGAGATGTAAAAACTTTAAATAGCGATGTGCCCACTCTCTTGGATTACAAAGATTTTAATTATGATAATTGTTCTTTGATTGAGTGCATTTCTTTGTTACAATCCATGTTAAATTCACCCAACGCTTATGAGCAAAACAAGACTTTTACTAAACACATCGTAGAAGCTATGATGAAAGCGTTAGAAGAAAAGCTAGAACTAGAAGTTTCAATTCCTAGAAAATTATATGATGAATGGGAACTGACCATTAAAGTTAAAATTAAAAATTATGAGTGCAATGCTTTATGTGATTTGGGTGCTAGCGTTTCCACAACTCCAAAATCTTTATGTGATGTGCTAGGTCTCACCAATATAGATGAATGTTCTCTTAATTTGCACTTGGCGGATTCTACTATTAAAAAGCCTTTGGGTAGAATTAATGATGTTCTTATTCTTGCAAATAGGAACTATGTGCCCATTGATTTTATTGTTCTTGATATTGAATGCAATTCTTCTTGCCCCATAATACTTGGTAGACCGTTCTTACGAACTATAGGTGCCGTTATTTATATGAAAGAAGGGAATATAAAATTTCAGTTTCCATTAAAGAAGGGTATGGAGCATTTCCCTAGGAAAAGAATTAAAGCACCATATGAATCAATTATGAGGGACACTTATGGAATCAACTTGAAATATAACAATACTTGAAATTATGCATTATGCCTAGCTAGGGGCATAAAACAATAGCGCTTGTTGGGAGGCAACCCAATGAATAAAATAAAAAAAATTATGTTATTGTGTGTTTTCACATTTATGCTACTGGTATGAATGTGTTTTTGTGTTTTTAATTAGTGTATGTGCCAAGTAAAACCTTTAGGAAGATTTGGAAGATAATATAATTGATGCTGTTTGGAAAACAGAAAGTTTTGCGTCCAGTGCCTGAATTTTGTTTCTGTACTAGAGCGTCAAAAAAATCTGAAATTTTTACACAGTATTGGTATATGAATTTCCCACGATTTCCTAATTTTTTAGAATTTTTGGAGTTACATAAGTATGGCTTTTAAATAGATTGCTACAGACTGTTCTGTTTTTGACAGATTCTGTTTTTGATACACTACTTGCTTGTTTTGATGAATCTATGGATTGTATCGGAGGGTATAAGCCATGGTGAAGTTAGAGTACTGTAGGTATAATGCAAAAATAAAATATGAATGGGTTTGAAACAGTACTTATAGTAGTGATTTATTTTGTTATACTAACGGATTTCATGAAGGTTTTGTTGAGTTTTGTGTGATTGAAGTTTTCAAGTTTTGGGTGAGATCACGATGGATGAAGGAATAAGGAGTAGTAAGAGCCTAAGCTTGGGGATGCCCGAGGCACCCCAAGGTAATATTCAAGGAAGACTCAAGCGTCTAAGCTCGGTAATTTTACTTGGAGCTATATTTTTATTCGTCACATGATATGAGTTTTGCTTGGAGCGTCTTGTATTATATGAGTCTTTGCTTTGTTTGCTTTTTAGTTTGTCACAATCATCTTTTCTGAACACACCTATTTTGAGAGAGCCACGCATTTATCATCATTTGTTAGAATACTCTATGTGCTTCACTTAAATTTTTTGAGCTAGAGGCAGTTGCTCTAGTGCTTCACTTAAATATTTTTTAGCACGGTGGTGGCTAAATTTTGAAGAAATAAACTCTCATGCTTCACTTATATTATTTTGAGAGTTGATTAAAATTTTGACGAAATGAATTCTCAAGCTTCACTTATATTATTTTGAGAATTGATAAGATTAAAATTTTGAAGAAATGAATTCTCATGCTTCACTTATATTATTTTGAGAATTGATAAGATTGAAGTTTTGAAGAAATGAATTCTCATGCTTCACTTATATTATTTTGAGAATTGATAAGATTGAAATTTTGAAGAAATATTTGCACTCTCATGCTTCACTTAAATCTTTTTGAGAGTTGATGATAGTAACGGTAATTTGCACAAGATATGAAGTTGGTCCCAAAGTGATGAATATTCAAGAGGGATATAAATAAAAACTTTCATATAGATCATTGGATATGATAAGTGTGATTCCTTGCAATATTTTGCGATATTGAAATGATATTATGTGAGTCATGTTAGTGAGTAATTGTGATTTAGTAAAAATATTAGTGTTAAGGTTTGTGATTCCCTATGCATGCACGTTAAGTCAATAGTTATGCAATGAAATTATATCCTACTTATGGTGCATTATTCGGTGTTAGTTGTGTTCAATGCATGTTTATGACCGTTTTCATTTTTTGGTTGGTTGCTTCTCAATCTATTTGCTAGCCTTCATTTGTACTAACCGGAAATACTGCTTGTGCATCCAAACTCCTTAAACCCAAGTTGTGCCAAATGAGTCCACTATATCTACCTATATGCGGTATTTCTATGCCGTTCCAAGTAAATTTGCGTGTGCCAACTCTAATTTTCAAAATAATTTTCCGTTTTGTGTGCCCGTACCACTCATGAAGCAGCAGGGGGTGGCCATTATTTTCCATGCTAGGTGTGTTATTCTCACGATGAGTGTTTATTCACTTGTCATTGCACGAGAGAATGGTTGGTAATAGGGATGCCCGGTCCCACATGAAATCAAATTAATAACAACAAAATTCCTTGGAAAGTGTTGGTATGGAGGGCACCCGTGGATACGGCTAGCCATGGATTGTGAAAGAATGGTGGAAATGAAATAAACTTTACTTTCTGTTTGGGAACCACCTATGATGTGTCTAGCATGGAAAATATTGGGAATTCTGAGTCGTTTTCGTTGACAGGAAAAGCATGCCTCTCAAAATATTTTTATCTCTTTAATTTCAGCTTTGAGCTCTGGCACATTTGACAAATCTCTGCTTCCCTCTGCGAAGGGCCTATCTATTTACTTTTATGCAATTTTTATTTTTTGAGTCTCCATCTTCTCTTACAAAAGCACCAATTAGAGAGCACTATTGTCATACATGTGCATTGGACGTAGCTAATATTTGAGTGTGTTTCATGAATGGATCAATGATTGAGCATAATGGGCTAGGGATAACTTTCTTTAGCGTTGATATTTTGAAAGACATGGTTGCTTGTTAGCATGCTTGAGTATTTATATGTTCATGTCAAATTATAGACTATTGCTTTGAATCATTCAAGTCCATTCAAGAAAAGAATACGTGATGAATCTGTTAGGCAGCATTCCACATCAAAAATTCTGTTTTTATCATTTACCTACTCGAGGACGAGCAAGAATTAAGCTTGGGGATGCTGATACGTCTCCAACGTATCTATAATTTTTTATTGTTCCATGCAGTTATAATATCAATCTTGAATGTTTTTATAATCATTTACAGCAATTATATATCATTTTTGGAGACTAACCTATCTATAATACCTAAATAGTTCATCCCCACTAACCTATTTCTCTTAACATGCAGCCTATCCACATCAGCATAGATGCCATGTCAGCAGTTATCATCCAATCATTCTTCTCCGTTTCCACGTAAACAGCCGAACAGTCTTCCAGTAAAAAAGACCACTTTTCAACTGACAACGAGGGTATATGAGGCCATCCGCCTGGCTAGCACTAAGGCCGTAATTCTCCTGTGATTCTTAGACTTCCGTAACTGATGCGCTTTGGCTTTCTAAAAAAAGAGTTGCTTTTCCATGGGCCACGGTTTCTCCAGAATCATAAAAACCCACCACCGCGTGTGCGTGTCCTACTCCTTCCTTATCCCGTCTCCGCTGCATCTCTGGATCCCTCCATCTAGATATCACGCATCCTGCTCTGCTTATTAACCGCCGGCCGCCTCATCGCGCCTATGCCTGCGCCTGCGCCTTCATCTCCTTCTGCCGCCCCTGTGCGCCTTGCCACCGGTCGAACCATGCCACGCCGTCGACCTACTGCAGAGGTTAGGAGGAGTTGTCGTGTCACCGGATGCCCTGGGTAACGTGGATCTTGATTCTTGAGCCGCCGCCACCCCCTGTCTTTTCTATCAGGCTGGATGCTCCGCACAAAAATCTGCATGGCTATTGGTGACTACAAGTGTTTCCCTGCTCCCTGTCATAGGGTACTGATTCAAGGCACACCCAACGTCATCTATGATCAGAGGAAAATTTTCTGTATGGACTCCATGAAACCGAGGAGGTATGTAACTATATATCATAGGCTTGTATGTTCGACAAGCTTTGGTAATGATATGAGATGGTCACTTTCCTTGATTTTGTTCAGAGGTGTGGATCTATTATGTTTATTTTTGCCCCATGACGTATTCTTGCACATCCCAGCAACTGATCAGATTAAAAGAGAAGTATGATGTCCAGTTGTACGGAAATATTTCATACATTCAGGACTACAGTCATGGGAAGATTGTTTCTAGAGGATCAATGAAGATTTAATGAACTTTGCGTACTTTTTATTGTCTAGCATTTGACCTTTGTTATGTTGCAATCTACAGTATGGACAGGATACTGAAAGTAGTTCCTCAGATCTTTAAACAAAGTGCAAGAAAATGTATGACGATGACATAAATCCTTTTGATGCTTTCTCGAGGAAGGTAGATATATTTGAACAAATCATCAGCAAAGCATCTGCCCTCCAATCCAGTCCGACAACAGAGATGAAACAAAGGGAAAAACTCTTCAGGACGTGGTATATTTCATCATTCTAGCAGCATTAGAGGCAGGACATGTATAAAAAGACAGTAGAAGCAGCTAACTGCAAGCAATTCTATTCTATGGGATTTGTAGAGTCACAACACGCAGAAAACTAAATTGAATATGTGGGCAACAACTAAGAGTCCAATATATCAATTTAGAACGGAATACATGGATGCATTTTGTACTATTTTCTAAGCTTACTGCAGTATATTCAGAACAAGGGAAAGAGCAGATTACTGCAGTGTATTCAGAACAAGGAAAACGGCAGTTGTCCAACTTTTCTCCAGGTTATCTACGGTATGCGCTCAATTTAAGTTTGAGCCCTTTTATTTTATATTTTCTGTAGTTGACAGTTTGCTACTCATCTCTGTGCACTAAGCCTTGATGGATCGTACATCCACATGTCCTCCTCTGTTTAAGTATCTTGCTTATAAAATCCAAACAAATTAATTAGTGCTGACTGTGTTATCTTCCCAAGTATTCTGCAATTTGCATATGCTGAACTGACTAAGTGACAGGCTATTTACATTTCTTGATTCTAAGACAGTACGGATTTTATTATCTCATGCTTCTTAAATAGTTAGCTATGATCTTCTCCACCTTGCACGTCGGTCATAAGTAAATGTTTGTACAACTTTTCTATTGACATTTATGTTTCAGAGATTGTATCCATGCAGTTGATCCAAGAGATTGGGAATATATTCATCTCATCCTTGATACTGGATTGAAAGGCCACCATCATAACCTCCATCTCATCCGACCTATGTCCCGCAGTCTATTTTTATTATTTATATGAAGAACAAGTGCCACCAGACAAAATATTGGGAGGCTCACCACTGGGACATTGATGCAGTGCCGATACTATCTCCTGTTGCACTTGGTGAGCTTTCCATTGACATGATTATTTTAGGTAAATACTTTTGCTACCACACAAATAGATATGGATCATTTCTTAGTATTATTTTACCCTACTACATTGGAGGAATAAACTTCCTCTGGTATACAAATAAAGGATCACACGGACAGTGATCAGTAATTTAGTATAGATGGGAAGTTGAAAGCTACATATCAAGTTAGCTCAAATCATGCAAGTTCGCTGTAGTATTTGATTCCTGACTCCATGCTTTTGGTCTTTAGTTTTCAATTGCTGAAATGTTTTTTTTAAATATGCCTATTTGTCGGAGGTCTGAACAAAACAATTCGTCATGTGTGAAATTTTAAACCACAAAAAATTTCATTCTCTATTTTTTATTCGCTTAATGTAGCTTATAAGGTTTCATGCATAGTTTCTTTTTGTTGCAACAAATTCTGGTTTCAACTCGACAATTTGGATCTCGGTGCTTATGTGTATAATTACCCATGCTCTATTCAGCCTAATGCTTTGAGAAAAAGGAATTGGTACTCACTTTGGCAAAAGGAGAGAAAGTAATATGTTTTTTTGTTGAGATTGGAGCTCCATCACTCACTGTCAAGCATTGCAAGCAAGCAACTACAGTGGCCAATAATGCATATATGAAGATTGATTTACAACAACAGCTACAACATTTGCACATAATCTTCCATATTGTATCTCTTTTTGAATCCATGTTAGTGTGTTTATATACATTAATATTCATGTAAGTCACACGAGATTACTTATGTCATATCAAGATGTGTCCATTGCAGTTATCTCATCTGAAGTTCTTAATACATTATGCAAAAAGTTATTCAGTTTATCTATCATCATGTTCATAGGACTAAGAGTTCCCGCAGCAACGCGCGGGGTATCATCTAGTTAACCTAGTGCCCAGTGCCAATTGCTGTTTTCTGCCCTGTTTTTGTTTTACAGAAAATCAATACCAAACGAAGTCCAAATGCCACGAAAAATTTTGGAGATTTTTTATTGGACAAGATAAACACTAGAAGCTTCGGGAGAGGGCCAGAAGATGAAGGAGTGGGCCACGAGGCACCAGGGCGCGCCCCAGGGGGGTGGCGCGCCCTGGTACCTCGTGGGGCCCACCCAGCTCTGTTTGACCTAATTCCAGCACTATAATTTCCAGAAAAATCAGAAACCCTCAGGAGAGTTCACGAAATACTTTTTCCGCCGCCGCAAGTTTCTGTTCTAGAGAGATCCCATCTGGGGTCCTTCTCCGGTAATCTGCTGGAGGGGGAATCGATCACGGAGGGGTTCTACATCAACCTTGCTGCCCTTCCGATGATGCGTGAGTTGTTTACCATAGACCTTCGGGTCCATAGGCAGTAGCTAGATGGCTTCTTCTCTCTTTTTGATCTTCAATACAATGTTCTCCTTGATGTTCTTGGAGTTCTATCCGATGTAATCACTTTTTGCGGTGTGTTTGTTGGGATCCGATGAATTGTGAGTTTATGATCAGATTATCCATGAAATTATTTGAGTATTTTCTGATCTCTTTTATGCATGATTATTATAGCCTCATATTTCTTCTCCGATCTATTGATTTGGTTTGGCCAACTAGATTGATTTATCTTGCCATGGGAAGAGGTGCTTTGTAGTGGGTTCGATCTTGCGTTGCTCAATCCCAGTGACAGAAAGGGACATGACATGTATGTATCGTTGCTACTAAGGGTAAAAAGATGGGGTTTATTCATACGTGAGTTAATCTTGTCTACATCATGTCATCGTTCTTAAGGCGTTACTCCGTTCTTTATGGACTTAATACACTAGATGCATGCTGGATAGCAGTCGATGTGTGGAGTAATAGTAGTAGATGCAGGCAGGAGTCGGTCTACTTGTATTGGACGTGATGACTATATACATGATCATTGCCTTGGATATTGTCATGATTATTTGCTTTTCTATCAATTGCCCAACAGTAATTTGTCTACCCACCGTATGCTATTTTCTCGAGAGAAGCCTCTAGTGAAATCTATGGCCCCCGGGTCTATCTAAATCATACTACTAAAACCCTAAAAATATTGCTGCCATTTTCTTTTATTTATTTTATTTTGTATTTTTGTTTCAATCTATCTATCTATCATATAGAATTTAATCTTGCAATTGACCGCCGAGGGATTGACAACCTCTTGTTTGCGTTGGGTGCAAGGATTTGTTGTTTGTGTGCAGGTGCTGCTAACGAGGTGTTGCGTGATTCTCCTACTGGTTCGATAACCTTGGTTTCATAACTGAGGGAAATACTTATCTCTACTGTGCTGCATCATCCCTTCCTCTTCGGGGATAATACCAACGCAAGCTACAAGTAGCACTCCGTTTTATCACTTGCTACCTTGCTGTTTTTTTATTTTCAGATTACAAAAACCTATATCTACTATCCATACTACACTTGTATCACCATCTCTTCACCAAAATAGTGCACATATACAATTTACCATTGTATTGGGTGTGTTGGGGACACAAGAGATTTCTTGTATTTGGTTGCAGGGTTGTTTGAGAGAGACCATCTTCATCCTACGCCTCCCACGGATTGATAAACCTTAGGTCATCCACTTGAGGGAAAATTGCTACTGTCCTACAAAACTCTGCGCTTGGAGGCCCATAACAAGTCTACAAGAATAAGTTGTGTAGTAGACATCACCCCTTCTCTCTTTTTCTCTCATTTTTTTTCTTTTCTCTTTTTTTTCTTTTTTTTGTTGGGCTCTTTTTGGCCTCTTTTTTTTCTTTTTTTTGTTGGGCTCTTTTTGGCCTCTTTTTTTTCTTTTTTTATTTCCTCACCGGGACAATGCTCTAATAATGATGATCATCACACTTCTATTTACTTACAACTCGATATTACAACTCGATAAAACTGAAACATATGACTCTATATAAATGCATCTGGCAGTGTACCAGGATGTGCAATGATCTAGCGTAGCAAAGATATCAAAAAACGGACAAACCATGAAAATATCATGCTAGCTATCTTACGATCATGCAAAGCAATATGACAATGAATGCTCAAGTCATGTATATGACGATGATGGAAATTGCATGGCAATATATCTCAGAATGGCTATGGAAATGCCATGATAGGTAGGTATGGTGGCTGTTTTGAGGAAGATATAAGGAGGCTTATGTGTGATAGAGCGTATCATATCATGGGGTTTGGATGCACCGGTGAAGTTTGCACCAACTCTCGAGGTGAGAAAGGGCAATGTACGGTACCGAAGAGGCTAGCAAATTGCGGAAAGGTGAGAATGCGTATAATCCATGGACTCACATTAGCCATAAAGAACTCACATACTTATTGCGAAAGTTTATTAGCCCTCGAAGCAAAGTACTACTACGCATGCCCCTAGGGGGACAAATTGGTAGGAAAAGACCATCGCTCGCCCCCGACCGCCACTCATAAGGTAGACAATCAATAATAAATCATGCTCCAACTTCTTAGCATAACAACATATCACACGTGCATGCTTCGGGAATCACAAACCTTAACACCAATATTCTTACTAAACCACAATTATCTACTAGCACCTCCCACATATCACCATCTTAATATCGCAAAACTATTGCAAGGAATCAAACTTATCATATTCAGTGATCTACAAGTTTTATGTAGGATTTTATGACTAACCATGTGAATGACCAATTCCTGTTTACTCTCTAAATAGATATAAGTGAAGCATGAGAGTTTAATTCTTTCTACAAAAGACCACACTCTAATAAATATAAGTGAAGCAAAAGAGCATTCTACAAATAACGGTTTTCTATATGTAGAGAAACAGGCATGGATTCGGTCTTATACATACGCGAGGAAGGTAATCAAGTGAAGCACATGAAGCATTCTATAAAGCCATACTCAAAAGATATAAGTGAAGTGCATGAAGCATTCTATAAATCAACCAAGGACTATCTCATACCAGCAAGGTGCATTATTAAAAGAAAAAGAAAAAGCACACGACGCACCAAGAATTTACGCATATCATGTGAACAAAACAAAAACCGAGACATACCGATAATTGTTGAATAAAGATGGGATGTCTTCCGGGGCATCCCCAAGCTTAGACGCTTGAGTTTCCTTCAATATTTACTTGGGGTGCCTTGGGCATCCCCAAGCTTGAACTCTTGCCTCTCCTTATTCTCCTCATATCGGTACCTCCTTGATCTTCGAACACTTCATCCACACAAACCTTAACCGAACTTTTTATTAGAGGGGTTAGTACATATAACATCAAATCCCATGATGTCCTGCTGTAACATTATTGTATAATTATAATCAAACATTAACCACTGTATGCTATCACAATTCTATGGCTCCCAAGTCAATGGGGCTCAACAAGATTTCAAACATACGCAAATAAAGAAACTATAACAACAATCTGTGAAAACAGGACAGTCTGTAAAGATGCAAATGAAACGTATACTTCTGTAACTCAACAAATTCTGAAAAATTAGGAAAAAATAAAAAAATTTAATAGAAGTACTGTGTAAAAAATTTAGAATTTTTTCATGTTCCAGTAAAATATAGAAATTCAAACACTACAGCAAAAGTTTCTGTTTTTGCACAGCACACACCAAACAAGCAATTTAAACATCCTAAAGGTAAATCTTGGCACATTATTTTTATAATACAATGGATTTGTACAAGGGGATAATTACTTTTGTTGAAAAGTTTCTATAATTCAATATTCACAAAGTTTCCATGGGCATGAACAAAGTTCAAGGATATCCCCCACTTCAATGGTGCTCGTCTTTCTCACTTTCACTTTTCTTTTTGAAAAAGTTTTAGGTTCCCCTCTATGTTTTTTTTGTTTTTAAATTTTTTAAAAGCACTCAACAGCATAAAATGACTCTCTAAAACTTCCGGGTTGTCTCCCAGGCAGCGCTTTCTTTAAAGTCATTAAGCTAGGCATAAAGTGCTCATGCTATCGATCCACCTGGATCCCAAGGTATATCAAAGCCAATTTTAATTAACAATGATTTGTAATTTAGTAGTGAGCACAAAGCAACATATATCATGCAATGATGAAGTCTAACTCTCTTCCTATGCATCGGCATGTCATAAAAGAACAATTCATGCACACATAATAAAGGCCAATGCATAGCATAAACAGTTTCTTGCAATTTTATCGTACTAGAAACATAGAGATGTGGAGATGTAGTTCCTCTCTCATAATAATTGCAAGTAGGAGCAGCAAGCACATGCATATTATGTCAATTAAAATCATCATGTGAAACGGTAAAACGCAACCCATCAATATAATCCTTAATAAGCACAAACTTCTCCGATATAGTGTAGTTGGGAGAATTCAAAAAGATAATAGGACTATCATGTGTGGTGCAATAGCAACAATTTCATGTTTAACATAAGGAACTATAGCAAGTTCATCTCCATAAGCATCATTGAAATTGGCATCATGGCCACAAGCATAGCAAGCATCAATTTCATCAAAAAGGGATATTTCAGACGAATCCAAGGGATCATAGCAATCATCCTTCGGTAAGCATGAAGGGAAATTAAACAACGTATGAGTTGAAAAGTTACTCTCATCAGAAGGTGGGCACAGGTGATCAATCCGCTCTTCCTCCTTTTGTTCTTCACTCTCGTCCTCATCTTTTTCATCTAATGAGCTCACAGTTTCAGCAATTTCTTCTTCCATAGATTCCTGCAAAATATTAGTCTCTTCTCGGACAGCGGAGACTTTCTTAATAAATTCACCAATATAGGAATTGTATTCATAATTATCAGAGCAATATTTAAGTATAGCCAAATTTTCAGATCTGTAAAGAGCATCATCACAATCATCATACTTTTCAAACAAAGATTCAATTTCATAAGCACCCTTAAAAGCAACAAATTCTTCTATTTGTTCCACATCATAGTAATCATATACACCATTAGCATAAGAAGCTAAGGTTTCATTATCATTAAATTCACATTGAAAGGGGAGGTGTGGAGCCTCCATCTCAGAGCAACAAGTACAATCATATCTTAAGCATAAATCCTAAGCATACCAACGCAATATTTTAATTTGATCCCATAAGTGTTTCCCTTTTTGAGACAAGCGATAATCCCTAAAGTATTCCCGGTGATCCAAAATATCTCCCATTATCAAGTTGAATGGAGATTTATCAGGATTATCACAGTACTCCCTCAGTCCGGAAAAGCTTGTCACCGTGGTCATTTTGCGAAAAAACCCTCCAGCTTTCTTCGACCAAACACGTGGTCCATCATCTCCGACACAGCGCAGCTCCACTTCGCGCAGCACCACCATGCCGTTCCGGTGCGCCGTTCCACCGTTTCTCCGTGACGCCGGCGATGCCTTGCAGCTCCACCACGCAGCTTCACCGCTCCCCCGCGCAGCTCCACCGCTCCCCCGCGCAGCTCCCTCGTTCCCCTTTTCCCATCCCTAAAATTCCCACCTTTCCCCATTCCCTTCCTCGACTACCTCGTTGCCAACATCACCGTGCTACAGACGACATGTGGTCGCTCATGGATTCACCAGCGAGCTGCGCTATCATCCTCTCCCCTCTCCTTTTGGGATGCGGATGCGGATCGCCATTGACCTGTGGATCCTCCGGTCTTCCCTCCCTGCAACAGCCCATGGAAGATGTCTATGGCTAGAGAGCTGAGCAGGTTGGATCACCAGAATGGCACCGCCATCGCGCCGTCCTTCCGGCCGACCTGCCTGTGGTTAGTGGCAGTCTGATCCCAATGACATTGAATACTCCTATAGGCCATGAACACTGAACCTTTATTCCACTGAAACCACAATGAAAATGTCAGTACAATGCATAAAAACTAAATCTTTAATCCCAGTTCAGTAGTGTGAGCATTGTATCAACTGTTAGAATTTTGAGATGACTCCTTACTGTACTTTCCTTTTGAGTTAACTTGCCCATGCCCATGCCTTCCTTTTTGTTAACTTAATTTTAGTTAATTAACAAATGTTTCAGTACTTTCCTTCTTTTAAGTTACTGCTATGGAAATGAGTTAACTTGCCCATGCTCATGCCCATGCGCATATCATTTCAGTTAATCATGCATGCCCAGTCGATGGAGGCTGCTGCGGAAGTCGACCCTGACGACGGCGGCTCCTCCTCAACATCCCAGGCTCCTCCTCCATGTCCAAGTGCCCAAGTGCTCTGCAAGTCTGCAGGTCCTTCTCCTCGTGCCCAAAGTCTGAAATTTTGATCTTTTTGGAACCATTTGTCTCTGAAGCAAAATATTGTAATGTGCAGTAAGATTCTGCCAATATGTTAAAATTATGTGCAGTAAAATTCTGCCATTTTGTGTCTCTGGCTCTCTGCATTTCAATTGTCAACGCATATTGATCTGTGTATTGAACAAAACATATAGGCTGTTCTTCAAAAGTTAAGTATTGATTTCAGAAAGAAAAGAAGTGTTGTCGTTAATGTATTGATGGTACTGATGCTGATGTTGATTTGGACGCCTCAAAGGATTTATTTATCCTTTTTTGTTAAAATGGTGGAAGGCTCAAGCAGCCCAAGTTTAAGACATACAGATTCAGATAAGAAACTAGTCCTAGTAACAAAATGAGAAAATGCCAGAATTAAGAAGCAAGTACTCCTAGTGTGGCCAATCTGTAGATGAATTAAGAAATTCCAAATGGTTTGAATTGGGACAGTTGTGGTGAATGGGTCAAGTTGTGCTAGTTAGGTCTGAAACCATGACAAAATTCAGAAAGGTCATGTAAGGAAATTTTATCAATGTTGTCCTATAGTGTACACATGTAATGAAATTTTTGCAGTAGGGCTAGTCTTTTCAAATAATTCCAAGTGAACTAGTGAAACAGAACTACTCCAAAATTTGACATAAGGCCATTTGCAGCTGATTTTTTTTGCTCTAACAGAATTTGATCTGAGGCAAGCAGTGTCTCTAACTGAATTTTTTTGCAAGAAGTGGCTCTAACTGAATTTTGTTGCTCCAACTCTTTGCTGATCACAACTCAAATAGGAAAATCAAACTGATCACTATTGGTATCAAATCAAACTGATCACTACTTACTAAAATGAAGTTCTTAACACAAGCTTGCCTAGATTTGGTTAACTGGATTAAGTGTAAATTCAGTTAACTCATAAAATTCAGTGTAATTTTGGTTAACTGAATTAAGTGTAAATTCAGTTAACTCATAAAATTCAGTGAACATTTGGTCACTACAATCACTACTGCTGTGTAAATTTTGAAGTAACTCTAGAAAAGTGAGGTAGAAAATTCAGTGTCTGATGTTTGAAAATTCAGAAGGACGGTAGGTTGTTCACAATTTCTGATGTTTGTTGGTTGACCAAATTCAGTAGATTGTCCATTTTCTTTTTTCAGATGGGCAATTTCTGAAAAGTTCTTACAAATTCTTAGCTTCATATTCTTCTTACTAATAATCTATCATTCGAGGACATGCTACAGCAATGCAGCAATTTGAATTGATATTCACAGTGAATTAATGACTTGTCTTGTTGTATGGGATTGAAACATACCCATATAAAAGAAGTCTGTTCCATGCAGTATAAAGGAGTATAGTTTGTCATTTCAAAGTGTTTAATACCAAATCATTTTAAATGGTGTATATGGTGCTTATGTCCAGCAAGTCTTGTAAATCTTAGTTTCCAATAAATTCATATGTGAATACTCCTGAAATTGGAAACTATGACTGAAACTGGAAACCACTACATGTTTATCTTGTTTGTTGTTACTGAAACTGGAAACCATTACTACTCCAGATATGCAATTTGACTTGTTTACAATTATTCTGCACTATGATTTGTTTATTGCACTATGACTTGGGAAATGCAATTGCTACAAGATTCTCTAGACTTGGCTAAGCTCTCCAGAGCAATGGCTAGCAATATTTTAGACTTGCGGGTCTTGAGTCTGTCTGACACATCAAACTGCTGCCAAAAAGAACTCCTGCAACCGAGTTGTGGAGAACTACTGTCCTGGCAGTGCTGAAATTGATTGTTACCAAAAATTTCTGATTGTTTCAAAAAACTACCGATTTCCTACCATATCAATATTGATTGTTTCCAATAAATGATCATGATTGTTTCCAATTATAGTGAATTACAGTGCTGAAATTCAGGAGTATTCGCAGGAGTACCAAATCATGATTGTTTCCTGATTGTTTCCAAAAATTAGAAGAAAATCAGATCATGATTGTTTCCTGATTGATTGTTCCAAAAACTAGAAGAAAATCAAGATCAATTTCCTGATTTCCTACTAGATCAGTATTCGCAGGAGTACCAGCAGCAGCAGTAGAGGTGGGGGCATGGGGAAGGAGCTCGGCGACCAGCAGTTGCGATTCCACCAGCGCGGCGATGGAATCGCGCAGGTTGGCGCCGGAATTGCGCGGGTGGGCGGCGGCGGGTGGTCGCGGGTGTGCTGTGGCGCGTGGATCTCGGGTGCTTCTTCTCACTAGCGGCAGCACATGAGCAGGGGAGCTCAGGCGGCAGCACACGAGCAGGGGAGCTGCGGTGGCAGCACACAGAAGAGCTCCGGCAGCAGCACGAGCAGAGAATCGAGGCGGGAGGAGATCGCGGCGCGTAGGTCCTGTGCGGCGGCAGGGCTCGTCCTGGCGGCGGAGGAGGAGCAGGACCTAGGCGGCGGAGGAGGAGGAGCAGGTTCTAGGTGGCGCGCCGGCGCAGGTGATGAATCCGTCGACGACCGCCCTAGTGATGGGCGGAGGAAGAAGGAGACGGGGACCTATTTGTAACATATTTGAAGGTATGAGTTTTTTTTTGCAAAATTAGCATTGAACTATGCCATGGACAAGCTTTATCGGACGGAGGGAGTAGTATTTAATGTTTTCCACATAAGCAGCATCGAGGGTTTTAGGAGGTTCCCCATCTCCATGAGTAGCAAGTACAACTAATTTTTTTTTGGTGTTTCGTGTTCCATATCCATAACTAAAGATATAAAACAACTTAGAATTGAAAATAAAAACTACTTAGTGATAAAGCAAGCAAGCACGCACGAGAATATCAACCCCACGCTATTGCTCCCCGGCAACGGCGCCAGGAAAAGGTCTTCATAACCCACAAGTATAGGGGATCGTTTGTAGCCTTTCTCGATAAATAAGAGTGTCGAACCCAACGAGGAGCTAAAGGTAGAATTAATATTCCCTTAAAGTTCTATCGACCACCGATACAACTCTACGCACACTTAACGTTCGCTTTACATAGAACAAGAATGAAACTAGAAGTACTTTGTAGGTGTAATGCTAGAACTACTTTGCAAGAATAAAACTAGCAGTACTTAGCTAGAATAAAACTATGAGTAAATTGCAAGATAATAAAAGTTAGTTGTTTAGTAGAAAGCTTTTCTAACACAAGAGAAAGATTTGTCCCTAGGCAATCGATAACTAGAATGGTAATCATTATTGCAATTTTACATGAGGGAGAGTCATGAGCTAACATACTTTCCGTACTTGGATCATATGCACCTATGATTGGAACTCTAGCAAGAATCCGCAACTACCAAAGATCATTAAGGTAAAACCCAACCATAGCATTAAGTAACAAGTCCTCTTTACTCCCATACGCAACAACCCCCTTACTCGGGTTTGTGTTTCAGTCACTCACGCAACCCATCATAAGCGAATTATGAACGTATTGCAACACCCTACAGCGGTAATCCCACATGCTTGCGTGACACGGAGGGCACCGTAGGACAGCACCAAAATAAAACATGCAACTCAAACCAATCACGATCATCAATCAACCCATAGGACAAAACGAATCTATTAAACATCATAGGATTGCCACATATCATTGGATAATAATATATAGCGTTAAGCACCATGTTTAAGTAGAGACTACAGCGGGGAGAAGAGGTGTTACACCGCTGCATAGAGGGGGAGAGAGTTGGTGTTGATGGCGGCGAAGTTGTTGGTGTAGATCGCCGTCATGATGGTTGCCCCGGCGGCGTTCCGGTGCCACCGGGAGGGAGGGGGAGAGAGCCCCCCTCCTTCTTCTTCTTCCTTGGCATCCCCCTAGATGGGAGGAGAGTTTCCCCTCTGGTCCATGGCCGCCATGGCTCCCGGAGGGCAGGAGCCCCTCCGAGATTGGATCTCTCTCTCTCTATGCTCTCTTCTGTTTCGCGCTCCCATTTTCTGGCCGAAAATCGTTTCTTATATTCCCGGAGATCCGTGACTCCGATTGGGCTGAAATTTTGAGGGGATTTTATCCAGAAATTATCTTTCTTGTGGCGAAAGAAGGGCCCCAACTGCCTTACAGGGGTGCCCAGGGTAGGGGGCGCGCCCCTCGAGCTTGTGGGCCCCTCGAGCATCGTCTCGCGTTGATTCTTTTTCCCAAAAATCACATATATTCCAAAATAAATCTCCGTAAATTTTTATCGCGTTTGGACTTCGTTTGATATGGATTTTCTGCGAAACAAAAAACATCAACAAACAGGAACTGGCACTGGGCACTGGATCAATATGTTAGTCCAAGAAATCATATAAAATGTTGCCAAAAGTATGTGGAAATTGTAGGATAATGGCATGAAACAATCAAAATTATAGATATGATGGAGACGTATCATGCGCCCAAGCAATGCGTGGTATCCGCTCTGAAAAGGGACGATATCGAAGATTAACTCTTCGCTCCGGAAGTTCTCGGGTGATCCAAAGACTAGCTACCTCCAGCGTCACTGTTCCCGTGCAGCGAGCTTCGACACCTGGTATGACACCTTTAAAGGTGGTGGTGCTAGGCTTGATCCGAGATGAGTCTATGCCCATCTTTCTGATCGTGTCCGCGTAGATTAAATTGAGGTTGCTGCCTCCGTCCATGAGGATGCGCATCAGATGGAATCCGTCAATGATCGGATCCAGGACCAAAGCAGCCGATCCGCCATGTCGTATGCTGGTAGGATGATCATGTTTGTCAAATGTTATCGGGTAAGCCGACCACGGATTGAACTTCGGGGCAACAGTCTCTAGGGCGTAAATGTCCCGAAGTGCTCGTTTCCTCTCCTTTTTAGGGATGTGGGTGAAGTAAATCATGTTCACGTCTTTCACCTCGTGAGGAAACTGTTTCTGGCCTCCATTACTGTGTCACCGAGGTTCATCCTCGTCTTCACTGCGAGGTTGGGCTTTGTTTTGGCCCTCCGTCGCCAACTTTCCGGCCTACTTGAAGACCCAGCAGTTCCGGTTGGTGTGGGTTGCTGGTTTGTCCGAGGTGCCATGGATCTAGCACGGCCCGTCGAGGATCTTATCTAGCTGGCTGGGTCCATCTTTGTTCCCTTTAAAGGGCTTCTTTTTCTGCCCGGATCTAGGCCCGTTGAACCCTGCGTTTACTGCGGTGTCCTCGGTATCGCTCCCACCATTTTTATGCCTGCGCTTATTCTTATTGCGTCTGGGCTTACCATTGGCGTCACAGGCTTCCAAGGTGCCTGCCTCGCCGTTGTGAGTGTTGCGGGCCAGCCAACTATCCTCTCCCGCGCAAAAGCGGGGCATAAGTGAGGTGAGGGCCGCCATGGTCCTCGGCTTATCTTGCCCGAGCTGGCGTGCAAGCCATTTGTCTCGGGTGCTATGCCGGAAGGCGATGATTGCCTCGGCGTCAGGGCAATCTACGATTTGGTTCTTTTTAGTTAAGAACCTGTTCCAGAATTTTCTTGCCGGCTCGCCGGGCTGTTGAATGACATGGCTGAGGTCGTCGGCGTCTGGAGATCGGACATAAGTGCCCTCAAAGTTTGCCCTAAAGGCGTCCTCGAGTGCTTCCCAGCTCCCGATGGAATGAGGGAGCAGGCTGTTCAGCCAATGCCTCGCCGGCCCCTTTAGTTTGAGCGGCAAATATTTGATAGCGTAGAGGTCGTCTCCATTGGCCATGTGGATATGGAGAAGGAAATCTTCGATCCACACCGCTGGGTCAGTAGTGCCATCGTATGACTCGATGTTGATGGGCTTAAACCCGTCAGGGAACTGATGTTCCATTACCCTGTCTGTAAAACAGATCGAGTGGGCGGGAGCTCGGAACCGAGCAGTTTCGAGTCAGACATCGGGGGATATCCGTGTGTAAGCTTGGTCCCGGGCTCGGCCGTTCCTGTCCATCCAGGCATCATAGCCGTCGAGCCCGGCTGGTGCACGCCCTCTGGATCCGTAGATGGACCAAGGGGGCGTCCGGTTCGCCTCTATCTGGCGTCATGCATCGTAAGGCTCGAAGTGATCAACAGAATCTTTGCCATGATGGCGTGTCGTTGTTTGGGTCTGGAAATTTTCCCGCACTGGCCTGTCGTGCCCTCTAAGGGGTCGGTCAGGTTGATCCGCCCGTCCGCGTGTTAAAAGCACGTCATCGGTTAGCTCTTCGTCCAACTCGGGCAGCAAACGCTTGCGCGGGTAAGATTTAGGCGCGTTGCGGCGCCGTTCTTCGAGGTCTTGCTCGACCGAGAGTATTTCGACCCATTTGTCATTCAGTGCGTCTTGATTGGCTTGCAGCTGCTGCTGCTTCCGTTTCATGCTTCGGGCGGTGGCGACAAGGCGCCGTCGGAACTGTTCTTGGTCAAAGGGGTCCTTGGGGACTATAAAGTCCTCGGTGCCAAGGCTCTCGTCCTCCTCAGATTGAGGTAAGTAATTGTCGTCATCCCCTTCAAAGAGGTCATTGGGGTCCTCGTCCTCGGGAATTCCTGCGAGGCTGTGTGGCTGCCCTGGGGAGGCTTGAAAGTCCTCTCCCGGGTCGTTGGCCTCATCCGCTGCCGCGTCGATGTTGGTGGCGGTGGCGTCGTGCCCGCTGGGGTCCCCGTTGGCACCTCTCCCGCGCCTTCGCCGATGTCTTGATCGGTTCTAAGGAGTATCTACCATATATACGTCGTAGGTAGATGTTGCCGTCCACTTGCCAGTGTTGACCAATGGCGTAGTGGTTTCTGTAGGGCCGTCGACATCTTCATCCATGTCGGTGGCCTCTTCGTAATCTAACACGTCGGTTAAATCATCGATCATGGCGACTAGGTGGGTGGTGGGTGGGACAAAAATCTCCCGATCGTCGGCTTTAAGTCCGATCTTGTCATAGACCGAGGTCTGACCGTCCGAGATTGATAAGCTCTGGATACGACCAAGCATCTCGTTTAGGTGAGATAATTCCTCGGGGCTCATGGCCTGGCTATAGGCCGGGCCGACTTGAAGTACGATTGGTGGGTCGCTTGACGCGTCCTCAGCCTCGTGAGGGGCCAGAGTTGATTCCGGATCTGGTACCCGAGTCGGTTCTAAGCCCAACGTAGTGTCCGAAGCCGGGTCCGGAACAACATCAGGGCTTGATGTCGAGACGAGGTCGCCCGAGGCGGGGGTAATCGATTCCTCTGCAGGGCCTTGTGGGGCCAGGGGCTTGGCCCGACGTCCTCGAGGGAGATCGGTTCCGGGGTCGAGCCCCCGATGTCTGATAAGCCCTCGATCCAGCCTGACGTCCAACCTGAAAGGATGAGCTCACCGCGGGAATCCGCGGTGTATTCCAAGCTTCCAAAAGTCACGACGTGATCAGGGGCGTAATTCTCGATGGGAGCCAGGTAGCCCGCAGAGTCGGCGCAAAAGACCATGCTGCAGAATACGAAAAGCTGGCCAGGGATGAAGATGTCCCCGTAGCCGGTGCCGCAGTTGATCTGCAGATGAGCCATCGATCTTTTTGTTGATCTCACAGCGGAACTCTCAGTTAAAGCACCAGTGTCGGTGGTAAAACCGGCAGACCTCGGGGTAGGGGGTCCCGAGCTGTGGATCTCGGATCGGTGGTAACAAGAACAAAGGAGACAGTATTTACCGAGGTTCGGGCCCTCTCGAAGAGGTAATACCCTACATCCTGCTTTGATTATATTGATGATGGTGTATCGAGTACAAGCTTGATCTACCTCGAGATCGTAAGGAGAGATCTAACCCTAGGGCTAGGTGAATGGTAATTGTGATTCGGTCCCCTCTACGGGCTAAACCCTCTGGCTTATATACACGCCAGGTAGGGCATCTAGGGTTACATGGTCGGTATCCAGGGACGCGCATGGAGGCGGTAGGAGATGTCTTGGAGTATACGCCAAGTCTTCGGTAGGCATGGTCTTGATCCCGTCCAGGCGTGTAACTTCCGGAGGCCATCCGAATGAGAACGAGGGCCTATAGGCCCAACCCGAGGACTATGAGCCAACTAGGTTGGCACCCCGTAGTCCAGGACACCGTCACCGACCTTCTAGCGATGTGTGTTCAGTGGGAGAGGGAAAATATCTGGTGCTACCGCACCTAAGATGCTACCGTGATACAGAAGCCACTACTGCAGGAATGCCTAGCAGTGGCGGGCGCAAAAAGGCCAGCAGTGGCGGGACAGGCTTCCAGGGGCGCCCGCCACCGACCTCCCGCCACTGCTAGTACCCCATCAGTGGCGGGCGCACGCTCGCCACTGGTAGAGCATCTCCAGTGGCGGGCATCTCCACCAGCCCGCCACAGCTATATGCTGTAGTTGTGGCGGTCTAACTTCCCTTGCCCGCCACAGATAGATGTTGAAGTTGAGGCCAGAAACCTGGGCTTCCCACCACAACTATACATATAACCAGCAAGAATTTACATATTCGATCATATGCATTATGATGTATTATAGATTAGGAGCAGCACATTTTACCATAGTCAAGCTAACAACAATTTGCCCAACTGCATATAGCAAAGTCATATAGGAATCTTCATAGAAACATAGAAATTACATTCAGAGCATCGATCATAGACACCACATTAAGTCAGTGCACAAATAGTTGACAAACAAAAGTTCAGCTCCATCATAGCAACTTAAAATTAAGCTCAGCTCTGTGAAGAGTTGTCCTCGTCTCCAATCATCTTCTTAACCTCGGCTAGGGCCAACTGGGCAGTTTGAAAAACTGTCTCGGCGGTATGGACGGCTCCTCTGGCACTCTCTGCAGCAGCTTTGGCGCTCCTAGTGGCTGCCCTCGCAAGATCGGGAGATTCTTCAGCGCTCTGGGCGTATTGTAGAGCCTTCTGGGTGTCTACTAGGGTCCTCTCCGCATATGTGAGCGTGAACACCGAGTACCCAACTAGCCTCGAGACAGAGTCTAGGGCTGTAGGAGTTGTAACGAGGCATCTTGGCTCCTCCATCTATATCGCAAAAGTTGACAGTTCGATAAACCACATTTATCATGAAAGCAACTATATAAGAAGATAAAACTGTGTACGGCAACCCTCCATGTCTTTCTTCGGGTGGGCAGTTCTCACTCTTAAGTGGTTTGTACATATGTTGGGCACTCCATGATTGGTACTTCGACTGTCGGTGATGGTCGTTCTTCACCTTCTCCTCCTCCTTTACCAACGTATCGGAGGAGGAGGAGGCCAGAACGACCCTCTACGACAACAGTCGGTTCATCTCCCAACTGGTTGTATATAGGATGTACACTCAATATTTTTCGACCGTTGGTGAAGGTCGTCCTTCACCTTCTCCTCCTGCTTTACCAAGTTCTCAGAGGAGGAGAAGAGGAAGGACGACCCCTACGACAACAATCGGTATCCTCCTCTGAAAACAACAACTCTCATCTTAGTATGTGGATTTAGAGTGAGAATTGCCCGCCTGAACAAAAAATGTAGCTAACAATATCAACAGACTAATTAAGTATTACCTGTAGAAAAAACATTAAATAGCTACATCACTCAGTTTCAACAGCATTACATTAAAATTTGGGCATGAACTCTGCTTCAAAATGGACATATAAAGTGCTAGAAATTTGGTGAAATGGAAATAAATCAACGTTTCGCCAAAACATTAGCTCTTATTATGAATCCCTGTAAAGAAAGTTCCTATAATCTACGGTCTACGATCTACGAATAAGAAAGTGACCATAATCTACGAACAAAGAATGTAACTAACAATATCAACAGCACTACATTAAAATTTGGGCATGAACTCTACAAACCCTAGCCATAACCGTACCAACCCTAGCCATAACTGTACCAACAAAAAATGTAATAGATCACAATACGAATCACAAGCAATCTACGATCTACTAACCCTAAACGTAACCCCTAACTCACGTACTCCTAACTCTAACCCTAGCTCCCCTATCAATGTGGGTTGCGGCCACGGCCGTGGGTGCTGGTGGCGGCCGCGGCCGTTGGTGTGGGTGACGGCGGGGACGACGAGATCGTACCGGCCGATCCCATGGCGACGGTGACGGCGGGGCCGACGGGGACGGCGAAGAAGACGGCGGGGCCGACTGGGTCGGCGAAGAGGATGGCGGGGCCGACGGGGACGGCGAAGAGGACGCCGAGGCTGAGGCAGAGGCGGCGAAGGCACCGAGAGCGAGATCCATGGGGGAGAGTTAGGGTGAGTGAGTGAGTGAAGTGAGGGGGGTGCGCATGTTGATAAAATGTGTTTGTGCTGCGACGGGCGGTAACGAGCAACCGCCACAGCTATGTTCTGACAAAACTGACATCTGCCAAGGGTAACTAGTGGCGGTTGCTAGACACCGCCCGCCACTCCTATGTCATCTACCTGTGGCGGGCGCTACGTAGGGCCCGTCACTGCTGAGTTACGCAGACAAGTCTCGCCCGGGAGATTATACGTGTGGCGGGTCTTGGGTTTTGCCCGCCACAGTTAGTCTATTAGCTGTGGCGGGCTCCTTTTGGCACCCGCCACTGCTTGTTTTCAAAAATAGTTGTGGCGGGTACCCCGCCCCGCCCGCCACTTATTTGGGTTCACCTATAAACCCTTCCCCAGTAGTGGGCACCAAGGCCGTTAGATTTATGATCCAACGAACATCAACGTTGGATGTGGACAAAAACGCCATTTCAGGAATGTTTGGGAGTTTTCTGCAAAACTCACACTCGCCTATGCTGTACACTCGATCCACGATCCAATGGCCCAAAAGTCCGTATCACGGTAGCATCTAAAGGTGCGGTAGCACCTGATATGCACTCCAGTGGGAGAAGACGTTTCCGTTGACTACGAAGGCGTATGTGGTAACTTCGTCAACATATGAGTGTATGTGTGTATATGCATGAACGTCTGTGTCTGTACTGTGTTTATTTTTTTCTAAAGAATCTTTTTTTAGGGAACAAGGCCTTTTTTCTGTTATAATTTTTCCGCACAGCACGTGATCTTTTTTTTAGGGAACACGTGATCTTTTTTTTTTAACACACACACGTTTTTTTTTTTTGAGGCAATTGAACACACACACGTGATCTTATTAAGAAGGAAAAACTGAAGCCCATTCGGATCCGGACCGAGCCTAGATTCTCATGGGCTGATTTCACTGAAAACTCTTTTCTTTGTCTTGTTGCCCAGCCACGAAGTAGAATCTCTCAGCCTCCAAAAAAAAAGACTCTCAGTCTCAGCCCGTCTGGTGCGCCTCTAGTCGACTAGTCCCCACCGCTGGGCGCCGGCGGCTGGGGTTTCTTCCTCTCAGCCCTACCCACCTGCGGGCTCGCCGGCGGTTGGACCTGCTCAGCGTGCGGGATTGCGTCCTCTCCTGGCGACGTTGCCGTGCATTGCCCGTCGCGCCCTCGCCTGTCGAGTCCTTTTCCTCGGCGCGCCGCCCTCCCGCAGCTCCGTCGCCTTCTCTACCACGGTGCGCCGTTGCCCGTTCGTCGTGAACCATCAAGTTGGGTAGGCTTGGTTCAGATCTTAAATATTTTCCCCGATTTGAATTTTCCTCAACTTTTGTAGATGGTAAGCTGCTACGCGTCAACCAAATGGTGGCTTGTTTGGTGTTGAGATCTCACTGTTACCAGATTCAAATCTGGGCTGTGTTTCGTTCAAGGTCCGATTTCGCCGGTTGAAACCTGTTGATCTCTCAGTTCAAGGCTCATATTTGCTACTAGCTTGTAAACTGAATTTTGTCAGAGGAAGTTCTGTCTGCTTCGCAAGCCTGCAACACCCGTTGCATTTTTGTTCACCATGGCCAACAAATCCACCTCTGAAGTTAACCATGGCCAGCTACCCAAGACATCGTCCACATGTTTGACGGAGAGTGTCACTGCGGTGCATGATTTTGAGGTGGCCAATTACCGGTTGCTGGATGGCATCCGCGTCGGCAAGCACGTTCGCTCAAGCAACTTCAGCGTGGGTGGCTTCGAATGGTTTATGAATTTCTTCCCGGATGGGAGGATGGAAGACTACGCTGGCTATACATCAGTCTTTCTGGACCGTGTCATCCAACAGAATGACACTCATAATGTCAGGACTAAGTTCACCTTAAACATGCTGGAGAAAGACGGCGAGGCACAATTAACTACATTTGATGAGGTAGCCCATGTCTTTTCCTCAGCAAAGTCATATCAGGGCTACTGCAGATTCGTTGCGAAAGCGAAACTGAAATCATCGTCGCAAGCCAACAATGGCTTCTTGATTATACGCTGTGTTCTCACCGTGATAAAAGAATCTCGCACCGAGGTTAAGAGGAACACTGTTGTGGTTCCGCAACCGAATCTGCAAGACCAGCTCTGCCAAATGTGGAAGGATGGCCAGGGAGCAGATGTGACATTCAGTGTGGGTGGCCAATTGTTCAAAGCTCACAGATGCTTATTGGCTGCACGGTCTCTGGTTTTCAAGGCGGAGCTCTTGGGTCCGATGAAGGAGAAGGAAACACAGTGCATCAAAATTGATGACATTGACCCTGAAATCTTTGAGTCGCTTCTTCACTTCATATACACAGATTCCCTGCTAGTCGATGAGCACCACAAAGAAGGTGAAACTGCAAAACTGCAGCATCTGCTAGTTGCCTCGGATCGATATGGTTTGGATAGGTTAAATGTGATGTGTGAAAGTAAATTGTCTGAGTGCATTGACGTGGAGACTGTTGCAACAACATTGGTTTTAGCAGAGCAACACCACTGCAAGGATCTCAAAGAAGCCTGCGTTGAGTTTATGGCTCCACGGAATGTTCTACAAGCTGTCATGGCAACCGATGGTTTCAAACATTTGGTAGCAAGCTGTCCTTTGGTCATGAAGGAGTTACTGGACATGCTGTCCCGTGGTGGCTAGTCCGGTACGTTCAGAGGTCAAATTATCATATGTGGAACTAGTTATGCAGACTGCTATTTTCAATCTATTGTTCGGTTTACCTATGACTTATTACCGTGATATTGTGATGAGTCGTGTTTGAATATTTGATGATATTTTTACCATATCAGTTTGATTAGTACTAAATGGCATAACTCCTATTTGATGAAAAGGCTGTTATCCTTTTCTCTAAGGGAGTGCTTGGCTCATTCGTTGGCAGTATAAACTGTTGTAAGATAATGCACTGTTGGCCGTGCAGTTTATTATTCAGTTCATTCAGAATTTTGCTGTATGATTGAATTTGTTGTAGCGAGAATATTATTCGGGTATTATACTAGTACAATTGTCCAAAATTTAACTAATGAACCTCGTGCTTTATAGTACAACCGTGTAAACGGTAACTTCAGATTCATTCTATTTTAGGCAATTCTGGAGTAACCAGTTTTACAGGATTGTAGTTCATATATTTTAGTATGCCAAAATAAAGAGAATTCGTTCTATTTTAAGAGTAACCACATATGAGCCAAAAAAAAAAAATCGAACTGTCAGAAGTCCTCTTATGATCACTAAGTTCGATCATATTATATTACCAACTCAAAAAAAAAAAAAAAGGTTCGTTCATATTACTAGACACACATATGTCAACTAAGTTTGAAAGAAAAGGAAGGGTGTTAAATAATGTTTTTGACTCAATGCAGCATAGATTGCATCTACCAAATAAAAACTGATGCGAGAAAATGGGCGTTTGCCAACTCTCACTACTGAATCTGGCCGTTTTCTTCCGTAATTGTTGTTTCTATTGCCAAGGTGTGTAGTAGGTAAGTTTGAGGTAGGGCTCCTGCAGTTTTTGGTCGTTTGGTTCTAGTTGTAAGTTTTTTTTATCCTTCTCTCTCTCTCTTAATTTTACAAATGCATCCTCCTGCATGATTTGAGAAAAAAAGAGTAAATATCTTTTTCTCGGTTTATCCAAATGCACAAACATACGTTAACAAAGGTTTTTTCATCGAAAAACTAAGCTATTCTGTTCACAACTTTGGTTGTTTGGTTCTAGTTGTAAACTTTTGGTTGTGGGTATTTTGAGTATTACACATGCATTCCTCCTGCATGATTAAAAAAAAAGTAAATATCCTTTTCTCGGTTTATCTGAATGCTTCATACGAAACACACAAATGCACAAAACAACAAGTTTTCCAGAGAAGGCTTGCACAAAACAACAAGTTTTTTTATCGAAAAACTGAGCTATTCTGTTCACAACTTAGTCTTGAACGGCACACATAGTTTTTGAGCGATTGGGTGATCCCCTGCACAGATGCCACAGTCACGCCCACCGTCACCGCAAAACACACGAAGCTCAGGCTCTGCAGCGCCACCCACTTCCACGAGGACCTCTTCACTTTGCTCTGCCGGATGTACATCTCCACGGGGAAGTACACGGTGAGCGGCCAGAACCCGAGCGCGCCGAGGAGCCCAAGGATGTCGTTGAAGAAGGGCAACAGGATGGCAAGGACCGTGCTCATGACGACGAACGCCATCCTCCACACCAGCCTGAACATGTTGACGCCGAACTTGTCGGCACCCAAGGGATGGTACCGGCGGACGATGAAGTCCGAGCCCGGCCACCGCGCTGCGGCCCAGCTCTCCACGGCGGCGTAGATGGGCTGGCAGTAGACCTGGTAGGCGCCGACGAGGTGCATGACGATGCAGACGTTGGCGAAATCGATGAGCCAGAAGGGCTCGTAGAAGCCAAAGCCGGTGAGCGGTGTGCATGTTCCCGGGCGCGGCGTTGCCGAAGGCAGCGTAGCCGAGGCAGCCGCAGAGCATGTAGAAGGCCGTGGTAGTGGAGACCCCCATGAGGTTCGCCTTCCTCATCGTCTTGTTCTCCGCCGGAGGCCCCTTCACCGTGTCATGGATTTCTATAAGGACCGTGGAGTACGAGTAGGCGAATGCGATGTTGCCTAGCGCCTGCAATGTCAGCCATATCTTCTGAGCCGAGCTTGCAACGTCTACCCCAATGGCAGTGCCACCCATTGTCGCCTTGCCGGTAGGGCCTGATATGGTCTGCGAAGGAGAGACCGACCCCGATCGTGGACTAGGAGAAGGACATGACGGCGGCCAGGATGGACAGCCACGCCATCTCGTGGAGGTTGGGGAGCTGGGAGAAAACGACCTGGGAAACCCCGAACACGACCATGTATATGGTGGTGTACACGCCGCGGTCGGTGGAGTGGCCACCGTTGTGGAAGCAGTTGGCCTTGTACAGAGCGGCGGCGCTGGTCGACGCCGTGATGGTGTACCCGATTGCGGTTCCCACGAGGTTGACGTACTGGCAGAGGCCGCAGAACCACACTTGGCCGCTGCCTAGGTAGGAGTGGACTCGACGGCCTCCATGTAGGTGCAGTTCCTCTTCCCGGCGACCGCGTCGCCTCTCGTCGCTCCGGTAGCAGTCGGTGAGGAGCACGGAGGTGTAGTAGGCGAAGACGACGAACGTGGCGGGCCCGGCGACCCAGTGTGATCTCCTCCTTGATTTTGTCCCTCGGTCCACTGGCAGTGTATAACTGCCCCCACCACTCAGTGATGGACTGCGCCGCAGCGGCCACAGCACACATCATAGCATTGGGCTGCCGAAACTGAAACCAGACCTCTTTTGCATATGAGCATTGCAGCCAGTGGTGGATCCAGGACCCAGGCCGGGGGGGCCTGGGCCTGGGGCGTGAAGATCAAACTCTGTGGTAACTGTAGCATCTGGACTGTAGCGACACTGTAGCACACGCTGTAACAGCCTGGGGCCCGGGGCTTTGCCCAATCTTGGCTCCGCCCCTGATTGCAGCACTATGTGATCCGCAGTTTCAGGTTCTTGTTCACAAAGCATGCACTTGTCATTGTGAGGCCATCCTCTTGCCTGCAAACGATCAGCTGTCCAATTTCTGTTCTGCAGCAGTAACCAGACGTAAAATCTCACTTTCCCTTCCATCTTGCTCTTCCACACTTGTGCCAACCCTGGCTTGACAATCTTTGCCAGAAATTGGGCGTCATATGCAGAGCAGGCGGTGTATGCACTAGAGGCTGTAAGGTTCCAAACAACTTTGTCCTTTTCCGGCGACAAGTTTATCATTTGCACTCTATTCCAAAGACTGACAAATTGGGCCAGTTGCTCCTCATTGTCCATTCTTTGGAGTCCCTGCATCCATCGTCCATTGCGCATTCCTTCTTTCACCGAGACCTTTTTGAACCGCGCCAGCTTGTAAACGGCAGGGGGCACCATATTTGGAGCTTCACCATCAAGCCACCGATCCATCCAGAAGCTAGCAATACTTCCATCGCCCAGTTGGATCGTTGTGCAGCTTGAGAATAGTTGCTTATCCGTGCCGTCGCACGGCGTATTAGATCCTTTCCACGGTATGTCCCCATCCTCCTATCTCAACCATTCCCAACGCAGCCGCAAAGCCCGGCTGAAACACTCAATGGTCTTGATCCCCAATCCTCCATACCTCTTTGGCGAGCAGATTTGTTTCCAGTTTACCAGACTTTTCCCGCCGATTGACCGGTCCTCCGCCTGCCAAAGGAAATTCTTTCTCAGCTTATCCACCTTCTTTATCAACCATTTGTCTGGTGAGAAGGCCGTCAAGAAATATGTGGCCGTAGCCGTGACCACTGAGTTGGTATACACCAATCTGCCCATTCTGTTAAGCAACCGTCCCTTCCTGGGAGCCAACTTGCCCACGATCTTATCTATCAGTGGTTGCATCTCAATTCGTCTTGGCCTTCGCACACCGAGCGGCAAACCCAGATATTGACAAGGGAAAGCACCTAGCTGCCCGCCAAAATCAGCCATCAGTGGCACCAAGTCAATGCCCACGCAGGATACAGGATAAGCCACTGTTTTGTGAATGTTTGCTCTTAACCCCGAGGCATCAACAAAAAGTTTCAGGATTGCCTGGACTGCAACGAAGTCTCCATGCACTGGGTTGACGAAAAGTGTTGCGTCATCGGCATAAAATCTGGACCGGAAGCGCGCGAGCCGGATATTGAGCGGCGAAAGGATGCTTCTTTCCGTGGCCACGGAAAAAAGTCGCTGGAGCGGCTCCATGGCAATGATAAACAGCAATGGTGACAAAGGATCCCCCTGCCGCAGCCCACTTCTATGCAAAATCAGTGATCCTGGCGTCCCATTAAGCAACACCCTTGTAGAGGAGGACGATAGAATCAAAGAAATCATGTCCCTCCACCTTTGCCCAAAACCCATTGCCTCCATAACCTCGAGCAGAAATCCCCAACAGACAGAATCGAATGCCTTGGCAATATCAAGCTTTAGGAACACCAGGGGAGATCTGGTACTGTGAGCAGCCTTGATCACATTTCTTACATACAAAAAGTTATCCTGGATCGACCGCCCACGGATGAAGGCACTCTGATTGTGCGTGACAAGGTGGTGGATCTCAGGTGCCAAACACGTTGCTAACATCTTGCTCACCAGCTTTGGGATACTATGCATCAGGCTAATTGGCCTGAAATCACTTGTGTCTTGCGCTCCCTCCTTCTTAGGCAAAAGCACAACGTTTGCCGTGTTGAGAATGTTCCAGCTCTGCCCTCTGAGATGGTGAACACAATTGACAGCAGCCAACACAATTGACAACGGCTTGGAGTCATGATCCCCAAATCTAAAGATGAGCGGCAGCTCATCCTGCTGCGCCAGGGCATCTAGGTCTGGCTGATTGAAGGCGGGCAAGAGGGAATCGAAGGTGCCGAAGAGAGGATTGAAGCGAGATTGGGGAGTGCGGCAGCCATTTATACAGCGCCGCGGGCGCCCTTAAGGAGGACGTGCGGAGGCGGCAGGCGGGCGATGGGGGGTGGTCAAAGGGCTTGTCTCCCAGTGGACAGCATTGTAGCGGCTTGCTCACACGCCTTCCGTCTACTCACATGGCTGCTCCCATGACACCTCCTGGCCTACGATAAGTGAGAAGTGTGGCGCGCGGTAGTTTATTGCTTGGCCTATCACCGACGGGTTGCATATGAAAACCGTTTTTGATAATGTCCCAACTTTTTCATTCAAAATGCCTATGTAAGTTGTTAATGTGTACAACTTTTTATAAGAAGCCTATATAAAAGTTTATCTCAAATTTGACAAAAAATTACCACAATCAACTGGTGCCATAACATAATACCATGCCAAGTTTCATGTATTTCAAAGCACTTTTCAGTTTTGTGGGATTTAAAACCCAAGATTCTTCATGTTTGCGGCCAAGACTTGACGCCGATATGTTTGAGGTTCCTGCCCATTTCTTGCATGGGGCCTAAACATACACCGAATGACGCAAATATGATTTTTCAACTCATTTTGGTCCACTGCCGCATGTGCCTGTAGTTTTCAAATTTGAATTATACTCATTAAATGCCCATAAACTCATTTAATGTCTAAAAACGGCCAAATGAACACTAAAAATTCTAAATTTTAACATGACACTTCTATTGGTGCTTGTTGATTGGGCATTTCATCGAACAGATCGAGGGTGCATACACCTGCAGTATGATAGTTCTGAGTCAACTCCAATACAGAGAAGAGGTGATTGTTTAATCAGTTTCATGAATGAAAATTAAATTGGGAGCTTGAGCTCCTTTGATCGAAAAAAAGATGGTAAAGACAAGGCAGTGTCGAGGAACCAGGAGAGAAACCGCCAAGCAAAGCCACCATGATCTCTGCCAGGCCGAGTCGCCTCTTCTCCCATAGGACTCAGTCTGACAAGTTTGGCGTTTGCTTGGAAAAAAACTCAATTGAAGTTGAACCACCAAAATAATACTGTACGTATATGTCAAGCATGTTTGTGTTGTGATGATGCGCGCCCGAGTATCAGATAGCATGCAAACACATGTGTTCCGTTTTGTTGGAATTTGGAATCCTTTCTAGGAAGGTTTTGCTCTGCTACCGAGTCAGGTTCATATGCGTTTCTTCCAAAAAAAAAAGGGTTCGTATGCGTTACCGAGTCGGACTCCTATGCGTTGCACTCTTGCTTGTTTGTGCGTACTAGTTAATTGCCCGTGCGTTGTACCAGGGCCACAAATACATTCATTAGTTCAACACCAATCATGACATATACTTTTGGGACTCTCATGCACATCAAAGCAACACTGTCGACCGTTAAATCACTATTCTTTTTCTTCTTGTTATTCTTCCTCCTCCATCTAATATACCGACTTCCCCATTGCAAGCTCGCTGTCACAGTCAATGGCACATCCGGCTCACAATCCCCCAACCTCCGACAACTCTTCTTCTTCCTCCTCCATCTAGTATACCAGCTTCAAATTAACTATTGTTTTGTCTATGAAGGTGTTATAGTAGCATGTGTAGCAGGCATGTCCTAGTCATACTGCCGAGCAGGTAGCAACAATCCAACAGAGAAAGTAGTAAGTACCCAATATAATGGAAACAATGCTTCAGAGATGAAGGTATTTAGAAATACATAGAGAAACATTATGGTGTTATATATCACAAAGCCAAACATGAAGGTATAATTCAATGAAAACGGAGGAACCAAAAGATCTGTTCATACTAAAAATAGGTGCCTCGCTAGACTGAACATGCAAAATTCGAACACAACAAGTATCCAATAATCAGTTGTGAACAGACTGTTGCGTACCTTAACAATGTAATTGCATAATAGTTTCCAGGTTGTACTCATTGAGAGAGTTTCTTCATTGTAAAGAAAAGGGAACCTTAACAATGTATTTGCGTAAAAGTTTCCAGGTTGTACTCAATGTAATTGTGGTACGGTTCCCTTTGAAGTTTGAACAATTGAGGCCCACTTTTCTTTACAATGAAAAAACAATATTTTGGGAGAAATTACAATACAAGCTAAATAGCTGATATTACTAGCTTTAGCAAAATCTCATAAGCGCACTTCAAAGGAAATTCCATCTTTGTCACCGTAATTTTTTCTGAATAAATTGGATGGCCCATGTGATTCAGATGTTCTTCAGAACACAGGGCTAACATTGTAGTGTTGAAATTCATCGTATTTCATCTCCTAATATGAATGACACAATACATATTATACAGTCATGGCTCTTGCAAGCATAAGAATTGGTTGGAGATGTAACAACTATGTAGCATGTTATTGTCAACAACTACCAGAAACCATTTTTTGACGCGCATGTGCACGTATACATGGCAATGTTAGTGATTGCTTGGAAACAAAATAAAAAAATAATAACTTGACAAGATCATAATTTTTAGTTAAGAATATGAATTCAATATCCCATCATCAGTATGTTGCCTTACACACCGTGATCAAGAAGATAAATAGTACGAAGTAGTAGTACTTGTGAGTTGTGACATTTGCTCATACTTAGATCTTTGAAGTGAGCTACTTATCCATGATGCATGCAATAATTTTATAACAAAATCACATGAAAATTACATCTACCAACTGAATGGCTGATACTAAAGATGTATAAGACAGTATACATACTCTGTCATTTTGTCGAGCACCTAGTGTGTGTGTCACGACCAGACCAATTTGTACCTGGACAGACGAGAATCTTGGGAGCTCGCTACCGTTTGGGGGTGAAAGCCCGCAAAATCTATTGTCTTCCGCGATGTGTCGTCCTCGTCTAAGCGCAGTTGTGGTCAACGGTGGTTGGCCATGGCCGTAGCTAGCGAAGGCGGGCTCACGGTGGCGCGTGAATTTCCCCTGCCGCCCGCTGTCCGAACAGCCGCGCACCTCGCCCTCCTTCCTCGGTGTGGGCATGCTCAACCTCGTGCTCCTCTTGCATCGCTGATAGGAGAGAGGGAAGGGGCGGAGGAGACAACGAGTAGAGGGGGGCATGGTGGTGATGGTGGGTTGTGGGACATCTAGGACAGAGGATGAGGCAGGAGATGTGTCGATGAACGGACGGCATCAGTGGTGTACTTGAGGAGGTCGGCGTCGGGGGAGACAGAGAAGGGGCGAAGGAGATGGACGGGGGAGGGGATCGTGGTGGTGGTAGGAGGTGGGTTGTCGCGGCAGAGAGGAGACATCCGAAGAGTTGGGGGCGGACGTCACCGGTGATGGCCACTGCACCAGATCGGGATTCCATGGCTCGCCGGAGGAGTTTGGGGACAAATGGGGCTGCAGGGGAGAAATGAAGGGGTTTTGTGCAAAAAATACATTGGGCAGAGTGCGGGCGTTTTTTTTTAAAAGCGCCACAGCTGGCCTCGCGTCCGTTAGATGTAGATTGAACGGTCAAAATTGATGGATGGCAGACACACCATCATCACCAACTCACATTTTTATAGGAGTAGAGATATGTGTATATAATATATATAGGGAGTGCCTAAAACTCATCTAGATGAGATATTATTTTGTCTCATTCACCTGACATATGATGGCATCATTTTTTTTTTTGAGACAAACATCACTTGTTTGTTGTTCCAGCCCGTTTTGGTTGTAGGCCAAACCAGACTTATTCTTTTTTCCTATGGGCCAAGCCTGCTGGGTTGGCCGTTATATTTTGATAGTTCGTTTATAGACTTGAACATGTCGTACAAATCAACACCGAGCAACCCCGAAAGAGGTTTGCTCTCAGCATACAAGTTTGTCTGTTCGTACGTTGTGGGTTTGTTTTTTTTTTTTTTTTGCACGCAGCGACCGCCACGAGTTATCGTTTTTGTATGATTTATCTAATATAAGGTGCAGTTCTGTGCCGGTTTTCTTTTTAGTTTCTATGTTTATTTATTTATTTATTTTTCCTATCAAGTTCTTTTATTTTTATAATATTCCTCACAAAAAATGTAAAAAATTTATTTTATCTTTCTCGTAATATTTCACAAAAAGGTGTTCACACATTTCTAAAATTATCTATCATGTATTAAAAAATATTGTCCATTTGAAAATAAAGTTTAATATTATTTAAAACATTCTTGCTTGTTTAGAAAATGTTTAGAAATGCATTTTTTGGAAAATGATTTTCAAACTTAAAAAAAATTCAACACATGTTAAAAAAAGTTCACTATCTATTTAAAAAAATGTCCACCATATTGTGGACATTGAACTGCACGCGGTGTTTTTTTTAAGAGAAAAACCTGGAGGAAAACAAGATATTCCCTTAGATGAGGGATTGTCTTAGGATATTGTTTCTCTCGCAACAGGAGAAAATGACAAAAACATAGATGCAGTGCCACCCTAGTTGTAGTCTCGTTGTTCCCTTGCAGTTGCATGATACATGTATCGCGTGTACTTACATCTTCAGTGGCGGGATGCAACTTGCTAACATCCCTCCCCCTAGCTACAAACGCGTGTGTGCCCCTACAGTTACAATCATGGTTACAACACTTTTAGTTGTATATCAAGTGTTGGACAAGCAACTGGCCGACCCCCTCCCCCGCTTGCGTTGTAGTCGCATTGTGGATCATGGATTTGCACAAACACGTCTGGACCTCAAATTTAGTGGTGGACATGCAACTGGTCTCGACAACCACCTTCACAACCCTAGTTGCAGTTGCTTTGTGCCCGTGAAGTTGCAGTCGGGTTACAACGCTTACAATTGCATATCTAGTAGTGGACATGCAACTGGTCCCAACAACTCCCCACCCGACCTCAGTTGCAATCGCTTTTGTGCATCTATAGTTGCAGTCGGGTTACAACACTTGCAGTTGCATGTCCACAACTGGTCCCAACAACTCCCCACTCGACCTCAGTTGCAATCGCTTTTGTGCATCTGCAGTCGGGTTACAACACTTGCAGTTGCATGTCTACTAATGGACATGCAACTAGCCCAAAAAAAACCTCCCGACCCCAGTTGCAGCCTGGTTACAACGTTTGCAGTTGCATGTCTAGTGATAGACATGCAACTGGCACTAACAACTCCACTTTCGACTCCAGCTGCAGTGGCTTTATGCCCGTGTAGTTGCAGTCGGATTACAACGCTTGCAGTTGCATGACCAATGGTGGACACGCAGACGGCCCCAACATCCTTCCCTCACATCCCTAATTGCAGTCGCTTTGCGCAATTCCAGTCTGGTTGCATCACTTGCAGTTGCAACTCTAGTGGTGGACATGCAACTGGCTGACAACCCCTCTCGCCATGAGTTGCGGTCGTGTTAGGGGCCATGCAGTTTCAGTCGGTTTACAATGATTGCAGTTGGTCGACAACCGACTACCAGCCCAGTTGCAGTTCGTGTTGGGGGCATGTAATTGCATGTCTTGCGGTGGACATGCAAATTGCTGACAACCCCCTACTAATCCAGTTACAGTCGTGTTAGGAACCATGCAATTGTAGTCGGGTTGCAACACTTGCAGTTGCAACTCTAATGGTGGGCATGCAACTGACTCACAAACCCCATCTCGCCACGAGTTGCATCATGTTCAGGGTCATGCAGTTGCAGTCGGATTATAATCCACTGTAGTTGGCTAACAACCCCCACCAGCCCAGTTGTAGTCGCGTTGAGGATCATGTAGTTGCATGTCTGGTAATGGAGATGCAAATGAGAGCCAACCCCTACCAACCCATTTGTAGTTATGTTGGGAGCCATGCAATTGCAGTTAGATTGCAACATTTGCAATTGCAAGTCTAGTGGTGGACATGCAATTGGCCAACACGTAATTTTAGGAAGTACTCCCTACATGGATGTTGTTTTGCTCATGCAGTTGCACACGTGTTGTAATTTTGGTAGGCCCATTTTTTGTGAAATATAGGGTGGCTAGAAATTTGGAACTAGTGCATTTGAAAAAATACTAAAAAATGATAAAGAAAGAAATACAAAATTTATAAGCAAAGGACAAAATAAAAATGAAAAACTAAATAAAAATAAAAGAAGAAAAATTAAAGTAAGAAACTATGTAGGAAAAAGGTTAAAACCAAAATATATATAAGTCAAGAAAAAGGAAATAAAAAATATGCAGGAAAGGGCATGTCATGCAATTGCAGTCGCGTTGGGGGTCATGCAATTGTAGTCGCGTTGGGGGCCATATACTTGCATGTTTAGCCATGGACATGCAAATAGCTGACAACTGCCTACCAACCCAGTAGCAGTCGCGTTGGAGTTATATAGTTGCATGTCATGAAAAAAGAAAAAAATAAATAAATAATTAAATAATAAACAATGAAATCACATACGTGTGTTCCTTGTACAAACAGAAAAATAAAGACGGCCGCGCTAAAAAGGAAAAAAAGAAAAAGAAAAACAATAAAAAGACAAGACGAAAATGCCTGCAAAAGATTGACAAAAACAACAACTAAAAACTGGACATTTGTGTAGATGTGTTCAACACGCTTGTTCTCTTCTCTTATTACTCGTTGCCGGCAGGAAAAAAATAACGGATGAACAGACAAAATGGACAAGGAAGACATGCATCGCTTCTGCTCCTTGATAGTCCAGTACAGGCCACGACGGCCGCTAGCACCACAAACAATGGGCTGCCACGGGCCACAAACAACGTCCTTGAAGACAACTGCAGAATCATGAAACAACGACGCGAGCGAAACAAGAAACAGACCTCGTACAAAACTATCGACAGAGAAAGCACAAATCTTGACGCCAAAAAGATCCAACGGATAAGGATGTGAATGAGACCAAATTAAATCTCAGCTAGCGGAGACCAAATTAAATCCCACTGCTCAGGGATGCGTGCTACAAATTTATGTCGTCGTCCGCGAATGTGCTGGCAGACGTCTGGAAGACCGACGGGTTTAGACATCTCACGGCCAGCATCACCCTCGCAAATCTGACTGAGATCCTAGGGAAGGCGTCACTCGCGCATTGAGAGGAGTCACGAGAAGAACATAAGTTTTTTTTTTCTTTTTTTGAAACAGAGAAGGACATAAGTTGGATGTATGAAGAAAACATGTCTAAAGAGTTCGTCTGTTTGTTTATAAATGGTTTGAGATCTTTGGCCGCTGAACCGAAATGTATCTTTTGGTCTTATGTGTGTTTTATACTCCCTTGGTTTCTTTTTACTTGTCATGTTAGTTTTGTCTTAAATCAAACTTTGCAAAGTAGGGGCATCTCCAACGCCGACCCTCAAATCACTCGCAACCGTCCAGACCGCACGGTCCGGACATGTTTTGCCATCCAACGCGGTACTGTATCGTTCCGCCGTGCGGTTCGGATGTGTTTTTTCCCGCGAACCGGAGAAAAGGGGGGGGGGGGGGGAGGGGGAGTTGTGGGCGTCCAAACCGCTGCCACGTCCCCGCCTGGCAACTGTGGCTAACCCAAAACACTCCTCCCTCGCCCGCGTGCTTTCGCGCCCGGCGCCAGCTGCCCGCATTCATGCCGCTGTCAGTGGCTGTTCCGCATTGACGTCGGCCCAGAGCGGAGGTGACAGATATGGTAGATAGACAGATATGGTAGATATATACTACACTGGGGTTTAACTACTATTTCTCCTTATCCATCCATTGCTGGTTGCGATCTTGACATGCATATTTTCTTGAAATTTACTATATTTACACATATTACATAAAAATAATCTTTGTTGAACCACATTACAATAAAAGTAAATAGAAGTTTTCTCCTATCAATAATTTCTTAAATTGTTTCCACCTTTCACCCTCTAATCATTGTAGCCGAAAAAATAAATTGTCCTCTTTTAAAGTCTAGTTCACCGCTTTGCATTATTTTTGTTTGTTATTCCATATTTTACTCTATTTAATCAATTTCCACAATGCACCTCATGTCAACATGAAAATCAATGTGGGAAATGACTTGGAAGCGATGTCACTAGATTTTTTTTTGTAATAATCATGTGCATTAAAAAAATCTGACATAATAATCGACTTCAAATTTGCTCATACTTGTTCGACAATTTTGCACAACTATATTCAAAATTTCATTTATTTTTTGAATTTTGAATTTAGTTAAAATGGATATGGAGATTTTCAAAATGAATTAATAATCGTTTCACCTCCATACAATCCCTAAAAATATATCAAAAATCATCAGAAAACACATGGATTATGAATTTTGTGGATTCCAAATTTTCCTATGTTTATATTTGATTAAATTTAAAAATATTTAATGAGTTTTAATTATACTTTAATCTTCCGTGAAGTACCGAAATTATTTCCCATTAGACTACATTTTTTCTTCAAAAATTTACATGCAAAATGCCAATTTATGGTAGTTTGAAAATCCTGAATAAATTCAATTTAATTTCAACAAATCATTTCCCTTCCATTGAATGCACCTTATATAAAAACAAGTATAACTTCTAACTTGAAATTCTACAATTTACCAACTATATAAGATTTGGATGGAAGTCAAATTCAAGTGCCTAAGGATTTATGTTACCTTAAACTAAATTTAAAGAATTATGGTTTCAATGTGACATAGAACTTAGTTTCAAATTTTTTTGGAATTGATCATATTCTGAATAATAGAGTCCAGTAATACTTTTCAAGCATGTTGCTTTTAATGTCTAAAAAAGGCCAAATAAATGCTGAAAAAGGCCAAATTACTATTGGTGCATGTTGACCATAAAAATAGTTTCAAGGCTGCTAGAAGAGGAAGCTATTGTTGGTTCGTCCTCAAATGTTTGCATAGGACAGTTCTACACCAATATGCCCATGTCAAGTCTAAAACTGAATTAGAAAGTTTAGCATGTGAAGTCACTTTTGTTCTTTGTTGCACAGAGTATAATCATTAATTTGTGTGCACCAGAGTGGTGGTGTAGATGAGCCATGATGAATTTTTGCCAAGGTGTCTTAGCCCGTTTAAAGGTTAAGATTTTACTTTAATTTTTAAGCTTCTAGATCATATTGTAGCCATTGAAGGTCAGTGCTGAGCCAAAATTAAGTTGAGAGAGAGAGAGAGGCTAAAGATAGATGGTGCAAAGGTGAGGATGGAGGGAGAGAGAGGGAGACTAAGACATTAAACCGAGAGAGGGAGTTTTAGTGTGATATATAGTATAAGTGCACAATTATGCGTTTAAAATTCAAACCGTGTTGATGGAGGTGGAAGGGGGGATAGCGAGATGGATCCGTCACGACGCCGCCGCTGCTTGCGTGCTCGTTCCCCTACCTACACCCCACCTCAAACTCGATCTTCGGCTGCCGCGACGCCGCATATGACCAAGTCTAGGGCACGCGCCCAATGCCCTCTTGTACATGGCCAACTAAGGGCCGACGGTGGGGTTGACGCATGACTATGTATGTGAACACTTGCATCCATCCATCCATCTTGTTCCTTAATTAACATGAACAAATGGAGATGGAGGTGGGGTGGGCGTGTAGGGAGGGGAACAACATGAAGATGGGTAGCACTATACAGTTTTCTAGCAGTAACATTTTGCCAGCTTCTTAGATTTGGTATGTATGAATAGTCGATTTGTTCTACCAGATTTCCATAATGGAATGTCGTCCGGTGTATTCGACGGGCAGCTCAGCTTGCACGTGAATTGGACATGGCAAAGCTTATCTTGGAGACAGACTCAAAAATAGTGGCAGCTAAGTTAAGAAGCTCAGAAATTGATAGATCAATCTATGGCCTATTGTTGAGGAGGTAAAGGAGTGCATGCGATCAAGGGAGGAGTTCAGGCTGGCATGGGTGAGATGCTTGACTAATGGAGCTTCTCATTGGCTAGCTAAGGAGGGTTGTGCGAATAAGTTATGTGAAACTTGGGCCAGGTACCTGTCAGATTGTATTCGTGATGTTTTGGTCTCGAATCGTGCTAAGATGAATGGATAAAACAAAACCCATTCCAACTAAAAAAACATGACTATTTGAGTTGTCAATAGGAGCATCTATAGCCGGATTTAGCAAATCTGCCCCCCTAAACATCCACAGAAGCGCCCGGTTAGTGTCCGTTTTGAGCCCTTATTTGTCTGTGCATGCAGCCATACTCCTCATTTTCTCCCTTATATATCCGGTGACTTGCATGTGATTGGTGGAGATGAAGAGAGAGAAAGAAAAGAAAGAAAAGGTAGTCGGGGGTGGGACGCGTCCTATGTGGCGGATTGACCATGCGCGTCTGCGAGCCTCATATCCTCCCCATATTTGGTGTCAATATGAGAGTTTGCGGATAGCCCGGACTGGGGATGATATAAGGGGTCCGGTTGGGTCACATTTTTCCTTTCTCTCTCCTGTTCGGTCAATGACCGGGCATGTCCGCAAATTTGAGGGGACCGGCTGTAGGTGCTCTAAGATTATTGTGTTTGATAGTATGATGTGTGTTAGCTGACTGTCGAAATAAAAAGATGTGAGTTAGCTTAGATGACATTGTTCTCGGTAATATTAGCTCAGGGAGTAGTACCTTTTTTTTCAAAAGCCCGTGGCAACGCACGGGCGTTCTACTATAGTTAACTAAGGTGGTGAACTTGGATTGGGACGGACATAATTGGTGGAGAAAGAATAATAATATGAAGAGTGATTTATCTGTAAAAATATAGATAATAGATGTGCATGAGAAAACTAAATGTATGTTAACAAAAAGGAAAAAAATATAACAACGGGGAACATACATTCCCTGGGAGGGAGGTTTCAAGGAACGCCCCCAAAGCCATCTCATCATGATCGAACGAATGACAATTTTCTGGGAAGCGTGGTAATGTTTTTGCTTTTTAATCGCGCTACGTGGCTATTTTCAACTCCGAACACGGAATTCTTACAAAATTGCCATGACAACTTTTTTTTTTGAAACTAAATTGCCATGACAACTTTAGTTGATTTGGCATGGCAAGTTTGGCGTTCGATGGGAAAACCCTCCAGGCAACGTTCCCCATACATTACGGTCCAAAAAACGGCAATTGCTTGAAGTTAACCACCAAATATTGTAGTAGGAGTATGTCAATTAACCAGTACGCGATTCAATTTCTCTACATGTAGTGCATGTTCTGTTTTGTTGGAATTTGGAATCCTTTCTACTCTAGGAAGGTTTTGCCCTGCTACCGAGTCAGGTTCGTATGCGTTACCGAGTCGGGGTCCTATGCGTTGCACTCTTCCTTGTTTGTGCGTATGCATCTATATATAATTACATGATTCTCTGCCCTGCCCTCTGCGATCTGTCTCATGCAAAGATAGTTTTTGCCCAGAACGTCAAAAGCGACGATCAGGTCAGGCGCCGGCAAGATGGATCTGTGGCGTCGTCTCACCAACAGGGAAGCTCCCAGACAAGCGGACACGTCGTCGAGATGCGTGGCAGAGAGCGCGTCCGTGACGCACGACTTCGTGGTGGTAAACTACTCGCAGATCAGCGACCTCCGCGTGAACGAGGCCGTGGCCTCCGGTGACTTCACCGTCGGCGGCCACGATTGGTGTATCAGCTTCTACCCGGGCGGGGCGACCACCAGCTATACTCACCCTAAACAGGAGTACCCGGGCTACGCAGCGGCGTCTGTACATCTCCGTCAAGCAGCCAGAGTCGTGATTGTGAAGGCAAGGATCACCATAGGACTCGTGGACCGCCACGGGACGATGGCAAACAGGAGGACGTCGGACGCAGACCACTTCTACGCTGCGGACATTAGCCCGACGTTTCCAGGATTTGTGCGCAGATCGAAGCTGACATCGCGGCGGTACCTCGTCGACGACTGCCTGACAATCAGGTGCGTCGTCACCGTCATCGAGCCTCGCACGGAAGGCACGACGGCTGGCCCGGCAGCCGCCGCTCCGCTGCCGGACATGCTCGGACACCTCGAGCGCATGCTCAAAGACGGCAAGGGCGCAGACGTGACGATCGACGTCGGCGGCCGGGCGTTCCGCGCGCACAGGTGCGTGCTCGCCACGCGGTCGCCGGTCTTCGACGCTGAGCTCTTCGGCCCGATGAAGGGCAAGGACACGGAGCGCGTCGAGGTACGCGACATGGAGCCGACGGTCTTCGAGCTGCTCCTGCACTTCATCTACACGGACTCGCTGCCGGGCGACGGGGAGGGCTGCGGCGTCGCGGTGACGCAGCACCTGCTGGTCGCCGCGGATCGGTACGGGGTGGACAAGCTGAAGCAGGCGTGCGACGTGAAGCTGCGTAGAAGCTTGGACGTGCGGACAGTGGCGACCACGTTGGCGCTGGCGGAGCAGCACCAGTGCCCGCTACTCAGGGATGCGTGCTACAAATTTATGTCGTCGTCCGCGAATGTGCTGGCAGATGTCTTGAAGACCGACGGGTTCAGACATCTCACGGCCAGCATCACCCTCGCAAATCTGACTGAGATCCTAGGGAAGGCGTCACTCGCGCATTGAGAGGAGTCACGAGAAGAACATAAGTTTTTTTTTTTTAAACAGAGAAGGACATAAGTTGAACTAGTAGAATGCCCGTGCGTTGCCACGGGCTTTTGAAATATTTCGCTGGAGTTATATAAACATAATACTTGTTAAATTTCACATGTAAAGGTAAGATAGCACGGGCACAATGGGGTTATAGTTAAAGTCTACTTCACTTGCAATGTAGATTGATAAAAAAAAAAGGCAAATTGACTATGCATACATATAAAGCAATGATTCAACTACAAATCCATTACAAATTAAGATCTACTTGATGCGCTTAAAAAATTCTCGCACAATATCAAGAATGTTGTTTTAGTTTCATTCGCACGATATTTGAGTAAGTATAATAGAAACTTCTTTCTCAACTCATACACATCCTGCACAAGCAATATATGTAGTTAGCACAAATACTTCATGTCAAAGGCCTTAAAATGTGTAACCGAGAATACTCACCGTGCAAACTGGATTAACCAATTCTTTACCGCTCCACGAAAACGAGCCAAACCAGTATACAAAAAATGATAGATTCAAGGACTATAATATCTCTAGGGGTACAGACATAGTCTGTCGTCATGATACAAAAACGAGCCAAACCAGTATACAAAAATGAGCCACATTAGTTTAATATAGACAACAATATGACGAAGAAAAGACCGATAATCACATTGAAAAAAAATACCTTGTGCGATGACATTTTTATCTGCATGTTTTGCTTTGTTATGAGATATCACTGCTTGCACATCATTATGTTGTAAAAAACTCTTTAAACTTTCGGCCCCTTCCATCAATGTCGCCTCAGAACCCTTGTCGATGGATTCAATCTATCTCTCCATATTCTGGAAAAATAATCATATAAAAATGCACCTATTGTATAACATACATATAAAAAAGGATTATTTGTATGCACCCACTAGTAGAAAACAGACCTTTCGTCCGCCCCTTTAGTCCCGGTTTGATTACGGCCCGGGACTAATGTGACCATTAGTCCCGGTTCCAACGGCTAGGAGCGGTCGGGGGCACGGGCATCATTAGTCCCGGTTCATTTTCTACCTATAGTCCCGGTTTGTGATACAAACCGGGACTAAAGGGGTGGTGGCAGGCTGGTGTCAGGCTGGGGCCCCCCCGAGCATCTTTAGTCCCGGTTTGTATCACAAACCGGGACTAGAGGTGGACCCTATAGTCCCGGTTTGTGATACAAACCGGGACTAAAGGGGTGGTGGCAGGCTGGTGTCAGGCTGGGGCCCCACGAGCCCCTTTAGTCCCGGTTTGTGATACAAACCGGGACTACAGGTGGACCCTATAGTCCCGGCCGGTTTGTGATACAAACCGGGACTAAAGACGTCCCTATATAAACCCTTCGTCCAGCCCGAGCCCATTCTCTCTGTTTTCCCCTTTCTCTTCTCTGTTCTTCCCCTTGCTCTCGAGCTCATCCTCCATTTTTGCCAAAGATTTGTCAAGATTTGAAGGCACCCCATCTATCCAAGTGTTCACAAAGGTTAGCAACTTTGTCATTTCATCTCTCATTGCTAGATTAGCTCGTGCAATGCTCTATAAGTATAGTGATTTGTGGGTTCTAGTTTGGGAGTAATTATGTGGGAGTTTATTTGATTTATATGCAATTTGAGCTCAAATTAACTTCTTAGTTTGCATATGTGTAGGTGTGGTTTACTTAGTGCCTTCCCGTCCCCGTCCTAACCACCGTCGATCGCCCGCATCGTCCCGTCGCCAGCACCACACCTTGGTGAGCCTCTTGTTCTTATTCTTTTTATAAAAAAAAATCTTATTTGTATGATTTAGATAGTTAATTGTATAATTTTCTTACATGTATGATTGTTTGTTATACATAGTGCCATGACTTTGATATCCGTCCCCTTCGGCCCTCGTCCGGTTTATGATTCGGATGTGGTATATATATTCTCTTTTATAACTATTTGTTGCATTTCGCGTTTATGACAATTATGCCCATCAAGTTGACATAGATATTTTTATCTAGGAGGTATGTGAACCGGAAATTGCAACCGACCCTCTTGTCGAGAAGTTAAATTTAGTTGAAAAAGAAAACGAATATTTGAAAGAAAAATTGAAAAGAATTGAAGAAGAGAAGATGAAATTGGAGTTGTATGTTGCCGATGTCGTCAATGATCACAAGATCAAGATGGATGCAATGCGCTTGAAGATTAGAAAGATTAGAAACTATGCCGTTAATAAAGAGGCTTGGTATCATTATGCTGTTGGATCAATTATTACCTTAGTTGCGATTTTGATCGCATTTGTTGTTGCATTTAAATGCTTTAGCTAGATAGTTTTATATCGTTTTATGAGAATAAGTGTGTATGAACTTTATATATGAACTTGTATTAATTTGGTCTTTTCGGTGTTGTGTAATGAAGATGAGTCGGCAATGGATGTACGATGACCGACGCTCTCCCCAGTTCATTAATGGTGTGCATAGTTTTCTGCGTGCGGCTGAGGCAAACATGCGGAATGGTTTTATGTGGTGTCCATGTGGTGTCTGTAAGAATGATAGGAATTACTCTAGCTCAAAAGTCAATCACGTCCACCTGTTTACGTCCGGTTTCATGTCCGGATATAACTGTTGGACCAAGCATGGAGAAAGAGGGGTTCTAATGGAAGAGAATGAAGAAGAAGAGGATGATGACAACTATGCTGGGTTCCCTGAATACGATGGTACTACAATGGGGGAAGAGAATGAAGAACAAGAAGCTGAAGAAGAGGCATCAGATGAGCCCGCTAATGATCTTGGTCGGGCCATTGCTGATGCAAAAAGAAACTGCGAAAGTGAAAAGAAGAAGTTGAAGTTGCAGCGCATGTTAGAGGATCACAAAAAATTGTTATACCCAAATTGCGAAGATGACAAGAAAAAGCTGGGTACCACACTGGAATTGCTGCAATGGAAGGCAGAGAATGGTGTATCTGACAAGGGATTTGAAAAGTTGCTGAAAATGTTAAAGAAGATGCTTCCAAAGGACAACAAATTGCCCGACAGTACGTACGAAGCAAAGAAGGTTGTCTGCCCTATAGGATTAGAGGTGCAGAAGATACATGCATGCCCTAATGACTGCATCCTCTACCGCGGTGAGGAGTACGAGAATCTGAATGCATGCCTGGTATGCGGTGCATTGCGCTATAAGATCAGCCGCGATGACCCTGGTGATGATGTTGAGGGCGGGCGCCCCAGGAAGAGGATTCCTGCCAAGGTGATGTGGTATGCTCCTATAATACCACGGTTGAAACGTTTGTTCCAAAACAAAGAGCATGCCAAGTTGATGCGATGGCACAAAGAAGACCGTAAGAAAGACGGGAAGTTGAGAGTACCCGCTGACGGGTCGCAGTGGAGAAAAATCGAGAGAAAGTGGCGGGACTTTGCAGATGACGCAAGGAACGTATGGTTTGGTTTAAGTGCAGATGGCATTAATCCTTTTGGGGAGCAGAGCAGCAATCATAGCACCTGGCCTGTGACTCTATGTATCTATAACCTTCCTCCTTGGTTGTGCATGAAGCGAAAGTTCATTATGATGCCAGTGCTCATCCAAGGCCCCAAGCAACCCGGCAACGACATTGATGTGTACCTAAGGCCATTAGTTGAAGAACTTTTACAGCTGTGGGACATAAAAGGTGTACGTGTGTGGGATGAGCACAAACAGCAGGAATTTGACCTACGAACGTTGCTGTTTGTAACCATCAATGATTGGCCTGCTCTTAGCAACCTTTCAGGACAGACAAACAAGGGATACCACGCATGCATGCACTGTTTAGATGAGACCGAAAGTATATATTTGGATAAATGTAAGAAGAATGTGTACCTGGGACATCGTCGATTTCTTCCGATCGAGCATCTCTTAAGAAAGAAAGGCAGGCATTTCAAAGGTGAGGCAGATCACCGGAAGAAGCCTCGCCACCGTACTGGTGATGATATACTTGATATGGTCAAGGATTTAAAAGTAATCTTTGGAAAGGGTCCTGGAGGACAATCTGTTCCGAATGACGCTGATGGACACGCACCCATGTGGAAGAAGAAATCTATATTTTGGGACCTACCCTATTGGAAAGACCTAGAGGTCCGCTCTGCAATCGACGTGATGCACGTGACGAAGAATCTTTGCGTGAAACTGCTAGGCTTCTTGGGCGTGTATGGGAAGACAAAAGATACACCGGAGGCACGGGAGGACCAGCAACGTATGCACGGAAAAGACGGCATGCATCCAAAGCAGTATCAAGGTCCTGCCAGCTACGCTCTTACCAAAGAAGAGAAGGAAATCTTCTTTGAATGCCTGCTCAGTATGAAGGTCCCGTCTGGCTTCTCGTCGAATATAAAGGGAATAATAAATATGGCAGAGAAAAAGTTCCAGAACCTAAAGTTTCATGACTGCCACGTGATTATGACGCAATTGCTTCCGGTTGCATTGAGGGGGCTTCTACCGGACAACGTTCGATTAGCCATTGTGAAGCTATGTGCATTCCTCAATGCAATCTCTCAGAAGGTAATCGATCCAGAAATCCTACCAAGGTTACAGAATGATTTGGTGCAATGTCTTGTCAGTTTCGAGTTGGTATTCCCACCATCCTTCTTCAATATCATGACGCACGTCCTAGTTCACCTAGTCGACGAGATTGCCATTCTGGGTCCTGTATTTCTACACAATATGTTCCCCTTTGAGAGGTTCATGGGAGTCTTAAAGAAATGTGTTCATAACCGTGCTAGGCCAGAAGGAAGCATCTCCAAGGGCCATGAAACAGAGGAGGTCATTGAATTTTGTGTTCACTTTATTCCTGACCTTAAGCCGATTGGTGTTTCCGAATCGCGGCATGAGGGCAGACTGGGTGGAAAAGGCACGCTAGGAAAGGATTTAGTAATATGTATGGACGGGCATTCTTGGGCGCAAGCACACTACACAGTTCTACAAAATTCTAGCTTGGTGGCTCCGTATATCGAGGAACACCTGGATAGTGTATGCTCCAAGAACCCGGAGCAGTCTGAGCCCTGGATCAAACGTACACACATGGCGTCATTCGGCGGTTGGTTGCAAACACGTCACATGCATGATTGCACTGTTGGAGATGAGCTGTACTTGCTGGCCAAGTCACCATCTTCGACTATATCGACTTTCAAAGGGTACGAGATAAATGGGAATACATTTTACACGATCGCCCAAGATAAAAAGAGCATCAACCAAAACAGTGGTGTCCGCTTTGATGCAGCAAACACCAATAGGCCAAAGGACACATATTATGGTTACATAGAGGAGATATGGGAACTTGACTATGGACGTGATTTGAAGGTCCCTTTGTTTCGGTGCAAATGGGTCAATCTGACTGGAGGCGGGGTAAAGGAAGACCCGCGGTACGGAATGACAATAGTGGATCTCAACAATCTTGGGTACACAGACGAACCATTCGTCCAGGCCAATGATGTGGCGCAGGTTTTCTATGTGAAGGACAAGCCGAGAAAAAGAAAACATAAGGAAGCGAAGATATCATACGATGAACCAAAGCGCCACATAGTTCTTTCAGGGAAAAGAAACATCGTGGGAGTGGAGGACAAGACAGACATGTCAGAAGATTATGAAAAGTTTCATGAAATTGCTCCCTTCACAGTGAAGACTGACCCAAGCATTCTGTTAAATGATGAAGATTGTCCATGGTTACGGCGCAAAGGGACACACGCGAAGAAAAAGTTTTATACCCCAATATCCCACTCTGGGATGTGACCGGCTTCACCGTCATCACTTTCTTCTCTAGTGACTTTCCGGACTTATCTGGAAAGTCCCACTTCGGACAAACCGGAGGGAATCTTTGTAATAGTTAGGGTATATATATGTGTTTTGGCATTTGAAACGCGAAGGAATGCTATTTTTCATGCATTTATTGATTTTTTTGAGCTAAATGACCCTGAAATTGAAAAGCACTACAAATGAACTCTGAAAAGGTTGAAACTTGGCATGGTATCATCATTTCACCCACATAGCATGTGCTAAAAAGTTGAGAGGGTTACAGCAAAAACTGGATGCACTTCGTGTACAAACTGGACAATCTCTTTCGAAGTATCAGGGTTTCGGACGAAAACTCATCTGTTACAAAGGTATTTTATTTTTTAAACTTATTTTAGCTCCAGACTTTTTGTGCGTTCAATATGCACCATTCAAAGCCACATCATCAATTTTCAACCCTTTCTGACTTCATTTGCTATTTTTCATGCATTTATTAATTTTTTTGAGCTAAATGACCCTGAAATTGAAAAGCACTACAAATGAACTCTGAAAAGGTTGAAACTTGGCATGGTATCATCATTTCACCCACATAGCATGTGCTAAAAAGTTGAGAGGGTTACGGCAAAAACTAAATGCACTTCGTGTACAAACTGGACAATCTCTTTCGAAGTATCAGGGTTTCGGACGAAAACTCATCTGTTACAAAGGCATTTCATTTTTTTAAACCTATTTTAACTCCAGACTTTTTGTGCATTCAACATGCACCATTCAAAGCCACATCATAAATTTTCAACCCTTTCTGACTTCATTCGCTATTTTTCATGCATTTAATGATTTTTTGAGCTATAAAACTAAAAGAGCTAAACAGAATCTGTTTTTGATTAAAACACCTATTTAAATAACCTAAAAATTACCAAATTGAACATACTGATAAAACACACTAATATTAAACAGCAGGAAAAAGAATCACTCAAAAATCTATTTTTAAAGTAAAGTTATTCACAAACTAGTGATTCACACAAATTTCAAAAAAAACTGGAAAGACCTTTAGTCCCGGTTGGAGCCACCAACCGGGACTAAAACATTTGCAAAAAATAAAAAATGCCCGCCTACTAGGCCACCATGGCCTACATATGACTAGAAACCCAACTTTATATGGGCCAGGATGCAGGCCCGCAGGACAAGTAGGCCCAACAGGGCAGAGAGGAACGTTAGGCATATACTGCCTGCTTTAGAGAGGAGCTCAAGACGGTTATCACAGCGGGGCTTATAAACAGGTGCGAATGCCTCTCGCTTGGCGAGGTGGGACTAAACTTCCACCACGCCAGGACCAACCCTTTAGTCCCGGTTGGTGGCTCCAACCGGGACTAAAGGCCCCCCTTTAATCCCGGTGCGAGCCACCAACCGGGACTAAAGGTCCGAGCTTCCCGCCGCTCGGCCTGGTGAAATTCACCTTTAGTCCCGGTTGGTGGCTCGCACCGGGACTAAAGGTAGGCCTTTAGTCCCAGTTGGAGCCACCAACCGGGACTAAAGGTCCAGGTATATATATTAACCGCCCCGGCCCTTCTTCCTCCCCAATCTTCTTTCTCTTTGCGCCTCTGCCCCGACGCCGAACCACCGCCATGCCGCCGCCAGGCTGCCGCGACGCCCTGCTCCGAGCCGTCCCCGAGCCCGCTGACCGTCGCCGGACCTCCTCGCCGTCCTCCCCGAGCATCGCCGCCCCCGAGCCCGCTCCTCGTCGCCGCCCCCGATCGAGCCCCGTCCTCGTCGTCGCCGCCCCACGGTGAGCACCCTTTCCCCCTCCTCCCCCTCTTTCCCAAATGGATGGATGGATGGATTCATGGATGGATGGCAGTAGGTGAACCCTAGTTCATCACTTTGTTTGAAATTTTGTGATGTTAAATTTGTTTAGTATGGATATGAGGTAGTAATAGAGGTGTGTTGATGAATGTATGGATAGATTGTATGGATATGTTGTAGTTAATTTTTTTAATTTGTATGGATGAATATTTTTTTTTGTATATGTATGGATATATGGAAATTTGATGAATGGATGTATGTGTATGTATGGATATATGGATATGCATGTGATGAATTGATATATATATATATATATATATATATATATATATATATATATATATATATATATATATATATATATATAGGTTGCCCGGCCCCGACGCCCTGCGCCGATCCCCTCCTGGCTTGCTCGTATTGGAAGTAATGCTCTGTATGTAGATGACCGGTGGAATTTGCATAGATTGTTTTTTTTTCACTAGCTAGTTTTTTTTTCTTCTGTTTTTTAGTTTTTTTATACTTTTAATGTTGTATCATGTATAGTATAGAAAAAATTTGCATAGAAAAAAGTTGACCATGTATTAAAAATATTTTAATGTTGTATCTTAAAAATATTGATCAAAAACATGTTAATATCTTATTTGGAAAATGTTAATATCTTAATGTTGTATTTGCAAAAGTTTGTCATGTATTTGCAAAATCAAGTGAACAAGAATTACAAAAATCATAATCAAGCATTTAAAAAATGTTAAATTTGCATATAAACATTTTTGGCGTCGACGATGCCCGGCCCGCATCCTCGTCGTCGACTCGGTGGCGACAACCTGCTTGAGAGGCGCCATGTCCGGGACTGGGCTCCGCCGGGCTGGCACTGGGAGGTGCTACCTTACGGGGCGCGCAACTTGGTGAGGAACCGGGCTCCCATCGTCGACCCGAAGCTTCTTTGGTGGCGGTCGCGTGGGCCACTATCGGTGCGGAGGCAGCCGGCCCCCGAGGAGGTGGTACGTCGCCGTGTCAGGGAGGAGGACGAGCACGTCTGTCGCTACATGGTTGCGTTGGACGTCAGGTTCTCCAATACCTGGCAGGTTCTTCAGGGATCTCACCCGAGCTATGATCCTGTGATGGTTCCTTCTCTTTGGGTGTCCACCGCCCGCGCGTCAGGAACCACGAGTCAACTGGATTATTCGATAGTATTCGATATGTATTAGCTAGTGATGTTATATGATAATATTCGAGATGTATTAGTGATAATACTCGAGATGTATTCGAGATTATATTCGATAATATTCGATGATGCATTAGTGATAATATTCAAGATGTATTCGAGATAATATTCGAGATGTATTAGTGATAATATTCGAGATGTATTTGTGATAATATTCGAGATGTATTCGAGATTATATTCGATAATATTCGATGATGCATTAACTGGATTATTATTCGAGATGTATTAGTGATAATATTCGAGATGTATTCGAGATTATATTCAATAATATTCGATGATGCATTAATTGGATTATTCGAGATGTATTAGTGATATTATTCGAGATGCATTCTAATTTGAATACTAAATTGTTTTATCTTTCTTCTGGATTAGTTAAGCTATGGACGCTAGCGGCAAAGACGACCATGATCAAGAGCATATCATGTTCGACATGATCTGAAACCCAAAGGGTGAACCTGAAGATGACGGCTCACAATATCTGAACAATTCCAGAGAGGGAATATTTGAGGAAGAACCAACAGACGAAGGTCACACAAACAATGATGGCGAAGGCAATGATCTTCAATTAACAAAGACCGGCGAGGTATATATAAGGCCTCTGGTGATCATTACATGTATTAATTGATTTGTATATATATATATATATATATATATATATATATATATATATATATATATATATATATATATATATATATATATATATATATATTAACGAATCTTTCTTCTTTTAGCCCTCCGGATCGAGCAAATCTTCTACAAGCAGGGCAGTACGAGGCCCGGCCAAAAAGTTGCGGGCTGGCATAAAGTATAACATCGATGAGATCAAACCAAATGGCGAACCGCTTGCTCCTAAAAAGAATGCAGACAAATTTACTCGTCAGTGCGGAGTTATTGTCAGGGACCAAATCCCGATCTCCGTTCAAGAATGGAATAAGCCAAAGGGAGATCGGGGAGTTAGTTTTGTCAACGAAAGAGCAAAAGATCTGCTTTGGAAAACGCTCATGTCACATTTCACCCTACCAGAGCATTTAACAGATGCAGAACGGGAGAAAGTCAAGAAGAGTGCTCTTCAGAAGATGGCCACACAATTCCGCAACCACAAGAAAAGATTATGGGCCTGGTACGTCGAAACAGGCCGAAAGCAGACTCCAGAATTCACTGGAGCACTGGAGAAGGCAAAAGATCACTGGGACTTATTTGTGGAGTTCAAGGAATCGGAAGCAGCTAAGGAACGGTCGAGGAAAAACAAGATCAATGCTGAGAAGAAACAGTTTCACCATGTTCTGGGGCCAGGTGGCTACAAGACTGGTCGGCCTAAGTGGGATGAATCTGAGGAAAAGATGATTGCTGCAGGGGTCACTCCAAAAACATTGGGTTGGCCCGATAGGTGCAGGACTGGTTTTATGCGCATGGGGGAAAGTTGGACCCAAAGACAGGGGAGGTTATTGAGCAGGCAAGTCTTAAAGAAGCCTCGGACGCTTTACTTGATGCAATAGAAGCGGCTCGAACGGGGGTGTTCCAGCCCGAGAGAGAGAACGACGAGCTTACACGCGCCCTCGGGAATCCTGAACACCCGGGACAAACACGAGGCAAAGGCGTTGTTCCTTGGGTTGAGGGGTTTGCGGACTGGAACCTCAGTTACAGAAGCCGTGCGAGAAAGAAGAAGCAGGAGGAAGACAAGAAGAAGCAGGATGCAGACCGGTTTCAACAGCTAGAAGCAAAGCACGCGGAGTTCGAACGCGCTTTCATGCGGTAGCAGGAGCAGATCGACACACTTAGCCTGGAAACGGCGTCTCCGCGGCAGCAGCAAGCAGATCCAGCATTGGATAGCACCGTCCCATCTATGCCGAAAAGCAGCGTGTGTTCCACGGGGGTCCCGGCCGATGATGCACTGCTGGCTTGCTACCCCGTGGATGATATCGAAGAGACGACAAGTTGTGAGCTACACCTTCCACTGAAGAACATATCCATGAAGGTGGCGGACGGCTATGCTTTACCAAATCCCCCTGAAGCAACCTTCCATGGCAATCCGATTCCACCTGGCTATGCTCGTGTCGGGGTGGATGAAGTTCTGTCGGCATATGACTCACTACAGCTTAACTTTCCTGGAGGTCAAGGGGAGCAGACACTGGGAGAAGTGATACGTGGTATCATTGTATGGAGAAAGGATTGCATCGTCTTTCCAAACTCGACGCCAAGGGCACCAACTCCTCCTCCAAGTCCGCCGCGTCAGCCGACTCCAACCGACCTCGAGACGGAACGCAGCGCGAGTCTGCCACCATATCGATCTCCGCCGCGTCAGCCGAATACACCCCACCTCGAGACGGAGCCCAGCGCGAGTACGCGATATCGATCTCCGCCACGTGGGCCGACTCCAAAGCGGAAGAGAGCACCAAAGAAGAAACCCGAGCCTCCTGCCAAAAAGAAGTTGGCTTACGAGATGACTGAGGACGAAACCAAAGCCCAAGTGGCTTCCGAATTGCAGGCCCATTTTGCACCGAAACCGCCCCCGCCGCCAAAGAAGAAAATACCTGAGAAAGTCGTACAACACTTTCTGGATAATGCTAAACCGGCTGTGGAGAAAAGGCAATCAGACTATGAACGCTCTATTAGCAAGTCATATTATCAACAAAAAAAGCAGCAGTCGAGCCTTACAGGTAGTAATAAAAGCGGGAAAACTGTTCCCCAGCTCGGAGAACAGGCAGTGCAATCGATCCCCCCGCTCAAGGTGAGTACCGATAAGGCGGTAACCGACGCTGAAAGAGAGATGGCTAGAGAGATGGGTGTCACTGTTGAACAACTCCTAGGCATCGAGGAATTTCCCACGATGGATCCGAAGGAACTAGCATGGAAATATGTCTCCGGGAATCATCTGGTCAGGCCTGACGAGGAGGAGCTTCTACCAACGCAAATGTGCAAATTGCATCAGTGGTACCTGAGAGAAGTAAATGCCGGGCGAGAGAGCCTCATGGTGAAATTCAAGCCAGAGCATTACTTCCTTGGAAATGCTGTGTGGATTGAAATTCCAGAATTTTTTCAGTTATTCAATCAAGACGCACTCGACAAATCTCTCGTCAGTTGCTATTGTCTGTAAGTGATTTCTTTCTGTAATTTAAGTCTCTAGCTCAGCTCGTTCATTGCCTGTAATTATCCTCACTATATTCTTTTGTGTGGTATTATATATGCAGAATGAAGATTTTTGAAATGAACAGAGATGGAGTCTATGGCATTGGGTTCATTGACCCAAATACCGTTTATGAAACTGTGTTAAATAACTACCCACAAGACACAGAGAATAACTTGCTATTGTTTTTGAAGGACCTAAATACCAGACCAGAAATACTTTTTCCTTACAACTTCAGGTGAGTGTTACTGTCTTGTACTACAAATTCTATTTTTGCTTACTCGATGTTAAGTGTAGTTGATGAGTTATGCATGCCCGCTTATACAAACGTGTGCGCAGATTCCACTGGATCCTGCTAATCATTAGAGTTGACGAGGGAACTGTTGAAGTACTGGACTCACTAGGTAAAGACCCTGAAGAATACAGAAGTCCGAAGTTGATGCTCGACAGATAATTTCAATCATTATCGCACTATGTCGGCCTCTTTAGTTCATTTCCTGATATCAAGTAATTAATAACTCCTTTATTCATTTTCTTTGCCGGGCAGGGTTTGGAAAAAGTTCATCCATGAGGTTGTCGGTCAATGGAAACCACAGCTGAAATGGCGACGGGGCAAGGTAATTAAGTAGTACTAGCTACGTCCGCGCATCTCTTTAATTCTAGTTTCAATACCATTATCATGCTTGATAATTATCTGATTGAATTCTATTCTCGTAAAGTACTGTATGAGGCAGGAAAAGGGGATAAATTTATGTGCATACTACGTTCTCGAGTTCATTCGCTCTATTACCGAAAAGACCAAAGATGAAAGATATCTTTGGGTACAGAAACACTATTCACATTTTTTTATCATGATCTAATATATATACACACAACTAATATATTCATATTGATCTCCTTCTTTAAAGATGATGGAGATGCGGGATAGGCTCCTACCAAAGGACAACATACGAGCACTTCAAGAGGAAATGGCGGGATTTTTGCTTGAGCAGGTCATATCTCCCGACGGAGTATACCATTTCACCTAATGCCTGCATGTAATAATCTGCAAATTGTAGGAGAAATTGTATATACCAAATTGTATATATATATATATATATATATATATATATATATATATATATATATATATATATATATATATATATATGTGTGTGTGTGTGTGTGTGTGTGTGTGTGTGTGTGTGCATGCATGGTCGTACGAGAAATTCTATGATATATGATTGGTTCTACGAGAAATTCTATTATATATGCATAACGTGTACAGTACGTAGTAGCATAAAATATGTTTGAAATGAAAAAGAATTAAATGGAAAACACAAAATAAAAAGGAAAAATAAACAATAAGCCCTAAACCCCTAAACCCCTAAACCATTAGTCCCGGTTGGTGTCACCAACCGGGACTAAAGTGGCAGGGATTTAGTCCCGGTTGGTGTCACCAACCGGGACTAAAGGTCCTCAGCCCCAGCGCACGAGCGGGGCCACGTGGAGGGCTTTAGTCGCGGTTTGTGACCAACCGGGACTAAAGGGTGGGGGCCTTTAGTCCCGATTGGGCTGTCCCGGTTGGTGACCCGGGACTAGAGGTCCTTCCCAACCGGGACTAAAGGCCCGTTTTGTACTAGTGACCTCTTCTCATGGTGTTTCAGTCTGGTATGTCATCATTATGCCAGTTTATGTTTTTTAAACATCATCTGAATCCATCACTTTTTATCTCTATGAACAAAAGTGGAACATATAAAAATATAAAAAATATTTTATACTGCATTATATAAACATATATAATATATTAAAACAAAAGTGAGACTAACACAATTGTTTTTATTTGCAATAAAAAAACTGGGTACCCCTAATTACATATAATATATAAACATATATAAATGATATTTATATTAATAAACATGAGACAAACCTAATTCTTTTTTCACCTACCTAGCCTTAACCTCACCTCGTCCCCATTCTCCAACACTCGCCCCCACTCTCTCCACATGGTCACTGGCATCCCTCACTCTCCCTCTCTTTCTCCATCACCGTCTCAATCCCCTCTAATTCTCCCTTTCCCGGCCATCACCGTGATCCGGCGAGGTGGCATGAGGCACAGGGGCGATGTAGCGGCGTAGTTTGCAGAGGAAGATGCCCGTCGGTGGCGATTGGAGAAGAGACTGAAGGAGGTCGGCTCCAAATGCCCTTCTAGCCACCAGACATGTGGTCTGGGGCTTCCCGGACCGAACAACTCGTTCGCCAGGGGAGAGACATTCGGTGGAAGAACCACTACAGACCGAACGACCACATCGATCTAAAAGGGCCTAGCAGCCCATTTGCTGGGCCTCTTCCCAGTCCTGAATACAAAGCAAAAAAAAAGGAGAAAAAGTCTAAAAAACAATAAATAGTAAAAAATGAAGAAGAAAAAGGAACTCCTTGCCTTCAAAAGAATAGTTAGTGTAAAATTGTCATGGTGTCTGATCCACTTTCAAGTGAACATAAAAAAATGGACAGAAAAAAACCATTCAGCTGCTCATATGCTTTCTCGGCACCGTCGTCCTCGGTAACCTGAAAGTAAAATGCTATGGATTATCCATGAGACCTTAAATGAATTTGCCATATGGCCATAAATTAATTTGCCTTGTTATGAACAATTAACCTATAGAAAAAGGAAAAATGTTAAGAATGTGCGATGTGATAACAGTAGAATTGATGTATGAATAACAAAATGAATTTGCCATGCGACGATAAATGGAATTTACTATATGAACGAAAAAAATGAATTGTCTATGTTATGAAGACAAAGAAGAAGAATTCGCCATTATACATGGCAAATCTATATGAAATCTTATGGAAAACATGGCAAAAAATGCCATGGGTGAAAACAACTAAGATGGAGCACGAATTTGCCATGGCAAAAATCATCATTAGATGATGTTGTGTCATTACAAAAATTTCTAGAATTTTCATGACAACAAAATTATGTTCGGAAAATGTCATGGCGAAGAAAAACAATGAATAGAATGAACATTACAAAAACAAAATTAGGACCAAAAATTACCATGGCAGATGCATATTTACAATTGCCATGCTTATAAGAAATTTGCCATGTATAAAACAAAGTATAATTGAAACATTGTCATGGAAAATGTATATAAAAATTGCCATGGCAAACGTATATAAAAATTGCCATGGCATTTTAGCTTAAAATGGCATGCTTGGTAATGGCATTTTAAGTTTTTGAACTTGACATGACAAATGTTGTAAGATTTTGCCATGGCAAAAAGTTGTAAGATTTTCACATTGCAAAATTTGTTTTGGAACCATGGAAAATTTTGAATTGATGACATGGCAAAAGTTGCAAGATTTTTGCCATGGCAAGTTTTTATAGTGGCATGTTTTTATATTGGAGTCATGACAAAAAGTTTTAAGCCTTTTTTGCCATGACTACATTTGCCATGTTATGAAGTATGAATTTGCCATGCCCCGTAATAAATAAATTTTGAATTGATGACATGGCAAAAGTTGTCAGATTTTTGCCATGGCAAGTTTGTATAGTGGCCGTGGGGACTTTGGCTGGAACCATGGAAATTTTTGAATTGATGACATGGCAAAAGTTGCAAGATTTTTGCCATGGCAAGTTTTTATATTGGAGTCATGACAAAAAGTTTTAAGATGTTTTTGCCATGACTACATTTGCCATGTTATGAAGTATGAAATTGCCATGCCCCGTAAACTACAATTGCCATGCCCCGTAATAAATAAATTTTGAATTGATGACATGGAAAAAGTTGTAAGATTTTTGCCATGGCAAGTTTTTATAGTGGCCGTGGGGACTTTGGCTGGAACCATGGAAAATTTTGAATTGATGATATGGCAAAAGTTGTAAGATTTTTGCCATGGCAAGTTTTTATATTGGAGTCATGACAAAAAGTTTTTAGATTTTTTTGCCATGACTACATTTGCCATGTTATGAAGCGTGAATTTGCCATGCCCCGTAAACTACAATTGCCATGGCCCGTAATAAATAAATTTGCCATGTATGAAGTATGAATTTGACATGGTTCAAATAAAAAAAATGCCATGATGAGGAAGATTTCTTTACCATGGTTAAGAAAGTTGCCATGGCAAAAATGTCATGACCAATGGGTGCATGTAAAAAAGGAACAAATTATGAAGAGACAATTGCCATGGCGATTTCATTAAAAAAATTGCCATGGTATTTTAATTAAAATTTTATTGTTCGCATGAGAAAATTGCCGTGTGTGAAAAAAAGAACAAATGATGAGCAAAGAATTGCCATGGCAGATTCATAGTAAAATATTTGCCATGGGCGTTAAAAATTAAATTTGCCATGTATGATAAAGTAAAATTGCCATGGCAAAAATGAAGGTAAATTTGCTAAATGGAAAAAAAGTAAATTTTGCCATGTTTGAAAAGCAATGAATCATGGTCCAAAAAAGAAGTTAAATTGTCATGTTGTATACACTAGAATTGCTATATTGTCCAGAAGGAGTAAATTTGCCGTGGCAAAAGATAAAAAATAAAAAATGGCATGGTCCATGAAATTAAGTTGCCATGCTCCATTAGCTTAGTCAAATGATGTCATTCCCTACAAATTTGTCGTGGGATGAATTCCAAAAAAAACTACTACAGAATTTTGCCATGGCAATTGAACCAGAATTTTGCCATGGCAAAAAACTCAAAGCAATTATGTCCATGGCAACTACTCGTATCAAAAAACCGCCATGTTTTTTGCCATGGCAAAATGTCATGTCCATGGCAACTACTCATATAAAAAATTGCCATGTTTTTTTTGCCATGTCCAATGTAGTTCACTTGTTTCCCTCCCTAAAACATGTTCTTCCTAAGCAAAAAACATGGCAAGAATGCAGTGGGTGTGCATATCAAACTTGCCATCACGGCATACTGGGAATGTGCATGGCAAGTACAGATTATCCATGCAAAAATTGTAAAACCAATAGCTAAGATTGCAGTATGAAACGTAGCGGGGTCGTGCTTGTCCCAGTTTTGTAGGAGAAGTCGAGCTGGCGGCCATGGTGGATGAGGAAAAGATTGGGCGGCTACTGGGAGACAGCGGAATACCTGAGCTCGCGAAGAAATCCGGCGAGCAGTTACCCATCAACGACACACACGAGGAAGACGGCGTCCACGCCGACGAGCAGCTCCTCCGCAAGTAGCAGGGCCTCGTCCACCTCCTGGCCCAGCTCCGCCTCATGCCGACGGTGAAGCGCGGCAGCTCGTCGTCGACCTCCGCCCACCTCAGTGTCCTCTCCCTCGGCTCCCTCCGCCTCCCCGAGACCATCTCCCCGACGACGTAGTGCATGAAGAGGACCACGTCCCCGACGACGAGCTGCTCGTCCGTGAAACGCACGACCTCGTCCACCTCCTGGTCGAGCTCCGCCTCCCCCGCCGCCGGTGAATCGTGCCTGGGCACCCCTTCCACCAGATCGAGCGAGAACGGTGGGGACAAGGGGAGGGCGCCGTTCCTGGCGGCGCCGTCGTTGCAGGCAGGGGAGCGGCGTCAACACCCAGGGCAGTAGCAGGGGCGGCCACCGTCGTCGAACGCATCGCCCCGTTCTCCTTCCCGCCGCTCCTCACCGCCAGCGCGCGCGTCGCCAGGGTCGCCGGGCAGGAGCGCTTGGGAGCGCCGCGCTCGCGTCCATGAGCAGCTCCTCTGTCGCGGTCTCTGAGTAGGCTGCCCGCGCAGCCACTGGCACGAGCTCCTCTCGCCGTGGTCTCCGAAAAAATTCCGCCACACCAGCTCGAGATGAAGGGGAGAAAGTGAACCCGCGGGAGGAGTGGAGGGGGGTGGATAAGATTCATTCGGTAGCGCGTCCGTTCGGCCCGAACGTGAACCAAAGATGACGTGGCACTGTATCGCCGCTTTAAAAATCGTGAATCGCGATGAACGGCGATAGAAGCGTTTGGGCCGAGTGATAAGTGTCATACGTGTGGCACTTATCATTTGGGTTCATTAGTTGTTGCTCCAGGGTTTCTGGCAGTGGACCGAAACGTTTGCTGGACCTCTGTCACCCAGCTATTGGGTCCAATTGTAAACGAATAAAGTGCGTCCGAAAAGACATAAAAAGAATCAGAAAGTGTGTACAACCGACTCTAGTTTGACAAGAACTTGTACAGTTTGTCTGTTTACCTCCCCGACCTAGCATATATATGGTCGTTCTTCTTGTCTCAGAGTCGGAGTCCAGCTGAATTCTCCTCCTTGCTAAGCGACGAGACTATATATACAAACAAACAACACCGTTTGCAGCAGTATTATATATATATTGCCCCTAATACCAAGATCAAGTTCTCCGTACACACAAGACCAACGCGCGTAAGCTAGACGATCGTGACCTACCCATCGTCCTGCACCCCCCTATTTCTCCATGGGCAATAGCGCACTTTCTCTCCATGGCCAGTGCCATTCCGAGACGTCGTCGACATGCTCCATGGAGAGTGCTATGTCGGCCCACAATTTCGTGGTGCGCGACTACCCGCTGCTCGACGGCGTCGCTGGTGGCAAGTTTGTCAGCTCGAGCACCTTCAACGTCGGCGGCTACGGCTGGACGATCTTGTTCTTCCCCAACGGGACGCAGAAGGACAAATCTAGCGACGCGGCCTCCTGTTTTCTGCATTGCACTAGCCCAGCGAAGGACGTGAGGGCACGGTACTCGTTAAACGTACTGGAGAAATTAGACAGGGAGGTACAGGTAACAACCTTCGGCTGCGCAGAGCATACATTTTCTCCAACACAAGATAGTTGGGGGAAACCTAATTTCGTCTCGAAATCGAAGCTTAAAACTTTGTTGGACGCCAACAATGGCCGCTTCACGGTAAGATGCGTTCTCATGGTCATACATAAATCTCGAACGGTGCGCAACAGGAGACCCATCGAGGTGCCGCTGCCGAGCCTGCAAGAGAGCCTTGAGCACATGTTGAAGGATGGAGAAGGTGCAGATGTGACGTTCAGTGTGTGCCACCAGCTGTTCAATGCTCACAGATGCGTGTTGGCTGCACGTTCTCAGGTTTTCAAGGCGGAGCTCTTTGGACCGATGAAGGAAAGCAAGACAGGGCACATCAATTAAGGTCGACGACATGGAGCCCCAAGTCTTTGAGGCGCTTCTTCACTTTATGTACACGGATGCTATGCTAGACGACGATGAAGACGAAGGCAAAATCGAAAGGCTACAACACTTGCTAGTTGCCGCGGACAGGTACGGGGTAGATAGGTTGAAGATCATGTGTGAAGACAAACTGTATGAGGGCATCGATGTGGACACGGTTGCGACCACATTGCTTCTCACAGAGCAACATCAATGCAAGGATCTTAAGGAGGCTTGCATTCACTTTATGACCTCGCCACGGGACATACTACGTGCTGTCATGGCCACCAATGGATTCAAGCAACTCGTAGCACGGTGTCCTTTGCTCATGGAGGATATATTGAAGGGTGTGTGCTGCACCTAGTTAGAGTGTGAGGTGACTACTCACACTGAGAAGCTAAAACATTGTGCGCTGTTCATTCCATGACGAATTCATTTTCTTTTTTTGGGTACCTTTTTTTTGTATTTTTTGTAACCATGGCAATTTAAGCGTATACTCCATGACAAGCATTTTCATACATACCCTGGAAAATTACTTTTTGAATGTAATATGGCAGCATTTTGGGCGCGTTTTCAAATTTTGTGAACTACTTCATCCCGTTTTTAGTGCCACACATGGCAGATCTCACATGTCTTTTGCCATGGCAAATTATTTTCACACACCCTAGCAAATTATTTTTATATGTCCCCTGGCAATTAGTTCATACACACCTGGAAAATTAACTGCTCAAACCATGGCTAGCCACAGCAACTATTTTGATTTTTTTTAGATTTTTTACGGGACTTTTTTTTTGTGTTTTTTAGATGAATATAATGTTTGCACTTATTTGGTGAACGGGCTGAGACTGGCCACTTTTTGGGGTCTGGAACTCTCCACGATGGCTATAGCTAGTCACTGAAGAAGGCCCAGGGAAGCGAACGTGCGAAGGCAACCCTGAGGGAACGTCGGATCCCTACGCGCGTCCAAAAATATATATAAGCAGAACGTGTGCACAGATGACTCTAGTTTGAGAAGAACGACTCAGCACCGTCGTTGTTCTTGTCTGAGAGCCGGAGTCCTCCTTCTTTTTCTCCTTGCAGAGCGGAGAGAATATATACAACACGTAATGACAAGATCGACTTCTCCGTATATAAATACTCCACAACAAGACCAACGCTCGTAAGTCGTGACCACCATGGGCAACAGCGCACTTTTCTTCCATGGCGAGTGCCAGTCCGAGACGTCGTCGACGTGCTCCACCGAGATCGCCATGTCGGCCCATAATTTTGTGGTGCGCGATTACCCGCTACTCGAGAGCATCGGCGGCGGCAAGTTTGTCAGCTCGAGCAGATTCAACGTCGGCGGCTACGTCTGGATGATCAGGTTCTACCCCAACGGGGAGCAGAAGGACGGATCTAGCGACGCGGCCTCCTGTTTTCTTTATTGCGCCAGCCCAGCGAAGGACGTGAGGGTACGGTCCTCGTTAAACGTGTTGGAGAAATTAGACGGGGATGTACAGGTGACAACCTTCAGCTGCGAAGAGGATACATTTTCTCCAACAAACTACAGTTTGGGGTACAGGAATTTTGTGTTGAAATCGAAGCTTAAAACTTTGTCGGACGCCAACAATGGCCGCTTCACGGTGAGATGTGTTCTCATGGTTATACATGAACCTCGAACGCGCAACAGGAGACCTATCACGGTGCCACCGCCGAGCATGCAGGAGAGCCTCGAGCACATGCTCAAGGATGGAGAAGGTGCAGATGTGACGTTCAGCGTGCGCCACCATCTGTTCAATGCCCATCGTTGTGTGCTGGCTGCACGTTCTCAAGTTTTCAAGGCCGAACTCTTTGGTCCGTTGAAGGAAAATACGGCGCGGCACATCGAGGTCGATGACATGGAGCCCCAAGTCTTTGAGGCGCTTCTTCACTTCATGTACACAGATACTATGCCAGATGACGATGACGAAGGAAAAATTGAAAGGCTACAACACTTGCTTGTTGCCGCGGACAGGTATGGAGAGTTAAAACTAATAGATCGATTTTGTTTGCCGTACTTTGCCCAGCGTGGGGCTTTCTCATTATATAGACAACAACACATACATTGTTTGGAGTACACGGCAAGGCTAAGGATCACAGCCGATCCTTGCCATAGTTAGGATATACACAATCCCTAAACAATAGCTACAGCTAACCAACGCTACGCTTAACACTCCCCCTCAATCGGAACCGACGTGAACGAGGTTTAGATTGGACTGAAATCTACGGAGGGTGAGATGAGTAGCGGGTTTAGTGAACATGTCAGCTAGTTGATCACCAGACGCGATGAACCGAACATCAAGAGCGCCCATGGCCACCTTCTCGCGAACAAAGTGGAAGTCAATCTCAATATGCTTGGTACGTGCATGGAAGACAGGATTCGCCGATAAATACATAGCGCCGAGGTTGTCACACCATAAAACTGGGGGTGTCGATAGATGCACTCCAAGCTCCCGCAGCACATACTGTATCCAAGTAGCCTCGGCAGTGCCATTAGCCAAAGCTTTGTATTCAGCTTCGGTACTCGAACGGGAGACAGTGGGTTGCTTACGAGAGCTCCACGAGACAAGGTTGGGACCAAAGAAGATGGCGAAACCGCCAGTGGAGCGCCGATCATCTGAACAGCCAGCCCAATCAGCATCAGTGTAGATGTTGAGAGCACACGAAGGAGAACGTGCAAACTGCAGTCCCGTGGAGACAGTACCCTTGACATACCAAAGGATACGCTTGACAGCTTCATAATGAACAGTGGTCGGCTGAGACAGAAACTGGCAAACTTTGTTGACAGCAAAAGAAAGATCTGGCCGCGTCAATGTGAGATACTGCAAACCCCCAACCAAACTGCGGTATTTAAAGGCATCTTCAGCAGAAAGCACAATACCAGCAGTACGAGAGAGTTTATCCGTGGATGACATGGGGGTGGGAACTGAACGACAACTCTCCATGTTAGCACGATGCAGAAGATCGAGAGCATACTTATGCTGAGTAAGAAGCAGGCCAGAGGAACGATATGTAGCCTCAATACCGAGAAAATACTCCAAACGCCCAAGATCCTTGATAGGAAAGGTGCCGGCGAGAGTCTGAACGAGGCGATCAACAGCAGCAGCAGAAGAACCAGCTATAACAATGTCGTCAACATACACCAACATGAATACCTGAACACCTTGATGATCGAAGATGAACAGAGAGGTATCTGCCTTGCTGGAAACAAAACCAAGCTGATGAAGTTTATCACTCAAACGGGCATACCAGGCGCGAGGAGACTGCTTCAGACCATACAAAGCACGCTGAAGTTTGCAAACATGTCGCGGATAACGAGGATCCTCAAAGCCAGGAGGCTGCTGCATATACACATCCTCAGACAAGAAACCGTGGAGAAACGCATTACTGACATCAATCTGGCGAAGACACCATCCACGCGACACGGCGAGGGAGAGCACAAGACGAACAGTGACAGGTTTGACCACTGGACTGAAGGTGTCATGATAATCGATGCCATGCTGCTGAGTGAAACCACGGGCAACGAGACGGGCTTTGTATTTATCAACAGAGCCATCGGGGCGAAACTTCGTCTTGAATATCCATTTACTGCCAACAATGTTAGTACCAGGGGGCCGAGGGACAAGTACCCATGTTTGAGTCCGCTGAAGGGCGTCGAACTCTGCCTCCATCGCGGTCCTCCATGCTGGTTCCGAAAGAGCAACCCGATGCGTCGCCGGAACAGCAAGAAACGCTCCGCGGCGATACGGGTCATAACGGACCGTACCGTCCGTCCATATCTTCGGACGGAACACATTGTTGCGCTGCCGTGTCGTCATAGGCTGAGGCGCTGTCGGAGGAGCAGGCGGCACCGAGGATGTCGCAGATGAGGAGACATCAGCAGAGGGCGGCGGCGACAGACCCCCCCGGTCGCGCACAGGGGAGCTGGCCACTGGAGAGGACGATCCAGCATCAGCGCCGGGCAATGACGGCCCAGTATCGGCGTTGGGCAACTGCGGCCCGTCAGATGGGCCGGACGCGGAGCAAGGCCCGAGGAGCAAAAGGCCACCCGTGGGGACGGGACAAGGTGAGGACGAGGCAGTGTCCAGGCGTGGGCTGGCGGGCCGGTGCGAAGCGCTGGGCGCCTCGGGAGGCGGGGCATGCACATGCACGTCAAGTGATCCTGCGCCTGGTACGTCGATCGCCCGGGCTGGTACCTGAACATAAACAACAGGAGAAACACCAGCAGCATCAACGGGTAACAAGGACATGTCATAATTACGCGCATGGTCATTCTGAACAACTGGTTCTTTCGGAGGAAACGACACAGGGAGGAGCTGAGACACGTCTACCACCGCACCTGGAGTGGCAAACGGAAAAACATTCTCGTCGAAAGCAACATCGCGAGATATGTAGATGCGACCGGTACTGCGATCGAGGCATTTGTAGCCTTTGTGCATAGGGCTATATCCAAGAAACACGCACATTTTGGAGCGAAACTCTAACTTACGGGAGTTATATTTTCGGAGGCTAGGCCAGCAAGCGCATCCAAACGTACGATGGAAGGAGTACTCGGGGGCTATGTTGAGGAGGCGAAATAGAGGAGTGGCGTGATTTATGACTGGGGTAGGCATTCTATTGATAAGATAACATGCGGTGAGGAACGCTTCATCCCAGAACCGGAGTGGAAGAGAGGAATGCGCAAGTAGAGCTAGCCCAGTCTCGACAAGATGTCGGTGCTTCCGTTCAGCAATACCGTTTTGTTGAGATGTATGAGGACATGACACACGGTGGGAAATACCGGTGCGCTGGAAATAGGCATGGAGACGATGATACTCACCGCCCCAATCAGACTGCACGGCGCGAATAGTGGTGTTTAAGAGGCGCTCAACGTGATTCTGAAACACATAAAAAACATTCTCAACATCGGATTTATGCTTAAGCAAGTATATCCAGCAATAGCGACTATAGTCATCAATGAAACTAACGTAGTATTTAAAACCCCCAGAAGAAGACAACGCCGGACCCCAAACATCGGTATGAACAAGCTCAAGAGGTGCAGTAGACACACGAGTGGAATAACCATAAGGTAATTGATGACTCTTAGCACGTTGACAAGCATCACAAATAGAAGACTCAATGTTTGGAGTACACGGGAGATTATTGAACTTGATAGTTGTTTGAACTACTTTATTGGACGGATGACCAAGACGCTGGTGCCAGTGGTGCGATGAAAGCTTGACACCAGAAGACGCATGCCTCTCATGATGGGAGGCTCGACCGATCGGAAGAGGATAAAGGCCGCCACGACTCCTACCGCGAAGGAGGATTTTCTTCGTTACCTTGTCCTTAACAAGAAAGAAATATTTGTGAAATTCGAGGAAGATGTCATTGTCAGAAACAAGGCGATAAACGGAGAGTAAATTTTTGGCTAACGAAGGAACATGGAGGATATTGTTCAAAGCTAGGGAAGAACCAGCTAAACGAGATTGACCAACGTGCGTAATAGACATACCTGAGCCGTTTGCGGCTTGAACCTGGTCCTTCCCGTGGTAGCGTTCATGGATGCCTAGTCGCTCCATGTCATTAGTGAGATGATCGGTTGCCCCTGTGTCGAAGAACCACAGCTGTGGCTGGGGCACCTGCTCGTTGTGGCCGTGGGTGGAGGCGGCAGCGTTGCCGGAGCGCTGTCCCTCGGCCTGAAACGCGTCGTTGTAGCGATTCTTGCAGGAGAGGGCCTCATGACCCCATGCCTTGCAGACCTGACAATGTGGACGCCAGCGACGGTTGCCACCGCCTTGACCGCCACCGCCGCCGCCTTGTCCGCCGGTACCACCGCCGCCGTTGCGGTTTGTGTTACGGTTGCCCTGCTGGCCACCGTTGTAGGAGCCTCCACCGCCATAGTGGCCACCACCGTGTTGGCCACCGCTGCCATGCGATGGGCCACCACCAGAGCGCCCGGTGATGTCGAAAGGGCGGCCGCCACCGCGGCTGCTGTCACCCTGCCGAGCCGCGGCGTTCGCCGAGGAGGAGTATCCGCCGGCCTGAGCGTTCTGCACCTGGATCGCCTCACAAGAAAGCAGCATGGGGTAAAATTCAGAGAGAGACAGGGAGGCGTTGGCGGCACCAAGGACGGCGAGAGACTGCTGAAGTGCCTCGAACTGGGATCCGAGGCCAACGACGATGTAGTCGATCAGTTCATCGCCGGGGACGGGGGAGCCCGCCATCGCCATGGCGTCGGCAAACCCCTTCATCTTGCTGTAGTAGTCGGCGGCGGACATGTCGTGCTTCTTTAACGTCGTCAGCTGGCGACGAATCTGACGGATCCCGGCCCGATTTTGGGCGGAAAACAGGTCGGTGACGCAGCTCCACACCGAAGCCGACGTGGTGCGCCCGACCATCTGCGCGAGGATGTCCTCGCTCATCGATCCGACAAGAATCGAGAGGACGCGCTGATCGGCGTACCACCAGCGCGCATAGTCCGGGTTGGCCGCCGTGGTGGCGGCATCCCCGCTTCCCGTGGTGATGGTGGCGGGAGGGCAGGCGCAAGACCCGTCCAGGAAGCCATACCACCCTTGGCCGGCAATGGCGGGCACGACCTGGGTTTTCCACAGCATATAGTTGGAGCGATCTAAACGGACGGTAATGGTGTTGTTGAAAGAGGTAGGTAGGGTGGTGGGGATGGAGGTGGCAACGCCGGCGGCTAAGGAAGCGGAAGAGGAGGAGGTGAGCGCGCCGGCGGTGGTGCCAGAGAGCTGCAGGGCGGACGTTGTCATCGCGCGCGGCCTCGGGAGATTGGATCGGAACGATCGCTCTGATTACCAAGTTAAAACTAATAGATCGATTTTGTTTGCCGTACTTTGCCCAGCGTGGGGCTTTCTCATTATATAGACAACAACACATACATTGTTTGGAGTACACGGCAAGGCTAAGGATCACAGCCGATCCTTGCCATAGTTAGGATATACACAATCCCTAAACAATAGCTACAGCTAACCAACGCTACGCTTAACATGGAGTGGATAGGTTGAAGGTCATGTGTGAAGACAAGCTCTATGAGGGCATCGATGTCGAGACGGTCGCGACCACGTTGCTACTGGCAGAGCAGCATCACTGCAAGGATCTTAAGGAAGCTTGCATTCAGTTTATAAGTTCACCACGGGATATACTACGGGTTGTCATGGCCACCAATGGATTCAAGCAACTCGTAGCTAGTTGTCCTTTGCTCATGGAGGATATACTGAAGGGTGTGTCCTGCACCTAGAATGTGAGGTGACTACTCACATTGAGCAGGCAAAATATTATGCAGTCATATACCGACCATGATAGATTTTAGTTATCTTCGTCACACTTTTTTTTTTTGCGATGACGTTTGACCAACTTCATTGTAGCGTATATGGTACCATGATGATTCTCGGATTTTTTGCATGTTGCCAAGATAATTCTTGGATTTTTTTTGCTTAAAAGGTACTTGATTTCGCTTTTTAGGAATTGCATACGATGGCTTATTACAATTTTTTTTTTTTTTGCACATCTAAGTGACTCAATCTAACTAGAAAGAAAAAAAGAAACAAAAGAAAATGCTTGCACGAATTCTTAGCGTAAAATCAATGCCATATACTTAGATGTGCAATACTTAGAGCACATCTAGATGTGCTTTAGCAAAACTCGTACAAAATAAAGAACGAGCGAGCAGCCATGGAGGTGTCTGCCACATGCATGTCATGGATTAATACCAAAGAAAAAGCAGCATTGGAGTGCCTGCTGAGGGGTAGGCTGCCAATTTTTTGATCTTTAAAGTTTAAAGAGAGAAAGCGAGGCGTTAATTCTTTCAGAGTCTAGTAGTCTGAATTATTAAACTGATTTTTTCAAATTAGTAATCGGGTTTTAACGAGAAAAATCAAGCACACTAATTGAGCAATTTTTACAGATATGTATTTCTTTTAGATCTCGGCGTGCGCCTCTCAGTAGCCACTGGGTGGCATAGTTTGGATCCTGTCTTGCTGCGCCGATGAACATTTCAGTGGACACATTGATTTCCTCCTGTTGCAACGCACGAGCATATATGCTAGTAAGTACCTATGAAATAATATAAACGAATAAAGTGTGTCCCAAAAAAATAAAAAGAATCAGAACGTGTGCACAAAGGACTCTAGTTCTACAAAAACTCGTACAGATCTCTGTTTCCCACATTGACTCAGCATCGTCGTTGTTCTTGTCTCGGAGTCGGAGTCCTTCTTTTCTCTTACATTGCAGAGCGGAGAGAATATATAGTACGACACCGTATGCGGCAATAATAAGGTCTACACAAGACCACGCTCATAAGTCGTGACCTACCCATCGCGTCCTGCACTCCCCTACTGCGATGGGCAACATTAACAACGCAGTTTTCCTCCATGGCGAGTGCCAATCCGAGACGTCGTCGACGTGCTCCACTGAGAGCGCCATGTCGGCCCACAATTTCGTGGTGCGCGATTACCCGCTGCTCGAGGGCATCGGCGCCGGCGAGTTTGTGAGCTCGAGCACGTTCAACGTCGGCGGCTACATGTGGACGATCAGGTTCTACCCCGACGGGGAGCAGAAAGACCGATCTAGCGACGCGGCCTCCTGTTTTCTGTATTGCGCCAGCCAAGTGAACATCGTGAGGGCACGGTTCTCGTTAGACGTGGTGGAGAAATTGGACGGCAATGTACAAGTTACAACCTGCGACTGTAGAGACCATACATTCTGTCCACCACACTACAGTTGGGGGTACCCGAGATACGTCTCGAAATCGACCCTTAGAACTCTGTCGGACGCCAACAATGGACGTTTCACGGTAAGATGCGTTCTCCAGGTCATACATGAAACTCGAACGGCGCGCAACAGGAGGCCTGTCGAGGTGCCGCCGCTGAGCCTGCGGGAGAGCCTAGAGCACATGCTCAAGGATGGAGAAGGTGCAGATGTGACGTTCATTGTGCGCCACCAGCTGTTCAAAGCCCATAGATGCATGTTGGCTGCACGTTCTCAGGTTTTCAAGGCGGAGCTCTTTGGACTGATGAAGGAAAGCAAGACAGGGCACATCAAGGTCGACGACATGGAGCCCAAGTCTCTGAGGCGCTTCTTCACTTCATGTACACGGATGCTATGCCAGATGACGATGAAGACGAAGGCAAAATTGTAAGGCTGCAGCACTTGCTAGTTGCCGCGGACAGGTATGGGGTAGATAGGTTGAAGGTCATGTGTGAAGACAAGCTGTATGAGGGCCTTGATGTGGACATGGTTGCGACCACATTGCTTCTCGCAGAGCAACATCATTGCAAGGATCTTAAGGAGGCTTGCATTCACTTTATGACCTCGCCACGGGACATACTACGTGCCGTCATGGCCACCAATGGATTCAAGCAACTCGTAGCACGGTGTCCTTTGCTCATGGTCATGGAGGATATACTGAAGGGGGTGTCCTGCACCTAGAGTGTGAGGTGACTACTCATACTAAGCAGGAAAAATATTATGTAGTCATGTTGCGACCATGTTAGATTTTAATCTAACATGGTCGCAACATGATTTTAATCATCTACGTTTTACCACACTTTTTATGTTGCCATGATAATTCTTGGATTTTTTGCTTAAAAGCTACTCATACTCTATTTCCCTTTTCAGTAACATCATAATATGCCTTACAATATTTGTTTTTTCGAGAAAAGATAGGATTGTAGTACTGAATTATTTGCACTGCTCGTGTGTGGTATCGCTAACAGCGAGTAGCAAACACGGTTATGGTAGCGTGGCCAAAACCATGGTGGCCTCTACAAATTAAACCTTCCCTTCCTTGTTCGACTGATGAACTATGCTGGCCTAGTAAATGTGTAGCGATCCCTGAAACCATGACAAAGTATATAGTTCTTCTTGAAGAAAAATAGTCAATGTATTGGCAGATTAGCGACAAAGACAAGTAGACCTCCCCCCTCGCCACCCCCCAAAACAACTGGTGGGACAGTCACGTAGGGTAAGTCAACATGATGATAACGAGTTTAGGAGGCAACATTGGCGCCTTTGTCGTCGCTAATCCATTGACTCTGATGAAATGGGCTTTCGCCCCGCTTTTATATATAAAGGAAAGAACACAGTACACGGCGGAATGATACAAGGTGGAGAGGAAGCCCTCAAACACGCAGACCACAAGAAACCAGATCGGCGACATCGAGACAAAAAAGAAAACAAAATAAAGTAAAAGAAAACAACACGAAGACGCCGCCGGACGAGAGCGCATGATGGTCTGGAACAGCCGCAACGACCCGGCCACCGGCACCTAAGTTCCAAGACAATGCCCCCAGGAGGGTCACGACGCGCCGCCGCTGCCCGGCTTGGTTGGAGCTGGGATATTGATTGGAGCGCCGCTGCCTGGCTTGGTTGGAGCTGGGTATCAATCTTGGCGCGAAGGGGAGAGATATACGTATGGCTAGGTCCCGGTACTGGGCGGTACAGGAGGGAATTAAAGTGAAAAAGGAAGTTAATCTACTATATCTAAATAGGAGCCCCACACTACCTGATTTTCCTGCAACCTCACTGAGCCACCACTACTAGAATCGCCCTCTTTGCTCACTGAGGTTCGCCGAGTCCTTTTTCGTTGGAACTAGGCAAACTATGAAGTCTGCCGAGTTGCTTATCACTGTCAGTCCTATTTTGAATCAAACTCAGCAGACACAAATTTTGCCGAGTTCCCGATAGAATGAACTCGGCAAACTTTAAGAACTCGGCACAAAACCAGATTCTAGTAGTGCACGTCAGCCGTTGGTATAGTATAGCTCATCGGCTTGTTTAGTTTAATTTGTAGCTCTGAAGGAGTTAATTTGCAAAATGAAAATATTGAGGCGAGCTAGAATACAACAAAGCAGGGAAAAGTACTTTCGGCTAAATTTCAAAAGATTTCTTGAATTTGATGATATTTTTTGGGGAGCAAAAAATAACAGGTCAAATATTTCATTTGAATCTGAAAACAAAATCCCGAGAGTTTCACTTCTGAAAATTATAAGTCCAACTCCCAGCATAACTTTTGTGTAACTCAATGGTTGAGATTTACTCCTTCCGTTGCATTTAGGTTTGTTCTAAGTTAAACATATTTAAGTTGGACTAAGTATGTCTAGGGGACATCTAGATGTGCCCTAATTATTGCATATCTAAGTGACTTAATCAAGCATAAAAAGAAAAAGAAAATGAAAAAATACCCACATGAATCTCTGTGTAAGACCAGTGAAATAGGACTTAGATGTGCAATACTTATGACACATCTAAATATGCGTTAGCAAAACTTATAACACGTATAAACTTACTAATGTACATATATTACCGACAACAGCTTTATCATCATGAGTTAATGAATGTTATTGCATTTGATCATCTCTCTTCGTTATTGGTCTCACCTTTACAACAATGAATCACCTACACCGCCCTCGGATGCAACCTTTTATTTTTCATCAGGGCTTTTTGTTTCGAAAAGGAGGGAGAAAAAACAAAAAACCTGGCTTATTTTCTAGCTTAGGAATTTTCTAGGCCTGTTTAATGAGTACTATCATTCAGCAAGCTCTGGATCTCCTCCGCGAACTTCTCCATGGCCATCGTTGGCAGTGCCACCGGCACGGCCACCGCGTCCGCCCCGTGGCTGTTCCTGACTGCCACAAAGAAGGCACTCCCGAACTTCACGCCAGAGGGACCGCCGTACGCCGGCTCGCCCCACCCGAAGTCCACGCGTCGGAACCCAACGTGCCGGAGGTCAGACAGGAGGAACATGTTTGCCCTGGCCAACGGCGGCCGCCCACGGAGCACAAGAAGGTCCGCGGTGGAGCGCATATACTCGGGGGTCACCGACGCCTTCGCCTCCCGCACCTGCTCCACCACGTCTGCCACCGAGCAGCTGAGCAGCGTGCCGGCGGCCATCACCACGGTGGCGTACACGCAAGCGAAGCCGTAGTAGCCGGTGGGGAGGCGCAGGGCGCTGCTGTGCCTCCTCGCGCTGACGACGGTCACCAGCCGTGCCTCCGGGTCCGACCAGAGCGTCCGCAACGCCGCGGTGCGGGCGCGCCACAGCACCGCCGCGAGCACCTCGAAGCTCGTTGCCCTGTCCCGGAGGTGAGGCGGCAGGCCTTCCTTGATCGCGGCGACGTCCGAAGGGCCGAACACGAAGGCGCGCCTTACAATGTCGTCCTCGGTTGGTGTCGGTGTCAGGGGCACTGGATCGTACTCGCGGTGCGGGAATGCAGGCGTTGGGGGGCTTCGCGCGTCAAGCAACTCGCGTGACCATGCAGGCGCGATGGTCGGCGCAGGAAGGCCTCGAGCGAGCTCGGCGACGGCGTTCAGGAACTGGATGATCCCCGTGGCGTCGGCGACGGTGTGGTTGAAGCTATGCCACACGGCGAAGCCGCCGCACAGGAGCCGCGTCACCTGTCGTGGAGATCGGCAAGAAAAAGCTATTAGGCTTGAACTGTGCGTGAAATGAATGCGTGTGCTCTGCTTACGTACGTGCAAATACGAAATGCATACGCGCACCTGAATGATCACCAAGGGGCAGTTGAGCACATCGCTGGAGCCTTCCACCTCGAAGCAGAGCTCCTCGATCCACGGGAATGGCGGCATGAACCCGGGCACGTCGGCCTCGAGATCCGCCAGGCGCACGTTAGCGTCCGCCTCAACAAACGTCACCCCTTCGCCGGTGCAGTCGACGACCAGTTTCCGGTCCTCCACCTCCAGGAGCCGTCCGGCGAGCGGGTAGTAGTGCACCAGCGCATCGGACAAGGCTCGGCGGATGTGTCCACAGGGTCGCCGCGCGCGAGCCCGCCGCCGCGGTAGAAGAAGATGCCGCGGATGTGCGACCGCAGCTCGTCTTGGTCGTCGACGTCGGAGAGGCGCTTCTTCTCCCGCGGCGTCGTCGGCGAGGCTGGGCCGACGAGCACGGGCTCTCTCCGGACCACGGTGAAGCTGAGCGTCATGATGAGCGGGGAAAAGGAAGAAGAAACATGGCCACGGGGAGAGATGCGGCTGGAGGTAGTGGATGAAGCGTGCGGTTGGGAAAAAGATAAGGGAGGAGGGGTGGTCCACGTGGGCCCAACAAAAAACGCATCTCGCGCGGGCCGCGGCTTGAGTGGGCACGGGGCGCCAGCGTGGCTCGCGTCCGGCCGAGAATTCGGCCGGCGCACCGGTCACAAGTGTTTCCCTATCGAAATTGATGTGCACACGACATGCAGTGCCCGATGTGCAGACGATACAAACCCTGCACCCTGAGATTGGCTAGCATCAAATTTACGAACGGCCTGATGAGAAACATCGGCTGACTATGGTGTGAAAAGCGTCGGCTGCCAAGCAATGCTCATCCTATATTATGTCAAACAAACTGTCAAAGGGCCCATAATCTCACGCCTGAACACAAAACGGCCACGTTTCCTTGGGGAGAGACCAGCGCACGCACGCGCGCACGCCGTGTTGCGCTTGCCATGGGGAACTTCACCACTTGTCTGGGCAAGCCGCCCGCGCCGCCGGCCGAGACGTCGTCGAGGTGCGTGACGCCGACGGCCACCACGGCGCACAACTTCGTGGTGGACAACTACTCGCTGCTCAGCAGCGCCATCGGCGTCGACAAGTTCGTTAGCTCGACGACGTTCAGCGCCGGCGGCCGCAACTGGAACATCAGGTTCTACCCCGACGGTGACAGCCGGGGGCCTGACTACGCGGCGGCCTTCCTGCACCTCGTAGGAGGGGCAAAGGCAACGAGCGTGAAGGCCAAGTTCACTCTGAGCTTGCTGGGGAAGGACGGCAAAGTGGTCGGAGATTCGAAACCTGTGAGCATGGCACAGACCTTCGAGTCGGAGGGCGTCAACAGTTGTTGGGGGCGCCATCAAGTTTGTCCAGAAGACCACGCTTGAAGACGCGGGCTGCTTCACGGTCAGGTGCGATTTGACCGTCGTCAAGGATGCCGTCGTGCAGAAGATTATTATTAACTAGCTTATTCATGGTGACCATTAGTTTGCTTGTAAACGATGTTATGATTAGCATGCTATTGTCCAAGTACTCCTCAATGCTAAAATATAGTGCCCTAAGTCAAACTTTGTGAGGTTAGACCAACTATGGGAGAATATAAGAATATTTACGACTACCAAATATATATGAGATGAAAATAATTTTTATGGTAATTTTTTTAGTTGAGTTGCATTGAGTTGTAGTTTTCATGATAAATCTAATGATATAGATTAGGTATAGTAGGTGTTCCCCCGCAAAAATAAACGTAATATTTTTGAATTTTTTTTGCTGTAGAATATATTTTTTTATAAAGTTGATAAATTTTATAAAGTCTGACTTAAGACAAAGATGTTTTTTACTCCTATATTTTGGCATGGATGGAGTACTTCACGGCCGTTAATCACTTTACATGTAAACATTGGTCCTAACGATTCTTAGTTAGCTAATTTGTAGTATTATACTGTACTGCAACTGAGACATGTGTATTTGTGCAAAAACATAAACCTGGATATGTGCATTTGAACGTATTCAATCTTCACTTAATTTTTTTTGTCAATTACAATTATACTAATATGCATGCACTAGTAGAAAACCTACCTTTGATCTGGAGCATTAGTCCCGGCCGGGTTTGGGCCCGGGACTAATGTGAGCATTAGTCCCGGTTCCAACGGCTAGGAGCGGACGGGGACACGGCCCCTTTAGTCCCGGTTCAAATGGGACCTCTAGTCCCGGTTGGTGATAACAACCGGGACTAAAGGGGTTGTGGCAGGCTGGGCCCCTGCGAGCCTCTTTAGTCCCGGTTGGTATCACCCACCGGGACTAAAGATAGACCTTTACTCCCGGTTGGTATCACCAACCGGGACTAAAGATACCGCTATATAAAGCTGATTCGTCCGGCCCGAGTCCAAACTTCTCCTTTCTCTTCTCTCTATTTCCTTCCCCTAGCTCGAGCTCATCCTCCATTTTTGCCAAGATTTGTCAAGATTGGAGGCACCCCATCTATCCAAGGGTTCTAAAAGGTTACCAACTTCATCCTTTCATCTCTCATTGCTAGTTTAGCTCGTTTCATGCTCTATAAGTATAGTGATTTGTGGGTTTTAGTTTGGAAGTAATTATGTGGGAGTTTATTTGATTTATATGCAATTTGAGCTCAAATTAACTTCTTAGTTTGCATATGTATAGGTGTGGTTTACTTAGTGTCTTCCCGTCCCCGTCCTCACCGCCGTCGATCGCCCGCGCCGTCCCGTCGCCGGCACCACCTTTGTGAGCTTCTTGTTCTTATCCTTTTTGTAAAATAAAATCTTATTTGTATGATTTAGATATTTACTTTATAATTTTCTTACTTGTATGATTGTTTGTTATATATAATGCCATGGTTTTGATATCCGTCCCCGTCGGCCCTCGTCCGGTTTATGATTCGGATGTGGTATATTATCTTTTATAACTATTTGTTTCATTTCGTATTTATGACAATTATGCCCATCAAGTTGACATAGATATTTTTATCTAGGAGGTATGTGAACCGGAAATTGAGAAGTTAAATTTAGTTGAAAAAGAAAACGATTATTTGAAAGAAAAATTGAAAAGAATTGAAGAAGAGAAGATGAAATTGGAGTTGTATGTTGCCGATGTCGTCGATGATCACAAGATCAAGATGGATGCAATGCGCTTGAAGATTAGAAAGATTAGAAAATATGCCATTAATAAAGAGGCTTGGTATCATTATGTTGTTGGATCAATTATTACCTTAGTTGCGATTTTGATCGCATTTGTTGTTGCATTTAAATGCTTTAGCTAGATAGTTGTATGTTGTTTTATGAGAAGTATGTATGAACTTTATGTATGAACTTGTATTAATTTGGTCATTTCGATGTTGTGTAATGAAGATGAGCCGGCAATGGATGTACGATGACCGACGCTCTCACGAGTTCATTAATGGCGTGCATAGTTTTCTGCGTGTGGCTGAGGCGAACAAGCGGAATGGTTTTATGTGTTGTCCATGTGGTGTCTGTAAGAATGATAGGGATTAATCTACCTCAAAAATCCTTCACAGCCACCTGGTTCAGTCCGGTTTCATGTCCGGCTATAACTGTTGGACCAAGCACGGAGAAAGAGGGGTTATAATGGAAGACAATGAAGAAGAAGAGGATGATGACAACTATCCTAGGTTCCCTGAATACGATGGTACTATAATGAGGGAAGCTGAAGAAGAGGCATCAGATGAGCCCGCTGATGATCTTGGTCGGGCCATTGCTGATGCAAAGAGAAACTGCGAAAGTGAAAAGGAGAGGTTGAAGTTGGAGCGCATGTTAGAGGATCACAAAAAATTGCTGTACCCAAATTGCGAAGATGACAACAAAAAGCTGGATACCACACTGGAATTGCTGCAATGGAAGGCAGAGAATGCTGTATCTGACAAGGGATTTGAAAAGTTGCTGAAACTGATAAATAAGACGCTTCCAAAGGATAATGAATTGTCCGACAGTATGTACGAAGCAAAGAAGGCTGTCTGCCCTCTAGGATTAGAGGTGCAGAAGATACATGCATGCCCTAATGACTGCATCCTCTACCGCGGTGAGGAGTACGAGAATTTGAATGCATGCCCGGTATGCGGTGCATTGCGCTATAAGATCAGCCGCGATGACCCTGGTGATGTTGAGGGCGAGCGCCCCAGGAAGAGGGTTCCTGCCAAGGTGATGTGGTATGCTCCTATAATACCACGGTTGAAACGTTTGTTCCAAAACAAAGAGCATGCCAAGTTGTTGCGATGGCACAATGAAGACCGTAAGAAAGACGGGATGTTGAGAGTACCCGCTGATGGGTCGCAGTGGAGAAAAATCGAGAGAAAGTGGCCGGAGTTTGCAGATGACGCAAGGAACTTATGGTTTGGTATAAGTACAGATGGCATGAATCCTTTTGGGGAGCAGAGCAGCAGTCATAGCACCTGGCCTGTCACTCTATGTATCTATAACCTTCCTCCTTGGTTGTGCATGAAGCGGAAGTTCATTATGATGCCAGTGCTCATCCAAGGCCCTAAGAAACCCGGCAACGACATTGATGTGTACCTAAGGCCATTAGTTGAAGAACTTTTACAGTTGTGGGATATAAAAGGGGTACGTGTGTGGGATGAGCACAAACAGCAGGAATTTGACCTACGAGCGTTGCTGTTTGTAACCATCAATGATTGGCCTGCTCTTAGTAACCTTTCAGGACAGACAAACAAGGGATACAATGCATGCACACACTGTTTAGATGAGACTGAAAGTATATATTTGGATAAATGTAAGAAGAATGTGTACCTGGGACATCGTCGATTTCTTCCGATCGGGCATCTCTTAAGAAAGAAAGGTAAGCATTTCAAAGGTGAGGCAGATCACCGGAAGAAGCCTGGCCACCGTACTGATGATGATATATTTGATATGGTCAAGGATTTAAAAGTAATCTTTGGAAAGGATCCTGGCGGACAATCTGTTCCGAATGATGCTAACGGACACGCACCCATGTGGAAGAAGAAATCTATATTTTGGGAGCTACCCTATTGGAAAGTCCTAGAGGTCCGCTCTGCAATCGACGTGATGCACGTGACAAAGAATCTTTGCGTGAACCTGCTAGGCTTCTTAGGCGTGTATGGGAAGACAAAAGATACACCGGAGGCACGGGAGGACCAGCAACGTATGAACGAAAAAGACGGCATGCAACCAAAGCAGTATCAAGGTCCTGCTAGCTACGCTCTTACCAAAGAAGAGAAGGAAATATTTTTTGAATGCCTGAGCAGTATGAAGGTCCCGTCTGGCTTCTCGTCGAATATAAAGGGAATAATAAATATGGCAGAGAAAAAATTCCAAAACCTAAAGTCTCATGACTGCCACGTGATTATGACGCAATTACTTCCAGTTGCATTGAGGGGGCTTGTACCGGAAAATGTTCGATTAGCCATTGTGAAGCTATGTGCATTCCTCAATGCAATTTCTCAGAAGGTAATCGATCCAGAAATCCTACCAAGGTTACAGAATGATTTGGTCCAATGTCTTGTCAGTTTCGAGTTGGTGTTCCCACCATCCTTCTTCAATATTATGACGCACGTCCTAGTTCACCTAGTCGAAGAGATTACCATTCTGGGTCCTGTATTTCTACACAATATGTTCCCCTTTGAGAGGTTCATGGGAGTCTTAAAGAAATATGTTCATAACCGTGCTAGGCCAGAAGGAAGCATCTCCAAGGGCCATGAAACAGAGGAGGTTATTGAGTTTTGTGTTGACTTTATTCCTGACCTTAAGCCGATTGGTGTTCCTCAATCGCGGCATGAGGGGAGACTGAGTGGAAAAGGCACGCTAGGAAAGAATTCAGTAATAAGTATGGACGGGCATTCTTTCACTCAAGCACACTACACAGTTCTACAAAATTCCACCTTGGTGGCTCCGTATATCGAGGAACACATGGATATTGTACGCTCCAAGAACCCGGAGCAGTCTGACCCTTGGATTAAACGTACACACATGACGACTTTCGGCGGTTGGTTGCAAACACATCTCATGAATAACACCACTGTTGGAGATGAGCTGCACTTGTTGGCCAAGTCACCATCTTCGACTATATTGACTTTCAAAGGGTACGAGATAAATGGGAATACATTTTACACGATCGTCCAAGATAAAAAGAGCACCAACCAAAACAGTGGTGTCCGCTTTGATGCAACAAACAACAATAGGAAAAATGACACATATTATGGTTACATAGAGGAGATATGGGAACTTGACTATGGACCTTCTTTTAAGGTCTCTTTGTTTCGGTGCAAATGGGTCAATCTAACAGGAGGCGGGGTAAAGGTAGACCCGCAGTACGGAATGACAACAGTGGATCTCAACAATCTTGGGTACACAGACGAACCATTCGTCCTAGCCAATGATGGGTGCAGGTTTTCTATGTGAAGGACATGTCTACCAAATCGAGAAAAAGAAAAGATAACGAAGCGAATACATCATACGATGAGCCAAAGCGCCACATAGTTCTTTTAGGGAAAAGAAACATCGTGGGAGTGGAGGACAAGACAGACATGTCAGAAGATTATGAAAAGTTTGATGAAATTCCTCCCTTCACAGTGAAGATTGACCCAAGCATCCTGTTAAATGATGAAGATTCTCCATGGTTACGGCGCAATCATAAGCAAGGGACACACGCGAAGAAAAAGTTTTATACCCCAAGATCCCACTCTGGGATGTGACCGGCTTCACCATCATCACTTTCTCTCTAGTGAGTTTCCGGACTTATAGCTGAAAAGTCCCACTTCGGACAAACCGGAGGGAATCTTTGTAAGAGTTAGGGTATATATGTGTTTTGGGTGTTCCTAGGTGGACTCCGGAGCGTCGGAATCCAACCAAAAAGCTAGGGCATTTTGGCATTTGAAACATGATTTTTGAATAATTATTTATTAAGTTATGAATTTTCAATTATTCCTGTCCTTTTAGTATTTTAATTATAGTGGTTGTCCAGAGAGGTAAAGTGAGGGTTTTCACCCCTCAATTATTGAGCTATGGAAGAGAGAGAGTTACTGGAGGTAGAATATGACTAGGGTGAGCTCTGGTAAAAATTTGAGCTAAAGGAGAATCCATTTGGTACCCCAATCATTGACCACAAGATTTTGACAGAAGGTGTTTGATGATGAATAGAGGTACTTAGAGGAATCCAATGGCTTTGGAATTTAACAAGAATGAGCTTGGTATCAATTTGAGCTAGGGTGCAAATTTGTAGCTCATTTGAAGAAACTTGGCAATGTAAATATTTCAAACCCTAGAAATGGGCAGAAATGGTTTTGACAAGCTTTGATCAAGTTAACTTGTTCTCCAACTTGTGCCACTTGATGGGGGTGATGCTCATGACCATCTGGCAATGTGGTAAAAATTTTAGATCAATGGGAGAAAGTTGCCAATGTAACTTTGTCAAACCCTAGAAATGGGCAGAATTGGTTTTGGCATACTTTGACCAAGATAATTTGTTCTCCTTGATGCACCACTTGGCCTAGATGAATATTTTGACCATTTTAGCAGGTGTACCAAGTTTGAGCTCATTTGGACATGTTTAGCAATGTAAAGTTGCTCAAACTAGAAAATGGACAGAGATGGTTTTGAGGGAATTTGACGATGTTATCTTGTTCTCCAAGACATGAGACTTGGCAAGATCATCAAATATGGCATTTGTGACATGCTAGAATTTTCTTGGAATTTATGGTGAATATTTCCTTTGTAAATATTTCAAAAGCTTGAAATATCCAGAAAGGGTAATTGAGGGTTTTGACCAATATTTTGAACATGACCATGTGTTGAAACTCTTATATATGGACAAATTGAATCTCTCAAATAATTTCTTCAAAATGAAAATTAAAACTCCTCATTTTGACTAACAGAAACATAATATAATTTGGCAAAAGAATAACAAGAAAACATAAACTAAAATAATTAAAACAAAGGAAAAAAGGTATAAAACTAAAAGAGCTAAACAGAATCTGTTTTTGATTAAAACACCTATTTAAAATATCCTAAAAATTCCCAAATTGAACATACTGATAAAACACACTAATATTAAACAACAGGAAAAAGAATCACTCAAAAATCTATTTTTAAACTAAAGTTATTCACAAACTAGTGATTCACACAAATTTCAAAGAATTCAAATTTAAACTATTCAAATTTGAAAACTACTGGCACTAACAGAAAGTTCATAATTTTTGTGACCTAAAGCAAAAAGATTCACTCAAAAACTCTAAATATTCTAAGAGTTTTACCTAAAGTTTTCTACACAAAAAGAATCACTTTAAAAAGACACCTTTAGTCCCGGTTGCAACCACCAGCCGGGACTAAAGGTTCCTTCTCCCGCGCGGAATTTGGGCCGCCGAAAAGAGACCTTTAGTCCCGGTTCGTGGCTGGCACCGGGACTAAAGGACCTTTAGTCCCGGTTCGTGGCTGGAGCCAGGACTAAAGGTTTTGTGTATATAACCGCCCGGTGTCCCGGTGCCAGCCACCGCCCGGGAGAAGGAAACAAAACCACGCCGCCAGGCCGCTCGTCTTCAACCTCTGACCGCCGAGATCGCCTCCGCCGCCCTGTTCGCTCCGGTCCTCCTCTGAGCTCGCCGTCCGCACCGTTGGAATCGCCGTGAGCCTCTCCCTGGAACCCCCCTCTCTGTTTCCTCTGTCGCACGCCGTAGCCGTCGCACCACCTGCGCCCGAACCCGCCGCCGCCTGCGCTCGCCGCCGACAACGCTCCGGTGACCATTTGGTCCCGGGCGTGCGTCCACCGTGTTCACCGCGCCGCGTAGACGCCGTAGGTGCCAGCCCCGCATCGCCTAGGCCATCGCAGCCGCGTTCCCGCGCATGCCCGAATGCCGGCCGCCGCTGCCGAGCTCGTGGCCGTCGTCTCCGGCCACCACTGGCCCGGCCACCACCCCCATCCAATGCGCGCCGATGAGAGCTCTCCAACGAGCCCAGCCGCGCCTCGAATGGTGGCCCGTAGGCCAAACCCGCAGCTCGCCGCCGCATCTGCACCCGCCGGCGGCTTAACTCCGGTGGGTTTGACCCCATTTGACCGGGGGTTTGACCTCCCCGAGTCAATGACATATGGGCCAGCCCCCTGTTAATTATTTAGTTTAGGTTTAATTAAATTGGTTTAGTCACTGTGAGACTGACACGCGGGTCCCACTGGTCAGTTTGACCTGGGCCGCTCCGTTGACTTGCTGACGTCAGCATGATGTCATGCTGATGCAGTAAATCATTTACTGGATTTTGTTTATTTCTAAATAACCAGAAAAATCCAGAAAATGGTTTAAACTTCAAAAATTGATAGTAATTCAACCATAGCTCAGATGGAAAAGATTTATATATGAAAATGATTAGAGAAATCCAATCTATCCATTGGTGCGGGTTTCATGCATGACAAAGTAACTTAAACTTGCTGTTTAGCTCAAAACAACTAAATGCACTTTGAAAATTCACATGTTAGGTTTGAACTTTAAAAATTTATAGAAAATTAACCATAGCTCAGAATAAAATAATTTATATATGAAAAATTATCAGAAAAATTAAAAGGAATCCATCTGTAAAATTTTCATGCATGAAAAACCAACTTATACTTGCTGTATAAGTGAAAACATCTAAATGGCATTTAAAATGCTTAAATTGGAGTTTGCATTTGAACCCTTGGTTCAAATGGACTTCATTGCACTTGTTGCTAGTTGCATTAGCACAATCCACATCATCATATTGTTGCATTGCTGTGTATTGATTGCATCTCCGGTAGTGTTCTTCTCGATACTATGATTCAGTTTTTGCTTATTGAATGCATTCTAATTGTTTTATCTTTCTTCTGGATTAGTTAAGCTATGGACGATAGCGGCAGAGACCATGAAGAGGATATCATCTTCGACATGATATGCTCCTCCCAAAACCAAGAGAATGAACCAGATGACGGCTCACAATTTCTGAACGACTCCGGTGAGGGACTTGAGGAAGAACCAAGAGACGAAGGGCAAACAAACAATGATGGCAAAGAAAATGTTAGACAATTAACAAAGTCCGGCGAGGTATATATATATTAGGCCTCTGGTGATCATTAGATGTATTAATTGATTTGTATATATATATTAATGAATCTTTCTTCTTTTAGCCCTCAGGGTCGAGCAAATCTTCTAGAAGGGTACGAGGCCGGGCCAAAAATTTGGGCGATGGCATAAAGTACAACATCGATGAAGTCGCAGAAGATGGCGAACCGATTGCTGCTGTACAGAATGCCCGTAAATTTATAAATCAATGCGGAGTTATTGTTAGGGACAACATCCCGATCACCATTCGAGAATGGAATAAGCCAAAGGAAGATCGAGGAGTTAGTTATGTCGACGAAAGATCAAATTTTTTGCTTTGGGATACGCTCATGTCACATTTCAACCTACCAGAGGGTTTCATAGATGGCCAACGGTTGAAAGTCAAGCAGTTTGCTCTTAAGAAGATGGCCACACAATTCGACCTGGAAGAAAAGATTATACAGCGACTACCTCAAGGCAGAAAGGAAGACTCCAGAATTCACTGGAGCACTAGAGAAGATAAAAGATCACTGGGACGTATTTGTGAAGTACAAGGAATCAGATGAAGCTAAGGGAAGGTCGAGAAAAAATAAGATAAATGCTGCGAAAAAAGAGTATCACCATGTTCTGGGGACAGGTGGCTACAAGAGAGGCGTGCCTAAGTGGGAAGCAGCTGAGGCCAAGATGCTTGCTGAAGGGGTCATTCCAAAAACAGCGGATTGGCCCGAAAGGTCCAGGAATTGGTTTTATGCGCATGGGGGAAAGTTGGACCCAGCGACAGGGGAGATTATTGAAAAGGCAGATCTTAAAACAGCCTCGGACGCTTTACTTCAATCAATAGAAGATGCTCGAAAGGGGTTGTTCCAGCCCGAGAGAGAGAACGACGAGCTTACACGCACCCTCGGGAATCCTGAACACGGAGGACGAACACGAGGCAAAGGCGTTGTTCCATGGGTTCAGGGGTTTCGGAGTGGAACGACACTTATAGAAGCCGTCAGAGAAAAAAGAAGCAGGATGCAGACCGGCTTCAGAAGGTAGAAACAAAGAACTCGGAGTTGGAACGCATGTTAATGCGGCAGCAGGAGCAGATCGACACAATTAGCCAGCAAAGGGCGTCTCCGCGGCAGGAGCAAGCAGATCCAGCATTGGATAGTACCGTCCCATCTATGCGGAAAAGCAGCGTGGGTTCCATGGGGTCCGGGCCGATGATGCACTGTTGGCTCGCTACCCCGTGGATGATATCAAAAAGAGGACAAGTTGTGAGCTACACATGAAAATGAAGAACATATCCATGAAGGTGGCGGTCGGCTTTGCTTTACCGAATGCACCTGAAGCAACCATCCATGGCAATCCGATTCCAGCTGGCTATGCTCGTGTCGGGGTGGATGAAGTTCTGTCGGGATATGACTCACTAGAGCTTGACATTCCTGGAGGTGAAGGGGAGCAGACACTGGGAGAAGTCATACGTGGTGTCATTGTATGGAGAAAGGAATGCATCGTGTTTCCAAACTCGGCGCCAAGGCCACCGACTCCTCCGAGTAGCAATACACCTCTAAGTCCGCCGCGTCAGCCGACTCCACCCCACCTCGAGACGGAGCCCAGCGCGAGTCCTCCATATCGATCTCCGCCGCGTCAGCCGACTCCACCCCCTATGTCCCAGCAGCAGGGCCAAAAGCAGAAGAGAGCACCAAAGAAGAAAGCCAACGACGAGCCTGCTGCCAAAAAGAAGTTAGCTTACGAGATGACTGATGAGGAAACCAGAGCGGTCGTGGCTTCTGAAGTGAAGTCCCATTTTGCACCGAAACCGCCCCCGCCGCCAAAGGAGATAATACCTGCGAAAACCGCAGAGCACTTTCTGGAACTTCTAGAGCGAGCCCTGGCACATGTGCAGAATAGGCCATCAGACAATGAACGCTCTATTAGGAAGTCATATCAGGAACAAATGCAGCAGTCGAGACGTACAAGTAGTAATAAAAGCGGGAAAACAGTTCCCCAGCTCGGAGAACAGGCAATGCAATCGATCCCCTCGCTCAAGGTGATTACCGATAAGGTAACCGACGCTGCTAAAGGCTTTGGTATCAGTGTTGATCAACTCCTAGGCACCGAGGAAGTCCCCATGGCTGAATTAGCATGGAAATATGTCCCCGGGAACCCTCTGGTCTGACCTGAGCAGGTCCCGCATCTATCAACACAAATGCGAAGATTGCATGAGTGGTACATGAAAGAAGTAAAGAACGGGCGAGAGATGCTCATTGTGAAAGTCAAGGAAGAGCATTAGTTCTATGAAAACGAGATAATGATTGAGTTTCCAGAATTTTTTCAGTTATACAATCAAGATGCACTCGACAAATCTATCGTCAGTTGCTATTGTCTGTAAGTGATTTCTTTCTGTAATTTAAGTCTCTAGCTCAGCTCGTTCATTGCCTGTAATTATCCTCACTATATTCTTTTGTACGCTATTATGCAGAATGAAGATTTTCGAATGCAAAAGAGATGTAATCTATGACATTGGGTTCGTTAACCCATATATCATTAATGAAATTATGTTACAAAACCATGCCAAAGACTCAGAGGAGAACTTGCTAAGGTTTATGAAGGAACTAAATACCAGAACAGAAATACTTTTTCCTTACAACTTCAAGTGAGTGTTACTGTCTTGTACTACAAATTCTATTTTGCTTACTCGATGTTAAGTGTAGTTGATGAGTTATGCATGCCTGCTTATATAAACGTGTGCGCAGGTTCCACTGGATCCTGCTAATCATTAGAGTTGACGCTGGAACTGTTGAAACCACTGGACCCACACGTTATGTAAGACAACTTCAGGTACGTAAACACTATTCACAATTTTTTTATGATGATCTAATATATATACACACAACTAATATATTCATATTGATCTCCTTCTTTAAAGATTGACGAGATGCGGGATAAGCTCCTACCAGAGAACCGCATACGAGCAATTCAAGAGGAAATTGCGGGATTTTTGCTTACGGAGGTCATATCTGAAAGCGGAAAATACCATTGCACCTAATGCCTGCATGTAATGATCTGCAAATTGTAAGAGAAATTGTATATACCAAATTGTATATATATATATATATGTATGTTCGTACGATAAATTATATGATATATGTATGGTCGTACGAGAAATTATATTATATATGCATAACGTGTACAGTATGTAGTAACATAAAATATGTTTGAAATGAAAAAGAATTGAATGAAAAACACAAAATGAAAAGGAAAAATAAACCATAAACCCTAAACCCCAACACAAAATCATTAGTCTCGATTGGTGTCACCAACTGGGACTACAGGTTCTTCAGCCCCCGACGCTAGCTAGCGGCCACGTGGAGGGGCCTTAGTCCCGGTTGGTGTCACCAACCGGGACTAAAGGTCCTCCAGCCCCCGGCGCGCGCTCGCGGCCACGTGGAGGGAGTTTAGTCCCGGGTCGTGGCCAACCGGGACTAAAGGGTGGGGGCCTTTAGTCCCGATTTAGTTGTCCGGTTGGTGACCCGGGACTAAAGGCCTTTTCCAGCCGGGACTAAATCCCGTTTTTCCACTAGTGATGATTTTATTGCTATTAATGAACAGTTGAGATTGTGTGAGTAGCCTCGATTAAATGGTGTATTGAGTTTAGACATGAAAGTGAGATGACTGCTTACTACATGGTGCTTCAAAATAGGTGCCATCCACTTCCTCCGCTGAAAGACAGACCTAAGGATTCCTACTTTCACAAGGGACTTTTTTAAGGAACCACGTCAAGATGACAAAGTGCTCCTGCGATTCCATAAAAACGAATAGGCTGGTCTCGTTTACAAGGAAAACTACTATCAACAAGCTTAGAAGGACATAATTGACTAGAGGACAACAAATGTGATAAACCCCTAACCCGAAACTACAGTCCACCACCGAACGCGACCAACAGTCGGGGCCCAACGAGTCCCAGAGCAGCTGTGAAGCTCTTGTATAACACTTCATGGAAGGAACAATACCCCAAGGAGTCGTCTTCACCGGCACTGAATTCTGGCAGGGGGAAATTTCACCCAGAGCGCCTCACACCACCACCCCACTTAATTCGAAGGGAGGGGTCCGTTCAGGCAAGCAACCACCCCGGCCTATATCCAACCAACTATATATGATCTAGTTTAGCAGTGAACTCTTCGACGACGCCTCCAAGGAGGAGAAGGATGTCCACAAACGTTGTTGTTGCTGCATCGCCCCCATCAGGCAAGGTCTTCACTGAAAGTTCGATATCCCTCCACCTTGGCGAGCCTCTAGCTATCAAACTCTAATCTAGTTGCAAACTGCGACCAAGTCTGAAATGTTAGTGACAAAGCTGGACCAGAGATACTACCGCGACCGCCAACTTTCCACGGGAGTGAACGGAAATGCTGCATCAGAACCGAAATGTTGCCTACCTCCACTGTGCAAATCAAAACCTACGGGAAAATCTATGTCTAGAAACGCAGAAAAACCTGCCCCTGGATGCTAACACAAGCTGTGAAAATCCTTTAGTCGACGAATAGGGTTGCTTATGATGCGCTACACAAATTTCGACGGGGGATTTCTCTCTGCTTGCTAGTGCGCTGTTCAAAAACGTGTGGGGATTGTGCACATGGGCTTCATTAGCACATCGATTTTCTCTCACAGAACCCCTAATGAACCCCACTAGCTCTCTCTATCGGCTCCCCCAACATCTGCCCTTCCCATCCCCGCTCGCCGATGTAGATGACACCGCCGCGTCGGCGAAACCACCCTGCCCGTGTCCGTGAGTTGTAAAAAATGGAAGGGTTGGGGGCGCGCGTGACTTACCTTCTTGACGGTGTCCTGGATTAGGGGGTTCTAACCTAGCCGGCCCGTCTCCTCGGTTAGGCCGATGGGCCCTCGTACGTGATCAAGATGGACTCCGGGGGCTGTACACAGGAAGCGTGATCAAGACTGTCTCTACCGAAGACTTGACGTATACTCCAAGATCTCTCCTGCCGCCTCTCTCCTAAGATACCGACTTTGTAACCCTAGATACCCTCCCTGGCGTGTATATAAGCCATAGGGTTTAGCCCGTAAAGGGGACATCAACACAATATCGCTCACCTAGCCCTAGAAGTTAGACACACATTACGATCTCGAGGTAGATCAACTCTGTATTTGATACATCTCCATCAATATAAACAGAAGCAGGACGTAGGGTTTTACCTCCATCAAGAGGGCCCGAACCTGGGTAAACATCGTCTCCCTTGTCTCTGTTACCACCGATCCGAGATCCACAGCTCGGGACCCCCTACCCCGAGGTCTGCCGGTTTTTACACCGACACTGGTGCTTTCATTGAGAGTTCCGCTGCGTGATCACCAGAAGGATCGATGGCTCACCTGCAGATCAACTGCGCCAACGGCCACGGGGACGTCTATGCCCCCGGCCAGCTTTTTGTCTTCGGCAGCATGGTATTTTGCGCCGACTCAACGGGTCACCTGACATCTGTCGAGAACTACGCCCCAGGTTGGATCGTGACCTTCGGTGGCCTCGAATACACTGCAGACTCCTGTGGCGAACTCATCCTATTGGGATGGACTCCCGGTCGGATCGAGAGCTCGGCCGGTTCTGGAGGCTCGACTCCGGAACCGAACTCTGTCACGGCGCCTCTTGAGACCCCTGACGCCACCACTCCGGCCAGTTTCTCCCCGATCGCCAGTCCGGAGATAGACCCGGCTCCCACTCCCAAAATTACGCCGGTGCTAGAACTGACTTCGGCGCAGAACCCGGAATTATGTTCAGATTCCCTTCGCACCGAAAACACACCCGGTTACACGCCGGGCGTACTTCGAGTCAGCCCTACCTATGGCGCATCAATGAATCCCGAAGAGTTATCTCACCTCGATGAGATGCATGACTGCATCCGGAGCATGTCCATCTCAGACGGCAAGACTTCGGTTTACAATCAGATCGGACTTAAAGCCGACGATAGGGAAATTTACATCCCACCCACCACCCACCTAGTCGCCACGATCGATGATTTAACCGACGTGTTGGACTATGGTGAGGCCTCAGACATGGAGGAAGATGCTGATGGCCCCATCGAGAACACCTTGCCCCCGGTAAACGCGGGCAGGTGGACCGCCACGTCCACCTACGATGTTTACATGGTGGACACCCACAAATCCCCTCCAAGACATCGGCGAAGGCGCCGAAGGGGCAATAATGGGGAACCCAGTGGTAATGACGCGACAGCCTATAACGGCGATGCGGAGGACGGCGATGCCGGTAACCATGAAGAGGACGTTCAAGCCTCCCCAGTAAGGAACGGCACACCGGACCGACTTCTTAGGGACTCAGATCCCGATGACCTCTTCGAAGGGGCCGACGACAACTACATGCCGGAATCCGAGGAGGACGAGAGCCTCGGTACCGAGGACTATATCGTCCCCGAAGACCCTTTTGAACAAGAGCGCTTCTGGCGATGCCTCGTTGCGACGGCCCGGAGCATAAAGCGCAAGCAGCAGTAGCTGCAGACCAATACCGATGCACTAAATGAAAAGTGGATCGAAGTGCTCTCCGTCGAGCAAGACATGGAGAACCGGCGCCATAGTGCACCGAAATCATACCCACGTAGGCGTCTCTTGCCGGAGTTCGACGAGGAGCTCGCTGACGACCTCGACCGGCCCCCTAGAGGCCGGGACAGGCCAAGACGAGAAGACCTCAGTGAACGGCCACCTCCGCGCCGTTATGGCAAGGACCCCATGGATTACCTAGATCCTCACGGCGCTAGACGTCGCATTGAGGAAAACAGGGCTCCCCCTCGGTCCATCTATGGATCAAGGGGACGCGCGCCCGCTGGGCTCGACGGCTATGATGCCTGGGTAGACAGGAACGGCCGTGCCCGAGATCAAGCCTACTCACGGCTTTCTCCCGACCCCCGACGAGATGCTCCTCGGTTCCGAGGTCCGGCTCACCCAATCTGCTTCATAGACAGGGTGATGGAACATCAATTCCCGGAAGGATTTAAGCCCATCAATATAGAGTCATACGATGGCACCACGGACCCAGCAGTTTGGATCGAGGATTTCCTCCTACACATACACATGGCCAACGGAGATGACCTCCAAGCCATTAAATATCTGCCGCTCAAGCTAAAGGGGCCGGCAAGGCATTGGCTTAACAGCCTCCCTCCTCACTCTGTCGGCAGTTGGGAGGCCCTAGAAGACGCTTTTCGAGCAAACTTCCAGGGGACTTATGTCCGAACTCCAGACGCTGATGACCTCAGCCGTGTCATCCAGCAGCCAGGCGAATCAGCCCGGAAATTCTGGAACAGGTTCCTCACCAAGAAGAACCAAATCATAGACTGCTCCAAAGCCGAGGCCATCGCCGCGTTTAAAAACAATATCCGAGATGAATGGTTAGCTCGTCAACTCGGCCAGGATAAACCGAGGACTATGGCGGCCCTAACCTCACTCATGACTCGCTTTTGTGCGGGAGAAGACAGCTGGCTCGCCCGTAGTACTCACAACGGCGAGGCAGGCACCATGGAAACTCGCGACGCCAATGGAAAACCCAAGCGCAACAAAAATAAGCGCAGGTATAAAAATGGCGGAAGTGACACTGAAGATGCTGCGGTCAATGCAGGGTTCACCGGACCTAAATCCGGGCAGAAAAGAAAACCCTTTAAAGGGAACAAAGATGGACCTAGCTAGCTTGATAGGCTCCTGGACCGCCCATGTGGAATTCATGGCACTCAGGAAAAACCAGCAACCCACACTAACAGGAATTGATGGGTCTTTAAACAAGCCGGCAAGATAGCGGCAGAGGGTCAGAGTAAAACCCAACACCGCAGTGATGACGAGGATGAACCTCGGCGTCCCAATAATGGAGGCTAAAAGAAATTTCTTGACGAGGTAACAGAGGTCAATATGATCTATGTCACCCACATCCCTAAAAGGGAGAGGAAGCGTGTGCTTCGGGATGTATACGCGCTGGAGCCCGTCGCCCCGAAGTATAACCCATGGTCGGCTTACCCGATCACGTTTGACAAGCACGATCATCCGACCAGCATCAGGCATGGCAGATCAGCGGCACTCGTCGTGGACCCTATTTTTGATGGTTATCATCTAACATGCATCCTAATGGATGGTGGAAGCAGCCTCAACCTCATCTACGAGGACACAGTTCGGAAGATGGGCATCGACTCATCTCGGATCAAGCCGAGCTCCACCACCTTTAAAGGTGTCATTCTGGGCGTCGAAGCCCGCTGTACCGGAATGGTCACCCTAGAGGTAGTCTTCGGCTCGCCCAAGAACTTCATAAGTGAGGAGTTAATCTTCGATATCGTACCCTTCCGAAGTGGATACCATGCGCTCTTAGGGCGCACAACCTTCACGCGTTTCAACGCAGTCCCGCATTATGCCTACCTCAAGCTCAAAATGTCGGGACCTAACGGCGTTATCACAGTCAACGGTAACACCGAACGTTCACTCCGGACAGAGGAACGGACCGCGGCTTTCGCATCCGAGGTTCAAGCGTCCGAGGAGGCAGCCCGCAGCGATAAACGCGCCGCCCGCTCTTTGAAGTGCGCCCGGGCTGCACAAATCGACCTCTGCCAAGTACCCCTGCACCCGAAATAGGGACGCGGGCTCCTCGCGCGCCCTCTCTGGAGTGGGCACTACGTCCCCAGAGTGCATAATTTCGCACTAAAGATTCCCTGGGACGTCGAGGAGCCAGAACACTTACCCAAACGTCGGCACGGTTCAACCAAGGAAAGACGTAGCTTCGAGCCCCTGCACAGGCAAGTATCTGTAAAAGAAACAGCCAAACATGACTATGTCCAGGTGGTTTCAGCCACAACGCGGACTTCGACAATGCCTCCTCTAAAGGAGCTCGGTAAATCAAACGCTTGAAGTGTATAAAGGGCCGGAAGGGCATCAACCTTCACCAATTCCTCACCATCAATGGTGAACATCTGGTCAACAGTTCGGAAACGCATATGTGCGGCAGGTAGCGGCCTGGATTCTTTAAAATCCGTTAGCAATTATCCGCCCTGTTTCTTCCTCTTTCTTCTGTATTCTTTCAATTACTCTCGCCGCAGCTGGGCATGTACACACTTGAAATTATGAAATAAAGAAACTGGTACCCCTTCAGGGTCTCTATTGTATTTCTTTATCAGCATAGCCCCTGTGGTACGAAGAAGTTCTCTAAAAAATATGCAATTGTATAACAAGTCCGAAGTATTCGGCGTCTCGGATTTTGGCCTTATATGCATCAGTTTCGAACCTAGATTTTGGTCAATAGTTGGGTTGCCCGGCTCCTACGTGTACCCCTTATGTTTCTGATGAATTCGGCTATGGGTGTAACGGGAGAACCGCTGCGATTGCGCTGCCAGGTCAATTGGCATAGCGCCTCAGTGGAGAAAGCCGAAAACTGACTATCTAGGTATGCGTAAACTGGTCTGCCATCCGAAGACCGCGTCAAGCGATGTGACGATAAAGATTACCCGTGTTAAACGAAGGGCTTTTATTCCTAGCCGAAGTGTGCTATGGCCTAGACCTCGGCCGACCCGGCCGAACACTTCCCACACCGGGGGCTGGTCATCAGCCCCCACAGTCAAACTCCTATGACTAAGTGAAAGGTATCAAGCCACTATAGTCCGATTGCCTAGTTCCTATGAGGCATCGACCACCCCTAGGTACCGAGACATCGGCTAAGGGTCCAGCATGCCTTAAGGAACACCCTTTGTATGACCTACACTGGGGCTGAAGCCGACGACTTGCCACTCTCACTTTAAAATAGTCATATCGGAGGAAAAAATAATTATAAAAACAACAAACATGGAATTTAAAGTCATTTTCATTCAACCAAAAGATAAAGTTTTATACATCATACACTCCGGCATTCCGAAGTACTATCTAGAAATACATAGTGTCCATTGGACACATGGCTTCGGTGGTCCGAGCTCCCGCCTCCACCCCGGCAAAGAACTATTCGGCGGTTCGCGGCTTGTCGGCAGGAGGGCCAGCGGCACATGTCACCGCATCAACCTTTCGGAAGTGCGTCTTCACGCAGGCGTACGCCCTCCACGCTCCTTCAAAGCACGCGGACCTCTTCTAGCGATCCATGCAAGGCACGGCATCTCGAAGACGGGCCGTAAGGCCGAAGAGGCTCTTCGGCATGGCTTCAGTAGGCCACAGCGCGACGCAGAGGTCCTGGAGTGCCGGTCTCGTCATGCGAAACAACTCCACCAGCTGCTTCACTCGATGATTCAGCAGCTGTGCGGATGGTGACCCCGGGAACTGCCCCCAGAAGGCCTTCTCCGCCTCGTGGCCCGCCAGCTGGCCGAAGTACGCCACCGCATCCGCCGCGCTCTGTGGGAGATCCGCAAAGACCTCTGCGGAACACGATAACTGGGTGAGCTCGACACACCCTTTGCTGCCAAACGAACACTGCAGCAAAAATATCTTACCCCAGGCGATTTGCTCCACTTGCTGGAGCACTTCGCGGTCAGCTCGGGCCGAGGTCTTGAGCTCGGAGTGGGCAAGTTGAAGCTTCTCGAGCTCCTCCTTCATTCGTTGCCCCTCCTCCTGAAGATTGTCGCGTGCTTCGAACACGCCCTTCAGGGTCTCCTCAACCTCCAGCACCCACGCTTGGTGCTTCTCCCCGGCTACCTTCTCAGCGGCCCGGGCCTTCTCGGCGGCAGCGGCAGCAGCCTCCTGCTGCTGCACCTCCTCCTGAGCCCTTTCGAGCTCGGCCTTGAGCGTCTCCAACTCCGCTAACGCTGCTGTTGTCAAAACAGTTCGGCCTTAGTTGTTTTCTTTAACAAAACATGTCATACCTCCTTCGTCCAAAGTACAGGGCAAGTTTAAACTTGCTTACCTTGAGACTGCTCGAGTTTCTGGTTCGCCAGGATGAGCTCTTCCTGGGACCTCTCGAGTCTTCGGTTCATCTCCGCGATCTCCTTGGAGACGGAGTCCGGAACCGAGGTCGAAACCTGGCACAAAAAAGAGATCCTTATTACAAAGGGAAAAGTTAAATCACTAAAAGGCTCCAGGACGGCCGCCTCAAGCAGCGCCCTGGGGGCTACTTAACGGGCTCCTACTTAATCAAACGACCCCAATGCCGGTTTCTTGAAACCTACTTCGGGCTCGCGGGCTACTCACTCACTAAGCCGTTTAGCAGGCTGTACTCTTATGTCCTCGGACAAATTCATAACTCATAAATGCTCAAATAAACGAATTAGACTGGATGCATAGACAGAAAGCGTACCTCAAAACCTGCTACGAGGTTCTTGAAAACCTCATGCAGGCCGGCCCCTACGGACTGGTAGCCCTGTAGTGCCGCACCTATCAAGGCACGGTGCTCTTCCTTGATGGAGGAGCCCTTCAGGGCGTCCTCCATCTCTTCGGTCCACCCCGCACCAGCCCGACCTTGGGCAGTTGGCTGGGGAGGAGGGAGGACCTCGGGTACATCTATCCGGGTAGCCTCCACCTGGGGCGGCGGGGCCGAGGTAGATGTTGGCTGGGCCGAGGACTGGCCCAGCCCTTCTTTGATGACCGCGGGGCACTTCTCCCCCGGGTCTTGTTGGGCCGAGGTGGCGACCTCGGCCATGATGGCCACCTCGTCGACCCCCGTCGTGTTAACGTCGGGGGCCAAGGTGGATGTTGCCTCCCCTAGCCCTTCATGCACCGGGGGAAGATCAGCGGGCTCCGGAGTCCCGCTGACGGATGGCAACCCGCTTGAGGAACCACTGGGGATTACCCTCGGTGGACTGCATAAGAAAGGACGCCTTTGTAAGTTCCCCCTTGCCTGGAAATGACTTGTCATATTAACAGGCGAGATGCAAAGACGACGGCTTACCCTCGGGGCACCGGCTTCTTCCTCCCCCCAACGAGGAGGTTTTCTTCTGAGTCGCCGGAGAGTTCGGCCCTCTCCGACGACTTGTTGGCAGCCCCGGACGAGGTTCGCCTCGGCCTCTTTGGGCCCTTCGGTGGCATGCCCACGTCGGCGTCTTCTAACGCCGACCTCTTCTCCTTTGGGGGGGGAACCTCCTCCTTCTCACCCTCCTCGGCATCGCCATCTTGGGCGGCGGAGGTGTGGGTCTCTTCGGACCGGGTGACCAAAGTCCCCCGAGTCCGAGCACTTGACCTCCCCTTCTGGGACTTCGTCCCTTTGGGGGCCACCACGTGCGGCTCCTCGATCAGAAGCGCCGAGAGCAGGGGAGTTGGAGGCTGCTCTGGCAGTGGGGCCGGGCATCGTACTCCTTGTACCCAGGCCAACCACTTCTGCAAAACATCAAACACGACGATTCAAGTAAAAACTTTACTCCTCAGTACAATGAGCAAAGAATAATGATTGGAGGTGGAACCACTTATCGGGGGGGGGGGGGCTCATAGCCGTGTTCGAGGCCGCGGTCCTCCCCTTCCTTGGGGATCTTGTCCTTGGCCAGCTTCATGAGTCTCATCCACATGGCAGCCAAGGTGGAGCGGAAGAAGGAGGTGATGGTGTCCATGTCCTCGGGCTTTTGTGCCCACATCGGGGTAGCCCGAAGTTGGAGAGGGAGTATGCGGCGGTTGAGCATGACGTTGATGACGCCGGTAAGCAGCTCGACCTTCCCCGTGGTGGACCACCACAAGATCCTGTCGATCAGGGTCTCCACCTCTTCTGGCTTCCCCCAGGCGACGCCCTTCTCCTTCCAGGATTTGAGCTTCTTGGGAGGCCCAGCTGAGAAAGCCGGGACCTCGGTTTGACCAGGGGCGAGCGGCTCGGTGATGTAAAACCACTCTCTCTGCCACTCCTTCACCGTTTCGATGAAGGTGCCCTTGAACCAGGTGGCCCCCTAGTTTTTGCTGATCATGGCTCCTCCGCACTCCGCGAGATCTGAGCCGCTAGACTTTGGTTTAATCCCGAAGAGCTTCAACCACAAGCCGAAGTGCGGCTCGCAGCGGAGGAAGGCCTCGCAGGCCGTGATGAAGGCAGCGAGGTGAAGAACGGATTTGGGGGCCAGGTGGTGGAAATCCAACCCATAGTAGTACATTACCCCGCGCACAAAGGGGTGCAGCGGGAACCCCAGGCCTCAAATGAGGTGCGGGACGAAGACCACCCGCTCCCCGGCGTTGGGAGCGGGCACCAGCTGGCCAGCCGCTGGAGCGCGGGCGGCGATGGCGGGGGTCAGATACCCCGCGCTGCGCAGCTCTGAGATGGTCACGGCCGTCACAATGGAGCCGCCCCAGTGCCCCTTGAGGGTGTCGGACATGGCTGGTTGTGAAAGTTGGGCTCGCGAAAGGGAAAGGCGGGCTGGTTGGATCTGGGCGCTGGAGCTAGACGAAGCAGTAGTGGGGGGAGAATGGGAGCGTGGGCGATTGCGTTGTCCTCCTTTTTGCTCTTATAAGCCTATGAAAGGCCAAGAGTCCCCCTCGCCGCGCCGATAAACTCGCTGTTGCCATCAAAAACGCCGTTGAAGCATATGGGGGAAACAAAATCTTGATGATATCCCTAAGAAAGCGGGCACGATCTCTGCCTTGAGGGGATGTGCCAGTAAAAAGGCTGCCTCGAACCACGATTTGAGGGGTAGGCAGTAACTGCTCAGCCCGTCGTGGGGAAAGCCTCTTCGACAAAGTTGTCAGGCCGGATTGGACCGTTCATACCCGAGCGACAGGCCTTCGTGGCTAAGATATTTGTCCTCTTCGGATAGGGTGCGAGCTCGGAGGTACCTCGGATATCATTGTCCTACTGTAATGAATAAAAGTATGAAGGGGAACTCGTCTGTCAAGCCAAGGACTCCGGATCCGAGGTGATATTTTCGGAAAGTCGTCCTCGGCATAGAAGACCAGTGCGGGGGCTACTGATGGTGTCCTAGATTAGGGGGTGCTAACCTAGCTGGCCCGTCTCCTTGGTTGGGCTGATGGGCCCTCGTACGTGATCAAGATGGACTCCGGAGGTTGTACACAGGAAGCGTGATCAAGACTGTCTCTACCGAAGACTTGACGTATACTCCAAGATCTCTCCTGCCGCCTCTCTCCTAAGATACCGACTTTGTAACCCTAGATACCCTCCCTGGCGTGTATATAAGCCATAGGGTTTAGCCCGTAAAGGGGACATCAACACAATATCGCTCACCTAGCCCTAGAAGTTAGACACACATTACGATCTCGAGGTAGATCAACTCTGTATTTGATACATCTCCATCAATATAAACAGAAGCAGGACGTAGGGTTTTACCTCCATCAAGAGGGCCCGAACCTGGGTAAAAATCATCTCCCTTGTCTCTGTTACCACCGATCCGAGATCCACAGCTCGGGACCCCCAACCCCGAGGTCTGCCGGTTTTTACACCGACACTTCTCTTCCTCCCTCAGGAGACGTAGCAACTCGCCGCCTCCCCCGTTGTCCTTGGCGTCACCGGTGGTCCGCCTGCCCCCCTCTCCTCCTCTTCTCTGGTTGCTTGAGCGCCTCTTCGATTCAATCTGGTGGTGCTTCGCCTCCGCATGGTGATGGGTGTCGTCGAGCTCGTCACCTGTACGCGCTCATCCCCCTTGATTCGTCGCCGCTCATCGCTTCTCGCCGGCTGTGGTTGCCGACGACCTTGGGATTTCTCTCCCTCTATTCGCGTGGGGAGGGGAGGGGCGAGGGAGAGGGGAATGGAGAGGACGGGCTGGGTGGGCGCGTTTCCCCAAAATTTGGAAACGACAAACCCTCACCGCTCTCTCTTCTGCTGGTCGGCACTGCCCACCACGTGGCGCGATCTCGCGCTGAGATCGACGGCCGTGTGCGGCCGCTCGTGTTTGCTGAATTGCGCGCGCCCGTCGCGTAGCGTTTAGGTTTCATTTATGTGGGAGCTGAGTTTAGTCCCACCTCACTTATCGACAACCATCAGGACCGGTTTAAATAGTCGGATAGTTCAAAACAAGCAAGCTTCGGTCTTCATTACACTCTTATTAAGGATATGAACTGTCACTATGAATCTTCCCCTGTTCTGTTCCGGACAGAGAAGGTCCATAGTAACGGTGCATATTACTAATGATGGATACCGGTGCTTTTTATTAATTCAATTAATTGTTTTTTTTACTTTTTCATCTATATGAGAGCTAACGAGTAGCAGCAGCCAGGACGCGCTCTCGCAAGCCGCAACGACACAGCCCGCATCATGGCACTGGTCTGATACATCATGTCGTGCAACTACTACTAGTTGCTAGCCTAAATCCCCCCACAACCCGCTGATTTCCACGGTGCAATCGATTACTCCCCCCTCCATCCGCGTGTTCTCACAGAAGCACTGCCGCGGCGCAGCGCTCGCTGTTTTTCGAACGCAGCCTATCAAATCCCACGGTGGATCGGCCATCCCAAGACACGTGTTAGGCCCCCACATGTTTTGGACCTTCTTGCAATATTTGAGACATTTATTGCACTTCTAGGGTTTCAGCACCGGAAATTGCAGATTTGCAAGGCGGCACATGAAATCATGCCCAGAAGCTGAATGGAAAATCCTATTTGATGTCTTTGCGACATGCGTAGGCCTTGTGCAGACGAGGGAGGGGCAGGCCCCGCCACGGGGGGGGGGGGGAGGGGCAAAATTACCTCTTTTTCTCTTTCTTTGTAGATGAAGTGGTATGCAGTGTACAAACGTAGGTGTCCATGAGTCTACGATTCATGGTCCGCATGCAATAAACAAGTGCTTCGTTACCTAGGAAGCTCCCACGGCTCGTTCAATAGTAGAGAGGAGACAGAGAATCATTACAATCAGTATGTGGTTGACCAGAAGAGAAACACTGAATTAGGCAATGGTGCAAGCCAGAAACGGCTTCTCGGGTTGACTGGATTGAAGAACTTGATAATTCAATTTCAGTTCGTCCTAATTGTGGTGTTGCTTTTATCATGTGGTCGCATGTAGACATGAATTGACCACTTTGTTGTTTAGTAAGTAGGCACTTGTGCTAAAGAACTACTTTGTGACTTCAAATGAAGCTTGTGTGAACTATTTAAATAATGCCTATGTGAGTTTGTTGTTAAGCTCGGGTCGACCATATATAAGCCATTTCTGAGTTTGTTGTTAACAATGTGACTTCATATGAAGCTTGTGTATTGTATATTTGTTTTTGCTGCAGAGATCGATGAAAAAGAGGTAGAAACCATACTGGTAACGAATCTTTACCGAGAGCAGCACTCGGAATACCTACCTTTACCGAAAGTGACGCTTGCAAAGTGGCATGCGCTCGCAGTTTGGTTGCGACTTTTCCGAGAGTGACGCTCGGTAAATGGGAGTTGTTGGAACTGGTTTGTTACAGTTAATTAAGCCGAGTGTAACCGCTCTCAGCAAAGACCTGACGGAACCAGCGGCTGATGCATCTCCAACGTATCTATAATTTATGAAGTATTCATGCCATGTTTATTATAGTTTTGTATGATTTTGGTGCACTTTTATATGGCTTTTATATGATTTTTATGCACTAACATATTGACCTAGTGCCCAGTGCCAGTTGTTGTTTTTTGCTTGTTTTTGGTTTTCCAGAAAATCCATATCAAATGAAGTCCAAATGCAGCGAAACTTTTTGACGATTTTTTCTGGAAGGAAACGGACCTAGGAAGCTTCGGGGAAGCAGCAGAAGAGCCACAGGGGCCCCACGAGCCACCTGGGCGTGCCTGCCCCCCAGGCGCGCCCTGGTGCCTCGTGGGCCCCCTGTGGCACCTCTTTGCGTGATTCCAATGCTAAAAAATCATATATATTCAGAAACCCCCGAAAGTTAACCTAGATGAGTTTTTACGCCACCGCAAGCCTCTGTACCTCCACGATCTCATCTAAAGCCCTTTTCCGGCACCCTGCCAAAGGGGGAAATCATCACCGGAGACCATCTTCATCCTACGCCTCCCACGGATTGATAAACCTTAGGTCATCCACTTGAGGGAAAATTGCTACTGTCCTACAAAACTCTGCGCTTGGAGGCCCAACACGAGTCTACAAGAATAAGTTGTGTAGTAGACATCAAGCTCTTTTCTGGCGCCGTTGCCGGGGAGGTGAGTGCTTGAAGGTATATCTTTAGATCTTGCAATCGAATCTTTTAGTTTCTTGTTTTATCACTAGTTTGTTTTATAAAAGAAAACTAAAAAAATGGAATTGAGGTTGCCTCATATTATTCGTCTTTATAATGTTTTTCTTGAAAATGATGGAGCGGAAAATTGTGCTCCATTGATAAAAGAAGAATTCAATAAAATGTTTGGCATAAAATCTTTGAATGATGAGCATGATTGCAATGTTGTTAGTATGAATTCTATGAATATCCAAAATACTAATGATGATTGCACTAGTCATGACAAAAATGTTTCTTATAAGCATGTCAATTTTTGTGGTGTGCATAAAGTTTGTGAAGACATGCCTTATAGGGATGATAGATTTTGTAAGAAGCATAAACAAGATAGAACCAATTTTTTGCTCAAAGTGATAGATGAATTTGCTACAAAATTATGTTCTCTTTATCCTATTACTTGTGAACTTTGCAATAAAGTTGGTCACCTTAATTTCCAATGCATACTCTTTCATGATCGAATCATGGCTAAATATTGTAATGACTTGACCGCCCTTGAACTATATAATGAGCTTTATCTATTTTTGGGGTGTGAAGAATTGACACATAAAAATAGTTGGTTTGAAGTATTCATTCTCACAGACAACATTGAAACTAATCTAAAGGAAATCTATATGTTTTGTATGGTAAATTGCAATGAGAATGCTTATATTGCCAACTATAGAAAGACAGGAAAACCAATAGAATATAAAAGGAACACTAATGAAAGGGTAAAGATTTCCACTTTCCCTCCTATTGTCTCTCATGATGAAATAGGTGACGAGGAGGAGCTTCCTATTCAACCAATCTCATCAATAAGAAGCTCGGAAAAATTGATTAAACCCACACATGATGTGGTGAAGAAGACGAAAAGAAGAAAGAGTAGAGGTAAAAAGGTATCCCTCCCAAAAAATGTTGCTCCTATTATTGTTGTGCCTCATGAGAGTGAATCAAAAATAATTGTGGAAGATGATATACTTGATGATGATATTGCTTCTTTGTCTTATGGTACAATGTCCGAAGGAACTATTGAGGATGATTTTATTATGCCTATTACTCATTATGATGATTATGATTGGGAAAATAATGATACTTCTTATAATCTTGAAAATCTTTTTGGCACCAACTTAGAAATTCTGATGATAATAATTGTTGTACTATTGGTGCTATTCATACTATTGATGATAATAGTGATTATGCTAATGATATGCCAAACCACAAGCTTGGGGATGCTATGTTTGATGAGAATGCCATGTTTGAGAATTTATTTGCTGCAATTAATGTTTGTCCCAAGCTTGGGGATGCTATGCTTAATGAAGATGATCTTTTTAGCCCCCCTACTTTGAATGATCAAATTTCTATGATGATTGCAATATTTATGAAAGTGGGTTTGGATGAGTGTCAACTCTAGATAATAATTATCCCACTATTTTGGAGGGTGTTCAATCTTATTTTAATAATGATAAAAGTGGATTTGTAGAGGTCATAAATTTATTTAATGTTGAATCCACTACTTTGGAAGAGGTTTCAATTGATTATGATGAGAACAAAATTGCTACTTATGATGATTATTGCGATGATACTTATGTTGTGAAAAAGAGTGATGATTGTTATTATAATACTTGTCATAATTATGAATACCCTTTTACTAAACATTACTCTTTTAATGTGGAAACAATTTTTAGTATTCAAGTATCATATGATACTCCCATTATTATGAATGAGAACAAATTTGCTTATGTGGAGAGTAATAAAAATTCTATGCTTGTGGATCATGAAAAGAATGCTTTATGTGATAGCTATATTTTTGAATTCATTCATGATGCTACTGAAAATTATTATGAGAGAGGATCATATGCTTGTAGGTGTTGCAATAATATCAAGTTTCCTCTCTATGTGTTGAAAGTTTTGAAGTATGCTTGTTGTGCCTTCCTATGCTAGTTGATTCTTGCTCCTATAAAATATTTTCTCACAAAATACCTATGCATAGGAAGTGGGTTATGCCTAAATGTGCTTGTCATATGCTTCATGATGCTCCCATTATGTTTCAATTCTTCACTTTTATGTGAGCATCATTAAAATCATCATGCCTAGCTAAAAAGGCATTAAAGAAAAACGCTTTTTGGGAGACAACCCAATACTTATACCTACTGTTTTTGTGTGTTCACATGATTAAGCTACTGTAGTAATCATGTTTTATATGTTTTATTTCAATAATGTGCGAAGTAAAGCCTTTGGGATAGTGTGGATGCTTGTTGATTTGATTCTGTGCAAAAACAGAAACTTTTGCGTCCAGTGCTGGAATTTCTATTCTGTACCGGAGTGTGAAAAAATTCTGAAATTTTTACACAGTATTTGGATACAAATTTTTTATGTTGACCTAATTTTTCAGAATTTTGGAGGTAGAGAAGTATGGTTTTTAAATCGCTCACTACATGTTGTTCTGTTTTTGACAGATTCTGTTTTCGGTGCATAGTTTGCTTGTTTTAGTGTTTCCATAGCTTATATTGAGCAATATAAATTGTGGAAATGATAGACTACAGTAGTAATTATGTGAGAACAATTATGAATCTTGTCTTGACAGTACCTAAGTGGATGATTTATTTTTATCATACTAACCTATCTCACGAAGTTCCGTTAAGTTTTGTGTGATTGAAGTTTTCAAGTTTTGGGCGAGATATCGATATGAGGAGAATAAGGAGCGGCAAGACCCTAAGCTTGGGGATTCCCAAGGCACCCCAAGGTAATACTCAAGGAAGACCCAAGCAACTAAGCTTGGGGATGCCCCGGAAGGCATCCCCTCTTTCGTCTTCAACATTATCGGTAACCTCACTTGGACCTATATTTTTATTCGTCACATAATATGAGTTTTGCTTGGAGCATCATTTTATTTTGTTGAGATTTTATTGCTGCTATCAATAATCATGTTTTGTATCTTTTAGTTCAATAAAATGCCAATTATAGCCTTTACCATGCCCAGTTTGCAAGTTTATGTGTTGCTGTTTGAAAACAGAAAGTTTTCTGTTATGTCCAGAATATTCCTGAATAGTCAGAACATGATAAAAATCTGAAATTTTTACACAGTAAGCATGCATGAGTTCTCTGTCACGTGGTAATTTTTCAGAATTTTTGGAGTTAAGGAAGTATGGATTCTTATTCCCCTTTTACAGACTATTCTGTTTTGGCAGATTGCTGTTATAGTTGCATTGTTTGCATATGTTTGTGTGTTTAATGTTTCTATTTGTGGATAGGAGTATTAAATATGAAGAGGCATTTAGTATTCAATGTTTAATTATAGTTTTTGTGATTTGCTACAGTAGAGAATGTTAGGGTTTTGAGTTGATTTATACTAACTTATCTTACGAGTTCTTGTTGAGTTTTGTGTGGATGAAGTTTTTAAGATTTAGGAGAAGCCATGATATGAGAGGAATTAAGGAGACACAAGAGCTCAAGCTTGGGGATGCCCAAGGCATCCCAATTTAATATTGCAAGAATTCTCAAGCAACTAAGCTTGGGGATGCCCTGGTTGGCATCCCATCTTTCTTCATCAACACCTATCGGTTAGCCTAAGTTTTTGCTTCTTCACATGAGATGTGCTATTCTTGGAATGTCATTTTATTTTGTTTTCTTTGCTGTTTGAATAAAATACTTAAGATCTGAAATTTTTAAATGAGAGATAATCCTCACATAGCTACCTATTTACTTAACTACTCATTTGGTCTTCACTTATATCTTTTTGGAGTAGTTTGTCATTTACTCTTGTGCTTCACTTATATCCTATGAGTAAATTGTTGAATAAATTGAATATCATGAAGTTGAGATAATATGAGCTTCATATGCTTGTATCATGCCTAGTTGTAGCTTCACATTTGGTTTAGAAAGTGAAATCTATTGAAGCTTGACAATCACAATATTGGTCATACAAGCAATTCATGAATGATTAGTATAAGGAAGAGAACTTTCACATATAAATATATTATCTTGGACATCTTTTATGATTGTGAATACCCATTAATTATTTTCAAACTTGAGCAAATTAGTTGAAGTTGGACAAGGAAGACAACGTAATGAGTTATGTTTGGGTATATTTGCATAGAAGTTATATTGTTATGGATCCTCCAACATGTGGTGCTTGCTTAGGATCTTTTGCTAGCCAAAAATTCGTACTAAGTAGAGATACTACTTGTGCATCCAAAAACCCTTAAACCCAGTTTCTTCCCATGAGTTTCCACCATATCTACCTATGGATTGAGTAAGATCCTTCTAGTAAGTTGTCATCGGTGCAAAAAGCAATAAAAATTGCTCCTAAAATATGTATGATCTTTTATTGTAAGGGAAAATAAGCATTGTACGAACTTGTGATGGTAAAGTAATAAAAGCGACGGACTGCATAATAAAGGTTGCTATCACAAGGGGCAATATAACGTGACGTTCCTTTGCATTAAGGGCTTGTGCATCCAAAAATAAAAAGCGCATGACAACCTCTGCTTCCCTCTGTGAAGGGCCTATCTTTTACTTTTATGCATTTACTTTTATGTATTTACTTTTATGCAAGAGTCAATAAGTATTCATTCGCATTTCAACCTCAATTATTCTCTAGTTGGCAAGCATCATGTGGTGGGGAAAGATCCAGGCACATATGGCCAGTCAAATATATTTGATCATGAATTATTATTGTTGACAATTATCTCTATGATAAATAAGTTGGGAGGCGAAACATTAAGCCCCTATCTTTCTCTGTGTTCGATGGATGCCATTTGTTCTAAAAATATGCTTTGAGTACTAGCAATCATAGAAGACTATATGGTAATTGAGTATGTGGAGCTCTTACTTAGACTTTGTTGAAATTAAGTTGAATTGCAATTGTTTTGTGACTAAGAACATAGGTTGTTAAGTTTCAAGAGATTGCATTGTTTGAACCATAACATGTGAATTGATTGCTACTTTATCATGATGAGTTTTATGAGAAAGAGTTGCTGTTATGATGCTAGGAAAAGTGATTGAAATTTTCATTGATCAAACTTATGCACTATGCTAGCATTCATACTTCATAAATTATTTCTTTTATCATTTACCTACTCGAGGACGAGCATGAATTAAGCTTGGGGATGCTGATACGTCTCCAACGTATCTATAATTTATGAAGTATTCATGCCATGTTTATTATAGTTTTGTATGATTTTGGTGCACTTTTATATGGCTTTTATATGATTTTTATGGACTAACATATTGACCTAGTGCCCAGTGCCAGTTGCTGTTTTCTGCTTGTTTTTGGTTTTCCAGAAAATCCATATCAAATGAAGTCCAAATGCAGGGAAACTTTTTGACAATTTTTTCTCGAAGGAAACGGACCCAGGAAGCTTCGGGGAAGCAGCAGAAGAGCCATAGGGGCCCCACGAGCCACCTGGGCGCGCCTGCCCCCCCCCCCCAGGTGCGCCCTGGTGCCTCGTGGGCCCCCTGTGGCACCTCTTTGCGTGATTCCAATGCTGAAAAATCATATATATTCAGAAACCCCCGAAAGTTAACCTAGATGAGTTTTTACGCCGTACCAAGCCTCTGTACCTCCACGATCTCATCTACAACCCTTTTCCGGCACCCTGCCGGAGGGGGAAATCATCACCGGAGACCATCTTCATCCTACACCTCCCACGGATTGATAAACCTTAGGTCATCCACTTGAGGGAAAATTGCTACTGTCCTACAAAACTCTGCGCTTGGAGGCCCAACACGAGTCTACAATAATAAGTTGTGTGGTAGACATCAGCGGCCATGAAGTCACTTTATTTTGCCGAGACGCACTGTTTGGCTCTCGGCAAACTCTTTGCCGAGTGTCCGACGGTTGGTTCTCGGTAAAGTTCTGTTTGCCTAAGAGTTGTACGTCGGGTGGTCTTTGCCGAGAACAATTATCGGCAAAGGCTTTGCCGAGTGTTTTAGGCCCTTTGCCGAGTATCTCTGGCACTCGGCTATGGTTTGATTCGAGTAGTGGCTGCTACACATGTAGGAAACCACTTGCTTCTCTTTTACATGCTCACTAAACGGGTTTCATTACTCCTTGCTACTTGTGAGCTGCGTTGGGATTTCCTCGAAGAGGAGAGGATGATGCAGTACAGTACAGATAAGTATTTCCCTTAGTTAAGAAACAAGGTTATCAATCCAGTAGGAGAACCAAGCAGAACCTCGTTAACAACACCTACACACACAAAAAGAAATACTTGCACCCAACGCGAACAAGGGGATTGTCAATCCCCTCGGCGGTTACTTGCAAGGATTAATTCTGATAGTGATAGATAGATAAACTAAAATACAAAATAAAATAAAAGTAAATAAATTGCAGCAAGGTATTTTTTATTTTATAAATGATAGATAAATGACCTGGGGGCCATAGTTTTCACTAGAGGCTTCTCTCCCGAACACAAAGCATACGGTGGGTAAACAAATTACTGTTGGGCAATTGATAGAAAAGTGCATAGTTATGACGGATTCATGGCAATGATCATGTATATAGGCATCACGTCCGAGAGAAGTAGACCGACTCCTGCCTGCATCTACTACTATTACTCCACCCATCGACCGCTATCCGGCATGCATCTAGAGTATTAAGTTAATAAAAACGGAGTAATGCCTTATGCAATATGACATGATGTAGACAAAGTAAACTCAATTAATATGAATGAAACCCATCTTTTTATCCCTAATGGTAACAATACAAATACGTGTCTTGTCCCTTTCTGTCACTGGGATAGAGCACCGCAAGATTGAACCCATCACAAAGTACCTCTCCCATTGCAAGATAAATCAATCTAGTTGGCCAAACTAAACGGATAGATCAGAGAGAAATACAAAGCTATAATAATCATGCATAAAAGAGTTCAGAGAAGACTCAAATATTTCTCATGAATAATCTGATCATAAACCTAAAATTCATCGGATCCCAACAAACACACCGCAAAAGAAGATTACATCGGATAGAACTCTAAAAGCATCGAGGAGAACATGGTATTGAGGATCAAAGAGAGAGAAAAAGCCATCTAGCTACTAGCTATGGACCCGTTACTCACACATCATCAAAAGGGCAGCAAGGTTGATGTAGAAGCCCTCCGTGATCGATTCCCCCTCCGGCAGAGTACCGGAAAGGGCCTCCAGATGGGATCGCGGAAGAACAGAGGCTTGCGGCGGCGAAAAGGCTTTCTCGTCTGTCTCTCCGGTATATTGGGAATATTTAGAAATTTATAGCGCTGGAATTAGGTCAAGATGTGCCACGAGGGGCCTACAAGCCTGGGGGCGCGCCTACCCCCTGGGCGCGCCTCCCGAGCTTGTCGCTCCCTCGTGACTCCTCTGGTCTTTTCCCGAAGCTTCTAGGGTCCCTTCTGGTCCAAAAAAATTAATCCAAAATTTTTTCTCCGTTTGGACTCCGTTTGATAATGATTTCCTGAAAAGCCAAAAACAGGCAAAAAAAAACAGCAACTGGCACTGGGCACTAGGTTAATAGCTTAGATCCAACAAATGATATAAAATTGCATATAATTGCATAATAAACATCCAAGATTGATATCATAATAGCATGGAACAATTAAAAATTATAGATACGTTGGAGACGTATCACTCCTACAATGGCTTGTTTCTTCTTCTCAGATTCCAGATAATGTTCAGTCGAAAGAGATGGACAACCTCAGGGCCTAACTTACACCTTTTGTCTCATAAAAAATGTACGTGATTTTCTTAATTTGGTTTCCTTTTCCACGTGCAGTGTCAATTTGTTATTCGTTCAAAGTGACATAAAAATGAAGATCCTATAACTGAGTTGATCTTCAGTCCTACACAACACATCTTTTTTAGCGGAATTAATGGCCACAACTTCACTGCATGTTTCATGCTATGACTTATGTATCAAATTTTTATGTTAAACCTGACAATTATTTTTGGTTTTAATTTTATATTGTTGTATAATAACGTCTTTTTTGTTTTGAATGGTTTACAAACAGATGCATATTTGTTCTAGAAAGTGCTATGAATTTTTCTCCCGTTGCGACGCATGGGCATATTTTCTTTCTGCTAGAGCTTAGAATATTTTGTGCGCAAAAAAAAGAGCTTAGAATATTTAACATGTATGTACTACTTTACATGTTGAATATATTTGACTATACTTATTGGAAATATATTTCTTACAAATTGCTCTTACAACAGGGTTAGGCGGTAGATTAAAGTGGCTCCATCATGATTGTTCTTCTGGTATCATTTTCCTTGGACCAATTGATGGTAAATTTCATCGTTCTTATCCTTTTTTGTGGATTGTATTTAACCAAGCATCACAAGAGGTGAGAATTACTATTCAAAGGGATGAAGCATTAACATGTAAATTTCTTTCTAGAGGAATTAATCAGGTAGTATCTGATTTAATAACTTTGAACTAGCTACTATTTTTTAAATAAGGTCGTGTGTTGAAATAGAGGTCGTGGACCCGTGGGGGTCTTGAGCCATGTTCATTGGGCTACGACTGTGTGATTTTTTTTCTCCCGTTGCAACGCACGGGCATGTGTGCTAGTAAATACCAACCTTCATACGGCCGTTTGCCTTTTACTTCGTCGCCTGGATGAATTTGCCAGCATGGGGAACTTCTACTCTTGCTGGGCAGAGCACTCGCCGGTATGCACGACATCATCGGTGTGCACGACGGAGGCCACCAGTGGGGTGCACGAGTTCGTGGTGAAGAACTACGCACTGCTCAAGGGCATGGGCGCCGACGAGTACGTTAGCTCGACCACGTTCAATGTCGGCGGCTACGACTGGAGCATCGACTTCTGACCCGGTGACCGCCGGGCGCCTGGCTACGTGGCGGCCTTCTTGCGTCTCCACGGGGGCGTGGCGGCGGCGACCGGCGGCATCAAGGTGTGGTACCGCTTAAGCCTACGGGAGAAAGGCGGCAAAGTACATGCTGGGCTGCCGTTCCTGATCCAAAATTTTGAGTCGGCTGGTATTGCTTGGGGCGATATCCTGATCGCACGCAGGTCCAAGCTGCGAGGAGACCCCTTCACCATCAGGTGTGATTTGGTCGTCATCAAAATGCCCACCATGCAGGCGTTGTAGCATTTTTCTGTTCTTTTGGCAAAACTCTTTAGGCTGCATTAGTTCATAGTTACTCAAGAGAGTACAAAAGATGCGGTTGTAACCTAGCTAGGATAATGGGTGAATGGCCTCGCCCTGCCCTCTGTATTTGCTTCCGGCTCTTGGTGTAATTTTCTATTTCTATATATGTGACGGGAACCACTGCGATGGACCCAAAGGACGACACCGATGCAGCCCAGTCAAGGCCCAAGAAGGAGAGGAGGCCCAACCAGCGCTACACCGGCCCGACCTGGAGCAAGTGAAACTATATGTAGCATGTGTTGTGTGTGAGTTAGGGTATCGAGAGATCACTAAACTGGCGGCGCCGTTGGGCAATGTACCTCTCCTCCCATCTCCTGGCTCTATTTCCCAATCCCCTTTCTTGCTGACAAACCCTAGCTACCAATTGTATCCCTGGATTCGATAACTGAGAGTAGATCGAGAGGTTGGAATCTTAGAACCATATCATCTGGTATTCAGAGCCACAAATTCCCACCACCAAAAAAATTTCCCCCATCACATTCGATCTGGAGAGGCCGAGGACTCACAGACTGAAGGAGATCATGGTGAATCTGGACCTGCAGAAGCAGATGGAGGAAGCAGCCAAGGAGAGGAGTGGGATCGCAAAGGCACTGCTCGGGATCCAGCGCTCGCTCGACAAGATGGAGCCCACGGTGCCCAAGATGGAGCCGATGCTCCAGTCGCTTGAGTCAGTGGTCAATGAGCTCTCGGCTTGGCGCCCTGAAGTGGACGCGGCGGTGGGGCAACTACAAGCCGACCTCAGCGACATCCGCTTGCAACTTATCAAGATAGCGCTCGGTGCGAGCGCCGTGGGCATGGCGACTGCACCATCTTCATCGGTGATGGCGGACGTGCCGGTCCTGAATCCGGTCACTGGTGCCGACAGCCACGGGCAACTTGGCCACCACGACCTACACGGGCCTCGACGTTGGGGGGGGGGTCTCCCTCTGATGGGAGGGCCTCAACTACAAATTATACTAGTAACACTATACAATTATAAATTACATTGAAATATTATTACATGCATAAAATAGAGCCTCAATTTTCTGGAGTTAGTTTATACCAAGCGGAGGCAAACTAACTCGACTGGCGAAGTTGAGTTTAGATACGCTAAACTCTCTTTACGATGAATGTCTTATTATCATAATGAAATTTATGATAATTAGATTTCAATGTTTAAACCAATCCACGATTTTTCACTTGAAAAATGGGTAGGCGATCTCATTTGCACCAAATCAAACTAAGTGAATCTAGATGAGTATGTCAGCCAATCGAATCATACACGAAAGTACAATCAAAAACATATTTGGTTCTTCGATGATTCTATTACTTAGCCCAACTTGCATGCCACATTTGATATGCCCTAGAAGTTTCTAGGGATATGATTGCCTAATAATATACAGTAGAAACCACTATAAATATTTATGATTTAAAAATCTCTATCACGACATTCAATAATATTAAAAGATATATTGAGACACACATAGATATGTATATACACAATACAATTTACGCAATTTTAGAAAATTGATACGAATTATTTTGTAACAAGAAAAATAATTTTTGGTACATGATACAATATAAATTTTGTAGAATCAAAATTTTCAATGATGTACATTACAATTGTATAACAGTGAATAATATAACTATTATTTGAAAATATTGTTATGTGGCTAAGTAATAAAAAATTATATTATTTTTTTGCGAATAAATAAAAAATTATATTAATTAAATTGTTATATGGTACACTTAGTTTAAAATAAATATAAATGTTTGGTATAAAAAATAATTGTTTTACATCTCCCCGGGCCCAAAAATGATTTGGACCGGCTCTGACGGCGACGTCCGACGATGGTGGGTGACGTGCTTTAACTGACGCAGCCATCGCCGTACAAGTCCTTGAATTGTGCTACGATGGATGGATGTGTACTAGGACGAAGAAGTTCTGCACGTAGTCGATTAACACGGCGAAAGAGCAAGATTTATAGATCGTGCGCGACTCCGAATTAGCCTCCAACTCGGAAGTCCAGTCCAAAGCGAACGCGTAGAGTGGCACTCCTACCGCAACTTGGGAGAACAAGCTACAAATACGGTCAGGTTCTCGTCAAACCTTCATATGATCAGACAGATCGATCGTGTAGTCGAGACGGAGAATTTGACGAAATGGGAAACTTCTACTCTTGCTGGGACGAGCACGCGACGGTATGCACGACGTCGTCGGTGTGCACGACGGAGGCCACCAGTGGGACGCATAAGTTGGTCGTCAAGACGCACTGCTCAAGGGCATGGGCGTCGACGAGACGTTAGCTCGACCACGTTCAGCATCGGTGGCTACGACTGGAGCATCGACTTTTGCCCCGATGGTGATCGTCGGGCGCCTGGCTACGTGGCGGCCTTCTTGCGTGTCCACGGGGGCGCGGCGGTGGAGACCGGCGTCAGGGTGTGGTACCGCTTAAGTCTGCGGGAGAAAGGTGGCAAAGTACACGCTGGGGCACCATTCCTCATCCCAAAGTTTGAGTCGACTGTTATTGCTTGAGGCGATATCCTGATTGCACGCAGGTCCAAGCTGCGAGGAAACCGCTTCACCATCAGGTGCGATTTGGTCGTCATCAAAAAGCCCACCGTGCAGACGCTATAATTTCTTTGGCAGCCGACAAAAGGGACGCGAGAGAGTAGAAAAGATGCATGTAGTTGTAAACGCAATTGACATGTGTAACCAAATTGTACAGAGAAACACAACTACTACAAAAAAAGGTGTATGAAGCAGTTCATGTGTGTTTAGCTCAGTGTTTTCTTATTCTGAAAGTACGTAAGATAGATTGAGTTTCATGAACAATGATTTCATTCTTCGCCAAGGCGGTGAGGCGGCATCGAGCTTTGCTCAGGGCGCCTCATCCATAAATGTAGGGGAAAGTAGGTTTCGGAACGCTTGAGGATTTGGATGTAGTTTTGTTTTTCTATAAGAGTGCGTTTATAAGAACTTTATGGCATTTAATATATAGTCCTTTTCGGAAAAAAAAAACCAGAGCAATTTCGCTCCCCTCCTTCTCGTAATGCCTTGTGAAAGAGCGTGGATGTTTTGACCATACCCTCGCGCTCGACGCGCACAACCACATCTTAGCCGTCGTCGCGCGCCTCGATCGACTATGCGCGTCTCCGAGCTCCTCGGCTTTGACCATGCCTACGCCGACCTCCTCGCCTTGTGGTGGTCATGGCGGCGCTCTATGCCGAGCTCAACGTGCTGGCCGACCTCAAGCAGTCTGCTTGGAAGCTCCCCATCGACAAGGCCCGCGGTGCGCGGCTACCAGCGCAAGGTGGCCAGACTCTAGCTTGGTGTGTCCATGTCAGTGTGGAAGTCAAATGCACAAGACGTGTTCGACAATTTTCTGGTGCATCCCAGAGAGAGAGAGAGATGGGATGAGGTGGGAGATCTATACGGCGCTGCAGGCGCCCATTGGCGCTCCTAGCGCCCGCTGCCGCACCTGGTGGGCCGGCCCAGGAACACGAAGCAAATCTGTAGCGCGAAAAAACTTCAACAAAATTACTACTGCGAGGATTCGATCTTCGGCTGTTTCGATACAGCGCATGTGGCCTAACCACTCGAGTTAATAGAACCTAGTGATAGATTACAACGCGAGAGCTTTAAGTACTTTTGTAGCCGCGCTATTTACTGCACATACATAAAACGTCATTTTTTTGGAAAAAATATGAACAAAATTTCAAAGTTCACCGATATTAGAAAATCATGAATTAGAAAACAGTTCTTGTATTAAAAAAAAGTTCATGAATTAGGAAAAAGTTCATCGATTTTCAAAAAAAGTACATTGAATTTGAAAAAAAAGGTCATCAATTTTCAGAAAAAGTTCATCGATTTTCAAAAAAAAGTTCACAAATTCAAAAAAATGTCCCTAATTAAAAAAAATGTTCACAAAGTTCGTAAATATTGAAAAAAGTTCATCAAATTTGGAAAAAAGTTCATCAAATTAAAAAAAAGTTCATCAAATTTGGAAATAAGTTCATTGAAAAATGAAAAAAGTTCATAGATTTTGAATAAAGTTCATCGAATTTAAAAAAAAGTTCATCAGATTTCAAAAAAGTTCATCGAATTTGAAAAAAGTTCATCAATTTTAAAAAAAATCATCGAAAAATGAAAAAAAGTTCGTCAAATTTGAAAAAAAATTCATCAGTTTTGGAAAAAAGTTCATCGAATTTGAAAAAAGTTGACGAATTTTATTTTTTCATCTAATAAGAAAAGAAGAAAGAAAGAAAAAAATGAAAAAAGAGAAAATGGAAAAGGGAAAAGGCAAAAAGAAAAAGGAAAGAAGAAAGAAAGAAAAGAATAAAAAGTATGTAACTTATCACAATTGGCGGAGTGTCGCTGTGGCTAGTGCAGCGTACATACATGCGGGGGGGCCTGGTTCGATTTTCCACCGGCGCTATTTTTGGCGTTTTAAAGAACCAATTTGGGCCGGCCCAGTGCGGAGGGCCGCAGGCGCCCGAATCGGCAGTCAACTTGCCTGTTTGGGTCAAAACCAAGACACGCCAGCCCAATACCATTTAATTTCTGGTTTTGGATGGAAATTATCCGGTTTGACACGAGGGAATGAATGTCACCTAAAAATTCTTGAGGGACCATATGTAGACTTTTTGGATGGAAATTATCCGGTTTGACACGCGGGGGTGTCGGAGTCCTACGTGTCTAGTGTCCGGATTCCCGCAAACCTTCCACCACTTTGTCTCCAATTTGCGGGAGAAATCGCGTCCGGACCGCGCCGCGGACCGATACAGGACCGCGTTGGATGGCTTCCGCGGTCCGGACAGCGCGGTCCGGACGCATGAGAGAGGTTTGCGGGTCGGCGTTGGAGATGCCCTTACAGCACACACCAAGTCCGGCTGCACCACCTTATGCACATACCAGAGCACCCCATGCTTGTTGCGAGTCCCAACCGTCTACCCGTCTGTTGCTGCTCCTGAATCATGCAACCAAACTTGCCAACAATCACATGACAGTCAATTTGATTAATTAGAGCACTCATCGAGACCAAATTGACATAAAAAGCTGGCACGTGTAACATTAAGGATAGAGAAATGGTCTCGGTGCACTTTATTGTGCCAACCCCTTCGAGAGGTTGTTTTGTACCATAGGCAGTTTTGAATAGTGCCCTTGTGAGTATGAGTATGCTTATTGTAAGACTCAAATCACATTGAATTTACCCGCAACATGCTTAGATGCATCAGTCTAGAACCCACTCCAGATTAGTTCTGTGAGCAGCAAATGTGGCCTTTTCGGTGTCACTTTCATTTGTACAGATAAAAAGGGCCGCACTTGGTATTGCTTGGCACTCAGTGATAGCAATAGTCGTTGCCGTCTCCTCTACTTGCTAGCCACGACAGTCCTCTCCTCCTTGATGACCTTTACCTCACACGAACATCCATCATCCGTTCGCACCGAATCAACGACCCTTGGTAAGTCGTTGAACATATCCAAGACCTCACCACCTGCCATCTTCCTCCCAGGCAGCCACCAGTGGCGGCGCTGGGGGTATTCCTGGGAATTCCTGGAATACCAAAGAATTTCGCCTAAAAAAATACTACATGTATTATACGGTGATGATTTGGCCCACGACTCAAGTGCAGCCCAAACTGCACCCACGGCAGCCACGCACGAAGCCAGACACGCCCGACTGGGCGTCTGGTTAGGCGCGCGAGCAGCCGAGCACCTCGTCGCCCTCCCTCGAATCCCAAATCGATCCCCTTTCCCGTCTCCGAGCACTGGCTGAAGGCGGCGGCGGCAAGCGATTCCAGGACTCCAGGTCCGGCTCCGGCGGCCGGCCCTTTCCTCCGCGGCTCCGGCAGTCGGCAGACCGCCAGTCCGCATCCGGCCTCCCTGGCTCCATGGCTCCACGGCTCACCTCCGGCTGCTGGTGGTATTAATTCTGGCTAGGCCCGTAGGCCGTTACTAGTTAATTTGTTTTTTCTTATTCTTTTCTAGCTAGCTAGCTGTGCATATCCTTCGACTGGGAAATGCGCTTGTCTTTTTTCTCCTTTTCGTCAGGGGAATCTGATGCTTCGACTGGGAGTAGTGCTAGGATTTTAGCTGGGATTATGATCCCCTGCTGCGTGCAATGTGGATACATGTTCGCTTTGGTTAGCTGCATGCAGGTTGCTTGTAATTGTACTGACTGATTCAAGTCAATGCAGCTAGCTAGCCACTCCAGTTTATTGCAGATAAAACTAGCACATCCTTCACTGGAAGCACGCATCATATGTTCACAACATTGCAGAATGTGTAAGGTGCTTATGAGACCAAGTGCAGGTGAAGCATAGAGCATACGTCAAGCCACAGGACTGTTTTTCAAACAAATCTGAAGATTTTTCACTAATTGCTTGTAAATTAAAATTAAACTACTTATTATGTGATTCATTTGCTGGTTATGACCACAAATGATTGCTAAATGGACATTGAACTACTTCTCTTGATCATTTTCAATGATTACTTGTAAATTGAAATTGTTTGTCCAATGTCCAACAGTCCATGCCACATTGCCACTGCCACTGATTTCTACTTTGTTTATGTGATTGTGATGTAGATGAAGAAGAAGGATGTTAGCCTATTTGAATTGTGGGACCAATCTTCAAAGGCAAGGAAAATAACTTCTACATCCACACCAACTCCTCTTTCCGTTGAGGTTGAGAGCAATCTGCAGCTAGCACTAGTGCAAACACATGATGAAGCTCCGCAACCGGAGAGGGAGAGAGGCTCTCCGACCCCAATTGTAGAAGATGATGAAGCGGTTGATGAAGATGATGAATCAATGCTCCAATTCAAAGCAGATTTGGCAACTCTGGAACGTAATCCCGGCAAGCGACTTCCCATATCTTCGTATCATGTCAATGACCAGGATAGAGTTAGAAGGAGATACATTGACTTGGGAGCTTGTCAACCAAAGGATCATAAGTTTGAGATCAGAGATTTTAGTGGACATCCCCGTCTCTTTTGCCCTACTTGGTTTAAGGATCATAAGTGGCTTGAGTATAGTGTGCAGGAAGAGGCTGCTTTCTGTTTTGTTTGCTACTTGTTCAAGGATAAAACAAAAAGTCCTGGAGGAGATGCATTTGTGAACGGTGGGTTTAATAATTGGAACATGAAAGCAAGATTGAAGAGGCATATTGGTGTTGTTACTAGTGCTCACGCTGAAGCTCAAGAAAAATATGATACGTTCACTACACCTACAACATCAATTAGGGAGTCTATTGCTTCAAACACAACACAGTACAAGGTTCTATATAAGCTCCATGTGACATGGACACTCAAGTGTTTGAGATTCCTATTGCGCCAAGGTTTGGCATTTAGAGGGCATGATGAAAGTGATGACTCACTAAATAAAGGAAATTTCCTTGAGCTTTTAAATTGGCTAGCCTATTGCGCCAAGGTTTGGCATTTAGAGGGCATGATGAAAGTGATGACTCACTAAATAAAGGAAATTTCCTTGAGCTTTTAAATTGGCTAGCAGGAAATTTTGAAGAGGTTGATAGGGTGGTTCTAAAGAATGCTCCACAAAACTGCAAGATGACTTGCCATGATATACAACAAGAGTTGATAAAATGTTGTGCCCAGCCGACTACTAAACTAGTCATTGAAGATCTTGATGGTGAACATTTTGCAGTACTTGCAGATGAGTTTAGTGAGTTGTACCAGAATGAACAACTAGCTGTTTGCTTGCATTATGTGGATATAAGAAAGGAAGGACAGTTGTGAGATTTCTTAGTCTTGCCCATGTTGAAGACACTTCCTCTTTGACACTTAAAGCTGTAATTGAGGACATGCTTATGACATACAATTTGAGCTTTGCAATGGTCCGTGGGCAAGGATATGATGGGGATAGTAAAATGAAAGGTAATGCTAATGGCCTGAAGAAACTAATTATGTATGAGTTTCCTTATGCCTATTATGTCCATTGCTTTGCCCATCAACTACAATTAACTCTTGTTGATGTTGCCAAGGAGAGTGGTGATTGTAATTGGTTCTTTCAATAGCTTGCATGTTTGCTAAATGTTCTAGGCTATTCTTGGAAAAATGAGAATGCTTCGAATAGCTCAAGCTGAGGAACTTATTGCTGCATTAGAGTTGGAGGAAGTAGAAACCGGGACAAGTTTGAATCAAGAAATGGGTATTGGAAGGCCATGTGATACTCGTTGGGGCCCTCACTATAAGACTGTCAACCATGTTATCTCTATGTATCCCGCAATAAGGCGTGTTCTCATCAAGATTGCAAAAGAGTATAACGACACAGAGGCAGTAGCAGCAATGACTATGTTGACATCATTTCAGACATTTGAATTTGTTTTCATGGCACACTTGATGCAAGAAATATTTGAATACGCCGATGACTTGAGTAGAGCTTTGCAAAAGAAAGATCAATATATTGTTAATGCTATGGAGATTGTTGATCTCACAAAGCTACACTTGCAATGCTTGCGAGAAGATGAAGGATGGAATGATTTTCTTCAGAATGCCACTTCTTTTTGTGTAAAGCACAAGATCAAAGTTGTTGACATGGCGGGTCCTTACTATCCTGCTGGGAGACCAAAAATAGGGTTCTTTAATGGCGCAATGAATTACCATTGCTTCAAGGTTGAAATGTTTGTGGGTGTCATTGATAGGCAACTTCAAGAGTTGGATGCAAGATTTGATGAGGTAAACACTGAACTACTTACTTGCATGGCAGCATTCAGCCCACGTGATTCATTTGCTGCTTATGATAAAGAGAAGTTGGTTAGCCTTGCTAGAAAGTTTTATGCTAAGGATTTCACAAATGATGAATTGTCAAGACTATGTACATTTCTCATGTCCGTATGGATAAAAGGTTTAGCAATTTGAAGAATCTATGTGAGCTTTCAGTTCTGATGGTTGAGACAAGAAAGAATGAACAATATTACATTGCTTACAAACTTCTTAAGTTGGTGCTCATCCTTCCGGTAGCCACTGCTAGCGTTGAGAGGGTATTTTCCTCAATGAAATACGTGAAGAATTCACTAAGAAACAAAATGGGTGATGAATATTTGAACAATTGTTTGGTTACATTCGTTGAGAGAGAATTCTTCAAGCAAGTGAAAGATGAGGATGACATCAATCTCTTCCAAAAAGGGGATCGTAAAGTTATATTGTAGCTGCTAGCCCCTCCTTTCCTCTCAAACAGCTGCACGCAGCAGCCTGAGCACCTGCGGCTATTGCAGCAGCACCACCAAAACAACTTCAGCAGCAACAGTTCCAGTAAAACCCTCGACAGCGCATCCCGAGCGCACCACTTCCTCTTCCTACAGCAGCAGCAGCGGCACCTCCTCCAAGTGCCAGCTGCGCGTGCACCAGCACCTAGCAGTTGCGCCTTCACCATCTTGGTGGCCTGCCCAAGCCGCAGCCGGCCACGGCGGCAGCTCCCACGACGCCCTCCGGATGAGCCCGTCGAGCTCAACGACGTGCGCGGCCTCCTTCCGCTGCTGTAGCGCGCACAACCACACCGCGTCCTCCTGCTCTGCCTCGGACGCGACCAAGTCGATCTGGTCCACGTGCCCGTGCTGCTCCTCGTGGAGATCCTCGTCCATTGCGCCAGTCCAAGACTCTGGGCTGAGCCTCCTCCTGCACCAGATCCAGCGACGTCCGGCCCTTCCTGTCAGGGGCCTCCGCCTTGGCGCCTAGCTCCAGCAGGGCGCGCACGTCCAGTGCGAGCCCCTCAACAGGTCCCCTCCACTCCACGCGCGCCCCCACGCTGCCCCAGGCCATCTCACTGTGCGCCCCCACGCTGCCCCGGGCCACCTCGCTGCGCCTTCCCGCATCGCGTACCTCCAGCGCGAGCACCGCACACACACACCTCCGGGACGCCCCACCGCCACCTTCTCCACCTTGTCCTGGTCTGATACCATGTTGGATCTCACCTCTTTAGCCTCCCAAGCTCTCACTGGATCATGGGGGTTGGGTTCTCTGTGTGGTGTGTCGCTCACACCCTCCAGGCCTGGGAGCTCAACCTCCTCTAGGTCACATGGGCTTAAGTGGATGGGCCTCATACCGGTTCAACACTACCAGGGAATTACTATACCAGTAGGGTCTAATGGGTTTCTCAAAAAAAATAAAGTAGGGTCTAATGGAATGACACCATTAAAACATGCATTATTCCTGGTTTTCCACAACACCCAAATGACCGCAGATATACCACTTGCAATCACTCCTCTAACACTAACAGGAAATTCATTCAACCATCGAGCAATATCACCACCAAACGAATCTGGAGTCTCACGAAACCGAAAGCAGATTTTACTACATTGCAAATATAACTAGCTACAGGACAAGAAAAAAAATAAATGATCTGCATTTTCATCTAAGCTACAGAACATACACTTAGCATTACCTTGCCAGCCCCTATGTAAAAGCACTTCCTTTGTCAGGACACTATACTTGCTAACGAACCATAAGAAAACCTTGACTTTAAGAGGGATTTTAATAAACCAGAGATCTTCCAAAGGGCATGGCACCTGTCTAGCCTTATTAGCATTATATATGGACTTTACTGGGAAAAAAAACAGATTTCGTGAGAGTCCACACACACTTGTCATGCCCATCAGTAAGTTGCACTCCCGCACAGTCAGTTTTCATTTGTTCCCACATCACAGCTAAATCCCCCCATAAAACTCTCCTAAAGCTGAAGCTAGACCACCCTTCAGTAAACACTTTCGCCACTCTACAATTCTTATCATTACAAAGATTATACAATCTGGGATATTGTCAGATGCTTGGGAATTAGGAGGGTTGGGAGTTGACCGTAGGTTGTAGCTGTGCTCTACGGGAGGACGAGGCTTGAAGCCTCGTCGCCCCGTGGCAGGAAGGAGGAGAGGCGCACAGGGCGCAGAGTAACAAAGTTGTGTTTTTTCTTGCTTGATTCGTTCCTCCACAGGGGGCCAATATAAATAGTCAAGTTACATGACGACTCCTACTAGAAATAGAAACAGACTCCTACTTGGTTTAGAAACAGCAGGGAAAACCTTCTTTGGGACAGAAAACCCTTCCGTTTCCAAACCTGATACTAATCTGGACACCCCTTGTCCGCTGGCCTCTTCTCTCTGGCTATACGTCTCCTATACGTACGCCCCCACATGACATCTCCCCCTCCATTCTGAAACAGCTCGTCCTCGAGCTGGAAGCTTGGATAGCGTTCTTTGAAGGCTGGAACATCCTCCCATGAAGCATCAGACGCCGGTTGGCCCTCCCAATGGATGAGAACCTGCTGCATACCCCTGAACAGTCGGGAACGCAGCGCCTTTGAAGGTGTTGGCTGAACACGGCCTTGGAAGATGGCTGGTAGCACCGGCGGAGCATCTGGAGGAGGGCCTTGGTATTTCTTCAGAACACCCACATGGAAAACATCATGGATGCGGGCGCGGGGCGGAAGCTCCAAACGGTAGGCAACAGAATCAATTTTGGCAAGGACTTTGTAGGGACCAAAGTACTTAGGTGCGAGCTTTCCCTTTGCAGCAGATCCAAGGAACGCTGCTGGACGGTGCTGCAAACGCAACCAAGCCCATTCGCCGACCTCAAACGAAAGTTCCCGATGCTTGCCATCATAGTAATGCTTGTAGTGTTGCACAGCCTGAAGGAGACGGTCACGAACATCGAGAAGAAACTGGTCGCGGTCTGCGATGTTGCGCTCCACAGCCTGATTGCGCAGCTCACCCGGAGAGTATGCACGAAGGAAAGGCGGATCACGGCCATACACCACACGAAACGGCGTATCCTTGAGAGCTGTGTGGTAAGATGTGTTGTAGCAGTACTCTGCCCATGGCAGCCACTGAAGCCACTGTCGGGGCCGGTCGCCAGTGAGGCAGCGTAAGTACATAGCAATTACCCGATTAATGGCCTCCGATTGGCCATCGGATTGTGGGTGAAAAGCTGAGCTCATGTGTAGGCGAGAACCGGAAGCAGCAAAGAGAGCCTTCCAAAAGCCAGAGGTGAAAACGACATCTCGATCAGAAACGATGGAGACTGGTACGCCATGCAGACGAACAATGTCGGCAAAGAAGGCCTTGGCCACCGTCTCAGCTGTGCACGGATGCGCCAACGGAATGAAATGTGCATATTTGGAAAAACGATCCACAACGGTAAGAATGACACACTTGCCGCCCACTTTTGGTAACCCCTCGATGAAGTCCATGGCAATGTCCTCCCAAATCCGAGACGGTACTGCCAAGGGCTGAAGCAAGCCTGCTGGATGGAGCTGCTCAGTCTTGTTACGCTGACAAACTAGGCAGTTGCGGATGTAGTCCTGAATAGCTGTCCGGGCCTGTGGTAGATGGAAGTCACGACGAAGACGGTGTAGCGATTTCTGAATACCTTCATGGCCGGTATCATGGGATGCTGCAAGTATATCTGCCACAAGTGGGGAGGAAGGTGGCACATAGGCACGACGCTCAAAGGTGACAATGCCATCAATGAGTGCCCACGGTGGTCCCAGCTCGCTATTCTCTAGTTGTTCACGGAATGCCATGAGAGCTGGGTCAGTGTGTGCAGCCCGACGAAGTTCCTCAAATAGATCAAAGGTAGGACCGCTTATGGCGCACACATGGGCATCAGAAGCGTCACGCCGCGACAGTGCGTCAGCCACAATATTCTGTCGGCCAGGCTTGTACTCTACGGTAAAATCAAAGCCCGGGAGCTTGCCGACCCAATGATGTTGTGGGATAGTCGCGAGGCGCTGGTCGAGAAGGAACTTGAGGCTGTAGTGATCGGTTTTGACAATGAAGGCACGACCCCAGAGATATGGCCGCCAATGTCGCACAGCTTGTACTAGACCAATGAGCTCGCGCTCGTATGCAGCAAGGGAGGCGTGACGAAGAGCAATAGGTCGACTGAAGTAAGCAACAGGCCCCGCGCCTTGGTGTAACACTGCGCCGAATCCCGAGCCAGAGGCATCACATTCCACAATAAATGGCACGGTGAAATCCGGAAGTTGAAGCACCGGTGTTGTAGTCAGGGCAGTCTTCAACTTTCTGAAAGCATGTGTGGCCTCCTCAGACCAGAGAAATCCATCCTTTTTGAGCAAGGCTGTGAGGGGTGCTGCAATAATGCCGAAATCACGGATGAACTTCCGGTAGTAGCCGGCCAACCCCAAAAAACCACGGACTGCACAAACTGTGCGCGGCACCGGCCAGTCAACAACAGCCATGACCTTTTGACTATCCATGGCGACACCGTCGATGGAGATGACGGGACCGAGGTACGTAACCGACTCCTCCCCAAAAGAGCACTTGGAGCGCTTGAGAAATAACTTGTGCTGGCGCATGAGCTCCAAAACGACTCGCACATGTCGAACATGCTCGGACCATGAAGAGCTGTAAACCAAAATATCATCAAAAAATACTAACACAAATTGGCGTAAGTGGGGACGAAGTACATCGTTCATCAAAGCCTGAAAGGTCGCCGGCGCATTGGTGAGTCCAAAGGGCATGACAAGGAACTCGAACAGGCCCTCGTGTGTTCGGAATGCCGTTTTGTGGATGTCCTCGATATGCATGCGCACCTGGTGATAACCAGAGCGCAAGTCCAGCTTTGTGAAGAAGCGGGCGCCCTTTAGCTCGTCAAGTAGCTCGTCTACTACAGGAATAGGGAACTTGTCCTTGATGGTGTTGGCATTGACGCCACGAAAATCGACGCAGAATCGCCAGGAGCTGTCGTGCTTCTTCACCAGGAGAACAGGCGAAGAGAACTCAGAAGTGCTGTGGCGGATAAGGCCGCGCTCCAACATGTCCGCGCACTGTCTCTCGAGCTCATCTTTTTGGATAGCCGGGTAGCGATATGGCCGAACAACCACCGGTGCGGTACCAGGCACCAAGCGGATGCGATGGTCGTGAGTGCGAGGCGGCGGCAGGCCCCGAGGCTCTGCGAAGATGTCAACATAGTCAGCGAGGAGGCTATCAAGAAGCTCCCGCCCTGAGTAAGCGTGAATGTGGTGGGGGTGGGTTGACGCCGCGATACCGTACCACTCCACGCGATGGTCGGACCGCCAGAAAGACATCCAGAGACGCGTGAAGTCCCAAAGTATGGGCCCTAGTGTCTTGAGCCAGTGTGTCCCGAGAACGACGTCAAACCCACCCAAGGGGATGGCGTAAAGATCGACGAGGAAGTCTTCTTGGCCTACGGTGATGGCAGCCTGTCGAACAAGACCGCCACATGTGACGTGATCTCCATTGGCTACTGTCACGCTGAGGCGACGTCCTGTGGAGATGTGGCTGCCCACTTGTGCAGCAAGCTCCTCGTTGGTGAAATTGTGAGTGCTACCGGAGTCGAGGAGAGCGACCAATTCGCGCTCGCCTACGCACACCACTAGCTGCATTGTGTCGCTGGTACGTACGCCTGTGATTGCGAGCAGCGAGATCTGTAGGTTGTCGCCGTCGTCTTCCTCGTCGTCGTCGGCAGACTCGATGTAGAAGAGGCGTTTGCAACGATGTCCCCGGACATACTTCTCGTCGCAGTTGAAGCATAGCCCCTTGCTGCGTCTGTCCTCCATCTCAGCGGCGTTAAGCTTTTTGAAGACAGGCCCACCTCCGGAAGAGGGGTCGCTTGTGGCAGCACCTGGGGCTGCTGGAACAAGGCGTGGAGGACGGCCCTGGCGCGTCGGAGTGGCAGCAGTAACGGTGGTCACAGCGGCGAGGTGCTCATAGGAGACGGCCATGTCCATAGCATCCTCAAGAGTAGCTGGACGCAGCAACTCGACCTGTGTTTTCAGTGGTTCACCTAGATTATTGGTGAAGATGTTGCGCTCCTCGTCATCTGGGATGGGCTTGATGCGGGACAAGAGTTGGAGGAATTGTTTGGTGTACTCCGCCATCGAGCCCGTCCGACGGAGGGAGATGAGCTCACCGAAGGGATTGGCACGTGTGGGAGGGCCAAAGTGCTGGCTGACCCGTGCAACGAAGTCTGACCAAGTTGGCCGGCCAATCTTCTCCTCTAGATGGCCATACCATAGGGCAGCCACATCTGTTAGATGGTACGAGGCCATCCAGGTCTTGTCCGTGTCGGGCGTGCGCTGGCCGAGGAAAAACAAATTGCATCTAGTCAACCATGGTCGAGGGTCGCCTTCACCGTTGTAGGTAGGGAAGTCGAGCTTGTAAAGGCGGGGTGGACGCTCATCAGCAGAACCAAGTGGAGCCTGCGACCTAAGTGGACCTCCCGCGCGGGCAGCCGCTAATTGGGTGTCGGCGGCGCCGAGGGAAGGCTCGCCACGGCTGGCACGCTCCAACCTGGTTATGGCCAGGTTTTGTGCACGCTGCTGTTGTGATAGATCGCTGAATTCTGTTCTGAACGCCGTCAGGGCGTCGATGACATCCTTTAGGGCCTTGGTCATGTCGCTGCGGAGGAGTTCGACGCCCTCGGCTAGATCGCCCAGATTTTGCTGGACGTCCTCGAAATCGGCATGTTCCTTGGCAGCAAGGTCTTCGAGGGTTTGAGGAAGATCAGGCTTCTTGGGAGAGGTCGACATGGTTGCCGGCGCAACGGAGATCGATGAATCTGATACCAAATTGTCAGATGCTTGGGAATTAGGAGGGTTGGGAGTTGACCGTAGGTTGTAGCTGTGCTCTACGGGAGGACGAGGCTTGAAGCCTCGTCGCCCCGTGGCAGGAAGGAGGAGAGGCGCACAGGGCGCAGAGTAACAAAGTTGTGTTTTTTCTTGCTTGATTCGTTCCTCCACAGGGGGCCAATATAAATAGTCAAGTTACATGACGACTCCTACTAGAAATAGAAACAGACTCCTACTTGGTTTAGAAACAGCAGGGAAAACCTTCTTTGGGACAGAAAACCCTTCCGTTTCCAAACCTGATACTAATCTGGACACCCCTTGTCCGCTGGCCTCTTCTCTCTGGCTATACGTCTCCTATACGTACGCCCCCACATGACAGATATTTATCAGCTAAGCAAACATCCCCTATCCAGAGATCTTCCCAAAACCTGGTTCTCTCACCATTGAAGATTTTTTTCCTACAAAACTTTAAGAAGATCTTTCACTCTCATTAATCCAAACCAGAAGTGGGAGTGCATAGGTTTCAATTTACACCAAGACAAAGTAACATTACTAAGGTATTTATTCCTAATTAACTCCTACCATAAACCCTCCTCATTTTCAAGCTTCCACAGCCATCTACTAAGCAGCCATCAAATCATCACAAGTCAAGTCCAAGAAATGCTGGAAAAACTATATGGGAAACCCATCAGGACCAGGGGATTTATTATGTTTCATCTGGAAAACAGCATGTTTTACTTCCTCAACTGTAAAAGGTTTGATCAGCAACTGCTTATCTATATCATCAAGCACACATTGTACAGGAACATCTAAAGAGACATTAATAACACTAGCATCTGGACCAAAGAGCTATCTATAGTATTTAGTGGCATACTTTAGTATGTTATCATCCCCTACAATCAAACCCTCCTCTTGTTGTAGAGATAAAATCTTTTTTTTTTCGTTTTCTACCACTAGCTTTAGCCATAAAGTATTTAGTAAGAGAATTTCCCTGGTGCAGATCAGTGTCTTTTGACTTCTGATACCACTTCACCAGCTTCTCCTTTCTAATATGTTGTTACTGCACATCTATAACTTTTCTAGTGTTATACTTGTCTATAGATAAACCCATAATTTCACTCTCTTTGTCAATATCATCGATAGCAGTTTCCAAATTCTTCCTCTGTTTTCTATAAAAACTTTCATAGTTAATGTTCCATCCTTTCAACTTTCTTCTCATTACTCTAGCTCTATTCTGCCACTTATCTAACTTAGTTGTACCAAAATGAAATGCATTCCAAATTTTACCGACAACCTCACTTAGATCCTCTCTAAGAAAACAGCATAACTCAAACTTAGAAGGCTTTACAATTTTAGGGATATTTAATGCCAAATTAACAACTATAGGCGAATGATCAGAGAGAGTTCTAGGCAAAGTTTTCACAGGTACAAGAGGAAATATTTGCTCCCACCCATTATCCATTAAAATCCTGTCCAATTTCTTAAATAAAGGAGAGCTGTGATTATTACACCAAGTAAAACGACCACTTGCAATCTCCACCTTAAACTCCCAATGCTCAATAATAGTATTAAAAAGATTAGACCATTTATTTAATCTCCTAGCCCGACTACTATCACTAATTAAAGTCTCCTCCAACTAACAGAGGGAGCTCAGTACAATCAAAAATATGCACTAGCTCAACCAAAAAGGCTTCCTTGTCTCTAGCATGAGCAGCCCCATACACAGTAGCAAAATTCTGTTTGTTATTAGAGCTTTTCTCTCAATTGTCATTCTAGCATGAAAATCACCCGATTCAGCTTCCATTACTCCTAACATAATACCACCACTCAGTCCTACTGATGGAACACATACCCAGGAAAAATTCTTCCTACCACTAATGTTATTTAACCAATCAGCACGATAACTAATTTTCTTTGTTTCCAGCACACATACAAATAAAATATTATGCTCTACAATAGTTTCTTTAAGAAACTTTACTTAGCCTCCCCCATGCCCCATACCTCCCGCATTCCAAACTTTACTTTATCAGCCTCCCCCATGCCCCATTACCTTTACTTGCAACGTTAAAAACAGGACCTCTATTCTTTACTTTAAATATAGGTTTACCTATTTGAGCAAGATCATTACTTACTGATCCTATGTCCAAAGACTCCAAACTATCCTCCTCACTATCATCATCATCATCATCAGAATATAATTTCTGTAATTCCTCTACATTAAAACTATTTTTCTTAGAGCCACTACAAAGCAAATCTTTACTGTTCTTACCAAAGCTAGCCTCAAATAAATTGCATCTAGCTTCTTCTAGTTTTTTTTAAAACTTCTACAGATTCCTTAATTTCCTTCTCATTTCCACCTAATTTAACACCCGCAGTAGAAGCTAAACTTACTAGTTTTTCATGTGCAGCATTTAAACTGTAGGAAAATTTAAGGAAGTAGACTCGCCAATTGGAACTTCCAAATTCTTCACCTTAGCCCTGTCCATTGCTTTCTCCATAACATGCTGGTCTGTCACATTCCTGCTAGTCCTCCTCCTATTCTCATCCACTATATTATCCTTTTCCTTGCTGACATTTCTCAACACACCTCCAAGCTCCACTTTTTTTGCTTGTAAGATCTGGTCTCTATTTGAATTTTCCTCCCCAAAATCACCTCCAACCAGTTGTGATCCTATAGCCTCCTGCTCCTCATCAAGTCCTCTGTTTACCTCTGCAATCACCTGTGTGCTAAGCCCCAGTCCTCTTGCAAAGCTGTCAGGATCATCCTGCATATCCTGAGAGAGCCCCTGGTTATTAGCACTAGAGGCACTGCTTCCACTGTCAGTATCTGAGCATTCCACACCATCCAACATTCTGGTATCTTTTGCAGATTGTTTATTTATTTCCTCGACTCCAGTACCTGCTGCTGTCCCAACATATTTTTCTTTTGCAGCATTTTTTGTCTTAAATCCAATTCCACAGTGAATACAAAACAGGACAGTTTTACACTCTTTCACAACATCTACATGCCTGGGTTGAGCACGGCGAAAACATCCAGCCTTCTGCCCCTCTTCATTACCAGTACCCCTGATCCTTGTGGTTCATACAGAACCTATCACCTAACTAGTGCATCCTTAGTTATTGCTTCCTTGGACTGACCACAGCTAGCAACAGAAATCTAAAATATCACTAATACATATGTTGAAATGGTTACGGTAGATACAAGGACGACCAAAAAAATGCACGGGTTTAGTAGATTCATAAATGTTTAAACTATCCATGAAACAGGAAAGAAAAACAATGTTAACAGAGGGAATGATACATCGTCATGTTGCTTTGAGGCTGCTGTCCAAGAAGTTGTGCCACTAGGTCAGGGATTGATAATACGATTACAATTTCACATTAAATGGTAAATCGATCCACAGATCTTACTTTCACTCATTCAGAATTTTTAACAAACAATTAGGACCGACAACTGAGTGGTCATGGACTAATTCGGGAGAACTTCCAAACATCTACCGCACCGAATCACCGACAAAAATGTTCAATCAGTGTAATACACACACACACACAAGACAAACAAGACAATGTACCTTCCTACTCCAAACTTGAGGTGGAGATAACCCTGGCGCCATCTCTATCAAGCTGCGCGACGGTGGCGGTGGCTTTCAGCTTCCCCACTGAAAGGAAGGCGTCAACCATCCTCTGGGCGATCTCCTCCCCCTTCTCCTCTCCCTCGATGACAGCCACGGCGGTCGGGCCCGCTCCGCTGATGGTGCATCCCAGCGCTCCGGCTTCCAAGGCGGCGGCCTTCACCGCGGCCATGCCAGGAATCAGAGGCGCCCTGGTGGGCTCGACGATGAAGTCAGAGGACATCGCAGAACCGATGAGGGCCGCGTCACCCTGCAGCACGGCGGCGACAAGCGCAGCAGCCTGGCTGGAATTGCGGACGTGGTGGCCGAGGGCGACGTTCTTGGGCAGGGCGGCGCGCATCTTGCTGGTGGGCGCTTCGAACTCAGGGGTGACGAGGACGAAGCAGAGGCGGAGTGCGGGCGGGCAGGGGAGCTGGACAAGGCGGAAAGGGTCATAGCTCCGCACGAGGACGAATCCCCCGAGGATGGCCGGGGCGATGTTGTCGGCGTGGAAGCCGCTGACGGCCTTCTCGGACTCGAGCCCGGCGAGCACGAGGTCGTCGCGGGGGAGCAGGGAGCCGAAGAGCGCGTCCACGGCCTTGGCGGCGGCCGCTGCGGAGGCGGCCGAGGAGCCGAGGCCGGAGCCGAGCGGCAGGCCCTTGGCGAGGCTGAGCGAGACGCCGTGCGAGCGGACGCCGAGGGCGCGGAGCGCGGCGACGGCGGCGATGCCCGCGCAGTTGCGGAGCGGGTCGCGGGAGAGGCGGTCGGCCAGGCGCGGGCGGGACGGGGAGGTGATGCCGGAGATGGCGACCGTGCCGGCGGGCAGCGTGGGGTCAAGTGTGGCGGTCACGGTGTCGCCGAGGGAGAGCGAGGCGTCGAAGACGGCGCAGCCCAGGAAGTCGAAGCCCGGGCTGAGGTTCGCCACCGTGGCCGGCGCGAACGCCGTGACGGACCTGAAGGCCGGGGGCGGGTCGGCCGATGCCGCCGCGGCGGAGATTCTGAGCTTGATCGAGACGCGAAAGGAGAGCAGCGTTGCCTTGCGGGTGGAGGGGAAGGAGGATGGCGCGGTGGCCGGAGACGCCGCCGCCGCCGCCATTGCGGGGGGTGGCCGGTGCGCGCGTGGGTGGGTGGGGTTTGGGGAAAAGGTTTGGGCTTGGGCTTTGGGAACAACCAGAAGTTTGAAGAGTGACCGACAGGCGTGGCCCGCCACCACCGCGGCTCCAAGAACAATCTCCACCACCAACCGGCGATGGCGATGGCCGCCCTGCTCGTCCTCCTCCTCCTGGCCGGGGGCTCCGCGGCCGCGTCGCCGCCGCCGCCGCCGTGCAGCCGGTCGTGCGCGACGCTCAATTGCGACTGTGAGCCTCCTCGTTCTCCCCTGATCCGGTCAATCGAGTGTGACGATTTCTTTCTGATCTGAGCATGCTCTGACCATGGCTGGGATGGGTGGCAGCGGTGGGGATCCGGTACGGCAAGTTCTGCGGCGTGGGGTGGAGTGGGTGCGAGGGGGAGGAGCCCTGCGACGACCTCGACGCCTGCTGCCGCGACCACGACCACTGCGTCGACAAGAAAGGTACTACCATACATACATCATCCCCTTTCTAGCTTCAGAAAGAAACAATGGCGTCTGGATTGGTCAACCCAGGCCGCCATGAACAACCATGCACTGCACTGTGTCGTTTGGACATGTGAATTCGAATGGCACTGACAGTTAATAAGATGAGCATTGGCTAGACAGATTCAGAATTCAGACTTTCAGTTGCTGCTGGCTCTACTCTGCTCTCTCATTTAGTAATGGCAATGCAGCGGCAGGTTGGTTCACAATTGCCTATATGAACTGATGTTTTCGCCCATCTGTCGCTCAGTGATAAACTGTGTGTGGTTAATTTACTAGACAAACTGCCCAGCTCTGTAGCATGCACACCAGAATGCATCGGGACAACCGGACAAGTTACATTTCTAGTCGGCCGTTTCCTGTCAGTATACAGCTATGCTCTCCACCAATTCCCTTCTAAATTCCACATGTTATGTACTGTCGAGTCGTGCAGCCTATATGAACTGATGTATTGGCAGTTTGGGTTCAAGGGAGTGTTCAAAATTGCATCAGGTTGACATGGGTCACACTATTTTACCTCCAAACGACGGACGGCACCCGCTAGATCGATTAATGCCATCTCTACATTCCTATAATTATATTGCATTAGGAAAAGTCACATCTTTTATTTTATATTTGCCAATCTGCGGCTGTGTCTTCACGGCTTTGCAGTTCCCTGTTAAATTTCATGTGTACATTGAGTAATGTACAGCTAAAGAGTCGCATGGATTGGATGATGCACATTGGTGTTTGGGTTAAAGGGGGCAATTGTTGAACAAATTGCATCGAGGACTTCATATGGGTGACACCTCTTTTTACCATCAGATGACAGATGACACCTGCCAGATCAATCAGAGCATTCCCCACATGCCAATAGTTACATTGCTTTGTTCATCTTACACCATGGAACCAGTTTCGCCGGGACATGTTTGCATGCATGAAACACAACGGAAATATGATGCTTGTGATGCGAAAGAAAGTTTGCGCTCAAACTGTTTATCTGAAGATCTGTACTCTGAATCCTCAATCTCATGGTTCTTTTTCTTTGCATAAATGTAAATTGAACAGGCCTGATGAGTATCAAATGCCATGAAAAGTTCAAAAACTGCATGAGGAAAGTGAAGAAGGCTGGCAAGGTCGGCTTCAAGAAATGCCCGTATGAATTGGCTATGGCGACGATGACTCAGGGTATTGACTTCCTTTGATGATTATACTGTAATTTTACTTCTATTGGTGAAATCACATTGTTTTGGGCAGCCATAGAGATAATTTTAGCTTGCGGCGCTGTTTGCAGCATATAGTATCAGATCTTCTGCCTGGGCATTTATGTAAACAGAGTTGCCTTATAATTGAATTGAAATCTCATCATTCTCCAATTTGAGAATATCTCTTTCTTCATGGTATCCGTCTAATTGTGGTCTGCTTTGATTATTGTTTTTCTAGTTATATCTCTGCTCCTTGGGTCATTGAAATACTGGAGGAATGTGTTGATAACATAGATAATTTTTTTTGCTAAAATAGCCAAGTTGGAGATACAATGATAAATTTATATCGAGGAGGTGTTCATAGATCATACATTTATTATTAGTCCCCTAATTTGGAACAGACAGATAATTATTGCACCAAAATAAATAGATAAAAGAGGTGCTAGTACTTTGAATTGAACCGCATACATATGATGCCACCAAGAAATATACTACATTTTAGAGGATAGAGTCTACGTAGGTGTCAAGACTTTTGGATTTGTGCTTGATCATCCGGAGCTGGATCCTTCTAGCACCACCTCCACACCGGTGAGCAGGACCACCGTGTCAACGCACTCGGTCCCTTTGTCCCATCGTTCTGTTTGAATGACGTCGAAGCTCCTATGGATGCAGAACATACCGTCCTCGAGGTACACCACCCTGCGGTACTGTTGGTGCCATCTCAGTGGTGGGTCGATGTCGAACCACGCGTGCCGCAGCGTCGGGGCCCACCCGTCCATCCTCATAGCAAGACTACAACAAGGTGATCTCACCATCGTCACCTCTCAAAAGCTTGATGTTCAAGATACTATCAGTTGCTCTAAGATCTTTCATCTAAAAGTTATTACACCTCCGGTGTAAAGTCCTACAACATGATACAATGCACAACAAGGGTCAATACATTAAATGTATTGACAAATCATACTAGCATAATGTAGATTTTGATTAACAAAAAACCAATTATATGTTGATGCTACTTTTGCAACAATCCTCAGCTTGTGGTGCTATCCTCGATCGATGCATGGTGATGCCCTCTTCGGCCTTTTTCGTGGATATGCGCCCTTGTTCGATAGCTCTCGTCCAACACTCTGCCTTGCTGTTGCCAATGAAGATGTTCGTATGGTCGGTCATTCGTGCTTGTGGGTCTGCTCCTATTGCTTCTCCTTTGGCAGCTTGGGCACCTTGATATGGGTTCTTGGGGAACCACTCTGCCGGCCGGTTGTGCGACACCCGTCTAGCCTGGATGAAAGGGTTGTGGCCCTTTGCGGCGGCGGAGACAGATCGTGCGTTGCTCATGTTTGGCCCTTTGGATGCAGTCGGTGCACGATGCTTGCACGGTGGTGCCCTCCAACTGAGACCTTAGTTTGTTAGTTGGTGTTGATGCAACGTTGGTCACTGGCAACGGTGCTATGTGCTTGCCGAAAAAGGCTTCCGCCCCGCTTTATATATAAAGCTATGATCAATGATCAACCACAATCCACCGCATACAACACGCACCCACACACACACCCGAGGCAGGATACAGAGGTGCTGGAGAACAGCTACAAACTCCAAGCAGAACCTAGCACACTATAGGTTGGAAGATAAATCATCACTAGATTTCGAAGAAGCCCTCAAACGTGACACCACGAAGAGGAGCAGCCGAACATTGACGGATCAGGGCCTCCAAAGCGGCGTCTTCAGGAAGATCACGACGCCGTAGCGCCGCCACCGCCCGATCCAAAGGATCAAGGTCTTCACCCGGAGCGTCCTGGAGCATCCAGAGCAACCACGACGGAGCCTTCAGGAAGGTTACGACGCCCACGGACGCCGGCGCCGTCGGTTGGCCGAAGGCAGAGAAAGTTTTCACCCCGGCAAGCACTATCCACCACCGGAATAGGGTATGCGCAACCAAAACAGGCCGGCCACCCCCACCACCGAATGCCGAAAGCTAGCCGTCGCGCCGCCCTCACGACCATGGCCGCCAGCCAGCACCCGAGCCGCGCGCCCCGCCCACGGGCACAGCAGCTCCCACCACCGAGGCCGCCACCCCGGCGTCCAGGACCACCTCCACCCGTCGCCACAGCCCATAGCCACCACCAACCGGTGAGGGGGCAGAAGGCCCCTCCTTCTGTAGGGGAACGTTGCATGGGAAACAAAAAATTTCCTACGCTCACCAAGATCAATCTAGGAGATGAACATCTACGAGAGGAGAGATTGCATCTACATACCCTTATAGATCGCTAAGCGGAAGCGTTAAGAAACGCGGTTGATGTAGTCAAACGTCTTCGCGATCCAATCACGATCCGTCCCGCGAACTCCGATCCAAGTGCCGAACGGACGGCACCTCCGCGTTCAACACACGTACGGCTTGATGACGCCTTCACCTCCTCGATCCAGCGAGCGATGGTGAAGTAGTAGCTCGAGTCCTCCGGCAGCACAACGGCGTGGTGGCGGTGGTGGTGGAGCAATCTCAGCAGGGCTTCGCCAAGCACTACCGAGAAACCGTCCGAGGAAGAAACGGTGTAGCGGGAGAGAGGGAGGGAGGCGCCAAGGCTCAAGGGTGCGGCCACCCTCCTCTCCCTCCACTATATATAGGTGCAAGGGCAGGGGGGCGCAGCCCTTAGCCCCTCCTCCAAGGAGGGGTGCGGGCAGGGAGGGAGGAGTCCCTCTCCCGTACGACAGATGGGATTTCTCCCCCCCAAGGCACCTCCTAGGTGCCTTCCCCTTCTGGGTCTCCTCTCCCTAGCCGCATGGGCCCTTGGGGGGGCTGGTGCGCCTGGCCTATCCAGGCCAGGGCACCCCCCTCAGCCCATGCTAGCTTCTGAGAGTGGTGGGACCCATTGATGGTCCCCGGAACCCTTCGGTGCCCCCCGGTACACTACCGATAGACCCCGAACTTTTCCGGAACCCAAAACAGGACTTCCTATATATAAATATTTACCTCCGGACCATTCCGGAGCTCCTCGTCATGTCCGGGATCTCATCCGGGACTCTGAACAACCTTCGGTTACCACCATGACAACTCAACTATACTTATCTCGTCACCAAACGTTAAGTGTGTAGACCCTACGGGTTCGTGAACTATGCAGACATGACCGAGACACCTCCACGGTCAATAACCAATAGCGGGACCTGGATGTCCATATTGGTTCCTACATATTCTACGAAGATCTTTATTGGTCGAACCTCGATGTCAGGATTCAGTCAATCCCGTATGCAGTCCCCTTTATCCATCGATATGTTACTTGCCCGAGATTCGATCGTCGGTATCTCCATACCTAGTTCAATCTCGTCACCGGCAAGTCTCTTTACTCGTTCCGTAATACAAGATCCCGTGGCTAACTCCTTAGTCACATTGCTTGCAAGCTTATTGTGGTGCTGTATTACCGAGTGGGCCCCGAGATACCTCTCCGTCATACGGAGTGACAAATCCCAGTCTTGATCCATGCCAACTCAACAGACACCCTCAAAGATACCTGTAGAGCATCTTTATAGTCACTCAGTTACGTTGCGGCGTTTGATACACACAAGGTACTCCTCCGGTGTCAGTGAGTTGCATGATCTCATGGTCATAGGAACATATACTTGACATGCAGAAAACGATAGCAATAAACTTGATACGATCATATGCTACACTTATAGTTTGGGTCTTGTCCATCACATCATTCTCCTAATGATGTGATCCCGTTATAAAATGACAACTCATGTCTATGACCAGAAAACCATGGCCATCTTTGATCAACGAGCTAGTCCGGTAGAGGCTCACTAGGGACATGTTGTTGTCTACGTATCCACACATGTATTTGTGTTTCCAACCAATACATTTATAGCATGGATAATAAACGATTATCATGAACAAGGAAATATAATAATAACCATTTTATTATTGCCTCTAGGGCATATTTCCAACAGTCTCCCACTTGCACTAGAGTCAATAATCTAGCATTACATGGTTATGAATCTAACACCCAAAGAGTTCTGGTGTTGATCATGTTTTGCCCGTGGAAGAGGTTTAGTCAACGGATCTGCAACATTCAGATCCGTGTGCACTTTGCAAATGTTTATGTCCTCCTCCTTGATCGCATCGCGGATGGAATTGAAGCGTCGCTTTATGTGTCTGGTCCTCTTGTGAAACCTTGGTTCCTTGGCTAGAGCAATGGCACCAGTGTTGTCACAGAACAGAGTCATCGGGTCCAGTGCATTGGGCACAACTCCAAGATCTGTCATGAACTGCTTCATCCAGACACCTTCATTCGCCGCCTCCGAGGCAGCTATATACTCCGCTTCGCATGTAGAATCAGCTACCACGCTTTGCTTGGAACTGCACCAGCTTACCGCTCCCCCATTTAGAATATATACGTATCCGGTTTGAGACTTAGAGTCATCCGGATCAGTGTCAAAATTTGCATCGACGTAACCCTTTACGACGAGCTCTTGATCACCTCCATAAACGAGAAACATTTCCTTAGTCCTTTTCAGGTACTTAAGGATATTCTTGACCGCTGTCCAGTGTTTCACTCCTGGATCACTTTGAAACCTTCGCGGCCATACTTATGGCAAGGCTGACATCTGGTCTTGTGCACAGCATCGCATACATGATAGAGCCTATGGCAGAAGCATAGGGGATGACACTCATCTTTTCTCTATCCTCTGTAGTTGCTGGGCATTGAGTCTTACTCAACTTCACACCTTGCAAAACAGGCAAGAACCCCTTCTTGGACTGATCCATTTTGAACTTCTTCAAAACTTTATCAAGGTATGTGCTCTGTGAAAGTCCTATTAAGCGTCTCGATCTATCTCTATAGATCTTGATGCGTAATATGAAAGCAGCTTCTCCTAGGTCCTTCATTGAAAAACTCTTGTTCAAATATTCCTTCACGCTTTCCAAAAGTTCTATATTGTTTCCAATCAGCAATATGTCATCCACATATAATATTAGAAACACTATAGAGCTCCCACTCACTTTCTTGTAAATACAAGCTTCTCCGTAAACTTGTATAAACCCAAACGCTTTGATCACCTCATCAAAGCGAAGATTCCAACTCCGAGACGCTTGCACCAGTCCATAAATGGATCGCTGGAGTTTGCAAACTTTGTCAGCATTCTCTGGATCGACAAAACCTTCTGGTTGCATCATATACAACTCTTCCTTAAGAAAACCGTTAAGGAACGCTGTTTTGACATCCATCTGCCAAATTTCATAATCGAAAAATGCAGCTATTGCTAACATGATTCTGACGGACTTAAGCATCGCTACGGGTGAGAAAGTCTCATCGTAGTCAACTCCTTGAACTTGTGAAAAACCATTTGCCACAAGTCGAGCTTTATAGACGGTGACATTACCGTCTGCGTCCGTCTTCCTCTTGAAGATCCATTTATTCTGAATGGCCTTTCGCCCTTCAGGTAATACTTCCAAAGTCCATACTTTGTTTTCATACATGGATCCCATCTCGGATTTCATGGCCTCTAACCATCTGTCGGAATCCGGGCCCACCATCGCTTCTCCATAGCTCGTAGGTTCATCGTTGTCCAACAACATGACCTCCAAGACAGGGTTACCGTACCACTCAGGAGCAGTACATATCCTTGTCGACCTACGAGGTTCGATAGTAACTTGATCCGAAGCTTCATGATCACCATCATCAGCTTCCTCTTCAACTGACGTAGGTTCCACAGAAACATCTTTCTGCGCAGTGCTACTCTCTGGTTGAAGTAAAGGTTCAACAACCTCATCAAGTTCTATTTTCCTCCCACTCAATTCTTTCGAGAGAAACTCTTTCTCGAGAAAGGACCCGTTCTTAGCGACAAACACTTTGCCTTCGGATCTGAGATAGAAGGTATACCCAACCGTCTCTTTTGGGTATCCTATGAAGACGCATTTGTCCACTTTGGGTTCCAGCTTTTCTGGCTGAAGCTTTTTGACATAAGCATTGCATCCCCAAACTTTAAGAAACGACAACTTTGGTTTCTTGCCAAACCACAGTTCATACGGCGTCGTCTCAATGGACTTAGATGGTGCCCTATTTAAAGTGAATGCAGCTATCTCTAACGCATAACCCCAAAACGATAGTGGCAGATCGGCAAGAGACATCATAGAACGCACCATATCCAATAAGGTTCGATTACGACGTTCGGACACACCATTACGCTGTGGTGTTCTAGGTGGCGTCAACTGTGAAACAATTCCACATTGTCTTAAGTGATTGCCAAACTCATAACTCAGATATTCTCCCCCTCGGTCAGATCGTAGGAATTTGATCTTCTTGTTACGATGATTCTCAACTTCACTCTGAAATTGCTTGAACTTTTCAAACATTTCAGACTTGTGTTTCATTAAGTAAACATACCCATATCTACTCAAATCGTCGGTGAAGGTGAGAAAATAACGATATCCACCGCGCGCCTCAATGCTCATCGGACCGCACACATCAGTATGTATGATTTCCAACAAGTCACTTGCCCATTCCATTGTTCCGGAGAATGGGGTCTTAGTCATCTTGCCCATGAGGCATGGTTCGCATGTGTCAAGTGATTTAAAATCAAGTGACTTCAAAAGTCCATCAGCATGGAGTTTCTTCATGCGTTTTACACCAATATGACATAAGCGGCAGTGCCACAAGAAAATGGTACTATCATTATCAACTCTACATCTTTTGGCATCAATGTTATGAACATGTGTATCATCACTATCGAGATTCAATAAGAATAAACCCCTCACAATGGGTGCATGACCATAAAAGATATTACCCATATAAATAGAACAACCATTATTCTCTGATTTAAATGAGTAACCGTCTCGCATTAAACAAGATCCAGATATAATGTTCATGCTCAACGCAGACACTAAATAACAATTATTCAGGTTCATCACTAATCCCGATGGTAATCAAAGAGCGAGCGTGCCGACGGCGATCACATCAACCTTGGAACCATTTCCCACGCGCATCGTCACTTCGTCCTTCGCCAGCCTCCGTCTATTCCGCAGTTCCTGTTTTGAGTTGCAAATGTGAGCAACCGCACCGGTATCAAATACCCACGCACTACAACGAGAGTTGGTAAGGTACACATCAATAACATGTATATCATATATACCTTGTTTGGCGTTGGCCCCCTTCTTGTCGGCCAGATACTTGGGGCAATTCCGCTTCCAGTGGCCAGTTCTTGCAATAGAAGCACTTAGTTTCCGGCTTGGGCCCAGCCTTGGGTTTCTTCACGGGAGGGGCAACTGCTTTGCCACTCTTCTTGGAGTTTCCCTTCTTGCCCTTGCCATTCTTCTTGAAACTAGTGGTTTTATTGACCATCAACACTTGATGCTCCTTATGGATGTCTGACTCAGCGACTTTCAGCATCGCAAACAGCTCGGCGACTGACTTGTTCATCCCTTGCATGTTATAGTTCAACACAAAGCTCTTGTAGCTAGGTGGTAGCGATTGAAGAACTCTGTCAGTGATCGCCTCTGGCGGGAGCACAACTCCCAACTCAGCCAGACGGTTGTAATACCCAGACATTTTGAGTATGTGTTCACTGACAGACCCGTTCTCCTCCATCTTGCAAGCATAGAACTTATCGGAGGTCTCATACCTCTCGATCCGGACATTTTTCTCAAAAATAAACTTCAACTCCTGGAACATCTCATATGCTCCATGACGTTCAAAACGCCTTTGAAGTCCCGGTTCTAAGCCATACAACATGGCGCACTGAACTATTGAGTAGTCATCAACACGCGCCTGCCAGGCGTTCATAACGTCCACAAACGCCGGAGGGGGTTGCTCACCAAGCGGCGCATCAAGGACATAAGCCTTTTGGGCAGCCGTGAGGATAATCCTCAGATTACGGGCCCAGTCTACAAAGTTACTTCCATCATCTTTCAGCTTGGCTTTCTCTAGGAACGCATTGAAATTCAGGGGAGCTACTGCGCGAGCCATTGATCTACAACATAAATTTGCATAGACAACTTAGACTATTGTTCAAGATAATGAGTTTTAGTTAATCAAATTACTTAAAAAACTCCCACTCAAATCGACATCCCTCCGGTCGTCCGAGTGTAACATGATCCAAATTCGCCAACCCAAGTCCGATCATCACGTGAGATGAGGTGGCTTCAATGGTGAACATCTCCATGTTGATCATATCTACTATATGACTCATGTTCGACCTTTCGGTCTCTTGTGTTCCGAGGCCATGTCTGTACATGCTAGGCTCGTCAAGTTTAACCCAAGTGTTCTGCATGTGCAAAACTGGCTTGCACCCGTTGTATGTGAACGTAGAGTCTATCACACCCGATCATCACGTGGTGCTTCGAAACGACGAACTTTCGCAACGGTGCACACTTGGGGAGAACACAATTTTATCTTGAGATTTTAGAGAGGGATCACCTTATAATGCTACCGTCGTTCTAAGCAAAATAAGATGCATAAAAGGATTAACATCACATGCAAATCAAAAGTGACATGATATGGCCATGAACTTGTGCTTTTGATCTCCATCTCCAAAGCACCGGCATGATCTCCATCGTCACCGGCATGACACCATGATCTCCATCATTGCGTCGCCATCGGGGTTGTCACGCCAACCATGCTTCTACTACTATTGCTACCGTTTAGCGATAAAGTAAAGCATTACATAGCGCTTAATGATTGACACGCAGGTCATACAATAATTAAAGACAACCCTATGGCTCCTGCCGGTTGCCGTATTCATCGACATGCAAGTCATGATAAACTATTACAAAACATGATCATCTCATACATCAAATATATTTCATCATGTCTTTGGCCATATCATATCACGACATACCCTGCAAAAACAAGTTAGACGTCCTCTAATTTGTTGTTGCATGTTTTACGTGGCTGCTATGGGTATCTAACAAGAACGATTCTTACCTACGCAAAACCACGACGGTGATATGCAAGTTGCTATTTAACCTTCTACAAGGACCGCCTTTGTCGAATCCGATTCAACTAAGGTGGGAGAGACAGACACCCGCCAGCCATCTTATGCAACAAAGTCGCATGTCAGTCGATGAAACCGGTCTCATGTACGTGGACATGTAAAGTTGGTCCGGGCCGCTTCATCCCACAATACCGCTGAATCAAGAAAAGACCAAGGAAGGAAGCAATCTGAATATCAACGCCCACAAACTCCTTTGTGTTCTACTCGTGATGTCATCTACGCAAAAAACTGGCTCTGATACCACTGTAGGGGAACGTTGCATGGGAAACAAAAATTTTCCTACGCTCACCAAGATCAATCTAGGAGATGAACATCTACGAGAGGAGAGATTGCATCTACATACCCTTGTAGATCGCTAAGCGGAAGCGTTAAGAAACGCGGTTGATGTAGTCGAACGTCTTCGCGATCCAATCACGATCCGTCCCGCGAACTCCGATCCAAGTGCCGAACGGACGGCACCTCCGCGTTCAACACACGTACGGCTTGATGACGCCTTCACCTCCTCGATCCAGCGAGCGATGGTGAAGTAGTAGCTCGAGTCCTCCGGCAGCACAACGGCGTGGTGGCGGTGGTGGTGGAGCAATCTCAGCAGGGCTTCGCCAAGTACTACCGAGAAACCGTCCGAGGAAGAAACGGTGTAGCGGGAGAGAGGGAGGGAGGCGCCAAGGCTCAAGGGTGCGGCCACCCTCCTCTCCCTCCACTATATATAGGTGCAAGGGCAGGGGGGGGGGGCGCAGCCCTTAGCCCCTCCTCCAAGGAGGGGTGCGGCCAGGGAGGGAGGAGTCCCTCTCCCGTACGACAGATGGGATTTCTCCCCCCCAAGGCACCTCCTAGGTGCCTTCCCCTTCCGGGTCTCCTCTCCCTAGCCGCATGGGCCCTTGGGAGGGCTGGTGCGCCTGGCCTATCCAGGCCAGGGCACCCCCCTCAGCCCATGCTAGCTTCTGAGCGTGGTGGGACCCACTGGTGGTCCCCCGGAACCCTTCGGTGCCCCCGGTACACTACCGATAGACCCCGAACTTTTCCGGAACCCAAAACAGGACTTCCTATATATAGAGCTTTACCTCCGGACCATTCTGGAGCTCCTCGCCATGTCCGGGATCTCATCCAGGACTCCGAACAACCTTCGGTTACCACCATGACAACTCAACTATACTTATCTCGTCACCAAACGTTAAGTGTGTAGACCCTACGGGTTCGTGAACAATGCAGACATGACCGAGACACCTCCACGGTCAATAACCAATAACGAGACCTGGATGTCTATATTGGTTCCTACATATTCTACGAAGATCTTTATCGGTCGAACCTCGATGTCAGGATTCAGTCAATCCCGTATGCAGTCCCCTTTATCCATCGGTATGTTACTTGCCCGAGATTCGATCGTCGGTATCTCCATACCTAGTTCAATCTCGTCACCGGCAAGTCTCTTTACTCGTTCCGTAATACAAGATCCCGTGGCTAACTCCTTAGTCACATTGCTTGCAAGCTTATTGTGATGCTGTATTACCGAGTGGGCCCCGAGATACCTCTCCGTCATACGGAGTGACAAATCCCAGTCTTGATCCATGCCAACTCAACAGACTCCCTCGGAGATACCTGTAGAGCATCTTTATAGTCACCCAGTTACGTTGCGACGTTTGATACACACAAGGTACTCCTCCGGTGTCAGTGAGTTGCATGATCTCATGGTCATAGGAACATATACTTGACATGCAAAAAATGATAGCAATAAACTTGATACGATCATATGCTACACTTATAGTTTGGGTCTTGTCCATCACATCATTCTCCTAATGATGTGATCTCGTTATCAAATGACAACTCATGTCTATGACTAGGAAACCATGGCCATCTTTGATCAACGAGCTAGTCCGGTAGAGGCTCACTAGGGACATGTTGTTGTCTACGTATCCACACATGTATTTGTGTTTCCAACCAATACATTTATAGCATGGATAATAAACGATTTCATGAACAAGGAAATATAATAATAACCATTTTATTATTGCCTCTAGGGCATATTTCCAACACCTTCCACCCCCAAAGCGAGCCCCTTGACGAGATCGGGGACGAGCCGGCCAGATCTGGGGGGGGGGGGGGGGCACTACCGTCAGCGGCCACGAGCCAGGCTGCACACCGGGGACCAGGGCCACCGTCGTGCATGACGGCAAGGCCGGGAAGCACCCCTACCTCCCTCCCCGGAGCACCCCAGCCACCACCGGCCGGCCACGCACTCGCCATCAGTCGCTGAGCACGGACCCATGAGCTGCAGGGGGAGAAGGTCGCACCACCACCACTGCGCTGCCCCCTCCACCAGCCAAGATGGCCACGGAGGAGGAGGCCGCCCGCAGCCCGAGCCACCCACGGCCCGCGCCGCTCGGAGGGCCAGATCCGGCGGAGCCGTGACCGCATCCAGCCCCCAAGCGCGCACCCCCGCCACGCCGCCGTCGCGCACTGCTCCGGCGCGCCACCGCGCTGCCGTGCCTGCCGTCTAGTGCGACACCCCGGCCCAGCCGCCTCGGCCCGCTCCGAGCCCGCTGCGCGAGAGGGCGAGATCTCCCAGCCTCCGCCGGTGCCGACCAGGCTTCGCCTGGCCGCGCCCTCTGGCGGCGGCGAGGGGGAGGAGGAGAAGGAGGGGGACCCCGCCGGCGGCTGCTAGGGTTTCCTCCCGGTCGCACGCGGGGCGACCCGGGAGGAGGGAGGGGGAGGGGGGTGGCTGACACCCATTCGGATCCTGCTATGTGCTTTGGCTCACTGTTGTTGTTGCCTTTGAGTTGTCCTGCTTAGCACTTTGTATCCTTGTTTTCCGCTTTGTTTTTTATTTTCCTATATTGTGATGCCTTTGTAATCCTACCGGTTGATGGCTTTGTTAATCTAAAGTCGGGCTAGGTTCGAGCTCTTCTCTAAAAAGGAACTCTTGCAATTGCAAATTGTCATTTGTTTTTGTCGAACATTTGTAAATTGTAATGCTTTCTCTTCGGATTAAATAGACTGTTCTGTATCCGCCACGGTCTCACGTTCCAACAAACAAACTTGACAGCTACGTTAAGTTCCTCCAGCTAAGAAGGAAAGAAACAAACAAGTTGGGAACCAAAAGACATCTGTTACGCACGCACACGAGATCGACGCACGAGCCGCCGTGCCGTGGTGGAAGTTAAGAAAGAAGAAAGAAGCACAGCCCAGAGCTATGGCCATGGATCATGACTTCCCCACGGACGTGATGGCGGAGATCCTGCTGCGTCTCCCGCCGAGCTCTAGGCGCCGGGCACGCCTAGTCTGCCGGCTCTGGCGCGACGTCGTCAACGAGCGCACCACGGAGCTGCAGAGCCGTCCCAAGCTCCTCCTCTGTTGGGTCGACAAAGCCATCGCCTATGTCTCCAGCGACCTGTCGTCGCCGTCGTCGACAGGGAGCTGCACCGAGCTGTTGAGGCACTCCGAGCCTGGCCGCCGCCTCTGTGGACTGCAGCTGGTCGGCACTTGCAACGGGCTGCTCTGCCTGTGCGACACCACCAAGGGGGTAGGCGGCACCATCACCCTGCTCAACCCGGCCACCGGCGAGGAGCTTCCAGTCCGGCCGCTGCCGTGCGCAGGGTCGTTCATTGGGACCCATGGCTCGATCGGGTGGGCCTACGCGTACAGCTTCGACCGGGTCTGTGAGTTCAACGCCGTTCATGTGCTCACGCTGGGGGAGCCCATGTGGCGGGAGGTGCCGGTCGGGCCTGGCGACGCGATTACTAGGCTTGCCGCTGGTATCGTAAGCGTCAATGGTGTGACATACTGGGTTAGGGTCACCGGGGGTGGCGCGGCAAAGATCATGTCATTCGACCTCAAGGACGAGCGTGTCGTCTCCACCACCATACCGATGCCAGTCCGACGTGACGTGATCACTACCGCCTAACGGAGGTGCATGGAAGGCTGGGATTTATTGCCTGTGCTAATGTATGGGTTCTGGAGGAAGGACAACGGTGGAGCCACCGGTACAACTTCGGGCAAGATATCCCGCGACGGCACTTTGTGTACGGCGAGTACGTCCTAACATATGAACGACTCTCGTATTATAGGCACAACATGCCATCTTTCGGACGGACAACGACGGGCAATGAGGTGGTGCGTGTTGGCCATTGGGATAAGGGGACACTCATTGCAAACATGGCACCGCGTGAAGACAGCTCCTACAGATATTATGAGGCGTTCGCCTATGTGGAGACCACGGGAGCCGCTAAGTGTTTACGCAACAAATTAAGAAATGTATTGCTTAATTTTGTCTTAGTTTCATTGCTCGTTGAGTTCATGTCGATGGACTGATGTTTTCCTTTATATGAAATAAAGAACTTACTCCTAGAGACACTGATGAAAAAGGGTCATGGCCGTGAATTTTGGGATGACACTGCATTACTCCTCTCAGGTATATATTGCTACTATTTCTTCTTTCTTTTTTTTTTTCTTGTTTCTGGGGATCCCACATGGGGTTTGTGATTTGCCTGTCAAGTAGTTTTTGTATTGAAACAAACTTGCCTGCCAGAGTATATTTCGCACATCCCCACGCTTCTGGCTCAAATGGCTACAAGATCTGATACAGATCATAAGTTCACAGCGCGTTCTGAAAAGCAAAACTAATGACACGACCCAAAATCCATGGAAGACCTGGATGTCGCAAGTGAATGTAGTTAAGAAGAAGAACAATAATGATTCTATGGCCAGTCGCAAAAAAAAATGTTTCTATGGTAAATACAAATTTTTAGCCATGGTCCAATTCAAAAACGGAACACCTACATTTGCCATGTGAACATGGCAACAATTATATGAAAATTTCCATCATTTGGGACGCAAAAAATGTCCTAACTTTTTTGCCATGCGAATGTCCAAAAAATTTCCATAAGAAGTGCGACTAGGGGCGGCGGCAGCGGGAAGGGGTGGCTGCTCGGGCGGGAGAGATGGCAGTTGAAATTTCGGCGCGGCCGAGGACGAGTATATTTAGGAGAGTTGGCGGAAATTTCGGCCGGAGGAGGATAAATTTTACTCCGCTAACGGTTTGCGAATTCAATTAGGTCTTGTTAGCCGCGTATTTTCCTCCATTAACCGATTATATTTATAGGGGATCGGTTAGAGTTGCTCTAACAACCTTCAAGTTGTTGGCGCGAAATTGTACAAAACTGCCATCAGATCTATACAACTTTTCCCAAAAAAAGATTCCGTACAAGAAAAGCATACGCGCGTGTCTAGTTAGTCCGGCGACGTGCGTTTAAAGAGAAGCAGCATCCATGCAGTGCTGGGTAGTGTACGTGCACTCACTCTAGTGCGTGCCTTTTTTGCTTTTCTTTGCATCGATACGATTGTGCGTGCTTGTACACGTGTCACCGGCATGCACGTAGTTCGCGGGACGTACGAGTTCTCTTGGACGATGCTCCTACTCCCACTTGGTATCCTCCTACTCGTAGTTATACCATACTATAATCCGTTCTCCTTTCGAGAAAACAGCTTACAAATATAGATGACCAGGTTTCCTTGGAACTTTCTATACGTAAACGAGGCCCGCTCACCCGTTTGCCCTTCTCGTCCGCCGACTTGATCTGCCATGGGAAACATCAACTCTTGGTGCGGAGCGGAGACGTCGTCGAGATGCGTTACCAAGACCGCGACGGGCGCGCACAAATTCGAGGTGACAAACTACTCGCTGCTCGACGGCATGGGCGGCGGCAACTGTGTAGTAAGCTCCAACACGTTCGGCATCGGCGGCTACGACTGGCGCATAGATTTCTACCCTGACGCGTACTGTGGCTGCGCGTATCTCTCGAAGGATGGGCCAAGGAGCCGGGCGTGACGGTGAAGTTCACGCTGAGCTTTCTGGGAAAAGATGGCAAGCCGTATAAAGGCGCCGAACCTGTGACCGCCACACGAACTCTTCCCTTCTCACGTGTAGGTATCGAGATTTTCAATGGTTGAAGATCGCGTGATTGTTGAAAAGTGCAAGCTGCAGGCTGACGGCTGCTTCACCATCTGGTGTGATCTGACCGTCATGAGAAACACCGTCGCATAGAAGATGTAGCCAGCAGCACACCCAGTCGATTGGAGTAATGGTCTTCTTTTTAGGGTTGATTGGAGTAATGGTCTAGTTAGTTGCTTTTCAATTTGCTTGTAATAAAACATGGCTTTGTGGACTTTTATAATCAATTCATGGTATTATTTTTATATATATGCAATCAAGCTGTGTATGTATGTTTCGCAGGATCGTCACTTTTGTATCCCTATATAGTTTATAAAAGTTGTACTAAAGTTATACTAGAGTTGAGCCACTTATTTCGGGACAGAGGAAGTACTATATATATCACTACATTTTTAGAAAATGTATGCATGTAGAGCTTTGGTGGCTTTTAAAATTCACATAAAATTTGTTGTTGGCGTGTTTCTACTAAATGCATGCTTGATTTCACACTACTAGAATCTGGTTTTGTGCCGAGTTCCATATCTTTCCCGAGTCCATTCTATCGGCCACTCGACAAATTTGTGTCTGCCGGATTTGATTCAAAATTGGACTCGGCAGTGATAAGGAACTCGGCAGACTTCATACTTTGTCTAGTTTCAACGGAAAACGACTCGGCGAAGAAAATAAACTCGGCAGAATCTCAAGTTCGCTGAGTTCCAGCCTGAAAAAACTCGGTAAAGTCTGACAGGTGGCCCCTGCTAGAGCAGGCGACGGAGCTGTGACGGTGGTCTTTCTTTGCCGAGTTTCGGCTAACGGAGACTCGGTAAACATTTTCTCTTTTTCATTTTCTAAAATTAAAATTCCAGGGGTCACATCTTTGCCGAGTTTCGGCTAATGGAGACTCGGTAAACATTTTTTTCTTTTTCATTTTTTAAAATAAAAATTCCAGGCGTCACATCTTTGCCGAGTTTCGGCCATAGACTCGGTAAACAATTTCTTGTTTTCATTTTTTTTAAATCAAAATTCCAGGGGTCACATCTTCGCCGAGTTTTGGCTTATGTAGACTCGCCAAGTTTATTATGGGCTCTGCCGAGTTTTTTTTGAAATTTTGCAAAAAGGGTGATTCAGTAGTGTCATCACCCACGGACCATGTTGGCAAGGTGCCTAATAGCCAATGACATGATGAGCAGAGCAAAGATGTGTATAACTTAGTAGTTGATGATTCCCACTACTTTTATTTATCACAACATGTACACATATCATCTTAGTAAACATGCCACCTCATCAAAAGCCCACCTCAATATGCATGGTCATTATTAGTTCCCATTACTTACATGTACACATGTCACCTCATCAAAATCCCACCTCAATATGCATGGTCATTATTGGTCCCCATTACTTCTATTTATCTCAACATGCACACATCCCATGTCACCTCATCTAAGGTCCACCACAACATGTATGTGAACAAGTTTTCCATTATATTATGCAACTTATATCCAACAAAAAAAATTAACTGCAAAATAATCAAATACAATATATAATATGAATCATCAGTTTCGGTTACTATATTAATAATCTAAACATTCATGTTTCATACTATAAAATCTCATTATAATAGATTGCATCTAATTTCCGCAACAACGCTCGGGGTATCTCATCTATTCATTTAGTATGGAGGGGGTGATTACTGGCCCCAAGGTGTGACATAACATCCAGAGATACCATTGGGGGCAATTCTTATAGGGTGTGGTTAGGTCACAGTGGACTGAGACTTAAACAAGTCTTAGTCAAGTGACATAACATTTTGCACGGATCTCAATGTAAGATCTCATGAATATAGCGACGACTGAGACATAAGTAAGTCTCAGACGACTGTGATTTAGCAAGACTGATTCTTATAGCACTGTATGTTGCGCTAGATTTGTGGAAATTCTGTCCAGTCTAGCTACCAAACGTAACCACAATTTTCCTTTTTATTTATTTTTTGTTTTTAAATTGTTTGGTTCACAATGCTTTGTCCTAATTTTTCTTGTATCTTTAGGCGAGAGGGTTTATTCTAACATAGGATTTATTATCAGTGATTAAATTGGATGGGCTCAAGCCAAAGCATCATTGATTCTAAAAAGAGTACACTAGTACACTCGACCGCTATTCACATGGTTTTTACTCCCCAATTGCAGACAGTTTCCGGAACCGTGTGCTCGAGTGGGTTGGGATATGGGGGGGGGGGGGGGGTTCGATCGCTGACGGTAAGGGAAATCATGTGCGTTGGACTTGCTCACTAACCATGGTCATTACAAACCAATCGTGTGGGATCTATTGAATAAAAACAGTCGACTATAACTTAGAAACTGTGCGTGATAATGTACGTGTCGCAAACAGTTCGTTAGCCGCGAAACATATGCAATCGTTGAATTCATTGCACACATTTGCCCATGTGGGGTGATACGTCTCCGTCGTATCTACTTTTCCGAACACTTTTGCTCTTGTTTTGAACTCTAATTTGCATGATTTGAATGAAACTAACCTGGACTGACGCTGTTTTCAGCAGAATTACCATGGTGTTGTTTTTGTGCAGAAATAAAAGTTCTCGGAATTGGACAAAACTTTTTGAAGATTTTTTGTGGAATATATAAAAAATACTGAAGCAAAAATCAACTGAAGAGGGGCCACTTGTTGCCCACAAGGCAACAGGGCGCGACTCCCCTGGGGCGCGCCCTGTTACCTTGTGGGGCGCACAGGCGGCCGTCTGACCTAATTCCAGCGCTATAAATCCCGTTTCCCCGAGAAAAAAAATAAGAGAAGAAGTTTCATCGCGTTTCACGATACGGAGCCGCCACCACCTCCTATTCTTCATCGGGAGGGCTGATCTGGAGTCCGTTCGGGGCTCCGGAAAGGGGGATTCGTCGCCATCGTCATCACCGACCATCCTTCATCATCAATTTTATGATGCTCACCATCGGGTGTGAGTAATTCCTCCGTAGGCTTGCTGGACGGTGATGGGTTGGATGAGATTTATCATGTAATCGAGTCAATTTGTTAGGGCTTGATCCCTAGTATCCACTATGTTCCGAGATTGATATTGCTATGACTTTGCTATGCTTAATGCTTGTCACTAGGGCCCGAGTGCCATGATTTCAGATCTGAACCCTCTATGTTTTCATGAATATATTTGAGTTCTTGATCCTATCTTGCAAGTTGTATGCACCTATTACGTGTTATGATCCGCATACCCCCAAGGTGACAATAATTGTGATTCTTTCCGGTGATTACCGTAGTTTGAGGAGTTCATGTATTCACCATGTGTTAATGCTTTGTTCCGGTTCTCTATTAAAAGGAGGCCTTAATATCCCTTAGTTTCCTTATGGACCCCGCTGCCACGGGAGGGTAGGACAAAAGATGTCATGCAAGTTCTTACTATAAGCACGTATGACTATATACAGAATACATGCCTACATTACATTGATGAATTGGAGCTATTGTGTATCGCTCTAGGTTGTGACTGTTATATGATGAATGTTATCCAACACAATTATCCATCACCGATCCAATGCTTATGCTTTTCGCATATTGATCTTTGCTAAGTTATTTTCGTTGCTGCTGTTGTTACAATCACTACAAAACTGCTACTGTTACTGTTTCTGTTACTATTGCTACTTTTACTACTGCTATCAAAACTACTATACTACTGTGCTACTAAATATTTTGCTGCAGATATTTTGTTCTCCAGGTGTGGTTGAATTGACAACTCAACTGCTAATACTCATAAATATTCTTTGACTCCCCTTATGTGGAATCAATAAATCTGGGTGAAATACTACCCTCGAAGACTGTCGCAATCCCCTATACTTGTGGGTTTTCAAGACCTTTTTTCTGGCACCGTTGCCGGGGAGCAGAGCTCTATTTGTTGAGTCACTTGGAAATTATATCTGTTGATCACTATGAAGAATCTGAAAGACACTAAGACTAAGATCATACCCTCTAAGACGAGGGGAGGAAAGGAACTGCCATCCACTCTGCACTAGATTCACCTTCTGTTTTGAGTAGGCTTGCGACACCACCACCTGTTATTCATTCTAATATGTGATACTTGTAGACTGCGTTGGTATTTCCCCGAAGAGGAGAGGATGATGTTGTATAGTAGAGATAAGTATTTCCCTCAGTTAAGAACCAAGGTTATCAATCCAGTAGGAGAACCAAGCAAAATCCCGTTAAGCGCACCTACACACACAAAAGCAAACACTTGCACCCAACGCAAATAAGAGGGTTGTCAATCCTCTTAGCGGTTATTTGCAAGGATTAAATCTGATAGTGGTAGATAGATAAACTAAAATACTAAGTAAATAAATTGCAGCAAGGTAGTTTTAGGTTTTTTATATATGATAAAGTAGACCCGGGGGCCATAGTTTTCACTAGAGGCTTCTCTCTCGAACGCATAGCATACGGTGGGTAAACAAATTACTGTTGGGCAATTGATAGAAAAGCAAATAATTATGACGGATTGATGGCAATGATCATGTATATAGGCATCACGTTCGAGATAGGGAGACCAACTCCTGCCTTCATCTACTACTATTACTCCACCCATCGACCGCTCCAGCATGCATCTAGGGTATTAAGTATGAAACAGAGTAACGCCTTAAGCAAGATGACATGATGTAGACAAAGTAAACTCAAGCAATATGATTAAAGCCCATCTTTTTATACTTAATGGCAACAATACAAATACGATTCATGTCCCTTTCTATCACTGGGATTGAGCACCGCAAGATTGAACCCATCACAAAGCACCTCTCCCATTGCAAGATAACTCAATCTAGTTGGCCAAACCAAAAAGATAGATCAGAGAGAAATACAAAGCTATAACAATCATGCATAAAAGAGTTCAGAGAAGACTCAAATATTTCTCTCCGATTATTATAGCTTTGTATTTCTCTCCAATCTATCGATTTGGTTTGGCCTACTAGATTGATTTATCTTGCAATAGGAGAGGTGCTTTGTGATGGGTTCAATCTTGCGGTGCTCAATCCCAGTGACAGAAGGGGACATGACACATATTTCTATTGTTGACATTAAGGATAAAAAGATGGGGTTTAATCATATTGCTTGAGTTTACTTTGTCTACATCATGTCATCTTGCTTAAGGCGTTACTCTGTTTCATACTTAATACCCTAGATGCATGCTGGATAGCGGTCGATGGGTGGAGTAATAGTAGTAGATGCAGGCAGGAGTCGGTCTACTTGTCTCGGACGTGATGCCTATATACATGATCATTGCCATGAATTCGTCATAATTATTTGCTTTTCTATCAATTGCCCAACAGTAATTTGTCTACCCACCGTATGCTATGTGTTCGAGAGAGAAGCCTCTAGTGAAAACTATGGCCCCCGGGTCTACTTTATCATATATAAAAAGCCTAAAAATACCTTGCTGCAATTTATTTACTTTTATTTTAATTAGTATTTTAGTTTATCTATTTACCTCTATAAGGTTTAATCCTTGCAAATAACCGCTAAGAGGATTGACAACCCTCTTATTTGCGTTGGGTGCAAGTGTTTGCTCTTGTGTGTGCAGGTGCGCTTAACGGAATTTTGCTTGGTTCTCCTACTGGATTGATAACCTTGGTTATTAACTGAGGGAAATACTTATCTCTACTGTACTGCATCATCCTCTCCTCTTCGGGGAAATACCAACGCAGACTACAAGTAGCAGGAAGAATTTCTGGCGCCGTTGCCGGGGAGACATCATCAAAATTACCAAGTACCTTCGCACAAATTATCATTCACTTGCATTTATTTTATTCGCCTTTTATTTGCTTTTGCCTCTTGTTTTCATCTCCCCCACTTCAATTTTTTTTACAAAAACACAAAAATATCTTTATTTGCTTGCTTCGTCGCGATGTCTCAAGAAAATACAAAATTATGTGACTTTTCCAATACTAATAATAATGATTTTATTAGTAGTCCTATTGCTCCTCCCGCCACTAGTGCGGAGTTGTGTGACATTAATGCTGCTTTGCTTAATCTTGTTATGAAAGAATAATTTTCTGGTAGTCCTAATGAATATGCTGCATCCCATCTAAATACTTTCGTTGAGCATTGTGATATGCAAAAGAAAAAAGATGTGGATAATGATATTGTCAAATTAAAATTATTTCCGTTCTCACTACAAGACCGTGCTAAAACTTGGTTTTCATCCTTGCCTAGAAATAGTATTGATTCTTGGGATAAGTGTAAGGATGCTTTTATTACCAAGTATTTTCCTCCCGCTAAGATTATTTCTTTAAGAAATCAAATTATGAATTTTAAGCAACTTGAGCATGAACATGTTGCACAATCTTGGTAGAGAATGAAATTAATGATAAGAAATTGCCCAACTCATGGCTTGAATTTGTGGATGATCATACAAATTTTTTATGCGGGACTAAACTTTGTCTCTAGAAATTTGCTAGACTTTGCCGCAGGTGGTACTTTTATGGAAATTGCATTGGGAGAAGCTACAAAACTCCTTGATAATATCATGACAAATTATTCTCAATGGCACATTGAACGAACTCCAACTGGTAAGTGATACGTCTCCAACGTATCTATAATTTATGAAGTATTCATGCCATGTTTATTATAGCTTTGTATGATTTTGGTGCACTTTTATATGACTTTTATATGATTTTTATGCACTAACATATTGACCTAGTGCCCAATGCCAGTTGCTATTTTCTGCTTGCTTTTGGTTTTTCAGAAAATCCATATCAAATGAAATCCAAATGCAGCGAAACTTTTTGACGATTTTTTCTGGAAGGAAACAGACCCAGGAAGCTTCGGGCGAGCAGCAAAAGACCCACAGGGGCCCCACAAGCCACCTGGGCGTGCCCCCCTGGGGCGCGCCCTGGTTCTAGTGGGCCCCCTGTGGCTCCTCTTCGCGTGATTTCAACGCCAAAAAATCCTATAAATAGACAAAACCCGCAGAAATAACCCTAGAACTTTGACTACGCCGCCGCAAGCCTCTGTACCTTCGAAATACCATCTGGAGCCCTGTTCCGGCACCCTGTCCGAGGGGGGAATCATCACCGAAGGCCATCTTTATCATCCCGGTGGTCTCGATGACGAGGAGGGAGTAGTTCACCCTAGGGGCTGAGGGTATGTACTAGTAGCTGTGTGTTTGATCTCTCTCTCTCGTGTTCTTGATTTGGCACGATCTTGATGTACCGCGAGCTTTGTTAATATAGTTGGATCATATGGTGTTTCTCCCTCTCTATCTTGTTGTGATGAATTGAGTTTTTACCTTTGAGGTTTCACTATTATCGGATTGAATACTTTTATGGATTTGAGAACACTTGATGTATGTCTTGCATATCAATACCCGTGGTGACAATGGGGTATTTTATTGATTCACTTGATGGATGTTTTGGCACTCAACTCGCGGATTCCCGAGGTGACATTGGGGTAATCTATGCATAGGGGTTGATGCATGTTTTCGTCCTACTTTCTTCGGTAGAAATCTTGGGGCACTCTTTGAAGTTCTTTGTGTTGGATTGAATATTATGAATCTGAAGTTGTTTGATGCATATCGTATAATCAACTCACGGATACTTGTGGTGACATTGGAGTATCAAGGTGACATTAGAGTTGGTTGATGCGTATCATATGGTGTTATTTTAGTACGAACTCTAGGGCTGTTTGTGACACTTATAGGGATGGCTCAATAGATTGATCGGAAAGAATAACTTTGAGGTGGTTTCATACCCTACAACAATTTTATCTTATGTTCTCCGCTAATAGGAACTTTGGAGTGATTCTTTATCGCACGTTGAGGGATTGTCATATGATCCAATTATGTTAGCATTGTTGAGAGATTGCACTAGTGAAAGTATGAACCCTACGCCTTGTTTCTATGCATTGCAATACCGTTTGTGCTCTGTTTTATCACTTGCTACCTTTCTGGTTTTATATTTTCAGATTACAAAAACCTATATCTACTATCCATACTACACTTGTATCACCATCTCTTCGCCGAACTAGTGCACCTATACAATTTGCCATTGTATTGGTGTCGGTGTATAAAACATGGGTATTTTATACCTTGACTTATGCACAGACAGTAGCTGCCTCCTTGCCGGCCAGGCCTTGCCGGGGACCGCCAAGACCAAGGCTCAAGGCCCAATTACAGAAGCTCAAGACGAAGCATCAACAAGCACTCGACTAGTACCAAAGATGAAGACACTCCTTGCCGGCAAGGCTAAACTGGCAAGATGAAGACCCAACAAGCTCCGTACCGGCAAGCTTCTACCAGCCCTCCAGCGCTCCACCACTCCACCTCACCAGACAGGTGCTCGCTAGTGGATGAGGTGTCGACCACGCAGGCTGGTTGGTAAGGATTGTCGAGCACGTGTCAGCACACCGGGACATGATTTGCCTTTAATGACACCCGTCCAGGAGGCGTGTCAGAATAATACGAGGTGGCTGGGCAAGCGGTGCAGAAACCTTGCCGGGACTACCTCTCCACATGACACCTAACAGTACATTTAATGCTTTTGTCCTAAACTCGCAGAGTTAGGTATGATAGCACTGTTTGCTATCCAATCGCTATGTAATTACTGTTTTGCCACTTTGGTAACCCCTTTGAGCTATAAAAGGAGGGCCAAGGCAACAGTTAGAGGGATTCGGACCCCTTTTCAAACACCAGCACGGCTCGCGTAGTAGCTCTCTCCGCATCTTGCCGGGAGAAGCGCTCCTTGTACTTGTGCTCTCACACACCCAATACACCAAAAGCAGGAGTAGGGTTTTACGCTTCTCAGTGGCCCGAACCTGGGTAAATCTCTTGCATCTTCCATTGTTCATGCTCTTTGTGCACGTTCATCCCCCCTTACCGAACCACAAGGGGCTGGATGGCCCCATAGATGGTCGTACCCACGACATCTTTGGCGTGCCAGGTAGGGGGGCGTCGCTTGCGTGAACCTTGATCAGTGGATTGCGCGTCTTCTTCATCATCTTCATCGACTTCCTCATCGTCCTCCTCGTCGTCGATGGCGCCCAAGAAGAAGGGCATCACGATGGCGGCCACCCCGCACGCATCCGCAGGCGGCGCGGGCGGTGCGAATACAGTGGTTGGCACGACCAGCGCAGGCGGCGCAGTCGCCACGCCCACCGCGGTCGGCGCGGGAGACAAGCACGCTGGGGGCGGTCGACTTCCTCGATCCTCTGGCGAACAGAGGCGCGACGGCGCGGGCGGAGCAGACGGATGACCTCTTCCTCCTCCTCCTCCTCGCCGCGCCGACGAATGCAGCCACCAGAGCGGTAACGCCCGGGCCGGTGCGAGCCAAGATCCCGCCGCGGCGGCGTCTAAGAATGCAGCCTCAGGACAGATGCCGCGCCCCTTGTACAATGGGTGCGGCACAGCTCCGAGCGGCGCCAACGACTCCGGGCAGCGGCGACCTCACAGCAAGACCCCTGTGGACCAAATCCCGGATCCCCAGGCACTGCCTCCGCCACGGCGACCCGCGCGCCGACCATGTGCCGTAGCAGCAAGACCACGATGGCGCTCCTGCTGGCTCTGCCAGGAGTAGAGCGACGTCGCGCTCTTCGCTTCCGGCCATGCCAGCCATGGCGGCGGAAGCAATGGCGCGAGCCCAGATGCTGCTGAACTTCCCTCCAGCGGTAGAGAAGATGGATGAGTGGAGAGCTACCATCCAAAGCTTGATTGGGTTTGCCGAGGCTAGTAAATCACTGCAAGCGGAGCCCTCACAGCATCCGCAAATGGCACCAGCGACCCCAGTTGGTGGCCGCGTTGACGGCACTACGCTAACGGTGCAATCACCTCAGCGGCAACAATCTCAGCAGCAACAACGCCAACAACCGCATCAAGCTCGACGATCCTTCGAGCCCGACGAGGTGTCGATGGCCTCTTCGGATCCACGAGCACGGCAAGATCAGCGGCAAGTGCTGCGAGACAGGCGGGCAGAAGACGCCCGCACCACCATCGAACGGCGCCGGGAGGCGCGCCGTCAATCCGACGCACGCAACGGCCCCATCGTTGATGAACCTACGCCAGGGGTTGGCGGATATCTACCTTACGAGGTTGGATGTCCCGCCTTCACCCGTGGGCTGCGGCAAGTCCGATGGCCGTCCGTTCGAGCTTTCAAGCCAGAAGTGCCGGAAAAGTATGACGGCAAGCTAAACCCGGCAGAGTTTTTGGGCATCTACACGATCGCCGTGCAAGCTGCCAGGGGAAGAGATGAGAAAATCCTCGCCAACTACTTCCCGTGGGTACTGAAACCCAACATGAGGTCTTGGCTGATGAACTTGCCGGAGAACTCCATTTCTTCGTGGTCAGATCTCTGCAACGAGTTCATTGGTGCCTTTACCGGAGGCCACGAAGCCCCTGGACAGCCCAGCGACTTGCAAGTGATCCCGCAAAGAGATGGTGAAACTTTACGCAAGTACATCCAGAGGTTCAGCCATGTGCACCGTAATATTCCAGATGTGCACCCCGCAGCCATGATTGCTGCCTTTCACACGAATGTGCGCAATCGAAGGACGCGGGAGAAAATGAACATCAAGTTGCCCAAGACCGTCAATGAGCTCTATACGTTGGCGGATAAGTGTGCACGTGCTGACGAAGGAAGGAGGCTTCCCGGGGAGGACGCTGGTGCCGAAGTAGATTCTGAGGACGATGATGCTGCCACCCCGAGGAAGAAGGGCCGGAAGCGCAACAGAAAGCGCAAGGGTAAAACTGTTATGGCCGTCGAAGGCTCCGGCAACTCCGAGTCCGCCAAGAAAGCCAACACTGAGAACTCCGGCAAGGAGGCTACTGTATGCACCGCTTGCCAAGAGGCGGCGGCAAACGAGAAAGCCGGCAAGTCTGATGGGCCATACTGCAAGATTCACCGCACCAAGGGCCATGATCTCCAAGAGTGCCGGCAAGTCGAGCACCTTGTTGAGAAACAGAAGGCCGAATACAAGAAGCGCGACAAAGATAAGGATCAAGATGGTGCCGGTGGATCTGGCAAGAAGGGCCGTGGTGGTCGAGGAGGCCGCCACGGAAAGGCCAAGCAGCAGAAAGAAAAGCCTGCTAGAGGCCGCGAAAAGAAAGAAGAAGATGATGGAAGTGAGGAAGAGGACGTTGATGAAACCAGCGAACAATAATTCCAGAAGGCAACCGAGGCCATGTGCGTTGACGAAGGAGCATCTTTGCACTCCTCTCACCGCCAACTTAAGCAGTGGGTGCGTGAGGTTAACGTGGCAGAACCGTTGACGGAGGAGCATCTTTGCACTCCTCTCAAGTGGTCACACACGCCTATCATTTTCGATGCTGAGGACCAGCCTGATCGCATAACTGCGCTCGGGTGTTTGCCGTTGTTGGTTTCACCAACAATTCACAACCTCCAAGTAACGAAGATGTTAGTTGACGTTGGGGCCGGCCTGAATCTGATCTCTCCGGAAGTTATCAAGAGGCTGCAGATCCCCGATGAGGAACTCGAGAAAACGGGCACATTTCAAGGAGTAAACCCAGGAAGAAGCCAGCCCAAGGGAAAGATCACGTTACCAGTGACGTTTGGCGGGGAGTTAAACTACAGAACAGAAAAGATTGTGTTTGACGTTGTCAAAATCCCCTTGCCGTACAATGGAATTCTTGGCCGCCCAGCCTTGGCAAAATTCATGGCAGCGTCTCACTATGCATACAACACGTTGAAGATGCCAGGGCCGATGGGTGTCATTTCCATCAACTCCGACAAGAAAGATGCAGTCATTTGCATCGACAAGATGTACAGGGATGCGGTTGCAGCAGAGGCCACTAAGGCACCAGCTCCCGCCAAGAAGAAGGAAAACAAGAAGTCCGGCAAGGCCTCTAGCAAAGACTCCGGGATGCGCACCTCTTCGAAGTGCTGCGCGCCTGTTGAAGACCTGCCGGGGTGCTCTGCCGGTAAGAAATCCAAAGCCACTGCATCGGCAACCAAGAAGGTACCGGCGAGGGAGGACAGCACTGACGGTACCTTCACCATCAGTGCCACCCTTGATGACAAATAGGAAAGCACGCCCGTTGCCTTCCTGTGGGCGAATGTCGATGTGTTTGCATGGCGACCATCTGACATCCCCGCTGTTCCCAGGGAGGTAATTGAGCACCTCCTTGCTGTTTGTCCCCACGCTCAGCCTGTCAAGCAAAAAGTCCGGAAGCAAGCATTGGAACGGCAACAGTTTATTGCCGAAGAGATCAAGAAACTTGAAGTAGCAGGCCTGGTCAGAGGTGTACTACATCCCACATGGTTAGCAAACCCAGTTGTGGCACGCAAAGCGAACGGAAAGTGGAGACTGTGTATTGACTACACCGATATTAACAAGGCTTGTCCAAAGGATCCTTTTCCTTTGCCGCGCATCGATCAAATTGTAGACTCCACTTCTGGCTGTGATTTGCTCTCTTTCCTTGATGCATATTCTGGATACCATCAGATTTTCATGGCCAAGGAGGATGAGGAGAAAACCGCATTCATTACTCCATGTGGCATGTACTGCTTTGTGCGCACACCTTTCGGATTAAAGAGTGCCGGTTTAACATTTGCAAGAGCAGTCCAGATTGGTTTTGAGCCCCAGCTGCACAGGAATGTGGAAGCGTACATGGATGATATAGTAGTCAAGACCAAGGACAAATCTACCCTCATTCAAGACTTGGAAGAAACATTTGCAAACTTGCGCAAAATCAACTTGAAGCTCAATCCCGAGAAGTGCGTGTTTGGCGTTCCATCCGGTAAGCTTCTCGGATTCTTTGTATCTCAATGAGGAATCGAAGCGAATCCCGACAAGATCAAAGCGATTGAGCAAATTCAAGCACCAAAAAGCATCAAAGATGTGCGGCATCTTGCCGGTTGTGTTGTTGCCTTGAGTAGGTTCATTTCAAGATCCGCTGAGCGCGCCCTGCCGTTTTTCAAGATTTTGAAAAAGGCAGGTCCGATGAAATGGACTCCGGAAGCGGTGGCCGCGCTGCAGGACTTGAAAAGATACCTCTCCTCCGCGCCAACACTATTTGCGCCATGACCACGAGAGCCATTGCTGCTATACGTAGCGGCAACGAATCAAGTGGCTAGTGCTGCATTAGTGGCGCAGAGGGAACCCGATGACGAGGAAGTAACCACGGCAAACCCATCCAGCGACGAACCGGAATCTTCTCCGGCAAATCATGGTGCCGACAAGTCAGAAACAGCGCAAGCAAATGGAGGTAATCAACAAACAGTGCCGAAGAAGAAAGTGGTGTAGCGACCAGTGTATTTCGTCAGTTCCCTTCTGCAGGGGGCTAGATCGAGATACTCTGGGTGCAGAAGTTGCTTTTCGGCCTTCTTATGGCCTCGAGAAAGTTGCGTCACTACTTCCAAGCGCATGAAATCACCGTCGTCACACGCTTTCCGTTGCAACGCATCTTGAGGAATCCAGAGGCAACTGGCAGGATAGTGGAGTGGGCGTTGGAATTGTCAAGCTTTGCACTCAAGTTTGAGAGCACTTCAACTATTCAGAGCAGAGCCTTGGCGGAGTTCATTGCATAATGGACACCAACGTAAGACGAAGAAATTCAGGAAACAACTCTCCCCGGCAAGGAAACGGCAAAGGAATGGATCATGTACTTTGACGGTGCCTTCTCGCTGCAAGGCGCCGGTGCCGGAGTGCTGCTTGTCGCACCCACCGGAGTACACCTCAAGTATGTGGTTCAAATGCACTTTCCCAGGGAGCAAGCTACAAACAACACTGCTGAGTACGAAGGACTCCTTGCCGGTCTAAGGATCGCAGTGGACCTTGGTATCAAAAAATTGATCGTCCGCTGTGACTCGCAGCTTGTTGTGACCAGAGCCCGTTAATGGAAGCATACGTGGAAGAAGTGAGGAAATTGGAAGAACACTTTGACGGGTTACAAACAGAGCACATCCCTCGTGCGGAAAACAGCATTGGTGACAGCCTGTCAAAATGTGCCGCTCAAAAGCTTCCCGTGGAACCGGGAACTTTTGTGCTCCATTTGAATCAACCCACGGTCACTCCATCAACGCAGGCCAGTAAGAGAAGAAAGTTGAATACCGGCAAGTATTTTCCGGCAGAGCTCCCGGGAGCCGCCGACAAGGTTATTGCCGGGAACAATGACACGGTTGCCGGTGAGCAGCCGCTTAGCGCAGAACCCCAGGTTCTTGCCGCAGAAGCAAGCGCTCCGGCGGCCGAAGAGATGCCTTTAATCCTTGTCGTCGAGCCGCAGGCTCCGGCATGGGCACATTAGATAGTCCATTTCCTACAAACAGGAGAACTTCCCGATGAGCAAGAAGAAGCTGAGAGAGTAGCCCGTCAGTCAAGTATGTATCAGTTTGTGGATAACATTCTGTACAGAAAGAGACCAAACGGTGAGAAATTGAAGTGCATTTGCCGGGAAGACGGACTAAAGCTGTTGGCGGAGATACACGGAGGCATATATGGCTCTCACATAGGATCAAGGGCACTTGCCGGCAAGGCATTTCGGCAAGGCTTCTATTGGCCCACTGCACTCCAGGATGCGACTGAGCTAGTAACCAAGTGTGAAGCATGCCAGTTCCATTCAAAGAACATACATCAGCCAGCTCAAGCTCTCCAAACAATCCCTCTCTCCTGGCCCTTTTCGGTCTGGGGGCTCGATATCTTGGGCCCCTTCCCCCGTGCTACCGGGGGCTTTGAGTTCTTGTATGTCGCAATCGACAAGTTCACAAAGTGGCCTGAAGTGGAGCCAGTGAGGAAGGTGACAGCGCAATCGGCCGTCAAGTTCTTCAAAGGATTAGTTTGCCGTTTCGGGGTTCCTAACAGAATCATCACCGACAACGGCACACAATTCATGAGCCACGCCTTCATGCAGTATATCCAAGACCTTGGCAGCAAAATCTGTTTTGCATCTGTTGCCCACCCAAGAAGCAACGGCCAGGCGGAAAGGATGAATGATGAAGTGTTGGGTGGCCTCAAGATAAGAACTTTCGACAGGCTGCGCAAGTGTGGAAGACACTGGATTGATGAGTTGCCGGCGGTTCTTTGGTCACTCAGGACGACACCAAATCGAGCTACCGGCCAAACACCCTTCTCCCTAATCTATGGTGCAGAAGCGGTGCTCCCCATGGAACTCATATACGGGTCACCTCAAGTGCTCGCTTACGATGAAGCTGAGCAAGAGCGGCTGCGGCAAGACGACGCAACGCTCCTTGAGGAAGATCGTCTTCAGGCGGCTGTGCGAGCTGCATGTTACCAGCAAGCTTTGCATCGCTACCATAGCCGCAAAGTGCACACCCGAAGCCTTGAGGAAGGCGGCCTTGTTCTTAGGCACGCTCAGTCCGCCAAAGGATCAAACAAGTTGTCGCCAAAGTGGGAAGGCCCTTATCGGGTAGTACGAGTCACCAGACCTGGCACAGTCCGACTGGAGACCGAAGATGGCATTCAAGTGCAAAACTCATGGAATATTGAGCATCTTCGCAAGTTCTACCCATAAGGCGCAGTTGCCGGGACACCTCCCGGCAACCCCTTTTGTACAAGCTTTGTCGGCAAGACATGTAACCCTTTGTACAAAGCCAGGCGCAGATCCTGTGCATAATAAAGCTAAGTGTTCCGCAACTCCTCATACATATTCATTTATATGTGGATGCATGTGATGTTGTGATTTACACTTTAATTTGTATGGAATGACTGATGAACCGCCAAGGTTCCCAACCCACTCTTTTCTCTTCTTTCTTTTTCTTAAAAGGATAGAAGGATCCCTCGCGCGCAAGTTTCCTGAGGGGAGTGGAGATGGGGTACCATTTTAATGATGTTCAAGTAATCATCTCATGCAACGAGAAAAACGACGCAAGGAAAAGCTAAGTTGAAAAACTTTGGAAATTTTTCTTCATTACATTCGCGGTTTCCCTTGAACGATTCTGTGCTTTGTATGAGAAACCTGCACGCGAAGGAACCTTGTCGTGGTCGACCTGCGCTCTAGCTTGCCTCGAGTCCGCTCGGCGATCCTAGCAGCTGCATTCTAGCCCGGCAAGTCGCCTTGCCGGCAGCGGCGCTCCCAGCAGGCTGCTAAGGACCCGTTCCTCAAAGCGCTTGCGGCAAGTGTGCGCACCGGCAAGTTTCCAAACAAGCGTAGGGGCACAATCATACAAAGGCAAAATAAGAGAAGGGGAACGGCGTACATGCATTCAAGCAGCACATGTTATATTACATCACAGAAATAGTACAGGGCTAACAAAAGATCAAATGTATCTTGTACATGGCAGCACAATGATGGATGTAGCGACAAGCTCAGTCTCGACGATTCCCTTGAACCCTAGGGATTTGGAGAACCTTGTCGGCAAGAGGGGCAGCGATCTTGTCGGCAGCGGTGATGTCTGTGCTATCCGACAACCTCCTGAAGACCCCGAAGAGATCGAGGCCGGGATTGCGATGAGCGATCTTGAGCAGCACCTTGTACACGATTTCACGCGCAAACTTCTGGGACTCATCAGCAAATGAAGCAGACCTGTCCTCGTGGTACATCTTCAGGGCGTCGATAAGGCCCTCGAAGAACTTGGTCAGCTTGACGCTGGTGGCCTCCTTGTCGTTGACGGTGAAACCCCGGCTCTTCATGTCCATCTCCGCGATTTAAGAGCTGATGCGCTCGGCAGCATTAACAAGCCTGCCGGTCCAGAGGGAGAGGTTCTCATGCAGTTGGGTGTAGTTGTTCTCAGCCTCCTTCTTCGACGCCTCTTCCTTCTCCAGCTTCTCCGTCAAGGCCCTCTCCCTCTCCTTGGCGGATTCTGAAGCTGCTACCACAGTGGCCAACTGGGATTTTAGATCCCCAATCGTCTTGGCGGCGGCGTCAAGATCCTGGTTCTTGGACGATAGCTGCGTTTGCAAGTCCCCCAGAGTGCGGGCTGCCTTCAGCGCTTCGTCCTTGAGAGCCTCGATTTCTTTGTCGCTGCCGACAAGATCTTCCTTCAGTTTGGCCACCTGGGTTTCCAATTCTGCTTTGGCGGAGACAGCGGCAGCAACCTTATCGGCGGCCTCCTTGAGCTTGGCGGCGTTCTCCAACGGCCGCCCTTCTCCACCAATCCGCTGCCTTGCATGCATGCAGACGCGCGTAATGGGGGAAGGTGGAGGCGCAGAAGGAGGAAGAATCGTGGCATGAATGGCAGTTATTCCTCGCCACGTGTCACGATGCACCTATTTAAGTTTGTTCAAATGGCGAGGCTTGCCGGAAAATGGCCAAATGCACGCTCAAGGCCAGATTAATAAGGAAGCAAAGAAGATCTCAAGCGAAGATAATCATCATGACGAAAATTACAATGGCAGTTTCCCGCCGCGTGTCTGTGCATTGTTTGGGCCTAGTCCAACGATGCTTCGGACGCGCGTATGGCCCAGGCCCGGGGGCTTCTGTCGGTGTATAAAACATGGGTATTTTGTACCCTGACTTATGCACAGACAGTAGCTGCGTCCTTGCCGGGGACCGCCAAGACCAAGGCTCAGGGCCCAATTACAGAAGCTCAAGATGAAGCATCAACAAGCACTCGACTAGTACCAAAGATGAAGACACTCCTTGCCGGCAAGGCTAAACCGGCAAGATGAAGACCCGGCAAGCTCCGTACCAGCAAGCTTCTACCAGCCCTCCTGCGCTCCACCACTCCACCTCACCAGACAGGTGCTCGCTAGTGGATGAGGTGTCGACCACGCAGGCTGGTTGGTAAGGATTGTCGAGCAGGTGTCAGCACACCGGGACATGATTTGCCTTTAATGACACCCGTCCAGGAGGCGTGTCAGAATAATATGAGGTGGCTGGGCAAGCGGTGCAGAAACCTTGCCGGGACTACCCCTTCACATGACACCTAACAGTACATTTAATGCTTTTGTCCTAAACTGGCAGAGTTAGGTATGATAGCACTGTTTGCTATCCAATCACTATGTAATTACTGTTTTGCCACTGTGGTAACCCCTTTGAGCTATAAAAGGAGGGCCAAGGCAACAGTTAGAGGGATTCGGACCCCTTTTCAAACACCAGCATGCCTCGCGTAGTAGCTCTCTCTGCATCTTGTCGAGAGAAGCGCTCCTTGTACTTGTGCTCTCACACACCCAATACACCAAAAGCAGGAGTAGGGTTTTACGCTTCTCAGCGGCCCGAACCTGGGTAAATCTCTTGCGTCTTCAATTGTTCATGCTCTTTGTGCACGTTGATCCCCCCTTACCAAACCACAAGGGGCTGGATGGCCCCATAGATGGCCGTACCCACGACAATTGGGTGTGTTGGGGACACAAGAGATTTCTTGTATTTGATTGCAGGGTTGTTTGAGAGAGACCATCTTCATCCTACGCCTCCCACAGATTGATAAACCTTAGGTCATCCACTTGAGGGAAAATTGCTACTGTCCTACAAAACTCTGCGCTTGGAGACCCAACACGAGTCTACAAGAATAAGTTGTGTAGTAGACATCAAGCTCTTTTCTAGCGCTGTTGCCGGGGAGGTGAGTGCTTGAAGGTATATCTTTAGATCTTCAATTGAATCTTTTAGTTTCTTGTTTTATCCCTAGTTTGGTCTTATAAAAGAAAAAAAATGGAATTGAGGTTGCCTCATATTATTCATCTTTACAATGTCTTTCTTGAAAATGATGGATCGGAAAATTGTGCTCAATTGATAGAAGAAGAATTCAATAAAATGTTTTGCATAAAATCTTTGAATGATGAGCATGATTGCAATGTTGTTAGTATGAATTCTATGAATATCCAAAATACTAAAGATGATTGCACTAGTCATGACAAAAATGTTTCTTATAAGCATGTCAATTTTTGTGGAGCGCATAAAGTTTGTGAAGACATGCCTTATAGGGATGATAGATTTTGTAAGAAGCATAAACATGATAGAACCAATTTTTTGCTCAAAGTGATAGATGAATTTGCTACAAAATTATGTTCTCTTTATTCTATTACTTGTGAACTTTGCAATAAAGCTGGTCACCTTAATTTCCAATGCATGCTTTTTCATGATCGAATCATGTCCAAACATTGCAATAACTTGATCACCCTTGAACTTTATAATGAACTTTGTTTATTTTTGGGGTGTGAGGAATTGTCACATAAAAATAGTTGGTTTGTAGCATTCATATTCATAGACCATGCTGAAACTAATTTGAAAGAAATCTATATGTTTTGTATGGTAAATTGCAATGAGAATGCTTATATTGCGAACTATAGAAAGACGGGAAAACCAATAGAATATAAAAGGAACACTAATGAAAGGGTAAAGATTTCCACTTTCCCTCCTATTGTCTCTCATGATGAAATAGGTGACGAGGAGGAGCTTCCTATTCAACCAATCTCATCAATAAGAAGCTCGGAAAAATTGATTAAACCCACACATGATGTGGTGAAGAAGAAGAAAAGAAGAAAAGGTAGAGGTAAAAAGGTATCTCTCCCAAATAATGTTGCTCCTATTATTGTTGTGCCTCATGAGAATGAATCAAAAATAATTGTGGAAGATGATACACTTGATGATGATATTGCTTCTTTGTCGTATGGCACAATGTCCGAAGGAACTATTGAGGATGATTTTGTTATGCATATTACACATTGTGATGATTATGATTGGGAAAATAATGATACTTCTTATAATCTTGAAAATCTTTTTGGCACCAACTTAGAAAATTATGATGATAATAATTGTTATACTATTGGTGCTGTTCATACTATTAATGATGAGAGTGATTATGCTTATGATATGCCAAGCCACAAGCTTGGGGATGCTATGTTTGATGAGAATGACATGTTTGAGAATTTATTGGCTGCAATTAATGTTTGTCCCAAGCTTGGGGATGCTATGCTTAATGAAGATGATCTTTTTAGTCCCCCTACTTTGAATGATCAAATTTGTTATGATGATTGCATGCCTCCTACTTATGATGATTATTGTGATGATACTTATGTTATAAAAAGTAGTGATGATTATATTTATAAAACTTGTCATAATTATGATTACCCTCTTACTGAACATTACTCTTTTAATGTGGAAACAATTTATAGTACTCGAGTTTCATATGATACTCCCACTTTTATGAATGAGAAGAAAATTGCTTGTGTGGAGAGTAACAAAAATTCTATGCTTATGTATCACGACAAGAATGCTTTGTGTGATGGATATATTGTTGAATTTCTTCATGATGCTACTGAAAATTATTATGAGAGAGGATCATATCCTTGTAGGTGTTGCAATAATATCAAGTTTCCTCTCTATGTGTTGAAAGTTTTGAAGTTATGCTTGTTTTGCCTTCCTATGCTAGTTGATTCTTGCTCCCAGAAACTATTTGCTCACAAAATCCGTATGCATAGGAAGTGGGTTAGGCTTAAATGTGCTAGTCATATGCTTCATGATGCTCTCTTTGTGTTTCAATTCTTTACTTTTATGTGAGCATCATTGAAATCATCGTGCCTAGCTAAAAAGGCATTAAAGAAAAGCGCTTGTTGGGAGACAACCCAATATTTATACCTATTGTTTTTGTGTTTTCACATGATTAATCTACTGTAGTAATCATGTTTTATATATTTTCTTTTAATAATGTGCCAAGTAAAGCCTTTGGGATAGTGTGGATGCTTGTTGATTTGATTATGTGCAAAAACAGAAACTTTTGTACTGGAGCATGAAAAAATTATGAAATTTTTACACAGTATTGGGTTACAATTTTTTTATGTTGTCCTAATTTTCCAGAATTTTTTGAGGTACAGAATTATGGTTTTTAAATCGCTCACTTCATGCTGTTCTGTTTTTAACAGATTCTGTTTTCGGTGCATAGTTTGCTTGTTTTAGTGTTTCCATAGCTTATACTGAGTAATATAAATTGTGGAAATGATAGAATATAGTAGCCATTATGTGAGAACAATTATGAAACTTTTCTTGACAGTACCTAAGTGGATGATTTATTTCTATCATACTAACCTATCTCACAAGATCCGTTAAGTTTTATGTGATTGAAGTTTTCAAGTTTTGGGTGAGATATCGATATGAGGAGAATTAGGAGTGGCAAGAACCTAATCTTGGGGATTCCCAAGGCACCCCAAGGTAATATTCAAGGAACACACAAACAACTAAGCTTGGGGATGCCCCGGAAGGCATCCCCTCTTTCGTCTTCAACACTATCGGTAACCTCACTCGGAGCTATATTTTTATTCGTCACATAATATGAGTTTTGCTTGGAGCATCATTTTATTTTGTTGATATTTTCTTGCTGTTATCAATAATCATGTTTTGTATTTTTTTAGTTCAATAAAATGCCAATTATAGCGTTTATCATGCTCAGTTTGCAAGTTCATGTGTTGCTGTTTGAAAACAGAAAGTTTTCTCTTATTTCCAGAATATTCCTGAATATTCAGTACGTGATAAAAATATGAAATTTTTACACAGTAAGCATGCATGAGTTCTCTATCACATGGTAATTTTTCAGAATTTTTGGAGTTAGGAAAGTATGAATTCTTATTCACCCTTTACAGACTGTTCTGTTTTGGCAGATTTCGGTTATAGTTGCATTGTTTGCATATGTTGCTTGTTTAATGTTTCTATTTGTGGATAGGAGTATTAAATATGCATAGACATTTAGTATGCAATGTTTAATTATAATTTTAGTGATTTTCTACAGTAGAGAATGTTAAGGTTTTGAGTTGATTTATACTAACTTATCTCACGAGTTCTTGTTGAGTTTTGTGTGGATGAAGTTTTTAAGATTTAAGGAAACCGTGATATGAGAGGAATTAAGGAGACACATGAGCTCAAGCTTGGGGATGCCCAAGGCACCCCAAGATAACATTCCAAGAAGTCTCAAGCAACTAAGCTTGGGGATGCCCCGTTAGGCATCCCACCTTTCTTCATCAACACCTATCGGTTAGACTAAGTTTTTTACTTGTTCACATGATATGTGCTATTCTTGGAGTGAACTTTTATTTTCATTTTGTTTGCCTTTTGAATAAAATACTTAAGATATGAAATCTTTATTTGGAGAGAGTCTTCACATATCTACTTAATTGTTTGACTATTCGTTGATCTTCACTTATATCTTTTTTGGGGTAGTTTGTCATTTACTATTGTGCTTCACTTATATCCTATGAGTAAATTGTTGAATGAATTGAATATCATAAAGTTGAAATTACATGTGCTTCATATGCTTGTCCCATGGCGAGTAGTGACTTCACAAATTAGAAGTATAAGTGGTAAAATTTATTGAAAGTTAGCAAACATAGCATTGGTCACTTGAACAATTCATGAAAAATGTTGAAGGAAGAGAGATTTCACATATAAATATACTATCTTGGACATCTTCTATGATTGTGAGCCCCCATTAATTATTTTCAAGCTTGATCAAGTAGTTGACGTTGGACAAGGAAGACAACGTAATGAGTTTTGTTTGTTTTTATTCGCATAGAAGTTATATTGCCATGGATCCTCTAACATGTGGTGCTTGCTTAGGATCTTTTGCTAGCCAAAACTTCGTACTAAGTAGAAATACTACTTGTGCATCCAAAAACCCTTAAACCCAGTTTCTTGCCATGAGAGTCCACCATATCTACCTATGGATTGAATAAGATCCTTCAAGTAAGTTGTCATCGGTGCAAAAAGCAATAAAAATTGCTCCTAAAATATGTATGATATTTTATTGCAAGGGAAAATAAGCGTTGTACGAACTTGTGATGGTAAATAAATAAATGCGACGGACTGCATAATAAAGGTTGCTATCACAAGGGGCAATATAACGTGATGTTCCTTTGCATTAAGGGCTTGACATCCAAAAATAAAAAGCGCATGACAACCTCTGCTTCCCTCTGCGAAGGGCCTATCTCTTAATTTTATGTATTTACTTTTATGCAAGAGTCAATATTATTTCTTCTCATTTCAACCTCAATTATTCTCTAGTTGGCAAGCATCATGTGGTAGGGAAAGATCCAGGCACATATATCCAGCTGAATATAGGTGATCATGAGTTATTATTGTTGACATTATCCCTGAGATAAATAAGTTGGGAGGAAAAACATTAAGCCCCTATCTTCTTATGTGTTTGACTAAAATGGTTTGTTCTAAAAATATGCTTTGAGTGTCAGCAATCATGGAAGACTAAATGATAGTTGAGTATGTGGAATTTTCTAGATCAAAGCTCTTACATAGACCCTTCCTGAAAATAAGATGAATTGCAATTGTTTGATGACTGAGAACATAGTTTGTTGATTTTCAAGAAAGTTTATGGTCTATACTTTAAACATGTGAATAGCTTGCTACTTGATCATGAGAAGTTTTATGAGATGAGCTACTGATTATGATATATATTGATGCTAGAAAAAGTGATTGAAATTATCATTGATCAAACTTATGCACTATGCTAGCATTCACACTTCATAAATTATTTCTTTTATCATTTACCTACTCGAGGACGAGCAGGAATTAAGCTTGGGGATGCTGATACGTCTCCAACGTATCTATAATTTATGAAGTATTCATGCCATGTTTATTATAGTTTGTATGATTTTGGTGCACTTTTATATGACTTTTATATGATTTTAATGGACTAACATATTGACATAGTGCCCAGTGCCAGTTGCTGTTTTCTGCTTGTTTTTGGTTTTTCAGAAAAACCATATCAAATGAAGTCCAAATGCAGCAAAACTTTTTGACGATTTTTTCTGAAAGGAAACAGACCCAGGAAGCTTCGGGGGAGCAGAAGAAGACCCATGATACGTCTCTAACATATCTATAATTTTTTATTGTTCCATGCTGTTATATTATCAATCTTGGATGTTTTTATATACATTTACAACAATTATATATTATTTTTTGGGACTAACCTATTAACTTAGTGCCCAGTGCCAGTTGCTATTTTCTGCCTGTTTTTGGTTTTACAGAATATCAATATCAAACGAAGTCCAAATGCCACGAAACTTTTTGGAGATTTTTTTCTGGACATAACCAACACTAGAAGCTTCGGGAGAGGGCCAGAAGACCCAGGAGGTGGCCATGAGCCACCTGGGCACGCCTGGGGGGGGGGGGGGGCAGGCGCGCCCTGGTGCCTCGTGGGCCCACCTCTTGTCAAGGCCGGTTTTCCAACAAAACATTTATTGAAAAACCGCCCTAATAGTCCGGCCAGTACAGAAAATCCTTCTTACTGGTTGACAAATCCTTGATACAAAAATCCAGTAGTACTTAATATTATACAGGGTTGAGCGGAGGCTGCTCAACAATTTATTACAAGCACGCCAATATTACACATAATGGCGGATATGTCACAATGGATGTGGTGGCATAACTACTGACTCGTAAAAATAAAAAGAGTGGTGGGTATGTCACAGTGGAGTGGGTGACATAACTCTCATATCTTACAGCTCATCAATCGTCGGGGTGAGGCTTGATGATTTTATTTGGGTTGCGGAAGCGTATATAATACAAGTGGCAAACTCCAGGATCGCAAGAGACTGACTGGGACTCCTCTAGGCGTCGGACTCGCTATCGTACTCTTCATCCATAAGATCGCCTTCGTCAACATCTGGCCAAAACAATAGCCAGGGACAAGCCAGTGAGTACTTTGAATGTACTCGCAAACAGTTTGGACATAAGATATAACAAATGCAAACATGATGCACATGCGCAGGATTAGTAATACACACACAGTCATTTAAATTTGCACAGCAAGAAAAAGAAAGGAAGTCGGGCGGTAGTCCTCCCGAAATCCCAATAAAATAGAAGAAGACCGATCAGGTGTCTGAAGCGACGCCTCGAAAGGTAAGGAATAAAAGACATGCCTCAGTCGGGCGTCGGAGCGACACCACATAAAGGGCTTATGTCAAAATTTAAATAACAGGAATGCCACAGTCGGACGTCTGCGCGACATCACATAAAGGGCTTATATAAAAAGTAAATGACAAGCATGCCACAGTCGGACGTCTGAGCGACATCACATAAAGGGCTTATATCGAAAAGTAAATGACAAGCATGCCACAGTCGGACGTCTGAGCGACATCACATAAAGGGCTTATATCAAAAGTAAATGACAAGCATGCCACAGTCGGACGTCTGAGCGACATCACATAAAGGGCTTATATCAAAAGTGAATGACAAGCATGCCACAGTCGGACGTCTGAGCGACATCACATAAAGGGCTTATATTAAAAGTAAATGACAAGCATGCCACAGTCGGACGTCTGAGCGACATCACATAAAGGGCTTATATTGAAAAGTAAATACAGCAGTGCCACAGTCGGGCGTCTGAAGCGACGCCACATAAAGGGCTTATATCAGTAACATTCAAAATACGAGTAATCCAGGAGGTAACACCATCCCAAGGAATACCCGGCATATACCAATAATAAACAGGTTAGTCCATCCACAGGAATATCATCCAGCCAAATTTACTTCTGTTGTTTAACATATTAGTTCTCCAGAGACTGACACTGAGACCGACACTTGACCTGTCAACCAACGTCCTTGACCGTGGACACGGCTACTCGAATAGTTTTGACTCTGCAGAGGTTGTACTCTTTACCCACAGTCAACGGATTTCAGTAGTCACAAAGGACTAGTTCCGTCTACGGTATTTTAGAAGAAAACACATCTGACCAGTACACACCCGTTTTACATCTCGATGCCAGGAATCACCCTAGGCAACGTTCAAGAAAAACTTTAAGACGGGGAGGCCACTACCTCGAATAGCATGGGATCAAATTTATATCGCGCGCTCTAAGGGGTGCCCCCCTCTCGGTCCAACCGGAAACACCCATACCCCCTGACCGGATGACTGGCTTTAATCCATGGCCATGGTACCTTCATCATGGCCCCTCTATTTGGTGTGTACATGGAAAGAGGTTTGCAACTTACTAAACCGTATTCTTTGCAGAAAACATGTGGCAGCACGAAAAGAAGGTGAACGGGGACAAGACTCGATCCATGTCAACACTGGAGTTAAACAGTTTTCTTTGTTAATACCGGCATGCTCCAACAATACCGGTGTACAACCTATCATGCCACAACATGACTAGGTTGTCTCATATCTCATCAAGTTTTGTGGCTCACTTGCAACCCATCATTTATGAAATGTAACATTCTCCAAATGCTTACATAAACATGTCATGCAAAATATCATGCAAGCAAACATGAAACACACTCGTCATATCAAAGGTTCAAACATGCTTGCCTGGTTCCGAGTAGTCGGAGTCTAACTCGGCGAAGTTGACGGCACTGTCTCCTTCTTCGGTATCTACGATATACACATATACGAATACTAACGTAAATACCGTGCACATATAAAAAGTTGTTCCAAATATTTTTCAAATAAATATGACAAAAAACTAGACAGAAAAATAAAGATGACAGAAAAAGAATCAACTCAAAATCATCTTTTGTTTCAAAAGTTATTAAGGTTTTAAAACTAGGGACTAATCTGTTATAAACAGAAAACTGTCCAGGGGGCAAACTGAATAAAACAGAAAACGCTTCGGCTGAAATATGCCAACTCCAGAAGAAAACGTATTTTGCCCGAAGGCGCTTTCAGAAAACGGTTCGAATATAACCAATAGAGGCTGACAAGGGGGTCCCTCATGTCAGGTTCAAAAGAGGCTCGCCGGCGCCAGAAACTTGCGGCGATCGCCGGCGACGAACTGCTGCGAGACAAAGAGGGAGAGGAGTACCGGCGTGCTCAGGGAGGTGTTCCGCGTCGGGGAGAAGTGGAAGGAGTCGACGGGAGGCACCGCAGCGACGGCCTCTTCCTCTCCGGCGGACGACGGCGTCGGGCGGTGGTTGATCTCACCGGAGAGAGCTTCTGACCTCGAATTGATGCATGGGTTAGAACGGGCAGTGGAAAAGAAGGCTACTGGCAAAGTTTGGGCGGCGGGGACGCACTCACCAGGGTGAATCGAGCCGGAGCCCGAAGCGGATCGGGGCGGCCGGAGTCGGAGAAGAAGGCTCTCCCGAGGCCATCTGGTGAGTGTGGCGAGGCTCTGAGGAGTGGAGGAGAGGTTATGGAGTGGTTGGAGAGCTCGGGGCCTCTATTTATAGCCGGATCGAGGAGGGTGCCCGAGAACGGGATAACGACGGCGAGAAATTACGGCGAGGCAGGGGATGGACAGAGGGATTAGGCGACTGGGCATCATCGGATTGGTCTGCTGGTTCCATTCGAAGGAATAACCAGGTCCAATTTGGCTTACACCCGAGACCTCGACGGAACGGGGCGTACAGGCTCGTCGGCGGCAGAGAGCGCGCTCTGCGCCTCTCAGGCCACGGCCTCGTCCCTGCAGCGTTCTCTGGCGAGGAGCTGGACACGCGTAGGCCGCTGGTGGTTTGGGCGGTGCGGAGCACGGCGTTCTGCGTCGCTGGCTTCTGACGGCCGCCACGGGCGGTTCTGTCGCCGCAGAAGCCGCCGGAGTTGACGCGACGGGACGCCACCGACGCCCGCAACCGGCCAAGGAACTGTGCGGCGATCAGGATAAGAAGGAGCAACAGGGAGGAAGGCGCCAAGGCAGCTACTGGCGAGATCATCGCTGCCGCCTGACGAACGCGACACTGCCTCCTCTGAACTTTTTTGAATCGAATGAACAGTGCACTGAATCTGTTCGACGAAATGATTTTGGCACGTGGAAAATTTTTCTGGAGCTGAAACTTGGTGAGGAGGTCTCTTGATGCATCTAGAGGCTCCCTGATTTTTGTCAGAATTTTTGGAAGAAAGAAAAGATGAATTCCATCAAAATTTGCAAATCTGGTCCAAACTTGCAGCGAACAGAATTTGAAAATTTTGAACTCTGGACCAGCAGATTTTTGGTGATATTGGTAGTGGGTACTAAAGAGAAGCTGGGGAAATTTTCTTGGGGTCAAAGCTCAAAGAAATCTGGTACTTCCTTTGTAAATCAAAAGAGTCCAGGAAAATGACAGAAAATGATTTGAGAAAGAATTAAATAGAATAAAAATCAAAAAGAGGTTGAAACCTGCTGGAATTGGTTGCTTGACTTGATCCAAAGTAGGGAGGGGAGTTTTTGGAGGAAAATTTTCAATATAGGTTATGGCAAGAGAGTGGAATAGGAATTCTTTTGAATAGAAAAGGATAAATCCCATAATTAAAGAAATCCCTTTTTAATAAAAGAAAAGGCAAAAAAAAATCCCAAGAATATTTGTGTTGAAATAACACAAGATTAAAAACCCTCAAGACCAGAATCAAAGTTGAGAAAAGTCTCAAAAAGAATTGTCATCAAAAGTTTTTAGAAGGAGATTCTTTTTGGAAAAAGAAAAATTCAGATAACCTCCTCCAAAACCAATAAGGAATTTTTTGGCAAAAAAAACCAAATTAAATTTTTTGGGGTGTTACAACACCTACCCCCTTAGGAAAAATCTCGTCCCCGAGATTTCAGCTGATCCTCAAACAGGTGTGGGTGCTCTGCCCGAAGAAAATCCTCTCTTTCCCATGTTGCCTCATCCTCAGTGTGATTGCTCCATCGAATCTTGAAAAATTTGATTGTATTCTGACGGGTCCTTCTTTCAGACTCTTCCAATATTTTTATTGGACATTCCCGGTATGTGAGATCTGGTTGAACGTCAATACTCTCATGAGATACACGCTTCGCTGGATTGCTCACACATTTCCTTAATTGTGAGATGTGAAATACGTCATGGACGTCTGACAGTTCTTCGGGTAGGTCTAGCTGGTAGGCTACTATGCCTCTTCGTGCAATTATACAGAAGGGTCCAATAAATCGTGGTGCCTACTTTCCTTTAACTTTGAATCTTTGCAGGCCCCTCATCGGGGATACTCGTAGGTATACGTAATCACCGGGTTCGAAACTGATTTCACGATGTTTTTGATCATAATAACTCTTTTGTCGACTTTGGGCTGTCTTGAGTCGATCCCTGATTTGTTTAACTTTTTCCTCGGCCTCCTTGAGCATGTCTGGACCGAAGATACGGCTGTCTCCTGTTTCTGACCAATTTAATGGGGTACGGCATCTTCGCCCGTACATGGCTTCAAAAGGTGCCATTTGTAGATTGGCTTGGTAACTGTTGTTGTACGCGAATTCGGCGTATGGCAAGCTTTCTTCCCAACTGGTTCCATAGGTGAGAACACATGCTCTTAGCATGTCTTCTAGAATTTGGTTCACACGTTCAGTCTGTCCTCCAGTCTGGGGGTGGTATGCTATACTGAATACTAGTTGAGTTCCCAGAGCTTGTTGTAAATGATCCCAAAATCTGGAGACGAATTGAGTGCCTCTGTCGGTTATTATAGTCTTTGGAGCTCCATGCAAACAGACAATACGATTGAGATAAAGTCTGGCAAGCTTCTGTGTGGTGTGGTTGTCTTTACTGGAATAAAATGTGCCACTTTGGTTAACCTGTCGGTGATGACCCATATGGCATCATTTCCATGTCGTGACCGAGGTAGCCCGACAATAAAATCCATTCCAATTTCGTCCCACTTCCATTCAGGTATCCTATTAGGCTGTAATAATCCTGCTGGTTTTTGGTGCTCGGCTTTAATTCGTTGGCATGAATCACAACATGCAATGAACGTGGCTATATCCCTTTTCATACCGTGCCACCAAAAAATTTCCTGTATGTCCTTATACATTTTGGTTCCTCCTGGGTGGATTGAATATGGAGCGGTGTGGGCTTCAGCTAAAATTTGTTGTTTGAGGTCCTTTATATCTGGTACGCATAGTCTGTTTCCGTATCGTAATATTCCCTTGTCGTCTATGACAAATTCTGAGGCCTTGCCCACATTCACTTTTCTTTTTATGCCTTCAATGCTGGGGTGTCCGTGCTGAGCTTCTTTAATCTGTTCCATCAGGATGGGCTGAATTTCCAAATTTGCCACAGTGCCTTCTGTGACTAAAACCATGTTGAGTTTTGCAAATTCCCGCTGAAATTCAGGTCTCAAATTTTGTATACTGCCGCTGCTTGAGCTTGGGTTTCTACTGAGAGCATCTGCCACGACATTTGCCTTGCCTGGATGGTAGTGAATACCAACATCATAATCTTTTACCAATTCCAACCAGCGTCGTTGCCGTAAATTGAGTTCCGGCTGTGTGAAAATATATTTGAGACTTTTATGGTCCGTATATATTTCACAACGATTTCCAAGCAGAAAATGACGCCACTCCTTGAGTGCATGTATAACTGCTGCCAATTCCAAGTAATGGGTAGGATAATTTTCTTCATGTCGTCGGAGCTGTCTTGAAGCATAAGTTACTACTTTACCATCTTGCATTAGTACACATCCAAGACCTTTCCTGGACGCGTCGCAATATACTTCAAAATTTTTGTGTATGTCTGGTATGACCAATACTGGTGCTGTTGTTAGTTTCTTCTTTAACTCTTGAAAACTTTTCTCGCAGGCATCAGTCCATTCAAATTTCTTATCCTTCTTGAGTAGTTGGGTCATAGGTTTTGCTATGGTGGAAAATCCCTCAATAAATCTTCTATAATATCCAGCCATTCCCAGAAAACTTTGAACATCTGTTACGTTGGCTGGTTGTTTCCACTCAAGTACAGCTTTGACTTTTTCTGGGTCCACGGCAATACCCTCTTGGGTTAGTACGTGGCCTAGAAAACCAACTTGTTTTAACCAGAATTCACATTTGCTGAATTTGGCGTACAATTTATGTTTTCTTAATTCTCCCAGTACGATTCTGAGATGTTCAGCTTGTTCTTCTGGTGTCTTGGAATATACCAAAATGTCATCAATGAACACCACAACAAATTTGTCCATATATTTCATAAACACCTTATTCATGAGATGTACGAAATATGCAGGGGCATTTGTCAGTCCGAACGGCATCACTGTAAATTCATATAAACCGTATCGGGAAGTGAATGCTGTCTTTGGAATATCTTCTGTTCGTATTTTTAACTGATGATATCCTGACCTCAAATCAATTTTTGAGAAAACCTTGGCTTGTGCGAGCTGGTCAAATAAATCATTTATTCGCGGCAGTGGATATTTATTTTTGATGGTGACCATGTTCAGTGCTCGATAGTCCACACATAATCTCAGAGTTCCATCTCTTTTCTTGGCAAATAATACTGGTGATCCCCACGGTGAGGAGCTGGGCCTGATATAACCTTTGTCCAGTAATTCTTTTATTTGCTTCTTCAATTCTACCAACTCGGATGGTGCCATTCTGTATGGTTTCTTATAGATAGGTTCGGTGCCAGGTGCTAGTTCAAATGATGAACTCTATTTCACGGTCGGGTGGCATACCTGGTAGCTCTTCTGGAAATACATCTGGAAATTCACAGACCACCGGAACTTTACCTAGTTCAGAAATATCCACCTTGTTCAATCTTGGTTGAAGTGATATTGGTCTCTCTTGAGCTGCAATTCTTATGGTCTTCCCGTGATGATGAGTGAGAGTCACTGTCCGATTGAAGCAGTCAATAAAACCTTTATTTGTTGTTAACCAATCCATTCCAAGAATAACATCCAGTCCCTTGTTTTCTAGAACAATGAGGTTTGCCCAAAATTTCAATCCTTTAATTTCAATAACCACACCTTGGCAGTAACTTTGAGTGATTTGCTTAATCCCGGGGGACTTGATAGTCATAGAATTTTCCAAGGGGAGAATCGGAAAATCATGTTGCAAAGCAAATTTCTTGGAAATGAACAAGTGAGAAGCTCCAGAATCAAACAAAACCATGGCAGGTATTGTGTTGACAGGGAACGTACCGAGTACGATATCTGGGGCATTCTGTGCTCCATCCTTGGTCACATGGTTCACGTGACCCTTCCTGTGGTTGTTATTGGGGTTGAAATTGTTGCGCTTGGGAGCTGAATTATTTCCATTGTTGTTCGGCTTGGGGGGCGAGTTTCTTGGCTTTGGACACTGCCTGGCATAATGTCCTTCTTCTCCACAGGCGAAACAGGTAACGCCTGGGCGATATGTAAAATCCTTGTCCCTTGCATGGAATTTTTTATTTGGGCGCGAAACATTGGTTGAGGATTTGTTCGCCCCATTTTTCTAGAAATCATTCTTGTTCTTGATGTTGCGAGCATGAGCAGTCTTGTCCCTTTTGCGCTTGCGAAAATCATCCAAGCTGCGGCGCTCATTTTCCAGTGTAATGGCCTTGTCCACAAGGGTCTTGAAATCTGGGAAGGTGTGAACGACCAGTTGGCATTTTAGTGCTGGTGCCAGACCGTCCAGAAATTTTTCCATCTTTTTATTTTTAGTCATATGTTCTTCATTGGCATAGCGAGATAATTGAGTAAACTGACTGTTGTACTCAGTCACTGTCATGGTTCTCTGCTTGAGGTCATCAAACTCCCTTTTCTTGATCTTCATAACACTTTTGGGAATGTGCGCCCCACGAAAATTTTCCTTAAATTCCTCCCAGGTGATGTTGTTTTCATTGGGGTGCATGTGTAGGAAATTTTCCCACCATGATGCAGCTACTCCAGTAAAGTAGTGAGGTGCATAAAGTACCTTCTCACGGTCCGAACATTGAGCAATAATTAATTTCCTCTCAATGTCTCGAAGCCAATCATCGGCCTCAAGAGGTTTATCAGTGTGAGAGAAAGTTGCGGGACGTGTCTTTTGTAGCTCAGATAATTTGGAATGCTGCTGGTATGGTTCGTGGTGATTTCCCATATTGATAATACGATTCATCATTTCTTGATGCTGCTGCTGGCTTTGCTCACAAAGACGACAGACTTGAGAAAATGCTGCTTCACTGTCTTGCTGACTTGACTGTCCCTGTGTGAAATTGTTGCCTGTCTGGGTACCATAATTTTCTTCTGGTGGACTTGGCATAGAACGAGTCCAGGGACGATGCATTTTCCACTCTGGGGTATATTTTTGCAGAACGCAAGAGAAAACAAATCTGAGAGGCAAAATAAATAATTTTGCAAAGGCAGAAATTTTCAAATACTCCAAGATTTTTTTTCAAGAAAATATTTGATTGCGCACGGAGAAGGACCGCTCAGTACATATCTTACAAGCAAGCATAATTATACATCATATCACTCAGGATGCGCGTACACACTCCTGACATGTTATTTAGGCTAGTGCACTTCTCCATATTCCTACATGATGCGCAAACAAACTACTTCTCTCCAAGCCTATATACATATAAACATATCACACAAGCTGCTACAACCCATTACTGCTCGGCGCACTCAGTCGGAGATGGTAACAACTTCCCTTGGCCTGCCGAGGGTAAGTCCCAGAGGTGCTGGAGACTCAACCTCCTCCTCAGGAATAGGCTCTAAGCGCGGAGTGCTGGGCTGAGGAGCTGGTGTGGGTATGGCCGGTGGTGCAGCGCTAACTGGAGTAGGAGCAATGACTCGGTCAAACTCCTCAGTAGTAGGCAGGCGGCGTGCGGTGGCTAAGATGGCAGGTGTATAATGCTAAAATAACCTTATTACACTAATAAACGATTAGCGATCGCACCTAGTGGCTTCCTACAGTCAGCCTGGCTCTAGTACCAAGGTTGTCAAGGCCGGATTTTCCAACAAAACATTTATTGAAAAACCGCCCTAATAGTACGGCCAGTACAGAAAATCCTTCTTACTGGTAGACAAATCCTTGATACAGAAATCCAGTAGTACTTAATATTATACAGGGTTGAGCGGAGGCTGCTCAACAATTTATTACAAGCACGCCAATATTACACATAATGGCGGATATGTCACAATGGATGTGGTGGCATAACTACTGACTCGTAAAAATAAAAAGAGTGGTGGGTATGTCACAGTGGAGTGGGTGACATAACTCTCATATCTTACAGCTCATCAAGCGTCGGGGTGAGGCTTGATGATTTTATTTGGGTGGCGGAAGCGTATATAATACAAGTGGCAAACTCCAGGATCGCAAGAGACTGACTGGGACTCCTCTAGGCGTCGGACTCGCTATCGTACTCTTCATCCATAAGATCGCCTTCGTCAACATCTGGCCAAAACAATAGCCAGGGACAAGCCAGTGAGTACTTTGAATGTACTCGCAAACAGTTTGGACATAAGATATAACAAATGCAAACATGATGCACATGCGCAGGATTAGTAATACACACACAGTCATTTAAATTTGCACAGAAAGAAAAAGAAAGGAAGTCGGGCGGTAGTCCTCCCGAAATCCCAATAAAATAGAAGAAGACCGATCGGGTGTCTGAAGTGACGCCTCGAAAGGTAAGGAATAAAAGACATGCCTCAGTCGGGCGTCGGAGCGACACCACATAAAGGGCTTATGTCAAAATTTAAATAACAGGAATGCCACAGTCGGACGTCTGAGCGACATCACATAAAGGGCTTATATAAAAAGTAAATGACAAGCATGCCACAGTTGGACGTCTGAGCGACATCACATAACGGGCTTATATCGAAAAGTAAATGACAAGCATGCCACAGTCGGACGTCTGAGCGACATCACATAAAGGGCTTATATCAAAAGTAAATGACAAGCATGCCACAGTCGGACGTCTGAGCGACATCACATAAAGGGCTTATATCAAAAGTGAATGACAAGCATGCCACAGTCGGACGTCTGAGCGACATCACATAAAGGGCTTATATTAAAAGTAAATGACAAGCTTGCCACAGTCGGACGTCTGAGCGACATCACATAAAGGGCTTATATTGAAAAGTAAATACAGCAGTGCCACAGTCGGGCGTCTGAAGCGACGCCACATAAAGGGCTTATATCAGTAACATTCAAAATACGAGTAATCCAGGAGGTAACACCATCCCAAGGAATACCCGGCATATACAAATAATAAACAGGTTAGTCCATCCACAGGAATATCATCCAGCCAAATTTACTTCTGTTGTTTAACATATTAGTTCTCCAGAGACTGACACTGAGACCGACACTTGACCTGTCAACCAACGTCCTTGACCGTGGACACGGCTCCTCGAATAGTTTTGACTCGGCAGAGGTTGTACTCTTTACCCACAGTCATCGGATTTCAGTAGTCACAAAGGACTAGTTCCGTCTATGGTATTTTAGAAGAAAACACATCTGACCAGTACACACCCGTTTTACATCCCGATGCCAGGAATCACCCTAGGCAACGTTCAAGAAAAACTTTAAGACGGGGAGGCCACTACCTCGAATAGCATGGGATCAAATTTATATCGCGCGCTCTAAGGGGTGCCCCCCTCTCGGTCCAACCGGAAACACCCATACCCCCTGATCGGATGACTGGCTTTAATCCATGGCCATGGTACCTTCATCACGGCCCCTCTATTTGGTGTGTACATGGAAAGAGGTTTGCAACTTACTAAACCGTATTCTTTGCAGAAAACATGTGGCAGCACGAAAAGAAGATGAACGGGGACAAGACTCGATCCATGTCAACACTGGAGTTAAACGGTTTTCTTTGTTAATACCGGCATGCTCCAACAATACCGGCGTACAACCTATCATGCCACAACATGACTAGGTTGTCTCATATCTCATCAAGTTTTGTGGCTCACTTGCAACCCATCATTTATAAAATGTAACATTCTCCAAATGCTTACATAAACATGTCATGCAAAACATCATGCAAGCAAACATGAAACACACTCGTCATATCAAAGGTTCAAACATGCTTGCCTGGTTCCGAGTAGTCGGAGTCTAACTCGGCGAAGTTGACGGCACCGTCTCCTTCTTCGGTATCTACGATATACACATATACGAATACTAACGTAAATACCGTGCGCGTATAAAAAGTTGTTCCAAATATTTTTCAAATAAATATGACAAAAAACTAGACAGAAAAATAAAGATGACAGAAAAAGAATCAACTCAAAATCATCTTTTTTTTTAAAGTTATTAAGGTTTTAAAACTAGGGACTAATCTGTTATAAACAGAAAACTGTCCAGGGGGCAAACTGAATAAAACAGAAAACGCTTTGGCTGAAATACGCCAACTCCAGAAGAAAACGTATTTTGCCCGAAGGCGCTTTCAGAAAACGGTTCGAATATAACCAATAGAGGCTGACAAGGGGGTCCCGCATGTCAGGTTCAAAAGAGGCTCGCCGGCGCCAGAAACTTGCGGCGATCGCCGGCGACGAACTGCAACGAGACAGAGAGGGAGAGGAGTACCGGCGTGCTCAGGGAGGTGTTCCGTGTCGGGGAGAAGTGGAAGGAGTCGACGGGAGGCACCGCAGCGACGGCATCTTCCTCTCCGGCGGACGACGGCGTCGGGCGGTGGTGGATCTCACCGGAGAGAGCTTCTGACCTCGAATTGATGCATGGGTTAGAACGGGCAGTGGAAAAGAAGGCTACTGGCAAAGTTTGGGCGGCGGGGACGCACTCACCAGGGTGAATCGAGCCGGAGCCCGAAGTGGATCGGGGCGGCCGGAGTCGGAGAAGAAGGCTCTCCCGAGGCCATCTGGTGAGTGTGGCGAGGCTCTGAGGAGTGGAGGAGAGGTTATGGAGTGGTTGGAGAGCTCGAGGCCTCTATTTATAGCCGGATCGAGGAGGGTGCCCAAGAACGGGATAACGACGGCGAGAAATTACGGCGAGGCAGGGGATGGACAGAGGGATTAGGCGACTGGGCATCATCGGATTGGTCTGCTGGTTCCATTCGAAGGAATAACCAGGTCCAATTTGGCTTACACCCGAGACCTCGACGGAACGGGGCGTACGGGCTCGTCGGTGGCAGAGAGCGCGCTCTGCGCCTCTCAGGCCACGGCCTCGTCCCTGCAGCGTTCTCTGGCGAGGAGCTGGACATGCGTAGGCTGCTGGTGGTTTGGGCGGTGCGGAGCACGGCGTTCTGCGATGCTGGCTTCTGACGGCCGCCACGGGCGGTTCTGCCGCCGCGGAAGCCGCCGGAGTTGACGCGACGGGACGCCACCGACGCCCGCAACCGGCCAAGGAACCGTGCGGCGGTCAGGATAAGAAGGAGCAACAGGGAGGAAGGCGCCAAGGCAGCTACTGGCGAGATCATCCCTGCCGCCTGACGAACGCGACACTGCCTCCTCTGAACTTTTCTGAATCGAATGAACAGTGCACTGAATCTGTTCGACGAAATGATTTTGGCACGTGGAAAATTTTTCTGGAGCTGAAACTTGGTGAGGAGGTCTCTTGATGCATCTAGAGGCTCCCTGATTTTTGTCAGAATTTTTGGAAGAAAGAAAAGATGAATTCCATCAAAATTTGCAAATCTGGTCCAAACTTGCAGCGAACAGAATTTGTAAATTTTGAACTATGGACCAGCAGATTTTTGGTGATATTGGTAGTGGGTACTAAAGAGAAGCTGGGGAAATTTTCTTGGGGTCAAAGCTCAAAGAAATCTGGTACTTCCTTTGTAAATCAAAAGAGTCCAGGAAAATGACAGAAAATGATTTGAGAAAGAATTAAATAGAATAAAAATCAAAAAGAGGTTGAAATCTGCTGGAATTGGTTGCTTGACTTGATCCAAAGTAGGGAGGGGAGTTTTTGGAGGAAAATTTTCAATATAGGTTATGGTAAGAGAGTGGAATAGGAATTCTTTTGAATAGAAAAGGATAAATCCCATAATTAAAGAAATCCCTTTTTAATAAAAGAAAAGGCAAAAAAAAATCCCAAGAATATTTGTGTTGAAATAACACAAGATTAAAAACCCTGAAGGCCAGAATCAAAGTTGAGAAAAGTCTCAAAAAGAATTGTCATCAAAAGTTTTTAGAAGGAGATTCTTTTTGGAAAAAGAAAAATTCAGATAACCTCCTCCAAAACCAATAAGGAATTTTTTGGCAAAAAAAAAACCAAATTAAATTTTTTGGGGTGTTACACCTCTCCCCCTTTTGACCTAATTCCACCACTATAAATTCCCTAAAAAATTAGAAACCAACAGGGGAGTCCACGAAATACATTTTCCGCCGCCGTAAGCTTCTGTTCTCAAGAGATCCCATCTAGAGGCCTTCTCCGGTACTCCGCCGGAGGGGGAATTGATCACGGAGGGGCTCTACATCAACCTTGCTGCCCTTCCGATGATGCGTGAGTACTTTACCACAGACCTTTGGGTCCATAGTTTGTAGCTAGATGGCTTCTTCTCTCTTTTTGATCTTCAATACAATGTTCTCCTCGATGTTCTTGGAGTTCTATCCGATGTAATCACTTTTTGCGGTGTGTTTGTTTGGATCCGATGAATTGTGAGTTTATGATCAGATTATCCATGAATATTATTTAAGTCTTCTCTGATCTCTTTTATGCATGATTATTATAGCTTCGCATTTCTTCTCCGATCTATTGATTTGGTTTGGCCAACTAGATTGATTTATCTTGCCATGGGAAGAGGTGCTTTGTAATGGGTTCGATCTTGCGGTGCTCAATCCCAGTGACAGAAAGGGACATGACACGTATGTATCATTGCTATTAAGGGTAAAAAGATGGGGTTTATTCATGCGTGAGTTTACTTTGTCTACATCATGTCATCTTGCTTAAGGCGTTACTCCGTTCTTTATGGACTTAGTACACTAGATGCATGCTGGATAGCGGTCGATGTGTCGAGTAATAGTAGAAGATGCAGGCAGGAGTCGGTCTACTTGTCTCGGACATGATGCCTATATACATGATTATTGCCTTGGATATCGTCATGATTATTTGCTTTTCTATCAATTGCCCAACAGTAATTTGTCTACCCACCGTATGCTATTTTCTCGAGAGAAGCCTCTAGTGAAAACTATGGCCCCCGGGTCTATCTAAATCATATACTAAAACCCTAAAAATACTTGCTGCAATTTTTCTTTATTTATTTATTTTATTTTTGTATTTTTGTTTCAATCTATCTATCTATCACATACAATTTAATCTTGCAATTACCGCCGAGGGATTGACAACCCCTTGTTTGCGTTGGGTGCAAGGATTTGTTGTTTTGTGTGCAGGTGCTGCTAACGAGGTGTTGCATGATTCTCCTACTGGATTGATAACCTTGGTTTCATAACTGAGGGAAATACTTATCTCTACTGTACTGCATCTCCCTTCCTCTTCAGGAAGAATTTCTGGCGCCGTTGCCGGGGCGACATCATCAACATCTATCAAGTACCTACACATAAAACTTACATCTCCTTGCATTTACTTTATTTGCCTTTGCCTCTCGTTTTCATCTCCCCCACTTCTAAAAAGTTTTTACAAAAATACAAAAATATGTTCCATTTGCCTTTTTGCTTGTTTGCTATCTTTGCTTGTGTTGCCATGTGCCTTCTATTTGCTTGCATCTTCGCTTGCTAAAAATCTATTGATATGGACCCTCATCCACTTGCTAATCTTTTCAAAAGATCCAATTATGATGAACCAATTGCTAGTGAGTTGAGTGCACTTGATTATCTCTATGAAGTTTTGCTTGAAAATCATGAATCTGAAAATTGTGATGAAGTGTTGAAAGAAGAAATTTATAAAGTGATTCATGATAGCCCCTTGAATTAAAAGCATGATTGCAATAATATTATCATAAATACTATTAATATCAATTGTGTTAAAAATATGCAAAACTCCAAGCTTGGGGATGATGATTTTGTTATGTCCACTACTTATTGCAATGATCCTGATTGGGGTGATAATGCTTCTTATGATCTTGAAAATTTATTTAAGCCTCATGATGAATATGCTATTGATAATAATATATACAGTAATAATTTTGGAAGAGTGTCAACTTTAGGTAAAAATAATCCCATAATTTTGGAAAAGTGTCAACTTTGCATGCATATGGATCATGAAGAGAAATTTTTATATGATAGCTATTTCATTGAATTTGATTATGATCCTACATGTAATTATTATTAGAGAGGAAAATATGATTGTATAAACTTTCATGTTACTAAATTGCCTCTCGATATGTTGAAATTATTAATGCTTCATTCTTCCTATTTGCATATACTAGATATTGCTTGTCTTGATAATTTGTTTTCCTATAAAATGCCTATGCATAGGAAGTATGTTAGACTTAAATGTGTTTTTCATATGCTTCATGATGCTCTCCTTGTGTTTCAATTATTATCTTTCGTATGAGCATCATTGAAATCTCGAGCCTATCTTAATGGCTATAAAGAAAGAGCTTGTTAGGAGGCAACCCAATGAATAAAATAAATTTTTATCTTTTGTTTCTGTTATGGTGTGTTTTCACATTTATGCTACTGTTATGATTGTGTTTTTGTGTTTTTAATTAGTTTTTGTGCCAAGTAAAACCTTTACGATGATTTGGAAGATAGTATAATTGATGCTGTTTGGAAAACAGAAAGTTTTGCGTCCAGTGCTGGAATTTTGGTTCTGTACTGGAGCATCAGAAAAATCTGAAATTTTTACACAGTATTGGTATATGAATTTTCCACGTTTTCCTAATTTTTCAGAATTTTTTGAGTTACATAAGTATGGATTTTAAATAGATTTCTAGAGACTGTTCTGTTTTTGACAGATTCTGTTTTTGATGCACTACTGGCTTGTTTTGATGAAACTATGGATTGTATCGGGGGGTATAAGCCATGGATAAGTTAGAATAAAGTAGGTATAATGCAAAAATAAAATATTAATGGGTTTTCAACAGTACTTAAAGTAGTGATTTGTTTTGTTATACTAACGGATCTCACGAAGGTTTCGTTGAGTGTTGTGTGATTGAAGTTTTCAAGTTTAGGGTGAGATCACGATGGATGAAGGAATAAGGAGTAGTAAAAGCCTAAGCTTGGGGATGCCTGAGGCACCCCAAGGTAATATTCAAGGAAGACTCAAGCGTCTAAGCTTGGGGATGCCCCGGAGGGCATCCCCTCTTTCTTCTACCAACCATCGGTAATGTTACTTGGAGCTATAGTTTTATTCGTCACATGATATGTGTTTTACTTGGAGCGTCATGTATTATATGAGTCTTTGCTTTGTTTGATTTTTATTTTGTCACAATCATCTTTGCTGGACACACCATTTTGAGAGAGCCACACGTTCATCATAATTTATTAGAATACTCTATGTGCTTCACTTAATTTTTTTGAGCTAGGCAGTTGCTCTAGTGCTTCACTTAAATCTTTTTGAGCACGGCGGTGGCTATATTTTGAAGAAATAAACTCTCATGCTTCACTTATATTATTTTGAGAGTTGACAAGATTAAAATTTTGAAGAAATAAACTCTCATGCTTCACTTATATTATTTTGAGAGTTGATAAAATTTTGAAGAAATATTTGCGCTCTCATGCTTCACTTATATCTTTTTGAGAGTTGATGATAGTAATGGTAATTTGCACAAGATATGAATTTGGTCCCCAAGTGATGAATATTCAAGAGGGATATAATAAAACCTTTCATATAGATCATTGGATATGATAAGTGTGATTCCTTGCAATAGTTTTGCGATATGGAGATGATGATATGTGAGTCATGTTAGTGAGTAATTGTGATTTAGTAAGAATATTCGTGTTAAGGTTTGTGATTCCCTATGCATGCACATTAAGTCAATAGTTATGCGAAGAAATTATATCCTACTTATGGTGCATTATTCGGTGTTAGTATGTTCAATGCATGTTTATGACCGTTTTCACTTTTTGGTTGGTTGCTTCTCAATCTATTAGCTAGCCTTGATTTGTACTAAGCGGAAATACTGCTTGTGCATCCAAAATCCTTAAACCCAAGTTGTGCCAAATGAGTCCACCATATCTACCTATATGCGGTGTTTCCATGCCGTTCCAAGTAAATTTGCGTGTGCCAACTCTAATTTTCAAAATAAATTTTCCGTTTTGTGTGCCCGTACCGCTCATGAAGCGGCAAGGGGTGGCCGATATTTTCCATGCTAGGTGTGTTATTCTCACGATGAGTGTTTAGTCACTTGTCATTGCATGAGAGAATGGTTGGTAATAGGGATGCCCAGTCCCACAATGAATCAAAAATTAATAACAACAAAATTCCTTGGAAAGTGATGGTATGGAGGGCACCCGTGGATACGGCTAGCCATGGATTGTGAAAGAATGGTGGAAAGGAAATAAACTTTCCTTTTTGTTTGGGAACCACCTATGATGTGTCTAGCATGGAAGATATTGGGAATTCTCGGTCGTTTTCGTTGACAGGAAAAGCATGCCTCTCAAAATATTTTCATCTCTCTAATTTAAGCTTTGAGCTCTGGCACATTAGCAAATCTCTGCTTCCCTCTGCGAAGGGACTATCTATTTACTTTTATGCAATTTTTATTTTTATTTTGAGTCTCCATCTTCTCTTATAAAAGCACCAACTATAGAGCACTATTGTCATACTTGTGCATTGTGTGTAGCTAATATTGAGTGTGTTTCATGAATGGATCAATGATTGAGCATAATGGGCTAGGGATAACTTTCTTTAGCATTGATATTTTGAAAGACATGGTTGCTTGTTAACATGCTTGAGTATTTATATCGTCATGTCAAACTATAGACTATTGCTTTGAATCATTCCACATCAATATGTGATGAATATGTGATGAATATGATAGGCAGCATTCCACATCAAAAATTCTGTTTTTATCATTTACCTACTCGAGGACGAGTAGGAATTAAGCTTGGGGATGCTGATACGTCTCTAACGTATCTATAATTTTTGATTGTTCCATGCTGTTATATTATCAATCTTGGATGTTTTTATATACATTTACAGCAATTATATATCACTTTTTGGGACTAACCTATTAACTTAGTGCCCAGTGCCAGTTGCTGTTTTCTGCCTGTTTTTGGTTTTACAGAATATCAATATCAAACGAAGTCCAAATGCCACGAAACTTTTTGGAGATTCTTTTCTGGACATAACCAACACTAGAAGCTTCGGGAGAGGGCCAGAAGACCCAGGAGGTGGCCACGAGCCACCAGGGCGCGCCTGGGGGGGGGGGGGGGGGCAGGCGCGCCCTCGTGCCTCGTGGGCCCACCTCTGCCCCTTTTAACCTAATTCCACCACTATAAATTCCCAAAAAATCAGAAACCAACAGGGGAGTCCACGAAATACTTTTTCCGCCGCCGCAAGCTTCTGTTCTTGAGAGATCCCATCTGGAGGCCTTCTCCGGTACTCCGCCGGACGGGGAATCGATCACGGAGGGGCTCTACATCAACCTTGCTGCCCTTCCGATGATGCGTGAGTAGTTTACCACGGACCTTCGGGTCCATAGTAAGTAGCTAGATGGCTTCTTCTCTCTTTTTGATCCTCAATACAATGTTCTCCTCGATGTTCTTGGAGTTCTATCCGATGTAATCACTTTTTGCGGTGTGTTTGTTGGGATTCGATGAATTGTGAGTTTATGATCAGATTATCCATGAATATTATTTGAGTCTTCTATGATCTCTTTTATGCATGATTATTATAGCTTCGTATTTCTTCTCCGATCTATTGATTTGGTTTGTCCAACTAGATTGATTTATCTTGCCATGGGAAGAGGTGCTTTGTAATGGGTTCGATCTTGCGGTGCTCAATCCTAGTGACAGAAAGAGACATGACACGTATGTATCATTGCTATTAAGGGTAAAAAGATGGGATTTATTCATGCGTGAGTTTACTTTGTCTACATCATGTCATCTTGCTTAAGGCATTACTCCATTCTTTATGTACTTAATACACTAGATGCATGCTGGATAGCGGTCGATGTGTGGAGTAATAGTAGTAGATGCAGGCAGGAGTCGGTCTACTTGTCTCGGACGTGATGCCTATATACATGATCATTGCCTTGGATATCGTCATGATTATTTGTTTTTCTATCAATTGCCCAACTGTAATTTGTCTACCCACCGTATGCTATTTTCTCGAGAGAAGCCTCTAGTGAAAACTATGGCCCCCGGGTCTATCTAAATCATACTAAAACCCTAAAAATACTTGCTGCACTTTTTCTTTATTTATTTTATTTTTGTATTTTTGTTTCAATCTATCTATCTATCACATACAATTTAATCTTGCAATTACTGCTGAGGGATTGACAACCCCTTGTTTGCGTTGGGTGCAAGGATTTGTTGTTTTGTGTGCAGGTGCTGCTAACGAGGTGTTGCGTGATTCTCCTACTGGATTGATAACCTTGGTTTCAAAACAGAGGGAAATACTTATCTCTACTGTACTGCATCTCCCTTCCTCTTCAGGGAATTACCAACGCAGCTCACAAGTAGCAACCCACAGGGGCCCCACAAGCCACCTGGGCGCGCCCCCCCTGGGGCGCGCTCTGGTGCCTCATGGGCCCCCTGTGGCTTCTCTTCGCGTGATTCCAACGCCAAAAATTCCTATAAATAGAGAAACCCCCAGAAATAACCCTAGAACTTTGACTACGCCGCCGCAAGCCTCTGTACCTTCAAAATACCATCTGGAGCCCTGTTCCGACACCCTGCCGGAGGGGGAAATCATCACCGGAGGCCATCTTCATCATCCCGGTGGTCTCCATGTCGAGAAGGGAGTAGTTCACCCTCGGGGCTGAGGGTATGTACTAGTAGCTATGTGTTTGATCTCTCTCTCTCGTGTTCTTGATTTGGCATGATCTTGATGTACCGTGAGCTTTGTTAATATAGTTGGATCATATGGTGTTTCTCCCTCTCTATCTTGTTGTGATGAATTGAGTTTTTACCTTTGAGGTTTCACTATTATCGGATTGAATACTTTTATGGATTTGAGAACACTTGATGTATGTCTTGCATATGAATACCCATGGTGACAATGGGGTATTATATTGATTCACTTGATGTATGTTTTGGCACTCAACTCGCGGATTCCTGAGGTGACATTGGGGTAATCTATGCATAGGGGTTGATGCACGTTTTCATCCTACTTTCTCCGGTCGAAATCTTGGGGCACTCTTTGAAGTTCTTTGTGTTGGATTGAATATTATGAGTCTAAAGTTGTTTGATGCATATCGTATAATCAACTCACGGATACTTGTGGTGACATTGGAGTATCTAGGTGACATTAGAGTTGGTTGATGCGTATCATATGGTGTTATTTTAGTACGAACTCTAGGGCTGTTTGTGACACTTATAGGGATGGCTCAATAGATTGATCGAAAAGAATAACTTTGAGGTGGTTTCGTACCCTACAACAATTTCATCTTATGTTCTCCGCTAATAGGAACTTTGGAGTGATTCTTTATCGCACGTTGAGGGATTGTCATATGATCCAATTATGTTAACATTGTTGAGAGATTGCACTAGTGAAAGTATGAACCCTAGGCCTTGTTTCTAAGCATTGCAATACCGTTTGTGCTCCGTTTTATCACTTGCTACCTTGCTGTTTTTATATTTTCAGATTACAAAAACCTATATCTACTATCCATACTACACTTGTATCACCATCTCTTCGCCGACCTAGTGCACCTATACAATTTGCCATTGTATTGGGTGTGTTGGGGACACAAGAGATTTCTTGTATTTGATTGCAGGGTTGTTTGAGAGAGACCATCTTCATCCTACGCCTCCCATGGATTGATAAACCTTAGGTCATCCACTTGAGGGTAAATTGGTACTGTCCTACAAAACTCTGCGCTTGGAGGCCCAACACGAGTCTACAAGAATAAGTTGTGTAGTAGACATCAGTAAGAAGGTAAATTCTGTTGAAGAAATTAATACTTTGAGTGATAAGATGGATGCTCTATTAAAATTGGTTGCTAGTAAAAATGCTCATATTGATCCTAATGATGTGCCATTGTCTACCTTGATGGAGCAAAATAATGATGCTATTGATGTGAATTTTGTCTCTAGAAATAATTTCAACAGCAATGCTTATAGGGGTAATTTCAATCCTAGACCGTTTCCTAGAAATTCCTCTAATAATTATGGCAATCCTTAAGGTAATTCTTATAATAATAATAATAATAATAATAATAGGATGCCCTCTGATCTTGAAAGTAATATTAAAGAATTTATTAGTTCGCAAAAGAATTTCAATGCTATGATAAAGGAAAAATTGAATAGAGTTGATGAATTGGCTAGGAACATGGATAGAATTGCTCATGATGTGGAAAATCTCAAAACTAAAATTTTGCCACCCAAGAATGATATAAATGATTCTATTAAAGCTATCTATGTCTCCATTAATGAAAGTAAAGAAAAGACCTCTAGGTTGAGAGCTAAGCGAGAATTTTTAGAAAAAACGATTCCACCCGGTTTCTATCGTAGTAATGATGAAGATATTAAAATGATTGGTGTCACTCCTATTGAATCACTATTTAGTAACATAAAACTTGATGAAAAATGGACTGAAGAGGACTCAACTTTAGATAGAAGGAGTCCCACTTGCTTGGAGGGTGATAATCTTGATGAAAAAAAATGAAAAAAGTGGGTTTGGAGAGGTCAAAACTTTAAATAGTAAGGCACCCACTACTTTGGATTACAAGGACTTTAATTATGATAGTTGTTCTTTAATTGAGTGTATTTCCTTGTTGCAATCCATGATTAATTCAGCAAATGCATATGAACAAAATAAAGCTTTCACTAAACATATTGTAGAAGCCATGATGAAAGCACATGAAGAAAAACTTGAGTTAGAAGTTTCAATTCCTAGAAAATTACAAGATGAATGGGAACCTACTATTAAAGTCAAAATTAAAGATTATGAATGTAATGCTCTTTGTGATCTTGGTGCTAGCGTTTCCACTATACCAAACTCCTTGTGTGATGTGCTAGGTCTCACCGACATGGATCCTTGTTCCCTTAATTTGCATCTTGCGGATTCCACTATCAGAAAGCCATTGGGTAGAATAAATGATGTTCTTATTCATGCAAATAGAAATTATGTGCCCATGGACTTTAATTTTCTTGACATTGAATGCAATCCTTCTTGTCCCATAATACTTGGTAGGCCTTTTCTACGAACAATTGGTGCTATTATTGATATGAAAGAAGGTAATATAAGATTTCAATTTCCATTAAAGAAAGGGATGGAACACTTCCCTAGAAAGAGAATTAAGGCACCTTATGAATCTATTATGAGGGCCATCTATGGGATTAACTTGAAGGATGACAACACTTGAAACTATGCATTATGCCTAGCTAGGGGCATAAAACAATAGCGCTTGTTGGGAGGCAACCCAATGAATAAAATAATTTTTTGTTTCTACTTTCTGTTCTTGAGTGTTTACACAATTATATCCTCTGTTATGATTGTATTTTTATGTTTTAATTAGTGTTTCTGCCAAGTAATGCCTTTGGGATGATCTGGAAGGTAGTATGATAGATGCTGTTGGAAAACAGAAACTTTTGCGTCCAGTACTGGAATTTTTTTTAGCTGGAGGGTCAGAACCTTCTGAATTTTATACACAGTATTGATATATGAATTGCCCACGTTTTCTAATTTTTCAGAATTTGTGGAGTTACAGAAGTACGACGTTAATTCAGATCTTTACAGACTGTTCTGTTTTAGACAGCTTCTGTTTTTGGTTGCATAGTTTGCTTATTTTGATGAATCTATGGATCGTATCGAGGGTATGAGTCATGGAGAAGTTGGAGTACAGTAGCATTATACCAATATTAAATATAAATCAATTTAAAACAGTACCTAAATTTTAAGATTTATTTGTTATACTAACGGATCTCACGAGGTTTCTGTTGAGTTTTGCGTGCTGAAGTTTTCATGTTTTGGGTGAGACTACGATGGATAAAGGAATAAGGAGCGGCAAGAGCCTAAGCTTGGGGATGCCCAAGGCACCCCAAGGTAATATTCAAGCAAGACTCAAGCGTCTAAGCTTGGGGATGCCCCGGAAGGCATCCCCTCTTTCGTCTACAATCTATCGGTAACTCACTTGGAGCTATATTTTTATTCATCACATGATATGTGTTTTACTTGGAGCGTCTTGTGATATAGTTTGATTGCTTTTGTTTGCTTTTTAGTTTTTCACAATCATCTTTGCTGAACACACCTTTTTGAGAGGGACACACATTATTCGTGATTTGTTAGAATACTCTATGTGCTTCACTTATATTTTTTTGAGCTAGGCAGTTTCTCTAGTGCTTCACTTATATCTTTTAGAGCACGGCGGTGGTTATATTTTAAAGTAATAGTTGCACTCTCATGCTTCCCTTATATCTTTTTGAGAGTCTAATGAATAGCAATGGTAATATGCACGGGTTATGAATTTGGTCCTGATATGATAGGTATTCAAGAGGGATATAATAAAAACTTTCATGTAGATCACCAAATATGATAAGTTTGATTCCTTGCAATAGTTTTGCGATATTAAGATGGTCATATGTGGGAGGTATTAGTAGATAATTGTGGTTTAGTAAGAATATTGGTGTTAAGGTTTGTGATTCCCGAAGCATACACGTATGATCTGTCGTTATGCTAAGAGTTGGAGCATGATTTATTGTTGATTGTCTACCATATGAGTGGCGGTCGGGGACGAGCGATGGACTTATCCTACGAATCTATCGCTCTAGGGGCATGCGTAGTAGTACTTTGCTTCGAGGGCTAATAAACTTTCGCAATAAGTATGTGAGTTCTTTATGACTAATGTGAGTCCATGGATTATACCCACCCTCATCCTTCCGCAATTTGCTAGCCTCTTCGGTACCATGCATTGCCCTTTCTCACATCGAGAGTAGGTGCAAACTTCACCGGTGCATCCAAACCCCATGATATGATATGCTCTATCACACATAAGCCTCTTTATATCTTCCTCAAAACAGCCACCATACCTACCTATCATGGCATTTCCATAGCCATTCCGAGATATATTGCCATGCAACTTCCACCGTTCTGTTTTTATGACACACATCGTCATTGTCATATTACTTGGCATGATCATATAGCTAACATAGTATTTGTGGCTCAGCCACCGTTTATCATTTTTTATACATGTTACACTAGCATCATTGCACATCCTGGTACACTGCCAGAGGCATTCATATAGAGTCATATTTTTGTTCTAGTATCGAGTTGTAATATTGAGTTGTAAGTAAATAAAAGTGTGATGATCATCATTATTAGAGCATTGTCCCAGTGAGGAAAGGATGATGGAGACCATGATTCCCCCACAAGTCGGGATGAGACTCCGGACGAAAATAAAATAAAAATAAAAAAAGAGGCCAAAAAGAGCCATGAAAAAAATGAGAGAAAAAGAGAGAAGGGGCAATATTACTATCTTTTTTCCACACTTGCGCTCATGTATTGCGTGGGGTTGAAAAAGCTGAAGCACGTTAAAAAGTATGAACCAATTGCTCGGCTTGTCATCGGGGTAGTGCATGATAAATACTTTGTGTTAAGAAGATGGAGCATGACAGGATTATATGATTTTGTTGGGATAACGTTCTTTAGCATTTTTATTTTGAAAGACATGATTGTTTATTAGTATGCTTGAGTATTGATGTCTTTATATCAAATTATAGACTATTGCTTTGAATCATTTGGATCTTATTATTCATACCGTAAGACAGTAATTACATGATGAAACATGATAGGTAGCATTCCACATCAAAAATTTTGTTTTTATCATTTACATACTCGAGGACGAGCAGGAATTAAGCTTGGGGATGCTTGATATGTCTCCAACGTATCTATAATTTTTGATTGTTCCATGCTATTATAGTATCAATCTTGGATGTTTTATATGCAATTATATGCCATTATATATCATTTTTTGGGACTAACCTATTAACCCAGTGCCTAGTGCCAGTTGTTGTTTTCTGCTTGTTTTTGCCTTTTCAGAAAATCATTATCAAAAAGTGTCCAAACAAGAAAAAAACTTTGGATTAATTTTTTCTGGACCAGAAGAGACCCAGGAAGCTTCGGGAGAAGACCAGAAGAGCCACGAGGAGGCGGCAAGCCTGGAGGGCGCGCCCAGGAGGGTAGGGCGTGCCCCCCAGGCTTGTGGGCCCCTCGTGGCACCTCTTGACCTAATTCCAGCGCTATAAATTCCCAAATATTCAAAAACCAACAGAGGGCCAGAAGAGAAAACCTTTCCGCCGCCGCCACAGGCCTCTGTTCTTCAGCGATCCCATCTGGAGGCCTTTTTTGGTACTCTGCCAGAGGGGCAATCGATCACGGAGGGCTTCTTCATCAACCTTGCTGCCCTACAGGTCCATAGCAAGTAGCTAGATGGCTTCTTCTCTCTCTTTGATCTTCAATACCATGTTCTCCTGGATGTTCTTGCAGTTCTATTTGATGTAATCTTCTTTTGCGATGTGTTTGTTGGGATCCAATGAATTGTGAGTTTATGATCAGATTATTCATGAGAAATATTTGAGTCTTCTCTGAACTCTTTTATGCATGATTATTATATCTTTGTATTTCTCTCCGATCTATCGATTTGGTTTGGCCTACTAGATTGATTTATCTTGCAATGGGAGAGGTGCTTTGTGATGGGTTCAATCTTGCGGTGCTCAATCCCAGTGGCAGAAGGGGACATGACACGTATTTGAATTCTTGCCATTAAGGATAAAAAGATGGGGTTTAATCATATTGCTTGAGTTTACTTTGTCTACATCATGTCATCTTTCTTAAGGCGTTACTCTGTTTCATACTTAATACCCTAGATGCATGCTGGATAGCGGTCGATGGGTGGAGCAATAGTAGTAGATGCAGGCAGGAGTCGGTCTACTTGTCTCGGACGTGATTCATGATCATTGCCATGAATCCGTCATAATTATTTGCTTTACTATCAATTGCCCAACCGTAATTTGTCTACCCACCATATGCTATGTGTTTGAGAGAGAAGCCTCTAGTTAAAACTATGGCCCCCGGGTCTACTTTATCATATATAAAAAGCCTAAAAATACCTTGCTGCAATTTATTTACTTTTATTTTAATTATTATTTTAGTTTATCTATTTACCTCTATAAGATTTAATCCTTGCAAATAACCGCTAAGAGGATTGACAACCCTCTTATTTGCGTTGGGTGCAAGTGTTTGCTCTTGTGTGTGCAGGTGCGCTTAACGGAATTTTGCTTGGTTCTCCTACTGGATTGATAACCTTGGTTCTTAGCTGAGGGAAATACTTATCTCTACTGTACTGCAGCATCCTCTCCTCTTCGGGGAAATACCAACGCAGACTACAAGTAGCACACACCTTACTAAATTGAATGATATAGCCACTCTATTTGCTCATGAGGAAAAGATTCATTACTACTACATTCTTAGGTTGTTTCCTTTCTCATTAAAGGGTGATGCTAAGAAATGGTTTAATACTCTTGCTCCTGGTTGTGTGCGTAGTCCCCAGGATATGATTTATTATTTCTCTGAAAAATATTTTCCTGCTCATAAGAAACAAGCTGCCTTGCAGGAAATATTTAACTTTGTGCAAATTGAAGAAGAGAATCTCCCTCAAGCTTGGGGGAGGATTCTCCAATTAATTAATGCTTTGCCTGATCATCCTCTTAAGAAAAATGAAATACTTGATATCTTTTATAATGGACTAACCGATGCTTCTAGGGACTACCTAGATAGTTGTGCTAGTTGTGTTTTCAGGGAACGAACTATTGGACAGGCTGAAGAACTATTGAATAATATATTAAAGAATACTAATGATTGGACACTTCCTGAACCACCACCTACACCAACTTCGAAGAAGAGAGGTATTCTATTCCTCAGTCCTAAAGATATGTAAGAGGCAAAGAAATCTATGAAAGAAAAAGGTATTAAAGCTGAAAATGTTAAGAATCTTCCACCTATTGAAGAAATACATGGGCTCGATACCCCGACACAGGTAGTAGAGGTAATTCTCTTCGTAGATTCGATGAAAGTGATATTCCTTATAATAAATCTGCTAGTCAATGCTTGGATGAATTTGATAACTACATTGTTAAGCAAGAACACTTTAATATGTATGTTAGCAATCAATTAAAATGAAATGCTTTCATGATAGACCGTTTGAAGTATTTGATGTTTAGAATTGCTAATGATGTTAAAGGCTTAAGTAAACAAGCTTCTATGGTTCACACCCAGTTAGAACAAATTGCTAAATCACAAAATGATTTGCTTAATGAGATGAATAACAAAATAAATGATCATGCTGTCAGAGTTGTTACTAGAGGAGGTAAAATGACTCAGGAGCCTGCAACTTGTGAGCTACGTTGGGATTTCCCCGAAGAGGAGAGGATGATGCAGTACAGTAGAGATAAGTATTTCCCTCAGCTAAGAACCAAGCTTATCAATCCAGTAGGAGAACCAAGCAAAATTCCATTAAGCGCACCTGCACACACAAGAGCAAACACTTGCACCCAACGCTAATAAGAGGGTTGTCAATCCTCTTAGCGGTTATTTGCAAGGATTAAATCTTTTCGAGGTAAATAGATAAACTAAACTACTAATTAAAATAAAACTAAATAAATTGCAGCAAGGTATTTTTAGTTTTTTTATATGATAAAGATAGACCCGGGGACCATAGTTTTCACTAGAGGCTTCTCTCTTGAGCACATAAACATACGATGGGTAAACAAATTACTGTTGGGCAATTGATAGAAAAGCAAATAATTATGACAGATTCATGGCAATGATCATCTATATAGGCATGACGTCCGAGACAAGTAGACCGACTCCTGCCTGCATCTACTACTATTACTCCACCCATCGACCGCTATCCAGCATGCATCTAGGGTATTAAGTATGAAACAGAGCAACGCCTTAAGCAAGATGACATGATGTAGAGAAGCAAATTAAAGCAATATGAATAAACCCCATGTTTTTATCCTTAATGGCAACAATACAAATATGTGTCATGTCCCTTTCTGTCACTGGGATTGAGCACCGCAAGATTGAACCCATCACAAAGCACCTCTCCCATTGCAAGATAAATCAATCTAGTAGGCCAAACTAAACCGATAGACCAGAGAGAAATACAAAGCTATAACAATCATGCATAAAAGAGTTCAGAGAATACTCAAATATTTCTCATGAATAATCTGATCATAAACTCACAATTCATCGTATCCCAACAAACACCCCGCAAAACAAGATTACATCGGATAGAACTCCAAGAACATCGAGGAGAACATTGTATTGAAGATCAAAGAGAGAGAAGAAGCCATCTAGCTACTATCTATGGACCAGTAGGTCTATGGTAAACTACTCACACATCATCGGAAGGGCAGCAAGGTTGATGTAGAAGCCCTCCGTGATCGATCCCCCCTTCGGCAGAGTACCGGAAAAGGCCTCCAGATGGGATCGTGGAAGAACAGAGGCTTGCGGTGGCAGAAAGGTTTTCTCTTCTGTCTCTTTGGGGGTTTCCCAATATTTGTGAATTTATAGAAGTGGAATTAGGTCAAAAGGAGTCACGTGGGCCCCACAAGGTACTACGGCGCCCCCCGGGGTGCGCCCTAGTGCCTTGTGAAGCCCCTACGGGGCTTCTGGCCTCCTCCCGAAGCTTCCCAGGTTTCTTTTGTCCAGAAAAAATTCTCCAAAAAGTTTCATGGCATTTGGACTTCATTTGGTACTGTTTCTCTGAAAAGCCAAAAACAAGCAGAAAACAGCAACTGGCACTAGGCACTGGGTTAATAGGTTAGTCCCAAAAAATGATATATAATTGCATACAATTGCATATAACAACATCCAAGATTGATACTATAATAGCATGGAACAATCAAAAATTATATATACGTTGGAGATGTATCAAGCATCCCCAAGCTTAATTCCTGCTCGTCCTCGAGTAGGTAAATGATAAAAACAGAATTTTTGATGTGGAATGCTACCTATCATGTTTCATCATGTAATCTCTCTCTTACGGTATGAAAAATAAGATCCAAATGATTCAAAGCAATAGTCTATAATTTGATATAAATACATCAGTACTCAGGCATACTAGCAAACAATCATGTCTTTCAAAATAAAAATGCTAAAGAACATTATCCCTGCAAAATCATATAATCCTGTCATGCTCCATCTTCTTCACATAAAGTATTTATCATGAACAACCCTGGTTTTAGCCAAGCAATTGGTTCATACTTTTTAAAGCACTTCAGCTTTTTCAACTCCCACTCAATACATGAGCGCAAGCCATGGATATAGCACTATGGGTGGAATAGAGTATGGTGATAGAGATAAATAGGAGAAGTCAAAAATGGAGAAAGTCTCACATCAACGAGGCTAATCAATGGGCTATGGAGATGCCCATCAATTGATGTCAATGCGAGGAGTAGGGATTGCCATGCAACAGATACACTAAGAGCTATAAGTGTATGAAAGCTCAACATGAAAACTAAGTGGGTGTGCATCCAAATTGCTTGCTCATGAAGACCTCGGGCATTTGAGGAAGCCCATCATTGGAATATACAAGCCAAGTTCTATAATAAAAAATTCCCACTAGTATATGAAAGTGAAAAAATAGGAGACTCTCTATATGAAAAACATGGTACTACTTTGAAGCACAAGTGTGGAAAAAGATAGTAACATTGCCCCTTCTCTCTTTTTCTCTCATTTATTTTTTTCTTTTTTTCTCCCTTTTTTATTTTTTATTTTACCCTTTTTCTCTTTTTTTTCATGGCTCTTTTTCGCCTCCCTTTTTTTTCCTTTTTTTATTTTTATTTTCGTCCGGAGTCTCATCCCGACTTGTGGGGGAATCATAGCCACCATCATCCTTTCCTCACTGGGACAATGCTCTAATAATGATGATCATCACACCTCTATTTACTTACAACTCAAAATTACAACTCGATACTAGAACAAAAATAGGACTCTATATGAATGCCTCTGGCAGTGTACCAGGATGTGCAATGATGCTAGCGTAACATGTATGAAAATGATGAACGGTGGCTGAGCCACAAATACTATGTCAGCTATATGATCATGCAAAGCAATATGACAATGATGATGTGTGTCATAAAAAAATGGAATGGTGGAAGTTGCATGGCAATATATCTCGGAATGGCTATGGAAATGTCATGATAGGTAGGTATGGTGGCATTTTTGACGAAGATATAAAGAGGCTTATGTGTGATAGAGCGTATCATATCACGGGGTTTGGATGCACCGGCGAAGTTTGCACCTACTCTCGATGTGAGAAAGGGCAATGCACGGTACCGAAGAGGCTAGCAAATTGCGGAAGGGTGAGAGTGCGTATAATCCATGGACTCACATTATTCATAAAGAACTCACACACTTATTGCGAAAGTTTATTAGCCCTCGAAGCAAAGTACTACTACGCATGCCCCTAGGGGGTAGGTTGGTAGGAGTTAACCATCGCGCGCCCCCCAACCGCCACACAAAGGAAGTCAATCAATAATAAATCATGCTCCAACTTTTTAGCATAACGACAGACCATACGTGCATGCTTCGGGAATCACAAACCTTAACTAAATTATTCTTACTAAACCACAATTATCTACTAATACCTCCCACATATTACCATCTTAATATCGCAAAACTATTGCAAGGAATCGAATTTATCATATTCAGTGATCTACATGAAAGTGTTTATTATATCCCTCTTGAATACCTATCATATCAAGACCAAATTCATAACCCGTGCATATTATGTAACACCCCGATTTTTGGCCCTTTCTTTTTCTTTTGGATTTCTTTGAATTTTTATTTGGAGTTCTTTTTCAGTGGCTATGTGGTCTTGAAACCTGGGAAAATCTTCTCTCCTGCCACTTCCTAGTGGCTTGTCATTCTCAAATCTATACCAAGGCCATGTCATTTCCATCTTAGCCCAACTCCAATATTTATTTCTTGGGAATATTCCTTTTTCTATTAAAGGAATAACCCTGTTTGCCCTAGGTTGTGAAGCAACCTATATTTATGTCTTCCAAAAAATTCCCACAAAATTCTCATAAATTCTTTGGATCATATATTCCACCAATATGTCAAAACCCATCCTTGCCTAGTTCAAAAATAATTCAGGAATATTCATTTTCCATTATGTCCAGAATGGCACTTTGTGAAGGAAGTGCCATTTACCTTTTCTTGATTGACCCCAAAATTTTTGGGCACTCTCTCATATCCAAATAATTGCCACATGACAAAATTCAACTTCATTTGCCTAGTAAATCTTCCTCAGCAAATTTCCAAAGTTTCTTTCCAGAGAGAAGCTTTGTGAAGGAAGTACTAGCTAGGCTTATCCAAATGAGTTGAAATTTTGGGAGATCATCAATATGATCAAATCATAACTCTACACCAAATTTAATCTCCATCCAACAATCTATGTGAGCACACCATCCAATCTTGGTTTCTGGTCACAATTTGAGTTTGTGAAGCAACTATAATTTTTGTTGCTTCAAAAATTCTGAAATTAATCCAGGACCTAAATACACCAATTGTCAGCCCAAACCAAGTATCCATGTGAGTGCTACTTCCTGATCTAGATTCTGGCCAATTTTTGCAGTTGTAAAGCAACTGCACTCAAACCTTGTCCAAATGACCTCAAAATCCACAGGATGGTAGTCCTTCCTACCCTAAGATTCTGTGACATCCTGGTTACTCCTTATCCCCTCCCATTTGATCACTACTTCATGCCTTAGTTTGCAACACCAAACTTCCATCGACCTCTCCCATCAACTCATAGTGTATTTGGCCGATATATCACATCAGTGGGACTTTAGGTTGGAGGGACAACACGCTAGACATCTTTTGGTAGGCCATCGTGCCCTCTCCTTGCCATGCCACGCGGTGACCGCGCCGTTGGCATGCGTTTGGCGCGCTCCGCTCGTCTGCTAGCTTCGGGCACTCCTCTGCTCGTCGTTCCCGCGCGTCCCACTGTGTCTACAGCGTCGACCATCCTCCCCTACATCCACGTAGCCTCCTCCCCGCCCCTCCCGTTGCTGTTCGGACGCGGACACCGCGTGCCCGCGTAAGAACAGTGGCACAAAGGTGCCCTCCCTGCCCCATGCGGTGCGCCGCGGCTTTGCCCGCGTGCCTGACACCTCCACTAGCCCGTGAGCTTGCGAGTACATTCAAAGTACTCACCTGGCGTGTCATGCCAGATTGCAGGTCATGCCGTGATTGATTGCTTGTCGAGAATCCTGAGGTTGCGCTCTAGGATACGTCCTAGCCAGAGTCCCTGCGGAATGGAGTTCATCACCGTCGTCATTGTTCCGCTACTAGAATTTGTTCCGCTTCGAGATGTTCCGCTGCTAGCATAGAACTACCTGAGCAGGCGAAGTGTCGCCGTGCCTTTGTAACCTTCGTACCTTCAGAACCTTTGTAACCGTTATATTTGCAATAAAGAGCTGATTTGTTCTATGCCAAGTAGTGCCGTATTCCAGAAGACTTGATCTCTGGGCTGGAATACGGGGTGTTCCGGTCTCTCTGAGCCGGGGTGCCACATATTACCATTGCTATCATGAGACTCTCAAAAAGATATAAGTGAAGCATGAGAGTGCAACTATTTCTTTTAAAAATATCATCACCGATGTGCTCTAAAAGATATAAGTGAAGCACTAGAGCAACTGCCTAGCTCAAAAGATATAAGTGAAGCACATAGAGTATTCTAACAAATTACGAATAATGTGTGTCCCTCTCAAAAAGGTGTGTTCAGCAAATATGATTGTGACAAACTAAAAAGCAAACAAAATAAAACAAACTATTTCACAAGACACTCCAAGTAAAACACATATCATGTGATGAATAAAAATATAGCTCCAAGTGAGTTACCGATAGATTGTAGACGAAAGAGGGGATGCCTTCCGGGGCATCCCCAAGCTTAGACTCTTGAATCTTCCTTGAATATTACCTTGGAGTGCCTTGGCCATCCCCAAGCTTCGGCTCTTGCCACTCCTTATTCCTTTGTCCATCGTAGTCTCACCCAAAACTTGAAAACTTCAGCACACAAAACTCAACAGAAACCTCGTGAGCTCCGTTAGTATAACAAACAAATCTTAAACTTTAGGTACTGTAGTAAATTGATTCATATTTAATATTGGCATAATGCTACTGTACTCCAACTTCTCCATGACTCATACCCCCCGATACGATCCATAGATTCATCAAAATAAGCAAACTATTGAACAAAAACAGAATCTGTCTAAAACAGAACAGTCTGTAAAGATCTATTTAAAATTTATACTTCTGTAAATCCAAAAATTCTTAAAAATTAGGAAAACATGGGAAATTCATATACCAATAGTTTGTAAAAATTTCAGAATTTTCTTACGCTCCAGTACATAATTAAAATTCCAGCACTGGACGCAAAACTTTCTGTTTTCCAAACAGCATCAATTATACTATCTTCCAAATCATCCCAAAGGCTTTACTTGGCACTAACACTAATTAAAACATAAAAACATAATCATAACAGAAGCTATAATCATGCAAACACTCAAAAACTTATTTTATCCATTGGGTTGTCTCCCAACAAGCTCTTTCTTTATAGCCATTAAGATAGGCTTGAGATTTCAATGATGCTCTCATAAAAGATAATAACAGAAACACAAAGAGAGCATCATGAAGCATATGAAAAACACACTTAAGTCTAACATACTTCCTATGCATAGGAATTTTATAGGAGAACAAATTATCAAGACAAACAATCTCTAGCATATGCAAATAGAAAGAATGAAGCATGGATAATTTCAACATCACGAGAGGCAATTTAGTAACATGAATATTTCTATAACCATATTTTCCTCTCTCATAATAATTACATGTAGGATCATAATCAAGCTCAACAATATAGCTATCATAAACAGTATTCTCTCTATGATCCATATGCATAAAAGTTTTATAATCTTCCAAAATAGTGGGATTATCATCAACTAAAGTCATGACCTCTCCAAACCCACTTTCATCAAAAAATTCATAAGATTGAACACTCTCCAAAATAGTGGAATCATAATTACCTAAAGTTGACGCTCTTCCAAACCCACTTTTAATAGTATTGCAAATTTTATTATCAATTACATATTCGTCATGAGGCTTAAATAAATTTTCAAGATCATAAGAAGCATTATCACCCCAATCATGATCATTGCAATAAGTAGTGGACATAACAAAATTATCATCCCTGAGCTTGTAGTTTTGCATATTATTAGCACAATTCACATTAATAGAATTTATAGTAACATCATTGCAATCATGCTTTTCAATCAAGGAGCTATCATGAATCACTTTATAAATTTCTTCTTCTAACACTTCATCACAATTTTCAGATTCATGATTTTCAAGCAAAACTTCTAGAGAAAATCAAGAGAACTCAAATCACTAGCAATTCATTCATTATAATTGGATCTTTTGAAAAGATTAGCAAGTGGATGAGGATCCATAGTGATTTAAAAAAATTGTTTTACTTACTGTTCTTGAGTGTTGTCATGGCAATAAAAGCAAGCAAGCAAATAAAATATTTTTGGGTTTTCGTAAAAAAAATTATAAGTGGGGGAGATGAAAATGAGAGGCAAATGCAAATAAAAGGTAAATAAAGTAAATGCAAATGAATGATAATTTGTGCGAAGGTACTTGGTAATTTTGATGATGTCTCCCCGGCAACGACGTCAGAAATTCTTCCTGCTACTTGTGAGCTGCGTTGGGATTTCCCCGAAGAGGAGAGGATGATGCAGTACAGTAGAGATAAGTATTTCCCCCAGTTAAGAACCAAGGTTATCAATCCAGTAGGAGAACCAAGCAAAATTCCATTAAGCGCACCTGCACACACAAGAGCAAACACTTGCACCCAACGCAAATAAGAGGGTTGTCAATCCTCTTAGCGGTTATTTGCAAGGATTAAATCATATAGGGTAAATAGAAAAACTAAACTACTAATTACAATAAAAGTAAATAAATTGCAGCAAGGTATTTTTAGGTTTTTTTATATGATAAAGATAGACCCGGGGACCATAGTTTTCACTAGAGGCTTCTCTCTTGAGCACATAAACATACGATGGGTAAACAAATTACTGTTGGGCATTTGATAGAAAAGCAAATAATTATGATGGATTCATGGCAATGATCTTGTATATAGGCATCACGTCCAAGACAAGTATACCGACTCCTGCCTGCATCTACTACTATTACTCCACCCATCGACCGCTATCCAGCATGCATCTAGGGTGTTAAGTATGAAACAGAGTAACGCCTTGTCGGTGTACTAAAGTATGGGTCTTTTTAGTACCCCTTACTTGTGCACGAGCAGTTGTAGCCGTACCGCGGCAAGCCTTGCCGGGGAATAGCTAGGAGTAATCACGAGACTAAGATGCCAAGGAAACGTTCAAGTCAACGACCAGACAGAAGACCAAAGGGTTGCGGAGGCCCGGCAAGACCCTTGCCGGCAAGGCCTCGCGCCCGGCAAGACCTTTGCTGGCAAAGCCTCGCGCCCGGCAAGACCCGGTCCCGACAAGCCCGGGCCCGGCAAGGATTCAGTCCCGACAAGCCCCGGGCCTGGCAAGGATTCAGTCCCGGCAAGCCCCGGGCCCGGCAAGGATTCGGTCCCGGCAAGGCTCTGCACAGTGCAGCGCTATCGCTCCAGTGCAGCGGCCAGCCTTGTCGTTTAGGGCTTGTCCTCATGGTGACGTGGCGTAATGCTGGCCACGAGATGCTTAAGCGGTGCTGATGGGATGGCTGCTTTTGCCCATCCCCTGTAAAGCTTTTCCAAGCCCGAGACGCTAAGGGACACCTCGATGGACACCTCACGATGCATTTAATGAGTTTGTCCTAAGCCGTCAGGGTTAGGTATGATAACACTGTGGTAACACTGTAGCTACTTTCCACCTCATGCCTTATCTCGTACGCCACTGTGGTAGCCCCTTTGACTTATATAAAAGGAGGCCCGAGGCGTATAGAAAGGGGACTTCGGAAGCTCATTCTGCATGCGTAGCTACTGAGTACTGTAGCTCCCAGAACTTGGCCAAGGACATCCACAATAATACAATCAAAGCAGGAGTAGGGTTTTATGCATCCGTGCGGCCCGAACCTGGGTAAAATCCCCATGTGCCGTTCGTTAGTTCTGCTCTTTGTGCAATCCTCTCCCCTTGCCGAACCGTAAAGGGATCCGCTCGATAGCGATCCCATAGGTGTTCATTTCCCACGACATCTTTGGCGCGCCAGGTAGGGGGATCGAGGTTGTGCGAACCTGATCTAGCGATCAGCGCGTCAGATCTTCGATCATCTTCACCACCATGGCTCCCAAGAAGAAGGGTTTCATGGCGGTTGGTCCATCCGCATCCGTCGTGCCTGATGCTGCGCGCGCAGGCGACGGGGTAAACGCGGGTGGAGGAGGTGGAGGCTTCGAGCTTCCACGGCTTTCCGGCGATCCGAGCCGGACGAGCAACAGGTCCAAGGATGGAGCTGCGCAACCTGCGGGTGGTGCAGCGACTTCCAAAGATGGACCGGCGCCTTCCAGGACGAATACGCCAGCGCATGCACCGCGACCTTCTCAGGACGCGCGTGACGTGCGGCCTCAAGACGTTGGCGGTTCTAGGCGTCCGCATGGGAAGACCCCTGCGCATCACTCTCAGGGTGCGCAGGGCCAAGATCCGCGCCAGCGCGCCGGTGGAAGCCGCGCGTGGGTGCAGAGTCGTGATGGTGCTCCTTCTAACCCTGTTAGGAGTTTGAGCACCTCACGTTCTTCGCACCTGTCGCCGCCGCCTACGCCAGCAGAGGCGTTGGCGTGAGCTCAGCTGCTCCTAGACTTCCCTCCCGTCGCGGAGAAGCTAGACGAGTGGCGAGCCGCTATCCAGAGCCTCATCGGCCTAGCCAACAACGACGTACCGTAGCAGGGTGAACCCTCGCGGCTGCAGTCGTCTAGGCTGGTGCGTGGCGATGGAGAGAAGACCGGAGCTGGAACGACTACGTTGCGTTCCCCTCCACTGCGTCAAGAGCGGTCGTTAACTCGACGGACCAGTGCCCGTGAGGATGGTTCCACGGCGTCATCCGATCCGCGGGTTCGCCGAGATCAACGTCACGTTCTTTGGGAACGGAAGAAGGAGGACGCTCGAACCACCATCGAGCGCCGAAGGGAAGCGCGTCGCTAGTCTGACAAGCGCGCTGGGACTGCTGTTGACGAGCCCGCGCTAGGGTACCCTGGCTGCCTACCCTACGAGGTGGGTTGTCCAGCGTTTACTCGTGAGCTGCGGCAAGTCCAGTGGCCTAGCTCCCGCTCCTTCAAGCCGGAGGTACCGGAGAAGTACGACGGCAAGACCCATCCGTCCGAGTTCTTGAGCATCTACACCATCGCGGTGCAGGCTGCCGGGGCTCGTGACGATAAGGTACTGGCCAACTACTTTCCGTTGGTGCTGAAGCCCAACGTGAGATCGTGGTTGATGCACCTGCCCGAGAATTCCATCTCTTCTTGGGCCGACCTGTGCCATCAGTTTGTTGGCGCCTTCACCGGCGGCCATCAAGCTCCTGGCCAGGAGAGTGATCTGCACATCATTCCCCAGAAGGAGGGCGAAACTTTGCGCAAGTATATCCAGAGGTTCAGCCACATCCAGCACAACATTCCTGACGTTCATCCCGCCGCCGTAATCAGCGCCTTTCATCAGAATGTGCGCAATCGTAAGATGCGGGAGGAGCTGGCGATGAACAAAGTCAGGGATGTCGCCGAGCTCTACGCTTTGGCCGATAAATGTGCTCGGGCAGAAGAAGGAAGGAGGCTCCCCGGCGAGAACGCTGGCGCTGGAGTCGACTCCGATAGCGAAGACTCTCCTGCCCCGGCAAAGAAGGGGCGGCGGAAGAACAAGAAGCGCAAGGGCATGGCCGTGCTTGCCGTTGAAGGTTCCGGCAACACCGGCACCGCCAAGAAGTCCAAGACCAACGACCCTGGCAAGGAGGTTGCCGGGTGTGCGGCGTGTCAGGCCTTGGCGGCTGCCGACAGGCCAGAAGGATCCGGCAAGCAGTACTGCAAGATCCACCGCACCAAGGGCCATGATCTCCAAGATTGCCGGCAAGTTGAGGAGCTTGCCGAGAGGCAACGCGCCGAGTACGAAAGGCACGACAAGGAGAGAGCCCAAGATGGTGCCGGAGGGTCTGGCAGGAAGCGCGGTCGAGGAGGTCGCCGCGGCAAGCCCAGGCAGCAGCAAGAGAAGCCTCCCCGGGGCCGCGCCAAAGAGCAAGGAGATGATGATGGTGATGCAGAGGGCGACGAGTCCAGCGAACACGAGTTCCAGAAGGCTACAGAGGCCATGTGCGTCGACGGGGGCGCTTTGTTGCATTTCTCTCACCGCCAACTCAAGCGGTGGGCACGTGAGATTAATGCGGCAGAACCCTCTATTGATGCACAGAAGCCACTGAAGTGGTCCCACACGCCTATCATTTTTGACGCCGAGGATCACCCTGATCGCACAACTGCGGTCGGATGTTTGCCGTTGTTGGTTTCACCAACGATCCGCAACCTCCAGGTGACGAAAATGTTAGTTGACGGTGGGGCCGGCCTGAACTTGATGTCGCCAGACGTCATCAAGAGGCTGCAGATTCCTGACGAGGACCTTGAGGAGACAGGTTCTTTCCAAGGGGTCAATCCGGGAAGGAACCAGCCGAAAGGCAAGATCACGCTGCCGGTAACTTTCGGCAGCGAGCTGAACTTCAGGACGGAGAAGGTCGTCTTCGACGTCGCCAAGATTCCGTTGCCATATAATGGAATCCTCGGCCGCCCAGCGCTAGCTAAGTTCATGGCGGCCTCGCACTACGCCTACAACGTCTTAAAGATGCCCGGTCCAATGAGCGTCATCACTGTCCACTCCGACAAGAAAGACGCACTCATTTGCACCGACAAGCTCTACCGGGAAGCAGTTGCAGCGTCCGCCGCCAAGGCGCATGCTCCTGCCGCTCAAGATCCCGGCAGGAAGAAGAAGCCCGGCAAGACCTCTGGTACAAACTCCGGCAAGCGCGCCTCTCTGGTGTGTTGTGCTGCCGTCGAGGGTACCCCAGAGAGCTCTGCCGGCCAGACCAAGAAAACCAAGGCTGCTCCGCCTGAGACCAAGAAGGTGCCCGCCAAGGAGGACGGGACGGGGGGAACTTTCACCATAAGTTCCACCCTTGACGACAAATAGGAAAGCGCGCTCGTTGCCTTCCTACGGGCGAATGTCAACGTGTTTGCATGGCAACCATCTGACATCCCCGGTGTTCCTAGGGAGGTAATTGAGCACCACCTAGCTGTCTGTCCTCACGCGCGGCCCGTCAAGCAGAAGGTGCGGAAGCAAGCTTTGGAGCGGCATGAATTCATTGCAGAAGAGATTAAGAAGCTTGAGGCGGCAGGCCTGGTTAGAGGAGTCCTCCATCCTAAATGGTTGGCCAATCCAGTTGTTGTGCGCAAGGCGAATGGTAAATGGAGGCTGTGTATTGAATTTACAGATATCAATAAAGCCTGTCCAAAAGATCCCTTTCCCTTGCCGCGCATCGACCAGATTGTGGATTCCACTGCCGGCTGCGATTTGCTGTCATTTCTTGACGCATACTCAGGCTATCACCAGATCTTCATGGCAAAAGAAGATGAAGAGAAGACTGCATTTATCACCCCGTGTGGCACGTATTGCTTCTTGCGTATGCCTTTCGGGTTGAAAAGTGCTGGGTCGACCTTCGCAAGAGCTGTCCAGATTGGTTTCGGGGCCCAGCTGCATAGAAATATGGAAGCTTACATGGATGACATAGTGGTCAAAACCAAGGACAAGGCAACGCTCATTCAAGATCTGGAGGAGACATTTGCAAATCTGCGCAGGATCAACCTGAAGCTCAATCCCGAGAAGTGCGTGTTTGGCGTCCCATCCGGCAAGCTCCTCGGGTTCTTTGTATCTCAGCGTGGAATTGAAGCCAATCCCGACAAGATCAAGGCAATTGAGCAGATTGAAGCGCCAAGACGAGTTAAGGATGTGCGCCGCCTTGCCGGCTGCGTCGCTGCTTTGAGTAGGTTCATCTCAAAGTCTGCTGAGCGCGCCCTGCCGTTTTTCAAAATTTTGAAGAAGGCAGGTCCGATGAAATGGACTCCAGAAGCGGAGGCAACGCTGCAGGATTTGAAGAGGTACCTATCCTCTCCGCCAGTACTAGTCGCACCTAGACCACAAGAGCCGTTGCTGCTATATCTGGCGGCAACGAATCAAGTGGTTAGTGCTGCGCTGGTGGCAGAGAGAAAAGCAGAGGAGGATGCAGCGGCAACGGCAGGCCCGCCAAGTGACTTGCCGGGGCCGGCCCCGGCAGAGTCTGGTGCCGACGAGGAAAGATCCGCGCAGTCAAGTCAAGCAGTGCAGAAGAAGAAGATGGTGCAGCGCCCAGTCTATTTCGTCAGCTCCCTGTTGCAGGGGGCTAGGTCGAGATATTCTGGTGTGCAGAAGTTGCTCTTCGGCCTTCTCATGGCCTCGAGGAAGCTGCGCCATTACTTCCAAGCACATGACGTCACCGTCGTCACTCGCTTTCCGCTGCAACGGATTCTCCGGAACCCAGAAGCAACCGGCAGGATCGTGGAGTGGGCGTTGGAGCTGTCATGCTTTGGTCTCAAGTTTGAAAGTTCTTCAACTATCCAGAGCAGAGCCTTGGCAGAGTTCATTGCAGAATGGACCCCAATGCCTGACGACGAAGTTCAAGAATCAGCGATTCCCGGCAAGGAAACAGATCGCGAATGGATCATGTACTTTGAAGGAGCCTTTTCGCTGCAAGGCGCCGGTGCCGGCGTGCTGCTTGTCACACCCACCGGAGAGCACCTCAAGTACGTCATCCAGATGCATTTTCCCCAGGAGAGATCGACCAATAACACGGCAGAGTATGAAGGACTGCTTGCCGGTCTCAGGATCGCGGCAGACCTTGGGATCAAGAAGCTCATCGTCAGAGGTGACTCCCAGCTCGTCGTGAGGCAGGTCAACAAAGATTATCAGAGCCCGTTAATGGAAGCGTACGTCGATGAAGTGAGGAAGCTGGAGGAGCGCTTTGACGGTCTTCAGACAGAGCATGTTCCTCGATCAGAGAACAGCGTTGCCGACGACCTGTCGAAGCGTGCCGCACTCAAGCTGCCTGTGGAACCAGGGACTTTTGTGCTCCGCTTGACTCAACCATCCGTGTCGCCATCGACAAGGCCTGATAAGAGAAGAAAGTTAAGTACCGGCGAGTACTTCCCGGCAGGGCTTCCCGAAGCCCCCGGCAAGGATCTTGCCGGGAACGACACGGTTGCCGGTGAGCAGCGGCTTCGCGCAGAACCTCAGGTTCTTGCCGCCGAAGCAAGCGCCCCTGCTGCCGAAGAAATACCAGTTGCCGGTGAGCAGCTGCTCCGCCAAGAACCTCAGGTTTTTGCCATAGAAGCAAATGCTCCCGCAGCTGAAGAGTCGCCTTTAGTCCTTGTCGTCGAGCCACAAGCTCCGGCATGGGCACAGCAAATAGTCCATTTCCTTCAGACAGGAGAACTCCCTGAGGAACAGGAAGAAGCTGAGAAAGTAGCCCGTCAGTCAAGTATGTACCAGTTCGTCGACGACGTCCTGTACAGAAAGAGACCCAACGGTGTGAAATTGAAGTGCATTCCTCGGGAGGATGGACTAGAGCTGTTGGCAGAGGTTCATGGGGGCATATGTGGATCCCACATAGGTTCGAGAGCCCTTGTCGGCAAGGCATTCCGGCAAGGATTCTTCTGGCCTACTGCCCTCCAGGATGCAACGGCACTAGTAACCAAGTGTGAAGCGTGCCAATTTCATTCCAAGCAACTTCATCAGCCAGCTCAAGCTCTCCAGACGATCCCTCTCTCTTGGCCCTTCTCGGTCTGGGGGCTCGACATACTGGGTCCCTTCCCCCGCGCTGCCGGGGGCTTCGAGTACTTGTAGATTGCTATCGACAAGTTCACGAAGTGGCCAGAAGTGGAAGCAGTGAGGAGGGTGACAGCACAGTCAGCAGTCAAGTTCTTCAAGGGGATTGTGTGCCGTTTTGGTGTGCCGAACAGGATCATCACCGACAACGGTACGCAGTTCACAAGTCGCACCTTCATGCAGTATGTCCAAGACCTTGGCGGCAAGATCTGTTTTGCCTCTGTTGCTCACTCGAGAAGCAATGGCCAAGCGGAAAGGGCGAACGCTGAAGTGCTGCGTGGTCTCCGGACCAGAACTTTCGACAAGCTGCACAAGCATGGAAGACGCTGGATTGATGAGCTGCCGGTGGTTCTTTGGTCGATCAGGACGACGCCGAATCGAGCCACCGGCCAGACGCCCTTCGCTCTGGTCTACGGAGCGGAGGCAGTTCTCCCCACGGAACTCATATACGGGTCACCTCGAGTGCTCGCTTATGACGAGCTTGAGCAAGAGCAGTTGCGGCAAGATGACGCGCTGCTCCTTGAGGTGAACCGTCTTCGGGCTGCTGTGCGAGCCGCTCGCTACCAGCAAGCTTTGCGCCGCTACCATAGCCGCAAGGTTCTTGCCCGGAGTCTTGAGGAAGGCAACCTTGTTCTTCAGCGTGTTCAGTCGGCCAAGAATTCCAACAAGTTGACGCCGAAGTGGGAAGGCCCTTACCGGGTAGTGCGAGTCACCAGGCCTGGCGCTGTCCGCCTGGAGACCGAAGGGGGCTTGCCAGTGAGCAACTCCTGGAACATCGAGCACCTTCGCAAGTTCTACCCGTAAGGCGCAGTTGTTCGCGTTTCTTGCTGTGATAGCGATACGGCCAGCAGGCTGCTGACGACCCGAATCCAGCGCTCGCGGCAGCGTAATGCTCCGGCAAGATCCCGGCAACGCCATTCTGTACAAGTGTTGCCGCTGGCATCTAATCCCTTGTACAGAGCAGGCACATCCCTGTGCATATTTAATAAGATCTGTGTGCTTTACGTTTCTTGTTGATTTTCATGTCATTTTATATGCATGTGTTATCTGAGATGTGTATTGCACTCGATCCCGGTAAGAGCTAACGAACCGTCAAGGTTCCATACTTTTATTTTCTCTTCTTTCTTTTTCTCAAGAGACAGAAGATTCCCTCGCGCGCAAGTTTGCCGGGGAGGAAGGAGAATAGTGGGTATGGATACCAGACGACGTTCAAGGTTGGCGCCTTGCCGGAAGAAAAATAATAGCGACGAAAAGCAGAGCTAAGTTGCTAAACCCCTTAAGCAGATTTTGATTTTTGTAAGGCTGTATTCCCTTGAACGATTTCGGCTTTGTATGGAAAACCTGCACGCGATGGAATCTTGTCGTGATCGGCTGCGCCCTTACTCTGTTTCGAGTCCGCTCAACAGTCTAGGTGGCCGCGCTGAAAGCGTCAAGATTTCTTGCCGTGAGCAGCACTGCCCGCAAGCTGCTGACGACCCGAATCCAGCGCTCGCGGCAGGGTTATGCTCCGGCAAGTTCCCAGCAAAGCGTAGGGTATACGCCATACAGAAAGAAATTGAACAAAGGGAATAGCATGCCATAATTCAAAGAGAGCAAGTTATATTACATCTAGTGCTTGCCGCGTTTCTGACATAAGACAAATTGTCTTTTACATATGACGCCGGCGGCAAGATGGAGAAGAGATGAGGCGGATGTGGCTAGTCCCGGCGATCGCCCTCGACCCTCTTCACCTGGCTCACCCGATCGACGATGGGCGCGACAAGCTCCTCGAGAGCCTTGACGTCCGCGTCCTTCGGCAAGCTCTTCAAGGCTTTGGAGAGGTCGATGCCAGGGTTCCTGTACGCCACCTTCATCAACACCTTGCGGAGGACGAGCTGGCAGAGTTTCCGGGATTCTTCGGCCAGCTTGCTTGTCTGGTTCGCCTGGAGTAGCTTGAGGGCGTCGACGAGCTTGTCAAAGAACATGGTTAGCCTGGCGCTTGAGGATATGTTGTCGTCGACAGAGTATCCGAAGCCCGGCAAGTCCATGGCCTCCAGCTCCGCGCCAAGCTTCTCGGCGACGTCCGCCAGCCTGGCAGTCCAGAGCTTCACGCTAGAAGTGTACTCGTTGTGGGTGGTGGCGGCGTTCTGGAGCAACTTCTGTTCGTCGTGGAGGTCTTTGATAAGAGTCTTCTCGCGAACTCGGGCGGCCTCAAGATACTCCTCTAGCGTGGATAGCTTCAGCTTCAGATCTTCAATGGAGTCCTTGGCGGAGGAAAGCTGCTGGACCTTCTCGGACGCGGCAGCCTGCGTCTCCATCAGGCTATGGAGAGCCTTGTCTCTCTCGGCCTCGAGTGCTGAGACCTTCTTGCCGTGGTCCTCGAGAGCGGCCTCCAGCTGCTTCGTCTTCTCCTCCAGCAAGTTCTTGGCGGTCTCCGCAGCTCCGGCAGCGTCGAGGGCCTCTTTGAGCTTGCCGGCAGGGTCTTCAGTTAGAGCTCTGAGCGTCTTCAAGTGTTTCTGCTCAAGCTCCTGGACCCGCCGTGCGACAAGACTTTCGAGCTCTTCATCCTTGTTGCGAAGCTTGGCGGCAAGCGCCGCCTCGCGCGCGGCAAGGTCCTCTTCTTGAGCGTCAAGGCTGATGCGGCGCTGCGTCAAGAGGGCTTCTTCCGCGGCGGCTTGCTGGGCGGCCTCCTCCTGCGCTTTCTCGATGTCTGATTGCTTCAGCAGGAGGATGTTCCGCTCTTCCGCCAGCTGCTCCCGGTAAATATTCAGCTCTTGGAGGGCCTCGCCATACCAAGCCTGTGTCTCTGTGACGCATTGTTGGAAGTCTCCTTCCGCGGCCTCGACGAGCGCTGCCCGGGAGTCCAGTTTCTCCTTCCGGGCACGGTAGAGCGTTTGGAGCTTCTGATAGTTGTCATTCATGGCTTGAAGTAGCTGCTCCTCCTTGAGCTCACTGGCGGCGGCGGCGGTTATTTCCCCGTCAAGATGTTCTCCTTCAACCAGCTCTTCGATGTTTGCCGACCCCGGCATGCTGACAACGTTTTTGCCGGCCCTAATGTATTGGCTAGAGGAAGGGGCCTGGGACGACGAGGGTTGGTCTTCCGCAGTTGAGGGCCCCACGGCAGTAGAAGCGCCTGGCGCTCCTGCGGCGGAAGCACCGTCAGTATGGCCGCGGGTCTCCTCGCTGGCTCCCTCGGCGGACATCTTGGCGGCCTCCTCTTGCGCGGCCTTGGCGGCCTCAACGGCAGCAGCCTCGGCGGCAGCAGCTTTGGCGGCCTCGGCGGCGCCATGCTTGGCGGCCTCCTCGGCGGCAATCTTGTCGGCTTCAGTGGCGGCATCCTTGGCAGTCTCTTCAATGACAACGTCAGTGTCCATGAGCTCTGTCGGAAGAAGATTGAAAGCCAAGGAGTTGATTAAGATGAAGCTGGGAAGGAAGTTCAAGAAGACAAAAAGAAGAAAAACCAAAGCGGCAAGAGTTCTTTGGGGCAAGTAACTTTACCTGCATCAAGGAAGGGGTTGCCGGAGCCTGCACTTGCTGGCCCCTCCCCTTCATCGCGGTAGAGATTGCCCGAAGACTCGCCCCTGGGCGGTGTGGTCGACGGAGGTGGCATGGCAGAGGCAGCTCCCACTGTTGCTTCTCGCTGTTGCTTCGCTCCTGCACGCCCGGAGATGTCAGCAGAGAAGATGCACACCCCGGCACGCGCCAGTGGATAGTGAGTAGAAGACTCACGCTGGGGGCTGCGCCGGGGGCTGCGTCAAGGGCTGCATCGAGGGCTGCGTCGAGGGCTGCATTGAGGGTTGCGTTCTGGGCTTGACTCCGAGCTGACGAGAACCGTTTCCGGCGCGCCCGAGGTGCTTGCCGGCGGCTCGACAATTGTTGAGGTCTTGGCCCTCTTCGTCAGCCTCTGCGCCAAAGTCTCCGTATTCCTGAGGAGGCAAAAACAGAGCAACTTAATCAAGCAAAACTAGAAGGATAAGAATCAAGGCTGTGGCGGGACTCTTACTCTTCTTCTTCTTCCTCGGAGCTGATGGCGGAGAGGTCGAAGCCGACCCCCGCCGCAGTTCCTGACGGAGGAGGAGGAGGATTGGTCCTGGGCCGCTTGGCAGCGGCAGTTTGCGGTGCGGCCTCGCCGGCCGCCCCTTTGACGGGAGCCTCGCTGCTTGAGGAAGGTTGGCGGGCTGCAGCGCCGGTGGCGTTCTTCCGGAGGACGCGCCTCTTCCTGTGTTGAAGAGCTGGGGGCTCTTCCTCCTCCTCTTCTTCCTCTTCGGCGGCGCCTCCGGCAGAAGAACTCCCGGCAGCGGCTCCGCTCGGCTCCCCGGCAGCCTGACCTCGCCCGGCAAGATCTTCCCGCAGCAAGTCCTCGCCTTCGCTGGACTCAGTGCTGCCGGCTTCTTCGGCAAGGTTCGCCTCTTCCGCCCTGCTGGTGATGTAGGCGAGCTCCTCCTCCGTGGTGGCGTGGACAAGGTTCTCCCCGCGGATGGCCTTCTCCGTCAAGTTGTCGAAGAACGCCAGCGCCTGCTCCGCGGATGGCTCGATCCACCTCTCGTCGATGCTATGGGCATTGAACACCGGCATCATGGCGATGATGGAGGTCAGCGACGAGTTGTTGCATAGTGGGATGACGCCTGCCGGCAAGTCTCCCACTGCTCCAGATTTGAACAGCTGTTGGCAGAGGGCCGCGTGCCCTATGGTTGTCAGATCATTATCCAGCCCAGGCCGCACCCTCATGACGTCGGCGGCGTTTGCGTACTCCCAGGCAGGGCGCCCCTTGTTCTGCAGTGGGGCGATGCGCCGGCGAAGGAAATCCGAAGCAATCATCTCCACCTTCAACCCGGCAGCCCTGAGGCGCAGTATCCTAGTGATGGCGATGGTGAGCTTGCTGTCGTCAGGGTCCGCGGCGCCCCAATCCTTGCCGCGGACCACCTTCTGCTTTCGCACCTCGCAGAACGGTTTGGGCTCCTTTTCCCAAACCCAGCACCACTTGCCGCGCCACTCATCCCATCTCTCGCGGTAGAGCCCCTCTGGGTACGTCTCCTTGGTTGCTGTCCTCGGAATCCAAGCGATGCTGCCGGAGAGGGCGTCGCCCTTTTGGATGCGGGGGTAGAAGTAGTGCCGGAAAAGTGCAGTGCTCGGGATGACCCCAACGAAATTCTCGCAAAGGTGCGCGAAGACAGACATACAAGTCACGGCATTCCGCGTGAAATCTAGCAGCTGGAAACCGTAGGTGAGCATGATATCTACGAAGAAATCGGAGTACGGAGGACAGAGGCCGCACCAGAAGTAATCGGCAAAGAAGGGATAATCTCCTGGCTCTGCCTTACGAGAAGCAACACTCACTTTGGTGGCTGGATGCGCCGTGGTCTCAGTCGCCCATGCGAACTGGTACCTCTTCTTCAAGGTCTCCGCATCAAGCGTCGAGGGGAAGACAGCACGTTCCTTCCGCATCTTCGCCAACCTGCTCTCCGCGGCGGCCGCTTCCGCCGCCTTGCCCTTGCTCGGCTTGGGCGGCATGGTGGCTATGGAGGTGGGCGTTGAAGACGTCGAGAGCGCGGTGGAGGCGGGTGGAGGGAGACGAGCTCTGCTTTGGGCGCGAGGAAGAAGACGACGGCGACGGTTCTGAGATTGAGATTGGAAAGGCGGAGGGGGGTAAATGAGCAGTGCCCTCTGCGATTCCCTTTTTATGGGGAAGGCGCGAGGCAGGCTCTTTACCGCCCGCTTTTGCAGCGGAGTTTCCGCCCACGTCTCCCACGTCGCGCGATTAATGCGCATAGTGGAGGGGCGTGGTAAAAGAGATAATGATTGCGAGCAGTTATTCCCTGCCACGCGTGCCCGTGCACTGTTTTGGGCCTAGCCCAACAGGCCTGGCACCCGTGTATGGCCTAGGCCCGGGGGCTCCTGTCGGTGTACTAAAGTATGGGTCTTTTTAGTACCCCTTACTTGTGCACGGGCAGTTGTAGCCGTACCGCGGCAAGCCTTGCCGGGGAATAGCTAGGAGTAATCACGAGACTAAGATGCCAAGGAGACGTTCAAGTCAACGACCAGACAGAAGACCAAAGGGTTGCGGAGGCCCGGCAAGACCCTTGCCGGCAAGGCCTCGCGCCCGGCAAGACCCTTGCCGGCAAAGCCTCGCGCCCGGCAAGACCCGGTCCCGACAAGCCAGGGCCCGGCAAGGATTCAGTCCCGACAAGCCCCGGGCCCGGCAAGGATTCAGTCCCGGCAAGCCCCGGGCCCGGCAAGGATTCGGTCCCGGCAAGGCTCTGCACAGTGCAACGCTATCGCTCCAGTGCAGCGGCCAGCCTTGTCGTTTAGGGCTTGTCCTCATGGTGACGTGGCGTAATGCTGGCCACGAGATGCTTAAGCGGTGCTGATGGGATGGCTGCTTTTGCCCATCCCCTGTAAAGCTTTTCCAAGCCTGAGACGCTAAGGGACACCTCGACGGACACCTCACGGTGCATTTAATGAGTTTGTCCTAAGCCGTCAGGGTTAGGTATGATAACACTGTGGTAACACTGTAGCTACTTTCCACCTCATGTCTTATCTCGTACGCCACTGTGGTAGCCCCTTTGACTTATATAAAAGGAGGGCCGAGGCGTACAGAAAGGGGACTTCGGAAGCTCATTCTGCATGCGTAGCTACTGAGTACTGTAGCTCCCAGAACTTGGCCAAGGACATCCACAATAATACAATCAAAGCAGGAGTAGGGTTTTACGCATCCGTGCGGCCCGAACCTGGGTAAAATCCCCGTGTGCCGTTCGTTAGTTCTGCTCTTTGTGCAATCCTCTCCCCTTGCTGAACCGTAAAGGGATCCGCTCGATAGCGATCCCATAGGTGTTCGTTTCCCACGACACGCCTTAAGCAAGATGACATGATGTAGAGAAGCAAATTCAAGCAATATGAATAAACCCCATCTTTTTATCCTTAATGGCAACAATCCAAATACGTGTCATGTCCCTTTCTGTCACTGGGATTGAGCACCACAAGATTGAACCCATCACAAAGCACCTCTCCCATTGCAAGATAAATCAATCTAGTAGGCCAAACTAAACTGATAGATCAGAGAGAAATACAAAGCTATAACAATCATGCATAAAAGAGTTCAGAGAAGACTCAAATATTTCTCATGAATAATCTGATCATAAACTCACAATTCATCGGATCCCAACAAACACACCGCAAAAGAAGATTACATCGGATAGAACTCCAAGAACATCGAGGAGAACATTGTATTGAAGATCAAAGAGAGAGAAGAAGCCATCTAGCTACTAGCTATGGACCCGTAGGTCTGTGGTAAACTACTCACACATCATCGGAAGGGCAGCAAGGTTGATGTAGAAGCCCTCCGTGATCGACCCCCCCTCCGACAGAGTACCCGAAAAGGCCTCTAGATGGGATCGTCGAAGAACGGAGGCTTGCGGCAACGGAAAGGTTTTCTCTTCTGGCTCTCTAGGGGTTTCCCAATATTTGTGAATTTATAGAAGTGGAATTAGGTCAAAAGGAGTCACGTGGGCCCCACAAGGTACTACGGCGCCCCCCCTGGGGCGCGCCCTAGTGCCTTGTGAAGCCCCTGTGGGGCTTCTGGCCTCCTCCCGAGGCTTCCCAGGTTTCTTTTGTCCAGAAAAAATCTCCAAAAAGTTTCGTGGCATTTGGACTTCATTTGGTACTGTTTCTCTGAAAAGCCAAAAACAAGCCGAAAACAGCAACTGGCACTAGGCACTGGGTTAATAGGTTAGTCCAAAAAAATGATATATAATTGCATACAATTGCATATAAAAACATCCAAGATTGATACTATAATAGCATCGAAGAATAAAAAATTATAGATTCTCAGAGAAATAATGTTGATGTGCCTAGTTCATCTAAAAAAGAAAAAGAAAAATGATAGGACTTTGCATGCTTCTAGTGAACCTGAGATAGAAAAACCTACTGAGAATCCTAATGATATTTCTATTTCTGATGCTGAGACACAATCTGGTAATGAACATCTATAACGCCCCGGACACACCCGCCGGTGGTCGTTACTCCTGGCGGGATCTAGACTGGCCTCACAGATCAATACTAGTCTTTCCTGCGCACTTTGTCCTCACTCGTGCGCACCCGGGACTAACATCCCGGTCGGTCACCCATCCTGAAATTACTCCAAGCTGAGCACGCTTAACTTTGGAGTTCTGTCCGAATGGGCTCCCGGAAAAGAAGGAATTCCTTATTGATATGAGTAGTCTATCATCCCTATTAAGCCAGGCTATCACAACATCCACCTAGTGATAATGATAATGATAATGATAATGATAATGATAATGATGTTCATGTTGATGCTCAACCAGATAATGATGTAGAGAACCTGCCGTTGATCTTGATAACCCACCTCCTAAGAATAAAAGATATGATACAAGTGATTTCATTGCTAGAAAACATGGAAAAGAAAGAGAACCATGGGTTCAAAAACCCATGCCTTTTCCTACTAAGCCACCTAGAAATAAAGATGAGGAAGACTTTGAGCGCTTTGTTGAAATGCTTAGACCTGTCTTTTTGCGCACTCGCTTGACTGATATTTTGAAAATGCCTCCTTATGCTAAATATATGAAAGACATTGTCACTAATAAAAGAAAGATACCTGAGGCTGAAATTTCCACTATGCTTGCAAATTATTCTTTTAAGGGTGGAGTGCCTAAGCAATTAGGTGATCCTGGAACACCTACTATACGATGCTCCATTAAAAGAAGTTATGTTAAAACTGCTTTATGTGACTTAGGAGCCGGTGTTAGTGTTATGCCTTTCTCCTTATATAGAAGACTTGATTTGAATAAGCTCACACCTACTGAAATATCTTTGCAAATGGCTGATAAATCAACTGTTATACCTATTGGAATTTGCGAGGATGTGCCCGTTGTTGTTGCAAATGTTACTACCTTAACAGACTTTGTTATACTTGATATGCCCGAGGACTGCAACATGTCGATTATCCTTGGTAAACCCTTTTTGAATACTGCAGGGGCTGTTATTAATTGCAACAAAAGCAAAGTCACTTTTCATGTCAATGGTAATGAGCACATGGTTTATTTTCCGAAGAAATGAAGTTCGGTGAATGGTATTAATTCTATTAAAAAGTTTCGACAATCACTATTGGAGGTTTCAAATTTCCTCTTCCTACTGTCAAAAAGAAATCTGAAATTCTAATTGTTGGGGAGGTGCATATCCCCGTTGAGGTAACTTAGTGTTATACGAAATTCTTCGGTTTCATGTCACTCGGAAATAGTTTGTTAATAAGACTTGATCAACCTTATTAATGGATTCCTTTTGAAGGGCATGTGGTCGATGAATTTAGTAAGCACAAAATACTGTACCTTCCATTTACTCTCTGTTATTCATAGTTTAATAAAGTAAAATGCCATGATTATCTTGTTTTTTGAATTATTTGTGCAATAAAAAATGACCCCAAAAATAAAAGTGCTCAGAATGCTATGAAATTTTAACATAATTTTTTCTGGAATATTTAAGAATTTTTGGCACTGAAAACAACCCAAGGGGGTGCCCCTGTTGCTCACAAGAAAATAGGGCGCGACCCCCCCCGGGCCACGCCAAGATGCCTTGTGGGTCCCTGCTACATGTAGTCTGCGTTGGTATTTCCCCGAAGAGGAGAGGATGATGCAGTACAGTAGAGATAAGTATTTCCCTCAGTTAAGAACCAAGGTTATCAATCTAGTAGGAGAACCAAGCAAAATTCTGTTAAGCGCACCTGCACACACAAGAGCAAATACTTGCACCCAACGCAAATAAGAGGGTTGTCAATCCTCTTAGCGGTTATTTGCAAGGCTTAAATCTTATCAAGGTAAATAGATAAACTAAATTACTAATAAAAATAAAAGTAAATAAATTGCAGCAAGGTATTTTTTGGTTTTTAATATATGATAAAGTAGACACGGGGGACATAGTTTTCACTAGAGGCTTCTCTCTCGAACACATAGCATACGGTGGGTAAACAAATTACTGTTGGGCAATTGATAGAAAAGCAAATAATTATGACGGATTCATGGCAATGATCATGTATATAGGCATCATGTCCGAGACAAGTAGACCGACTCCTGCCTGCATCTACTACTATTACTCCACCCTTCGACCGCTATCCAACATGCATCTAGGGTATTAAGTATGAAACAGAGTAACGCCTTAAGCAAGATGACATGATGTAGACAAAGTAAACTCAAGCAATATGCTTAAACCCCATCTTTTTATCCTTAATGGCAACAATACAAATACGTGTGATGTCCCCTTTTCTCACTAGGATTGAGCACCGCAAGATTGAACCCATCACAAAGCACCTCTCCCATTGCAAGACAAATCAATCTTGTAGGCCAAACTAAATCGATAGATCGGAGAGAAATACAAAGCTGTAACAATCATGCATAAAAGAGTTCAGAGAAGACTCAAATATTTCTCATGAATAATCTGATCATAAACTCACAATTCATCGGATCCCAACAAACACACCGCAAAAGAAGATTACATCGGATAGAACTCGAAGAACATCGAGGAGAACATGGTATTGAAGATCAAAGAGAGAGAAGAAGCCATCTAGCTACTAGCTATGGACCCGTAGGTTTGTGGTAAACTACTCACACATCATCGGAAGGGCAGCAAGGTTGATGTAGAAGCCCTCCCATATCGATTCCCCCTCCGGCAGAGTACCGAAAAAGGCCTCCAGATGGGATCGCGGATGAACAGAGGCTTGCGGCGGCGGAAATGTTTTCTCTTCTATCTTTCTGTTGGTTTGGGAATATTTGTAAATTTATAGCGAAGGAATTAGGTCAAGAGGTGCCATGAGGGGCCCACTAGCCTGGGGGGCACGGCAACCCCCCTGGGGCGCGCCCTCTAGGCTTGCCGCCTCCTCGTGGCTCTTCTGGTCTTCTCCTGAAGCTTCCTGGGTCTCTTCTGGTCCAGAAAAAATTAATCCAAAGTTTTTTTCTCGTTTGGACACTTTTTGATAATGATTTTCTAAAAAGGCAAAAACAAGCAAAAAAACAGCAACTAGCACTGGGCACTGGGTTAATAGGTTAGTCCCAAAAAATGATACATAATGACATATAAAACATCCAAGATTGATACTATAATAGCATGGAACAATAAAAAATTATAGATATGTTGGAGACGTATCAAGCATCCCCAAGCTTAATTCCTGCTCGTCCTCGAGTAGGTAAATGATAAAAATAGAATTTTTGATGTGGAATGCTACCTATCATGTTTCATCATGTAATCTCTCTCTTACGGTATGAATAATAAGATCCGAATGATTCAAAGCAATAGTCTATAATTTGATATAAAAACATCAATACTCAGGCATACTAATAAACAATCATGTCTTTCAAAATAAAAATGCTAAAGAACGTTATCCCTACAAAATCATACAATCCTATCATGCTCCATCTTCTTAACACAAAGTATTTATCATGCACTACCCCGATGACAAGCCGAGCAATTGGTTCATACGTTTTAACGCGCTTCAACTTTTTCAACTCTCACGCAATACATGAGCGCAAGCCATGTATATAGCACTATGGGTGGAATAGAGTGTGCTGGTAGAGATAAATAAGAGAAGTCAAAAATAAGAAGATAGTCTCACATCGACGAGGCTAATCAACGGGCTATGGAGATGCCCATCAATTGATGTCAATGCGAGGAGTAGGGATTGCCATGCAACGGATGCACTAAGAGCTATAAGTGTATGAAAGCTCAACATGAAAACTAAGTGGGTGTGCATCCAACTTGCTTGCTCATGAAGACCTCGGGTGTTTGAGGAAGCCCATCATCGGAATATACAAGCCAAGTTCTATAATGAAAAATTCCCACTAGTATATGAAAGTGACAAAATAGGAGACTCTCTATATGAAAAACATGGTGCAACTCTGAAGCACAAGTGTGGAAAAAGGATAGTAACATTGCCCCTTCTCTCTTTTTCTCTCATTTTTTTTCATGGCTCTTTTTCACCTCCCTTTTTTTCGTCCGGAGTCTCATCCCGACTTGTGGGGGAATCATGGTCTCCATCATCCTTTCCTCACTGGGACAATGCTCTAATAATGATGATCATCACACTTTTATTTACTTACAACTCAACATTACAACTCGATACTAGAACAAAAATATGACTCTATATGAATGCCTCTGGAAGTGTACCAGGATGTACAATGATGCTAGCGTGACATGTATGAAAATGATGAACGATGGCTGAGCCACAAATACTATGTCAGCTATATGATCATGCAAAGCAATATGACAATGACGATGTATGTCATAAAAACGGAATGGTGGAAGTTGCAAGGCAATATATCCCGGAATGGCAATGGAAATGCCATGATAGGTAGGTATGGTGGCTATTTTGAGGAAGATATAAAGAGGCTTATGTGTGATAGAGCGTATCATATCACGGGGTTTGGATGCACCGGCGAAGTTTGCACCAACTCACGATGTGAGAAAGGGCAATGCACGGTACCGAAGAGGCTAGCAAATTGCGGAAGGGTGAGAGTGCGTATAATCCATGGACTCACATTAGTCATAAAGAACTCACATACTTATTGCGAAAGTTTATTAGCCCTCGAAGCAAAGTACTACTACGCATGCCCCTAGAGGGATAGATTGGTAGGACAAGGTCCATCGCTCGTCCCCGACCGCCACTCATAAGGTAGACAATCAACAATAAATCATGCTCCAACTTCTTAGCATAACGACATATAATACATGCATGCCTCGGGAATCACAAACCTTAACACCAATGTTCTTACTAAACCACAATCATATACTAATACCTCCCACATATTACCATCTTAATATCGCAAAACTATTGCAAGGAATCAAACTTATCATATTCAGTGATCTACATGAAAGTTTTTATTATATCCCTCTTGAATACCTATCATATCAGGACCAAATTCATAACCCGTGCATATTACAATTGCTAATCATGAGACTCTCAAAAAGATATAAGTGAAGCATGAGAGTGCAACTATTTCTTTAAAATATAACCACCGCCGTGCTCTAAAAGATATAAGTGAAGCACTAGAGCAACTGCCTACCACAAAAGATATAAGTGAAGCACATAGAGTATTCTAATAAATCACGAACAATGTGTGTCCCTATCAAAAAGGTGTGTTTAGCAAAGATGATTGTGACAAACTAAAAAGCAAACAAAAGCAAACAAACTATATCACAAGATGCTCCAAGTAAAATACATATCATGTGATGAATAAAAATATAGCTCCAAGTGAGTTACTGATAGATTGTAGACGAAAGAGGGGATGCCTTCCGGGGCATCCCCAAGCTTAGACGCTTGAGTCTTCCTTGAATATTACCTTGGGGTGCCTTGGGCATCCCCAAGCTTAGGCTTTTGCCGCTCCTTATTCCTTTATCCATCGTAGTCTCACCCAAAACTTGAAAACTTCAGCAGACAAAACTCAACAGAAACCTCGTGAGATCCGTTAGTATAACAAACAAATCTTAAACTTTAGGTACTGTTGTAAATTGATTTATATTTAATATTGGCATAATGCTACTGTACTCCAACTTCTCCATGACTCATACCCCCCGATACGATCCATAGATTCATCAAAATAAGCAAACTTTGCAACAAAAACAGAATCTGTCTAAAACGGAACAGTCTGTAAAGATCTGAATTAATGTCATACTTCTGTAACTCAAAAAATTCTGAAACATTAGGAAAACGTGGGAAATTCATATTTCAATACTGTGTAAAAAATTCAGAAGGTTCTGACACTCCAGCGAAAAAACAAAATTCAAGCACTGGACACAAAAGTTTCTGTTTTCCAACAACATCTATCATACTATATATCTTCCAAATCATCCCAAAGGCATAACTTGGCACAAACACTAATTAAAACATAAAAATACAATCATAACAGAAGCTATAATTTTGTAAACACTTAAGAACAGAAAGTATTGGGTTGTCTCCCAACAAGCTCTTTCTTTATAGCCATTAAGATATGCTTTGAGATTTTAATGATGCTCACATAAAAGATAAGAATTGAAGCTCAAAGGAAGCATCATATAGCATGTAAGGAACATATTTAAGTCAAACATACTTCCTATGCATAGGCATTTTATAGGCAAACAAATTATCAAGACAAAAAGTATCTAGCATATGCAAGGAAGAAGAACAAAGCATTAACAATTTGAACTTCAAGAGAGGTAATTGAGTAACATGAAAATTTCTACAACCATATTTTCCTCTCTCATAATAATTACATGTAGGATCATAGTCAAATTCAACAATATAGCTATCATATAAAATATTCTCTTCACAATTCACATGCATAAAAGTTTTATAATCTTCCAAGATAGTGGGATTAACATCAACTAAAGTCATGACCTCTCCAAACCCACTTTTATCAAAAATTTCATAAGATTGAACACTCTCCAAAGTAGTGGGATCATTATTATCTAAAGTTGACGCTCTTCCAAACCCACTTTTAATAGTATTGCAAATTTTATTATCAATAACATATTCATCACGAGGCTTAAATAAAATTTCAAGATCATAATAAGCATCATCACCCCAATCATGATCATTGCAATAAGTAGTGCACATAACAAAATTTTCATCCCCAAGCTTGTAGCTTTGCATATCATTAGCACAATTGACATTAATAGAATTTATAATAACATCATTGCAATCATGCTTTTCATTCAAGGAGCTATCAAGTATGGGTGCTATAGCAATAATTTCATTTTTAACATAAGGAACTATAGCAAGTTCATCTCTATAAGCATCATTAATATTGGCATCATGGCCATAAGAATAGCAAGCATCACATTCATCAAAAGGGGATATTTCAATCGAATGGAATCACAATTATCTATGGATTCATGCATATCATTATTCTCTTCCAAAGCAGCAGACATTCTCCCAATGAATTCACTAACATAGGCATTAGGAGCATAGTTTTCATAGCAATATTTAAGTATGTCAAAATTTTCAGATTTGTAGAGAGTAGCATCATACTTTTCAATCAAAGAAACAACTTCATAAGCACCCTTAAAAGCAGCAAATTCTTCAATTTGTTCGATGTCATAGTAACAATAAATACCTTTAGCATAAGAAGATAAGATTTCATTATCATTAAACTCACATAGGTAGGGAAGGTGTTTTTTAGGGTTCTTAGAGAAACAAGTAAAATCATAAATTTCACAAAGATTCCAAGCATAACATAGCAAACAATTTATTTGATTCCATAAGAACCGCCCTTTTTGAGACAAACGGTGATGCACAAAATGAGCATGCTCATCTAATGATTTTCCCTCAACTAAACTAGTTGGGCTTTCAGCACGAGCACAAATGGATCGAAGATGATCCAAGTAGAAAACTTTAAGGTGATCCATAGTATCTTAAATTTTTGTTTTATTTTCTGTTCTTGTGTGTTTGACATGAAGGCAATAAAAGCAACCAAGCAAACAAATAAAATATTTTTGTGTTTTTGTAAAAAAAAAATAGAAGTGGGGGAGATGAAAACGAGAGGCAAATGCAAATAAAAGGTAAATAAAATAAATGCAAGTGAATGATAGTTTGTGCAAAGGTACTTGGTAATTTTGATGATGTCTCCCCGGCAACGGCGCCAGAAATTCTTCCTGCTACTTGTAGTCTGCGTTGGTATTTCCCCGAAGAGGAGAGGATGATGCAGTATAGTAGAGATAAGTATTTCCCTCAGTTAAGAACCAAGGTTATCAATCCAGTAGGAGAACCAAGCAAAATTCCGTTAAGCGCACCTGCACACACAAGAGCAAACACTTGCACCCAATGCAAATAAGAGGGTTGTCAATCCTCTTAGCGGTTATTTGCATGGATTAAATCTTATCGAGGTAAATAGATAAACTAAATTACTAATAAAATAAAAGTAAATAAATTGCAGCAAGGAATTTTTAGGTTTTTAATATATGATAAAGTAGACCGGGGGCCATAGTTTTCACTAGAGGCTGCTCTCTCGAACGCATAGCATATGGTGGGTAAACAAATTACTATTGGGCAATTGATAGAAAAGCAAATAATTATGACGGATTCATGGCAATGATCATGTATATAGGCATCACGTCCGAGACAAGTAGACCGACTCCTGCCTGCATCTACTACTATTACTCCACCCTTCGACCGCTATCCAACATGCATCTAGGGTATTAAGTATGAAACAGAGTAACGCCTTAAGCAAGATGACATGATGTAGACAAAGTAAACTTAAGAAATATGATTAAACCCCATCTTTTTATCCTTAATGGCAACAATACAAATACGTGTCATGTCCCCTTCTGTCACTGGGATTGAGCACTGCAAGATTGAACCCATCACAAAGCACCTCTCCCATTGCAAGACAAATCAATCTTGTAGGCCAAACTAAATCGATAGATCAGAGAGAAATACAAAGCTATAACAATCATGCATAAAAGAGTTCAGGGAAGACTCAAATATTTCTCATGAATAATCTGATCATAAACTCACAATTCATCGGATCCCAACAAACACACCGCAAAAGAAGATTACATCGGATAGAACTCCAAGAACATCGTGGAGAACATGGTATTGAAGATCAAAGAGAGAGAAGAAGCCAACTAGCTACTAGCTATGGACCCATAGGTCTGTGGTAAACTACTCACACATCATCGGAAGGGCAGCAAGTTTGATGTAGAAGCCCTCCGTGATCGATTCCCCCTCCGGCAGAGTACCGGAAAAGGCCTCCAGATGGGATCGCGGAAGAACAGAGGCTTGCGGCAGCGGAAAGGTTTTCTCTTCTGTCTTTCTGTTGGTTTGGGAATATTTGTTAATTTATAGCGAAGGAATTAGGTCAAGAGGTGCCACGAGGGGCCCACAAGCCTGGGGGGCACGGCCACCCCCCTGGGGCGCGCCCTCCAGGCTTGCCGCCTCCTCGTGGCTCTTCTGGTCTTCTCCCGAAGCTTCCTGGGTCTCTTCTGGTTCAGAAAAAATTAATCCAAAGTTTTTTTTTCTCGTTTGGACACTTTTTGATAATGATTTTCTGAAAAGGCAAAAACAAGCAAAAAAACAGCAACTAGCACTGGGCACTGGCTTAATAGGTTAGTCCCAAAAAATGTTATATAATGACATATAATTGCATATAAAACATCCAAGATTGATACTATAATAGCATGGAACAATAAAAAATTATACATACGTTGGAGACATATCAGTCCTACAGGGACCCACTCACTTATCTTTTCACCCCATTTCATCTCCTACCTCCAGGAAAAAAATCGTGGTAGCTCTCTCTCTCTCTCTCTCTCTCTCTCGTGTTCTTGCCCCCAAACCTGAGATTTTTGATCTCTTTACTCGGACCTCCGTTTCCGAAGCTGTTTTGGGGGATTGTCCTTGGTATGTGACTCTTCCATTGCTCCAATTAGTTTTTGCTTTAGTGGATTATATTTTTCAAAATTTGCTGCTATTGGTGCTACTGAAAATGAGCTTGCATGTTGAATTCTTTGAGTTTTAAGTAGTTTGAATGCTTGATATAGCCTCTAGGCACTTATATGAGTAGTTGCTATCAATCATGTGAAGTTTTGTTGACATCATTTTGTGGCCCAAAAATTTCAGAAATTTTCCCTTAGGGAAATGAACATCTTCATGAGGAGTTCTTCGAGGTGAAGGTCCTCTAAAGCATCGTCGAGCAAGAGCTCGGCACGTCAATCATATGTTGAACCAAAGGCAAGTTCGGTGCGAGGTGCCGAAGCAAAATCTTGTCGATGGCCGTGTGACGAGTTCATGATAGGTGTTGGCATTAAGGAAGAATTTGATCAATATATTCAGAACACCGAGCTCTCCGCCTTCATCGCAGATAAGCTCACCCAGCACTACAACCTTACTCATTCATTCACTCGAAAATTTGAGTATCACTCTCATAATTCTAGAGTTTTATTACATCTCTATGATAGATCATATGCCATGTCTCTAGAAGAGTTTTGTGATGCATGCAAAATTCCATTTGGGGGTTCGCTGGACGAACCACGGAAATATGATCATGAAATGTTTCTCAGTAATCTTTGCAATGTTTAGGATAGAGGAGTCATGCAAGCTAGGATAAAAAGCATTCACTTTCCCTCTATTCGATATTTTGCACTTTTTAATGGGAAATGCATTGTTGGCAAGTGATACATCTCCAACGTATCTATACTTTTTGATTGTTCCATGCTATTATAATATCAATCTTGGATGTTTTTATATACATTTACAGCAATTATATATCATTTTTTGGGACTAACCTATTAACTTAGTGCCCAGTGCCAGTTGTTGTTTTTTGCCTGTTTTTGGTTTTCCAGAATATTAGTACCAAATGAAGTCCAAATGCCACGAAACTTTTGGGAGATTTTCTGGACATAACAAACACTAGAAGCTTCAGGAGGAGACGAGAAGATGAAGCAGTGGCCCACGAGGCACCACGGCGCGCCCCGGGGGGGCGCCCTGGTGGCTCGTGGAGCCCACACAGCTCCGTTTGACCTAATTCCTCCACTATAAATGCTCTAAAATCGGGAAACCAACATAGGAGTTCACGAAATACTTTTTCCGCCGCCGCAAGCTTCTGTTCTCGAGAGATCCCATCTGGGGGCCTTTTCCGGCACTCCGCTGGAGGGGGGATCGATCACGGAGGGGCTCTCCATCAACCTTGCTGCCCTTTCGATGATGCATGAGTAGTTTACCACAGACCTTCGGGTCCATAGTTAGTAGCTAGATGGCTTCTTCTCTCTTTTTGATCTTCAATACAATGTTCTCCTCGATGTTCTTGGAGTTCTATCCGATGTAATCACTTTTTGCGGTGTGTTTGTGGGGATCCGATGAATTGTGAGTTTATTATCAGATTATCCAAGAATATTATTTGAGTCTTCTCTGAACTCTTTTATGCATGATTATTATAGCTTCGTATTTCTCTCCGATCTATTGATTTGGTTTGGCCAACTAGATTGATTTATCTTGCAATGGGAGAGGTGCTTTGTAATGGGTTCGATCTTGCGGTGCTCAATCCCAGTGACAGAAAGGGACATGACACGTATGTATCGTTGCTATTAAGGGTAAAAAGATGGGGTTTATTCATGCATGAGTTTACTTTTTCTACATCATGTCATCTTGCTTAAGGCGTTACTCCGTTCTTTATGGACTTAATACACTAGATGCATGCTGGATAGCGGTCGCTGTGTGGAGTAATAGTAGTAGATGCAGGCAGGAGTCGGTCTACTTGTCTCAGACGTGATGCCTATATACATGATCATTGCCTTGGATATCGTCTTGATTATTTGCTTTTCTATCAATTGCCTAACAGTAATTTGTTTACCCACCGTATACTATTTTTACGAGAGAAGCCTCTAGTGAAAACTATGGCCCCCGGGTCTATCCAAATCATATATTAAAAATCCTAAAAATACCTTGCTGCACTTTTACTTTATTTATTTTATTTTATATTTTAGTTTAATCTATCTATCTATTACCATACAATTTAATCTTGCAATTTACCGCCAAGGGATTGACAACCCCTTGTTTGCGTTGGGTGCAAGGATTTGTTAATTTGTGTGCAGGTACTGTTAACGAGGTGTTGCGTGATTCTCCTACTGGATTGATAACCTTGGTTTCATAACTGAGGGAAATACTTATCTCTACTGTACTGCAACATCCCTTCCTCTTCGGGGAAAAACCAACGCAGATCACAAGTAGCAGGAAGAATTTCTAGCGCCGTTGCCGGGGAGACATCATCAACATCTATCAAGTACCTACGCATAAACTTTCATCTCCTTGCATTTATTTTATTTGCCTTTGCCTCTCGTTTTCATCTCCCGCACTTCTAAAAAAGGTTTTTACAAAAATACAAAAATATTTTCCGTTTGCTTGCTTGCTTACTTTTTACCTTGTTTGCTTAATCATGATGCCCCGAGAAAATTATCATGATACCTCTTATTATAAAATTTTGGCTGAAATCGAGAAAAATACTAAAGATTACATGACTACGCACTTTGAGCACAACAAATTTTTTACCAAGGAACTCAAAGAACACTCCACTTTACTGGATGCTATTGCAAAACAACTCGATGATGTTAGTAAAGAAGTTGCTAGTCTTCAATCTCAATTTTCTCTTACTAAAAATTTGCTAGGAAAAATTTCTGATGCGCAAGCTACGCTAGTAAATCAAATGGCAGCTAAGCCGGAGTCATTAGAACGTAGTAATGATGAGGATATTAAAATGATTGGTGTTTCATCTATTGATTCCTTGTTTAGCAATATAAAACTTGATAAAAAGGGGGCTGAAGAAGAGTCAACTTTAGATAGTAGGTGTTCCCATAATTCGGAGGGTGAAAATCTTGATAAAAAATTTGATAAAAGTGGGTTTGGAGAGGTAAAAACTTTAACTAGCGATGTGCCCACTCTCTTGGATTACAAAGACTTTAATTATGATATTTGTTCTTTGATTGAGTGCATTTGTTTGTTACAATCCATGTTAAATTCACCCAACGCTTATGAGCAAAATAAGGCTTTTACTAAACACATCGTAGAAGCAATGATGAAAGCGTTAGAAGAAAAGCTAGAACTAGAAATTTCAATTCCTAGAAAATTATATGATGAATGGGAACCCACAATTAAAGTTAAAATTAAAAATTATGAGTGCAATGCTTTATGTGATTTGGGTGCTAGCGTTTCCACAACTCCAAAAGCTCTATGTGATGTGCTAGGCCTTACCAATATAGATGAATGTTCTCTTAATTTGCATCTTGCAGAATCTACTATTAAAAAGCCATTTGGTAGAATTAATGATGTTCTTATTCTTGCAAATAGGAACTATGTGCCCGTTGATTTTATTGTACTTGACATTGAATGCAATCCTTCTTGCCCCATAATACTTGGTAGACAGTTCTTACGAACCATAGGTGCCATTATTGACATGAAAGAAGGGAATATAAAATTTTAGTTTCCATTAAAGAAGGGTATGGAACATTTCCCTAGGAAGAAAAATAGAAGCACCATATGAATCCATTGTGAGGGCCACTTAAGGAATTAATTTGAAGGATGATAATACTTGAAACTATGCATTATGCCTAGCTAGGGGCATAAAACAATAGCGCTTGTTGGGAGACAACCCAATGAATAAAATAAATTTTTACCTTTTGTTTATGTTCTTGTGTGTTGTCACAATTATGCTACTATTATGATTGTGTTTTTGTGTTTTAAATTAGTGTTTGTGCCAAGTAAAGCATTTGGGATGATTTGGAAGATAGTATAATTGATGCTGTTTGGAAAAAGGAAAGTTTTGCGTCCAGTGCTGGAATTTTGGTTCTGTACTGGAACGTTAGAAAAATCTGAAATTTTTACACAGTATTGATATATGAATTGCCCACGTTTTCCTAATGTTTTCTGAATTTTTGGAGTTACAGAAGTATGGCTTTTAAATAGATCTCTACAGACTGTTCTGTTTTTGACAGATTCTATTTTTGATGCACTGCTTGCTTGTTTTGATGAAACTATGGATTGTATCGGGGGGTATAAGCCATGGAGAAGTTAGAATATAGTAGGTATAATGCAAAAATAAAATATGAATGGGTTTGCAACTGTACTTAAAGTAGTGATTTATTTTGTTATACTAACGGATCTCACGAAGGTTTTGTTGAGTTTTGTGTGATTGAAGTTTTCAAGTTTTGGGTGAGATCACGATGGATGAAGGAATAAGGAGTGGCAAGAGCCTAAGCTTGGGGATGCCCAAGGCACCCCAAGGTAATATTCAAGGAAGACTCAAGCGTCTAAGCTTGGGGATGCCCTGGAAGGCATCCCCTCTTTCTTCTACCAACTATCGGTAATTTTACTTGGAGCTATATTTTTATTTGTCACATGATATGTGTTTTGCTTGGAGCGTCGTGTATTATATGAGTCTTTGCTTTGTTTGCTTTTTAGTTTGTCACAATCATCTTTGCTGGACACACCTATTTGAGAGAGCCACACGTTTATCATGATTTGTCAGAATACTCTATGTGCTTCACTTAATTTTTTTTGAGCTAGGCAGTTGCTCTAGTGCTTCACTTAAATCTTTTTAAGCACGGTGGTGGCTATATTTTGAAGAAATATTTAAACTCTCATGCTTCACTTATATTATTTTGAGAGTTGATAAGATTAAAATTTTGAAGAAATATTTGCACTCTCATGCTTCACTTATATCTTTTTGAGAGTTGATAATAGTAATGGTAATTTGCACAAGATATGAATTTGGTCCCAAAGTGGTGAATATTCAAGAGGGATATAATAAAAACTTTCATATTGATCATTGGATATGATAAGTGTGATTCCTTGCAATAGTTTTGCGATATGGAGATGATAATATGTGAGTCATGTTAGTGAGTAATTGTGATTTAGTAAGAATATTAGTGTTAAAGTTTGTGATTCCCTATGCATGCACATTAAGTCAATAGTTATGCAAAGAAAATATATCCTACTTATGGTGCATTATTCGGTGTTAGTTATGTTCAATGCATGTTTATGACCGTTTTCGCTTTTTGGTTGGTCGCTTCTCAATCTATTTGCTAGCCTTCATTTGTACTAAGCGGGATTACTGCTTGTGCATCCAAACTCCTTAAACCCAAGTTGTGCCAAATGAGTCCACCATACCTACCTATATGCGGTGTTTCCATACCGTTCCAAGTAAATTTGCGTGTGCCAACTCTAATTTTCAAAATCATTTTGCCGTTTTGTGTGCCCGTACCGCTCATGAAGCGGCAGGGGGTGGCCAATATTTTCCATGCTAGGTGTGTAATTCTCATGATGAGTGTTTATTCACTTGTCATTGCACGAGAGAGTGGTTGGTAATAGGGATGCCCAGTCCCACAATGAATCAAAAATTAATAACAACAAAATTCCTTGGAAAGTGTTGGTATGGAGGGCACCCGTGGATACGGCTAGCCATGGATTGTGAAAGAATGGTGGAAAGGAAATAAACTTTACTTTCTATTTGGGAACCGCCTATGATGTGTCTAGCATGGAAAATATTGGGAATTCCTGGTCGTTTTCACTGACAGGAAAAGCATGCCTCTCAAAATAGTTTTATCTCTCTAATTTAAGCTTTGAGCTCTGGCACATTTGCAAATCTCTGATTCCCTCTGCGAAGGGCCTATCTATCTACTTTTATGCAATTTTTCTTTTCATTTTTGAGTCTCCGTCTTCTCTTATAAATCACCAACTAGAGAGCACTATTGTCATACTTGTGCATTGTGTGTAGTTAATATTGAGTGTGTTTCATGAATGGATCAATGATTGAGCATAATGGGCTAGGGATAACTTTCTTTAGCGTTGATATTTTGAAAGACATGGTTGCTTGTTAGTATGCTTGAGTATTTATGTCTTCATGTCAAACTATAGACTATTGCTTTCAATCATTCATGTCCAAATGTCCATGCTATAAAAGAAAAGAGTATATGATGAATATGATAGGTAGCATTCCACATCAAAAATTCTGTTTTTATCATTTATCTACTCGAGGACGAGCAGGAATTAAGCTTGGGGATGCTTGATACGTCTCCAACGTATCTATAATTTTTGATTTTTCCTTGCTATTATAATATCAATCTTGGATGTTTTTATATACATTTACAGCAATTATAAATCATTTTTTGGGACTAACCTATTAACTTAGTGCCCAGTGCCAGTTGTTGTTTTTTGCCTATTTTTGGTTTTCCAGAATATCAGTACCAAACGAAGTCCAAATGCCACGAAACTTTTTGGAGATTTTTTTCTGGAGATAACAAACACTAGAAGCTTCGGGAGGAGACGACAAGATGAAGCAATGGCCCACGAGGCACCACGGCGCGCCCCAGGGGGGGCACGCCCTGGTGGTTTGTGGGGCCCACACAACTCCGTTTGACCTAATTCCTCCACTATAAATTCTCTAAAATCGGGAAACCAACAGAGGAGTCCACGAAATACTTTTTCCGCCGCCGCAAGCTTCTGTTCTCGAGAGATACCATCTGGGGGCCTTTTCCAGCACTCTGCCGGAGGGTGGTCGATCACGGAGGGGCTCTCCATCAACCTCGCTGCCCTTTCGATGATGCGTGAGTAGTTTAACACAGACCTTCAGGTCCATAGTTAGTAGCTTGATGTCTTCTTCTCTCTTTTTGATCTTCAATACAATGTTCTCCTCGATGTTCTTGGAGTTCTATCCAATGTAATCACTTTTTGCGGTGTGTTTGGTGGGATCCGATGAATTGTGAGTTTATGATCAGATTATCCATGAATATTATTTGAGTATTCTCTGAACTCTTTTATGCATGATTATTATAGCTTCGTATTTCTCTCCGTTCTATTGATTTGGTTTGGCCAACTAGATTGATTTATCTTGCAATGGGAGAGGTGCTTTGTAATGTGTTCGATCTTGCGGTGCTGAATCCCAGTGACAGAAAGGGACATGACACGTATGTATCGTTGCTATTAAGGGTAAAAAGATGGGGTTTATTCATGCGTGAGTTTACTTTGTCTACATCATGTCATCTTGCTTAAGGCGTTACTCCGTTCTTTATGGACTTGCTACACTAGCACTAGTAGAAAACAGGGAATCTGTCCCGGTTCCAGAGGGCTTTTAGTCCCGGTTCTGGAACCGGGACTAAGCATCTGGGACTAAAGGTCCTCACTTTTAGTCCCGGGTCTGTTACGAACCGGGACTAAAGTGCCTCCACGTGGCCGCTGTGGGGCGCCCAGGCAGGAGGAACTTTAGTCCTGGTTGGTAACACCAACCGGGACTAAAAGACTGCCACGCGTCAGCAGCTCGAGGCGCCCAGGCAGGAGGAACTTTAGTCCCAGTTGGTAACACCAACCGGGACTAAAAGACTGCCACGCGTCAGCAGCTCGAGGCGCTGGGGTTTTTTTTTGAAAGGAGGGGTTTAGGGGTTTAGGGGTTTCATATTGTGTTTCCCCCTTTTCTTTTTTGTGTAGACGATTCAACTCGACGTTTGCTACTACATAAAGCAATGAAGAAACCATTACACAAATCATCATGAATTAATATAGAGAGAAGTGACCTCTCTTTCTCCGTGCTTGGTCGAACAACATGTTTTCGTATATCTATTCGACGCTACGTACTATGTCTAGTGCACGTTCATGCATATATACAATGAATAACATCTCTTACGATCTCTAATATCTAATTACCAGCATTCATCCTAATTTCTTCATGGTATTCTCCATTTTTAGCTATGACGTGATCAAGGAGGAATCCCGCCAATTCCTCTTGAATTGCTCGTAGGCGATACTCTGGTAGGAGTGCATCCCTCTTCCGTTCGATCTAATTTAAAGAAGGGGGTCAATATATATATATATATATATATATATATATATATATATGTATATATATATATATATGAATGAAACTCAGCACAGTTGATGGTAATAAAATAAATTTGTGAATATTGTTTACGTACATCAAGTTTTTCTAATATTCTGCCCTTGTCACAGGTCGTCTGGCACATGAACTCGCAGACGTAGTATCCACAGAAGTTATTCCCGGATCCCTGATGAGGGCACTTTACGAGAATAGAGTTCAATCAAAATAATAATCAAGCATGATAGTGGTATTGAAACTAGAATCAAAGAGATGCGCGGGCCTAGCTAGTACTACTTACAGGGAGCAATTCATATCGCAGCTCCTTTTTCCAGGGACCCCTAACCGCCTCGGTGAACCTTGTCCAAACCCTGCCCGGCAAACAAAATGAATTAAAGAGTTATTAATTACTTGATATCAGGAAATGAACGATAGTTGCCGATATAGTGCGATAATGATTGAAATTACTTCTGGTGAATTTTTTGCAGGGGCGCCCACTTCGAAAGGTCTTTACGTAACGAGTCCATGACTTGTATTCGACTTTGGTCAAACTATATGATGAGCAGAATAAAGTGGAAGCTGCACACATGTAGCTCATCAATTACACTTAACATCGAGTAAGCGAAACAAAATGATGTGTATGTACAAGACAGTATATAACACTCACTCGAAGTTGTAAGGAAGTAGTATTTCTCTTTTGGTTTGTTGTTTGATAAACGCCCTTAGCAAGTAATCCTCTACATCCTTTTTGTTGTGTTGGACAGTAACTTCATGAACAATATTTGGGCTAACGAACCCAATGTCATAGATTTGGATTGGTCCTTTGTTGCATTCGAGGATCTTCTTTCTGCATAATATACATATGGTGAGGATAATTATATACATGCAATAATGAACGAGCTGAGCTAGAGACTTAATTACAGAAATGATACTTACAAACAATAGCAAGTGATGATAGTTTTGTCGATCTAATTTAGATTGTATAACTGGAATAATTCTGAAAATTCAATGTAAACCGACTCGTTTCCATTGAAGAAATGCTCATCTTTAACTCCTGCAGTGATATAGTTCTCCCCTCGCTCGCAGGCTTCCAAGTACCATTTATGCAATGCTCGCATCCTCGTTGGTAGATTCGGGAGCTCCTCAGGTCTGACGAGAGGCTTCCCGTGCTCGAATCTAAAGGCTACTACATCAGCCATTTCGGGTAACGGTATATGATCGGGTAAGTAATCACCAGGATTAGTACCGGGCGCTACCCCCTCCGGAACATCAGGGATATCGCTAGACACCATGAGCGGGGGGCACGATTGGTTCTCCTGCTCGCCCAGTTGGGGAATTGTTTTTCCCTTGATATGCATTACCGCTGCTTCCCGACCGCTTCTGTGGATCTGCAAATGACTTTACAATCTCACGGTCATAGTCTGATAGCAACTTAGGCGGTGGTTTTTCAAGGTTTTTCAGCGTACGCCTCGCTATTTCCGGATCAATTCTCTCCTTTGGAGGTGGACGTTTTGGTGCAAAATGGGCCTTCACTTCGGCCATTGAGATTGCCTTGCTTTCCTCTTCAGACCTATCATATGGTCTCTGTGGAAGAGGCTTGAGGCTTGGACCATATTGAAACCTCTTCCCTCCTGTTGTTGTACTGCTAGCCGCCGGAGCGGCGGCGGCTCTCTTCCGCCGCTGTTGCTGAAGCGGCGGAGACGGCTGACGCGGCGGAGGAGGCGGAGTCCGCTGACGCGGCGGAGGAGGCGCAGTCTGCTGACGCGCTGGAGACGACTGAGGCAGCGGAGACGGCTGACGCCCCGGAGATGGCGGAGACGGCAGACGCACCGGAGACGGCTGAGTCTGCTGATAAGGGGCCTCCTCCGGCTCATGAGTATGCTGAGGCGGCGTGAAGTAAGGAAGCTTGATGTGTGACTTTCTCCATAGACAGGTAGTCCTTAAGGCATTTTCCAGAGAATAAACCTCGCCTTCACCTGTAGGATGATCAAGCTGCAGGCTCCCAAATCCGGGCGTTATTTCATCCACCATGACAACAGCATAGCCATCTGGAATCGGAGCGCAATGGAAAGTTGCATCAGGTCAAGGATGGTGGACGGAGCCTTTTGCCACCTCCAAGCTCAGGTTTCCGCAATCCGCCAACAGCACACAATGTTCATTCTCCGTGATACCATCCACGGGGTAGTGGCGAGCCGTGATATCAGGCTGAACATGCTCCGTGGAAGCCACGCTGCTTCTCCGCTGAGATGGTGGAGTAGCTTCCAATGAAGGATCGTGCTGCTGAGATGGTGGGCCGAGGGCTCACTGGCTAACTGATGCCGCCTCTAGTGCCGCTAATCTTTGTTCCATCTGTTGTAGTTTGCTTGCTTCCTCTTTCTTCTTTCGCCCTCGGCTTCTATAAGTATCTCTGTTGTTGCGAAACCCATGCACCCACGGAACGGAGCCTGGTGTGCCTCGTGTTCGTCCAGGGTGTTCAGGATTCCTGAGGGCCTTTGTCAGCACGTCCTTCTCTCTGTCGGGATGGAACCTCCCTTCCTCCACTTCCTTGATTGCTTCCTCAATCTTTTTCATGGGTATTGCAAGTTTAGGATCCGCGTAAACAACCTCCCCTGTTTCTGGGTCCAAAGCTCCCCCATTCCCGAATACCCAAGTCCTTACCCGATCTGGCCAGTTCCGTGACACTGGTTCGACCCCTTTAGCAAGTAGGCCGTTCTCCATTTTTTTCCCACTTAGGCTCGGCTTGGCTGTAGCCACCTGACCCCGTAACATGGTGATACTGCTTCTTTGCAGCATTCAGCTTATTTTGCAGTGACGTTTTCTGCACCTTCTCGGATTTCTTGTAGGCCACAAATGCGGGCCACTGATCTCTTATCTTCTCATATATACTGGTGAAATCTGGAGTCTTGTTTTTCTCGACAAACTGTGTGTTCAAATTCTTCTTCCAGTTCTTGAACAGTTCTGCCATCTTCTTTAGAGCGTACGCCTTGACCTTTGGCTCTATAACTGGTGGGGTTGTCGGATCCTCCTCTGGCGGTAGGATGAAATTTGTCAACAGCAAGCTCCAAAGATCTTCTTTTTGTCTATCCTGGACAAAAGTAACTGAAGGGTTGTCCTTCTTCTTATTCCATTGCTCGATGGTGATCGGGATGCTATCCCTAACTAGTACTCTGCACTGATATGTAAAGGCGTGTTTGGTCCGCTTGGGAAGAATCGGTTGGCCAGCTGGAGAGATTACGTCGATCTTGTACCTTTCCTCCTTGTCCAACCTTTTCTTCGCGCCTCGTCTCCTTGTTGACGAAGTTTGGCTCGTTCCGGAAGGCTAAAAGAAGAAAGAAGCGTTAATATATGTACATACAAAATAATTAATGCATCTAGTCAGCAGAGGCTTAATTAATATATATATATATATATATATATATATATATATATATATATATATACCTCGCCGGACTCTGTATTAGTTAGGGCTCCCTTCTCCATATCACCGGAGCCGTCATGATCTTGTTCCTCCTCCATTCTTCCATCATCGGAGCCGTGATGATCTCCTTCCTCCTCCATTCCACCATCGTTGTCGTTGAGAAACGACAAGGTGTCCTCCTCCATTGGATTTTCTCCGGTGCGGATTATATTCTCCAACGCCTCTTCTTTTTCTAAGTCTCTGTGATCCATAGTATCTGCAAATATTACAACATGGCAAAATACAAACCATGAGAGATGGATAGTGGCAAACATAGACCTAACCAGAAAAAGGAATCATATGCATATGAGCAATGGATTAGTGGCAAACATCATGCAAAGTTCACAAGTTATATATATATAGGGGCAAAAATTTAGATTAAGAATACAAGATATCTCTTGCGTCCGTACATCGTCGAATATTATCACTAATACATCTCGAATAGTATCATATATATAACATCACTAATACAGCTAGAACCCTAGCGAACGACGGGTATTGGCGCGGGCGGTGGACACCCAAAGAGAAGGAACCATCACAGGATCATAGCTCCAGTGAGATCCCTGAAGAACCTGCCAGGTATTGTCGGACCTGGCCTCCAACGCAACCATGTAGCGACGGACGTGCTCGTCCTCCTCCCTGACACGGTGACGTACCACCTCCGCGGGGGTCTCAAGCCTCCGCACCGTCACTGGCCCACGCGAACGCCACCAAAGAAGCTCCGGGTCGACGACGGGCTGCCTCCTCACCAAGCTGTGCGCCCCGGAAGGTAGCACCTCCCAGTCCCAGCCCGGTGGAGCCCAGTCTCGGACATGGCCCCTCTGATCAAGCAGGCCTCCTCCGCGGAGTCGACGACTAGGATGCATGCCAGGCATCGTCGACGTCGAGAACAAATGCTTAATTATGAAAACAAATTTAATAAACACTTAGCAAAATTAGCTTATACACTTAGCATCTATCCATCTCTACACTTAGCAAAATTAGCATCTACACTTAGCAAAGTTATATACGTAAGAGATATCTTGTATTCTGAATCTAAATTGTTGCCCTATGTTTCTCCATCACTGGAAGGATCCTCTTCTGGCTAGTAACATGATTCAGAATCATAACAGATTCTCTTAACCATTAAAGGATTTAACAAAATGGCGCCATTCTGGATGTGCAGAAAATGGTCCATTTTTTTCCTGATCTACCATTTTATATGTCACATTGTCTAGTGTCAAAGGATTCAAGAAATACATGGCTTCATCATTAGCCGGAAGTAACAGGCGCATGATGGTACGAAGCTCTTCAAAGTTGTTTTGGAACGGAGTCCCGGATAGGATAATTAGCTTTTTGGTACGAAGTTCGGCAACTTCGGAAGGCCTTTGCTGAAATTCGTACCAAAAAACTAATTATCCTATCCGGGACTCCGTTCCAAAACAACTTTGAAGAGCTTCGTACCATCATACGCCTGTTACTTCCGGCAAATGATGAAGCCATGTATTTCTTCAACCCTTTGACACTAGACAACGTGACATATAGAAGGGTAGATGAGATCAGAAAAAAATTGGATCAACTTGTGCACATCCATAATGGGGGCATATTCTTGATAAATCCCTTAAAGGACTAAGAGAATCAGTTGTGATTCTGAATCCTGTTCCTAGCCAGAAGAGGGTCCCTGCAGTGATGGAGACTCGTCCGGCGATCGTCGGGGACTCGCCCGGCGATCGTCGGGGCAAAGCCAAACAATTTTTTTTAATCTATTTCTACTAAATTCATCTAAACTACACTTAGCAAAATTAACGTGCTTCTTCATGCAATTTTCATTTAACCATACTACACTTAGCAAAATACAAGATTTATACACAAGATGAATACACAACTCAAAAAATGAACCGTATTAACCATACTACACTTAGGAACAATATGTGCTCCTAATCCTCCATTTCTCAAACAAAATTAGCAAGATTTAGATGATTTGGCCCCTGTCTAACCACAACATATCCATACAATCTATCCATACATTCATCAACACACCTCTATTAATTTCTGCCATACATTCATCAACACATATCCACACAATTTATTCATCCATACAAAATCTCAAACAAAGTGATGAACTAGGGTTCCTGCCATGAATCCATCCATCCATCCATCCATCCATTTGGAGAAGAGGGGGAGGAGGGGGGGTGCTACCGTGGGGCGGCGACGACGAGGAGGGCTCGATTGGGGGCGCGCGGCGACGAGGAGCGGGCTCGGGGGCGGCGATGCTCGGGGAGGACGGCGAGGAGGTCCGGCGACGGTCAGCGGGCTAGGGGACGGCTCGGGCCAGCGCGTCGCGGCAGCCTGGCGGCGGCGTGCGGTGGTTCGGCGTCGGGGCAGAGGAGCGAGAGAGAAAGAAGATTGGGGAGGAAGAAGAAAATTTTCTAAGTCGTGCTTATATACTAGCCCCTTTAGTCCCGGTTGGTGCCACCAACCGGGACTAAAGGCCACCCTTTAGTCCCGGTTGGAGCCACCAACCGGGACTAAAGCCCTTTGCTTCCCGCCCTTTCGGCTGCTGAAAAGGAGCTTTAGTCCCGGTTGGTGGATCGAACCGGGACTAAAGAGGGGACTTTAGTCCCGGTTGGAGCCACCAACCGGGACTAAATGTCTGGTGGCGCGGTGCAGGACAAGTTTAGTCCCACCTCGCTTGGCGAGAGGTGCGAACATCAGTTTATAAGCCCCGCCGCGGCAACAGCTTCGAGCTCCTCTCTTTAGCAGGCCTATTGGGCCTATCAAACCTGTCCTGCCCTGTGGTCCCTACTGGACCGTGCGGGCCTGCATCCTGGCCCAACTAGTTGTTTGGTTTCTAGTCGTATGCAGGCCGTGTCGGCCCAGTAGGGGGGCTTTTTTTTAATTTATTTATTTTCCATTTTTTTTTGTTTTTTGCTTTATTTATTTTCTTTTGTTTCTGAGTTGTTTTTTGCTTTATTAGAGTTTTTGAGTGAATCTTTTTTGCTTTAGGTCACAAAAATTCTAACCTTTTTGTTAGTGCCAGTAGTTTTCAAATTTCAATAGTTTAAATTTGAATTATTTGAAATTTGTGTGAATCACTAGTTTGTGAATTACTTTACTTTAAAAATAGATTTTTGAGTGATTCTTTTTCCTGCTATTTAATATTAGTGTGTTTTATCATTATATTCAATTTGCTATTTTTCATGCATTTAATGATGCCTTTTGAGCTAAATGACCCTGAAATTGAAAAGCACTACAAATGAAGTCTGAAAAGGTTGAAACTTGGCATGGTATCATAATTTCACCCACATAGCAAGTGCTAAAAAGTTGAGAGGGTTACGGCAAAAACTGGATGCACTTCGTGTACAAACTGGACAATCTCTTTCGAAGTATCAGGGTTTCGGACGAAAACTCATCTATTACAAAAGGGATTTCATTTGTTGACATGTAACTGCAGTGATATTCTAGATCAAAGCCATCATCAGAATAGGTGTGGAGAGAAAGTCTTCACTTTTTCTTCGCGTGTGTCCCTTGTTTATTGCGCCGTAACCATGGATAATCTTCATTGTTTAACAGGATGCTTGGGTCAGCCTTCACTTTGAAGGGAGGAATTTCATGAAACTTTTCATAATCTGCAGACATGTCTGTCTTGTCCTCCACTCCCACGATGTTTCTTTTCCCTAAAAGAACTATGTTGCGCTTTGGCTCATCGTATGATGTATTCACTTCCTTATCTTTTCTTTTTCTCGGTTTGGTAGACATGTCCTTCACATAGAAAACCTGTGCCACATCATTGGCTAGGACGAATGGTTCGTCTGTGTACCCAAGATTGTTCAGATCCACTGTTGTCATTCCGTACTGTGGGTCTACCTGTACCCCGCCTCCTGACCGATTGACCCATTTGCACCGAAACAAAGGGACCTTAAAATCATGTCCATAGTCAAGTTCCCATATGTCCACTATGTAACCATAATATGTGTCCTTTCCCCTGTTGGTTGCTGCATCAAAGCGGACACCACTGTTTTGGTTGGTGCTCTTTTGATCTTGGGCGATCGTGTAAAATGTATTCCCATTTATCTCGTACCCTTGGTAAGTCAATACAGTCGAAGATGGTGTCCTGGCCAACGAGTACAGCTCATCTCCAACAATGTTGTCACCCATGAGATGTGTTTGCAACCAACTGCCAAAAGTCCTGATGTGTTCACATGTAATCCAGTCGTCACACTGCTCCGGGTGTTTGGAGCGCAGAATATTCTTGTGTTCATTGACATACGGGGTCACCAAGGTAGAATTCTGTAGAACTGTGTAGTGTGCTTGAGCCCAAGAATGCCCGTCCCTACATATTATTGAATCCGCTCCTAGCGTGCCTTTTCCAGTCAGTCTCCCCTCATACCGCGATTGAGGGAGACCAATCGGCTTAAGGTCAGGAATGAAGTCAACACAAAACCCAATGACCTCCTCTGTTTTCCGGCCCATGGAGATGCTTCCTTCTGGCCTAGCACGGTTACGAACATATTTCTTGAAGACTCCCATGAACCTCTCAAAGGGAAACATATTGTGTAGAAATACAGGACCCAGAATGGCAATCTCGTCGACTAGATGAACTAGGACGTGCGTCATAATATTGAAGAAGGATGGTGGGAACACCAGCTCAAAACTGACAAGACATTGCACCAAATCATTCTTTAACCTTGGTAGGATTTCTGGATCGATTACCTTCTGAGAGATTGCATTGAGGAATGCACATAGCTTCACAATGGCTAATCGAACGTTTTCCGGTAGAAGCCCCCTCAATGCAACCGGAAGCAGTTGCGTCATAATCACGTGGCAGTCATGAGACTTTAGGTTCTGGAACTTTTTCTCTGCCATATTTATTATTCCCTTTATATTCGACGAGAAGCCAGACGGGACCTTCATACTGAGCAGGCATTCAAAGAAGATTTCCTTCTCTTCTTTGGTAAGAGCGTAGCTGGCAGGACCTTCATACTGCTTTGGATGCATGCCGTCTTTTTCGTGCACACGTTGCTGGTCATCCCGTGCCTCCGGTGTATCTTTTGTCTTCCCATACACGCCCAAGAAGCCTAGCAGGTTTACGCAAAGATTCTTCGTCACGTGCATCACGTCGATTGCAGAGCGGACCTCTAGGTCTTTCCAATAGGGTAGGTCCCAAAATATAGATTTCTTCTTCCACATGGGTGCGCGTCCCTCAGCGTCATTCGGAACAGATTGTCCGCCAGGACCCTTTCCATAGATTACTTGTAAATCCTTGACCATATCAAGTATGGCATCACCAGTACGGAGGGCGGGCTTCTTCCGGTGATCTGCCTCACCTTTGAAATGCTTGCCTTTCTTTCTTAAGAGATGGCTGGTCGAAAGAAATCGACGATGTCCCAGGTACACATTCTTCCTGCATTTGTCCAAATATATACTTTCGGTATCATATAAACAGTGCGTGCATGCGTGGTATCCCTTGTTTGTCTGTCCTGAAAGGTTACTAAGAGCAGGCCAATCATTGATGGTTACAAACAGCAACGCATGTAGGTCAAATTCCTCTTGTTTGTGCTCATCCCACACACATACACCTTTTCCATTCCATAGCTCTAAAAGTTCTTCAACTAATGGCCTTAGGTACACATCAATGTCGTTGCCGGGTTGCTTAGGGCCTTGGATGAGCACTGGCATCATAATGAACTTCCGCTTCATGCACAACCTAGGAGGAAGATTATAGATACATAGAGTCACGCGCCAGGTGCTATGATTGCTGCTCTGCTCCCCAAAAGGATTAATGCCATCTGCACTTAAACCAAACCATACGTTCCTTGCGTCACCTGCAAAGCCCCCCCACCTTCTCTCGATTTTTCTCCACTGCGACCCGTCAGCGGGTGCTCTCAACTTCCCGTCTTTCTTACGGTCTTCATTGTGCCATTGCATCAACTTGGCATGCTCTTTGTTTCTGAACAGACGTTTCAGCCGTGGTATTATAGGAGCATACCACATCACCTTGGCAGGAACCCTCTTCCTGGGGCGCTCGCCCTCAACATCACGAGGGTCACCTCGTCTGATCTTATACCGCAATGCATCGCATACCGGGCATGCGTTCAAATCCTCGTACTCACCGTGGTAGAGGATGCAGTCATTAGGGCATGCATGTATCTTCTGCACCTCCAATCCTAGAGGGCAGAGAACCTTCTTTGCTTCGTACGTACTGTCGGGTAATTCGTTATCCTTTGGAAGCTTCTTCTTCATTATTTTCAGTAGCGTTCCAAATCCCTTGTCAGATACACCATTGTCTGCCTTCCATTGCAGCAATTCCAGTGTGGTACCGAGCTTTGTGTTGTCATCTTCGCAATTTGGGTACAACCCTTTTTTATGATCCTCTAACATGCGCTCGAACTTCAACTTCTCCCTTTCACTTTCGCATCCTCTCTGTGCATCAACAATGACCCGACGAAGATCATCATCGGGCACATCGTCTGGTGCCTCTTGATCTTCAGCTTCCCCCGTTGCAGTATCACCGTATTCAGGGGGATAGTTGTCATCATCCTCTTCTTCTTCGTTGTCTTCCATCATAACCCCTCTTTCTCTGTGCTTGGTCCAAACATTATAGTGTGGCATGAAACCCTTCTCAATCAGGTGGATGTGAAGGGTTCTCGAGTCAGAGTGAGACTTCGTATTCCCACAGACAGTACATGGACAATACATAAAACCATTCTGCTTGTTTGCCTCAGCCACTTCGAGAAAATTATGCATGCCATCAATGTACTCGGAGGTGCGTCGGTCACCGTACATCCATTGCCGGTTCATCTGCGTGCATTATATAATTAAGTGTATCAAAAACCATTACAGAACATCATGAATAGAGAAGTGACCAAATTAATACAAGTTCATCATCACATTAAAACCAAAGTACAGTAGTGATCAAATTTTATTACTGAAAAAATAAATACATAAAGTTCATACATATATAGTTCTCATAGAACAACATATAGCTCTCTAGAGCATCTAATTAAAACATACATTGAAACTATGAAAAACATTTAAATGCAACAACAAATGCGATCATAATCGCAACTAAGGTAACAATTGATCCAACGGCATAATGATACCAAGCCTCATTATGAATGGCATATTTTCTAATCTTTCTAATCTTCAAGCGCATTGCATCCATCTTGATCTTGTGATCATCGACGACATCGGCAACATGCAACTCCAATTCCATCTTCTCCTCCTCAATTCTTTTCAATTTTTTCTTCAAGTAATTGTTTTCTTTTTCAACTAAATTTAACCTCTCGACAAGAGGGTCGGTTGGAATTTCCGGTTCACATACCTCCTAGATAAAAACATCTATGTCACGTTGGTCAGCATAATTGTCATAAACACTAAATGAAACAAATAGTAATAAAAGATAATATACCACATCCGAATCATAGACAGGACGAGGGCCGACGGGGGCGGATACCAAAGTCATGGCACTATATAATAACAAACAATAATAAAAGTAAGAAAATTATACAAGTATCTGTCTAAATCATACAAGTAAGAATTTTTTTTCTTTTAAAAAGAAGTTAAGAACAAGAGGCTCACCACGGTGGTGCCGGAGACGAGATCGGCGCGGGCGATCGACGGCGGTGAGGACGGGGACGGGGACGGCACCCTACACATGTGCAGACTCTAAGAAGTTAATTTCAGCTCAAATTGTGCATCTAAATCAAAAGAACTCCCACATACACTCCTCCACTAAAACCCACAAACCACTCTACTTCTACAGCATTTGAAATGAGCTAAACTAGCAGTGAGAGATGAAACGATGAAGTTGCTAACCTTTTAGAACACTTGTGTAGTTGGTGCACCGCCAAACCTAGGCAGATCTTGGGGAAAATGTAGCTTGGAGGTCGAGCTTGGAGAGGAGAAAGCTTAAGTGTGGCTCGGGCATTTCATCAAACACGTCATGTGCATTGGAGGTGAGAACAGAGCAGCACAAACCTCCCACCCTTCGACGGCCAAAAAACAGAGGAGATGGGGGGGGCTGGATATATATAGGCAAAACTTTAGTCCCGGTTCGTGGCTAGAACCGGGACTAAAGGCCAACCTTTAGTCCCGGTTCCAGCCACCAACCGGGACTAAAGGGGCTGCGCCAGGAGCGAGGCCCTTTAGTCCCGGTTCGTGTCTGGAACCGGGACCAAAGGGGTCCTGCCGTGGCCCGGCCGGCGCCCTGGCCTCACGAACCGGGACTGATGCACCCATTGATCCCGGTTCATAGCAGAACCGGGACTAATGCTCTTATCTAGCCTGGACCAAAGCCATGTTTTCTACTAGTGTAGATGCATGCTGGATAGCGGTTGATGTGTGGAGTAATAGTAGTAGATGCAGGCAGGAGTCGGTCTACTTGTCTCAGACGTGATGCCTATATACATGATCATTGCCTTGGATATTGTCATGATTATTTGCTTTTATATCAATTGCCCAACAGTAATTTGTTTACCCACCGTATGCTATTTTTATGAGAGAAGCCTCTAGTGAAAACTATGGCCCCCGGGTCTATCCAAATCATATATTAAAAATCCTAAAAATACCTTTCTGCACTTTTACTTTATTTATTTTATTTTATATTTTAGTTTAATCTATTTATCTATTACCATACAATTTAATCTTGCAATTTACCGCCAAGGGATTGACAACCCCTTGTTTGCGTTGGGTGCAAGGATTTGTTATTTTGTGTGCAGGTACTGTTAATGAGGTGTTGCGTGATTCTCCTACTAGATTGATAACCTTGGTTTCATAACTGAGGGAAATACTTATTTCTACTGTACTACATCATCCCTTCCTCTTCGGGGAAAAATGTGACGCCCCCGACTTAATCGTGCACTAATCATACACGCAAATGCACACGATCAAGCCTAAGGACTCACGGGAAGATATCACAACACAACTCTAGACACAAAAATAAAATAATACAAGCTTTATATTACAAGCCAGGGGCCTCGAGGGCTCGAATACAAAAGCTCGAGACATACAAGCATCAGCGGAAGCAAAGTATCTGAGTACAGACACACAGTTAAACAAGTTGCCTTAAGAAGGCTAGCACAAACAGCGACACTGATCGAAAAGGCGAAGGCCTCCTGCCTAGGGCCTCTGAACAACTCCTGGTCGTCGGGGATCTCCACGTCGTAGTAGGTGCCTCCGGGGATCTCCTGCTCCTGGGCTCCGTCGTCTAATTGCAGCAACCGGGTATGGGAAAAAAGAGATAGCAAAGCAACCGTGAGTACTCATCCAAAGTACTCGCAAGACTGACATCAGAACTATACTACATATGCATCGGTATCAAAGGAATGGGGCTATATCTTTGGAACTAAACTGCAGAAATGCTGGAACAGAGGGGGAGAGGCCTAGCCTATCGAAGACTAGCATCTTGAAGCAATTCTTGTAGCTTCAGAAGAGAATAAAACAAGATATTATATATCAATCATATTTTATAATGCCCTGGGATCCTTCCTCGACGACCCTGTGAGAAAGTGATCCTGAGAGCAGTAATAGCAGTTTAATATTGTGACAGTATCCATTTGTAGTAGTAGCAGATCAAGATACAACTCTGAGCGTCCTGTTACCGTGGACACGGCTATTCAAATAGATCACTTCCCTGCAGGGGTGCACTACTGTTACCCAACAGGCTCGATTAACTCTGGCCGGACACACTTTTATCGGGTCATGCCCGGCCTCGGCTGATCGACACACTGCAGCCCTACCTAGAGCTAGGCAGAGAGGTCCCCGCCGGTCTACATCCTAAGTGCTCAGGGGTCTTGGGCCATCGCCCTGTGCACTCCGGGTCGTTATGCGACGAGCCGGGACGAGCACCACCTCATCCTGGATGGCACTGGCCCGACAGGCCCACAATGCTGAACTGGACGTCTGACAGAGCTTTCGGCTGATACATACGGCGCCGAGGGCCCCATAAACCATTATCCCGCGCGGTGGTAGTGCGTTTAAGGCCGACGACCCACTCAGATCAAATACCCAAATCTGTTAAGCACGTTTAGTAACTCGCAGAGACGAACAGGGTTCCTGTCGCTCCGACTTGGTAATACATGTCGCGCGGGTGCTCTTGGAGCCGACCTGTCTTTAGTATTGTTCTCTCGCGGGCACCCTTGGGGCCAGCCCGACTTTAACAGTTTAAGTATTGCAATGTAACATTTTCGTGATCCTCACCCAGAGTGATCACGGCCCGGTAACAAGCATGGCATACGGACAAGGGTGAAGGGCCACAGATGAGACATAGCATACCTAACTAAGCATATTAGGATAGCAGGCGATGTATCAATAGCAGGCGACAACAACAGGCTATGCATAAGAATAGGAGCTATCAGAATAGTAGCAGGGGCAATTCTAATGCAAGAATAAGAGAGAAGGAGTGGGCGATATCGAGATGATCAAGGGGGTTTTGCTTGCCTGGAAGCTCTGCTGAAAAGGAAGAAGGGTCGTCGGTGTTGTAGTCGATCACAGTGGCAGCATCGGTCTCGGGGTCTACCGGAGAGAAGGAGGGGGAAGAAACAATAAATACATAACAATAATGCAACAGGGATGCATGACATGCCTAAATGATATGCAGAGGTGCTATACTGCCTACCTAAATGCTTTAGTTAATTTAGAAATTTAATTGGATTTATTTTATTAAAGTTATGCACTATTCATATACCGGATACGGGCAAAATGTCCCATGTTCGGTAAGTTAGAGGGGTGTGCCAGACATGTGGATAGGTTATTCAGATTCTACACATTTTTCAGATCATTTTTCATATATAAATTATTTTCATCCGAGTTACGGTTTAAAAGATATGATTTTCTAAAGTTTTTATTATTTTCTAGAATTTCTGGATTTAATTAAATCGAATTATCCGAAACAGTACGGGTGACGTCAGCGGTCAACCGTGCGGTTGAACAGTCAAACCTGACCAGTGGGACCCACTGGTCAGTGACTGTTTAAACTAATCAGGGTTTATTTAATCTAATTAACCTAATTATCCGGTGGGCCCGCCCTGTCAGTGACAGATTAACTAATTAATCAAATTAATAATTAAATTAACGTTTTAATTAATTATAAAATCATTTTAATCCTGCGAGACCCACATGTCAGTGACACGGGGCCAGCCTAGTCAGCGTTGACCGGGTCAATGGGCCCAGTGGGACCCAGGGTCAGTGGCTGAGGGGTGGGGCCCGCGGCGCCACGTCGGACGCCGGCCACCGGAGTCGCGCCGGAGCGCTCTCTGGCGAGCCCGAGCGGCGATGAACTCCGGCGAGCTCGGGTTTCTCCTGTGGTGCATCAAATCGAGCGTTCTCGGGCTCGTTCGAACGAGAAGGAGATGTCGCGTCGATCTAGCCTATCGGCGCGAGGCGGGGCGGCCGGAAACGCGTGCTACGACGGCGACGGCGGACGGCGGCGCTCGGGCGAAGTCGGGATCGATGCCACGGTGCGCGCACGAGCAAAAACGGTGGCTTAGCGAGGCCTACGCGGCGCGGCGAGTCGAACGAACGCATGCGCATGACCAAATGGTCGCCGGATGGTCGCCGGCGACGAGATCCGCGGCGGAGCGTTCGGGCATCTCCAACGCGGCGAGCTACGGGGTCGGATACGCACGGGGAAGAGGAGGAGAAGACGGCGAGGCTCACCAGGAGCCTGCAGATGTGCAACCGTGAGCTCGGGGGAGGCTCGGGGCGGCGTATTCGACGGCGACAGCGGCGGATGGCGTCGGGGAAGAAGAGGTCGAGGGCGTCGCCTGGGTGCTTCCCCGGGCAAATGAGCGGGCGGAGGTGGTGAGGTCGAGCACGGGAAGGAGGCCGGGCCGGTCGGAATGGCGAGAGGAGGACGGAGGGCGCGGGATTGAGCGGCGACGGCGGAGGAGCTCTCGGGTGAGGCGGGGGAGAGAGCTAGCGGGTGAGGGGGAAAATATCAGGGGCAGCTAGGGTTCGCGGGGGTGGCGTTCTTATCCTCCCCGGCCTCTGTAGCAGCGCGCGAAGCGAGGCGGCTCGGCGGCAACGGCGAACGGCGACGGGGTCGGCTGCGCGCGAGCGACCGTGCGCGGGAGGAGGACGAAAGGCCGAGCTAATCGGGCCGGGCCGCACTGTATACACTTAAAGCCCAGCGTAGCAGTAGGTTTTCTCTTTTCTCTTTTTCTTTTTCTGTTTTCATTTTTAGTTGCTATTTTGTAAATAGTTTAGCCCCTAAACGACTTTTGAAAAATGTGAGCGTGGTCCACTTAATTACTAGACATTATTTAACACTGCCAGAAATTGGTTTGAGCTAAATAGGATTTCATTTTGAATTTTAATTAAATAAAAAGGTAATATAAGTTGCTGTTTTGTTTCTGTTTTAGGATGGTAGAGTCATTTAACTGGTTCAATTAATGTCGATTATATTTTTTATAATTGCCCTTGGATTATTAGCCATATTATGAACATTTTAGTTTTCAAACTTGAACAACTTTTATTTTCACTTTATGTTTGAATTTCAATTTGATTTGGAATTTGAAAAGAGATATGATGCAAATGATGATCAAACACTGTTAAGCATGATGACTTGGCATTATCAAGAGGTGATTACTGTTGCTATTACATGGGGATGTTACAAAAAACCAACGCAGATCACAAGTAGCAGTAAGCAAGACTGTAGTGCACTTTATGCTCCTGATTTGAGCATTATTCATGCTGCCTTGACAGGCAACAGCCACTATAATCTTGGGGCAATTGTTGCACGTCGGTTGCACCGCAACGCGGGCAATGGTGATTTGTATGGAGGAATTTATGCCTCCCACATAGCTGCAAGGCTAGGGGTCTCACCTAGACCCAATGATCCTCTATTAGCTGATAGATACCTAAATTTTGAGGCGATGCAGAGCCATGAGTTTATTAAGAAAAACACTCACAGATATGATTATAACCTGACATTTGATAAATACCGTTCTGTATCTGTCATTCTGCCTGCTCCTGCCCTTTTGGATTTCCAGAGCAAACGGAGATATTTTCTCTATGAGCACAAGGCACACGAGTATAATGCGGCAGTTGAGGCTGCCCGTCTCGCTGAGGAGGCAGCACAGACACTACTGCAGGAATGCCTAGCAGTGGCGTGTGCAAAAAGGCCAGTAGTGGCGGGCCAGACTCCCAGGCCCGCCCGCCACCGACCTCCCGCCACTGCTAGTACCCCATCAGTGGCGGGCGCGCGTCCGCCACTGGTAGAGCACCTCCAGTGGCGGGCATGTCCACCCGCCCGCCACAGCTAGATGTTGTAGTTATGACGGTCAAATTCCGCCTCCCGCCGCAGCTACATCCACCATGACTAAAAGTATAACCAGCAGCAAGAATTTACATATTCGATCATATGCATTACGATGTATCATAGTTTAGTAGCACATTTTATCATAGTCAATAAACAAGCTAACAACAAGTTGCCCAAGTACATATAGCAAGGTCTACAGGAATTATGGAGACCACATTATGGAAACCATATTATCGCGTTCATAGAAACAGAGAAAGTACATTCAAGCATTGATCATGGAGACCACATTATGACACTGCACAAATAGTTGACAAGCAAAAGTTCAGCTCCATCATAGCAACTTGCAATTAAGCTCAGTTGTGTGAAGAGTTGTCCTTGTCTCCAATCATCTTCTCGACCTCGGCTAGGGCGGACTTGGCAGTTTCAAAAACTCTCTCGGCAGACTCAACGGCTCCTCGCGCACTCTCTATAGCAGCTTTGCGGCTTCTAGTGGCTGCCCTCGCAAGATCGGGAGATCCTTCATCACTCTTGGCATATTGTAGAGCCTTCTGGGTGTCTAATAGGGTCCTCTCCACGAACACCAAGTACCCAACCAGCCTCGAGACGGCGTCTAGGGCTGTAGGAGTCGTAAAGAGGCATGTCGGCTCCTCCATCTAAATCGCAAAAGTTGACAGTTAGATAAACCACATTTATACGAAAGCAACTATATAAGAAGATAACTTAAACTGTGTACGGTAACCCTGGATGTCTTTCTTCGGGTGGGCAGTTCTCACTTTTAAGTGGTTGTACATACGTTGGGCACTCCATTACTAGTACTTCGACTGTCGGTGATGGTCGTTCTTCACCTTCTCCTCCTCCTTACCAACGTACCGGAGGAGGAGGAGGCCAGAACGACCCTCTACGGCAACAGCCGGTTCATCTCCCAAGTGGTTGTATATATATATGATGTACACTCAATGTTATTTCGACCGTTGGTGAAGGTCGTCCTTCACCTTGTCCTCCTGCTTTACCAAGTTCTCAGAGGAGGAGAAGAGGAAGGACGACCCCTACGACAACAGTCGGTATCCTCCTCTCAAAACAACCCTCATCTCAGTATGTGGATTTAGAGTGAGAATTGCCCCCCTGAACAAAAAATGTAGCTAACAATATCAGTAGACTAATTAAATATTACCTGTAGAAAAAATATTAAATAGCTACGAACAAAGAATGTAACTAACAATATCAAACCACAACATTAACTATTATTATGAACGCATGCAAAGAAAGTTCATATAATCTACGGTCTACGATATACGAATATGAATAAGAAAGTTCCTATAATCTACGAACAAAGAATGTAACTAACAATACCAACACCACTACATTAAAATTTGGGCATGAACTCTGCTTTAAAATGGACATATTAAGTGCTAGAAATTTGGCGAAACGGAAATAAATCAACGTTTCGCCAAAACATTAGCTCTAATTATGAATCCCTGCAAAGAAAGTTCATATAGTCTACGGTCTACGATATACGAATATGAATAAGAAAGTTCCTATAATCTACGAACAAAGAATGTAACTAACAATACCAACACCACTACATTAAAATTTGGGCATGAACTCTGCTTTAAAATGGACATATTAAGTGCTAGAAATTTGGCGAAACGGAAATAAATCAACGTTTCGCCAAAACATTAGCTCTTATTATGAATCCCTGAATCAACGTTTCGCCAAAACATTAGTTTGTATAATCTACGATCTACGAATATAAATAAGAAACTTTGTATAATCTATGAACAAAGAATGTAACTACAATCTATGATCTACAAACCCTAGACATAACCCCATAACCCACGTACTCCTAACTCTAACCCTAGCTCCCCTACCAATGTGGGTGGCGGCCACGGGCCGTTGGTGTTGGTGGCGGCCACGGCCGTGTTGGCCCCCGTCGGCAGCATTGGTGTTGGTGTTGGTGTTGGTGGCGGCCACGGCCGCGTTGGTGTTGGTGTTGGTGGCAACGGCCGTTGATGCGGGTGACGGCGGGGACGACGAGATCGTACCGGATCCCATGGCGACGGCGACGGCGGGGCCGACGGGGCCGGCGAAGAGGATGGCGGGACCGACGGGGGCAAGGAAGAGGACGGCGTGGCCGACGGGGCTAGCGAAGAGGACGGCGAGGCAGAGGCGACGACGGCGCCGAGAGCGAGATCCATGGGGAGAGTTAGGGTGAGCGAGAGTGAGTCAAGTGAGGGGGGCGACGGGGGTGCGCGTGGGTTGATAAACTGTGTTCTTGCTGCGACGGGCGGCAACGAGCGACCGCCACAGCTATTTTCTGACAGAAGTGGACATCTGGCAGGGATAACTAGTGGCGGTTGCGCGGAGCCACCCGCCAGTGCTTACTCACATACCTGTGGCGGGCCTTAGGGCGCGCCCGTCACTGCTGAGTTACATAGACAAGGGCCCCCGGGGTGAACGTACCTGTGGCGGGTTATTTCCCCCGCCCACCACAGTTAGACTATTTGCTGTGGCGGGCACGTTTTGGCACCCGCCACTGCTTGTTTTCAAAAATAGATGTGGCGGGTGCCCGCCACTAATTTATGATTTCTCATAAGCCCTTTCCCAGTAGTGAGAACGCCCCCACGAGCTACCACTTCGACTATTATCCTGGTCAGCCATGGCAGTAGACTAAGTTAGGCCAAAATCCTAAGCATGGGGGAGTACGTATCTCTCATCGACATTACATTCATGTTCACACATTCATTTCAGTTCTCGGTGTTCATCCTTTTTCATTGTATGATCCATGTTAGTTTTATTTTCGTTTTCTTCTTGTGTGTTTGAAAATTTTCAAAAATCCAAAAATATTTCTCACTTCTCTTCGGTTTTTCTTTATTGTTTAGTTAGCTAGTAGTAGTAGTTAAAGAAAACCCAAAAAGATTTCCCGTTTCTTCTTTTGCTTGTTGGGAGTTCTCCCGTGCAAATAGTTTTTCTCGTTTTTCGTTTTTCTTCTTTAGTTTGCTTTCTTCAGAAAAACCAAAAACTCCAAAAATATTTCAGTGTGTTTCTCTGAATTTGTTTTCTTTTTGTTGAGTTGTCGTAGGGAGAAGACCACAATGAAAATGTTGAGTGGCTCTCATATGCTTTGTTGTTGATCTAACGAAGAGCCAATATTACCTTGTCTTCTCCCTTGAATGAATTGTTTGCAGATCCCAGCTTAGTCCACAACACTCTTGCACTATTATTATTTTTATGTCATTCGGTCGTGCAAGTGAAAGGCAATAATGACGATGATTTGATGAAGTGACTGTGGCAAGGAAAAGCGGGTATGAACTCTTTCTGTTTTGTTTTTGTAAATATGTTTAACTCAATACCCATGATTCAGCATATTATGAGTAAACATGTTTGTGGTGACAATTAGAGATTATAGTTGCTCATGCCATGCTTAAGTAGCTAGAAGTGGATAATGATGTATCTTAGATGTCAACATGCATTAAAATGGTTATGATGTAGTATGTTAGTATGGTATCCTCCTCTGAATGTTTCAAGTGTCTTGACTTGGCACATGTTCACACATGTAGTTGAATCAAAACCAACGCAGCCTTCACGATATTTATATTCAGGGTGTCTATATCCTACTCATGCTAGTATTCAATGTTAATTATTCTCAATGCATGATTATGACCATTTTCGCTCTCTAGTTGGTCGCTTCTCAATCTATTTGCTAGCCTTCACCTGTACTAAGCGGGAATGCTGCTTGTGCATCCAAAATTCTTAAACCAAAGTTGTTCCAGATGAGTCCACTATATCTACCTATATGCGGTATTACTCTGCCATTCCAAGTAAATTTGCATGTGCCACCTCTAATCATTCAAATAAACATTTGTTTTGTGTGCCCGTACCGCTCATGGAGCGACAAGGGGCGGTTAGTATCTTCCATGCTAAGCGGTTTGTTCTCAAGATGAGTGTTTATTTACTTGTGATTGCACGAGAGAGGCTGGTAATTGGGATGCCCAGTCCTGTAATCAAAATAAAGAAAAATATAATAAAACAAACTCCCCTGGAAAGTTGTTGGTTTGGAGAGCACCCGTGAATTCGGCTAGCCATGGCTTGTGTTTATATGGTTGAAGGGGAGTAAACTTTACCTTTCCACTTGGGAATCGCCGATAATGTGTTTAGCATGGAAGATATTGAAAATCATTGGTCGTGACATTGACAGGAAAAGCATGCCTCTCAAAAAAAATTTCATCCCTGATTTAAGCTTTGAGCTCTGTCACCTCTGCAAATCTCTGATTCCCTTTGCGAAGGGCCTATCTATTTACTTTTATGTTATTTACTTTTATTGTTGAGTAATCACCTTCTCATTTTAAGCATCAATCCTGAGAGCACTATTGTCATTCTTATGCATTGAGTATAGTTAATGTTGGGTATACCATGACTGGATCTCTTCTACCCTGAATTACAATGTTTAGTCGCTGCTTGAACTTTGGAGGTGCTCTGCATTTATGTTTTGCGGTCTCAGAAAGGCTAGAGAGATACCATGTCATCATATTATATCATGATTGTTTTGACAAATTATTGGCATTGGAGATATATTATTATTGCTCGCTAGTTGATTATGCCATTGATATGAGTAAATATAATTTCTAAGTGTTATCATTTGCATGGTTAGTTCATGATCTTTGCTGAAAACCTGGGTGCTATTTAAGCTTATATACGGATACAAGAACAAAAGAGTTCGCAAAAGTTTTTCTTTATCACTTTCGGTTTGTCAACTGAATTGCTTGAGGACAAGCAATGAGTTAAGCTTGGGGGAGTTGATACGTCTCCGTCGTATCTACTTTTTCAAACACTTTTGCTCTTGTTTTGGACTCTAATTTGCATGATTTGAATGAAACTAACCCAGACTGACGTTGTTTTCAGCAGAACTACCATGGTGTTGTTTTTGTACGGAAATAAAAGTTCACGGAATTGGACGAAACTTTTTGGAGATTTTTTATGGAATATATAAAAAATACTGGAGCAAAAATCAACTGAAGAGGGGCCACCTGTTGCCCACAAGGCAACAGGGCGCGACCCCCCCCCCGGGGCGCGCCCTGTTACCTTGTGGGGCCCACAGGCGGCCGTCTGACCTAATTCTAGCGCTATAAATTCCGTTTCCCCGAGAAAAAAATAAGAGAAGAAGTTTCATCGCGTTTCACGATACGGAGCCACCGCCACCTCCTGTTCTTCATCGGGAGGGCTAATCTGGAGTCCGTTCGGGGCTCCGGAGAGGGGGATCTGTCGCCATCGTCATCACCAACCATCATCCATCACCAATTTCATGATGCTCACCACCGGGTGTGAGTAATTCCTCCGTAGGCTTGCTGGACGGTGATGGGTTGGATGGGATTTATCAAGTAATCGAGTCAATTTGCTAGGGCTTGATCCCTAGTATCCACTATGTTCTGAGATTGATGTTGCTATGACTTTGCTATGCTTAATGCTTGTCACTAGGGCCCGAGTGCCATGATTTCAGATTCTTTCCAGTGATTACCGTAGTTTAGGAGTTCATGTATTCACCATGTGTTAATGCTTTTTTCGGTTCTCTATTAAAAGGAGGCATTAATATCGCTTAGTTTTCTTATGCACCCCGCTGCCACGGGAGGGTAGGACAAAAGATGTCATGCAAATTCTTACTATAAGCACGTATGACTATATACGGAATACATGCCAACATTACATTGATGAATTGGAGCTATTGTGTATCGCTCTAGGTTATGACTGTTATATGATGAATGACATCCAACACAATTATCCATCACCGATCCAATGCCTACGCTTTTCGCATATTGATCTTTGCTAAGTTATTTTCGTTGCTGCTGTTGTTACAATCACTACAAAACTGCTATTGTTACTGTTTCTGTTACTATTGCTACTGTTACTACTGCTATCAAAACTATCATACTAATGTACTACTAAATTTTTTGCTACAAATATTTTGTTCTCCAGGTGTGGTTGAATTGACAACTCAACTGCTAATACTCACAAATATTCTTTGACTCTCCTTGTGTCGAATCAATAAATTTGGAATACTACCCTTGAAGACTGTCGCGATCCCTGGTTCAAAACCGTGTGGAATATTTATTCGTCATAGACAGTTTGCAAACTTGATGGTATGCGATCATTTTTTATTCGTCAGAGGCAAGTTGTGGGGCTTTGTACTTTCCTTCAAACATTTCTTTGCCGGCATAGTTGTTTTTGTTCTTGGATTTGTAGGGATGAAAATTCTTCTTCTGTACCAAGTTGGCACTAGAATTTCCCTCATGGAATCGAGCATGTGTGTCTTTTGTCTTCGTCATCTCTTCCACATCAAGAGTGCCAATAAGATTGACAACAGTAAACTATTGCCTTTTGTGCTTTAGAGAGGTGGCAAAATTTCTCCACGAAGGAGGAAGCTTGGCTATGATGCCTCTGGTAATGAATTATTCTCGTAACACACAATTGAGAAGCTCAAGTTCCTTAGTGAGCGACTTAATCTCATGAGCCTGCTCAACTACGGAGCGGTCATCAGTCATCTTATAGTCATGATATTGCTCCATCCACCAATTTTCGAATCGGGATTGCTAAATCTCAGTCGACCGAGATTTTAACAAAGTCTTAGTCGATTCTATATCCCTGAGATCTGATGATCCGTGCAAAATTTTCTTCTCAGTGTTTTCTATTTCTCTTTTGCATTTTATGTCACTTGACCGAGACTTGGTTAAATCTCAGTCGACTGAGACCTAGCCACACATTTCCGAATGTCGCCGTCTCTCCGGTGTCTATACACGGCTCATACATGGAAGTACCATAATATCCTTGATTGATTAAACTTAATAATTTTAATAACAGTTTAAATGAACGGCTGGAAATAATTAGTGGAAAGTACCCATGGTGTCAATCAGCGTAAAAGAGCTCTTTGAAAATACGTGAATACCATTGTTTTGAAAAAAAAGCACATGGATCCTCAAAAAAAAGCACATGAAAAATATTAGCCTGTTTTAACCAAAATACATTATAAAGTTTTATTTAAACAGAGAAAAGGAAACGGAAAACAGAAGTTTTGCCACTGGGCCCGGCCCATGTGAGCGCCCGTGTGGGGCCAGCGCTCTCCCTCCCGCTCGGACGCAGCGCCCGTATCCGTCAAACAAAAAAAAAACAGCGCCCGTGATCTTCTACCGTTCCGTTTCGATTCATGTTTGGTATCCCAGCAGCTATCGGATTCCTTAGTTTGGGTACAACGTGTGTATATAAAGACGGCAAGGCGTGCACACAATGTCCAAATCTCACACATAGGATACGAGGCCAACGACCCTGAGTTCGATCGTGAGGCGTCGCCCTTGATTCTCCACCTTTTTCACTGCGAGTTCCCTTGATTCGACATGTCTAGCAGCTCGGCCTCGTCGGCTAATTACGATGAGTACCCAGTGGAGACGTCGTCGTCGAGATCGCTGACCGACACCATCACCGTGGCACACAACTTCGAGATCACCAGTTACTCGCTGCTCGACGGCTTTCGTCCCGGCGAGTACATTTGCTCGAGAAGGTTCAGCGCCGGTGATTGCGACTGGTGTATCAGGTTCTACCCTGACGGACAAACCGAGGAGGATGCTTTGTACACCTCGGCCTTCTTGTGTCTATGTGGAGGAGACCCATGGCCGGGCGCGAGAGCCAAGTACACTTTGAGTTTGTTGGACAGAGACGGGAATGCAACCATACAAAGAAGCGCCTTAAGACATATCTTTGTGTCGCCGGGTTGTTATTATGGCTATACTAGGTTCTTCTCCAAGAAGCATGTCGACGATGACTGCTTCACAATCAGGTGCGTCTTGACCGTCATCACGCACCGCACGGAGGACCGGAGCGCCATCGTAGTGCCCCGGTCGAACATGCACGACCACTTGATCGACATGTTGGAGGGTGGGGAAGGCGCGGACGTTGCGTTCAGCGTGGGCGACCAATTGTTCCACGCTCATAGATGCATGCTCGCAGCACGATCGCCGGTGTTCAAGGCGGAGCTCTTCAGTGGAATGGAGGAGAACGCTACTGGACACATCACGGTGGACGACATGGAGCCCGCCATCTTCGAGGCACTCCTCCACTTCATCTACTCGGATACCTTCCCAGAAAACTGTGGTGTAGACAAGAATGTGCCATTGCAACACTTGTTCGTTGCCGCGGATCGGTATGGGCTGGATAGGCTCACGGCAATGTGTGAACAAAAGCTATGCCAGAGCATCGACGTGCACACAGTCGCCACCACACTTGCCTTAGCGGAGCAGCACCAGTGCGTGCAACTCAAGCATGCATGCCTTGGATTCCTGTCCTCTCATGGTGTGCTCAGTGACATCCAGGAGACCGATGGATTCAAGCACCTCATATCCAGCTGCCCTTCGGTTGTAGGGGACATCATAAACAACGTCGCCATCGCTAGTGGTAGGGCTGCCAAAAGGGCTCGAGTCGAAGACACTCACAGCGACTCGTCTTTTAGCTACACCGGAGATTGACTCCAAAATAAATAAATTTGTAGAGCATGAGTCTATTTAGTTTGTAGCTCAATTGAAAATGAGCCGAGTTTGCACCAATGTTAGCTCTCGCTTGATTTTGGTCGACATAGCATACATTTACGTAGCGGAACATATACGACCTATGCTTTGCAATATACTGATGTTTTTCTTTTGCGAATTGCAATATATTGATGCAACTATCATTTCCGTAATTTTATTCTATCAAAGCTTATATATGTCTACATTACACACCCTATTCTGTTTACATGAATTCTAGCCTTTTAATTTGAGCATGAGTAGGTCAAGCCATTTTCGAACGTGAACATTCTATTTGTTTGATACCAGAGCTTACTTGTCTGATAACACCAGCTTAGCCTAGAACACCCGAACTTGACACATTTGCACCCCCAAGGGCATCTCCAACACTGACCTGCAAAAATAAGCGGTCCGACCCTAAACCTATCCTACGGCGGCGGCCGTCGTCCACTTTCATTGTATTCCGCATCGGCGATCACGTTCTCCATCTGCCGTCTCCATGAACAACGGCGGGGTTCAAGGCCCGTGAAGTGAAGGTGTGGTCTCCGGCGAGGAAGAGTAGAACATGAGAGACGGACCGGCCCACTTGGGACATAATGCCCTACCGCCTCCCATGCCCTACTCAACCTCGGAGGAGTCTGTGACCTGTCCGTCGCCAGTGCCGGTGGACGTGAGGTCGATGATGGGCATGGACGGTCCGTCAGTGTCCACCTGCCATGTGCGCCCCCGAAAGTTGGACGGCGGCGCGTAGGACGCACAGCTGGCTGTCGCGTCCGCGTCCGGCTGCATTGGAACCTCGTTGCGAGCGGCGCGTGCAGCCTCGTACAGCGCGCTGCTCCGCAACGAGGTTCGGGTTCGCCGCGGCCATAGCGGCCACAACCACCTCTCTTGCGCGCTTGCCGTAGATTTGGTCCTCCGCCAGTCGGTGCTGCTCGAGGAGGAACAGGTTTTACCTTTGCTCCTCCTGCACCTGCCGGAACGCCGACATAGGAGCCGGCGCAGGCTGCTCCTCCTCCGCCATGGCGGCGTCGTAGCGCACCTCCGCCTGCTCCATGGTCAGGCCAGCATGCACCGACGCGGGTTCCGGCGTCGTGTCGTCGTCGGAGACCTCAGGCAAGCTGGCCGGCATGCCCTGCTCGATCCGCCTGGCACGGCGGGACTGCCAGGCGGCTGCAAGGGCAGCTACCTCGTGGTTCATCTCCGGCGACAGACTATCCCACAGAGCGTTCCCACTCGCGGTCATGGCGGATGTGGAGCAAAAAAGAAGGATGTGTTGTGGTGTGGAGTTAGCCGGGTGTGCCGTATTTAAATAGCGGATTCTGGTGAGGTCAAGCGTCGAGGTGCGTCAATGCGTGGCGCTGGAATTGGTTCCTCGGCCGGCGAGCCTGCTTAATGCCGGCATACGGACGGATGGTAATTGAACGGGCATGGTAGATATGCGTCCCTTTCCGTACAACAAACGTCACTCCAGCATTGAACATTCGCGGACACCGGGGACGCGGCGCGGGCGGCTCTCTCGGCCGGCGTGACACTTCAATGCCGGCGCCAGTCACAGGCCCAGATGCGTCATTGCGGAGCGGCCGCTTCACAGCGGCATGAATGCGGGCAGCTAGCGCCGGGGAGGGAGGGGGGTTTTGGGGTGAGGGGGCAGGGCAGTTTGGAGTGGGCGTGGCAGTGGAAACGCCCGCAAAGCCCCCCCCCCCCCCCCCTTGTCTCCGGTTTGCGGAAAAAAGTACGCCCGGACCACAAAACGGACCGATACAGGACCGTGTCGGATTGGACGTATGCAGGCGATTTGACGGTCCGCGTTGGGATGCCCTAAACCCTAGCTAGGTGTACACCTGACACCGGACGGCTCGAAGGCAGCACGTACGTACGTACGTAGTTCTTTTTTTTTTGCATGGACGTATACGTACGTAGTTCACGGGACGATTCTCCTACTCCGACTTGGTATCGCGATACTAGTCGGTTCTCCGAGAGAAAACAGGCGGATGCTAGGCGTAAGCCGGCTGATGGCTCGCAGTTATCAGCCGCCTTGATAACCATCCGATCGTGTACATCGTAGCCGTTCGCTTGGTGTCCCGTGGATCGCACTTCCCCTCAATGCACATCTTCCCTCTCGCGCTCCAAGCACACCTACCAGCTCGGCGGCAGCGGCAGCGGCTGCGATGCAACGGCCGTCGGAGTCGCCGCCGGAGGTGCGATCCAGTGGTCGTCGATGCCATCGGAGCTTCAATGCAGGGACCATGACGTCCGCGAAGATGCGATACAGCAGCCGTCGGAGTCGACGCCGCCGGAGCTGGCATGCAGCGGTCCTCGACGCCCGTCGGAGCTTAAATGCAGCAGCCACGACGTCGCCAGAGCTGCGTGTCGGGGAAACGACACCTATGGGACCGAAGGATCCCTTTACGGTTCGGCAAGGGAGAAAGGACAGCACAAAGAGCGGAACTAACGATCGACGCGAGGGGATTTTACCCAGGTTCGGGCCGCTCGGAAGCGTAAAACCCTACTCCTGCTTGGTTGTATTACTGTGGATGTTCTTGGCCCAGTTCTGGGAGCTACAGTAGCAGCTACGCATGCAGAATGGGTCGAATGTCTGGATCGGGATCTGGCTCCCCCCCCCCCTGTAGCTACGCCTTGGGCCTCCTTTTATATGTCCAAGGGGTCTCCAACAGTGGCGAAGTACAAGAGGTGTAAAGTATCTACAGTATCTCATGATTACCAGTATCTCATGATTACTACTGACGCCTTAGGACAAACGTCTTAGGACAAACGCCTTAGGACAAGACGCATTCAATGCTCTGAACAGGTGTCCCTGCCTTTCTTGGGGATGGAAAAAGGACTCGTCCCATCAGCACCGCTTAACCCCTTCTGCGGCCAGCGCCGTGACACGCAACCAAGAGGACAAGCCCTAAACGACAGGCTGGTCGCTGCGCTGGAGCGGCGGCACTGTGCTGAAGCGGTGGGATCTTGCCGGGGGCTGATCTTGCCGGGTGCTGATCTTGCCGGGGGCTGATCTTGCCGGGGGCTCGACGGGCCAGCCCGGCAAGATCTTGCCGGACGCCCAGCCTCCGGTCTTCTGATCTTCAGCTTAAACGCCTTCTTGATATCTTGCATCTGTCTCCAGCCGTCCTCCGGCAGGCCTTGCCGTAGGTATGGCTACAACTGTCCGTGCACAAGTACGGGGTACTAAAGGACCCGATCTTTAGTACACCGACAGGAGCCCCCGGGCCTAGGCCATACACGGGTGCGAGGCGTTGTTGGGCTAGGCCCAAAACAGTGCACGGGCACGTGTGGCAGGAGTTGCCGTCATAATCTTCTCTTTTACTGCGCCCTCCCACGACGCGCGTTGAATGCGGAACGTGGGGGACGTGCGCGAAACTACCGCAGCCTCCGCTCCTTCCCCATAAAAAGGAATCCGCAGGGGCGCTACTCATTTACCTCTCATCTTTTCCAATCTGGACGCTGCCATCGTCCTCCTCCTCGAGCCTGAGACGCGCCTCCTCCATTCTTCCGCCACCCGCACGCCCTCGCCACCTTCGGACTCCGCTTCCACTGCCGCCATGCCGCCCAAAGCAGGCAAGGGCAAAGCGGCGAAAGCCGCCGGCTCAGCCGCAGGAGCAGATGAAGGGGATCTGGTGCGGATGCGGAGAGAGCGCGCCGTCTTCGACCCGACGCTTGACGGGCACACCTTGATTACTCAGTACAGGTGCGTATGGGGGAAGGAGACAAACGGCCATCCCAAAACTCGCGCGCTTTCGGCTTCTGCCGGGGGCGGCGCGGATAGATACCCTTTCTTCGCTGCTTATTTTTACTGCGGGCTCTGTCCTCCTTTCTCCGACTTCTTCGTCGACATCATGTACACGTACGGGTTCCGCCTTTTGGATTTCACGCCGAACGCCGTAACGTGCATGTCTGTCTTTGCGCATCTTTGCGAAAACTTTGCCAGAGTGGTCCCCAACACGGCCCTTTTCCGCCACTACTTCATCCCCCGCATCGAGGCAGGAGACGCCCTCTCTGGATCTATCACTTGGATTCCAAGAACATGGAACAAGGATATATACCCAGGGGGTCTCTACCGCAAGAAGTGGGATGAGTGGCGATCCGAGTGGTGCTGGATCCAGGAGAAAGACCCTCAGCCATTCTGCGTGCCCCGGCAAAAGAAGGTGGCCCGTGGTGAGAATTGGAGCGATCTCGACCCTGAAGACAAGAAGCTCACAATTGCAATCACCAGGATCCACCGCCTGAAGGCCGCCGGGCTCACGATTGAAATGGTTGGCGCAGATTTCCTTCGCCGGCGCATCGCCCCTCTGCACAATAAGGGGAGGCCAGCCTGGGACTTCAAGAATGCAGCAGATATTATGAGGCTGCGCCCTGGCTTGAATCACAACTTCACGGTCTTGCAGCACATGTATCTCTGCCACAAGCTGTTCAGGCCTGACGGGAGGTTCATGTTGCCGCCTGGAGTCGTGCCTCTGTGCAACAACTCTGCCCTGAGCTCAATCATTGCTATGATGCCAGTGTGCAACGCCCACGGCCTTGACGGGACTTGGATAGAGCCGCCTCCAGAGCAAGTGTAGGAGTTCTTCGACAACTTGTCGGAGAGGGCCATCCGGGAAGATCCCAAACTTATCCGTCCCACCACTGACGAAGAAATAGCTTACATCGCTAGCAGGGCGGAAGAGGCAAACCTTGCCGCGGAGGCCGGCGACTTTGGCTTCACGGGAGGAGACACCAGTGAAGAAGAGACGGTGCCAGAGGAGACCTCTTCCGAGGAAGAGGAAGTTGCCGGGGAGCAGAGCGGCATGGTTGCCGGGGGCTCTACCGTCGAGGGCGCAACCGAGGAGCAGCCGCACGAGGAGCCCCCAGCTCCAGGGAAGAAAAAGCGCATTCTTCGGAAAGCCAGCTCTGACGCCCCGGCAAGTCAGCCTCCCTCAAGAGATGAGGTTCCCAGCAAGAAGGCGGCCGGCAAGGCTGCGCGGCGGCAAGAGGCCCAACAACCGCCCGTGCGACGTACGACACGCTCGACCGCGGCACAAACTGGTGCGGCGGGAGCGTCCCATACGACGGCACCAGCGGCTGGAGCAGCAGGGTTGCAACAACCTACTGCTTCCGCTGCAGCCAAGCGTGCCAGGTCTCCTTCTCCACCTCCTCGCCCAGGTGCCGAAGCGGAAGTCGTCTTCGATCTCTCTGCCTTGGAATCCGAGGAAGAAGAGTAAAGTCCTTGCCACACCTTATAATTCCTGCTTTAATGGCTTCACTTGACTAATTCACTTTGGCTTGTCTCCACAGAGATGCAGAAACCTTGGCGCAAAGGATGGCGAAGAGGGCGAAGACCTCAACGGGCGACGAACCGCCGGCAAGCACCTCAGGTGCTCCAGAAACGATCAACATCAGCCCGAAGTCGAGCCCACAACGCAGTCCTCAACGCAGCCCCCGGCGCAGCCCCCAGCGTGAGTCCGTTATGCACTTTCCGCTGGCAAGTGCCGGGGTGCGTATCTTCACTGCTGACCTCTCCGGACGTGCAGGAGCGGAGCGGCAACAAGGAGTACTAATGGGAACCGTCCCTGATGCGCCGCCGCCATCGACTACATCGCCCAGAGATAAGTCTTCGGCAAGCGAGCTTTACCGCGATGAAGAAGAGCCGGCGAGCACTGGCTCCAGCAACCCTCCTCAGCAGCCCGACGCAGGTAAACCGCTCGCCTCAGAGTACTTGCTATTCCTGTTTTTCTCTCTCTTTTTTTTGTCTTCTTGAACTTCAATCTTGGTCTCATCGTGCTTCCCTTCCTGGGCTTCCAGATTTCCTCTTGGTGGAACCCATGGATGTCGAAACCGTCATCGAGGAGACCGTCAGGGATGCTGCCGCCGAGGCCGACAGGATCGCAGCGGACGAGGCCGCCAAGGCCGCACAGGAAGAGACCGCCAAGAAGTCTGCTGAGGGGACCGGCAAGGAGACCGACGACCGCACTGACGACATTCCTGTCGCAGGAGCGCCTGGCGCTACACCGGTCGCGGAGCCCCCAGCTGCCGGTGAAGATCAACCGTCAACATCTGACGTGCCCCCGTCAAGCAGTTACCTCAAGGCCAGCGACAACCTGTTTGTCAGCATGCCAGGGACGGCAAGCACTGGGGCGCCGGTGGAAGGAGAAACTCTGGATGGAGACGTCATCGCCGCCGCCAGCAGCAGTGAACCCAAGGAAGAGCAGCTACTCCAAGCCGTGCACGACAACTATCAGAAGCTCCAGGCACTCTACCGCGCCCGGAAGGATAAGCTGGATTCCAGGGCAGCGGTTGTTGATGCAGCAGAGGCGGACTTCCAAAAGTGCGTCGAGGAGATGCAGGCTTGGTATGCTGAGGCCTTCCAAGAGCTGAAGACTGCTCGGGAACAGCTGAGCGAGAACTGGAACGACCTCCTCATGAAGCAATCTGATGTCGAGAAGGCACAGGAGGAGGCTGCACAGCAGGCCGCCGCAGCAGAAGCTCGCCTAACGGAGCGCCGCGTCGGGCTCGATGCTCACGAAGAGGACCTTACTGCTCGCGAGGAGGCGCTTGCCGCCAAGCTCCGCAGCAAGGACGAGGAGATCGAGAAACTTGTCACGCAGCGGACCCAGGAGCTAGAGCGGAAACACATGGAGACGCTCAGAGCTCTGACTGAAGATCACGCCGGCAAACTGAAGGAAGCCGTCGATGCTGCCGGAGCTGCAGAGGCCGCCAAGAGCTTGCTGGAGGGGAAGGTGAAGAAGCTAGAGGCTGATCTCGAGGATCACGGCAAGAAGGTCTCAACACTCGAAGCCGAAAGAGACAAAGCTCTTCACAGCTTGATGGAGGCCCAGGTTGCCGCATCCGAGAAGACTCAGCAGCTCACCTCCGCCAAGGAATCCATCATTGATCTGGAGCAGAAGCTGACCACGCTGAAGGAGACCCTTGAGACCGCCAGGGGTCGGGAGAAGACCTTGATCAAAGACCTCCACAATGAACAGGAGCTGCTCAAGAGTGCTGCCGCCACACACAACGACTATGTGGCAGGCGTGCAGATCTGGACTGAGAAGCTCATCGACGTTGCAGAGAAGCTTGCTGCGCAACTGTCCATCATGGGTCTGCAAGGCTTCAGGTATTCTTCTGACGACAGGGTGTCCACAAGCGCCAGGCTGACCATGTTCTTTGACCGCATGCTCAAAGCCTTGGAGCAGCTTCACTCTGACCGAACATCCCAGCTGGCGAACGAATCCCGCAAGCTCTGCCAGGCCGTCCTCCGCGAGGTGCTGGTCAAAGTTGTGCACAAGAATCCCGGCATCAACCTCTCCAACGTCTTCAAACGCTTGCCGAAGGATGTGGACGTCAAGGTACTCGAAGATCTTGTCGCGCCCATCGTTGACAGGGTGAGCCAAGTCAAGAGGGTTGAAGGCGATCGCCGGGATTAGCTGTTTCTCTTTATCTTGTCGCCATCGCTCCATGCCAAAGACAATTTATCTTTAGTTAGAAACGCGGCAACTATCATGTAATATAACTTGCTGTCTCTGGATTAATGTATGCTATTCCCCTCGTTTGATTTCTTTCTGTATGGTGTATGCCCTACGCTTATACTGGGAACTTGCCAGTGCGCACCCCCGCGAGCGCTGGGTTTGGGACTTCAGCAGCCTGCTGGAGGCGCAGCTACCGGCAAGAAACCTTGACGTTTTCAGTGCAGCCACCTAAACTGTTGAGCGGACTCGAAACAGAGTAAGGGCGTGACTGATCATGACAAGGTTCCATCGCGTGCAGGTTTTCCATACAAAAGTCGAAATCGTTCAAGGAGGATAGCCTTACAACAAAAATCTGTTTTAAAGGGTTTCTGCAACTTAGCTTTTCGTTGTTGTTCTTCTTCCGGCAAGATGTCAACCTTGAACATCGCCTGTCGGTATCCATACCATCTCCCCCCCCCCCCCCCCCCGGCAAATTTGCATGCGAGGGAACCTTCTATCCTTTTGAGAAAAAGAAAGAAGAGAAAATATGGAACCTTGGCGGTTCATTAGCTCTTACCGGAAGCAAGCGCAATACAACATCTCAGATAAGCATGCATATAGAATGACATGAAATCGACAAGAATGTAAAACACTTAGCTTAATTAAACTATGCACAGGGTCTTCGCCTGGCTTTGTACAAAGGATTACATGCTGCATCGGCAAGACTTGTACAAAAGGTGGTTGCCGGGAGCGTTTCTGCGACAAGAACCAAAGGTTCTGTGCGAAACTGCTGCTAACCGGCAACCGCGCCTTACGGGTAGAACTTACGAAGATGTTCGATATTCCAGGAGTTGCTCACTGGTAAGCCATCTTCGGTCTCCAGGCGGACAGCGCCAGGCCTGGTGACTCGTACTACCCGATAAGGACCTTCCCACTTCGGCGTCAACTTGTTGGAATTCTTGGCCGACTGAACGCGCCGAAGAACAAGGTCGCCTTCCTCAAGACTCCGGGCATGAACCTTGCGGCTATGATAGCGACACAAAGCTTGTTGGTAGCGTGCAGCACGCACAGCAGCCCGAAGACGATCTTCCTCAAGGAGCACAGCGTCATCTTGCCGCAGCTGCTCTTGCTCGAGCTCATCATAAGCGAGCACTCGAGGTGACCCGTATATGAGTTCCGTGGGGAGAACTGCTTCAGCCCCGTAGACCAGGGCGAAGGGAGTCTGGCCGGTAGCTCGATTTGGTGTCGTTCTGATTGACCAAAGAACCGCCGGCAGCTCATCAATCCAGCGTCTTCCGCACTTGTGCAGCTTGTCGAAAGTTCTGGTCCTGAGACCGCGCAGCACTTCAGCATTTGCCCTCTCCTCTTGGCCGTTGCTTCTCGGGTGAGCAACGGAGGCAAAACAAATCTTGCCGCCAAGGTCTTGGACGTACTGCATGAAGGTGCGACTCGTGAACTGCGTACCGTTGTCGGTGATGATCCTGTTCGGCACACCAAACCAGCACACTATTCCCTTGAAGAACTTGACCGCTGACTGTGTTGTCACCTTTCTCACTGCTTCCACTTCCGGCCACTTCGTGAACTTGTCGATAGCAACGTACAAGTACTCGAAGCCCCCGGCAGCGCGGGGGAAAGGACCCAGTATGTCGAGTCCCCAGACCGAGAAGGACCAGGAAAGAGGGATTGTCTGAAGAGCTTGAGCTGGCTGATGAAGTTGCTTTGAATGGAACTGGAACGCTTCACACTTGGTTACTAGTGCAGTTGCATCCTGGAGAGCAGTGGGCCAGAAGAAACCTTGCCGGAATGCCTTGCCGACAAGAGCTCTCGAGCCTATGTGGGAGCCACATATGCCTCCATGAATCTCTGCCAACAGCTCTAGTCCATCCTCCCGAGGAATACACTTCAATTTCACACCGTTGGGTCTCTTTCTGTACAGGACGTCGTCGACGAACTGGTACATACTAGACTGACAGGCTACTTTCTCCGCTTCTTCCTGTTCCTCAGGGAGTTCTCCTATCTGAAGGAAATAAACTATGTGTTGTGCCCATGCCGGAGCCTGTGGCTCGACGACAAGGACTAAAGGCATCTCTTCGGCCGCGGGAGCGCTTGCTTCAGCGGCAAGAACCTGAGGTTCTGCGCAAAGCTGCTGCTCACCGGCAACCGGCATATCCTCAGCTGCGGGGGCGCGTACTTCTGCGGCAAGAACCTGAGGCTCTGCGCGAAGCCGCTGCTCACCGGCAACCGTGTCGTTCCCGGCAACTTCCTTGCCGGCGGCTTCTGGAAGCTCTGCTGGGAAGTACTTGCCGGTACTTAACTTCCTTCTCTTGTCCGGCCTCGTCGGTGGTGTTACGGATGGCTGAGTCAGGCGGAGCACAAAAGTTCCTGGTTCCACAGGTAACTTAAGGGCAGCACGCTTCGATAGCTCGTCAGCAATGCAGTTCTCTGCTCGAGAAACATGCTCTGTTTGCAAACCGTCAAAACGCTCCTCCAGCCTTCTCACTTCATCGACATAAGCTTCCATCAACGGGCTCTGGTAATCCTTGTTAACTTGCCTGACGACAAGCTGGGAGTCACCTCTGACGATGAGCTTCTTGATCCCAAGGTCTGCCGCGATCCTGAGACCAGCAAGCAGTCCTTCATACTCTGCAGTGTTGTTCGTTGATCTCTCCCGGGGAAAGTGCATCTGAATCACGTACTTGAGGTGCTCTCCGGTGGGTGCGACAAGCAGCACGCCAGCACCGGCACCTTGCAGAGAAAAAGCCCCATCAAAGTACATAATCCATTCGCGATCTATTTCCTTGCCGGGGACAACCGACTCTTGAACTTCTTCGTCTGGCGTTGGTGTCCACTCTGCAATGAACTCTGCCAAGGCTCTGCTCTGAATAGTTGAAGTGCTTTCAAACTTGAGGCCAAAGCATGACAGCTCCAACGCCCACTCCACAATCCTGCCGGTTGCTTCTGGATTCCGCAAGATCCGTTGCAGCGGAAAGCGAGTGACGACGGTAATCTCATGTGCTTGGAAGTAATGGCGCAGCTTCCTCGAGGCCATAAGGAGGCCGAAGAGCAGCTTTTGCACACCAGAATATCTTGACCTAGCCCCCTGCAAAAGGGAGCTGACAAAATAGACTGGGCGCTGCACCATCTTCTTCTTCTGCACTGCTTCACTTGGCTGCGCGGGCTCTGCCTTGTCGGCACCAGACTCTGTCGGGGATGGCCCTGGCTTGTCGCTTGACGGGCTTGCCGCTGCCGGTGCCTCTTCGTCTGCTTCTCTCTGCGCCACTAGCGCAGCGCTAACCACTTGATTCGTTGCCGCTAGATACAGCAGCAACGGCTCTTGTGGCCTAGGTGCGACCAGTGTCGGCGGAGAGGAGAGGTACCTCTTCAAGTCCTGCAGCGCTTCCTCCGCTTCCGGAGTCCATTTCATTGGTCCTGCCTTCTTCAAGATTTTGAAAAAGGGCACGCTCAGCGGACTTGGAGATGAACCTGCTCAGAGCAGCCACGCAGCCGGCAAGTCGGCGCACATCTTTGACACGTCTTGGTGCTTCAATCTGCTCAATTGCCTTGATCTTGTCGGGATTGGCTTCAATTCCACGTTGAGACACAAAGAACCCGAGAAGCTTGCCGGATGGAACGCCAAACACGCACTTCTCGGGATTGAGCTTCAGATTGATCCTGCGCAGATTTGCAAACGTCTCTTCTAGATCTTGTATAAGAGTTGCCTTGTCCTTGGTCTTGACCACTATGTCGTCCATATAGGCTTCCATATTTCTATGCAGCTGGGTCTCGAAACCAATCTGGACAGCTCTTGCGAAGGTCGAACCAGCACTTTTCAACCCAAAAGGCATACGTATGAAGCAATATGTGCCACATGGGGTGATAAATGCGGTTTTCTCTTCGTCTTCTTTGGACATGAAAATCTGGTGGTAGCCTGAATATGCGTCAAGGAACGACAGCAAATCGCAGCCAGCAGTGGAGTCCATAATATGGTCGATGCGCGGCAAGGGAAAAGGATCTTTTGGACAGGCTCTATTGATATCAGTATAGTCGATACATAGCCTCCATTTTCCATTCGCCTTGCGCACTACAACTGGATTGGCCAACCATGTCGGATGGAGGACTCCTCTAACCAGACCTGCTGCTTCAAGCTTTCTGATTTCTTCGGCGATAAACTCTTGCCGCTCCAAGGCTTGCTTCCTGATCTTCTGCTTGACGGGCCGCGCATGAGGGCAGACAGCGAGGTGGTGCTCAATTATCTCCCTGGGAACACCGGGGATATCAGATGGTTGCCATGCAAACACATCGATATTCGCCCGCAGGAAGGCAACGAGCGCGCTTTCCTATTTGTCATCAAGGGTGGAACTTATGGTGAAAGTTCCTCCCGTACCATCCTCCTTGGCGGGCACCTTCTTGGTCTCTGGTGGAGCAGCCTTGGATTTCTTGCTCTTGCCGGCAGAGCTCCCCGGCACGTCCTCAACGGGAGCGCAGCACTCCGAGGAGGTGCGCTTGCCGGAGTGGGTGCTAGAGATCTTGCCGGGCTTCTTCTTCTTCCCGGGAGCTTCAGCGACAGGAGCAGGTGCCTTGGCGGCAGATGCTGCAACTGCCTCCCGGTAGAGTTTGTCGGTGCAGATAAGCGCATCCTTCTTGTCGGAGTGAATGGTGAGGACGCTCATCGGCCCGGACATCTTCAGCACGTTATAGGCGTAGTGCGATGCCGCCATGAATTTGGCCAGCGCCGGGCGACCAAGAATCCCATTATAGGGTAATGGAATCTTGGCGACGTCGAAGACGATCTTCTCCGTCCTGAAGTTCAACTCGCTGCCAAACGTCACTGGCAGGGTGATCTTGCCCTTCGGCTGGTTCCTTCCCGGATTGATCCCTTGGAATGAGCCTGTTTCCTCGAGATCTTCGTCGGGAATTTGCAATCTCTTGATCACATCGTGCGAGATCAGGTTTAGGCCGGCCCCACCGTCAACTAACATTTTTGTCACCTGGAGGTTGCGGATCATTGGTGAAACCAACAACGGCAAGCACCCGACCGCAGTTGTGCGATCAGGGTGGTCCTCGGCGTCAAAAACGATAGGCGTGTGGGACCACCTCAGTGGCTTCCGGGCATCGAGCGAGGGCTCAGCTGCATTAATCTCGCGCGCCCACTGCTTGAGCTGGCGGTGAGAGGAATGCAACGAGGCGCCTCCGTCAACGCACATGGCCTCTGTCGCCTTCTGGAACTCGTGTTCGCTGGACTCGTCGCCCTCCGCATCATCATCATCATCCCCCTGCTTCTTGTCGCGGCCTCGGGCGGGCCGGTCCTTCTGGTGCTTGACCTTGCCGCGGCGACCTCCTCGACCGCGCTTCTTGCCGGACCCTCCAGCGCCATCCTGGGCCCTCTCCTTGTCTCGCCTTTCGTACTCGGCTCTCTGCTTCTCGACAAGCTCCTCAACTTGCCGGCAGTTTTGGAGATCGTGGCCCTTGGTGCGGTGGATCTTGCAATACTGCTTGGCGGAGCCTTCCGGCTTGTCGGCAGCCGCCAAGGCCTGACATGCGGCACACCCGGCAACCTCCTTGCCGGGGTCGTCAGTCTTGGCCTTCTTGGCGGTGCCGGGGTTGCCGGATCCCTCGACGGCAAGCACGGCCTTGCCCTTGCGCTTCCTGGCCTTCCGTCGGCCCTTCCTTGCCGGGGCAGCAGCGTCTTCGCTTTCGGAGTCGACTCCTACGCCAGCGTTCTCGCCGGGGAGTCTCCTTCCTTCTTCTGCCCGAGCACATTTGTCAGCCAGAGCGTAAAGCTCGGCGACATCCCTGACCTTGTTCATCGCAAGCTCTTCCTGCATCTTGCGGTTGCGCACATTCTGATGGAAGGCGCTGATGACAGCGGCAGGATGAACGTCTGGAATGTTGTGCTGGATACGGCTGAACCTCTGGATGTACTTGCGCAAGGTTTCGCCATCCTTCTGGGGAATGATATGCAAGTCGCTTTCCTGGCCAGGAGCTTGGTGGCCGCCAGTAAAGGCGCCAACAAACTCATGACACAGATCTGCCCAGGAGGAAATGGAATTCTCCGGCAGATGCATCAACCACGACCTGACGTTGGGCTTCAGCACCAACGGGAAGTAGTTGGCTAGGATCTTGTCGTCTCGAGCCCCGGCAGCCTGCACCGCAATGGTGTAGATGCTCAGGAACTCTGACGGGTGAGTCTTGCCGTCGTACTTCTCCGGCACCTCCGGCTTGAAAGAGCGGGAGTTGGGCCACTGGACTCGCCGCAGCTCACGAGTAAACGCTGGACAGCCCACCTCGTAAGGCAGGCTACCAGGATACCCTGGCGCAGGCTCGTCGACAGTGGGTCCCGCGCGCCTGTCGGACTGACAGCGCGCTTCCCGTCGCCGCTTGATGGTGGTTCGAGCGTCCTCCTTCTGCCGTTCCCGAAGGATCAGACGTTGATCGCGGCGAACCCGCGGATCGGACGACGCCGTGGAATCGTCATCACGGGCGTCGACCCGCCGAGTTAGCGACCGCTCTTGACGTGGTGGAGGGGAGCGTATCGCAGATGCACCGCCTCCGGTCTTCTCGCCACCGGCCCGCACCGGTCCAGTAGACTGCCGCCGCGAAGGCTCCGCTTGCTGCGGCCTGTCGTTGTTGGCTAGACCGATGAGGCTCTGAATGGCAGCTCTCCACTCGTCAAGCTTCTCCGCAGCGGGAGGGAAGTCTAGGAGCAGCTGAGCTCGCGCCAACGCTTCCGTTGGTGTAGGCGGCGGCGAAAGATGCGAAGAACGTGAGGTGCTCAAACTCCTAACTGGGTTAGAAGGAGCACCGTCACGGTCCTGCAACCGCGCGCGGCTTCCACCGGCGTGTTGACGTGGATCTTGGCCCCGCGCATCTTGAGAGTGATGCGCAGGGGTTTTCCCATGGGGATGCTTGGAACCACCGACGTCACGGTGCTGCACGTCGCGCGCTTCTTGAGAAGGCCGCGGTGCATGCGCCGGCGTGGGTGTCTTGGAAGGCATCGTCCCGTCCTTGGAGATCGTTGCACCACCCGTAGGCAGCGCGGCCTTATCCTTGGACCTGGCGCTCGCCTGGCTTGGATCGCCAGAACGTCGCGGAGGCTCAAGACCTCCACCTCCTCCACCAGCGTCCGCGCCATCACCCGTCTGTGCAGGTACGGGGAGGCTGGACGCGGATGGATCAACCGCCGTAGCGCCCTTCTTCTTGGGGGCCATGGCGATGAATATGATCAAGAACCGGCACGCCGACCGCTAGATCGGGTTCGCGCAACCTTTTCCCCCCTACCTGGCACGCCAAAGATGTCGGGGAAACGACACCTATGGGACCGAAGGATCCCTTTACGGTTCGGCAAGGGAGAAAGGACAGCACAAAGAGCGGAACTAACGATCGACGCGAGGGGATTTTACCCAGGTTCGGGCCGCTCGGAAGCGTAAAACCCTACTCCTGCTTGGTTGTATTACTGTGGATGTTCTTGGCCCAGTTCTGGGAGCTACAGTAGCAGCTACGCATGCAGAATGGGTCGAATGTCTGGATCGGGATCTGGCTCCCCCCCCCCCCCCGTGTAGCTACGCCTTGGGCCTCCTTTTATATGTCCAAGGGGTCTCCAACAGTGGCGAAGTACAAGAGGTGTAAAGTATCTACAGTATCTCATGATTACCAGTATCTCATGATTACTACTAACGCCTTAGGACAAACGTCTTAGGACAAACGCCTTAGGACAAGACGCATTCAATGCTCTGAACAGGTGTCCCTGCCTTTCTTGGGGATGGAAAAAGGACTCGTCCCATCAGCACCGCTTAACCCCTTCTGCGGCCAGCGCCGTGACACGCAACCAAGAGGACAAGCCCTAAACGACAGGCTGGTCACTGCGCTGGAGCGGCGGCACTGTGCTGAAGCGGTGGGATCTTGCCGGGGGCTGATCTTGCCGGGGGCTCGACGGGCCAGCCCGGCAAGATCTTGCCGGACGCCCAGCCTCCGGTCTTCTGATCTTCAGCTTAAATGCCTTCTTGATATCTTGCATCTGTCTCCAGCCGTCCTTCGGCAGGCCTTGCCGCAGGTATGGCTACAACTGTCCGTGCACAAGTACGGGGTACTAAAGGACCCGATCTTTAGTACACCGACACTGCGATGCAGCGGTCAGAGTTGACGCCGCCGGAGCTACGATGCAACGGTCATCGACGCCGTCGGAGCTTCAATGCAGCAGCCACGACGCCGCCGGAGCTGCGATGCAGCGGCCGTCAGAGTCGACGCCGCCGGAGCTGCGATGCAGCGGTCATCGACGCCGTCAGAGTTTCACTGCAGCGGCCATGACATCGCTGGAGCTGCGATGCAACGGCCGTCGACGCCGCTGGAGGTGCGATGCAGCGGTCGTCGACGTCGTCGGAGCTTCAATGTAGGGGTCATGACGTCGCCGAACCTGTGATGCAGCGGCCGTCGGAGTCGATGCCGCCGGAGCTGCCGTGCGTAGGTCCTTGACGCCGTCGGAGCTTCAATGCAGCGGCCACAACGTCGCCGGAGCTGCGATGCAGCGGTCGTCGACGCCGTCGGAGCTTCAATGCAGTGGCCACGACGTCGCCGGAGCTGCGATGCAGCGGCCGTTGGAGTCGACGCCGCCGGAGCTGCGATGCAGCGGTCGTCCGCGTGGTCGGAGCTTCACTGCAGCGGCCACGACATCGCCGGAGCTGCGATGCCACGGCCGTGACGCTGGGTTTGCGGCAGCTTGATTCTGCACGCTCGTCGGTGCCTCGGGGTTGTTGGAACTTGGAACACAAGGGCGTCAATAGTGGCCGTCGCCTGCACCGTGGAGCAGCTCGTGCGGGCTAGCAGCAGCCGAGCCACTGCCTAGCAGTGCCCGGGGCCAGCGCCGCTCGCCGGCGGAGCCTCCTCCTGCAGCAGCGTTGTGGCGGGATCTTGCAACCGGGGCGGCTGGGCATCGCCTCCGGCGTCTCCGTGCACACAGTTGCGGCTTGCTTGCTGCCTTGGTGAGATGGGAATGAGACGACAGGAAGAGAGGAAGACGAGATAAGATTTCTGCGGTGGGAAACAAAAGAGAAAATTGCTTCTATACCACGAATCACAAGCCAAAGGCTCATTTGCCATCGAACAAAGCCGCAGTGCTTGTGTACCAAACACAAACAAAATTTAGTGCTTATTTACCATCGCCGTTAACTCCACGTTAGGTTGTCTCTGTTTTCTTGTCAGATTTTGTTAAAATTCCAGGTTTACCCCTTGTTTCTGGAACAGAAGAAGGACAAAAAAAAAACCAAACACCCTCGTTCCCAGACCCGTCCATCCCCAGTCCCCACGAATCCTACCCCAACGCACGCACGCGACGGCATGGCTGAGCCGCCGCCAGCGCCACCCGATTCCCCGCCGCCCCTCCCCCAACCTCCGCCGCCCCTCCCCCAACCCCCGCCACTGCAGATGGTCCTCCCCGACGCGCCTTCGTTCCCCGCCGCCCCTCCCCCAACCTCCGCCGCTACTCCTTCGACGCCGTCCAGGCGATGCCAAATGGCGGAACCGCCGCCGGCGCATCCTCTGCTGCATCTTCCCCTACCCGCGACGGTGCCGCTGCTTTCGGCCACGGCCGACCTCCTCACCTTGACGGTAGCAGCGCCTCCCGCTCCCTCTGAGCATGTCGCCCAGAACCCTAGGGTTGGGGATTCCGGCGAGGTGAACCATGTCGCTGCATCTCCTCTTCTCCAGATATCCATGCCCAATGAGGAGGATGGCATGGATGAGGACTCCACATCTCTCTCTGCAATTTGTGCTAGGTGAAATTTCTTTCTTTTTCTTCTGCATATTTTGATACGAGAATGCGCAAGGGATTGACACCATCCTTTGCATCTCCCACAGGATGATCCAGTCATGTACTTACAAGGTAGAGGTAAAGGTTTGTGGCACTGGTGGAAATTCAACATTTAATTGGGAGATTGTTGAGGGTACTAGTACAAGCATGAAGGATTTGCTGTCCTGCATTGTTGGAACATTCTCTTTTCCTTTCTGCTCAGAGGACAAAATATATCTTGAGTACTTTAACTGCATTACTGGCAAATTTATTTCTGTGTCAAATGATGAAGAATGCATGAAAATGTACCAGTATTTTCATCAGAATAGAAGTGGTCAGTTGATTATCAAACATTGTGACTCAAGTGACAATGTTGATGTTCCATGTGCTCCTTCGAGTCCAACACCATCTATAGCACTGCCTAGTCAACCAAGTAATCCACATGATATTGTAGCTCCAACAGATGCATATCTAGCTAATCCACATGAGGAATATGAACATGTTGGTGTAGATGAGGAGGACCAGTACTCAATTGGCAGTGCTGGTTCGGATAGTGGTGATGAGACTGGAGAAAAAGATAGTGATGATGAGATTGGAGAAAAAGATATACCACATAATGAGCATGTCCAAGATAGCAGCGATGATGAGGAGTGGGTCGCCGAAGATGCTAGACCGGATGTTGTTCTAGAAATAGCTTATGATAAAGATAATCCACCGATGCATGTTGGCGCAAAGTACCCTAATATTCAAGAGTTTAGGTTGGCAATTGCTACATACGCCATAAAGAAAGAGTTTGAATTTAAGGTTGAAAAAAGTGAACCTAGCCGATTCAGGGCTTATTGTCGCCGGAGCAAAGACTGCGCATGGAGAATTCATGTTGGGAGGTTGGATGACCAAGAAACTATGGAGGTATATTAGTTGCTGAATTTTAGTTGCTGTTATAGTTGTTGTTATAACTATGGATCGAAGACACTAATTTGTTTACCCATTACTTATTTAACGCAGGTTAAAATTCACGTGGAGGAGCACACTTGTTCTAGCACAAAGAAGAAAAAGAAGCAGCGAAGTGCTTCAAAGATGTGGGTATGTGACAAAGTTATGGACTGGGTAAAAGAAGATCCTAGTGTTCGCCCGATGGAGTTAAGGAGGAGGCTACGTGACAAGTACAAGATCAAGATCCATTACACAAAAGTATTCCGTGGCAAAGGGCTAGCAATGGATAAGTTGTTTGGTGGTTGGGATGATTCATTTGACAAGCTATATGCCTGGAAAGCTGAGGTTGAGAAGAGATCTCCTGGAAGCATAGTTGTTATCGACCACATGGGGTATGATCAGAAAAAGTACTTCATACGGATGTTTGTCGGGTTGAAGCCTCTATGTGATGGATTCTTGGCTGGCTGTAGACCATTCTTGGCGATAGACAGCACTCATTTGACAGGCAAGTATAGAGGCCAATTAGCTACTGCTTGTGCTATTGATGGGCACAATTGGCTGTACCATGTGGTATATGGAGTTATCGATGCAGAAACTACTGAAAGTTGGGTGTGGTTTATGGAGAAGCTTCGTGAGGTTATTGGCTGCCCTCCCGGTCTAGCTATATGTTCAGATGCAGGAAAAGGGATTGACACTGCAATTGAGCAAGTGTTTGGGTATGCAGAACATAGGGAATGCATGCGACACTTGGTTGTGAACTTCAAAAAAAAGTTTCATGGTAAAGTTTTTGATGACCATTTGTGGCCTGCTGCTTATTCATGGACTCCTCGAGCTTTTGACTATCACATGGCAGCCATAGAGGAGAAAAAGGCTTCTGCAATAGCATACTTGAACAAATACCACAGCAGGTTATGGTCAAGGAGCAAATATTCTGCCTCCTCGAAAGTGGATTATGTCACAAATAATTTGGCCGAGTGTTTCAACAACTGGATCCACAAGCACAAAGGTCTAATGTTGTTTCAGCTCATGGACAAGATCAGGAGAAAGATTACGGTCAAGCACGAGAAGAGGAGAAGGGTGGCTACAAAGTTTGTAGGTCGGCGTATACTTCCAAGTGTCATGAAGGAGCTGAATGACAAAAGTAGGGGGCTGGACATTGAATATGAGAGAATAGATGACATGATTGCAGAGGTGAGTGAGAGTGCTGCGCTAGGTGGCAAGCGCCACATCACTGATCTATCAAACAGGACATGTACATGCAGGGCATTTCAAGTCTCCGGGAAACCTTGCAAGCATGCAATCAGTTTTATTACTGGAATTAGGGGAGTGACCATAGAAGATTTTGTTGACGACTGTTATAGTGTTGCCAAGTTCAATGCAGCTTATGCCTATGTTCTTCCTGGCCTAACCGACATGTCTCAATGGCCAAGTGTGGAGAAAGATTTCATCTTGAATCCCCCAATCCTTAGGAGGGCCCCTGGGAGGCCAAAGGTAGAGAGACATAAAAGTGGTGCTGAGAATAGCAAGAGCAAGGGAAATAAAGGCCAGCACCAATGTCCAATTTGCAAGGCCTATGGACATAGATGGCAAAGCTGCAAAGATGCTGCTCCGGAAGCACTAGATGCCTATGTTGAAGTAGCAAAGCAAAAAAGGTAGCTTCGTCCTTCAATTTTTCTGCCTTATTATTGTCTTAATGTAGCTAATATGTGATACTAATGCAGGGAGAAAAGAAAGAAAAAATCCATCAAGACAACTACTGGAACTTCACTGCCTCTTCTTCAAGGTCCAAGTGAAACTGCACTGCCTCTACTTCCATGTCCAACTATATTGTCGAAGACTACCTCTAAATCTAAAAGGTTCGAAATCTGCGCTACCTCTACTTATATTGTTGTACACCTATCTTTGTTCCCTTATAGCATGTAATCTGAAATTTTTATGTAGATCAAAGGTCATATCTGTTGCGCCTGATAGCCCTGCGATGAGCACTCGAAGCAAGAAGAAGAGAATTGCGCCAAACAACCAAGAGAATCGCGCCAAACCTCCAAGCAAAAAGAAGTTGAAACTCTGAAATCTGGGCTCATTTTGGTTACATACCGTGCACTTCTTCATGTGTGCACTTCTGCTTATGTTAACAACCAACTTCAGGTTGTGTTGTTTTGTTTCTAGATGCTATTGAACCTGATTATGCTTCTAGATGTGAACCTGATTATGCTTCTAAATGATGTGAACCTGATTATGTTCCTTTCTATCGAGTGCTATTTTGCTGCTGAAATCTGGCTGAAATATACATATGTTTGAACTGTTCTATTTTATCCCTGCTGTTTGGTTGAAATGCTAAAAATAGAGCCAATATGCTGTCAATTTTTTTTGTAGAGACGTGTTGTGCAAACTGTGCTTATTTACCATTGAGGGCAAAGTGGTCCTTTTGTTGGATAAATTGTGTGAGACAACGGTGGACTAACAGGCAGTGGCAAATAAGCACTAGATTTTGTTTGTGATTGGTACGTGAGCACTTGTGCTTTGTTGCGTGGCAATTGAGCCATTGACCAGTTTGTCAATGGTACAGAAGCCATTTGCTCGAAACAAAAGGCACATGACAAGGGGTGCGAGTGGTGAGACCCACGCGGGACACGCGTCATAAGAAGGAGGCGGCTTACGAGCGCGTATTATCAGCCGGTGGAGCAAAGTGATTTCCTACAAATATGGCTAGGTTTCTTTCAAGCTTACAAACGAGACCCGCTCACCCGTTCCCCTTGTCGTCCGCCGACTTTGCCATGGGAAACATCATCTCTTTCCGGGGAAAGCAGCCGGCCGAGTCAAGCTGGCAATGGGGATTACACATGCGGGTATTGCACTCCCATCCCCGTCTCCATAACCGCCCTCCCATCCCCGTCCCCGTCCCCATACCCGTCTGCGGGGATAAAAAGTTTCCCATCCCCGTCCCCGCCGGGTTCTTTATCCCCGTGGGGAAACCCACATACACAATTAAGAACAACCTTTGATAGTATTTCCGTAGAAAAAAATAGCATTTCAACACAATAAACAATATGTTGTGGCTAGGTTACAGATTTTTGAGGGATTTTTGGGTCAAAGGGGTGGTGTGTGTGGAAATTTAGGTGGGTTAGGGCGGGAATTACTGGAGTCTACTAATTTTAGAGCCCACATGCAAGTACTTCATGGGTAAGGCGGGTAACGGGCACGGGTAATGCTATCCCATTTCCATCCCCATCTTGCACGCTAGGTAAGGTATTTGACCCACCAGCTTCCCCGTGGGCATTCAAGATGTCACATACCCGTCCCTAATAGAGTAATTACCCATGGGGACGCGGGTAATGGTTAACCATTGCAAGCTTGACGGCCGAGGGGTGGTCGACGTGCCTGACGGAGGCCGCCACCACTGCACACAATTTCAAGGTGACAAACTACTCGCAACTCGACGGCCTCAATCTTGTAAGCTCGAAGGCGTTCAGCGTCGGCGGCTATAACTGGTGCATCGATTTCTACCCTCACACATACGGTGGCCGCGCGTTTGCCCAACTGTCTCTCAAAGGAATGGTGAAGCAACCGGGCGTGAAGGTGAAGTTCACGCTTAGTTTGCTGGGGAACGATGGCAAGGCGTATAAAGGCACAGAGCCTGTGACGGCAACACGAACTATTCCGCTCTCGGCTGCAGGTTTTGGAATTTTTGGTGGTTGGGAAGATCCGGTGATTATTGAGAAGTGCAAGCTGCAGGACGACGACTGCTTCACCATCAGGTGTGATCTGACCGTCCTGAAAAACACCGTTGCATAAATGATGTACCCAGCAGCAGACCGAGTCGATTGGAGTGATGGTCTAGTTAGTTGCTTTTCAATTTGCCTGTAGAACATGGCTTTATGAACTATTATAATCTTATGCATTCAAGCTTTCTATGTTTCTCGCGGATCGTCACTTTTGTGTCCCTACTATAGTTTAGGGCATCTCGACCCTCAAACCGTCCGCATCCGTCCGAACCACACGGTCCAGTGTCCAGACATATTATGGCATTCAACGCGGTACCCCATCCGTCCACGGACTAGTCCGGACGTCCGTTTTTTCGCAAATTTGAGGCAAACCGTGGCGAGGGGGGACTTTGCGGACATTCTGACCGCTGCCACACACGCATCCAACAACCTGGTCCCAACCAAAACATTCTCCCTCACTCGTGCCCTTTCCCGCATGAAACGGTTGTCACGCATTCATGCTGCTCGAGAGCACGAGCGTCGCATTCATGCCGGCTCAGAGCGGACGTGACCTCTCATGGAGCCGACATTGAAGCGACACACCGGGAGAGCGCCGCTTGTGCCGCACCCCGTTGTACGCTTGTGGGAGGTTTAAGGGTCCTCCTTGGAGATGCCCTAATGAACAAACTCGCCCTCACATTCCAAAATTCAAAAGAACGGGATTTTCCTAATGGCACTGCTTACTTTTTCCGAGAGAAAATAACATCAAATAGTGGTAGATTGTTGTGAGACCAGTCTAAATAGATGGCCTCAATACTTTTTTATTTTCCCTATCCGGTTTTGATGTTGATATCTTTTTAATAAAATTATCGTTCTGCCTGAGAATGCAAAGACAGGCAGGAAGCTTTGCTAACTGGTATGGCGAAGGCGTTTGTGGGTGTCATTTTCCCTTATTGTCAGTTCAATGCAATTTTCAAACTCCGGCGGAAAACATACAACCGAAGGAATAAGAAAACGGTCAGCATGGTATTTATTGTAGCTTTTTTTGTTGTTGATTGTTTGTGTCTTTTCTCTCTCTCTCTCTCTCTTCCTTGATATTTATCAGATTTAAGATGCTTTGGTTGTCTTTTTTAGAAAAAAAAATATATAGTTTTGCAGAACACCAGACCAGGTAATTTTTTTTTTTTTTGGCGCAACAGACCAGGTAATGCATGAGAGTGGTTTTTCATCTATGAACAGTACAATAAAGAAAAATAGAAAACAAATTCAAAAAATCTGAAACTTTGCAACATCAAAGATGATCAAACTTTTAGGTGCTTGCAAGTTTTCATGCCAAAAAACAATTGAGGAGCTCTACACAAGAAAAAGATTTTAATGCTTGAAGTTTTGAGCACTTTTAGCACTGAAATCTGAAACTCATGATATTCGAGGAGCTCTACATGATATTTTGTTATGAAAACTTGCAAGAACCAACCTTGTTTGATCATATTTGATGTCGCAAAGTTTCAGATTTTTTTTTATTTTTTTGAATTTACTGTTCATAGAGAGTGTAGGGGCACCCGGGAGCTATCACACCTTTCTCGGTAATGCATTAGGCAAGAGTAATTCGGCCCTTTTGTATACAGAAAATTTCTGGCCATGTTTTCTTTTGGAAACAAAATTGCTGGCCCATCTGGAATGCAGGGAGAGCAAGCAAACACAATCGATGGCCTGGTCCGTGGCAAGAATTTTCATGGCGACACCCGCTCGGCCACGTCTAAGGAAGGCGTTTCTCAAAAAAAAAAAAAAAAAAAAAAAAAAAGTCCGACGAAGGCGCCGGCCATGGCTCCCTGTTCCTGACGGCACTGCCGGTGCCTTCCAATCTCAGCCGGTCCCGTACCCTAGGCGAACTCTGTCCTTACAGAATTGCACCAGAGAATATATCAGGAAACCATCTTTGAAGGATTATATTCCATCTTCTCCGTGCGTACGCGAAGTGAACTCTTAACACTTTTGGCATAGGTACCCTGCTCCGGCTCAATACATAAGCGACGCGTATGTCACGAACCAGCAGCACCAGCCCCGTTGCCCTTCGCTCGATCTCCCACCTTTTGCCATGGGAAACACCATCGGTTCTTCTTCTTCTCCGGTGAAGCAGTGCGTGCCGGAGACGTGGTCGACGAGTTTTACGGAGGGCGACACCGCGGCGCACAGTTTCTAGGTAACGGACTTCTCTCTGCTCGACGGCATGGGCGCCGGCAACTTGGTCTCGTCGAGCACGTTCAGAGTCGGCGACTGCGACTGGGACATCACGTTCTACCCGAATGGGTGGAAGGTGGACGGAGGTGCCCATGCCTCGGCCTTCTTGCGTCTGTGCAAAGGAGAACCAGGGTTGCAGACCAACTACACCCTAAGTTTATTGGGCAAGGACGGCCAAGTGTTTGAGCAAGTGCGCCTAGAGCATGTCTTCAAATCCACAGGTAACTTTTGGGGGTACGAGCGCTTCGTTAACAAGTCCAAGCTGCAACAGTTGGTATCCCGCAACAACGACTGTGTGACGATCAGGTGTGTTTTGACTGTCATGCGGAAGCATCGCACCGAAGAGGTGCGCGCCTTCACCATCCCAACCCCACCGTCAAATCTGCACGAAGATTTTGGAAGGATGTTGAAGGACAAGGAAGGCGCGGATGTAATGTTCATCGTGGGCGACAAATCATTCCGTGCTCATAGACACGTTCTAGCGGCACGATCGCCTGCCTTCAGGGCAGAGCTTTTGGACCCGACGACAAACGAGGACCCTACAAAACCCGTCAAGGTTCATGACATGACGTTCGACATCTTCGAGGCACTTCTTCATTTCATGTACACTGATACACTCCCACATGGTAGCGATCTTGAGAAAAACGCGATGTTGTGGCGTTTGTTGGCTGTCGGAGATCGATATGGACTGGACAGGCTAGTGACGATGTGCGAAGGGAAGCTATGCCAAAACATAAACGAGCGAACAGTCGCGACCACCCTAACTTTAGCAGAGCAGCATGATCGCGTGCGACTAAAAAATGCTTGCATCGCATTTGTGTCGTCGCAGGATGTGCTCGACGTCGTCAAGGAAACCGATGGATTCAAGCACCTCATGAGAAGCTGTCCGTGGGCCCTGGTGGATATCTTAAAACAGAAGCTGTCTTCACCAGGGGTATGAGTAATTTATGCTAGAATTTTCTCTGAATAAATTTCTTTCAAAACTAAGTTGAACATAACAAACAATTTTATTTTTTTTGAAACTGTCACCGGGGGGGAAAGGCTCCCCACCTGAATATATTTCAAATAAAGAGTTGTACAAGCTAGAACAGGCGAGAAGAAAGGAAGTCCCGCCACAGACCGGCGTGAACTTTGTCTTCCACCTTTTTGAGGCGGTGAGTCCAGAGTACATCAATGGGAGGAATATCAACATTCCTAAAAGTTTTAGCATTACGAGCATCCCAAATCTTCCATGTGATAAGCAGCACCATGACAGGCCAGATGGACTCGGGGAGTCCCACATGAGTATGAGAAGTCCAAAGCGCTGCAATGGGAGAGGAGCATGGGAGAAACCCAACGGCATCCCAAATGGAGCAAGCTGCCGGGCAGTTGAAGAAGAGATGAGCACGGTCCTCTGGCGCGGCCGCACATCGAGGGCAGGATGGTGAGTTGATGATCGTCTTGCGGTGAAGGTTGGCCCTGGTGTTTAGCCTGTCGAGGTAGAAGAGCTAGCCGAAGACCCGCACACGACTAGGGACGCGGGCATCCCAAATGAAGGCGAGCGTGGGGTCGGCTAGCTGTGAAGCCAGAGCGTCGTAGGCTCCCTTAGTGGTGAAGGGAGAGCCATTAAGCAAAGTCCTGGAGTCGGCCACCCCTGTAAGTCTCACATCCTGCAACAGATATCTCAAGGAAGCCAGTTCATTGGAAGCAGTTAAGGTTAGCCGGCTACGCAAGCCCAGATCAATCCCATCCATCATGATACTAGCAACTAGGGCATTTGGTTTTGTGTGGTGGGAAAAAAGAGCAGGGAAGGCAATGCAAAGAGGTTCCGGAAGAACCCAACGATCTAGCCAAAAGAAGGTGGAGGATCCATCTCCAACAGAGACATTAGAGATCTCGCGAAGAGCATTAAGGTGTTTAAAAATAGCTTTTCCAAGGAAGGAAACATAACAAACAATTATTGCATTCAGTATCAGTTTTTATGCTTCTCCCATGATGGTCTGCACTATGAATTCTAAAAACATCCATATCAATCATCGTTTGCCTAGTTAGTTTCATCTGGACGACATGGTTTGGACTTTGAGCTGAATTAGCATACCATATCTGCTCTGTTTTTAGTACTTCCTCTGTTTGCATTTAAGTTTTTTTTTTAAGAATTTGCATATTAGATATGCATATAACTGTTTTCATGCACTGATACTGGTACCCAAGGACGTATGATCAGAGCAGATGGTTTCTCAACCTGACCATACTGTGCTTTACACAGTTTTCAACTTGTTTCTACAGTTTGCAACTTTTTTTTTTGCGAGGGATTTTGCAACCTTTTTTTTTGCGAGGGAGTTTGCAACTTTTTTTTACGGGTAAAAGACTTTATTTCTCATAGAATGGTCATATCATTTACAAGAAGAGAAATAAAATCTGGGGTAGAATTCTCCCACATTCCAGACGATCGGCTATCGAATGAATATCTAGCTAAACTATCAGCAACTTGATTCGCTTCCCGAAAGCAGTGTTTATAGCAAATTTTATTTCCTGTCTTTACATATCTTGTTTCCTGTCTTTGGGTTCGCAATCAGGTCGCACGGAGCCAGCCGGGTAGGACCCCCAGATCACGCAACATGAAGCCGTGGGCCTCTCGAGTTCGTCGTGCAGTTTTGCCCTCCGTCGTCTGCGTCCTGGCGCTGACCTCCTCTCTTGGCCTCTCTTTTTACATGCACAACGGCCGCTGTTTTACAACGGATGGGAACGAGGCAAGTCGTGCTTGGCTCCTCGGGCTCCGCTCATACTGTCTTGTACGAGATTTGTATACGCTCAGCTCCGATGTATGATGAGTGACTGAGCTGCAATGGGGCCTTGACATTCGAACCGGGCACCAAATGATCATATTTTGTAGCGCAAACCAGCGTTCGGTCAACGACCAGCTGCAGAAAGGGTAAAATTGTCTTTTTTAAAACGTAAGGCAAAGCTTAGAGTTGCTTTTACAAAAACAGAATATATTATCAGAAAAGGCTTTACGCCCCACTCTATCTATATATAAAGTAAACGACCGCAAGCACAGCCAAGCTCCAACAAGGTGCCAACGCGCACACACAACACCAGAGTACACAATCCGGTCGTAACAAAGAGGGTTCTGCTGAGGGCACCAGCCCAACAAGCCCTAAAGACGAAAGAAAACAAGGCTAAGGAAGGAGCCACGAAGTTAGTCAGGCTCCGGCGGTGGCGGGGGGAGGGGCGGCGCTAAGCGGAGAGCTAAGGCCATGAATCATGAAGTGAGAGCATTAATGGCGTCACGCTCCGGGCTGTGGCTAAGTGGCTTCCACAACTGCAAAAATCCACATGATTTATAGGTAGCATCAGAAGGGCAACGCAAGGGAGTACGCTCCATAATTAGCTTGTTGTGAATTGTCCACAGTGTCCACGCGAGAACCCCAATCCCAAGCCACCTAATGTGACGGGCACCCACCGCGCAAGCTTGTAATTCCTCAAAGAGGCCAGGAAAGTTCGCGTACAAAGCCTTTATTCTCCGGACATGATGTTTCCCAAGTGCTTTGCGTCGGCGATGACTCAAATTTAGCCTCATTTTTTATGTTGGATATAATGATGGTCGGTAGCGTGGATTTGTGACGGAACACCCTAGCATTCCTCTCATACTAAATTGTCCAACAAGTAAGCATGGTGAGGGGCGCCATCGCCTTCCTGTTTGTCGTATTTGTCTCGGACATATTGATTCACCAATCTTTGATGGAACGCTCACCCATCCAACGAGAAGTGTCAATGCTGTCTGAGGTTGAGCCAAGCCTTGATCATGCCCCATAGTCTCATGGTGAACTGACACTTGAAGAAGAGGTGGTCAACCGATTCCTCGGTTTGCTTACATAGAGGGCAAAACCCACAATTTGGCCATCCACGCTTCTCCAGTCTATCCGCAACCCAAATCTGATTTTGAATTGCAAGACAAGTAAAAAAATTAACCTTGGGAGGTGCCCAAACCTTCCAAGCGGCATAGCTCATGGATGAGGGGATGGTGTCGATGAATTGAGCTTTTTATGCGGAAGTGGCGGAGTAATTCTCGCGCCTTTCACCTTGAGGGCGACACGGAGGATAACATCACTTGGAAGCAAGGCTAAAATTGTAGTTACAAATCAAACACAACTATTATAGTTAGTTTTATGTCCGATAAGAAACAAAATATTGCTTCTCATTTCAAAAGCATTTGTTTCTCTCTTTTTTCAGGGCACTACTAGGCACCGGTCAACCGGCGGAGTCCCAAACCAGTCACCTCTTCTACCGTCTGATTGTGTGCATAACATGTCAATCCCCTCCCCTCCCTGACATGCATGAAAAAAAAGAGCAGCCCCTCGCATATTCGTGTAAGTTGTGTGTGTGTTTTCCTTGTACTCTCCAAAATGGAAAACAAATCCTCTGGCCTATAGGTATATGTTTTGGATTAGACTAAAGGTAAAGGAAAAGGGTTCATTATTTATCCACATAGAGTGAAGTGCATCATTAGTCCATTAGCTCAAACTGGTTGCACACTTTAGGCTAACAACTTGGAAAGTGAATGATTTAGGCCATAAACTCATTGCGGAGGCTTTGTTGGCTTAGAAAGTGGGGTGCCAAAAGAGCAGCCAAAGAAGAAACCATCGGTGCTTCCATAATAAGCCTTAGTCTCGCCATGGTTCAGGAGGCATCGTTGCTTGTCCATGGTTCCAGAGGCCATCGTAGAGATGGAGAAGGAGCAGGGGAGAAACAGAGATATGGTGTTCACATATGGGGTTGTAGCTCATCCTCAAAGGATGTCAAGGTGGAGCTATCGCGCCCACGACCTCACCTTCAAATCTTCTTGCTAAATGGCAGCCGTTCTTCTTCCTCTCGACATGGAGGCCAAAGGGGAGGCAATGCATCATCTGGTCGGTGTATATGGCCTCTTTCTATGGCATGCTTGGCTTCTGGAGGCGAAGCTATGGAGTTTCATCGTCCAAATTTGCCTAGTCCCTAGCAATGACGAGGTTGCAGCCGAGTGGAAGCTGATTTTGACCCGATTGCGTTCCTCTGTCTAGTTTGGGGTCTTTCAAATGTCAGAGCCCAATATGCAATTATCTTTTGCTTTGGGCTTGGTTGTAAAGTGTGGTGTATCACTATTCCACATTTAATGCAGTTCTTGGGGTCTTTTGGGAGGTAGGACCCATCCACCGTTCGAAGAAATTCTTAACGTTGCACCACCATACGCACATGCGCCGATACGCGCCTCCTACACATAAAGTAAATGGGTAGTAATGAACAAACTCGCTCTTACCACTAGGACACATGCACATCTGTGGAACGAGGGTTAATTCTTTGGTAAATTTTAATTATTTTAATTTTTGCCCTGGCTGTTTTTTCTTCTTTCGTAAATTTTAGTGAATTACCTCCTAACTCCTATGTTTTTGTAGAAGACATAATTGAGCCAATCTTGACTCTACCAGTAATATCCTATAATCCATATGCATTAGTTTCATTTTACTTTCAGCTGTTGTTTGAAGTGTGATGACTGACTAATTTTATTTGTCTCGTGCCAAGAGCAGTAGTGGATGCAAAATTTCACCATAAAGGGTGCAAACCTTAACACTCACGCATTTGAGCACTTTTTTCTTTGAGCTGTATTTGAGCACTTATAGTACACACAGAGTAGTATATAACAAACTAAATTTTACATTTTCGAGGGGTGCCATGACCCCCATGGCACTCCCACTGGATCTACCCATTGCCAAGAGTGGAGTGGTCGCCTGGATCACCTATATAATCGTACTAATACAAACCAAAATTCAAAAGAGTGGGGTTCCACTAATAGCATTGCTTACTTTCCCTGAGAGGAAATAACCAAAGTGAGACCAATCTAAAAACATGGCCTCGATATTTTATTTTATTTTTGCTATCCCGTTTTGATGTTGATACTCCCTCCATTTCTTTTTACTCTGCATATATGTTTTGTCTTAAGCCAAACTTTACAAAGCCTGAACAAAACTATAAGAGAAAATATCAACATTTACAATATCAATTCAATATCATTAGATGCATCATTGAATTACTTTTCATATTGTAGATCTTTAGCATTGTAGATGTTGATATTTTTAATATAAATTTGGGTAAACTTTACAAAGTTTGACTTAAGAAAAATCTTACATGCAGAGTAAAAAAACAGATGGAGTACAACCGAAGGAATAATACGGTCAGCATGGTTTTTTGCTGTTGAATGTTTGTGTCTTTTTTCTCTCCGTCGTACTCTGTGTTCCTTGATATTTATCAGATTTAAGATGATTTGGGTGTCTTTTCTTAGGAATTTTTTTGGTAGAACGCCAGGTACATGCATTAAGCAAGGACAATTGACCCTTGTATACAAAAAAATACAGTAGAATTCTTTTTGCCATGTTTTCTTTTCGAAAAAATGTTAATCAAGCATTTGAAAAAATGTTGACCATGTATTAAAAAATGTTGAATGGTCAACATTTTTTCTATACACATTTAACATTTTTTAAATACTTGTTCAACATTTTTTTGAATGCTTGATTAACATTTTTATGTACTTGATCAGATTCATGGTCAACATTTTGTCTATACACATTTAACATTTTTCAAACACTTGTTTAACAATTTTTCAAATGCTTGATTAATTTTTTTAAAATACATGATCAAATTGTTTCATACAGAAATTTTTCTGTATACATTTTTCGTATACATGATAAATATTTTCTCTGTACACATTTAACATTTTTCAAATGCTTGACCAACATTTTTTCAAATGTTTGTATGTAGAGTGATTTTTGTAATATATTTATTTAGAATATTTGGAAGTATAAACAAAAGTAAAATAAAGAAAGAAAAAAACGAAAACAAAAAATGTGAAAAAAAACTAAACAGAAAACGGGGCTGTTGTTTCCCGTGCGCCTGGGCCGGCCCAACTGGCTGCTCCCTTCAGCGTGGGGTTCCCTCTGTCTCGCTGAATGCGAGATATAGGGGCGCCCATAGCGCTCGCGCTCCTCAGCGCCTTTGGCACTAGCTACCCAACTGGCGCTCACGTGCGTGATGTGTGGGCTGGCCCATCTACACTTGGTTAACCGGTTGACTTAAAAGAACTAGAATATAGTTTCTAAAAAAAAGAACAAGAATATAAAGAAAGAAAAACCTAAATTTGGAAAAGGTTCACAAAAAATGTAAAAAACTCACAAATTTGAAAAAAAACTTAAATATTAAAGAAGTTTGTGAATTTTTTAAAAAGTTCAACTCTAAAAAAATTAATTTGGGAAAAGTTTGTAAATTTGAAAAAGGTTCCCAAATTTGAAAAAAAATGGTCATGGTTCGAAAATTAAAAGTTCATGGGTTTAAAATGGTCATGAAATTTGGGAAAAAAATCATGCATTTTCAAATTGTACATGATTTTCAGAAAAATCATAAAAAAATGAACAAATGAAAAAGCAACATGACCTAACAAAAAAGGTGAAAAAAGTCCACAGAAAACTCAGTCAAGTAAACCGGAGGAAACCTTCTAGAAGGTTCCCATAAGCAGCAGCCCACTTAGATCTAGCGAACAGAAGTGTGTGCCCTGCGTGTTCGGCCTCTATTTGGCGCTGGATTTGACCTCGCTTCCAGCGCTCGACACATCCGACAATGCCGACTCCTATTTGGCGCCTTGGCTGGTATGCGGCGCACACCGCTAGGTTTCAAGTGGGCCCCTAGCCCATATTATCTTTCCTCTCAGTTTCCTTATGTTTTTCTTTGGCTGTGTTTTTTCTTTTGATTTTGTTTTTCCCTGGTTTTTTATTCGGGTGTATCTTTTTTTTTCCTTTTTGTTTTCCGTTTTCTTTCTCCATGAAAATTTTCAAATCCATGATTTTTTCAAAATTGCTGGACTTTTTCAAAACTCGTGAACTTTTTCAAAATTCATGAACCTTTTCCGTTTTCATGAAATTTTCACGAAATATGTGTTTTTTTTCCTTTTTTCTGACCTTTTTCTCAAATTCGTAAACTTTTTCAAATTTGTGAATTTTTTTCTCAAATTTGTGAATTTTTTTATATCAAATACATGAACTTTTTCAAATTTGTGAACTTTTTTCTCATGTTCATAGAATTTTCACATCCACAAAATCTACAAACTTTTTTCAAAATCGTAAACTATTTCTGAAATACGTGATTTTTTCGAATTCATGATTTTTTTTGAAATATATGAACTTTTTTTAGAGCATGAACTTTTTTGAAGAGGTCAACGGTCATGTCAACAGTCAACGATGAAAGTCAATAGTCAACGTGCCTAGTCATTGGTCAACCTGTCAAGTCAATAGATCAAACCTTCCCGCAAAAAAAGGATCAAACCTTCCTGAGAAAAAAAGATCAAACCTTCTCTTTACGAGCGTCTACTTTTTTTGGAGGCAAACTCACAAAGCTTTATTAAACTGTCACAATGTTTATAAGGACGAACAAAAGTTCTTCTGGGTGGGCTAACCAACATGGATGCCGGTTCCTAACGTTAAAACATGCTTTGTAAGTTTGTGAGCCTCGACATTCGAGGTTCTAAATTCACGACTAATGATACATGAAGAAAATGACGTAGAATGCTTTGTGATTTCATGCACCATGGCCCATACGAGGCCGAAGTACCACTCTTTATAGCTTCCACTGTCACCTTGCAATCAGATGCTACTAAGATCTTCTGAATGTATAGATCATCTGAGATGGCTAGTTCGCATTGGTCGGCCGGCCCACCTAATGCAGTGGTTGAGCGAAAGGCGCTAAATAGGCATTCCCTCTGACAATGGCTCGTGGTTCTTGACAGCATCATTGGTGGGATTTTCCTATTTGACGTCTGCTGTGAGACAGCACCGCACATGCACAAGGGTGCATCGACTGTGCAGGCCGAATTTGGTGTTCGTTCTCACTCAGTTTGTCGATAGGGCTCCTGCTCCAGTTTTAGTGATTTTTATTTCTTTCGTTTTTTCAGTTTTTTTTTTTTGCATTCCCGGTTATCCTCTCTTTTTTTATTTTCTTCTATTTTAAATTTTCTATTTTTTTCATGCAGTTTATTTCTTTTTTTATTTCCCTTTTGGTTTTCTTTTTTCTTTTAGTTTCACAAATATAATTATTTTGCATATAACTATTTTTTGGAGAATACATGAACATTTTCTGATGCACAATGAATTTTTTTAAATGCAATGGAAAATTTCAATTACATGGTGAACATTTTCTAAACATGTGATGGGGTGTTTATCCAATTATAAAAAACATTCACGCAATTTAAAAAATAACACATTTAAAAAAATGTTCATGTAATGTTAAAAATATTGATGATCTTTAAAAAATGTTCACACACATTTTGAATACGAATATAAATAATATTTTTTTTCAAAAATATTTGTTGTTTCATGGAAAACCAAAAACTAGAGCAAACGGAAGAGACCAAAGAAAAAAAATCATAGAAAACCGGATGAACGCTCAACCTGGGCTGTGCGTTTCCTCAACTATTTTTGACGCCGAGGTCTCCTGGCAAGGCCTTCCAATCCCAGAAGCTCCCGCACACCCTAGGTTGTTTATCGGGCAACCATCTTTTCCATGACTTGTACGTGCATGCGTACCAGACGCCAACTCTCAACTCTTCTGGCTTAGGCTACACGTTTACTCCAGCCGGCGCATTCATATACGATAGTGGTGTTGCCTTTTTGGTCCATCGATCTCCTGACCTTCGCCATGGGAAACATCGTAGCTTCTTCTCCGGCGAAACTGTACGCGCCCGAGACGTGGTCACGATGTTACACGGAGGGCGACACCATGATACACAACTTCGAGATCGCCGACTTCTCGCTGATCGACGGCATGGGCGCCGGCAGCTACGTCACGTCGGGCACGTTCAGCGTCGGCGGATTCCAGTGGGACATCATGTTCTACCCCGACGGGCTCAAGAAGAACGAGGCCGGAGGTGCCCACGCCCACGCACCGGGGGCCTTCCTCCGTCTCCATAGAGGACAACCGGGGGTGGAGGTGATGACCAAGTACACTCTGAGCTTATGGGGCGAGGATGGCCAGGTGGTTGAGCAACCGAGCCTGCGGCACACCTTTACCTCCATGGTTGCCAGCTGGGGCTACGAGGGCTTTGTTCCCAAGTCCAAACTGCGGGCCCTCAAAGACGACTGCTTCACCATCAGGTGCGTTTTGACTGTCTTGAAAGAGCGCCACACGGAGGATGTGAGCACCTTCATCGTCCCGATCCCGCCGTCGAACTTCCACGGAGATTTTGGGAAGATACTGGAGGACGAGGAAGGCGCGGACGTGACGTTCGTCGTCGGCGACCAATCGTTCCATGCTCACAGAGCTGTGTTGGCCGCACGGTCGCCCTTCTTTAAGGCGGAGTTCTTCGGTCCGATGAAGAAGAACAAGATGCAGCGCATCAACATCGATGACATGGAGCCCCAAGTCTTCAAGGCGCTCCTTCACTTCATGTACACGGACATGCTGCCAGATGATCGCGATGTCAAGGAAAACACGGCGCTGCAGCATCTGCTGGTTGCCGCGGATCGGTATGGGTTGGACAGGCTAGCGGCCATGTGTGAAGGAGAGCTATGCCGGAGCATTGACGTGCAAACCGTTGCAACCAGCTTAACGTTGGCGGAGCAGCATTATCGCGAGCGGCTGAAAGATGCTTGCATTGACTTTGTGTCTTCGCGGGATGTGTTCGGGGCTATGAAGAAAACCGATGGATTCAAGCACCTTGTGACAAGCTGTCCGGAGGTTATATCAGATATTTTACAAGAAAATTTGCCGTTGCCAGAGGTAGGAGTAATTTACATACATAAGAACTCCTTTTGCGTGTAATGCATTAATTTGTGTTAAAATTGATTTGATTTTTAAAACCACTAGTGTATCCATTGCACAACTTGCTGAATCACCAAGCTCAGTGGCGATTCGATGTGTCGGACCTGTTGGTTGCAGGGTTGGTCTTTCGTGAAACACCACTAATTTTACTACTCATACACATATGAAGTTTACGATAGTATAGATAAAGGGCTCCTGCGATTCAAAGGAATTTTGACATTTTAGAGGATTTTGATTCTTAGTAATTTTTTCTTCTTTTTCGAAAAGAGGGATAACATCGAATCGTCACTAAACCCTAAAGAATTTTAGAGGATTTTGATTCTTAGTAATTACGCCAGCGGTGGACCAACATGAAATTCTTCATATAAATTTAGTCTTTTAAAACTTTTTTATTTGATATGATGTAAGGTCTACTCAGAATCAATAGATTCCAAATATTATTTATGAAAAAAAAAAGATTCCAAATATTATTTATGAAAAGAAGATTCCAAATATTTCCATCATATTTCCCATGTTTTGGAGAATCTTGCGAAAAGAGGATCCTTTGAGAATCCTTCAAATTAAAGAGCATGCATGTTTAATTATGTCTAAAGCCGATAGATTCTTGCCTTTGGTACAATGAACCAGTGGCGGAGCTAGGCAAATATGTTTGGGGGGGCCGAAAGACAAAAAAATCCGTAGTGGGCAATTAGTACCGAGAGAACAAATTTATAATGTGTATATAGTCCAATTCAATGAACCTCTAAAATTTTATATGTGAGAAGTTCGGATGTATAGAGACGAATTTGAGGCTTGTTGGGTCAGTGTCCGCGGACGTGTCTAAACGCTTCATCGGACGTTTGAAGACCGAATTTGCCAAGTCCAACTATAGATGACCTCCTTGCCTTCTCCTCGGCAATTGCCGGACATGCGTCGAGGGCTCGAGGCTGTGCGTCGCAGTGCCATATCGGCTGTTTGAGATGAAGCACACAGGAGCTTTTTTTGGACGAAAAGACATCAGGCCGAGCTGGTTCATAAAGATCGGGCTGTTCCTTGCTGCAGTGTGCCTGACTTCTACGTAGCAGTGAGAAATTTTTGCTTGGGCTGGGGGGGCCACGGCCCCCTCAGGTCGTAACGTAGCTCCGCCGTTGCAATGAACTGTATAAACTGATCTACACATCCACTATTTTCACGCTTTTGCTTATTTCGCCTAGTTAGGCTTGAGCATAATAATAAAGCAAAACTGAATAATAAACTCTTACACTTTTCCTTTCATCTTCGTTGGTTGATACCATACCCCAAGGGCGTGTGTTGAGATGAGATGATGCATATGCAGCCATCAATAGTGTTCTGAAACGGCCGTATATACTCCTGGTATCTTATACTTGTTGGCTCTCTGTTGCAATCAGGTGGTGCGGACCAATCCGCGTAGGACACCCGAATGGCTCAAGAGGCAGCAGCATGCATCGCAGGTCCGTCGTGCGGTTCTCGCCTCCGCTTGCATCCTGGTACCGGCGGTGGTGGTCTCTTGTCGAGTGTACATGAGGCGCCGCTGATCAGTTCGTTAATTTGAGCTGAAAGGGTAGATCGATCGGCATGTGAACCGATGGAGCGGAGATTGTTCTCAGATTCTCAGTCCGTAACCACAAATTGGTAGAATGAATGTCCAGGCTACGACTTTATTTTGGAATTTACAGTTATTCAATGTATAACGACTTCTTTTTGCCAACGTTACTCAATGTACAAAATAACCACCAAGTGATCAGCTTGGTAAGCTATCAACAAAACATTGCAATCAATGATAAAAACAATGTACAAAATAACCTTGTGGGTTTGCTTTTGGCTCAATTGTGCTTGTTTTCTCGTTTGCTCACGTACAATACAAAACCTAACCACAGTAACTACCTGTCAGGAGCTGAACCTGAATCTGTCCAAGTGTTGATTTCTTCAGTGAGGTACCGTTTCATTTCACTTCTTTGAGTTCTGGCCGTTGATCTTCGATCCAACGCCACATGCATTACTTACACCGCTTCGGGCCCATACGATGATGCAAGTAGAAGCGGTGACTTTGCAAAATTATGCAGATTGGGTATCCAATCAACTAATCCTCCAAACCAACTAAACCGGAGAACAAATGTTGAAATGCCAACAGACCTCTGTCTATTCTCTAATTCATCTGATCCCCCATATTGATCTCCACTCGGACGGCTCTGCTGAACCTAAGGGTCGTTGTTTGAATTCCTACAATAACTCTTCTATGTACTTTTGCTTTTGTCAGTTTACTACCCTGTAATGGCTATAAGAGACACAAATTGGAGCCTCGAGCTCAACTACCCTCGTATTCGGATTAACCCCTAGCCATCGTGTTCCAGCAGGCCATCTATGCGCATCTTAGATGAAACCCTAGCTAATTCCCCTCCGAAGTACATACTTTTCTGATTGAAATGCATATTCAGTAGCATTGCAAGTTCAGTTAAACTCTGAACTTGTATATAATCGGACATAGTGTTGAATGGTGGCACAATACTTCTTTTCACCAACCTGTAGTTCCTGATACACATGCCCTTGCTAGGCAAATCAAGGACAATTTGCTTCAAGCCCAAGCAAGAATGGAACACTATGCTAACAAGAAAGGAAGGATAGAGAATTTTAACGACATGTTTACGTCAGGCCGCAAACCTACAAACATGCCTCTCTGAGTATTCACCACCACCTGAAATTTCACTCCATATTTTACGACCCTGTCCGTGTCCTTGAACGCGTGGGCAACATGGTATGTCCTATTTTTTTTTTGAACATCAGTACAGACACAAGCGCTCATATATACGCGCATATACTCACCCCTATGAACGCACACACGCACACCCTACCCCTATGAGCACCTCCGAGAGACTGAGCCTGCATATCATCTTGTGATTTTACGAAGCCACCGTAGGCGCCTCGTAGTCGACGGGAACGTCTCCTCCCACTGAACGTGTATCGCCGGAAATCCTGAAATAAATCCAGAATAAATGCGAGCAGCAGGACTTGAACCCTGGTGGACTGGGGATATCACTGTCCACCTAACCATCCACATGAGCGCTAACTGCTGGGCCGTCCCAGTTCGGCGTCTCCGAGCGCTTCTCCGGTTTTGAGCTATTTTTATTTAATTCATTTTGGTTTTCTCGAATTTATTTTTCAGTCGGTTTTCTTCCTTTTCTTTTTCTTCTTAATACATGATGTATTTTTAAAAAATACATAATATTTTTTAAAAAGCGTGATGAATATTTTAGAAATACATGATGAACATTATATAAATCCATGACAAACATTTTTGAGTACACGCTAAACTTTTTTTCAATACAAGTTAAAACTTTTTAGATATACAATAAACATTTTTAAAGCATGATGAGCATTGATTAAATACACTTTTCTTCAAAATTCGTAACTTTATTTAAGTATTAAAGGACTGTGCTAAAATCCGAACGTTCGGATCATTACAACATATCCGAACGCATGCATGCATGCATATACTAGTTTTCACTTTTCGTTGCGCCATGTCCACCGGGTTAGTTTAATTAGAAGCTCTTAATTACATGCATGCAGAAAAAAAAAACTGATGATGTCAACAGATTCTTTTTCAAAATTGAAAAATTCAAAATGTTTTGTAGCTCAAACCATCGGCCGAATTGAAAAATTGTCTCACATAAAAGATTCCTCGCGACGAGACCTTCAAAACTAGATCCCATGTTGTTTTGTTCCGACGACTTTTTTTGGGTAAAAAGGTATCAGGCATGTACTACGTAAGTTATCACGTCTGCGACACATAAGTTACCAACCTGCTTTCATAGAAATTACCGGACATGAAAAATGGTCTTTCAACCTTTCTTCCCACGTGCACAAGCATGCATGCACTAGATGACAAAATGATGATGTCATTCTAAATTCTCCTTATTTCGAAACTTCATAATGTTTTGTAGCTCAAATCGTCGCTTTGGTCGAGAAATTGTTTTCACACAAAAGATTCATCGCGGCGAGATCTTCGAAACTAGATCCCATGTTGATATGTTTCGACGACTTTTTTTCGGGTAAAAAGTTATCATACCTGGACTACATAAGCTATCACGCCTGTTATTCATAAGTTATCATGTTGTTTAGACAGAAATTATCGGGGCACAAAAATGATTGCTCCAACCTTCTCTCTACATACACATGCATGATTGCACTATAGGGCCAAAAAGGCGATGTCATTAGATTCTCCTTATTATAAAAATTTAAAATGTTTTGTACCTTAAATCATCTTCATTCGAAATCTGTTTTCACATAAAAAATCTTGTCGCGACGAGACTTTCGAAACTATATCTCATGTTGGTATGTTTCGACGACTTTTGTTTTGAGTCAAAAGTTACCATGCATGTGCTAAGTAAGTTATCAACTCCGATGTGCGTATATTACCATGATATATACATATAAATTACCAAGTGTATGTTTTTCAACACCTTTTCTCCTGGGTCAAAAAAGTTACCATGGTGTTTGAACACGAGTTATCAGCTATGGTGTACATATATTATCATGCTATTTACACAGAAGTTACCGGGGTATATATTTCAGCACATTTTTTCCCTGAGTCAAAAAGTTACCGTGCGTTTGTATGTAAGGTATCAGCTCTATTGTCTGTATATTATCATGCTACTTACACACAAGTTACCGGGGTATGTGAGAGAAGCTCGCACCGGGGGCACATGGTGGGGAGAGCACCGCCGCGTGTGGAGCATCAATTTGGAGGAGCTCTCGTCAGGGCGTCTAGTGGAGGCAGCGCTGCAACGGTTGGTGGAGGTAGCGCCGCCACTCGTGGAGACGCGCGCCGAAGGATCGACGCCCAGCAATCAGAGGACTCTGGGGAGTGGCCGCCATGGGTTGACCGGTCGGAGGAGAGCCGAGCTCGTGCTGGAGGCGCGTAGGGGAGGGGCACCGCAATGGATGTTGGAGGGAGCACCTCCACACATTGGAGGATCCACGGATAGAGACAGGAGGATGCTAGGGGGCGTGGTTGGTTGGTCGTAGGAAAACCGAGGTGGATGACAGGATGAGGATTGGGGAGCGATGTTGCGCGGAGACGGGACCGTTCGCTTTTGGCTCGATTGTGCTCGTTTTCTCGTTTGCTCACGTACAGTACAAAACCTAACCACGGTAACTACCTGTCAGGAGCTGAACCTGAATCTGTCCAAGTGTTGATTTCTTCAGTTAGGTACCGTTTCATTTCACTGCTTTGAGTTCTGGCCGTTGATCTTCGATCCAACGCCACATGCATTACTTACACCGCTTCGGGCCCATAAGATGATGCAAGTAGAAGCAGCGACTTTGAAAAATTATGCAGATTGGGTATCCAATCAAGTAATCCTCCAAACCAACTAAACCGGAGAACAAATGTTGAAATGCCAACGGACCTCTATCTATTCTCTAATTCATCTGATCCCCCATGTTGATCTCCGCTCGGATGGCTCTGTTGAACCTAAGGGTCGTTGTTTGAATTCCTACAATAACTCTGCTATTTACTTTTGCTTTTGTCAGTTTACTACCCTGGAATGGCTATAAGAGACACAAATTGGAGCCTCGAGCTCAACTACCCTTGTATTCGGATTGACTTCTAGCCGTCGTGTTTCGGCAGGCCATCTATGCGCATCTTAGATGAAACCCTAGCTAATTCCCCTCCGAAGTTCATACTTTTCTGATGAAAATGCATATTCAGTAGCATTGCAAGTTAAGTTAAACTCTGAACTTGTATATAATCGGACATAGTATTGAATGGTGGCACAATACTTCATTTCACACAGCCTGTAGTTCCTGATACACATGCCCTTGCTAGGCAAATCAAGGACAATTTGCTTCAAGTCCAAGCAAGAATGGAACACTATGCTAACAAGAAAAGGAAGGATAGAGAATTTCAACGACATGTTTACGTCAGGCCGCAACCCTACAAACATGCTTCTCTGAGTATTCACCGCCATCTGAAACTTCACTCCAGATTTTACAAGCGCTTCTACTTGTGTCGGTGTCCTTGAACGAGTGGGCAACATGGTATGTCCTTTTTTTTTGAACCTGAACATGGTATGTCCTATTTAGTAACGAACATGAGCGCTAACTGCTGGGCCGTCCCAGTTCGGCGTCTCCATCACCGAGTGCTTCTCCGGTTTTGAGCTATTTTTATTTATTTCATTTTGGTTTTTTTGAATTTTATTTTTGAGTCAGTTTTCTTCTTTTAAAAATGTGTGATGAATATTTAAAAAATACATGATGAACATTATATAAATACACGACGAACATTTTGTAGTACACGCTGAACTTTTTATCAATACAAGTTAAAACTTTTTAGATATACAGTAAAAATTTAATGCACGATGAGAATTGATAAAATACATTTTTTCTTCAAAATTCGTAATTTTATTTTAATATTCAATTGAAACAGTATTTTTTGAGAATATATTACAATTTTTTTATATTGGTAATGTTAAAAATCTGACATCAGATTTTTTAGCATGGCACATCAAAATGTTTTTTTTATGGAAAATTACATTGTCGCGAGGATGGAAAATTGTTTTAGCAAGCATGGCAAATCCTTGATGTGTTTGGTTTTTTGCCATTGCTTACTAAAGGAAATTGCCGGCCTCGCGACAACATAATTTGCCATGAAAAGCTTTTGATTTGCCATACTAAAAAATCTGACGTTTGACCTGTAGCGAAATCCTTTTATGTAAATATAAAATATCTGTTTTAGAACGAGTTAAATAAAATATATTTTTTAGGGCAATTTAAATAAAATATCATTTTTTGAGGATCATTTAAGTAAAATATCTAAGCTCCTCCGGAGGCGTCTGTGGCCGGCCCAGTTAGTACTGCGTGGGCTCCCGGGCAACACCTTCTAGGGCTGGCCCATGACCGTTACAACGTGGGCAATGATTCCATACCAGTACCACCCACGGTTTTCCACTTGCCTCAAAAAAAAAAAAAAAACCCCACGGTTCTCCACTCACCCACGGCGCCCGGCGACATGGCGGCCGTGCGCCTATCCCCACGCCTCCTCTCTCTCGCGTGAGCCCCCCTCTCTCTCTCTGCTGCAACTCCTCGCCGCCGCGGCCGCATACGCCGGCCGCCTCGCCTCGCTCCGGCGACTCCTGCCACAGCCAGGCACGCTGCCGAGCTTGCGTCCCTCCGCTACGTCCTCCCCTCCGGCTGGTTTCGACACTCGTGCCCACCAGCAGCCCTCCCCCGCGGCTAGGGTTTCGGGCGCGGCGGCGCCTCTCACTCCGGCGAGTTCAACCCATCCTCCTTCCTCTTCCTATCTCTCCCCCTCCCCGTGTCTAATCTCTGGTCGGGTCTTCTCTTCTAGATGTGCAGAGAAGAGGGAGATCAACAAGTCCCAGATCCAGCACGCCTCCATGCCATGGACCCTTGACGAACGAAGCTTGAGGAAAGCCACTACATCTGTGCTCGGCCGCGAGAAGATGACATGGAGCTCGTCTGCCCACTCATCCACTTGTAAGGTCGCATCTATCTTCTCTGCTCCCCACTCTGAAAACTGAACCCCTTTCTCCTCTGTACATTTGATAGGTTGCAACTTTGTCATTTCAACTGGATAGATGGATGTATTCGTTTCGTCCTGCACTATATTTCTTGCTCAATTGTTGTTAGTGCTTACGTTGTCCTAGTAGCAGCGGCACAAGTACAAGAAGGGTTCCAGATTTCTCACTTGTGCAAAGAATAAGTTCAGTCAATCTAATATTGATATTTACACTGTAAATCCCTATGTAATTTCAGTGAATTCCCTTTGTAATCGTAGTGTTTGCAATGTAAAATTGTAGTGTAAGATAGACTAATAAAAGACTGAAACTACAGTCCAAATCATTGTTACTTAATTGAAAACATTTAGACTGAAAATATGCACTGTAATCACACTGCAACTTCAGTAATTACAGTGTAATTTAATGTGCATTTTTGCCCAGTAATGTGTATTCCTTCTCTTTTTGGTGGCCTGAATTTAAAGTGGTTTGGACTGTAATTTTTAGTAATGTGTCACTTCTAGTTTATCTGAATATTATACAAACCATTTAGATACAATATTTTACAAACCATTTAGATACAACAACCTGATCTTTGTTTTCTTTATTTTATTTTCCACAAGAAGCTATTTTTGGCTTACATGAAGGGGTGCATCCTCTTCATCTTGCAGGTATGACTCATGTCCTCGCATTCTTACTTCACCTTTGTTTCCTTCAGCTTCTTGATCCTGAAATTTTAAGATAAATTGAAAGTACTCAGTATCATGTTCTTAAGCAAAGCTACTGTTTTTTGCTTGACTTTCAGTGTTTTCTCTGACCTATGTATAGTGTCAACAAAGATCTAAATTACAAGCTGGAGATACATTTTTTGGCGGCATCTTACATCACAGTAATTTACAACCAAGATAGGCTTACAGTGTCTTTTTGATAGCAACTACAATGCATAGCTGCAGATTTTGTCGAATACACATCTGTATTTTGTATGCATGACAGATACTGGGGTCAAATAGAACAAGTAAATCATTCATTTTGTCTCCATCTTTACTTGAAGGACTGCATGTTCTTCATCTTTGTATGCCCCATGTTTTTGCTTGGAAGCTTCGGTAGTGTTATCTAGCTAGTCTGATTTATACACTGCATTCCAAAGCTGAAATATTTTTTGTAACTGAAATATATAGTCTGAGTTTCATTCAGTTATTTGTCACTTTTTAACTGAATATCTTTTTGTAACTGAAATATGTGTGTACTTACAGTGCCATGTTCTAAAAATTCCAGTCCAAATTGTAGTGTAATTTTCATTTTGTAATTTATCCTATGTAAATTACAGTGTAATGTCAGTGTACTTACATATTTTTACACTGTATTTACACTGTAACTCACTCTAATTGCCCTGTTTTTCTGGAATTTTCAGTGTGTTTTCACTGCAATATGTCACTGGAATATGTAGTATGTTCTACTGTGAACATTTTACTGTAAATCTTATGCAAACTCACCATAATTCCACTGTGTAAAGGGTGTTTTTTATCATGCTTTTCAAGTCTATGTTCATCCAACAACCCCATGCTCTTTTCTATTCTGGTTTCTTATTTTTCTTGCAAAGGTACAGTAACTTCCCCTCTTTTTTCGTGCAGATGCTAAGAAGGTGAGGGGAGATGTTTCTCACAGAGGGAGTAGGTTAAGACCTCACCGTCTGCTTCAACCGAGAGATTTGAAGAGTTGCAAAAGGTAATTTTGGGGCAAATTTCAGTGCATATTCTCATTGTATCAGAATCTTAGTCCCTATCTCCTGTATCATCTGAGCTTATGCTTCCTCTCCATTTATTCGCTATATCTATATGCCTTGCTGATGCTCATTTCCATCGTTGCAGGATAATGAGATGTTGAAGCGGCAGCCTGAATCCATGACACTGCAGTGCAATTGCACCGTTCCATTGAATATTACTCAGGAATAAGGAGATTTCTCAAGCAGATTAGCTCTATTTTTCCTTTTCATTTTTCTTATTATTGGAGTGAGGACAGGTAGAATGAGGAACTGTGTGATAGTAGAATCAGGAATAAGGACATTTCCATCACTATTGTGTTTTCTCGGAATTGTATGCACAAAATGGAATTGGTTCATTTTTTTTAATTCCTAATTAGCTAGTAGTAGCGTGGGGAAACAACTGCGCGCTACTAGTATTTAGGATACTAGTAGCGTTGGTATTATAGACGCGCTACTACTATTTCGTTAGTAGTAGCACGGGTTTGTGATAGTAGCAGCGTGGGTGGCACCCCGCGCTACTACTAACCAAGTTTGTAGTAGCACGGGTGGCACCCACGCTACTACTAACTTTTTAGCTGTAGCGCGATAGCAGTAGCGTGGGTACCCGCGCTACTACTAGGCAGTTTACCCGCGCTACTACTAGCCTTTTCACTAGTAGTGTTACTAGATCATTGATGACGCGCGTTGCTGCGTCTGTCCATTTCTCCCTAAAATTGATAGAAGTTTCTGCAATATTTTACAAAATGAGGAAACATAAAATTAAAGTTGGATAAACTGGCGAATATATTAGAATTTAGAAAGTGTTGTAACAAATAGAATATAGGCTTGAAGCCTCTTGTTTGGCTTCATCTATATGCCACATTCAACATGGATCAGTATATGTAATACTTACATAATACTGACGGCCATGGATCAAAAAATACTTACATGAATCAAGAGACATCTTCCATTTTCCACCTGAATTGCCAGAAGGCCAAATAAGTCATCTACATGCCAACAGGATTCAGAAAGCCACACAGGAGACAGGGGCAGGGAGAAAACAGACGCAAGAGTACAGTACAGACTAATGCTGACGGGCAGAGAATTGAAGCCTTCTGGTTGACTGGACTGTGTACCTCTGTTGCTTAGAAATTAGATTTATGTAGAGATAAAAATGGCAATACAACCAGGAACCCAATTACTTGAACTGAAAATCAAATATCCACATTAGAATCCCCATGTGTGAAACTGAATCTGCACAGTATAAACAAATAGTTACTTAACTGACGTGAAAATTAGTATTGTGAAGTAGAAGCTCAACCACAGTACCTTGTACCAAAAAATCTACATCTGAAATGAAAGTGGAAGGAAAAGTGGAATGCTTGCTGGTCACCGGCCAACGAACACAACACGGACACAACGACTGCAAAAGCTGATAGAGCCGGAGGGATAATCCTACCGCTTGGTTGTTGTTAAATTCAGAATGGGAATTAACGGCATCGTCATGAAGTGAAATGGAATCAGGTGTGTAGGGCAGAGTTTCACGATATACCTTAGCCTTGACCTTCTCCCTGCGAACAGCTGTCAAATGCATCGATGGCCGGGACATCGAACTGGAATCAGGACGCGAGAGTTCTTCGCCGCGCCGTTGTCGTCGTCTGCCTGTTACCTTCAAGGACGTCTTTATCAGTGGGCGTCCTCTGCCGCCTCCGTTAGGGTTGGAAGTGTACGTAGTACTGCCCCTCTTTCTTGGAGCAATTTGATGGGTAAAATTGTCCAAAATATATATGACGGGTGGGCCTGACCTGGAAATAGAGGGGAAAATTCTATTTGTGTCATTTTGTCCAACTCTCAATCAAACATGTGTCATTTTATCAAGAGGAAGTAAAATCAAAGTACCAGGAAATGTGTGTCATTTTATCAAATTGCTCTCTTTCTTGCGCATCGGCGGCATCTCGCTCAAGGCAGAAGCACACGTATGATTCACCCTCGGTCATAAGAGGGGAGGGATCGGGAGGGACGGGGTTTGGGGATGAGTGGAAACGACGGCTGCAAGAGTAGCAGCGGCCCAGAGGGAAGAGGAGATATATGGAGGCGGCTATGGAGGAGGCGGCGGCGGCGACGTACCTAGGTAATAGGAGACCCGCATCGTCGTGCCTCCTACTCCGTAAGTTTTTCTCCACATCGTGTCGATTCGCTCTGTGCAGGTCTATAAGGAGGTTCCTAGAGGCCAAATTTATCCTGAGCACACAAAAAAAGCGACCAGAGCAGCGGCCCAGGATGGTTAGCGATCGTTATTTGTGAACAGAACCGGATTTAGGAGCGATTCACAGCCCATCTAACGGCCAAAAATGCTTCAAACTGACCATCAAACGGCTCGGAGCGCTGATGCCCTGAGAGGGCTGGAAAAGTGCTCAGTTTTAATATATCTAAATTGGATCCCTTCTAAATACATTTTTTTTACAAACTGAGCCTGACTCATGGTTAGGATCCGAGCCAGCGTGTTATTCTTGGGTTCAGCCCAACGATTTTTTATGAACACACTATAATCGAAGTCGCTCACATACACCCACCCCTATGAACGCATGCACGCACACCCTACTCCTCCGAGAGACTGAGCCGACACCATATCATCTTGAGATTTTACGAAGTCACCACAGGCGCCTCGCAGTCGACGGGAACGTCTTTTCCCACTGAACGAACATTGCCGGAAGCCTGAAATAATTTGAGAAATAATGCGTACACCGATGTCAAGTCTAGAACTTGAACCCTGATGGGCTGGGGATACCACTGTCCTCCTGACCATCCAATCACAGGTTCATTCGCTTCAGCTTAACGATTTTTGTTAGCTAGGTACAAATGTATAGGTACTAGAGGATCTGCAGCCGGATATATCAAATCCGAACAGTAACCGGTCACCTCTCTTTTTTTCCGCTGCAACCAAGTACCTCATATTATACCTCAAATCCATACAATAGCATGCATCACAAGATCTACGCACAACGTAGATAACCTAAAACTAGCCTATACTACTCATTGTCAGAGATTTCAACTACCAATGCGCCGGCAGTGCCGGACGGACCTGCCTCCTGCTGGATGGCTGCGGGTCAGGGGGGGAGGTGTTCCAAGCAGCGGCGGCGGGGACTGGTGAGGGCTCGGTGAGAAAATGAACACGGAGAGAGGGGTAAGTTTAGATGCGTGCGTGAGTTGGCTACTAAGTCAGCGCCAAGTCAACTTTGACTTCGGTCAACACTGGTTGACCAGCCCAAAAACGATACCATGGTTGTCTTTTGACCTTTGTGATAAGTTGAGGGTGCAATACGACCGGTTTCAAAGATTAGGATTGTAAATCAAATCGATTGGTTAGTCGGGGTTTAAATGTGGACTTTTCTCTTCCGATAACAATGTGTTCTCAATATTGATAGCATCTTTATTACCATAACAATGCTCATGATAAGAAAAAACAAGATCATCATCAATACCCCGACCTGGCGGTGGCATGGGCTCTCGACCGATCCGTCACCACCGCGGAGATGGCCGCGCGACGCCACCGTCGCCTCGACCAATGCCGGCAGGGGCAAGGCCGCCGCCAGGGCACCGCGGCCGGGGTCGGCATTGGCTGCGGTGGCCCTCCGGACGACGTAGGAGGAAGCGGACCGGCTCCTTCGCGAGCGCCAAGCGGGGGCCAAACAAGGCTGCCGCGGCGGCCACGCGCCCTTCCGCCGCTGGAGGGATGATGACAACGGCACGGACGGCGATGACGGTGCGGGCGGGCAGGGAGGGCAAGCGTACGAGGTCGGCGTCCGCTACAAGTTAGTCTCCTAGGTTTTTTTTCTAGTTTTTAGTTAAACAACCGAAATATCGTCCATTTTATGTAAATTATGTCCGAACTATGCTGAAATCTGTCATGTTTGATATAATTTGTCTAGTTTATTCAACTTTGATTTGAAATGTATGTGAAAAGTTTTGAAAGGCTGGCCGGCGGACAGATACAGTGTCCGGTTTGAGTTGGAGATGTTTAGGGCCCGTGATAGAAGGATGTTTCATGGGCGAAAATGAGAGGGAGAGAAAGGTTCACAACATCGTTCACAATGAGCCAGGCTCTCTACTCCAATTCCAAACCTAGCACATGTTAAAAAAAACCCTAAGAAAACATGTAAAAAATTCCAAACCTAGCAGAAAGTAACGTGGGATGAGAGAACATTGTGCAGATATATGTCTTTTTTTCTGAGAAGGGGCATACAAATACGAAAATTCATGCTCTTGGCTCAATACCAAGCTGAAGAATGTGGTCGAGTGATTTTTCTTTTCTTTCGACAACCGATTATATTAATTTATCAATGGTACAAACTACAACGATATAGTGTATGCTCGTATTTGGATGCTACTACAAGGATACAAAGTGACCAACAGAAAAACAAAGAAAATGACGACTAGCTACATAGAATTAGTGTTACCATAATGGCCCTAAGAAAAATCAAAGATGCCAAAATAAAGATGAGAGAAGGAACAGAAAAATGATTCATCTAGATTATGCAAATTTACGGCGTCAATAAGTCAAAAGCACACATATATACATTTCAAAAAGAGTCTAAACATCCATCCGGCCTGACTAAACCCTAAACCAGACAATATCCATCGTCAGGACTGCATGGGGGGTTTGTCGAAAATCTCGAGGATAACCGATGGGCAGCTTGCTACAAGATGCTTGAATCCATCTGTTTCTTTGACAGCTTGGCGCACATCCCTTGAAGACAAAAACTCAAGACATGCCCTTTTCAGGTGCACGCAGTGGGGCAAAAACGACAAATCTGACCTCTGAACGAAATCAATTCACAAACTAAACTGTCCCGAAAAAAAATTCACCCAGCTGACCCTTTTGTGTGGCGCCCGACACCTAGGCGCCACACTACACTGTGCAGCGCCTAGCTATTAGGCGCCACACTTCTGGCCAGCGTGGCACCCCTGGGCCAGGCCATGCCCCACACCCAGCCGTGCAGCGCCTAGCCGACAGGCGCCACACCTGTAATGTGCAGCGCCTAAGAGCTAGGCGCCACACTTGTAATGTGCAGCGCCTAGACGTTAAGCGCTGCACATTGTCTTAAGGCAATCAGGCCTGCCCTCCCCCATCCGAACCAGCAGTTATCCCTCCCCTCTCCCCCTTACAGAGAGCAGCGGCGGCGGCCCTCTCCTCTCCCCCCTACATCCCCTTTCCAAAATCCAACAAATCTGAAGTTTTTAGCCTTGGGTTTCTTCCCTAATCCCTCCTACAAGGTAAACTCCTCCGATCCCTTTCTTTTCCTCCGTAAATTCGTTTACATTTTTCACATATATCCAAGTTATGGTGGAACCCTTGATTTGCTTGGATTCGAATTTGATATGAAAAATTGAAATAGTGAGTTGTGATTTAGGATTTGTAGTCATTATGGAACCCTATATTGTTCAAGTTTTGGTGGAACCCTTGTTTTGGTTGGATTAGAAATTTGTATGTAATATTGATATAGATTTGTGTGATTAGGATTAGTAGATGATTTGTAATCTTTGTGGGACCGTAGTATTTATGATGGGTATTGACAATATATGCTTCCATAGTGAAAACCTAGATTGTTGAGATGAACCCTATACATATTGAGATGTTTGTGTTGATATTTTTTTAGATGGGCGAGATGAAATCCTAGATTTGTATTGACAAGGATGCTTTCGTTCCGGAACCCTACATGTTGAGATGTTTTTGAGATGAGTGAGATGAAACCATTATGAAACCTTATATTGTTTTGGATGCATATGTGTTTTGTGATGCTTATTGCTATGCTTTGATTGTTTGTCTTACGCAGCCGCCACCGCCACCACCGCCGCTTCCCATGGCCCACACCTCCAGATCTACCGGGGTGCCATTGGGGGAGGGGAGGGGGTACCGAATCCCGCTGCCTTAGGTTTACCAGACGTTTCCAGATCTCCTGCAGCCGCTCGATTCGCTCTCGGCGGAGGCCCAAGCGGAGACCAGGGAGCAGCGCTGGAGGGAGCGGGCGATGCGGATCAGAGACGATGCTCTCTCATGGACGCTGTGCGTGAGGGAGTGGAAGGAAGCAGATTCGGAGGTGAAAGAGGGGTCAGATCTGAATTCCGTCGCCAGGAGACATGCTCAGGTGTGCAAGGATCGTGCAGATCGAGAATTGCTGAATCTCGCCTGGAGAATTTGGTTCGAGGGCAACATGGAGGAGAAGCGCAGGATGCCACATCCATCCGAGCCGCCAGTAGCGTTTGTCCATTGGGCAAAGCAAGAAGCGAAGTCAATAGATCGGACTCGTGCAGAGAGATGGGATTGCATCATAGGTCTGATGCCTACCCGCACCCCGCCGCCCCCGGAGCCGGTCGATCCCTTGCCGTATCGCTCACCACCGCCGGCAACGGATTGAGAGAGATGGGATTGTCGTCGTTGTTTGCTTAAGAAACTAAACTTGTCGTCGTTTTATTTGGTTGATTAACTTGTGAGGTTATGTAAGATGTTGAGAGGATGTTGATGAACTCTTAGTAATGTGCTACTTGTGTTTGAAGTGATGTTGAACTTGAAGTGATGTTGAAATTGTCTTAATGTATGACCAAATTGCTTTATGTGAGATTCATGTTATGTATTATCAATAAAAATATTGGATGAAAATGAAATGAACAGCAAATCTACTGTTTCTGCAGTGTGCAACGCCTTTGGCCGAGGCGGCGTCACACTATGTAGTGCAGCGCCTGACTCCTAGGCGTTGCATATTTGGATATCAGCAACAGAAAGGTTCCAGTAGTTTTTCGTCCAAAATTTTGTCTAAGTGTTGGTGCAACGCCTTTGACTGAGGCGCTGCACTGCACAGTGCAACGCCTGAGATCTAGGCGCCACACTTGTAAGTGCAGCGCCTATCCGTTAGGCGCTGCACATTGACTTAAGGCAATCAGGCCTACCCTCCCCAATTCGAAGCAGCAGTTATCCCTTCCCTCTCCCCCTACAGAGAGCGGCGGCGGCGGCCCTCTCCTCTCCCCCCCTACACCCCCTCTCCAAAATCCAACAAATCTGAAGTTTTTGGCCTTGGGTTTCTTCCCTAATCCCTCCTACAAGGTAAACTCCTCCGATCCCTTTCTTTTCCTCCGTAAATTCGTTCACATTATTCACATATATCCAAGTTATGGTGGAACCCTTGATTTGCTTGGATTCGAAATTGATATGAAAAATTGAAATAGTGAGGTGTGATTTAGCATTTGTAGTCATTATGGAACCCTAGATTGTTCAAGTTTTGGTGGAACCCTTGTTTTGGTTGGATTAAAAATTTGTATGTAATATTGATATAGATTTGTGTGATTAGGATTAGTACATGATTTGTAATCTTTATGGGACCGTAGTATTTATGATGGGTATTGACAATATATGGTTTCATAGTGAAACCCTATATTGTTGAGATGAAACCCTATGTGATGGGTATTGACAATACATGTTGAGATGCTTGTGTAGAAGTTTTTTGAGTTGAGTATTGTCAATGCTTTCATTGAGGAACCCTAGCTTATTGAGTGAGTATTGTAATGTGATGGGTATTGACAATAATGTTTGCAATGTGAAACCCTATATTGTGAATATATAAGATTTTTGTGATGATTGTTGATGTGCTTTCATTGTATATCTTAGATTAGTATTCAACTTTTGTTTTAGTGTTTACCGATTGTTGAGATGAATACATATGAAATAATGCTCGCATATTAAATAATGCATAGGGAGTATGGTAGTTAGCTAATGTATGTTTATTGTTTGAAATATGTAGGATGGTTTGGGTCCATCCAATTCAAATCTTTCCTAACTTGTTCCAAGACCTCGGCATAGCTAGGACTACTCTCAAACACCATGCCAACCTCATCCGGGTCCGGTTCAATATTGCCTTTCAAAAAGGCATCTTTGTCCACATGATGAACATAAACACATGTTCTTCCCATCCCTATAATAATTAAAACAACACAATGTTACATATATTCCATAAGTACTCATCCGAAGATTAACACACAATACAAAGCCCTACCATAGATAGGAAACAATAACCCTAACATCCACTTAACAATAACCATAAGCATAACCCTAACATACTAACAACCCTAACCCAAACCCCAACATAACAACACCCATAACCCTAACCCTAACATACTAAGAAGCCTAACCCTAGCAAATTGGCAAACAAACATCTCATATTTCAATACAAATTTCAAAAGCCATGAAAAACTAGGGTTTGCCCAAATTAACAAGAAAATGAGGAAATGTGAGCATTTTTTGGATGAAAACGAGGGGATCGGAGGAGATTACCTTGAGGGAGGGATTGGGTTCCAAATCCACGGAGAAAATCAACTAGATTTGGGGAAGGATTTGAGAGGGGGAGAGGGGGAGGGGAATAGGCGGGTGAGATGAGGTGGGGTGTGTGTGTGGGGGGGAGGCGTAAGGGAGGGGGGACCAGCCTACATTTAAGTCAATGTGCAGCGCCTAACGATTAGGCGCTGCACATTACAAGTGTGGCGCCTAGCTATTAGGCGCTGCACATTACACGTGTGGCGCCTGTCGGCTAGGCGCTGCACGACTGGGTGTGGGGCAGGGCCTGGCCCAGGGGTGCCACGCTGGCCAGAAGTGTGGCGCCTAAGAGCTAGGCGCTGCACAGTGTAGTGTGGCGCTTAGATGTCGGGCGCCACACAAAAGGGTCAACTGGGTGAAATTTTTTTCGGGACAGTTTAGTTTGTGAATTGATTGCGTCCACAGGTCAGATTTGTCGTTTTTGCCACGCAGTGGTGTTGCTCCGCTACAGCAAGGGTTGTTGCAACGGTTTTCACGTCGATGCTTTGACACAATTTCGCTTCGCACATCACCATCAAACTATCCATTCCATATCGATCAGCGGCAACCAGCAAGTGCTGCATCTCGTGTGTCTATCATCCGCATGCCAGTCATCCGGCAGAGAGTCTGTGTAGATGAAGTGAAGAAGTGCTTCAAAGATGGAGGGCTCCATGTCATCGATCTTGACGCTCTGCGCTAGAGTCTCATTCATCTTACCAAAGAGCTCGGCCTTAAAGACCGGCGACCTCGCCGCGAGCACACATCTATGCGTGGAGAACTACTGGCCGGCGACGGTGAAGGTCACGTCCACGCCTTCCCCACCCTTCAACATATCTAGGAACTGTTTGTGCAGGCTCGACTGCGGGAGCGGGACGACTATGGCCGTGCGCGCATCTTTCGTCCGATGCTCTTTGATGACAGTCAAAACGCATCTGATTGTGAAGTAGTCCTTGTTGAGGTCTAGCAGGCGTCGCAGCTTGGACTTGTCGACGAAGTTGTCAAGTCCCCAATCGGAACCAGTAGACTTGAAGGTACTTGCTGCGCTCCAGTCTAGAGAAAGAAGTTTGGATACTCTCCCATGTCGGTCCAGCAAAGTGAAGGTGTACCTGGTCTTCACCCCTGACGTCCCCACTTCTCCTTTGCGCAGAGACAGGAAGACTGATACCCAGGCAGATTTGTCCTCCTCCTTCCACCCGTCGGGGTATAACTTGAGTTCCCACTCGTAGCCGCCGACGGTGAACGCGCTCGACCTGACGAATCTGCCGGCACCCACGCCCTCCAGCAACGAGAAACCGGTCACCTCGAAGTTGTGCGTCATGGTGGCGCTCTCCGTCCAGCATCTCGACCATGTCTCGGCCGGGGGGCTGCCATCCTTTTCGTACCGCTTCTTAACCGAGGTACAAGGCAGGTTTCCCATGATCGACGTACCCAAAAGATAGGTACGTATACAGGTCTCGCCACTACTAGAAAAACTACTTTACGTGAGATACATTAGTCCCGGTTTGTAAACGGACCGGCACTAATGTGACCATTAGTGCCGGTTCCAACGGCTAGGCGAGCGGGCATCATTAGTCCCGGTTCGTGTTGAACCTCTAGTACCGGTTCGTGCCACGAACCGGGACTAAAGAGGTGGTGGCAGGCTGGTGTCAGGCTGGGGCCCCACCAGTCCCTTTAGTCCCGGTTCGTGGCACGAACCGGTACTAGAAGCTCACATTTAGTCCCGGTTCATGGCACGAACCGGGACTAAAGAGGTGGTGGCAGGCTAGGGCCCCACCAGTCCCTTTAGTCACCGTTCGTGGCACGAACCGGTACTAGAAGCTCACATTTAGTCCCGGTTTGTGTCATGAACCGGGACTAAAGGTTTTCCTATATAAACCTTCGTCCAGCCCGCGATCGAGCTCTCTGTTCTTCCGCTTTTCCTCTCCTCTCTGTTCTTCCCCAAAGCTCGAGCTCATCCTTCATTTTGCCCAAAATTTGTCAAGATTTGAAGGCCCCCCATCCATCCAAGTGATCACAAAGGTTAGCAACTTTGTTATTTCATCTCTCATTGGTAGATTAGCTCTTGCAATGCTCTATAAGTATAGTGATTTGTGGGTTTTAGTTTGGGAGTAATTATATGTGGTAGTTTATTTGATTTATATGCAATTTGAGCTCAAATTAACTCTTAGTTTGCATATGTAGGTGTGGTTTACTTAGTACCTTCCCGTCCCCGTCCTAACCACCGTCGATCGCCCGCACCGTCCCGTCGCCGGCACCACCTTGTTGAGCCTCTTGTTCTTATCTTTTTTATAAAAAAAAATCATGTTTGTGTGATTTAGATATATAGTTACTTGTATAATTTTCTTACCCGTACGTTGTTTGTTATACATAGTGCCATGACTTTGATATCCGTCCCCGTCGGCCCTCGTCCGGTTTATGATTCGGATGTGGTATATTCTCTTTTATAACTATTTGTTGCATTTCGTGTTTATGACAAATTATGCCCATCAAGTTGACATAGATATTTTTATCTAGGAGGTATGTGAACCGGAAATTCCAACCGACCCTCTTGTCGAGAGGTTAAATTTAGTTGAAAAAGAAAACGAGTATTTGAAAGAAAAATTGAAAAGAATTGAAGAAGAGAAGATGAAACTGGAGTTGTATGTTGCCGATGTCGTCGATGATCACAAGATCAAGATGGATGCAATGCGCTTGAAGATTAGAAAATGTAAAAAATATGCCATTGATAGTGAGGCTTGGTATCACTATGCTGTTGGATCAATTGTTACCTTAGTTGCGATCTTGATCGCATTTGTTGTTGCATTTAAATGCTTTAGCTAGAGAGTTTGTATGTTGTTTTATGAGAACAAGTGTGTATGAACTTGTATTAATTTGGTCTTTTCGGTGTTGTGTAATGAAGATGAGCCGGCAATGGATGTACGATGACCGATGCTCTCCCCAGTTCATTAATGGCGTGCATACTTTTCTGGTTGCGGCTGAGGCAAACAAGCGGGCGGATGGTTTTATGTATTGTCCATGTGCTGGCTGTAAGAATGATCGAAATTACTCTAACTCAAGAACCATTCACGTCCACCTGTTTGAGTCCGGTTTCATGTCCGGCTATAACTGTTGGACCAAGCACGGAGAAAGAGGGGTCCTAATGGAAGAGAATGAAGCAGAAGAGGATGACGACAGCTATCCTGGCCATGGGTTCCCTGAATACGATGGTACAACAATGGGGGAAGAAGCTGAGCCGGCAATGCGGGAAGAAGCTGAAGAAGAGGCATCAGATGAGCCCGCTGATGATCTTGGTCGGGCCATTGCCGATGCAAAGAGAAACTGCGCAAGTGAAAAGGAGAAGCTGAAGTTGCAGCGCATGTTAGAGGATCACAAGAAATTGTTGTACCCAAATTGCGAAGATGACAAGAAAAAGCTGTGTACCACACTGGAATTGCTGCAATGGAAGGCAGAGAATGGTGTATCTGACAAGGGATTTGAAAAGTTGCTGATAATGTTAAAGAAGAAGCTTCCAAAGGACAACGAATTGCCCGACAGTACGTACGAAGCAAAGAAGGATGTCTGCCCTCTAGGATTAGAGGTGCAGAAGATACATGCATGCCCTAATGACTGCATCCTCTACCGCGGTGAGTACGAGGATTTGAATGCATGCCCGGTATGCGGTGCATTGCGCTATAAGATCAGCCACGATGACCCTGGTGATGTTGAGGGCAAGCGCCCCAGGAAGAAGATTCCTGCCAAGGTGATGTGGTATGCTCCTATAATACCACGGTTGAAACGTTTGTTCCAAAACAAAGAGCATGCCAAGTTGATGCGAGGGCACAAAGAAGACCGTAAGAAAGACGGGAAGTTGAGAGTACCCGCTGACGGATCGCAGTGAAGAAAAATCGAGAGAAAGTGGAAGGACTTTGCAGATGACGCAAGGAACGTATGGTTTGGTTTAAGTGCAGATGGCATTAATCCTTTCGGGGAGCAGAGCAGCAATCATAGCACATGGCCTGTGACTCTATGTATCTATAACCTTCCTCCTTGGTTGTGCATGAAGCGGAAGTTCATTATGATGCCAGTGCTCATCCAAGGCCCCAAGCAACCCGGCAACGACATTGATGTGTACCTAAGGCCATTAGTTGAAGAACTTTTAGAGCTGTGGAGTATAGAAGGTGTACGTGCGTGGGATGAGCACAAACAGCAGGAATTTGACCTGCGAGCATTGTTGTTTGTAACCATCAATGATTGGCCTGCTCTCAGTAACCTTTCAGGACAGACAAACAAGGGATACCACGCATGCACGCACTGTTTAGATGATACCGACAGTATATATTTGGATAAATGTAAGAAGAATGTGTACCTGGGACATCGTCGATTTCTTTCGAGCAGGCATCCCGTAAGAAAGAAAGGCAAGCATTTCAAAGGTGAGGCAGATCACCGGAAGAAGCCTCGCCACCGTACTGGTGATGATATACTTGATATGGTCAAGGATTTAAAAGTAATCTTTGGAAAGGGTCCTGGCGGACAATCTGTTCCGAATGACGCTGACGGACGCGCACCCATGTGGAAGAAGAAATCTATATTTTGGGACCTACCCTATTGGAAAGACCTAGAGGTCCGCTCTGCAATCGACGTGATGCACGTGACGAAGAATCTTTGCGTGAACTTGCTAGGCTTCTTGGGCGTGTATGGGAAGACAAAAGATACACCGGAGGCACGGGAGGACCAGCAACGTATGCACGGAAAAGACGGCATGGATCCAAAGCAGTATCAGGGTCATGCCAGCTACGCTCTTACCAAAGAAGAGAAGGAAATCTTCTTCGAATGCCTGCTCAATATGAAGGTCCCGTCTGGCTTCTCGTCGAATATAAAGGGAATAATAAATATGGCAGAGAAAAAGTTCCAGAACCTAAAGTCTCATGACTGCCACGTGATTATGACGCAACTGCTTCCGGTTGCATTGAAGGGGCTTCTACCGGAAAACGTTCGATTAGCCATTGTGAAGCTATGTGCATTCCTCAATGCAATCTCTCAGAAGGTAATCGATCCAGAAATCATACCAAGGTTAGAGAATGATTTGGTGCAATGTCTTGTCAGTTTTGAGTTGGTGTTCCCACCATCCTTCTTCAATATCATGACGCACGTCCTAGTTCACCTAGTCGAAGAGATTGCCATTCTGGGTCCTGTGTTTCTACACAATATGTTCCCCTTTGAGAGGTTCATGGGAGTCTTAAAGAAATATGTTCATAACCGTGCTAGGCCAGAAGGAAGCATCTCCAAGGGCCATGAAACAGAGGAGGTCATTGAGTTTTGTGTTGACTTTATTCCTGACCTTAAGCCGATTGGTGTTCCTGAATCGCGGCATGAGGGCAGACTGGGTGGAAAAGGCATGCTAGGAAAGAATTCAGTAATATGCCATGACGGGCATTCTTGGGCGCAAGCACACTACACAGTTCTACAAAGTTCCGCCTTGGTGGCTCCGTATATCGAGGAACACAAGAATATTCTACGCTCCAAACACCCTGAGCAGTCTGACGACTGGATTACACATGAACAAACGGGGACTTTCGCTGGTTGGTTGCAGACACGTCTCATGCATGACGACACTGTTGCAGATGAGCTGTACTTGCTGTCCAAGTTACCATCTTCGACTATATTGACTTTCAAAGGGTACGAGATAAATGGGAATACATTTTACACGATCGCCCAAGATAAAAAGAGCACCAACCAAAACAATGGTGTCCGCTTTGATGCAGCAAACACCAATAGGCCAAAGGACACATATTATGGTTACATAGAGGAGATATGGGAACTTGACTATGGACGTGGTTTGAAGGTCCCTTTGTTTCGGTGCAAATGGGTCAATCTGACAGGAGGCGGGGTAAAGGAAGACCCGCAGTACGAAATGACAACAGTGGATCTCAACAATCTTGGGTACGCAGACGAACCATTCGTCCTAGCTAATGATGTGGCGCAGGTTTTCTATGTGAAGGACATGTCTACCAAGCCGAGAAAAAGAAAAGATAAGGAAGCGAATACATCATACGATGAGCCAAAGCGCCACATAGTTCTTTCAGGGAAAAGAAACATCGTGGGAGTGGAGGACAAGACAGACATGTCAGAAGATTATGAAAAGTTTCATGAAATTGCTCCCTTCACAGTGAATATTGACCCGAGCATCCAGTTAAACGATGAAGATTGTCCATGGTTACGGCGCAAAGGGACACACGCGAAGAAAAAATTTTGTACCCAAAGATCCCACTCTGGGATGTGACCGGCTTCATTGTCATCACTTTCTTCTCTAGTGAGTTTCCGGACTTATATATCTGGAAAGTCCCACTTCGGACAAACCGGAGGGAATCTTTGTAATAGTTAGGGTACTTATGTGTTTTGGCATTTGAAACGCGAAGAAATATTATGTCCAAACAAATTATTTCATGCATTTACTGATTTTTTTGAGCTAAATGACCCTAAAATTGAAAAGCACTACAAATGAACTCTGAAAAGGTTGAAAGTTGGCATGGTATCATCATTTCACCCACATAGCATGTGCTAAAAAGTTGAGAGGGTTACGACAAAAACTGGATGCACTTTGTGTACAAAATGGACAATCTCTTTCGAAGTATCAGGCTTTCGGACGAAAACTCATCTGTTACAAAGGCATTTTATTTTTTTAAATAATCTAAGAATTACCAATTTGAATATAATGATAAAACACACTAATATTAAACAGCGGAAAAAAGAATCACTGAAAAATCTATTTTTAAAGTAAAGTTATTCACAAACTAGTGATTCACACAAAATTCAAATAATTCAAATTTAAACTATCCAAATTTGAAAACTACTGGCACTAACAGAAAGTTTATAATTTTTTTTACCTAAAGCAAAAAGATTCACAAAGAAACTCTAAATAAAGCAAAAAACAACTCAGAAACAAAAGAAAATAAATAAAGCAGAAAAAAATGAAAAATAAATAAATTAAAAAAAAGCCCGCCTACTGGGCCACCACGGCCTGCATACGACTAGAAACCCAACCTCTAGTTGGGCCAGGATGCAGGCCCGCCAGGCCCAGTAGGCCCAACAGGGCAGCGAAGGTGCGGTATGCCCGGAAGGCCTGCTTTAGAGAGGAGCTCGAAGGAGCAGCCGCGGCGGGGCTTATAAACCAGTGCGGCTACCCTTCGCTGGGCGAGGTGGGACTAAACTTCCTGCACCGCGGCTGTGGCAGCACGAGACCTTTAGTCGCGGTTGGTGGCTCCAACCGCGACTAAAGGGGGGCCTTTAGTCCCGGTTGGAGCCACCAACCGCGACTAAAGGTCTGGCTTCCCGCCGCTTGGCCTGGCAAAAATTGACCTTTAGTCGCGGTTGGTGCCTCCAACCGGGACTAAAGGCCTCCGCATATATATACAACACTTGAAATTTTTCCAGTTTCTCTCTGCTTTCGACCACTACACAGAGGAGATCGCCGCCTGCCCCGACGCCGTCGCCGCCCCCGACGCGCCGCCCACGCCTTCGCCGCCCCCGACGCGCCGCCCACGCCGCGCCCGCGCCCGCCTGCCCCGACACGCCGTCCCGCCGCCCCTCCTCGACCTCGCACGCCGTCGCCGTCGCCGTCGCCGACGACTCGCTTCGCCTCGCCGGCCGTCGCCCCGCTGCTGTGAGCCCCTGCCGCCATGGCCGCCCCTCCCATCGAGCCCGCACACACACACACACATGCATGAACACACACACACACATATTCTTATTTTCTGTTTTTCTGTTTCTTAGTTTTTTATACTTTTAGTTATAGAAATGTTAGATGAAGTGTTAGATATATAAATGTTAGATGAATGTTTTTTAGTTTTTTATACTTTTAGTTATAGCTAGATAAATGTTAGATATAAAAACGTTGAGGAATTTTGACATTTGATCCAATGTATAGCAATTAGTATTTGCAAAAGTTGCATATTTTAATGTTGTATTTGCAAAAGTTTGTTATGTATTTGCAATTAATATATGTATGTATATAATAGATTCTCTTAGTCCTTTAAGGGATTTATCAAGAATGCCCCCATTATGGATGTGCACAAGTTGATCCAATTCTTTTTTCTGATCTCATGCATCTACCCTTCTATATGTCACGTTTTGTCTAGTGTCAAAGTATTGAATAAATTCATGGCTTCATAATTAGCCGGAAGTAACAGGCGCATGATGGTACAAAGTTTTTCAAAGTTGTTTTGGAACGGAGTTCTTGATAGAATAATTAGCTTTTTGGTACGAAGTTCAGCAAAGGCCTTCCAAATAGCGATATTCGGAAGGCTCTTGCTGAACTTCGTACCAAAAAGCTAATTATCCTATCCGGGACTCCGTTCCAAAACAACTTTGGACAGCTTCGTACCATCATGCGCCTGTTACTTCCGGCTAATGATGAAGCCATGGTTTTCTTGAATCCTTTGACACTAGACAACGTGACATATAGAAGGGTAGATGAGATCAGAAAAAATATGGACCATTTTCTGCACATCCAAAATGGCGCCATTTTGTTAAATCCCTTAAAGGTTAAGAGAATCCGTTATGATTCTGAAGGTTCCTCGTATATAAGAAATCACAATCAAGCATTTAAAAAATATTAAATTTGCATAGAATTTGTTCTCGACGTCAACGATGCCCGGCCCGCATCCTCGTCGTCGACTCGTTCGCGACGACGTCCTGCTTCAGAGGCGCCACGTTCGGGACTGGGCTCCGCTGGGCTGGCACTGGGAGGTGCTACCTTCAGGGGCGCGCAGCTTGGTGAGGAACCCGGCCCCGGGTCCCGTCGTCGACCCGGAGCTTCTTTGGTGGCGTTCGCGTGGGCCACTTTCAGTGCGGAGGCAGCTGGCCCCGCCGGAGGTGGTACGTCGCCGTGTCAGGGAGGAGGACGAGCACGTCTGTCGCTACATGGATGCGTTGGACGTCAGGTTCTCCAATACCTGGCAGGTTCTTCAGGGATCTCACCCGAGCTATGATCTTGTGATGGTTCCTTCTCTTTGGGTGTCCACCGCCCGCGCCTCAGGAACCGCGAGTGAACTAGATTCTTCGATAATATTCGATCTGTATTAGCTAGTGATGTTATATATATATATGATAATATTCGAGATGTATTAGTGATAATACTCGAGATGTATTCGAGATTATATTCGAGACGATGTATTCGAGATTATATTATTCGATAATATTCGAGACGATGTATTCGAGATTATATTCGATGATGCATATTATCTGGATTATTCGAGATGCATATTATCTACTATGATTCAGTTTTTCCTTATTGATTGCATGCATTCTAATTTGAATACTAAATTGTTTTATCTTTCTTCTGGATTAGTTAAATAAAATCTATGGACAATACCGGCAGAGAAGGAGAAGATGCTCTGTTCGACATCATACGCTCCCCGAACCCAGATGATCATGATGACGGCTCGCAATATCTGAACCCTTCGGGTGAGGGTATGATGTTTGATGAAGACGAATGAATAGATGAAGGCGACAACAATGATGACGAAGGAAATGTTCTTCAAATAACAAAGACCGGCGAGCTAGAGGTATATTTATTATATAAGCCATCCGGTGATCATTACATGTATTAATTGATTTTGTATATATTAATGAATCGATCTTTCTTCTTTTAGCCCTCCGGATCGAGCAAATCTTCTACAAGCGGCAGGGCAGTTCGAGGCCCGGCCAAAAGGTTGCAGGCTGGCGTAAAGTACAACATCGATGCCATCAAATCAAATGGCGAACCGCTTGAACCTAAGAAGAATGCGACCAAGTTCACTCGTCAATGCGGAGTTATTGTCAGGGACCAAATCCCGATCTCCGTTCAAGAATGGAAAAAGGCAGCAAAGGGAGATCCAGGAGTTACTTTTGTCGACGAAAGAGCAAAAGATCTGCTTTGGGAATCGCTCATGTCACATTTCACCCTACCAGATCATTTGACAGATGCAGATCTGGCGAAAGTCAGGAAGAGTGCTCTTAAGAAGATGGCGATAGCATTCAACAACCACAAGAAAAATATATGGGCCGCGTACGTCAGAGCAGGAAAGCGGACTCCAGAATTCAATGGAACACTGGAGAAGGCAAAAGATCACTGGGACGATTTCGTGAAGTTCAAGGAATCGGAACTAGCTCAGGAACGGTCGAGACAAAACAAGATTAATGCTGCGAAAAAGAAGTGGCACCATACTCTGGGGCCAGGTGGCTACCAGGTGGCCCTGCCTAAGTGGGATCTCGCTGAGCAAAAGATGATGGATGCAGGGGCACTCCAGTTACATTGGACTGGCCCCCCAGGTGCAGGACTTGGTTTTATGCGCATGGGGGGAAGTTGGACCCAGAGACATGGCTGATTATGGAGCGGGCAAGTCTTAAAAAAGCTCAGGACGATTTACTTGTTGCAATAGAAGAAGCTCGAACGGGGGTGTTCACGCCCAACAGAGAGAACGACGAGCTTACGCGCGCCTTGAAGAATCCTGAACACCCGGGAAGAACACGAGGCAAAGGCGTTGTTCCGTGGTTTGAGGGGTTTGCGGATTGGAACGCCGATTACAGAAGCCGTGCGAGAAAGAAGCAGCAGGAGGAGCAGAAGAGGAAGCTGGAGGAGGAGAAGAGGAAGGAGGAAGCACTCTTCCTTCAAGGCCTATACTCTAGTCACTTGGAGTTGGAACGCACTTTCAAGCAGCAGCAGGAGCAGCTCGACTCACTTAGCCAGGAAAGGGCGTCTCAGCGGCAGCAGGAGCAGATCGATCCAGCATTGGATAGCACCGTCCCATCTATGCCGAGAAGCAGCGTGGGTTCCACCCCGGCCGATGATGCACTGCTGGCTAGATACCCTGTGGATGATATCAAAGATAGGACTACTTGTGAGCTACACATGAAAGTGAAGAACCTATCCATGAAGGTGGCGGACGGCTATGCTTTAACAAATCCCCCTGAAGCAACCTTCCATTGCAATCCGATTCCAGCTGGCTATGCTCGTGTCGGGGTTGATGAAGTGATGTCAGGATATTACGAGCTACAGCTTGACATTCCTGGAGGTGACGAGGAGAGCACACTGGGAGAGGCCGTACATCGTATCATTCTATGGAAGAAGGATTGCATCGTCTTTCCAAGGCCACCGACTCCTACTGCAACAAGTCCACCGCCGCGTCAGTCGACTCTTCCTCCTCCAAGTCCGGCACCGCGTCAGCCAACTCCTCCTCCTCCAAGTCCGGCACCGCGTCAGCCGACTCCTCCTCCTCCAAGTCCGGCACCGCGTCAGCCGACTCCTCCTCCTCCAAGTCCGGCACCGCGTCAGCCGACTCCTCCGCCTCCAAGTCCGGCACCGCGTCAGCCATCTCCGTCGCCTCAGCAGGCTCCGCCGCCTAGGCAAGAGCGGAAGAGAGGCGCCGCAGCTACGGCGGCTAGCGGTACAACAGGCAAGAAATACAAATATGGTCCAAGCCTCAAGCCTCTTCTGAAATTGCCTTACCACCTGACTGAGGAGGAAAGCAAAGCCGAAGTGGCTGCCCAATTGAAGGCCCATTTTGGACCGAAACCGCCCCCGCCGCCAAAGGAGAAAGTACCTGAGGATGTCATACAACACTTTATTGATAATGCTCAACCCGCTGTCAAGCATACGGACTCAGACTATGAGCGTTGTATCAAGAAGTCATATCAGGCACAACAAAAGAAGGAGTCGAGCTCGAGCTCGAGCCAAGCAGTTGGCAAAAAAAGCGGGAAAACTGTTCCCCAGCTGGGAGAACAGGCAGTGCAATCGATCCCCCCGCTCATTGTACAAACACATGTGAGTACCGCCCATCAGCTGGTAATAACCGACGATCATAAAAGGCGGGCTAAAGAGGCCGGTCTCACTGTTGAACAACTCCTAGGCACCGAGGAACTCCCCGTGTTTAAAGAGGAGGAACTAAAATGGAAATATGTCCGCGGTCAACCTCTGGTCAAGCCTGAGCAGGTCCCGCTTCTACCAACGAGAATGTACAATTTGCATAAGTGGTACATGCAAGAAGCAGCAAAGACCGATCGAGAGTCCCTCATGGTGAAAGTCAAGGAAAAGCATTACTTCCATGCAAAAGATTTGTGGGTTGAGTTTGAAGAGATGTTTCAGTTATTCAATCAAGACGCACTCGACAAATCTATCGTCAGTTGCTATTGTCTGTAAGTGATTTATTTCTGTAATTTAAGTCTCTAGCTAGCTGTGCTCGTTCATTACCTGTAATTATCCTCACTATATTCTTTTCTGTGGTATTATGCAGAATGAAGATTGATGAAATGGAAAAAGCTGGACGCTATGGCATTGGGTTCATTGACCCAAATACGATTAATCAAAAGACATGGTCAATTGAATGGTCGAGAGAAGACACAGAGATCAGCTTGCTAGAGTTTTTGAAGCGACTAAACACCCAACCAGAAATACTACTTCCTTACAACTTCGGGTGAGTGTTACTATATTTTGTACTACAAATTCTATGTTTGCTTACTAGATGTTAATAAGTGTAGTTGATGAGTTATGCACATGCCCGCTTAATTATACAAACATGTGCGCATGCAGTTTCCACTGGATCTTGTTAATCATTGAAGTTGACAAGGGAAAAGTTCAAGTACTGGACTCACTATATAAAGAGCCATCCGAATACGAAATCGTGAAGGGGATGTTCGACAGGTAATTTCAATCATTATCGCACTATGTCGGCCTCTTTAGTTCATTTCCTGATATCAACTAATTAATAACTCCTTTATTCATTTTCTTTGCCGGCGGGCAGGGCTTGGCAAAAGTTCATCAAAGAGGTCCCCGGCCAATGGAAAGAACGACTGAAATGGGTGCGACCCAAGGTAATTAAGTAGTACTCCCTCCGTCCGAAAAAGCTTGTCTCTCAAATGGATGTATCTAGCACCAAGTTAGTGCTAGATACATCCATTTGAGGCACAAGCTTGGGACAAGCTTTTTCGGACGGAGGGAGTACTAGCTAGCTTGATTAATTCTAGTTTCAATACCATTATCATGCTTGATTAATTATTATCTGATTGAATTTTATTCTCGTAAAGTGGCTGAGCCAGGCGCCGGGGAATAATTTATGCGCATACTACGTTTGCGAGACCATTCGCATGATGACGTCCGAAATGGAAAAATCTGAAAGACAACGTTGGGTACGTTTGCCAGAACACTATCCACAATTTTTTTATCATGATCTAATATATATACACACAACTAATATATTCATCTTGATCTCCTTTAAAGCTGTGGGAGATGCGGGGCAAGCTCTTACCAACGGATCGCGTACGAGCAATTCAAGAGGAAATAGCGGGATTTTTGCTCGACCAGGTCATAGATCCCAAAGGAGAATTCCATTACAAGCTGTAATGCCTGCATGTAATGATCCGCAAATTGTAGGAGAAATTGTATATATATATATATGTGTATGTGAATGGTCGTACGAGAAATTTGATGATATATATATGATCGGTTCTACGAGAAATTCTATTTATATATATATGCATAACGTGTACAGTATGTAGTAGCGTAAAATATGTTTGAAATGAAAAAGAATTAAATGAAAAACACAAAATTAAAAGGAAAAATAAACGATAAACCCCTAAACCCCTATACCTTTTAGTCCCGGTTGGTATTACCAACCGGGACTAAAGGCCACCAAGCCCCCGGCACGGGCTCGTGCCACGTGGTGCCTTTTAGTCCCGGTTGGTGTTACCAACCGGGACTAAAGGTCCCCCAGCCCCGGCGCCGGCTCGTGCCACGTGGTGGGCCTTTAGTCCCGGGCCGTGTTGAACCGGGACTAGGGGGGGGAGGGGAGTCCCCACCCTTTAGTGCCGGTTCCTGAACCGGTACTAAAAGCCCTTACGAACCGGCACTATAGGCCGATTCTGCACTAGTGCGCGTTGGTCTTTCACAAGTCAAGCTGGAAGGGATCCGATCCACTTATATATACACATGCATATATGCCGTATGACGTACGTGAGTCGATCCCAACTAGATACGGATTAAGGTAACAACTGTATCCTGTACCCTGTATGGCGGATAAAAATCTCAACCGCATATCTTGGCGCTACGTAACACTTTAGGACTCTTTTTTTTTTTTGAACCGCTTTAGGACTCGAACGTTCCTAAAAGTTAGACGCGTCGCCCGATATTTTGGGGATAAGATTGTTCATACGCTAAGATCAGACGGTTCGCGTGGTATTCCCAGCCCACCAGGTTTCAAGTCCTGGTGCTCGCATTATTCCTAGATTTATTTCAAAATTTCCGGCGATACGCTTTCAATGGGAGTAGACGTTCCCGTCGACGACGAGGCGTCTATGGTGACTTCGTAAATCTGAAGATGATATGCCGGCCTAGTCTTTCGAAGGTGCTCATAGGGGTAGGGTGTGCGTGTGTGCGTTCATAGGGATGAGTGTATACGCGTATGTACGAGCGCTTGCGTCTGTACTGTGTTAAAAAAAAAGATCAGACTGTTCGCGTTTTCCATATCGAGCGGCTCGCAGCCGACCGGCCGAAAGTTTGGGCAGGTGGCCGGCGCCTATCACTTGCCAAGCGAACGAGCCAGCCATTGCTGGGAGGAGGCAACGCCATCGCATAGTTTTCGGTCTATGCACCCCACCTTCCCGTCGATAGGGTTCTGTCGGCGCCACAACAGCGTCTAGCTAATTATGATGAAATATAGAAGTTCAGCACTAATTAAAAACAGTTCAAAGTCGTAAGAAAAAAAACTTGCCCTAAATCAAAATTGATAACTATAATCACTCAAACCTCCTGGATGCATGCATGCTGAGTTGTGCTGCGAATGAATGAAGGAACGAACGAGTTTACAGGAGCAGATGAGCTGAGTCATTCAATCATATATCCGAGTTGAGCCAGGCGGATTCTTGGAAGTCTTGGAGATTACGCTCGAGGAAAGCGAGCCGGCAGACCCAGGAGACCCGAGAGATGCAAGACTGGATCTCTTGGAGATTCTCGAGCCAAGAATCTTGCTCGCGTTGGATAGCCTCCTCTATGATGTGCCCCATTTTGATGGATACGTAGAAGAAAAGGCCAGCCGCGGGCAAAAACACCAGGACGAGGCCGACATCCCGGCAGGCCTGGCTGTCCCTCGCATGGCGAAACAACGAGGTCGCCTTCGTCCCCAACAGCGCCAGCCTCCCTTGGACGCGCGTCCCCAACACGGCCATGATCCCTGCTTTCACCTGCATCCATCGCGAGCAAAGGAAACAATCTATCAGATGGAAATTGCAGAAAATTAGCAATGGATCGATCGGAACCAAAGACGGTATATATGGGAGAAATTGCTGGTACGTACCCGCGACGGCAGCTCGTGATGGTGGCGAGCACACTCTTCGTGGACTCGAATCTGATGCAAGCATCCTTGAGCTTCGGGCGGTGGTGCTTCTCGGCCAATGCCAGGGTGGTCGGGACGGTCTGCGCGTCGATGCTCCTGCACAGCCTCCACTCACACATCGCCATCAGGTTGTGCATCCCGTACCGGTCCGCGGCGACCAGCAGGCGCTGAAGCGGCTCGTTGCCGTCCACGCTATCCGGCAGCGCGCCCGTGCACGCGTAGTGGAGGAGGGCCTCGAAGATGGACGGCTCCATGCCGTCGATCTTGACGAGCTCCGCGGAGGTCTCCTGCTCCTGCATCTGGCCGAGGAGCTCCGCCTCGAGCGCCGGCGACCCCGCGGCCAGCACGCGCCTGTAGGCGCGAAACTGCCGGTCGCCGACGAAGAACGTCACGTCCGCGCCCTCCTCGTCCTCCAGCATGCTCAGGAAGTCCACCTTCAGACCCGGCGGCGCGCCCTCGACGTTGCGCGCCATGAACCGCCTCCTCGACAGCCTCAGCCACTTCCAGCGCAGGTACCGCTTCGCCGAGGAGAGATCGGCGTTGAGCCGCTTCCTCAGCGAGGAGAGATCGATGTTCTCCATGGCGGAAAGGCGGGAGAGCAATGGGAAGTTTTCCATGGCAGAGATCGAGGCAGGAGGGCAGAGGGCGTTGGTGTTTCGGCTATAAAAATCTGGAACTATTAAGGAGATTTCCATGCATCCGCTGTTATATATCCTTTCACGGGAGTAGACGTGCATGGTTTACTTTCTTCTTGTACAAGTAGACAGAGGCAGAATCCATTTTTTTTACGGGGAAGAGACGGAATCCATTTTTGAAAATAAAATACATACATACACCAGTTATAGTTCGTACCGTATAAGTACCTTAGTACCTGACTTGTAGACTTGTAGCTCAAGTTGAAGCGGAAATTAAAGGCAGTTCTTCTAAAAAAAATCGAAACCTGCCGAAATCTAGTAAACCGGTGAGATCCGGCCGCCAGATGTTTGATCAGTCGATTGGATTACTGAGGTTAGAGCATCTACAGCCGCATATGACAAATATGACCCCTCAAACGCCCGCGGACGCGTCCGGGCGTGTCCGCGGACAGTGACCGGGCACTCCTCAAATTCTGTCGTCCACATCCGTGTATCTCATATCCGGTACCTCATATCCATACTAAGCATGCAACGTATAACTAAACAACGTAGATCATCAAACAGACATGGAATCAGACATAGAAATGCACATTTCGATCATCAAAAGATCACCAACGGATGTCCAAATGATAGCCAAAGTTCACATAATTCACATAAACGACGGACAAGTTTAAACTAGATTACTAAAAACTTGAAATTAAAGACGGAGACGGCGGAGCTTCACAACTTCCTCCTCGCCGGCCCTTTGCCCTTCCGGTCGCCGGCGCAGCTGTAGGCGTCGGCGGCTGGTGGCGGATCGTCCGAGCCGTCGGACGAGGAGCCGTGGTCATCGTCATCGTCGGAGGTGTCGGAGAGGATGATGAGCCCTTTCAACCGCCGGACGGCCCTGTCCTGCTGCCGCTTGAGCTTCGCGAGCCTAGCCGCCTCCGCCGCTGCCTTCCGCCGCCTCGCGCTCGGACTACTCAATGGCAATCCGGAGCGCCTTGGCGTTCTTCCGGCGGAGCCGCCGCGCGTCCGTCTCCGCGGTCGTAAGCGACCGGCGGTAGACCCAATCGAGGAGCCGCGCGTCCACGTCGGGCTCCGCATGCATCCCGCGGCGGCGGCGCACAGACTGCTCCGCCTCCTTCCTCCCCCTTTCCCGCTGCCTCTCGCGGCGGGCGGCGCGCGCCTCTGATTCCGGCGTGCGCGTTCGGGCCGGCTGAGCGGGCACAAGCACCCACCGCTGCCCACGTGGGTGAGCAGCAGCCGGCGCGGGCAGGGGACGGCGTAGGGGAGGCGCGGATTGCGCAGGCCTGTCGGAGCTGCGCACGGGCCGGGAGGGGCCAGCACCGGCGTCCGAGCTGCGCCGGCGGGGGAGCTACGTCTGCGGCGACGCTGCAGATCCGGAGCTGCCCCCGGTCTCCACCTTGGACTGCTCCAAGGCGCTGCGGAGGGCCAGCTCATATTCTGGATCCAAGTCGGAATTGGAGCGGCTGCCGGAGCTCGACATTGGGCCGGATTCGATCGAAATCGGTGTGGGGAGAGGAGAGGACGAAGCGAGAGAGGAGAGTGTGAGTGAGCTAGGGTTTCAGAGCGATGAGCCGGATGGGGTTTTTTGTGGGACAGCCGTGGGGTCGGTGGTGGGCCGGGCTTGTCAGGCGGACGCGCCCGGGCCGCCCCATATCCGCCCAACATTTGGGCTGGATATGAGGGGTGCCGGTCAGTCCGGGCGTTTGAGGCCCGTATGAGGCGCCCGGCTGGGTCGATTTTTTGTGACCGGTCAGCCTGTCCGGGCGTTTGAGACGGATTTGGGGTGCTCGGCTGTAGATGCTCTTAGGTTGTTGTATCGTACGTGCGCGTGAAATCCACGATTTAAAAGTGGATCCAGCGGAGGACTAAGGGTGAAGAACTTGCAGCTCCAAGCGCTGGCTCTCCGAGTCAGGTGGGAAATGGTTACGTCGGGTGGATCCTAGCAGGCCGTGCCAGGGTATCCTGATGATCGAGGACAGGGAGGCAAAGATCGTATTCAACAACTTGATTAAGATAGAGGTGGGCACCGGCGAGAGGGTGTTATTTTGGAAGGATAGGTGGATTCATGGATTCACGGCCGCCAAGATCGCGCCGATGATCGTGGAGTTTGTCAACACCCGCGTGCGCAATACTTGGACTGTTTCTCAAGCTCTGATCGACAATGCGTGGTCACTGGACGTGCACGGGGACATCTCCTTCATGGCACACATCCAAGTGGCTAACCTTTGTCAGGCGATCGCCACGGTTGAGCGGAATGTGGATCAACCGGATCAATTCCTCTGGCCCGCGGACACAACTGATACCTATACGGCAAAATCTGTCTATTCCATGTTGTGCTTTGGCTTGATTAGATCGCCGGCGGACGCATGCATCTGGAGGAGCTGGGCACCCCTGCGGTGCAAATTTTTTGCTTGGCTCACCATCCAGTACAGACTTTGGACCTCTGGCAGGCGTGCTAGACACGGGCTACAAGATGAACCATCGCCTTGCTTCACTTGTTTGCAGGAGGAGGATAACGTGGATCACATCCTCATCCAGTGCACCTATGCGAGAGAGGTTTGGCACCGTTGCTTTGAGGCACTGCAGATTAACATCCAGGTCCCAGCTCAGACGGAGACTTTCAGAGATTGGTGGCTCGTAAAGAGGAGGAGCTATTCTGGTAGAAGCTTGCGCGGCTTTGACTCTTTCGTGATCGGTATAGCTTGGTCTTTATGGAAGCAAAGGAATGTGAGGGTGTTCAATAGATTGCATGATCAGAGATCTCCACCTCAACTCGTCGACCAGGCGCTTACGGAGGTCAGAGACTGGAGACTTGCTGGCTTTGGTGTTGGAGATCTAGATCCTTTTGTGAGAGAGTGACCTAGGATAGTGTAGTTGGTGTTGGTGTGGGGTTCACTAATCGGGTTGTTCGCAACTTGAATTGGCGTCTTGTAATTAAACTCTCTGCCTTCTATAAAAATATGGTACGCCATTGGCGTACTCTCGAAAAAAAAGTGGATCCAGCAAACATGTGTTCCATAATGCTCCCTATCAAATGTCTACTTTAGAAAAGTTGTTCCCTATCTTTTTCTCATTATTATTAAAGGAAAAGTCTAGAATCCAATCACAGTGTAACGTCCTTGCCTGCGACAGGGTTGCGCCGCCGGATTTGGGACTTACATCGACGAGATCTCACGGTTTGGGGGATCGGAGAGGAGGAAGAGGATAGGTAGGAGATGAGCAGAGAGAAAGAAGTTGGGAAACATTTTCATTCATCATGCCCTCTCACCCAAGGCTCTTTCTTTTATTTGGTCTTCCTGCCGTCGACCCTTGGCGCCTTCTCCTTGAGTTTCTCCATACTTAAAGTGCCCTCTCTTTAGGCACTACTGGACTTGGTGTGTTTCCCGAGTTCCCATGAAACTTGGCAAAGTCCAAAACAAACTCAGCAATGTCTTTGTCGAGTGAAACACTCGACAATACGAGTTGCAAGGGAATGGGGCCGATGCGTGGTGAACGGAAGGGTTCATCAAGCCATTTCTCGCCTTAACCCCTAAACTAAATAGGAAGAGGGGTACTTGACTAATATGGGGAAATTCCGTTGCACCTGACTGTGAGGAATCTCTTGATACCTTATGTTCACTTCCTAACTAGTAGCCGGTTTCCTGTCGCTGAAGCCTTTTCCCAGTGTGCAGAGCCCCAATGAGGAAGGTGTTAGTGATTTCTCATGGGGTCAATAATGCTAATCCCTCTTTTTGTGCCGGCAAGAAGATAAGAACCCAATTGCAACTGCATATCTTCAACGCGACTGCAACTCAGTGGAGTTTTCTTCAAGGGAAAGGTAGATGCATGTGTGCCACTAGGCACGCAATTGCAAGTGTCGCCGCTGACTCCAGCTGCATGTCTTCAATGCGACAACAACTCAGTGGTGTTTTGTCATGGGGTGTGGGTGAGCGTTGCATTTCTACCAATAGGCACACAAATGCAAGTGTCGCCATCGACTGCAACTGCACGTCTTTAACTTGATTTGCTTCTCATTCTCCTTGTTAACTTTGTCAAGATCTCTCTCATGAGCCTGATTTCCAACACCCTACCAAGATTTTGCTCATGATACACTTCCCATAGCCTGGCAAGGCACTTCTGCAGTATGATAGGCCAAGGTCCATCAACCCACTCACAACTGCATAGTTTAAACCTCGCTGCAAAAGCAAAGTACAAATTTGAACACAAATAAGTATAGTCATACTAATATCTAACAATTTAGCACACTGGAAACTATCTTACTACCATTAACCATATAATGAACTTGTATTTACTGTAAACACTAGCTAATTTGGCCAATTGGCAGAGACAATACAGATCAATGGCCAACTGATACTTGAGATCATCAACAAACTAATGCCTAAATTCAGTGAGAGATATACACTGACCACTAGCTCATTAAGCACTACTTAAGTACTGTTGAGTAACTCAGATGGAGGCATGCATTTACTAACTACTTAAGTACTTTTGAGTAGCTCAAATGGAGGTACACATTTACTAACTACTTCAGTACTTCTGAGTAGCTCAGATGGAGGTGCACATTGACTAACTCAAGAAGTTCATTGACTAGCTCATTACTTTTCTCATTGAACACTACTTTGTTAACACTACTCTGAACAGAAAAGGCACTGGTGCAAATTAAATTTAATGTGCAGCCTAGGTTCAGTCACACTACTCGGAAGGTGAGGACAACAATACAATCAACGAGCTACTAACAACTGGCTTTTGCTACTAACAATTTCCTACATCCATCACAAAGCATAAATGAGCACAATCACCATAAGCTTCCTAGATCCAAGGCTTAAACTGACTTTTGCTACTAACAAGTTTGTGTGTAACCTGCACAGAACAACCACATAATTTTCTCCTGGTGTCAATGCTTTCAAGAGCCACAAATTTGTTTGGCCTCATCTGGCGCGACATGCACTTTGGCTCCGAATCCAGCACAACACCACACCAAGATATGGCTCAACAACGGTGTCATGGTTCTCTTGCAACCATTCACAACAATATCAGACAAGGAATCCTTTCAATCCCGACAAATCAGAGCTCAGATCAAACAAATCCCCAAATCCCATAACTCTAACCCTAGCAGCGGAGATCACTTACGAAAACCTCCATGTCCATGTCGTCCTCCGTGCTTTCCTCCCGGTCCTTCCACGAAGGCATGGGTGAACAATGACGAGCAGGAGCGGCGGTGTTCGATACGAGAGCAGAGAGAGGGAGAGAGAGAGCGTGAGTGAGTGAGTTGCGGCAGAGAGAAGAGAGTGAGTGAGCTAGGATGGAGGCATGCATTTACTAACTACTTAAGTACTTTTGAGTAGCTCAAATGGAGGTACGCATTTACTAACTACTTCAGTACTTCTGAGTAGCTCAGATGGAGGTGCACATTGACTAACTCAAGAAGTTCATTTACTAGCTCATTACTTTTCTCATTGAACACTACTTTGTTGACACTACTCTGAACAGAAAAGGCACTGGTGCAAATTAAATTTAATGTGCAACCTAGGTTCAGTCACACTACTCGGAAGGTGAGCACAACAATACAATCAACGAGCTACTAACAAATGGCTTTTGCTACTAACAATTTCCTACATCCATCACAAAGCATAAATGAGCACAATCACCATAAGCTTCCTAGATCCAAGGCTTAAACTGACTTTTGCTACTAACAAGTTTGTGCGTAACCTGCACAGAACAACCAGATAATTTTCTCCTGGTGTCAATGCTTTCAAGAGCCACAAATTTGTTTGGCCTCATCTGGCGCGACATGCACTTTGGCTCCGAATCCAGCACAACACCACACCAAGATATGGCTCAACAACGGTGTCATGGTTCTCTTGCAACCATTCACAACAATATCAGACAAGGAATCCTTTCAATGCCGACGAATCAGAGCTCAGATCGAACAAATCCCCAAATCCCATAACTCTAACCCTAGCAGCGGAGATCACTTACGAAAACCTCCATGTCCATGTCGTCCTCCGTGCTTTCCTCCCGGTCCTTCCATGAAGGCATGGGTGAACAATGACGAGTAGGAGCGGTGGTGTTCGATACGAGAGCAGAGAGAGGGTGTAACATCCCCATGTATCAAGCTACAGTGATCACCCTTTTGATAATGCCAAGTTATCATGATTAACAGTACTTGATCATCATTTGAATCATATCTCATTTCAAATTCCAAATTCAAATTGAGAATTCAAATTTAAAGTAAAATAAAAGTTGTGAATTCTCAATCATCCAAAAATATTGGAAATATTGGAAATAATCAAGTAACTAGTGTTTTTTAGTTGTAAAATAAAAGTAAATTGATGAATTCCAAATAAAACAACATCACTAAAAATCACTAGATGACTCCATCATCCAAAAACAGTACCAAACAACGCCATTTAATCCCATTTTGTTTAAATAAAATTCAAATGAAAACATATGGACCCCAAACCTTTTTCTGGTAGTAGTTAACATTGCACTGTAATTATTGAGCCAAGTCACATATTTTACAAAACTAAAATTGTGGCTAAATTATTTACAAAATAGAAATAAAAAGAGAAAACAGAAAAGAAAAACAAAGAAATAGAAAAAGGCCGCTGTAGCTGGGCCTAAGTCAAACCGCGGCCCAGCTCATCCCGCACCTTCCCCCACCTCCTACTGCTCACCCCCCTCGCACGCTGTCGAACACGCAGCGCACGCGCGCCCGCACCCCCGGTCCCCCCTCCCTCCTTGGCCGACAGCGCGCCCCGCGCCCGCTGTGGAGGATAAGAGCCTCCCCTGGCTCCCCCTGACCCCTCTGGTTCCTCTCTCTCCCTCTCCTCCTCGTTTCCCCCACCTCACCCGACGCCGCCATGGCCTCGCCGCCGTGACGCACGCGGCCACCGCGCCCACCTCGCCGTCCCACCGTGCCAGCACGCTCTGCCTGCCTCCGCTACGTCGTCTGAGGCCACCCGTTGGAGCTCAATGCCGCTGCATCGTCCCCGGCGTCCTCTTCTTCCTCCTACAGCCGCCGTCGACTCGCCGCCGAGTCCGTCCTCCTCGAGCCTCCCCCGAGCCCATCTTGCTCCTCTACAAGCTCCCGGTGAGCCTCCGCCTCCTCCCCTTCTCTCTCGTCGCCGTTGCGTCGCCTAGCTAGCTCGCCCGCGAAGCCGTGCTCCGGCCGCCGCCATTACTGCCGTCGCCGCGCTCTCGGGCCCTTACGGACTTGCCCGACCACCGTAGCGCGCTTCTAGCGCATCGTAGGCCCCGCCTAGCCCCTCACTTCGCTCGCGCGCGCACTACGTCGTCGATCCCGAGCTCTGCCCGAGAACGTCACCGCTCACCGTCGACGCCGCGCTCGATTCCGGCCACCCCCGCCGCCACAACCGCCACCGTTGGACGCGGCACAGCCGTAGCTTTCGAACGTGATCGAAAACGCGGCAAATGGCCGCCTGTACGCGAATCCCAAACCTCGCCGGCGAAGAACCGCCGCTGGAGGGCTTGCCGACGTGATTCCGGCGCCGGCGCCGAAGTGGCTGCCACCTGGGCGCCTCGGGGCCCGCCTTGAGCCACTGACGGATGGGCCCGGTTGACCTGTTGACCGGGTCAACCGCTGACTGGGCTGGCCCCGCCACTGACATGTGGGCGCGCACTGTTTAAATGATTTTTATAAATAAATAAAGTGCTAATTATTCCGTTAATTAATTTAATTACTAAATTAGTCACTGACCAGTAGGGCCCACCCTCTAATTAATCTTTAATTAGTTTAAATAAATCCTAATTAGCTAGTGTGTCACTGACCAGTGGGACCCACTGGTCAGGTTTGACCTGGCCCAGCCGGATTTGACCGCTGACATCACATTGATGTCATGCTGACGTCAACATTCACTGTTCTGGATAATTCGAATTTAAATAATTAAATTAATTCCAGAAATTCAATAAAACTTTGAAAAATCATATAAAATAAACCGTAACTCGGATGAAAATAATTTATATATGAAAAACGATCAGAAAAATATGACGAATCCGAATATCCTACCCACATACCTGCCACACCCCTCTAACATACTGAACATGGAACCGTCCCCTCCGGTTTAGTATATCGATAATCACCCGGAGCTAGGAGAACACTCCCGGATAAATTCCCGCTCCGACTAACTTGTGTAGTGCTGCATCAGAACACCCCTAGCAATGCATGTAGGCATGTCATGCATTCCCTGTTGCATTGTTTGCCGTGTATTTATTGTTTCTTCCCCCTCCTTCTCTCCCGTTAGACCTCGAGACTGCCGACGACACTGCTGAGTACGACTACGTCGTCGACAACCAGGCCCCTTCAGCTGAGCTTCCAGGCAAGCAAAACCCCCTTGATCATCCAGATATCGCCCATTCTTTCTCTCTTATGCTTGCATTAGAATTGCTTCTGTTGTTGCTCTGATAGCTCCTATTTTGATGCATAGCCTGTTTTCATCGCCTGCTGTTGATACCTACCGGTTGTCCCATGATGCTTAGTTAGTTATGCTATTGATTCATCTGTGGCCCTTCACCCTTGTCCGTTTGCCATGCTTGATATCGGGCCGTGATCACTCCGGGTGATGATCACGGAATTGTATACATATTGCAATACTTAAACTGTTAAAGTCGGGCTGGCCCCAAGGGTGCCCGCGAGAGAATAATATTAAAGATGGGTCGGCTCCAAGAGCACCTGCGCGTCATGTGTTACCAAGTCGGAGCGACAGGAACCCTGTTCATTTCTGCGAGTTACTAAACACGCCTAACGGATTTGGGTATTTGATCTGAGTTGGTTGTTGGCCATATACGCACTACCACCACGTGGGATAATGGTTATGGGACCCTCTACGTCGTATGTATCAGCCGAAAGCTCTTCAGATGCCACAGCTCAGAGATGCGGGCTGATTGTTGGGGTGGGCTGGTTACGTCACTGTGTATACAGTGTCGCGCCTGGGCCCCGACCACCCTCGCAACGTGCAGGAGTGCAAAGGGCGATGGCCCAAGACCCCTTCGCACTTAGGATTTAGACCGGCGTGTTGACCTCTCTGCTGAGCCTAGGTAGGTGTGACGCCCCCCGACCCGACAGTGCACTAATCATACACGCAAATGCGCACGATCAAGCCTAGGGACTCACTTGAAGATATCACAACACAACTCTAAACACAAATAAAAGTCATACAAGCTTTATAATACAAGCCAGAGGGCTCGAATACATAAGCTCGAGACCAAGCGTCAGCGGAAACAACATAATATCTGAGTACAGACATAAAAGGGAAATAAGGATGCCTTAAGAAGGCGAAAACAAACAACGGCTTTGATCGAAAGAGGCAAGGCCTCCTGCCTGGGAGCCTCCGAACTACTCCTGGTCGTCGGGGATCTCCACGTCGTAGTAGGCTCCACCGGAAGTGTAGTAGCGGTCGTCGACGGTAGCAGCTGGCTCCTGGGATCCGTCATCTGGTCGCAGCAATCGGGTATGGGGGAAAAGAGTAGCAAAGCAACTGTGAGTACTCATTTAAAGTACTCGCAAGACTGACATCAGAACGATGATAGTTATGCATTGATATCAAAGGAATGGGGCTATATCTTTGGACTAAACTGCAGAAATGCCAGAATAGAGGGGAAGGCCTAGCCTATTGAAGACTAGCATCTTCAGCGGTCTTACAGCATAAGAAGAGTGCATATTAGTACATAATTAAAGTAGCAAGCATGTTGTGATAAAGCCTAGAGATCCTTCCTCGACTCCCTGCGAGAAAGCGATCCCGGAGCTTACAGTTAATTAACATGTATCCAGTTCAAATTGTAGAAGATCGGGATACAACACTGAGCGTCCTGTTACCGTGGACACGGCTATTCGAATAGATAACTTCCCTGCAGGGGTGCACTACTGTTACCCAACACGCTCGATTAACTCTGGCCGGACACACTTTTCTCGGGTCATGCCCGGCCCCGGCTGATCGACACACCGCAGCCCTACCTAGAGCTCAGCAGAGAGGTCCCCGCCGGTCTACATCCTAAGCGCGCAGGGGTCCTGGGCCCATCGCCCTTTGCACTCCGGGTCGTTGCGCACATGGTTAGATCCAGGCACCACCTCTGTCCTGGATGGCGCCGATCCTGCCGTGCCGCAATGCTGAACTGGACGTCTGACAGAGCTTTCGGCTGATACATACGGCGTAGAGGGCCCCATTAAACCATTATCCCACGTGGTGGTAGTGCGTATAGGCCAGTGGCCAACTCAGATCAATACCCAAATCCGTTAGTGCATTGGGAGCTCGCGGTGACGATCAGTACTTCCGTCGTCCCGTCTCGAGGAAGTGCAACAAGGGCCAGGCCCATCCCTCTCTAAGGCGGTCTCTGCCTGCCCGACCGCGCCTCGTAATTATCTCGCGGGTACCCTCACGGTCAACCCGACTTCACATCTCTCGCGGGTACCCCTCGGGGTCGACCCGACTTTTCCCGGGGACTGTAGTAAAAGTAGGGTATCCGTGTGTTCATCACATCAAGGGGGAATCCGAGGAATCACCCTCGATGGATTCCTACTCGATGTAATCCGTCAAGGAGAACCAGGAGGAATCACCCTCGATGGGTCCACGCTTGAGGGGTTGCACGACAGAGTCATCATCGGGAAGGGGAGAGCGAGGAATCACCCTCGGCAATTACCACCGATGTGATATACTACAGAGATATCATCAGGAGTGCAATACGAGGTATCACCCTCGGCACTCGATAGTAGCCCTGCAGAGTCGTACAACTAAGGGGGTTGTGTGCGGTGATGTGACGGTATCTGCACTTCGATCACAATGATCGAGGTACTGGTAACAAAGCGGGGCAACATGGACAAGGGTAAGGGGTCACTGATGGCTCTATAACCAACCTATTCTAAGCAGTTTAGGATGACAGGTATAGTAGCAACAGCAGGTTACAAAAGCAGGCTATGCAGCAGAATAGGAGCAAGCAATTACAGTAGCAAAATCTAATGCAAGCATGAGGGAGAAGGAGTAGGCGATATAGAAATGATCAAGGGGGTTTTGCTTGCCTGGAAGCTCTGCTGAAAGGGGCTGGTCGTCGACGACGTAGTTGTACTCAGGAGGGTCGTCGGCAGTCTCGGGGCCTATCGGGAGAGAAGGAGGGGGAAGAAACAATAAATACAAGCAATAAATGCAATCACAGATGCATGGCATGGTAGCACGCTATTCGAGGAGTGCCCTAATGCAGTACTACGCAAGTTAGTCGGAGCGGGAAACATCTGGAGGTGTTTTACCAGCTCCGGGCAATTATCGGACAGACGAATCGGAGGGGAAAGTTCCATGTTCATCATGTTAGAGAGGTGTGGCAGGTATGTGGGTGGCATATTCAGATTCTTCATATTTTTCTGATCGTTTTTCATATATAAATTATTTTCATCCGAGTTACGGTTTATTTTATATGATTTTTCAAAGTTTTAAACAATTTCTGGATTATTTTAATTATTTAATTTAGAATTATCCGAAACAGTGACAGGTGACGTCATCATGACGTCAGCGGTCAACTCCGGCTGACCAGAGTCAAACCTGACCAGTGGGTCCCACTGGGCAGTGACACAGTAGATAATTAGGGATTATTTAAACTAACTAAAGATTAATTAGGCGGTGGGCCCCATTAGTCAGTGACAGTTTAGCTAATTAATTAATTTAATTAGGATTAACAGATTAATTAGCGTTTTATTTTATTTTTAAAAACGTTTAAATTAGCGGGGCCCGCATGTCAGTGACACAGCTGCCCAGTCAGCAGAGTTGACTGGGTCAACCCAGTCAACTGGACCCACGGGCCCACTTGTCGGCCACACAGGGGGCAGCCACGTCGGCGGCGTCGCCAGAGACGCGCCGGCGACCATTCCCGCGGCGGACTTCGCCGGAAATCGCGTACGGTGGCTCAAATCGGGCATGGCTAGGCTCTTTCGATCGGGCGCTTCGTCGAGCGTCGGTTGGTGGCGGTTGCAGGGGCAGGGGTGGTCGGAAACGTCGTCGGCGACGAGGTCGGGCGACGGTTGGTTCGAGAGCTCGGCAAAAACGGCGACGCGGGCGAGCTCGAGTCGAATGGGTGTGCTAGGGAGCATCTACACGCGCGGGCGAGCTCAACGGACACAGCCGAGTGACCAAATAGTCACCGGAAGCTCACCGGCGACGTGCCAGACGGCGGCGGGCTCGGCCATCATGGGGGCGCGTGCTAGAGCTCGAAACGGACCGCAAGAGGGAGAAGGGATCGGAGAGGAGCTCACAGCGGAGCCGTAGGGAGAGGCAGTGGGCTCGGGGAGGGCCTGTGGCGGCAGATCGACGTCGGCGATCACCGGCGCCCGAGAGGGGGAAGCGAGGTCGTGCGGCTCGTTGTAGAGGCTCCCGGCTCGGGTTCAAGGCGGAAGCCAGGGTAGCGCAAGGTGGCGGAGCCCGTGGACAAGCTGCGGCGACGAGAAGGCGACGGAGGGCGCGAGCTTCACGGCGGCGCGGCCATGGTGCCGTTCGGGTGAGGGAGAAGAGCGCGGGAGAGAGAGGGGGAGAGGGTTAGGGTTTGTCGCGGGAGTGCGCGGGGGATCTTTATCCACGCGGGGAGCCGTCGGATGGTCGACAGCAGCCGCATCCGCACGTGGACGGATGCGCGCGCACGGCCGCACGCCATGGCTTCGGCCTGGCGCGAGGAAGGAGAAGGCCTCGGCGGGCTGGGCCGATTTGCACTGTGCACTCAAGGCCCAGCGCGCCAGTGAGTTTCTATCTTTTTCTTTTTCTTTTCTTCTGTCTTATTCCTTTTCTCTCATTTGCAAAATGTTTAGCCAATATTTGAGTTTTGTAAAATATGTGACTTAGCTCAATAATTACAGTGCAATATTCACTACTGCCAGAAAATGATTTGGTGACCAGATGATTTCATTTTAAATTTTTGTTAAATAAAACGGGATTAAATATTGCTGTTTGGTACTGTTTTTGGATGATAGAGTCATCTAGTGATTTTTAGTGATGTTGTTTTTCTTAACACAATTGGTTATGGATTATTTCCTATTCAATGAACATTTTAGTTTTCAAATTTGAACAACTTTTATTTTTACTTTAAATTTGAATTTTCATTTTGAATTGGAATTTGAAATGAGATATGAGGCAAATGATGATCAAGCACTGTTAAGCATGATGACTTGGCATGATTAAGAGGTGATCACTGTGCTTAATACATGGGGATGTCACAGTAGGGCTGCGTCGTGTCGATTACCCGAGGCCGGGTATTACCCAGCAAGTGTGTCCGGCCAGATGTAATCGAGCGTGTTGGGTAACAGTAGTGCACCCCTGCAGGGAAGTTATCTATTCGAATAGCCGTGTCCACGGTAACAGGACGCTCAGAGTTGTATCTTGATCTGCTACAACTACAAATGGATACCAAGTGATTATTAAACTGTTACTACTGCTCTCGGGATCACTTTCTCGCGGGGTAGTCGAAGAAAGATCCCAGGGCATTACTAAAATATGATTGGTTATATATTATCTTGCTCTACTCTCTTCTGATGCTGCAAGAAATGCTTCAAGATGCTAGTCTTCGTTAGGCTAGGCCTCTCCCCCTCTGTTCCAGCATTTCTGCAGTTTAGTCCAAAGATATAGCCTCATTCCTTTGATACCGATGCATACTTAGTATAGTTCTGATGTCAGTCTTGCGAGTACTTTGGATGAGTACTCACAGTTGCTTTGCTATCCCTTTTTCCCCATACCTGGTTGCTGCGATCAGACGACGGAGCCCAGGAGCAGGAGATCCTCGGAGGAGCCTACTACGACGTGGAGATCCCCGACGACCAGGAGTAGTTCGGAGGCCCTAGGCAGGAGGCCTTCGCCTTTTCGATCAGTGTTGCTGTTTGTGCTAGCCTTCTTAAGGCAAACTTGACTAACTATGTATGTACCCAGATATTATTTGTTTGTATGACTTATGTATTCGGCTCCTCGTGACCCCTGGCTTGTAATATGAAGATTTATGTTTTAATTTGAGTTTAGAGTTGTGTTGTGATATCTCCTCGTGAGTCTCTGATCTCGAGCGTGCACGTTTGCGTGTATGATTAGTGCACGGTTGAGCAGAGGGCGTCACAGAGGGAGAGAGAGAGAGCGTGAGTGAGTGAGTTGCGGCAGAGAGAAGAGAGTGAGTGAGCTAGGAGAGAGAGAGAGAGAGAGAGAGACCGGTCCGGTATGCTTTGACCGACCAAACCGACCGAGCGTGCGACCTAACGGTCGTCAGCGTGTTGCTGTGTCCCCCCTTGGCCATGTGGAACTGACTGGTGGGCCACCCCTGTCATAATTAGGGTTAAAACGGTCGAAGCGGTACCTAACAAAATGTGGTAGTTTTTTTTTTTTTTGCATCGTATTACCGGTGGACTGGTGGTGTTTTGTCAAAAAAGTGTGGTAGTTTTTGAGAACCCTAGACTGTATTGTGGTAGTTCTGTGCTATATACTCGAAAGGGTGAGGACCATCATAGGGACGAGAGAACTTGTTGCGCGAGCACGTGAGAAGTGAGATGAGTATGAGCGAGCGATCGTGCTCAGATGGGCGCAAGGCCGGATATAGAATGCCCGCTTGATATATTTTTCTTTTCCACTTTGAGTGAAATACTCCCAACAAATACTTCTTCCGTCTCTAAATATAACCATTTTTGGAGATTTCAATACGGGCTACATACGGATGTATATACACATATTTTAGAGTGTAGATTACCTCATTTTGTTTTGTATGTAATCCGTATTGGAATATTTAAAAGGACTTATATTTAGAAACGGAGGGAGTATAAGACGTTTTTCTAGATCATGCTTATATTTCTTTACTCCGTAGAAGCAGTAGTACTAGTACAACGCAACACGTTGAAGGATGCGAACGGGAGGCCGCGAAATTTGATGTTCCGACTCTTTTGCGAAAGTTGAGCCAGATCTGACTCTACTTTGTAAACATTTCAAGATCTAACCTTTTTTCCTACCGCCGAAGTCGATGGCGGTAGGGTAAACCAGCCTACTGCCGAGGTCCTTGGCGTTAGGGGTGCACGCCCTACCGTAATTTTTTTTCTAAGTATCAAATACAGTGCCTGCACCCACCTACCGCTGAGGTGCCCACCGCCTAGGGTTGCACAGGCTACCGCCAGCCTGTTTGGCGGTAGGGCTGCACTGCGCTGATGTGGATAAGGTGCCTACCGCCAAGGGCCTCGGCGGTAGGCTGGTTTACCCTACCGCCATCGACCTCGGCGGTAGGAAAATGGTTAGATCTCGAAATTTTTACAAAACAGGGTTAGATTCTGCTTTACTTTTCAAAAAGGGTCAAAACACGAAAATGGGGCCAGTCAGGCCTCGCTAAGCATTGAAACAAAAAGGAGAGGGGCCTTTGCCAAGCAGGCAGAGAACGAATGACATGTCCCGGCCACTCTCTTTGCTCTCAACTTTCTTTCCCTTCCCTGCCCCCTGGCTGCCGCGTCGCGAGGGGACACGCCACACAGATCCCGGCGACTTGTCCCTCGTCTCGGTTCATCGGTGGAGTGTGAGAAAAGCCACGGCTCCATCCATCGAGCATTCCAGCGTTTTTACTACACCGAAAAGCTCGAGGAATTTTGACCACTGTTCGGGAGTATACAGCGCTCCCTTTTAGCAGCACCACACCGTTCAACATCGACAAAAGCCACTCTCTTTCACCGGGCGGGCCAGCCGGTCCTCCCTGCAACGCCTGTCTCCACGACTTGACCCGAGATTTGGCACAGTGGTGAACTCTGAGCTTCATTGATTCGCTTGCTGCCATGCCATGGAAGAGGTAGCACTGTGGAGACATGAACCGTGGGCAGCAGGACAAGAAGATGGAGCTGCTAGTTAATGGAGATGGCGAATGCAGCGCCGACGCTCCGAAGCCGAATTACTCACCCCGTCAAAAAGGCAGGAGGAGCATGATGAGATCTCCAATCGCAAAGGCTGCCACCGCGCAGCGATCCAAGCATACGCCATGTCCCTGCCGTGTCCCCCCGCGCCAGCCGCCAAAACAGCCGTCGTCGACCGCGCACGCTGACGCCATCCACGATCCAGCGCCAGGGCAACGGGCGACGGGGAAGCGCGGCCGCGTGTCGGCGTCCGGCCCGATCGAGCACCGCGACTCCTCGGTTGGTTGAACACACGGCCTGTGTTAATAAGTGCTGCTACCACCGGCACCGACCCCTCGGGTTTCCCGCCTCCTCCCTCTTAAACCCCCTCTGCCCTCTCCCTCCCATGGTGGCAGCAGCCAGCAGAGCACGACGCTTCCACACAACGCTTCCACTGCCGATACGACAAGTCGAGATCGATGGCGACGGACGGGGAGTGCTCCACGCCGGGGAAGGGGACGACGGTCCGGAGCCACAGCGAGGCGGAGCGCAAGCGGAGGCAGCGCATCAACGCCCATCTCGCCACGCTCCGCACGCTCGTCCCCTCGGCCTCCCGGGTACGTACCTGTACCTACGTCTACGTGCCGCCATGGGCACGCACGAGGCTAGTAGTGGCTCGAGTTCTATTGGCATTGGCGCAGACGGACGCATTTGGTGACATGGTTGGCCGCGTACGCTCGTGCAGATGGACAAGGCGGCGTTGCTGGGCGAGGTGGTGCGGCACGTGCGGGAGCTGCAGTGCAGGGCCAACGACGCGACGGAGGGCGTGGTGGACGTCGTTCCCGGGGAGACCGACGAGGTGGGCGTCGAGGATGACGACTACCTCCTCAACCGCGGACCGACGGCCGACGCCGTCGACGACCCCCGTTGGCGGCGTCGCGTCCGGGCGTGGGTGTGCTGCGCCGACCGGCCGGGGCTCATGTCCGACCTGGGCCGCGCCGTGCGCTCCGTCGGCAGCGCGCGCCCCGTGCGCGCCGAGATCGCCACCGTCGGCGGGAGAACCCGAAGCGTCCTGGAGCTGGACCACGTCTGCCACGAAGCCGGGCCAGCCAGCGACAGGGCGGTGGCGCTCTCCACCCTGCGCGCCGCGCTCCGCACCGTGCTGCTCAACCGGGAGGAGCTCCTCGCCGCCGCCGCCGCCGTGGAGGGACACAAGCGGCCGCGCCTCTCGCCGGTGCAGCAGCTCAGCTAGCCAAGCTCTAGCACGCCCCCATGCAACGCCAGGGCAGCAAAACGGAAGGGACAATGCCGTGTACACGACGACAGTGCCATGGCTGCCTGCTTCGTGTTGCTACAGGCCAACCTGCGTACGTACGTACGTGTCGTTTCGCCTGCCATGGTCGGTTCGTGTACTTGCAACCGGCACTAGGAGACCTGTCAGGTATACACTGTGGCGGGGGTTGAATTTTGCAGCTTGCCTCGTGTGGTGCACTGTTGTGTTCTATTTTTTTCATCAAGTTTGGATTGAAAAAAAACGACACAACAGTTGTGGTGCACTGTTGCACTGTGTTCTGTCCATCGGATCGATCGTTCCCACTGGTTTGCAGACCACCGCAATGTTTCGTCTTCCCCCTCCCCATCGTCATATTTAGGAACCGGGGGTGTTGGTTTTGGAGCGTGCTACATTCATCAACCGCTTGCGCGGGCGGGCAGAAAGTTTCATCTCCGTTCTTAGCCTTTCGCGCGGCCCATCTTCTCTCCTTGCCAACGACGTAGACGGCCATATCATCGGGAAGCATTGCCAAGTGCCCGCGACCACTCTTACCACGTTTCCCACCATATTCTTCTGACGCCCGCCACATTTACCCACCGCTCGCCGTCAATGGCTATTAAAAGGACGTCGCCATGGCCGAATAGCTCCCAACCTCCACTTCAATCCGGCTGTTCGCAACCACTTTCTTCGTCCCTGTTGCCATGCCGATTCCCCTGCTGTGACGCCCCGAGACCGATGCTTCAGATTCCTTCCATTTATTTCCGTCATTGTCGTGTGATTCGTTTGCTTGTTGCACTTCGCCATGTCATCGTGTGCATTTTCATCCGCATGTTTTCATAAAACTTACATCCGTTCGTAGTTGTCCTCTCCCCGTTCTTTCCGTTGTCCGTTCTGAGTCCAACCACACTCGCACGCGCCCGCGGCACCTCCGAATTATTATTTTTATAAGTCGGATAAAAATGTTCTCGGAATGGGTTGAAAGTTGGCGTGCGGCCTTATCATATTGTAGGTAGACCGCCTGCCAAATTTCGTCCCATTCGGAGGTCGTTTGATGCCCCAACGGATAAACTATAGCGGCACTATAGCCGGTAAAAACGTCGGACGTTTTCGTTGTTCCGAAGACCGTGCCGGGCTGCTATCCTCTCTCTTCTCTTGGCCCAATCCCCTCTACACAGCCCACCTAGCCCAGCTACCCCCCTCCTCCGTTCTGCGCCGTCCGATCGCGATCGTGCGGTCCAAAAATGGCCTCAAAACCCCTCCATCTTGCTCCCCTGCTATAAATGGACAGCCTTCTCCTTCCATTTCTGTCAAACCCTAGCCTCCCTCGTTTTCCGCGCCGCCCCAACCACCAGCCGCCACCTCGCCCGCAGCCTCCCACCTCCAGCCGCGCGGGCCCGCCGTGGCCCAGATCCAGCCTGCCGAAGCCCGTACGCCGCCGTCTCCGTGCCCCTCGCACCCGAGCTCCAGATCGGGGGAGGAGCTCCCGATCCAGAGCTCCGCCGCCTCCCTCGCGCCTCCCGTCGACGACCACCGGCGGTCGCCGGAGACCTCACCTCCCCTGCCTCTTTTCTCTTCCTTCTTCCCTTCTTCTTCCCGTGCCTCACCTCTCTCTCTGCCATCTCTTTCTCTCTCTCCCGCAGGAGCCCGCCATGGATTCGAGCTTGGAGCTCGTCGCCGTCGCCTGGAACCGGCCGGACCCGGCGCCTCGAGGTCAGATCCGGCCCCGGCGCCCCATTCCCGGCCTCCCCTGCTTCCACCTCGTCCGGATCAGGTGGATCCGGCGAGCTCTCCCTCGCCTGCCGTCCCCGCGCGCCCGCGTTGACCGATCTGGTCGATGCGCTCGAACGCAGCCCCGTGCCTGGACCGCCCCGTCCAAGCTCCGCACCAGCAGCCGAACCAAACGCGGGCCGGATCGTCTCGTCCCGCTTCGCGCCGCCCCGTTGGCCCATTGGCCCAATGTGAGCACCATCCGCCTATCCCTCGCCCGTGCGTCGATTTGCTATCCAACGCTCACCTAGTTTCAGGCCAGTGCATGTTTTTTTTTTCGTTCGGCGATTTTCCTAATTTTCCTGAAAACTGTTGTTTCACAGATTAGTCCCTAGAATCATGCATCTAATAAATTTTCACCCATGCATCAGATTAAAATGAATTATATATGTAAAATGCTTAGAATTTCATGTAGTTTCATAATATCCCACTTGCATCCATGTTAAAAATGTTTAAAACTGCTGTTTACATTAATTTGCTAAATGACATGCTAAAATGATTTATTTCATAACTAAATAACCGTAACTCCTAATTAAATGAACTTTATATGTAAATGGGGTAGAAAAATGTGTAGTTTAACATGGTGCACTTTATTTTGCTGTTTAAGAACTATAAAATTGTGTTTTAGGCAGAACAGTACCAAATTCGAAATTTACATATGGGGATTTTCCGGAATTGTTTTGTGTTGTTTCCGGCCTCATTTAAATTGCCTAGATAGGTAGATTAACTATGCTTCATCTCTTGTCATGTTTAACAACATTTAATATTGATGAGTAGCATAAACGGGATTGAACTAAATAATTGTTGTGGAGTTTCGTCAACATGCAACTCGTTGCATATTGAGCTTTGCTTAATGTGTAGTATTTGGTTGTTGCATCTTGCCATGCCATGCCTCTTTAAACCGGACATGCATCATATTTGGTTGTGCATCATGCCATGTTTATGCTTGTGTGTTTACCATGTTGTTTGCTTCTTTCCGGTTGTGCTTCTTCTCGATAGTTCCGGTTTCGTTGCGATTGTGAGGACTCGTTCGACTACGTTGGTTCGTCTTCTTCATGGACTCGATCTTCTTCCGGGCGGGATTTCAGGCAAGATGATCATGACCTTGGATATCTTTACTATCTTTGCTTGCTAGTTGTCTCGATGCTATCGCTATGTCACGCTTCCTACCACAAATCTGTCAGCCTCCCATATGCCATGATACAGCCTCTAACCACCCTTACCCAGCAAACCGTTGTTTGGCTATGTTACCGCTTTGCTCAGCCCCTTTGTTATAGCGTTGCTACTTGCAGGTGCAGTTGCAGGTTGTTCCATGTTGGGACATGGATATCATGGGATATCATAATATCTATTATTTAATTAATGCATCTATATACTTGGTTTTGGGTGGAAGGCTCGGCCTTTTGCCTGGTGTTTTGTTCCACTCATGCCGCCCTAGTTTCCGTAATACCGGTGTTATGATCCTTGATTAGCGTTCCTAACATGCTCAGGGGAATGGGACCCTCTTAACAGTTCGCTTTGAATAACCGCTTCCAGCAAGGTCCAACATTGGTTTTAACATTTGCCAACATATTAATACTGAATTAAATAATTAATTTGCATAGGGAGTTAGCGCTACCCGAGGATTCTTAATTCAACATAATACAGGTGGGCCAGTGCTGATGGTGCTGGTCCGAAACTAGAGCCACTTGCGGTACCTCCTGGGCAACTGGGGTCTTTGGTAACCGTACGTAGTGTTCATCCGGTCGTGGCCTGAGACGAGATACGCGCGGCTACTATCAGGGTGTCGGCACGCCGGGAGGTCTTGCTGGACTTGCGTTACCATTGTCGAAATGTCTTGTGCACCGGGATTCCGAGGATACTTCGGGCTATCTCGAGGTTGAGGTATTTCCACCGCAGCTTGTGTTGGTCTATGATGGACCAGGTTGGAACACCCCTACAGGGTTAAATCTTACGCGAAGCCGTGCCCGCAGTTATGTGGCGACTTGGATATTTATAACCTCCGGTTGTAGAGAACTTGACACTAATTCTAATTAAAATACACCAACCGCGTGCGTAACCGTGATCGTCTCTTTTTGAGGGAGTTCAGGAAGAGAACATGGTGGGGTTATGTTTGACTCGTAGGTAGGTGTTCAGAATCACTTCTTGATCATTATTAGTTTGCGACCGTTATGCGTAGATTACTCTTCTTATTCTTGTACTCGTAAGTTAGCCACCATATAATGCTTAGTGCTTGCTGCAACCTCACCACCTTACCCTTCCATACCCATTAAGCTTTGATAGTCTTGTTTCCCATGGTTATGGGATTGCTGAGTCCTCGTGGCTCACAGATTACTACAACAATAGATGCAGGTATAGGTAATGCGATGATCTGACGCGAGAGCGATGCGCGTTTGCTTTTGGAGTTCTTCTTCTTCGTCGATCTTGGGATAGGTTCCGGGTCGGCAGCCTGGGCTAGCAGGGTGGATGTCGTTCGTGTTTTTCGTTTGTGTTTCATCCGTAGTCGGATTCTGCTCTGCTGTATGGTGTTTGTTATGTATTGATGTATTCCTGTGATGACTGTATGTATTTGTATGTATCCCCATCTATTACGTACATGGTACGATGTAATGATATCCACCTTGCAAGTGTCTTCGATATGCGCTTCTATCCCTGGTGGGGCCTCCGAGTCCCTCGAGGATAGGATCGCATATTGGGCGTGACAAGTTGGTATCAGAGCCTCGACCGACCATAGGAGCCCCCTTGATTGATCGAACCGTTGGCGAGTATAGACGAAAAACTATTTTGAGTCTAGCTATATATCGGAGAGTAGGAATTCTTTTTACTCCTTTTCCCCTTCGTCGCTCTGGTGAGGAATTGTGACGTAGGTGTTTTGGTTCTACTACTCTTCTCACACAAATTTTTTTTAGGATCACGCGGGTATTTTGGAATCGTTAAGATATCGTTGTGACGGGAATTCTGTCTTGGTGCCTCCTGACCGTATGGATTGGACCCGGGGAGTTGAGCTCCAAGGTGTTCTTGTCACATTCGCTATCGTTTCAGTTCCTGAATACCAGAGGACGCCGACATCGAAACGCTTCTATACTTTTTGTGGTGGCAAATAGTGCCGTGATTTTTCCCCAGTACTGGAGGAGATAGCTCGGATAATCCACCGTGACTAGTATCGTTGTGTTTTCGAAGGTCTGAGGTAGACGAATTTGCGAAGTTTCTCGATTGTGTGTTAAGGGTTGCGGATGCAGTTGCAGCTGATTAGGTTCCTGGACCCGCAACCTGATCGCATAACCAAGAAGTTTTGGGAGTTCTTAGGTGGGAATTCAAGTAGTTACCTAGGATATATTTCCGACAGATGCATTATATGAGATTGGGGTTTGACGTCTAGTGGTCCGCCTGCTCACGGTCATTTTTACAGTGGGTCTCGTTGTGTCTTAAAGAGCCCTTGTAGCTTTGCTACGGTTCGGGGACGCTTCGTAAGTCATGTACATTGCCTTGTACGTGATGGTCGTTGTACGATCGAGCCCGTGTGGGCCCCACCATGAAAATTTCGGACGAAATCTCTATCATATGTTTGTTCCGGCTTATTCTGCAAGCCACATCCTTTGTTTTGTTTTCGTTGAAGTATTTGAGTTGCTTCGAAGTCAACAAGTGAGATCCATATCTTTCCTCAGCGGTGTTCTCATATTTCTATGGGAGTGCTAATCCTTCTTGTTCATCGAGTTTGTCATGTAAATTCTTTTCACCCGGTGTGCTTCTCTGCAAGTTGATCCGATTCTTTCAACATTTGCAAGATCAATTCCCAGTTTTCTCAACGGAGTTCATTTCATCCATCCTAAGTTGTCTTTATTTTTCCCACCCTCCCACCCTTTTTTCTTCACGGAGCCAGAGACCTCAGTCAAGTATCCAATTTATTCGTGAGAAGTCTGTCCATTCTTTTCCTTCAATGTTCTTATCCGACGATTCTCGTGAAGGTGCTTAGGAGTTCTAGTTCGTCATTTGTCAGTCTCATTTTCTTTCCGGTGGATTCAATTCAAGCTTCGGTGTTGATCATTTCCCTTTCTTTGATTCAAATATTTTCCCATGTTGGAAATTCTTACCCAACCCTCTCTTGTTTATTCACCTCTCCCTATTCATATCCGGAGTGCAGAATTATCTCAGAAGATTCATCTTTCCATTCAAGATCTGTTTGACATATTTCGAGGTTGTTATTTCTCTCAAGCCATTTAATTCAACCAGTGCAATTCCTATCTCAAGCAGTTGTTTCAACGGTGTTTCTTTTGAGTGGGCCCTAACCCACAGGTCTTTTCCCAGGATCTTACCTGACTCTCCTAATTTTTCCCGGAGTTATTCTCAAATTCTTTCAAAGTTTGACGTAAGAATGGTATCCATTAATCAATTGCCTTCTCCAAGATCTCTTTCAAATTCTTGTCATCTTTGGCTCAACCTTAATATTCTTCATTGTTCCGGAGTGTCTCAATAATTTTGGTGGTTCTCATCGTAATTCTCAGCATTTGAAGACCGAAGAAGAGATTCTCTTAAATCTTGTTCGTTCTCTTGAAGATTCGTGGTGCAAGCTTGTTGCCATCCTCTCAATTGTTTTCATTCGTGAGAAAGTCTTTTCATACCCATCCGAAGCATTTCATGAGTTTTTTCCATTTTGATCCTCCGAAGGCTATCATTTCAGAATTCTTCATTCTCAATGTTCATCTCTTGTTCTCAATTCTTCTGGTGCATCGTACAAGTATTCTCTAATAAGCGCGTGATCGCTTCGTTCTCTTGTATCTAAATTCCCTCAAGTATCTTCGTTCGTTTTCTAATTCTTCCTGGCGATTCATTCTCTTTTTATTCGTTCTTTTCAATTCTTACGGTGGTTTCATTCAACATTCCTCGTCCTTGTTATCGTATCAATTCATTTGTTCTTTCCATAATCCTACCGTTGTTTCCTCGAAGACTTCGCCAAGTTTGCGCTATATCTCTCTTTAATCTTTTCAAGAAGAATAAGTAGTGTGCAAATCCAGTGCTTTTCATCAATTTAAGTTTATGAAGGATAGACATATCATAATTCTTATTCTTGTTTCATCGAGGTGATTTAATTCTTTCTTCCGGAGTTCATTCATGATACTGAATTCTCGGTTCCAAGGTGTTCATCTTTTCTTTTCCGGAATTCCAAGTTTTCTCGGTTGTCTCGTCATGAAGCTCCATCTAAATCATTGCAAGGCTTCAATCTTATTCCTTCAACATCACTACCATTCTATCATTCTTCTATTTCCGGAGTTCTTCAACGAGGCTCTTCATAGTGGTTCGTTAAAGATTTCATTCGTTCTCGAAGTGTTCGTCAAGATTCATGTTGGAGAAGCTCAAGCGTTCTTCATCTTGCATTCTGAAGTGCAATTTCTTCTCCCTTGTCTTTTGAGGTGGTGTTATGTCTTTCTTGACAATGTCCCTTCGTGTTTCATGATTCACAAGTTGTCAGGAATGAGATATTTAAACCCATCATTTTTCTCTTCGTTCAGGAATGAGTTATCTTGGGTTATATTTCACCTAAAGCCTTCCCTAATGAATGTTGCTATTGTGGTGCTTATCAATGATCCAAGCTCTCCTTCTCTTCTCGGTGAAAGAGGTTTTCATCTCTTCGAGGTCTCAAGCAATCAATTCTTTCCGTTAGTGGCAGGTTTTTGATGGAAATATGCCCTAGAGGCAATAATAAAGTTGTTATTATTTTATATTTCCTTGTTCATGATAAAGGTTTATTATTCATGCTAGAATTGTATTGACCGGAAACTTAAATACATGTGTGAATACATAAACAAATACCGTGTCCCTAGTGAGCCTCTACTAGACTAGCTCGTTGATCAAAGATGGTTAAGGTTTCCTAACCATAGACATGAGTTGTCATTTGATAACGGGATCACATCATTAGGAGAATGATGTGATGGACAAGACCCATCTGTTAGCTTAGCATATGATCGTTCTATTTATTGCTACTGTTTTCTTGAATGTCAAATACATGTTCCTCCGACCATGAGATCATGCAACTCCCGGATACCGGAGGAATACCTTGTGTGCTATCAAACGTCACAACGTAACTGGGTGATCATAAAGATGCTCTACAGGTATCTCCGAAGGTGTCTGTTGAGTTGGCATGGATCGAGACTGGGATTTGTCACTCCGTGTTTCGGAGAGGTATCTCTGGGCCCTCTCGGTAATGCACATCATAAGAAGCTTGCAAGCAAAGTGACTAAGGAGTTAGTTACGGGATGTTGTATTACGGAACGAGTAAAGAGACTTGCCGGTAACGAGATTGAACTAGGTATGGAGATACCGATGATCGAATCTCGGGCAAGTAACATACCGACGGACAAAGGGAATTACGTATGTTGTCATTGCGGTTCGACCAATAAGATCTTCGTGGAATATGTAGGAACCAATATGGGCATCCAGGTTCCGCTATTGATTATTGACCGGAGAGGCGTCTCGGTCATGTCTACATCATTCCCGAACCCGTAGGGTCCGCACGCTTAACGTTCGTTGACGATATAGTGTTATATGAGTTATGTGAATTGGTAACCGAATGTTGTTCGGAGTCCCGGATGAGATCCCGGATGTCACGAGGAGTCTCGGAATGGTCGAGAGGTAAAGATTTATATATGGGAAGTCAGATTTTAGGTTCCGGAAAAAGGTGCAGTTTTTTCGGTATTGTACCGGGAAGCTTCCAGAAGGTTCCGGAGGATTCTGGAGGGGTCCGGAAGTCCACAAGTGGGTCCACCACGTCCCAAGGGCTGGCATGGGCTAAGGGGAGGCACCCTGGCCTTATTGGGCCAGGCGCACCAAGTCCTCAAAAGCCCACGCAGCTAGGGAAGGAAAAAAAGGAGAGTCCTAGTAGGAATAGGATTGGACTTTGGAGTCCAAGTCCACGTGTGTACTATTCACGCGGTACTGTTCACGTGGTACTATTCATGTGGTAGTGTTCACGTGGCACTATTCCTTCTACTCCAAGCCCCTACACATATATAAATAGAGGAGAGGGGGCGCCCCAAACAAGCCACAACATTGTCTTAGCCGTGTGCGGCGCCCCCCTCCACAGTTCCGTCCCTCGGTCATATTTTCGCAGTACTTGGGCGAAGCCCTGCGGAGATAGCATCACCATCACCGTCACCACGCCGTCGTGCTGCCAGAACTCATCCACTACCTCGTCGTCTTGCTAGATCAAGAAGTCGAGGACGTCACCGAGCTGAACGTGTGCTGAACGCGGAGGTGCCGTACGTTCAGTGCTCGGTTGGTTGGATCGTGAAGTTGTTCGACGACATCAACCGCGTTGTTCTAACGCTTCCGCTTACGGTCTATGAGGGTACGTAGACACACTCCCCCTCTCGTAGCTATGCATCTCCATGGATAGATCTTGCGTGTGCGTAGAAATTTTTTGTTTTCCATGCAACGTTCCCCAACAGTGGCATCATGAGCCAGGTCTATGCGTAGATGATATGCACGAGTAGAACACAAAGAGTTGTGGGCGGTGATCGTCATACTGCTTACCACCAACGTCTTATTTTGATTCGGCGGTATTGTAAGATGAAGCGGCCCGGACCAACCTTACATGTCCACGTACATGAGACCGGTTCCACCGACAGGCATGCAACTTGTTTTGCATAAAGGTGGCTGGCGGGTGTCTGTTTCTCCTACTTTAGTTGAATCAAATTTGACTGCGGCCGGTCCTTGTTGAAGGTTAAAACAACAAACTTGATAAATCAGCGTTGTGGTTTTGTGCCGTAGGTAAGAACGGTTCTTGCTAGAAGCCCGTAGCAGCCACGTAAAACTTGCAACAACAAAGTAGAGGACGTCTAACTTGTTTTTGCAGGGTATGTTGTGATGTGATATTGTATGAGATGATCATGTTTTGTAATTTATCGGCAACCGGCAGGAGCCTTATGGTTGTCTCTTTATTGTATGAAATGCAAGCGCCATGTAATTGCTTTACTTTATCGCTATGCGTTAGCAATAGTTGGCGAGACGACCACGACGCAACGATGGAGATCAAGGTGTCGAGCCGGTGACGATGGAGATCATGACGATGCTTTGGAGATGGAGATCAAAAGCACAAGATGATGATGGCCATATCATGTCACATATTTTGATTGCATGTGATGTTTATCCTTTATGCATCTTATTTTTCTTAGAACGACGGTAGCATTATAAGATGACCCCTTCACTAAATTTCAAGATAAAAGTGTTCTCCCCGAGTATGCACCGTTGCTAAAGTTCGTCGTTTCGAAGCACCTCGTGATGATCGGGTGTGATAGATTCTACGTTCACATACAATGGGTGTAAGCCAGTTTTACACAAGCAGAATACTTGGGTTAAACTTGACGAGCCTAGCATGTACATACATGGTCTCGGAACACTGGAGACCGAAAGGTCGAACATGAGTCATATAGTAGATATGATCAACATGGAGATGTTCACCATTGATGACTATCCCATCTCACGTGATGATCGGACATGGGCTAGTTGATTTGGATCATGTATCACTTAGTTAACTTGAGGGATGTTAATTTAAGTGGGAGTTCATTAGTAATTTGATTAATTGAACTTAATTTATCATGAACTTAGTCCTGATAGTCTTTGCAAATTATGTTGTAGGTCAATAGCTCGCGTTGTAGCTCCCCTGTTTTTGATACGTTCCTAGAGAAAGCTTAGTTGAAAGATGATGGTAGCAATTACACGGACTGGGTCCGTAACTTGAGGAATATCCTCATTGCTGCACAGAAGGATTATGTCCTTGATGCACCGCTAGGTGATGGACCTGCCGCAGGAGCTGCTGCAGACGTTGTGAACGCCTGGCAGGCTCGATCTGATGACTACTCGATAGTTCAGTGTGCCATGCTCTACGGCTTAGAACCGGGACTACAAAAGCGTTTTGAACGCCATGGAGCATATGAGACGTTCCAGGAGCTAAAATTGATATTTCAAGCTAATGCCCGGGTTGAGAGATATGAAGTCTCCAACAAGTTCTTCAGCTGTAAGATGGAGGAGAACAGTTCTGTCAGTGAACACATACTCAGAATGTCTGGATACCACAACCACTTGACTCAGCTGGGAATTGATCTTCCAGTTGAGAGTGTTATTGACAGAGTTCTTCAATCACTGCCACCAAGCTATAAAGGCTTCGTGATGAACTATAATATGCAAGGGATGGAGAAGACAATTCCCGAGCTCTTCGCGATGCTGAAATCGGCGGAGGTAGAAATGAAGAAGGGGCATCAAGTGTTGATGGTTAACAAGACCACTAGTTTCAAGAAAAAGGGCAAGGGAAAGAAGGGGAACTTCAAGAAGAACGGCAAGCAAGCTGCCGCTCCCACGAAGAAACCCAAAGTTGGACCCAAGCCTGAAACTGAGTGCTTCTACTGCAAAGGAACTGGTCACTGGAAGCGGAACTGCCCCAAGTATTTGGCGGATAAGAAGGATGGCAAAGTGAACAAAGGTATATTTGATATACATGTTATTGATATGTACCTCACTAGTGCTCGTAGCAGCGTCTGGGTATTTGATACCGATTCAGTTGCTAATATTAGTAACTTGAAGCAGGAGCTGCAGAGTAACGGAGACTAGCTGAGGGCGAGGTGACGATATGTGTTGGAAATGTCTCCAAGATTGATATGATCAATATCGACACGCTCGTAATACCTTCGGGATTAGTATTAAACCTAAATAATGGTTATTTGGTGCTTGCGTTGAGCATAAAACATTATATCTGGATATTGTTTATTGCAAGACGGTTATTCATTTAAGTCAGAGAATAATGGTTATTCTGTTTATATGAATAATATCCCTCGTGATCATGCACCCTTGTGAATGGTTTATTCTTGTTGAATCTCGATCGTAGTGATACACATATTCATAATATTGATGCCAAAAGATGCAAAGTTGATAATGATAGTGCAACATACTTGTGGCATTGCCGTTTAGGTCATATTGGTGTAAAGCGCATGAAGAAACTCCATGCTGATGGACTTTTGGAATCTCTTGATTATGAATCATTTGATACTTGCGAACCATGCCTCATGGGCAAGATGACTAAAACTCCGTTCTTCGGAACAATGGAGCGAGCTACTGATTTGTTGGAAATAATACATACCGATGTATGCGGTCCGATGAATGTTGAAGCACGCGGCGGGTATCGTTATTTTCTAACCTTCACAGATGATTTGAGTAGGTATGGGTATATCTACTTGATGAAACACAAGTCTGAAACATTTGAAAAGTTCAAAGAATTTCAGAGTGAAGTAGAGAATCATCGTAACAAGAAAATAAAGTTTCTACGATCCGATCGCGGAGGCGAATATTTGAGTTATGAGTTTGGCCTTCATTTAAGAAAATGTGGAATTGTTTCACAACTCACGCCACCTGGAACACCACAGCGTAATGGTGTGTCTGAACGTCGTAACCATAGTTTATTGGATATGGTGCGTTCTATGATGTCTCTTACCGATTTGCCACTATCGTTTTGGGGTTATGCATTAAAGACAGCTGTAGTCACGTTAAATAGGGCACCGTCTAAATCCGTTGAGACGACACCGTATGAACTGTGGTTTGGCAAGAAACCTAAGCTGTCGTTTTTTAAAGTTTGGAGATGCGATGCTTATGTGAAAAAGCTTCAACCTGATAAGCTCGAACCCAAAGCGGAGAAGTGCGTCTTCATAGGATACCCTAAAGAAACAATTGGGTACACCTTCTACCACAGATCCGAAGGCAAGGTCTTTGTTGCCAAGAATGGGTCCTTTCTAGAGAAGGAGTTTCTCTCGAAAGAAGTGAGTGGGAGGAAAGTAGAACTTGATGAGGTAATTGTACCTTCTCTCGAATTGGAAAGTAGCTCATCAGAGAAAACCGTTCCCGTGATGCCTACACCAATAAGAGAGGAAGATAATGGTGAAGATCATGAAACTTCAGATCAAGTTACTACTGAACCTCGTAGGTCAACCAGAGTACGTTCCGCACCAGAGTGGTACGATAATCTTGTTCTGGAAGTCATGTTGTTAGATAACGGCGAACCTACGAACTATGAAGAAGCTATGATGAGCCCAGATTCCGACAAATGGCTTGAGGCCATGAAATCTGAGATAGGATCCATGTATGAGAACAAAGTATGGACTTTGGTGGACTTGCCCGATGATCGGCAAGCCATTGAGAATAAATGGATTTTTAAGAGGAAGACAAACGCTGATGGTAATATCACTGTCTACAAAGCTCGACTTGTCGCGAAAGGTTTTCGACAAGTTCAAGGGGTTGACTACGATGAGACTTTCTCACCCGTAGCGATGCTTAAGTCTGTCCGAATCATGTTAGCAATTGCCGCATTTTATGATCTGGCAAATGGATGTCAAAACTGCATTCCTTAATGGTTTTCTCAAAGAAGAGTTGTATATGATGCAACCAAAAGGTTTTGTCGATCCTAAGGGTGCTAACAAAGTGTGCAAGCTCCAGCGATCCATCGATGGACTGGGGCAAGCATCTCGGAGTTGGAATATACGCTTTGATGAGGTGATCAAAGCATATGGTTTTGTACAGACTTACGGTGAAGCCTGTATTTACAAGAAAGTGAGTGGGAGCTCTGTAGCATTTCTAATATTATATGTGGATGCCATATTGTTGATTGGAAATGATATAGAATTTCTGGATGGCATAAAAGGATACTTGAATGAAAGACCTCGGTGAAGCTGCTTATATATTGGGCATCAAGATCTATAGAGATAGATCAAGACGCTTGATAAGACTTTCAATGAGTACATACCTTGACAAGATTTTGAAGGAGTTCAAAATGGATCAGTCAAAGAAGGAGTTCTTGCCTGTATTGTAAGGTGTAAAGTTGAGTAAGACTCAAAGCTCGACCACGGCAGAAGATAGAGAGAGAATGAAAGTCATTCCCTATGCCTCAGCCATAGGTTCTATAATGTATGCCATGCTGTGTACCACACCTAATGTGTGCCTTGCCACGTGTCTGGCAAAGGGGGTACAAGAGTGATCCAGGAGTGGATCACTGGACAGCGGTCAAAATTATCCTTAGTAACTAAAGAACTAAGGAAATGTTTCTCGATTATGGAGGTGATAAAGAGTTCGTCGTAAAGGGTTACGTCGATGCAAGCTTTGACACCAATCTGGATATCTCTGAGTAGCAAACCGGATACGTATAATGGAGCAGTCATTTGGAATAGCTCCAAGTAAAGCGTGATAGCAGCATCTACAGTATGACATAAGGATTTGCAAAGTACACATGGGTCTTAATATTGCAGACCCATTGACTAAAATTCTCTCTCACGAGCAAAACATGATCACACCTTAGAACTCTTTGAGTGTTAATCACATGACGATGTGAACTAGATTATTGACTCTAGTGAACTCTTGGGTGTTAATCACATGGCGATGTGAACTAGATTATTGACTCTAGTGCAAGTGGGAGACTGATGGAAATATGCCCTAGAGGCAATAATAAAGTTGTTATTATTTTATATTTCCTTGTTCATGATAAAGGTTTATTATTCATGCTAGAATTGTATTGACCGGAAACTTAAATACATGTGTGAATACATAAACAAATACTGTGTCCCTAGTGAGCCTCTACTAGACTAGCTCGTTGATCAAAGATGGTTAAGGTTTCCTAACCATAGACATGAGTTGTCATTTGATAACGGGATCACATCATTAGGAGAATGATGTGATGGACAAGACCCATCTGTTAGCTTAGCATATGATCGTTCTGTTTATTGCTACTGTTTTCTTGAATGTCAAATACATGTTCCTCCGACCATGAGATCATGCAACTCCCGGATACCGGAGGAATACCTTGCGTGCTATCAAACGTCACAACGTAAATGGGTGATCATAAAGATGCTCTACAGGTATCTCCGAAGGTGTCTGTTGAGTTGGCATGGATCGAGACTGGGATTTGTCACTCCGTGTTTCGGAGAGGTATCTCTGGGCCCTCTCGGTAATGCACATCATAAGAAGCTTGCAAGCAAAGTGACTAAGGAGTTAGTTACGGGATGTTGTATTACGGAACGAGTAAAAAGACTTGCCGGTAACGAGATTGAACTAGGTATGGAGATACCGACGATCGAATCTCGGGCAAGTAACATACCGACGGACAAAGGGAATTACGTATGTTGTCATTGTGGTTCGACCGATAAGATCTTCATGGAATATGTAGGAACCAATATGGGCATCCAGGTTCCGCTATTGATTATTGACCGGAGAGGCGTCTCGGTCATGTCTACATCATTCCCGAACCCGTAGGGTCCGCACGCTTAACGTTCGTTGACGATATAGTGTTATATGAGTTATGTGAATTGGTAACCGAATGTTGTTCGGAGTCCCGGATGAGATCCCGGACGTCACGAGGAGTCTCGGAATGGTCGAGAGGTAAAGATTTATATATGGGAAGTCATATTTTGGGTTCCGGAAAAAGGTGCAGTTTTTTCGGTATTGTACCGGGAAGCTTCCAGAAGGTTCCGGAGGATTCCGGAGGGGTCCGGAAGTCCACAAGTGGGTCCACCACGCCCCAAGGGCTGGCATGGGCCAGGCGCACCAAGTCCTCAAAAGCCCACGCAGCTAGGGAAGGAAAAAAAGGAGAGTCCTAGTAGGAATAGTATTGGACTTTGGAGTCCAAGCCCACGTGTGTACTATTCACGTGGTACTGTTCTCGTGGTACTATTCACGTGGTACTGTTCACGTGGCACTATTCCTTCTACTCCAAGCCCCTACACATATATAAATAGAGGAGAGGGGGTGCCCCAAACAAGCCTCAACATTGTCTTAGCCGTGTGCGGCGCCCCCCTCCACAGTTCCGTCCCTCGGTCATATTTTCGCAGTACTTGGGCGAAGCCCTGCGGAGATAGCATCACCATCACCGTCACCACGCCGTCGTGCTGCCGGAACTCATCCACTACCTCGCCGTCTTGCCAGATCAAGAAGTCGAGGACGTCACCGAGCTGAACGTGTGCTGAACGCGGAGGTGCCGTACGTTCGGTGCTCGGTCGGTTGGATCGTGAAGTTGTTCGACGACATCAACCGCGTTGTTCTAACGCTTCCGCTTACGGTCTACGAGGGTACGTAGACACACTCCCCCTCTTGTAGCTATGCATCTCCATGGATAGATCTTGCGTGTGCGTAGAATTTTTTTGTTTTCCATGCAACGTTCCCCAACAGTTTTCACCTCAAATGTTGAGATGTTTTCCATAAGCCCACAACAAGCTTATTCTATTCATTGTTGATTTTCCAACAACTCCGTTCAATCCTTCTTGTGAGTATGCTTTTCAAATTCATTTGTGGGAGAAGTTGTCATTTTCTTCTCCGTTCTTTTCTTTACAATGATCTAGCTTCTATTCTTTCGTTCCGGAGGCATTGTGGTGTTTCTCTCTTCGACCCATTATCTCGTTTCGCCAAGATCATGTTCTTTCCTTGCTTATCCATTTTACCAGAGTGTTATGTTCTCTTTTCAAGTTCTTTTCATCTTATCAAGTTTTCCTTCTCTTTTCTACCGGAGTGTTGCCCAAATTCTTTTTTTGTTCTCATTCCTTATCTATCTCTGGGCCCTTCCGTTTCCTTCCTAAGATCTCGGGTCGAGATCTTCTGTTAGTGGGGGAGAGTTGTGACGCCCCGAGACCGATGCTCCAGATTCCTTCCATTTATTTCCGTCATTGTCGTGTGATTCGTTTGCTTGTTGCACTTCGCCATGTCATCGTGTGCATTTTCATCCGCATGTTTTCATAAAACTTGCATCCGTTCGTAGTTGTCCTCTCCCCATTCTTTCCGTTGTCCGTTCTGACTCCAACCACACTCGCACGCGCCCGCGGCACCTCCGAATTATTATTTTTATAAGTGGGATAAAAATGTTCTCGGAATGGGTTGAAAGTTGGCGTGCGGCCTTATCATATTGTACGTAGACCGCCTGCCAAATTTCGTCCCATTCGGAGGTCGTTTGATGCCCCAACGGATAAACTATAGCGGCACTATAGCCGGTAAAAACGTCGGACGTTTTCGTTGTTCCGAAGACCGTGCCGGGCTGCTATCCTCTCTCTTCTCTTGGCCCAATCCCCTCTACACAGCCCACCTAGCCCAGCTACCCCCCTCCTCCGTTCTGCGCCGTCCGATCGCGATCGTGCGGTCCAAAAATGGCCTCAAAACCCCTCCATCTTGCTCCCCTGCTATAAATTGACAGCTTTCTCCTTCCATTTCTGTCAAACCCTAGCCTCCCTCGTTTTCCACGTTGCCCCAACCACCAGCCGCCACCTCGCCCGCAGCCTCCCACCTCCAGCCGCGCGGGCCCGCCGTGGCCCAGATCCGGCCCGCCGAAGCCCGTACGCCGCCATCTCCGTGCCCCTCGCACCCGAGCTCCAGATCGGGGGAGGAGCTCCCGATCCAGAGCTTCGCCGCCTCCCTCGCGCCTTCTGTCAACGACCACCGGCGGTCGCCGGAGACCTCACCTCCCCTGCCCCTTTTCTCTTCCTTCTTCCCTTCTTCTTCCCGTGCCTCACCTCTCTCTCTGCCATCTCTTTCTCGCTCTCCCGCAGGAGCCCGCCATGGATTCGAGCTTGGAGCTCGTCGCCGTCGCCTGGAACCGGCCGGACCCGGTGCCTCGAGGTCAGATCCGGCCCCGGCGCCCCATTCCCGGCCTACCCTGCTTCCACCTCGTCCGGATCAGGTGGATCCGGCGAGCTCTCCCTCGCCTGTCGTCCCCGCGCGCCCGCGTTGACCGATCTGGTCGATGCGCTCGAACGCAGCCCCGCGCCTGGACCGCCCCGTCCAAGCTCCGCACCAGCAGCCGAACCAAACGCGGGCCGGATCGTCTCGTCCCGCTTCGCGCCGCCCCGTTGGCCCATTGGCCCAATGTGAGCACTATCCGCCTATCCCTCGCCCGTGCGTCGATTTGCTATCCAACGCTCACCCAGTTTCAGGTCAGTGCATGTTTTTTTTCGTTCGGCGATTTTCCTAATTTTCCTGAAAACCGCTGTTTTATAGATTAGTCCCTAGAATCATGCATCTAATAACTTTTCACCCATGCATCGGATTAAAATGAATTATATATGTAAAATGCTTAGAATTTCATGTAGTTTCATAATATCCCACTTGCATCCATGTTAAAAATGTTTAAAACTGCTGTTTGCATTAATTTGCTAAATGACATGCTAAAATGATTTATTTCATACCTAAATAACCGTAACTCCGAATTAAATGAACTTTATATGTAAATGGGGTAGAAAAATGTGTAGTTTAACATGGTGCACTTTATTTTGCTGTTTAAGAACTATAAAATTGTGTTTTAGGCAGAACAGTACCAAATTCGAAATTTACATATGGGGATTTTCCGGAATTGTTTTGTGTTGTTTCCGGCCTCATTTAAATTGCCTAGATAGGTAGATTAACTATGCTTCATCTCTTGCCATGTTTAACAACATTTAATATTGATGAGTAGCATAAACAGGATTGAACTAAATAATTGTTGTGGAGTTTCGTCAACATGCAACTCGTTGCATATTGAGCTTTGCTTAATGTGTAGTATTTGGTTGTTGCATCTTGCCATGCCATGCCTCTTTAAACCGGACATGCATCATATTTGGTTGTGCATCATGCCATGTTTATGCTTGTGTGTTTACCATGTTGTTTGCTTCTTTCCGGTTGTGCTTCTTCTCGATAGTTCCGGTTTCGTTGCGATTGTGAGGACTCGTTCGACTACGTTGGTTCGTCTTCTTCATGGACTCGATCTTCTTCCGAGCGGGATTTCAGGCAAGATGATCATGACCTTGGATATCTTTACTATCTTTGCTTGCTAGTTGTCTCGATGCTATCGCTATGTCGCGCTTCCTACCACAAATCTGTCAGCCTCCCATATGCCATGATACAGCCTCTAACCACCCTTACCCAGCAAACCGTTGTTTGGCTATGTTACCGCTTTGCTCAGCCCCTTTGTTATAGCGTTGCTAGTTGCAGGTCATCCCGGGTACCATGTCCTCCCCGCCGCCTCTCTGTAAAAGAGGCATGGGATGAGTGCTACGCTGCCCACGCCTCGGCCGCCCTCCCCCGTGAAAATTTCAAACATAGCGACACCGGGAAGGCATTGCGGGTGGAGAGCGACCGCACCATCTGGCTACAAATATGAAGAGAAACATGCGGACCTGGCAGCGGAGAGGGAGCGCATCAGGTGGCGCACATTCGACATGAACATGATGACATTCATCGAGATGAATCGCACCCTCTTGGGCGTTCCCCCTCTTGAAAAATCCGTCTCCGGACTCAACGACGACAGGAAGGAATGAGATCAAAGTTGCTTAAATTATATTGAAATCTCTGCGGAACAATTTGTGCTTGATAGCCCAATCAAGTGTGAAATTTACCCAATTATAAAAACCCCGATTTTGCTATTTGTCATGCAACTGAAATTAGTTTTAGCGTCAGTCCATTCTTCCTTTACATAGAGAGACAAGGTAGCAAGGAGCACTAAAGCCCTGAGCCTGAGATGGGGAGGCCGCGGCCTCCATGGTGAGGGCAAGTCGGGAACAATCAGGAGATGGGGATGTCGTGGCCGCCACGGCGTCACCCATGGGAACTAGTCCAAAGCTTGACAGGGGTCGCCAGTGCCGAAGAAAGTCGGGCTTAGAAGGATGTGGATGCATGGTGGGTGTGGCGGATGCAATGTGAACGGCCTATTCCATTCATGCCACCCCACAAATTTAGGAGCACGCAAACATTGATCTTTAGAGATAATAATAAAAAATAATCCATTGTATAATATATTTTAGGCATCTCTAAATGACATGCATGGCACAAAATGAAGTTGTTTTATGAGAGCGGCTATTCTAAGCCCAGACTCATCTATACCCGTGTGTGAACAGTAAATTCTTAAAAAGAATAGAAGAGAACTGTTTTTTTTTTTGCATTCATAATGGTTGAGTGTGCAAGGTGCATGCAAATGTTTGTGGTGTCAGGACATTCAATGAGCTCGTTGAAAAAAAAAGAGAGGCTTTCACAGAAACTTTTAGAAAATCCGCTGTTTAGATCCTTTTCTTTTTGCATGAGCTCCTCGAATATCATTTTAGCACAAATTTTACATGCTCTTACAAAACTCGAGCATCCTGGATGTCACAAAAATTCAGAATCTTTTGAATTTTTTGTTGTTTTCCCTGAATTTACCGTTTATGGAGAGCATCTGACTCGTATTTTTTGTTATCAACTACTCCCTCCGTAAATTAATATAAAAACGTTTAGATCACTACTTTAGTAATTTAAACGCTCTTATATTAGTTTACAGAGGGAGTACTGTGCATTGCCCTAACGACTATTCCTTTTCTTTTGGCAACAACCCTAATGACTATTCAAGAATGTCCTTGCAGTAGTTCACGTTTCTTGCTCGGTATTCCCACAGTTTTTCCGTTTGTAGTCTTTTTGGTCTCATGCTGCAGACTGTCTCATTTCGGCATTTATAATAAAGTATAGAGGTCTAAAGTGACCAAGCTGCAGAGATGCTTCGAGTGTGGCAGGGCGGATGCCCAGCTGCTTTTTTCTCTGGCAGGACGAAACCTGAAACCTGACCGTGTTTATCAGTTCATTCATGTACGCGGCCAACAAGCTCCCCGCCATCACCGTCCACGAGCTCTGTGGGGGCGACGACCCCCCCGCGCCATCGGCAGCGTCCCCGATCTCTGTGTGGCGCGGATCAAGTAAGTAAACTGCAGCAAGTCTCCCTCATGCTCTTTGATTTTTCGTTCGGCCGTGGAGTTCCAATTCGCTTCCGCTCAGTTCGATTCGGCGCCGCGCTTACACGGTATAGGTTGGGGCCGATGGGGTGGGGCAGCGGGGGATGTGGATTTATTCAGACTGGAATTTATTTGATACAGACTGAATTTGTTCGTTTACACAGAGAGAGAGAGATTTTTGTGGCTGCACATTTAAACTATAGTCTGCACTGATGGTTGCTTCATGATTCTTGTTTTTGTGGCTACAGGCTAGTTTTATGCATGTGAACTACTGTCGGTGGACTTTGCTTGTACATGTGTAGGTGAGATTTCTGGCAGGTTTTCTCTGGGGATTGAGGGAGACGCTTTTTTGTGTTTTCTTAGTGTGCTGGATTCTGGCTATTCTGGACATTTTTGTTGTATAGATTAATGCCCTCTCAGTTGCTCATCATTTGGATTTACGAACAAGCTTGTTTTGACAAACAAAGTGCCCAGACCTGGACTCGTACAAGGCCTAGATTTGTTTTCCCAATCCATTTCTTTTTGGAACAAACAAACAATTAAGCCGACAAACACAAGGCCCAGGCCAGGAAAGTTGCCAGGAGAGGGGGAGGGGGGGGGGGGGGGGTGCGGGGCTGTTGGAAGTGACAAAAAAAAAGGATGAGGCCCGAGGGGGGAAGGCCTGGGGACAAACAAGCGAACGAGAGAACGTCATCTTAGACGTGACATATAGATGTGTCCTAGACAGACACATAAGAAATAATCCGTTGTATAATATATTTTAGGCATCATGGCATAAGATGAAGTTGTCTTATGAGAGCGGCTATTCTGAGCCTAGACTCATCTATACCCGCATGAGAACAATAAATTCTTAAAAAGAATAGAAGAAAAATGCGTTCATGATGGTTGAGTGCGCAAGGTGCATTCAAAATTTTGTGGCGTCAGGATATTCAATGAGCTCGTAGCAAAAAAATGGCTTTCAAAGAAACTTTTGTTTAGATCCATTTTTTTTTTTTTTTGCATGAGCTCCTCGAATATCATTTTAGCACGAAATTTTGCATGCTCTTAGAAAACTCGAGCATCTGGGATAAAGTCACAAAAATTAAGAATCTTTTGAATGTTTTGTTATTTCCCCTGAATTTACTGTTTATGGAGAGCATCTGACTCGTATTTTCTGTTATCAACTACTGTGCATTGCCCTAATGACTATTCAAGAATATCCTTGCAGTAGTTCACGTTTCTTGCTCGGTATTCCCACTGTTTTCCGTTTTGTGGTCTTTTGGTCTCATGCTGCAGACTGTCTCATTTCGGCATTTATAATAAAGTATAGAGGTCTAAAGTGACCAAGCTGCAGAGAGCTTTGAGTGTGCAGGGCGGATGCCCAGCCGCTTTTTTTTCTGGCAGGACGAAACCTGAAACCTGACCATGTTTATCAGTTTCATTCATGCATAAGAAATTGGTAGCCATGCCACCTTCATCGAGAGGAAAGATTCCCACCCACGACGAACTCACTATGTGTACAATATTGGTCATCAAAAGTTCAGAACAAAAGGAAAATCCAGCAACTCCGCCGTCCATCAACCCAAACTGCTAAGCGAAGAACTTCCCAACTTCCTGATCTGCATCTCCAAAGTACAATGGGGGGTGAACAACCAGACCAAGGATTTCAGATCAACCACCAGTGGTGGCCATAGTATATCATCTTGGTACAAATAGCCCCAGTATCTCAGATTCACAGATATCATCACAGAGCAAATAAACATAGTAGGCCTGCCTAGCGCGCACACACATACAGTCACATACCATGGCTCCAGGTGTCCACCATCTCCTTGTGCTGCTCCTAGCCTTCACAGCCTTCAATGGCAGCTCTGCGGCGTCTCGTCGTCTTTTGGACACGGCAGCTGCACCAGAGGCCACACCAGCCCCGCCTTCTACCCCGGAAGCTCTAACGACACCGCCTCCAATGCCTTCCATTTCCGCAGTTCCAACCACATTGCCTCCAATGCCTTCAATTCCCGCAGTTCCAAAGTTGACAATGCCACCAATACCGTTTATTCCTATCCCGAAGGTCGCCATGGCACCAACCGCCCCTGGCACAGTTCCATCTCTTCCGATTCCGGCGATCCCAACCACCATGCCGACCATTCCTACTTTGCCTGTTACCATGCCACCAATGCCCTCAATTCCAACTACTATTCCATCCATTCCGATCACAATACCAACAACTATCCCTACCATTCCTGGGTTCCAGATGCCACCTATTCCATTCATGTCCCCACCTCCACAAACCACCAGCCCATGAAGGTCGCCATAGCATGAGACTGCTAGTCAGGGGTTTGATTCGTACACATAGCTATTATCAGTGTGTTTGTAATGTTTGTTCTGTTGGATGTTTTAGTGGCTTACGTTTGGTGTTGATTGTAAATGCAGATAAGTTTTTGTGCTGTCCTGTTTGTTAATAAAGCATTGCTTGGTTTGTTTACGTTACTGCGAAGGATAAGAATCGTGAATTACTTTTTTGAATGATAGCATGGTGTCAACTGTCAACAGAAAAGAATGATGACATCTAAAACACTCTTATCTTGTTTGACAGAAAAGAATGATACCACCTACCATGCTCGTCTTTTGTTTGACAGAAGGAAAAATAGCATTTTCCTTTCAATAAAATTAAACAAAGACAGCATGGCATTAACTAAATAAACACCAGCAGGAAGCAGGCACGTCATGGTAATTTACCAAGACATGCTATATGACAAGTATTGGCTAGATGTAAGCTTCAGTGTATCTGAACAAATCCCGTGGCTATCTCGGACTCGTAGGAGAAATAATAAACACCAGACATGCAACAAGAGACTCCTGGACTTCCAAACAATGAGAACAAGGAAAAAAAACATTGAGCCATAGATGGAAGAGAGGATTTACCCATCAAACTGACACATTGAAGCAAGATATACAAATTTGATGTTAACGGTGATAACAAACATGGATACATTATCATCAGAAATTTTCATAGCATAAGGCAGCACCGCAGCACTAACACACGATAACAAAATTTAAAAATAGACAACACCAAGTTCCATTGATTGTAACTAAAAAAGATACATCATGTGAAGCTAATATATCTATACTGTTGGGAGTGAACAATCACCTCGGAGGTGGATGTAGTGTTTATCAAAGGCACTCCAGTATGGAGCTGAAATTACAGTGAGACTAGGGAGTAAATACTTCTGGCGCCTACATGCCATTGAGCTGAGTATAAAACAAAGCAGAATTAAAGTCTTGGAAGTACATATGATATATATTTTTGGAAAGGTCAACGAGTTGCTTTAAGCGCATGTGAACTAATTTCCATTAATCCATTGAGCCGAATCAAACATGGTGGGATTAGATTGTACAAATACTTACACTCAACAAACAGAAGCTATACTAGCTGCCAGTTAAATATTGAAACTTAACAATCAATCTTGTCCCCTCTGCTTATTGTAATAATTCAATTTTCCTGCTGCAAGCTGAATTCACTGCGCTTCCAAGACTCTCAATTTTTTCATATTCTACTTTGAACATGACGACAACTGTACCATCTTTGCCAGTGTCATAGTCCTGTTTAATATCTTCGGCATGGAAATGCTGCAGCTGTTCAAAGATTCAACGGTCAGGCTTCAGCAAATCATAACCACCCACCCCAAAAAAACTATGTTAGAAGTACATGAATAACTTCCAGAAGACACACAAGTATTGCTTGTAATTAATTTACCAGTTACATTATGCCGAACAATTCAATGTACTGTGTTTTTTCTGCCTTTTGCATGTAAGTACTCAAACTATATAAACAATGCTTCGGTTTTTCAACACAACTGGATCTATTCAGCAGACACCATACATGCAACATGATATACCTCACAAATGTTTATAATAGCAACTCTGTATTTATGTTTTAATTAATCGTCTGAAAATAAGTGTTGGTGTCTCCAGTACAAATATTTTGTGTATATGCTTACTATACCTGATTATAGACTGTGCCCAAGAGATCAAATGGTACTTCCATGCCCACACGAGCCTGAAATGAAAATACCCACCAAGTCAGAATTACACAACTTCAAATTATTGCATGAATCAGGCAAGAGCAGATGGAACATAATTGAGCTTGATCACCTTGGGTTTCACAAGACAAGTAGGAGCATCTTTAAGACACTCAGAAGCAACCCCACCATAAGCTCTCACCAGCCCACCGGTTCCCAGTTTTATGCCTCCAAAATATCTTTAGCAATGTTTAAAGGAGCAAATTAGTGTAAACTGTAAAGAGGTCATCACAGTAGTGAAATGTAAGTATCATAGTGTTCCACAAATTAGTGTCCCACAAAAAGTAGTGAAATGTAAGTTCAACATCACTTATCTATAATTTCATTTCCACAATTCAATTAACTTACACAAAATTAAATACCAACAAATTGGTAAAATTATTGGTCATGACAAAAATTCATGAAAATGAAGGGCATTATTTGACAAAATGGCTACCTAATTACAACCACCATGACCATATCTATGCCAGACGAAATGATGGCAGAGTATATTGGCTTTCCAGCTGTGCTTGAAGGTTCGCCGTCATCGTTATAACGGAATTGCTCTCCCACCTAAATACACATGAATGCAAAGACCAACTCGCCATTAACAACCATAGACATGGCATATGAGTAGCAGGCATGAGTAGCAGGCTTTATATAAAACCACAAACCTTGTACGCCCAGCAATTATGGGTGGCACGAGGATCCTTGACCTATAACACAAAACCGTGTAGATCTAGTCAACAGAGTAGACAGAAGTTCAGGTTTCAAGATGGACAATTCATAAGTTTGCTAGTATGGTCCAAATGCAAATACTACACGGATGTGTATACAACTGCAAGGCTAAGCCCGCACACATAACAAGCAACATATCAGGCGCAATGCTTACAAATCCTAGCCAAAAAATTATACCATTGGAAGCAATAGATCGTGAGTGAACACCTTCAGCAATGCATCAGCATGACAAGGATAACTTTGCAGAGCATAATAACTAAATTAACGAGTGGTCCAGGTGAGCAGAACATATTATTTACGAGCTAAACTAACGAGTTCTCTTGATAGAGCATTCGATTGGGTTACACATCATTTTCTGATGACCAGGTACAGAAAACTAACTAGATTGCTCCAACCTGCAATCAGGACTACACGAGCCTGCTGCAACTAGAGATTTAGGGGTCAAGACCTCCTGGAAAAGGAATCGAGTGGGAACGAGGCGCACCTCGTTGAGGAAGGACATGGCGGCGCGCTCGTCGGGGACGGAGGCGGCGATTGCGATGAACTTGCTGCGCTTGATCTCGCGCTCGCAGCGGACGCGGCCCACGAGCGTCGTGTAGGGGGTGGGGGGCGAGGACGCGGAGGAGGAGGAGGAGGAGGAGGAGGAGGACATGGCGCGCGCGGCGGCGGTGGCCGAGCTGCCGCGGGAGTAGCAACGGTGGACTGCGGCTGCGGGGTCTAGTCCGGGGAGCAGATTTTTTCTGAGCGGTGCGAGATAGAGGGATGGGTGTGCTTTTGTAGCGCATGCCGGTGAGCCGCGCTACTACTAGGTGACGTCTATCAGTGGGTTTTGTCGACCGACAGTAGTAGCGCGGGTTGTATCTCACGCGCTACAACTATTTTTTTAGTGGTATAGTGCGGGTAGTACAATCCACGCTACTACTACGGTCTGTCTGCGGGGTATGGTTGGGAATATTTACTAGTAGCGTGTTTTTTTGGGTCACGCGCTACTAGTAATATTTACTAGTAGCACGGGTCAATATAACGCGCTACTAGTAATTAGCAGTAGCGTGGATCAATATAGCGCGCTGCTAGTAAGCGACTACCTATAAGCTTTTCCCTAGAGTACAAACTGTTACGTACATCCTCTTCTAATAGTCCATGTCGCCCTACAAGTCAGCATACTTTTTCTTTTTTCTTGGGTGGGGAAGTCTGCATATACTCTGAAGGGACTCATGTAGCTCTATATTACGGCCATGGATATCAACGTGTCCCTTCAAGCTCGATTTGTGAAAGACCAAGGCGCGCCCCCGTTGCTGTTTACGCATCTTCATTTCGTCTTCCGATCATGGGAAACCGATTTTGTTGCTCTTCGGTCATCCTTCTAAACCCCCACCTCCGGTTCTTTCTTAGGGCCTGTAGCTCCTACACCCAAACCGTCAACTCCGAATGCCTTCCACCGACGACGCCATTGCCGTATCATCCCCGACTCCAGATCTCTCCCGTCCATGGCCTCGCTGGCGCTCACCGCGGCGCCACCGCCTCTGCCTCTGGGCTGCGCCTCCTCTTCTAATCAACTGACCCCAAAAAAAATTTCAGCCCAGAAGTGAACTATTTCGGGTCAGGCCCAGTTGGGTTGCGTCTGTTCGATTGTGTGGTGGTTAGGTCAGTGGAAAATCCTATTTGCCGCTCGTTGCGGCAAAATGTCGGGCCTACGCACAGGGGATCGAGCGATCGTTCCTGGTGGGCCGTCCCATTAAGCGTTTCTAGGAATCTCGGTTTTGGGAACCTTCTAGAAGGTTCCAGCGGTTTTTTTGAGTTTTTTTTTTCTTTTTCTTTTTTTCTTTTATTTCCTTTTTCCTTTCTTTCTTTTTCTTTTTCTTTCCTATTTTTGTTCTATGTCTTTTTTCTTTTCTTTTCTTTTCTTATTTTCTGTTATTTTTCTTTTTCAAGTTTCTTTTCCTTTTTCAACAAATGTTCAGACATTAGATAAATTTTTGAAATTCTTAAAATTTGTTCATATATTGGAAAAATATTCCTGTTTTAAAATTTTGTTCAGCAATTGCAAAAAAGTTTGGAAATTGAAAAATTGTTCGCTTTTTTCAAGAAATATTTAGAACTTCAAAATTTTGAAAAATGTTCGCATTTTTAAATTTTGTTCACAAATATGAAAAGTTTCGGGAATTTTAAAAAATGTCCCCCTTTTCAAATTTGTTCACAAATTCTAAAAAATTTCTTGTTTTCAAATTTTTCATAAATTCAAAAAATGTCGGTGTTTTGTAAAAAATGTTTGTGTTTTCAATTTTGTTCATGTTTTAAAAAAATGTTCGCATTTTCAAAAAATTGTTCGCAATTTCAAAAAATGTTCTCGTTTTCAATTTTGGTCCTTTTTTCACAAAAGTTTGAGGTTCCCAAAAAATGTTCGTGTTTTCCGAAAATGTTCCTGTTTTCAAATTTTGTTCACAAATTAAAAATATATATATTCCTTTTGAACATACATTCGCAAATTCAAAAAAATGTCTCTCAAATTTCGAAAAATGTTTGCGCTTTTAAAAAGTAATTAATTTATGAAAAATGTTTGGTTTTAAATTCATTTTCTGTTTTTCAAAAAATGTTCGCATATTAAAAAAATGTTCGCAAATTCGAATAATGTTCTGGTTTTCAATTTACTTTTCCTTTTTTAAAAAATTGCTTGAGATTCCGAAAATGTACTAATTTTAAATTTTTGTTCACAAATTTGAAAGTGTTCACATTTTTTCAAAAAAAAATCGCAATTTCAAATAATGTTCTTGTTTTCAATTTTGTTCCTTTTTTTATTCCCAAAAAATGTTCGCGTTTTCACACAATGTTCTTGTTTTAAATTTTTGTTCACAAATTATAAATGGTTGTGTTACAAAAAAATATTTACTTTTTCCAAAAAGAAAGTCACGTTTGAAATTTCAAAAAAAAAACGGTCTTTGTCGCGGCTTATAGTTTATACTGTATATGCCGGGCTACCTTTTTTTCCACGAAATCTCAGAAATTATAGCGGCTAGCTGCTTGTTTGACTGGAGCGAGGTAGCGTGTTCGATCCCTCACTCACACTATAGTTTTGCTAACTGATATTTTTTAAATTTTATTGCTGCTGTTAGTTTATTTAGGTTCGCGCTGCTAATTTAGCATTAGAACTAGCTAGTCGTAGCGGCTAGCTCAATGGGTACGTCAATAGGAAGACGCGGGTTCGATTCCTAGCGGTGGCACTCTCTCCTCTTTTCCTTTTCGCGACTTTTTACCTCGTGAACGTGGCTCTCGCGCAACATGGGCCGGCCCAGGTGAGTTGCTCCTATGCGAAATGACGACGCCCTGCCGCAACTAGCGGCATATAGGAGGTCCCTAGGTCAGTTGCTCTTGATCTTTGTCTGATCGTCTTGGGCCTTGGCACTCTTGTGTCCGACTCAGATGATGTTCCTTGATGTCGTGTATATGTGTTTCTTTAGTCTCTATCCCCAAGCCCCAGCCTTTTGTTCTTTGGTTTTCTCTCAGTTTTTTACCGGGCTTTGTGGTTTTCGGCCTATTTTCCCTTATAAACATGGCCACTTCATATTTCTTCTTTTTCGCCATCTTAATGAAACCGGCAGAGCTCCTGCCTTGCATTGTAAAAGAAAAACAAATAGATTGCGGAAAAAAAAGGTACATATTGCACAATGTTTACTCCCTCGTTATTTTCTGCTAGGTCTGGTGGAGAGAGCCTGACTCTCATTGTGGATGATGTTTTAAACCTTTGATGTGTGTTTTCCCTCACTAGTATTGGCCCATCTAATTAAAAAAAGGTATTGGCCCATCTACCATCGTTCTATCATCGCGGGCCCTAAAGTGGGTTAGTTTAGTTGGACGGACTAGCCCAGCACGCTTACGCCGCACCGGAAACTGACAGCCAGAGGCCGAGAGCAGATAAGAGAATAGATTGATTTTCTAAAAAAAAAAAAAAAAACGGAATCAATAAGTGCCGAACGACCTGTATTTTTGCTTCTTGTCCCGAACCCTCTCGTTATCGTCGCACGAATCTTGACGGTCTGTGCTTGCCATATCATCACCTGACAGTCGTTCGGGACGAAGCAAAAGTCACCCGAACCACTCCCTCGTTCTCCTCCCCTCATTCCCACCCACTCTCTTATCCACACCACACAGCGCTGGGCAGGCGGGGACGACGGCGAAGGCGTCCGGCGGTCGAAGCGGCGGATGGTGGCATTTCCCCCTACAACGGCGGCAGCGGCTTCCCGCCGTTTCAGGCTCGCGGGGCCATGTCCGGGCGGAGGCGGAGATGGCGAAGGTGACGGCGGCGCATACGGGGGTAGGCGAAGGCGTATTGTGGTCGGAGCTCATGCCCGCGGCAGAAGAGTTCGTGCATGGACGTGGCAGGAGGAGCTTGTCCGGTGGATGCCTCGGCGGCGTGGGGAGGAGCTCGCCCGCGCGGCGGAGGAGCTCGTGCGTGGCCTCGGCGGGGCGGAGGAGCATGACAGATCCCTGGCAGCGAGCCGAATCCCTCCGCGTGCTCCTCGCCGGCGTGATTTCTGGTCCGCGCGACCGGCTAGAGGTGCGGTCGTGGCGGAGGCCGAGCGCCGCCTGCTCACCTGCGCCGTCGCGGCGGGCGTCGAGGCCGTCCTCCTCCGCGGGATCTTCGTCGACGCTGACTATCAGGCCTCCGCCGCGCTCCGGGTACGCCTCCCTCCGCAAGCTCGTCGCTGAACCGGTCGAGGTGCCGCCGTGGGCAGAGGCCGAGCGCGCCTGCTAGCCCGCGCCGACGCGGCCGGCGTCGGGTCCGCCTCTATACGCGTGGTCCTTGCCGCTGTGGCCAGCACCAGGCGCAGTGCTCCGGGGTGAACGAAGCCAGTAACGACGACGTGACCGAGGTGGTCCTCGCCGCCACGGTCAGCACAAGGCGCCACGCTCCGGGGTGAACGCAACCACTAACTACACAGCTACACCGTCGATCTGCTCAAGGTGTACCTGCAGGCTGCTCAAGGTGTTCTGATCCCGTACCTGCAGGTAGCTTCCTGCTCACCCATTCTGTTCATTTTTTCAGTTCATCCACCTTCAAAATTGCCATGTCGTTGTCCTAGTATAGACACATCACAATTTCGTAATTACACTCTCACTTTTATTTCTTGAGTAACCGTATTAGTAAATGCATGGCAACTAAAAGCATATGTTGCCATGGCAACCAAAATCATACAAACTTTTTGTTAAGTTTTATAGATGATGTTGCCATGGCAACTAAAGCATGTGTTGCCATGCTGACAACTTATTCATTTGTGTTATTTGTCATATGTATTCGAATAATTTTGCCATGGTTAAGTTTTTATAAGTTCTATAGTTTATCAGTGAAAAAAATAGCGCGCTATAGCGCCGCTAATAGCACGCTGTAGCATATTAAGAATCGTCTCGCTAAATTGATATATGTATAATGTCTCGTTAATAGCACGTTATAGCGTGCTATAGCGCTAATAGCATATTTTCAGGGGTGTCGCTATTTTGTATAGCGCGCTATTTTTTTCCTTGTAGTTTATGGGTTATGCAATTTTTTGTATACGAATACATATAATGGCACTTTTTCTTATACAAAGCATGACAAGTATAATGAGAACAACATGGCAAAGTTTTCACATGCATCTGCCGTGGCAATTTTTGTTTCATATTTTTTGTGTTTACTTTATATACATGACAATTTTCTGTTTGCCATGACAAATATGTTGCCATGCTGATTCAATTTCTTGTTGCCATGACATTTTTAAATCATGTTTTTTCGTTGCCATGGTAATAAAACAGTATATATTGCCATGGGTAGCTCCATGGCAATTGGGAGTTGGGACTGTTCATATGTATTTGCCATGGCAAAGTTTAATACGCTCTCATTAAAAAAATGTCTTTTGCCATGGCAAGTGTTGTTTTGGTGACAATGTTACTTCTTTTTTTTAATGGCAATTTTACCTATATTGCCATGGCAATATGGTACCTTTAAATGAAAAAGAAAAAGATTGCAAAATTTTCTTTTAATTTGCCATGGCAAATTTTCCTATATTGACATGGCAAATTTAATTATAATGCCATGGCAAATTCTTTCGGACCTCTTTTTTCCCTGTTAGATTTTTTACTTTTTTTTCTTGCCATGGCAATTTTTACCTTTTTGACATGGCAAATTTACATATATTACCACAGCAATTTTTAACCTTTGCATACATGTCAATATAATCGCTTATGGCAATTTTTTCCATGCCAAATTAACTTTTATGGGACCATGGAAATTTACTCTAATTTTTTTGGCAAGAGTTCTGTATTCACGGTATGGCAAAATCTAAAAACACATTTTCCATGGCAAAATTTGCAAATAATATGGCAACTTTTGGTAAATTTTATCGAAAAAGAGTGCATGAATTTGCCATGGCGAAAACAATTTATATCTTAAAGAAACAAATTTGCCATGCGCCGTAAGGTGAATTTGCCCTGGCAAATTCACCAAATAATATGGCCATCGATATATGTAATAAGTTTGCCATCATGGCAATTTTGCAGTAGATTTCTAAGGATGGGCAACATTCTTTTTCTGTGTGCTACATGGCAACAAACTGATTTTTCTCTCAACTAACAGTGGGGCAACATCATTTGCTATGGCAAATCATCATCAATTTGACATGGCAATTTTACATATATTTGAATAGCTACCATCTCTTGTTTTCATAAATAATTGCCATGGCATTTTTGTTTCATTTTTCAATTCATTTTCTCAAATTACCATGTAATGTCCCAGTAGAATGCACAACAGATAATTAAATATGAGTAGTTGCCATGGCAAAATTCTGGAGTAGTTGCCATGGCAAATTCTGTATTAGATGCCATTACAGAACTGCTACGAGTAATTGCAATTGCTAGAATCGCTATGAGTAGTTTCCATGGCAAAATGTTAGAGTAGTTTGACATGGCAAAATTCTATATTAGGTGCCATGACATAACTGCTACAAGTAGTTGCAACTGATAGAATCGCTACGAGAAGTTGCCATGGCAAAATGTTGGAGAAGTTGCCATGGCAACATTTTGGAGTTGTTGCCATGGCAAATTTTGTATTAGGTACCATGACAGAAAATGACCCCTAATGGCCATGGCAATTTTGCTTTTAAATACACGGCAAATTTACTTTAACATGCGTGGCAAATTTTACATTGATCGCTCATGGCAAATTATACCTTTTTTTGCCATGGCAAATTTACTTTATGGACTATGGCAAATTTACTTTTATGAACCATGGCAAATTCATTTTTTATTTTGCCATGGCAAAAAATGACCCCTAATTGCCATGGCAATTTTACTTTTAAATACATGGCAAATTTATTTTAACGTCATGGCAAATTTAATTTAATTTACCCTGTGAAAGTCCTTAATTACATTTTTTTATTCATGCCCAATGGCAATTTTTGTAGGAATCTTTTTTGTTCTGTCCTATATGTCCACTTTTTGTGTTTTTTGTTCATAATATCATGGCAAACTTTTCCACACTCATTTGTAATGAAGTGTGTATGAACATCATGGCAAATCATGTAAATTTCTGTAATATACCTTTTTTCCATGACTATATGGTAGTTTTGTTCATTAGACCATGTCAACTTTGTTCCTGGATTTTTTTCGGGAGTCTTTTCCTTGGTCCAGTGCATTTTTAGGTTTTTTTTTTGTGTTTTCTCAATTTATTGGGACAGAAGCAGTTTTTGCTTTTTTTTTATTCTTTGAAGGCAATTGTGTTTCTGGGCTGGGCTGGGCTGGTCCCATTGGGCTGGTCCGCTGGAGGAGGGAGCAGGTCGTTCGGGAGGGAGGGCTGTTCCGATCGAACATAAACGTTCGTCGGGGGGACCTGTTTTTACCTGAAATCATAAAAGTGCACGCGCCCTCGTTGGAGAGAACAAGCGGTCGCTCTACCACTCACATGCATGTGTACTTTTTTTGTCTGCTAGTGCATGTGGTTGTTGGCATTACATGTGGTTAGACTGGTCACATCGAAAGGAAAAAGAACACATCCTGTGCAATTATTTTGGGTTTTTAAAATTTTAAAAAGCCATATCTTTCAAACCGCGCGTCGAAATTTAGATCCGTTTTCACCGTTGGATTCCTCGTGACGAGATCTTTCAAACTAGATCCCGCATGGATATGTTTTGATGAATTTTTTTATGTCAACTTTGGTGTTATATGGTGCAACTTTAGTACTGCATTGTGCAACTTTAGTACTGTATGTGCAACTTTTTTCAAAACCAATTTTTGGAACTGTATGAGCCAAATTCCTCTGTGTTTACAACCTAGCAACCATGACAACCTGATGTGCAACTAGTCTACTGCCCCGGCCAACTACCTAGTAGTTGATGTGCAACCCTGCTCCTTACCCGTGGATGTGTAGTTTTTCAATATTGGCACACCTTGCCCCACCTCCACTACCAACGATATGTGCAATTTAGTCTGTTGTTAAAGCCACCTGTCTATTTAGTTGATGTGCAACTCCTTACCTCTTCCTACTTCTGAATATGTAGTTTTAGTTGGCGAGGGCAACAAACGGAGTTGCACATAGTCTGCTAGGCAGCTGGCCGGGGCAACATACGAGGTTGCACATCTCACAGGCAGGGGTAGTTTGGATGGTGAAAATTCCACATTCATGAGGGTAGTGAAAAGATGCATATAGGCAGGGCGCGAAAGTTGTACATCTCACTAGCAGGGGTGGTTTGGACCGGGTGCTAGCAGGGAAACCACACATTTTGAGAAAGTTGCACATCATTGTTAGACAGTTGGCCGTGATAATATCCGAAGATGCACATCCACTACTAGGCAGTTGGCCGATGCAGCAAATAGTGAAAGCACATCAACTGCTAGGCATTTGGCCTGGACAACAGACGAAGTTGCACATCTCACTACAAGGAAGTAGTTTGGGGGTGGAGGTGACATCACTAAAAATTGCACGTTCACGGGTAGGCGGGAAGTTGCACAACTACTGTCAGCTAGTTGCACATCGACTCCTAAGCAGTTGCACAAAACGAGAGACTAAATTGCACAAAAAAAATTCATCGAAATATACCCATGCGGGATCTAGTTTCGAAGAGCACGTCACGAGGGTTCCAATAATGAAAACGGATCTTAATTTCGACGCGCGGTTTGAAAGTTATAGTTTTTTAAAATTTGTAAATCGTGAATTAAATGATAGAAAACCATCCACGCACATGCAGTAAAAGAGGACACAGTCGGATGCATGTGGATCATTTAATACGCATGTTGGTGGGCTATTTCCTGTTTAATTTGTTGGGACCAGAGAATCTTTACTAATCAAGACAAGGGGACAAACACTTACGAAAACTACCGGCTGCCACGGAGCGCTAGCGAGCCAACGGCTGCTTGCTAGACGCGTCCCTGTTTTTGTACCGAACAAAAGGTTTGATCTGGGATGCCCCCGGACCAGATGTACGCGCAATATCGGGGTCCAAAAAAAAAAAGAGAATAGATTGATCGATATGTTCTTCCCCGTAGGTCAGAAGCAGAGAACACCTATTCCCTCAAACACACATATATAACAGATAGGAAAACCTAGGTTTAGGACGCGAGCCCCTGACCCATCGCCCTTCTACCTTCGCCATGGCTAACCACGGCGAGTGCCTAGCCAAGACGTCGTCGAGATGCATCACGGAGACCTTCACCGGGACGCACGACTTCGAGGTCACCAGCTACTCGCTGCTCGACGGCCTGGGCGTCGGGAAGTTCGTCGGCTCGAGCACGTTCAGCGTCGGCAGCTACGACTGGCAGATCCGATTCTACCCCGACGGGGACAGGGAGAGGGAGGCGAACGAAGGCGCCTACGCATCCGTCTTCTTGTTCTCCACTGAGAAGTCGGTCAAAGTGAAGTTCACCCTGAGTTTATTTGCCAGAGAAGGCAACGTATCTGTACTCAACGCGGCTAAGCCGTATACATTCGAGTCGGCAGGTCTTACCTACGGGTATACCAAGTTTGTGGAGAAGTCCAGGCTGCTACAACCCAACCACTTCACAATAAGATGTAACCTCACGGTCATCAAGGAGCCTCACACCGAAGATGTAAGCGTCGTCGTCGTCCCGCCGTCGAACCTGCACGACCACTTTGCGGGCATGTTCAAGAGCGGGAAAGGCGCCGACGTGAAGTTCAATGTAGGCGGCCAGGTGTTCGACGCGCACGCGTGCGTGCTGGCCGCACGATCGCCGGTCTTCATGGCCGAGCTCTTTGGTCAGATGAAGGAAAGCACCGCGCCGTGCATCGAGACCGACGATATGGAGCCTTTGATCTTCGAGGCGCTTCTCAACTTCATCTACACCGACACCATGCCGGATAATTTGTATGTCGGGGCCAACATGCCAGGCCTGCTGGATGCCGCGGATCGCTACCGGATGGACAGGCTGAAGGCCATGTGTGAACACAAGTTGTCCTCGAGCATTAGCGTGCAAACGGTTGCGGCGACACTAGCTTTAGCAGAGCAACACCATTGCGTCGCACTAAAAGATGCATGTCTTAGATTCTTGTCTTCACGAGACGTGCGCCGAGCTGTCAAAGCAACTCGTGGATTCAAGAACCTAGAAACAAGCTGTCCGTCGGTTGTCATGGAGTTTTTTGACATCACTGCCCCGCTGCCATGAGTAGCTAGCTTTCATTGGAGTCTAGTATCAGTATATCGTATTTGGTTGATCTTAATTTACCATGTAACTGCATCATCGATGAACTTGTCTTAGAGAATGTGTTCCTTTTGATTTGCGCTACAACTTCCGTGTATGAAGTTGTCTTAGAGAATGTGTTCTTTTTGATTTGCGCTACAAATTCCGTGTATTTCAAAAAAAAAAAAGGTTCATTTACTTGCATTTATATTAGGCTATACTGATACAATTGACCCCGGCTCGGATTGATTCTTCAAGGTGAAAACTTAGATTCTTGCCTTGATGGTTGAATCCGGCGATGACGACCCTTGACTGTCGCTCCCTTCCTGATGGTGTTGCTGTTGAAGAATCTTGTCATCAGTGTGGTGTCATGAGATGGTTGGTGTGGATATGGTCATTGCTGCAGTTTGCAGAGTCCGGGTGTGTGCTCATTGTGTTATGTATCTTCTTAAAGATATAATTTGTTACTTGATTTTCTAATCATATTTAGGCACAAAATTCAAGTGGACTAATAAATCCAGCCCAAGGCAGTAGATAATATATTAGATTAATGATTAGCCCATGTGATCAGTCCGTACCAAACAAATCCACACCCCGCCCGTCGACCTGCTCGTGGAGGCGGAATTCCAGGCCATTGTCGCCTTAGTTGAAATTTATCTTAACATAACATCCACAAGTACGTCGACGCTGGCCGAGCCCGTCGTCACCGCCGCCATGACAGCAGTTAGTTTGTTAATTTAAAGAAGATAGTTCGATCATATGAATGTAAAGACGCAGTGCCATTGTGAATGAAATCGATGCTTCAATCAAATGAGTGTTCTGCTAGCGAGAGCCCTTCCCGGTTCGCTCGTGGATGCGTGATTGTATTTTTTGGCGCGAAGGATAGTTTGTCCCACACGACTTCTGAAAAAAAAGTTGTTTGTAAAAGGAAATTGGTGAACCAACCAGTACTCATCACATAACTTGTGAAAATAAGCACCTATGGCAATTTGACCCAACGTGGCATAAAAGATTGAATTATTGTTTGACTAAATTTCCACCCAATCTGGCAAACAGGACTGATGTAAGGACTAACTAGAAAATTAAATGCAAACATTCATCTAGTCTTTTCTCCAAAATAAAACATTCATCAAGCCACATGCATTCCCAAACCAACATAGAGTTCAGAGAGGCTCCATCTTTTTTTGTTCATTGAAAAACAACAACCACAAAATTTAGAACAGTAAAACTGATCTACTTCCCTGTAATCTCACGCCCTGTGCGTTTTCGGCCGTCGATTTCGTGATATGCCCAACCTTGGCCGTTCGATCTACAATGCATTACCGCTAGACCAGAGTTACTAATAAGTGGGCCAGAAGTCCTAGAGGGGCGCTACTCTGGAGCATTTTACTAAACTGGGCCTTTGTCCATGGCAGCCCATTTAACTCCTAAATCGGCATTCTGGTTCGGGCTCTCCTAAGAGATAAAACCCTATGTCCTACTTGTGTTGTATTGATTTGGGATGGAGTACAAAGTACATGTTGATCTACCACAAGATCGTTGTGTGTTGTCTACGAGCCCTACCCCCTGGTTTATATAGGTACCGGGTGGCTAGGGTTACAGCTTGGTCGTGTACGTAGAAGGCAAACATGTTGTAGACGACCTCTAAATCATGGAGTATGCCCCAAGTCTTCGGGAGCATTCCTTCTATGCGCCATGAGCCGCCTCAACGCGGTGCTGGTGAACCGACATGGAGGTGCACAGCCCGACCCACCTGGCCGGGAGATGACATGGTGAGTGATCCCTAATCTAGGACACCATCAATGAAGGAGAGGGTGCTGGGCACAGTTGATGAAGGCATCTATCACTTTCTCGTCGGAGACTGTCATGAGCGTGTTTCTCTTTTAAGACAATGCGAGATGAAGTCTCGCACAATCTCGTTGTCGCCTTGGATGCAATTATGGAGGTCGTATGCGCTCCCGGGCACTGGTACGTGCCCTCGAAATTGTTGATGAAGGCCGCTCGAAGTCGGTCCGGTTGTGGATGGAGTTGGGCAGAAGCCCATTCAACCATGTGTGTGCCAATCCTGTGAGGCATAGGGGTACATAGCGTAGAGCGTTGCCGAAATTGCCATTTTCCATGTCGACCGTCGTGCGGTAGTCGCTAAACAAGTTATCTGACTTCGAATCACGGGAGTATGTGTCGACTCCCCAGATGATGAGGGCTTCGGGAACGGGTGTGTGATCACTTCATACATGATGCATGGTGGTGTTATACCGGCCATCAGAGGAGTGGAATGTGGTGCCGCGGGCTCATATATAGTTGTGTCTGTAACGCTCCATCTCGCGGGCCCGCAGATGGCCACGGAGGTCAGGGTGATGACCGGGTGATCGTGGACTGGTGGAGCCCGCGGGGGAAGAGGTGCTGGGTTGCGACCAGTGATGGCAGATATCGCTTGCTGGAGAGCTCCAGTTTTATGTGCCGGCAGGGCCGTCGATCGGGCCACCGAGCCCTGGCGGTTGTCTTGGGGCAGATGTCTTGCAACAGAGAGGACCGTGCCCGTGTCAGCTAGGCATAGCCTAGATTCACTTATGTTTCCTTGGAGTTCGACTGTGGTGCTGTCGAGCACCCTTCTCAGGCTTGCAATGATGTTGGGGTCTCCTAGCATACTTTGCACATTGTCTGCAAGTACCGCTGCTGCCCACAGGCCATGAGCATGTGTTCAAAGGAGGGTGGTTTCTGCATTGTCATCGTAGTCGATGTTGATCTATCGGCCGTGGGTTGCGAGTGCATTGGTCGTCGACGGTGGCTATCAGCAGGGTCGGTGTCTTCTTTCATTTGCCATTATCTCCTGTCACCGTGCTTGCCGCGCACGACGGCCTCCACCATGCTCTGCTGAAGTTGAAGTTGAGCGGCTACGGTGGCCTATCGGATGACCTCCATGGCTTGAGTTATTGCTGTGAGTAGCAAGACTTCTAAGATTACGAGCCATGGCAATATTTTTGGGTTTTTCAACTGACAAGACTTGCAACAAAAATAAAACTTAAACTAAAACAAAAACTGAAACTAAACTTTAACAAAAACTCTAAACATAAAGACTAGGAATACTAAACTCCTCCCCAGCAATGGCGCCAGAAAAAGAGCTTGATACTTCCTTTTTAGTGATCCGTGACGGAACAGAAAGTACCCCATACCTATTTCCCCAAAGAGGTGACCTTGGGTTATCGAACCCGCGAGAGGAAGGTTCCCTTGAAGCGATGGTCTCTAGCAAGCTTCTGTCAAAGATATAATTCCAGCTTTTGACCGGATCAATCAAGCTAATTGTGGTAAAACACTTATAATAAAAATAGGTACGGGTATGAGGTCTTAATGCTTACAACCATGTATTTGCGTTGGGACCAAATATGATCTTAATTTGTGCGCTGGAAGTCACACATCGAGATGTGCTTGTTATGAACCAAAGTGGGGGATGTGTCCAAATAACATCTTGACCGGCGCGAGTCCCGCATCAAGAATCAGTTGTCCAACCGAAGGCCCTATCTGTCGTGCAGGGTTGCCTCGATAATTAAGATTATAATAATCAGACAAGAGCTTTGGGCATTTAATGACTACACCTCGTGAACCCCCAAGGATTGGATCCGTGTTACCGTACTAAACCCTTCTGTCACTGGTGTTCAGAATAACACTTCACGTTCTCCCTGACCTTAGCCTCTCCATGGCTCGATCTCCATGATCCTGGGTACCTGCAGGGATGCGATCGCGGACGAGACAAGAGACATCTACGAAACAATTTTATTTCACACATACGGGACGTTAATTCAAAGCACTTCCATTGATCCCTACAACAAATACAGCGGATTGCAAGGCCTATGCCTCAACCCATACCTTACCGAACTACTCACACATGGGGATCAGATTGCATGAAGAACACATCTTGAAGATCGATTGATTGATAATATGTCTTACAATGGATGCCTTGTGCGATGCATGATTACAAGTATGAACTAGAGAGGAAGCACTATGGTGGTGATGGCGGCTATGGAGATGGAAATGGTGGCGGCTAGGGTTGATGGAAGGGGATGACGATGGCTCTATTCTGGCTTCGCTCGCGGATGTTCTATTGACATTTCGACGTGGTCCCCTTTATAAAAGTTATTCAGGTGGACGAGGAGCCTCGAAATCCACACCATACGACCACTCATACGAGCGCTTGCGGTTGTATGAAACGCCATCTTTTGTGCTGTTTTCTCTGGTGCGTCTCCCGATGATTTCTTCTATCTCGTTTTCCACTCCTTTCCATGTTCACACGTGATTTCTTCCCTTTTTAGCCCATTTCCCGTGGAAACACATCAAAGAGAGAATTTGTGGAATCCTTTGCATTCATTAGTCATTAGTAGCAATATCGGAGCGAATATCTTGGTTTTAATGAAATATATCGGTTTAAACAAAGGGTGAATGAGTGTACAAATATCACTCATCAACTCCCCAAGATTAAACTTGATCGTTCTCGAGCAACAAAGAGAAATCCGAATCATAAGGAACTCAGTTGTTTAAACCAAAATAACGAGAAGGTTTTGGTTCACTTACAATCGGTACGCCTAGATAGCCCTCCGCTTCCTGATCTGAAAACTTAGTGTAGCTGTAGCGGTGGCATGATTATTATGCAAGTGTTAGTGAAGCAAAGATAATCAACACAAAGTTTTTGATCTACTAGATAAAACAACTTTGCAACACTCAATTCTATTTATTCTAGACAACACTTGCTTGCCGGGAATGTACGGAAGAGTTTTTTTGATGGAGGCATAAAAACATAAGTTTAGGAGTGAAAGGCATGTAGAAAAACATGATGCTAGAGTGATCATAAACATACCCACAATTATCTCATCCTCAAGGCTCTCAAGCACTTTATTTAAATCATTGTTTGCTTAAACTTTGGTTGTCACGTGAAGGGATTATGCCAAATAATTGATCATGCATAGAGTTTCATTGTGGCTTAATTTTTGGGAACTATGGACCTCTGATGTATGTCTCTTTCAAGCTCTTTTGATCAGTCCCCTTTATTTACCACATACACACCCATTCAAGAGAAAGCCGAATAATATTCATTTGTAGTGTTGCCACTACGTACGGTAACAAATTCATAGCCGAAATCCGAGTTGTAGCTCTGGTGGATCATTCATTGGCAAGTGGAGCCCTCAGCATAACATCAAGAAAGGTGACGAAGCCACATTTACACACGTACACGTGCATATAGTAGCAAGGCCATGGCACCAGCGAGAAGCTGAAGCACCATGTAAGAGATACAACACAGATTTTTGCATAATCTCGTTCACCCTTCAACTAAGTTCCTCTAGACAATTTTGTCCACAAGTGATATCAAGTCTATTAAAATTAACAACATGGGGTTGAGCATTTCAAACATCATCTTCTCTACAATTTTTCTCAACACCCAAGTCTTTGAAGATTTTCTCTTGTGCATGGTTATTCTTAGTTAAGATCATTTCATTAAAAACAGTCCCACAGCAAGTCTTGGTTATCTAGACTAAACAGAAGAAAGGCTACAAAATTATTTCAGCTACTAGAACAAAACCTTTGTCTTAATTATCAAGACGTACTCCCTCTTCCACATATCACACATACTACTACTACATCTACTCTAAGTATTTCAAGTGCAAAAGACGGGAGTCATAGGACTTCATGGTAGTGAATTTACACACTTCTCTTCCTTATTTTTGCATTCCTCGTTGTTCGGCGTAGATCAACTCCTCTGAAAACAAAAATGCAAACGAAATCCAAGGGGTAAAAAAAAGAACAAGAACAAAGCGAAGCTTAATCTATTTTTTTTGGTTTTTGAAAACTAACTTGCAAACGAAAAATCACAAAGGCAAAAAAAATGAAAGCAAATAAAAGCAAAGTGTTGGAATAGAACAACACGAGTGTTTTGAAGCTCAGCGAGCTTAAGTACAACCTCATTACAATTTATTCAAATACCACCACATCTTGATATAGACGTGGATATGACCTCCCCCAAGCTTAAGCTTTTGCAAGCCCAAACCAGCGGGATCATTGGCTCTAGTTGGAGACACTTGAATTCATGTAGGCGGACATGTCTCGAAGGGACTCAGCGAGGTTGCTCATATCATTATAGAGCCCTGGAGACTGTAGAGGTCCGAATAGATGGTGTAGGCTTCTTGTTGTGGCTGCTCTTGGGGCTGATCCTGTTCTTTGTCGGTGGTGAGTTCTTCTTCATCTACTTGTTCAGGTTCCGGGCCTTCTTGGTCAAAAGCTGCATCTCCTGCCTGTGGAACATAATGCAATTGCCCATTTTCTTCGGAGAAACGGTTAGGCATAGGAGTAGGTAACAAGTATGCCACTCCAGGAATTTTGATGCAATGATGACCACAGCTAACTACTACCATTTCAGCGCTAGTAAGAACACGAATATTAACAAGGTTGTTACCGACAATGGGGTGAAGGTGATTGTAGTTGAGACCAAGGGAGTTGGCCAACATGGTGATCACTCATCCACACACGATATCTCCTTGTGCATGATTTGCTTGATGCACGAGGTGTAGCAAAAGTATTGCCCCTAAGTTGGGTGAATAACCGATGTCAAGGTTTGCTGCTTTCCCGAAAACTAGCATGTTCTCATCATTCACCTTAGAAACTTCTCCTCATGCCTGCAATGAGTTAGTGATAACATAATAGAAATAACGTATAGCAGGACTTTCAATGCAACTGGCTCTTTGCCTAGAGCCATGGATGCTCATCTGGTAGAAGGATTGCCTCGGGTGCAGGTGATACGTCTCCGACGTATCAACTTTTCCAAACACTTTTTTCTCTTGTTTTGGACTCTAATTTGCATGATTTGAATGAAACTAACCCGGACTAACGCTGTTTTCAGCAGAACTACCATGGTGTTGTTTTGTGCAGAAATAAAAGTTCTTGGATTGGGCTGAAAATTTATGGAGAATTTTTCTGAAATATATAAAAAATATTGGTGAAAAGATCTACTGGATGGGGGCCACCACAAAGCCACAAGCTCTGGTGGCGCGCCCCCCTAGGGCGTGCCACCTGAGCTTGTGGGCCCATCGAGCCTCCGTTTGCCCTACCTCCAAGTCCATAAGTACCGTCTCGCGGAGAAAAAAATCAGAGAGAAAGTTCCATCGCATTTTACGATACGAAGCCGCCGCCACCTCCGGTTATTCATCGGGAGGGCTGATCTAGAGTCCGTTCGGGGCTCCGGAGAGGGGGATTCGTGATACGTCCCAAACGTATCTACTTTTCCAAACACTTTTGCTCTGGTTTTGGACTCTAATTTGCATGATTTGAATGGAACTAACCCGGACTGATGCTGTTTTCAGCAGAATTGCCATGGTGTTATTTTTGTGCAGAAATAAAAGTTCTTGGATGGACCTGAAAATTTACGGAGAATTATTTCAGAATATATAAAAAATACTGGCAAAGAGATCTACTAGAGGGGGGCCACCCAGGAGCAACAAGCTCAGGGGGCGCGCCTACCCCCCAGGGCGCGCCCCCAGGCTTGTGGGGCCCTGGCAGCTCCGTTTACCCTAATTCCAACGCTATAAGTACCTATTCGTCTAGAAAAAAAATCAGAGAGAAAGAATCATCACGTTTTACGATACGGAGCCGCCGCCACCTGATAACCCACAAGTATAGGGGATCAATTGTAGCTTTTTCGATAAATAAGAGTGTCGAACCCAACGAGGAGCTAAAGGTAGAATTAATATTCCCTTCAAGTTCTATCGACCACCGATACAACTCTACGCACACTTAGCGTTCGCTTTACCTAGAACAAGTATGAAACTATTTTGTAGGTGATAGGATAGGTTTGCAAGAATAAAACTAGAAGTAATTTGCGAGATAATAAAACTAAGAGTAAATTGCAAGATAACAAAAGTTAGTTGTTTAGTAGAAAGTTTTTGTAACACAAGAGAATGATTTGTCCAAAGGCAATCGATAACTAGACCGGTAATCATTATTGCAATTTTATATGAGGGAGAGGCATGAGCTATCATACTTTCCGTACTTGGATCATATGCACTTATGATTGGAACTCTAGCAAGCATCCGCAACTACCAAAGATCATTAAGGTAAAACCCAACCATAGCATTAAGTATCAAGTCCCCTTTACTCCCATACGCAACCACCCCCTTACTCGGGTGTAAGCTTCTGTCACTCTAGCCGCCCACTATAAGAGAATTATGAACGTATTGCAGACTCTACAGTGGGGATCCCTCACGCTTGCGCGACACGAAGGGCACCATAGGACAACACCAAAATAAAACATACAACTCAAACGAATCACGATCATCAATCAACCCATAGGACAAAAAGAAAACTACTCAAACATCATAGGATGGCCACAAATCATTGGATAATAATATGTAGCATTAAGCACCATGTTTAAGTAGAGATTACAGCGGGGAGAAGAGGTGTTACACCGCTGCATAGAGGGGGAGAGAGTTGGTGTTGACGGCGGCGAAATTGTTGGTGTAGATCGCCGTCACGTTGGTTCCCCCGGCGGCGCTCCGGCGCCACCGGAAGAGAGGGGGAGAGAGCCCCCTCCTTCTTCTTCTTCCTTGGCCTACCCCCTAGATGGGAAGAGAGTTTCCCCTCTGGTCCATGCCTGCCATGGCGGCGGAGGGGCAGGAGCCCCTCCTAGATTGGATCTCTCTCTCTGGTCTCTTCTGTTTTGTGTTCCTGTTTTCTGGCCCTTCACCGTTTCTTAAATTCCCGAAGATCCGTAACTCCGATTGCGCTGAAATTTTAACACGATTTTTTCCGGATATTAGCTTCCTTGCGGCCAAAGAAGAGCCCCAACCAACTTACGGTGTGCCCACGAGGCACCACTGCGCGCCTGGGGGGGCCCGCGCCATGGTGGCTTGTGGAGGCCGTGGGCCTCCGTTTGCTTTGATTCCACCTCCCAAAAATCACATATATCCCAAAATAATTCTCCATAAAATTTTATTGCATTTGGACTTCGTTTGATATGGATTTTCTGTGAAACAAAAAACAAGCAGAAAACAGGAACTGGCACTGGGCACTGGATCAATATGTTAGTCCCAAAAATAATATAAAATGTTGCCAAAAATATGTGAAAGTTGTAAAATATTGGCATGAAACAATAAAAAATTATAGATACAACAGAGATGTATCACCACCTCCTGTTCCTCATCGGGAGGGCTGATCTGGAGTCCGTTCGGGGCTCTAGAGAGGGGGATTCGACGCCATCATCATCATCAACCATCCTCCATCACTAATTTCATGATGCTCACCACCGGGTGTGAGTAATTTCCTCGTAGGCTTGCTGGACGGTAATGGGTTGGATGATATTTACCATGTAATCAAGTCAATTTGTTAGGGCTTTGATCCCTAGTATCCACTATGTTCTGAGATTGATGTTGCTATGACTTTGCTATGCTTAATGCTTGTCACTAGGGCCCGAGTGCCATGATTTCAGATTTGAACCCTTTATGTTTTCATGAATATATTTGTGTTCTTGATCCTATCTTGCAAGTTATATGCACCTATTATGTGTTATGATCCGCATACCCCAAGGTGACAATAATTGGGATTCTTTCCGGTGATTACCGTAGTTTGAGGAGTTCATGTATTCACTAAGTGCTAATGCTTTGTTCCGGTTCTCTATTAAAAGGAGGCCTTAATATCCCTTAGATTTCCTTATGGACACCGCTGCCACGGGAGGGTAGGACAAAAGATGTCATGCAAGTTCTTATTATAAGCACGTATGACTATATACGGAATACATGCCTACATGACATTAATGAATTGGAGCTATTGTGTATCGCCATAGGTTGTGACTGTTACATGATGAATGTCATCCAACATAATTATCCATCACCGATCCAATGCCTACGACTTTCCCATATTGATCTTTGCTAAGTTACTTTCGTTGCTGCTGCTATTACAATCACTACAAAACTGCTACTGTTACTGCCTTTGTTACTGCTGTTACTGTTACTGCTGCTATCAAAACTATCATACTATTGTGCTACTAAATACTTTGCTGCAGATATTTGTTCTCCAGGTGTGGTTGAATTGACAACTCAACTGCTAATACTCACAAATATTCTTTGGCTCCCCTTGTGTCGAATCAATAAATCTGGGTTAAATACTACCCGCAAAAACTGTTGCGATCCCCTATACTTGTGGGTTATCAAGACCTTTTTCTGGCGCCGTTGCCAGGGAGCATAGCTCTATTTGTTGAGTCACCTGAGATTTATATCTGTTGATCACTATGAAGAATCTGAAAGACGCTAAGACCAAGATCGTTCCCTCTAAGACGAGGGGAGGTAAGGAACTGCCATCTAGCTCCGCACTTGATTCACCTTCTGTTTTGAGTAGGCTTGCGACACCGCCACCTGTTATTCATTCTGATATGTCGCAAGTAAATGATGATACTACTTATGCTATAAATGATACTCATGATGATGTTAGTACGATGCTTGATAATTCTGTGCCACTAGGTGAATTTCTCGATGAACAACTTGCTAAAGCTAAAGAAATTGAAAATGCTGAAATTAATGAAACTTCTGAAAATTATGAATCACCTATTATGCCTAGTCCTCTGATAACCCACAAGTATAGGGGATCAATTGTAGCTTTTTCGATAAATAAGAGTGTCAAACCCAACGAGGAGCTAAAGGTAGAATTAATATTCCCTTCAAGTTCTATCGACCACCGATACAACTCTATGCACACTTAACGTTCGCTTTACCTAGAACAAGTATGAAACTATTTTGTAGGTGATAGAATAGGTTTGCAAGAATAAAATTAGATGTACTTAGAGGAAATAAAACTACGAGTAATTTGCAAGATAATAGAAGTTAGTTGTTTAGTAGAAAGTTTTTGTAACACAAGAGAATGATTTGTCCATAGGCAATCGATAACTAGACCGGTAATCATTATTGCAATTTTATATGAGGGAGAGGCATGAGCTAACATACTTTCCGTACTTGGATCATATGCACTTATGATTAGAACTCTAGCAAGCATCCGCAACTACCAAAGATCATTAAGGTAAAACCCAACCATAGCATTAAGTAACAAGTCCTCTTTACTCCCATACGCAACAACCCCCTTACTCGGGTGTAAGCTTCTGTCACTCTAGCCGCCCACCATAAGAGAATTATGAACGTATTGCAACACCCTACAGCGGGAATCCCTCATGCTTGCGCGACACGGAGGGCACCATAGGACAGCACCAAAATAAAACATACAACTCAAACCAATCACGATCATCAATCAACCCATAGGACAAAATGGATCTACTCAAACATCATAGGATGGCCACAAATCATTGGATAATAATATGTAGCATTAAGCACCATGTTTAAGTAGAGATTACAGCGGAGAGAAGAGGTGTTACACCGCTGCATAGAGGGGGAGAGAGTTTGTGTTGACGGCGGCTAAGTTGTTGGTGTAGATCGCCGTCACGATGGTTCCCCCGGCGGCGTTCTAGCGCCACCGGGAGAGAGGGGGAGAGAGCCCCCCTCCTTCTTCTTCTTCCTTGGCCTCCCCCCTAGATGGGAGGAGAGTTCCCCCTCTGTTCCATGGCTGCCATGGCGGTGGAGGGGAAGGAGCTCCTCCGAGATTGGATCTCTCTCTCTGTTCTCTTCTGTTTCGCGTTCCTGGTTTCTGGCCTTTCACCGTTTCTTAAATTCCCGGAGATCCGTAACTCCGATTGCGCTGAAATTTTAACACGATTTTTTTTCTGGATATTATCTTCCTTGCGGCCGAAGAAGGGCACCAACCGACCTACGAGGGCCTCATGAGGCACCACGGTGCGCTGGGCCCCCCTGGCACGCCCTGGTGCCTCGTGGGGCCCACGAGCACCGCCTTGCGTTGATTCCACCTCCCAAAAATCACATATATTCCAAAATAATTCTCCATAAAATTTTATTGCATTTGGACTTTGTTTGATATGGATATTCTATGAAACAAAAAACATGCAACAAACAGGAACTGGCACTGGGCACTGGATCAATATGTTAGTCCCAAAAAACAATATAAAATGTTGCCAAAAGTATGTGGAACTTATAGGATATTGTCATGAAACAATCAAAAATTATAGATACGACGGAGACGTATCAGCATCCCCAAGCTTAATTCCTGCTTGTCCTCGAGTAGGTAAATGATAAAAAAGATAATTTTTGATGTGGAATGCCACCTAGAATAATCTTGATCATAAAATTTAATCATGGCATGAATATTAAGACACGAGTGATTCAAAGCAATAGTCTATAATTTGATATAAATACATCAATACTCAAGCATACTAACAAACAACCATGTCTTTCAAAATATCAACGCTAAAGAAAGTTATCCCTAGCCCATTATGCTCAGTCATTGATCCATTCATGAAACACACTCAACATTAACTACACCCAATGCACAAGTATGACAATAGTGCTCTCCAGTTGGTGCTTTATAAGAGAAGATGGAGACTCAATAAAAATAAAAATGCATAAAAGTAAAATAGATAGGCCCTTCGCAGAGGGAAGAAGAGATTTGCAGAGGTGCCAGAGCTCAAAGCTTAAATTAGAGAGATAAAATTATTTTGAGAGGCATGCTTTTCCTGTCAACGAAAACGACCGAGAATTCCCAATATCTTCCATGCTAGACACATCATAGGTGGTTCCCAAATAGAAAATAAAGTTTATTTCCTTTCCACCATTCTTTCACAATCCATGGCTAGCCGTATCCATGGGTGCCCTCCATACCAACACTTTCCAAGGAATTTTGTTGTTATTAATTTTTGATTCATTATGGGACTAGGCATCCCTATTACCAGCCACTCTCTCGTGCAATGACAAGTGAATAAACACTCATCATGAGAATAACACACCTAGCATGGAAAATATTGGCCACCCCCTGCCGCTTCATGAGCGGTACGGGCACACAAAACAGAAAATTATTTTGAAAATTTTAGAGTTAGCACATGCAAATTTACTTGGAACGGCATTGAAATACCGCATATAGGTAGATATGGTGGACTCATTTGGCACAACTTGGGTTTAAGGAGTTTGGATGCACAAGCAGTATTCCCGCTTAGTACAAATGGAGGCTAGCAAATAGATTGAGAAGCAACCAACCAGAAAACAAAAACGGTCATAAGCATGCATTGAGAATAACTAACACTGAATAATGCACCATAAGTAGGATATAACTTCGTTGCATAACTATTGACTCTACGTGCATGCATAGGGAATCACAAACCTTAACACCAATATTCTTACTAAATCACAATTACTCACTAGCATAACTCACATATTATCATCTCCATATCGCAAAACTATTGCAAGGAATCAAACATATCATATTGAATGATATACAAGGTTTATGTAGGATTTTCTGACTAACCATGTGAATGACCAATTCCTGTTGACTCTCTAAATAGATATAAGTGAAGCAAGAGAGTTTAATTCTTTCTACAAAAGACCATGCTCTAACAAATATAAGTGAAGCAAAAGAGCATTCTACAAATAACGGTTTTCTATATGAAGAGAAATAGGCATCCAAACTTCAAATGATATAAGTGAAGCACATGAAGCATTCTATAAAGCCATACTCAAAAGATATAAGTGAAGTGCAAAGAGCATTCTATAAATCAACCAAGGACTATCTCATATCAGCATGGTGCATAAAATAAAAGGGAAAAATAAACACAAAAGATGCTCCAAGAATTTACGCATATCATGTGAACAAAACAAAAACCGAGACATACCGATAATTGTTGAATAAAGATGGGATGCCTTCCGGGGCATCCCCAAGCTTAGACGCTTGAGTCTCCTTGAATATTTGCTTGGGGTGCCTTGGGCATCCCCAAGCTTGAGCTCTTGCCTCTCCTCATTCTTCTCATATCAATACCTCCTCGATCTTTGAACACTTCATCCTCACAAAACTTAACAAAACCTTCGTGAGATCCGTTAGTATAATAAAGCAAATCACTACTTTAAGTACTGTTGCAAACCCATTCATATTTTATTTTTGCATTATACCTACTGTATTCTAACTTCCCCATGGCTTATACCTTCCGATACAATCCATAGTTTCATCAAAACAAGCAAAACAATGCATCAAAAACAGAATCTGTCAAAAACAGAACAGTCTGTAGTAATCTGAACATTTACCATACTTCTGTAACTCCACAAATTCTGAAAAATTAGGAACAAATAAAAAATTTGCATGGCAGTACTGTGTAAAAATTTCAGAATTTTTGCACGTTCCAGTAAAAAATGTAAATTCATGCACTACAACAAAAGTTTCTGTTTTTGCACCGCACATACCAAACAACAATTTAAACATCCTAACGGTAAATTTTTGCACATTATTTTTATAATACAATGGATTTGTACAAGGGGATAATTATTTTTATTGAAAAGTTTCTGTAATTCAAGATTTGCAAAGTTTCCATGGGCATGAACAAAGTTCAAGGAGCTCCCCCACTTCAACGGTGCTCGTCTTTCTTACTTTCACTTTTCTTTTTGAAAAAGTTTTAGGTTCCCCTCTATATTTTTTTTGTTTTTAAACTTTATAAAAGCACTCAACAGAAATAAATGACTCTCTAAGACTTCCGGGTTGTCTCCTAGGCAGCGCTTTCTTTAAAGCCATTAAGCTAGGCATAAAGTGCTCAAGTAATTGATCCACCCGGATCCCAAGGTATATCAAAGCCAATTTTAATTAACAATCTCTACTCCTAATGTCTCAGTTGGTAGGATCGTACCCCCACCTTTAAACCGGTTTATTTCGACAGGTTTTTTTTCATCCCCTCCCCCCACCCCACCGGTTTAGTTTCGCGTCACCCTCTCACACAACGAAAAAAACTGAACGGATCAGAACTTTCCTTGCTGACGCAAGTTATTTAGTAATGTCTTTATGTAAAAGAATCAATCACAATCAATCTCTAAAGATCAAATCTAAATTAATTAATCTTCATAACATTTGCTTCCATCTGCATCACGTCCATAACTTTCCTTCCTTGTTTGGGCGGAAACTGTTTGGTAGCAGAGATTAGGAAGCTTCCTATGAGCGTAGTAATATGAAGTATTCTTTTTCTTGATGATTCGTTTCCATGCATGATGATAGTAAATTAGGCCAACATTCACCACTATTTATCACCGTCATCAATCGTATCCATTCCTGCCAGTTTTAAGGGAATCCGCTCGCTACGTCTTTTTTAAGGGAATCCGCTCGCTACGTTGTCGTCGCACGTTATTTTCACAAGCAATTCCCCTAAAAAAACACAGCGCCCTGCCTCGACTTCCCTACCTGGCCGCCGCCGCCGCCGCCGCTGCCCACCGATCTTGCCGCCTCCCGGCGATCCCTTCCTCCCTCCCGCTGCTCGAACGACCCACATTTTTGGCCACGAGCACCGCCTGCCTCTTCGCCCATGCGCCGTCCCTCCTCTTCACCATAGCCACGAGCGCCGCCACACCTACCTCCCTCATGGCGGCTGCACCATCCGAGGCGGAGCCGCGGCACCTCCACAGATGCGGCGGAGACACCATATCCAGTGGAGACGGCGGCCTAAAGCTTCTCCCACTCTGCTCCTTCCCCTGGTTACCGGCCTGCTCCACCTCCCCTCTGCTTCGTGTGGATCTGCTCATGTGCAGCAGTAAACTTTATTTAGGTACAACTATTCTTCTAGGCCTTTTGTTCATTACTTACAAATTAACTTTTTGAGCCAATGCTTACGGCATGAAGTATTACCTAGAGTTCCTTAATCAATCTGCTTGTCCATCGTTTCATTTGGTTCAATTACTATCAGCAAGAACGCATTGTGAAACCGTAGTAATAACATTTGCAATGTAAGGGCCGTAGCACAACCATGCATCAGGATGATGTGCACCATGTGGGAAGTAATACTAATATGGCCTATGTGGATAATGAAATATCCAAAGATACACTTGACTGGATCAATTTTTTTCTCTGGAATTGTTCCTCATGATGCGCAGATGTAGATGCTATATTTTTAAAATTTCAGATCACCTATGCATGCCAATGTGATTCTTATCCTTTTCATTAGACAGTGTGTTCCCATCGACCCATCCATGCACCGAACTGAAAATTTTGTTACTCTGTTCAGGTTGCAATTACGAACGAGTAGCATATGTATGCACTGAACTACTTGCGTAAGACAGTGAAATACTTCTTGATCACGTGAGTGGAATTTTGGAATAGAGAAAGAACATACAACAGAGTGTATGCACTAAAGATGTGCTACTACTTAAAGTCTTTTGTTTGTCTTACAGTAAAGGAGTACAGATCCTCCATATACTTAAAAGGGAATAAATCAAATTCTTTTAAATGGGTTCCGTTCTGAATATAAATTAGCACATCGAAGCCATAGACCAGTTTTTACATATGCATAACTGATAGGTTGCTCCTTTCTCATATTTTATTAGATCGGAGAATTTTACAGATTACATGTTTATAGGAATGACTCAATATTCTCATGGCAGAATGAGGATGGGGCACTCTGTGATCCAACATCTGTTCTACCAAGAATCCAAGCATGAACCCTGAGGTGATCAGTGGTGCTGCAGTGATACACTTTGTTAATGGAACTATAAAGCCATGGCTTTCAACCAGTTCTCCTTTACAAGTAGGCCAAAGACACCACAAGCCATGGCATGGTGGCCTATATGAATGAATGGGTTGCCAGCCAAGCAGGCGGGCGGCTCAGACCAGCCTTGCTTGACATACGTGGCTGCATACATGTGATGGGAAATGGACAGGGGAGTTTGGGACTGGATCTGCAATTATACCTTTGTAAGTTTTACTGATGCAAAATTTTCTTTTGGAAAATCCCTCAAGTCATTTATCATTTTGCCTCTAACAATGGTTTACTATCGTGAACTATTTCTATTTCTTAGAGACAAAGTGTAGGTTCTTAATAGTGCCTAGCATGATAGAAGAGCAATATTAGTGTATCATTTCTCTGATTCAGTCTCTTCTATTCCATATGGTAGGGAGGCGGCAAAGGGAGACAAGCCTTAACTGTGTGGAAGCATGAACATCAGCCTCACAAGATGGGCAATTCGGATGGGATCGAACTCGAGTGGCCTGTTCTGTACCACCCACATCATAGTCCGTTCCATTACCTTTCATCCCCAGGTTCAGTCATCCTTGAAGTTGGACAATGCGCTCTATATGTTTGATGAATGTGCTCTATATGGAAATAGAATGAGTTTTTTCAGGAATAGTTAACTATACTTTTTTGTCACTGGTGATCGATACTAGCAAGTTTCCGAGCTACAATGAACTTACATATGGTTGAACGGTCAATTAATTGATTACATAAACCGAGATCACGTAAAACAAGTTTGATAGGTCCGTTGCATCGCACAAGCATTTTTGCTATATGTACTAACAGGTTCTATTTATTTCCCTTGATCGATCAACACTCCTATGTCCTATGTAGGTAAGAAGGAGAGAAAACCTAACAGTACTTCCGCCGAAACGGTCAACGGCGAGCTTCATCGCCGTGTACGCGTCGTAGTACCTGGCCATCACCAGCTGGGGCATCGAGGACTTGAAGCTGGCGAAGAAGGCGTGGGTATTGGTAGAGCTCCGATTAGCTGCCCTTCGTCCTGCCCGCCGTCTTCACCATCGGTCCCCGGGTGACCACCCTAGAACTCGGCGACGCTGCCAAGGCGACACGGTCCGGGTTGGTTCGGTCCCTCATCGAGCCACCATTTGGACCGGCCAACCACCACCGGCGTCAACGTGCAGGGGCAGCGGCGAGGTGGGCTGCGTGTGCAGGTGCTGTGGCGAGGTGGTGGACATGCGGGAGCGTCAGCGATGAGGTCGGTGATGTGCCGGGGCAAGTGCGCGGATGTTAGCCATGAACCTTCCATAGCAGTTTTTTTCATGAGCCCATGTTTTTTTGTGTTCGGGCCTTGCCATAATTAGCGGATCAACCATGAAAAAAAAACCATGACGTTCAGTTTGTTGTCAAATGGTGCCGTGATTTTCGAATCAAGCCATGTTTCTCTTGTACTTCCTATTTCCTGTTCGACTGAATAAAAGTGCAGAAAGTGAACAACACACCAACACGACTGAAAGCAGTCATATTCAGTTATAGAGGTATACATTTATAAAAGATATGCACAGGCAGGTGCGGCCAGTAACCCAACTAACTCCTGAGCTGACCTCACTAATCCTTTACTTGCGATAAAGATGCAGACGATTAGGAAAGGTTGTTACGGAGAGAGCAATGGGAGAGAGAGAGAATCACGTGGCGGCAGGTGGACCTGAACATGTGCTTCAACAAAGAAAACGGCAGCGGAGGATCATGGTGCGTGATTATAGACGGAGGCTATTAAATCTCACGCCTTCCAAAAAAATACTTACCTGATTTGTTGGGCACGGAAATCACGGCCGAGCGATTCTCCCACGATCCGAAGTTCACACCCGATCAACCGTTTTCCCCAGTTGATGGCCTACATGTGTGCTGTGCTGAAACGGTCGCTGCCATGGCAGCGAAACCCGCAGCTAGAACGCTGCCAGCGCCAGGTCGAGAACTCGAGATCGTCAGCGGTGCACGCATGACAGCGGCGGCGAGAGGCTATGGTGCATGGGGAGGAGAGAAAAGAAGGAGAGGGGAAGCTTGGGGACATGGTGGTTTACCCGGGGGCTGCCGGTCGGCGCGCTGAGAACGAACGGCGGCGGCAGTGACATTTTTTCTCAGTCCTCTTGGTCGGACCGGTTGAAGACCAGACCGGATTGGACCGACAATTTTCCAGGCCGATTTTAGCAAACCAGACCGTCCATTTTCTCTAGCAGGCCAGGACCGAGCGTGTCAAAGCCGGTTTGCGTGATGAGTATTGTCCGTTACATGTTTTAAGACCTTCGGCGTGAAATTTTCATACTAACTACATATATTGTTTGTGCAGGATGGGTATGAGTTGAGGAAACAACTTTTATTATACTTGCTAAAACATCGTGGGAATGAAGCTAAAGGCAACTTTCCTAATATTGTGAAAGAATTTCTTAAGCGCATCATGTAGATATTGATAGTTTTGTAATAGATGTTAAGGTCGAACATCGCTCAGTTTGTTACATGGACATGTCGTTAATCTTTCTTTTTGTTATCAATTTACATTGCAAAAATGGACTTCAATTATTCAATAATTGAGTTTGTGTTATATTGTTTGTACGTGTGAAATTTAATATGTAACTCTTGCAAACTATTTCAAGAGCCCGTGGCAACGCACGGGCACTCTACTAGTGATTTGTAATTTAGTAGTGAGCACAAAGTGACATATATCATGCAATGACGAAGTCTAACTCTCTTCCTATGCATCGGCATGTCATAAAAGAACAATTCATGCACATCAAATAAAGGCCAATGCATAGCATAAGTAGTTTCTTGCAATTTTATCGCATTGGAAACATAGAGAGGTGGAGATGTAGTTTCTTAAATTCCCGGAGATCCGTAACTCCGATTGCGCTGAAATGTTAACACAATTTTTTTCCGGATATTAGCTTCCTTGCAGCCGAAGAAGGGCACCAACCGACCTACGAGGGCCTCACGAGGCACCACGGCGCGCCGGGCCCCCCCTGGCGCGTCCTGGTGCCTCATGGGGCCCACGAGCACCGCCTTGCGTTGATTCCACCTCCCAAAAATCACATATATTCCAAAAAAAATTCTCCGTAAAATTTTATTGCATTTGGACTTCGTTTGATATGAATATTATGCTAAACAACAAAACATGCAACAAATAGGAACTGGCACCGGGCACTGGATCAATATGTTAGTCCCAAAAAACAATATAAAATGTTGCCAAAAGTATGTGGAAATTATAGGATATTGGCATGAAACAATCAAAAATTATAGATACGACAGAGACGTATCATCCTCCTACCAGAGTTATACCTGATGGTTATCTTTTTGATGGAGAGAGAGCTAGGGCAATCCTTGCTTGTAATGATAGAGATGATGTTAGAAAACTGCTTGCTGAGTTGAAAGAAAAGTCTATGAGGGAGAGAATGAAATATGATCCTAAGTTTGCTACCTCTCCTATCTTTGTTACTGATAAGGATTATGAATTATCTATCGATCCTGAGTTAATTACTTTGGTTGAATCTGATCCTTTTCATGGCTATGAATCTGACACTGTTGTGGCACACCTTACTAAATTAAATGATATTGCCACCCTATTTGCTCATGAGGAAAAAATTCGCTACTACTATATTCTTAAGTTGTTTCCTTTCTCATTAATGGGTGATGCTAACAAATGGTTTAATACTCTTGCTCTTGGTTGTGTGCGTAGTCCCCAGGATATGGTATATTACTTCTCTGAGAAATATTTTCCTGCTCATAAGAAACAAGCTGCCCTACAAGAAATATTTAACTTTGTGCAAATTGAAGAAGAGAATCTCCCTCAAGCTTGGGGGAGGCTTCTCCAATTACTTAATGCTTTGCCTGATCATCCTCTTAAGAATAATGAAATACTTGATATCTTTTACAATGGATTAACCGATGCTTCTAGGGACTACCTAGATAATTGTGCTGGTTCTGTTTTCAGGGAATGAACTGTTGGACAGGCTGAAGAACTATTGAATAATATGTTAAGAAATGCTAATGATTGGACACTTCCTGAGCCACCACCTAAGCCAACTCCAAAGAAAAGAGGTATTCTATTCCTCAGTCCAGAAGATATGCAAGAAGCTAAGAAATCTATGAAAGAAAAGGGTATTAAATCAGAAAATGTGAAGAATTTATCACCTATTGAAGAAATGCATGGACTTGATATCGTGACACATGTAGTAGAGGTAAATTCTCTTTGTAGATTTGATGAAGGTGATATTCCTTATAATAAATCTGCTAGTCAATGCTTGGATGATTTTGATAATTACATTATTAAGCAGGACCACTTTAATATGCATTTTATTAATCAATTAAAAAGAAATGCCATCATGATTGATTGCTTGAGTGATTTGATGTTTAGAATTGCTAATGATGTTAAGGGTTTGAGTAAACATGCTTCTATGGTCCAGACTCACTTAGAACAAATTGCTAAGTCCCAAAATGATTTGCTTGATGAGATGAATAATAAAATGAATGATCGTGCCGTTAGAATTGTTACTAGAGGAGGGAGAATGACTCAGGATCCTCTATATCCTGAAGGTCATCCTAAAAGAATTGAACAAGAGTCTCAAAGAATTAATATTGATGCACCTAGTCCACGTAAGAAGAAAAAGAAAAAGAAAAATGATAGGACTCTGCATGCTTCATGTGAACCTGAGATAGAAAAACCTCCCGAGAATCCTAATGATGTTTCTATTTCTGATGCTGAGACACAATCTGGTAATGAACATACTCCTAGTGATAATGATAAGGATAATGATAATGATAATGATGTTCATGATGATGCTCAACCAGATAATGATGTAGAAATAGAACCTGTTGTTGATCTTGATAACCCACCTCCTAAGAATAAAAGATATGATAAAAGAGACTTCGTTGCTAGAAAACATGGAAAAGAAAGAGAACCATGGGTTCAAAAACCCATGCCTTTTCCCACTAAACCATCTAAAAATAAGGATGAAGAAGACTTTGTGTGCTTTGTTGAAATACTTAGACCTATCTTTTCGCGCACTCGCTTGATTGATATGTTGAAAATGCCTCTTTATGCTAAATATATGAAAGATATTGTCACAAATAAAAGAAAGATACCTGAAGCTAAAATTTCCACCGTGCTTGCAAATTATTCTTTTAAGGGCGGGGTACCTAAGAAACTAGGAGATCCAGGAATACCTACTATACCATGCTCCATTAAAAGAAGTTATGTTAAAACTGCTTTATGTGATTTGGGAGCCGGTGTTAGTGTTATGCCTTTCTCTTTATATAGAAGATTTGATTTGAATAAGCTCACACCTACTGAAATATCTTTGCAAATGGCTGATAAATCAACTGCTATACCTATTGCAATTTGCGAGGATGTGCCCGTTGTTGTTGCAAACGTTACTATCTTAACAGACTTTGTTGTCCTTGATATGCCCGAGGACGACAACATGTCGATTATCCTTGGTAGACCCTTTTTGAATACTGCAGGGGCTGTTATTGATTGCAACAAAAGCAAGGTTACTTTTGATGTCAATGGTAATGAGCATATGGTTTATTTTCCGAAGAAACAAAGTTCGGTGAATGGTATCAACTCTATTGAAAAAGTTTCGACAATCACTATTGGAGGTTTCAAATTTCCTCTTCCTACTGTCAAAAAGAAATATGAAATTCTTATTGTTGGGGAAATGCATATTCCCGTTGAGGTAACTTAGTGCTATACGAAAATTCTTCGGTTTCATGCCACCCGGAAATGGTTTGTTAATAAGACTTGATCAACCTTATTAATGGATTCTTTTTGAGGGGTATGTGGTCGATGAATTTAGTAAGTACAACCTTCTGTACCCACCTTTTGCTCTCTGTTATTTGTAGTTGAATAAAATAAAATGCCATGATTATCCTGTTTTCTGATTTATCGCAATAAAAAATGGCCTAAAAATAAAAGTTCTCAGAATGCCACGAAAATTTAGTATGATTTTTCCAGAATATTTAAGAATTTTTGGCACTGAACACACCCCAGGGGGGGTGCACCTGTGAGCCACAAGCTCACAGGGCGCCCCCCCGGGCGCGCCCAGCAGGCTTGTGGGTCCCACAGGGACCCACTCACTTATGCCAGCCACCCATTGCCTTCTTCTTCCTCCAGAAAAAATCAAACTTGCTCCCAAGCCCGTGTTCTTGCTCATTTTGCTGTGATTTTCGATCTCCTTGCTCGGAACTCCATTTCCGAAACTGTTTTGAGGAATTACTCCTTGGTATGTGACTCCTCCAATGCTCCAATTAGTTTTTGTTCTAGTGCTTTATACTTTGCATATTTTGCTGCTGTTGGTGACCATGTATATGAGCTTGCATGTTGAATTTGTATGGTCTAAAGTAGTTTTGATGCATGATATAGCCTCTAGACACTTGTGGGAGTAGTTGCTATCAATCTTGTTGAGTTTTGTTCACTTTTATTTTGAGTCACTAAAAATTTCAGAAAAAGAAAATGCTCAAGTGGAGGTTGAGAGGTTCCTCGAGCAGGACTCCTAAGGAGGCTCCGAAGCCCAAGTATCACCTCCCTCGCACGGCCGAGGTGCGGCCGTGCAAATGGCCATGCGACACATTCTTGAGGGATGCGGGGATTTACGATGATTTCTACTATTTGGCCAACAATGCCGGCATCATCCCGTTCCTCGAAGATAAGTGGGCCGATACATCATCATGCCTGAGGACATTTATGCTTCTTGGGGCTTGAACCAGCTCCAACCACCAGTGCCAGCACCAGAGCTAGAGCCGTATCAGGAGCCCGTCTATCAGTGGGAGCCTCAAGAGGCCGTTTACCAGTGGGACCCTCAGCAGCCTCAGTATTATCCTGGAGGTGCTGACTTCGATCCATGGCCGTAGACCAACTTAGGCCAAAATCCTAAGCTTGGGGGAGTACGTATTTCTCACTGACATTACATTCATGTACTACACATTCATTCCAGTTGTCGGTGTTCATCCTTTTTCATTGTATATCCATGTTAGTTTTATTTTGGCTTTCTTTTTGTGTGTTTGATAAATTTCAAAAACCCAAAAATATTTCTTGCTTCTTTTCGGTTTTTCTTTCTTGTTTAGTTAATTTGTAGTAGTAAAAGAAAACCCAAAAAAAGATTTCTCGTTTCTTCTTTTGCTTGTTGGGAGCTTTCCCGTGTAAATAGTTTTTCTCAATTTTTGTTTTCCTTCGTTAAAATGCTTTCTTCAGAAAAACCAAAAACTCCAAAAATATTTCAGTCTGTTTCTCTAAATTTCTTTTCTCTTTGTTGAGTCGTCGCAAGGAGAAGACCACGATGAAAATGTTGAGTGGCTCTCATATTCTTTATTGTCGATCTAATGAAGAGCCAACATTACCTTGTCTTCTCCTTTGAATAAATGTTTGCAGATTCCAGCTTAGTCCATGGCACACTTGTATTATTATTATTATTATTATTATTATTATTATTATTATTATTATTATTATTATTATTATTATTATTATTATTATTATCACATCATTCGGTCGTGCAAGTGAAAGGCAATAATGACGATATTTGATGAAGTGATTGCGGTGAAGAAAAGCTGGTATGAACTCTTCTTGTTTTTATCTTTGTAACTATGTTTAGCTCGGTATTCATGACTCAGCATTATTATGAGTAAACATGTTTGTGATGACAATTAGAGATTATAGTTGCTCATGCCATGCTTAAATAGCTAGGGGTGGATAATGATTTATCTTGAGTGTCAACATGCATTAAAATGGTTGTGATGTACTCCCTCCGTTCCTTTATGTAAGGTGTATTATTTTCGGCACGGTGACCAAGGCACATAATTATAGACATGTTAAGACTAAATGACCCTTGGCAAATTTGTTGGTTAGTGGAAAGTGAATCAATTTGTCCAGAAAAGTATGAGATACATGCAATCGACAAAGAGATAGTTTCCTTGTTTTACTATAAAGAGAGATACAGACAATCAGAAAACAGATACTTTCCTTTTTTAGGAGGGCTAACAAGGGAATTATGAGGAATCAGAAGAAATGCACCTTACATTCTGGAATTTTATCAAAAAACAAATACACCTTATATAAGGGAACGGAGGGAGTAGTATGTTAATATGGTATCCTCCTCTAAGTAATTTGAGTGGCTTGACTTGGCACATGTTCACACATGTAGTTGAATCAAAACCAACATAGCCTCCATGATATTTATGTTCACGGTGTTGATATCCTACTCATGCTCGTATTCAATGTTAATTATTCGCAATGCATGTCTATGACCGTTTTCGCTCTCTAGCTGGTCGCTTCTCAATCTATTTGCTAGCCTTCGCCTGTGATGGGGAACGAAGCATCAAAATCAAAAAAATTCCTACAAACACCCAAGATCTAAGGAGATGCATAGCAATGAGAGGGGAGTGTGTCTACATACCCTTGTAGACCGAAAGCGTTAGCATCGTAACGCGGTTGACGTAGTCGTACTCTTCACGATCCAATCGCGATCCAATCCGATCTAGTGCCGAACGGACGGCACCTCCGAGATTAGCACACATTCAGCTCAATGGCGTCCTCTCCTTCTTGATCCAGCAAGAGAGGGGGAGGAGGTAGATGAGATCGGAGCCAGCACAACGGCGTGGTGGTGGTGGCCGCGGAATTCTGGCAGGGCTTCGCCAAGCGCGTACCGGAAGGTGGTGGAGGAGTATACGGGAGAGAGGGAGGTGCAGCATGGAAGGGTGCAGCCCCCTGCGCCCCTCCCCACTATATATAGGGGTGAGGGGGAGGGGGCGCCGGCCCTAGCCCCTTCTCCAAGGGAGGGGGCGGCGGCCCTAGGGGGAGACTTGGCCCCCAAGCCAAGTGGAGGCGCCTCCCACCCCTAGGGGTTTCCCCTTTAGGCGCATGGGCCAGGTGGGAGGCTGGTGCGCTTGGCCCAACCAGGCCAGGGCACCCCCCTACAACCCATGTGGGTCCCCCCCGATGGACCCCTGAAACCCTTCGGTGACTCCGGTACACTGCCGGCATACACCTGAACTTTTCCGGCGACGAAAATAGGACTTCCCATATATAAATCTTTACCTCCGGACCATTCCGGAGCTCCTCGTGATGTCCGGGATCTCATCCGAGACTCCGAACAACCTTTGGACTTTCTGCTATTAATATCTCAATACCACCCTAGCGCTATCGAACGTTAAGCGTGTGACCCTACGGGTTCGGGAACATGCAGACATGACCGAGACACCTCTCCGGTCAATAACCAATAGCAGGATCTGGATACCCATATTGATTCCTACATATTAAACGAAGATCTTTATCAGTTGAACCACGATGTCGAGGATTCAGTTAATCCCGTATGCAATTCCCTTTGTCCGGCGATATGTTACTTGCCCGAGATTCGATCGTCGGTATCTCCATACCTAGTTCAATCTCGTTACCGGCAAGTCTCTTTACTCATTCCGTAATACAAGATCCCATGGCTAACTCATTAGCCACATTGCTTGCAAGCTCTTTACGATGTTATATTACCGAGAGGGCCCAAAGATATCTCTCCGTCATACGGAGTGACAAATCCCAGTCTCAATCCGTGCCAACCCAACAAATACCTTCGGAGATACCTGTAGAGCACCTTTATGATCACCCAGTTATGAAGTGACATTTGGATACATACTAAGTATTCCTCCGGTGTCAGGGAGTTGCATGATCTCATGGTCTAAGGAACATATACTTGACATGAAGAAAGCTGTAGCAAATAAACTAAACGATCTGATGCTAAGTTTACGGTTGGGTCTTTTCCATCACATCATTCTCCTAATGATGTGATCCTGTTATCGAATGACAACTCATGTCTATGGTCAGGAAACCATAACCATCTTTGATCAACGAGCTAGTCTAGTAGAGCCTTACTAGGGACATGGTGTTGTCTATGTATTCACACATGTATTTAAGTTTCCGGTCAATACAATTCTAGCATGAATAATAAACATTTATCATGAACAAGGAAATATGATAATAACCAATTTATTATTGCCACTAGGGCATATTTTCAATAGTCTCCCACTTGCACTAGAGTCAATAATCTAGTTCATATCGCTATGTGATTAACACCCAATGAGTTCTGGGGTTTGATCATGTTTTGCTTGTGAGAGAGGTTTTAGTCAACGGGTCTGCCACATTCAGATCCGTATGTACTTTGCAAATCTCTATGTCATCCTGTAGATGCTGCTACCATGCTCCACTTGGAGCTATTCCAAATGACTACTCCACTATACGTATCCGGTTTGCGACTCAGAGTCATCCGGATCGGTGTCAAAGCTTGCATCGACGTAACCCTTTACGACGAACTCTTTATCACCTCCATAACCGAGAAACATTTCCTTAGTCCTCTTTAGGTACCTAAGGATAATTTTGACCGCTGTCCAGTGATCCACTCCTAGATCACTCTTGTAACCCCATGCTAGACTCATGGCAAGGCACACATCAGGTATGGTACACAGCATGGCATATATTATAGAGCCTATGGCTAAGGCATAGGGGACGACCTTCATCCTTTCTCTTTCTGCTGCCGTGGTCGAGCTTTGAGTCTTACTCAACTTCACACCTTACAATACAGGAAAGATGTAACACCCTGGTTTTTGCCTCTTTCTTTTATTTGGATTTATTGAATATTTAATTTGCATTTGGGTTTTCTGTTAATTCTTTTGGACTTACCACTTCGAAATCATTTTTGACTTTCTTCCAGGTGGGTTCTATCATCCTTAAAACCTCCCTAGACCTCCTCCCTCTCACTATAATGCCATGGGATAATTTTGTTTAATGGCATTATATTCATTTTCCTCCTGAAAATGACTGTTTTCTCAATAAGCTATGAAGTAACCCTCATTTTTATTGCTCAGAAAATTCCAAAAAAATTCCCAAATATTCTTTGGATCATGCCTCACCTCCCCATGTAAAAATATGCCATGGTCATTTGGAATTTTTCAGCTAGGGAAAATATTTTTGCCTCTGGTCAGAAATGGCACTTTGTGAAGCAAGTGTATTTTTCCTTGATCTGTTGGAGCTGAAATTTTTACCACATGACTACCTTCCTAGGAGATGCTTAACCCCCAAGTTTCAACCTTTAGACCCTAGCCGTTTGCTCCCAGCATTCTTCCTAAGTTTCTGTCCAGAAACTTTGCAGCACGCTCAAGTCATATCCATTGAGCGAGGTGGCAAATCAAGCGAACATTTCGGTACCGCGTTGAAGGGACTTCACACCAGACACGGTCTGCCTCCTCCTAAAGCACCACATATGCGAGAGCACACGGTGACCACGCAGGCGCGAGGTGTTCAGCGTGCACTCGCCGCGCTCTGTGCATCGGGGCCCTCTGCCGCCGCCCATTTCGCCTCCTCGTGCCACCGCAGCTTGCTCCCGCCACTCCGCAGCCTCCCGCACTTCCACCTGGCCTCGCCCTGTTTCTCCCCGATGCCGGTAGGCAGCACGCCAGAAGCGGCCGAGGCACAAACGGGCGGAACAGTGCGCGCGCATGCGCCGCCTGCCCCACTTAGTGCGCCGCACTGTGACCGCGTGCGTGCATAGCATCTCTGGGCTCCTCTACTTCCTCTCCATGTCTCGCCCGAGCTCATCTCCCTCTCAGTTCGCCGGCAGCTCCTCTCCGGCGGAGCTCGACGCGCTGTCACCTCTCCGCCTATAAATACGGCCACCCCCGAGCCATTCTAGTCATCGCTCCCACTCACATTGGCCACAAATCGACCACCAGCAAGCGCGGCAAGGCCGGGAGGGCCTCCTACCGGCGATCCTCGCCGGAGTTGGCTGCGGATCCACCTCAGCCGTCCACTTGCTCCGGTCATCTCCAGCTTCGCCTTCCACTTCCATTGAGTCTGTGGTGATCTCCTGAGTACGCTCGTGGTGTTGGTTCGTCGGATCATCGCTGGAATCGCCGAATCCGACGAGCTCCGCCACCACCGTCTCTGGAGAAGAAGCCCGTGTCGCTGTCCGTCCATCACCGAGCAAGTCATGGGTACGTGCGTGCTCCCCACGCTGCCCCCGTTCCATCCCGACTGTCGCTAATGGCAGCTGTGGCCTCCTCGCCGGAGAACCACCGGCGACAGAGCCGCCATGCTCTGTTTCCCTCTCTCTCTCTTTTAACCCTGACAGTGGACCCCACCTATCAACCTCTCTCTCTCTCTCCCTGAACCGTTTTCTAGTGGAGGCGCCCTGGCGAAATACGCCTTCGACGTGGCCCTCTCTGGAAATTCGTTTAACTTCATTTAAATCCAGATTTTGACCAGAACTTTGACTAGCTCTAGATTCTTTTCTATAAGTCCAAATGAGTTGAATCTTTTTGCATTAGTTTTGTCTGGAGCTAAAGTTTCTGTATGCCAAAATTGAGAATTTTCCTTGCTGTTGGGAATTTCTGGTGCAGTAATATGGTTTATGTGACATTTTCTTTTTTGCATTTAAATTATTTTCAGAAAGTCCTAGTTGTGTTGGAGGAGACCAGGAGTATTGTTATGATGGGAAGTAGAGACCATGTCATATACTCTCATGGTAGCATGATGCATTCGTTACTCACTTTCATATTATCATGACCCGTGCACCTTGTTGCATACTATGGCTCGAATCACATTTCTTCAAGTTAAACCTAATATTAATCCAACTTGAACAACTGTTGATTGAGTCATGGTGCCACCGAATCGAGCTCACCAGTGCAACCACACTTGCCTGGATGGGGAGGCCCTAATTCGGTCTATTGTCATGCCTCCACTACGAGGGAAAACCTTATAGGTGGAGGCTTATCAGTAGCGCGGCTCTGTGGAACGCGCTACTGCTAATTTACAGTAGCGCGGCTACTGCTCAGGCGCTACTGCTATCCATTTAGCAGTAGCGCGGCCCAGACGAAAGGCGCTACTGCTATGTGAGCCCCCCCTTAGCCACCAGGCTATGTATAGTAGCAGTGCGGCCCGCCTGAAGCGCGCTCCTGCTAAAACTTTAGCAGTAGCGCGTGTTGCAGACCCACCGCTGCAACTAATGTTGTACTGTGCCACATGGTGGGCCCCTCTTAGCAGCAGCGCGGCCTACAAGACCGCGCTACTGCTAATGTTTTAGCAGTAGCGCCGTTCGCCGGCCCGCGTTGCTGCTAAGGCGCAGCAGCCACCTTTTGAACCCTCTCCCCTCTCCCCCTTCCTCTCTCCCTTCACTTTGCCCTCCCCCTCCTCTCTCCCTCACTTTGCTTCTTCCTCACCTTGCTTCTCCCCCCATTACTCTCTTTCTTCTCCTACCTCTCTTTCTCTCTCTTTAATGCCCCTAACTACACCACACCTCCATTAATGCAACCCCTTTCTCTTTTCCTCACTTTTCCACCCCCTCCACTAGTTAGAGCCATCTCCTTCCCCAACAAGCTATGTAGATCTACCCATTTAATGAAGTGACCTTTCTACCTCCCCAACTAGATCTATCCATTTAATTATGCGTGAGTTGCTTATGTTTTGCCAAAATGTCGATTTATTTCCGTTTTGGCGAATTTCAGGCAAACTCTATATGTCCTATTTTTAGGGAAGGTCATGCCAAATTTTTGTATGACTTTGATGCATGCATGCATCTTTATAATCATTTTGCTTATTATTACCCTGCATGCAATCATGATGGTGAGTGGAACGATGGTGGAAAGGTGGTTGCGATCGGCGGTGCAGAACATGTATGAAAATAACTGGACAGAGATTTTATGTCCGTGTCGAAGATGCAAAGGAGGAGTTTGGCTCGACCCCTGTAAGGATGGTCGTTTGAAGGCGCACCTGCTCATGACTGGTTTCATGGATGGCTATACTCGGTGGATAAGCGAAGATGATGAGGATGAGGACGCCGATGTGGCAGCCAATGACGACATGGGGCCAGACGAAGAGATGACGGATAATGGCGGCGGAGAAGAGGCCGGACATGGAGGCGGAGAAGGGGCCGGACATGGTGGCGGCGGAGAAGAGGCCGGAAATGGCTCTAGGGAAGACGCGGACACGCCGCAACCTTCGTCGCTACTAAGTTCAATCGTGCGGGACCCTCATGTTCGAGACTTGCTTCACAAGAAGACGAGTAGCGACAGAGCTGCTTCTAGAGAGAAGGCCAAGCTGGAGCAACTGGAGGTAGACTCGAAGACTCCATTGTATGATGGTTGCGATCCCGAGGTGACCCGCTTGAGTTTAATGCTCGAACTTCTAAAGACGAAGGCTAAAAACAAATGGACCGACAGAAGCCTCGATGAGCTTCTCAAGTATCTAAAGAAGGTTCTTCCCGCGGGGAACCTGTGTCCTACTAGTGTCGATGATGCCAAGAAGATCGTGTGGCCTCTTGATCTTCCGCATATTAGATACCATGCATGCATCAATGATTGCATCATTTATCGGAAGGAGCACACCGAAAAAACCAACTGTCCGGTGTGTAATGCTTCTTGATACAAGAAGGCTGAAAAAAATCTCCCCAGAAAGTTGTTTGGTACCTACCGATCACTCCCCATCTGCAGCGTTATTTCGTAGATCCTAAGGAAGCAAAGCTCAAGCGCTGGCACGCGGAGAGGGTGAAGCCCGACGATGGAGATGATCCGAAGCTGAGACACCTCGCGGATGCAAGCCAGTGGAGAGCGTTCAACGCCGAATATCGATATTTCACAGGTGATGCAAGGAACATCGTGCTTGGCGTGAGTACCGATGGCATGAATCCGTTTGGCAACCAGAACACCAACCATAGCACATGGCCCGTGTTTGTATGGATGTACAACCTCCCCCCTGGTTGTGCATGAAGTCAAAGTACATACACATGAGCATGCTGATTCAAAGGCCGACACAACCGGGAAATAATATTAATCTGTATCTGGGGCTACTTCAAGAGGAGTTAGACATGTTATGGAAAACACCGGCCAAGACATGGGACGCTAGCAAAGGCGAGTATTTCTATATGAGAGCCGCGCTGATGTCGACGGTGCACGACTATCTCGGTGATGGATATGTCGCAGGCCAGGTGTGCCACGAATATTGCAGATGCACGCGGTGCATGGATGATACAATGTCTCAGCAGCTAACGAAAGATGGCGGGTCTGGAAAAATCGTGTACATGGGGCATCGAAGATGGCTCGCGAAGGACGACCCGTGGAGAAACCGTGGAGATCTATTCAATGGTGAGGCTGAGCATCGAGGACCTCCGCGTAAGAGGAGCGGCGCCGAAATCGATGAGCTGCTGAAAAACTGGGAACAGTGCCCCGCGCCGGGAAAGATGAAAAAGGCGCCGGAGCCGCTGCTAAAGGTATGTAAAACGAGGTCTGTTTTCTGGGACTTGGAGTACTGGCCCAAACTCAACACTCCTCATTGCCTTGATCAAATGCATATCATGAAGAATGTCCTTGAGAGCTTGCTTGCAACACTAATGAACATGTCGGATAAGACCAAGGATGGGCCAAAGGAAAGAAGAGACTTGGAAGATTTGAACATCAGGGCAGATCTCCACATGCCGCCCCGTAAAAAGTCGGAGGAGACGGAGACGGAGGCGCGGGACAAGGGCAAAAAAGTCAACAAGAAGGAAGAGAATTATTGCCCCCCTTCTTGCTTTACCTTAAGTCCGAAGGAGATCGATCAATTCTTCAACTGCCTTACCGGAATCAAAGTTAGTTCTGGTTACTATGGGAAGATAAGTAGATTTCTAGACACCAAGAAGAAAAGGTTCAGCGGGATGAAGTCTCATGATTGTCATGTGATGATGACACCGATACTTCCTGTTGCCCTTATAGGGATAATGGACAAGCACATCCGTGACACGCTTATTGGACTCTGCAACTTTTTTGACGTTATCTCTTGAAAGTCGATCAGTGTGAAGCAGCTCCGAAGGCTACAGGAAGAGATCGTTGTGATGCTAAATGAGCTTGAGATGTACTTTCCGCCCGCGTTCTTTGACGTCATGGTGCATCTGTGTGTCCACATTGTGGACGACATCATAGACCTCGGGCCGACATTCCTGCACAACATGATGCCGTTCGAGAGGATGAATGAGGTCATCAAAGGATTCGTTCGTAACATGTCCCGTCCGGATGGAAGCATCATCCAGGGCTATCTGACCCAAGAGTGCACCTCTTTCTGCGAGAATTATCTATATGGTGGATACCCTGTTGTTGGTTTGCCCGTTAACAAGCACCTTGGGAGGCTCAGAGGAGAAGGTCACACCAACGGCCGGATGGAACTGCATGTGGACCACTCGGGTCGACGCAATGACTTTGACAGAGCAAACTTAGTAGTGCTACAACACCTAGACGTGGTAGATCCTTTCACAAAACTGGACAAAGAAACCATCACAAAGAAGTACCGTGACCGGGGGCTATGCAAGACGAACGCCGAAGTTATTAGAGAGCACAACTCCACTTTCCTGCCTTGGTTCAAAGAGCATGTTCTTGCTAATCCCCTGGAAGAGGGCTCTACGGACGGATTGCTCATACACGCCTTAGCACATGGCTCCGCGGCCAACCTCGCGGCCTATCAGGCATACGATATCAACGGATAAACGTTCTACATGGAGGCCAAAGATATAAACAGTGATTTTCAGAACTCAGGGGTGACGATGGAATGCATGACCGGCGACAATGCCGCAACTGAAAGATTCTATGGAAGGGTCGAAGAGATCTGGGAGCTTGACTACTCTGGACTGCACGATGCAACGATGTTCCGTGTCAGATGGGCTAAGAACGTCAAAAGAGAAAACCGGTATTTCACTACCATGTCTATACCCGACGCCAAGAGCGCTACCGTGAACGCCATCGCAAAAAACGAGCCATGGGTACAAGCTAAGCACGTGACACAATGCTTCTTCATAACCGACCCGAGCAATCCCAGCCGTGTTGTCGTGAGGAGAGGCAAAAGGAACATTATCGGAATGGATGGAGTCGCCAACGAGGAAGACTATGACCAGTACGGCAACCCGATGAGGGAAGATGACGATGACGATGAAGCATACGTCAAAACAAGAATCAATACTACATTACCTAAGAAAGATCGTAGTCCATGGAAAAGGAAAAGTCACAACGAGGGGCTCAATTATTCGACAGCGAACAAGAAGGGAAAGAAGCTCACTCAGAAACGAAAACGTCGACGCTGAGAAACCATCATATATATATATATATATATTTATTTTGTGTATGCACTTAATCGTTATCGGTCAAATGATGTGTAATATATATGCATGGTTCCAGCTCGGTTGTCTGTCGGAAAAGAAAAGAAAAAGAAAATTGAGAAAGGAAAGAAGAAAATGAAAACAAAAAGAAAATGAAAAGAAAAATACAAGGAATAGAAAAGAAAATGAAAAGAAAAAGAAAAAGGAGAAAGGAAAAAAGAAAATGAAAATGAAAAGAAAAATAAAATGAGAAGAAAAATACAAGGAATGGAAAAGAAAATGAAAAGAAAAAGAAAAAGGAGAAAGGAAAAAAGAAAATTAAAATGAAAAGAAAAATAAAATGAGAAGAAATATACAAGGAATAGAAAAGAAAATGAAAAGAAAAAGAAAAAGGAGAAAGGAAAAAAGAAAATGAAAATGAAAATGAAAAGAAAAATAAAATGAAAAGAAAAATACAAGGAATAGAAAAGAAAATGAAAAGAAAAAGAAAAAGGAGAAAGGAAAAAAGAAAATGAAAATGAAAATAAAAATAAAATGAAAAGAAAAATACAAGGAATAGAAAAGAAAATGAAAAGAAAAAGAAAAAGGAGAAAGGAAAAAAGAAAATGAAAATGAAAAGAAAAATAAAATGAGAAGAAAAATGAAAGGAATAGTAGTAGCGCGGGTCCGGACACGCGCTATAGCTAACTTAGCAGTAGCGTGGGGTATGCGTAGCCCGCGCTACAGCTAAGTTAGCTATAGCGTGTGTCCAGACCCGCGCTACTGCTAAATTTGACTTAACCGCCCGCGCGCGCGGCCCTCCCTCAATTCCCCATCCCCATTCCCCCATTCCCTCTCCTCCTCCGTCTGCATCCGTCGCCCTCCGCGTGCCCTCTGTCGCCGTCCGTCGCCCTCGGCCGCGCGCCCTCCTTCGCCCTCCGCCGCTCAACCTCAGTCGCCGTCCCGTCCGTCGCCCTCCGCGCGCCATCCGTCGTCGTCCACATCGTCGGCGCCCCCTCCTCCACCAGCGCCCGTCTCCCCCGACCTCCACCTCACCGCAGGCGTCTCCCCCGACAACCCCCCCTCCCCGCGTAAGTCCCCCGCCCCTCCTTCTCTCTCCTCTCCTCTCCGTCTGCCCTAGGTTTTAGTATGAACCCTAGGTTTTAGTATGTACCCTAGGATTTAGTATGAACCCTGGGTTTTAGTATGAACCCTTGGTAGCTAGGTTTTGGTATGAACCCTAGAATTAACACTAAGAGTTTGATTGGTATTTAGCTAGGTATCAAATTAGGACAGAAATTTTATTTTAGGAACCCTAAGTGTATAGAAATTTTATTCTAGGAATTTAGCTAGGTATCAAATTAGGACAGAAATTTTATTCTAGGAATTTTGCTTCTAGGAACCCTAAGTGTATAGAAATTTTATTCTAGGAATTTAGCTAGGTATCAAATTTGGACAGAAATTTTTTTCTAGGAATTTTTATTGGTATTTAGCTAGGTATCAAATTAGGACATAAATTCGGACAGAAATTTAGCTAGGTTTCAAATTAGGACAGAAATTTTATTCTAGGAAATTTTATTGGTATTTAGCTAGGTATCAAATTAGGACATAAATTAGGACAGAAATTTAGCTAGGTTTCAAATTAGGACAGAAATTTGATTCTAGTAATTTAGCTAGGTTTCAAATTAGGACAAAAAATTTATTCTAGGAATTTGGATTCGTATCAAATTTTCTCTCTTTTCTGTTTTATAAATTCAGTGCCATAGGTTGATGTTATTCTGTTTTATAAATTCAGTGCCATTGGTATCATGTGTGGGATGTCAAAGCAAGTGGTTTGATGTGTATGTGGTGATACAGATGTATCTTTCTAGTATATCTTTGCAGGGAAAATGATCCGAGTGGCCTATGTTTTGCCGGAATGTTGATTCATTTCCGTTCCGGCAAATTTCAGGCGCTCGATATGTCCACTTTTTAGCAAAGGTCATGCCGAAATTTCTCGTGAATTTAGGCATGACTTGTGCTAGAATGTAGGCATATCGAGTGCCCGTGATTTGCTGGGACGGGAATGAAACGACATTCCGGCAAACCATAAGCCTTTTTTTATGTCATTACTCATTTTATTATAGTTTAAGAATTAAACAAGCAGACTTAATCATAGGAAACATGTCGAACAACGACGAAACCAGGGCTTCTGACCACGCTGTCGACGACATACAATATGACCGTGAACATGATTTCCTCGACTTTTTGTCTAGTCAGCAAACACAAGGTTTGCAGGGCGCCCTAGTCATAGCGGACGATGGTACTGCCGCCGACATCGATACCGATGGCACCGGTACCGATGGCGACGCCGAGACCGGCGCGGAAGGTACCGGCGCCGAAGCCGGTAACAAAAAGAAGAAGCAGAAGAAGCAGAGGACACGGTGCCCTAACAAACTCGACATCGGAAGAATCCTGGTCACAGAGATGCACCCCGGCAAATTCGAGCCAATAGCGCCGGATGAAGCTCGCAAGTGCTACGGCAATCAAGTCGGAAGCATCCTACGGGAAACCGTGAGCATCAACGGCAATGACTTAAGGAAGAAACCAAATATGGAGCACTTGCTGCTAACAAAGCTGCACAAGAGATTCCAGTTGCCCGGCCGGGATGACCGCATAGAACACCCGTGGGATGATGCTGCCATGAAAAGTATCAATAACCACGCCATGGGCATGTTCAACAACGATTTGGCCGCCTGGAAAGGGAGGGTGAAACGAGCGATTGATGCTAACGAACCCCTGTCCAAGATTTTGGCGGACAATCTGACACTTACGAAAGAGGAGTTCCAAAAGTTCAAGGACACTTCCGCTACCGAGGTAGCCAAGCTTAAGTCTGAGAAATACAAGGGGCTTTAGCAAAGGAAGACGGGGAACCAACCTCGGAAGCCATGGCTACATTGGCAAGAGGCCCATATGGGATAAGGAGGACGCGGAACGTGAAGCCGCGGGGATCCCAGACCCCTACGCGGAGTTCACCGACCCGCAGGAGCATGACTTCATCAGGGCCCGATACAAGTGGGACAAGGAAAAGAAGGTTTGGTACACGGACCCGATCATGAGGAAATTGATTAGATTACTGGTAATTATTCTTTTACCACCTTACATTTAGCTTCTGATCAAGTCGAGTACACATTGTAGTAACATTCGTATAACGGTTCACGTTCCTTTTGTAGAAGGAGCAACACAGGCTTGCGGCCGAAAGCGACTCGTCGTCTCAGTCGTTGATGAGGCCCAAGTGGGACACCCCTCTCAACCGGGCCTTGAACCAACTGAAGGGACTCCCTTTGGACCAGCGGCCGCAATATGGACATGTGCACGGCGTCGGAGACGGCGCCACGTGGAAGTACTACTATGACGAGGGCCCGGAGGCCAAAAACAAGAAAAAGAAGTTCAGTCAGTTGAACATCGACGAGAAGGTGAAGCTTGCGGCCGAGAAAAATGCAGCTGAGGCCGAGAAAAAAGCAGCTGAGGCCGCAGAAGCGACCAGAAATGAGTTGGTCCAGCAGGCAGTCAATGCAGCTTTAGCTGCCTGCAGAAATGATTTCCCTACTAACTTGATTCCGGCTATTATCGACTGGATGAAGCAAAATCCAGACAAGACGGCACATGATTTTCCCATGCCCAGCTTCGTCGCGAGCAACTCGGTGAACATCGCACCTCCACCACCTGCTGCCGCTACCGCACAAGGTCCCGCACCCGCTCATAGCAGCCCATCCTCTGTCTCTGGCGTGCTAGGCGGGCCTTCGTCTTTGGCTGACCTCGACGCCCTCACGGTAATTACACGTTGCACCAACATATCTATAATCTTCCGTTTTTCGTTGCCTTTCGGATGTCTTACGCCACAGAAATGTCTTCGCCGGCCGACGAAACCCTGTGCACCATAATCTACATGATCAATGGCCAGAAGGTGGACGTGGGAAAGGCAGTGATAACGAAGCCCTTGGAACTCACGTTCCACGGCCAGCCGATCCCCGTTGGCACCTTCAGGGTTACCTTGTCGAGTGTGAAAGCGGGCCACGAGGATTTGACTCCTCCAGTACTGCTCGGGGGAGAGGAGGACGAGACCCCGATGCGGCTTCGAGAATGCAAGGGTTGGATGCTGCTGCGGCTGAAGAATCTTCTTCGTCTGGAGGCGGCCGAGAGCACACCAATGACCACACATCACCAAGGTATGAACACCACCACCCCGCCTACGCAATTACCAGCGCCTCTCATGCTGGGTGAGAGCGGCGGACGACGCGAGGAAGGGGGTCCAATAGTGGATGATGTAGTCGTCCCCGTGGAACAAGGAATGGATGATGAGATGGAGGAGGAGGACCCTCTTCGGTTCCTCAATACCGGCGCCTATGACGACGGACAAATGATGAGTCAGCCATATGACTCGGGCTATGAGCATGCGGATGAGGAGATGGATGATGTGCCCGGGTAGGAACGTCCTAGGGTTGATTGCAAGAAGTCTCTCTTCATGCAATCCTCATAGGGCACGCCTCTAGATGCTGCCTCAGCGCAGGGTCAACTAGCCGAGGGTCGTAAAGTGCTTAGCCCGACAACACTGGTGGCAGGGGTAAGGAAGGGTCTGGATGGTCAACCCAAGGAAAAGGAGAGGAAGAGACCGCCGAGGAGAGGCTCTGCTGCCGCCAAAGCTGCCAAAGCTTCTAGCAGCCAGCCGACCGATTTTGCAGACCGTGTACTGGTCAAAGGTGCGGCGATGTACCATGTCGCGGGCGAGCCGATCCTACCGCCGAAACCGCTAGAGGGCATATCAGGTGATCTCAGGAGACTGCACGACCATGTGCTGTCGACTGAGAAAAGCCTTCTCGCCTCGGAGGATCCAGGATATCCGCTTTATCGGTTCGTGTGCCTCAGGCCAAGTGCTACGTCGACACACTGCCCACGGAGGTGTTCTTCCTGCGGTTTGATCACATCTTTGAGATGTTTCTCACGAGGCGGCTCGATTTTACGATCGTCCGCCTTTTTGCGCTACATATGAACTTCATCATCAGGAGAGAACAAATCTCGCAAATCTCGGTGGCGGATCCATACTACATGCATGAGTCCTTCTTGAGTCTCGGCGACTTTGAACGTAAAGCTGCTAGGGACTACATCGAATACTTCATGATAACGAATAAGGACAAGGAAACGATTCTCCTGCCTTATCATCCAATGTAAGTCATTGCCGGACAACCCTTTCGTCCGTTTCAATCATTCCTTCGCTCATATGGAGACTAATTTGAGGTGTTATTTTTCCCGCAACAACGGGCGCACCGTCCTTATCGTTCTTTTCCCGTGAGTCTCCCACGCTGTGTATTTCGACTCGTCCAGAAACTACGAGAAGAAGGACTACCCCCACATAATGGATATTCTGGATGGTGCTCTCCACGGCTTCAGCATGAGGGGTGGCCACATCGAGATCAGGAAACAAAGGAAGAACAAGCTGGGTTTTTCGCATAAAACTACCTTCTGCCCCATCCATCAACCGACAGCAAGCAAGAACGATGGATTCTACCTCCTCCATCTCATGATGTAGTTTAGAAGGGATCACCAACAGCTTTGCATGACAACAAGAAACGATGAACATATCCGCAAATGGGCAGAATCCTTAGGAGACGAACCGGATTATAAACTCAGAGATGACTTCTTTCGCATCCAGAAGGACATTGCAACGATCATCATGAAAGAACTCGTCGAAGAGAATGGGATGTTCCACCACGGCCCTATATCGCGAGCTTACGTCAGAACTCGCATAGGCATGCAACGTCAGGACCCGAGGCCGTTCACGAAGCTAGGGTGCATCCTCCCGGATATGGATGGATGGAACTTCCAGTGATTGATGATGCCGATGATGATGTGTTGGTTGAACTTGTACTTTCTGTAGCGATGAAACTTTGTGATGTCAACGGTCCTGCTGAACTTGCATAACGCTAGTTTGTTAGTTTGGCTACGATGACCTGCGTACATCTAGTTAATTAGTTTGGGTACGATGAACCAGCTGCGTTGATTAATTATGTTTACTATATGTTGCATCTATTAGATAACTCTTTCTTTTCGTGTTGCTCAAATATATTATGTTGCATTATTGTTGAATTCGCTTGATGAAGATGCATCTCTAACAGGTACATAGGTCCTTGATGGCGAAGAAGTGCTATGTCGTGTACATAGGGAGGGTTCCGGGAGTGTACGACGAGTGGCCCGAGTGTCAGGCCCAAGTGTCACGGTTCTCGGGCGGCAACCATAAAGGGTTCGATAGCAGACAAGAAGCAGAAGCTAGTTACTTGAGGTTCACGCTAGTGCGAGAGAGGAATCAGAACCGGCACCTCATGTACTGCATAATTCCACTCTTACTCATAGTGATAGCTCTTCTCTCCTATATCATCATTTAGATGGATGATGAAACATGTGTATGGGATGACGATGTAGTTGCATGTATTCGAGACATGTCATAACTTGTATCGCTATTTCGAGAACGATGATGATGAGAGACATCATTTGTGTTGGATGATGATGACATGATTTGATGAGACTATTTGCATGTGTATGATATGATGAGACTATTGTGTGTATGATATGACAGAGGCTATTGTATAAAACCTATTAAAAAATAGAGTAAAAATGCTGCAGATTTTTTTTTACAGAAAATAGTAATAGTAGCGCGGGGTATGTGTGTAGCAGCAGCGCTGCCTTAGCAGTAGCGCGTGGTAAACAGGCGCGTTGCAGCTTTTAGCAGTAGCGAGGTTCCCCTAAACGCGCTACTGCTAAACTCTGGTAACAGTAGCGCGGGTGGGACAGCGCTACTGCTAATAGTTAGCTGTAGCGCCATAGCAGTAGCGCGCCCACCCGCGCTACAACTATGACAAAACCCCACGGTACTGCTAGGGTTTTCCCTAGTAGTGCTCTCGCCGGTGCCTCCAACTAGGGAAGGTTGTGCGCTTGCACTACCCTGACCCGGTAGGCAGTCATAACCTTGTGTGCCTGAGTTTTACGGTACCGATGTTCCCGTTTGGGACGACTTTGTTTTGTTTGGCCACGACGGTGGCAGCCACGAGGCGGCAGGATGTCACGAGTTGACATCGGGACCACCCATGACATAGCCTAAAGGGGAGTTTGTCGGAGTGGCCGGGAGAGTGTCATGCAATAGATTGGTTTTGTCGGAATGTCGTTGGTCCACCCGAATGGGAGCACGAGGCCATGAGTTCCGTGGTGTGGGTACAGTGTACTAACCTCTGCAGAGTGTATAATCTATCGATAGCCGCGTCCTCGGATATGGAAATAGTTCGTAGTAGGTCACACCGTGGGTCAACAGAAATAATAAACTTGCACACTTAATACCTCTATGATGGCACATGCAGAAGTTGGTGATCGTGTAAGGATCACTATGGTAAGAGGTTGACGGTGGTTACGAGGTAACCCCGAGATGGTAAGTTGGTCCAAGGGACCATGGCAACATTCCACGTACACTTCATGATTGGTAGTATCATGTTCCTGCTCATTAAACTTGTTAAATGCCTTGTTATTGTTTGTCGTATTTGCTTTGTTTGCTGTGAGCTTGCGAGTACATTCTAAGTAATCACTTGGCGTGTCATGCCAGATGCAAGAGAAGCCGTGCAAGGAGTTGATGTCGATCGGTATGTCACGATCTAGGCCGTGTCCCAGCAGTGTCCCTGTGGAGTGGAGTTCCGCTACATCGTCGTTCCGCTGCCGCGTAGTAGTTTGCTTTATCGTCGAGGCCCCTGAGATGTCTACTAAATAATGTACATAAGTGCAGCTGCACCATGGGTGCCGCCTTGGCCTCGCTTATCTTGTAATATTTGAACCTATGTATCCGCTAGAGATCAATAAAGTGGTTATTATCTATACCAAGTTGTTGTGTGTTGCCAGAAGACTTGATCTCTGGGCTGGCAATGCAAGGTAAACCGGTTGCTCTGAGCCGGGATGCCACAACGCTTGGTATCAGAGCCGCGCTGACTGTAGGACGCCCTAGACAGCCGACGCGTTAGAAAACGGTAGTTTTAGTCTTTGTGGTGATTTGAGTTTACCTCTACACTTGGGTGTTGCATTGCATGCATATAGTTTACTTTTGATGCTGATTAGTTAATATTGTGAGTGTAGATGGCACCAGTTCCATATCCGTATCAGCCTAAGCCGGCACCTTCCACCTTTCCGCATCTACTTCGCAACGTGTGGCGCCGACTCTACCCCGACGGTGATGACCCTGTGTACCAGGTGTATCGAGAGCAGCTTGCAGATGGTGTGTACGAGTATCACGCGGAGGTCATCATGCACAACAGCACCTTGGTGGGCACCTACACCCGCTCCTCCAAGGGTGGGATAACTTCTACACCTGACCAGGCGATCCAGTTTGCAGCATTCGAGGCTCTCACTGACTTGCGCTAAAACGAGATTCAAATGCAGACACACCCAGGTTTCTACTTTTATCCGTCCATGTTTGACACTGGACAAATCCGTTTCCCTTTTATTGATCCGGAGTGTGGCCGTTCAGCCAGCCACCTGTCTCATTACATAACGGCTGGATATCTTCTGATTGTTAGCTTAGCCCAGGAGCTGAACCGCACTCGAGACGCGCTAGCTGCCGCTCGATCTGCGTTTGCTCCACCTTCACTTGCTCATACACTGCTCGTTCCTCCAGTTACTTTACCTCCACCTACACCCGTGACTCCCGCACCTTCTCAGAGTAACTCGGATACCTCGACGGTGACTCCTCATGAGTCCCCAGCCCAGTGGGATATACTTCTCGCTACCCCAGCTGCTCCTATGCTGCGGAGCCACCATCCACCCGACTCAGAGGGAGAGCCATCCCGTCAGCGTCGTCGTGTTTCCTTTGCCCCAGAGGTTTCCGTTAGTATCATCTGTTCCGATTTGGAGTCCGATTCCGAGGAGACACCAGCAGGACCATCAGAGTGCCAGTGCGATCACTGCCGTCACAAGTAGACGAGGATGATGTGGTGTTTGGTTGTATGCGTGTAGTAGTACTATCCATGTTATCGTCCGGTTATGTATGATGGATGATGTTATGTATAATTATGTTGTCTTCTTTTATTCATGGTGGTTTTTGCTTGCTTTCTTTTTGGGGTTTGTTGCTTCACCTCCTCATTTTTCTTCCCTTATGGATGTTGTAACACCCCAAAAATCGGGTTATCGATTTTTGTGCTGTTATTCCTTCCTAGCTTTGCTCTCCCAAATTTTTCCTCTAGAATCTGGTGAGTGACCGGGTGAATCCAGACAATCCTCAGCCTCTCCATACCTTTCCCATGCTCTTGTGCCAGCCAAGCTCCTATCAGTAAACCCCGAACCTCATTCAAACCCTAGTTCCAAAATACTGGAATTGGAAATCCTACCTTTGTGTTTACAAAGGAGCTATCATTTCACTTGCTCTGTTGATCCTCCAAAAATTTCCAGAGACTCTCCTACATCCATAAACCCTAGATGTGCAAAAATATTGCTAAGTCATATGCAATATTTCTCATCTAGAAAAAAAATCCTCGTTCTGCCTTTCGGAGGAATTAAATCCAGGAAAATACTTGCCCATCTCCAAAGTTCATGAAAACTTGTGGAGATATTCTTTGTGATCATATTGAGCTCTCACAAAAATATTGGCCATAATTAAATAAAGGAAATTGCATTTTCCTATTTAAAGCCAATATTTCAATTTGGGGCCTTTCCAAAGGAACTACCATTTTGGTAGATAGGAAAAATCCCAAATAATCTGTGGAGCTTGTCCTATCCATATCTTCACCATTTCCATCAAGATCTCAAGTTCCACAATTCAAATTTTGAGCACAACATCCATTTGCAAATACTGTCCAGATTTCCAGTTTGCAAAGGAAGTGCTTGCTCCTTTGGTCTTTTTGGGCTGAAAGTTTTCAAGGTGGTTAACATTGATAAATAACCCATGGATACCAAAAACCAGGCCATTTCATCTAGCCAATTTTCCCCAGTAAATCATCTAAGTTTCTGTCCAGATTGCATCTCTGTGATGGAAGTACCTTCATAGATGATCAAATTGGGCTGAAATTTTTCCAGCTAGCTCTCATGACTATATCATCACCCTACACCAAAAATCAGCCAAATCTATTTAGCCATTTCTCCCCAGCATCATCATTTCCATTTCTGGCCAGATTGCAAGGTTACAAAGGAGGTACCAACTAGACTTGTCCATTTGTGCTGAAATTTTTCTAGGATGACTACCTTAGTAGATGACTAACCCCAGCCCAAGATCATGCCAAGAGGATCAATGTGGTGGCCACACCACCTGTCAACAGTTTGCTGCTAGAAACTGTTTAACCTAGGTGCGGTCACACCAGAGCTCTCCCGCGCTATCCAGCTGCATAGGTCAACTCAGGGAAGAGGGGAGAACATGGTAGACATAGTTTGGCATTGAGTGCGGCGTGGCAACACCGTGGCCACGCGGTGACCACGGGCAGAGCACGCCAACTGCGTGTCCTGTGCGCCAGAGACTTCGGAAGCATGCCTCCAGCGGGTTCCAGCTCGTCCGGGCGCGCCGGAGAGCTCCCCACCGCACACGTACGCTGCCTGGAGTCTCCCCCCCTCGTCCTCTAGCCCATGGACACCTCTACCAACATCGACTCGCCGCTAGGTCGCCGCCACGGTGGCGAGCTCTCGGAGCTTCGGCCGGCGTCGCGTAGCCCTCCCCGAGGCTATTTAAGGAGTGCCCGAGCCTCTCCCGAGCAGCAGCAAGCCCAGTCCCCTCCCATTTGAGCTCGGGGAGCTCTCTCCTCGCCCACGGCCGCGGCTCTGCCGTCGTTCCCCTCGGCCGATTCCGGCCGTGTGGCCCTCCCCCTCCACTCCATTCTTGTCCACGACCTCCCCAGAAGCCTGCAAACCCGTCGCCGTCCCCATCTTCCTCGAGGAGGTGCTGCCGGAGTAGTCTCTCGAGTGCCCGTCGGCCACCGCGCATCGGCCAGCGGCGACGGCGCTACAGGGTGACCCTTAGGACCCCGCGACCGCCACCAGAGGCGGCGTGGTGCCCTGGTTCCGGCGAGCCCAGCGGCGGGCCCTCCCGCGCCGCCGTTCATCGGCTGCGCCGGTGGTCGGGTGCCCCTGTTCTCGCCTCTGTCTCCGGTCACGAGGAAGAAGCCGATCGGGAGGAGAGAGAGAAGAGGATACGGTGGGGCCCGGCTGTAAGTGGGTTTTAGCGCGGGCCCACGAAGTTTAAGTGGAAACGTATTTTTAGAAGTACGCTTTCCAACTTCAAAAGTGTATTTTCCCGCGGCCTCAGAAGGAAATGTGTTTTCACTGCAGCGGAAGCGTAAACCGCGGAAAGGTGCTTTCAGCCCAGCCCCGCGGCCGAAATGGCTATATAGTGAGCGTTCACCTGTTAAGAGTTAAAATGGACAGTTTTTGTCTGTTTTTCCACTTAACGAACGAACGGCCGTTTCTCCGCGACTGTAACTCCGATTGAGGTAAATCCAACGCCCACGTTTTCAGTTCGTCGAGCCCGTTCTGATGGTGTCATTTTCATAATGTTTTCACACTGTGAAAATGACCATTTTGCCCTTGCCCTTCGATCAGCCCCTTCGAGAGGGAACTTTTCTGGCAAATCTTTCCACGAGTTCATCGCACTTCTTCCCGGTGACTCCATCAACCCCAAGGCAAGCCAACCTCTTATCATGAGCTCCGGACTTGCATGATGACTTAGCTTGCACCCTGTGTGTGTGTTGCAGTATATTTTAGATCATCTGTTAGTCTGTACTAACATAGTCCTGTTATTTCATCTGTGCCAGATGCTAGTGTTATTTACCATGTGATATCATGAATTGCTTCCATGTCATATTTTCCCATGCTAGTTACAATATTTTTAACACCATTAACATGTTAGTGTTATGATTTGATCTCATGCCATGACTGTTAGTACTGTTATGAGTTTGCTATACTGTTGTTACATGATTGTTCCTGCTTACAAATGTTGATGTGATGGTACGATGATGGAAAGGTTAAATTGAACTTATAACTTAAACCTCCTCCGTCATCGATGGGATCGAGTCATAGTGCCACCGAACCGAGCTTACCCGTGCAGCCACATTTGCCGTTATGGGACGGCCTTGACTTGGTCTAACTTTGTGCTCTCTTATCAGTACCACCAAAGAGGGAAGGTTATGCGCGCGTGCTGCCGTGATCAGGTAGGCGGCGATAACCTTGTGAGCCCAGTTGTTTGTTTAACCCGGGATTCCCCGTTTGGGATAGTTTAGTTTGGCCACGACGGTGGCAGGTGTCAGGAGTGACACAGGGGCCACCCAGGACATGAATCGGATGGGGAATGATTGTCGGTGGTATGATAGAAGGGTCATGGGTTAGACAAGTTTCGTTGGAGCAGCACCGGTCCATCCGAAGGTAAGTGTAGTGTAGGTTTCAGTTTAATCTTGGATGCCATGCTTCATAGAAGTAGCCATGCCATGCCATGATATGTAGTTGGTATGCCTGATCCATGTTATGCCATGCTTGATCCATGTTTTCCTGTTGATTCCATGCCATGCTTAGAACAAATTCTTATATAAGCATAGGGCTTGCTTTGTCATCTGCTTGTTTGGATGCTATGTATTTGGTTGTCTTGCGAGTACATTCAAAGTACTCACCTGGCCTTGCACGTGACCAGTTGCAGGAGAAGATCTGGCATGCTAGATCGTAACCCAGCCAGTCATGTGTGTTGTGGAGCCCAGCCAGAGACGCCGTTGCCGCTGAACCAAGACCTCCACTGCCATTTAGTTAGTCTTGGAGTCATGTAATATTGTTGTAAGCAACAATATTGTAATACTCCATTTCATATAATAAAGCCATTTTTGTGCCTGGAATTGCTGTATCATGTCTCGGACGTGCGCCAGGTCTTATCCTGGGACTAGCGTGCGTCGGCCCTCTATCGGGGTGCCACAGATGTTGCTCATCTCGATGCTTCGTATTGGGAAACATATATAGGATGACATGGTGTGGCAGCAGCTGTCATGGTGGCGACGATACCCTAGTTCGTCGATCCACCAGGCAAGCTGGACATTCCCCAGAACCATATCAGCCACCCCCTCCTCCACCTCAAGCACCCACAACAGAGCACATTATGCGAATGTTTGAGGAGAAGAGAAACCAAGATCTGATGGAATTCCTGAGAAGTATGCAGACTATGGTTGGGCAGAATAATCATAATGGTAATCATTCCAAATTGTCAGATTTTCAGAGGACCAAACCGCCAAGCTTCAGTCAAGCAGTAGATCCAATGGAAGCCGATGACTGGTTGAGGACCATTGAAAAGAAGCTAGAAATTGCTCACACTGAAGATGCTAATAAGGTTCCCTTCGCCACTCATTATCTGGAAGGACCAGATGCTATATGGTGGGACAATACTAAAATTATGTGGCCTGCTGAAGATGAGATTACTTGGGATAAATTCAAAGATAAATTCCGCAAGTATCATATTCCCGCCGGTATCATGAAGGTCAAGCAGCGAGAATTCCTCATGCTTAATCAAGGGAACTCGACTATAAGTGAGTATTTAAACAAGTTCAATCACTTGGCTTGTTATTCCACACATGATATAGCCACTGAAGAACGGAAGATAGATCGGTTCCTCGGAGGGCTTAACCATACCCTCCGATATGCACTCAGTATGCTGGATTTCCCCGACTTCCAAACTTTGGTGAACAAGGCACTCATTGCCAGAAGGGAACACAAGCTTGTTAATGATCATAAGCCCGTATATGAAGACCGCAAACTGTCGGGGGGATGATCCCCGGGTAGGCAACGGAACCCGGATCCCCTTTTCAAAACATCGGGGCAGGCCAGGCCCCTCAATCCGGCTAGCCTCTTTGTCGGCTCCCCAGCGCGGGCCGGCTCGGCGTGGTGACCCGGCTTGGCCGGCTAGCCCATGCCAGCTGGCCATGAAAGGGCAAACCCTCATGACAAGACAAGTGTGGCAACAGCGCCCCCTCCTTTGCGCCGACCCATGCGGGCGTGGCTATAGCACTCCCTGCGCCCCCACCCGGGGCGGGCGGTGTCCGGGCGGCGCGATCCTACTGCTAGGCGGCGCCGACCGCCCTATGACGAAGGACAAGACCTACCACAATGCCGCGCTGCCGACCAAACCCACACCCGGCGGACCCGGCGCACCCGGCGGACCCGGCGACCCGGCGGCCCCCACCGCCGGCTCTTAGACGATGACACCAGGGCCCCGCGCCCGTGCCTCTTTACCCATGTAACCCTGGGGGTCGGCCTATAAGACTCCCCGGGAGGCCTCCATGCAGGGGGTTGAGCTCCATTCATAGTTCACACACACACACACACACACACACACACACACACACACACACACACACACACACACACACACACACTCACACTCACAGGAGAGGCCGAACGGCGGCCTAGCCCCTTCTTCCTCCTCCGCCCACATAGCTCCAGGAGCAACCTTGTAACCCTTGTGCTCTCCATACTCCATTCGGCAGGACTAGGGGTGTTACCTCGCCGGAGGGCCCCGAACCTGGGTATGTCTTGTGTCTCACACATGCGCGAACTGACCTCGCCTCTGGAACCCACCGGCGTCCTCACGCACCCCCACCTTTTTAGCCATCTCATGGTATCTACCGTGAGAATACCACGATAGTTGGCGCCCACCGTGGGGCTGCTCACGGCGCCGGCCGGAGTCAAGTTCCAGACGAGGCCCTTCACAAGCTCCAGCGAGCGCATCGTGCACGGTTTGGTCCGCACGCCTTGCACGGCCAACCCGGCCGGCTGCAACGCTGCGCCGGGCGCGGACGCCGCCTGCCCCGCAGGCTGCCTCGTCGTCCCTTTCGGCGCGCTGCGCGTTTTCGTCGCGCTCGTCCCCGACGTGTTTCCTAGCGAGGTGCGCAGGTTCACCGACTCGCCCGTCCACATTGGCTGCGTTGTCTCCGACGACATCGCGAACCTCTGCGCCCGCGCGGAGGTGCTGACCATCGGCGCTAGCTCCGGCTCCCCGCGCGGCAAGGAGAAGGCCGCCACGGCTGCTGCTGCCGCAGCTGCGGCTCCGCCACGCCGGGCCGAGCCGCTCCGCGAGACGATCCGGAGCCTGCAAGCCCCCATCACGCCCGACGCCGACACGGTGGCCGCAGCGGCTCAGCTCAACGAGGACCGTCAGCATCTGCTGGTCGAGGCCACGGAGCTCGCGGCAACGCGGCGCCGGCTGGAGTCTGCCCAGCGAGAGTACGACAGCGGCCACGGCTTCACACCGTCCGCTGCCGAGCCCAGCCGGCTCACGGAAGTGCGGATCCATGGGGGCGCGATCGGCCGTGCGCTAGGTGCAGGCCGGCCCATGTACGACACCCCCGTCAAGAACATGCGTGCGGCGCAGGCGGCCATGGCGGATCTCGAATTCCTGGAGGGCGAGGAGCTGCTGCAGCAGCAGCAGCGCATCCGCGACCTCATCACCGCGGCGAATGAGCAGCAGAAGCACTTCGACCCGGCCCAGCCATCCGCCTCCGCCTCAGGAAAAACCGGAAACCCGAAGAGGGCCCTCCGGGACGCGTAGCAGACGTCCTCCCACGCCACTAGCGAGAGCCGCTCTGGACGTCACCGGTCCGGTCGGAGCCGGCACAATCGTGCCACCACCGCCGGAGACAGCGTTGCTGGCGAGACGGCTGGCGACGGCCGGGTTCAGCCGCCGGAGCCCCCCGTGCGGCCGGCTCGGCGGCCCGAGCCGGCCCCGGAAGCCCCTGCACCCCGCGGTCCCGCGGCTGACCGACTCGGTCCCCGCGGTCCCGTGGCTGACCGACTCGGCCCCCGCGAGCCCTACGACGAAAACGATGCCCGTCACCGCATCGACCGGCTGGCGCGCTCCACGGCCCTGGAGGAGGAAAGATCTGTCGGCCCGGTGTGCTTTGGCCCTCGCATTCGCGAGGAGCCCTTCCCCAAAGGCTTCTCGCTGCCCCGTGACTCCCCAAAGTACAACGGCATCACCAAGCCGGAGGACTGGCTGACTGAGTACACCATGGCTGTCGGCATAGCCGATGGCAACCGGCGCGTGGCTGTGCGATTCGTCCCCCTCATGCTGCTCGGCTCGGCCCGGACATGGCTTAACAGCCTGCGAGCCGGCAGCGTGAACTCCTGGCTGGATTTCAAAGACGCGTTTATCCGCAACTTCACCAACACCTACAAGCACCCCGGCAAGCCTCGCCAGCTCTCCATGTTCGTCCAGAAGCCAGGCGAGCCCCTTCGCGACTTCCTCACGTAGTGGACGGAGCTCCGCAACTCCTGCGAGGGCGTCCACGAGGTCCAGGCCATCCAGTACTTCATCGACGGATGCCAAGACGGCACTCTGGTCAAGCACCGGCTGGTGTGCGACGAGCCGGAGACTCTGGCAGAGCTCATGGCCGTGGCGGACAAGTACGCTACGGCCGACTCCGCGATGAACGTGAAGATCATGATCGACGCAGACGGCAAACTCCTCGCGGTCCAGCCGGCGCCCCCCTAGCCGGCTGGCGACAACAACCCGCACCGGCTAGACAACAACAACAACAACGGCAAGCGCAGGAACGACCAGCAGGCGCCCCGCTACGACAACCGGTAGGTCGCCGCGGTGGAAGGGGAGCAGCCGGCCGAGCAAGGCTCCAGCCAGCGCCCGCGCACTGGCAAGGCCGCCTGGCAACCCAAGCTGTCCTTCGAGTAGATGCTCAACGCCCCCTGCAAAAACCACAGCGGTGCGAAGCCATCGACGCACACGCTCCGGCAGTGTAGCTTCACCCAGCGCCTGTTGAAGGGCAACCTTCCACCCCCGCCACCCGGAGCCGGCCCGCAGCAGCCACCGCTTCCCCCGCCCCCGCTGCCACCCGGCGCCCTCGCCGACAACCCTTCCCCGCGCTCGGACGCGTCCTACATCGTCTTCACCAGCGAGGGCGACGACAAGCATGCCAAGTGCAAGCACGCGGCCGAGGTGAACGCCGTCGTCCCTCCGGTTCCCCAGTACATGCATTGGTCCGACCGGCCAGTCAGCTGGACCTGGGAGGACCACCCGGCCGTCATGCCCACGCCGGGTGGTTACGCCCTTGTGCTCGACCACACTTTCATCTTCGAGAAGCGCACCTGCCGCTTTTCGCGGGTGCTGATCGACGGCGGCAGCAGCATCAACATCCTATACCGCAACACCATGACCAAGCTCGGCATCGAGGCGCGACAGCTGGAGCCGACCCGGACGGTTTTCCACGGCATCGTGCCGGGTCTCTCCTGCTCTTCAATCGGCCGGATCTGGCTTGATGTCCTGTTCGGCTCCAGCAGCCATTTCCGCCGCGAGCCGATCTGGTTCTAGGTGGTGGACCTGGCCAGCCCCTACCACGCGCTGCTGGGCCGACCCGCGATGGCCAAATTCATGGCGGTCCCCACTATGCCTACCTGAAGTTGAAGATGCTGGGTCCCAAGGGCCTCATCACCATCGTCGGCGACTACAAAAAGTCCCTTGAGTGCGCCAAAGCCGGCTCCCAGCTGGCTGAGTCGCTGGTCATCGCCGAGGAGAGGCGCCAGCTCGACCGGATCGTGGCGCTGGTTAGCGTGCAGCCGGCCGTGCCGACTCCGCCCAAGTCAGCCGACAGCGAGGCCTCCTTCCAGCCGTCAAAAGACACGAAGAGGGTCCCGCTCGACCCGGCCGACCCCAGCTCCAGCAAGTATGTGGTCGTGGGCACCCGCCTCGACAGCAAATAGGAAGGCGAGCTCGTCGATTTCCTCCGTGAGAATCAGGACATCTTTGCATGGTCTCCGAAAGACATGCCGGGTGTCCCGAGGGAATTCGCCGAGCACAAACTTCACGTCCGTAAGGACGCCAAGCCTGTCCAACAGCCGCTGCGCCGTTTCTCCGAGGAGAAGTGAAGAACCATCGGTGAAGAAATTGCCCGGCTGCTCGCAGCCGGCTTCATCATGGAAGTGTTCCACCCCGAGTGGCTAGCCAATCCAGTCCTCATCCTAAAGAAGAATGGCACCTGGCGCATGTGCATCGACTACACCAGCCTGAACAAGGCCTGCCCCAAAGATCCGTTTGCTCTGCCCCGGATCGACCAAGTCATCGACTCCACAGCCGGCTGCGAGCTCCTATCCTTTCTGGACGCCTACTCCGGCTACCACCAGATCAAGCTGGACCCGGCCGACACCTTCAATACATCCTTCATCACGCCCTTCGGGGTGTATTGCTACATCACCATGTCGCTCGGCTTGAAGAATGCCGGTGCCACCTTCCAGCGCTGCATGCAGACATGCCTGCTGCCCCAGATCGGCAGAAATGTGCACGTCTACGTCGACGACATCGTGGTGAAGACCAAGCAGCACCTCACGCTCCTGGCCGACTTCAAGGAGACCTTCGCCAACTTGCGCCGATTCCAGATCAAGCTCAACCCGGAGAAATGCATCTGCGGCGTGCCGGCTGGCCAACTCCTCGGCTTCCTCATCTCGGAGCTCGGCATTGAAGCCAACCCAGAAAAGATCAAGGCAATCGAGCGCATGCACAAGCCGTCCCGGCTGCGTGACGTCCAGAAGTTCACCGGCTGCTTGGCCTCTCTCAGCCGGTTCGTCAGCCGGCTGGGGGAGAGGGCCCTGCCCCTGTATCAGCTGATGAAGAAGACGACGGCATTCGAGTGGAGCGACCAGGTGGACGAGGCGTTCCGTGACCTCAAGCGCATGCTGTCCACCACACCCGTCCTGGCCGCACTGGCTGAGAAAGAGCCACTTTTGCTGTACATCGCCGCCAGCTCCCACATGGTCAGCACGGTGCTGGTGGTCGAGCGCCCTGAGGAGGGAAAGGTGCAGCCGGTCCAGCGTCCAGTGTACTTCCTGAGCGAGGTGCTCTCCGCCTCCAAGCAGAACTACCCCCACTACCAGAAGATGTGCTACGGCGTGTACCTTGCCGCCAAGAAGCTGAGGCAGTACTTACAAGAGCATACCATTACCGTGGTGAGCACGGCCCCCATCGGCGAGATCATGGGCTGCCGGGATGCCTCTGGCCGGGTGGCCAAGTGGGCCATCGAGCTAGCCGGTCACACGATCCTCTACGAGCCCCGCACCACCATCAAGTCCCAGGCGTTGGCCGACTTCCTCGTCGACTGGACAGAGACCCAGTACCTGCCACCAGCGCCCGAGTCGACTCACTGGCGCATGCACTTCGACGGCTCCAAGATGTGCAACGGTTAGGGAGCCGGCATCGTGCTGTCTTCCCCCAAGAAGAACCGGCTGCGATACGTGCTACAGATCCATTTCGCCGCCTCCAACAACGTTGCTGAGTACGAAGCTCTCGTGCACGGCATCCGGCTGGCCAGGGAGATCGGAATCTGGTGCATCCTCTGCTACGGCGACTCGGACCTGGTGGTGCAGCAAGTTTCCGGCGATTGGGACCCCAAAGAAGCCAACATGACCAGCTACCGCTTCCTGGTCCAGCAACTCTCCGGCGGGTTCGACGGTTGCGAGTTCCTCCACGTCCCATGCGCGGACAACGAAGCAGCTGACGCCCTGGCCAAAGTGGGCTCCACCTGGCAAGCCATCCCGTCCGGCGTCTCCCTCGAGCACCTGCGGAAGCCGTCCATCAAGACGTCTCCCGAGTCAGAATCCATCTTCGTCCCGGACGACCCTGACGCGCCCCCACCCGACCCCGGAGTTCCCCCAAACTCGGGGACTTCCGGCGCCGGCTCGAGGGCTGCCGGCCCAAGCTCGGGGACTGCCGGCTCCGGCTCGGGGGCTGCCGTCCCAGATCCCATCCCGGCGGCCGTCCTCACAGTGGTGACGGCGCCGTCCTAGGCTCGGCCGATCCTCGCCTTCTTGGAAGACGGCGACCTTCCCAACGACGAAACCGAAGCCCGGCAAGTGCAGCGGCGAGCGTCCGCCTACAACATCATCAACCACGAGCTTGTTAAACGCAGCACGACTGGCGTGTTCCAGCGCTGCGTCGAGCAAGACAAAGGGATCGAGATCCTCCTCGACATCCACCAGGGCGAGTGCGGGCACCACGCCGCCTCGAGGTGCTTGGTGGCCAAGGCTTTCCGCCATGGTATCTACTGGCCCACGGCCCTGCAAGACGCCGAGCAGCTGGTCCTCAAATGCGAGGGCTGCCAACGCTTCAGCAAGCACAGCCACCAGCCGGCCACAGCCCTCCAAACCATCCCAATCACATGGCCCTTTGCCGTCTGGGGGCTCGACATGGTGGGGCCCTTCAAAACCGCCCGAGGCGGCATGACGCATCTGCTGGTCGTCGTCGACAAGTTCACCAAGTGGATCGAGGCAAGACCGATCAAGAAGCTCGACATCCGGTTCATCAAGGACATCGCGGTTCGCTACGGCGTCCCCCACAGCATCATCACGGACAACGACACCAACTTCGCCAAGGGCACGCTGGCCCACTACTGCTCCGCATCCGGCATCCGGCTCGACTTGGCCTCCGTCGCACATCCCCAGTCGAGCGGCCAGGTCGAGCGAGCAAACGGCTCATCCTAGCCGGCATCAAGCCGCGACTGTATCGAGCCGCTCGTGCGCTCACCCGGCAGCTGGCTCGATGAGCTGCCGGCCGTCCTCTGGAGTCTCCGGTCGACACCCAACCACTCAACCGGGTTCACCCCGTTCTTCCTCGTCTACGGAGCCAAAGCCATCATTCCCACTGACGTCGAGTTTGACTCGCCCCGGGTGACCATGTACACAGAAGCCGAGGCAGACGAGGCACGCGAAGACGGCGTCGACCTGCTCGAGGAGGCGCGCCTCCTGGCCCTCAGCTGGTCAGCCATCTACCAACAAGGCCTGCGCCACTACCACAGCAAGAAGATCAAGCCCCTCGCGTTCTGCTAGGGTGACCTCATGCTCCGGCTCGTCCAGCGGACAGCCGGCCAGCACAAGCTGGCCTCTCCTTGGGAGGGCCCCTTCATCATCAGCAAGGCTCTCTGCGACCAGAACGCGTACTACTTCATCGACGCACAGAAGCCGAACAAGCCCAAGAGAGATGCAGCCGGTGAGGAGTCCAGCCGGCCCTGGAACATGGAGCTCCTCCGTCCATTTTACAGTTGAACGCATGCACGTATGTATCACCACCTTTTGGGTTTAATGAAAGCAGCAAGCCCCCCCACACGACACTCGGGGGCTTCCTTTTCTGTTTTTACTAAGCTCTGTGTCTATGCACTTCCCCGTTTTTCAATCTCCCGCCAAGTCGGCGCGCCGGCTCGGGGGCTAGCCGGCTAGATCGCGCCTTGCCGTTTTTTCCTTAGTCCATTTCGAAGCGTACGAGCCGCCGAAGCCCTCTATTTGCCAGCCACAGCCGGCTCCCGGCTATCCGGCCGGCAAGAGCCAAAGGCCGGAAGCATCGTCACGCAAGAATGGCTAAGGAGGAGAGCCCGGTTCGGCCAACCCGGCCCAACCCGCCCTTTCTCAATTATTCGCCACACGACCGGCTGCACGCCAGCCGGCTTCGCCGGCTGCCGCCAGGCGGCCCAGTGGGTGTTTGCTCGCGCTCAACGTCCGAAAAAGCCTAAGTATTGCTCGTCCCATCTCAAGGCCAAATCCCCATCCTAGCCACAGACCACCACCCGGCTGTCCGGCTAGCGGGAAGGAAGTCCAAAGAAAAAGACGAACAAGAAAAGGCCCAAGGCCGAATAGCACAAGCGAAATCGCATGCAAACTTTATAAACAACAAAGGTTCACGGCCACAAGTTCATTACATGAAACTACACCCCCAGTGGGTGGACCTGCTACCTAACCAAGTTCATGTACAGGAAGGATAAAGATAAAAAAGCAAAAGCCCAAAGCGGCACCCGCGTCGCCCCTGGTCGGCGTCGAATCGGCTGAGGTGGACGCGGCCGCCGGGTCGGGTCCAGAGCACTCCGCCCTCTCGGTCGTGGCGGCGTCGTCCGGGTCGGCCTCGTCGTCAGCATAGGCCCCCGTCTCGGCCGAGCTGCCGTCCGGGTCATTGAGCAGCAGGCCGAACTCGTCGGCGGGGAGCACCTTGCCGTCCTCCGTCTGCTCCAGGATGAACTCGTCATGCAGGGTGAACGAGGCCAGGTAGCTGGCTGCCCGGCGATCCGCTGCGCCCGCGCCGCCAAGTCCTCCTCTGCGCTGGCCCGCTGCGCCGCTAGGTGGTCGAGGTCCATGCCCGGATACCAGGACACGACGAAGCGCAGCGCCATCTCCACGCCGGCCCGGGCTGCGGAGGCCCTCCACACGCCGAGTCGCTCCACGCTGGCTTCCAGCCACCGCGCCAGCCGGGTGACGCTGTTCGGCACCACAGCGCCCGGCTAGAGGCTTCCCACCATGCTCACCCCGGCCTCAAACAGCCGGCGCATGTGCCCCTCCACGGCCCCAAGTCGGGCCTCCCCGGCGAGGACGATCTCCGAAAGGGTCCAGGCGGCGTAAACATCGATCTCCGCCCCTGCCGCGCGCTGGTCCGACCGGTAGGCGTGCACGGCCGCATCGGCCACCTCCTGCGTCTCTGGGAAGACCCCTGGCGAAGGAGGGAAACAAATCAGCCAGAAGAAAACAAATTGCCGGCTATGCCAGCCGGACCAAAGAAAAGACGGCACTCATGGGAGAAGGCCTCATCGAGGCGCTGCGCCTCGCTCAGCATCCCGTGCTCCCGCAGGGCCGACGTGCGGGCCCGAGCCTCGAGATCTTTCTCGAGCTGGGCGATCCTCCTGCAGGCGTCCGCCAGCTCCTCGGCCCCCTTGTCGCGCTCTTCCGCCAGCCGGCCCAGCTCTACCTGGTGGGCATCCTCCGCCTTGGCCTTCTCGGCCCTCAGCCGGTCCACCTCGGTCCGGAGTCGGTCGCGGTCGGCGACTGCAAGATTGCGCTGCAGGCCGACTTCGGCAAGCCGGTTTCGGAGACCCGGCACCTCGAACACGGCGGCTGCATGACGAGATTCCAGGTCAGACGCCGGAAGCAAGGATAAGAAGAAAAAAGACAAGCTTGAAAGATTCGACCCGGCTGCTCCGCAGTCCATCCCGAACCTCGGGGGCTACACCCAGTGGGTGCGCTGGCGCGCCCCCACTGAAGGAATGCAAGTCGTACCTCAGGCCTGGCGCAACTCCTCCTCCTTGACGGCAAGCTGGGCCTTGACCTCGCGGAACCACTCCCGAAGCCGGATGTACGCGCTGGCCCGCAGGTCGTACAGATGCTGCGCGCAGACAAAAGATTAGAAGAATCCAAAAGACAAGCTATAAGATTCGACCCGGCTGCTCCGCAGCCCGGCCCAAACCTCGGGGGCTATACCCAGTGGGTGCGCTGGCGCGGCCCCACTGATTCAACAACCAAGACAAGCAGAGAAGAAAAAGCTCACCGTGACCGCCTGCTCCAGCTTCCGCGCCCAATCCTGATCTTCCCGGACGAAGGCTTGCAGGCGCTCACTCCGCCCGCGAAGCTGCAAGCACAGGGCATCCGCCGCCTCGTCCTCCCGGGTCCTCGGCCCGACCACAGCCCCGCCGGCGTTCGCCCACGGCTGCTGCATCGCGGCCCCGGCGCCAGATCTTCTCCCACCCGGCCGCTCGGAGTCCACAGCGGCTTGGGGCGGAACGACCACCAGGGCACCAGCGTCCCCGGTCATGGCCTCCAGGGCCGGCATCGGCTGCGCTTGGTCGGATGGCGCGGAGTCCGCCTCGCGCCCCCTCCCATTGCCCTCGCCTCCTCCTGCCGGGTCGGCCTGGGGCGGCGTGTCTACGACGATGTTCTCATCGACGTCCGACTCGCCGTCGACCGGCTCCGACCGCCCCGCCGGCTCGCCCGCCCCCTCCGGCTGCGGCTCAATGTTGGTGGCGTCCGGCGTCAACCCCCTCTCCATCTCCGGCCAGGCCGGGTCCTCGGCGGTTCTGGCCCGCTTCGCGGAGGCCCTCTCCCATGCCCGGGCCGAGGCCTCCGCCATCTCCTTCTCGGCCTCCGCCATCTCCTTCTCGGCCTCCGCCCGATCCCGCCAGGCGGCGCGCGCCGCCGCGTCAGGATCCCGGCCGGACTGGCGAGCCTCGAGGTCCTCCTCTGTGGTCCGGTCCGGCTCGCGGTCGACGGCGCTGCTCCGGGTCTTCCTCCAGACGGCCTTGCCTACCGCGGCCTCCGTTGCCATCACCGCCAGGTCAGGGGCGGACCTGTGCACGGCAAGTTTGTCACGGTGGAGGCATAAGCAAGAAACAAGCAAGGCATCAGAAAAAGACAAAACACACTCACCCAATGACCTTCGGGACCTCCCGCCTCTGGCCCACCGACGGGGCGAGCCGGCACTTTTTCTTGACGACGACCCTCTCGCGTGCCGGACCCGCCGCCGCCGGGCGCTTCGCGGCCGGCCTCGTCTCGACCGCCTCCTTCCCATGCGGCCGGCCCGGCGCCGGCCGTCTTCTGCAGCCGTCTTGGGGGGTCGATGCTGGCATCCTACCCAACCAAGGGTGCTGCACCGCGGGCACCGGTCAGGCCCTCCTCGTCGTCATCCGGCCAGTCTCGCAGAAGATCTGAGGACGGAGACTTACCCGCATGCCGCGACCCGCTGGCCGCGGCGTCGGCCAGGCGCGCTTCGACCGCCCCCTCCTCTGCCTCGGCGCCGACGTCCTCCACGTCCGAGTCGGGCAAGTCGGCCAGCAGAATCTGGGGATTCGGCCCGTCGTGGTTCTGCTGGCTGGCGAATAGCTGCGGCCCTCCTGCCGCGTCAGGACACAGAAATAATGTTGAAGCGGCAGAGAATAAAGACCAGGGACTCACCGCCGGCGCCGGGTTCCCCCGGTGATAGGGCTCCTTCCCGAAGCTCCACCCCTCCTCCTTCAGCCCAGCCTTGGAGATGTAATTCACCCGCTGGGCGATCCCGGCCGGCGCCAGCTCCTTGGTCGACATCCGGGTCGGATCGTGCCGGCCGCTCATGTCGCAGATCCGGTGCGCCCGGCGCTGCAGTGGCAGCACCCGGCGGGCGATGAAGGCCGCGATGAGGTCGGCCGGCTTCAGCCCCTCGCGATCCGTCATCTCCCCGACCCGGCGAGAGATGTTCAGGAGCTCCTGCGGCGGCTTCTTGGGGCAGTAGCCCCAGTTCAGCTTCTCGAGCGGCGGCGCATCGACGAAAGGCGGAAGGTTGATGACGTCCACCGCCGGGTCGGCGTTCCGGATGTAGAAGAATGTCGTCTGTCACTTTTTGGCTGAGTCCTCAAGCGGCAGCTTGGGAAACGGCCCGTTCACCTGGCCGGAGACCACGGCTGCCCCGCAGTCTGACATAGCGCCAGCCGACGCCCCTGCTGCTTGAGGAAGAACATCTTCGCCCACAAGTCTACGTTCGGTAGCATGCCGAGGTAGCCCTCGCAGAGTGTGGCGAAGCCGGCGATCTGCAGTACGGCGTTGGCGCCAAGGAGATGCGGCTGCAACCCGAAGAAGTCAAGGAAAGCGCGGAAGAAGAGGCTCGCGGGGAGGCCGAGCCCGCACTCGAACTGCGAGTAGAAGACGATGAACTCGCCCTCCTGTGGCTGCGGCACCCTCTCCGAGCCGGGCGCGCGCGCTACCAGCGCCTCTGCCGGCAGCAGCCACTTCGTACGGCGGAGGTATCGGATGTTCGCCTCGGTCGTAATGGAGCCCTCCCAATAGCCTTTCGGCAACGCCATTGGAGGGATCTACGGGCGTGAGGATGCGGTGGCGAAGAAGAGGAGGAAGGGAGAGCTGCGCGCTGTGGGCCTCGGGTCGCGGAGCGCAACGGCGGGAGTGAGCAAGGCGCGCGGCGACGGCACCTCGTCTGGGCGTCGCGGGGAAGAAGGAGACGAGGAGCGAAGGGCGTGAGTGCGCGCGTGAGTGTTTCCGCCGCTCTCCCTCCCTCTCCTTTATAACCACGGAAGAACGTGGGGGAGTGGGATCATTTGCGCCCATGATCCCCACTACCCTGCACTGTGCGCGCACATTTCCCGCGCGCATTAACTACGCGGGGAAGCACAACCGCCAAGGGCCGCGACAATAAATTCCTCACGCGCGGGCCGAGGGCGCGGCGTGGTAGGCCCGGTCCGTAGTCGCGTCCCATCGCGCGCGTGGTTTGGCAGGCCTCGCCCGCCGCGGAGCGGCACGTGGCGGCCCGTCGAGCGGCGGCGGGCGCGAATCGTCGTACAATACAAGACTCGACCTGCGGACGCTTCCGTTTCCCGCCCCGGCCGGGATACCGCGATCCGGCTTCCGGAAGCCGGTGCCCAGCGGGTGTTCCCGGCGTGCGGACGGACGAAGCCGCCCGGCCGGACTCCTGAACTTCACCAGCAAATCGACTCCTTAGGGGGGTAAGCTACGAAGGCCCCCCGGCTTGAAGACGGCGAGCCTTCACAGCTTCGGGGACTACTGTCGGGGGGATGATCCCCGAGCAGGCAACGGAACCCGGATCCCCTTTTCAAAACATCGGGGCAGGCCAAGCCCCTCAATCCGGCTAGCCTGTTCGCCAGCTCCCCAGTGCGGGCCGGCTCGGCTTGGTGACCCGGCCCGGCCGGCTATCCCATGCCGGCTGGCCACGAAAGGGCAAACCCTCACGACAAGACAAGTGTGGCAACATCGCCCCCTTATTTGCACCGACCCATGCGGGCGTGGCTACAGCACTCCCTGCGCCCCTGCCCGGGGCGGGCGGTGTCCGGGCGGCGCGATCCTGCTGCTAGGCGGCGCGGACCACCCTATGACGAAGGATAAGACCTGCCACAGTGCCGCGCTGCCGACCGAACTCGCACCCGGCGGACCCGGCGCACCCGGCGGACCCGACGACTGGCGGCCCCCACCGCCGGCTCTTAGACGATGACACCAGGGCCCCGCGCCTGTGCCTCTTTACCCATGTAACCCTGGGGGTCGGCCTATAAGACCCCCCGGGAGGCCTTCATGCAGGGGGGTTGAGCTCCATTCATAGTTCACACACACACACACACACACACACACACACACACACACACACACACACACACACACACACTCACAGGAGAGGCCGAACGGCGGCCTAGCCCCTTCTTCCTCCTCCGCCCACACAGCTCCAGGGGCAACCTTGTAACCCTTGTGCTCTCCATACTCCATTCGGCAGGACTAGGGGTGTTACCTCTCCGGAGGGCCCCAAACCTGGGTACGTCTCGTGTCTCACACATGCGCGTACCGACCTCGCCTCTGGATCCCACCGGCGTCCTCACGCACCCCCACCTTTTAGCCATCTCATGGCATCTGCCGTGACAATAGCACGACACAAACGCATGTTTGAACCCAAGAAGGAAGGACAAGTTTTTTAGAAGGTTCGTACTTGGCAACAGTCACAGTTCGAGTTTAAGCCAACATGGCAACAGGGGAACACCAAGACTGAAAATCAGTTCAAGACTGTGGTTACAAAACCAGTAAAGGAAGACTGTCAGCATAACAATGCATGTTACTCATGTGGACAAACGGGGCATAACGCTAGGCAGTGTCCCAAGAACGGAAAGCCGCCAACCAACGTGAAGCCTCAAGTCAATTATGTGGGAGGATTCCCCAACCGGAAGTATATTCAAGGGCAAGTTCATCATATCTCCGCCGAAGAAGCTCACGAAGCTCCCGATGTGGTCATTGGTATGTTTCCTGTTAATAATATACCTGCAACAATTTTATTCGATTCTAGGGCTTCCCATTCTTTTATTTCGCGGAGTTTTGTTGCCCAGCATCAACTTTCCTATACTCTTTTGGACAAAGTTATGGTGGTACAATCCCTTGGATCCATGCTCAGGACAAATATTGTATGCCATGGATTGGAAATATCAATCAATGGAATTATCTTCCCCGCATCACTGATATCCATTGAATCTCCAAAATTGGATGTTATTTTGGGGATGGATTGGTTGACAAAACACCAGGTCTGCATCAACTGCGCAACAAGAGAAGTCACGTTAATAAATCCCTTGGGCCAGCCAGCTCGGTTCTTTCCCGGTAGAGCCATGCCAAAGAAGGGGATGGTTTATGCAGCGATTGCTACAGATATGAATTTAATCCCAGTGGTCTGTGAATTCCCAGATGTGTTTCCAGAGGAATTGCCAGGCATGCCACCTGATCGAGAGAGCTTGAGTTTTCAATTGAGCTTGTGCCCGGGACAGCACCGATTTACAAGAAATATTATCGAATGCCTTCATCCGAATTAGTAGAATTGAAGAAATAGTTGGATGAGATGCTTCAAAAAGGGTATATTCGCCGCAGCTCGTCTCCTTGGGGTGCACCTGCCATATTTGTGGGCAAAAAGGATGGTAGTCTCCGGATGTGTGTTGACTACCGCGCTCTCAATGATGTCACTATCAAGAATTAATACCCGCTTCCCAGGATCGATGATTTGTTCGATCAGCTTAGTGGAGCTCAAGTGTTCTCCAAGATTGATTTGCGAACCGGGTATCACCAGCTGAAAATCAGAAAAGAAGATATCCCCAAGACAGCGTTCACTACACGATATGGGTTGTATGAGTATACGGTCATGTCATTTGGACTGACCAACGCTCCTGCATTCTTCATGCACATGATGAACAAGGTGTTCATGGACTTTTTGGACAAGTTTGTGGTGGTATTCATTGATGATATCCTTATATATTCCAAAGGTGAAGAAGAGCACAAACAGCATCTCCGAGCAGTATTAGAGCAATTACGAGCTCATCACTCTACGCCATGTTTAGCAAATGTGAATTTTGGCTTAAAGAAGTGGGATTCCTTGGACATACTCTTTCCGCTCAAGGAGTGGCCGTGGACTAAAGCAAGGTCACAGAAGTATTGAATTGGAAAACACCTGTTTCTGTGTCAGAGATCAGAAGTTTCTTGGGTCTGGCAGGCTATTATCATCATTTCATTGAAGGCTTCTCAAAGATTGCCAAGCCAATGACGGAATTGCTTAAGAAGAATCAGAAGTTCATATGGACCGAAGTATGTGAGAACAGTTTCAATGAGCTGAAGACTCGGTTGACCACCGCTCCAGTATTGACTAGACCAGACATCTACCGGAGCTTCGACATCTATCGTGACACATCCAGGCGTGGCATTGGGTGTGTGCTCATGCAAGATGGAAAGGTCGTGGCCTTTGCATCGAGACAGCTACGACCGCACGAGGAGAATTATCCTACACATGACTTGGAAATGGCAGCTGTGGTACGTGCCTTAAAAATATGGAGACATTACATTATTGGGTAGAGATGTCAAATCTTCACCGACCACAAGAGCCTCAAGTATATATTCACCCAACCGGACTTAAATGTCCAGCAAAGAAGATGCCTTGAATTGGTCACGGACTATGACCTTGGTATCAACTATCATCCAGGAAAAGCTAATGTGGTCGCCAATGCTCTTAGTTGCAAACCGGCCACATCAAACTCATTAATCGAGCCTTTGGACCCAGCACTTTGAGAAGAAATAGCTCAGCTCAATATGATCATTTATGATGCAACATGCTCGGTTACCTTGGAAGTCACACCTACTCTGGAAGACGAAATCCGTAAGGCTCAACCTAGTGACCCGATGTTACTCAAGGTAATGGTCCAAGTACGAGAAGGGAAGACACAAGATTTCAACATTGATGATAAAGGTACTCTCCGATTTCGAAATCGAGTCCGTGTACTTGACCTTGGGGAATTAAAGCAGCAGATTCTGAAGGAAGCTCATGAGTCTGCATACTCTATTCATCCCAGAGGCACTAAAATGTATCAAGATTTGAAGCAAACATTCTGGTGGGAAGGTATGAAGAAAGATATTGCATATTACGTCACCTGTTGCGATATATGCAATAAGGTGAAGGCGGAACATTAGAAACCCGCCGGTTTACTTCAACCCTTACCAGTTCCACAATGGAAATGGGATGATATTTGCATGGACTTCATCGTGGGATTGCGAAAGACACCACGAGGAAATAATGCTATATGGGTTGTGGTCGACATGCTTACAAAGGTGGCTCACTTTATTCCAATAAGGACAACCTACCGTGCAGACCAACTTGCTCAACTTTACATATCCAAAATTGTCAGTCTACATGGAGTACCTAGGACTATCACTTCAGACCGAGGGTGTTTGTTTACCTCGGCGTTCTGGCTACGTCTTCTCCAAGCCCTGGGAACTGCTTTGAAACATAGCACTGCTTATCACCCTCAGACAGATGGACAGACAGAATAGGTCAATCAAATCTTGGAAGGCAAGCTTCGGGCATGCGCTCTTGCTTATGGACCCAAATGGGAAGACAGTCTGCCGTACGCTGAGTTTTCCTACAACAACGACTATCAAACTAGTCTCAAGATGTCACCCTTTGAGGCTCTATACGGACATAAATGTCGCACCCCGCTGAACTGGTCTCAGACGGGAGACAGCTGAATCTTTGGGACTGATTTGATGATGGAAGCAGAAAAACAAGTTAAAAAATTTGATACCGATTGCATGTAGTGAAATCTCGTCAAAAGAGCTACTATGAGTCAAAGCATAGGGAGATCAGTTTTGAACCAGGTGAATATGCATATCTCCGAGTTACCCCCATGAAAGAGGTTAAAAGGTTTCATATTCGGGGAAAGCTCGCACCAAGATACATCGGTCCGTTTCCAGTCATGACCAGAGTGGGCAAAGTGGCTTATCAGTTAGAATTACCTCCAGAGCTATCCGAGGTTCATGATGTCTTTCACGTGTCTCAGCTACGGAAATGTATCGCACCACCCGCAAAACAGACAGATATGGCCGAACTAGAGCTCGCCAAAGATTTAACATATGAGGAGAAACCCTTGAGAATCTTGGATGAGATGGACAGAGTCACCCGCAGCAAAGCTATAAAGTTCTACAAGGTCCAATGGGAGCATCACACCGAGGATGAGGCCACCTGGGAAAGAGAAGATTATTTAAGGACTGCATACCCATATTTGTTTCCTGAGCAACCGATCTCAAGGACGAGATTCATCCTAAGGGGGGAGGTTTGTAACACCCTGGTTTTTGCCTCTTTCTTTTATTTGGATTTATTGAATATTTAATTTGCATTTGGGTTTTCTGTCATTTCTTTTGGACTTATCACTTGGAAATCATTTTTGATTTTCTTCCAAGTGGGTTCTATCATCCTTAAACCCTCCCTAGACCTCCTCCCTCTCACCATAATGCCATGGGATAATTTTCTTTAATTGCATTATATTCATTTTCCTCCTGAAAATGACTGTTTTCTCAATATGCTATGAAGTAACCCTCATTTTTATTGCTCAGAAAATTCCAAGAAAATTCCCAAATATTCTTTGGATCATGCCTCACCTCCCCATGTAAAAATATGCCATGGTCATTTGGAAATTTTCAGCTAGGGAAAATATTTTTGCTTCTAGGCAGAAATGGCACTTTGTGAAGCAAGTGTATTTTTCCTTGATCTGTTGGAGCTGAAATTTTTACCACATGACTACCTTCCTAGGAGATGCTTAACCCCCAAGTTTCAACCTTTAGCCCCTAGCCGTTTGCTCCTAGCATTCTTCCCAAGTTTCTATCCAGAAACTTTGCAACACGCTCAAGTCATATCCATTGAGCGAGGTGGCAAACCTAGCGCACATTTTGGCACCGCGTTGAAGGGACTTCACACCAGACACGGTCTGCGTCCTCCTAAAGCACCGCGTATGCCAAAGCACGCGGTGACCACGCGGGCGCAAGGTGTTCAACATGCACTTGCCGCGCTCTGTGCATCGGGGCCCTCTGCCGCCACCCATTTCGCCTCCTCGTGCCACCGCAGGTTGCCCCCGCCACTCCACACCCTCCCACACTTCCACCTAGCCTCGCCCTATTCCTCCCCGACGCTGGTAGGCAGCACGCCGGAAGCGGCAGAGGCACAAACGGGCGGAACAGTGCGCGCGCATGCGCCGCCTGCCCCAGTTAGTGCATCGCACTGTGACCGCGTGCGTGCACAGCATCTCCATGCCTCGCCCGAGCTCATCTCCTTCTCAGTTCGCCGGCAGGTCCTCTCCGGCGGAGCTCGACGCGCTGTCACCTCTCCGCCTATAAATACGGCCACCCCCGAGCCATTCTAGCCATCGCTCCCACTCACATTGGCCACAAATCGACCACCAGCAAGCGCGGCAAGACCGGGAGGGCCTCCTGCCGCCGATCCTCGCCGGAGTTGGCCACGGATCTACCTTGGCCGTCCACTCGCTCTGGTCATCTCCAGCTTTGCCTTTCACTTCCATTGAGTCCGTGGTGATCTCCTGAGTACGCTCGTGGTGTTGGTTCGTCGGATCATCGCCGGAATCGCCGAATCTGACGAGCTCCGCCGCCACCATCTCTGAAGAAGAAGCCCGCGTCGCCGTCCGTCCATCTCCGAGCAAGCCACGGGTATGTGCGTGCTCCCCATGCTGCCCCGTTCCATCCCGACCGTCGCCGACAGCAGCCGTGGCCTCCTCACCGGAGAACCACCGGCGATAGAGCCGACGTGCTCTGTTTCCCTCTCTCTCTCTTTTAACCCTGACAGTGGACCCCACCTGTCAGCCTCTCTCTCTCTCTCTCTCTCTCTCTCTCTCTCTCCCGAACCGTTTTCTAGTGGAGGCGCCTGGGCAAAATACGCCTTCGACGTGGCCCTCTCTGGAAATTCGTTTAAATTCATTTAAATCCAGATTTTGACCAGAACTTTGGCCAGCTCTAGATTGTATTCTATAAGTCCAAATGAGTTGAATCTTTTTGCATTAGTTTTGTCTGGAGCTAAAGTTTCTGTATGCCAAAATTGAGAATTTTCCTTGCTGTTGGGAATTTCTGGTGCATTAATATGCTTTATGTGAAATTTTCTTTTTGCATTTAAATTATTTTCAGAAAGTCCTAGTTGTGTTGGAGGATACCAAGAGTATTGTGACACTCCTCTGAACCAAGGCAAGCCACAACATTCATATGCAAGGATGACATTTCAACGATAATGGTTCTATTTGAATAAAATTCATTATAAGCTTCAATATTAAAATGATTTGCTATATAACCTATTGCATTATAGTTGGTACATGTCATATAGTTATTATGCAGTAGAGAATATGTCATATTGTTATGATGGGCAGTAGAGACCATGTCATATACTCTCATGGTAGCATGATGCATTCGTTACTCACTTTCATATTATCATGACCCGTGCACCTTGTTGCATACAATGGCTCGAATCACATTTCTTGAAGTTAAACCTGATATTAATCCAACTTGAACAACTGTTGATCGAGTCTTGGTGCCACCGAATCGAGCTCACCAGTGCAGCCACACTTGCCTAGTTGGGGAGGCCCTAATTGGGTCTATTGTCATGCCTCTCGCCGGTGCCTCCAACTAGGGAAGGTTGTGCGCTTGCGCTATGTCGTGGGTGCGAGTCTGACAGTAGTGTATGGTGGTACGAATTAGAGGGCAGAGCCTAGCTACGACGCAGTTGTTACACTCGGATTTACGAGTTCAGGCCCCTCACGGTGGAGGTAACAGCCCTACGTCTCGGTGCTCAGGAGCTAGATTGCTTGAGTGTACGATTACAAAGGTTGCGAACCCTTGGAATGGAGTTGGGGGGTGGCTTATATAGCGTCCGCCAGCCCTCCCATGAATGCCGCCATTACCAGGGGTTAAAGAGGGGTTTAAGGGCACCAGGTAACGGGCACATTGATTACAATTAATACAAGCTAGCGCACGTCCTGACCGTTGCGCTACTGGAGCCTCCTGGTCTTCTCTGGTCGAGTGAATGTCAGGTGTTCCGAGTGAAATAGACGGTCGAGTGTTCTCCTGCTTTCCGAGTGGTTTATTGAACTCCGAGTGAATGTCAGTTTGCAGAACTCTTGACTGCTGATCTGGCCCTGGGGCCCAGTATAAGGCGCGTGGCATCCTAGGGTAGGGTCTGTAGGTCAGGCCTATTACCCTATCTGTAGTACATGTCCTCGTCATTAGCCCCCGAATCGGTCGAGGTTAAGCGGGTCGAGTCAAGGCAAATTCCCAGGTGAGTTGAGCGCTACGGGGGCGCTCAAGAACTCTTACTGGTCTTTAGACGGCCTTGTCTTCGTGTGACACCTCGATGGATTCCGGACCATATGTCATCCGAGTGAAATGAGTAGTCTCCATCCGAGTGAAATGAGTAGTCACATGCCGTGTGTCGGAGCGGATCCGAGCGTACATGGCACGTCTTCAAAGCGAGAGCAATCGGGTTGCTGGACTCTGGATTTCGTGGGATTTGAAACCATATTTTAGCGCGCGCGAACGGTTGCAGCGCAGTGAGTGGGGAAAGTGGGGCATGATGCCTTGATTTTCGCTCTGCTTTCCGCCACGTACCGCTGGATCTTCGACAGCACGACTTGAGGAGATCTGCGGGCCCACGATTCAGCTGCGTGGATTGGGGAGCGGAGCGAGCGGTGATATAAGGAGCCGCCGCGTCGGAGAGGGAGAGAGAGACAGATCCCCTGTTCCCTAACTTCTCCAGTCCACCCAATCCCTTCTCCCGCAACCCACTCCGCGTGAATCCTCTTTGGTCGCTGGAGAGCTCGGCGACGTTGGCGAAGGACAAGACGGCAAAGCTCGAGAAGGCGAAGAAGGTGGCGAAGGGGAGGAAGGTGTCGAGCTCCCGAGCTGCGCCCCCGCGCGGGTGGATCCAGGGCGACTGGCTTCCGTCGACCACCACGGTCGACGACATCAGCGGGCTTGTCGTGGACGGGCTGATCCGCGACGGGACGTGGTGGCTGCCATAGGAAGGGGAGACCGAGCCCGCGCCGCGCCCCGGGGAGCGAGTGCTCCTCACCACACACATGGAGCGAAGTTTCTCCAAGCCACCCCACCCCTTTTTCCACGGATTTTTGAACTTCTTCGGTGCTCAGCTCCACCACCTGCCTCCAAATGCCATAGTGTACCTTGCCACATTCGTTTCCTTGTGTGAGAATTTTTTAGGCTGCCAGCCGCACTAGGGATTGTTCAAACACATCTTCATGTGTCGATCTCAGTCTGTTAAAAAGGCTGATCCCGATGGAGAGAGGACTCACGTGACCCAGATGTGCGATGGCTTAGGTATCCAGATGAGGGGCAAGAGTGCATTCCCATCCATGTCTTTTCCCGATTCGGTTAGGGGTTGGCAGTCGACCTGGTTCTACTGCAATGACCTACCCTGCTCTGGCTCGTCGACTGGTCTTCCCCCTTACACGACTGAAAGAGTCAAGACCCCTCCTTCGCTGACGATTGATAAGGGGGAGAAGACTGACGTGGGGATCCTGGTGAGTGCCGTGGTCGGTCTGATTCAGGGCGGAGTGACTGGCCTGGATCTTCTGGAGGTCTTCCTTAGTCGGAGGATCCAGCCGCCGTAGGAGCGGGCTCACCCCATGTGGCGCTATACTAGAGCCAACGACTCGACCCGAGTGCATCCAGAAGATGTCGAGGAGAAAACGGTGGAATAGTGGATCTGATGCATCACAGGGGCGCGCGATAATCCGCGGGGGTCGAGACGGATCCCGCCCTGCGACGCCAATAACCAACCGTTGGAGGTATGACATGCACTTCCGAGTGAATTACTTATGCGCAAATTCTCTAAGTGAACTGAGTAATCTGACTGAACCGGCTGTCTCTGATCTTTGTGTCTTGCAGGAGTTCCAGAAGATGCTCTCGCCGGTGCCGAATGGAGAACACCTCGTCGGGGGTGTGGAGTGGACGAAAGCGACGAATTGGAATGGAGTTACGAGGGCGAGTCTTCCCAGTCTCTAGAGTTGCGCTCTGAGCGCCGCTCTAAACAGACTCACGATCCGAGTGTTGACTCGGGGAAGGCGGCGGCTCCGAGTGCGAAGGCCCCGAAGCGCACTCGGACGCAGACACCGGACCCGACGGAGAAGGCCGCCAAGCAGCTCAAGATTGCTTCCCCCAAGCCTCGGAAGGCTCTACCGAGGATCAAGGTCACCGTGCCCGTCGCCTCAACGTAAGTGCCAATCATTTCTTTTCTGTCTTTGTCAACTTTTGGGATCCTTCTAACCGAGCGAATCTTATGAACCAGTGCTGCAACTTCAACGACGTCCCCCATGCAGGTTGATGGGGACCGCACTGAAGCCGAGTCAGCAGACGCGGCCACTTCTCAAAGAGGTAACAATGACTTCATTTTTACTTCGACCTGTCATTCGACTGAAATGTCTTCATCCGATATAATTGTGAACTGCGACTGATTGTGTCGAGTGAACGTAGCGCTTGCAGAGGTCATCCACGTCGGGGACGACGATGAAGAGCCACCGCGGAAGGATGCCGAGAAGGGCACCGCAGCTCCGACTGCTTCTCAGACTACCACATGGAAGACGCCACCGAGCAAAGCGCCTCAAGTTCCCCCTGCACCTGCCGTGACCGTGCCTCTGGGGCAGGGTTCTTCTCAGGCTGGAGCTGGTTCTGCTGTGGCTCCGTCGACTGCTCTGGCTTTGGTTCCGACTCCTCTCGTCAATATCTTCAGTCTGTACAAGGTGCCGGAGGACCAAACTGGGGCCAGCAAGGAGGCAATGATCCAGGCGGAGCTGATGACCCAACGACTCAAGGAGATGTGCACAGCTAGCAAGCTGGCATACGATGCCAGAGCTTCCCTCGAGGAGAACGTTCGAGTAAGTACCCTTGTAAGTTGATCTCCGAGCCATTTTTCTTCAGTAGGAATTTCAGTCGGAAAATATCCGGTACACCCACTGGGTGTTTTTTTTGTGTTCGGCCGTCACTCGGATCGGGCGGACCGGTCCGAGTGGATACCGTTCCAGTGGGGGCATGCTGAGTGCACCCACTGGGTGTAGTCCCTGAGACTTCCGTCGACTGCGGGCAGTCGGCGGAAGTCTTAGAACTTAAAACCTGTTCTGTTGTTGTTGCTGTTGCTTTCTCTTCTTCTTTTTGTGTTCGGCCGTCACTCGGATCGGGCGGACCGGTCCGAGTGGATACCATTCCAGTGGGGGCACGCTGAGTGCACCCACTGGGTGTAGTCCCCGAGACTGCCGTTGACTGCGGGCAGTCGGCGGGAGTCTTAGAGCCTTTTCTCTTTTGTTTTTTTTGTTCGGCTGTCACTCGGATCAGGCGGACTGGTCCGAGTGGATACCATTCCAGTGGGGGCACGCTGAGTGCACCCACTGGGTGTAGTCCCCGAGACTGCCGTCGACTACGGGCAGTCGGCGGGAGTCTTAGATCTTAGAATCTGATACTGGTCAAGCTTGTTCCTCCCTGTCAAAGGGTACTTCAGGATCTGATACTGGTCAAGCTTGTTCCTTCTAGGAGCGTCAGTCTCTGGGCACTCGGAATATTTCTTAACGTTAACTGATCTGCTCTTTCTTGTGTTTCAGAAAACTTGCGAGCTTGGGACTCAGTACGTGGCACTGGAGAAGGAGACGGCTCAACTCCGACTGGATTTGGAGGTGGAGAGGAGGAACACATCGCGTGCTCAAGTAGAGCTCAAGACCATGGGAGGTAAGCTTCAATTGCTGAGCATTCCGCTTTCATCTCTCTCCGTTCTTTGAACCGAGTGACTTCACTCGAACAGATGTGCGTAGTGAAAACCATCGACTCCAAGTGCGGCTCAGAACCTCTGTTTCTTTAGAAACTATGAAGCATGCACTCAAGAATAAGGACAACGAGCTGGCGGGAGCACATAAAGTGGCGAAGGAAAAGACCAAGGCCGCCGAAGAGAAGCTGGCCTCACTCGAGAAGTTTGAAGCAGAGAACACGTCGCTGAAGGCCACCGTCAAGGAGGCGAAGAAGGAGGCGGCTGAGCTCAAGAAGCAGATGGCCGAGTGGGATAGCAAGCACAAGGCCCAGGCGGAAGTCTACGAGCAAGAGAAGAAGACTCTGAACGAGAAGATCACCCAGCTGGTTGAGAAGAAGAACGCTCTGGAAAGGTACATAGAAGAGTTCACGGAGGAAATGTACACCAAGCTTGCAGGTAACCTGTAACACCCGAGTGAACTATTATCCGAGTGAACTTCATGCATGCTGATCTTCAACTCTCCTCTTTTCTTGTCCACAGAGTACTGCCGAGACTCCGAGCTAGAAACTGACAGAATCGAGAGGGATCTGGATCCTTCCAGGTCACTCGTCGGTGACAAGGCTGCTCTAGGCGTCTTGCGGGTCGAATCTCGCATTGAAGACGTCCAAGGGTACATCATCCGTCTGCGGGGTGCACTCGGAAGGATCGACAAGGAGCTGTGGCTAGAAGACACACTCGACACCGATCTGGAGGCAATGATGACTCGCCTCAATGAGATTCCTAGCCGAGTGCAGGCATGGAAGAAATCGGCTGCTCGCTGCGGAGCCGACGTGGCACTCGCACTCGTCTGTGTGCACTGCAAGGACGCCAAGGAAGAAAAGGTGAAGACTCTGCAAGTTGCCAACATGAAGAAACTCAAGTTTGAGGACTTCATGGAGATGTTCATCGAAGCGGCCACTCAGATCGCAGACGGCATCGACCTGGATTCCTTCGTTGAGCCGGCCAGCCCCACAGGAACGTGAGAAAACTTTAAGTCCTACCCATTAGCCTCGGTATGCCGAGTGGAACTGTATTCGTTAAACTCTTTTGGGCTTCAGGCCCGCGTACTTGTATTCGCTTTTGAACTTCTGGAGTTATTCGAATGCTTTCCTTCGAGTCTTTTCGAGTCTTTGAAGTGGGTTTTAACTTAGGTGAAAGCTGGTTCGCAGCTAAGCCTCCGAGTGGGAGTTACGCTCTTGACTCGGAGTAGCGTTTCAACTTGGGCGAAAGCTGGTTCGCAGCCAAGCCCCCGAGTGAAGAGCGACGCGCTTCACTCAGAGTAGTATTTTTAACTTGGGCGAAAGCTGGTTCGTAGCCAAGCCCCCGAGTGAGAGGGACGCCCTTCACTCGGAGTAGTGTTTTAACTTGGGCGAAAGCTGGTTCGCAGCCAAGCCTCCGAGTGAGAGGGATGCTCTACACTCAGAGTAGTGTTTTAACTTGGGCGAAAGCTGGTTCGCAGCCAAGCCCCCGAGTGAGAGGGATGCTCCACACTCGGAGTAGCGTTTTAACTTGGGCGAAAGCTGGTTCGCAGCCAAGCCTCTAAGTGAAAGGGATGCTCTACACTCGGAGTAGTGTTTTAACTTGGGCGAAAGCTGGTTCTCAGCCAAGCCCCCGAGTGAGAGGGTCGCTCTTCACTCAGAGTATCGTTCTAACTTGGGCGAAAGCTGGTTCGCAGCCAAGCCCCCGAGTGAGAGGGATGCTCTACACTCGGAGTAGTGTTTTAACTTGGGCGAAAGCTGGTTCGCAGCCAAGCCTCCGAGTGAGAGGGATGCTCTACACTCGGAGTAATGTTTTAACTTGGGCGAAAGTTGGTTCGCAGCCAAGCCCCCGAGTGAGAGGGTCGCTCTTCACTCGGAGTATCATTTTAAATTGGGCGAAAGCTGGTTCGCAGCCAAGCCCCCCGAGTGAGAGGGACGCTCTTCACTTGGAGTATCGTTTTAACTTGGGTGAAAGCTGGTTCGCAGCCAAGCCCCCGAGTAAGAGGGACGCTCTTCACTCGGAGTAGGTTTTTAACTTAGGCGAAAGCTAGTTCGCAGCTAAGTTGAAGGGCGAACACCCACTGGGGGCTGTAAGCCAGAAAATGCATACGAGTGAACTCAATGTAGAACTGGAAAAGTCATGCTTTTTATTCATCAAACATCACTTGAGTGCTTTTATTACATCTCAACATCAGGTATAAAATCATTGCAGCAAATCTGCATTCCAAGCACGGGGCTCGTCCGCTTGCTTCTGAATGTTGTACAGGTGGTATGCTCCGTTGTGCAGAACCTTTGAAATGATAAAAGGACCTACCCACGTAGGAGCAAGCTTGTGAGGTCGCTGCTGATCCACTCGGAGCACAAGATCTCCTTCCTGAAAAGTCTGACTTCTGACGTGTCTGCTGTGAAAACGTCGCAGATCTTGCTGATAAGTGGCCGAGCGGGTAAGAGCCATCTCTCTCTCCTCTTCCAGGAGATCAACTGCGTCTTGTCGTGCTTCAGCTTCGGAGTATAGTTCCACTCGGGGCGAGTTGTGGAGCAGGTCACTCGGCAAGACGGCTTTAGCTCCGTACACCATGAAGAAGGGAGTACGACTGGTAGACCGATTGGGGGTCGTCCTCAGGCCCCAAAGAACTGACGGCAACTCGGTGACCCAGGCTCCAGCTGCGTGCTCCAAATCGCGCATGAGTCGCGGCTTTAACCCCTGAAGGATCAGTCCATTTGCTCTCTCAGCCTGTCCATTCGACTGCGGGTGCGCCACAGATGCATAGTCGACTCGGGTGCCTTGTGCGGCATAGAACGCCCTGAACTCTTCTGAGTCGAAGTTTGAACCGTTGTCAGTGATAATGTTGTGGGGCACGCCATATCTGAAGACTATCTCCTTCATAAACATGATCCCTGTGCGAGAGTCTAGCTTCTTGATGGGTTTGGCTTCGATCCACTTAGTGAACTTATCGACCGCAACCAGCAAGTGGGTGAATCCACTCGCCCCTGTCCAGAGGGGTCCCACCATGTCGAGTCCCGAAACTGCGAAAGGCCAGACGAGTGGAATCGTCTTTAGAGCAGACGCAGGCTTGTGTGATAAGTTTGCATAGAATTGGCACCCGACACAGCGTTGGACTATCTCCTACACAACTTCATTGGCACGTGGCCAGAAGAAGCCGGCTCGGTAAGCTTTAGCCACGATTGTCCTAGAGGACGCGTGGTGTCCACAAGTTCCCGAGTGAATCTCCTCCAGGATCAATCGACCTTCTTCCGGAGAAATGCAGCGCTGACTCACACCGGTGACGCTCTTCCTGTATAACTGATCGCCCATCACTGTAAAGGCTTTGGACCTGCGAACAATCTGGCGGGCCTCAGCTTCATCTTCTGGAAGTTCCTGCCTGAGCAGGTATGCAATGTAAGGCACTGTCCACTCGGGCGTGATTGCTAGGACCTCCATGACCAAATCAATGACTGCCGGGACCTCGACTTCAGTCGGATCGTACGGACCGACCACTTGCGAGGGCTCTTCCGTGAAGGGATCTTCTTTCACCGTCGGAGAACGTAAATGCTCGAGGAACACATTGCTGGGTATGGATTTCCGAATGGACCCGATCTTTGCCAGATCATCTGCCTCCTGATTCTTGGCTCGGGGGACGTGACGCAGCTCCAGACCCTCAAATTTCTTCTCCAACTTTCTCACCACGTTGCAATATCCTGTCATAGCAGCGCTTCTAATATCCCACTCCTTCATCACTTGGTTCACAACTAGATCCGAGTCTCCGTAGACCATCAGGCGCCGGACGCCGAGTGAGATGGCCATACGAAGACCATAAAGGAGCGCCTCGTACTCGGCTTCATTGTTGGAGGAATCGAAATGAATCTGCAGAACATATCTGAGACGATCACCCTTCGGAGATACTAACACAACTCCAGCTCCTGAACCATTCAGCATCTTGGAACCGTCAAAGAACATGGTCCAGTGTTCCGGGTGACTCTGAGTCGGTTGCTGCTGTTCTGCCCACTCGGCCAAGAAATCGGCCAATGCCTGGGACTTGATCGCCTTTTTCGCCTCAAACTTGATGTCTAGGGGCAGGAGCTCGATAGCCCACTTCGCCACTCGACCAGTCGCATCCCGATTGTTCATGATCTCAGACAGCGGGGCGTCGCTGACGACTGACACGGTATGCTCTTGGAAGTAGTGGGCTACCTTCTTCGCGGTCAAGTAAATGCCGTAGACAAGCTTCTGGTAATGAGGATATCTCTGCTTGGACGGAGTCAGAACTTCAGAAATGTAATAAACTGGGCGCTGAACTTTGTAAGTTTTGCCCTGTTCTTCTCGCTCGACTGTGAGGACGGTACTAACAACCTGACCAGTGGCCGCAATGTACAAGAGCAACGGCTCATTGCTGTTTGGAGCGGCGAGCACCGGCTGGGTGGAAAGCAGGGCTTTGAGCTCAACAAATGCTGCTTGTGCTTCAGCAGTCCACTCGAACGAATCAGATTTCTTCATCAATCGGTATAGGGGCAGTGCCTTCTCACCGAGATGGGAGATGAATCGGCTCAGAGCTGCAAGGCAGCCCGTGAGCTTCTGTACATCATGAAGCCGTTCAGGACGTTTCATTCGTACAATCGCCCCGATCTTCTCAGGATTGGCATCTATCCCTCGTTCGGAAACGAGGAAACTGAGTAGTTTGCCCCCAGGAACTCCGAAAGTGCACTTTGCTGGATTCAGCTTGATATCGTACTTCCGCAGATTTGCGAATGTTTCAGCCAAGTCAGCCAGCAGGTCGGAACCTTTTCTGGACTTGACCACGATATCGTCCATGTATGCTTCAATGTTCCGACTGATCTGCTTTTGCAAACACTTCTGCACCATGCGCATGAAAGTGGCGCCAGCATTTTTAAGGCCGAATGGCATGGTGATATAGCAAAAACACCCGAATGGGGTGATAAAAGCTGTTTTTATTTCATCTGGCCCATACAGTCAGATCTGGTGGTACCCGGAGTACGCATCCAGAAAAGACAGTCGCTCACAACCCGCGGTGGAATCTATGATTTGATCTATGCGGGGGAGCAGGAAATGATCCTTGGGGCAGACCCGATTGATCTGCTTGAAATCAATGCACATTCGGAGAGACTTATCCTTCTTAGGGACCATGACGACATTGGCGAGCCACTCGGAGTGGTACACCTCACGGATGAACTCGGCTGCCAGGAGCCGAGCAACTTCTTCGCCAATGGCCTTCCTCTTCTGTGTAGCAGAGCGACAAAGATGCTCCTTCACAGGTTTTGCCTTTGGGTCGACTTGCAAACGGTGCTCAGCCAGCTCCCTGGGTACACCCGGCATGTCGGATGGTTTCCATGCGAAGATGTCCCAGTTCTCACGGAGGAACTGGATGAGCGCTTCTTCCTATTTGCTGTCGAGTGTCGTTGAGATATTGGTGGGCGCAACATTGGGATCTTCCGGATGGATGTGCACAGGTTTCGTATCTCCGGCCGACTGAAACGCAGATTCTGCAGCTGGCTTCTTGGAGTGCAGCAGATCACTCAGATCAGCATTTTTCTTGTACTCCTCCAACTCCACCATGGCCATCTGCTCATCAGCGATCTTGGACCCTTGTTGCAAACACACCTCCGCGCGCTGCCGACTACCAGTGACTGTGATCACACCTTTGGGGCCGGGCATCTTCAGCTTGAGATACACATAACATGGGCGGGCCACGAAACGTGCGTAAGCCGGCCGACCAAGGATGGCATGGTAGGCACTGTGGAAGTTGACCACTTCGAAGGTCAGCATTTCCTTCCTGAAGTTCTTGTCATCTCCAAAGACCACATCCAGGGCGATCTGCCCGAGTGACTTTGCTTTCTTGCCGGGGATCACTTCGTGGAACTGCATGCTGCTCTCACTGAGACGGGACATCGGAATGCCCATCGCTTTCAGAGTATCAGCGTACAGTATATTCAGTCCGCTTTCACCATCCATGAGGACCTTGCGCAATCGGACACCTCCCACGACTGGATCGACCACCAGCGCCTGCCGCCCAGGGGTGGCAATGTAAGCTGGGTGATCCGACTGATCAAAGGTGATCGGAGTCTTCGACCAGTTCAGAAACTTTGTCGTCGCCGGCATGGCCATTTTCACTTCTCGGTTGATAACCTTCAACCGGCTCCTGCTCTCTACATCTGCAAAGATCATCAGAGTTGCATTGACACTGGGAAAAGGTTCATCTTTGTCTCCATCATCAGCATCTTCTGGGCTCTTCTCACTCAACTGGCCCTCTCGGAACTGCTGTATCAACAGTCTGCACTATCGAGTGGTATGCTTGGGCAATATCAGATTGCCCTCCTCATCCTTTCAGGTGTGGATGTGACCTGGCAAATCGAGGACATCTTGGCCCGACTGATCTCTCTTTTTCTTCGGGACCCACTTTTCCTTAGCCTTCCCCTTGTTCTTGGCTTGGCCGGCCAGTGCGGCAGCCTCGGCCTGAGCCGAACCATCAGCCTTGCACTTCGGCTTCCGACCTGGATTACTGTTTTTGGGGTTGGTCTCATTGGTTTTCCCTTTGCCGTTACGGAGACGGTCTTCCTCTTCTCCGTTTGCATACCGAGTGGCAATCTCCATCATTCGGCTCATGGTCAAAGATCCTGACCGACCGAATTTCAGGATGAGCTCCCGATATCTGACTCCTGCCTTGAAGGCACAGACTGCTTGATGCTCCGTGACATTCTCCACCACATGATGCAAGGTTGTCCACCGCTGAATGTACTCCCTCAAGGTTTCATTCGGCTTCTGCACACAATGCTGTAACTCGGTCAATCCAGCCTGGTGTTTGCACGTGCCCTCGAATGTTTTGATGAACACTCAGGCCAAATCTTCCCAGCAGTATATGCTGGCCGGAGTGAGCTGATTGAGCCAGGCGCGGGCGGACCCTTCCATCATCAATGGCAAATGCTTCATCGCCACATAGTCATTCTCTCCTCCAATCTGCACAGCCACTCGGTAATCCTCTAACCAAGTTTCTAGCTTGGACTCACTGGTGAACTTGCTTACTCCAGCTACCAATCTGAAGTTTGGCGGAATCTCGGCGGCCCTGATGGCTCTGCTGAAACACTCGGGCCCGGAGATGAAGGCTCCACTTCCACTCGGACGATCTCTGTCCAAGTTCTCTCTCAGAGCTCTACCTCTGTAGACCAGGTTCTGAGCGAGAACGGATCTCGCGTTGAACTGCGGGTCACGACAGTCGACTGGCTCTCTCTGGCGATAACCGTCACCATGGCGGGGAGGGCTGGCCCTCCGATCATTGCCGTAAGGACGCCTGGCATCGTACGGCCGGGGCGCGTACGAGCCATCCTGCGGAGGGGGCGACTGCATACGACGACGATCGTCTTGACGCCGCGGAGGCATATTCCGACTGTGACCCTGCCCCGAGTACTGGTCTTGGTGGCGGTCTTGGTCGTTTCACCGCAGAGGCGAGTGTATGTTTCTCCTTGGGGACACTGGGTTGTGGGCCGACTGGACGGTGTCTGCCCGAATGGATCTGTTATGAATCCTGTTGCGTGACTGGGACACTACCGAATTTTGCTCTTCAGCCGCCTTGAGCAGGGCCCGGATCTGCCGAAGACCCTCTCCCGCCTCGGATCGGGACGGCTCAATGGAATCTGCTATCCAAGTGGCCGCCGCCAGATTCTGGACAGGAGTGCGGAATACCTAGAAGCTCTGCTGCTGGTCATTTGAGAACAACTGCCGCTGACGCCGACTGGAACTGGGTGGATGCTGCCTGCGGGCGCAATCATCGAGTGACTTCTGGAGCGCTTCCAGACAATTGCGCTTAGCTAAGTTGGCCTGGCGCACGGCCTCCAAAGCCTGAGCCTCGGGGGTCGTCCCAACGATGGGCGTCTGAAGGGCCTGCTCGGTCCTGCGCTGAAGCTCCTCCCTCTGCTGCCGAGTGAAAGGTCGGGGGTAGTACTCGTCGTGACGGTCTCCACCACTACCAAGATCAGTGCGCGACAGGTCACCCGTCTCCGTGCCGCAGCCGTACCCAGGCGGACTGGGCGGGGAATCGGCCATCAGCACCTCTGCAGTGGGATCGCTGCTCTCGCACTCAGACAAGCTTTCCGAGTGCTCACGCACGGAGGCGAACAAATCGAAGACGGGCTCATCGGGCTCGATTGCCGTGATTTGCGGGGCCGCGACCTGAAGGGCCACCGCGTGTTTAATCCACCGCTGAAGCCGAGAGCGTCCGGAGCGCTTGCGACGACGGCTGGTGGAGAGCAAAGGCGCCGACTAGTGCGGAGTCGACGGTTGTCGAAGGAGAACGCCGAAGGAGCTCCCGCGGAAGTGCGCTGCACCACGGATGGGCAATGCCTCGACATCTAGCGGGGCTTCTTGGAGCCATGCCGAATCGTCAGCGATGAAGCTGAGGATGCCGAAATGGATCTCGTCGCCCAGGGTCAGTCCGCCGCTGGAAACTATGGTGATGATTGTAAAAATGCAACTACGCTGGAAGTCACTAGACGCCTGCCCCATGGTGGGCGCCAACTGTCGTGGGTGCGAGTCTGACAGTTGCGTATGGGGGTACAAATTAGAGGGCAGAGCCTAGCTACGGCACAATTGTTACACTCGGATTTACGAGTTCAGGCCCCTCACGGTGGAGGTAACAGCCCTACGTCTCGGTGCTCAGGAGCTAGAGTGCTTGAGTGTATGATTACAAAGGTTGCGAACCCTTGGAATGGAGCTGGGGTCGCTTATATAGCGTCCGCCAGCCCTCCCATGAATGCCGCCATTACCAGGGGTTAAAGAGGGGTTTAAGGGCGCTAGGTAACGGGCGCATTGATTACAATTAATACGAGCTAGCGCACGTCCTGACTGTTGCGCTACTGGAGCCTCCTGGTCTTCTCTGGTCGAGTGACTGTCAGGTGTTCCTAGTGAAATAGACGGTCGAGTGCTCTCCTACTTTCTGAGTGGTTTATTGAACTCCGAGTGAATGTCAGTTTGCAGAACTCTTGACTGCTGATCTGGCCCTGGGGCCCAGTATAAGGCGCGTGGCATCCTAGGGTAAGGTCTGTAGGTCAGGCCTGCTACCCTATCCGTAGTACATGTCCTCGTCACGCTACCCTGGCCTGGTAGGCAGTCATAACCTTGTGTGCCCATTTGGGACGACTTTGTTTTGTTCGGCCACGATGGTGGCAGCCACGAGGTGGCAGGATGTCACGAGTTGACATCGGGGCCACCCATGACATAGCCCAAAGGGGAGTTTGTCGGAGTGGCCGGGAGAGTGTCATGCAATAGATTGGTTTTGTCGGAATGTCGTTGGTCCACCCGAATGGGAGCACGAGGCCATGAGTTCCGTGGTATGGGTACAATGTACTAACCTCTGCAGAGTGTATAATCTATCGATAGCCACGTCCTCGGATATGGACACAGTTCGTAGTAGGTCACACCGTGGGTCAACAGAAATAATAAACTTGCACACTTAATACCTCTATGATGGCACATGCAGAAGTTGGTGATCATGTAAGGATCACTATGGTAAGAGGTTGACAGTGGTTACGAGGTAACCCCGAGATGGTAAGTTGGTCCAAGGGACCATGGCAACATTCCACGTACACTTCATGATTGGTAGTATCATGTTCCTGCTCATTAAACTTGTTAAATGCCTTGTTATTGTTTGTCGTATTTGCTTTGTTTGCTGTGAGCTTGCCAGTACATTCAAAGTAATCACCTGGCGTGTCATGCCAGATGCAGGAGAAGCCATGCAAGGAGTTGATGTCGATTGGTATATCGCGATCTAGGCCGTGTCCCAACAGTGTCCATGTGGAGTGGAGTTCCACTACATCATCGTTTCGCTGTCGCGTAGTAGTTTCCTTTATCGTCGAGGCCCCTAAGATGTCTACTAAATAATGTACATAAGTGCAGCCGCACCGTGGGTGCCGCCTTGGCCTCGCTTATCTTGTAATATTTGAACCTATGTATCCGCTAGAGATCAATAAAGCGGTTATTTTCTGTACCAAGTTGTTGTGTGTTGCCAGAAGACTTGATCTCCGGGCTGGCAATGCAAGGTAAACCGGTTGCTCTGAGCCGGGATGCCACAAAAGAACTCCTTCTTCGACTGATACATTTTGAACTCCTTCAAACTCTAGTCAAGGTATGTGCTCTATGAAAGTCTTATCAGGCGTCTTGATCTATCTCTATAGATCTTGATGCCCAATATGTAAGCAGCTTTACTTTGGTCTTCCTTTGAAAAACTCCTTTCAAACAACCCTTTATGCTTACCAGAAATTCTACATCATTTCCAATCAACAATATGTCATCCACATATACTATCAGAAATGCTATAGAGCTCCCACTCGCTTTCTTGTAAATACAAGCTTCTCCGTAAGTTTGTATAAAACCAAAAGCTTTGATCACCTCATCAAAGCATATATTCCAACTCCGAGATGCTTGCACCAGTCCATAGATGGATCGCTTGAGCTTGCACACTTTGTTAGCACCTTTAGGATTGACAAAACCTTCTGGTTGCATCATATACCACTCTTCCTTAAGAAACCCGTTAAGGAACGCTGTTTTGACGTCCATCCGCCAGATCTCATAATAATAAAATGCGGTAATTGCTAACATAATTCTAACAGACTTAAGCATCGCTACGGGTGAGAAGGTCTCATCGTAGTCAACCCCTTGAATTTGTCAGAAACCCTTTGCGACAAGTCGAGCTTTATAGATGGTGACATTACCATCAGTGTATGTCTTCTTCTTAAAGATCCATTTATTCTCAATGGCCTGCCGATCATCGGGCAAGTCCACCAAAGTCCATACTTTGTTCACATACATGGATCCTATCTCGGATTTCATGGCCTCAAGCCATTTGTCGGAATCCGGGCTCATCATTGCTTCTTCATAGTTCGTAGGCTCGTCGTTGTCTAACAACATGACTTCCAGGACAAGATTACCGTACCACTCTAGTGCGGAACGTACCCTGGTCGACCTACAAAGTTCAGTAGTAACTTGATCTGAAGTTTCATGATCATCATTATTAGCTTCCTCTCCTTCTGGTGTAGACATCACGGGAACTTCTTTCTATGATGCGCTACTTTCCAATTCGGGAGAAGGTACAATTACCTCATCAAGTTCTACTTTCCTCCCACTCACTTCTTTCGAGAGAAACTCCTTCTCTAGAAAGGACCCATTCTTAGCAACAAAGATTTTGCCCTCAGATCTATGGTAGAAGGTATACCCAATTGTATCTTTAGGGTATCCTATGAAGACGCACTTCTCCACTTTGGGTTCGAGCTTATCAGACTGAAGCCTCTTGACATAAGCGTCGCATCCCCAAACTTTAAGAAATGACAGCTTAGGTTTCTTGCCAAACCACAACTCATACGGTGTCGTCTCAACGGATTTAGATGGTGCCCTGTTTAAAGTGAATGCGGCTGTCTCTAATGCATAACCCCAAAACGATAGTGGCAAATCGGTAAGAGACATCATAGAACGCACCATATCCAATAGAGTACGATTACGACGTTCGGACACACCATTACGCTGTGGTGTTCCAGGTGGCGAGAGCTGTGAAACAATTCCACATTGTCTTAAATGCATACCAAACTCGTAACTCAAATATTCACCTCCACAATCAGATCATAGAAATTTAATTTTCTTATTACTTTGATTCTCCACTTCACTATGAAACTCGTTGAACTTTTCAAATGTTTTAGACTTGTGTTTCATTAAGTAAATATACCCATATCTACTCAAATAATCTGTGAAGGTACGAAAATAACGATATCCACCGCGCCCTTCAACACTCATCGGACCGCATACATCGGTATGTATTATTTCCAACAAGTCACTTGCCCGCTCCATTGTTCCGGAACATGGGGTTTTAGTCATCTTGCCCATGAGGCATGGTTCACATGTATCAAATGATTCATAATCAACAGATTCCAAAAGTCCATCAGCATGGAGTTTCTTCATGCGCTTTACACCAATATGAGCTAAGCGGTAGTGCCACAAGTATGTGGTACTATCATCATTAACTTTGCATCTTTTGGCATCGATGTTATGAACATGTGTATTACTACGATCGAGATTCAACAGAAATAAACCATTCACCAAGGGTGCATGACCATAAAAGATATTATCCATATAAATAGAACAACCATTATTCTCTGACTTAAATGAATAACCGTCTCGCAATAAACAAGATCCAGATATAATGTTCATGCTTAACGCAGGCACCAAATAACAATTATTCAGGTTCACAACTAATCCCGAAGGTAAATGTAGAGGGAGCATGCCGACGGCGATCACATCAACCTTGGAACCATTTCCAACCACTACTAGGGAAAACCCTAGCAGTAGCGCGGGGTTTTGTCATAGCAGTAGCGTGGGCGGGCGCGCTACTGCTACGGCGCTACAGCTAACTCTTAGCAGTAGCGCTGTTCCACCCGCGCTGCTGCTACCAGAGTTTAGCAGTAGCGCTTTTCAGGGAACCTCGCTACTGCTAATAGCTGTAGCGCGCCTCCTGACCACGCGCTACTGCTAAGGCAGCGCTGCTGCTACACACATACCCCGTGCTACTGTTACTATTTTCTGTAAAAAAAATTCTGCGACATTTTTACTCTATTTTTAATAGGTTTTATACAATAGCCTCTATCATATAGTACACACAATAGTCTCATCATATCATACACATGCAAATAGTCTCATCAAATCATGTCATCATCATCCAACACAAATGATGTCTCTCATCATCATTGATCTCGAAATAGCAATACAAGTTATGATATGTCTTGAATACATGCAACTACATCGTCATCCCATACACATGTTTCATCATCCATCTAAACGATGATATAGAAGAGAAGAGCTATCACTATGAGTAAGAGCAGAATTATGCAGTACATGAGGCGCCAGTTCTGAATCCTCTCTCGCGCTAGCATGAACCTCAAGTAACTAGCTTCTACTTCTTGTCTGCTATTGAACCCTTTATGGCTGCCGCCCGAGAACCGTGACACTTGGGCTTGACACTCGGGTCACTCGTCGTACACTCCCGGAACCCTCCCTATGTACACGGCATAGCACTTCTTCGCCATCAAGGACCTATGTACCTATTAGAGATGCATCTTCATCAAGCGAATACAACAATAATATGCAACATAATATATTTGAGCAACACGAAAAGAAAGAGTTAGCTAATAGATGCAACATATAGTAAACATAATTAATCAACGTAGCTGGTTCATCGTACCGAAACTAATTAACTAGATGTACGCAGGTCATCGTACCCAAACTAACAAACTAGCGTTACACAAGTTCAGCAGGACTGTTGACATCACAAAGTTTCATCGCTACAGAAAGTACAAGTTCAACTGACACATCATCATCGGCATCGTCAATCACTGGAAGTTCCATCCATCCATATCCGGGAGGATGCACCCTAGCTTCGTGAACGGCGTCAGGTCCTGACGTTGCATGCCTATGTGAGTTCTGACGTCAGCTCGCGATATAGGGCCGTGATGGAACATCCCATTCTCTTCGACGACTTCTTTCATGATGATCATTGCAATGTCCTTCTGGATGCGAAAGAAGTCATCTCAGAGTTTATAATCCGGTTCGTCTCCTAAGGATTCTACCCATTTGCGGATATGTTCATCGTTTCTTGTTGTCATGCGAAGCTGTTTGTGATCCCTTCTAAACTCCATCATGAGATGGAGGAGGTAGAATCCATCGTTCTTGCTTGCTGTCGGTTGATGGATGGAGCAGAAGGTAGTTTTATGCGAGAAACCCGGCTTGTTCTTCCTTTGTTTCTTGATCTAGATGTGGCCACACCTCATGCTGAAGCCGTGGAGAGCATCATCCAGAATATCCATTATGTGGGTCTAGTCCTTCTCGTAGTTTTTGGACGATTCGAAATACACAGAGTGGGAGACTCGCAGGAAAAGAACGATAAGGATGGCGCGCCCGTTGCTGCGGGAAAAATAACACGTCAAATTAGTCTCCATATGAGCGAAGGAAGGATTGAAACGTACGAAAGGGATGTCCGGCAATGATTTGCATTGGATGATAAGGCAGGAGAATCGTTTCCTTGTCCTTATTCGTTATCATGAAGTATTCGATGTAGTCCCTAGCAGCTTTATGTTCAAAGTCACCGAGACTCAAGAAGGACTCATGCATGTAGTATGGATCCGCCACCGAGATTTGCGAGATTTGTTCTCTCCTGATGACAAAGTTCATATGTAGCACAAAAAGGCAGACGATCATAAAATCGAGCCGCCTCGTGAGAAACATCTCAAAGATGTGATCAAACCGCAGGAAGAACACCTCCGCAGGCAGTGTGTCGACGTAGCACTTGGCCTGAGGCACACGAACCGCGTAAAGCGGATATCCTGGATCCTCTGAGGCGAGAAGGCTTTTCTCAGTCGACCGCACATGGTCGTGCAGTCTCCTGAGATCCCCTGATATGCCCTCTAGCGGTTTCGGCGGTAGGATCGGCTCTCCCGCGACATGGTACATCGCCGCACCTTTGACCGGTACACAGTCTGCAAAATTGGCCGGCTGGCTGCTAGAAGATTTGGCACCTTTGGCAGCAGCAGATCCTCTCCTCGGCGGTCTCTTCCTCTCCTTTTTCTTGGGTTGACCATCCAGACCCTTCCTTACCCCTGCCACCAGTGTTGTCGGGCTAAGCACTTTACGACCATCGGCTAGTTGACCCTGTGCTGAGGCGGCATCTGGAGGCGTGTCCTGTGAGGATTGCATGAAGAGAGACTTCTTGCAATCAACCCTAGGATGTTCCTGCCCGGGCACATCATCCATCTCCTCGTCCGCATGCTCATAGCCCGAGTCATATGGCTGACTCATCATTTGTCCGTCGTCATAGGCGCCGGTATTGAGGAACCGGAGAGGGTCCTCCTCCTCCATCTCATCATCCATTCCTTGCACTACTAGGGAAAAGGCTAGTAGTAGCGTGGGTCTAAGGTGTATCAGTAGCGCGGGGTCCCGCGCTACTGATACGGTGCTACAGCTAACTAGTAGCAGTAGCGCGTGTTGAACCGCGCTACTGCTATACATGGGTAGCAGTAGCGGGCTTCGCCGAAACGCGCTACTGATAATATCTGTAGCGCTTTACCATAAGCAGCGCTACTGCTAAGTGCACGCTGATGCTAACTTCATTCCCCTTGCTACTGCTAGTTTTATTAGTTTCTGATTTTTTTTCTGCATATTTCCTTTGTATTTGTACAGGCTTTATACAATAATCTCTAGCATATCATGCACATACAAATGTAGTCATAGCATACACATACAAATAGTCTCATCAAATCATGTCATCATCATAATCATCATCCAACACAATGTGGCCTCTCGTCATCATCTCGAAATAGCGATACAAGTCTCGAATACTTGCAACTACATCGTCATCCATCTAAACAATGATATACACGAGAAGAGCTATCACTATGAGTGAGAGCGGAACTATGCAGTACATGAGGCGGCGGTTATGAGTCCTCTCTCGCACTAGCGTGAACCTCAAGTAACTAGCTTCTGCTTCATGTCTGCTTTTGAACCCTTTATGGCTGGCGCCCGAGAACCGCTCCACCTGCGCCTGACACTCAGGCCACTCGTCGTACACTCCCGGAACCTTCCCTGTGTACACGACATAGCACTGCTTCTTCGCCATCAAGGATCTAGGTACCTGTTAGAGATGCATCTTCATCAAGAGAATGTACAATCATATGCAACAAAATATACTTGAGCAACATGAAAAAGAAAGGGTTAGCAAATAGATGCAACATATAGTAAACATAAATAATCAACGCAGTTTCATCGTACGCAAACTAATTAACTAGAGGTACGCAGGTCATCGTACCCAAACTAACAAAGTAGCGTTACGCAAGTTTGGCAGGGACCGTGGACATCACAAAGTTTCATCGCTACAGAAAGTATACACGTTCAACCGACACATATCATCATCATCGGCATCGTAAATCACTAGAAGTTCCATCCTTCCATATCATCGAGGATGCACCCTAGCTTCTTGAATGGCGTGAGGTCCTGACGTTGCATGCATTTGCGAGTCCGAACGTCAGCTCGCGATATAGGGCCGTGGTGGAACATCCCCTTCTCTTCGACGACTTCTTTCATGATGATCGTCGCAATGTCCCTCTGGATGCGAAAGAAGTCATCTCTAAGTTTATAATCCGCTTCTCCTTGAGATTCTACCCATTTGTGGATATGATCATCGCTTCTGGTTGTCATGCGAAGCTTTTGGTGATCCCTTCTGAACTCCATCATGAGATGGAGGAGGTAGAATCCATCGTTCCTGCTTTGTTTCGGGACATGGATGCAGCAGAAGTTAGTTTTATGCGAGAAACCCGTCTTGCGGTTCCTTTGTTTCCTGATCTGCAGGTGGCCACCCCTCAAGCTGAAGCCTTGGAGAGCATCATCTAGAATATTCATTATGTGGGTGTAGTCCTTCTTCTCGTAGTTTCTGGTAGGGTCGAAATACACGGCGTGGGAGACTCGCGGGTAAAGAACGATAAGGATGGCACGCCCGTTGCTGCGGGGAAAAAACACCTCAAATTATTCTCCATATGAGCGAGAAGGAATGATTGAAATGTACGAAAGGGTTGTCCGGCACTGACTTACATTGGATGATAAGGCAGGAGGACAATTTGCTGGTCCTTATTCCTTATCATGAAGTTTTCGAGGTACTCCCTAGCAGTTTTATGCTCAAAGTCGCCGAGACTCAAGAAGGACTCGTGCATCTAGTATGGATCCGCCACACAGATTTGCGAGACTTGTTCTCTCTTCATGACAGAGCTCATATGTAGCGCAAAAAGGCGGACGATTGTAAAATCGAGCCGCCTTGTCAGAAACATCTCAAAGATATGCTCAAACCGCAGGAAGAACACCTCCGCGGGCCGTGTGTCGACGTAGCACTTCCCCTCAGGCACACGAGCCGCATATGTTGGATATCCTGGATCCTTCGAGGCTAGTAGGCTTATCTCAATCGACAGCACATGATCGTGCAGTCTCCTGAGATCCCCTGATATGGCCTCCAGCGGTTTCGGCGGTAGCATCTCCTCGCCCGTGACATGGAATATGGCCGCACCTTTGATGGGTACACGCTCTTCAAAATCCGCCGTCTGGCTGCTATGTGCTCTGGCTTGTTTGTAGGCAGCAGAGCCTTTCCTCGCCGGTCTCTTCCTCTCCTTTTTCTTGGGCTGACCTTCCAGACCCTTCATTACCCCCTCATTACTGGAATCAGCTTCTTTGCCGTCTGCCATACCAGACGGCAAAGGCATGCCTGGCGGACGGCAAACCCTTTGCCGTCTGCCAGCAGACGGCCAACAGTCCGGCCGAACAGCTAACGGCAAAGGCCCCTTTGCCGTCTGCTGGCAGACGGCAAAAAAGCAAAGCTCTTTGCCGTCTGCCGGCAGACGGCAAAGACCCTGGACGATAGACAAAAGGTGCCAGCCCCGTTAGGGGGCTAACGGCGCTCTTTGCCGTCTGCCAGCAGACGGCAAAGAGCTGCAGCTGACGTCAGCTGACGTCAGGCGTCAGCTGGGCCAGCGCAGGCTCTTTGCCGTTTGCCAGCAGACGGCAAAGAAGCAAAGGTCTTCGCCGTCTGCCAGCAGACGGCAAAGAGGCCAAATAGGCCAGCCCAGGTTGCACAGGCTGCTGCCACGTGGCCGCTTTGCCGTCTGCTAGCTGACGGCAAACCTCTTTGCCGTCTGCTAGCAGACGGCAAAGTGGCTATATTGCCATTGTTTTTTTTCTTAAATTAAATCAATTTCACAGATATATATATATATATATATTCATTTCAAAATATTTCAACAAGTACATATAGCCAACATATCCCTGCCATATGGATATGATCATCCAACACATATATACACCAAATGAAAAGTCCAACATATCCAACAATTAAGCAAAAGGTCCATATAGTTTCATCCATACATACATATATAGGTAGCAAGTTTCACATTGTTCATCCTACAAAATCAAAACAAAAAGGAAGCACAAGAAGAAGAGTAGACTCCATCAACGCAAGCTTCCTCATCGAAAGCAAATCTGCAAATTGGGAAAGAAGAAAGTTAGAAGAAGAAGAAGAAGACTAGAAGAAGAAGACTAGCTAGAAGAAGAAGACTAGAAGAAGAAGAAGAAGAAGAAGAAGAAGAAGACTAGAAGAAGAAGAAGAAGAAGAAGAAGAAGAAGAATTTTTCTTCTCTTTCTTTTTCTCCTCTCCTCTTCTTTATCTTCTTCTTCTTCTAACTAAGGTAGGTAAAAATGCCATTTTTAGCTAAGCTAGGAAAAAATGCTAAGTGTAGGTCATTTTAGAGCTAAGCTAGGTAAATAGGTCATTTTGGAGCTTAGTAAGGTTATTATGTCATTTTCGAGGATGATGCCATTTTTGAGCGAACTTACGTAAGTATAGCTCATTTTTTATCTAACTTAGGTAATTATGCCATTTAGGAGGAAAATAAGCTAAGTATAGAGAAAACGTACCCTCATCACAACAAATGCGATGAAGATCGCAACTAAGGTAACAATTGATCCAACAACATAATGATACCAAGCCTCATTATCAATGGCATATTTTCTAATCTTCTTAATCTTCAAGCGCATTGCATCCATCTTCAAGCGCATTGCATTCATCTTCATCTTGTGATCATCGACGACATCGGCAACATACAACTCCAATGTCATCTTCTCTTTTTCAATTCTTTTAATTTTTTCTTTCAAATACTCATTTTATTTTTCAACTAAATTTAACTTGTCGACAAGAGGGTCGGTTGCAAATTCCGGTTCACATACCTCCTAGATTAAAATATCTCTATGTCAACTTGATGGCCATAATTGTCATAAATGCAAAATGCAACAAATAGTTATAAAAGAGAATTTACCACATCCGAATCATAAAGTGGGCGAGGGCCGACGGGGACGGATTTCAAGATCATGGCACTATGTATAGAAACAATCATACAAAGTAAGAAAATTATACAAGTAACTATATAAATCATACAATCATACAAGAAAATGGCAAGTGTAGGTCATTTTAGAGCTATCCTAGTTAAAATCGGTCATTTTGGAGGTAGGTAAGGTTAGTTTGTCATTTTGGAGGAAAATAAGCTAGGTCAATGTCATTTTGGAGCTAAACCAAGATTATCATGCCATTTTTTACCTAAGTATGCTAAGTATGTCATAAATGAACTAAGGAAGCTAAGTATAGGTCATTTTGGAGCTATCCTAGGTAGTTATGCCATTTTTAGCTAACTAAGCATATTAAGTCATTTAGGAGGAAAAATGCTAAGTATAGGTCATTTTATAGCTATCCTAGGTAAAGTATGTCAGTTTGGAGCTAAGTAAGGTTATTATGACATTTTCGAGGAAAATAAGCTAAGTCAATGTCATTTTGTTGAATACCTAATAACATGAACTAATTAATAATATATATGTACATAATAATAATTGAATACCTGACATTACTAATATTAATCTTCATCGTCTATATATGCTCCGGGATCAATAAATGTGGAATCATCATCACTATCAGTAATGACGTGCTCATCAGCATCATCAATAAATGCATCAACATGTGGAAGGCCTCCTTTATGTAATCGGTCAAGCATTGACAGGTCATCCGCAGCAGTAACCTCTTCTTCTTCCATCTCATCTTGTTCCGGCTCAGGGGTGAAGTCGGATTCACTGTCGCTGTCTACCTCAATGTTCTGGGGTGAAGTAGAGCGGTTCTTGAAACGTTTTTTGGAAACACGTGTTTCTTGGAAGAATTCTCCTTCATATGTGTCTGGGTTAATGTGAGGGTCATAATCATCTTCATTTAGGAGAGGTGGTCTAAAATGTGGCGGCACATCATAAACGACATCCCAACCATTCAGATTTGGATCAGTTTGGCAGGCCCACGGTAGATAGAAAACTTGGGTCGCCTGTTGAGCCGTAATATAGACATCGTGAACATCTAAATGGGTGCTTTGTTTGATTTCCAATAGCCCTATATGTTCATGAGTCCTTCTAGTCTCCTTTGGCTGGAACCAATAACATTTGAAGACTACGACGTTTGGTGGGTTTTCACCAAAGAATGTAAGTTCATAAATTGCTTCAACTCTTCCATAATACTCGACCCCTCCTTCACCGACAGCGGAGACACAACAATTTGTAGACTTTCGGTCGCCATAGATAGCTCTTTGCCAAAAGTACGAAAGCGATACCCGTTGATGTCGTATTTGTCAAATGAATGGACCTTATAGTCAAAACCATTTGCGACTTGTCTCAATTCGGAGTACATAGACTCTGCATTAGCCTACAAGTTTAATACGAAAGGATTGTTGCATTAGCCGCAAACTAGACGAAGAAATGAAATGGTCTAATGGAAATTACCGTTTGTTTGAACCAAGAGATGAAACCGGGATAGCCTCCTCCATGCTTTGCCAGAAGCTCATACTCTTCGATGGAATCCTTTTGGATCACCGCTCCATCCGAGAATTTGGCGACGTATCGACTGTATCACATATCCGGGAATAAGAGCATTTCAAAGGAATTAGAAGTTGCGAAACAATGTACCAAGAACTTACTCGATGTACGACCGCACTTCTGTTAGGTTGTTGAAGATATACAACGAAATGGTCCGCCATTCTTCGACATCCAACGGTATTGCTTTCGAAGCACCGGCTGGTGCGAGGTTCCCTTTGAATAGGCTGAGGTTGGATCTACCTTTTTCATGGTCGCCATCATTGTACCGAGGCTTCGGATTATGCAAATGACGATTCTTGGCTTTGTAGTGTGCTGTCACGAAGTTTGCTGCCTCCTCAGTAATGAATGCCTCGGCCATCGATGCTTCAATTCTACGTTTATTTTTACATTTTGCTCGAAGCGTCTTCTGCATCCTCTCAGTTGCGAAGCACCAACGATTTTGCACGGCCCCCCCCAATCTTGCCTCGGTCGGGAGATGCAAAATCAAATGCTGCATTGGATTAAAGAATCCCGGTGGAAAGATCTTTTCTAACTTGCAGATCAACTCCGGCGCTAACTCTTCTAGTTCGTCTAGCACGTCAGGCGATAGTTCTTTCGCACAAAGAGCACGGAAGAAATAGCTCAGCTCTGCCAGTACTAGCTGTTCATCCTCAGGGATAAAGCCACGCAACATCACCGGCATTACCCGCTCAAGCCATATGTGCCAATCATGACTCTTCATACCAAATATTTTCAATTTGTCAAGACTCGCTCCTCTCTTTAGATTCGTTCCATACCCATCGGGGAACATCAACTGCATTTTCACCCACAAGATCATTTCCCTCATAGCTGGCCTTCCAAGATTGAACCATGCCTTTGGCTTCCTCCAGTTCTTCTTTCCTTTCGGTTGTCGCATGTTTTGTAACGGTCTATCACATAGAGCCTCTTGATCGACTCTAGCCTTAGGGTTATCCTTTGACTTCCCCTCTATGCCGAACAATGTACCAAAAAGGGCCTCGGCGATATTCTTTTCAGTGTGCATCACGTCGATGTTGTGTGGGCAAATGAGGTCTTTAAAGTAAGGCAGATCCCACAAGCATATCTTGTGAGTCCAGGCGTGTTCCGAATTATACCCTTTGAAATATCCTGGACGCTCTGGATTAGGCTCGAGAGCGTTTAACTAATCCAGGGCCTGTTGGCCTGTCAATGCAGGTGGTGCAGAGTTTTTGACAACTCTACCTTTCATGAAAATTTTCTTGTCTTTTCTGAACTTATGGCCAGGATCCAGGAACTGTCTATGCAAGTCGAAGCAAGAATACTTGCGACCCGCCTGCAGCCAACGGAATTGAAGAGCTGCCTTGCATGTGGGGCACGGGAACCTTCCATGCACACACCAGCCAACGAATAGCGCATACGCCGGCAAGTCATGCGTCGAGTACATGTACCACACATGCATTTTGAAGTTTTGTTTTGTAGCGGCGTCATATGTCTTGATCCCATTATCCCAAGCTTCTTGCAATTCATCCTTAAGCGGCTGCATGTACACATTCATATTCTTCCCCGGATAGTTGGGCCCTGGAATTATCAACGTCAAGAAAATGTTCTTTCTTTTCATAATCTCTCCGGGGGGGGGGGGGAGATTGAGTGGAGTGACAAATACAGGCCAGCAACTGTATTGGGTTGCCGTCATACCAAACACTTGGAACCCATCCGTGCTGATGGCGACTCGAGGATGCCTTGGATCTGCCGCTTTGTCCTTATGTAAAGCATCGAAGTGCTTCCACGCAAAAGCGTCTGAAGTGTGTCCCAACATTGGATTCCCATCTGCATCTAGTTCGGTTCTTTTGCCCAATTTATGCCACGTCATCTGTCTGGCCGTCTCTTCGACCATGAAAAGACGTTGAAGTCTTGGTATGATTGGCATATACCGAAGAACATTAACTGGGATTTTGGTCTGACTCTTCTCACCCATACCGTTGTCTACCACAACATACCTGGAAGACTTGCAAATGGGACAATAGTTGAAGCCCGCATACTCAAGCCTAAATAAGGCACATCCATTCTCACAAGCATCTATCTTCTCATAGGGCATCTTAAGCGCATGTAGGATTTTGTCCGACTGGTATAGGTTTGCTGGCAATACATGGCCTTTGGGTAGAAAGCGTCCAAATATCGTCATCATCGCGTCGTAGCATTCTCTGCCCAGGTTGAACTGAGCCTTGAGAGCCATTACTTGCGCGATGGCATCCAGCTGACAAAGCTCAGTGTGCTCGTGGAGAGGACGTTTTGAAGACTCCAACATTTCATAGAAGGCCTTTGCAGATTCCTCCATCTCATCGTCCAAATCCCGAGCATCATCAAAGTCTTGCACCATGTCTTCGATCCGGGTACCATGCTCGTCGGTGCGACGACGAACCACCTCAGCTCTGGCACGTTGGGCAGACTCACCATGAAATCTCCACACCATATAATCAGTCGTAAAACCCCACTTCTGCAAGTGTTTACCCTTTTCATCCCGTGTCCACTTTTTATGGTTGTTGCACCGGACACAGGGGCACCAGGTTATTTCCTGGCCATTTGCAAATGCGGCGCTCAGAAACCCCTTGGTTTTTGTTAACCATTCAATGGTCATTTCTTTCTGACTAGGGTGACCGGTGTACATCCAAGCACGATCACTCTTCTTGCCTACCTACTAAACACACAAGAAATATATACATAATTCAGCAAACCATATTCATTAGTTAATAGAGTTTGTCAGTTTTATTACGTCCATGCAACCTAGACGCTAGTAGGTAAAGATAGGTCCTAATCCCACCCGAGTATGTGTAGATTGGGTTCATTTTCTCATGCTCTGCTCCGGATCCGACGCAAAATTTTGGCAGCACCTCCCCGCCGTTCTCCTGATACACATCTCGGCAATAAGCAGAGAGGATGTGTACCCGGAGAACAACAGGGAGGCACTGGCAAAATTCAGCATCGGATCCGGAGCAGAGCATATGGGAAAACGAACCCAATCTACACATACTCGGGCTGTCAATGGATAACGTTGGACAATTCGAAAGAATCACGGTTATAAATATGCAAATGCATGCATATTTATAGATGTAACCCTTTCGAACGGGAGACACATAGTCGTCACGCATACTGATGATTCAATCTACCTACAGCTAGCAAGTTTCATCGGCACGAAGACCGGAACAGAGCAAATGAAGGGGGAGGAGGAGATGTCATTTGTGCTCACCCACGAACGCAGGGGCGGAGCTCGTCGAACGCACGAGGAGGTCGTCGAACACCAAACCCTCGCAGCGACGAAACAACTGCACATTTAAATCCACCCGATCAACACAAATATATATGATGTTTTTCATAACAAAATCAGAAATTATATGACCTAACTCATAATTCACACATATATGACCCCGTCGGCCTCTGGAAGGCCGAAGAGCACCCTTTCGGTCAACAGGAGGCCGAAGAGGTGTCGGGGGTCGGGGGTGTCGTGTCAGGGTGTCGGGGTGTCGTGGTGTCGAGGTGTCGTGTCGGGGTCGGGGTGTCGTGTCGGGGTCGGGGTGTCGGGGTGTCGGGGGTGTCATGTCTGGGTGTCGTGGTGTTGTGGTGTCAGGGGTGTCGGGGTGTCGGGGTCGGGGTGCCGTGTCGGGGTCGGGGTGTCGGGTCGGGGTTGGGGTCGGGGTGCCGTGTCGGGGTCGGGGTGCCGTGTCGGGGTCGGGGTCGGGGTCGGGGTCGGGTCGGGGTCGGGGTCGGGGTGCCGTGTCGGGGTCGGGGTGTCGGGTCGGGGTCGGGTTTTTTCCTCTTTTTTTCTTTTTTCTTCTTCCTCTTCTTCCTTTTCTTCATTTTCTTCCTTTTTGTTCCTTCTTCTTCTTCTTCTTCTTCTTCCTCCTTTCCTTTTTCCTCTTCTTCTTCTCCTCCTCTCCTCTTTTTTCTTCTTCTTCTTCCTCTTCTTCTTTTTTCTTCTCCTCCTCCTCCTCTTCTTCTTCTTCCTTTCCTTTTTTCCTCTTCTTCTTCTCCTCCTCTCCTCTTTTTTTCTTCTTCTTCTTCTTCTTTTTTCCCTCTAAGTTTTTTCTACATAATATATACTAACTAATATGAACTAATAACTAACTAATATAAACTAACTAATATGAACTAATAAAAACAGAAAAAAAACATAAAAGGGGGGGAGCTCACCGGAGGGGGGGGTCGAGGCGGCGGCGCGGGGCGGCAGAGGGGGAGGGGTGGAGCTGGGTCGTCGGGGGTGCCTGCTCGCCGGCGACCCGACGCGGCGGAGCGGCGGGGCAGGGGGCGGCGGGGGCGACGGGGCCGAGGTGGTGGAGGAGGGCCGCGGGGAGGGGGCGGGCGGCGCCGCGGCCTGGCTCCGGCGGTGGTGGAGAAGGGCCGCGGGGAGGGGGCGGTGGTGGAGGAGGGCTGCGGGGAGGGTGCGGCGGCGGGAGGGCGGGGCGGCGGCGCTGAGAGAGAGAGGGAGAGAGAGATGTGTGAGAGAGAGAGAGGCGCGGGGCGCGGGGCCGAAAGTTAAGTTCATTTCTTTGCCGTCTGCTCGCAGACGGCAAAGAATTCTTTGCCGTCTGCCAGCAGATGGCAAAGACGGCGACCGTTAGCCCGCCCCCGCCATGACATTGTGGGCCCCACCCTCACCTCTTTGCCGTCTGCTGGCAGACGGCAAAGAGTTCTTTGCCGTCTGCCAGCAGACGGCAAAGAAGTGGCAGATGGCAAAGAGCTTGACCTAGCCAGTGCCGTGCCCCGTGGGGCCCACTTTGGTCTTTGCCGTCTGCTGGTAGACGGCAAAGAGTTCTTTGCCGTCTGCCAGCAGACGGCAAAGAAGTGCAAATGGCAAAGACCCTCTTTGCCATCAGCCAGATCTTTGCCGTCTGCATTGCCAAAGCAGATGGCAAACAACCTGTTTGCCATTTGCCAGCAGACGGCAACGAGCTGGCAGATGGCAAAGAAGCTGATTTCAGTAGTGCCTGCCCCAGTGTTGTCGTGCTAAGCACTGTATGACCCTTGGCTAGTTGAGCCTGCATTGAGGCGGCATCTTCAGGCGTGTCCTGTGAGGATTGCATGAAGAGAGACTTCTTGCAATCAACCCTGCTAGGACGTTCCTGCCCGGCAGGCACATCATCCATCTCCTCATGAGCATGCTGATAGCCCGAGTCGTCATATGGCTGACTCATCATTTCTAAGTCGTCGTCATTGAGGAACTGAAGAGGGTCAACCTCGTCCATCTCATCATCCATTCTTTGTTCTACGGGGGCGATTACATCAGCCACTATTGGACCCCCTTCCTCACGTCGTCCGCCGCTCTCACCCGGCACTATAGGCGCTGGTAATTGCGTAGGCGGGGTGGTGGTGTTCATACCTGCTTGCTGATGTGTGGTTATTGGTGTGCTCTCGGCCGCTTCCAGACGAAGAAGATTCTTCGGCCATAGCAGCATCCAACCCTTGCAGTTTCCAAGCCGCGGCGGGGTCTCGTCGTCCTCTCCCCCGAGCCGTACTGGAGGAGGCAAATACTCATGCCCCGATTTCACACTCGACAAGGTAACCCTGAAGTGGCCACCGGGGATCGGCTGGCCGTGGAACGTGAGTTCCAAGGGCTTTGTTATCACCGCCTTTCCCACGTCCACCTTCTGGCCTTTGATCAAGTAGAGTACGGTGCACGGGGTTTCGTCGGCCTGCAAAGACATGTCTGCGGCGTAAAACTTTCGAAAGGCAACGAAAATGGAATATTCTAGATATATGTTGGTGCGACGTGTAATTACCGTGAGGGTGTCGAGCTCAGCCAAAGACGAAGGCCCGCCTAGCGCGCCAAAGACTGAGGACGGGCTGCTATGAGCGGGTGCGGGTGCGGGTGCGGGCGCGGTTGCGTGAGCAGGTGATATCGATGGTGCGGTTGTGATGTTCACCGAGTTGCTCCCGACGAAGCTGGGCATGGGGAAATCATCTACCGTCTTGTCTAGATTTTCCTTCGTCCAGTTGATGATAGCCGGGATCAAGTTAGTAGCGAAATCATTTCTGCAGGCATCTACAGTTGCAGCGACTGCCTGCTGGACCAACTCATTTTTCTCCTGAGCTGCTTTTTTCGCGTCCTCAGCTGCTTTTTTCTCGAACGCAAGCTTCACCTTCTCGTCGATGTCCGCCTGACTGAACTTCTTTTTCTGCTTCTTGGCCTCCGGGCCCTCATTGTTAAAGACCTTCCACGTGGCGCCGTCTCCGGCGCCGTGCACACGTCCATATTGCGGCTTCTGGTCCAAAGGGAGTCCCTTAAGTTCGTTCAAGGCCCGGTTGAGAGGGGTGTCCCACTTGGGCCTCATCGACGAAGACTCGCTTTCGGCTGCAAGCTTGTGTTGCTTCTCCTACAGAAGGAACGTGAACCGTTTACGAATGTGTAGTCGACTTGATCATAACCTAAATGTAAGGTGGTAAAAGAATAATTACCAGTATTCTAACCAATTTCCTCGTGATCGGGTCCGTGTAAAAAACCTTCTTTTCCTTCTCCCACTTGTAGCGGGCCCTGATGAAGTCACGCTCCAAGGGGGCGGTGAACTTCGCGAAGGGGTCTGGGAGACCCGCGGCTTCACGTTCCGCGTCCTCCTTATCCCGTATGGGCCTTTTGCCAAGGTAGCCACGGCTTCCGAGGCGTTGGTTCCCCGTGTTCCTTTGCTGAAGCGCCTTGAATTTCTGAGCCTTAGCCTTGGCGTCCTCGGTAGTGCAAGTGTCCTTGAACTTTTGGAACTCCTCTTCCGTAAGTGTCGGATTTTCCTCCAGAATCTTGGAGAGGGGTTCATCAGCCTCAATAGCTCATTTCACCCTCCCTTTCCAGGAGGCCAAATCATTGCTGAACATGCCCATAGCGTGATTGTTAATCTTTTTCATCTTCGGATAATCCCACGGGAATTCTATGCTGTCATCCCGGTCAGGGAACTGGAATCTCTTGTGCAGCTTCGTTAGGAGCAACTGCTTCAAATGCTCTTTACCCCTTAAGTCATCGTCGTTGATGCTCGCGGTTTCCCTTAGGATGCATCCGAGTTGGTTCCCGTAGCACTTGCGAGGTTCATCCGGCTCTAATGGCTCAAACTTTCCAGGGGCCATCTTTGTGATGAGAAGTCGTCCGATGCCGAGTTTTTTAGGTTTTCGTATCCTCTGCTTTTTCTGCTTCTTCTTGTCGTTGGCGGCTTCGGCGCCGGTACCTTCCCCGCCGGTCTCGGTGCCGCCATCGGTGCCGGTGCCATCGGTGTCGATGTCGGCGTCAGTACCATCACCGAGGCCACCCTGCAAACCTTGACTGTGCTTAGCAGCCAAATAGTCGAGGTAGTTATGTTGACCCTCATAATCCATCTCGTCTGCACCGTGGTCAGAAGGCCCGGTTTCTTCGTTGTTCGACATGTTTCCTACGATTAAGTCTCCTCGTTTAATTCTTAAACTATAATAAAATGAGAAATGACATAAAAAAGGGTCTATGGTTTGCCGGAATGCCGTTTCATTCCCGTCGCAGCAAATCCCGGCACTCGATATGCTACTTTCTAGCACAAGTCATGCCAAAATTCACGGAAAATTTTGGCATGACCTTTGCTAAAAAGTGGACATATCGAGCGCCTGAAATTCACCGGAACGGAAATGAATCAACATTCCGGTGAAACATAGGCCACTCAGATCATTTACCCTGCACATAACCATCATTTTCCAAACATCACATGTCCAAAATATCACATGTCCAAATTCCAAATATCACATGTCCAAATCACATGTCCACATACATGTCCACTTCAAATTTGCATATAATAGCAAGAAAAATATAGAACTTGAAGAAAATGCAAGAAGTCCTTTTTCTTCACAATATTTGAAACAAAATTCAGCCTACCTAAATTTCTGTCCTAATTTGAAACCTAGCTAAATTTCTGTCCTAATTTGAAAACCTAGGGTTCATACTAATTAACTAGGTTCATACTACCTAATCTGTCCTAGGATTCATACTAATTCACCTAGGGTTAATCAATTCTGTTTTATATTTAAATAGCAACAATTGCTTTAACTAAAATAAATAAATACCTAGAATTCATTTAACCAATACTAATTCTGTTTTTTTAACTAGGGTTCATACCACCTAATTAACTAGGGTTTTTTTAACTAGGGTTCATACTACCTAATTAACTAGGGTTCATTCTAATTCTAATTAACTAACTAGCACTAAAAAATAGCCTAGGGTTGATACTAACTAGCACTAAACAGGTAGGGTTCATACTAACAGAGAGAAAGAGAGAGCAGAGAGCAGAGAAGAGGGGAGGGGAGAGGGCTTACAGAGGGCAAAGAGAGAGATGGGGTCGGGGGAGACGGCGGCACCGAGGCGTGTCGGAGGCGAAGCGGGGTCGGGGGAGACGGCGACTCCGGCGAGGGCGAGGGTAGGGCTCCGGCGACGTCGAGGAGGAGGAGGCAGAGACTCCGGCGAGGGCGAGGGCAGGGCTCCGGCGGCGCTCGAGGCAGGGGCGCGGCGAGGCCAGGGGCGCGGCGAGGGCACGGGCTCCGGCGGCGACGAGGGGGGAGAAGAGAGTGGGGATTTGGGGGAGGAAGCAGAGGAGGGAAGCCCGCAGGGGGGTTATGTCAACGTATCAGTAGCGCGGTTCTAGAACACGCGCTATAGCTAAGATAGCTATAGCGCGTTTAATTAAACAGCGCTACTGATATACGGAGTAGCTATAGCGCGTGTTCCATAAACGCGCTAGTGCTATCGCCTGTAGCTATAGCGCGTTTCCTGAAACAGCGCTACTGCTATACGTATTAGCTATAGCGCGTGTTCCGTAAACGCGCTACTGCTATAGCCTGTAGCTATAGCGCTTTTCTTCAACAGGCGCTTCTGCTATTGTTTTCATTTTTTCTTTTTCTTTTCCTGTTTGTTTCTTCTATTTTCTTTTCCTTTTTTATTCCGAGAGCCGGAACGAAGGGAAGGTGATACAATGTATATAACTAAGGCGATATATATTGCATCATTTGACCCATAACGGTTAAGTGTGTATACAAAATAGGAACATATATATTACATCATTTGACCCATGCATAACGGTTAAGTGTGTACACAAAATAGGAACATATATATTACATCATTTGACCGATAACGGTTTCTCAGCGTCGACGTTTTTGTTTTTGAGTGAGCTTCTTTCCCTTCTTGTTCGTTGACGAATAATTGAGCCCCTCATTGTGACTTTTCCTTTTCCATGGAGTACGATCTTTCTTAGGTAATGTAGTATTGATTCTTCTTTTGACGTATACTTCATCGTCATCGTCATCTTCCCTCATCGGGTTGCCATACTGGTCGTAGTCTTCCTCGTTGGCGACTCCATCCATTCCAATGATGTTCCTTTTGCCTCTCCTCACGACAACACGCCTGGGATTGCTCAGGTCGGTGATGAAGAAGCATTGTGTCACATGCTTAGCGTGTACCCATGGCTCATTTTTTGCAATGGCGTTCACGGTAGCGCTCTTGGCGTCGGGTATAGACATGGTAGTGAAATACTGGTTTTCTCTTTCGACATTCTTAGCCCATCTGACACGGAACATCATTGCGCTGTGCAGTCCAGAGTAGTCAAGCTCCCAGATCTCCTCAACCCTTCCGTAGAATCTCTCAGTTGCGCCGTTGTCGCCGGTCATGCATTCCATCGTCACCCTTGAGTTCTGAAAATCACTGTTCATATCTTTGGCCTCCGTGTAGAACGTGTATCCGTTGATATTGTATGCCTGATAGGTCGCGAGGTTGGCCGCGGGGCCATGTGCTAAGGCGTATATGAGCAATCCGTCCTTAGAGCCCTCTTCCGGGGGATTAGCAAGAATATGCTCTTTGAACCAATGCAGGAAAGTGGAGTTGTGCTCTCTAGTAACTTCGGCGTCCGTCCTGCATAGCCCACGGTCACGATACTTCTTTGCGATGGTTTCTTTGTGCAGTGTAACGAAAGGATCTACCTTGTCTAGGTGATGTAGCACTACTAAGTTTGCTATGTCAAAGTCGTTGCGTCGATCCGAGTAACCCACATGCAGTTCCCTGCGACCGTTGGAGTGACCTTCTCCTTCGAGCCTCCCAAGGTGCTTCTTAACGGGCAAACCCACACCAGGCCGGTCTCCGCCATATAGATAATTCTCGCAGAAAGAGATGCACTCTTGTGTCAGATAGCCCTGGACGATGCTTCCATCCGGATGGGACATGTTACGAACGAATCCTTTGATGACCCCATTCATCCTCTCGAACGGCATCATGTTGTGCAGGAATGACGGCCCCAGGTCTATTATGTCGTCCACAATATGGACACACAGATGCACCATGACGTCAAAGAACACGGGTGGGAAGTACATCTCAAGCTCATTTAGTATCACAAAAATCTCTTCATGTAGCCTTCGGAGCTGCTTCACACTGATCGACTTTCGAGAGATGACATCGAAAAAGTTGCAGAGACCAATAAGCGTGTCATGGACATGCTTGTCCATTATCCCTCTAAGGGCAACAGGTAGTATCTGCCTCATCATCACATGACAGTCATGGGACTTCATCCCGCTGAACCTTTTCTTCTTCGTGTCTAGAAATCTGCTTATCTTCCCATAGTAACCGGAACTAACTTTGATTCCGGTAAGGCACTTGGAGAATTGATCAATCTCAGCCGGACTTAAGGTAAAGCAAGAAGGGGGGCAATAATCCTCTTCCTTCACTTTTTGGCCCTTCTTCTCCCGCGCCTCCGTCTCCGTCTCCGTCTCCTCTGACTTTTTACGGGGCGGCATGTGCAGATCTGCCCTGCTATTCAAATCTTGCAAGTCTCTTCTTGCCTTTGGCCCATCCTTGGTCTTATCCGGCATGTTCATCAGTGTCGCAAGCAAGCTCTCAAGGACATTCTTACAGATATGCATTTGATCAAGGCAATGAGGCGTGTCGAGTTTGTGCCAGTAGTCCAAGTCCCAGAAAACAGACCTCGTCTTCCATACCTTCAGCAGCGGCTCCGGCGCCTTTTTCATCGTCTTTCCCGGCGCGGGGCACTGTTCCCAGTTTTTCAACAGCTCATCGATTTCGGCGCCACTCCGCTTACGTGGAGGTCCTCGATGCTCAGTCTCACCATTGAATAGATCTCCATGGTTTCTCCACGGGTCGTCCTTCTCGAGCCATCTTCGATGCCCCATGTACGCGATTTTCCTAGACCCGCCTTCTTTCATTGACGTTAGCTGCTGAGACGTCGTATCATCCATGCACCACGTATATCCGCAATATCCGTGGCACACCTGGCCTGCGACATATCCGTAACCGAGATAGTCGTGCACCGTCGTGATCAGCGTGGCTCTCATATTGAAATACTCGCCTTTACTGGCATCCCATGTCTTGGCCGGTGTTTTCCATAATGTGTCTAACTCCTCTTGAAGTAGCCCCAGATACAGATTAATATTATTTACCGGTTGTTTTGGCCCATGAATCAGCATGCTCATGTGTATGTACTTCGACTTCATGCACACCCAGGGGGGGATGTTGTACATCCATACAAACACGGGCCATGTGCTATGGTTGGTGTTCTGGTTGCCAAACGGATTCATGCCATAGGTACACGCGCCAAGCACGATGTTCCTTGCATCACATGCGAAATATCGATATTCGCCGTTGAATGCTCTCCACTGGCTTGCAGACGCGAGGTGTCTCAGCTTCGGATCATCTCCATCGTCGGGCTTTTTCCTCTCCGCGTGCCAACGCATGAGCTTTGCTTCCTTGGGATCTACAAAATAACGTTGCAGACGGGGAGTGATCGGTAAGTACCATACAACTTTCTGGGGAGATTTCTTTCCGGCCTTCTTGTATCGAGAAGCATTGCACACCGGACACCTGGTTTTTTCCGCGTGCTCCTTCCGATAAATGATACAATTGTTGATGCATGCATGGTATATAACGTGCGGCAGATCAAGAGGGCACACGATCTTCTTGGCCTCATCCACACTAGTAGGACATAGATTCCCCGCGGGAAGAACATCCTTTAGGTACTTGAGAAGCTCATCGAGGCTAGTGTCGGTCCATTTGTTTTTAGCCTTCGTCTTCAGAAGTTCGAGCGTGAAACTCAAGCGGGTCACCTCGGGATCGCAACCATCATACAATGGAGTGTTCGAGTCTACCACCAGTTGCTCCAGCTTGGCCTCCTCTCTAGAAGCAGCTCTGTCAGTACTCGTCTCCTTGCGAAGCAGTTCTCGAACATGAGGGTCCCGCATGATTGAACTTAGTAGCGACGAAGTCTGCGGCGTGTCCACGTTTTCTCCGCCGCCATGTCCGGCCTCTTCTCCGCCGCCATGTCCGCCGGCCTCTTCTCCGCCGCCATGTCCGGCCCCTTCTCTGCCGCCATTATCATCGGTCATCTCTTCATCTTGCCCCGTGTCATCATTGCCTGCCCAGTCGGCGTCCTCATCATCATCATCTTCAATTATCCACCGAGTATAGCCATCCATGAAACCAGTCATGAGCAGGTGCGCCATCAAACGACCATCCTCATAGGGGTCGAGCCAAACTCCTCCTTTGCATCTTCGACAGGGACATAAAATCTCTGCCGATTATTTTCATTCATGTCCTGCACCGCCGACCGCAACCACCTTTCCACCATCGTTCCACTGACCATCATGAACGCCTGCGCGGTAATAATAAACAAATTGATTATAAAAATGCATGCATGCATCACAGTCATACAAAAATTCGGCATGACCTTCCCTAAAAATAGGACATATAGAGTTTGCCCGGAATTCGCCGAAACGGAAATAAATCGACATTTCGGCAAAACATAGGCAACTCAAGCACAATTCGGTGGCAACTCATGCCACACACACAATTTCCATCATATCGCCCGATTATGTCATATCGCACACATACACATATTTCCATTCTTGCAAAAGCACAAATTTTTAATCACCTATCTCAAGATATATAGCTAGCACGGTGATGATGATGTCGATCGGTGTCGCCACACACCTAGGGAATGAGCAAAAGTGGACAAAGCTTACTTCTTGACATGGCTAGATCTAGTTAGGGAGGTACATAGGTCACTTCACTAAATGGGTAGATCTACCTAGCTAGTTGGGGAAGGAGATGACTTTAACTAGTGGAGGAGAGGAAAAAAGAGAAAGGAGTTGCATTAATGGAGGTGGTGTAGTTAGCTAGGAGCAATAAAGAGAGAGAAATAGAGGTAGAAGAAGAGAGTAATGGGGGGGAGAAGTAGTGAGGAAGAAGCAAAGTGATGGAGAGAGGAGGTGGGAGCTAGGGGAAAGTGAAAGGAAGAGAGGGTGGGGGAGGGGGGGAGGGTGGAGGAAAAGGTGGTGGCTGCGCTTTAGCAGTAGCGCGCTTATGGAAAACGCGCTGCGGCTAAATATGTAGCAGTAGCGCCCTTCTGGTAGACGCGCTACTGCTAAGTGGGTCCCGCCATGTGGCCAAGTTCAAACTTAGCCGTAGCGCCCTAACCTAAAAACGCGCTACTACTATTTGGTTATCAGTAGCGCGGTTTTTCTACAGGCGCTACTACTATACCTAGTCTGGCGGCAATGGCGTGGCAATTATAGTAGTAGCACTCTTTCTTCTTCACGCGCTACTGCTATCATGGTATCAGTAGCGCTCTTTGATGGAACGCGCTACTGATAATTAGCAGTAGCGCCTTATTTTAATACGCGCTGCTGGTAAGATTCTGTGTATAAGGTTTTCCCTAGTAGTGTTGTTCCGCGGGGGCGACTACATCATCCACTATTGGACCCCCTTCCTCCCGTCGTCCGCCGCTGTCACCCGGCACGAGAGGCGTTGGTAATTGAGTAGGCGGGGTGGTGGTGTTCATACCTTGCTGATGTGTGGTCATTGGTGTGCTCTCGGCCGCCTCGAGATGAAGAAGATTCTTCGGCCACAGTAGCATCCAACCCTTGTATTCTCCAAGCCGCATCGGGGTCTCATCCTCCTCTCCCCCGAGCCGCACTGGAGGAGTCAAATCCTCGTGGCCCGCTTTCACACTCGACAAGGTAACCCTGAAGGTGCCAACGGGGATCGGCTGGCCGTGGAACGTGAGTTCCAAGGGCTTCGTTATCACTGTCTTTCCCACGTCCACCTTCTGGCCGTTGATCATGTAGAGTGCGGTGCATGGGGTTTCTACGAAGACATGTCTGTGGCGTAAGACATTTGAAAGGCAACGAAAAATGGAATATTATAGATATGTTGGTGAGACGTGTAATTACCGTGAGGGCGTCGAGGTCAGCCAAAGACGAAGGCCCGCCTAGCACGCCAGAGACAGAGGACGGGCTGCTATGAGCAGGTGCGGCAGCAGGCACGGGTGCGGGACCTTGTGCGGTAGCGGCAGCAGGTGGTGGTGGTGTGATGTTCACCGAGTTGCTCCCGACGAAGCTGGGCATGGGAAAATCCTATGCTGTCTTGTCTGGATTTTGCTTCGTCCAGTCGATAATAGCCGGAATCAAGTTAGTAGCGAAATCATTTCTGCAGGCAACTAAAGCTGCATTGACTGCCTGCTGGACCAACTCATTTCTGGTCGCTTCTGCGGCCTCAGCTGCTTTTTTCTCAGCCTCGGCTGCATTTTTCTCGACCGCAAGCTTCATCTTCTTGTCGATGTTCAACTGACTGAACTTCTTTTTCTTGTTTTTGGCCTCCGGGCCCTCGTCATAGTAGTACTTCCATGTGGCGCCATCTCCGACGCCGTGCACACGTCCATATTGCGGCCGCTGGTCCAAAGGGAGTCCCTTCAGTTGGTTCAAGGCCCGGTTGAGAGGGGTGTCCCACTTGGGCATCGTCGACGACTGAGACGACGAGTCGCTTTCGGCCGTCAGCCTGTGTTACTCCTTCTGCAAAAGGAACGTGAACCGTTATACGAATGTTACTACAACATGTAGTCGACTTGATCAGAAGCTAAATGTAAGGTGGTAAAAGAATAATTACCAGTAATCTAATCAATTTCCTCGTGATCGGGTCTATGTACCAAACCTTCTTTTCCTTTTCACACTTGTACCGGGCCCTGATGAAGTCACGCTCCTGCGGGTCGGTGAACTCTGCGTAGGGGTCTCGGATCCCCGTGGCTTCACGTTCCGCGTCCTCCTTATCCTATATGGGCCTCTTGCCAATGTAGGCATGGCTTCCGAGGCGTTGGTTCCCCGTGTTCCTTTGCCGAAGCCCCTTTTATTTCTCAGACTTAAGCTTGGCTGCCTCGGTAGAGGAAGTGTCCTTGAACTTTTCGAACTCCTCTTTCATAAGTGTCGGATTGTCCGCCAAAATCTTGGACAGGGGTTCGTTAGCATCAATCGCTCGTTTCACCCTCCCTTTCCAGGCGGCCAAATCGTTACTGAACATGCCCATGGCGTGGTTATTGATACTTTTCATGGCAGCATCATCCCACGGGTTTTCTATGCGGTCATCCCGGCCGGGGAACTGGTATCTCTTGTGCAGCTTCGTTAGGAGCAAGTGCTCCATATGTGGTTTCTTCCTTAAGTCATTGTCGTTGATGCTCGCGGTTTCCCGTAGGATGCATCCGACTTGGTTGCCGTAGCACTTGCGAGCTTCATCCAGCGCTACTGGCTCAAATTTGCCGGGGTGCATCTCTGTGATCAGGATTCTTCTGATGCCGAGTTTGTTATTGCGTCGTGTCCTCTGCTTCTTCTTCTCGTTACCGGCTTCGGCGCCGGTACCTTCCGCGCCGGTCTCAGCGCCGCCATCGGTGCCGGTGCCATCGGTGTCAATGTCGGCAGCAGTACCATCGTCCGCTATGACCCGGGCGCCCTGCAAACCTTGTGTTTCCTGACTAGACAAAAAGTCGAGGAAATCATATTCACGGTCATATTGTATGTCGTCGGCGGCATGGACAGCACCCCGGTTTCGTCGTTGTTCGACATGTTTCCTACGATTAAGTCTACTCGTTTGATTCTTAAACTATAATTAAATGAGTAATGACATAAAAAAGGCCAATGGTTTGCTGGAATGCCGTTTCATTCCCGTCACAGCAAATCCCGGGCACTCGATATGCCTACTTTCTAGCACAAGTCATGCCGAAATTCACGGGAAATTTCGGCATGACCTTTGCTAAAAAGTGGACATATCGAGCGCCTGAAATTCACCGACACGGAAATGAATCAACATTCCGGCAAAACATAGGCCACTCGGATCATTTTCCCTGCAAAGATATACTAGAAAGATACATCTGTATCACCACATAAACATCAAACCACTTTCTTTGACATCCCACACATGATACCAATGGCACTGAATTTATAAAACAGAATAACATCAACATATGGCACTGAATTTATAAAATAGAAAAGAGAGAAAATTTGATACGAATCAAAATTCCTAGAATAAAATTCCTGTCCTAATTTGAAACCTAGCTAAATTTTTGTCCTAATTTATGTCCTAATTTGATACGTAGCTAAGTACCAATAAAAATTCGTAGAATAAAATTTCTGTCCTAATTTGAAACCTAGCTAAATTTCTGTCCTAATTTATATCCTAATTTGATACCTAGCTAAATACCAATAAACTTTCCTAGAATAAAATTTCTGTCCAAATTTGATACCTAGCTAAATTCCTAGAATAAAATTTCTATACACTTAGGGTTCCTAGAAGAAAAATTCCTAGAATAAATTTCTGTCCTAATTTGATACCTAGCTAAATACCAATAAAAATTCCTAGATTAAAATTTCTATCCAAATTTGATACCTAGCTAAATACCAATCAAACTCTTAGTGTTAATTCTAGGGTTCATACCAAAACCTAGCTACCTAGGGTTCATACTAAATCCTAGGGTTAATACTAAAACCTAGGGTTCATACTAAAACCTAGGGCAGACGGAGAGGAGAGGAGAGAGAAGGAGGGGCGGGGGACTTACGGGGGGGGGGGTTGTCGGGGTAGACGCCTATGGTGAGGTGGAGGTCGGGGGAGATGGGCGCGGGTGGAGGAGGGGCGCCAATGATGTGGACGGTGACGGAGGGTGCGCGGAGGACGACGGACGGGCCGGCGATGGAGGGCGAGCGGCGGAGGGCGAAGGAGGGCGCGCGGCCGAGGGCGACGGATGGGCGGGCGACGGACGGCGACGGAGGGCGCGCGGAGGGCGACGGACGGAGACGGAGGAGGAGAGGGAATGGGGGAATGGGGATGGGGAATTGAGGGAGGCCCCCGCGCGCGGGCGGTTAAGTCAAATTTAGCAGTAGCGAGGGCCCTGACCCGCGCTACAGCTAACTTAGCAGTAGCGCTGGTCTGGACACGCGCTATAGCTAACTTAGCTGTAGCGCGGGCTAGGCATACCCCGCACTACAGCTAAGTTAGCTATAGCGCGTGTCCAGACCCGCGCTACTGCTACTCCTTTCATTTTTCTTCTCATTTTATTTTATTTTTCTTTTCATTTTTCCTTTCTCCTTTTTATTTTTCTTTTCATTTTTTTTCTTTTCATTTTCATTTTCTTTTTTCCTTTCTCCTTTCTCCTTTTTCTTTTTCTTTTGATTTTCTTTTCTATTCCTTGTGTTTTTCTTCTCATTTTATTTTTCTTTTCATTTTCATTTTCATTTTTCCTTTCTCCTTTTTCTTTTTCTTTTCATTTTCTTTTCTATTCCTTGTATTTTTATTTTCATTTTCATTTTCTTTTCATTTTCTTCTTTCCTTTCTCATTTTTCTTTTTCTTTTCTTTTCCGACAGACGACCGAGCTGGAACCATGCATATATATTACACATCATTTGACCGATAACGATTAAGTGCGTACACAAAATAAATACATATATATATATAAATGATGGTTTCTCAACGTCGACGTTTTCGTTTCTGAGTGAGCTTCTTTCCCTTCTTGTTCACTGTCGAATAATTGAGCCCCTCGTTGTGACTTTTCCTTTTCCATGGAGTACGATCTTTCTTAGGTAATGTAGTATTGATTCTTCTTTTGACGTATGCTTCATCGTCATCGTCATCTTCCCTCATCGGGTTGCCGTACTGGTCGTAGTCTTCCTCGTTGGCGACTCCATCCATTCCGATGATGTTCGTTTTGCCTCTCCTCACGACAACACGGCTGGGATTGCTCGGGTCGGTTATGAAGAAGCATTGTGTCACGTGCTTAGCGTGTACCCATGGCTTGTTTTTTGCCATGGCGTTCACGGTAGCGCTCTTGGCGTTGGGTATAGACATGGTAGTGAAATACCGGTTTTCTCTTTCGACGTGCTTAGCCCATCTGACACGGAACATCGTTGCATCGTGCAGTCCAGAGTAGTCAAGCTCCCAGATCTCTTCGACCCTTCCGTAGAATCTTTCAGTTGTGGCGTTGTCGCCGGTCATGCATTCCATCGTCACCCCTGAGTTCTGAAAATCACTGTTTATATCTTTGGCCTCCATGTAGAACGTGTATCCGTTGATATCGTATGCCTGATAGGTCGCGAGGTTGGCCACGGGGCCTTGTGCTAAGGCGTATATGAGCAATCCGTCCGTAGAGCCCTCTTTCGGGGGATTAGCAAGAACATGCTCTTTGAACCAGGGCAGGAAAGTGGAGTTGTGCTCTCTAATAACTTCGGCATTCGTCTTGCATAGCCCCCGGTCACGGTACTTCTTTGCGATGGTTTCTTTGTGCAGTGTCGCGAAAGGATCTACCACGTCTAGGTGATGTAGCACTACTAAGTTTGCTCTGTCAAAGTCATTGTGTCGACCCGAGTGGTCCACATGCAGTTCCCTCCGGCCGTTGGTGTGACCTTCTCCTCCGAGCCTCCCAAGGTGCTTGTTAACTGGCAAACCAACAACAGGGTATCCGCCATATAGATAATTCTCACAGAAAGAGGTGCACTCTTGGGTCAGATAGCCCTGGATGATGCTTCCATCCAGACGGGACATGTTACGAATGAGTCCTTTGATGACCCCATTCATCCTCTCGAACGGCATCATGTTGTGCAGGAATGTTGGCCCGAGGTCTATGATGTCGTCCACAATGTGGACACATAGATGCACCATGACGTCAAAGAACGCGGGCGGGAAGTACATCTCAAGCTCATTTAGTATCACAATGATCTCTTCCTGTAGCCTTCGGAGCTGCTTCACACTGATCGACTTTCGAGAGATAACGTCGAAAAAGTTGCAGAGACCAATAAGCGTGTCACGGACGTGCTTGTCCATTATCCCTCTAAGGGCAACATGAAGTATCTGCATCATCATCACATGACAGTCATGAGACTTCATCCCGCCGAACCTTTTCTTCTTGGTGTCTAGAAATCTGCTTATCTTCCCATAGTAACCGGAACTAACTTTGATTCCGGTAAGGCACTTGAAGAATTGATCGATCTCCTTCGGACTTAAGGTATAGCAAGAAGGGGGGCAATAAATCTCTTCCTTCTTGTCGACTTTTTTGCCCTTGTCCCGCGCCTCCGTCTCTGTCTCCTCCCACTTTTTACGGGGCGGCATGTGGAGATCTGCCCTGATGTTCAAATCTTCCAAGTCTCTTCTTGCCTTCGGCCCATCCTTGGTCTTATCCGGCATGTTCATCAGTGTTGCAAGCAAGCTCTCAAGGACATTCTTCATGATATGCATTTGATCAAGGCAATGAGGCGTGTCGAGTTTGGGCCAGTACTCCATGTCCCAGAAAACAGACCTCGCTTTCCATACCTTCAGCAGCGGCTCCGGCGCCTTTTTCATCTTTCCTGGCGTGGGGCACTGTTCCCAGTTTTTCAACAGCTCATCGATTTCGGCACCGCTCCTCTTACGTGGAGGTCCTCGATGCTCAGCCTCACCATTGAATAGATCTCCACGGTTTCTCCATGGGTCGTCCTTCGCGAGCCATCTTTGATGCCCCATGTACACGATTTTCCCAGACCCGCCGTCTTTCGTTAGCTGCTTAGACGTTGTATCATCCATGCACCGCGTGAATCCGCAATATCCATGGCACACCTGGCCTGCGACATATTCGTAACCGAGATAGTCGTGCACCGTCGTCATCAGCGCGGCTCTCATATAGAAATACTCGCCTTTGCTGGCGTCCTATGTCTTGGCCGGTGTTTTCCAGAACATGTCTATCACCTCTTGAAGTAGCCCCAGATACAGATTAATATTATTTCCCGGTTGTTTCGGCCCTTGAATTAGCATGCTAATGTGTATGTACTTTGACTTCATGCAGAACCTGGGGGGGGAGGTTGTACATCCATACAAATACGGGCCATGTGCTATGGTTGATGTTCTGGTTGCCAAACGGATTCATGCCATCGGTACTCACGCCAAGCACGATGTTCCTTGCTTCACCTGCGAAATATCGATATTCGGCGTTGAACGCTCTCCACTGGCTTGCATCCGCGAGGTGTCTCAGCTTCGGATCATCTCCATCGTTGGGCTTCACCCTCTTCGCGTGCCAGCGCATGAGCTTTGCTTCCTTAGGATCAACGAAATAACGCTGCAGATGGGGAGTGGTCGGTAGGTACCATACAACTTTCTGGGGAGATTTCTTTTCGGCCTTCTTGTATCGAGAAGCATTGCACACCGTACAGTTGGTTTTTTCCACGTGCTCCTTCCGATAAATGATGCAATCGTTGATGCATGCATGGTATCTAATGTGCGGCATATCAAGAGGGCACATGATCTTCTTGGCCTCATCGACACTAGTAGGACATAGGTTCCCCGTGGGAAGAACCTTCTTTAGATACTTGAGAAGCTCATCGAGGCTTCTGTCGGTCCATTTGTTTTTAGCCTTCGTCTTTAGAAGTTCGAGCGTGAAACTCAAGCGGGTCACCTCGGGATCACAACCATCATACAATGGAGTCTTCGAGTCTACCTCCAGTTGCTCCAGCTTGGCCTCCTCTCTAGAAGCAGCTCTGTCGCTACTCGTCTTCTTGCGATGCAGGTCTTGAACATGAGGGTCCCGCACGATTGAACTTAGTAGCAACGAAGGCTGCGGCGTGTCCGCGTCTTCTCTGGCGCCATTTTTGGCCTCTTCTCCCCGCCATTTCCGGCCTCTTCTCCGCCGCCAACATGTCCGGCCCCTTCTCTGCCGCCATGTCCGGCCTTTTCTCCGCCGCCATTATCGGTCAGCTCTTCGTCTGGCCCCATGTCGTCATTGGCTGCCCCGTGATCATCGCGGAGTGCGGAGGGGCCATGATCAGCAAGAACCAGGGGGCCACCTGGTTCAAGGGTACCTTCATCGAAACAGTGAAGGAGTGGCAAAGAGAGTGGTTCTACTTCACATAGCCCCTTGCCCCTGGTCAAACCGAAGTCCCGGCCTTCTCGGCCGGGCCTCCCAAGAAACTCAAGTCCTGGAAGGAGAAGGGTGTTGCTTGGGGGAAGCCGGAAGAGGTGGAGACCCTAATCGACAGGATCCTGTGGTGGTCCATGACAGGGAAGGTTGAGCTGGCCGACGTCATCAACGATAGGGTCCAGGACGAGCGCCGCCGATCCGCCATGCTTGATGCTGGTCGGATGATCGTGCTTGTCGAAAGTGATCAGGTAGGCCGACCATGGGTTATACTTCGGGGCGACTGGCTCCAGCGCGTATACGTCCCGAAGTGCACGTTTCCTCTCCCTTTTAGGGATGTGGGTGACATAGATCATGTTGACCTCTATTACCTCATTAGGAAATTTCTTTTGGCCTCCATTATTGGGCTGCCGAGGTTCATCCTCGTCATCGCTGCGGTGTTGGATTTTACTCTAACCCTCTGTCGCTATCTTGTCGGCTTGTTTAAAGACCCAGCAATTCCTATTAGTGTGGTTTGCTGGTTTTTCCTGAGTACCGTGGATCCCACATGGGCGGTCCAGGAGTCTATCAAGCAGGCTAGGTCCGTCTTTGTTCCCTTTAAAGGGTTTTCTTTTCTGCCTGGATTTAGGTCCGGTGAATCCTGCGTTGACCGGGGCGTCTTCAGTGTCGCTTCCGCCATTCTTGTACCTGCGCTTATTTTTGTTGTGCTTTGGTTTTCCATTGGTGTCGCGAGTTTCCGAGGTGCCTGTCTCGCCGTTATGAGTGCTTCGGGCGAGCCAGCTATCTTCTCCCACGCAAAAGCAGGTCATAAGTGAGGTCAGGGCAGCCATAGTCCTCGGCTTATCCTGGCCGAGTTGTCGAGCCAACCATTCATCTCGAATATTGTTTTTAAATGCGGCGATGGCCTTGGCTTCGGAATAGTCTATGATCTAGTTCTTCTTGGTGAGGAACCTATTCCAGAATTTCCGGGCTGATTCGCCTGGCTGCTGGGTGACACGGCTGAGGTCATCAGCGTCCGGAGGTCGGACATATGTGCCCTGGAAGTTTGCTCGAAAAGCGTCTTCTAGGGCCTCCCAGCTGCCGATAGAGTAAGGAGGGAGGCTGTTAAGCCAATGCCTCGCCGGCCCCTTTAGCTTGAGCGGCAAGTATTTAATGGCATGGAGATCATCTCCTTTGGCCATGTGTATATGCAGGAGGAAATACTCGATCCAAACTGTTGGGTCCGTGGTACCATCATATGATTCTATGTTGATGGGTTTAAACACTTCCGGGAATTGATGTTCCATCACCCTGTCTGTAAAGCAGATTGGGTGAGCCGGACCCCGGGACCGAGGAGGATCTCGTCTGGTCTCGGGAGAAAGCCGTGAGTAGGCTTGATCTCGGGCACGGCCGTTCCTGTCCATCCAGGCATCGTAGCCGTCGGGCCCGGCGAGCGCACGTCCCCTTGATCCGTAGATGGACTGAGGGGGAGCCCTGTTTTCCTCAATACGACATCTAGCGTCGCGAGGATCCAGGTAGTCCACGGGGTCTTTGCCATGATGGCGTGGAGGTGGCCGTTCACCGTGGTATTCTCGTCTTGGCCTGTCCCGGCCTCTAGGGGCCCAATCGAGGTCGTCAGCGAGCTCTTCGTCGAACTCCGGTAAAAGGCGCCTGCGTGGGTATGATTTCGGCGTATTATGGCATCGGTTCTCCATATCTTGCTCGGCAGAGAGCACTTCATCCCACTTTTCATTTAGTGCATCGGTATTTTCCTGCAGCTGCTGCTGCTTGCGCTTTAAGCTCCGGGCCGTCGCAACGAGGCGTTGCCGGAAGCGTTCTTGTTCAAAGGGGTCTTCGGGGACGATGTAATCCTCGGAACCGAGGCTCTCGTCCTCCTCGGATTCCAGCATGTATTTGTCGTCGGCCCCTTCGAAGAGGTCATCAGGATCGGAGTCCACAAGAGGTCGGTCTGGTGTGCCGTTCCTTACTGGGAAGGCTTGAATGTCCTCCTCCTGGTTATCGGCGTCGCCGTCCTCCGCGTTGCCATTATTAGCTGCCGCGTTGTTGCCACTGGGTTCCCCATTATTGCCCCTTCGGTGCCTTCGCCGACGTCTTGGAGGGGATTTGGGGGTGTCCACCATATATACATCATAGGTGGATGTGGCGGCCCACCTGCCTGTGTTTACCGGGGGCAAGGTGTTCTCGATGGGGCCCTCAGCGTCTTCCTCCATGTCTGAGGGTTCGCCATAGTCCAACACGTCGGTTAAATCATCGATCGTGGCGACTAGGTGGGTGGTGGGTGGGATGTAAATTTCCCTATCGTCGGCTTTAAGTCTGATCTGATTGTAAACCGAAGTCTTGCCGTCCGAGATGGACAGGCTCTGGATGCGGTCAAGCATCTCATCGATTTGAGATAACTCTTCGGAATTCATGGATGCGCCATAGGCAGGGCTGATTCGAAGTACACCCGGCATGTAACCAGATGCGTCTTCAGAGCAGCGGGAGTCTGAACATAGTTCCGGGTTCCGTGCCAGAATCAATCTTGGCATCGGCGCAATTTCAGGGGTGGGAGCCGAATCCATCTCCGGACTGGCGATCGGGGAGAGACTGGCCGGAGTAGCGGTGTCAGGGGTCTCAAGAGGCGCCGAGACAGAGTCCGGCTCCGGAGCCGAGCCCCCGGAACCAGCCGAGCTCTCGATCCAGCCAGGAGTCCATCCCGATAAGATGAGTTCACCACGGGAATCTGCAGTGTACTCGAGGCCGCCAAAAGTCACGATCCGACCTGGGGCATAGTTCTCGACAGAGGTCAGGTGACCCGTCGAGTCGGCACAAAATACCATGCTACCGAAGACGAAAAGCTGGCTGGGGGCGTAAACATCCCCGCAGCCGTTAGTGCAGTTGATCTGCAGGTGAGCCATCAATCCTTCCTGTGATCGCGCAGCGGAACTCTCAATGAAAGCACCAGTGTCGGTGTAAAAACCGGCAGACCTCGGGGTAGGGGGTCCCGAGCTGTGGATCTTGGATCGATGGTAACAGAGATGAGGGAGACGATGTTTACCCAGGTTCGTGCCCTCTTGATGGAGGTAAAACCCTACGTCCTGCTTCTGTTTATATTGATGGAGATGTAACAAGTACAAAGCTGATCTACCTCGAGATCGTAATATGTGTCTAACTTCTAAGGCTAGGAGAGCGATATTGCGTTGTCCCCCTCTACGGGCTAAACCCTATGGCTTATATACACGCCAGGGAGGGTACCTAGGGTTACAAGGTCGGTATCTAGGAGTAAGGCGGCTGGACAAATCTTGAAGTGTACTGCAAGTGTTCGGTAGAGACAACCTTGATCACGTCTCCCGTGTGTGGCCTCCGGAGTCCATCTTGATCACGTACGGGGGCATGCCGGCCCAACCGAGGAGATGGGCCGGCTAGGTTAGCACCCCCTAATCCAGGACACCGTCAACGGGGCGTTCATTATCTTCCATGCTAAGCGGGTTATTCTCAGATGAGTGTTTATTCACTTGTCATTGCATGAGAGAGGCTAGTATTTGGGATGCCCAGTTCTATGGTCAAACTCAAATTATATAATGCAAACAAACTCCCCTGGAATGTTGTTGGTATGGAGGGCACCGGTGAATTCGGCTAGCCATGGCTTGTGTAGGTATGGTGGAGGGGGAGTAAACTTTACCTTTCCGCTTGGGAACCGCCTATGATGTGTTTAGCATGGAAGATATTGAAAATTCTCGGTCGTAACGTTGACAGGAAAAGCATACCTCTCAAAATTGTTTTAACCTTAGCTTTAAGCTTTGAGCTCTCGCACCACTGCAAATCCATGCTTCCCTCTGCGAAGGGCCTATCCATTTACTTTTATGTTATTTTACTTTTATTGCTGAGTCATCACCCTCTCGTTAAAGCACCAGTTGGAGAGCACTATTGTCACTTTTATGCATTGAGTATAGTTAATGTTGGGTGTGACCATGAATGGATATCCTCTACCCTGAATTACAATGTTTAGTCACTGCTTGAACCTCAGAGGTGCTCTGCATTTATGTTTTGCTGTCTCAGAAAGGGCTAGCGAGATGCCATTATATCATATTGTTTCATGATTGTTTTGACAAATTGTTGTCATTCGAGATATCTTATTATTGCTCGCTAGTTGGTTATGTTATTGCCATGAGTAAATGTGAGACCTAAGTGTTATCATTCATATGGTTCGTTCATAATCTTTGCTGAAAACTTGGATGCTAGTTAAGTATATATACAGACAACAAGAACAAAAGAGTTTGTAAAAGTTTTTCTTTGTCACTTTTAGTTTGTCAACTGAATTGCTTGAGGACAAGCAATGAGTTAAGCTTGGGGGAGTTGATACGTCCCAAACGTATCTACTTTTCCAAACACTTTTGCTCTGGTTTTGGACTCTAATTTGCATGATTTGAATGGAACTAACCCGGACTGACGTTGTTTTCAGCAGAATTGTCATGGTGTTATTTTTGTGCAGAAATAAAAGTTCTCGGATGGACCTAAAAATTTACGGAGAATTATTTCAGAATATATAAAAAATACTAGCAAAGAGATCTACTAGAGGGGGGCCAGCCAGGAGCCACAAGCTCAGGGGGAGCGCCTACCCCCCAGGGCACGCCCCCCAGGCTTGTGGGGCCCTGGCAGCTCCGTTTACCCTAATTCCAAAGCTATAAGTACCTATTCATCTAGAAAAAATTAGAGAGAAAGAATCATCGCATTTTACGATACGGAGCCGCCGCCACCTCCTGTTCTTCATCGAGAGGGTTGATCTGGAGTCCGTTCGGGGCTGCGGAGAGGGGGATTTGACGCCATCGTCATCATCAACCATCCTCCATCACCAATTTCATGATGCTCACCACCGGGCATGAGTAATTTCTTCGTAGGCTTGCTGGACGGTGATGGGTTGGATGAGATTTACCATGTAATCGAGTCAATTTGTTAGGGTTTTGATCCCTAGTATCCACTATGTTCTGAGATTGATGTTGCTATGACTTTGCTATGCTTAATGCTTGTCACTAGGGACCGAGTGCCATGATTTCAGATCTGAACCCTTTATGTTTTCAGGAATATATTTCTGTTCTTGATCCTATCTTGCAAGTTATATGCACCTATTACGTGTTATGATCTGCATACCCGAAGGTGACAATAATTGTGATTCTTTCCGGTGATTACCGTAGTTTGAGGAGTTCATGTATTCACTAAGTGCTAATGCTTTGTTCCGATTCTCTATTAAAAGGAGGCCTTAATATCCCTTAGATTTCCTTATGGACCCCGCTGCCACGGGAGGGTAGGACAAAAGATGTCATGCAAGTTCTTATTATAAGCACGTATGACTATATACGGAATACATGCCTACATTGAATTGATGAATTGGAGCTATTGTGTATCGCTCTAGGTTGTGACTATTACATGATGAATGTCATCCACACAAATATCCATCGCTGATCCAATGCCTACGGTTTGCTCATATTGATCTTTGCTAAGTTACAATTGTTGTTGCTGCTGTTACAATCACTACAAAACTGCTACTGTTACTGTTACTGTTACCATTACTATTGTTACTGTCACCGCTACTATCAAACTATCATATTACTGTGCTCCTAAATATTTTGCTGTAGAATTACTATTTTCTAGGTGCGGTTGAATTGACAACTCAACAGCTAAGGCTCATAAATATTCTGTGGCTCCCCTTGTGTCGAATCAATAAATTTGGGTGAAATACTACCCTCGAAGACTGTCGCGATCCCCTACACTTGTGGGTTATCAATACCTTTTTCTGGAGCCGTTGCTAGGGAGAATAACTTTATTTATTGAGTTCACTTGGTAATTATATATCTGCTAATCACAATGAAGAATCTGAAAGACTCTAAGACCAAGATCGTGCCCTCTAAGACGAGGGGAGGTAAGGAACTGTCATCTAGCTTTGCACTTGATTCACCTTCTGTTTTAAGTAGACTTGCGACACCACCACCTCCTATTCAATCTGATATGTCGCAAGTAATTGATGATACTCGTGATGATGCTAGTACTTTGCTTGATGAAACTGTGCCACTAGGTGAATTTCTTGATGAACAAATTGCTAAATCTAAAGCACTTGAGAATACTGAAGCTGATGAAAATTATGATTCACCTATTATGCCTAGCTCTCCTACTAGATTTGGAATGCCTAATGTCCCTGAGGGATATGTTATGGATAGGGAGATTGCTAGAGAATTACTTGCTTGTAATGATAGAGAGGATCTTAAAAAATTACTGTGTAAGCCGAAAGAAAAGGCTATGATAGAGAAAATGAAATATGATCCTAAGTTTGCAACCTCTCATATCTTTGTTACTGATAAGGATTATGAATTCTCTATTGATCCTGAACTTATTACTTTGGTAAAATCAGATCCTTTTCATGGCTATGAAACTGTCGTGGCACATCTTACTAAATTAAATGACATTGCCACCCTATTTGCTCAAGAAGAAAAGATTCGCTACTATTATATTCTTAAGTTGTTTCCTTTCTCATTAAAGGGTGATGCTAAAGAATGGTTTAATACTCTTGCTCCTGGTTGTGTGCGTACTCCCCAAGATATGATATATTACTTCACTAAAAAATATTTTCCTACTCACAAGAAACAAGCTGCCTTACAGGAAATATATAGCTTTGTGCAACTTGAGGAAGAGCGTCTCCCTCAAGCTTGGGGCAGGCTTCTCCAATTATTAAATGCTTTGCCTGATCATCCTCTTAAGAAAAATGAAATACTTGATATCTTTTATAATGGACTAGCCGATACTTCTCGGGACTACCTAGATAGTTGTGTTGGCTGTGTTTTCAGGGAACGAACTATTGAACAGGCTCAGGAATTTTATTGGATAATATATTGAGGAATTCCGATGATTGGACTCCCTGAACCACCACCTAAACTAACTCCAAAAAAGAGAGGTATTCTATTCCTCAGTCCAGAAGATATGCAAGAAGCAAAGAAATCTATGAAAGAAGATGTTTAGAATTTACCGCCTATCGAAGAAATACATGGACTTGACATCCCGACACAGGTAGTGGAGGTAAATTCTCTTCGTAGATTTGCTGAAGGTGATATTTCATGACCCACAAGTATAGGGGATCAATCATACTCCTTTCAATAAGTAAGACTGTCGAACCCAACGAGGAGCAGAAGGAAATGATAAGCGGTTTTCAGCAAGGTATTCTCTACAAGCACTAAAAGTAGCGGTAACAGAAAGTTTTGTAGCAAGTTGTTTCGTAACAAGTGACAAGTAACAATAGTAACAAAAGGTGCAGCAAGGTGGCCCAATCCTTTTTGTAGCAAAAGAGAAGTCGGAAGTTTCTCTTATATTAAGCTAGGTGCTCTCGAGAACACATGGGAATTCTCGTTTAGTCATGTTCATCATGTTTAGTTGATTCGCGTTTGCTACTTTGATAATTTGATATGTGGGTGGTGTTGGGGATACACATAACAGGTAGGCCCATGAAGGGTCAAAATATCATAAAGCATGGGGTCTATATGACAGATGGGCCCAGAGCATCACTCGGGCAATCAACATACCATCCACTCAGATGACCATCAACTCACTCGGACATATGAAGACCAATAGTCAGCATGGTGGTTTCGTAGCGGGCAGATATTATGGCATTGATGCTCCACCTTGTAACATAAGAGGTGACGGGGTGGTGCACTCAATATAAACCACCCCCACCACTAGACTTGGGGGCAGTCCCTGACTTCTTCTCCCCTGGCTCTTTCTTCTACCTCTCTCTCTACTAGTCTCAGGACTTAGCTCAGGCATGGAGATCCGTTCTCCTGCTCTCTGATATGCCTCCAACATATCTACAATTTTTGATTGTTCCATGCTGTTATATTATCAATCTTGGATGTTTTTATATGCATTTACAGCAATTATATATCATTTTTTGGGACTAACTGTAATGCCCCGGACACACCCGTCGGTGGTCGTTACTCCTGGCGGGATCTAGACTGGCCCCACAGATCAATACTAGTCTTTCCTGCGCACTTTGTCCTCACTCGTGCGCACCCGGGACCAACTTCCCGGTCGGTCACCCATCCTGAAATTACTCCAAGCTGAGCACGCTTAACTTTGAAGTTCTTTCCGAATGGGCTCACAGAAAAGAAGGAATTCCTTATTGATATGAGTAGTCTATCATCCCTAATAAGCCAGGCTATCACATACACCCCCACTCAGAGGAACTGACGTCCTCATCGGGCCACAGGAACGTTCCCCCTTGGCACATACGTCTGTGAATCCAGTCCGGCACATGTGCCATGCCGTGTGCCACGACGGGTCACAAACGTCATGCACAACATGATCGCGCACATGTCCACAAACATCCGTGTAACCGCGAGGGTCGGCTCTGATACCAAGTTGTAACGCCCAATATGAAGCTCTATCGCAATCTCGTGATGAAGTCGAGATCATGACAGAACCCCATTTTGGATCGCATAGCAAGGTGGTTCTCAAATACATACAAACGAATGAACAGATGAGTGTACCAGATAGAGGCTTACACTCGCCACATACTACAGCATAATATAACATAATCATTATACAATCATCCAAATGAAAGACAGGGTCCGACTACGGACAAAAACAAACGAGAAAATACCACCCTACTATCATCCCCGGATCAACCGACTAGGGCCCACTACGGATCATCTGGCACCATGACGTACATACGTCCACGCTCATCATCATACTCCCATTGAAGCATCTCGGGCTCACCTGTGTCTGTCTCAAGCGTACCTGCAACTGGTGTTTATAGTAATCTGTGAGCCACATGGACTCAGCAATCTCATCACCCAAGGTAACACAACTATTTAAGCTTATAGGAATGGAAGGGGTAATGTAGTGAGGTTGCAGCAACCACTAAGCATGGTTAAGTGGCTAAATTATGAGTACAAGAATAAAGATGAGCATTCTACGCATAACGGTCGCAAGTTTAATATGATCAAGAAGTGATCCTCAACACCTACTTACGGTTCAAGCATAACCCCGCCATGTTCTCTTCCCAAACTTACTCGGAAAGAGACCATCACGGTTACGCACACAGTTGGTGTATTTTATTCGAGTTAGTGTCAAGTTCTCTATAACCAGAGGTTATAAATTTCCAAGTCGCCACATAACCGCGGGCACGGCTTCGTGAAAGATTTAACCCTGCAGGGGTGCTCCAAGTAGTCCATTATAAATTACCACACGCATCCGATGGAACATCCTCACACCATGATAACACGATGCTTGCGATAAGAAATCCCGGTGGACAAGCCACTCGTAACAGGCAAAACTAAACCAGCAAGACCTCCCGGTGAGCCAGATCCGTGTCTAGAGCCGCGCGCACTCTATCTACGGGCATCATCCGTCTATGCTAAGTGGACGGTAGTCAAAAGAACCCGAGTTGCCCCGAGGCGGCTCCGCCGACTGCTAGGTAGGTGGACCAACGGTTGTGTTTTGCCGCTGGGCCAAGTTATTGTGGAATTAAAAGAGTCCCCGAGGTGGCGACCCTCGATGCATTAATCCTTAGGTTCATGTTGGCAAATGTTAAAACCAATGTTGGGCCTTACTGGAGAAGTCTTATCCCAAATAAAGTGATCAAGGGGGTTCCCATATGCCCCACATGTGTTAGAAGCGCGCATCAAGGAACATAACACCTGTATTACGGAAACTAGGGCGGCATGAGTGGAACAAAACACTAGGCAAAAGGTCGAGCCTTCCACACACAACCAAGTATATAGATGCATTAATTAAATAAGAGATATTGTGATATCCCAACATATCTATGTCCCAACATGGAACAACTGGCACATCACCTGCAACTAAAACGCTATAAGAGGGGCTGAGCAAAGCGGTAACATAGCCAAACAACGGTTTGCTAGGTAGGGTGATTAGAGGCTGTATCATGGCATATGGGAGACTGACATGTATGTGGTAGGAAGCGTGACATAGCGATAGCAACGAGACAACTAGCAAGCAAAGATAGTAGTGTTATCAAGGGTAATGATCATCTTGCCTGAAGTCTCTTCGGTAGGATAGTAATACTGCTCCTCGAACACGTTCTCAACCGGTTCCTCGAACTCGGACTCATCTCCCAGTACTACCCAAAAGAAAGAACAAGCACCGGAATAAACAAACAACCATGGCATAAATGCACAAACAAAGATGATGCATGATCATTTAAAGATGCATGGTATGGCAATGTGCAACAATCAAATACTACACAGTTAAGTGAAGCTCAACATGCAACGAGTTGCATGTTGACGAAACTTCACATCGATTATTTAGTTCACTCCCGTTTATGCTACTCATCAATAATAAATGTTGACAATCATGGCAAGAGATGAAGCATACTTAATCTACCTACCTAGGCAATTTAAATGAGGCCGGAAACAACACTAAACAATTCCGGAAACTCCCCATATGCAATTTTCGAATTTGGTACTGTTCTGCCTAAAACACATTTTTAATGTTGTTAAACAGCAAAAGTAAGTGCACCATGTTAATCTACCCATTTTTCCACCCCATTTACATATAAAGTTTATTTAATTCGGAGCTACGGTTATTTAGTTATGAAATAAACCATTTTAACATGTCATTTATGCAAATTAATGTAAACAGTAATTTTAAACATTTTAAACATGGATGAAGGTTGGAAATTGTGAAACTACACAGAATTCTACTCAAGTTACATATGTGACATGATTTATTTTGATGCATGGATATTTAGTTATTAACATTTTAAACGGTGGCATTTTGCAATTGTGCATGCACTGAAAAAAAATAGAGAAAAACACAAAGAAGAGAAAAACACACGCGGGCCGGATTGCAGCACACTGCAGCGGCGCAGACGAAAAAGAAAAATAGGGCAGAAAAATATATAGGGGAACCTGGGATTCGAACCCCAAATCCCCTGGTTGGATGTTGGTTGCGTTGGCCACTAGGGTGGCACGGTGGTACTGATGTTAGAGGGACTCGGCTGCAATTGAACGATGACAAGAGCTGATCCACTGGGAGGCAAAATTTCCAGAAAAAGATAGTGAGGCCGTGGGGATTTGATCCCTGGACCTCCAAGTTGTGTGCGAGTGTGGCTGACCACTGGGATGGCTAGGTGTTTGTGCTAGGCAAGGGCGTTTCATGTAGATGATCAATCACAAGAAACGTGAGCTTTTGGCCATGGCTATCCGGTGATACTTGCCGGCAACGAAGGCGAGCAAGACCGCGTCAGTTGCAGCTACAAGACAACGGCGCGCGTGCGGGTTTAGGTGTAGGTGCGGTGCGTGCAAGAGAAGGAGCTGCGGGAGTTGCGCACGCGGGGTTGCTCGAGCACGAGCACGAGCTCGAGCACGGCGAGCTGAATGGCTGTGGCGATGGGCTAGTTGCGGAGGGCGTGGGTGCGGGATGATGCATGCGTGTGCGAGCGTCCGCGAGCAGGTGCGGGGTCAGAGAACCCAAGCACAAGCTTGGGGCTTGCTTCCATGGAAGCCATGGCGGCTGGAACTTTTGCTCGTGTAGATCGACACCTAGATGAAACGAACGACGAGTAGAAGGGCATGACGTGGAGCAGAGCGTCACCGTGGGTTTGCTGGTGATGAAGGACTCCTCGGGGAAGCAGAGGGGACGGCGTGGGGACGCACTGGCCGGCGGCGATGGTTTGGCCCGAGGAAGAAGACGACGAGGAGGACGTCGTGGAAGCAGCTCTAGAACCGTGTGGACGCGTGTGTAGGCGAGGAAGACGGTGGTTGACGCGTTAGTGCTCCTAGCGGAAGAAGCCGGACAGAGACGGGCGGATCAACCCGAGCTCGAGATCAAGCTCGGCTCATTCATGGCGACGGCGTGTGGTGGGCGACCTACCTGGTGGCGGCGGCAGGGAGAGGGGGAAATGGACAGAGGAGAGGCTAGGGTAGGGTTTGGCAAGCTTTATAGGAGGCTAGGGCAGCCTCCGGCCGTCAAATCAACCGGGGCGCCGACGTGGCTACTGCGGATGCTTTGCCGTACAAGAGGAAGGAGATGAACAGAGGCTGTTCGCTAGTGGGCTGCGGCTGAAGAGGTAAGTGGGCTGGCTGCTGGGCTTCTCTCTCACTCCAGATTTCCCTATTTCTTCATTTCTTCAAACAGAAATAAAGTGGGAAAAGTGCAGAGAGTATGGGAAGGGGTAAGAGAGATATAAAAATATCCATGGACTCCTGGGAATATGTAGGATTTGAATAAATTGTCCTGCCATTATTTAAAGACAGAAAAATAATTCAAGTTTGAATTGGATTCAAACTTGAGCCATTTTTGAATCTGTCCAGAACATTTCCAAAAGAGCTGAAAATTTGAGGAGAGGGTCTTGGAAAGGTTTAGGGATTTAAGGAATATAGTGAACATTAATCTGAAACAGAAAATGCCACTAGAGAAATAATTGAAAGAAATAAGGAGAATGGAGAAGTCCTTGTCGGATTTAAAAACTTGTTGAAAACAAGTTGGAAGAGCTTGGGCATGGGGGTGTTGGAAGGATCAAAAGAGAAGAAGAAGAGGAGGAGGAGGCAATGCACATGAACAAGTAAAATAAAACAAGCACAACAATAATATGGACATGATGCATGGTGCAAAATAATTAACATGGAGTCACAACAAACACAATGGTGTAATGCTCATGAGCAACATAAAAGAATGTGATGATGCATGCACCTGACAAACAATATGAAAAATAAAATGCAAAGAGAAAAGAAAGGCAAAAACACAACATGAGAATACCACATCCACCAAGATCATCTTGACAATTCCATAAATGGCAAGGTTGGGGAATACAAATATGGAAGGAGCACTCTTGGGGTGTTACACTAACCTATTAACTTAGTGCCCAGTGCTAGTTGTTGTTTTCTGCCTGTTTTTTGTTATACAGAATATCAATACCAAACGAAGTCCAAATGCCACGAAACTTTTTGGAGATTTTTTTTCTGGACAATACCAACACTAGAAGCTTCGGGAGAAGACCAGACGCCAGAGGAGGTGGCCACGAGCCACCAAGGCGCGCCTGGGGGGCAGGCGCGCCCTGGTGCCTCATGGGCCCACCTCAGCTCCGTTTGACCTAATTTCACCACTATAAATTCCCAAAAAATCAGAAACCCTCGGGGGAGTCCACAAAAAACTTTTTTCGCCACCGCAAGTTTCGGTTCTGGAGAGATCCCATCTAGAGGCCTTTTCCGGTACTCCGCCGGAGGGCGAATCAATCACGGAGGGCCTCTACATCAACCTTGCTACCCTTCCGATGATGCGTGAGTAGTTTACCACAGACCTTTGGGTCCATAGTTAGTAGCTAGATGGCTTCTTCTCTCTTTTTGATCTTCAATACAATGTTCTCCTCGATGTTCTTGGAGTTCTATCCGATGTAATCACTTTTTGCGGTGTATTTGTTGGGATCCGATGAATTGTGAGTTTATGATCAGATTATCCATAAATATTATTTGAGTCTTTGCTGCACTCTTTTATGCATGATTATTATAGCCTCGTATTTCTTCTCTGATCTATTGATTTGGTTTGGCCAACTGAGTTGATTTGTCTTGCCATGGGAAGAGGTGTTTTGTAATGGGTTCGATCTTGCGTTGCTCAATCCCAGTGACAGAAAGGGACTTGACACGTATGTATCGTTGCTATTAAGGGTAAAAAGATGGGGTTTATTCATACGTGAGTTTATCTTGTCTACATTGTGTCATCGTTCTTAAGGCGTTACTCCGTTCTTTATGGACTTAATACACTAGATGCATGCTGGATAGCGGTCGATGTGTGGAGTAATAGTAGTAGATGCAGGCAGGAGTCGGTCTACTTGTATTAGACGTGATGCCTATATACATGATCATTGCCTTGGATATCGTCATGATTATTTGCTTTTCTATCAATTGCCCAACAGTAATTTGTTTACCCACCGTATGCTATTTTCTTGAGAGAAGCCTCTAGTGAAAACTATGCCCCCCGGGTCTATCTAAATCATATACTAAAACCCTAAAAATACTTGCTGCATTATTTATTTATTTATTTTATTTTGTATTTTTGTTTCTATCTATCTATCTATCACATACAATTTAATCTAGCAACTTACCGCCGAGGGATTGACAACCCCTTGATTGCGTTGGGTGCAAGCATTTGTTGTTTTGTGTGCAGGTGCTGCTAACGAGGTGTTGCGTGATTCTCCTACAGGATTGCTAACCTTGGTTTCATAACTGAGGGAAATACTTATCTCTACTGTACTGCATCTCCCTTCCTCTTCAGGGAATTACCAACGCAGCTCACAAGTAGCACTCTCTCTCAAATACACCATGTAACTCCGTGTTCATGACAGATCAAAGAAATCCTCTCCGGAGCACGAGACGTAGGGCTGTTATCTCTACCGCGAGAGGCCCGAACTCGTTAAAAAACACCGCGTCACTCATTTGCATCTCGATAGATCACGCTCCTTTACCCTACCCGTTTCTATTGTCGGAATCGTTCCCACGACAGTTGGTGCCCACCTTGGGGCATGGCGTCTATCAAGCCATGGTGAAAATGGTTTTTTCTTCGATCTTCGACAGCGGATCAACGACCATTGCCGGAGAAATTGGCCGCTGGAGTTCTGGACATTGCGCCGTTCATACAAACAAAAGGATCAAGGAAGTATCCATTCGATCTAGTCTTTTTACAACAAATTGTCTAACAATGAGTTTGTCTTTTTCCTCCTGTAGGATCAGACACACCCATGCATGATCGATCATGAAGTAGAGAAGAAGAGAAAAGGACATGTCATTCCCCATCTTTCTTGCCTTCTCACAGGATCATCATCAATGGCGGCCACCAGCGGACCTCCTCGTCGTCTCCGGCCTCGTCTACGACGCCATCGGCGAGCTCCCACACATGGCCACCGGCGCGGTCCGTCCCGTCGGCTCCGGCCTCGTCTACGACACCGTCGGCGAGCTCCCACACACGGCCACCGGCGCGGTCCGTCACATCGGCTCCAGCCTCATCTACGACGCCGTCGGCGAGCTCCCACACACGGCCACCAGCACGGTCCGTCCAATCGTCTTTGACCTCGCCCTTGGCTGCGCCGGCCCGCATCTCCGGTGCCTGGACTGCGGCCAGCCACTCGTCCTCGTCGCCACCTCTTGGCTGTGGACTGATTCCGGCCAGACCGGCAGTTTCGACCGCAGCGGAGCTCTCTGGACTCCAGGCTGCATCTACAACTCTCCTAATTTTAATTCCGTGGGAAAAGGAAACTCCCACTGCATGCAGAATCGTCTTTAGTTATTGCTTAATTAGCACTAACACCTCTTGCATGCAGATCGTGCGTACTAATACTGGACATTGGCAATTGACTGCAGGTCATCTCCACCAGCGTCGCCTGGTCCAGATCGCTGGACTTAAATGGGCAGTGGACCTCCCACGATTTGGCAATAAACCGCAAGTAGGGAGATAAATGACCCGTGGAAGAAGGAAACTTCCATTGCATGCAGTACCGGCTTGAACTCTTGCTTAATTAGTGCTAACGCCTTCTGCATGCAGATCCTGGACGTGAGTGACGAGGGCATGTACTAGGGAGAGGGTAATAGGCCTGACCTATAGACCCTACCCTAGGACACCACACGTCTTACACTGGGCCCCAGGGCCATATCAACAACCCAGAATTCCGCAGACTGACATTCACTCGGAGTTCTACGAACCACTCGGGAGACAAGAGTTCACTCGACAGACTCGTTTCACTCGATGCACCCAAAAGTCACTCGGCCAGAGAAGACCAGGAGTCTCCAGGAGCGCAACAGTCGGGACACACGTTCTCCTGTATTAATTGTCATCAATACGCCCATTACCTGGCACACTTATACCCCTCTTAACCCCCTGTAATGGCTGGCGTTGATGGGAGGGCTGGCGAGACTATATAAGCCGCCCCCCTGCTCCATTCCAAGGGTTCGCAACCTGTTGTAATCATACACTCAAGCAATACAGCTCCAGAGCACCGAGATGTAGGGCTATTACCTCCACCGCTGAGGGGCCTGTCCTCGTAAATCCGAGTGTAACACCTGCGCCGTAGTTAGGCTCTGCCCTCTCATCCATACCCCTACACACTACTGTCAGACTTGCACCCACGACAGTTGGCGCCCACCGTGGGGCAGGCATCTAGCGACTTCCGGCGTAGTTGCATTTTTCCGATCATCACCATGGTTTCCGGCGGCGGACTGACTCTGGGCGGCGAGATCCGTTTCGGCGTCCTCAGCTTCATCGCCGACGATTCGGCGTGGCTCCAGGAAGCCCCGCTGGATGATGAGGCGTTGCCCGTCCGCAGCGCGGCGCACTTCCGTGCGAGTTCCTTCGGCGTCCTTCTTCGGCAACCGTCGACTCCCTACCAGTCGACTTCTTCGCTCCCCACCAGCCGTCGTCGCAAGCGCTCCAGACGCTCGCGGCTTCAGCGGTGGATCAGGCACGCGGTGGCCCTTCAGGTCGCGGCCCCGCAAATCACGGCGATCGAGCCCGATGAGCCTATCTTCGATCTGTTCGCCTCCGTGTATGAGCACTTGGAAAGCGTATCCGAGTGCGAGAGCAGCGATCCCGCTGCGGAGGTGTTGATGGCCGATTCCCCGCCCAGTCCGCCTGGGTACGGCCACGGCGGCGCGGAGAACGACAAACCATCGCACACTGATCTTGGCGGCGGCAGGGACCGGCGGGACGGCGAGTACTCCGAGTACGTCCCCCGACCTCTCACTCGGCAGCAGAGGGAGGAACAACAGCGCAGGACCGAGCAGGCCCTCTAGACGCCCCTCCTTGGGACGACCCCCGAGGCTCAGGCTTTGGAGGCCGTGCGCCAGGCCAACTTGGCTGAGTTCAATCGTCTGGAAGCGCTCCAGAAGGCACTCGACGATCGCGCCCGCAGACAGCTTCAGCCCAGTTCCAGTCGGCGACAGCGGCAGTTGTTTCCGTATGACTAGCAGCAGAGTTTCCAGGTATTCCGCACTCCCATCCAGAATTTGGCGGCGGCCACTCGGATAGCAGATTCCATCAAGCCGTCCCGATCCGAGGCGGAGGAGGGTCTTCGACAGATGCGGGCCCTGCTCAAGGCGGCTGAAGAGCAAAATTTGGCAGTATCTCAGTCGCGCAACAGGATACACAGCAGATACATAGCCCAGTGTCTCCAAGGAGAAACAGGCACTCGCCTCCGCGGCGAAACGACCAGGACCGCCACCGGGACCAGTACTCGGGGCAGGGTCGCAGTCGGAATACGCCTCCGCGGCGTCAGGACGATCGTCGCCACATGTAGTCGCCCCCTCCGCGGGATGGCTCGTACGCGCCCCGGCCGCACGATGCCAGGCGTCCTTATGACAACGATCGGAGGGCCAGCCCTCCCCGTCATGGCGACGATTATCGTCAGAGAGAGCCAGTCGACCATCGTGACCTGCAGTTCAATGCGAGATCCGTTCTCGCTCAGAACCTGGTCAACAGAGGGAGAGCTCAGAGAGAGAACTTGGATAGAGATCGTCCAAGTGGAAGTGGGGCATTCATCTCCGGGCCCGAGTGCTTCAGTAGGGCCATCTGGGCTGCTGAGATTCCGCCAAACTTCAGATTGGCAGCTGGAGTGAGCAAGTTCACCGGTGAGTCCATGCCAGAGACTTGGTTAGAGGATTACCGAGTGGCTGTGGAGATTGGAGGAGGAAATGACTACGTGGCTATGAAGCATTTTCCATTGATGCTTGAAGGGTCCGCCCGCGCCTGGCTCAATCAGCTCGTTCCGGCCAGCATATACTATTGGGAGGATTTGACCCGAGTGTTCATCAAGACACTCGAGGGCACGTGCAAACGCCCGGCTGGATTGTCTGAGTTGCAGCACTGCGTGCAGAAACCGAATGAAACATTGAGGGAGTACATCCAGCGGTGGACAACCTTGCATCATGTGGTGGAAAACGTCACAGAACATCAAGCCGTCTGCGCCTTCAAGGCAGGAGTCAGATATCGGGAGCTCATCCTGAAATTCGGTCGGTCAGGAGCTTTGACCATGAGCCGAATGATGGAGATAGCCACTCTGTACACAAATGGAGAAGAGGAAGACCGTCTCCGTAACGGCAAAGGGAAAACCAGCGAGCCCAACCCCGGAAACAGTAATCCCAGTCGGAAGCCGAAGCGCAAGGTTGATGGTTCGGCTCAGGCCGAGGCTGCCGCTCTGGCCGGTCAAGCCAAGAACAAGGGGAAGGCCAAGGATAAATGGGTCCCGAAGAAAAAGAAAGATCAGTCGGGCAAAGATGTCCTTGATTTACCATGTCACATCCACACCAGAAAGGATGAAGATGGCAATCTGATATTGCCCAAACATACCACTCGACAGTGCAGACTGTTGATCCAGCAGTTCCGAGAGGACCCGTCGAGTGAGAAGAGCCCAGAAGACGCTGATGATGGAGACAAAGATGAACCCTTCCCTAGTGTCAACGCAACCCTGATGATCTTTGCAGATGTAGAGAGCAGGAGCCGATTGAAAGTCATCAATCGAGAAGTGAACATGCCAGCGCCGGCGACGACAAAGTTTCTGAACTGGTCGAAGACTCCGATCACCTTTGATCAGTCGGATCACCCAGCCTATATTGCCACCCCTGGGCGGCAGGTGCTGGTGGTCGACCCAGTCATGGGAGGTGTCTGACTGCGCAAGGTCCTCATGGACAGAGGAAGCGGACTGAACATATTGTACGCTGACACTCTGCAAGCGATGTGCATTCCGATGTCCCGACTCAGCGAGAGCAGCATGCAGTTCCACGGAGTGATCCCCGGCAAGAAAGCAAAGTCACTCAGGCAAATCGTCCTGGATGTGGTCTTTGGAGACGACAAGAACTTTCAGAAGGAAAGACTGACCTTCGAAGTGGTCGACTTCCGCAGCACCTACCATGCCATCCTTGGTCGGCCGGCTTACGCACGTTTCATGGCCCGTCCATGTTATGTGTATCTCAAGCTGAAGATGCCAGGCCCGAAAGGCGTGATCACAGTCACTGGCAGTCGACAGCGCGCAGAAGAGTGTTTGCAGCAAGGGTCCAAGATAGCTGATGAGCAGATGGCCATAGTGGAGCTGGAAGAGTACAAGAAGAACGCCAATCCGAGTGATCTGCTGCGCTCAAAGAAGCCGGCTGCAGAATCTGCATTTCAGTCGGCTGGCGACACGAAGCTTGTGCACATCCACCCGGAAGATCCCAATGCTGTTCCCACCAACATATCAACAACACTCGACAGCAAATAGGAAGAAGCGCTCATCCAGTTCCTCCGTGAGAACTGGGACATCTTCGCATGGAAACCATCTGACATGCCAGGTGTACCCAGGGAGCTGGCTGAGCACCGTTTGCGAGTCGACCCAAAGGCGAAACCTGTGAAGGAGCATCTCCGTCGCTCTGCTACACAGAAGAGGAAGGCCATTGGCAAAGAAGTTGCTCGGCTCCTGGCAGTCGAGTTAATCCATGAGGTGTACCACTCCGAGTGGCTCGCCAACGTCGTCATGGTCCCTAAGAAGGACAAGTCTCTCCGAATGTGCATTGATTTCAAGCACATCAATCGGGTCTGCCCCAAGGATCACTTCCCACTCCCCCGCATAGATCAAATCGTAGATTCCACTGCGGGTTGTGAGCGTCTGTCTTTTCTGGATGCGTACTCCGGGTACCACCAGATCCGACTGTATGGGCCGGACGAAATAAAAACTGCCTTCATCACCCCATTCGGGTGTTTTTGCTATATCACCATGCCATTCGGCCTCAAAAATGCCGGTGCCACTTTCATGCGCATGATCCAGAAGTGTTTGCAAAAACAGATCAGTCGGAATATTGAGGCGTACATGGATGATATCGTGGTCAAGTCCAGAAAAGGTTTTGACCTGCTGGCTGACTTAGCTGAAACTTTCGCAAATCTGTGGAAGTACGACATCAAACTGAATCCAGCAAAGTGCACTTTCAGAGTTCCTGGGGGCAAACTACTCGGTTTCCTCGTTTCCGAATGAGGGATAGATGCCAATCCTGAGAAGATCGGGGCGATTGTACGAATGAAATGTCCAGAGCGTCTTCATGATGTGCAGAAGCTCACGGGTTGCCTTGCAGCTCTGAGCCGATTCATCTCCCATCTCGGTGAGAAGGCACTGCCCCTGTACCGATTGATGAAGAAATCTGATTCGTTCGAGTGGACTGCTGAAGCACAAGCCGCGTTTGTCGAGCTCAAAACCCAGCTTTCCACCCAGCCAGTGCTTGCCGCTCTGAATGAAAATGAGCCGTTGCTCTTGTACATCACGGCCACAGGTCAAGTTGTCAGCACTGTCCTCACAGTCGAGCGAGAAGAACAGGGCAAGGCTTACAAAATGCAACGCCCAGTCTATTATATTTCTGAAGTTCTGACTCCGTCCAAGCAGAGGTATCCTCATTACCAGAAGCTCGTCTACGGCATTTATCTGACTGCGAAGAAAGTATCCCATTACTTCTAGGAGCACACTATGTCAGTCGTCAGCGACGCCCCACTGTCTGAGATCATGACGGGACGCGACTGGTCGAGTGGCGAAGTGGGCTATCGAGCTTCTACCCCTGGACATCAAGTTTGAGGCGAAGAAGGCGATCAAGTCCCAAGCATTAGCCGATTTCCTAGCCGAGTGGACAGAACAGCAGCAACCGACTTAGGGTCACCTGGAACACTGGACCATGTTCTTTGACGGTTCCAAGATGCTGAATGGTTCAGGAGCTGGAGTTGTGTTAATATCCCCGAAGGGCGATCGTCTCAGATATGTTCTGTAGATTCACTTGATTCCTCCAACAACGAAGCCGAGTACGAAGCGCTCCTCTATGGTCTACGTATGGCCATCTCACTCAGCGTCCGGCGCCTGATGGTCTACGGAGACTCGGATCTAGTTGTGAACCAAGTGATGAAGGAGTGGGACATCGGAAGCCCCGCTATGACAGGATACTACAACGCAGTGAGATAGTTGGAAAAGAAATTTCAAGGTCTGGAGCTGCATCACGTTCCCCGAGCCAAGAATCAGGAGGCAGACGATCTGGCAAAAATCGGGTCCACTCGGAAATCCATACCCAGCAATGTTTGCCTCGAGCATTTACGTTCCCCGACTGTAAAAGAAGACCCCTTCACGGAAGAGCCCCCGCAAGCGGTCAGTCCGTCTGATCCGACTGAGGTTGAAGTCTCGGCAGTCATTGATTTGGTAATGGAGGTCCTAGCAATCACACTCGAGTGGACGGTGCCTTACATCGCATACCTGCTCAGGCAGGAACTTCCAGAAGACGAAGCTGAGGCCCGCCAGATTGTTAGCAGGTCCAAAGCCTTTGAAGTGGTCGGTGATCAGTTATACAGAAAGAGCGTCACCGGTGTGACTCAGCGCTGCATTTCTCCGGAAGAAGGTCGACTGCTCCTGGAGGAGATTCACTCGGGAACTTGTGGGCACCACGCGTCCTCTCGGACAATCGTGGCTAAAGCTTACCGAGCCGGTTTCTTCTGGCCCCGTGCCAATGAAGCTGCGTAGGAGATAGTCCAACACTGTGTCGGGTGCCAGTTCTATGCGAACTTATCCCACAAGCCTGCGTCTGCTCTGAAGACCATTCCACCCGTCTGGCCGTTTGCAGTCTAGGGACTCGACATGGTTGGACCCCTCCGGATAGGGGCGAGTGGATTCACTCACTTGCTGGTTGCAGTCGACAAGTTCACTAAGTGGATCGATGCCAAACCCATCAAGAAGCTAGACTCTCATACAACGATCAAGTTCATGAAGCAGATAGTATTCAGATACGGCGTGCCCCACAGCATCTTCATTGACAAAGGTTCAAACTTCGACTCGGAAGAGTTCAGGACATTCTGTGCCGGCCAGGGTACCCGAGTCGATTATGCATCTGTGGCGCACCCGCAGTCGAATGGACAAGCGGAGAGAGCAAATGGACTGATACTTCAGGGGTTAAAGCTGCGACTCATGCGCGATTTGGATCATGCAGCTGGAGCCTGGGTCACCGAGTTGCCATCGGTTCTCTGGGGCTTGAGGACGACCCCCAACCGGTCCACCAATCGTACTCCCTTCTTCATGGTGTACGGAGCTGAAGCCGTCCTGCCGAGTGACTTGCTCCATAATTTACCCCGAGTGGAACTGTACTCTGAAGCTGAAGCAGAGCAAGCACGGCAAGACGCCGTCTGTGACACCCTGGTTTTTGGCAACTTTTTCTTTTCGAAATCTTTTTGGCTTTATTTGCAATCTGGTTGGATTTTGAACCTTTTCAGTTGACTTTGGACTTATGAATTCCTCTCAGTGATCCAAAGACCTCACCATCGTGCCAACACCTTGTCACTCACCATCTGGATCAATTTCCAATTCTTTATCTTTCCCAAATATTCATTTTCTTCCTTTGGGAAAATCTGTCATCACTATGGGTTACAAAGCAACCTATAGTTCTGGTGATCAGAAAAATCCCAAATTAATCCCAGACCTTCTTGTGATCATCTACTCCCACAATCTTCAAAAACATCTCATGGTCCAGTACAAAGTTTGTTCCAGAAAACTCCATTTGCTCTCTGGACAGTACTGGTCCTTTGTGAAGGAGGTCATATTCTCCCTACTCAATTAATTCCCAGAAAATTCCCTGAGATATTAGGGAACCTATCTTTCCACAACATCTAAAAATATCATCTTGTCCAGTACAAATTTTCATCACCAATATTCTGCCAAGTTTCTGTCCAATTGGAACCTCTGTGAAGGAAGTACCAGCTAGATGTATCCAATTGATCTGAAATTTTTATGGCATCTTCTCCTCACCAAATAACCCTGCCACACCAAATTTCAGCCCCAGAAGATCAACCAGATGAGTTCATCAAGCTCATCTCTGTTTCTGGTTCAGTACGGCACTTCTACATGAACTATATTCAATTCTTGATGAAATCTTCTCAAACTTGGTCAGATTGGAGTCCTTCCAACAGAGATCATCCCAGACATCTCCTCTAGCTCCATCTCCAGCTCACCTTTTCTCTAGATCCCTCTCAATTTTGCTGTCAGGAACTGTGGCTGAAGCTACACTTCTCAGCAGAGTGAACCTAGCCGGACCAGAGGCACAGGGAGGCTAGATGATCAAAGGAGAAGGCACTAGACATGATGCGCTGGACTTGGAGGACCTCGAGACATCACTTCCCGTGGTGAGCACGGTACTGGCATGCCAGTACGCGTGCTCTGCATCTCGCCGGTGACGGCCGAGGTCATTCGAGTGAGCTCTCGCTGCCATTTCATGTCTGGGAGTGCCGACATCGTCGATGCCGTCCACGTAGCCCTCTCCCGATCCTTCTCCTCGCCGGAATCGCCCTCGCCGGCCGCCACGGCACCCGGGCACTGTGCCGCCCGTGGCTGCACTGTGGCGTGCGGCGCGTTTTCTTCCTCCACTACCCGCCATTGGCCGCCTTAACTCCTCTGCCCTCTCCCATCGCGTCGCCCGCAAGCAGCCAGCCAGCGTGGCGTATCATCGCCGGCGACGTAGCCCGAGTCCCGGCCGTTCCAGAGAGCTCCTCCCCCTCCTATAAATACTCCTCCCCGGCCTCTCCCGAGCTCCTCATCCACCTCATCCACCTCCTAATCGACCTTCCCGAGCCCGAGCCAAGGCCGAGAGGCCCTCTGGCCTCGCATCTCGCCGGAGCACCGCCGCCACCCGAGCTCTGCCTCCCGGCCGTTCTACTCCTCCCCGATCTCCACCGACTGCACCCGCGAGTTCACCTCGCTCCACTGACCCAGCCCAAGCCCTTTCCCGGTCGAATTGCTGTCGGAGTCGCCGTCTTCGACGACACCCGAGCGCCGCCGCCGCCGGAGAGGAAGGGGACGACGTCGTCCGGCCGTCTCTCGCGAAGCCATGGGTACGTGCGCGTTCATCCCGGAGTGCTCAATCCATTCCCTCTCTCCCCCGACCTCGCCGCCGTCTGTATGGCCGGTGAGCGTCGCCGGAGCTCCGCCGTCTCTGTTTCCCTCCCCTCTCCCTTTTAAATCTAACGCTGGGGCCCGCCAGTCAGCGACACGCCGAAGCAGTAAGTGGAGGCGCCCCTCCACTTTACGCCTTCGACGTGGCCCCCTGAGGTTTTTCTGATTTTTCTGTTTAATCCAGATTTTGACCAGAACTTTGACCCTTAATAACTTTTTAACCATAAGTCCAAATCAATTGATTCTTTTTGCTCTGAGTTTGTCCTGAGCTCCTCTATTTGCTTGCAAAATTTGGTATTTTCCCCATGCACACAGAATTGCTGGTGAACAGAACAGTAGTATGTGACATTTTCGATTGCTTTTTAAAAATATTTTCAGAAGGAAATAACTTTGGATTTGAAGCCCAGGAGTTTGTGGACAACCCAACAGAGCAAGGCAAGCCATGTCATCCATTGCATGAAGCATTTCAATAGTGTTGGTTATTTAATTGAATTTGATGCATTATTTTAATATGTGATAATCCATAGTAATTTATTTAACTGCATAGCTATTGCCATGTTAATTTACTTGCAATTAAATACCCATAATGGTTAAATTCTTGACAACACTAAACATAGTTGGTTGATCAAGAGCCACCTACCCGGACTTTTCCGTGCAGCCACATTTGCCGGTATGGGATGGCCTTGACTTGGTCTGGCTTTGTGCTCTTTTATCGGTACCACCAAACTAGGGAGGGTTATGCGTGCGTGCTGCCCTGATCAGGTAGACGACGATAATCCTGTGAGCCCAGTTGAGTTATTTTGCCGGCGTCCCCGTTTGGAACAGTTAGTGGCCACGACGGTGGCAGGTGTCACGGGGTGACACAGGGGCCACCCAGGGCATGACCCTGGGAGGGTATGATTGTCGGTGGTGCCATAGAGGGGTCACGGGTCAGACATGTTTCGTTGGAGCACCACCGGTCCACCCGAATGGGATCACGAGGCCAGGTACTCCATAGTGTGGGTAAAGTGCGCAACCTCTACAGAGTGTAAGAATCTATTCGAATAGGCGCGTCCACGGTATTGGACAGTCCGTTTAGGCCTCTCTAGGGTGGTCAACTGTAATGATAATAATGATGGAAGAACTTGTATTATGTTCGGAAGTGCTCTGTGGATGGTGAGCATTCCGAGGATTGTGGAACAACCCAGATGAGAGTAAGTTTGTACTGGGTACCAGTATGTGAGCAATCTTAGCACTTAATCTGTTATTGCCATGCTATTGTTTGCTGCATTGTTTTGGTTGCCATGAGCTTGCGAGTACATTCCAAGTACTCACCTGGCGTATCATGCCAGATGCAGAAGAAGCCGAGGACGGAGGTCCCGAAGGTTCGTGCTACGCTAACTAGGCCGTGTCCAGAGCAGTGTCCCTGTGGATGGAGTTTCCCGCGCTATGTTCCGCTATGCCATAGTCTACCCAGTAGTATCGAGGCCCTGCTATGTTCCATAAATAATGTAGATATTGTCATAGCACGTGTAGTGCTTCTGGTCTCGCTATCATGTACATTATGAGGTTGTACTCGAGATATTTTAATAAAGTTCAGTTCAGTTCTGTTCCAAGTTGTTGTTTGTTTCCAGAAGACATGATCTCTGGGTTGGAAACACTGGTAAACCGGTTCTCTAAGCCGGGGTGCCACAACGCTTGGTATCAGAGCCGTGCTGACTGTAGGACACCCTAGTTAACCCTGTGCTAGAACCGCGAGTAGTTTAGAGTCTTGGTGTGTCTTGCTTGCTGCATCTGATTGTTGCATTTGATTGCCTGCATTGCATGGCATGCATATAGTTCTTATTGTGCTAACCGCTGGTTTGATGAGTGTAGATGGCACCAGTTCCGTACCACTATCACCACGAGCCAGCACCGTTCACTTTTCCAGTACTGCTTTGTAGCGTCTGGCTTCGGCTGTATCCCAACGGCGAAGACCCAGTGTTCCAGGTGTTCCGAGAGCAGCTTGCTGGCTCAGTGTACGAGTATCACGCGGAAGCCTTCCTCACTATGAGTTCAGATATTGGAAGCTACTCCCGTTCTTCCAAGGGCGGAACTGCTTCTACTCCAGAGTTGGCGATCTAGTTTGCTGCGATGGAGGCTCTCACTGACTTGCGCTTCCACGAGGTCGAGATGCAGACTCATCCAGGTTTCTTTCACTACCCCACCCTGTCGCCTACGACAGGGCGAGTCCTTTTTGCACCCGTTGATCCGGCGAGTGATCGTGCTACTGGTGTTTTATCTCATTATCTGAACGCCAATTACCGTATGATCACTTCTCTAGCCGAGGAGCTGACTTCTGCTTGTGAGGCACTTGCGGCCGTTGCGACAGCACAGTCTCCTCCTCCACCTCCGTTTTCTCCTATGTATACTCCACCCATTCCACCTTCCGACACTCCTTCTAGTTCGTTCGGACCGCCAGGCTTTTCGTCTGGTAGCCGACATGAGACCTCGTCAGAGTGGGCCTCACTCCTAGCTACTCCAGCTGCCCCGATGCTGCGACGTCGTGCTTCTTCTCCTTCAGAAGGAGAACCTTCCCGCCAGCGTCGTCGTGTTTCCTTTGATCCGGAGGCCGAGGTGAACATCATCAGCTCAGATTCCGAGACAGGATCAGACGACGAGGAGTCTTCAGTGTACCAGTGCTCGTGCCACCGGTGTCACTAGAGCAGAGGCTTGAGTTTCAGTACATGCATCATAGCATCCCTGCATGTGTCAACTGCCATATTAGCAGTCTAGTCATGATCATTCCCCTACTAGCTTGTCATGTATGATGTTGGGTTGCCTTGTATAATTATGTTCCTTTCTTTATTCGCTCTTTTTATTTGGCTTCTTTTCCTGGTGTCATACTACCCTGCTTTTCCTCATCGATTCGGTATTTTGCTATGGGAACAAAATTTAGGATGAAGAGGTGTAGTACTCAAGGCGGCGATGGAACTCCCGTTCGTCGATCCGCCAGGCAGGCAGGACAGCCACCAGAAGATTTGCCACCTCCACCCCCACAGACACCAACCACTGATCAAATTATGAGAATGTTCGAAGATAAAAGAAACCAAGATCTTATGGAATTTCTAAAAAGTATGCAGACTATGGTGGGTCAGAACAACCATAATGGGACACACTCTAAGCTGTCTGATTTTCAGCGAACCAAGCCACCCAGTTTTGGTCAAGCTGTGGATCCAATGGAAGCTGATGACTGGCTGAGGACTATGGAAAAGAAACTGGACATAGCCCGCTGTGATGAGGCAGATAAGGTTCCTTTCGTCACTCACTACCTGGAAGGACCAGCAACCATCTGGTGGGACAACACAAAAATGTTATGGCCTTCTGGAGAGGATATTTCCTGGGAAAAATTCAAAGAGGCATTCCGCAAGTATCATATTCCTGAGGGCATAATGAAGGTGAAGCAGAGGGAATTTCTTGCTCTTACTCAAGGGAATATGTCAGTGGGTGAGTATCTGAACAAGTTCAATAATCTGGCACGGTACTCTACCCATGAAGTGTCCACCGAAGAAAGGAAGATTGACCGATTCCTCGGAGGGCTGAATCATACCCTCCATTGTCAGCTTTGTATGCTGGACTTCCCTGACTTCCAGACTCTGGTAAACAAGGCCTTCATAGCTGAACGAGAGCATAAGTCAGGATATAATGATCACAAGCGGAAGTATGAACCCAAGAAGGACAACCGTGAGCAGTTTGTGCAGAAGCCACGTATCTGGCAGCCAAATTCATCTGAATACAAGCCTGCATGGAACAATGGCAACAACAGCAATAAGCCTGTCAGCCAAGACAAGACCTTCGGCAAACAGCCAGTGCTGGAGGACTGCCGCCGCAACAACACATGCTTCACTTGTGGCCAGAGCGGGCACTACTCCAAGCAATGCCCCGCAAGAAATGGGAAGCCACCATCCGACTTCAAGCCACAAGTCAACAGTGTTGGACGCCGCTCCAATACGAACTTCTACCGCGGCCAAGTCCATCATATCTCCGCCGAGGAAGCCCGCGAAGCACCAGATGTGGTCCTTGGTATGTTTTCTGTTAACAACATACCCGCAATAATTTCATTTGACTCTGGGGCTTCTCATTCGTTTATTTCGCGGAGTTTTGCCACCTTGCACAAATTTTTCCCCTTCTCTTTTGGACAAAATCATGGTGGTACAATCCCCTGGCTCCATGCTCAGAACAAATGTGATATACAAGAATCTGGAAATCTTGATACATGATGTGAAGTTTCTAGCCACTCTCGTTGCCATTGAATCCCCGGGACTGGATATAATACTGGGAATGGATTGGTTGGTACCACACCAGGTGTGTATCAACTGTGCCACCAGGAAAGTGACATTGGTTAACCCGGCAGGCCAAACAGTGCAATTCACTGCCAGGAGAGTGATGTCAAAGAAAGGAATGGCATTCAAAGCCACAGCTACAGACATAAGTCTGATTCCGGTAGTCAGCGAATTTCCGGACGTATTTCCAGAAGAGATACCGGGAATGCCACCTGATCGGGAACTAGAATTTGCTATTGAGGTTGTTCCCGGAACTGCTCCAATATACAAGAAGTACTACCGCATGCCTTCCCCAGAGTTGGTGGAATTGAAGAAACAGTTGGATGAATTATTACAGAAAGGGTATATTCGTCCAAGCACTTCACCGTGGGGATCACCCGTGCTGTTTGTCAAGAAGAAGGATAGCAGCCTATGAATGTGCGTAGACTACCGCCAACTGAATGAGGTCACCATCAAAAATAAATATCCGCTCCCCCGCATTGATGATTTGTTTGACCAGTTGAACGGAGCCCGGGTATTTTCTAAGATTGACCTCCGAACGGGGTATCATCAGCTAAAAATCAGGAAAGAGGATATCCCCAAGACAGCCTTTACTACCAGATATGGTCTGTATGAATTTACAGTCATGTCATTTGGGCTGAGCAATGCTCCAGCATATTTCATGAGCATGATGAATAAAGTCTTCAAGGACTTTCTAGACAAATTTGTGGTAGTATTCATCGATGATATTCTCATCTACTCCAGAGATGAAGAGGAGCACACGCAACATCTCCGTACTATCCTGGAAAGACTAAGGACCCATCGCTTGTATGCCAAATTTAGTAAATGCGAATTTTGGCTAAGAGAGGTGGGATTTCTGGGACATATTCTGTCAGAACAAGGTGTGGCTATCGACCCCAGTAAAGTGACCGCGGTATTAAACTGGAAGACCCCATCCACAGTAACAGAAGTCCGTAGCTTTCTGGGATTGGCAGGCTACTACCGTCGCTTCATCGAAGGCTTCTCAAAAATAGCCAAGCCATTGACAGAACTGTTGAAAAAGAACCACAAATTTGCCTGGACGGAAGAATGTGACAGCAGCTTTATGGAGCTAAAGATGAGGCTAACCACCTCCCCTGTCTTAGTTCTTCCGGACATTCACAAGAGCTTCGACATATATTGTGATGCTTCCAGGCGTGGAATCGGCTGCGTGTTAATGCAAGAGGGAAAGGTTGTAGCCTATGCATCCAGACAGCTACGACCTCATGAAAAGAACTACCCCACTCATGATTTGGAATTGGCAGCCGTGGTACATGCACTAAAGATTTGGAGGCATTACCTCATTGGGCAGCGATGTGAAATATACACGGACCACAAGAGTCTCAAGTATATTTTCACTCAACCTGATCTTAATCTCAGACAGAGAAGATGGCTTGAATTGGTCAAGGATTATGACCTTGGGATAAATTATCATCCGGGAAAAGCCAATGTGGTCGCCGATGCCCTCAGCAGAAAGCAAGGTACCCTGAATGCACTCATGGAGGGAATGCATCCGAGGCTGCGAGAAGAATTTGCCAGGTTGAATATGGTATTATGCGGCCCAACTAGCCCGGATACAATAGAAATTATTCCAACACTTATGGAAGAAATTAAAGCGGCTCAGAAATCAGACCAAGAAATACAAGAGATCAGAGAGCGCATTCCGCTAGGAAAGGCCAAGTCCTTCCGAATTGATGACCAGGACACTGTATGGTTTGAGAACCGAATCTGTGTACCCGATCAAGACAGCTTGAGGCAGCAAATACTCAGAGAGGCACATGAATCTGCATATTCTATCCATCCGGGAGGAACAAAAATGTACCAGGACTTGTGAGAAACCTTTTGGTGGCCAGGAATGCGAAGGGACATTGCATACTATGTCGCCTGTTGTGACATCTGCAACAGAGTCAAGGCTGAACACCAGAAACCCGCTGGGCTACTGCAACCTTTACTAGTTCCCCAGTGGAAATGGGATGACATATGCATGGACTTCATTGTTCGATTACCCAAGTCCACAAGAGGACATGATGCTATCTGGGTCATCGTGGATATACTTACGAAAGTGGCTCACTTCCTTCTGGTAAAGACCACTTTCAATGCGAATCAGCTCGCACAGCTCTATATGTCCCGGATAGTCAGCCTTCATGGAGTACCCAAGTCTATCACATCAGATAGAGGCTTCCTGTTTACCTCAGCATTTTGGCTGCGACTGCATCAAGCCCTGGGAACTGTGCTAAAACATAGTACGGCATATCATCCACAGACAGATGGGCAGACTGAACGTGTGAATCAGATATTGGAAGATATGCTTCGGTCCTGTGCTCTCGCCCATGGACCCAAATGGGAGGATAGCCTACCTTATGTAGAATTCTCCTACAATAACAGTTATCAGTCAAGTCTCAAGATGTCACCATTTGAAGCTCTGTACGGACGGAAATGTTGCACTCCTTTAAATTGGTCTCAGACAGGAGACAGCGGTATCTTCGGCACAGATTTGATGCTCGAGGCTGAGAAACAAGTCAAGGATATCCAGGAGCGTCTTCGAGCAGCCAAGTCCCGTCAAAAGAGTTACTATGACCCGAAGCATCGGGAAGTAACTTTTGAACCAGGAGACTATGCGTATCTCCGAGTTACCCCCATGAAAGGAATAAAAAGGTTTCACACCCGAGGAAAGCTTGCACCAAGGTATATCGGACCCTTTCCAGTCATGGCTAGAAGAGGCAGAGTGGCATATCAGCTAGAGTTACCACCAGAATTGTTGGACATTCACGACGTCTTCCACATATCACAGCTAAGAAAGTGCATTGCACCTCCGATCAAGCAGGCAGATATGAGTGAGCTGGAATTGACCAAAGATCTGACATACGAGGAAAGACCTGTCAGAATATTGGATGAGATGGAAAGGACTACCAGGAGTAAGACAATTAAGTTTTACAAGGTACTGTGGGATCATCATACTGAGGAAGAGGCTACCTGGGAAAGAGAAGATTTTCTGAGATCAGCCTATCCACACTTGTTCCCTGAGCAACCGAATCTCGAGGACGAGATTCATTCTAAGGGGGGTAGGTTTGTGACACCCTGGTTTTTGGCAACTTTTTCTTTTCGAAATCTTTCTGGCTTTATTTGCAATCTGGTTGGATTTTGAACCTTTTCAGTTGACTTATGACTTATGAATTCCTCTCAGTGATCCAAAGACCTCACCATCATGCCAACACCTTGTCACTCACCATCTAGATCAATTTCCAATTCTTTATTTTTCCCAAATATTCATTTTCTTCCTTTGGGAAAATCCGTCATCACTATGGGTTACAAAGCAACCTATAGTTCTGGTGATCAGAAAAATCCCAAATTAATCCCAGACCTTGTCATCATCTACTCCCACAATCTTCAAAAACATCTCATGGTCCAGTACAAAGTTTATTCCAGAAAACTCCATTTGCTCTCTGGACAGTACTGGTCATTTGTGAAGGAGCTTATATTTTCCCTACTCAATTAATTCCCAGAAAATTCCCTGAGATATTAGGGAACCTATCTTTCCACAATATCCAAAAATATCATCTTGTCCAGTACAAATTTTCATCACCAATATTCTGCCAAGTTTCTGTCCAATTGGAACCTTTGTGAAGGAAGTACCAGCTAGAGGTATCCAATTGATCTGAAATTTTTATGGCATCTTCTCCTCACCAAATAACCCTGCCACACCAAATTTCAGCCCCAGAAGATCAACCAGATGAGTGCATCAAGCTCATCTCTGTTTCTGGTTCAGTACAACACTTGTACATGAACTATATTCAATTCTTGATGAAATCTTCTCAAACTTGGTCAGATTGGAGTCCTTCCAACATAGATCATCCCAGACATCTCCTCTAGCTCCATCTCCAGCTCACCTCTTCTCTAGATCCCTCTCAATTTTGCTGTCAGGAATTGTAGCTGAAGCTACACTTCACAACAGAGTGAACCTAGCCGAACCAGAGGCATAGGGAGGCTAGATGATCAAAGGAGAATGCACTAGACATGATGCGCTGGATTTGACGACCTCGAGACATCACTTCCCGTGGTGAGCACGGTACTAGCATGCTAGTACGCGTGCTCTGTATCTCGCCGGCGACAGCCGAGGTCATTCTAGTGACCTCTCGCTGCCATTTCATGTATGGAAGTGCCGACATCGTCGATGCCGTCCACGTAGCCCTCTCCCGATCCTTCTCCTCGCCGGAATCGCCCTCGCCGGCCGCCACGGCACCCGGGCACTGTGCCGCCCGTGGCTGCACTGTGGCGTGCGGCGCGTCTTCTTCCTCCACTACCCGCCACTGGCCGCCTTAACTCCTCTGCCCTCTCCCATCGCGTCACCCGCAAGCAGCCAGCCAGCGCGGCGTACCATCGCCGGCGACGTGGCCCGAGTCCCGGCCATACCAGAGAGCTCCCCCCTCCTATAAATACTCCTCCCCGGCCTCTCCCGAGCTCCTCATCCACCTCATCCACCTCCTAATCGACCTCCTCGAGCCCGTGCCAAGGCCGAGAGGCCCTCTGGCCTCGCATCTCGCCGGAGCACCGCCGCCACCCGAGCTCTGCCTCCCTGCCTTTCTACTCCTCCCCGAGCTCCACCGACTGCACCCGCGAGTTCACCTCGCTCCACTGACCCTGCCCAAGCACTTGCCCGGTCGAATTGCTGCCGGAGTCGCCGTCTCCGACAACACCCGAGCGCCGCCGCCGCCGGAGAGGAAGGGGACGACGTCGTCCGGCCGTCTCTTGCGAAGCCACGGGTTCGTGCGTGCTCATCTCAGAGTGCTCGATCCATTCCCTCTCTCCCCCGACCTCGCCGCCGTCTGTATCGCCGGCGAGCGTCGCCGGAGCTCCGCAGTCTCTGCTTCCCTGCCCTCCCCCTTTTAAACCTGACGCTGGGGCTCACCAGTCAGTGACACGCCGAAGCGGTAAGTGGAGGCGCCCCTCCACTTTACGCCTTCGACGTAGCCCCCTGAGGTTTTTCTGATTTTTCTGTTTAATCCAAATTTTGACCAGAACTTTGACCCTTGATAACTTTTTAACCATAAGTCCAAATCAATTGATTCTTTTTTGCTCTGAGTTTGTCCTGAGCTCCTCTATTTGCTTGCAAAATTCGGTATTTTTCCCATGCACACAGAATTTCTGGTGAACCGAACAGTAGTATGTGACATTTTCGATTGCTTTTTAAAAATATTTTCAGAAGGAAATAACTTTGGATTTGAAGCCCAGGAGTTTGTGGACAACCCAACAGAGCAAGGCAAGCCATGTCATCCATTGCATGAAGCATTTCAATAGTGTTGGTTATTTAATTGAATTTCATGCATTATTTTAATATGTGATAATCCATAGTAATTTATTTAACTGCATAGCTATTGCCATGTTAATTTACTTGTAATTAAATACCCATACTGGTTAAATTCTTGACAACACTAAACTTAGTTGGTTGATTAAGAGCCACCTACCCGGACTTTTCCGTGCAGCCACATTTGCCGGTATGGGACGGCCTTGACTTGGTCTGGCTTTGTGCTCTTTTATCGGTACCACCAAACTATGGAGGGTTATGCGTGCGTGCTGCCCTGATCAGGTAGACGACGATAATCCTGTGAGCCCAGTTGAGTTATTTTGCCGGCGTCCCCGTTTGGGACAGTTAGTGGCCACGACGGTGGCAGGTGTCACGGGGTGACACAGGGGCCACCCAGTACATGACCCTGGGAGGGTATGATTGTTAGTGGTGCGATAGAGGGGTCACGGGTCAGGCAGGTTTCGTTGGAGCACCACCGGTCCACCCGAATGGGATCACGAGGCCAGGTACTCCATAGTGTGGGTAAAGTGCGCAACCTCTGCAGAGTGTAAGAATCTATTCGAATAGCCGCGTCCACGGTATTGGACAGTCCGTTTAGGCCTCTCTAGGATGGTCAACCGTAATGATAATAATGATGGAAGAACTTGTCTTATGTTCGGAAGTGCTCTGTGGATGGTGAGCATTCCGAGGGTTATGGAACAACCCAGATGAGAGTAAGTTGGTACTGGGTACCAGTATGTGAGCAATCTAAGCACTTAATCTATTATTGCCATGCTATTGTTTGCTGCATTGTTTTTGGTTGCCATGAGCTTGCGAGTACATTCCAAGTACTCACTTGGCGTATCATGCCAGATGCAGGAGAAGCCGAGGACGGAGGTCCCGAAAGTTCGTGCTACGCTAACTAGGCCGTGTCCACAGCAGTGTCCCTGTGGATGGAGTTTCCCGCGCTATGTTCCGCTACGCCGTAGTCTACCCAGTAGTATCGAGGCCCCGCTATGTTCCAAAAATAATGTAGATATTGTCATAGCACGTACAGTGCTTCTGGTCTCGCTATCATGTACATTATGAGCTTGTACTCGAGATATTTTAATAAAGTTCAGTTCAGTTCTGTTCCAAGTTGTTGTGTGTTTCCAGAAGACATGATCTCTGGGTTGGAAACACTGGTAAACCGGTTCTCTGAGCCGGGGTGCCACACCGTCGATCTCTTGGAGGGGGAAAGGGAGATGGCTCTGACTCGTTTGACCATTTATCAGCAAGATCTACGACGTTTTCACAGCAGGCACGTCCGAAGTCGGACCTTTCAAGAAGGAGATCTTGTCCTCCGAGTGGATCAACAGCGACCACACAAGCTTGCTCCCGCGTGGGAAGTCCCCTTCATCATGTCAAAGCTTCTGCACAACGGAGCATACCGCCTGTACAACCCGCAGAAGCAAATAGACGAGCCCCGTGCTTGGAATGCAGATTTGCTGCGACGATTTTATACTTGATGATGAGATGTAATAAAAAGTACTCGAGTGACATTTGATGAATAAAATCATGACTTTTCCAGTTCTACGTTGAAGTTCGCTCGTACGCATTCTCTGGCTTACAACCCCCAGTGGGTGTATGCCGTTCAACTTAGCTGCAAACCAGTTTTTGCCTAAGTTAAAAACTACTCCGAGTGATGAGCAACCCTCTCACTCGGGGGCTTGGCTGCAAACCAGTTTTCGCCCAAGTCTAAAATGCTACTCTGAGTGAAGAGCAACCCTCTCACTCAGGGGCTTGGCTGCGGACCAGCTTCCGCCCAAGTTAAACGCTACTCCGAGTGAAGAGCAACCCTCTCACTAGGGGGCTTGGCTGCGGACCAGCTTCCACCCAAGTTAAAAACTACTCCGAGTGATGAGCAACCCTCTCACTCGGGGGCTTGGCTGCGAACCAGTTTTCGCCCAAGTCTACAACGCTACTCCGAGTGAAGAGCAACCCTCTCACTCGGGGGCTTGGCTGCGGACCAGCTTCCGCCCAAGTTAAAAACTACTCCGAGTGACGAGCAACCCTCTCACTCGGGGGCTTGGCTGCGAACCAGTTTTCGCCCAAGTCTAAAACGCTACTCCGAGTGAAGAGCAACCCTCTCACTCGGGGGCTTGGCTGCGGACCAGCTTCCGCCCAAGTTAAATGCTACTCCGAGTGAAGAGCAACCCTCTCACTCAGGGGCTTGGCTGCGGACCAGCTTCCGCCCAAGTTAAAGACTACTCCGAGTGACGAGCATCCCTCTCACTCGGGGGCTTGGCTGCGAACCAGTTTTCACCCAAGTCTAAAACGCTACTCCGAGTGAAGAGCAACCCTCTCACTCGGGGGCTTGGCTGCGGACCAGCTTCCGCCCAAGTTAAACGCTACTCCGAGTGAAGAGCAACCCTCTCACTCGGGGGCTTGGCTACGGACCAGCTTCCTCCCAAGTGAAAAACTACTTCGAGTGACGAGCAACCCTCTCACTCGGGGGCTTGGCTGTGAACCAGTTTTCGCCCAAGTCTAAAACGCTACTCCGAGTGAAGAGGAACCCTCTCACTCGGGGGCTTGGCTGCGGACCAGCTTCCGCCCAAGTTAAACGCTACTCCGAGTGAAGAGCAACCCTCTCACTCGGGGGCTTGGCTGCGGACCAGCTTCTGCCCAAGTGAAAAACTACTCCGAGTGACGAGCAACCCTCTCACTCGGGGGCTTGGCTGCGAACCAGTTTTTGCCCAAGCCTAAAACACTACTCCGAGTGGCGAGCTATCCTCTCACTCGGGGGCTTGGCTGTGAACCAGCTTCCGCCCAAGCCAAAACACAGTTCAAAGATACGAAAGACTCAAAGGAAAGCATTCGATTAACTCTAGCAGTTCAAAAGCGAATACGAGTACTCGGGCCCAGAGCCCGAAAGAGTTTAACGATTACAATTCCACTCGGCATACCGAGGTTAATGGATAAGACTTAGTTTTTTCTCGCCCCTGAAGGGCTGGCTGGTTCAACGAAAACATCCAAGTCGATGCCGTCTGCAATCCGAGTGGCCGCTTCGATGAATGTCTCCATGAAGTCCTTGAACCGGAGTTTCTTCGTGTTGGCAACTTGGAGAGTCTTCAGTTTCTCCTCCTTGGCCTCCTTGCAATGCACTCGGACCAGGGAGAGCGCCACATCAGCCCCGCAGCGAGCAGCCGACTTCTTCCACGCTTGCACCCGACTGGGGATCTCGTTGAGGCGAGTCATCATCGCCTCTAGATCGGTATCGAAGGTGTCTTCAGGCCATAACTCCTTGTCGATTCTCCCAAGTGCACCCCGCAGACGGATGATGTACGCTTGGACGTCTTCGATGCGGGTTTCCACCCGCTGGATGCCCAGAGCAGCCTTGTCACTGACGAGTGACCTCGAAGGATCCAGATCCCTCTCGATTCTGTCAGTTTCCAGATCAAAGTCTCGACAGTACTCTGTGAAGAAGGAAAGAAGAGAGTCGAACATCAGAATGCAAGAAGTTCACTCGGAGATAAGTTGAAGTGCACTCAGACGCTATAAGTTACCTGCAAGCTTGGTGTACATCTCCTCCGTGAACTCCTCTATATGCTTCTCCAGGGCGTTCTTCTTCTCGATCAACTGGGCGACCTTCTCATTCAGAGTCTCCTTCTCTTTCTCGAAGGCTTCCGCCTGGGCCTTGAGCTTGCCATCCCACTCGGTCTGCTGCTTCTTGAGCTTGAGCACCTCCTTCTTCAGCGATGTGTTCTCTACTTCAAGCTTCCCGAGTGAGGCCAGCTTCTCTTCGGCAGCCTTGGTCTTTTCCTTCGCCACTTTTTGAGCCCCCGCCAGCTCGTTGTCCTTACTCTCGAGTGCCTGCTTCATAGTTTCTAAAGAAACAGAGGTTCTGAGCCGAACTTGGAGTTGATGGTTTTCACTACGCACATCTGTCGAGTGAAGTCACTCGGTTCAAGGAACGATGAGAGATGGAAGCAAAATGCTCGGTAATTGGAGCTTACCTCCCATGGTCCTGAGTTCTGCCTGAGCGCGCGCCGTGTTCCTCTTCTCCACCTCCAAATCAACTCGGAGCTGAGCCGTCTCCTTCTCCAATGCCACGTACTGAGTCCCAAGCTCGCAAGTTTTCTAACATGCAAGAGAGAACGGTTAATGTCAAGAAGCATCCTGAAGTACCATTCGACAAAGGAGGAACAAGCTTGATCAGTATCAGATCCTAAGTTCTAAGACTTCCGCCGACTGTGCGTAGTCGACGGTAGTCTCGGGGACTACACCCAGTGGGTGCACTCAGCGTGCCCCCACTGGAATGGTATCCACTCGGAATGGTCCGCCCGATCCGAGTGATGGCCAAACACGAAGCAACAAGACAAAAAAAAGTTTCGAGTGCCCAGAGATCGACACTCCTGGAAGGAACAAGCTTGACCATTATTAGGTCCTAAGTTCTAAGACTTCCGCCGACTGCCTGCAGTCGACGGCAGTCTCGGGGACTACACCCAGTGGGTGCACTCAGCGTGCCCCCATTGGAGCGGTATTCACTCGGAACGGTCCGCCCGAACCAAGTGATGGCCGAAAGCAAAAAAAAAACAACAACAACATAACAAAGTCTAAGTTCTAAGACTCCCGCCGACTGCCTGCAGTCGACGGCAGTCTTGGGGACTACACCCAGTGGGTGCACTCAGCGTGCCCCTACTGGAGCGGTATCCGCTCGGAACGGTCCGCCCGATCCGAGCGATGGCCGAACACAAAAAACACCCAGTGGGTGTATCGGTTATTTTCCAACTGAAATTCCTACTGAAGAAAAACAACTTGGAGATCGACTTACAAGAGCACTTACTCGAACGTTCTCCTGGAGGGCAGCACTGGCATTGTATGCCAGCTTGCTAGCTGTGCACACCTCCTTGAGCCTCTGGGTCATCAGTTCCGCGTGGATCATCGTCTCCTTGCTGGCCCCAGTTTGGTCCTCCGGCACCTTGTATAGACTGAAGATGTTGACAGAAGGTGTTGGAGCCGTAGCCAGGGCAATCGACAGAGCCGCGACAGAACCAGCCCCGGCCTGAGAAGAACCCTGCCCCAGAGGCACAGTCATGGCAGGTGCGGGAAGAACTTGAGGCGCTCCGCTCGGCGGCGTCCTCTGTGTGGTGGCCTGGGGAGCAATCCGAGCAGCAGTTCCCTTCTCGGCGTCCTTCCACGACAGCTCTTCATCATCATCTCCGACATGGATGACCTCTGCAAGCACTACGTTCACTCGGTGCAATCAGTCGCAATGCACAATTCAATCGAATGAAGACATTTCAGTCGAATGACAAGTTGCAGTAAAAATGAAGTTATTGTTACCTCTTTGAGAAGTGGCCGCGTCTGCCGTCTCAACTTCGGTGCGGTCCTCATCAATCTGCATGGGAGACGTCGTCGAGGTTGCAGCATTGGTTCATAAGATTCACTTGGTCAAAAGAATCACAAAAGTTGGCAAAGACAGAAAAGAAAAGCTGAGAAGGATACACACGTTGAGGCGACAGGCACAACGACCTTGATTCGGGGCAGAGCCTTCCGAGGCTTGGGGGAAGCGACCTTAGGCTGCTTGGCGGCCTTCTCAGTTGGTGCAGGCGTCGGCGTCCGAGCGCGCTTCGGAGCCTTAGCACTCGGAACCGCCTCCTTCTCCGAGCCTGCACTCAGATCCTGGGCTCGTTTGGAGCCATGCTCGTAACCCAGCTCCGGAGATAGAGAAGACTAGTCATCGTCGCTCCCATCCGAGTCCTCACTTTCCTCCTCGCTGTCCTCCGCGTAGCTGCCCCCGGCGCTGCCATGCTCGCTCTCCGCGCCTCCGACAAGTTGTTCTCCATTCGGCACAGGCGATAACATCTTCTGGAATTCCTGCAAGACACAAAGATCAGAGACAGTCGGTTCAGTCAGATTACTCAGTTCATTCGGAACATTTGCGCATATGTGATTCACTCGGAAATTCATGTCATACCTCCAACGGCAGGTTGTTGACGTCGAAGGGCGGGATCCATCTCGACCCTCGCGGATTGTCTCATGCGCCAGTGATGCACTTGATCCACTGTTCCACGTCTTTCGCCTCGACGTCTTCCGGATGCACTCGGGTCGGATCACTGGGCCCAGTGTAGAGCCACATGGGGTGAGCCCGCTCCTGCAGCGGCTGGATTCTCCGACTGAGAAATACCTCCAGAAGGTCTAGGCCAGTCAATCCACCCTGAATCAGACTAACCACGGCAGTCATCAAGATCGATATGTCCGTCTTCTCCTTTTTATCAACTGTCAGCGAGGGAGGAGACTGAATCCTCTCGGTCGTGTAAGGAGGGAGGCCAGTCGACGAGCCCGAGCACGGCAGGTCATTGCAGTAGAACCAGGACGACTGCCAGCCCCTCACCGAGTCAGGAAAAGACATGGATGGGAATGCACTCTTACCCCTCATCTGAATACCTAGGCCACCGCACATCTGGGTCATGTGCGTCCTCTCTCCATTCGGGCCAACCTTCCTAACCGATTGAGATCGGCACGTGAAGATATGTTTGAACAAACCCCAGTGCGGTGGACAACCCAGAAAATTCTCACACAAGGAAACGAATGCGGCAAGATACATAATAGCATTTGGAGGCAGATGGTGGAGCTGAGCACCGAAGAAGTTCAAGAATCCGCAGAGAAAGGGATGGGGTGGCATGGAGAAACCTCGCTCCACGTGCGTGGTGAGAAGCACTCGCTCCCCGGGGCGCGGCGCGGGCTTGATCTCCCCCTCCTCCGGCAGCCTCCACGTCCCGTCGCGGATCAGCCCGTCCACGACGAGCCCGTTGACGTCATCGAGCGTGGTGGTCGGCGGGATCCAGTCGCCCTGGATCCACCCGGGCGGGAGCACGGCTCGCGAGCTCGAAGCCTTCCTCCCCTTCGCCGCCTTCTTCGCCTTCTCGAGCTTAGCCGTCTTGTCCTTCACCATCGCCGCCGAACTCTCCAGCACTGAGGAAGATTTGCGCGGAGTGGGTCGCGGGAGAAGGGATCGGGCAGATTGAGGAAGTTGAGAAAAGGGGATCTGTCTCTCTCTCCCTCTCCGCCACGGCCGCCTCTTATATCGCCGCCCGCACCGCTCCCCAATCTGCGCCGCTGAACCGCGGGCCCACAGATCTCCTCAAATCGTGCCGCCGAAGATCCAGCGGTACGTGGCGAAAAGTGGGGCGAAAATCGAGGCGTCACGCCCCACTTTCCCCACTCGTTGCGCTGCAACCGTTTACGCGCGCTCAAATATGGTTTCAAATCCCGCAAAATCCGGAGTCCGGCGACCCGATCGCTCTCACTCCGAAGACGTGCCACATACGCTTGGATCCGTTCCGGCGCACGGCATATGGATATTCATTTCACTCGGATGGTAAACTACACACTCGGATGGAAACTACTCATTCGGATGAAGACTACTCATTTCACTCGGACGTCATATGGTCCAGAATCCGTGAAGGTGCGGTGTGAAGACAAGGGTGCCTAATGACCAGTTAGAGTTCTTGAGCGCCCCCATAGCGCTCAACTCGCTTGGAAATTCGCCTTGACTCGACCCGCCTACCCTCGACCGATTCGGGGGCTAATGGCGAGGGCATGTACTAGGGATAGGGTAATAAGCCTGACCTATAGACCCTACCCTAGGACACCACACGTCTTACACTGGGCCCCAGGGCCAGATCAACAACCCAGAATTCCGCAGACTGACATTCACTCGGAGTTCTACGAACCACTCGGGAGACAAGAGTTCACTCGACAGACTCGTTTCACTCGGAGCACCCAAAAGTCACTCGGCCAGAGAAGACCAGGAGTCTCCAGGAGCGCAACGGTCGGGACACACGTTCTCCTGTATTAATTGTCATCAATACGCTCATTACCTGGCGCACTTATACCCCTCTTAACCCCCTGTAATGGCTGGCGTTGATGGGAGGGCTGGCGAGACTATATAAGCCACCCCCCTGCTCCATTCCAAGGGTTCGCAACCTGTTGTAATCATACACTCAAGCAATACAGCTCCAGAGCACCGAGACGTAGGGCTATTACCTCCACCGCTGAGGGGCCTGAACTAGTAAATCCGAGTGTAACACCTGCGCCGTAGTTAGGCTCTGCCCTCTCATCCGTACCCCTACACACTACTGTCAGACTTGCACCCACGACAGTGAGCAATTCCTTCAATGCATTGGTCAACGCCGCTGGATTCTGTCCGCCTGCAAGCCGAATAGAGCTGCCCGCCTCCAGCGAGGGGAGCAACGCTCGTGCGCTCGTGAGCACATCCACGCCAAACCTCACCAACACCTCCGAGCCCAGCCCTCCGCGTCGGCCTGCCAAGCCGGCTCCAAACCGACCAGATCGCAGCCCAACTCGGACGGCGCTCACTCATCCGTGAAGTCCCTGGGTTCACTCAGCCGGCTAACATCCAGGTTCACTCGGCCGGCTAACCCAGAGATGGTTTCTGCACTCTGAACAACTAACGTGTAGGTTACTCGGATGAATTTTGCATCCAGACTAACTAACGTACAGGGACTCGGCCACCCTGCGTGTCATCACTTGGTGGGACACGTCCTCACCACTCGGCCGCCCCGCACATCGCTATTCTGGTGGGCACGTCTTCATCACTCGGCCGCCCCGCGCATCGTCATCGGTTGGACTCGCCTTCAGCACTCGGCCGTCCCGCACATCGCCATTCGGTTAGGCATGTCGTCACCACTCAGCCGCCCTGTGCGTCGCCATTCGGTTGGACACGTCCTCACCAATTGGCCGCCCCGCGCGTTGACACTCGGTTGGACACGTCCTCATCACTTGGCCGCCCGCGCACCATCGCTCAGCTGGACACGTCTTCATCACTCGGCCACCCCGTGAACCGTCGCTCAGCTGGACGCGTCTTCATCACTCGGCCGCCCCGTGAACCGTCGCTCAGCTGGACGCGTCTTCATCACTCGGGCCGCCCACGCACCATTGCTCAGCTGGACGCATCTTCATCACTTGGCCTCCCCGGGCACCGTCGCTCAGCTGGATGTGTCTTCATCACTCGGCCGCCCCGCGCACCATCGCTTAGCTGTATGCGTCTTCATCACTCAGCCGCCCCACGTGCCGTCGCTCAGGTGTACGCGTCTTCATCACTCGGCCGCCCCGCGCGCCGTCGCTCAGTTGTACGCGTCTTCATCACGCAGCCGCCCGCGCACCATCGCTTAGCTGGACGCGTCTTCATCACTCGGCCGCCCCGTGCGTCGCCACTCAGCTGGACACGTCCTCACCACTCGGCCGCCCTGCGCGTCGCCACTCGGTGAGACACATCTTCACCACTCGGCCGCCCCGCGCATCGCCACTCAGTGAGACACATCCTCACCACTCGGCCGCCCTGCGTGTCGCCACTCGGTGAGACACATCCTCACCACTCGGCCGCCCTGCGCATCCCCACTCGGTGAGACACATCCTCACCACTCGGTCGCTCGCGCGCCGTCTCTCGGCCGAACATGTCTTCATCACTCGGCCACCCCACGCATCGCCATCGGTTGGGCACGTCCTCACCACTCGGTTGTCCGCGCGCCGTCTCTCGGCTGAACATGTCTTCACCACTTGGTCGCCCCGCGCGTCGCCGTTTGGTTGGACACGTCTTCACCACTCAGTCGCCACGCTCATCGCCGTTCGGTTGGACACGTCCTCACCACTCGGCCGCCACGTGCATCGCCATCGGTTGGACTCGCCTCCACCACTTGGCCGCCCCGTGCGCCGTCAGACAGCTAAGTCATTCTTCATGCATCTGCATTCTATTAAATAGTTATTTCCACATTCCCGAGTGTCATGTAATTCACACATGATGTTCATTCGGAGGCCACGCCACCGGGTGTACCTCTACGTTCGGTTGTTTATTTTCATGTCGGAACACTGCACTTCCACTTCATTTGGGTCCAGTACTCCAACTAGTTCAGTCGGATCCTTCACTTCGACAAGTTCGATCGGATCCTTCACTCTTTTAGACTCTTGCTGGTTCCAAACCAGCAAGCCCCTTGCACACCTAGCGGGTGTCTATGGGTGTTATTTACACAAATCATTTCAGCAAACATCAAATTACTTCGAGAAATTTTTACGTCGGCTTGTGCTATTTTTCATACACAGGTTGCACGATCACTCGGCACCTCTGTGCGCCAACCTCATTGCTGCTCGGACTCGGTCACCGCACTGATCCTAACGCACCGCAACTCGGACCCCATCGCTCTGTTGACTTCAGACACATCCGGCCGACCCCTCCGTAGAGTCCTCTTCATCATGTCGACGACATAGACCTCGTCGTCATGTTGGGCATGAGACGGGTCCGCCGTCGAAGCCTGTAGTGCACTCGGCAGCTACGCCACACTCGGGGGCTGCAGCTCTTTCAGAATTGCACTCTCCTGAGTGGTCTAGTACTTCATCGCCATTCGGATCCCTCACTTCAACGAGTGCAGTCGGATCCGCCACTTCGACAAGTTACATGATCACTCGAACGCTCTGCACGCCATCTTCGTTCCTATTCAGACTCAGTCGCCGCGCCGGTCTTGTTGCACCGCAACCACCGTACACCGACCTCATCGCTACATCAGCTTCGAAAGCATCTGACTGACTCCTCCGAGGACCATTTTCGCCACTTCAACAAGTTACATGATCACTCAGCTACCTCGTGCGTTGCCATTCAGTTGGACACGTCCTCACCACTCGGTCGCCCCACGCATCGCCATCGGTCGGACACGTCCTCACCACTCGGCCGCCCTGTGCGTCGCCATCGGTTGGACACGTCCTCACCACTCGGCCGCCCCGCGCATCGCCGCTCGGTTGGACACGTCCTCACCCCTCGGTTGCCCCGTGCGTCACAATTGGTTGGACTCGTTCTCACCACTCGGCCGCCCCGCGCGTCGCCATCGGTCGGACACGTCTTCATTACTACATCGCCAATGCGGAAACAACTAAGTTATTGATATGATCAAACCTCATATCGTACTCTGTAGCGAGCTTACCTCTTTCGAGCATCACTCGGGGGCTACGCCACAGCCAAGGGCTATGCACCGCAATGCCCCATTTGATCAACCCGCTGATCACGTCAGAAATATTTTTCTAAACATACTTGCTCGGTCCGCCGAAAATCTATAAGGGTATCATCATCCACTCGGACGATCACCCAAATCATTACCAGGAGTCATCTTCAGGACTGCAAAAGGGTGAATTCGGCGCTCCTCTACGGATACACTTGGCCCTTCTTCTTGGCTCCAAGGCATTAGTTTCACTAACTTGGACTCAGAGATGGCATGTGCTGGTGTTCCCCCGGGATGATGAGTGGTTTCTCTCTAGAGAGTCAGTCCACACACTAGCCTCGCCACTCGGGTTTTCATGGCACGTCCACCTCGGACCACTAGTCTATCTCCTCCAGGAGACATACGAGTGCCACCAAGTTTTTCCTCGCAATGCCCCACTTTCCCCACTAACCGCGACATAACCGCTTCCGCGCACGCACGCACGATTTCAAATCCTGAAATTTCAGCCGCAAGTCAATCCGATTGATTTCTCTTTGTGTCTTTCCTAAAGGACACACGTCGGTCCGACCGACCACCCTCCAAGGGTCTCCGTGCACTCAGACACGTAAAACACCCGACTGAAGTCACCTTCAGGATTGCAATGGATGAGCTCGACGCCCCTCCGCAGGTTAACTTGGCCCTTTGTCTAGGCTCCAAGGCGCGAGCCTCATAAACTTGGACTCGGAGATGACCTGCGCTGGCGTTCCCCTGGGATAGTGAGTGGCATCTCTCTGGAGAATCAGACCACACGTTGGCGTCATCACTCGGGTTTCATGGCATGTCCTCACTCAGACCTCTAGTCAATCTCTCCCGAGAGACATACGAATGCCATCGAGTTTTGCCCAGCAATCAACCCAATCCGATCAATCGGAAAACATATAGTCCAGAATCCATTGAAATTTTGTTCAAATCGTAGTTGACTAAAGCTTGATGACAGGCGCCGAGTGCCCCCACAGTGCTCGGGCCAAATCAAGTTTTTAGTAAACTCGTTCAACAAAACCTCAACCGATTCGGGGGCTAAACCTATGGGCGTGCCGCCAGTCGGCATGTTCCTCACTCAGCTTTTTAATTTTCCATAAGATATGCTCAATACCTAACGCTCACTCTTCGTCAACAACCCGGTCACAACCCGATCGTCTGGTTGGCAAAAGCAAAAGCTAACGGTCAATGTAAGAAGTACTACTGGAACGATTACTCCCTGCAGTGTCCAGCTTTTTTCTACAGTCGGCAGTTTTGAGGCCAAATTCATTCATCGTGCCAAATGCACGAAGATTCGCCTGCTTGCCCCAGTTCCAGGCTGAATTTATTTACCGTGCCGAGTGCACGAAGATCAGTCCGACTGATTCAGCTCCAGGCTGAACTTATTTACCATGCAAAGCGCATGAAGGTCCATCCGATTGACTCAATTTCAGACTAAAAGATATTTACCGTGCCGACTGCATGGAGGTTCACCAGGAGACTTAAACCCTCTGCCAGACTCATCTAGTCCGACAGAGGCTCGGGGACTACACCCAGTGGGTGCACTCAGTGTGCCCCCACTGGAAGAGAATTCAAAAAGAAACATTCTACTCGGGCAAATCCAGCAACAACATTCAAGTACAACAAACCCTACAGACTCCAACTGACTGCCAGCAATCAGTCAGAGTCTCGGGGGCTACACCCTATGGGTGCGCTGATTGCGCACTCATAGGAAAAAATTCCGAGTGATCAGTTGCTCGGTGTAGGACCAGCTCCAGATCACTCAAAAAATTGCTATAAGGTGAGTTTGACGCTCCTGCGCGGACCCATTTTGAGCCTTCTTCTAGGACTCAAAGCGTGAAACTCATAAGTTTGGATCTAGAGCCGACTCGTATTGACGTTCCTCCGGGATAAGAATGGCATCTCTCCGAGAGAGCAGTCCATGCGTCAATCTTGTTGCCCAGATTTAACGACACTCCCATACTCTGATCACGAGTTAACCTCTTCCGAGAGATGAACGACTGTCACCAAGTTTCTCCTTGCGGCCACTTACCCCAGATCAGTCAGGAAGCACGGTGCTAGAATCCATTGAGATTTTGTTCAACCTTGGTTGTTTGGAAGCACGATGATGGGTACCGAGTATTACCGTAATCACTCGGGCCAAATTGTGTCCTTCACAAACACTTTCTGCAAAATCTCAACCAATTCGGGGGCTAATGTTGGGGATACACATAGCAGGTAGGCCCACGAAGGGTCAAAATATCATAAAGCATGGGGTCTATATGACAAATGGGCCCAGAGCATCACTCGGGCAATCAACATACCATCCACTCGGATGACCATTAATTCAATCGGACATATGAAGACCAATAGTCAGCACGGCGGTTTCGTAGCGGGCAGATATTATGGCATTGATGCTCCACCTTGTAACATAAGAGGTGAGGGGGTGGCGCACTCAATATAAGCCACCCCCACCACTAGACTTGGGGGCAGGCCCTGACTTCTTCTACCCTGGCTCTTTCTTCTACCTCTCTCTCTACTAGTCTCAGGACTTAGCTCAGGCATGGAGATCCGTTCTCCTGCTCTCTCTCAAATACACCATGTAACTCCATGTTCATGACAGATCAAAGAAAGGCTCTCTGGAGCAAGAGACGTAGGGCTCTTATCTCCACCGCGAGAGGCCAGAACTCGTTAAAAAACACCGCGTCACCCGTTTGCATCTCGATAGATCATGCTCCTTTACCCTATCCCTTTCTATTGTCGGAATCATTCCCACAACAGGTGGACCGGTGCTTGGGTGCTGTTCTTACTTGAACAAGCAACCCTCTTATGATTACCCCCTCTCGCAAGCATCCACAACTACGAAAGAAGAATTAAGATAAATCTAACCATAGCATGAAACATATGGGTCCGAATCAGCCCCTTACGGAATTAAACTAGGGTTTAAGCTTCTGTCACTCTCGCAACCCATCATCTACTTATTACTCCCCAATGCATTCTCCTAGGCCCAAATATGGTGAAGTGTCATGTAGTCGACATTCACATGACACCACTAGAAGAATGACAACATACACATCATCAAAATATCAAACGAATACCGACTTCACATGATTACTTATAACAAGACTTCTCCCATGTCATCAAGAACAAAAGTAACTACTCACAAATCATATTCATCTTCAAGATCAGAGGTATACTAAATATGCTTGAGGATATGAACATATAATCTTCCACCAAATAAACGAACTAGCATCAACTACAAGATGTAATCAACACTACTAGCAACCCACAGGTACCAATCTGAGGTTTTGGGACAAAGATTGAATACAAGAGATGAACTAGGGTTTGAGATGATATGGTGCTCGTGATGATGTTGATGAAGATTGGTCCTCCCACGATGAGAGGATCGTTGGTGATGTCGATGGCTTCGATTTCCCCCTCCCGGAGGGAAGTACCCCCGGCGGAATCGCTCCGCCGGAGAGCAAAAGTGCTCCTGCCCAGGTTCCGCCTCGAGACGGCGGCGCTTTGTCCCGAAAGTCTTCTTCTGATTTTTTTTCTAGGGCCAATAGCATCTTACAGTAGAAGATGGGCCCAGAGGCCTGCTAGGGGGCCCACAAGCTCACATGGCGCGCCCAGGGGGGTAGGGCACGCCCCTGAGCTTGTGGCTCTCTGGTGGGTCCTCTCCTGGTATTTCTTTTGTCAATATTTTTTATATATTCCAAAAATAATTCTCCGTAAATTTTCTGGTCATTTGGAGTTGTGGAGAATATCTATCTCTGCTGTAGCTTTTTCAGGTCCAGAATACCAGCTGCTGACAATCTCCCTCTTCATGTAAAACTTGCAAAATAAGAGAGAAAAGGCATAAGGATTGCATAATAAAGTGAAATGATGATCCAAAACATAATAAATAACAGTAGGAAAACATGATGCAAAATGGACGTATCAACTCCCCCAAGCTTAGACCTCGCTTGTCCTCAAGGGAAAGCCGAAATCGATAATCATGACCACATGTTTAGAGAGAGAGGTGTCGATAAAACAAAATACGTGCAGGAAAGCATCATGATCATTATCATAACATCAATATATCATCATAAAACATCACATGATCAGGTGACAATTCTTTCACAAGCTAAAGTATGAACCATAAACTTCATTGAAAACTAACAAACTATGATCTCGGTCATTGAAACAATTGCAGTTTTTCATATTTCCGGAAAGAGTCTATGTAAGAGCTTTTCCTAGCAAGTTCACATACTCAACTATCATTTAGTCTTCCATGATTGCTAACACTCACGGTATATTTATGGAGCAAAAGTTTTAGTCAAACACATAGGAAGATGGGGGTTTGTAGTTTTCACCTCCCAACTGATTTATCTCAAGGATAATGTCAACAATAATAACTTATGATCACTTACATCCAACTGGATATATATGTATGGATCTTTCCCTACCACGTGATGCTTGCCAAGTGGAGAATAAATAAGAATGGAATAGGGATGAACATTATTGACTCTTGCATAAAAGTAAATACCGAAAGTAAAGATAGTCCCTTCGTAGAGGGAAGCAGAGGTTGTCATGCGCTTTTTATTTTGGGATGTGCAAACTCTTAATGGAAAGGAACGTCACTTTATATTTCCCCTTGTGATATCAAACTTTATTATGCAGTCCGTCGCTTTTATTTCTTTACCATCACAAGTTCGTACAAAGCTTACTTTCCATTACAATAAAAGATCATACATATTTAGGAGCAATTTTTATTGCTTTATGCACTGATGACAACTTACTTGAAGGATCTTATTCAATCCATAGGTAGATATGGTGGACTCTCAAGGCAAGAAACTAGGTTCAAGGGTTTTTGGATGCACAAGTAGTATCTCTACTTAGTGCAAATTTTTGGCTAGCAAAAGATTATGAGCAAGAACCACATGTTAGAGGATCCATGACAATAGAACTTCTATGTGAATATGAGCAAACATAACCCATTACGTTGTCTTCCTTCTCCAACGTCAGCTATTTGATCAAGCATAGAATATTTGATGGGGGCTCACAATCATAAAAGATGTCCAAGATAGTATATTTATATGTGAGACCTCCCTTTCTTTATTACTTTTTCATGAATTGCATCAATGACCAATGCTATGTTTGTTAACCTCCAACAAATTTTATCAATTATACTTCTTTTATGTGAAGACATCACTCCCCATGGGATTAGCATATGATCCTTTTATTCTTTTCATTGCTAGGGTTTGAATAAGAAAGTAAAGCAACGAAACTCAGACTACTCTTTATTATATAACTCTCACACTTGATTACATAGATAGATAGATCATGAAACAAGCACTCAAAACTAGATCATATTAAAAATTTATTCTTCTAAATCAGGAAATAACTAAGGATCGAACTAAGATAGATAATGATGGTAAAAGTGATGATGATACGATACCGGGGCACCTCCCCCAAGCTTGGAACAAGCCAAGGATGGTGCCCATACCCGTGTACTCAAGTGTCTTTCTTCGGTGATGATGGTGATGAAGTGGTAGGCTTGTCCTTCATAATGTTCAATAAGATCTCCTTCAACCCCTGGATTTCTCGAAGTACGTGTTGAATAATCTCAGCGTTCTTTTGAACTTCAGCCATAATGTGCTTATTCTCTGGCCCCCAAGTATTCTTTCCTGCATCACTTTCACTTGGATGAGAGATGTCCCAATTGGAAGGTATGTGCATACGGGGAATATTTTCAACTCCATAATTGTGAACCAAATTATGAAAATTGTTCTGATGTAACCTGTGTAAGGGCCTCCTAGGGGCAGGTCTCCTTGTACCTCTTGACTTCCTTGGCTCATCGTTATCCTCATGGCTTGATGGGGGTTTGGAGTAGTGGAGATACCAGCTAGAGTACCTCTCTCCGAAGCCGGAGAGTGGACTTCCGGCGAACCTCCCGGCTCTTCCTCCACGGTGACCTCCTCAGCCGCCTCTCTCTCGAGTTCCATCTGCAGCAACCAAGCATCGTCTCCCACGTTGTTGGAGGAGGAACAAGACATGATGCCTGGCCTTGAAAATCTGCGATACGGTGGTCAAAACATCCAAGAGTATATATAATGAATTTTTCCCGATCAGAACAAGTAATCTGGGAGAAAACGGAGTCGGGAAAGTCCACGGGGGAGTCACAAGCTCACACAGCGCGCCCCCTGAGCTTGTCGCTCCCTCGTGCACTTTCCTGATTGTTTATTATTTTTCTAATTTTTTATATATTCCGAAATGAACAAAAAGTACTTTTAAGGAATTTTTGGAGTCGGTTTACTTACTGTATCACATACTTACCGCTTTTCAGGGTTCTGGAGCATTCCGAAAGGTTTCTTTTATGTGTTCCTCCGGTGTCATAGTTTGAATAATATTTGTTTCCATATTGATGGGCGTACCTAAGATATAATGTTTAATTATTTTCCCATTAACCACTCTCAGATTAGTGCCTTCGGCATTGTTGATTTTGATAGCTCCAGAGCGATAAACTTCTTCGACGATAAATGGTCCTTTCCATTTAGAGAGAAGTTTTCCTGCAAAGAATCTGAAATGAGATTTGTACAATAGAACTTGATCACCTACTTTAAACTCCCGTTTTTGGATTCTTTTATCATGTAATCTTTTAACTTTTTCTTTAAACAACTTGGCATTTTCACAAGCTTGGGTTCTCCATTCATCTAGAGAGCTAATATCAAATAACCTCTTTTCACCGGCAAGTTTGAAATCATAGTTAAGTTCTTTAATTGCCCAATAAGCTTTATGTTCCAACTCAAGAGGTAGATGACATGCTTTTCCATAGACCATTTTATACGGAGACATACCCATAGGATTTTTATAGGCAGTTTTGTAAGCCCATAATGCATCATCAAGTTTCTTAGACCAATTCTTTCTGGATCTATTAACAGTCTTTTGCAAAATTAATTTTATTTCCCTATTGCTCAATTCAACTTGTCCACTAGACTGAGGATGATAAGGTGATGCAATTCTATAGTTGACATCATATTTAGCTAGGAGTTTACGAAATGCACCATGAATAAAATGTGAACCACCATCAGTCATTAAATATCTAGGGACTCCAAACCTCAGAAAAATTAACTTCTTTAAGCATTTTAATAGATGTGTTGTGATCAGCACTACTAGTTGGAATAGCGTCTACCCACTTAGTAACATAATCAACAACAACTAGAATATGAGTGTATCCATTAGATTTAGGAAAAGGTCCCATATAATCAAAGCCCCAAACATCAAATGGTTCAATAACAAGTGAAAAGTTCATAGGCATTTCCTGACGTCTACCAATATTACCAATTCTTTGATATTCATCACAAGAAAGGACAAACCTACGTGCATCCTTGAAGAGAGTAGGCCAATAAAAAACTAGACTGTAATACCTTATGTGCAGTTCTGTCTCCCGCATGGTGTCCTCCGTATGCCTCGGAATGACACTTTCGTAGGATTTGTTCCTGTTCATGATTAGGTACACAACGTCTAATAACACCATCTACTCCTTCTTTATATAAATGCGGATCATCCCAAAAGTAATGTCTTAAATCAAAGAAGAACTTTTTCTTTTGTTGGTATGTGAAACTAGGTGGTATATATTTAGCAACAATGTAATTAGCATAGTCTGCATACCAAGGATTATTATGGGAAGTAGAAGGATTTATAACAGCTAATTGCTCATCAGGAAAACTATCATCAATAAGAAGTGGGTCATTAAGAACATTTTCCAACCTAGACAAATTATCTGCTACAGGGTTTTCAGCTCCCTTTCTATCAACAATATGCAAATCAAACTCTTGTAATAAAAGAACCCACCTAATTAGTCTAGGTTTAGAATCTTTCTTTTCCATAAGATATTTAATAGCAGCATGATCCGTGTGAATGGTAATTTTAGAATCAACAATATAAGGTCTGATTTATCACTTGCAAACACAATTGCTAAAAATTATTTCTCAGTAGTAGCATAATTTCTTTGAGTACTATCCAAGGTCTTACTAGCATAATGAATAACATTCAATTTCTTATAAACTCTTTGACCTAAAACAGCACCAATAGCATAATCACTAGCATCACACATAATTTCAAAGGGTAGGTTCCAATCAGGTGGTTGAACAATGGATGCAGAAATGAAGGCTTTCTTAAGTATTTCAAAGGCTTCTAGCAATCATCATCAAAAACAAATGGAACATCTTTTTGCAAAAGATTAGTAAGAGGCCTAGAAATTTTAGAGAAGTCTTTTATGAACTTTCTATAGAAACCAGCATGACCAAGGAAACTTCTTATACCTTTGATATCTTTGGGACATGGCATTTTCTCAATCGCATCAACTTTAGCTTTATCTACCTCAATACCTCTTTCAGAAATTTTATGCCCAAGGACTATACCTTCATTCAGCATAAAATGGCACTTCTCCCAGTTGAAGACAAGATTAGTCTCCTCACATCTCTGCAAAACTCGGTCAAGGTTACTTAAGCAATCATCAAAAGAGGTTCCGTAAACGGAGAAATCATCCATGAATACCTCAACAATCTTTTCACAAAAATCAGAGAGTATAGCAGTCATACATCTTTGAAAGGTAGCAGGTGCATTACATAAACCAAAAGGCATATGTCTATAAGCATAAGTTCCAAAAGGACAAGTAAACGTGGTTTTCTCTTGATCTTCTTTTGATACAGGTATTTGAGAAAAACCAGAATATCCATCTAAGAAACAAAAGTGTGTATGCTTAGATAATCTTTCTAACATTTGATCAATAAAAGGCAAGGGATAATGATCTTTCCTAGTAGCTTTGTTTAATTTCCTAAAATAAATTACCATCCTATAACCAGTTACAATTCTTTGAGGGATAAGTTCATTTTTATCATTAGGGACAACGGTAATGCCTCCTTTCTTAGGAACACAATGAACAGGACTTACCCATCTACTGTTAGCTATGGGATAAGTTATACCTACCTCCAAAAGCTTTAATATTTTAGTTCTTACCGCATCCTTCATCTAAGGATTCAAACGACGATGATCAACGACTGGCTTAGCATTAGGCTATATATTAATCTTGTGCTGACATAAAGTGGGACTAATGCCCTTAAGATAATCAAGAGTATATCCAATAGCAGCACGGTGCTTCCTCAACGTTTTAAGTAATCTCTTTTCTTCATGCTCTGAAAAGTTAGCATTGATAATAACATGATATATCTTCTTTTCATCAAGATAAGCATATTTTAGTGTATCAGGTAGTTTCTTTTGTTAAAACACAGGGTCACTCTTAGGTGGGAGAGGATCTCCCAAAGTTTCAACAGGAAAATTATGTTTAAGGATAGGTGCTTGTCTAAATAATATTTCATCTATTTCATTTCTTTCATTCATATGCATATCATTTTCATGGTCTAGCAGATATTGTTCTAAAGGATCAGTAGGAGGAACAACAATAGAAGCAAGACCAATAATTTCATCTTTATTAGGCAATTCTTTATCATGAGGTTGTCTACGAAACTTAGAGAAATTAAATTCATGCGATACATCACCATAATTAACACTGACCATTTCCCTAGTACAATCAATCTTAGCATTAACCGTATTCAAGAAGGGTCTACCAAATATAATGGGACAAAAATCATCTTGAGGTGATCCAAGAACTAAAAAATCAGTAGGGTATTTAATTTTACCACACAAGACTTCAACATCTCTGACAATCCCAAGGGGTGAAATAGTATCTCTGTTTGCAAGCTTAATAATAACATCAATATATTCTATCTCAACAGGTGCAATATCATTCATGACTTCTTGATAAAGAGAAAATGGAATAGCACTTACGCTAGCACCCATATCACATAAACCATGATAGCAATGATCTCCAATTTTAATAGAAACAACAGGCATGCCAACAACAAGTTTGTTTTTATCTTATGTATCTTGCTTAGCAATCCTAGTTGCTTCCTCACAGAAATATATGACATGTCCATCAATATTATCAACCAAAAGATCTTTGATCATTGCAACATTAGGTTCCACTCTAATTTGTTCAGAGGGTTTAAGTGTTTTAATATTACTCTTATTAACCACAGTTGAAGCTTTAGCATGTTCCTTAATCCTAACAGGGAAAGAAGGTTTCTCAATATAAGCAGTAGGCACAACTGGATCAACATTATAAATGATTGTCTCATCTTTAGCTATAACAGGTTCCTCACAATTTTCTTCAATAGGTGGATGGAATTTAAACCACTTCTCCTTAGGGTGATCAACATGAGTAGCAAATGATTCACAAAAGGTAGCTACTATCTCAGAGTCAAGTCCATATTTAGTACTTAACTTATGAAAAGCGTCAGTTTCCATAAAAGATTTAACACAATCAAACTCAAGATTTATTCCTGACTCTTTACCTTTGTCGATTTCCCAATCTTCAGAGTTACGTTTAATTCTTTCCAGAAGATCCCATTTGAATTCGATAGTTTTCTTCATAAAGGAACCAATAGAAGAAGTATCGAGCATGAATTGATCATTATGTGAAAGCCAAGCATAAAAGTTTTGTATAATTATTTCTCTTGAGAGCTCATGATTGGGGCATGTGTGCATCATATATTTAAGCCTCCCCCAAGATTGAGAAATAATTTCTTCTTCACGAGGCTAAAAATTATATATATAATTCCGATCATGACGAACCAAATGCATAGGATAAAATTTCTGGTGAAATTCCAGCTTCAGCCGGTTCCAATCCCACGTTCCAGTATCATCCAATAGCCTATGCCATGTCACTGCTTTTCCCCCGAAGATAAAGGGAATAATTTTTTCTTAAATCCATCCTCGGATAAACCTGCAAGCTTAAACAATCAACAAAATTCTTCTATATAGATCAGGTGCATATCAAGATGTACTGTTCCATCTCCTGCATAAGGATTAGCTAGCAGTTTCTCTAACATACCCGAAGGAATTTCATAATAAATATATTCAATAGATTCAGTAGGTTGAGGGGAAACTCTTATTGCTTCCGGTCAAGGTGAAGATACCCCGAACAAGCCCCTCAAAGGATTATTTTCGATAGTGACAAGTGACAGTAAATTTCATCACATAATAAAAATGTTTCCTTACCAAATTCCACTTACCAAAGGCGCTTCACTCCCCGGCAACGGCGCCAGAAAAGAGTCTTGATGACCCACAAGTATAGGTGATCAATCATAGTCCTTTCAATAAGTAAGAGTGTCGAACCCAACGAGGAGCAGAAGGAAATGATAAGCGGTTTTCAACAAGGTATTCTCTGCAAATACTGAAAGTAGCGGTGACAGATAATTTTGTAGCAAGTTGATTCGTAACAAGTGACAAGTAACAATAGTAAAAAAGGTGCAGCAAGGTGGCCCAATCCTTTTTGTAACAAAGGACAAGCCGGAAGTTTCTCTTATATTAAGCTAGGTGCTCTCGAGGACACATGGGAATTCTCGTCTAGTCACGTTCATCATGTTTAGTTTATTCGCGTTCGCTACTTTGATAATTTGATATGTGGGTGGACCAGTGCTAGGGTGCTGTTCTTACTTGAACAATAAATCCTCTTATGATTACCCCCTCTCGCAAGCATCCGCAACTACGAAAGAAGAATTAAGATAAATCTAACCATAGCATGAAACATATGGATCCAAATCAGCCCCTTACGGAATAACGCATAAACTAGGGTTTAAGCTTCTGTCACTCTTGCAACCCATCATATACTTATTACCCCCCAATGCTTTCTCCTAGGCCCAAATATGGTGAAGTGTCATGTAGTGAACGTTCACATGACACCACTAGAAGAATGACAACATACACATCATCAAAATATCGAACGAATGTCAACTTCACATGATTACTTATAACAAGACTTCTCCCATGTCCTCAAGAACAAAAGTAAATACTCAAAAATCATATTCATGTTCAAGATCAAAGGTGTATTGAATATGCTTGAGGATCTGAACATATAATCTTCCACCAAATAAACCAACTAGCACCAACTACAAGATGTAATCAACACTACTAGCAACACATAGGTACCAATATGAGGTTTTGGGACAAAGATTGAATACAAGAGATGAACTAGGGTTTAAGATGAGATGCTGCTGGTGAAGATGTTGATGAAGATTGGTCCTCCCATGATAAGAGGATCGTTGGTGATGTCGATGGCTTCGATTGCCCCCTCCCGGAGGGAAGTATCCCTGGCGGAATCGCTCCGCCAGAGAGCAAAAGTGCTCCTGCCAAGGTTCCGCCTCGAGACAATGGCGCTTCGTCCCGAAAGTGTTCTTCTGATTTTTAATAGGGCAAATAGCATCTTATAGGAGAAGATGGGCCCAGAGGCCTGCTTGGGGGCCCACAAGCTCATAGGGCGCGCCTAGGGGGCTAGGGCGCGCCCCCTGAGCTTGTGGCTCTCTGGTGGGTCCCCTCCTGGTATTTCTTTCGCCAATTTTTTTATATATTCCAAAATAATTCTGCATAAATTTTTAGGTCATTTGGAGTTGTGTAGGATATCTATCTCTGCTGTAGCTTTTTCAAGTCAAGAATTCCAGCTGCCAGCAATCTCCCTCTTCATGTAAAACTTGCAAAATAAGAGAGAAAAGGCATAAGGATTGCATCATAAAGTGAAATAATGATCCAAAACATAATAAATAATAGTAGGAAAACATGATTCAAAATGGACGTATCAATATTCCATATAATAAGTCTCCTAGCCAGTGTTTGGATGAATTTGATAATTTTATTGTTAAGCATGAAAACTTCAATATGCAAACTAGTTCTCGATTGAAACGTAATGCTATCATGATTGAACGTTTGCGTGATATGATGATTAGAATTGCCAATGATGTTAATGGCTTATGTAAACATGCATCTATGGTTCAAACCCAGCTAGAACAAGTTTCTAAATCACAAAATGATTTGCTTAATGAGATGAATAATAAAATGAATGATCATGCTATTAGAGTAGTTACTCAAGGTGGTAAAATGCCTCAGGATCCTCTATATCCTGAAGGTCATCCTAAAAGAATTGAACAAGATTCCCAGAGAATTAATGATGAAGTACCTAGCTCACCTAAGAAGAAGAAAAAGAAAAAGAATAAGGATAAAACTTTGCATGCTTCTAGTGAACCTGTTGTAGAAAAACCATCTGAGAATCCTAATGATGTCTTTATTTCTAATGCTGAGACACAATCTGGTAATGAGCATACACCTAGTGATGATGATAATAATGATCATATTGATGCTCCACCAGATAATAATAAGGAATCTGATAATGAAGTAGAAATAGAACCTGCAGTTGAGCTTGATAACCCACCTCCTAATAATAAAAGATATGACAAAAAAGACTTTGTTGCTAGGAAACTGATACGTCTCCAATGTATCTATAATTTTTTATTGTTTCATGCTTTTATATTATCAATCTTGGATGCTTTATATGCTATTTTATATCATTTTTTTCAGAAAATCAATAACAAATGAAATCCAAATAAGAAAAAAACTTTGAAATGATTTTTTCTGGACCAGAAGGGACCCTAGAAGCTTCGGGAGGAGACCAGACGAGATACGAAGGAGCCACAAGCTCGAGGGGTGCGCCTGATACGTCTCTGATGGAAATATGCCTTAGAGGCAATAATAAAGTTGTTATTATTTTATATTTCCTTGTTCATGATAAAGGTTTATTATTCATGCTAGAATTGTATTGAGCGGAAACTTAAATACATGTGTGAATACATAAACAAATACCGTGTCCCTAGTGAGCCTCTACTAGACTAGCTCGTTGATCAAAGATGGTTAAGGTTTCCTAACCATAGACATGAGTTGTCATTTGATAACGGGATCACATCATTAGGAGAATGATGTGATGGACAAGACCCATCGGTTAGCTTAGCATACGATCGTTCTGTTTATTGCTACTGCTTTCTTGAGTGTCAAATACATGTTCCTCAGACCATGAGATCATGCAAGTCCCGGATACCGGAGGAATACCTTGTGTGCTATCAAATGTCACAACGTAACTGGGTGATCATAAAGATGCTCTACAGGTATCTCCGAAGGTGTCCATTGAGTTGGCATGGATCGAGACTGGGATTTGTCACTCCGTGTTTCGGAGAGGTATCTCTGGGCCCTCTCGGTAATGCACATCATAAGAAGCTTGCAAGCAAAGTGACTAAGGAGTTAGTTACGGGATGATGTATTACGGAACGAGTAAAGAGACTTGCCGGTAACGAGATTGAACTAGGTATGGAGATACCGACGATCGAATCTCAGGCAAGTAACATACCGACGGACAAAGGGAATTACGTATGTTGTCATTGCGGTTCGACCGATAAGATCTTCGTGGAATATGTAGGAACCAATATGAGCATCCAGGTTCCGCTATTGGTTATTGACCGGAGAGGCGTCTCAGTCATGTCTACATCATTCCCGAACCCGTAGGGTCCGCACGCTTAACGTTCGTTGACGATATAGTGTTATATGAGTTATGTGAATTGGTAACCGAATATTGTTCGGAGTCCCGGATGAGATCCCGGACGTCACGAGGAGTCTCGGAATGGTCGAGAGGTAAAGATTAATAGATGGGAAGTCATATTTTGGGTTCCGGAAAAAGGTGCAGTTTTTTCGGTATTGTACCGGGAAGCTTCCAGAAGGTTCCGGAGGATTCCGGAGGGGTCCGGAAGTCCACAAGTGGGTCCACCACGTCCCAAGGGATGGCATGGGCTAAGGGGAGGCGCCCTGGCCTTAATGGGCCAGGCACACCAAGTCCTCAAATGCCCACGCAGCTAGGGAAGGAAAAAGGGAGAGTCCTAGTAGGAATAGGATTGGACTTTGGAGTCCAAGTCCACGTGTGTACTATTCATGGTTACTGTTCACGTGGCACTATTCCTTCTACTCCAAGCCCCTACACATATATAAATAGAGGAGAGGGGGCGCCCCAAAGGAGACACAACATTGTCTTAGCCGTGTGCGGCGCCCCCCTCCACAGTTCCGTCCCTCGGTCATATTTTCGCAGTGCTTGGGCGAAGCCCTGCGGAGATAGCATCACCATCACCGTCACCACGCTGTCGTGCTGCCGGAACTCATCCACTACCTCGCCGTCTTTCTGTATCAAGAAGTCGAGGACGTCACCGAGCTGAACATGTGCTGAACGTGGAGGTGTCGTACGTTCGGTACTCGGTCGGTTGGATCGTGAAGTTGTTCAACGACATCAACCGCGTTGTTCTAACGCTTCCGCTTACGGTCTACGAGGGTACGTAGACACACTTCTCCTCTCGTAGCTATGCATCTCCATGGATAGATCTTGCATGTGCGTAGAAATTTTTTTGTTTTCCATGCAACGTTCCCTAACAGTGGCATCATGAGCCAGGTCTATGCGTAGATGATATGCACGAGTAGAACACAAAGAGTTGTGGGCGGTGATCGTCATACTGCTTACCACCAACGTCTTATTTTGATTCGGCGGTATTATAAGATAAAGCGGCCCGGACCAACCTTACATGTCCACGTACATGAGACCGGTTCCACCGACAGACATGCAACTTGTTTTGCATAAAGGTGGCTGGCGGGTGTCTGTTTCTCCTACTTTAGTTGAATCGAATTTGACTGCGGCCGGTCCTTGTTGAAGGTTAAAACAGCAAACTTGATAAATCACCGTTGTGGTTTTGTGCCGTAGGTAAGAACGGTTGTTGCTAGAAGCCCGTAGCAGCCACGTAAAACTTGCAACAACAAAGTAGAGGACGTCTAACTTGTTTTTGCAGGGTATGCTGTGATGTGATATGGTCAAGACATGATGTGATATACGTTGTTGTATGAGATGATCATGTTTTGTAATTTATCGGCAACCAGCAGGAGCCTTATGGTTGTCTCTTTATTGTATGAAATGCAAGCGCCATGTAATTGCTTTACTTTATCGCTATGCATTAGCAATAGTTGTAGAAGCAATAGTTGGCGAGACGACCACGACGCAACGATGGAGATCAAGGTGTCGAGCCGGTGACGATGGAGTTCATGACGCTGCTTTGGAGATGGAGATCAAAAGCACAAGATGATGGCCATATCATGTCACATATTTTGATTGCATGTGATGTTTATCCTTTATGCATCTTATTTTGCTTAGAACGACGGTAGCATTATAAGATGATCCCTTCACTAAATTTCAAGATAAAAGTGTTCTCCCCGAGTATGCACCGTTGCTAAAGTTCATCGTTTCGAAGCACCTCGTGATGATCGGGTGTGATAGATTCTACGTTCACATACAACGGGTGTAAGCCAGTTTTACACAAGCAGAATACTTGGGTTAAACTTGACGAGCCTAGCATGTACAGACATGGTCTCGGAACACTAGAGACCGAAAGGTCGAACATGAGTCATATAGTAGATATGATCAACATGGAGATGTTCACCATTGATGACTATCCCATCTCACGTGATGATCGGACATGGGCTAGTTGATTTGGATGATGTATCACTTAGTTAACTTGAGGGATGTTAATTTAAGTGGGAGTTCATTAGTAATTTGATTAATTGAACTTAATTTATCATGAACTTAGTCTTGATAGTTTTTGCATATCTATGTTGTAGATAAATGGCCCGTGCTACTATTCCATTGAATTTTAATGCGTTCCTAGAGAAAGCTAAGTTGAAAGATGATGGTAGCAACTACACGGACTGGGTCCGTAACTTGAGGATTATCCTCATTGCTGCACAGAAGAATTTTGTCCTTGATGCACCGCTAGGTGATGGACCTGCTGCAGGAGCTGCTGCAGACGTTGTGAACGCCTGGCAGGCTCGATCCGATGACTACTCGATAGTTCAATGGGCCATGCTCTACGGCTTAGAACCGGGACTGCAAAAGCGTTTTGAACGCCACGGAGCATATGAGATGTTCCAAGAGCTGAAATTGATATTTCAAGCTAATGCCCGGGTTGAGGGATATGAAGTCTCCAACAAGTTCTTTAGCTGTAAGATGGAGGAGAACAGTTCTGTCAGTGAACACATACTCAGAATGTCTGGGTACCACAACCACTTAACTCAGCTGGGAATTGATCTTCCGATTGAGAGTGTTATTGACAGAGTTCTTCAGTCACTGCCACCAAGCTATAAAGGCTTCGTGATGAACTATAATATGCAAGGGATGGAGAAGACAATTCCCGAGCTCTTCGCGATGCTGAAATTGACGGAGGTAGAAATCAAGAAGGAGCATCAAGTGTTGATGGTTAACAAGACCACTAGTTTCAAGAAAAATGGCAAGGGAAAGAAGGGGAACTTCAAGAAGAACGGCAAGCAAGTTGCCGCTCCCACGAAGAAACCCAAAGCTGGACCCAGGCCTGAAACAGAGTGCTTCTACTGCAAAGGGACTGGTCACTGGAAGCGGAACTGCCCCAAGTATTTGGCGGATAAGAAGGATGGCAAAGTGAGCAAAGGTATATTTGATATACATGTTATTGATGTGTTCCTCACTAATGCTCGCAGTAGCGCCTGGGTATTTGATACTGGTTCGGTTGCTCATATTTGTAACTCGAAACAGGAGCTACGGAATAAGGGAAGATTTGCTAAGGACGAGGTGACGATGCGTTTCGGGAATGGTTCCAAGGTTGATGTGATCGCCGTCGGGACGCTAACTCTACATCTACCTTCGGGATTAGTTTTAGACCTCAATAATTGTTATTTGGTGCCAGCGTTGAGCATGAACATTATATCTGGATCTTGTTTATTGCGAGACGGTTATTCATTTAAGTCAGAGAATAATCGTTGTTCTATTTATATGAGTAACATCTTTTATGGTCACGCACCTTTTGTGAATGGTCTATTCTTGTTGAATCTCGATCGTAGTGATACAGATATTCATAATATTGATGCCAAAAGATGCAAAGTTGATAATGATAGTGCAACATACTTGTGGCACTGCCGTTTAGGTCATATTGGTGTAAAGCGCATGAAGAAACTCCATGCGGATGGACTTTTGGAATCTCTTGATTATGAATCATTTGATACTTGCGAACCATGCCTCATGGGCAAGATGACTAAAACTCCGTTCTCCGGAACGATGGAGCGAGCTACTGATTTGTTGGAAATAATACATACCGATGTATGCGGTCCGATGAATGTTGAAGCACGCGGCGGGTATCGTTATTTTCTAACCTTCACAGATGATTTGAGTAGATATGGGTATATCTACTTGATGAAACACAAGTCTGAAACATTTGAAAACTTCAAAGAATTTCAGAGTGAAGTAGAGAATCATCGTAACAAGAAAATAAAGTTTCTACGATCTGATCGCGGAGGCGAATATTTAAGTTACGAGTTTGGCCTTCATTTAAGAAAATGTGGAATTGTTTCACAACTCACGCCACCTGGAACACCATAGCGTAATGGTGTGTCCGAACGTCGTAACCGTACTTTATTGGATATGGTGCGTTCTATGATGTCTCTTACCGATTTGCCACTATCGTTTTGGGGTTATGCATTAGAGACAGCTGCATTCACGTTAAATAGGGCACCGTCTAAATCCGTTGAGACGACACCGTATGAACTATGGTTTGGCAAGAAACCTAAGCTATCATTTCTTAAAGTTTGGGGATGCGATGCTTATGTGAAAAAGCTTCAACCTGATAAGCTCGAACCCAAAGCGGAGAAGTGCGTCTTCATAGGATACCCTAAAGAAACAATTGGGTACACCTTCTACCACAGATCCGAAGGCAAGGTCTTTGTTGCCAAGAATGGGTCCTTTCTAGAGAAGGAGTTTCTCTCGAAAGAAGTGAGTGGGAGGAAAGTAGAACTTGATGAGGTAATTGTACCTTCTCTCGAATTGGAAAGTAGCTCATCAGAGAAAACCGTTCCCGTGATGCCTACACCAATAAGAGAGGAAGATAATGATAAAGATCATGAAACTTCAGATCAAGTTACTACTGAATTTCGTAGGTCGACCAGAGTACGTTCCGCACCAGAGTGGTACGGTAATGCTGTTCTGGAAGTTATGTTGTTAGACAACGGCGAACCTACGAACTATGAAGAAGCTATGATAAGCCCGGATTCTGACAAATGGCTTGAGGCCATGAAATCTGAGATAGGATCCATGTATGAGAACAAAGTGTGGACTTTGGAGGACTTGCCCGATGATCGGCAAGCCATTGAGAATAAATGGATTTTTAAGAGGAAGACGGATGCTGATGGTAATATCACTGTCTACAAAGCTTGACTTGTCGCGAAAGGTTTTTGACAAGTTCAAGGGGTTGACTACGATGAGACTTTCTCACCCGTAGCGATGCTTAAGTCTGTCCGAATCATGTTAGCAATTGCCGCATTTTATGATTATGAAATCTGGCAAATGGATGTCAAAACTGCATTCCTTAATGGTTTTCTCAAAGAAGAGTTGTATATGATGCAACCAGAAGGTTTTGTCGATCCTAAGGGTGCTAACAAAGTGTGCAAGCTCCAGCGATCCATCTATGGACTGGTGCAAGCATCTCAGAGTTGGAATATATGCTTTGATGAGGTGATCAAAGCATATGGTTTTGTACAGACTTACGGTGAAGCTTGTATTTACAAGAAAGTGAGTGGGAGCTCTGTAGCATTTCTAATATTATATGTGGATGACATATTGTTGATTGGAAATGATATAGAATTTCTGGATGGCATAAAGGGATACTTGAATAAGAATTTTTCAATGAAAGACCTCGTTGAAGCTGCTTATATATTGGGCATCAAGATCTATAGGGATAGATCAAGACGCTTGATAGGACTTTCACAAAGCACATACCTTGACAAAGTTTTGAAGTAGTTCAAAATGGATTAGTCAAAGAAAGGGTTCTTGCCTGTCTTGCAAGGTGTGAAGTTGAGTCAGACTCAATGCCCGACCACGGCAGAAGATATAGAGAAAATGAAAGTCATTCCCTATGCCTCAGCCATAGGTTCTATTATGTATGCCATGCTGTGTACCAGACCTGATGTGTGCCTTGCCATAAGTTTGGTAGGGAGGTACCAGAGTAATCCAGGAGTGGATCACTGGACAGCGGTCAAGAATATCCTGAAGTACCTGAAAAGGACCAAGGACATGTTTCTCGTTTATGGAGGTGACGAAGAGCTCGTCGTAAAGGGTTACGTCGATGCAAGCTTCGACACTGATCCGGATGACTCTAAGTCACAAACCGGATACGTATTTATATTAAATGGTGGAGCTATCAGTTGGTGCAGTTCCAAGCAGAGCGTTGTGGCGGGATCTACGTGTGAAGCGGAATACATAGCTGCTTCGGAAGCAGCACATGAAGGAGTCTGGATGAAGGAGTTCATATCCGATCTAGGTGTAATACCTAGTGCATCGGGTCCAATGACAATCTTTTGTGACAACACTGGAGCAATTGCCATAGCCAAGGAGCCCAAGTTTCACAAGAAGACCAAACACATCAAGAGACGCTTCAACTCCATTCGTGAATATGTCAAGGATGGAGACATAGAAATTTGCAAAGTACACATCGATCTGAATGTGGCAGACCCGTTGACTAAGCCTCTTCCACGAGCAAAACATGATCAACACCAAGACTCCATGGGTGTTAGATTCATTACTATGTAATCTAGATTATTGACTCTAGTGCAAGTGGGAGACTGATGGAAATATGCCCTAGGGGCAATAATAAAGTTGTTATTATTTTATATTTCCTTGTTCATGATAAAGATTTATTATTCATGCTAGAATTGTATTGACCGGAAACTTAAATACATGTGTGAATACATAAACAAATGCCGTGTCCCTAGTGAGCCTCTACTAGACTAGCTCGTTGATCAAAGATGGTTAAGGTTTCCTAACCATAGACATGAGTTGTCATTTGATAACGGGTTCACATCATTAGGAGAATGATGTGATGGACAAGACCCATCCGTTAGCTTAGCATATGATCGTTCTGTTTATTGCTACTGCTTTCTTGAATGTCAAATACATGTTCCTCAGACCATGAGATCATGCAACTCCCGGATACCGGAGGAATACCTTGTGTGCTATCAAACGTCACAACGTAACTGGGTGATCATAAAGATGCTCTACAGGTATCTCCGAAGGTGTCCGTTGAGTTGGCATGGATCGAGACTGGGATTTGTCACTCCGTGTTTCGGAGAGGTATCTCTGGGCCCTCTCGGTAATGCACATCATAAGAAGCTTGCAAGCAAAGTGACTAACGAGTTAGTTACGGGATGATGTATTACGGAATAAATAAAGAGACTTGCCGGTAACGAGATTGAACTAGGTATGGAGATACCGACGATCGAATCTCGGGCAAGTAACATACCGACGGACAAAGGGAATTACGTATGTTGTCATTGCGGTTCGACCGATAAGATCTTCTTGGAATATGTAGGAACCAATATGAGCATCCAGGTTCCGCTATTGGTTATTGAACGGAGAGGCGTCTCAGTCATGTCTACATCATTCCCGAACCCGTAGGGTCCGCACGCTTAACGTTCGTTGACGATATAGTATTATATGAGTTATGTGAATTGGTAACCGAATATTGTTCGGAGTCCCGGATGAGATCCCGGACGTCACGAGGAGTCTTGGAATGGTCGAGAGGTAAAGATTTATATATGGGAAGTCATATTTTGGGCTCCGGAAAAAGGTGCAGTTTTTTTGGTATTGTACCGGGAAGCTTCCAGAAGGTTCCGGAGGATTCCGGAGGGGTCCGGAAGTCCACAACTGGGTCCACCACGCCCAAGGGCTGGCATGGGCTAAGGGGAGGCGCCCTGGCCGTATTGGGCCAGGCACACCAAGACCTCAAAAGCCCACGCAGCTAGGGAAGGAAAAAGGGAGAGTCCTAGTAGGAATAGGATTGGACTTTGGAGTCCAAGTCCACGTGTGTACTATTCATGGTACTGTTCACGTGGCACTATTCCTTCTACTCCAAGCCCCTACACATATATAAATAGAGGAGAGGGGGCGCCCCAAAGGAGACACAACATTGTCTTAGCCGTGTGCGGCGCCCCCCTCCACAGTTCTGTCCCTCGGTCATATTTTCGCAGTGCTTGGGCGAAGCCCTGCGGAGATAGCATCACCATCACCGTCACCATGCCGTCGTGCTGCCGGAACTCATCCACTACCTCGCCGTCTTGCTGGATCAAGAAGTCGAGGACGTCACCGAGCTGAACGTGTGCTGAACGCGGAGGTGCCGTACGTTCGGTACTCGGTCGGTTGGATCGTGAAGTTGTTCGACGACATCAACCGCGTTGTTCTAACGCTTCCGCTTACGGTCTATGAGGGTACGTAGACACACTTCCCCTCTCGTAGCTATGCATCTCCATGGATAGATCTTGCATGTGCGTAGAAATTTTTTTGTTTTCCATGCAACGTTCCCCAACAGTCTCCGATGTATCTACTTTTCCAAACACTTTTGCTCTTGTTTTGGACTCTAATTTGCATGATTTGAATGAAACTAACCCGGACTGACGCTGTTTTCAGCAGAACTACCATGGTATTCTTTTTGTGCAGAAATAAAAGTTCTCAGAATTGGACGAAACTTTCTGGAGATTTTTTATGGAATATATAAAAAATACTGGCGCAAAAATCTACTGAAGGGGGCCACCTGTTGCCCACAATGCAACAGGGCGCGGCCACCCCCCTGGGCGTGCCATGTTACCTTGTGGAGCCCACAGGCGGTTGTCTGACCTAATTCCAGCGCTATAAATTCCGTTTCCCCGAGAAAAAAATAAGAGAAGAAGTTTCATCACGTTTTCCGATATGGAGCCGCCGCCACCTCCTGTTCTTCATCGGGAGGGCTGATCTGGAGTCCGTTCGTGGCTCTGGAGAGGGGGATTTGTCACCATCGTCATCATCAACCATCCTCCATCACCAATTTCATGATGCTCACCACCGGGTGTGAGTAATTCCTCCGTAGGCTTGCTGGACGGTGATGGGTTGGATGAGATTTATCATGTAATCGAGTCAATTTGTTAGGACTTGATCCCTAGTATCCACTATGTTCTGAGATTGATGTTGCTATGACTTTGCTATGCTTATTGCTTGTCACTAGGGCCCGAGTGCCATGATTTCAGATCTGAACCCTTTATGTTTTCATGAATATATTTGAGTTCTCGACCCTATCTGCTAGTTATATGCACTTGTTATTGTTCTGATCCGTAGACCCCAAAGTGACAATAGTTGGGATACTCTCCGGGGATAACTGTAATTCGAGAAGTTCATGTATTCACCATGTGTTAATGCTTTGTTCCAGTTCTCTATTAAAAGGAGGCCTTAATATCCCTTAGTTTCCTTATGGACCCCGCTCCCACGGGAGGGTAGGACAAAAGATGTTGTGCAAGTTCTTACTATAAGCGTGTATGACTATATACAGAATACATGCCTACATTATATTGATGAATTGGAGCTATTGTGTATCGCTCTAGGTTGTGAGTGTTACATGATGAGTGTCATCCAACATAATTATCCATTACCGATCCAATGCCTATGCTTTTCGCATATTGATCTTTGCTAAGTTACTTCCGTTGTTGCTGCTGTTACAATCTACAAAACTGCTAATGTTACTGTTTCCGTTACTATTGATACTGTTACTACCATGCTACCAAACACTTTGTTACAGATATTTAGTCCTCCAGGTGTGGTTGAATTGACAACTCAACTGCTAATACTCGCAAATATTCTTTGGCTCCGCTTGTGTCGAATCAATAAATTTGGGTGAAATACTATGTAACACCCCCAGAACTTAACCTTGTCATCAAGCTAATTAATTAACCATGTCATCATGATCATCCTAAATATATTGCATTTAGAAAATAATCCAATTCCAATTCAAATTTAAAATGTAAGTCAAATAAAAACTTCTTCAAATAATTAATGAAAATAGTTCATGTTATGGCAAATAATCCCAAAGCAATTATAAAAATAAAATCAATGTTAATTGAATTAGTTAAATAACTCTAACATCATGAAACAGTGACTAAAACAGCCACTTTAATCCATTTGCATTTAATCAAAAATCAAATGATTTCAAATATTACCCCAACCATTTTATGACTGTACTAAATACTGCAAAGTATTTATGTGGCACAATTCCATATTTTACAAAAGTTTTCTTATGGCCAAACAATTTGCAAAACAGTAGCAAAAATGTAAAATATAAAAAGATAAAGAAAAAGAGCAGAGACCCACTGTGCACTTCGGCCATCAGTGCATAGTGCAGCCTGGCCCAGCCCGCCACGGCCTTTCTCCCTCCTCGCACCAGAACAGGGGAGGCCGCGCGCGCCATGGCCGTCCAGACGCCGGATGCGCTGCTGTCGGGCATCCCGCGGCTCCCCTAGTGGATAAGGCCGCCCTCCCTCTCCCGCTGCAAACCCTAGCACACCAGAAACCCCCTCGCAAGCCCTCTTCCTCTTTGTTTTTGCTCGCCCGAGCACTACCGTCACCGCCGCTGCTCGTCCGCGCGGCCACCGAGCTCCGATCACCTCCCCGACGTGTTCACCGGCTTCCCCGTCGTCGACTACGTCGGCTACGGGCACTCGTCCGACCCGAGCCGCTCCGGAACGTCGCCCACGACCTCACCTCCCCCTCTCGGACGACGGAGATTGCCGCCGCCGATCTGCCACCACCGGACCTCCCCGAGCCCACTGCCTCTCCCTACGGATCCGCTGTGAGCTCCGCTTCCCTCCGCTCCCTTACCCTCGCTCCCCCGCGCTCGTAGCTGCCGTTCCCGTCGTGCTCGAGCCCGCCGCCGCTCGAGCTCGTTGCCGGCGAGTTTCCGGTGACCTTTTGGTCACTCCGGCCTTTCCATCGTCTTCACTAGATCGCGTAGGGCTCCGCGGCGTAGTTGGTTTGCTCGCTTGCGCGCCGAAACGCCGAAGCCCCGCACACCCGAACTCCGGCCGCCGCCGATGAGCTCGCCGCCATCGATATCGGTCGCCGTTAGCCACCCCACTGCCACCATTCGACGCTGGCGAGTCCCAGCTCTCGAATGAGCCTAGCCACGCGTCAAATGGGCCTCTATGGACGAAACCCGAGCCCCTCCCGTGCGCTCCGCCGCGTTTGGGCTCGCCGGAGCTACTCCGGCGGCCGGCGCCGACGTGGCCACCTGGGGCCCACCCCCAGTGACACTGCCCATGGGCCCTATGGGTCCCGCTGTCAGGGTTGACTGGGTCAACCCGCGGACTGGGCTGGCCCAACCACTAACATGTGGGCCTGCACTGTTTTTTATCATTTTTATAAATAAATAAAATGCTAATTATTCCATTAATTAAATTAATTAACTAATCAGTCACTGACTAATGGGGCCCACCCTCTAATTAATCTGTAATTAGTTTAATTAATCCCTAATTATCTACTGTGTCACTGACCAGTGGGAACCACTGGTCAGGTTTGACTCTGGTCAGCCGGGTTTGACTGATGACATCACTATGACGTCATGCTGACGTCGCGTAATACTGTTTTGGATAATTCGAATTTAAATAATTAAAATAATTCCAGAAATTCAATAAAACTTTGAAAAATCATATAAAATAATCCGTAACTTGGATGAAAATAATTTATATATGAAAAATGATCAGAAAAATATGACGAATCCAAATATCCTAACCACATGCCTACCACACCCCTCTAACATGATGAACATGGAACTTTCCCCTCCGATTCATCCGTCCGATAATTGCCCGGAGCTGGTAAAACACCTCCAGATGTTTCCCGCTCCGACTAGCTTGCGTAGTACTACATTAGGGCACCCCTCGAACAGCCTACTGCCATGCCATGCATCTACGATTACTTTTGTTGCTTGTATTTATTGTTTCTTCTCCCCTCTTCTCTCCGGTAGACCCCGAGACCGACGCTGCCCCTGTGATCGACTACGACCCCGACGACCCTTCGTCCTTTTCAGCAGAGCTTCCTGGCAAGCAAAACCTACTTGATCATTCCTATATCGCCTATTCCTTCTCCCTCATGCTTGCATTAGATTTTGCTACTGTAATTGCTTGTTCCCATTCTGATGCATAGCCTGTTCTTGTAACCTGCTGTTGTTACTTTACCTGTCATCCTAAACTGCTTAGAATAGGTTGGTTAGTGATCCATCAGTGACCCCTCACCCTTGTCCCTGTTGCCCTGCTTTGTTACCAGTACCTCGATCATTGTGATCGATGTGTAGAGACCGTCACAGCACCGCACACCCCCTTAGTTGTACGGCTCTGCAGGGCTACTATCGAGCGCCGAGGGTGATACCTCGTACTTCACTCCTGATGATATCTCTGTAGTATAGCACATCGGTGGTGATTGCAGAGGGTGATTCCTAGCTCTCCCCTTCCCGATGATGACAATGTCGTACAACTCCTTTAAGTGGGGACCATCGAGGGTGATTCCTCCTGGTTCTCCTTAACAGATTACATTGAGTAGGAATCCATCGAGGGAGATTCCTCGGGTTCCCTTGATGTTTCGGACACACGGTTACCTTTAACTGTTGCCCCCATGTACATGTTACTGCGGGACTGGAGGGATATGCGGTATACCCCGTTAGAGGTGGACCTGAGCTCCCAACAGTCTCCTGGGAAGTCAGGTTGACCTGGAGGGTACCCACGAGATAATTACGAGGCGCGGCCGGGCAGGCAGAGACCACCCACGAGAGGGATGGGCCTGGCCCTTGTTGCACTTCCTCAAGACGGGGCGACAGGAGCACTGATCGTCACCGCGAGCTCCCAATGCACTAACGGATTTGATTATTTGATCTGATTTGGCCACTGGCCTATACGCACTACCACCACGTGGGATAATGGTTTATGGGGACCTTGGCGCTGTAAGTATCAGCCGAAAGTTCTGTCAGATGTCCAGTTCAGCATTGTGGCACGGTCAGATCGTGCCGTTGGCGCTGGTATCCACCGTCCTCACAATGACCCGGAGTGCACAGGGCGATGGCCCAAGACCCCTGAGCACTTAGGATGTAGACTGGCGGGGACCTCTCTGCTGAGCCTTGGTAGGACTACGTCGTGTCGATCAGCCGAGGCCGGGCATGACCCAGAAAAGTGTGTTCGGCCGGAGTTAATCGAGCGTGTTGGGTAAGAGTAGTGCACCCCTGCAGGGAAGTTATCTATTCGAATAGCCGTGTCCACGGTAACAGGACGCTCAGTGTTGTATCCCGATCTACTACAACTTGAACTGGATACATGTTAATTAATATGTAAGCTCCGGGATTGCTTTCTCGCAGGGAGTCGAGGAAGGATCTCTAGGCTTTGCTACTACATGCTTGTTACTTTATGTTATGCTGCTAATCTGCACTCTTCTAATGCTGCAAGATGCTGAAGATGCTAGTCTTCGATAGGCTAGGCCTTCCCCTTCTGTTCTGGCATTTCTATAGTTTAGTCCAAAGATATAGCCCCATTGCTTTGATACCGATGCATACTTAGTATAGTTCTGATGTCAGTCTTGCGAGTACTTTGGATGAGTACTCACGGTTGCTTTGCTATCTCTTTTCCCCATACCCGGTTGCTGCGACCAGATGGCGGAGCCCAGGAGTCAGCTGCTATCGCCGACGACTGTTACTACACTTCCGGTGGAGCCTACTACTACGTGGAGACCGACGACCAGGAGTAGACTCGGAGGCTCCCAGGCAGGAGGCCTGCGCCTTTTCGATCAGTGTCGTTGTTATGCTGCCCTTCTTAGGGCAAACTTGTTTAACTTTGTGTCTGTACTCAGATATCTGATGCTTCCGCTGATGCTTGTATGACTCGAGCTTATGTATTCGAGCCCTCGAGGCCCCTGGCTTGTAATATAAAGCTTGTATTATTTTATTTTGTGTCTAGAGTAGTGTTATGATATCTTCCCGTGAGTCCCTGGGCTTGATCGTGTGCATTTGCGTGTATGATTAGTGCACGGTCGGGCCGGGGGCGCCACATACTACCCTTGAAGACTATCGCGGTCCCCTATATTTGTGGGTTATCAAGACCTTTTTCTGGCGTCGTTGTCGGGGAGCATAGCTCTATTTGTTGAGTCACTTGGGAATTATATCTGTTGATCACTATGAAGAATCTAAAAGACGCTAAGACCAAGATCGTACCCTCTAAGACGAGGGGAGGTAAGGAACTGCCATCTAGCTCCGCACTTGATTCACCTTCTGTTTTGAGTAGGCTTGCGACACCGCCACCTGTTATTCATTCTGATATGTCACAAGTAATTGTTGATACCACTTCTGCTATAAATGAAACTTGTGATGATGCTAGTGGCTTGATGATATACTGTGCCACTAGGTGATTTTCTTGATGAACAAATTGCTAAAACTAGAGAAATTGGGAATGTTGAAACTTCTGAAAATTATGATTCACCTATTATGCCTAGCTCTCCTACTAGAGTTGAAATGCCTAAGATACATGATGGTTATGTTATAGATGGAGAGATAGCTAGGGAAATTCTTGCTTGTAATGATAGAGATGATGTTAAGAAATTACTGGTTAAGCTAAAAGAAAAGTCTATGATGGAGAGAATGAAATATGATCCCAAGTTTGCTACCTCTCCTATCTTTGTTACCGATAAAGATTATGATTCTTTGTCGATTCTGAGTTAATTACTTTGGTTGAATCTGATCCTTTTCATGGTTATGAAACTGAAACTGTTGTGGCACACCTTACTAAATTGAATGATATAGCCACCCTATTTGCTCATGAGGAAAAAATTCATTACTATTACATTCTTAAGTTTAATACTCTTGCTCCTGGTTGTGTGCGTAGTCCCCATGATATGATATATTACTTCTCTGAAAAATATTTTCCTACTCATAAGAAACAAGCTGCCTTACAGGAAATATTAACTTTGTGCAAATTGAAGAAGAGAATCTCCCTCAAGCTTGGGGGAGGCTTCTCCAATTACTTAATGCTTTGCCTGATCATCCTCATAAGAAAAATGAAATACTTGATATCTTTTATAATGGACTAACCGATGCTTCTAGGGACTACCCAGATAGTTGTGCTGGTTGTGTTTTGAGGGAATGAACTATTGAACAGGCTGAAGAACTATTGAATAATATATTAAAGAATGCCAATGATTGGACACTTGCTGAACCACCACCCAAACCAACTCCAAAGGAGAGAGGTATTCTATTCCTCAGTCCTGAAGAGATGCAAGAGGCAAAAATATCTATGAAAGAAAAAGGTATTAAGTTTGAAGATGTCAAGAATTTACCACCTATTGAAGAAATACATGGGCTCGACACCCCGACACAGGTAGTAGAGGTAAATTCTGTTATTAGATTTGATGAAGGTGATATTCCTTATAATAAATCTGCTAGTCAATGCCTGGATGAATTTGATAATTACATTGTTAAGCATGAACATTTTAATATGTATGTTAGCAATCAATTAAAACGCAATGCTTTCATGATAGATCGTTTGAGTGATTTGATGTTTAGAATTGCTAATGATGTTAAAGGCTTAAGTAAACATTCGTCCATGGTTCATACTCAGCTAGAACAAATTGCTAAGTCACAAAATGATTTGCTAAATGAAATGAATAATAAAATGAATGATCGTGCTGTTAGAGTTGTTACTAGAGGAGATAGAATGACTCAGGAGCCTCTGTATCCTGAAGGTCATCCAAAAAGAATTGAACAAGATTCTCAGAGAAATAATATTGATGTGCCTAGTTCATCTAAGAAGAAAAAGAAAAAATGATGGGACTTTGCATGCTTCTAGTGAACCTGTGATAGAAAAACCTTCTGAGAATCATAACGATATTTCTATTTGTGATGCTGAGACACAATCTGGTAATGAACATCCACTTAATGATAATGATAATGATGTTCATAATGATGCTCAACCTGACAATGATAAAGAACCTGACAATGATGTAGAAATAGAACCTGCTGTTGATCTTGATAACCCACCTCCTAAGAATAAATGATATGATAAAAGTGATTTCATTGCTGGAAAACATGGGAAAGAAAGAGAACCATGGGTTCAAAAACCCATGCCTTTTCGTACTAAACCACCTAGAAATAAAAATGAGGAGAACTTTGAGCGCTTTGTTAAAATGCTTAGACCTGTCTTTTTGTGCACTCGCTTGATTGATATTTTAAAAATGCCTCCATATGCTAAATACATGAAAGATATTGTCACTAATAAAAGAAAGATACCTGAGGCTGAAATTTCCACCATGCTTGCAAATTATTCTTTTGAGGCTGGAGTGCCTAAAAAGTTAGGAGATCCGGGAATACCCACTATACCATGCTCCATCAAAAGAAGTTATGTCAAAACTGCTTTATGTGATTTAGGAGCCGGTGTTAGTGTTATACCTTTCTCCTTATATAGAAGACTTGATTTGAATAAGTTCACACCTACTGAAATATCTCTGCAAATGGCTGATAAATCAACTGCTATACCTATTGGAATTTGCGAGGATGTGCCCGTTGTTGTTGCAAATGTTGCTATCTTAACAGACTTTGTTATACTTGATATGCCCGAGGACGACAACATGTCGATTATCCTTGGAAGACCCTTTTTGAATACTGCAGGGGCTGTTATTGATTCAACAAATGCAAAGTCAGTTTTTATGTCAATGGTAATGAGCATACGGTTTATTTTCCAAAGAAACAAAGTTCGGTGAATGGTATCAACCGTATTGAAAAAGTTTTGACAATCACTATTGGAGGATTTAAATCTCCTCTTCCTACCATCAAAAAGAAATATGAAATTCTTATTGTTGGTGAGATGCACATCCCCGTTGAGGTAACTTAGTGCTATACGAAAGTTCTTCGGTTTCATGTTACTCGGAAATAGTTTGTTAATAAGATTTAATCAACCTTATTAATGGATTCTTTTTGAGGGACATGTGGTCGATGAATTTAGTGAGCACAACTTTCTGTAACCATAGTTTACTCTCTGTTATTCATAGTTTAATAAAATAAAATGCCATGATTATCCTGTTTTCTAAATTATTCGTGCAATAAAAAATGACCCAAAAATAAAAGTGCTCAGAATGTAATAAAATTTTAACATGATTTTTTCTGGAATATTTAAGAATTTTTGTCACTAAAAACAACCCAGGGGGGGTGCCCCTGTTGCTCACAAGGCAACAGGGCGCAGCCACCCCCCTGGCCGCGCCAAGATGCCTTGTGGGTCCCACAGGGACCCACTTACTTATCTCTTCAGCCCAGTTCATCTCCTACCTCCAGAAATAAATCGTGGTAGCTCTCTCCCTCGTGTTCTTGCTCCCAAACCTGAGACTTTCGATCTCTTTGCTCGGAGCTCCGTTTCCGAAACTGTTTTGTGGGATTGCTCCTTGGTATGTGACTCTTCCATTGCTCCAATTAGTTTTTGCTTTAGTGGATTATATTTTAAAAAAATTGCTGCTATTGGTGCTACTGAAAATGAGCTTGCATGTTGAATTATTTACTTCTAAGTAGTTTGTATGCTTGATATAGCCTCTAGGCACTTGTATGAGTAGTTGCTATCAATCTTGTTAAGTTTTGTTAACATCTTTTTGTAGTCCAAAAATTTTCAGAAATTTTCTCTTAGGAAAATGAACCTCTTTAGGAGGAGTTCTTCAAGGAGAAGGTCCTCTGAAGCATCATCGAGTGAAAGCTTGGCACGCCAATCGTATATTGAACCAAGGGCAAGTTTGGTGCGAGGTGCCGAAGCAAAATCTTATCGATGGTCGTGCGATGAGTTCATGGTAGGTGTAGGCATTAAGGAAGAATTTAATCAAAATAATCAATACACCGAGATCTCTGCCTTCATCGCAGATAAGAGCACTCAGCACTACAACCTTACCCATTCATTCACTCAAAAGTTTGAGTATCATTCTTGTGATTCTAGAGTTTTGTTTCATCTCTATGATAGATCCTATGGTATGTCTCTAGAAGAGTTTTGTGATGCATGCAAAATTCCGTTTTGGGGTTCGCTTTATGAACCGCAGAAATCTGATTATGAAGTGTTTCTTAGAGGTCTTTGCAATGGTGAGGATAGGGGAGTTATGCAAGCTAGGATAAAAAGCATTCACTTTCCCTCTATTCGATATTTTGCACTTTTTAATGGGAAATGTATTGTTGGTAAGCAAGACTGTAGTGCACTTTGTGCTCCAGATCTAAGCATTATTCATGCTGCCTTATTAGGCAGTAGACATTATAATCTTGGGGCAATTGTTGCACCCCGGTTGCACCCCAACGCGGGCAATGGTGATTTGTATGGAGGAATTTATGCCTCCCGCATAGCTGCAAAGCTAGGGGTCTCACCTAGACCCAATGATCCTATATTACCTAATAAATACTTGAATTTTGAGGCAATGCAGCGCCATGAGTTTATTAAGAACAACACTCACAAATATGACTATAACTTAATATTTGATAAATATCGTCCTGTGTCTGTTATTTTGCCTGCTCCTGTCCTTTTTGATTTCCAGAGCAAACGGAGATATTTTCTTCATGAGCATGAGGCACATGAGTATAACACGGCAATTGAGGCTGCCCGTCTCGCTGAGGAGGAAGCACAGAATGCCTCCACGAGCTACCACTTCGATTATTATCCTCATCAGCCATGGCGGTAGACCAAGTAAGGCCAAAAGCCTAAGCTTGGAGGAGTACGTATTTCTCACCGACATTACATTCATGTTCACACATTCATTTTAGTTGTCGGTATTCATCCCCTTTCATTGTATGATCCACGTTAGTTTTTTATTCCTTCGCTTTCTTCTTGTGTGTTTGAAAATTTTCAAAAAATCCAAAAATATTTCTCGCTTCTTTTCGGTTTTTCTTTCTCGTTAGTTAGTTCGTGGTATTAAAATAAAACCCAAAAAAAATTCACATTTCTTCTTTTCTTGTTTGTTGGGAGTTCTCCCGTGTAAATAGTTTTTTCTCGCTTTTCGTTTTTCTTCGTTAGTTTGCTTTCTTCAGAAAAACTAAAAACTCCAAAAATATTTCAGTGCGTTTCTTTGAATTTCTTTTCTTTTCGTTTAGCCGTCGTAGGAAGAAGACCATGATGAAAATTGTTGAGTGGCTCTCATATGGTATGTGGTTGATCTAATGAAGCGCAAATATTACCTTGTCTTTTCCCTTGAATAAATTGTTTGGAGATTCCAGCTTAGTCCATGACACTCTTGCACTATTATTATTTTCACATCATTCGGTCGTGCAAGTGAAAGACAATAATGATGATGATTTGATGAAGTGACTGTGGCAAGGAAAAGCTGGTATGAACTCTTTTTGTTTTTGTTTTTGTAAATATGTTTAACTCAATATCCATGATTCAGCATATTATGAGTAAACATGTTTGTGATGACAATTAGAGATTATAGTTGCTCATGCCATGCTTAAGTAGCTAGGAGTGGATAATGATTTATCTTAGATGTCAACATGCATTAAAATGATTATGATGTAGTATGTTAGTATGGTATCCTCCTCTGAATGTTTCGAGTGGCTTGACTTGGCACATGTTCACACATGTAGTTGATTCAAAACCAATGCGGCCTTCACGATATTTATGTTCAGGGTGTTTATATCCTACTCATGCTAGTATTCAATGTTAATTATTCACAATGCATGATTATGACCGTTTTCGCTCTCTAGTTGGTCGCTCCTCAATCTATTTGCTAGCCTTCGCCTGTACTAAGTAGGAATACTGCTTGTGCATCCGCAATCCTTAAACCAAAATTATTCCAGATGAGTCCACTATATTGACCTATATGCGGTATTACTCTGCCGTTCCAAGTAAATTTGCATGTGCCACCTCTAATCATTCAAATAAACATCTGTTTTTGTGCCCGTACTGCTCATGGAGCGACAGGGGGCGGTCAGTATCTTCCATGATAAGCGGTTATTCTCAAGATGAGTGTTTTATTCACTTGTCATTGCTTGAGAGAGGCTGGTAATTGGGATGCCCAGTCCTATTATCAAAATAAAGAAAAATATAATAAAACAAACTGCCCTGGAATTTGATCGTTTGGAGGGCACCCGTGAATTCGTCTAGCCATGGTTTCTGTTTCTATGGTGGAGGGGGAGAAACTTTACCTTTCCTCTTGGGAACCGCCGATAATGTGTTTAGCATGGAAGATATTGAAAATCCTCGGTCCTGACGTTGACAGGAAAACTACACCTCTCAAAATTGTTTTCATCTCTGATTTAAGCTTCGAGCTCTGGCACATCTGCAAATCTCTGTTTCCCTCTGCGAAGGGCCTATCTATTTACTTTTATGTTATTTACTTTTATTGTTGAGTCATCACCTTCTCATTTTAAGCACCAATCCTGAGAGCACTATTGTCATTATTATGCATTGAGTATAGTTAATGTTGGGTATACCATGACAGGATCTCTTCTACCCAGAATTACAATGTTTAGTCGCTGCTTGAACTTTGGAGGTGTTCTGCATTTATGTTTTGCAGTCTCAGAAAGGGCTAGCGAGATACCATGTTATCATATTATATCATGATTGTTTTGACAAATTGTTGGCATTGGAGATATGTTATTATTGCTCGCTAGCTGATTATGTCATTGATATGAGTAAATGTAAATTCTAAGTGTTATCATTTGCATGGTTAGTTCATGATATTTGCTGAAAACCTAGGTGCTATTTAAGCTTATATACAGATACAAGAACAAAAGAGTTCATAAAAGTTTTTCTTCATCACTTTCAGTATGTCATCTGAATTGCTTGAGGACAAGTGATGACCCACAAGTATAGGGGGTCAATCGTAGTCCTTTCGATAAGTAAGAGTGTCGAACCCAATGAGGAGCAGAAGGAAATGACAAGCAGTTTTCAGCAAGGTATTCTCTGCAAGTACTGAAAGTAGCGGTAACAGATAGTTTCGATAGCAAGATAATTCGTAACAAGTAACGAGTATCAAGTATAATAAAGTGCGGCAAGGTGACCCAATCCTTTTTGTAGCAAAGGACAAGCCGGAATGATCTCTTATATAAAGCAAAGAGTTCTCGAGGACACATGGGAATTCTCATCTAGTCACTTTCATCATGTTTGTTTGATTCGCGTTCACTACTTTGATAATTTGATATGTGGGTGGACCGGTGCTTGGGTGCTGTTCTTACTTGAACAAACCTCCCACTTATGATTACCCCCTCTCGCAAGCATCCGCAACTACGAAAGAAGAATTAAGATAAATCTAACCATAGCATGAAACATATGGATCCAAATCAGCCCCTTACGGAATAACACATAAACTAGGGTTTAAGCTTCTGTCACTCTAGCAACCCATCATCTACTTATTACTCCCCAATGCATTCTCCTAGGCCCAATTATGGTGAAGTGTCATGTAGTCGACGTTCACATGACACCACTAGAAGAAATACAACATACACATCATCAAAATATCGAACGAATACCAAATTCACATGATTACTTATGACAAGACTTCTCCCATGTCCTCAAGAACAAAAGTAACTACTCACAAATCATATTCATGTTCAAGATCAGAGGGGTATTGAATAGCATTAAGGATCTGAACATATAATCTCCCACCAAATAAACCAACTAGCATCAACTACAAGATGTAATCAACACTACTAGCAACCCACAGGTACCAATCTGAGGTTTTGGGACAAAGATTGAATACAAGAGATGAACTAGGGTTTGAGATGAGATGGTGCTGATGAAGATGTTGATGCAGATTGGTCCTCCCACGATGAGAGAATCGTTGGTGATGTCGATGGCTTCGATTTCTCCCTCCCGGAGGAAAGTATCCCCGGCTGAATTGCTCCGCCGGAGAGCAAAATTGCTCCTGCCCAGGTTCCGCCTTGAGACGACGGTGCTTCATCCCGAAAGTCTTCTCGATAATTTTTTTAGGGCAAATGAGGCTATATAGCAGAAGGAGGGGGCCGGAGGCCAGCTGTGGGCCCCACAAGGCATCAGGGTGCACCCAGGGGGGCGCGCCCTGTTGCCTTGTGAGCAAATGATGGGTCCCCTTGGATATTTCTTTTCTCCAGTATTTTTTATATATTCAATAAAAATCTCTGTAAAATTTCAAGTCAATTGGAGCTCTGAAGAATAGGTATCTCTGTTGTAGCTATTTCAGGTCCAGAATTCCAGCTGCCGGTATTCCCCATCTTCATATAAATCTTGCAAATTAAGAGAGAAAAGGCATAAGAATTGCATCATAAAGTGAAATAATGACCAAATACTTTATAAATAACAGTAGGAAATCATGATGCAAATTGGACGTATCAACTCCCCCAAGCTTAGACCTTGCTTGTCCTCAAGCGAAAACCGAAATCGATAATCATGACCACATGTTTAGAGAGAGAGAGAGGCGTCGATAAAAATAAAATATGGACATGAAGGCATCATGATCTTTATTATAACAACAATATATCATCATAAAACTTCTCATGAAAAAGTGACAATTCATTCACAAGATAAAGTATGAACTACAAACCCTATTGAAAACTAGCAAACTATGATCTCAGTCACTGATGCAATTGTAATTCATCATATCTATTATATATAAAAAGTGTTTGACAGGTTAACTAGAAAAAAGAGAATAATCTACAAAATCTCATAAAAATCAGAAACATCTAGCCATTAATTTTGTGCATCGGAAAATTACAGCCATTAGATCTACTTTTAAACCGGAGAAATTACCCACCAATGCCATCTCACGAACCCCACCATTACTTTTAGATCTACTTTTTCTATCTCCTTACTCTTAGATTAAAAAAAAGATCTATCTCCTTCTCGAGAAGAAAATCAGGGGAAAGCCCTCTCCCTCACGATGCGCTCCTGGGCCATGGAAGCAGCGGATGCGGCACCATGTTTCTCCTCTCTATATGGACTTCATCGTCCAGCACCAGAAATTGCGCCATCCGTGCATTCATGCAGCAAGTTATTGACCCATCCGACCACACGTACGGCCCATGCGGAGATGAAGCCCATGACCGATGCGGCGACGCCAACATAGGTACGTCCCGTCTAGGTTTTGTGATTCATCAAATTTACCTCATTCGTGTGTGTTACGTGCGTGGATTATTTGGCGTTTCCGGCCGGCGGCGGCAACACCAGCACAGGTCCTTTCCGTCTAGGTTTTGTGATTTATCAAATTGACTCTTCTGTGTGTGTTTCGTGCATGGCTTATTTGGTGTTTCCGGCCGGCGGCCAGTTGATTAGCTTGCGTGGCTAGCTTTATGGCTGTGTACGTGGCTGTGTTGATTATCAATTGGAACAGATCGACTCAGTTTATACAGCCAGCAGATCCCAAATCGTGTTAGCTTACTTCATCCCGGTTGTTGGAATTAATTAGCGAACTGAGGCATACACGACCAATGTTCATAACTTCATATATCATTATTCGCTTGCAATCTTATGCAGCCACGCCTGCGGACAGTCCATACGAGTGAGCCCGAAGGATTAGGGAGGAACTATGACATCTCTACTCTCCGCTTCCTATTGGTATTGAGGCGCACACCCAGAATCTTTGACACTGCTGGCAAGAGCAGACCAGGTTGCTGGCTATTACGGTGGGGTGTGCACACGTAGTTTGACGAGCTGTCGCTGCTGCTGCCGCAGAAGACCAGCGTCGCACGCTGACAAGTGTTCCACAGCTGCGATGTCCTTTATAAGCGGTAACCCGTCTGCCATCCTGATCAAAGGTTAGATGTACAACTTGGAATTGTTTCTAAACTAGGTATATGAGGCAAACGAGTAAGAGAGTTGTCCGCCAAGAAACCTTCCACATAAAAGTTGAGATGTCCAACTGGATATTGTTGTAAACAAGGTTAATGGCGAGCAGAGTAAGATAGTTATCCCTAGCCCTATGCATCGTGGTATTTGTCTTAATATATATAAATAACCTGAAGTTAAATGAATTGGCTAGCACCTGAAATATATGAAATCAACTTTTGTACGTGCCGTTGAGATGTTATCAAAAGGCACTGAACTATGAATATATAGGTTCTATTAAGGGATTTGTTTGGTTCTGGAAGATTTTGGTTTTTATGTATGATAAATAACCTTCACAAGTAATCATATACTTTATATTGTTTTCAGTTTTTATTCTACAGCCAAGGCACACCTATTAGGATTTATCATACCATAATTCTATGGCCATCACGTGAGAACTTCAAACTAATGTAAGAAAAATCATAATGCTGCAGTGCAGATGGAGGCATGAACCTTAGATGCCGCATGAGATATCCGAAAGGTAGGCAACGTGTGTGGTGTTAGGTTGATAGATGCTCTATGTCCAAACTCTATGCCATTAAGGTTGATCTATGGGTGGAAATTTTTTCCAACAAGCAATGTGAGTTGTTTTTGTTCATAATTTGTCATTAACAGATCTCTGCCGACCAATTCCATTAATCCCTTAATCTCAAGTCCACATCTCTTCCACGTTCCTAACTGAATAGTTATTCATTGTCTCCCTCAATCAAAGAAAAAACATATCCATCTTTTGAGTCCTCTCACGGAAGCCAGGTCAGGCAATTAGGTAACCACCAAGATCAATCGAGCCTCTCCTTGGCGTGAGGATGTGTCCTCAACCTGAAGAAATCGTTCTCCTCCCCGCGGGCTCCTCTCTCTGCCATCATGGATGCATACGGGAGTCCAACCATGGTGGCAGCCTGGCAGGACTGGATGACCCTTCACGGAATAGATCTAGGTATGATTGTTCTTCACTATCCTGTTATATCTATTTTAATCCTTAAAAAGAACGGCCACGAAGCAGCAGAGATTGGCAGCAGGAACGCTAAGCAAAAATTGAGGGATGAATATGCAAGAGATTGTCATGGATGGCTGCCAGAGCAAAGGACATCAACATACGAGCTATAGAACAAAATACGGCCAAAGAAAAGCAACGACACTGGGAAGGTTTAATCAGTTCTGATCTGTTCTGGCCACATGCAAACAGAGTTGCACCAAAAAATGTGCCAACTGCTGTGTGTACCCCACCTGCTAAAAGGTACTCCCTCCGTCCCAGAATAAGTGTCTCAACTTTGTACTAACTTTAGCACAAAATTGTACTAAGGTTGAGACACTTATTTTGGGACGGAGGGAGTATATATTTTCCTTGCGTATGACATGCCAGCTGCAGATCTTCTAAATCTTATGTGTTGGGTGGTTGGATTACTCTTAGAGTGCTGTTATTGGCCTCTGATTTCTGGCAAGCTTATTATGCTCTTGGAGTTCTTTATATTGGCAACGCCATTATGACAAGTTGAGGACAATGATATTTCAGAAAAATCTTGCGGCAAGCCAACACAAATCATCTTCAAAGAGGCGGTAGAGGATATACAACAATGGTTCGTCATGAAATCCACGCCATAAGCCAGCCGTAATTCTTAATACCAGCTTCCATTGTTGGACTAAGATTACTTTTTAGCTGACCAATATTTATATAGAGATTTTATCATTTGGTATATGTTTCAGAATTTTGGATATATATAGAGATGGGAGATATTAATATATTGCAGTATGCCCTTTCCTTAGCAGCCTAAAAACTACAGTACTAACACAAGCTAGACAAATATTCTTTGTATGCCCACTAAAAATCACAACGCCACTTGACCCCTTTGATCTTAAAAAAGATGGGAAGAATAATGTAAACCATTTATGGTGGCCAAAGTCAGCCTGTTGGGACCCATGAAACTAATGCCATTCTATAGATGGTAGTGTGGATAATGTTTTGTTTTTAGGAAAGTAATATGGACCATGTTTCTTTCTGAAAAGTGTGGATAGTGTCACATCAAACTTTGCTGATGTGAAAATATGGGCCAACATTGGTCGTACTTAGTGCATGTGTCTTAACTTAACTAAATCAAATGATCATGGATACAAACTCTTTGCACGACAGTTCTAACGATTATATGTATAGTATATAAATACATTTTAACTTTACATACCAAATTCACAAAAATCCACTTACAGAAAAAATCACTAAAAAAAATTAAGATGGCAATCTTGCACAGGGTTAGAAAATTCACTTATAAATGCCCGCACAAAAACAATGAGGACTATTAAATCTGTATTTGAAGAAAAATTATAACAAAGTAAAATGATAAAATGCCAGAAAGTGATGCAAATATAATTTGGATGACGTGACTGATCATAAAAAAAGTTAGTACATCATGCATAATTAGCAGGTAAATGATAAATGGACAACGCATTTATTTATATATCAACAAAAAACCAAATATACCTAAGATAAAACTATGATCACAAGTCTTATATTTGTATATATCATTGTATTTGGTTCCAATTTTCTTTAGACAAATCAAATAATATACTCTCATCATTGAACCTTATAAAATTCTAGCCCGCACACCGGGCGGGCCACTTTACTAGTTATCAGAAAGAGTCTATGTAAGAACTTTGTTTAGCAAGTTCACATACTCAACTATCATTTAGTCTTCTATGATTGCTGACACTCACGGCATACTTATGGAGTAAAAGTTTCAGCCAGACACATAGAAAGATAGGGGCTTAGAGTTTCGTCTCCCAACTCATTTACCTCAATGGTAATGTCAACAGTAATAAATCATGATCACTTACATCCAACTGGATATATATGCCTGGATCTTTCCCCACCACATGATGCTTGCCAAGAGAGAAAATAAAAACGGAATAGAGGAGAATACTATTAACTCTTGCATAAAAGTAAATACATAAAGTAAAAGATAGGCCCTTCGCAGAGGGAAGCAGAGGTTGTCATGCACTTTTTATTTTGGATGTGCAAACTCTTAATGTAAAGGAACGTCACTTTATATTGCCCCTTGTGATAGCAACCTTTATTATGCAGTCTGTCGCTTTTATTCCTTCACCATCACAAGATCGTACAAAGCTTATTTTCCCTTACAATAAAAGATCATACATATTTAGGAGAACTTTTTATTGCTTGTGCACCGATGACAACTTACTTGAAGGATCTTATTCAATCCGTAGGAAGATATAGTAGACTCTCATGACATGAAACTGGGTTCAAGGGTTTTGAATGCACAAGTAGTATCTCTACTTAGTGCGAATTTTGGCTAGCAAAAGATAGGGAGCAAGAACCACATGTTAAAGGATCCAAAACAATATAGCTTCTATGTGAATGTAAGCAAACATAACTCATTACGTTGTCTTCCTTGTCCAACGTCAACTATTTGTCGGGGGATGCCCCCGGTCCCTTGTGCATATCACACCATGTTTTCGCCAGAACCGCGCCAAGCCGCCGCCAGCCACAGCAGCCGCCGCCGACAACCTTCACGGCGCAGGAGTGGGAGCACCTCATGCTCCTCCTCTCCGCCGAGCCCTCTGCCTCTTCACCGTATCCAGCTCGCCTCAAGCTTCGGCCGCACCCCCGTCGCTCTCCCTAGCTACAGCTCAAAAAAGCCCCCAGTGGGTGAGCTGGCCGCCTCGCTCCGGCCAGTTTCTCCGCCCTCGCCGCGCGCCCGCGGGCCTTGCGCCGCCGCGGCTCGCCTCGCCCGCCGCCACACACATGCACGCGGCGACGGCCAGCGTCGCCAGCACCGCGCCCCTGCGCCCACGCACTGGCCGTCCCGTCGGGCCGCTGGACCTCGCCAGGAGCCCCCCTGCACCTCTCCTTCGTTGTGACGCCCTCAAGCCCGGCCGTCCTCGACCTCGCCTCATGCACAACGTCGGCCGCCGCCTCTGCTCTAGCCATGGGCACCTTTTGCCCGAGGCTCGCCATCGACCTCGCTGTGGTCCTCCCGCATGGCTCGTTGCCCGACCGCCCGCGCGCGCGTCCACCCGTGCTGCTCCGCACCGCTCGGGCCTCCTGCACATCCGAGCGCTCGCGGCCGCTGCATCGCTCCGCCCGCACCAAATCGCCCCGCGCCGCCCCGGCTTCCCGCGTCCCCGCCGCTCCACCCCCACGTGACCGGGCGCCCACGGCCGCGCGTCCGCGCCCCCACTGGCGGAGCAGAGGGCCCCTTCAGCACGACCGCGTCCCAGCGCCTGCTCCGGCCGCCCGCGCCTAGCCGCCCCGCTCCGGGTCGTCCCGCGCCGTTCTGGCTTCCTGCGCGTTCGAGTGCCCGCGGCCGCGCGTCCGTGCATCCGCGCCGCCCCCGCCGGCTCGCGCCCCCGTCGCCACCCAGCCGGCTGCGCCTTCGCGCGCCTTCGCGCGCACCCACCGGCTCGTGCCCCCGTCGCCGCCCGGCCGTCCCGCACATCCACGCGCCCCCACCGGCTCGTGCCCCCGTCGTGGCCCGGCCGGCTCCGCCATCCACACGCCCCCGCCGACCCGTGCCTCCACGCCGCCTCGCCGGCTCGCGCCTTTGCGTGCCCTGCCAGCTCGCGCTTTGCAGCCGCCGTGGCCGGCTGCGGCGAAAAAAAAGTGGAGCCAGCTGGAAAAAGAGGGCCGGCTGCCCGGGAAAAAAGAGAGAGAGAGAAAAGAAAAGAAAGACCGCCTGTTGTGCCTGCCTGCCCGCGTCGCTGCTGGGCGGCCCTGCCAGCCAGCTTCAACGCCTGGCCGGCTGGGGAGCCGGCCCGACTGCCTGTCCGCTTCGACGCCAAGCCGGTCGGGCCCGATCGGCTGGGGCGCCCCTCGACCACCCGGAGGCTCGGGCCGCCTGCCAGAGGTCATCTCCGCCCCGTCTGCGCCAAAAGCAATGTGAGCCCCCGTCCGCATATCTTTGCACCGCGCACAAAAACGTATAACCCCGAGCGACCCTCGGGGGCTATCTTCGCATTTTTTGTAGCTATTTTACTGTTCACCCCGGCGCCAGCTAGTCTCGGCCCGGGGGTTGTCCGTTTGGCCCGATACGTTCTTCCTCGTAGACGGCTTAGTAGTGTGCATGGTACTGAAGGCCCACTCTTTGTCTCAGCTATAGACCGCACCCCGGCTGTCCGGCTAGCAAGAGCAATAGCTGGAGGTCACCCCACGCGAAAACGTCCGGGGAAGAAAACGGCTTGGGCGACCCAGTCGTTTCCTTTGTGAGTATCTGCTCGGTTGAATCTACTCCCAAGAGTCCGAGTACTGTACGCTCCACTCTACGGCCCACTCTTTGCCTCAGCTACAGACCGGCTCCCGGCTGTCCGGCTGGCAAGAGCAACAGCCAAAGAGCGGAGGGGACATAAAAAAGACTGAAGGGGGCTCGGACGAAACCGAGTCGGCACCCTCTGCATAAAACTTGCACTTCCAAAACCAAACATTTGATATATCTGCGCCGACTAACCGTATCTTTTGCACGATCATTTCAGTGGGGAAGCCCCCCTTGCCCGGAGGCTACACCCAGTGGGTGTGCCGGCACGCCCCGCTGGAAAAACGCCACGCCGGTCATAGGCCCGCTGCCGGCTGCCACCGTTATCCTCACCGCCACCGTCTGCTGCAACAACAGCGAAGACCCTCCGCCCGACTCTTCGACTCGCCCGGAGGCTCGGAGGCTACACCCAGTGGGTGCGCTTGCGCGTCCCCACTGGAAAAACGCCGCGCCGGTTGCAGGCCTGCTGCCGGCTGCCACTGGGATCCTCGACGCCACCGTCTGCCCCAACAACAGCGAAGACCCTCCGCCCGACTCTTCGAGTCGCCCGGAGGCTACACCCAGTGGGTGCGCTGGCGCGCCCCCACTAGAAGCAAGCCGCGCCGGCTGCAAGCCCTCAGCCGGCTGTCATCGACAAACTCTGCTCCAACAATAGCGAAGACCCTCCGCCTGACTCTTCGAGTCGCCCGGAGGCTCGGAGGCTACACCCAGTGGGTGCGCTGGCGTGCCCCCACTGGAAGCAAGCTATGCCGGCTGCAAGCCCACAGCCGGCTGTCATCGACAAACTCTGCTCCAACAACAGCGAACACCCTCCGCCTGACTCATCGAGTCGCCCGGAGGCTCGGAGGCTACACCCAGTGGGTGCGCTGGTGCGCCCCCACTGGAAGCAAGCCACGCCGGCTGCAGGCCCGTAGCTGGCTATCATCGACAAACTCTACACCGACAACAGCGAAAACCCTCTGCCCGACTCTTCGAGTCGCCCGGAGGCTCGGCGGCTACTGTTGGGGGGATGACCCCCGGGTAGTCCCAAGACGGTGAGCCGGACAGCGTGCCCGCTTGTCTGGACCGGCTGCTCCGGCTTGCACCCGCGGCCGGCTGCTCCAGCCAGCCGGCTGCCCGAAGTCAACCACGGCGTCCCATCGGACATGCACGGACATGACGGCCTTCCCCTGGCCACTATTCCTGAATAAGCGTGCACTATTCATCCATCATGCATCATCATCTACAGTGCCTCTTGTCCCCTGGGCATCTGTTGATAAAAGACCCCAGGGGGCCTCTCACAGCAGCAGGCTCACGGACGCTTGTTCCCGCCTCTCGCGAAGGCTCTAGACGCCGACAGCAGGGCCCTGCCCCCTCGCAGATTTACCAATGTAACCCTGGGGGGTCGGGCTATAAGACCCCCCAGGAGGCCTCCATGTAGAGGGTCGATTCTTAGTTCGCATCATCTTCATTACACACACACACACTCACAGGAGAGGTAGAATGGAGGTCTAGCCCCTTCATCCTCCTCCACCCAGCAGCTCCAAGAGCACCCTTTGTAGCCCTTGTGTGTATCATCCCATTTCGGCAGGACTAGGGGTGTTACCTCCCCCGGAGGGCCCCGAACCTGGGTACGTCTTGTGTCTCGCACCCGCGCGTACCGACAACACGTAGCCCCTCACTTTTAGCCATCTCATGGCATCTACCGTGATTTCACCATGACACTATTTGACATAGAATATTTTAATGGGGGCTCACAATCAAAAAGATGTCCAAGATAGTATATTTATATGTGAGACCTCTCTTCCTTTATTACTTTTTTCATGAATTGCAACAATGACCAATGCTATGTTTGTCAACTTCCAACAAGTTTTATCAATTATACCCTTTTTATGTGAAGTCATCACTCCCCATGGGATTAGCATATGATCTCTCTTTTTCTTTATTCTCTTTATTACTTAGGTTGAAACATAAAACTAAAGAAGCAAAAAAGCAAACTACTCGTTATTATATAACTCTCACACTCGATTACATAGATAGATAGATAGATGTCGGGACCCCGATCCTAAGTCACACCGATCTTGCATAAGCCACATCATATCACTTTGCGGCCTCACGAACGGTAACCCACGACTGCCGCCTTTACCTTGGCCGGGACCATTTGCATCTTTTGGCTCACATATATGATTGGATGCTAGCATCCATATGACAGAGAACCCGAGTCGACATGACTAGTCATAAACCAAGGTGGCACAAACATACAGGGACAGACATAGGTAACCCAGCAATGCACGTGTCAGTCATCAGCGTGCGTAACTGGGTTGTAGCAAGCTATCAGGACTCCAGTAACACCGCGTGACATTTCCCCGTAGGGACAGACACATGAGCAAAGAAGGATACATGTCGGCCAATCCATGTGTTCCGGAGCAGTAGCAAACTACCAAGGCTCAATGGAAGCACTAGGAGGTATTTCCCTGTAAGGAAGGCTACCAAAGCAGATAACTAGGTGTCGAATCCCACACATACCAATGCATTTCAAACATACACACAATATGCACAATATGTGTAGATAGAACATGGCATCACAACATAACTCTACGACTCAAAGTATTTATTTAAGAGGCCCCAAGGAGCCATACATAGCATGATATTACAAACATGAGTCTCATGACCCAACATACAAAGTCATACAAACAACGGAAGCATAAACCTGTCTGAGTACAGACAGCTGAAAAGAAAGAAGGCTAGAAAGCCTGTCTATCTACAAGACCCTCCATAGGAGCCAGACCTCTGTCTCAGATTCCCAAGCTACTCGTCGAAGCCCACACGGAACTACTAGTGAGACTGAGGTCTCCTCTGCAAAACTTAAATTAAGCAACCGTGAGTACAAAGGTACTCAACAAGACTTACATCAGATCTAACTACATATGCATCAGGTATCAATGAAGGGGGGTTGTGGAGTTTAACTGCAGCAAGCTAGCTTTGACTCAGTGGCTATCCTGAACTACGACTACCAGCAACTTCTTTTGGGGTGAGATAGCGCACACGAGTCCACATAGTCACCACAACTATACACCACTATGGATCCGCTCCCGTCTCCCTCCGGGAAGGCCATCCATAGCACTCACACTTATCTTGCGCATTTTAGAGTATCCATTTCAACTTGTATATGAACAATGTAAGCTTCCAAGTAGTCCATATCCGCGGATGCGGCTACTCGAATAGTTTGATAACCCTGCAGGGGTGTACTTCTTCACACACACTCTCACCACTTACTACCATATACACGTCATGTATCTCGGCAACCCTCAAGCGAAAGCCTGGCGACGGTGTCGGCCACAGCCTGACTAACTACACAAGACTCTAGTCCAGGTTTATTGCCTATTTAAGGTTGTATCTGCAAAGGAAGTCCGGCCAAAGTTTCTATCACGGCCCCAAACGATGAGAGCAGGGTTCCCAAGAGCACCATTCGGGTGTCACTTGGTACACCGTGCCTCGGTGTCTCTACCGCATCATAGCCCACCCCTAAGGTCAGCGCCATGCACGGCCGCCAACACATATCCTACAAACACCAGAAACTAGTTGCGACTCCTGGACAGAGATCAAGGCGATTAATAAGTCGAGAGAGCTTGGAGCGCCCGGAGCCCAATGTGTGGTAGTAACTGTTCTTGGATCACAAACACGGAACTCGGTTCTTAAGGACGGTCTCAATGAGACAACCCACCATGTACTCCTACATGGCCTCTCATCGCTACCTTTACCAAAACATGTTCACACACTTAGCTATCATCAGTAGGACATGTTCACAACCATTCCAATTCATCGCCCAGATGGATCAGACCTGACACAACTATAAGCAATAGCAAGCATAACAAGCAAGCATGGATGAGTAGGCACAACATGACTCAAGCAATTCCTACTCATGCTAGTGGGTTTTACTATTTACTGTGGCAAAGACAGGTCATGCAGAGGAATGGGTTCAACTACCGCAGCAAGTAACAGTTGAATCGTTGTTGTCCTAATGCAATAAAAGAGAGCAGGAGCGAGAGAATGGGATTGTGTCGGAATGCTCAAGGGGGGTTTGCTTGCCTAGCACTTCTGAAGATAGTATAGCTATTAGTTCTTCATCGGTGTCAACGATCACAACGTCGGAACCGTCTTCTACCAAGAAGGAACAAATACCGGCAAACAGAGAAGGAACACAATCAATGCAATGCAACAATATGATGAATGATCATGACATGGCAATATGCTGTTGATTGAGCTAATACAACTAACAACAGATTGGTTGGAGTTGGTTTGAATCAAAGATTCAAATTCAAACTCCACATATGGTATTTCAAATACCATTTAATTGATTTGACCAGATCAGTAGGTTTAACATGTTTTGTCATGCATTAAAACAGTACCAATGGATAGATTGGATTTTTCTAATCATTTTTCATACATAAATCTTTTTCATCTGAGCTACGGTTGATTTTATATGATTTTTTGAAGTTTATAGCATTTTCTGGAATTTCTTGGCTATTTTAAATTAATCTAGATCCAGAAAATGATTTATTGCGTCAGCATTACGTCATTGTGGCGTCAGTAGTCAACAGAGGGGGTCCAGGTCAAACTAACCAGTGGGACCCGCATGTCAGTGGCACATCTAATTAACAGAGTTAATTAGCACTAAACTTAATCCTAAACCTAATTTAGTTAGGGGCCTGGGCCCACATGTCAGTGAGCCAGGGGAGGTCAAACCCTTGGTCAACAGGGTCAAACACGCCGGCGTTTAGCCACCGGTGAGGCCAGACGCGGTGGAGTGCTTCGGAAATCGTCCTTCGGCGACCAAATGGCTGGCGGAGGGCATCTACGTGTGGCTGGGTCTCTTCCGCTTCGAGTGGTGGTGGTGGACGGGCCTGAGGTGGCCGGAGTCGACGGCGGCGAGCTCGGTTGCGGCGGCCGATGCTCGGGTGTACACAGAAACGCGGCTCCAGCGTGCAAACGAGCAAACTAACGCGCTAGCGAGGCTCTACGGCGTGCGGTGAATCTGTTGGACGCACTGGCGTGACCAAATGGTCGCCAGAGCAACGCCGGCGACAAACTCTTGCGGCAGCGTGGTACGGTCATGGTGCGAACGATGGCTAGAGCAAGCATTCAATGTGGGGAGAGGGGCAAAACGGCGCTGGAGCTCACAGTGAGTCGAACGGCGGTCTCGGTGGGCTCGAGGAGGCACGGACGGCGTCGTGACGTTGCCGGCGATCTGGGCGGTAGAAGCTTGAAGACGAGGAAGAATCCGTCGATGCACGGCATCCAGCGAGGTGTGGCTCGGTGTGGACGATGCAGGACGGTGAAGCGGTTCTTGCAGGCACGGAGACGAGGCGAGGGCGTGGCGGTGGTCGCGGTGGTTCACGTCAGCGCGAGCTCAGCAGCTGCGGTCATGGCGTCGGGAGGCGAGGGAGAGGGAAGGGGGCAACTGAGGAGGTCCGCTCGATCGGGACATCAGTGAGGTGGTCTTCCACGTGTCCAGACGCCCCTCGGCAAGCAGGAGGTGGCCCAGGCGCGTGTGCGCACGCGGCGGCCACGCGCTCTGCCTACTGGCGCGAGGAGGAAGACGACAGGGGGAGGAGGATGGGCTGGGCCGGCTCTGGTGGGCTGCCAGGTAATTCCTTCTCTCTCTCTCTTTTCTAATTTGTTTTCTGTTTTCTGTTTATTCTTTTCTATTTTGATTTAGTATAAATACCAAATCATTTTCAAAAATCCTGAAATAAATTGTGGGTACATTGTGAATTATTTCCAACAACCCTCAACTGTTTTCAGAATTATTGTAGCATTTAAAATATTTATAGCAATTAAATGCTCCAATTCAAATACATTATGATTTAATTCAAAAATCCAGAAATTACCTAGAGAAATGTGCACCATTTTTGGCAGAGGTTTTCACCCATTTCAAAAATGATGAACTTTTCTGAAGGGCATTTTGGGTTCATTGAAAAATATTTTAGGTTGATCCTATTTGAATTGATTTAGTTCTAGGGTTTAGTCATCCTCATTTCATGTTTAAAAGAAATTTAAACATGATGCATGGATGCTTTAATGCAACTATTTACAACCAATTCTAGGGCTGTGACAATAGATCACAAAGCAAACACTAAAAACTAGATCATACTAAAACTTTTATTCTTCTAAATCACAAAATAACTAAGGATCGAACTAAGATAGATAATTATGATAAAAGTGATGGTTATACGATACCGGGGCACCTCCCCCTATAGGCTTGCTTTTGATTACATCAATTAAGATCTTCATTAAACTCTGAATTTCCCAGAGTACATGTTGGATCATCTCCGCGTTTTTTTGGACTTCAACCATAATATGTTTATTCTCTGGCCCCCACGCTTTCTTCCTAGCATCACTTTCACTTGGACGAGAGATGTCCCAATTGGAAGGTATGTGCATGCGGGGAGTATTCTCAAATCCATAATTGTGAACCAAGTTGTGAAAATTGTTCCGATGTAACCTGTGTAAGGGTCTCCTTGGGGGAAGCCCTTCTTGTACCTCTGGACTCCCATGGCTTGTTGTGCTTCTCATGGCTTGATGAGGATTCGGGGTTGTGGTGATGCCGGCAAGGGTACCCCTCTCAGAAGCTGGAGGGTGCACCTCTAGCGAATCTCTGTCATCTTCTTCCATGATAACTTCTTCCTCCTCCTCTCTCTTGAGTTTCATTTGCAGCAACCAAGCGTCGTCTCCCACGTTGTTGGAGGAAGAGGAAGACATGATGCCTGGCCACGAAAATCTGATAGAAAACAGCCTAAAACGAGAATAGAGGAGAAACTTGCGATACGGTGGTCAAAACATACGGGAGTATATATAAAGAATTTTTATCTTGCAAATCAAGCATACGAGAGGAAAACGGAGTCGGGAAGGCACACGAGGGGCCCACAAGGCAACATGGCGCGCCCCAGGGGGGTCGCGCCCTGTTGCCTTGTGACCTCCTCGTGGGTCCCCTCGGCTGTTTATTATTTTTGTATTTTTTCTAAAATTCCAAAATTGACAGAAATAATTTTTATGGAATTTTTGGAGTCGGTTTACTTACCGTATCACATACCTACCCCTTTTCAGGGTTCTGGAGCGTTCCAGAAGGACTCTTTGATGTGTTCCTCCGGTGTCATCGTCTGAATAATATTAGTTTCAACATTAATGGAAGTACCTAATATATAATGCTTAATTCTTTGCCCATTCACCACTCTCGGGTTGGTGCCTTCAGAGTTGTTGATTTTGGTAGCTCCGGAGCGATAAACTTCTTCGATGATATATGGCCCTTCCCATTTAGAGAGAAGTTTTCCTGCAAAGAATCTGAAACGAGATTTGTACAATAGAACTTGCTCACCCACTTTAAATTCCCATTTTTGAATTCTTTTATCATGCCATCTTTTAACTTTTTCTTTAAATAACTTGGCATTTTCATAGGCATGGGTTCTCCACTCATCTAAAGAGCTAATATCAAATAACCTCTTTTCACCGTCAAGTTTAAAACTATAATTAAGTTCTTTAATTGCCCAATAAGCTTTATGTTCTAACTCAAGAGGTAAATGACATGCTTTTCCATAAACCATTTTATATGGAGACATACCCATAGGATTTTTATAAGCAGTTCGGTAAGCCCATAATGCATCATCAAGTTTCTTAGACCAATTCTTCCTGGATCTATTAACAGTCTTTTACAAAATTAATTTTATTTCTCTATTACTCAATTCAACTTGACCACTAGACTGAGGCTGATATGGAGATGGAATTCTATGATTAACATCATACTTAGCAAGCAATTTATGGAAAGCACCATGAATAAAATGTGAACCACCATCAGTCATCAAATATCTAGGGACTCCAAACCGCGGAAATATAACTTCTTTAAGCATTTTAATACATGTGTTGTGATCAGCACTACTAGTTGGAATAGCTTCTACCCACTTAGTAACATAATCAACAGCAACAAGTATATGTGTATATCCATTAGAGGAAGGAAAAGGTCCCATATAATCAAAACCCCAAACATCAAATGGTTCAATAACAAGTGAATAATTCATAGGCATTTCCTGACGTCTACCATTATTACCAATTCTTTGACATTCATCACAAGAAAGGACAAACTTACGTGCATCGTTGAAGAGAGTAGGCCAATAAAAACTGGATTGTAATACCTTATGTGCAGTTCTGTTTCCCGCATGGTGTCCTCCGTATGCTTCGGAGTGACACTTCCGTAGGATTTGTTCCTGTTCATGCTCAAGTACACAACGTCTAATAATACCATCTACTCCTTTATATAAATGTGGGTCATCCCAAAAGTAATGTCTTAAATCAAAGAAGAACATTTTCTTTTGTTGGTATGTGAAACTAGGTGGTATATATTTAGCAACAATGTAATTAGCATAGTCTGCATACCAAGTAGTGTTGCGAGAAGCATTTATTACAGCTAATTGTTCATCAGGGAAATCATCATTAATAGGAAGTGGGTCATCAAGAACATTTTCCATTCTAGACAAATTATCTGCTACGGGGTTCTCAGCTCCCTTTCTATCAATAATATGCAAGTCAAATTCTTGTAGCAAAAGAACCCACCTAATAAGTCTAGGCTTAGCATCTTTCTTTTCCATAAAATATTTAATAGCAGCATGATCAATATGAATAGTAACCTTGGAATCAACAATATAGGATCTGAATTTATCACATGCAAACACAACTGCTAAAAATTATTTCTCAATAGAGCATAATTTCTTTGAGCACTGTCTAGAGTCTTACTAGCATAATGAATAACATTCAATTTCTTATCAACTCTTTGGCCTAGAACGGCACCAACAGCATAATCACTAGCATCACACGTAATTTCGAAGGGTAGGTTCCAATCAGGTGGTTGAACAATAGGTGCAGATATTAAGGCTTTCTTAAGTATTTCAAAGGCTTCTACGCAATCATCATCAAAAACAAATGGAACATCTTTTTGCAAGAGATTAGTAAGAGGCCTAGAAATTTTACAGAAGTCTTTTATAAACCTTCTATAGAAACCAGCATGACCAAGGAAACTTCTTATACCTTTGGTATCTTTAGGACATGGCATTTTCTCAATTGCATGAACTTTAGCTTTATCAACTTCAATACCTCTTTCTGAAATTTTATGCCCAAGGACTATACCTTCATTTACCATAAAGTGGCACTTCTCCCAATTCAAGACAAGATTAGTTTCTTCACATCTCTGCAAAACTCGATCAAGGTTGCTTAAACAATCATCAAAAGAAGTTCCGTAAACGGAGAAATCATCCATGAAAACCTCAACAATCTTTTCACAAAAGTCAGAGAATATAGGAGTCATACATCTTTGAAAGGTAGCAGGTGCATTACATAAACCAAAAGGCATACGACGATAAGCATAAGTTCCAAAAGGACAAGTAAATGTGATTTTCTCTTGATCTTCTGGTGATACAGTTATTTGAGAGAAACCAGAATAATCATCTAGGAAGCAAAAGTGTGTATGCTTAGATAATCTTTCTAACATTTGATCAATAAAAGGCAAGGGGTAATGATCTTTCCTAGTAGCTTTATTTAATTTTCTAAAATCAATTACCATTCTATAACCGGTTACAATTATTTGTGGGATAAGTTCATTTTTATCATTAGGAACAACAGTAATACCTCCTTTCTTAGGAACACAATGAACAGAACTTACCCAACTACTATCAGCTATGGGATAAATTATACCTGCCTCCAGAAGCTTTAATATTTCAGTTCTTACCACATCCTTCATTTTAGGATTTAATCTTCTTTGATGATCAACAACGGGTTTAGATCTGGCTCCATATGAATTTTATGCTGACATAAGGTGGGACTGATGCCCTTAAGATCATCGAGAGTATATCCAATGGCAGCATGGTGCTTCCTCAGTGTTTTAAGTAGTCTCTTTTCTTCATGCTCTGAAAGGTTAGCACTAATAATAACAGGATATATCTTCTTTTCATCAAGATAAGCATATTTAAGTGTATCAGGTAATTGCTTTAATTCAAACACAGGGTCACACTTTGGTGGAAGAGGGTCTCCCAAAGTTTCAACAGGCAAGTTATGTTTAAGAATAGGTGCTTGTTTAAAGAACAACTCATCGATTTCATTTCTTTCATTCATATGCATATCATTTCCATGGTCTAGCAAGTATTGTTCTAAAGGGTCAGTAGGAGGCACAACAATAGAAGGAAGACCAATAATTTCATCTTTAGTAGGTAATTATTCATCAGGAGGTTGTCTACTAAACTTAGAGAAATTAAATTCATGAGATATATCACCAAACTTAACTCTAACCTTTTCTTTAACACAATCAATTTCAGCATTAACGGTATTCAAGAAAGGTCTGCAAAAAATAATGGGACAAAAATTATCTTGTTGTGAACCAAGTACTAGGAAATCAGTAGGGTATTTGATTTTACCACACAAGACTTCAACATCTCTAACAATCCCAAGTGGTGTAATAGTATCTCTGTTGGCAAGCTTAATAGTAACATCAATATCTTCAATCTCAACACGTGCAATATCATTCATTACTTCTTGATATAAAGAGAAAGGAATAGCACTCACACTAGCACCCATATCACATATATAAGCCATGATAGCAATGATCCCCAATCTTAACGGAAACAACGGGCATGCCAACTACGGGCTTGTTCTTATCCAACATGTCTCGTTTATTTCTAATGAGTTTAGCAATTCAAGCTGCTTCATCACAAAATATAAGAGATGTCCATCAATATTATCAACCAAAAGATCTTTAACCATTGCAATATTAGGTTCAACTTTAATTTTTTCATAAGGTCTAAGTGATCTAATATTACTTTTATTAACCACAGTTGAAGCTTTAGCATGTTCTTTAATCCTAACAGGGAAAGGAGGTTTCTCAATATAAGCAGTAGGCACAACTGGATCAACATTGTAAACAATTGTTTCTTCTTTAACTCTAATAGGTTCTTCATTTAATTCACTAGGTGGATGAAACTTAAACTATTTCTCCTTAGAGAGATCAACATGAGCAGCAAAAGATTCACAAAAGTGGCTACTATCTCAGAGTCAAGTCCATATTTAGTACTAAACTTATGAAAAACATTAGTTTCCATAAAAGATTTAACACAATCAAACTCAAGATTTATACCTGACTCTTTACCTTTGTCGATTTCCCAATCTTCAGAGTTGCGTTTAATTCTTTCCAGAAGATCCCATTTAAATTCAATAGTGCTCTTCATAAAGGAACTAGTAGAAGAAATATCGAGCATGGATTGATCATTATGAGAAAGCCGAGCATAAAAGTTTTGAATAATTATTTCTCTTGAGAGCTCATGATTGGGGCATGTGTGCAACATATACTTAAGCCTCCCCCAAGTTTGAGCGATACGTTCTCCTTCATGAGGCCAAAAATTATATATATAATTCTGATCACGATGAACCAAATGCATAGGACAAAATTTCTGGTGAAATTCTAGCTTCAACTGGTTCCAATCCCATGTTCTAGTATCATCCAATAGCCTATACCATGTCAATGCCTTTCCCACCAAATATAAAGGGAATACCTTCTTCTTAACTCCATCTCCGGATAAACCTACAAGCTTAAACAGTCCACAAATTTCATCTATATATATGAAGTGCATATCAGGATGCACCGTTCCATCTCCTGCATAAGGATTAGCTAGCAGTTTCTCTATCATACCCGAAGGAATTTCATAATAAATATTTTCAGTAGGTTCAGTAGGTTGAGGTGCAACTCTTATTGCCTCTGGTCAAGGTGAAGATACCCCGAACAAGCCCCTCAAAGGATTACTTTCCATAGTGACAAGTGACAATAAATTTCAGCACGTAATAAAAATGTTTCCTTACCAAATTCCACTCACCAAAGGCGCTTCACTGCCCGGCAACGGCGCCAGAAAAGAGTCTTGATGACCCACAAGTATAGGGGATCAATTGTAGTCCTTTCGATAAGTAAGAGTGTCAAACCCAACGAGGAGCAGAAGGAAATGACAAGCGGTTTTCAGCAAGGTATTCTCTGCAAGTATTGAAAGTAGCGGTAATAGATAGTTTCAATAGCAAGATAATTCGTAACAAGTAACGAGTAACAAGTATAATAAAGTGCAGCAAGGTGGCCCAATCCATTTTGTAGCAAAGGACAAGCCGGAACGATCTCTTATATAAAGCAAAGAGTTCTCGAGGACACATGGGAATTCTCATCTAGTCACTTTCATCATGTTTGTTTGATTCGCATTCGCTACATTGATAATTTGATATGTGAGTGGATCGGTGCTTTGGTGTTGTTCTTACTTGAACAAACCTCCCACTTATGATTACCCCCTCTCGAAAGCATCCGCAACTACGAAAGAAGAATTAAGATAAATCTAACCATAGCATGAAACATATGGATCCAAATCAGCCCCTTACGGAATAACGCATAAACTAGGGTTTATGCTTCTATCACTCTTGCAACCCATCATCTACGTATTACTCCCCAATGCATTCTCCTAGGCCTAATTATGGTGAAGTGTCATGTAGTCGACGTTCACATGACACCACTAGAAGAAATACAACATACACATCATCAAAATATCGAACGAATACCAAATTCACATGATTACTTATGACAAGACTTCTCCCATGTCCTCAAGAACAAAAGTAACTACTCACAAATCATATTCATGTTCAAGATCAGAGGGGTATTGAATAGAATTAAGGATCTGAACATATAATCTCCCACCAAATAAACCAACTAGCATCAACTACAAGATGTAATCAACACTACTAGCAACCCACAGGTACCAATCTGAGGTTTTGGGACAAAGATTGAATACAAGAGATGAACTAGGGTTTGAGATGAGATGGTGCTGATGAAGATGTTGATGAAGATTGGTCCTCCCATGATGAGAGGATCGTTGGTGATGTCGATGGCTTCGATTTCCCCCTCCTGGAGGGAAGTATCACTACAGGAATCAGCTAATTTGCCGTCTGCCATGGCAGACGGCAAAGGACCAGAAAGCTGACGGCAAAGGTCTTTGCCGTCAGCCGCAGACGGCAAACATGGACGGCAGTGTAAGTTACGGTAAAGAGCTTCTTTGCTGTCTGTTTTCAAACAGCGGACGGCAAAGACATTTGCCGTCAGCTTTCCTGGGCAAGCAGACGGCAAAGAAAGTTGACGGCAAAGGATAGACGTTAGCCACGTTAGGTGTCTAACGGGAGGCTTTGCCGTCTGCCGGCTGACGGCAAATGTGCCCTCCACTTTGCCTTCTGCTTCATGACGTCATCAGACCCGTCACCCTCCCCGCTCTTTGCCGTCTGCCGCTGCCACCTCTTTGCCGTCTGCCACAGACGGCAAAGTGAACAAATGGGTCAGCCCCAGTGCTCACAGGTTGCACAGGTTGCTGCCACGTGGCCACTTTGCCGTCTTCGGCAGACGGCAAAGAGCCTGCATTGCCTCTTTTTATTCTGTTTTTTTTATATCCAAGCATTTTCACAGCAAATATATGATATATATATATATATATATATATATATATATATATATATATTTCACAGGGCATGTTTCACAGCAAACATAAGTTTCATCCATACATACATAGCAAGTTCCACATACATAGTTCCATCCATACATATTACAATAGTTTCATCCATATAGCAAGTTCCACATTGTTCAAAGGTACAAAATCAAAACAGAAAGTAAAAAGAAGCACTCCATCAATGCAAGCTTCCGTGAAGTGAATGAAATCTGCAAAATGGGAAATAAGAAAGTTAGAAGAAGAAGACTAGAAGAAGAAGAAGAAGAAGAAGAAGAAAGTAAAAAGAATCACTCCATCAATGCGAGCTTACCAAGGTTATCATGCCATTTATGAGATAAGTAAGCTAAGTACATGACATTTATGAGCTTACCAAGGTTATCATGCCATTTTTTACCTAAGTAAGCTAAGTATATGACATTTATGAGCTTAGCAAGGTTATCATGTCATTTATGAGGTAAGTAAGCTAAGTATATGACATTTATGAGCTTAGCAAGGTTATCATGCCATTTATGAGCTAAGTAAGCTACTTATGTCATAAATGAACTAAATAAGCTAAGTATAGGTCATTATTGAGCTAACCTAGGTAATTATGCCATTTTTGAGTTAACTAAGCATATTATGCCATTTTTGACATAAGTAAGCTAAGTATAGGTCATTATTGAGCTAACATAGGTAACTAAGCATATTAGAGCTAACTTAGGTCATTTTGGAGCTAACTTAGGTAAAATGGATCATTTTGGAGCTAAGTAAGCTTATTATGTCATTTTGGACGAAAATAAGCTAAGTATATGTCATTATTGAGCAAACCTAGGTAACTAAGCATATTAGAGCTAACTTAGCATATTAGAGCTAACTTAGGTCATTTTAGAGCTAACTTAGGTAAAATGGATCATTTTGGAGCTAAGTAAGGTTATTATGTCATTTTGGAGGAAAATAAGCTAAGTCTAGGTCATTATGGTAAGCATATTGGAGTAAATAAAGCTAAGTCTAGGTCATTATGCATTTGTTAAGCAAAACACTAGAGAAAACTTACCCTCATCACGGAGGTGAAGCACCAGAGTTGCTCGTGCCGGTAGCACCTGGAGAAGGATTGTGCGATGCTTGTCTGGAGTTACGCTGCACCAAAGATCATTTGCAATGTCTCGTTAGCATGATGACACTCAAATGTTAAGACTAGTAACTAATGACCATTCAAATGAAACTCACCGTGGTCCCCGGAGCAATGACTGGCATCGGCGGAGGGGTCTGACCGGTCTTCTCGCACACAGACTGCACATTTGGTTTTGACGAGTCAGTCATATTAGTTAGTAATGAAACGAACATTAAGTGCATGATTTGGCTAATATGCAGAAGAAACTTACCACGAGGAGCTCGTACATGGCCCGGTTTGCCATGTCATTCCGTGCCCTCTCGTCCTCCAACATCCTAGCCGTCCTCTCCTCCAACTCCCGCTCCTTCTCCGCCGCCTGCCGGTCCCTCTCCTGCAGAAGCGCCTGGGTTTTCTCTCTCTCTTTCTGAATAGCAGCCTGCAACACCACTCCTCATTAGCATTGTAATCATCGATGGCCGCACACACAATGTAATGGAGAGGAAAGAAATCCGAGTCCGTATAACTAACCTCGATGGCGAGCTCCATTGGCCGTGGATGAGGCCTTATCTCTGGAGCGGAGCTCATTTGGCGCGCCTTGATCTCCGGGAGAGTGCTAGGACAAGGTATAAGTCCATCTCCAATGGCTATCGAGCCATGGGACCTCCCGCCACCAGATATCATCACCAGCTCTGGATCAATGGGACCCTGGCTCGGGTTAAAGTCCTCCCCTTTCCTCGCCTTCCCCTCATCTCTGTACCTCACGAGCTTGTTGTGCGAGGAGATGTTGGTGAAGCTCTCTGAATGATCGAGGTCAGACGCAGAGAATGCCTTGACCTTCTTTTACGAGGCAGTATGGGCCATGGCATAGAGGTCGTACACCTCTGGCAACTCCGCCTTATTGTATCGCCCCTAAAAGAGAGGAACAGAGTAAATTAGTAATTAAAGGGCTCAAGCTAGCATGAAGAATGAATTGCATGAATCATGAAGCAAACCACATACCCAGTTCCGCCCGAACTGATATAAGTTGGCGCTGCCTTGATGGTGTGGCACACCTTCCATTTGGGCACGCCGGTCCTTGGCATTATTGTGGAGGGCTAGCCATTGGTCTGAGCACCACTCATCCACCAACACCTCCCAACAATCCATCTGATCCGCACACCATCTCGGGGGCACCTAAGTTAGTAAAGAGAAACTTGAGCGCTACGCCTACGAATCAAATCAAGGAAACTAAGTACAAGGCCTTAAGAATAGGTAATTACCGTCATGTACTACTCCTTCTTCAGAAACTTTTCGCGGCACGCCTGCTTGGTCTTCTTAATACCACGCGAGGCGTAGTAGTCTCGAATAGCCTGCACCCGAGCCTCGTGCCGTAAGTTTTGTAGTAGGCGCTTGCACGCGGCATCGATAACTTGTGCCGCGGCCTCCTCGTATCCCTCCTCACACCTGTAGAAGGTCTGCTATTTGAAGATTTTTAATTGTGTAAAGGAGAAATTACCCAAAACTTTCTGATCACCATCTCTGCCCTCGTGTGGCACAAGACACCGTCGATCATCTCCTCCGGCAGGGCTGGGGCAGCCAAGTAGTGCTCCCAGCTCAATCCTAGCTGTGGAACCTGACCCTCACCGGGCAACGTGACAAACCCCGGGAAGTTTTGCCGGCAAAGCACACCAAGGACGGTGTTGGGCCTGCGGACATCCGGAGCGTGGTCCCAACTCCTGCAGTATGACAAGGCTAACGCATTAGATATTTGAAGAAACGTGAAGGCAAAAGGTACAAAAAGAGTAAATGCACTTACCTCTCCCCATCAGGGAAAATCAACCACCTCTGCTCGCGGGTCGCCGGCACGGTCGGGAGCCGTGTACAACCATGCTGGTAGACGGTGGCCCCCTCAACCACCTCGCCCTCGCTATCAGCCGAATCCCCGCCACCATCAGCATGGCCACTCGGCCCCTCAGGCAAATCCGGCCAGGTACCCCATCCGGACGTTTCCTGGGACATACCCTGGTCCAGAGTCTCGTGGGCCGAAGGCCCGTCGACCTGAGGCTCGTGGACCGGAGTCCACGTAGCCTCCTCCTCAGACGTGTCCACCCTAGCAGTCCTGTGCTCGGGTGAATCAGCTGGGGGTGGCGGCGAGGAAGGCGTACGAGCCTGCCTACCTCTCCCACGGCCACGTCCTCCCCGACCTCCTCTCTTCCTTCCTCCCTGACCTCCTCTCCCGGTGGGCAACGACGCCGGCGAAGAAGCGCCCACCGGTGAAGCCATACCCTCGTACAACGCTCTCCGGAGAGGTACGGGTGGAATGGAAGTACCACTCCCACCACGCGTCGACGAAGAAGGAGCCTTGGAGCGCTCCTTACCCGCGCCCACCATCTTTTAACACCTGCCATGACAAAGAGTAAATGAAATTAGTACAACATAAAAAAAATTAATACCGACATGAATAATAATATGTATATAACTTAAGTGTATCATCATCAAGTACAACATAAAAAAATTGAATACCTAACATGAACTAACAATATATATATGTATATACTACAAATTGAATACCTGACATGAACTAATAATAATCTTGATCGTCTATATATGCTCCGGGATCAATAAATGCATCATCATCATCACTATCATGAATGACGTGCTCATCGGGTTCAGCGGCGTCAACATGTGGAAGGCCACCTTTATGTAATCGGTCAAGCATTGACAGGTCATCCACAGCAGTAACCTCTTCTTGTTCCGGCTCAGGGGTGAAGTCGGATTCACTGTCGCTGTCTACTTCGATGTTCTGGGGTGAAGTAGAGCGTTTCTTGAAACGTTTTTTGGAAAGACGTGTTTCTTGGAAGAATTCTCCTTCATATGTGTCTGGGTTAATGTGAGGTTCATAATCCTCTTCATTGGGGGGAGGTGGTCTAACACGTTGCGGCACTTCATAAATGACATCCCAACCATTCAGATTTGGATCAGTTTGGCAGGCCCACGGTAGATAGAAAACTTGGGTCGCCTGTTGAGCCGTAATATAGACATCGGGGACATCTAAATGGGTGCTTTGTTTGATTTCGATTAGCCCTATATGTTCATGAGTCCTTCTAGTCTCCTTCGGCTGGAACCAATAACATTTGAAGACTACGACGTTCGGTGGGTTTTCACCATAGAATAGAAGTTCATAAATTGCTTCAACTCTCCCATAATACTCGGTACCTCCTTCGCCGATAGCAGAGACACAACAATTTGTAGACTTTCGGTCGGCCATAGATAGCTCTTTGCCGTAGGTACGAAAGCGATACCCGTTGATGTCGTATTTGTCAAATGAACGGACCTTATAGTCAAAACCATTAGCGACTTGTCTCAATTCGGCGTCCATAGACTCTGAATTAGCCTACAAGTTTAATACGAAAGGATTGTTGCATTAGCCGCAAATTAGACGAAGAAATGAGAATGGTCTAATGGAAATTACCGTTTGTTTGAACCAAGAGATGAAACCGGGAAAGCCACCTCCATGGTTTGCCAGAAGCTCATACTCTTCGATGGATTCCTTTTGGATCACCGCTCCATCCGAGAATTTGGCGACGTATCGACTGTATCAAATATCCGGGAATAAGAGCAGTTCAAAGGAATTAGAAGTTGTGAAACAATGTACCGAGAACTTACTCGATGTACGGCCGCACTTCTGTTAGGTTGTTGAAGATATACAACGAAATGGTCCGCCATTCTTCGACATCCAACGGTATTGTTTTCGAAGCACCGGCTGGTGCGAGCTTCCCTTTGAATAGGCTGAGGTTGGATCCACCTTTTTTAGGGTCGCCAGCATTGTACCGAGGCTTCGGATTATGCAAATGACGATTTTTGGCTTCGTAGTGTGCTGTCACGAAGTTTGCCGCCTCCTCAGTAATGAATGCCTCGGCCATTGATGCTTCAATTCTACGTTTATTTTTACATTTTGCTCGAAGCGTCTTCTGCATCCTCTCAGTTGCGTAGCACCAACGATTTTGCACGGGCCCCCCCAATCTTGCCTCGGTCGGGAGATGCAAAATCAAATGCTGCATTGGATTAAAGAAGCCCGGTGGAAAGAACTTCTCTAACTTGCAGATCAACTCCGGCGCGAACTCATCCATTTCTTCTAGCACGCCAGGCGATAGTTCTTTCGCACAAAGAACACGGAAGAAATAGCTCAGCTCTGCCAGTACTAGCCATTCATCCTCAGGGATGAAGCCACGCAACATCACCGGCATTACCCGCCCAATCCATATGTGCCAATCATGACTCTTGAGACCAAATATTTTCAGTTTTTCAAGACTCGCTCCCTCTTTAAATTCGCTGCATACCCATCGGGGAACATCAACTGCATTTTCACCCACAAGATAATTTCCCTCATAGCTGGCCTTCCAAGATTGAACCATGCCTTTGGCTTCGTCCAGTTCTGCTTTCCTTTCGGTTCTTGCATGTTTTGTAACGGTCTATCACATAGCGCCTCTTGATCGACTCTAGCCTTAGTATTATCCTTTGACTTCCCCTCTATGCCGAACAATGTACCAAAAAGGGCCTCGGCGATATTCTTTTCAGTGTGCATCACGTCGATGTTGTGTGGGCAAAGGAGGTCTTTGAAGTAAGGCAGAGCCCACAAGCATGTCTTGTGAGTCCAGGCGTGTTCCTTATTATACCCCTTGAAATACCCTGGATGCTCTGGATCTGGCTCGAGAGCGTTTAACTGATCCAGGGTCTGTTGGCCTGTCAACGCAGGTGGTGCAGAGTTTTTGACAACTCTACCTTTGATGAAGTTCTTCTTGTCTTTCCTGAACTTATGGCGAGGATCCAGGAACGGTCTATGAAAGTCGAAGCAAGAATACTTGCGACCCACCTGCAGCCAACGAAACTGAAGAGCTCCCTTGCATGTGGGGCATGGGAACCTTCCATGCAAACACCAGCCAACGAATAGCGCATACGCCGGCAAGTCATGCATCGAGTACATGTACCAGACACGCATTATGAAGTTCTTTTTGCTAGCGGCGTCGTATGTCTTGAACCCATTATCCCAAGCTTCTTGCAATTCATCCTTAAGCGGCTGCATGTACACATTCATATTCTTCCCCGGATAGTTGGGCCCTGGAATTATCAACGTTAGGAAAATGTTCTTTCTTTGCATAATCTGTCCGGGGGGGGGAGATTTAGTGGAATGACAAATACAGGCCAACAACTGTATTGGGTTGCCGTCAGACCAAACACATTGAACCCATCCGTGCTGATGGTGACTCGAGGATGCCTTGGATCTGCCGCTTTATCCCCATGTAATTCATCGAACTTCTTCCACGCAAAAGCATCCGATGTGTGTACCATCATCTGATTCCCATCTGCATCTAGTTCGGTTCTTTTGCCCATTTTGTGCCATGTCATCTGTCTGGCCGTCTCTTTGACCATGAAAAGACGTTGAAGTCTTGGTACGATTGGCATATACCGAAGAACATTAACGGGGATTTTGGTCTGCGACTTCTCACCCATACCGTTGTCTACCACAACATACCTGGAAGACTTGCAAATGGGACAATAGTTCAAGTCCGCATACTCAAGCCTAAATAAGGCACATCCTTTCTAACAGGCATGTATCTTCTCATAGGGCATTTTAAGTGCACGAAGGATTTTGTCCGACTGGTACAGGTTTGCAGGCATTACATGGCCTTTGGGTAGAAAGCGTCCAAATACTATCATCATCGCGTCGTAGCATTCTCTGCCCAAGTTGAATTGAGCCTTCAGAGCCATTACTTGTGAGATGGCATCCAGCTGACAAAGCTCAGTGTGCTCGTGGAGAGGACATTTTGAAGACTCCAACATTTCATTGAAGGCCTTTGCAGATTCCTCCATCTCCTCGTCCGAATCCCGAGCATCATCAAAGTCTTGCACCATGTCTTCCATCCCGGTACCATGCTCGTCGGTGCGACGACGAACCACCTCAGCTCTGGCACGTTGGGCAGACTCACCATGAAATGTCCACACCATATAACCGGGCGTAAAACCACTCTTTTGCAGGTGTTTACCAATTTCATCCTCTGTCCTCTTGTACCAATTGTCGCACCGGACACAGGGGCACCAGTATTTTCTCTGGCCATTTGCAAATGCGGCTTTCACAAACCCCTTGGTTTTTGTGAACCATTCAGTGGTCATTTTTTTCTGACTAGTGTGGCCGGTGTACATCCACGCACGATCACTCATCTTGCCTACCTACTAAACACACAAGATATATATATATATAATTCATCATATATATTCATCATTTAATCTAGTTTTTCAATTTTATTACGTCCATGCAACCTACACTCTAATAGGTAAAGATAGGTCCTGATCCCACCCGAGTATGTGTAGATTGAGTATGTTCTCCATGCTCTACCCCATTCCGAGACAAAATTTCGGCAGCACCTCCCCGCTGTTCTCCACATACACGTCTCGGCAAAAAGCCGAGAGAATGTGCATCCGAAGAACAACAGGGAGGCACTGCCGAAATTTTGTCTTGGAATGGGGTAGAGCATGGAGAACGTACCCAATCTACACATCCTCAGGCTGTCCGTGGAAATCGTTGGACAATCCGAATGAGTTACGGTGATAAATATGCAACTGAATGCATATTTATCGATGCAACCCTTTCGGACGGGAGACGCGTAGGTTACGCGACTTAGCATGAAAATGAAATCTACTGACATGATTACAAGAGCGTAGGACATGAAGGTGGATTCGTAGCTCACCCTCGGCTGTAGAGGAAGTAGTCGAACAACGGCGGGATCACGGACCAAAAACTTCGACCACGATGACTCCAAGGAGATGAAATAGCACAAAGCCTATATATTTTACAGATCGAGTCAAGAAAATTTAGGACATCACATCACATAAAGCATTGACACATCAAACTATGAAAAAAATCATATTGCTAATGACATGTAGTCAAGTTTTTAGATCATCATGATACTTCAAATCCTAATTTCTCCTCTTCCCTTCTTCTTCTTCTTCTTCTTCTTCTTCTTCTTCTTCTTCTTCTTTTTCTACTTCTCCTCCTCCTCTTCTTCTTCTTCTTCTTCTTCTTCTTCTTCTTCTTCTTCTTCTTCTTCTTCTTCTTCTTCTTTCCTTCTCCTCCTCCTCTTCTTCTTCTTCTTTTTCTTCTTACTTCTTTTCCTTTTTCCTCTTCTTCTTCTCCTCTTCTCCTCTTTTTCTTCTTCTTCTTCTCTTCTTCTACTTCTTCTTCTTCTTCTTTCCTTCTCCTCCTCCTCCTCTTCTTCTTCTTCTTCTTCTTCTTCTTCTTCTTCTTCTTCTTCTTTTTCTTCTTCCTTCTTTTCCCTTTTCATCTTCTTCTTCTCATCTTCTCCTCTTTTTCTTCTTCTTCTTCTTCTTCTCCTCCTCCTCCTCCTCCTCTTCTTCTTCTTCTTCTTCTTCTTCTTCTTCTTCTTCCCCCTTCTACTTATTCTTCTTTTCATCTTCTTCTTTTTTCATCTTTTTTCTACTTCTTTTAATTATGACTAATTAACTAAAACCTAGCACTAATCTAATCTAATCTAGCACTAAACCTACACTAACATATCTAATCTAATCTAACAATTAAACAGCAAAAAAAGAAGAAAACAGAAAAAGGGCTCACCGAAGAGGGCGTCGGCCGGGGCTTCGGAGCGGCAGGGCGACGGTGGCGCCGGGGGCCGCAGTGCTCCGGGGCGGTGGGTCGCGGGGGGGCTGGGCCACGGCGGCGCCGACCCGGCAGGGCGGCGGGGGCGACGGGGCCGCGGTGGCGCCGGGGCGGTGGGTCGGTGGGGCGGCGGGGTGGTGGGGCGACGGGGCGGCGGCCCGCGTGCGGTGGTCGTCGGGGAGGAGAGGGAGAGAAACAGGGAGAGAGAGAGGGGCGGGGTGGGGCACGGCCGCTAGTTAAGTCAAACCTTTGTCGTCTGCCCCGCCTTTGCCGTCTGCCTTTTTGCTCTTTGCCGTTTGCTAGCAGACGGCAAAGAGGGGGCCATTAGGTTTTTTTGTAAGCAGCTCGTTAGTGGGGCCTTTGCCGTCTGCCCCGCCTTTGTCGTCTGCCTTTTTGCTCTTTGCCGTCTCCTAGCAGACGGCAAAGAAGTGGCTGATGGCAAATATGATCTTTGCCATCAGCCAGGTATTTGCCGTCTGCTTTTTGGAAGCAGACGGCAAAGACCTCCTTTGCCGTCTGCTAGCAAACGGCAAAGAAGTGGCTGATGGCAAATCCTCTGATTCCAGTAGTGTATCCCCGGCGGAATCGCTCCGACAAAGAGCGAAATTGCTCATGCCCAGGTTCCGCCTCAAGACATCGGCGCTTCGTCCCAAAAGTCTTCTCTATAATTTTTTAGGGCAAATGAGCCTATATAGCAGAAGGAGGGGGCCCGAGGCCAGCTATGGACCCCACAAGGCATCAGGGCGCACCCAGGGGGCGCGCCCTGTTGCCTTGTGGGCAACTGGTGGGTCCCCTCAGATATTTCTTTTCTCCAGTATTTTTGATATATTCAATAAAAAATCTCTGTGAAATTTCAAGTCAATTGGAGCTCTGTAGAATAGGTATATCTGCTGTAGCTATTTCAGCTCCAGAATTCCAGTTGTCGGTATTCTCCCTCTTCATATAAATCTTGCAAAAAAATTTGACCATGGAATAGTAGGGAAAGTCCCTACTGCATGTCATTTAAATTATAATAATCAAATAGTACTGTTACAATGAGCAACAAGGTAGTTGCATGATCTTATTGAAAGTTAGTGCTAATAAAATCAAAAGCTGACTTATACACTATCTATCCTGGATCTCATCCCATCTTTGATGCTAGGCTTAGCCCTCATCATTGTGTTGTGGAATGTGCTGATGAAATCAATCTTGCATTGAATAATTGAGCACTGAATTCCTTCAAAAACTTTATCATTTCTTTGATTCCATAAGCTCCAACACCCAATAGTTATAATTTCCATGATGAAATCCATGCTGTATCTGTGTTTAGCATCAATTATCATATTGTGTATGTTGTCATCAGTCTTCCATTCCATGCCAATACTCCACCAGAAACCTTGACTGAAAGGGCAGTCAAAGAAAATATGCACTCTATCTTCCATTGTATGATCTTCACAGAGTGAGCATTGTGTGTTGTCCAGATGAAATTGTTTCCTAGTTAGGAGGTCGCATGTATAAAGTCTATCATGAAGCAGAAGCCAGAAGAAAAATTTGTGCCTTGGGAGGCAACTTGTTTTCCATATCCATCTGATAGGTGGGGGAGGGGGTTCAGTAGATCCCATAAGAGAATTGTAAACCTTTTTAGTGTTATATGAAGATCCTCCCCATTTGAAATTCCATTGGTCTCTATCTTCATTGTTTTTGAGATGCTCCAAGGTGTTGCACAGTTGTGTAAATTGCTGAAAAACAATGTTGGATAGTGGTAGTTGGAACATGGAGTGCTAGCTATCAATGTGCTTGGCTTTATGGATGGTAATGTTATCATCATTTACAAAAGAGTGCAGATGGGGAAATTTGTCCATAAGAGTTTGGTCACACCATGTATCCTTCCATAGCATGATAGTATCCCCATTGTTGGCAGTGCATGAAGTTAGACAGTAATATAGGTCATAGAGTTTCATGCAGTCTCTCCACCAGAAAGATCCTTTGTATGAGCATGCCTGAGGTGCAGTGCTATTTTGATAGTGAGCTTGCCATATGAGCTTGACCCAGGGGACATAAGCATGGGTAAAAAACTTGTGCAGGTGTTTCATGATGAGGGCAATATTTTGAATCTTGAGATTAAGAACTCCAAGACCACCAAGTTCTTTTGGCTTGCATAACATCTGTCAGTTAGATAGGCAATTACCTTTTTTGTTGATATCATTTCCATGCCAGAGAAAGTTTCTTCCTGCTTTGTTGACATGCTCCAGTACAGTAATATGGACTCTGAAAGTGCACATTGCAAATACTGGCATGGAATCAATCACTGAGTTAACATATATGAGTCTACCTGCATAATTCATGAAGTTGGCCACTCCAGATAATTTCCTATAAATTCTTGAGATAATAGCACTACTGCAGGCGACCGCTAATGCGACACATGAATCAGAGACCCCGCGACCAAACTGTGTGCGATGCATGAATCGCAAACAATGTCGTAAAAAAACCGTCCCAAATAAGACGAACTGTTTGCGATGCCGGAGACATCAAAAACGATTTAGATTAGAGACGCGTGTGCGATACATGGCATATAGTTGATCCATAAGAACTGTTGGCGATAAGCCAGAACAACAAACACGGTCAGCCAGTTCGTGGTGTGTGCGATACACGACATACAGTTCACTCGGATGAACTGCTTGTGATTACCCAACAAAATAGAAATGGGCAGCCACTTCGAGGTGTGTGCGATACACGGCATACAATTCACTCGGATGAACTGTTTGTGATTACGCAACACAACAGAAACGGTTCAACTTAACAAGATGTGTGTGATACGTGGCAAATAGGTCAGTAATCCGAAATGTGTGGGAAGACGGATAACAACACGGACGATTCCTGCTAATAACCCGTGTGTGTTGTGGGAAACGCTTGCTGGTAAACAATTGTCAGCGATTGATGAAATCATCACCGACGGGTTCCGTAGCTTTATCCATGTGCGATGTGATTTGCTCAGTCTGCACAACATCAACGCTCTCTGTGTACATATCAATATTATTTTGTGTGAATAGTGTGCTCTGTTGGGCACACGAGATATATGGATCACACCCGTGGGCAAGCAATGTGCGCGCACGCGTCGTGCTAGCTCGTGCTTCCTTCTATGCTAAGTTTCCATTAATGGATGGCGTTTTATGAACACGCCACCGTTTCCCGCCATTTCCCCATTGATTTCCCGCCACCACCCAGTGATTGCGCATAAACCTAGGTGGCGCGCGACACACCGAGGCACAAGCGCAACCTATAGCCCCTCTAGATACCTTTTGCAAGAATGCTAACCCATCGAAGCACCGCCTCTGCCATCAACTTCCTCGACGAGGTAAACGAGCAGGCGCCACGGTCCATCAAGGCCAAGGTCGTCCCCGGCAATGCGATGGACGACGCCGTGCTGCGCGTCATCGCCACAGTTGAGCAGACCCCTGGCGGACGTCGCTTCAGCGCCGCGGATCAAGAAAGGCAACTCAGCTCCAAGAGGCTGTAGCTCGACGCACAACATGATCGGTGGTGCCCCGCATCGCAAGACAGGCGCGTCCGTGCCGATAGGCTGCGGCTCGCCGCACAGCGAGACCGATGGACCGCCGCAGAGCGAGAGGCACGGCGCGCCGCACATTAAGAGCGATTCCATCGGCGCTTGCCTGCTATCGACAGGGCGTTGCAGCTGGCTACATGGCTCGTTAGTAGCCCCATTCCTCGCCAGGAGTGGGCAGAGGCCGTTTGCGCCGTACTAGCACCAAAGGCCCGCCGCACCGTGCTTGCACCGGACGCCGGCCGCGTCGTTCGCCTGGTCCGCAGCCCTCTCGATGCCAACGCGCTGGTCGCTAGGCTCGAGCGCCTCCTTGGCCCAGGTGTCCACATAGGCGCAGTAGAGGAACATGGCCGTCACATCCTCGAGCTGGTGATCTCCGATGAAATAGCCAACTTGGAGCTCGAGATCGCGCTCCAGATGTACCGCGAGCGTGTCAACCGCTTGCACGAACGCCTGCACAAGTTCAGGCAGAGGCAAGAGCTACCGTAGGCAGGGGTGGTGGTCATGGACGCATTTTATTTTGTTGAGTCGTTTCGACGTTGATCGCTATGTATTCCCAACAATCATAATATTGCTCTGTTTCAATGTGTGTACTCAGTTTTCCGTTCTTACATATTGTTCTGTTTCAATGTGTATGTTTTCCATTTTGTACATGTGGATGGTAAACCGCTAGATATAAATTAGTACGAAAACGAACAATATGTGATGATACTTAACTGGGATCCCATACTTAACTACTAAGTACAATGCATAAAATTGAAAACGAACAATACTAAAACTAATAATCCCTCCTTATGCGGCTAGTATTCCGGCAGCCCCTCACTAGCAGCTCCCTGGTGCGCGGCGGCTTCCCAGCGCGGAGGGAGTTCTCCACTTCCTCCGCCTCACAGCGTTTGATGTGTCGATCTGCCTCTTGCTGGCGGACACGCGCGAACGATCTTGCCATTTCGTTGGGCGCCCACTGGAGATCCTCGTTGGTAGCACGCTGGATCTTATCGGCCCACCTCCACGCAGCGATGACGCGCCTAGTGCCTTTGGCCTTCCTGGCGAAGTACCGGCCGTCTTCCTACACCTCGTCCACACGTCAACGCGCCCGCCGCCAAAGCTCCAGCTTCTCTTTTTCACAGGCGGCCTCACGGGCTTCACAGGCCGCCTGGTCCCTGGCGCGCTCCTCCGTCAACTCCTTCTTGAATGCCACATGCCTGGCTTTCTCAGCCGGCGGCAGCGCTTTCGACAAACAAGGATTGTACTAGCCCCAAAACCACTCCAAAGTTGGGGGTTCCGGCGCAACCTCGTCTGGTGGCGCGTAGGGGTCCTCCTCGTCGTTGCTCAGCACCTGGATGTCCTCGCGGGGCGGCGTCTCCTCCTTGACGGGTGGGCAGATCGTCGGCGCCATGGCAGAGTTTTGTGAGAGAGAGGGGGCGGGAGCGAGGAGAGAATGTAGATGAGAATGCAGGCGGGACGACGTGGGCGGGGTAGTATTTATTGGCGGCCGGAATCTAGATCGACGAGAGCAGTAGAAGCGCCGGTGGCCGGAATTTACGAGTACTATAGCTTGAATTACACACGATTCACGCATCAAAATCTGTGTGTGAAATAAATCGCCGACGGTTCCCAAGACTAAACCGCGTCTAACTAATAACCCGCACCACTCACCTTCCAAACCTCGCGGCGCGAAACAGAGTGCCAATCATGGGGGGCCCAGTTGTCTTGCCAGATATTTACATATTCTTTCCAAATGTTTTGCATGAATGCTTATTTCGTGTTACCATGATATTGTTGGAAAATGTATTACATAAATTATTTTAACATGAAAGTTGTATTTGTGGATGTTATCAGTGCCAACCCATGATGATATTCTGTTGCATGTACATGTAGTTCAAATTTGAATTACGGCCATTAAATGGTTAGAAACTCACTTAATGTCTTAAAAATGTCAAATAACCCCTGAAAATTTCCAAATTTTAACATGAAAGTTGTATTTGTGGATGTTAACAGTAGAAAAAAAATGCCAAGCCATAAGAGGAAGCCAATGTCAGTTCGTCATCAAACATGCATATTCTTCCCTCTCGGGATCACGAGTCTTCTCGTGAGATGCTCCGATTTGTGAGAGGTGTGTGCCAAAACTTTTGTCAAAGTGGCCGATTCTTTTACAACAGCATCTTGGTGCCATTTCATGACATCAAGCAAGGTTTCATGTATTTTTGATCATTTTTGAATTTTTTGGAATTTAAAAGCCATGGTTCTCACAGTTTGTGTCCAAGCCTTGACACCAATATGTTTGAAAATTCCTTCCAATTTACTGCACAGGGCATTAACTCGCACACAAGGACATAAATATGATTTTCCAGCACATGATGGTTTGCCGTTGCATGTACATGCAGTTCAAATTTGAATTATGGCCATTATATCACTACTAGGGAAAACCTTATAGGTGGAGGATTAATAGTAGCGCGGGTCAGAATTACGCGCTACTGCTAATTTACAGTAGCGCCATTGGAAGAAATGCGCTACTGCTATCTATTTAGCAGTAGCGGGTGTGTGCCAGACAACGCTACTGCTAAGTGGGCCCCCACAATACCCACTAGGCTAGCTATATTAGCAGCGCGGCCCACTGTATACGCACTACTGCTAAACCCGTAGCAGTAGCGCGTGTTAAAGGCCCACCGCTGCAACTACTGCGGCACTGTGGCACCTGGTGGGCCCCGCTTAGCAGTAGCGCGCGTCAACGGAACCGCGCTACTGCAACGGCACTTAGCAGTAGCGCCGGGCTTGGACCCGCGCTGCTGCTAAGGCAACCTAATCTCCCCCGCGCCCGTCCACTTCCTCACTCTCCCTCACTCACTCACTCTGCCTCTTCCTCCTCCCGCCGTCACCGCCGCATTGCTGCCGCCGTCCTCAGTAAGCCGCCGTCACCGCCGCATTGTTGCCGCTGTCCTCGGTAAGCCGCCGCCCTCCTCCCCCCTCTCCCTCCTGCCTCCCTCCATCCCTCCTCGTACGGCGGCCCTCCTCTTCTCTCCTTCCTCCCTCTTCCTCCGGCCTTCCCTCCATCCCTCCTCGCTCCTCGTACGGCCGTCCTCCTCCTCTCTCCTCCCTCCCTCCCTCCCTCCTCCATCCTGCCTCCCTCCTTCCCTCCTCTCTCTATTCTTGTAGAATGTAGGTTTTTTTAATGTTTTTTTAATACAGTAGAATGTAGATTATTTGAATGGAATAGAAAATTAGTAAATGTAGAATAGAATAGAAAATTAGATTTTTTTTTAGTAAATGTAGGTCTTTTGAATAGAATAGAAAATTAGTAAATATAGAATAGAATAGAAAATTAAAAAAAATTCAGTAAAATATAAAAATGTTTTATACAAGAATGTTAATAGTGAATGGTATTGCTCATACAATTTTTATGAATAGAAAATATTTTAGGTATCGAATAAAATATAAAAATGTTGTTGCCAATTATATTGATGATCTGAATTTTTCACTGAGTGGATTATGCAGGATTTCTCCTGTCGCGTCTCCCTCTCCTGCTCGGCCCCATTCCGCCCACCGTGAGCACCTCCCTCTCCTCTCTGTTTAGTTTTAGGTTTAGTTTTTTTTAATATATATGTAGATGGATATATGTTTGCTTGATGGATGATTAGATGGATGGATGCATGGAAGAATTATTGATTGTTGCACTTTTGTTTCATTTTGAAAAAAGCCGACAAAAATGGATGCACGGATGCATTTTGCAGGGAACACCTCCGAGTTGTAACACCCTGGTTTTCGCTCCTTGATTTTTTTTCCTTCGCAGGATTGGACTCCCGTCTTTTTTTCGATGTTATCGGATTTTCTCTCGCTCTTGGGTATATGAAGATGGTCATTTAGCCTTGCCTTTCCTATCCAGCCAGAGATTCTCTTCATTTCAACCTTGCCTCCCAAAATATATTCTCAGGATTTTGCCACCGAAATCCCACCTTTCGAGTTGCCGGAAGGGAAAACCTAATTCCTTCCGTTACAAAGGAACCCTAATTTTCTTTGCTCTGTTGCCTCCCAAACTTTTCCCAGTGATCATACCATATCTATAAACCCTGGATATGCAAAAATATTGCTAAGTCTTTTGCAATATTTTTCATTTAAAATTAATTCCTTTTTCTGCCAGTTTAAGGAATTAAATCCAGGAAAATATCTATCCATCTCCAAAGTTCATGAAAACTTGTGGAGATATTCTTTGTGATCATATTGAGCTCTCATAAAAATATTGGCCATAATTAAATAGGAGAAATTGCATTTTCCTATTTAAAGCCAATATTGCATTTTAGGCACTTTCCAAAGGAACTACCATTTTGGTAGCCAGGAAAAATCCCAAATAATCTGTGGAACTTCTCCTATCCATATCTTCACCATTTCCATCAAGAACCCAAGTTCCATAGATCAAATTTTGAGCACATCATCCAATTCTTGTTTCTGGATTTATTTTGAGGTTTCGAAGCAACTATATGTTATATTGCTTCAAAAATCTTCAAATTAATCCAGGGCCTCACATTCCCTATATGATGTGATCATGCAAAAATTCACATCATTTTATCTAGCCAATTTCTCCCAAAAATTCCATCTAGTTTCTGTCCAGATTCTAGCTCTGTGAAGGAAGTACCACTTTGGCATTTCCAAATGAGCTGAAATTTTTCCAGTACCTCCATACCTCCAAATCATAACCCTACACCAAAATTCAGTTCATTTCATCAAGCCAGATGAGTGCAGCTTCAAAGTCAAGTTTCTGGACAAAATTTAGCATTTGCAAAGGAAGTGCATGCAAACAAGGTCCAAATGGCTTCAAATTTTACCAGAACCTAGTCCTTCCTACCATATTTCATTTTGACAAAGGTTCAGCTCCCCACTCTCATTCATTTCTCCACAAGAGTCCACCCAAGTTTGCTGTCAAAATCTTTTTCTGCAAGTTTTACTCACCTCAGAGCTACCTAGCTGGTTCCAGCCCCTTCTCCTATCTATTTGAGCAGTGATACACTTGTTGGACAAGCTTGGACATGCTGGAGCCTTCCAGAGCAAATCATGCACATGGTGACCGCGTGGACAGCGGGTAGAAGCGGCGCTCCGCGTGCTGTCCTCGTCGGCCAGCTAGCTCCGGCCAGCTTAGGCTTGTCTTGGCATGCCTAGTGGCTCCGCAGTGGCCGCGTACCCCCTCTCCAGCACTTTCACCCATCTCCCCCTTCCTCCTCGCGCCACGGCGATCGCCGCCGCAGTACTATCGCCCCATGAACCTTCGGTGTCGTCTCCCTCCGCTGGCCTCTTCCTCCTGAGCCATCCCCTCCCCCTGCCTCTCGTCAGGTCGGCCGCTCCCCGACGCCGAAAACTGACCAGCCACGTTGCCCGCGGGCTCTAGAACTCCGGCCAGCTCACCGAGCGGCCGAGCTTATCTGGCGAGCTCCCGCTGCTATAAATAGCCCATCCCTACACCTCTCGAGCTCGCACCACTCCCCTCTCCCTCCCTAGAAACCCCCAAGCCCGAGCCCTTGAGCTCTCCCGCTCCAACCGCTCCGCATCGCCACCATTGCCGCAGCTCAGCCCCGGTCAAATCCCGACCGTCCCCGCCTCCATTGCTCCAACGCACCACACCAGCCGACCACCACCACCACCAGAGGCCCTCACCACCCTCCATCCCTTCATCTTCACGACCACGGCGAGCTCCCCAAGTCTTCCCAGTAGCCGCGCTCCGCCACCACCACCGTCCGGCCACCACAGAGCCTCCCCACCGCCGCCACAGGTACCCACGGGTGCGGCTTGGAGCACCGCATCCATCCCGACCCACGGCCGGCCCCCTCGAGCACCACCGACGCCGGAGTGAGCGCCGGGGTACGCCCAGCCGCGCCTTCCCTCTGTTTCGCGAGGAGGAAGAAAGCCCTGCAGGCGGTCCCCGTCTGTAAGTGGCTCAGCCAGCCGGGCCCGCGGTCATAAGTGAAGACGTATTTCCGTGGGATACGCTTCCTTCTATCGAAAGCGTAACCGGCCTCAGCACGTGCGGAAGTGCGCTTTCATTTGCCCAAAAGCGTACTTTCTGTAATGCGTTTCTAGCCCAGCTGCGGCCGAATTCGGCCCAGGACGGCCTAGTGCAACAGTGCACTTTAATCTTTTCGGCCGAATTCCAGTCAGGGACCTGTTTGTGAATACTTCTTCTATAGATTAGTCCCTGACATTCAACTGCCTATATCTTTTTGACCGTGACTCGGATTCAGGTGAATCCAAAGCCCACTTTCTTAGTTCGTCGAGCCCGTTGCGATCACAGCACTTTCATAAGGTTGTCACATTCTGAAAATGCCCATTTTTCCCTTGCCCTCTATTCAGCCCCTCCGAGAGAGAACCTTTTCGGCGAATTCTTCCGCGAGGTGATCGCACTTCTTCCCGGAGTATTCCTCGACCCCCAGGCAAGCCGATCATCTGATATATGCTCTAAAGTATTGCTCTGTGTTATTCCTGCGTGTTTAATTAATGAATATGCCTGTGTTAGAAATAATTAAACCCCTGCTAGTTCGAATTTGCTATTTACATTACTTGCTAACGCTCATCATATTACCGCACTAGTGACTTGTAGATGACAGTGTGGAGATAGGTTGTTATACTAGTTCACATCTTGGATTATCGTTATTGTTGCATTGATAAAGAATATGATATTATGACAACAACCTCCTCCGTCGGCTGGATTGAGTCATAGTGCCACTGAACCGAACTTTCCAGTGCAACCACACTTGCCGGTATGGGACGGCCTTGGCTTTGTCTAGCAGCGTGCTCCTTTATCGGAACCACCACATAGGGAAGGTTATGCGTGCGTGCTGCCCTGATCAGGTAGACGACAATAACCTTGTGAGCCTAGTTGTTTGTTTGCGTGCGGTCCCCGTTTGGGACAGTTTAGTTGGCCACGACGGTGGCAGGTGTCACGGGGTGACACAGGGGCCACCCAGGGCAAGACTCCGGGGGAGGATGATTGTCGGTGGTACGATGGGGGAGTCACGGGTTAGCTAAGTTTCGTTGGAGCAGCACCGGTCCACCCGAATGGGAGCATGATGCCAGGAGCTCCATAGTGTGGGTAAAGTGCGCAACCTCTGCAGAGTGTAAATCTATTCGAATAGCCGCATCCTCGGTCATGGGACACAGTTCGTACTAGGTCACATTATTTGGTCTGTGTCGAGTCTGGAGGAACAAACTATATAATGTTATTGCTAAGACTGAACCAAAGAATGGTAAGGTTGGTCGGACTTGCAGTGCAGATGCATGGACATCAGGTGATGTCAGGGATATGAGTCCTAGCCATGCGATGGCTAAGAGATAAGTAGTCGGATGACCACAAGACTTGGATTGGATTCGGATCGGATTTGGGTTGGATCATGTGATACTCGAAGTATGAATTAATTATTTGATATGTTTTACCTTACTGTATTTACTCCAATAGTTATCATGCTAGATAATCTTGCTATAACCTGATGATTAATGCTGCTAGATGATTAATCCTGCCCGATGATCCTGCCATAACATGATAGTTAATAATGTTAAGATAACAAGTGCATGCTTGAATGCCATGGATTGCTTTGCTTGGTGTATATGTTGGTTTGGTTTGCTTGCGAGTACATTCAAAAGTACTCAGCGGCCTTCAATGTGGCCAGGTTAACCTAAGGAGCCGACATCCGCTAGCGAGGAGCCGGAGTGTTCGCGGGCTAGAAGAGTAACCCAGTCAGATCCCTCTGGACTGGAGCCGCACCAAGACCATGCTGCCTTAGATAGAGCTTTTCCGCAGCCATCACCATTGTAAAATATCATGTAAGACTTATATATCCATTAATAGAAATGTCTGTGTTCATGATACTTGTTGTAAAAGCACATGCCAGAGTGATTTCTTGGGCTGGTATGTGCGGTGACCGTCTGACTACAGTGGTATTCAGGCAGGGCGCCACAACGGATGGTATTAGAGCCAGGCTGACTGTAGGTTACCCTAGCCGGATTTCATTGTCTTGTGCTCAGTAGAAAGCCCAGATGGATTTCAGCCAGCTTTGCCAGACAGGCACGGCTACTATTGATCATAAGGCAACCCCATAGGCTTTTGGCTCCATCAGACCCCAACTCTCGTGGCCTTTGACTCCGGTGTGAAATGTCCGCACCAGGCAATGACCCGTGAGCCCTGAACCCCTAGCTAAACCAGATATCCCTACCTTGCTTGCTAACCATGGCACTTCTCTTCTCAAATCCAGTTTCCTGTGGGAAACACTTATAAATTCCATCTTTCTCCAGACAACCCTAGGATCGTTGACTAAGCCACTTTGGCTATGGTCATGCGTCGAGTTTGATGTTCCCTAAGGAAGTAGTAGGAGCTTGACACCAATTGCTACCAGGAGCATTGTGTGGTTTTGCTTCTAAGTCCTTAGAGGTGCATCGAGTGCGCTATACTAGTTATACTAGTGAATCTTTGGCCACGTATAAGGTCTGCAAAAGTTGAGCTTTATTTGCTTTTTGGTTTTCGCGGTTCTTGCTTCTTTTTTCGATTCCGTTCTGTCGTTCCGACTGGATCCATCTGCAAAAGCTGCCAAACAAGACCAACACACAACTTGGATAATACCCAGTAATCCAAATTCAGTAAGAGTCAAGTCAAGCTAATTGCCGGATATGCTGAACATTAATACCGGATTTGTCAAGAATAGAGGATGGGCCATAGGCAGAAATTGCGTGCCACCGATAAGGCCAGAATATACCCAAGGGAGTTTGCCTCACCCAATGGACTCAAGAATCATTTATCACCCACCAAAGACATGTTACAAGAATGTGAATGTGCCAAGAGCAACAATAGAACTCGGGTATGTTGATACAAACTTTAAAGCGTATTCTGGAAATTTACCGGTTCATATACAAAATTTTCTGGGCAAAGTGAACAAGGTTTGCGAGGAATATGGATGAGTTCATGGCCGCCCAGAATCAATGAGAATTTCAAATATGTGGAGGTTCATCTAAACCGAATGAAATTATCTGCCACCGTTTACTACCGGCAACATCGGGTATCCCAGATTAATTATCAACACGAAGTCTGCATCAGTTGTGCAACCTTTATAACAACAATGATCAGACTAGCAGAAGGACTCGCGGTGTGCATGACCAACAGGATGTCTTCCGACAAGGTATGGCTTATACCAAGTTTTGGCTCCGCTATGGGTAAATTCCGGATACTTCGGAAGGAAGCCAGAATCGGCCATAGATACGACTGCACACACATTGAAAGGATTCGGGTGTAAGAAACCCAGCCTTTGTCCGCAAGCTATCGAGAAGAGCTTACGATGCAAGGCTCCCAATCTTCCTCCCTACGCTACTAGTGGGAAGAATATTCTGGAATACGGCACTCCAGTCTTCCTCAGCCAGTTACCACGGAAAGCTTCCAACACAAGGTACCCGACCTTCCCCGGTAAGCCACATGAGGGAAAACTTCTAGGGTACGATACCCAGCCTTCTTCGACACGCTACTTTTGCAGAAGCTTAGAGCATATGGAATTCAGCCTTCTTCAACACGCCATCGTGCCCCCAACAATCTTGTCAGAAGCATGAACTAGTCCAGACACCCGTCTGCCTCAGAACTCACTGGTTATAAGAGGATTTATCCTACCCATGCATATGTTGTGAGCATGCAGTCCAGTGGATCAGTTCATGCGAGCCACTCATACATGGGAATGACTGTGTTCAGAAAAACATCGGCCCCATAGTTCAAAGCAAGGATATGAGCACAACCACCCGTACAAGATATGCAAGAGTAAATTATGATCCGGCCAAGGAGCTGTGTTGGCCAGTCATGACGGGTCCACAAAAAGGAACCCTCAAGAATAAAGAAGTTTTGGATAAGCAACCTCCGTGATGTTCAACGAGGTACAGCCTCACAGACAGGGTGATATTACCAATCCTTGCCAGACTCTTGCATATACGGCCACAACTATGCAGCCAGCATGTCATAATCATCATGAATATGGGCCATCAACCAAGATAAGAGGCTAGTCTCCGAAAGGTGCACCGAGTGATAGCCGTACCATGTTCAGCTTAGTGGTCATAACCAGGATTATAGAGGATATATATATATGGCAGGGCCACCTCAGTAACTGACATGGTTTGACAGACTGACTTCACATGGAAATACAACATTCAGACAGAATGGCTAAAAGCACATGCACGTCAGCATCAATGGTTCGTAAATACCCCGGTGTCATTGGAACAGGAGATTACCGTCTATGATTACTTTGTGATCATGCCTGACATTTCAGTTGGGGATATAGTAGTAGTAGCTTGGTCATGCTGGATTGTGGGTCACCTCAGGACAAAGCCTGAATGCATATGGCAGAAGAAAGCATCCGTATAGAACCCACAGCCAGACTAAGAATTTATCCTGAGCAAGACATGGGGACAATTGTCCATAGATACTCAAGAGGAATAATGGATGTATGCATGCAATACCATGCACCAAGAAAGGATGACTTGCCCTTGGCAGGTAGTGTACCAAGTATCGCAATAAAATACAAAGCAGCTAGCTCCAGATCATGGAATCCAGACTATTTGTCGATACTCGGAGCTACCCACCAACCCCGGCCAACAAACTACCAGCACAAAGGGTTTGCCTGATAGGAAAGAGAAGGACTCAATGCAGCCATTTGAGAAGGCAACACCTGAGCCATCAGACAAGATAGTTAAAAGGCCAGTGAATCAATGAAGACAAGACAAACGATGGATCCAAGTCGCACATAGGTATGTTCCCCTTAGCCGGGAGGTAAGCTCGGAAATCTTGAGGACGAGATTTTCTTAAGGGGGGTAGGTTTGTAACACCCTGGTTTTCGCTCCTTGATTTTTTTTTCCTTCGCGGGATTGGACTCCCGTCTTTTTTTTGATGTTATCGGATTTTCTCTCGCTCTTGGGTATATGTAGATGGTCATTTAGCCTTGCCTTTCCTATCCAACCAGAGATTCTCTTCATTTCAACCTTGCCACACAAAATATATTCTCAGGATTTTGCCACCGAATTCCCACCTTTCGAGTTGCCGGAAGGGAAACCCTAATTCCTTCATTAAAAGGAACCCTAATTTTCTTTGCTCTGTTGCCTCCCAAACTTTTCCCAGTGATCATACCATATCTATAAACCCTGGATATGCAAAAATATTGCTAAGCCTTTTGCAATATTTTTCATTTAAAATTAATTCCTTTTTCTGCCAGTTTAAGGAATTAAATCCAGGAAAATATCTATCCATCTCCAAAGTTCATGAAAACTTGTGGAGATATTATTTGTGATCATATTGAGCTCTCATAAAAATTTTAGCCATAATTAAATAGGAGAAATTGCATTTTCATATTTAAAGCTAATATTGCATTTTAGGCACTTTCCAAAGGAACTACCATTTTGGTAGCCAGGAAAAATCCCAAATAATTTGTGGAGCTTGTCCTATCCATATCTTCACCATTTCCATCAAGAACCCAAGTTCCATAGATCAAATTTTGAGCACATCATCCAATTCTTGTTTCTGGATTTATTTTGCGGTTGTGAAGCAAGTATATGTTATATTGCTTCAAATATCTTCAAATTAATCCAGGACCTCACATTCCCTATATGATGTGATCATGCAAAAATTCACATCATTTTATATATCCAATTTCTCCCAAAATTCCATCTAGTTTCTGTCCAGATTCTAGCTCTGTGAAGGAAGTACCACTTTGGCATTTCCAAATGAGCTGAAATTTTTCCAGTACCTCCATACCTCCAAATCATAACCCTACACCAAAATTCAGTTCATTTCATCAAGCCAGATGAGTGCAGCTTCAAAGTCAAGTTTCTGGAACAAATTTAGCATTTGCAAAGGAAATGCATGCAAACAAGGTCCAAATGGCTTCAAATTTTACCAGAACCTAGTCCTTCCTACCATATTTCATTTTGACAAAGGTTCAGCTCCCCACTCTCATTCATTTCTTCACAAGAGTCCACCCAAGTTTGCTGTCAAAATCTTTTTCTACAAGTTTTACTCACCTTAGAGCTACCTAGCTGGTTCCAGCCCCTTCTCCTATCTATTTGAGCAGTGATACACTTGTTGGACAAGCTTGGACATGCAGGAGCCTTCCAGAGCAAGCCATGCACATGGTGACTGCGTGGACAGCGGGCAGAAGCGGCGCTCCGCGTGCTGTTCTCATCGGCCAGCTTAGGCTTGTCTTGGCATGTCTAGTGGCTCCGCAGCGGCCGCGTACCCCCTCTCTAGCACTTCCCCCCTTCTGCCCCTTCCTCCTCGCGGCATGGCGATCGCCGCCGCGGTACTATCGCCCCATGAACCTTCGGTGTCGTCTCCCTCCACTGACCTCTTCCTCTTGAGCCGTCCCCTCCCTCTGCCTCTCGTCAGGTCGGCCGCTCCCCGACGCCGAGAACTGGCCAGCCACGTTGCCCGCGGGCTCTAGAACTCCAGCCAGCTCACCGAGCGGCCGAGCTTATCCGGCGAGCTCCCGTTGCTATAAATAGCCCATCCCCGCACCTCTCGAGCTCGCACCACTCCCCTCTCCCTCCCTAGAAACCCCCAAGCCCGAGACCTTGAGCTCTCCCGCTCCAACCGCTCCGCATCGCCACCATGGCCGCAGCTGGGCCCCGGTCAAATCCCGACCGCCCCCGCCCCCATTGCTCCAATGCACCACACCAGTCGACCACCACCACCACCAGAGGCCCTCACCACCCTCCATCCCCTCCTCTTCACGACCACGGCGAGCTCCCCAAGTCTTACCAGTAGCCGCGCTCCGCCACCACCACCATCCGGCTACCACAGAGCCGCCCCGCCGCTGCCATGGGTACCCACGGGTGCGGCTTGGAGCACCGCATCCATCCCGACCCACGGCCGGCCCCCTCGAGCACCACCAACGCCGGAGTGAGCGCCAGGGTACGCCCAGCCGTGCCTCCCCTCTGTTTCGCGAGGAGGAAGAAAGCCCTACAGGCGGGCCCCATCTGGAAGCGGCTCAGCCAGCCAGGCCCGCGGTCATAAGTGAAGACGTATTTCCGTGGGATACGCTTCTTTCTATCGAAAGCGTAACCGTCCTCAGGCGCTTGTTGAAGTGCGCTTTCATTTGCCCGAAAGCGTACTTTCTGTAATGCGTTTCCAGCCCAGCTGCGGCTGAATTCGGCCCAGTACGGCCCAGTGCAACAGTGCACTTTAATCTTTTCGGCCGAATTCCAGTCAGGGACCTGTTTGTGAATACTTCTTCTACAGATTAGTCCCTGACATTCAACTGCCTATATCTTTTTGATCGTGACTCCGATTCAGGTGAATCCAAAGCCCACTTTCTCAGTTCGTCGAGCCCGTTCCAATGACATCACTTTCATAAGGTTGTCACATTCTGAAAATGCCCATTTTGCCCTTGCCCACTATTCAGCCCCTCCGAGAGAGAACGTTTCCGGCGAATTCTTCCGCGAGGTGATCGCACTTCTTCCCGGAGTATTCCTCGACCCCCAGGCAAGCCGACCATCTGATATATGCGCTAAAGTATTGCTCTGTGTTATTCCTGCATGTTTAATTAATGAATATGCCTGTGTTAGAAATAATTAAACCCCTGCTAGTTCGAATTTGCTATTTACATTACTTGCTAACGCTCATCATATTACCGCACTAGTGACTTGTAGATGACAGTGTGGAGATAGGTTGTTATACTAGTTCACATCTTGGATTTTCGTTATTGTTGCATTGATAAAGAATATGATATTATGACAACAACCTCCTCCGTCGGCTGGATCGAGTCGTAGTACCACTGAACCGAACTTACCAGTGCAGCCACACTTGCCGGTATGGGATGGCCTTGGCTTGGTCTAGCAGCGTGCTCCTTTATCGGTACCACCACAGAGGGAAGGTTATGCGTGCGTGCTGTCCTGATCAGGTATACGACGATAACCTTGTGAGCCCAGTTGTTTGTTTGCGCGCGGTCCCCGTTTGGGACAGTTTAGTTGGCCACGACGGTGGCAGGTGTCACGAGGTAACACATGGGCCACCCAGGGCAGGACTCCGGGGGAGGATGATTGTTGGTGGTACGATGGGGGAGTCATGGGTTAGGCAAGTTTCGTTGGAGCAGCACCGGTCCACTCGAATGGGAGCATGAGGCCAGGAGCTCCATAGTGTGGGTAAAGTGCGCAACCTCTGCAGAGTGTAAATCTATTCGAATAGTCGCATCCTCGATCATGGGACACAATTCGTACTAGGTCACACTATTTGGTCTGTGTCGAGTCTGGAGGAACAAACTATATAATGTTATTGCTAAGACTGAACCAAAGAATGGTAAGGTTGGTCGGACTTGCAGTGCATATGCATGGATATCAGGTGATGTCAGGGATATGAGTGTTAGCAATGCGATGGCTATGAGATAAGTGGTCGGATGACACAAGACTTGGATTGGATTTGGATCGGATTTGGGTTGGATCATGTGATACTCGAAGTATGAATTAATTATTTGATATATTTTACCTTACTGTATTTACTCCAATAGTTATCATGCTAGATAATCTTGCTATAACCTGATGATTAATGCTGCTAGATGATTAATCCTGCCCGATGATCCTGCCATAACATGATAGTTAATAATGTTAAGATAACAAGTGCATGCTTGAATGCCATGGATTGCTTTGCTTGGTGTATATGTTGGTTTGGTTTGCTTGCGAGTACATTCAAAAGTACTCAGCGGCCTTCAATGTGGCCAGGTTAACCTAAGGAGCCGACATCCGCTAGCGAGGAGCCAGAGTGTTCGCGGGCTAGAAGAGTAACCCAGTCAGATCCCTCTGGACTGGAGCCGCACCAAGACCATGCTGCCTTAGATAGAGCTTTTCCGCTGCCATCACCATTGTAAAATATCATGTAAGACTTATGTATCCATTAATAGAAATGTCTGTGTTCATGATACTTGTTGTAAAAGCACATGCCAGTGTGATTTCCTGGGCTGGTATGTGCGGTGACCGTTTGACTACAGTGGTATTCAGGCAGGGCGCCACACGAGTGACCTATGTTTTGCCGGAATGTTGATTCATTTCTGTTCTGGCAAATTTCAGGCACTCGATATGTCCTATTTTAGCAAAGGTCATGCCGAAATTTTTCGTGAATTTTGGCATGACTTGTGCTAGAAAGTAAGAAATATCGAGTGCCCATGATTTGCCTGAACAGGAATTAATCGACATTCCGGCAGAACATAGGCCATTTTTTATGTCATTGCTCCATATATGTAATGGGTTGACTTTCAGTCTGTCGATGCTCCTTGAGTGACTTTGAGTCTGTTCTTGAAGGAAGGAATGATGCCGACTGTTGTCGTGGGGGTCGTTTCCTCTCCTTCTTGTTGTGATATACCTTGGTAATGCACGAGAGAAGGAGGAGAAGCGACCATCACCGACGGTCGAAATATCTGTGAGGGAGTGTCCACCATATACTGGCGAAATATCAGAGAGGAAGAATCCCGACTGTTGTCGTGGGGGTCGCTTCTCCTTCGTTCTCGTGTGCTAGACATTTTGGTATAATGCACTCGGGAACGAATGGGGAAGCGACCATCACCGACGGTTGCAATATCAGAGAGGGAGTGCCCACCATATACACCACGTGAGATGAGAGTGTAGCAAGGAAGACTCGATGGACCGAAAGTCAACCCGTGCTGAATAGTGATCTGTGTGTTGAGTTTCCTGGTAATTTCCATCGATCAGTTTTTAATATTTTAATTATGAACATATAGGAAATGTCTGACGATGATAGGATCCCAGAGTGCGACTACTGCGGCGACGACCGGGGTCTGTGCGACAGGTATCCTCACCTCGAAGACGGTCGTCACTTCACTATTAAGCTCGACGAGACCTTCGATGTTTGAATGGTACGCAATGATGACAAGTCTTTTTTCATAATTAAGCATGACTTCTGCTTCTTTGCTTCAACGTGAAATTTTCATTTTTTACCATTCTACTAGTGCATCCCCTGCCATGCAAGACGTTATGTCTTGGAGAAGCTGGATTTTGAAGATCATGAGAATAAGGAGACAAAGAGAGTTATCCTCAGGACCCAACATGGTTACGCTTTTGCCGTAAAGCTATACAATGCAGTGACCTACTCCCATTTTGGTTGCTCGAATTGGAATGCACTATGCAAGGCGTATGGATTTCAGGAGGGTATGCATGTCACCTTCGATATTCATCCTGAAGATGACATCGAAGATAATATCGACATTTGGGTCAATGTTGATACGCTTCCAGTTCTTCCTCTATGTGATTTTCTCAAACATATTTATTAAGTAATTTATATTGTTTTTTTAAAAATAGTTGACAGCTTATCTCCATTGACAGCTTATCTCCATTGACAGCTTATTTCCATTCTTCTAGAAATGTACGAAACATAGTCGATAAAACCTACTACAGTTATGGTGCTGAACTAACTTGCGAGGAGATAAATCATTTTGTTTCATGGATTAATGATGTTGAGAATTTCAAGGCGAGTCATTTTATTCCTCCAAATTATGATCAATACGTGCCACTAGTCCACATATTGAACTACGGTAACATCCATCAAGATATCTTGGTAAGATTTTTGCTAAGTATGTTATTATGGTGTTCTTCTTAAGCTAAACTACATTTTGCTAAGTATGTTATTATGATGTTCTTCAACAGAAACTCCCGGCGGATTGTGTACCTCGTGTTATGGACATAAAAGGTGTCATGAACATTATTAGCTTATGGCTAAGTTGGCCTACGTGCCAACGCAGTGCATACACGATTTCTCCAAGAGATGAAGTCCTCACAATCAAAGACTGGAGAAAAGTTTTGAATGATCGCAGGGAACTACTTGGGGGCAACATGAAGCGCAACCCACAAATGGGAGACAGGTTGATCTGTATTCTCCATAATGGAGATTCAGGGGTTTACCTGTTTTATGCTATTTTACCTTCGAGAGTGTAGCAGGTCTTAGGTAGTACGTACTCATCATGTGCTAAGAACAATTAGCTAGTGTTGGTTATGACTATGATGATGATGATAAGTTGTTATCATGATGATGATGATGAGTTATGTGCTACACATTGTGCTAGAATGATGAGCTAGTTCTTATAAGACTATGATGAGGAGTTGTTATCATGATGATGATGATGAGTTATGTGCTACATTGTGCTAGAATGATGAGCTAGTTCTTATATGACTATGATGATGAGTTGTTATGATGATGATGATGATGTATGAGTTCTTATATGAATATGATGATGATGATGATGAGTTATTATGATCATGATGAGTTATTATATCATTGGGTGGAAGAAACACGGATTAAATTCATGTGGATGGATCCAAAGTGACCAAAAGATGGATTAGTAGGATCGTCCTACTAATCCAACTTTTGGTCACTTTGGATCCATCCACATGAATCTAATCCACGTTACTAATCCAACTTTTGGTCACTTTGGATCTATCCACATGAATCTAATCCACGTTTCTTCCACCCAATGATATAATAACTCATCATGATCATAATGATATAAGAATCTCTTAATTGCTACTATATCAAAATTTGTATAACGATGTATAAATACAGTATAAAATAAAATAAATGAAATATAGATGAATAGTAGTAGCACGGGGTAAAGCCCACACTGCTACTACTTATCAGTAGTGCCGGTACAGAAGGGCGCTACTGTTAACTGAATTAGTAGTAGCGAGGGTGTACCTAGCGCTACTGCTAAAGTTTAGCTGTAGCGCCCTAGCAGTAGCGCGTGCACCCGCACTACTGATAGGGAAAAAACCCGCGCTACTACTAGGGTTTTCCCTAGTAGTGTATGGCTAGAAACTCACTTAATGTCTTAAAAAGGTCAAATCAACACCGAAAATTTCAAAAATTTAACATGACCGTTGCATTAGTGCATGTTAATGGTAGAAAAAAATTTAGGGTCATACGAGGAAGCGAGCGCTGGTTCGTCATCAAATATGCATTGTTCCCTCTCGGAACCACGTGTCTTCTCGTGAGATGCTCTGATTTGTGAGAGGTTTGTGCCAAAACTTTTGTCAAATTGGCCAATTCTTTTACCACTGCATCTCGGTACCATTTCATGACATCAAGCAAGGTTTCATGTATTTTTGATCATTTTTGAATTTTTTGGAATTTAAAAGCCATGGTTCTCACTATTTGTGTCCAAGCCGTGACACCAATATGTTTCAAAATTCCTACCAATTTACTGTACAGGGCATTAACTCACACACAAGGACATAAATATGATTTTCCAACACATGATGGTTTGCCATTGCATGTACATGCAGTTCAAATTTGAATTACGGCCATTATATGGCTAGAAACTCACTTAATGTCTTAAAAAGATCAAATCAACACCGAAAATTTTAAAAATTTAATATGAGCGTTGCATTAGTCCATGTTAACGGTAGAAGAAAATTCAGGGTCATACGAGGAAGCGAGCTCCGGTTCGTCATCAAACATGCATTGTTCCGTCTCGGAACCACGTGTCTTCTCGTGAGATGCTCCGATTTGTGAGAGGTATGTGCCAAAACTTTCGTCAAATTGGCCAATTCTTTTACCACTGCATCTCGGTACCATTTCATGCATAAAGCAAGGTTTCATGTATTTTTGATCATTTTTTATTTTTTTGGAAGTTAAAAGCCATGGTTCTCACTGTTTGTGTCCAAGCCGTGACACCAATATGTTTGAAAATTCCTTCGAATTTACTACACAGGGCATTAACTCGCACACAAGGACACAAATATGATTTTCCAACCCATGATGGTTTGCCGTTGCATGTACATGCAGTTCAAATTTGAATTACGGCCATTATATGGCTAGGAACTCACTTAATGTCTTAAAAAGGTCAGATGAACCCTGAAAAATTCCAAATTTTAACATGATAGTTGTATCAGTGCTTGTTAATGGTACAAAAAAATCGAACAATTTCCATCACCATCCGTTGCCAGTGTACTCCAAATTAGTCTGCCGCAAGTAATTAAAAATGGACTGCATCGCACACAATTGGTTATAAGAACCGTTTGCGATGAAAATTCATGGGTCTTTTTATGTCTTCCTCCATAAGCTTCGCTGGATTCGTCTGCTCAAGCGCTGTTCACCCCCGAATCCTCGAGACCCCGATACCCATTCCCCATCCCCTTCTTGCGAAGAATAACGCCGTGGAGACGCTTCGTGAGGGCACGTACGGTCGCTGAGTCCTCCCCGAGCGGCTACGCCTCCGCCGAGAGCGCGGCCGCATCAGCATTGAGCACGGCCGCATCCGCCGAGACGGCGTTTGCGGCAGCCGACAGGGTAGCTGCAGCAGCCGAGACGGCTGCAGCTGCTGCTGCGATGGCGGCTGCAAACACCGAGAGCGCTCGAGCAGCCGTCTATGCCGTGGAGCTCGCCCTGGCCCGGGTCGAGGCCATCCACGCCCACGTCGAGGACTCCCACGCCTAGATTCCAGGCCTCCTCAGAATCCAGCATGCACCCCACGTCCGAAAAGCTGGCGGAGATGCTTGTCAACGATGTGGCGGCGGAGGCCATGGAGCCCCTGCTTCCTCATGAGATCGCCGGGCGAGAGCTGGAGATGTAGGAGGCGGTGGAGATCGAGGAGTTGCGCGTGGCTAAGGAGGAGGTAGAGAGCCGCCTGTGTATCGAGGAATCGGCGGTGGAGTACCAGCGTGAGCTCTGGCGCCGCCAATACTACGAGTACTACAACCTTGAGGGCGGCGTCGAGGACGAGGACGACAATGTGGTCGACTTCGGCCTGGGGGACGCGGAGTCCACCAGCGGCGGCATGTCGCCAGGACAAGTCATCGACATCTCATCTTACACCGGCAAGGCATAGGGCGGCGGCGCGTCGGTGGCTTTGTTTAAATTATACGTACTTAGCCTTTGTTTATAACGCTGGACTTCTGTTAGAGCAATGTTTAGGTCAACTGGCTCTGTTTAATTACTAAAATTGCTCGATTCAGTAAGTGGGGTCCGTGTGCTGTAGGCTCTTTTGTGTACCCCCCCCCCCAAATTAGCAAGTTATGTTAAATATGCAATGACGTGGATGAGCACTATACCCAGGGAAATTTCCACCAAAATTCGAGTGCTCAAACTCATCGCATGCGCGTAAAGCAGAAGAAACGTTTGTGATGCACACATATGTTCAAAGTGAAAGGTGTCTGATGACACTGCGTGCCAAGTTCCCCCCCCCCCCCCCCCCACCTTGTAATTTTTTTTGCCTATCGCCAAAATATCTAACTCTTCCCCCCCTTCCCACCCCCTTTTCTCCCCGACCATGAGCCACATTTCCCCAGTTTACTCCTTCCTTCCTTCCCAAGCTATATCCGCTTCCTCGCTTGCTTTCCTCGCTCTCGCCGTCTCGCATCCGACCGTCGCGGACGCCATGGTCTTATTTAACCTCTCCAGCGGTTCCTCCTCCTCAGACGAGTATGTCACCAGTCAGGTATGCCTCTCTCCTCTCTCTCACCCCCCTAGGCTTAGGGCTCTAATTTGTAATAAAGGATTTTAACCCGGAGACCGATTTGAGCCATTTGTTCCTCTTGTAGCTCCCTAGGACCATCACTTGCAAGGAGTGGAGTGGGGTAGCTGAAGATCTGCCTGCTCATTGTCACCATCAATCTCCATGCGTGAAGTTAGTGGCTTTTGAATCTGTGGACAGTGGGAGGAAGTTTCTGGCATGTGTAGAGAAGGTTAGCCCCACTTTCGTTGTTACAAATCATTTGTTAGATGTGATTCAGACACTATCACTGTGCTATGTTAATATGGATGTGATTAAGACACTGTCAAAGTTTCTACCTAGTATCTAAAAATGTTGCCATCTCATCAGCGATGCCCTGAGAAAATTATTTGGCACCGCTTCAGCAGTTTGTGCACCCAACTTTGCTCCACACATCTGAGCAGCCAAGCAATAAAATACTAATACTTTATGGCAGGAAGGAACTGGGCATCGGAGCAACTAGGTGCTCCGGTTCCCTAAATTTTTCCTCTGGCAACGACTCGGCAGTGCAGGATACCGGTGCCAAATGTAGCAACAGTTGATTTGACACCGGTTTTGGCCTACACAGTGGAGGGCCTTTATTGGTATTAGTTCTACATTATTAAATTTGTGCATGTACATACCTGTTAGTATTAATTTGATGGCATTGAAACACTATCACTATGTTGTTGCAGTTATATTTAGCTTCCTCATAAAATGGTCAATTTGTTATTATAGTACCTGACTAAGAACTTAATTATAGCTTGTGATGTTCTTGAATTTGGTTGTTGTCTCAGTAGCAATTAATTTATTTGCACATTGAACTTTTTGAGAAGATATGTCATAATAAACGTGTTTCTGCAGTTTTTCAAAATATGTATGTGGTGATTTTCTATGTTGCTAGACACCCATTTTCCCTACAACTGTAACTGATTTAGTTTTAAATATTATAAGATGAACTGAAGTGTTCTTACCTTGAGTGGGTTGATCAAGAGTGGCCACCGTCTTTGAAGATGTGCCTAGCAAAGCTCTGGAGCATGTTTGAGGAAGAGAATAGAGATAGGCTTAGAGAAAATGTTGTCAACGCTGAAGAATATTTCAAGGTACTGGAAAAAAGAGGAAGATGGAGAATGACCTCAGATTTTTTAAATTAGACTTTGCTAAGATGGTGTTTGCGAAGGAGGAGGCACTTTCCCAGTTCGTCAATGCAAAACAGGTTCTTACTGAACTGAAAGCAGAGGTGGAGAAGACTAATTTGGCTGACTATGCATCAGTCGATTAGGGGAATGAATATATTTTTCTAATATTGTTCTTATGAAGGTGAACTAGCTATATGTTGTACTGTGCTGTTTTCACATACCTATCGTACTGTGATGTTATAATATATTTATGTGCCTGATATGAAATTGGCAAACAACTGTTTGATATGAAATGTGATTTTGCTTAATACTGGAATTATTAATAGTAAACTAATAAACCTGCTAAATGGGTCATGGTACTTTACAAACGGTTCTAGCAGCAAAAGCATGTGTGATATACTTGAATAACCCAAACGGTTTACGGAGGCAGAGCGTGTGTGATCTTTACGTGTGATGTACAGAAAACTATGTGTGATGTAGATACGAACAGAAACGTGTCTCTAGGATTCACTGTGTGGGATGTGCATACGAATGGAAACGGTTGGCTGGGATTCACTGTGTGGGATGTACATACGAACGGAAACGTTTTTCTGGGATTCACTATGTAGGATGTACATATGAACGGAAACGTTTGTTTGGGTTTCACTGTGTGGGATGTACATACGAACGGAAACGATTGGGCCTGTATAATTGTATGCGATGGCTCCCCCGATCGCACACGAGCTCATTTTACACAGCGTGTGTGACTGGAGGACCTATCCCTGACAGTTTCTGGGTCATGTGGGAAGGACCCCCGTATCGCACACACAGGCAAGGCGACGGTTTAAAACTGCGTCGCAGAAAGGGGTTAAAAACCATTTGTATAGCAGCTCGTTGTACCAGTGTAGGCATTAGATCATGTACAGAGGGCTTGGTAGTGCCAAGTGGAAGTCCAAGATAAGTAAAATGCAGACTCTCAATTTTACATCCAAAAGCATCAGCCAGTTGGGTGATAGTATCATTTTCAATGTTGATGGAAACCATGGAGGATTTGCCGTAATTAACAAAAAGTCCAGTGGATTGACTGAATAGTTGCGGTAGGGTTTTGAGGTGCATCACTTGATCAATGTCAGCAGGCATAATCATGAGTGTGTCATCAGCATATTGTATGATAGGGTACTGTTGTTCATATGCACAATTAACAGGAAGAGCCAATTCACCATTTCTCCATGCTTCATTAATAATAGATTGCAGAAGATCAGCCACAATCACATATAGTAGTGGGGAGAAAGGGTCCCCTTGTCTCACACCACATTTGCAGTGTATAGTTTTGCCAGTAACTCCATTTAGTAGAACTGAAGGAGTGGCAGATTGCAGTATTCTGTTGACCCAGTTAATCCATCTTGGTCCAAAACCTTTAGCCTTCAGCATTGCAATAATAGCATTGTGTTCCACTTTGTCAAAGGCTTTTTCAAAATCAAGTTTCAGTATAATAATGGGTTTCTTTGACTGATGACAAATATGTAAGTACTCAAAAGCATAGCCCAGACAGTCATGGAAATTTTTGCCTTTGATGAAGCCATACTGATTTTGATGAATCATTGGGATGAGCTCTTTCTGTAGTCTATTGGCCATAAGTTTGGTAAAAAACTTGAGTGGTAAACTTACAAGAGATATTGGCATATAATCATTCATGGTCTCATGTGACTGCTTTTTAGGGATAAGTGTAATATATGCAGTGTTGATGCTCTGGATATCCATGTCACCCTAAAAAAATCCCATATCATGGTGTAAAAATCATGTTTTATATTGCTCCAACATTTCCTGAGAAATAGTCCATTGAAACCATCAGGTCCAGGTGCTTTATCAGCTGGAAATTCTTTAACCACAGTTTCAATCTCATCAATAGAAAGCTCATCATCTAGGTGGCTCAGATTAAGTGGCTGAATGATGTCATCCAAATTTATAAGCATGGTGGGGTTGATGGATGTACCTAGTCTGTCTTTATAAGCTTGCCAAATAATTGCTCCTTTTTGAGCATGATCTTGTATTATATTGCCATCATCAGTAGTAATGGATGTAATGTAGTTTGCTCTGAATCTCTGTGTGGCCATGGCATGGAAAAACTTTGAGTTCTCATCTCCATATTTGATTTTTCTCATTTTGTATCTGCTCTTCCAGTAAATTCTCTTGGCTTCAAGAAGTTTCAGAATGTGTTTCTTGAGTATTTTCCTAAAGTTGCTCTCAACATTGGATAGAGATCTTTGATCTTCAATTCCATCAAGCATAGTGAGGACATAATTACATCTATCAATCAGGTAGTTTAGTTTAGATAGAGGTTGATTCCATCTCTTAAGTCCCTGTCTCAGACATTTGAATCTAGCTGAGATGTCTTTTGCTGAGTTTGGTATTTGGCAGATACCGTTCCAGCATTGAATTACAGTGTCATAGAAACCATCAAAATCCAACCAGTAGTTTTCAAACCTGAATATGGAAACTTTGGGGATATCATTTCCAATCTGGATGGCTATAGGAGTGTGATCAGAGCTAAGTCTTGCAAGTGGGATTGCCATAGTATTGGGGAATGAAATGGTCCAGTTGGATGAGGTGAATATCCAGTCCAGTTTCTCCAGTAGAGTATTGTCCTGCATGTTAGTCCATGAATAACTCCTGGATTTAAGTGGAATTTCAACCAGATCAAGTGATTGGATGGCACTATTAAATAACAGCATGTTGTTTGTATCACCACCAGGCCTGTTTCTGTCATCTGTGCTTCTGATAAGATTAAAGTCTCCTAGTATGATCCAGTGATCCATGGAGCTCGTGTCAATGCTGAGAAGCCAGTCAATGAAATCATGTCTATCCTCATTATGGCAAGGTCCATAAACATTGGTAACATAGAAGATATTGCATGATAGATTGCATGTCATCTTAGTGGTAATCTGAAATTTAGATTGATTAATAATGATACCATTAAAAAGACTGCCATTCCAAATGGTAATAAGTCCTCCAGAGCTTCCAATAGATGGTGTATAATAGTAGTTGCTGAATCTGCGTGGACAGAAGTTTCTAATATAGGTATGGTCAAAATCTTCTCTCTTAGTTTCTTGTAAACAGATGATGCCACAGTTGCTTTCCTCAATTTTATTTCTCAGATCATCCCATCAGATTTGTGAGTTGATCCCTCTCACGTTCTAGTTTAATATACACCAGTGTCTATTCATGAGGCAATGATTTTGTAACATGCCCTCTGGATGTACTTGCTATCCAGCATTGATGTGAGATGGAATTGTGCATGCGATCATCATAACTCAGAGTATTGCCGTTGATCATCGTGGCCATATTGTTGTCTATGAATTTCCCAACATAGATTCGTGAATTCGGTGATCTATCCACATAATGGTAAAGGTAGCAAATCATATAGATAGTGACATAATAAAACCTAGCCCATAGTTCATACAAAGTCTTCATACTGCAGATAAGCAAATAGTAGGTTCTGACCACAATCTGATATAACTGGTACAAGCACCAGTGGGATACATAAAACAAAAGCAAGATGATAAAACCCCTAGGGCAGAAGATATTGGCTAATTGAGAAGTGTGGCATACATGCCAGTACTTCCCTTGGTTAGCTCTGATTTTAGTCTGCATGAGAGGTTGAAGTGAGGGCTTCAGTAGAGACCTCCTTAGGAGGGATCTAACACTGCTTGGTGGCGATCGCCTGAATGGTGCTCACTGGCAGCTCTGGCGGTGCAGGGGTAGCTGGATCATTGATTTCATAGTCAAAAGCAGACGTGAGATCTTTTCTTGCAGCTGACTGATTAATCCTCATTTGTGCCTGATCTGTTGCAGCCTAATCCTTAAATCCAACACTGAGTCCAGCAAGTCTGCGGCTGCGCCTAAGATCAATTTGATTGATAGGAACAGAGACTTTCTTCCTCTTGCCTGTTGGAGTAATAATAGTAGCTGGGTCAATGTGTGGGTTGACTGCATGGACAGACTCCGTGTCAGTATTGTTGTCATGGTTGCTCCTTGCAGATCCAGCATCAGCGATGATATCAGACTAGGGATGATCGGTGTTGATGCATGGACTAGGTGCCGCAAAAGTATTAGCTGCAAGATTTTTATCCATAGACAGAGTACTATGCTGGATGGCAGATATATCATCAGGTATTTCAAAGATGATGCAAGTACTAGGGGCAACAGGTTCCTCAACAGTGGTGACAACAGTAAATAGGCACTTCTTAATTGTACCAAATTCATCATCAACATTAAGCATCTGGCATCTAGCACTGCTGACATTAGCCCCATCCAACTGTTGAAGAAGTTCAGGTGCTGAAGCTAGCAGTTTGTGCATCATGGTTTGCAGTGAAACAAAGCAATCAACAGCTTCAGCAGCGGCATGGATTCCAGCAGCAGGGGCACCATGTGCCATGTTTGGACTTTGTGGTGGTGTTTGAATCATGGGGACACCATTCTCATTGTCAGGTTGGTTCTGTTGTTCAGGTTGCTCTACAAAATCTGCATCTTCCCATATGCCACCGAAGGGGACTCCAGCCATAGGATGCATGCTGCCATCGGGTGGGATGGGGTCCTCATCGCCACCAATGGCACCAAGTAAATCAGCATGCAGGATATAAACAGCAACTGTCCAAGACTGTCCATGCCCAATATCATCAAGACTTTCATAGATAACATGACTGACAGGGATATCTAATAGATCTGGGACACGGATCTTAACTAGGATTCTGGCGCGGTTTGACATATCCATGTTCCAAGTGAGAAATTTACCAAAACGATTAACAGATTCCCTAACTTTATCTGGCCTCCATGCTTCTAGTGGGTAATTGACCATCATGATCCATGCATCGTGAGTAAAAGTGCAGCCACGGTAATTGATACCTCTGTCATGTCTGATGACCCGAAGGGTGGAGTCGCCGATGAAGAACTGTCCCTGGTTGATGGCGGTGTTGAGGTCACAAGCACTGGCGAAGCGCCCCATTGCCGTGCCCATGGTAGAGAGCGATGACTCCGTGATACGCCAACCGCGCTCATGGTCGAGGAAGTGGCGGATGGTCTGGATGTCGGCAATGTAGTGGTTGGGGTCCGTGTTGGGGAACGTTGCATGGGAAACAAAAAATTTCCTACGCACACACAAGATCTATCCATGGTGATGAGCATCTACGAGAGGGAGAGTGAATCTACATACCCTTGTAGATCGCTAAGCGGAAGCGTTAAGAAACGCGGTTGATGTAGTCGAACGTCTCCGCGATCCAAATCGCAAGTCGTCCCTCGATCCGATCACGAACTAGTGCCGAACGGACGGCACCTCCGCGTTCAACACACGCACGGCTTGATGACGCCTTCACCTCCTCGATCCAGCGAGCGATGGTGAAGTAGTAGATGAGTTCCGGCAACACGACGGCGTGGTGATGATGGTGAGGAACAATCTCTGCAGGGCTTCGCCAAGCACTACGGAGATTATGACGGGAGAACTAGAGGGTTAGGGTTGCCGGCACACGGCTTGGGAAATCTTAATCAATCCCATGTGCTAGCCCTGCCCCTCTATTTATATGTTGAGCCTTGGGGTCTAAACTTGGAGTAAAAGCCTCCTCCAGGTCGTTTTTGCCCGCACAAGGTCGGTTTGGCCCGCAGGGAAAGAATCCAACTCGGATCCCTGCAGTACCGCGCACAAGCGGTAGTACCGCTTCACACAAGCGGTAGTACCGCTTAGGCGGTAGTACTGCCTTACCAGCAGTAGTACTACTTAAGGCAGCAGCAAAACTTCCTTTTGCACTTCCCAATACCTCGTGGGCTTTACCCCTTTGGCTCATATAAAGTGTTGCTGCACCCGAACACTTCGGTAAACATCCGGAACCTCTTTCGGTGAATTCCAGAACCCTTCCGAAGATCACAACACTATTATCACATATATTAATCTTTACCTCCGGACTCTTCCGGAGATCCTCGTCATGTCCGGGATCTTATCCGGGACTCCGAACAACCTTCGGTCACCAACAAAATAACTCAACTATACTAATCGTCACCAAACGTTAAGTGTGTAGACCCTGCGGGTTCGAGAACTATGTAGACATGACCGAGACACCTCTACGGCCAATAACCAATAGCGGGACCTGGATGCCCATATTGGATCCTACATATTCTACGAAGATCTTTATCGGTCGAACCTCTATGTCAAGGATTCAGTTAATCCCGTATGCTGTTCCCTTTGTTCTTCGGTATGTTACTTGCCCGAGATTTGATCGTCGGTATCTCTATACCTAGTTCAATCTCGTTACTGGCAAGTCTCTTTACTCGTTCCGTAATATAAGATCTCGTGGCTAACACTTTAGTCACATTGCTTGCAAGGCTCATTGTGATGTTGTATTACCGAGTGGGCCCTGAGATACCTCTCCGTCACACGGAGTAACAAATCCCAGTCTTGATCCATGCCAACCCAACAGACACCATCGGAGATACCTGTAGAGCACCTTTATAGTCACCCAGTTACGTTGCGACGTTTGATACACACAAGGTACTCCTCCGATGTCAGGGAGTTGCATGATCTCATGGTCAAAGGAACAGATACTTGACATGCAGAAAACAATAGCAATAAACTGACACGATCATATGCTACGTTCGTAGTTTGGGTCTTGTCCATCACATCATTCTCCTAATGATGTGATCCCGTTATCAAATGACATCTCATGTCTATGGCTAGGAAACCTTAACCATCTTTGATCAACGAGCTAGTTAACTAGAGGCTTACTAGGGACACAGTGTTGTCTATGTACCCACACATGTATTTGAGTTTCCAAACAATACAATTATAGCATGGATAATAAACGATTATCATGAACAAGGAAATATAATAATAACCAATTTATTATTGCCTCTAGGGCATATTTCCAACAGTCTCCCACTTGCACTAGAGTCAATAATCTAGTTCACATCACTATGTGATTTACATTGTAATGAATCGAACACCCATGCAGTTCTGGTGTTGTTCATGTTTAGCCCTTGGAAGAGGTTTAGTCATCGGATCTGCAACATTCAGATCCGTGTGTACTTTGCAAATATTTTTGTCGTCCTCCTTGATGTAATCGCGGATGGAATTGATACGTCGCTTTATGTGTCTGGTCCTCTTGTGAAATCTTGGTTCCTTGGCTAGAGCAATGGCACCAGTATTATCACAAAACAGAGTCATTGGGTTAAGCGCACTAGGCACTACTCCAAGATCTGTCATGAACTCCTTCATCCAGACACCTTCCTTCGCCGCCTCCGAGGCAGCGATGTACTCCGCTTCGCATGTAGAATCAGCTACCACGCTTTGCTTGGAACTGCACCAGCTAACCGCACCCCCATTAAGAATAAATACGTTTCCGGTTTGTGACTTAGAGTCATCCGGATCAGTGTCAAAGCTTGCATCGACGTAACCCTTTACGACGAGCTCTTGATCACCTCCATAAACGAGAAACATGTCCTTAGTCCTTTTCAGGTACTTCAGGATATTCTTGACCGCCGTCCAGTGTTCCATTCCTGGATCACTTTGAAACCTTCCGACCATACTTATGGCAAGGCTGACATCGGGTCTTGTGCACAGCATTGCATACATGATAGAGCCCATGGCTGAAGCATAGGGGATGGCACTCATCTTTTCTCTATCTTCTGCAGTCACTGGGCATTGAGTCTTACTCAACTTCACACCTTGCAATACAGGCAAGAACCCCTTCTTGGATTGATCCATTTTGAACTTCTTCAAAACTTTGTCAAGGTATGTGCTTTGTGAAAGTCCTATTAAGCGTCTTGATCTATCTCTATAGATCTTGATGCCTAATATGAAAGCAGCTTCTCCTAGGTCCTTCATTGAAAAACTCTTGTTCAAATATTCCTTCACGCTTTCCAACATTACTATATTGTTTCCAATCAGTAATATGTCATCCACATATAAAATTAGAAACGCTATAGAGCTCCCACTCACTTTCTTGTAAATACAAGCTTCTCCGTAAACTTGTATAAACTCGAATGCTTTGATCACCTCATCAAAGCGAAGATTCCAACTCCGAGATGCTTGCACCAGTCCATAAATGGATCGCTGGAGTTTGCAAACTTTGTCAGCATTCTCTGGATCGACAAAACCTTTTGGTTGCATCATATACAACTCTTCCTTAAGGAAACCGTTAAGGAACGCTGTTTTGACATCCATCTGCCAAATTTCATAATCGAAAAAGGCAGCTATTGCTAACATGATTCTGACGGACTTAAGCATCGCTACGGGTGAGAAGGTCTCATCGTTGTCAACTCCTTGAACTTGTGAAAAACCCTTTGCCACAAGTCGAGCTTTATAGACGGTGACATTACCGTCCGCGTCCGTCTTCCTCTTAAAGATCCATTTGTTCTGAATGGCCTTACGCCCTTGAGGTAATATTTCCAAAGTCCACACTTTGTTTCCATACATGGATCCCATCTCGGATTTCATGGCCTCTAACCACTTCTTGGAATCCGGGCCCATCATCGCTTCGCCATAGCTCGTAGGTTCATCGTTGTCTAACAACATGACCTCTAAGACAGGGTTGCCGTACCACTCAGGAGCAGTACGCGTCCTTGTCGACCTATGAGGTTCGATAGCAACTTGATCCAAAGCTTCATGATCATCATCATTAACTTCCTCTTCAGCTGATGTAGGCTCTACAGAAACATCTTTCTGCGCTGCGCTACTTTCAGGTTGAAGTAAAGGTTCAACAACCTCATCAAGTTCTATCTTCCTCCCACTCAATTCTTTCGAGAGAAACTCTTTCTCAAGAAATGTTCCGTTTTTAGCGACAAACACTTTGCCTTCGGATCTGAGGTAGAAGGTATACCCAACTGTCTCTTTTGGGTATCCTATGAAGACGCATTTCTCCGCTTTGGGTTCCAGCTTTTCAGGCTGAAGCTTTTTGACATAAGCATCACATCCCCATACTTTAAGAAACGACAGCTTTGGCTTCTTGCCAAACCAAAGTTCATATGGCGTCGTCTCAACGGATTTCGATGGTGCCCTATTTAAAGTGAATGCAGCTGTCTCTAATGCATAACCCCAAAACGATAGTGGCAAATCGGCAAGAGACATCATAGATCGCACCATATCCAATAAGGTTCGATTACGACGTTCGGACACACCATTACGCTGTGGTGTTCCAGGCGGTGTCAGTTGTGAAACAATTCCACATTGTCTTAAGTGACTGGCAAACTCATAACTCAGATATTCTCCTCCTCGATCAGATCGTAGGAATTTAATCTTCTTGTTACGATGATTCTCAACTTCACTCTGAAATTGTTTGAACTTTTCAAATGTTTCAGACTTGTGTTTCATTAAGTAAATATACCCATATCTACTTAAGTCATCAGTGAAGGTGAGAAAGTAACGATAACCACCGCGCGCCTCAATGCTCATCGGACCACACACATCAGTATGTATGATTTCCAATAAGTCACTTGCCTGTTCCATTATTCCAGAGAACGGCGTTTTAGTCATCTTGCCCATGAGGCATGGCTCACATGTGTCAAGTGATTCAAAATCAAGTAACTCCAAAAGTCCATCAGCATGGAGCTTCCTCATGCGTTTTACGCCAATATGACCTAAACGGCAGTGCCACAAGAAAGTGGTATTATCATTATCAATTCTACATCTTTTGGCATCAATGTTATGAACATGTGTATCATTACTATCGAGATTCAATAAGAATAAACCCCTCACATTGGGTGCATGACCATAAAAGATATTACTCATATAAATAGAACAACCACTATTCTCTGATTTAAATGAGTAACCGTCTCGCAATAAACAAGATCCAGATATAATGTTCATGCTTAACGCAGGCACTAAATAACAATTATTCAGGTTCATCACTAATCCCGATGGTAATCGAAGAGCGAGCGTGCCGACGGCGATCACATCAACCTTGGAACCATTTCCCACGCGCATCGTCACTTCGTCCTTTGCCAGCCTCCGTCTATTCCGCAGTTCCTGTTTTGAGTTGCAAATATGAGCAACCGCACCGGTATCAAATATCCAGGCACTACAATGAGAGTTGGTAAGGTACACATCAATAACATGTATATCATATATACCTTGTTTGTTGTTGGCCGCCTTCTTGTCAGCCAAATACTTGGGGCAGTTCCGCTTCCAGTGTCCAGTTCCCTTGCAATGAAAACACACAGTTTCTGGTTTGGGTCCAGCCTTGGGTTTCTTCACGAGAGGAGCAACTGCTTTGCCGCTCTTCTTGGAGTTACCCTTCTTACCCTTGCCATTTTTCTTGAAACTAGTGGTTTTATTGACCATCAACACTTGATGCTCCTTCTGAATTTCAGACTCAGCGGCTTTCAGCATCGCAAACAGCTCGGCGACTGACTTGTTCATCCCGTGCATGTTATAGTTCAACACGAAGCTCTTGTAGCTAGGTGGCAATGATTGAAGAACTCTGTCAGTGATAGCCTCTGGTGGAAGGGGCATCCCCAATTCAGCCAGACGGGTGGAGTACCCAGACATTCTGAGTACGTGATCACTGATAGACCCGTTCTCCTCCATCTTGCAAGCATAGAACTTATCGGAGATCTCATATCTCTCGATCCGGGCATTCTTCTGAAAGATAAACTTCAACTCCTGGAACATCTCATATGCTCCATGACGTTCAAAACGTCTTTGAAGTCCCGGTTCTAAGCCATACAATATTGCACATTGAACTATTGAGTAATCTTCAGAACGAGCCTGCCAGGCGTTCACAACGTCTAGAGACTCAACTGGAGCGGGTGGATCACCAAGCGGTGCATCAAGGACATAAGCCTTCTGGGAAGCCGTAAGGATAATCCTTAGATTACGGGCCCAGTCCACAAAGTTACTTCCATCATCTTTCAACTTAGCTTTCTCTAGGAACGCATTAAAATTCAGGGGTGCTACTGCGCGAGCCATGATCTACAACATAAATATAGCAAAGACAACTTAGACTATTGTTCTAGATAATGACTTTAGTTAATCATATTACTTAAAAACTCCCACTCAAATTGACATCCCTCCGGTCATTCGAGTGTAACATGATCCAAATCCACCAACTCAAGTCCGATCATCACGTGAGTTGAGGTGGTTTCAATGGTGAACATCTTCATGTTGGTCATATCTACTATATGACTCATGTTCGACCTTTCAGTCTCTTGTGTTCCGAGGCCATGTCTGTACATGCTAGGCTCGTCAAGTTTAACCCGAGTGTTCCGCACGTGCAACATGGCTTACACCCGTTGTATGTGAACGTAGAGTCTATCACACCCGATCATCACGGCATGTCTCGAAACGACAAACTTTCGCAACGGTGCACACTCGGGGAGAACACAATTTTTATCTTGAAATTTAAGTGAGGGATCACCTTATAATGCTACCGTCGTCCTAAGAAAAATAAGATGCATAAAAGGATTAACATCACATGCAAATCATAAGTGACATGATATGGCCATGAACTTGTCCTTTTGATCTCCATCTCCAAAGCACCGGCATGATCTCCATCGTCACCGGCATGACACCATGATCTCCATCATCTTGATCTCCATCAACGTGTCGCCATGAGGTTGTCGCGCCGACTGTTGCTTCCACGACTATTGCTAACTCATAGCGATAAAGTAAAGCAAAACGGCAAAAAAAATTAAAGACAACTCTATGGCTCCTGCCAGTTGCCGTACTCATCGACATGCAAGTCGTGATATTCTATACAACACATGATCATCTCATACATCACATATATCTCATCATGTAATTGGCCATATCACATCACAACATACCCTGCAAAAACAAGTTAGACGTCCTCTAATTGTTGTTGCAAATTTTACGTGGCTGCTACGGGTTTGCAAGAACCGTTCTTACCTACGCAAAACCACAACGTGGTGTAGTGATTTCTTTTTGATCTTCTAAAAGAACCCTCTTCATTGAAATCGATTCAACTAAAGTGAGAGAGACAGACACCCTCTAGCCATCTTTATGCAACGAAGTTACATGTCAGTTGAAGGAACCGGTCTCTCGTAAGCGTACGAGTAATGTTGGTCCGGGCCGCTTCATCTCACAATACCGCCGAATCAAATATCAACTAGTAACGGCAAGCAATATGTATACACCCACGCCCACAACTCGTTTGTGTTCTACTCGAGATCTCATCTACGCATAGACCTAGCTCAGATGCCATTGTTGGGGAACGTTGCATGGGAAACAAAAAATTTCCTACGCACACACAAGATCTATCCATGGTGATGAGCATCTACGAGAGGGAGAGTGAATCTACATACCCTTGTAGATTGCTAAGCGGAAGCGTTAAGAAACGCGGTTGATGTAGTCGAATGTCTCCGCGATCCAAATCGCAAGTTGTCCCTCGATCCGATCACGAACTAGTGCCGAACGGACGGCACCTCCGCGTTCAACACACGTACGGCTTGATGACGCCTTCACCTCCTCGATCCAGCGAGCGATGGTGAAGTAGTAGATGAGTTCCGGCAACACGACGGCGTGGTGATGATGGTTAGGAACAATCTCCGCAGGGCTTCGCCAAGCACTACGGAGATTATGACGGGATAACTAGAGGGTTAGGGTTGCCGGCACACGGCTTGGGAAATCTTAATCAATCCCGTGTGCTAGCCCTGCCCCTCTATTTATATGTTGAGCCTTGGGGTCTAAACTTGGAGTAAAAGCCTCCTCCAGGTCGGTTTTGCCCGCACAAGGTCGGTTTGGCCCGCAGGGAAAGAGTCCAACTCGGATCCCTGCAGTACCGCGCACAAGCGGTAGTACCGCTCACAAGCGGTAGTACCGCTTACGCGGTAGTACTGCCTTACCAGCGGTAGTACCGCTTAAGGAAGCAGAAAAACTTCCTTTTGCACTTTCCAATACCTCGTGGGCTTTACCCCTTTGGCTCATATAAAGTGTTGCTGCACCCGAACACTTCGGTAAACATCCGGCACCTCTTCCGGTGAATTCCGAAACCCTTCCGAAGATCACAACACTATTATCACATATATTAATCTTTACCTCCGGACTCTTCCGGAGATCCTCGTCATGTCCGGGATCTTATCCGGGACTCCGAACAACCTTCGGCCACCAACAAAATAACTCGACTTTACTAATCGTCACCAAACGTTAAGTGTGTAGACCCTGCGGGTTCGAGAACTATGTAGACATGACCGAGACACCTCTACGGCCAATAACCAATAGCGGGACCTGGATGCCCATATTGGCTCCGACATATTCTACGAAGATCTTTATCGGTCGAACCTCTATGTCAAGGATTCAGTTAATCCCGTATGCTGTTCCCTTTGTTCTTCGGTATGTTACTTGCCCGAGATTCGATCGTCGGTATCTCTATACCTAGTTCAATCTCGTTACTGGCAAGTCTCTTTACTCGTTTCGTAATACAAGATCTCGTGGCTAACACTTTAGTCACATTGCTTGCAAGGCTTATTGTGATGTTGTATTACCGAGTGGGCCCTGAGATACCTCTCCGTCACACGGAGTAACAAATCCCAGTCTTGATCCATGCCAACCCAACAGACACCATCGGAGATACCTGTAGAGCACCTTTATAGTCACCTAGTTACGTTGCGACGTTTGATACACACAAGGTACTCCTCCGATGTCAGGGAGTTGCATGATCTCATGGTCAAAGGAACAGATACTTGACATGCAGAAAACAATAGCAATAAACTGACACGATCATATGCTACGTTCGTAGTTTGGGTCTTGTCCATCACATCATTCTCCTAATGATGTGATCCCGTTATCAAATGACATCTCATGTCTATGGCTAGGAAACCTTAACCATCTTTGATCAACGAGCTAGTTAACTAGAGGCTTACTAGGGACACAGTGTTGTCTATGTATCCACACATGTATTTGAGTTTCCAATCAATACAATTATAGCATGGATAATAAACGATTATCATGAACAAGGAAATATAATAATAACCAATTTATTATTGCCTCTAGGGCATATTTCCAACAGTCCGGTGGTGGGGCGAGAACAACAATGGCCCACTCGTGAGCTTCCACCAGAGGGGTGCCGCCGAGGTAGAGATAAGCACGGCGGGGTCGATGGCTATTGAGCTCCATAACCGCCGTGCCAGGAGGGAGGTGGGGGGTCGGGTCCCATGGGTAGGTGGCCATGGCCGGCGATGAGGGTGGTGGTGGAGGGGGAGAAGGATGGTTCAATGCGGAGGGGGTTTTGGTAGGGGATGGATGTGACCTGGGAGAGGAAGCAGGGGAGGTAGAAGTCGAGGCGTCCAGGCGGAGGGATGTTGGTGGGGTGGCAGGGGGTCTGTTGGGTTTCTGGCAAAAAACCAGGCGGTGGTTTTGGATATTAAGGCAGGAACGAGCGATATGGCCATATCGGTAGCAGCGGCGGTAGCGAATATCTCCAGTGCATTGAAGTTTGTTATGGCCCAACCCAAGACAACGAAGGCATTGGGTGGGCTGGCAGAGAGAGGGGTCATGGTGATGGGCCAAGGACGGGTCCGGGAGGGGCAGAATGGGCTGAGTAGGTAGGATGGGGTCGCAGGAATTCGAATTCGGAGACGGCTGAGCAGTCCCGCATTCAACGCGTAACGGCTCCAGAGGATTCACAAGTTGGTTGTGGTTGGCAGCAACAGAGTGGATCGCCGGAGTAATGAAGGTGCGCCGTGGGTGAAGGGGGTGGTGTTGGCTTCGGTGAGTGGCAGACAGCGAGGTGATCGAGCAATAGTGACCCATGAATCATCATATTCACGTTCCCATAGGGCAAATTCACGTGTCCATGAAGGGCCACCGAAGCCCCAGAGATGGAAATGGCAACGAAATAGATCACATGTGAAAGACATCAGATTGTATATGAGAAAACCAATAGCTTTAGATGCAATCGAGAAACGGTATACAGATCCTCTAAGGTGAATGATATTAGATGCCGACGGATCACAACAAATACGTGCATGTAGAGCATGGCCAACATGATCAACAGATAGTGGGAAGGAGGATCTAGCAAAAGACACAACCAGAACAAAGGCACATGATGGGTCAGATGGGTGCATAGTGGTGGAGAAACGGGCTCTGACCTTTGCAGCAATGGAAGCCCCCGGAGCAAGATCCAGGGAGGGGGCCATGGAGTGATGATGAAGATCTAGTCGGAGGATCCATGGTCACCGGTGGAGTCGCCAGGGGGGTCGCCAGAGGAGGGGGAGCCGTCCGCAATCTAAATCTTGCAAATTAAGAGAGAAAAGGCATAGGAATTGCATCATAAAGTGAAATAATGACCAAATACATTATAAATAACAGTAGGAAATTGGACGTATTAACAAGCAATGAGTTAAGCTTGGGGGAGTTGGTACGTCTCCATCGTATCTACTTTTCCAAACACTTTTCCTCTTGTTTTGGACTCTAATTTCCATGATTTGAATGAAACTCACCCGGACTGACGTTGTTTTCAGCAGAACTACCATGGTGTTGTTTTTGTGCAAAAATAAAAGTTCTCGGAATTGGACAAAATTTTCTGGAGATTTTTTATGGAATACATAAAAAATACTGGCGCAAAAATCTACTGAAGGGGGGCCACCTGTTGCCCACAAGGCAACAGGGCGTGGCCACCCCCTGGACGCGCTCTATTACCTTGTGGGGCCCACAGGCGGCCGTCTGACCTAATTCCAGTGCTATAAATTCCATTTCCCCAAGAAAAAAATAAAAGAAGTTTCATCACATTTACGATATGGAGCCGCCGCCACCTCTTGTTCTTCATCGGGAGGGCTGATCTGGAGTCCGTTCGGGGCTCCGGAGAGGGGGATTCATCGCCATCGTCATCATCAACCATCCTCCATCACCAATTTCATGATGCTCACCACCGGGTGTGAGTAATTCCTCCGTAGGCTTGCTGGACGGTGATGGGTTGGATGAGATTTATCATGTAATTGAGTCAATTTGTTAGGGCTTGATCCCTAGTATCCACTATGTTCTGAGTTTGATGTTGCTATGACTTTGCTATGCTTAATGCTTGTCACTAGGGCCCGAGTGCCATGATTTTAGATCTGAACAATTTATGTTTTCATGAATATATTTGAGTTCTTGATCCTATCTGCTAGTTATATCACTACTGCAGGTGAACGCTAACGCGACACATGAATCAGAGACCCCGCGACCAAACTGTGTGTGATGCATGAATCGCAAACGGTGTCCTAAAAAAACCGTCCCAAATAAGACGAATTGTTTGCGATGCCGGAGACATCAAAAACGATTCAGATTAGAGACGCGTGTGCGATACGTGGCATACAGTTGATCCATACGAACTGTTTGCGATAAGCCAGAACAACAAACACGGTCAGCCAGTTCGTGGTGTGTGCGATACACGGCATACAGTTCACTCGGATGAACTATTTGTGATTACCCAACACAATAGAAACGGGCAGCCAGTTCGAGGTGTGTGCGATACATGGCATACAGTTCACTCGGATGAACTGTTTGTGATTACCAAACACAACAGAAACGGTCAGGCAGATCAAGGTGTGTGCGATATACGGCATGCGGTTCACTCGGATGAACTGTTTGCGATTACCTAACACAACAGAAATGGTTCAACTTAACAAGATGTGTGTGATACGCGGCAAACAGGTCAGTAATCCGAAATGTGTGGGAAGACTGATAACAACACAGACGATTCCTGCTAATAACCCGTGTGTGTTGTGGGCAAGCGCTTGCTGGTATACAATTGTCAGCGATTGATGAAATCATCACCGATGGGTTCCCTAGTTTAGCCCGTGGCCGATGTGATTTGGTCTGTCCGCACAACATCTATGCTCTATCTACACAACAGCAACATATATACTTATAAGAACATTGTTGCATAACCAAATAAAACATCCAATTACATAAGTGACTACACACACCAAAGTAAACAATTACATGCACACTAAACTAGGAGAAATGATCATCTACTTCTTGTTGTGACGACGCTTGCCATTGCTCTGCTTCCGGCTGGATACCTGGCCGTTTTGGGGAAGAAGGAGGCACTTCCTCATGTCAACGATCCGCCTGTACATCCCATAGCTCGTGTACTCCTCCTTGGCCGCGTACACAACGTGAGCTTCGTCGAGTTTCTCCATCCAGGCCGAGTGCCAGGCACGCTTGTCCTTGTTGTAGGAATCCTTCATGTCTCTGTAGTAGGGGTCGATGATGGCCTCGGCGAGGTGAAAAAGTGAGTCCTTCTCACGCTTCTTGCTGCCTCAGATCTTGTATTGGCCCTGGATTTTGACAAGATTCTGGCAGGCGATGCCTGAATTCTTGAGCACCTTTACGTCGTTGGTGATGTCCACCATAGCGAACACGTAGTGGGGGCTGTTGACAAATCTGGCGAAACACTCACAAGGCCTTGTGGCCAGGCAGTAGTGGTAGACGAGGACGTCATTGCGCACACACATCTGGGCGATGGCGACCTTGTGACGAGACCTGGCACGAGCACGGGTGTACTCGAGGTCGAACCCGGCCACCTTGTACTTCTCCGCAGCAAGCAACAACTCCATAGTGTGGATGGAGTTCTCCACCCAGATCGGGTTGTTGGTGTACACCACTGAGAGCTCCGGGAAGCTTCTGTGGGTGTCCACTATGGCATGCATGGTGAACTGCCACTCGTCGTCAGCAGCCGCTGGGACCGCCATTGGTGCCGCGTTGGATACCCTCTCCGTATTTGTCATCGTGGGTGTGCTTCTTGCAATACTGGGGCGCGATTGAAAGGTTGAAGAGACACAAGGGTTAAATGTCAGCTGTAATAAATGGGGGCCGGACAGCCTGTAATCGTCACGTCTTGTCACCGCATTCCTAGTGGAGGATTCCAGTGCACGCTTGAGTTGTTGAGCACCCCACACGCGTTTCGTTTGACCCCGCGCGGGCTCGAAGAGGCGCCAAGTTTACCCGTGGGTGATGAGGTCAAAGTTACACATACGGGTAATGATGGACACTCGAGTGCGATAATTCTCGGCACACAGTTGAAGAAACCAACTGTGTACAATAATGTCGAAGATCGCTGTCGAGTCCGCAATATAGATCGTTTGTGATGAGATCGACAGGGGAAACACATTCGAGAATGGTAAATAAAATCAAGTCCATTGAGGTCCAGATATTAATCGTCCATTGCATATGAAGGTCAAAATAGTACTACCAAAATACGAGTCTCATACAATGCCATTTCAATGATTGTACCACAAAAGCCCGAAATATTACAAGGTTCAAATTCCAGAGTTAGAAGGCTCAAATTCGAAGATTACAAGGTTCAAACTGATATTAGAAATGAAATTCAGCTCATGCAGCAGCAGACGCCTGCGCTGATCAGCTGAACATGGACATATGAGAGGTTCAAACTGATATTACAACTTGTAACACCCTTTTCGAAACCTCAACATTTCTGCAAAGGGATCAGCCATTGACAAGTCATGTATGGGCTTGACATAATGACTTCCGATTATTCTGTCAGCTGATCTTCCAAAAGGAAATTCAGCTTCTGCATAGTCTTTTCCATTCTGCCGTAGCCGCCGGCAATGATCAGCAAACCATTCAGTTTTGCGAAACAAATGTAGGGCAAGCCTCATTACCTTTAGCACCCTTGCTTTCACAACAAAGAACCTGGCGAATATAATCTCCACTAAGGTCCCTCGGTAGGAGTTCAAAGTAATTTCTGAGAGATGCAGATCAAGGCATTCGATGTGGTTGTTATATTATATCACATTATCCACTACCGGGCCTAATCGTATCTACAAAAGAAGAGAACGTATTAGTGCCTACATGCAGTTTTTAACACTACTACAGGCCTCTTTGATTTGCAGGATTTCTAAAATACATGAATAGAGTGACATGCCATCTTCGATCCTACATGATTAACATGTGCATTTGATTACAATCTAGGAAAACGTAGGCTTCTTCCCAAGAGGTTGGAGTGGATGGAAATTTACCTACGAAAACTAGTACAGATGAATCGAAAGGAGAAATGCATATGGATAGTAACCTTATGAATCAAGCAACCACTGTAGGGAAAAAACATCAATGTACTGAAAATCCTCCAAAATTCCTTCAGAAATCATAGTACATTCGTCATTGTAAACTTAGAAAAGGGTACCAAAAAATTAAACTCCCTTATGGTTAACATTTAACAGGAAAGGAGCATCACCACGATATATAGCTTCTCTAGGCACGGAAAGCATCTCAGGAAACTGACAACTTCGTCCAGGTTGGGGCCGATAGATTCTACTGCAAAGACCTTCACTGTGCGCAGATACATTGTCAAGCTTGTCGGGTTCATTTTCTGGATTACAGACGAACATACATCTTCAAAATTAGAAAAAATGTTAATTCAAGAAGGAGAAGAAGAAGGCGAATGTTGTACCTGAACAGGTGTGGATCCAATAACAAGTTCGGAGAATTCGACAGACGAGTAGCCCACCACTGTCAATTTCGGCGCAGAAATGACACTGAATCTTGTTGGACCTTGTTGATCAACTACAAGTAATCTCTAAAGTAAAGGTGTGTCCTCAATGACCATACTGTGATACACCTTCTGTGATCTCTTGTTGCAGCACCAGCAACACACATAAATTGTCCGGAGAGTCATGGAGGTGATGTGGAAGCTACTCAACCCATTAATCGCCTGAAAACGAAGGTACTCAAGTGCAGTACAGCCGCGGAGCAGGCGCTCCATGTCATCCTTGGGGATGCAGACGGCGACGAGCTCGAGGTGCTTCAGTCGAGGGAGAAAAAGAGCGGGCGCGTCATTAATCAGGGGCAAATGGCAGTTCATGAACCTGGCGACCCGCAGCGTCGGCGCGAGGCGGAGCGCGGACGGTGGCAGCAAGTGCATATGTCCATCATTAAAACTGAGCTCCTCGAGGTGATCTAGGGCGGGGGATCAGAACCACTCATCAAGCTTGGCTCGGTCCTTGCTGTTGGAATGGAACTTGCCCGTGATAAGGCCTCTGATTGGGCCAAGGTGCCTGCCGAGGATCTGGTACAACGCGTACAAGCTTTTGCGATAGCCATGGCAGAGCTTGTGGACGTCGATGAGGTCGAGAGGGGTGGAATGCCATAGGGGGCGCCATTGCCGGGAAAGGACGGTTGTCCGTGAGCCATATTTCATTGGGAGGAGGGAGATGATGATGATCAACTTATCAGCAGGGAGGCTGCTGATGAAGTCTAGGCCCGCCAGAGTCGCTTGCGGTTTTTGCTCGACCCGCCTCCGCTTGTTGGCAGCCTCGTCCTCCACCTCCGGAGTCTCCTCGGCGGCGACGCTATCTGATAGGACTGGAGGAGTGGGAGGATAGGGAATATTAAGTTAGAACAGGGCAGAAGAAAAGTCCATTGGTAACTAGAAGTAACTAGGTAGGAACAGACTTAACAGAGTCAGAAAATGGAATCCCTATTTGTTGCTTAAATACTACACAATTACTTTGATATTGCTAGGTAAATTAACATGCAGATACATGAAAAGAACACTTTCTTGGAACAATGTCCGGATGGATGATATCGTCGGGGAAGTTAGCATATATCATATGACGAGGCTCTTTTAGGTGCAGTGCAATTTTAGTGCCAGCTTTCACAACATAAAACTTAGAAATTTCTGTCCAAAGGCCCGCGCCAAAATAGGAGTGACCATGTTCATCAATTTCTACAGAAGCAACGATTGTAAATCCATGGTTTGTGTTCAATATGACATTCCTGGAGTCTTCAGTTATGTAAAGGCCAAGATTGTGTACTACAGTTGTTGTTGCAAAGCAAGGGATGTACTGCAGGAAATGATAAGATTGTTAAAGAATAGGGTAACATGCAAATATGGGAGTAATTGAAAGAACAGTACACAACAGTTGAAATCAAAGGACACAAATTTATAGTTAAACAGATAGTGTAACCATGATGTCATGCAAATATGAGAGTAATCGAAAGAACATTATAGCATTAATTTGCCTGATATAGGAAGAAGAAAAATCCCCTTTGACGTATATACTGCATGTGGCACCTTTTATCCAAATATAGCAATATATACAATATGTTCAGAAAAGTAGGCCATGCCAACAAGGTCGGGTGAGACTGAACATACCGCGCGATTCCTGAATCCAGCTGGTACGGTGAGATGGAACTTCTCGGCTGTTTGGCCGAGGCCGCATAGGCCTGATGTCTCCTTGCACTATACACTCTATGAATGAAAGAAAACCCTCGAATCAGCTAGAAGAAAAATGAATCCACGGGGATTTCGGTCGGGTGATTAAAAGGGGCAGACGGACTGGGATAAGAGATGATCGAATATTTCAGTAAATTAGTTACCTGGTTCTCCATGAGAAAAATCTCGAATACCACAGATTCCCCAATCAGGCAGAGCAGGATCAACGGTGAGCTGCGTCGAGAAAGTCGGTGGCGATAGGCGGCGGCAAGCGGCAGTGGCGAAATGCGGTGGGGTAGCCGGCGTCGGCGACAGGCGTCGAGCTAAGTGGTTGCCGCGGCGATAGGCGGTGACATGCAGAGTCGCGGAGGAGTGCAAGTGCGACTCGGGACGGGGAGGGGGGAGGTGGCGGGCGGGGGTGAGGGTTTTGTGATGTGGGGGTGGTGAGGGTTTTCTTTTTTCCTTTTTGAATTGGGTGGTGAGGGTTTTCTGTCCCAGAGGCCAGAATGTGTTTCAGAGGCAATGGTTTGGTAGACTCAACCGTGTGCGATTAACATCACTATGTGTGTGGTGTGGGCAATGGCGTACCCAGGGGGTGTGCCAGGTGTGCCATGGCATAAGCGTACTCAACCATAGTTCAACCGATATATTAAGCATACTCAAGCATAGTTATAATTAGGACACTACATATAGCCATAGTTCAATCCCACATCTCATGCATCTGCCTACAGGCCTGCACGAAGGTGAAGCTTCTCCAGGTACTCAGCGTACGCGGCATGCGCCACCCTGCGAGAATACTTCTGCTTGAAGGAGCCAACGGCTCGTCCTCTTGCATGCGCAAGAACACTTGCATACTCGTTATGAAGGAGTTGGTTGCAGAACGGGCATCCAAAGCCCCCATTCCGGGTCCTCACATGCCTGTTATGCTTTCCTGCATAAAGCTCTCTGAGCTTTTGCCTCTTGTACCTCCTCTGGGCATCTTCATCCTCACTGTCGACATCCTCAGATAGCACCTACACATATGGTAAAAAATGTGGCGTCAGTATATTTTATAATAATGCGAATTCAGCAGGCAGAGTTTATGGAACATAATATATCATGTGACAGCATGAACCCTAAATCAACAAGTGATCTTGATGAAAGAAATGCATAAATAGAGAGCACACAACTTAGTGCAACAAAATTAAGAGTCTGATTGGTTTGCTACCAACATTTGGCAGAATCAGAAGTTTAGTTTGCTACTGACATTTGGCAAAAACAAAAGTTGCCAACACTTGGCAGCCTTTTGTGAGATTGGCAATGAACAATGGAATGCAAACTAATCTCTAGAGAAAATTTGGGAGTTGCCAAAGTTTGGCATGCCGTCGACTTTTGGCATCAAACCAATTTACATGCCGTAAAGTAGGATCAAAATTTGGCATGCCAACGACTTTTGGCATCAAAATCAATTGTCAAGATCTGGCTAGGAATTATTAGCAACACTAACCCTAGTCGGATTATTTTTTAGAAGAACAGGGAGGCTCCTCCCCGGTTGCATTACTCGAATGAAACCCTCATAGTGTCATACATCAGCTCACTAACAGGAGATGTTCGAAAGCAACAGCTAAAGGGAAATACACAACGACAGAAGTATGAGGATTACAAGTTATCCTGCGCCCCAAAGGGGTCCCTAGTCGGATTTTTAGCAGAAATCATTTGTACAGAAGAAACAATTAATCACTTATCATTTGTACCATTCAAACAATCAATACACCACACGGATCTATCGAATCTAACTCAGATTTCATGGATCTATCGAATCAAACTTAGATTTCATGGATTGAGAGAACATAACCATAGGATTTCTATTCCAAAAAGGGGAGGCAGGACTAACCAGACAAACCCTAGGATATATTTGCTACATAAATGGGTATAGATGACTAACCGGTTCTCCGTCGTCGTCGGAGTCGTCGCCGGGGTGGTCGTCGGAGTCGTCGCCGGAGTCGCTGTGGACCTCCGGCTTCGGCAGTGGAAGCACGATGTCGTCGCCGTCGTGCTTCTGCCCGCGTGAGACCTCATCGGCAGCGACGGCAACCTCTGTCTGCAGCTTCACGCCGTGCTCAGGTGCTACAGAAGCCCTGGCGTCGCCACTCCCTCCGATGGTGCGCTTCGGTGGCATCCTCATACACTGACGGTGGTGATGACTGAGAGCGGCGTCAAGGATGCCGGCGGAGAGAGAGGATTGTGTGTGTAGCGAGAATGGGGGGTGTGGCCGCCTATTATAACCAGCAGCTCGGGCGCGCCATTAATATGGAGTAGTGGGGAGCGAGGCAGGCGGCGGTCAAAGGGCTGGCTTGCCTCCCGGTGAGCCTGCGCAGCGGACTGCTTGCATGCCTACCTTCATTTCACACAGCTACTCGCATGCCTCCCGGTGACACTACGCAGCGAACACGCCTCCTGTCAATTCACACACCTGCCCGCACGCCTCCCGGTCTGCCTGCGCGGCGGACTGCATGCATGCGTCCCGTCAACTCACTCCTGCTCGCATGGCACACGGGACGCGTGGCGGCACGTATATCGTTTTTCTTTTTGATGATTAATTCTGCTGCTATATTACTTAATCAAAGCTTGGCACATACATTGTTGGTCTAATGCCCACGGTATGAATAATTAATCCGTTTGCGATATTGGTTACCAATTATTAATAATCTCTCGTTGGAAAGAATAATATATCAAAACATGTCTCAAATTTGAAAAAACAATACAATATCACAGTCTATTGGTGTCCATATGACACCATGATAGGTTTCATTAATTTCAACTAAGTTTTGGATTTACTGGATTTTAAAAATCAAGATTCTCAATGTTTGAAATTTCTTGCATGGGGACTAAACATGCACCCAGAGACACACATATGATTTTCCAATCCATTTTGGTGCACTATCACGTGTGCATGTAGCTCAAATTTGATATTTGCACATTATATCCCTAGGAAATCAATCTATGTATAAAAACGTCCGAATGATGATCTCTGATTTTTCTTCCTTCCAAATTTTAACATGTCACCCCTTTGGTCACATATGTTCACCGCGGTAAAAGTTTAACATGCCTCGTACTGGCGGCGGCGGTGGTGCGGTGTGTATGTGTCGGGGGGGTCCGGCAGTACAGAGCCACCGTGTGGGGTTGACCATTTTGTGAGGCAGGTGCCACATCAAAGCCGTGAATTGGTTATTTAAAACATTACACGGCCATTTCATTCATACATGTTTCGGTCACATGCATGCATGGTGGTCCTCGGACACTCCCTCGTGCGGTTATCAGCGATGCGCCCATTCGTTAATTAGCCCGCGATGGTTATCACTTTTCACCAACATCGAGAGGCATTTGACCAAAGGTGGATTCATCTTGGGATTAGTTATAGTGTGGATCATAGTGAGATTCCAGATCAAAGTTCGAGCGCGTGTGCGCACACATGAATCCCTCCCACCGGCTCGAAGTGAGGCGGACTACGACACGTCGTGGACCTCTGTGTAGGGCATTTCCGGTTTGCAAAGCATGTGCCACATCAAAGTTGTGCAGTGGGTATTTCAAACATCACACGACACCTCTTTGGGTATGCAGGCAGGTGGTTGTCCTAGGACACACTCACTCATGTGTGACGCTTTCTGTGGGCCCGCGAGGTCCTCGTCCATCACTTTGACCTACATCGAGAGAGGTTAAATTGACCAACAAGGATGATTCTTTTTGGTTTGTGTTCCGGTAGGATTACATAGTACGCGTCGAAGAGGGGGAAGGGGACCAACATATACTATGCGTCATGAACCTCGCTCCGTGTGGGGACTTTCCGGTTTTCGAGGCAGGTGCCACATGAAAGTTGTGCATTGGGTATTCAAACATCAGACAACACCTCTTTGGGCCACATGTAGGCGGTGGTTGTCCTACATGACACTCACTCGGGTGCGACGCTTAATTTCCATCTGTGAGCCCGTGAGGTCGTCGTCCATCACTTCGACCCAACGATCGAGAGAGGTTAATTTGACCGACAAGGAGGATTCTTTTTGGTTTGTGTTACGGTAGGAGTATATAGTACGTGTCGAAGAGGGGGATGGGACCAGTATATACTACGCGTCATGAACCTCGCTCTATGTGGGGACTTTACAGTTCCCGAGGCAGGTGCCACATCAAAGTTGTGCATTTTGGGTATTAAAACATCACAACAACCCACACACACCTCCGTACTTAGATATGTTTTGGCTCACATGCAAGCGATGGCGATTGTCCTCTGACACTCACTCACGCGCTTATCGGCGATATCAATGCTTTCCATCTGTGGGCCCGCTTGGTCCATCACTTTGACCGACAACGAGAGAGGTTAATTTGACTTAGGAGGGGATTAATTTTTGGTTTGTCTTATGGTATATATAGGTCATGCTATGAGATTACATAATATAGTTTGAGCGCATGCACATGTGTACTCATGCATGAATCCCTCTCCCACCGGATCGAAGTGGGGGGGGGGGGCAGCACATGACGCGTCATGAACCGATCTCGCTCTGTGTGGGGACTGTACGATTTTCAACACGGGCGCCACATCAATGTTGTGCATGGTATTCAAATTAAACATATGCATGCATGCATCACCTCCATATACATATGTTTCGGACACATGCATGCAGTGGTTGTCTTCGGAGAGTACTCTCCTCGCGTGGTTATGGGCGGCAAGCCTATATATTCATGGGCCCGCATGGACGTCCATCACTTCGACTGGCATCGAGAGAGGTTACGAGGGTGGATTCTTCTTCTTTGGTTTGTGTTGCCGTGTAGTAGGTCATGGTGATAAGATTCGATACCTAAGTTTGAGCGCATGCGTAGGCATGAATCCCCATCACCGGCTTGAAGTTGGGTGACATACATATAGTACGCGTCGTGGACCCTCGCTCCGTGTGGGGACTTTCCGATTCCAAAGCACGGTACCGTGCCACATAAAAGTTGTGCATTGGGTATTCAAACACACCACACAACACTTCCATACATATGTTTGGGCCCCATGCAGGCAGTGGTTGTCTTCGGGCACTACTCCCTTGCGTGGTTATCGGCAAGCTAGCCCATATCTGTGGGGTCGCGTGGATGTCCATCACTTTGGCCAACAATAAGAGAGAGGTTATACGACCAAGGTGGATACTTCTTGGTCCGTGTTACACTACGTCTTGGTGAGATGCCCCCTCCCACCAACTCAAAGTGTGTGTGGGGGGGGTGGGGTGTGGGGGGTACTTCGCACTTCCTAAACCTCCGTGGGGTCGGGGATGTCCGGTTAATTTGCGAGACACGTGTGCCACATCAAAGTTCTGCATGAATTGGGTATTTGAATATCACACCACCCTTTTCATACATATAGTTGGGCCCCTCACAGGTGGTTCGTATGTGGCCTCACCCATCTCGCGCCACAAGCACACATTTGTGGGCCCATACACGGTCCACCTTTGACCGAAAGCGAAAGGGGGGTTTGACCATGATGGACTCCCATAGGTTTAGTATTACGGTAGGGTGTGCTATGTCAGACCTATTCCCCTCCCGCCAGCACGAAGTGGGGGGGGGGGGGCGGACTAGCAATAATGTGGGCTTTGTGAGACAGGTGCCACATCAAAGTTGTGCATTGGGTATTTGAACATCAAACCAGCCTTTTCATACATATATTTGGTCCGCATGCACTGCTCGTGTTCTGACCCTTTCCCATGTTTTTTTGGCCACACAACACACACGGTTCCCTCAGACTACCCGTGTGCCACGCCCGTGCCCCTGTCACCCACATCAGCACAGTAGATTGGGCTCCACGAGGCTTCCCTCGCAATCTCACAAATATCTACCCGCCTAGAGGGTTTTTCTGTTTGATAGCACACGATTATTATGTTTCGACCGTGTGCGATGCTGTTTGCCCCCGGCCCCCCGCTCCCGCTTGCATCCCTCAAAAATATCTACCCGCGTGGAGGGTTTTTTCTGTTTTATAGCACACGGTTGTTATGTTCCGACCGTGTGCGATGTTGTTCGCTCCCGCTCCCGCATGCATCCCTCAAAAATATCTAGCCGCCTGGAGGGTTTTTCTGTTTGATAGCACACGGTTGTTATGTTTGGACCGTGTGCGATGTGTGTTGCTCAATCCCTTCATCCAAATTTTCAGTAGCCCCGGCATTTTACTCCCGCCTAGTAAAATTTTCAGTACCCGTGTCATTTCCTCAAACACCACCTTGGCCCTCCCTCCACACACACACCCCAAAAACTCCGCGCACTCGTGCGCACACACACACACACACCACCCCTCCCTCGCTCGAAACCCTAGCAAGGTCGCCGCCACCGCCGCCGCGCCGCCTCCACCGTTAACATCTACCGGTTTGCCCGTGCAGGTTACCCACCGATCTCCATACCCTAGCCGCCCTGCATTTCTTAGATGACGCCTACCAAACGCCGCCTTTCCCACAGATCCCCATCCCCACCCCCCTCCCCCACTCCAGAGCGTCGCAGCCTAAGCCCGGCTACGCTTCCCGTGGAGCCCCAGGAGCTAATGGCCCAAAAGAGGTTTATCGCGGCCTCTTCGCCCGACGTCGATGAGGTGGCCACCGAGGAAGCTGACGACGATTACTGGCCGCAGGCTCTCAATCAGCGGGCTAGAGTATGTTGGCATGTCGCGGACGCCGGCTACGACATCGAGGTCGTCGCTGACGCGAGCTATGTCACAGGTTAAGTGGCCCACCCCCAACCCCTCGGGTTCAACCGCTGTCGATCTCAACCATGGCCCCGCCGCTGATCTCCTCTGACTCGCTGTCAAGAATTTGTCATCCTACATCGCCATCGAGCCCCTTTTGTCATTTCTGAAGGACATGTTCTGCGATGCTGGCTTGGGATCCTCAGCTGCCAAGTCAGACCTCATCAACGGTGACCACGAGGAGGGCACCCTCTCCGCCTCTTCCAAGGGGAAAGAGCACATCTGCGACATCAGGGAGGGCACCCTACAGTCGTGCTCTTCCAAGGGGAAGGAGCCCATCCGCGACAACATGGAGCGCACCCAGAGTCCGCGCTCTTCTCATGCAAAGGAGCCCATCTGTGACAAGTGAGGAAACCTATGATTTGTTTTGCCGTGCCTCTTCACAGGGTGGAACCCATGATTTGTTTTGTCGAGCCCCTTTTGTAGTGAGAATATGTCCAGTTTTAATTGCTGTGTTTGGTTGTCTGCAGTATGCGTTGTTTATTTCAGTTATTCACAATGTGATGCTCTATATGTGCAACTATTTACCATGCAGTACAATTTCATCAATACTAGTTTCAACAATACAAATATGAATGACTATATTTGTTTGCTGTTAAGCCAGTTATAGCTAGCATATGCCTCTTTTAATATTTTTTGGTCGTTCGGTTGTTTGTAGTTAGCATATGTCCAGTTTCAATTGCTATCTTTGGTTGTTAGTAGTATGCCTTGTTTATTTTAGTTATTAACAAAGTGATGTTCTATATGTGCAAGTATGAACTGTGTAGTTCAATTTCATCAATACCAGTTTCAACAATACCAATTTGAATGACTATTTGGTTGTTGTTAAGCCTGTTGTAGCGAGCATATGCCTCTTTTATTGGTTTTTGGTTGTTTGATTGTTTGTAGTTAGCATATGTCCAGTTTCAATTGCTATCTCTGGTTGTTCCTATTATTCCTTGTTTATTTCAGTTATTCACAAAGTGGTGTTCTATATGTGCAAGTATGAACTTTGTAGTTCAATTTCATCAATACCAGTTTCAACAATACCAATATGAATGACTATTTGCTTGCTGTTAAGCCTGTTGTAGCGAGCATATGCCACTTTTAATGGTTTTCAATTGTTCGGTTGTTCGTAGTTAGCATATGTCCAGTTTCAATTGCTATCTTTGGTTGTTCGTAGTATGCCTTGTTTATTTCAGTTATTCACAAAGTGATGTTCTATATGTGCAAGTATGAACTTTGCAGTTAACACACCTTTCCACTTCTTGTTTTGCTTAACTAGCGTGCTTAAACCTGCACACTGAAGCTATCATTTGGAGATTATGTTGTCTACCATGGATATATTTGGTTGATGTTTAGCCTGTTGTGCTTAACATGCCTTTCGATGTACTTACACAGGACAATAATGGGAATGACTGCTGTTTTCCATCGAGGTTAGTTTCATCTCATGGCTTATATATACTCACTATTCAGGATATCGGTAGCTGGTACCTTATCGGCCGGGGGCTGATAAGGGATTAATCGGCGAATCGGACATTTAACTGAATATATCTGTAACCCATTTATCGGTAGGTTAACTAGGGCCATATCTAATATATCTGAGGCTACATAGCAACATGCATTGTACTGAATGTCTAAATATGCAATCCTAGGATACATAGCAACAAGGAAGAGTGTTACCTTAATGTTCTGATGATGTCTAGATATACATCGAAGAGCAGCAACAGCAACAACACAACAGCAGTTAACTGCAGTTAATCGGCCGATATTTGTAACAATGTAATAAACTCCCTCCGCCCCATAATATAAGATGTTAATTCATCCAATATGTGAGTATATTGGATGTACTAAGATCTTATATAATGGGACGAAGGGAGTGTTGTACTACATCATTGTGCAATTGCTGTTTAGCTTCTAATGTTAACTTGGTGCTTGTAGGTACATATGTCATTGGTAAAGATCCGCGCTTCGACCCTTTTTGCGTATGGGCCAATGAGATATTCATGAACCAGCATCAAGTGAGGAAACTGATAAAGATTGTTAGTAAAATAGGTAAAGAGATGGCAATTAAACTATTTGTTTACACTTTGTCCAAGACAACAGTGAACTGCAGGATGGTAAGTCAGAACTGTTGGGGAACGTTGCATGGGAAACAAAAATTTTCCTACGCACACGCAAGATCTATCCATGGTGATGAGCATCTACGAGAGGGAGAGTGAATCTACATACCCTTGTAGATCGCTAAGCGGAAGCGTTAATAAACGCGGTTGATGTAGTCGAACGTCTTCGCGATCCAAATCGCCGAGCGTCCCGCGATCCAATCACGATCCTTCCGATCTAGTGCCGAACGGACGGCACCTCCGCGTTCAACACACGTACGGCTTGATGACGCCTTCACCTCCTCGATCCAGCGAGCGATGATGAAGTAGTGGTTGAGTTCCAGCAGCACGACGGCGTGGTGATGGTGGTGAGGAACAATCTCTGCAGGGCTTCGCCAAGCACTACGGAGATTATGACGGAGGAACTAGAGGGCTAGGGTTGCCGGCACACGGCTTGGGAAATCCTGATGTGTCCCGTGTGCTAGCCCTGCCCCTCTATTTATATGTTGAGCCTTGGGGTCTAAACTTGGAGTAAAAGCCTTCTCCGGGTCGATTTTGCCCGCACAAGGTCGGTTTGGCCCGCAGGAAAAGAGTCCAATTCGGACCCTCCCGAATCGTGCACAGCCGCGCACAAGCGGTAGTACCGCTTCACACAAGCGGTAGTACCGCTTGGGCGGTAGTACCGCTTCACACAAGCGGTAGTACCGCTTACGCGGCAGCAAAACTACTTTTGCACTTTCCAATACCTCGTGGGCTTTATCCCTTTGGCTCATATAAAGTGTTGCTGCACCCGAACACTTCGGTAAACATCCGGAACCCCTTCCGGTGAACTTCGGAACCCTTCCGGAGATCAAAACACTATTATCACATATATCAATCTTTACCTCCGGACTATTCCGGAGATCCTCGTCATGTCCGGGATCTTATCCGGGACTCCGAACAACTTTCGGTCACCAACATAATAACTCAATTATACTAATCGTCACCAAACGTTAAGTGTGTAGACCCTGCGGGTTCGAGAACTATGTAGACATGACCGAGACACCTCTACGGCCAATAACCAATAGCGGGACCTGGATGCCCATATTGGCTCCTACATATTCTACGAAGATCTTTATCGGTCGAACCTCTATGTCAAGGATTCAGTTAATCCCGTATGCTGTTCCCTCTGTTCTTCGGTATGTTACTTGCCCGAGATTCGATCGTCGGTATCACTATACCTAGTTCAATCTCGTTACCGGCAAGTCTCTTTACTCGTTCCGTAATACAAGATCTCGTGGCTAACACTTTAGTCACATTGCTTGCAAGGCTCATTGTGATGTTGTATTACCGAGTGGGCCCTGAGATACCTCTCCGTCATATGGAGTAACAAATCCCAGTCTTGATCCATGCCAACCCAACAGACACCCTCGGAGATACCTGTAGAGCACCTTTATAGTCACCCAGTTACGTTGCGACGTTTGATACACACAAGGTATTCCTCCGGTGTCAGTGAGTTGCATGATCTCATGGTCAAAGGAACAGATACTTGACATGCAGAAAACAATAGCAATAAACTGACACGATCAAATGCTACGTTTACAGTTTGGGTCTTGTCCATCACATCATTCTCCTAATGATGTGATCCCGTTATCAAATGACATCTCATGTCCATGGCTAGGAAACCTTAACCATCTTTGATCAACAAGCTAGTCAACTAGAGGCTTACTAGGGACACAGTGTTGTCTATGTACCCACACATGTATTTGAGTTTCCAATCAATACAATTATAGCATGGATAATAAACGATTATCATGAACAAGGAAATATAATAATAACCAATTTATTATTGCCTCTAGGGCATATTTCCAACAGTCTCCCACTTGCACTAGAGTCAATAATCTAGTTCACATCACTATGTGATTTACATTGTAATGAATCGAACACCCATGCAGTTCTGGTGTTGTTCATGTTTAGCCCTTGGAAGAGGTTTAGTCATCGGATCTGCAACATTTAGATCCGTGTGTACTTTGCAAATATTTATGTCGTCCTCCTTGATGTAATCGCGGATGGAATTGAAACATGTAGAATCTGCTACCACGCTTTGCTTGGAACTGCACCAGCTAACCGCACCCCCATTAAGAATAAATACGTATCCGGTTTGCGACTTAGAGTCATCCGGATCAGTGTCAAAGCTTCCATCGACGTAACCCTTTACGACGAGCTTTTGATCACCTCCATAAACGAGAAACATGTCCTTAGTCCTTTTCAGGTACTTCAGGATATTCTTGACCGCCGTCCAGTGTTCCATTCCTGGATCACTTTGAAACCTTCCGGCCATACTTATGGCAAGGCTGACATCGGGTCTTGTGCACAGCATTGCATACATGATAGAGCCTATGGCTGAAGCATAGGGGATGACACTCATCTTTTCTCTATCTTCTGCAGTCACTGGGCATTGAGTCTTACTCAACTTCACACCTTGCAAAACAGGCAAGAACCCCTTCTTGGACTGATCCATTTTGAACTTCTTCAAAATCTTATCAAGGTATGTGCTTTGTGAAAGTCCTATTAAGCGTCTCGATCTATCTCTATAGATCTTGATGCCTAATATGAAAGCAGCTTCTCCTAGGTCCTTCATTGAAAAACTCTTGTTCAAATATTCCTTTACGCTTTCCAGCATTTCTATATTGTTTCCAATCAGCAATATGTCATCCACATATAATATTAGAAACGCTATAGAGCTCCCACTCACTTTCTTGTAAATACAAGCTTCTCCGTAAACTTGTATAAACTCGAACGCTTTGATCACCTCATCAAAACGAAGATTCCAACTCCGAGATGCTTGCATGATTCTGACGGACTTAAGCATCGCTACGGGTGAGAAGGTCTCATCGTAGTCAACTCCTTGAACTTGTGAAAAACCCTTTGCCACAAGTCGAGCTTTATAGACGGTGACATTACCGTCCGCGTCCGTCTTCCTCTTAAAAATCCATTTGTTCTGAATGGCCTTACGCCCTTCAGGTAATACTTCCAAAGTCCATACTTTGTTTTCATACATGGATCCCATCTCGGATTTCATGGCCTCTAACCACTTCTCGGAATCCGGGCTCATCACCGCTTCTCCATAGCTCGTAGGTTCATCGTTGTCTAACAACATGATGTCTAAGACAGGGTTGCCGTACCACTCGGGAGCAGTACGCGTCCTTGTCGACCTACGAGGTTCGATAGCAACTTGATCCAAAGCTTCATGATCATCATCATTAACTTCCTCTTCAGCTAATGTAGGCTCCACAGAAACAACTTTCTGCGCTGCGCTACTCTCAGGTTGAAGTAAAGGTTCAACAACCTCATCAAGTTCTATCTTCCTCCCACTCAATTCTTTCGAGAGAAACTCTTTCTCAAGAAATGTTCCGTTTTTAGCGACAAACACTTTGCCCTCGGATCTGAGGTAGAAGGTATACCCAATTGTCTCTTTTGGGTATCCTATGAAGACGCATTTCTCCGCTTTGGGTTCCAGCTTTTCAGGCTGAAGCTTTTCGACATAAGCATCACATCCCCAAACTTTAAGAAACGACAGCTTTGGCTTCTTGCCAAACCAAAGTTCATATGGCGTCGTCTCAACGGATTTCGATGGTGCCCTATTTAAAGTGAATGCAGCTGTCTCTAATGCATAACCCCAAAACGATAGTGGCAAATCGGCAAGAGACATCATAGATCGCACCATATCCAATAAGGTTCGATTACGACGTTCGGACACACCATTACGCTGTGGTGTTCCAGGCGGTGTTAATTGTGAAACAATTCCACACTGTCTTAAGTGACTGCCAAACTCATAACTCAGATATTCTCCTCCTCGATCAGATCGTAGGAATTTAATCTTCTTGTTACGATGATTCTCAACTTCACTCTGAAATTGTTTGAACTTTTCAAATGTTTCAGACTTGTGTTTCATTAAGTAAATATACCCATATCTACTTAAGTCATCAGTGAAGGTGAGAAAGTAACGATAACCACCGCGCGCCTCAATGCTCATCGGACCGCACACATCAGTATGTATGATTTCCAATAAGTCACTTGCCCGTTCCATTATTCCAGAGAACGGCGTTTTAGTCATCTTGCCCATGAGGCATGGTTCACATGTGTCAAGTGATTCAAAATCAAGTGACTCCAAAAGTCCATCAGCATGGAGCTTCTTCATGCGTTTTACGCCAATATGACCTAAACGGCAGTGCCACAAGAAAGTGGTATTATCATTATCAATTCTACATCTTTTGGCATCAATGTTATGAACATGTGTATCATTACTATCGAGATTCAATAAGAATAAACCCTTCACATCGGGTGCATGACCATAAAAGATATTACTCATATAAATAGAACAACCATTATTCTCTGATTTAAATGAGTAACCGTCTCGCAATAAACAAGATCCAGATATAATGTTCATGCTTAACGCAGGCACCAAATAACACTTATTTAGGTTCATCACTAATCCCGACGGTAATCGAAGAGCGAGCGTGCCGACGGTGATCACATCAACCTTGGAACCATTTCCCACGCGCATCGTCACTTCGTCCTTTGCCAGCCTCCGTCTATTCCGCAGTTCCTGTTTTGAGTTGCAAATATGAGCAACCGCACCGGTATCAAATACCCAGGCACTACAACGAGAGTTGGTAAGGTACACATCAATAACATGTATATCATATATACCTTGTTTGTTGTTGGCCGCCTTCTTGTCAGCCAAATACTTGGGGCAATTCCGCTTCCAGTGTCCAGTTCCCTTGCAATGAAAACACACAGTTTCTGGTTTGGGTCCAGCCTTGGGTTTCTTCACGAGAGGAGCAACTGCTTTGCCACTCTTCTTGGAGTTACCCTTCTTACCCTTGCCATTTTTCTTGAAACTAGTGGTTTTATTGACCATCAACACTTGATGCTCCTTCTGAATTTCAGACTCAGCGGCTTTCAGCATCGCAAACAGCTCGGCGACTGACTTGTTCATCCCGTGCATGTTATAGTTCAACACGAAGCTCTTGTAGCTAGGTGGCAATGATTGAAGAACTCTGTCAGTGATAGCCTCTGGCGGAAGGGGCATCCCTAACTCAGCCAGACGGGTGGAGTACCCAGACATTCTGAGCACGTGATCACTGATAGACCCGTTCTCCTCCATCTTGCAAGCATAGAACTTATCGGAGATCTCATATCTCTCGATCCGGGCATTCTTCTGAAAGATAAACTTCAACTCCTGGAACATCTCATATGCTCCATGACGTTCAAAACGTCTTTGAAGTCCCGGTTCTAAGCCATACAACATTGCACATTGAACTATTGAGTAATCATCAGAACGAGCCTGCCAGGCGTTCACAACGTCTAGAGACTCAACTGGAGCGGGTGGATCACCAAGCGGTGCCTCAAGGACATAAGCCTTCTGGGAAGCCGTAAGGATAATCCTTAGATTACGGGCCCAGTCCACAAAGTTACTTCCATCATCTTTCAACTTAGCTTTCTCTAGGAACGCATTAAAATTCAGGGGTGCTACTGCGCGAGCCATGATCTACAACATAAATATTGCAAAGACAACTTAGACTATTGTTCTTAGATAATGAGTTTAGTTAATCATATTACTTAAAAAACTCCCACTCAAATTGACATCCCTCCGATCATTCGAGTGTAACATGATCCAAATCCACCAACTCAAGTCCGATCATCACGTGAGTTGAGGTGGTTTCAATGGTGAACATCTTCATGTTGATCATATCTACTATATGACTCATGTTCGACCTTTCGGTCTCTTGTGTTCCGAGGCCATGTCTGTACATGCTAGGCTCGTCAAGTTTAACCCGAGTGTTCCGCACGTGTAACATGGCTTACACCCGTTGTATGCGAACGTAGAGTCTATCACACCCGATCATCACGGCGTGTCTCGAAACGACGAACTTTCGCAACGGTGCACACTTGGGGAGAACACAATTTATCTTGAAATTTAAGTGAGGGATCACCTTATAATGCTACCGTCGTCCTAAGCAAAATAAGATGCATAAAAGGATTAGCATCACATGCAAATCATAAGTGACATGATATGGCCATGAACTTGTGCTTTTGATCTCCATCTCCAAAGCACCGGCATGATCTCCATCGTCACCGGCATGACACCATGATCTCCATCATCTTGATCTCCATCAACGTGTCGCCATAAGGTTGTCGCGCCGACTGTTGCTTCCACGACTATAGCTAACGTTTAGCGATAAAGTAAAGCATTACATAGCGCTTAATGATTGACACGCAGGTCATACAATAATTAAAGACAACTCTATGGCTCCTGCCAGTTGCCGTACTCATCGACATGCAAGTCGTGATATTCTATACAATACATGATCATCTCATACATCACATATATCTCATCATGTAATTGGCCATATCACATCACAACATACCCTGCAAAAACAAGTTAGACGTCCTCTAATTGTTGTTGCAAATTTTACGTGGCTGCTACGGGTATCTAGCAAGAACGATTCTTACCTACGCAAAACCACAACGTGGTGTAGTGATTGCTTTTTGATCTTCTAAAAGAACCCTCTTCATTGAACCGATTCAACTAAAGTGAGAGAGACAGACACCCGCCAGTCACCTTTATGCAACAAGTGCACGCAGCGGTGAAACCAGTCTCGCGTAAGCGTACGCGTAATGTCGGTCCGGGCCGCTTCATCTCACAATACCGCGGAATCAAGTATCAACTAGTAACGGCAAGCAATATGTATACACCCACGCCCACAACTCGTTTGTGTTCTACTCGAGATCTCATCTACGCATAGACCTAGCTCTGATACCACTGTTGGGGAACGTTGCATGGGAAACAAAAATTTTCCTACGCACACGCAAGATCTATCCATGGTGATGAGCATCTACGAGAGGGAGAGTGAATCTACATACCCTTGTAGATCGCTAAGCGGAAGCGTTAATAAACGCGGTTGATGTAGTCGAACGTCTTCGCGATCCAAATCGCCGAGCGTCCCGCGATCCAATCACGATCCTTCCGATCTAGTGCCGAACGGACGGCACCTCCGCGTTCAACACACGTACGGCTTGATGACGCCTTCACCTCCTCGATCCAGCGAGCGATGATGAAGTAGTGGTTGAGTTCCAGCAGCACGACGGCGTGGTGATGGTGGTGAGGAACAATCTCTGCAGGGCTTCGCCAAGCACTACGGAGATTATGACGGAGGAACTAGAGGGCTAGGGTTGCCGGCACACGGCTTGGGAAATCCTGATGTGTCCCGTGTGCTAGCCCTGCCCCTCTATTTATATGTTGAGCCTTGGGGTCTAAACTTGGAGTAAAAGCCTTCTCCGGGTCGATTTTGCCCGCACAAGGTCGGTTTGGCCCGCAGGAAAAGAGTCCAATTCGGACCCTCCCGAATCGTGCACAGCCGCGCACAAGCGGTAGTACCGCTTCACACAAGCGGTAGTACCGCTTGGGCGGTAGTACCGCTTCACACAAGCGGTAGTACCGCTTACGCGGCAGCAAAACTACTTTTGCACTTTCCAATACCTCGTGGGCTTTATCCCTTTGGCTCATATAAAGTGTTGCTGCACCCGAACACTTCGGTAAACATCCGGAACCCCTTCCGGTGAACTTCGGAACCCTTCCGGAGATCAAAACACTATTATCACATATATCAATCTTTACCTCCGGACTATTCCGGAGATCCTCGTCATGTCCGGGATCTTATCCGGGACTCCGAACAACTTTCGGTCACCAACATAATAACTCAATTATACTAATCGTCACCAAACGTTAAGTGTGTAGACCCTGCGGGTTCGAGAACTATGTAGACATGACCGAGACACCTCTACGGCCAATAACCAATAGCGGGACCTGGATGCCCATATTGGCTCCTACATATTCTACGAAGATCTTTATCGGTCGAACCTCTATGTCAAGGATTCAGTTAATCCCGTATGCTGTTCCCTCTGTTCTTCGGTATGTTACTTGCCCGAGATTCGATCGTCGGTATCACTATACCTAGTTCAATCTCGTTACCGGCAAGTCTCTTTACTCGTTCCGTAATACAAGATCTCGTGGCTAACACTTTAGTCACATTGCTTGCAAGGCTCATTGTGATGTTGTATTACCGAGTGGGCCCTGAGATACCTCTCCGTCATATGGAGTAACAAATCCCAGTCTTGATCCATGCCAACCCAACAGACACCCTCGGAGATACCTGTAGAGCACCTTTATAGTCACCCAGTTACGTTGCGACGTTTGATACACACAAGGTATTCCTCCGGTGTCAGTGAGTTGCATGATCTCATGGTCAAAGGAACAGATACTTGACATGCAGAAAACAATAGCAATAAACTGACACGATCAAATGCTACGTTTACAGTTTGGGTCTTGTCCATCACATCATTCTCCTAATGATGTGATCCCGTTATCAAATGACATCTCATGTCCATGGCTAGGAAACCTTAACCATCTTTGATCAACAAGCTAGTCAACTAGAGGCTTACTAGGGACACAGTGTTGTCTATGTACCCACACATGTATTTGAGTTTCCAATCAATACAATTATAGCATGGATAATAAACGATTATCATGAACAAGGAAATATAATAATAACCAATTTATTATTGCCTCTAGGGCATATTTCCAACAAGAACTCTGCATGCTTCTTTTTACTGCCCATAATGAGTTGTGTTAGATGACAATGTCTGAATCTTTTTTCCTTTGCAGTGGTTCCCAAAGCAGTTTACTCAAGATTACCTCTCAAACTACATGATTGGTGGGCATGCAAAGGTTAAAGTATTTCTACCAGAACACAATGTCTATCTAGATGTCGTCATGAAGACAGTGAAGGATGGGCGGTCGGCCATCACAAGGGGTTGGACTAGAGTCGTGCGTGCCTTCTGCATGGAGGAGGGCACAATATGGGCATTCCACCTCACCTTGTTCAGCAACCAGAATGTCTTTCGCCTCTTTCTTTACCGTCTTTAAAAGTACAAGTATACAACCCTGATTCATCATTCTTTATTTGGTGCATATGTAATTCTTCTGTTTTTGATATAACTCTTGAACATATGTACATGTGAATTGAATAATGCATTGGTTGTTGAACCTGATGGATATGAATAAAGTTATAGCCTACTTTCAAATTCAAAATCGGTACAATTTTAAATAGCAGCGATTAAATTTGGGCGAAAATACGCTCTGCAGGTCATTATGGCACACACGGTCTGTAAAGCACATCGTGTGTGATATACATCATAATCCGACACGGTTCACAGAGAGGAAACGTGTGCGACCATGCACACAGTTGCTGTTTACAAAGCCTGTGTGATGTCAGACTATATCACAAATGGTGCGAGCAAACTAAATGTTTGTGATAGTCGCCTTATCGTACCCGCTTTACAATCATGAACTATTTCTGATGTCCTACTCATTGTAAACGTTAGCACCACAGAATAGCGTGTGCGATAGTTATAATGTACGACACTGGTACGACAGTCTGACGTTTCGTAATCCTATCCGACACTCATACGATGATTAACTAATCTTCTTGATTATATATCGCATACGGTTTGGGAGAAGTGAATGTGTGTGATAGTCTCCTTATCATACACGTTTTACAATCGTGAACAGTTTGTGATGGGGCGCGCATTGTAAATGTTGCACCACAGAATACCGAGTGCGATGGTAATGCGAGCACACACGAGTAGCAATGATGGAGCATTTGGGATATTCGATAGATCACAAACAGTTGTGTGACGAGTCGCGTTTGGGATATATCGGGCATCGCATACGCTTAGTTCTGCGAAACGTATGCTTGCGTGCTCCCTATCGCCGACGGTTTTAGGGTCGTGTGGGAAGACCCCCCCCCCTATCGCACACACAGGCAAGGCGACGGTTTAAAACTGTGTCACGGAAAGGGGTTAAACAACCGTTTGTATAGCAGCTCGCTGTACCAGTGTATGCACTTGTTATTGTTCTCATCCGTAGACCCCAAAGTGACAATAGTTGGGATACTCTTCGGGGATGACTGTAATTCGAGGAGTTCATGTATTCACCATGTGTTAATGCTTTGTTCCGGTTCTCTATTAAAAGGAGGCATTAATATCCCTTAGTTTCGTTATGGACCTCGCTGCCACAGGAGGGTAGGACAAAAGATGTCATGCAAGTTCTTACTATAAGCACGTATGACTATATACAGAATACATGCCTACATTATATTGATGAATTGGATCTATTGTGTATCGCTCTAGGTTGTGACTGTTACATGATGAATGTCATCCAACATAATTATCCATCACCGATCCAATGCCTATGCTTTTCGCATATTGATCTTTGCTAAGTTACTTCCGTTGCTGCTGCTGTTACAATCTACAAAACTGCTAATGTTACTGTTTCTGTTACTATTGCTACTGTTACTACTGTGCTACTAAACACTTTGTTGTAGATATTTAGTCCTCCAAGTGTGGTTGAATTGAGAACTCAACTGCTAATACTCGCAAATATTCTTTGGCTCCCCTTGTGCCGAATCAATAAATTTGGGTGAAATACTACCCTCGAAGACTGTCGCGATCCCCTATACTTATGGGTTATCAGCGCCCCCTGAGCTTGTGGGCCCCACGTAGCTCCGTTTGACCTAATTCCACTTCTATAAATTCCCAAATATTCCCAAACCAATAGAGAGCCACCCAAAATAACTTTTCCGCCGCCGCAAGCTTCTGTTCTTCCGCGATCCCATCTGGAGGCCTTTTCTGGTAATCTGCCAGAGGGGGAATCGATCACGGAGGGCTTCTACATCAACCTTGCTGCCCTACCGATGATGTGTGAGTAGTTCACCATAGACCTACGGGTCCATAGCTAGTAGCTAGATGGCTTCTTGTCTCTCTTTGATCTTCAATACAATGTTCTCCTTGATCTTCTTGGAGTTCTATCCGATGTAATCTTCTTTTGCGGTGTGTTTGTTGGGATCCGATGAATTCTGGGTTTATGATCAGATTATTCATTGAAAGTAATTGAGTCTTTTCTGAACTTTATTATGCATGATTATTATAGCTTTGTATTTCTTTTCGATCTATCCGTTTGGTTTCGCCAACTAGATTGATTTATCTCCAGCGAGAGAGGTGCTTTGTAGTGGGTTCAATCTTGCGGTGTCCTCACCCAGTGACAGAAGGGGACGGGGTACGTATAGTATTGTTGCTACTAAGGATAAAATGACAGGGTTTATTCATATTGATTGGGTTTACTTTGTCTACATCAAGTCATCTTGCTTAAGGCGTCACTCTGTTTGTCATGAACTTAATACCATAGATGCATGCTGGATAGCGGTCGATTGGTGGAGTAATAGTAGTAGATGCAGGCAGGAGTCGGTCTACTTGTCACGGACGTGATGACTATATATGTGATCATTGCCATGAATACGTCATAACTATGCGCTTTTCTATCAATTGCCCAACAGTAATTTGTTTACCCACCGTATGATATGTGTTCGATAGAGAAGCCTCTAGTGAAAACTATGGCCCCCGGGTCTACTTTAAGCATATTAAAAAATCTAAAAATACCTTGCTGCAATTTATTTACTTTTCTTTTGTTTTGCAATTTACCTATCTACCTACACAAGATTTAATCCTTGCAATTAACGAGTTCAAGGGGATTGACAACACTCTTGCCCGTATTGGGTGCAAGTATTTGCTTTTGTGTGTGCATGTGCTGTTCACGAGGCTTTGTGTGATTCTCCTATTGGTTCGTAAACCTTGGTTCTCACTGAGGGAAATACTTATCTCTACTGTACTGCTTCTCCCCTCCTCTTCAAGGAAAATCCCAACGGAGCTCACAAGTAGCAGAAACATGGTAAGGAAAGAGAACTGTGGTTTCAAAAACCTATGCCATTTCCTAGTAAGGCTGTGAAATATAGAGATGAAGAGGCTTTTAATCTCTTTGTTAAAATGCTTAGGCCTTTGTATCTGAGAACTCCGTTGACTGAAATTATGAAAATGCCTCCATATGCAAAGTATATGAAAGATATTGTCACAAATAAAAGGAAAATACCTGAGGCTGAAATTTCTACCATGCTTGCAAACTATTCATTTGAAGGAAAAATACCTCAGAAGTTAGGAGATCCAGGAATACCTACTATACCATGCTCTATCAAAAACAATTATGTTAGAACTGCTTTGTGTGATTTAGGGGCTGTGTCAGTGTTATGCCTTTTCCTCTATAGAAGACTTGACTTGAATAAGTTGACACCTACTGAAATTTCTTTGCAAATGGCTGATAAATCAACTGCTTTACCCATCGATATTTGTGAGGATGTTCCCGTTGTTGTTGCTAATGTTACTATCTTAACAGACTTTGTTATTCTTGATATGCCCGAGGACGACAACATGTCGATTATCCTTGGTTGACCCTTTTTGAATACTGTAGGGGCTATTATTGATTGCGACAAAAGCAAGGTCACTTTTCATGTTAATGGTAATGAGCACACAGTATGTTTTTAGAAGAAACAAAACCAAGTGAATAGTATCAACTCCATTGAAAGAATTATGACAATCACTATTGGAGGTTTTGAATTTCCTCTTCCGACTCCCGAAAATAAATATCAAACTCTTATTGTTGGGGAAATGCACATCCCAGTTGAGGTAAGTTAGTGCTATACGAAAGTTCTTTGGTTTCATGTCACTCAGAAATAGTTTGTTAATAAGACCTGCTCAACCTTATTAATGGATTCTTTCTGAGGGGCATGTGGTCGATGAATTTAGTAAGCACAACCTTCTGTACCCATAGTTTGTCCTCTGTTATTTTAAGTGTAATAAAGTTAAATGTCAAATTTATCCTGTTTTCTGAATTACCCGTGCAATAAAAAAATGACCCAAAAATAAAGTTCTCAAAATGTCCTGAAAATTTAGTTTGATTTTTTTCCGAATATATAAGAACTTTGGGAACTGAACACACCCCAGGGGGGTGCACCAGTAAGCCACAAGCTCAAATGGCGCGCCTACCCCCCTGGGTGCGCCATGCAGGTTTGTGGGCCCCACAGGGACCCACTTACTTAGTGCCCATGCCCACAACCTTCTTCCACCTCCAAAAAATCATCCTTGCTTCCTATCTTGTGTTCTTGCTCATTTTCGTGAGATTTTCGATCTCCTTGCTCGGAGCTCTGTTTTCGAAACTGTTCGGAGGAATCGCTCCTTGGTATGTGACTCCACTGATGGTCCAATTAGTTTTTGTTCTAGTTGATTATGTTTTGCATATTTTGCTACTATTGGTGACCATGTATATGAGCTTGCATGTTGAATTTGTTTGGTTCTAAGTAGTTTTGATGCATGATATAGCCTCTAGACACTTGTGGGAGTAGTTGCTATCAATTTTGTTGAGTTTCATTCACTTTTAATTTGAGGACTAATTTTTTTAGGAATTTTTCAAAGAAAGAAAATGTTGAGGAGGGTCTTCTCCGGGGGGTTCTTCGAGCAAGAGTTCCCCAAGGCCTGCATTTTGCGAGCCGGACCTCGAGCCCCCTTGGGATGCCATTGTGAAAGCTTGTGAATGGCCGTCCGATGCCTTCATGATCGATGCCGGCATCAAAGAAGAATTTGACATGTACGTACAAAATGCCGAGCTGACGGATTTCCTATCAGATAAGTGCCCGCAATACTGTGATCTTACTAATTCCTTTGTGCGGAAATTCAAGTATGTATCTCGCCGCTCTTCTCATGATGTTATCTTCAATCTTTATGAAAAATCTTACCGCATGAGTGTTCGAGAATTTTGCACTGCTTGTAGAATTCCCTTTTGGGGTACTTGCCTTGAACCCCATAAATCTAACTATAATGAATTTCTCATGAGTATTACCTGAGGGGAAACTAGAGTCGTAACGCAAGCTAGAGTTGGAAGCAATCATTTTCCTGCCATTCACTATTTTCCTTTGTTCATAGGAAGATGCATAACCGGTAAACATGACCTCAGTACCACTTGTGCTCCTGACTTAAGTATTCTTAAAGTGTTGTACTGGGTGATAGGAAATTTAATCTTGGTGCCATCATTGCACGTCGCATAAATAAAAACTCTTTTGATGGTGATCTTTATGGGGGGATTTACGCCACCCGGTTAGCTGCTTACCTTGGAATACCTGTTAGAGAAAATGACCATCAGTTTCCTATTAGTTACCATGATTATGATTCTATGGTCCGCCATCAATTTCTCGAAAGGGAAAACCCACCATTTTGATACAGGCTAATCTTTAATAAGAACCGTGTTATCCATGTTACTTTGCCTACCCCTGCCTTCTTTAACTTTCAGGAAAAATAAAGATATCATATACATGAGGAGGAGGTTGAGGCGTACAGGGCAGCAAAGGAGGCCGCTCGTCGGAGTGAGGCCGCCCACCAGGCGGTGGCCGCTACACTTGAGTACGACTCGAACTATCGCTACGTGTTCTACCCAGGTCAGCAGCCCCAGTGGGAGTCTCAGTAGCCTCAGTACCCCACTGGACCGGATGGATTCTTTCAGTGGCCATAGACCAAGTTAGGCCAAAAGCCAAAGCTTGGGGGAGTACGTATTCTCACCGACCTTTCATTCATGCATCACACATTCATTTCAGTTGTCGGTGTTCATCGTTTTCATTGTATATCCATGCTTTGCAATTATTTCTTTTCTTTTCTTTTGTGTGTTTGAAAAACTTTGAAAAAAATTCAAAATATTTCTTGCTTCTTTTCGGTTTATCTTTCTTGTTTAGTTAGTTTTTAGTATTAAAAGAAAACCCAAAAAGATTTCTCATTTCTTCTTTTGTTGTTTGTTGGGAGTTCTTCGGTGTAAATAGTTTTTCTCGTTTTTTGTTCTTTCGTTTGCTTTCTTCAGAAAAACTAAAAACTCCAAAAAAAATAGTGTGTTTCTTTGAAATTCTTTTCTTTTATTTGAGTCATCGTCTGGAGAAGACTTTGTAAGAATTGTTGAGTGGCTCTCATATGCATTACCTTTGATCTAACGAAAGAGCCAATATTACCTTGTCTTCTCCTTTGAATAAAATGTTTTCATATCTCAGCCTAGTCCACCGCACACTTGCGTTATTATTATCACATCATTCGGTCGTGCAAGTGAAAGGCAATAATGACGATGATTTGATGAAGTGACTTTGGCAAAGGAAAACTGGTATATATGAACTCTTCTTGTTTTTGTTTTTGTAAATATGTTTAGCTCGGTATCCATGATTCAGCATATTATGAGTAAACATGTTTGTGATGACAATTAGAGATCATAGATGCTCATGCCATGCTTAAGTAGCTAGGAGTGGATAATGATTTATCTTGTGTGTCAACATGCATTAAAATGATTATGATGTAGTATGCTAGGATGGTATCCTCGTCTGAAAATTTCAAGTGCCTTGAGTTGGCACATGTTCACGCATGTAGTTGATTCAAAACCAATGCGGCCTTCATGATATTTATATTCAGGGTGTTTATATCCTACTCATGCTCATGTTCAATGCTAATTCTTCGCAATGCATGATTATGATCGTTGTCGCTCTCTAGTTGGTCGCTTCTCAATCTATTTGCTAGCCTTTGCCTGTACTAAGCGGGAATACTACTTGTGCATCCAAATTCATGAAAACCTAAAGTTATGCCAAAAGAGTCCACCATATCTACCTATATGTGGTATTACCCTGCCGTCCCAAGTAAATTTGCATGTGCCATCTCTAATCATTCAAATAAACATCTGTTTTGTGTGCTCGTACCGCTCATGGAGCGACGGGGCGGTCAATATCTTCCATGCTAAGCGAGTTATTCTCATGACGAGAGTTTATTCACTCGTCTTGCATGAGAGAGGCTGTTACTAGGGATGCCTAGTCCTATTAAAATGAAAACAAAGAAAAAGATAATAAACAAACTCTCCCGGAAAGTTGATTGTTTGGAAGGCACCCGAGAATTCGGCTAGCCATGGCTTGTGTTTGTATGGTTGTGGGGGAGTAGACCTTTACCTTTCTGCATGGGAACCGCCAATAATGTGTTTAGCATGGAAGCTGTTGAAATCCTTTGTCGTGACGTTGACAGGAAAAGCACACCACTCAAAATGTATTCGTCTCTGTTTTAAGCTCTGAGCTCTGGCATCGCTGCATATCCCTACTTCCCTCTGTGAAGGTCCTTTCTTTTTACTTTCATGTTATTTACTTTTGTTATTGAGTCATCACCTTCTCATTCAAGCACCAATAACGTAGAGAGCACTATTGTGATTCTTAGTTTAACATGCATTGAGTCTAGTTAATGTTGAATGTGAGCATGACTGGATCTCTTCTACCCTGAATTACAATGTTTAGTCGCTGCTTGAATTTCAGAGGTGCTCTACATTTATGTTTTGCGGTCTCAAAAAGGTCTAGATACCATGTTATCATATTATATCATGATTGTTTTGACAAATTGTTGGCATTTGAGATATGTTACTATTTCTCGCTAGTTGATTATGCCACTGTCATATGTAAATATGAAATCTAAGTGTCATTATTCACATGGTTATCTTATGATCTTTGCTTAAAACTTGGTTACTATCTAAGCTTATATACGGCAACAAAACAAAAGAGTTTGCAAAAGTCTTTCTTTATCACACTCAGTTTATCAATTGAATTGCTTGAGGACAAGCAATGAGTTAAGCTTGGGGGAGCTGATACGTCTCCAACGTATCGACTTTTCGAAACACTTTTGCTCTTGTTTTGGACTCTAATTTGCATGTTTTGAATGAAACTAACCCAGACTGACGATGTTTTCAGCAGAACTACCATGGTGTTGTTTTATGCAGAAATAAAAGTTCTCGGATTGGGCTGAAAATTTACGGAGAATTTTTCTGGAATATATAAAAAATATTGGCGAAAAGTTCAACTAGAGGGGGGCCACCACAGAGCCACAAGCTCAGGTGGCGCCCCCCTAGGGCGCGCCACCTGAGATTATGGGCCCCTCGAGCCTCCATTTGCCCTACCTCCAAGTCCATAAGTACCGTCTCACGGAGAAAAAAATCAGAGAGAAAGTTTCATCGCGTTTTACGATATGGTGCCACCGCCACCTCCTGTTCTTCATCGGGAGGGCTGATCTGGAGTCTGTTCGGGGCTCCGGAGAGGGGGATTCATCATCATCATCATCATCAACCCTTCTCCATCAACAATTCCATGATGCTCACCACCGGGAGTGAGTAATCCTTCATAGGCTTGCTGGACAGTGATGAAGATGGATGAGATTTATCATGTAATCGAGTCAATTTGTTAGGGCTTGATCCCTAGTATCCACTATGTTCTGAGATTGATGTTGTTGTGACTTTGGTATGCTTAATGCTTGTCACTAGGGCCTGAGTGCCATGATTTCATATCTAAACCCTTTTTGTTTTCATCAATATATTTGACTTCTTGATCCTATCTGCTAGTTGTATGCACTTGTTATTGTTCTGATCTGTAGACCCCAAGGTGACAATAATTGGGATACTCTCCGGGGATGACTGTAATTCGAGGAGTTCATGTATTCACCATGTGTTATTGCTTTGTTCCGGTTATCTATTAAAAGGAGGCCTTAATATCCCTTAGATTTTCTTATGGGCCCCGCTGCCACGGGAGGGTATAGGACAAAAGATGTCATGCAAGTTCTTATTATAAGCACGTATGACTATATACGAAATACATGACTACATTGAATTGATGAATTGGAGCTATTGTGTATCGCTCTAGGTTGTGACTGTTACAAGATGAATGTCATCCACACAAATATCCATCGATGATTCAATGCCTATGCTTTGCTCATATTGATCTTTGCTAAGTTACTATTGTTGCTGCTGCAGTTATAATCACTACAAAACTGCTATTGTTACTGTTACCATTACTATTGTTACCGTCACCGCTACTATCAAACTATCATATTACTGTGCTACTAAATAGTTTGCTGCAGAAATATTATTTCCCAGGTGCGGTTGAATTGACAACTCAACTGCTAAGGCTAATAAATATTCTTTGGCTCCCCTTGTGTTGAATCAATAAATTTGGGTGAAATACTACCCTCGAAGACTGTCGCGATCCCCTATACTTGTGGGTTATCAGAAGGTCAATGAAATCATAAACATATCGAAGATCATCATCATTGTTGGGGAAGCCTAAGTGATTACACCACTCATTGAGAGTGATGTTGAAATCTTGGTCCAAGAGACGGAAAGTGATCCGCTCCTCCTCATATGCATTTGGCATGAACCCAACATTATGCAAGAGAGTACAAAGAAACTCAAGTGTCATGCATTCATATGTCTCACATCCCTGAGAAACAAAATGGTGCAACCCGACATTATCACAAAGCAAATTTAAATCATTAGTAATACACAACTTAGTGAGTGTTGACTCGCAAGCCCACTTGGTTGCTTTGATCTTCCTTGTACTAAGCTTCTGAAATGTGACACCCCCGACTCAATCGTGCACTAATAATACACGCAAATGCGCACAATCAAGATCAGAGACTCACGGGGAGATATCACAACACAACTCTAGACATAAACTAATGACATACAACTTTATATTACAAGCCAGGCCACAAAGGCTCGAATACATAAGTCAGCAGAAGCAACAATATCTGAGTACAGACATAACTAAACAAGTTTGCCTTAAGAAGGCTAAGCAAAACAACGACATCTAGATCGAAAAGGCGCAGGCCTCCTGCCTGGGAGCCACCTATCTACTCCTGGTCGTCGGTCTCCACGTAGTAGTACGCTCCGTCGGGGTAGTAGTAGTCGTCGGCGGGATCAGCTGACTCCGGGGCTTTGCCATCTGATCGCAGCAATCGGGTAAGCGGGAAAAAGGGTAGCAAAGCAACCGTGAGTACTCATCCAAAGTACTCGCAAGACTTACATCAGATCTATACTAAGTATGCATCGGTATCAAAGGGAAGGGGCTATATCTGTGGACTATACTGTAGAATGCCAGAGTAGAGGGGAAGGCCTAGCCAATCGAAGACTAGCATCTTGCAGTGTCTTGCAACAATAGAAGAGAATAGAGTAACATAGCATATAGTAACAAATATATATTAGTAACGCCCAGAGATCCTTCCTCGACACCCTGCGAGAAAGCGATCCCGGAGCCATAATATCAGTTTAGTAACACAAGTATCCGGTTCTAGTTGTAGTAGATTGGGATACAACTCCGAGCGTCCTGTTACCGTGGACACGGCTATCGAATAGATAACTTCCCTGCAGGGGTGCACCAACTTCCCCAACACGCTCTATTAACTCCGACTGAACACACTTTTATCGGGTCATGCCTGGCCTCGGCTGATCAACCCACCGTAGTCCTACCTAGGCTCAACAGAGAGGTCAGCACGCCGGTCTACATCTTAAGCGCTCAGTGGTCTTGGGCCCATCGCCCTTTGCACTCCTGCGCGTTGCGCGACTGATAACCCACAAATATAGGGGATCGCAACAGTTTTCGCGGGCAGTATTTCACCCAGATTTATTGATTCGACACAAGGGGAGCCAAAGAATATTTGCATGTATTAGCAGTTGAGTTGTCAATTCAACCACACCTGGAGATGAAATATCTGCAGCAAAGTATTTAGTAGCACAGTAATATGATAGTTTTGATAGCAGTAGCAACAGTAACACTAGTAACGGTAACAGTAACAATAGCAGTTTTGTAGCAAGTGTAGAGCAGTAGCAACAAAGTAACTTAGCAGAAACCAATATGAGAAAGTCGTAGGCATTGGATCGGTGATGATAATTATGTTGGATGATATTCATCATATAACAGTCACAACCTAGGGCGATACACAATAGCTCCAATTCATCAATGTAATGTAGGCATGTATTCCGTATATTGTCATACATGCTTATAATAAGAACTTGCATGACATCTTTTGTCCTACCCTCCCATAGCAGCGGGTCCTTAAAGAAACTAAGGGATATTAAGGCCTCCTTTTAATAGAGAACCGGAACAAAGCATTAGCACTTAGTGAATACATGAACTCCTCAAACTACAGCAATCACCGGAAAGAATCCCAATTATTGTCACCTTGGGGTATGCGGATCATGACACGTAATAGGTGCATATAACTTGCAAGATAGGATCAAGAACACAAATATATTCATGAAAACATGAAGGGTTCAGATCTAAAATCATGGCACTCGGGCCCTAGTGACAAGCGTTAAGCATAGCAAAGTCATAGCAACATCAATCTCAGAACATAGTGGATACTAAGGAACAAAGCCCTAACAAATTGGCTCGATTACATGATAAATCTCATCCAACCCATCACCGTCCAGCAAGCCTATGAAGGAATTACTCACGCCCGGTGGTGAGCATCATGAAATTGGTGATGGAGGATGGTTGATGATGACAACGGCGTCGAATCCCCCTCTCTGGAGCCCCGAACGGACTCCAGATCAGCCCTCCCGATGAAGAACAGGAGGTGGCGGCGGCTCTGTATCGTAAAATGCGATGAAACTTCTTCTCTTATTTTTTCTCGGGGAAAGAGAATTTATAGCGTTGGAATTAGGTCAGACGGCCGCCTGTGGGCCCCACAAAGCACCACGGCGTGCCCTAGGGTGGGGGGTCGTGCCCTGCTGCCTTGTGAGCAACAGGTGGCCCCACTTCTATTGATTCTTGCACCAATAATTTTTATATATTCCATAAAAATTCTCCAAAAAGTTTCGTCCAAATCCGAGAACTTTGATTTCTGCACAAAAACAACACCATGGCAATTCTGCTGAAAACAGCGTTAGTCCGGGTTAGTTTCATTCAAATCATGCAAATTAGAGTCCAAAACAAGAGCAAAAGTGTTTGGAAAAGTAGATACGACGGAGACGTATCAACTCCCCCAAGCTTAACTCATTGCTTGTCCTCAAGCAATTCAGTTGACAAACTGAAAGTGATAAAGAAAAACTTTTACGAACTGTTTTGTTCTTGTATCCATATATAAGCTCAAATAGTACCCAGGTTTTCAGCAAAGATCATGAACTAACCATGCTCATAATAACAATTAAAAACTACATTTACTCATATCAATGGCATAATCAACTAGAGAGCAATAATAACATATCTCAAATGCCAACAATTTGTCAAAACAATCATGATATAATATGATAACATGGTATCTCGCTAGACCTTTCTGAAACCGCAAAACATAAATGCAGAGCACCTCCAAAGTTCAAGCAGTGACTAAACATTGTAATTCAGGGTTGAAGAGATCCAGTCATGATGCACACAACATTAAGTATACTCAATGCATAAGGATGACAATAGTGCTCTCAGGATTGGCGCTTAGTGCAAGAAGGTGAGACTCATCAATAAAAGTAAAATAACATAAAGTAAATAACATAGAAGTAAATAGATAGGCCCTTCGCAGAGGAAAGCAGGGATTTGCAGCGGTGCCAGAGCTCGAAGCTTAAATCAGAGATGAAAAATAATTTTCGGAGGTGTACTTTTCCTATCAACGTCACGACCGAGAGTTTTCAATATCTTCCATGCTAAACACATTATAGGCGGTTCCCAAACGGAAAGGTAAAGTTTACAACCCCTCCACCATACCAACACAAGCCATGGCTAGCCGAATCCTCGGGTGCCCTCCATACCGACAACTTTCCGGGGGAGTTTGTTTGCATTATGTATTTTTGATTTTGAGCATAGGACTGGGCATCCCAAATACCAGCCTCTCTCGTGCAATGACAAATGAGTAAACACTCATCTCGAGAATAACTCGCTAAGCATGGAAGATACTGACCGCCCCCTGTCGCTCCAGGAGTGGTACGGGCACACAAAACGGATGTTTATTTGAATGATTAGAGGTGGCACGTGCAATCTTACTTGGAGCAGCAAAGTAATACCGCATATAGGTAGATATGGTGGACTCATCTGGAGCAACTTTGGTTTAAGGATTGTGGATGCACAAGCAGAATTCCCGCTTAGTACAAAGTGAAGGCTAGCAAATAGGTTGAGAAGCGACCAACTAGAGAGCGGAAACGGTCATGATCATGCATTGAGAATAATTAACATTAAATACTAGCATGAGTAGGATATAGTCACCCTGAACATAAATATCATGGAGGCTATGTTGGTTTTGAATCAACTACATGCATGAACATGTGCCAAGTCAAGCCACTTGAAACATTCAGAGGAGGATACCATATTAACATACTACATCATAACCATTTTAATGCATGCTGACATCCAAGATAAATCATTATCCACTCCTAGTTACTTAAGCATGGCATGAGCAACTATAATATCTAATTGTCATCACAAACATGTTTACTCATAATATGCTGAATCATGGATACTGAGTTAAACATATTTACAAAAACAAAAACAAGAAGAGTTCATACCAGCTTTTCCTTGCCACAGTCACTTCATCAAATCATCGTCATTATTGTCTTTCACTTGCATGACCGAATGATGTGAAAATAATAATAGTGCAAGTGTGCCATGGACTAAGCTGGGATCTGCAAACATTTTATTCTAGGGAGAAGACAAGGTAATACTGGCTCTTCGTTAGATCAACAATAAAGCATATGAGAACCACTCATCATTTTCATCGTGGTCTTCTCCCTATGAGAACTCAACGAAAATAAAAGGAATTCAGAGAAGCACACAGAAATATTTTTGGAGTTTTTAGTTTTTCTAAAGGAAGCAAATTAAGGAAGAAAAACGAAAAGCGAGAAAACTATTTACATGGGAGAACTCCCAACAAGCAAAAGAAGAAACGAGAAATCTTTTTGGGTTTTCTTTTAAGACTACGAACTAACAAACGGGAAGGAAAAATCGAAAAGAAACGAGAAATATTTTGGGGTTTTAGAAGTTTTTCAAACACACAAGAAGAAAGCGAAAAATAAAACTAACATGGATATACAATGAAAAATTATGAACACCGACAACTGAAATGAATGTGTGAACATGAATGTAATGTCGGTGAGAGATACGTACTCCCCCAAGCTTAGGCTTTTGGCCTAGTTTGGTCTACTCCCATGGCTGTCCCAGATAATAATCGAAGTGGTAGCTCGTTGAGGCGTTCTGAGCCGCCTCCTCAGCCAGACGGGCAGCCTCGACTGCCGCATTGTACTCATGCACCTCGCTCTCATGAAAAAAGTATCTCTGTTTGTTCTGAAAATCAAAGAGGATAGGAGCAGGCAAAATGACAAACACAGAACGATATTTATCGAATATCAAGTTATAATCATAACTGCGAGTGTTGCGCTTAATGAACTCATGGTTCTGCATTGCCTCAAAATTCAAATATTTATTAGGTAAAAGAGGATCATTAGGCCTGGGCGAGACCCCTAGCCTTGCAGCTACCCGTGAGGCATAAATTCCTCCATATAAATCACCATTACCAATGTTGCGGTGTAACCTACGTGCAACAATGGCCCCAAGATTATAATGTCTGCTACCCGTTAAAGCAGCATGAATAAGGCTTAGGTCAGGGGCACAAAGTGCACTACAGTCTTGTTTACCAACAATGCATTTACCATTAAAGAGTGCAAAGTAACGAATAGCGGGAAAGTGAATGCTCTTTATCCTAGCCTACGTAACTCCCCTATTCTCACCATTGCAAAGACTATTGAGAAATAGTTCATAATCAGATTGTCGCGGTTCGCTAAGTGAACCCCAAAATGGAATTTTGCATCCATCACAAAACTCTTCTAGAGACATAGCATAAGATCTGTAATAGAGATGAAATAAAACTCTAGAAGTGCGCGGATGATATTCAAAGTTTTGAGTGAATGAATGAGTGAGGTTGTAGTGCTGCGGTGGCTTATCTGCGATGAAGGAAGAGAGCTCGGCGTTGTGAATATACTGGTCAAATTCTTCCTTGATGCCTGCACCTAGCATGAACTCGGCGCACGGCCATCGACATGATTTTGCTTCGGCACCTCGCACCGAACTTGCCCTTGGCTCAACATATGATTGGCGTGCTGGGTTTTCACTCGATGATGCCTTGGCGGACCTCCTCCTTGAGGAACTCCTTCTGAAAATGTTCATGTTCCTATGAACAAATTTCTGAAAATTTTTGGACCACAAAAAAATGTTAACAAAACTTCACAAGATTAATACTAACTACTCATACGAGTGCCTAGAGGCTATATCAAGCATTCAAACTACTTAGAACTCAAGGAATTTAACATGCAAGCTCATTTTCAGTAGCACCAATAGCAGCAATTTATGCAAAATATAATCCACTAAAGAAAAAACTAATTGGAGCAATGGGAGAGTCACATACCAAGGAGCAATCCCTCAAAACAGTTTCGGAAACGGAGCTCCGAGCAAAGAGATAGAAAATCTCAGGTTTGGGAGCAAGAACACGAGAGAGAGAGCTACAAAGATTTTTTTTTTGGAGGTAGGAGATGAAGTGGGCTGAATGGATAAGTGAGTGGATCCCGGTGGGACCCACAAGGCACCTTGGCGCGCCCTGGGGGGGTGGCTGCGCCCTGCTGCCTTGCGGGCAACAGGTGCACCCCCTGGGTTGTTCTCAGTACCAAAAATTCTTATATATTCCAGAAAAAATCATGTCAAAATTTTATTGCATTCCGAGCACTTTTATTTTTGGGCCATTTTTTATTGCACGGATAATTCAGAAAACAGGATAATCATGCCACTTTATTTTATTAAACTATAATTAACAGAGATCAAAAGGTAGGTACAGAAAGTTGTGCTTACTAAATTCATCAATCACATGCCCTTCAGAAAGAATCCATTAATAAGGTTGATCAAGTCTTATTAACAAACTATTTCCGAGTGACATGAAATCGAAGAATTTTCGTATAACACTAAGTTACCTCAACGGGGATATGCATCCGCCCAACAATAAGAAACTCATATTTCTTTTTGACAATAGGAAGAGGAAATTTGAAATCCCCAATAGTGATTGTCGAAACCTTTTCAATACAGTTGATACCATTCACTGAAGTTTGTTTCTTCGGGAAATAAACCATATGCTCATTACCATTGACATGAAAAGTGACCTTGCTTTTATTGCAATCAATAACAGCCCCTGCAGTATTCAAAAAGGGTCTTCCAAGTATAATGGACATATTGTCGTCCTCGGGCATATCAAGTATAACAAAGTCCGTTAAAATAGTAACATTTGCAACAACAACAGGCACATCCTCGCAAATTCCAATAGGTATAGCAGTAGATTTATCAGCCATTTGCAAAGATATTTCAGTAGGTGTGAGTTTATTCAAATCAAGTCTTCTATATAAAGAGAAAGGCAGGACACTAACACCGGCTCCCAAATCACATAAGGCAGTTTTAACATAACTTCTTTTAATGGAGCATGGTATAGTAGGTATTCCCGGATCTCCTAAATTTTTAGGTACTCCACCCTTAAAAGAATAATTTGCAAGCATGGTGGAAATTTCAGCTTCAGGTATCTTTCTTTTATTAGTGACAATATCTTTCATGTATTTAGCATAAGGAGATATTTCCAACATATCAATCAAGCGAGTGCGCAAAAAGACAGGTCTAAGCATTTCAACAAAGCGCTCAAAGTCTTCATCATCCTTATTTTTAGATGGTTTAGTAGGAAAAGGCATAGGTTTTTGAACCCATGGTTCTCTTTCCTTTCCATGTTTTCTAGCAACAAAGTCTCTTTTATCCTATCTTTTATTCTTAGGAGGTGGGTTATCAAGATCAACAACAGGTGTTGGTGAACGTTGCATTGAAAACAAAAAAAATTCTACGCACACGCAAGATCTATCCATGGAGATGCATAGCTACGAGAGGGGGAGTGTGTCTACGTACCCTCGTAGACCGTAAGCGGAAGCGTTAGAACAACGCGGTTGATGTCGTCGAACAACTTCACGATCCAACCGACCGAGTACCGAACGTACGGCACCTTCGCGTTCAGCACACGTTCAGCTCGGTGACGTCCTCGACTTCTTGATCCAGCAAGACGGCGAGGTAGTGGATGAGTTCCGGCAGCACGACGGCGTGGTGACGGTGATGGTGATGCTATTTCCGCAGGGCTTCGCCCAAGCACTGCGAAAATATGACCGAGGGATGGAACTGTGGAGGGGGGCGCCGCACAGGGCTAAGACAATGTTGTGTCTTGTTTGGGGCGCCCCCTCTCCTCTATTTATATATGTGTAGGGGCTTGGAGTAGAAGGAATAGTGCCACGTGAACAGTACCACGTGACAGGTCCCGCGTGAACAGTACCACGTGAATAGTACACACGTGGACTTGGACTCCAAAGTCCAATCCTATTCCTACTAGGACTCTCTTTTTTTCCTTCCCTAGCTGCGTGGGCTTTTGAGGACTTGGTGTGCCTGGCCCAATAAGGCCAGGGCGCCTCCCCTTAGCCCATGCCAGCCCTTGGGACGTGGTGGACCCACTTGTGGACTTCCGGACCCCTCCGGAATCCTCCGGAACCTTCTGGAAGCTTCCCGGTACAATACCGAAAAAACTGCACCTTTTTCCGTAACCCAAAATATGACTTCCCATATATAAATCTTTACCTCTCGACCATTCCGAGACTCTTCATGACGTCCGGGATCTCATCCGGGAATCCGAACAACATTCGGTTACCAATTCACATAACTCATATAACACTATATAGTCAACGAATGTTAAGCGTGCGGACCCTACGGGTTCGGGAATGATGTAGACAAGACCGAGACGCCACTCCGGTCAATAATCAATAGCGGAACCTGGATGCCCATATTGGTTCCTACATATTCCACGAAGATCTTATCGGTCGAACCTCAATGACAACATACGTAATTCCCTTTGTCCGTCGGTATGTTACTTGCCCGAGATTCGATCGTCGGTATCTCCATACCTAGTTCAATATCGTTACCGGCAATTCTCTTTACTCGTTCCGTAATACATCATCCCGTAACTAACTCCTTAGTCACTTTGCTTGCAAGCTTCTTATGATGTGCATTACCGAGAGGGCCCAGCGATACCTCTCCGAAACACGGAGTGACAAATCCCAGTCTCGATCCATGGCAACTCAACAGACACCTTCGGAGATACCTGTAGAGCATATTTATGATCACCCAGTTACGCTGTGACGTTTGATAGCACACAAGGTATTCCTCCGGTATCCGGGAGTTGCATGATCTCATGGTCGGAGGAACATGTATTTGACATTCAAGAAAGCAGTAGCAATAAACAGAACGATCATATGCTAAGCTAACGGATGGGTCTTGTCCATCACATCATTCTTCTAATGATGTGATCCCGTTATCAAATGACAACTCATGTCTATGGTTAGGAAACCTTAACCATCTTTGATCAACGAGCTAGTCTAGTATAGGCTCACTAGGGACACGGTATTTGTTTATGTATTCACACATGTATTTAAGTTTCCGGTCAATACAATTCTAGCATGAATAATAAACCTTTATCATGAACAAGGAAATATAAAATAATAACAACTTTATTATTGCCTCTAGGGCATATTTCCATCAGTATCCCACTTGCACTAGAGTCAATAATCTAGTTCACATCGCCATGTGATTAACACCCAAGAGTTCACTAGAGTCTATAATCTAGTTCACATCACCATGTGATTAACACTCAAAGAGTTCTAAGGTGTTATCATGTTTTGCTCGTGAGAGAGAATTTTAGTCAATGGGTCTGCAATATTCAGACCCATGTGTACTTTGCAAATCCTTATGTCATACTGTAGATGCTGCTATCACGCTTTACTTGGAGCTATTCCAAATGACTGCTCCATTATACGTATCCGGTTTGCTACTCAGAGATATCCAGATTTGTGTCAAAGCTTGCATCAACGTAACCCTTTACGACGAACTCTTTATCACCTCCATAATCGAGAAACATTTCCTTAGTCCTTTAGTTACTAAGGATAATTTTGACCGCTGTCTAGTGATCCACTCCTGGATCACTCTTGTACCCCCTTTGCGAGACACGTGGCAAGGCACACATTAGGTGTGGTACACAGCATGGCATACATTATAGAACCTATGGCTGAGGCATAGGGAATGACTTTCATTCTCTCTCTATCTTCTGCCGTGGTCGAGCTTTGAGTCTTACTCAACTTTACACCTTACAATACAGGCAAGAACTCCTTCTTTGACTGATCCATTTTGAACTCCTTCAAAATCTTGTCAAGGTATGTACTCATTGAAAGTCTTATCAAGCGTCTTGATCTATCTCTATAGATCTTGATGCCCAATATATAAGCAGCTTCACCGAGGTCATTCATTCAAGTATCCTTTTATGCCATCCAGAAATTCTATATCATTTCCAATCAACAATATGTCATCCACATATAATATTAGAAATGCTACAGAGCTCCCACTCACTTTCTTGTAAATACAGGCTTCACCGTAAGTCTGTACAAAACCATATGCTTTGATCACCTCATCAAAGCGTATATTCCAACGCCGAGATGCTTGCACTAGTCCATAGATGGATCGCTGGAGCTTGCACACTTTGTTAGCACCCTTAGGATCGACAAAACCTTCTGGTTGCATCATATACAACTCTTCTTTGAGAAAACCATTAAGGAATGCAGTTTTGACATCCATTTGCCAGATCATAAAATGCGGCAATTGCTAACATGATTCGGACAGACTTAAGCATCGCTACGGGTGAGAAAGTCTCATCGTAGTCAACCCCTTGAACTTGTCGAAAACCTTTCACGACAAGTCGAGCTTTGTAGACAGTGATATTACCATCAGCATCCGTCTTCCTCTTAAAAATCCATTTATTCTCAATGGCTTGCCGATCATCGGGCAAGTCCACCAAAGTCCACACTTTGTTCTCATACATGGATCCTATCTCAGATTTCATGGCCTCAAGCCATTTGTCAGAATCTGGGCTCATCATAGCTTCTTCATAGTTCGTAGATTCGCCGTTGTCTAACAACATGACTTCCAGAACAGGATTACCGTACCACTCTGGTGCGGAACGTACTCTGGTTGACCTACGAGGTTCAGTAGTAACTTGATCTGAAGTTTCATGATCTTCACCATTATCTTCCTCTCTTATTGGTGTAGGCATCACGGGAACGGTTTTCTCTGATGAGCTACTTTCCAATTCGAGAGAAGGTACAATTACCTCATCAAGTTCTACTTTCCTCCCACTCACTTCTTTCGAGAGAAACTCCTTCTCTAGAAAGGACCCATTCTTGGCAACAAAGACCTTGCCTTCGGATCTGTGGTAGAAGGTGTACCCAATTGTTTCTTTAGGGTATCCTATGAAGACACACTTCTTCGCTTTGGGTTCGAGCTTATCAGGTTGAAGCTTTTTCACATAAGCATCGCATCTCCAAACTTTAAAAAACGACAGCTTAGGTTTCTTGCCAAACCACAGTTCATACGGTGTCGTCTCAACGGATTTAGACGGTGCCCTATTTAACGTGAATGCAGCTGTAACTAATGCATAACCCCAAAACGATAGTGGCAAATCGGTAAGAGACATCATAGAACGCACCATATCCAATAAAGTACGGTTACGATGTTCAGACACACCATTACGCTGTGGTGTTCCAGGTGGCGTAAGTTGTGAAACAATTCCACATTTTCTTAAATGAAGGCCAAACTCGTAACTCAAATATTCGCCTCCGCGATCGGATCGTAGAAACTTTATTTTCTTGTTACGATGATTCTCTACTTCACTCTAAAATTCTTTGAACTTTTCAAATGTTTCAGACTTGTGTTTCATCAAGTAGATATACCCATACCTACTCAAATCATCTGTGAATGTTAGAAAATAACGATACCCGCCGTGTGCTTCAACATTCATCGGACCGCATACATCGGTATGTATTATTTCCAACAAATCAGTAGCTCGCTCCATTGTTCCGGAGAACGGAGTTTTAGTCATCTTGCCCATGAGGCATGGTTCGCAAGTATCAAATGATTCATAATCAAGAGATTCCAAAAGTCCATCAGCATGGAGTTTCTTCATGCGCTTTACACCAATATGACCTAAACGGCAGTGCCACAAGTATGTTGCACTATCATTATCAACTTTGCATCTTTTGGCATCAATATTATGAATATGTCTATCACTACGATCGAGATTCAACAAGAATAAACCATTCACAAGGGTGCATGATCACGAGGGATATTATTCATATAAACAGAATAACCATTATTCTCTGACTTAAATGAATAACCGTCTTGCAATAAACAATATCCAGATATAATGTTTTATGCTCAACGCAAGCACCAAATAACCATTATTTAGGTTTAATACTAATCCCGAAGGTATTACGAGCGTGTCGATATTGATCATATCAATCTTGGAGACACTTCCAACACATATCGTCACCTCGCCCTAAGCTAGTCTCCGTTACTCTGCAGCTCCTGCTTCAAGTTACTAATATTAGCAACTGAATCGGTATCAAATACCCAGACGCTGCTACGAGCACTAGTGAGGTACATATCAATAACATGTATATCAAATATACCTTTGTTCACTTTTCCATCCTTCTTATCCGCCAAATACTTGGGGCAGTTCCGCTTCCAGTGACCAGTTCCTTTGCAGTAGAAGCACTCAGTTTCAGGCTTGGGTCCAACTTTGGGTTTCTTCGTGGGAGCGGCAGCTTGCTTGCCGTTCTTCTTGAAGTTCCCCTTCTTTCCCTTGCCCTTTTTCTTGAAACTAGTGGTCTTGTTAACCATCAACACTTGATGCTCCTTCTTGATTTCTACCTCCTCCGATTTCAGCATCGTGAAGAGCTCGGGAATTGTCTTCTCCATCCCTTGCATATTATAGTTCATCAAGAAGCCTTTATAGCTTGGTGGCAGTGACTGAAGAATTCTGTCAATAACACTCTCAACTGGAAGATCAATTCCCAGCTGAGTCAAGTGGTTGTGGTATCCAGACATTCTGAGTATGTGTTCACTGACAGAAATATTCTCCTCCATCTTACCGCTGAAGAACTTGTTGGAGACTTCATATCTCTCAACCCGGGCATTAGCTTGAAATATCAATTTTAGCTCCTGGAACATCTCATATGCTCCATGGCGTTCAAAACGCTTTTGTAGTCCCGGTTCTAAGACGTAGAGCATGGCACACTGAACTATCAAGTAGTCATCAGATCGAGCCTGCCAGGCGTTCACAACGTCTGCAGTAGCTCCTGCAGCAGGTCCATCACCTAGCGGTGCATCAAGGACATAATCCTTCTGTGCAGCAATGAGGATAATCCTCAAGTTATGGACCTAGTCCGTGTAATTGCTACCATCATCTTTCAACTAAGCTTTCTCTAGGAACGTATCAAAAACAGGGGAGCTACAACGCGAGCTATTGATCTACAACATAATTTGCAAAGACTATCAGGACTAAGTTCATGATAAATTAAGTTCAATTAATCAAATTACTAATGAACTCCCACTTAAATTAACATCCCTCAAGTTAACTAAGTGATACATGATCCAAATCAACTAGCCCATGTCCGATCATCACGTGAGATGGGATAGTCATCAATGGTGAACATCTCCATGTTGATCATATCTACTATATGACTCATGTTCGACCTTTCGGTCTCCAGTGTTCCGAGACCATGTCTGTACATGCAAGGCTCGTCAAGTTTAACCCAAGTATTCTGCTTGTGTAAAACTGGCTTACACCCGTTGTATGTGAACGTAGAATCTATCACACCCGATCATCACGAGGTGCTTCGAAACGACGAACTTTAGCAACGGTGCATACTCGGGGAGAACACTTTTATCTTGAAATTTAGTGAAGGGATCATCTTATAATGCTACCGTCGTTCTAAGCAAAATAAGATGCATAAAGGATAAACATCACATGCAATCAAAATATGTGACATGATATGGCCATCATCATCTTGTGCTTTTGATCTCCATCTCCAAAGCATCGTCATGATCTCCATCGTCACCGGCTCGACACCTTGATCTCCATCGTTGCATCGTGGTCGTCTCGCCAACTATTGCTTCTACAACTATTGCTAACGTATAGCGATAAAGTAAAGCAATTACATGGCGCTTGCATTTCATACAATAAAGAGACAACCATAAGGCTCATGCCGGTTGCCGATAAATTACAAAACATGATCATCTCATACAATAACGTATATCACATCATGTCTTGACCATATCCCATCACAGCATACCCTGCAAAAACAAGTTAGACGTCCTCTACTTTGTTGTTGCAAGTTTTACGTGGATGCTACGGGCTTCTAGCAAGAACCGTTCTTACCTACGGCAGAAAACCACAATGGTGATTTATCAAGTTTGCTGTTTTAACCTTCAACAAGGACCGGCCGCAGTCAAATTTGATTCAACTAAAGTAGGAGAAACAGACACCCGCCAGCCACCTTTATGCAAAACAAGTTGCATGTCTGTCGGTGGAACCGGTCTCATGTACGTGGACATGAAAGGTTGGTCCGCGCCGCTTCATCTTACAATACCGCCGAATCAAAATAAGACGTTGGTGGTAAGCAGTATGGCAATCACCGCCCACAACTCTTTGTGTTCTACTCGTGCATATCATCTACGCATAGACCTGGCTCTGATACCACTGTTGGTGAACGTTGCATGGAAAACAAAAACAATTCTACGCACACGCAAGATCTATCCATGGAGATGCATAGCTACGCGAGGGGGAGTGTGTCTACGTACCCTCGTAGACCATAAGCGGAAGCGTTAGAACAACGCGGTTGATGTCGTCGAACAACTTCACGATCCAACCGACCGAGTACCGAAGGTACGGCACCTCCGCGTTCAGCACACGTTCAGCTCGGTGACGTCCTCGACATCTTGATCCAACAAGACGGCGAGCTAGTGGATGAGTTCCAGCAGCACGACGGCGTGGTGACGGTGATGGTGATGCTATTTCCGCAGGGCTTCGCCCAAGCACTGCGAAAATATGACCGAGGGACGGAACTGTGGAGGGGGGCGCCGCACACGGCTAAGACAATGTTGTGTCTTGTTTGGGGCGCCCCCTCTCCTCTATTTATATATGTGTAGGGGCTTTTAGTAGAAGGAATAGTGCCACGTGAACAGTACCACGTGAACAGTACCACGTGAATAGTACACACGTGGACTTGGACTCCAAAGTCCAATCCTATTCCTACTAGGACTCTCCTTTTTTCCTTCCCTAGCTGCGTGGGCTTTTGAGGACTTGGTGCGCCTGGCCCAATAAGGCCAGGGCGCCTCCGCTTAGCCCATGCCAGCCCTTTTGACATGGTGGACCCACTTGTGGACTTCCGGACCCCTCCGGAATCCTCCGGAACCTTCTGCAAGCTTCCCGGTACAATACCGAAAAAACTGCACCTTTTTCCGAAACCCAAAATATGACTTCCCATATATAAATCTTTACCTCTCGACCATTCCGAGACTCCTCGTGACATTCGGGATCTCATCCGGAACTCCGAACAACATTCGGTTACCAATTCACATAACTCATATAACACTATATCCTCAACGAACGTTAAGCGTGCGGACCCTATGGGTTCGGGAATGATGTAGACATGACCGAGACGCCTCTACGGTCAATAATCAATAGCGGAACCTGGATGCCCATATTGGTTCCTACATATTCCACGAAGATCTTATCGGTCGAACCGCAATGACAACATACGTAATTCCCTTTGTCCGTCGGTATGTTACTTGCCCGAGATTCGATCGTCGGTATCTCCATACCTAGTTCAATCTCGTTACCGGCAAGTCTCTTTACTCATTCCGTAATACATCATCCCGTAACTAACTCCTTAGTCACTTTGCTTGCAAGCTTCTTATGATGTGCATTACCGAGAGGGCCCAGAGATACCTCTCCGAAACACGGAGTGACAAATCCCAGTCTCGATCCATGCCAACTCAACAGACACCTTCGGAGATACCTGTAGAGCATCTTTATGATCACCCAGTTACGTTGTGACGTTTGATAGCACACAAGGTATTCCTCCGGTATCCGGGAGTTGCATGATCTCATGGTCGGAGGAACATGTATTTGACATTCAAGAAAGTAGTAGCAATAAACAGAATGATCATATGCTAAGCTAACGGATGGGTCTTGTCCATCACATCATTCTTCTAATGATGTGATCCCGTTATCAAATGACAACTCATGTCTATGGTTAGGAAACCTTAACCATCTTTGATCAACGAGCTAGTCTAGTAGAGGCTCACTAGGGACACGGTATTTGTTTATGTATTCACACATGTATTTAAGTTTCTGGTCAATACAATTCTAGCATGAGTAATAAACCTTTATCATGAACAAGGAAATATAAAATAATAACAACTTTATTATTGCCTCTAGGGCATATTTCCATCAGCATGTTCTATTTCTACATCGTTATATGGTTGAGCATCAACATGAACATCATCATTTTCATTACCAGATTGTGTCTCAGCATCAGAAATAGAAACATCATTATGATTCTCCGGAGGCTTTTCTACCTCAGGTTCACTAGAAGCATGCAAAGTCCTATCATTTTTCTTTTTCTTTTTCTTCTTAGATGGACTAGGTACATCAATATTATTTCATTGAGAATCTTGTTCAATTCTTTTAGGATGACCTTCAGGATACAAGGGTTCCTGAGTCATTCTACCTTCTCTAGTAACAACTCTAACAGTATGATCATTCTTTTTATTATTCATCTCGTCAAGCAAATCATTTTGTGACTTAGCAATTTGTTCTAGCTGAGTCTGAACCATAGAAGCATGTTTACTCAAGCATTTAACATCATTAGCAGTTCTAAACATCAAATCACTCAAGCGTTCAATCATGATGGCATTCTGTTTTAGTTGATTGCTAACATACATATTAAAGTGTTCCTGTTTAATGATGTAACTATCGAATTCATATAGGCATTGACTAGCAGATTTATTATACGGAATATCACCTTCATCAAATCTAGTGAGAGAATTTACCTCCACTACCTGTGTCGGGATGTCGAGCCCATGTATTTCTTCAATAGGTGGTAAATTCTTAACATCTTCAGCTTTAATACCTTTTTCCTTCATAGATTTCTTAGCTTCTTGCATATCTTCTGGACTAAGGAATAGAATACCTCTCTTCTTCAGAGTTGGCTTAGGTGGTGGTTCAGGAAGTGTCCACTCATTATCATTCTTCAATATATTATTCAATAGTTCTTCAGCCTGCCCAACAGTTCGTTCCCTAAAAACACAACCAGCACAACTATCAAGGTAGTCCCTAGAAGCATCGGTTAGTCCATTATAAAAGATATCAAGTATTTCATTCTTCTTAAGAGGATGATCAGACAAAGCATTAAGTAATTGGAGAAACCTCCCCCAAGCTTGAGGGAGATTCTCTTCATCAATTTGCACAAACTTAAATATTTCCTGTAAAGCAGCTTGTTTCTTATGAGCAGGAAAATATTTTTCAGAGAAGTAATATATCATATCCTGGGGACTACGCACACAACCAGGAGCAAGATTATTAAACCTTTTCTTAGCATAACCCTTTAATGAGAAAGAAAACAACTTAAGAATAGAGTAATAGCGAATTTTTTCCTCATGAGCAAATAGGGTGGCAATATCATTCAACTTAGTAAGGTGTGCCACAACAGTTTCAGTTTCATAACCATGAAAAGGTTCAGATTCAACCAAAGTAATTAACTCTTGATCGACAGAGAATTCATAATCCTTATCAGTAACGAATATGGGAGAGGTGGAAAAATTAGGATCATATTTCATTCTCTCCCTCATAGATTTTTCTTTCATTTTAGCAAGCAATTTTATAACCTCATCTCTATCATTACAAGCAAGAATGGCTCTAGCCATCTCCCTATCAAAGACATGTTCATCAGGTGATTCAACTCTAGTAGGAGAGCTAGGCATAATAGGTGAATCATAGTTTTCTAGAGTTTCAACATTTTTAGCATTCTCAATTTCTTTAGCTTTAGCAAGTTGTTCATTGATGCGTCCATTTTGCATCATGTTTTCCTACTATTATTGATAGTGTTTTTAGTCAATATAACACTTTGTGGAGCAATTCTAATGCCTTTTCTCTCTTAATATGCAAGATTTACACAAGGAGGGAGATTGCCGGCAGCTGGAATTCTGGACCTGAAAAAGCTATGTCAGAGATACCTATTCTGCACATCTCCAAATGAGCTGAAATTTCACGGAGATTTATTTTGGAATAAATAAAAAATACTGGAAGCAAGAAGTACCAGAGGGGGCCATCCAGGTGCCCACGACGCACCAGGGCGTGCCACCCCCCAGGCGCGCCCTGGTGGCTCGTGGGGCCCTTGGCCAGCCTCTGGCCCCCATTTTCTGGTATATAAGGCCATTTGCCCTAGAAAAAATATAGAGAAGACTTTTGGGATGGTGCGCTGCCGTCTCGAGGCGGAACTTGGGCAGGAGCACTTTTGCTCTCCGACGGAGAGATTCTGTCGGGGATACTTCCCTCCGGGAGGGGGAAATCGTCGCCATCGACATCACCAACGATCCTCTCATCGTGGGAGGACCAATCTTCATCAACATCTTCACCAGCACCATCTCATCTCAAACCCTAGTTCATCTCTTGTATTCAATCTTTGTCTCAAAACCTCAGATTGGTACCCGTGGGTTGCTAGTAGTGTTGATTACATCTTGTAGTTGATGCCAGTTGGTTTATTTGGTGGAAGATTATATGTTCAGATCTATTATGCTATTTAATACCCCTCTGATCTTGGACATGAAGATGATTTGTGAGTAGTTACTTTTGTTCTTGAGGATATGGGAGAAGTCTTGTCATAAGTAATCATGTGAATTTGGTATTCGTTCGATATTTTGATGATATGTATGTTGTTGATTCTCTTAGTGGTGTCATGTGAACATCGACTACATGACACTTCACCATCTTTGGGCCTAAGGGAATGCATTGTGGAGTAGTAATTAGATGATGGGTTGCTAGAGTGACAGAAGCTTAAACCCTAGTTTATGCGCTATTCCGTAAGGGGCTGATTTGGATCCATAAGTTTAATGCTATGGTTAGAGTTATCTTAATTCTTCTTTCGTAGTTGCGGATGCTTGTGAAGGGGGGTAATCATAAGTGGGAGGTTTGTTCAAGTAAGAACAGCACCGGTCCACCCACATATCAAATTATCAAAGTAGCGAACGCGAATCAAACCAACATGATGAAAGTGACTAGATGAAATTCCCATGTGTCCTCGAGAATGCTTTACTTATTATAAGAGATCGTTCCGGCTAGTCCTTTGCTATAAAAAGGATTGGGCCACCTTGCTGCACTCTTTGTTACTATTGCTACTTGTCACTTGTTACAAATTATCTTGCTATCAAACTACTTGTTACCGATAATTTCAGTGCTTGCAGAAAATACCTTGCTGAAAACCGCTTGTCATTTCCTTCTGCTCCTCATTGGGTTCGACACTCTTACTTATCGAAAGGAGTACGATTGATCCCCTATACTTGTGGGTCATCAAGACTCTTTTCTGGCGCCATTGCCGGGGAGTGAAGCACCTTTGGTGAGTGGAATTTGGTAAGGAAACATTTATATTACGTGCTGAAATTTACTGTCACTTGTCACTATGGAAAGTAATCCTTTGAGGGGTTTGTTTGGGGTATCTTCACCTCGACCAGAAACACAAATAGTTGCTCCTCAACCTACTACACCTACTGAAAATATTTCATATGAAATTCCTCCGGGTATGATAGAGAAACTGCTAACTAATCCTTATGCAGGAGATGGAACGGTACATCCTGATATGCACTTGATCTATGTGGATGAAATTTGTGGATTGTTTAAGCTTGCAGGTTTATCCGGAGATGGAGTTAAGAAGAAAGTATTCCCGTTCTCTTTGGAGGGAAAGGCTTTGACATGGTATAGGCAATGTGATGATACAGATACATGGGACTGGAACCGATTGAAACTGGAATTCCATCAGAAATTTTATCCTATGCATTTGGTTCATCGTGATCATAATTATATATATAATTTTTGGCCTCGTGAAGGAGAAAGCATCGCTCAAGCTTGGGGAGGCTTTAGTACATGATGTACACATGCCCCAACCATGAGCTCTCAAGAGAAATTATCTTACAGAATTTTTATGCTCGGCTTTCTCATGATAATCAAACCATGCTTGATTCTTCTTCGACTGGCTCCTTTATGAAGAAAACTATTGAATTCAGATGGGATCTTCTGGAAAGAATTAAACGCAACTCTGAAGATTGGGAACTTGACAAAGGTAATGAGTCAGGTATATTACTAGAGTTCGATTGTGTTAAATCTTTTATGGTTACCGATGCTTTTCGTAAGTTTAGCACTAAATATGGACTTGACACTGAGATAGTAGCTTCCTTTTGTGAATCATTTGCTACTCATGTTGACCTCCCTAAGGATAAATGGTTTAAATATCATCCCCCTGTTAAAGAAAAGATTGAAGAACCCGTCAGTGTTAAAGAAGAAACAATTGTTTACCATGTTGATCCAGTTGTGCCTACTGCTTATATTGAGAAACCACCTTTTCCTGTTAGGATTAAGGAACATGCTAAAGTTTCAACTGTGGTTAACAAAAGTAATATTAGAGCACCTAGACCCTCCGAACAAATTAAAGTTGAACCTAATATTGCTATGGTTAAAGATCTCTTGGTCGATAATATAGATGGGCATGTTATTTACTTCTGTGATGAAGCAGCTAGAATTGCTAAACCAGATCCTAAAGATAAAAACAGACCTGTAGTAGGCATGCCTGTTGTCTCTGTTAAAATAGGAGATCATTGTTATCATGGCTTATGTGATTTGGGTGCTAGTGTGAGTGCTATTCCGTTTACCTTATACCAAGAAATTATGAATGATATTGCACCTGTTGAAATAGAGGACATTGATGTTACTATTAAGCTTGCAAACAGAGAAACCATTACACAACTTGGGATCGTTAGAGATGTTGAAGTCTTGTGTGGAAAAATAAAATACCCTACTGATTTTCTAGTCCTCGGTTCTCCACAAGACGATTGTTGTCCCATTATATTTGGTAGACCTTTCTTGAACACTGTTAATGCCAAGATTGATTGCACTAAAGAAACTGTTAGTGTTGATTTCGGTGGTACATCTCATGAGTTTAATTTCTACAAGTTTCGTAGACAACCTCATGATAAATAATTGCCTAGTAAAGATGAAATTATTGGTCTTGCTTCTATTGTCGTACCTCCTACTGATCCGTTAGAAAAATATTTGCTAGACCATGAAAACGATATGCATATGAATGAAAGAAATGAAATAGATAAGATGTTCTTTGATCAACCACCTATACTTAAACACAATTTGTCGGTTGAAGCTCTTGGAGGCCCTCCTCCACCTAAGGGTGATCCTGTATTTGAATTGAAGCAATTGCCTAATAAATTGAAATATGCTTATCTTGATGAAAAGAAGATATATCCTGTTATTATTAGTGCTAACTTTTCAGAGCATGAAGAAAAGAGATTACTTAAAACTCTGAGGAAGCACCGAGCTGCTATTGGATATACTCTTGATTATCTTAAGGGCATTAGTCCCACTCTATGTCAGCACAAAATTAATATGGAGCCTGATGCTAAACCAGTTGTCGACCACCAACGACGATTAAATCCTAAGATGAAAGAGGTGGTAAGAACTAAAATATTAAAGCTTCTGGAAGCAGGTATAATCTATCCCATAGCTGGTAGTAGATGGGTAAGTCCAGTTCATTGTGTCCCTAAGAAAGGAGGTATCACCATTGTTCCTAATGATAAAAATGAACTCATTCCACAAAGAATTGTAACTGGCTATAGGATGGTAATTGATTTTAGAAAATTAAACAAAGCTACTAGAAAAGATCATTACCCCTTACCTTTTATTAATCAAATGTTAGAAAGATTATCTAAGCATACACACTTTTGTTTCCTAGATGGTTAATCTGGTTTTTCTCAAATACCTGTATCACAACCCAATCAAGAGAAACCACCTTTACTTGTCCTTTTAGAACTTATGCTTATAGACGTATGCCTTTTGGTTTATGAAATGCACCTACTACCTTTCAAAGATGTATGACTGCTATATTCTCTGACTTTTGTGAAAAGATTGTTGAGGTTTTCATGGATGATTTTTCCGTTTACGGAACTTCTTTTGATGATTGCTTAAGCAACCTTGATCGAGTTTTGCAGAGATGTGAAGAAACTAATCTTGTCTTGAATTGGGAGAAGTGCCACTTTATGGTGAATGAAGGTATTGTCTTGGGGCAAAAAAATTCTGAAAGAGGTATTGAAGTTGATAAAGCTAAGGTTGATGCTATTGAGAAAATGCCATGTCCTAAAGATATTAAAGGTATAAGAAGTTTCCTTGGTCATGCTGGTTTCTATAGGAGGTTTATTAAAGACTTCTCTAAAATTTCTAGGCCTCTTACCAATCTTTTGCAAAAAGATGTTCCATTTGTTTTTGATGATGATTGTCTAGAAGCCTTTGAAACACTTAAGAAAGAGTTAACCACTTCACCTATTGTTCAACCACCTGATTGGAACATGCCTTTTGAAATTATGTGTGATGCTAGTGATTATGCTATTGGTGCTGTTCTGGGACAGAGAGTTGTTAAGAAATTAAATGTTATCCATTATGCTAGTAAAACTCTAGACAGTGCCGAAAGAAATTATGCTACTACTAAAAAAGAATTTCTAGCAGTTGTGTTTGCATGTGATAAATTCAGATCTTATATAGTTGATTCTAAAGTAACTATTCACACCGATCATGCTGCCATTAAATATCTTATGGAAAAGAAAGATGCTAAACCTAGACTCATTAGGTGGGTTTTATTGCTACAAGAATTTGACTTGCATATTATTGATAGAAAGGGAGCTGAGAATCCCGTAGCAGATAATTTGTCTAGAATGGAAAATGTTCTTGATGAACCACTACTTATTAATATTGATTTTCCTGATGAACAATTAGCTGTCATAAATGCTTCTCGTAATACTCCATGGCATGCGGACTATGCTAATTATATTGTTGCTAAATTTATAGCACCTAGTTTCACATACCAACAAAAGAAAAAGTTCTTCTATGATTTAAGACATTACTTTTGGGATGACCCACATCTTTATAAAGAAGGAGTAGATGGTATTATTAGACGTTCTATACCTGAGCATGAACAGGAACAAATCCTACGGAAGTGTCATTCCGAGGCTTACGGAGGACACCATGCGGGAGACAGAACTGCACATAAGTTATTACAATCTGGATTCTATTGGCCTACTCTTTTCAAGGATGCTCGTAGGTTTGTCTTATCTTGTGATGAATGTCAAAGAATTGGTAATGTTGGTAGACGGCAGGAAATGCCTATGAATTATTCACTTGCTATTGAACAATTTGATGTTTGGGGATTTGATTATATGGGACCCTTTCCTAAATCCAATGGGTATACTCATATTTTAGTTGCTGTTGATTACGTTACTAAGTGGGTAGAAGCTATTCCAACTAGTAGTGCTGATCATAACACTTCTATTAAAATGCTTAAAGAAGTTATTTTCCCGAGCTTTGGAGTCCCTAGATATTTAATGACTGATGGTGGTTCACATTTTATTCATGGTGCATTCCGTAAATTGCTTGCTAAATATGATGTCAACCATAGAATTGCATCTCCCTATCACCCTCAAACTAGTGGTCAAGTAGAATTTTGCAATAGAGAAATAAAATTAATTTTTCAAAAAACCGTCAATAGATCTAGAAAGAATTGGTCTAAGAAACTCGATGATGCATTATGGGCTTATAGAACTGCTTATAAAAATCCTATGGTTATGTCTCCTTATAAAATGGTTTATGGAAAAGCATGTCATTTACCTCTTGAGTTAGAACATAAAGCATATTGGGCAATTAAAGAACTCAATTACGATTTTGAACTTGCCGGTGAAAAGAGGTTATTTGATATTAGCTCCTTAGATGAATGGAGAACCCAAGCTTATGAAAATGCCAAATTGTTTAAAGAAAAAGTTAAAAGATGGCATGATAGAAGAATTCAAAAATAGGAATTTAAAGTGGGTGAGCAAGTTCTATTGTACAATTCTCGTTTGAGATTCTTTGCAGGAAAACTTCTCTCTAAATGGCAAGGACCGTATATCATCGAAGAAGTTTATCGCTCCGGAGCCATCAAAATAAACAACTCTGAAGGCACTAATCCGAGAGTGGTGAATGGGCAAAGAATTAAGCACTATATTTCAGGTACCCCTATTAATGATGAAATTAATATTATTGAAACAATTACAATGGAAGAATACATAAGAGAGACCTTCCGGAACGCTCCAGAACCATGAAAAGGAAGAGGTACGTGATACGGTAAGTAAACCGACTCCAAAAATTCCATAAAAATACTTTCTGTCAGTTTTGGAATATTAGAAAAAATACAAAATTAAGAAACAGCCGAGGGGACCCACCTGGTGCCCACGAGGCACCAGGGCGCGCCACCCCCCCAGGCTCGTGGGCCCCTCGTGAGCCTTCTTGACTCCGTTTTTCTTCTGGATTACTTGTTTTGCAAGATAAAATTCTTTATATATACTCCCGGACGTTTTAACCACCGTATCGTAGAAATCTCCTTTGTTCTTATTTCGTGCTATTTTTCTGACAGATCTAGATCGCATTGGCTCCCCAAAATCTCTGTGCCAAGCACCGCATTGTGCAACCATCGCCGGGCAAATGCCCCTGCAGCGAGGTTTACTACGAGTTGTCGTCGGGAGAAGAAGACAATGGCAAGGAGGACAAGGTTGAGGAAGTTGCAGGAGCCCAAGCTCCGGAAGGAGGGCAAGCCATCCCCATGGAGGAGACCACAGAGAAGGGAGATATCCTTCAACCTTTATATGATCATCTCTCCCCATCCGTAATTGAAGCCCTAAGAGTCTTTGAAATAGTTAGTGCTCAGAATACATCTCTCACTCATGAAGTTATTTTGTTGGAAGAGCAAAACATCGCCCTTCGGAGCATCAATCGCAGATTGATGTATCTGCTTGAGCTGAAGGACAAGCTCGCCACTTCATCACCACCACCATCACCGAAGAAGGAAACTTGAGTACATGGGTATGGGCACTCCCCTTGGCTTGTGCCAAGCTTGGGGGAGGTGCCCCGGTATCGTATCACCATCACTTTTGCTATCTTTACCTATTTTTAGTTCGATCCTTAGTTATTTCGTGATTTAGTTGAATAAAAGTTTAGTATGATCTATTTTCGAGTGCTAGCTTCGTGATCTATCTATGTAATCGAGTTGGGAGTTATATAATAAAGAGTAGTTTGAGTTTTTGCTTCTTTACTTTCATGTTTCAATCTTAGCAATGAAAATAATGAAAGAGATCATATGCTAATCTTATGGAAAGTAATGACATTACATAAGAAAATTATAAGTGGTAAAACTTATTGGAAGTTAACAAACATAGCATTAGTCAATGATGCAATTCATGAAAGAATTAATAAGGGAAGAAATTTTTTACATGCAAATATACTATCTTGGACATCTTTTATGATTGTGAGCCCCCATTAAGTATTTTATGTCAAATTGTTGATGTTGGACAAGGAACACAACGTAATGAGTTAGGTTTGCTTATATTCACATAGAATTTATATTGTTATAGATCCTCCAACATGTGGTTCTTGCCCAATATCTTTGCTAGCCAAGAATCTGCACCAAGTAGAGATACTACTTGTGCATCCAAAACCCTTAAACCCAGTTTCATGTCATGAGAGTCCACTATATCTACCTATGGATTGAATAAGATCCTTCAAGTAAGTTGTCATCGGTGCAAAAAGCAATAAAAATTGCCTCTAAATATGTCTGAACTTTTATTGTAAGGGAAAATAAGCTTTGTACGAACTTGTGATAGTAAAGAAATAAAAGCGACGGACTGCATAATAAAGGTTGCTATCACAAGGGGCAATATAAAGTGACGTTCTTTGCATTAAGAGCTTGTGCATCCAACAACAAAAAGCGCATGACAACCTCTGCTTCCCTCTGTGAAGGGCCTATCTTTTACTTTTATGTATTTACTTTTTATGCAAGAGTCAATAGTGTTCTCCCCTATTCCTTTTTATTTTTCTCTTTTGCAAGCATCATGTGGTGGGGAAAGCTCTAGTCATATATATCCAGTTGGATATGAGTGATCATGAGTCATTATTGTTGACATCACCCTTGAGGTGAATGAGTTGGGAGGCGAAATTATAAGCCCCTATCTTTCTATGTGTCTAGCTGAAACTTTTTGCTCCATATATATGTTGTGAGTGTTAGCAATCATAGAAGACTATATGATGGTTGAGTATGTGGACTTGCTTTAAAGCTCCTACATGAGACCCTTCCTACAAATATGATGAATTGCAATTGCATTGTTGACTGAGAACATAGTTTTTTAGTTTTCAAGAAAGTTTATGCCTTATAGTTCATTGTTGTGATGAATTGTTACTTGATCATGAGAAGTTTTATGATAATAAATATTGCTGTTATAATAATGATCATGATGCTACTATGTCCGTATTTTGTTTTTATCGACACCTCTCTCTCTAAACATGTGGACATGATTATCGATATCGGCTTTTGCTTGAGGACAAGCGAGGTCTAAGCTTGGGGGAGTTGATACGTGCATTTCGCATCAAGTTTTCCTACTGTTATTTATAGTGTTTTTAATCAATATAACACTTTGTGGAGCAATTCTAATGCCTTTTCTCTCTTAATATGCAAGATTTACACAAGGAGGGAGATTGCCGGCAGCTGGAATTCTAGACCTGAAAAAGCTATGTCAGAGATACCTATTATGCACATCTCCAAATGAGCTGAAATTTCATGGAGATTTATTTTGGAATAAATAAAAAATAGTGGAAGCAAGAAGTACCAGAGGGGGCCACCCAGGTGCCCACGAGGCACCAGGGCACGGCACCCCCCCACCCCAGGCATGCCCTGGTGGCTCGTGGGGCCCCTGGCCAGCCTCTGGCCCCCATTTTGTGGTATATAAGGCCATTTGCCCTAGAAAAAATAGAGAGAAGACTTTTGGCATGGTGCGCCGCCGTCTCGAGGCGGAACTTGGGCAGGAGCACTTTTGCTCTCCGGCGAAGAGATTCTGCCGGGGATACTTCCCTCCGGGAGTGGGAAATCAAAGCCATCGACATCACTAACGATCCTCTCATCGTGGGAGGACCAATCTTCATCAACATCTTCACTAGCACCATCTCATCTCAAACCCTAGTTCATCTCTTGTATTCAATCTTTGTCTCAAAACCTCATATTGGTACCTGTGGGTTGCTAGTAGTGTTGATTACATCTTGTAGTTGATGCTAGTTGGTTTATTTGGTGGAAGATTATATGTTCAGATCTATTATGCTATTTAATACCCCTCTGATCTTGGACATGAAGATGATTTGTCAGTAGTTACTTTTGTTCTTGAGGACATGGGAGAAGTCCTGTCATAAGTAATCATGTGAATTTGGTATTCATTCGATATTTTGATGATATGTATGTTGTTGATTCTCTTAGTGGTGTAATGTGAACGTCGACTACATGACACTTCACCATCTTTGGGCCTAAGGGAATGCATTGTGGAGTAGTAATTAGATGATGGGTTGCCAGAGTGACAAAAGCTTAAACCCTAGTTTATGCGCTATTCCGTAAGGGACTAATTTGGATCCATATGTTTAATGCTATGGTTAGAGTTATCTTAATTCTTCTTTCGTAGTTGCGGATGCTTGCGAAGGGGGGTAATCATAAGTGGGAGGTTTGTTCAAGTAAGAACAGCACCCAAGCACCGGTCCACCCACATATCAAATTATCAAAGTAGAGAACGCGAATCAAACCAACATGATGAAAGTGACTAGATGAAATTCCCATGTGTCCTCGAGAACGCTTTACTTATTATAAGAGATCGTTCCGGCTTGTCCTTTGCTATAAAAAGGATTGGTCCACCTTCCTGCACTCTTTGTTACAATTGCTACTTGTCACTTGTTACAAATTATCTTGCTATCAAACTAGTCGTTACCGATAATTTCAGTGCTTGCAGAAAATACCTTGCTGAAAACCGCTTGTCATTTCCTTCTGCTCCTCGTTGGGTATGACACTCTTACTTATCGAAAGGACTACGATTGATCCCCTATACTTGTGGGTCATCATTCATCAAGAAATTCACCAAGTGGCACAGTATTATCAAGCATAGTACTAGCATCATCATAAGTATCATTCATAGCAGAAGTAGTATCATCAATAACTTGCGACATATCAGAATGAATAGCAAGTGGTTGTGTCACAAGCCTACTCAAAACAGAAGGTGTATCAAGTGCGGAGCTAGATGGCAGTTCCTTACATCCCCGCGTCTTAGATGCAACGATCTTGGTCTTAGCGTCTTTCAGATTCTTCATAGTGATCAATAAATATAAATCCCAAGTGACTCAACAAATAGAGCTATGCTCCCCGGCAACGGCGCCAGAAAAAAGGTATTGTTAACCCACAAGTATAGGGGATCGCAACAGTTTTCACGGGTAGTATTTCACCCAGATTTATTGATTCAACACAAGGGGAGCCAAAGAATATTTGCAAGTATTAGCAGTTGAGTTGTCAATTCAACCACACCTGGAGATGAAATATCTGCAGCAAAGTATTTAGTAGCACAGTAATATGAGAGTTTTGATAGCAGTAGCAACAGTAACACTAGTAACGGTAACAGTAACAGTAGCAGTTTTGTAGCAAGTGTAAAGCAGTAGCAACAAAGTAACTTAGCAGAAACCAATATGAGAAAGTCGTAGGCATTGGATCGGTGATGATAATTATGTTGGATGATATTCATCATATAACAGTCACAACCTAGGGCAATACACAATAGCTCCAATTCATCAATGTAATGTAGGCATGTATTCCGTATATAGTCATAAGTGATTATAATAAGAACTTGCATGACATCTTTTGTCCTACCCTCCCGTGGCAGCGGGGTCCTTAAGGAAACTAAGGGATATTAAGGCCTCATTTTAATAGAGAATCGGAACAAAGCATTAGAACTTAGTGAATACATGAACTCCTCAAACTACGGCAATCATCGGAAAGAATCCCAATTATTGTCACCTTGGGGTATGCGGATCATGACACGTAATAGGTGCATATAACTTGCAAGATAGGATCAAGAACACAAATATATTCATGAAAAAATGAAGGGTTCAGATCTGAAATCATGGCACTCGGGCCCTAGTGACAAGCATTAAGCATAGCAAAGTCATAGCAACATCAATCTCAGAACATAGTGGATACTAAGGATCAAAGCCCTAACAAATTGACTCGATTACATGATAAATCTCATCCAACCCGTCACCGTCCAGCAAGCCTATGAAGGAATTACTCACGCCCGGTGGTGAGCATCATGAAATTGGTGATGGAGGATGGTTGACGATGACGACGGCGTCGAATCCCCCTCTCCGGAGCCCTGAACGGACTCCAGATCAGCCCTCCCGATGAAGAACAGGAGGTGGCAGCGGCTCCGTATCGTAAAACGCGATGAAACTTCTTCTCTTATTTTTTTTATCGGGGAAATAGAATTTATAGTGTTGGAATTAGGTCAGACGGCCGCCTGTGGTCCCCACAAGGCACCACGGCGCGCCCTAGGGGGGGTCGCGCCCTGCTGCCTTGTGAGCAGCAGGTGGCCCCACTTCTGTTGATTCTTGCGCCAATAATTTTTATATATTCCATAAAAATTCTCCAAAAAGTTTCGTCCAAATCCAAGAACTTTGATTTCTGCACAAAAACAACACCATGGCAATTCTGCTGAAAACAGCATCGGTCCGGGTTAGTTTCATTCAAATCATGCAAATTAGAGTCCAAAACAAGAGCAAAAGTGTTTGGAAAAGTAGATACGACGGAGATGTATCAGCGAATGGCCGGGGATCAGACCCACCTCCTTATACAAGCGCAGGCGGTTACCGTCCACCCTAACAATCAGCCCACATCTCTGAACGGTGACATCTGAAGAGCTTTCGGGAGAATCGTACGACGCCGAGTGCCTATAACTTATCCCGCGTGGTGGTTAGTGCGAAAAGGCCAGAGGCCTACTCAGATCATATATCCAAACCCATTAGTGTGTTGGGAGCTCGCGGTGACAATCAGTGATCCTGTCGCCCCGTCTCGCGGACTTACGACAAGGGCCAGGCCCATCCCTCTCTAGGGCAGTCTGCCTGCCCGGCCGTGCCGCGTAATTATCGCGCGGGTAACCTGACAGTCATCCCGACTTCAGTAACTCTCGCGGGTACCCCTTGGGGTCGACCCGACTTCAACAAGGGACTGAGGTAAAGTCAAGGTATCCGTGTGTCCATAACATCAAGGGGGAAATCCGAGGAATCACCCTCGATGGATTCCTTCTCGATGTATCCGTCAAGGTGAACTTGGAGGAATCATCCTCGATGGGTTCACACTTGAGGGGTTGCACGACAGAGTCATCATCGGAGGTGGTGAATGAGGAATCACCCTCTGTAATCCACAGCCGATTAGCTACACTACAGATATATCATCAGGAGTGAGGTAAGAGGTATCACCCTCGGCACTCGATAGTAGCTCTGCAGAGTCATACAACTAAGGGGGAGTGCGGTGGTGTGCTCGGTCTTAGTATGTCGATCACATGGATCGAGTCATCCGGAAGCAAAGCATGGCAACACGGACAAGGGTGTGGGGCCACTGATGGATCACTAACCAGCCTATACTAAGCATATAGGACAACAGGTAAAGTATCAACAACAGGTTACAAAATCAGGCTACGCATCACAATAGGAGCTATCGAATAACAGTAGCAAAATCTAATGCAAGCATGGGAGAGAAAGAACGGGCAATATAGGAATGGTCAAGGGGGTTTTGCTTGCCTGGAAGCTCTGCTGAGAGGGGCTGGACGTCAGGGGCATAGTCATACTCGGGAGCAGCGTCAATCTCGGAATCTACCGAAGAGAAGAGGGGGAAGAAACAATAAATACAAAGCAAACAAATGGATCACAATGCATGACATGGCAATATGCTGTGCTGGGGGTGACCTAATGCGGTGCTAAGTGTTACAGACGGAGCGGAAAAATATCTGGGAATATTTTCCCGGCTTTAGGCAATTATCGGACAGACGGTCCGGAGGGGAAGGTTCCAATTTTGCAATGTTGGAGGCATGTGACAGGCATATTCAGATTCGTCTTATTTTTCTGAACATTTTTCATATATAAATTATTTTCATCCGAGTTACGGTTGAATTTATATGAATTTTCGAAATTTTAAACAATTTCTGGAATTTCTGGAATTAATCCAAACTCAAAAATAAATGGGAAATTGCTATGGGTACACAGAGAGTGTACCCCACCTTGTGCACGTGTGGCTGATAGTGGGGTCCAGTTGACTGGGTCAACAGTCCAGTCAGCAGAGGCTGACAATGGGCCAGGGTGGCTGAGTCAGCGGGTCAGCGTTGACCCATTGACTGGTCAACTGGGCCCGTGGGACCCAGCTGCCAGTGACCCAGGGGGGCCTAGTGGTAGGCCATGTCACCGCCGGCACCGGAGAGAGCTCCGGCGACCAAAAATCACGGCGGCGTGCCTCGGACCTCGTCGGAACTCGTCTACAGAGGGCCATTTCGAGCGCGGCCGGGCTCGTTCGGAATCAGGCAAAATGGCGGGTCAAGTGGTGGCAGCGGCAGCGGCTGGAGTGGCCTGCAACGGCGCCGGCGATGAGCAGAGGCGGCGGCTGGAGCACGGGGTGCTCGGGATCGAGGCTAGGGAGCACGGCAAGCGGCGCTGGGGGCAGCGTTGGCCTCCTGGAGGCGTGCTGAGCACAACGCGGGGCTCGGACGCGAGATGTGTGTGCGGTGGCCACGGTGGTGATGCAAATCGCGGCAACGAGCTTGGGCAACAATGGCGGCAGTGGCTGCGGTTCGAGATCGAGCCCAAGCGGAGAAGTGAGAGGCGCAGGAGCTCACCGAGAGGCTCAAGAAAGGCCGGCGAAGGGTTAGAAGCAGCAGTGGTGGTGCAGTTCATCGGAGAGGCACCGGCGATGAAGAGGAAGAAGCGTTCGATCCGCTCGATGCAGGCCTTCCCAACGCGAGATGACCGTTTTAGTCGAAGTAGAGGAGGCAGGTGAAGCTCCCGGCGAGATCTTGGTCGACGGGGGAGACGATGGCCATGCTAACGAGCTCGGCCATGGCGACGGCAGTGGCGGTTTTGTGCGGGGAGAAGAGAGCGAGCGAGGCAGAGGGGGGGGGGAGATCTTGGCGTGTCCAGGGTGTCGGCATTGGCGTTCTTATCCTCTCTATGGCGACTGTAGCGACGCGGGCGGCAGATGTCTACTACACAACTTATTCTTGTAGACTCGTGTTGGGCCTCCAAGCGTAGAGTTTTGTAGGACAGTAGCAATTTTCCCTCAAGTGGATTAGCTAAGGTTTATCAATCCGTGGGAGGCATAGGATGAAGATGGTCTCTCACAAACAACCCAGCAATCAAATACAAGAAATCTCTTATGTCCCCAACACACCCAATACAATGGCAAATTGTATAGGTGCACTAGTTCGGCGAAGAGATGGTGATACAAGTGTAGTATGGATAGTAGATATAGGTTTTTGTAATCTGAAAATAAAAAAACAGCAAGGTAGCAAGTGATAAAACGGAGCACAAACGGGATTGATATGCTTAGAAACAAGGCCGAGGGTTCATACTTTCACTAGTGCAATCTCTCAACAATGCTAACATAATTGGATCATATAACAATCCCTCAACGTGTGACAAAGAATTACTCCAAAGTTCCTATTAGCGGAGAACATAAGATAGAAATTGTTGTAGGGTACGAAACCACCTCAAAGTTATCTTTTTCGATCAATCTATTAAGCCATCCCTATAAGTGTCATGAACAGCCCTAGAGTTCGTACTAAAATAACACCATATGATACGCATCAACCAACTCTAATGTCACCTAGATACTCCAATGTCACCACAAGTATCCGTGAGTTGATTATTCGATATGCATCAAACAACTTCAGATCATAATATTCAATCCACACAAAGAACTTCAAAGAGTGCCCCGAGATTTCTACCGGAGAAAGTCGGACGAAAACGTGCATCAACCCCTATGCAAAGATTACCCCAATGTCACCTCGGGAATCCGCGAGTTGAATGCCAAAACATACATCAAGTGAATCAATATAATACCCCATTGTCACCACGGGTATTCATATGCAAGACATACATCAAGTGTTCTCAAATCCATAAAAGTATTCAATCCGATAATGGTGAAACCTCAAAGGTAAAAACTCAATTCATCACAACAAGATAGAGAGGGAGAAACACCATATAATCCAACTATATTAACAAAGCTCGCGGTACATCAAGATCGTGCCAAATCAAGAACATGAGAGAGAGAGATCAAACACATAGCTACTAGTACATACCCCTAGCCTCAAGGGTGAACTACTCCCTCCTCGTCATGGAGACCGCCGGGATGATGAAGATGGCCTCCGGTGATGATTCCCCCCTCTGACAGGGTGCCGAAAAAGGGCTCCAGATGAGATCGCTTCGGAACAGAGGCTTGCGGCTGTGTAAAAACTCATCTAGGTTAACTTTCGGGGGTTTATGAATATATATGATTTTTCAGCGTTGGAATAACGCAAAGAGGTTCCACATGGGGCCCACGAGGCACCAGGGCGCGCCTGGGGCGTGGCGCACCCTGGTGGCTTGTGGGGCCCTTGTGGGTCTTCTGCTGCTCCCCCGAAGCTTCCTGGGTCTGTTTCCTTCCAGAAAAAATCGTCAAAAAGTTTCGCTGCATTTGGACTTCATTTGATATGGATTTTCTAGAAAACCAAAAACAAGCAGAAAACAGCAACTGGCACTGGGCACTAGGTCAATATGTTAGTCCATAAAAATCATATAAAAGCCATATAAAAGTGTACCAAAATCATACAAAACTATAATAAACATGGCATGAATACTTCATAAATTATAGATACGTTGGAGACGTATCAGCATCCCCAAGCTTAATTCCTGCTCGTCCTCGAGTTGGTAAATGATAAAAGAAATAATTTATGAAGTGTGAATTCTAGCATAGTGCATAAGTTTGATCAATAATAATTGCAATCTATTCTAGCATCAATATATATCATAAACAGTAGCTCATCTCATAAAACTTCTCATGATCAAGTAGCAAGCTATTCACATGTTTAAAGTATAGACCATAAACTTTCTTGAAAACCAACAAACTATGTTCTCAGTCATCAAACAATTGCAATTCATCTTATTTTCAGGAAGGTCTATGTAAGAGCTTTAATTTAGCAAATTCCACATACTCAACTATCATTTAGTCTTCCATGATTGCTGACACTCAAAGCATATTTTTAGAACAAACCGTTTCAGTCAAACTCATAGGAAGATAGGGGCTTAATGTTTCGCCTCCCAACTTATTTATCTCAGGGATAATGTCAACAATAATAACTCATGATCACCTATATTCAACTGGATATATGTCCCTGGATCTTTCCCTACCACATGATGCTTGCCAACTTAGAGAATAATTGAGGTTGAAATGAGAAGAAATAATATTGACTCTTGCATAAAAGTAAATACATAAAAGTAAATACATAAAAGTAAAAGATTGGCCCTTCACAGAGGGAAGTAGAGGTTGTCATGCACTTTTTATTTTTGGATGTGCAAGCTCTTAATGCAAAGGAATGTCACTTTATATTGCCCCTTGTGATAGCAACCATTATTATGCAGTCCGTCGCTTTTATTTCTTCACCATCACAAGTTTGTACAAAGCTTATTTTCCCTTACAATAAAAGATCATACATATTTAGGAGCAATTTTTATTGCTTTTGCACCGATGACAACTTACTTGAAGGATCTTGTTCAATCCATAGGTAGATATAGTGGACACTCATGGCAAGAAACTAGGTTTAAGGGTTTTTGGATGCACAAGTAGTATCTCTACTTAGTATGAATTTTTGGCTAGCAAAAGATCCTAAGCAAGCACCACATGTTAGAGGATCCATAACAATATAACTTCTATGTGAATATAAACAAACATAACTCATTACGTTGTCTTCCTTGTCCAACGTCAACTACTCGATCAAGCTTGAAAATAATTAATGGGGGATCACAATCATAGAAGATTTCCAAGATAGTATATTTATATGTGAAATCTCTCTTCCTTCAACATTCTTTCATGAATTGTTCAAGTGACCAATGCTATGTTTGCTAACTTTCAATAAATTTTACCACTTATACTTCTTATCTGTGAAGTCACTACTCGCCATGGGACAAGCATATGAAGCACATGTAATTTCAACTTTATGATATTCAATTCATTCAACAATTTACTCATAGGATATAAGTGAAGAACAAGAGTAAATGACAAACTACTCCAAAAAGATATAAGTGAAGACCAAATGAGTAGTTAAGTAAATAGGTAGCTATGTGAGGATTCTCTCTCATTTAAAAATTTCAGATATTAAGTATTTTATTCAAACAACAAAGAAAAAAAATGACATTCCAAGAATAGCACATCTCATGTGAAGAAGCAAAAACTTAGGCTCAACCAAGACTAACCGATAATTGCTGATGAAGAAAGGTGGGATGCCTACCGGGGCATCCCCAAGCTTAGATGCTTGAGACTTCTTGAAATATTATATTGGGATGCCTTGGTCATCCCCAAGCTTGAGCTCTTGTGTCTCCTTAATTCCTCTCATATCACGGTTTCTCTAAATCTTAAAAACTTCATCCACATAAAACTCAACAAGAACTCGTGAGATAAGTTAGTATAAATCAACTCAAAACCTTAACATTCTCTACTGTAACAAATCACTAAAATTATAATTAAACATTGAATACAAAATTCCTCTGCATTTTTAATACTCCTATCCACAAATAGAAATATTAAACAAGCAAACATATGCAAACAATGCAACTATAACAGCAATCTGCCAAAACAGGACAGTCTTTAAAGGGTGAATAAGAATTCATACTTCCCTAACTCCAAAAATTCTGAAAAATTACCAAGTGACATAGGACTCATGCATGATTACTTCTTAAAAATTTCAGATTTTTATCATGTTCTGACTATTCAGGAATATTCTGAACATAACAGAAAACTTTCTGTTTTCAAACAGTAACACATAAACTTGCAAACTGGGCATGGTAAAGGCTATAATTGGCATTTTATTGAACTAAAAGATAAAAAACATGATTATTGATAGCAGCAAGAAAATCTCAACAAAATAAAATGATGCTCCAAGCAAAACTCATATTATGTGACAAATAAAAATATAGCTCCAAGTGAGGTTACCAATAATGTTGAAGACGAAAGAGGGAATGCCTTCAGGGGCATCCCCAAGCTTAGTTGCTTGGGTCTTCCTTGAATATTACCTTGGGGTTCCTTGGGAATCCCCAAGCTTAGGGTTTTGCCACTCCTTATTCTCCTCATATCGATATCTCACCCAAAACTTGAAAACTTTAATCATACAAAACTTAACGGAACTTCGTGAGATAGGTTAGTATGATAAAAATAAATCATCCACTTAGGTACTGTCAAGACAAGATTCATAATTGTTCTCACATAATTCCTACTGTATTCTATCATTTCCACAATTTATATTACTCAATATAAGCCATGGAAACACTAAAACACTATGCATCGAAAACAGAATTTGTGAAAAAGAGAACAGCGTGTAGTAAGCGATTTAAAAACCATACTTCTGTACCTCCAAAAATTCTGAAAAATTAGAAAAACGTAAAAAAATTGTAAACCAATGCTCTGTAAAAATTTCAGAATTTTCTCAATCTCCTGTACAGAATAGAAATTCCAGCACTGAACGCAAAAGTTTATGTTTTTGCACAGAATCGAATCAACAAGTATCCACACTATCCCAAAGGCTTTACTTGGCACATTATTAAAAGAAAACATATAAAACATGATTAGTACAGTAGCTTAATCATGTGGACACACAAAAACAGTAGGTAAAAATATTGGGTTGTCTCCCAACAAGTGCTTTTCTTTAATGCCTTTTAGCTAGGCATGATGATTTTAACGATGCTCACATAAAAATAAAGAATTGGAACATAAAGAGAGCATCATGAATCATATGTTCCTCTCTCATAATAATTTTCAGTAGCATCATGAATGGATTCATCAATATAGCTATCACGTAAAGCATTCTTTTCATGATCCACAAGCATAGAATTTTTATTACTCTCCACATAAGCAAATTTCTTCTCATCAAACATAGCATCCCCAAGCTTGTGGTTTTGCATATCATAAGCATAATCACTTTCATCATTAACAGTATGAATAGCACCAATAGTATAATAATTATCATCATAATTTTCTAAGTTGGTGCCAAAAAGATTCTCAAGATTATAAGAAGTATCATTATCTTCCCAATCATAATTATCACAACAAGTAATAGGTATAACAAAATCATCATCAATAGCTCCTTCAGACATTATGCCATAAGACAAAGAAGCAATATCATCATCAAGTGTATCATCTACCACAAGTATTTTTGATTCATTCTCATGAGGCACAACAATAATAGGAGCAACATTATTTGGGAGAGATACCTTTTTACCTCTACTTTTCCTTCTTTTCTTTTTCTTTACCATGTTATGTGTGGGTTTATTTAATTCTTCCGTGCTTCTTATTGAAGAGATTGGTTGGATAGGAAGCTCCTCCTCATTACCTATTTCATCATGAGAGAAAATAGGAGGGAAAGGGGGAATCTTTACCCATCCATTAGTATTTCTTTTATATTCTATTTGTTTTCCCGTTTTTCTATAGTTGGCTATATAAGCATTCTCATTGCAATTTACCACACAAAACGTATAGATTTCCTTTAAATTAGTTTCAATGTCATCCGTGAGAATGAATACTTCAAACCAACTATTTTTATGTGCCAATTCTTCACACCCCAAAAATAGAATAATCTCATTATAAAGTTCAAGGGCGGTCAAGTTATTGCAATATTTGGCCATGATTTGATCGTGAAAAAGTATGCATTGAAAATTAAGATGACCCACCTTATTGCAAAGTTCACAAGTAATGGGATAAAGAGAGCATAATTTCGTAGCAAATTTATCTATCACTTTGAGCAAAAAATTGGTTCTATCATATTTATGCTTCTTACAAAATCTATCATCCCTATAAGGCATGTCTTCACAAACTTTGTGCACTCCACAAAAATTGACAAGCTTATAAGAAACATTTTTGTCATGACTAGTGCAATCGTCTTTAGTATTTTGGATATTCATAGAATTCATACTAAAAACATTGCAATCATGCTCATCATTCAAAGATTTTATGCCAAACATTTTATTGAATTCTTCTTCCATCAATTGAGCACAATTTTCCGCTCCATCATTTTCAAGAAAGACATTATAAAGATGAATAATATGAGGCAACCTCAATTCCATTTTTTTTTGTAGTTTTCTTTTATAAACCAAACTAGTGATAAAACAAGAAACAAAAAGATTCGATTGCAAGATCTAAAGATATACCTTCAAGCACTCACCTCCTCGGCAACGACACCAGAAAAGAGCTTGATGTCTACTACACAACTTATTCTTGTAGACTCGTGTTGGGCCTCCAAGCGCAGAGTTTTGTAGGACAGTAGCAATTTTCCCTCGAGTGGATGACCTAAGGTTTATCAATCCGTGGGAGGCATAGGATGAAGATGGTCTCTCTCAAACAACCCTGCAATCAAATACAAGAAATCTCTTGTGTCCCCAACACACCCAATACAATGGCAAATTGTATAGGTGCCTTAGTTCGGCGAAGAGATGGTGATACAAGTGTAGTATGGATAGTAGATATAGGTTTTTGTAATCTCAAAATAAAAAAACAGCAAGGTAGCAAGTGATAAAACGGAGCACAAACGGTATTGCAATCTCATACAATGCTAACATAATTGGATCATATAACAATCCCTCAACGTGCGACAAAGAATCACTCCAAAGTTCCTATTAGCGGAGAACATAAGATAGAAATTGTTGTAGGTTATGAAACCACCTCAAAGTTATCTTTTCCGATCAATCTATTGAGCCATCCCTATAAGTGTCACGAACAGCCCTAGAATTCGTACTAAAATAACACCATATGATATGCATCAACCAACTCTAATGTCACCTAGATACTCCAATGTCACCACAAGTATCCGTGAGTTGATTATTCGATATGCATCAAACAACTTCGGATCATAATATTCAATCCACACAAAGAACTTCAAAGAGTGCCCCAAGATTTCTACCATAGAAAGTCAGACGAAAACGTGCATCAACCCCTATGCAAAGATTACCCCAATGTCACCTCGGGAATCCGCGAGTTGAATGCCAAAACATACATCAAGTGAATCAATATAATACCCCATTGTAACCATGGGTACTCATATGCAAGACATACATCATGTGTTCTCAAATCCATAAAAGTATTCAATCCGATAATGGTGAAACCTCAAAGGTAAAAACTCAATTCATCACAACAAGATAGAGAGGGAGAAACACCATATGATCCAACTATATTAACAAAGCTCGCGGTAAATCAAGATCGTGCCAAATCAAGAACACGAGAGAGAGAGAGAGATCAAACACATAGCTACTAGTACATACCCCTAGCCTCGAGGGTGAACTACTCCCTCCTCGTCATGGAGACCGCCGGGATGATGAAGATGGCCTCCGGTGATGATTCCCCCCTCCGGCAGGGTGCCGGAAAAGGGCTCCAGATGAGATCGCTTTGGAACAGAGGCTTGCGGCGGCATAAAATCTCATCTAGGTTAACTTTCGGGGGTTTCTGAATATATATGATTTTTCAGCGTTGGAATCACACAAAGAGGTGCCACAGGGGGCCCACGAGGCACCAGGGCGTGCCTGGGGGTGGCGTGCCCTGGTGGCTTGTGGGACCCCTGTGGGTCTTCTGCTGCTCCCCCAAAGCTTCCTGGGTCTGTTTCCTTCCAGACAAAATCGTCAAAAAGTTTCGCTGCATTTGGACTTTATTTGATATGGATTTTATGGAAAACCAAAAACAAGAAGAAAACAGCAACTGGCACTGGGCACTAGGTCAATATGTTAGTCCATAAAAATCATATAAAAGCCATATAAAAGTGTACCAAAATCATACAAAACTATAATAAACATGGCATGAATACTTCATAAATTATAGATACGTTGGAGACATATCAGCGGCGAACTGGCTCGGCTGGGACGACGTCCAGAGCGCGCGACGTTGACAGGTGGAGGAGGGAGAAGGAGGACGATGACCAGATGGGCTGGGCCGGTTACTGTGCACTTGTGGCCCAAGTGCAATGTGGCCTTTCTTCTTTTTCTTTTTCTTTTTCTTTTTCTATTTCTGTTTCTTTATTTCTCCCACTGTTTTGCATTTTCTTTTGCCATCAAATGACTTTTGTAAAATGTGGAACTTGGCTATTTAAATGCATTGCAATATTTGGCAGTGTCACAATAAGTTTGGGAAATGTTTGAAGTTGTTTGAATTTTTCATAAATGGAAAAGCATTTAAAATGCTGATTTGGCACTGTTTTAATTGATATAGCCCATTTAAGCAAATAAGTGATGTTGTTTTCCTTAACACATATTTGTTATGGAATATTTGCTAAATGATGGACTATTTTGCAACCATGTTTGTGAAACTTTAAATTTCACTTGCAATTTGAATTGATTTCAGTGGTGGAATTTGAAATGAGATATGGATCCAATATGATCAAGCACTGCAAAGCAAAGTGACTTAGCATAATCATGAAGGATCACTGTAGCATAATACATGGGGGTGTTACAATTCTCCTCCACTAAAAGAAATTCTCGTCCCGAGAATTAAGAGGTAGAAGGGAAAAGATCGGGGTATTCTTCACGAAGGCGATCCTCACGTTCCCAAGTGGCTTCATCTTCAGTATGATTCGACCACTGCACTTTAAGAAACTTGATTACCTTCTGACGGGTTCGACGTTTAGCTTGATCAAGAATGCGGATCGGATGCTCCTTATAAGAGAGATCATCTTGCAATTCGAGCATTTCATGATCCACGACACGGTGTGGATCCTTGAAGCAACGACGAAGTTGCGATACATGGAAGACATCGTGGATGTGAGAAAACTGCGGTGGCAATTCCAATTTATAAGCCACATATCAACGTCTGGCGAGAATGCGGAAGGGTCCAATGTAGCGAGGAGCTAACTTGCCCTTGATTCCGAAATGATGAGTTCCCTTCATAGGAGTGACACACAGATAAGCTTGTTCACCAGGTTGATAGATCGATCCCCAGTGTTTACGATCATAGTTGCTCTTCTGGCGGGACTGGGACGCCTTGAGATTTTCCCGGACAATACGGACTTGCTCTTCAGCTTGTTGGATAATATCCAGACCAATGAGCGGCCGTTCCCCAGTTTCTGACCAATTCAGCGGGGTTCGGCACTTACGTCCATATAATACCTCGAAGGGTGCCATCTTCAAACTAGCTTGATAGCTGTTGTTGTATGAGAATTCAGCATATGGGGGAGATTCTTCCCACTTCTTGCCAAATGAGATGACACAAGCACGCAACATATCTTCAAGCACTTGATTAAGGCGTTCAACTTGACCTTGGGACTGGGGGTGATAAGCTGTGCTCCAGGTTATATGAGTTCCCATAGCTTGTTGGAAACTTTCCCAGAACTTTGCGGTGAAGAGGCTGCCACGGTCTGAACTGATCTCTTTCGGAATATCGTGGAGTGTCACAATTCTGGAGATATACAAGTCTACTAACTGACTAGCAGTGATCGTCTCCTTGACTGGCAGAAAATGTGCAAGTTTGGAGAATTGGTCGATGACGACAAGAATAGCATCATGACCCTTTTGTGACTGGGGCAGGCCAGTGATAAGATCCATTTGAACCTTGTCCCATTTCCATTCAGGAATAGGATGCGATTGCAGGAGCCCAGCAGGCTTTTGATGTTATGCCTTGACGTGACGGCAAATGTCACACTCAGCAACATATCTAGCAAAGTCTTGCTTCATATTAGACCACCAGTACATCTGACGAATGTCTTGATACATCTTGGTACTACCCGGATGAATAGACAGAGGTGTATCATGTGCTTCTTTCATAACTTTCCCTGTCATATCGTCGAAGTGGGGTACCACGATACGTCTCCAATGTATCTATAATTTTTTATTGTTCCATGCTGTTATATTATCAATCTTGGATGTTTTTTATAAGCATTTACAGCAATTATATATCATTTTTTGGGACTAACCGATTTACTTAGTGCCCAGTGCCAGTTGTTGTTTTCTGCCTGTTTTTTGTTTTACAGAATATCAATACCAAACGAAGTCCAAATGCCACGAAACTTTTTGGAGATTTTTTTCTGGACAATACCAACACTAGAAGCTTCGGGAGAAGACCAGACGCCAGAGAAGGTGGGCACGAGCCTCCAGGGCGCGCCTGGGGGGGCAGGCGCGCTCTGGTGCCTCGTGGGCCCACCTCAGCTCCGTTTGACCTAATTCCACCACTATAAATTCCCAAAAAATCAGAAACCCTCAGGGGAGTCCACGAAATACTTTTTCCGCCGCCGCAAGTTTCTGTTCTCGAGAGATCCCATCTGGAGGCCTTTTCCGGTACTCCGCCGGAGGGGGAATCGATCACGGAGGGGCTCTACATCAACCTTGCTGCCCTTCCGATGATGCGTGAGTAGTTTAACACAGACCTTCGGGTCCATAGTGAGTAGCTAGATGGCTTCTTCTCTCTTTTTGATCTTCAATACAATGTTCTCCTCGATGTTCTTGGAGTTCTATCCGATGTAATCACTTTTTGCGGTGTGTTTGTTGGGATCCGATGAATTGTGAGTTTATGATCAGATTATCCATGAATATTATTTGAGTTTTCTCTGAACTCTTTTATGCATGATTATTATAGCTTCGTATTTCTTCTCCGATCTATTGATTTGGTTTGGCCAACTAGATTGATTTATCTTGCCATGGGAAGAGGTGCTTTGTAATGGGTTCGATCTTGCGGTGCTCAATCCCAGTGACAGAAAGGGACATGACACGTATGTATCATTGCTATTAAGGGTAAAAAGATGGGGTTTATTCATACGTGAGTTTGTCTTGTCTACATCATGTCATTGTTCTTAAGGCGTTACTCCGTTCTTTATGGACTTAATACACTAGATGCATGCTGGATAGCGGTCGATGCGTGGAGTAATAGTAGTAGATGCAGGCAGGAGTCGGTCTACTTGTATTGGACGTGATGCCTATATACATGATCATTGCCTTGGATATCGTCATGGTTATTTTCTTTTCTATTAATTGCCCAACAGTAATTTGTTTACCCACCGTATGCTATTTTCTTGAGAGAAGCCTCTAGCGAAAACTATGGCCCCGGGGTCTATCTAAATCATATACTAAAACCCTAAAAATACTTGCTGTATTTTTTCTTTATTTATTTTATTTTGTATTTTTGCTTCAATCTATCTATCTATCACATACAATTTAATCTTGCAACTTACCGCCGAGGGATTAACAACCCCTTGTTTGCGTTGGGTGCAAGGATTAGTTGTTTTGTGTGCAGGTGCTGCTAACAGGTGTTGCGTGATTCTCCTACTGGATTGATAACCTTGGTTTCATAACTGAGGGAAATACTTATCTCTATTGTACTGCATCTCCCTTCCTCTTCAGGGAATTACCAACGCAGCTCACAAGTAGCAGGAAGAATTTCTAACGTCGTTGTCGGGGAGACATCATCAACATCTATCAAGTTCCTACGCATAAAACTTTCTTCTCCTTGCATTTACTTTATTTGCCTTTACCTCTCGTTTTCATCTCCCCCACTTCTAAAAGTTTTTTACAAAAATACAAAAATATTTTCCGTTTGCCTTTTTTCTTGTTTGCTTCTTTACTTGCTTGCTTTTATTGCCTTCATGTCGAACACACAAGAACAGAAAGTAAAAGCAAAAGTTTAAGATCACTATGGATCCTCATCCACTTGCTAATCTTTTTAAAAGATCCAATTATGATGAACCAATTGCTAGTGAGTTGAGTGCACTTGATTATCTCTATGAAGTTTTGCTTCGAAATCATGAATCTGAAAATTGTGATGAAGTGTTGAAAGAAGAAATTTATAAAGTGATTCATGATAGCTCCTTGAATGAAAAGCATGATTGCAATAATGTTATCATAAATACTATTAATATCAATTGTGTTAATAATATGCAAAACTCCAAGCTTGGGGATGATGATTTTGTTATGTCCACTACTTATTGCAATGATCATGATTGGGGTGATAATGCTTCTTATGATCTTGAAAATTTATTTAAGCCTCATGATGAATATGCTATTGATAATAATATTTACAATAATAATTTTGGAAGAGTGTCAACACATTTGGAGAGTGTTCAATCTTATGAAATTTTTGATAAAAGTGGGTTTGGAGAGGTCATGACCTTATTTGATGATAATCCCACTATTTTGGAAGAGTGTCAACTTTGCATGCATATGGATCGTGAAGAGAAAATTTTATATGATAGCTATTTTGTTGAATTTTATTATGATCCTACATGTAATTATTATGAGAGAGGAAAATATAATTGTAGAAACTTTCATGTTATTAAATTGTCTCTCGATATGTTGAAATTATTAATGCTTCATTCTTCCTATTTGCATATGCTAGATATTGCTTGTCTTGATAATTTGTTTTCCTATAAAATTCCAATGCATAAGAAGTATGTTAGACTTAAATGTGTTTTTCAAATGCTTCATGATGCTCTCCTTGTGTTTCAATTATTATCTTTCGTATGAGCATCATTGAAATCTCAAGCCTATCTTAATGGCTATAAAGAAAGAGCTTGTTGGGAGACAACCCTATGGATAAAATAAGTTCTTGTGTGTTTTCACATTTATGCTACTATTATGAATGAGTTTTTATGTTTTAATTAGTGTTTGTGCCAAGTAAAACCTTTGGGATGATTTGGAAGATAGTATAATTGATGCAGTTTGGAAAACAGAAAGCTTTGCATCTAGTGCCTGAATTTTTTTTCTGTACTGGAGTGTTAGAAAATTCTGAAATTTTTAAAAAGTATTGGCATATAAATTTCCCACGTTGTCCTAATTTTTCAGAATTTTTGGGATTACAAAAATATGGCTTTTAAATAGATTTCTACAGACTGTTCTGTTTTTGACAGATTCTGTTTTTGATGCACTACTTGCTTGTTTTGACGAATCTATGGATTGTATCGGGGGGTATAAGCCATGGTGAAGTTAGATTACAGTTGGTATAATGCAAAAATAAAATATGAATGGGTTTGCAACAGTACTTAGAGTAGTGATTTATTTTGTTATACTAACGGATCTCACGAAGGTTTTGTTGAGTTTTGTGTGATTGAAGTTTTTAAGTTTTGGGTGAGATCACGATGGATGAAGGAATAAGAAGTAGCAAAATCCTAAGCTTGGGGATTCCCGAGGCACCCAAGGTAATATTCTAGGAAGACTCAAGCGTCTAAGCTTGGGGATGCCCCAGAATGCATCCCCTCTTTCTTCTACCAACCATCGGTAATTTTACTTGGAGCTATATTTTTATTCGTCACATGATATGAGTTTTGCTTGGATCATTTTGTATTATATGAGTCTTTGCTTTGTTTGCTTTTTAGTTTGTCACAATCATCCTTGCTGAACACACCTATCTTGAGAGAGCCACACATTTATCATCATTTGTTAGAATACTCTATGTGCTTCACTTAAATTTTTTGAGCTAGGCAGTTGCTCTAGTGCTTCACTTAAATCCTTTTGAGCATGGTGGTGGCTATATTTTGAAGAAATAAATTCTCATGCTTGACTTATATTATTTTGAGAATTGATAAGATTGAAATTTTGAAGAAATATTTGCACTGTCATGCTTCACTTAAATATTTTTGAGAGTTGATGATAGTAACGGTAATTTGCACAAGATATGAATTTGGTCCCAAAGTGATGGATATTCAAGAAGGATATAATAAAAACTTTCATATAGATCATTGGATATGATAAGTGTGATTCCTTGCAATAGTTTTGCGATATGGAAATGATAATATGTGAGTCATGTTAGTGAGTAATTGTGATTTAGTAAGAATATTAGTGTTAAGGTTTGTGATTCCCTATGCATGCACATCAAGTCAATAGTTATGCAAAGAAATTATATCCTATTTATGGTGCATTATTCGGTGTTAGTTATGTTCAATGCATGTTTATGACCGTTTTTGTTTTTTGGTTGGTTGCTTCTCAATCTTTTGCTAGCCTTCACTTGTACTAAACAGAAATACTGCTTGTGCATCCAAAATCCTTAAACCCAAGTTGTGCCAAACGAGTCCACTATATCTACCTATATGTGGTATTTCAATGCCGTTCCAAGTAAATTTGCATGTGCCAACTCTAATTTTCAAAATAATTTTTCCGTTTTGTGTGCCCGTACCGCTCATGAAGCGGCAGGGGGTGGCCATTATTTTCCATGCTAGGTGTGTTATTCTCACGATGAGTGTTTATTCACTTGTCATTGCACGAGAGAGTGGTTGGTAATAGGGATGCCCAGTCCCACAATGAAATCAAAAATAATAACAACAAAATTCCTTGGAAAGTGATGGTATGGAGGGCACCCGTGGATACGGCTAGCCATAGATTGTGAAAGAATGGTGGAAAGGAAATGAACTTTACTTTCTGTTTGGGAACCGCCTATGATGTGTCTAGCATGGAAAATATAGGGAATTCTCGGTTGTTTTAGTTGACAGGAAAAGCATGCCTCTCAAAAAAATTATCTCTTTAATTTCAGCTTTGAGCTCTGGCACATTTGACAAATCTCTGATTCCCTCTGCGAAGGGCCTATCTATTTACTTTTATGCCATTTTTATTTTACTTGAGTCTCCATCTTCTCTTACAAAAGCACCAACTAGAGAGCACTATTGTCATACTTGTGCATTGGATGTAGCTAATATTTGAGTGTGTTTCATGAATGGATCAATGATTGAGCATAATGGGCTAGGGATAACTTTCTTTAGCGTTGATATTTTGAAAGACATGGTTGCTTGTTAGCATGCTTGAGTATTTCTATCTTCATGTCAAATTATAGACTATATTGCTTTGAATCATTCTAGTCCAATGTCCATGCTACAAAAGAAAACAATATGTGATGAATATGTTAGGCAGCATTCCACATCAAAAATTCTGTTTTTATCATTTACCTACTCGAGGACGAGCAGGAATTAAGCTTGGGGATGCTGATACGTCTCCAATGTATCTATAATTTTTGATTGTTCAATGTTGTTATATTATCAATCTTGGATGTTTTTATAATCATTTACAGCAATTATATATCATTTTTGGAGACTAACTTATTAACTTAGTGCCCAGTGCCAGTTGCTGTTTTCTGCCCTGTTTTTGTTTTATAGAAAATCAATACCAAACGAAGTCCAAATGCCACGAAACTTTTTGGAGATTTTTTTCTGGACATATACAACACTAGAAGCTTCGGGAGAAGACCAGACGCCAGATGGGGTGGCCACGAGCCACCAGGGTGTGCCTGGGGGGGCAGGCGCGCCCTGGTGCCTCGTGGGCCCACCCCAGCTCCGTTTGACCTAATTCCACCACTATAAATTCAGGAAAAATCAGAAACCCTCAGGGGAGTCCACGAAATACTTTTTCCGCCGCCGCAAGTTTCTGTTCTCGAGAGATCCCATCTGGAGGCCTTCTCCGGTACACCGCCGGAGGGGGAATCGATCACGGAGGGGCTCTACATCAACCTTGTTGCCCTTCCGATGATGCGTGAGTAGTTTACCATAGACCTTCGGGTCCATAGGCAGTAGCTAGATGGCTTCTTCTCTCTTTTTGATCTTCAATACAATGTTCTCCTCGATGTTCTTGGAGTTCTATCCGATGTAATCACTTTTTGCGGTGTGTTTGTTGGGATCCGATGAATTGTGAGTTTATGATCAGATTATCCATGAATATTATTTGAGTCTTTGCTGCACTCTTTTATGCATGATTATTATAGCCTCATATTTCTTCTCTGATCTATTGATTTGGTTTGGCCAACTGAGTTGATTTATCTTGCCATGGGAAGAGGTGCTTTGTAATGGGTTCGATCTTGCGTTGCTCAATCCTAGTGACAGAAAGGGACATGACATCTATGTATCGTTGCTTTTAAGGGTAAAAATATGGGTTTTATTCATACGTGAGTTTATCTTGTCTACATCATGTCATCGTTCTTAAGGCGTTACTCCATTCTTTATGGACTTAATACACTAGATGCATGCTGGATAGCGGTCGATGTGTGGAGTAATAGTAGTAGATGCAGGCAGGAGTCGGTGTACTTGTCTCGGACGTGATGCCTATATACATGATCAATGCCTTGTATATCTTCATGATTATTTCCTTTTCTATCAATTGCCCAACAGTAATTTGTCTACCCACCGTATGCTATTTTCTTGAGAGAAGCCTCTAGTGAAATCTTTGGCCCCCGGGTCTATCTAAATCATATTACTAAAACCCTAAAAATATTGCTGCCATTTTCTTTTATTTATTTTATTTTGTATTTTTGTTTCTATCTATCCATCTATCATATATAATTTTATCTTGCAATTGGCCGCAGAGGGATTGACAACCCCTCGTTTGAGTTGGGTGCAAGGATTTGTTGTTTGTGTGCAGGTACTGCTAACGAGGTGTTGCGTGATTCTCCTACTTGTTCGATAACCTTGGTTTCATAACTAAGGGAAATACTTATTTCTACTGTGCTGCATCATCCCTTCCTCTTCGGGGAAAATACCAACGCAAGCTACAAGTAGCAGGCGATGTTTTGCTCTTCCAACCAAATAACTTCACGAGTGAGAGATGTATTCTGAGCACTAACTATTTCAAAGACTCTTAGGGCTTCAATTATGGATGGGGAGAGATGATCATATAAAGGTTGAAGGATATCTCCCTTCTCTGCGGTCTCCTCCATGGGGATGGCTTGCCCTCCTTCCAGAGCCTGGGCTCCTGCAACTTCCTCGACCTTATCCTCCTAGCCATTGTCTTCTTCTCCCGACGACAACTCGTAGTAAACCTTGATGTAGGGGTGTTTGCCCGGCGATGGTTGCATAATGCGGTGCTTGGCACGGAGCTTTTGGGGAGCCATGGCGATCTAAATCTGTCAGAAAAATAGCACGAAACAAGAATAGAGGAGATTTCTGCGATACGGTGGTCAAAACATACGGGAGTATATATAAAGAATTTTTATCTTGCAAAACAAGTAATCCAGAAGTAAAACGGAGTCGGGAAGGCTCACGAGGGGCCCACGAGCCACCAGGGCGCGCCACCCCCAGGCGCGCCCTGGTGCCTCATGGGCACCAGGTGGGTCCCCTCGGCTGTTTCTTATTTTTGTATTTTTTCTAATATTCCAAAACTGACAGCAAGTATTTTTATGGAATTTTTGGAGTCGGTTTACTTACCGTATCACATACCTCTTCCTTTTCAGGGTTCTGGAATGTTCTGGAAGGTCTCTCTTATGTATTCCTCCGTTGTAATTGTTTCAATAATATTAGTTTCAACATTAATAGGAGTACCTGAAATATAGTGCTTAATTCTTTGCCCATTCACCACTCTCGGATTAGTGCCTTCGGAGTTGTTTATTTTGATGGCTCCGGAGCGATAAACTTCTTCGATGATATACGGTCCTTCCCATTTAGAGAGAAGTTTTCCTGCAAAGAATCTCAAATGAGAATTGTACAATAGAACTTGCTCACCTACTTTAAATTCCCGTTTTTGAATTCTTCTATCATGCCATCTTTTAACTTTTTCTTTAAACAATTTGGCATTTTCATAAGCTTGGGTTCTCCATTCATCTAATGAGCTAATATCAAATAACCTCTTTTCACCGGCAAGTTTAAAATCGTAATTGAGTTCTTTAATTGCCCAATATGCTTTATGTTCTAACTCAAGAGGTAAATGACATGCTTTTCCATAAACCATTTTATAAGGAGACGTACCCATAGGATTTTTATAAGCAGTTCTATAAGCCCATAATGCATCGTCAAGCTTCTTAGACCAATTCTTTCTAGATCTATTGACGGTTTTCTGCAGAATTAATTTTATTTCTCTATTGCTCAATTCAACTTGACCGCTAGTTTGAGGGTGATAGGGAGATGCAATTCTATGGTTGACATCATATTTAGCAAGCAATTTACGGAATGCACCATGAATAAAATGTGAACCACCATCAGTCATTAAATATCTAGGGACTCCAAACCTTGGGAAAATAACTTCTTTAAGCATTTTAATAGAAGTGTTATGATCAGCACTACTAGTTGGAATAGCTTCTACCCACTTAGTAACGTAATCAACAGCAACTAAAATATGACTATACCCATTGGATTTAGGAAAAGGTCCCATATAATCAAATCCGCAAACATCAAATGGTTCAACAACAAGTGAATAATTCATAGGCATTTCCTGACGTCTACCAACATTACCAATTCTTCGACATTCATCACAAGATAGGACAAACTTACGAGCATCCTTGAAAAGAGTAGGCCAATAAAAACCAGATTGTAATACCTTGTGTGCAGTTCTATCTCCCGCATGGTGTCCTCCGTAAGCTTCGGAATGACACTTCCGTAGGATTTCTTCCTGTTCATGCTCAGGTATACAACGTCTAATAACACCATCTACTCCTTCTTTATAAAGATGTGGGTCATCCCAAAAGTAATGTCCTAAATCAAAGAAGAACTTTTTCTTTTGTTGGTATGTGAAACTAGGTGGTATAAATTTAGCAACAATATAATTAGCATAGTCTGCATACCAAGGAGTGTTACGAGAAGCATTTATCACAGCTAATTGTTCATCAGAAAAATCATCATTAATAGGAAGTGGGTCATCAAGAACATTTTCCATTCTAAACAAATTATCTGCTACAGGATTCTCAGCTCCCTTTCTATCAATAATATGCAAGTCAAATTCTTGTAGCAATAAAACCCACCTAATGAGTCTAGGTTTAGCATCTTTCTTTTCCATAAGATATTTAATAGCAGCATGATCGGTGTGAACAGTTACTTTAGAATCAACTATGTAAGATCTGAATTTATCACATGCAAACACAACTGCTAGAAATTATTTCTCAGTAGTAGCATAATTTCTTTGGGCACTGTCTAGAGTTTTACTAGCATAATGGATAACATTTAATTTCTTATCAACTCTCTGTCCTAGAATAGCACCAATAGCATAATCACTAGCATCACACATAATTTCAAAAGGCAAGTTCCAATCAGCTGGTTGAACAATAGGTGCAGTGGTTAAGGCTTTCTTAAGTGTTTCAAAGGCTTCTAGGCAATCATCACCAAAAACAAATGGAACATCTTTTTGCAATAGATTGGTAAGAGGCCTAGAAATTTTAGAGAAGTCTTTAATAAATCTCCTATAGAAACCAGCATGACCAAGGAAACTTCTTATACCTTTCATATCTTTAGGACATGGCATTTTCTCAATAGCATCAACCTTAGCTTTATCAACTTCAATACCTCTTTCAGAAATTTTATGCCCCAAGACAATGCCTTCATTCACCATAAAGTGGCACTTCTCCCAATTCAAGACAAGATTAGTTTCTTCACAACTCTACAAAACTCGATCAAGGTTGCTTAAGCAATCATCAAAAGAAGTTCTGTAAACTGAAAAATCATCCATGAACACCTCAACAATCTTTTCACAAAAGTCAAAGAATATAGCAGTCATACATCTTTGAAAGGTAGCAGGTGCATTGCATAAACCAAAAGGCATACGTCTATAAGCATAAGTTCCAAAAGGACAAGTAAATGTTGTTTTCTCTTGATCGGGTTGTGATACGGGTATTTGAGAAAACCAGAATAACCATCTAGGAAACAAAAGTGTGTATGCTTAGACAATCTTTCTAACATTTGATCAATAAAAGGTAAAGGGTAATGATCTTTTCTAGTAGTTTTGTTTAATTTTCAAAAATCAATTACCATCCTATAGCCAGTTACAATTCTTTGGGGAATGAGTTCATTTTTATCATTGGGAACAACGGTAATTCCTCCTTTCTTAGGGACACAATGAACGGGACTTACCCATCTACTATCAGCTATGGGATAGATTATACCTGCTTCTAGAAGTTTTAATATTTTGGTTCTTACCACCTCTTTCAGCTTAGGATTTAATCATCGTTGGTGGTCGACAACTGGTTTAGCATCCGGCTCCATATTAATTTTGTGCTGACATAGAGTGGGACTAATGCCCTTAAGATCATCAAGAGTATATCCAATAGCAGCTTGGTGCTTCCTTAGAGTTTTTAGTAATCTCTTTTCTTCATGCGCTGAAAGGTTAGCACTAATAATAACAGGATATATCTTCTTTTCATCAAGATAAGCATATTTCAATGTATCGGGCAATTGCTTCAATTCAAATACAGGATCACCCTTAGGTGGAGGAGGGCCTCCAAGAGTTTCAACAGGCAAATTGTGTTTAAGGATAGGTGGTTGATCAAAGAACATCTTATCTATTTCATTTCTTTCATTCATATGCATATCGTTTTCATGGTCTAGCAAATATTGTTCTAACGGATCAGTAGGAGGTACGGCAATAGAAGCAAGACTAATAATTTCATCTTTACTTGGCAATTCTTTATCATGAGGTTGTCTACGAAACTTGGAGAAATTAAACTCATGAGATATATCACCAAACTTAACTCGAACCTTTTCTTTAACACAATCAATCTCAGCATTAACGGTATTCAAGAAAGGTCTACCAAATATGATGGGACAAAAATTATCTTGTTGTGAACCAAGTATTAAGAAATCAGTAGGGTATTTGATTTTACTACACAAGACCTCAACATCTCTAACAATCCCAAGTGGTGTAATAGTATCTCTATTCGCTAGCTTAATAGTAACATCAATATCTTCAATCTCAACAGGTGCAATATCATGCATTACTTCTTGATATAAAGAAAATGGAATAGCACTCACACTAGCACCCATATCACACAAACCATGATAGCAATGATCTCCAATCTTAACAGAAACAATAGGCATGCCAAATACAGGCATGTTCTTGTCTAACATATCTCGTTCATTTCTAACTGGTTTAGCAATTCTAGCAGCCTCATCACAAAAGTAAATAACATGCCCATCTATATTATCGACTAAGAGATCTTTGACCATAGCAACATCAGGTTCAACCTTAATTTGTTCGGAGGGTCTAGGTGCTCTAATATTACTTTTGTTAACCACAGTTGAAGCTTTAGCATATTCCTTAATCCTAACAGGAAAAGGTGGTTTCTCAATATAAGCAGTAGGCACAACTGGATCAACATGGTAAACAATTGTTTCTTCTTTAACACTAACGGGTTCCTCAATCTTTTCTTTAACAGGGGGATGATATTTAAACCACTTCTCCTTAGGGAGATCAACATGAGTAGCAAATGATTCACAAAAGGAAGCTACTATCTCAGAGTCAAGTCCATATTTAGTGCTAAGCTTATGAAAAGCATCGGTGGCCATAAAAGATTTAACACAATCAAACTCAAGTATTATACCTCACTCATTACCTTTGTCGAGTTCCCAATCTTCAGAGTTGCGTTTAATTCTTTCCAGAAGATCTCATCTCAATTCAATAGTTTTCTTCATAAAGGAGCCAGTCGAAGAAGAATCGAGCATAGTTTGATTATCATGAGAAAGCCGAGCATAAAAATTCTGTAAGATAATTTATTTTGAGAGCTCATGATTGGGGCATGTGTACATCATGTACTTAAGCCTCCCCCAAGCTTGAGCGGTGCTTTCTCCTTCACGAGGCCAAAAATTATATATATAATTCCGATCACGATGAACCAGATGCATAGGATAAAATTTCTGATGGAATTCTAGTTTCAATCGGTTCCAGTCCCATGTATTAGTATCATCACATAACCTATACCATATCAATGATTTTCCCTCCAAAGATAAAGGGAATACTTTCTTCTTAACTCCATCTCCGGATAAACCTGCAAGCTTAAACAATCCACAAATTTCATCCACATAGATCAAGTGCATATCAAGATGTACTGTTCCATCTCCTGCATAAGGATTAGCTAGCAGTTTCTCTATCAAACCCGGAGGAATCTCATAATAAATATTTTCAGTAGGTGCAGTAGGTTGAGGAGCAACTATTTTTGTTTCTGGTCGAGGTGAAGATACCCCGAACAAACCCCTCAAAGGATTACTTTCCATAGTGACAAGTGACAGTAAATTTCAGCACGTAATATAAATGTTTCCTTACCAAATTCCACTCACCAAAGGCGCTTCACTCCCCGGCAATGGCCCCAGAAAAGAGTCTTGATGACCCACAAGTATAGGGGATCAATCGTAGTCCTTTCGATAAGTAAGAGTGTCGAACCCAACGAGGAGCAGAAGGAAATGACAAGCGGTTTTCAGCAAGGTATTTTCTGCAAGCACTGAAATTATAGGTAACGAGTAGTTTGATAGCAAGATAATTTGTAACAAGTGACAAGTAGCAATAGTAACAAAGAGTGCAGCAAGGTGGCCCAATCCTTTTTGTAGCAAAGGACAAGCCGGAACGATCTCTTATAGTAAGCAAAGCGTTCTCGAGGACACATGGGAATTTCATCTAGTCACTTTCATCATGTTTGTTTGATTCGCGTTCGCTACTTTGATAATTTGATATGTAGGTGGACCGGTGCTTGGGTGCTGTTCTTACTTGAACAAGCCTCCCACTTATGATTAACCCCTCTCACAAGCATCCGCAACTATGAAAGAAGAATTAAGATAACTCTAACCATAGCATTAAACATATGGATCCAAATCAGCCCCTTACGGAATAGCGCATAAACTAGGGTTTAAGCTTCTGTCACTCTAGCAACCCATCATCTAATTACTGCTCCACAATGCATTCCCTTAGGCCCAAAGATGGTGAAGTGTCATGTAGTCGATGTTCACACGACACCACTAAGAGAATCAACAACATACATATCATCAAAATATCGAACGAATACCAAATTCACATGATTACTTATGACAAGACTTCTCCCATGTCCTCAAGAACAAAAGTAACTACTCACAAAACATAATCATGTCCAAGATCAGAAGGGTATTGAATAGCATAATAGATCTGAACATATAGTCTTCCACCAAATAAACCAACTAGCATCAACTACAAGATGTAATCACACTACTAGCAACCCACAGGTACCAATCTGAGGTTTTGAGACAAAGATTGAATACAAGAGATGAACTAGGGTTTGAGATGAGATGGTGCTGGTGAAGATGTTGATGAAGATTAGTCCTCCCACGATGAGAGGATCGGTAGTGATGTCGATGGAGACGATTTCCCCCTCCCGGACGGAAGTTTCCCCGGCAGAATCTCTCCGTCGGAGAGCAAAAGTGCTCATGCCCAAGTTCCGCCTCGAGACGGTGGTGCACCATCCCAAAAGTCTTCTCTATATTTTTTCTAGGGCAAATGGACTTATATACCAGAAAATGGAGGCCAGAGGCTGGCCAGGGGCCCCACGAGGTACCAGGGCGCGCCTGGGGGGCGGCGCGCCCTGGTGCCTCGTGGGCACCTGGGTGGCCCCCTCTTGTACTTTTTGCCTCCAATATTTTTATTTATTCCAAAATAAATCTCCGTAAAATTTCAGCTCATTTGGAGATGTGCAGAATAGGTATCTCTGACATAGCTTTTTCAGGTCCAGAATTCCAGCTGCCGGCAATCTCCCTCCTTGTGTAAATCTTGCATATTAAGAGAGAAAAGGCAACAGAATTGCTCCACAAAGTGTTATATTGATTAAAAACACTATACTCCCTCTATTCCTTTATATAAGGTGTATTTGTTTTTCCAAAAGTCAAACGAGGCCATGTTTGACCAAGTTTTCAGAAAAATATATCAATATCCATAATACAAATTTTATATCATTTGAACCATCATGACAAGTAGTTTCATATTTTATCTATTTGGAATTACAGATATTGTTAGTTTATTCTATAATCTTGGTCAAACATTTAAATGGTTGACTTGCACGGAAAACAATACACCTTATATTATGGAACGGAGGGAGTAAATAACAGTAGCAAAACATGATGCAAAATGGACATATCAAAGACTAGCATCTTGAAGTGTCTTGCAGCAACAGAAGAGAATAGAGTAACATAGCATATAGTAACAAATATATATTAGTAATGCCCAGAGATCCTTCCTTGACACCCTGCGAGAAAGCGATCCCGGAGCCATAATATCAGTTTAGTAACACAAGTATCCGGTTCTACTTGTAGTAGATCGGGATACAACTCTGAGCGTCCTATTACCGTGGACACGGCTATTCGAATAGATAACTTCCCTGCAGGGGTGCACCAACTTACCCAACACGCTCGATTAACTCCAGCCGGACACACTTTTATCGGGTCATGCCCGGCCTCGGCTGATCGACACACCGTAGTCCTACCTAGGCTCAACAGAGAGGTCAGCAAGCCGGTCTACATCCTAAGCGCTCAGGGGTCTTGGGCCCATCGCCCTTTGCACTCCTGCGTGTTGCGCGACTGGCCGGGGATCAGACCCACCTACTTATACAAGCACAGGCGGTTACCGTCCACCCCAACAATCAGCCCACATCTCTGAACTGTGACATCTGAAGAGCTTTTGGGAGAATCGTATGACGCCGAGTGCCCATAACTTATCACGCGTGGTGGTTAGTGCGAAAAGGCCAGATGCCTACTCAGATCATATATCCAAACCCATTAGTGTGTTGGGAGCTCGCGGTGACGATCAGTGATCCTGTCGCCCCGTCTCGCGGACATACGACAAGGGCCAGGCCCATCCCTCTCTAGGGCGGTCTGCCTGCCCGGCCGTGCCACGTAATTATCTCACGGGTACCCTCACGGTCATCCCGACTTCAGTAACTCTCGTGGGTACCCCTCGGGGTCGACCCGACTTCAACAAGGGACTGAGGTAAAGTCAAGGTATCCGTGTGTCCATAACATCAAGGGGGAAATCTGAGGAATCACCCTCGATGGATTCCTTCTCGATGTATCTGTCAAGGTGAACTTGGAGGAATCACCCTCGCTGGGTTCACACTTGAGGGATTGCACGACAGAGTCATCATCGGAGGTGGTGAATGAGGAATCACCCTCTGTAATCCACAGCCGATTAGCTACACTACAGAGATATCATCAGGAGTGAGGTAAGAGGTATCACCCTCGGCACTCGATAGTAGCTCTGCAGAGTCGTACAACTAAGGGGGAGTGCGGTGGTGTGCTCGGTCTCAGCATGTTGATCACATGGATTGAGTCATCCGGAAGCAAAGCATGGCAACACGGACAAAGGTGCGGGGCCACTGATGGATCACTAACCAGCCTATACTAAGCATATAGGACAACAGGTAAAGTATCAACAACAGGTTACAAAATCAGGCTACGCGTCATAATAGGAGCTATCGAATAATAGTAGCAAAATCTAATGCAAGCATGGGAGAGAAAGAACGGGCGATATAGGAATGATCAAGGGGGTTTTGCTTGCCTTGAAGCTCTACTAAGAGGGGCTGGATGTCAGGGGTGATACGTCTCCAACGTATCTATAATCTTTGATTGTACCATGCTATTATAGTATTAATCTTGGATGTTTTTATATGCAATTATATATCATTTTTTGGGACTAACCTATTAACCCAGTGCCTAGTGCCAGTTGCTGTTTTCGGCTTGTTTTTGGCTTTTCAGAGAAACAGTACCAAATGAAGTCCAAATGCCATGAAACTTTTTGAAGATTTTTTCTGGACAAAAGAAACTTGGGAAGCTTCGGGAGGAGACCAGCAGCCTCACGGAGGCTTCACAAGGCACTAGGGCGTGCCCCAGGGGGGCGCGCCGAGGTACCTTGTGGGGCCCACGTGACTCCGTTTGACCTAATTCCACTTCTATAAATTCACAAATATTGGGAAACCCCCAGAGAGCCAGAAGAGAAAACCTTTCCGTCGCCGCAAGGTTCTGTTCTTCCATGATCCCATCTGGAGGCCTTTTCCGGTACTCTGCCGAAGGGGGAATCGATCACAGAGGGCTTCTACATCAACCTTGCTGCCCTTCCGATGATGTGTGAGTAGTTTACCATAGACCTACGGCTCCATAGCTAGTAGCTAGATGGCTTCTTCTCTCTCTTTGATCTTCAATACAATGTTCTCCTTGATGTTCTTGGAGTTCTATCCGATGTAATCTTCTTTTGCGGTGTGTTTGTTGGGATCCGATGAATTGTGAGTTTATGATCAGATTATTCATGAGAAATATTTTAGTCTTCTCTAAACTCTTTTATGCATGATTGTTATAGTTTTGTATTTCTCTCCGATCTATCGGTTTAGTTTGGCCTACTAGATTGATTTATCTTGCAATGGGAGAGGTGCTTTGTGATGGGTTCAATCTTGCGGTGCTCAATCCCAGTGACAGAAAGGGACATGACACGTATTTGTATTGTTGCCATTAAGGATAAAAAGATGGGGTTTATTCATATTACTTGAATTTGCTTCTCTACATCATGTCATCTTGCTTAAGGTGTTACTCTGTTTCATACTTAATACCCTAGATGCATGCTGGATAGCGGTCGATGGGTGGAGTAATAGTAGTAGATGCAGGCAGGAGTCGGTCTACTTGTCTCGGATGTGATGCCTATATACATGATCATTGCCATGAATCCATCATAATTATTTGCTTTTCTATCAATTGCCCAACAGTAATTTGTTTACCCACCGTATGTTTATGTGCTCAAGAGAGAAGCCTCTAGTGAAAACTATGGTCCCCGGGTCTATCTTTATTATATAAAAAAACCTAAAAATACCTTGCTGCAATTTTTTTAATTTTACTTTAATTAGTAGTTTAGTTTATTTATTTACCTCGATAAGATTTAATCCTTGCAAATAACCGCTAAGAGGATTGACAACCCTCTTACTTGCGTTGGGTGCAAGTGTTTGCTCTTGTGTGTGCAGGTACGCTTAACGAAATTTTGCTTGGTTCTCCTATTGGATTGATAACCTTGGTTCTTAACCGAGGAAAATACTTACTTCTACTGTACTGCATCATTCTCTCCTCTTCGGGGAAATACCAACGCAGACTACAAGTAGCAGGAAGAATTTCTGGCGCCGTTGTCGGGGCGACATCATCAAAATTATCAAGTACCTTCGCACAAATTATCATTCACTTGCATTTACTTTATTTACCTTTTATTTGCATTTTCCTCTCGTTTTCATCTCCCCCACTTCTAATTTTTTTTTACAAAAACACAAAAATATTTTGTTTGCTAGTTTGCTTAAAGTTGCCACTATGTCTGATTTTGTCATTGAAAAAGATGAGGATACTAAAATTCCTAAGATAGAAATTCCCTAAAATTTAGACTCAAAAAAATTTGTAGTAGGATGTGGAAATATCATAGGGAAGAATGTTATTCAAGAGTTCTTTGATTGCACGGGAACTTTGGTTTGTAATGACACCCCAATTCTTAAAAGAACCAACAGTTATGGGGAAGCTATCTCCACACTCATTCTTAAACTTGAAAGAAGATTTATTTGTACCCATCCTACCTTGCAAAGATTGTTTTATGAGTTGCCGGTTATAAAAAAAACCAAAGCTAAAAAGATAGCTGCTCTTATCCTTATGAATGAGTTTGATTACATAGTGCGAGAAGCTAGAGAGATCTTTGATTTCTATAATATGAGTCAAGAAAATCCTGTGATAGATGAAATTTTATATAATGAGGAATATATGTTGCGATATGTTTTTCATGATCACCATGCTTTTGATGAAAATACAAAAAAATAAGTTCCTCCCATACATATCATTCAACAAGTTTTTAATGGAATTAATCGTAAATATGCTTGGATTGTAAAGGGGAACCAAGAGGGGTTTGAAGAAGGTAGCCTTAATAACCCTATTATTTTGCTTCATGATGTGTTCCCCATTGTTTTTGAAAAACCTCCTGAAAATCACACACCTAAGGATGTCGAAACCAAGGATGACAACACTTGAAACTATGCATTATGCCTAGCTAGGGGCATAAAACAATAGCGCTTGTTGGGAGGCAACCCAATGAATAAAATAAATTTTTGCTTTTACCTACTGTTCTTGAGTGTTTGCATGATTATATCTTCTGTTAGGATTATGTTTTTATGTTTTAATTAGTGTTTGTGCCAAGTAATGCCTTTGGGATGATTTGGAAGATAATATAATTGATGCTGTTTGGAAAACAGAAAGTTTTGCGTCCAGTGCTAGAATTTTAATTCTGTACTGGAGCGTCAGAAAAATCTGAAATTTTTACACAGTATTGGTATATGAATTTCCCACGTTGTTCTAATTTTTCCGAATTTTTGGAGTTACAGAAGTATGGCTTTTAAATAGATATTTACAGACTGTTCTGTTTTAGACAGATTCTGTTTTTGTTGCATAGTTTGCTTATTTGATGAATCTATGGATCGTATCGGGGGTATGAGTCATGGAGAAGTTGTAGTACAGTAGCATTATGCCAATATTAAATATGAATCAATTTACTACAGTACCTAAAGTTTAAGATTTGTTTGTTATACTAACGGATCTTACGAGGTTTCTGTTGAGTTTTCTGTGCTGAAATTTTCAAGTTTTGGGTGAGACTACGATGGACAAAGGAATAAAGAGTGGCAAGAGCCTAAGCTTGGGGATGCCCAAGGCACCCCAAGGTAATATTCAAGGAAGACTCAAGCATCTAATCTTGGGGAGGCCCCGGAAGTCATCCCCTCTTTCGTCTACAATCTATCGGTAACTCACTTGGAGCTATATTTTTATTCATCACATGATATGTGTTTTACTTGGAGCGTCTTGTGATATAGTTTGTTTGCTTTTTAGTTTGTCACAATAATCTTTGCTGAACACACCTTTTTGAGAGGGACACACATTATTCGTGATTTGTTAGAATACTCTATGTGCTTCACTTATATCTTTTAAGCTAGGCAGTTGCTCTAGTGCTTCACTTATATCTTTTAGAGCACGGCGGTGATGATATTTTAAAGAAATAGTTGCACTCTCATGCTTCACTTATATCTTTTTGAGAGTCTCATGATAGCAATGGTAATATGCACGGGTTATGAATTTGGTCCTGATATGATAGGTATTCAAGAGGGATATAATAAAAACTTTCATGTAGATCACTGAATATGATAAATTTGATTCCTTGCAATAGTTTTGCGATATTAAGATGGTAATATGTGGGAGGTATTACTAGATAATTGTGTTTTAGTAAGAATAATTGTGTTAAGGTTTGTGATTCCCGAAGCATGCACGTATGGTGTGTCGTTATGCTAAGAAGTTGGAGCATGATTTATTATTGATTGTCTTCCTTTGTGTGGCGGTCGGGGGCGCGCGATGGCTAACTCCTACCAACCCCCCCCAGGGGCATGCGTAGTAGTACTTTGCTTTGAGGGCTAATAAACTTTCGCAATAAGTATCTGAGTTCTTTATGACTAATGTGAGTCCATGGATTATACGCACTCTCACCCTTCTGCAATTTGCTAGCCTCTTCGGTACCGTGCATTGCCCTTTCTCACATCGAGAGTTGGTGCAAACTTCGCCGGTGCATCCAAACCCCGTGATATGATACGCTCTATCACACATAAGCCTCTTTATATCTTCCTCAAAACAGCCACCATACCTACCTATCATGGCATTTCCATAGCCATTCCGAGATATATTGCCATGCAACTTCCACCGTTCCGCTTTTATGACACACATCATCATTGTCATATTACTTTGCATGATCATATAGCTGACATAGTATTTATGGCTCAGCCACCGTTCATCATTTTTATACATGTTACGCTAGCATCATTGCACATCCTGGTACACTGCCAGATGCATTCATATAGTCATATTTTTGTTCTAGTATCGAGTTGTAATTTTGAGTTGTAAGTAAATAGAGGTGTGATGATCATCATTATTAGAGCATTGTCCCAGTGAGGAAAGGATGATGGTGGCTTTGATTCCCCCACAAGTCGGGATGAGACTCCGGACGAAAAAAAAAGAGGCAAAAAAGAGCCATGAAAAAAAAGGGAAAAAAAGAGAAAAAAAGAAAAGAAAAAGAAAAAAATAAATGAGAGAAAAAGAGAGAAGGGGCAATGTTACTATCTTTTTCCACACTTGTGCTTCAGAGTAGCACCATGTTTTTCATATAGAGAGTCTCCTATTTTGTCACTTTCATATACTAGTGGGAATTTTTCATTATAGAACTTGGCTTGTATATTCCGATGATGGGCTTCCTCAAATGCCCGAGGTCTTCATGAGCAAGCAAGTTGGATGCACAACCACTTAGTTTTCATGTTGAGCTTTCATACACTTATAGCTCTTAGTGCATCCGTTGCATGGCAATCCCTTCTCCTCGCATTGACATCAATTGATGGGCATCTCCATAGCCCGTTGATTAGCCTCGTTAATGTGAGACTTTCTCCATTTTTGACTTCTCCTATTTATCTCTATCACCATACACTATTCCACCCATAGTGCTATATCCATGGCTTGTGCTCATGTATTGAGTGGGAGTTGAAAAATCTAAAGCGCGTTAAAAAGTATGAACCAATTACTTGGCTAAAACCGGGGTTGTTCATGATAAATACTTTGTGTGAAGAAGATGGAGCATGACAGGATTATATGATTTTGTAGGGATAACGTTCTTTAGCATTTTTATTTTGAAAGACATGATTGTTTGCTAGTATGCCTGAGTATTGATGTCTTTATATCAAATTATAGACTATTGCTTTGAATCATTAGGATCTTATTATTCATACCGTAAGAGAGAGATTACATGATGAAACATGATAGGTAGTATTCCACATCAAAAATTCTGTTTTTATCATTTACCTACTCGAGGACGAGCAGGAATTAAGCTTGGGGATGCTTGATACGTCTCCAACGTATCTATAATTTTTGATTGTTCCATGCTATTATAGTATCAATCTTGGATGTTTTTATATGCAATTGTATGCAATTATATATCATTTTTTGGGACTAACCTATTAACCCAGTACCAAGTACCAGTTGCTGTTTTCTGCTTGTTTTTGGCTTTTCAGAGAAACAGTACCAAATGAAGTCCAAATGCCATGAAACTTGTTGGAGATTTTTTTCTGGACAAAAGAAACCTGGGAAGCTTCGGGAGGAGGCCAGAAGCCTCACGGAGGCTTCACAAGGCACTAGGGCGCGCCCCAGCAGGGGGGCGCGCCGTGGTACCTTGTGGGGCCCACATGACTCCGTTTGACCTAATTCCACTTCTATAAATTCACAAATATTGGGAAACCCCCAGAGAGCTAGAAGAGAAAACCTTTCCACTGCCGCAAGCCTCTATTCTTCCATGATCCCATCTGGAGGCTTTTTCCGGTACTCTGCCGGAGGGGGAATCGATCATGGAGGGCTTCTACATCAACATTGCTGCCCTTCCAATGATGTGTGAGTAGTTTACCACAGACCTACGGGTCCATAGCTAGTAGCTAGATGGCTTCTTCTCTCTCTTTGATCTTCAATACAATGTTCTCCTCGATGTTCTTGGAGTTCTATCCGATGTAATCTTCTTTTGCGGTGTGTTTGTTGGGATCTGATGAATTGTGAGTTTATGATCAGATTATTCATGAGAAATATTTGAGTCTTCTCTGAACTCTTTTATGCATGATTGTTATAGCTTTGTATTTCTCTCCGATCTATCGGTTTAGTTTGGCCTACTAGATTGATTTATCTTGCAATGGGAGAGGTGCTTTGTGATGGGTTCAATCTTGCGGTGCTCAATCCCAGTGACAGAAAGGGACATGACACGTATTTGTATTGTTGCCATTAAGGCTAAAAAGATGGGGTTTATTCATATTGCTTGAATTTGCTTCTCTACATCATGTCATCTTGCTTAAGGCGTTACTCTGTTTCATACTTAATACCCTAGATGCATGCTGGATAGCGGTCGATGGGTGGAGTAATAGTGGTAGAGGCAGGCAGGAGTCGGACTACTTGTCTCGGACATGATGCCTATATACATGATCATTGCCATGAATCCGTCATAATTATTTGCTTTTCTATCAATTGCCCAACAGTAATTTGTTTATCCACCGTATGTTTATGTGCTCAAGAGAGAAGCCTCTAGTGAAAACTATGGTCCCCGGGACTATCTTTATTATATAAAAAACCTAAAAATACCTTGCTGCAATTTATTTAATTTTACTTTAATTAGTAGTTTAGTTTATTTATTTACCTCGATAAGATTTAATCCTTGCGAATAACCGCTAAGAGGATTGACAACCCTCTTATTTGCGTTGGGTGCAAGTGTTTGCTCTTGTGTGTGCAGGTGCGCGTAACGGAATTTTGCTTGGTTGTCCTACTAGATTGATAACCTTGGTTCTTAACTGAGGGAAATACTTATCTCTACTGTACTGCATCATCCTCTCCTCTTCGGGGAAATACCAATGCAGACTACAAGTAGCAAGGGGCGTAGTCGTACTCGGGAGCAGCGTCAGTCTCGGAGTCTACCGGAGAGAAGAGGGGGAAGAAACAATAAATACAAAGCAAACAAATGCATCACAATGCATGACATGGCAATATGTTGTGCTGGGGGTGACCTAATGCGGTGCTAAGCGTTACAGACGGAGCGGGAAAATATCTGGGAATATTTTCCCAGCTTTAGGCAATTATCGGACAGACGATCCGGAGGGGAAGGTTCCATGTTTGCAGTGTTGGAGGCATGTGACAGTTATGTGGATGGCATATTCGGATTTATCTCATTTTCTTGAACGTTTTTCATATATAAATTATTTTTATCCGAGTTACGGTTGAATTTATATGAATTTTCAAAGTTTTAAACAATTTCTGGAATTAATCCAAATTCGAAAATAAATGGGAAATTGCTATGGGTACACAGAGAGTGTACCCAGCCTTGTGCACATGTGGCTGACAGTGGGGTCCAGTTGACTGGGTCAACAATCCAGTCAGTAGAGGCTGACAGTGGTCCAGGGTGGTTGAGTCAGCATGTCAGCGTTGACCCGTTGACTGGTCAACTGGGTCAACTGGGCCTGCGAGACCCAGCTGCCAGTGACCCAGAGGGGCCCAGTGGCAGGCCACGTCGCCGCCGGCGCCGGAGAGAGCTCCGGCGACCAAAAATCAGGGCGGCGCGCCTCGGACCTCGTCGGAACTCGTCTACAGAGGGCCATTTCGAGCGCGGCCGGGCTCGTTCGGAAGCGGGTGAAGTGGCGCATCGAGTGGTGGTAGCGGCAGCGGCTGGAGTGGCCTGCAGCGGCGCCGACGTTGAGCAGAGGTGGCAGCCGGAGCACGAGGTGCTCGGGATCGAGGCTAGGGAGCACGGCAAGCGGCGCTGGGGGCAGCGTTGGCCTCCTGGAGGCGTGCTGAGCACGATGCGGGGCTCGGACGCAAGATGTGCGTGCGGTGGCCACGGTGGTGATGCAAATGGCGGCAACGAGCTCGGGCAACAATGGCGGTAGCGGCTGCGGCTCGAGATCGAGCCCAAGCGGAGAAGTGAGAGGCGCAGGAGCTCACCGAGAGGCTCAAGAAAGGCCGGCGAAGGGTTAGAAGCAGCAGTGGTGGTGTAGTTTGTCGGAGAGGCACCGGCGATGAAGAGGAAGAAGTGTTCGATCCGCTCGATGTAGGCCTTCCCGACGCGAGATGACCTTTTTAGTCGAAGTAGAGGATGCAGGTGAAGCTCCCGGTGAGATCTCAGTCGACGGGGGCGACGATGGCCATGGTAACGAGCTCGGCCATGGTGACGGCAGCGGCGGTTCCGTGCGGGGAGAAGAGAGCGAGCGAGGCAGAGGGGGGAAAGATCTTGGCATGTCCAGGGCGTCGGCGCTGGCGTTCTTATCCTCTCCATGGCGACTGTAGCGACGCAGGCGGCGAACTGGCTCGGCTGGGACGGCGTCCAGAGCGCGTGGCGTCGACAGGTGGAGGAGGGAGAAGGAGGACGATGACCAGATGGGCTGGGCTGGTTACTGTGCACTTGTGGCCCAAGTGCAAAGTGGCCTTTCTTCTTTTTCTTTTTCTTTTTCTGTTTCTTTATTTCTCCCACTGTTTTGCATTTTCTTTTGCCATCAAATGACTTTTGTAAAATATGGGACTTGGCCATTTAAATGCATTGCAATATTTGGCACTGCCACAAAAAGTTTGGGAAATGTTTGAAGTTGTTTGAATTTTTCATAAATGGAAAAAGCATTTAAAAATGTTGATTTGGCACTGTTTTAATTGCTATAGCCCATTTAAGCAAATAAGTGATGTTGTTTTCCTTAACACATAATTGTTATGGAATATTTGCTAAATGATGGACTATTTTGCAACCATGTTTGTGAAACTTTAAATTTCACTTGCAATTTGAATTGATTTCAGTGGTGGAATTTGAAATGAGATATGAATCCATTATGATCAAGCACTGCAAAGCAAAGTGACTTAGCATAATCATGAAGGATCACTGTAGCATAATACATGGGGGTGTTACATGAAATTTCTTCCTTGCTTCACGGTTGGTGAAGACGGTGAAAACTTGTTGTGGTTGTGCGGTGGACGAACTCGAAGCACCACGTACGCAAGTGGACCTCCTCGTAGACATCTAGAAAACAATTTTTCAGTCCAATACAATTAAACAATATTGATCCTACGGTAGTAACAATATCGTACTCGTCTAAAAACATCAACGAATCCAAACCAAACTTAAATTTGGATCAAAAATATGCATTTCCTAGACATGGCAATGCTAGGCATATAGAACATGGATTCACGAAAAATAAATTGGGGATCGGAGGAGAAACGTACCGTAGATCGATCACACGAAAGGATTTGAACTGAAATAGGACGAATAGGGAGATCGGGCAAAGTTTTGCTAGGGTTTGGAGAGGTTTGGAGGAAGAAAAGGAAGAAAAGAGAGAGATGGGGACGATTTACCTCCTTCCTCGGGCTCTTTGTGGCCACCGGGACTCCATACGACCGGCCATACGAGCGGAAGCGCTCATATGAAAGGCAGTCATTCACCCTGATAGCTTACCTGCGCCTGTGCATACCTCATGCGACCGCTGAAACGACCAATAGCGCCCGTATGAAACGTCGTTGAACATTCTATTCTTTTTCTTCTTTTGGTCGAGGATGTCATACGAACGCTTATACGGGCACGGGCGCCCATATGAAACACCGTCAAATGCTCTGGACTCTTTCTCAATTCTGCGAAGATTTCAAACGACATCTCATGAGGGCGCTTGCGCCCATATGGAACGGCGTCGTTTGCTCTGTTGCCTCTGGTTGTTTTGTACTGGAGCCGCCATAAAGTCATGCGACCGCCCAAACGACCTCAGTGGTCACCTGAAAGGCCGTCTTATGATATGTTTCTTCCGAAACTTTTCTTTTTCTTCGTTTTCCTGTGGGGTTAGTTTCAACACAATACATAGGCATATTCCCAGGCATCCAAACGTCAATACAACATATAGTTTAATTTGCACATAGCAAAGCCTTCATTAGACCAACTCTTCCAAACTCACTTCTTTATCTAGAACTTCAATCACTCTTTTTATTGAAACAAAAATAAAAACTTACTTGTCTACTTTATTCGCATGGGTTGCCTCCCATGAAGCGCTTGTTTTCGGTCGGCTAGCTTGACCGTAGTGGTGATCAAGGTGGTGCAAACACACCAAGACCATAGCTTCTGGCATTCACAACAATGCCTTCTCCGGTGTAGATCTTCATTTTCTTTTTCCTGGGGAAATGTCTTACAAAAGGATCTTTAGCGGGTAAGTCAAATCTAACATTCCCCTCAAACACATTTATCACAGCTTTGATAGTCCTTAGAAAAGGTCTACCAAGAATTATTCGAGCAATAGGATCTTCAGGCATATCAACTATCACAAGATCAATCATGACAGAGCAATCATTTATCTAAACTATAACTCCATGCTTAATTCCTACTGCCTGAGTAAAAGTAGAATTAGCCATATTCAATCTAATCTCAGTAGTAGCATAAGGACCTAGATTGAGACTATCATAAACAGACTAGGGATAGTAGAAAAACTAGCCCCTGGATCACATAAAACATTGAACTTATTTAAACCAATCTCAATCTCTATAGTAGGCTCAAAAGCATATTCTTGCTTAGTTGGTAACTTACTGTAAAGCTTCATGTACCTTGGCTGCAACTTGATCAACAAAGACATTATATGCCTCATTATTAGATACCTCAGGTAGTGGGTACTTCATTGATATCATCTTTACAAAATCTGCAACAGTGTAATTATATTCTGGCAAATGGCTTGTGTCAAGTTCTTTGGTCTTATGTTCGTTGCTCCTTACCATCTTGACATCTTCAACCGGGTTAGGTTCCGGTTTACCTACAAACTTAACTAGGATCAATGTTTGGTTCTCAACAATTTTAGTCACTTGTGCTTCCATATTCTTGGATCTTCCATCAAGCATCTGCACATCATTTGTTAGTCCAACAATCTTACTGATCAACTGACCAAGTAAGTTATCATGATTCTTCAAAATATTTTTGAAGTTTTCATTCTGCTCAGTTTGACTAGTAATAAAACTTTTCAGAGTACCTTCGAAGTATTTCTGTTGCTGCTACTAGCTCCATTAAAGTTATTTGATGCTCCACTATTATTAGGATAAGGAAGTCTAGGAGCATATCCATTATTTTTTCAGTTGGGATTATAGCTATTGCGAGCAATAAAATTCACATCACTAACTTCTTCATTAGTGATGGCATTCACATTTACCTCTTCTTTACCTTTCATGACGGAGATGAGTTCATCAAGCTTGGTTGTCAACTCCGCATTATTTTCTTCAATTGCATTCACTCTTTTGGTGGCAGTTTTTTCAACATGCCATTGGGCATGGTTTTCTTGCATATCATCAAGTAGTTTCTTGACGTCATCTATGGGCTTTCCGATGATTGTTCCTCCTGCAGTTGTATCAAGCATAGTTTTCGACATATGATTTAAACCATTATAAAACATACGAAGGATTAACCATTCCTCCATTCCATGGTTAGGACAGTTCCTTATGCCTTCTTTCATTCTATCCCATGCAAGCGCTAGTGGCTCACGTTCTTCCTGCTTGAAACCTGTAATCTGAGAACGAAATTGCATAATATTTGCAGGTGGACAAAATTTAGATAAAATGTGTTGCAACAATCAGCCCAAGAAGTTATATTGCCTCTAGGTAAAGCTAGAAGCCATTCTTTTGCTTTTCCTCTCAGAGAGAAAGGAAATAGATGCAACTTCAAAGCGTTTGGGTCATAATCTTTAATGCGTGTCATGTTGCACAATTCAGTGAAATTATGCAAGTGCATACCGGCATCTTCAGAAGCAGAGCCTCCAAATTGGTCATGTTGAACCATGGAAACTAAGTTCGGTTTGATCTCATACTCAGCGGTTGCAACCTCAAGTTATGCTATAGGTCCACGCGTGAAGTTATTGCTGGGAGTAGCAAGACTTCCAAGATTACGAGCCATGATAATCTTTTTTGGGTTTTTCAACTGACAAGACTTGCAACAAAAATAAAACTTAAACTAAAACAAAAACTGAAACTAAACATTAACATCAACAAAAACTCTAAACACAAAGGCTAGGAACACTAAACTCCTCCCCGACAACGGCACCAAAAAAAGGGCTTGACACATCCTTTTTAGTGATCTGGTATAACGGAATAGAAAGTACCCCACACCTATTTCCCCAAAGAGGTGACCTTGGGTTATTGAACCCGCAAGAGGAAGGTTCCCTTGAAGCAATGGTCTCTAGCAAGCTTCTGTCAAAGAAATAATTCCAGCTTTTGACCGGATCAATCAAGCTAATTGTGGTAAAACACTTATAATAAAAATAGGTACGGGTATGAGGTCTTAATGCTTACAACCATGTATTTGCGTTGGGACCAAATATGATCTTAATTTGTGCGCTGGAAGTCACCAATCGAGATGTGCTTGTTACGAACAGAAGTGGGGGATGTGTCCAACTAACATCTTGACCGGCGTGAGTGCTGCATCAAGAATCAGTTGTCCAACCAAAGTCCCTATTCGTCACGCGGGGTTGCCTCGATAATTAATATTATAATAATCAGACAAGAGCTTTACGTGCTTAATGAGTACACCTCATGAATCCCCAAGGATTGGATTCATATTACCATACTAAACCCTTCTGTCAATGGTGTTCAGAATAACACTTCACGTTCTCCCTGCCCTTAGCCTCTCCATGGCTCGATCTCCATGATCCTGGGTACCTGCAGGGATGAAGATCGCAGACGAGACAAGAGACATCTACGGAACAATTTTATTTCACACATACGGGACGTTAATTCAAAGCACTTCCATTGATCCCTACAACAAATACAGCGGGTTGCAAGGCCTATGCCTCAACCCATACCTTACCGAACTACTCACACATGGAGATCAGATCGCATGAAGAACACATTGAAGAACACATCTTGATGATCGATTGATTGATAATATGTCTTACAATGGATGCCTTGTGCGATGCACGATTACAAGTATGAACTAGAGAGGAAGCACTATGGTGGGGATGGCGGCTATGGAGATGGAAATGGCGGCAGCTATGGTTGATGGAAGGGGATGAAGATGGCTATGTTCTGGCTTCGCTCGCGGATGTTCTGTTGACATTTCGGCATGGTCCCCATTATAAAAGTTGTTCAGGTGGACGAGGAGCCTCGGAATCCACGCCATACGACCGCTCATACAAGCGCTTGCGGTCGTATGAAACGCTGTGTTTTGTGCTGTTTTCTTTGGTGTGCCTCCTGATGATTTATTTTATCTCCTTTTCCACTCATTTCCATGTTCACACGTGATTTCTTCCCTTTTTAGCCCATTTCTTGTGGAAACACATCAAAGAGAGGATTTGTGGAATCCTTTGCATTCATTAGTCATTAGTAGCAATATCGGAGCGAATATCTCGGTTTTAATGAAATATATCGGTTTAAACAAAGGGTGAATGAGTGTAAAAATATCACTCATCAAACCGCGTGCATCACCGCTGCCTCGCTAGCGTTGTTGCCAATTGGTGTCATGTCAAGTGCTGAAGAGTTTTCGTCTTTGGGACCGCCTGGTGCCGCCATCAGGATCTGCTCCAAGGTGATAGCCTGTGGGGCTGCCTCGTTGTTCGGCGCTGGTGCAAGGGTGGCCACGCTATTGCTGGTCTCAGTGATGGAGATGACGTCTACCTCGTCATCTTCTGTCTCTGAGATGGAGATGATGCTTCCCGCGTCGTCCTCCGTTCGCGGGAGCGAGACGAGACTAGTCGAGCTGAGGCTGCACTCCGAGATGTACCCATCCAAGATGCAGTCCTCTGGTATGTGGTCGATGAAGCAATTGTTGTATACCATAGCGACCAGGTGTGATGTCGGGGCGGGCTGGTGGTAGTTTGTGAAGTTGACGGAGTGGTCCGATCTCAAAACCAAGTCCCATGATTTGAGGTCTCCGTCCTCCAAATCGGAGGTTGGCGGTGCAGACAAGTTAGATTCCGATGAGGCAGCATATGTGACTTGTTGCAGTGGCGGAATGCGTAAACGTAGGTCGTCGTAGCGGTCGATGACGAACTCTAGCGACCCAAAGAAGACGGTGCGAGAGTGGGAGGCCGACGGGTTGACGCCGACCCAACCCCCCTGTCCGCGATGAAGGTGAAGGAGCTGAAAAGTGATGATCTCTCCCGGCGAGAGGCCTCCAAAAGCGATGGGAGATCCGATCTGAACTCGGTCTTCGGCCGGCTCAGTCCTTGCCTACGCGCCAACTGCGGTACGTAGAAACGTTAGTACCCTCAGTACGGTTGTGAAAACGGCTGGAAGTGCCAAAAGGAGTTCACACGAGGGGGTTACCCAGGTTCGAGCTCTCTCGGAAAGGTAATACCCTATGTCCTGCTTCTGATCTATATTCATGATGGAGTTCCTCGTATGAGGATTTACAATGGAGAGGGTGTTTACGACCGAGAGTATAGACTACGGGTGTAGATGGGAAAGATTATCCCTAGCCCCGCCTTGTATAGACGACATGGGTTAGGGTTTACATGGGGGTTCCCCCGATTTTGCACTGCCGTCATCTTGGCTTGCTCACCAAGATGATTCCCGAGCCCTTTCCGGGCCACCGGGCTCCCTCCTGTCGTATGTGCCTCGTGGCAGGCCTGCTGTCGGGCTCCCCTCCGAAAAGCCACCCCCGGTGTATTGCATCGTCGCCGAGGGTGTGCGATAGGTGTGTCTTCATAGCAGGATTCTGCACTAGTGGATACACGTCACTGAAGATAACTTTTTTTTTGCAGAAGACATCATATCTAGAAAATAAACTAAATGTATGCATTAGAGTTATCTGACTAAGATACATGTCATTGAAGTCGTATTATATGCATTAATTGTGTTTCTAGATAGAACTCGAGATACGATGCATTAACCTACAAGATAGGCATCGAGGCCCGCGGCTGCAGCTTCTTGGAAGCTTCGATGCCCCCCCACCCCAACTATCGCCTTGAGAACAAGTCGCCGCTCTTGCAACGTAATTTTCGTGTGCCTAGAGAAAAAACAAACCACGAACCTCCACGTGTGTGCCCTATTGGAGAAACAAATCATGTCATCTAAGTAAAAAATCTGATGTGGCATCCTATATAATGAGAAAATAGAGAGTTACTGTACTAGTTTTAGAGATTGCTCTATTACATCAAATCCAAGTTATTTCATAATTTGTCTTAAAAGCACATTAAATAGGATGTCTCTTTTTTTCGAGTACAATGCATGAGATGGGCACCTAGGCCTCGTGGCCTCAACTTTCTAAAAGGTTTCATACAACATGAGGCAATAATTAGGATAATGGAGGCCAAAGGTTTTTGTCCAAGATGGATTTCTTGGGTGAGGGAGTTATTGTCCTCTAGAACTTCCTCAATTTTACTAAATGGGGTACCTGGGAGGCATTTCAAGAGTAAGAGTGGAGTGAAACAGGGTGACCCTTTGTCACCATTACTCTTTGTTCTGGCTGCAGATCTGCTACAATCAAAGATAAACAACATGCTACACCTGGGTACTCTCAGTCTGCCAATTCCTAGCCATGATCCAGACTTCCCAATCATTCAATATGCAAATGACACACTGCTATTCTTGCCTGCTGACAGATCCGAGCTATCTGCTCTAAAGAAAACTTTGTATTCTTTTTCGAAAGCAACTGGGTTGGAAATTAATTTCCACAAGTCCTCAGTGATCCCAATAAATTTGAATGAGGTGGAAGCCTCTATTCTAGCTGCAGAGTTTGGTTGGCAGCTTGGTGTGATGCCCTTCACATACTTGGGACTGCCCGTGGGAACTACAAGACCTAAAATTATAGATCTGATGCCTCTGGTGGATTGCATGGAGAGGAGACTTACTGCTAGGTCTTGGTTCCTGCCTCAAGGAAGCAGACTTCAAATGGTCAATTCTGTAATCTCCTCCCTGCCAATTTATTTCCTCTACAGTCTGTCCATTCCCCCTGGTATACTCAAGCAGCTGGAAAGAATACAAAGACAGTGTCTTTGGAGAAAATATGGACATGAACAGGGTCACTCTTTGGCAGCTTGGCCCTTGGTTTGTAGGCCCAAGAACAGGGGAGGTCTGGGAATCTTAAACTTGGGTCTGCAAAATGATGCTTTACTCATGAAGCATCTCAACAAGTTTTACAACAGGGCTGATGTTCCCTGGGTGCACTTAATTTGGAATTCTTACTACTTTGGTAGAATCCCACATGATACCACTCTATGTGGTTCTTTCTGGTGGAGAGATGTTTAAGGTGAATTCTGGTGATACTGTACTATTCTGGTCTAACCATTGGGAGATTAATAATGACTGCACCCCCCTACAGGCAAGATTCCCTAGGTTGGGAAGGGCCTTTAGTCCCGGTTCACCAACCGGGACTAATAAATCGGGACTAAAGGCCCCCACCCTTTAGTCCCGGTTGGCCACGACCCGGGACTAAATCCCTGCCACGTGGCCGGCAGCACGCGCCTGGGGCTGGGGACCTTTAGTCCCGGTTGGTGACACCAACCGGGACTAAATCCCTGCCACGTGGCCGCGGGGTTGGGGACCTTTAGTACTGGTTGGTGACACCAACCGGGACTAAAGGTTTAGGGGTTTAGGGTTTATTGTTTATTTTTCCTTTTCATTTTGTGTTTTCCATTTAATTCTTTTTCATTTCAAACATATTTTACGCTGCTACATATTGTACACGTTATGCATATATAATAGAATTTCTCATAGAACCAATCATATATCATAGAATTTCTCGTACGACCATGCATACACATATATATATATAATTTGGTATATACAATTTCTCCTACAATTTGCAGATCATTACATCCGGGCATTAGGTGAAACGGTATACTCCGTCGGGAGATATGACCTGCTGAAGCAAAAATCCCGCCATTTCCTCTTGAAGTGCTCATATGCGGTCCTTTCGTAGGAGCCTATCCCGCATCTCCACCATCTTTAAAGAAGGAGATCAATATGAATATATTAGTTGTGTGTATATATATTAGATCATGATAAAAAAATTGTGAATAGTGTTTACGTACCCAAAGATGTCTTGCATCTCTGCTCCTTTCGGTCATAAAGCGAATGTTCTCGCAAACGTAGCATGCACATAAATTAGTCCCCTTTTTCTGCCTCATACACTTTACGAGAATAGAATTCAATCAGATAATAATCAAGCATGATAATGGTATTGAAACTAGAATTAAAGAGATGCGCGGACGTAGCTAGTACTACTTAATTACCTTGGACCGTCGCCATTTCAACTGTGGTTTCCATTGACCGACAACCTCTTTGATGAACTTTTTCCAAACCCTGCCTGGCAAAGAAAATGAATAAAGGAGTTATTAATTACTTGATATCAGGAAATGAACTAAAGAGGCCGACATAGTGCGATAATGATTGAAATTACCTGTCGAGCATCAACTTCAGGCTGATGTATTCTTGAGGGTCTTTACCTAGTGAGTCCAATACTTCAACAGTTCCCTCGTCAACTCTAATGATTAGCAGGATCCAGTGGAATCTGCGCACACATTTGTATAAGCGAGCATGCATAACTCATCAACTACACTTAACATCGAGTAAGCAAAAAATAGAATTTGTAGTACAAGACAATAACACTCACCTGAAGTTGTAAGGAAAAAGTATTTCTGGTCTGGTATTTAGTTCCTTAAAAAACATTAGCAAGCTATTCTCTGTGTCTTTGGGGTAGTCTTGTATCATATTTTCATTAACGGTATTTGGGTCAATGAACCCAATGCCATAGACTCCATCTCTGTTCATTTCAAAAATCTTCATTCAGCATAATACCACAGAAAAGAATATAGTGAGGATAATTACAGGCAATGAACGAGCTGAGCTAGAGACTTAAATTACAGAAAGAAATCACTTACATACAATAGCAACTAACGAGAGATTTGTCGAGTGCGTCTTGATTGAATAACTGAAAAAATTCTAGAAATTCAATCCACACATCTTTTCCATGGAAGTAATGCTCTGGCTTGACTTTCACCATAAGGCTCTCTCACCCGGCCTTTATTTCTCTCAGGTACCAGTCATGCAATCTGCGCATTTGTGTTGGTAGAAGCTCCACCTCGTCAGGCCTGACCAGAGGGTTCCCGGGGACATATTTCCATGCTAGTTCCTTCGGATCCATCGTGGGGAATTCCTCGATGCCTAGGAGTTGTTCAACAGTGACACCCATCTCTCTAGCCATCTCTCTATCAGCGTCGGTTACCGCCTTATCGGTACTCACCTTGAGCGGGGGGATCGATTGCACTTCCTGTTCTCCGAGCTGAGGAACAGTTTTCCCGCTTTTACTACCTATAAGGCTCGACTGCTGATTTTTTTTGTTGATAATATGACTTGCTAATAGAGCGTTCATAGTCTGATCGCCTTTTCTCCACAGCCGGTTTAGCAAGATCCACAAAGTGTTGTATGACTTTCTCAGGTATTTTCTCCTTTGGCGGCGGGGGCGGTTTCGGTGCAAAATGGGCCTGCACTTCGGAAGCCACTTGGGCTTTGGTTTCGTCCTCAGTCATCTCGTAAGCCAACTTCTTTTTGGCAGGAGGCTCAGGTTTCTTCTTTGGTGCTCCCTTCCGCTTTGTAGTCGGCTGACGCGGCGGAGATCGATATCGCGTACTCGCGCTGGGCCCCGTCTTGAGGTGGGGTGGATTCGGCTGACGCGGCGGAGATCGATATGGTGGCGGACTCACGCTGCGCTCCGTCTCGAGGTGGGTTGGAGTCGGCTGACGCAGCGGACTTGGAGGAGGAGTCGGTGCCCTTGGCGTCGAGTTTGGAAAGACGTTGCAATCCTTTCTCCATACAATGATACCACGTATGGCTTCTCCCAGTGTCTGCTCCCCTTGACCTCCAGGAAAGTCAAGCTGTAGTGAGTCATATGCCGACAGAACTTCATCCACCCCGACATGAGCATAGCCAGGTGAAATCGGATTGCCGTGGAAGGTTGCTTCAGGGGGATTTGGTAAAGCATAGCCGTCCGCCACCTTCATGGATATGTTCTTCACTTTCATGTGTAGCTCACAACTTGTCGTCTCTTCGATATCATCCACGGGGTAGCGAGCCAGCAGTGCATCATCGGCCGAGACCCCCATGGAACCCACGCTGCTTTTCGGCATAGATGGGACGGTGCTATCCAATGCTGGATCTGCTTGTTGCTGCCGCTGAGACGTCCTTTCCAGGCTAAGTGTGTCGATCTGCTCCTACTGCCGCATGAAAGCGCGTTCCAACTCCGCGTGCTTTGATTCCATCTCAGACAGCCAGTCTGCATCCTGCTTCTTCTTGTCTTCCTCCTGCTTCTTCTTTCTCGCACGGCTTCTGTAACTGACGTTCTAGTACGCAAACCCCTCAACCCACGGAACAACGCCTTTGCCTCGTGTACGTCCCGGGTGTTCAGGATTCCCGAGGGCGCGTGTAAGCTCGTCGTTCTCTCTCTCGGGCTGGAACACCCCCGTTCGAGCCGCTTCTATTGCAACAAGTAAAGCGTCTGAGGCTTCTTTAAGACTTGCCTGCACCATAATCTCCCCTGTCATTGGGTCCAACTTTCCCCCATGCGCATAAAACCAAGTCCTACACCTGTCGGGCCAACCCAATGTTTTTGGAGTGACCCCTGCAGCAATCATCTTTTCCTCAGATTCATTCCACTTAGGCCGACCATTCTTGTCGCCACCTGGCCCCAGAACATGGTGAAACTGTTTCTTCTCAGCATTGATCTTGTTTTTCCTCGACCGTTCCTTAGCTGCTTCTGATTCCTTGAACTCCACAAATAAGTCCCAGTGATCTTTTGCCTTCTCCAGTGCTCCAGTGAATTCTGGAGTCTGCTTTCCTGCTTCGATGTAGCAGGCCCATAATCTTTTCTTGTGGTTGCAGAATTGTGTGGCCATCTTCTGAAGAGCACTCTTCTTGACTTTCTCCCGTTCTGCATCTCTTAAATGCTCTGGTAGGGTGAAATGTGACATGAGCGTTTCCCAAAGCAGATCTTTTGCTCTTTCGTCGACAAAACTAACTCCTCGATCTCCCTTTGGCTTATTCCATTCTTGAACGGAGATCGGGATTTGATCCCTGACAATAACTCCGCACTGACGAGTAAATTTGTCCGCATTCTTTTTAGGAGCAAGCGGTTCGCCATTTGGTTTGATCTCATCGATGTTGTACTTTATGCCAGCCTGCAACTTTTTGGCCGGGCCTCGTACTGCCCTGCTTGTAGAAGATTTGCTCGATCCGGAGGGCTAAAAGAAGAAAGATTCGTTAATATATATATATATATACAAATCAATTAATACATGTAATGATCACCAGAGGCCTTATATATACCTCACCGGTCTTTGTTAATTGAAGATCATTTCCTTCGCCATCATTGTTTGTGTGGCCTTCATCTGTTGGTTCTTCCTCAAATATTCCCTCAAAGGAATTGTTCAGATATTGTGAGCCGTCATCTTCAGGTTCACCCTCTGGGTTTCGGATCATGTCGAACATGATATGCTCTTGATCATGGTCGTCTCTGCCGCTAGCGTCCATAGCTTAACTAATCCAGAAGAAAGATAATTTAGTATTCAAATTAGAATGCATCTCGAATAATATCACTAATACATCTCGAATAATCCAGTTAATGCATCATCGAATATAATCTCGAATACATCTCGAATATTATCACTAATACATCTCGAATAATCCAGTTAATGCATCATCGAATATTATCGAATATAATCTCGAATACATCTCGAGTATTATCACTAATACATCTCAAATATTATCATATAACATCACTAGCTAATACAGATCGAATACTATCGAATAATCCAGTTGACTCGCGGTTCCTGAGGCGCGGGCGGTGGACACCCAAAGAGAAGGAACCATCACAGGATCATAGCTCGGGTGAGATCCCTGAAGAACCTGCCAGGTATTGGAGAACCTGACGTCCAACGCAACCATGTAGCGACGGATGTGCTCGTCCTCCTCCCTGACACGGCGATGTACCACCTCCTCGGGGGCCGGCTGCCTCCGCACCGATAGTGGCCCACGCGACCGCCACCAAAGAAGCTTCGGGTCGACGATGGGAGCCCGGTTCCTCACCAAGCTGCGCGCCCCGGAAGGTAGTACCTCCCACTGCCAGCCTGGCGGAGCCCAGTCCCGGACATGGTGCCTCTCAAGCAGGTTGTCGCCCCTGAGTCGACGACGAGGATGCGGGCCGGGCATCGTCGACGCCAAAAATGTTTCTATGCAAATTTAACATTTTTTAAATGCTTGATTATGATCAGTTGTAATTCTTGTTCACTTGATTTTGCAAATACATGACAAACTTTTGCAAATACAACATTAAGATATTAACATTTTCCAAATAAGATATTAACATGTTTTTGATCAATATTTTTAAGATACAACATTAAAATATTTTTAATACATGGTCAACTTTTTTCTATGCAAATTTTTTCTATACTATACATGATACAACATTAAAAGTATAAAAAACTAAAAAACAAAAGAAAAAAACTAGCTAGTGAAAAAAAACAATCTATGCAAATTCCACCGTTCATCTACATACATACATACATATACTAAGCATCTACAACATCTAGTGAAAAAAAAACAATCTATGAAAAAAAAAGATGAACAAAATTAAGGAGGGAGGCTCACCGGCTGGGATCGTCGGGGTGGAGGGAGGCGGGGAGGACGCCGGCGACGGAGGAGCGGCGCCGGCGACGGAGGAGGATGCTGGAGGCGGGGAGGAGCGGCGCCGGCGCGGGCTTGGGCCGCGGTGACTTGTGGAGGAGCGGTCGTCGATCGCGAGGCGGGCGCGCGCGGAGGAGCGGCGGCGGCGGGCAGCATGGCGGCGCCGGCGCGGGCTCGGGCGGCGCTTGGGAGTAGAGCGGCCGGACGGCGACGTCGAGGTCCAGCAGCCTGGCGGCGTCGTGGTCTTCGGCGCCGTCGGGGGAAACTGATGAGTTTGGAAATTTTGCCAAGTGTTGCTTATATACAGAGACCTTTAGTCCCGGTTGGTGGCTCCAACCGGGAGTAAAGGCCCCCCTTTAGTCCCGGTGCGAGCCACCAACCGGGACTAAAGGTGAATTTCGCCAGACCGAGCGGCAGGAAGCCCAGGCCTTTAGTCCCGGTTGGTGGCTCGCACCGGGACTAAAGGTGGTCCTTTAGTCCCGGTTGGTGGCTCCAACCGGGACTAAAGGGTTGGTCCTGGCATGGTGGAAGTTTAGTCCCACCTCACCAAGCGAAAGGCACTTGCACCTGTTTATAAGCCCCGCTGTGATATCCATCCCGAGCTCCTCTCTAAAGCAAGCAGTACATGCCTAACGTTCCTCTTGCCCTGCGGGCCTGCATCCTGGCCCATATATAGTTGGGTTTCTAGTCATATGCAGGCCGTGGTGGCCTAGTAGGCAGGCGTTTTTTTTATTTTTTGCATATGTTATGTCAATTTTTTAGTCCCGGTTGGTGGCTCCAACCGGGACTAAAGGTCTTTTCCAGTTTTTTTTGTTTTTTGCTTTATTTTTTTTCTTTTGTTTCTACTTACAGCCAAATATTTAGAGTTTTTGAGTGAATCTTTTTGGTATAGGTCACAAAAATTATAAACTTTCTGTTAGTGCCAGTAGTTTTCAAATTTGAATAGTTTAAATTTGAATTCTTTGAAATTTGTGTGAATCGCTAGTTTGTGAATAACTTTACTTTAAAAATAGATTTTTGAGTCGTTCTTTTTCCTGCTGTTTAATATTAGTGTGTTTTATCAGTATGTTCAATTTGGTAATTTTTAGGTTATTTTAAATAGGTGTTTTAATAAAAACAGATTCTGTTTAGCTCTTTTGGTTTTATAGCTCAAAAAATCATTAAATGCATGAAAAATAGCGAATGAAGTCAGAAAGGGTTGAAAATTGATGATGTGGCTTTGAATGGTGCATGTTGAATGCACAAAAACTCTGGAGTTAAAATAAGTTTAAAAAAATGAAATGCCTTTGTAATAGATGAGTTTTCGTCCGAAACCCTGATACTTCGAAAGAGATTGTCCAGTTTGTACACGAAGTGCATCCAGTTTTTGCCGTAACCCTCTCAACTTTTTAGCACATGCTATGTGGGTGAAATGATGATACCATGCCAAGTTTCAACCTTTTCAGAGTTCATTTGTAGTGCTTTTCAATTTCAGGGTCATTTAGCTCAAAAAATCAATAAATGCATGAAAAATAGCAAATGAAGTCAGAAAGGGTTGAAAATTGATGATGTGGCTTTGAATGGTGCATATTGAATGCACAAAAAGTCTGGAGTTAAAATAAATTTATAAAAAAAATGCCTTTGTAACAGATGAGTTTTCGTCCGAAACCCTGATACTTCGAAAGAGATTGTCCAGTTTGTACACGAAGTGCGTCCAGTTTTTGCCGTAACCCTCTCAACTTTTTAGCACATGCTATGTGGGTGAAATGATGATACCATGCCAAGTTTCAACCTTTTCAGAGTTCATTTGTAGTGCTTTTCAATTTCAGGGTCATTTAGCTCAAAAAAATCAATAAATGCATGAAAAATAGCATTCCTTCGCGTTTCAAATGCCAAAACACATATATACCCTAACTATTACAAAGATTCCCTCCGGTTTGTCCGAAGTGGGACTTTCTAGATAAGTCCGGAAACTCACTAGAGAAGAAAGTGATGACGGTGAAGCCGGTCGCATCCCAGAGTGGGATCTTGGGGTATAAAACTTTTTCTTCGCGTGTGTCCCTTTGCGCCGTAACCATGGACAATCTTCATCATTTAACAGGATGCTTGGGTCAGTCTTCACTGTGAAGGGAGCAATTTCATGAAACTTTTCATAATCTTCTGACATGTCTGTCTTGTCCTCCACTCCCACGATGTTTCTTTTCCCTGAAAGAACTATGTGGCGCTTTGGCTCATCGTATGATGTATTCACTTCCTTATATTTTCTTTTTCTCGGCTTGGTAGACATGTCCTTCACATAGAAAACCTGCGCCACATCATTGGCTAGGACGAATGGTTCGTTTGTGTACCCAAGATTGTTGAGATCCACTGTTGTCATTCCGTACCACGGGTCTTCCTTTACCCCGCCTCCAATCAGATTGACCCATTTGCACCGAAACAAAGGGACCTTCAAATCACATCCATAGTCAAGTTCCCATATCTCCTCTATGTAACCATAATATCTGTCCTTTGGCCTATTGGTGTTTGCTGCATCAAAGCGGACACCACTGTTTTGGTTGGTGCTCTTTTTATCTTGGGTGATCGTGTAAAATGTATTCCCATTTATCTCGTACCCTTTGAAAGTCGATATAGTCGAAGATGGTGACTTGGCCAGCAAGTACATCTCATCTCCAACAGTGTCGTCATGCATGAAACGTGTTTGCAACCAACCGCCGAATGACGCCATGTGTGTACGTTTGATCCAGGGCTCATACTGCTCCGAGTTCTTGGAGCGTACACTATCCAGGTGTTCCTCGATATACGGAGCCACCAAGCTGGAATTTTGTAGAACTGTGTAGTGTGCTTGCGCCCAAGAATGCCCGTCCATACATATTACTGAATCCTTTCCTAGCGTGCCTTTTCCACCCAGTCTGCCCTCATGCCGCGATTCGGGAACACCAATCGGCTTAAGGTCAGGAATAAAGTCAACACAAAACTCAATGACCTCCTCTGTTTCATGGCCCTTGGAGATGCTTCCTTCTGGCCTAGCACGGTTATGAACATATTTCTTTAAGACTCCCATGAACCTCTCAAAGGGGAACATATTGTGTAGAAATACAGGACCCAGAATGGCAATCTCGTCGACTAGGTGAACTAGGACGTGCGTCATGATATTGAAGAAGGATGGTGGGAACACCAACTCGAAACTGACAAGACATTGCACCAAATCATTCTATAACCTTGGTAGGAGTTCTGGATCGATTACCTTCTGAGAGATTGCATTGAGGAATGCACATAGCTTCACAATGCCTAATCGAACGTTGTCCGGTAGAAGCCCCCTCAATGCAACCGGAAGCAATTGCGTCATAATCACGTGGCAGTCATGAGACTTTAGGTTCTGGAACTTTTTCTCTGCCATATTTATTATTCCCTTTATATTCGACGAGAAGCCAGACGGGACCTTCATACTGAGCAGGCATTCAAAGAAGATTTCCTTCTCTTCTTTGGTAAGAGCGTAGCTGGCAGGACCTTGATACTGCTTTGGATGCATGCCGTCTTTTCTGTGCATACGTTGCTGGTCCTCCCGTGCCTCCGGTGTATCTTTTGTCTTCCCATACACGCCCAAGAAGCCTAGCAGGTTCACGCAAAGATTCTTCATCACGTGCATCACGTCGATTGCAGAGCGGACCTCTAGGTCTTTCCAATAGGGTAGGTCCCAAAATATAGATTTTTTCTTCCACATGGGTGCATGTCCGTCAGCGTCATTCGGAACAGATTGTCCGCCAGGACCCTTTCCAAAGATTGCTTTTAAATCCTTGACCATATCAAGTATATCATCACCAGTACGGTGGCGAGGCTTCTTCCCGTGATCTGCCTCACCTTTGAAATGCTTGCCTTTCTTTCTTAAGAGATGCTTGATCGGAAGAAATCGACGATGTCCCAGGTACACATTCTTCTTACATTTATCCAAATATATACTTTGGGTATCATCTAAACAGTGCATGCATGCGTGGTATCCCTTGTTTGTCTGTCCTGAAAGGTTACTAAGAGCAGGCCAATCATTGATGGTTACAAACAACAACGCTCATAGGTCAAATTCCTGCTGTTTGTGCTCATCCCACACACGTACACCTTTTATGTCCCACAGCTGTAAAAGTTCTTCAACTAATGGCCTTAGGTACACATCAATGTCGTTGCCGGGTTGCTTGGGGCCTTGGATGAGCACTGGCATCATAATGAACTTCCGCTTCATGCACAACCAAGGAGGAAGGTTATAGATACATAGAGTCACAGGCCAGGTGCTATGATTGCTGCTCTGCTCCCCAAAAGGATTAATGCCATCTGCACTTACACCAAACCATAAGTTCCTTGCGTCAGCTGCAAACTCCGGCCACTTTCTCTCGATTTTTCTCCACTGCGACCCGTCAGCGGGTACTCTCAACTTCCCGTCTTTCTTACGGTCTTCTTTGTGCCATCGGAACAACTTGGCATGCTCTTTGTTTTGGAACAAACGTTTCAACCGTGGTATTATAGGAGCATACCACATCACCTTGGCAGGAATCCTCTTCCTGGGGCGCTCGCCCTCAACATCATCACCAGGGTCATCGCGGCTGATCTTATAGCGCAATGCACCGCATACCGGGCATGCATTCAAATTCTCGTACTCCTCACCGCGGTAGAGGATGCAGTCATTAGGGCATGCATGTATCTTCTGCACCTCTAATCCTAGAGGGCAGACAGCCTTCTTTGCTTCGTACGTACTGTCGGGCAATTCGTTATCCTTTGGAAGCATCTTCTTTAACATTTTCAGCAACTTTTCAAATCCCTTGTCAGATACACCATTCTCTGCCTTCCATTGCAGCAATTCCAGTGTGGTACCCAGCTTTTTCTTGTCATCTTCGCAATTTGGGTACAACAATTTTTTGTGATCCTCTAACATGCGCTGCAACTTCAACTTATCCTTTTCACTTTCGCAGTTTCTCTTTGCATCAGCAATGGCCCGACCAAGATCATCAGCGGGCTCATCTGATGCCTCTTCTTCAGCTTCTTCTTCTTCATTCTCTTCCCCCATTGTAGTACCATCGTATTCAGGGAACTCAGGATAGTTGTCATCATCCTCTTCTTCTTCATTCTCTTCCATTAGAACCCCTCTTTCTCCGTGCTTGGTCCAACAGTTATAGCCGGACATGAAACCGGGCGTAAACAGGTGGACGTGAATGACTTTTGAGCTAGAGTAATTCCTATCATTCTTACAGACACCACATGGACAACACATAAAACCATTCCGCGTGTTTGCCTCAGCCGCACACAGAAAACTATGCACGCCATTAATGAACTGGGGAGAGCGTCGGTCATCGTACATCCATTGCCGACTCATCTTCATTACACAACACCGGACGAGGCAAGTTCATACATAAAGTTCATACACACTTATTCTCATAAAACAACATAAAACTATCTAGCTAAAGCATTTAAATGCAACAACAAATGCGATCAATATCTCAACTAAGGTAATAATTGATCCAACAGCATAATGATACCAAGCCTCTTTATTAACGGCATATTTTCTAATCTTTCTAATCTTCAAGCGCATTGCATCCATCTTGATCTTGTGATCATCGACGACATCGGCAACATACAACTCCAATTTCATCTTCAATTCTTTTCAATTTTTCTTTCAAATACTCGTTTTCTTTTTCAACTAAATTTAACTTCTCGACAAGAGGGTCGGTTGCAATTTCCGGTTCACATACCTCCTAGATAAAAATATCTATGTCAACTTGATGGGCATAATTGTCATAAACACGAAATGCAACAAATAGTTATAAAAGAGAATATACCACATCCGAATCATAAACCGGACGAGGGCCGACGGGGACGGATATCAAAGTCATGGCACTATGTATAACAAACAATCATACAAGTAAGAAAATTATACAAGTAACTATCTAAATCATACAAATAAGATTTTTTTTTATAAAAAGGATAAGAACAAGAGGCTCACCAAGGTGGTGCCGGCGACGGGACGGTGCGGGCGATCGACGGTGGTTAGGACGGGGACGGGAAGGCACTAAGTAAACCACACCTACACATATGCAAACTAAGAAGTTAATTTGAGCTCAAATTGCATATAAATCAAATAAACTCCCACATAATTACTCCCAAACTAAAACCCACAAATCACTATACTAATAGAGCATTGCACGAGCTAATCTAGCAATGAGAGATGAAAGGACAAAGTTGCTAACCTTTGTGAACACTTGGATAGATGGGGTGCCTTCAAATCTTGACAAATCTTTGGCAAAAATGGAGGATGAGCTCGAGCAAGGGGAAGAACAGAGGAGAGAAAGGGGAAAACAGAGAGAATGGGCTTGGGCTGGACGAAGGGTTTATATAGGGACGTCTTTAGTCCTGGTTGGTTATACAAACCGGGACTAAAGGTCCACCTCTAGTCCCGGTTTGTGATACAAACCGGGACTAAAGGGGATCGTGGGGGGCCCAGCCTGACACCAGCCTGCCATCACACCTTTAGTCCCGGTTTATATCACAAACCGGGACTATAGGTAGAAAATGAACCGGGACTAATGATGCCCGTGCCCCCGACCGCTCCTAGCCGTTGGAACCGGGACTAATGGTCACATTAGTCCCGGGCCGTAATCAAACCGGGACTAAAGGGTCGGACGAAAGGTCTGTTTTCTACTAGTGGTTACACTCTTTCTGTTCAGATAAAGCCATTTCTGTTAAGGAGGTCATGGACTGTGACAATATTTATGAGTTGTTCACCCTTTCTCTATCGAAGATGGCATTTCTTGAGCTTAATCAACTATCTGATATGTTGGGAAAGTTGAAGTTTGATCATTTGTCTAATGATCAATGGCTCTGGAGACATGGCAAGGTCTCTGACTACACAGCGAAGAAGTTTTACAATTTCACACACCAGCCAATTGTTGCAAATCCTGTATTAAATTGGGTATGGAAGAGCTGTTGTACCATGTCAAACAAAATGTTTGCCTGGTTGGTCATTATGGACAGAGTTAACACCAAAGACATGATTCAGCGCAGACATTGGAGAATTGATGATGGCCCACAATGTGTGTTGTGCCCAACTTCTGCCTTGGAAGATAGGAATCATCTTTTTTTTCCAGTGCAATTTCAGTGTCAAAATATGGAATTGCCTGCAGATTGCTTGGCCAAACAGTCATGACATGCTGGCAATTGCGTTTGGGGCCAGAAAGGACTTTAACAAACCTTTCTTTGCAGAGGTGGTCTTTTTGGCATGGTGGAATATTTGGAAGGTCAGAAATGACAAAGCTTTCAGACACATCCGGCCATCTTTTGGACAGTGGAGAAGTGGGTTTGTCCATGACATCACCCTTCTCACCCACAGAATAAAAAGTAGATATAAGGATGCTCTCCTCAGATGGATTGATTTTTTGCCACCCTAGATTGTAGAGGTAGCTTACTTCTTGTTCTTGTTCTCTTTCTTTTTTAGTTCCCTCCCCTGGAGGAACTTGTACATATGCTCCTTTGTATTCTTTATTCTTTTTAATAAAATGATGTGGGGTGTAAGCCCTGCAGTCTTCATGGTCAAAAAAAAACTTTCTAAAAGGTGCTGAGAGAGTTACCGTACCATAGATCCTCAAAAAAAAGATATGGCCCTTATTAACATCAAATCCAGAACTTCCCCAAAACTTATTAATATCAAATCCAGAACTTCCCAAAAAAAACCTCAAAAGAATTGCGGATAATATATTTTATACGTATTTTGTTGTAGAAAACAATTAATGCGAGTTCTCAGACTAATGGTATAGACGTCACTGAAGGCATCATATCTCATCCTATCTTTTTCTGCGGGGAAAGACATATCCTATCTAGAGAAACAATTAATTGTGCATGCATTAATCGAGAGTTATCTCCCTAAAGATGCACGCCATTAAAATTGTATAGCATGCATTAATTGTGCTTCTATATATACTAGGAACACAATTAATGGTACCCTCATATAGAAAGATACGATGCATTATCCCACGAGATAGGCACGTGAGGCCCCTTGGCCGCAGCCTCCTCCAGGCTATAAAATCCCCCCCGAGCAATCCCCTCGAGAAGAACAAGTCCCCCAACCGAAACCCATCCGGGGCGCAGCGCACAGAGCGAAAACAAATCACGAGCCTCCACGACGCCTGCGCTGCGCGAGCAGCGCACCACCAGCAGTCCAGCATTCCCTCGTTGCTAAGGGTGTGCGGGCCCTCGGCCCATTAGGGCTCCCGGGCTTTAAAAGCGTACGGGCGGAATAAAGCCGAAGAGGCAGAGCCGGCAGGGGTTTCGACTGGGCAGGCAATTTCCGTTCAGTTTCGGGGCTTTTCCTCTGCTCCGCCGTCTCCACCACCGCCGGCCGCCGCGACCTCGATTCCCACCGGCTCCGGCGCGCGCAGGGGGCGATCCGAGGCGCCCCTTTCCGTCAGGCAGGGGAGTGATTCACTTCCGCCCCTATCTCCACGGATCTCCCCCCGATGGTCGTCTCCCCCGACGCCCGCCGATCCGCGGCCGGGGCGCGCCGCTGAGGCAATCGGGACCGATCCGCGCGGCCCTGCAATGCCCTCGTGGACTCCAGGCTCCAGAAAACCCTCCGCTGATAATCATCGGCCCGCCCCCTGCTCCTCCTCCTCCTCCCTCCATGGGTGATCACCGCGAATTCCCCGTCTTCGCGCCGGGCCACTGCCTGCCCAAGACGTCGTCGATGAGCGTGACGGACTCGGTCACCGCCGTCCACGACTTCCGGGTCACCGGCTACTCGCTGCTCGACGGCATGGGCGTCGGCAGGTTCGTCAGCTCCAGCACCTTCACCGTCGGCGGCCTCGACTGGGCCGTCAGGTTCTACCCGGACGGCTCCACCGCCAACTGCCTCGGCAACGCCTCCGCCTTCCTCTACTACTGCAGCCGCGAGAAGGACGTCAGGGCCAGGTTCACCCTGAATTTGATGGAGAACGACGGCCGGCTGTCCCAGGTAACCAACTCCTACATGAAGCATACATTCTCTCCGGCGAGTGACAATTGGGGCTTCATCAAATTCATCGAGAAGTCCAAGATTCAGGGCTCGCCGTTCCTCGAGAACGACTGCCTGACCATCAGGTGCCTGCTGACCGTCACCAAAGAGTCTCGCACCCAAGATGTCGAGACCAATTCCATCATAGTTCCGCCGTCGAATCTGCACCAGGATTTCGAGAACATGCTGCATGATGGGGAAGGTGCGGATGTGACGTTTACTGTGTGTGGTCAATTGTTCCATGCTCACAGGTGTGTTTTGGCCTTCCGCTCCCCTGTCTTCAGAGCAGAGCTCTTTGGTCCGCTCAAGGAAAATGCCACAGAGTGCATCCAGATAGATGACATGGAGCCTATGATATTCGAGGCGCTCCTTCACTTCATCTACACAGATACCCTGCCTGATAACTGCAAAGATGGGAAGGCTGCAGCTATGCAGCACATGCTCGTTGCCGCGGATCGGTACGGCGTCGACAGGCTAAGGCTGCTGTGTGAAAGGAAGTTGAGCGAAGCAATTGATGTGGAAACAGTATCAATCACCCTGGCTTTAGCAGAGCAACACCACTGCTCGCAGCTGCGAGGAGCCTGCATCAGATTCATGGCCTCGCCGGACATGCTTGGCCCTGTCATGTTAACCGATGGATTCAAGCATCTCGTAGCTAGCTGCCCGCTGATTTTGAAGGAGGTATTAGACGAGGTGTCCCGCATTTGGCGCGACAAGTCTTCTTAGAAGTAGAATAAGATGACACCTTATCATGGACTGATAGGCGGTACTGTTTTACTCTGGTTCAGATATCTTACATCTGTATGTCACCGTTATATCTCTTTTGTGTAAGCCTTAAAAATTTGCATTTTTGTATATACACATTACATGACAGAATGACCCAATGGCAACCTGTGGTGCTAAGTGTTAATGACAAATCTGTAGGTTTGGGCATCCTCCTTTTGTATATTTCTAAGTTTTGGAATTGCAATTTATTTGTATGCTTTCCTGAATCTTGATTATGTACATATACTAATCTCTGGTATGAAGCAACAAATCAACACCTTAGCTGATCTAATAAGATAGGGAAACTGTAAACCACATTCTCTAGCCTATACTAACCATGCCTCAGCCCTGGAGCATCTTTGCCCCTTTTCAGAAGCTGGTATTGCAGCAGTCAGACTGAATGTAGTTCTCCTGAAAGTTCTGTTTCACGAGTTTTGCCCATTGTCAGGAGCATCACTGTGCTCTCTTGCAGGAATTGTGCAGGGCAGCATGACTGTAAATGTTGACCCTTCATTCTCATAGCTAACCACAGTGAGAGTACCGTCCATCAAGTCCACCTGAATCATCGTGAAAAATCAAATAACTGTTGCACAATTTTTACACATACGAAGGCAAAAACACCTTAATATCCTAATGTTGTCTTTCTGATGAACCAAGGATTCAAACTGAACAAATTCATACCAACTGCTTGCAGACAGCAAGGCCAAGCCCTGTCCCACCATATTTTGTTGTATGAGCATCATTGGCATGCATATACCTCTCGAACAGAAACGGCAATGACTTCTCTGCAGATGATCATAAGCCAAAAGAACCAGCAAAAATGAATCAGAAAAGTACTCCAGAAATTATAAATGTTTCCCTGTCAAGTGGAACATGCAAACTATGATCATGCAGATGTATATCAAAAGTATCAGCAAAAAACCTGGTATGCCTATTCCAGTGTCATAAACATCGAAGCGAAGCGAAATAGTTTCCTCCGTAGAATTTTCATTTTGATGGAATGCCATTCTGATGAGTATCTTCACGGTTTGAGGAACGCGAGGCATCTTTATCACAATGGCTTGGCCAGGCAGCATAATATTCTGTTGCAGTGTTAATTGGGCTTGCAGAATGAGGTCTTGTATGTTCTATTTTGCATTCCAGTTGCTGCTTATCTACAATATTAAGGTTTATCCCAATCTTCCCTTCATGTGTAAACTTCACTGCATTGCTGAAACTGTTTCAAATATTAAATGTCATCAAACATTATGTTTCGTACTATATCCAAGCACATCTTTTCATTATCTTTATTAAACCTCTTAGGAAGGCCAGTATGCCTTAGGTATAAATGAAACGGAAGCTCACCTGATCAAGTTTGTCAGAATTTCCTGAATCTTTTGCGCATCAGCTATGACCTATACAGACATTGAAAAACTTAGCTAAGTATATCATTTGTAAGTCAGCTGAATCCCTGGACTCCCAAAAATCTCTCCTAACAGTTACTTATATAATTTCTTAAGGCAATTGGATTCAACTTGCAAATACATTAATATAGACCTGATCAATACAAACAAAAAGCATGGAACAAAAGATGGATAATTGTCAGTACCTCTGATGGAACATCATCACCTATGCACCCTTCAAGGGTCAATTCCTTCTTCATAGATGACGATGCATTTTGGAGTACATGTTTAACTACTTCCCTTGGTCTAAATATTGCAGGCTGTAGTTTCATAACTCCTGAAATAATGAAGGTAGCAAAAAAATCTACTTCAGATATCAAGCATGTTTGACACATATACTAATTAATGCACTAACAATTAGAGGAACAAATACTAATGCATGACCGACTTTTGAGATATTTTTTAAACGAATCTTAAAACTCATCTCCACTTGGAAAACCTCATTCTTAACTTATTTGCTACACGTAACTGTTAGATATATGGGCCTATACTGTATTAAAATTAGTCAACATTATTACTAATCATCAACCAGCATTGTTGTGCCTTTGCATTAAAAGAACTGAATCAGTACTAATTATCAACCAATTGTCATGTTAGTTATGCGCTAGGCCAGTTGCAGGTATCTAGGAAATCCAACAATGTAACTAATCAATGGAACAATGATTTCACTTAAATATCGTATGGTTTAAATACCTGACTCTACTTTGGAGAGATGAAAGATGCCATTGATCGACTGTAACACAGCATTTCCAGCGGATAACATAACCTCTAGCAACTGATGTTGTTCTTGATGCAGTTTGGTAGTTGCGAGAATTTCGGCTATGCCAAGGACTTCTGAAAGTGGAGATCTGATCTCATGTGACATTGTGGCTAGCGTTTGTTTTGCTTGCGTTGTTTCCTCTACATTTTTAGATAAGTGGAACTACTCATTGTACCATTCTGATCCAAAAAATGCAATAAATCAATACTAGGGTAAAATGTACACCATGCAAACCTGCAATATTAAGCGATCTTCTAAGCTCTGTTTCCTTGGCTTTCTTAACTGCTTCACTCACCCTTATGTCTGCCATTTTCTCTCTTGTTTTCACCTAAAGCGCATCGAAGTAGATACAATTCAGAAGCGTAGAATTAAGATGTAATTTCAATGTGGAACAACATGCAGATGCAGTGTATGAAATGCGATCAGTTCGGGGAATTATTTTAAAATGAAAATAGTATCTCGGCTCTTGTGGAAAATACCCTCAAACTCAAATAGTACTCCCTCTGTCCCATAACATAACTAGTGTAGTGTCAAAAACGCTCTTATATTATGGGACGGAGGGAGCAGTTTATAAGATCACTGCACAATGCTTTTCACGCGCACTATCAAAGCTGAAATCATGAAGACCAACAAGGATGGCGACGTTATTTTATTCATGGAGACCAACAAGGATGACAATGCTATTTTATTCATGGAGACCAACAAGGATGACGATGCTAGTTTATTAATGGAGACCAACAAGGATGACGACGCTATTTTCACTAGAGAAAAAAGTGTACAACTGTGCAAAGGAAACAAGGGAAACAAAGAAGCACATAATCAGTTTCAGAATAAAGCTGGGACCATAATAATATCTTAGTATTCTCTAGATTTTGAAGCAACGGAAATTAAAGAAACATGTATATGAGAGAATTCAAATAACAAATCACCTGGTCTGTTATGTCCATTCCAACATAATTCACACCAATTGTTTCCCCTTTTTTGCTGAAAACTGGTTCGATATATACCACAAAGGTCTTTTGTCCAAACAATGGAGTATCAAATACAAACTCTCTCTTAGTAGGTATACCCTTGGCCATAACCTCTCTCTTGACATGATTCATCTCGTCTATACCCTCTCCTGACAACATCTCATGGTCTGTTTTACCAATAACATCCTGAAAACAAATTGTGATCCAGCCAAAAATTACAACTTGAGTTCAGGATCAAAGAGCAATGCACAATATGGAGCGGAAAAGGTCAAGGGAAAAGGCATTCACCTCATCTGCAAGTGTCGGAAAGTGATTAAATATGTAGCGGTGCCGCAACTCAACATCCTGAAAAGAAGGAAGAAATTGTTATCATTACCATATCATCAAATTTCATGGCAAGTTGTAAAAGGTGTGGAAATGCATAAAGGCAGACCTGATGAGCAATCACAACGGGAGCACTTTGGAGAATCAGGTGCAAGAAATAATCAGACCGTTTTAGCATTTCAGAGATTTCCTCCACTGGTGCCTGTGTCTGAAATTTCTTCATATATTCCTCCAACTTCTCCTCCAACGAGCGCTCCCTCTGCAGGCTTGCCTCGTGCGCTTTCTCCGACTGCAGTGCTCACCGTTTCCAGTAAGCAACAGTGTCATACTCTGCATCATCTTCAAGCTCCTGACCATGGGAAGGGTCACTGCTCTCTTGGCTCGAACACTTCAGGGCATCGTACCTTTCGTCCTCCTCTAGCATTTGTTGCTTCTTTTGCTCAATCTCTTTTCGCTGTTGGGAAAGACGGCCGAGCTCTTCATTCAGGAGCCGGACAGTGTTGGCCCTCTTGTACTCTCAGTGTTTCACGAAGTATTGCATTTGAGAAGCGCCTTTCTCGGTATTTGCTATTTCCATTAGCCGGTTGAGATCCACACGACCGAGCTGCTCTCTGAATTCAACATCCTTGAGCGCATCTTCGTGGTCCTTCCCATGGTTCTCCATTTTGTACCGTGTTCTTTCTCGATAATTAGCACTGTTGTTACCTGGTCAAAACAGGATAAAATATATTCACTCAAACGACGTCCGAGATTGTTGCACACGACAGGTATTAGTTATTGACGTCCTTTTACATGGTCCTCTATCCTTGGCGGTGTTAAGTATATTTGTGTTGCATGTATTATGTATATTGTGGCCCACCTCCTAGTCATGTATAGTTGAGGTAAAGGCCCTGCCTGTACTTATATATACGTGCACCGACACCCCATCAATACAACGATTATTGTATTGCCAAACTATCTCTCTACATGGTATCATCCTTCTCGTTCCTCCCTTAGGGTTAGCCGCCGCCGCCGCACCCACCACCGCCGCACCCCGCCACCGCCGCGCCCTTCCCCTACCCGCGCCGCCGCCGCCCCGTGCCGCCCGCTTCCGCCCCCTGTCGCGCCGCCCGCCGCAGCCGCCGCCGCGCCTTCCTCAGCCGCGCCGCTGCCCGCTGCCCGCTCGCCGCGCCACCCTCTCCCACCCGTCGTCGCTGCCGCCCCCTTCCCCGCAGCCGTGCCTCACAGCCGTCACCTCTCCCGCCGCCGCTGTCTTCCTCTCCCTAAAACCCTAACCCTAGCCGCGTCGCGCCATGGACTCCCCTGGCTCCTCCACCACTCGCTCATCGAACCCCTTCGCCGGCCCCGAGCCCTCCGCCGAGGCCATCCGTGACCTCAACATCGAGACCAAGGTCCCCATCCGCCTCGACAGCTCCAGCACGTCGTACTTCGTGTGGAAGACCTACTTCAACCTCGTCTTCCGCGAGTACTATCTCACCGAGCACATCGACGGCTCCGTGGACGGTGACTACATGAAGGGCGATCCGGAGTGGTCCGCCATTGAGGCCACGCTCATCCGATGGTTCTACCAAACCGTCTCGAAGGACATCTTCCAGACGGTTGTCGCCGAGGACGACGACGCCTGTGCCGTGTGGACCAAGATCAACGCGCTCTTCACCGACAACAAACTTCAGCGCCTTGTTTTCTTGCAGCAGGAGTTCTTCGGCTGTCACCAGGACAACTCCACCATCGATGAGTACAGCATGAGGCTTAAGATGCTTGCCGATGAGCTTCGCGACATCGGCGCCAAGATCTCCGACGAACTCATGCTGAGCACCCTCACCGCCGGCCTCAACGAGGATTTCGGCAACGCGGCGTCCAACCTCACCTTGCTGCCGCAGCCCACCTTCCCGCGCGTCGTCGCATACCTCAAGCTTGAGGAGCGCCGGATGACGAAGGTGAAGCAGCGGGTTCAGCACACCGCCCTCACCGCCGGCACCACCCGCGGCGGTCCCACTCCACCGGCCGCGCCCAGCCCACCCGCGCCGCCCGCGCCCGCCGGGTATTACCCGCTACCACCCGCGCCACCCGCGCCCCCCGCGCCCCCCGCAGCCGCAAGGTGGCGGGGGCCGGCGCAACCGGCGGGGCGGTGGTGGCCGCCGTCAGCAGCAGCAGCAGCAGCCGGCCCAGGGCGCCGGGGGGGGGGGGGGGGGCGCCGCGCTACCAGCAGCCTCCTCCGCCATGGGCAGCCGGACAGAACCCCTGGACGGGCGTCGTGCATGCCTATCATATGCCCGTCCCACGGGCTCCTGCGCCGAGTCTCCTCGGACCTAGTCCCGCGGGCCACCAGGCGTTCCTCGGCGCGCCCTACCAGCCGGCTGGCGCCGGCTACGGCGCCCCCCTCACGCCGCCGCCGCCTTTCGGTGGCTATGGCCCGCCCGCCCAGGCGCCGCCCTACGGAGCTCCCCAGCCGCCGCCGGTACCTGCACCGTGGGATCCCGCCCTCCTGGGCGCCCTGCACTCGGCGCCGTCGCCGAGTAACTATGGCGGTGGAGGCGACTGGTACATGGACTCAGGTGCTACTGCGCACATGACAGCTCATCCTGGTAACCTATCCTCCTCCACTCCCGTTCACACACCCACTCGCATCACCGTTGGCAACGGTTCTTCTTTACCTATCACTCATATCGGTAGCACTCATTTTCCTTCTAGTTCCACACCTATCACTATGTCTAATGTCCTGGTTTCACCTGACTTAGTCACTAACTTAGTTTCCGTTCGTCGTCTTACTCGTGAGAACCCCCTTACTGTTGAATTTGACGGTGTTGGTTTTTCTGTGAAGGACGCCCGTACCCGGATGGTCCTCCACCGATGTGACAGCCCTGATGAGCTCTATCCCGTGCACGCCGGCGCCTCCACCTCCACACCCATCGCCTTCGCCGCCGGCGTCGACCTTTGGCATGCTCGCTTGGGCCATCCCAACCCCGCCGTTTTGCGTCAGATTCTTCGTAGTTTTTCATTCTCATGTAATAAGCTCGACGAGCATACTTGTGAGGCTTGTCGTTTGGGCAAGCACGTTCGTCTTCCCTTTAGTGCGTCTACCACAGTTTCCACTTTTCCGTTTCAGTTACTTCATAGTGATGTTTGGACGTCTCCTGTTGCAAGTAACACGGGCTATCTATACTATTTGGTGATTTTAGATGATTATTCTCACTATGTGTGGACTTTTCCTCTTCGTCGTAAATCCGATGCTTTAGCCACACTCACCTCATTCTATTCCTATGTCACCACACAGTTCGGTCGCCCCATTCTTGCACTCCAAACCGATAACGGAAAAGAGTTTGACAACATCGCTCTTCGCACACTTCTTGCCTCTCACGGCACCATCTTCCGTCTGACTTGCCCTTACACATCTCAGCAGAACGGCCGCGCCGAGCGTATCCTCCGCACTCTTAATGACTGCGTTCGCACGTTACTCTTCCACTCTAACGTGCCCGCTCGGTTTTGGCCCGATGCTCTCGCCACCGCCACTCTCTTAGTTAATATTCGTCCGTGTCGTCCTCGGTTGAACTACGCCCCTCATCACCTTCTCTTCGGTACACCGCCGTCCTATGACGGTCTTCGCATCTTTGGGTGTCTTTGTTATCCTAGCACCGCGTCCACCACGCCACACAAACTCGCACCACGTTCCGTACCCTGCGTCTTTCTTGGCTATCCCTCTAACACCAAAGGTTACCGATGCTATGATCCTGTCACTCATCGTGTGTACACCTCGAGGCATGTGTATTTTGTCGAGACGGTATTCCCTTTTTTTCATGTTCCTCCGGCTTCGGCTCCTACGGCGCCGAACCCCGCGCCCCCTGCTTGGAGTGATGCGCGGCGGCGACCCCCGGTGGTCCCCCCTTCCCGGTGCCTTCCGCCGCCGCCCGGGTTTTCGACTCCCTCCCCCGAGGTCGAGTCTAACCGAGCCCCTGGGTCTCCGGTTCCCTACTCAGAGGTTGAGCCCGACCGGGTCACCCCACCCGGCTCCGCGACGGCCACCCCGCCCGCCTCCCTGGCCGGCACCGTCACTCCAGCGACGGGCTCGACTTCCACCTCGCCTGTCGCCACTCCCACCGCCGGCTCGTCGGTCCCCATCGCCGTCCCGCCCGCCACCGCTGCTGCCCCGCCGCTCGGCGTGACTACCCGCGTTCGGGCCGGTGTGCTCCGGCCGAGCACGCGCTACTCCTCCGACTAGTATGTGTGCGCCGCCTCGACCTCGACGCCGTCACCCATCCCCACCTCCGCTCGCGCTGCCCTTCGGGATCCCCACTGGCTAGCCGCGATGCAGGAGGAGTTCGACGCCCTGCAGCGCAACCGCACGTGGCATCTTGTTCCACGACCCCCTCGTGCCAACGTCATCTCTGGCAAGTGGGTGTTCCGCCACAAGACTCGCCCGGATGGTTCTCTCGAGCGCTACAAGGCTCGGTGGGTGGTCCGTGGATTTCGGCAGCGCGCGGGCGTGGACTTCACCGACACCTTCGCTCCGGTTGTCAAACCGGGCACGATCCGCACCGTGCTTCAGTTGGCGGTCTCGCGAGCCTGGCCTGTGCATCAGTTGGATGTCTCCAACGCCTTCTTGCACGGCCATCTTGACGAGCAGGTGTTCTGTGAGCAGCCCACTGGTTTCGTCGACGCTGCGCATCCGGACTTCGTGTGCTTGCTCTCCCGTTCTCTTTACGGGTTGAAGCAGGCGCCCCGGGCTTGGTACCAGCGTATCGCAGCCTTCCTGCAGTCTCTGGGCTTTCGGTCCACTCGCTCCGATGCCTCACTCTTTGTGTATCATCAGGGAGCTGACACTGCATATTTGCTGCTCTACGTCGACGACATCATCCTCACGGCGTCCGCCCCCAAGCTCCTTCAGCGGCTGACGGCTCGTCTTCGTGATGAGTTCGCCCTCAAGGACTTGGGGCCTCTGCACTACTTCCTCGGCATCGAGGTGGTTCGTCGGGCTGACGGCTTCTTTCTGCATTAGCAGAAGTATGCCCACGAGCTTCTGGAGCGTGCCGGTATGCTTAACTGCAAGCCGGCGCCCACCCCCGTCGACACGAAGGCGAAGGTCTCTGCTCTGGAGGGGTCTCTCGCGTCCGATGCAGCATTCTATCGCTCCATTGTTGGTGCTTTACAGTACCTGACGCTGACCCGACCTGACCTGCAGTACGTTGTTCAGCAGGTGTGCCTCCACATGCACTCCCCGCGTGACTCTCATTGGACCTTAGTGAAGCGTATTCTCCGTTACATACGCGGCACCATGTCTTTGGGACTCACCCTGACGGCCTCCGCCTCCATCGACCTCGTCGCCTACTCGGACGCCGACTGGGCAGGCTGCCCCGACACCCGGCGCTCTACGTCCGGCTACTGCGTCTACCTTGGGCCCTCGTTGATCTCTTGGTCATCGAAGCGACAGCCCACGGTCTCCCGCTCTAGCGCCGAGGCAGAGTATCGGGCCGTGGCTAACGCCGTGGCCAAATGCTCTTGGCTCCGTCAGCTCCTCCAGGAGTTGCTTTGTGATGTTCACAAGGCCACTCTTGTCTACTGCGATAACGTCAACGCGGTCTACCTCTCCGCCAACCCGGTGCACCATCGACGTACGAAGCATATTGAGCTCGATATTCACTTTGTGCGTGAGCAGGTTGCCCTTGGCCGTGTTCGGGTTCTCCACGTTCCGACGTCGCAGCAGTTTGCTGATGTGATGACTAAGGGATTGCCTACTCCCGTCTTCGAGGAGTTTCGGTCCAGTCTCTGTGCCTCCGGCGACGCTTTGACCGCGGGGGGGTGTTGAGTATATTTGTGTTGCATGTATTATGTATATTGTGGACCACCTCCTAGTCATGTATAGTTGAGGTAGAGGCCCTGCCTGTACTTATATATACGTGCACCGGCACCCCATCAATACAACGATTATTGTATTGCCAAACTATCTCTCTACAGGCGGGAGTGAAAATTCAGCCCCAACCGCTTCCGTACCGCGCCTCCACCGCCACTAAGCTCGCCGCCGCCTCACCGTTGCTCCTCCCTCGGCCGGCAGCGCGTCGCCATAGAGCAGCCAGAGCCTCCCACGTCCAATCGAGGGCATATCCAAGGCGGAGAGAGTCGTTTGGCACAACGCCCGTGACGCCATCAAGGATGTGGTGGCGCGGGGAGACGAGGCCGGAAGGTGGACGAGGAGGTCGGGTTCCATGGCCGCACCACCACCAAAGCCGCCGGCCACGGCCGGGTGCGGCGGCTCACCGAGGCGGCTTCCGCGCTGCGCGCCGTGTACGAGACGGAGGCGGAGGCGATGCGCTTCGAGGGCCCACTCGACGGGTCGCTGCTCGGCCTCCAGGATTTCATCGAGGCGGTCGTGCTCAAGCACGCCGCGCCTGCGGACGATGCCGGCGCCGTGGGCGACACAAACGAGTATGAACCCAATTGTAATTTACATTTCGTTTTCAGGGCGTTTTGTGTTACTTTTCAAGGACCCCGTTGTAAATTTAACTACTGACAAGTGGGCACCACATCTGACATTAAAGTTTTTTACGGGGTCTGTTCTGCCGGAACAAAAGTCATACTGTAAAAATGTGAAAAAAACGTTTTGCGGTATCCTGTAAACCGATTTTTGCGGGGCGGGGTGTACCGGATCTACTAGAGATACTCTAAAGGGAGTCTATGACCGTGATGGTAGATTTGATGTTTGGACGTTCGCCTGCCGTTGCTCCTTCCAAAAACATGTCCGGCATTTTTTTGGAAAATTTCTGATCTATTCATCTTCAATCTTGTACGACAAACATCAGAAATAATAAAAATTACATTTAAATCAATAGACCACCTAACAACGACTACAAGCACTGATGCGAGCTGAAGGAGCACCGCCGTCATCGCCCCTCACTCGCCAGAGCGTGGCAAAACTTGTTGTAGTAGACAGTCGGGAAGTCGTCATGCTAAGACCCCATATGACCAGTGCACCAGAACAGCAACCGCCGCCGATGAAGAGTAGCGTAGATCGGAATGATCCAACCTGAATACACACGTAAACAAACGACGACCAGATCCAAGCAGATCCACCGAAGACACGCCTCCATGATGTCTACTACACAACTTATTCTTGTAGACTCGTGTTGGGCCTCCAAGCGCAAAGTTTTGTAGGACAGTAGCAATTTTCCCTCAAGTGGATGACCTAAAATTTATCAATCTGTGGGAGACATAGATTGAAGATGGTATCTCTCAAACAACCCTGCAACCAAATACAAGAAATCTCTTGTGTCCCCAACACACCCAATATAATGGTAAATTGTATAGGTGCACTAGTTCGGCGAAGAGATGGTGATAAAAATGTAGTATGGATAATAGATATAGGTTTTTGTAATCTGAAAAATATAAAAACAGCAAGGTAGCAAGTAACAAAAGTGAGCACAAATGGTATTGCAATGCTTAAAAACAAGGCCTAGGGTTCATACTTTCACTAGTGCAATCTCTCAACAATGCTAATATAATTGGATCATATAACCATCCCTCAACGTGCGATAAAGAATCACTCCCAAGTTCCTATTAGCGGAGAACATAAGATAGAAATTGTTTGTAGGGTACGAAACCACCTCAAAGTTATCCTTTTCGATCGATCTTTTGAGCTATTCCTATAAGTGTTAGAAACAGCCCTAGAGTTCGTACTAAAATAACACCATATGATACACATCAACCAACTCTAATGTCACCTAGATACTCCAATGTCATCACAAGTATCCGTGAGTTGATTATACGATATGCATCAAACAACTTCATAATCATAATATTCAATCCACACAAAGAACTCCAAGGAGCACCCCAAACTTTCTATCGGAGAAAAGATAATGAAAACATGCATCAACCCCTATGCATAGATTACCCCAATGTCACATCGGGAATCCGCGAGTTGAGTGCCAAAACATATATCAAGTGAATCAATATAATACCCCATTGTCACCACGGGTATTCATATGCAAGGCATACATCAAGTGTTCTCAAATCTTAAATATTCAATCCGACAATAATGAAACCTCAAAGGGAAAAGATTCGATTCATCACAAAAAGGATAGAGAGGGAAGAAACACCATATGATCCAACTATATTAACAAAGCTCGCGATACATCAAGATCGTGCCAAATCAAGAACACGAGAGAGAGAGAGAGAGAGAGAGAGAGAGAGAGAGAGAGAGAGAGATAAAACACATAGCTACTAGTATAAACCCTCAGTCCCGAGGGTGAACTACTCCCTCCTTGTCATGGAGACCGCCGGGATGATGAAGATGGCCTCTGGTGATGATTCCCCCCCTCCGGCAGGGTGCCAAAAAAGGGCTGTAGATTAGATCGTGGAGGCAAAGAGGCTTGCGGCGGCGTAAAAACTCATATAGGTTAACTTTCGGTTTTTTTTGAATATATATGATTTTTCAGGCACCAGGGCGCGCCTGGGGGGAGGGGGGCAGGCGCGCCCAGGTGGCTCGTGGGGCCCCTGTGGCTCTTCTGCTGCTCCTCTGAAGCTTCCTGTGTCTGTTTCCTTCCAGAAAAAATCGTCAAAAAGTTTCGCTGCATTTGGACTTCATTTGATATGGATTTTCTGGAAAACCAAAAACAAGCAGAAAACAGCAACTGGCACTGGGCATTAGGTCAATATGTTAGTCCATAAAAATCATAGAAAAGTCATAGAAAAGTGCACCAAAATCATACAAAACTATAATAAACATGGCATGAATACTTCATAAATTATAGATACGTTGGAGACGTATCACTCCACACGCCCACCGATGATGCTAGACGCACCATCGGAACGAGGGTTAGGCAGGGAGAACCTTATTCCATCTTCAGGGAGTCGCCGCCGTCTCACCTTCCTGAGCAGGACACAAACCCTAACAAAACTCAAAGAAACATCTAAAAATACAACCCTTCTGCTGGGAAGGGTTGGGATCCACCGCGCCCCCATGGCACTAAGGCCACCGGAGACGAGGCGGATAGGCGGCGGCACCGGTGGGAGGCGGAGGAACCCTAAGCTTTTTGGGGCAGAGGAACCAAAACTTTAACTTAATTATTTATAATCAAAATCTTATCGGATTCTCAATTAAATCAAAACTTTTCTTGTCTTCCGTAGACATAGCCAAATCAAATCAAATCTTACCAAAAACCTCAATTAAATCAAAAAAAATTCTTACATTCCCCTACCCATACTCAAATCAAATCAAATCTTACCAAAATCTAAATCAAAACTTCCATTTACTTTCCTTGCCTATACCCAAATCAAATCAAATCTTACCCAAAACCTCAATTAAATCAAAACTTTGCTTGCCTTCCCCTGCCCATACTCAAATCAAATCAAATCTTACAAAAATCTAAATCAAAACTTTCATTTACTTTCCTTGCCTATACACAAATCAAATCTTACCAAAACCTCGACTAAATCTAAAACTTTCCTTGTGTTTTCCTACTCATACTTAAATCAAATAAAATCTTACCAAAATCTAGAATATGGTGGGTGTAAGGTATATGTCGGACACGATTGATATTGAACCACTAGAACGTGTATGCGCTCGTTGCAGCGCACGGGCAATTAGCTAGTCTTTATTAAAATGGAGTCTACAGTGAATGGTGATGCACATGCAAGACACTACTGCTACTCCTATAAAGGATGGTGGAGTACCCGCCTCCAAGGGCTGCTCGTGGGCGGAGAGAGCCTCCTAGTCATACGCCCCGCGGTGGCCTGCCGCAGGGGATACTCGGGGCCGTTACGAGCCGTCCGGTCTGCCCGGGCGACCCGGCTGGAAGGTTGATGACGGGTGGACTACCGGCGCGCGATCGCTACAGTCGGTGTGCGTCCATGACGGGTTGACCGAGGGCGCGATATCGCTATAGTCGGCGCGTGTCCATGACGGGTGGACCGAGACCATCATGCGGCGGACCTGAATTCCTGGGCGCCTCGTGGGCGGAGAGAGCCTCCTGGCTGTCCGTCCCGTGGTGGCTTGTCATAGGGGCTACTTGGGGGCGATGTGAGCCATCCGATCTGCCCGTACGGCTCGCACCCGGGTGACCCGGCTGGGCCGTCCATGACTGGTGGACCGCCCAGCCACGCCCAAGGCCACCGTCATTGGGCAGCCTCAGTCCGGCTGCCCATGTTGGCCCTGTTGCGCGTTGCCCCGGGCACTTTTGTATATACACATTACATGACAAATGACCCAATGGCAACATGTAGTGCTAAGTGTTAACCACAAATCTGTAGGTTTGGGCATCCTTCTCCTTTTTATTTTTGTACAACTCTTGGAATTGGAATTTATTTGTATGTTTTCCTGATTCTTGATTACATACATATAGTAATCGCTGATATGAAGCAACAAATCAACACCTGAGCTGATCTAACAAAACAAGGAAATTGTAAACCACATTCTTTAGCTTATACTACTACCCATGCTTTCAGCCCTGAAACATCTTTGCCCTTTTTCAAAAGCTGGTATTTCAGCAGTCAGACTGAATGTAGTACTCCCTGAAAGTTCTGGTACAGGAGTTTTGCCCATTGTCAGGAGCATCACTGTGCTTCTCTTGCAGGAATTATGCAGGGCAGCATGACCGAAAATGTTGACCCTTCATTCTCTTTACTAAGCACAGTGAGAGTACCGCCCATCAAGTCCACCTGAATCATTGTGAAAATCAAATAACTGTTACACAATTTTTACACATACGATGGCAAAAACACCTTAATATCTTAATGTTATCTCAAGGTCCAGGGATTTAAACTGAACAGATACATACCAACTGCTTGCAGACAGCAAAGCCAAGCCCTGTCCCGCCATATTTTGTTGTATGCTCATAATTGGCATGCATATACCTCTTGAACAGAAACGGTAATGACTTCTCTGCAGATGATCACAAGTCGAAAGAACCAGCAAAAATGAATCAGAAACATATTCCACAAATTATAAATGTTTCTGTGTCAAGTGAAACATGCAAACTATGATCATGCAGATGTATATCCAAAGTATCACCAAAAACCTGGTATTCCTATTCCAGTGTCATAAACATTGAACCGAAGCCAAATAGTTTCCCCCGTAGAATTTTCATTTGATGGAATGCCATTCTGATGAGCGTCTTCATGGTTTGAGCAACGCAAGGTATCTTTATCACAATTGCTTGGCCAGGCAGCATAATATTCTGTCGCAGTATTAATGGGGCTTGCAGAATGAGGTCTTATATGTTGTATTTCTCATTCCAGTTGCTGGTTATCTACAATGTTAAGGTTTATCCCAACCCTCCCTTCCTGTGTAAACTTCACCGCATTGCTGAAACTGTTTCAAATATTAAATATCATCAAACATATGTTTCAAATATTAAGGTTTATCCCAACGTACTATTATCTTTATTAAACCTCTTAAGAAGGCCAGTATGGCTTAGGTATAAATGAAACGGAAGCTCACCTGATCATGTTTGTCAGAATTTCCTGAATCTTTTGCGCATCAGCTATGACCTATACAGACATTGAAAAACTTAGCTAAGTATATCATTTGTAAGTCAGCTGAATCCCTGCACTCCCAAAAATCTCTCCTAACAGTTAGTTATATAATTTCTTAAGGCAATTGGATTCAACTTGTAAATACATTAATATAGACCTGATCAATCCAAACAAAAAACATGGAACAAAAGATGGATAATTGTCAGTACCTCTGATGGAACATCATCACCTATGCACCCTTCAAGGGTCAATTCCTTCTTCATAAATGACGATGCATTTTGGAGTACATGTTTAACTACTTCCCTTGGTCTAAATATTGCAGGCTGTAGTTTCATAACTCCTGAAATAATGAAGGTAGGAAAAAAATCTACTTGACATATCAAGCATGTTTGACACATATACTAATTAATGCACAGACAATTAGAGAAACAAATACTAATGCACGACCGACTTTTGAGATATTTTTGAAACCAATCTTAAAACTCATTTCCACTTGAAGACCTCATTCTTGACTATTTTCTACACATAACTATTAGATATATGGGCCTAAACCGTATTAAAATTACTCAACATTATTACTAATTATCAGTACCAATTATCAACCAATTGTGTAGTTAGTTATGCGCTAAGCCAGTCGCACATATCTAGGAAACCCAACAATGTAACTAATCAATGGAACAATGATTTCACTTAAATATCATATGCTTTGAAATACCTGATTCCACTTTGGAGAGACCAAGGATGTCATCGATCGATTTTAACACAGCATTTCCAGAGGATAACATAACCTCTAGCAACTGATGTTGTTCTTGATCCAGCTTGGTAGTTGCAAGAATTTCGGCTATGCCAAGGACTTCTGAAAGGGGAGATCTGATCTCATGTGACATTGTGGCTAGCGTTTGTTTTGCTTGCGTTGTTTCCTCTGCATTTTTAGATAAGTGGAACTACTCATTGTACCATTCTGACCCAAAAAATGCAATAAATCAATACTAGGGTAAAATGTACACCATGCAAACCTGCAATATTAAGCGATCTGCTAAGCTCTGTTTCCTTGGCTTTCTTAACTGCTTCACTCACCCTTATGTCTGCCATTTTCTCTCTTCTCTTGACCTAAAGTGTTGCAATTCATAAGCGTGGGATAAGATGTACTTTGAATGTAGAACATCATGAAATGAGATTCAGTTGGAAGAATTTTATTTTCAAACGAAAATGGTATCTCGCTTATGTGGAAAATACCCTCAAACTCAAATAATAGTTTATACGATCACTGCACAATGCTTTTCATGCGCACTAGCAAAGGTGAAATCATGCAGACCAACAAGGATGGGGACGCTATTTTATTCATGGAGACGAACAAGGATGGCAACGCTATTTTATTCATGGAGACCAACAACGATGACGATGCTAGTTTATTAATGGAGACCAACAAGGATGACGACGCTATTTTTACTAGAAGAAAAGTGTACAATTGTGCAAAGGAAACAAGGGAAACAAAGAAGCACATAATCAGTTTCAGAAGAAAGCTGGGACCATGATAATCTTAGTATTCTCTAGATTTTGAAGGAACGGAAATTAAAGAAACATGTATATATGATAGAATTCAATATAACAAATCACCTGGTCTGTAATGTCCAGTCCAACATAATTCACACCGATTGCTTCCCCTTTTTTGCTGAAAACCGGTTCGATGTATACCACAAAGGTCTTTGGTCCAAACAATGGAGTATCAAATACAAACTCTCTCTTAGTCGGTATACCCTTGGCCATAACCTCTCTCTTGACATTATTCATCTCGTCTATACCCTCCCCTGACGATATCTCATGGTCTGTTTTACCAATAACATCCTGAAGACAAATTGTGATCCAGCCAAAAGTTACAACTTGAGTTCAGGATTAAAGAGCAATGCACACTATGGAGCACAAAGAGTCAAGGGCAAAGGCAAAGGCATTCACCTCATCCGCAAGTGTCGGGAAGTGATTAAATATGTAGCGGTACCGCAAGTCTGCATCCTGAAATGAAGAAAGAAGATTGGTGTATCATGTGCATCAAACTTCATGTACTGCGCTGTCACATAGCATTATAGTAAGTTGTAAGAAGGTGTGGAAATGCATAAAGCAGACCTGATGAGCAATCACAATAGGGGCACTTTGGAGAATCAGGTGCAAGAAATAATCGGCCCGTTTTAGCATTGCTGGGATTTCCTCCACTGGTGCTTGTGTCTGAAATTTCTTCATGCATTCCTCCAACAAACGCTCCCTCTGCAGGCTCGCCTCGTGCGCTTTCTCCGACTACAGCCCTCGCCGTCTCCAGTAGGAGACAGTGTCATACTCTGCATCATCTTCAAGGTCCTGATCATGAGAAGGGCCACTACTTTCTTGGCTCGAACACTTCAGGTCCTCCTCTGGCATTTGTTGCTTCTTTTGCTCAATCTCTTTTCGCTGTTCGGAAAGACGACCGAGCTCTTCATTCAGGAGCCGGGCATTGTTGGCCCTCTTGTATTCCCAGTGCTTCACGAAGTATTGCATTTGAGAAGCGCCTTTCTCGGTGCCTGCCACTTCCATTAGCCGGTCGAGATCCACACCAGCGGGGTGCTCTGTAAATTCAACATCATTGAGCGCATCTTCGTGGCCCTTCCCAGGATTCTCCATTCTGTACTGTCGTTACCTGGTGAGATTGTGATATAGTATTACTCAAACGATGCCAACGATTGTTGCACGCCACAGTTATAGTTGAGGAATGTAGCTTGATGAACACTATGTCTGAAGAAGAATAAGGCGCTGCTGGACAGAGCATATTCATCATTCAGATGAAGAGAAGACAGCGGAAAAGGTTGTGGTGAAAAACGAATCTAGTACACCTTGGAGGAGGCGCCTACTTGAGAGACCAAAAAAATCAGACAAACACAGTAATGGTGATGAGAAGATGGGATGTGCAAACCTCTGGAACTATATAACATCCAGGCTAGCTGAACTGAACTTTCCGAAAGAAGAGGCCCGGAATCGCTAGGATCCAGATCCTGTCCTGCTCTGTGTAATGCCGCGGCCGGACGCCAAACCGGCACCTCGGCCGACTAATCTGGCTCACAGCACAATCAAGTTGAGATCGCTCTCACTCATCACTCACATGAAAGTAGAAAGCCACGGGACGCGAGATCAGTACCTCGGCCCGGACAGCACGCGCGCCGCGCCGCCGCAGTGGAAGGAGCTGCGGGACAACGAGCGAGGGACGTACCGGTACCGGGAGGGGAGCGGAGGAGGAGGGGGACAACCGGTCAATGCATTGCACAGCGCTGGGAGAGGTGGACTTTGCGGGGGTGTCTAATGGCAGCGAGCGGCCATGTGACGGGAAACAGTATAAAACGCCGGCGTGCAACTTGAGAAGGAACATGTTGGCGCCGGCGAGGGAGGGGGGAAACAATGGAACGATTTGACCGGGTCATGGGCTCATGGCTGACTCACACAAGTTGTGGGTCCCATCAAGATGGCGTGTCTTCGGCATTAAAAACCGGGTTTGGTCTGCCGAGGGTTGGAAATCGAGCGGTTTCAGAATCCAGGGGCAATTTGTCCGATTTCAAAGTTCGGGGCTGTAATGCAATCTTTTCGATAAATTCATGGGATAATGTGCACTTTATATTCATCTCAAATAAGGCTTGTGATTTTTTTTTAAAAATAAATCATATATAAGTAATCATGCGCATTTATAAAGATTGGAGTTTTTTTTTTTTGAACACAGTACAGACGCAAGCGTTCATATACACGCGCATACACTCACCCCTATGAACGCACGCACGCACACCCTACCCCTATGAGCACCTCCGAGAGACTGAGCCGGCATATCATCTTGGAGTTGGTGATGAGTTCACATGTGGGTCCAACAACCTGAATAAAACGGGTATGTTATCTGGCGACCGTTCCCCAGGAGGAAATTCCCAGCGAGCCCCCTCATAGCCACAGGATCAAAATCTGACGATGCCCGTTTTCGGATGAAAAATGCACTAAAATCAATGAAATGTCATGCTTTTCGGCAAAAATGTCATCCCCAAGACACTAAAACTGTCAGTCGCGCCGTTCGCAAATAACATCCTGACCAGCGAACGGTCGCTGGCTACTGCAGTCCTCTGGACTAGCAATCATTTAAAAAATGTAAATAAACAAAACTTTTAATTCATGTGAGATGAACACTCCCGTGAAAGGCACAAATGAAAAATGCAGAAATGAGACTCGAACTAAACATTATGCTCTTGATTTTATTCTTTTTCTAACCAATTCTTCTAGTTATATATCCAAGCATAACAGAGGGAACAAATTGCAATCTCAAAGCGATCATAGGCTCCGTCCTCCTATCCGATCCACGACCTAATGTCCATCCTGTTTTTCAAATCTTAATTTTACACTTACTTATTTCTATAAGTTTCTAGCTCCTTGCAAGAAAATATACAAATAATTTAAATGTTTACTAGGGAAAATTCAAGCCTTCACATGAGCCCTATTGGTCTTCATTTTTATAAAATATAATATCGTCTAAAAGTTATGAAAATTGACATGGGATCTTGTTACGACCTCATACGACTATGTTTAATTTCTATGCACTTTCACAAATATGGTTATGAGGGCTCACATTGCATGACCTGTGGGACCCATGTAGTCTGACATGTGGGACCCACATGATCTGAATTTTACAACCCGGGCCCATTTAATCTAACTTTTGGGCCACTCTCTGTGATCTATGGTTATGAGGGCTCACATTGCATGACCTGTGGGACCCATGTAGTCTGACATGTGGGACCCACATAATCTGAATTTTACGGCCCGGGCCCATTTAATCTAACTTGTGGGCCACTATCTATGATCTATGCTTATGAGGGCTCACATCGCATGACCTGTGGGATCCATGTTGTCTGACATGTGGGCCCCGTATGATCTGAATTTTACGGCATGGGTCCTTTTAATCTGATTTGTGGGCCACTCTGTGTGATCTGACACGCACGGCCACATGGTTCGACATATGGCGCATGCCAGCGTCTAGGGTCGTATACCCGTGGGAAACAAATCTTAAACCAAATGACAAAATGGGTGCTTTGTGAAGGTCTTAATTTTCAATGTATGACGACAATTCAGTTCTTTGTCACAAAATCATCCATTTGGAGGCCCATGCGCTTATGGATCCATGAAGAGTTTTGGGATCACCATTGATGGTACCATATGTATGACGTATGTCACCCAAATTTTGGTTGAACAATTGCAAGTATAGATGTTGAAGAGATAAATGTGTAGTTTTATATCACCGGATTTTTTTTTCCATTCTGAAATGTATGTACCACAACGATGTTATCGTTTCTCCTTTTGAAATTCTACAGGCGAATACATGGTACATCTTGTAGGGGGCGGCCACAATTAGCGTGGAATGTGTGGATTTGGCCACTATGGACGTCAATACGTATTTCTATAGGTAGTAATACAAAATGGATGCCTCTTTGCGAATATTGACACCGTGCTTGACAAGACATTCCAAAGACATTTCCTAAAGACATCCTTGTAGGGGGTCGGCCACAATTAGTTGGTTGTACTCTGAATTTGCTATTTAAAAGTTTAAATGCCAAAATCTTAGATTAGATATATATTTCACCGGGATAAACTTTAAGTATTTTCATGCAATATATGCTGTTCACAGAACATAAAAACTTTTGCCTACTATACTAGTGTCCAAAACGATGACTTTTAGAGGATCGGACTGGATCTAGAAAGAATTAACACATAGGTGAGCATGGTGTCTTGGCATTTGGTAATCTTCAACACTAATACACAACAAGTTGAATTGAACATCTTCCACGTCATTGCACATGGCGTACAAGACAGCAACACTTCGATTGTACTTCAACTAGCGTATTACGACTACCGCAACATATGTTTAATAAAACATGCTTATTACATTAATGAAACACACCAGGCATATTGCAGACATATAAGTAGAAAGTGCTACTAGGATTATTACAGACACTACGATTGATTTTACGACACGGCAGCACCGGCGGCGCCGCTGCCACCGGCCTGATCGTCATTTCCGCGGGGAGGGAGGCCGTGGCAGTTCTTGGCTACCCTCTGCATCAGCTCCTTAAGAGTATCGTACAGTTGTCTTTTCTCCATCACAAAGCCATCCACCTCCCTCCTGATCTTGGACAGTTCACTCCCCACGCGCTTGGCCGAGTCCTTCTCGAATCTCTTGATCTTATGGTTGAGTTCTCTAAGCTGCACCAAATCCCCAAATGACACATGAAGTGCAGTGTGGTATGTACTACTACTGTGGTTAATTAACCCAAGTGATAGTGTCTAAATTAACTTAATTACCCTGCTAAATAGAGCTTTGCGATTATTATTGTTTGGAGCTCTTAGGTTGCGGACGCTCCTGACCTCGGAGGTCAGCGATCCCAGCTCCCTCCCGGCCATGTCCGCGGCGTCGCGAAGGTACTGCCGCGTCTCCTTTTCCTCTTGCTCGGTCAGCGTCGTCGGCGGCGGTGCAGCTGCAGGAAACCGTAGAGCAGTGTCACCAACGCAATTGTACGTACAAAGATGAATGAAATTACTGAAGATTCACGGAGGTGGCAGAGAATGTACTCCGCCGCATGCCCCTCTCTGGCGTCCAGGGCGAGCCGGGGTCCCCCGGAGGAGCGCGGATCATGGTAGCAGAGCTGGCGGCGGCGCCGCCGATGACGTCCTCCAGCGGACCGGCTTTGTCCCTCATCTTCCGGATGCAGGACTCGACATACTTGGGCGCCGCCTCGGGCGTGAGGTCGCGCAGGCTGAATCAAAGAGAAGAAACAGAAGGAAAATGCAGTGAAAATTAGCAGACAGTGGATGTTCAAACATTTCAATACTTCGGAATTACTATATGGGACGCACGCAACATTATACTATATCTCACGCATAAAAAAGTGCCCCAGTCACTTACCACTTGTAAATTCGTTGGGTGCCAGAATTTGGGCCTTGGGCGGCCGTGCCTTTGAGTTCGAGGATGATGTGCGTGTATGTTCCGTCCGTCGCGCGGTGCACCGACAAGGTCACCGGCCCTAACGCTGCAGAAAAATCACAGGAGCAAACTCGTCAAGGATCATGCATGCGTGGTGATCGATTGCATATATAATTTTTAAAGGTTTGCCTAGGGTTTCGATGCATGCTTAGTTGCTTACCGCTGTGGTTCCTGACCTCTCTGACGACATAGCAGTGTTCGCACGATTCTTGTTCTGGCTGCGCTGGCGCCACCACCGGAGGCGTCACCGGCGGCTCCGGGTCCGGGATGCTGGCGGCGCCACTGGGACCCAAATCGTCGCCTGGCTGCGGTGCGGCGGTGAAGAACTGGCCTTCTCCACCTTCCTGTGACGGCTTCGGTATTTGGTCGTCCTGGAGGCCATGCGGCACCGCCGGTGGCTCCGGGTCCGGGATGCTTGCGGCGCCACCGCGGCCAGGGAGGTGTACTTCTTCGTCTTCTACGTAAAGGTCAGTGAGACCCAAATCGGCCATTATCCGCTGGTATTCGAGTGTCGACATCACCTCCGGCGACGGCTCGCTTAGGACTTGCATCTGCTGGTGTTGGGGTTGCATCGTCGCCGGCGAGTCGACTAGCATCTGCTGGTGATGGAGTGGCATCGCCGACGACGACTCGCCCATCATGTGCTGGTTCTGGCCATCATGGAGTAGCACCGTTGCCCGCGATTCGCCAGGCATCTGTTGATGCTGGAGTGGCATCGCCGGCGCTGGTTGAGGGTACTGAGAGTGTACCATAGAAGGCGCCTGCTGGGACTCGAATGCCATCGCCGGTTGAGGCTGCTGCACGTGGACCGTGGGAGGCGCCTGATGGTGATCGAGTTGCATTGCCGACGCGGATGGCAAGACGGCCATCATTTGTTGATCAGAGACGACGGGCTGTGCGTCCGCGGCCGCGTTGGCAACCGGATAAGCTGGCTGGGCGTCGTGGTGAGCCGCCTGAACCTGTTGCTGCTGGTGGCGCTCAGCGGGCACGGCCGTGCCCCCTTCGGCAAAGCGGAGGAGCTCGTCATCGCTGTCGGAGTCGTAGAGGAAGCGCCAGGAGCCCTTGCCATCCATGGCAACTCGGATCGCCGGAGTGGTGGAGGAAGACGAACGTACGTGCGTGCGTGCGTCGCCGGAAGTCGCCGACGGGATGGTGGTGTCGTGGGTAAGTGCAGTGTGCGTCGCAGTGCGCGGAGGGGTGTATATGCGGCGCGAAGGGGCGGCGGTTCGAGGAGTTGGGACGTGACGGTTGGAGCATACACGGCGGTTCGCGGCCGCGCGTACGCCCGCGTTTTGGCTGACGTGCCGGCGGTTGGAAGAGAGGGCGAAGACGGCAGTTTTACGGGGCCGTATGCATGTACAGTCGCAGAGTAGCAGAAGCACGTGATAAAAACGAGATCCATGGGCACTAGCACGCAGGACATATTTTTATAGAAGAAGCCCATTCGGGTGAGATCGCGGAAATTCGCCCCCGACGGGAGTCGAACCCCTGTCTGCAAGGAAACACCACTGTGTCCTTGCTACTGGGCTACGGCCTAGTCCTCCCGGCGCACGTGATAATTATGCGGATAACTTCCTTGTTTTATCTTCGGGAGCACCTATTCATCATGTGCCGAAAAAAATGTTAAATACACATTTGGTACATAAACTTGCACTCGACGTACATATTCATAGATAAACTTAAAAAATGACACAAATCATCCCTACAACTTGAGTTTCAGGTACGTTTACGTACATTTCCGTCATTGCCGTTAACTCTCTGTTAAACACTGCACGCCAGCTGACACACGCTCTATACCTACGTGTGGGTCCCACATGTCAGTAGCAAAAAAAGAAATAGACATAGAAAAATACATGCGCGCAACAGGTTTCGAACTAAGCACGTCACCTCTGACGCCTCACGCGCCATATAATTTGTTTGAAGGCAGAATATGCGCGGTCCTGCTGCATGGGGATTTATACATGTTTTTTTTACTTGATTTCGGGTTTTTTCCGTGAGGGACAGATTTTCGTTATCTTTTTCGAAAATCTCAAAATTTCAGTATCTTTTTGTTTGAAATTTTCAAAAGAATTTCGAATTCAAATTTTTAAAGTGATATATGTTTTTAAATAATTATATTTTCACACTAAAGTTTTTGAATTCGAAAATCTTTTGAAAATTCCAAGATTCCCGAAAACCATTTTTTTTCTGTCTCACCCGAAAAGAAAACCGAAAACAAAATCTTCAAATCCCCGTGCAGCATATTCTTCTAAACGGTATAAATAATTACTATCTCATACATTAACAGTAAATACAAGGTTGTGCATTGACTAGCGCACGGAGAATAAGAGGCAACGTCGTGAGTTTGAATCTTGCTGATTGCATTTTTTTTACTGTGTTTCTATTTCTTTCTTTGCTACTTACAGGTGGGACCCACACGTAGGTATGGAGCGTGGTCCAGCTGGCATGTAATGTTTAACAGAGAGTTAACGGCAATGACGGAAATGTACTTAAACGTATCAGAAACACAAGTTGTAGGGCCGATTTGTGTCTTTTTTAAGTTTATGTATGAATTTGTACGTCGAGTGCAAGTTTATGTATCAAATGTGTAATTAACTCGAGAAAAAAAGTTTCCATCAATCATTTTGTTCCCTGTCCATAAATCGAAGTCCAGTTTCATATCCCTTCTTCCTCCTCAAGCGTGCTCTGTTCATCTTCTTCCTATGTAGCCGCCCTCCGACCTAACCCTAACCGGTTGCCACCGCCACCCGTGGCCTCGCCGCCTCCCCGCCCCGCCCTCCCATCAACCCCCCCCCCTCCCCCCCGCCATTGTGGTAGCCGCCCCCTCCCCTTAAGTTTTTTCCTCGCCTCCACCTGGGATGTCACAGCTCGTTGTCGCGTCGTTCCCGGCTCTGGTGAGGTTCTGGCTCACCTCGACGTGGTCGACTCTCGTCGTTGTTCTCTTGAGTGACACCCATGCCCGAACCCAGTGGGTAACCCAACCCTAATGTGCACCCATCGGGCAGAGTATTTTATTATTATCATTAAATTATGCCGAGCGGCCAGCACACATTCGACCTACACTTTCTAAAACACAGTCGCATATGCATACTAGTAGAATGCCCGTGCGTTATCACGGACCTTTTATTTTTATTCTCTGATTGCATATATATATATATATATATATAGACACCTCTTCTGTACTCCTGGGAGTATGTACTCCCACATTCAAATATACCTCTTAAATAAGCATATTATACCTCTTTATCATTCTCAATATACCTTGTTAATTATTTTAATATACCTCAATGCAAGTTTTGCGAAAAAATATCGTCGAAACCCTTTTTTTATGCAATATACATTTTTTACGTACAAAAAATGCAGTTTACTTCTAAATAAAATATAATATGTGGTTTAAAATATAATTTTTAATGAAACTCATTTTGGGGCATCTAGTAATTGTTAATGAAGTATATTAAAAATGATAAAGAGATATAAACAATTCATTTATGTGGTATATGATGCGCAGGAGTACGTACTCCCAGGAGTATATAGTCTATATAGGAAAATGGGTTAGTACACCTAGGAGTACATACTCCTACCCCTTTGGGCTATCCCACCCTATTGAACTCCAACGGATATCCAATTAGTTAATTAATTATTTAATTACATGCAAATCTCACGGAAGAGATAAGGTGCACTTTGAAAAGTGGTTCCGAAATACCAGGGATAAACACACGTACTGTTGCACGTTAGTTGCCCGGTATCTATTATTAGGATTGGATCTTTTATTTGCATCATGCCGGCCGGGCGGCGACGACACGATGACGGTGGCGACGAGAGGATGATCTGCGGCTGCCTTCTGGAACATGCCTACGCGGAAGACGCGTATAGGCCAATGCGACGAGCCTCCGTCGCCTATGCAAGCTACAGGATGGTGATCAATCGGCCAGGTTATGTACGATACTATCATGCACTCTCGTGTGTAAATTCGATGCATGCAGTATCATGTTTAATTTGTGCTTTTGTTACACAGGATGAATTGATTAGTGAAATCACTGAAGGAGTCAAGGTACACATAGATCTCGCTCTAATCTTATATGGGAGTAAATTTTTGAATGCAACGATCTATCAGCGCCGTCCTACATAACTCTACTTAATTTTCTCAGGGTGCAGCCGCATAGAACAGAGACGCTGGCCGGCGGCCGCGCCGCCGAGCGGCCATGGTGAAACGAGTTCAATGCACAACAAGTAATCCAACTGGCTAACTTGCATAGTTTGAAATCCGGCTATCCGGCTACCCTGCGTCGGTTCTGCTCTCCTGCTGCCGATTTGCCACACCCCAAAGTGCAAGCAAGTCGTCGAGTTGAAGAACACACCAATCAACTCCTAGTCCTAGCCACCGATTCATGTACCTAGCACGTCTTGTGGAGTTTACACACCAATCAACTGGCTAACTTGCATAGTTTGTGTTTGTATACTGATTAACAAAGGAGTACTGTTCCGTGCAAAAAAAACAAAAAAACAAAGGAGTACTGTTTTCCCTTTTTATGTTGAATGCAGTATCTGCTCTCCCATGAACAATAATGTATATACTTCGTCGTATGAAATTTAGTATCTCTCTCTTTCTCTCTGTCTCTCATTAAAAAATGAAGTATATACTTACTTCATATGAGAAAGAAGTATATACTTCTTCACAAATAATGTAGTATATACTCTTTCTTAGAGATGAAGCATTCATTTCATCAAAAATGGTGTAGTATATACTCTCCTAGAACAGAGAAGTATATTCCCGCAAAGAAAGCAGCATATACTCCCTCGTAAAAAGAAGTATGTACCTGCATCATGAAAAATCGTCATATACTCTGCAAAAATGTAGGAAGTGCGTACTCCCTAAAGAGCAGCATATACTCACTAAAAAAGCACTATAATATACCCTCTCAGCATAAAGAATATATGCTATCGTAAAGAATGAAAAAAATGCTACATAAAGTCTGACGTACATATACAAGCAAACTATGAGTACGTGCATACATGCAAAATATATTAGACCAGAATGCAAGGTAATAGTTAACGTTAATATACTTCTGTTTTTTTTGTGGGGGTCAATATACTTCAGTTACCTCAAAACCGGGATCTCACACGTACTCTCCTAACTTCCAAGAAATGTCTACGCATGCAATTTTTATTTATCAATCTCTACTAATTAAATGGGTCGCTCGGTTGTTGCTAATGGGTATCCCGTTTCATCCAACAAACCTTATCCACTAAGCATGGGAGTACATACACCCGGGAGTATAGAAGATTAGATGTCGATGGAGTTTTTATGAACGTCGACATAATCCATCTCCACCTATCTCATAGTCTGCAAAAATAAACATATAAAAATACACCTTTTGTATTATCATGTGCAAACCAATAAAAAGAATTATCAGTATCTATCTCTTTGAATTGTGTAAAACTAAATGTTTCAGTCTGGTACATCATAGTTACGTCAATGACTTCGTCAATTGACATTTCCAAAGCATCATCTGAAGCCATCAGTTTTTGTATCTGGTCTAAAAAAGTGAACATATAAACACATACTCAAAAAAATTATACAATATATATTCATTGGTCAGTTGCTAGATGCAAGGAGGTGACCGTATTTAGTCTGAGTGAGTGGCATCGTGCTTCTTAGTAGAGTGAGTCACACCCCAATTTTAATGGCTTAGTTGTATATCACTTGTTGGTAATTATTCTCCAGAAATGACTTATTAGGGTATGTGAAAATTTTAACTATATAAAAAAGTATGTGACCTTCCTGTGATAGCAAACAGCTGCTTTTCCCTAAAAAAAACAACCGCTCATTTTCGTTTTATCTTCAAAAAAGCAATTCACTCACTCACCACACTGCACAGCGCTCACACACATCTCACTCCACCGGCCTGCTCTCCAGCCAATAAGACCAACTCAATTGCCAATAATGTAAGCTACTGGTTTGTTTCTTTCTAGACCCGTGGTGAGCTTGACTCAGCTAATGGATAGTGTGATGCATTACCCGATCACTTGACATTGAAATTTCAGAAATGGGTGATTACAACTAACCAGTTGAAAGAAACTTCAGTCATAGATGCCAGCCAGTACAACTCCACCGAAAACCGACATGGGGGAACCTACTACCAACAAAGGTGTCTACAAGAATAGAACAACATAATTATCCTTTTCTGCACATTTCATTAGTCAAGAATAGAACAACATAATTATCCTTTTCTGTACATTTCATTAGTCAGGACAGATCACTTAAGAAAGCCTTAAATCAAATACCTGCACGAGGAACAAGACGAAAAGTATAACAGAGAAGATGGGCTCCATGGCCTGGATGGTGTGCGTGAAGGAGACAGACCTTTCCCAAACTCATGTTGCTGGATACATTGTCCATCACGTGTATTAACTATTAAGGCCAAAGGCATGATCTTGGCGTACTGCATCAATAATTAAAAGAGTAATTCATTCATTGCAAATTTGCATTGCTTTACAACTTTCACATGAATCATGAATGTGTTACCTAAGAGGGAAGATTTAAATCTTAACACAACCAGGTAAATAAAAAAGATCATTGTTTATCTTTGCTGCTTTCAGAACTTGTGTACCATCACCATTAGTCACATGCAAACGAAGATAGGATTAGGAGGATCAAGAAATGCTTTTGTACCTAAAGGAGGAAGAGGAACTATTGATTAGGACTGGCCAGCTTGTTGTAGATGTTGAAGTAGAGGTTGCGCCGAGCTGCAGCATCCGCAGAATGCCAGCGGCCGCCGTCGTCCTTCTCACCATCGAACTGAAAGGAAGATGACAAACATGTTGAACTGGATGTATATATGGTCTATAAGTCTGGTACTCTTGCACCTGTTCTTTGTTTTTTCTTAACACGGCCAGCAATATGCCTATCACAAGAAAAAAAGATGGAACCCAAAGCAACATGCACACCACATCATAAGTGTTCTCCTTCTGAAATAGTGAGATGATGAATCAATTAATAGGTGACAAATATATGGTTGTTGAAGAATCAAAAGGTTTGTTATGAAATCTATATATATTGTTTCGATTCACCGGAAACCCAATTTTCTCCTTAAGATCTCTTGAATAAAATTAGGGGGGAAGAGTACATTAGATGGATATGAAGATAGCATAGAGAAATTCTGAGAGATAATAGATACTCCAAAAACCTGAAAATCTCGAAAGAGTTAACCATGTATTGCTCTTAACTCGAGTTTATTCTGCAGACATTGTAGTGAGATCAGTAATTACTTTCTTTGTTATAAGTATATACACTGAAGCCTAGCATGTATGTGCACGCATGTCAAGACCAACAGAGCATTGCATATGGATACTATTAACCGGTGCCAACAAGTTCTCACTAAATTCTGAGAGAGGAGAACACGGAGTTTTCTTATTAAGTTAGTTTTAAAGAGTATAATCAAAAGAGTAATTTGAGTGTACCTTTTTGTAGATCTCATATATGATTGCATATGCACAAGTACTCATGGTTCTTAAATCCATTTGCAAGCTTCTATCTCTGCTATATGGCATAGGAATTACAGTTTATACTACAACATCTACAATTTTTGCAAACAATAATAGTAGTGTTTAACAATAGTAAACACACATAAAATAAAGTGATGCCAAACTGTCATGTCAGTAAGTACGCCATCAGCCATCAACAGTAATCTCATAGAAGATTACCCTCGGTGCAATAGCACTGTTCGTATGACCAATTGTAACCAAGGATGCCATGCATGGTAATGGTACGAGCATGGACATGGTGTTGATGCCAGCGCCTAGAGCTGGTGCCATTGTGCTTGCATGGCCGGCCGACTCCGCAACGAGCTAGTTGTAAATTAAGAGGCAATTTTATTTATCTCATTGACAAAGGGAATTCAGACTGTGACATCTTCAGTTTAATTATAACTTGCATCAAGATTGTGATCCATCACAAAACCCAGGTCCTCTCATAGCTACATCTAGCTGGGTGTTGTCTGACAGTTCACGATCGGCCATTAAAAAGAAGTGCAATATATGAAACTAAATACACGCCACGTACGACTCACCTCCAAGCACTTCGCCCTTGTAGCCGTAATCAAGGGTGCGTTGTTGCTCCTCATCTGTTTCACGTGGGCCTCCCCTTGTCGCCCACCACTTCATCGCCGTCGTCCGCGACCATGGGAAACCGATGCAGTGACCAGCAGCAGCGGGTCTTTAGGCATGCGAGATGTTAATGAGCCGGCCCTTATCTGCACCACGTACGTTCTAACTAACGCGCCTCCAGCTTCACTTCGCCCTCGGCCTCCCCGCCTAGCCCACCTCCTCCTCCTCCTCTCCGTCGTTGGCAGCCGTGGAAGGGAAGCGGCAACCTGTAGCGGTTGCCAAGAGCGCGGGAGGTGGACGTGCAACTATCTGAACCAATCTTCACTCCAAGCCAAAAAATCAGTAAACAAACAAAAAGCAAACGGAGAAAATCCGTACCAATGCTCCTACTCCTCGTCCTTCCCGACGCAACATCGACTGTTGCTCCAAGAAATTGAGACTTGAGAATTGGGAGTTGGGTAGTCGAGCGCTGGCGGTAGGGGACAACGTGTGTTGTCCCAGTACATCTGGAGCACGGCGATCTCCCCCAACGCGAGCTTCCCCACGACCTTCCGACCCTCCTCCCCGCCGTCATCATGCGCCGTGGAAAAAGAGGGAGGCGGTGGTGGGGTCGAGGTGAAATAGGCGACCATTCGGAGGAGCCTGCTCGCCTCGTAAGTCTCCGAGAAAGATGCCGCCGGCGACAGATCGCGAGACAGACAGAGAGGAAGAGAGATTTTCGGGAAAGAGCTATCTCCATTGCACCAAAAAAATCGGAAATTGTGATGGATTATTCAATTATACGAAGCAAATTGATTTTAATAAAATATGTTGTATTATAAAGCAAATCACCACAAGCTTAAATATCTGACTTGAGCAATTTCGGCAGAGCAGCACACGAATGCTAGATTCATCTTATCTAGCATTCTGGGTAACCCAAAATCAACGGCTTCTCTATTTGATCAGTCGAATTAAACCCATTCCTGATACCTACCATCTACACCTAATGGGCTAGCTGTACGCCAAAATATCTAATAAATAGCTGGCCACCCTGATACACAAGACGTGGGCTTGGGTGATGCACTGGGTTCAAAGTGGCGATAGGGGACTACCAAAAACGATTTTGGACCCTGATGTGTGTGCATCGGGGTAGGTCCATTGAGCTCCGCCCCTGACGACGTCAAAAGAGGAGGCCGCCTTAGAGTAGGTACCCGCGACCGCTGTTGTATCTAAGCCCCCTCCTGACACTACAACATCTGCAGTTTTCACCAACATTCGCAATTATTTCCAAGAGCATTATTGTGCAAATCATTGTGACAGTCCTCTTAACGAACAACTAACTACAACATTGTGACAGTCGGTTGTGGCATCCCCAAGATCCTTCTAATGCCACATCTACACGCACAGACACCAAGAAACCTAAAAAAATCGCCCGCAAAAAATACTAAAATATATATTTGTGATTGGGATATCGCTGATGGATGCACAACATTTGATAGTGCTGTTGAGATGGTTTGCTTAACTAATGAAGGTTTAAATTAACGTACCTGGTGGGTCAAGAGACGCGCCACTACCAATGGGAGTCAATGATTCCCATAGTTCTACCAGGAAGTCTACATCTCAGTCCAGGCCCGTCAAGTTCCAGGGTTACCGAATGAGTGATAGAAAAAAGAGCAGAGGAGATGGTGGATTGATGGATAGGAGAGGAGAGGGGTACTTTTTGGAGAAGATTCACCTTGAGGAGTTAGTGCATCGATGGAGAAGAGAGGCGCCGGGATGCACAACCATCCTTTGTCGTCGCCGGCGTTGCCTGGAGGTCGGGCAGACAGGGCCCAAGGGCCTTGGTAGAGGGAAGGTAGAGGGTTAGCGGACTGGGAAGGGAAGTACCAGGGGCGCGATGCCGTCTTGTTGGTCTTCGGTCGTCGCCGGTTGCCGGTGCCGCCGCTGGGCGGGAGGGATGCAGCTGATGGGAACGGGATATGGTGGGGAGATGAAGGGGGAAGAAGAGATGTGTGATGTGTACCTCGTAGGCTATTGATCGGTGAAGGCTAGGGGTACGACTCTGTTAACTAACGTAATTTTGCCCTAAAAAAACTAACGTAATTTTGATGACGTATGAAAAAATTAATTAATGTGATTGAGCGATTTATGGACCGTGATTGATTCTTTCACATAAAGACATTACTAAATAACTTACGCCAGCATGGAAAGTTCTAATCCGTTCAGATTTTTTTCGTTGTGTGAGAGGTGATGTGAAAATAAACCGGTGGGGTGGTGGGAGGAGAGACGAAAAAAACCAGACGAAAAAAACCAGACGAAAGTGAGAGACGAAAAAAAATCGTGGAGCCTAGCCTACCAAGTGAGACATTAGGAGTAGAGACTTCCTTGTAAGCATAGATGCATCTCCCTCTTGCTCGACTAGGCAAGTTTTTTTTTTAGAAATACTCGACTAGGCAAGTGGTACTAAACAAGCTCGCAACCTGCGCAGTTCTTCGCGTGCTATCGTGCCGCGAGAGCTATTTCTCGCTTTAAGCGAGACGAATAGCCTCCTCTCGCTGAACGAATCACACTGTGTCGTACGAATCGGGCCGGCCCATTTTTCTTCACAACGCAGAAAAACGTGGCGGAGGCAGCGATCGAACCCTGCTCTCCAGGATGAAGCACCTCGCTCGTGGCCAGTACGCTAGCGTCACGTTCTTGCTAACTAGCTGGGCGCAACAGTAGTTGAAGCGAAGAGCTGGTTTTCACACGATTTTCTAGGATTTTCTCCTGTTTTTGTTTTTTCTTTTGTTTTTGTTTTTTTGTTTTCTTTTGTTTCTTTCTTTTTTCTTCTCCATTTTTTTCATTCTTTTTTGCACTTTTTTTTCTTTCTTTCTTTATTCCTTTTTCGTTTTCGTTTTCTTTTTTCTTTTTTCTTCTCCTTTTTTGTTAGGTTTCGTTTTTCTCCCCCATTTTTTGTTGTTCTTTTGTTTTTTCTTATGTTTGTTTTTATTTTTACTCTAAATTTTCGTATATGTCAAAAACATTTTTCGTAACAAGTGATCAACATTTTTTTTTGTATACATGTACAACATTGTCCCAACACTATTTCAACATTTTTAAAATACTTGTTCAACATTTTAGTACATATTCAATATTTTTTCAAATACTTGTTCAACATTTTTAATACTTATTCAACATTTTCAAATACTTGTTCAACATTTTTCATATACTCATTCAACATTTTGAAATACCTATTTCAACATTTTTATAATACTTTTTCAACATTTTCAAATAATTATTCAACATTTTTCAAATTCTTGTTCAACATTTTTTAAATACTTGTTCTGCATGTTTCATATACTCGTTCCACATTTTTCAACACCTATTCAACATTTTTCAAATACTTGTTCAACATTTTTAATACTTATTCAACATTTTCAAATACTTGTTCAACATTTTTCAAATTCTTGTTCAACATTTTTTAATACTTATTCGACATCTTTTCAAATGTGTTTTTGAAGAGTGTTTTTGTAATATATACATATATATATATGAAGAATATTTTAAATTATAAGCAAAAGTAAAAAAAAATGCAAAATAGAAAACAGAAAACAAAAAACAGAAAGAATAAAACAAAAAACGAAGGCGGGAGCTTCCTGCGCGGATGGGCCGCGGCCCATGTATACCTCCCCGACGCGAGAGGTTTCCCTCAACTCGCGTCCGGCGAGGAATAGCGGGGCCCCTATCGTGCATCCAAACTTGCAAAGCTGGATACGAGTGGCATGGGCTAGCTTCAGATGCCCAACTGGTTTACGTTTTCTGCTTTTTTTTACCCAATTTTTTCTTGTTTCATTTTTACATTTTTTTCTTTTTTCCTTTTCTTGTTTCTTTTTCTTTGTTCTTTGTTATTTTTGCCTTTATTCTTTCCTTTCTAAATTCTTGAACATATTAAAAATTTAGAAACATTTTTTAAAGTTTTGGCTTTTATAAATAATTGATGTTTCTAAAATTCAAATTCATGGACAGTTTTTAAAATTTGTGAATATTTTTTGAAATTCATTAATATATTTAATTTTGCTAACAACTTTTCAAACTAGCAAACATTTTTTGAATTGATGGAAAATTTTCAAATTACAATCATTTTTAAATTTATGAACATTTTTAAAAATCCTTGGGTGCTTTTCAAATATGTGAATGATTTTCCCAAATTTACGTACATCTTGTGAATTCCCAAATACTTTTTTGGATTCACGAACATTTTTTAAAATTCATGATCATTTCTAATCCATGAACTTTTTTTAAAACTGACGTACACTTTTTAAATCATACATAGTGGGAAAAAGAGAAAGGGAAAATAGCACAAATCATGTGTAGGCTGGAACCTAGTGATCCAAGGTGTGCGCCAATGGGTCAGCCCACCCCACACGCTAGCGATCAAGGTGTGTAGGCGACCGCTCGATATGTATCACACAACGTCCTACCTAGATACGCGGGCCTTAACACATCAATAACACTACATGGGGCGGACCCACCTAAAATCGCCGACAAATTACGCACCTACCGTCGGGTGCGGCAGAGCGCGCACTCCCCTCTAGTGATATTTCAATCACGTGATTTTCCATGTATTATGTTCTTTACTTGAAGATTGTGGCAGTGCAATCCACTTTGACATTGTTTCTGTGAAGATTGTGGCAGTGCAATCCACTTTGACGTTGTTTCTATGTTTCATTGTGCCACTACTTCTAAAACAAGGGCAGCCAACCTTCTGAAGCAATCTTACTATTTTTCTCTAAAAGTGGTGCATCTTGTCCCTTCACATATCCATAACTTTAGTGTTTAGACATATTCTTCATTGTAAAGTCTTTTAATAGAGACTAGCGCTCACATGATTATTGTGTATTATCTTGGTAATTTTAAATCTGCTTTTACTTACTGGAACTGGAATCTATAATACCTAAATAGTTCATCCCCACTATCATATTTCTCTTGACATGCAAGCTATCCACATCAGCAACCTAGCCACATCAGCGTTTCATTACCCACTTACCGACGGGGCCCACCACAGATTGACCAGCCTACAAATGGCCACGTTAGCTTACCAGCAGGATGACCCACCACTTGTTTAGCACACAACCTATCCACCTCAGCAATTCACTTCTCCACACCAAGGAAAAAAAATCAACAAATTGTGTGATTTAATTTTTATTTTGTACTCATCCATGCCCTGGTCACCGATCGAGTGCCCTTCTCTTCCGCTTCCATAACTGAGAAATGAGCCAAGCAGTTTCCTTCTTCCACGCGAGCGGTTCACTCCCGAACCATAAAGCACCACCGGCCGCATGTGGCCATTGGGGTCACCGCATCTTTATCCTGTCTCCACTCCTCCCCCATCCATCCATCCATCCCTATCTCTCCCATCTTTCTCTGCTCAAGCCATCGATTGCATCACGGTGCACCGCGCCTCTGCCCTCACCTCCTTCTGCCGCCCGCCTGCGCCTTGCCGCAAGGTTAGTGGTCACCCACGAACTACCGATGCGCCGCACCATCGACCTACCATTGCAGAGAAGTTGTAGATCCTGGGAGAGCGGCCACATTCTGCCTAGAAAAGTCACCGGTGGTGCCATCTTCTTGCATCGCTCGTGTGGAAGTTGGGAGGACGCCGATTTGGCCTTTCTTTTTGGCCTCGTGGGTTCAAAATCAAGCAGGTGAACCTTCCATCCTATTTTTGTTAGTGAGTTTAGCGATTGGCATATTTACTGATTCGCTTGGTAAAAAATCAACCAACATCAGACTGAGTTATGGGATTGCTTTCACACTGTATTAGCTCACAGATGCTGTTACATATAAAAAGGGAGAGACCCCCAACGGGCTCCCTGGAGGTTAGGCACGATCTGCCTAGGCGTGCGGGACTAGTATATCTAGATCCTATAGAATAGGGGAAGGAAGGTTACAACCAGTCCATGTCATACAAGAGTTGTTACAACAGAGTCTGTACATAGCACGCTAATACCCCCCCGCAGCCGGAACTCCTTCTGGAAGGACGTTGAGGCTGAATCTGAAATCTTGGAACACGGTTGTGGGGAGGCCTTTGGTGAATACATCTGCAAACTGTGAGCTGGAGGGTACATGAAGGACTCGTGCTTCGTCAAGAGCCACACGGTCACGGACGAAATGCAAATCAATTTCCACATGCTTTGTCCTTTGATGCTGCACTGGATTTGTGGACAAATAGGTAGCACTGATGTTGTCACAATAAACCATGGTGGCACGAGTAGGCGGTCGATGTAACTCATATAGAAGTTGACGCAACCAACAGGACTCCGCAACACAATTGGCAACAACACGATATTCGGCCTCAGCACTGGAGCGTGAAAGAGTGGGCTGTCGTTTGGATGACCAGGAGACAAGGTTCGATCTAAGAAAGATACAGAAGCCCGAGGTGGACTTACGGGTATCGGGGCTGCCGGCCCAATCAGCATCGGAATAGGCCACCAGCTCATGTGAGGCTGATTTATAAAACCGTAGCCCATAGTGTGATGTGCCCTTGAGATATCTCAGAATGCGTTTAATGAGGTTCATGTGAGAGGATCTGGGATCATGCATGAACAAGCATACTTGCTGAACGGCATAGGACACATCCGGCCTCGTCAAAGTGACATACTATAAGGCCCCCGCTAGACTGCGGTATAGAGTAGGATCCAAAACAGAGGGGCCATCAGAGGCGGATAACTTGGCTTTGGTGTCGATGGGGGTGGCGATGGTGTTGCAATTGAGCATGTGTGCACGATCTAGTATCTCTAGGATATATTGCTGCTGGGACAAGAAGAGGCCGTCAGAAGAGCGAGTGACATTTATCCCAAGGAAGTGGTGGAGGTCTCCTAAGTCCGTCATGGAAAATTCGGATTTGAGGGAAGATATGATGGAATTGAGGGTGGTGGTAGTTTTGGCAGTGAGGATAATGTCATCGACATATAGGAGAAGGTAAGCCACATGAGACCCATGGTGATAAATGAAAAGGGAGGAGTCACATTTGGAAGCAATAAAGCCTAGAGATAGTAGGAAGGACTTAAAGCGAAGAAACCAAGTCCTAGGAGCTTGCTTTAAACCATAAAGAGATTTTTTGAGGAGGCACACATGATTGGGATGAGTGGAATCAAGAAAACCCGCCGGTTGAGCACAGTAGACAGTTTCACCAAGTTGGCCATGGAGGAATGCGTTTTTGACATCAAGTTGGTGAATGGGCCAAGAGTTGGATGTGGTAATGCTGAGCACAACCCGGACCGTGGCCGGTTTGACAACCGGGCTAAATGTTTCAGTGTATTCAACACCCTCGCGTTGTGTGAATCCGCGTACCACCCATCGTGCCTTGTAACGAGCCAATGTGCCATCTGGATTGAACTTGTGCCGAAAAATCCACTTCCCGGTCACCACATTAACACCTGCAGGTCTAGGTACCAAACACCACGTCTCGTTCTTTAGCAAGGCATTATATTCATCAAGCATAGCAGTGTACCAATGGGAGTCCTTAAGAGCAGACCGGTAAGAAGAGGGAATAGGAGAAATAGTGTTGGCCGAAGTAGATACAGAGAATAAACGTTTTGGTTGAGCAAAACCAGTTTTTGCACGCGTCGTCATTTTATATGAATTGTGTGGGGGAATAGTGGGAACAGCCCTCGGTGGAAGACGAGGTGTAGCAGGAGAGGATGGCGCGGAATTGGATGTTGATGGCGAGGCGGGTGTGGCAGGGGCGACAGAGGCGTCAGGTGGGGAGGACGACGCAGATTCGGTGGGGTCGGGCGCGACAGAGGCGGCAGAGGCTGCGGGTGACCGTGGCGATGGAGCGGTGTGATTGGCGGGTGTGGATCCCGTTGCGGAGTTAGTGGAGGAAGCTGGCCCGCTGGGCGCGTGGGGAGGTGTGGGCGGGTGCGCGGCGGGTGCGGGACGCAAGGACGATCCGCTAGGACCGCCAGTGTCCAGGGTACGAGGTGGCGCGTAGATCCCGGAGTGGATCACGCCTGAGGGCGGGTCAGACGCAGGATGGGGTGCGGGGGACGCCTGTGTGGCCGGATTTGTGGGTGGTTCGTATGGAAAAAGAGATTCGTCAAACGTGACATGCCGAGAGACTATAACTTTGCGGGAAGTTAGATCAAAGCAGCGATATCCTTTGTGTTCGAGTGGGTATCCTATGAACACGCACCGAGTAGAGCGAGGTGAAAGCTTGTGAGGGCTTGTGGCATATATAGAGGGACGCCGGTTTAGTAGATGGGTGGTGGTATGGAGGGCCTCAACCCAAAATTGGGGAGGAAGATTGGCTTGGACAAGAAGGGTCCGAACTATGTCATTGGTGGTGCGTAATAATCGTTCTGCCTTGCCGTTTTGAGGGGAGGTGTGGGGGCATGAAAGGCGAAAGGAAATCCCATGGGAAGCGAAGAAAGATCGAAGGGCCGTGTTAATGAACTCTCCCCCGTTGTCACATTGCATGCATTGGATGATTACGTGAAATTGAGTGAGGATGTATTGAAAGAAACGTAGGAGAGTGGAGGAGGTATCGGATTTTGCACGTAGTGGAAAGGTCCATGAGTAATGGGTGTAATCATCTAAAATAACTAAGTAATAATCAAAGCCCGAGAAACTTGTAACGGGGGAGGTCCAAAGATCACAGTGGACTAATTGGAACGGAGCAGTAGTAATATTATTGGAAGAAGGAAAGGCCAAGCGAGGTTGGCGCCCAAGTTGACATGCCTCACAAAATGAGGGAGATGTATTATTACAATCAGGTAAAAAATTGCTAAGTGTGCTGGCTAATGAAGATTTTCCCGGATGCCCAAGCCGACGATGCCATAGGTCGCTGGTGGTGATGGAGAAAGCGCGCCCGCCGGTGGAGTTATTGCCAAAGAAGGGGTAGAGGTCGCCGGAGCTACTGGACGTCATGAGAACCTTCTGGGTGCGAAGATCCTTCACATAAAAACCATAGGGAGTAAAGGTTACAGAGACATTGTAATCGATAGTGAATTGACGAACAAATATGAGATTAGGAACAATGGAAGGAGAGACTAAAACATTGTAAAGAGAAAATGGAGTAGGGGAGAGAGGAACGGAACCGGTGGCCACAATTGGTAAGTGCTGCCCATTGCCAACAATTATGCTTGAAAAATCATGCCTTGGAAGAGAAGGAGACGAGAGGATACCTTGATTACCCGTCACGTGAGAAGAGGCGCCTGTGTCCATATACCACTCATGGGATGGAAAGCCGGGCTGATTGGCAGCGTGATTGAAGAGGGTTGCATGATCCCAGGAGGGGGCGGGCGGGTGGAACTGCATCTGGCCGGACGGCATGGAGTACGGCGGCGGAGGCCCGGAGAGCATGACGGGGTAGGCTTGCGAGTGGACGCCCGGGCGAGGGCCGAGGACACCCGCAGCGTTGGGTGCAGACTAGCCGGGGCGCGGGGACGGCAAAGCCATGCCGTAAGGAGCGAAGTAGCCGGTGTAGGGGGCGGGCGACGATGAGGGAGCGCCGCGGCCAGTCGAGTCACTGCGCCCGCGGCCACGGCCACGCCCACGCCCACGGCCGCGCTCACCGTTGTGGCCGCCACGGGAACCACCGCCGCGCCCGTGAGAGCCGTCAGAACCGGCGCGATCGCCAGTGGGAGGGTGAGAGCCTCCGCGGTCACCGGAGCCACCGGAGCCGCCAGAGCCGCCTGGACCACCATGGCCGCCCGAACCGCCGGAGCCGCCGTGGGTGATGGAGAGAGCGGCGGCGCCATCAGTGGCCGCGCGCAGGGAGAGGTTGTACTCGGCCAGCTCGAGGCGCGAGCGGACCACGCCAAAGGGAGGGAGCGGGTTCGTGTCGCCCAACACGATGCGGATCGTCTCAAAGCGAGGAGCGAGGCCGTGGAGGAGTTGCATGGTGAGATCGGCGTCGGTGACGGCGGCGCCCACGTCCGCCAGGCCGTCCGCCAGGGCCTTAAGGCGACGGGCATACTCGACGATGGGTAGGTCACCTTGCTGCAGATTGCGGTACCGGCGAGTGAGATGAAGAATCTGGGCGCCCTGGTTGGCCAGAAAGTAGTCGGCGATGCGCTGCCATGCCGTGTAAGCGTCAAGGACGCCGCCGGAGATGAGCTCGAGAAGAGGGTCAGCCAGTGTAAAGAGCATCCAAAGGACTAGGCGCTGGTCGATGGCGAGCCAGTCAACGTCGGCATCGCGGGGAGGTGGGCGGTCGACGTGATCCTGGACGCGGTACTGGAGGAGGACGATGCGGAAAAAGGTGCGCCATTTGGAGAAATTGTTCTCAGCCGCATCCAACTTGAACTTGACATAGTTGGAGATGTGGTCGTTGTGGATGTTGAGAGGGGACTAGCCAGAGGGTGGAGCAGCGGAGGAGGAGGAGAGGGCGGCGGTGGTGGCAGAAGTAGCCGGGGTAGTGGGGGAGGTCCCAGAGGAGAGGGTGGCAGAGGAGGTGGGGTGAGTCGCCGGCGAGGGAGGTGGGCCGAAGATGTCCTCGAAGGCCATGTCTAGCGACTGATACCAAGTTATGGGATTGCTTTCACACTGTATTAGCTCACAGATGCTGTTACATATAAAAAGGGAGAGACCCCCAACGGGCTCCCTGGAGGTTAGGCACGATCTGCCTAGGCGTGCGGGACTAGTATATCTAGATCCTATAGAATAGGGGAAGGAAGGTTACAACCAGTCCATGTCATACAAGAGTTGTTACAACAGAGTCTGTACATAGCACGCTAACAGACTGGTCGCCAGGGGCGGAGGTACGTGAAGCTACCGGGATGCACAAGCCTCAGGGTCGAAAGAAAATCTTAATAGTGATTACCATCCCTATAGAGCGTGTGCAACAGGTAATCCCAATGACAGTGCATCAGGTATAAAATTTTGAGAGAAAAACACGACCTTGTAGGCTGTGATAGTGGGCAGCAGGTCTGATGGCTGGTGGGCAAGGCAGGTCTCGGCTCTGTGGGACTGACTGAAGGTCTGCTAGGCTAATTGGAGAAGGAGGTCTCAGCGGCGAAACTGGATGCCTGTCAGGCTAATTGGTATACAAGAGTAGCACGTTGGTAACCACAAAATCGATTGATTATCTATCTCACAAAGTGGCACGTGTTTGCGTCGATGCTTCTGCTCTTCATAACTTAGGTGACGAGTAAGGCAGCAGATGGGCCAACAGGCCGACGTTGCATCCTGCCCTCAATCCTCCAACGGTCAAGCATCCGTGCATCGCCGACACTGGTCAGCTCCACCCACAAAGGCATCACAAAGCAAACACCCTAATTATAATTTTTTTGCGGGGGAAATACTTGTATTACTCATTCATAAGGTTCTTACAATCATTATTAACTATCTGCAAAACCTATTGGGGGCCTGACCCTAACCAAGTCATAGTCCGGCCTTCCCTTCTACCAAAGTTTGCTAGACTATCACTAGCTTATATTATTAATGCTTAGTTCAAAATTTATTTTCCGAAGGTGTTTATATTCTTACATTGTTTTTCTAATTCCCTTCACAAACTTTTCACGAAGTGGAGAATCCGATTTATTTAATTAGTCTTGGCCAAATACAGGTACATCATTGATCATAAATGGACACATATCTTCCCAAAATAAAAGCAACATCACAAGAAGTCCAACCTCGCACTTATGAATTTCCGTAACCATGGAGAAGAAAATAGAAGGTTTAAACCCAGGTTTCATTTTATTATTTTCACTTGATAATTTGATGTCACATCTGGTTATTTTACATGTTATGCAGGATTCAAGGTAGGATGAATTATTTTGCTACTATCAACTTTCTTTTACACGTGGCATTGTGTGAGTGTATTAACTCAGTAAGAACTTGATCGCCCCTGTGTGTCGTTCGTTTTTTTGAATATTATATGCTAAGAATTGTTAAATACCTTATCGTTAGAGGGATTGAACTAGATATGTTTGCACCATTGTTAAAGTTGTGCATCAGGGTTGATTTTCTCCAACTCGGCCCATGTTGGTCGCCACAGCTCGACATGCAACAAGTGCATCCACCACGGTAACCGGCAACACCAGTACCCAAGAAGAAACCCTCTCCGGTGGCGGTGAGGCACATGACGAAGTAGTCGGTGCATGAGTGTCTCTACGAGGCGGGGCCGGTGGGCTATAGCTTTGTGGTGATGTTTTAGTTGTAGCTTGGAAGTTTTCTTCCCTTGAAAAGAAGCGGAGGTGGTAGCCTGTTATTTTTGTCAAATAACAATCATTTGTTCATTGTTTTGCTAATCCTTTTAAGTGAGTCAATTTTCCGAGTAAAAAACTAATTTTTGGCAATATCTCCCGTAGCAACGCGCGGGGAATCATCTAGTATCAAACAGAAATGTCACATTCTCTTCTTAATGTAGGAGGTATTGCCTATGGGTTGGATCGATTGGTAATGCTTTTGGCTCGTGAAAGTTCAAACCGGGATGTAACAACTTTCCCAAGATCATGACTGGTACATGCTGGCTCACCAAAGCACCGCCCCTCGTGGAACCTCATCGACTAAAGGATCTGGGGTGTACTCAAATATTTGTGCCCGGAATGGTCCATTTTGACATTTACACATTTTTTGTGCCCGGGATGGTCCAACTTACATGTACTCACATATTAATGCCTGTGATGGTCGAGTTTAACATGCAGTCGAAGATGGTCGCTTAATTCTGTCATCTACTCAAATATCTCTCGTAGATGTTCATATACTTTTGTGTGACCATCATGTTCAGTTTCTTGCATAATGAGTGATATAGTAGAAGTAACTATTGTAGTTAACATACATGCAATGCATATGTGCAAAGATAACGCTGTGAAGATATAAACATAGTCTTATTTACTAAGGGCAAAAAGTTTGGACAAGAGAAAGTGGAGGCGGTTACTGCAGAAGTCCTATTTTATATCTAACTACTAGCAGGTTTTTTTTTCATAAAATGCACATTACATTTTTTTGAGGGGTAGAACACAACTTTATTCAATCAAAATAGTGTGGCAAGTACATAAAATCAGGGGTGTTCTCATCAGCCACACATGGCGTCCCACATCAAGAGTAACTGAAGTTTTAGTGAGATCGTGGGCCTTGCCGTTGTGCTCCCGCTTTTCGTGCTCCATACGAACTTCATCCATCTCTCTCATCTTCATCTTGATCTCATGTATAGCATTGCTTGAACCCATATAGCTCTCCTGGAGATGTTTAATGGTCGCCATAAAATCCGCCAATGCTAGAGCTTCATTGAACACTATGGCTTAAAGAATCTCGGGTTGCACCAGATCCTGGACAACGACTGCCGAAGCTCCTAGATACAAGCCTTGCTTGTCATGATAGATCACCACACAAGAACCTCTATCGTTATTTCTTGAGATAACAACATCCACATTGATATTCATGCACCCCTGATATGGTGGAATCCATCTTCCATTTGCTTGCCTGCGAGCCACAGTCAGAGGCGCGGTGACCCTGCTGCCCGAAGATGGGCTAGGAACCATTGCCAGATCACCAAGGAAATTTTCAATTAACCTGAATGTGCTCAGTGTTGATTGGTATTCATTTTCATGAACTGCCTTTCGGCGAGCCCACTAGATCGCCCATACTCTTGCTGAATACGGCTACTTGCATGAACTCCATCACCTCAACTAATCATACTCTTGCATCAAGCTGATTACAAGCAATCAGGTGCTCAACAAGCTCCTCATCGATCAGACTCCAACCACACTTCGACATGTTGCAGTCGATGACAGTATGGCGCCAAGTATCATCGGCTCTGTTGCAAATCTGGCAAAGGCTAGACTCCGACGTATTTTCTCCCGCCCTGGCAGCTTCAGTAGGGATTGAATGGCGAGCAAGGCGCCACGCAAAATTCCTCACCTTCCCCGGGACTTTGATCTATAAAATGCACATTAAGCGGTCCGGGTTCCCTCCATTGAACATGTGCCATCCACACTCGATTCGACGACCCAGATAGTTTTTTTTTGCACCACAAGCCCAGACTGTATATTAGTTGCTTCCGGGTATTCTTGAGAAGAGAAGGTTGTCTTTTTATGGAAAGAGAGAGCAAGGGACGAACTGGGTCAACTTGGATCTCAATAGAACGCGAGCGCAAATCCACGGGAAGTTTTCTTTTATGCGGCACTACTTCTCAAGCGCTCGAACTATATATCACCCTTTGCGAGGCGGAGTTCTGTCTCGCCTCTGGCGAGCGCCCTATTGAGCTGGCCCTTTACTGTAGCACAATTTTTTCTTCTGTTTTCACTATTTTGCACGGGTTTCTTCGTTTTTTCTTTCATTTTTTCTTTTTCCTTTTGTTTTTCTTTGGTTTCCTTTCTTTTACCTCGTATACATTTTTCTTCCGTTTTTTTGTTTCTTTCAAAATTTTCTTTGTTTTTCTCGGTGTTCTTTGTTTTCTTGGTTCTTTACGGTTTGTTTGTTTCTTTCTCGGTCTTCATCGGTTTTTTGTTCTTCCCCCCTTTTTCCTTTTTTTATTTTTTCATTACATGTCTACTTTTTTTCATACACATTGTACATTTCACAGTAGGAGCGCTTGTTTATACATGTTTAACAATTTACAAATACATGACTAACATTTAAAAAAAATATGCATAGATGTCTAGCCTTTTTCATACACATTGTACATTTTTCGTATATACATAAGGAACATAAATGTTATACATTTTTTAAATACATGATTAACATGTTTTTTAAATATATGTTTTGATGTCTACTTTTTTCATACACACTGTACATTTTTTTTGTGAACATCTGAAGCATTATTTTTATAATTATTTTACATTTTCCAAATATATTTTTGATGTCAATTTTTTATAAATATTTTATATTTTTTTATGTGTAAGGAACATTTTTTTATATAATTTTAACATTTTTTAAATATATGTTTTTAATGTCTACTTTTTTTAATACACATTGTACATTTTTGGTATACATGAAGAACATTGTTTTATACTCCTACATGTTTAATATTTTTCAAATATACATTAAATGTTTTAGTGTATGTTGAATATTTTTTTAATACATGGCCAATTTTTTTTAATATTTTAAACGCTAATAATAAACGGAACATTGAAAAGTACAATGAAGAAGAAATCATACCCGTACTAGTACAACTAGTTTTTTTAAGGGAAAACTAGGAGTACAAAGAAGTTGTACACTTTTTTTTTTGCATGGTAATATGTGTCATTCATATCACAAAGATTAAAGTACAAGTCATATAAAGACCGACATTACAAAACTGAAAAGACAGCAGAACGTCTCTGAGCTTGACACCGACACCCGTCACCTGCCTCCGGCACCACCACATCAGCCACCGAAAGAAAAAATGACGATCACCTTCTCCCCCGAGCTCGACGCGGCTCCATCACTGATATGCAGTTTTGCAGACCTCCAAGGTGGCTCACCAAAGGCGAAAGCATTGCCGTTGAACAAATCAGACCGGGGCAACACCCCGGACACTGATACGTCCAATTTGCATCATGATTTCCTATGAATAATTATTATGTTTTTAATCATTATTTCACTTTATGGTACAATTCTTATGCCTTTTCTCTCTTATTTTGTAAGATTTACATGAAGAGGGAGAATGCCGGCAGCTGAAATTCTGGACCTGAAATAGCCACATCAGAGATACCTATTCTACAGAGCTCCAATTGACCTGAAATTTCACGAAGATTTTTTTATTGAATATATAAAAAATACTGGAGAAAAGATATACCAGAGAGGACCCACCAGTTGCCTTGTGGGGCCCCTGGCTGGCGTCTGGCCCCCTCCTTCCACTATATGAAGCCATTTGCCCTATAAAAAAAATAAAGAGAAGACTTTCGGGACGAAGCGCCGCCGTCTCGAGGCGGAACCTAGGCAGGAACACTTTTGCTCTCCGGCGGAGCGATTCCGCCGGGGATACTTCCCTCCGGAAGGGGGAAATCGAAGCCATCGACATCACCAACGATCCTCTCATCGTGGGAGGACCAATCTTCATCAACATCTTCACCAGAACCATCTCATCTCAAACCCTAGTTCATCTCTTGTATTCAATCTTTGTCTCAAAACCTCAGATTGGTACATGTGGGTTGCTAGTAGTGTTGATTACATCTTGTAGTTGATGCTAGTTGGTTTATTTGGTGGAAGATTATATGTTCAGATCCTTAATGCTATTCAATACCCCTCTGATCTTGAACATGAATATGATTTGTGAGTAGTTACTTTTGTTCGTGAGGACATGGGAGAAGTCTTGTCATAAGTAATCATGTGAATTTGGTATTCGTTCGATATTTTGATGCTATGTATGTTGTGCTTCCTTTAGTGGTGTCGTGTGAACGTCGACTACATGACACTTCACCATCTTTGGGCCTAAGGGAAGACATTGTGGAGTAGTAATTAGATGATGGGTTGCTAGAGTGATAGAAGCTTAAACCCTAGTTTATGCGCTATTCCGTAAGGGGCTAATTTGGATTCATATGTTTCATGCTATGGTTAGAGTTATCTTAATTCTTCTTTCATAGTTGCGGATGCTTGCGAGAGGGGGTAATCATAAGTGGGAGGCTTGTTCAAGTAAGACCAGCACCTAAGCACCGGTCCACCCACATATCAAATTATCAAAGTAGCGAACGCGAATCAAACAAACATGATGAAAGTGACTAGATGAAATTCCCATGTGTCCTCGAGAACGCTTTGCTTATTATACGAGTTCGTTCCGGCTTGTCCTTTGCTACAAAAAGGATTGGGCCACCTTGCTGCACTTTTATTACCGTTACTACTTGTTACTTGTTACGAATTATCTTACTATCAAAACTATCTGTTACCACTACTTTCAGTACTTGCAGAGAACACCTTGCTGAAAACCGCTTGTCATTTTCTTTTGCTTCTCGTTGGGTTCGACACTCTTACTTATCGAAAGGACTACGATTGATCCCCTATACTTATGGGTCATCAAGACTCTTTTCTGGCGTCGTTGCCGGGGAGTGAAACGCCTTTGGTAAGTGGAATTTGGTAAGGAAACATTTATATTACGTGCTAAAATTTATTGTCACTTGTCACTATGGAAAGTAATCCTTTGAGGGGCTTGTTCGGGGTATCTTCACCTCGACCGGAAGCATTGAGAGTTGCTCCTCAACCTATTGAACCTACTGAAAATATTTATTATGAAATTCCTTCGGGTATGGTAGAGAAACTGCTAGCTAATCCTTATGCAGGAGATGGAACGGTACATCCCGATATGCACTTGATCTATGTGGATGAAATTTGTGGATTGTTTAAGCTTGCAGGTTTATTCGGAGATGGAGTTAAGAAGAAAGTATTCCCTTTATCTTTGGAGGGAAAGGCATTGACATGGTATAGGCTATGTGATGATACTGAAACATGAGACTGGAACCGGTTGAAGCTGGAATTCCATCAGAAATTTTATCATATGCATTTGGTTCATCATGATCGGAATTATATATATAATTTTTGGCCTCGTGAAGGAGAAAGTATCGCTCAAGATTGGGGGAGGCTTAAGTATATGTTGCACACATGCCCCAATCATGAGCTCTCAAGAGAAATAATTCTTCAAAACTTTTATGCTCGGCTTTCTCATAATGATCGATCAATGCTCGATACTTCTTCTATTGGTTCGTTTATGAAGAGAACTATTGAATCCAGATGGGATCTTCTAGAAAGAATTAAACGTAACTCTGAAGATTGGGAAATCGACAAAGGTAATGAGTCAGGTATAAACCTTGAGTTTGATTGTGTTAAATCTTTTATGGAAACTGATGCTTTTCATAAGTTTAGTACTAAATATGGACTTGACTCTGAGATAGTAGCTACCTTTTGTGAATCCTTTGCTGCTCATGTTGATCTCACTAAGGAGAAATGGTTTAAATATCATCCACCTATTGAATTAAAAGAAGAACATGTTAGTGTTAAAGAAGAAATAATTGTTTACCATGTTGATCCAGTTGTGCCTATTGCTTATATTGAGAAACCTCCTTTCCCTGTTAGGATTAAGGAACATGCTAAAGCTTTAACTGCGGTTAATAAGAGTAATATTAGAGCACCTAGACCTTCTGAACAAATTAAAGTTGAACCTAGTGTTGCAATGGTTAAAGATCTTTTGGTTGATAATATTGATGGACATGTCATATATTTCTGTGATGAAGCAACTAGGATTGCTAAGCCAGACACTAAAGATAAAAACAAACATGTAGTTGGCTTGCCTGTTATTTCTGTTAAAATTGGAGATCATTGCTATTATGGTTTATGTGATATTGGTGCTAGTGTGAGTGCTATTCCGTTTACTCTCTATCAAGAAGTCATGAATGATATTGCACCTGTTAAGATTGAAGATATTGATGTTACTATTAAGCTTGCAAATAGAGATACTATTTCACCACTTGGGATTGTTAGAGATGCTGAAGTCTTGTGTGGTAAGATCAAATTGATGGAAATATGCCCTAGAGGCAATAATAAAGTTGTTATTATTTTATATTTCCTTATTCATTATAAAGGTTTATTATTCATGCTAGAATTGTATTGACCGGAAACTTAAATACATGTGTGAATACATAAACAAATACCGTGTCCCTAGTGATCCTCTACTAGACTAGCTCGTTGATCAAAGATGGTTAAGGTTTCCTAACCATAGACATGAGTTGTCATTTGATAACGGGATCACATCATTAGGAGAATGATGTGATGGACAAGACCCATCCGTTAGCTTAGCATATGATCGTTCTGTTTATTGCTACTGCTTTCTTGAATGTCAAATACATGTTCCTCAGACCATGAGATCATGCAACTCCCGGATACCGGAGGAATACCTTGTGTGCTATCAAACGTCACAACGTAACTGGGTGATCATAAAGATGATCTACAGGTATCTCCGAAGGTGTCCGTTGAGTTGGCATGGATCAAGACTGGGATTTGTCACTCCGTGTTTCGGAGAGGTATCTCTGGGCCCTCTCGGTAATGCACATCATAAGAAGCTTGCAAGCAAAGTGACTAAGGAGTTAGTTACGGGATGATGTATTACGGAACGAGTAAAGAGACTTGCTGGTAACGAGATTGAACTAGGTATGGAGATACCGACGATCGAATCTCGGGCAAGTAACATACCGACGGACAAAGGGAATTACGTATGTTGTCATTGCGGTTCGACCGATAAGATCTTCGTGGATTATGTAGGAACCAATATGAGCATCTAGGTTCCTCTATTGGTTATTGACCGGAGAGGCGTCTCAGTCATGTCTACATCATTCCCGAACCCGTAGGGTCCGCACGCTTAACGTTTGTTGACGATATAGTGTTCTATGAGTTATGTGAATTGGTAACCGAATATTGTTCGGAGTCCCGGATGAGATCCCGGACATCACGAGGAGTCTCGGAATGGTCGAGAGGTAAAGATTTATATATGGGAAGTCATATTTTAGGTTCCGGAAAAAGGTGCAGTTTTTTTCCGGTATTGTACCGGGAAGCTTCCAGAAGGTTCTGGAGGATTCCGGAGGGGTCCGGAAGTCCACAAGTGGGTCCACCACGTCCCAAGGGCTGGCATGGGCTAAGGGGAGGCGCCCTAGCCTTATTGGGCCAGGCGCACCAAGTCCTCAAAAGCCCACACAGCTAGGGAAGGAAAAAGGGAGAGTCCTAGTAGGAATAGGATTGGACTTTGGAGTCCAAGTCCACGTGTGTACTATTCATGGTTACTGTTCATGTGGCACTATTCCTTCTACTCCAAGCCCCTACACATATATAAAAAGAGGAGAGGGGGGCGCCCCAAAGGAGACACAACATTGTCTTAGCCGTGTGCGGCGCCCCCCTCCACAGTTCCGTCCCTCGGTCATATTTTCGCAGTGCTTGGGCGAAGCCCTGCGGAGATAGCATCACCATCATCGTCACCACGCCGTCGTGCTGCCGGAACTCATCCACTACCTCGCCGTCTTTCTGGATCAAGAAGTCGAGGACGTCACCGAGCTGAACGTGTGCTGAACGCGGAGGTGCCGTACGTTCGGTACTCGGTCGGTTGGATCGTGAAGTTGTTCGACGACATCAACCGCGTTGTTCTAACGCTTCCGCTTACGGTCTACGAGGGTACGTAGACACACTCCCGCTCTCGTAGCTATGCATCTCCATGGATAGATCTTGCGTGTGCGTAGAAATTTTTTGTTTTCCATGCAACGTTCCCCAACAGTGGCATCATGAGCCATGTCTATGCGTAGATGATATGCACGAGTAGAACACAAAGAGTTGTGGGCGGTGATCGTCATACTGCTTACCACCAACGTCTTATTTTGATTCGGCGGTATTGTAAGATGAAACGGCCCGGACCAACCTTACATGTCCACGTACATGAGACCGGTTCCACCGACAGACATGCAACTTGTTTTGCATAAAGGTGGCTGGCGGGTGTCTGTTTCTCCTACTTTAGTTGAATCAAATTTGACTGCGGCCGGTCCTTGTTGAAGGTTAAAACAGCAAACTTGATAAATCACCGTTGTGGTTTTGTGCCGTAGGTAAGAACGGTTCTTGCTAGAAGCCCGTAGCAGCCACGTAAAACTTGCAACAACAAAGTAGAGGACGTCTAACTTGTTTTTGCAGGGTATGCTGTGATGTGATATGGTCAAGACATGATGTGATATATGTTATTGTATGAGATGATCATGTTTTGTAATTTATCGGCAACCGGCAGGAGCCTTATGGTTGTCTCTTTATTGTATGAAATGCAAGCGCCATGTAATTGCTTTACTTTATCGCTATGCGTTAGCAATAGTTGTAGAAGCAATAGTTGGCGAGACGACCACGACGCAACGATGGAGATCAAGGTGTCGAGCCGGTGACGATGGATATCATGACGATGCTTTGGAGATGGAGATCAAAAGCACAAGATGATGATGGCCATATCATGTCACATATTTTGATTGCATGTGATGTTTATCCTTTATGCATCTTATTTTGCTTAGAACGACGGTAGCATTATAAGATGATCCCTTCACTAAATTTCAAGATAAAAGTGTTCTCCCCGAGTATGCACCATTGCTAAAGTTCATCGTTTCGAAGCACCTCGTGATGATTGGGTGTGATAGATTCTACGTTCACATACAACGGGTGTAAGCCAGTTTTACACAAGCAGAATACTTGGGTTAAACTTGACGAGCCTAGCATGTACAGACATGGTCTCGGAACACTGGAGACCGAAAGGTCGAACATGAGTCATATAGTAGATATGATCAACTTGGAGATGTTCACCATTGATGACTATCCCATCTCACGTGATGATCGGACATGGGCTAGTTGATTTGGATCATGTATCACTTAGTTAACTTGAGGGATGTTAATTTAAGTGGGAGTTCATTAGTAATTTGATTAATTGAACTTAATTTATCATGAACTTAGTCCTGATAGTTTTTGCAAATTATGTTGTAGATCAATAGCTCGCGTTGTAGCTCCCCTATTTTTGATACGTTCCTAGAGAAAGCTTAGTTGAAAGATGATGGTAGCAATTACACGGACTGGGTCCGTAACTTGAGGATTATCCTCATTGCTGCACAGAAGAATTATGTCCTTGATGCACCGCTAGGTGATGGACCTGCTGCAGGAGCTGCTGCAGACGTTGTGAAAGCCTGGCAGGCTCAATCTGATGACTACTCAATAGTTCAGTGTGCCATGCTCTACGGCTTAGAACCGGGACTGCAAAAGCGTTTTGAACGCCACGGAGCATATGAGATGTTCCAAGAGCTGAAATTGATATTTCAAGCTAATGCCCGGGTTGAGAGATATGAAGTCTCCAAAAAGTTCTTTAGCTGTAAGATGGAGGAGAACAGTTCTGTCAGTGAACACATACTCAGAATGTCTGGGTACCACAACCACTTGACTCAGCTGGGAATTGATCTTCCGGTTGAGAGTGTTATTGACAGAGTTCTTCAGTCACTGCCACCAAGCTATAAAGGCTTCGTGATGAACTATAATATGCAAGGGATGGAGAAGACAATTCCCGAGCTCTTCGCGATGCTAAAATCAGCGGAGGTAGAAATCAAGAAGGAGCATCAAGTGTTGATGGTTAACAAAACCACTAGTTTCAAGAAAAAGGGCAAGGGAAAGAAGGGGAACTTCAAGAAGAACGGCAAGCAAGTTGCCGCTCCCACGAAGAAACCCAAAGCTGGACCCAGGCCTGAAACAGAGTGCTTCTACTGCAAAGGGACTGGTCACTAGAAGCGGAACTGCCCCAAGTATTTGGCGGATAAGAAGGATGGCAAAGTGAGCAAAGGTATATTTGATATACATGTTATTGATGTGTTCCTCACTAATGCTCGCAGTAGCACCTGGGTATTTGATACTGGTTCGGTTGCTCATATTTGTAACTCGAAACAGGAGCTACGGAATAAGCGAAGATTGGCTAAGGACGAGGTGACGATGCGCGTCGGGAATGGTTCCAAGGTTGATGTGATCGCCGTCGGCACGCTACCTCTACATCTACCTTCGGGATTAGTTTTAGACCTCAATAATTGTTATTTGGTGCCAGCGTTGAGCATGAACATTATATCTGGATCTTGTTTATTGCGAGACGGTTATTCATTTAAGTCAGAGAATAATGGTTGTTCTATTTATATGAGTAACATCTTTTATGGTCACGCACCTTTTGTGAATGGTCTATTCTTGTTGAATCTCGATCGTAGTGATACACATATTCATAATATTGATGCCAAAAGATGCAAAGTTGATAATGATAGTGCAACATACTTGTGGCACTGCCGTTTAGGTCATATTGGTGTAAAGCGCATGAAGAAACTCCATGCGGATGGACTTTTGGAATCTCTTGATTATGAATCATTTGATACTTGCGAACCATGCCTCATGGGCAAGATGACTAAAACTCCGTTCTCCGAAACAATAGAGTGAGCTACTGATTTTTTGGAAATAATACATACCGATGTATGCGATCCGATGAATGTTGAAGCACGCGGCGGGTATCGTTATTTTCTAACCTTCACAGATGATTTGAGTAGATATGGGTATATCTACTTGATGAAACACAAGTCTGAAACATTTGAAAAGTTCAAAGAATTTCAGAGTGAAGTAGAGAATCATCGTAACAAGAAAATAAAGTTTCTACGATCTGATCGCGGAGGCGAATATTTGAGTTACGAGTTTGGCCTTCATTTAAGAAAATGTGGAATTGTTTCACAACTCACGCCACCTGGAACACCACAGCGTAATGGTGTGTCGGAACGTCGTAACCGTACTTTATTGGATATAGTGCGTTCTATGCTGTCTCTTACCGATTTGCCACTATCGTTTTGGGGTTATGCATTAGAGACAACTGCATTCACGTTAAATAGGGCACCGTCTAAATCCGTTGAGACGACACCGTATGAACTATGGTTTGGCAAGAAACCTAAGCTGTCGTTTCTGAAAGTTCAGGGATGCGATGCTTATGTGAAAAAGCTTCAACCTGATAAGCTCGAACCCAAAGCGGAGAAGTGCGTCTTCATAGGATACCCTAAAGAAACAATTGGGTACACCTTCTACCATAGATCCGAAGGCAAGGTCTTTGTTGCCAATAATGGGTCCTTTCTAGAGAAGGAGTTTCTCTCGAAAGAAGTGAGTGGGAGGAAAGTAGAACTTGATGAGGTAATTGTACCTTCTCTCGAATTGGAAAGTAGCTCATCAGAGAAAACCGTTCCCGTGATGCCTACACCAATAAGAGAGGAAGATAATGATAAAGATCATGAAACTTCAGATCAAGTTACTACTGAACTTCGTAGGTCGACCAGAGTACGTTCCGCACCAGAGTGGTACGGTAATCCTGTTCTGGAAGTTATGTTGTTAGACAACGGCGAACCTACGAACTATGAAGAAGCTATGATAAGCCCGGATTCCGACAAATGGCTTGAGGCCATGAAATCTGAGATAGGATCCATGTATGAGAACAAAGTGTGGACTTTGGTGGACTTGCCCGATGATCGGCAAGCCATTGAGAATAAATGGATTTTTAAGAGGAAGACAAACGCTGATGGTAATATCACTGTCTACAAAGCTCGACTTGTCGCGAAAGGTTTTCGACAAGTTCAAGGGGTTGACTACGATGAGACTTTCTCACCCGTAGCGATGCTTAAGTCTGTCCGAATCATGTTAGCAATTGCCGCATTTTATGATCTGGCAAATGGATGTCAAAACTGCATTCCTTAATGGTTTTCTCAAAGAAGAGTTGTATATGATGCAACCAGAGGTTTTGTCGATCCTAAGGGTGCTAACAAAGTGTGCAAGGTCTAGCGATCCATCTATGGACTGGTGCAAGCATCTCGGAGTTGGAATATACGCTTTGATGAGGTGATCAAAGCATATGGTTTTGTACAGACTTACGGTGAAGCCTGTATTTACAAGAAAGTGAGTGGGAGCTCTGTAGCATTTCTAATATTATATGTGGATGACATATTGTTGATTGGAAATGATATAGAATTTCTGGATGGCATAAAAGGATACTTGAATGAAAGACCTCGGTGAAGCTGCTTATATATTGGGCATCAAGATCTATAGAGATAGATCAAGACGCTTGATAAGACTTTCAATGTGTACATACCTTGACAAGATTTTGAAGGAGTTCAAAATGGATCAGTCAAAGAAGGAGTTCTTGCCTGTATTGTAAGGTGTAAAGTTGAGTAAGACTCAAAGCTCGACCACGGCAGAAGATAGAGAGAGAATAAAAGTCATTCCCTATGCCTCAGCCATAGGTTCTATAATGTATGCCATGCTGTGTACCACACCTAATGTGTGCCTTGCCACGTGTCTGGCAAAGGGGGTACAAGAGTGATCCAGGAGTGGATCACTGGACAGCGATCAAAATTATCCTTAGTAACTAAAGGACTAAGGAAATGTTTCTCGATTATGGAGGTGATAAAGAGTTCGTCATAAAGGGTTATGTCGATGCAAGCTTTGACACCAATCTGGATATCTCTGAGTAGCAAACCGGATACGTATAATGGAGCAGTCATTTGGAATAGCTCCAAGTAAAGCGTGATAGCAGCATCTACAGTATGACATAAGGATTTGCAAAGTACACATGGGTCTGAATATTGCAAACCCATTGACTAAAATTCTCTCTCACGAGCAAAACATGATCACACCTTAGAACTCTTTGAGTGTTAATCACATGGTGATGTGAACTAGATTATTGACTCTAGTGAACTCTTGGGTGTTAATCACATGGCGATGTGAACTAGATTATTGACTGTAGTGCAAGTGGGAGACTGATCGAAATATGCCCTAGAGGCAATAATAAAGTTGTTATTATTTTATATTTCCTTGTTCATGATAAAGGTTTATTATTCATGCTAGAATTGTATTGATCAGAAACTTAAATACATGTGTGAATACATAAACAAATACCGTGTCCCTAGTGATCCTCTACTAGACTAGCTCGTTGATCAAAGATGGTTAAGGTTTCCTAACCATAGACATGAGTTGTCATTTGATAACGGGATCACATCATTAGGAGAATGATGTGATGGACAAGACCCATCCGTTAGCTTAGCATATGATCGTTCTGTTTATTGCTACTACTTTCTTGAATGTCAAATACATGTTCCTCAGACCATGAGATCATGCAACTTCCGGATACCGGAGGAATACCTTGTGTGCTATCAAACGTCACAACGTAACTGGGTGATCATAAAGATGATCTACAGGTATCTCCGAAGGTGTCCGTTGAGTTGGCATGGATCGAGACTGGGATTTGTCACTCCGTGTTTGGGAGAGGTATCTCTGGGCCCTCTCGGTAATGCACATCATAAGAAGCTTGCAAGCAAAGTGACTAAGGAGTTAGTTACGGGATGATGTATTATGGAACGAGTAAAGAGACTTGCCGGTAACGAGATTGAACTAGGTATGGAGATACCGACAATCGAATCTCGGGCAAGTAACATACCGACGGACAAAGGGAATTACGTATGTTGTCATTGCGGTTCGACCGATAAGATCTTCGTGGAATATGTTGGAACCAATATGAGCATCCAGGTTCCGCTATTGGTTATTGACCGGAGAGGCGTCTCAGTCATGTCTACATCATTCCCGAACCCGTAGGGTCCGCACGCTTAACGTTCGTTGACGATATAGTGTTATATGAGTTATGTGAATTGGTAACCGAATATTGTTCGAAGTCCCGGATGAGATCCTGGACATCACGAGGAGTCTCGGAATGGTTGAGAGGTAAAGATTTATATATGGGAAGTCATATTTTGGGTTCCGGAAAAAGGTGCAGTTTTTTTTCGGTATTGTACCGAGAAGCTTCCAGAAGGTTCTGGAGGATTCCGGAGGGGTCCGGAAGTCCACAAGTGGGTCCACCACATCCCAAGGGCTGGCATGGGCTAAAGGGAGGCGCCCTGGCCTTATTGGGCCAGGCGCACCAAGTCCTCAAAAGCCCACGCAGCTAGGGAAGGAAAAAGGGAGAGTCCTAGTAGGAATAGGATTGGACTTTGGAGTCCAAGTCCACGTGTGTACTATTCACGGTTACTGTTCATGTGGCACTATTCCTTCTACTCCAAGCCCCTACACATATATAAATAGAGGAGAGGGGGGCGCCCCAAAGGAGACACAACATTGTCTTAGCCGTGTGCGGCGCCCCCCTCCACAGTTCCGTCCCTCGGTCATATTTTCGCAGTGCTTGGGCGAAGCCCTGCGGAGATAGCATCACCATCACCGTCACCACGCCGTCATGCTGCCGGAACTCATCCACTACCTCGCCGGCTTGCTGGATCAAGAAGTCGAGGACGTCACCGAGCTGAACGTGTGCTGAACGCGGAGGTGCCGTACGTTCGGTACTCGGTCGGTTGGATCGTGAAGTTGTTCGACGACATCAACCGCGTTGTTCTAACGCTTCCGCTTACGGTCTACGAGGGTACGTAGACACACTCCCCCTCTCGTAGCTATGCATCTCCATGGATAGATCTTACGTGTGCGTAGAAATTTTTTGTTTTCCATGCAACGTTCCCCAACACAAATATCCTACTGATACGTCTCCGTCGTATCTACTTTTCCAAAGACTTTTGCTCTTGTTTTGGACTCTAATTTGCATGATTTGAATGAAACTAACCCAGACTGACGTTGTTTTCAGCAGAACTACCATGGTGTTGTTTTTTGTGCAGAAATAAAAGTTCTTGGAATTGGACAAAACTTTTTGGAGATTTTTTATGGATTAAATAAAAAATACTGGAGCCAATACCCACTGGAGGGGGGCCACCTGCTGCCCACGAGGCACCAGGGCGTGCCACCCCCCTGGCACGCCCTGGTGGCTTGTGGGGCCCACGTGGCTCCGCTGACCCTAATCTCAGGCCTATAAATTCACAATTCCAGAAAAAAAAATAAGAGAGGAAGTTTTATTGCGTTTCACGATACGAAGCCGCCGCCACCTCCTGTTCTTCATCGGGAGGCCAGATCTGGAGTCCGTTCTGGGCTCCGGAGAGGGGGATCTTCCAGCATCGTCATCATCAATCATCCTCCATCACCAATTTCATGATGCTCAACGCTGGGAGTGAGTAATTCCTTCATAGGCTTGCTGGACGGTGATGAGTTGGATGAGATTTATCATGTAATCGAGTTAGTTTTGTTAGGGCTTGATCCCTAGTATCCACTATGTTCTGAGATTGATGTTGCTATGACTTTGCTATGCTTAATGCTTGTCACTAGGGCCCGAGTGCCATGATTTCAGATGTGAACCCTTTATGTCTTCATGAATATATTTGTGTTATTGATCCGATCTTGCAAGTTATATGCACCTGCTATGTGTTATGATCCGCAAAGCCCAAGGTGACAATAATTGGGATTCTTTCCGGTGATTACCGTAGTTTGAGGAGTTCATGTATTCACTATGTGTTAATGCTTTGTTCTAGTTCTCTATTAAAAGGAGGCCTTAATATCCCTTAGTTTCCTTATGGACCCCACTGCCACGGGAGGGTAGGACAAAAGATGTCATGCAAGTTCTTATCGCAAGCACGTATGGCTATATACGGAATACATGCCTACATTACATTGATGATTTGGAGCTAGTTCTATGTCGCCCTAGTTTATGACTGTTACATGATGAATATTATCCAACAAAATCACCGATCCAATGCCTATGGGTTTTTCACATATTGTTCTTTGCTAAGTTACTACTGTTGCTACTGCTGTCACAATTGCTACTACTATTGCTGCTACCGTTACTATTACTGCTACTATTATTGCTGCTGCTATCCAACTACCATACTACTGTGCTACTGATCACTCTGCTGTAGATAATTAGTCTCCAGGTGTGGTTGAATTGACAACTCAACTGCTAATACTTGCAAATATTCTTTGGCTCCCCTTGTGTCAAATCAATAAATTTGGGTTGAATACTCTACCCTCGAAAACTGTTGCGATCCCCTATACTTGTGGGTTATCACCTACTGATTTTCTTGTTCCTGGATCACCACAAGATGATTTTTATCCCATTATATTTGGTAGACCCTTCTTGAATATTGTTAATGCTAAGATTGATTGCACTAAAGAAATTGTTAGTGTTAATTTTGGTGAGATGTCTCATGAGTTTAATTTCTCTAAATTTCGTAGACAATGTCATGATAAAGAATTACCCAATAAAGATGAAATTATTGGTCTTGCCTCATTGCTGTGCCTCCCACTGATCCTTTAGAATAATATTTGCTTGAGCATGAGAATGATATGAATATGAATGAAAGAAATGAAATAGATGAGCTGTTCTTTAAACAAGCACCTATCCTTAAACATAATTTGCCTGTTGAAACCTTGGGAGATCCACCTCCACCTAAGGGTGATCCTGTGTTTGAATTGAAGCAATTACCTGATACTCTTAAATATGCTTATCTTGATGAAAAGAAGATATATCCTGTTATTATTAGTGCTAACCTTTCAAAGCATGAAGCAAAGAGATTACTTAAAATTCTGAAGAAGCACCGTGCTGCTATTGGATATACTCTCGATGATCTTAAGGGCATTAGTCCCACTTTATGTCAGCATAAAATTCATATGGAGACAGATGCTAAACCTGTTGTTGATCATCAAAGAAGATTGAATCCTAGAATGAAGGATGTGAGATGTGAAGAAACTAATCTTGTCTTGAATTGGGAGAAGTGCCACTTTATGGTGGATGAAGGTATAGTCCTTGGGCATCAAATTTTTGAAAGAGGTATTGAAGTTGATAAAGCTAAAGTTGATGCTATTGAGAAAATGCCATATCCTAAAGATATCAAAGGTATAAGAAGTTTTCTTGGTCATGCTGGTTTCTATAGAAGATTTATAAAAGACTTCTCTAAAATTTCTAGGCCTCTTACTAATCTTTTGCAAAAAGATGTTCCATTTGTTTTTGATGATGATTGTGTAGAAGCCTTTGAAGTACTTAAGAAAGCCTTAATTTCTGCACCTATTGTTTAACCACCTGATTGGAACCTACCCTTTGAAATTATGTGTGATGCTAGTGATTATGCTGTTGGTGCTATTCTAGGACAAAGAGTTGATCAGAAATTAAATGTTATCCATTATGCTAGTAAAACTCTAGACAGTGCTCAAAGAAATTATGCTACTACTGAGAAAGAATTTTTAGCAGTTCTGTTTGCATGTGATAAATTTAGATCTTACATTGTTGATTCCAAAGTTACTATTCACACTGATCATGCTGCTATTAAATATCTTATGGAAAAGAAAGATGCTAAACCTAGACTTATTAGGTGGGTTCTTTTGCTAAAAGAATTTGATTTGCATATTGTTGATAGAAAGGGAGCTGAGAATCTCGTGGCTGATAATTTGTCTAGAATGGAAAATGTTCTTGATGACCCACTTCCTATTAATGATGATTTTCCTGATGAACAATTAGCTGTGATAAATGCTTCTCTTAGTACTCCTTGGTATGCAGACTATGCTAATTACATTGTTGCTAAATACATACCACCTAGCTTTACATATCAACAAAAGAAAAAGTTCTTCTTTGATTTAAGACATTACTTTTGGGATGACCCACATCTATATAAAGGAGTAGATGGTGTTATTAGATGTTGTGTACCTGAGTATGAACAGGAACAAATCCTACGTAAGTGTCACTCCGAGGCATATGGAGGACACCATCACTACTGGAATCAGGATCTTTGCCGTCAGCCAGCTGACGACAAAGAAGGTCTTTGCCATCAGCTTACAGAAAACTGACGGCAAACAAAGAGCTAACGGCAAAGATCATGTTTGCCATCAGCCATCTCTTTGCCGTCTGCTAGCTGACGGCATAGAAGCTTTGCCGTCAGCTAGCAGACGGCAAAGAGGAAGGGTGGCCCACTAACGAGAACCACCTAACGGCCACTTTCTTTGCCGTCTGCTAGCTGACAGCAAAGCTTCTATGCCGTCAGCTAGCAGACGGCAAAGAAAGTGGCCAACTAACGTCCGTTCCTCCCCCGGCCCCACCCCACTAGCTAGGCTGTTTGCCGTCTGCTAGCAGACGGCAAAGAGATTTGACCTATCTAAAACAGTCAGCGCCCCGCGCCCCACACCTCTCTCTCTCTCCCCTCACCTCACCCGCGCCGCCCCCGTGCCCGAGCCGCCGCCGCCCCGCGCCACCCCCCGGAGCCTGAGGCGCCGCCGGCCAGCCCCGCCCCCCGGAGCCCGCCCCACGCCCCACCCCTCTCTCTCCCCTCTCTCTCTCTCCCCTCACCTCACCCGCGCCGCCCTCGTGCCCGAGCCGCCGCCGCCCCGCGCCACCCCCCGGAGCCCGAGGCGCCGCCGGCCAGCCCTGCCCCCCGGAGCCCGCCCCGTCGCCGACCGCCCGCCCTCCCCGCCCGGCCGCCCCGCCCAGCGGACGCAGGCCGCGGCGGCCGCCCTGCCCCGCCCCATCGCCGGAGCCGCGCCGTGCCGCCCCGCCCCGCCGCCGGAGCCGCACCGTCGCCGCCCGCCCTTCCCCTCGGCCTCCTCCACCCGCGCCCCCTCCCCGTGGCCTACCTCCTCAACCCGCGCCCCCTCCCCGTGGTGAGTTTTTCTGTTTTTTTAGATTTAGTTTAGGTTTGTTTAGTTTAGTTTAGTTTAGTTTAGTTTAGTTTAGTTTAGTTTAGGTTAGATTTAGTTTAGTTTAGTTTAGTTTTTTTTTCTGTTTTTTAAGAATAAACAAGAAAGATGAAAAAAAAGAAGTAAAAGAAGAAGAGGAAGAAGAAGAAGAAGAGGAAGAAGAAGAAGAAGATGAAAAAGAAGAAGAAGAAGAAGAAGAAGAAGAAGAAGAAGAAGAAGATGAAAAAAAAGTAGAAGTAGAAGATGAAAAAAAGAAGTAGGAAAAGTAGAAAAAGAGGGTCGCCGATGGTGATGCATTTATTGATGATGCTGATGAGCACGTCATTACTGATAGTGATGATGATTATGCATTTATTGATCCCGGAGCATATATAGACGATGAAGATTAATATTAGTAATGTCAGGTATTCAATTATTATTATGTACATATATATTATTAATTAGTTCATGTTATTAGGTATTCAATTTTTTTATGTTGTACTAATTTCGTTTACGCTTTGTCATTGCAGGTGTTGACAGATGGTGGGCGCGGGTCGAGAGCGCTCCGAGCCTCCTTCCTCGGCGCGTGCTGGGAGGGGTGCTATTATTCCACCCGAGCACCTCCGGAGAGCGTTGGTACACAGTATGCAGACACCGGCGAGCGCTTCTTCTTTGGCCGGGAGAGGTCGGGGGAAGACGAAGAGGGGTGCTAGAGGTGGACGTGGCGGCGGGAGAGGTAGGAAGGCTGCTGCGCCTTCCTCGCCGCCACCCCCAGCTGATTCTCCCGACCACTGGAGTGCTCCGTCTCAGGTGGACCCGTCTGACTTGGATCCGTCTCGGACTCCGGTCGCCGAGCCTTCGTCCCAGGAGACTCCGGTCCCAGAGTCTTCGTCCCAGGAGACTCCGGTCCCAGAGTCTTCGTCCCACGTGACTCCGGAGGCTAGTGGCCATGCTGATGGTGGCGAGGACAACTTTTCTGAGGATAGCTATAGCGAGGGCGAGCTGGTTGAGGAGGGCAAGAAGGTCTACCAGCGTGGTTGTACAAAGCTCCCGCCCGTGCCGGCGACCCGCGATCAGAGGTGGTTGATTGTGCCTAATGGGGAGAAGTAAGTGCATTTACTCTTTTTTAACCTTTTCCCTTCATGTTTCTTCAAATTAATATCTAATGTGTTGGCCTTGTCATACTGCAGGGGTTGGAAACACGCCCCTGGTGTCCGCAGGCCCAACCAGGTCCTTGGTGTGCTTTGCCGGCACCATTTCCCGGGGTGGGTCACGTTGCCTGGTGAGGGTGAGGTTCGACAGCTAGCACTGAGCTGGGAGCTGTACGTGGCTGCCCCGGCCCCGCCGGAGGAGAGGGTGGACGGTGTCTTGTGCGAGACGGTGGCTGACATTGTGATCCGGCGGTTTTGGGTAATTTCTCCTTTACAGAATTAAAAATCAACAACACCTAGTGATTGTACTAATCAGTGTTGTCTTGTTTGATTGCAGACCTTCTACAGGTGTCTTGAGGAACACGAGGCGGACGCGGCTATTGTTCTCGTAGCCGAGTGCAAGCGCCTATTTCAGAACTTACGGCACGAGACTCGGGTGCAGGCTGTTCGAGACTACTACGCCTCGACTAACATTAAGAGGGCCAAGAAGAAGTGCCGCGCCAAGTTTCTGAGTAAGGAGAAGTACATGAAGGTAATTACCTATTCTTAAGGCCTTGTACTTAGTTTCCTTGATTTGATTCGTAGGCGTAGCGCTGAAATTTCTCTTGTCTAACTTAGGTGCCCCCGAGATGGTGTGCGGATAGGATGGACTGTTGGGAGGCGTTGGTGGATGAGTGGTGCTCTCCCCAATGGCTAGCCATCCACAACAAGGCCAAGGATAAGCGTGCCCAAATGAAAGGTGTGCCACACCATCAAGGGAGCTCCAACCTGTTTGAGTTCGGGGATCACTGGGTATGTGGTTTGCTTCATGATTCATGCAATTTCATTCTTCATGCTAGCTTGAGCCCTTAACTAATATTTTGTTCCTCTCTTTTAGGCGCGACACAACAAGAAGGAGGTGCCACCGCTGTTCGACCTCTATGCCATGGCCCATACTGCCCCGTACAAGAAGGCCAAGGCATTCTCTGAGGATGACCTCGATCATCCAGGGAGCTTCAGCAACATCTCCTCCCATAACAAGCTCGTGAGGTACAGAGATGAGGGGAAGACGAGGAAAGGGGAGGACTTCAACCCGTGCCAGAGTCCTTTTGATCCAGAGCTCGTGATGATATCTGGTGGCGGGAGGCCCCATGGCTCGATAGCCATTGGGGATGGACTGATACGTTGTCCTAGAACTCTCCCGGAGATCAAGAAGCGCCAGACGAGCTCCGATCCTGAGATAAGGCCTCGTCCACGGCCAATGGAGCTCGCCATCGAGGCTAGGGCCCAGGAGCTTCTGGCGGAGGCAAACAGGCAGGCGGTGGAGAGGGAGAGGGACATGGAGGAGAGGACGGCTAGGATGTGGGAGGAGGAGAGGAACCAGAACGACGCGTCTCACCGGGCCCTATACGAGCTCCTCGTGGTAAGTTTCTCCTGCATATTAGCCAAATCATGCACGTAATGTTCGTTTCATCACTAACTAATATGACTGACTCGTGAAAACAAAATGTGCAGACCGTGTGCCAGAACAACGGTCAGACCCCTCCGCCGATGCCCCAGATTGGTATAGCACCCATGGTGAGTTTCATTTGAATGGTCATTAGTTACTAGTATTCACATTTGAGTTGCATCATGCTAATGAGACATTGCAAATGATCTTTGGTGCAGCATGCCTCCCAACAAGCATCGACCGATCCTTTTGCGTCTGCCGCAACCCCGACCGGTCCTTCTTCGTCTCACACTGGCGCAAACCCGACCGGTCCTTCACCTCCGTGATGATGGTAAGTTTTCCCAAGTGTTTTGCTTAACAAATGCATACTTAGCTTAAGAAATGACCTATTTAGCTCCAAAATGACCTATACTTAGCTTATTTTCCTCGAAAATGACATAATAACCTTACTTAGCTAAAAAATGACATATTTTACCTAGGATAGCTATAAAATGACCTATACTTAGCATTTTTTCCTCCAAAATGACTTAATATGCTTAGTTAGCTAAAAAATGGCATAACTACCTAGGATAGCTCAATAATGATCTATACTTAGCTTAGCTAGTTCATTTATGACATAATTAGCTTACTTAGGTAAAAAAAATGGCATAATAACCTTGGTTTAGCTCCAAACTGTCATATCATTAGTTTATTTTCCTCCAAAATGACAAAATAACCATACCTAGCTCCAAAATGACCGATTTTAACTAGGATAGCTCAAAAATGACCTACACTTACCATTTTGTCCTCCAAAATGAATAAATATGCTTAGTTAGCTAAAAAATGGCATAACTACCTAGGTTAGCTCAAAAATGACCTATACTTAGCTTCTTTAGTTCATTTATGACATACTTAGCATACTTAGGTCAAAAATGGCATAATAATCTTGGTTACCTCCAAAATGACATTGACTTAGCTTATTTTCCTCGAAAATGACATAATAACCTTACTAACCTCCAAAATGACCTATTTACCTAGCTTAGCTCTATAATGACCTACACTTAGCATTTTTACCTAGCTTAGCTAAAAATGGCATAATTACCTAAGTTACCTTCGTTAGAAGAAGAAGAAGATAAAGAAGAGGAGAAAAAGAAAGAGAAGAAAAATTCTTCTCCTTCTACTTCTACTTCTTCTTCTTCTTCTTCTTCTAACTTTCTTCTTTCCCAATTTGCAGATTTGCTTTAGATCACGGAAGCTTGCGTTGATGGAGTCTACTCTTCTCCTTGTCCTTCCTTTTTGTTTTGATTTTGTAGGATGAACAATGTGAAACATGCTACCTATATATGTATGTATGGATGAAACCATTGTATGCTTGTTGTTGGATATATGTTGGCTATATATATATGTTGGATATGGACTTTTGAGTTGGTATGTATATGTGTTGGATGATCATATCCATATGGCAGGGATATGTATGCTTGTTGATAGTATTTTCAAATGTATATATATATATCTGTGAAATTGATTGAATTTAAGAAAAAACAGAAAAAACAGGGGCAGTACAGGCACTTTGCCGTCAGCTGGCAGACGGCAAAGTTCTTTGCCATCTGTCGGCAGACGGCAAAGCTGCCATGTGGCAGCTACCTGTGCAACCTGGGGGGCACTGGGCTGGCCTATGTGGTTGCTTTGCCGTCTGCTAGCAGACGGCAAAGAACTTTGCATCTTTGCCGTCTGCCAGCAGACGGCAAAGCACGCCGTTAAGCCCTTAACGGACCTAAGCTGCCACGTGTGCCGTCCATGCCCTTTGCCGTCTGCTGGCAAACGGCAAAGACCTTTGCATCTTTGCCGTCTGCCAGCAGATCTTTGCCGTCTGCCAGCAGACGGCAAAGTGCCCTTTACCGTAGCTTGTTCAGCCGTCCGCCATGCATGCCTTTGCCGTCTGCTGGCTGACGGCAAAACATTTGCCGTCCGCCATGCATGCCTTTGCCGTCAGCCATGGCAGACGGCAAAGATCCTGATTCCAGTAGTGCATGTGGGAGACCAAACTGCACACAAGGTATTACAATCTGGTTTTTATTGGCCTACTCTTTTCAAGGATGCACGTAAGTTTTTCCTTTCTTGTGATGAATGTCAAAGAATAGGTAATGTTGGTAGACGTCAGGAAATGCCTATGAATTGTTCACTTGTTATTGAACCATTTGATGTTTGGGGTTTTGATTATATGGGACCTTTTCCTAAATCCAATGGGTATACTCATATTTTAGTTGCTGTTGATTACGTTAATAAGTGGGTAGAAGTTATTCCAACTATTAGTGTTGATCATAACACTTCTATTAAAATGCTTAAAGAAGTTATTTTCCCGAGGTTTGGAGTCCCTAGATATTTAATGACTGATGGTGGTTCGCATTTTATTCATGGTGCTTTCCGTAAGTTGCTTGCTAAATATGATGTTAACCATAGAATTGCATCTCCCTATCATCCTCAGTTTAGTGGTCAAGTTGAATTAACTAATAGAGAAATAAAATTGATTTTGCAAAAGACCGTTAATAGATCTAGAAAGAATTGGTCTAAGAAACTTGATGATGCATTATGGGCTTACAGAACTGCTTATAAAAATCCTATGGGTATGTCTCCGTATAAAATGGTTTATGGAAAAGCATGTCATTTACCTCTTGAACTAGAACATAAAGCTTATTGGGCAATTAAAGAACTCAATTATGATTTTAAACTTGCCGGTGAAAAGTGGTTATTTGATATTAGCTCTTTAGATGAATGGAGAACCCAAGCCTATGAAAATGCTAAGTTGTTTAAAGAAAAAGTTAAAAGAAGGCATGACAAAAGAATTCAAAAACGGGAATTCAAAGTAGGTGATCATGTTTTATTATACAATTCTCGTTTGAGATTCTTTGCAGGAAAGCTTCTCTCTAAATGGGAGAGGCCATATGTCATCGAAGAAGTTTACCGTTCCGGAGCCTTAAAAATCAACAACTCTGAAGGCACCAACCCAGGAGTGGTGAATGGGCAAAGAATTAAGCATTATATTTCAGGTACTCCCATTAATGTTGAAACTAATATTATTGAAACAATTACACCGGAAGAGCAGATAGAAGAGTCCTTCCGGAACGCTCCAGAACCCTGAAAAGGGGTAGGTATGTGATACGGTAAGTAAACCGACTCCAAAAATTCCATAAAAATTATTTCTGTCAATTTTGGAATATTAGAAAATTACAAAAATAAGAAACAACCGAGGGGACCCACGAGTCGCCCACAAGGCAACAGGGCGCGACCCCACCGGAGTGCACCGTGATGCCTTGTGGGCCCCACGTGTGCCTTCCCGACTCCGTTTTCTTCCCGTATGCTAGTTTTGCAAGATAAAAATTCTTTATATATACTCCCGTATGTTTTGACCATCGTATCGCAAGTTTCTCCTCTGTTCTTGTTTTGGGCTATTTTTCTGACAGATCTAGGTCGCCATGACGTCTCCAAGCTCGTCCAAGGACAAGTTCTATGAGAAGGTCATCAATCCGTACCTACCGGAGGTGATGAAGCACCCTCAAGCCATTGAGATGCGTGAGGGGGTGCTCCACATCCGGGACATTCAAGGACCTAAGAAGACCGGGAGCGAGAAGGCCAGGCTAGAAGCGGTGGAACAGGAGATCTTCAAGTGCCAGGGCATGGTGGAGCGCGGACTTTGTGCTAACCACTCCATGATCACGGAATTCATCTCTGAGCACAAGGTGGATGGCAAGAATATTGGGGACGTCATCTTCAAGCTCAATGATCGGATTGATTATCTTCAGGCCCAAATATATGATCTACAAAACCAAAATTTTGAGTATGAGGCCAAGTTCAAAGGTATGAGTTTAGCTGCAAATTTCAGGACTCCGGAAATACGTTCATCCTTTTAGGATGGAGAGCCTATGCCTTGGAAGACGGAGGACAAGCCCACTACCTCACCATCACCACCATCACCGAAGAAGGAGACTTGAGTACACGGGTATGGGTACTCCCCTTGGCTTGTGCCAAGCTTGGGGGAGGCGCCCCGGTATCGTATCACCATCACTTTTTCATCATCATTATCTATCTTAGTTCGATCCTTAGTTATTTCATGATTTAGAGGAATAAAATTTTAGTATGATTTAGTTTCGAGTGCTTGCTTTGTGATCCATCTATCTATGTAATCGTGTGTGAGAGTTATATAATAAAGAGTAGTTTGGGTTGAGTGTTTTGCTTTTGATGATCCAATCTTAGAAATAAAGAAAGAATAAAAATAAGATCATATGCTAATCCGATGGGGAGTGATGCCTTCACATAAAAGAAGTATAATTGATAAAACTTGTTGGAAGTTGACAAACATAGCATTGGTCATTGTAGCAATTCATGAAAAAGTAATAAAGGAAGAGAGGTCTCACATATAAATACACTATCTTGGACATCTTTTATGATTGTGAGCCCCCAGCAAATATTCTATGTCAATTAGTTAACATTGGACAAGGAAGACATCGTAATGGGTTATGTTTGCTTATATTCACATAGAAGTTATATTGTTTTGGATCCTCTAACATGTGGTGTGTGCCCCCTATCTTTGCTAGCCAAAAATCCACACCAAGTAGAGATACTACTTGTGCATCCAAAACCTTAAAACCAGTTCATGCCATGAGAGTCCACTATATCTACCTATAGATTGAATAAGATCCTTCAAGTAAGTTGTCATCGGTGCAAAAGCAATAAAAATTGCTCCTAAATATGTATGAACTTTTATTGTAAGGGAAAATAAGCTTTGTACGATTTTGTGTGGTGGAGCAATAAAAGCGACAGACTGCATAATAAAGGTCGCTATCACAAGGGGCAATATAAACTGACGTTCCTTTACATTAAGAGCTTGCACATCCAAAAACAAAAAGCGCATGACAAACTCTGCTTCCCTCTGCGAAGGGCCTATCTTTTACTTTATGTATTTACATTAATGCAAGAGTTAATAGTATTCTCTTCTAGTCCGTTTTTATTTTCTCTTTTGGCAAACATCATGTGGTGGGGATTGATCCATGCATATATATCTAGTTGAATGTAGGTGATCATGAGTTATTATTATTGACATTATCCTTGAGGTAAATAAGTTGGGAGGCGAAATTATAAGCCCCTATCTTTCTATGTGTTCGACTGAAACTTTTGCTCCATAAGTATGACGTGAGTGTCAGCAATCATAGAAGACTAAATGATAGTTGAGTATGTGAACTTGCTAAACAAAGCTCTTACATAGACTCTTTCTGATAATATGATGAATTGCAATTGCTTCAGTGACTGAGATCATAGTTTGTTAGTTTTCAATTTGGTTTATGATTCATACTTTAACTTATGGATGAATTGTCACTTTTTCATCAGAAGTTTGATGATGATATATTGCTGTTATAATAAAGATCATGATGCTCATATCCGTATTTTATTTTTATCGACGTCTCTCTCTCTCTAAACATGCGGTCATGATTATCGATTTCGGTTTTTCGTTTGAGGACAAGCGAGGTTTAAGCTTGGGGGAGTTGATACGTCCAATTTGCATCATGATTTCCTATGAATAATTATTATATTTTTAATCATTATTTCACTTTATTTTACAATTTTTATGCCTTTTCTCTCTTATTTTGCAAGATTTACATGAAGAGGGAGAATGCCGGCAGCTGGAATTCTGGACCTGAAATAGTCACATCAGAAATACCTATTGTACATAGCTCCAATTGACCTGAAACTTCACGGAGATTTTTTATTGAATATATAAAAAATACTGGAGAAAAGATATACCAGAGTGGACCCACCAGTTGCCCACAAGGCAATAGGGCGCGGCGCCCCTGGGCACGCCCTGATGCCTTGTGGGGCCCCTGGCTGGCGTCTGGCCCCCTTCTTCCACTATATGAAACCATTTGCCATAAAAAAATAAAGACAAGACTTTTGGGACGAAGCGTCGCCGTCTCGAGGTGAAACCTGGGTAGGAGCACTTTTGCTCTCCGGCGGAGCGATTCTGCCGGGGATACTTTCCTCCGGAAGGGGGAAATCGAAGCCATCGTCATCACCAACAATCCTCTCATCGTGGGAGGACCAATCTTCATCAACATATTCACCAGCACCATCTCATCTCAAACCCTAGTTCATCTCTTGTATTCAATCTTTGTCTCAAATTTTCAGATTGGTACCTGTGGGTTGCTAGTAGTGTTGATTACATCTTGTAGTTGACGCTAGTTGGTTTATTTGGTGGAAGATTATATGTTCAGATCCTTAATGCTATTCAATACCCCTCTGATCTTAAACATGGATATGATTTGTGAGTAGTTACTTTTGTTTTTGAGGACATGAGAGAAGTCTTGTCATAAGTAATCATGTGAATTTGGTATTCGTTCGATATTTTGATGCTATGTATGTTGTGCTTCCTTTAGTGATGTTGTGTGAACGTTGACTACATGACACTTCACCATCTTTGGGCCTAAAGAAAGGCATTTCGGAGTAGTAATTAGATGATGGGTTGCTAGAGTGCCAGAAACTTAAACCCTATTTTATGCGCTATTCCGTAAGGGGCTGATTTGGATCAATATGTTTCATGCTATGCTTAGAGTTATCTTAATTCTTGTTTCGTAGTTGCGGATGCTTGCGAGAGGGGATAATCATAAGTGGGAGGCTTGTTCAAGTAAGAATAGCACCCAAGCACCGGTCCACCCACATATCAAATTATCAAAGTAGTTAACGCGAATCAAACAAACATGATGAAAGTGAATAGATGGAATTCCCATGTGTCCTCGAGAACGCTTTGCTTATTATATGAGTTCGTTCCGGCTTGTCCTTTGCTACAAAAAGGATTGAGCCACCTTGCTACACTTTAATTACCGTTACTACTTGTTACTAGTTATGAATTATCTTGCTATTAAAACTATCTGTTACCGCTAGTTTCAGTACTTGCAGAGAATACCTTGCTGAAAATCGCTTGTCATTTCCTTCTGCTTCTCGTTGGGTTCATCATTCTTACTTATTGAAAGGACTACGATTGAGCCCCTATACTTGTGGGTCATCAGACACGCCATCGAACTTCAGATCTGGCACCCCCACATGACTAAGACGTCGGAGGAGGAAACCATACCTGCCATCCACGGACCACGAGCACAGCACACGTTTCGTCTTTCAGATGTCGTCGATGCAGACCACAATCTGCATCCGCTTCTCGACTACCTCCCAAGCTCCACGCCGACGTTGGAGCAGACGCTGTCACAACGGGGAAGCCCAAGGACACATGTCCATCACAAGGATGCCGCCGTCGCCACGACATCCCCGCTTGAACAGACTGGTTCCTAGATCCTTCACCGACCATAGAGACGATTGCCTCGCCGGAGAAAAATCCGAAGCTTCTTTATTCAGCATAGCCTTCGCCGCCGCCGAAGCCAAGACGTCGAACGATCCAAAACCCTAAGCTTCTTGGGCCCTGAAACCTAAAACTAAAACGATCCACACGCACGGGATCCAGCGACCCCCCTCACCACCGACGACCAAAAGGTCGCCGGCGGAGGAGAGCCGCCGGAAGACGGCGCGGGAAGGAGCGGCTCTCCTGATTGTCACGGCTAGGTTTTGCTACCAGGAGGAAAATGATCTACTTGGGAAAGTACCTACAACAAGTTGTACAAGTACAAAACACACTCGCTTTAGTTTACGTATGTTTTGTTGTAGCTCTTCTAGGATTCTTCTCTCCTGAATTTCTACACTCCCCGAACAATGCGATACACTGAATCTTGCCTTGTTTTTTTTTTTGCGGGTGAAAATCTTGCCTTGGTCTTTAATCGATCAACATGAGATCCTGTTTTTTTTAGGAAAAAGAACACGCGATCGCTACCATCGTCGACGAGCCAGATCGTGAAAAATAAATGGCAAGTATAAGCAGACTTGAACTCGATGTGGAGACGGTACTAGTCGGAGAGGCGCGCAGCCCGGCCCAATCCCTCTATAAGCAAAGCAAGGCCTCTCGTGCGAGAGACAAGGCCTCCTCTCTGCCGCAAGAAAGGAAGGGGGAGACCGACGAGAGAGAGGAAAAGAGAAAAATCTCAATTGATCGCCTCCGTCCGCCGCTACACATCCACGCCGTCGACGCTTGAAATGATTCCCAACCTCTCTGGTCTCCGCCCTCGAGGACCACGTCGGCACCGCCGCGGCCGGCAGCGATGACTTCGGCGGCCTCTTCTCTTCCGAAGCCGCCGACCAGCTCGCCCTCGAATTCCCGACCTCTACGCCCTCGAGAACCACTTCGGCGCCGCCGCGTCCGGCAGCGACGACTTCGGCGGCCTCTTCTCCGCCGACACCGCCGACCAGGTCGCCCTCGAGTTCCCCACCTGCAACGACGTGTGTGAGCCTCCCCCTCCCTCGATCCCCTTTTCTCTCGCCACGATCCGCCGGCCTCTGATCTGTTTGCGCTCCGTTGTTGTTTGCCGGTGGCAGTTCGATGGGTTCCAGAAGGCGACCAAGGATAGGTGAACAACAAGAAGGGGACGCCTACGCTCTCCTTCATCTTCGACAAGGGCGTCATCGTCACCGTCGACTCCCAGGCCAGCATGGGCGGGTACACATGTGAGTCCCCTCTCCCTTGGCTTCGCATTCCGGTGCTACGGTTTGGTGGCGTGGGGATTCGATTTACTGGCGTGGATGCGTGATTATCTCTAGAAATCTGTAGTACACATGCCATGCTGTCTGATGTGTGCAGCTGCTGCCGTAGAACATTGACATGCCCGAACAAGCAGAGTACATGGGATGAGCTCGCATGCCACCGCGCCCAATGAGCTGCTGGGGTGTGTTTCTTTACTCTTGCGTACTAGGGCTGTACATTTTCATATCTAGTAATTCAGGGCAGTGATTCATACTTCTATGAAATCTCAAATGTCGTGGTGAAATCACGGCAGATGCCATGAGATGGGTAAAAATGGGAGGCTGCGTGAGGACGCCGGTGGGTTCCGGAAGCGAGGTCGGTACGCGCGGGTGCGGGACACGAGACGTACCCAGGTTCGGGGCCCTCCGGAGAGGTAACACCCCTAATCCTGTCGAAATGGGATGATATGCGCAAGGGCTACAATGATACTCCTGGAGCTGTTTGGGCGGAGGAGGAAGAAGGAGCTAGCTCTCCCTTCTGCCTCTCCTGTGAGCGAGAGTGTGTACGTGGTCTACTGAGCTGAAGTGAACTGAACTCAACCCCTCTGCATGGAGGCTTCCTGGGGGTCTTATAGCCCGACCCCCTAGGGTTACATGGGTAAAACTACACGCGGGCGGGGCCCGGATGGCGGCGTCTGGAGCCGGCTGTGGGCCCGCCGGCTGCTCGGCACTGTGGTTTGCCGCCTCGTGCGTCAAGGAGTGGTTGGCGTCGTGGGGCTACAGAGGCGCGCAGGTGCTGACGTTGGTCACCCCGGTCAGCAGGGTTGGTGGCACTGTTGTCGCGCCTTCCCGAGGCGTGTTGCACTGTAGCCACGCTCTCCCGTCGTGGAGAGCCGTCTTGTCGCATGGAGCGATGGGACGGCCGCTGACCCGTCGCCAGCCGGCTAGCGGCCAGCCAGACCCGGCACGGGGCCGGGCCCAGCCGGCCGGTGTCGGGAAGTCGGCCGGATGGCTAGCCGGATTGGAGGGGCACGGGCTGCCCCGAAGTTTTGAAAGGGGCTCCAGGTTCGACGGCCTACCCGGGGGTCATCCTCCTGACAGTAATCCCTGAAGCTCTAAAGGCTCGCCGGCTCCAGGCGGGGGAGGCTTTGCAACTTATCCCCCCCGAAGTAGAGCGGTTGTTGATGAAGAAATGCCGGCTCGACGCCGTGAACGCCGGTTGCCGAGAGCCGGGTCGGGATGCTTAGCCGCAACGGAGTCCGAACGGTCCGGCCGGCCAGACCAGCCGGTATGGGGGATCGCGCCAGCCACCTGACGAAACCCCGCCACGTGCAGCCCAGCGGCGGATGAGGCCTGCCAGGCCACGCGCGCGATGGGATGTCGCAGTGGACTAGGTCCTACCAGGCCGCGGCCTCAGCCCACGCGCAGGATTTACTGCGGCCGCGCGCGTCTGTTGGAGTTCTCGGGGCAGTTATTGCACGTCATAATGTGCCCGCGCGCTGCGGGGGAGTGGGGATCATGGACACAGACGATCCCGCTCCCCCACGTTCGTCGTGGCCTTTAAATGAGAAGGGAGGGGGAGAGGCCGAGGCACTCGTTCCCTCGCCCCCGCCCGTTGCTTCGTCTCCACCTCCTCTGCTTCCTTCTTGCGCACACCTCCGCCGTACGCCATCGCCTGCAGGAGCCGCAGCCGCGCCGCGACCCGCGAGCAGGCCTCCCTTTCTCTGCTTCGCCGCCACCGTTCTTTCTTCTCGACCACGCCCCTCCTGCTCTCGCCGATGGCGCCGCCGAACGGCTCTTGGGAGGGGTCAGTGGTGACTGACGATGACATCGGGTACCTCCGCCGCGCGCGACGGCTACAGCAGGCGGAGCTGGTGGAGGCGCGCGCGCCCGGCACGGTGACGGCACCGGCTACGCGGGACGGTGAGGTGGTGGTGTTCTACACCCACTTCCTCCGCGGGCTCGGGCTTCCCGCGAGCGTCTTCTTCCGGCGCTTCCTCACCTACTTCGGCCTCCAGCCACACCACTTAGGCCCGAATGCAATCTTCCAGCTCGCAGCGTTCGTGACGCTGTGCGAGGGTTACGTCGGCCTCCTCCCATACGTGGAGCTGTGGTGCCGGATGTTCTACTTGAAGCAGAAAGGAGCGTCGGCCGGAGTTATGTCCGAGTGCGGGGCGGCCGTGCCGGTTACCCGGACGGCGGGCCCCTTCCCGAAGCTGCCGCTCGAGGAATCGGCCAAGAAGTGGCAGAAGTCTTTCTTCTATGTGAGGAACGTCGACCCGGCCGACGACCGCATCAATCTTTCCCCCCTTCGTCGAGGTGCCGCCGGCTGAGAAGCTGAATTGGGGGCACAACCCGAGGAACCCATCCGCGGAGATCGTGGGTGTCTGCCGCTGGGTCAAGGAGATGACGGACCGCGAGGGGCTCGCCGCCGTGGGCCTCATCGCGGCCTTCATCGGTTGCCGGGTGCTGCCGCTACAGCAGCGGCCGCACCGGATCTGCGACATGAGCGGCCGGCGCGACCCCTGCCGGAAGGAGCTGACGCCGGCCGAGATCGCCCAGCGCGTCAACGACGTCTCCACCGCCGGGCTCAAGGTGGAGGAGTGGCGATTCGGCAAGGAGCCGTACGGCCAGGATGCCCCTGCGCCAGCGGTGAGTCCTTGGTCCATGTTCTTCGCAGCGTCCGCCCTCTTCATGCGCCCTGACGCCTTGGGCCGGCTGCAGCACTTCCCGAGTCAGCTGGTTTATTACGGCCCTGACCCCCTGGTCCTGCAGCCGGATCGGGCTGACTCGGACCCGAAGGAGGAGGGAGGCAGCGTCGCGAAAGCCGGAGGTGGCGAGGAGCGCCTCGCGGACAAGGAAGCCGGTGGGTCTGGCCAAGCCGGTAAGTCGTGGATCCCGGATCCTTTGCGCGAATGGCCGGACGATGATGAAGATGACAAGGATGATGCGGGCGATACAGCACCACCGGACGCGGAGGCGGGCGATGGGGCAGCCCCCAGAGGGCGGCAGCGGAGGACGGCCGGGGAGCCGGCGGGTCCGAGCCGGCCACACGGGAAGCAGCCGGTCGAGGCGCGGCCGGCCGCGAAGCGCCCAGCTACGGCGCAGCCGGGCGCCATGAAGAGGTCCATCAAGAAGGCACGCCGGGTGGCGCCAGCGGCGGGACGGACGCGGGCGGTTCCCACAGTCATAGGGTGAGTTTCCTTCTGTGCTCAGTTCTTGTCTTTTTTGCTGCTGTTGTTGCTTTTCTTCTAACTTATCTTCCTCGCACGCCGTCCAGGAGCACGCTCGAGCTGGCGGAGGCGGCCGCGGCAGCGGCAGCCACGGAGGAAGCCGATCGGCGGAGGGGCCAGGGCGGCGCGGAGGAGCGCGATGCGGTGGAGACCACCGAGGAGGCGCTCGCGGCCCGCCAGTCCGGCGCCACCCTGGAGGACGCCGAGAGGGACGCCTGGAGGGCGCGGGCCGAGGCCGAGAAGGAGATGGCCGAGGCGTCGGCCAAGGCGTGGGGCGACGCCGGGGCTGAGGTCGTGGCGAGGCGGTGGAGGGTCGCGGAGGAGTCTGCGTGGCCGTCTTGGACGGCGCCTTTGCCACCGCCGGTTGCGGAGCATCGCTCCAAATCGGTGCACGACCCGGCCCGCCGGGCGGAGGTGGATGCCCGTGCTGCCGCCAAGGAAGCAGCCAGTCGCGGCGAAACCGGCGACCACGAGCCGGAGGCCGACCAGACGACTGACCCGGAGGTGCCGCCGGCTGTAGACCCGGCCGATGGGGCCGGAGACGGGGACGGAGGAAGCCGCGAACCGGAGGCCGTGCCAGGCGGAGGAGGAGCGCCGCCCCCGAGCGCGGAGGCCACGCCAGGGAGCTCTCGTGCCCTGATGACCGCGAAGCCGCAGGGCGCAACCTCGAGCTGAGGCCGGCGGCAGCGGAACCAGCGCCGGGTCCTCGGCCCAGCCGCAGCGGACCTGGGCGGCGAGCTCCAGCGAGGCGACGAGCGGCGCCCCCCGAAGCGAGCTGGACGCGGCGGTGGACTCCCTGCGGGTGCAGCTCGCTAACCACCGCGGCCAGTGGCAAAGCTTCGCCCAGACGGAGAACGGTTGGCTGCTGCAGCTGGAACGGACCTTCGCGGTAAGTTCGCTTATCCTTCGCATTTTCTTGCGTCTTGTTTCTTCTTTCTCTTCCTCGGCCGACTTGGTCGCTTTCCAGTGGGGGCGCGTCAGCGCACCCACTAGGTGTAGCCCCCGAGGCCCGGGCCGGCTGCGCAGCAGGCGGGTCGGGCCTTCTCAGGCGTTATGTGCTAACTTTCTTTCCTTGCAGTCCATCTATGACCAGCGGGTGGCGTTGTACAACCCTCTCCTGGGCCGGTACCGCATGGCTAGGGACCAGCTGGCGGCCAAGGAGGAGGAGCTTCGCCAGGCCAAAGGTACTTCTTCGAGCTTTTTGCATTCCTTCCAGTGGGAGCGCGCCAGCGCACCCACTGGGTGTAGCCCCCAAGATTCGGGCCGGTTGCGCAGCAGCCAGGTCGGATCTTCTTGCTTCACATTTTGCTTTCTCTTCCGGCTCCTGACCGTAATCCGGATCCGGATGCGCAGCCACCGCCATTGACCCGGCCGAGATGGAGGGGCTCCGGCGCCAGCTGGTTGAAGCCGGCCAGCTCCGTGACCAGGAGGTCGCGGAGCGCAACCGGCTGCAGGAGGAGGCGGCCCGGGCGGTCCGGGAGAGGGACGAGGCCGCAGCCGCCCACAAGGCCGAGCTGAACCGGCTCGCCGAGGAGCGCCGCCAGGCGGTGGTGCGGCAGGAGGAGGAGGCGAAGAAGGCCGAGGAGGTCGCCCAGCTCAAGGCGGACCGCGATCACAGCGCCAACGCGTTGGCAGCGAGGGAGCGGGAGATGCTGCAGGAGGCGCTGTATATCGACGAGCTCCTCGCACGTAAGAATTCTTGCTTGTCTTTCTCTTGGTTTCTTCCTGGTTCTGGCCCTTCGACCTTTTGACCGATCTTCTCCTTTTTCTTTTCCAGGGGTTTTCCCCGAGACCCAAGTGCTGGCCGAGGAGGCGATGAACGCCCACCGGCAGGAGCAGAGGGCGGTGGGAGCCATCGTCGAGAAGTACGCCGCCTGGTCGGTGGTAGAGATCACCGTGGCTGCCAAGGCCCGCTTGGAGACAGTGGAGCGCAACATGAACCGGCTTTTCGAAGCCGGTTTGTCGATGGTGGCCGCTCTCTGGCCGGGTGCAGTGGTGCCGACCACCGTCAGCCGGCTGGCGCGTTGGCTCGAAGCCGGCGCGGCGCGACTTAGCGCGTGGACGGCCTCCGTGGCCCGGGCTGGCGTGGAGATGGCGCTTGGGTTTGTGCTGTCCTGGTACCCAAGCATCCGCTTGGACCAGCTGCGCGCGGGGAGGGCCGGGGCGGAGGCGGACTTGGCGGAGTGAGCGACGCCAATCGCCGTGCGGGCCAGCGACATCGCGTCGTTCACCCCGCACGACGAGTTCGTGCAGGAGCGGGCGCCAGACGGCGCGGAGCTTCCTGCCGACGACTTCGGCCTGGCGCTCGAGGACCCGGAGGGTAGCTCGGCCGAGACGGGAGCCGGAGCGGATGACGAAGCCGCCGACTTGGACGACACCGCCCCCACGGAGGATCCGGCACGGAGCGATGCCGACGAGGCCGCCGCCTAGGGCGTTTTACCTTTCCTGTACTTTTGTTTATTTTGAACTTGAATCGTTTGTTAGTTGGCAAGTCCACCCACTTGGGTGTAGGTTTATGTAATGAACTATTGCCCGTGGGCCTCTGCCGTGTATATATGCTCGCTTGTTTCCTTCTATACTTGTGTTTGCCGTCTGGTGGTTCGCTCTTGCTTATTTCCTTAGCCATCTTCTTGTTCCCTCCCCTTCTCGGCCTCTTCCCCGCCAGCCAGACAGCCGGGAGCCGGTCTGTAGCTAGGACGGGTTGCCGGACTCGAAAGAGAGCGAGCAGTGCTTAGGCTTCAGGATTTGAGCGCAAGCGAAACACCCATTGGGTCGGCTGGCAGCAGGCGGCGAAGCCGGCTGGAGCGCAACCGGTCTGTGCGGCGGAGAGTGAAAGAGAGAGGGAGAAAGCCGGGTTGGCCGAGCCGGACGTTCGCACGTAGCCGCTTTTCGCGTGAGGATGCTTTCAGCCTTTGACTCTTGCCAGCCTGGACAACCGGGAGACGGTCTGTGGCTTATGGCAGAGAGAGGGCTTTAGCGGGGCGCACGTTACTGGCCGGGTTTAGAAGAGCGGGGCGCGGGCTAGCCGGCGAGCCCCCGAGCCCTGAGCCGGTCGTGCCGACCCGGCGGGAGGGAGGCGAATGCGGTAAAGTGCGCAAGAACTCGATAGAGGTGAGAAGGTAGCCCCCGAGTGTCGCTCGGGGGACCTGCCGCTTTCATTAATTTCCAAAAGGGGTAGCGATACATACATACATGATGCAGCTGTAAAACGGGCGGAGGAGCTCCGCATTCCAAGGGCGTTCTGTCTCTTCGCCGGAGGCGTCTCTCTTGCGTTTGTTTTGCTTCTGCGTGTCGATGAGGTAGTACGCGTTGTTGCGCAGGGCCTTGCTGATGATGAAGGGGCCCTCCCATGGGGAGGATAGCTTGTCCTGGCCGGCTGTTCGCTGGATCAGCCGGAGTACGAGCCGCGAGGGGCTTGATCTTCTTACTGTGGTAGTGGCATAGGTTTTGCTGGTAGATGGCCGACCGGCTGAGGGCCAGCAGGCGCGCCTCCTCCAGCAGGTCGACACCGTGGGGAGACCCGAGGCGAGTCGAACTCGAGGTCCGTGGGGTTGACCGCCTCGGCCCCGTAGACGAGGAAGAAAGGGGTGAAGCCGGTTGATCGGTTGGGCGTGGTTCGGAGACTCCATAGGATGGCCGACAGCTCGTCGATCGAGCTGCCGGGTGATCGCACGAGTGGATCGACGAGTTGCGGCTTGATGCCGGCTAAGATGAGGCCATTTGCTCGCTCCGCCTGGCCGTTGGACTGAGGATGTGCGACGGGGGCCAGGTCGAGCCGGTTGTCGGAGACGGCGCAGTAGCGCGCCAGCGCACCTTTGGCGAAGTTGGTGCCGTTATCGGTGATAATGCTGTTGGGGATGCCGTAGCGGACGGCGATGTCTTTGATGAACTTGACGGCTGTGGGACCGTCGAGTTTCTTGATCGGCCTTGCCTCGATCCACTTGGTGAACTTGTCGACGACCACCAATAGGTGTGTCATGCCGCCTCGAGCGGTTTTGAAGGGTCCCAGCATGTCGAGGCCCAGACAGCAAAGAGCCATGCGATGGGGATGGTCTGGAGAGCCGCGGCCGGCTGGTGGCTCTGAGCCTTGAAGTGTTGGCAGCCCTTGCACTTGAGGACCAGCTCCTCGGCGTCCTTCAGAGCAGTCAACCAGTAGAAGCCGTGGCGGAAGGCTTTGGCTACCAGAGACCGGGAGGCGGCGTGATGCCCGCACTCTCCCTGGTGGATGTCTCGCAAGATCTCGAGGCCCTTGACCATCTCGACGCAGCACTGGAAGACGCCGGTGGTGCTGCGCTTGACGAGCTCGTTGTTGATGATGCTGTAGGCGGAGGCTCGGCACTGCATTTGCCGGGCCTCGACCTCGTTCGCCGGGAGCTCGCCGCTCACCAGGAAGGCGAGGATCGGTTGGGCCCAAGACGGTGCCTCCACCACCGTGAAGACGGCCACTTGCGCAGGCTCGGCCAGGTCGGGAGGCGGCGGGCTGGAGTCAGCAGCCCCCGAGACCGGGACGGCAGTCCCCATGCCGGAGCCGACAGCCCCCGAGGCCGGGTTAGAGACGGCCGCCCCCGGGACCGGGATGGCAGTCCCCGGGATGGCGCTGGCAGTCCTCGAGCCGGAGCCGGCAGCCCCCGAACCAGAAGCAGGGACCGTTGGGTCGGCCGGGACGAAGATGGACTCCGAATCCGGAGACGGCTTGATGGAGGGCTTGCGTAGGTGCTGGAGGGAGATGCCGGTTGGGATTGCTTGCCGGCTGGAGCCAAGCTTGGCTAGAGTGTCTGCCGCCTCGTTCTCGTTTCGGGGGACGTGGAGGAACTCACAGCCGTCGAAGCTGTCGGTCATCTGCTGGACCAGGTTGCGGTAGCTGGCCATGTTGGAGTCCCTGGCGTCCCACTCGCCAGAGACCTACTGGACCACCAGGTCGGAGTCGCCGTAGCAGAGGATACGCCGGATGCCGATTTCTTTGGCCAGCCGGAGGCCGTGTACAAAGGCTTCGTATTCGGCGACGTTGTTGGAGGCGACGAAGTGGATTTGGAGCGCGTAGAGCAGCCGGTCGCCCTTGGGGGAGGAGAGCACAATGCCGGCTCCCAAGCCGGAGGCCATCTTCAAGCCGTCGAAGTGCATGCGCCAGTGCGTCGCGTCGGGGGCCGGCGGCAAGTACTGGGTCTCTGCCCAGTCGACGAGGAAATCGGCCAACGCCTGCGACTTGATGGCCATGCTGGGCTCGTAGAGGATGGTGTGGCCGGCTAGCTCGATGGCCCATTTGGCGATCCGGCCAGAGGCGTCCCGGCATCCCATGATCTCGCTGACGGGGGCCGTGCTCACCACGGTGATGACGTGCTCCTGGAAGTACTGCTTCAGCTTCTTGGCGGCCAAGTACACGCCATAACACATCTTCTGGTAGTGGGGGTAGTTCTGCTTGGAGGTGGAGAGGACCTCGCTCAGGTAGTACACAGGGCGCTGGACCGGCTGCGCCTTGCCTTCCTCGGGGCGCTCTACCACCAGCACCACGCTGACCATGCGGGTGGTTGCCACGATGTACATCAGGAGCGGCTCCTTCTCAGCCGGCGCGGCCAAGATGGGTGCGGTGGAGCGCATGCGCTTGAGGTCGCGGAAAGCTTCGTCCACCTGGTCGGACCACTCGAACGGCGTCGTCTTCTTCATCAGCTGATACAGGGGCAGGGCCCTCTCCCCCAGCCGGCTAACGAACCGGCTGAGAGAGGCCAAGCAGCCGGTGAACTTCTGGACATCGCATAGCCGAGCCGGCTTGCACATGCGCTCGATCGCCTTGATTTTCTCCGGATTGGCCTCAATACTGTGCTCCGACACGAGGAACCCAAGGAGCTGGCCAGCCGGCAAGCCGAAGACACATTTCTCCAGGTTGAGCTTGATCTGGAACTGGCGCAGATTGGCGAATGTCTCCCTGAGGTCCTCGAGGAGGGTGAGGTGCTGCTTGGTCTTCACCACGATGTTGTCGATGTAGACGTGCACGTTCTTGCCGATCTGCGGCAGGAGGCACTTTTGCATGCAGCGTTGGAAGGTGGCACCGGCGTTCTTCAGGCCTAATCACTTGGTGATGTAGCAATACACCCCGAAGGGGGTGATGAAGGACGTCTTGAGGGCATCCGCCGGGTCCAACTTGATCTGGTGGTAGCCGGAGTAGGCGTCCAGGAAGGACAGAAGTTCGCAGCCGGCGGTGGAGTCGATGACCTGGTCGATCCGGGGTAGGGCAAATGGGTCCTTGGGGCAGGCCTTGTTCAGGCTGGTGTAGTCGATACACATGCGCCAAGTGTCGTTCTTCTTCAGGACGAGGACCGGGTTGGCCAGCCACTCGGGGTGGAACACTTCCATGATGAACCCGGCTGCGAGCAGCCGAGCGATCTCTTCGCCAATGGTTCTTCGCTTCTCCTCGGAGAAGCGGTGCAGCGGCTGCCGGACCGGCTTGGCATCCGGCCGGACGTGGAGTTTGTGCTCGGCGAACTTCCTCGGAACACCCGGCATGTCTTTGGGGGGCCATGCGAAGATGTCTCGATTCTCACGGAGGAAGTCGACGAGCTCGCCTTCCTATTTGCTATGGAGGCCGATGTCGTGGGTATAAGTCTGACAGTAGTGTATGGGGGTACGGATTAGAGGGCAGAGCCTAACTACGGCGCGGTTGTTACACTCGGATTTACGAGTTCAGGCCCCTCGTGGTGGAAGTAATAACCCTACGTCTCGGTGCTCTGGAGCTGTTGATTGATTGTATAGATTACAGAAGATGCGAACCCCTGTCATGGAGCTGGGGGGTGGCTTACATAGAGTCCGCCAGGCCCCCATGAATGCCGCCATAACCAAGGGTTAAAGAGGGGGTTTAAGGGTGCCAGTTACTGGTAACGGGTGCACTAACTACACTTGATGATGGTGGACGCACGTCCTGACCATTACGTTCCTGGAGAGTCTCCTCGTCTTCTCTGACCGAGTGATGACAGGTACTCCGAGTGAAATAAGCCGGTCGAGTGAAGTGTTGTCTTTTGAGTGGTCTGTTGCTTTCCGAGTGAATGTCAGGCTTCATAACATCTTAGCGCTGGTCTGGCCCTGGGGCCCAGTATAAGGTGTATGGTGCCCTAGGGTAGGGTCTATAGGTCAGGCCTGTTACCCTATCCCTAATACATGCCCTCATCATTAGCCCCCCGAATCAGTCGAGGTTAAGCGGGTCGAGTCAAGACGAATTCCCATGTGAGTTGAGCGCTAAGGGGGCGCTCAAGAACTCCTACTGGACATTCGACGGCCTTGTCTTCGCATGATACCTTGACGGATTCTGGACCGTATGATGTCCGAGTGAAGGTCTCATTGCGATCTCGAGCTAGGCAAGAAATGTCTCCATCCGAGTGAAATGAGTCATCGCGTGTCGGGTGACGGAACGGATCCGAGCATTTTTTGGGATGCCTTTAAAGGGCGAGCAATCGGATTGCTGGACCCCGGATCTTGCGGGATTTGAAATCAGATACGAGCGCGCGTGAGCGGTTGCGACGCGGTGAGTGGGGAAACTGGGGCATGACGCCTCGATTTTTGTCCCACTTTTCGCCACATTTCGCAGGATCTCCGCCAGCGAGATTTGAGGGGATCTGCGGGCCCACGAATCACCGGTGAGGATTGGCGGGCAGAGCGAATGGTGGTATAAAGGGCCGCCGCGTCGGAGAGGGAGGAAAAGAGCCAGATCCCCTTTCTCCCCTTGCCCTCAATCCTCCGGTCTTCTTCCTCCTCTGTTTCCACTCCGCACGAATTAGCCCGGCGCTGGGGCACCCCGCCGCGATGGCGAAAGACAAGACGGCGCGGCTAGAGAGAGCGGAGAAGGCGAAGAAAGCGTCGAGCTCCCGGGTCGCGCCGCCGCGGGGATGGATCCAGGGAGATTGGCTCCCGCCGACCACCACTGCTGAAGACGTCGACGGGCTAGTCATTGACGGACTGGTGCAGGAGGGAAGTTGGAGACTGCCGGAGGAGTGGGAAATCGAGCCTGCGCCGCGGGCGGGGGAACGCGTGCTCCTCGTCACCCACGTGGAAAGAGGTTTCTCCATGCCGCCCATCCCTTTCTCCGTGGTTTCTTGAACTTTTTCGGCGCCCAGCTCCATCACCTCCCTCCGAATGCTATAACGTACCTCGCGGCGTTTATTTCCATGCGCGAAAACTTCTTGGGTTGTCAGCCGCATTGGGGGTTATTCAAGCATATCTTCATGTGTCGTTCTCAGTCGGTCAAAAAGGCCGACCCCGAGGGAGAGAAAACCCATGTGACCCAGCTGTGCGGCGGTTTGGGTATTCAGATGCGGGGTAGGAGCTCTTTCCCAACGATGACCTTACCTGAATCGGTCAGGGGCTGGCAGTCGACTTGGTTTTACTGCAAAGACATCCCTTGTGCTGGCTCGTCGACTGGTCTCCCCCTATACGCCCGAGAGGGTCAACGCACCTCCATCGTTGACGGTGGACAAGGAGGAAAAGACTGACGTGGGGATCTTGGTAGCCGCGGTAGTCGGGCTGGTTCAGGGCGGGGTGGCAGGTCTGGATTTGTTGGAGGTCTTCCTCAGTCGGCGAATCCAGTCGCTGCAGGAGCGGGCTCACCCTATGTGGCAATACACTGGAGCTGACGATCCGACCCGAGTGCACCCGAAGGACGTTGACGAGAAGACCGTGGAAGAGTGGCTCAAGGGTATCACTGGCGCACGCGATAATCCACGAGGGTCGAGACGGATCATGCCCTACGACGCCGCGCACCAACCATCGGAGGTATGACATGAATTTCCGAGTGAATTATTTACGCGCAAATTATCCGAGTGAACTGAATGATCTGACTGTCTCTGTTCTTCGCGTCTTGCAGGATTTCCAGAAGATGCTTTCGCTTGTGCCGAATGGAGGACACCTTGCGGGGACGTGGAGAGCGACCATGGTAGCGTCGAGGACAGCTACACGGAGGATAGCGAGGAGGGGAGCGACGACTCGGAAGGAAACGACGAGGTCGAGTCTTCTCCGTCCCCAGAGATGCGCGCAGAGCGCCACTCCAAGCAGACTCAAGATCCGAGTGCTGGCCCGGGGAAGACGGTGACCTCGAGTGCTAAGAACCGGAAGCGCACTCGGACATCGACGCCGGAACCGACGGAGAAGGCCGCCAAGCAGCTCAAGGTCGCCTCGCCCAAACCTCGGAAGGCTCTATCCAGGATCAAGGTTACCGTGCCTGTCACCTCAACGTGAGTGCCGCGTCTTTCCCTTCTGTCTCTGTGAATTTCTGGGCTTTTTTGACCGGGTGATACTTATGAACCAAAGCTGCTAACTTGACGACGTCTCCCATGCAGATCGACGGAGACCGCGTCGAAGCCGAGTCAGCGGACGTGGCCACCTCTCAGAAAGGTAGTGATGATTTCATTTTTTTACTTCGATCTGTGATCCAACTGAATTGTGCGTCGTGACTGATTGTGTCGAGTGAACGTAGCGCTTGCAGAGATCATCCACGTCACGGACGATGATGAAGGACTGCCACGGAAGGACACCGAGAAGGGGACCGCTGCCTGGACTGCCTCTCAGACCACCGCACAGAAGACACCACCAAGCAAAGCACCTCAAGTTCTCCCTACGCCTAACGTGACCGTACCTCTGGGGCAAGGTTCTTCTCAGGCCGTTGTTGACCCTGTCGCGGCCTCGTCGATTGCCCTAGTCCCGGCTCTGACTCCTCCCGTCAATATATTCAATCTGCATAGAGTGCCAGAGGACCAAACTGGAGCCAGCAAGGAGGCAATGATCCAGGCGGACCTGATGGCCCAGCGTGTGAAGGAGATGTGTGAAGCTGGCAAGTTGGCGTATGATGCCAGTGCTGCTCTCCAGGCGAATATTCGAGTAAGTGCTCTTGTAAGTTGATCTCCAATTAATTTTTCTTCTGTAGGAGTTCCAGTCGGTAAATTTTAGGTACACCCACTATGCCTGTCGTCCGGTGGGGGCACGCTGAGTGCACCCACTAGGTTAGTCCCCGAGACTGCCGTCGACTGCAGGCAGTCGGCGGGAGTCTTAGAACTTGTTGTTTGGCCGTCACTTGGATCGGGCGGACCGCTCCGAGTGGATACCATTTCAGTGGGGGCACGCTGAGTGCACCCACTGGGTGTAGTCCCCGAGACTGCCGTTGACTGCAGGCCGTCGGCGGAAGTCTTAGAACTTGTTTTTTGTTGTTGTTTGGCCGTCACTCGGATCGGGCGGACCATTCCGAGTGGATGCCATTTCAGTGGGGGCATGCTGAGTGCACCCACTGGGTGTAGTCCTCGAGACTGCCGTCGACTGCAGGCAGTCGGCGGGAGTCTTAGAACTTATGTCAAAGGGTACTTCAGAATCTGGTACTGGTCAAGCTTGTTCCTCTTAGGAGTGCCGGTCTCCGGGCACTCGGAGTACTTCTTATCATTAACTGGTCTGCTCTCTCTTGTGTTTCAGAGAACCTGTGAGCTTGGGGCTCAGTATATGTCACTGGAGAAGGAGACGAACCAGCTCCGACTGGACTTGGAGGTGGAGAAGCGGAACGTAGCTCGCGTCCAAGCGGAGCTGAAGACTATGGGAGGTAAGCCTCAGCTACCGAGCATTCTGCTTTCACTCTTCTCCATTCTTTGAACCGAGTGGCTTCACTCGAACAGATATGCGTAGTGAAAACCATCGACTCCAAGTGCGGCTCAGAACTTCTATCTCTTTAGAAACTATGAAGCAGGCAATCGTCAACAAGGACAATGAGCTGGCGGGGGCACAGAAGGTGGCGAGGGAGAAGACTAAGGCCGCCGAAGATAAGTTGGCCTCGTTTGAGAAACTCGAGGGGGAGAACAAGTCACTGAGGATCGCCATTGAGGAGGTGAAGAAGGAAGTGGCCGAGCTCAAGAAGCAGCAAACCGAGTGGGACGGCAAGCCCAAGACTCAGGCGAATGCTTACGAACAAGAGAAGAAAACTTTGAGTGAGAAGATCGCCCAGCTTACCCAAAAGAAGGATTCTCTGGAAAAGTATATAGAAGACTTCACGGAGGAGATGTACACCAAGCTTGCAGGTAACTTGTATCGTCCGAGCGAGTTTTGACTTATTTCCGAATGAACTTCATGCATGCTGATACTCGTCTCTCCCCTTTCTTTGTTCACAGAGTATTGCCATGACTTCGAGCTAGAGACTGATAGAATCGAGAGGGACCTGGATCCCACCAGATCACTCGTCGGTGACAAGGCCGCCCTAGGTACCCTGTGGCTCGAATCTCGCCTTGAAGACGGCCTGGGGTACATCATCCGTCTGCGGGGTGCACTCGGGAGGATCGACAAGGAAATGTGGCCAGAAGACACGCTCGAGACTGATCTGGAAGCGATGATGACTCGTCTCAACGAGATCCCTAGCCGAGTGCAAGCATGGACGAAGTCAGCTGCCCGCTGCGGGGCCGATGTGGCCCTCTCTCTTGTCCGTGTACACCGCAAGGATGCGAAGGAAGAGAAGTTGAAGTCTCTCCAGGTCGCCAACACAAAGAAGCTCAAGTTTGAAGACTTCATGGAGACGTTCATAGAGGCAGCCACTCGGATCGCAGATGGCATCGACCTGGACGCCTTCGTCGAGCCGGCGAGCCCCTCTTGAGCATGAGAAAAACTTTAAGCTTTACCCATTTGCCTCGGTATGCCCAGTGGATTTGTCTCCGATAAACTCTTTCGGGCTTCGGGCCCGCGTACTCGCATTTACTTTTGAACTTCTGAAGTTATTCGAATGCTTTCTTTCGAGTCTTTGGATGTGTGCAACTTAGGCGAAAACTGGTTCGCAGCTAAGCCCCCGAGTGAGAGGGACGCTCGTCACTCGGCGTCATTTTTAACTTAGGCGAAAGCTGTTTCGCAGCTAAGCCCCCCGAGTGAGAGGGACGCTCGTCACTCGGAGTCATTTTTAACTTAGGAGAAAGCTGGTTCACAGCTAAGCCCCCAAGTGAGAGGGACGCTCGTCACTCGGAGTCGTTTTTAACTTATGCGAAAGCTGGTTCGCAGCTAAGCCCCCGAGTGAGAGGGACGCTCGTCACTCGGAGTCGTTTTTATCTTAGGCGAAAGCTGGTTCACAGCTAAGCCCCCGAGTGAGAGGGACGCTCGTCACTCGGAGTCGTTTTTAACTTACGCGAAAGCTGGTTCACAGCTAAGCCCCCGAGTGAGAGGGACGCTCGTCACTCGGAGTCGTTTTTAACTTAGGCAAAATCTAGTTCGCAGCTAAGCCCCCGAGTGAGAGGGACGCTCGTCACTCGGAGTCGTTTTTAACTTAGGCGAAAGCTGGTTCGCAGCTAAGCCCCCGAGTGAGAGGGACGCTCGTCACTCGGAGTCGTTTTTAATCTAGGCGAAAGCGGGTTCACAGCTAAGCCCCCGAGTGAGAGGGACGCTCGTCACTCGGGGTCATTTTTAACTTAGGCGAAAGCTGGTTCGCAGCTAAGCCCCCGAGTGAGAGGGACGCTCGTCACTCGGAGTCGTTTTTAACTTAGGCGAAAGCTGGTTCGCAGCTAAGCCCCCGAGTGAGAGGGACGCTCGTCACTCGGAGTCATTTTTAGCTTAGGCGAAAGCTGGTTCGCAGCTAAGCCCCCGAGTGAGAGGGATGCTCGTCACTCGGAGTCATTTTTAACTTAGGCGAAAGCTGGTTCGCAGCTAAGCCCCCGAGTGAGAGGGACGCTCGTCAGTCGGAGTCTTTTTTAACTTAGGTGAAAGCTGGTTCGCAGCTAAGTTGAAGGGCGTACACCCACTGGGGGTCGTAAGACAGAGAATGCGTACGAGTGAACTCAATGTAGTAATGAAAAACTCATGCTTTTATTCATCGAACATCACTCGAGTGCTTTTATTACATCTCAATATCAAGTATAAAATCGTCGAAGCAAGTCGGTATTCCAAGCGCGGGGCTCGTCTATTTGCTTCAGAAGGTTGTATAGGAGGTGTGCCCCGTTATGCAGAACCTTTGACACGATAAAAGGACCTTCCCACGCAGGACCAAGCTTGTGAGGTCGCTGTTGATCCACTCGGAGCACAAGATCGCCTTCCTGAAAGGCTCGACCCCTGATGTGCCTGTCGTGAAAACGTCGTAGGTCCTCCTGATAGGTGGCTGAACGGATAAGAGCCATCTCCCTCTCCTCTTCCAAGAGATCAACGGCGTCTTGCCGCGTCTGCTCTGCTTCAGCTTCGGAGTATAGTTCCACTCGGGGCGAATTGTGGAGCAGGTCACTCGGCAGGACAACTTCGGCTTCGTACACCATGAAGAAGGGAGTGCGATTGGTAGACCGATTGGGGGTCGTCCTCAGGCCCCACAGAACCGACGGCAATTCAGTGACCTAGGCTCCGGCTGCATGCTCCAAATCACGCATGAGACGTGGCTTTAACCCTTGAAGGATCAGCCCATTCGCTCTCTCAGCTTGCCCGTTCGACTGTGGGTGAGCCACGGATGCATAGTCGACCCGGGTGCCTTGGGTGGCATAGAACACTCTAAACTCTTCTGAGTCAAAGTTTGAGCCGTTGTCGGTAATGATGATGTGGGGCACGCCATATCTGAAGACTATCTCTTTCATAAACTTGATCGCCGTAGGAGAGTCTAGCTTCTTGATGGGTTTGGCTTCAATCCACTTAGTGAACTTGTCAACTGCAACCAGCAAGTGGGTGAATCCACTCGCCCCCGTTCGGAGAGGCCCCACCATGTCGACTCCCCAAACTGCAAACGGCCAGACGAGTGGGATCGTCTTCAGAGCAGACGTGGGCTTGTGTGATAAGTTTGCATAGAATTGACACCCGGCGCAGTGTTGGACTATCTCCTGGGCAGCTTCATTGGCACGTGACCAAAAGAAGCCGGCTCGGTAAGCTTTAGCCACGATCGTCCGAGAAGACGCGTGGTGTCCACAAGTTCCCCAGTGAATCTCCTCCAAGATCAATCGACCTTCCTCCGGAGAGATGCAGCGCTGAGTCACACCGGTGACGCTCTTTCTGTACAGCTGGTCGCCCATCACAGTAAAGGCCTTGGACCTTTAAACAATCTGGCGGGCCTCGACTTCATCCTCCGGAAGCTCCTGCCTGAGCAGGTACGCAATGTACGGCACCGTCCAGTCGGGCGTGATTGCCAGGACCTCCATGACCAAGTCAATGACTGCTGGGACCTCGATTTCAGTCGAATCGGAGGGACCGACCACTTGCGGGGGCTCTTCAGTGAAGGGATCTTCTTTCACCATTGGGGAACGCAAATGCTCAAGGAACACATTGCTGGGTATAGGTTTCCGAGTGGACCCGATCTTTGCCAGATCGTTTGCCGCTTGATTCTTGGCTCGGGGGATGTGATGGAGCTCCAGTCCCTCGAATTTCTTGTCCAGCTTTCTCACCGCGTTGCAATATCCTGTCATAGCAGGGCTCCTGATGTCCCACTCCTTCATTACTTGATTCACAACTAGATCCGAGTCTCCGTAGACCATCAGACGTCGGACGCCGAGTGAGATGGCCATACGTAGACCATAAAGGATCGCTTCGTACTCGGCCTCATTGTTGGAGGAATCAAAGTGGATCTGCAGAACATAACTGAGTCGATCGCCCTTTGGAGACACCAACACGACTCCGGCTCCTAAACCATTCAGCATCTTGGAACCGTCAAAGAACATGGTCCAGTGTTCCGGGTGACTGTGAGTCGGCTGCTGCCGTTCTGTCCATTCGGTTAAGAAAGCAGCTAATGCTTGGGACTTGATCGCTTTCTTCGCCTCAAACTTGATGTCCAGGGGCAGGAGCTCAATAGCCCATTTCGCCACTCGACCAGTCGCATCCCGATTGTTCATGATCTCAGATAGCGGGGCGTCACTGACGACTGACACGGTGTGCTCTTGGAAGTAATGGGCTACTTTCTTCGCAGTCACGTAGATGCCATAGACGATCTTCTGATAATGAGGATACCTCTGCTTGGACGGAGTCAGAACTTCAGAAATGTAATAGACTGGGCGCTGAACTTTGTAAGCTTTGACCTCTTCTTCTCGCTCGACGGTGAGGACGGTGCTGACAACTTGACCGGTGGCCGCAATGTACAAGAGCAACGGCTCGTTGCTGTTCGGAGCGGCGAGCACCGACTGGGTGGAAAGTAGGGCTTTGAGCTGAACAAACGCTGCTTGTGCTTCAGTAGTCCACTCGAACGAATCAGACTTCTTCATCAATCGGTACAGGGGCAGTGCCTTCTCACCAAGGCGGGAGATGAATCGGCTCAGAGCTGCGAGGCAACCCGTGAGCTTCTGTACATCATGAAGCCGTTCTGGACGTTTCATTCGTACTATCGCACCGATCTTCTCAGGATTGGCATCTATCCCTCGTTCGGAAACGAGGAATCCGAGTAACTTGCCCCCTGGCACTCTGAAAGTGCATTTTGCTGGATTCAGCTTAATATCATACCTCCACAGATTTGCGAAAGTCTCAGCTAGGTCAGCCAGCAGGTCGGAACCTTTTCTGGACTTGACCACTATGTCGTCCATGTATGCCTCGATGTTTCGACTGATCTGCGTATGTAAACACTTTTGGACCTTGCGCATGAAAGTGGCACCGGCATTCCTGAGACCGAATGGCATGGTGATATAGCAGAAGCACCCGAATGGGGTGATAAAAGTTGTTTTTATTTCGTCTGGCCCATACAGTCGGATCTGGTGGTAGCCGGAGTACGCATCCAGAAAAGACAGTCGCTCACACCCCGCGGTGGAATCTACGATCTGATCTATACGGGGGAGCGGGAAATGATCCTTGGGACAGACCCGATGTCACGCCCAATATGCGATCCTATTCTCGAGGAACTCGGAGGCCCCACCAAGAGTAGAAATGCATATTGGAGACGCTTGCAAGGTGGATATCATTACATCGTACCACATACATAATAGATGGGGATACAAACCAATACACACAATCATCACAGGAATACATCAATACATAACAAACATCTTACAGAAGGGTAGCATCCGACTACGGATGAAATCAAACAAAAAGAAGAACGACATCCACCCTGCTAGCCCAGGCTGCCGACCAGGAACCTATCCCCAGATCGACGAAGAAGAAGAAGCAGAAGAAGAACTCCAAAAGCAAACAAGCATCGCTCTCACGTCAAGGCATCGCATTACCTGTACCTGCAACTGTTGTTGAAGTAATCTGTGAGCCACGAGGACTCAGCAATCCCATAACCATGGGTAACAAGACTATCAAAGCTTAAATGGGTATGGAAGGGTAAAGTGGTGAGGTTGCAGCAAGCACTAAGCATTATATGGTGGCTAACTTACGAGTACAAGAATAAGAAGAGCATCTACGCAAAACGGTCGCAAACTACAAATGATCACTAAGTGATCCTGAACACCTACTTACGAGTCAAACATAACCCCACCGTGTTCTCTTCTCGAACTTCCTCGAAAAGAGACGATCACGGTTACGCACACGGTTGGTTTATTTTAATTAGGATTTAGTGTCAAGTTCTCTACAACCGGAGGTTATAAATATCCGAGTGCCACATAACCGCGGGCACGGCTTCGCGTAAGATTTAACCCTGCAGGGGTGTTTCAACCTGGCCCATCATAAGCCTACACAAGCTGCGGTGGAAATACCTCAACCTCGGGATAGCCCAAAGTATCCTCTGAATCCTGGTGCACAAGACATTTCGACAATGGTAACACAATTCCAGCAAGACCTCCCGGCGTGCCGACACCCTGATAGTAGCCGCGCGTATCTCGTCTCAGGCCATGACCGGATCGTCCAAACTTCCGGTAGGCCAATTCCAGAGTTGCCCCTAGCGGCCACCGGCGGTTGACAAATTCGGACCAGCACCATCAGCACTGGCCCACCTGTATTATGTTGAATTAAAAGAGTCCCCGAGGGGGCGACCCTCTATGCATTAATTATTAGGTTCATGTTGGCAAATGTTAAAACCAATGTTGGGTCTTGCTGGAAGCGGTTATTCAAAGCGAACTGTCAAGAGGGTCCCATTCCCCTGAGCATGTTAGGAACGCTAAACATGGATCATAACACCAGCATTACAGAAACTAGGGCGGCTTGAGTGGAACAAAACACTAGGCAAAAGGCCGAGCCTTCCACCCAATACCAAGGATATAGATGCATTAATTAAATAAGAGATATTGTGATAACCCAACATCTCCATGTCCCAACATGGAACAACCTGCAAGAGCACCTGCAACTAGCAATGCTATAAGAAAGGGGCTGAGCAAAGCGGTATCATAGCCAAACAACGGTTTGCTGGGTAAGGGTGGTTAGAGGCTGTATCATGGCATATGGGAGGCTGACATATGTGTGGTAGGAAGCGCGGCATAGCGATAGCAACGAGACAACTAGCAAGCAAAGATAGTAAAGATATCCAAGGTCATGATCATCTTGCCTGAAATCCCGCTCGGAAGAAGAACGAGTCCATGAAGAAGACGAACCAACGTAGTCGAACGAATCCTCACAATCGCAACGAAACCGAAACTATCGAGAAGAAGCACAACCGGAAAGAAGGAAACAACATGGTAAACACACAAGCATAAACATGACATGATGCACAATCAGATATGATGCATGACAAGATTAAATGTTGTTAAACATGGCAAGAGATGAAGCATAAGCAATCCATACAACTAGGCAAGTTTAAATGAGGCCGGAAGCACAAATAACAATTCCGGAAAATCCCCATATGCAAATTTCGAAATTGGTACCGATCTGGATTAAACACAATGTTAAAGTGGTTAATCAGCAAGTTAAGATGCACCAAGATGATCTACACGTTTTTCTAATCAAGTTACATATGTAGAACATTTAATTCGGAGCTACGGTCTAGAAGATATGAGCTAAACAAGTTTAACATGGCATATGGTACAAAATGCATGGAAACATCAACAACACACTCTCAAGTCAAGGATTCAACATGACAATATGAAGCTACACGCAAATCTAAGCAAGTTTCATATAGAACATGATTAAAACGGAGCAACGGTTCAACAACTACAAGCCACACAAGTTATAACAACAATCTGTCCAAAACAGCAACATAGCACTTTGCAAGCATCAAAGCAGCAAGCTACAGTAACGTGATGGGCACAAACTTGATATGCACTTAAAGTAGACATGACATACTCCAATTTATCTTAAAGGTTCAGGTTCATAGGCATCAAGGTTAAGTCAATATGATCCATGCAAAATGCAATGTTCTGCTAAATAGTGCATATACATGAGCAGAGTTAATATGATGGCAACTTGAGAGCAAGAAAGAGACATGCTACAGGAATTTTACATGGCAACCAAAGGCATGGCATCAAAGTAGACATTACATGGACCAAATCACCTGAAGGAATCATATGCATATGAGTTATAGATTAGTGGCAACCATCTAGCAAAGTTGGCAAGTTTTATCACAGACAGTTTACTCAGAACAGCAACATTAACTAGGCATGTTTACAAGCTCATGGCACTCACATCAAGGCATATCATGGCATGAAATAAATACTAGCAGCAAGAACACATGAAAATGTTCCAAAGTGATGTTGACAAGTTGCTCATATGGTGCATGCATTAAATCACACAAAAATACCAAAATGACAAATATTAACAGTTTTCAGCAGTAACATTAGGATGCACTTTTGCAACAGAGATAATGACATGTAGATGAGTTTTATCTTGGATGCAATTACTACCATCATGTAGAGCACGAAGAGTAGAGCAATTTACATATAAGGATCATCACCATAGGATCAACATGCACAAAGTTATCATCATCGCAAAATGCCACATCATGCTGAAAATACTGAGGACTTGGCCGTTTCCAGTAAAAAAAACAGACTGAGCGCAAAATAGCTAAACGACGCACGGGGCGAGGGATAGTGGGGCTCTCTCACCTCGGGCCCAACGGGCCGGCTCGGTGGCGGCTCAGGCGACGGTTCGATCGGGCCGGCCCGGTTCAGGCGAACTGGCCGGTCCTGTCAGTCCAGAGGGCGAAGCCGGCGGGCGGCGCGGGCCGAACTTGGAGGCGGCGATCCAGGCGGCGGGGCGGCACTCCGGCGACGGCGACGAGCAGATCGGGGAGCGGAGGGGCCGGATCCGGGGCGGGGAGGCCGGATCTCGCCGGATCCATGGCCGGAGTAGGGCGGCGGAGCTCCACAGGCAGCGGCGGCTGCGAGGCGCGCGGTGCAGCGGGAGGGTGACGGCAGTGCGAGCGGTGTGGCGGCGGTGCTCGGCGAGGAGGCGAGGCGCACTGGCGGCGGGAGGCCAGGCGGCGACGGCGCGGATCTGGAGTAGGGCGGAGGCGGCGCAGCGACGGCGGCGAGGCAAGGTGGTGCGGCGGCGCAGACGGAACCGGGCGGCGCTGGCGAGGCGTGGGCGCTCGGGAGGAGCGGGCTCCCGTACGGGCGGCTGTGGGCTCGGGCGGGCCCACGATGGGCCTGGCGGGCCGCGGCGGCTGGGAGGTGGGAAGTGGCGGCTGTGGAGTGGAGGAGGCTGGCGGCGGCGCGGATTTCGAGGCGAGGCTAGGGTTTTCCAGATTAGGCAGGGGGTAGGCTGTGTCTTGGACTCTGGAGCATCTTTTCACGTGACCTCTGATCGCTCTCAGCTTGTGTCTTGCCAGCCTGCGCAAGATGGCGCCTCTGTTCAGACTGCCGATGGTACACCTTCTTCTGTCACTCATCGGGGTTCACTTTCCACATCAAAGTTTTCTGTTTCTTCCATATCTTTTGTTCCATAGTTGTCCATGAATCTTATGTCAGTTGGTCAAATTGCCGACATGAACTGTTTTGTTGGTTTTGATCCCTCCTTTTGTTATGTGCAGGATCGTCAGAGCAAGAGGGTCATTGGAACTAGCCATCGCCGTAGAGGATCCTCGTCCCTCTACGTTCTTGACTACTTACACCTTCCTTCAGCTTCCACCGCTTCCGTGATTCCGTCTCATGCATCAACAAGGAGATCCACTATGTCGTTTTCTTTTGCCCAGTGGCACCATCGTTTAGGTCACCTATGTGGTTCTCGTTTATCCACTCTTGTTCAGTAGGGTGTTTTGGGTCGTGTACCTATAGGTGCTGGTTTCCACTGTAAGGGTTGTAAGCTTGGGAAACAAATACAACTTCCATACTCTTCCAGCACTACTCATTCTAGTCATCCTTTTGATTTAGTGCACTCTGATGTATGGGGTCCCTCTCCCTTTGTTTCCAAAGGTGGTCACAAACATTATGTTATATTTGTTGATGATCACTCTCGATATACTTGGGTATATTTTATGAAGCATCGTTCTCAGTTGATTTCTATATACCAGGCTTTTGTGCGTATGATCCATACTCAATTCTCTAGTGCTATTCGTGTTTTTCGTTCTGACTCTGGAGGGGAGTATCTATCTACTGCTTTTCGCGAGTTTCTCTCTTCCGAGGGTACTCTCCCTCAGCTCTCATGTCCTGGTGCTCATGCTCAGAATGGTGTTGCTGAGCGTAAGCATCGCCATATTATTGAGACAACCCTCACCCTTTTGATTTCTTCCTTTGTCCCTATTCATTTCTGGGGTGAAGCTATCTCAACTGCTGTCTACCTTATCAGTGTGCAACCTTCTTCTCGTCTTCAGGGCAAGTGTCCTGGTGAGGTTTTGTTCGGTTCTCCTCCCATGTATGATCATCTTCGTGTTTTTGGCTGTACTTGCTATGTTCTTCTAGCACCTCGTGAGCGTACCAAGCTGACCGCACAATCTGTTATGTGTGTTTTCCTTGGATACAGTCTTGAGCATAAGGGTTACCGTTGTTACGATCCTTCTGCACGTCGCATTCGCTTTTCTCGTGATGTCACTTTTGTTGAGGATCAACCCTTCTTCTATTCTGATTCAACTAGATCATCATCCTCAACCACTTTAGAGTCTACCTCCTTTCTTTCTCTTCCACCAATCTTTTCAAATGAATTTGTCTTTGGTCAGCCATCATCCGTCTTGACATCAGACCCACCTTCATCACATGTGTCATCTCCCCTTTTGCCAGTTCCAGCTCCACAATTTCTTCCACCAGCTCCACCTCTAGATAGCCTTCCTTTCCATTACAGCCACCGCCCTCGAGTTCCATCTGATATACAGTCACCTGTTCCCTTGTCTTCTTCTCCTCCGGCCAGTACTATTGATCATTGCACTGACGATTCCTCCCAGACAACAAGGTATGCTCTTCGTGATGGCTCCTCTCTTGAGATTCCTGACAGATACAAAAAGGACTTCTGTGTAGGGGCAGTGTATGAGCCTAGCACTTACCATGAGGCAGTTGTGTCACCTGAGTGGCAAGTGGCGATGTCTGATGAGCTTGCAGCCCTAGAGTGTACTGGTACATGGGATCTGGTACCATTACCTACTCGGTCTGTCCCTATCACTTGCAAATGGGTGTACAAGGTGAAAACCAAGTCAGATGGTTCTGTGGAACGCTATAAGGCCCGACTTGTTGCAAGAGGTTTTCAGCAGGCCCATGGGAGAGATTATGATGAGACTTTTGCTCCAGTTGCTCACATGACTTCAGTTCGCACTTTGATTGATGTGGCTGCGAATCGGTCATGGAAGATTTCTCAAATGGATGTGAAGAATGCCTTCCTTCATGGTGATCTGCATGAGGAAGTTTATATGCAGCCACCTCTGGGTATTGAGGTTCCACCAGGTCATGTTTGTTGCCTTCGAAAGGCTCTTTATGGGCTCAAGCAAGCCCCTCGTGCCTGGTTTGAGCGGTTCAGTTCTGTGGTTCAAGCCGCTGGTTTTTCTCCTAGTGAGCATGACCCTGCACTCTTCATTCATACATCTAAGCATGGTCGTACATTACTTCTGCTTTATGTAGATGATATGTTGATCACTGGAGATGATGTTGGGTATATTGCTTTTGTTAAAAAGAAGTTGAGTGAGCAATTCAAGATTTCAGATTTGGGGCCTCTTAGTTATTTTCTAGGAATTGAGGTCGAGCACACAGATGATGGTTACTATATCTCCCAACAAAGGTACACTCAAGATTTGATTTCTCGCTCGGGTATTACCGACTCACGCACTGCTGCGACACCCATGGAGCTTCATCTGCAGTTGCGTCCTACTGATGGCACTCCTCTTGAGGATCCCTCTCGGTATCGTCACATTGTAGGCAGTCTAGCGTATCTTACAGTGACAAGACCTGACATTACTCATGCAATCCATATTCTCAGTAAATTTGTCAGTGTTCCTACCTCAGTTCATCATGGCCATCTACTTCGAGTGCTTCGATATTTAAGGGGGACTGTATCCCGCCGCTTGTTCTATGCTCATTCGAGTCAGCTGCAGCTTCATGCTTATTCTGACTCCACTTGGGCAAGTGACCCAGTCGATCGTCGCTCTGTCACTGGCTATTGCATATTTCTTGGCACATCTCTCATTGCATGGAAGTCCAAGAAGCAAACTGCAGTGTCACGCTCTAGCGCTGAGGCAGAGCTTCGGGCACTTTCTACTACGACATCTGAGATTGTGTGGCTTCGTTGGCTATTGGCTGATCTTGGTGTTCCATGCCATACACCCACAACTCTTCTTTGTGACAATACTGCTGCCATTCAGATTGCTAATGATCCAGTGAGGCATGAGCTGACCAAACACATTAGTGTGGATGCCTCCTTCACTCGATCTCATTGCCAACAATCAACCATTAATCTCCAGTACGTCCCATCAGAGCTTCAAGTTGCAAATTTCTTCACAAAGGCTCAAACTAGAGATCAGCATAGGTTTCACATTTGCAAACTCGGTGTATCAGATTCTACTGACCCACCTTGAGTTTCAGGGGGGGTGTTAAGGGAGCACCCTGTGTACATCATGTATAGGCTGTAGTCCAGAGCCGTGTAAGGCCCAAGCCCATGTAACCCTCTACTTCTAGCTTCTTCCTCTCCATACAGAAACTCTGTTTTCACAATATTGAACATATGCAACTGAGTCTTGAGCTTGTCGTTCCACCTTTCGTCTATAATATCCCAAATAAAACCATCTTATTTTCAAAACGGACTACAATTTCCTTTTCTGCATTTTGAAGGTCACCATAAAGGTAACCCATAGCAGGAACATCTCCATCCACCCTTTTAAGTACAAATGCTAGTGGCTCGAAATAGTTTATGAGTTGCAAAATTGATGACCTAAAATCATTCCCCATGACTAACCTAGCAATATCTTTCCCTACTTATTGCTTAGCATAGCTAGAATCGCTCCACTTTTTTGGTCCAAACATTTCTTTCAGTTCTTTTCTTTTTCCATATAGACTTTTCAAATTCAGGTAGCAAGTGGCAAGCCGAGTAGTTGCAGCTCGAACTAAATCACGATCACCAGTAAAAGAACACATCACAGACAACACTCTATTGTGGGCATAAATATATCTTGTAATAGACTTTGTTTTTTAATCGTATTACAGATAGCAGGCTTCTTACCAATGTCTTCAAGCATTAGGTCAGTGCCTCAGTGGTATGTGCTGCACAAGGAGTCCAAAGTATCTGAGGATATTTCTGTTTTAGTAACTTTGCTGCGGCCATGTTCTTTGAAGTATTATCGGTCACCACATGTATAACCTTCTCTGGCCCAATTTCATCTATGCATGAGTGTACCAAGGAGTGGATGTACTTAGCATCATGAACATCTGCGGAAGCATCTATAGCTCCGAGAAACCACACCCCTCTAGCAGAATGAGCTGCCAAGCTCATTAGGCTTCTTCCCCATCGATCTGTCTAACCATCTGTCAAAAGAGAGCAACCAGTCAAAGACCATCCCTCCTTCTGCGCATTTGCAAATTCATCTAGTGATCTTGACTCTGTTCTCCAACAAAGGAGTGCCAAGCTAATAAGGAGACGGCTTCTTTAACCGTGTGCCATATTGTCCAATAGCTTCTAATATTTGATCAAATGAATCAAGGTGAACGGCATTTAATGGAATTCCAGCATGATAAAGCCAATCTGCAATGTATTCATAAGCTCTCTGCTTCTCTTTCAACTTGTATGTTTCATTCAATGTCGTGTGAGTGTTAGTCCGAGATTTCTTTCCTTTTCCATGAGCTTCTTCTGGTTTCTCACGATGACTGTCGAGCAGTTCTTTATTCAAAGGCCTCTTCCGCACTACAGTGGTCGCTTGATCTTCTTCATGGTCATCCTCCTCACCAATTTGAACCTGACTTCTCAGTTGGTTCAACTCTTATTCTTTATCTATTCTCTTTTGTTCTGCTGCCTGAAGCATTGTCTTCATCTTATCCCTGACATCTTGAGGAACTTGTGTGAATGGAGCAACCTGACCTCTCAATCCAGCTAAATGTTGCTTCATTCTAGTGATTCCTCCACTTTAAATACTTTTGCAGAAATTACATCCAACATTGTTCGGGTGCTTCTCACTTGCAAAAATGCATATTCCCAGGCTGAATCCTTTTTGGCCTAGGCCGCATGGCTGACACTGCTTCTTGTGCTGCTGATGAAGGTGCAGTCGATGACATGATGATCTAAGAAACGACACGGAATATTAATGCTTAGCTAGCCACGTAGGGAAAAAAAACTAGTGTACTGGTACTATAAGCAAGAACCAATTCAATCAACGAGGCAATGAAGAGTTGAGGAAAGAATGCATGTTCGTACTTGCCTGAACTTTACGTGGATTTGCAGCTTGTTGGAGAAGTTTGCGCCGTTGCAGATGATGAACGCTGCAGGATCCAAGGATGTCATAGGCTTCAGCCGGAGAGAAACGAAGAAAAGGTTGTGATGTCGCCCGCTTCAGCCGGTGGAAATCGCCACATGGCTGACACTGCTTCTTGTGCTGCTGATGAAGGGAAAAAAAACTAGTGTACTAGTACTAGTACTATAAGCAAGAACCAATTCAATCAACGAGGCAATGAAGAGTTGAGGAAAGAATGCATGTTCGTACTTGCCTGAACTTTGCTGAATAAGTAGGCAGTTTTTCGACTAAATTAATCCAAGAATAAATCATGATCATGACACTAACGGTACTGAATACATACTGATATTCCATCACAGAGAACCATACTACGCAAACAGTAGATACATCTACGTGGAACAGTAGTACGGCTAATACAGTAATAAACAGGAGCGGGATATGTGATGTATACCCTCCAATTGGCCAGTTGGCCGGAGCAGCAGCGGCGGCGGCGGCGGCATCGTCTGCCGCCTTCTTCTCAGCAGCAGCCTGGTCGGCAGCAGCCTTGTCGGCGTCGTTGGACATGGCGATGATGAAGCGGACGTGGACGAAGCAGACGATCGGAGGCGAGCAGTCGCGTACGTGACGCTCACCAAAAACCTAATCGCCCCTCTCCCGTACAGAATCTGGAGAGGCGGGGTTTCGGAGGCCTGCTCTCCCGTCGACCGTGTACGCGGTGGACGGGATGGAGTCGCCGGCGGCAGCAGCAGCAAAGGAACGATGGCAGGGGGGCGGCGCGCGTGAGCAGATGCGATCTGTTCGTAGCTACTAGGGTTGGCCGGCGCCTCGCATATATATATATGCGCGTCCAGGCGGAGAGACGTGGGCTGAACCCACGTTCGAGTCGGTTCGGAAACAGCCCACGATCCGACGTCTCAGATCGTGGCCCGGCTGTCAAAAACTCTCCGTTCCTAACCGGCAAAAATAAGCTCCGGCTCGGCTCATTCCCGCAACCCGCAACCCGCAACCCGCGGCGCGTCGTGACGAGACGTGGCGTGGCGTCGGAGGAGGAGTGCGCGAGGGCTTCTTCTCTTCTCAAGCTCCAATAGCATGAGGGAGAGAATCCCTTATAAACCACTCCAACTCTCCTTCCACTTCCGGGGTGGTACTAAACTTCCCACCACCCCTTGTCATGACACCTACATGGGCCCTTAGAGATTTTTCAGAAATTGTTAGATGGGCCTTAGGCCCATCCCATATTTCAACAATCCCCCACCAGATCTCGAGGGCCCATCATGTCCTCTGTTCCAGTTGCTGTTTTGATATACCAGTATTTCAGTGAAGACCTGTTAAGGTTGAGCTTCACCTAGAACAAGTAGCTACACTTCTTCACAACTGAACAATGGACTATGCCTTGAATTGTCAGTTTGGCGTAAAGAAGTTTCGCCACATATCCAACCAGTACTAGACTGCCGAAGGCTGACCCCTCGGGTGGAGCATATAAGTCACACTCCTGGCCTATTCATGAGCTTACTAAAGATCACCCCAATCTTATAGACTGTGACCAGCAGTCGGGCTCATATAGGTGTGTTCCTCCAAAGATCGCTCTGTAGGATAGCATCTTGCTTGTATAAGCTTTGTAACACATTAAGACAGTAGTCAACCTACCATACAGTTTCCGAGAGTATTGCATCTCCAACGGAGTGGGTTAGTAGAGTTACTCTCCTCAGTTCACCACTGGCTTGTTTTCCCAGGTCCTACTTCACGGGATCTTCGATCACATAGGTTGGGTTACTACCATGGCAACTCATGTGGGTCTCATACCCATCTCCCTCGATGCACTATCTATCACAACACGTGATAGCCCTTTAGTAAAGGGATCTGCCAGATTCTTAGCTGTTTGGACATAGTCCAACGCTATCACTCCGGAGTTTCTCAATTTTCTGACAGCTTTTAATCTCATTCTTATATGTTTGTTGGACTTCATGTTGTCCTTTGAACTCTTCACCTTGACAATGACTGTCTGGTTGTCGCAGTTCATAAGGATGGCCGGAACCGGCTTCTCAACCACTGGCAAGTACATCAAAAGATCTCGAAGCCATTCTGCTTCGCCACCAGATGTGTCTAATGCTGTTAATTCTGCTTCCATTGTCGATCTCGTTAAGATCGTTTGCTTGCAAGACTTCCAGGAAACAGCACCACCTCCAAGAGTAAAGATATACCCAGTTGTGGCCTTCATCTCATCAGCATCAGAGATCCAATTCGCATCACTATACCCTTCAAGTACCGACGGGTCTCCGGTATAGTGAAGTCCATGGTTCATAGTACCTTTCAGATAGCGCATAACTCTTTCAATAGCACGCCAATGTACATCACCCGGATTGGAAACAAACCGGCTCAATTTGCTCACGGCAAATGCGATGTCAGGCCTCGTTGCGCTTGCTAGGTACATGAGTGAACCAACAATTTGAGAGTATCTCAGTTGATCTATAGCTATGCCCTTGAACTTTCGAATGAGCACACTAGGATCATATGGTGTTTGAGATGGTTTGCAGTCAGAATATCCAAAACGACTCAAAACCTTCTCAACATAATGGGATTGCAGAAGTGTAATCCCACCCTCATCATCTCTCAATAGCTTGATGTTCAAGATAACATCAGCCACCCCAAGGTCCTTCATCTCAAAGTTTTGAGATAGAAATGACTTAACCTCCTCAATAACTTTGAGGCTGGTTCCAAATATCAGTATGTCATCAACATACAAGCACAATATAACTCCTTCGCCCCCACCATAGCGATAGTATACACATTTTCAGCTTCATTAACAAAGAAGCCAACAGATGTCAGAGTTGTATTAAACTTCTCATGCCATTGCTTAGGTGCTTGTTTCAGGCCATATAGAGATTTCAGCAGCTTACACACCTTTCCTTCCTGACCATCCATTACAAAGCCATCTGGCTGTTGCATATAGATTTCCTCGTCTAGGTCTCCATTCAGGAAAGCCGTCTTAACATCCATCTGGTGGATGAGAAGACCATGCGAGGCCGCCAACGAGAGTAATACTCGAATGGTGGTCAGTCTGGCCACAGGTGAATAAGTATCGAAGAAATCCTCTTCTTCTTTCTGGGCATAACCCTTGGCCACAAGCCTAGCCTTGTACTTTTCAATCGTACCGTCGGGCCTAAGATTCTTTTTGAACACCCACTTACAACCCAGTGGTTTGCAACCATAGGGACGCTCAGTGATCTCCCATGTCCCGTTAGCCATGATGGAATCCATCTCGCTACGGACCGCATCTCTCTAGTAATCAGCCTCTGGAGATGCATGCGCTTCTGCAATAGAAGTGGGAGTATCATCCACGAGGTACACGAAGAAATCGTCACCAAAGGTCTTTGCAGTCCTTTGTCTCTTGCCCCTACCAAGGGTTTCCTCGTCATCCTCCTCAGGATTCTCATCATGGGTTTGTTCATAATAATCCATAGGAATGGCTGGCTCAGGAGTCTCCTCAGATTCCTGTCTAGAAGTGCTTTGCATATCTCTCATAGGAAAGACATCCTCAAAGAATGTAGCATCCTTAGACTCAATAATTGTACCGACCTTCTGGTCAGGTACCTCAGATTTCACTACTAGAAATCTATAGCCAACGTTGTTCTTAGCGTAGCCCAAATTAACGCAGTCCACAGTCTTTGGTCCAAGCTTACGCTTTTTGGGGATCGGCACATTGACTTTAGCCAAACAGCCCCAAGTACGCAAGTACGAGAGTGTCGTCCTTCTCTTCGCCCATTGCTCATAGGGAGTGACCTCATTATCCTTTGTTGGAACTTTATTCAGGACATGACATGCTGTCAATATCGCCTCCCCCCACCATGCCTTGGATAAACCCGATGTGTCTAACATGGCGTTAACCAAATCAGTTAGAGTACGGTTTTTCCGTTCGGCAACCCCGTTTGACTGGGGTGAATAGGGAGGCGTCCTCTCATGAATAATGCCGTGTTCCGAACAAAAGGAATTAAACTCACTCGAGAAGTACTCTCCACCACGATCTGACCGGACTCGTTTAATTTTCTTTTCAAGTTGATTTTCAACTTCTGCCTTATAGATTTTAAAGTAGTGTAGAGCCTCATCTTTAGTATTTAATAGATACACATAGCAATATCTAGTGGAATCATCTATCAACGTCATGAAATATTTCTTTCCACCTTTAGTCAACACACCATTCATCTCACAAAGATCAGAATGTATGAGTTCTAATGGTGCCAAGTGTCTCTCCTCCGCAGCTTTATGGGGCTTGCGAGGTTGCTTGGATTGCACACACGAATGGCACTTAGAACCTTTGGCTAATGTGAAACTCGGGATTAAATTCAACTTGGCTAGCCGCGTCATAACACCGAAACTAATGTGACAAAGGCGTGAATGCCAAACTTCAGATTCATTAACACTCGAATGAATATTGTTCACGACTTTATTACAAAACTCAGCGAGGGAAAGGCGGAACATTCCTCCGCACTCATAAACTTTTCCAACAAATTGTCCATATTTAGTAACAACTAATTTATTAGACTCAAATACCAACTTAAACCCTTCTCTACACAGAAGGGAGCCACTAACGAGGTTCTTCTTGATGGCGGGGACATGCTGCACGTTCTTCAGCTGCACGATCCTTCCCGAAGTAAACTTCAGATCGACCGTGCCAACACCATGAACAGAAGCACTCGCGCCATTCCCCATCAATACGGACCCGTGGCCTGTGACCTGGTAAGAAGAAAACAATGAGATGTCAGCACACACATGAACACCTGCACCTGTGTCCATCCACCAATCAGTGGACTGAAACACTGAAAAAACAGTAAATAAATTACCGTACCCAGATGCACCATTCTCATCATTGCCAACAATCATGTTGACGGACTTGGAGTCCTGTGATGGCTTCTTGAACTTGTTTGGGCACTTGTTGGCCCAATGTTCCTCCGAACCACAAGTGAAGTAGCCATCTCCCTTCTTGTTCTTCTTGAAGGTCTTCTTACCCTTCTTCGTAAAGTCGGTATTCTGTTGGACACCGTTCCTTCCCTTGGGCTTGTGGGAATTGAAGTTCTTCTGATGCACCATGTTGGCCACAGAAGTTCCTTCGACCCCTTTTCCGTGCGAGTCCTTTGCTCTCGAGTTCTGCTCAACACCCAGATGGCCGATGACATCCTCTACTGAGAATTCACGCCTCTGATGTTTCAGAGTGGTAGCAAAGTTCCTCCAGGAATTAGGGAGCTTAGCGATTATACAGCCCGCGACAAATTTGCCCGGTAAATCGCATTTCAGAAGCTCAAGCTCCTTAGCGATGCATATTATCTCGTGAGCCTGTTCCAATACAGAACGGTTCTCGACCATTTTGTAATCGTGGAACTGCTCTATAACATACATCTCGCTCCCAGCATCGGTGGCCCCGAATTTAGATTCGAGCGCCTCCCACAAGTCCTTGGCAACCCTCACATGTAAATATGCGTCAACCAGCTTATCTCCGATCACGCTCAGAACTGCTCCGAGGAATACGACAGTCGCCTCCCTGAACGCCTTCTCCTGTTCCGGAGCGATCGTTCCTGTGGGAGTCGCACCGGCGACCCAGAACACGTTCATGGCCGTGAGCCATAAGGTGGTTTTGGTCTGCCAACGCTTAAAATATGTCCCCGTAAACGGGGCCGGTTTCAATGCAGCAGCAAAACCCGAATTCGAAAAACTCCTACACAAATTAGGTTTTTGGAATGCTGAATAAGTAGGCAGTTTTTCGACTAAACTAATCCAAGAATAAATCATGATCATGACACTAACGGTACTGAATACATACTGATATTCCATCACAGAGAACCATACTACGCAAACAGTAGATACATCTACGTGGAACAGTAGTACGGCTAATACAGTAATAAACAGGAGCGGGATATGTGATGTATACCCTCCAATTGGCCAGTTGGCCGGAGCAGCAGCAGCAACGGCGGCGGCATCGTCTGCCGCCTTCTTCTCAGCAGCAGCCTGGTCGGCAACAGCCTTGTCGGCGTCGTTGGACATGGCGATGATGAAGCGGACGTGGACGAAGCAGACGATCGGAGGCGAGCAGTCGCGTACGTGACGCTCCCCAAAAACCTAATCGCCCCTCTCCCGTACAGAATCTGGAGAGGCGGGGTTTCGGAGGCCTGCTCTCCCGTCGACCGTGTACGCGGTGGACGGGATGGAGTCGCCGACGGCAGCAGCAGCAAAGGAACGATGGCAGGGGGGCGGCGCGCGTGAGCAGATGCGATCTGTTCGTAGCTACTAGGGTTGGCCGGCGCCTCGCATATATATATGCGCGTCCAGGCGGAGAGACGTGGGCTGAACCCACGTTCGAGTCGGTTCGGAAACAGCCCACGATCCGACGTCTCAGATCGTGGCCCGGCTGTCAAAAGCTCTCCGTTCCTGACCGGCAAAAATAAGCTGCGGCTCGGCTCATTCCCGCAACCCGCGGCGCGCCGTGACGAGACGTGGCATGGCGTCGGAGGAGGAGTGCGCGAGGGCTTCTTCTCTTCTCAAGCTCCAATAGCATGAGGGAGAGAATCCCTTATAAACCACTCCAACTCTCCTTCCACTTCCGGGGTGGTACTAAACTTCCCACCACCCCTTGTCATGACACCTACATGGGCCCTTAGAGATTTTTCAGAAATTGTTAGATGGGCCTTAGGCCCATCCCATATTTCAACAATCCCCCACCAGATCTCGAGGGCCCATCATGTCCTCTGTTCCAGTTGCTGTTTTGATATACCAGTATTTCAGTGAAGACCTGTTAAGGTTGAGCTTCACCTAGAACAAGTAGCTACACTTCTTCACAACTGAACAATGGACTATGCCTTGAATTGTCAGTTTGGCGTAAAGAAGTTTCGCCACATATCCAACCAGTACTAGACTGCCGAAGGCTGACCCCTCGGGTGGAGCATATAAGTCACACTCCTGGCCTATTCATGAGCTTACTAAAGATCACCCCAATCTTATAGACTGTGACCAGCAGTCGGGCTCATATAGGTGTGTTCCTCCAAAGATCGCTCTGTAGGATAGCATCTTGCTTGTATAAGCTTTGTAACACATTAAGACAGTAGTCAACCTACCATACAGTTTCCGAGAGTATTGCATCTCCAACGGAGTGGGTTAGTAGAGTTACTCTCCTCAGTTCACCACTGGCTTGTTTTCCCAGGTCCTACTTCACGGGATCTTCGATCACATAGGTTGGGTTACTACCATGGCAACTCATGTGGGTCTCATACCCATCTCCCTCGATGCACTATCTATCACAACACGTGATAGCCCTTTAGTAAAGGGATCTGCCAGATTCTTAGCTGTTTGGACATAGTCCAACGCTATCACTCCGGAGTTTCTCAATTTTCTGACAGCTTTTAATCTCATTCTTATATGTTTGTTGGACTTCATGTTGTCCTTTGAACTCTTCACCTTGACAATGACTGTCTGGTTGTCGCAGTTCATAAGGATGGCCGGAACCGGCTTCTCAACCACTGGCAAGTACATCAAAAGATCTCGAAGCCATTCTGCTTCGCCACCAGATGTGTCTAATGCTGTTAATTCTGCTTCCATTGTCGATCTCGTTAAGATCGTTTGCTTGCAAGACTTCCAGGAAACAGCACCACCTCCAAGAGTAAAGATATACCCAGTTGTGGCCTTCATCTCATCAGCATCAGAGATCCAATTCGCATCACTATACCCTTCAAGTACCGACGGGTCTCCGGTATAGTGAAGTCCATGGTTCATAGTACCTTTCAGATAGCGCATAACTCTTTCAATAGCACGCCAATGTACATCACCCGGATTGGAAACAAACCGGCTCAATTTGCTCACGGCAAATGCGATGTCAGGCCTCGTTGCGCTTGCTAGGTACATGAGTGAACCAACAATTTGAGAGTATCTCAGTTGATCTATAGCTGTGCCCTTGAACTTTCGAATGAGCACACTAGGATCATATGGTGTTTGAGATGGTTTGCAGTCAGAATATCCAAAACGACTCAAAACCTTCTCAACATAATGGGATTGCAGAAGTGTAATCCCACCCTCATCATCTCTCAATAGCTTGATGTTCAAGATAACATCAGCCACCCCAAGGTCCTTCATCTCAAAGTTTTGAGATAGAAATGACTTAACCTCCTCAATAACTTTGAGGCTGGTTCCAAATATCAGTATGTCATCAACATACAAGCACAATATAACTCCTTCGCCCCCACCATAGCGATAGTATACACATTTGTCAGCTTCATTAACAAAGAAGCCAACAGATGTCAGAGTTGTATTAAACTTCTCATGCCATTGCTTAGGTGCTTGTTTCAGGCCATATAGAGATTTCAGCAGCTTACACACCTTTCCTTCCTGACCATCCATTACAAAGCCATCTGGCTGTTGCATATAGATTTCCTCGTCTAGGTCTCCATTCAGGAAAGCCGTCTTAACATCCATCTGGTGGATGAGAAGACCATGCGAGGCCGCCAACGAGAGTAATACTCGAATGGTGGTCAGTCTGGCCACAGGTGAATAAGTATCGAAGAAATCCTCTTCTTCTTTCTGGGCATAACCCTTGGCCACAAGCCTAGCCTTGTACTTTTCAATCGTACCGTCGGGCCTAAGATTCTTTTTGAACACCCACTTACAACCCAGTGGTTTGCAACCATAGGGACGCTCAGTGATCTCCCATGTCCCGTTAGCCATGATGGAATCCATCTTGCTACGGACCGCATCTCTCCAGTAATCAGCCTCTGGAGATGCATACGCTTCTGCAATAGAAGTGGGAGTATCATCCACGAGGTACACGAAGAAATCGTCACCAAAGGTCTTTGCAGTCCTTTGTCTCTTGCCCCTACCAAGGGTTTCCTCGTCATCCTCCTCAGGATTCTCATCATGGGTTTGTTCATAATAATCCATAGGAATGGCAGGCTCAGGAGTCTCCTCAGATTCCTGTCTAGAAGTGCTTTGCATATCTCTCATAGGAAAGACATCCTCAAAGAATGTAGCATCCTTAGACTCAATAATTGTACCGACCTTCTGGTCAGGTACCTCAGATTTCACTACTAGAAATCTATAGCCAACGCTGTTCTTAGCGTAGCCCAAATTAACGCAGTCCACAGTCTTTGGTCCAAGCTTACGCTTTTTGGGGATCGGCACATTGACTTTAGCCAAACAGCCCCAAGTACGCAAGTACGAGAGTGTCGTCCTTCTCTTCGCCCATTGCTCATAGGGAGTGACCTCATTATCCTTTGTTGGAACTTTATTCAGGACATGACATGCTGTCAATATCGCCTCCCCCCACCATGCCTTGGATAAACCCGATGTGTCTAACATGGCGTTAACCAAATCAGTTAGAGTACGGTTTTTCCGTTCGGCAACCCCGTTTGACTGGGGTGAATAGGGAGGCGTCCTCTCATGAATAATGCCGTGTTCCGAACAAAAGGAATTAAACTCACTCGAGAAGTACTCTCCACCACGATCTGACCGGACTCGTTTAATTTTCTTTTCAAGTTGATTTTCAACTTCTGCCTTATAGATTTTAAAGTAGTGTAGAGCCTCATCTTTAGTATTTAATAGATACACATAGCAATATCTAGTGGAATCATCTATCAACGTCATGAAATATTTCTTTCCACCTTTAGTCAACACACCATTCATCTCACAAAGATCAGAATGTATGAGTTCTAATGGTGCCAAGTGTCTCTCCTCCGCAGCTTTATGGGGCTTGCGAGGTTGCTTGGATTGCACACACGAATGGCACTTAGAACCTTTGGCTAATGTGAAACTCGGGATTAAATTCAACTTGGCTAGCCGCGTCATAACACCGAAACTAATTTGACAAAGGCGTGAATGCCAAACTTCAGATTCATTAACACTCGAATGAATATTGTTCACGACTTTATTACAAAACTCAGCGAGGGAAAGGCGGAACATTCCTCCGCACTCATAACCTTTTCCAACAAATTGTCCATATTTAGTAACAACTAATTTATTAGACTCAAATACCAACTTAAACCCTTCTCTACACAGAAGGGAGCCACTAACGAGGTTTTTCTTGATGGCGGGGACATGCTGCACGTTCTTCAGCTGCACCATCCTTCCCGAAGTAAACTTCAGATCGACCGTGCCAACACCATGAACAGAAGCACTCGCGCCATTCCCCATCAATACGGACCCGTGGCCTGTGACCTGGTAAGAAGAAAACAATGAGATGTCAGCACACACATGAACACCTGCACCTGTGTCCATCCACCAATCAGTGGACTGAAACACTGAAAAAACAGTAAATAAATTACCGTACCCAGATGCACCATTCTCATCATTGCCAACAATCATGTTGACGGACTTGGAGTCCTGTGCTGGCTTCTTGAACTTGTTTGGGCACTTGTTGGCCCAATGTTCCTCCAAACCACAAGTGAAGCAGCCATCTCCCTTCTTGTTCTTCTTGAAGGTCTTCTTACCCTTCTTCTTAAAGTCGGTATTCTGTTGGACACCGTTCCTTCCCTTGGGCTTGTGGGAATTGAAGTTCTTCTGATGCACCATGTTGGCCACAGAAGTTCCTTCGACCCCTTTTCCGTGCGAGTCCTTTGCTCTCGAGTTCTGCTCAACACCCAGATGGCCGATGACATCCTCTACTGAGAATTCACGCCTCTGATGTTTCAGAGTGGTAGCAAAGTTCCTCCAGGAATTAGGGAGCTTAGCGATTATACAGCCCGCGACAAATTTGCCCGGTAAATTGCATTTCAGAAGCTCAAGCTCCTTAGCGATGCATATTATCTCGTGAGCCTGTTCCAATACAGAACGGTTCTCGACCATTTTGTAATCGTGGAACTGCTCTATAACATACATCTCGCTCCCAGCATCGGTGGCCCCGAATTTAGATTCGAGCGCCTCCCACAAGTCCTTGGCAACCCGCACATGTAAATATGCGTCAACCAGCTTATCTCCGATCACGCTCAGAACTGCTCCGAGGAATACTACAGTGGCCTCCCTGAACGCCTTCTCCTGTTCCGGAGCGATCGTTCCTGTGGGAGTCGCACCGGCGACCCAGAACACGTTCATGGCCGTGAGCCATAAGGTGGTTTTGGTCTGCCAACGCTTAAAATATGTCCCCGTAAACGGGGCCGGTTTCAATGCAGCAGCAAAACCCGAATTCGAAAAACTCCTACACAAATTAGGTTTTTGGATTGCTGAATAAGTAGGCAGTTTTTCGACTAAATTAATCCAAGAATAAATCATGATCATGACACTAACGGTACTGAATACATACTGATATTCCATCACAGAGAACCATACTACTCAAACAGTAGATACATCTACGTGGAACAGTAGTACGGCTAATACAGTAATAAACAGGAGCGGGATATGTGATGTATACCCTCCAATTGGCCAGTTGGCCGGAGCAGCAGCAGCAACGGCGGCGGCATCGTCTGCCGCCTTCTTCTCAGCAGCAGCCTGGTCGGCAACAGCCTTGTCGGCGTCGTTGGACATGGCGATGATGAAGCGGACGTGGACGAAGCAGACGATCGGAGGCGAGCAGTCGCGTACGTGACGCTCCCCAAAAACCTAATAGCCCCTCTCCCGTACAGAATCTGGAGAAGCGGGGTTTCGGAGGCCTGCTCTCCCGTCGACCGTGTACGCGGTGGACGGGATGGAGTCGCCGGCGGCAGCAGCAGCAAAGGAACGATGGCAGGGGGGCGGCGCGCGTGAGCAGATGCGATCTGTTCGTAGCTACTAGGGTTGGCCGGCGCCTCGCATATATATATGCGCGTCCAGGCGGAGAGACGTGGGCTGAACCCACGTTCGAGTCGGTTCGGAAACAGCCCACGATCCGACGTCTCAGATCGTGGCCCGGCTGGCAAAAATAAGCTCCGGCTCAGCTCATTCCCGCAACCCGCGCCGCGCCGCCGCGCCGCGGCGCGTCGTCGTCGGAGGAGTGCGCAAGGGCTTCTTCTCTTCTCAAACTCCCACAGCATGAGGGAGAGAATCCCTTATAAACCACTCCAACTCTCCTTCCACTTCCGGGGTGGTACTAAACTTCCCACCACCCCTTGTCATGACACCTACATGGGCCCTTAGAGATTTTTCAGAAATTGTTAGATGGGCCTTAGGCCCATCCCATATTTCAACAAACTTTACGTGGATTTGCAGCTTGTTGGAGAAGTTTGCGCCGTTGCAGATGATGAACGCCGCAGGATCCAAGGATGTCATAGGCTTCAGCCGGAGAGAAACGGAGAAAAGGTTGTGATGTCGCCCGCTTCAGCCGGTGGAAATCGCCCTATCTAGGTTTAGGTTGCAGGATCGCAGAAAACGTCGTGACGTTTGACAGTAATCGTGAAGACGTAGGTCTAGGCTTGCACACGTTAGTGCTCTGACCAAGTTATGGAAATTGGGCTCCTTTAATGTATCACTCATATCGAATTGATATGTGTAGCGACCCGAAGTTGCTGGTTGACTAGCGATATTGCGGCCGATATGACCTATATTTAAAAGCTTGGTCTATGCTGTACTTAGGTATATGCTTAATGATTTTGCTGTTTTTCTAGGGTCCGGGCTTGTACTATGTTGATAGCAAGGGTGCAAGGCTCGAGGGAAGCCGGTTCTCTGTTGGTTCTGGCTCTTTGTATGCTTACGATATCTTGGATTGGATGAGCGGTACGTTTTTTTTAGACCTCTATATGTTGCTTTGCTCACTGTTCACACCATCTTGAAGTTGCATGCCCTTATGTTTGTGCTTTACATTTCAGTTACAAATTCAACATGTCCGTTGAGGAAGCTGCTGATTTAGCATGACGGGCTATTTATCACGTAACATTCCGTGACAGAGCTAGTGGTAGCTGTGTTAGTGGTATGCATTCTGTTTCTAGTATCTATCTTGATATTTATTTTGAACACAGTACAGACGCAAGCGCTCATACATACGCGCATACACTCATCCCTATGAACGCACACACGCACACCCTACCCCTATGAGCACCTTCAAGAGACTGAGCCGGCATATCATCTTGAGATTTACGAAGTCACCGTAGGCGCCTTGTCGTCGACGGGAACGTCTCCTCCCACTGAAAGCGCATCGTCGGAAATCCTGAAATAAATCCAGGAATAATGCGAGCACCAGGACTTGAACCCTGATGGGCTGGGGATACCACTGTCCCTCTAACCATCCAACCACAGGTTTGTTCACTTGATAAGCGCGATACAACATGCATGCATATATGTTAAACACATTATTATTATTATTATTATTATCATTATTATCTTCCTTTTAAAATCGCAAACAAAACTATTTATTTAAGATTCAGTTACTAATGTACTCCCTCCGTTCCTAAATATAAGTCTTTCTAGAGATTTCAAGATGGACTACATACGAAGCAAAATGAGTGAATCTACACTCTAAACTATGTCTATATACATCCGTACGTAGTTCATATTGAAATCTCTAGAAAGACTTATATTTAGGAACGGAGGGAGTAAGTTTTTGGAAGTTGAGAGGATTTTCATATTTTCCATCATGTAACACACCCCATAGGTTGGGAATAGAGATAGATAAATTAAGCCACACGCTTCTATTTACGAACTTACGCTGTTGTAGAGTAGGCATGGCCTAGACATCTAGTCAAACGGACCTACCTAGGATTTCTAAAAGAGGTAATATCACTGGTAGTCACTAAACTTGCATTGGATGTGCAGTTTAGTGCTACAACTTGCAAAATACGTCATTTTAGTCAGCTAACTTGCGTTTTGGTGCAGATACGGTCACTCCGTGCGTATTCGGCGCTCGCGTGGCATGCCACGTCTGCATGGGGCCACTGTCAGTGACCGAAGACGCTCAGGAGCAACCCGCGCGTGGTTTGTTTGCACGGACCCCCCTCGGAAAAATATTCATTCGCGTAAAAAGTCCCTGCTTACAGTGGCCCCAACATAACCTCTTATGTCTGCTCTGTTTGCAAATCCTCCCCATTCCCAAATATGCGGCGTTAGAACCCTAGGCAGGCGACGGCAGCAACTGCTGGCTTGGTGGAGGAGGTTGTTGAGGCCGCCGGCGTGGAGCTGAGGAAAAGGTCACCGGCGGCGGGATCTGGTTATTTCCCCTCTTGGTTTGGCGAGATGGGTGGCTCCGGCGTGGGCAATCGCGATGGAGAGGAGGAATGGAAGGCCACGGCTGTTTACCACTTCGGATCGAAGAAAAAGTCCGAGGTAATGCTCCTTGTCCTGTATGAATCTTGCGCGAAAGCTGCGTACTTTATTGAGAAGGATTTGTTTTTAGGTAGATGAGCTCCCGCAGTTTGATTTTGGACTGCCGCAACACAAGTTTAATGCCCAGTTCAATGGGGCGGAGCGGAATGTTGAGAATGGTAGGCATTGCATAAGTTCTGCTCGTCGTGGGGCAACAGAAGGGAGCGACATTGGTAGGAGGGATTTGGGATGCCAATATGAGGTAAGGGATTATTGTATATGTCTTTTATGTTGTATGAGATGTAGTTTATCACTGAATTTATGTGGTTATTGCCTGTATAGGATTGCTCACGTGTGCAGCGGCTTGATCCAGAATGGAGTGTAAGGGAAAGGTCTGTCATTTGTGATCTGTCTAGGAAGAACAAGGTGCTTGAGAATCAAGTGGAGGAGAAGGAAGCAGAGAAGCAGTCCTTGAGGGAGAAGCACAAGATGGAGAAGAAGTTGCTTGCAAGGATTCACAGGGAACAGTTGTTGTGTAGAGATAGGATGCTAGTGTTCACAATTAGCCTTTGTTTTGGCTTGTGTGCCATTCTGTTTGCAGTAGCATGCAAGAATTAGTAGGAAGAAAAAAATGTGTGGCATTATGTTGTCAGTAGGAGCAAGAAAGAGGCCTGAAGATGTAATGTGTGGCATTATCTTTGCATTTTGAACATGGTCAAGAGGTTGGTTTAAATGGCAAATAATGTGATTTCTGTGTTACTTTGCAATGTGATGCTTGTTGGAAGTGGCAGAATATAAAATTTGCATGCAGACAGACTAAATATAGAGCTTACATTCTGCATGAAAACAGAGTACTATAGAAAAGAGATGGGCGTAGAGACATGAGCAGAATCCGCTCAGTACCCAACTGGTTATAGGGTGACAACAAATATTGGCAGGTCTTGGGTTCGAATCCCAGGCCACACTTTTTTTGGAAGTACTGAATTTTTGCATAGTTTTGTACAGAAATTTTGCAAACTTCAGTACTGAAATTTTGGCACAGTTTTGAACTGAATTATTGCACAGTTTTGTACAGAAATTTTGTAAAGTTCAGTACTGAATATTTGGCACAGTTTTGTACAGAAATTTTGCAAACTTCAGTACTGAATTTTTGGCACAGTTTTGTACAGAAATTTTGCACAGTTTTGTACTGAATTTTTGCAAAGTTCAGTACTGAATTTTTGCACAGTTTTCTACAGAATTTTTGCAAAGTTCAGTACTGAATTTTTGCACAGTTTTGTACAGAATTTTTGCACATTTTTGTATAGAAATTTTGCAAAGTTCAGTACTGAATTTTTGCACAGTTTTGGACAGAATTGAACCATGATATTATGACAAAAATCTGAACCTCTCATGAAGATTGTACACACAGCAGCCATGAAAATATATAGATATAACTCCAAACAGAACATCATCCATAATTAACAGGAGTAGATAGATATTGCTCCAAACTACAAGTTCATTTGTCTTCATAACATAAATATAGGATCAAAAGGAGCAGTGCTTAACCCCATCAAGGAGCAGTTCATTGATGAACTATGCCTAACAAAAGTTCATTCATGAACTTCATCACATGGTCATGAAAACTAGAAGGACAAGAAGTCATGCAGGTCATCAGGCCAGCCTTCACGAAACAGAGCAGCTTGTGGTGCATTTTGGCTCACAATTACCTCCTCTTCAGCCTGCATAAAAAGAGGTGGTTCTTGGTTCACAGCTCCATCCGGTCCAAACAGCAAGTTGTAGAATCCTGGAGCAGCAGCCCTTGCTCCTCTGGGAGGATTGCTTCCAGTTGAAACATTCCCTCTTCCTCTTCCTGCATTATTGCCTCCTCTTGTTACATTGCCTCCTCTTCTTCCACCATTGCTTCCTGTTGCCCCTCTTCCTCTTCTTGCATTATTGCCTCCCCTTTGGGCAGAGCCTCCTCTTGTTATATTGCTTGCTGTAGTACCTACACTCCTCACCCTGCCCCTTGTCATTGCAGTTGTCACCCTGCCTATAGGGATTGTGTCTCTAGCATTTGCAATGAAGCTAGACTCAGGCAAGGGACAAAATTCCATAGGAGCTGGGTATGCGAATTTTTCCTGTCCAAGAAATTAATACAGTAAACATATCAAGTAAGAAAGTATAAGCAATTTACCAAAACAAGACAAAATGAGGGAGTTGTAAATATTGTACATTTTGCTGCATCTTGTAAACCATGGAGTCTGGAGTTTGTGTTGGATCAAGCTGTGGGTACACTCTGTGTGGCATAATGTTCTACAGAAGTACAAGAAATTTATCAATGTAGTGCATGCAGGAAAAAAGGTAGAAGTTAACCAAAGATGTAAGAAACTTACAGCAATTATGCTAGGATCATCATCTTCTTCTGATTCCTCAGGTGCTTCCTCAGTAGGTGGTTGATTGACATGTTTGTAGTGGCCTTTCTTGTTATGATCAGCAGCCCCACAAACAGAGCAATGCATAGTGACACCATGCTTGGTCAACTTCTTCACTCCTTTCTTATCTTTCTTCTCCTCTGGATCTTTTTTCCTATTTTTCTTTGGCCTGCCCATTACTTTGGTGTATATGGGTGGATGAACTGGAATGCCATGCATCTTTTCCCATTGCTTTGGATCCCTCATTGGCATCATGTTGAAGCCATAGCACTTCTTGTACTCTTCAATAGTGTAGCATGAATGCACCATGCTCTCTGGCTCAATTCTCTCATGCCTAAAACAAGCAATTGCATGATGACAAGGTATGCCAGATAGTTCCCACCTTTTGCAATTACAGCTGTGCATGTTCAGTTCAACAATGTATGTGTTATTCAATGAGATAACCTGAAATACACCTCTTCCATACTCCCTCACCCTGCAGTTTTTTGCCCACTCCACATACTTGTCCAGTTTCTTCTGTATCTTGGGGCAAAGCCTGCCTGTCCACTTTGCTGCCTCCCTTTGCTTACCAACAATTCTGTTTGTTATCTTCCAGAATATGTAATCCAGCATTGATTTAATTGGCAATTCTCTACCATCCAAAATATAGCTGCAGATTTGCACAAAATGTGTCAACACAATCAATGGAATCATATGTAACAGAAATGAAGCAATATATCATAGTTGCAATCAATGAAACTAACCTGTTGAACACTTCAGACATGTTATTTAGCAATATATCACACTTGCAAAAAGGATCAAAGAAAGCTTTGATCCAAGTTCTTGGAGACAACTTCTCAACCCAACAGAATGCTGCAAAGCTGTGATCTTTCATCTGATCCATGTTTCTGTTGTAGGCAGCTTCATTAGTGGATCTTGCTATGGCCCAGAGGTCATTCTTGAGTTGTTCACCCTTATGCACTTTGTGGAAATTTTGGTAAATGTGCCTAACACAGTTCCTATGTTCTGAATGAGGGAAAACTTTCTGCACTGCATTTATCAAACCCTACAAAACAACAGAAACATTATTGGTCTGCAGCCATACAAAACAACCCTGAAACTATATCTCACCTTCTGCTTGTCACTCATAATGGTGAAGGGTGAAGTGTTTGTTATATTAAGGTCATCCTTCAAAGAGGCTAGAAACCACTCCCAACTGTGTGTTGACTCCACTTCACATATGCCAAATGCTATAGGGAAGATACAATCATTTGCATCAATCCCAACTGCTGTGAGTATATTTCCCTTATATCTTGTTTTGATGTGACATCCATCAAGGAAAATTATTGGTCTGCAGCCCTTCAAAAACCCTCTCTTACAAGCATCATAAGACCAGTATAATGTTGAGAAGTGGTCCTTTGTCATCTTTGTTTTCTCATCAAAAACCTCCTTTGTGCACAAGAAGAATTCGCTCCCTGGATTGCTCCTTCTCAGCTCCTGCCCATAGTCCCATAAAGTGTTGTACTGATCATCATCTTCACCCCTTATTTGTTTCACAGCCGCTCTTCTTGCCCTTCCCAACTTACTCCTGTGAGCCACTAAGTTAAATTCTTGTTCCACCTTCTCTGAAAATTTCCTTAAGGGCATTTTCTCATTGTCTCTGAACTCTTCTCTGAACTGTTTAGTAAGAAATGGAGCTGTAAGAACTTTCAGGTCCCAAGCTTTTGTGCAAGTGTGCTTGTCAGTATACTTCTTGATCTGAATACTGCTGGATCTATTGTCTTTGCCTGCCTTCAAATACCAAGTACAGTCATCCTTGCATATAGCCTCTAATGACCTGTTAGTATTCCTGAGCTTCCTCACCTTCACTCTATTTCTGACACTATATGCATTGAGAGCATGCCTGAGCTCTATCATGTTTGCAAATACCATCCCAAGCTTAAACACTGGTGCATTCAGGTCTGTGCTAGGGTTGAAAACACTGAATTTATGCTCTAGCTTCTCTTTCTCTGTTGTTGACATATTCAAATGACTGTCCTCCAATGCATCTTCTGGAAGTTCTGCTTCATAGTCAGCAAATTCATTCTTTTCTCTGTGATCATCTACATCTTTGTCAACATTTTCCTCAAACAGGTCATCATCACCATCTTTAACATCATAGTCACTCTCATAAAAATCCTCATCTGTTAACTCTTCTTCAACATCACCTTCTTCTTCACTGCTCTCACTATCATCCTCACATTCCTCCACTTCAACTGCAAACCCAGAACTAGATCCTTCACCATATGACATCTTCCTCTTTGATTTCCTTGGTACCTCCTTTCTTGGACTATTTCCTTTCTCTGACCAGCTAACATTTTCTTTTCCATTGGGTTTTGTGGGAGTAATGACCTTCGGCAGTTCTGTCACTCCAGTAATCAGAACATCATCATCTGTTGACTGCAGGGTTTCACCATGATCTACTACAAGCACTAGGTTCTTGTGCTCTACTGTTGCAGTAATCATCAGCACCATATCTGCATCACAAGTCAGAAGCTTAAGGCCATCAGCAATTCTCTTCCCTGGTTGGCACCAATACACATCTATTTTGGAGGCTGCCATGTCATATCCTAGTTGTGAAACAAAGTCCTTGATCCATAGCATTGACCATGTGTCACTCTCACACATGTCAAACCAGTCAACCTCATAATCCATGTAAGTCTTGTTGCTCTCACTCCCACAGAAAAACCCATTGTGGTGTATCTCAACACTAAACAACCCATCAAAATCACCTGCATTGTTAAAATAATACAAATTCAGTAAGCAGTATACATCAAATGTAATGAACAAAATATACTATTAAGAACTAAATCAGTACAACAAAAGTACAGAAGGAATTGACATTCAGTTAACACATTATACATAGACCTGCTCATTCTCCCTAAAAATTCAACACACAATTTGCACATAGCAATTTCAGTGTCAATTTCAGTGTCAAAAAAATTCAGTTTACTAATGCGTACAGGGGAGCTTGACTTCCTAATGCGTACAGGGGAGCTTGACTTCCTAATCTAATGCGTACAGGGGAGCTTGACTTCCTAATCTAATGCGTACAGGGGAGCTGAACCCTAGCGCCATCCAACATCTGGTAAGAACCCTAAGGGGGCAGACTCGGACCAAACAGGGCACAACGAAGACGGCGGCACAAACAAGACGGCGGGAATCAGAGGAAAGAGAGGGCAGACGTACCATACGAGGGCGCTGCTTCGCCCGGACGTCGGCGACGCGGTTCAGTCATCTCCTCCGACGACGGCCACCGTGACGCGCCGCCTCCTGCGCCTCCGCCTCTGCCTCTGTTTGATCGGGAGATGAAGCGGTGGGGAGTCAAACTGAACGGCCAGCGAGTTTGGGGTGCCGAAAGCAAATATGCACGGGCTGCCTGTTCCCGCCGAATACGCACGGAGTGACCGTATCTGCACCAAAACGCAAGTTAGCTGACTAAAATGGCGTATTTTGCAAGTTGTAGCACTAAACTGCACATCCAATGCAAGTTTAGTGACTACCAGTGATATTACCTCTTTCTAAAACGATATAATTGTAATGGCTACATGTAAATTATGTGTGTAGATTTATCCCCTTTTTTCATACGCCTTACATGTTAGTAGATTCTTAAAATATGGTGTGATGTATAAAAAAAATATGGTGTGCTGTATAAAAAATATGTTCTTTGGGTCAAATTATTATTTGGAAGTAGGGGTTATAGTTTGCCAAAAAAAAGAAGATTATTATTTGAGCTTGATAGAGTACGGCTATATCCCACCCGGTCCTGTTCGCATCAAATGTGTGGGTCCACTTTGGAGAAGATTACGCTAACCATTTTGGTAGCCTGCCTAACTCATCTCAGCAGTTCTGTTTGGACCTCGTCCCCGTAATATGCTAGTCATCGTCTCTTTCCTGCATTTCTCTTATAGCCTCACTAACGATTTGAGAGAGAGGGAATGCCAACAGCCATGGCGGTAGTGTCCACTCTGGCCGTTTATGTCACTTGAGGAAGGCTCTGACGACATCGCACGAGAGGCATCGACACCAGCGAGTTTGCCACCAATCGGGTAGAGTAGGACGATGGCGTGACGCCGTTGCAGGAGGAGGTGCCGTCCAGCGAGGGACGGCCACTCATCTGACCTGAGTAAGCAACAATAATGTGTAATGTTTTAGTCGGGATTCAGCCGATTTATAAGCATGCGACTCGGCAAGGTCATCACAAAGTAGAGTACAATAGAGAATAGAGAGTATGGTGTTAGTATGTCGTCTAGTATAGGAGCAAGAGTTCACATGAGCATGTTTATGCTCAGGGCGGAGGCTATAGGGGGGAGCTTTGCCCGGCTTGGACGACCATAAATGAAGCGTTGAATAATTAGGACATTGATTAAAGAGACACTCGAAAAGAACGCCACCTTGCAGAGCAGTGGATTGCTGAAGGTTGATGAGATAGGTGGAAGTGGGGATAGCCTTAGCCCAAAAGTGAGGCAGAAGAGAGGTGGCGATCATCAACGGAAGAGCTATCTGCAGAAGGTGACGATGCTCGTGCTCAGCCACGCCTTTCTGAGCATGAGCACCGGGACAAGAGAACCGAGCAAGAGTACCCTGCTCAGCAAGGACTCCACACAACAGCTTGGAGATATACTCTTTAGAGAACTGAGTGTGAACCATGGCAACAATACGCTTATATATAGATGAGACCTCACTATAAGAGGACAAGATATTACTAGGTGTATCGAGAGAAATCATCTATAAAGATAATATCCTAGCGATGCCCTCCTTTTGAGGCAAAGAGCGCTGGACCTAAGACATCAGAGGGAACAAGGACGAAATGACGCTGAGACACAATCTTCCTATGAGGATAAGGTAACTTGACCTGTTTAGCAAGCCGACAACCCTGATAGTCTTAAGACACACTGCCGGAGATGAATTCAAGAAGAGCCCGTCGAACTAAGGATGAGAGACGAGAGCCACACAAGTGGTCAAGGCTATGATGCCACTGCTAAAAAGAGCTGGTGGACAAAGCAACAAAGGCAGAGAGACTGGCGGCGGTGGCGGCGAAAGGAAGGTGAAGCGAGTCAAGCTCCCAAGGCTCTGGGAGTCGAGGCGACAATGGCCAACACCAAGGAGAGCACCGGTATGACGGTCCAAAACATAACATGAGTCGAAGTCGAGAATTTCACGATAACCAGAGTCAACAATCTAACCACTAGAAATGAGTTGGATGGTAAGTCGAGGAACCTGAGCTACATCAGGAACATGAAAAGATGATGTGCTAAGAATGTCTCGGCCGTTAACCAGGTGGGAGGTACCATCAACAGTAAGAACATGAACATGAGAATCAGGAGGTCTAATAGAAGACAAAGTGGATGAATCTTGAGTCATATGATGAAAAGATGCTCTAGTATAAAAAAATCCGTGGAGACGTACCTTACTGTGTAGAAGGTAGTCTCACAATGCCAGAAGAGTCAATAGCAGAACCAACAGAACCTGTCTGTTTGAGAACCAGAGGACGCAACTAGCAGCCATGTTGCTCCTTGTTTGGCCCAATGTCTGAAGGTGGGGCCATCCTGCTCTTGACAGGGTTCTCACGACGATTCCTATTTCGCGCATAGGTCACTCGATAGCGACCTACCACGTAACCCCTCCCCCACACGAGTTCTCCCCGGTATGGGCTGGCCCTTCTTGTTTTTTTCTTTCTTTTCTTTCCTTTTCTTCTATATTTTCTTATCTTTTGTTTTCCTTTTTCTTTTTTTTAAATCCATGAACTTTTTTCAAACTCATAAACTTTCAAGTATTCGTGAAGTTTTTTTAAATCTGCAAATGATTTTTCAAATTTTGAACTTTTTTGAATACCGTGCCAAAATTTTCAAATTCACAATCAATTTTCCAATTCATGAATTGTTTTGGAAATATTGGAACAATTTTCAAATTCATGACCAAATTTTGAATTTCAAGAACATTTTTCGAATTCATGCACTTTTTTTGAAATTCAAAAACATTTTTTTAATTCATGATTTTTTTTTGAAAATTTGGAGCAAATTTTGAAATTTGTGCACATTTTCTAAATTTTCTAAATCGGTGAACATTTCTTGAATCAATGAATATTTTTTGAAATTTAGAAACACATTTTGTAATTCGTGAGCATTTTTTGAAATTTGCAACATTTTTTTGAATCACGGATTTTTTTGAAATTCAAAACATTTCTTGGAAATTCTTGAATGTCTTCTTGAATTCACAAACATTTTTTGAAATAGATGAACATTTTATAAATTCATGAGCGTTTATTTTTGGCATTTGGAACAATTTACAAATTATCGAACATTGTTTTGAAATTTGTGATCATTTTTTAAATTTGTAAACATTTTTCTAAGTTCGTGAACATCTTTGTGAGTTCTGAACTTTTTAAAATTTGTAAGCATTAGTTTATTGAAATTTGGAAAAAAAATCAAATACATAACAGTTTTTTAAAAACAATTGTGAGTGATAGCATCAGGTAGGGCACCCATGGGACGATCCTAATCAGAACATGAGTCAAAGTCGAGAATGACCCTACAACCAGAGCAAAAGAAGGAACATGAAAAGATGAATTGCTAAGAGTGCCTCGACTATCGACTGGGAGGGAACACCATTAGTAGTAAGAACATGGACATGAGAATCTAGATGATGAATGGAGGATAAACTGGAAAAATCATAAGCCATATGAAAAGACGCTCTAGTACCAAGGATGAATGTAGGTGTGTCTGATTTTGTAAAAAGTGGTCTCTTAGTACCAGAAGAATCAGTTGCAAAACCTGTCTATGGAGAACTCAAAGAAGCAGGTAGCAGACACCGAAGTCGCATAATCTTTAACTTAGTCAGGGCTCAACTAAAGAGGCCAACGAAGAAACATCGGGCGATGAAGAACCAAAAGTAGTAAATAGGTGTCGAAGTCATGCAATCTCCTACGTGGTATCGTGAAGGACATTGCTGAAGTGGTCGACATAGAATCACCAAAAGAGGAGGTGGTGTAGCATGACTAGTACCGGTTTTAGAAGTCGGTGGATGAGACGAGGTCTTAGGCACACAAGCACCTTGTGCGATTGCAAGGGAGTCATAGTACTGAGGGCTAGCGCCAAGTAGAGTACCCGTGTGACGATCCTAATCAGAACATGAGTCAAAGTCGAGAATGACCCTACAACTCGAGTAAAAAAATCTAACCACCTGAAATGAGCTGCATTGTAAGTCGAGTACAGGAGCAAAGAGAAGGAACATGAAAAGATGAAGTGCTAAGAGTGCCTCGACTATCGACTGGGAGGGAAGACCATTAATAGTAAGAACATGAATAGGAGAATCTAGAGGATTAATGGAGGATAAACTGGAAGAATCGTAAGCCATATGAAAAGACGCTCTAGTACCAAGGATCAATGTAGGTGTGTCTGATTTTGTAAAAAGTGGTCTCTTAGTACCAGAAGAATCAGTAGCAAAACCTGTCTATGGAGAACGAAACGAAGCAGGTAACAGACACCGAAGTCGCGTAATCTTTAGCTTAGTCAGGGCTCAACTGATGAGCTCGACGAAGAAGCATCGAGCGATGAAAACCAGAAGCAGTAAGTAGGTATCGAAGTCGTGCAATATCCAGCATAGTGAAGGATATTGTTGAAGTGGTTGATGTAGAATCACCAGAAGAGGTGGTGTAGCACGACTAGTACAGGTTGTAGAAGTCGGTAGATGAGACGAGGTCTTAGGCGTAGATTAGGAGGTCCTGGGTTCTCTCCCCTTCCAATACCTCCCATGCATTCTCTGTTCCTCGTCGATCCGGCTTGGGATCCTTTTGCTGTTTGCGTGTTATTTGCCACGAACTTGATCCAACATCCCACGTTGCGCTCTTGGCCCTGGCGACAGGTAGCAACATGTTCTCGGACTCTTTGTCTCGTGGGTGATACAGGGGTGGTGTCGACTGCTGGTGTCCAGAAGGGAAACCCGGGATGTGAGATCGAGTGACATAGCAACTTGCAGCTAGGCAATGGATGCCCAACCGGATTAGCAGGAAGCGGAGAGTGCGCGTCAGGTGTGGGAATGGGTGAAAACGCTGTCAGGAGCGGAGGAAAGGTGAAGCAAGTCAAGCTCCCAAAGGCCCTAGGAGTCATAGTACTGAGTACTACCACCAGGTAGAGCACCCATGGGACGATCCTAATCAGAACATGAGTCAAAGTCAAGAATGACCCTACAACCAGAGCAAAAGAAGGAACATGAAAAGATGAATTGCTAAGAGTGCCTTGTCTATCGACTGGGAGGGAAGACCATTAGTAGTAAGAACATGGACATGAGAATCTAGAGGTTGAATGGAGGATAAACTGGAAAAATCATAAGCCATATGAACAGACACTCTAGTACCAAGGATCATTACAGGTGTGTCTGATTTTGTAAAAAGTGGTCTCTTAGTACGAGAAGAATCGGCTGCAAAACCTATCTATGCAGAACCAAAAGAAGCAGGTAGCAGACACCGAAGTTGCATAATCTTTAGCTTAGTCAGGGCTCAATTAAAGAGGTCGACGAAGAAGCATCGGGTGATGAAGAACCAAAAGTAGTAAGTAGGTGTCGAAGTCGTGCAATCTCCTGCGTGGTGTCTGGCAAGGACATATGTTGAAGTGGTCGACATAGAATCACCAGAAGAGGAGGTGGTGTAGCACGACTAGTACCGGTTGTAGAAGTCGGTGGATGAGACGAGGTCTTAGGCACACAAGCACCAAGTGCGATTGCAAGGGAGTCATACTACTGAGGGCTAGCACCAAGTAGAGCACCCGTCTCACGATTCTTATCTGAACATGAGTCAAAGTCGAGAATGACCCTACAACTCGAGTAAAAAAACTAACCACCTGAAATGAGCTGCATTGTAAGTCGAGTATAGGAGCAAAGAGAAGGAACATGAAAAGATGAAGTCGTAAACCTTTAACTTAGTTAGGGCTCAATTGAAGATCTCGACGAAGAAGCATCGGGCGATGAAAACGAGAAGCGGTAAGTAGGTGTCGAAGTCGTGCAATATCATGCGCAATGAAGGACATTGCTGAAGTGGTCGACGTAGAATCACCAGAAGAGGTGGTGTAGCACGCCTAGTACCGGTTGTAGATGTCGATAGATGAGACGAGGTCTTAGGCGTAGATTAGGAGGTCCCGGGTTCTCTCCCCTTCCAATACCTCCGATGCATTCTCTGTTCCTCGTCGATCCGGTTTGGGATCCTTTCGCTATTTGTGTGTTCTTTGCCACGAACTTGATCCCACATCCCACGTTGCGCTCTTGGCCCTGGCGACAGGTAGCAACGTGTTCTCGGACTCTTTGTCTCGTGGGTGATACATGGGTGGTGTCGACAGCTGGTGTCCAGAAGGGAAACCCGAGATGTGAGATCGAGTGACATAGCAACTTGCAGCTAGGCAATGGATGCCCAACCGGATTAGCAGGAAGCGGAGAGTGCGCGTCAGGTGTGGGGAAGGGGTGAAAACGCTGTTAGGAGCGGAGGAAAGGTGAAGCAAGTCAAGCTCCCAAAGGCCCTAGTAGTCATCGTACTGAGTGCTACCACCAGGTAGAGCACCCGTGGGACGATCCTAATCAGAACATGAGTCAAAGTCAAGAATGACCCTACAACCAGAGCAAAAGAAGGAACATGAAAAGATGAATTGCTACGAGTGCCTTGACTATCGACTAGGAGGGAAGACCATTAGTAGTAAGAACATGAGAATCTAGAAGTTGAATGGAGGATAAACTGGAAAAATTATAAGCCATATGAAAAGACACTCTAGTACCAAGGATCAATACATGTGTGTCTGATTTTGTAAAAAGTGGTCTCTTAGTACGAGAAGAATTAGCTGCAAAACCTGTCTATGGAGAACCAAAAGAAGCAGGTAGCAAACACCGAAGTCGCATAATCTTTAGCTTAGTCAGGGCGCAACTAAAGATGCCGACGAAGAAGCATCGAGTGATAAAGAACCAAAAGTAGTAAGTAGGTGTCGAAGTCGTGCAATCTCCTGCGTGGTGTCGGTGAAGGACATTATTGAATTGGTCGACATAGAATCACTACAAGAGGAGGTAGTGTAGCACGACTAACACCTATTGTAGAAGTCGGTGGATGAGACGAGCTCTTAGGCACACAAGCACCATGTGCGATTGCAAGGGAGTCATAGTACTAAGGGCTAGCACCATGTAGAGCACCCGTGTGACGATCCTAATCAGAACATGAGTCAAAGTTGAGAATGACCCTACAACTCGAGTAAAAAAATCTAACCACCTGAAATGAGCTGCATTGTAAGTCGAGTACAGGAGCAAAGAGAAGGAACATGAAAAGATGAAGTGCTAAGAGTGCCTCGACTATCGACTGGGAGGGAAGACCATTAACATTAAGAACGTGAACAGGAGAATCTAGAGGCTTAATGGAGGATAAACTGGAAGAATCATAAGCCATATGAAAAGACGCTCTAGTACCAAGGATCAACGTAGGTGTATCTAATTTTGTAAAAAGTGGTCTCTTATTACCAGAAGAATCAGTAGCAAAACTTGTCTAGGAAGAACGAAACGAAGCAGGTAACAGACATCAAAATCGCATATTCTTTAGCTTAGTCAGGGCTCAACTAAAGAGGTCGACGAAGAAGCATCGGGTGGTGAAGAACCAAAAGTAGTATGTGGGTGTCGAAGTCGTGCAATCTCCTGCGTGGTACCGGTGAAGGACATTGCTGAAGTGGTCAACATGGAATCACCAGAAGAGGAGGTGGTGTAGCACGACTAGTACCGGTTATAGAAGTCGGTGGCTGAGACGAGGTCTTAGGCACACAAGCACCATGTGCGATTGCAATTGAGTCATGGTACTACGGACTAGCACCAAGTAGAGTACCCGTGTGACGATCCTAATCAGAACATGAGTCAAAGTCGAGAATGACCCTACAACTCAAGTAAAAAAATCTAACCACCTGAAATGAGCCGCATTGTAAGTCGAGTACAGGAGCAAAGAGAAGGAACATGAAAAGTTGAAGTGCTAAGAGTGCCTCGACTATCGACTGGGAGGGAAGACAATGAACAGTAAGAACATGAACAGGAGAATCTAGAGGCTTAATGGATGATAAACTTGAAGAATCGTAAGCCATATGAAAAGACGCTCTATACCAAGGATCAATGTAGGTGTGTTTGATTTTGTAAAAAGTGGTCTCTGAGTACCAGAAGAATCAGTAGCAAAACCTGTCTATGGAGAACGAAATGAAGCAGGTAACAGACACCGAAGTCGCGTAATCTTTAGCTTAGTCAGGGCTCAACTGAAGAGCTCGACGAAGAAGCATCGGGCAATGAAACCCAGAAGCAGTAAGTAGGTGTCGAAGTCATGCAATATCCTGCGCAGTGAAGGACATTGCTGAAGTGGTCGACGTACAATCACCAGAAGAGGTGGTGTAGCATGACTAGTACCGGTTGTAGAAGTTGGTAGATCAGACGAGGTCTTAGGCGTAGATTAGGAGGTCCCGGGTTCTCTCCCCTTCCAATACCGCCCATGCATTCTCTGTTCCTCATCGATCCGTCTTGGGATCGTTTCGCTGTTTGCGTGTTCTTTGCCACGAACTGTATCCAACATCCCACGTTGCGCTCCTGGCCCTGGCGACAGGTAGTAATGTGTTCTCGGACTCTTTGTCTCGTGGGTGATACAGGGGTGGTGCCGGCTGCTGGTGTCCAGAAGGAAAACACGGGATGTGAAATCGAGTCACATAGCAACTTGCAGCTAGGCAAAGGATGCCCAACCGGATTAGCAGGGAGTGGAGAGTGCATGTTAGGTGTGGGGAAGGGGTGAAAACGCTGTCAGGAGCGGAGGAAAGGTCAAGCAAGTCAAGCTCCCAAAGGCCCTAGGAGTCATAGTACTGAGTGCTACAACTAGGTAGAGCACACGTGGGACGATCCTCATCAGAACATGAGTCGATGTCGAGAATGACCCTACAACCAGAGCAAAAAAGGAACATGAAAAGATGAATTGCTAAGAGTGCCTCGACTATCGACTGGGATGGAAGACCATTAGTAGTAAGAACATGGACATGAGAATCTAGAGGTTGAATGGAGGATAATTTGTAAAAATCATAAGCCATATGAAAAGACGCTCTAGTACCAAGGATGAATGTAGGTGTGTCTGATTTTGTAAAAAGTGGTCTCTTAGTACCAGAAGGATCAGTTGCAAAACCTGTCTATGGAGAACTCAAAGAAGCAGGTAGCAGACACCGAAGTCGCATAATCTTTAACTTAGTCAGGGCTCAACTAAAGAGGTCGATGAAGAAGCATCGGGTGATGAAGAACCAAAAGTAGTAAGTAGGTCTCGAAGTCGTGCAATCTCCTGCGTGGTATTGGTGAAGCACGTTGTTGAAGTGGTCGACATAGAATCACCAGAAGAGGAGGCGGTGTAGCACGACTAGTACCGGTTGTAGAAATCGGTGGATGAGACGAGGTCTTAGGCACACAAGCACCATGTGCGATTGCAAGGGAGTCATAGTATTGAGGACTAGCACCAAGTAGAGTACCCGTGTGACGATCCTAATCAGAACATGAGTGAAAGTCGAGAATGACCCTACAACTCGAGTAAAAAAATCTAACCACCTGAAATGTGTTGCATTGTAAGTCGAGTACACGAGGAAAGAGATGGAACATGAAAACATGAAGTGCTAAGAGTGCCTCGACTATCGACTGGATGGGAAGACCATTAACAGTAAGAACATGAACATGAGAATCTAGAGGCTTAATGGATGATAAAATTGAAGAATCGTAAGCTATATGAAAAGACGCTCTAGTACCAAGGATCAATGTAGGTGTGTCTGATTTTTAAAAAAGTGGTCTCTTAGTACCAGAAGAATCAGTAGGAAAACCTGTCTATGGAGCACGAAACGAAGCAGGTCACAGACACCGAAGTCGCGTAATCTTTAGCTTAGTCAGGGCTCAACTGAAGAGCTCGACGAAGAAGCATCAGGCTATGTAAACCAGAAGCAGTAAGTAGGTGTCCAAGTCTTGTAATATCCTGCGCAATGAAGTACATTACTGAAATGGTCGACGTAGAATCACCAGAAGAAGTGGTGCAGCACGACTAGTACCGGTTGTAGAAGTCGGTAGATGAGACGAGGTCTTAGGTGTAGATTAGGAGGTCCCGGGTTCGCTCCCCTTCCAATACCTCCCGTGCATTCTCTGTTCCTCGTCGATCCGGCTTGGGATCCTTTCGCTATTTGTGTGTGCTTTGCCATGAACTTGATCCAACATCCCACGTTGCGCTCCTGGCCCTGGCTACAGGTAGCAACGTGTTCTCGGACTCTTTGTCTCGTGGGTAATACAGGGGTGGTGCCGACTGCTGGTGTCCAGAAGGGAAACATGGAATGTGAGATCGAGTCACATAGCAACTTGCAGCTAGGCAAAGGATGCCCAGCCGGATTAGCAGGAAGCGGGGAGTGCACGTCAGGTGTGCGGAAGGGGTGAAAACGGTGTCAGGAGCGGAGGAAAGGTGAAGCAAGTCGAGCTCCCGAAGGCCCTAGGAGTCTGAGTGCTACCACCAGGTAGAGCACCCATGGGACGATCCTAATCAAAACCTGAGTCAAAGTCAAGAATGACCCTACAACCAGAGCAAAAGAAGGAACATGAAAAGATGAATTGCTAAAAGTGCCTCGACTATCGACTGGGAGGGAAAACCATTAGTTGTAAGAACATGGACATGCGAATCTAGAAGTTGAATGGAGGATAAACTGGAAAAATCATAAGCCATATGAAAAGTGGTCTCTTAGTACGAGAAGAATCGGCTGCAAAACCTGTCTATGGAGAACCGAAAGAAGTAGGTAGCAGACACCGAAGTCGCATAATATTTAGCTTAGTCAGGGCGCAACTAAAGAGGCCGATGAAGAAGCATCGGGTGATGAAGAACCAAAAGTAGTAAGTATGTGTCGAAGTTGTGCAATCTCCTGCATGGTGTCGGTGAAAGACATTGCTGAATTGGTCGAAATAGAATCACCAGAAGAGGAGGTGGTGTAGCACGACTAGCACCTGTTGAAGAAGTCGGTGGATGAGACGAGGTCTTAGGCACACAAGCACCATGTGAGATTGCAAGGGAGTCATAGTACTGAGGTCTAGCACCAAGTAGAGCACCCGTGTGACGATCCTAATCAGAACATGACTCAAAGTCGAGAATGACCCTACAATTCGAGTAAAAAAATCTAACCACCTGAAATGAGCTGCATTGTAAGTCGAGTACAGGAGCAAATAGAAGGAACATGAAAAGATGAAGTGGAGTGCCTCGACTATCGACTGGGAGGGAAGACCATTAACAGTAAGAACATGAACAGGAGAATCTAAAGGCTTAATGGAGGATAAACTGGAAGAACCATAAGCCATATGAAAAGACGCTCTAGTACCAAGGATCAATGTAGGTGTGTCTGATTTTGTAAAAAGTGGGCTCTTAGTACCCGAAGAATCAGTAGCAAAACTTGTCTATGGAGAACGAAACGACGCAGGTAACAGGCACCGAAGTATCGTAATCTTTAGCGTAGTCAGGGCTCAACTAAGGAGGTCGACGAAGAAGCATCAGGCGTTGAAAACCAGAAGCAGTAAGTAGGTGTCGAAGTTGTGCAATATCCTATGCAGTGAAGGACATTGCTGAAGTGGTTGTGGCGCCCCGCCTGAATACCACTGTACCCAGACGGTCACCGCACACACCAGCCCACGAAAATCACTCTGCCATGTGCTCTTACAACAAGTATCATGAACACAGACATTTCTATTAATGGATATATCAGTCTTACATGATATATTACAAGGGTGATGGCAGCGAAAAAGCTCTATCTATGGCAGCATGGTCTTGATGCGGCTCCAATCCACAGGGATCTGACTGGGTTACTCTTCTAGCATGTGAACACTCCGGCTCCTCGCTAGTGGATGTCGGATCCTTAGGTGAACCTGGCCACATTGAAGGCCGCTGAGTACTTTTGAATGTACTCGCAAGCAAACCAAACCAACATATACACCAAGCAATGCAATCCATGGCATTCAAGCATGTACTTATTATCTTAACAGTATTACCTATCAGGTTATGGCAGGATTATCTAGCAAGATTAATCATCTAGCAACATTAATTATCATGTCATAACCGGATTATCTAGCAATATTATATCATAACAGGATTATCTAGCATGATAACTATCAAAGTAACTGTGGTATGAAGATAAAGCATATCAAGTAGTTAATCCAAACGCGATCCAAATCAAATCCAAGTCATGTGGTCATCCGACCACTCATCCCATAGCCATCGCATGGCCAACATCATATACCTGACATCATCCGATGTCCATGCATCTGCACTATAAGTCTGACAAATCATACCTTTCTTTGGTTCGGTATTAACATCATAAGGTTTGTTGCTACAGACTCGACACAGACCAAATAGTGTGACCTAGTACGAACTATGTCCCATGACCGAGGACGTGGCTATTCGAATAGATTTACACTCTGCAGAGGTTGCGCACTTTACCCACACCATGGAGCTCCCGGCCTCGTACTTAGTACATGTTCCCATTCGGGTGAACCGATGCTACTCCAACAAAACTTGCCTATTGCCTGGCACTCTTACGGTCCCACCGACAATCATACCCTCCCAGGGTCATGTCCTGGGTGGCCCCTGTGTCACCCCGTGACACCTGCCACAGTCGTGGCCAAACTAAACTGTCCCAAACGGGGACCACGCGCAAACAAACAACTGGGCTCACAAGGTTATCGCCGCCTACCGGGCCAGGGTAGCGCGCACGCATAACCTTCCCTATTTGGTGGTACCAACAAGAGGCAGGACAATAGACCAAGCTAGGGCCATCCCATACCGGCAAATGTGGCTGCACTTGATGAGCTCGGTTCGGTGGCACTATGGCTCGATCCAGTCGACGGAGGAGGTTGTTGTCATTAAGTCACATTCTTATAATTGCCATAACAACAGTAATGCATGATGGAAACATAACAACCTATCTCCATGTTATCACCTATGAGTCACTAGTGCGATAATATAATGAGCATTGGCATGTAATGTAAATAGCAAATTCAAATGAGCAGGAGTTTAATTATTTCTATCACACGCATATTCATTAATTAAACACGCAAGAATAACATAGAGCAATGCTTTAGGGCATATATCAGATGGTCGGCTTGCCTGGGGGTCGATGAATTCGCCGGAGAGAAGTGCGGTCACCTCACGGAAAATTTGCCGGAAAGGATTCTCTCTCGGAGGGGCTGATATAGGGCAGGGGCAAACTGGTCATTTTCAGAAAGTGTCAACATGTGAAAGTGAGGTCATCGGAACGGGCTCGACGAGCTGAAGACGTGGGCGTTGGATTCACCTGAATCGGAGTTGCGAGCAAAAAGATACGAGGGTTTTTCTGCCAGGGACCTATCTGTAAAGAAAATATTTACATCTGGGTCCCTGACAGCACTGCGGCCGGCGCCTTCTCCGTAAATACGCTTTCCAGTAGGGAAAACGTACTGTAGCCCGAGTACGCTTTCTCTGATTGAAAACGTATCGCCGTGGAGTACGCTTCCCTCAACCGATAGCGTAAGCAGCCGGGGGCGCCTCCACTTATCCGAGCTGGCGGGTGGGGCCACCCCTTTCGGTCGCCGATAGGTGGGGTCCATGGGAGCTCTCTCTCTCCCTCCTTCTACTCTTCTTCTTCCCCCGACGCGCACGCGCAGAGCCGAGAGAGGTCGCCGGCGCCGGCGTTCGTCCGGCCGACTCCGGCCATCCCCGGTGGAGCTCGGACCACCGGAGTGACCCCCGCGACGTGGCGCATCCATCCCTCTACTCCACGCACGCCGAGAAGCTCCGGGCCAGGCGAGGCTTCGGCTGCGACGAACGGCAGTGCTGGCCAGATCGAGCCCGAGGCCATGGGCGGCTCCGGAGCACAATGGAGACGGGGAGCGAGTCGCGGTGGTGGGGGTGGTCGGCTACGGCGGCTAGGGCAGCAATGGCGGCCGGGGATGAGAGAATTTAGGCGAGAGAGGGCGGCGGCCATGGCGGCAGTGATAGGCAAGGAGAGGTCCTCGGGCTAAAATGAGAGGCCGGGGAGGTAGCTGGGAGGGAGAGGAGGCCGATGCGGGGGTTGGGATGCTCGGGGAAGGCTCTGGCCATGGCTATTTATAGCCGGCCAAGACAGGCGGATGAGGACGGCCGCGGTGGCATCCTCATCCCCGCACTGGAGCTCCGACGAGGTGGCAGACGAGGAGAGGTGCCGACCTGACGTGGGCAGAGGGAGGGGACGGCTCGGGGAGGAAGAGGATAGTAGGGGGGAAGACGACGACGTTCACGCGCGGTATAGTACTACGGCGGCGCTCGCCGTGGCGTGGAGAAGAAGAAATCGGAGAGGAGAAGGTGCGGGAGAGGGGTACGTGGGTGGTGCGGAGTCACTAGACATGTTTGGGCAAGCAGGGACAGGCCGGAGACGACCGGACAGAGCTGACAAAGTGCAGAGCACCCTTTCTGCACGGTGGCTGCGTGGTCACCACGCGCACTACGAGCTCTGGCACTTTCCTGCCTGTCCAACCTTGTCAAACAGGTGCACCACTGCTCAAATAGACAAAATGGATCATTGGAGAAGCCAGGAAAGGTCTAGGTGGGTCGAGGGGATCCAGAAAAGGTTCTGGACAGAAACTTGGGGCGGAAGTTGTGGTCAGAAAAAATATGCCAACGAGCTGGGAAAGTTTTCACAGGGAAATGTGGTAGGAAGGACTAGGTTCTGGTAAAATTTGAGGCCATTTGGACCAAGTTTGCATATACTTCCTTTGCAATGCAAATTCTGGTCCAGAAAAATGGATTTTGATGTTGTGCTCAACTGGCTGAATGGAATGAGCTGAATTTTTGTGGACAGTGATGATTTGGAAATATGGAGGTGCTGGCAAAATTTTAGCTCATTTGGAAGTGCCAAGGTGGTACTTCCGTCACAGAGCTAGAATCTGGACAGAAACTTGATGGAATTTTTGGGAGAAATTGGCTAGATAAAATGATGTGAATTTTGGCATACTCACATCATATATGGAATTTGAGGTCCTGGATTAATTTCATGATTTTTGAAGCAATAGAAAATATAGTTGCTTCACAACCTCAAAATAAGTCCAGAAATAAGAACTGGATGATGCTCTCAAAATTTGATCTGTGGAACTTGAGTTCTTGCTGGAAATGGTGAAGATATGGATAGGAGAAGCTCCACAAATTATTTGCGATTTTTCCTGGCTACCAAAATGGTAGTTCCTTTGGGAAGTGCTCAAAGTGCAATATTGGCTTTAAATAGAAAAAGGCAATTTCCCTTATTTAATTATAGCCAATATTTTTATGGGAGTTCAATATGATCACAAAGAATATCTCCACCAGTTTTCATAAACTTTGGAGATGGATAGATATTTTCCTGGATTTAATTCCTTTAACTGGAAGAAAAAGGAATTAATTATAAATGAAAAATATTGCAAATGACTTGGCAATATTTTTGCATATCCAGAGTTTATAGATGTGGGATGATCACTGGGAAAAGTTTGGGAGGCAATAGATCAAAGGAAATTGGGGTTCCTTTGTAACTGAAGGAATTAGGGTTTCCCTTCCGGGAACTCGGAAGGTAGGGTTTCGGCGGCAAAAAATCCTGAGAATAAATCTTGGATGGAAAGGTGGACTGGAGAGAATCTCTGGTCTGATAGGAAAGGCAAAGCTAAATGACCATCTTTATATACCCAAGAGCGAGGGAAAAAGCAATAACACCGAAAAAAAGACGGGAGTCAAATCCCGCGAAGGAAAAAAAAACAAGGAGCGAAAACCTGGGTGTCACAAACCTACCCCCCTTAAGAAAATCTTGTCTTCGAGATTTCTGGGCTTACCTTCCAGCTAAGGGGACATTACCTGTGTGCGACTTGGATCCATCAGCTATCTTGTCTTCATTGGTTTACTGACCTTTTAACTGCCTCTTTTGATGGCTCAGGTGCTGTCTTTTTCAGACGGCTGCATTGAATCCTTCTCTTTCCTGTCAGGCAAACCCTTTGTGCTGGCAGTTTGTTGGCTGGGGTGGGTGGGTAGCTCCGAGTATCGACAAATAGTCTGGTTTCCATGGCCTGGGACTAGCTGCTTCGGGATTTATCCCGATACTTCATACACTGACTGCCAAGGGCGAGACATTCTTTCTGGGTACCGGACTCACGTGCTCGTATGGCCTGGAGTGGCTAGGAGTGGCTCTCTTTTGCCTTGTCAGAATTCTCAATCTGGCTGTGGGTTCTATACGGATGCTTTCTTCCTGTCACTTGCATTCTGACTTCGTTCTCAGGAGGTTCCCAACTGAAATGTCGGGCACGATCACAAAGTAATCATAGACGGTAATCTCTGAGGTGGCTCTGCCATATATAGCCTCTGTAGTCCTTGTTATAACCATCGTGATGAACATAATATGGCTAGCATCCGGTGTATCTTTCGGAGCATAGCCTCTTATCTTGGCCCGTATTCAGGATGAATGCGGCAAGCTCACTTGTAACCACAAATAGTGCATTGTTGTGGCCGCATATGCAAGAGTCTGACAAAGATTGATAATATTACCTTGTCTGTGAAATTTCATTTTATTGACCATCATGAAGGTGGTTTGTCCGAAACTTCATTGTTCTTGGGGGTTCCTTTTGGGGAACTTGTCATGACCTGCCAACACGGCTCCTTGGTCGTATATCCTGCTTGCTGGGCTTGTACTCACAACTTACTCTTGCATATCTGGTAGGGATTGTTGTGTTCATATCCTTCTTTGAAGTATGGGGCCGATGTTTCTCTGAACACATTCATTCCCGTGTACGAGTGGCTCGCATGAACTGATCCACTGGACTGCATGCTCACAACATATGTAGGGGTAGGATAAATCCTTTCATATCCACTGAGTTCTGAAGCAGACGTGTGCCCGGACTAGTTCGTGTTTTCAACAAGCTTGTTATGGGCACGATGGCGTATTGAAGAAGGTTGAATTCCTTATGCTCGAACCTTCTGCCAAGGTGGCGTGCCGAAGAAGCCTGGGTGTCGTACCCCAGAAGTTTCCCCTCAGGTTGCTTACTGGGGAAGGTCAGATGCCTTATGCTGGGAGCTTTCCACGGTAGCACGCTAAGGAAGATGGGAGTGCCGTATCCCAGAAGATTTTCTCACCAAGTGGCATAGCGAGGAAGACTGGGAGTCTTACATCGTAAGCTCTTCCCGATAGCTTGCGGAGGAAGGCTGGGTTTCTTGTACCGAAAGCCTTGCATTGTGATGCACAGTCGGACCTGTGGCCGGTTCTGGTTTCCTTCCGTAGTATCCAGAATTTATCCATAGCCGAGCCAACACTTGGTATAGACCGTACCTTGACTGAAGATATTCCGTTGGTTATGCACACCGCTTGTCCTTCGGCTGGTCCGATCATTGTTGTTATACAGGTTGCACAACTGATGCCGACTTTATATTGATAATTAATTCAAAATACCCTTTGTATTCAAACCAAGTGTTGCCGGTAGTAAGTAGTTGACGGATAATTCCATTCGATTTAGCTGAGCCTCCAGGTGTTTGAAATTCTCATTGATTCTGGGCAGCCGTGAACTTATCCATATTTATTGCAGACCTTACTCACCATGCCTAGAATTTTATATATGCATCGAAAAATTCCTGAATATGCTTGGAAATTTGTATCAACATACCAGAGTGTTGTTGTTGCTCTCGGCATCTTCACATTATGGCTTCCGGAGGTAATAAATGATTCTTGAGTCCATTGAGAAAGACTCAAGGTTCATCCCTGAAATAATCCCTTGTGTCGAGGACGTAATCATTTGTCCCTGCTGGTGTCCATTCCTGATAGCTCATCTCATTGTTCCTTAGGTATGATCAATTCTGCGGCAAACTCTCTCAGTATATTCCGGTCTTGTCTGTGGCACGCAGAATCTGCTTCTGACCCATTCTTCATTCTTGGTAGATCCGGTGATAATGTTCTGAATATCGAGCAGTTAGCTTGGCTTGGCTCTTACTGAATTTGGATTATTGGGTATTATCCAAGTTGTATGCTGGTCTTCTTGCTGATGGATCCAGTCGGAGCAAGAGAACGAAGTCGACAAGAGAAGTAAGAACCGCGAAAAAACCAAAAAATCAAATAAAGCTCAAATTTTGCGGACCTTTCACATGTGGCCAAAGATTCACTAGTATAACTAATATAGCGCACTCGGTGTACCTCTAAGGATTTAGAAGCATAACCACACAATGCTCCTGGTAGCAATTGGTGTTAAGCTCCTACTACTTCCTTAGGGAACATCAAACTCGACGCACGACCATAGCCAAAGTGGCTTAGTCAACGCTCCTAGGGTTGACGGGAAGAGATGGAATTTATAGGCGTTTCCCAAAGGAAACTAGATTTGAGAAGAGAAATGCCATGGTTAGCAAGCAAGGTAGGGATATCTGGTTTACCTAGGGGTTCAAGGCTCACGGGTCATTGCCTGGTGTGGACTTTTCACACCGTAGGCAAAGGCCATGAGAGTTGGGGTCTGATGGAGCCAAAAGCCTATGGGGTTGCCTTATGATCAATAGTAGCCGTGCCTGTCTAGCAAAGATGGCTGAGATCCATCTAGGCTTTCTACTGAGCAAAAGACAATGGAAGCTGGCTAGGGTAACCTACGGTCAGCCTGGCTCTGATACCATCCATTGTGGCGCCCCGCCTGAATACCACTGTAGCCAGACGGTCATCGCACACACCAGCCCAGGAAAATCACTCTGGCATGTGCTCTTACAAAAAGTATCATGAACACAGACATTTCTATTAATGGATATATCAGTCTTACATGATATATTACAAGGGTGATGGCAGCGGAAAAGCTCTATCTAAGGTAGCATGGTCTTGATGCGGCTCCAATCCACAGGGATCTGACTGAGTTACTCTTCTAGCCTGCGAACACTCCGGCTCCTCGCTAGTGGACGTCGGATCCTTAGGTGAACCTGGCCACATTGAAGGCCGCTGAGTACTTTTGAATGTACTCGCAAGCAAACCAAACCAACATATACACCAAGCAATGCAATCCATGGCATTCAAGCATGTACTTATTATCTTAACAGTATTACCTATCAGGTTATGGCAGGATTATCTAGCAAGATTAATCATCTAGCAACATTAATTATCATGTCATAACAGGATTATCTAGCAATATTATATCATAACAGGATTATCTAGCATGATAACTATCAAAGTAACTGTGGTATGAAGATAAAGCATATCAAGTAGTTAATCCAAACCCGATCCAAATCAAATCCAAGTCATGTGGTCATCCGACCACTCATCCCATAGCCATCGCATGGCCAACATCATATACCTGGCATCATCCGATGTCCTTGCATCTGCACTATAAGTCTAACAAATCATACCTTTCTTTGGTTCGGTATTAACATCATAAGGTTTGTTCCTCCAGACTCGACACAGACCAAATAGTGTGACCTAGTACGAACTATGTCCCATGACCGAGGACGCGGCTATTCGAATAGATTTACACTCTGCAGAGGTTGCGCACTTTACCCACACCATGGAGCTCGCGGCCTCGTACTTAGTACATGTTCCCATTCGGGTGGACCGGTGCTGCTCCAACAAAACTTGCCTATTGCCTGGCACTCTTATGGTCCCACCGACAATCATACCCTCCCAGGGTCATGTCCTGGGTGGCCCCTGTGTCACCCCGTGACACCTGCCACCGTCGTGGCCAAACTAAACTGTCCCAAACGGGGACCGCGTGCAAACAAACAACTGGGCTCACAAGGTTATCGCCGCCTACCGGGCCAGGGTAGCGCTCACGCATAACCTTCCCTATTTGGTGGTACCGGCAAGAGTCAGGACAATAGAACAAGCCAGGGCCGTCCCATACCGGCAAATGTGGCTGCACTTGATGAGCTCGGTTCGGTGGCACTATGACTCGATCCAGTCGACAGAGGAGGTTGTTGTCATTAAGTCACATTCTTATAATTGCAATAACAACAGTAATGCATGATGGAAACATAACAACCTATCTCCATGTTGTCACCTACGAGTCGCTAGTGCGATAATATAATGAGCACTAGCATGTAATGTAAATAGCAAATTCAAATGAGCAGGAGTTTAATTATTTCTATCACATGCATATTCATTAATTAAACACGCAAGAATAACACAGAGCAATGCTTTAGGGCATATATCAGATGGTCGGCTTGCCTGGGGGTCGATGAATTCACCGGAGAGAAGTGCGGTCACCTCGCGGAAAATTTGCCGGAAAGGATTCTCTCTCGGAGGGGCTGATATAGGGCAGGGGCAAACTGGTCATTTTCAGAAAGTGTCAACATGTGAAAGTGAGGTCATCGGAACGGGCTCGACGATCTAAAGACGTGGGCGTTGGATTCACCTGAATCGGAGTTGCGAGCAAAAAGATACGAGGGTTTTTCTGCCAGGGAACTATCTGTAAAGAAAATATTTGCATCTGGGTCCCTGACAGCACTGCGGCCGGCGCCTTCTCCGGAAATACGCTTTCCAGTAGGGAAAACGTACTGTAGCCCGAGTACGCTTTCTCTGATTGAAAACGTATCGCCGTGGAGTACGCTTCCCTCAACCGAAAGCGTAAGCGGCCGGGGGTGCCTCCACTTATCCGAGCTGGCGGGTGGGGCCACCCCTTTCGGTCGCCGACAGGTGGGGTCCATGGGCGCTCTCTCTCTCCCCCCTTCTTCTCTTCTTCTTCCCCCGACGCGCACGCGCAGAGCCGAGAGAGGTCGCCGGCGCCGGCGTTCGTCCGGCCGACTCCGGCCATCCCCGGTGGACGGCAGTGATGGCCAGATCGAGCCCGAGGCCATGGGCGGCTCCGGAGCACAATGGAGACGGGGAGCGAGTCGCGGTGGTGGGGGTGGTCGGCTACGGCGGCTAGGGCAGCAATGGCGGCCTGGGATGACAGAATTTAGGCGAGAGAGGGCGGCGGCCATGGCGGTAGTGAGAGGCGAGGAGAGGTCCTCGGGCTAAAATGAGAGGCCGGGGAGGTAGCTGGGAGGGAGAGGAGGCCGCTGCGGGGGTTGGGATGCTCGGGGAAGGCTCTGGCCATGGCTATTTATAGCCGGCCGAGACAGGCGGATGAGGACAGCCGCGGTGGCATCCTCATCCTTGCACAGGAGCTCCGACGAGGTGGCAGACAGGGAGAGGTGCCGACCTGACGTGGGCAGAGGGAGGGGACGGCTCGGGGAGGAAGAGGATTGTAGGGGGGAAGACGACGACGTTCACGCGCGGTACAGTACTACGGCGGCGCTCGCCATGGCGTGGAGAAGAAGAAATCGGAGAGGAGAAGGTGCGGGAGAGGGGTACGTGGGTGGTGCGGAGTCGCTGGACATGTTTGGACAAGCAGGGACTGGCCGGAGACGACCGGACGGAGCTGACAAAGTGCAGAGCACCGTTTCTGCACGGTGGCTGCGTGGTCACCACGCGCACTATGAGCTCTGGCACTTTCCTGCCTGTCCAACCTTGTCAAACAGGTGCACCACTGCTCAAATAGACAAAATGGATCATTGGAGAAGCCAGGAAAGGTCTAGGTGGGTCGAGGGGATCCAGAAAAGTTTCTGGACAGAAACTTGGGGAGGAAGTTGTGGTCAGAAAAAATATGCCAACGAGCTGGGAAAGTTGTCACAGGGAAATGTGGTAGGAAGGACTAGGTTCTGGTAAAATTTGAGGCCATTTGGACCAAGTTTGCATATACTTCCTTTGCAATGCAAATTCCGGTCCAGAAAAATGGATTTTGATGTTGTGCTCAACTTGCTGAATGGAATAAGCTGAATTTTTGTGGAGAGTGATGATTTGAAAATATGGAGGTGCTGGCAAAATTTTAGCTCATTTGGAAGTGCCAAGGTGGTACTTCCTTCACAGAGCTAGAATCTAGACAAAAACTTGATGGAATTTTTGGGAGAAATTGGCTAAATAAAATGATGTGAATTTTGGCATACTCACATCATATATGGAATTTGAGGTCCTGGATTAATTTCAAGATTTTTGAAGCAATATAAAATATAGTTGCTTCACAACCTCAAAATAAGTCCAGAAATAAGAACTGGATGATGCTCTCAAAATTTGATCTGTGGAACTTGAGTTCTTGCTGGAAATGGTGAAGATATGGATAGGAGAAGCTCCACAAATTATTTCGGATTTTTCCTGGCAACCAAAATGGTAGTTCCTTTGGAAAGTGCTCAAAGTGCAATATTGGCTTTAAATAGGAAAATGCAATTTCCCTTATTTAATTATAGCCAATATTTTTATGCGAGTTCAATATGATCACAAAGAATATCTCCACCAGTTTTCATAACCTTTGGAGATGGATAGATATTTTCCTGGATTTAATCCCTTTAACTGGCAGAAAAAGGAATTAATTTTAAATGAAAAATATTGCAAATGACTTGGCAATATTTTTGCATATCCAGAGTTTATAGATGTGGGATGATCACTGGGAAAAGTTTGGGAGGCAATAGATCAAAGGAAATTGGGGTTCCTTTGTAACTGAAGGAATTAGGGTTTCCCTTCCGGCAACTCGGAAGGTAGGGTTTCGGCGGCAAAAAATCCTGAGAATAAATCTTGGATGGCAAGGTGGACTGGAGAGAATCTCTGGTCTGATAGGAAAGGCAAAGCTAAATGACCATCTTTATATACCCAAGAGCGAGGGAAACCCAATAACACCGAAAAAAAGACGGGAGTCAAATCCCGCGAAGGGAAAAAAACAAGGAGCGAAAACCAGGGTGTCACAGTGGTGGACGTAGAATCACCAGAAGAGTCGGTGTAGCACGACTAGTACCGGTTGTAGAAGTCGGTAGATGAGACGAGGTCTTAGGCGTAGATTAGGAGGTCTCGGGTTCTCTCCCCTTCCAATACCTCCCTTGCATTCTCTGTTCCTCGTCGATCCGGCTTGGGATCGTTTCGCTGTTTGCGTGTTCTTTGCCATGAACTTGATCCAACATCCCACATTGCGCTTGCCCTGGCGACACGTAGAAACGTGTTCTCGGAATCTTTGTCTCGTGGGTGATCCAGGGGTGGTGCCGACTGCTGGTGTCCAGAAGGGAAACACGGGATGTGCGATCGAGTCACATAACAACTTGCAGCTAGGCAAAGGATGCCCAACCGGATTAGTAGGGAGTGGAGAGTGCACGTCATGTGTGAGGAAGGGGTGAAAACGCTGTCAGGAGCGGAGGAAAGGTGAAGCAAGTCAAGCTCCCAAAGGCCCTAGGAGTCATAGTACTGAGTGCAAGCACCAGGTAGGGCACCCGTGGGACGATCCTAATCAGAACATGAGTCAAAGTCGAGAATGACCCTACAACCAGAGCAAAAGAAGGAACATGAAAAGATGAATTGCTAAGGGTGGCTCGACTATCGACTGGGAGGGAAGACCATTAGTAGTAAGAACATGAACATGAGAATCTACAGGTTGAATGGAGGATAAACTGGAAGAATCATAAGCCATATGAAAAGACACTCTAGTACCAAGGATCAATACAGCTGTGTCTGATTTTGTAAAAAGTGGTCTCTTAGTACCAGAATGAGTTGCAAAACCTGTCTATACAGAACCAAAAGAAGCAGGTAGTGGACACCGAAGTCGCATAATCTTTAGCTTAGTCAGGGCTCAACTAAAGAGGTCGACGAAGAAGCATCGGGTGATGAAGAACCAAAAGTAGTAACTAGGTGTCGAAGTGATGCAATCTCCTGCGTGGTGTCGGTGAAGGACATTGCTGAAGTGGTCGACATAGAATCACCAGAAGAGGAGTTGGTGTGGCACGACTAGTACCTGTTCTAGAAGTCGGTGGATGAGACAAGGTCTTAGGCACACAAGCACCATGTGTGATTGCAAGGGAGTCATAGTACTGAGGGCTAGCACCAAGTAGATCTCCCGTGTGACGATCCTAATCAGAACATTTGTCAAAGTCGAGAATGGCCCTACAACTCGAGTAAAAAAATCTAACCTCCTGAAATGAGCTGGCAGTGTAAGTCGAGTACAAGAGCAAAGAGAAGGAACATGAAAAGATGAAGTGCTAAGAGTGCCTCGACTATCGACTGGGAGCAAAGACCATTAACAGTAAGAACATGAATAGGAGAATCTAGAGGCTTAATGGTGGATAAACTGGAAGACTCATAAGCCATATGAAAAGACGCTCTAGTACCAAGGATCAATGTAGGTGTATCTGATTTTGTAAAAAGTGGTCTCTTATTACCAGAAGAATCAGTAGCAAAACTTGTCTATGGAGAACAAAACGAAGCAGGTAATAGACACCGAAGTCGCATATTCTTTAGTTTAGTTAAGGCTCAACTAAAGAGGTTGACGAAGAAGCATCGGGTGATGAACCAAAAGTCGTAAGTTGGTGTCGAAGTCGTGCAATCTCCTGCGTGGTGTCAGTGAAGGACATTGCTGAAGTGGTCGCCATAGAATCAGCAGAAGAGGGGGTGGTGTAGCACGACTAGTGCCGGTTGTAGAAGTCGGGGGATGAGATGAGGTCTTAGGCACACAAGCACCATGTGCGATTGCAAGGGAATCATTGTAGTAAGGGCTAGCACCAAGTAGAGCACCCGTGTGACGATCCTAATCAGGACATAGTCAGAGTCGAGAATGACCCTACAGCTCGAGTAAAAAAATCTAACCAACTGAAATGAGCTGCATTGTAAGTCGAGTACAGGAGCAAAGAGAAGGAACATGAAAAGATGAAGTGCTTAGAGTGCCTTCACTATCGACTAGGAGGGTAGACCATTAACAGTGAGAGCATGAACAGGAGAATCTAGAGCCTTAATGGAGGATAAACTGGAAGAATCATAAGCCATATGAAAAGACGCCTTAGTACCAGAAGAATCAGTAGCAAAACCTATCTATGGAGAACAAAACGAAGGAGGTAACAGACGCCGAAGTCGCGTAATCTTTAGCTTAGTCAGAGCTCAACTGAAGAGCTCGACGAAGAAGCATCGGGCGATGAAAACCAGAAGCAGTAAGTAGGTGTCGAAGTCGTGCAATATCCTGCGCAGTGAAGGACATTGCTGAAGTGGTCGACGTAGAATCACCAGAAGAGGTGGTGTGGCACGACTAGTACCAGTTGTAGAAGTCGGTAGATGAGACGAGGTCCTTAGGCGTAGATTAGGAGCTCTCGGGTTCTCTCCCCTTCCAATACCTCCCATGCATTCTCTGTTCCTCGCCAATCCGGCTTGGCATCCTTTCGTTGTTTGCGTGTTCTTTACCACGAACTTGATCCAACATCCCACGTTGCGCTCCTGCCCTTGGCAACAGGTAGCAACGTGTTCTCGGACTCTTTGTCTCGTGGGTGTTACAGGGGTGGTGCTGACTGCTGGTGTCCAGAAGGGAAACACGGGATGTGAGATCGAGTCACATAGCAACTTGCAGCTAGGCAAAGGATGCCCAACCAGATTAGCAGGGAGCGGAGAGTGCACGTCAGGTGTGTGGAAGGGGTGAAAACGCTGTCAGGAGCGGAGGAAAGGTGAAGCAAGTCAAGCTCCCAATGGCCCTAGGAGTCATAGTACTGAGGGCTAGCACCAGGTAGAGCACCCGTGGGACGATCCTAATCAGAACTTTCGCGAACAACTTGGCGAAGAGATGAATTAAGTTGATCTGCCGGAAATCTTGCAACGTCGAGGCGTCGGGTCATTTGGGAAGAAGCGTGATGAACGCCTCGTTCTATTTCTGGAATACACAACCATTCAGGGAGTACAACTTGTCGATGGCGGCGCGAAAATCCTCCTTAATCATTGACCAATAGCTGCATAGAAATTCCGCTGTAAAGCCATCGGGGCCGTGTGCTTTGCCGAACGGCAGGCTCTTAATTGCCGTGCAGATCTCATTCTCAGAGAAGGGGTTCTTTAGGGCCGAGAGGTCAAACGTACCTGGGTGGATCTCGGGAAGATTGATGGAGGAGGCGCGCGCGTCGGCAGTGCCAAGGATGGCAGAGAAGTGCTAGAACGCGGCCGCAGCCATGGCATCAGGCTCAGAGATGGTGTTATTCTCCACCTGCAAGGAGAAGATGTGGTTCTTCTGCTTCCTGTGAGACGCATGGATCTGGAGAAAGACGGACCTCGCCTCTCCTTTTTGAGCGAGGAGAATCGGGTGCGTTGGCGAGTAATGGAGCGATCGAGGCTTGCTAGGCCAAGGTACGCCGCCTGGAGGTTACAACGTACCACCGGGGCGGGGGGCGGGGGGCGGGGACAGGAGCAAGCAAGGCCTAGGTCTCAAGGAGGCGCGACGTAGCGCATGGCGTGCCGCAGCCGCTGTCGACGCCCACCGGAACGGTCCACCCGAAGAAATATGCGAAAGCGGGCATCACATCTTCCGCGAGAGGCCTCTTGAAGAGGCTGGCGTACTTAGCAAGCATCTCATCAGTCATGGTGGCCAATGTTTTTATGGCGTAACGCATTTTATGGCGACCGACCCCCTTCATAACATTACAACGCTTATGGCATATGGCGTGGCGACATCATAGACACAACCTTACGGTGAATGATAGCAAATTAAATCACAACTTCATAGTCTTGCTGTAATATGTATGACAACAAACTGAAGCACCAGATGAGTTGTACATGACTACATACAAAGCAGTCTACAGTCTACACTCTACACTACATATAGCAGCAGGCATCAGGCATCACATATTCACTTATTCAGAACAGAGAGGAAGAAACAGAGCACACGCATGAGGAGGAAGAGCAAGGAGAAGGAGAGGGGGGAGCCGGGGAGGTACTTGATGCACTTAGCAGACCCACGGTGGTGCCGGATTGGAGCCGAGTCGCTGCCCTGTAGCTGGATCTAGAGGGGAAAGGAGGCTGGCGGGAGGAGGGGAAAAGGGGATGGCGGGAGGAGGGGAAAGAGGGGGTGGCGGGAGGAGGGGATCGTGGCAGGGGTGGAGAGCAGGTGGTGCGGCGGATGCTGGAGCTTGTTTTCTGGTCGCCGGAGAGGACAAGGTCGAGGACTCGAGGTACTCACCCTGCCATGGCCGCTCTCTCCCTCTCCCTCTCCCTCCCTCTCTTTCTCTCTCTCTCTCTCTCTCTCTCTCTCTCGCCAATTTCTCCCGCCGCTCGCTGCTGGTTCCGTGCGCGCTAGCTCTCCTAGTCGCCCATGGCGTCTTGTTTAGGATATGGCGGGCAAAATCGCGTCATATGGACGACATATGGATGCCACGCTTATATGACGGACGCCATAGACCAAAAGAATTGCGAGGCTGGACGCTACACCCTGGGACCGCGCCACACCTTTATATCGTAGCTATAGCGACGAGATAGCGACGCCATAGAAACATTGATGGTGGCACCCTCCTCAAGTAGCCCGAGACGGCGTAGAAGGACCTGCTTGGCCATGAGCTCGGAATTGAGGCCTCGATCTGCCTTCGCAATCCGAAAACTGCAGCGAGGCGTGAAATTTGGCGTCAGCTCCTTACGGTGGCGATGAGGGGTAGCGAGAATTGGGGCCGGCCGCAGCTGGACGGCGTGGATGAATCCGGCTAGGGACGGACGACTCGCAGTGGCTGGGTCGTCGAGGGCAGCATTTTGCATGGCTGGGCGGGGCCCATCGCCGTCTCCACCAACAGCAGGGCCGAGTGCATGGAGGGACACATGCATGGCTTGGTGGGACCCGGCTCCCATGATGGACGTGGTCATGTCACGTGAAACAGGCTCGGAGGAATCAGCCAGGGGGGACTCATCTGGACAGGTGTCATGCACTGCCACGGGAGAAGGACAGGCAGCCGGATCAGAGGTGTGTGTGTGGGGGGTGGGGGGATTTGGTTTCTTCGAAATGAGTAATTGGTACTCCTTCTGTACTTTAGTGATCTATAAACGCTCTTATATTAGTTTACGGAGAGAGTACATGTTTTGGTGTAGGAAAAAATTTATTCTGTCATAGTTACAGTTCTGAATGTAGAAGCAGGCTGGAGCATGGTCAGGAATCATCTCATGGTCTTCTCTGTAAAGTTTTGAATTTATGGCTTACGTATTCTGTTCATGCCCTGCTCCCTTCTTCCCCGTCGGAAGTGAGATCTTGAGGTCCACCAAGCTTGACATTGATTTGGATGGCTTTAGAGACTGATGATATACCCTGTACACAATGCGCTGAGAGCATGGAAGAAAGATCAGTTTAGCATTCAAATTTTACAGTAAGGTATGTGATTATTGATACTGTGGCAGGCTGTACACGTACACTCCCATATACATGGACCGTGGAATTGGAGTGTGATTGTTGACCCACATATTCACAATTCTGAAGCAACAGAACTGCAGTTAGCTCACAAAAAAGTATCATCTTCTGTTTACTAAAAGATGAGAGTGAAAGACTTTGGCGAATGATTATTTCAGCAAAGGCATGGTTAATTTATTTAGGAGTATTTTAAATGATTTTTAAAGAGATTCTGGAAAACCATCCTGGTCTGCAGTTCGTGAAGAGCACAACTGAATTTCAAGAAAGTTATGATAAACTATCTTAGCCATGTTGTGATCTTCTATCCTGCCTAATGTGTTACTTCTTTATTCCAAGCACAAAGCAAAAATGGTGGAGAGAGAAAAACAGTTAAATTTGGTGTTTAGTATAGTTACAGTTAGTTTTCTATTTGCTGCAGTTTTAGTGAAATTTTCGCTCACCTATCTTCACATAGTAAATACTGCTTTCTATTGATGCTGTAATTTTGTCAGTATAGTCCCACCATGCCACTGCAGTTTACATAATCAAAGTTCAATTTTTGTCAGTATAGTCCCACCATGAGAAACTGGAGGTTATATACTTATTTCCATTGGTAATGATGTCACTTCCACCAGTGTAACAAACATTCGGACTGGACCCTAGCTTTAGTAGTATGACTTCAGAAAGAGAAGGATGGGGCTATTTCCTGCTTTGCTAGAACATAGGACTAATATGTTCATTTGTGCATTACAGTTTTGTAGATATTATTTTCAATCATTCTGTTTGGCTGCCATTTTTGTGTTTTGATGCCCTTCTAAAGTGGTGCATTTTGAAAACTTAGGAACCACCTATCAAATATTTTACCGCTGGTGTCTTCATTATTATCTTGATGGAAATGACATGAAGGCTCAACTAACTCTTCATAACAAATGGACTGAAATAATGCAGGTACTCTCCGTCTGATGTTTCTCATAGTTGTTTTTTAACATGCTGAAGTCTCATTCTTGGTTTCTTACATATTCTTAAAACCTAGGATGCAAACTTGATTGTTGTTTACGGTTGAGCTGCCGCAAGTGGATTTGATTTGTATATCAATTTGGTTTTTAGCCTTTGCGCATAGGGACCAATATGGCACTTCATATTGTTGTTCTCTTTTCCCCATGTTGTTTACACAGTAGTTATAGTAGTTATACAGTAATACCAATTTGCGAAATTATTCATTTGCCTCTGAATTTTTTTTTCCATTCCAGAAATTAATTGACTATGAAACAGAGGTGACGTTGGTCCTTAGGACCCTATTATGTTCTTCCATGTCCGTGAGTTTTGACTTTTGATAGCTGCATGTAAAGGTGATATAGCTACTACCTATTGTTGCTTCATTAAAGTAATTAATCGTTACTCTCCCATGCTAAAATCAATTGAAACATATATGCCTTGATCTATATTGTTGAGCTGTATATGGCAATTCCGTGTGTTGGATTACTGTGGTCCTTATTTCTTGTGCTAGCAGCGAATTAATTGATGTTACATATGTTTAGAGGCAAGTTAATTCTACGCTCTGTTGTTAGTCGTACTTTTTGCAAATATCGTGCAATTCCAAGCACTACTCTATCAATTCTTCCTTTCAAGTTAGTGGGCCATTGGCACACCCCTGGTGACAGTTGCATATATATACCCTAATAAATATGTCGTATACATGCATACAAGGTTTTCCTATGGTGGACTTGGCTGATACATTGCTGGACTCCACACCTTTTTATACTCCTATTCTATGATAAAAGCATGGTTCATCTTTATTTTGATCTCACATTGACACACCTAATTCATCTTAAACAGCACAAAGTGCCACCTTCCGAACACAGTGCGTGCTGGGCCCTCTTTCCGGCCGACCCAAATGACAAAGCCAGCTATATGGAGCATGTTTTTTTTTTCTTGGGAACATATATATGTTCTGATGTTAATTCTTGCTTATGGTTCTTCAACCTTTATAATTCTGTTCATGCCACAGGAAGCTCTTCCCTAATATGGTCTACATGTCACACACAGTACACGTCTTATTTTTACATGTAAAATTTGATTGTATCCAAGTTATGTGGCCAGCTATGTGCTGTACTATTATATTTGTTGCCTTTACTAATGCTTTGTGTTTCTTCCAGTTACTCATACCATGTCTTTTGTTTCTAAAGTAATAATATATTTGTGAAGACTAAATTAAATATATGGACACTGTGTTTTGCTATGAAAACAAGTTTATGCATGGGCTGGGTGGCATGAATCATATATACATCAACATATATAATTACTAAGACCACACAATTAACCAATGAAATGGCCGACACACTGGGACACCCTTGGAAGTATTAGTTGTTGGTTTTCATATTTCCATCAATAATTAATCAGTTCACTTGATGTTTATGCCTTTCCTTATGAAATTTTATTCTTGATTTTTGAAGGGCCTATTGGCTGATCTTTATTAAGGGAGAGAGTACCTGTACAGGAGTGAAGGGAACACATAGATTGTGTAGAACAAAATGACTAACTGAACTTGAACAACAGGCTGAAAACTACACCAGCTGGTTGACACAGCCGACAGATTTCCACACTCTAATGTCTGTTCTTCTATTGTTGATGTGGTTAGAGACTCGCATCTTCCAAATCATTGATCTGGTCTTAACTTTATGTGCTCATGAGTAACTCCAGTTAACCAAATGATTTGGTACTGTGTTATCCCCATCCCCTTACTACTATACTAGTGTTCATTGTTTTTGCATCAACCAAATCATTCAGTTAGACCAGACTAAACCTTAGTAGAATATGTGATGAAATGCATAATTTGTAACAACCAAAGCATTGAGTTGAGCTTGACTAAATCTAAGTACAATTATCTGAAACAAGGTGCATAATTCTGACTTTGCTATTATTTATAATTAGATTGGTATGTTGTCATTGCAAATTGTTTCATTTGTAAAAGTTCCTATTTTATCAAAGTAGGAATGGTGCATTGATGCTGGTGTGTGTGCCTAACAGTACCCAATGTTTATTGTCTCAGATGACAACATGACATCTGAGAGATAACATGGCATCTCGCATATTTTAATTTTCCTTGAGATAAAACTCTGAGCCCATGTGCTCTTGATTCTGGTCATTTATCAGGACATTGCATTTCTTAGGTTTTGCAAGCAGGTTACCAGGGTGCATGGGCAGTAGTGGATGTCTCCATTGATAGATTGGCGAGAGATAAAAAAATCGGCAAAACACCATTGTTGTAAATTCGAAGTGCAGTTTGATGTGCAATTCAAGACACTAGCTAAGGTACTGGAACCAAGACCCAGTTAGTTCTCCCAGATTCACACATGTCTGCCCTTTGAAGATAAATAATAAATGGAATTGTAAAATAGTCTTAGGTGCCACTTTAGTGTGAAAACGTGGGAGCATGCAAAAGTAATGGAACTGTCATTGCAGTTTGGGACTCAAAACTTTTACACCAAAAGTGTGACTATGATCTTTTGCACATTTGGATGAAACAACAAACATGTAACTGGTCTAAGTTTATGCTGCTGCACTAGAACTAACAATATTACATCCACTACTTCTGTACTGCAAGTATTAGTGAATTTCTCATACTTGAATAGGCTAATTTACTGCTTCCATGTGATTCTTTTCTTAGATCATTAGTTTGTGTGATACTCCATCTGTCCCAAAATAAGTGTCTCAACTTTAGTACAACTTTGTACTAAAGTTGAGACACTTGTTTTGGGACGGAGGGAGTACTATAGAACTCAAATCAGTTGTTACATCGTTCTTCTGCAACAATGCTTTCAGTGAGAAGCACCAAAATGTTCCAGCAAATAGACCATGCAAAATACTTTCCATTGAATAAGGCCTAATTTTGTTAATCATTTCTTTCTTTCAGAATGTAGATATCTTATGAATTGTTGCAAGTGTTCTGATTGTTTCTATGGCAGTAGGGTAGTTCATCTAAACTGAGTAGGAAAATTGATATTTTGTGAGCATTTTATTTAGTATATTCTGGCACAACCTCAGAACTTGATTATTTGAAATCATTGTTCAGAAAAATATACTCCCTGCGTCCCGAATTACTTGTCGCAGAAATGGATGTATCTAGACTTCGCGACGGAGAGAGTATATGTATATCTGAAAGTTTGTTGCATAATTGTTTCATTATATTCTCTAGGCAACATGTGTTAAGGATGGTACATAATTGTACAACATCCACGTCTGGTTTGGGAAAGATTTCTGTGTAATTCGAAATGTCATTTCCAACATTACAAGCTTATGACAATGTATCGTTGCGAAGGTAGCACCATGGTAACTCAGATCCATTCTCTGGGACGAGACAGGAATTTCCAAGGTTGTGAATGCAAGTCCTGGTCATGCTTCAAGCTCTACATTCCTGCTTCTGCATATATCTTTGGAGGGTTGTTTTGCTCTGGATAAGAGGACCCAAGCCACCACAAAACCGCCTTAAAGAATTTGCACAAGCCAGTACTACTTTATCATCGACACCAATCCAGCAGGCAATCGCACCCTATTGTTGTAGACCAATCAAGGCAATGACAAGGGATCTACTGAGAAGATGGACCAACAACCAGTCAACTACATCTGCTAGAAAATGCCACATATGGCAGTGAAGCGTTGTCTTTCCAGTGTAAAACATACTTGCTCGTATCTCCTCTTTTAATACCTCACTGTGTCAATATCCAAAAGATAGTTACTCCCTCGGTCTCATATTACTTTGCATTGAAATATGTCTAGATACATCTCTTTCAGCATCAGTTAATATGGGACGAAGGAAGTATATATGAATGCAAATACTACACAAAAGTAAGCAAGCATTTAACATCAAGAAATAAAACAACATTTCAGTAAGGGGGAACAAAGACAACATAAACATAACGAAGAAAGAATAACACCAAACAAAAAAAATATATATATATATATATACAATGAATAAAACAATTCCCTAACGAACCAACACAAAGCGGCGTGCCGCTGCGCATTATCAGCTAGTATAGGAACAAGATACATATAGCAAGGATCCACATGAGTGAGGCGTTTCGGCTCTCGGCCTCCATGGAAGCCGATTTTTTGAAAAATTCAAAATTTGAACTTTTCAATTTCAAAAAAATCTGAAAAAAATTCACAAGTAAACAAGGTTGGTATGCGTATGTGTGTAAAATTTCAGGATGAAATACCTTGAAATGTGATCTGTACAAAAAAAGATAAATTCATGGCCTGGGAGGATGAATAGTATCATGTGTTAAAAAGCCTTAGATTTGTCTTTTTTGCGCAGCCCTCATTTCAAAGTATTTCGTCCTGAAAATTTACACACTTGTGCATTATGCCTCCATGTATATCTATGTTTTTTCAAAAAAAATTGAAATGTAAAAATATGAATTTTATTGAATTTTGATTTTTTTTAAAAACCGGCCTCAATGGAGCTCGGCCTCCAAAAGGGATTTTCGGGATCCACATGATCCAAGAAAAAATAGATATCTAAGCTACTCTAACCAATATGTAAATGCTAATAAGATCATCTTTTGAGTTTGAATTCCTTACGATCAAGAGTGATCAGTAGGTCTGATGGACATGCTTTTCAGAGGCCTCTATATGTAGCTGAAAAATGTATAGAAAGAAGAATGTTAACAAGATACAAGGAGAGGACGATATTTGATGAAAGAAAGAAATCAAGGTTCTCATCCAACTGCTACCGATGACTAAAGATGAGTAAGAGATATGGAAATGAAGAAGAAATGCAGGTGTGGCACAGTCCACACAGTCCAATTGTCTACCACCAAACTAGTCAATTGACATGAGACTTGTGACACCTCGTGTGTGACAGAAGCACTCACAATAACACGCTGATGCGCTCCTCATTGGGAGCGATATTAAACTTGATTATACTTCCACAAGAGTACTTCAACTAGCCCTGTGCACTTGTAGGACATCACTTGGCAAAATTCTTATGTTTTCTGCTCTTGGAATTATAAATTATCTTCACAAATGTTGACCAAGATGGATAGATGCCATCGGCTAGACAGTAGCCTTGGTCATACTGATGGCCGTTCAATGTTGCAAGGTGGAGAAGTACCACCAGCCAGCCTTGCAAACAGATGAGATCTATGCAAGACATTGATGTCATTGTCAGATCCAGAAAACCCAAAGTAGCAATGCGAGATCTACAAATCTTCGAGGCAACAAGTTCCAAAATTATTGTTGGATCCTTGCAATTCCCACTATATTGGTCGCGCCAAACTGCACGGCAATTCTTCCACCTCTAGTGCACACAATCAAAACTCCATAGCATTTGAGACCAGCCTTTTGCTTCATGCATCGCCAGAAGACTGGCCATTTCTGCTCACCATAAAACCTCACCACAATTTTAGCGAACATTTTCGTGCACTTTATGATTGTATCTTCGGCTATTCGAAGATTGTCGTCTCATGAATTTGTAGGGAAGCCATATGCAATCATATGAAGTGTCACAGTCATCTTCTAAAAAGGGGGAAAACCCTGGAGACCGGTGACATTCTCCGTTGCTGGAAGAAAGGGTCATGGGCTTCCATGTCATTGGCAATTTGACAAAACAGTTGTTCGATCATCCGGAAGCGTCGTTGGAACAAAAACGGCGGAAGGTGCAACCTGACACAAAGTAGTCGAGCATGGGCTGCTTGTAGCACTGGATTCTTCCGGAGAAATGTCGCACGACCAACCTGCGATCCCGGATGCTTCCTCTTCACTCCAGTTGGTACTGTCCATTCAACAACCATCAATATTATATCTTTTTCTTCAACGTCCATGATTTCACTCTCGGACTCAGAACTCAAATCCGACCATGAATCATCAAAACACATTAAATTTGCCATTAGATCCATCTACACACAATGTGAACCTTATGCCATTCACACGAGGCTATGGCCCGCTAAACTAACTCTACCAGAAAAGGTTGGGGTAAATTTATCTCTGTGCAAGTCGTCGAACACCTTGAGGTCGCGCGCCAGAAGGGGTGGCATGGACAAATGGCGGGAAGAAGGAGTGGGGCTGCGACGAAGCGTGGGAGCTCTAGGAACTGCTCAACGGAGGTGGCACCATACAAAGACGACACAAGTATGTCTGCAGCGACAAAAGGAAGCGTGCGTCGTGAAATGTCTGTGGCGCCAATATGATGGATGGAGGACACGCTATATCGCCTCACCCAACCTCCAAATATGAAGGCTCGAGGGATCGATTTGGAGCGCCCTTCAAAAATTATGTCGATCGAGATGAGGACTCTGCTAGAGCGGCCTTTTTGTCGAAAATCATCATAATGTCGGTTATTATGGCAATCAGATCGATATGGCGACTTTGCTAGAGTTGCTCTCAGATCACACTTCAACACACCATGGAATAAAGAGAGTGTACAAGATTTTTCTTATCCCTGCGGGTCTCAACACGACAACCTTCACCAAACTTGAGGAACTAGCAATCAGATTGTTACTGTAAAACTATGTGGAATACATGTGTAGGGCTATATGTAGGAATGAAATATGTCTACCAGAGGGGCAGTGAATGGGAGATCTTTCGGGAAACTTCAAATCTCTCAGGCAAAGAACTAAGCAGATACAAGTCTACGATGGAAAACTACCGAAGCAATTCAAGAACGAGTACCGAACATAAATCACATGATTGAAACTTAACCGAGGATAAATGACCGAAGGTAAATCAGGGTTAAGATGAAATCAGTGATGCTCGATGGCGACACAAAATTTGGTAGAACAGTTCACTCTTCTGCAGAAGAGCTACGTTTGGTTGAAGGGACTTGTGATTTAACACAAAAAATAAACTCTCTTTGTCATGTTCTCTTTGACTGCAAGTTCGTCAACTTGTGCCGATCACTCGGGGTACATACTTGAGGCGATCTCCATAACCTTCACAGACTTTGTCTTCCTGAACCACAATTACTCTTGGTCACTGAAGAACTTGACACCTAACCATCTAGAGAGTTGGCAACTCTCAGGAGTAAAAGGTGGAGCATACTAAACTTAGATCTCAGTGATGCTAAATCACTATCTAATTTGTCGGCTCTGGGTTTTCTCTAGATGGATTTTAAACTCAAATCTTCTGGAGAGAAGGTGCTCAGACAAACTTGTCGGAATCACGTGGAGCGGCTAACGATCAACGTTGGAGCGGGGTGGCTATTTATAGGCATAGCCTTTCCGAGAGGGAAATGACCATTTTGGACATGACATCTAGCCAATGACCAACCGACATGTTTTCAACGGTCGGATTTCAAACGCATCTGGCAACTTTACTTGAGGAACAAGTAAGTTGACTCCTCGGTCCGAATCAAATCTCTCGCAGCCCCGAAGATCAACGTCTCCGGCTGGCGAGTATTGTTTCGGAACACAAAAAGATTCTCTCAACTCTCATAGGTTTCGGTTTAGCATCAGAGAAACATAAGCTTCGAACATTATACCACTCTTAATACTACAGTGGTCCTATGACTCAAGAAAGATAAAATGAACTATGAAAAAAATACTATGCCTTTTCTCTGTTTTCATTCTTCTCGTCTGCAGTCAAAACTCTCAGACCAGGTACCTAAGCAATTGCATCACTTTAGCAATTTTGGTGGTCAACTTTGTCACGCATAATCTTCGATGATAATCTTCACTGCTGCGCAGGTGATTATCTGCGGAGTTTGCACCAAACTTCTTTTGACTCCAGGGACCTATAATCTCTGTGTGCACTAGCAAACACATTAGCCCCTCATTGTTTTTAACAACAATCTCCAAAACACAAGGAGGCAAATTATTGCACCAAAACTATAGTTAGACTTGGACTGTCTGGACGGTTAGATGTTGGAGTCATGGTTGGAGAATTCGTTTTGCTTAGGAAACTTCATGGCAATGGTTATGTCTACAAGCTGGACAGGCACAAGAAAACCACGAGGGTCAAGAAGGACAAGAAGCTCATGATGAAGGGAAAGAAGACCAAAAATAATTTCTTCACCATGATAGCAAGCTTCGTTGAAGGTGGAGTTGAGGAGATGTCACTGATGATGATAATATCAGTCGAGGCGACCAAGTCCGATGGCTTGGCGGTCAGCTCATGCGAGTGAGCAAACAAAAGAAGACCCCAAGTCTAATCATACATAGGTGTTCGCGCGAATATGATGACTTCAAAATGGCGGAGACATATTCGCCAACATGGAGTGTTAAATTTGTGTCAAAATATGTGTATAGGGCTACAATTAGACTTGGACTATGTGGAGGGTTAGGTGTTGGAGTTACACACGTGTAACCTAAACCTATTACATAAAAGCATCGATGGGTGGCCAAAATAGACTAACCGAAGCTAATAGGCTAGATACGAGATCGAGAATGAAACGGTCCGGGCGCTCGTGGTAGGGGTGTCCGGACCGGCTGTGGCGCAACGGCCGAGATGTGTCTGATGGCCTCGATGGACTTTTCGTCGATCAGTACTATTCGATTTAGTACATGGGAATGAGCGACCATACTCATTGTCCCGTGATGTAGCCATTTTGGTGAACCTTGTTAACAAAGGTCATCTCTCTCGTCTGTATCAGGATTCCATGTTTAACCACCCAGCAGCTTCGCCGCCCTCTCCCGCACCTTTCCTGGCTCGTTGATGCCGAAATCAGCTTTTTCGCTGCCAACGAGGCTGCGATCGCGTAGCACTGCCCGATGGCCACCGAGGCCCGTTTTCACCGGGAATCGATCTGTCTGGCCTTGGAGATGGTGTACGAAGGTCAAGCGCAACTCTTAGACGGCCGATGGCAACAGAATCGGCGAACAAGACCGCCGTCGCCGCCCCGTCACCGTCCCGACACCCTAGCCATGTGTTTGGGTCAAAGCAATTTCCCCTTGTAATTTGATTCTGTGTGCTTGTTTTGGTTAATAAAATCTAGTGCTCCCTCCGATCCAAATTAATTGATGCACACTTAGTACAATTTTATACTAAAGTTGTACTATGCACATCCATATTAATTGATGCACACCTAGTACAACTTTACACATTTGTCTTGTGAAAGAAAGCTTCTCTATTTTTCAAAATATATATACTATATTTCTTAAAAAGAGAGTATTTAAAAACAAAGCAAACAAGGACACCAGTTCTCTTCCAAAGAAAAACAGGACATGGGCACCGCGCTCTACTCGCCCACGGTAATAAAAAAGGAGAGCTGGAATCCTTGTACATGGACGAATCTCAGCCCTAAAATCCCCATCTCCTCAGGAGGGAGGTCGCTCCCCCCTAGTCCAGATTGAGGCGATCCGTGCCCGTGAGATTTTAGATGGGAGGCTTGTTGAGGCGCGTGCGCGCCTGCTCAGCAACCCCAACCTCGAAGCTCCCAACCCTCCCCTCCCTCCTACCGTCGACCAGACCTCGACGGCGGTGGTGGAGGTACGCGGCCGCACCCTGATACGTCTCCAACGTATCTACAATTTTTTATTGTTCCATGTTATTATAGTATCAATCTTGGATGTTTTATATATGCAATTATATGCAATTATATGCCATTATATATCATTTTTTGGGACTAACCTATTAACCCAGTGCCCAGTGCAGTTGCTTTTTTTTTCTTCTTTTTGTCTTTTCAAAAAATCATTATCAAAAAGAGTCAAACCGAGAAAAAAAAACTTTGGATTAATTTTTTCTGGACCAAAAGAGACCCACGAAGCTTCGGGAGAAGACCAGAGGAGCCACGAGGGAGCCACAAGCTCGGAGGGCGCGCCCTAGGGGGTAGGGCGCGCCCCCCAGGCTTATGGGCCCCTCGTAGCCCCTCCTGACCTAATTCCAGCGCTATAAATTCCCAAATATTCTCAATATACCAAAAATAGAGAAGAGAAAACCTTTCCGCCAACGCAAGCCTCTGTTCTTCCGTGATCCCATCTGGAGGCCCTTTCCGGTACTCTGCCGGAGAGGGAATCGATTACGGAGGGCTTCTTCGTCAACCTTGCTGCCCCTCCGATGATGTGTGAGTAATTTGCCACAGACCTACAGGTCCATAGCTAGTAGCTAGATGGCTTCTTCTCTCTCTTTGATATTCAATACCATGTTCTCCTCGATGTTCTTGGAGTTCTATCCGATGTAATCTTCTTTTGCGATGTGTTTGTTGGGATCCGATGAATTGTGAGTTTATGATCAGATTATTCATGAGAAATATTTGAGTCTTCTCTGAACTCTTTTATGCATGATTATTATAGCTTTGTATTTCTCCCCGATCTATCGCTTTGGTTTGGCCAACTAGATTGATTTGTCTTGCAATGGGAGAGGTGCTTTGTGATGGGTTCAATCTTGCGGTGCTCAATCCCAATGATAGAAAGGGACATGACACGTATTTGTATTGTTGTCATTAAGGATAAAAATATGGGGTTTAATCATATTGCTTGAGTTTACTTTGTCTACATCATGTCATCTTGCTTAAGGCATTACTCTGTTTCATACTTAATGCCCAAGATGCATGTTGGATAGCGGTCGATGGGTGGAGTAATAGTAGTAGATGCAGGCAGGAGTCGGTCTACTTGTCTCGGACGTGATGCCTATATACATGATCATTGCCATGAATCCGTCATAATTATTTGCTTTTCTATCAATTTCCCAACAGTAATTTGTTTACCCACTGTATGCTATGTGTTCGAGAGAGAAGACTCTAGTGAAAACTATGGCCCCGGGGTCTACTTTTATCATATATTAAAACCAAAAATACTTTGCTGCAATTTATTTACTTTTATTTTATTTAGTATTTTAGTTTATCTATCTATCACTATCAGAATTAATCCTTGCAAATAACCGCTAAGAGGATTGACAACCCTCTTATTTGCGTTGGGTGCAGGTGTTTGCTTTTGTGTGTGCAGGTGCGTCTAACGGGATTTTGCATGGTTCTCCTACTGTATTGATAACCTTGGTTCTTAACTGAGAGAAATACTTATCTCTACTATACTGCATCATCCTCTCCTCTTCGGGGAAATACCAACGCAGTCTACAAGTAGCAGGAAGAATTTCTGGCACCGTTGTCGGGGAGACATCATCAAAATTACCAAGTACCTTTGCACAAACTATCATCCACTTGCATTTACTTTATTTGCCTTTTTATTTGCTTTTGCCTCTCGTTTTCGTCTCCCCCACTTGTAAAAAAATTTACAAAAAAAATACAAAAATATTTTTATTTGCTTGTTTGCTAGTTCGCTTGCTTACTCTGTCACTATGTCGCTAGAGGAATTTCGCGATAGTTTCTACAACAGAAGATTGTCTGAAATTGAAAATGTCACTAAGAGTTTTATGACTTCACAATATGAGCAAAATAAATTCTTTCCCGAAGAGCTTAAGGAGCACTCTATCTTGTTGGATGTTATTAATAAACAACTAGAAGATGTCAATATAGAAGTATCCAACCTTCAGGTTCAACTTGCTAATACTGAAAATTTGCTAGGAAAGATTTCAGATAAACAAACAACTCTAGTGAACAAGATGGCTGCTAAACCTGAGTCACAATCTAGTAATGATGAAGATATTAAAATGATTGGTGTCTCTCCTATTGAATCATTATTTAGTAATATAAAACTTGATGAAAAAGGGACTGAAGAAGAGTCAACTTTAGATAGAAGGAGTCCCAATTGCTTGGAGGGTGATAATCTTAATGATAAAAATGAAAAAAGCGGGTTTGGAGAGGTCAAAACTTTAAATAGTAATGCACCCACTACTTTGGATTACAAGGACTTTAATTATGATAGTTGTTCTTTAATTGAGTGTATTTCCTTGTTACAATCCATGATTAATTCACAAAATGCATATGAACAAAATAAAGCTTTCACTAAACATATTGTAGAAGCTATGATGAAAGCTCATGAAGAAAAACTTGAGTTGGAACTTTCAATTCCTAGAAAATTACAAGATGAATGGGAACCTACTATTAAAGTCAAAATTAAAGATTATGAATGTAATGCTCTTTGTGATCTTGGTGCTAGCATTTCCACTATACCAAAGTCTTTGTGTGACGTGCTAGGTCTTACCGATATGGATCCTTTTTCCCTTAATTTGCATCTTGCGGATTCCACTATTAAAAAACAATTGGGTAGAATAAATGATGTGCTTATTCTTGCAAATAGAAATTATGTGCCCGTGGATTTTATTGTTCTTGATATTGAATGCAATCCTTCTTGTCCCATAATACTTGGTAGGCCTTTCCTACGAACTATAGGTGCTATTATTTATATGAAAAAAGGTAATATAAGATTTCAATTTCCATTAAAGAAAGGGATGGAACACTTCCCTAGAAAGAGAATTAAGGCACCTTATGAATATATTATGAGGTCCACCTATGGAATTAACTTTAAGGATGACAACACTTGAAACCATGCATTATGCCTAGCTAGGGGCATAAAACAATAGCGCTTGTTGGGAGGCAACCCAATGAATAAAATAATTTTTGTTTTACCTTCTGTTTTTTGTGTTTACACAATTATAGCCTCTGTTATGATTGTTTTTTTATCTTTTAATTAGTGTTTGTGCCAAGTAATGCCTTTGGGATGATTTGGAAGATAGTATGATTGATGCTATTGGAAAACAGAAACTTTTGCGTCCAGTGCTGGAATTTTGATTTTTTTTTCCTGGAGCGTGATAAAATTCTGAATTTTTTACACAGTATTGATATATGAATTGTCCACGTTTTCCTAAGTTTTCAGAATTTTTGGAGTAACATAAGTATGGCTTTTAAATAGATATTTACAGACTGTTTTGTTTTAGACAGATTCTGTTTTTGTTGCATAGTTTGCTTATTTTGATGAATCTATGGATCGTATCAGGGGGTTTGAGTCATGGAGAAGTTGGAGTACAATAGAATTATGCCAATATTAAATATGAATCAATTTACAACAGTACCTAAAGTTTAAGATTTATTTGTGATTTGTTAGAATACTCTATGTGCTTCACTAATATCTTTTGAGCAAGGCAGATGCTCTAGTGCTTCACTTATATCTTTTAGAGCACGGTGGTGGTTATATTTTAAAGAAATAGTTGCACTCTCATGCTTCACTTATATCTTTTTGAGAGTCTAATGAATAGCAATGGTAATATGCACGGGTTATGAATTTTGTCCAAATATGATAGGTATTCAAGAGGGATATAATAAAAACTTTCATGTAGATCACTGAATATGATAAGTTTGATCCCTTGCAATAGTTTTGTGATATTAAGATGGTAATATGTGGGAGGTGCTAGTAGATAATTGTGGTTTAGTAAGAATATTGGTGTTAAGGTTTGTGATTCCCGAAGCATGCACGTATGATCTGTCGTTATGCTAAGAAGTTGGAGCATGATTTATTCTTGATTGTCTACCTTATGAGTGGCGGTCGGGGCTGAGCGATGATCTTTTCCTACCAATCTATCCCCCTAGGGGCATGCGTAGTAGTACTTTGCTTTGAGGGCTAATAAACTTTCACAATAAGTATGTGAGTTCTTTATGACTAATGTGAGTCCATGGATACTCTCACCTTTCCGCAATTTGCTAGCCTCTTCGGTACCATGCATTGTACTTTCTCACATCGACAGTTGGTGCAAACTTCGCCGGTGCATCCAAACCCCGTGATATGATACGCTCTATCACACATAAGCCTCTTTATATCTTCCTCAAAACAGCCACCATACCTACCTATCATGGCATTTCCATAGCCATTCCGAGATATATTGCCATGCAACTTCCACCGTTCCTTTTTTTTATGACACACATCGTCATTGTCATATTGCTTTGCATGATCATATAGCTGACATAGTATTTGTGGCTCAGCCACCACTCGTCATTTTTTATACATGTTACGCTAGTATCATTGCACATCGTGGTACACCGCCAGAGGCATTCATATAGAGTCATATTTTTGTTCTAGTTTCGAGTTGAATTTTTTGAGTTGTAAGTAAATAGAAGTATGATGATCATCATTATTAGAGCATTGTCACAGTGAGGAAATAAATAAATAAAAAGGCCAAAAAGATCCCATGAAAAAAATGAGAGAAAAAGAGAGAAGGGGCAGTGTTACTATCCTTTTCCATACTTGTGCTTCAAAGTAGCACCATATTTTCCATATAGAGAGTCTCCTATTTTGTCACTTTCATATACTAGTGGGAATTTTTCATTATAGAACTTGGCTTGTATATTCTGATGATGGGTTTCCTCAAATGCCCGAGGTCTTCATGAGCAAGCAACTTGGATGCACACCCACTTAGTTTTCATGTTGAGCTTTCATACACTATTAGCTCTTAGTGCATCCGTTGCATGGCAATCCCTACTCCTCGCATTGATATCAATTGATGGGCATCTCCATAGCCCGTTGATTAGCCTCGTCGATGTGAGACTATCTTCTTATTTTTGACTTTCCCTTATTAATCTCTACCACCATACTCTATTCCACCCATAGTGCTATATCCATGGCTTGCGCTCATGTACTGCGTGGGGGTTGAAAAAGCTGAAGCGCGTTAAAAAGTATGAACCAATTGCTCGGCTTGTCATCGAGGTAGTGTATGATAAATATTTTGTGTTAAGAAGATGGAGCAAGACAGGATTATATGATTTTGTAGGGATAACTTTCTTTAGCATTTTTATTTTGAAAGACATGATTGTTTGTTAGTATGCCTGAGTATTGATGTCTTTATATCAAACTATAGACTATTGCTTTGAATCATTCGGATCTTATTATTTATACCGTAAGAGAGATTACATGATGAAACATGATAGGTAGCATTCCACATCAAAAATTCTGTTTTTATCATTTACCTACTCGAGGACGAGCAGGAATTAAGCTTGAGGATGCTTGATACGTCTCCAACGTATCCATAATTTTTGATTGTTTCATGCTATTATAGTATCAATCTTGGATGTTTTATATGCAACTATATGCCATTATATATCATTTTTTGGGACTAACCTATTAACCCAGTGCCCAGTGCCAGTTGCTGTTTTTTTGCTTGTTTTTGTCTTTTCAGAAAATCATTATCAAAAAGAGTGCAAACAAGAAAAAACTTTGGATTAATTTTTTCTGGACCGGAAGAGACCCACGAAGCTTCGGGAGAAGACCGGAGGAGCCACGCGGGAGCCACAAGCTCAGAGGGCGTGCCCTGGGGGGTAAGGCGTGCCCCCAGGCATGTGGGCCCCTCGTAACCCCTCCTGGCCTAATTCCAGCGCTATAAATTCCCAAATATTTCCAATATACCAAAAAGACAGAAGAGAAAACCTTTCCTCAGCCGCAAGCCTCTGTTCTTCCGCGATCCCATCTGGAGGCCTTTTCCGGTACTCTGCCGGAGAGGGAATCGATCATTGAGGGCTTCTTCATCAACCTTGCTCCCCCTCCGATGATGTGTGAGTAGTTTACCACAGACCTATGGGTCCATAGCTAGTAGTTAGATGGCTTCTTCTCTCTCTTTGATCTTCAATACCATGTTCTCCTCGATGTTCTTGGAGTTCTATCCGATGTAATCTTCTTTTGCGGTGTGTTTGTTGGGATCCGATGAATTGTGAGTTTATGATGAGATTATTCATGAGAAATATTTGAGTCTTCTCTAAACTCTTTTATGCATGATTATTATAGCTTTGTATTTCTCTCTGATCTATCGATTTGGTTTGGCCAACTTGACTGGTTTATCTTGCAATGGGAGAGGTGCTTTGTGATGGGTTCAATCTTGCGGTGCTCAATTCCAGTGACAGAAAGGGACATGACACGTATTTGTATTGTTGCCATTAAGGATAAAAAGATGGGGTTTAATCATATTGCTTGAGTTTACTTTGTCTAAATCATGTCATCTTGCTTAAGGCGTTACTCTGTTTCATACTTAATACCCTAGATGCATGCTGGATAGCGGTCGATGGGTGGAGTAATAGTAGTAGATGCAGGCAAGAGTCGGTCTACTTTTCTCGGACGTGATGCCTATATACATGATCATTGCCATGAATCCGTCATAATTATTTGCTTTTCTATCAATTGCCCAACAGTAATTTGTTTACCCACCATATGCTATGTGTTCGAGAGAGAAGCCTCTAGTGAAAACTATGGCCCCGGGGTCTACTTTTATCATATATTAAAACCAAAAATACTTTGTTGCAATTTATTTACTTTTATTTTATTTAGTATTTTAGTTTATCTATCTATCACTATCAGAATTAATTCTTGCAAATAACCGCTAAGATGATTGACAACCCTCTTATTTGCGTTGGGTGCAAGTTTTTGCTTTTGTGTGTGCAGGTGCGTCTAACGGGATTTTGCGTGGTTATCATACTGGATTGATAACCTTGGTTCTTAACTGAGGGAAATATTTATCTCTACTATACTGCATCATCCTCTCCGCTTCGGGGAAATACCAACGCAGTCTACAAGTTGCACACCCGCTCTCGCACCGCACCCCTTCGTGCGCAAAGTGCCTCCCTTGTCCTGGGGTCAAGCAGCCCCCCGATGGCTCCTTGAAGCGGACCCTCTTTTGGAACATTCGTGGCTTCGGCCAAGATGGCCGCCGCCGCCAACTCATCGAGTACATGCATGATGAGCGAATCGACAATGTGGCCATCCAAGAAACCATGCGCACGAAATTTGCCCTCTGAGAGCTTGAGCGGTTGAGCACCCACCTGTTTGCTTGGCACTGGCTCCCTTCTAGTGGGACCACCGGCCATTTGGGTGGCATCCTTTTAGTCGTAAAGGATGCCACCTTTGAGGTGGGTAGCATGGACCGGGGCGAGTTTTTTGTCAGCATGGAGCTCATCGGAAAGGCTCTAAACTTTAAATGGGAGATCATCATAGTTTACGGCCCGGCTGACCATAGCCGTTCTGAGGCCTTCCTCGACGAGCTCCTGAGGAAGGTCTCGGCCGCCCAACTGCCTGTGGTGGTGTGCGGTGATTTTAACCTCATCCGCTCTGTAGATGATAAAAGCAACAACCTAGTTAACTACCCTCGGATGCAGATGTTCAACGACTGCATCGCCGATCTCGGCCTCCGAGAACTAGATAGGGTTGATGCCAGGTTTACCTGGACCAACCGCCAGGTGGACCCGACGCGGTCCGTCCTGGACCGTGTCCTCGAGTCTTCTAAATCGGAGCTCCAGTGCCCTCTAGCCTCTCTCCGGGCCATCACCCGGATTGGGTTCGATCACGTCCCCCTTCTCCTATCCTCGGAGAACGATCGTCCTCCTCAACCCCCGCGGTTCTGTTTCGAGACCTTCTGGCTTAACCAGAATGGGTTTGTCGAGGCCGTCCACGATAGGTGGATGGAGGCTCGAGTCTGTCCCCACCAGGCCAGGTCGGCCGTAGACTGGTACTTCTGCGCTAAGCGTGCGCGGCAATTCATGAAGGGTTGGGGGTGCTAGTCTTGGACAGAATTTGTGGGAACGAAAGAAAGCTCTTCTCGACTCCATCCAGGCTTTAGACCTCCAGGCTGACTCTGTGGGCCTGTCTCCTGATGAGTAGCTGCTCTGATACGATCTCGAGGATCAGCTGAATGTCATCTACACGGATGAAGAGGCCTATTGACGTCTTCGTGGTACCCAGAAGTGGGTCCTCAAGGGCGATGCCAATACGGCTTATTTCCAGGCCATTGCCAATGGCCGGAGATGTCCTAGCACCATCCCCCTCCTTTGGGACGGTGAGACCCTCCTCCAGCGCCCGGCGGATGATAACCCACAAGTATAGGGGATCACGACAGTCTTCGAGGGTAGTATTTCACCCAAATTTATTGATTCGACACAAGGGGAGCCAAAGAATATTTGTGAGTATTAGCAATTGAGTTGTCAATTCAACCACACCTGGAGAACTAAATATCTGCAGCAAAGTGTTTAGTAGCACAGTAGTATGATAGTTTTGATAGCAATAGTAATAGTAGCGATAGTAACAAAGACAGTAATAGTAGCAGTTTTGTAGTGATTGTAACGGTAGCAGCAACGAAAGTAACTTAGCAAAGATCAATATGCAGAAAGCGTAGGCATTGGATCGGTGATGGATAATTATGTTGGATGACATTCATCATATAACAGTCACAACCTTGAGCGATACACAATAGCTCCAATTCATCAATGTAACATAGGCATGTATTCCGTATATAGTCATATGTGCTTATAGTTAGAACTTGCATGACATCTTTTGTCCTACCCTCCCGTCGCAGCGGGGTCCATAAGGAAATCTAAGGGATATTAAGGCCTCCTTTTAATAGAGAACCGAAATAAAGCATTAGCACTTAGTGAATACATGAACTCCTCAAACTACCGTAATCACCGGAAAGAATCCCAATTATTGTCACCTTGGGGTATGCGGATCATAACACGTAATAGGTACATACAACTTGCAAGATAGGATCAAGAACACAAATATATTCATGAAAACATAAAGGGTTCAGATCTGAAATCATGGCACTCGGGCCCTAGTGACAAGCATTAAGCATAGCAAAGTCATAGCAACATCAATCTCAGAACATAGTGGATACTAGGGATCAAGCCCTAACAAAACTAACTCGATTACATGATAAATCTCATCCAACCCATCACCGTCCAGCAAGCCTACGAAGAAATTACTCACGCACGGCGTCGAATCCCCCTCTGCGGAGCCCCGAACGGACTCCAGATCAGCCCTCCCGATGAAGAACGGGAGGTGACGGCGGCTCCGTATCGTAAAACGCGATGATTCTTTCTCTCACATTTTTTTCTCCATGAAGAGGTATATATAGCATTGGAATTAGGTCAAATAGAGGTTCCAGGGGCCCACAAGCCTGGAGGGCGCGCCCTGGGGGGGTAAGCGCGCCCCCTGGGCTTGTGGCCCCTGGGTGGCTCCCCTCCAGTGGATCTTTTCGCTAGTATTTTTTATATATTCTGAAATAATTCTCCGTAAATTTTCAGGTCCATCTGAGAACTTTTATTTCTGCAGAAAAATAACACCATGGCAATTTTGCAGAAAACAGCGTCAGTCCGGGTTAGTTCCATTCAAATCATGCAAATTAGAGTCCAAAACAAGAGTAAAAGTGATTGGAAAAGTTGATACGTTTGGGACGTATCAACTCCCCCAAGCTTAACTCATTGCTTGTCCTCAAGCAATTCAGTTGACAAACTGAAAGTGACAAAGAAAAACTTTTATGAACTCTTTTGTTCTTGTTGTCTGTATATATACTTAACTAGCATCCAAGTTTTCAGCAAAGATTATGAACTAACCATATGAATGATAACACTTAGGTCTCACATTTACTCATATCAATAACATAACCAACTAGCGAGCAATAATGAGATATCTTGGATGCCAACAATTTGTCAAAACAATCATGATACAATATGATAACATATGGTATCTCGCTAGCCCTTTCTGAGACCGCAAGAGCACCCCTGAAGTTCAAGTAACGACTAGATATTGTAATTCATGGTAGAAGAGATCCAGTCATGTCACACCCAACATCAACTATACTCAATGCATAAAAATGACAATAGTGCTCTCCAACTGGTGCTTAAATGAGAGGGTGATGACTCAACAATAAAAGTAAAATAACATAAAAGTAAATAGATGGGCCCTTCGCAGAGGGAAGCATAGATTTGCAGCGGTGCCAGAGCTCGAAGCTTAAATCAGAGATGAAAATAATTTTGAGAGGTATGCTTTTCCTGTCAACGTCACAACCGAGAATTTCCAATATCTTCCATGCTAAACACATTATAGCCAGTTCCCAAGCGGAAAGGTAAAGTTTACTCCCCCTCCACCATACCAACACAAGCCATGGCTAGCCGAATTCATGGGTGCCCTCCAAACGATCAAATTTCCGGGGGAGTTTGTTTGCATTATATATATTTTGTTTTGATTATAGGACTGGGCATCCCAATTACTAGCCCCTCTTATGCAATGACAAGTGAATAAACACTCATCTGAGAATAACCCGCTTAGCATGGAATATACTGACCAACCCCTGTCGCTCCATGAGCGGTACGGGCACACAAAACAGATGTTTATTTGAATGATTAGAGGTGGCACGTGCAAATTTACTTGGAACGGCAGAGTAATACCGCATATAGGTAGATATAGTGGACTCATCTGGAATAACTTTGGTTTAAGGATTTTCGATGCACAAGCAGTATTTCCGCTTAGTACAAGTGAAGGCTAGCAAATAGATTGAGAAGCGACCAGCTAGAGAGCAAAGACGGTCATAGTCATGCATTGAGAATAATTAACACTGAATACAAGCAAGAGTAGGATATAAACACCATGAACATAAATATCATGGAGGCTATGTTGGTTTTGAATCAACTACATGTGTAAACATGTGCCAAGTCAAGCCACTTGAATTGTTCAGAGGAGGATACCATACTAACATACTACATCACAACCATTTTAATGCCTGTTGACACTCAAGATAAATCATTATCCACTCCTAGCTGTTTAAGCATGGCATGAGCAACTATGATCTCTAATTTTCATCACAAACAAGTTTACTCATAATAATGATGAATCATGGACACTGAGCTAAACATATTTACAAAAACAAAAACAAGAAGAGTTCATACCAGCTTTTCCTCACCGCAATCACTTCATCAAATATCGTCATTATTGCCTTTCACTTGCACGACCGAATGATGTGATAATGATAATAGTGCAAGTGTGTCGTGAACTAAGCTGGAATCTGCAAACATTTATTCAAAGGAGAAGACAAGGTAATGGTGGCCCTTTGATAGATCAACAATAAAGCACATGAGAGCCACTCAACATTTTCATCGTGGTCTTCTCCTTACTACGACTCAACGAAAAGACAAGAAATTTAGAGAAACACACTCAAATATTTTTGGAGTTTTTAGTTTTTCTGAAGAAAGTAAATTAACGAAGGAAAATGAAACATGAGAAAAACTATTTACACGGGAGAACTCCCAACAAGCAAAAGAAGAAATGAGAAATATTTTTAGGTTTTTTTAATAGTACGAATTAACTAAACAAGAAAGAAACTACAACTAATTTTTTGGATTTTTGAAGTTTTTCAAACACACAAGAAGAAAGCGAAAATAAAACTAACATGGAGATGCAATGGAAAGGATGAACACCGACAACTGGAATGAATATGTGAACATGAATGTAATGTCGGTGAGAAATACGTACTCTCCCAAGCTTACGCTTTTGGCCTAAGTTGGTCTACGGCCATGGGTCGAAGTCTGCGTCTCCAGGATAATACCCAGGCTGCTGAGGATCCCACAGTGGCTGCTAAGGGTCCCTGATATGTCTCCAACGTATCTATAATTTTTGATTGTTCCATGCTATTATAGTATCAATCTTGGATGTTTTATATGCAATTATATATCATTTTTTGGGACTAACCTATTAACCTAGTGTCCAGTGCCAGTTGCTGTTTTCTGCTTGTTTTTGGTTTTTCAAGAAATCAGTACCAAACGAAGTCCAAATGCCACGAAACTTTTTGATGATTTTTTTTCTGGACAAAATAGACCCTGGAAGCTTCAGGAGGAAGCTAGAAGCCTCAAGAGGAGGCCACAAGTCAATAGGGCGCGGCCCCAGGGGGCGCGCCATGATGCCTTGTGGGCCCCTCGTGGCTCCTTTTGACCTAATGTCAGGCCGGTTCCGGAATAAATCTCGGAATAGCCTCAAGTCACACCAGCCCCAAGATCAGAACAACTGGTGGACTCCCTTGATACAGATATCTAGTACAAACATAATATTACCCAAGGTTGAGCCAGGGTGCTCAACAATTATTACATACTTGTCAGTATATGACGGTGGCGGTACAAGACAGTGGTGTGGTGATATTACAACACTGATACAATAAAGTAAAGCCAAGCATAAGTGTGAGGCTTGACTATTTTATTAGTGGGGCGAAAGCACTACAGATAATACACGTGGTAGACTCCAAGACCACAAGGTGACTGACTGGGAACACCTCTAAGCGTCGGGCTCGCTAGCGCACACTTCCTCCATAAGATCATCTTCATCCAGGTCTGGCCAAATTAACAAGCCAGGGACAAGCCAGTGAGTACATTTGAATGTACTCGCAAACATTATGAACAAAAGATATACCGAATGCAATAGAGTGCATATGTTCATGATGGACTAATTTATATGCAAACGCTGACCGAAATTAAAGCATGGTATGATAAATATCAATACGGTGGAGATGGCTAAATATATCATTTTAGTAATAAACCAAGAAAATAAAATGGAACATCGGGCGTTAAACCGCCTGAGGATTCCAAGAAAATAAAAATGGAACATCGGGCGTTAGACTGCCCGAGGATTCCAAGATAAATGCCAAACAGGTGTCTGGATACGACGCCTCAAGAGGTCTTGAAAAGAAATGCCAAACGGGTGTCTGAATGCGACGCCTCGGGAGGTCTTGAAAAGAAATGCCAAACGGGTGTCTGAATGCGACGCCTCGAGAGGTCTTGAAAAGAAATGAGTATCCAGGTGGCACAACCATCCCAAGAGATACTCAAGGTTACACATAAGAGAAAAAGGTTAGTCCACAGTAATATTCATGTTAACAATAATATTCATGATAGCATCCGTAGTGATAATAATCATCCTGCAAAATTGAATCATGCTCAAGTTTAATTGTTTCCTCCAAAGACCGACACCGGGACCGACACTTGACCCCTCCCAGCTAACGTCCTTGACCGTGGACACGGCTATTCGAATAGGTTTAACTCTGCAGAGGTTGTACTCTTTACCCACAAGTATAGGATATCCCCGGTCAACCCCGAAACGTTGACTAATTCCAATCATGGTTTTTAGGTTGCAAACACACCTAACCAGCACACACCAGCTTAACCGTTCTGATGCCCGGATTCACCCAAGGTATCATTCCAAGAAAACTCTAAGTCGGGGAGACCGCCGTCTCGACTAGCATGGGATCACAATTTATAACGCGCGCAAATACAAGGGGTGCCCCCCTCTCGGCCCAGCCGGATACACCCATGCCCCCTGACCTGATGACTGGCATTATTCCAGGGCCATGGAAACCCTCATCGCGGCCCCTCTGTGTGGTGTGTACATGGAAAGGGGTTAGCAACTTACTAAGCCGTACTCCCCTCGCGGGAAGACAAGTGGAATCACTATTTTTAGCTAGGCATGACGGAACAAGACTCGATCTAGGTCGACTCGGGAGGTGTTATTATCATGACTGGCACGCTTCACATGCCACAGTGACACCATCGTGCCACGACGTGATTCGTGCTAACCGGCACGACATGGACAGGGGGTATACCCCTGGTATATAACCAACTTTATCCAAGTTGATGATTTTTTTAAATGCATGCAGGAAATGCACAAATGAAATATGACCGTGCAGGCACCTACTGCCCACCACATATCGGTGATCACTTATGCAACCATGTATGCAAACACCATATCCCAAGTTCAAAAATGCTTGCCTTGCTCAAAGTAGGCAGAAGATGATTCCTCGAAATTTTTGGCAAAGTTTCCCTCCTCATTTTCTATAAAATAAGAATTCAAAATCTAGTCAAAATTTTAGTGACAGCACAAAAAGTCAACTCAAAATATTTTTAAATAAATACAAAAAAACTAGAGTGAAAAAGAAAATTTTCAGAAAAAGAATCAATTAAAAATGTGTTGTGGTTAAAAAGTAATAAGAGTTTTAAAACCAGGGACCATTCTGTGAATAAAATAATTGCTACCGGGTCCTTTTTGTTATAACCGAAAACGCCTCGGTTAAAAATACGCTTTCTAGTTCAGAAAACGTACAGAGGCAGAAGGCGCCAGAGGAAATAACAGAAAAGGTTAAAACACTGACGGGTGGGGTCCACCCGTCAGGTTTAAAATTTTGAACGCGCTCGCGTGCATGTACAGAGATGGGGAAGCGGTCACTGGCGGCAATCACTGGGGTTTCAGGAGGCGGCGATGGTATGGGTGTGCTCGGGGGAGTGTTCCGCGTTGGTGGGTGGTGGTGGTGGCCGCCGGCGAGCACCGTGGTGACAGCGGTGTCAACTCCGGCGGACGGCGGCGTCGGGTGGTGGTGGATCTCGTCGGAGAGAGCTCTGGACGTCAAATTGACGCGCGGGATGGATGAGGTGGAGCAGTAGGAGGTTACTGGTGGATTTTGAGAGGCGGAGGTGGACGAACGGCGACGTGGTGCTCACGGAGGCAGTGGCGGGTCGAGCTGCCGGAGTCAGGGAAGAAGGCTTCCCCGAGGTCGTCCGACCCCTCTAGGTGGCGATTGGGGATGGGTGGAGGTGCGGTGAGCTTTGGACGGGCTCTGGGTGCCCTTTTATAGGCCGTGCGGAGATGGCCGGAGCGGGGTGGATCACGGCGGAGTAATTTCGGCCGGTGGGGTTGGTTGGGGTGGTCGGTTTGGACGGTGGTCATCAGTGAGGTCAGTGGAGTATCCTCGAAGTGCCAGCGCGACGGTTCCCGAGCTCCATCCATATCCATGGCGGCGGCGCTCATCTCTGGTGGCTGACAGGCGGGGATTTAGCAGTTTTGGACGGTGGCCAAGCGTCGCGGGAGAGGCGACGCGTGGAGGGAAGGTAGGTTTGGGCAGCGCGGGGGAGTGATGGCTCGTCCGTGGCCGTGCTGATTGATACGTCCATTTTGCATCATGTTTTCCTACTGTTATTTATTGTGTTTTTAATCAATATAACACTTTGTGGAGCAATTCTAATGCCTTTTCTCTCTTAATATGCAAAATTCACACAAGGAGGGAGATTGCCGGCAGTTGGAATTCTGGACCTGAAAAAGATATGTCAGGGATACCTATTCTGCACATCTCCAAATGAACTGAAATTTCACGGAGATTTATTTTGGAATAAATAAAAAATACTGGAGTCAAGAAGTACCAGAGGGGGCCACCCAGGTGCCCACGAGGCACCAGGGCGCGCCACCCCCCCCCCCCCCAGGCGCGCCCTGGTGGCTCGTGGGGCCCCTGGCCAGCCTCTGGCCCCCATTTTCTGGTATATAAGTCATTTTGCCCTAGAAAAAAGAGAGAGAAGACTTTTGTCATGGTGCGCCGCCGTCTCGAGGCGGAACTTGGGCAGGAGCACTTTTGCTCTCCGGCGGAGCGATTCTGCCGGGGATACTTCCCTCCGGGAGGGGGAAATCGTCGCCATCGACATCACCAATGATCCTCTCATCGTGGGAGGACCAATCTTCATCAACATCTTCACTAGCACCATCTAATCTCAAACCCTAGTTCATCTCTTGTATTCAATCTTTGTCTCAAAACCTCAGATTGGTACCTGTGGGTTGCTAGTAGTGTTGATTACATCTTGTAGTTGATGCTAGTTGGTTTATTTGGTGGAAGATTATATGTTCAGATCTATTATGCTATTTAATACCCTTCTAATCTTGGGTATGAAGATGATTTGTGAGTAGTTACTTTTGTTCTTGAGGACATGGGAGAAGTCTTGCCATAAGTAATCATGTGAATTTGGCATTCGTTCGATATTTTGATGATATGTATGTTGTTGATTCTCTTAGTGGTGTCATGTGAACGTCGACTACATGACACTTCACCATCTTTGGGCCTAAGGGAATGCATTGTGGAGTCATAATTCGATGATGGGTTGCTAGAGTGACAGAAGCTTAAACCCTAGTTTATGCGCTATTCCGTAAGGGGCTGATTTGGATCCATATATTTAATGCTATGGTTAGAGTTATCTTAATTCTTCTTTCATAGTTGCGGATGCTTGCGAAGGGGAGGTAATCATAAGTGGGAGGTTTGTTCAAGTAAGAACAACACCCAAGCACCGGTTCACCCACATATCAAATTATCAAAGTAGTGAACGCGAATCAAACCAACATGATGAAAGTGACTAGATGAAATTCCCATGTGTCCTCGAGAACGCTTTACTTATTATAAGAGATCATTCCGTCTTGTCCTTTTCTACAAAAAGGATTGGGCCACCTTCTTGCACTCTTTGTTACTATTTCTACTTGTCACTTTTTACAAATTATCTTGATATCAAAGTACTCGTTACCGATAATTTCAGTGCTTGCAGAAAATACCTTGCTGAAAACCGCTTGTCATTTCCTTCTGCTCCTCGTTGGATTCGACACTCTTACTTATCAAAAGGACTACGATTGATCCCCTATACTTGTGGGTCATCAAGACTCTTTTCTGGCGCCGTTGCTGGGGAGTTAAGCGCCTTTGGTAAGTGGAATTTGGTAAGGAAACATTTATATTACGTGCTGAAATTTACTGTCACTTGTCACTATGGAAAGTAATCCTTTGAGGGGTTTGTTTGGGGTGTCTTCACCTCGACCGGAACCACCAAGTGTTTCTCCTCAACCTACTGCACCTACTGAAAATATTTCATATGATAGAGAAACTGCTAGCTAATCCTTATGCAGGAGATGGAACGGTACATCCTAATATGCACTTGATCTATGTGGATGAAATTTGTGGATTGTTTAAGCTTGCAGGTTTATCCGGAGATGGAGTTAAGAAGAAGGTATTCCCTTTTTCTTTGGAGGGAAAGGCATTGACATGGTATAGGCTATGCGATGATACTGATACATGGGACTGGAACCCTAGAATTCGACCAGAAATTTTATCCTATGCATTTGGTTCATCGTGATCGGAATTATATATATAATTTTTGGCCTCGTGAAGGAGAAAGCATCACTCAAGCTTGGGGGAGGCTTAAGTACATGATGTACACATCCCCGACCATGAGCTCTCAAGAAAAATTATCTTACAGAATTTTTATGCTCGGCTTTCTCATGATAATCAAACCATGCTTGATTCTTCTTCGACTGGCTCCTTTATGAAGAAAACTATTGAATTCATATGGGATCTTTTGGAAAGAATTAAACCCAACTCTGAAGATTGGGAACTCGACAAAGGTAAAGAGTCAGGTATAATACTTGACTTTGATTGTGTTAAATCTTTTATGGCTACCGATGCTTTTCATAAGTTTAGGACTAAATATGGACTTGAGTCTGAGATAGTAGCTTCCTTTTGTGAATCATTTGCTACTCATGTTGATCTCCCTAAGGATAAGTGGTTTAAATATCATCCCCCTGTTAAATAAAAGATTGAGGAACATGTTAGTGTTAAAGAAGAAGCAATTGTTTACCATGCTGATCCAGTTGTGCCTACTGCTTATATTGAGAAACCACCTTTTTCCTGTTAGGATTAAGGAATATGCTAAAGTTTCAACTGTGGTTAAAAAAAGTAATATTAGAGCACCTAGACCCTCTGAACAAATTAAAGTTGAACCTAATGTTAAAGATCTCTTGGTCGATAATATAGATGGGCATGTTATTTACTTCTGTGATGAAGCTACTAGAATTGCTAAACCTGTTAGAAATGAATGAGATATGTTAGACAAGAACAAGCCCGTAGTTGGCATGCCTGTTGTTTCTGTTAAGATTGGAGATCATTGCTATCATGGTTTGTGTGATATGGGTGCTAGTGTGAGTGCTATTCCATTTTCCTTATATCAAGAAGTAATGCATGATATTGCAGCTGTTGAGATTGAAGATATTGATGTTACTATTAAGCTTGCAAACAGAGATACCATTACACCACTTGGGATTGTTAGAGATGTTGAAGATTTGTGTGGTAAAATAAAATACCCTACTGATTTCTTAGTACTTGGTTCACAACAAGATAATTTTTGTCCCATTATATTTGGTAGACCTTTCTTGAATACCGTTAATGCTGAAATTGATTGTGTTAAAGAAAAGGTTCGAGTTAAGTTTGTTGATATATCTCATGAGTTTAATTTCTCCAAGTTTCGTAGACAACCACATTATAAAGAATTGCCTAGTAAAGATGAAATTATTGGTCTTGCTTCTATTGCCGTACCTCCTACTGATCCGTTAGAACAATATTTGCTAGACCATGAAAACGATATGCATATGAATGAAAGAAATGAAATAGATAAGATGTTCTTTGATCAACCACCTATCCTCAAATACAATTTGCCTATTGAAACTCTTGGAGGCCCTCCTCCACCTAAAGGTGACCCTATATTTGAATTGAAGCAATTGCCTGATACATTGAAATATGCTTATCTTGATGAAAAGAAGATATCTCCTGTTATTATTAGTGCTAACCTTTCAGAGCATGAAGAAAAAAGATTACTAAAAACTCTAAGGAAGCACCGAGCTGCTATTGGATATACTCTTGATGACCTTAAGGGCATTAGTCTCACTCTATGTCAGCACAAAATTAATATGGAGCCTGATGCTAAACCAATTGTCGACCACCAACGACGATTAAATCCTAAGATGAAAGAGGTGGTAAGAACTAAAATATTAAAGCTTCTGGAAGCAGGTATAATCTATCCCATAGCTGATAGTAGATGGGTAAGTCCCGTTCATTGTGTCCCTAAGAAAGGAGGTGTCACCGTTGTTCCTAATGATAAAAATGAACTCATTCCACAAAGAATTGTAACTGGCTATAGGATGGTAGTTGATTTTAGAAAATTAAACAAATCTACTAGAAAAGATCATTACCCCTTACCTTTTATTGATCAAATGTTAGAAAGATTGTCTAAGCATACACAATTTTGTTTTCTAGATGGTTATTCTGGTTTTTCTCAAATACCTGTATCACAACCAGATCAATAGAAAACCACCTTTACTTGTCCCTTTGGAACTTATGCTTATAGACGTATGCCTTTTGGTTTATGCAATGCACCTGCTACCTTTCAAAGATGTATGACTGCTATATTCTCTGACTTTTCTGAAAAGATTGTTGAGGTTTTCATGGATGATTTTTCCGTTTACGGAACTTCTTTTGATGATTGCTTAAGCAACCTTGATCGAGTTTTGCAGAGATGTGAAGAAACTAATCTTGTCTTGAATTGGGAGAAGTGCCACTTTATGGTGGATGAAGGTATTGTCTTGGGGCATAAAATTTCTGAAAGAGGTATTGAAGTTGATAAAGCTAAGGTTGATGCTATTGAGAAAATGCCATATCCTAAAGATATTAAAGGTATAAGAAGTTTCCTTGGTCATGCTGGTTTCTATAGGAGATTTATTAAAGACTTCTCTAAAATTTCTAGGCCTCTTACCAATCTTTTGCAAAAAGATGTTCCATTTGTTTTTGATGATGATTGTCTAGAAGCCTTTGAAACACTTAAGAAAGCCTTAACCACTGCACCTATTGTTCAACCACCAGATTGGAACTTGCCTTTTGAAATTATGTGTGATGCTAGTGATTATGCTGTTGGTGCTGTTCTAGGACAGAGAGTTGATAAGAAATTAAATGTTATCCACTATGCTAGTAAAACTCTAGACAGTGCCCAAAGAAATTATGCTACTACTGAGAAAGAATTTCTAGCAGTTGTGTTTGCATGTGATAAATTCAGATCTTACATAGTTGATTCTGAAGTAACTGTTCACACCGATCATGCTGCTATTAAATATCTTATGGAAAAGAAAGATGCTAAACCAAGACTCATTAGGTGGGTTTTATTGCTACAAGAATTTGACTTGCATATTATTGATAGAAAGGGAGCTGAGAATCCCATAGCAGATAATTTGTCTAGAATGGAAAATGTTCTTGATGACCCACTTCCAATTAATGATGATTTTCCTGATGAACAATTAGCTGTCATAAATGCTTCTCCTAATACTCCTTGGTATGCAGACTATGCTAATTACATTGTTGCTAAATACATACCACCTAGTTTCACATACCAACAAAAGAAAAAGTTTTTCTTCGATTTAAGACATTACTTTTGGGATGACCCACACTTATATAAAGAAGGAGTAGATGGTATTATTACACGTTGTATACCTGAGCATGAACAGGAACAAATCCTATGGAAGTGTCATTCTGAGGCTTACGGAGGACACCATGCGGGAGACAGAACTGCACACAAGGTATTACAATCTAGTTTCTATTGGCCTACTCTTTTCAAGGATGCTCGTAAGTTTGTCTTATCTTGTGATGAATGTCAAAGAATTGGTAATGTTGGTAGACGTCAGGAAATGCCTATGAATTATTCACTTGCTATTGAACCATTTGATGTTTGGGGAGTTGATTATATAGGACCTAGTTGTTGTTGATTACGTTACTACGTGGGTAGAAGCTATTCCAACTAGTAGTGCTGATCATAACACTTCTATTAAAATGCTTAAAGAAGTTATTTTCCTGAGGTTTGGAGTCCCTAGATATTTAATGACTGATGGTGGTTCACATTTTATTCATGGTGCATTCCGTAAATTGCTTGCTAAATATGATGTCAACCATAGAATTGCATCTCCCTATCACCCTCAAACTAGTGGTCAAGTAGAATTGAGCAATAGAGAAATAAAATTAATTTTGCAAAAAACCATCAATAGATCTAGAAAGAATTGGTCTAAGAAACTTGACGATGCATTATGGGCTTATAGAACTGCTTATAAAAATCCTATGGGTATGTCTCCTTATAAAATGGTTTATGGAAAAGCATGTCATTTACCTCTTGAGTTAGAACATAAAGCATATTGGGCAATTAAAGAACTCAATTATGATTTTAAACTTGCCGGTGAAAAGAGGTTATTTGATATTAGCTCGCTAGATGAATGGAGAACCCAAGCGTATGAAAATGCCAAATTGTTTAAAGAAAAAGTTAAAAGATGGCATGATAGAAGAATTCAAAAACGGGAATTCAAAGTGGGTGAGCAAGTTCTATTATACAATTCTCGTTTGAGATTCTTTGTAGGATAACTTCTCTCTAAATGGGAAGGACCATATATCATCGAAGAAGTTTATCGCTCCGGAGCCATCAAAATAAACAACTCCGAAGGCACTAATCCGAGAGTGGTGAATGGGCAAAGAATTAAGCACTATATTTTAGGTACCCCCATTAATGTTGAAACTAATATTATTGAAACAATTACACCAGAAGAATACATAAGAGAGACCTTCCGGAACGCTCCAGAACCCTGAAAAGGGGTAGGTATGTGATACGGTAAGTAAACCGACTCCAAAAATTCCATAAAAATATTTTCTGTCAGTTTTGGAATATTTAAAAAATTACAAAAATAAAAAGCAGCCGAGGGGACCCACCTGGTGCCCACGAGGCACCAGGGTGCGCCACCCCCCCAGGCGCGGCCTGGTGGCTCGTGGGCCCCTCGTGAGCCTTCTTGAATCCGTTTTTCTTCTGGATTACTTGTTTTACAAGATAAAAAATCTTTATATATACTCCTAGACGTTTTGACCACCGTATCGCAGAAATCTCCTTTGTTCTTGTTTCGTGTTGTTTTCTGTCAGATCTCGAAGCCAGGCATCATGTCTTCCTCTTCCTCAAACAATGTGGGGGACGATGCTTGGTTGCTGCAGATGGAGCTCAGGCGAGAGGGGGAAGGAGAGGTTACCATGGAAGAAGATGATGGAGATTCGCTTGAGGTCCACCCTCCGGCCTCCGAGAGGGGCACCCTTGCCGGCATCTCCATAATTCCGAACCCACATCAAGCTGTGAGAAGCATTACAAGCCATGGGAGTCCAGAGGTACAAGAAGGGTTTCCCCTTAGAAGGCCCTTACACAGGTTACATCGGAACAACTTTCATAATTTGGTTCACAATTATGGGGTTGAAAATACTCCTCGTATGCACATACCTTCCAATTGGGATATCTCTCGTCCAAGTGAAAGTGATGCAGGAAAGAATGCTGGGGGTCCAGAGAATAAACATATCATGGCCGAAGTCCAAAAGAATACAGAGATGATACATCATGTGCTCCGAGAAATTCAAAGCTTAAGGGAGATCCTCATTAATGTTATGAAGGACAAGCCCACCACTTCATCACCACCACCATCACCGAAGAAGGAAACTTGAGTACATGGGTATGGGCACTCCCCTTGGCTTGTGCCAAGCTTGGGGGAGGTGCCCCGGTATCGTATCACCATCACTTTTGCTATCTTTACCTACTTTTAGTTCGATCCTTAGTTATTTCATGATTTAGTTGAATAAAAGTTTAGTATTATCTATTTTCGAGTGCTAGTTTCATGATCTATCTATCTATGTAATCGAGTTGAGAGTTATATAATAAAGATAAGTTTGAGTTTTTGCTTTTTTACTTTCACGTTTCAATCCTAGCAATGGAAATAATGAAAAAGATCATATGCTAATCTTATGGAAAGTAATGACATTACATAAAGAAAAGTATAAGTGGTAAAATTTATTGGAAGTTAACAAACATAGCATTAGTCAATGATGCAATTCATGAAAGAATTAATAAGGGAAGAGAAGATTCACATGCAAATATACTATCTTGGACATCTTTTATGATTGTGAGCCCCCATTAAGAATTTTATGTCAAACCGTTGACGTTGGAAAAGGAAGACAACGTAATGAATTATGTTTGCTTATATTCACATAGAAGTTATATTGTTATAGATCCTCCAACATGTGGTGCTTGCCCAATATCTTTGCTACCCAAAAATCCGCACCAGGTAGAGATACTACTTGTGCATCCAAAACCCTTAAACCCAGTTTCATGTCATGAGAGTCCACTATATCTACCTATGGATTGAATAAGATCCTTCAAGTAAGTTGTCATCGGTGCAAAAAGCAATAAAAATTGCCTCTAAATATGTCTGAACTTTTATTGTAAGGGAAAATAAGCTTTGTACAAACTTGTGATGGTAACGAAATAAAAGCGACAGACCGCATAATAAAGGTTGCTATCACAAGGGGCAATATAAAGTGACGTTCCTTTGCATTAACAGCTTGTGCATCCAAAAACAAAAGCGCATGACAACCTCTGCTTCCCTCTGCGAAGGGCCTATCTTTTACTTTTATGTATTTACTTTTTATGCAAGAGTCAATAGTGTTCTCCTCTATTCCTTTTTATTTTTCTCCTTTGCAAGCATCATGTGGTTGGGAAAGATCTAGGCATATATATCCAGTTGGATATGAGTGATCATGAGTTATTATTGTTGACATCACCCTTGAGGTGAATAAGTTGGGAGGCAAAATTATAAGCCCCTATCTTTCTATGTGTCTGGCTGAAACTTTTTGCTCCATATATATGTTGTGAGTGTTAGGAATCATAGAAGACTATATGATGGTTGAGTATGTGGACTTGCTAAAAAGCTCCTACATGAGACCCTTCATGAAAATATTATGAATTGCAATTGCATTGTTGACTGAGAACATAGTTTGTTAGTTTTCAAGAAAGTTTATGCCTTATACTTCATTGTTGTGATGAATTGTAACTGGCTCATGAGAAGTTCTATGATAATAAATATTGTTGTTATGATAATGATCATGATGCTACTATGTCCGTATTTTGTTTTTATCGACACCTCTCTCTCTAAACATGTGGACATGATTATCGATATCGGCTTTCGCTTGAGGACAAGCGAGGTCTAAGCTTGGGGGAGTTGATACGTCCATTTTGCATCATGTTTTCCTACTGTTATTTATAGTGTTTTTAATCAATATAACACTTTGTGGAGCAATTCTAATGCCTTTTCTCTCCTAATATGCAAGATTCACACAAGGAGGGAGATTGCCGGCAGCTGGAATTCTGGACCTAAAAAAGCTATGTCAGAGATACCTATTATGCACATCTCCAAATGAGCTAAAATTTCATGGAGATTTATTTTGGAATAAATAAAAAATACTGGAGTCAAGAAGTACTAGAGGGGGCCACCCAGGTGCCCACGAGGCACCAGGGCGCGCCACCCCCCAACCCCCCCCCCAGGCGCGCCCTAGTGGCTCGTGGGGCCCCTGGCCAGCCTCTGGCCCGCATTTTCTGGTATATAAGTCATTTTGCCCTAGAAAAAATAGAGAGAAGACTTTTGGGACGGTGCGTCGCCGTCTCAAGGCGGAACTTGGGCAGGAGCACTTTTGCTCTCCGGCGGAGCGATTCTGCCGGGGATACTTCCCTCCGGGAGGGGGAAATCGTCGCCATCGACATCACCAATGATCCTCTCATCGTGGGAGGACCAATCTTCATCAACATCTTCACCAGCACCATCTAATCTCAAACCCTAGTTCATCTCTTGTATTCAATCTTTGTCTCAAAACCTCAGATTGGTACCTGTGGGTTGCTAGTAGTGTTGATTACATCTTGTAGTTGATGCTAGTTGGTTTATTTGGTGGAAGATTATATGTTCAGATCTATTATGCTATTTAATACCCTTCTAATCTTGGGTATGAAGATGATTTGTGAGTAGTTACTTTTGTTCTTGAGGACATGGGAGAAGTCTTGCCATACGTAATCATGTGAATTTGGCATTCGTTCGATATTTTGATGATATGTATGTTGTTGATTCTCTTAGTGGTGTCATGTGAACGTCGACTACATCGCACTTCACCATCTTTGGGCCTAAGGGAATGCATTGTGGAGTAGTAATTAGATGATGGGTTGCTAGAGTGACAGAAGCTTAAACCCTAGTTTATGCGCTATTCCGTAAGGGGCTAATTTGGATCCATATGTTTAATGTTATGGTTAGAGTTATCTTAATTCTTCTTTCGTAGTTGTGGATGCTTGCGAAGGGGGGTAATCATAAGTGGGAGGTTTGTTCAATTAAGAACAGCACCCAAGCACCGGTCCACCCACATTTCAAATTATCAAAGTAGCGAACGCGAATCAAACCAACATGATGAAAGTGACTAGATGAAATTCCCATGTGTCCTCGAGAACGCTTTACTTATTATAAGAGATTGTTCCGGCTTGTCCTTTGCTACAAAAAGGATTGGGCCACCTTGCTGCACTCTTTGTTACTATTGCTACTTGTCACTTGTTACAAATTATCTTGCTATCAAACTACTCGTTACCGATAATTTCAGTGCTTGCAGAAAATACCTTGCTGAAAACCGCTTGTCATTTCCTTCTGCTCCTCGTTGGGTTCTACACTCTTACTTATCGAAAGGACTATGATTGATCCCCTATACTTGTGGGTCATCACTGATCCTTCAGCCCGCCGTGGCTGATGACGGCGGCCGTTGCAGCGGCTTGCCACAGGCCAGTTGACGAAGAGAGGCTGGTGAGTGGGGTCTGTGGGTGATGCATTGATGGGCAGCAGCAACGCCGTGAAGGAAAGGAGAAGAAGTGGAGTGCACGGCATCGATCTCCTCTCTGAATTTTTTCTGAATTTTGTCAATGATGAACAGTGCACAGAAGGTGTTCATTGAAATGCTAGATGGTCTTAGGTATTTTTGGAATTTCTGAAATTTTTTGTGGTGAGGTACTGATGCATAACAAAGGTGCTGGCAAAGTTTCAGAATTTTTGGAGTAGTTTAGATTAGGTTTTGAGCAAGGAAATTGAATCTGGTCCAAATTTCATTTGAATGAAATTTGAAAATTTTAAACTGTGGATCAGAAGGTTTTTCGTGAAATGGAGTGTGGGTACTGTCATGTAGTTGGGATAATTTTTGTGGGTGCAGAAGGGCGAGGAAAAATATAGTTCCTTTGTAAATCAGTGGATCTAGGAATTATTGGAATTCCAAATATGGAATTTGCTATTTATGTCAAATAATATTTTTGATGGAGAGGGAGGGTAGTGGATACTGTCTAAGGTGTGAGAGTAGCTTGGATGATAAGTTGAAAATGACAGATGAATTTTTTTGAGAATTTTCTAAGTGTTTGAAAAAGATGAAATGGACCTTCCCTTTGAAATAATTAATCATTAAAAAGTTTTTCCTAAAAGAGAAAGATTTTTGGTCCTATAAAATATGTATTCAAATAAGAAACCAACAAATCAGAACCCAATCTTCAAAATTTTAAAAACTCAAATGAAAACTTAAAATGGTTTTCAAAACAGAAGAAAGAAGAAATAGAGCCTTAATGATCCAAATCATTTTCTTTTAAAGAAAAGATTTTGATAATCAAAAGAAAGTATTTTTGGGGTGTTACAACACCTACCCCCCCGAAGAAAAATCTCGTCCCCGAGATTTCTGCTGTTCCTCAAATAGGTATGGGTACTCAGTCCTGAGATGATCCTCTCTTTCCCATGTCGCTTCTTCTTCGGTGTGGTTACTCCACTGGACCTTGTAAAACTTTATCATATTCTGACGGGTTCTCCGTTCTGACTCTTCCAAAAAAATTATAGGGCATTCCTTATATGTAAGATCTGGCTGGATACCCAGGTCCTGATGTTGGACTTGTTTGTCCGGATTACTGACACATCTCCTCAGTTGCGATACATGAAACACATCATGAACATCTGACAATTTTGCTAGTAGTTCCAGTTGGTAGGCAACCTTGCCTCTCCTTGCAATTATTCTAAATGGTCCAATAAATCGCGGTGCCAGTTTCCCTTTGACTTTGAATCTTTGTAGTCCCCTCATTGGGGATACCCTGAGATACACATATTCGTCGGGTTCAAAGCTAATCTGACGGTGTTTCCGGTAATAATAGCTCTTCTGATGGCTCTGAGCTACTTTCAGTCTGTCTCGGATAAGTTTTACTTTTGTTTCTGCTTCTTTGAGAACTTCCGGGCCGAAGATTTGGCTATCTCCGGTTTCAGACCAATTGAGTGGGGTACGACACCTTTGTCCGTATAGGGCTTCGAAAGGTGACATCTTTAGACTAGCTTGATAACTGTTGTTATATGAAAATTCCGCATATGGCAAACTGTCCTCCCAGTTGACTCCATAGGTAAGGACACAAGCTCTCAGCATGTCCTCCAATAGCTGATTTATCCGTTCAGTCTGCCCTCCTGTTTGTGGGTGGTATGCTGTATTGAATACCAGTTGAGTTCCTAAGGCTTGCTGCAAGTGGTCCCAAAACCTAGAGACAAACATAGTGCCTCTATCAGAGACTATGGTTTTGGGTACCCTGATGACCCACAAGTATAGGGGATCAATCGTAGTCCTTTCGATAAGTAAGAATGTCGAACCCAACGAGGAGCAGAAGGAAATGACAAGCGGTTTTCAGCAAGGTATTTTCTGTAAGCACTGAAATTATCGGAAACATGTAGTTTGATAGCAAGATAATTTGTAACAAGTGACAAGTAGCAATAGTAACTAAGGTGCAGCAAGGTAGCCCAATCCTTTTGTTGCAAAGGACAGGTCGGAATGATCTCTTATAATAAGCTAAACATTCTCGAGGACACATGGGAATTTCATCTAGTCACTTTCATCATGTTTATTTGATTCGTGTTCGCTACTTTGATAATTTGTTATGTGGGTGGACCGGTGCTTGGGTGATGTTCTTACTTGAACAAGCCTCCCACTTATGATTAACCCCTCTTGCAAGCATCCGCAACTACGAAAGAAGAATTAAGATAAATCTAACCATAGCATTAAACATATGGATCCAAATCAGCCCCTTACGGAATAGCGCATAAACTAGGGTTTAAGCTTCTGTCACTCTAGCAACCCATCATCTAATTACTACTCCACAATGCATTCCCTTAGGCCCAAAGATAGTGAAGTGTCATGTAGTCGACGTTCACATGACACCACTAAGAGAATCAACAACATACATATCATCAAAATATCAAACGAATACCAAATTCACATGATTACTTATGACAAGACTTCTCCCATGTCCTCAAGAACAAAAGTAACTACTCACAAATCATGTTCATGTTCAAGATCAGAGGGGTATTGAATAGCATAATGGATCTGAACATATAATCTTCCACCAAATAAACCAACTAGCATCAACTACAAGATGTAATCAACACTACTAGCAACCCACAGGTACCAATCTGAGGTTTTGAGACAAAGATTGAATACAAGAGGTGAACTAGGGTTTGAGATGAGATGGTGCTGGTGAAGATGTTGATGAAGATTGGTCCTCCCACGATGAGAGGATCGTTGGTGATGTCGATGGCTTCGATTTCCTCCTCCCGGAGGGAAGTATCCCCGACGGAATCGCTCCGCCGGAGAGCAAAAGTGCTCCTGCCCAAGTTCCGCCTCAAGACGGTGGCGCTCCATCCCGAAAGTCTTCTCCTTTTTTTTCTAGGGAAAATGGGCTTATATACCCGACAATGGGCACCGGAGGCTGGCCAGGGGCCCCACAAGCCACCAGGGCGCGCCTGGGGGGGTGGCGCGCCCTGGTGCCTCGTGGGCACCTGGGTGGCCCCCTCTGGTACTTCTTTTCTCCAGTATTTTTTATTTATTCCAAAATAAATCTCCGTGAAATTTCTGCTCATTTGGAGATGTGCAGAATAGGTATCTCTGACATAGCTTTTTCAGGTCCAGAATTCCAGCTGCCGGCAATCTCCCTCCTTATGTAAATCTTGCATATTAAGAGAGAAAAGGCATTAGAATTGCTCCACAAAGTGTTATATTGATTAAAAACACTATAAATAACAGTAGGAAAACATGATGCATAATGGACGTATCAACTCCCCCAAGCTTAGACCTCGCTTGTCCTCAAGCGAAAGCCGATATCGATAATAATGTCCACATGTTTAGAGAGAGAGGTGTCGATAAAAACAAAATACGAACATAGTAGCATCATGATCATTATTATAACAGCAATATTCATTATCATAGAACTTCTCATGAGCAAGTAACAATTCATCACAACAACGAAGTATAAGACATAAACTTTCTTGAAAATTAACAAACTATGTTCTCAGTCAACAATGCAATTGCAATTCATCATATTTTCAGGAAGGGTCTCATGTAGGAGCTTTTAGCAAGTCCACATACTCAACCATCATTTAGTCTTCCATGATTGCTAACACTCATAACATATATATGGAGCAAAAAGTTTCAGCCAGACACATAGAAAGATAGGGGCTTATAATTTCGCCTCCCAACTTATTCACCTCAAGGGTAATGTCAACAATAATAACTCATGATCACTCATATCCAACTAGATATATGTGCCTAGATCTTTCCCCACCACATGATGCTTGCAAAAGAGAAAAATAAAAAGAAATAGAGGAGAACACTATTGACTCTTGCATAAAAAGTAAATACATAAAAGTAAAAGATAGGCCCTTCGCAGAGGGAAGCAGAGGTTGTCATGCGCTTTTTGTTGTTGGATGCACAAGCTCTTAATGCAAAGGAACGTTACTTTATATTGCCCCTTGTGATAGCAACCTTTATTATGCAGTCTGTCGCTTTTATTTGTTTACCGTCACAAGTTCGTACAAAGCTTATTTCTCCCTTACAATAAAATTTCATACATATTTAGGAGCAATTTTTATTGCTTTATGAACCGATGACAACTTACTTGAAGGATATTATTCAATCCATAGGTAGATATAGTGGACTCTCATGACATGAAACTGGGTTTAAGGGTTTTGGATGCACAAGTAGTATCTCTACTTGGTGCGGATTTTTGGCTAGCAAAGATATTGGGCAAGCACCACATGTTGGAGGATCTATGACAATATAACTTCTATGTGAATATAAGCAAACATAATTCATTATGTTGTCTTCCTTGTCCAATGTCAACAATTTGGCATAAAATACTCAATGGGGGCTCACAATCATAAAAGATGTCCAAGATAGTGTATTTGCATGTGAATCTTCTCTTCCCTTATTAATTTTTTTCATGTATTGCATCATTGACTAATGCTATGATTGTTAACCTTCAATAAATTTTACCACTTATACTTTTCTTTATGTAATGTCATTACTTTCCATAAGATTAGCATATGATCTTTTTCATTATTTTCATTGCTAGGATTGAAACATAAAAGTAAAGAAGCAAAAACTCAAACTACTCTTTATTATATAACTCTCAACTCAATTACATAGATAGATAAATCATGTAACTAGCACTCGAAAATAGATCATACTAAACTTTTATTCAACTAAATCACGAAATAACTAAGGATCGAACTAAAAATAAGTAAAGATAATGAAAGTGATGGTGATACGATACCGGGGCACCTCCCCCAAGCTTGGCACAAGCCAAGGGGAGTGCCCATATCCATGTACTCAAGCTTCTTTCTTCGGTGATGATGGTGGTGATGTAGTGGTGGGCTTGTCCTTCAATTTCCGCTTGAGAACATAGTTTTCTTCCTTCAACTTGCTGATTTCTTGCTCAAGCTCCACTATCTTCTCACACAATACGTTCTTGTTTTCCTGTAGAAGACGGAAAGGGATAAATTAGATCTTAGATTTGTTTACTGTGTTTGGGAGGCTCGACTTCTTCAACTCCACATGCATATCTCCCGGTTGAGGTAGAGGGGCATCGTCTTCATCCGAGCTCACATCTTTCGTTCCCTTCAAGTTGACATCTCGCTCCTCCTCCGTGGACCATCCATAGGGATCTACATCCCCGTAGACCCTTGGATTCGTAACATAGTGTGATACGAAGCTCTCTCCATCAGAGCCTTGAGAGGACATACTTTCGGATCTGTCAGAAAAATAGCACGAAACGAGAACAGAGGATATTTCTGCGATATGGTGATCAAAACGTCCGGGAGTATATATAAAGAATTTTTATCTTGCAAAACAAGTATTCCAGAAGAAAACGGAGTCAGGAAGGCTCACGAGGGGCCCACGAGCCACCAGGGCGCGCCTGGGGGGGTGGCGCGCCCTGGTGCCTCGTGTGCACCTCGTGGGTCCCCTCAGCTATTTCTTATTTTTGTATTTTTTCTAATATTCCAAAACTGACAGAAAGTATTTTTATGGAATTTTTGGAGTCGGTTTACTTACCGTATCACGTACCTCTTCCTTTTCAGGGTTCTGGAGTGTTCTGGAAGGTCTCTCTTATGTATTCCTCTGGTGTCATAGTTTGAATAATGTTAGTCTCAGCATTAATAGGCGTACCTGAGATGTAATGCTTAATTCTTTGCCCATTGACCACCTTCGGATTAGTGCCTTCGGTGTTATTGATCTTAATGGCTCCAGAGCGATAAACTTCCTCGATGATATACGGTCCTTCCCATTTAGAGAGAAGTTTTCCTGCAAAAAATCTAAAACGAGAATTGTACAATAGAACATACTCACCCACTTTGAATTCCCATTTTTGAATTCTTTTATCATGCCATCTTTTAACTTTTTTTTAAACAATTTGGCATTTTCATAAGCTTGGGTTCTCCATTCATCTAGTGAGCTAATATCAAATAACCTCTTTTCACCGGCAAGTTTAAAATCATAATTGAGTTCTTCAATTGCCCAATATGCTTTATGTTCTAACTCAAGAGGTAAATGACATGCTTTTCCATAAACCATTTTATAGGGAGACATACCCATGGGATTTTTATAAGCAGTTCTATATGCCCATAATGCATCGTCAACTTTCTTAGACCAATTCTTTCTAGATCTATTGACGGTTTTTTATAAAATTAAGTTTATTTCTCTATTGCTCAATTCAACTTGACCACTAGATTGAGAGTGATAGGGAGATGCAATTATGTGGTTGACATCATATTTAGCAAGCAGTTTACGGAATGTACCATGGATAAAATGCGAACCACCATCAGTCATTAAATATCTAGGGACTCCGAACCTCAGGAAAATAACTTCTTTAAGCATTTTAATAGAAGTGTTATGATCAGCACTACTAGTTGGAATAGCTTCTACCCACTTAGTAACGTAATCAACATCAACTAAAATATGTGTATACCCATTAGAGGAAGGAAAAGGTCCCATATAATCAAATCCCCAAACATCAAATGGTTCAATAACAAGTGAATAATTCATAGGCATTTTCTGACGTCTACTAATATTACCAATTCTTTGACATTCATCACAAGATAAGACAAACTTACGAGCATCCTTGAAAAGAGTAGGCCAATAAAAACTAGATTGTAGTACCTTATGTGCAGTTTTGTCTCCCGCATGGTGTCCTCCGTAAGCCTTGGAATGACACTTCCATAAGATTTGTTCATGTTCATGCTTAGGTATACAACGTCTAATAATACCATCCACTCCTTCTTTATAAAGATGTTGGTCATCCCAGAAGTAATGTCTTAAATCAAAGAAGAACTTTTTCTTTTGTTGGTATGTGAAACTAGGTGGTATAAATTTAGCAACAATATAATTAGCAGAGTCTGCATACCAAGGAGTATTACGAGAAGCATTTATGACAGCTAGTTGCTCATCGGGAAAACTATCATCAATAGGCAGTGGGTCATCAAGAATATTTTCCAACCTACACAAGTTATCAGCTACGGGGTTCTCAGCTCCCTTCCTATCAGTAATATGCAACTCAAATTCTTGCAGCAATAGAACCCACCTAATGAGTCTAGGTTTAGCATCTTTCTTTTCCATAAGGTATTTAATTGCAGCATGATCAGTGTGAACAATAAATTTTGAATCAACTATGTAAGATCTGAATTTATCACATGCAAACACAACTGCTAGAAATTCTTTCTCAGTAGTAGCATAATTTCTTTGAGCACTGTCTAGAGTTTTACTAGCATAATGGATAACATTTAATTTCTTATCAACTCTCTGTCCTAGAACAGCACCAACAGCATAATCGCTAGCATCACACATAATTTCAAAAGGCAAGTTCCAATCAGGTGGTTGAACAATAGGTGCAGAGGTTAAGGCTTTCTTAAGTGTTTCAAAGGCTTCTACACAATCATCATCAAAAACAAATGGAACATCTTTTTGCAAGAGATTAGTAAGAGGCCTAGAAATTTTAGAGAAGACTTAATAAACCTTCTATAGAAACCATCATGGCCAAGGAAACTTCTTATACCTTTAATATCTTTAGGACATGGCATTTTCTCAATTGCATCAACTTTAGCCTTATCTACTTCAATACCTCGTTCAGTAATTTTATGCCCCAAGACAATACCTTCATTCACCATAAAGTGGCACTTCTCCCAATTCAAGACAAGATTAGTTTGTTCACATCTCTGCAAAACTCGATCAAGGTTGCTTAAGCAATCATCAAAAGAAGTTCCATAAACGGAAAAATCATCCATGAAAACCTCAACAATCTTTTCATAAAAGTCAGAGAATATACCAGTCATACATCTTTGAAAGGTAGCAGGTGCATTGCATAAACCAAATGGCATACATCTATAAGCATAAGTTCCAAAAGGACAAGTAAACGTGGTTTTCTCTTGGTCGGCTTGTGATACAGGTATTTGAGAGAAACCAGAATATCCATCAAGAAAGCAAAAGTGTGTATGCTTGGACAATCTTTCTAACATTTGATCAATAAAAGGTAAGGGGTAATGATCTTTTCTAGTGGCTTTGTTTAATTTTCTAATATCAATTACTATCCTATAACCAGTTACAATTCTTTGTGGAATGAGTTCATTTTTATCGTTAGGAACAACAGTAATGCCTCCTTTCTTAGGGACACAATGAAAGGGACTTACCCATCTACTATCAGCTATGGGATAGATTATACCTGCTTCCAGAAGCTTTAATATTTCAGTTCTTACCACCCCCTTCATCTTAAGATTTAATCGTCGTTGGTGGTCGACAACTGGTTTAGCATCAGGCTCCATATTAATTTTGTGCTGACATAGAGTGGGACAAATGCCCTTAAGTGTTGGGGAACGTTGCACGGAAAACAAAAAAAATTCTACGCACACGCAAGATCTATCCATGGAGATGCATAGCTACGAGAGGGGGAGTGTGTCTACGTACCCTTGTAGACCGTAAGCGGAAACGTTAGAACAACGCGGTTGATGTCGTCGAACAACTTCATGATCCAACCGACCGAGTACCGAACGTACGGCACCTCCGCGTTCAGCACACGTTCAGCTCGGTGACGTCCTCGACTTCTTGATCCAGCAAGACGGCGAGGTAGTGGATGAGTTCCGGCAGCACGACGGCGTGGTGACGGAGATGGTGATGCTATCTCCGCAGGGCTTCGCCCAAGCACTGCGAAAATATGACCGAGGGACGGAACTGTTGAGGGGGGCGCCGCACACGGCTAAGACAATGTTGTGTCTTGTTTGGGGCGCCCCCTCTCCTCTATTTATATATGTGTAGGGGCTTGGAGTAGAAGGAATAGTGCCACGTGAACAGTACCACGTGAACAGTACCACGTGAATAGTACACACGTGGACTTGGACTCCAAAGTCCAATCCTATTCCTACTAGGACTCTCCTTTTTTCCTTCCCTAGCTGCGTGGGCTTTTGAGGACTTGGTGCGCCTGGCCCAATAAGGCCAGGGCGCCTCCCCTTAGCCCATGCCAGCCCTTGGGACGTGGTGAACCCACTTGTGGACTTCCGGACCCCTCCGGAATCCTCCGGAACCTTCTGGAAGCTTCCCGGTACAATAACGAAAAAACTGCACCTTTTTCCGGAACCCAAAATATGACTTCCCATATATAAATCTTTACCTCTCGACCATTCCGAGACTCCTCGTGACGTCTGGGATCTCATCCGGGACTCCGAACAACATTCGGTTACCAATTCACATAACTCATATAACACTATATCGTCAATGAACGTTAAGCGTGCGGACCCTACGGGTTCGGGAATGATGTAGACATGACTGAGACGCCTCTCCGGTCAATAACCAATAGCGGAACCTGGATGCTCATATTGGTTCCTACATATTCCACGAAGATCTTATCGGTCGAACCGCAATGACAACATATGTAATTCCCTTTGTCCGTCGGTATGTTACTTGCCCGAGATTCGATCGTCGGTATCTCCATACCTAGTTCAATCTCGTTACCGGCAAGTCTCTTTACTCGTTCCGTAATACATCATCCCGTAACTAACTCCTTAGTCACTTTGCTTGCAAGCTTCTTATGATGTGCATTACCGAGAGGGCCCAGAGATATCTCTCCGAAACACGGAGTGACAAATCCCAGTTTCGATCCATGCCAACTCAACAGACACCTTCGGAGATACCTGTAGAGCATCTTTATGATCACCCAGTTACGTTGTGACGTTTGATAGCACACAAGGTATTCCTCTGGTATCCGGGAGTTGCATGATCTCATGGTCGGAGGAACATGTATTTGACATTCAAGAAAGCAGTAGCAATAAACAGAACGATCATATGCTAAGCTAACAGATGGGTCTTGTCCATCACATCATTCTCCTAATGATGTGATCCCATTATCAAATGACAACTCATGTCTATGGTTAGGAAACCTTAACCATCTTTGATCAACGATCTAGTCTAGTAGAGGCTCACTAGGGACACGGTATTTGTTTATGTATTCACACATGTATTTAAGTTTCCGGTCAATACAATTCTAGCATGAATAATAAACCTTTATCATGAACAAGGAAATATAAAATAATAACAACTTTATTATTGCCTCTAGGGCATATTTCCATCAGTCTCTGACTTGCACTAGAGTCAATAATCTAGTTCACATCGCCATGTGATTAACACCCAAGACTTCACTAGAGTCAATAATCTAGTTCACATCACCATGTGATTAACACTCAAAGAGTTCTAAGGTGTGATCATGTTTTGCTCGTGAGAGAGAATTTTAGTCAATGGGTCTGCAATATTCAGACCCATGTGTACTTTGCAAATCCTTATGTCATACTGTAGATGTTGCTATCACGCTTTACTTAGAGCTATTCCAAATGACTGCTCCATTATACGTATCCGGTTTGCTACGTAGAGATATCCAGATTGGTGTCAAAACTTGCATCGACGTAACCCTTTACGACGAACTCTTTATCACCTCCATAATCGAGAAACATTTCCTTAGTCCTTTAGTTACTAAGGATAATTTTGACCGATGTCCAGTGATCCACTCCTGGATAACTCTTGTACCCCCTTTCCCAGACACGTGGCAAGGCACACATTAGGTGTGGTACACAGCATGGCATACATTATAGAACCTATGGCTGAGGCATAGGGAATGACTTTCATTCTCTCTCTATCTTCTGCCGTGGTCGAGCTTTGAGTCTTACTCAACTTTACACCTTACAATACAGGCAAGAACTCCTTCTTTGACTGATCCATTTTGAACTCCTTCAAAATCTTATCAAGGTATGTACTCATTGAAAGTCTTATCAAGCGTCTTGATCTATCTCTATAGATCTTGATGCCCAATATATAAGCAGCTTCATCGAGGTCTTTCATTCAAGTATCCTTTTATGCCATCCAGAAATTCTATATCATTTCCAATCAACAATATGGCATCCACATATAATATTAGAAATGCTACAGAGCTCCCACTCACTTTCTTGTAAATACAGGCTTCACCATAAGTCTGTACAAAACCATATGCTTTGATCACCTCATCAAAGCGTATATTCCAACTCCGAGATGCTTGCACCAGTCCATAGATGGATCGCTGGAGCTTGCACACTTTGTTAGCACCCTTAGGATCGACAAAACCTTCTGGTTGCATCATATACAACTCTTCTTTGAGAAAACCATTAAGGAATGCAGTTTTGACATCCATTTGCCAGATCATAAAATGCGGCAATTGCTAACATGATTCGGACAGACTTAAGCATCACTACGGGTGAGAAAGTCTCATCGTAGTCAACCCCTTGAACTTGTCGAAAACCTTTCGTGACAAGTCGAGCTTTGTAGACAGTGATATTACCATCAGCGTTTGTCTTCCTCTTAAAAATCCATTTATTCTCAATGGCTTGCCGATCATCGGGCAAGTCCACCAAAGTCCGTACTTTGTTCTCATACATGGATCCTATCTCAGATTTCATGGCCTCAAGCCATTTGTCGGAATCTAGGCTCATCATGGCTTCTTCATAGTTCGTAGGTTCGCCGTTGTCTAACAACATGACTTCTAGAACAGGATTACCGTACCACTCTGGTGCGGAACGTACTCTGGTCGACCTACGAGGTTCAGTAGTAACTTGATCTGAAGTTTCATGATCTTCACCATTATCTTCCTCTCTTATTGTTGTAGGCATCACGGGAACGGTTTTCTCTGATGAGCTACTTTCCAATTCGAGAGAAGGTACAATTACCTCATCAAGTTCTACTTTCCTCCCACTCACTTCTTTCGAGAGAAACTCCTTCTCTAGAAAGGACCCATTCTTGGCAACAAAGACCTTGCCTTCGGATCTTGTGGTAGAAGGTGTACCCAATTGTTTCTTTAGGGTATCCTATGAAGACGCACTTCTCCGCTTTGGGTTCGAGCTTATCAGGTTGAAGCCTTTTCACATAAGCATCGCATCTCCAAACTTTAAAAAATGACAGCTTAGGTTTCTTGCCAAACCATAGTTCATACGGTGTCGTCTCAACGGATTTAGACGGTGCCCTATTTAACATGAATGCAGCTGTCTCTAATGCATAACCCCAAAACGATAGTGGCAAATCGGTAAGAGACATCATAGAACGCACCATATCCAATAAAGTACGGTTACGACATTCAGACACACCGTTACGCTGTGGTGTTCCAGGTGGCGTGAGTTGTGAAACAATTCCACATTTTCTTAAATGAAGGCCAAACTCGTAACTCAAATATTCGCCTCCGCGATCAGATCGTAGAAACTTTATTTTCTTGTTACGATGATTCTCTACTTCACTCTGAAATTCTTTGAACTTTTCAAATGTTTCAGACTTGTGTTTCATCAAGTAGATATACCCATATCTACTCAAATCATCTGTGAAGGTTAGAAAATAACGATACCTGCTGCGTGCTTCAACATTCATCGGACCGCATACATCGGTATGTATTATTTCCAACAAATCAGTAGCTTGCTCCATTGTTCCGGAGAACGGAGTTTTAGTCATCTTGCCCATGAGGCATGGTTTGCAAGTATCAAATGATTCATAATCAAGAGATTCCAAAAGTCCATCCGCATGGAGTTTCTTCATGCGCTTTACACCAATATGACCTAAACGGCAGTGCCACAAGTATGTTGCACTATCATTATCAACTTTGCATCTTTTGGCATCAATATTATGAATATGTGTATCACTACGATCGAGATTCAACAAGAATAAACCATTCACAAGGGTACATGATCACGAGGGATATTATTCATATAAACAGAATAACCATTATTCTCTGACTTAAATGAATAACCGTCTTACAATAAACAATATCCAGATATAATGTTTTATGCTCAACGCAAGCACCAAATAACCATTATTTAGGTTTAATACTAATCCCGAAGGTATTACGAGCGTGTCGATATTGATCATATCAATCTTGGAGACACTTCCAACACATATCGTCACCTCGCCCTCAGCTAGTCTCCGTTACTCTATAGCTCCTGCTTCAAGTTACTAATATTAGCAACTGAATCGGTATCAAATACCCAGACGCTGCTACGAGCACTAGTGAGGTACATATCAATAACATGTATATGAAATATACCTTTGTTCACTTTGCCATCCTTCTTATCCGCCAAATACTTGGGGCAGTTCCGCTTCCAGTGACCAGTTCCTTTGCAGTAGAAGCACTTAGTTTCAGGCTTGGGTCCAACTTTGGGTTTCTTCGTGGGAGCGGCAGCTTGCTTGCCGTTCTTCTTGAAGTTCCCCTTCTTTCCCTTGCCTTTTTTCTTGAAACTAGTGGTTTTGTTAACCATCAACACTTGATGCTCCTTCTTGATTTCTACCTCCGCTGATTTCAGCATCGCGAAGAGCTCGGGAATTGTCTTCTCCATCCCTTGCATATTATAGTTCATCACGAAGCCTTTATAGCTTGGTGGCAGTGACTGAAGAACTCTGTTAATAACACTCTCAACCGGAAGATCAATTCCCAGCTGAGTCAAGTGGTTGTGGTACCCAGACATTCTGAGTATGTGTTCACTAACAGAACTGTTCTCCTCCATCTTACAGCTAAAGAACTTGTTGGAGACTTCATATCTCTCAACCCGGGCATTAGCTTGAAATATCAATTTCAGCTCTTGGAACATCTCATATGCTCTGTGGCGTTCAAAACGCTTTTGCAGTCCCGGTTCTAAGCCGTAGAGCATGGCACACTAAACTATCGAGTAGTCATCAGATCAAGCCTGCCAGGCGTTCACAACGTCTGCAGCAGCTCCTGCAGCAGGTCCATCACCTAGCGGTGCATCAAGGACATAATTCTTCTATGCAGCAATGAGGATAATCCTCAAGTTACGGACCCAGTCCGTGTAATTGCTACCATCATCTTTCAACTAAGCTTTCTCTAGGAACGTATCAAAAACAGGGGAGCTACAACGCGAGCTATTGATCTACAACATAATTTGCAAAGACTGTCAGGACTAAGTTCATGATAAATTAAGTTCAATTAATCAAATTACTAATGAACTCCCACTTAAATTAACATCCCTCAAGTTAACTAAGTGATACATGATCCAAATCAACTAGCCCATGTCCGATCATCACGTGAGATGGGATAGTCATCAATGGTGAACATCTCCATGTTGATCATATCTACTATATGACTCATGTTCGACCTTTCGGTCTCAAGTGTTCCGAGACCATGTCTGTACATGCTAGGCTCGTCAAGTTTAACCCAAGTATTCTGCTTGTGTAAAACTGGCTTACACCCGTTGTATGTGAACGTAGAATCTATCACACCCGATCATCACGAGGTGCTTCGAAACGACGAACTTTAGCAACGGTGCATACTCGGGGAGAACACTTTTATCTTGAAATTTAGTGAAGGGATCATCTTATAATGCTACCGTCGTTCTAAGCAAAATAATATGCATAAAGGATAAACATCACATGCAATCAAAATATGTGACATGATATGGCCATCATCATCTTGTGCTTTTGATCTCCATCTCCAAAGCATCGTCATGATCTCCATCGTCACCGGCTCGACACCTTGATCTCCATCGTTGCGTCGTGGTCGTCTCGCCAACTATTGCTTCTGCAACTATTGCTAATGCATAGCGATAAAGTAAAGCAATTACATGGCGCTTGCATTTCATACAATAAAGAGACAACCATAAGGCTCCTGTCGGTTGCAGATAAATTACAAAACATGATCATCTCATACAATAACGTATATCACATCATGTCTTGACCATATCACATCACAGCATACCCTGCAAAAACAAGTTAGACGTCCTCTACTTTGTTGTTGCAAGTTTTACGTGGCTGCTACGGGCTTCTAGCAAGAACCGTTCTTACCTACGGCAAAAACCGCAACGGTGATTTATCAACTTTGCTGTTTTAACCTTCAACAAGGACCGGCCGCAGTCAAATTCGATTCAACTAAAGTAGGAGAAACAGACACCCGCCAGCCACCTTTATGCAAAACAAGTTGCATGTCTGTCGGTGGAACCGGTCTCATGTACGTGGACATGTAAGGTTGGTCCGGGCCGCTTCATCTTACAATACCGCCGAATCAAAATAAGACGTTGGTGGTAAGCAGTATGATGATCACCGCCCACAACTCTTTGTGTTCTACTCGTGCATATCATCTACGCATAGACCTGGCTCATGATTGCACTGTTGGGGAACGTTGCATGGAAAACAAAAAAAATTCTACGCACACGCAAGATCTATCCATGGAGATGCATAGCTACGAGAGGGGGAGTGTGTCTACGTACCCTCATAGACCGTAAGTGGAAGCGTTAGAACAACGCGGTTGATGTCGTCGAACAACTTCACGATCCAACCGACCGAGTACCGAACGTACGGCACCTCCGCGTTCAGCACACGTTTAGCTCGGTGACGTCCTCGACTTCTTGATCCAGCAAGATGGCGAGGTAGTGGATGAGTTCCGGCAGCACGACGGCGTGGTGACAGTGATGGTGATGCTATCTCCGCAGGGCTTCGCCCAAGCACTGCAAAAATATGACCGAGGGACAGAACTGTTGAGGGGGGCGCCGCACACGGCTAAGACAATGTTGTGTCTTGTTTGGGGCGCCCCCTCTCCTCTATTTATATATGTGTAGGGGCTTGGAGTAGAAGGAATAGTGCCACGTGAACAGTACCACGTGAACAGTACCACGTGAATAGTACACACGTGGACTTGGACTCCAAAGTCCAATCCTATTCCTACTAGGACTCTCCTTTTTTCCGTCCCTAGCTGTGTGGGCTTTTGAGGACTTGGTGCGCCTGGCCCAATAAGGCCAGGGCGCCTCCCCTTAGCCCATGCTAGCCCTTGGGATGTGGTGGACCCACTTGTGGACTTCCGGACCCCTCCGAAATCCTCCGGAACCTTCTGGAAGCTTCCCGGTACAATACCGGAAAAAAACTGCACCTTTTTCCGGAACCTAAAATATGACTTCCCATATATAAATATTTACCTCTCGACCATTCCGAGACTCCTCGTGATGTCCGGGATCTCATCCGGGACTCCGAACAATATAGACATGACTGAGACGCCTCTCCAGTCAATAACCAATAGCGGAACCTGGATGCTCATATTGGTTCCTACATATTCCACGAAGATCTTATCGGTCGAACCGCAATGACAACATACGTAATTCCCTTTGTCCGTCGGTATGTCACTTGCCCGAGATTCGATCATCGGTATCTCCATACCTAGTTCAATCTCGTTACCGGCAAGTTTCTTTACTCGTTCCATAATACATCATCCCGTAACTAACTCCTTAGTCACTTTGCTTGCAAGCTTCTTATGATGTGCATTACCGAGAGGGCCCAGAGATACCTCTCTGAAACACGGAGTGACAAATCCCAGTTTCGATCCATGCCAACTCAACAGACACCTTCGGAGATACCTGTAGAGCATCTTTATGATCACCCAGTTACGTTGTGACGTTTGATAGCACACAAGGTATTCCTCTGGTATCCGGGAGTTGGATGATCTCATGGTCGGAGGAACATGTATTTGACATTCAAGAAAGCAGTAGCAATAAACAGAATGATCATATGCTAAGCTAACAGATGGGTCTTGTCCATCACATCATTCTCCTAATGATGTGATCCCTTTATCAAATGACAACTCATGTCTATGGTTAGGAAACCTTAACCATCTTTGATCAATGAGCTAGTCTAGTAGAGGCTCACTAGGGACACGGTATTTGTTTATGTATTCACACATGTATTTAAGTTTTCGGTCAATACAATTCTAGCATGAATAATAAACCTTTATCATGAACAAGGAAATATAAAATAATAACAACTTTATTATTGCCTCTAGGGCATATTTCCATCATTAAGATCATCAAGCGTATATCCAATAGTAGCATGGTGCTTCCTCTGAGTTTTTAGTAATCTCTTCTCTTCATGCTCTGAAAGGTTAGCACTAATAATAACAGGATATATCTTCTTTTCATCTAGATAAACATATTTCAATGTATCAGGCAATTGTTTCAGTTCAAATACAGGGTCACCCTTAGGTGGAGGAGGGCCTCCAAAGAGTTTCGACATGCAAATTGTGTTTAAGGATAGGTGGTTGATCAAAGAACATCTTATCTATTTCATTTCTTTCATTCATGTGCATATCATTTCATGGTCTAGCAAATATTGTTCTAACGGATCAGTAGGAGGTACGGCAATAGAAGCAAGACCAATAATTTCATCCTTACTAGGCAATTCTTTATCATGAGGTTGTCTACGAAACTTGGAGAAATTAAACTCATGAGATATACCACCAAAATTAACACTAACAGTTTCTTTAGCGCAATCAATCTTGGCATTAACAGTGTTCAAGAAAGGTCTACCAAATATAATGGGACAAAAATTATCTTGTGGAGAACCGAGGACTAGAAAATCAGTAGGGTATTTTATTTTTCCACACAAGACTTCAACATCTCTAACGATCCCAAGCGGCATAATGGTATCTCTGTTTGCAAGTTTAATAGTAACATCAATGTCCTATATTTCAATAGGTGTAATATCATTCATAATTTCTTGATATAAGGTAAACGGAATAGCACTCACACTAGCACCCAAATCACATAAGCCATGATAGCAATGATCTCCTATTTTAACAGAGACAACAGGCATGCCAACGACAGGTTTATTCTTATCTTTAGGATCGGGCTTAGCAATTCTAGTAGCTTCATCACAGAAGTAAATAACATGCCCATCTATATTATCGACCAAGAGATCTTTAATCATAGCAACATTAGGTTCAACTTTAATTTGTTCAGAGGCTCTAGGTGCTCTAATATTACTTTTGTTAACCACAGTTGAGACTTTAGCATGTTCCTTAATCCTGACAGGAAAAGGTGGTTTCTCAATATAAGCAGTAGGCACAACTGGATCAACATGGTAAACAATTGTTTCTTCTTTAACGCTAACAGGTTCTTCTTTCAATTCAATAGGTGGATGATATTTAAACCACTTCTCCTTAGGGAGATCAACATGAGTAGAAAATGATTCACAAAAGGAGGCTACTATCTCAGAGTCAAGTCCATATTTAGTGTTAAACTTATGAAAAACATCGGTATCCATAAAAGATTTAACACAATCGAACTCAAGTGTTATACCTGACTCATTATCTTTGTCGAGTTCCCAATCTTGAGAGTTGCGTTTAATCCTTTCCAGAAGATCCCATCTGAATTCAATAGTTTTCTTCATAAAGGAGCCAGTCGAAGAAGAATCGAGCATGGTTTGATCATCATGAGAAAGCCGAGCATAAAAATTCTGTAAGATAATTTCTTTTGAGAGCTCATGATTAGGGCATGTGTACATCATGTACTTAAGCCTCCCCCAAGCTTGAGCGATGCTTTCTCCTTCACGAGGCCAAAAATTATATATATAATTCCGATCACGATGAACCAGATGCATAGGATAAAACTTTTGATGAAATTCCAATTTCAATCGATTCCAATCCCACGTTCCAATATCATCACATAGCCTATACCATGTCAATGTCTTTCCCTTCAAAGATAAAGGGAAAACCTTCTTCTTAACTTCATCTCTGGGTAAACCTGCAAGCTTAAATAATCCACAAACTTCATCCACATAGATTAGGTGCATATCAGGATGTAGTGTTCCATTTCCTGCATAAGGATTAGCTAGCAGTTTCTCTATCATACCCGAAGGAATCTCATAATAAATATTTTCAGTAGGTGCAGTAGGTTGTGGAGCAACTCTTTGTGCTTTCGGTTGAGGTGAAGATACCCCGAACAAGCCCCTCAAAGGATTACTTTCCATAGTGATAATTGACAATAAATTTCAGCATGTAATATAAATGTTTCCTTACCAAATTACACACCAAAGGCGCTTCACTCCCCGGCAACGGCGCCAAAAAAGAGTCTTGATAACCCACAAGTATAGGGGATCAATCGTAGTCCTTTCGATAAGTAAGAGTCTCGAACCCAACGAGGAGCGGAAGGAAATGACAAGTGGTTTTCAGCAAGGTATTTTCTGTAAGCACTGAAATTATCGGTAACAAGTAGTTTGATAGCAAGATAATTTGTAACAAGTGACAAGTAGCAATAGTAACTAAGGTGCAGCAAGGTAGCCCAATTCGTTTGTTGCAAAGGACAGGCCGGAACGATCTCTTATAATAAGCTAAACGTTCTCGAGGACACATGGGAATTTCTTCTAGTCACTTTCATCATGTTTCTTTGATTCGCGTTCGCTACTTTGATAATTTGATATGTGGGTGGACCGGTGCTTGGGTGATGTTCTTACTTGAACAAGCCTCCCACTTATGATTAACACCTCTCGCAAGCATCCGCAACTACGAAAAAAGAATTAAGATAAATCTAACCATAGCATTAAACATATGGATCCAAATCAGCCCCTTACGGAATAGCGCATAAACTAGGGTTTAAGCTTCTGTCACTCTAGCAACCCATCATCTAATTACTACTCCATAATGCATTCCCTTAGGCCCAAAGATGGTGAAGTGTCAAGTAGTCGACGTTCACATGACACCACTAAGAGAATCAACAACATACATATCATCAAAATATCGAACGAATACCAAATTCACATGATTACTTATGACAAGACTTCTCCCATGTCCTCAAGAAAAAAAGTAACTACTCACAAATCATGTTCATGTTCAAGATTAGAGGGGTATTGAATAGCATAATGGATCTGAACATATAATCTTCCACCAAATAAACCAACTAGCATCAACTACAAGATGTAATCAACACTACTAGCAACACACAGGTACCAATCTAAGGTTTTGAGACAAAGATTGAATACAAGAGATGAACTAGGGTTTGAGATGAGATGGTGCTGGTGAAGATGTTGATGAAGATTGGTCCTCCCACGATGAGAGGATCATTGGTGATGTCGATGGCTTCGATTTCCCCCTCCCGGAGGGAAGTATCCCCGACGAAATCGCTCCGCCGGAAAGCAAAAGTGCTCGTGCCCAAGTTCCTCCTCAAGACGGCGGCGCTCCATCCCAAAAGTCTTCTCCTTATTTTTCTAGGGCAAATGGGCTTATATACCAGAAAATGGGCACCGGAGGCTGGTCAGGGGCCCCACAAGCCACCAGGGCGCGCGTGGGGGGGGTGGCGTGCCCTGGTGCCTTGTGGGCACCTGGGTGGCCCCCTCTGGTACTTCTTTTCTCCAGTATTTTTTATTTATTCCAAAATAAATCTCCGTGAAATTTCAGCTCATTTGGAGATGTGCAGATTAGGTATCTCTGACATAGTTTTTTCAGGTCCAGAATTCCAGCTGCCGGCAATCTCCCTCCTTATGTAAATCTTGCATATTAAGAGAGAAAAGGCATTAGAATTGCTCCACAAAGTGTTATATTGATTAAAAACACTATAAATAACAGTAGGAAAACATGATGCACAATGGACGTATCATACCCCGTGTAAGCAAACAATTCGGGAGAGGTATAACTTAGCAAGCTTATGTGTTGAATATGTTGTTTTTACCGGAATGAAGTGTGCCACCTTGGTTAATAAATCTATGATAACTCAGATAGCATCATTCCCGTGTCGTGACCTTGGTAATCCAACAATAAAAGCCATCCCTATCTCATCCCATTTCCATTCAGGCACTCTGAGTGGCTGTAACAATCCTGCTGGCCTCTGGTGTTCTGCTTTTATGCGCTGACAAGAGTCGCAACGTGCAACATATACGGCTATATCCCTTTTCATCCCGTGCCACCAAAATTTGTCCTGAAGATCTTTGTACATCTTGGTTCCCCCTGGGTGAATGGAGTATGGGGTGGTATGGGCTTCTGCCAAAATCTGTTGCTTTAGCTCTTCCTTATTGGGTACGCATAATCTTTTCCCGTACCATAGGATTCCCTGATTATCAATATTAAATTCGGACGCCCTATCCGAACTTACTTTCCTTTTAATTCCCTCGATACTGGGGTGTCCTTTCTTGGTTTCTTTGATCTAATCCTCCAATGTTGGTTTTACTTCTAGGCGAGCAATGGTTCCTTCCATGACTAGAACCATGTTAAGTTTGGCAAATTCCTGGTTGAACTCATGTTGTGAGAATTGCACACTGTCATTGTCGGTGCATGGATTTCGGCTGAGGGCATCTGCCACAACATTCTCTTTACCAGGGTGGTAATGAATTCCCACATCATAATCCTTAATTAGCTCAAGCCAGCGACGTTGTCATAGGTTTAGTTTTGGCTAGGTGAAGTTATACTTAAGACTTTTATGATCTGTGTATATCTCACATCGATTACCAAGAAGGTAATGTTGCCATTCCTTGAGTGCATGTACTACAGCTGCTAGTTCCAAGCCATGGGTAGGATAATTTTCTTCGTGTCGTCGTAGCTGTCTTGAAGCATAAGCTACAACCTTTCCTTCCTGCATTAACACGCATCCAAGGCCTTTTCCGGAAGCGTCACAGCTTATTTCAAAATTCTTGTGCACATTTGGCACGGTCAGAACAGGTGCCGTTGTTAACCTCTTTCTTAATTCTTGGAAATTTTTCTCACATGCCTTAGTCCATTCAAACTTTTTATCTTTCTTGAGTAACTGAGTCATGGGTTTGGCGATGGTGGAGAATCCTTCAATAAATCGTCGATAGTAGCCAGCCAAACCTAGAAAACTCCCGATCTCAGTCATGTTGGTGGGTTGCTTCCTTCCTAAGACATCCTTTACTTTACTTGGGTCCACTGCTATTCCATCCATTGTCAGTACATGTCCCAGAAAACCAACTTCTCGTAACCAAATTTCACATTTGCTGAATTTGGCATAGAGCTGGTTTTTCCGTAATTCTTCCAGGACTATTCAAAGATGTTGCTCATGTTCCTCGGGCGTCTTGGAGTAGATAAGTATATCATCAATGAACACAACCACGAACTTGTCCAAATATTTCATGAAAACCTTGTTCATGAGATGGACGAAATAAGCAGGAGCGTTGGTCAACCCAAAAGGCATTACAGTGAATTCATATAATCTGTATCTGGTGGTAAACGTTGTTTTGGGTATATCTGATGACCGAATTTTTAACTGATGGTAGCCTGATCTCAAGTCTATTTTCGAGAAAACCCTGGCTTTTGCGAGTTGGTCAAACAAGTCATTGATCCTTGGTAATGGATATTTATTTTTGATAGTAACCATATTGAGTGCCCTGTAATCAATACATAACCTTAGGGTCCCATCCTTTTTCTTGGCAAATAAAACCGGTGATCCCCATGGAGATGAGTTGGGTCGGACATAACCCTTTTCTAGTAATTCCTTAATTTGTTTCTTCAGCTCAACCAATTCTGTCGGAGCCATTCGATAAGGCTTCTTGTAGATGGGTGCCGTACCAGATGCTAGTTCAATAAAAAATTCAATTTCATGATCTGGTGGCATGCCTGGTAGCTCCTCAGGGAATACATCGGGGTATTCGCATACCACAGGAACCTTGCTTAATTCTGGCATGTCCACTTGATTTAGCTTTCCTTGCGAGGTAGAAACTCTCCTTGTTCCAAACTTTACTGTCTTCCCTTGACAATCGGTGAGAGTCACTGTACGATTGTAGCAGTCTATAAAGCCTTTATTTGTGGTCAACCAGTCCATTCCCAAAATAACATCCAAATCGACTGCTTCCAGTACAATAAGATTTGCTAAAAACTTCATTCCTTTTATTTCAATGTTCACATCCTGGCAGTACCATTGTGTGCTTTGCTTTGATCCCGGGGACTGAATAACCATCGAATTTTTCAAAGGCGAAAAAGAAAATTGATTCTTCGAGGCAAATCTTTTAGAGATGCACGAATGGGAAGCTCCAGAATCAAATAAAACTGTACCATTAATGGTGTTGACAGGAAACGTACCAAACACGATGTCCGGTGCATTCTGTGCTTCCTCAAATGTCACATGGTTAACCTGCCCCTTTCTTTGATTGTTGTTGGTGTTGAGGTTGTTGTGTCGCGGAGCTGCACTAGTACTGCGGCCATTGTTGTTGGGTTTGGGGGAATTATTCCCCTGTTTTGGGCATTGCCTAGCATAATTCCCCTCTGCTCCACAGGCATAACAGGTGATGCCAGGACGGTATATTGCTTCCTTGGTCCTGTTGTTGTAGGAACTGCGGTTTTGTTGCGGTCGTGGTGTTGGAATTGTTGGTCGGGGTGCCACAAGCCTCTGGGATTCATTTCGGGGCCTGTTGTTACGAACCTGTACTGACTGGTTCATCCGGTGCTTGCGAATCTCATTCAAGTTGCGGTGCTCATTTTCCAGGATGATAGCCTTGTCTACCAGTGTCTTGAAATCCGGAAAGGTATGGACTACCAGTTGGCACTTTAAAGATGGAACAAGCCCGTCGAGGAATTTCTCCATTCTTTTGCTTTCTGTCATATATTCATCATTGGCATACCGGGCTAGCTGAGTAAACTGGTTGAGATACTGGGTTACCATTGTGCCTCGTTGCTTGAGATCCTCCAATTCTCTTTTCTTCAATTTCATGATGTTGTTTGGAATATGTGCTCCTCGAAAACTTTCCTTGAATTGCTCCCAGGTGATGTCTTCTCCATTGGGGTGCGTATGGCGTAGATTTTCCCACCATGATGCTGCTGTTCCAGAAAAATAATGCGGAGCGTATAGTACTTTTTCCTGGTCCGTACACTGAGCTATGACCAATTTTCTCTCAATATCACGCAGCCAGTCGTCTGCCTCCAAAGGTTTGTCTGTGTGAGAAAAGACAGTCGGATTGGTTCTCTGAAGTTCAGATAGCTTTGATCTGGGTTGATGTTGTCCTTGGTGATTTCCCATATTTATCAAATGCTGCATCATTTCCTGATGCTGCTGCTGACTTTGTTCATAAAGATGGCATACTTGTGAGAATGTTGAATCATTGCTTTGCTGACTTGTCTGTCCTGGTGTGAAGTTATTTCCCATTTGTGCAAAGTTTTCCTCTGGTGGACTGGGCGTAGAACGAGTCCAGGGACGATGCATTTGCATTCTGGGGTATTGGTGTAAACATCGATGAGGAAAGAAATTATAAAGGAAAATTTTTAAGAGACTGAAAATAATTCCCCCCCCCCCTCCCAAAAGCGTAGGTACATACAAGTAGCGAGTTATATTATACATGCAAGACTTAATTATATATTACTCTCATCATAGTCGTGATGCTTACATGACAGATTATTTAGACAAGTGCACTTCTCCATCCTCTTAGCATGCTGCGATCCAAGGTCTACTACTCCCCATCTTAAAAAGAAGAAAAGAAACAGAAAATAAATATTTTACAGCTACACTCTCATAAAAGGCGGTTGTGGTGCTGATGCCTAGTCTGCTATCACGGAGTGTCTGGAACGTCGCAGGCCCGGCTGAGGGTAAGTCCCATACGGGGTGCTGAAGACTCGACCTCCTCCTCCTCGGGTATGGTCTCCAGTCGGGCAGCTGTAGATGTCATGCCTGCCCGTGGTGGTACTGTACTCATAGGCGGTGAAGCTCTAACCGGAGTGGGGGCAGCCAAGCGACTAGACTCATCACTCGGGGATGGGTGTTGGATCGTGGAAAGGGTAGGAGGATCGTATGGTGGAGTCGGAATGCGAGAAGCATGTGGTGAAGGAGAACGGAACTCACTCCTGCGAGGAACCCTCGCACGAGCCAAGTCCATCCGTGCGGCGAGATAGTCGTCCACCAGTGAGGTGAAGACCGACTCTAGAGCCATGATGTACTGGACAAGGGGCTCAATCGCCTCGTCCCTTTCTTCCGCGGTGCAAGAGAAAGCATAGTGACTAGTATATGGAACATGGCATGGGAGGTAATGAGAGGGACGTGTCTGCATCACTGGAAGAACTAGATGATACCCCGCGCGTTGCTGCGGGAATTGGTTGCTATATATTTTAATGACATTTGGTTGAATGAAATTTTGGCAAGGTAATTTATTCAGAAGTATTCTTTAGCAATGCATGATACTGCAATCCATGTAGAATTAAGGGAGTTTGGCTAACAAAATGGTGGGACATGAGTTACCTCTAGTGGGTAGTAAGAGGCTGTGACGATGAGCTAGCCATCAATATCATGTCTTGAGGCTCCAGCTGTAATATAAACAACTCTGTCTATTTCACTATTTGCACAACATTGTATTAGAACCAATGTACAGTAAGATAGCTGTAAATATATTTTCCTCTTGAAATTAAGAACTATAAATGCCATGCAGCATAAAGACTAAAATTACTCTCATCTAGCAGATAAGAGGACAGAGAGTTAGCCTTCCATCTCAACTTGAAACTGAAATGCAATATTGGCTGGAAACGTCAACATGGGAACTGAAAAGGGCATGAGAATGAATAAATTCCCTAAAAAATAGAATGGCATTAAAATATATAAAAAAACATATGCATCCTGATGCTTACAAAAAGTAGAAGACTAATAGATTACATCGCCTCTATTTATGCTAAGAGAACCTGATATGTTTTAAGTTTGGCTCGTATATGTCCAAACAGATTGAATTAAGGACCTCAGACATCTTCGCAGAATGCATAGTAGATCCAAGAACAAAGCACGTGAGCTATTGTTTGGGATGACTTGCCTGAGTTCGAAGTGCGGAGAACTCAAACGGTGTCCAGGATTGGAAGTAGTGCCTCCAATGGCTGGGTACGACGGCAGTTTGATCTGATGCTTAAAATTGATGTCCATACAGCTCTATGTTGGGCTTGAATGCTTGATTAGACGTACAGATTTGGGTTGCTAGCTGTAGCACGCATGCGTGCCCAAAAGATTGCTGGTTGGAGCATGGTGTGTTAAGGGATGACGAATCAGGTTGAACTCACCCGCAAAAAAAAAGAAAAAAAAGAATCAGGTTGAACTTTACCTCTCCAGATAGAAGATTGGACTGGATAGGAGACTGCAGCTGGATAGCAGTCGGCAATCGAGCAAATCTTGTTTCACCAGAACTTCGCACATGTCGATGGACTCTAGTTGGTCCCTCGTCCCAGCCATGGGGATGCGCCCGACGGGACTCAGAGACTGGGCGGGGTGGACACAGGCCGCCGCTGTTTCCAGAGGTCCCGCTACGCGGAAGGGCATCAAGCTCAGAATCTGCAGCCGCAACCTCATCACGTTGGGGAGATGAGATACTCCAACCCCCTGCCCGCCGCCGCTCCTTCTATATCCTCATCCCCCACCCCTACCCCTTCTGCATCGAGCAAGATTCAAAGAGGATGAGGATACGACCTGGAGGCACTTGCCATGATTTGGAGAGAGTGGATCGGTCATGTCTTTTCGGATGCCGGCGTTGGTTCCAGAACATGGGCCGCCGAAAGATCATGACTTGTGAGTCATATGGGCATGCACGACACGGGCAAAAGTTGCTCACGTGGCACTATCGCTGAGGATGTGGCCAGACTGCTGAGGTGGCATGAGGTCGATGGTTGCATGTTGATTAGTGATGTGGATAGCATGCATGCCAAGAGAAATAAGATAGTGGGGATGAACTATTTAGGTATTATAGATGTCCCTAAGACGAGCGATGGCCTCTCGGGCAGCCATCTGGATAGCATGCCTCTCAGTAGGCATGACTCTCCCCATGAACCGAAAGTTGCGGTGTGGCTCGACATGTCCACCCCAAATATATACCGAGGCCTGGTACATAGTCAGGGTGTCCGAGATCCTGTCGGGATAGACTGTGTACTCTGGACGGCTCGGAGATCTCATCGTGACTCTAGCGATGACGACGAGAAGGCAGGAAAACCCCACAGGCTCGTTGGCAAAAATCTGAGTTGGGCAGTTGCCGCCAAACATCTACAATAGTAGATAAAAATCCAAATAGTCATATCATAAATATATGACGACTAAGGAAAGTTGTTACGATGCATGGGATGCTGCTAAAATTTGTTAGAACTGACTCTACTACTAGCGATCGCACCTAGGGCTTCCTACAGTCAGCCTGGCTCTGATACCAAGGTTTGTCGGGCCGGTTCCGGAATAAATCTTGGAATGGCCTCAAGTCACACCAGCCCCAAGATCAGAACAACTGGTGGACTCCCTTGATACAAACATCCAGTACAAACATAATATTACACAAGGTTGAGCCAGGGTGCTCAACAATTATTACACACATGTCAGTATATGACGGTGGCGGTACAAGACAATGGTGTGGTGATATTACAACACTGATACAATAAAGTAAAGCCAAGCGTCAGTGTGAGGCTTGACTATTTTATTAGTGGGGCGGAAGCACTGCGGATGATACATGTGGTAGACTCCAAGACCACAAGGTGACTGACTGGGAACACCTCTAAGCGTCGGGCTCGCTAGCGCACACTTCCTCCATAAGATCGTCTTCATCCAAGTCTGGCCAAATTAACAAGCCAGGGACAAGGCAGTGAGTATGTTTGAATGTACTCGCAAACATTATGAACAAAAGATATACCGAATGCAATAGAGTGCATATGTTCATGATGGACTAATTTATATGCAAATGCTGACCGAAATTAAAGCATGGTATGATAAATATCAATACGGTGGAGATGGCTAAATATATCATTTTAGTAATAAACCAAGAAAATAAAATGGAACATCGGGCGTTAGACCGCCCGAGGATTCCAAGAAAATAAAAATGGAACATTGGGCGTTAGACCGCCCGAGGATTCCAAGATAAATGTCAAACGGGTCTCTGAATGTGACGCCTCAAGAGGTCTTGAAAAGAAATGCCAAACGGGTGTCTGAATGCGACGCCTCGAGAGGTCTTGAAAAGAAATGCCAAATGGGTGTCTGAATGCGACGCCTCGAGAGGTCTTGACAAGAAATGCCAAACGGGTGTTTGAATGCGACGCCTCGAGAGGTCTTGAAAAGAAATGAGTATCCAGGTGGCACAACCATCCCAAGAGATACTCAAGGTTACACATAAGAGAAAAAGGTTAGTCCATAGTAATATTCATGTTAACAATAATATTCATGATAGCATCCGTAGTGATAATAATCATCCTGCAAAAGTGAATCATGCTCAAGTTTAATTATTTCCTCCGAAGACCGACACCGGGACTGATACTTGACCCCTCCCAGCTAACGTCCTTGACCATGGACACGGCTATTCGAATAGGTTTAACTCTGCAGAGGTTGTACTCTTTACCCACAAGTGTAGGATTTCCCTAGTCAACCCTGAAACCTTGACTAATTCCAATCACAGTTTTTAGGTTGCAAACACACCTAACCAGCACACACTAGCTTAACCGTTCTGATGCCCGGAATCACCCAAGGTATCATTCTAGGAAAACTCTAAGTCGGGGAGACCGCCGTCTCGACTAGCATGGGATCACAATTTATAATGCGCGCAAATACAAGGGGTGCCCCCTCTCAGCCCAGCCGGATACACCCATGCCCCCTAACCTGATGACTGGCATTATTCTAGGGACATGGAAACCCTCATCGTGGCCCCTCTGTGTGGTGTGTACATGGAAAGGGGTTAGCAACTTACTAAGCTGTACTCCCCTCGCGGGAAGACAAGTGGCGGCACTATTTTTAGCTAGGCATGACGGAACAAGACTCGATCTAGGTTGACTCAGGAGGTGTTATTATCATGACTGGCACACTTCACATGCCACAGTGACACCATCGTGCCACGACGTGATTCGTGCTAACCGGCATGACATGGACAGGGGGTATACCCCTGGTATATAACCAACTTTATCCAAATTGATGATTTTTTTAAATGCATGCAGAAAATGCACAAATGAAATATGACCGCGCAGGCACCTACTGCCCACCACATATCGATGATCACTTATGCAACCATGTATGCAAACATCATATCCCAAGTTCAAAAATGCTTGCCTTGCTCAAAGTAGGCAGAAGATGATTCCTCGAAATTTTCGGCAAAGTTTCCCTCCTCGTTTTCTATAAAATAAGAATTCAAAATCTAGTCAAAAAATTTGTGACAACACAAAAAGTTAACTCAAAATATTTTTAAATAAAGAGTGAAATGCGCCACTAGTCCATGAACTCAAACTGATTGCACACTTTAGGCCAACAACTTGAGAAGTGATCGGATTTAGTCCGCAAACTCGTTGATTTGACCAAATAAGGCCAAAACCGGCCCGAGAGTAAAAAAACGGGCCACGTGGATGCCATGTCATCGTTCCGTTGACCGCTCGTGAGTTCACTATTTTTTACAGGGGTCTATTTGCAAATTGGACGATTTTTTTCTCACAAACCATGCTAAGGGCGTTTGGAATGAAAAATATATTAAAAAAACTTGCATTGCCAAGGACTTGAACCTAGGTTGTTCGGAATTAGTAAGGCCCCAATGACCACCAAACCAACACCGAGCTTGCACACTAAACTACAGCCCAGGCTATATATATATTAACGTGGAATCAGAAGAAAAATAAATATTAAAACATGAGTTATGTCATACTTGAACCAACGCCGTTGGGTTAGAAATTAGCTTCCAGACCGATACACCACAAACTCACTCATGTACAAACAGGCAGCCTACTTTATTTATCTACGCAGAATCATTAGTTAAATATGTATGTAGAATTAGTTGATTTCAGAAAATATAGAAGTGATATATATATACATCTTGACGACAATACAAAACCTCACATTCAAGATATAACTCACACTTCAGACATATATATAGAACATGACTTTAATGGCAATAGCATTCATAGTTCTTAATTTTTTTCTTCCAATGATCACACAGTTCTGAAACCATCCGACACATAATTCTGAAACCGGGAACGCTACGATCTACCGACAAACAAGGCAACAGTCAAGAGAAATAGAAGGAAAGAGATCGCCTGATTGAAAAATGATCTGGAGGGCCTTCTGATTTTTCTCTCTCTCCTGATTCTAGATGAAAATATATGTTGTGGGCTCTAGACTAGTGTGCAAGCCTGGTGTTGGTTCGGTGGTCATTGAGGCATTACAAATTCCAAACAGCCCAGGTTCAAGTCCTATGTGACGCAATTTTTTTAATATTTTTTTCACTCCAAACGCCCTTAGCATGGTTTGTCAGAAAAACTGTCCAATTTGCAAATAGACCCCTAAAAAAAATAGTGAACTCACAAGCGGTCAACGGAATGATGACATGGCATCCACGTGGTCGGTTTTTTTACTCTCGGGCCGGTTTTGGCCTTATTTGATCAAATCAACGAGTTTGCGGACTAAATCCAATCACTTCTCGAGTTGTTGGCCTAAAGTGTGCAATCAGTTTGAGTTCATGGACCAGTGGCGCATTTCACTCTTAAATAAATACTAAAAAAACTAGAGTGAAAAGGAAAATTTTCAGAAAAGAATCAATTAAAAATGTGTTGTGGTTAAAAAGTAATAAAAGTTTTAAAACCAGGGGCCATTCTATGAATAAAATAATTGCTACCAGGTCCTTTTTGTTATAACAGAAAACGCCTTGGTTAAAAATACGCTTTCTAATTCAGAAAACGTACAGGGGTAGAAGGCGCCAGAGGAAATAACAGAAAAGGTTAAAACACTGACGGGTGGGGTCCACCCGTCAGGTTTAAAAATTTGAACGTGCTCGCGCGCGTGTACAGAGAGGGGGAGGCGGTCACCGGCAGCGATCGCCGGGGTTTGAGGAGGTGGCGATGGTATGGGTGTGCTTGGGGGAGTGTTCCGCGTCGGTGGGTGGTGGTGGTGGCCGCCGGCGAGCACCGTGGTGACGGCGGTGTCAACTTCGGCGGACGGCGGCATCGGGTGGTGGTGGATCTCGTCGGAGAGAGCTCCGGATGTCAAATTGACACGCCGGATGGATGAGGTGGAGCAGTAGGAGGTTACTGGTGGATTTTGAGAGGCGGAGGTGGACGAACGGCGACGTGGTGCTCACGGAGGCAGTGGCGGATCGAGCGGCCGGAGTCGAGGAAGAAGGCTTCCCCGAGGTCGTCCGACCCCTCTGGGTGGTGATTGGGGATGGGTGGAGGTGCGGTGAGCTTTGAACGGGCTCTGGGTGCCCTTTTATAGGCCGTGCGGAGATGGCCGGAGCGGGGTGGATCACGGCGGAGTAATTCCGGCCGGTGGGGTTGGTTGGGGGTGGTCGGTTTGGACGGTGGTCATCAGTGAGGTCAGTGGAGTATTCTTGAAATGCCAGCGCGATGGTTCCCGAGCTCCATCCATATCCCTGGCGTGGAGCTCCCGTACGGCCATGGCGGCAGCGCTCGTCTCTGGTGGCTGACAGGCGGGGATTTAGCGGTTCTGGACGGTGGCTGCTACTTGTAGCTTGCGTTGGTATTTCCCCGAAGAGGAAGGGATGATGCAGCACAGTAGAGATAAGTATTTCCCTCAGTTATGAAACCAAGGTTATCGAACTAGTAGGAGAATCACACAACACCTCGTTAGCAGCACCTGCACACAAACAACAAATCCTTACACCCAACGCAAACAAGGGGTTGTCAATCCCTTGGCGGTAAGATTGCAAGATTAAATTGTATATGATAGATTGATAGATTGAAACAAAAATACAAAATAAAATAAATAAAAAGAAATGGCAGCAATATTTTTAGGGTTTTAGTAATATGATATAGATAGACCTGGGGGCCATAGTTTTCACTAGAGGCTTCTCTCGAGAAAATAGCATACGGTGGGTAGACAAATTACTGTTGGGCAATTGATAGAAAAGCAAATAATCATGATGATATCCAAGGCAATGATCATGTATATAGGCATCACGTCCAAGATTAGTAGACCGACTCCTGCCTGCATCTACTACTATTACTCCACACATCGACCGCTATCCAGCATGCATCTAGTGTATTAAGTCCGATAAAGAACGGAGTAATGCCTTAAGAACGATGACATGATGTAGACAAGATAAACTCACGTATGAATAAACCCCATCTTTTTACCCTTAGTAGCAACGATACATACGTGTCATGTCCCTTTCTGTCACTGGGATTGAGCACCGCAAGATCGAACCCACTACAAAGCACCTCTTCCCATGGCAAGAAAAATCAATCTAGTTGGCCAAACCAAATCAATAGATCGGAGAAGAAATACGAGGCTATAATAATCATGCATAAAAGAGTGTAGCAAAGACTCAAATAATTTCATGGATAATCTGATCATAAACTCACAATTCATCGGATCCCAACAAACACACCGCAAAAAGTGATTACATCGGATAGAACTCCAAGAACATCGAGGAGAACATTGTATTGAAGATCAAAAAGAGAGAAGAAGCCATCTAGCTACTGCCTATGGACCCCGAAGGTCTGTGGTAAACTACTCACGCATCATCGGAAGGGTGGCAAGGTTGATGTAGAGCCCCTCCGTGATCGATTCCCCCTCCGGCAGATTACCGAAGAAGGCCTCCAGATGGGATTTCTCTGGAACAGAAACTTGCGGCGGCGGAAAAAGTATTTCGTGGACTCCCCTGAGGGTTTCTGATTTTTTCTGAATTTATAGTGGAGGAATTAGGTCAAACGGAGCTTGGTGGGCCCCACGAGGCACGAGGGCGCATCTGCCCCCCCCCCCAGGCATGCCCTGGTGGCTCGTGGGCCCCACCAGGGTCTTCTGGCCTCCTCTCGAAGCTTCTAGTGTTTATCTTGCCCAATAAAAAATCTCCAAAAAGTTTTGTGGCATTTGGACTTCGTTTGGTATTGATTTTCTGTAAAACAAAAACAGGGCAGAAAACAGCAACTGGCACTAGGCACTAGGTTAATAGGTTAGTCTCCAAAAATGATAGATAATTGTTGTAAATGATTGTAAAAACATCCAAGATTGATAATATAACAGCATGGAACAATCAAAAATTATAGATACGTTGGAGACGTATCAACATCCCCAAGCTTAATTCCTGCTCGTCCTCGAGTAGGTAAATGATAAAAACAGAATTTTTGATGTGGAATGTTGCCTAACATATTCATCATATTTTCTTTTCTTTTGTAGCATGGACATTGGACTTGTATGATTCAAAGCAATAGTCTATAGTTTGACATGAAAACATAAATACTCAAGCATGCTAACAAGCAACCATGTCTTTCAAAATATCAACGCTAAAGAAAGTTATCCCTAGCCCATTATGCTCAATCATTGATCCATTCATGAAACACACTCAAATATTAGCTACATCCAATGCACAAGTATGACAATAGTGCTCTCTAGTTGGTGCTTTTGTAAGAGAAGATGGAGACTCAAGTAAAAATAAAAATTGCATAAAAGTAAATAGATAGGCCCTTCGCAGAGGGAAGCAGAGATTTGTCAAATGTGCCAGAGCTCAAAGCTTAAATTGAAGAGATAAAAATATTTTGAGAGGCATGCTTTTCTTGTCAACCAAATCGACCGAGAATTCCCATTATCTTCCATGCTAGACACATCATAGGTGGTTCCCAAACAGAAAGTAAAGTTTATTTCCTTTCCACCAATTCTTTCACAATCCATGGCTAGCCGTATCCACGGGTGCCCTCCATACCATCATATTCCAAGGAATTTTGTTGTTATTAATTTGATTCATGTGGGACTGGGCATCCCTATTACCAACCATTCTCTCGTGCAATGACAAGTCAATAAACACTCATCGTGAGAATAACACACCTAGCATGGAAAATAATGGCCACCCCCTGCCACTTCATGAGCGGTACAGGCACACAAAACGGAAAATTATTTTTAAATTTAGAGTTGGCACATGCAAATTTACTTGGAACGGCATTGAAATACCGCATATAGGTAGATATAGTGGACTCATAAGGCAAAACTGGGTCTTAAGGATTTTGGATGCACAAGCAGTATTTCCGCTTAGTACAAATGAAGGCTAGCAAAATATTGAGAAGCAACCAACCAAAAAATGAAAACGGTCATAAACATGCATTGAACATAACTAACACCGAATAATGCACCATAAGTAGGATATAACTTCATTGCATAACTATTGACTTAACGTGCATGCATAGGGAATCACAAACCTTAACACTAATATTCTTACTAAATCACAATTACTCACTAACATGACTCACATATCATCATTTCCATATCGCAAAACTATTGCAAGGAATCACACTCATCATATCCAAAGATCTATATGAAATTTTTATTTATATCCCTCTTGAATATTCATCACTTTGGGACCAATTGCATAACTTGTGCAAATTACCGTTACTATTATCATCTCTCAAAAAGATTTAAGTGAAGGATGAGAGTGCATATATTTCTTCAAAATTTCAATCTTAGCAATTCTCAAAATAATATAAGTGAAGCATGAGAATTCATTTCTTCAAAATTTCAATCGACTCAATTCTCAAAATGATATAAGTGAAGCATGAGAATTTATTTCTTCAAAATTTCAATCAACTCTCAAAATAATATAAGTGAAGCATGAGAGTTTATTTCTTAAAAATATAGCCACCACCGTGCTCAAAAAGATTTAAGTGAAGCACTAGAGCAACTGCCTAGCTCAAAAAATTTAAGTGAAGCACATAGAGTATTCTAACAAACTATGATGATAAACGTGTGGCTCTCTCAAGATAGGTGTACTGTTTAGCAAAGATGATTGTGACAAACTAAAAAGCAAACAAAGCAAAGACGCATATCATACAAGACGCTCCAAGCAAAACACATATCATGTGACGAATAAAAATATAGCTCCAAGTAAAATTACCGATGGTTGGTAGAATAAAGAGGGGATGCCTTCCGGGGCATCCCCAAGCTTAGACGCTTGAGTCTTCCTTGAATATTACCTTGGGGTGCCTCGGTCATCCCCAAGCTTAGGCTTTTGCTACCCCTTATTCCTTCATCCATCGTGATCTCACCCAAAACTTGAAAACTTCAATCACACAAAACTCAACAAAACCTTCGTGAGATCCGTTAGTATAACAAAATAAATCACTACTATAAGTACTGTTGCTAAACCATTCATATTTTATTTTTGCATTATACCTACTGTACTATAACTTCACCATGGCTTATACCCCCCGACACAATCCATAGATTCATCAAAACAAGCAAGTAGTGCATCAAAAACAGAATCTGTCAAAAACAGAACAGTCTGTAGAAATCTGAATTATGGTCATACTTCTGTAACTCCAAAAATTCTGAAAAATTAGGACAACATGGGAAATTAATATATCAATATTGTGAAAAAAATTCAGAAGGTTCTGACATTACAGTACAGAAACAAAATTCCAGCACTGGACGCAAAACTTTCTATTTTCAAACAACATCAATTATATTATCTTCCAAATCATCCTAAAGGCTTTACTTGGCACAAACACTAATTAAAAACACAAAAACACCATCATACCAGTAGCATGACAGTAAAAACACACCATAACAGAAACTTATAACAAAAATTTATTTTATTCATTGGGTTGCCTCCCAACAAGCGCTATTGTTTTATGCCCCTAGCTAGGCATAATGCATAATTTCAAGTGTTGTCATCTTTCAAGTTCATTCCATAAGTGGCCCTCATAATTGATTCATATGGTGCTTTAATTATTTTCCTAGGGAAATGCTCCATACCCTTCCTTAATGGAAATTGAAATTTTATATTCCCTTGTTTCATATCAATAACGGCACCTATAGTTCGTAAAAATGGTCTACCAAGTATTATGGGGCAAGAAGAATTGCATTCAATATCAAGAACAATAAAATCAACGGGCACATAATTTCTATTTGCAAGAATAAGAACATCATTAATTCTACCCAAAGGCTTTTTAATAGTAGAATCTGCCAAGTGCAAATTAAGAGAACATTCATCTATTTTGGTGAGACCTAGCACATTACATAGAGATTTTGGAATTGTAGAAATGCTAGCACCCAAATCACATAAAGCATTGCACTCATAATTTTTAATCTTAACTTTAATGGTGGGTTCCCATTCATCATATAATTTTCTAGGAATTGAAACTTCTAGTTCTAGTTTTTCTTCTACCGCTTTCATCATTGCTTCTACGATGTGTTTAGTAAAAGCTTTGTTTTGCTCATAAGCATTGGGTGAATTTAACATGGATTGTAACAAAGAAATGCACTCAATCAAAGAAAAATTATCATAATTAAAATCTTTGTAATCCAAGAGAGTGGGCACATCACTATTTAAAGTTTTTACCTCTCCAAACCCACTTTTAGCAATTTTTTCATTAAGATTTTCACCCTCCGAATTATGGGAACGCTTACTAACTAAAGTTGACTCGTCTTCAGTTCCCTTTTCATCAAGTTTAATATTGCTAAACAAAGAATCAATAGATGAAACACCAATCATTTTAATATCCTCATCATTACTATGTTCTAATGATTCCGGCTTAGCTGCCATTTGATTTACTAGCGTAGCTTGCGCATCAGAAATTTTTCCTAACAAATTTTCAGTAAAAGCAAATTGAGATTGAAGACTGGCAACTTCTTTACTAACATCATCGAGTTGTTTTGAAATAGCATCCAATAACGTAGAGTGTTCTTTAAGTTCCTCAGTAAAAAAATTGTTGTGCTCAAACTGCGTAGTCATGTAATCTTTAGTATTTTTCTCAATTTTGGATAAAATTTTATAATAAGAAGTATCATGATAATTCTCTCGGGACATCATGATTAAGCAAACAAGATAACAAGCAAGCAAACAAGCAAACGAGGAAAAGGCAAACGGAAAGTATTTTTGTAAAAAAACGTTTTAGAAGTGGGGGAGATGAAAACGAGAGGCAAATGGCAAATAAAGTAAATGCAAGGAGATGAGAGTTTGTGCAAAGTTACTTGATAGATGTTGATGATGTCTCCCCGGCAACGGCGCCAGAAATTCTTCCTGCTACTTGTAGCTTGCGTTGGTATTTCCCCGAAGAGGAAGGGATGATGCAGCACAGTAGAGATAAGTATTTCCCTCGGTTATGAAACCAAGGTTATCGAACCAGTAGGAGAATCACACAACACCTCGTTAGCAGCACCTACACACAAACAACAAATCCTTGCACCCAACGCAAACAAGGGGTTGTCAATCCCTTGGCGGTAAGATTGCAAGATTAAATTGTATATGATAGATTGATAGATTGAAACAAAAATACAAAATAAAATAAATAAAAAGAAATGGCAGCAATATTTTTAGGGTTTTAGTAATATGAGATAGATAGACCCGGGGGCCATAGGTTTCACTAGAGGCTTCTCTCGAGAAAATAGCATACGGTGGGTAGACAAATTACTGTTGGGCAATTGATAGAAAAGCAAATAATCATGACGATATCCAAGGCAATGATCATGTATATAGGCATCACGTCCAAGATTAGTAGACCGACTCCTGCCTGCATCTACTACTATTACTCCACACATCGACCGCTATCCAGCATGCATCTAGTGTATTAAGTCCGATAAAGAACGGAGTAATGCCTTAAGAACGATGACATGATGTAGACAAGATAAACTCACGTATGAATAAACCCCATATTTTTACCCTTAGTAGCAATGATACATACGTGTCATGTCCCTTTCTGTCACTGGGATTGAGCACCGCAAGATCGAACCCACTACAAAGCACCTCTTCCCATGGCAAGCAAAATCAATCTAGTTGGCCAAACCAAATCAATAGATCGGAGAAGAAATACGAGGCTATAATAATCATGCATAAAAGAGTGCAGCAAAGACTCAAATAATTTCATGGATAATCTGATCATAAACTCACAATTCATCGGATCCCAACAAACACACTGCAAAAAGTGATTACATCGGATAGAACTCCAAGAACATCGAGGAGAACATTGTATTGAAGATCAAAAAGAGAGAAGAAGCCATCTAGCTACTGCCTATGGACCCAAAGATCTGTGGTAAACTACTCACTCATCATCGGAAGGGTGGCAAGGTTGATGTAGAGCCCCTCCGTGATCGATTCCCCCTCCGACAGATTACCGGAGAAGGCCTCCAGATGGGATCTCTCTGGAACAGAAACTTGCGGCGGCGGAAAAAGTATTTCGTGGACTCCCCTGAGGGTTTCTGATTTTTTTCTGAATTTATAGTGGAGGAATTAGGTCAAACGGAGCTTGGTGGGCCCCACGAGGCACCAGGGCGCGTCTGCCCCCCCCCCCCAGGCGTGCCCTGGTGGCTCGTGGGCCCCACTAGGGTCTTCTGGCCTCCTCCCGAAGCTTCTAGTGTTTATCTTGCCCAATAAAAAATCTCCAAAAAGTTTTGTGGCATTTGAACTTCGTTTGGTATTGATTTTCTATAAAACAAAAACAGGGCAGAAAACATCAACTGGCACTGAGCACTAGGTTAATAGGTTAGTCTCCAAAAATGATAGATAATTGTTGTAAATGATTGTAAAAACATTCAAGATTGATAATATAACAGCATGGAACAATCAAAAATTATAGATACGTTGGAGACGTATCAGTGGCCAGGCGTCGCGGGAGAGGCGACACGTGGAGGGAAGGTAGGTTTGGGCAGCGCAGGGGAGTGATGGCTCGTCGGTGGCCGTGCTAATCCTTCGGCCCGCCATGGCTGAGGACGGTGGCGGTGAAGTGGCTTGCCACCGGCCAGTTGACGAGGAGAGGCTGGCGAGTGGGGTCTGTGGGTGACGCATTGATGGGTAGCAGCAACGCCGTGAAGGAGAGGAGAAGAAGTGGAGTGCACGGCATCGATCTCCTCTCTGAATTTTTTTTGAATTTTGTGAACGATGAACAGTGCACAGAAGGTGTTCTATGAAATGCTAGATGGTCTTAGGTATTTTTGGAATTTCTGAAATATTTTGTGGTGAGGTACTGATGCATAACAAAGGTGCTGGCAAAGTTTCAGAATTTTTGGAGTAGTTTAGATTAGTTCTTGAGCAAGGAAATTGAATCTAGTCCAAATTTCATTTGAATGAAATTTGAAAATTTTGAACTGTGGATCAGAAGGTTTTTGGTGAAATGGAGTGTGGGTACTGTCATGTAGTTGGGATAATTTTTGTGGGTGCAGAAGGGATAGGAAAAATATAGTTCCTTTGTAAATCAGTGGATCTAGGAATTATTGGAATTACAAATTTGGAATTTGCTATTTATGTCAAATAATATTTTTGATGGAGAGGGAGGGTAGTGGATACTATCTAAGGTGTGAGAGTAGTTTGGATGATAAGTTGAAAATGACTGATGAATTTTTTTGAGAATTTTCTAAGTGTTTGAAAAAGATGAAATGGACCTTCCCTTTGAAATAATTAATCATTAAAAAGTTTTTCCTAAAAGAGAAAGATTGTTGGTCCTATAAAATATTTATTCAAATAAGAAACCAACAAATCAGAACCCAATCTTCAAAATTTTAAAAACCCAAATGAAAACTTAAAATGGTTTTCAAAACAGAAGAAAGAAGAAATAGAGCCTTAATGATCCAAATCATTTTCTTTTAAAGAAAAGATTTTGATAATCAAAAGAAAATTTTTTGGTGTGTTACACCTAATTCCACTTCTATAAATTCTCAAATATTCGGAAATCATCAGAGAGCCAGACGAGAAAACCCTACCGCCACCGCAAGCCTCTATTCTTCCGTGATCCCATTTGGAGGCCTTTTCCGGTACTCTGCCGGAGGGGGAATCGATCACGGAGGGCTTCTTCATCAACCTTGCTGCCCTTCCGATGATCTGTGAGTAGTTTACCACAGACCTACGGGTCCATAGCTAGTAGCTAGATGGCTTCTTCTCTCTCTTTGATCTTCAATAACATGTTCTCCTCGATGTTCTTGGAGTTCTATCCGATGTAGTCTTCTTTTGCGGTGTGTTTGTTGGGATCCGATGAATTGTGAGTTTATGATCAGATTATTCATGAGAAATATTTGAGTCTTCTCTGAACTCTTTTATGCATGATTGTTATAGCTTTGTATTTCTCTCCGATCTATCTTTTTGGTTTGGCCAACTAGATTGAGTTATCTTGCAATGGGAGAGGTGCTTTGTGATGGGTTCAATCTTGCGGTGCTCAATCCCAGTGATAGAAAGGGACATGAATCGTATTTGTATTGTTGCCATTAAGTATAAAAAGATGGGCTTTAATCATATTGCTTGAGTTTACTTTGTCTACATCATGTCATCTTGCTTAAGGCGTTACTCTGTTTTATACTTAATACCCTAGATGCATGCTGGATAACGGTCGATGGGTGGAGTAATAGTGGTAGATGCAGGCAGGAGTCGGTCTACTTGTCTCGGACGTGATGCCTATATACATGATCATTGCCATGAATCCGACATAATTATTTGCTTTCTATCAATTGCCCAACAGTAATTTGTTTACCCACCGTATGTTCTGTGCTCGAGAGAGAAGCCTCTAGTGAAAACTATGGCCCCCGGGTCTATCTTTATCATATATTAAAATCCAAAAATACCTTGCTGCAATTTATTTACTTTTATTTTATTTTGCAATTTATATTTCTATCTATCACTATCAGAATTAATCCTTGCAAATAACCGCTAAGGGGATTGACAACCCTCTTATTTGCGTTGGGTGCAAGTGTTTGCTTTTGTGTGTGTAGGTGCTGCTAAAGAGGTTTTGTGTGGTTCTCCTACTGGATTGATAACCTTGGTTCTTAACTAAGGGAAATACTTATCTCTACTATACTGCATCATCCTCTCCTCTTCGGGGAAATACCAACGCAGTCTACAAGTAGCAGTCCCACTGATAATCGGTTCCTGAGGCTCCCACTGATAAATTGGTGCTGGAGCGGGTACTGGCTCAGGTGCTGGGGGCGGTGTCAGACCCCAATAAGCGTAAATGTCCTCAGGCATGATGGTGTACCTGCGACTAGAAAGATCGAACAAAGACGGTGCAGGCAAAGTAATAACCTCACGAGTGCCCTGACTGAATACCAAGTTATATCTAAAGCGAACGGGGCCATCGTCTATAAAGTCATGCCCAACCATGCTACTATAATCAAGATTCCTAGTAGGTAAAAGATTCTCCTCCTCCTCGTTGTGCCTAATAGGAATCTCAAAGTGTTCGGCGAGGCGGGAAGCATAAATACAACCGTAAATAATACCCTTCGAACGGTTAGTGTGTAAACGTCGAGCGACCATCGCACCCAAACTGAAAGTTCTATCACCACTAAGAGCATGGCGCAAAATAGCAAGGTCAGGTGAACTGAGCGTTCCACTCTCCCACCGACCAGTCAAACAACTCCCGGCAAATAATGAATAATAACACAAAACAGGGAAATGTAAATTAGCAACCCTAGCCTCAGAAACTCCTCTTGACTCCCCCACGGTCACTGCGGACATAAAATCTGCAACGTCCCTTGGACGTGGCTCTATTGGGCTGCCCTCATTAGGAAGTTTGCACACTTGGCAAAAATCCTCAAGTGTCATCTCTCTAGGAATATCATATAGGTTAAATGATGATACGTCTCCAACGTATCTATAATTTTTTATTGTTCCATGCTATTATAGTATCTATCTTGGATGTTTTATATGCAATTATATGCCATTATATATCATTTTTTGGGACTAACCTATTAACCCAATGCCCAGTGCCAGTTGTTGTTTTTCGCTTGTTTTTGACTTTTCAGAAAATCATTATCAAAAAGAGTCCAAACGAGAAAAAAACTTTGGATTAATTTTTTTTGGACCAGAAGAGACCCATGAAGCTTCAGGAGAAGACCAGAGGAGCCACGAGGGAGCCACAAGCTCGGAGGGCGCGCCCTGGGGGGTAGGGCGCACCCCCAGGCTTGTGGGCCCCTTGTAGCCCCTCCTGACCTAATTCCAGCGCTATAAATTCCCAAATATTTCCAATATACCAGAGGGATAGAAGAGAAAACCTTTCCACCGCCGCAAGCCTCTGTTCTTCCGCGATCCCATCTGGAGGCCTTTTTCGGTACTCTGCCGGAGGGGGAATCGATCACGGAGGGCTTCTTCATCAACCTTGCTGCCCCTCCGATGATGTGTGAGTAGTTTACCACAGACCTACGGGTCCATAGCTAGTAGCTAGATGGCTTCTTCTCTCTCTTTGATCTTCAATACCATGTTCTCCTTGATGTTCTTGGAGTTCTATCCGATGTAATCTTCTTTTGCGGTGTGTTTGTTGGGATCCGATGAATTGTGAGTTTATGATCAGATTATTCATGAGAAATATTTGAGTCTTCTCTGAACTCTTTTATGCATGATTGTTATAGCTTTGTATTTCTCTCCGATCTATCTTTTTGGTTTGGCCAACTAGATTGAGTTATCTTGTAATGGGAGAGGTGCTTTGTGATGGGTTCAATCTTGCGGTGCTCAATCCCAGTGATAGAAAGGGACATGAATCGTATTTGTATTGTTGCCATTAAGGATAAAAAATGGGGTTTAATCATATTGTTTGAGTTTACTTTGTCCACATCATGTCATCTTGCTTAAGGCGTTACTCGGCTTCATACTTAATACCCTAGATGCATGCTGGATAGCGGTCGATGGGTGAAGTAATAGTAGTAGATGCAGGCAGGAGTCGGTCTACTTGTCTCGGACGTGATGCCTATATACATGACCATTGCCATGAATCCGTCATAATTATTTGCTTTTCTATCAATTGCCCAACAGTAATTTGTTCACCCACCGTATGCTATGTGTTCGAGAGAGAAGCCTCTAGTGAAAACTATGGCCCCCGGGTCTACTTTTATCATATATTTAAAACCAAAAATACTTCGTTGTAATTTATTTACTTTTATTTTATTTAGTATTTTAGTTTATCTACCTATCACTATCAGAATTAATTCTTGCAAATAACCGCTAAGAGGATTGACAACCCTCTTATTTGCGTTGGGTGCAAGTGTTTGCTTTTGTGTGTGCAGGTGCTGCTAAAGGGATTTTGTGTGGTTCTCCTACTGGATTGATAACCTTGGTTCTTAACTGAGGGAAATACTTATCTCTACTATACTGCATCATCCTCTCCTCTTCGGGGAAATACCAACGCAGTCTACAAGTAGCAGGAAGAATTTCTGGCGCTGTTGCCGGGGAGACATCATCAAAATTACCAAGTACCTTCGCACAAACTATCATCCACTTGCATTTATTTTATTTGCCTTTTTATTTGCATTTTCCTCTCGTTTTCATCTCCCCCACTTCTAAAAATTTTTACAAAAACACAAAAATATTTTTGTTTGCTCGCTTGTTTGCTCAAAGTTGCTATCATGACTAAGTTTGGAAAATTTGGTAATTCTCCCACCACTAGAGTGGAGTCTTTAGACAACCCTTCCGTACTTTTGAAGCTTATAAATGAAAAGAGAGGTTTTCCTAAAGTTGCTAAAGAAAAATTAGATAATCTTGCCAATGATGATCCTGATAAAGAACAACCCACTATCATGCATACTAAAAAACTCCGTATAGGTAGTGGTAATATTATTGGAAAATGTGTTATTCAGGATTTCTTTACATGTGCTGGCACATTACCTATGTTAGGAGGGTCAATTCTTAATAAAACTTCTAGCCTTGCGGATGCCATATCTTTGCTTATAGTTGAATTTGAGAGACAATTTGTGCATATGCATCCCGCTATACAAACGATACTTCTAGAGTTTTCAAACATTTATAATCCTTCCGTCAAACGTGTAGTCACTTTATTTCTAGCTTATGAATTTGGCCACATCATGAAAGAGGCGCATGAAATATTTGCTCATTACAACATAAATAGTGGATGTCCTCCTATAGAAGAAATCCTTTACAACCAGGAGACAATGAGGAGATTACAATCTCCAGATTATGCTGCTTACAATGAGAATCTTAGAAAAAAGGTTCCCCCATCCACTTTACTTGATAAAATTTCTGAACTTAATGACAATTTTGCTATACAAAATAATGGATTGGGACTAGTGCTTGAAAAAAAACTAAAGGAACATATTCAAAGAAACATGTATAATGAAGAGATAGTCATCACTTACAAAGGGCCAACGGAGGAATCCCCTCCTCCTAAACTTGATCTTACGGATCCTTATCCTATTAAATTTAGCCCTTTTGAGTACTTTTGCTTTCCACTTAGAAAACTTGCTGCTGAAAGAAGGGAGTATGGGATGAGCATGGATGATCTCCCTTACCTTGATGACAACACTTGAAACTATGCATTATGCCTAGCTAGGGGCATAAAACAATAGCGCTTGTTGGGAGGCAACCCAATGAATAAAATAATTTTTGTTTTACCTTCTGTTTTTGTGTGTTTACATAATTATAGCCTCTGTTATGATTGTGTTTTTGTCTTTTAATTAGTGTTTGTGCCAAGTAATGCCTTTGGGATGATTTGGAAGTTAGTATGATTGATGCTATTGGAAAACAGAAACTTTTGTGTCCAGTACTGGAATTTTGATTTTTTGCTAGAGCGTGATAAAATTCTGAATTTTTTACACAGTATTGATATATGAATTTCCCACGTTGTCCTGATTTTTCAGAATTTTGGAGTTACAGAAGTATAGCTTTTAACTAGATCTTTACAGACTGTTCTGTTTTAGACAGATTCTGTTTTGTTGCATAGTTTGTTTATTTTGATGAATCTATGGATCGTATCGGGGGGTATGAGTCATGGAGAAGTTGGAGTACAGTAGCATTATGCCAATATTAAATATGAATCAATTTACAACATTACCTAAAGTTTAAGATTTATTTGTTATACCAACGGATCTCACGAGGTTTCTGTTGAGTTTTGTGTGCTGAAGTTTTCAAGTTTTGGGTGAGACTACGATGGATAAAGGAATAAGGAGTGGCAAGAGCCTAAGCTTGGGGATTCCCAAGGCACCCCAAGGTAATATTCAAGGAAGACTCAAGCGTCTAAGCTTGGGGATGCCCCGGAAGGCATCCCCTCTTTCGTCTACAATTTATCGGTAACTCACTCGGAGCTATATTTTTATTCATCACATGATATGTGTTTTACTTGGAGCGTCTTGTGATATAGTTTGTTTGCTTTTGTTTGCCTTTTAATTTGTCACAATCATCTCACACCTTTTTGAGAGGGACACACATTATTCGTGATTTGTTAGAATACTCTATGTGCTTCACTTATATCTTTTGAGCTAGGCAGTTGCTCTAGTGCTTCACTTAAATCTTTTAGAGCACGGCGGTGGTTATATTTTAAAGAAATAGTTGCACTCTCATGCTTCACTTATATCGTTTTGAGAGTCTAATGAATAGCAATGGTAATATGCACGAGTTATGAATTTGGTCTTAATATGATAGGTATTCAAGAGGGATATAATAAAAACTTTCATGTAGATCACTGAATATGATAAGTTTGATCCCTTGCAATAGTTTTGCGATATTAAGATGGTAATATGTGGGAGGTGCTAATAGATAATTGTGGTTTAGTAAGAATATTGGTGTTAAGGTTTGTGATTCCCGAAGCATGCATGTATGATCTGTCGTTATGCTAAGAAGTTGGAGCATGATTTATTCTTGATTGTCTACCTTATGAGTGGCGGTCGGGGACGAGCGATGGTCTTTTCCTACCAATCTATCCCCCTAGGGGCATGCGTAGTAGTACTTTGCTTCGAGGGCTAATAAACTTCCGCAATAAGTATGTGAGTTCTTTATGACTAATGTGAGTCCATGGATTATACACACTCTCACCTTTCCACAATTTGCTAGACTCTTCGGTACCGTGCATTGCACTTTCTCACATCGAGAGTTGGTGCAAACTTCGCCGGTGTATCCAAACCCCGTGATATGATACGCTCTATCACACATAAGCCTCCTTATATCTTCCTCAAAACAGCCACCATACCTACCTATCATGGCATTTCCATAGCCATTCCGAGATATATTGCCATGCAACTTCCACCGTTCCGTTTTTATGACACACATCGTCATTGTCATATTGCTTTGCATGATCATATAGCTGACATAGTATTTGTGCTCAGCCACCATTCATCATTTTTTATACATGTTATGCTAGTATCATTGCACATCCTGGTACACTGCCAGAGGCATTCATATAGAGCCATATTTTTGTTCTAGTTTTGAGTTGTAATTTTCTTTTGAGTTGTAAGTAAATAGAAGTATGATGATCATCATTATTAGAGCATTGTCCCAGTGAGGAAATAAAAAAAAGAAAAAAAGAAGCCAAAAAGAGCCCACGAAAAAAAAGGAAAAAAAGAAAAAAAATAAAATGAGAGAAAAAGAGAGAAGGGGCAGTGTTACTATCCTTTTCCATACTTGTGCTTTAAAGTAGCACCATGTTTTTCATATAGAGAGTCTCCTATTTTGTCACTTTCATATACTAGTGGGAAATTTTCATTATAGAACTTGCCTTGTATATTCTGATGATGGGCTTCCTCAAATGCCCGAGGTCTTCATGAGCAAGCAAGCTGGATGCACACCCACTTAGTTTTCATGTTGAGCTTTCATACACTTATAGCTCTTAGTGTATCCGTTGCATGGCAATCCCTACTCCTCGCATTGACATCAATTGATGGGCATCTCCATAGCCCGTTGATTAGCCGCGTCGATGTGAGACTATCTTCTTATTTTTGACTTCCCCTTATTAACCTCTACCACCACATTCTATTCCACCCATAGTGCTATATCCATGGCTTGAGCTCATGTATTGCGTGGGGGTTGAAAAAGCTGAAGCGCGTTAAAAAGTATGAACCAATTGCTCGGCTTGTCATCGGGGTAGTGCATGATAAATATTTTGTGTAAAGAAGATGGAGCATGACAGGATTATATGATTTTGTAGGGATAACGTTCTTTAGAATTTTTATTTTGAAAGACATGATTGTTTATTAGTATGCCTGAGTATTGATGTCTTTATGTCAAACTATAGACTATTGCTTTGAATCATTCGGATCTTATTATTCATAACGTAAGAGAGATTATATGATGAAACATGTTAGGTAGCATTCCACATCAAAAATTCTATTTTTATCATTTACCTACTCGAGGACGAGCAGGAATTAAGCTTGGGGATGCTTGATACGTCTCCAACGTATCTATAATTTTTTATTGTTCCATGCTATTATAGTATCAATCTTGGATGTTTTATATGCAATTATATGCCATTATATATCATTTTTTGGGACTAACCTATTAACCCAGTGCCCAGTGCCAGTTGCTGTTTTTTTGCTTGTTTTTGTCTTTTCAGAAAATCATTATCAAAAAGAGTCCAAACGAGAAAAAACTTTGAATTAATTTTTTCTGGACCAGAAGAGACCCACGAAGCTTCGGGAGAAGACCAGAGGAGCCATGAGGGAGCCACAAGCTCGGAGGGTGCGCCATGGGGGGTAGGGCGCGCCCCAGGCTTGTGGGCCCCTCGTAGCCCCTCCTAACCTAATTCCAGCGCTATAAATTCCCAAATATTCCCAATATACCAGAGGGACAGAAGAGAAAACCTTTCTGCCGCCGCAAGCCTCTGTTCTTCCGCGATCCCATCTGGAGGCCTTTTTCGGTACTCTGCCGGAGGGGAAATCGATCACGGAGGGCTTCTTCATCAACCTTGCTGCCCCTCCGATGATGTGTGAGTAGTTTACCACAGACCTACAGGTCCATAGCTAGTAGCTAGATGGCTTCTTCTCTCTCTTTGAACTTTAATACCATGTTCTCCATGATGTTCTTGGAGTTCTATCCGATGTAATTGTTGTAAATATGCCCTAGAGGCAATAATAAATTAGTTATTATTATATTTCCTTGTTCATGATAATCGTTTATTATCCATGCTATAATTGTATTGATTGGAAACTCAAATACATGTGTGGGTAAATAGACAACACTGTGTCCCTAGTAAGCCTCTAGTTGACTAGCTCGTTGATCAAAAGATGGTTAAGGTTTCCTAGCCATGGACATGAGATGTCATTTGATAACGGGATCACATCATTAGGAGAATGATGTGATGGACAAGACCCAAACTATAAACGTAGCATATGATCGTGTCAGTTTATTGCTATTGTTTTCTGCATGTCAAGTATCTGTTCCTATGACCATGAGATCATGCAACTCCCTGACGTCGGAGGAGTACCTTGTGTGTATCAAACGTCGCAACGTAACTGGGTGACTATAAAGGTGCTCTACAGGTATCTCCGAGGGTGTCTGTTGGGTTGGCATGGATCAAGATTGGGATTTGTTACTCCGTGTGACGGAGAGGTATCTCAGGGCCCACTTGGTAATACAACATCACAATGAGCCTTGCAAGCAATGTGACTAAAGTGTTAGCCACGAGATCTTGTATTACGGAACGAGTAAAGAGACTTGCCGGTAACGAGATTGAACTAGGTATAGAGATACCGACGATCGAATCTTGGGCAAGTAACATACCGAAGAACAAAGGGAACAGTATACGGGATTAACTGAATCCTTGACATAGAGGTTCGACCGATAAAGATCTTCGTAGAATATGTAGGAGCCAATATGGGCATCCAGGTCCCGCTATTGGTTATTGATCGTAGAGGTGTCTCGGTCATGTCTACATAGTTCTCGAACCCGCAGGGTCTACACACTTAACGTTTGGTGACTATTAGTATAGTTGAGTTATTTTGTTGGTGACCGAAGGTTGTTCGGAGTCCCGGATAAGATCCCGGACATGGCGAGGATCTCCGGAAGAGTCCGGAGGTAAAGATTGATATATGTGATAATAGTGTTTTGATCTCCGGAAGGGTTCCGGAATTCACCGGAAGGGGTTCCGGATGTTTACCGAAGTGTTCGGGTGCAGCAACACTTTATATGGACCAAAGGGGTAAAGCCCACGAGGTATTGGAAAGTGCAAAAGGAAGTTTTGCTACTGCCTTAAGCGGTACTACCGCTGGTAAGGCAGTACTACCGCGTAAGCGGTACTACCGCTTGTATGAAGCGGTACTACCGCTCGTGAGCGGTACTACCGCTTGTGCGCGGTACTGCAGGGATCCGAGTTGGACTCTTTCCCTGCGGGCCAAACCGACCTTGTGCGGGCAAAACCGACCTTGTGGAGGTTTTCTCTCCAAGTTTAGACCCCAGGGCTCAACATATAAATAGAGGGGCAGGGCTAACACACGGGATACATCAAGATTTCCCAAGCCGTGTGTCGGCAACCCTAACCCTCTAGTTCTCCCGTCATAATCTCCGTAGTGCTTGGCGAAGCCCTGCAGAGATTGTTCCTCACCACCATCACCACGCCGTCGTGCTGCCGGAACTCATCTACTACTTCATCATCGCTCGCTGGATCGAGGAGGTGAAGGCGTCATCAAGCCGTACGTGTGTTGAACGCGGAGGTGTCGTCCGTTCGGCACTAGTTCGTGATCGGATCGAGGGACGACTTGCGATTTGGATCGCGGAGACGTTCGACTACATCAACCGCGTTTCTTAACGGTTCCGCTTAGCGATCTACAAGGGTATGTAGATTCACTCTCCCTCTCGTAGATGCTCATCACCATGGATAGATCTTGTGTGTGCGTAGGAAAATTTTTGTTTCCCATGCAATGTTCCCCAACAGTGGCATCTGAGCTAGGTCTATGCGTAGATGAGATCTCGAGTAGAACACAAACGAGTTGTGGGCGTGGGTGTATACATATTGCTTGCCGTTACTAGTTGATACTTGATTCGGCGGTATTGTGAGATGAAGCGGCCCGGACCAACATTACTCGTACGCTTACGAGAGACCGGTTCCTTCAACTGACATGTAACTTCGTTGCATAAAGATGGCTAGCGGGTGTCTGTCTCTCTCACTTTAGTTGAATCGATTTCAATGAAGAGGGTTCTTTTAGAAGATCAAAAAGCAATCACTACACCACGTTGTGGTTTTGCGTAGGTAAGAACGGTTCTTGCTAACCCGTAGCAGCCACGTAAAACTTGCAACAACAATTAGAGGACGCCTAACTTGTTTTTGCAGGGTATGTTGTGATGTGATATGGCCAAGTACATGATGAATATGTGATGTATGAGATGATCATGTGTTGTATAGAATATCACGACTTGCATGTCGATGAGTACGGCAACTGGCAGGAGCCATAGAGTTGTCTTTAATTATTTTCGCCGTTTTGCTTTACTTTATCGCTATGAGTTAGCAATAGTCATGGAAGCAATAGTCGGCGCGACAACCTCATGGCGACACGTTGATGGAGATCAAGATGATGGAGATCATGGTGTCATGCCGGTGACGATGGAGATCATGCCGGTGCTTTGGAGATGGAGATCAAAAGCACAAGTTCATGGCCATATCATGTCACTTATGATTTGCATGTGATGTTAATCCTTTTATGCATCTTATTTTGCTTAGGACGACGGTAGCATTATAAGGTGATCCCTCACTTAAATTTCTAGATAAATTGTGTTCTCCCCGAGTGTGCACCGTTGCGAAAGTTCATCGTTTCGAGACACCACGTGATGATCGGGTGTGATAGACTCTACGTTCACATACAACGGGTGCAAGCCAGTGTTGCACATGCGGAACACTCGGGTTAAACTTGACGAGCCTAGCATGTACATACATGGCCTCGGAACACAAGAGATCGAAAGGTCGAACATGAGTCATATAGTAGATATGATCAACATGAAGATGTTCACCATTGAAACCACCTCAACTCACGTGATGATCGGACTTGAGTTGGTGGATTTGGATCATGTTACACTCGAATGACCGGAGGGATGTCAATTTGAGTGGGAGTTTTTAAGTAATATGATTAACTAAACTCATTATCTTGAACAATAGTCTAAGTTGTCTTTGCTATATTTATGTTGTAGATCATGGCTCGCGCAGTAGCACCCCTGAATTTTAATGCGTTCCTAGAGAAAGCTAAATTGAAAGATGATGGAAGTAACTTTGTGGACTGGGCCCGTAATCTAAGGATTATCCTTACGGCTTCCCAGAAGGCTTATGTCCTTGATGCACCGCTTGGTGATCCACCCGCTCCAGTTGAGTCTCTAGACGTTGTGAACGCCTGGCAGGCTCGTTCTGAAGATTACTCAATAGTTCAATGTGCAATATTGTATGGCTTAGAATCGGGACTTCAAAGACGTTTTGAACGTCATGGAGCATATGAGATGTTCCAGGAGTTGAAGTTTATCTTTCAGAAGAATGCCCGGATCGAGAGATATGAGATCTCCGATAAGTTCTATGATTGCAAGATGGAGGAGAACGGGTCTATCAGTGATCACGTACTCAGAATGTCTGGGTACTCCACCCGTCTGGCTGAATTGGGGATGCCCCTTCCGCCAGAGGCTATCACTGACAGAGTTCTTCAATCATTGCCACCTAGCTACAAGAGCTTCGTGTTGAACTATAACATGCACGGGATGAACAAGTCAGTCGCCGAGCTATTTGCGATGCTGAAAGCCGCTGAGTATGAAATTCAGAAGGAGCATCAAGTGTTGATGGTCAATAAAACCACTAGTTTCAAGAAAAATGGCAAGGGTAAGAAGGGTAACTCCAAGAGTAGCAAAGCAGTTGCTCCTCCCGTGAAGAAACCCAAGGCTGGACCCAAACCAGAAACCGTGTGCTTTCATTGCAAGGGAACTGGACACTGGAAGCGGAACTGCCCCAAGTATTTGGCTGACAAGAAGGCGGCCAACAACAAACAAGGTATATATGATATACATGTTATTGATGTGTACCTTACCAACTCTCGTTGTAGTACCTGGGTATTTGATACCGGTGCGGTTGCTCATATTTGCAACTCAAAACAGGAACTGCGGAATAGACGGAGGCTGGCAAAGTACGAAGTGACGATGCGCGTGGGAAATGGTTCCAAGGTTGATGTGATCGCCGTCGGCACGCTCGCTCTTCGATTACCATCGGGATTAGTGATGAACCTGAATAATTGTTATTTAGTGCCTGCGTTAAGCATGAACATTATATCTGGATCTTGTTTATTGCGAGACGGTTACTCATTTAAATCAGAGAATAATGGTTGTTCTATTTATATGAGTAATATCTTTTATGGTCATGCACCCGATGTGAGGGGTTTATTCTTATTGAATCTCGATAGTAATGATACACATGTTCATAACATTGATGCCAAAAGATGTAGAATTGATAATGATAATACCACTTTCTTGTGGCACTGCCGTTTAGGTCATATTGGCGTAAAACGCATGAGGAAGCTCCATGCTGATGGACTTTTGGAGTCACTTGATTTTGAATCACTTGACACATGTGAGCCATGCCTCATGGGCAAGATGACTAAAACGCCGTTTTCTGGAACAATGGAACAGGCAAGTGACTTGTTGGAAATCATACATACTAATGTATGCGGTCCGATGAGTATTGAGGCGCGCGGTGGTTATCGTTACTTTCTCACCTTCACTGATGACTTAAGTAGATATGGGTATATTTACTTAATGAAACACAAGTCTGAAACATTTGAAAAGTTCAAACAATTTCAGAGTGAAGTTGAGAATCATCGTAACAAGAAGATTAAATTCCTACGATCTGATCGAGGAGGAGAATATCTGAGTTATGAGTTTGGCAGTCACTTAAGACAATGTGGAATTGTTTCACAACTAACACCGCCTGGAACACCACAGCGTAATGGTGTGTCCGAACGTCGTAATCGAACCTTATTGGATATGGTGCGATCTATGATGTCTCTTGCCGATTTGCCACTATCGTTTTGGGGTTATGCATTAGAGACAGCTGCATTCACTTTAAATAGGGCACCATCGAAATCCGTTGAGACGACGCCATATGAACTTTGGTTTGGCAAGAAGCCAAAGCTGTCATTTCTTAAAGTTTGGGGATGTGATGCTTATGCCAAAAAGCTTCAGCCTGAAAAGCTGGAACCCAAAGCGGAGAAATGCGTCTTCATAGGATACCCAAAAGAGACAGTTGGGTATATCTTCTACCTCAGATCCGACGGCAAAGTGTTTGTCGCTAAAAATGGAACATTTCTTGAGAAAGAGTTTCTCTCGAAAGAATTGAGTGGGAGGAAGATAGAACTTGATGAGGTTGTTGAACCTTTACTTCAACCTGAAAGTAGCGCAGTGCAGAAAGATGTTTCTGTAGAGCCTACAACAGCTGAAGAGGAAGTTAATGATGATGATCATGAAGCTTTGGATCAAGTTGCTATCGAACCTCGTAGGTCGACAAGGACGCGTACTGCTCCTGAGTGGTACGGCAACCCTGTATTAGAGGTCATGTTGTTGGACAACGATGAACCTACGAGCTATGGAGAAGCGATGATGGGCCCGGATTTCGAGAAGTGGTTAGAGGCCATGAAATCCGAGATGGGATCCATGTATGAAAACAAAGTGTGGACTTTGGAAGTATTACCTGAAGGGCGTAAGGCCATTCAGAACAAATGGATCTTTAAGAGGAAGACGGACGCGGACGGTAATGTCACCGTCTATAAAGCTCGACTTGTGGCAAAGGGTTTTTCACAAGTTCAAGGAGTTGACTACGATGAGACCTTCTCACCCGTAGCGATGCTTAAGTCCGTCAGAATCATGTTAGCAATAGCTGCCTTTTTCGATTATGAAATTTGGCAGATGGATGTCAAAACAGCGTTCCTTAACGGTTTCCTTAAAGAAGAGTTGTATATGATGCAACCAGAAGGTTTTGTCGATCCAGAGAATGCTGACAAAGTTTGCAAACTCCAGTGATCCATTTATGGACTGGTGCAAGCATCTCGGAGTTGGAATCTTCGCTTTGATGAGGTGATCAAAGCGTTCGAGTTTATACAAGTTTACGGAGAAGCTTGTATTTACAAGAAAGTGAGTGGGAGCTCTATAGCGTTTCTAATATTATATGTGGATGACATATTACTGATTGGAAACAATATAGAAATGTTGGAAGGCGTGAAGGAATATTTGAACAAGAGTTTTTCAATGAAGGACCTAGGAGAAGCTGCTTTCATATTAGGCATCAAGATCTATAGAGATAGATCGAGACGCTTAATAGGACTTTCACAAAGCACATACCTTGATAAGATTTTGAAGAAGTTCAAAATGGATCAGTCCAAGAAGGGGTTCTTGCCTGTTTTGCAAGGTGTGAAGTTGAGTAAGACTCAATGCCCAGTGACTGCAGAAGATAGAGAAAAGATGAGTGTCATCCCCTATGTTTCAGCCATAGGCTCTATCATGTATGCAATGCTGTGCACAAGACCCGATGTCAGCCTTGCCATAAGTATGGTCGGAAGGTTTCAAAGTGATCCAGGAATGGAACACTGGACGGCGGTCAAGAATATCCTGAAGTACCTGAAAAGGACTAAGGACATGTTTCTCATTTATGGAGGTGAACAAGAGCTCGTCGTAAAGGGTTACGTCGATGCAAGCTTTGACACTGATCCGGATGACTCTAAATCACAAACCGGATATGTATTTATTCTTAATGGGGGTGCGGTTAGCTGGTGCAGTTCCAAGCAAAGCGTGGTAGCTGATTCTACATGCGAAGCGGAGTACATCGCTGCCTCGGAGGTGGCGAAGGAAGGTGTCTGGATGAAGGAGTTCATGACAGATCTTGGAGTAGTGCCTAGTGCGCTTAACCCAATGACTCTGTTTTGTGATAATACTGGTGCCATTGCTCTAGCCAAGGAACCAAGATTTCACAAGAGGACCAGACACATAAAGCGACGTTTCAATTCCATCCGCGATTACATCAAGGAGGAGGACATAAATATTTGCAAAGTACACACGGATCTGAATGTTGCAGATCCGATGACTAAACCTCTTCCAAAGGCTAAACATGAACAACACTAGAACTGCATGGGTGTTCGATTCATTACAATGTAAATCACATAGTGATGTGAACTAGATTATTGACTCTAGTGCAAGTGGGAGACTGTTGGAAATATGCCCTAGAGGCAATAATAAATTAGTTATTATTATATTTCCTTGTTCATGATAATCGTTTATTATCCATGCTATAATTGTATTGATTGGAAACTCAAATACATGTGTGGGTAAATAGACAACACTGTGTCCCTAGTAAGCCTCTAGTTGACTAGCTCGTTGATCAAAAGATGGTTAAGGTTTCCTAGCCATGGACATGAGATGTCATTTGATAACGGGATCACATCATTAGGAGAATGATGTGATGGACAAGACCCAAACTATAAACGTAGCATATGATCGTGTCAGTTTATTGCTATTGTTTTCTGCATGTCAAGTATCTGTTCCTATGACCATGAGATCATGCAACTCCCTGACGTCGGAGGAGTACCTTGTGTGTATCAAACGTCGCAACGTAACTGGGTGACTATAAAGGTGCTCTACAGGTATCTCCGAGGGTGTCTGTTGGGTTGGCATGGATCAAGATTGGGATTTGTTACTCCGTGTGACGGAGAGGTATCTCAGGGCCCACTCGGTAATACAACATCACAATGAGCCTTGCAAGCAATGTGACTAAAGTGTTAGCCACGAGATCTTGTATTACGGAACGAGTAAAGAGACTTGCCGGTAACGAGATTGAACTAGGTATAGAGATACCGACGATCGAATCTTGGGCAAGTAACATACCGAAGAACAAAGGGAACAGTATACGGGATTAACTGAATCCTTGACATAGAGGTTCGACCGATAAAGATCTTCGTAGAATATGTAGGAGCCAATATGGGCATCCAGGTCCCGCTATTGGTTATTGATCGTAGAGGTGTCTCGGTCATGTCTACATAGTTCTCGAACCCGCAGGGTCTACACACTTAACGTTTGGTGACTATTAGTATAGTTGAGTTATTTTGTTGGTGACCGAAGGTTGTTCGGAGTCCCGGATAAGATCCCGGACATGACGAGGATCTCCGGAAGAGTCCGGAGGTAAAGATTGATATATGTGATAATAGTGTTTTGATCTCCGGAAGGGTTCCGGAATTCACCGGAAGGGGTTCCGGATGTTTACCGAAGTGTTCGGGTGCAGCAACACTTTATATGGACCAAAGGGGTAAAGCCCACGAGGTATTGGAAAGTGCAAAAGGAAGTTTTGCTACTGCCTTAAGCGGTACTACCGCTGGTAAGGCAGTACTACCGCGTAAGCGGTACTACCGCTTGTATGAAGCGGTACTACCGCTCAAGCGGTACTACCGCTCGTGAGCGGTACTACCGCTTGTGCGCGGTACTGCAGGGATCCGAGTTGGACTCTTTCCCTGCGGGCCAAACCGACCTTGTGCGGGCAAAACCGACCTTGTGGAGGTTTTCTCTCCAAGTTTAGACCCCAGGGCTCAACATATAAATAGAGGGGCAGGGCTAACACACGGGATACATCAAGATTTCCCAAGCCGTGTGTCGGCAACCCTAACCCTCTAGTTCTCCCGTCATAATCTCCGTAGTGCTTGGCGAAGCCCTGCAGAGATTGTTCCTCACCACCATCACCACGCCGTCGTGCTGCCGGAACTCATCTACTACTTCATCATCGCTCGCTGGATCGAGGAGGTGAAGGCGTCATCAAGCCGTACGTGTGTTGAACGCGGAGGTGTCGTCCGTTCGGCACTAGTTCGTGATCGAATCGAGGGACGACTTGCGATTTGGATCGCGGAGACGTTCGACTACATCAACCGCGTTTCTTAACGGTTCCGCTTAGCGATCTACAAGGGTATGTAGATTCACTCTCCCTCTCGTAGATGCTCATCATCATGGATAGATCTTGTGTGTGCGTAGGAAAATTTTTGTTTCCCATGCAACGTTCCCCAACAGTGGCATCTGAGCTAGGTCTATGCGTAGATGAGATCTCGAGTAGAACACAAACGAGTTGTGGGCGTGGGTGTATACATATTGCTTGCCGTTACTAGTTGATACTTGATTCGGCGGTATTGTGAGATGAAGCGGCCCGGACCAACATTACTCGTACGCTTACGAGAGACCGGTTCCTTCAACTGACATGTAACTTCGTTGCATAAAGATGGCTAGCGGGTGTCTGTCTCTCTCACTTTAGTTGAATCGATTTCAATGAAGAGGGTTCTTTTAGAAGATCAAAAAGCAATCACTACACCATGTTGTGGTTTTGCGTAGGTAAGAACGGTTCTTGCTAACCCGTAGCAGCCACGTAAAACTTGCAACAACAATTAGAGGACGTCTAACTTGTTTTTGCAGGGTATGTTGTGATGTGATATGGCCAAGTACATGATGAATATGTGATGTATGAGATGATCATGTGTTGTATAGAATATCACGACTTGCATGTCGATGAGTACGGCAACTGGCAGGAGCCATAGAGTTGTCTTTAATTATTTTCGCCGTTTTGCTTTACTTTATCGCTATGACACGTATTTGTATTGTTGCCATTAAGGATCAAAATATGGGGTTTAATCATATTGTTTGAGTTTACTTTGTCGACATCATGTCATCTTGCTTAAGGCGTTACTCTGTTTCATACTTAATACCCTAGATGTATGCTGGATAGCGGTCGATGGGTGGAGTAATAGTAGTAGATGCAGGCAGGAGTCGGTCTAATTGTCTCGGACGTGATGCCTATATACATGATCATTGCCATGAATCCGTCATAATTATTTGTTTTTCTATCAATTGCCCAACAGTAATTTGTTCACCCACCGTATGCTATGTGTTCGAGAGAGAAGCCTCTAGTGAAAACTATGGCCCCCAGGTCTACTTTTATCATATATTTAAAACCAAAAATACCTTGTTGCAATTTATTTACTTTTATTTTATTTAGTATGTTAATTTATCTATCTATCACTATCAGAATTAATCCTTGCAAATAACCGCTAAGAGGATTGACAACCCTCTTATTTGCATTGGGCGCAAGTGTTTGCTTTTGTGTGTGCAGGTGCTGCTAAAGGGATTTTGCGTGGTTCTCCTACTGGATTGATAACCTTGGTTCTTAACTAAGGGAAATACTTATCTCTACTATACTGCATCATCCTCTCCTCTTCGGGGAAATACCAACGCAGTCTACAAGTAGCAAATGACACCATGGCTATATCTCTCCTAGAATGAAAGTGAAAACTTTGCACGAAAGTATTAGTGAGGAGAAGATACTGTTCACACTTGTCTTCGAGGAACGGGATAAGGCCGGCATTGTTCGCCAAGTAGTAGAAATCATCGAAAATTCTCGCATCCCTCAAGAATGTATCGCATGACCATTCGCACGGCCGCACTTTGCAGCAAACTAAGCAAGAACATGGGCTTGAGAGCAAGGATGATTTTTTCTGGAGGTGGAAGAAGGGTGTGGGTGGCTGGGATAAGTGAGTGGACCCCTGTGGGACCCACAAGCCCACCAGGCGTGCCAAGGGGGGGGGGTCGCGCCCTGTGAGCTTGTGGCTCATAGGTGCACCCCCCCTGAGGTGTGTTCAGTGTCAAAAATTCTTAAATATTCAGGAAAAAAATCATACTAAAATTTCAAGGCATTCTGAGAGCTTTTATTTTTTGGCCATTTTTTATTGCATGGATAATTCAGAAAACAGGATAATCATGGCATTTTATTTTATTAAACTATAAATAACAGAGAGCAAAAGATGATTACAGAAATTTGTGCTTACTAAATTCATCGCCCACATGCCCCTCAAAAAGAATCCATTAATAAGGTTGATCAAGTCTTATTAACAAACTATTTCCGAGCAACATGAAACCGAAGAATTTTCGTATAACACTAAGTTACCTCAACGGGGATATGCATCTCCCCAACAATAAGAATTTCATATTTCTTTTTGGCAGTAGGAATAGGAAATATGAAACCTCCAATAGTGATTGTTGAAACCTTTTCAATACAGTTGATATCATTCACCGAATTTTGTTTCCTTGGAAAATAAACCGTATGCTCATTACCATTGACGTGAAAAGTGACTTTACTTTTGTTGCAATCAATAACAGCCCCTGCAGTATTCAAAAAGGGTCTACCAAGGATAATCGACATGTTGTCGTCCTTGGGCATATCAAGTATAAAAAAGTCTGTTAAGATAGTAACATTTGCAACAACAACGGGAACATCCTCGCAAATTCCAATAGGTATAGCAGTTGATTTATTAGCCATTTGCAAAGATATTTCAGTAGGTGTGAGCTTATTCAAATCAAGTCTTCTATATAAAGAGAAAGGCATAACACTAACACCGGCTCCTAAATCACATAGAGCAGTTTTAACATAATTTCTTTTAATGGAGCATGGTATAGTAGGTATTCCAGGATCTCCTAGTTTCTTAGGTACTCCACCCTTAAAAGAATAATTTGCAAGCATGGTGGAAATTTCAGCTTCAGCTATCTTTCTTTTATTAGTGACAATATCTTTCATGTATTTAGCATATGGAGACATTTTCAACATATCAATCAAGCGAGTGCGCAAAAAGACAGGTCTAAGCATTTCAACAAAGCGCTCAAAGTCTTCCACATCTTTATTTTTAGATGATTTGGTTGGAAAAGGCATAGGTTTTTGAACCCATGGTTCTCTTTCTTTTCCATGTTTTCTAGCAACGAAGTCTCTTTTATCATATCTTTTATTCTTAGGAGGTGGGTTATCAAGATCAACAACAAGTTCTATTTCCACATCATTATCTGGTTGAGCATCATCATGAACATCAATATCATTATCATTATTATTATCATTATCATTATCACCAGGTGGGTGTTCATTACCAGATTGTGTCTCGGCATCAGAAATAGAAACATCATTAGGATCCTCAGAAGGTTTTTCTATCACAGGTTCACTAGAAGCAGGCAAAGTTATATCATTCTTCCTTTTCTTTTTCTTTTTCTTCTTAGATGAACTAGGTGCATCAGTGTTAATTCTTTGAGAATCTTGCTCAATTCTTTTAGGATGACCTTCAGTATATATAGGATCCTGAGTAATTCTACCTCCTCTAGTAACAACTCTAACAACATGATCATTCATTTTATTATTCATCTCATCGAGCAAATCATTTTGTGACTTAGAAATTTGTTCTAACTGAGTGTGAACCATAGAAGAATGTTTACTTAAGCATTTAACATCATTAGCAGTTCTAAACATCAAATCACTCAAGCGATCTATCATGAAAGCATTTCTTTTTAGTTGATTGCTAACATATAAATTGAAGTGTTCTTGCTTAACGATGTAATTATCAAACTCATACAGGCATTGACTAGCATATTTATTATAAGGAATATCACCTTCATCGAATCTAGTGAGAGAATTTACCTCCACTACCTGTGTCAGGATGTCGAGCCCATGTATTTCTTCAATAGGTGGTAAATTCTTGACATCTTCAGCTTTAATACCCTTTTCTTTCATAGATTTCTTAGCTTCTTGCATATCTTCTGGACTGAGGAATAGAATACCTCTCTTCTTCGGAGTTGGCTTAGGTGGTGGTTCAGGAAGTGTCCAATCATCAGCATTTCCCAACATATTATTCAATAGTTCTTCAGCCTATCCAACAGTCCGTTCCCTGAAAATAGAACCAGCACAACTATCTAGGTAGTCCCTAGAAGCATCGGTTAGTCCATTATAAAAGATGTCAAGTATTTCATTTTTCTTAAGAGGATGATCAGGCAAAGCATTAAGTAATTTGAGAAGTCTCCCCCAAGCTTGAGGGAGATTCTCTTCTTCAATTTGCACAAAGTTAAATATTTCCTGTAAGGCAGCTTGTTTCTTATGAGCAGGAAAATATTTTTCAGAGAAGTAATATATCATATCCTGGAGACTACGCACACAACCAGGAGCAAGAGTATTAAACCATTTCTTAGCATCACCCTTTAATGAGAAAGGAAACAACTCAAGAATGTAGTAGTAGCGAATATTTTCCTCATGAGCAAATAGGGTGGCTATATCATTTAATTTGGTAAGGTGTGCCACAACAGTTTCAGATTCATAACCATGAAAAGGATCAGATTCAACCAAAGTAATTAACTCAGGATCGACAGAGAATTCATAATCTTTATCGGTAACAAAGATAGGAGAGGTAGCAAACTTAGGATCATATTTCATTCTCTCCATCATAGACTTTTCTTTTAACTTAGCGGGCAATTTTCTAACATCATCTCTATCATTACAAGCAAGAAGTTCTCTAGCTATTTCTCCATCCAGAACATAACCATCATGTATCTTAGGCATTTCAATTCTAGGAGAGCTAGGAATAATGGGTGAATCATAATTTTCAGAAGTTTCAGCATTTTCAGTTTCTTTAGCTTTAGCAATTTGTTCATTAAGAAATTCACCTAGTGGCACAATATTATCAAGCATAGTACTAACATCATCATAAGTATCATTCATAGGAGAAGTAGTATCATCAATTACTTGCGACATATCAGAATGAATAGCGGGTGGTCGTGTCGCAAGCCTACTCAAAACAGAAGGTGAATCAAGTGCGGAGTGTGATGGCAATTCCTTACCTCCCCTTGTCGTAGAGGGAACGATCTTGGTCTTAGCGTCTTTCAGATTCTTCATAGTGATCAACAGACATAAATCCCAAGTGACTGAATAGATAGAGCTATGCTCCCCGGCAACGGCGCCAGAAAAAGGTCTTGATAACCCACAAGTATAGGGGATCATGACAGTCTTCGAGGGTAGTATTTCACCCAAATTTATTGATTCGACACAAGGGAAGCCAAAGAATATTTGTGAGTATTAGCAGTTGAGTTGTCAATTCAACCACACCTGGAGAACTAAATATCTGCAGCAAAGTGTTTAGTAGCACAGTAATATGATAGTTTTGATAGCAATAGTAACAGTAGTGATAGTAACAAAGACAGTAACAGTAGCAGTTTTGTAGTGATTGTAACAGTAGCAGCAACGAAAGTAACTTAGCAAAGATCAATATGCGAAAAGCGTAGGCATTGGATCGGTGATGGATAATTATGTTGGATGACATTCATCATATAACAGTCACAACCTAGAGTGATATACAATAGCTCCAATTCATCAATGTAACGTAGGCATGTATTCCGTATATAGTCATACGTGCTTATAGTAAGAACTTGCATGACATCTTTTGTCCTACCCTCCCGTGGCAGCGGGGTCCATAAGGAAATCTAAGGGATATTAAGGCCTCCTTTTAATAGAGAACCGAAATAAAGCATTAGCACTTAGTGAATACATGAACTCCTCAAACTACGGCAATCACCGGAAAGAATCCCAATTATTGTCATCTTGGGGTATGCGGATCATAACACGTAATAGGTGCATACAACTTGCAAGATAGGATCAAGAACACAAATATATTCATGAAAACATAAAGGGTTCAGATCTGAAATCATGGCACTCGGGCCCTAGTGACAAGCATTAAGCATAGCAAAGTCATAGCAACATCAATCTCAGAACATAGTGGATACTAGGGATCAAGCCCTAACAAAACTAACTCGATTACATGATAAATCTCATCCAACCCATCACCATCCAGCAAGCCTACAAAGAAATTACTCACGCACGGCGGTGAGCATCATGAAATTGGTGATGGAGGATGGTTGATGATGACGACGACGTCGAATCCCCCTTCGTGGAGCCCCGAACGGACTCCAGATCAGCCCTCCCAATGAAGAATAGGAGGTGGCGGCGGCTCTGTATCGTAAAACGCGATGATTCTTTCTCTCACATTTTTTCTCCACGAAGAGGTATATATAACGTTGGAATTAGGTCAAACGGAGGTTCCAGGGGCCCACAAGCCTGGAGGGCGCGTCCTGGGGGGGTAGGCGCGCCCCTGGGCTTGTCGCCCCTGGGTGGCTCCCCTCCAGTATTTTTAATATATTCTGAAATAATTCTCCGTAAATTTTCAGGTCCATCCGAGAACTTTTATTTCTGCACAAAAATAACACCATGGCAATTCTGCTGAAAACAACGTCAGTCCGGGTTAGTTCCATTCAAATCATGCAAATTAGAGTCCAAAACAAGAGTAAAAGTGTTTGGAAAATTAGATACGTTTGCGACGTATCAGCGGACACCCTCTCACACGTCGACGACTTTTATAAAGCCTTGTTCTCCTCCTCCCCTCGAGGAGGCTTGGGTTTGGCCCCCGGTTTCTGGGTCGAGCACCAACACATCTCACCGGCTGAGAATGGGGCCCTCATGGCCCCGTTCTCCGAGGAGGAAGTCTGGGTGGCCATTAAGGGCATGAACCCGACGTCCGCCCCGGGCCCTGATGGCCTTCCGGTTAAGTTCTTCCAGACGTTCTGGAATGTCATCAAGCAGGAGGTGATGGCCCTCTTCGATGAGTTTTTTTGTGGGCTCCATTGACTTGTCTCGCCTTAACTACGGGATAATCACGATCATCCCCAAGGTGCCCGGGGCCTCAGACATCCGTCAGTTTCGCCCAATCACGGTGATCAATGTGATCTTCCGCATTCTGGCGAAGGGGTACACCAATAGGGTGACCCCGCTAGCTGACCGCATCACCCATCCTAACCAGTCGGCCTTCATCCAGGGCCGATATATTCTGGATGGGGTCTTAGTCTTTCATGAAGTCCTTCATGAGGTCCGCGCGAGACATCTCAAGGCGGTCTTCCTGAAGATTGACTTCCATAAAGCGTATGACATGGTATGCTGGTCCTTCCTTCGGGAAGTTTTACTCCGAAAAGGTTTCGATGATCGTTGGATCACTCGTGTCAGGCAGATGGTTTCCTGTGGACGGGCCGTGGTCAACATCAACGGAGAAATCGGGCCCTTCTTTCCCACCCTTTGTGGGGTTAGGCAAGGCGACCCCTTCTCCCCCTTTTTGTTTAACATGGTGGTTAACGCCCTCACTACCATGCTCGACAAGGCCAAAGCTGCGGGCCATATCCGCGGTGTAGTTTCGCACCTTGCGGGAGGGAGTGGGGTCTCCCTCCTACAGTATGCCGACGACACCATCATCATGGTGGAAGGCTCCGAGGCCGATATCACGAACCTGAAATTCCTCCTCCTCTGCTTTCAACAAATGTCAGGTCTCAAAATTAACTTCAACAAGAGCGAAGTGATGGTGATGGGCTACTTCCCCACTGAGCGCCAGAGTATCGCGACCGGCTTAATTGTCAGTTGGGTTCCTTTCCCATGACCTACCTGGGGATACCCATTAGCGACTCTTGGCTGTCCGTGGCGGATTTACGATCGACAGTAACCAAGCTCCAACACTGTATCGAGCCCTGGCAGGGTAGATGGTTGTCCAAGGCGGCTCGGACGGTCCTCATCAACTCCTCACTGTCCAGCCTGCTACTGTTCATCATGAGCTTCTACAGCCTCCACAAGACCCTTCATCATGAGATCGCCACGTTCCAGGCGAGATTCTTCTGGGCAGGGGAGGGTGACAAGCAGAAATACCATATGGTCCGCTGGCCTGACATTTGCAAACCACGTGACCAGGGCGGGCTCGAGATCATGTTTTCCAAATGCATGAACATTGCCCTGCTGACTCGATGGTTGTGGCGGATTGCGAATGGGGAGGGCGGTCTTTGGCTTGACATCATTCGGAAGAAATATCTACGAGGTCAACCGCTCGCCTTTTATCGGAGGTCCGGCGGATCGCAGTTCTGGCAATCCATCATCCAGCTGCTTCCGGTTCTTCGCATCGGGACCTCCATCTCGGTTGGATTCGGCGCCTCCACCCTGTTCTGGTTCGACAGGTGGGCTGGGGATCTCCCATTTGCCGTTCTATTCCCAGATTTGTTCTCCATCGCGGTGGAATCTAGGATCTCCGTGGAGGTGGCCCTTATTGACTTAGGGCACCTCGCTTTCCGGCGGCCATTTGGGCCCCCGGATCTTGCTGCCTGGCACGAGCTCCTTGAGTGCGTCGCTCTCCAGGAGCCAGATGTGGATCAGGCGAGCGATCGCGTATCTTGGCACCTGGAGCCTTCGGGTAGTTTCTCTACTAAATCCCTATACCAGGCCATTGCGGCCACACCTGGACGTGAGCCCCTAGCGGTTATTTGGGCGATCAGATTGCCACTGAAGATTAGGATCTTCCTGTGGCAATGGATCCAGGGTCGGGTCTCCTCAGATGTGGAGGTTCTCAAGCGGAATGGCCCGGGGGATGGGATTTGCCCCTTATGTGGGACGGAGGAGGACTCGAATCACATCTTCACGTGCGTGTCCACTCAATTCCTTTGGAGTTGCTTCCGCGAGGTGGTCGGTGGGTGCTGGTGCCACAACAACTTCCCCGACCTCTTCGCGGAAATCCAGGCATCCCCTCAGCATGCTCGCCACATTAGGTGGTTGGGGATTGGGGTCCTCGCGTGGACGCTCTGGACGGTCCGCAATAAACTGGTGATCCAGCGTGTGCCTCTTCGACATGCTACTGACGCAGTTTTCAAAATGTGTGGTTACTTGCTGCTCCGGCGGCCGCTTAGCCGCCCTCAGGATTGAGACGCCATCAATTCCATCATTGCTGATCTTCGCGCGATGGCTCTCCACTTGGCGCCGCCGCTTCCTCCTCCACCCCCCGAGCCAGATTAGCTTCTTCGATGGCTGTGCCGCCGTCCTTGTTTTGTTTTTTCTTCAGGGCTTGTTGAGCTGTGCCCTCAGCAGAACCCTCTCGTACTATGTTGTGTGCTACATTTGCGTGTGTGTGCGGTGTGAACTTTTGTAGTACCTTGCGGCTCTGGTGGTTTGCTTTATTATATATAAAGCGGGACGAAAGCCTTTTTCGATTAAAGAGAGTACTCCGCCCACGGTGACTTCGTAAACTCTTAAGATGATATGCCGGCTCAGTCTCTCGGAGGTGCTCATAGGGGTAGGATGTGCGTGTGCGTTCATAGGGGTGAGTGTATGCGCGTATATATGAGCGCTTGCGTCTGTACTGTGTTCAAAATTTTTAAAACAAAGTGGACAAGGACACCAGTTCTCTTCCGAGAAAAAAAAAACAGGACACGGGCACCGCGCTCTAGTAGTCGCCCACGGTAATAAAAAAGGAGAGCCGGAATCCTTGTACACGGACGAATCTCAGCCCTGAAATCCCCATCTCCTCCCCCGTATCCCTCCTCTCTCCCGTCCCTCTCCCCTCTCTCTCTCCCTAGGGTTCGGGTCTCTCCTCCCCCTCGCCATGATGCAGCAACCGCCGCCGTCGCAGCCGCAGCCGGGCATGGGCGCCCCCATGCCCCCGCAGGGCGCGGGAGGGCAGCCGCCGCACTGGGGCGCGATCCCGCCGCCGATGCCCCACTACGCGCAGCCGCCCCCGCAGCAGCAGCCGCCGCCGCAGGCGATGTGGGGCCAGCCGCCGCCCCAGGCCGCGCCCTACGGCCAGGTGACCGCCCCGCAGCAGTACTACGCCGCGCCGCAGGCCCCCGCCGCCCCCGCGGCGTCGGACGAGGTCAGGACGCTCTGGATCGGGGACCTGCAGTACTGGATGGACGAGAACTACATCTACAGCTGCTTCGCCAACACCGGGGAGGTACGTGTCCCGATCTGATGCCAGATTCGTTCGACCCGTCGGTCTGATGCGAGATTTGTTTGGGCTCGGATTGCCCTAGTGGATGTAGGCGTCGCGGGTCTAGATGTAAAGGGTTAGGGATTTAGTTGTGATGGTAGAACTGCCAGACGAGTTACTTTGCTGTGAATTACGTGTTTGTTACAGGAAAAAAAAATCAAGCTTTAGCTGATTTAGCTGTGGTTCTGGAGCAGTTGCGTGTTTTTGCACGGTTGTATGATTGGTGCTGTGAAGACTAAAACTGTCAACTGCGTCTTGTGAAAATAAAAATTCTCTAGTTAACTGATGTGTTTGTTTCTGCTTATATACGTACCCTTTTGCACATGCGTGTGCATGTTCTGCAGACCATGGGTTATATGTAAAATTGCTAAAGATGATCTTTTTTGTTAATTTGCAGTTCCAATCTGTCAAGCTTATCCGTGACAAGCAAACTGGACAGCTTCAGGGCTATGGCTTTGTCGAGTTTGCAAGCCATGCAGCCGCTGAGCGTGTTCTTCAGGCATTCAATGGTCAAATGATGCCAAATGTTGAGTTGGCATACAGACTGAACTGGGCCAGTGCTGGTGAAAAGCGTGATGATACCCCGGACTATACAATCTTTGTTGGGGATTTGGCAGCTGATGTTACAGACTACATGTTACAGGAGACATTCAGGGTCCATTACCCTTCAGTGAAGGGTGCAAAAGTTGTGACTGACAAGATGACAATGCGTTCAAAGGGTTATGGATTTGTGAAGTTTGGTGATCCTACAGAGCAAGCTCGTGCCATGACTGAAATGAATGGCATGCCCTGTTCTTCCAGACCTATGCGCATTGGTCCAGCAGCAAATAGAAAGACAACAGGGGTTCAGGAGAGAGGTAAATGTTGTCAATCTCATGTTGCTGCAATAGCTTTTTGCTATTACATGTATACATTTACTTCTCATGCATGCCTGATTGCTATGGTTAAGGGTGCCTTTGTCCTTTTATAAATTCATGTTGTTCTAGTTGTTTGTGTCTGAACAATACAAAGCTGGGTATTACCTTTCTTTTTGCATGCAAGAAGACATTCTTCAGTTGTATAATGGTTTCTGCATGAATTTGCATCATTTAATGCTCAATTAGATAAATACACTATAGTAAACTCATGCTATCTGGAAGCAGGATATCAACAGTTCCTCCATATATATGCCCTGCAATTGACTTGAGCTGTGGCATTTCTTGTTTAAATCAGTTACGCCCTAAGTTTGTAGTCTGTTTCTGGTTCTTCTATTTATTTTTACTTTCCTACTAGTTACCTGTCATGATATATTGCATTGTATGTATATCTTTAGAACACCTTTCCTGTGTATAAATAAAAAAAGTTATGGCCCATGCACAATCGGAATATACATATGCGAACTTGTTGTTCCTTCATTCATCAGGGTTTAGCAGTTGATGGATGGAAACCCTTTCACATGCATTGAGAGTTAAACTTTCCATCTCGAATGTTTGCTAAGTGAATTTCGTATGACCGCATGCATTGAGAGACAGTAGTACCTTTTGCTAGTTATTCCTTATTTATTTATCTATCTTATTATGCACTGCTTTAGTCACATGTTATTTATTTATTTATCTTTTGCACTGCTTTAGTGACATGGTATATTTGTCATTTGAATTTTGTGTCTCTTGCATGATATGCATTCATGTTTATTTATTCTTTGTTATTTAACAAGTCTTACAACGTATTTCCTTCACTTTTTTTGCTTTCATTTACAGTACCAATTCCAAATACAAATACTCAAGGAGCTCAGTCTGACAATGATCCTAACAATACCACCGTGCGTTCTTAGTTCTACTTTTCTGTATTACACCAATTGAATTTCCGTGTGTTGAACATAGTTGTTTCTTTGGTCTCAGATATTTGTTGGTGGCCTTGACCCCAATGTCACTGAAGATGCCTTGAAACAAGTGTTTGCTCCATATGGGGAAGTCGTCCATGTCAAGATCCCTGTTGGGAAGAGATGTGGCTTTGTTCAGTATGCTAACAGGTCGATTTTTTTCTGTTTAATAGTTTAGTTGTTTCTTGTGCGCATATTTTTGAAGTACTTCCGTCTAAGTTACTCTTGTGACTGCATATTCAGGCCTTCTGCTGAGCAAGCTCTGCAATTGCTGCAAGGGACCTTGGTTGGTGGTCAGAATGTGAGGCTTTCATGGGGACGAAGCCCTTCAAACAAACAAACTCAGGTTAATTCTTGCATGCTAAACTTCTATCCTGTCTTGAGTTGTATATATATATACTAGAGGTAAAGTGGGTAATATATAACACGTGAACATTTTCAGCCTCAGGAAGCCAGCCAGTGGGGTGCAGGTGCTGCTGCTGGTGCTGCTGGTGGTTACTACGCTGGATATGGACAAGGCTACGAGGCTTATGGACAAGGGTATGCACAGCCTCAAGACCCTAACATGTATGGTTATGGAGCCTATGCTGGTTATCCCAACTACCAACAACCAGCAGCGGCACCGCAGCCACCGCCACCGCAACAGGTGAAGTTCCCTATCGATATAAGCGCAAATCTTAGCTCTTGATAATCTTATTACTAAATGTTGCACCGACATGTTAATACCACCAGCAGCCTGGCTAATCTAAAACCACGCCATCTTTTCCTTTTGTGCAGTGAGCCCTCCTCGTTGGGTCGTCCAGACAGCAGATGAGAACCCCTGTTTGAAGGCACTGTCAAGGCTAATGTTGTAGCACCTGTCGATAGAGAGAGACGGTTCCTGGACTCCGGATTTTGATTGCCCCATGGCAAGGTCTATTGTTCTGTTATTATGCACTATGTTATGATCAGCTGTTGCCCGTCCCATTGTGGTGATCCTTTGGATATGTACTTGGAAACTTAGCTTTGTTTCGCCGCATGTCCTTGTCTACTGTTTGTTATTTACCATTGCTATCTTCTGCTGTTAAATTATACTCCCTCCGTTCCAAAATATAGTGCGTCCTTGGTTTCCGCGCTTCAACTTTGACCACAAATTTGACCAACGAGACCGACTGCGGCGGGGGCAAAAATTATACCAGTGAATTCGTATTCGAAAGAAGTTTTCAATTATATAATTTTTGCTCCCGCCGCAGTCGGTCTCGTTGGTTAAATTTATGGTCAAAGTTGAACCTCGGGAAGCGCGGGCGCACTATATTTTGGAACGGAGGGAGTATAACTATTGTACCGTTTGCTTCCTGTTGCATTTGTTTATGTTTATGTTGTTGCTGCTTTGTGGTTTGGATTCTTCTTTTATCAGAGAAGAGGATAACCCAACAGCTTTGGTCTGGTGGCCTGATTGACCACATGGGCAGATCAGATCACAGGGCATGGCTGCTTGGTGCTGTCGACGGTGGAATTTCGTTTGATAGTGTTTGTTTCATACTACTAGAATGGTTTGATTAGCACTTGTGCCCCGTCCAGCCGTGGATTCGTCAATTATTTTGAGGTCTTACAGTCGTAATTGTAATCTCCTTTCTGTTTGGTGACATTTTGGTTCTATCTATTGTTCTATTGATCTGATAATTGCTCTGTACTCCCTCCGTAAAAAAATATAAGTAGTGATCTAAATGCTCTTATATTTCTTTACAGAGGGAGTACATGTATATCTTATTAATGTCGTTTTTACTGCAAGAGAAGAACATATTTTCTAACAATACAGTACTCAAAGACTAAAGTCTGACCATCGATTGGAAAAGAACAGAATAACATTCGATCTTACAAGGGTTATATGTCGGCTAACTAATGAAACATTCATTTCTTTTTTTTGCGAATAACTAATGAAACATTCGATGACTTATCTAAAGATAAACACCAATGCGGTACATCAAATCGCTTCTAAATGTCCGTGGACACGGAGAAATGTCCAAAATCTAGAAATAGTTTGAAGGAGTTCTCGCTCCCTGGTGTATGGCGTTGGAGTTGCCCTAATTACACAACGTACTGTATTCGTAGAAAGTAGAACTAACATTTTCGATCACCATATGGAAAAAAAAAAGCAATCACAGAGTTACAGATGCCAGCTGCAAAGCGACAAGGCTGACGAGAAAGGCCGCCATAGTTCCAGACACGGCACTGTAGCACATGTACAACCCGAGATTCCTTGCCATAGTCGCGCGCGCATCAAGATCCGCGCCCGAGCAGATCAGATCCTCCCCTTCCTCGATCCAACAGCGCCCGATCCGTCCGTCCGTTCCGAACCGACCCCGTCCCGTCCGTCAGACACACGGCCGCACGCGGCACGCGCCCGCTCGGGGCCCTTTCCTCTCTCGCTCGCCTTTCCCCCCTCTCGCTGGCCTTCGCCTCGTCGCCTCCCCCCCCTCTCCCCCCCCGTCTCTCCTCCCCACCACCCCCACCCCATGGCCCGCCCCAAAAAGGCCAAGGCGGCGCCGGCGCCGCCGGCCGTCTGCGAGGCGCTGCTGCTGGCGACGGTCTGCATGGTCGGCCTCCCCGTCGAGGTGCAGGTCCGCGACGGATCCGCCTACGCCGGCGTCTTCCACACCGCCTCCCTCGACGCCGGATACGGTGGGCGCCCCCTCTCTCCCTCCCTCTCTCTCGGATTTCCATTGGCATGCGGTAGGTTTGGGGATCAGGTGGATGGCGTTCGGGCCCGTGATCCGGCTGCCGGGTGGAGATAGTGGGTGTCGCGAGGCCAGTGAGGCGACCTGGTTTGGTCTCTGTTTTTTCCCCTGTGAATGGGTTGTGATCTGCTTGTTCGTCGACAGGCCGGGGTCGCCGGGATGCCGCGTTTTGCTAGTATTTTTTGCTGTGGCTGGGGCTGGGTGGTAGAGATCGCTCGGTTATGTTCATCTTCTGCGATGGAGGCGGCTGCGTGTGTTTTGCTCTATAGAGGCCGAGATCCTGGTCGTTTGGCCTTCCTGATTTAGGTGAGAAAATTGTGCTGGGAATTGTATCTGGATTGGTTCGAGCGATCCGGGTTTCTACAATGCAAGTGCATCTAGATTGTTTCCTTCTCCCTTCTCTCCTATATCGCCACCCTGTCGTGAGCCTGAAGCGTCATATGGAGGATCTCTTGCGCATCAGGGTGGATTCAAATGTAGTACATCCAGATCACGGGAAAAGTGTTTTTGCTTTCCTTGTTCCAATACAGATCACGTGCTATCGTGGTGTTGTATAAATCATTCTTGTGGATTTAGGGGTGAATGCCCTCGCCCCTTGTTGCTGTTTTTGGTCTCCGTGGGGATTTGGTGCGTGCTATGTTATGGTGATAGGTCATAATAGACGAATGCTTTCATTCCGTGATCAAAGCGATTATGCTCGATTGTGTGATCCAACAACAGTACAAAGGTAACAGTTATTATTGGGCATTATGAAGGACATGAAGTGTAATGGAATTACCGGTTCGGTTTCACTCTACATTTGAGCTGTGATGAACGACTCCGGGTGGATTTCTCGATATCATTGGAAATGGCGTGGTTTCTGTATTCTAATTGCTCTTGGCTTTTTTGCATCAGTCTCTTTATTTTGCTGCATCAGTCTCTTTATTTTGCTTAATTTGTTCTCTTGGCTTTTTTGCAAGTTCTCCAGGAAATATCCTTTTCCTTGGCAGATCATGCGCACAATTTGTGGATTGACCTTGATTTTACATAATCTCTACTGTGATCTGATAGTCTGAAATCCCTAAGTCCCTTTTACCTCATAATTTGAGTTTGTCGACTACTCATATACTTCCTACTTTCGAGTCTTGGGCAGTATAATGTTTGTTGTGTTCCACCAAATTTGAGTTTTGGGGGAGAACACATTGGATTAATGGACTTGTGTTGAGTAGGTGTTGTGCTAAAGAAAGCAAGGAAGATTGCAAACGGAAAGGACAATGCCAATCTAGTGCTGGGAGCTTTCGTGGACACTCTTGTTGTTCTCCCGGATGATCTTGTGCAAGTGATTGCGAAGGTAGGTTTAATGCACTTATTTGTTAGATGAAACACGTTGCCTTCTGATGGAGCTGACAAAAATGGTTGTTTTTCCAGGACTTTTCCCTTGCTACTAAAGATATTTCTAAAACTACTGCTTGTGATGTGGTGGCAGCCAGTGGATTGATGCAGCCTCAAACTTCACATTTGGGAGACCCAAAAGCATCCAGGTCTGTAAATGTGTATCCATCAAAGTATCTCGATTGCTTGCTCCCAGTAACTGGATACCTTTAACTGTTACAATTTTTCATTGCTGGTTCAGAATGTACATTCAAGCAATATATTCTACTTGATTGTATTCTGCTTAGTTTTACCATGTCGTATTCATTGTTGACCTTCATTAATGCTATTTCTGTCACAGACAGGTTGAGAAGTGCAGCAGGCTGTGTCAGAATAGTGATACCTCCACTGGGAAAATTGCTCCAAGTACTAACTCTAGCCTCTTTTTCTCTTCTATATTGAGATAGCCCTTTCATCCTTCTCTTCCTTGCACTAAACCCTTCTGATTTCTCAGTGAACAGTAATGTTGCAAATGTTGGCTCTCCAATTGAACATATAGTGCCAAATTGGAATGCAATTCCAACTTCTGCTGGTATTGGATCAAAAGATGGAAATGTTGCTAATTCAGTTTTAGCTACTCCTGTGGTAGCTTCAAATATTAAAACATCTAAACCAGTCAACAATTCATCTATTGAAGCTGTCATGTCAAGCAAAACCACTGCTAAGGTGAGCTCTTTTGGTATGTGCTAATAGCAATAGACGTGTCTACAGCTTATTCTTACTTATAAAGTAGTACTCCCTCCGATCCATATTAATTGTCGCTGATTTAGTACAATGTTTAGTACAATACATTGTACTAAATCAGCGACAATTAATATTGGATCGGAGGGAGTACCTGCTGATTTTGTAAGAAAAATAAGTATGCCATGTATCTCCCTTTGGAGCAAAGCATAGTAATAAACTGTACGAATTTATGTATTATTTCAACTATACTGATTTATTGATTATCTCAATATGTTGTAAATGTATGCATTTTCTCAATATTAATGTATAATACTCTATTGCTATAATATTATTGCAGATACAAGTATTGAAATACAAATTTATCTATTAATTCAACTCCGCACATAGTGCTTAACTGTACTGATTTATTGATTATCTCAATTATTCGTAAATGTGTGCCTTTTCTAAGTACTTAGTACTCTCATGCCAAACATAATATTATTGTAGATAACTGAATGCACAGGGAAAATACTTTAGAATCTAGTCGTAACATTAAATACGGCCTGCCAAGGGTCAACGTTCTTGACCAAGTATTGCTGCTATGATTAGTGCATTCCTATTTTGGATTACGATGCATAGAAGTTTTCCTTTTTCTGAAAAGATTCAAGTAAGGGCATGTGCAACATTGCCAGGTGGGAGCGCGTAAAAGAGAACTGTTTCTTTCCACGTAGGACAGAGGTTCTAATGTTGTACTGTCAATGCTTAAATAGGCACTGACACGTCTTAGGTGCTTGTGCATATAGCTTTGATCGAATTGGTAGATAAAACAACAATCTAATCCTCTACAAGACATACTTGCCTTGCATGAGGAGATGCCTCTTACGTGGGCCCTATATTCATCTTTAAGCACCCATGTAAATGCATCTTGCATTTGTACATGCCCTACTTCCAAAGTTCCAATGCCTTTTTTACTGGTGTTCATGAACCATCCTGTGCTTTATTATTATCTTCATTACTACATTATATATATGACATGCAGTTCATTGTTATCAGTCTATTCATTTTGCCTTTTAACATTATTATGTCAGGAATCCAAACTCAATCCCCATGCTAAGGTCTTCGCTCCATCTTTTGCAAGTTCCAGACCAGTACTTGCAGCTGCACCCCCTGTTAACCCAAACTATATCTCAAACTCGGTCTCTGGAGTTCCAACTAGCGTACCTGTATTTCAAACTCACCCGCATCCAGGCAGTTCGTCTCTATCCAGCAAGGTTGTTCATTATAATAACCTGGCTCCTGGAAACTTTGGAATTTCACCTCAATATGTTCAATCAGTAAGTAACTCGATTTACTCAGTCATACTTTTGATTATTTTATCTTTTAGCTGGATGCACTACCATATTATATATCAAGTGATACGAGCGAAATACTCCCTCCGTCCCATAATATAAGAGCGTTTTTGACACTAGTGTAGTGTCAAAAACGCTCTTATATTATGGGACGGAGGGAGTACAACATAAGATGTCAACTCCTACACATGGTTAACTATGATATGTTCATGCTTCTGAATTTTGATACACGCTGCTGTCTACATTTTTTGCATGACAGGTAGTGGGGCATAATGGCGGAAGGCTAGATCCTGCAAGACTCGGTACACCATATCACCCCTTGCAAGTGGGATCAACCTATATCAGCCCTAGTCCTCAGCCTGTAAGTCCTATATTTTTTTAATAAGATATGTAGTCCATATTAATTTAGAAATCTCTTCATTTGTGTCTATTTATTATTTGAAATTATTTTCATCTGCTACTCAACTGAACCAAATTGTTTTATTTCATACTTTATAGATGGTTGATGGGAAGTTCAGTCCTGTTGTTTATGTTCATCCAGTTTCTCAGGTGAGCCATTGTTGTTTGTATCAAGGGTTTGAGCGGATCTCTTTCATAGGAGGAGGATGATACACACATAATTGTAGAAACATGCCTATTTAGAAATTATCCAAGCTGAACTTTGGAAATAAGATTGTTTTTAGAAATAGATATCTTACTGCCTTGGTAAACCTTGAATGTAGGTTATTGGAGATTAGAATCACACATTAGTATCTTGCGGCTTCAGTGTTTGCGATGGATGTTGCGACCCTGATGCTCTATAGACTTATTTTGTGCATTAAATTCACTTGCTTTTAAAATGGTTTTTATTTTTTCCCTTAACCGGCTGGCTTCTTAAAATCTCATCCATGTAACAAACCCTGGTGCAACAACGCAATGTTTACTGTAAATATAAACTGGAACCGACACAGAATTTTGACAAGAGAACTAGAGGACACACATTTTCTTCTGGCTCATCCTGTCTGATCTGTTATTTTTTTTATTGAAGGATGCTATGCGTGGAACACCAGTTATGTCCCAAGTATGGCCTCGCCCTTTGCTGTTGAACTCGCATCAAGCTAGCTTGCAAAAGTTTCAAGGTAACAGACATTGCAGGTTTCTGCCTCATTGTCTTTGATTCAATAATAAAAAGTACTGAAGCGTTTTGTTATCACACTGATGCCATATTTTCATGCCCTCGCCAGGCACTGCCCCGTTCTTCGGGGCTCCGCCAGTCATGGCAACTGGGAACCTGCCCATGGTGATGCCGAGCCCTGCAACACTTGTGCAGCCATTCCAGGCCATTCATCCAATCATGGTTCCTTCCGCGACCAGTATGTATCCAGGCAAATACATGTAAACTTGTCATACCGCTGTGATTTCTGATTTCTTTGGAAGAAGAATCTTGGCTTTACCCCTTTGGGTTTTCGGGGTATACATCTAAGAGGACTCGCAGTTTTGCCTACCCTGTCAATTCACCTACTAGTTGCTGGTCATTGTCCGTCTTTTTATTGGGAGGACTTGCAACGTTTGGCATAAGCCATACTCGGTGTGGCTTACAGTTTAATTTTTCGGGAGAGTTCATGGGAGGAGTTGATATGAAAATAGAGAGGAGATTGAAGCGATTCTTTGACTGCCTTGGCGGCAACACATTTTACCTGTTCTTTTGCGTTTGCAGAGCAGTATGTACCGTGAAACATTGTAAATGAGTAAGATAGTGAAGGGGCCCCCTTTTCTTCTTCTCCATCTTGCAAGTGTGATCTTGCTGTTATGAATGTCATCCATTGTTGCAAGTGTGATCTTGCTGGTATTATTCTTGTAACTTCAACGTGTAGCCTGTACAATCGTTAATCGCAATTTGATTGTGTTACATTAAACCCTGTCAGCACAGAGAAGTACTACACAACAGCAAGCAAAACGATTACTAATCGCTGGGCCGTAGTGGTGTTAGATATTCCAAATTCCAGGTTAGGGTGGTAGTACTGTACGTGTTGGAGTCTACTCCAGTTAAGTTAGGATCCGAGTCGTATCAGTCTTTAAATAAAGGAGAATATTAACCCCGTGATCTGGTGTGTGCGCCTACGTGTTCCAAGTTTTGAGCCAGCTTTGTACGCACGGCCGGATCGATCCGAGCTTTTCTTCGTCGTCCTTGTTGCTGGAAGTGCTCGCGGCGGTGGGATCTGAGCCTAAGCCAACAATGCCTACGCACGTCCCCTCCCTGCCGCTGCCGCTGCAGATCACCAAGATCTCGTCGTCCAGATCGAGACGCATCGTCACGGAGCACGTCCCCGCGACGTACAATTTCGAGGTGACCAACTACCTGCAGCTCAAGGACACGGGCTTCGACGCCTGCGTTACTTCGCCCGGCTTCAGCGTCGGCGGCTGCAACTGGCAGATCGCCTTCTACCCAGACGACAAGGACGGCTACACCTCCTTCTACCTGCGTTATCTCAGCCAAGCCAAGGACGTGAGAGCCAAGTGCACGCTGAGCGTGCTGGGGAAAGACGGCCAGCCACCGCTAGTCTGCCGCGACACGCCGGAGTGCGTCTTCACTCCGGGGCCAGGCCGGGGTAGAAGCCGGGGCTACCGCAGGTTCGTCCACAAGTCCAAGCTGGAATCGCTGTCGCCACTCGGGGACGGCTGCTTCACGATACGGTGCATCCTCACCGTCGTCAGGCATGAGTCTCCGGAGCTGCCCGGCCACCTCGAGCGCATGCTCAGCGAGGGGATAGGCACCGACGTCACGTTCCGCGTGGGCGGTCGGGAGTTTCGCGCGCACCGGTACCTCCTGGCCGTGCGGTCGCCGGTCTTCGAAGCGCAGCTCTTTGGCCCCATGCCGGTGAAGAACACGCGGCGCGTTGTCGAGGTCTTCGGCGTGGAGCCGGCCATCTTCGAGATGCTCCTTCACTACGTCTACACGGCCTCGCTGCCGGTGTGCCGCGACGAAGGAGGGTATGACGCCATGGTGATGGAGCACTTGCTGGTCGCCGCAGGCAAGTATGGGCTGGAAAAGTTGAAACTCATGTGTGAAGAGGAGCTCTGCAGAAGGATCAATGAAGAGGCCGTCATGACCACGTACGTGCCGACGAATCAACACCGTTGTATCCGACCTAAGGATTGGGTGCGCTTAGAGCTTAAGTCGCCAAAGAAAGTGTTGGGCACCGTCCTGGAGTTCAAGGAGCGCTTCATCTCGACGTGTTGCCGACCACTAGCATCGGAGGGAGGAGTCTTGGGGACAAAAGGTGGCCGTCGAGACGAGGAGCTTGATCAAAGCAAGAAATTCAAAAGGACACGTACAAAATACTGATGTTGCGTTTTCTTTCTGCATAAACGACATTTTGTGCCAGAGCCAAGTGCCTTTATTGCGTCGGATAATTTTGCAAGCCAAAACAATTTGATGCTTTAGGTATTAATTGAAGTCATGGAATTTGTTCCCAAAAACCTCGAAAATCAAGATGTTGCCTTTCTTATGAAATTTGGATTTCTTAGATCCTTTGGGCGCTGAAAGAAAATAATAATCAAATCACTATGCCTTCCCCGAATCTTTTATATCAAAATAGCTAGCCTACACTGTTACATTTCTCTCCACGTGCGTGTTTTCACATCATCTCAATTTTTGATAATCGTCCGGTCGAAATTGTGTGATCCTCAAGTCATGCATATACACGCAAGTAACAATTTTACATTATTATATTCATTCATGCAAACCATGTCACCTCATCAAGTCATGTATGTCTTTTTTTGGGGGTTGGAGGGGAGGGGGGGGGGGGGGGGGGGGATCAAATAATGTATGCTAGTCACAAGTTAAATTGTTTGCATCATTGTTATATGGTCATGGACGGTATAAGTCTTGCACGGTTAGAGGAAAATAATTGTTGTTAAAAATGGCATCACGTTAATTTCAACTTACATGTCTTCTCTTTTTATAATATATTTTGACACATAAGTTGTTGGTTTTGTTTTTTTAAATTGTAAACCGAGAACACTCTTACATTTGTTTTTTTCCCATTAGTTTAAGTTGTCTTTAAACACCTATTTGTGCATGTGTTTTAATATGGTTCACGCAGCAACGCGTGGGGCATCATCTAGTACTATCAGTGACGGGCACACAAAGGGACATCAGGACCAAGTAGTCGAGCGCTCACACAGGTGCCTCTTGTACTGATTGAGTCCTCTTGTACAGATTTTTTTTTCCGGTTTATCTGTTTTGCTTTATTTTCTATTTTTTTGTAAATACACGAAATTCTAAAATTCAAATAAGTGAACTTGTATTTTAAACATTATTAGTGTATATTAAAATCTGCACTGTATGTAAAAAATTGTTCAACTTATATTTGGAAAATGTTCACCATATAATAAAAATCTTCATCATGTATTTAATAAATATTCACCAAGTTTAATAAAAATGTTAAAAGTGTATTAAACAGTGTTCACCATTTTTATAAAATTGTTCACCATGTATTTTTAAACAATCAAAGAAAAAAATGGAAAAAAGGAAAAACAAAAAAAGGAAAGGAAAGAAGTAATGAAACGGGAATGAAAAAGATAACCAAAACAGAAACCAGAACAAAAAATGGAATGAAAAACCGAAACGAAAAAATACAACAAAAAACAGAAAATATGATGACCCACCCATCGGTGTTGCTCTCGAGACCTTCCTCCCTAGAGCCCTTCCCGACCTTCCTCCTTACTCCATGGTTGGTGAGAACTCTCTCCCCATAGCCCCTCCCAATCTCCGTCTCACCCCCCCCCCCCCTTAAACGGGTGGCGAGCCCTGTGAAAGCTCGGGCTGCAGTGGGGTGCGGTGGGAGCAGTAGCACACAGTACTACAAAATCAGGCATTGGAGGCAGTTTTGGTACATGGGCCTGCAACGGTTCTCCGTCCAGTCTCAAAGCATGTGTCGCTAATGTTATGGTCACACCAGTGTGATTTTTGATTTGTTTGTATCTTTGAAAGAATCTTAGCTTACCACTTTGGCATTCGGGGTATACATCTAAGAGGACTTGCAGTTTTGCCTACCCTGTTAATTCACCTACTAGTTGATGGTCATTGTCCGTCTTCTTATTGAGGGGACTTGCAAGGTTTTCCATAAGCCATGCCCAGTGTAGGTTATGGTTTGAGTTTTTTAGAAGATTTCATGGGAGGGGTTGATATGAAAATAGAGGGGACCATCGCAATAAGAGCTTTGTTGCAATTGCAACATGACCCTGGTTGCAGAAGCATCCCTGGCTTGTGGTCGTCAATGTCGCCATTGCAACAGGACTCTTGTTGCAAAAAGCATCTCTGGCTCTCAGCTGTGTCCGTCACCATTGCAACAAGACCCCTCTTGCAATTGTTACAAGACCCTTCCCTAACCTTCGTGCCTTCCCTGCAGATCATAAGCGTCGTTGGCTCGATCGACTGCTTCCTGAAGATCCCGACGCCGGGCTCGTCTTCTCCTCCGCCGCCGCCCTCCGCCACCTCGGCTGCGTCAACAGTAGGTGGTCTGCCTGCAGTAGCGGTGACAGGTGGTGTTGTGCTCGTAGTAGTTGCGGTGGGTTGTAGTGCTTGCACTAGTAGAAAACAGACCTTTCGTCCGCCCCTTTAGTCCCGGTTTGATTACGGCCCGGGACTAATGTGACCATTAGTCCCAGTTTGATTTCAGCATCATTAGTCCCGGTTCATTTGCTACCTATAGTCCCGGTTTGTGATACAAACCGGGACTAAAGGGGTGGTGGCAGGCCCCTTTAGTCCCGGTTTGTATCACCAACCGGGACTAAAGCCCCCCCCCCCTTTAGTCCCGGTTGGAGATACCAACCGGGACTGGAAAAAAAAATCGAATTTTTTTTTTCAAAATTTTTTTCCCAGCCCTTTCGTCCCGGTTGGTGTCTTCAACCGGGACTAAAGGTCTATCTTTAGTCCCGGTTGGAGATACCAACCGGGACTAAAGGGGGGGCCCCTGCGAGCCCCTAAATCTTAGAAAAATCATAACTAAATCATTCTAATTCAGAAAAATATAAATAATATATCGAAATTTGCAGAAAAAAAAAGATTTGTCCGAAGAAACAACAAGTTTTCCGTTTCGACAATTTTTTAAAATCACCAAATTCCAAAGGGAAAATAGAGTTTTTGGACGTTTTAGACGTTTTAGGGTTTAGGGGCTAGGGTTTAGATTTCTAAGTTTAGGGTTAGGTTTTAGGGTTTGAACCTTTAATTTTACTGTTTATAATAGAGTTTCGGACGTTTTAAGTCCCGGGTTTAGGGTTTTCGGACGTTTTAAGTCCCGGGTTTAGTGCTTTTCAATTTCAGGCTAATTTAGCTCAAAAAATCATTAAATCCATGAAAAAATAGCAAATGAAGTCAAAAAGGGTTGAAATTTAAGGATGTGGCTTTGAACGGTTCATATTGAACACACAAAAATTCTGGAGTTGAAATAAGATTAAAAAAAATGAAATGTCTTTATAACAGCTGAGTTTTCGTCTGAAACCATGTTACTTCGAAAGAGATGGTCCAGTTTGTACACAAAGTGCATCCAGTTTTTGCCATAACCCTCTCAACTTTTTAGCACAAGCTATTTGGGTGAAATGATGATACCATGCCAAGTTTCAACCTTTTCAGAGTTCATTTGTAGTGCTTGTCAATTTCGGCCTAATTTAGCTCAAAAAATCATTAAATACATGAAAAATAGCAAATGAAGTCAGAAAGGGTTGAAATTTGAGGATGTGGCTTTGAATGGCTCATATTGAACACACAAAAATTCTTCAGTTAATATAAGTTTAAAAAAAATGAAATGTGGTCAAACTCTGGTCAAACAGTGGTCAAACTGTGGTCAAACTACTTATTCAATAAATATTTGTGTTACTAAATAATTATTGTTTTTTAGAATAATAGTTTCAAACTCAAACGGTGAAGCGTGTGACATCATGGTCATATTTTTCTGATAATAATGGATATATTATTTGTCGAATTTTGATTTACAGATTTAAAGATATTAATTATGCCATTTTAAATGAATAAATGGCAAAATAATAATAATAATAATAATAATATTACTTATTTTATTTTCATTGAAATTCAATATTATTATTACTTATTTTATTTTTACCTTTTTGTATTATTTTGGATTTTTTTATTTTTTTTGTTTTTTGATAATTTTTGATTTTTTTGAAATTTTTTCCTTTTTTTTGAATTTTTAAATTAATCATTGTTGTTTGTTAATCATTGTTGTTTATTTTAATAATTGTTTGGAGTTCAAAAAATTAAATCATGTGACATCAAGACCTAAGGATTAATAGGATTGATAGCTTACTATTGTCAGGAAAACAACAAGTGCAGACTTGGAAACTAGGGGAGATAGAACCTGAAAGTTAAGCATGCTGGGGCTGGAGTAGTGAGAGGATGGGTGACCGGCCGGGAAGTTAGACGATTTGGAATGAGTGTGGAGCAGTGAGGAGGGGTGATTAGAGATTAAATTGTCAAATAATTCAAAGATTCGAAAATCAGAAAAAAATATAAAAAAAAAATTCAAAAAAAAATATATCAAAATTTTTTCCTTTAGTCCCGGTTGGTGTTACCAACCGGGACTAAAGGTCCTGCATCCCCCGCCCCAGACAGCGCCACGTGGAGGGCCTTTAGTGCCGGGCCGTGTTGAACCGGGACTAAAGGGGGGGGGGGGCTTTAGTCCCCACCCTTTAGTGCCGGTTCCTGAACCAGCACTAAAGGCCGTTTTAAACCGGGACTAAATCCCGTTTTTCCACTAGTGTTGCAACACCTTAACGTGCACTCCAAGGCTACACTATGCTAAGGCGGCGGTGGCCGTGATCATCAGTGCGGCGGGCGTCAGCTCTTGTAGCTTCAAGTGGAGCTGGACGGCAAGAGTGAGAAAGGAGTTGGAATAGAAGGAAAACAACCGAGGAGGAAGACGATGGACATCGTCGCTTGGAGAAAATTCATGTGAACTAACACATTCGGTTGGGGGTAAGGTGGAGAGAGGGGAGCGGTGCTGCATCTACAACAATAGACCCCATGTTGCGCGCGGTAGGATTGCAACAAGACCCCAGTTGCGAAAGCTAAACTATGGATAGGGTTGCTGTGGGCTGTTCGATCAAAAGAAAGATCCAACGGGTGAGGAGGCGGTCGACACACACAACTTGATCCGTCAGGTGAGCGCTAGCGTTTTGATTTTTGACTGGAAAGGCAGGAGCTCTGCCATATATCATTAAAGCAGGGGGAAAACCATACATCGCTGGCTATGCCAGCTACAGAGAAAGAGGAAAGAGTCCTAAAACAAAATACAGATTACTCACAAGAAATTGAACCTACAAGCCGCAGGTCATCTCGAATCAAACTTGCCAGCTCCACAGGCGTGATCGACTTGAACTCAAAAATCCTCCTGTTGCTTTCTTTCCAGAGGTGCCAGACCACATAAACAACAAAAGTAATTTTTCTCCTTGTGTGCCTCTTCTTAATACCCTTCGAGAGCTTTCGCCACCAGCCACTTAGAGTGGTACAATACCTCTTCTTAATACCCTTCGAGGCCTTTCGCCACCAGCCACTTAGAGAGGTACAACGCAGAGCGATTTCAGTCATGATAGGGTGCGTGGGGACGAAAGAAGACCAAACCTGCTTGGTGTAAGGGCAGGTGAGCAGTAGGTGAATTGCCGATTCCAACTCCAGGTTACAGAGGGAGCAATAGTCATTATGGGGCCATCCTCTCGCGAGAAACCGGTCCGTAGTCCAAACTCGGTTTTGCAGGACAAGCCAAAGGAAGAACTTTATTTTTCCTTCAACTTTGACATCCCAAACTTTCTGCAGAGAAGGATTTTTGATCTTGCCCAAAAACTGAGCCGCGTAGGCAGATTTTGTCGAGTAGTTGCTGTCAGCTGTGAGGGTCCACGAGATGCCATCAGCAGCACCACTAAGAGAGATCGTTTGCAAATCAGTCCAAATGGTAACCAACGAGTCAAGCTGCTCCTCGGAGTGAATCCTCTGAAGACCTTTCATCCATCTTCCATTACTGATTCCCTCATGCATCGTGAGCTTTTTCTATAGGATAACTTAAACAGACTTAGGGCAAAATCCTTGAGCGGAACGTCCAGGAGCCATTTGTTGTGCCAGAAGGAGGCCCAACGTCCATTACTTAATTGGATCTTCGTGCAAGCAGCAAACAGATTGTTGTCGGCCTCGCTGCAAGGCACAACCAGCCCCTTCCAAGGTCTGTCCATCTCATCCCATTTAAACCACTTCCATCTTAGGCGAGCGCACGGCTGAATCTTTCTATGCCTTTAACTCCAAGCCCACCATACTCTTTTGGAGAGCAAACTTTGTCCCAACTGTCCAGACATTTGCAACCCACCACCTCATCTTCTCCACACCAAAGGAAGGCCCGACTAGGCGATCAATCTTTTTAATCAGCCATTTTGGAGGGGAGGGGGGACAATTAAGCAGTAAGGATGCGTTTGGTAGGCTGCATAGAGCCCAACTAGGCCGGGGTGGGATGAAAATGGGCCGTTTGGTTGCCTGCAAGCAGGCCTGGCTCCCATCGGCACGAAACTTAAAGCACCCTAGAGCCTGGCTCGCTGGGAACGCTCGAATCAGCCGTTTCCAACGAGCTAGGCTGACTCGGGCGCAAAAGCTGGACGCGGCGTAAGTGCGGTGCAGGGGGGATTCGGGTGGAGATGGCGGGAGTGGGAAATCGGCGGAGGCGGGATGGCGCGAAATATACCCTCCCCCCCCCATTTACTAGCTCACTCATGGCTCTAGGACAAGCCCTCCTCTATTCTTGGCACCGGCGGCGGCGACGACTCAGATCTGCGGTAGCGGCGGCGTTGGTGGCGGCAGCAACACTCCCCGGCAGCGGCAGCTGCTTCCCCCTTCTTCTTCGACTCCGTCCGGCCATCCTCGTCTTAGCCATGTCCCCCCCCGACCCAGAAGCTGGTAAGCTACCCCCCCCCCCCCTCTGTTAGGTCGTTCGATAGGACCGTTTAGGGTCGATTGCGCCATTGCTGACCGCACTATGGATGCCACTTAGGTTGTGGATGAACGTACGAAGCTTGTAGTTCAGGCAGCAGCGCTCATAGCTGTGGTTCAGGCCTGGATCCTGTTGGTCCATAAGAGAGATGTTCGTCGGAATGAGAAACCTCTCATCCGGTATGGTCCGATGTTAATCCGGGATCGGCAGAGGATAGCCAATCTGAACTACATCTACAAATGCAATGACACAGAGGCTCTGTGGATGCTTCGAATGAAAAGAGCACCTTTTGCAAGGCTTGTGCAGACGTTCAGGAGCAGGGGGCTGCTAGAAGATAGCATCCACACCTCTGTGGAAGGGCAAGTAGCCATGTTCCTCCATGTTGTTGGTCATAACCAGAGGTTCAGGGTTATACACAACACCTTCACGAGATCAATGGAAACCATCTCCAGGTACTTCAAGCAAGTGTTGTATGCTATTGGGGAACTCAGAGGAGAGATGATCGTGTCACCAACCGGCCGGACTCCTACCAAGATTCGCACTAGCCCAAGATGGTATCCATACTTTAAGGTGAGCACTGATATGCCTTGATATGTAGATCATGCCTTGATATGCTCTTATTGTTCTGCTGTAGCCATAACACCATCTTGTAATGCCATTTCAGTATTGCATTGGGGCAATAGATGGTACTCATGTCACTGCCAGAGTGCTGAGGTCACAATCTGCAGCATATAGAGGGAGGAAGCACTACACAAGCCAGAATGTGCTTGCTGCCGTTGACTTCAATCTGAAGTTCACATATGTGCTGGCTGGCTAGGAAGGATCAACACATGATGCTAACATTCTAAGTGACAACATGTGTAGACCTGATGGCATCAACATACCAAATGACAAGTTCTACCTAGGAGATGCTAGCTATGCATGTCGGCCAGGTGTTCTTCCACCCTTCAGGAAAACCAGGTACCATCTGAACAAGTTCTCTGGTAGGAACTATCCTAGGACTCCTCAGGAACTGTTCAATCTCAGACACTCCAGCCTTAGAGTAACGGTTGAGAGGGTATTTGGAGCTCTGAAGAATAGGTTTAAGATCCTGGATCAGAAGCCATTCCACCCTTACCCTACCCAGGTTAAGCTTGTTCTTGCATGTTGCATCATTCACAACTGGATCCTACAATGGGGTTGTGATGAACTTGTGCCGGAGGAGAAAGATGTGACGTCTGATGATGTGATCAGCTCCGGCCATGGTGTGGAGGCGTTTGACAACGAAGCGTGGAAGAACAAAAGGTTGGAGTGGGCTCAGGCAATGTGGGATAACAGAGGTCAGACAAGGATCTGAAGAAGAAGAAGAAGAGATAGCAACACAAGAGAAGAAGAAGAAGAAGCAGCACAATAGCAGCTGAAGAAGGAGAAGAGGAAGAGGAAGAGGAAGAGGAAGAGGATGGACTTCCACCTAGTTAGCATCGTTGAACTTTCCAGTATTCAGCCTTATTGGCTCTTAATAACTTGTACTGCCATTTGCTAGTAGCTAGAATAAATTGTAATTTGTTTCCTAGCTAGGACAAGACAATGTTCAGTGTGTGTGGTAATGTTACCACTAGTGAGAAGTGGTGATCACACCTTATGCCGTTTGCAACAAAACAACGTGTTGTTTGTCTAACAACATCGACGCATGCAACCAAACAGTGGGGTAGAAATTGCTTCCCTCATGCACGGAGCCTAATGCAGGAAACCAAACTACATGCAAATGTTGGTTTTTAGCCAGCATTAGCTCAAACAGGATCAACTGAGACAAGTATGCAAAATGGCCTAAAACAGATATGTGAACCAAACACACCCTAAGTGGTGAGGGAGGTTAGGACAGAGTTGATTAGGTCAAGCCGTCCCTTGCGCGACATCAGCTTTCCCTTCCAAGGCCTTAACCGCACAACAAACTTGTCCAACAGAGGCTGCATCTTCACCCTCCTCGGGTTCCGAAAGCTCAGAGGCAAACCCAGATAAGTGCAAGGCAAGGTACCGTGGCTGCCGGCAAAATGAGCAAAGGATGTCCATCAGGCAGCAGGTTTAAATTATCACATCTGATTGGGTAAGCAACACATTTGTTAAGGTTGACATTCAGTCCCGAGACACCACCAAATAATTTCAGAATGCTTGAAACCACTCTAAGCTCTTCAGACACATGGTTCAAGAATAACGCAACGTCGTCAGCATAAAGACTCGTTCTCAGCTTAGCAGAGCGGGTTTTTTTTTGAGTCAAGAACATCAGCTTTATTTATTGGAAATAACAGTTACATCATCTATAATAAAAGATACAATATGATTCATAGGTTCCTTGAACCAATCATTAGTCACAGAAAATTTAGCTAGCCTAGCAATTTCATGAGCAACCTTATTTGCTTCCCTATTACAATGTTCAAACCTAATAAGAGGAAAATAACACACCATAAAAATAACAATCATCGAAGACTGCAGGCGCCGCTCCCGCTGAGTGTCCTCCATTCTTCATTATGTCAATCACTTCCATATTGTCGGAGTTAACAACAAGATGATTGCATCCCGCCTTTTGTGCAAGTAGTAAGCCATGTCTTAGAGCCAAAGCTTCTGCTGTCAAAACATCTGCACACCAATCCATCCTCCAATTCCTGCCAACCATAAACCTTCCTTTGTCATCTCTAAGGACAGCCCCAGTTATGCCCCTAAGCAGGTCATGATCAAAAGAAGCATCAACATTCAACTTCACAAAACCCATGGGTGGTCTTTCCCATCCCTCTATTCTATTTGTTGCCTTCGGGGATTGTGCATTAACATAGTTTGCTGTTATAGCACGTGCCCCCATGGAAGTTTGGTATGCATCTTGAGACTTTCCTTCGTGAACCAGCTTACGTCTGTTCCACCATAAATACCAAGCTGTTATAGCGATCAGTTCACGTACATTCTGGATGCCCAATATAGATAGTTCTTGCTCTGGCATAAGAAGTAGGAACTCAAAAACTGCCTCTCCCGCACAATCAATAGCACATGCTTTACTAATGGCCTCATGCAATCCCAACTTCTCCCAAACCTCTTTCGCCTTCTGACACAGAAACAACACGTGTTTTGTATCTTCTGGCCCATTCAAGCATGATGGGCATATGGGCAAAACTTTCATATGTCTATTAGCAAGCGTAACACAACATGGTAGGGTTCCGTGCAAAGTACACCAAATGAAAATTTTCACCTTTGCTGGACAAGATAATTGCCAAATCTTACCCCAAATAGGATTGACATTTGTTCTACCCATACCATTTGTGTGTTGCAATTTCCTTCCATGTTGTTTGTTCTACACTAGTAGAAAACAGGGCATCAGTCCCGGTTCCAGAGGGCCTTTAGTCCCGGTTCTGCAACCGGGACTGAACAATCGGGACTAAAGGCCCCCACTTTTAGTTCCGGTTGGGTTACGAACCGGGACTAAAGGAGCTCCACGTGGCCGCTGTGGGCGCCCAGGCAGGAGGACCTCTAGTCCCGGTTGGTAACACCAACCGGGACTAGAAGGCAGCCACGCGTCAGCACTGCCAGGCGCTGGGTTTTTTTTTTGAAAGGAGGGGTTTAGGGGTTTCATATTGTGTTTCCCCTTTTCTTTTTGTGTTTACCATTCAATTCCTTTACATTTAGGGTTTTCATTTTTATTTTATGCTTTTCATTCAACTCAACGCTAGCTACTACATATAGCAATGAAGGAACCATTACAAAATGTTGGGGAACGTTGCATGGGAAACAAAAAATTTCCTACGCTCACCAAGATCGATCTAGGAGATGAACATCTACGAGAGAAGAGATTGCATCTACATACCCTTGTAGATCGCTAAGCGGAAGCATTAAGAAACGCGGTTGATGTAGTCGAACGTCTTCGCGATCCAATCACGATCCGTCCCGCGAACTCCCGATCAAGTGCCGAACGGACGACACCTCCGCGTTCAACACACGTACGGCTTGATGGCGCCTTCACCTCCTCGATCCAGCAAGCGATGGTGAAGTAGTAGCTTGAGTCCTCCGGCAGCACGACGGCGTGGCGGCGGTGGTGGTGGAGCAATCGCAGCAGAGCTTGGCTAAGCTACACGGAGAGAGAAAGGAACTACGAGGGAGAGGGAGGGCAGCGCCGTGGCATAGATGGGTGCGGCTGCCCTCTCTCTACCCCTCTATATATAGGGGAAAGGGAGGAGGAGGAGGCGCCCTAGGGTTTCCCCTAGGGGGGCTGGCGGCCACAACAGATGGGGGTGCCCCTAGGGAAACCCTAGGGTGACTTGCCCCCCAAGCCAGGTGGAGGCAGCCCTATGGGGGGCGCCCCACCCCCTCTGGTGATCATGGGATGGGGTGAGGGGGGCGCACAACCCCTTAGTGGGCTGGTGTGCTTCCTCCCCTTGGCCCATGAGGCCCCCCAACACTTGCCAGGGCCCCCCGAAACCCCTTTCGGTTCTCCTGGTCATAACCCGGTACCCCCGGAACACTTCCGGACTCCGATTCCCTTCGTCCTATATATCAATCTTCACCTCCGGACCATTCCGGAGTTCCTCGTCATGTCCGAGATCTCATCCGGGACTCCGAACAACCTTCGGTCACCAACATAATAACTCGACTATACTTATATCGTCACCAAACGTTAAGTGTGTAGACCCTGCGGGTTCGAGAACTATGCAGACATGACCGAGACACCTCCACGGTCAATAACCAACAGCGGGACCTGGATGCCCATATTGGTTCCTACATATTCTACGAAGATCTTTATCGGTCGAACCTCGATGTCAAGGATTCATTCAATCCCGTATGCAGTTCCCTTTGTCCATCGGTATGTTACTTGCCCGAGATTCGATCGTCGGTATCTCCATACCTAGTTCAATCTCGTTACCGGCAACTCTCTTTACTCGTTCCATAATACAAGATCCCGTGGCTAACTCTTTAGTCACATTGCTTGCAAGCTTATTGTGATGCTGTATTACCGAGTGGGCCCTGAGATACCTTTTCGTCATACGGAGTGACAAATTCCCAGTCTTGATCCATGCCAACTCAACAGACACCCTCGGAGATACCTGTAGAGCATCTTTATAGTCACCCAGTTACATTGCGACATTTGATACACACAAGGTACTCCTCCGGTGTCAATGAGTTGCATGATCTCATGGTCATAGGAACAGATACTTGACATGCGAAAACGATAGCAATAAACTTGACACGATCATATGCTACGTTCATAGTTTGGGTCTTGTCCATCACATCATTCTCCTAATGATGTGATCCCGTTATCAAATGACAACTCATGTCTATGACCAGGAAACCCTGGCCATCTTTGATCAACGAGCTAGTCCGGTAGAGGCCCACTAGGGACATGTTGTTTACGTATCCACACATGTATTTGTGTTTCCAACCAATACAATTATAGCATGGATAATAAACAATTATCATGAACAAGGAAATATAATAATAACCATTTTATTATTACCTCTAGGGCATATTTCCAACAGTCTCCCACTTGCACTAGAGTCAATAATCTAGCATTACATGGTTATGAATCTAACACCCATAGAGTTCTGGTGTTGATCATGTTTTGCCCGTGGAAGAGGTTTAGTCAACAGATCTACAACATTCAGATCCGTGTGCACTTTGCAAATGTTTATGTCCTCCTCCTTGATCGCATCGCGGATGGAATTGAAGCGTCGCTTTATGTGTCTGGTCCTCTTGTGAAACCTTGGTTCCTTGGCTAGAGCAATGGCACCAGTGTTGTCACAGAACAGAGTCATCGGGTCCAGTGCACTGGGCACAACTCCAAGATCTGTCATGAACTGCTTCATCTAGACACCTTCCTTCGCCGCCTCCGAGGCAGCTATGTACTCCGCTTCGCATGTAGAATCAGCTACCACGCTTTGCTTGGAACTGCACCAGCTTACCGCTCCCCCATTTAGAATATATACGTATCCGGTTTGAGACTTAGAGTCATTCGGATCAGTGTCAAAGCTTGCATCGACGTAACCCTTTACGACGAGCTCTTGATCACCTCCATAAATGAGAAACATTTCCTTAGTCCTTTTCAGGTACTTAAGGATATTCTTGACCGCTGTCCAGTGTTCCACTCCTGGATCACTTTGAAACCTTCCGGCCATACTTATGGCAAGGCTGACATCTGGTCTTGTGCACAGCATCGCATACATGATAGAGCCTATGGCAGAAGCATAGGGGATGACACTCATCTTTTCTCTATCCTCTGTAGTCGCTGGGCATTGAGTCTTACTCAACTTCACACCTTGCAAAACAGGCAAGAACCCCTTCTTGGACTGATCCATTTTGAACTTCTTCAAAACTTTATCAAGGTATGTGCTCTGTGAAAGTCCTATTAAGCGTCTCGATCTATCTCTATAGATCTTGATGCCTAATATGAAAGCAGCTTCTCCTAGGTCCTTCATTGAAAAACTCTTGTTCAAATATTCCTTCACGCTTTCCAAAAGTTCTATATTGTTTCCAATCAGTAATATGTCATCCACATATAATATTAGAAACGCTATAGAGCTCCCACTCACTTTCTTGTAAATACAAGCTTCTCCGTAAACTTGTATAAACCCAAACGCTTTGATCACCTCATCAAAGCGAAGATTCCAACTCCGAGACGCTTGCACCAATCCATAAATGGATCGCTGGAGTTTGCAAACTTTGTCAGCATTCTCTGGATCGACAAAACCTTCTGGTTGCATCATATACAACTCTTCCTTAAGAAAACCGTTAAGGAACGCTGTTTTGACATCCATCTGCCAAATTTCATAATCAAAAAATGCAGCTATTGCTAACATGATTCTGACGGACTTAAGCATCGCTACGGGTGAGAAAGTCTCATCGTAGTCAACTCCTTGAACTTGTGAAAAACCCTTTGCCACAAGTCGAGCTTTATAGACGGTGACATTACCATCTGCGTCTATCTTCTTCTTGAAGATCCATTTATTCTGAATGGCCTTTCGCCCTTCAGGTAATATTTCCAAAGTCCATACTTTGTTTTCATACATGGATCCCATCTCGGATTTCATGGCCTCTAACCATTTGTCGGAATCTGGGCCCACCATCGCTTCTCCATAGCTCGTAGGTTCATCGTTGTCCAACAACATGACATTCAAGACAGGGTTACCGTACCACTCAGGAGCAGTACGTATCCTTGTCGACCTATGAGGTTCGATAGTAACTTAATCCGAAGCTTCATGATCACCATCATCAGCTTCCTCTTCAACTGACGTAGGTTCCACAAAAACATCCTTCTGCGCAGTGCTACTCTCTGGTTGAAGTAAAGGTTCAACAACCTCATCAAGTTCTATCTTCCTCCCACTCAATTCTTTCGAGAGAAACTCTTTCTCGAGAAAGGACCCATTCTTAGCGACAAACACTTTGCCTTCGGATCTGAGATAGAAGGTATACCCAACCGTCTCTTTTGGGTATCCTATGAAGACGCATTTGTCCGCTTTGGGTTCAAGCTTTTCTGGCTGAAGCCTTTTGACATAAGCATCGCATCCCCAAACTTTAAGAAACGACAACTTTGGTTTCTTGCCAAACCACAGTTCATACGGTGTCGTCTCAACGGACTTAGATGGTGCCCTATTTAAAGTGAATGCAGTTGTCTCTAACGCATAACCCCAAAATGATAGTGGCAAATCGGCAAGAGACATCATAGAATGCACCATATCCAATAAGGTTCGATTACGACGTTCGGACACACCATTACGCTGTGGTGTTCCAGGTGGCGTCAACTGTGAAACAATTCCACATTGTCTTAAGTGACTGCCAAACTCATAACTCAGATATTCTCCCCCTTGATCAAATCATAGGAATTTGATTTTCTTGTTACGATGATTCTCAACTTCACTCTGAAATTGCTTGAACTTTTCAAACGTTTCAGACTTGTGTTTCATTAAGTAAATATACCCATATCTACTCAAATCGTCGGTGAAGGTGAGAAAATAACGATATCCACCGCGCGCCTCAATGCTCATCGGACCGCACACATCAGTATGTATGATTTCCAACAAGTCACTTGCCCGTTCCATTGTTCTGGAGAACGGGGTCTTAGTCATCTTGCCCATGAGGCATGGTTCGCATGTGTCAAGTGATTCAAAATCAAGTGACTCCAAAAGTCCATCAGCATGGAGTTTCTTCATGCATTTTACACCAATATGACCTAAGCGGCAGTGCCACAAGAAAGTGGTACTATCATTATCAACTCTACATCTTTTGGCATCAATGTTATGAGCATGTGTATCATCACTATCGAGATTCAATAAGAATAAACCCCTCACAATGGGTGCATGACCATAAAAGATATTACCCATATAAATAGAACAACCATTATTCTCTGATTTAAATGAGTAACCGTCTCGCATTAAACCAGATCCAGATATAATGTTCATGCTCAACGCAGGCACTAAATAACAATTATTCAGGTTCATCACTAATCCCGATGGTAATCGAAGAGCGAGCGTGCCGACGGCGATCACATCAACCTTGGAACCATTTCCCACGTGCATCGTCACTTCGTCCTTCGCCAGCCTCCGTCTATTCCGCAGTTCCTGCTTTGAGTTGCAAATGTGAGCAACCACACCGGTATCAAATACCCAGGCACTACAACGAGAGTTGGTAAGGTACACATCAATAACATGTATATCATATATACCTTGTTTGGCGTTGGCCCCCTTCTTGTCGGCCAGATACTTGGGGCAATTCCGCTTCCAGTGGCCAGTTCCCTTGCAATAGAAGCACTCAGTTTCCGGCTTGGGCCCAGCCTTGGGTTTCTTCACAGGAGGGGCAACTACTTTGCCACTCTTCTTGGAGTTTCCCTTCTTGCCCTTGCCATTCTTCTTGAAACTAGTGGTTTTATTGACCATCAACACTTGATGCTCCTTCTGGATGTCTGACTCAGCGACTTTCAGCATCGCAAACAGCTCGGCGACTGACTTGTTCATCCCTTGCATGTTATAGTTCAACACAAAGCTCTTGTAGCTAGGTGGTAGAGATTGAAGAACTCTGTCAGTGATCGCCTCTGGCGGGAGCACAACTCCCAACTCAGCCAGACGGTTGTAATACCCAGACATTTTGAGTATGTGTTCACTGACAGACCCATTCTCCTCCATCTTGCAAGCATAGAACTTATCGAAGGTCTCATACCTCTCGATCCGAGCATTCTTCTCAAAAATAAACTTCAACTCCTGGAACATCTCATATGCTCCATGACGTTCAAAACGCCTTTGAAGTCCCGGTTCTAAGCCATACAACATGGCGCACTGAACTATTTAGTAGTCATCAACACGCGCCTGCCGGGCGTTCATAACGTCCACAGACGCTGGAGGGGGTTGCTCACCAAGCAGTGCATCATGGACATAAGCCTTTTGGGCAGCCGTGAGGATAATCCTCAGATCACGGGCCCAGTCTACAAAGTTACTTCCATCATCTTTCAGCTTGACTTTCTCTAGGAATGCATTGAAATTCAGGGGAGCTACTGCGCGAGCCATTGATCTACAACATAAATTTGCAAAGACAACTTAGACTATTGTTCAAGATAATGAGTTTAGTTTACTTAAAAACTCCCACTCAAATCGACACCCCTCCGGTCGTCCGAGTGTAACATGATCCAAATTCACCAACCCAAGTCCGATCATCACGTGAGATGAGGTGGTTTCAATGGTGAACATCTCCACGTTGATCATATCTACTATATGACTCATGTTCGACCTTTCGGTCTCTTGTGTTCCGAGGCCATGTCTGTACATGCTAGGCTCGTCAAGTTTAACCCAAGTGTTCCACATGTGCAAAACTGGCTTGCACCCGTTGTATGTGAACGTAGAGTCTATCACACCCGATCATCACGTGGTGCTTCGAAACGACGAACTTTCGCAACGGTGCACACTTGGGGAGAACACAATTTTATCTTGAAATTTTAGAGAGGGATCACCTTATAATGCTACCGTCATCCTAAGCAAAATAAGATGCATAAAAAGATTAACATCACATGCAAATCATAAGTGACATGATATGGCCATGAACTTGTGCTTTTGATCTCCATCTCCAAAGCACCGGCATGATTTCCATCGTCACCGGCATGACACCATGATCTCCATCATCATGATCTCCATCATCGCATCGCCATCGGGGTTGTCACGCCAACCGTGCTTCTACTACTATTGCTACCGTTTAGCGATAAAGTAAAGCATTACATAGCGCTTAATGATTGACACACAGGTCATACAATAATTAAAGACAACCCTATGGCTCCTGCCGGTTGCCGTATTCATCGACATGCAAGCCGAGATAAACTATTACAAAACATGATCATCTCATACATCAAATATATTTCATCATGTCTTTGGCCATATCATATCACAACATACCCTGCAAAAACAAGTTAGACGTCCTCTAATTTGTTGTTGCATGTTTTACGTGGCTGCTATGGGTATCTAGAAAGAACGATTCTTACCTACGCAAAACCACAACGGTGATATGCAAGTTGCTATTTAACCTTCTACAAGGACCGCCTTCGTCGAATCCGATTCAACTAAGGTGGGAGAGACAGACACCCGCCAGCCATCTTATGCAACAAAGTCGCATGTCGGTCGATGGAACCGGTCTCATGTACGTGGACATGTAAAGTTGGTCCGGGCCGCTTCATCCCACAATACTGCTGAATCAAGAAAAGACCAAGGAAGGAAGCAATCTGAATATCAACGCCCACAAACTCCTTTGTGTTCTACTCGTGATGTCATCTACGCAAAGACCTAGCTCATGATGCCACTGTTGGGGAACGTTGCATGGGAAACAAAAAATTTCCTACGCTCACCAAGATCGATCTAGGAGATGAACATCTACGAGAGGAGAGATTGCATCTACATACTCTTGTAGATCACTAAGCGGAAGCATTAAGAAACATGGTTGATTTAGTCGAACGTCTTCGCGATCCAATCACGATCCGTCCCGCGAACTCCCGATCAAGTGCCGAACGGACGACACCTCCGCGTTCAACACACGTACGGCTTGATGACGACTTCACCTCCTCGATCCAGCAAGCGATGGTAAAGTAGTAGCTCGAGTCCTCCGGCAGCATGACAGCGTGGCGGCGGTGGTGGTGGAGCAATCTCAGCAGAGCTTCGCTAAGCTACGCGGAGAGAGAGAGGAACTACGAGGGAGAGGGAGGGCAGCGCCGTGGCATATATGGGTGCGGCTGCCCTCTCTCTACCCCTCTATATATAGGGGAAAGGGAGGAGGAGGAGGCGCCCTAGGGTTTCCCCTAGGGGGGCTGGCGGCCACAACAGATGGGGGCGCCCCTAGGGAAACCCTAGGGTGACTTGCCCCCCAAGCCAGGTGGAGGCAGCCCTAAGGGGGGCGCCCCACCCCCTCTGGTGATCATGGGATGGGGTGAGGGGGGCGCACAACCCCTTAGTGGGCTGGTGTGCTTCCTCCCCTTGGCCCATGAGGCCCCCCAACACTTGCCGGGGCCCCCCGAAACCCCTTTCGGTTCTCCTGGTCATAACCCGGTACCCCCGGAACACTTCCGGACTCCGATTCCCTTCGTCCTATATATCGATCTTCACCTCCGGACCATTCCGGAGTTCCTCGTCATGTCGGGGATCTCATCCGGGACTCCGAACAACCTTCGGTCACCAACATAATAACTCGACTATACTTATATCGTCACCAAACGTTAAGTGTGTAGAGCCTGCGGGTTTGAGAACTATGCAGACATGACCGAGACACCTCCACGGTCAATAACCAACAGCGGGACCTGGATGCGCATATTGGTTCCTACATATTCTACGAAGATCTTTATCGATCGAACCTCGATGTCAAGGATTCAGTCAATCCCGTATGCAGTTCCCTTTGTCCATCGGTATGTTACTTGCCCGAGATTCGATCGTCGATATCTCCATACCTAGTTCAATCTCGTTACCGGCAAGTCTCTTTACTCGTTCCGTAATACAAGATCCCGTGGCTAACTCTTTAGTCACATTGCTTGCAAGCTTATTGTGATGCTGTATTACCGAGTGGGCCCTGAGATACCTTTCCGTCATACGGAGTGACAAATTCCCAGTCTTGATCCATGCCAACTCAACAGACACCCTCGGAGATACCTGTAGAGCATCTTTATAGTCACCCAGTTACGTTGCGACGTTTGATACACACAAGGTACTCCTCCGGTGTCAGTGAGTTGCATGATCTCATGGTCATAGGAACAAATACTTGACATGCGAAAACGATAGCAATAAACTTGACACGATCATATGCTACGTTCATAGTTTGGGTCTTGTCCATCACATCATTCTCCTAATGATGTGATCCCGTTATCAAATGATAACTCATGTCTATGACCAGGAAACCATGGCCATCTTCGATCAACGAGCTAGTCCGGTAGAGGCTCACTAGGGACATGTTGTTGTCTACGTATCCACACATGTATTTGTGTTTCCAACCAATACAATTATAGCATGGACAATAAACGATTATCATGAACAAGCAAATATAATAATAACCATTTTATTATTACCTCTAGGGTATATTTCCAACACACAACATCGTCATGATCAATATATAGAGAGAAGTGACCTCTCTTTCTCCATGCTTGGTCGAACAACAAGTTTTCGTATATCTATTCGACGCTACTACATATAGTACACGTTCATGCATATATACAATATAACATCTCTTACGATCCCTAATATCTAATTACCAAAATCGCATTGCCACTGCCGATGGTATTCTCCGTCTGTAGGTATGACATGGTCAACAAAGAATCCCGCCAATTCCTCTTGAATTGCTCGTATGCGATCAGTTGGTAGGAGTTCGTCCCGCTTCCGCGAGATCTAATTTAAAGAAGGGGGTCAATATATATATATATATATATATATATATATATATATATATATATATATATATATATATATATATATATATATATATGAAACTCAACACAATTGATGGTAATAAAATAAAAATGTGAATATTGTTTACATACTTCAAATTGTTCTTCAGATCTGCCCCGCTCAGAGGTCTTGTGGCGAATGTACTCGCAAACGTAGTATCCACATAAATTATTCCCGGGTTCCTGCCACAAGAACTTTACGAGAATAGAGTTCAATCAAAATGATAATCAAGCATGATAATGGTATTTAAACTAGAATCAATGAGAGATGCGCGGAACTAGCTAGTAGTACTTACTTTGGGGTGTGAAAATCGCAGCTCCATTTTCCATTCACCCCTAACCTGGTTGCTGAACTTTTTCCAAACCCTGCCCGGCAAAGAAAATGATTACTTAATATCAGGAAATGAACGAAAGTTGCCGATATGGTGCGATAATGATTGAACTTACTTCTGGAGCATTTGACTCATGTCCGCCCAGTCCTTAGCCTCTTTACGTCTCGAGTCCAAGACAACTACTAGTCCCGCGTCAAGCTGAATGGCTAGCAGAATAAAGTGGAACCTGCGCACGCATAACTCATCAATTACACTTAACCTCGAGTAAGCGAAACAGAATGTGCACAAGATAGTAACACTCACTTGAAGTTGTAATTAAATAGTATTTCCCTTTTGTTTTGTTGTCCAAGTAACGCCTTTAGCAAGTAATTCTCTATATCATCGGGGTTTTTTGTACCGTATATTCATTTACGGTATTTGGGTTAATGAACCCAATGTCATAGATTTTTCCTCTGCATTCCTGGATCTTCAATCTGCATAATATAGTGTGAGGATAATTATACATGCAATGAACGAGCTGAGCTAGAGACTTAATTACAGAAAAAATACTTACAGACAATAGCAACTGACGATAGTTTTGTCGAGGGCGTCTTGATTGTATAACTGAAATAATTCTTCAAATTCAATGTACAATGCCTCGACTCCATTGAAGTAGTGCTCATCTTTAATTCCCACTAAGATACTGTCGGTCCCTTCCTTGCAGGCTTTCAAGTATCAGTTATGCAATGTTCGCATCATCGTTGATAGACACGGGAGCTGCTCAGGTCTGACGAGAGGCTTCCCGTGCTCGTATCTAAAGGCTACCTCAGCCATTTCGAACTGCACCTCATCGCCTAAGTAATCACGAAGAGTGTAACCAGGATGAGTGGCCGCTACCCCCGGATCATTAGCGATATCGGGAAACACCTTGAGCTGGGGGCACGATTGTTTTTCCTGTTCGCCGAGCTGGGGAATTGTTTTCCCACTTCTTGCAGCACTGCTAGTACTTCCTGACCTTTTCGCTTCATGAAATGTCTTTACAATACAGCGATCATAGTGTGAGAGCGGCGGAGGAGATGGTGGTCGCTGAAGGGCATCTAGACAGCGCTTCGCTTTTACCGGATCTATTTTCTCCTTTGGATCTGGACGTTTCGGTGCAAGCTGGCGTTTCACATCGGCAGCCACGATCTCATTGTTTTCCTCCTCTTTCTTCTTTCTCCCTCGGCTTCTATAACCAGTGCTGTCCGGAAACCCATGCACCCACGGAACAGAGCCTGCTGTGCCTCGTGTTCGTCCAGGGTGTTCAGGATTCCCGAGGGCGCGTGACAGCACGTCCTTCTCTCTGTCGGGATGGAACCTCCCTTCCTGCACGTCCTTGATTGCTTCCTGAATCTTTGTGACGGGTGTTTCAAGTTGTTCTTTCGTGTAAACACACTTCCCTATTTCTGGGTCCAAAGTTCCCCCATGCCCGAAGAACCAAGTCCTTGCCCGTTCGGGCCAGTTCAATGTCGCTGGTTGGATCCCTTTAGCAAGCAGATCGTTCTCAGCTTTGTCCCACGTAGGCCGGGCAACCTTGTAGCCACCTGACCCCGTAACATGGTGATACTGCTTCTTTGCAGCATTTAGCTTATTTGTCTGTGACCTGTTCTTAGCTTTCTCCGATTTCTTGTACGCCACAAATGCGGGCCAGTGATCTTTTATCTTCGCATATTGACCGGTGAATTCTGGAGTCTCGTCTTTCTCGACAAACTGTTCGTTCAATCTTTTCTTCCAGTTCTTGAATTGTTCTGCCATCTTCTTAAGAGCCCATTTTTTGACTTTTCGCTGTATAACTAGGTTATTTGGATCCTCCTCTGGCGGTAGGCTGAAATTTATCATGAGCGAGTTCCAAGGCTGATCTTTGCATCTATCGTTGACATAAGAAACTCCATCGTCCTTCTTCTTATTCCATTCTTGGATGCTGATCGGGACGCTGTCCCTAACAACAACTCCGCACTGATGTATAAATCGGTCTTGGGTCCGCTTGGGAACAGTCGGTTTGCCATCTGGATCGACTTCTTCGATCGTGAACCTTTCATTCTCGCCCAACCTTTTCTTCGGGCCTCGTCTCCTTATAGAAGTTTGGCTCGATCCGGAGGGCTAAAAGAAGAAAGAAGTGTTAATATATGTACATACAAAACAATTAATGCATCTAGTCAGCAGAGGCTTAATTAATATATACACCTCGCCGGACTTTGCAACAGTTAAGGCTCCAACACTGGCGGAGCCGTCATCTTCTCTTCCCTCACCATCGGAGTCGTTGAGAAACTGTGAGGTGATGATATCATCATCTCCGTCGCGGATTATTTCCTCCAACGCCTCTTCTTGTTCTAAGTCTCTGTCGTGTTCCAGAGTTTCTGCAAATATTACAACATGGCAATATACAACCATGAGAGATGGATTAGTGGCAAACATAGACCTAATCACAACTAGGAATCATATGCATATGAGCAATGGATTAGTGGATTATCGGGGTTATGTTTTAACGACCCCCTCCCCCCTCATGTCGAAGTTATACCGAAATTATCCAGACTTAGTGATATTTGCATGGCATGGCAGAAATGAATAGATAGCAAGTTTACAAGCTTGTAGCACTCACTACAGGTCCTAACATGGCATGAACTAAAATCTACCAGCAAGATGACATCAAAATGCTCCTACTTCATGTTCAAAGATTGCCCAAAAGATGCTTGCATTAAAACATACAAAAAAGACAAAATGAACTCTAATGCAAAAAATTTGTTCTTTGATTTGCAAAGGAGCTATATTCTCCCCAATTCTTTTGCACCCACAAAAATTACTCCATCTATTTGACAGTACCCACAACCTATTCCACCAAAAACATTTGGTTCCATAGTTCAAAATTTTCAAATTTCATTCAGTTCAAATTTGGACCAGATTCAAACTCCATGGTTAACGCCCAATTTAAATTGCTCCAAAAAATCTGAAACTTTGCCAGACTCTCTTTTGTGCATCAACACCTCACAACAAAAATTCCTAAAATTCCTAGAGCCCTCTGGCATTTCATCATACACTTGATGTGCACTTTCAAAAAATTCAGAAAAAATTTTGTTCTTCAATTTGATTTAGCAAGATCATCATCTAACATCCATCTAACATCCATCCATCTAACAACATCATTGCAGCGGTGGCGGTGGCGGCAAGCAGAGCACGCAGCGGAGCAGTGGCAGCAGGGGAAGGGGGAGCTCACTGGGGGCGGCGCGCGATGGAGCTGGAGGGCCGGCGACGAGGGGAGCGGGCTTGGTGGCGGCGATGGCGAGAAGGTCCGGCGACGAGGAGTGGCTCAGAGGCGACGATGCTCGGGGAGGTCCGGCCGGCGACGAGGAGCGAGCGGGCTCGGGGACGGCGAAGGGGCAGGGCTCGGGGACGGCGTCGGTGGCGGCGACGAGAAGCGGGCTCGGGAAGGCGACGGCGAGGTCCGGTAGCCTGGCGGCGTCGAGGTGGTCTTCGGCGCCGTCGGGGGAGAGGGAGATCGAAAACTGCAGATGGCTTTTGGAAAATTTCCTAAGTGCTGCTTATATACACAGAGTTTTAGTCCCGGTTGGTGGCACCAACCGGGACTAAAGGCCCCCCTTTAGTCCCTGTCCGAGTCACCAACCGGGACTAAAGGTGAATTTCACCAGCCCAAAGGGCGCGAAACCCAACCCTTTAGTCCCGGTTGGTGGCTCGGACCGGGACTAAAGGGGGGCCTTTAGTCCCGGTTGGAGCCACCAACCGGGACTAAAGGGTGGCACGGCCGTGGGGTGGTGAAAGTTTAGTCCCACCTCGCCAAGCGAGAGGAGATCGCACCGGTTTATATACGCGGCTGCGATCTCTCTCCCAAGATCCTCTCTAAAGCAGGCAGTTAATTGCCTAACCTCCGCCCTGTTGGGCCTACTAGCCCCGCGGGCCTGCATCCTGGCCCATATATAGTTGAGTTTCTAGTCGTATGCAGGCCGTGGTGTCTGCTAGTAGGCGGGTATTTTTTTATTTTTTATGTTATTTTTTTGCATATGTTATGTTTTTTTTATTTTTTATGTTATTTTTTGCATATGTTATGTCAATTTTAATATTCTTTCATAACCACTATAAAATATATGGCACATGTTATGTCTTTTTATTTTTTATGTTATGGCAATTTTAATTTTTTTGCATATGTTATGTTTTTTTATTTTTTATGTTATTTTTTGCATATGTTATGTCAATTTTAATATTCTTTCATAACCACTATAAAATATATGGCACATGTTATGTCTTTTTATTTTTTATGTTATTTTTTATGTTATTTTTTATGTTATGGTAATTTTAATTTTTTGCATATGTTATGTTTTTTTATTTTTTATGTTATTTTCATATGTACCATTGCCGCAACATATTCACCATAAATTCCGATACTTTTTGTTAACCTAATTTATTTTGATGCATAGACACATAGTGATTCAAAAAAAGCCGACACCAATGTTCCCTATGTGAAGGAGATAGACCCTTACTATGAATCTTCTAGAAGATTTATAGTATTTTCTGTTAACCTAATAATGTTATATTTTCTTTATGTCATACAACGTTTCTCTCTTATCATCTCCGATCAGAGAAACCACATAGTACCTCCAACTTTATGTCATACAACGTTTCTCTCTTATCATCTCCGATGCTTCTGCTGTATTCATCTATGTCAAGACGTTTAAGCCATGTCTATATTAACCTTGTTATTATATATGGAGCCACCAACCGGGACTAACCGCATATGATCAACCTTGCAAAACATGTGACTAAAATGATAGGAATAATTGAAATTTCATAACTTAAATAATTATTATAAAATCATGTTTCAAATGCCAAAATGCCCTAGCTAGCTCTTACAAAGATTCCCTCCGGTTTGTCCGAAGTGGCACTTTCCAGCTATAAGTCCGGAAACTCACACTAGAGAGAAAGTGATGGCGGTGAAGTCGGTCACATCCCAGAGTGGGATCTTGGGGTATAAAACTATTTCTTCGCGTGTGTCCCTTGCTTATTGCGCCGTAACCATGGATAATCTTCATCATTTAACAGGATGCTTGGGTCAGTCTTCACTCTGAAGGGAGAAATTTCATGAAACTTTTCATAATCTTCTGACATGTCTGTCTTGTCCTCCACTCCCACGATGTTTATTTTCCCTGAAAGAACTATGTGGTGCTTTGGCTCATCGTATGATGTATTCGCTTCCTTATCTTTTCTTTTTCTCGGTTTGGTAGACATGTCCTTCACATAGAAAACCCGCGCCACATCATTGGCTAGGACGAATGGTTCGTCTGTGTACCCAAGATTGTTGAGATCCACTGTTGTCATTCCGTACTGCGGGTCTACCTGTACCCCGCCTCCTGACAGATTGACCCATTTGCACCGAAACAAAGGGACCTTAAAATCACGTCCATAGTCAAGTTCCCATATGTCCTCTATGTAACCATAATATGTGTCCTTTGCCCTATTGGTGTTTGCTGCATCAAAGCGGACACCACTGTTTTGGTTGGTGCTCTTTTTATCTTGGGCGATCGTGTAAAATGTATTCCCATTTATCTCGTACCCTTGGAAAGTCAATACAGTCAAAGATGGTGTCCTGGCCAACAAGTACAGCTCATCTCCAACAGTGGTGTTACCCATGAGATGTGTTTGCAACCAACCGCCGAAAGTCCCCATGTGTTCACGTGTAATCCAGTCGTCAGACTGCTCCGGGTGTTTGGAGCGTAGAATATTCTTGTGTTCATTGATATACGGGGCCACCAAGGTAGAATTCTGTAGAATTGTGTAGTGTGCTTGCGCCCAAGAATGCCCGTCCCTACATATTATTGAGTTCGGTCCTAGCATGCCTTTTCCACCCAGTCTCCCCTCATGCCGCGATTCAGGAACACCACTCGGCTTAAGGTCAGGAATAAAGTCAACACAAAACTCAATGACCTCCTCTGTTTGATGGCCCATGGAGATGCTTCCTTCTGGCCTAGCACGGTTACGAACATATTTCTTTAAGACTCCCATGAACCTCTCAAAGGGGAACATATTGTGTAGAAATACAGGACCCAGAATTGCAATCTCGTCGACTAGGTGAACTAGGACGTGCGTCATAATATTGAAGAAGGATGGTGGGAACACCAACTCGAAACTGACAAGACATTGGACCAAATCATTATATAACCTTGGTAGGATTTCTGGATCGATTACCTTCTGAGAAATTGCATTGAGGAATGCACATAGCTTCACAATGGCTAATCGAACATTTTCTGGTAGAAGCCCCCTCAATGCAACCGGAAGCAGTTGCATCATAATCACGTGGCAGTCATGAGACTTTAGGTTCTGGAATTTTTTCTCTGCCATATTTATTATTCCCTTTATATTCGACGAGAAGCCAGACGGGACCTTGATACTGAGCAGGCATTCACAAAAGATTTCCTTCTCTGCTTTGGTAAGAGCGTAGCTGGCAGGACCTTCATACTGCTTTGGATGCATGCCGTCTTTTTCGTTCATACGTTGCTGGTCCTCACGTGCCTCCGGTGTATCTTTGGTCTTCCCATACACGCCCAAGAAGCCTAGCAGGTTCATGCAAAGATTCTTCGTCACGTGCATCACGTCGATTGCAGAGCGGACCTCTAGGTCTTTCCAATAGGGTAGGTCCCAAAATATAGATTTCTTCTTCCACATGGGTGCGTGTCCGTCAGCGTCATTCGGAACAGATTGTCCGCCAGGACCCTTTCCAAAGATTACTTCTAAATCCTTGACCATATCAAGTATATCATCACCAGTACGGAGGACAGGCTTCTTCCGGTGATCTGCCTCACCTTTGAAATGCTTGCCTTTCTTTCTTAAGGCATGCTTGGTCGGAAGAAATCGACGATGTCCCAGGTACACATTCTTCTTACATTTATCCAAATATATACTTTCGATCTCATCTAAATAGTGCGAGCATGTGTGGTATCCCTTGTTTGTCTGTCCTGAAAGGTTACTAAGAGCAGGTCAATCATTGATGGTTACAAACAGCAACTCTCGTAGGTCAAATTCCTGTTGTTTGTGCTCATCCCACACACGTACACCTTTTATGTCCCACAGCTGTAAAAGTTCTTCAACTAATGGCCTTAGGTACACATCAATGTCGTTGCCGGGTTGCTTAGGGCCTTGGATGAGGACTGGCTTCATAATGAACTTCCGCTTCATGCACAACCAAGGAGGAAGGTTATAGATACATAGAGTCACAGGCCAGGTGCTATGATTGCTGCTCTGCTCCCCAAAAGGATTAATGCCATCTGCACTTAAACCAAACCATAAGTTCCTTGCGTCACCTGCAAAGTCCGGCCACTTTCTCTCGATTTTTCTCCACTGCGACCCATCAGCGGGTACTCTCAACTTCCCGTCTTTCTTACGGTCTTCTTTGTGCCATCGCAACAACTTGGCATGCTCTTTGTTTCTGAACAGACGTTTCAACCGTGGTATTATAGGAGCATACCACATCACCTTGGCAAGAACCCTCTTCCTGGGGCGCTCGCCCTCAACATCACCAGGGTCATCTCGTCTGATCTTATACCGCAATGCACCGCATACCGGGCATGCATTCAAATTCTCGAACTCCTCACCGCGGTAGAGGATGCAGTCATTAGGACATGCAAGTATCTTCTGCACCTCTAATCCTAGAGGGCAGAGAACCTTCTTTGCTTCGTACGTACTGTCAGGCAATTCGTTATCCTTTGGAAACTTCTTCTTCATTATTTTCAGTAGCTTCCCAAATCCCTTGTCAGATACACCATTCTCTGCCTTCCATTGCAGCAATTCCAGTGTGGTACCGAGCTTTGTGTTGCCATCTTCGCAATTTGGGTACAACCCTTTTTTGTGATCCTCTAACATGCGATCGAACTTCAACTTCTCCCTTTCACTTTCGCATCCTCTATGTGCATCAACAATGACCCGGCGAAGATCATCATCGGGCACATCTGGTGCCTCTTGATCTTCAGCTTCCCCCGTTGCAGTATCACCGTATTCAGGGAACATAGGATAGTTGTCATCATCCTCTTCTTCTTCGTTGTCTTCCATCATAACCCCTCTTTCTCCGTGCTTGGTCCAAACATTATAGTGTGGCATGAAACCCTTCTTAAGCAGGTGGAAGTGAAGGGTTTTCGAGTCAGAGTAATCCTTCGTATTCTCACAGACAGTACATGGACAATACATAAAACCATTCTGCTTGTTTGCCTCAGCCACATCGAGAAAATTATGCAGGCCCTTAATGTAGTCGGAGGTGCGTCGGTCACCGTACATCCATTGCCGGTTCATCTGCGTGCATTATATAATTAAGTATATCAAAAACCATTACAGAACATCATGAATAGAGAAATGACCAAATTAATACAAGTTCATCATCACATTAAAACCAAAGTACAGTAGTGATCAAATGTTATTACTGAAAAAATAAATACATAAAGTTCATACATAGTTCTCATAGAATAACATACAGCTCTCTAGAGCATCTAATTAAAACATACATTGAAACTAACATACAACTATGTAAAACATTTAAATGCAACAACAAATGCGATCAAAATCGCAACTAAGGTAACAATTGATCGAACAGCATAATGATACCAAGCCTCATTATCAAATGCATATTTTCTAATCTTTTTAATCTTCAAGCGCATTGCATCCATCTGGATCTTCTGTAGATCGACGACATCGGCAACATGCAACTCCAATTTCATCTTCTCTTCTGCAACTCTTTTCAATTTTTCTTTCAAATAATTGTTTTCTTTTTCAACTAAATTTAACCTCTCGACAAGAGGGTCGGTTGGAATTTCCGGTTCACATACCTCCTAGATAAAGACATCTATGTCAAGTTGGTCGGCATAATTGTCATAAACACTAAATGAAACAAATAGTTATAAAAGATAATATACCACATCTGAATCATAGACCGGACGAGAGCCGACGGGGACGGATACCAAAACCATGGCACTATATAATAACAAACAACAATACAAGTAAGAAAATTATACAAGTAGCTATATAAATCATACAAGTAAAAAAAATTCTTTAAAAAAAAGATAAGAACAAGAGGCTCACCACGGTGGTGCCGGCGACGAGATCAGCGCGGGCGATCGACGGCGGTGAGGACGGGGACGGGACGGCACCCTACACATGTGCAAACTAAGAAGTTAATTTGAGCTCAAATTGTGCATCTAAATCAAATAAACTCACACATACACTCCTCCACTAAAACCCACAAACCACACTACTTCTAGAGCATTTGAAATGAGCTAAACTAGCAGTGAGAGATGAAAGGATGAAGTTGCTAACCTTTTTAGAACACTTGGATAGTTGGTGCACCGCCAAACCTAGACAAATCTTGGGGAAAATGAAGCTTGGAGGTCGAGCTTAGAGAGGAGAAAGCTTAAGTGTGGCTCAGGCATTTCATCAAACACCTCATGTGCATAGGAGGTGAGAACAGAGTAGCACACACCTCCCACACGTCGGCCGACCAAAAAACAGAGGAGTGAGCGCGCAGGGGCGAGCATATATATAGGCATCTTTTTAGTCCCGGTTGGTGTCTAGAACCAGGACTGAAGACTGACCTTTAGTCCCGGTTACAAACACCAACCGGGACTAAAGAGGTTGCGCCAGGAGCGAGGCCCTTTATTCCCGGTTGGTGGCTGGAACCGGGACTAAAGGTCCCAGCCGAACCGGGACTGGTGCCTGCCGAGGCCCGGCCGGCGTCCTGGCCGCTCGAACCGGGACTGATGCACGCATTAGTTCTGGTTCGTAAGTCGACCGGGACTGTTGCTCTGATCTGGCAAAAACCAATGCCCTGTTTTCTACTAGTGCTATTCCTCCAAATAAGCCGAACGAACCGTAAACAATCCATTTTTTGTATAGCTCCAAGAAATGAAGTCCGTCATATTATGCATAGGGAGGGGAATCGCAAGCACCCTTTGAGCATCAATTGGCCACAAAATTTGTCTCACTATGTCTTCATCCCAAAAGTTGGTGACTGGAACGATAAGATCAACAACTTTTGACAAGAGATGCCCTCTTCTAGGGGTAATAATTTTCCTATTCGCACAGTTCGGGATCCATACATCTCTCCAAATATCAATATTTTGTCCATTTCCAACTCTCCAGATATAACCATTTTTGAGTGAATCAACTCTCGCCATAATACTTTGCCAAGTAAAAGAGGAGCCCTTCTTAAGACTTGCATTCATTAAGTCTCCATCCAGAAAATATTTAGTTCTCAGGATGGTGGCACATAGGGAATCAGGGTTGTCAAGCAGACACCACGCTTGTTTGGCTAACAAAGCCAGATTGAAACAATGTATATCTTGGAAGCCCATACCTCCTTGGTCTTTTGGGACACACATCTTCCACCATGCCATCCAATGCATTCTCTTCTGGTTGTCCTTGTCACCCCACCAAAATTGCGACATCGCGTCAATGATTCCTTTACAATTTTTTTTAGAAATTTTAAAGACGGACATGGTATAAGTTGGGATAGCTTGTACAACCGATTTGAGTAAAATTTCCTTCGCTCCCGCGGATAACAATTTTTCTTTCCATCCACTAATTCTCATAATAGTTCGATCAATCAAGAATTGGAAACAATCACTTTTATCCATACCCACATTTGCAGGCAAACCCAAATATTTGTCATTGAGGGCTTCAGTCATAATATTTAGAATAGTACAAATGTGCGCCTTGTCTTCCACTTTTGTGTTGGGACTAAAAAATATACTAGATTTTTCAACGCTCACCATTTTGCCCCGAAGCGGCACAATAGGAATCCAAAACTGTTTTTAGTGCCTCCGCATTCATCGAATTAGCTTGCATAAGGATCAAAGAGTCGTCAACAAAGAGAAGATTTGAAATTGATGGGGCATCTCTACTGACTTTAATTCCGGAAATACTTCCATTTTCCTCTGCATTTGCCAAGAGAGCAGTCAGACCCTCCGTACATAACAAGAATAAATACGGAGAGAGAGGATCTCCCTGCCTCAATCCTCTGGTAGGTTTGAAACTCTCAGTTTCTTCCGTATTAAAACGAACCCGGTATTCCATAGAGGAAACACACTGCATAATTAAATTCACCCAATCCTCTTGAAACCCTAGTCTCACCATGATTTCCTTCAAAAAAGGCCACTCCACTCGGTCATATGCTTTGTGCATGTCCAGTTTGACTGCACACATGCCCTCTTTACCAGTCCTTTTTTTCTTTATTTTATGGAAACATTCATATGCCACTAAGATATTATCTGTAATCATTCTTCCAGGCACAAAAGCACTTTGGGTGGGGCTGATAATATCTGGTAGGATTGTCTTCAGACGAGCAGCAATCATTTTTGAAATAACCTTATACACCACATTGCATAAACTGGTCGGTCTAAACTGAGTTACCTTTTCTGGAGAGTTAACCTTTGGGATCATTACAATTGCAGTATCGTTCCAACCCTCAGGTATAGAGCAGGTATTTACCGCCTAGAGTACTTCTTCAGTCAGGCCATCCCCCAACATAGGCCAGAATCTTTTGTAAAAAATAGCATGTAGGCCATATGGACCCGGCGCCTTTAACACCAATATCAAAAGGGCCTTTCGGACATCCTCTGCCATGTAGGGGGCGAGAAGAGCATTGTTCATTTCATCTGTCACTTTCCTTTTGACAAGAAAGAGAACCTCAGGGTTCGGTTGGTTAACTTCTGAGGTAAAAAGGTTGGAAAATACCCCATAATGCGATTCTTCATCTCTGTGTCTTTTAACCAAACTCCATTGTCATCAAGCAATTTTTTGATCTGAATTCTCTTCTTTCTAGCCGTTGCCGCATTATGGAAAAAAGAAGTGTTGCGGTCACCATGCAATAGCCAGTTCGCCCGACCCCGTTGTAACCAGTATATCTCCTCTTGTTCCAATAGATTTTCAATAAGGACAAGAGTCTCTTTTTGACACACAAGGGTATCCACATTTATAGGTCCCCTTCTTAGCTTTTCTAAATCTTTTTTTAATTTATTAATTATTATTTTTCGGACCTTTCAAAATATCACGATCCCAAATATGTAATTCTTCATGCACCGCCCATGTACGGTCTGCGAGAGACGGCCCGATGCCTAGCATCTTCGCTTTGTCCCATGCTGTGCGTACAATTTCCATAACCTTCTCTTCTTTGAGCCATCGAGCTTTAAATTGTTTCACCCGATTCCTTGGGCGATTAAAAATATTATCATCAAAATATTCCGTGTCTAGGATGAGAGGACGATGATTCGAATGTACATGTTCTTCGTTTATAACCGCAGCTCGAGGAAATTTATTCGCCCAATCCACATTACAAACCGCCCGATCAAGTCTCTCCCTAATTTCGCCTCTTCTCCACGTGAACAGATCACCGATACATCCCATATCTTCCAGGCCACACTCTCCCAAACAATTACGAAAATCTCTCATCATTGCATTAGGTCTCGCGTTACCTCCCTCCTTTTCTGAAGAGAGTAAAATCTCATTAAAATCTCCCAAACCACCCATGGGTGATTTCCCTTATTATGCAAGGTCTGAATATCATCCCACGACAAAACACGTCCACTCCAATTGGGATGGCCATAAAAACCCGTAAAACGCCACTGTACAGTATTCTCATTCATAAGCAGAATGTCAATAAAATTATTCGACACGTAGTTCAAAACAACTTTATTCATCTTATGATAAAACAAGACAAGGCCACCTGCCCGACCATCGCTCTCAACTACAAACATTGAATCAAAACTTAAAACACAATGAAGCTCATCAGCTTTACATTTATTTAAATGAGTCTCTGAAAGAAAAATCAAATCGGCCTTGGTGCGCCCTTGTAGATCCAGGAGCTCTCGAACTGCCGTGGGGGAGAGCATGCCACGACGGTTTCATCCTATTTGGCCCGGCGTACCTCCTCTTCGGAGGCCGCCGATGCGCCATCATCTCCAACCGATTCCCTTCCCTGCTGCCCATACACCTCTTCTTTCTCCTCCACCTCCTTAGCTACGTGTGTGATAACCCCATTCCCATCCTTCACTATTTCCACCCTACCCGTACACACTCGCTTAGAAGGAACATCTATGTCGCCATACAAAATACACTCATAACTATCCATGGTTTTCTCAAAAGAAGCCCAGCTTCGGTTGCCATGACAAAAAGATGCTGCAGCGTTTCGGTTTTGTTATCAGCAAAAAAAAAAAAAAAAAAAGAGTACGAATACACTTGGATCGTACAGTATATGAATAGCAAATCCTCTCCCATCGATCAGAAGTGGAGAACCTCGAAATCGAGCGCACGTACAGTCCCCACGTATCCGATAGCAACTTCTTCCTTCGATTCCTCTCCAAAGTCGGACGCCCACGGCCGGATACGCCTGCAAATCCTGCTCCCCATCGGGACTCCTTGATTTACTCCTTTCTTCGGATCCCCCCTTCATCAATATAAGACGCCTAGGTACGGTACGTAGGCTGGTGCAAATTCGGTTCTAGCCTAGTAGGCTGGTGCAAATTCCTTCGTCGTGATCTCCAGTGAGGTCGAGCTGCTGTTTGCCATGGCCGGCACCGTGGATTTTTTTTTGTGACGCGTCAACGGCGGGCTTACGCCTGCCTGAACTTTATTACCAATTGTCTGAGGGATTACAAGTTGCGGGAGCCGCAGAATACATGGGGGGGGGGGGGGGGGGGGGGAAGCGAGGAGAAATTACATAACGCCGAGGACTATATTCTCCCGGCTAGATGAAACAACATAGTACCCCAGTCCCGGAGGCTAGCTTGCTTGTGAGTATTATTACACCGATAAGACCAAAGCCTAAGATCATCGGCAGCCGAGAGTGCAACGTTATGCAGGTCCAGGTGTACATTTCTAAAAACCTTGGCGTTCCGTCGTTTCCAGATATTCCAGAGCACGGCCATAAGAACAGTGGATCGAACCTTGTTTGTTAACGGGCCTTCCCATGCTTGGAGAAGCTCTTGGGGGGCGTCGGGGCAGAGGCTACCGAGCTCTGCCCCAAGCGGCGTGAGTTGTTGGCATCCGAAGAGAAGGTGGTGGATGGACTCGCAGAGGCCACAGAAAGGACAAGCCGCGGACGTGGCGATGCCGCGCCGGAATCGTCTATCATTTGCGAAGAGGCGGTTTTTGCTGGCTAACCAAAGAAAGAGTCTGCATTTGTTCGGCGCGTAGTTCTTCCAGATGGCCGGAGCAAGCATGTCTGATGGCCTCGTCCTCCAGATCGCCTGGTAGGCTAGCTTAGTGGTGATTGGCTTGCCTGCGTCCCTTGAGATTCTCCTGTCAGCAACCTGCATATTCAAGTTTACAGAGGCCACAATAGCGCGAAGTTCCACTAGTTCGCTTTCGGCGGCGTGGGACAGCCTCGGAGTTAGGTCTAAGGACAGGTTGTTCGTAGCCATAGCACGGGCCACGGACGTGTGAACTCTGTTGGAGTGGGAAAAGAGAGCAGGGAATTGTTGAGCTAGGGTGTGTGCGGTGTCGGGAACCCAAAGATCCAACCAGAAGGAGGTAGATGTACCATTACCAATATGCACCTTGGTGATGGAGCGGAAAAAATCCAGGCCTTTCATGATGTCATGCCAGATAGGGGTGTAAAGATTTTCTGATATGCCCACATCATGGGTGGAGGACCATCCGTATTTGGATATAATGTATGAGGTTTCGCCTGGGGTCTGCATAGCATGTATCTTAGAAATGTGTTTGAGCAATAGGCAGAGGTTCATGTGGGGGAGGGACAGGAAGCCAAGGCCTCCGTTAACGTGAGGGGCACACACGAGGTCCCAAGCTACCTTGCAGTCACCCCCCGTGGTCTTTTCCTGCCCAGACCAGAAGAAGGCCCTGCAACGTTTCTCGATATCCTGGATTGTTCCAGCAGGAAGAAGGAGAACACCCATAGCGTATATCGGAAGGGCACGTAAGACCGAGCGAACAAGAATAGCTCGACCGGCCAGAGAAAGCAAAAGACCACGCCAAAGGAAGTGTTGGCCGCCATCCTCGAGACCAATGAGCGCTTCTTCATGACAGGTTGCCGACCACTGCCATTGGAGGGGGGTCATGAAGAGGAAGAAGTTGATCACAGCAGGAAATTCAAAAGGACTCGTACAAAATAGATGTTGCTTTTCTTTTTTGCATAAAGAACATTTTGAACCATAGAAAAGTGCCCCAATCGTTTGTAAGCCGAAAATGTCTGAAGATTGGTGTACCAAACCTTGGTAGTATTTGAAAAGTGGAAGATTTATGTTTGCCTTCTTGTGAAATTTGCATACAAACTATTGCATTCCTCATTGGATGCCTTGGGTGTTTAAAGAAAATAATTAATAACCATATACAGAATCCTTGTGCACGAACTGAGCCTATCTCAGATGGCGAACCTCATATGGTTAGGTTCTTTGTGGTGGAACCAGCACACCAGGGTTCAAGTCCTAGACTCGGCATTGGTGCTCTTATTTTTCTGGATTTATTTCGAATTTTCCGACGATATTCCTTCAGTGGGAGGAATCTTCAATAACCACTTTACTTTACGAAAAAAGTAGAAATGCAAGTTATTGTGTCTCCAGATTTTGTTTGCACCTTCAACTGTAGATTTGATATGTCATAATTTTCAAAAAAAAAAAGATTTGATATGTCATATATCTGAATTAATGATTCGCAGAAGTATGTTTTTTTCATGAATGAAAAGTACAATGGGTGAAAACGAAGCAAACTATGAAAGTTGTGTTTTGGCTCGGAGTCATGTGGTCCCGGGTTGAATAATAGAAAACAAAATGAATTTTGTGATTTACTTTGTACATGTTAAATGTTAGTGTCTGCCATCTTGGCGAAAACTTTCATGCAAAACCGAACACTCATGCTTGCTCCATAAACAAACCAAAGTTCAGTGCTCTAATAAAATCAAAAAAACTTTCACTCAATCTACCGCTTTAACCCTTGTCGCAATATTTGTCGTTTCTCCACAGAATATTTTAGGCAACCAAAGAACCCTTTTTATAGAACAACAACCAAAGAACCCAAACATGTACATACCCATTTAAATTTTTTGTTGTAAAAGTATTTTTGGTATGCAAACACATATGTTTCCGGAGCCAGATTTAATACCCTGGGAATTATGTGATAAACAAGGAAAAACCTTGGAATCACCACACGGATCATACGCCGCATCCTTCGCTCGTCGCGTGTCCTGGTGGACCTATGTCTCTCTCCCTTATCCTCATCTTGGGAATACCATCCACACTCCTTCGCCGCTTCTTCCTGGCGATGTGCAACAACGATCTTCGCCACCACGTCCACTCCTTTGGGCACATCACGACGAGCGAAGCATCGTTCCCACCTCCGTCGACCTTCGTAGCCACACACACTTCGCTGGATGCAACACACACTCCCTTTTGATGGCAACACTCATTGTTGGAAGCGGCCATGCCCAGGGATGGAAGGGGTGGCATAAGGGGCATCAATCGTTACTCCAAGCGGCCACGCGATACTTGAGAGGGTGGCAAGGTCGTGCTTCAAGCGGCCATGGTCGGGGCTATGAGGGTGGTGACACCAGTACATTGAGGGCGATGGTTTCGAGGGGCGGCAACGTCAGAGCTTTAAGGGTGTCAATGGCTGGATTCTGCAAAATGGCGAGGGAGGGGGAGGGGTCCCTGTCGTTGCTACAACATGTGTATTGTTGCAACAGTTGGAGTTGCGGCGAGATTCCTGCTCCATGATGTTGTCATCGTTGCTGGAGGTGACCGCAACATGGTCCATTGTCACGGCACAAAGAAGTTTTCGCAAAAAGGAAGTTTTCTAAGGAGGAATGAATTATTGACATTGGTATTACCCCTAAACAAGAAAGTAAATGAAATAAAAATTGAAACAAATTCAAAGTAATGAAGTTCTCTACAAAATAATTTGTGGCATTGGTATTGCCCTTGAAGAAGAAAGAAAATGAACAAAAATATAAAACAAATAACGACAAAAATTGCAAACAATTTACACAAAAATTGCGCTTTCTGTATATCCAAGAATAACCATGTAATAGTGAAATTTTCACACAAAAGAACTTTCCTAAGAAGGAGTGTATTAGTGGCATTGGAATTACCCTTAAAGAAGAAAGAAAATAAAATAGAAACTAAAAAAATTTAAAAAAATGAAGTTTTCTAAGGAAGAATGAATTAGTGGCCTTGGTATTAACCTTTAAGAATAAAGGAAATGAAAGAAACATTTAAAAATTGCACATATTTTACACAAAAATGTGCTTTTTAGTAATATATGCAAAATTAAGCGTATAATAGTGGATCTTTCACAAAAACAATTAAAGTTTCCTAAGAAGGAATGAATTTGTGGCTTTGGTATTGCCCTTTTATAAGAAATAAAATAGAATAAAAACTAAAACAAAATTAAAATAATGTGATTTTCTAAGAAAAAAATGAATTAGTGGCTTTGGTATTACCCTTTAAGAAGAAAGAAATGAAATAAAAACGGAAAAACTAAAATAAAATAAAATAAAAAATCTTGATTTTTTGGACATAATTTGCACACAAATATACACAAAATTTACGCTTCTTAAAAATATGCAAGAATAAGCATATAACAGTGGAATTTTCACAAAAAAAATCCTAAGGAGAAATGAATTAGTTCCATTGGCATTACCCCTAAGAAGGAAAGAAAATGAAATAATAACTAAAACAAAATCGAAATAATGAAATTTTATAAGAAACAAAGAATTAGTGGCATGGTATTACTCTTTAAGAAGAAAGATAACGATAAAAAGTTAAAACTAACTTGCACACAACTTTACACTAAAATCACACTTTCTGTAGTATGCAAACAACAATCATATAATAGTGTAATTTTCATACATATTGCACAATATTTGTGTGTATACATTTACACTCACTCAACATCCCAAATATGTTCACGAAGGAAAATAAAAATAAGAAAACAGCTAGAGTATTAAAGTAAAAAAAGGCAGAAAAACATACAAACTTAGTGGGTGTAAACGTAGCTGTACATCTCGAGGAGGGGCTGGGTGCGGACGTCAAGTTTGCCGTGGGCGGCCGGGAGTTCGACGCGCACAGGTCCATCATGGCGGCACGGTCGCCGGTGTTCCGCGCGCAGTTATTTGGCCCGATGGCGGAGAAGGACACGAGCCACGTGGAGGTCATCGACATGGAACCTACCATCTTCGAGATGATGCTTGGCTACATCTACACGGATGAACTCCCGTCCTGCGACGACGGAGGAGGCTACAACGCTGCAATAATGCAGCATTTGCTCGTCGCGGCGGATAGGTATGGGCTGAACAGGCTGAAGCTGATGTGCGAAGGGGATTTGTGCAAGAGCATGGACGTGGAGACCGTCATGACCATGTTATCGTTGGCGGATCGGCATCATTGTGAGCGGCTCAAGCGTGCGTGTGTTGAGTTTATGTCGTCCAATAAGGTAATGGCCGCCCTTACAGAGACCGACGGGTTCAAGGAGTACATAAACACATATGGTCGACCATTGCCTTTGGAGGATGGACTCAGGGAGAAAGGACAGCCGTCGACCGAGAAGGAGCAATGATCCAATCCAGAAATCCAAAAGGGTGTGTATGCATACCAAGAATTAAATTTCCTCACCTTTTTTTTTGGGATTGTTTACACATTTTTCTATGAGCTCCTCATAGACCAAATAGTGGTCACGGAACAAAGGGCCATTGTGTACTCTTTTATTCATTATTAAGACGTTATTTGAAGTATTTGCGTTGCGCCGTTGTTTAACTAGTTCAATTTGAAACCTAGTTTGGGAATTATCCTTTACCAATATAGCTATTTGTGGGTGGAGTGTTAGGCTGTAAAACCCCCAATGCATAGGTGGAAAAAACACGAAGAGAAGAACAAATAAAATAAACGCCATATACTTCAATCTTACATAGTAAATATGCACTTTGCATTTTGCTATACTAGCACATATGCCCATGCATTGCAATGGGAGAAAAAGATTGAAGTATATTTAAATTTCTTCCAACGGTGTTGGCTGATTGTGCAGCCTTTAATCGGGCACGACACTTTGGATCCTCATGTTCGAAATTTCAGATTAAGTCCTGCGATTAATGCCCCCAACTTAATCCATGGATTTTTTTTCAACGGTGTTGGTTCATTGCGTCGGATCATCATGCTTGAAGTTTCAGTCCCGTGATTAATGCTCCCAATTTAATCCATGGATAATTTATTCCAACGATGTTAACTCATTGCGCAGCCTTTTCGGGCACGACGCTACAGATCCTCAGGCTCGAAATTTTAGTTTAAGTCCCACGATTAATGCCCCCAATTTAATCCGTGGATAATTCCTTCCAACCGTGTTGGCTCATTGCGCAACCTTTAATCGAGCACAGTTTCTCGAAATAGGCTTTCGCCCCGCTTTATAAATAAAGCAGAGTTTAATCCATGGATAATTTCTTCCAACGATGTTGGCTCACGGCGCAACCATTAATCAGGCCTTTCCTCTAGGGATAAATCAGATCAATGCCTCATCCTCTGCTTATCAATTCCCAATGCGGCTTGTTGATTATTGGTAACTCGGAGACATAAATAAATTGGTGGGATTAATTAAGAGTAAAAAAGCAAGATGGGACTATTTAACGGATAAACAAACATGAAAAGACTTTTATAAGATTGTTGCTGCCCTACCTGGGCCTTGGGCCACACGAAGCAGGCATCACTGTGTGTGAGGGCTAGGTGATATGGCACATGCGTGTGTGGAGGTTTCCTTTCCTCTCCTTTCCTATTGTCTTTCCGTGCGTGCTGTTAGGATTTAATTAATACACTTAATTAAAGGGAAATCTCCCCTTGTCCTAACCGCCCCTCGGCAACAACCGCATCCCTCGATGCTGTTCGGGAACGGACGCGTCCCTCTGTTGCGTCCTCTCATATTGTATATAAGCCTAATCATTAATGAAAGAGAGGGACAGTTATATCATTTGCTTTGTCTCTCAATTTTTACTTCAAACACGTTATCAGCACATAGTCTTCTCCGCCGAGAAAGAGAGAGCGCATCTGCAATGGCGCCACATTTTCGGTGGCAAGATCGGCCGCCGCCAGGCAGCGCCGCGCCGCGCCCGTCCGCCCGACGGTCGTCCGCGTCGCACGGCGCCCGCCCACTCCGTGGCCTCGCCACCCACGCGCGCGTCGTGGCCTCGCCGCCCGCGACCGCTCTGTGGCTGCGCTCGACCTCGCCCGCCTGCGCCGTGGCCGGTAGCGCCAGCCGTGGCCGCGCTCTCCTCCCTCTGGTCGACGGAGCCGTGCGGGCAGCCCTTCGCGCCTCATCTCCACCGCGGGACTACGGCCCCCGGGTCGGCTGCCGCTCCCCCTGCGCCCCGCAGGGAAGCAGAGGCGACTCCCAGAGCGGAGCATGGCTGGGCACGACCGCGGCCTCCAACGCGAGGCACCGCGAAGTGCCTTCGATCCTTCGGACGGCAAGACGCATGCGCGGAGGCGCGGCTCTAGGCGCGTCCAACAGCCGGAGTTTGGAACGGCTGCTCCGTCCAGCGCGACGGCGCGTCGCTTTCGACGTGCGCGTGAGCACAGTGGCAGCGTGGCCTCAACAAGTCCCAGCCTCGGTGCACTGTGCCCTTCTGGCTGGCTAGCACTCGGCGAGCCCCGCGCACGGAAGCAACGCCCTCCAGTGCACATGCATTGCGGCCAGCGGCGGCAGTTACGGGAGACATCCCGATTAGAACCGCTCAGGAGAAAAGAGATATGAAATCTTATCTCTTTGCGAGTTTTGCACTTTGGCTGTCAAGACTTTACCTATTTCCATAATAGGGCAAAACTCTATTAGTCTTCCGGCTAATTCCTGAACGTCTCAGGATAACTCAACATGGTCAAACTACTAGTGCTATTCATTAGCACTTGTCATCTTTAGACCATGTATGTATAGATATGCATTTAACCCATTTTCTGTTGAGTTTTAAAATTCCAGAAATGTGTGTATGTTGATATTCAACATGTTAAATGCGTTTGCTATTGCAATTCCCTATACAACGACATTGTTTTGCGATTGAGATTAAGTTTTCTCGCACAACAATATTGATTTGCGATTGAGAAATACATATTTTCTCGCAAAACAATCTCATTGCGATTGAGATCAATTTTCTCTCACAAAATATTAATTCACCTCGCTGAATTATCTTGCAACTTGATACAAGATCATCTCATTTTATTTTGAGGTCTATACAATTCAAGTTTTTCACTTGAACATCAAGTTTGCAACATCATTACTATTCATTACAATAGTAGTGTATTTCTGTTGAGTACGATGTATTTCGGAATGTATGTATCTCCATGTTTAACACATGTCGAGATTAATACGTCTATTTGCAATTGAAATTTTCAATTTCTTGCAAATACAGATGCAAAATTCAAAGTGATTTCGTCAAATTGATGCTTGGAATCACAAGGTAGTCATATGGATCTACTGCCTACGCAGTTATCGATGACTACTGATAAAGCCTACATTTTATCGTTTTCGACATTATGATTGCTTTACAAAGTGCTCTCCCACACATTTTACTAAGTCATGACATAAGGCATTACGAGTGAGTATCTACTGATTTCATCAGATTATACTCTCTAGTGCTGCGAGATCTACTCCATTTTGAAGATTATCTTCAAGGTGTCATATTTAGCAATTTGAGATTCACACTAATGGTTTCAAGATAACTTCTTGAAATACCCATTAATTTTGCTAAGTTCATTACAACATCAACCATGATGGTCTTTAATTTACTGAATGTAAATTGATTATCTCTGGTTTACCCACAGCGGTAACATATGGCTATAGAATTTGAGGCATTCGCCCTCAATGGCCACCACTGCCCTATCTGGGCCATGGACATCATGATCACTCTTGTGTCTCGTGGGATAATGCGTGCAATCCTGTATTCTCCTCTGGTCAGGATCGCACTGCTAACAGAAAAATGGTGTCTTATATAGCATAAGGCATTAGATTCAGATCTCAGCATCTGGTTATTCTGTATTAGCAATTCCTGGGATACAATGAACCTCAAGGGCAAAGGTTTGAATCTTACTTCAACCTTCAATCCGACATCACCAGTTGTGACGGGACCCTATGGGCACGGAGAATGTGATGGTTGAATATACCTCAACCGACATGTTTGGAGACTATGAATAGTCTTTCAATCTCCTGAGTGGTCAATATAATTAATGTCCATTTATGTTGTTGTAACAACAACATAAGTATTGTTGTCATCATATATTGTATATCACAATATATTGTATCAGCACTTTGGTACAAATACATTTGTATGTATTCTATATATCTCCCAGCGATTCTCATATTGAGAATCTTAATGTCTATATATAGTTTTCTACGGGAGTCAATCCAATGAAAGATGATATGTGCCTTGTGGACATATGCACCACAAACTCTATACTCAGGAAAGTCCAATGTTTCCACTCTCGTTGAGAGAAAGGAGGTATTTTAAAATCGCTAGACGCGATGAGGTATTTGTTGGCTCACCTCGAGTCATATTTACTTTCCCTGTGGGTACTCAAGTCATGTCAGGATGCTTTATTGCTTCCCGGTTTAACTCGTACCCTACTAAACCATAGAGATATCCGTCAAAATAGTTTCTGTAGCGAAACTTATGATGACAACAAAGAGGACTAGCTTTTTTTTACCATATGCAACGGATATGGCAAGCACATTCTCTATGTATCATTTGGATTGTACTACACATACTACAAAACCCGTAGCACATGTTGCGCCCAAGATAGTTTTTCCAAAATGTCTTGTACATGACAAACTTGGCATTCTCGCCTTGGTCATCGAGACATTGGGTTGAAACCGGAACTATCAGCAATTCCAATAGTTTATGATTATTATGATGCTAAATTCTAACAATATTTGGATTTTGTGTGCACTACATGTGACACAAGTAAGCTAATTTTAAGGCTCGCGCACCTTAAAGTCTACGCTGAACCACTCAAACTCCTTGAATGCATCAAGTTGAGGTAAGTGGCTCTTCCCATCCATTGACTAGACTATTCAGGTGTTCCATGGTTTTAAAAGACGCATCTATACGATGGTCTCAAGTGTGGTTTATCCACATGAAACCATTGGTTCATTATCCTGACATCGATTTCAAGCAAATCGAATGGATAACATTGCAGAATTCTCCTTGAGTGCCTTCTATATTGGCCCTCGGATTGAAGTTTAGCAATTTGTCCTAATGTCTAGACTCAAAATGGTTTGGTAGAATCCTTTATCCAAAGAGTTAAGCTCATTGCATTATCTATACTTTGGAATTGCAACTTACCAACTTTACGTTGGAGTCATGGAGTTTTACACGCTCATGACCAAACTGCATAATATTATTCCCCTCTATCTTTGATACGTGGAAATCTACCAAGTATTTCCCATCTGCGGTAATTCGGTTGCATACCGATATCACCACCTGGCATACATCATTGGCCCCTCACCATATATTTGGGATCTATGTGAGGAATAACTGTATTTCCGTCAATACCTCAAGCCCCTCGCATGGGGAGTTATTCAAGGCCAGTATGCTGATTCAATGAGGAATATTTCCAGGCATTAGGGGGAGAATTCAAGTACCATGAAGAATGCCAGGAAATTAGTGGAATGTTCAACACATTTCTGCCTCAAATCCTCGTACTCAAAGATCTGAACCATGCGTTCAGAAAATTTGCAACACATTGCAAATAACCTGCCAGATTCATTTACTGACTATAAAGGTGTCACCCAATCCTACAATCCTGCAATTGTACGCCTGAAAGAGTGGAGGTACCAACAAAAACCACTCCACTCCCCGTTCGATGCAACAGGGGGAGATGTATGGCAAAAGTACACCAGGATTCAGCTTCTTGTAAGCAAGGATATCAAGGCCTGTGAATCAGTAAATGCAAGTCAACTTCACGTTGACAGACACCTAATGGGTAGTATATACCCAGTGGATGGGAAACCTCCACCAACCCGGGTCATAGTGCACACAATGACCGGGACATCGGAATACCCGACTCAGTCGCATTGGGAAATCGCGAGCAGTCACCATGGGTAACGATATTTCCATCAAGTATATATTGATATATAGATTCTGGAGAAACATATAACCGGAAGTCTACAATTGTCGACATGCATTTCTCAACTAGATTGCAAAACCTTTCAAGTGATTCAGATCCAAAGACCATGGCCATGGCAAAGTGTGAACAACACTCGGACTGAACTCAAGCAAAGGGTATAATCTATGTAGAAATGATCTTGCTCAATAATGGGAAAGGTATTCTTAAGCAATACCTACACCAGTTTTCTTCTGGAAACAGAATTGAGAACAATGAGGTGGTGAAACAAAGAGCAAGTATTGTAGCACAAGGGTTCACGCAGATACCCAACTATTCTCCAGAGGTGGAATCTCTTTCCGATAACTTATGTCATTGGCAGTACAAAATCATCTATCTCTGCAGTTGATAGATGTAGTGATCACATATCCATGTGGGTCACTAGATTCAGACACATATGATTGATTCCCGATGGAATCTCATTTCTGAATCGAAATGCAAAACGCAACATACATTGTGTAAAATCAATAAGTCACCATAAGACTTATTGTCGTCGGTACATATGGTACAACCGATATAGTGAGTTCCTTATACACAAGGATTACTCCTACAATGATGATTATCCATGTTTGTGTGTCTGTAATGATGACACATGTAATCATCTAAATGACGGAGTTTAAAATGAAGGATTTGGGTAAACCAAAATACCGCTCGTTACTACAACTTGAGCACCTTCATTCATACATTATGGTATACTATGTTGTCTATATCCAAAATATATTGGAGAAATTCATTGTGGACAAATCTTATCCATTTATAACTCTCATGGTAGTTCATTCTCTAGACGTAGAGAAAGATCTATTTAGACCAAGAGATGATGGAAATGAGATATTGGGACTCAACGTTCCATAATGCCATTGGATCCACCAAACACAATTGGTTGGTACTCAAGAATATCTTTCGATATCTCCAAGGCGTCAAACATCTTGTCCTAGTTTTCAGTTTCACAGAAATGTGAACACCAATATCATTGGATACATCGATCAGATCCCCACTATGTCGGATCGTAGACAAGCTTAGTGTTCCTACTAGGTGTGGTAGCCCTCTCATGAAGAGTCTTCGAAACAGACCTCATGGCTACATCCACCAACCATTATCTCAACGATAATGTTCTTGTGTTGCCCGGATGCAAACAAGTTACATAATAAGCAATATCACTATATTGCATATCTTGCAAGTCAAATCATGCGACTGATTTGTTCATCGGGTCTCTACCAACTTCTATGTTCCAGAAATGTGTTCATGGAATTGGTATATGACGACTTCGGAATATGCAAGAATCAGGGGGAGTATCTTCCTGAATTGTTACTGTTAAAAGCATCATATTATACTCTTTTTCCCTTCATGAGTTTACTTTATAGGTTCTCATAAAGGTTTTTAATGAGGTGATATCAACACAAGATCGTATGCCATACTTTCAGTTTTCCCCACCGGGGTTTTTAGGAAAGTATATACGGCATATTTATTGTTCTCTTGATTCTATGAGTTTTCTCGTATTGAGTTAAAGGAGACAATAACCATTATATGTTGCATAATTTTCTCCTTATTTTCCCACTGGGTTTGAAGGAGTTTTGGCAACATATTATACTCCTCACATTTTTCCCACAGGGTTTTCGGAGGAGCCTCTTTTCAAGATGATGATATGGCATGGACAAGAGTAGATTAAGGAGAGTGTTAGGATTTAATTAATACACTTAATTAAAGGGAAATCTCCCCTTGTCCTAACCGCCCCTCGGCAACAACCGCATCCCTCGATGCTGTTCGGGAACGGACGCGTCCCTCTGTTGCGTCCTCTCAGATTGTATATAAGCCTAATCATTAATGAAAGAGAGGGACAGTTATATCATTTGCTTTGTCTCTCAATTTTTACTTCAAACACGTGCAAGTTTTCTTTTAGGAAGCCAGCTCATGCATCACGTGGCCCATGACTCGGATCGGTGCGCAGCCAACTGTTTTTCTCAACGAAACATTTTTTTTCTAGCTTTTCTCGGTGAAACAGTTTTTCAATTTACGGGTGGTATGGTGGGTAATTTTCTTCTACTTTAGGAGTAGGTATATATGTGGAGCACACCAAAAAAAGGAAGAAACATTTTTTCAACTTATGGGTGGCATGGTGGGTAATTTCTTCAACGTTAGGGGTAATTCTATGTGGGGACGGACCCGAAAAATGAAGAAATGCACCTCCCTTTATTAGTAGGTAGGTTAGATCTCTACTCCTAATGTCTCAGTTGGTGGGATTGCCTCACCGGTTTTTTTTCGTCCCCCATTTTCGTCTGGTTTCTTTCGTCTCCCCTCCCACCACCCCATCGGTTTATTTTCGCATCACCTCTCACACAACCAAAAAAATCTGAACGGATCAGAACTTTCCATGCTGGCACAAGTTACTCCCTCCGTTCCTTTATATAAGGTGTATTTGTTTTTTGATAAAATTCCAGAATGTAAGGTGCATTTCTTCTGATTCCTCATAATTCCCTTGTTAGCCCTCTTAAAAAAGGAAAGTATCTGTTTTCTGATTGTCTGTATCTCTCTTTATAGTAAAATAAGGAAACTATCTCTTTGTCGATTGCATGTATCTCATACTTTTCTGGACAAATTGATTCACTTTCCACTAACCAACAAATTTGCCAAGGGTCATTTAGTCTTAACATGTCTATAATTATGTGCCTTGGTCACCGTGCCGAAAATAATACACCTTACATAAAGGAACGGAGGGAGTATTTAGTAATGTCTTTAAGTGAAAGAATCAATCACGATCAATCTCTAAAAATCAAATCTAAATTAATTAAGCTTACGCCGGCATGGAAAGTAGAGATCGTTTCCACCACATGTCTCGCAATCCCCAAGCCCCTCTCTTCTCCCTCACCCTCACAGCCGCCCGCCCGCCCCCGATGCGATCTCCTTCTGTAGCGCCGCCCCACGCCACGGACGCCCTTGCCGGCTGCAACCTCCCCGATCCTTCTCTCCATGCGTTGCCGCCTCCCCTATGACGCCGCCTCTCCACGGTCTCCACCAACACCGCGACGGGCGTTGCCTCCCCACGCGCCGCCACCTCCCCTCCAGATCTGACCGTCGTCGAGGGCGTATCCATCCAGCAGCGTACCGTCATCCCCATCATCACCGTCCGCGACGTCATAGCCCAGGCCCATTTGGGCCCGGCAAGACCTCCATGATCTCCCTCTCCGTCTGCAAGGTCATCGAGACCAACGTCCACGAGTAAGATGCCCGGTCCCCCCTCTGCTACCGTCGCTGGATTGTCAAATTGGTTGTTTGGGCAAAGACTTTGATTTTAGGGTTGACTTGTTCGTCTTGGATTGCCATCGCCCGCTGCTAGAACTTGTCTCATCCCCGTAGATTCATTCATGTGTGGGGCCGCATGTGCTCTGGATTTTGTGGCTTGATGTGTGATTTCGGCATAGATTTGTGGAATCTGTTAAAATATTTGAGTCTATGATGCATATGCACTTGATAGTATACGTTGGACGCACCTGTGTTTCACCATCATTTAACCATGTATTGTATGTATCCTCGACTTACTGGCGTACTGACATTGATAACTGACGCATTTGCTACTTGTTTGTCATGGCTGCAGATATTTCGTAAGGAGCCATTCTTCTATTACCATGATAACCACGACCAACTTGTGAAAATTGCAAAGGTGAGCCCCAGTTAGATTCTGGCATCTTCCGTATCTCTGGTAATAGAAGGCCTGTATGGCTTGCTACAAGTGTTTTAGTGGATGCAAACCCTTTGGACTTTTCATTATGTTTTCTGTAGCATGCAATGGATATTGTGTTCTTGAGTTCAGTTAGGGATAAGATTGTATGGTAGGGATAAGTCACCCCTCATCTTCCTTTCCATGGATACAGGACCCAATTTGCTTTTGAGATGGCACTAACCCTACATTCAGATAACTTCGTGTTATTTGTCATAAGTAGCTTTGCCAATGTTAAACGTACCTTGCCTGTTCTGTTTATATTTATTTACTGCCCACTTTAATGCATCAACTTCCTATGATGCATATGCACTTGATTCAAAATGGATTTGTGGAACCTGTTAAAACAATACCTGTGTCTGCTTCTGCCTCTGCGAATATGTTATACATTTTACAATATGTTAGCCTTTTCCCTTATCAGTTATAGTTTCTGCCGTTACTGTGCGGTTGTCCCTCCGTAATGCACTAGCTTTGATAATGTATATATAGCACTTACTCTGAAAGAGTGAAGCTGAAGTTAATATCGGGTACGCCTGTTGATTCTGTAGGGTGCAGGCATTGATACTGTCATCAACTAGAGAACTTGCCACACAAACAGAGAGGGTGATGCAAGCTGTTGGTAAACTACATGATAGAGTCCGTCTGCTCGTGTGGAGGGCCGCCAGATGCAGCTGTGGCCGCCTTGTCCCAGTCAGAATGGGGTCGTGCTCGCCTTTGAACATGGTGCCGGCGAGGAGATCCCAGGGCCCTCGCCCCTGCTCGACGCATGCAGCGAGCAAGGTTTGTCGCTGCTCCCAAATGCATTTGGACTCACATTAGTCTTGTAGAGCAGTGAACCCTTAAGTCTCAACTCATTCTTTCACTCATATGAAACCATCAGACAGATGTGGTGTGCAGAGTTTGTTCTATGCATCAGAAAGGAAGTGGAGGAAAGGAACTTTGAAAACTTGTACTATAGAACACGATAAATATAGCAAACGCTTCTTCTTTCCTTTTGGGTAAAGTTAATTCCTTATTTGCATATGAAAACTCACTTTACAATATGATGTATTTTTTCGTCGCGGCCTGCTGGTTGCAAAGGTCCTATTTACGTTTAAAAAAAAAAGGGTCCTATTTCAATGGTTCAAGATGCTATCACATTGTCTCTTATTTTCCAATATGCACTTTTATGCCAAGTTTCATGTTTTTTTTTTTGCAGAATTCATTTACATTTCAACCTTATCACAAGGCCATCAGAGAAACATTTGACTATTACACATTCGGGCAGGACTATTTTTTGTTGGTTTTATCACCTCTCCTTGATGTTGCCTGTGGATCTTAGTAACTCTGCGTGTAAACTCTTCCTTTCTACATCTAAGTTGTTGCTTCATTTCAGAAGAACCTCTACCTGTACAAGTTTTAGTTTCCTTCTGGTGGGTATCGTCTTGGCCAGTCCTTCTCTTTCTTTTTATGTTCACAACAATTAGTACATTGTATGTAACTGCATATTCGGATTAACATATTTCTTCTTTGCATATTTGAACTAACTTTATACTTCCCTCACAAGCAGTATGACTTCTGGGCTGACCTCAAGCACCATGAGTCCACCCTTCAGTGTGCCCTTCCTCTTCTCAACAGGTACTATTATCCGTGCTTACCACTAGCCAAAGAAATGACCCGTTCTTTTATTCTATGGTAGGGTGCCATGTGTTAGTTGCCTTGACTAATTCAATATAATATTTTGATATAGCTGAGATTTTGTGACCTCAGGTTGCAGTATCTACCAAAGAATATATGTGAAATCCAAGGAATCATTTCCGACTTCTGAGGGATTAGTGGTAGGGCTCAAAATAGGTGGTTTTGGATTAGGGTAGGACTCAAGATATGTGACTCCCAAGGGAACTGCAAACTCAAGATATGTGATCTTGGACTAGCAAGGAAAATGCATTGACTGGTTGCTTCAAAAGTTAATAATGGACACGGTGGCATATCAGTTGCATGCCCAACAACGAACATCATATTTTTGTTTCGTGGTAATGCGCGACATTCAACTGTATGCTCAGGAGACATCGGATCTGCCTTCTTGGCTCGGGGGCATCAAGGATGGCGCACACCTCCTCCCCCATGATGTTGGTAGCTGATCGACAAGAACACGGGGGAAGGGGATCAGGGCAGTTGGTGGGGGAACTCCTCCTTTGCGGTCCATGGGGAAGTATGGTGTGAAGCAGAGATGGCACCATGGCGAAGGTGAGGTGGGCGTCATCCGGTTTTAAAGGGGAGGGCTCCATCAAGAAATGTCCCGCTACAGCGAGAAACCGAGCTGGAAAGGGAGGGTCCAGCAGAAAAATGGAAGGGTGCATCGGGGGGTGGCATTTTGAAGAATGGTCTGGGGAGGTTCGCAACATTGTCTACTCATCTGATGGGAAATCTCTATCTCTTCTTTGTTTGGGAGTTATATGTGGTTCAGTTTGCTGAATTTGGTTTGGTTTTACACTGATCTTGCCTGCTCAGTTTTTTAGTGTATAACCAGTTTGTAGGTCCTACTATTTGATCCGTGGATGCGACCGATGGGGGCATGGAGATGATGGCGAGGCATCGTGCTATGGTGGCGGCGATGAAGGTAACCTCGTCGATGGCGGCGGTGACGGGTGGCTGTTGACGAAAGCGATGCGGGGATGGGGGATGTGGAGTGGCGAGGGATGGAGGCGTAGAACTGCAGCAGGGGAGACGGAGTGGCGGCGAGATTGGACGAGCTTGCCTGCGGGGTGCGTGGGCAAGATTTCCTTTCCGGGTCGGCCGAGGGCTTCCTTGTGTGGGTGTGTGCGCGCGCGCATGCGTGAGTTCACACCGATAGTCCACTAAATACAGTGCATGCTTAACTGAAATTCTAGACAAAAGTTCACATCCGGCTGGTACAGGTAAGAAGCTCATTTTTAATTCACCAGGTGGCATCAATAGACCATAAAATTATCTTCATTTATAGTGCTAAAGATATGCCAATACATTTTCTTACATTTAGGGTCCTAAACCTGTTGAATGAATTTTATATACAAGACTGAGTCTATAATTGTCAACCTGGACAGTAACAACACTCAACATAGTTTTATCTCTTAGTGTGAGCAAATAAGATTTTTTTAAGAGCTTTATTCTTTTGGAATATTTTTCTATTACAGATGTTGATTCTCGATCTTGTTATTCATTCCCCGATATCATTTCTTGATCTACTGCATCATTAACAAGAGCTTGGGATTGCTTCAGGGATTCTACGGATTTTCTCCCATAACCTCTTGAAGTGATGCAATGCTACGATCTTCAACCATGAAAATGAAACTGCCAGCACGGACGGCCTGCTCCTATGATCTCACAGGTACCAAAATGCAGCTCGTAAATCTCTTTTTAAGAATTGGGTCGTGATGTCCTTACATTTAGCTACTCCTGTATAGCTTTTAGGTTTAAGATTTTTTTTCTCTTTCTAAATTTCCTTTTTTGTTTTGCTCACCTTGTAATCAACTCTGTATTTGATGGTTTAGACATCAGTCCAGGTGCCTGGAAATGAATTCAGTTTAACTCTGCAATTAACCCTTAATAATATAACTGTTCTGGTTGCACTTAATAATATAGCTTATTGTGTCAAGGAGCATGTGGAGAGGGAGAAAGAGAAAAGGGAGAATGGAAGCCAAGTGATAGACAAAGAGAGCGGAAGATAGAAGACAGACAATAACTTGTGTTCTCTTACTAACGCTTTATTTATTGAAGACCCGTACCAATGCATGGGTATTTGTCGCTGTATGATGGAAACTAAATGCATGCTTAACACATATTTCTGAATTAAAAGAATAGTTCGATCATTGTGTCTATATTTTATTATTCTGTTTCAACTGGCGTTTGACTTCAGCCCGTAGCAATGCACGAGCATTGTCCACCCAGGCGGCGCTCCCTCTAGCGCTGCCCACCTAGGCGGCGCTCAATGGTTGGATCGTGCGCAACGGTGTCTGTAGGTTCCCCGACAGAGTGGACGCAGTGTGCAAGGGCGGGCGCCTGTAGGTTCCCTGGTGCAATGTGCAGGGGCGAGCGCCTTACGGTGCTCTTGCTCGCCGACGCCCCTCTGACGCTAGGCGTGGTGGCGCTCCACCCATGTGTTCTGGTGCCAAGCAGAGGAGGGCGGCGGGGTGGATGCCCTGGCCGGCATCGGTGGCTACTCCAGCACCTCTTTGTTCGAAATGGAGTAGCACCCACAAATTTTGCGTCCGTTTTGGGTCACTGGGTCATTGCGTTAGAGTTGGCCTAAAACAGTGCATGCGACCAAGGGAGGAATTTAGGTGGCATGGGTGAGACGAAGGCTAATGGAGCTGCTCATCGGGTAGCGAACCATGGTTGTGCAAATAAGTTATGTAAAACTTGGTCAGGTACCCGTTGGATTGTATACGTGATTTGTTGGACTCGGATTGTGCCGAGATGAATTAATAAAATGCAACTCATTCTGACTAATTTTTTTTAGTTGTCAATAACATTGTTATGTTTGGTAGTATGATGTGTGTTAGCTGATTGTCCAAAAAAAGATGTGTGTTAGCTGAGATGGCATTGTTCTGTGAGTAGCATCTTAATTTTAATTTTTTTCAAAAGCCCATGGCAACGCACGGGCATTCTACTAGTAGATATAGATTTATTGATTGCATTGGCTTTTGGTCAAGAAACAAAGGGCTATTGATTTAAAATGTTATTCTAAATATTTGTGTAGCATTGCTGCTTAACTAGTTCGGTGCAACATTTGTCTTGTGTATTACAACAATATATTTTCTATTATTGTTACTATACAAAGATGAGAATCTTTGTATGGTTCATTTAACTATTCCTTACCTGAGTGATATAGTGGAAGTTTTCTTATTTATATACCAGCTAATAGAAAACATGCCCGTTGATATGGTTCTCGAAGGCTAAATTGCCTTCTCTAAGATTTCACGTGAAATTGTGTGTTCATCACACCCTAGGGGAAGGTAGGGCTCCGCTCATGGTTTGGCAAGTGCTCCCCAGACCTAGTATATTGTACTCCCTCCGTCCCAAAATAAGTGTCGCAGATTTAGTACTAAATTAGTACAAATTTTGTACTAGATCAACGACACTTATTTTGGGACAGAGGGAGTAGTATTGAAGCCTCACACTCCTTTCCCTTGCCGCGACTTCTTATCCACCGCCCCTCACGATCATTGACTTCAGCACAATTCCTCTCCCTTTCGTTCCTAGAACCGCTTGATCCGCCCGTACGAAATTTTTGGCATTGCCAAAACATTGGCCCACCCTCTTCAACTAGAGCATCGTTGTCCCTTCCCATGACACTTGTATGCGTGAGAAAATTTGATGAATCTCGCTACTCCAACCTAGATTCTAGACCTCACAATTGAGAAGACAAATTGCTCGCCTCCACATACGACATGTGCAACAATGCTTGAACGTTAACTAGTAGAAAACAGGGCTTTGGTCCTGGCCAGATCAGAGCATTAGTCCCGGTCGTGTTACGAACCGGGACTAATGAGAGCATCAGTCCCGGTTCGAGAGGCTAGGACGCCGGCCGGGCCTCGGCAGGCATCAGTCCCGGTTCGGCTGGGACCTTTAGTCCCGGTTCCATCCACCAACCGGGACTAAAGGGGTTGCTGCCCTTTAGTCCCGGTTGGTGTCTGGAACCGGGACTAAAGGGTAGGCCATTAGTCCCGGTTTTAGACACAAACCGGGACTAAAGTTTTGCCTATATATATGCACGCCCCGCCCCCCCCCCCCCCATCTCCTCTGTTTTTTGGCCGTGGAAGGGTGGAGGTGTGGGCTACTCTGTTTTTTGCCTATATATGCACATGAGGTGTTTGATGAAATGCCGGAGCCACACTTAAGCTTTCTCCTCTGTTCTTCCTCCAAGCTCCATTTTCCCCAAGATTTGTCTAGGTTTGGCGGTGCACCAACTATCCAAGTGTTCTAAAAAGGTTAGCAACTTCATCCTTTCATCTCTCACTGCTAGTTTAGCTCATTTCAAATGCTCTAGAAGTAGTGTGGTTTGTGAGTTTTAGTGGAGGAGTGTATGTGTGAGTTTATTTGATTTAGATGCACAATTTGAGCTCAAATTAACTTCTTAGTTTGCACATTTGTAGGGTGCCGTCCCGTCCCCGTCCTCACCGCCGTCGATCGCCCGCGTCGATCTCGTCGCCGGCACCACCGTGGTGAGCCTCTTGTTCTTATCTTTTTTTAATTTTTTTTACTTGTATGATTTATATAGCTACTTGTATAATTTTCTTACTTGTATTGTTGTTTGTTATTATATAGTGCCATGGTTTTGGTATCCGTCCCCGTCGGCTCTCGTTCGGTCTATGATTCGGATGTGGTATATTATCTTTTATAACTATTTGTTTCATTTAGTGTTTATGACAATTATGCCGACCAACTTGACATAGATGTCTTTATCTAGGAGGTATGTGAACCGGAAATTCCAACCGACCCTCTTGTCGAGAGGTTAAATTTAGTAAAACAATTATTTGAAAGAAAAATTGAAAAGAGTTGAAGAAGAGAAGATGAAATTGGAGTTGCATGTTGCCGATGTCGTCGATCTACAGAAGATCCAGATGGATGCAATGCGCTTGAAGATTAGAAAGATTAGAAAATATGCATTTGATAATGAGGCTTCGTATCATTATGCTGTTCAATCAATTGTTACCTTAGTTGCGATTTTGATCGCATTTGTTGTTGCATTTAAATGTTTTACATAGTTGTATGTTAGTTTCAATGTATGTTTTAATTAGATGCTTTAGAGAGTTGTATGTTATTCTATGAGAACTATGTATGAACTTTATGTATTTATTTTTTCAGTAATAACATTTGATCACTACTGTACTTTGGTTTTAATGTGATGATGAACTTGTATTAATTTGGTCATTTCTCTATTCATGATGTTCTGTAATGGTTTTTGATATACTTAATTATATAATGCACGCAGATGAACCGGCAATGGATGTACGGTGACCGACGCACCTCCGACTACATTACGGGCCTGCATAATTTTCTCGATGTGGCTGAGGCAAACAAGCAGAATGGTTTTATGTATTGTCCATGTACTGTCTGTGAGAATACGAAGGATTACTCTGACTCGAAAACCCTTCACTTCCACCTGCTTAAGAAGGGTTTCATGCCACACTATAATGTTTGGACCAAGCACGGAGAAAGAGGGGTTATGATGGAAGACAACGAAGAAGAAGAGGATGATGACAACTATCCTATGTTCCCTGAATACGGTGATACTGGAACGGGGGAAGCTGAAGATCAAGAGGCACCAGATGTGCCCGATGATGATCTTCGCCGGGTCATTGTTGATGCACATAGAGGATGCGAAAGTGAAAGGGAGAAGTTGAAGTTCGATCGCATGTTAGAGGATCACAAAAAAGGGTTGTACCCAAATTGCGAAGATGGCAACACAAAGCTCGGTACCACACTGGAATTGCTGCAATGGAAGGCAGAGAATGGTGTATCTGACAAGGGATTTGGGAAGCTACTGAAAATAATGAAGAAGAAGCTTCCAAAGGATAACGAATTGCCTGACAGTACGTACAAAGCAAAGAAGGTTCTCTGCCCTCTAGGATTAGAGGTGCAGAAGATACTTGCATGTCCTAATGACTGCATCCTCTACCGCGGTGAGGAGTACAAGAATTTGAATGCATGCCCGGTATGCGGTGCATTGCGGTATAAGATCAGACGAGATGACCCTGGTGATGTTGAGGGGGAGCGCCCCAGGAAGAGGGTTCCTGCCAAGGTGATGTGGTATGCTCCTATAATACCACGGTTGAAATGTCTGTTCAGAAACAAAGAGCATGCCAAGTTGTTGCGATGGCACAAAGAAGACCGTAAGAAAGACGGGAAGTTGAGAGCACCCGCTGATGGGTCGCAGTGGAGAAAAATCGAGAGAAAGTGGCCAGACTTTGCAGGTGACGCAAGGAACTTATGGTTTGGTTTAAGTGCAGATGGCATTAATCCTTTTGGGGAGCAGAGCAGCAATCATAGCACCTGGCCTGTGACTCTATGTATCTATAACCTTCCTCCTTGGTTGTGCATGAAGCGGAAGTTCATTATGATGCCAGTGCTCATCCAAGGCCCTAAGCAACCCGGCAACGACATTGATGTGTACCTAAGGCCATTAGTTGAAGAACTTTTACAGCTGTGGGACATAAAAGGTGTACGTGTGTGGGATGAGCACAAACAGCAGGAATTTGACCTACGAGCGTTGCTGTTTGTAACCATCAATGATTGGCCTGCTCTTAGTAACCTTTCAGGACAGACAAACAAGGGATACCACGCATGCTCGCACTATTTAGATGAGACCGAAAGTATATATTTGGATAAATGTAAGAAGAATGTGTACCTGGGACATCATCGATTTCTTCCGACCAAGCATGCCTTAAGAAAGAAAGGCAAGCATTTCAAAGGTGAGGCAGATCACCGGAAGAAGCCTGTCCTCCGTACTGGTGATGATATACTTGATATGGTCAAGGATTTAGAAGTAATCTTTGGAAAGGGTCCTGGCGGACAATCTGTTCCGAATGACGCTGACGGACACGCACCCATGTGGAAGAAGAAATCTATATTTTGGGACCTACCCTATTGGAAAGACCTAGAGGTCCGCTCTGCAATCGACGTGATGCACGTGACGAAGAATCTTTGCATGAACCTGCTAGGCTTCTTGGGCGTGTATGGGAAAACCAAAGATACACCGGAGGCATGGGAGGACCAGCAACGTATGAACGAAAAAGACGGCATGCATCCAAAGCAGTATGAAGGTCCTGCCAGCTACGCTCTTACCAAAACAGAGAAGGAAATCTTTTGTGAATGCCTGCTCGGTATCAAGGTCCCGTCTGGCTTCTCGTCGAATATAAAGGGAATAATAAATATGGCAGAGAAAAAATTCCAGAACATAAAGTCTCATGACTGCCACGTGATTATGACGCAACTGCTTCCGGTTGCATTGAGGGGGCTTCTACCAGAAAATGTTCGATTGGCCATTGTGAAGCTATGTGCATTCCTCAATGCAATTTCTCAGAAGGTAATCGATCCAGAAATCCTACCAAGGTTATAGAATGATTTGGTCCAATGTCTTGTCAGTTTCGAGTTGGTGTTCCCACCATCATTCTTCAATATTATGACGCACGTCCTAGTTCACCTAGTCGACGAGATTGCAATTCTGGGTCCTGTATTTCTACACAATATGTTCCCCTTTGAGAGGTTCATGGGAGTCTTAAAGAAATATGTTCGTAACCGTGCTAGGCCAGAAGGAAGCATCTCCACGGGCCATCAAACAGAGGAGGTAATTGAGTTTTGTGTTGACTTTATTCCTGACCTTAAGCCGAGTGGTGTTCCTGAATCGCGGCATGAGGGGAGACTGGGTGGAAAAGGCATGCTAGGACCGAACTCAATAATATGTAGGGACGGGCATTCTTGGGCGCAAGCACACTACACAGTTCTACAGAATTCTACCTTGGTGGCCCCGTATATCAATGAACACAAGAATATTCTACGCTCCAAACACCCGGAGCAGTCTGACGACTGGATTACACGTGAACACATGGGGACTTTCGGCGTAACACATCTCATGGGTAACACCACTATTGGAGATGAGCTGTACTTGTTGGCCAGGACACCATCTTTGACTGTATTGACTTTCCAAGGGTACGAGATAAATGGGAATACATTTTACACGATCGCCCAAGATAAAAAGAGCACCAACCAAAACAGTGGTGTCCGCTTTGATGCAGCAAACACCAATAGGGCAAATGACACATATTATGGTTACATAGAGGACATATGGGAACTTGACTATGAACGTGATTTTAAGGTCCCTTTGTTTCGGTGCAAATGGGTCAATCTTTCAGGAGGCGGGGTACAGATAGACCCGCAGTACGGAATGACAACAGTGGATCTCAACAATCTTGGGTACATAGACGAACCATTCGTCCTAGTCAATGATGTGGCGCAGATTTTCTATGTGAAGGAGATGTCTACCAAACCGAGAAAAAGAAAAGATAAGGAAGCGAATACATCATACGATGAGCCAAAGCGCCACATAGTTCTTTCAGGGAAAAGAAACATCGTGGGAGTGGAGGACAAGACAGACATGTCAGAAGATTATGAAAAGTTTCATGAAATTTCTCCCTTCAGAGTGAAGACTGACCCAAGCATCCTGTTAAATGATGAAAATTATCCATGGTTACGGTGCAATAAGCAAGTGACACACGCGAAGAAATAGTTTTATACCCCAAGATCCCACTCTGGGATGTGACCGGCTTCACCGCCATCACTTTCTCTCTAGTGTGAGTTTCCGGACTTATAGCTGAAAAGTGCCACTTCGGACAAACCGGAGGGAATCTTTGTAAGAGCTAGCTAGGACATTTTGGCATTTGAAACATGATTTTAGAATAATTATTTATTAAGTTATGAAATTTCAATTATTCATATCCTTTTAGTATTTTAATTATACAGAGGAGTTAATCAATGCAATTATGTCCAAACAAAATATGAATGTCTTCTGAGCACCGGTTGGTTGCTCAATATTTCAAAAACATATTGACACACCACCACCTGATGTGTCAAAGAATAAAGTTATATAAAATTCTAGTTATGATCAACTAAAACAGAATTATAATATTAACTTAAAATTATATAAAAATGAGGTACATACCTCCGACTTTACCTCAAGCCCGCTCCTCTCTATAAAATTGACATAACATATGCAAAAAATAACATAAAAAATAAAAAATAAAATTGACATAACATATGCAAAAAATAACATAAAAAATAAAAAAAACATAACATTGCAAAAAATTAAAATTGCCATAACAAAAAAATAACATAAAAAATAAAACAACATAACATATCCAAAAAATTAAAATTGCCATAACATAAAAAATAAAAAGACATAACATGTGCCATATATTTTATAGTGGTTATGAAAGAATATTAAAATTGACATAACATATGCAAAAAATAACATAAAAAATAAAAAAAAATACCCGCCTACTAGCAGACACCACGGCCTGCATACGACTAGAAACCCAACTATATATGGGCCAGGATGCAGGCCCGCGGGGCTAGTAGGCCCAACAAGGCAGAGGTTAGGCAATTAACTGCCTGCTTTAGAGAGGAGATTGGGAGACAGATCGCAGCCGCGTATATAAACCGGTGCGATCTCCTCTCGCTTGGCGAGGTGGGACTAAATTTTCACCACCCCACGGCTGTGCCACCCTTTAGTCCCGGTTGGTGGCTCCAACCGGGACTAAAGGCCCCCCTTTAGTCCCGGTCCGAGCCACCAACCGGGACTAAAGGCCTGGATTTCCCGCCCTTTGGGCTGCTGAAAACGAGCTTTAGTCCCGGTTGGTGCCTCGCACCGGGACTAAAGGGGGGCCTTTAGTCCCGGTTGGAGCCACCAACCGGGACTAAAACTCTGTGTATATAAGCAGCACTTAGAAAATTTTCCAAACACCATCTGCAGTTTTCGATCGCCCTCTCCCCCGACGCCTAAGACCACCTTGACGCCGCCAGGCTGCCGGACCTCGCCGTCGCCTCCGAGCCGTCCCCGAGCCCGCTCCTCGTCGCCGGACCTCCCCGCCCTCCTCGTCGCCGGACCTCCCCGCCCTCCTCGTTGCCGGACCTCCTCGCCCTCCTCCCCGAGCCCACTCCTCGTCGTCGCCCCTGACGCCGTCCCCGAGCCCTGCCCCGACGCCGTCGACGAGCCCTGCCCCGACGCCGTCCCCGAGCCCGTCCCCGACGCCTCCTCGCTGTGAGCGCCGCCCCGATCCCCTCCTCCTCCTCCTATTCCCCTCCCTCCTGCTGGGCGCCGACGCCGACGCCGGCCGCCCGCGCTGCTGGCCGACGCTGACCCCTCTCTCTGAACCAAATTCAGATAACTAAATTTTTCGACAGTGAACAGTGTGCACACAACATATATGATGAAATGACAGAGAGGTCTAGGCATTTTAGGAATTTTGAGGAATTTTTGTGGTGAGGTGTTGATGTATATAAGAGAGTTTGGCAAAGTTTTAGAATTTTTGGAGCTATAAAAATTGAGTTTGTATCACAGAGTTTGTTTCTGGTCCAAATTTGAATTGAAGGAAATTTGAAAATTTTGAACTGTGGAACCCAAAGTCTTTGGTGAAATGGGTTGTAGGTACCGTCTAGTTGCTAGGATAATTTTGGTGGGAGCAGAAGACTTGTAGAAAATATGGTTCCTTTGTAAACCAAACAAACCATGAACAAAATAAATTCCAACTTTGGAATTTTAGTAAATATTGTAGAAATATTTTTGTAAGGTGGAAAAGAGTTATAGCATTATTCATGATCTCAAAGTCATTGATATTATTCATGTGTAATATTTATGCAAATGTTTTATAGCATTATTCATGATCAAAGTCATTTTTTATAGCATTATTCATGATCAAAGTCATTTCATTTGTGATATTTTTGTTCCGAGCGTATGTAATGAATTTGTGATATTTTCATGTGTAATATAAATTTTTGTTCATTGAGATGAGATGAGATGGATGAGATGAGATGGAGATGGATGAGATGAGATGGAGATGGCTGAATTTTTTTGTTTGTTTTGTGTAGTTTTACTAGGTTTTTAGATACATATACTCAATGTGATAGATAGATGTTTTATGAAGATGAGATGAGATGGAAGAGATTTTTTTTAGGTTTTTGTGAACATAGAAATTTTTGTAACATGTATGTGTTTGATCACCGCGGGCTTATATAGTTGATTGGACTTTGGAGTGCATATTTAGTCGAGTCCAACATCAATATTAGTGAATGATTTCAGATTGTTGGGCACCGCGGAGAGTTGTGAGAGGAGATTTCCCTTTGATTTTGAGGCATATGAAAACCTGATTTGCACGTCGCACATGCATGAGAGAGGCGGTCCGCAAAGTATCCTCTCCCGAAAGATAGGACGACTCATCAGATATGATTCTATATAATGTCCAATGCCTCATATTGCGAACATAGTTATATTGGATAATTGATCTTCATATAAATGAAGCATAAAAGTTTAGCAATCACTTACAAATTTTCATGTTGTTCATTGACTTCGACATGAGGGGGGGGGGGGTCGTTAAAACATAACCCCGATAATTTCGGTATAACTTTGACATGAGGGGGGAGGGGGTCGTTAAAACATAACCCCGATAATCCACTAATCCATTGCTCATATGCATATGATTCCTTGTTGTGATTAGGTCTATGTTTGCCACTAATCCATCTCTCATGGTTGTATATTGCCATGTTGTAATATTTGCAGAAACTATGGAACACGACAGAGACTTAGAAAAAGAAGAGATGTTGGGGGATATAATCTGCGATGGAGGTGATGATATCATCACCTCACAGTTTCTCAACGACTCCGATGGTGAGGGAAGAGAAGATGACGGCTCCGCCAGTGTTGGAGCCTTAACTGTTGCAAAGTCTGGCGAGGTATATATATTAATTAAGCCTCTGCTGACTAGATGCATTAATTGTTTTGTATGTACATATATTAACACTTCTTTCTTCTTTTAGCCCTCCGGATCGAGCCAAACTTCTATAAGGACACGACGCCCGAAGAAAAGGTTGGGCGAGAATGAAAGGTTCACGATCGAAGAAGTCGATCCAGATGGCAAACCGGCTGTTCCCAAGCGGACCCAAGACCGATTTATACATCAGTGCGGAGTTGTTGTTAGGGACAGCGTCCCGATCAGCATCCAAGAATGGAATAAGAAGAAGGACGATGGAGTTTCTTATGTCGACGATAGATGCAAAGATCAGCTTTGGAACTCGCTCATGATATATTTCAGCCTACCGCCAGAGGAGGATCCAAATAACCCAGTTATACAGCGAAAAGTCAAAAAATGGGCTCTTAAGAAGATGGCAGAACAATTCAAGAACTAGAAGAAAAGATTGAATGAACAGTTTGTCGAGAAAGATGAGACTCCAGAATTCACCGGTCAATATGCGAAGATAAAAGATCACTGGCCCGCATTTGTGGCGTACAAGAAATCGGAGAAAGCTAAGAACAGGTCACAGACAAATAAGCTAAATGCTGCAAAGAAGCAGTATCACCATGTTACGGGGTCAGGTGGCTACAAGGTTGCCCGGCCTACGTGGGACAAAGCTGAGAACGACCTGCTTGCTAAAGGGATCCAACCAGCGTCATTGAACTGGCCCGAACGGGCAATGACTTGGTTTTTCGGGCATGGGGGAACTTTGGACCCAGAAACAGGGAAGTGTGTTTACACGAAAGAACAACTTGAAACACCCGTCACAAAGATTCAGGAAGCAATCAAGGACGTGCAGGAAGGGAGGTTCCATCCCGACAGAGAGAAGGACGTGCTGTCACGCGCCCTCGGGAATCCTGAACACCCTAGACGAACACGAGGCACGGCAGGCTCCGTTCCGTGGGTGCATGGGTTTCCCGATAGCACTGGTTATAGAAGCCGAGGGAGAAAGAAGAAAGAGGAAGCAGACCGGATGCAGAATGTAGAACAAAGATTAGCGTTGCAGGAGAAGAAACTAGAGGCACTTACCAGTCAGCGAGCTACCGACCCACCATCTCAGCAGCACGAAGATCCTTCATTCGATACTGCCCACGAAGCTACCCCACCATCTCAGCGGAAAAGCAGTGTGGCTTCCACGGAGCTCGTTCGGCCTGATATCACGGCTCCTCGCTACCCCGTGGATTATATCACGGAGAGGGAACATTGTGAGCTAATGGCGAAATGCATCAACCTAACCTTGAAGGTGGCGGTCGGCTATGTCTTACCTCCTAGACCTGATGGAACTTTCCATTGCAATCCGATTCCAGATGGCTTTGCTATTGTCGGGGTGGATGAAGTTACCAACGGATACGAGGGGCTGGAGCTTGAGTACCCTACAGGTGAAGGGGAGACTCATCTGGTAGATGCCGTAAGGACTACCATTCTATGGAGAAAGGAAAACACCGTGCTTCCACAATGGACGCCGCGTCAGCAGACTCAGCCGGAGGAGGCCCCTCAGCAGACTCCTCACAGTCCAGCTCTACCTCCGCTGCCTCAGTCGTCTCCGCCACGTCAGCACACTCCGTCGCCTCAGCTGTCTCCGCCGCGTCAGCGGACTCCGCCGGAGGAGGCCCCTCAGCAGAATCCTCCGCCGCCTCAGCTGTCTCCGCCGTCTCAGCGGACTCCGCCTCCTCCGCCGCGTCAGCGAACTCCGCCTCCTCCGCCGCCTCAGCAACGGCGGAAGAGACCCGCCGCCGCTCCGGCGGCTAGCAGTACAACAACGAAGAAATCCAGAGCAGGTCCAAGCGTCAAGAAGGCTCCTGCCAAGTTACCATACGGCATGAGTGAGGAGGAAAACAACGAGATCGTGGCTGCCGATGTGAAACACCAGCTTGCACCGAAACGTCCAGATCCAAAGGAGAAAATAGATTCGGTAAAAGCGAAGCGCTGTCTGGATGCCCTTCAGCGACCACCACCTCCTCCGCTGCTGTCACACTATGACCGATGTATTGTAAAGACATTTCATGAAGCAAAAAGGTCGGGAAGTACTAGCAGTGCTGCAAGAAGTGGGAAAACAATTCCCCAGCTCGGCGAACAGGAAAAACAATCGTGCCCCCCGCTCAAGGTGTTTCCCGATATCGCTAATGATCCGGGGGTAGCGGCCGCTCATCCTGGTTACACTCTTGCTGATTACTTAGGCGATCAGGTACAGTTCAAAATGGCTGAGGTAGCCTTTAGATACGAGCACGGGAAGCCTCTCGTCGGACCTGAGCAGCTCCCGCGTCTATCAACGATGATGCGAACATTGCATAACTGGTACTTGAAAGCCTGCAAGGAAGGGACCGACAGTATCTACGTGGGAATTAAAGATGAGCACTACTTCAATGGAGTCGAGGCGTTGTACATTGAATTTGAAGAATTATTTCAGTTATACAATCAAGACGCCCTCGACAAAACTATCGTCAGTTGCTATTGTTTGTAAGTATTTTTTCTGTAATTAAGTCTCTAGCTCAGCTCGTTCATTGCATGTATAATTATCCTCACACTATATTATGCAGATTGAAGATCCTCGAATGCAAAAATGGACGAATCTATGACATTGGGTTCATTAACCCAAATACCGTAAATGAATATACGGTACAAAAATTCCCCGATGATACAGAGAAATACTTGCTAAAGGCGTTACTTGGACAACAAAACAAAAGGGAAATACTATTTCCTTACAACTTCCGGTGAGTCTTACTGTCTTGTGCACATTCTGTTTCGCTTACTCGAGGTTAAGTGTAATTGATGAGTTATGCGTACGCAGGTTCCACTTTATTCTGCTAGCCATTCAGCTTGACGCGGGACTAGTAATTGTCTTGGACTCGAGACGTAAAGAGGCTAAGGAGTGGGCGGACATGAGTCAAATGCTCTAGAAGTAAGTTCAATCATTATCGCACCATATCGGCAACTTTCGTTCATTTCATGATATCAAGTAATCATTTTCTTTGCCGGGCAGGGTTTGGAAAAAGTTCACCAACCAGGTTAGGGGTGAATGGAAAAAGGAGCTGCGATTTTCACACCCCAAAGTAAGTACTACTAGCTAGTTCCGCGCATCTCTCATTGATTCTAGTTTCAATACCATTATCATGCTTGATTATCATTTTGATTGAACTCTATTCTCGTAAAGTTATTGTGGCAGGAACCCGGAAATAATTTATGTGGATACTACGTTTGCGAGTACATTCGCCACGAGATCTCTGAGCGGGGTAGATCTTTTGAACAATTTGAAGTAGGTAAACAATATTCACATTTTTATTTTATTACCATCAATTGTGTTGAGTTTCATTCATATATATATATATATATATATATATATATATTGACCCCTTCTTTAAATTAGATCCGGCGGAAGCGGGACGAACTCCTACCAACTGATCGCACACGAGCAATTCAAGAGGAATTGGCGGGATTCTTTGTTGACCATGTCATACCTACAGACGGAGAATACCATCGGGATTTGCAATGCGATATTGGTAATTAGATATTAGGGATCGTAAGAGATGTTATATTGTATATATGCATGAACGTGTACTATATGTAGTAGCGTCGAATAGATATACGAAAACTTGTTGTTCGACCAAGCACGGAGAAAGAGAAGTCACTTCTCTCTATATATTGATCATGACGATGTTGTGTAATGGTTCCTTCATTGCTATATATATGTAGTAGCTAGCGTCGAGTTGAATGAAAAGCATAAAATAAAAATGAAAACCTTAAATGTAAAGGAATTGAATGGTAAACACAAAAAGAAAAGGGGAAACACAATATGAAACCCCTAAACCCTCCAAAACCCCTAAACCCCTCCTTTCAAAAAAAACCCCAGCGCCTGGCAGTTGCTGACGCGTGGCTGCCTTCTAGTGCCGGTTGGTGTTACCAACCGAGACTAGAGGTCCTCCTGCCTGGGCGCCCACAACGGTCACGTGGAGCTCCTTTAGTCCCGGTTCGTAATCCAACCGGGACTAAAAGTGGGGGCCTTTAGTCCCGATTGTTTTGTCCCGGTTGCAGAACCGGGACTAAAGGCCCTTTGGAACCGGGACTGATGCCCTGTTTTCTACTAGTGTTGGCCATCAACATACCTTTCCATGACAATATTTAATCTTGGGAAGTATCATGATAATACTTAGCGTGGGGGGTATCGGTCAATCTTGGTACCCCAACTCAAAGCCCTAGCCTAGGGGTGAGAATAGAACTTGCTCGTCGATGCCTAGTTATCACCAATGAAAAAACAGTGCTCTATAGCAAAATAGCGCCACCCTTAAAATATACTATTTTCGTGCTATATCGCGCTATAGCCTGCTATTAGCGAGATATTTCACGTTGATTTATTTAGCGAGACATTGCTCAAAATGCTATAGCGTGCTAATAACGGCGCTATAGCCGCTATAAGCACGCTATTTTTTCAGTGGTTATCACCCCACCTGAAGCACACATTACAACATATGTTAGTCAATTAGCATGACATAAAAAAGGTGAAGTACAATATGTTAGATTTAAACAGGGCAGCATCGAGAATACATAAAATGCAACATATCATTTTTGACATCGTAGTGCAACATGGAGACAGACATATCTACATCATGCTAGAGTAACAGTGAAACATTAAGGACAAATAATCGAAATACGCTAGTATAAAAACTGGAACACCACCAATAACAACATACTCCATGAATACTTCTGTTTCAACATCTTGAACGCCCACCGTATATAGTGTAAATCTCAACCTGGGGCCATGCAACATCCATGAATACTTCTGTTTCAACATTACTAAAAATAGAAGCATGGTGTTGAAGATATAGTTTATTCTTTAAATCTACCAACTGATCACAGGGATCGAGGGGCATCAGCCGCCTCCAACGATTGCCACGCGTCTCGATGGGGTCTGTGCACCGCTTCTCCCTCCTCATCCTTATCCCCACGTATGAAGCGCTCAGCCACACAATTTTCCAACTTGTGCGTTGACCCCCAGCTCCCCCGTACCCCTCCTAGATCTCGCTAGTTCCTCCCTCTGTCAATACTCCCATACTTCACTGAAGACTAATCGAGGCATCAACCGAGAACACTAAGAGAAGTGATGTGTAGGCGTCGCTGCCAAGCTCTTTTTTTTGAAGGAGATGTTGCAATCCGAGCGAAGGTGATGCAGACTAACCGGCACTGCAAGGCCATACGGAGACGTTGTAGATGTGATGTTGATGCAAGGGCTCACCGTCAGTGATGCAACGCCCGAGGGTGCTATGGGTGCTTCAATGGCCATCTGGGAGATGATGTCCGCTACAAGGTCAGCCATGGACACTGCTGGATGAGACCACCGTCAGTGCTCCAACGCATGGCGGTGCTGTGGGGTGCTTCAATGGCCATCTGGGAGACGATGTCTACTACAAGGCCTTCCGTGGACACTGCTACATAAGACCACCGGTGCTGCAAATGGGATCATGCGACGGTGTTGCAACAGAGGATCAACATCGCTCCGTGCAATGCTTCAAGAAAGGTGGTGGGTGCTGCAACTAGGGTAGAGCTCACCGGCTCGCAGCATCTCACTTGCTGCCAAGAGTCATCGATGCTGTGATGGAGCACCGCCGAGCTGCCGTTACTGCGATGGAGCTGATGCGGGGTTGCTGCGAGTGTGTCGCGCGGTGCTACGGAAGCATCGCCACTGCAATGGTGCATCATAGGGCCGTCGGAGCATCGCCAATACTTTAAGAGGTGGTCGCAACAACAACGTTGCTGCAACCCAGAGCTCGCCGGTGCGTGGCGAGCTCGCTGGCGTTTTGCTATGAGCTAACCGGCGACACAATTGCTGCATCTGAGAGCTGCGGCTGGTGCATGCAAGATACATACCCGGTGAGGCCGGTGTGGGAAGCGGGGATGTTGTGTTGCAGCTTACCTGATGGCTGGAGGCGCTGCAGGGAGAGGTGGGAATATCGGGATGGAAGTTATGGCGTGGTCCTGTGACCAGGGTAGCAAGCGGCCCACATCATATTACCAACCCAAATCAACGGCTAGCCACGCGACTGATCATTTCCTAAGATCAGCCGGTTGACGTCTAGCAGCCTCCATAGTTTATTTAGCGACAACCGAAGACAAAGAATACCTTTTAGTAAAAAAATCAGCAGATTTTGGGAACCAACGGAAAGCAAAGATTTTTTTTAGAACAAGTTTTCTTTTTGAGAATATATATTTTTCAAAACAAGTTGAAGGCAAAGATGACCTTCATCAATCACATCTCTTGGTGTCAGGCTGCCTGCTTAATTATAGCCTGCAGAGAATTGTCGGCCCTGTCGGCCCATGTGATATCTATCCACGTTCGCGGGCCGGACAACGGCAGGTGGACCTATCAGCGCCACCAGTCCCCCGCCTCCTCCGCAGCCAGCCACGATTTGTATGGTGCGGCGGGGCGAGGCTGCCTGCCGTTTCAATCGAGCCACATCGTCCGCCCCCCCTCCGATCCCCCGCCATTCCCTTCCCCCCAGCGAGGAGAACCCTAGCGCCCCGAGCTCCTCCGCCCGAGCCCCATCCCGCGGCGTCCCTCCCTTCCCCTCCCCGCCCGCGGACTCGTCGCGATCATCTCTCCTCCCGAGCCGACGTCGCGCGCACGGAGGACAAGATTTCAAGGGTAATCGCGCACTCCCATCTGTATATATAAGCCTATGTCTCGCCCAACTGTGTGGTTTGTTTGTTTGTTCCAGTTTTATTTTACGATTTTTTCGATGCGTTGTCCGTGTCTCAGATTGGCTCGCTGTTCCTCTGTTTTGAGCCGTAATTACTCTGTCCGATGATGTTTTGGGGTGTGCCATATGGTAGGTCGAGATGGAATGATATTCCAGATTCATCGGGAGTTGGATATTCTCGCCCGGTTCGATTTTTCTTAAGGTGTTAATCTGTTGGATTGAATTTTGATAATAATTTACAAATCAGATGCCAGCGTCAAGCGTTTTATGTTCAGGACATGTATGTTCTAGTAGGAGCTCAGTGTGTTAGAATTTATGATGGGTGGTTGCATTAATAATTGAAGACTTTAAGGTGTTGCACAACATTTTAAACAAGTAATTATGTTGTTTTAATGTGGGATATATTAATTTGCTGTTATGGAAAAAATGGCTTTTAACTTTGTAGCAGCATTCGGTCTGACTGGCTTGTATACACTTGTACTGTCAATATGCAGTTTACATCATTGATTGCAAACTGTGGCCATGTGGCTTCTGAAAATAGTATGATTAGAAAACTGCCTTTTTGCATTCAGTTATTGGCACAGTTCTTGCATCTTTTGTAAAGAAAGACTGTTGTTCTGATTGAAGGTAAATTCAAACCAACAGGGTAGTCTCAGCACTCTCTTGGGTGAAGCTGCCGCTGCAAAAAGTTGAAGCAAGCCAGTAGAGATGACATCAGAAGGGAATAAAGCTGCTGCGCCTAATGAACCGCTGCCCATTGAGCCACTCGCAAGCTCTGGTGCAAAGCGTAAGCGTGGTCGCCCAAGGAAGTACGAGTATTCTACATATGAACAACCTCACATGGCACAGCCCATTCAGAGCATTCCACCTCTTCGCAGCGCACTGTATAACCCAAATATCCGACATGATGGGGTGCATATTAACCATACATTAGGTGGTACTCTTGACACTAAAATGCATACAGTTTATGTGCTGCCTGCACAGCAAACTCAAGGTGATAGGTCCAGTCGACCTGTAGATTCTGGTAATCCAGTTCAGTATCGTGAAAATCAAGCCTCCAACTCCAACAGTAGTGGTGCTCATGTGCGAGGTAATTTAGGCAAGGATGTTATTATTGGCAAGCATTTTGTTGGCAAGATGACCAAGCAATATCCTGGGTTTTCTCTTATTACGGTGAGAGTGAAGGACAATCAGGTGCTCAGAGGTTGGATCCCAGATGAAACTAATCTACGCCCAATTACACCAAAGGATGATCTTGCCCCTGACCTCCCCATGCTCCAACCAAGTCGAGTTCAAAAGAAAGCATCTGCAATCCACAGACAAGCTGCTCCTCCCTTACCAGTCCACTTAGAGAATGTTACAATTGCAAAGCCTCTTCAGATGACGAGGCCTGTGGAGACATCAACTGCTAAGCACGTCATCCCTCCCATTCCAAGACCTTATGTTGGTCCTGGGGTTGTTGCTGCAGCACCTGTTTCGGTTATATCCGTGAATGCATCAAGGCCTTTGCCCAAGAAAGACCCTGCGTCTTTGAGCCAAGAACCATCAGCTACTGCGGTGCCAGTTAAACCAGCTGAACCTGTATTGGTATCATGCAGACATGTGGATCAAGATGTGAATGTTGAAGGAAAATCTGTCCCTGAGTTTAACAGTGATTCTGAATCTTCAAGTGGAAGCAAGGAGTCATCAGGTATGCTTCTTGGATTACATGCCCTACTATGGTTCAGATTAAAACCACATTGACCTGAAATCCTAATCTGTCCTTCCCCAGGACAAGTTCAGAAACTTGTCAACCCTGTCTGTTATGCATGACTCAGGAAACTTCGTGTACTATGTGAAGTTTTGATCTTGTGAGCTTTAATTTTATCTATGTTAATGCTCAGCACTTGATTACCTGAAAAACCGAATACTGTTCTTGTGGATGTAGTTATGATAGAATCTCCAGGTTAATATAAGTTTTATGCATTTAAGAAGCATGCAATTAAAAATTTGAACAAACGCTACCTCTAATATGGAAAAGAGTTCAGTTCATGTGTCATGATTTTGGATCTTATTTTGGCAGGACAAACTCCGCGTGGTTTTCCAGCTGCCATGGATGAGACTGAGATAACATCAGGTATCACCTTAGGCCCTGTATGCTTGCTCATGCCCTTAATGAGTAAATGGCTTCTTAACTATTAACGGTATTTTGGTAGGCTCCAAAGAACACTCAAATATTGCTAATAGTGACCAACATATTTGTAAGGAACCATCAGGTAATATGTAATTTTATTGTTATTTGGTTCATGCGCTTAACAGTTATCCTGAGCTAATTCTTTGGGTGTGAAAATTCAGATAACCCAGAACAGTCTGATGAACGAAAGACAGAGTCTAACATCCTGAAAGGAGTTGATGGCTCAATGACAGGAGCCTCAGGTAAACCAAGACCCGACCTTTCTGATTAGTCTTTCTAATCATACCTTAAATGACTTTTGAATCCTCATTTTATGAAGAAAAAAATTATGATGATTGAGATTTGTGTACATCAGCTCAAAGTGGAAATGAATGATTGGACTTGTTTGGCTGTATCAGACTAAAATATAATACTCCCTCCGTCCCATAATATAAGAGCGTTTTTGACACTACACTAGTGTCAAAAACGTTCTTCTATTATGGGACGGAGGGAGTATAAAATAAGAAACTTCATTTTTTTCAAAACATCTTGATCATTTTTTCTCTGCACTCCCGTGAATAATGCAATGTCAATGCCACAATTACCACAGTTATATGCACATGCCAAAATATTTGTTGTCTGTCATGTCAAAGTGTCCATAATTTCTTCTTTCTTAGGAACTACACCAGCGGCAGAGGCCTCAAGTGCAACTCCTAATCCCCTAGGTAGTTTACTCTGCTTGGAACATCGAATAAATTGACAAGACTTCTTTTGCACTTCAAGGGCTAACAAACTGATGTGATCTTGATATTTGCATCCCAGATGATGTTCAATCTGCTGTGAAGGAAGATGAACTGAAGGTTGACAGCAAAGAAAGCAGGCTGACAACGACGACATAGATCCTGTTGTTTGGTTTATGCTGTTTCGGCCAAGCTTAGAGGAATCTCAACGTAAAGTGGGGTCTTTCTGTGGATGGTTAAACCCTAGAGCAGACTAGTATCATTCATTTTTTATTCTTCTTCTCTGACTTTATATGGTCGAAGGTTCAGAGGAGAAACAAATTCATAGAATATTTTGACCTTGCAGCTAGTGCTTATGGCAATGAGTAGAACGGAAAAAAAATGTATATACATTTTAGCTTTTTAGGAAGATGACGAATATATACCCGCGTCTGGATGGTAAGTGGATCTTCTGCATTTCTTTCTTAAAATGCAGAGGCGCTACTGAGCTTGTGCTTTATTAGCAGCATTTCTACAGTTGATCTTTTGCCAAACGTTTGCTTCAGTGTAAACTATGGCAACGGACTGGTGCTATTAAGCTTCTTCTGTTTCCCCTATCTGGTGCTATTATACTTGCTTATCTGAGAAAAGATTTTTTGTTTTGCGGGAAGAGAAAAGATTCTCGAGCAACATGAAATTCAGGAAACTAAAAGCCTGGCAGACCTGGATGGATTGAGCAAAAATGGTGGTGGGCAGCCTTTGTGTTTGCTGGTTTTTTCTGCAGGTGGTTTGGAAAAGCAGAAGCCATGGTGATATGCCACGCTTTGGGTAGTTGTTTTTGAATGACTTCCGCTAGGAATTTCCACCATCTTGAGAGGCTTATAAGAGGTAGGTGTAGGAATGGAAAAAGATAAGGTAAATGGAGATTCTTATAACAAACTAATAGGCAGCCCGTTTCTCATGCCAAAGCATACCTATCACTTCAATGCACTATTGTTATTGGAATTCTGATTGGTCAAACAAGAGACTCAATGCACTATTGTTATACTTTGGCCATACATACCTATCACTTCTCATGCCAAAGCGCTCCCGGGAGGGAGACCCATCCACTAATTAATACCTTTTTCGTAGCTCAAAGATGCCAACCAATTTGTAGAAGGCCAGCATTGATCTTTCCTTTTTCTTGAACAACTCAGTCGAACCCATAGCTACCACTTCTCGTGCTGTGGGGAGGGGGGGGGGGGGGGGGGGGGGGGGGGGGGGATAAGGTTTGCTAGCAATTCAAGGTGCATTGGGCGATTGCGGCAGTATGTATGTATGCGAATTCATAAGAAGTCAAAAGTTATGAGCTTTAATTTTGCAATACCTAAACCCCCATAGGTTTTCAACTTAAAAACAAAAACATTACCCACACAACTAGGCACTTGGCTAAGGTTATTTATTCAAAATAAAATTTACACTGGTTTTTTTTGTAGAGATACTTCCAAATCTCCTGCTTTGATCAATTTCTTCTTTCGAACGGCTTCCTTTTGTCCCTGGGTTTCTCTTCCAAAGCCATTGGGAGGTGCTTAAACCTGTCAGTCGGTCGCCGTGGTCACCGACAAAACTTTTGTGAATTCTGATGATACAAACTCCAGGCATGCATCCTTAAGCTTCTTGCAATGGTGCTGATCCGCCAATGCCGAGGTGGTTGTGATGGTCTCCGCGTCGATTCTTTTGCATAATTCTTCTTCGCACATCAACTTCAGCCTGTCCAACCCATACCTACCGGATGCGACCAGTAGATGTTGCATCACTGCTGTACTGTAGCCTTCTTCATCATCACATATAGGCATCCAATCCGTGTAGATGTAGTGAAGTATCATCTCAAAGATGGCAGGCTCCATGTCGATGACCTTGACGCACTGCATATCCTTGTCCGCCATCGGGCCAAATAGCTGCGCCTCCAAGACGGGCGATCGCGCGGCCAGGAGGGACCTGTGTGCGCGAAACTCCTGGCCGTCCACCCGGAACGTGACGCCCGTGTCTCTCCCATCCCTGAGCATGCACTCGAGGTGGCCGGGCAGCTCCAGCGACGGTGACTCGTCCGTGACGACGGTGAGGACACACCTTATTGTGAAGCAGCCGTCCCCGAGTTGCGACAATAATTCCAGCTTGGACTTCTCGACGAATTTGTGGTGCCCCCACTCGTCATGTTTGTTCCGAGAGAAGACGCATGTCACCTCATGGAAGTTGACTACGTGTACCTGGCTATTTTTCTCCAGCATGCTAAATGTGTACTTTGCCCTCACATACGTTTCTTTGCAGAGATACAGTGCAATATACGCTGAGGCATTGCCGGCACAGTCATCCCTGACTCCATCCGGGTAGAACCTTGTTAGGGTCACACTCTATTACACTCGATTGATCACTGGTTCACCGATTTACAGCTCAAACTACATACGAGAAATTGAGAGGAAGCAGGTGATCCGAGGAGGAAGACGATGAACAGAAAAGGAAGAACACAAGCAGCGAGAGGACGAGAGACGACATGAGCCAACCAAGCCGAGGCCGAAGCCTTTTTCCATCCAAGCCACCTGTGTGTGTTGTCTCCCCCTGGTATTTGTAGTCCATGTGGCTTCGGACTGGGCTTGGCTGGGTACCAGTTTGAAGCCAGCGAGGCCCAGGTCGCTGACAATCCCTCCCCCATAAGATTCGACTTGCCCCCAAGTCGATAATGTATAGCGCCACGGGATCCCATGGAGTTCGCAAAACATCCCGAACTAAATCTTCAACCTTGTCCTCAAACCGATACTGTGTCGAGCCTCCCGGATCCCATGTCACCTGAAATGTAGCAATACCAGGCCCCTGGCAGACACCATCTGTGCTTGCAAGTTTTTCATGTCGCCAAACTGAAACAGAGCAATCACCTGGGTCCCATTGCAGTTGTAGCATTTGGACTATGCACTGATACAATTTCTCCTCAGAACTGAACAAAGTATCACAATCAGCTGCTGGAACATGTATGAACTCATTGACTGCGGCAAGCAACAGAATTAACTAGCAAGGCTGCTTGTAATTCACCATACTCCAGTGTAAAAGGTATTCCAGCCACCAAGGATAGAACAATAATGAGCAGCAAACAATCCTCCCAGCAGACTCTCCTCATATGCACAGTGCCACTAATCCATTCCTCTTATCTTCTCCTGAACCCATATTTGGTCGCAGGTACCTTGTTGTTTGGAACGTGTCATCCCTTGAGCTCGGCACCTCTTCGCATACGCCCTACTGGAAGAGTGAGCCAGCACGTGTCCGTGCTCTGTTTTCCGTGTGTGTGTTTCGGTTCAAGTGCAAGCCCATCGATGCTGAAGACTATGAGGAGTACATACCTCTTCTTTATGAAGTTCTTGCAGGTCAGCAGCATGAGGTGACTAATGCACATGCATATCTATCTGATTTGTGTGTTTCTTCCATCATGTATCTAGACCGGCAGTCATATTCCTCAGTTACTCAAGGGTCTATGGCATGCTGGATCTTCTTTGAGGGCATGATTTAGTTCAGGTCTTCTTGTCCAGTCTTTGGCACTTGTGCATTGAATCTGGAGCCATTGTTTGCCCAACGTCTACATAACCCCATTAATTTATTTTACTTCCTTGAATTACAATCTTCACCCATCATGTTAGTTTTGATGAAGCTGAATTTACTATATATCTAAAATTAGGGGATTATGCAATCTCTTAAGTTCTTGCCTGCTTGGTCATCTTCTTAGATAAACTGTTATTCCACCGGCTGCAAGTATACTTTACTTTTCCAGAAATCTTTAGTTCTTGTTCTGAACAAAATCACCTATCCTTGATTGGAATTTTGAGATTGCACATTTTTCATCAGGGCAAAGAGGGCAGGACCTCGTTAAGAATGCCGTCCTAGTGGGCACAAAGGTCGAACATGAAGCTACCGGTGAGTATTGTTTAATCCTATCCATTATTTTATAAAGCTCCAAGATGTAGTATAACATCTAATGATTGCATTGCTGCCATATGCCATATCTAAGATTTACAAAGAAATACTAAATGAACATCCTTTTTTAGTCCTTCTTGATTAGCTAAGTGTTTTGCTCAGTATTGTCATGGTATTTAAATTATCATCAAGTGGACCAGATTATGTTGTGGAGCCACTTTAAGATATAAAATGTATGTTTCACAAGGCTGTAGGATCTATTGTATAGATATGCCAAAAGATGAAGCTTGAAAGAGTTCAGAGGACAACAACTCTTATAGTGAAAGATGTTGGTCATCATCTCCTCCTTTTAATATTATTCCCGTTAATTGTGTACATGATTTTGCAGGGAACACCGATTCACCCCCTGTTAGCTTGGAGGATGGTGCTATGGGCGACCACGTCGGCAATGGCAACAGTGGAGGCAACAATGATGGTGAGAACATGGTGGTAGCCTAGGTGACTTAGAAACTTATGAAGATGTAGGTGATGCTCCAGATCATGAACCAGTGGACTTAGAAACAGGAGTCTTTTGTTATCATTGTATTTGCTTTGTGCAATGTGATGGGTGAGTATTTTGAGTGGTGGTGGCATGTATGTGTACAACTGTCATGTTACTGCTGTTGAGCAAATAAAACAACAGCAATTAAAATTTTCAGATATCAACTACCAGATGTTCAATCATGCATGGATTAATGGATGGATAGGTGCTATGTATATACTGATTTTGGATGCTTGTACGAAGATATGATGTGGATTTTGGTTTAATGGGATCATACGTGGACCATCGATATGTGCTAATAAATTTGTAATTATAGAAGGATATGGATTTGTCAGTTACATGCTCAACATTGATCCTAAAGAAAGAAAATAACATGCTCAACATAATTCATTTTCCTGCATGCCATTTTTCCTGTAGGCTGGCCGTCACAGTAAGTCGACCTATAAACCTGACGGCATCGAGATTTTCCTGAGGGTAGCCGACAGGAATAACCGTCAGGAAAATAATTCCTGTCGGCTGACCGTCAGGCATTAAAATATTTCCCTGTCGTTTTATTCTTGGCGGAATTTTCCTGTCGGGTAACCGTCAGGAAATATTTTCCTGACGGGGATTTGGCATTTTCCTGTCGGTTCTTAGCCGTGGGGAAAAGTCTGCTTTCTGGTAGTGTCTTCAGCAGCCGGCTGGTCCATTAAAGCCTGTAATATGGCATTAGGCTCATATAGGTTGCAAGGGTGCTATTTTGAGGCATGGACATAAATGAATGGTTATGATGCTAACCTTGAGACGCGCGATCTCACGTGACGCGGCGGTTGGGCGACTCCGTATGAACGGAGTTGAGCTTGAGCTCGACGCGCATATCTCGTGGAGCTTGCGATGCGAGGAGGTGGCGATCGCCCCGTTGTAGAGGAGGTGGCGGCCATGGCCCTTCCCCTCGCCAACAATGATGAGCAGCTCAGAATCAAGGGGCTTGGACGTAGTTTCGGCGTCCTGCCGGTGCACCTCATGGAAGACCTCTTTGAAGGTCCCGTACCTCTCCTCCGCCGACAGGCTGCAGAACTCGGCGCCATCCTTCCCCTTGTGGCCTTTTTTCCAGGCCTCCAGGATGTGGACCAGGCGACCAAGCTCCGCCTCCTGCAAAAGTAACCATGAAGCTTAATGAAGGGAGATGCACCGTGCGAAAAAGTTAACTTTTTAATCCACATACCATGTGTTGCTTCAGAGTGGTTAGGTTCCGGGCTCCCCTGGACATGTGCCGGGCCTGGCATTTTGGCGCGATCGTTTCCCTTCTCCACATGTTGCGCCTGCCATGCCGGGTCACACCACATGTCAACCAGGGCCTCACAACAATCCTCCTTCATCCAGGGTTCCCTCACCTAGTCAGACAAAATCGAATCATTGACTGACAAGAGGCGAATGAATCAAAGTACTAGCAACCAATGGCATCACTTACCACCGACAAGTATTCTTCTCTGTCCAAGTTGGTCCGGCAAGCAGACTTCCTTGTCATCTTAAGCCCCTTGTCATCAACCGACCGACACTGCATCACGGCTTTGTACCGCAGCGTGTGCTTGGTGTCGGAGAGTATCTTCCGGGCTGATTTCACGAGGGCTTTTGTCGCCTTCTCTTTCTCACCATCCACGCAAGAAAATGCTTCCTACAAGAAAGCATATGTCAGTTAATTACAAGAATTCGGATATGGAAAAATGCAGTGGCGAAGATACTTACATAAAAACCGTCGATGACCCGGGTGGCCATGGTGACATCGTGCTCATCCTTGGTGTGCTGGTAGTGCTCCCAAGTGAAAGCTGGCGACGGCGGTTGGTCGTCACCCGGCTTGGCCAACCCGGGGAAGTACTTCCTCAAGAGGGAGCCGATGATATGGTTCGGCAATCGCGCCCCCTTAGGCTTGGCAGGGACAAATTCCCACTGGCTGCATGATGACAAAGACAAGCATATGTGAGTGGAAAAGCTGTGGTATCCAAAGTAATTTGCAAATCAAATGCTTACCAATCTCCCCTTGGTGTAATGACAGGACGGTCGCCGACAGCTGTTCGTTCCGGGACCTTCCCCGGACCACCCCCGGATTTCTTCTTCTTGGAAGTGTTGCTCGAGGTAGACCCCGAGCCGTCCGAGGCCACCATGTCGCCCGACTTGGTAGCGAGCGGATCCGGTACATCAAAGTCCACTCCGACATCGTCATCCGATGTCGACTCCTCGTCGGTATCGAGCTGAAGGGAGCCGGTCGACTCGGTCCTGCCAGAGTTGCTGACATGGGTCGCCCTACCGCTCAAGACTCTCCGGTACTTACTAGATCCCCCCTCAGAATCTGAAAACAAAATAAAATATATTAGTAACTAAAACAAAGATGAAAATAAAATAAAATACAATTATAAATAATACAACAGAGCATTAATTTACTGGTTGAATAGTTAGCCGCCATCTAATAATATAAAAAACTAAAACAGAAGCAGTAGACTAGCATAACACCATTGGCTAGTTAGGGCATACAATAAACTGATGAAGCATGCCATCCAAAGAAAGAAGATTGTTAGTGAGTTGTCAAGGCACAATTGAGTTGAATATCAGCAGCTCAATTGAGTTAGTGAGTTGTCAAGGCACAATTGAGTTGAATATCAGCAGCTCACACTAAATCTCCTACCCAACTTAGCATTACGGTCCTTCAAATTTCCCTAAGCAAAATTTATCTAATGTCAATTTCAATACAAGTTTAGGTCCCTGGTTCCCTAAGAAAATTTTTGGTTCCATTGCTAATCTAAATTTATCGAATGTCAAGTTGAATAGCAGCAGCTCACACTAATGACATTTTGAATTAATATACCTAATTTTTAGATAAAAGGGGGTGGAAACCCCCCGGTCCCATTTTTATTAATGAAACCAGAGAGAAAACAAAACACGAACCCGCGCATGTCCAGCATGTTCAGTGACCAAAATTCAGTAAACTGAAACTAAAAACTACAGACTACAGACCCACAAAGAGACTGCAGAAACTACCAAACACTTCATTACAGGCAGTTTACATGAAATTCATTACAAAACCAAGTAGCACACTACCCCTGATCCTTTCTTTGTCTCCTCATATCCCATTTTCTTTTACCTTAATATACCTAATCAGATGTTAATTAATCAAAAATAACCTAAGAAAATTTACCTAATCTAAATTTTGAAGTTACATGACTAATTACTTGACCAAAATTTACCTAAGCAAAATACAATCATGATGAAACAGATGAAAAACGAAATGTGTTGAGGGGGAGAGGGCGCCGGCCGGAGGGGAGAGGGATGGGGTTGAGAGGTGGGGTGGGGGCAGTGGGGTGGGAGGGGGTGGTTGGGGGTGGGAGAGGAGGGCAGGGGAGTACCTGAGCGCATGTCGAGCTGCCGCGCCACCGGTGGAGCTCCGCGGCGGCTGCCGTTCGAGCGCTGCAAAGAAGAACCGCCACGCCCCGCGCCGGCCATGAAGAAGACGACGGCAGTGGAAGAGGCGGCGGTGGCGGCAGCTGGTGGCGTTGGCGGCAGCGGCGGCAGTTGGTGGCGGTGGCGGTGGCGGCGTTGGCAGATGGTGGTGGTGGCGATTTCGGCGGCGGTGCAGATAAGCAGAGAAACAGAGAGCCGAACAGAGAGAGAGAAAGAAAGGGGAACGGTTAAGATCTAGGTTTAGGTCCTTTACCGAGAGGTCCTCTCGGAAAAGGTGGGCATTACCGAGAGCCGCATATCGACGCTCGGTAACAGTTGCACCACTTCTTTATTTTCCTTCCTTTTGTGTTTTTTTTGCACTCTCTTTTTGTGTCTGATACTTCATGTCTTTTTATGGCTAAAGTTTCAAAATTCCATCACTTTTAGTGACTTATGTTTCGGGCTAGATTTTTTTGAAATCCCAACTTCTAAGCACTGTAAAGTAAAAAACATGAGAACGGGGACCTTCCATAACACGGAGAAGCATGCATTCACCGTGGCCTACCCCCTCTCGGTGCCGGTCAATGCCATAGACCGCCCGGGCCACCGGATGGGTGCTCGATTTGGAAACCGCCCGAGGGGGGGGGGGCTGGGGCGGGAACCACCCGTACATGCGTGTGGGCCGTGCATATGCATGAAACGGTGGTGTGGTGTTTGAATACCCAACGCATATCCTTGACGTGGCAGATGCCTCAAAAACCACACATACGGACGGGAATGTCGAGGACCGGGTGCGTTCGTCCCCGAGATCGAGCCGACGGCGGACGATCCTACGACGGAACGGCCTTAGACTTGGCCTGGCATCTCACGATGACCCGCCGTAACACGGAGAAGCAGGTATTCACCGTGGCCTACCCCATCTCGGTGCCGGTCAACGCCCTAGACCGCCGGGGCCACCGGATGGGTGCCACACTACGGAGACGCGTATTGACTCTTCAGACAAGCCACCACACTCTTCCATACATGTATGAGGGCTTAACGCAAGATTTGGTGACATAGCTACCTCCCGAAGACCCCCGACCACACTCGTAGACATGCGAAGAACAATCCTCGGAAAATCGTACGATGCCGGAATTTCTTGAGAGCTGGCACGGTGTCATCACATGGCCCCTCTAGGGTGTGGTAAAAATTTGGGCGCGTTTCGAGTAAGCCTCCCCTGAGGCCGCTTGTAAACCGCACCATCTCCGAGCTAGTCTCTGGGTATCGAGAGGGGACGTGTCCGGTTTGTGTAGGAAGCGCGGGTCCTGTTGCTCCGTTGGCCTCGAAACTTCCCGTTTTCTCAAACGAGGCCATCGCATGACACGCCCCCTCATTTTTCGGACCCGCGTGCAATATTTGATACATTTATTCCTCTGCTAGGGTTTCATCGCCGGTAATTGCAGATCTGCAAGGCGGCACATGAAATCATACCCGGAAGCGGCGTTGAAAATCCTTTGTGATGTCCTTGCGGCATGCGTAGGCCTTGTGCAGACGAGGGAGGGGCAGGCCCTACCACCGGGGGGCAAAAGTACCTCGGTGGCATGCCTGATGCAACTGTTTAAATCCTCGGAAAACAAAGTGTAACTATAATGGTAACGTGGTTTGCCAATCATGTAAGAAAACAAAGGAGATGAAAACAACAACAAAAAAGAATAACACATATTACCGAGCACGGCTACCACGGGGAAGATACATGATCTAGGTTTAGGTCCAATACCGAGAGGTCCTCTCGGAAAAGGTCGGCATTACCGAGAGCCGCATATCGACGCTCGGTAACAGTTGCACCACTTCTTTATTTTCCTTCCTTTTGTGTTTTTTTTGCACTCTCTTTTTGTGTCTGATACTTCATGTACTTTTATGGCTAAAGTTTCAAAATTCCATCACTTTTAGTGACTTAAGTTTCGGGCTAGATTTTTTTGAAATCCCAACTTCTAAGCACTGTAAAGTAAAAAACATGAGAACGGGGACCTTCCATAACACGGAGAAGCATGCATTCACCGTGGTCTACCCCCTCACGGTGCCGGTCAATGCCGTAGACCGCCCGGGCCACCGGATGGGTGGTCGATCTGGAAACCGCCCGAGGGGGGGCGGGGGCGGGAACCACCCGTACATGCGTGTGGGCCGTGCATATGCATGAAAGGGTGGTGTGGTGTTTGAATACCCAACGCACATCCTTGACGTGGCAGATGCCTCAAAAACCGCACATACGGACGGGAACATCGAGGACCGGGTGCGTTCGTCCCCGAGATCGAGCCGACGGCAGATGATCCTCCGACGGAACGGGCTTAGACTTGGCCTGGCATCTCACGATGACCCGTCGTAACACGGAGAAGCAGGTATTCACCGTGGCCTACCGCATGTCGGTGCCGGTCAACGCCCTAGACCGCCGGGGCCACCGGATGGGTGCCACACTACGGAGACGCGTATTGACTCTTCAGACAAGCCACCACACTCTTCCAGACATGTATGAGGGCTTAACGCAAGATTTGGTGACATAGCTACCTCCCGAAGACCCCCGACCACACTCGTAGACATGCGAAGAACAATCCTCGGAAAATCGTACGATGCCGGAATTTCTCGAGAGCTGGCACGGTGTCATCACATGGCCCCTCTAGGGTGTGGTAAAAATTTGGGCGCGTTTCGAGTAAGCCTCCCCTGAGGCCGCTTGTAAACCGCACCATCTCCGAGCTAGTCTCTGGGTATCGAGAGGGGACGTGTCCGGTTTGTGTAGGAAGCGCGGGTCCTGTTGCTCCGTTGGCCTCGAAACATCCCGTGCTCTCAAAGGAGGCCATCGCATGACACGCCTCCTCATTTTTCGTTCCCGCGTGCAATATTTTAGACATTTATTCCTCTGCTAGGGTTTCATCGCCGGTAATTGCAGATCTGCAAGGCGGCACATGAAATCATGCCCGGAAGCGGCGTTGAAAATCCTTTGTGATGTCCTTGCGGCATACGTAGGCCTTGTGCAGACGAGGGAGGGGCAGGCCCTACCACCGGGGGGCGAAAGTACCTCGGTGGCATGCCTGATGCAACTGTTTAAATCCTCGGAAAACAAAGTGTAACTATAATGGTAACGTGGTTTGCCAATCATGTAAGAAAACAAAGGAGATGAAAACAACAACAAAAAAGAATAACACATATTACCGAGCATGGCTACCACGGAGAAGATACATGATCTAGGTTTAGGTCCTTTACCGAGAGGTCCTCTCGGAAAAGGTGGGCATTACCGAGAGCCGCATATCGACGCTCGGTAACAATTGCACCACTTCTTTATTTTCCTTCCATTTGTGTTTTTTTGCACTCTATTTTTGTGTCTGATACTTCATCTCTTTTTATGGCTAAAGTTTCAAAATTCCATCACTTTTAGTGACTTATGTTTTGGGCTAGATTTTTTTGAAATCCCAACTTCTAAGCACTGTAAAGTAAAAAACATGAGAACGGGGACCTTCCATAACACGGAGAAGCATGCATTCATCGTGGCCTACCCCCTCTCGGTGCCGGTCAATGCCGTAGACCGCCCGGGCCACCGGATGGGTGCTCGATCTGGAAACCGCCCGAGGGGGGGCGGGGGCGGGAACCACCCATACATGCGTGTGGGCCGTGCATATGCATGAATGGGTGGTGTTGTGTTTGAATACCCAACGCACATCCTTGACGTGGCAGATGCCTCAAAAACCGCACATACGGACGGGAACATCGAGGACCGGGTGCGTTCGTCCCCGAGATCGAGCCGACGGCAGATGATCCTCCGACGGAACGGGCTTAGACTTGGCCTGGCATCTCACGATGACCCGTCGTAACACGGAGAAGCAGGTATTCACCGTGGCCTACCGCATGTCGGTGCCGGTCAACGCCCTAGACCGCCGGGGCCACCGGATGGGTGCCACACTACGGAGACGCGTATTGACTCTTCAGACAAGCCACCACACTCTTCCAGACATGTATGAGGGCTTAACGCAAGATTTGGTGACATAGCTACCTCCCGAAGACCCCCGACCACACTCGTAGACATGCGAAGAACAATCCTCGGAAAATCGTACGATGCCGGAATTTCTCGAGAGCTGGCACGGTGTCATCACATGGCCCCTCTAGGGTGTGGTAAAAATTTGGGCGCGTTTCGAGTAAGCCTCCCCTGAGGCCGCTTGTAAACCGCACCATCTCCGAGCTAGTCTCTGGGTATCGAGAGGGGACGTGTCCGGTTTGTGTAGGAAGCGCGGGTCCTGTTGCTCCGTTGGCCTCGAAACATCCCGTGCTCTCAAAGGAGGCCATCGCATGACACGCCTCCTCATTTTTCGTTCCCGCGTGCAATATTTGAGACATTTATTCCTCTGCTAGGGTTTCATCGCCGGTAATTGCAGATCTGCAAGGCGGCACATGAAATCATGCCCGGAAGCGGCGTTGAAAATCCTTTGTGATGTCCTTGCGGCATACGTAGGCCTTGTGCAGACGAGGGAGGGGCAGGCCCTACCACCGGGGGGTGAAAGTACCTCGGTGGCATGCCTGATGCAACTGTTTAAATCCTCGGAAAACAAAGTGTAACTATAATGGTAACGTGGTTTGCCAATCATGTAAGAAAACAAAGGAGATGAAAACAACAACAAAAAAGAATAACACATATTACCGAGCATGGCTACCACGGAGAAGATACATGATCTAGGTTTAGGTCCTTTACCGAGAGGTCCTCTCGGAAAAGGTGGGCATTACCGAGAGCCGCATATCGACGCTCGGTAACAATTGCACCACTTCTTTATTTTCCTTCCATTTGTGTTTTTTTGCACTCTATTTTTGTGTCTGATACTTCATCTCTTTTTATGGCTAAAGTTTCAAAATTCCATCACTTTTAGTGACTTATGTTTTGGGCTAGATTTTTTTGAAATCCCAACTTCTAAGCACTGTAAAGTAAAAAACATGAGAACGGGGACCTTCCATAACACGGAGAAGCATGCATTCATCGTGGCCTACCCCCTCTCGGTGCCGGTCAATGCCGTAGACCGCCCGGGCCACCGGGTGGGTGCTCGATCTGGAAACCGCCCGAGGGGGGGCGGCGACGGGAACCACCCGTACAAGCGTGTGCGCCGTGCATATGCATGAAAGGGTGGTGTGGTGTTTGAATACCCAACGCACATCCTTGACGTGGCAGATGCCTCAAAAACCGCAAATACGGACGGGAACGTCGAGGACCGAGTGCGTTCGTCCCCGAGATCGAGCCGACGGCGGACGATCCTGCGACGGAACGGGCTTAGACTTGGCCTGGCATATCACGATGACCCACCGTAACACGGAGAAGCAGGTATTCACTGTGGCCTACCCCATCTTGGTGCCGGTCAACGCCCTAGACCGCCGGGGCCACCGGATGGGTGCCACACTACAGAGACGCGTATTGACTCTTCAGACAAGCCACCACACTCTTCCAGACTTGTAAGAGGGCTCAACGCAAGATTTGGTGACATAGCTACCCCCCGAAGGCCCCCGACCACACTCGTAGACATGCGAAGAACAATCCTCGGAAAATCGTACGATGCCGAAATTTCTCGAGAGCTGGCACGGTGTCATCACATGGCCCCTCTAGGGTGTGGTAAAAATTTGGGCGCGTTTCGAGTAAGCCTCCCCTGAGGCCGCTTGTAAACCGCACCATCTCCGAGCTAGTCTCTGGGTATCGAGAGGGGACATGTCCAGTTTGTGTAGGAAGCGCGGGTCCTGTTGCTCCGTTGGCCTCGAAACTTCCCGTGCTCTCAAAGGAGGCCATCGCATGACAAGCCCCCTCATTTTTCGGACCCGCGTGCAATATTTGAGACATTTATTCCTCTGCTAGGGTTTCATCGCCGGTAATTGCAGATCTGCAAGGCGGCACATGAAATCATGCCCGGAAACGACGTTGAAAATCCTTTGTGAGGTCCTTGCGGCATGCGTAGGCCTTGTGCAGACGAGGGAGGCACTAGTAGAAAACAGGGCTTTGGTCCTGGCCAGATCAGCGCATTAGTCCCTGTCGTGTTACGAACCGGGACTAATGGGAGCATCAGTCCCGGTTCGAGAGGCTAGGACGCCGGCCGGGCCTCGGCAGGCTTCAGTCCCGGTTCGGCTGGGACCTTTAGTCCCGGTTCCATCCACCAACCGGGACTAAAGGGGTTGCTGCCCTTTAGTCCCGGTTGGTGTCTGGAACCGGGACTAAAGGGTAGGCCATTAGTCCCAGTTTTAGACACAATCCGGGACTAAAGTTTTGCCTATATATATCCATGCCCCCCCATCTCCTCTGTTTTTTGGCCGTGGAAGGGTGGAGGTGTGGGCTACTCTGTTTTTTGCCTATATATGCACATGAGGTGTTCGATGAAATGCCGGAGCCACACTTAAGCTTTCTCCTCTGTTCCTCCTCCAAGCTCGACCTCCAAGCTCCATTTTCCCCAAGATTTGTCTAGGTTTGGCGGTGCACCAACTATCCAAGTGCTCCAAGCTCCATTTCTACTAGTGAGGGGCAGGCCCTACCACCGGTGGGCGAAAGTACCTCAGTGGCATGCCTGATGCAACTGTTTAAATCCTCGGAAAACAAAGTGTAACTATAATGGTAACGTGGTTTGCCAATCATGTAAGAAAACAAAGGAGATGAAAACAACAGCAAAAAAGAATAACACATATTACCGAGCACGGCTACCACGGGGAAGATACATGATCTAGGTTTAGGTCCTTTACCGAGAGGTCCTGTTTCCTATTGGCCACCTTTGCCGAGAGTGGCTCTCGGCAGATATGGCTCTCGGCGTATGTTGGGGGCCCAGGCTGTCAGGTGGCTGACACATGCCTGTTTCCTACTGGCCGTCTTTGCCGAGAGTGGCTCTCGGCAAATATGGCTCTCGGCGTATGTTGGGGGGCCAGGCTGTCAGGGGCTGACACGTGCCTGTTTCCTACTGGCCGTCTTTGCCGAGTGTCACTCTCGGCAAAGAGGCACCTCCGTTTCCGTCTGCCTCCATGAGTCGCTTTATTTTGCCGTGGTGCACTGTTTGACACTCGGCAAAGAGTTTGCCGAGTGCCCGTGTATCGACTCTCGGCAAATTTCTGTTTGCCTGAGAGGTGTACGCCGGGTGGGCTTTGCCGACGGTTTTAGGCCCTTTGCCGAGTGTTCCTGGCACTCGGCGTCTGCGACGATTCCAGTAGTGAGATAGTGCTGCTAATTGAGCCTTTTTACTACACGGTTCTCTCTCTGTTTAGTACACATGCTTGATTGTATTTTTTAGAAAAGAGGCGCTTGCCCGGCCTTAAACTGAGGCCCTTACGAATTCAACAAGTCTGACAAAGTACCGGGAAGTAAAAGGCAGCGATACAGCGATACATGCGATACATGCCCGTAGGCGGGATCAGAGCGGCGCAGCGCTAAGAAGGGGTGTGGGCTCTCGTGGTAGCAAGGGGCGACGTCATGTCGGTGATGTCCCCTGTGTCGATCGACGCAGCTCAGTACACTTTGCCCGCACCTTTGAAGCGAGCTCCTCCATGTGCCTTCGGTCTTGCGCCCTTGTTAGTGGCTTCCACAGCTGCAAGAAAGACACCAATTTGTATAGTAGATCAGCCGGATGTTTGATGTATTGTCCCTCTATCAACGCCTTGTTTCTCGTGGTCCATAATGCCCAGGCCATAGCACCAAAGCCTAGCCAGGCCATCCATCTATCTCGTCCAGTAGTGGACGACACCAATCTATAAAAATTGGAGAACCCACTTGGATTCCACGATGATCCAGTTACCGCTCTAACAGAGCTCCACACAAATCTAGCCATGGTACATCTAAAGAGGATGTAGTCACGGTCTTCATGCTCGCCACACCAGATGCATTTGCCATCACCCGGGCCTCTTCTCTTTTGCACCTGGTCCCCACTAGTGATTCGATTACGCGCCACTTGCCAAAGGAATATTTTTATTTTCGCCGGGAGCCTGGCCTTCCAAATCCCAGACAGGTCACAGGGCGTCAATGATTTGAAGATCTCTCTATACAAAGATCCAGTGGAGAATAAATCGGATGGCTCCAGACGCTAGACCACTTCATCGTTTCCTTGCCCCAACCGATGCCCTTGCAATTTATCACGAAGGCCGTCCCATTCTGTGTTTTCCACCTCACCCAAAGAACGTCGAAACTGGGGCGCCCACTGCCCAAGTCTCCACACGTCCGCTACTTTAGCATGTTGGTTAGTAGCAATGGCAAATAATGCTGGGAATGCCAACGATAACCGGTCCTCCCCACACTAGATGTCGGTCCAGAAACACGCGGCCTTACCATCATGAATGGTAAATTTAGTCCCCAATCGCAACAATGGTTGCACTTTCCTAATATCCCTCGCAAACTGTGACATTTTAATATTCCGTCTAAAATCCACACCACCCTGGACCAAATATTTGGTGGTAAATATATCTAACCAGAGGCCTCCCTGCCCAGTTAGTATTTTCCATGCCCACTTTGTCATGAGACACCAATTCATGACTTTGGTATTGATCACCCCCAAACCCCCAGCCTCTTTAGGTTGGCAGATATTATCCCAACTCACCATATGGTACCGCTGCTTCCCGTTCTCCTTTGCCCAGAAGAAACGAGACCGAACCTTATTTAGTTTGTCATGAATCCCATCTTGGAGAAGATAAAAACCCATCACGAACATCGGAATGTTTGTGAGACAATCGTTTATGAGTACCAGCCGTCCCCCAGAGGCCAGTAGCTTGCCCTGCCATGGCTCCACCCTCGCCGCTGTTTTGTCAACCACTGGTTGTAGCTCACCCATCGTTATCGCCCTTGATGAAATCGGCATGCCTAAATATTTGATTGGGATCGAGCCCAATTCGCAATTCATCATATGTGCCGCCCGAAGTTGAGATTCAAGATCGCGTCCCGTGACAATCGCCTCGCTCTTCGCAAAATTAATTTTTAAGCCCGACATCTCCTCGAAACACATCAACAAGAATTTAAGATTCGTAATCTCCAACTCTGAGTTTTTTATGAAGATAAGCGTGTCATCCGCGTACTGAAGGTGTGATATCCCTCCGGGGATAATGCCCGAAGCCACCCCCGAGATATGCCCCGCCTCCTTGGCATGATCGAGGATTGACGCAAGCGCGTCGGCCAAGATGTTGAACAAAAGCAGGGATATTGGATCCCCTTGTCGGACCCCTCGCTTATTCCTAAAGTACGATCCCACCTCTTCGTTAATATTAACTGCCGTCTGCCCCCCTTGGACCAACTGTCGCATCCAGCTAATCAAAAGAGGGTCAAAGCCTTTCGCCTTAAGAACCTCCTCCAGGAATTCCCACCACACTCTATCGTACGCCTTCTCAAAATCTATTTTGAGAATGAACACCTCTTCCTTAGTTGTTTTGATCTCATGCAGGACCTCGTGCAAGACCGCAATCCCGTCTAAAATACTTCGCCCACGGATAAAAGCCGTCTGGTTTGGGTCGATGATTTTATTTGCTACCGGCGACAAGCGAGTCGCAAACCCCTTAGCCAGTAGCCGGAAACTGACATTTATTAATGTTATTGGCCGGTACTGCCTAATATTGTCCGCCCCTTGGACCTTAGGCAGTAACGCCAGCACCCCATAATTTAGACGTTTGACGTCAATTCTACCGAGAGTGAACTCCTGCACCAAGTTGAAGAATTGTGGTCCCACCAATTCCCAGAATTTCTTATAGAAGATTACCGGGAACCCGTCAGGGCCCGGTGCCGTATTCACCCTCATGCTATTAAGGTTGTTAGTCACCTCGACGAGGGTAAAAGAGCGCACCAGTGCGCGATTATCGTCCCTCGTCACCATCCATTGTGGCCCCCACATGTCAGGGCCAAGGGAAGCGGCACCCCCTGAGGTGGTTCCCTACAATTGTCTATAGAACCCATATTGATGGGTTCTAAGCTCTGCCTCCCCAGAGTAGGTTATGTCCCCTTCTCTAAGGGACCTAATTGTGCATCTCCGCCTCCGACCGTTCGCCACGGCATGGAAAAATTCCGTGCTAGCATCCCCTTTTAGGACCCACCTTTGCTGCCCTCTCTGCTGCCAATACATCTCCTCACATGTCAGTACGAAGATCATCTCATCTTCCACCGTGTACCGACGGGCCCACTCGTCATGCGAGAGACCAACATTATCCGCTTGAGAGTCTAGACGTTTTATCTCTTCCACTAACGCTGCCTTTCGTCGCATCAAATCACTCCCCATATTGGCTCCCCACCCTCGCAGGTAGTGTCGGGCACGGCGGATACAGTGCTGCCACTCGTCCAAGGCGTCACATAAAGGACCGTATCGGTGTGGTCTATTTGCCCTAGCCTCACCCCAAATGCGGATAATCTTCTCAAAAAACACCCGTTGAAGGAGCCATTGTTTCTCAAAAAAGAAACGCTTAGGAATTCTGCGATAGCTCTCCCCAGACTGAAGAATGAGAGGGCAGTGATCCGATCCCAATCGAGTTTCCGTCATAAGAGAACACGCTGGGAATTTTGCCTCCCAATCCGTTGAGACAAAAACTCGATCTAATATGCACCGAATTGGGTCATCTTGATTGTTAGTCCACGTGAAGCTAGCCCCAACCCGTTGTAGCTCGATAAGTGCCAAGTCCGCCACCCACTCATTAAACAAGTCCACCAATCTTGGTCATTAATTATTTGGTTGCTTTTGTCCTCCGCCGACCGGATTAAGTTAAAGTCCCCCCCCCCCCCCCCCCCGATGACAACCGGATTTGTCGTATTCGAGATCTTCATGAAGATTTCCCTCAAGAAGTCCCGGGATCTAGCATGATCCGCCGGCCCGTACACCACCACTAACTCCCACCAAAAGTTATTATTGTGTTGGATCAGGTCTACCGCCAAGAAAAATTCCCCCCTAGAGAACGATATCACATCGAATGTGTCTTTATTCACTCCGACTAGGATCCCTCCCGATCGACCATTATTCGGAACCCACTCCCAATGGAATGGAAGAGCTCCCGCCAAGAAGTCTAATTCTATCTGCGAGAAGGTTGCACGAACGGTCTCCTGAAGCCCGACAAAATCGAGGCGTTGGTCACGGATGTATTGGATCAGCTGTCGTCTTTTGTCCCGTTGACCGAACCCTCTCAGGTTCCATATGATGCCCCTCATTGGGTCCCTATGGGGGACCGGGCCCCCACCCCTTCGGATGTTTGATCCCTCTGGCCCGTGATTCCCCTTCCTCTCCCACGGCCACGGCCGCGGCCGCGGCCCCTCCCTCTGCCCCGGCCCGAGGCTGCACGACCCGGCGACACTGCCTTCTCCCTGGCATGGTCGTCTGGATCTTGTGCGCGAGCCTCGGCGAGCATCGTGCGCTCCATATCCCGCCGAGCGATGGCCTCAGCTATCCTGGCTTGCACGTCCTCTTGCGCACGGAAACATTCCAACACCTCTACATGCTTGATTGTTCCAACCACATTATGTATTGCCTTTGATTTTTTTCTTTTCTGTTGAAGCTTATCTGTTTAGCGAGGAAAAAAAATCAATGGTTGGTGTTCCTTACCACCTGTTCAGTTTTGAATATACAAGGTAGAAATCTCCCTACCTTCTTTTTTCAAAAGAAAAGAAAAGTGGGCGACGCCCTTGACACTAATTTTGCATATTCCTTTAAGTAATTTCTTCCTGCTAATTATATGTGATATGCTAAAGAATTAAGTGAACCACCGTTTATGTGTTCATCCTTTTTAATCTGTTGTTCATGTGTCTATATGTTTTGTTTGTTTGTGGGTCATGTTTTGACTGTTTATTGAAAAGTAAAAGCATAATCAACATAGTATACCTTTCATCCGAAAAAACGTTGCAGAGGCCGGTCAGCAGGTAGCTCGGAATCCCCCACGCCAATCCAGCATCGGGATATGTGCTGTCAGCCGTATTGCATTTTCCAGCGTGGCATGAAAGGCTGTATATCACCGTATTCCATGGTAGGCCCCTAGTAGGAGGGACAGGTATCGGACATGGGCGAAGCAGCATCTATTCGTCCAATTTGGCCACTGTCTGTGGCTAGTGATTTGATGGGCCATCACTTCTTTTTGCAGGTCGCCACTGTTGAGACTATTGATGAAGGAGAGTTTTGCCAGGGAGGGTTCCTTGAAGATCCACGTTTATTAGCACCCTAATCACAGGTCCTGTAGACAATAGTGGGCTCACAAAACAGTTTTTTGTTTGAACGCTACTTTGGGAGATTAGCGATGTGAAAATAGAGAAACACTTAGAAGGAAAGCTAAACAGATGAACTAGAGTGTCGTGTGTGATGCCTGATGAACAATACTTTCAACTGTGGTAGTTAGTTCGATCAAGATCTAACATCTAGTTGTACATCAACATTGCACCCGCAGGGTTTGGATGCGGGTAATGCTCGCCCAAACCCGCACCCGTCCTAATATTTTTTGCCCAAATCCGTACCCGTACCCGCAGCCTGGGTTTCATATTGTTTCCATACCTGTACCCGGCTTACCCGTACAGGTAAGCATATGGATATGCGGGTATGGGTATTGCCTTCCTATACCAATACCTGGCTTACCCGATGGTATAACTTTTTCCCATTTATAAACCCATGACTAATTATTTCCCAAACCCTTAGGGCATCTCCAACGCCGACCCGCAAACGGACACGTTATTTGTCCGAAAATTGGTCCGGACCAGTGTTCGGACACTGATACGGGAGCCGGCCATCCAACCATGTCCGCATCCATTTGAAAACAATTACGTGTTTAGTAAGATAAAACACCTTTCGGCAAATCCCAAATGTTCTTCGTGTGTTGCTTGTGTTGGTAAATAAAACACATGCACACCTTCCGCCACCTTCCGTCAAATCACATGCACACCTTCCGCTAAATCAACTTTGTTCAAATATTACCTTCAGCCAAATCACATGCACACCTTCCGTCAAATTATATGTATGCTTAGCACCACTAATCTATAGCTTCCACCAAACGTTATGTGGATTAAAATTAGTTTCCGTCAAACACTTGCATGGATTAAAAGTAGTTTCCGCCAAAGCAAAAAAATTAGGAGCAGCCTTCCGTCGTCCGGACAGAGAAAGGGCACATAGTGGCTTTTGATTGGCCAGAAGGATGTCCGGCCTCCCGCAAAGTCCCTCTTTGTTTGTCTCCGATTTGTGGAAAAACGAACATCCGGACGTGTCGACGGACCGATGCGGATTATGTTGGATTGCAAACTGCGTCCGGACAGCGCGGTCCAGACGCTTGCGGAAGATTTGAGGGTCCGCTTTTGAGATGCCCTTACCCTAATTAGGGTTTTTACCCGTCTTATTCGCGGGTAGCAAATACCCATTGCCATGGTGAATTGTACACTAATTAGAGGATTTTTGCCTTAAAAAAAAGAAACACACAGACAGGGACACGTAAAGTCGCCCAGGACAGCCGTGGCCGTAACAGACAGCGACGGGTGAGACGTCTCGATGCTTATAAAATTGATACTTTTTGCTGCCTGCCGTATTGATTTCGAGCAGTCAAGTCACCGCTTCACCACGCGCATCAAACAGCATCATCTCATTAACTCGAGCCGTCTAGGGAGCAAGCATACGTCTGCACTATTCCTGTACCAGTATATTGGGCCGTATACCTCAAAAAAGCCTGACAGAAGTGAATCGCGAAGCATATTCCCACGAGGGGGATACCGAGCTGCCTGACGCTCGGCCTCTGCGACGCCGCACTCACCTTTCATCACTCTTTCTTTGCATCAACACGGGCGGGCGCGGCAACATGCGTCTTCATGTTCTAGTAGTAGTTAAAGCGAAGAGACTAGCGTCAAAATTAACATATGTAAATTATTAAAAAGAAGATGCCACGTGGCACATGTGGTTTGTAACCAAAACTTGATAAAAAGTTTATAAAATAAGTCTTCATTGCTCCACCAACCTCATACAACACGTGATTTATAAAGAAAATTAAAATGAGCTCCATGAAAACTTCCAACTTGATGGACATTTCTTTTTGAAGACTTCATTGCTCTACCAACCTCATGAAGAGGTGATTTACAAAAGAAATTAAAATCTGCTACCTGAAAACTTTTAACTTGACGGATACTTCCTCTTGATGGGTAATTTTTGCCCGAGACTCTTATGCAACTCCAACATGGGGCAACTTGCCATGAGATGTTGGAACCCGTCGGTTTTCATGAGTGCAACCATGGCTTCCCGCGATGACAATAAAAACTCCAAGCAGGCCTTCTTGAGCCGCTCACAGTAGTGCTGATTTGCTAGCGCCAATGTACTCGTGATGGTGTCCACGTCGATGCTTTTGCACAACCTCCCTTCACACATCACCTTCAACCCGTCCAGCCCGTACCGGACCGCGGCGACTAGCAAATGCTGCAATGTGGCTGCATCGTAATCACCGTCACTGCACGGTGGCAGTGAATCCGTGTAGACGTAGTGAAGAAGCATCTCAAAGATGGCCGGCTCCATGTCAACAATCTCTATGCACTGTGTGTCCTTGTCCATCAACGGACCAAAGAGCTGAGCGTCGAAAACCGGGGACTGCGCGGCAAGCATGAACCGGTGCGCGCTGAACTCCTTGCCGCCCACGAGGAGCGTGACGTCGGCGCCCTTCCTGTCCTTGAGGGCGCGCTCCAGGCGGCCGGGCAGCTCCGCTGGAGGGTCCACGATAAGATTGCTCTTGCACTCCTCGTGTGGTTCTTTGATCACTGCGAGAACGCACCTTGTTGTTAGGAGGCGAGGTGACTATTTCAGCTTCGACATCTCCACGAATTTTCCAAAGCCCCAGGTATCATTTTCTTCCCCTGGAGAAAAGGTGCCCGATAACTGCCGAGTTGCTTGTACGTTGCCTTGATCGTCCAGCATGGTAAAGGTGACGTTTGTCATCACCACGTCCTTGGCCGGGCTGAGATAACACAAGAAGGCTGACGCCTTGCCGGCAGCGGCAGAGTCCTCGTCGTCTCCGTCTGGGTAGAACCTGACGTTCCAGTCGTAGCCGCTGACAGTGAACGTGCTCGAGCTAATGCACCTTCCGACGCCCATGCCCTCGAGCAGCAGGTAGTTGGTCACCTCGAAATCGTGTGTCACACCCTCCGTGACGCACCTCGACGACGTCCGGATGCCTTCGCGGTGATCAACTGCGGCGGCTAGTAGAAAACAGGGCATTAGTCCCGGTTCGTAAGGGCCTTTAGTCCCGGTTCTGTAACCAGGACTAAGAAATAGGGACTAAAGACCCCCATTTTTAGTCCCGGTCGTGGCTTCACGTGGCCGCTGCGCAGCGCTCAGGCAGGAGAACCTTTAGTCCCGGTTGGTAACACTAACCGGGACTAAAAGGCCGCCATACTATTTTTTTTAAAGGCCTGTTGAAGGAAATTAAAAAAATACACCCCGGCCCATGTACCGACTGCGGCCTAATCGGCCCATCCCGATAGGGGCAGACCTTTCGGCCGCACACGGCCCAAAGGCCCAACAGGGGCGGCAACAGAGTGCACAAGTCAGGCAGAGGCAAGTGTAAAGAGGAGTTCGGCAGATACGGGGAGGGCAGTATATAAGCAGGTGCGGACGCCCTTCCGTAGGCGAGGTGGGACTAAACTAGGGCGCACAGTCGGCGCTGTGCAGAGGAGCTTTAGTCCCGGTTGGTGTCTCCAACCGGGACTAACCATTTAAACCGGGACCGCTGCTTGCCGAGCCCCGGCCGGCGCCCTAGCCGCTCGAACCGGGACTAATGCTCACATTAATCCCGGTTCGTAATGTGACCGGGACTAATGTGTAGATCGAGCTTGAACCAAAGTCCTGTTTTCTACTGGTTGAAAGCGGCAGCGAGTAGGTCTTCCCGGCCAGTATCGGATCGAATCGATCGACGATCTCTCCTCCGGCAGTCACGGGGATGCACACATGTTACCTGGTGTTCCTTGTCTGATATATATATATATATCATTGCGATTCATGTATGATCCCAGCTAGGTGTGCCGTAAGCCCGTAACCTTCTCCAATTGCGTTCCGACTTCCAAGTCTAGTTAGTATTACCATCGCCTCCTTGGGTACGCCTTTGCTGTTGCGTTCCGACTTGGACACCTTCTCGGTGTTTTAGTTTCCATGTACGTTTGCTTCATGATTTTTCATGGTTTCTCGACGGACTGAAGCCACTGAAGGGATCTACTTATATTTATCAAAGTGCAGCTTCCGCGTGGAGAAGCAAACACCGATCAGTGGAACAGCGGATGGGTTTGTGTTTACTTGAAATACAGTTCGGCGAGCTTCTTCAGGGTCTGAGTCACGCTCGTGAACGGGTCGAACGCGACCGACGACTTCAGCTTCAGGTCCGGGAACTGGTTCGTCAGGGCCTCGTCCATCCCGGGCATGGACATCATCTGCGCAAGCTGGTCCGAGGAGACTTCGCAGTCCTGCGGTGTGTCCTTGATCTTGCTCGGGTCGTAGCCGAAGCCGGCGGCATATGACTTGTACTTCTCGATGAACTCCGGTCCAGGGTTTGGCGTTCTTGAGTATATCTGGTTCAGTGCCAGACAGATTATTTTCAGATCATGAGTGCATCAGATAGTTAGGTGACTTCAACAACACAAAGTATACACTAGAATCTACATTAAGATGGCAATATATTCTCGAGATGGTTAGACATGAGTAGTTTGTAGTACGAAGAAATTCAGTTCCCCACCTGAATAAAGCTGGTGTCCTTTGCTCCAGACACGACGGCATAATTGTCGTAGTCAGTCGCCAAGACATCATAGGGTAACTTGGGTATGAACGGGAGTGTCGGGAAGCGCAGGAAGCACTTGCTGCTGATCATCTCCTCCCTCTCGAGATCAGTCTCGGCACTAGCCATGTCCTCTTGAGACAGGCATTGCACCTTCCCCCGGATACCAGTGATATATCCATCGGGTGAACCATGGACACAGAATGTCTCCACCTTGATTGCACCCGCCTTCTCATCAAATGTATACACTCCCTGCAGCGCCAGCAACTTTCTGATCATATGATGCAAATAGCTTGCTTACGTTAATTCAGTTCGATACCAAGATGAGATATATTTTTTGGACATAATACAGACTATTCTGTCTTTCTCAGCAATAAAAAAAATCAGATTATACAGTATGAGGCTGCTGTCATTGCAGTACCTGAGTACAATGGCAGTCTTCTTGTCCCTGACCAGCGAACCCGCGTTTGAGCGATGCGACCTCGAACCACCTACCGGAGTAGCGAACAGGATCGAAGTTCTTGGCAGTCATGCCCTTCATCATCATCATCATCCCATCATCGGAAGGGCCGTCGAATTTCAGAGGAATGGCGCCTTTGTCGATGGCGGCCACCACCGCAACCTGGCACAAGCTCGGCTGGGCAAAGGTGTCTGCAGGAACAGCCTGGTCAACAAGAAGAGCGCATCGATACCATGTCGCAGGTCTCAACTGGCAACCTTACTAACTATCTCTGTTTTTTTCTGTCTATGAATCAACTATTTTTCTTGCTGAAATGGATAGTTTGGCAATGGCAAAGCAGATTTGTTCTCTGAGTTGTCTTTCTGAATTAGTTTAACTGGATCTGATGATAAGTTGGTATACGCAGGTACCTGACTAGGTGGAGAGATGAACACGAGAGACGCAGCAAGGCACGAGAGGACATGCTTGGATATCCCACTGTTCCTGACCGGCGCGCTCTCTTCCGCGGAGCATCTGAAATTCATGCGCGCAGCAGGGCCACATTTTCTCCTGCCAAGAAGAAGCATCGGAGGGGAAGCATACAGGTTTGTTAGGAACCGAAATCCGCGACCAATCCTATGCCTGTTAGAACTTTTCTATGTATGTATCATTTGCTGAATGTGAAATTCGTAGTACTATCATGTACAGAACAGAATGCAGCAACGCCAATCCAAAATCCAAAAAGCAGCACACATTGCAGCGACCGCAAACCCACCCTGATCTAGTCACGGCGGATCCATCCAACACTTATAGCGAAGAAACTAACCGAAGGAGCTCGCGCTGCTGCTACTGGTGGTCGGCGGTAGTACCTGGACGGGCGGGCAGGGCGCCAGGCCGCGAACGGGAAGGAGGGGGAACCCAGAAGCGGCAGGAGGGCCATGGCTCCGGGCGTCGGCGTCGGCGTCTGGTCGTCCGCGGTGTCGACGGACGGGGACGTTTTGTTGGGGTTCGCTTCGCGGTGGATTTCCTTTTCCCCACCATGATGTGGGCAGGTGGCGTTGGCAGCTTTGCTCGGGGAAGACGGTCGGTGGACGGTACGAGTCCGCCGGGGGAGCAGAGCAGAGCATCGTCATCCGGTGCCGCCCAATGGGCAGCCCCCACGTCCGCTCAAACGCTGGGCCCGCCAGGCCCTCTCCGTGTGTGTATCGAGCCCAGTGACTGGCCTGTCGAGTTAGCTGGACTCGTTATGTGGCTCCAAAGTGGCCCAGTTTTTTTTCGAGAGTAGGCCTAGACGTATCATATATATATATAGCTTTGTAGAAGGCAGAACTGCAAGTATAAGAAGACCACCACTCACTGCAAACAACGAGCGTAACATGGACACCACATCCGGACAAGTCCAATGACAACCACCAACGACCAAACAAAACTACAAAGGAAAAGAGCATGCCCTAACTGAGAACAACACAGCGCCTCGACCTACGCCGGGCACCTCCGAAGACCACCTGCTCCACTGAACTTTGCTTGTTGATGCACCATCCACCCTGTATGCCTAAGAGAAGGTGGCAAGTGGATACCACGGGTGCCATCACCGCTGGCCCGACAAAAAGCCGTGCAAGATTTTCATCCGATCATCGTACATCTCCACACCTCGAAGGAATTGGGCAGTACCGTCCATGTAGCCTCGCACCGCTACCACCGCATCACCTCACCATTGTAGCCGGAAAGCCGAGGACCGCCGACAGACCGCACGACAGAGAGAAGCGCGGCCCAACAAACACCTTCAACCTGGCCGAAGAACAACAACCACACCCAACACCTCCGGCAAGGGCCAGGACCGTCCGCGGCGGTCATCACCCGCTCCATTGTAAAACATCACAAGACAATCTACATCATCATGAAGCATTAAGGAGGATTCAATCCTACAGTTCATCAAGAGGGACAAGACAAGAAGTCCACGAGTATCCGCATCAACCCTACGCACAGACCCTGCTCCATTACAAGGATTGATGTGGTTGTTGGTGATAAGTCAAATCACCTACCATCACCACTCACTGCAACAAAATATGTTAATACGTGACAGTTTCAATCCGTCACGGACCTGCGCGCTCGAGTGCCCCTCAGGGTCCAAGGATAACCAACCGTGTAGGAGATATGCCCTAGAGGCAATAATAAATGTTATTGTTTATCTCCATGTTCATAATTATGTTTATGTTCCATGCTATAACTGCTATGGTTCTCGAGTCTACAATAACCACGAGGCTCGGAGGAAGACTCATATGCACGTGTGGAATAATAAACGGTAAAATGTATTCCTAGTCTGGCCTCTAAGACTAGCTCAAGTGTTGCATGATGGTTCTGTTTTCCTGATCATGGGCATGACTATGCCGGCAACTTTGAGGGCACAATGTTAGGAGAACACTTGTGTTGAATCGACCCGAATTGATGTTATACTATGAGATACATTCGTCACAAGTTAATGGTTAATAACACAGAGAAAGTTTACGTTTGCATAATTCCTTAGACCATGAGAGTATCGAGTTTCTTCATGCTTGATTCATGAACTTTGGGGGTTTGTTAAACGTCATTCGTAACTGGGTGGCTATTACGGCGGCTTACGGGTTCATGGGAAAGTATGTCAAGTAACTTGATATCTCAAGATTGGGATTTGCTCCTCTGACGATGGAGAGATATCTTTGGGGCCTCTCGGTGTTACAGTATCCACCATCGTCTGGCCAGACACAATGTGATTTGATCACAGGGATGTCGGAACACGGGAACGAGAAAAGAGAACAAAACCGGTAACGAGGTATCTGGCATAGTGGACAAGTTGTTGTTCCACGGGGATGCCGATAAATCTCACCTCGGGTATTTGTAACATATCGCGAAGCAACAGGAATAGCACACGGCAACAGGAGGTTCACTCGAATATTTATTCGTGTGGGTATAGGGGTCAATATGGGTGTCCACGGCTCCGATGTTGATCATTGATTGGAAAGTGTTTCGGTCATGTCTATACTTCACCGAACCTATAGGGTCACACGCTTAAGGGTCATCTATCTGCAGAATACTAGACAGGGAGTCTGAGAGAAAGTCACCGGAAAAGTTTCGGAGACAGCGGAAAAGTTTCGGAGAGAGAACACCGGAATAGTTTCGGTAAATTTGAAAAGTTGTTTCAGGGTATACCATTAAGTCAAATTGGTTTCGGCACACGTCTGGAAATTCTTGGAGGGTGCCAGAATTGTTCTGGAAACTTCTGGGATTTTTCCGAAGAAAAAACCGGAAATGTTCCGGAGCTGCCGAAACCGCTTTGGTTGCTTTTCGCAGATGAAAATCACTAATCCGGAATTGTTTCGGAACGCGTCCAAAATTATTTTAGTGGGTACTGGAAATGTTCTAAGACCTAAAGAAATATTTTCGGATTTAACGATCGCGGAAAAATGTTTCTGTGAATAGTGAAAGTGTTTTTTGGGTTACTTTAGGGAAAGCCACCTTTTAGGGCTTTTACCAAAAGGCTTCTAGAAGGGCTTGGGGACCAAGGAAGCCCATCATGGGGGGACCCACTAGGGGTGGCCGGCCAAGGAGTGGAGCTCCATGGAGCTCCACTTTCTTCCCCATAATGCCCTTTATGTGTGACATAAACCTTGGGTATTTTGGGTTTTTGTGAGCCACCCTACCCCTTGCATTTTCCTATAAATAGAGGTGGAGAGGAGCTCTCCACACTCACTCTTTCTCACATACACGTGCCATTGCAATGATCTGGCTTCTTCTCTCCCTCCCCGTGAAATAGTTTCGTAGAGCCGAAAGGCTGTCTGGGTTCCGATGGGAACTATTTCTGGACGGCGAAGCCCTGCCGGATAGATGACACCGTATGTGTGCAACCCCGTAGAGAGGGCGTAAGTTCGATCTTTTTTGCCCGAGGGGCTGTTCGAGAGTGCCTCCCGAAGGGCTGTCCGAGTGACCGTCCGAGTTTTGAGGGTCCTCCCGAAGGGCTGTCAAATATCTGGTTAAAACTTTACGGTTGGTAACGTAATGTGAGGATTGTCCTCAAGAGTGCCGAGAAGGACTTTGTCCTATCGCATGCTTTTGGTATTCTCCCGCTAATGCTATGGATAATGTGACTCTCGTCCTTCGATCCAAAAGCTAGAATTCCGTTACGGTCAAGTGCAATATGTTTGTTTCCATGAGACCCGAACTTCAAAAGTTTGGGATAGCTATGTGATATTCATGGAACTGAAAATTAGTTTCAGATACAAACAAAGGCTAGAAGATATGGGATATCCAAAGCAATGTTTGTTTTGCAAATTATTAGTAAAGTGTTTACTATGCATTTGACTGATAAGAGAGGGATCCAGAAGAACGCCTATCATATGACGAAGGTGAATAAAACAACAACTTAAAGAGAAAGGAAATGTACAAAGGGTGTTAGTGTGACTTACACACCTAGGAAGTCCGGGGCTAACGCCACTCTTAAGTTGAGTGCTTCTTCTGAGAGTAGGAGAAATACTGAAAGTTAAACTGTTAGAAGTATAAAGGCAAAAAGAGAGAAGACTGGAATGTCCAGCTCATGTATGAAAGTCATACAAGCTATTGATGTATAGAAGGCTGGTCAAAGAAATAGTTCTTGAGAATTGTGATTAAATTGTTAGTCACTAATTATTGGGTATTGTGAGTTGATCACAAAGATACCCGCTCGATTGCATTCTGCTGTGACTCGATGCAAGAACTACTACGGCCTAAAAGTCTTGCCGGAGTGAGGTTTAGATATGCGCTGGGAACATAGTAAGAGTTGCTATACTCGGTACATTACTTATGTATTTATTTTCATAATTCATTTTAGAGTTTTTATACACTCTAGCCCATTGCATAAAGTATCTTGCAAGAAGGTTGTTCATAAGAGAACTTTTGATGTTCGGTGTTATGAATAACATAAGGGCCATGCTTCCATCATGGATGGGATGTATGTTATGAATATTGATAATAATATATTACCTCCGTATTTACTTTCATAATTCATTTTAGAGTTTTACACACTCTAGCCCATTGCATAATGTTTGTTGCAAAAGGGTTGTTCATAAAAGAACAATTGTTGTTCAGTGTTATGAATAACATAAGGGCCATTCTTCCATCATGAATGGGGTGTATATTATGAATATTGATGGTAATATGATACATTCATAACACTGACGCTAAATGTCGCAAGACTAAGAGAATACCACACATGTGTGGCACTGCATTTGGTCACATTGGAGAAACCCGCATGGAGAAATTCCATAATGATGGATTTTGAAGTTGTTTGATTATGAATCATCTGACACTTGCAACTTTCCTCCGAAAAGTGAAGTGACTGAAATACCGTTCACAGGCCATAAGGACCGAGCAACGAACTTATTGGTGATCATACATTTTGATGTATGTAGTCCGATAAATGTTATTGCTAGCAGTGGATTTATCTATCTTCATAAATGACTCAAGTAGATATATGGATATTTACTTGATGAGACGTAAGTCTGGATCTTTTGAAATCATCCATAAGGTTTTCAAAAATGAAGTAGAAATTATTGTAAAAAGAAAATTTTGTTTCTGCAAACTAGATTGCCGAAAGGAATTTTTGAGTTACAAGTTTAGCGAATGTCTGATGAGTTGTGAAAAGAGTTTCATAACTTACACCTCACGGAGCACCACTTTGAGTGGAATATCCGTGAAGATGTAATCAAACCATTTATGACATGGTAAGATCAAAGATGACATAAATCAATTTGCCATTATCCCTTTTAAAAGTAATGCTTTAGAGACTGCAGCTTTTGCACTGAAAAGAGCACCATCAGATCTGTTGAAATGACTCCATGGTATGGTACACCCAACCATGTTATGTCTTGATGTCTACTACACAACTTATTCTTGTAGACTCGTGTTGGGCCTCCAAGCGCGGAGTTTTGTAGGACAGTAGCAATTTTCCCTCAAGTGAATGACCTAAGGTTTATCAATCCGTGGGAGGCGTAGGTTGAAGATGGTATCTCTCAAACAACCCTGCAACCAAATACAAGAAATCTCTTGTGTCCCCAACACACCCAATACAATGGTAAATTGTATAGGTGCACTAGTTCGGCGAAGAGATTGTGATAAAAGTGTAGTATGGATAGTAGATATAGGTTTTTGTAATCTGAAAATATAAAAACAGCAAGGTAGCAAGTAACAAAAGTGAGCACAAATGGTATTGCAATGCTTAAAAACAAGGCCTAGGGTTCATACTTTCGCTAGTGCAATCTCTCAACAATGCTAATATAATTGGATCATATAACCATCCCTCAACGTGCGATAAAGAATCACTCCCAAGTTTCTATTAGCGGAGAACATAAGATAGAAATTGTTTGTAGGGTACGAAACTGTTGGGGAACGTTGCATGGGAAACAAAAATTTTCCTACGCACATGCAAGATCTATCCATGGTGATGAGCATCTACGAGAGGGAGAGTGAATCTACATACCCTTGTAGATCGCTAAGCGGAAGCGTTTAAGAAACGCGGTTGATGTAGTCGAACGTCTCCGCGATCCAAATCGCAAGTCGTCCCTCGATCCGATCACGAACTAGCGCCGAACGGACGGCACCTCCGCGTTCAACACACGTACGGCTTGATGACGCCTTCACCTCCTCGATCCAGCGAGCGATGGTGAAGTAGTGGTTGAGTTCCAGCAGCACGACGGCGTGATGATGGTGGTGAGGAACAATCTCTGCAGGGCTTCGCCAAGCGCTACGGAGATTATGAAGGAGGAACTAGAGGGTTAGGGTTGCCGCACACGGCTTGGGGAAATCTTGATGTATCCCGTGTGCTAGCCCTGCCCCTCTATTTATATGTTGAGCCTTGGGGTCTAAACTTGGAGTAAAAGCCTCCTCCAGGTCGGTTTTGCCCGCACAAGGTCGGTTTGGCCCGCAGGGAAAGAGTCCAACTCGGATCCCTGCCGAACCGTGCACAGCCGCGCACAAGCGGTAGTACCGCTTCACACAAGCGGTAGTACCGCTCGGGCGGTAGTACCGCTTCACCAAGCGGTAGTACCGCTTACGCGGCAGCAAAACTACTTTTGCACTTTCCAATACCTCGTGGGCTTTATCCCTTTGGCTCATATAAAGTGTTGCTGCACCCGAACACTTCGGTAAACATCCGGAACCCCTTCCGGTGAATTCCGGAACCCTTCCAGAGATCAAAACACTATTATCACATATATCAATCTTTACCTCCGGACTATTCCGGAGATCCTCGTCATGTCCGGGATCTTATCCGGGACTCCGAACAACCTTCGGTCACCAACAAAATAACTCAACTATACTAATCGTCACCAAACGTTAAGTGTGTAGACCCTGCGGGTTCGAGAACTATGTAGACATGACCGAGACACCTCTACGATCAATAACCAATAGCGGGACCTGGATGCCCATATTGGCTCCTACATATTCTACGAAGATCTTTATCGGTCGAACCTCTATGTCAAGGATTCAGTTAATCCCGTATGCTGTTCCCTTTGTTCTTCGGTATGTTACTTGCCCGAGATTCGATCGTCGGTATCTCTATACCTAGTTCAATCTCGTTACCGGCAAGTCTCTTTACTCGTTCCGTAATACAAGATCTCGTGGCTAACACTTTAGTCACATTGCTTGCAAGGCTCATTGTGATGTTGTATTACCGAGTGGGCCCTGAGATACCTCTCCGTCACACAGAGTAACAAATCCCAGTCTTGATCCATGCCAACCAACAGACACCCTCGGAGATACCTGTAGAGCACCTTTATAGTCACCCAGTTACGTTGCGACGTTTGATACACACAAGGTACTCCTCCGATGTCAGGGAGTTGCATGATCTCATGGTCATAGGAACAGATACTTGACATGCAGAAAACAATAGCAATAAACTGACACGATCAAATGCTACGTTCTTAGTTTGGGTCTTGTCCATCACATCATTCTCCTAATGATGTGATCCCATTATCAAATGACATCTCATGTCAATGGCTAGGAAACCTTAACCATCTTTGATCAACAAGCTAGTCAACTAGAGGCTTACTAGGGACACAGTGTTGTCTATGTACCCACACATGTATTTGAGTTTCCAATCAATACAATTATAGCATGGATAATAAACGATTATCATGAACAAGGAAATATAATAATAACCAATTTATTATTGCCTCTAGGGCATATTTCCAACAGTCTCCCACTTGCACTAGAGTCAATAATCTAGTTCACATTACTATGTGATTTACATTGTAATGAATCGAACACCCATGCAGTTCTGGTGTTGTTCATGTTTAGCCCTTGGAAGAGGTTTAGTCATCGGATCTGCAACATTTAGATCCGTGTGTACTTTGCAAATATTTATGTCGTCCTCCTTGATGTAATCGCGGATGGAATTGAAACGTCGCTTTATGTGTCTGGTCCTCTTGTGAAATCTTGGTTCCTTGGCTAGAGCAATGGCACCAGTATTATCACAAAACAGAGTCATTGGGTTAAGCGCACTAGGCACTACTCCAAGATCTGTCATGAACTCCTTCATCCAGACACCTTCCTTCGCCGCCTCCGAGGCAGCGATGTACTCCGCTTCGCATGTAGAATCTGCTACCATGCTTTGCTTGGAACTGCACCAGCTAACCGCACCCCCATTAAGAATAAATACGTATCCGGTTTGCGACTTAGAGTCATCCGGATCAGTGTCAAAGCTTGCATCGACGTAACCCTTTACGACGAGCTCTTGATCACCTCCATAAACGAGAAACATGTCCTTAGTCCTTTTCAGGTACTTCAGGATATTCTTGACCGCCGTCCAGTGTTCCATTCCTGGATCACTTTGAAACCTTCCGACCATACTTATGGCAAGGCTGACATCGGGTCTTGTGCACAGCATTGCATACATGATAGAGCCTATGGCCGAAGCATAGGGGATGACACTCATCTTTTCTCTATCTTCTGCAGTCACTGGGCATTGAGTCTTACTCAACTTCACACCTTGCAATACAGGCAAGAACCCCTTCTTGGACTGATCCATTTTGAACTTCTTCAAAACTTTGTCAAGGTATGTGCTTTGTGAAAGTCCTATCAAACGTCTCGATCTATCTCTATAGATCTTGATGCCTAATATGAAAGCAGCTTCTCCTAGGTCCTTCATTGAAAAACTCTTGTTCAAATATTCCTTTATGCTCTCCAGCATTTCTATATTGTTTCCAATCAGTAATATGTCATCCACATGTAATATTAGAAACGCTATAGAGCTCCCACTCACTTTCTTGTAAATACAAGCTTCTCCGTAAACTTGTATAAACTCGAACGCTTTGATCACCTCATCAAAACAAAGATTCCAACTCCGAGATGCTTGCACCAGTCCATAAATGGATCGCTGGAGTTTGCAAACTTTGCCAGCATTCTCTGGATCGACAAAACCTTCTGGTTGCATCATATACAACTCTTCCTTAAGGTAACCGTTAAGGAACGCTGTTTTGACATCCATCTGCCAAATTTCATAATCGAAAAAGGCAGCTATTGCTAACATGATTCTGACGGACTTAAGCATCGCTACGGGTGAGAAGGTCTCATCGTAGTCAACTCCTTGAACTTGTGAAAAACCCTTTGCCACAAGTCGAGCTTTATAGACGGTGACATTACCGTCCGCGTCCGTCTTCCTCTTAAAGATCCATTTGTTCTGAATGGCCTTACGCCCTTCAGGTAATACTTCCAAAGTCCATACTTTGTTTTCATACATGGATCCCATCTCGGATTTCATGGCCTCTAACCACTTCTCGGAATCCGGGCCCATCATCGCTTCTCCATAGCTCGTAGGTTCATCGTTGTCTAACAACATGACCTCTAAGACAGGGTTGCCGTACCACTCGGGAGCAGTACGCGTCCTTGTCGACCTACGAGGTTCGATAGCAACTTGATCCAAAGTTTCATGATCATCATCATTAACTTCCTCTTCAGCTAATGTAGGCTCCACAGAAACAACTTTCTGCGCTGCGCTACTCTCAGGTTGAAGTAAAGGTTCAACAACCTCATCAAGTTCTATCTTCCTCCCACTCAATTCTTTCGAGAGAAACTCTTTCTCAAGAAATGTTCCGTTTTTAGCGACAAACACTTTGCCCTCGGATCTGAGGTAGAAGGTATACCCAATTGTCTCTTTTGGGTATCCTATGAAGACGCATTTCTCCGCTTTGGGTTCCAGCTTTTCAGGCTGAAGCTTTTTGACATAAGCATCACATCCCCAAACTTTAAGAAACGACAGCTTTGGCTTCTTGCCAAACCAAAGTTCATATGGCGTTGTCTCAACGGATTTCGATGGTGCCCTATTTAAAGTGAATGCAGCTGTCTCTAATGCATAACCCCAAAACGATAGTGGCAAATCGGCAAGAGACATCATAGATCGCACCATATCCAATAAGGTTCGATTACGACGTTCGGACACACCATTACGCTGTGGTGTTCCAGGCGGTGTCAATTGTGAAACAATTCCACACTGTCTTAAGTGACTGCCAAACTCATAACTCAGATATTCTCCTCCTCGATCAGATCGTAGGAATTTAATCTTCTTGTTACGATGATTCTCAACTTCACTCTGAAATTGTTTGAACTTTTCAAATGTTTCAGACTTATGTTTCATTAAGTAAATATACCCATATCTACTTAAGTCATCAGTGAAGGTGAGAAAGTAACGATAACCACCGCGCGCCTCAATACTCATCGGACCACACACATCAGTATGTATGATTTCCAATAAGTCACTTGCCCGTTCCATTGTTCCAGAGAACGGCGTTTTAGTCATCTTGCCCATGAGGCATGGCTCACATGTGTCAAGTGATTCAAAATCAAGTGACTCCAAAAGTCCATCAGCATGGAGCTTCCTCATGCGTTTTACGCCAATATGACCTAAACGGCAGTGCCACAAGAAAGTGGTATTATCATTATCAATTCTACATCTTTTGGCATCAATGTTATGAACATGTGTATCATTACTATCGAGATTCAATAAGAACAAACCCCTCACATCGGGTGCATGACCATAAAAGATATTACTCATATAAATAGAACAACCATTATTCTCTGATTTAAATGAGTAACCGTCTCGCAATAAACAAGATCCAGATATAATGTTCATGCTTAACGCAGGCACCAAATAACACTTATTTAGGTTCATCACTAATCCCGACGGTAATCGAAGAGCGAGCGTGCCGACGGCGATCACATCAACCTTGGAACCATTTCCCACGCGCATCGTCACTTCGTCCTTTGCCAGCCTCCGTCTATTCCGCAGTTCCTGTTTTGAGTTGCAAATATGAGCAACCGCACCGGTATCAAATACCCAGGCACTACAACGAGAGTTGGTAAGGTACACATCAATAACATGTATATCATATATACCTTGTTTGTTGTTGGCCGCCTTCTTGTCAGCCAAATACTTGGGGCAATTCTGCTTCCAGTGTCCAGTTCCCTTGCAATGAAAACACACAGTTTCTGGTTTGGGTCCAGCCTTGGGTTTTTTCACGAGAGGAGCAACTGCTTTGCCACTCTTCTTGGAGTTACCCTTCTTACCCTTGCCATTTTTCTTGAAACTAGTGGTTTTATTGACCATCAACACTTGATGCTCCTTCTGAATTTCAGACTCAGCGGCTTTCAGCATCGCAAACAGCTCGGCGACTGACTTGTTCATCCCGTGCATGTTATAGTTCAACACGAAGCTCTTGTAGCTAGGTGGCAATGATTGAAGAACTCTGTCAGTGATAGCCTCTGGCGGAAGGGGCATCCCTAACTCAGCCAGACGGGTGGAGTACCCAGACATTCTGAGCACGTGATCACTGATAGACCCGTTCTCCTCCATCTTGCAAGCATAGAACTTATCGGAGATCTCATATCTCTCGATCCGGGCATTCTTCTGAAAGATAAACTTCAACTCCTGGAACATCTCATATGCTCCATGACGTTCAAAACGTCTTTGAAGTCCCGGTTCTAAGCCATACAACATTGCACATTGAACTATTGAGTAATCATCAGAACGAGCCTGCCAGGCGTTCACAACGTCTAGAGACTCAACTGGAGCGGGTGGATCACCAAGCGGTGCATCAAGGACATAAGCCTTCTGGGAAGCCGTAAGGATAATCCTTAGATTACGGGCCCAGTCCACAAAGTTACTTCCATCATCTTTCAACTTAGCTTTCTCTAGGAACGCATTAAAATTCAGGGGTGCTACTGCGCGAGCCATGATCTACAACATAAATATAGCAAAGACAACTTAGACTATTGTTCTAGATAATGAGTTTAGTTAATCATATTACTTAAAAACTCCCACTCAAATTGACATCCCTCCGGTCATTCGAGTGTAACATGATCCAAATCCACCAACTCAAGTCCGATCATCACGTGAGTTGAGGTGGTTTCAATGGTGAACATCTTCATGTTGATCATATCTACTATATGACTCATATTCGACCTTTCGGTCTCTTGTGTTCCGAGGCCATGTCTGTACATGCTAGGCTCGTCAAGTTTAACCCGAGTGTTCCGCGTGTGCAACATGGCTTGCACCCGTTGTATGTGAACGTGGAGTCTATCACACCCGATCATCACGGCGTGTCTCGAAACGACGAACTTTCGCAACGGTGCACACTCGGGGAGAACACAATTTATCTTGAAATTTAAGTGAGGGATCACCTTATAATGCTACCGTCGTCCTAAGAAAAATAAGATGCATAAAAGGATTAACATCACATGCAAATCATAAGTGACATGATATGGCCATGAACTTGTGCTTTTGATCTCCATCTCCAAAGCACCGGCATGATCTCCATCGTCACCGGCATGACACCATGATCTCCATCATCTTGATCTCCATCAACGTGTCGCCATAAGGTTGTCGCGCCGACTGTTGCTTCCACGACTATTGCTAACGTTTAGCGATAAAGTAAAGCATTACATAGCGCTTAATGATTGACACGCAGGTCATACAATAATTAAAGACAACTCTATGGCTCCTGCCAGTTGCCGTACTCATCGACATGCAAGTCGTGATATTCTATACAACACATGATCATCTCATACATCACATATATCTCATCATGTAATTGGCCATATCACATCACATCATACCCTGCAAAAACAAGTTAGACGTCCTCTAATTGTTGTTGCAAATTTTACGTGGCTGCTACGGGTTTGCAAGAACCGTTCTTACCTACGCAAAACCACAACGTGGTGTAGTGATTGCCTTTTGATCTTCTAAAAGAACCCTCTTCATTGAAATCGATTCAACTAAAGTGAGAGAGACAGACACCCGCTAGCCATCTTTATGCAACGAAGTTACATGTCAGTTGAAGGAACCTGTCTCGCGTAAGTGTACGCGTAATGTCGGTCCGGGCCGCTTCATCTCACAGTACCGCCGAATCAAATATCAACTAGTAACGGCAAGCAATATGTATACACCCACGCCCACAACTCGTTTGTGTTCTACTCGACATCTCATCTACGCATAGACCTGGCTCTGATACCACTGTTGGGGAACGTTGCATGGGAAACAAAAATTTTCCTACGCACATGCAAGATCTATCCATGGTGATGAGCATCTACGAGAGGGAGAGTGAATCTACATACCCTTGTAGATCGCTAAGCGGAAGCGTTTAAGAAACGCGGTTGATGTAGTCGAACGTCTCCGCGATCCAAATCGCAAGTCGTCCCTCGATCCGATCACGAACTAGCGCCGAACGGACGGCACCTCCGCGTTCAACACACGTACGGCTTGATGACGCCTTCACCTCCTCGATCCAGCGAGCGATGGTGAAGTAGTGGTTGAGTTCCAGCAGCACGACGGCGTGGTGATGGTGGTGAGGAACAATCTCTGCAGGGCTTCGCCAAGCGCTACGGAGATTATGACGGAGGAACTAGAGGGTTAGGGTTGCCGCACACGGCTTGGGGAAATCTTGATGTATCCCGTGTGCTAGCCCTGCCCCTCTATTTATATGTTGAGCCTTGGGGTCTAAACTTGGAGTAAAAGCCTCCTCCAGGTCGGTTTTGCCCGCACAAGGTCGGTTTGGCCCGCAGGGAAAGAGTCCAACTCGGATCCCTGCCGAACCGTGCACAGCCGCGCACAAGCGGTAGTACCGCTTCACACAAGCGGTAGTACCGCTCGGGCGGTAGTACCGCTTCACACAAGCGGTAGTACCGCTCGGGCGGTAGTACCGCTTCACCAAGCGGTAGTACCGCTTACGCGGCAGCAAAACTACTTTTGCACTTTCCAATACCTCGTGGGCTTTATCCCTTTGGCTCATATAAAGTGTTGCTGCACCCGAACACTTCGGTAAACATCCGGAACCCCTTCCGGTGAATTCCGGAACCCTTCCGGAGATCAAAACACTATTATCACATATATCAATCTTTACCTCCGGACTATTCCGGAGATCCTCGTCATGTCCGGGATCTTATCCGGGACTCCGAACAACCTTCGGTCACCAACAAAATAACTCAACTATACTAATCGTCACCAAACGTTAAGTGTGTAGACCCTGCGGGTTCGAGAACTATGTAGACATGACCGAGACACCTCTACGATCAATAACCAATAGCGGGACCTGGATGCCCATATTGGCTCCTACATATTCTACGAAGATCTTTATCGGTCGAACCTCTATGTCAAGGATTCAGTTAATCCCGTATGCTGTTCCCTTTGTTCTTCGGTATGTTACTTGCCCGAGATTCGATCGTCGGTATCTCTATACCTAGTTCAATCTCGTTACCGGCAAGTCTCTTTACTCGTTCCGTAATACAAGATCTCGTGGCTAACACTTTAGTCACATTGCTTGCAAGGCTCATTGTGATGTTGTATTACCGAGTGGGCCCTGAGATACCTCTCCGTCACACAGAGTAACAAATCCCAGTCTTGATCCATGCCAACCAACAGACACCCTCGGAGATACCTGTAGAGCACCTTTATAGTCACCCAGTTACGTTGCGACGTTTGATACACACAAGGTACTCCTCCGATGTCAGGGAGTTGCATGATCTCATGGTCATAGGAACAGATACTTGACATGCAGAAAACAATAGCAATAAACTGACACGATCAAATGCTACGTTCTTAGTTTGGGTCTTGTCCATCACATCATTCTCCTAATGATGTGATCCCGTTATCAAATGACATATCATGTCAATGGCTAGGAAACCTTAACCATCTTTGATCAACAAGCTAGTCAACTAGAGGCTTACTAGGGACACAATGTTGTCTATGTACCCACACATGTATTTGAGTTTCCAATCAATACAATTATAGCATGGATAATAAACGATTATCATGAACAAGGAAATATAATAATAACCAATTTATTATTGCCTCTAGGGCATATTTCCAACAGAAACCACCTCAAAGTTATCCTTTCCGATCAATTTATTGAGCTATTCCTATAAGTGTCACAAACAGACCTAGAGTTCGTACTAAAATAACACCATATGATACACATCAACCAAATCTAATGTTACCTAGATACTCCAATATCACCACAAGTATCCGTGAGTTGATTATATGATATGCATCAAACAACTTCATAATCATGATATTCAATCCACACAAAGAACTCCAAGGAGCACCCCAAAGTTTCTATCGGAGAAAAGATAATGAAAACATGCATCAACCCCTATGCATAGATTACCCCAATGTCACCGCGGGGATCCGCGAGTTGAATGCCAAAACATATATCAAGTGAATCAATATAATACCCCATTGTCACCACGGGTATTCATATGCAAGACATACATCAAGTGTTCTCAAATCTGAAATATTCAATTCGACAATAACGAAACCTCAAAGGGAAAAGATTCGATTCATCACAACAAAGATAGAGAGGGAAGAAACACCATATGATCCAACTATATTAACAAAGCTCGCGATACATCCAGATCGTGCCATGTCAAGAACACGAGAGAGAGAGATCAAACACATAGCTACTAGTACATACCCTCAGCCCCGAGGGTGAACTACTCCCTCCTCGTCATGGAGACCGCCGGGATGATGAAGATGGCCTCCGGTGATGATTTCCCCCCTCCGGTAGGGTGCCGGAAAAGGGCTGTAGATGGTATTTCGATGGTACAGAGGCTTGTGGCGGCGGAGTCGAAGTTCTAGGGTTATTTCTGGGGGTTTCTCCATTTATAGGATTTTTCAGCGTTGGAATCACGTCAAGATGGGCTAAGATGGGCCCATGAGGCACATGGGCATGCCACCTCCCCCCCTGGCGCGCCCCGGTGCCTTGTGGGCACCTCGTGGCTCTTCTGGTCCTTCCACGAAGCTTCTAGTGTCTCTTTTGTTCCAAAAAAAATCGTCAAAAAGTTTCAGCTCATTTGGAGAACTTTTATTTCTGCACAAAAACAACACCACAGTAGTTCTGCTGAAAACAGCGTCAGTCCGGGTTAGTTCTAATCAAATCATACCAAAACCATATAGAATTGTTATAAACATGGCATGAATACTTCATAAATTATAGATACGTTGGAGACGTATCAGCATCCCCAAGCTTAATTCCTGCTCGTACTCGAGTAGGTAAATGATAAAAGAAATAATTTATGAAGTGTGAATGCTAGCATAGTGCATAAGTTTGATCAATGATAATTTCAATCACTTTTCCTAGCATCATAACAACAACTTTTTCTCATAAACCTCATCATGATAAAGTAGCAATTAAAAACAGAAATTTTGATGTGGAATGCTACCTATCACAATCATCATATAATCTTTTCTTTTGTTGCATGGACACTTGGACTTGAATGATTCTTAGCAATAGTCTATAATTTGACATGAAGACATAAATACTCAAGCATACTAACAAACAACCATGTCTTTCAAAATATCAATGCTAAAGAAAGTTATCCCTAGCCCATTATGCTCAATCATTGATCCATTCATGAAACACACTCAATATTAGCTACATCCAATGCACAAGTATGACAATAGTGCTCTCTGGTTGGTGCTTTATAAGAGAAGATGGAGACTCAAAATAAAAATAAAAATTGCATAAAAGTAAATAGATAGGCCCTTCGCAGAGGGAAGCAGAGATTTGCTAATGTGCCAGAGCTCAAGGCTTAAATTAGAGAGATAAATTTTTTGGGAGGCATGCTTTTCCTATCAACGAAAACGAACAAGAATTCCCAATATCTTCCATGCTAGATACATTATAGGCGGTTCCCAAACAGAAAATAAAGTTTATTCCTTTTCCACCATTCTTTCACAATCCATGGCTAGCCGTATCCACGGGTGCCCTCCATACCAACACTTTCCAAGGAATTTATTATTATCATCATATAAGATTTTTCATTTCATTTCATTTCGGGACTGGGCATCCCTATTACCTACCACACTCTCGTGCAATGACAAGTGAATAAACACTCATCGTGAGAATAACCCACCTAGCATGAAAAATATTGGCCACCCCTTCCGCCTCATGAGCGGTACGGGCACACAAAACAGAAAAATTATTTTGAAAATTAGAGTTGGCACACGCAAATTTACTTGGAACGGCATGGAAATACCGCATATAGGTAGGTATGGTGGACTCATCTAGCACAACTTGGGTTTAAAGAGTTTGGATGCACAAGCAGTAGTTCCGCTTAGTACAAATGAAGGCTAGCAAAAAGATTGAGAAGCAACCGACCAAAAAGCGAAAACGGTCATAAACATGCATTGAACATAACTAACACTGAATAATGCATCATAAGTAGGATATAACTTCGTTGCATAACTATTGACTTTCTGTGCATGCATAGGGAATCACAAATCTTAACACTAATATTCTTACTAAATCACAATTACTCACTAACATGACTCACATATTATCATCTCCATATCGCAAAACTATTGCAAGGAATCAAACTTATCATATCCAATGATCTTTCATGTAAGTTTTTTATTATATCCCTCTTGAATATTCATCACTTTGGGACCAAATTCATATCTTAAGCATATTGCCATTACTATTGTCAACTCTCAAAATAATATAAGTGAAGCATGAGAGTGTATGTATTTCTTCAAAACATAATCACCACCGTGCTCACAAAGATATAAGTGAAGTACTAGAGCAAATGGCAAACTACTCCAAAAAGATATAAGTGAAGATCAAATGAGTAGTTAAGTAAATAGGTAGCTATGTGAGGATTCTCTCTCATTTAAGATTTCAGATCTTGATAATTTTATTCAAAAAAACAAACAAAACGAAAATAAAAGGACACTCCAAGAATAGCACATAACATGTGAACAAGTAAAAACTTAGGCTAACCGATAGGTGTTGATGAAGAAAGGTGGGATGCCAACCGGGGCATCCCCAAGCATAGTTGCTTGAGACTTCTTAGAATAAATACTTGGGATACCGGGCATCCCCAAGCTTGAGCTCTTGTGTCTCCTTAATTCCTCTCATATCATGGTTTCCCTAAATCTCAAGAACTTCATCCACACAAAACTCAACAAGAACTCGTGAGATAAGTTAGTATAAATCAACTCAAAACCTTGACATTCTCTACTGTAAAAAATCACTAAAATTATAATTAAAAATTGAATACTAAATGCCTCTGCATATTTAATACTCCTATCCTCAAATAGAAACATTAAACAAGCAAACATATGCAAACAATGCAACTATAACAGCAATCTGCCAAAACAGAACAGTCTGTAAAAGGGGAATAAGAATCCATACTTCCCTAACTCCAAAAATTCTGAAAAATTACCACGTGATAGAGAACTCATGCATGCTTACCGTGTAAAAATTTCAGATTTTTATCATGTTATGACTATTCAGGAATATTCTGGACATAACAGAAAACTTTCTGTTTTCAAACAGCAACACATGAACTTGCAAACTGAGCATGATAAAGGCTATAATTGGCATTTTATTGAACTAGAAGATACAAAACATGATTATTGATAACAGAAAGCAAATCTCAACAAAAGAAAATGATGCTCCAAGCACAACTCATATTATGTGACGAATAAAAATATAGCTCCAAGTGAGGTTACCGATAATGTTGAAGACGAAAGAGGGGATGCCTTCCGGGGCATCCCCAAGCTTAGTTGCATGGGTATTCCTTGAATATTACCTTGGGGTGCGTTGGGCATCCCCAAGCTTAGGGTCTTGCCGCTCCTTATTCTCCTCATATCGATATCTCACCCAAAACTTGAAAACTTCAATCACACAAAACTTAACGGAACTTTGTGAGATAGGTTAATATGATAGAAATAAATCATCCACTTAGGTACTGTCAAGACAAGTTTCATAATTGTTCTCACATAATTCATACTGTATTCTATCATTTCCACAATTTATATTACTCAATATAAGCTATGGAAACACTAAAACAAGCAAACTATGCACCGAAAACAGAATCTGTCAAAAACAGAATAGCGTGTAGTAAGCGATTTAAAAACCATACTTCTGTACCTCCAAAAATTCTGAAAAATTAGGGAAACGTAAAAAATATGTAACCCAATACTGTGTAAAAAATTTAGAATTTTTTCACGCCCCAGTACAGAATAGAAATTCCAGCACTGGACGCAAAAGTTTCTGTTTTTGCACAGAATCAATTCAACAAGCATCCAGACTATCCCAAAGGCTTTACTTGGCACATTATTGAAACAAAACATATAAAACATGATTACTACAGTAGATTAATCATGTGGACACACAAAAATAGTAGGTATAAGTATTGGGCTGTCTCCCAACAAGCGCTTTTCTTTAATGCCTTTTTGCTAGGCATGATGATTTTAATGATGCTCACATAAAAAGTGAAGAATTGAAACATAACGGGAGCATCATGAATCATATGTTCCTCTCTCATAATAATTTTCAGTAGAATCATGAATTGATTCATCAATATAGCTATCATATAAAGCATTCTTTTCATTATCCACAAGCATAGAATTTTTATTACTCTCCACACAAGCAATTTTCTTCTCATTCATAATAGTGGGAGTATAGTATGAAACTCGCATACTATAAATTGTTTCCACATTAAGAGAGTAATGTTCAGAAAAAGGGTAATCATAATTATGACAAGTTTTATAAATATAATCATCACTACTTTTTATAACATAAATATCATCACAATAATCATCATAAGTAGGAGGCATGCAATCATCATAACAAATTTGATCATTCAAAGTAGGGGGACTAAAAAGATCATCTTCATTAAGCATAGCATCCCCAAGCTTGGGACAAACATTAATTGTAGCAAATAAATTCTCAAACATGTCATTCTCATCAAACATAGCATCCCCAAGCTTGTGGCTTTGCATATTATAAGCATAATCACTTTCATCATTAATAGTATGAATAGCACCAATAGTATAACAATTATCATCATAATTTTCCAAGTTGGTGCCATAAAGATTTTCAAGATCATAAGAAGTATCATTATCTTCCCAATCATAATCATCATAATGAGTAATAAGCATAATAAAATCATCCTCAATAGTTCCTTCGGACATTGTACCATAAGACAAAGAAGCAATATCATCATCAAGTATATAATCTTCCATAATTATTTTTGATTCACTCTCATGAGGCACAACAATAATAGGGGCAACATTATTTGGGAGGGATATTTTTTTACCTCTACTCTTTCTTCTTTTCTTCTTCTTCACCACATCATGTGTGGGTTTAATCAATTTTTCCGAGCTTCTTATTGATGAGATTGGTTGAATAGGAAGCTCCTCCTCGTCACCTATTTCATCATGAGAGACAATAGGAGGGAAAGTGGAAATCTTTACCCTTTCATTCGTGTTCCTTTTATATTATATTGGTTTTCCCATCTTTCTGTAGTTGGCAATATAAGCATTCTCATTGCAATTTACCATACAAAACATATAGATTTCCTCTAGATTAGTTTCAATGTTGTCTGTGAGAATGAATACTTCAAACCAACTATTTTTATGTGTCAATTCCTCACACCCCAAAAATAGATAAAGCTCATTATATAGTTCAAGGGCGGTCAAGTCATTACAATATTTAGTCATGATTCGATCATGAAAAAGTATGCATTGAAAATTAAGGTGACCAACTTTATTGCAAAGTTCACAAGTAATGAGATGAAGAGAGCATAATTTTGTAGCAAATTCATCTATCACTTTGAGCAAAAAATTGGTTCTATCATGTTTATGCTTCTTACAAAATCTATCATCCCTATAAGGCATGTCTTCATAAACTTTATGCACTCCACAAAAATTGACATGCTTATAAGAAACATTTTTGTCATGACTAGTGCAATCATCATTAGTATTTTGGATATTCATAGAATTCATACTAACAACATTGCAATCATGCTCATCATTCAAAGATTTTATGCCAAACATTTTATTGAATTCTTCTTCTATCAATTGAGCACAATTTTCCGCTCCATCATTTTCAAGAAAGACATGATAAAGACGAATAATATGAGGCAACCTCAATTCTATTTTTTTAGTTTTCTTTTATAAACCAAACTAGTGATAAAACAAGAAACTAAAAGATTCAATTGCAAGATCTAAAGATATACCTTCAAGCACTCACCTCCCCGGCAACGGCACCAGAAAAGAGCTTGATGTCTACTACACAACTTATTCTTGTAGACTCGTGTTGGGCCTCCAAGCGTAGAGTTTTGTAGGACAGTAGCAATTTCCCCTCAAGTGGATGACCTAAGGTTTATCAATCCGTGGGAGGCGTAGGTTGAAGATGGTATCTCTCAAACAACCCTGCAACCAAATACAAGAAATCTCTTGTGTCCCCAACACACCCAATACAATGGTAAATTGTATAGGTGCACTAGTTCGGCGAAGAGATGGTGATAAAAGTGTAGTATGGATAGTAGATATATGTTTTTGTAATCTGAAAATATAAAAACAGCAAGGTAGCAAGTAACAAAAGTGAGCACAAACGGTATTGCAATGCTTAAAAACAAGGCCTAGGGTTCATACTTTCGCTAGTGCAATCTCTCAACAATGCTAATATAATTGGATCATATAACCATCCCTCAACGTGCGATAAAGAATCACTCCCAAGTTCCTATTAGCGGAGAACATAAGATAGAAATTGTTTGTAGGGTACGAAACCACCTCAAAGTTATCATTTCCGATCAATCTATTGAATTATTCCTATAAGTGTCACAAACAGCCCTAGACTTCGTACTAAAATAACACCATATGATACACATCAACCAACTCTAATGTCACCTAGATACTCCAATTTCACCACAAGTATCCATGAGTTGATTATATGATATGCATCAAACAACTTCATAATCATGATATTCAATCCACACAAAGAACTCCAAGGAGCACCCCAAAGTTTCTATCGCAGAAAAGATAATGAAAACGTGCATCAACCCCTATGCATAGATTACCCCAATGTCACCGCGGGAATCCGCGAGTTGAATGCCAAAACATATATCAAGTGAATCAATATAATACCCCATTGTCACCACGGGTATTCATATGCAAGGCATACATCAAGTGTTCTCAAATCTGAAATATTCAATCCGACAATAACGAAACCTCAAAGGGAAAAGGTTTGATTCATCACAACAAAGATAGAGAGGGAAGAAACACCATATGATCCAACTATATTAACAAAGCTCGCGATACATCCAGATCATGCCATATCAAGAACACGAGAGAGAGAGAGAGATCAAACACATAGCTACTAGTACATAGCCTCAGCCCCGAGGGTGAACTACTCCCTCCTCGTTATGGAGACCGCCGGGATGATGAAGATGGCCTCCGGTGATGATTTCCCCCCTCCGGTAGGGTGCCGGAAAAGGGCTGTAGATGGTATTTCGAAGGTACAGAGGCTTGCGGCGGCGGAGTCGAAGTTCTAGGGTTATTTCTGGGGGTTTCTCTATTTATAGGATTTTTCAGCGTTGGAATCACGTCAATATGGGCTAAGATGGGCCCATGAGGCACATGGGCACGCCACCCCCCTGGCGCGCCCCGGTGCCTCGTGGGCACCTCGTGGCTCTTATGGTCCTTCCATGAAGCTTCTAGTGTCTCTTTTGTTCCAAAAAAATCGTCAAAAAGTTTCAGCTCATTTGGAGAACTTTTATTTCAGCACAAAAACAACACCACGGTAGTTCTGCTGAAAACAGCGTCAGTCCGGGTTAGTTCTAATCAAATCATACCAAAACCATATAGAATTGTTATAAACATGGCATGAATACTTCATAAATTATAGATACGTTGGAGACGTATCATGTCTTTTCTTAACATTTGGAATATGGGGCTTGTGTAAAATATTTACAAACCTATTCCAAATCAGACAAGTGCTACTGTGTAGGTTATCCCAAGTTATTGGGTATTCCCCCACCACTGTACCGAGGCAAAAGGTTTTGCCACAAAGAACGGTATGCTTTTGAAGAAAATGGTTCTTGCAAAAAGGTGAGTGGGAGGACAGTGCGACTCGACGAGATAACAATATCTTCGTCATCATATCAAAGGAAAGAAACCTTGGAAGTAATTCCAGAGTGTCCTACTGCGACTGATACGGAAGCCTCTACATGAGATGTCTGGACTTCGGTCGAACTTGCAACTGAACCACGTAGGCAAAACTTGTGCAAACCTCTCAGGTACGCATACGAGATATTGTTGCTAGACAACAGTATACCTACGATACACAAGGAAGCGTTGATGGGACCTGACTCCGGAATTGGCTAAATGCCAATATAATCCGAGATAGTTTCCATAAATGATTCAAGATTAAAATCTTGATAAACCTTTCTAAAGACTTAAGAGTCTAACGAATGTTTATGGAACTATAAACTGATGTGGATAAAATGTTTTATCCAAAAAGCTCGACTTGTTGCAATAACAAACTCAAGGAGTTGACTACGATGAGATTGTCTCGCCGTAGCGATGCTTAAAGTCAGATCGGGTTAAACTAGCAATTAATACATATTTCAATCTTGAGATATGATACATGGATGCCAAAAGGATTTCCATGTGATGGAAATGCAACCTAGGACTTGCATGTGATACAGTACGAAGTATTTTGTCAATCCAGAGGATGCTAGTAAGTATGCAAACTTCAGAGTTCCAGCAATGGATAGAAGAGAGCAAAATGGAGTTGCAATCTTCGTTTTGATGAAATAGTCAAAAGAGTTTGATTTCATCAATGGATAACGAAGATGCTTGTGGTTACAAGAAAGTAAGTGGGAGCATAATAATATTTCTGAAAACCTTGTGTGCTTGACACATTGTTGATTGGAAATAATATAAATTTCTTGACACGAATTGGGACTTCATTGAAAATAGTTTTCGATGAAGTGCTTGGGCTAAGTTGCCTTGATATTAGGGATAATTATCTGCGAAGATAGTATTGCCTAATAGGCTAAGCCAAAAATACATATTGACAAGGTGCTAAAACAGTTTAGCATAAGAACGCCAAGGAGTGATTCTTGCCGAAGTCACATGGAAAGAGTTTTGCAAGACTCGGTGTCCCAAAACACTGATGAGCAAAATACATGATGGATTTTCCACACACCTTTGTGTTTGGATTAATCATGTATTCCATGGTATGTAAAACAACCAGATATGTCCAATGCTCCCAAGTTGTTGCGAGTATAGATACCATAGTGATCAAAGTACTGATCATGGGACAACAGTGAAAAAGGGTCATTAAGTACTAAAGTAGCACTGATGACATGTTTTCTCACAAGCAGAGATCATGAAGAGTTCGTTGTAAAAGGTTACATCGATACAGTCTTCATCAATGCTCCAAGCGATTTTCGATTTAAATTAAGGGTTTTGTGTAATACACGATATGGTGGCACGGTAAGTTAGAAATTGTTCCAAACAGGTTACTGTGGCGAATTCTATAACAAATGGATAAGTATGTTGACGCTTTGGAAGCGACAAAGAAGATGTTGAATCATATAGTTCATTCATGAACTTAGTATGGTTCCAAGATGGCTTTGGTCAATGGAACACTATTGCAGATAGTTGCTCCATAGCTCAGTCTGAGGAATCAAGGTTTGACCTGTGATTCACATATATACAAAGCCAAGTCCACACAAAATATGAATTTTGTGAAAGCGTGAAAATGCGAGAAGATGCAAAGATACACACGGAACTGAAGTTGTCAGATCCGTTGGACATCAGGCTATACCACAAGCGAAGCATTTTTACACCGGTATTCCATAGGTGTAAAATGCATTAGCATTGACTAGATTATTGACTCTAGTGCAAATGGGAGTCTGTAGGAGATATGCCCTAGAGGTAATAATAAATGTTATTGTTTATCTTCATGTTCATAATTATGTTTATGTTCCATGCTATAACTGCTATGGTTCTCGAGTCTACAATAACCACGAGGCTCGGAGGAAGACTCATATGCACGTGTGGAATAATAAACGTAAAATGTATTCCTAGTCTGGCCTCTAAGACTAGCTCAAGTGTTGCATGATGGTTCTATTTTCCTGATCATGGGCATGACTATGCCGACAACTTTGAGGGCACAATGTTAGGAGAACACTTGTGTTGAATCGACCCGATTGATGTTATGCTATGAGATACATTCGTCACAAGTTAATGGTTAATAACACAGAGAAAGTTTATGTTTGCATAATTTCTTAGACCATGAGAGTATCGAGTTTCTTCATGCTTGATTCATGAACTTTGGGGGTTTTAAATGTCATCCGTAACTGGGTGGCTATTACGGCGGCTTACGGGTTCATGGGAAAGTATGTCAAGTAACTTGATAGCTCAAGATTGGGATTTGCTCCTCCGACGATGGAGAGATATCTCTGGGCCCTCTCGGTGTTACGATATCCACCATCGTCTGGCCAGACACAATGTGATTTGATCACAGGGATGTCGGAACACGAAAACGAGAAAAGAGAACAAAACCGGTAACGAGGTAACTGGCATAGTGGACAAGTTGTTGTTCCACGGGGATGCCGATAAATCTCACCTCGGGTATTTGTAACATATCGCAAAGCAACAGGAATAGCACACGGCAACAGGAGGTTCACTCGAATATTTATTCGTGTGGGTATAGGGGTCAATATGGATGTCCACGGCTCCGATGTTGATCATTGATTGGAAAGTGTTCCGGTCATGTCTATACTTCACCGAACCTATAGGGTCACACGCTTAAGGGTCATCTATCTGCTGAATACTAGACAGGGAGTCTGAGAGAAAGTCACCGGAAAAGTTTCGGAGACAGCGGAAAAGTTCCGGAGAGAGAACACCGGAATAGTTTCGGTAAAACTGAAAAGTTGTTTCAGGGTATACCATTAAGTCAAATTGGTTTCGGCACACGTCTGGAAAGTCTTGGAGGGTGCCAGAATTGTTCTGGAAACTTCTGGGATTTTTCCGGAGAAAAAACCGGAAATGTTCCGGAGCTGCCGGAACCGCTTTGGTTGCTTTTCGCAGATGAAAATCACTAATCCGGAATTGTTTCGGAACGCGTCCAAAATTATTTTAGTGGGTACTGGAAATGTTCTAAGACCTATAGAAATATTTTCGGATTTAACGGCCGCGGAAAAATGTTTCCATGAATAGTGAAAGTGCTTTTTGGGTTACTTTATGGAAAGCCACCTTTTAGGGCTTTTACCAAAAGGCTTCTAGAAGGGCTTGGGGACCAAGGAAGCCCCTCACGGGGGGCCCCACTAGGGGTGGCCAGCCAAGGAGTGGAGCTCCACTTGCTTCCCCATAATGCCCTTTATGTGTGACATAAACCTTGGGTATTTTGGGTTTTTGTGAGCCACCCTACCCCTTGCAATTTCCTATAAATAGAGGTGGAGAGGAGCTCTCCACACTCACTCTTTCTCACATACACATGCCATTGCAATGATCTGGCTTCTTCTCTCCCTCCCCGCGAAATAGTTTCGTAGAGCCGAAAGGCTGTCTGGGTTCCGGTGGGAACTAGTTCTGGACGGCGAAGCCCTGCCGGATAGATGACACCGTATGTGTGCAACCCCGTAGAGAGGTCATAGGTTCGATCTTTTTTGCACGAGGGGCTGTTCGAGAGTGCCTCTCGAAGGGCTGTCCGAGTGACCGTCCGAGTTTTGAGGGTCCTCCTGAAGGGCTGTCCGCGACACCGTCCGAGGGACTGTCCGACCGCCTCCCGGAGGGCTGTCCGAGGGGCAGTCGAGGGAGTACATCCTCGCGGTTGGGAGGTTATAAATCCTAGCTGCGGGGATCTGCACCAACGATCTACATCGACTCTACTTCCGCTGCGCTACGAGTCGGTAACGATCAGATCAAAACCATGTATGCAGTCTTCATAGTGGTCCTGGGCGTGCTCGCAGTACCGATTTTTTTTGTTTTCTGCTGCGTTCCCCTACAAACCGACCTACGGAGAAGCGACAACGCCTTGGGAAGAGACCATCCATCAAACGACATCGTGGTACAGGAAACACTCTACATAACATAGAAAAAGGGCCAAACGTTTTCCATAACCAATGCTATATAAGGGGCAACAAGGGCACCGTAGAGGGGGACCGGCTCCCTCGCCTTACAAAGAGCCCATACCGTGTAGACGATTTTCAACGTTTTTCTCCGAGATCACCACCATCATCATAAACTCATTGTGCTTCCTAAAACTAGTCTGAGTTCCCCCCTCTGCGTGGTAATCCTCTATATTCTCTACATATAAAGAAAAGAGCAACACATTAAGTATGACTTGGGCATGAAGCTGGGTATATCATATCTTTTTTGTGTTCTGCTGATCTCCTGACGCGACGGCCCCTCAACTATAAATTCCATGTACTCCCTCCAATACCGTTGTTAGGATCAATGTAAAACCCTCGATAGAAATTTCTAGAAAAGATAAATTAATATCTAATACTTTCGTCGCACTAAAGATGATGCATGTTCCCCTCGCACGCTAGTGCTGTTAAAAAATTGAGAAAGTAGGGAGGCTAATGTTGCATCACATAATTATGCAAAGTTTACTTGTAAGTTGCTGATGTCGATCGGATGGCGACATGTTGACCTTGGTTCATTGTAAGTTTGTAACCTCCCTCCGCGGTCTCCAGTGTTCTGTAGGAAAAAAAAACACAAATCAAAGGAAGGCAAAAGGAAAAAAAACAAGAACCCAAAGCGGTTCCCTTCCGAACCGATGCCTCATTGTTTTTTTTATATATAGACAAACCGATGCCTGGTAGCGGTCGAACGGAGCTTGTTGGTTTTCCGTACGTTTTTTTAGAAATGGTTTTCCGTACGTGAAAATATGTTTTTTTTGGTTTCCGTACGTGAAAAAAATGTCGAATGACGTGGGCTAGCATATTTGGGCCTTTCACTGGGCTTCAGGCCCCAGACCCAAGCTTACCCGTCTCTGCCCACTCCTCCTCAGCGGCGGCAAGGTCACACAACCAAAGGCCGGCCGCCGCCATGGCTTCGCCGGAGACCAGTAGCCGGCGACGGCAGCTAGGACCTCCACCTCCGCCCGCTGTCTCTCGCTGCAGCCGGCTCCACTCCGTAAGTGGCACGTATCTCCGTCCAAGCCCCTCTCTCCCCTTCCCGGCCGGTCCTGTCCTGTCATCCCGTGGACCCAAATGCGTTGCTGGATGCGTTCGCGCGAAGGCGAGGAGGCTGTTGTAGATTACTCATGTGATCTTGCAATTCTCCTGTAGCATTTGGGAAGAAACATTTGTGAATTGCGCTTTTATTGTTACGGCAACAACACCGAAATGTTGACAGAAATATTTCCTCTTTTAGGCCCTTAGCATTAACCCGACTGTTCTGAACTTCTGATTGTGATGTTTCACCCAGTCAAATCTCATACTCGAGTTGAGCCACAAGCAACAAGGCAAACATCTCAACAAATTATGAGCGCTTCACCTCACACACTTATCTCACCGTGTCTTTTAGGACTAGTACTAGTTACTGGAGTATACATGCTAAGTTACTACTGCAAATGCAAGTACCTCTGGAGACTACAAGATTTGTGTGTCATTTGCAGGTGGCTTTGTGCTCTGCGGGACAGCAAGAGGGAAACCAGAAAAGCGGGAAAGGGATAAGGAAACCATTTCAGAGAGAAAAGCCGATGCTTTATTCGGTAACCTTTGATCAGCTCGCCGCTGCCGGTGCCCAATTCCTTGCCTACTAATTCCTTTCCTTGTTGTTCACCAAAGGGCCTGCTATGGGAGGACAGCAAGCATAGGTATACATGCTTTGCTTCACCCCAGAAAAACAGAATGCGTGTGCCCTGAGATGCCTGGGCTCCTTCTCGACCATTGCTACTTTGTTTGCACCAACATACGTTCGGCAAAGTATCAGCTCACTGATGCCAATACCACGTAATGGATGACCCCACGCCTATTTCTGCTTGCAACGGCCTGCATCACCGGGTCTATATATATCTCCCTATCCTCTACACCCAAACATCGACAACACCTCGAGGGTACTTACGAGGCTGCCGACAAGCATGCTAAGGGATGCATGTGCAACCTCTACCTCAACGCTCATCACGCCGCTAGAGCTGCTGGCAAACTGCTCTGCTTCTGTCCATTCTCGCGTACGGCTAGCCGTGCTGATCCAAGCGAGCCAAGGGGAGAAGATACAAGGCAACAAGAACTCTGCTGCGCTTGGCCATGTGCCAAGCAGCGGCGTGCACGCGGAAACACCCCGTCAGCGCCACACAACCACCAGGCCAACGAAGAGGTCAGAAGATGCATGCGCAAGCTCGCTTCTGGTGCTTGCAACACCATCCGTCATGTTGGTAAACTCCTCCATTGCTCATCCCTCCCAACTCATGATGATAATAGTTCTGTCATGCCAGTCATTTGCGGTGCCTGCAAGCACAAGGCATCCCTGAAAAAGCATGTGAAAGAAACTCCAAAACTAGAGTTTGATAGGGTGGATCTATCTAAAAGAATGAAGCATATTGTAGAGCAACTGCAGCCAGTATGTGCAAAGGTCAAAGCCATTCTTAATCTAGAGTTGTTGGGTTCTAGCCATACTACTGCCCCAAGCATTGCCAAAAGTCCTTCAACCACCACCTCTGACATCATAGAGTCAACACTGTACGGTAGGGAATCTGCGAAGAAGAGAATCATAGAAAGTATTACTCATGTTAAATACAGTGACAAAGACCTAACTATCCTGCCAATTGTTGGTCCGGGGGGCATAGGGAAGACAACTCTCGTACAACACATATCACAGCCAAGAAGTGCAAAAACATTTTCAGGTCAAGGTATGGATATGTGTGTCTCAGAATTTCATTGTTAATAAGCTGACTGAAGAGATTGAAAAAGCTATACCTAGTGTGGAAGGTGAAAAAAAGGGTAGAGCAGAAGAGTTGATTGAACAGAGATTAAATTCTAAAAGGTTTTTGCTTATATTAGATGATATTTGGAAGTGTGAATCCGAGGACTGGGAAAGGCTTTTAGTACCACTCAGAAAAGGGCAGGCAAAGGGCAACATAATTCTAGTGACAACTCGGTTTCCAGCTGTAGCAGAAATGGTTAAAACAACTGATAGTTCAATAGATCTGAAGGGCTTAGAACAAGGAGTGTTTACAGACTTTTTTCGAGCATGTATTTTTCGCGATAAGCAATCGCAAAAAGATCATCATGGGTTACTTGAGATTGGGGATAAGATAGCAGAAAAGCTAAAGGGATCCCCTCTTGCAGCAAAAACTGTAGGTAGATTATTGAGAAACCACCTTGATGTGTATCATTGGAAAAGAGTCCTAGAAAGTAGAGAATGGGAAATGCAGACCGGTGAGCGTGACATTATGCCTGCACTGAAACTTAGCTATGATTATCTGTCTTTTCATCTGCAGCAATGTTTTTCTCGTTGTGCTTTATTTCCTGAAGATTACAAGTTTAACAGTGAAGAGCTCATTCATTTCTGGATAGGACTAGATATTTTGCCTTCTGGTGATCGAAATAAAACAGTTGAGGATGTAGGTGTGGACATTTTAAATGATTTGGTCAACCATGGATTTTTCAAAAAAGATGAAACTGGCGGGCATCCATATTATATCATTCATGACCTGCTGCATGATTTAGCTTTGAAGGTTGCATCTCATGAATGTCTTAGTTTGCATCACTCTAATGTAAGATCAGTAGAAATTCGGCCATCTATCCGTCACTTGTCGATCATAATAGATGGTCCAGATGATAGTAATGGAATTACTGATGAGAACTTTAAGAGTGAGTTGAGGAAACTTAAGACAAAATTAAAGGTTCAAAACTTGCAAACATTAATTATATTTGGAGGAGGAGATGAAAGCTTTGTCAACATATTTGGTGATTTGTTCATGGAAGCAAATGCTCTCCGTGTTCTTTGTTTGCCTACATTGTCATATCCCCTGGAATCCATGTTGCATAACTTTTCATCACTTCTGCACCTACGATACCTAAAACTAGGGACTACTTCTATCAGCCAGATGCATTTACCAACAACATTATCTCGATTTTATCATTTGAAGATTTTGGATCTACAAGAATGGCGTGGTTCTTTACATTTACCTAGAGACATGAGTAACCTTGCAAAATTGTGCCATTTTCTTGCCCAATATGGTAAGCTTTATTCGGGTATTTATAATGTCGGGAAACTAAAACTCTTACAGGAGTTAAAGGTTTTTGCAGTCAATAAAGAAAGTGAAGGGTTTGAACTAAATCAACTAGAGCATCTCACCGAGATAAGAGAGCTTGGGATTTATAACCTTGAGAAAATACGCACCAAAGACAAAGCAGTTGAAGCAAAACTGATAGACAAAAACTACTTGCACAAGTTAACATTAGATTGGACTAGTGAGCGGTCCAATATTGAACCCGATGTGGAAGCAGTGGTTCTAGAGAGCCTTCAACCACATAGAAATCTTCAAGAGTTGTCCATTCGAGGACACAGAGGTCCTTCTTGTCCAACGTGGTTGGGTGATAAGCTCGCTGTTGAGGCTCTACAGTCTCTTTGTCTCGTTGGTGTTTCTTGGGATGTTTTTCCTTCTCTGAGAAAGATGTGAGGTCTTCTTGAACTAACAGTTGAGCATATTGGCACAATAAAGGAGTTTGCTCTAGAGAAAAGCTTTTGCAAGCTAGTAAAGCTTACACTCATCGGCTTAGAAAATTTTGAAAAATGGGTACCACGGGCCACTCATTTGTTCCCTTGTTTGCAAGAACTGACTATTAGAGACTGCCCTAAACTCTCGGAGTTGCCATGTTCAAGCCACATTGTTTACCCACTGAAACAAGACTGGAACAAAGATTGGTTTCCCAAACTACAAATGCTCTGGATAGAAAATTGCCCTGAAGTCTTGCTACTGCCTCCTATCCCTTGGACTCATACTTTGAGCTATGTCTCGATAAGTGGTGTGGGATCAAAGCTACCAGACCAGTTATTAGTCTACTCAAAAGCATCTTCTGGAGTAGCATTGACAATTACCGGAAAGGATGGTATGCAAAGCTTAGATGAGCTGTTACTATTCAGTCAACTAACAGAACTTCAGGAGTTGATTATAAGAAATTGCCCACCTTTGGAGCTGAAGTATTTTCTAATGCTAACCTCATTGAAGAAATTGTTGGCATTGTCTTCAAATCTTGGGGTGGTGGCATCAGAAGTTCAGAGTGGTGTTGCATGGCAGCATCCTGTTGAGGTCACTAAAATTTGGTCATCTGGTTCTAGTGGAAAGGAATTGACACAGTTCTTGTCTCACCTCCCAAAGCTATCCAAACTGCAAGTCTGTTGGTGTGAAAACATAACACAGATTGCTGTGGGGGTGGATTTGCAGCAAACAACATCACCAGTAGTATCATGGTCAACCTCTTTAGATGTTTTTTTCCCTTTTTTGAGAAAGTGCAAAAGCTTTGTGTCTCGTTGTATTGAAAAGGCAGGAACGTCAGCCTCTTTAGATGTTACAATGGGTGATACACAAGCGAAAGATGAGCAGCAAGAAATAGCAGAGGTGGAGCAGGAGGAGGCAAACACGGTGGATGATGATGGGCTGTTGGTCCTCCCTGCACATCTCTCCAACTCTCTGCAGGCGTTGGACATCGACAATGGTGGTCTGGTAGTTCATTCCCTCGAAGCCCTCCAAGCCCTAACTACCCTTGAGTTAAAAGATTGTTCTTTTCGCCACCCTTTCCCGTCCTCCCTGCTTGACCTGCAACTTTGGTCCGTGAAGGGCGTGCTGTCCCTTTCAAACCTCACCTCTCTCACCCGATTAGAAATATCTCGTTGTGGAGAGGATTTAAGATGCGAGGGCCTGTTGCCTCTCCTTACTCGGGGCCAGCTCAGCAAGTTAAAAGTCCTTAAAAGCCCCAATTTCTTTGGTGCGTGGGACCCCATGCGGGGCATCCAGGACCAGCAAGATGAGAGGGTAGAATCCAAACTGCAGAATCTCAGGACAGATGACATGGAGGGCTTCCTGGGTGCGCCCGCCCTCTGTAGCCTCCTCTCTTCCTCCCTCACCTACTTGTCCTTTGATGGGAACGATGGGATGACACGCTTCACAGAGGAGCAGGAGGAGGCCTTTCAACGCCTCACCTCGCTCCAGGAACTCGGGTTTTGGAGTTGCGACAAGCTGCAGCACCTCCCTGCAGGGCTAAACAAGCTGACCAACCTCAAGAGATTACTGATCTACGATTGTCCAGCCCTCCAGTCGCTGCCCAAGGGTGGCCTCCCGAGCTCACTGCGAGTATTAGATGTCGAGGTTTGCAGCAACGAGGAGCTGACGCAGCAGTGCAGGCGGTTAATGGGAACCATCCCAAAAATCAAACTATAGACCAATCCAAGGTAACCAATACTTCACTGCCCGTACCTATTCCCGATTTCCACCATTACCTTTTTCTGATCCAACACACGCCAACTCATTTTTCTTTTGGTTTGGCTTACCTCGTTACTGCGTAATCTGAACATTGTTTGTTTCCATCAACCGTGCAGCTGGTCTCTTTGTCTCTGAGTTGTACATTATTCTAGCCTTGTGGGATTCTCTCCTATGGACAGTTGGCGCCTGAGGTCCTGTATGGTATTTTCTTCATGCTTATAGTTATCTGCTTATAGTTATCTGTCTGAAAAGAACAAGTATTGCATATATGGTAAGTACATGCAATTTGTCTGAAAAGTATCTGCTTATAGTTATCTGTCTGATAAAAATTGCTCCCAGTTCTATTAGTTTAAATAAATCACTGCTCTTGAGGGCATGCTTTTTATTAATATACAAGTATGCGACTAACACTTGGAGGGCCTGTCTATTCAATTGGAAAAAAAATTACCATTATGTAAATTGGTCAGTACTCCAAATATGAGAGAGTGTGTTCCTAGCAAAATAATACACTAAAGTGAGATTTTTTTTTCCCGTCGGATATGAGGATTTTTTTTATGTATCTATTTGTATCTGTTCATAGATGATGGAGCATTTTCGTTATTCTCAAAACATATCTTGTTTCCTTTTTGGCATAGCAAATGACTAGTTCTTTGTTTCCTCAGATTACCATTTACTACCTGCCACAGAAAACTTTATTGATAACTAGTCCACTATTAAGATTTTAATTTTTCCTTTTCTTATTTCTATCCCAGGGCGTATAATGTATTCACCATTTGTTTTGGATGATCTGCAAGTTTCTTGTGTTAGTGAAAGAAACAAGAGAAGGGAGAAGAGAAAGTCACGTTTCTTCATCAATTCAACGGACAGAGTCACACAAGGTTGCGCATGAAAATTGCAGTCTCTTCAGTATTAGTTCAGAGGAGTAGTGGATCTGCAGAGATTTTGCAGAGAGTGGCTGTTTCAGAACAGTGCAGTTTTGACAAAGTGCCATTTGAGTGGTGAAAACAGTGTTAGGATGGAACATTGATAGGTTGCACAGCAGCGATGCTCTCAGTGCTTGTTTTGGAATTGATTTGCGAGAACAACAGTTAATCAGAACCATCCTGTACTAGAGGACCAAGGTAAAAAAAATAAGCTTCGCTATCTGCGCTCATCCCAATACCAAACGTTGCCTTGCTTTTTCCTGGTCTCGCATATCAAGTTATATTTCGGATTTGATTTACCTCATAACTGCAAAATCTGAATACTATGTGTTTTGATCTACTTTACAGGTTCTCTGCCTTGGGAGCTGTCCATTCTTTAGCCTTGTTGAATCCTCCCCATCCATGCAAAGTCTGCACATGAGGATCTTGTGCCATATCTTCTTACTGTATATGGTACATAAATCTGGTAAGCACGTGTTAAACTTTTCCAACCATATTACCGATACCTATATGTTCCTTATCGAACTGAGAAATATCAAGAAAACCAACATGATCCTCAGCTAATGCCATTCCATTCATGGACGAAATTTAATTCAACATTTTTTTTTGTTTCTTGTGCAGGTGTTCTTATGCTTGTTCTGGTTGATTTCAAGATACTTCGCAGTTACATTTTGGCCATCATTCACCAAAACTTGCTGGTGTACTTGTTCAGGTGTGAGGATCATAGTGGGGGACTAACTGATATTTTGCTGATTTTCTATTGAATTGGTTTGCAGTTTTTTCAGTTCGATGCTTCATTGATACGGATAGGAGGTGTTCCTGCATTCGTCATAAGCTTTTTGTTGCTAAATGAAATTTTGTTAATTACAGGAATTTTTTACAAGAATACCTTTCTTACCATCTCAGTGCTTGCATGGAGCAAATTGAGATCTCGGGCTTTCACTAATTGGTATGCCTTGTCTATTCACATCCATACAAAAGCCTAAAATGGTACTCGTGTATTTGTCTTACGTATCAAACTTTTAGACTGAACTAATCTTCTTGGTTGCTCAATAGACATGGCCTGTGGACAAATTTGGAATTCAACAATGCAGTGGTAGCAGGTTTATGGGAAGGTCAGTAAACCCCTGCTGAAATTCATGATGCGTTTAGCTATGATAGATTGTATTCAGTGTGCAATTGTCGAGCTCTTATTGCCTCATGAGACCTAGGATAGACAACTTCCTGCTTTTGATAAGTTGGCAATCTAGCTTTTGAGCACTCTCATAATCTCTGAATTCATTGCCATGCTGAATTAAATAACACAAGAGAGTTTTCAGCTGATACATATAGTCATAAAGGTAGAGAACACTTGTTACTAGGTGATTGATGAACATTGGTTGAGCAGAATGACTCGAGCTTGCTAATTTTTATTCCTAGAACCTCCTGAGTTTGGTATGGTGAAGGTGATTTTATTCTCTTCTTTATCCGGAGTATTTTTTCTGTCCCATCAATGCCAAAAACAGCAGTTTTCATTAGCCTTTGATTATTGCAATCTGAATATTTAGTGCGTATTGTTAAGTTTGATGTTCCTCTAGTCTGAAGTCTTTGAAATCCAGTCATTCTTTTTGCGTAACTTATGTTTGCTAGCCTCTTCAACACTTGGCATTGCACTCCATCAGGAAATCATAAACTCTGCCAGTGTACATATACAAATCCCAGAAATTAAACCATTTCTTCCATGTGTTCACACCATACCTACCTACCTATATAGCACATCTCTCGCTATCCCAAGTAGTTGATTATTCCAAAAGCACACTCACCAAGTTAAAGAAGACTCAAAAGTGCTTTGTTATCATTGGTTGTGTGCATCTTTTGATGCAGAGGCCGGGGTAATCCCCTTTTTGAAAAAAAATATATTCGTCAATATTGATGCCTCTCTCACAAAAATCAAAAAAGAAATAAAGAAAAAGAGTGAGGGCAGCCATTCAAAAGATCAAAGGTTCATCCTCAAGCACGAAGAAATAGTCAGCAGTGTTTCCATATTCATGTGCAGAATGCAGAATGGCTAATCAAAACTACCTATGCAATATCGATAGCTTGAGCATCAGTCGCATCCTGGGATCACCTTGCATCGCATAGGCATCTCAATCATTTTTTTGGCGTGAGTCCATTCCCTCCCACATCCCCTGGACACTACTTTTTCCAATGACTGGAATGTGAAGACTTCTTTGTACTGGAGTTGAACTCTTATTTAGCTTTACAATCTAGATTTCAGATTTGCTAATTCTCTGATTTACCATACCAAGCTCCAGATAAGCTCTCCATAGATATAAAGTAGATAGGAAAACACTCTGGCCAATGGCCAGTGAGGACTATAATTATGTGATGAGAGTAATTCAGGATCATGATGAGGTAATTTCACTAGATGCCTGCTCTTGGGAGGTTAATGAAGGAACAAAATTGTTGGCTACTCTTGTTTCCTTTTGTTCTTGACAATGAAGTCAAACAACCTAGTGACATAGTGTTTAAAGCTTTGAAAACTATACTGTTGATGCTGGTCACTCTCGTAAAATGAAGCCCGTTCTCAGAACTCTTCAGTTCCCTCATGGCAATGAATAGGAGTTGTTATTTTAGCATGTGCTCAATTGTTAGCTTGCTGCTTTGATAAGTTTGCGGGAAGTGTCTCTGTCCGAAGTTCATGATGATTTTAAGAATTGTTTGCACATGAGCACTTGTTTGCAATCTCTCTATGCTAAGCTTTCAGGAGTTTCAGAAGTACAAAAGGGCAATCTTAATCAGTAGCGCAGAAATGTGGTCTGCCATGCACCACACTCTCGGATATATTTTTCCTTGAGGGGAGTAAGCAAGGGAGAAGCCTGAGATAAATCATATGGAGCACATATTTCTCTTTGTAGCAAGGAGAAATACATGTACCAGGACGCTCGACGCTACCCTATGGTAAGCAAGGGGAGTAAGCAAGAGTGCGCTGGACGCTATGCTAAGCTTTCAGGAATTTCACAAGCACGTGGGCAATTTGAATCAGGAGCGTGAACCCTGGGACGAAATCTGGTATGCCATTTACTGCGATTTGAGGCAAGAGGGTGAGCATCAGCAAGGAGAAGGTTGGGACGAATCATACCATGTATTTCTTAAGAATGTTGTAATGAAGAGAGATGGGGGTAATCTTTTTCTTGTAGGTTCTGTCCCTACGAATTTACCTTTCTGGCTGCCTCTTGATATCCAGTTGGCAGTGCTTTTTTTTTTTTAACTCAGCTAGCAGCGCTGTCTTGAAGCATTGTGTCAGCGTGATGACATGTTGATTTGGCTCAAAGTTTTTTCTGACCTTTCTGAGAAATGAATCCTCTGTTTTTTATGAACAACATAAGATTACAGTGTATACAACAGAGTAGCCAGGTTTTACGTGGAAGGATGCAAGAGGCAAAGTTGCATGCCAAGTATGTATGCCGAATGCACAGCCATGACCTGAAGTTAACGAATTGACCCTAGGCGTGGCAGTGAGATTCAGGTGTACTTTCCAGTGTTGTCGTGTGCGTCGGTGGTCGATGCTCCTGGGGCGGCCTGCGCACATGAACCTTGGAAACTCGTCTGCGCTTGTGATCCTCATGGCCAAGGTGGCCGCTCTTTGTTTCGTTTTACTCCTGGGCTAATCTTCATGGACTAACTAAATGTGCTTTCGTTAACTCGGACAATTATGAGGTTATGCACACTATGCTAGATGGAGGTCGGTCGATGAGGCCGGCAGTGACGATTTATGAGAACTGCTACCATACAGTAACCGAGTTCGTCGAGATTTCTTCATTCTAGCATTGGACGTGGGAAGCAATTGTTGTGACCCATTAGCTTTCTAGGGAAGCGAAATTACTTCTCTCTTTTCTGCAGGGCGAAATTACTTCTCTTTCAACAAGGTTGGATTTGGATAATCCATCTACTATCACTGTACCGCTCTTATTTGTTGATGTAAAGATTATTGAGGAGTATCAAGTACTCCCTCCGTCCCATATTAAATGTCACTCAAACGGATGTATTTAGAACGAAAGTATTTTTTTCTCTAAATAAAAAGGTGGAGTAGAAGTTACAGGGCTTTTCATTTTGGGAAATATTTTCCAAGGCTTGAACTCGTGGCCTGGTTTACTTGGGCCAGTCACTGGGCTTCAGAAAAACATAGAGGCTGCCGGAAGCCCACACTTCCCATCCCTATGCTGCCACTCGTCGGCGACGAGGTCACACAAGGAAGACGAAACAACGCGGCCGGCCATGACTTCACCGAAGTCCTTCGCCAGCGACTCCATCCACCTCCGCTCTTCTCTCAGCCGCGGACGGCCACGCACGACATCCGACTCCAATCCGTAAGCGCGTCTTCCCCCAAACCCTTGTTTTCCCTTTCTGCTTCCGTTGTCACAGAGGTGTATTTTTCTGTCCCGTTTGGTCTATTGGTGAAGGTGAGGACTGGGGAGGGAGTCCTGGATTAGGCCGTCTTATCACGAGTTTACTGTTCTCCTGCAACATTTTGGGAAGGGTTAATAACAGATCTGTCGGTCAGGCTTAAGGAAAGGGTTACTACTAAGGGTGAGTGCTAATCACGGTGGCTGCTCGTTAATTACGTTTCTTAGCTTATTATAGTTAACAACACCGAGATGACAAGCCGCACATGGCGCTCTAGAATTGCGAGGCCCATTTTCTTTGGAACTAGCAACTGATTTTTGTCAGGGCCGGCCTCGTTCCTCACTTGCCACATTATCAGCCTCTTTCTGAATGTCTGTTTATAGCAGACAAACAGGGTGAGTCCGGCAACGAATTTATGTATTTTTATCCCTTTAACAGAAGTAACCCTGCGTGGGATCAGCTCATGATACATCTAACTGGGTCCTGGCCTAGGCTTGCTGCGAAATCGATCCCTCTTGCTATGCCATTGTGCCTCCGGCACTAGTTGCATTAGAATACAGCAGTTGGCGCGAGATCTGAAGCGGCCGTCTTGTTTCACTGTAGGTGCATTGCATCCAAGCCGCGATTGCCCTGCAACTACATTAGTTTTGCCCAAGCCATCACTTCAGTAACACAAGCAGCGGCTTGACAAACTTCCAAAGGCCACCGGAGTCGACCATGCACATAAGACAAGTAGGCAGGGGCGCGGCGCATGGAGTATCCTATTAGTCTCCGCCTCCTAACCCCAGCGACTAGATTACTTTCCAATGGCACCTAAAATTACGAGACCCAACACCCAATTTGAAGCCAGGTCCGGATTTTAATTACGTGCCACCGAGTGCTTAGTTGGTGGTGATTATTTTAGTTAGATCTCATCCGTTGGTGTGGCTTGACATTTTATTTACAGGTTCATTTGCATTATTCCATGGGGGTGACCAGCGTCATGTCTGTTGTTTTACTTGCAGGGTGCAGCGTTCCATGTCACTGTTCTAGTGTCATGATGGTGAACCACCACCATTCACCCGGAAACTAGCTAGCCGGCAGGGCCAAAGTATGTTGGCACCCTCTAATCTCTTTATTTTTCGCTCTGTTCCCTGCCGCGCTGCCTCCATCGGCGTTCACCGTTGGTTGTCTTGTACTACCTTCCTTTGAGTATCAACTCTGCCATTGCCAACCACAAGAGGAGTAAAGTAACCATGTTGGGAAAAGTCCAAACTCCAGTGTCATATTTTATAACTCGCGGCTGCTAACCACGTTCATTCACATGTGCCGTTGGCATGAAGACCGTGCCAGTTCTGAAGCTTAGTCACCCCACTGGGTGTTTAGCAGGCTTGGGTTTGTTTAATTTGTCGGATCCATTAACTTGGCGTGTGCTGATTAGATCTCTCAATATTCTTAGGCGAACACTCGCATTCTTGCCATCACCTTCAGTAAGAAACTCAGAAGTAACAAGAAAAACGTCCCCAACAAATCCAAGTCACTTTGCAGCACTCTACATCTCTCATTATGCAGGCAGGGCCGACACATGGAGTATTCAATTGTTCGCGGTGCTTCCGGGAAGTTTCCTCCAAACCCCAGCGACTAGATTATTTCCCTAATGGCACCTAAAATTATGAGACCCAACACCAAGTCTGAAGCCAGGTCTAGATTTGAATTTCGTGCTACCGAGTGCTTAGTTGGCTGTGATAATTTTAGTTCGATCCAATCCGTTTGGGGTGACTCGAACTGGTGCGAACTTTGTATTGGTCCTGCTCCACTGGTGCGAACTTTGTTTCGGAATTAGCAGCTGATTTTTGTCAGTGCCTTTTTCACCACTTGCCTCATTAGCCTGTTTCTGAATTTGTCTGTTTAGCAGACCAATAGGATGAATCTTCCTTCATGAGAAAAGTGATCTTGCGTGAGATCAGCTCATGATACAGGCAACTGGGTCCTTGTATGAATCGCTTGCTTGCTTGCCAGGCCGGTGCACTGCAGAATCAATTACCTATGCTTGGTGTGAAATCAATCCATTTGCATCCCTCTGCCAACGCGATTGTGCCGCCAACCGGTACCATTGCATTACAATAGTAGGGCACTCGGTGCAAGATCTGAAGCGGCCGCCTTGCTTACATTAGTTTTGCCCAAGCCATCACTTCAGTAACACAAGTGCAGCTTAGCAAACTTCCAAAGGTCACCAGAGTCAGACAATGCACATAAGACAAGCAGGCAGGGCTGCGGCGCATGGAGTATCCAATTAGTCTCCGGCTCCTAACCCCAGCGACTAGATTACTTTCCAATGGCACCTAAAATTACGAGACCCAACACCCAATTTGAAGCCAGGTCCGGATTTTAATTACGTGCCATCGAGCGCTTAGTTGGTGGTGATTATTTTAGTTAGATCTCATCCGTTGGTGTGGCTTGACATTTTATTTACAGGTTCATTTGCATTATTCCATGGGGGTGACCAGCGTCATGTCTGTTGTTTTACTTGCAGGGTGCAGCGTTCCATGTCACTGTTCTAGTGCCATGGTCATGAACCACCACCGCCCACCCGTAAACTATACCAGCCGACAGGGACAGCTATTTTGGCATCGTCTCCCTCCAATCACTGTTTTCGTTCTGTTCCTTGCTGGATGGGAGTGTTCCTGGTGACGAGGAGTTGCTCCCTGCAAATCCCATAAATGACCTTGGACTACAATTCCATGGTTTGAGCTTCCCGTTGCTTGTCCCGTAAAGAAATATAAGAGCGTTTAGATCACTGCCGCTCTTATATTGCCGCTCTTATATTTCTTTACGGAGAGAGTACCTTCCTTTGAAATTCAACTCTGGCATTGCCAAGTGCCAACCACCAGAGGAGTAAAGTAACCAGGCCGGCACAGGAGACCACAGACTCTGGTGTCATTGTTTATAATTTGCTGATGCTAACCACGTTCATTCAAATGCGTCATTGGCGTGACGATCACGAGATCTGAAGTTTTAATTAGTCACCTCACAGGATGCTTACGAGGCTTCGCTTATTCAAGTCCCATCATTTCAGTTGGTGGCATTGCCGCACCAACAGCTGCTGATCATCTCTCTGAAATCTTTAGACAAATATACTCACAACTCTGTATATCATCCCTCCTACTACTAGTCAGCTTATCCACCCTCTCTGCACAACCCAACTATACCTTTTTTTCAGACGGACATGCCTGCTCTTTCAGAATTAGTCCAACTGGTGCTTTAATTTCCGAGATTTCATTAGCAGTCAAAATTAGGGTGCACACCTGCCATCACATTCAGTAACAATTGAAAACAGAAGCATAACAGTAGTAAGTGGATCACATAACAGTAGTGAGTGGATCAAAGCAACACATCTCGTATGACACTGTCATGTGCCAGTCACCCAGGGTAGTCATTAGTGACTCAACAAATTAACTTCTAACTAACAGTCACTGGAGTCGATGCCTGAGGCAGGGACAGCCGGGGGAGTCTCTAGAACCCATCAATTAGTTACTACTACTTCCCATGACTTGGTGGGTGCTGATTAGATCTCGCAGTATTTTTAGACGGAAAATCCCGTTTTTGCCATTGTCTTAAATGTCTTCATTAAGACAAGGCATAACTAATTCGAGTCACTTGCTTGCAGCACTCTATATCTCTCGTTGTTCTAACTTAACTTACTGAAGGATGAGTTTTAACGGAGTTGCACAAGCGGTATTACGCTGGGACTTGGTGCGAGGATTGAAGCTAGCCTTAGTTTCTAGCTTTCAACCGCCGAAAGCTTCTCTGTCAGCGCGTCAGTCGTCATAGATGCCGAGACTATTTTAGTTCTTCCCGATGTTTGAAATGTTCTTGTGCAGCTGCTCACGCGTCTGCCAGCGACGACTCTGTTATTATTCCACAGTTGAGCCAACTGTTGCTTTGGTTGTCTTCTTACCCCAGAGTCAACTAATCTCCCGTCGCTAACCACTCTTAATTTCTAAAAATAAAAGGATGCCCTCCCCAACCACAAGAGAAATAGAGTAACCAGCGGGGGGAAGACTCAAATCTCCGGCGTCCACTTTTAAATTCGCTGCTGCTATGAGCCTGTCACCCATGCCTTCGCACAGCAACGTGACCACCACGACAGTACGACAGAGAGATGACAGTGTCTCTCGCTCCTGTATTTCCTTATGTAACCTCCTTACAAGCCTTTTGATTTATTGCATTGAGAATTGGGCGCAGAGAAGAGAGAACCATACTATTTTTTAGTGGAGCAACTGGTGAAGAAAGTAGGCTCTGAGGCTGCAAGAGAGGAGAAATTGTATGCCGTGAATCTCGAGCAGCCCAGCTATCTAATTCTGAAGACTCGGTGCGTGATTTGAAGGGGAGTCTTGTTTTTTGCGCCACCGGTTTCTCAGCTGGCAATGATTTGCGAGGTTCCATCATATCTGTTGGTGCCATCGCCACTCTTACAACCCTGATCAACTCTTCTACTACTCACCAACTCCCTTACACATCCTTCATCGATCCACCCTCACTGTGCTACCCTACGCTATCTTTTTTTTTTCTTTCTTTCAGACGAACACCTACTCTCAGAATCTGTCCCAACTGGTGGTTTAATTTCTGAGATTTTACTCAGTCAAAATTCAGGTGTACACATGCCATTGCCTTCAATTACAATTAGTAATACTCCCTCCGTTCCGGTGTGTTAGGCTCACTAGCAATTCCTATTTGTTCCGAAATCCTTTAGGAATAAGGCCTGTTAGCATTTAATTGACCTAATTAACCAGCAGAGTTGGCCCCCTCTCTCCCCCTAAATTAACTCCTAGCCGCACCATGCATGGCCTGATTAATAGAAAATTTGGAGGGAGAAGGAAACTGACCAGTGCATGGCCGCACTGTAGCGCTTCTCTATGCCTCGGCGTCTGTTTGGTTGCCCTACTTAATACGCTAATTAACAGAAAGGATTGCACTGTACACTGATTGGAGGAAACGAAACCAAACAAGGCATCGCTGGTGGCCAGTAGTCTATCACCTTGGTCACGCTGCGCTTTCTAATAAGCCCTACACACCGAACCGGAGGGAGTAGCAGAAGCATGACAGTAATAACCAAATCAAAAGTAAAGGCTCACTTTGCTTCAGCTCTATGCTGTTGCCACTGCTGTCATCCATATACTGAAGGCCCCTAAATAGTTGTACAAACCATGATCTACAGAGGAGCGTCATTGTTCATACGGCACTAGGACAAGGTTCCATGTTGTTCTAGCAAATTCTGCTGCAGGAGAGATCTTACATACAAACACATCTTCGCCAGGAGAGATCATTCATACAAACATATGAATGGAATGGAACACGGTCCATTATTTCTTGCCTGAGGTCCCTCCCCTCGCCCCTCGCGTCGCCTTCCCTCGGGCGGCGCCAGGGGCCCCCGATCCCTAGCCGCCAGTCCCTCCCCGCTGCTCCATCCCCAGCCGCCGCTGCCGCCGGCAAGGGCCGCGGTGGCGGCGGGCCCTGCACCGCAGATCCAGGGCGGGTGGTCGCCGCGGCGGACCCTGTGAGGCGGAGGCGGCGTCTCATGCGGGGAGGCCGGGGGCGGCAGTCAGGGCGGCGCCCCTGCTGCGCGGCGGCGATGGGAGCCTCCATGGCCGGCGGTGTGGCGGCTGCGTGCGCATGGGTGGCTCCGATGGCTGCGGATCTGGCGTCCTATCCAGATCCGTCTCGGTACGGCTTTGGCCGGCCGGTGGCGCGAGGAGGACCGGTGAGGGGCGGATGGAGGCTCCCTGCCGGCGTGCCGACGGCGGTCCTTGTCTCCACGTCGAGGTTTCGTTCGGTTCCAGCCAGCTGCGAGGTTGGGGGGACGCGACTTCCGGTGAAAATCGCGCCGACTTCGGTCATGGCGGACGATGGCGGCATCTATGACGTCGTTCCCTTCTCGAGGCATCGTTGTTGCAGGTCGTGGCACCCCACTCGTGATGCTCCGGGGGAAACCCTAGATCTGGATCTACCGGATCGGACGATGATGGTACCTTTGATGTCGTTGTCTCTCCTGAGGGCATCGTTTTGGAGCAAGTGCTGGTTGGACGGGACAAGCGGAAGAGCGGTGTCTCATCCACCGCAAGGCTGACGGCGGATCCCGGTGGCATGGTGCTGCGGAGGTTTGGCGACGGGCGCGTGTGGACGGATACGTGCAGGATGGTGGAGTTGTCTGGCGTCGTGGTGGCGTCGGCGGCAGGCCAGCCAAGGTCGATGTGTCAGTTACTGCTCTGAAGATGGACCGATGAAAGATGGCGGCGACAGCCTCTGAGAGTGCGTCGGTCCGGTATGAGACCCAGTCCCGATGTGTGGCTGGGCTGGGACATCCGGCTTTAGATGTTAGGGTTTGGTGCGATGTCCGTTTGGTATTAGGTCCGGATATTCGGCACACCTTCATCAATGGGATAGGAGTAGCAAACAGGTGTTGCCTGATGGTGGCTTCAGGCTGACTGATGTATTACTTTGTATGGTCTCTGTGAATCTCTACCTTATATATATAATAAAGCGCCTGTTGCTTCTGGTAGTACGTCGTTGGCGATTTTGCAAAAAAGCCCCTCTGTTTCTTTGAATTCAACCCGTAGTCCCTGTTTAAGTGCTTGGAAAACGTTTCATTTTTACGTAAAACCCCCTGCATTTCTTAGAATTCTACCCGCGATCCTTAATTTAGCTGATTCAAATAAAGAAACGCCCGTCCTCCACGGTCGGGCACGCGCCGCCGCTTGCCGCCGGTGTCCACGCCGCAGGAGCCAAGGAAGGGGTGAGGCGTTGCGGCGGGCGTCCGCGCCGCCCGAGCCCAGGAATGGGGCGAGACGTCGCGGCGGGCGTTCGCGCCGCCCGAGCCCAGGAATGGGGAATGGGGCGAGGCGTCACGGCGGAGGACGATAAGGCGGCAGGCGTGGTCGCTTGGGGCGAGGCGTCGGGAATCAAACAAGCCAAAGACACCAAACAAAAAAATATGAGATGTATGCCCAGCTAGGAGGAGAGAGTTGACAGACAGAGAGCCGAGCTAGCCAGCAGCCTGTTGAAGGCATCAACGCCCTGAAGACCTCGCGGGGTAGGAGATGGACGACGGCTTCGCGGGCGAGCTGGGCCGAGCCAGCTGCGTGGCCCACGCGGTGGACGAACGGGCGCTCCTCTCGGTTGTCCTCCTCCCGACTGGCAGGCCAGGCAAAGAGGATCCGGCGTGGATCGAGGCGGAGCAGGCGGCGCTTGGTGGTCTGGGCAGCGGATCCGACTGCTCCGGCTACGGGGTGGACGGATCGAGGCGGAGGAGCACAAGGCCGACGGAGAGGTGGCTGGAGGCGGGGCGAGCTCCAAAGCGGCGGGGGGTGCTGCGAGTTGTTATATGGCGACTCCCTTCCCTGGAGAAAACAAAGATTTGAAAGAGAGAAGAAGAAGGAGAAGGGAATATCCGAGAGAGAGGAGGAGAGGGGCGGCAGCTGGGCTGGCCTGCTTGAGGCGGCTCGTGGCACAGAGGAGCTCCTCTCCAGGCGCTGAGGAAGGAGGCAGGGAGGCAGCGCGGGGAGGCCTTCTGCTGGAGTAGGAAGAAGGGGAATTTGTGAAGGGGAAAAGAAACGGGATAAGAAAGAACGGGGCCTGCGTCCTTTAGAGAGATAAGGCTGACACCAGCCTAGCGATCGATCGGCTGGCGATCCTATTCCACCGCTTGCTTCTACACAAACGTTTCGGTCGAGTACGCGAGAGATCGATTCGATCTGGAATGTTCTCGAAAAAAAAAAACATACGTCTACATCTACGGCAGCTCGGCAAGATGGCAAGACTGGGTACAAAATCAATCTAGCTGCTTTTTAGGCTAGCTTTGCAGCTAACGTATATATATAAAGTTTTAAAACCACAAACACTTCAGCTCGGTACACCTCTTTTATTAAATCAAGTGTGAAGATTAAAACTTACCCCTTCGATTACAAGGGCATGATGGTTAAATAAAAAACTAACCAATGTATTCCGTAAATCACTTAATCAAACATTAGTCGCATACGTGCGCCCATCGGAGATGGAGCGCATGGGCGATCTTGGGTGACTGCAGCGAGTGGCAGCAGCCGGCAGCGGGAGGCACATGCCAACGAACGCGATGGGAATGGCACACAGCAGCACACGGCTCGCTCGGCATGGCTGCACAACGGCATCGGTGCCCGTAGTGCGTAGTAGGGTGTCGGCAATTTGCAGGCATTACGCGGCTAAGGTGTTGCAACGGGGCTCGATCGAAGGCAACGCGTGCTCGGCTGTCGGCTATGCAGGCACGGCGGCACGTGTGGTTGCATGGCGATGACTGGCGCCAGCAGCGAGCTTGGCAGCGTCGGTGCAAGGTGCGATAGACACAGCGACGCAACTCAGCATGTACAACATCTATCATTCACTGATTATTGTCGATGCAAGCACATAGGAAATTCTGATGAGCATGTATGGATGGATGTAGAAGCCTATTGGTATATGTACGCTTTGCCGAAGGTCCATAATGCTCTTTTTATACGTTTTTTAGGGGGGTTGTACCATTTCCTCTCTTTTTCCATCTCTTTCTTTGGAACGGCGCGCGTCGGAGTGACAATGTACGGCTGCGCGGATGCCATTGATCGGCACTGGATCTGTGCATGTGCAGTAGGGCGGCGGCTCGTGTTGAGCAGGCCGGCGACACCTTGGCCACCTCTATTTTCCTCGCCGGCTCCCTGTACGGCTTTATCATCGAGCCGACGTGGATTTATTGTTCTTGTATGAAGTGTGGTTGCGCTTCGTACGATACATTTTCACATGACAAGGGGTCCGTTGATTGCATGTCTCGCTACCTTAGGTTAATCATATACTTCTCGTGCTTTCCTTCCTAAGAATCCCACTTTGCTCGACCCGTTATGATGGATGACGCGTTAAGTTTGGTCATCCCGGTGCAACGCACGGGCATATTTACTAGTAATTAATAAAATGGCCGCATACATCGTCCAGATGCAGAGGCCGGGGGTCTATCCTCCTTTTTAAAAAAAGAAAAGAAAAAGGAAAGGCCTTGCGGCCAGTAACACAAAGTAGCAAGTCAACAAATTAACTTCCAAAGGCAGGCAGGCCAGCCTTGGGACCCCAACGATTAGTTACTTCCCATGGTTCCCAATGTCACCAAAACTAGGAGACCCAGCGCGAGGTCTGAACACAAGTCTCAATTTAATTTCGCACCACCGAGTGCTTACTTAATTTGGCAGCGATTATTTTAGTTGATCCCATCCATTCAGCTGATTTGACCTGATGTTACTCACATCTTTATATCCCCCTCCCGCGTTTCTCTCACTCCTACACATCTCTCTGCAGTTTGCACACCAACACCCTTTCTGGCATTGCTACCTCATTTACATCACAGCGCCTGCCTTCACGGCAAGGGAGTTCATACTTCATACCAGTGAGTAAATCTTTCTTTCTACTTAGTCCTCTAGCAGCATAACTTGGGACTAACTACTTCTGCTAATGGCTTTCAGCGTGGCGGTTGATGGACATTGCCGTCAGTGCAGCATGGTGGGTGGTAGGCAAGGCACTGGGCCCCGTCTCAGATGGCTTGCTGGAGGCTTGGGCAGATAGCAAGGATCTTGGCCCCAACATCGATGCACTCAAGATGGAACTGTTGTACGTGCAGGGGATGCTCAACAACACCCGTGGCAGGGAGATCGACAACCCGGCCCTGAATGAGCTTCTGCAAAAGCTGCGGCAGCTAGCGTATGGGGCTGAGGACGTGTTGGACGAGCTGGATTACTTCCGCATCCAGGATGGTCTTTACGACACCTATGAGGCTGCCGAAGAACATGCCAAGGGTTGCGTATGCAACCTCTTCCTCAACGCTCATCACACAGCACAAAGCTGTTGGCAAACTGCTTGGGTGTTCTGCGTGCTCATGTCCTGCTGCTAACCCTCGTGATCCTGAGGAGCCGACATCGGAAGAACATACAAGGCCGCGAGTTCGCTGCTGCGCTTGGCCATGTGCCAGGAGAAGTGCACGTGAGGATACCTCATTGGTCCCAAACACTGACCAAGCTGATGGGGAGGCCAGCGGATGCATTCGCAAGCTCGCTTCCGGTGCTCTCAACACCGTGCGTACTGTCGGTAAACTCTTCCCTTGCTCTTCCTTCCCACCGGTTCATGATGATGTTTCTGGCAAGTCAGTCCTTTGTGGTGCCTGCATACGCAAGTCACCACAAAGAAAGCATGCGAAAGAACCACCAAAATTAGAGTTTAATAGGGTGGATATATCAAAAAGAATGAAGCATATTGTGGAACAACTGCAGCCTTTATGTGCAAAGGTTACAACCATTCTTAATCTAGAGTTATTGGGTTCTAGCCATTGTACTGCCCCACGCATTGCCAAGAGTCCTCCCACCACCACCTCTGACATTATAGAGTTAACACTGTACGGGAGGGACCCTGCAAAGAAGAGAATCATAGCTAGTATTACTCATGATAAAAATAGTGACAAGGACCTAACTATCCTGCCAATTGTTGGTCCGGGTGGCATAGGGAAGACAACTCTCATACAACACATATATCACAGCCAAGAAGTGCAAAAATATTTTCAGGTGGTCTGGATATGTGTGTCTCAAAATTTCATTGTTAGTAAGCTACTTGAAGAGATTGAAAATGCTATACCTAGTGTGAAACATGAAATAAAAGGTAGAGCAGAAGAGTTGATTGAACAAAGATTAAATTCTAAAAGGTTTTTGTTTATATTAGATGATATTTGGAAGTGTGAACCTGAGGACTGGAAAAGACTTTTAGTACCACTCACAAAAGGACAAGCAAAGGGTAACGTAATTCTAGTTACAACCCGGTTTCCAGCTGTGGCAGAAATAGTTAAAACAACTGATATTTCAATAGATCTGGAGGGTTTAGAACGTGAAGATTTTAGGGAATTCTTTCGAGCATGCATTTTTCAGGACGAGCAGTCACAAAAAGATCATCATGGGTTACTTGAGATTGGAGACAAGATAGCAGAAAAGCTAAAGGGATCCCCTCTTGCAGCAAAAACTGTAGGTAGATTATTGAGGCAACACCTTGATGTGTATCATTGGACAAGAGTCCTAGAAAGTAGAGAATGGGAAATGCAGACCGGTGAGCGTGACATTATGCCTGCACTGAAACTTAGCTATGATTGTCTGCCTTATCATCTGCAGCAATGTTTTTCTTGTTGTGCTTTGTTTCCTGAAGATTACAAGTTTAACAGTGAAGAACTCATCCATTTCTGGATAGGACTAGACATTTTACATCCTGATGGCCGAAATAAAACAGTTGAAGATGTGGGTTTGGACAATTTAAATGATTTGGTGAACAGTGGGTTTTTCAAGAAAGATGAAACCGACGGGCATCCATATTATATCATCCATGATCTGTTGCATGATTTAGCTTTGAAGGTTGCATCTCATGAATGTCTTACTTTGCATCACTCTAATGTGAGATCAGTAGAAATTCGGCCATCTATACGTCACTTGTCAATCATAATAGATGGTCCAGATGATATTAATGGAATAACTGATGAAAACTTTAAGAGCGAGTTGAGGAAACTTAAGACAAAATTGAAGGTCGAAAACTTGCAAACATTAATTATATTTGGAGGAAGAGATGAAATCTTTGTCAACATATTGGGTGATTTGTTCACGGAAGCAAATGCTCTGCGTGTTCTTTGCTTGCCCACATTATCATATCCCCTGCAATCCATATGCATGTTGCATAACTTTTCATCACTTCTCCACCTACGATACCTAAAGCTAGGAACTTCTATAAGCCAGATGCATTTACCAAGAACCTTATCTAGATTTTATCATTTGAAGATTTTGGATCTACAAAAAAGGGGTGGTTCATTTCTTTTACCTAGCGACATGAGTAACCTTGCGAAGTTGTGCCATTTTCTTGCCCAACGTAACGAGCTTCATTCGGGTATTCGTAATGTGGGGAAACTAAAACTTTTACAGGAGTTAAAGGCTTTTGCAGTCAATAAGAAAATTGAAGGGTTTGAACTAAATCAACTAGAGCATTTGATCGAGCTAAGGGAAGTTGGCATTTATAACCTTGAGAACGTACACACAAAAGAAGAAGCAGTTGAAGCAAAACTAATACACAAAGACTACTTGCACAAATTGACACTGGATTGGGATAGTGAGCGACCTAATACTGAGCCTGGCGCGGAATTAGTGGTTCTTGAGAGCCTTCAACCACATAGAAACCTTCAGGAGTTGAACATTACAGGACACCGAGGCCCTTCTTGTCCAACATGGCTGGGTGATAAGCTCGTTGTTCAAGCTCTACAATCTCTCTCTCTCTTTTCTGTTTCTTGGGATATTTTTCCTTCATTTGGGAAGATGTGGAATCTTCGTGAACTGGGATTGTCGGATATTGCCACAATAAAGGAGTTTTGTCTAGAGCAAAGCTTTTGCAAGCTAGTAAAGATAAATTTCATTGGCTTAGAAAATTTTGAAAAATGGGTGCCACGGGCCAGTCATTTGTTCCCTTGTTTGCAAGTACTGATTATTAAAGATTGCCCTAAACTCTCGGAGTTGCCATGTTCAAGCCACATTGTTTACCCACTGAAACAAGACTGGAACATAGATTGGTTTCCCACACTGCAGGAGCTTAGGATAGAAAACTGTCCGGAAGTCTTGTTATTACCTCCTATCCCTTGGACTGAGTCTCTGTGCCGTGTTGAGATAAGTGGCGTGGGATCAAAGCTACTAGACAAGTTGGTCTACTCAAAATCATCTTCTGGAGTAGAGTTGGATATTACTGGAAAGCACGATCTGCATAGCTTTGATCAGCTGTTACTATTCAATAAACTAACAAAACTTCAGGTGTTGCTCATCAATGATTGCCCACCTCTGCAGCTGAAGTATTTTCTAATGCTAACCTCGTTGAAGAATTTGATTGTGTTGTCTTCAAAACTTGTGGTGGTGCCATCAGAAGTTCAGAGTGGTGTCGAATGGCAGCATCCTGTTGAGAACATCACTATTGCTTTTTCTAGTTCTAGTGGAAAGTGATAATTGGAGAATAATAACTGTTGTTGATATTGTTTGGGGCCTCGAAGGGCTGTTTATATAGATTACAAAACTTGGACTCCAAGACTAATAGAGATAGATTACAATTCAAACTACCAAAACTAAACCTGCCGAATATACTCTAATATCCCCCCGCAGTGTCAACGTCGGGAGTAACGATGTTGAGACTGGAGTGTAATCCGAAAGCGCGAACTGCCAGGTTGCCGGACTTGCCGGGGACGGGCTTGCCGGACTTGCCGGGTTGTCCAGACGTGCCGGGGCCGGGCTGGCCGGACTTGCCGGACTTGCCGGGTTGTCGGACTTGCCGGGCTTGCCGGACTTGCCGGGCTTGCCGTGCTTGTCGGTGATGGGCTTGCCGGGGTGATAGCCCTTGATGCCGATGTCGATGTAGCCGAGGTGTGGGCGCTGTAGTCGTGGTCGATTATGCCGTTGGTGATGAAGTCGCCATTGATGAAGTCGTTGGTGATGATGTTGTGGTCGATGTCGTCGAGTTTGCCGGAGTTGTGGAGGTTGTCGAGGTAGTAGAGGTAGTCGAGGTAGGCGGCACACCTTGCCGAGCTTGCCAGACCCGGGAGCATGTCGGGGATGAAGGCACGCGTCGGTGTTGCCAATACCGGACGTGCGAAGACAGGGACCATAACGAACCATGCGAGCCAGAGTCGGATGGAGGAGCAGAGAAATTTTCCGTGAACGGTCGGTTTGTGGCTTACTGGTGCCGAAGTTGTCCGCCGTTGACGCCGGAGTAGACGAAAAAGTTACGAAAAATAAAGAAAAATAGACTGCGGCTCTGGCGGCGAGGTTGGAGTGGACGAAGACGAAGAGGTTGTGGTTGATGGCGATTGAGCTGTAGAGGTAGGAGATGTCGGGAATTAAACCCGTTGGCGTTGACGAAGACCATGATTGGTGGTGATGGCGACGATGCGGTACGTGCAGCGACGTTGTTGGTGTAGATGGTTGTCGGCGATGATGACCACGGGTGTTGATGGTGCAGCCCTGTGTTGACGGCGAGATCCGAGCAGAGGTGCGCGAGGACGACATGCGGCGGTGGGCGACGCAATCTGATCTATGATCAGCGAAAGAAGAAGAAACGCCGGTCAAGCGGCCGGCGAGAAAATTTTGACGACGCGAGAGCTAATCTACTATTTGTGCGGCCCCCGGCGGAGATTGATCTCCCCGGGGGCGGCGCGGCGCGGAAGCTGTGTGGCGGCTAGGTCAAGGAACCTAGGCCTCTGATACCATGATAATTGGAGAATAATAACTGTTGTTGATATTGTTTGGGGCCTCGAAGCGCTGTTTATATAGATTACAAAACTTGGACTCCAAGACTAATAGAGATAGATTACAATTCAAACTACCAAAACTAAACCTGCCGAATATACTCTAATAGAAAGGAAGTGACACAGCTCCTACCTCACCTCCCAAAGCTATCCAAATTGGAAATCAACCACTGTGAAAAAATAACACAGTTGGCTGTGGGGGTGGATTTGCAGCAAACAACAGCACTGGTATCATCATCAACCTCTTCAGATGTTAAAATGGATGATTCAGAAGCAAAAGACGAGCAGCAGAAAATAGCAGAGGTGGAGAAGGCGGCGGCAAACACGAAGGATGATGGTCTGTTGGTCCTCCCTGCACATCTCTCCAACTCTCTGCAGGCGTTGGACATCGACAGTGGTGGTCTGGTAGTTCATTCCCTCAGTGCCCTCCAAGCCCTAACCACCCTTCGGTTAGAGAGCTGCTCGTTAGCCTCCTTTTCCTCTTTTCGCCACCCTTTCCCGTCCTCCCTGCTAGACCTAAAACTATCGCTCCTGATGGACGTGCAGACGTTGGAGCCCCTCTCAAACCTCACCTCTCTCACTCGATTAGACATATCTGATTGTGGAGAGGATTTAGGATGCGAGGGCCTGTTGCCTCTCCTTACTCGGGGCCAGATCAACGAATTACAAGTCCTAGAAAGCCCCAATTTCTTTGGTGGGTGGGATCCCATTTGGGGGATGCAGGATGAGCAAGATAAGATTCTTCTTTCCCGGTCCTCCAAACTGCAGGCGCTCGACACAGATGATATCGAAGGCTTCCTCAGTGCGCCCGCCCTCTGTAGCCTCCTCTCTTCCTCCCTCACCAATTTGTCCTTTCATGGGAACGATGAGATGACACGCTTCACAAAGGAGCAGGAGGAGGCCTTACACCTCCTCACCTCGCTTTACAAACTCGATTTTTGGAGATGCGACAAGCTGGAGCACCTCCCTGCAGGGCTAAACAAGCTGACCAACCTCAAGATATTATGGATCTGGAAGTGTCAAGCCCTTCGGTCGCTGCCCAAGGATGGCCTCCCGAGTTCACTGCGAGAATTAGATGTCAAAGGGTGCGGCAACGAGGAGCTAACAAAGCAGTGCAGGCGGTTAATGGGAACCATCCCGAAAATCATACTATAGGCTAATCCAAGGTAACAGACACTTCCTTGCTCGTACCTATTCCCGATTTCCACCATTGCCCTTGCTTTTTCCTGATACCACAGACGCAACTCATTTTTCTTTTGGTTTGGTTCACCTTGCTACTGCATATTCTGAACATTGTTTGCTTCCATCAACCGTGCAGCTGGTCCGTGCATCACTTTCACCTTGTGGAATTATCCTGTGGACAGTTGGCACATGAGGTCCTCCTGTGTGGTATTTTCTTCATGTCAACACATCTGGTAAGTACATGCAAATGGTCTGGAAAGTATCTGCTTATAGTTATCTGTCTGATAAAATCATAAAAGTTGCTACCAGTTCTATTAGTTTAAATCACTGCTCTTGAGTGCATGTTTTTTATTACTATACGAGTATGTGAGTAACAATTGGAGGGCCTGTCTATTCAATTGGAAAAAAATTACCATTATGTAAATTGGTCAGTACTCTAAATACGAGTGTGTGTTCCTAGCAGAATAATACACAAAAGCGAGATTTTTTTTTCCTGTCTGTGCAACATTAACCTTGTTGGCCTGATCTGAGGATTTAATCTATTTGTATCTGTCCGGAGATCATGGGGCATTTTAATTATTCTCAAAACTTATCTTGTTTCCTTTTTAGCATAGCACAGGACTAGTTCTTTGTTTCCTCATATTACCATTTGCTACTTGCCAGAGATAACTTTACTGATAATTCGTCCACTATTAAGATTTAGTTTTCTTTTTCTTCTTTCTATCCCAGGGCATATAATGTATTCACCATTTGTTTTGGCATGTTCTACAGGTTATCTGGTGTTACTCAGAAACAAGAGAAGGGAGAAGAGCAAGTCCCATTTCTTCATCGAGTCCATGGATAGAGTCACGGAAGGTTGAACATGGAATTTGTACAGTCTCTTCAGTGTTAGTTCAGAGGAGCACTTGATCTGCAGGGATTTTTCAGAGAGCGGCAGTTTCAGAAGTGAGAACAGTACAGTTTTGACAAAGGGCCATTTGAGTGGTGAAAACAGTGTTACCATGGAACAGCGATGCTCTCAGTGCTTGTTTTGGCATTGATTTGCAAGAACTAAGCACCGTGGTGCTAGAACAGCAGTTAATCAGGAACCATCCTGAAAATCATACTAGAGTACTAGACTAATCCAAGGCTAGACTAATCCAAGGTAAAAAATAGGAGAAGCTTCACTGTCTCAATTCATCCCAATACCCAGCATTGCCTCGCCTTTCCTGATCTCGCATATCAAGTCATATTTTGGATTCGGTTTACCTCATTACTGCAAAATCTGAACACTGTGTTTTTGATCTACTTTACAGGTTCTCTGTCTTGGGAGTTGTACATTATTTAGCCTTGTCGAATCCTCCCAATCCATATAAAGTCCGCACATGAGGATCTTGTGTTGTATGTTCTTACTGTACATAGTACATAAATCTGGTAAGTACGTGTTAAACTTCTCCAACCATATTACCGATACCTAGATGTTCCTTATTGAACTAAGAAATATCAAGAAAACCAATGTGGTCCTCAGCTAATGCCATTCCATTCATGGACGAAATTTAATATGAATTCTTTTTTTTTTTCCTTGTGCAGGTTTTCTTATGCTTGTTCTGGTTTGTTTCAAGATACTTTGCTGCATTTTGGTCACCATTCATCAGGACTTGCTGGTGTACTGACTTGTTCGGCTGTGAGGATAGGAGGTGATTTGCTATTGAAATTAAGGTTTGTAGTTTTTTCAGTTTGATCTACATTGATACGGATAGGAGGTGTTCTTGCATTCGTCATAAGTTTTATTCCTAAATGAAATTTGGTTAATTATAGGAACTTTACAAGAATACCTTTTATACCATCTCAATGCTTGCGTGGAGAAAATTGAGGATCTCGGACTTTCACTAATTGGTACACCTTGTCTATTCACATCCGTACAAAAGCCTAAAAGGATACTAGTGTATTTGTCTTACGTTCCAAAAAAATTAGACTGAACAACTTTGGAATTCAACAATGCAGTGTATTTACCTTCTTGGTTGGTTCATAGACGTGACCTGTGGACAACTTTGGAATTCAACAATGCAGTGGTAGCAAGTTTGTGGAAAGGTCAGTAAACCCCTGCTGAAATTCATGCTCGGTTTAGCTATGATAGATTGTATTCAATATGCAATTGTGGAACTCTTATTGCCTCGTGAGACCTAGGTTAGAGAACTTCCTGCTTTCTTGATAAGTTGGCAGTCTAGCGTTTGAGCACTCTCATAATCTCTGATTTCATTGCCATGCTGAATTAAATAACACAAGAGAGTTTTCAGCTGATACATATAGTCGTAAAGGTAGAGAGCACTTGTTACTAGGTGATTGATGAACATTGATTGAGCAAAAAGGCTCGAGCTTGCTAATTTTTATTCCTAGAACCTCCTGAGTTTAGTATGGTGAAGGTGATTTTATTCTCTTCTTGATCCGGAGCATTTTTTCTGTCCCACCAATGCCAAAAACAGCATATTTCATTAGCCTTTGATTATTGCAATCTGATTTTTTAGTGCGTATTGTTAAGTTTGATGTTCCTCTAGTCTGAAGTCTTTGAAATCCAGTCATTCTTTTTGCGTAACTTATGTTTGCTAGCCTCTTCAACACTCGGCATTGCATTCCTTCATCAGGATATCACAAACTCTGCCGGTGTACATATACAAATCCCAGAAAATAAACCATTTCTTCCATGTGTTCACACCATACCTACCTACCTATATAGCACATCTCTCGCTATCCCACAGTAGTTGATTATTCCATAAGCACACTCATCAAGTTAAAGAAGACTCAAAAGCGCTTTGTTCTCATTGACCCTGCAAATTTCATCATTATGAAGAGCTATATTCGTCAATATTGATGCCTCTCTCACAAAAATCAAAAGATCAAGGGTTCATCCCCAAGCAGGAAGAAATAGTCAGCAGTGCTTCCATATTCATGTGCAGAATTAATGCAGAATGGCTAATCAAACTACTACCTATGCAATATTCACAGCTTGAGTATCAGTCGCATCCTGAGATCACCTTGCATTGCATAGGCATCTCAATCATTTCTTTGGCGTGAGTCCATCCCTCCCACATCCCCTGGGCACTACCTTTCTCCAATGACTGGAATGTGAAGACTTCTTTGTACTGGAGTTGAACTCTTTATTTAGCTTTACAATCTAGAGTTCAGATTTGTGCGTTCTTTTAATTACCCAACCAAGCTCCAGATAAGCTTTCCACAAATATAAAGTAGATAGACCACTTCGGCCACTGGCCAGCGAGGACTATAATTATGTGGTGAGAGTAATTCCGAATCATGACGAGGTAATTTCGCTAGCTACCTGCTCTCGGAAGGTTCACAAAGGAATAAAATTGTTGGCTGCTCTTGTTTTCTTTTGTTCTTGACATTGAAGTCAAACCTCCTAGTGACCCGTGTTCAAAAACTTGATCACTATATTGTTGATGCTGTTCACTCTCATAAAATGGAACCTCAATGAATGGGAGTTGTTATTTAAGCTTGTGCTCAATTGTTAGCCTGCTACTTTGATAAGTTTGTGGGAAGTGTCTCTGTCCGAAGCTCATGAGGATTATAGTAATTGTTTGCACATGAGCACTTGTTTGCAATCTAGCTATGCTAAGCTTTCAGGTATTTCACAAGCATGTGGGCAAGTTGAATCAGGAGCCTAAATCATCTGGCCTGCCATTGACCGCGATCCGAGACTCTTTTTTCTCAAGGGAGGAATCAGAAAGGGAGAAGGCTGAGATGAATCATATCCAACCTTTTGTTCCTCTTTGTAGCCACTTGCTTCATAACAATGTTATAAGGAGGAGAGAATGGGGTTTCCCACTTATTATTTCCCTTCTAGCTTCAATCTGTAGTAGGCTATCGATGAATGGTACGAAAACAGGCCATTTTTTTCATTCGTTCTTTTCAGTGTGGACATCTATATTCAGTATAATGTGCAATATCTTCATATCTGAATCTATGCTTGCATGTCACAGTGGTTACCTGTGCTAAAACATAAATAAGGCCCCTGTTATTTTTCACTGCAAAAAAATTGGCATTTCTTGTTTGGTTTTGATATCCAATTGCCTCTCAAGAACGTATGTTGGATTACTCACCCTGTTTTCTCTCTCTGAGAAATGGATCGTCCGATCTAATTTTAGCAGCACAAGAAAAGATAAGACGTGATTTTTGAATGTATAACCAATTGGTATGTCAGTATGTGTTTTGACTTGCAATGGATTATGATGGATCTCTCCATAAGAGATTTGTATCCCGGGCATTCTCTTCTGAAGTTAAAAGTGGAGAGTTTTGGGGCATTGATCTCTATCATCTGTAGCATTTCACATATCTGTCACCTGAAGGTTACGGAGCTGTTGCTGCATTGGGCTAGTCATCTTTGACTTGACGCAGATTGTAAATCATGCCAACAAAAATACTACCGTATGCATTACTTCTTTTTTGTGCAAGTGGTATGCATTACTTTTTGTTAGAAGTGTCTCTGCAATTGGTAAAGCAAGCATGAAGAAGTTGTAAGTATAAGTTACCAGGGTTGTTCAAGTCATCCTCTCTGATGCAACTCTGAGGCGTCATCTCTTTTTTTCGACAAAGGGAATATATTAATATCACGGAGATACGGATTACACCCAGCCTCTGCAACAACGCAATACCCTAATGGCACTATCGGATGCACACAGCCAAAAAAAGAAGAAGCTAAAAAAGAAAAGTCCTGCTACAGTGATCTAGTCCTTGAAGCAGCAGTACAAACACAACCAAGACAACACCTGAAGTCCAAATTCTCCAAAAGCGACGCCTTCAAGAAGAAAACAGTGCACAAGTGTTGTCGTCGCCCGATCATAGATCATAGGTTTTCACCCTGAAGAAAGTCCACGCTCTCAAAACAATGCCTTCAACAAGGTCATTGCCAGGCACAACCAATTAAGGCCAGGCCTTGGATTTTCACCCTGAAAGGTAAGACCTTGAACTTCTCCTGTGTAGTCGCCCCCACTTGCATACCGCTGCTACGAGTCCCGAAACACCAAGCAAATTCCTCATCGCCGCAAAGACTCGAACCACCATTACTAGTCCTCAGGTCACAGCTTCCATGACATTCTCTGCCTCTGACTTCACCATGGAACGAAAAAGAATTGTCCCATGATGACAACAAATAGCAGAGCTTCGGACTGCTCCCTTCAGAAACCAAACGGTCGAAAAAAACATGGGTGCGCACGACCGAATCCCATCCGATCCAGCAATCTCTAGGCATGGGCGCCCAAGGGAGTTCGCCGGCGGAGCCTTCCGGAACTTGACACTCCGGCCACATCAAGGAGGATAAGCATCAAGCAGATCTTCGTCTTGGCGCGAGAGGAACCCTAGGACTGCCGCCTTTATTAGGCAGAACGACGGCCCCATGCCATCGCCCGCCGGCTCCCAACAGCAGGCTGGAGATCTGAGCAGACACCGCCATCACCACCTGCACCACGCGGAGATGAGGGGCTTGGCCGTGCCGAGTCCCCCAAACCAAGCGCCGTGTCGCCCTCGCGGCCACAGCAGTCGCCAAGGTCGCCGAAGAAGACCGGGGCCGCCGCCCTGGCGTCCGTCTCCGCCGTGTGCACCTCGACGTCCAAGGCCGCCGATCTGCAGCAGCCGGAGATCCTGTCGCGTGGGGATGAAAGGCCCGCGCCGCCACCCGCCACGCGAGGCGTCATCTCTTGCCTATTTGTGTGTCCTTTTTTCAAAGAACAACAGTATGGCAAGTGTGTCCTCCTATGTGACGCTCACAGTCACATAGTCGAGCGACGCAGACAGCGCTTTCCATCATGGCCTGGTAGGTTTGCTCTGTTTCCTCGGTAAGGTTTTTTTTCATAAAAACATGACTCTTTAAAAAAATTAATACATTTAAAAATAACTTTAAATATTTCAAAAAAGTGTGTGAATAGTTAAAACAATTACATGACCATTTTTGAAAATATGCAAAAGATTTTTCAAATTACAAACACTTCTTAAATTTCGTGAATAATTTAAAAAATGACCCCAACAAGTGCTCCTGTATTAAAAAATAATTGTGGAAAAATATGTTCATCGTGTTTTATTTGTAAAATATGTATTTTTTTAAATATTATTAAAAGAAAAAAAATGTAATTTCATTTATTAGGAAAAAGTATATATTATTAAAAAATAATTTCTAGGAAAATAATGTTCATGTATCAGGAAAAAAATTATATTACGAAAAAGTTACTTCTTAAAAAAGAAAAAGAGAGATGAAAATAACATAAAATTATATCAAATCAAATAAACAATACCGGAAGATAAAACAAGAAAGCGAAAAAATGAAACAAGGGAAACCACGAAAACCACTCAAAAAACTGTTAACGAAAAGTGTCATATAGGCTTAGGGAGCTCCAACCCATTAGCTTTCCCGTGCTACTCCTTGCTTAGAAAAAGTAATCTCTCACTCCTAGAGAAAAAACCAATTGAAAAACCGGTTGGTGGGTCCTATTTCTCTTCAACAAATCTAAATATTTATATGTCGATATAATATTGGCCGTGATAAATTTCAAGACACAAAGGTTGAGTCCTCCTTAGAAATAATATTAGGTAGAAGTACCTTGAGGCGATTTGCAATAATTTTGGAGGCTATATGCAAGACTAGGCTTCTCACCAGTATTGAGTGGGAACAGAAGTTTCCTCTGGTGACGGTGCAAGCTCTACAGAGAGGAATTTCCGATCACACCCCTCTACTTGTTGACTCTAGGGAAGCGACCCATGTGGGAAACAAGAACGTTTTCTCTTTCGAACTAGCATGGTTTGAGAGAGAGGGCTTCATTGATCTAATAGCCCAGGAATGGGCTAAGGTCGTAGGAGGGAGATCGAATATTGAGAGATGGCAAAATAAGATTAGGCATTTGCGACAGTTCTTGAGGGGATGGGCAAAAAATGAAAGCGGGATTTATAAGGTGGAAAAGGATAGGCTAATCCACCTTATAAATGAGCTTGATCTAAAGGCCCAATCAATCTTAATAGATGTGGACGAACGGGCATCTAAGACGGAGGCTGAGTAGAAACTACGAGCGCTCCTCAGAGAAGAAGAGATGAAATGGGCACTTAGAGCTAAAGGGCGGCAGGTCGTCCAAGGGGATGAAAATACCCAGTTTTTCCATTTGATTGCAAATGGAAAACACAGAAAGAAGAAAATTTTCCAGCTTGAGCAAGATGAGGGTACAATTGTAGGACATGAGAACCTAAAATTGTATATCTCTAGCTATTATAAGCAACTTTTTGGTGCTTCGGATGATACTTTTGTGTCTCTGGATGAACACATGGTAGGAGATATTCCTCAACTCGGGATAGACGAGAATGAGATTTTATCCGCACCATTCACGGAGAAAGAGGTGTTTGAAGCCATATCACAGATGAAGAATAATAAGGCACCAGGCCCGGACGGCTTCCCAGCTGAATTTTATAAGAAATGCTGGCATATCATTAAGGGTGACCTCGTGCCAATGTTCCATGATTTGTTTAATGGCCAACTACAGCTATTCCATCTAAACTTTGGGACAATAACGTTGTTGCCAAAGAAGGAGAAAGCGGTGCGCATTGAGCAGTTTCGACCGATTTGTTTGCTAAATGTGAGCTTTAAAATATTTACTAAAGTTTGTACAAACCGACTGACGCGGATTGCACATAATGTGGTGCAACCAACTCAGACAGCTTTCATGCCGGGCAGAAACATACTAGAGGGTGTGGTCGTCCTACATGAAACACTACATGAAATCCACTTGAAGAAACTGGATGGGGTGGTCTTCAAGGTGGATTTCGAAAAGGCGTACGATAAGGTTAAGTGGCCGTTTCTCCAACAAGCCTTACGTATGAAGGGATTCGACGATTCCTGGAGGAAGCAGGTCGATTCATTTGTACAAAAAGGCAGCGTCGGGATTAAAGTGAATGATGACATAGGTCATTACTTTCAGACGCAAAAGGGTCTAAGACAGGGGGACCTGATGTCTCCCATCTTGTTCAACATAGTGGCAGATATGTTGGCAATTCTCATAGGTAGAGCAAAGGAGGATGGCCAAGTAGGAGGACTAGTACCACATCTTGTGGATGGTGGGGTGTCCATACTACAATATGCTGACGACACTATTATTTTCATGGAACATGATCTGGCAAAGGCCCGTAATATGAAGCTTGTGCTATGCCTATTCGAACAATTGTCGGGATTGAAGATTAATTTTAACAAAAGCGAATTGTTCTATTTTGGGAGAGCCAAAGATGAATAGGATGCTTACAAACAACTGTTTGGATGTGAACTGGGTACCCTACCGTTTAGTTATCTGGGCATACCAATTCACCATCGCATGCTTTCTAACAAGGAGTGGAAATGTATTGAAGATCAATTTGAAAAAAAACTAAGCTGCTGGAAGGGTAAGCTTATGTCATACGGAGGTCGGTTGGTACTGATAAACTCAGTGCTCACGAGTATGTCGATGTTCCTTTTGTCTTTCTTTGAAGTACCTGTAGGGGTACGGAAAAGGTTAGACTTTTATCGATCACGATTCTTTTGGCAATGCGATGAGATAAAAAAGAGAGTACATACTTACTAGGTGGGATATCATATGCAGACCCGAGGATCGGGGTGGGATCGGGATTGAGAATTTAGAGGTAAAGAATAGATGCCTGCTCAGTAAATGGCTGTACAGGCTGTCTGTTGAGACCGAAGGCACGTGGGTACAAATTATGCGGAATAAGTACCTACAATCTAAGACCTTGGCCCAGGTTACCGTTCGACCCAATGATTCACCTTTCTGGAAGGGGTTAATGAGAACGAAAGCGGCTTTCTTCCATAGGACTAAATTTATCATTGGAAATGGTAATTCGACTAGATTCTGGGAGGATACTTGGTTAGGGGAGACGCCTCTTGCCATACAATATGCGTCTCTGTATAATATTGTACAGCGTAAGGAGGCTTATGTGGCTACAGTATTACAGTCTACTCCTCTAAACATTCAATTCCGGCGATCCTTAGTAGGAGACCGATGGGACACATGGCTACATCTGGTGCGGAGGTTGATGGATGTTCACCTCTCTGATGATCCCGATACTATTCACTGGAGATTAACTACAAACGGAATCTTCTCAGTGAAATCCATGTATGTAAATCTAATTGACTCGGGCCCGATTCCAAGATCGATACATATTTGGAAGATTAAAGTGCCGTTAAGAATCAAAGTCTTCATGTGGTTTGTTCAAAAGGAGGTGATTCTGACTAAGGATAACTTGGCAAAGCGTAATTGGGAAGGTAGTCAACGATGCTGCTTTTGTGATCAAGATGAAACTATTAAACACCTCTTTCTCGATTGTCCGATGGCCAAACTTTTATGGCGTTCAATTTATATAGCTTTCAATATCACCCCTCCAAATGGTATTCACACGTTATTTGGGACGTGGCTAAATGGAGTAGAGCCAAATACTGCGAGGCATATTTGGATGGGAGTATGCGCATTACTTTGGGCTATATGGAACTGCAGAAATGATATGGTCTTTAACAGACAAACTCGTACACATTTTTTGCAGGTTATCTACAGGGCCACTGCTTGGATTCGTACGTGGTCGTTACTCACTCCTGCGGAAGCCAGGGAGCCTTTGGTTACTAGGTCTACCCGATGGGAGATGGTTGCTCGGGATATCTACAACCGGTATGGATGGCGCTCCAGTAATAGGCTAGGTGTTTAGTCATCTCGTCCTATTTTAGCCGGTTGTGGCAACTTTTATCTTTATTGATTACCTTTTCTTTAGCTCCAAGTGAGCTTGTACTATACCGCAGACCTTGATGATGCTTTGCTTAATAAAAGGGTTGCATGCATCATTCTGATGCAGAGGCCGAGGGCATTCCTCCTTTTCAAAAAAATAAAAAATATGCAAGACTAGGCTCACACCTATGCGAAATGGATGCTTCCACTTGGTCATCATGGACCAGCAAATCCATTTTAGAGTTGTTTTCAGTAATACAACTTATCCGAGTGAGCTTTATGGACCCACCGGGCCAGAAGCTTCTCAAGCTCAACCATTTACTTTTCTAGTTAGAGACCAAGAAAATGAATTAATAATCCTACACCGAGAACCAATTAGTGAACTTTATCACCAGAGACAAAGAATGGAATGGCCTAGTACCAACTTATTGGAATTCTACATGACATATTTCCCAATCTTCATTCTTGCTATTCCAGGTTCTAGTTCTCAGTCATAGACCTATTGCTCGCTCCGCTTTCCCAAGTGGGCTAAGACAGGCTATGTAAGGTGATACGTCTCCAACGTATCTATAATTTTTGATTGTTCCATGCTGTTATATTATCAATCTTGGATGTTTTTATATACATTTACAGCAATTATATATCATTTTTTGGGACTAACCTATTAACTTAGTGCCCAGTGCCAGTTGCTGTTTTCTGCCCTGTTTTTGTTTTACAGAAAATCAATACCAAACGAAGTCCAAATGCCACGAAACTTTTTGGAGATTTTTTTCTGGACAAGATAAACACTAGAAGCTTCGGGAGGAGTCCAGAAGCCCCAGAGGGTGCCCACGAGGCACCAGGGCGCGCCTGGGGGGGCAGGCGCGCCCTGGTACCTCGTGGGGCCCACAGAGCTCCGTTTGACCTAATTCCATCACTATAAATTCCAGAAAAATCAGAAACCCTTAGGGGAGTCCACGAAATACTTTTTCCGCCGCCGCAAGTTTCTGTTCTCGAGATATCCCATCTGGAGGCCTTCTCCGGTACTCCGCCGGAGGGGGAATCGACACGGAGGAGCTCTACATCAACCTTGCTGCCCTTCCGATGATGCGTGAGTAGTTTACCACAGACCTTCGGGTCCATAGTTAGTAGCTAGATGGCTTCTTCTCTCTTTTTGATCTTCAATACAATGTTCTCCTCGATGTTCTTGGAGTTCTATCCGATGTAATCACTTTTTGCGGTGTGTTTGTTGGGATCCGACGAATTGTGAGTTTATGATCAGATTATCCATGAATATTATTTGAGTCTTCTCTGATCTCTTTTATGCATGATTATTATATCTTCGTATTTCTTCTCCGATCTATTGATTTGGTTTGGCCAACTAGATTGATTTATCTTGCCATGGGAAGAGGTGCTTTGTAATGGGTTCGATCTTGCAGTGCTCAATCCCAGTGACAGAAAGGGACATGACACGTATGTATCGTTGCTATTAAGGGTAAAAAGATGGGGTTTATTCATGCGTGAGTTTATCTTGTCTACATTATGTCATCGTTCTTAAGGCGTTACTCCGTTCTTTATGGACTTAATACACTAGATGCATGCTGGATAGCGGTCGATGTGTGGAGTAATAGTAGTAGATGCAGGCAGGAGTCGGTCTACTTGTCTCAGACGTGATGCCTATATACATGATCATTGCCTTGAATATCGTCATGATTATTTGCTTTTTTATCAATTGCCCAACAGTAATTTGTCTACCCACCGTATGCTATTTTTTCTCGAGAGAAGTCTCTAGTGAAAACTATGGCCCCCGGGTCTATTTAAATCAAATTACTAAAACCCTAAAAATATTGCTGCACTTTTCTTTTATTTATTTTATTTTGTATTTTTGTTTCAATCTATCTATCTATCATATACAATTTAATCTTGCAATTAACCGCCGAGGGATTGACAACCCCTCGTTTGCGTTGGGTGCAAGGTTTTGTTGTTTGTGTGCAGGTACTGCTAACGAGGTGTTGCGTGGTTCTCCTACTGGATTGATAATCTTGGTTTCATAACTGAGGAAAATATTTACCTCTGCTGTGCTGCATCATCCCTTCCTCTTCGGCGATAATACCAACGCAACCTACAAGTAGCATAAGGCTAAGTAGAGTTTTCCCCCTTCATAAGTGAAAGTTGAAATGTAATCTATGGTCTGGATATAACATCCCCTTTTATCAATTCCTTTTTGATCAAGATAAATAGGTAAAGCCAGCTTTGAAGGTAAATTCAAAAGGCAAGTAAGAAGTTGCAGGAAGGTTTGAAGAGATGACTGACGTAAAAAGCCTTTGAGACTCTTTTTGAAAGCTTATTCCATCATGTTTTGTAAATGACATTGCACGAGCTGGTTAGGTGATACTAAGGAGGTGTTATCGATTTCCATAGGGTATTATTTCTTTGAGAAACTCCATAGGTTTTAGGGTTTTATCTCAAACAATGCAACTCCTATAATATGCACATTGTGTCAAATTGTCGTTATTTCACACAGAAGTGAGGGAACGAGTGAAGCAAATGGGCCGACCCAATTAGGTGTACTATAGTCAACAAAATCCTATTCGGGGAACCTTTAGAAGGTTTCAGTCTGGTCTTTTTCTGTTGTTTTTTTTTCATTTCCCTATTGTTTTCTTTACCAGTTTTCTTTTGGGTTTTTTATTTTCCCTTTTTATGTTTTATGTTTTTATTTTTTTCCTTTTCCTTTTTTAAAAATATTTAGAGATTTTAAAATTCAAAAATTATTTAGGATTTTAAAAGTCTTCACTTTTTTAAAAACTCACAATTTCAAAAAAAATCTCAGTTTTCTGTGAATGTTCAAAAAAATGATCACCTTTAAAAAATGTTAACAAGTTTTCTAGCAGCTCAAAGAGAGCTCAGCCAAAGTATTAGCAGACCGGTGCTAGCGAGCATGGTTTTTCAGCATCCCATGACTGGCAGCCTCCAGTTCATCAACGAAACCATTCGAATCAGTCAAAACCATGCCACGTCATGAGTAAAACCACCCAATGCGGTGTCAAGGACTAAAGTTATCCGGTTTGAGAAGTTGAGGGACTAAGTTTTGCTGGTTTGTAGTTGAGAGACCATTTCTATACTTTTGAGAGAGTTCAGGGATGAAAACATACTTTTCCCTAAAAATAAATAAATACTCATAATTTATGGAAAACAAAAATAAAGAACCAATTAAAAACTAGTAAACCAAAGAAAACAAAAAAATGGCGGACCCAGCAGAGCAACCACCTGTGCCGGAGGTCGACAATTTGACGCAAAGAGTGATAAATAGAGAAGCTTCTGTTTAGCGCGTAGAGCGCTTAATAGAAAGCAATAGCTCACCTCACATCTGTGGTGGGCCGACCCATTGGACGATTTTTATTCAATTCGAGGATAGTTGCTACTGCTAATGCTACACTACTAATTCAGGGACTTACCTAAAAAAAACTAATTCAGGGATTTCGTAGGCTAGATGGAGCGCAAGATGGAAGGCAATTCACGGAGAGATTTCCCAAAGCCTCTCTCAACACATTGCTTCATTGGATCTTTTCTATCTAAGCTTCAAAGTAGGGATAAAAATGGAGTGAAAACTTTCCGCTTTTTGGCAGAAAATGGGGGAGGAAATATGAAAACGAGAGTGGATATTTGTAACGCGAAAATGGAAACAGAATTTCTTATGCGGAAACGGAAACAAAAACGGAACAACGTTTTCCGGCGGAACATGCATGAAAATAAAACTTTGCGTTTCCGTGAATATATTTTTTTTCATTTTACTATGGGCTATGGTTGCTCTGTAGTCCACCCATTAAACATCGCACAATTAAAAAATGAGTAAAATGGCCCGTGTGGCCCAAGTTCTAGTACCATGCAACGAAGCTAGCCATGATTGTAACCACAATGGACGTCGGGCCTAAAATTCCCTTTCACATATTATTTTCTGATGTTACAATATGTTTTACTTGTAAGAAGGTGACCTGATACATTGTGTTTTGCTTATTTATAGAGTTTGTCCTTCTGATTACCACAAATGTGTTCATGTTGTCCAAGTTGAAAAAAATATGCCCAGATGCATATCTTATAATATAACCGTCATAATATTTTTGTAGTCTTGTTAACAATTGATTAAATATTTTTTGGGGGGAAATTGATTAATATGTTGGTTTGTTTGTGTTTTTCCCTATGGTTCAAGGGTTTTTTAAGTTCTAGTGAACACCTATTTTTGTTGTCCTGTCCGCGCCGTATTCGCTATGTGTTCTTTTCCGGTAATATCTATTTCTGTGTTCATTTCTGGCGTATCTGTATTCGTTTTTGGTTCCGTAAAAAATGAAAACAAATGCAGTATTACCTAGTTCCATCCATTTCCGCTCCATTTTCATCCCTACTTCAAGGGATGTCAAAGCCCCAAGCACAAGAACTAGCTCACTGGCAGCGACTCATTGGTTAGCAACCCCGAGTAATCTGGTTAAATTTAACATTGATGTTGTGTGTCAAGGAATGGGGAGACATAGTTGTTGGTGCTCGTTGTCGTGATTACCTTGGAAACTATTTGGGAACTTCGACCATTGTGTAGAGGGGAATGAATGATCCTACAACACTTGATGCGTTGGTTGTTAGAGAAGCATTGACACTAGCGGAAGATCTTTATGGCGAGCATATTCACATTGCTTCAGACTATAAGGTGGTGGTTGATAATATCAAGCAGGGAACCTCTGGTAGCTAGGGAGTCATCATAAAAGAAGATCTGAGGACGTTCTTCAACATTTCCCTCCTGTAATTTTGTTCAAGAGTTTATAAACTTTAATTTTAAAGCTCACAATATCACAAGGCATGCTCTTTCATTGGGGTTGGCTACCATGTTTGGCTAGCTTAACCCTATGATCCTATCGTAATCCCTGTAAATATTATTAATAAATGAATAAAGCTTTGTGATTTTGTTTGAAAAATGCTACAAAAGGTTGGGCTTACCGGCTTGGAGCCGAATGTTTTTCGAAAAACAGGCTAATATTGAAATTTTAAAAAATCTTCCTTTTTTGAAAAAATCTTTAAATTTTGGAAAATGCACACGAATTTAAAATATGTCGAAACTAAATCGGACAGATCCGTCGGTAGGGTATCCCGGCTAGGCAATTGGGCTGGATGGTAACAAGAGGCAATGTTTTACCCAGGCTCGGTCTTTCATGGTGGAGATAAGATCCTACTCCTACTCGTGTATATTGCCCGGTATCTTCGGCTTGTATGTCAAGTCTTAGTCTTCATATAACACGTCCTGGGTCGTCCAATGTTGCCCAGGACGGAACCAACCTAGGCGTCGTCAACCCTGCCTACTAGGCCGGGAACCAACGTGGCGAGAGACCCTTGGACAGGGACACCGTCAAAATATATGCATTTTTAAAAAAAAAATGTTCAAAGATTTTAGATTTTATTTGTATATTGAAAATGTGTTCATTGAAAAATATTTGCAAATTTGAAAACGTGTTCACGAATTTGAAGAAATCTTTATGAATTCAGAAAGTGTTCGCGAAATAGAAAAAAAATCCAGGAATTGCAAAATATTCACAAATTGGAAAAATGTTCTCGAATTTGAAAAATATTCAAAAAAAATACAAATTGGATAGAAAATATTGTTAATTTTAAAATGCTTATGAATTCAAACTTATTTTTGAATTTCTAAATCATGATTTGTAAAAATGTTTAGGGATTTGAAAATGAAAAAGGGAAAGAGAAAAAACCAAAAAGAAAAACCAGAATAACGGAAAGTAAAACACAAGAAGAAAAACCCAGTCAGGTAGGTTGTTGAAACCGGTGGGAAGAGGGAACGCATTGGGTCTACGCATATAGCATGAAATGCGCCCATTAAGGTACACGCATGATCACTATCTAGGAAAAACTTATTCAGGGGACCATCTAACAATGGTTACCCATTGTGGGTCTGAAAGCGTGCCAAGTGGTGTGTCTAGCCGCCATCAGGTGTCGCGTGCTGGGCGCTCTCTCTGAATTTCTTTTTTTAATTTTTCTGTACGTGTTTTCGGGTTTTCGTGGTTTTTTTTCTTTTTTTTGTTTTTGCCTAGTTTTTCATAGGTTTCGGAGAAAAATTGTGAAGCACATCTATGCTTCTAAAAAAACTTTATGCTTCCACGAGAAACGGTTGTGTTTCTTGTGGAAGCACAGATTTGCTTCTAGAAATTATGCTTTCATGAGAAGCATAGTTGTACTTGCACGAGAAGGAAATATGTGCTTCTGATCGAAAAGAAAAAAAATCACAGTTGTGCTTCTACAAGAAGCACTACCTTGCTTCAGTAAAAAAGAGAAAAGCACAGCATGTGCTTTCCAAAAAAAAGTGAAAACCATAACCATGCTTTCGTGCTTTCAGTGTTTTTTCGCTATTCAAATCTTTCGGTTGCCCTTTTTCTGCTTTTTTTTGTTTTCATTTTTTATTCCTGTTTTTATGAAAAAAAAAGTTCTTCGAAACCTATTAATGTGAGATCTAGTTTCGAAAATCTCGATGCGGGAAATCCAATGGCGAAAAAATAGTGAAAAACCTACTAACATGGAATCAATAGCAAAAATAAAAAATAAAAAAGAACATAAAAACCAGAATAAAACTGGAAGTAAAACAGAGAAAAAAAGAAAAACATATCGGAAGGTAGCAAAAACTGACGGAAAGAGGAAAATCATTGTGCCATCCCATGTAGAATGTAGTGCGCCCACGAGGGTACGCGCATGTGCATTTCCTATTCCACTTGGCGCACAACAACACCCCGCCGCTGCTCTGAGCCGGCCGATCTAACCTTTTTTTCTATTTTTAAATCCTAAAACCTATCGCTAGGTATGAGTCAAACCCATGACCACCGCGTCTAATGTGAGCTACGGTAGCCAATCAGACACCCACTCAGTTACATCCTTTTTATTCCTTTCTTACTTTTTTCTTTTTCTGTTTTAATTTCCTTTTTCTTCTGGTTCCTTTTTTTTAAAATGCATGATTTTTTTTTATCAAAATCGATGAACTACTTTTCAAAATCCGGTGAACTTTTTTCAATTTTCGTGAACTTTTTTTTCCAAATGATGATTTTTTTTATATTCGTGAATTATTATTATTTTCAAAATTCGTGAACTTTTTTCAAATTTGGTGATTTTTTTTTCAAATTCGACAAACTCTTCTTCAAATTTGATGGATCTTTTTTCAAAATCGATGAATTTTTTCCAAATTTTATGAACCGTTTTCAAATTGAATGAACTTTTTTTTCAAATTCATGAACTTATTTGAAGTTTTTAAACTTTTATCAAAATATGTGAACATTCTCGAATTTACGAACTTTTTGATTTTTTGCAAAAAAATAGTTTTTCACCTTTTTCATATTTTTTAAAAGTCAACGGTTGATCGGTCAACTGGTCAACTATGACCGGTCAAATCGATCAAGCGAACCAGGAGAAACTCGTCAAATGCAATCGAGCGCTTGCCTTCTACATGGGCCGGCCCAGTTAGTCATGTGCGTGGGCACCAAGAAGCTCAATCGGCGCCTAAAGCACCCAATAGTAGGTGTCACGGGAGTGGTCGTTATCCAGGAATATTCTATTCAACGCGTGCCGAATGCTTCACTATTGGTACCCAATGCCCACACCTGTTTTTTATGGACCGGCCCATATAAGCTTTCAACCTGTTTCGATTTTGGAAAGTATCTAGATCCTTTTAATCCGTGTTTTTTGTTCCTTCGAGTTTTTGTTTGGTTTTTTCTTATCTTTTTTTTAAATCATATTTTCCAAAATCTGTGATTTAAAAAAGAGGATTTTTGAAATTTGTGATTTTTTTCTATTTGACATATAGTTTTCAAAATTCGTGAGCATTTTTCAAATTCATGAAACTTTTTAATGATCCATTATTTTAAAAAAAAATTGAACTTTAAAAAAATATGTGAGCATTTTAAATTCATGACCCTTTTTAAAATCCACGAACTTTTTCTGAAAGTACAATTTTCCTAATCTATAAAAAACCGGAATTGAGTTTTTTTCCTAAACCAGTAGATGCTTATCATTTATGAACCATTAGTGAGGGAGACGGTTCGAGCGAAGTTGGCTTGTTCAGGCGAGCGAGGGAAGCGGTAATGGGTCGTCCCGTTTCTGCGCTATATGGGCAATTCAACGCTTAAGGCACCGAATAGGAGCTCTCTGCCATCGAGCGACCCACATGCGGAATAGGAAATGTCGTCAAATAGGACCTCCCCTAAAACAACAAGGTTAGATGAAAAGAAAGAAGTATGAACCACCCCTAAATCTATCTCAATGTATCCATATCCTCTTGAACCGTATTTTGGTATAATTTTTACACTCAAGTCTTCAAAACCATATGAATCACCCCCTACGGTGGCTTTGAAGCTGACATATCAATTTTTTTTGGGTGGTTTTGAGCACGGATTAGGGCGTTCATTCCCTCTATTTTCCCCTAAGTTTCTCCTTGTCGCGCGGCCGACGTCCAGTTCATGCCGCTATCGGCGTTCGCGTGACGAGAACTCTCCCCGAGCTTCAAAACCATGTCCATGCGCTTCGTCGCGCCTCCTTCTGCATCCCCGCCGAAGGTATTTGATGGGGGATGCGAGGAATCGTCGCCTCCAACTCCTTCCCAGCATCTAGCAGAGCGCTACCACGACGCGATGTCCTCCCCATATTCCTTGTTTCTCCATTCTCCTATCTCGACATCGCTATGTCCTCCTGAAGATCCCGGTGCTCTTCCCTTATTGTACACATCCAAAGCACCTCTCCTTGCATGGCCAAGCTCAGTCGTCTGTTCCGACGTCGGAGTCGACATTGCCAAGCTCTTTCACCTTCCCAAGCCACATGAGCTTATGTCTAGGTGAGATGTGCATCGCTTTCCCCTTCCCCCGTGCCATGTACCTCTCTGCTGCCTTGCGCCACTCATCGTCACCAGCCACGCTTCTAGCCAACCCCGCAACCATCCACCTTCCCCAACCATGTGAGGAGGCATTGCCTACATTATGACTGTTCTGGGAGCCGAAGGAGGCCTTGCCTACATCTGGGTGGTGCACATCCTAAGCGGTCTACCGCTTGCGCCAGAGCATGCCTCAATCATTTCCGTTGCCTAGGACTGAGACTGGCACGTGAGACATCTAGGGTGAAGGGCGCAACTCCATCCTCTGTCGCCCACGAAAGCAAGGCCCACGAGTCCCGGAGCACCAATCGCGTGAATGACACTAGGCCCTAGTGTCCGCGAATGGCAGTGAGGGTCAACTTTGCTAGTGAGGAGCAAGCCGCACCCTGACTCGTGAGGAGTAGGCCGAGTTGGTTTCATAGCGCTTTGAAACCTCGCCAGTCAGGGTGCGACTTGTTGCTAGTGTCGTACGTAGTGCCACGACGGTGGACACATCCACCGCTCTTTTCTTCACGGCCAGATGGCCCGTGTTTCAAATTTGAGGTAGTCAAAACCACCAGTAATTTAATATGTCGACTGCAAAACCACTCAATGAGGTGATTTATATGGTTTTAGAGACTTGAAGGTAAAAATTATGGGAAATGGTTGGGATCACCCGACGGATAATAACGATTGTGTCCGCCGCCTTCATGACCGTTGAATTTGATTTTAATCAGATGGTTAGGAGTAACGTATTACATAGACTAGGCTTTGCAACTGAGTCATTGTTGCAATCACCCCCACCGCAACAACTGGTGTGTTGCGGGATCTGGACCCTCTCAAGAGCAGTCGCCATGCGTGCTCCTCTCGAGCTCCCCGTTAGGCCGACGTCTCCTCACGTTGCTCCGACCACCGCCACTGACGCTCGTCGCCGGCAGCACGCCGACGAGGTCGTTGTGGCCGCCTCCACCATGAACGTCAGTCGTCGCGGTGTGCCCGAACTCAAGCTGCATCCGCCGTCCCAAGGGAGCACCGGCGTCCGCGTCCATCTTGGGTTTCCGCGTCCGGCGCCGGCGTGTTGCTGCTCGCTATCCGACGCCAGCGTGTGTTGCTCGCTGCGTCCACCGCAAGTTTCCACGTCCGGCACAGGCGCGTTGTTGCTCTCTACAATGAGTTTCTGCAACAATGTCTCTGTTGCAAAAAAAATTGTAACAAGACCTCTGTTGCAAAAAAAATTAAATTGCAACAAGACCTTTGTTGCAAAAAAAAACCCTATAACAAGACATTTGTTACAAAATAATCTGCAACTTAACCTATGTTGCAATTTTTTTTGTTTTTGCAACACGACATGTGTTATCGTATGAGGTGAAGCTCGGCCGCTCAATCCTCGAGATCCCACGGCTCACGAGGTGACGGATCTTTGTAAAAGATCCGCCGGCCGACGCGTAACAGTGCCCAAAAATTATACCAAATTCGAGTTCAGGGGATATGGCTCTGCTAGGGTGGATTTTGGGGGTGGTTTTTATACTTTTTTTTGTTTGATTGAAGGATGGTTTTTATACTTCTTTGGAACGTAATCGTGCCAAATTTTAGATCTGGGCCTTTCAGCACGCAGATTTAAGGAAAAAGTCCAAAACAAACCTTAAACTTGTAGACGAAAGCAAAATTGAACCCTAAACTTTCAATCCCTGAAATCAGCACACCAAACTCTCTGATCCCGGTCTATTTTGAACCTTGAGAGTGTTCCCAAATAGGGATTGTTGACGTGGCAGGTTGAACCCCAGGATTGTTGACTGTGGACGTGACTGGGCCGGCCCAACAGGCGCGAAGCGTGATTTTTTCTTTCTTTTTTTTGTTTTTTCGAGTCTGTTTTTTTCTTTTTCATAACACATGACTTAAAAATACTGAAAAATAGACAAACTGTTGATTGCGGACACGACTGGGCCGGCTAACCACGCGCGAAGTAAGTTTTTTTTCCTTTTTCATAAGGCGCGACGTAACTAAAATACAAAGAAAATAGACAATCCCAAGGATTCGAACTTGCGACCTATTGCTGCTGAACTCCTGGAGCAAGCCAGTAGAACAAATGACTATTAGTGCTTTAAAGGGAGGTCTGAAATCTTTAACAACGCACAGGAAAGTCGAGATCAAAAAAATAATAATTTAAGCGTATAAACAATATGTGAAATCTCCGAAAAAATTAAAGTGCGAATACTGTTTGAGAATTCTGAATACTTTTTAATAAATGAACAACTTTATGGAAACAGAATCAATTTTGAAAAAGTGAATACTTTTTGAAACATAAACATTTTTTGAAAAAATGGGAACAAGTTTGAAACCTGAACAAAATTTTAAAGTCCGAACACTTTTTGATTTTTTTTAAATGGGAGCAACTTTTGAAACCTGAACAAATGTGTGAGAAAAATGATGAATAATTTTTTTAAAATGAACAACTTTTTGAAAACAGAATCATTTCTTAAAAAGTGAACGTTTTTTAAAAAATGTTGAAAACATGTATTTAGAATTTTTTTACATAATGTATTTGAAAAAGTTGAAAGTGTATCAAAAAATGTTTCATGTGCTTGTTTAAAATGTACTTTGTGTACTGAAAAAAATTAGAGATGTGTAAAAAAGATAATTGGTTAAAACCAACAAAGAAACAAAAAGGAAAAAAAGTAAACAAAATGAAAAAATTAATAAAGACCAGAGCGGAGCGAGTGCACGAGCGACTGCCCTAATGGGCCGGCCCGATTTGTTTCACCACGTCAGTAAATACCAGTGTTTCTCAGAGTTCAAAATAGACCGGGATCGGAGAGTTTGGTGTGCTAATTTCAGGAATTGAGAGTTCAGGGTTCGGTTTAGCTTTCGTCTACAAATTTAAGGTTTATTTTGGACTTTTTCCCAGATTTAACAAAACACTGGCCTAGACAATCAATTTGGGCTCTTGCTCGAAGCCCAAATCTTCTCGATCTCTCACCCACTCGCCAGAGACAGACACGACGAGGGCGACGGCGATGGCCTCGCCGAAGCTCGCCGCCGGCGATGGCAGCTACGACTTCCACCTCCGCTCGCTCTCCGCCGCATCACGGGACTCTGCCGCGGCCGCCGATCCCGCCTCCGACCCCAACCTCCTCCAGTCTGTAAGCGCGCGCATCTCCCTCCGATCCCCATCTTCTTCCCCTGACCCGTGCTGGAGCCGGATTGTTACCTGTGTTGCCCTTCGCGTTGAAGGTGCGGATGGTGTTCGAGATGTGCAAGGAGGCCAAGGGGGCCAACGACGAGATGGTGGCGCGGGCGTTTCCCGTGATGAACAAGCTCTTCCAGCGCTGCGCCGCCGCGCCCACGCTCTCCACGGCCTCCACCGGCGTGCTGCTGCTGGTAAGACCTCGACTGACCAAATTATGTACGTAGTTACATTTTGGTGGAAAGGGTTCAAGTCTCTTTAAGTTTGGATTGATCTTCTCGGGTAGAATCGTGCTCTTACATTGCAATTTCATCGCTATGCTGCAATACTATGGGAACTTTTGAGTGGTTAGAGAGCTTGATCTAGTGTTAACTGTTAATCCCAGAAAGGCAAATGTACTTACTCTGCAGTTGATTAATTTTATCTGCCTGATTGATTGTGAAAAGAGTCATTCACATTGGATAACTGTAATGTTTCCTGATTTGTGCAAATAGTTCAGTTACGCGACCATAATAAAAGATTGTCTAATAATCTGTATTATACTGTTTCCTACCCAGACCATTCTGCAGTTCTTCCTGGACTTTGGAGAGGCGGTCTTGCACGATGCTGATGGTAGCTTGAAAACCTTCTTCCGCTCTTGCTTAAGTAGGTAATATTTTTCATATTTGTTTCTTGTTGTATTGGGCATGCCTTTGTCAGATTGCTTCTAGAAGCCCTCAAAATAACTCGATGTTTCTTTCTTGGTGATAGGGAGTTTGCAGACCCTATTGTCGCAGAACACACTCTTGAATTCCTGATAGCGAACAAGACGAAGATCTTGAACTGCTTCCCCACCTTGGTTCCACAGGTGCGATACTGCTATGAAAGATCTCAATCAGTTTGCATTCTTTGAGTTTCTAATATGACTCCTGTTTCTCTATCTAATTTCAAAACATACTAACCATTTAGCTAGATTCTGATTTTGCTTTTGTTATGTTGTTTCTATGCAGTTCTTCCCATTGCTGCTGAAGTTGATTGCATCAAATGGTGATAGGTATGCCCTTTCAATTTCTAGGCATCTCCTCATGTAGTTGCTTTTGATTCACGACGAAGTCCATTCAACCTTTTCCCCTCAAATGACTTGATAATTGCTACTGGTAACATAAACATTTTAGAAGATCTTAATGACCAGTTACCTACCTAATTTGGTCTGCTGTTCTTCCAGGTTGGATAAGAAGTTCTCAGAAGTGCTCCCATTGATGATGTCAGCAGGATCTTTTCTTCCTCTCTTCCTGTCCCTTATGGATCTGCCAAGTATGCCTGACAATTCTGTACTTTCAGAACTTTCATGGGGGTTATTATTATTATTATTATTTAGGGGTTAATTAGCCTTTTCAGTTAAATATGATAAATGCATGATGACATTATTATGCTCTTCTGTGTGCTGGTATATGGTCCACATCTCTTTGGAATATATTCAGATCATGTACCACAATATAGCATGAATCTCGTGATGAGCGTTATTTATCATGTATATTTTTAGAACTGCTTATCCTGCACTATTATCATTTTTTCTTCTGCGAGTAGCATGAATCTCATGATGAGCATTATTTATCATGTATTTTTTTACAACTGAAGTCCTGCACTATTAATCACTTTTTTCTTATGTGAGTCGGTTATTCCATATTAACTCCTGGAACATCACTCAGTGTTAGTGGTAGCATTGGAAAAGGTGGAAAGAAGTTCTGGAACTCTCATCGGTAGTAGTTTAGCTACTATACAGAAGAGTGCTGCTCCTGAGGTTGCTTTCAAAACAATCTGTCCCCAAAAGCTATGAGTGCAATATCTAGCTCCAATCTGTTAAGCCTGTTATCCTTTTCCATACTGCAGATGCTCCTTGCACTGATGGATGAGGCATATACTGGCTCCTCAATAGAAGATCAAAGTGGCAATTCAGGCTCTGATGATAGTGGCCCTCTAGACCTTGCTGACCCAATGTTCCTTGACCTTCTAAAAGACGAGAATGATGGCATTGCTGTAAGTAGTTCCTCACTTCCGATAAGTTGCGCCTTATGTTTCTCTATCTTCCTAATATTCCTAGGTATAATCTTATTATTCTGTTTTTGTTTCCCCTAGGCAAAACATTGGACATCCCCTACGATATCTTCAACGTTACAAGCTGCACTTAACAGCCCACAGTCTGACAGATTAAAACAGTCACTGAAAATGGCACCTCGCTTTCTTACTGTATATTTTGCGACAGCATTGCGGGACGTCAACAACTGTAAGTTCCATATATTTGTTGATCTGCAGATGCTAATGACCAACACAATGTTGATTTGACAATCTATGTTTGTTGGTTCAGCACTCTTGTGTGCTCTGATTCCAGTAGCTATGTCAAGATATGCTGCGATGTTCCCTGACAAGGATTTTTCCTTCGAGGTAGACAAACTTCTTTTATTTGTACCACGTTTTAGTTACGTTTCCTTTCTACCTGCTACTGATGCTTAATATAGTTAGATGTATGCCAGGTTAGGTTTTGTCCCTTCTCACAAGCAAAGCAAGGATGTCTTTCCTTTCGTATTATCTTATTGTATGATTTAATAGAAGTTGTTACTTGGACATGAAGCTGATTTTAATAAGAATCAAGTAGCAACATCTAGAGACATACTTGAAGGATAGATCCATACAGAACTTTTAATTTCTAAAGCTTATCGAGAAGTTTAAAATGCTTTGAATGTCTAAGTGTAGTGTACATAGACAAGTAGTGGTTTAGAATGAACGAATGTAAGAAGTAGATTGAGTTTGCTAATTTTCTTAGTACCACATGTTGTTCATATGCATGTTTGGATTAGGTTTGGTTATTTGCTCACAACACTTGTACTTGTTCTGGTGATATATTTGAATTATGCTGAACAAGTTCCTGGTTACACTTGTACTTGTAGGTGAGGAAAAAGCTGTCAGATTTCTTATTAGCTGCATTCCAGCGCTCCCCTGACATCATTGCGCTCCTAAAGGTACCAACTGAGTGATCCTTAGTATGTAACTGTTTATTTTGCCCTATACATACATGTCAATATTATGGTATTTTCAAACAGTTTGCATAACAACCTTGAACCATTCTGCAGAAGCCTATTACTGATAGACTCGGGGAGGCCCATGGTAATCCTGCGAAGGCAAGTTTATCTGTCAAGTTATTGTATTAATTTTTCTTTGATGCTTCATATGCTCACTGAGTTGGTGCGTCTTTGCCTGCTCTTGTTATTCTTGTGCTTAAGTAAATAGCTAATTCTCTTCTTTACACCACAATCGAATCTTCTGATGTAGTATGGTCCATGCAGATGGAATTAGCATTGCATTTGTGTTGGGCCATTGGTGAGCATGGAGCAGGAGGGATAAACCACAAAGATGTAGCACGTGAGCTATTTGAAAATCTGGAGTTGCTATTATATGAAAACCTGGCAACTAGGTTGGTCTGTCTTGTTCAATTGTCTTCTTTTCTAGAGTTCCATGGTATTACTCATGATTGACTTCTTCCATCTCTTGCTTCCAAAGTCGTTTGGGATTAAGTCAAGATCCAGGGTTCGATTCTATGGGTGCAAGTTCTAGAAAGTCATCCCAAGCTAGGCTCCTCTGCTTTGTGGTGACTGCCATTGCGAAGCTAGCAACTTGCCATAACGAGCTGCTTCCAAGAGCACGTGTGTCATTGGCTAAGGTTGTGCATTTATCAACTTATCAAGAGTTTGTTATGTTGGCATCATGCATGATTGAGGTATGTTAGTTGCTTTCCTGCAGGTCGCTCGGTCCAGGACCTCAGACAGGCGAGTCTGGCAGCGCGCCTGTGACTACTTAGGGCTCATGAATGAACCAGCCATTTGTTTGTCTGTACTGGGACCATCCACTGCCCAAGGAAATGGTCCTGGGATTGTGAACTGGAGCGAAGGAGGAACCAAGATGGTAGCTCACATTCCGTTTTACCTTTTAGCCGAACAGAAAGGTAAAAAAAAATATAATCACTGAAATAGTTAAGTGTAGAATAAGCATCATTTCTTGTTATTTAAACCAGAAATATGATGTAACTCGTCACACCTATCTAGGTATAAAACTCAAGTGTCATTCAAGAATAATAAAGTAAAAGAGAAACTATATTCTGAAGGAAAAGCCGATCTGTGCAACTTGATCTTCATGTTGTGTTATTTCTCTTTTTTTCTTTTTTTTGAGTAATATATTTTGTCGGTATGATAATCTACGGAGAACGCACGAGCTACCTAACCCCTGGACTCAAACATGTGTTGCAGGTCCACCATCTCATGATTTTTCATATGCCGACCTCCTCCCCGCAGAATGAGAACGCCGTCATGAGTAGCATGGATCAATGCAATGATTCTCTCGCAGACGCCATGTGCACAGAGATCATTGGCGATCATAGCCTGCTGAAGATGATCCAAGTGCCGATGGCCGCTTCATTTATCCAGTTCGTTTTTCAGTCGAGAAGTGCTGGTCCGTTGGTCTGATAGAGTTCATAAACTGTTGTAGTTTCTGGGATCTGGATGATATTGATCAACTGTGCAGTTTGTGGGGTGTAGATGGTATTCAGAGACGCTCAATGTTGTATACATGGAATGATTTGTCAGTGTATGTATGTACTGAAAGGGAAGCAGTGCTGTAAATCAAGATCTCTGATGGTGCACATCTGGAAATGGAAAGATTGTTCTATGTGAATTGATTTATCTTGTGATTGAGGATGAAAAATGAGTGTCCAAGGCTTTGCTGATTTCTACAATTCTTATTGGTGCGCAGAAATTTGGAAGGAAATGGTTCAGTCCTCGAGCCTCGAGGAACTAACATTTGCCTTCACTGAAGCAGAGAAGGAACACACAAGCCAAAAGCAAGCACATTGATCACAACACAAATTTTGGGATTGAAATGGTGATAGATCACCAGGAGCGCTACAAAATTATAAACCCAATCCAAAGCAACGGACAGACAGATGGGCACAAATCTCTATTCTGCAGCACCTACAGTACTGGAAGTCTGAAACAGCAGCAGCAACAACGACAAGTCCAACGAATTACAGACTGACTGAAGAAAATTACGGTTTTTTGTACTCGACGAAGAACCCTAGAAAAAGAAACTCAGAGGTAGCAGCATCCGAGAGGCCGACACGAAGAGGAAGTCAATACCCGAACCAACCGCCCTTGCGTAGTGGTGACCGCATCTTGTTTTCGCAAATGTTTTCTTGCATGGAACGAAGAAGTCGCGGAGTTTCCCCGGTCGAATTCACGGGGAACAATCTATGGCTATGAGCACCACATGGCAAGGAGAGTCTGAGGTGCGTTCTTGACTTCCCACTGATGAAGGCTCCAAAATTTTGCTGTTCCTGCAGTTGGAAATGTTGCAACTTGTTTCAGTGGATTCAGAGAAAACCAACACATACATTTCTCATGAACAGTTTTGATTGCAGACTTACCTCTGATACAGAACATAGGAAGATTGATGAATTGAGCGAAGCTACTGTGGGGGAGAGGCGCCGCCATTGGAGATGACGGCGGTCTTGATGCGCTCCACGGTGCAGGCGATGAGGCTGTTGACGGTGGCCACCGACCCTAGGGAGAGCTTGGCAGTGGGGACGGAGTCGACGAGGATCTGGAACGCCACTGTCAGGAGCGACCCACCAGTGCCGGTTGCCCCTGCCGCGGCGTGCATTGTCCCTGCCGGACCGTCGGGCAGGATGGCGAAGCCTGATGGCAGGAGAGCGACGTAGTCTGGGTCGCCGCCGTTGAGCACCACGTTCATGGCCACCACGTCCACCGGCGCGTAGATGACGTATGAGCCCGACGCGTCCGTGCAGCTCTCTTGCAGGATCAGCATGTTGCTTTGGTTCGAGTTGGTGCTCTGCACATAAACACACAATATCCATGGTTAATTCCATTATCACACGCATGAGGTTATTGCATGATTAAATTCTCTTGTACTTACATTGACACGGAGGAGTGAGACGCAGTTGCCATGGTCGCGGCCATTGGCGATGTGAGCCATTTCTTGGACAATGCCGCCATTGGAGAGGATGTCCCACTGCCAACACCAAGATATGAGTGCTCATCATCAACCATAGAATTTCAAGAAATTGGCAATGATCATTTTCATGATAGATGATGTGTGTACCTCGCTGCGAGAGGTCTCGTCGCGGAGGAAGTCGAAGACGCGCTTTGACGGGACAGGGAGCCAGAAGGAGGTGGCGGCGTTGAGAACAATGCCGGGCGGCCTCCCGGGATCATCGACGCTCTTCCTGGTCATGACCCTGACGTCCTCGGCGCCGCTACCCGACAGTGTGGTCCACTGGTGCGCCACAGAGGCCGTCACGCCGCCGCAGAAGCTCGCCACCATCCTCTCCGCCAGCTTCAGCATGCTCTTCCTCCCCTCCGAGCTAGTGATCACTGCACACGTGGACGCGGACCACTTCTGTTAATATGTAGCACGAGCAGCTTAACTATGTATGTGTATGACATAGGACGAACCTCCGATGTCGCTGGTGGGAATGTTGCTGGCCATGGCGCTGGCGAGGCGCTCGCACTGCCGGCCGAGAACGCCGACCCACCGGCGGGCGCCGAAGGCGAGGCCGGAGCCGACCAGTGGCTTGTAGATGTTGTGTACGGACCTGTCGTCCACCTCCACGTGCTCCACCCACGTCACCTTGGAGTAGCCGTTTGGTGCCTCCTGGATGAGGCAGCCGGAGGGCCTGCGCCGGCACTTGACCCCCTGCAGGCCGTCCAGCGACACGTCCACGACGGCCCAAGCCCCATCAGCGTTGCGCTTGCAGTAGCGCACGAAGTAGCTCTCCCTCGTCGGCACCAGCGGCGACGGCACCTGGAACTCCACCGACATGACCTGCAGCGCGCCGTCGTAGCACCCGGCCACGCCGGTGGACAGCACCTCCAGGGTCGCCGCCCTTGACACGATGCTCGAGAAGACGGCCGCGTACTGGTTCTGCAACCCAGACACAAAAGTTAAGTTGAACATCGAGGCAATGCACGATGCATGATCGAAAAGAAGAAGAAATGATCGATGAGTGTTGAGTACTTACAACGTCCATGAGGATCTCGACGAGGCTGGCGGGGGTCATGATGACGACGGCGGCGTCGCGTGATGCCTCAGAGACGAGGCCATACTGCTTAGGTCCAAGGCCGCCGCGTGGGTCGACGAACATCCTTGCATACTCCTCCTCGTCCAGCGCGAGCGTCTGGTCCACCGTGGTGGCCCAGAGCGGGTCATCGAGGCGCGCCATGCGGAGCAGCTCCTCCATGGCGGCGACGGCCAGCTCGACCACGACGCCCTGCTGCTTGTCGTCGGGCGGCGCCTGCAGCACGGAGGCGGCCCCGGCGAAGACGTCGTAGGCGGAGGCCCCCGGGGCGGCGGCGAGCGGGCTGGAGAGCACCGGGAAGGGCACCATGGGCTTGCCGACGTACTTGGCGGCGATGGCGGAGATGCGGTCGATCTCGTCGCGCAGGCGCGCGTTCTCGACGCGGAGGTGGTGCTCGTCGAAGCTCATCTCGCCGAGCGCGGCCGGCCCGCCGCAGTTGGGGCAGGACGCGCTGCTGAGCGCCTCCTTGTAGCGCATGTTCTCGGCGCGCAGCTTGTCGTTGTCCGCCCGCAGCTGCGAGTTCTCGTGCCTCTCGTGCTGGTTCTGCATCCATGATCAGTCAGCACCACCAATGCCATCAGATTAACAACAATGCTACTGCTATAAACATGCATGCATGGACACCATCTTTCAAAGTCCAAACACATTGCATTTAGAGTCAAATGGGTGAGCTGACAGTGCAATGTGCATGCGACTGACGGTGCATGCATGCATGCAGATGCAGTGGGCAGGCCAGGTGACGAGCGACTAGTCACTGTACACGTAGGCGCCATGGCAGCAAAGATTGTGGGGTTTGACTATGCAAGCATCGGGCAGTGTGCACGCAGTCGCGGAGATGGGGCTGCCGGCTGCCTGACCTGACTGCCAGCGTGTGTATGAGTGTGTGTGGGCGAAGTTTGTCCAGATATAGTAACAGGCCATGAATGCGTGCTGCAGCGGGATGGCTGGCTGCTCGGGTCAGAGGCTTAAATGAGGTGGTTGCGACGCCCGCTCGCTGCCCTTCGATCTCTTCTTTCTTTCCGGCCGGCCGCCACCAAATTTCTCAACAGCCGAAATGGTGATTCGATCAGAATGTAATTAGTTAGGGGGTAAAAAAAATTACCTTCATTTGGGTCCTCTTGTTCTGGAACCAGAACTTGACCTGGAGCGGCTCCAGCCCGAGCTCCCGGCTCAGCTCCTTGCGCTGCTTGTCGTCAGGGTGCGGGCACTCTTTGAAGAACCTGCATATACACACATAAATACACATCAATACACACACATTACATCATGCGTCGTCCCAATTTTCAATGCTGCAACAGAAAAACAAGTCACTAATATAAAATTCCACGAGCCATGCATCCTCGATTTAATTGTTGCAGCCAAAAAGCCAGAGAAAATAACAATTAAGTCCAGCAGCAGTGTGAACTGTGAACGCGTACGTAGGCCTTGATTGAATGCTGCGTCTTCCGTCGCCCGTTTGTTTGGGGAAGGGCGCAAGGCAACAGAAACGGTTGCTCGGCTTTTGGCCCAGGCCGGTCAACTTAGAAACGTGTAGGGGTGCGTACGTACGTACGCTCTTTGTCCACTCCACACTAGCTAGGACTCAATTTGACTTGTGCGTCTCGTATGAACGCTGCTAGCTAGCAACACGCATCCATCCATCCAGTTCCACCCACACCGTTTTGTTCTCTTCTCATCTTCCCATCCAATCTCCTCGGCCACCTCCCCAACAACAAACATGAAGTGTGTTCTTTTTCTCTCTAGTTTTTCTTTTTTGGCAGTGATTGAAATCTCTAGAACAATGGAAAACATTCATTGGGAATTGATGCTTGTGCATGGCCTTTCAATAACAAGACATAAATAAGAAAAATTTAGTATATATGTATTCATTCCTTGGTAGACTTCCATCTAATTGCAATTAGAACAAGTGAGAATTTATTCATATTCATTTGAGCAGGGATGGATAACATCCATCCAAGACATTACAAAAACAAGAAAGAATTGAACAAAAAGTAGCACTCCGACTACAGATAATTAACCAAAAATACAAGATACATATGTATTTAATGAGCATGATTAAGGAATGGAGAGTGTATATCAACGTATGATTCCATCTCAATTCAAGAAGGGAAGATAACAAGAAGGAATTGAGCACGAATTAAGGAATGGTACCAGATGTGAATGAGCATGCTTGATACGAGACTAATCAAGTACTAGAAGAGTATATAAACACCGTTTTAATTAACAAAATGTGGAGGAGATTTGAGTTGAGTATACGTACGCTTCCATCTCCTGGATCTGGTGCTGGGTGTGGCGGTGGTACCGCTTCTTGCGCGGCCGCTGGTTGGGGTCCTGGTCCTGGTCGGCGTTGTCCACTGCGTCGCCGTCCACGTTCTCGCTGCCGGACCTGCTCTCGAACTCGTCCCCCAGCGGGTCCATCGACTCGCGCCCGCGGATCATGCCCACGCCGCCGCCGCTGCCGACGTTGTTGTCGCCGCTCTCCGCTGCGCGCGCCGGGATCTGCTCCAGGAGGTGGTGCGGCAGGAGGTGCTGGTTGCTGCCGTCCAGCAGGTTTGGCTGCAATTTATAGAGGAAGCAAAGTTAAGGTCGTTCGTCGGTCAGCAGTGTGCCGCTAAACATAGAAGCCATTAATAAATTCAATTACCAAGTAACAAGTCGCAGTACACAGCACATAGGTGAGAAAGTATGCGTATTAATTAATTAGTAGCCAGAGAAAGGGGAGAGGTTTCAGGGTCAAGATGAAACGGAAAATTTCATGTAAAAACCATCCAAAAATTCATGCTGATTTGTTTGGGGAGGAAAAAACGTGTTCATGCGGGCAAATAATTTGGGGGGTGGGATGGAAAAGCTAGCTAAAAGCTACAAATCATCAGGGATCAAGGGAGAAGAAGTGAAGCAACTTTTAATTTCTCCCTTGATTGATGTCTCATTTTCTCTGCAGAGATGTGAAAGCAAGATTGCAAAAAGAAAGGGAGGAAGAAGAAGAAGAATAGAAGGTAGGTTTGGTCATAAAGACTCATAGATTTGGAAGAACAAGGAAGGAAGCAACAGCAAACCTGTGGAAGCAAGCACTATTCGCCACTCCCCTCCCCTCCCTCTGGATGTGTGCAAGATCAAGAACTCAGTAGAGTGAAGTCTCTCTCTCTCTCTCTCTCTCTCCCCCCCCAACCTATAGCTGCAGTAGTCTTCTTTATCTCTTCCGTTTATATAGGAGCGGGTCTTAAAGAAAGGGGCCTCGTGTGCTCTGAGCTCTGGTGACCTAATCTATGTGTGAACAGCAGCCACGCCTAAGTACCCGGAGATAACCCCCTCCTTCTCTCTCTTCCCAAGGAAAAAAAGCCAGTAGTAAAGTACAAATTATTTTGAGACGGGTCAGTACTCTTATTTGCAAATCAAGGAGTACATGTCTCTTGAATCTCTACAGAAGTCGCAAAATATGCAAATAAAAGCAAGGAAGATTTAAAGAAGCAAATCAGACGGCATCGGTACTTGCAAATAGAAACAAAGGAGAAATTAAAGGAGCAAATCATTAAGGATCAGATGAGTACATGCAAGTCAAAACAAGAGAGTTGTAATCACGCAGAAATTGAAGGCAACAGCAACAGCAATGACTCCTGCAAAGCACTGATCTTTCTTTCCAAAAGGAAGAGAACGGAAATGGAAGCAACACACGCGAAATTAAGCCAATCTCATGATTTCTTTCAGCTCGAAATTAAACTTTCTGGAGATTATACCTGGCCGAGTGACAGTGCTGATGAGGATCCGTAGGGCGCGCCGCCGCTGCTCCGGCCGATCATCGACGACGGCATGTGCCTCGCCGGGATCATCATGGTAATCTCTACCTTGCTACTAGCCTAACACCGAAACCCTAGAGCACGGCTCCTTCCCGCACCTTCCATTTCTTCACATACACATCTGCATCTCTCTCTCCTTTCCCTCCAACAAAGATAGTGCTAGTACAGTCCTATATATGGAGAGAGGGGTATATATATCTTGCTTGCCAAGCAACAGCACGAGCAGCAGCAGATCTAGCAGAAGGAGGCAGCCCGGAGGAACTTGGCAGAGAGAGATCTAAGATGAGAACCGTATGTGTCTATATATGTTCACAGCTCCGATCCCTCCCTACGCCTCGTCTCTGGAAGGAGTTGCGCTGCGTGAGACAAAGTTCGGCGAGCTCAGGAGGGGCAGCGAGACGACGGAGAGAGATCTAGAGGAAGGGGACGACGAACTGGGCGGCCATGGAGGGGGGAGGATGGAGGAGGAAGAAAGGGGGAGAGGAATGTGGAGCGGATGGTGGAGGAGGAAGGAGGAGTTATTGCCGGAGAGTGTTGAGACGGTGCAATCGCATTTATTGAGAAGAGGAAGGCGTAGTGCAATTGCTAGGGGGGAGAAAGAAAGAAGGGGTAGAGTCAGAGAGGAGATGTGGGGGGAGCAGTGGTGTGTGTGTGTGTGTATTTTCACTCGGCGATATACGCTGAGATTTTTGTATTAATGTACTGGCGGTATTAATACAAAGATATCTTGTTTGTGTTGATTGTGCTATATTAAACATTTCGTATCGAGTTTGTATCCTCTATTGCATGCAAGCAGCGTGTGTGTATTTTCACTCTCGGCGATATAGGGTGTGATTTTTGTATTAATGTACTAGTATTACTACGAAGATATTGTTTGGAGATCCTTGGGTGCCATAAACAAAATGTTATCACAATTAAACATTTCCTATGGGGTTTGTATCCTCTATTATTCCACGCAGGCAGCGTGTGTGTATTTTCACTCTCGGCGATATATGGTGAGATTTTTGTATTAATGTACTGGTATTACACTATTACTACGAAGATCTTGTTTGGGGTTTCTTGGGTGCCATAAACAAAATGCTTAATTGTGCTACATTAAACATTTCCTATGGAGTTTGTATCCTCTATTCCATGCAAGCAGCGTGTTTGTATTTTCCCCACGGCGATATACGGTGAGATTTTTGTACTAATGTACTAGCATTACTACAAAGATCTTGTTTGGAGTTTCTTGGGTGTCATAAACAAAATGTTTAATTGTGCTACATTAAAAATTTCCTATGGAGTTTGTATCCTCTATTCCACGCATATGGTGCTCCCGTGCTTCTAAATTTGAAATTTCATCATAAAAAATCACGAAAAAATATAACATAATTTGACAGCATAGATATATGTATCAATCATGTCAACCAAAATTTAAATGCAAGCAGAATTGTCTTTTTATCCTCGAAAATTGTAACATGATAGATGAGTGCAGTATTAGTGCTTTAAATTATTCCCAAAAATAGCAATCCTATATACCTAAATAGTTCATCACCACTACGTACCTCTATTATCTTAACATGCACACATGCCACCTCATTGAAGGCCCACCACAACATGCATGAGAAAAATGTTATTAGTCTATCTCATGCACACATCTCATCTCACGACATATGCCACCTCATCAAAGGTCCACTCAGTATGCATGGCGAAATTGTTTTCATTGTATTATGTCACTTATATTCAAATATTTTTTGACTATACAATAATCAAATATACTCCCTCTGTAAACTAATATAAATTTTTTAGGTCACTACTTAGTGACCTAAAAAGTCTTATATTAGTTTATAGAGGGAGTAATATATAATATTTAGTTTTAGTTCATATATTATTAATTCAACTATGCATGTTTCATACAATCAAATCATTGAAATATATTACAGTCGATTCCCCCAACAACGCGCGGGGGATTCTCTAGTTTTTACATATGTCAAAACACGAAAGTGCATGGGGAGTACTCCACAGGTGGAAGTACTGCATATGTTCTCGATTATATTTATAATTTTTCTCTTCGCCATGTATCCAACTTTAGTTCACACGAGCATCACATTTTTGGGCATTTCCACGTGTTTAAAGATGTAATTGCGACCACTAGTTTATAAATATTGTAATATATGTATAATACCTAATGAAGGCACGTGACGACAAATTCAAACAAAAAGATCGAAGTATTGAAAAAGGTGAGTGGTATAGTTATTTCAACCTCCGATGTATTCGGGACATCCAGGCGTTACACGTGAGATCGATGTCAACGATAAGTATTGATTATCTATATGACGTCGGATGCAGGTATTAATTATCTTTGTCGCGTTATCAGGGTATTAAGCTTTAGATCTCATGGTTGAACTCGTTGATGCATGAAGTTCAATAAATAGCAAATAGAAAAATAGTTTAAAATTGCTTAAGGGCTATTCATCCCCTGGGTTGTTTGATTTGTGTGGTTTCATTTAGGGTTCCGGGTTCGAGTTCGCATTCTACAACACATCTTCCGAGTCATATTTTCATATATTTTTGGCCGTGGACAGGTAACTGAAACCCTCCTTTCTAGACAAATTGGTTGCAGCCAACAGAAGCACGCATAAATTAAACTCGTTTGACTGTCAAGTGCACATAAATAGATCATGACAACAATGCTCAAATCTCTCTCAATCCTTAAATCCCATAATGCATGGAACTATTATTGTTGAATATGCTAAAACATGTCACAAAGTTCTATATCAAAAATTTGCACAACAAGGCAACAAATACCCAGTAGTTCAGGATCTTTAGTCCAATGAATTTCAATCATGTGATTGTTAGATAGTGCCAAATAGGGTAGTTCATGAACTTGTTAAGCTCATTTTGTGATGTTGGGGAAATCACACCGGACCGGCGAAATCCTAGGTGACATTGTATCTTTGATAGTCAATGCCTAACTATAATTGAGTTGAAGGGTATTTGTGTCGTGGTATTCTCACGGCAGATGCCATAAGATGGCTAAAAAGGTGGGGTTACGGGAGGACGCCGGTGGATTCCGGAGGCGAGGTTGGCACGCGCAAGTGTGAGACACGAGACGTACCCAGGTTCAGGGCCCTCCGAAGAGGTAACACCCCTAGTCCTGCCGAATGGAGTAAGGAAAGCACAAGGGCTACAAGGTTGCTCCTGGAGCTGTGTGGGCGGAGGAAGAAGAAGGGGCTAGGCCGCCGTTCGGCCTCTCCTGTGAGTGTGTGTGTGTACTATGAATGGAGATCAACCCCTCTGCATGGAGGCCTCCCGGGGGGTCTTATAGGCCGACCCCCAGGGTTACATGGGTAAAGATGCACGGGTGTGGGGCCCTGGTGTCATTGTCTAGGAGCCGGCGATGGGGGCCGCCGGGTCGCCGGGTCCGCCGGGTGCGCCGGGTCCGCCGGGCACGGGTTCGGTCGGCAGCGCGGCACTGTGGCAGGTCTTGTCGTTCGTCATAGGGCGGTCGGCGCCGCCTAGCAACAGGATCGCGCCGCCCGAACACCGCCCGCCCCGGGCGGGAGCGCAGGGAGTGCTGTCGCCACGCCCGCCGGGGCCGGTGTAAAGGCGGGAGTGTTGTAGCCACGCTTGCCTCGCCGTGAGGGTTTGCCCTCTAGTGGCCAGCCGGCATGGGCCAGCCGGCCAGGCCGGATCGCCATGCCGAGCCGGCTCGCGCTGGGGAGCCGGCGCGCAGGCCAGCCGGATTGAGGGGCTTGTCCTGCCCCGATGTTTTGAAAAGAAGGGGGATCCGGGCTCCGTGGCCTACCCGGAGATCATCCCCCCGACAGTAGTCCCCGAAGCTGTGAAGGTTCGCCGGCTTCAGGCAGGGGGGCCTTCGCAGCTTACCCCCCTGAGGAGTCTATTTGCTGGTGAAGCGCAGGAGTCCGGCCGAGCGGCTCCGCCCGCCACATGCCAGCAACGCGGCAGCAGACGCCGGGAACACTCGCTGGGGGGTGGCTTCCGGAAGCCGGGTCGCGGCACCCCGGCTTGGGCGGGAAACAGAAACGTTCGCCAGACGAGTCTTGCTTTGCATGACGAGTCGCGCCCGCCGCAGCTTGACGGACCGCCACGTGCTACCTCGCGGCGGGCGAGGCCTGCCAGCCCACGCGCGCGACGGGACATGACTACGGACCGGGCCCGCCAAGACGCGCCCTCGGCCCGCGCGCGAGGGATTTACTGCGGCGACCCTTGGCGGTTGCGCTTCCCCGTGCAGTAAATGCGCATGGGGAACGTGCGCGCACAGTGCGGGGGAGTGGGGATCGTGGGCGCAAACGATCCCACTCCCCCACGATCTCTCGCGGTTATAAATGAGGAAAAGGGGAGAGTGCGGCGGAAACGCTCCCACACACACCCCCGCCCCTCGCTTCTCCTCTGCTTCTGCTTCTTCTCCGCCGTGCCCGAGCGAAGTGCTGCCGCCGGTGCGCGCCTTGCCCACGCCTGCTGCTGCGCACCGCGACCCGAGGCCCGCAGCGCGCTGCTCCCTCTTCTTCCTCTTCTCCATCATTGCATCTCTACGCCCGTAGAGCCCTCCAATGGCGCTGCCGAAAGGCTCTTGGGAGGGCTCCATTACGACCGAGGCCAACATCCGATACCTCCGCCGTACAAAGCGGCTGCCGCCGGCGGAGGCGCTGGTCGCGCGCGCGCCCGGCCCGAAGAGGGTGCCGCAGCCGCGGGAGGGCGAGCACATCGTCTTCTACTCGCATTTCGAGCGCGGGTTTGGCCTCCCCGCGAGCCTCTTCTTCTGCGCTTTCCTCGACTTCTTGGGGCTGCAGCCGCATCACCTCGGCGCCAACACCGTGCTGCAAGTCGTCGGCTTCGCCACGCTCTGCGAGGGCTACCTCGGCATGCTGCCGAATGTGGAGTTGTGGGGCAAGATGTTCTTCCTCAAGCAGCAGGGGGCGTCATGTCCGACTGCGGGGCAGCGGTGGTCACCGGCCGGCCGAACGGGCCGTTTCCCAAGCTGCCGCTTGAGGACTCGGCCAAAAAGTGGCAGACGACGTTCTTCTACGTCCGGAACGCCGACCCGGCGGTGGACGTCATCAACCTTCCGCCTTTCGTCGACGCGCCGCCGCTCGAGAAGCCGAACTAGGGCTACCTCCCCAAGAAGCCGCCGCAGGAGATGCTGAACATCTGCCGCCGGGTCGGGGAGATGACGGATCGCGAGGGGCTGAAACCGGCCGACCTCATCGCGGCGTTCATCGCCCGCCGGGTGCTGCCGCTGCAGCGCCGGGCACACCTGATCTGCGACATGAGCGGCCGGCACGACCCGACCCGGATGTCGACCAAGGAGCTGACGCCGGCCGGGATCGCCCAGCGGGTGAACTACATCTCCAAGGCCGGGTTGAAGGAGGAGGGGTGGAGCTTCGAGAAGGAGCCCTATCACCGGGGGAACCCGGCGCCGGCGGTGAGTCCCTGGTCTTTATTTTTTGCCGCTTCAACGCCATTCTTGTGTCCTGACGCGACGGGAGGGCCGCAGCTGTTCGCCAGCCAGCGGAACCACGACGGGCCGAATCCCCAGATCCTGCTGGCCGACTTGCCCGACTCGGACGCGGAGGAGGCCGGCGCCGAGGCCGAAGAGGGGGCGGTCGAAGCGCGCCTGGCCGATGCCACGGCCGGCGGGTCGCGGCACGCGGGTAAGTCTCCGCCTCCAGATCTTCTGCGCGACTGGCCGGAAGACGACGAGGAGGGCCTGACCGGTGCCCACGGTGCAGCGCCCTCGGCTGGGGAGGACGCCAGCGTCGACCCCCCAAGACGGCTGAGGAAAACGGCAGGCGCCGGCCCGGCCCGCGCGGCGGCGTCTGTCAGCCGGTCACACGGGAAGGAGGCGGTAGAGACGAGGCCGGCCGCGAAGCGCCCGGCGCGCGAGAGGGCCGTCGTCAAGAAGAAGCGCCGGCTTGCCCCGTCCGAGGGCCCGAGGTGGGAGGTCCCGAAAGTCATTGGGTAAGCGTGTTTTGTCTTTTTCTGATTCCTTGCTTGTTTCTTGCTTATGCCTTCGCTGTGACAAACCTGCCGTGCACAGATCCGCCCTTGACTTGGCGGTAGTGGCAGCGGAGGCCGCGGCGGGCGAGGCCGTCTGGAGGAAGACCAGGAGCAGCGCCGTCGACCGCGAGCCAGAACGGACCATGGAGGAGGACCTCGCGGCCCGCCAGTCCGGTCAAGATCTTAACGCGACGTGCCGCGATGCCTGGCGGGATCGGGCGGAGGCCGAGAAGGAGATGGCGGAGGCCTCGGCCCGGGCGTGGGAGAGGGCCTCCGCGAAGCGGGCCAGGACCGCCGAGGACCCGGCCTGGCCGGAGATGGAGAGGGGGCTGACGCCGGACGCCACCATCATTGAGCCACAGCCGGAGGGGGCGGGCGAGCCGGCGGGGCGGTCGGAGCCGGCCGACGGCGAGTCGGACGTTGATGAGAACATCGTCGTAGACACGCCGCCCCGGGCCGACCCGACAGGAGGAGGCGAGGGCGACGGGAGGGGGCGCGAGGCGGACTCCGCGCCATCCGGCCGAGCGCAGCCGACGCTGGCCCCGGAGGCCGCGACCAGGGATGCCGGTACCCTGGTGGTCGTGCCGCCCCAAGCCGCCACGAACTCCGAGCGGCCGGGTGGAAGCGGATCCGGCGCCGGGACCGTGATCCAGCAGCTGTGGGCGAGCTCCGGCGAGGTTGTGGTCGAGCCGCGAACCCGGGAGGACGACGCGGCGGATGCCTTGCGCTCGCAGCTTCGTGGTCGGAGCGAGCGCCTGCAGGCCTTCGTCCGGGAAGAGCAGGAGGCGGCGCGGAGGCTGGAGCAGGCGATTGCGGTAAGTTTTTACTCTTTGCTTGTCTTGGTTGTTGAATCAGTGGGGGCGCGCCAGGGCACCCACTGGGTGTAGCCCCCGAGGTTCGGGCCGGGCTGCGGAGCAGCCGGGTCGAATCTTATAGCTTGTCTTTTGTATTCTTCTAATCTTCTGTCTGTGCGCAACATCTGTACGACCTGCGGGCCAGCGCGTACAACCGGCTTTGGGAGCGGTTCCGCGAGGCCAAGGCCCAGCTCGCCACCAAAGAAGAGGAGCTGCGCCGGGTCCAAGGTACGCCTTGCATGCCTTCAGTGGGGGCGCGCCAGCGCACCCACTGGGTGTAGCCCCCGAGATTCGGGCCGGACTGTGGAGCAGCCAGGTCGAATCTTAGAGCTTTGTCTTTTTCTTCTAATCTTTTGCTTCCGGCATCTGACCGGGAACCCTGTCGCGTAGCCGACGCGGCCAAGGTGCCAGGCCTTCGAGGCCGGCTTGCCGAAGCCGATGAGCAGCGCGATCGCACCGTCGCCGACCGCGACCGGCTCCAGGCCGAGGTGGACCGGCTGGTGGCCGAGAAGGCCAAGACGGAGGATGCCCACCAGGCGGAACTGGGCCGGCTGGCGGAGGAGCGCGGCAAGGCGGCCGAGGAGCTGGCGGACGCCGGTAGGAGGATCGCCCAGCTCGAGAAGGATCTCGAGGCCCAGGCTCGCGCGTCGACCTTACGGGAGAACGGGATGCTGGGCGAGGCGCAGCACCTCGACGAGACCTTCGCCCGTAAGTGCTATCTTTTCTTTGGTCCGGCTGGCGTAGCCGGCAAGTTGCTTTCTTTGACTGATTTGTTTCCTTCCTTTGCCAGGAGTCTTCCCGGAGACGCAGGAGGCGGCCGATGCGGCTGTGTATACCCACCGGGCAGACCTGCGCGCGACAGGGGTGGAGATCGACATTTACGCCACCTGGAGCCTCTCGGAGATCGTCCTTGCCTGCGAGGCCCGTCTTCGAGCCGTGGAGGGGCACATGCACCGCCTGCTCGAGGCCGGGGTGGGCATGGCGGGCAGCCTCTGCCCGAGCGCGGTGGTGCCGAACAACGTCACCCGGCTGGCGCGATGGCTGGAGGCCGGGGTAGAGCGACTCGGCGCGTGGAGGGCCTCCGCGGCCCGCGCCGGAGCGGAGACGGTGCTGCGCTTTGTCGTGTCTTGGTATCCGGGCGTGGACCTCGACCGCTTGGCGGCGCAGCGGGCCGGCGCGGAGGACTTGGGCGGCGCGGGCGCAGCGGATCGCCGGGCGGGCCAGCTACCTGGCCTCGTTCGCCCCACACGACGAGTTCGTCCTGGAGCGGACGGAAGACAGCGAGGAGCTCCCTGTCGACGAGTTCGGCCTGCTGCTCAATGACCCGGACGGCAGCTCGGCCGAGACGGGGGTCTATGCTGACGACGAGGCCGATCCGAACGACGACGCCACGACCGAGAAGCCGGAGAGCACTGGGCCCGACCCGGCGGCCGCGTCCACCTCGGCTGAGCCGACGCCGGCCGGAGACGACGCGGGTGCCGCTTAGGATTTTTTCTTTTCATCTTCAACCTTCCTGTACTTGAACTTGGTTAGGTAGCAGGTCCACCCACTAGGGGTGTAGTTACATGTAATTAACTTGTGGCCGAGGGCCCTTGCTGTTTATAAATTTTGCATGCGATTTCACTTTTTGCTATTCGGCCTTGGGCCTTTTCCTGTTCGTCTTTTCTCTGGACTTCCTTCCCGCTAGCCGGACAGCCGGGTGGCGGCTGTGGCTAGGACGGGGATTCGGCTTTGAGAGCGGACGTACAATACTTAGGCTTTTCCAGACGTTGAGCGCGAGCGAAACACCCACTGGGCCGGTTGGCGGCAGGCGGCGGAGCCGCCTGGCGCGCAGCCGGTCGTGCGGCGAATTAGTGGGAGAGGGCGGGTTGTGCCGGACTGGCCGAGCCAGGCCCTCCTGCTTAGCCGTTCTCGCGTGACGATGCTTCCGGCCTTTAGCTCTTGCTGACCAGGCAGCCGGGAGCCGGCTGTGGCAGGCGAAGAGAGGGCTTTGGCGGTTCGTACGCTTTGGAATGGACTTAAGGAAAAATGGCGAGGCGCGGACTAGCCACCTAGCCCCCGAGCCCCCGAGCCGGCTGCGCCGACTCGGCGGGAGAATCGAAAACGGGGAGGTGCATAGACACAGAGCTTAGTAAAAATGGAAAAGGAAGCCCCCGAGCCCCCGAGCCGGCTGTGCCGACTCGGCGGGAGAAACGAAAACGAGGGGGCTTGCTGCTTTCATTAAATCCAAAAGGTGGTGATACATACATGCATGAGTTTAACTGTTAAACGGACGGAGGAGCTCCGCGTTCCAGGGCCGGCTGGACTCCTCGCCGGCTGCATCTCGCTTGCGCTTGTTCGGCTTCTGCGCGTCGATGAGGTAGTACGCGTTCCGGTCGCAGAGAGCCTTGCTGACGATGAAGGGGCCCTCCCAGGGGGAGGTCAGCTTGTGCTGGCCGGCTGTCCGTTGGACGAGCCAGAGCACAAGGTCACCCTCGCGGAACGCGAGGGGCTTGATTTTCTTGCTGTGGTAGTGGCGCAGGCCTTGTTGGTAGATGGCTGACCGGCTGAGGGCCAAAAGGCGCGCCTCCTCGAGCAGGTCGACGCCGTCTTCGCGTGCCTCCTTTGCCTCGGCTTCGGTGTACATGGTCACCCGGGGCGAGTCGAACTCGACGTCGGTGGGAATAATGGCTTCGGCTCCGTAGACGAGGAAGAACGGGGTGAACCCGGTTGACCGGTTGGGTGTCGACCGGAGACTCCAGAGGACGGCCGGCAGCTCATCAAGCCAGCTGCCGGGTGAGCACACGAGCGGCTCGACGAGTCGCGGCTTGATGCCGGCTAGGATGAGCCCGTTTGCCCGCTCGACCTGGCCATTCGACTGGGGATGTGCGACGGAGGCCATGTCAAGCCGGATGCCGGATGCAGAGCAGTAGTGGGCCAGCGCGCCCTTGGTGAAGTTGGTGCCATTGTCCGTGATGATGTTGTGGGGAACGCCGTAGCGAACCGAGATATCTTTGATGAACTGGACGGCCGTGGGCCCGTCGAGCTTCTTGATCGGTCTGGCCTCGATCCATTTGGTGAACTTGTCGACGGCGACCAGCAGATGCGTCATGCCGCCTCGGGCGGTCTTGAAGGGCCCCACCATGTCGAGCCGCCAGACGGCAAAGGGCCATGTGATCGGGATGGTTTGGAGGGCTGTGGCCGGCTAGTGGCTTCGCTTGCTGAAGCGTTGGCAGCCCTCGCATTTGAGGACCAGCTGCTCAGCGTCTTGCAGGGCCGTGGGCCAGTAGAATCCGTGGCGGAAAGCTTTGGCCACCAGGGATCTCGAGGCGGCGTTGTGCCCGCACTCGCCCTGGTGGATGTCGAGGAGGATCTCGATCCCTTTGTCCTGCTCGACGTAGCGCTGGAACACGCCAGTCGTGTTGCGTTTGACGAGCTCGTGGTTGATGAGCTGTAGGTGGACGCTCGCCGCTGCACTTGCCGGGCTTTGGTTTCGTCGTTGGGAAGGTCGCCGTCTTCCAAGAAGGCGAGGATCGGCTGAGCCCAGGACGGCGCCGTCACCACCGTGAGGACGGCCGCCGGGATGGGATCCGGGACGGCAGTCCCCGAGCCGGAGCCGGCAGTCCCCGAGCTTGCGACGGCAGCCCCCGAGCCGGAGCCGGCAGCCCCCGAGCCGGAGACGGCAGTCCCCGAGCCGGAGCCGACAACCCCCGAGCCGGAGACGGCAGTCCCCGAGAAGGAGCCGGCAGTCCCCGAGCTCGGGCCGGGAACTCCAGGGCCGGGTGGGGGTGCGTCGGGGTCGTCCGGGACGAAGATGGATTCCGACTCGGGAGACGGCTTGATGGACGGCTTCCGCAGGTGCTCGAGGGAGACGTCGGATGGGATGGCTTGCCGGGTGGAGCCCACTTTGGCCAGGGCGTCGGCTGCTTCGTTGTCCGCGCGTGGGACGTGGAGGAACTCGCAACCGTCGAACCCGCCGGAGAGCTGCTGGACCAGGAAGCGGTAGCTGGCCATGTTGGCGTCTTTGGCGTCCTAGTCGCCGAAAACTTGCTGCACCACCAGGTCCGAGTCACCATAGCAGAGGATGCGCCGGATGCCGATCTCCCTGGCCAGCCGGAGGCCGTGTACGAGGGCTTCGTACTCGGCCACGTTGTTGGAGGCGGTGAAATGGATCTGCAGCACGTACCGCAGTCGGTCGTTCTTGGGGGAGGACAGCACGATGCCGGCTCCCAAGCCGTTGCGCATCTTGGAGCCGTCGAAGTGCATGCGCCAGTGAGTCGACTCGGGCGCCGGCGGCAGGTACTGGGTCTCGGTCCAGTCGATGAGGAAGTCGGCCAGCGCTTGGGACTTGATGGTGGTGCGGGGCTCGTAGAGGATCGTGTGGCCGGCTAGCTCGATGGCCCACTTGGCCACCCAGCCAGAGGCATCCCGGCAGCCCATGATCTCGCCGATGGGGGCCGTGCTCACCACGGTAATGGTATGCTCCTGGAAGTACTGCCTCAGCTTCTTGGCGGCAAGGTACACGCCGTAGCACATCTTCTGGTAGTGGGGGTAGTTCTGCTTGGAGACGGAGAGCACCTCGCTCAGGAAGTACACTGGTCGCTGGACCGGCTGCACCTTGCCCTCCTCAGGACGTTCGACCACCAGCACCATGCTGACCGCGCGGGAGGTGGCGGCGATGTACAGCAAGAGTGGCTCTTTCTCAGCCGGTCAGCTGGTCGTTCCTGTGCTTGCCGTTGTTGTTGTTGTTGTTGTCTTGCCGGCGCTGATTGTTGTCGCCAGCCGGCTTGGGGGGAGCCGGCTGGGCCGGGAGGATCTTGCCGTATGCGTCGATCGTGATCTTCACATTCATCACGGAGTTGGCCGTAGCGTACTTGTCCGCCACAGCCATGAGCTCCGCCAGGGTGTCCGGCTCGTCGCACACCAGCCGGTGCTTGACCAGAGTGCCGTCTAGGCATCCGTCGATGAAGTACTGGATGGCCTGGACCTCGTGGACCCCCTCGCAGGAGTTGCGCGGCTCCGTCCACCGCGTGAGGAAGTCGCGAAGGGGTTCGCCCAGCTTCTGGACGCACATGGAGAGCTGGCGAGGCTTGCCGGGACGCTTGTAGGTGCTGGTGAAGTTGCGAATGAACGCGTCTTCGAAATCCAGCCAGGAGTTCACGCTGCCGGCGCGGAGGCCGTTAAGCCACGTCCGGGCCGAGCCGAGCAGCATGAGGGGAACGTATCGCACGGCAATGCGCCGGTTGCCGCCGTCTATGCTTACAGCCGTGGTGTAGTCGGTCAGCCAGTCCTCCGGCTTGGTAACACCGTTGTACTTGGGGGAGTCGCGAGGCAACGAGAAACCTTTGGGGAAGGGCTCCTCGCGGATGCGGGGTCCAAAGCACGCCGGGCCGACAGAGCTTTCCTCCTCCAGGGCCGTCGAGCGTGCCAGCCGGTCGATGCGGTGACGGGCGTCGCTTTCGTTGTAGGGCTCGCGGGGGCCGAGTCGGTCAGCCACGGGACCGCGGGGACCGAAACGGTCAGCCATGGGACCGCGGGGCGCAGGGGCTTCCGGGGCCAGCTCGGGCCGCTGAGCCGGCCGCACGGGGGGCTCCGGCGGCTGAACCTGGCCGTCGCCAGCTGTCTCGCCAGCAACGCCGTCTCCGGCGGTGGTGGCACGGTTGTGCCGGCTCCGACCGAACCGGTGCCGGCCAGAGCGGCTCGCGCTAGTGGCGTGCGAGGACGTCTGCGGCGCGTCCCGGAGGCCCCTCTCCAGGTTTCCGGTTTTTCCCGAGGCGGAGGAGGATGGCTGGGCCGGGTCGAAGTGCTTCTGCTGCTCATTCGCCGCGGTGATGAGGTCGCGGATGCGCTGCTGCTGCTGCAGCAGCTCCTCGCCCTCCAGGAATTCGAGATCCGCAATGGCCGCCTGCGCCGCGCGCATGTTCTTGACGGGGGTGTCATAGACAGGCCGGCCTACGCCTAGCGCACGGCCGATTGCGCCCCCACGGAGCCGCACCTCCGCGACCCGGCTGGGCTCGGCAGTGGCCGGTGTGAAGCCGTGGGAGCTGTCGTACTCTGGCTGGGCGGACTCCAGCCGGCGCCGCGTTGCCGCGAGCTCTGTGGCCTTGACCAGCAGATGCTGATGGTCCTTGTTGATCTGAGCCACTGCAGCAGCCGTGTCGGCGTGCTTGCAGACTCCGGATCGTCTCGCGGAGCGGGTCGGCCCGGCGTGGCGGAGCCGCAGTCGCGGCGGCCTTCTCCTTGCCGCGCGGGGAGCCGGAGCTAGCGCTGATGGTCAGCACCTCCGCGCGGGGCGCAGAGAGCCGCAACGTCGTCAGAGACGGCGCAGCCGACGGGGACGGGGGAGTCGGCAAAGCTGTGTACCTCACTAGGGAACACGTCGGGGACGAGTGCGACGAAAACGCGCAGCGCGCCGAAAGGGATGACGAGGCAGCCTACGGGGCAGGCGGCATCCGCGCTCGGCGCAGCGCTGCAGCCGGCCGGGTTGGCCGTGCGAGGCGCACGGACCAAACCGTGCACGATGCGCTCGCCGGAGCTGGTGAAGGGCCTCGTCCGGAACTTGACTCCGGCCGGCGCCGCGAGCAGCCCCACGGTGGGCGCCAACTGTCGTGGTATTCTCATGGCAGATGCCATAAGATGGCTAAAAAGGTGGGGTTACGGGAGGACGCCGGTGGATTCCGGAGGCGAGGTTGGCACGCGCAAGTGTGAGACACGAGACGTACTCAGGTTCGGGGCCCTCCGGAGAGGTAACACCCCTAGTCCTGCCGAATGGAGTAAGGAAAGCACAAGGGCTACAAGGTTGCTCCTGGAGCTGTGTGGGCGGAGGAAGAAGAAGGGGCTAGGCCGCCGTTCGGCCTCTCCTGTGAGTGTGTGTGTGTACTATGAATGGAGATCAACCCCTCTGCATGGAGGCCTCCCAGAGGGTCTTATAGGCCGACCCCCAGGGTTACATGGGTAAAGATTCACGGGTGCGGGGCCCTAGTGTCATTGTCTAGGAGCCGGTGGTGGGGGCCGCTGGGTCGCCGGGTCCGCCGGGTGCGCCAGGTGCGCCGGGCACGGGTTCGGTCGGCAGCGCGACACTGTGGCAGGTCTTGTCGTTCGTCATAGGGTGGTCGGCGCCGCCTAGCAACAGGATCGCGCCGCCCGGACACCGCCCGCCCTGGGCGGGGGCGCAGGGAGTGCTGTCGCCATGCCCGCCGGGGCCGGTGTAAAGGCGGGAGTGCTGTAGCCACGCTTGCCTCGCCGTGAGGGTTTGCCCTCTAGTGGCCAGCCGGCATGGGCCAGCCGGCCAGGCCGGATCGCCATGCCGAGCCGGCTCACGCTGGGGAGCCGGCGCGCAGGCCAGCCGGATTGAGGGGCTTGTCCTGCCCCGATGTTTTGAAAAGAAGGGGGATCCGGGCTCCGTGGCCTACCCGGGGATCATCCCCCCGACAATTTGAGTTATAAAAGAATAAAAATTTATTCAATTGTACTACATATCATTTATAATATTCATATATGGTGAAATTTGTATTAATTTACTAATGGAACAGATACACTTGGTTTTGGGGTTTCTTGGGTGACATAAACAAAAATGTTTAATTTTACTACATTAGACATTTGCAATGAAGTTGTATCCTCTATTAAAAGAAATGAGTCTCCATGTGCTCCTAAATTTGGAAACCTCGTCATAAAGTTACCAAAAAAAAAGAAATATTGACGGCATAGATAGAATATGTATTAACTGTCTCACCGTAAGTTCAAATTTAACCCGAACTACCTTTTTTGCCCTCAAAAACTGCAACATGATAGATACATGTAGTATTAATATCATGTTATTTAAAAATTCTTAGGAATTTTAGATGTGTCAAAACAGGAGGGTGCACGTGTGGAAATATTGGATATGTTATGGATTATACTCATAAATTTCCTCGTGGCCCTATCACTCACTCTAGTTCACAAGAGCATCAAGTTTTTGAGGGCATTTCTACAACTTTAAAGATGTAATTGCGATCACTAGTCTATAATTATAATAATGATATGATTTTTTAATGACTCATATATATTATAAAGGTTCATCATAAGTACAAAACAAACCAAATGTAACAAAATTTACATCGAGGTCCCTGGACCATCGAACGACCACTACCGCCCACGCACCAGTGTTGTCGCTCCCATACCGGAGCCGACCACACCTTGTCGATGACATCCATGAAGTCTTCATGCACGTGCCCCTAAGGACCAATGCCCCGGAGCCGCAGTCATGTCATTGAACCCTTGATCGATCCAAAGAACCTGACGCCAAAGTTGTTCGTTGACGGTGTCCTGGACTAGGGGGTACTCACCACATCATCTCCCGACCAGGTGGGTTGAGCCGAGGACCCCCATGGCGGTTCACTCATGGGCCACTTCGGGCAGCCCATGACGCATACACGGAAGGCTCCGCAAGACTTGGCGCACAAGATAAGGACTCTGCTAAACCATAGGCCTCCGGTGCATATATAAACCGAGGCCAGGCTAGTCAATAGAGGATCTGGGAACCATTATCATCATACCCACCTAGGGTTTAGTCCATCCGATCTCGAGGTAGATCAACTCTGTAATCATCATACAAACACATCAATACAATCAAGCAGGACGTAGGGTTTTACCTCCTCGAGAGGGCCCGAACCTGGGTAATCGTTGTCTCTACGTTCCTTGTTATCCATTGACTCCAAGATCCACAGTTCGGACCCCCTACCCGAGATCTGCCGGTTTTGGTACCGACATTGGTGCTTTCATTGAGAGCCCGCTGTGTGATCGCAAAGGGTCGATGGCTTGCCTGCAGATTAACTGCGACATCGGCATCTCCATCGCCGGCCCGACTGGTCACCTTGGCTGGACCGAGGACTAGGCTTCTCTTCGGATCGTCAAGATCGGACGGATGTCTTCATCATCACCAACTCAGATCTCATCCGGGATCATGGAAAAATTGTCCATAGAGCTCGGGGGCTCAACGTCAACATCGCCCTCGCGCGATTGTGCAGTTTTTCTGGACAGCGGATTCGTGTTTGCCGTCCCTGTTGGGGAACGTTGCATGGGAAACAAAAATTTTCCTACGCACACACAAGATCTATCCATGGAGATGAGCATCTACGAGAGGGAGAGTGAATCTACATACCCTTGTAGATCGCTAAGCGGAAGCGTTTAAGAAACGCGGTTGATGTAGTCGAACGTCTCCGCGATCCAAATCGCAAGTCGTCCCTCGATCCGATCACGAACTAGCGCCGAACGGACGGCACCTCCGCGTTCAACACACGTACGGCTTGATGACGCCTTCACCTCCTCGATCCAGCGAGCGATGGTGAAGTAGTGGTTGAGTTCTAGCAGCACGACGGCGTGGTGATGGTGGTGAGGAACAATCTCTGCAGGGCTTCACCAAGCGCTACGGAGATTATGACGGAGGAACTAGAGGGTTAGGGTTGCCGCACACGGCTTGGGGAATTCTTGATGTGTCCCGTGTGCTAGCCCTGCCCCTCTATTTATATGTTGAGCCTTGGGGTCTAAACTTGGAGTAAAAGCCTCCTCCAGGTCGGTTTTGCCCGCACAAGGTCGGTTTGGCCCGCAGGGAAAGAGTCCAACTCGGATCCCTGCCGAACCGTGCACAGCCGCACACAAGCGGTAGTACCGCTTCACACAAGCGGTAGTACCGCTTGGGCGGTAGTACCGCTTCACACAAGCGGTAGTACCGCTCGGGCGGTAGTACCGCTTCACCAAGCGGTAGTACCGCTTACGCGGCAGCAAAACTACTTTTGCACTTTCCAATACCTCGTGGGCTTTATCCCTTTGGCCCATATAAAGTGTTCTCGCACCCGAACACTTCGGTAAACATCCGGAACCCCTTCCGGTGAACTCCGGAACTCTTCCGGAGATCAAAACACTATTATCACATATATCAATCTTTACCTCCGGACTATTCCGGAGATCCTCGTCATGTCCGGGATCTTATCCGGGACTCCGAACAACCTTCGGTCACCAACATAATAACTCAACTATACTAATCGTCACCAAACGTTAAGTGTGTAGACCCTGCGGGTTCGAGAACTATGTAGACATGACCGAGACACCTCTACGGCCAATAACCAATAGCGGGACCTGGATGCCCATATTGGCTCCTACATATTCTACGAAGATCTTTTATCGGTCGAACCTCTATGTCAAGGATTCAGTTAATCCCGTATGCTGTTCCCTTTGTTCTTCGGTATGTTACTTGCCCGAGATTCGATCGTCGGTATCTCTATACCTAGTTCAATCTCGTTACCGGCAAGTCTCTTTACTCGTTCCGTAATACAAGATCTCGTGGCTAACACTTTAATCACATTGCTTGCAAGGCTTATTGTGATGTTGTATTACCGAGTGGGCCCTGAGATACCTCTCCGTCATACGGAGTAACAAATCCCAGTCTTGATCCATGCCAACCCAACAGACACCCTTGGAGATACCTGTAGAGCACCTTTATTGTCACCCAGTTACGTTGCGACGTTTGATACACACAAGGTACTCCTCCGGTGTCAGTGAGTTGCATGATCTCATGGTCAAAGGAACCGATACTTGACATGCAGAAAACAATAGCAATAAACTGACATGATCAAATGCTACGTTCTTAGTTTGGGTCTTGTCCATCACATCATTCTCCTAATGATGTGATCCCGTTATCAAATGACATCTCATGTCAATGGCTAGGAAACCTTAACCATCTTTGATCAACGAGCTAGTCAACTAGAGGCTTACTAGGGACACAGTGTTGTCTATGTACCCACACATGTATTTGAGTTTCCAATCAATACAATTATAGCATGGATAATAAACGATTATCATGAACAAGGAAATATAATAATAACTAATTTATTATTGCCTCTAGGGCATATTTCCAACAGTCTCCCACTTGCACTAGAGTCAATAATCTAGTTCACATCACTATGTGATTTACATTGTAATGAATCGAACACCCATGCAGTTCTGGTGTTGTTCATGTTTAGCCCTTGGAAGAGGTTTAGTCATCGGATCTGCAACATTTAGATCCGTGTGTACTTTGCAAATATTTATGTCGTCCTCCTTGATGTAATCGCGGATGGAATTGAAGCGTCGCTTTATGTGTCTGGTCCTCTTGTGAAATCTTGGTTCCTTGGCTAGAGCAATGGCACCAGTGTTATCACAAAACAGAGTCATTGGGTTAAGCGCACTAGGCACTACTCCAAGATCTGTCATGAACTCCTTCATCCAGACACCTTCCTTCGCCGCCTCCGAGGCAGCGATGTACTCCGCTTCGCATGTAGAATCTGCTACCACGCTTTGCTTGGAACTGCACCAGCTAACCGCACCCCCATTAAGAATAAATACGTATCCGGTTTGCGACTTAGAGTCATCCGGATCAGTGTCAAAGCTTGCATCGACGTAACCCTTTACGACGAGCTCTTGATCACCTCCATAAACGAGAAACATATCCTTAGTCCTTTTCAGGTATTTCAGGATATTCTTGACCGCCGTCCAGTGTTCCATTCCTGGATCACTTTGAAACCTTCCGACCATACTTATGGCAAGGCTGACATCGGGTCTTGTGCACAGCATTGCATACATGATAGAGCCTATGGCCGAAGCATAGGGGATGACACTCATCTTTTCTCTATCTTCTGCAGTCACTGGGCATTGAGTCTTACTCAACTTCACACCTTGCAATACAGGCAAGAACCCCTTCTTGGACTGATCCATTTTGAACTTCTTCAAAACTTTGTCAAGGTATGTGCTTTGTGAAAGTCCTATTAAGCGTCTCGATCTATCTCTATAGATCTTGATGCCTAATATGAAAGCAGCTTCTCCTAGGTCCTTCATTGAAAAACTCTTGTTCAAATATTCCTTCACGCTTTCCAGCATTTCTATATTGTTTCCAATCAGCAATATGTCATCCACATATAATATTAGAAACGCTATAGAGCTCCCACTCACTTTCTTGTAAATACAAGCTTCTCCGTAAACTTGTATAAACTCGAACGCTTTGATCACCTCATCAAAACGAAGATTCCAACTCCGAGATGCTTGCACCAGTCCATAAATGGATCGCTGGAGTTTGCAAACTTTGTCAGCATTCTCTGGATCGACAAAACCTTCTGGTTGCATCATATACAACTCTTCCTTAAGGTAACCGTTAAGGAACGCTGTTTTGACATCCATCTGCCAAATTTCATAATCGAAAAAGGCAGCTATTGCTAACATGATTCTGACGGACTTAAGCATCGCTACGGGTGAGAAGGTCTCATCGTAGTCAACTCCTTGAACTTGTGAAAAACCCTTTGCCACAAGTCGAGCTTTATAGACGGTGACATTACCGTCCGCGTCCGTCTTCCTCTTAAAGATCCATTTGTTCTGAATGGCCTTACGCCCTTCAGGTAATACTTCCAAAGTCCATACTTTGTTTTCATACATGGATCCCATCTCGGATTTCATGGCCTCTAACCACTTCTCGGAATCCGGGCCCATCATCGCTTCTCCATAGCTCGTAGGTTCATCGTTGTCTACCAACATGACCTCTAAGATAGGGTTGCCGTACCACTCAGGAGCAGTACGCGTCCTTGTCGACCTACGAGGTTCGATAGCAACTTGATCCAAAGCTTCATGATCATCATCATTAACTTCCTCTTCAGCTAATGTAGGCTCCACAGAAACAACTTTCTGCGCTGCGCTACTCTCAGGTTGAAGTAAAGGTTCAACAACCTCATCAAGTTCTATCTTCCTCCCACTCAATTCTTTCGAGAGAAACTTTTTCTCAAGAAACGTTCCGTTTTTAGCGACAAACACTTTGCCTTCGGATCTGAGATAGAAGGTATACCCAACTGTCTCTTTTGGGTATCCTATGAAGACGCATTTCTCCGCTTTGGGTTCCAGCTTTTCAGGCTGAAGCTTTTTGACATAAGCATCACATCCCCAAACTTTAAGAAACGACAGTTTTGGCTTCTTGCCAAACCAAAGTTCATATGGCGTCGTCTCAACGGATTTCGATAGTGCCCTATTTAAAGTGAATGCAGCTGTCTCTAATGCATACCCCAAAACGATAGTGGCAAATCGGCAAGAGACATCATAGATCGCACCATATCCAATAGGGTTCGATTACGACGTTCGGACACACCATTACGCTGTGGTGTTCCAGGCGGTGTCAATTGTGAAACAATTCCATACTGTCTTAAGTGACTACCAAACTCATAACTCAGATATTCTCCTCCTCGATCAGATCGTAGGAATTTAATCTTCTTGTTACGATGATTCTCAACTTCACTCTGAAATTGTTTGAACTTTTCAAATGTTTCAGACTTGTGTTTCATTAAGTAAATATACCCATATCTACTTAAGTCATCAGTGAAGGTGAGAAAGTAACGATAACCACCGCGCGCCTCAATGCTCATCGGACCGCACACATCAGTATGTATGATTTCCAATAAGTCACTTGCCCGTTCCATTGTTCCAGAGAACGGCGTTTTAGTCATCTTGCCCATGAGGCATGGCTCACATGTGTCAAGTGATTCAAAATCAAGTGACTCCAAAAGTCCATCAGCATGGAGCTTCCTCATGCGTTTTACGCCAATATGACCTAAACGGCAGTGCCACAAGAAAGTGGTATTATCATTATCAATTCTACATCTTTTGGCATCAATGTTATGAACATGTGTATCATTACTATCGAGATTCAATAAGAATAAACCCCTCACATTGGGTGCATGACCATAAAAGATATTACTCATATAAATAGAACAACCATTATTCTCTGATTTAAATGAGTAACCGTCTCGCAATAAACAAGATCCAGATATAATGTTCATGCTTAACGCAGGCACCAAATAACACTTATTTAGGTTCATCACTAATCCCGACGGTAATCGAAGAGCGAGCGTGCCGACGGCGATCACATCAACCTTGGAACCATTTCCCACGCGTATCGTCACTTCGTCCTTTGCCAGCCTCCGTCTATTCCGCAGTTCCTGTTTTGAGTTGCAAATATGAGCAACCGCACCGGTATCAAATACCCAGGCACTACAACGAGAGTTGGTAAGGTACACATCAATAACATGTATATCATATATACCTTGTTTGTTGTTGGCCGCCTTCTTGTCAGCCAAATACTTGGGGCAATTCCGCTTCCAGTGTCCAGTTCCCTTGCAATGAAAACACACAGTTTCTGGTTTGGGTCCAGCCTTGGGTTTCTTCACGAGAGGAGCAACTGCTTTGCCACTCTTCTTGGAGTTACCCTTCTTACCCTTGCCATTTTTCTTGAAACTAGTGGTTTTATTGACCATCAACACTTGATGCTCCTTCTGAATTTCAGACTCAGCGACTTTCAGCATCGCAAACAGCTCGACGACTGACTTGTTCATCCCGTGCATGTTATAGTTCAACACGAAGCTCTTGTAGCTAGGTGGCAATGATTGAAGAACTCTGTCAGTGATAGCCTCTGGCGGAAGGGGCATCCCTAACTCAGCCAGACGGGTGGAGTACCCAGACATTCTGAGCACGTGATCACTGATAGACCCGTTCTCCTCCATCTTGCAAGCATAGAATTTATCGGAGATCTCATATCTCTCGATCCGGGCATTCTTCTGAAAGATAAACTTCAACTCCTGGAACATCTCATATGCTCCATGACGTTCAAAACGTCTTTGAAGTCCCGGTTCTAAGCCATACAACATTGCACATTGAACTATTGAGTAATCATCAGAACGAGCCTGCCAGGCGTTCACAACGTCTAGAGACTCAACTGGAGCGGGTGGATCACCAAGCGGTGCATCAAGGACATAAGCCTTCTGGGAAGCCGTAAGGATAATCCTTAGATTACGGGCCCAGTCCACAAAGTTACTTCCATCATCTTTCAACTTAGCTTTCTCTAGGAACGCATTAAAATTCAGGGGTGATACTGCGCGAGCCATGATCTACAACATAAATATAGCAAAGACAACTTAGACTATTGTTCTAGATAATGAGTTTTAGTTAATTATATTACTTAAAAACTCCCACTCAAATTGACATCCCTCCGGTCATTCGAGTGTAACATGATCCAAATCCACCAACTCAAGTCCGATCGTCACGTGAGTTGAGGTGGTTTCAATGGTGAACATCTTCATGTTGATCATATCTACTATATGACTCATGTTCGACCTTTCGGTCTCTTGTGTTCCGAGGCCATGTCTGTACATGCTAGGCTCGTCAAGTTTAACCCGAGTGTTCCGCACGTGCAACATGGCTTGCACCCGTTGTATGCGAACGTAGAGTCTATCACACCCGATTATCACGGCGTGTCTCGAAACGACGAACTTTCGCAACGGTGCACACTTGGGGAGAACACAATTTATCTTGAAATTTAAGTGAGGGATCACCTTATAATGCTACCGTCGTCCTAAGCAAAATAAGATGCATAAAAGGATTAACATCACATGCAAATCATAAGTGACATGATATGGCCATGAACTTGTGCTTTTGATCTCCATCTCCAAAGCACCGGCATGATCTCCATCGTCACCGGCATGACACCATGATCTCCATCATCTTGATCTCCATCAACGTGTCGCCATAAGGTTGTCGCGCCGACTGTTGCTTCCATGACTATTGCTAACGTTTAGCGATAAAGTAAAGCATTACATAGCGCTTAATGATTGACACGCAGGTCATACAATAATTAAAGACAACTCTATGGCTCCTGCCAGTTGCCGTACTCATCGACATGCAAGTCGTGATATTCTATACAACACATGATCATCTCATACATCACATATATCTCATCATGTAATTGGCCATATCATATCACATCATACCCTGCAAAAACAAGTTAGACGTCCTCTAATTGTTGTTGCAAATTTTACGTGGCTGCTACGGGTTAGCAAGAACCGTTCTTACCTACGCAAAACCACAACGTGGTGTAGTGATTGCTTTTTGATCTTCTAAAAGAACCCTCTTCATTGAAATCGATTCAACTAAAGTGAGAGAGACAGACACCCGCTAGCCATCTTTATGCAACGAAGTTACATGTCAGTTGAAGGAACCCGCTAGCCAGGCTAGTCAATAGAGGATCTGGGAACCATTATCATCATACCCACCTAGGGTTTAGTCCATCCGATCTCGAGGTAGATCAACTCTGTAATCATCATACAAACACATCAATACAATCAAGCAGGACGTAGGGTTTTACCTCCTCGAGAGGGCCCGAACCTGGGTAATCGTTGTCTCTACGTTCCTTGTTATCCATTGACTCCAAGATCCACAGCTCGGACCCCCTACCCGAGATCTGCCGGTTTTGGTACCGACATTGGTGCTTTCATTGAGAGCCCGCTGTGTGATCGCAAAGGGTCGATGGCTTGCCTGCAGATTAACTGCGACATCGGCATCTCCATCGCCGGCCCGACTGGTCACCTTGGCTGGACCGAGGACTAGGCTTCTCTTCGGATCGTCAAGATCGGATGGATGTCTTCATCATCACCAACTCAGATCTCATCCGGGATCATGGAAAAATTGTCCATAGAGCTCGGGGGCTCAACGTCAACATCGCCCTCGCGCGATTGTGCAGTTTTTCTGGACAGCGGATTCGTGTTTGCCGTCCATGTTGGGGAACGTTGCATGGGAAACAAAAATTCTCCTACGCACACATAAGATCTATCCATGGAGATGAGCATCTACGAGAGGGAGAGTGAATCTACATACCCTTGTAGATCGCTAAGCGGAAGCGTTTAAGAAACGCGGTTGATGTAGTCGAACGTCTCCGCGATCCAAATCGCAAGTCGTCCCTCGATCCGATCACGAACTAGCGCCGAACGGACGGCACCTCCGCGTTCAACACACGTACGGCTTGATGACGCCTTCACCTCCTCGATCCAGCGAGCGATGGTGAAGTAGTGGTTGAGTTCCAGCAGCACGACGGCGTGGTGATGGTGGTGAGGAACAATCTCTGCAGGGCTTCGCCAAGCGCTACGGAGATTATGACGGAGGAACTAGAGGGTTAGGGTTGCCGCACACGGCTTGGGGAATTCTTGATGTGTCCCGTGTGCTAGCCCTGCCCCTCTATTTATATGTTGAGCCTTGGGGTCTAAACTTGGAGTAAAAGCCTCCTCCAGGTCGGTTTTGCCCGCACAAGGTCGGTTTGGCCCGCAGGGAAAGAGTCCAACTCGGATCCCTGCCGAACCGTGCACAGCCGCACACAAGCGGTAGTACCGCTTCACACAAGCGGTAGTACCGCTTGGGCGGTAGTACCGCTTCACACAAGCGGTAGTACCGCTCGGGCGGTAGTACCGCTCGGGCGGTAGTACCGCTTCACCAAGCGGTAGTACCGCTTACGCGGCAGCAAAACTACTTTTGCACTTTCCAATACCTCGTGGGCTTTATCCCTTTGGCCCATATAAAGTGTTCTCGCACCCGAACACTTCGGTAAACATCCGGAACCCCTTCCGGTGAACTCCGGAACTCTTCCGGAGATCAAAACACTATTATCACATATATCAATCTTTACCTCCGGACTATTCCGGAGATCCTCGTCATGTCCGGGATCTTATCCGGGACTCCGAACAACCTTCGGTCACCAACATAATAACTCAACTATACTAATCGTCACCAAACGTTAAGTGTGTAGACCCTGCGGGTTCGAGAACTATGTAGACATGACCGAGACACCTCTACGGCCAATAACCAATAGCGGGACCTGGATGCCCATATTGGCTCCTACATATTCTACGAAGATCTTTTATCGGTCGAACCTCTATGTCAAGGATTCAGTTAATCCCGTATGCTGTTCCCTTTGTTCTTCGGTATGTTACTTGCCCGAGATTCGATCGTCGGTATCTCTATACCTAGTTCAATCTCGTTACCGGCAAGTCTCTTTACTCGTTCCGTAATACAAGATCTCGTGGCTAACACTTTAGTCACATTGCTTGCAAGGCTTATTGTGATGTTGTATTACCAAGTGGGCCCTGAGATACCTCTCCGTCATACGGAGTAACAAATCCCAGTCTTGATCCATGCCAACCCAACAGACACCCTTGGAGATACCTGTAGAGCACCTTTATAGTCACCCAGTTACGTTGCGACGTTTGATACACACAAGGTACTCCTCCGGTGTCAGTGAGTTGCATGATCTCATGGTCAAAGGAACAGATACTTGACATGCAGAAAACAATAGCAATAAACTGACACGATCAAATGCTACGTTCTTAGTTTGGGTCTTGTCCATCACATCATTCTTCTAATGATGTGATCCCGTTATCAAATGACATCTCATGTCAATGGCTAGGAAACCTTAACCATCTTTGATCAATGAGCTAGTCAACTAGAGGCTTACTAGGGACACAGTGTTGTCTATGTACCCACACATGTATTTGAGTTTCCAATCAATACAATAATAGCATGGATAATAAACGATTATCATGAACAAGGAAATATAATAATAACTAATTTATTATTGCCTCTAGGGCATATTTCCAACAGTCCCCACATCCTCGAGAATCGCTTTGACGATTGCTTCAGTAAAATTGTGCGGAATTGAGTCTATAATGACCCTGTAAAGTTTCATCGCGTTACGATGGAGGAATCTCCGGCAATCTCCGATATACCGGAGCCCTGTCGAATCTGGACGGGAATCTAGACGAGTTTGGTGCGAGGGGTCCAGCAGTCAGCTCGGATGTCCTTAGGAAGATCCAACCGTTCATCGGCTGCGGAATTCCCATATAGATCACCCCTCAAAATTTCAGCTCGATCCGACCGTTCAAACTCCGGGAAACGTCCGATGAGTACATCAATTTTCGGATCTGTTTTCTGCGCGAAAACGAATCCGACCCGAGTTCATCTTTCTTCATGAACGCGGTATTGGACATCCTTTTTGGAGGAATTCTTCTTATGGTATTGTGTGTTGTTCTCAAACATGTGCCCACAAATTTTAAAGCCTTTTCCGAGGTGATCTTCACCGTCGCGTTGGTATCAAACCAGCGTGACAACGTTACTCCACGGCAGCCGACCTGCGCTAGACAGGTTGTCGCTTCGTCGAACTGAGGTCAACTTCATTGGATCATCACCTCGGCGAGCCGACCAAGAGTTCGGCATTGTGAAGGATAAATAATAATCATGACAAGATCGTCGCCCCACGGATTGCACGGGTCGGGCGCGCCAGCATCGCCGCGCGGTCACTTCTCAAGCCCGCATCGACCGCGTCACATGTTCCGACCTGCGTCGGCATCGTCGCGCCGTTGCTTCTTCAAGCCGATGTCCACCACGCCGACCTGCTTCGACACCTCGGCTGGCATGGGGGGCGCAACGTCACCTTACCGACCTGCTCCGTCACCTTGGCTAGACCGGGGGCTTCGCCATCTCTTCATCAACCTACTCCGAGGACTTCGGTGTCACCAGCGACCAGCTTCGTCACCTCGGCTGGACCGGGGGCTTCGCCTCAACATATCGGAAGTGCTGCGTCGCCACTTCATCAAGCCGAGCTCTTCGCTCGGGCACTTCAGGACCAGCTTGGGGGCTGGGAGCTCGACCAGTCGCAAGCTCGGCCCATGTCATCAACACCGAGCACATTAACCAGCTAAGTCGCTTTCATGCTCAACTTTTCTAAATGTTCAATTTTTGTTCGGTTCTACCAAGCATTACATTTGTGTTAAACAAACAGGCAATTTGTTAAAAACTTAGTTTATAAAAAATGTTGTTTGTTAAAAACACTACTTTTTTCCCATGTTAACTGGGGGCTATTAAATTTATATGAGTTTTTTTATAATAAGTGTTTTTTTCTACGTCGTCGCAAAGTCTTTTTCTACTACTCCTTTTTCCGACGCGAGTGTGTGGTCAATAGCCGGGTCGCCTGGTATCTCTCTAAAGCCGCTTGAGTTTAGTTCGCTAAACTGGCCTGAGAAACACTCCGCCTTCGGGATAGGAGGTTGAAACCGAAGGCTGACCCGCTTGAAGTCTGGAGATCGGACGTATCATGTTAAAGCACGACAGAAGCACATATTAATTTTAAGACCAATTTTCGGATTGGCACCAAAAAGCTTGATTTACTTCGGACGTAAAGTTTTCGCATAAGTTTTTTGGTTTTTCGAGCTTATAACACCTTTAACCTATTTTATGTTTTTCTTTCAGGAGGTAGGACATCCTCTTGTTCAAGGTGTTCTGCACGGGAAATCTTTTCCAACCCGCAGTTCGGCATCTGTCCTGCCGAGCTGCACCTCGGCATTGTTAAAGCGTACACGACAATAGAACTAGTTCTCGAGGGGATACGATCCTAGGGTCGGCCATGTTGCCCAATCCAAGTCTCGGGGGCTACTACATTGATGATTCAATGCAAAAAATTTAAGTGCAAAACGGCGTCTGAGGAGATTACGATCCTCAGGTTGGTCGGCCGCACCCAACCTGAGTCTCGAAAGCTATTGCGCATCGCGTTTCCGTTCCTAAGTATGCTGCCGAGCTAGGACTTGATCCTCAGGCTGATTTCACGAATTGACCTGAGTCTCAGGGGCTACTAGGATCAGTGGTGTTAAGTTATCCTTCAGGTGCATCCCGGATTTTAGGCCTACACACACCTTGAGGGCTACTGGCTATACATCTCGGCAGTCAATAAATTGCGTCAATTGGAAATAAATTCCGCAAAAAATCAGCCCAAGACCAAGGTGGTGGACCACCTCGGAAGCAGTCTGGCATAAAGCTCGGCTGCGAGTGGCTGGCTCCATAGAGAACTTTTTCGGCGTTAAGCTCGGATAACCTCCTTCAAACTTTTTCAAAGATGATGTACTCTATGCCTCCTCAGATGCAGTCCGGCGTTGGAGCTCGGATGCAAAAAGACACCTCGGATGCAGTCCGGCGTTGGAGCTCGGATGCAAAGAGGACACCGCCGCACTGGAAACACTTCGAACCCGAGGTGTGGCGTAAAAATAACAAGGCATTGATAAAGGCCGAGAATTTAAAAGGGCTCCTCGGACGCCCAGCGTCCGAACTCGTCGGATACCCGACATGTGAACTCTTCGGATACACCTCGGCGATCCTCAAGATCGGAGATGGGAAGATTTGTTAAACCAGTTTTCAAGACCGATGACCGAAGACGAAGAACAGTTCGCAAGAACCGAGGAGCGTCCCCAACTTGAAGACCGGTTCAGGGGGCTACTGACGGTGTCCTGGACTAGGGGGTACTCACCACGTCATCTCCCGACCAGGTGGGTTGAGCCGAGGACCCCCATGGCGGTTCACTCATGGGCCACTTCGGGCAGCCCATGACGCATACACGGAAGGCTCCACAAGACTTGGCGCACAAGATAAGGACTCTTCTAAACCCTAGGCCTCCGGTGCATATATAAACCGAGGCCAGGCTAGTCAATAGAGGATCTGGGAACCATTATCATCATACCCACCTAGGGTTTAGTCCATCCGATCTCGAGGTAGATCAACTCTATAATCATCATACAAACACATCAATACAATCAAGCAGGACGTAGGGTTTTACCTCTTCGAGAGGGCCCGAACCTGGGTAATCACTGTCTCTACGTTCCTTGTTATCCATTGACTCCAAGATCCATAGCTTGGACCCCCTACCCGAGATCTGCCGGTTTTGGTACCGACAATCGTCACGTATGCATAATGAGAAACCCTAACGTTACTGCACCAAGGACCTAGAAGGCATCTATGCCAGAGCTCCGTCTCATCCTTCACGATGGACGTAACTTGAGGAGGATCGGACCTGGAAGACTGCCTCAAAGAAGAAGTGTCGCCATCCGTCTAGCGCCGCCCCTACGAGGAGTTAAAACCCTAACTTATCTACAAGCTGGAGCGAAGGCAACGGGATTCCCCTCCCCGCCACCGATCGCCGGAGCGGCCGACGGAGGGGCGACGAACCCACGGACTCGCCGGCGGAGATCGTGGGGAGGAAGGTTTTGCCCTAGTCACCTTGTGAGAGGGGAAAGAAAGATGTGTCATGTGACGTATTGTAATGTATGTATAATACATATGTAACGCATTTAAAGACAAATTTTCAGACAAAAAGATTAAAGTACTAAAAAGGTGAGTGGTATAGTTATTTAACTTCCTGTGTATTCGGGACCTCCAGGCGTTACACCTGAGATCGATGTGACGCCCCTGCTCGACCGTGAACTAATCATACACGCAAACGTGCACGCTCGAGATCAGAGACTCACGGGAAGATATCACAACACAACTCTAAACTCAAATTTTAAACCTAAATCTTCATATTACAAACCAGGGATCACGAGGACCCAAATACATAAGTCATACACACAAATAATATCTGGGTACAGACATAGTTAGTCAAGTTTGCCTTAAGAAGGCTAGCACAAACAGCGACACTGATCGAAAAGGCGAAGGCCTCCTGCCTAGGGCCTCCGAACTACTCCTAGTCGGTTGGCTCAACCCAGTAGTACGTGCCTCCAGGGCTCTGCTGGTAGTAGTCTCCTGCGGTGGCGTCTGGCTCCGGGACTCCGTCGGCTGATTTCATCAAGCAGGTATGGGGAAAAAGATAGCAAAGCAACCGTGAGTACTCATCCAAAGTACTCGCAAGACTGACATCAGAACTATACTAATTATGCTTCGGTATCAAAGGAATGGGGCTATATCTTTGGACTAAACTGGAGAAATGCCAGAACAGAGGGGGAAAGGCCGAGCCTATCGAAGACTAGCATCTTGAAGCAATCTTGCAGCATCAGAAGAGAGTAGAGTATAGTAACACACAATAGCAGTTATATTTAGTAATGCCCTGAGATCCTTCCTCGTCTACCCTGCGAGAAAGTGATCCCGAGAGCAGTAGTAACAGTTTATTAATGTAACAGTATCCATTTGTAGTTGTAGCGGATCAAGATACAACTCCGAGCGTCCTGTTACCATGGACACGGCTATTCGAATAGATAACTTCCCTGCAGGGGTGCACTACTGTTACCCAACACGCTCGATTACATCTGGCCGGACACACTTGCTGGGTAATGCCCGGCCTCGGGTGATCGACACGACGCAGTCCTACCTAGGCTCATCAGGGAGGTCAGCATGCCAGTCTAAATCCTAAGCACGAAGGGGTCTTGGGCCATCGCCCTTCGCACTCATGCACGTTACATGGCTGGTCGGGGCCCAGGCGCGACACTGAATACACCAGTGACGTAACCAGCCCACCCCAACGATCAGCCCGCATCCCTGAGCTGTGACGTCTGAAGAACTTTCGGCTGATACATACGACGTAGAGGGCCCCATTAAACCATTATCCCACGTGGTGGTAGTGCGTATAAGGCTAGCGGCCTACTCAGATCAAATACCCAAATCCGTTAGGCGTATTTAGTAACTCGCAGAGACAAACAGGGTTCCTGTCGCTTCGACTTGATGTCACACGACTCGTGGGTGCTCTTGGAGCCGACCCGTCTTTAATGTTATTCACTCGCGGGCACCCTTGGGGCCAGCCCGGCATTAGCAATTTAAAGTATGACAGTAATGTAAACATTTCCGTGATCATCACCCAGAGTGATCACGGCCCGATAACAAGCATGGCAAACGGACAAGGGTGAAGGGCCAGCTGATGAAACATAGCACAGCTATCTAAGCATCATAGGGTAGCAGGTAATGTATCAATAGCAGGCGACAAAAACAGGCTATGCATCAGAATAGGAGCTATCGGAATAACAACAGAAGAAATTCTAATGCAAGCATAAGAGAGAAGGAGTGGGCGATATCTGGATGATCAAGGGGGTTTTGCTTGCCTGAAAGCTCTGCTGAGAGGGGCTGGTCGTCGGAAGGCTGCTCGTCTGGGGCGTAGTGGTACTCAGCTGCATCGGCGGTGGTCTCGGTGTATATCGGGAGAGAAGGTGGGGGGAAGAAACAATAAATTCACGGCAATAATGCAACAGCGATGTATGACATGCCTAAATGATATGCAGAGGTGATATAATGCATATCTAACTACTTTAGACAATTTAGAAATTTATTTGGATTTATTTTATTAATGTTATGCACTATTCATCTATCGAATACGGGCAAAAAGTTCCATGTTCGTATAGATAGGAGTGATGGTCAAGCATTTTGACCACATATTTGGATTCTTCATATTTTTCTGATCATTTTTCATATATAAATTATTTTCATCCGAGTTACGGTTTAATTTATATGATTTTTCAAAGTTTTAATCATTTTCTGGAATTTCTGAAATTATTTAATCCGAATTATCCGAAACAGTAAATGGTGACGTCAGTATGACATCAACGTGATGTCAGCGGTCAAACCCGGCTGAGCCAGGTCAAACCTGACCAGTGGGACCCTTTGTCAGTGACTAATTAACTAACTGATTTAATTAACGGATTAATTAATGTTTTATTTATTTTTAAAAATGTTTTAAACAGTGGGGTCCACATGTCAGTGGCCCACGGGTGCCCAGTCAGCACCGTTGACTGGTCAACCCAGTCAACGGGGCGAGTGGGGCCCGTTGTCAGCCCCACAGAGGTGGGCCCGGCCAGTGCCACGTCGGCCGGCCGGCGTTTAGCCGCCGGCGAGCGCGTTTTTGCGGCGGCGCGCACGGGCGGTGGTCGGAATTCGCGCTCCGGCCACAGATCGAGGCATGGAGCGGCGCGTTCGAAAGGGGGAGCCGAGGCGCGTCGAATGGCGGTGGTCGGAGCGGAAGAGGTGGCCGGAGTTGAGCGCTATGACGACGCTGGTGGCGAGGTTCTCGGGTGAGCTACGGGGACGGCGATGCGGCGTGCTAGCGAGCAAACGGGGTGACTAGGGAGGGCCTACGCGACACGGCGAGCTCAACGGGCACGAGCCCGTGACCAAATGGTCACCGGAGACTCGCCGGCTACGAGCTCCGCGGCGATGGGTTCGGCCGAGAAGAATGCGGCGGCTACGGCTACGGAGAGAGAGCGGGGAGAGAGTGGATCGATGCGGCTGCTCACCGTGGTCCCGTAGGCGTGCAAAGGTAGGCTCGGGGAAGTGCGACGGCGGCGAATCGAGGCGGCGAAGTCCGGCGCCCGTAGGTTGAAGATGAGCTCGTCGGCGTCGATGTGGGGGCTCTGAGCTCCAACCAGTCGGGGTAGGCGGCGTAGACGAGGATGGGGAAGCAGCTGGACAGGTCGCGGCGACGATCAGGGCACGGTGGCCGCGGGATCGACGGCAATGGCGACGGAGGCGCTCGGGCGAGAGTGATAGAGGGCGAACGGGCGAGAGGGAGAGGGGGAAAATAACAGGGGGGCGGCTAGGGTTGCCGCGGGGTGGTCTTATCCACCCCGCCGCCCTGTAGCGACGCGGGGGCGAGGAGACGCGGCGGGAACGGCGACCGGCGTCGGGCGCAGGCGACCGCGCGGGTGAGCAGTGCGGGAGGTGGGAGGCGACCGCGCGGGTGGGCTGGGCCGCCGGGTTTGACTTATGCCCAGTGGCTGCGGCCTTTTTCTTTTCTTTCTTTCTTTTTCTGTTTTCTCCTTTTCTTTTTTGTCTTGCAAAATGTCTGGCCTCCATTTCAATTTTATAAAATATGGGAATTGTCCAATTAAATACTAGGCAATATAACTCACTGCCAGAAAAAGGTTTGAAGCCTAAATGATTTCATTTGAATTTTAATTAAATAAAAAGGTATTAAATATTGCTGCTTGGTACTGTTTTGATGATGTTAGAGTCATCTAGGCAATTTAGGTGATGTTGTTTTTCTTAACATAATTAGTTATGGATTATTTGCTATTTAATGAACATTTTAGTTTCCAAATTGGAACAACTTTTATTTTCACTTTAAATTTGAATTTCAATTTGAATTGGAATTTGAAATGAGTTATGATGCAAATGATGATCAAGCACTGTTAAACATGGTGACTTGGCATTATCAAAAGGTGATCACTGTAGCTTAATTACATGGGGTGTTACAATCGATGTCAACGCTAGTATTGATTATCTACATGATGTCGGACACAAATATTAAATATCTTTGTTGCATTGTCCGAGTATTAAGCTTTAGACCTCATGGTTAAACTCGTTCGAAGCATGAGTTCAATAAATGAACAAAAAATATTTTAAAATGGCTTATGGGCTATTAATTCCATGCATTGTTTGATTTGTGCGGTTTCAATTAGGTTTCATTGTTAATACTCGGCTTTGAGTTTGCATTCTAAAATACATCTTTTGTGTCATGCTTTTTTTAACGCAAGACAGGTAAGTTGAAACCCTCCTTTGCTGCCAAACTGGTTGCAGTCAATACAAAGCACACATAAATTAAACTCATTTGACTGTCAAGTGCACAAGAACTGAACATGATAACAATGTTCAAATCTATCTTAATCCTTAAACCTGGCAATGCATAGAACTATTATCGTTTAATATGCTGAAGCATGTCATAAAGTTTTATATGAAAAATGTGTAGGGGAACGCGATAGAAAACAAAAAAATTTGATACAGCGAGCACGCCCAGGACCACTATGGAGACTGCATACAGGGTTTGATCTGATCATTACCGACTCGTAGCGCAGCGGAAGTAGAGTCGATGTAGATCGTCGGTGCAGATCCCTGCAGCTAGGATTTACAACCTCCCAACCGCGAGGATGTACTCCCTCGTTGGACAGCCCTTCAGGAGGCGGTCGGATAGTCCCCTTGGACGATGTCACGGACAGCCCTTCGGGAGGACCCTCGAAGCTCGAACGGTAACTCGGACAGCCCTTCGGGAGGACCCTCGAACAGCCCCTCGGGCAAAAGATCGAACCTACGACCTCTCTACGGGGTTGCACACATACGGTGTCAGCTATCCGGTAGGGCTTCGCCGTCCAGAACTAGTTCCTGCCGGAACCCAGATAGCCTTTCGGCTCTACGAAACTATTTCGTGGGAGGGAGAGAGAAAGCCAGATAATGCATCACTACTAGGGAAAACCCTAGCAGTAGCGCGGGGTTTTGTAATATCAGTAGTGTGGGTGGACACGCTACTGCTACGGCGCTACAGCTAACTATTAGCAGTAGCGCTGTTCCACCCGCGCTACTGCTAACGGAGTTTAGCAGTAGCGCGTTTAGGTGAACCTCGCTACTGCTAAAAACTGCAGCGCGCCTATTTAACACGCGCTACTGCTAAAGCAGCGCTACTGATACACATACCCCGCGCTACTGTTACTATTGTCTGTAATTTTTTTTCTGCAACGTTTTTTCTCTGTTTTTTAATAGGTTTATGCAATAGGCTGTCATATCACACACAATAGTCTCATCATATCATACACATGCAAATATTCTCATCAAATCATGCCATCATCATCCAACACAAATGATGTCTATCATCATCATCGATCTCGAAATAGCGATACAAGTTATGATATGTCTCGAATACATGCAACTACATCGTCATCCCATACACATGTTTCATCATCCATCTAAAACGATGATATAGAAGAGAAGAGCTATCACTATGAGTAAGAGCGGAATTATGCAGTACATGAGGCGCCGGTTGTGATTCCTCTCTCGCGCTAGCGTGAACCTCAAGTAACTAGCTTCTGCTTCTTGCCTGCTATCAAACCTTTTATGGCTGCCGCCCGAGAACCGTGACACTTGGGCCTGACACTCGGGCCACTCATCGTACACTCCCGGAACCCTCCCTATGTACACGGCATAGCACTTCTTCGCCATCAAGGACCTATGTACCTGTTAGAGACGCATCTTCATCAAGCGAATTCAACAATAATATGCAACATAATATATTTGAGCAACATGAAAAGAAAGAGTTAGCTAAGAGATGCAACATATAGTAAACATAATTAATCAACGCAGGTTCACCGTACCCAAACTAATTAACTAGATGTACGCAGGTCATCATACCCAAACTAACAAACTAGCGTTACGCAAGTTCAGCAGGACCGTTGACATCACAAAGTTTCATCGCTACAGAAACTACAAGTTCAACCGACACATCATCATCGGCATCGTCAATCCTTGGAAGTTCCACCCATCCATATCCGGGAGAATGCACCCTAGCTTCGTGAACGGCGTCAGGTCTTGATGTTGCATGCCTATGCGAGTTCTGACGTCAGCTCGCGATATAGGGCCATGGTGGAACATCCCCTTCTCTTCGACAACTTCTTTCATGATGATCGTTGCAATGTCCTTCTGGATGCGAAAGAAGTCATCTCTGATTCTATAATCCAGTTCGTGTCTTAAGGATTCTGCCCATTTGCGGATATGTTCATCGTTTCTTGTTGTCATGCGAAGATGTTGGTGATCCATTCTGTACTCCATCATGAGATGGAGGAGGTAGAATCCGTCGTTCTTGCTTGCTGTCAGTTGGTGGATGGAGCAGAAGGTAGTTTTATGCGAGAAACCCGGCTTGTTCTTCCTTTGTTTCCTGATCAGCATGTTGCCACCCCTCATGCTGAAGTCGTGGAGAGCATCATCCAGAATATCCATTATGTGGGTGTAGTCTTTCTTCTCGAAGTTTCTGGACGAGTCGAAATACACGGCGTGGGAGACTCGCGGGAAAAGAACGATAAGGACGGCGCGCCCGTTGCTGCGGAAAACCACGACACCTCAAATTAGTCTCCATATGAGCGAAGGAATGATTGAAACGTACGAAAGGGTTGTCCGGCAATGACTTACATTGGATGATAAGGCAGGAGAATCGTTTCCTTGTCCTTATTCGTTACCATGAAGTATTCGATGTAGTCCCTAGCAGCTTTACGTTCAAACTCGCCGAGACTCAAGAAGGACTCATGCATGTAGTATGGATCCGCCACCGCGATTTCCAAGATTTGTTCTCTCCTGATGACAAAGTTCATATGTAGCGCAAAAAGGCGGACGATCGTAAAATCGAGCCGGCTCATGAGAAACATCTCAAAGATGTGATCAAACCGCAGGAAGAACACCTCCGCGGGCAGTGTGTCGACATAGCACTTGGCCCGAGGCACACGAACCGCGTAAAGCGGATATCCTGGATCCTCCGAGGCGAGAAGACTTTTCTCAGTCGACAGCACATGGTCGTGCAGTCTCCTGAGATCCCCTGATATGGCCTCTAGCGGTTTCGGCGGTAGGATCGGCTCGCCCGCGACATGGTACATCGCCGCACCTTTGACCGGTACACGGTCTGCAAAATCGGTCGGCTGGCTGCTAGAAGCTTTGGCGGCAGCAGTGCCTCTCTTCGGCGGTCTCTTCCTCTCCTTTTTCTTGGGTTCACCGTCCAGACCCTTCCTTACCCCCACCACCAGTGTCGTCGGGCTAAGCACTTTACGTCCCTCGGCTAGATGACCCTGCGTTGAGGCGACATCTGGAGGCGTGTCTTGTGAGGATTGCATGAAGAGAGACTTCTTGCAATCAACTCTAGGACGTCCCTGCCCGGGCACATCATCCATCTCCTCATCCGCATGCTCATAGCCCGAGTCATATGGCTGACTCATCATTTGTCCGTCGTCATAGGTGGCACCGGTATTGAGGAACCGGAGAGGGTCCTCCTCCTCCATCTCATCATCCATTCCTTGTTCCACAGGGCCGACTACATCATCCACTATTGGCCCCCCTTCCTCGCGTCGTCCGCCGCTCTCACCCGGCACGAGAGGCGCTGGTAATTGCGTAGGCGGGGTGGTGGTGTTCATACCTTGCTGATGTGTGGTCATTGGTGTGCTCTCGGCCGCCTCCAGACGAAGAAGATTCTTCGGCCACAGCAGCATCCAACCCTTGCATTCTCCAAGCCGCATCGGGGTCTCGTCCTCCTCTCCCCCGAGCTGTACTGGAGGAGTCAAATCCTCGTGGCCCGCTTTCACACTCGACAAGGTAACCCTGAAGGTGCCAACGGGGATCGGCTAGCCGTGGAACGTGAGTTCCAAGGGCTTCGTTATCACTACCTTTCCCACGTCCACCTTCCGGCCGTTGATCATGTAGAGTACGGTGCACGGGGTTTCGTCGGCCTATGAAGACATGTCTGCGGCGTAAGACATCCGAAAGGCAACAAAAAACAGAAGATTATATATATGTTGGTGCGAAGTGTAATTACCGTGAGGGCGTCGAGGTCAGCCAAAGACGAAGGCCCGCCTAGCACGCCAGAGACAGAGGACGGGCTGCTATGAGCGGGTGCGGGAGCAGGACCTTGTGCGGTAGCGGCAGCAGGTGGTGGTGGTGCGATGTTCACCGAGTTGCTCCCGACGAAGCTGGGCATGGGAAAATCCGGTGCCGTCTTGTCTGGATTTTGCTTCGTCCAGTCGATAATAGCCGGAATCAAGTTAGTAGCGAAATCATTTCTGCAGGCAGCTACAGCTGCATTGACTGCCTGCTGGACCAACTCATTTTTGTTCGCTTCTGCGGCCTCAGCTGCATTTTTCTGGACCACAAGCTTCACCTTCTCGTCGATGTTCAACTGACTGAACTTCTTTTTCTGCCTTTTGGCCTCCGGGCCCTCGTTGTAGTAGTACTTCCACGTGGCGCCGTCTCCGACGCCGTGCACACGTCCATATTGCGGCCGCTGGTCCAAAGGGAGTTTCTTCAGTTGGTTCAAGGCCCGGTTGAGAGGGGTGTCCCACTTGGGCCTCATCGACGACTGAGACGACGAGTCGCTTTGGGCCGCAAGCCTGTGTTGCTCCTTCTGCAAAAGGAATGTGAACCGTTTACGAATGTTACTACAACGTGTAGTCCACTTGATCAGAAGCTAAATGTAAGGTGGTAAAAGAATAATTACCAGTAATCTAATCAATTTCCTCGTGATCGGGTCCATGTACCAAACCTTCTTTTCCTTGTCCCACTTGTACCGGGCCCTGATGAAGTCACGCTCCTACGGGTCGGTGAACTCCGCGTAGTGGTCTGGGATCCCCGCGGCTTGACGTTCCGCGTCCTCCTTATCCCATATGGGCCTCCTGCCAATGTAGCCACGGCTTCCGAGGCGTTGGTTCCCCGTGTTCCTTTGCTGCATTGACTTGTATTTCTCAGACTTAATCTTGGCTGCCTCGGTAGCGGAAGTGTCCTTGAACTTTTCGAACTCCTCTGCCGTCAGTGTCGGATTGTTCGCCAAAATCTTGGACAGGGGTTCATTAGCATCAATCGCTCGTTTCACCCTCCCTTTCCAGGCGGCCAAATCGTTGCTGAACATGCCCATGGCGTGGTTATTGATACCTTTCATGGCAGCATCATCCCACGGGTTTTCTATGCGGTCATCCCGGCCGGGGAACTGGAATCTCTTGTGCAGCTTCGTTAGGAGCAAGTGCTCCAGATGTGGTTTCTTCCTTAAGTCATTGTCGTTGATGCTCGCGGTTTCCCGTAGGATGCATCCGACTTGGTTGCCGTAGCACTTGCGAGGTTCATCCGGCGCTATTGGCTCGAATTTGCCGGGGTGCATCTCTGTGACCAGGATTCTTCCGATGCCGAGTTTGTTAGGGTGTCGTGTCCTCTGCTTCTTCTGCATCTTTTCGTTACCGCCTTCGGCGCCGGTACCTTCGGCGCCGCCATCGGTGCCGGTGCCATCGGTGTCGATGTCGGCGGCAGTACCATCGTCCGCTATGACCAGGTTGCCCTGCAAACCTTCTGTTTGCTGACTAGACAAAAAGTCGAGGTAATCATGTTCACGGTCATATTGTATGTCGTCGGCAGCGTGGTCAGAAGGCCCGGTCTCGTCGTTGTTCGACATGTTTCCTACGATTAAGTCTGCTCGTTTAATTCTTAAACTATAATAAAATGAGTAATGACATAAAAAAAGGCCTATGGTTTGCCGGAATGCCGTTTCATTCCCGTCCAAGCAAATGCCGAGCACTCGATATGCCTACTTTCTAGCACAAGTCATGCCGAAATTCACAGGAAATTTCGGCATGACCTTTGCTAAAAAGTGGACATATCGAGCGCCTGAAATTCGCCGGAACGGAAATGAATCAACGTTCCGGCAAAACATAGGCCACTCGGATCATTTCCCCGCAAACAAGAAAAGCCAACATAGGCAACAATAGCACATCATCTCCATCATTTGGCACATCATATGGCAACAACAGCAGCCAACATCATTTGACACTTCAATTATTCAAAATATGTTCACCATCAACAGCCAACATCATGTATATCAAAGAAATTCATGCACTTTAATTATTCAAAGAAATTCACCATAAAGAACCCTAGTTAAATTCCTATCTACTAGGGTTAACTAAACAAAACAATAGCTACTTCTCAAAAAACCCTAGCTAACAATTGATTGATGCAAACAAGGAACTTCTGTTTTTTCTTTAAATAGCAACAATTGATTGAACTAAGATTTTTTAAACAACAACAATTCTGTTTTAACTAGGGTTCATAATCTAGCACTAACCTAGCAATAATACTGTTTTAACTAGCTAGGGTTCATAATCTAGCACTAATTAACCTAGGGTTCATATGGAACTAATCTAGCACTAAATAACCTACGGTTCATACATATGGCAGAGAGAGAGAGCAGAGAGAGACAAGAGGGGAGGGGAGAGGAGGGCCTTACAGGGCGGCGAGGTCGATGGAGGAGGAGGAGGTTGGCGGCGACGTCGACGTCGAGGAGGAGGCAGGCGCGGCGAGGTCGAGGAGGAGGAGGCAGGCGCGCGGCGACGTCGAGGAGGAGGCAGGCGCGGCGAGGACGGGCTCCGGCGACGGCGCGAGGAGGCAAGGGCGACGAGGGCTCCGGCGACGGCGTGGAGGAGGGCAAGGGGATGGAATGGGGGGAATGGGGGGAATTGGGGAAGAAAGGCCCGCGCGGTGCGGTTAACTCAAACATAGCAGTAGCGCGTTTATGGACCCGCGCTATAGCTAACTTAGCTGTAGCGCGGGATACCTAAACCGGCGCTACAGCTAACTTAGCTATAGCGCGGGTGTGGACACACGCTACTGCTATAGTTAACTTATCTGTAGCGCCGGTTTGGGTAGCCCGCGCTACAGCTAAGTTAGCTATAGCGCGGGTCCATAAACGCGCTACTGCTATTCCTTTGATTTTTCTTTTCATTTTCTCCTTTTGCTTTTTCTTTTCATTTTATTTTTCTTATTTCCTTTCTCCTTTTTCTTTTTCTTTTCATTTCCTTTTGTAATCCTTTCATTTTCTTCTTTCCTTTCTCATTTTTCTATTTCTTTTCATTTTATTTTATTTTCCGAAAGACGACCGAGCCGGGAAGAAGGGGATCGGATACAATGTATATAACTCAAACGACGATATATATTACATATCATTTGAACGATAACGATTAAGTGCGTACACAAAATAAATACATATATATAAATGATGGTTTATCAGCGTCGACGTTTTCGTTTCTGAGTGAGCTTCTTTCCCTTCTTGTTCGCTGTCGAATAATTGAGCCCCTCGTTGTGACTTTTCCTTTTCCATGGAGTACGATCTTTCTTAGGTAATGTAGTATTGATTCTTCTTTTGACGCATGCTTCATCGTCATCGTCATCTTCCCTCATCGGGTTGCCGTACTGGTCGTAGTCTTCCTCGTTGGCGACTCCATCCATTCCGATGATGTTCCTTTTGCCTCTCCTCACGACAACACGGCTGGGATTGCTCGGGTCGGTTATGAAGAAGCATTGTGTCACGTGCTTAGCGTGTACCCATGGATCGTTTTTTGCGATGGCGTTCACGGTAGCGCTCTTGGCGTCGGGTATAGACATGGTAGTGAAATACCGGTTTTCTCTTTCGACGTTCTTAGCCCATCTGACACGGAACATCGTCGCATCGTGCAGTCCTGAGTAGTCAAGCTCCCAGATCTCTTCGACCCTTCCATAGAATCTTTGAGTTGCGGCGTTGTCGCTGGTCATGCATTCCATCGTCACCCCTGAGTTCTAAAAATCACTGTTTATATCTTTGGCCTCCGTGTAGAACGTGTATCCATTGATATCGTATGCCTGATAGGTCGCGAGGTTGGCCGCGGGGCCATGTGCTAAGGCGTATATGAGCAATCCGTCCGTAGAGCCCTCTTCCGTTGGATTAGCAAGAACATGCTCTTTGAACCAAGGCAGGAAAGTGGAGTTGTGCTCTCTAATAACTTCGGCGTTCGTCTTGCATAGCCCCCGGTCACGGTACTTCTTTGCGATGGTTTCTTTGTGCAGTGTCGCGAAAGGATCTACCACGTCTAGGTGCTGTAGCACTACTAAGTTTGCTCTGTCAAAGTCATTGCGTCGACCCGAGTGGTCCACATGCAGTTCCCTCCGGCCGTTGGTGTGACCTTCTCCTCCGAGCCTCCCAAGGTGCTTGTTAACAGGCAAACCAACAACAGGGTCTCCGCCATATAGATAATTCTCGCAGAAAGAGGTGCACTCTTGGGTCAGATAGCCCTGGATGATGCTTCCATCCGGACGGGACATGTTACGAACGAATCCTTTGATGACCCCATTCATCCTCTCGAACGGCATCATGTTGGGCAGGAATGTCGGCCCGAGGTCTATGATGTCGTCCACAATGTGGACACACAGATGCACCATGACGTCAAAGAACGCGGGCGGGAAGTACATCTCAAGCTCATTTAGTATCACAACGATCTCTTCCTGTAGCCTTCGGAGCTGCTTCACACTGATCGACTTTCGAGAGATAACGTCGAAAAAGTTGCAGAGACTAATAAGCATGTCACGGACGTGCTTGTCCATTATCCCTCTAAGGGCAACAGGAAGTATCTGCGTCATCATCACATGACAGTCATGAGACTTCATCCCGCTGAACCTTTTCTTCTTGGTGTCTAGAAATCTGCTTATCTTCCCACAGTAACCGGAACTAACTTTGATTCCGGTAAGGCAGTTGAAGAATTGATCGATCTCCTTCGGACTTAAGGTAAAGCAAGAAGGGGGGCAATAATTCTCTTCCTTCTTGTTGACTTTTTTGCCCTGGTCCCGCGCCTCCGTCTCCGTCTCCGTCTCCGTCTCCTTCGACTTTTTACGGGGCGGCATGTGGAGATCTGCCCTGATGTTCAAATCTTCCAAGTCTCTTCTTGCCTTCGGCCCATCCTTGGTCTTACCCGGCATGTTCATCAGTGTTGCAAGCAAGCTCCCAAGGACATTCTTCGTGATATGCATTTGATCAAGGCAATGAGGCGTGTCGAGTTTGGGCCAGTACTCCAAGTCCCAGAAAACAGACCGCGTTTTCCATACCTTCAGCAGCGGCTCCGACACCTTTTTCATCTTTCCCGGCACGGGGCACTGTTCCCAGTTTTTCAACAGCTCATCGATTTCGGCGCCGCTCCTCTTACGTGGAGGTCCTCGATGCTCAGCCTCACCATTGAATAGATCTCCACGGTTTCTCCACGGGTCGTCCTTCGCGAGCCATCTTCGATACCCCATGTACACGATTTTCCCAGACCCGCCATCTTTCGTTAGCTGCTGAGACGTTGTATCATCCATGCACCGCGTGCATCTGCAATATCCGTGGCACACCTGGCCCCTGACATATCCGTAACCGAGATAGTCGTGCACCGTCGTCATCAGCGCGGCTCTCATATAGAAATACTCGCCTTTGCTGGCGTCCCATGTCTTGGCCGGTGTTTTCCATAACGTGTCTAACTCCTCTTGAAGTAGCCCCAGATACATATTAATATTATTTCCCGGTTGTTTCGGCCCTTGAATCAGCATGCTCATGTGTATGTACTTTGTCTTCATGCACTTCCAGGGGGGAAGGTTGTACATCCATACAAACACGGGCCATGTGCTATGGTTGGTGTTCTGGTTGCCAAACGGATTCATGCCATCGGTACTCGTGCCAAGCACGATGTTCCTTGGATCACCTGTGAAAAATCGATATTCGGCGTTGAACGCTCTCCACTGGCTTGCATCCGCGAGGTGTCTCAACTTCGGATCATCTCCATCGTCGGGCTTCACCCTCTCCATGTGCCAGCGCATGAGCTTTGCTTCCTTAGGATCTACGAAATAACGCTGCAGACGGGGAGTGATCGGTAGGTACCATACAACTTTCTGGGGATATTTCTTTCCGGCCTTCTTGTATCGAGAAGCATTGCACATCGGACAGTTGTTTTTTTCCGCGTGCTCCTTCCGATAAATGATGCAATCGTTGATGCATGCATGGTATCTAATGTGCGGCAGATCAAGAGGGCACACGTTCTTCTTGGCCTCATCGACACTAGTAGGACACAGGTTCCCTGCGGGAAGAACCTTCTTTAGATACTTGAGAAGCTCATCGAGGCTTCTGTCGGTCCATTTGTTTTTAGCCTTTGTCTTTAGAAGTTCGAGCGTGAAACTCAAGCGGGTCACCTCGGGATCGCAACCATCATACAATGGAGTATGAGAGTCTACTTCCAGTTGCTCCAGCTTGGCCTCCTCTCTACAAGCAGCTCTGTCGTTAGTCGTCTTCTTGCGATGCAGGTCTCGAACATGAGGGTCCCGCACGACTGAACTTAGTAGCGACGAATGCTCCGGCGTGTCCGCGTCTTCTCTGTCATGTCCGGCCACTTCTCCGCCCCCATGTCCGGCCTCTTCTCCGCCCCCATGTCCGGCCTCTTCTCCGCCCCCATGTCCGGCCTCTTCTCCGCCACCATTATCGGTCATCTCTTCGTCTGGTCCAATGTCGTCATTGGCTGCCCCATCAACGTCATCATCTTCACTTATCCACCGAGTATAGCCATCCATGAAACCAGTCATGAGCAGGTGTGCTTTCAAACGGCCTTCCTTAAAGGGGTCGAGCAAGACTCCTCCTTTGCATCTTCGACACGGACAGAAATCTCCTTCCGGTTATTTTCATACATGTCGTGCACCGCGGATCGCAACCATCTTTCCACCATCGTTCCACTGACCTTCATGATCGCCTGCGTGGTATAATTAATAAGCAAAAGGATTATAAACGCATCCATGCATGCATGCATCAAAGTCATACAAAAATTCGGCATGACCTTCCCTAAAAATAGGACATATAGAGTTTGCCCGAAATTCGCCGAAACGGAAATAAATCGACATTTCGGCAAAACATAAGCAACTCATGTCACGCACGATCCGACAAATACACATAGGCGGCAACTCATGCCACACGCACATTCTCACCATCATAGTGCAAACACAAATATTTTCATTCTTGCAAAGCACAACTTTTTACTCACCTATCGTCCCGAGAGAGGGATCGAGCACACAAGTACGGTAGATGGCCGTTGCCGCTATCTAGCTAGCTAGGGATCGAAAGTAGTGGAAGGAGGGAGGGAAAGCAAGCTAGCTAGCATGGTAGATCTAGTTGGAAGGAGATGCTCTACCTAACTAGTGGAGAGGGAGGGAAAGCTAGCTAGTGAGACAAAGGCATGAGTGGGGAAAGAGAGAAGGAGGGAGAGACAAATAAATTCAAGTGAGGAAGAGAAGAAGCCATTACTGGAGGAGATAGTGGATGGGGGCATTAATGGGGAGAGAAGAGAGGTAGGAGAAGGAAGAAGTAAGTGAGGGAGGTAGAGGAGGGAGAGGGGAAAGGGGAGGGGGAGGAGGGGAGGGTGGCAGAAAAATTAAAGGTGGCTGCTAAATGTAGCAGTAGCGCTGGTACCTCACCAGCGCTACTGCTCGGATTCGTAGCAGTAGCGCGTGTTGGTGGCCCAGCGCTACTGCTAATCTGGGCCCACCTTCTGGCCCCGTGCACAGATAGCGGTAGCGGTTGGCCACCGACAAGCACTACTGCTATGGATCTTAGTAGTAGCGCTGGTTTCGGGCCACCGCTACTACTAAGGGTAGCCCCGGCCGGTGGCGGTGGGACGACTTAGCAGTAGCGCTGTCCGGCCACCCCGCGCTACTGCTACTTTGGTACCTGTAGCGCTTGTTGGCACCCAGCGCTACTACTAAGTAGGAGTAGCGCTGGCCCCATAACCAGCGCTACTACTAAAATTCTATCTATAAGCTTTCTCCTAGTAGTGCATGGCATGTGTATGAGAGTTGGAGTCAGTGTGGAGAGTGCCTCTCCACCTCTATTTATAGGAAATCCCAAGGGGTAGGGTGGAACTCAAAATACCCAAAAACCCATCATATGGATTTTCCAAAGGGGCAAAATGGGAAGGATAGAGGAGCTCCATGGAGGAGCTCCTCCTTGGCCGGCCACCTTGCGTGGGCCCCCCATGAAGGGCTCTCATCCATCCATGTCATCCCCAAGATATTTTGGAGCAAAGCCCAAAAAGGTGGCTTTCCAAAAAGTAACCATAAAGTGATTTTCACTATTCATGGAAACATTTTTCCGCGACCGTTAAATCTGAAAATATTTCTCTGGGTTTTAGAATAATTCCAGTACCCACTAAAATGATTTTGGACGTGTTTCGAAACAATTCTGGATTAGTGATTTTCATCTGTGAAAAGCAACCAAACCGGTTCCGGCAGCTCCGGAACATTTCCGGTTTTTATCCAGAAAAAATCCCAGAAGTTTCCAGAACAATTCTGGCACCCTCCAAGAATTTCCAGGCGTGTGCCGAAACCAATTTGACTTAATGGTATACTCCGAAACAACTTTTCAGTTTTACAGAAACTATTCCGGTGTTCTCTCCGGAACGTTTCCGTTGTCTCCGAAACTTTTCCGGTGACTTTCGCTCAGACTCCCTGTCTAGTATTCAGCAGATAGATGACCCTTAAGCATGTGACCCTATAGGTTCGGTGAATTATAGACATGACCCGGAACACTTTCCGATCAATGATCAACATCAGAGCCGTGGACACCCATATTGACCCCTATACGCACACGAATAAATATTCGAGTGAACCTCCGGTTGCCGTGTGCTATTCCTGTTGCTTCGTGATATGTTACAAACACCCGAGGTGAGATTTATCTGCATCCCCGTGGATCAACAACTTGTCCACTATGCCAGTTACCTCGTTACCGGTTTTGTTCTCTTTTCTCGTTTCCGTGTTCCGGCATCCCTGTGATCAAATCACATTTTGTGACTGGCCAGACGATGATCGATACCGTAACACCGAGAGGGCCCGAGAATATCTCTCCATCGTCGGAGGAGCAAATCCCAATCTTGATCTATCTCGTTCCTAGTCATACTTTTCCGTGAACCCGTAAGCCGCCGTAATAGCCACCCAGTTACGGATGACGTTTAACAAACCCCAAAGTTCACGAAGCAAGCACGAAGGAACTCGATACTCTCATGGTCTAAGGAATTATGCAAACATTAACTTCTCTGTGTTATAAACCATTAACTTGTGACGAATGTATCTCATAGCATAACATCAATTCGGGTCGATTCAACACAAGTGTTCTGCTAACATTGTGCCCTCAAAATTGCTGGCATAGTCATGCCCATGATCAGGAAAACAGGATCATCATGCAATACTTGAGCTAGTCTTAGAGGCATGACTAGGAATACATTTTTACCGTTTATTATACCACACGTGCACATGAGTTTCCCTCGGAGCCTCGTGGATATTGCAAACTCGAGAATCATTGCAGTTATAGCATGGGACATAAACATTCATTACAAACTTTGGAGATACAAAATAACTGGTATTACTGCCTCTAGGGCATATCTCCTACAAAATGCACAATGCCACAAATACCAATTAGTTCAAAATCTTTAGTCCGATGATTTTCAGTTATGTGATTGTTAAACAGTGCAAAACAGGGTAGTTCATGAATTTTAAAGCTTAGTTCGTGTCGTCGGGGAAGTCATACCAGACTGGTGATATCCTAGGTGACATTGTATCTTTGATGGTTAAAGCCTCACGATAATTAAATTGAAGAGAATTTGAGTTTTAAAAGAATAAACATATATTGAATTGTATTGCATATCATTTTGTAATATTCATATATGGTTAAATTTGTATTGATTTACCGGCATAAAAAGACACCTGTTCTTGGAGTTTCTTGAGTGCCATCAACAAAAATGTTTAATTGTGCTACATTAGAAATTTCCAATGAAGTTGTATCCTCTATTCTAAGCACGCGGTCTCTGAGTAATCCTAAATTCGAAAATCTCATCGTGAAAGTCACAATAAAACTAAGAATATTGAAGACATAGACACAATATGTATCAACTGTCTCACTGTAAATTCAAATCCAAGCTGAATTATATTTTTTGTCCTTAGAGTATGTAAAATGTAGATGCATGCAGCACTAATGTTCTAAATTGTTTCACAAATTTTAGCAATTTTATGATGTGTCAAGACACGCGAGTGCACGGGGAGTACTCCATGCGTATAGTAATGGATATGTTCTCGATTATATTTATAAGTTTCCTTTTGGTCTTGCATCACATTTTTGTGCATTTACACTTACACGGGTTTAAATATGTAATTGTGATCACTAGTATATAAATATTGTAATATATCTATAATACCCACTAAAGGCATATAACGACAAACTCATTTGAAAATATGGAGGTATTGAAAAAGTTGAGTGGTATAGTTGTTTTAACCTCCCCTTCGTCCGGGACCTACAAGGCGTTACATGTGAGATCGATGCCAACGTAAGTATTGATTAATTAGATGATGTCGGATGCAGATATTAATTATCTTTGTCGAGTTGTTCGAGTCTTAAGTTTTGGACCTCATGGTTGAACTCGTCGATGCATGCCGTTCGATAAACAACGAACACAAATTAGTTTGAAATTGCTTAAGGGCTATTAATTCCTCAAATTTTGATTTGTGCAGTTTCATTAGGGTTCGTTATTAAGACTATTGTTTGAGTTCATCTTCTAAATTATCTTTCATTTTTTCTCGCAAGACAGGTTAGTTGAAACCACCCTTTGTTGCCAAATTGGTTGTAGTCCTCGCAAGCACAAATAAATTAAACTAATTTGACGTTCAAGTTCACGTAAATTAGACATGACATCAACGTTCAAAACTCTACCAATCCCTAAATCTAGTAATGAATGGAACTATTATTATTGAATATGGTAAAACATGTCATAATGTTTTATATATGATAAAAAGGGCATAAGGCCACAAACACCCACCAGTTCAGGATCTTTAGCCTAATGACATTCAATCATGCGATTGGTAAGCATTGCCAGAGAGAGTAGTTCATGAACTTGCTAAGCTTTGTTTGTGTCTTTGGTCAAGTCATACCATCTTGGAGAAATCCTAGGCGACATTGTATCTCTGATGGTGAGCGCCTCGCCATAACTAAATTAAAGTGTGTCTGAGTTTTAAAAGAATAAAAATATATTCAATTGCACTACATATCTTTAATAGCGCTGTTTTTGGAGTTTCCTGGGTGCCATAAACTAAATGTTTAATTATACTACATTACACATTCCCAATTGAGTCATATCCTCTATTCCAAGCATGCAGTCTTATGGTGCTCCTAAATTTGAAAACCTCGCCGTAAAAGCACCCAATAAACTAAGAACAATTTACAGCATAGATATAATATTTATCAATTGTGTCACAGAAAATTCAAAGCCAAGATTAATTATTTGTTTGTCCTTGGAGTTTGTAACATGACAGATGTATTGTTCATTCACAAGAGAATTGCGTTTTTGGGCATTTCATTGTGTTTAAATATCCAGTTGTGGTCACAAGTTTATAAATACTACAATATATGTATAATAACTATCGAAGGCTTGTAACGACAAATTCATTCAAAAGGATCGAGGTATTGTAAAATGTGAGTGGTATAGTTATTTTAACACCACCTTCACCCGAGACCTCTAGGCCTTACACGCAAGATCGATGCTAAATTAAATATTGATTATATACGTGATGTGAGACTTAAATATTTATCGTCTTTGTCACAATGTCCGAGCCTAAAGCTTTTGACCTCATGGTTCAACTAGTCGACGCTTGCAGCTCAATAAATAACGAACACAACAATTGTTTAAGTGGCTTAAGGCCTCTTAATTCCCTGCATTGTTTCATTTGTGCGGCTTCATTTAGGGCTCGTTTTTAAGACTCAAGTTTGATTTGCATTTTGCAATACATCTTTTGGGCCATTTTTCCGCACGACAAGTAAGTTGAAACCCTCATTTGTTGCCAGATTGGCCGCAGTCAACACAAGCACATATAATTAAACTCGTTTAGACGCCAAGTGCATATAAATTGAACATGACAACAATGTTCAAATCTATCTCAATCCTTAAATCTGGTAACGTGTGGAACTATTATTGTTGAATATGGTAAAACATGGCATAAAGTTTTTTATCAGGTAAAAATGGCATAATAATATAAATATCCAATATTCAATGATCTTTAGTCCGTTGAAATTCAATCATGCAAAAGGTAAACAGTGTCAAATAGGGTAGTTGATGAACTTGCTGAGCTTTGTTCATGTCGTTGGGTGAGTCATAGAAGATTGGCGAAATCCTAGCCGGTATTGTATCTTTGATGGTGAGCGCCTCACCATAATTAAGTTGAAGGGCGTCTGAGTTAAAAATAAATAAAAGTATGTTCAATTGCACTACATGTCATTTACAATATTCATATATGGCGAAATTTGTATTAGTGTACTAGTAGGACAAAGACAATTACTTTGGAGTTTTTAGACGCCAAAAACTAAAAAAAAAAATAATGCTCCATATGGCTCTGCTATCAACTAAAGTACTATTCATTTGCAGTCACCTCACCAATTCAGCTTTCGATGAACTAGCATGTTCATGCAAATCAATAAATAACAAACAAATTTGAGTTTTTTCGGGGTGATATAATGTTATTAATTCATCAAGCTATACGAATATGTGAAACTGGCATTTGCAAGTACACGATGACGAAGCACAAAATCTAGAAGCATAATCCCTTGCGTTTTATGTTTCTTTTGCGGGGAACCTTGCGTTGTTTGATTAGTGTGGTTTTGGCTATGGTTTGTTTGTTAAGACTTGAGTTGAGCGTTGGTTTCGGCAGAGTCCCATATAAATCTTCCAGTTCTTAAGTCGATCAAACCTCTTCCTTTGCTGCTGCAATCAACATAAGCACATAATCCCCCAGTCTCAAAATACATTGCATATCACTAGCTGTTTTCGTAAGTTCAATTTTGCAAAGTTTAATGAAAATTATGGGGAGAGTATTAACAAACGTGGCATGAAGTTTTAAATTAGAGTGTCAAGAGGATACAAATACGAGATACTACTACTAGTAGTAGGGTCGGGGTTTATTTCCGAGCAGCGTGAAGAAGAAAAATGCACAGCTGGACAAAATGCCCTGGACCCGTAACCGGCGTAATTACTGAGTGAGCTGTTACATTCACAGAGGGACTGGTGAAGCGTAATTCGTACAGTTCATCTCTAGCTTGAAGCCAAGGATAAGGACAAGACAATACACAGGACTGCTGTCCTGTATGCATGCACGTAATATATCGATATCAATATGACGAATCTCATTTTTTGCTAATTACCGTGTGATCACATAGATCCATGTAGTATACGTGAAGTACAGCTAGCTGTGAAGTAGTAGGAGTAGTATACAGTAGTACGCCAAGTTTTGACCTGGGTTGGGTTGGGTTGAGAAAAGAAGTGACTTTGGTTGGTCTCGAGTTTCAAGGAGCCGCGTGGGCGACGAGACCGATGCTCTTTCACTGCTGCGGGTGCTGTTTGCATACCTGGGCACGGCGCTGGCCGCGCTGCTGCGTGCATGCATGCTCGTGGGTTTTGGGTCTTTTCCACGCACTAGACTCGCACCACCACGCTGCCTACTGACTTTCTTCTAACTCCCTCGTCCAGCTGTATAAGTCATTTTAGATATTGCACCATGACCAAGATGAGAGAAAAACGAGAAAATTTGATGTTTATTTGTTAATTAATGACATTGCGTGCAGTGTCTCAAGTAATTGAAAGCATACACGCCTCACGTCTCCTATTGACTAATTTCTTTTTTCTGACAAAAAACAGATAACGAGGTAGGTAGTTAATGCACCGCGCCTTAGAACTTTGGGATTATTTTGTTTTCGTAATGTGACTTATGCATCGGTACGAAGGGAGTACCAATTTTTTGTTCTACTATGGATCCAGGGGCCGCATTGGAGAGAGAGATGGGCCAACCAGTGATGAGTTCCCGAGCCTCTCGGCCTTGAAATCCCACCCTACCGACCTGGCCCGTTGGGCGCTCACACCAGGCACGTGTTATTGGACTGCCTTATGTCTAGGAGTACGTGGTCGCTGTCAACTGAATCAAAAAAAAAAAACTGAATCAATATTGGACCAGCTGAGCATCAACCAGAATGATTGCGCCCAGGTAGGGTTGGAATTCGAGCCGAGTTGAGCCAGCTCGACTCCACTCGCTAGAGCTCGTTTCGTTAACGAGCTAGCTCGACTCGATTCGTTACTATAACGAGCTCAAATCGAAGATTGGCTCGACTCGTATAGCTCGCGAGCTAACTCGTTTAGCTTGTTAAGCTCGTTATAGATATGAACATAAAACCTTATGAATATGATAAAAAAAACTTATTAATTGGGAATTTAACATGTACATAATAAGTATGTACGATGTTCACAAACAATTGTAAGTAGCTTAACTTACAATTGTCAGTACCATCAACATGTCAGCAAGTCAGTAACATGTACATGACCACAATAATCAGCAAGTCAGTAACATGTACATGACCACAATTCCACATATAATGATACATGACCACAATAATAAGCAAGTTAGTAACATGTACATGACCCGAGAGGTGGGTTTACGCGACACTGCCGCCCTCGCGAACTCACGATTCAGAAATAGAGGAGACAGGAGGCGAATCGACAGACTGGTCTCTCGCTATTTCGCTAGGGATGGAATGAGAGAAACATGGTGTGCGTCTCCTTGGCGGCTGAGCCTAATATTTTGCGGATGGGCCCTGTAGTGTGCCTGTGCGACTGGCCTAGGATGCAAGGTGGTGTTGGGTGGCTGATTTTTATTACCGAGCCTAACGAGTTACTCGTGAACTCGGCTCGTTTAACTTGGTCTATAAACGATCTTAAAATAAAGCTCGGCTCGACTCGTTATTCTTCGAGTTTGAGTCGATTCGAGCCGAGTCACGAGCTATCCTTTAGCTCGTGAGGTTCGAGTTTTTTTTCCAGCCCTATGCCCAGGAGTGGATTTTCGCCATGGGCAAAGCATTATCATCAGATGATTTCGTCAGGTTTGTAACGACCCTATGGACCATCTGGGGCGCACGACGCAAGGCGATATATGAAGATATCTTCAAGAGCCCGCATGCAATTCATGGTTTTGTTAACACCTATCTGGGGGAACTACAGGTTTTATCTCAGAAGTTTGAGTCCCAAGGAATTGTTGTTCTAAGGCGATCGGGTTGGCTTGCACCACCCGAACATCACATGAAGCTTAATGTGGATGCAGCGGTGAGAAGAACTGGCCATCATGGTGCTGTTGGCACAATCTGTAGGAGCATTGATGGAGTTTTCTTAGGCGCGTCGGCCTATGTCTTCACAAACTATGGTGATCCACCAACACTTGAAGCTCTGGCGATAAGGGAGGCTTGGCTTTAGCCCAAGATTTGAATTTGTACCGGATACATCTAGCATCAGATTGCAAGGGAGTGGTAAAAGAAGTCCATACCGGAAGTAGCTCAGCATACGGAGCAATCATCCAGGAGATTAAGTTGACGTCTTCTTCTTTTATATCATGTAACATAGTTCATGAGTTTAGGAGCTCTAACGTAGAGGCTCACAATCTAGCGAAGCATGCATTAATGTTAGGTCCTGGCCGCCATGTTTGGTTAGGCTAGCCGGATGGTATTCCTTTCGTCCCTATAAACATTATGACGGTTGAATAAAAGCTTCGCGAGATTGTCTAAAAAAAATCCAACCCTAGCCCCCTAAAATGGACGCCCGACTCGTCCCTTCAAAATGAGTCAATAATGTACATATCTCTGTTTCGTCTAAATGAAGAGGCCCTGCCGTTTCCTCGAAAAATAAAATAAAATGGACGCCTGAGATTGCTGCCTGGCTCAGGCGAGTTTTTTTAAACATAATCAACTTTATTCCTCAAATGACAGCCATATCGTTTACAATTTGGGGAAGAATAAAGTCAGGGGATATTTGAATCCCAAAATTCATACGAACTCGATCTAAAAGAGTGTTTAGCTAAGCTATCAGCTATCTGATTAGCTTCTCTGCAATAGTAAGAATAGTTGACACTTGCGAAATCTGTAGCCAGATGAGTGCATTCAGCTAGCACCGCCACATCAGGACCCATATATTCATCTGATCGAGTAACGGCCTCCAACGCAGTCATACTATCACACTCGATAATCACCCAGATAGTATGCTTGTGTTGGCTCGGGCGAGTTGGCCAAGATAGAACCAAACAGGCCCTAAAACCCTAACTTCCCTTCAACCCTAATGTTTAGTTCCCTCTCCCTTCCCTTCTCTCTAATCCTAAATGTCAATCTGGTTTTGTCTTCATCTCCTTCCTCTAATACTAGACATTGATCGTGTTCCCTCTTCATCTCCTTTCCTCTAACCACTAGTGCCCGATGAATGATATCTACATCTTGCATTTTATTGTTCCTATATCGGTGTAGGAATTCTGAAATGGTGATAGCGTGCAGTGGTTCATGATGAATTATAATTTTGCAGTTATGTTACAACAAGGCATGATTAGATTTCAATATTATTCATACTAAATCATCTCACGAGTTCTGTTAAGTTTTGTGTGAATAAAGTTTTTAAGACCCAATGAGACAGTGATATGAGAGGAAGGTAGAGGAATGCAAACGTTGAAGCTTACTGCAGTCATTACCACATATGGATCCATCATGTAGCCCTGAAAGTGACTTGCAAAAAAAATGGTATATTGGTTATGTTAAAAACACAGTCATTCCGGCAGTTTCATAATGACTAAAGAAGAACACAAACTCCCACACTAATATGCACTTTAAACTTAGGATGAACCCCACCCAACCAATTTTTGAACAAATTTGCTACACTAGTGGGTGGAGGTAGGTTAAATGCTACATGAATCACACACCAAAGAAGGGCAGCACACAGGAACGAAAAAAAAGATGGTGATCTTTTTAACTCTTCTCTGCCACCTACATTTTGTTAGATTATCCTTCACTAGAATGACCCCCTATAAAGAAACCACATGAAAATAATTATCTTGGGCAGAACATTTGTTCTCCACATGTGTTGTGTATGAAAGACATGCCCTGTATTTATAAAATCTGCATAGATAGATTTAACTCACAATACCCCAGAGGAATTCAACTGCCATTGAAAGGAATCAACTTCGTTAGTTAAGTTGACTGACATCATGTCGGCACATTAAATCGAGCCAAGCTAGTCACTTATCCCGGATCAAATCCTGTCAAAACTGATTATTCAACATATATTGTCCCTAATTATGTATTGACGAAAACCTCTTTTAGCTGCACAAAATTGTATAGTATTGGGTACTGTAAGGCCAATTGTGTATCCCCCCACCATGTATCCCCCCAAAAGTGCATAATTGTCCCCTCACCAACTTTAAATGTGTCTCTTCTATAAAACGCCGACTTTGCTATCATCAAGCCCTTCCAGAAGGGCGGTTTGGCTGTTATGCCACTACTTGATACAAAATCTTGGAGTGAAGGTATTTTTTGGGCAACAACTTCGACCACACTCCCTCATCTTCCATAAGAATCTTATAAGGCCATTTACTAAGCAAGTATTTGTTCTTAATTTCGAGGTCTTCAATACCCAATCATCCTTGGTATTTTGACCTACATAGAATATCCCACTTCCCCAACAGTACTTTTTTTGTTCACCGATTTGCTAGAAAAACCTTTACTGGTAATACTCAAGTCTCTTCCGTACCCTTTTTGGTACATCAAAGAAATGGAGCAAGAATATAGGTAGGATAGTGAGAACATAGTTGACTAGGACAAGACATCCTCCATAGGACAACAGTTTTCCTTTCTAACAACTAAGTTTTTTCTAAACATGTCCTCAATACACTTTTGCTCTTTATTTGTACTAGAGGACCCATTGCGCCATTGGCGCAAAGACCATCTGCAGCCGAGAAGTTAAGCAATCTTTGGGTGGCACATATAGCAAGTGTTCCTTTTATGAACTAGATGACTCGTTGCGTCATTGGCTCAAGGACGAACTGCAGCCCAGAAGTTAAGTGGACTGTTTGAAACTGGAGCCATGAAGATAAGCAACGCTATGGGCAGCACGTCTAACAAATGTTCATTCTATAAATCATCCTCAAAGGCCATTGGCATGAATAAATCGAAAACCCTCACCAAAGGTCCGAGGCATGCAAAGGCTAGTTGAGGAGGAAGAGGGACAAAGAAGACGACAATGACGACGACGAAGATGAATGAGGTTGTGATGTGTCATTTTTCATGCCGCTTCCTTGCATTGATTGAATCATTGATATATTTCTTAGCAGTTATTATGTAATAATATTTGGCAACAGTGGTTTGTTCAGGTTCGGCTTATAATTCGAGGTATCTACGCATGAATATGTGACCATTTGGTAACTACCCCTTGATCATAGCCCATGTGACATTATGCCAATTGAAAAATTCAATTGGAAAATAGTAATACAGACAATGAACATGACACGTCACCATCTGGCCAATGGATGGGATAGCCTGTTGTGGCCCCGGCAGGACGGACCCCACCACGAGCGCACGCGACTAATTGCAGCCACGAAGCGAATCAACCTATGAACAACATGTCTTATGAATGATCCACTAAGTGTTTGTATTTCCCATGAATGACATCACTAATAAAATGGGATAGTTAACGATGTTGGATGTTGTCGCACCCGCGCGGTGTGAGTTAGGGCCCGCCCTGTCAGAGTCGTTGCCCCTTCGCCAAGCTGTTTGGCTCGTTTGAGCGTTTGCCCGTGATTTCTGCCTCGTCGGCTGGTCGACTGCTCTGCTCGTGTGTGTCGTCTCGAGCGGTTGTTCGCGCACGCCGGGTGAAGCCAGGTTGCATTGTCGGTGCCCTTTGGCCCCTACCGGGCTGCTTCAACCCTGTTGTGCCATTGGCGCAAAGGCCAATTGCAACCAGGAAGCTAAGGAAACAATAGGCAACATTAGCCCATGTGACGGTATGCAAATCGAAAATTACACCATGGCATGCCATTGGAGGGTGCCTGGCTCCTCACATGCAAGTTGTGTTCCTTAAAATCTATCCCATAAAGTCATCCTTGTTGGACTAGTCCATAAAGGAGCATCAGATAACGACATGCCGACGAAGGTAACACCAAACCGAACGAAACGAGCAACATGGTTTCAACCTGAACAAAGAGACAACCAACCTCCCCACCACAAGTGTTCGGAACCCGTAATCGGACAACAATAAGAGTCGCTTGGTGTGTGTGGGTCGGTGCCAGTGTGGGCTTGAAGGCTTTGTATGGCGAAACGACAACTGTCCTGCCCGGTCTTTGAAGACATCAGCTACCATTAAGCAATTCGCACTATGACCTCCTTCTTAGGTACCAAAATGATTGCACCAAAGTTGAGCTTAATAACAGATACCCGTTGAATAAATCTTCAAACTGCATCATCATGTCTCCCTTGATAAACGCCCAAAATGTCTGATAAATTCCGTCTGGAACCCATTTGGTCCCAGTGTCTTATTACCTTTCATTTTTGAGATGGCATCATACACCTCTTTCTCCATAAAAGGTGTTGTCAACATAGCGTTCTATTCCGGAGAAAGTTGTGGGATATCCATCATAGCACCCTTGTCCATTGACACGAAGTTGGACATCGGGGAGCCAAACAAATGCTTATAATAATTAGAAAAATAAGTCTTGAGGTTCTCATGAGCCACAATGGTTCCCTCATCATGTTCAAGCTGAACGGTTTTCTTTCTTGGTGTTTTCTATTCGCAATCAAATGAAAGAATTTAGTATTATTACCCCCTCACTAATGTACCTCACTTTGGCATGTTTGGCCCAATTGATCTCCTCCTCACGCATGAGTTTAGCCAGAAAAGTGGGTTTGTGATCGTGTTGCACGGCTCCATAGACCGCAACAAGAGCCCAATCATAACCGTCAAGTTTGGTCTAACACCAACCTTCATATTCTGGACGTTTAACATAGTCCTATTCACTCCTAGCAAAGTACAACCAGATCTTCTATGCGGAGGAAGGCAGTACCATGCAAAATCAATGCCGCCACAAAAATTAGTGGCCATGCTGCTGCTGCCCTGCGCCCAGTTTCTCTCTCGCGTCTAGTTGATCTAGACGTCGACGCCGCTAGGCTACTTCTCCCTCTAGTTTTCTCTGCGGTTCTTAGCTCTGGACGGCAAAGCTCTCCAAAATCAATACTTCGGTACATGTGCAATCCGTAGAGAGATCGTGCTTTTGATCTTTGTTCAAGGGATCGTTCGTGGGACGGTTCGAGGGACTTCAAGAACGATCTACACCAACTCTTCTTCCGCTGCAACTTCAAGTTGGTAACGATCCGATCTAACGTTGTATGCATCTTCATAGTGATCCTGGGATCTTGATCGTAGGATGATTTTTTTTTGTTTTCTACTACGTTTCCCAACAAAATTATGGTGAAACGTCTATTAATTTCCATTTCGCCACATTTTTGGCACTCGATATTTTCATTTTTTAGCAGAATTCATGCCCAATTTTTTTTGTTGGTCCATAATTTTAATGTTTATTTTACCTATGTGCTGATTGTACTATAGGGTATAAATGATGCCATTCAACTATGTGATTTCTACTTCATTTCTTCTACGCTTGTGCCACTTAAGTGTTTATACATGTTTGTTCCAATTCTTGTTGATTTAGATTTACGACGCAACAATGTCAAAACTATGTGACTTCCATTTCATTTCTAAACATTAATTTAGGGAATGAACCAAGAATGCCCATGGTGTGGCGACAACATGCTAGGTGCCTGCCACAAGGTGCACCTTCATTGCAATGAAATCCAAATAGATCCTCAGGGGGACTTTCTGGAGAGGACGGTACATTTTAGTTCAACTTGTGTTGTGGCTGATGAGTTGCTCACGTTTATAAAGTTGCGCCCGAAAGTGACTAATTGTTGTTTTCTTTCAATTATGCGCAGTGCATCCCTTGTTGGGAAGGGCAGATTTCATGCGAAGGGCGAAAGTGCCTATAGAGGTGGAGGGCACATTTGCGCTCAAGATGGCCTTGCAAAGAAATGGCATATCCTTGACCCTTATGGTCACTAACGAGGCACACCGAACATACTTCAATGGTCTTATTTGGATACAGATTGTAACAGAAATGAAGATGGAAACTGGGAGGGCATGCATGTTGTTTCTTGGTGTTGATCCCGATTTCGTACGTGAACTTCTATCATACTATCACTTCATTGAACATACATGTTGTATGTGGTTATTGCAGTGTTATGTGAAAGTGTTAAACATTGAAAGTATGTTCTTAAATTGTGCTATATATGACTCTACGGTAATAATATTACTGTTAAAATGAAAACAGCTGCCACGACAGCCAAAAATGCTGCCATGGTAGCTCCTTTTCTTTTGGCTTGGTAAAGTATATCACTGGCGGGCGCCAGCCAGTGCATGCCACAGGTATTGCCAAAAACAGTGGCAGGCAACGCACCCGCCACTGAAGCCATGTTACCAGTGGCGGGCGCCCCTGACAGCCTCACCCGCCACTGATGGGCATTCCTGCAGCAGTGTTCACCCTGCATTCAAAGGACAACTATGCAACTATCTTTTTATCCTTAGTGGCAACAACACATTAGAAGCCTTTTCCACCTTTTGTCACTTTGATAGCTTACTTGCAAGATTGAACCCAACTATCATACACAACTCCTTACAAATCATTCACCAAACATGGTCAGTGAAAGACAAATCGATCGGAGAGTATATATGAATAAGAATTATGCAGGAAAGAAACAAAAGGAATACCTAAAGAATTCATGAATAGATCTAATCATAAAGTGACAATTCATCATATCATAGCAAACACAACCTCAGATTACATTAAATGAATCTCAGTCATATAGGGTAGCTCATGAGATCATTGTATTGAAGAGCAAAGAGAGAGAAGATGCAATCTAGCCACTTCTATATGGACCAGTAGACCAAAGAAAAACTACTCACGCATGGTCATGGTGGCAGAAGGTTCATGAAGATAGCTCCGGTGATGGATTCCTCCTTCGGCAGAGTACCGAAACATGCCTCCAGATTCGATCTTCGCGGAACAGAGAGGTGCGTCGGCGAAAAAATCCTTTGATGTGAAATTAGGGGTTTTTAGGCAAATATAAAGGTGTGCGCATCAAGAGGCGGTGGACGGGAGTCGTGTGGGACCCACGCACCCCCTGACCATGTGGTGAGGGCGCGTGGAGTCCACACGGCCTCTCTCCCGTGGCTCCGATGCCCACTGGAAGCTCAAGCAGGAGGAGGAAACGTGGGGCCGTTTTGGAGCTCGCCATGGAGGCTGCTCGAAAGATGCACGCCGAGAGACTACCCGATTTGGGACGATGGCGCATGGCTGACGTGGCACGTGGCCAACCTGGCCCGTTTTCGCGAGATTGATATAACACCCCATGTCATTATGCTACAGTGATCACCTTTGATAATGCCAAGTCAGCATGCTTAACAGTGCTTAAACATCATTTGCATCATATCTCATTTCAAATTCCAAATTAAATTGCAATTCAAATATAAAGTGAAATATAAAAGTTGTTCAAATTGAAAACTAAAATGTTCATTAAATAGCACATAATTCATAGCCAATTATGTTCAGGAAAACAACATCACTAAAAATGCCTAAGCGACTCTATCAACCCCAAACAGTAGCAAACAACAACATTTAATACCATTTTATTTAAATCTAATTGCAAACGAAATTGTATTTTGCCCAAACCAATTTCTGGTGGTAGGGGAATATTGCATTGTAATATTTGAACCAAGTCACCCATTTTACAAAAGTCAGATAGTAGCTAAACATTTTGCAGAACAGAAATAAAACAGAAAACAGAAAATAGAAAAAGAAAGCGGTTAAGGACTTACTGTGCGGCTGGGCTCTAGTCGTACAGTGCAGGCCCAGCGCATTTACCGGGTCGTCGTCCTCCTACGCTCACTGTCGTGCGCGCACACCGACACGGCGCCGTCCGTCGCGCTGTCGGCCATCCGCCGGTTCCCCGTCGCCGTTAAGACCTCCCCGAGCCGCTCTCCCCTCCCCCGAAACCCTAGCTGCCCCCACTCACCCTCTCTCTCTCTCTGTCCCGCCCCTCACCCGAGAGCTCGCCGTCGCCGTCGCTCGATCCCGCGCCCTCCGTCACCGCATCACCTCGCCGACGTGCCCAAATGCCTCCCCGACGTCGACTACCTCTCCTTCGCCGCTCAACCGAAGCCGGGAGCACCTACTGCGAGCGCTACGAGCTCACCTCCACCGCACGGCCGCCGACGTCGCCGCCATCGATTCCCCGTCGCCGCGCCTCCCCGAGCTCATTCTCGCACACCTACAGGCTCTATGTGAGCCACCGCTTCCTCCTCACTCTCTCTCGACGCCGTTCGCTAGCTGTAGGCGCCGCCCCCGACCTACCCGAGCTCGCCGCCGCATAGCACGTCGCCGGCGCCGTTCCGGCGACCAAATGGTCGCGTGCCGCTGCCCGTTTTGCTCGCCGTGCCGCGTAGGCCTCACCTAGCCTCCCCGTTTGCCCGCTACCGTGCTGCGTCGCCGTACCCGAACGCCACCCGAAACAGCCGCCGCCCGCCGTCGCCGCCGACGACCTTCCCGGCCTTCCCGGCTGCCGTGAACCCCACCACAGGTCGCGGCCTCGCCCGCTCGTTCTAGAGAGCCCAAGAACGCCCGAAACGGCGCGCCACAGCCGAATCCCGGGCTCGCCGGAGTTGCTCGCCGCGCTCGGGCTCGCCGGAGAGCTCCGGCGGCCGGCGGCCGACGTGGCAGCCGCGGGCCCCGCCCTGTGCCTATGACCACGGGCCCCACTGGGCCCCTTTGACCAAGTCAAACGCTGATTGGGCGGCCCGTGTCTATGACATGTGGGTCCCGCCGATTAAAATGATTTTAGTAAATAGATAATATGTTGATTAATTAATTAATTAATTTTAATCCCTAATTAGACACTGACTAGTAGGACCCACCCTTAATTAATCCTAATTAGTTTAAAATAAAACATAATTAACCTACTGTGAGGCTGACCAGTGGGTCCCACTAGACCCACAGGTCAGGTTTGACTCCGGTCAGCCCACTGTTGAGTGATGACGTCAGCAATGCGTAATGCTGACGTCACCTTTTACTATTCTGGATAATTCAAAATTTATTAATTAAATTAATTCCAGTAAATGTTTAAAACTTTGAAAAATCATATAAATTAAACCGTAAGTCAGATGGAAATAATTTATATATGAAAAATGATCAGAAAAATATGAAGATTCTGAATATGTAATCAAAATGCCTGTCCAACACTCCTAGCTAGCTGAACATGGAACTTTTTGACTGATTTCGATAAATGAATAGTGCTCAACTTTAATAAAATAAATCCAAATAAATTCCTAAATTAACTAAAACACTTAGTTAGGCAATATAACACCTCTGCATATCATTTGAGCATGTCATGCATAGTGATTGCATTTTTGCCGTGGATTTATTGTTTCTTCTCCCCTTCTTTCCGATAGCCTCCGAGACCGACGCTGCCCAGGAGACCGACTACACCGCTGACGACCCCGCCTTTGCCGCAGAGCAACCAGGCAAGCAATCCCCCCTTGACGCATGCCGATATCTCCTATTCTTTCTCCCTCCTGCTTGCATTAGAAATTGCCGCTGCCTTGCTTTAACCTATTCTGATGCATAGCCTGATTTTGTCGCCTGCTACTCATACATTACCTGTTATCCCATGATGCCTAGTTAGTTATGCTGCTGTTCCATCTTTGGCCCTTCGCCTTGTCCGTATGACATGCTTGTTACCGGGCCGTGATCACTCTGGGTGTGATCGCGGAAATGCTTACACTACTGCAATACTTAAACTGTTAAAGTCGGGCTGGCCCCAAGGGTGCCCGCGAGAGAACAACATTAAAGACGGGTCGGCTCCAAGAGTACCCGCGAGTGATACCAAGTCGGAGCGACAGAAACTCTAATCGTCTCCGCGAGTTACTAAATTCGCCTAACGGAACTGGGTATTTGATCTGAGTGGGTCATCGTGCCCTATACGCACTACCACCACGTGGGATAATGGTTTATGGGGCCCTCTACACCGTATGTATCAGCCGAAAGCTTTGTCAGACGTCCAGTTCAGCATTGCGGCCGGGCCGGGTCGGCGCCATCCATGACAGAGGTGGTGCCTGGATCGCCCTGCTCGCAACGACCCGGAGTGCAAAGGGCGATGGCCCAAGACCCCTGAGCACTTAGGATGTAGACCGGCGAGGACCTCTCTGTTGAGCTCTAGGTAGGGCGGCGGTGTGTCGATCAACCGAGGCCGGGCATGACCCGGAAAAGTGTGTCCAGCCAGAGTTAATCGAGCGTGTTGGGTAACAGTAGTGCACCCCTGCAGGGAAGTGATCTATTCGAATAGCTGTGTCCACGGTAACAGGATGCTCGGAGTTGTATCCGGATCTATGACAACTACAAACTGATGATGATGCTTATAAAACTGATACTACTGCTCTCGGGATCACTTTCTCGCGGGACAGTCGAGAAAGGATCTCAGGGCGTTGCTGCTATACAACCACTATTGTATGTTACTATATTCTATTCTCTTCTGATGCTGCAAGATTGCTTGAAGATGCTAGTCTTCGATAGGCTAGGCTTCTCCCCCTCTACTCTGGCATTCTGCAGTTCAGTCCAAAGATATAGCCCCATTCCTTTGATACAAATGCATATTAGTATAGTTCTGATGTCAGTCTTGTGAGTACTTTGGATGAGTACTCACGGTTGCTCTGCTATTCTTTTCCCCATATCCAATTGATGATACATCAGACGAAGGAGCCCATAAGCAGGAGATCCCCGGAGTATTCTACTACGACGTGGAGATCCCCGACGACCAGGAGTAGTTTAGGAGGCTCCCAGGCAGGAGACCTTGCCTCTTTCGATCAGAGTCGTTGATTGTTTTTGCCTTCTTAAGGCATTTGTTTAACTTTGTGTCTGTACTTAGATACTGTTGTTGTTTCCGCTGACGCTTGACCCCGAGCTTATGTATTCGAGCCCTCGAGGCCCCTGGCTTGTAATATAAAGCTTGTTTTATTTTATTTGTGTTTAGTGTTGTGCTGTGATATCTTCCCGTGAGTCCTTAGGCTTGATCGTGTGCATTTGCGTGTATGATTAGTGCACGATTAAGTCGGGGGCGTCACAAGTTGGTATCAGAGCCGACTGCCTGTAGGAACCCCCTTTCCAACTCCTTGGCCGAAGTTGAGTCTAGTCGTTGAAAAACTGTTTTACTAACATGGCTGTGTGGCTTACGGGCCCACGTCGCCAATGGATGGGATTAGAACCTTTTATTCCTCTTCCTTACTCTGGGACTCTGCTCTCTCTTCTATTCGGGTTAAAGATTTTACTAACTCTAACATTAGGTTCTCGTGATCACATCCATCCGGAGGTCTATTATCTGTAGTTATTCCATTGAATGCATGCTATCAGCTTTTATCGAGGGCCGCAAGAACCTTTTATCGAGGGCACCCTGGGTCGTCACCTGCTTCAATAGTTTTCTCCGACGTTGACGTAGCCTTTGCTATGTCCCGTTGTGGTAACCTCCATCGCGTGCCTGCGTGCCGCCTAGTATGTCTAGGTTGTTTCTCTCTTCCGAACTCATACTAACAGCATGTAATCGACTCCGTGTATGGAACTGTATGTCTTTAATGACTACTAATAAGTATCTAATGCATTCTTGTTCTTGTTCATAATACATCATGTATGACTCCATACCCATGCAGTTGTTCCTGCTAAACTGCCCCTGTTGATTTGGCAGGATGGCTGATGATCCTCCACCTCCGCCCTATATTGCCGCAATGATGCAACAGTTTGAGCTGAATCGTCAGTTTATGACTGGGGTAATGGCCCAATTTCCAACTCAGAATGCTCAACAACAGTCTGCCCCAATAACACTGCAAGAATTCGTGCGCCTCAACTCGTCTGTTTACCGCAACTCCACCAATCCTATGGATGCTGATGATTGGCTTCGTGACATCTTGTTTGAAATGGAGTCCGCTAAAGTTGCCCCTGACAGTTACGTCACCTTTGCGGCATTTCACCTGAAGGGTCCAGCTGCACAATGGTGGGAAAGTTACAGGCGTATGCTGCCTACAGGAACTGTAACCACTTGGCAGGAATTTCAGTCAGCCTTTCGGGCACGGCACATTCCTCAAGGTCTGATGGACCAGAAGAAGGAGTTCCGCAAACTCACACAGGGCAAGATGACTGTGGATGAATATCAGCGGAAATTCCACGAATTATCTCGCTATGCTGAAGATGACGTCTGCACTGACGCTCGCAAGCAGGAGAAATTCCGTGAAGGACTGCATCCTGATCTGAAGCTCGCTCTTGTTGTTCATGAAGCTGCAGACTATGCAACGCTTGTCAGTCAAGCTTTCCGGGTTGAAACGGGTCTGATTGAGTACCAGGAGTCGTTCAAGCGTACTCGTGAGGTTGGCTCATCCTCGGGTCAGCCTACTCAGAAACGACGAGTGTGGATTCCGCACAATATTTATCATAACCTGCTCCAACCCCAAGGCCGTCTTATGTCGCACCTCGTCTGCCTCCACCGCAGAGACAACTAACGATTCAGGGTGGACAGCCCAATACTATGGCTCCTCCCCATAATGATGGTTTATGCCACAAGTGTGGACAGCCAGGACACCGTGCTATCAACTGCCGCCAGAACCAGCCTCAGAGTACACCACATCCTCCTGTTGGTCGTAAGAGGGGCCGTCGAAACTGTCATTCCAGGAACTGTAATATCAGACCGTCTGCGGTTGTAAATGGCCATGCCAACCATGTCAATGCGGAAGAAGCTCAGAAGGAACCGACCATCGTGATGGGAACCCTCCCTGTTAATTCAGTTGCAGCTTCTGTTCTTTTTGATTCAGGTGCATCACATTCCTTTGTGTCCCAGCAATTTGCACAATTGCATGGTTTAGCTATGAGCTCATTACCCATTCCTTTAGAGATTATCACTCCCCGTTCCAGGTGGCAAACCAAGATGGTAAGTCACAACAATCAGATCAAAATTGAAGGAATGATGTTCTCTGCTTCACTCATTGCTCTCGGACCCTCCAACATTGATGTTATTCTCGGTATGGATTGGCTGAAGGCCCATAATGCTTTCATTGACTGTGCCGCTAAGAAAGTACAACTTACACATCCTTCTGGCCAGACAGTTAAATACTCAGTCCGAGTGGCTCAAAATGCCGAGAGCCAGATATATGCACTGAATGCCTTGAATGCTTCACCTCTGGAAGGAATTGAGAACGTCCCAGTCGTTCGCGATTTTCCAGACGTCTTTCTAGAAGAACTTCCAGGAATACCCCCTGTTAGAGCTGTCGAGTTCGTCATCGACTTGAAACCTGGCACTACCCCTATTGCCAAGCGCCCATACAAGATGCCGCCACATGAACTCCTTGAGCTTAAGGAGGAAATCGACAAGTCACTTAAAAAGGGTTTCATCCGTCCCAGTTCTTCTGCTTGGGGAGCACCTTCTCTCTTTGTCAAGAAGAAGGATGGAACGAATCGGTTGGTTCAAGATTATCGACCTATCAACCAAGCAACAATTCAGAACAAGTATCCGCTTCCCAGGATCAACGATCTGTATGATCAACTTGCTGGTTCCTCAGTATTCTCTAAACTTGATTTGAGATTGGGATACCACCAGATCCGGGTTCGTAAAGAGGATATTCCGAAGACAGCCTTCGTTACTCGCTATGGTTCTTACGAGTACACCGTCATGTCTTTCGGTTTAACCAATGCTCCAGCAACATTCTCTCGACTGATGAACTACATCTTCATGGATTACCTCGACAAATTCGTCGTGGTTTATTTGGATGATATCCTTATATTTTCCAAGAATGAAGAAGAACACGCCGAACATCTTCGGTCGGCTTGTACTGGAGAAACTTCGAGAACATCAACTGTATGCCAAGTATTCCAAGTGTGAATTCTGGTTATCTGAAGTGACATATCTCGGCCATGTCATTTCCAAAGATGGCATTGCTGTTAACCCAGAACGAGTTCAGGCTATTCTTGAATGGACTCCTCCGAAGAATGTCAAGCAAGTCAGGAGTTTCCTTGGACTCGCCAGCTATTGCCGCCGTTTCGTCGAGAACTTCTCCAAAATTGCTAAGCCTCTGACTGATCTGCTTCACAAAGGCGTTAAATTTGAGTGGACAGAAAAATGTCAGGAAAGTTTTCAGACACTCAAAGACAAGCTGACATCTGCCCCTGTGCTTGCTCCTCCAGATTCTCGCAAGGACTTCGTAATTTATTGTGATGCATCCCGTCAAGGATTAGGCTGTGTCCTAATGCAAGAGCGTAAAGTGATTGCTTATGGCTCTCGACAGTTGCGCCCGCATGAAGAGAACTATCCAGTACATGACCTAGAACTAGCTGCTGTCATCTATGCATTGAAGTTGTGGCGACATTACCTCCTTGGTAATCGTTGCGAGATCTACACGGATCATAAAAGTCTGAAGTACTTGTTCACTCAACCATCTCTGAACCTCCGTCAGCAAAGATGGATGGAGGCCATTACAGACTATGATTTGGGTATTTCATATACCCCCGGCAAGGCTAATGTGATGGCTGATGCTTTGAGCCGTAAATCCTACTGTTGCGAACTTGAGGTTCAACTACAGCAACCACTTCTGTATGAAGAGCTACGAAAGCTGAACATCGAGATAGTTCCTCAAGGATATCTAAATACCTTGGTTGTTGATACAGATCTCGAGCACAACATCAAGACAAGGCAGAAATATGACTCTGAAGTCGAGAAGATTAAGAAATACCTCTCTAAAGGAAATTCTTCATTCTACCATGTTGGTGATGATGGTGCCTTGTTCTTCAAAGGCCGCCTAGTGGTCCCCAGAAAGAGATCAAACTCTCGCTCGGATGTCATGAAAGAAGCACATGATACACCTTTTTCAATTCACCCTGGTAGCACCAAGATGTACCAAGACATTCGACAGAGATACTGGTGGCCTGGTATGAAGCGAGACATTGCTCGATATCTTGCTGAGTGTGACATTTGCCGTCGCATCAAAGCAGAACATCAAAGGCCTACTGGAACTCTGCAACCCCTTGATATTCCTGAATGGAAATGGGACAAGGTTGAAATGGATTTCATTACTGGTTTCCCCAGATCGCAGAAGGGTCATCATGCTATCTTTGTCGTCATTGACCGATTCTCCAAGGTTGCTCACTTTCTGCCAGTCAAGGAGACAATCACTGCTAGTCAGTTAGCAGACTTGTATGTTTCCAGAATTGTGTCACTCCACGGTGTTCCGTTGGAGATCAGTTCAGATTGTGGCAGCCTCTTTACCTCAAGGTTCTGGAACAGTTTCCAAGAAGCTATGGGAACTCATCTGTCCTTCAGCACCGCTTTTCACCCCTAGTCTCAGGGACAAGTTGAACGAGTCAATCAAGTGCTTGAAGATATGCTTCGAGCTTGTGTCATCTCCTTCGGTAAGAAATGGGAGGAATCTCTCCCATATGCCGAATTTTCTTACAACAATAGCTATCAAGCTAGTTTGAAGATGGCACCGTTTGAAGTTCTATATGGACGTAAGTGTCGGACCCCTCTGAATTGGTCAGAAACTGGGGAACGATCACTCGTTGGACCGGACATTATTCAGCAAGCTGAAGAACAAGTCCGCATTGTTCGTGAGCATTTGAAAACTGCTCAGTCTCGTCAGAAGAGCAATTATGACCGAAAACACCAGGTAATGGTCTATCAACGTGGCGAACAAGCTTACCTTCGTGTCACTCCGATGAAGGGCACTCACCGTTTTGGGATCAAGGGCAAGTTAGCTCCTCGCTACATTGGCCCCTTCCGTATTCTCGCAAGACGTGGAGAAGTGTCATATCAGTTGGAATTGCCGCCAAACCTTTCCCAAGTTCATGATGTCTTCCATGTGTCGCAACTCCGTCGCTGCTTCAAGGATCCTATCCGAGCAGTGGATCATGAAGTGCTTGAATTGCGAGAAGATTTGTCTTATCAAGAGTATCCGATCCGCATTCTTGATCAAACAGAGCGACGAACCCGTCAGAAGTCGATCAAGTTCCTCAAAGTGCAGTGGTCAAATCATTCTGAAGATGAAGCCACTTGGGAACGCGAGGATCATCTTCGTGAAGAATATCCCGCTTTCTTTCAACCTACCTCTTAATTCTCGGGACGAGAATTCTTGTTAGAGGAGGAGAATTGTAACACCCCATGTCATTATGCTACAGTGATCACCTTTGATAATGCCAAGTCAGCATGCTTAACAGTGCTTAAACATCATTTGCATCATATCTCATTTCAAATTCCAAATTAAATTGCAATTCAAATATAAAGTGAAATATAAAAGTTGTTCAAATTGAAAACTAAAATGTTCATTAAATAGCACATAATTCATAGCCAATTATGTTCAGGAAAACAACATCACTAAAAATGCCTAAGCGACTCTATCAACCCCAAACAGTAGCAAACAACAACATTTAATACCATTTTATTTAAATCTAATTGCAAACGAAATTGTATTTTGCCCAAACCAATTTCTGGTGGTAGGGGAATATTGCATTGTAATATTTGAACCAAGTCACCCATTTTACAAAAAAGTCAGATAGTAGCTAAACATTTTGCAGAACAGAAATAAAACAGAAAACAGAAAATAGAAAAAGAAAGCGGTTAAGGACTTACTGTGCGGCTGGGCTCTAGTCGTACAGTGCAGGGCCCAGCCCATTTACCGGGTTGTCGTCCTCCTACGCTCGCTGTCGCGCGCGCACGCCGACACGGCGCCGTCCGTCGCGCTGTCGGCCATCCGCCGGTTCCCCGTCGCCGTTAAGACCTCCCCGAGCCGCTCTCCCCTCCCCCGAAACCCTAGCTGCCCCCACTCGCCCCCACTTGCCCTCTCTCTCTCTGTCTCGCCCCTCACCCGAGAGCTCGCCGTCGCCGTCGCTCGATCCCGCGCCCTCCGTCACCGCATCACCTCGCCGACGTGCCCAAACGCCTCCCCGACGTCGACTACCTCTCCTTCGCCGCTCAACCGAAGCCGGGAGCACCTACTGCGAGCCCTACGAGCTCACCTCCACCGCACGGCCGCCGACGTCGCCGCCGTCGATTCGCCGACGCCGCGCCTCCCCGAGCTCATTCTCGCACACCTACAGGCTCTATGTGAGCCACAGCTTCCTCCTCTCTCTCTCTCTCTCTCGACGCCGTTCGCTAGCTGTAGGCGCCGCCCCCGACCTACCCGAGCTCGCCGCCGCATAGCACGTCGCCGGCGCCGTTCCGGCGACCAAATGGTCGCGTGCCGCTGCCCGTTTTGCTCGCCGTGCCGCGTAGGCCTCACCTAGCCTCCCCGTTTGCCCGCTACCGCGCTGCGTCGCCGTACCCGAACGCCACCCGAAACAGCCGCCGCCCGCCGTCGCCGCCGCCGACCTTCCCGGCCTCCCCGGCCGCCGTGAACCCCACCACCGGTCGCGGCCTCGCCCGCTCGTTCCAAAGAGCCCAAGAACGCCCGAAACGGCGCACCACAGCCGAATCCCGGGCTCGCCGGAGTTGCTCGCAGCGCTCGGGCTCGCCGGAGAGCTCCGGCGGCCGGCGTCCGACGTGGCAGCCGCGGGCCCCGCCCTGTGCCACTGACCACGGGCCCCACTGGGCCCCTTTGACCAAGTCAAACGCTGACTGGGCGGCCCGTGTCTATGACATGTGGGTCCCGCCGATTAAAATGATTTTAGTAAATAGATAATCTGATGATTAATTAATTAATTAATTTTAATCCCTAATTAGACACTGACTAGGTGGGCCCACCCTTAATTAATCCTAATTAGTTTAAAATAAAACCTAATTAACCTACTGTGAGGCTGACCAGTGGGTCCCACTGGACCCACAGGTCAGGTTTGACTCCGGTCAGCCCACTGTTGACTGCTGACGTCAGCAATGCGTAATGCTGACGTCACCTTTTACTATTCTGGATAATTCAAAATTTATTAATTAAATTAATTCCAGTAAATGTTTAATACTTTGAAAAATCATATAAATTAAACCGTAAGTCAGATGGAAATAATTTATATATGAAAAATGATCAGAAAAATATGAAAATTCTGAATATGTAATCAAAATGCCTGTCGAACACTCCTAGCTAGCTGAACATGGAACTTTTTGACTGATTTCGATAAATGAATAGTGCTCAACTTTAATAAAATAAATCCAAATAAATTCCTAAATTAACTAAAACACTTAGTTAGGCAATATAACACCTCTGCATATCATTTAGGCATGTCATGCATAGTGATTGCATTTTTGCCGTGGATTTATTGTTTCTTCTCCCCCCTTCTTTCCGATAGCCTCCAAGACCGACGCTGCCCAGGAGACCGACTACATCGCTGACGACCCCGCCTTTGCCGCAGAGCAACCAGGCAAGCAATCCCCCCTTGATGCATGCCGATATCTCCTATTCTTTCTCCCTCCTGCTTGCATTAGAAATTGCCGCTGCCTTGCTTTAACCTATTCTGATGCATAGCCTGATTTTGTCGCCTGCTACTCATACGTTACCTGTTATCTCATGATGCCTAGTTAGTTATGCTGCTATTCCATCTTTGGCCCTTCGCCTTGTCCGTGTGCCATGCTTGTTAGCGGGCCGTGATCTCTCTGGGTGTGATCGCGGAAATGCTTACACTACTGCAATACTTAAACTGTTAAAGTTGGGCTGGCCCCAAGGGTGCCCGCGAGAGAACAACATTAAAGACGGGTCGGCTCCAAGAGTACCCGCGAGTGATACCAAGTCGGAGCGACAGAAACTCTGATCGTCTCTGCAAGTTACTAAATTCGCCTAACGGAACTGGGTATTTGATCTGAGTGGGTCGTCGTGCCCTATACGCACTACCACCACGTGGGATAATGGTTTATGGGGCCCTCTACGCCGTATGTATCAGCCGAAAGCTTTGTCAGACGTCCAGTTCAGCATTGCGACCGGGCCGGGTCGGCGCCATCCATGACAATGGTGGTGCCTGGATCGCCCTGCTCACAACGACCCGGAGTGCAAAGGGCGATGGCCCAATACCCCTGAGCACTTAGGATGTAGACCGGCGGGGACCTCTCTGTTGAGCTCTAGGTAGGGCTGCGGTGTGTCGATCAACCGAGGCCGAGCATGACCCGGAAAAGTGTGTCCGGCCAGAGTTAATCGAGCATGTTGGGTAACAGTAGTGCACCCCTGCAGGGAAGTGATCTATTCGAATAGCCGTGTCCACGGTAACAGGACGCTCGGAGTTGTATCCGGATCTATGACAACTACAACCTGATGATGATGCTTATAAAACTGATACTACTGCTCTCGGGATCACTTTATCGCGGGACAGTCGAGAAAGGATCTCAGGGCGTTGCTGTTATACAACCACTATTGTATGTTACTATATTCTATTCTCTTCTGAAGCTGCAAGATTGCTTGAAGATGCTAGTCTTCGATAGGCTAGGCTTCTCGCCCTCTACTCTGGCATTCTGCAGTTCAGTCCAAAGATATAGCCCCATTCCTTTGATACAAATGCATATTAGTATAGTTCTGATGTGAGTCTTGCGAGTACTTTGGATGAGTACTCACGGTTGCTCTGCTATTCTTTTCCCCATATCCAATTGATGATACATCAGACGAAGGAGCCCATGAGCAGGAGATCCCCGGAGTATTCTACTACGACGTGGAGATTCCCGATGACCAGGAGTAGTTTAGGAGGCTCCCAGGCAGGAGACCTTGCCTCTTTCGATCAGAGTCGTTGATTGTTTTTGCCTTCTTAAGGCATTTGTTTAACTTTGTGTCTGTACTCAGATACTGTTGTTGTTTCCGCTGACGCTTGACCCCGAGCTTATGTATTCGAGCCCTCAAGGCCCCTGGCTTGTAATATAAAGCTTGTTTTATTTTATTTGTGTTTAGTGTTGTGCTGTGATATCTTCCCGTGAGTCCTTAGGCTTGATCGTGTGCATTTGCGTGTATGATTAGTGCACGATTAAGTCGGGGGCGTCACAATTGAGTTCGAAAATGTTGTTGCCCACGCATGGCCAGCGTGGGACGAGGTCACCCTGGCCCATTTCCACGAGATCGATGCCTCCAATGCCGCTGCCCGTGCATCGCCGGCGTGGGACAAGGCCGCCCTGGCCCATTTCCACGAGATTGAGGCCTCCAGTGTCGCTGCCCATGCATGGCCGACGTGGGACGAGGCCACCCTGGCCCGTTTCCACGAGATTGAGCCCTCCAATGCCGCTGCCCGTGCATGGCCGACGTGGGATGAAGCCGCCCTGGCCCGTTCCCACGAGATTGAGGCCTCCAATGCCGCTGCCCGTGCATGGACGACGTGGGATGAAGCCGCCCTGGCCCGTTTCCACGAGATTGAGGCCTCCAATGCCGCTGCCCATGCATGGCCGACGTGGGACGAGGCCGCTCTGGCCCGTTTCCACGAGATTGAGCCCTCCAATGCCGCTGCCCGTGCATGGCCGACGTGGGAGGAAGCCGCCCTGACCCGTTTCCACGAGATTGAGGCCTCCAATGCCGCTACCCGTGCATGGACGGCGTGGGACGAGGCCGCCCTAGCCCATTTCCACGAGATTGAGGCCTCCAATGCCGCTGCCCATGCATGGCCGACGTGGGACGATGCCGCCCTGGCCCGTTTCCACGAGGTTGAGCCCTCCAATGCCGCTGCCCATGCATGGCCGACGTGGGATGAAGCCGCCCTGGCCCGTTTGCACGAGATTGAGGCCTCCAATGCCGCTGCCCATGCATGGACGACGTGGGACGAGGCCGCCCTGGCCCGTTTCCACGAGATTGAGCCCTCCAATGCCGTTGCCCGTGCATGGCCGACGTGGGATGAAGCCGCCCTGACCCGTTTCCACGAGATTGAGGCCTCCAATGCCGCTGCCCGTGCATGGACGACGTGGGATGAAGCCGCCCTGGCCCGTTTCCACGAGATTGAGGCCTCCAATGCCACTGCCCGTGCACGGCCGACGTGGGATGAAGCCGCCCTGGCCTGTTTCCACGGGATTGAGTGTGACGCCCCCGGCTCGACCGTGCACTAATCATACACGCAAATGCACACGATCGAGGTCAGAGACTCACAGAAAGATATCACAACACAACTCTAAACACAAATAAAAGTCATACAAGCTTTATATTACAAGCCAGGGGCCTCGAGGGCTCGAATACATAAGCTCGCGATCAAGCGGAAGCGGAAGCAACATAATATCTGAGTACAGACATAAAAGGGAAACAAGTTTGACTTAAGAAGGCTAGCATAACAGCGACACTGATCGAAAAGGCGCAGGCCTCCTGCCTGGGAGCCTCCGAATCTACTCCTAGTCGTCGGTCTCCATGTAGTAGTAGGCTCCACCGGTAGGGTAGTAGTAGTCGGCGGGATCAGCTGGCTCCTGGGATCCATCATCTGATTGCAGCAATCGGGTATAGGGGGAAAAGAAGTAGCAAAGCAACCGTGAGTACTCATCCAAAGTACTCGCAAGACTTACATCGGAACTATACTAAGTATGGATCGGTATCAAAGGAATGGGGCAATATCTTTGGACTAAACTGCAGAAATGCCAGAATAGAGGGGGAGGCCTAGCCTATCGAAGACTAGCATCTTCAGCGTCTTGCAGCATTAGAAGAGTGCAGATTAGTAGCATAACATAAAGTGACGAGCATGTAGAAGCAAAGCCCAGAGATCCTTCCTCGACTCCCTGCGAGAAAGCGATCCCGGAGCTTATAGTTAAAGTAACATGTATTCAGTTTAAGTTGTAGTAGATCGGGATACAACACTGAGCGTCCTGTTACCGTGGACACGGCTATTCGAATAGATAACTTCCCTGCAGGGGTGCACTACTGTTACCCAACACGCTCGATTACATCTGCCCGGACACACTTGCTGGGTAATGCCCGGCCTCGGGTAATCAACACGACGCAGTCCTACCTAGGCTCGGCAGAGAGGTCAGCACGCCGGTCTAAATCCTAAGTGTGAAGGGGTCTTGGGCCATCGCCCTTTGCACTCCTGCACGTTGCGTGGCTGGCCGGGGCCCAAGCGCGACTGTGGAAACACCACAGACGTAACCAGCTCACCCCAACAATCAGCCCGCATCTCTGAGATGTGACATCTGAAGAGCTTTCGGCTGATACATACGACGTAGAGGGTCCCATAACCATTATCCCACGCGGTGGTAGTGCGTATATGGCCAGCGGCCAACTCAGATCAAATACCCAAATCCGTTAGTGTGTTGGGAGCTCGCGGTGACGATCAGTACTCCTGTCGTCCCGTCTCGAGGAAGAGCAACAAGGGTCAGGCCCATCCCTCTCTAGGGCGGTCTTTGCCTGCCCGGCCGCGCCTCGTAATTATCTCGCGGGTACCCTCCAGGTCAACCCGACTCCACATTTCCCGCGGGTACCCCTCGGGGTCGACCCGCCTGCAACAAAGGTCTGAGATAAAAGTCATGGTAACCGTGTGTCCAAAACATCAAAGGGAACCCGAGGAGTCACCCTCGATGGATTCCCACTTGATGTAATCCATTAAGGAGAACCAGGAGGAATCACCCTCGATGGTCCCCACTTGAGGGGTTGCACGACCGAGTCATCATCGGGAAGGGGAGAGCGAGGAATCACCCTCTGCAGTCACCACCGATGTGCTATACTACAGAGATATCATCAGGAGTGCAGTACGAGGTATCACCCTCGGCACTCGATAGTAGCCATGCAGAGTCGTACAACTAAGGGGGTGTGCGGTGATGTGACGGTCTCTGCACATCGATCACAAAGATCGAGGCACTGGTAACAAAGCGGGGCAACAGGGACAAGGGTGAGGGGTCACTGATGGATCACTAACCAACCTATTCTAAGCAGTTTAGGATGACAGGTAGAGTAATAACAGCAGGTTACAAAAACAGGCTATGCATCAGAATAGGAGCAAGCAATTACAGTAGCAAATTCTAATGCAAGCAGGAGGGAGAAAGAATAGGTGATATAGTCATGCGTCAAGGGGGGGTTGCTTGCCTGGAAGCTCTGCTGAAATGGTCTGGTCGTCGACGACGTAGTTGTACTCAGGAGGGTCGTCGATAGCCTCGGGGTCTATCGGGAGAGAAGGAGGGGGAAGAAACAATAAATACACTGCAAACAATGCAACACAAATGCATGACATGGCAATATGCAGTGCTAGGGGTGTTCTAATGCAGTGCTAGGTATTTTGGTCGGAGCGGGAAAATATCCGGGAATATTTTCCCAGCTCCGAACACTATTCATTTAGCGGTTTTGGTAGCAAATGTTCAACGTTCGGTGTGTTAGAGACATGTGACAGGTATGTGGAGGGCATATTCAGATTCGTCATATTTTTCTGATTATTTTTCATATATAAATTATTTTCATCCGAGTTACGGTTTATTTTATATGATTTTTCAAAGATTTAATCATTTTCTGGAATTAATTATATTTCGAAAATATTAAATACTAAATTGCTATGGGTACACAGAAGTGTACCCAGAGTGTTGCCTATGTGGCTGACTGGTGGGCCCAGTTGACTGGGTCAACTGCCCAGTCAGCCACCAGTCAGTAGTGGCTGACAGGTGGGGCCAGAGGGCCTAGTCAGTAGCCCAGTCAGCAAAACCTATCCAAATGAACAGTACATTGTGGGCCCCATATGTCAGTGTCACATATTTAACAGACAAATAAATAGGTTAATTAGATGGGGGGCCCACATGTCATAGGCATGTTTTAGTGAGGGTTAATTAGATAGTGGGGGCCACTGTCAGTGTCTACTAGTGTTAGTGTTAGTGTTAATTAGGGGATTAGCCCTAAACTAAACACCTGCCATGCGGGGCCCAGTGTACAGGGCGCAGGCGACGGTGGCTAACGCCGACGACCACAGCGGGCGGCGGCGGTCGCGGAACTCGCCGTTCCGGCGACCAAATGTCGCACGGAGACCACCTACAGAATGGGCGCAACGCGGCGCATCCACCTGAGCTGGCGGTGTGAGCTAGGGCGGACGGGGTTGACCGCAGCGACGGCGTTGGGCGGCGGCAGTGGCACGGCCTCGTCTGTACCCGAGCTACGGGGCGCGGAGAAGATAGGGGAGGGGTCGCGGAGGACCAAGAGCTCACTGCGAGGGAAGGGGGGACTCAGGGGAGCCGGGGCTGCCGGAGGTGGGCGAATCGAGCGACGGACGGCGGCCATCCAGTCGGGGACGATGGGCGAAAGCGGCTGCTCGGGGACGCTTCTGCTCAGGACGACGCGCTTGGATGATGTAGCGGTCGCCGGCGATGCTCCATGACCCAATCTCAGGGCTTGGGGAGGCTGGTGGCCGCGACGGCGTCGAGGGGCGGCGACGGAGAGCTTCGGGCGGCAATGACAGCGAGGGAAACGGCGCGAGGGAGAAGAGAGGGAGGGCTAGGGTTTGTCGGGGGAGCGAGGGGGAGTCTTCTAGGCGCGGGAGAGTCCTCGGATGGCTGCCCCGTGGCCATCGGCGCCGTGGACGGGGCGCGCGCGGCCACCGAGCTCCTGTGAGCAATAGGAAGAAGAAACAGGGGGGGTTGGGCTGGGCTGCACTGTGCACTTGCGGCCCAGTCCAACAGTGGGGTTTTTCTCTTTTCTTTTATATTTTCCGTTTTCTTTATTTCTATCTGTTTTACACTCAATTTTTGCTACTAAACGATTTTAGTTGGTTATAAAACGTGGCACATAAATCAAGCACTACATTACCAGGTTGCACAAAAAGTTTGGGGCCAATTGGAACTGTTCAAATTTAGTTTTGAATTTAAATGGGTTTAATTAATGATGTTGGTCCAGTTTTAAATATATTAAGGGCATTTTAATAATTCAAATAATGTTGGTTTTATTTTTATAATTGCTTTGGGATTATTTTCCATATTATGAACTATTTTGTTTATAAGTTTGAAGTTTTTCTAAATTCACTTGTTATTTGAATTTTGAATTTGAGTTGGGTTATTTCTTAATTGCATTTCTTAGGATTTAATGATGGTGACTTGGCATCATTAGTGTGAGGTCACTGTAGCATGACACTGGGGGTGTTACATTGAGGCCTCCAATGCCACTGCCCTTGCATGGCCGACGTGGGATGAAGCCGCTCTGGCCCGTTTGAGCGAGATTGAGGCCTCCACCGCAACAGCAGACACAAACCCTAATCCAACTCGATCCAGTCACGCAGAAGACCTATTGGCACTTTGGATGGGCAAACCAACAAACACCAAGGCCAAGCGGCGTAAGCACCCACTCATGAAGCAGAAACCACATGATCGATCGATCGGAACACGACCGATTACACTGTGCTCCTCCATGTACCAAGGTCAACACACCATCAATGTTTTCTCTCCTTTGGCCTCTCTGTCACCTGCGATCCATCTTTAGGTAGGTGTGATGCCAACCTGGAGAGACTCGCTCGATCGGCGTTCTTCTCTTCCATCGGCAAGGTTCGATGCATGTATCGACCGTACATTACATACATATATACACGTACCGAATCGAAACATGCATGTGCGGGGAGAAATAGTATGGACTTAATTTCGTAGGCGCGCCGCATGCATGGATGGTTGGCTTGTTTCTTTGACTGCATGCATGCATGCATTCATGGAGGTCGATCGATCTCGACGGATCATGGATCTTCTTCTTGTTCCTGTGCCCTGCATGCGCACATGCAACGCATGCATCGGCATTGCCTGTAGCTACTTCCTAGTCCGAACCCGTATGCGTGCTTCGCCCATCTTTTTTCCTTGCTTGTTGCTTGGTGTCATGGAGCTGCACAAGATCTTCTGACATGCATGCAGCGATCGACGAAGCAGACGCACGTAGCACAAGGAGGAGACTGAATGGTTGGTGCTTGCTCAAAATTGCATGCGCAGTAAAAAAAAACTGTAATAAAATGCTGGATGTCTCGATCGCCGGAGTAACCCAACAGGAAGCTCTGCGAGCGGAACGGCGCCTGCAGAGGCCGGAGATGCATGGATGACAGTGCTGGATGGATCCATGCACGCGTGACATGAGATGAGCTTAGCTGGAGACGCGCTTGCATCGCCCTCTGTCTCGCCGCATTGAATGGTCTCTGAGCGTCACCGCGTGAGGTGGACGCCCACACAGGAGGAGAGGTGGAGAGGCTGGGGCTGGGGCTAGCCGGTCCGGCCGGCCCGGCCAGCATTTACTAGGTTCATGCCTCCCTCGCATCCATGGGTCGACCGGTCACCCAGCGCAACCACGCGATCGAGGCTCCACCACCGGCAGCCGGCCGCGCCGGGGAGGAGGGTGGGGCCTACGGTCAGGGACCCCGGCCGAACGGCAACGTGATCCCGGTGCTGGATCGCCGTTTCAATTCTGATGGATGGAGACCTCTCATTCGTGTTGATCATGGCGATACAAGACAATGTCAAATCCTGATGGTCGTCACATCTCCATCAGTGTAGTAATGTATTAACGACCGGGCCGAATCGTTTAGTACTAGCTCTCTCTTGGTCTGAATAGAATGGACTTGCGTTGTACGTTGACTCTGATCTCTTCAACTAAGCAAGCTCCTGATGACTCGCTCAAAGTTGGGAGGATTCTTGGTTGCATGGGCAGGCCGGCATTGACTCGACTCGACTCGCTTTGACGAAACGAACAAAGCATTTCCAAGACGCACGTACTCCCATCTCCCATGCATGCACAGTACTCCCTCCGTTTCTAAATATAAGTCTTTGTAAAGATTCCACTATGGACCACATACGGATGTATATAGATGCATTTTAGAGTGTAGATTAACTCATTTTGCTCCGTATGTAGTCCATAGTGAAATCTCTACAAAGACTTATATTTAGGAACGGAGGAAGTACTATATGCTGCTGGACTTGTGCCTTGGTGAATTCAATGGATTCCCTGGAAGAGGTCAAGTGATATCCCTCTCACATGACATGATCAGTGGCAACATGAATGAATGATCAACACAGGTCAATCCACCTGACCTGATCATTACCTACTACGTCAATCCACCGGAAGGTCAAATGTCTCGTAAATGCATAGAAAAAGAAACAGTACCGGTACATGAGATTAATGCAACCGCTCAACCCGTACGTAATCGTCCAGCATGGAAGAGCCTCTACTCTACCCCCATGGAGCACGGCAAGCAGAGATCCCAGACCCGGTCACGCACCGTGCCTGCATGGAGATGGAGGCGCAACTCATCGTCAGGAAACCATCCATGGAAAAAATACAGAACAAGCAGCAGAAACGAACGAAGAAAGGGACGAACCACACATCACACCATCAAAAGGCTGCTCTCTCTTCCACGCCACTGGCCACGTCTGGACCCGTCGCCGTCTTCAGCCACTGGAATTCGCCTCCGCCGGCGAGGCGGCGATCAAAGTACGCCATGACCACCACCCCAGCGCCGCACGAAGGTGCTCTGCCTCTGCCTGCGAGATTCACCTTCTTCTCATCTCATCAAGCCACCACGTACTGTACTACAACTTTGGCCATCCCACACGCACACGTACTCACCACTGTCACGTTGCATCGATCTCCGGGAACGCGTGGACGGACGGATGGACCCGGCGCAATGATCAAGCACCTGGCCTGCCTGCTGGCTGCTGGAGCGACGGGACAGGCGCACATTTACAATCATGGGCCCGCCCACAGCCACCCAGCTACGCCCGGCCAATGCCAGGTCTTTGTTTCATCAGTCTGCGTCTTCCTCTAATTTTCTGCACAGCAAGAGCAAAAGGCGTTGATTAGTCTCTAGTGCCATTTATTAGGGGGTCAACTGCTACCTCCTCAACCAAGATCCTCCTCCTCCTCCTATATGGGTTGGGTTGGTAGATTTGGTTGGTTTCCTTCGTACTCTTGTGATAGTAGTAGTAGCATAGGAGTATACACTAGTACTCTTGTATTGTGTTGTGGCCAGCTCAACGATTCGAAAACAGGTCGAGGGGGAAAACAAGAAATACAAGACCCTACCACCAAATTATTTTGAAACACCGGCCCCGGACCGTGCCATACCAGCTACCGGCGCATGGTAACCCGATTTCGACAGGGGGGTTTGGATCTGGCTGGTTCCTTTTACCGTTGGTTAACGCCCGGTTTCATCGGGTCTCAGTTCAAATTCAAATTTCCCGCTCAATTTTCATACCAATGGTTATCTACTCTACCAGGATGGCGTGTATCAACCGCCGGTAGTTTTTATCAGTGGCAGTAACAAAGTCACTAGCTGAAGAATGTAGTAGTAGTAATTGTGTAGCACAACACAGTAAAGATCAATGTCGACGCTTCTTTCATTGCAGGCACGGGTTTGGCTGCGTTGGGAGCGGTTGGCAGGGATTGTTTTGGTGATATTGTCTTCTCTGCGGGTTGTCGTTTTCATGGATGCTCAGATGCAGAGGAAGCTGAAGTCCAGGCCCTATCTTTTGGCCTCAACCAGGCTCTTAAGCTGGATTTGAACATAGTGCAGATGGAGACCGATTGCAGCGCTGTTGTGGCCGCTGTGAATGATATTAATGTTAGCAGGGCCAGCTGGTGGGCTTGCTATGAGAATTCTAAGGATATGATCAAGGAGTTTGGAGCTTGTTCTGTCTCCAAAGTCCAGAGGGAGAGCAATGTGGCCGCGCATGAGCTTGCTGCCTATGCTAGAGTGAATGGAGATTTCTTTCTGTTAGCTGATGTGCCACATGCTTTGAAACATGTATTTGCTTCTGATTGTAACCCGGTTTTATTGATATAAATGAAGCTCTCCCTTATCCTCAAAAAAAATTATATATATATATATATACTGCTGGAGGCGAAGGAGCCTATAGACAAATAAACAAACTACCTCTACTGTTACCTGTGTTACTGAGGAGCAATGGACTTGTCAGGATGTGCGTTGAGAAGTTATTGCTGGCCATTCGCTACGATTCCTTTTATTAAATCTCCCTCTTCCTTTCCCCTTGTTCGATTAAGTGCAGCAGGGCCCTAGCATTTAAGCTTTGGTTCACAAATTGTTCCTACAAACATGTCCTGTCAAGAAAACGTTCTTCTCATGCCATGCCATTACAGCTGACTTCAGCAGCACGACTGATGGGACTGTCCAACTGCATAACAACTTGTCGATGCATTTACCGCACGTAAATACTTCCACATTCCACAGAGAAAACAGAATTTATTGATCCGGGGGGCTGCTGGAGGCGCACCTGATCGACGAACGTAATTGCGAGTTATTGGCTATAGCAGTACAGAATGCTCCAGCACGTACACAACTCTCCCTCTGCAGATGGAAGAATAGTTTAACATCGGTCAGAACTCAGAAGTAACTATCCAAAAGATTCTTTTTCTTTTTCTTTTTTTTTAACTTGGAGATTTGGGTTGATAAGATCAACTAAGCGAGTGGTTTTCAATTAATAAAGTTGACGATGATTTATCAAAAAAAAAAAGCGAGTGGTTTGCAGGAACACCAGCTGTAGCTCGCTCACGGCACATTATGTGCGGCCGAAAAAGTAGCGTGTATATCTGCGCAGATGAAAAACGACAGCGGAGATAGTTTATGCACATTAAGTTCGTGTTTTGAACTAAATTAAAATGAGTATGCGCTTTTCATGCAAATTCTTGCCTAATCCGCTTCTTCAACTTTTTGCTCTCTAGTCGAAATTTTGCTTTCCTACATATATATGGTTGATTATAAAACTCGTAAAGGGGGAAATGGGTTAATACAGATATACCATATGCATTTACCCCACGTAAGAATTGCCACATTCCGCGGAGAAACAAGAATTGATTGATCCAGGGGCTACTGAAGGCGCATCTGATCGACGAAATGCTCCAGCTCGTACAATCCCCTCTGCAGAAGAAAAGAATAGTTACATTTGTCAGAACTCAGAAGTAGCTCTCCACGAGTTCTTTCTTTCGTTTTTGTTTGAAATTTGATGATTTGGGTTGATAAGATCAACTAAGCGAGTGGTTTGCTGGAGGACCAGCTGTAGCCTGCTCATGCGGCACATTATGCGTGGTCGACAAAACCACGCTTATATTTCTGCAGAAGAAAAACGACAGCATAAATAGTTTAATGGATATTAATTATTAAGCTCATGAAGGATAGCATTCCACGTATACTTTTTTTTAATACAAGCATGTGCAGATCGAGTAGGTATTCTAGGGGGCTTTGAGATGGTTTAATTAATTGTACACTCAATGCGTATGGTCTATTATGTGACACATAGTTAATTAAGTGTTCAATACTTATGATCTACTCCCTCCCTTTCGGTTTACAGGGCCTATCTCAAGAAAATTGTGACATGTAATACATTCTACTATGTAACATGTAGTACTAGTTCATTGTCATGGCATCCAGGTATAAGTGCTACCAACTCCTACTTGCAGGAAGGTGTATGTCTACTGACTTAAACATTCAATAGTATACAGTTGTACACGGAAATAATATTCGCAGACTAGGAAGCACAGGATCATTTACACCTCTAGGTCAGAAATTTTATTAAGATGTCCCCTGATGGTCATTGATTACCATATATTAACAAGCAAACTGCCTATGGGTATTAATGAACATCTATTGATAGTTTACTCCAAGAGTACGGAACTGTGTACCGGATTAAGCAACCTAGATGTACGGTATCTTTCTCCTTCAATGGATTGGCATTCAGTGCCGTTTCTTTATTTCTCTAATTTTCCCTTTAATTGCATACAAATCTATACAGCTTGCCGTGCACGTTTAGCAAACAGCAATGGAAATTTCCAGGTCAGGATTTGCAAGTGTGTCGTATTCGTAGGCTGTGGTAGGCTAGGTATACCAATCTGTTGGAAAGAGAAACCTCCAATCAACCCTAAGATTACACCAGGATGAAGGTGATATCTATCCTTCACGAGCAACCAACTTGTTCGAACGGATAAATTTCTCCCTTTCAAGAATTGAAGCGATGATGGAGCATAGGAATAAATCTAGAAAGTGAAACTGGTCTATTCTCCATCCCACTGGGTCACTGGGACGCCATGGCATCTTCCTCTCCATATAGTTAATCCATGGACGTCGTGCATGACAAGTAGCTCCTAATTATCATGACACATCCCTCTTCCCCTTGCTGATAATGGACTAGTAGAACAGAAGATGTGGTTGCCCTCTCTGCCTAGCATGACTGTCATGGGGGCCACAATCCTGAATTGTCAATCCTAATAACTTCTCAACAGTTCTCTCTTACTTTATATACGGCCGTCACCTTCTAACTAACGTGTCAGTGTCACAATCAATGCAACATTATACACAACCTGGCTGTAGTAGACCTTACAGAAACTACCACCAAATAAAGTTAACATCTGTACGTTTGCTGAATGAACTTTGGCTAAGATGTGTGTCATTTAAGAGCACCCTTCTGATGGTGTCATCTCACCATGGATACTAAGTTTTGATTAGATATACATGTGCAAGATATTGTCTCCTATTCCATACAAAATTATACTAGTATTACCAATAATGCCACATTGATATTGACATGTGGCACACACCTGATCACTGTATTATTATTGTGCTGGTTGAAGTAGGAGTGCAGATGCCAATATTATTATTATTTTTGTGATATAAGCTTCCTGTCCTAAAGAAGAATGGCATTTACATCAGAGGTGATTGCAGTTATTATAGTATGCCCTAGAGAGACAATGTACTGGCAGCAATACATTATGGCTATGCCCCCATGTCTCACTCCTGGACTTTTGGGGGATCAAGCACTTCACTACGCCATTTAACATTAGTATGTGTATTAATAAGGTCCTGTGTGTGTGCACATGTCATGTGCTCCTTTAAGGAATGGAATAGGATTTCAAGTCTGTGATTAAATGTTTGATGTGGTCAAAGACACCAGCCTTTAAAGAGAATCCTAACAAAAGGCACGCATGATGAACAATTTAACTTGGCAATATTTATAAGGGCTGGGCCCAAGCCTGTTGTCTTAACCACTAACAGCAAAGAAGTTCCACTTTTAGGTAATCCTTTAAGGCTAAATCAGCATGACACTTGAATGTCCAGCAAACATTTGTTTTAATGCCATAAATATACTCCAGGTATCATTGTCATATTCCTTCTACTCCAGCTTTGAATTAAGTAACCCCATAACTCAAAACACTGTTCGGCTCTAAAATAGACATAGGCTCAATTAATTGGGAGGTTTATCTGCATTTTCATTCATATTCAAGTTTTACAAGTACCTTTCCATGTTCCATGATCACATACATGAAAGCAGAAATATAATTAATCAGCACGCAGAATCGCAAAATTTTAGGTTGGAAGGAAGAAAGGCATGTTCATATGCTGACCTGATACTGAAACTTGTCTATCTTTGGACCTTCAAGCCTCCTTTTTCAGTACAAATGGGCTTTATTTGTCTTTCCATCACAAGTCAAACACAATTAAGATATACACCCTGCGAAAAATATAAATAGTTACAGAAAGAAGTAAAATTTACCTCCTAATATACAACAGAAAATATATAAATGAATAACTGCGAGTACATAGAGTATATATTAATAATCAAAAAGAGAAGACCTCACTCTTACAAGACACTCCCTCCTTTTTCATATCATTCTTACAACATCAAATACTCCACCTACTCATCTATCAAAATACTATTAAGGCACTATAATGAATTGTGAGTGATTTTAACACACATCTTGACTCTTGTTTAGAGCAGTCTAATCTTAAGTCAGAAGATGATGACAGGATCCTTTCAGCTCAACTGTATTGGACCAGATGGCCTGGATCATAAATGAATTCTAGACACAGAAATGTCATTTTCATTTACGAAAAAGATCAAGCTATCAAGGATCTGAGCTAGACCTGAGCATTTGCACTATAAAGATCAATCTTCAATCCTGATCCGTTGTAAACAGACTCCACGCTAGAATCCTGTAGGTGGGGGACTAGAGAGGAAGTAACAAACAACCAAACAAAATACAGCAAAAGAAACAGTGTGCATTTATGTAGTATCGGTGGCTCCGTGCTGGCCTGGGAAGTGGCTTAACACCTTGTCTTGAATAGTGGGCCAGCTACTTGCAGAATGGGGTCAGAGAGCACCTCTCCAATGGTCCCTGGGGGCTTATCAGTGCACCATTCAGTGCTCCCTTGTTACAGCCTGCGCCAATGTAGTACCAGAGTACACAGGCCAGCCTAGTATACAGAATGCATACTGCACCAAATATATTCAAACTTGCAACCAGCATGGTGACGTTACCCAAGATTCAGATGGAGATCGTATAAGCATATCAACAATATATAATGCCACTAAGATTTATTTTATCAATATATAAACTTGTGACCAGCATGGTGACGTTACTCAAGATTCAGATGGAGATCATATAAGCATATCAGCAATATATAATGCCGCTAAGATTTAATTTACCAATTTTTGTCAACCTAGTTTCTGCTTTCTTTTTCTCTCTACAAAGACAGATCACTGCAAGATATATACTTTTGTCAAGTAATGTAAAAGAATCCAATCTCCTACACAGCAGGCAATAGAATGAAGACCTTGAACAGATCAAAGAAATTTAATGTCAATCTATGGTACAATGGTACATTTATAAATTCGACAAACCAACCTGTTTCCTTGAGAATCTTCTCCAGCAGACATGAATCAATGGGAGCAGCAAACAACAGTACACGTCCCACTAATGAAACAACACTATTTTGGCATCACTGCGTGCAAAATATGCATGCCAAACTGCCAATCAGACATTATTCAGAAGTTTCAGATTACCACATTCTACGGAGATATGTTGATCGTACTGATGCACTTGCAGGTTCCATTTAAGTGAACAATTTACAAAATGGTTCCAGTCACAACAGACATATCTATAGAACCATTTGGTGGTTCGCCTTTTCTGAATACCCACAAAGAAGTTTTTAGACCATCTACACAAATTAACAATCTGCAAGATACTAAACTTATCTATACACAGTACAATGCATGATAAATTCAGTATGAGTAACATTTTTTTCATGGAAGGAGTACAAGTAGCATTGCTTTGATTCTAATTGTGATTCACTAGTTGATTATCAAAATTTAGATGGCGATAAAAAATCATCCTATTGGACCTCTTCAACTTCGTACCAATTGGACACTTCCACTAGTTGCCAAATTTCTTGAGAGGTAAACCGGACCTGCTCGATTCAGTAGGCTGGCAGAGGATTCATAATTCTAACATCATGTTAAAAAAATGCACAGTAGACCACTCAAAGATTATAACAATAGCAGGCAAAGATGCGCCCTAACATAATAAATGAATTCAGGGTATAGATAACTAACAAAAATTCAGGACAGAAGTCTACCATAGTGGACACATGAGATACTGGAACAATGCAGTTTGATTGTGTATGGAAAATTCCTAATTCCTACAACCCATTACCTTGTAAAAAGATCTCCATATTTGATCACCTTTCCAGCCAATCGAAGCTTCAGGCCAATATGCCGCATCTCATGACTAAAACTGCTAGACAATGAATTAGGAACAGAAGATTCTATCATCAGGTGGCAATGGCATGAATAGGTGAACAAATCGAAGGCAAACCATGACCATACTCCAAAATGCAGTGTGTGAGCAAAGAGGGCACCAGCATATATATTGATGTGGCGAATATGTTCTAATTTTTTAGAAGTGTAATTGCACCATCAGAAGTTGCTTCAACATAAAATTTGTATGACTGGAGAAGAAATTAGAAAGATACAGCTACATTCCCAAGCCCCCATCAACGTAAAAGATGAACCAAAGTTTTCCTCCGAGGGAACCTCTGCAGAAGCCGGAGCGACATCGAAAACCACTCAAAGATTATAGCAATAGGTAGACAAAGACCACTCAAACATCGTGTTAAAAATGCACAGCAAGACCACTCAAAGATCATAGCAATAACTAGACAAAGATGTGCCCTAACATCATAAACCAGGGTAAACATCACTAACAAAAATTCAGGATAGAAGTCAATACTGAATACACACGAGATACTGGAACGATAAAATTTGGTTGTATACAGAAAATTCCTAATTCGGTAATTCCTAAACAGTAATCCATTACCTTGTAAAAAGACCTCCAAATCTGGGCAGCTTTCCTCCAATCAAAGCTTCAGGTCAATACACTGCATCTCATGACTAAAACTGCTAGACACTGAATAAGAACAGAAGATTCCACTACCAGGTGGCAATGGCATATTGGCATGAATGAGTGAACAATTCAAAGTCAAAAGCACGACCACAAATCTCCAAAATGCAGTATGTGAGCAAAGCAGGCACCAGCATATATATTGACATGGCAAATATGTTCTTATTTTCCAGAAGAAAGTGTCACAAAATTGCACCATCAGAAGTTGCTCCAACGCAAAATTTGTATGGCTGGAGAAGAATTAGAAAGATACAGCTACATTCCTGAGCTCCCATCAATCAACGCACAAGATCAACCAGTGTTTTCCTCCGGGGGAACCGCTGCGGAAGCCGGAGGTTCGTCGAATCCTCGATCTCAATCGGCAAATGCGTGGCGACGATGACGATCCCACCCTTCTTGCGGTGTTCCGCTATGATGTACTCGAGCAGCTTGACACCCTCGGAGTCCAGCGCGACGGAGGGCTCGTCGAGGAGCCAGATCGGGCGGTCGATGGCGAGCAGCCTGGCAAGCTGCAGGCGCTTCCTCTGCCCCATGGAGAGCATCCTGGCCTTGTCGTTCATGAGCCTGCCGAGGCCCATGAGCTCGATGGCGGGGGCGGACCTGCCGTGCTTGCCCTCGAGGAGCTCGAACCACTGGACGTTCTCGAGCACGGTGAGCTTCTCCTTGACGGCGTCCTTGAGCGACATCCAGTTGAGCTGCAGCTTGTACTGCTGGAAGACCCCTGGGGAGGTGACGTCGTGGCCGTTCCAGAGGATCTCCCCGGCCGAGGGGCGCGAGAAGCCGGCGAGCATCCGCAGGAAGGTGGTCTTGCCGGAGCCGTTGGCGCCCGTGAGTACGAGCGCCGTGCCGTCGTGGACGCTGACGTTGATGTCCCGGAGCACCGTCTGCGCGTTCCGCATGCAGGAGACGGCGTTGAGCATGAGGCGCGGCGGCGGCGGCCTCAGGGCCGGCATCTCTGCTGGATGGCGAGCGGCGTGGGGGATCAGGTCGGGTGCGCGGCCGTGGTGCGGGAAGGACCGGTGGAGACGCGAAAGCGAGCGCAGCGGCGGGCGGGGGTGGCCGCCGCGGCAGCGTGCGTGGGAGTGCGGCGGCGGCGGTGCGCGGAGAGGTGGAAGCGGGGGGAGACGCGAGGGTTGGTTGGGCCGTGCCGTGAGGACAACGTGACGGGCGATACGGCCTGGGCCTACGCTGGCTGATGTGTGCTGGAAGGGAAACGTGGAGGCCCGTGGATGGCGTTTGGGGGAATGGGCCTAAATGGTCCTACGGCCTCGTGAAATGGTAACAGCATTTCTGAATTGCTAAAAAAAAAAAAAGCATTTCTGAAAGCCTAAAAAAACAGCATTTCTGAATTCTCTGCGTAAGAAAAAGCATTTCTTTGTTCTTTTTTATTTTTTGCGCGGAGGAAAAGAGCATTTCTAATACACATACACTTCAAAATCAGGTAACTCCACAGTTCAACGAGAATCCGTAAGCTCAAGGTTAAGATAGAACCATAAGACGATGCGGTAATGCCACCCATAGGCTCAAGTCCGAAAATCAGGTAACTCTTTTTTTTTGCGGGGAAAACTAGGTAACTCTACAGTTCAATAATGCATAACGGCTTCAGGAATCAGGATGGGATAATGGGGCACATAGATTAGGGTCGCGCGAACCAGCTGTCCATCAAGGCTTGAAGAAAGCTGCCGCTAGCTCATTCACGCAAGAGCATCTACAGCCGGACTTTGCAAATCCGACTCCTCAAACGCTCGCGGACGCGTCGGGCACGTCCGCGGACACTGACCGGTCACACCTCAAATAATGCATTCCACATCCGAATACCTCAAATTAGAAACCTCAAATCCATATTATTACATGCAACGTAAACCGATCTTTAAGCGGAACTAGTCCGGTTCCGCCGTGCCCATGTCCGACGGCAAGGTAGAGTAGGGCATGGGACACGAGCCGGCTCACGGGACTCAAGGCGCCGCCGTCTCGCATGCCCTACTCTTCCTCGTCGGAGCCCGTAACCCGGACGGTGCCTGTGGACGTCAGGTCGATGATGGATCCGTCCTGGGACGAGCCGACATCCACCACGACGCGGTTGCGGCGCCCGGACTGCACCATACGGGGCGCCGGAGAATGCGACTCCGCCTCGCCGACGTCCGCCGCCGCGAGGGCTGCCGCCGCATCCCGCGCCCGCTCCCTCGCGCGCCGGGCACGCCGCGCCATGTTTGCGTCGGACGACAATCATGGCGCGTCCTGCTGCTCCGCGCGCCAACGGAGGGGTTGCGCGTCCGCCACCGCGTTCGGCCGCCAGGTGGACCGCACGCGTCCGGTGAGGCAGCGACGGCACACCGAGCGCCGGATCCATGCGCCATTTGGGCGGACGCGATGGATTCCTAACGGAAGGAGTCCGCGCACTGCCTAGCACGGGCCTCGTCCCGGGAGCGGCGGAGCGCAAGCCGGACGGCCATTTCCTCCTCGGGGCCGCGTGGGATGAGCTCGGGTTCGACGGATCTGGAGGTGAAGGACTCGGATCCGCTGCCCGCCATGCCGGGGATGGCCGGAGATCGGTGCAGGTGAGCTTGGGTGGCGGAGGGGAGTGGAATGAAGTGGCTAGGTTTTGGTCTGGCGACCGTATTGGGAGGAATATATGTGGGGTCGAGGCGGGCCAGCGTGGCCAGGCCGACGTGGCAGGCGTGCCCGCGCGCCCCCATATCACGTCGGCCTGGCCCGGACGCCCCTATATCCGCCTCATATTTGGGCTGGATATGGAGGGTGCCGGTCAGCCTGGTCATTTGAGGCGCCCGGCTGGGTCGAAATTTTGTAACCGGTCAGTGACCGGACGGCCCGCCCAGACGTATGATGTGGGTTTGAGACGCCCGGTTATAGATGCTCTAAATCACGCTTGGTCAACTTTGGATATCTCGCAACTGTTCTGTGCTGGACGAGACGTGACCATGGCACCATGCATTGCATGCATGGTCGTTGCTGGCTGGATTGACTGCTGTGTCCATTTTCATGCATGCATGGGGCCTGAGACGCTCAACGAGAATCTCCACGCTCGGACGCTCTGATGATCCGTCGAGTTGGCTTCGAGCATGTGGCTCAATAATTAATCCATCCATTGCAATGCAAAGGCGAGGAGTGTAGGTCAATTAGGGCATCTCTAACAGCAACCCGTAAATTTCCTCCCGCATCCGTCCGCGGACAGAGGGATCAGTCTACGGACATGGATGGGGGAGGACGCCATCCAACGCTAGCCGCATACATTTCAAACCCTTTTTCAACAAACCGGATGAAATTCATGCAAACACGGTCGGACTTCATACAAACAAGGCGGATTTCGTACAATTACGACGGATTTTCATTAGATTTCGAACAAAAAAAACCTATCCTACACAGCGGCGGTGCCCGGCGTCCGAGCCCGTGTCGTCCTCCATCCGCCGTCTTCATGACCACCGGCGATAAGACCCACGAAGTGAAGGTGTGATCTCCGGCAAAGAAGAGTAGAACACGGGAGACGGACCGGCCCACATGGGACACCGGGCCCTGCCGCCTCCCGTGCCCTACTCATCATCGGAGGAGTCCGCGACCTGTCCGTCGCCGATGGACGTGAGGTCCACGATGGAAATGTGGCGCCCGCGTTGTCGTCGTCCCACCGGGCCGTCGGATAGTTTGTCGGCGGCACGTAGGAGGCGCAGCTGGCGTTGTTCTCCTCCGCGATCGCCTGGAGCTGCGCCTCGGCGGCGGCTTGAGCGCGGAGGGCATCGTAGATGGCACGCTGCTCCGCGACGAAGTTGGGGTTCGCCACGGCCTCCTCACTCGCGCGCTCGCCGTAGATCTGGCCCTCCGCCAGCCACTGCTGCTCCAGGAGGAACAGGTTGTACCGCTGTTCCTCCTGCGCCTGCCGGAACGCCGACAAAGGCGACGGCGCAGGCTGCACCTCCGCCATGGCGGCGTTGTAGTGCGTCTGCGCCTGCTCCATGGTGAAGCCGGCGTGCACATGCATGCGCGGGAGCCAGGGCGGTGTCGTCGGAGCCTGTCTCCATCGTGGGGTCGTCGTCGTCGGAGACCTCGGGCGAGCTGCCCGGCAAGCCGGCCTCGATCTGCCTGGCGCGGCGGCTCTGCCACGCTGCGGCAAGGGCGGCCACCGCGTGCTTCATCTCAATGGAAAGGCTCTCCCATAGAGCTTTGCCGCCTGCAGTCATGGCGGATGCAGTGCAAGGGGAAGTGGATGGGAGAGGCTTGTGTTGTGTGGTGGAGTTAGCCGGGCGTGGCCGTGTTTAAATAGCGGCTTCCGGTGAGGCCAGGCGTCCGGCTGCGTCAATGCGCGGCGCCGGAGTGGGTTTCTCGGCCGGCGAGCCGACTTAATGGCGGCATACGGACGGACGGGACATTGAATGGGCATGGCAAATATCCGTCCCGTCCAGTCCAGTCACGCGTCTCCGGCATTGAACAGGCACGGACACCAGAGACGCTTGAATGGCGGAGGCAGTGAGAGGCCGCGTCCGCCCTAAGCCGTCTTCAATGTGCAACGGCGCGCTCTACAACGGCATGAATGCGGGCAGCAGGCGCCGGGCGAAATCGCGTCCGGACCGCCCCATGGACCGATACAGGACCACGGAAGCCAGACAGCGTGGTCCGGACGGTCGGGAGGTTTGCAGGGGAGATGCCCTTACCCGACCGGCCGTTGGAGGGAAATCTATCGGACAGTGGTACACCTCGCGCTCTGCTGGCTGTTCTCCTGTACATGTGTTTGTGCAATTTGGCCGTTCTATATCTCTAGTCGTCGGAGACGAACCACTCACATGATACACGTACGCCAAGATGCACTAGCCAGTAGTGCCACCGACAACCCGGGCTTGAGGCGCAAAATCTCGATCGGGCGCCTAGCTGGCTGGCCAATGCAGAACACTGCATAGGAGAAGAAGAGTGGACTTTTGATTTTTTTTATTTTTTTATTTTTTTTTGAGGATAACTACCTAAACAGCCAACACATCATAGCATCAGGGTGCAAAGATGCTCCGGCACATTCGCAATGATTAGCGACTCCTCTCCTCGTCTTGCCGTGGCAGCCAGTTCATGGGCTAACTTGTTTTTGCTTCTGGGTATGTGTCTGATGCAGACATCACTGAAAGCCAGGATCGCATGCTTTAACTCACTGACGACAGAGAACAGCCCCGATCGGTTTGGGATCCCGTGATCTAATACTTTTGATGCTTGTTTTTTTCTAAACGAATACAGACGTTGATGGTCACATATACACACATACATAATACATTAATTTCTATGAACACACGTACACATATTCTATCTCTATGAGAATCTTCAAGAGACCGAGCCCATGAATCCTGAGACCGACAAAGTTACCATAAACGCCTCGCTATTGGCAGAAACATCGCCTTCCACTGAAGTTGAATCCCTAATAGGCTGATGATACAATCAACCTTCTAACCATCCAAACACAAACTGGTTGGGCAGTATCCATCAATTGGTAATTGGTTTGTTGGTCGAGTGAGTAACGTATTGGCCAGTTCTCTTCTTTGATGCTTACGTCTTTGCCGTGAACTTGCCTGATCCGCGTGCGCCCATGCATCGATATTCTGTTGGGCAGTATCCATCAGGGCTCGATCGTTGCGCTCGCTTGCTTGCTGGTGGCTGCTGATCGGCCACAAGATATATATACGACCTACTCTACGTTGTGTATATACAACTCTACGTCTGCGGTCGCCGGGCGAGCCACGAGTTCGTTCGTTCATTTGCCGGTAGCTTCATAGCTAGGCTGCGCTGCGTGCTTTGACTTGCCTCTCCCTCTCTTCTTCTCTGCTCTGGATGAGATCGACCGATGTGACGAACTAACGACGTACGCATGCGCAGCACCCACGTACGCCAATATTGCCATGGCACAGCACAACGCTACAAGAAGTGTATAATATATTCAAGTCACACACTCCCATAATCCGCCTTTTTTTTCTTTTGTAAAACTAACTTCAACTATTTGTATTGTATAAAAATACTTCAGAATTGAAGAGAAGTATCCAAATGACATGTGCTATTTTACAATAACCCATGCTTGTAGCAATGAAATACCACAATCTACCGGATATGATATATGAGAATTATAATTCTCTATGATGTGCCCTTTAAAAAACCCGAAATACCTTGCTTACGTATCATTGAAAAGTGCATTAACATAAATCCGGTAGTAAGCAGCAGATAAAGGTATGTAAACTATAAAAATGAGTCAAAATAGATTGGCCCACGCTATCACTTCCGTGTAATAACTTCACTAAGGGCGATCCTATTACCGGAATAGCGTCAGGTACACCTATCACAATTTTGACTGCCCAATAGACAATTTGATCCCAAGGCAAAGAATAACGAGTTACACCAAATGATGCAGTCAAAACAGCCAAACCACACCTGTGACCCAAGTTAATTCACGGGTTTTTTAAAATCCACTGCCTACCAACAATTTTTTTTCCGAGAGAAACACCCTAGCTTTGTTAGTAAAAGATCACCGAGTTTACATAGCCCGAGGGCTTCAAAAGCCATAAGCGGCGGCCTGGAACTAAAGCTAAGAAATTTCTAGCAATATTATGGGCATCTACATTCGCCTCCGCCGCTCATGACGGAAAATACATTTCTAGCTTCCTAATCTCCCTAATCTGCATTGCTGTTAGCCCTTTTGATCCTTCTTCTCTGCTTCGTACTACATATGCACAATCAGGAGCTATCATAGTCGTTCCTGCTTGGAGATCCTCCCTAAAACAAACAACTTCTTGACATGCCACAACTTCAACAAATTCATGATCCAATACTCCTTCCATCACCAATACACCCCCCCCCCCCCCAACAACGTCCATCGTACGTGTGCACGAAAAATACCCGCTGTTGCACTCTTTCTTCCAATTGTGAAATTGCACCATCCGCCTTACCTTTTACTTAACCTTGAGGCGGAGCCAGCTAGCCCTTTTTCCGTTCACGAGGAACAATTCCTCTCCTTTCCCTGGTTCGTCGAGTAACTCCAGCTCATGTAAGAACCTCTCTACGAAACGATAAGTCGCGAACAGACTCTAAATAACATTTTCGTGTATTACATCCCTTCTTGCCTTACAAGTAACCATCATCTTTGCATAAATTCTTTCTGATAGAACTTCATCCATCTCGAAAAGTCATTGTTTCGCCCTCAGCTCTCCACAACCCATAATTTGTTCATGTACATCCTCATCCACAAGAACACAAACACTCCTTACCATTCTACAATCAAGTAATGAGTGTCACAATGAGTCCTCAAACCATCCACTAATGTCACATGTACTATCTGATGCCATGTTTCTATGATATGCAACATTTCACGCTGGAAAGCCCTCTCTAGTTAATCTCAATGCAAACACCTTAACTTTCCGTGGTAATTTTGTGCTTCCATAACCTAGTCCATGCTTTACCATCAATTTCTGAATTTGATGCTCCCGCCGAACAGCTCGAATATTTATATACCACATCAATCAATTTTTGCCTTTGTAAATTGGAAGATTGGGATTAGTCCGCATTCCTAAATAAATCTAGTGAAAATCTGGAATTCCGGAATTTTGTTTGCATTCTTAAATAAATCTAGTAAAACATAGGGAATTCCGGGTCTTAATCTGTATTCTTAAATAAATATAGTAAAATTTGTAGAATTCCGGCGTTAATCAGTATTCTTAAATAAATCTATTACAAATCTGAAACTATGGGAGGTAGTATGCATTCTTAAATAAATCTAGCAAAAGTCGGAGAATTCTAGGAGTTAACTGCATTCTTAAATAAAATATAGTAAAAATCGGGGTATTCCGGGAGTTAATCTACACTTAAATAAATATAGTAAAAATCGAGGAATTCCGGGAGTTAATTTGCATTTTGAAATAGATCTAGTAAAAATCTGAAACTACGGGAGGTAGTTTGTATTCTTAAATAAATCTAGTAAAAATTAGTGAAGTCTGGAAGTTAATCTGCATTTTTATATAAATATAGTAAAAATCTGAAACTACGTGAGGTAGTCTCCATTCTTAAATAAATAAATGCAGTAAAAATTAGGGAATTCTGGGAGTTAATCTTCATTCTTAAATAAACTAGTCAAAATCTGAAACTACGGAAGATAGTTTGCATTCTTAAATAAATCTGGTAAATATCGGGGAATTCCGGGAGTTAACCTACATTCTTAAATAAAATAGTAAAATTAGGGGAATTTTGTGAGTTAATATGCATTTTTAAATAAATCTAGTAAACATCTAAAACTACGGAGGTAGTCTGCATTATTGAATAAATCTAGTAAAAATCGGGAAATTTCAGGAGCTAATCTGCATTCTTAAATAAATCTAGCAAAAATATGAAAGAATGGGAGTTAATCTACATTCTTAAATAAATATAGTAAAGGTCGGGTAATTTCGGCAGTTAATCTGCATTCTTAAATAAATCTAGTAAAAATTTGAAAGTACGGTAGATAGTTTGCATTATTAAATAAATCTAGTAAAAACCAGGAATTCCAAGAGTTTATTCGCATTCTTAAATAAATCTAGTAAAAATCTGAAACTACGGAAGGTAGTCTGCATTCTTTAACAGATATACTCCCTCCGATTTATATTAATTATCACTAATTTAGTAGTAAAAGTCAGGAATTCCAGGAGTTCAATTTAGGGGACGGAATTCTAGGAGTTAATCTGCATTCTTAAATAAATCTAATAAAAATCTGAAATTACGACAGAAGGTAGTCTTCATAATAAAATAAAATAAATCTAGTAAACATCGAGGAATTTTGGAAATTAATCTGCATTTTAAAATAAATATAGTAAAAGCATGGAATTACGAGAGTTAATATGCATTCTTAAATAAATCTACCCCCTCCATTTACTTATATAAGGCCTTATAGAATATACATTTTGCATCTATACAAGGCCACCAACAGTAATCGAGACAAAAATTAATGATGGTTTCTCATACTAGCAACTTGTTTAATACTTGTATGCATGCAATCATAATGACACTCAGCTGCTTGGTCCACTCAGTTTTCTTACATGCATGCGGTGTATTAATAATCACAGTGAACGAAAAGAAAAGTTGGGTCGCAAACCATCTATTAAATTTTACCTTGATATCTGTAATTTGAGTTTATGGCCTTGTATATAAAAATAGAGGGAGTAGTAAAAATCTGAAACTACGGGAGGTAGTCTGTATTCTTAAATAAATCTAGTAAAAACCGGCGAAATCTGGAAGTTAATCTCCATTCTTATATAAATCTAGTAAAAATCTGAAACTACGTGAAGTAGTCTGCATTCTTAAATAAATCTAGTAAAAATCTGAAACTACGAAATTACTACCTCCGTCCTGGTTTATTGTCCCCCTTCGTATTTTGTGCCAAATTTTGACCATAGATTTAACTAGCAAAATGTTAATGCATGTCACCAAAAATAATATCATCGAAAACTATGTTCGAATACGAATCTAATGATATAATTTTTATGACATGCATGAACATTTTATTAGTTAAATATTTGGTCAAAATTTGACACAAAATACAAAGGGGACCAATAAACCAGTACGGAGGTAGTAGTCTGCATTCTTAAATAAATCTAGTTGAAATCGGGGAATTTCAGGAGTTAGGCCCCGTTCGGAAGTACGCCAGCTTCCCGAAATAGCTGGCTTCCAGCTTCTCGCGTGGCCTCCAGCTTCTCGCTGGAGCTGCGATGCGTTCGGCTGGCGTGAGCAGCTGTATGTGGCACTTCGGGGTGGCAATCCCATGTAATGTCGAGGAACTCAGAAAACGTTTCGTGTATGTGGCACTTCGGGGTGGCAATCCCATGTAATTTCGAGCTGTGTGATTTGAGCGAGAGAAAACGTTTCGAGGCAGTGGCACTTCGGGGTGGCATTCCATGTAATTTCCAGGAACTCCAACTTCTCATTTTCACGAAGCTGGGCTGCCGCTGCTCCTCGTCTCCGCGGAAAATGCACATGTTCGATCCTCGTCTCCGCGAAGCGGGCTTCTCGAAGCTGGCGCGTTCGGCTGGCTTCACATAGCTATTTCTGGAAGCTGGCTCCTGGAGAGGATCCGAACGGGGCCTTAATCTGCATTATTAAATATATCTAGTAAAAATCTGAAACTACGGAAGGTTGTCCGCATTCTTAAATAGATCAGTAAAAATCGTAGAATTTCAAGAGTTAGTCTGCATTCTTAGTTAAATTGGAATTACATGAGTTAAATCTAGAAAGCTAGAATTTTCCTCAACTTCCTGGTTTAAAGTTTAATTTGCTCAAAAAAGATGTGAAGCTTTTTATGAGCATGGCGTATGCTACAACAGGTAGACCCAAAGAATTTAATTCAAAGAGTATACATGTCTACTTGCGAAAAAATAATAAAAAGTTCCTAGCAATATGCATATAACTAGGCATGTGCAAATCACTTGCAGCTAACCGATCAAGCTTGTGGTGCACGCATGTGAACTAATTGACATAGGGGGTTGGGCACCCCCATAGGCAAAGCTTAGCTATGGCGATTATTTGAAAAAAGAAGCATGCTCATTTGAGTTAATCCCCACGAGATAACTAAACTATGGATTCCCGGGATACGGTCGGCATGCACGCGGACGGTCGCTCGGCTCCGGGCTGGCGACCGATCGACCAGGATCCTTGTGCGCGCGCGCGCGTAAATAATCGGCGTGCAGATCCTCGGCGGAATCGCGATCGCCACGGGATCAGATTAGTTGCCACGGCCACGACGACGCCGACGACTCCATTAAGCCCGTGACGTGCCCGGCGGCCATTGGTCCATGGCCAGCACACTTTTGCGCCTCCATGATCGCGATGAACTGTAGCGTATCTCTTCCCCCCTGCACCTTTTCGCCATTACTGCTCGCAAAGTCCATCCCCAGCGAAAGCTCAGTAGTGGTTCGTACAGGAGCGCAGGTCTTTTTTATTCCTGAGCCCCAAGTATACGAGCCCCAACGACGAAAGTACCTTTCTACACCTGAGCTCATATGCTCCTGGTGTGAACAGTAAAATAAATAAAATAGAAAAACATTTTGAAAAATTTTGAATTTTTTTCTGGCATACTTTAAGAAATGTTTGTTGTGCATGCAAAATTTCATCACCAAATCACATTGGTGAAAGTCGTGGCAAAAAAAAAATAAAAAAATAAGAGCTCCAAAATGCGTTTGAAAGTAATATTTTTCAGAGCATCGATTTTTTTTTCTTACCACGCCTTCCACCAATGTCAGTTCGTGATGAAATTTTGCATGCACAACAAACATTTCTTAAAGTATGCCACAATTTTTTTTTCAGAATTTTCTGAAATATTTTTCTATTTTTTTTATTTTATTGTTCACACCAGGAGCATATGAGCTCAGGTGTAGAAACTCCACGTCCCCCAATGAGCTTACTACTCTACTTAAACGAAAAAGGTGTTCTAGTTTTTTAAAAAATGCCAGAAGATCCATGAATCTGCAAATTTTTATGAAAAAAAGTATACATAGGTTGGCTGCACAGAAAAGAGAAATGTCATTATCCATAAGAGCAAATAGTAGTGTTCCTGTTTGATACTCCCTCTCTTTTGGTTTGTTATAGGCATGCCCGCATTTCTAGATCACTAATTTAACCAACGAAATATAAATTATATGCCACCAAAAGTATATATACCATTAGAAACTTTTTTGAGCAGTAATTCAATGGTATACTTTTTGTAGCGCACAATGCATATTCATTGATCAGATTGATAATCTAGAATTACACGTGTCCCTTATAAACTGAAAGGGAGGTAATGTCGAACCACACATTTTTTTCCTACTCACAAATGAACGTGTATCTTTTCAGAAAACTTTGTAGATTCATAGTGTACTCCCACATATACATGTGGGACATTCTTTTAGAACATGTGCATATACAAAGTTGCAGTTAGAAAAGAACAGAAAACTGGATAGCTATCAGCCTGCCACGTTGTTATTGGCAGGAGAGGCTTACAGTAGGTGGAGTGTAGCTCTCCCTGTATCACCAGCCGGCTATGCATTCCAACTGCTTCTGCTGCTGCTGCTTGATTGGGCCCCAATCACCAAATAATATGCATGATGGCGATCGATCGATCGGTCACAATGATCGATCCGGAATTATTCTCGATCAAGAGACCATTACAACGATAAGATTCCTCCATTCCCAACTTTTAAAACGGGCGCCAGTGTCTGACAGACAGTTCACGCTCATGTACTTCTATTCATATCCACTCGCTGGAGCCGCAGCCGGAGCTATACATACGGGTCAGCACGAGCCGTACCCAGCATTCCATCCAGAACACAACACCCGCCTAGAAGCTTATCACTGCTGCTAGCCTGCTTCTCCTTGCAGTTTCTCATACACATGGAGAACACAACATCGCCACAATCTTCATGCATCAGCCAGCCAGCGGTGGTGGCGTCCATGTCGGCCGGCGAGAGCAGCTGGGCGATGCACTTTGCAAACTTCGTGGCATCAACAGACAACAGACAGGAGATGGATCACCAAGGAGGAGAGGCCTCTGACAGTGATTTCTCCTCTGGCTTCTCTTCCTCATTTGATTCCTTGGGTGACGGCTCCGACACCGACTCCTTCCTCACGTCGGACCTCATGGATGAAGACGATAAGGATGATTCTCTGCAGGACACTGCCTGTTCTTCCGCCGCTCGCCCTAAGGTTAGTAAGGGGAGAAAAATAACTTTCTCTAGTTAGTTATAGATAGCTTGATGAACAGCAGTACATATTTAGCCTTTCTTCTAGGTTCTAACATGATTATGATTTTTGTTGTACAGGTAACCAGCATGCATGATATGTTCATGAAGTCAATTCTAACCATGGATGCGAAGGACATGAACACCGCCCAGCTGGTATGTTCGAGAAGCAATCACTATCATCTCTTTCTAGCTTCCTTCAGACGTTGTTTAGATGTTATAGTATAAGCTTTTTCTTACAATTGTGTGTTCCTGAAATATTGCAGGCCAAGTATTTCCTCGATGCGGGTTCAAGGCAGCAGGCGACTGGTGCGGTTCCAGAAGTGATCAGCGGTGGAAATAGAAACGAGAAGCAGCTGCATGAGTTCAATGATCTGAGGAAGAAAGGGCTTTGCTTAGTCCCTCTCTCCATGTTGATAGATTACCTAGGTTGATTACTGTTCATGTACTGTAAGAACGCTGGTTCAGTTATATACAATATATATATAGTTCGTACATCACTCTCTTGTGGACTGTGTCAGCTGAGAACACTACTTCCATCATGCCGTCGAGCTGTCCAATCATGCCATTAATTAACTTATAAAAACAGGCATTCAACTATCAAGAAATAATAAACAAGAAGTAAGAAATATTCAAGTGCATGACAGTGAGGAAAACTTTGTATATAGCTTCAGTACATTGTATGTGTACAGAAACATTTTAAATGTCAAGTTGAGATACAACCCCAGTGCGACGTTCAAGTTGAAAACTTGAATGTAAAACGTATCTTACCTCAGCAGAAAGCTTGGGTCAGATTTTTACGCCGTCAACATTTTGCTGAAACGCAGGCATTTACCTAGAAATTAGTAGAAGATATCAGGTTAGTACTAGCATCAAGTGAAATATGTACTATGTAATTCTCAATCTTTCATCAATATAATCATTAATGAGCTGGCTCATTCAGTTTGCAATCTGAGTTTGTCAATCACATGGTCAAAAGATTCCGTTAAGCCTATATGCACACGTCAATGATGTGACCAGTAGGTAGCTACAAGTAAGCTGTAATACTCTTCTGACACAAAGCCTAATCTTTCTTTAATCACTGCTCACTAGAAAGTACCAGACGCCTGCGTAATTAATCAGAATAAGCAGAAGGGGTATCTCTGACTTTCTAAAAATATCAAAACTTACCAAATCAAAACAAGTTCTTTATTAGTCTGCTAGGAATAAGTTCTGTCAGTAGTATATTTACATGATACAGTCTTACGGAGGTTGCAACTAGCAACCCATTTCTCTAACAAAGTAAGAAATTTCCATGTGCCATCACAAGGAGGCAGTTAGCATCCAGTGGACCTTCAATACTAGACAACCATAAGCACATTCCTCAGATTCCTCCCAAATAGTACAAACGATTAGCATTTTAAAGGACAGGATTGTCGCAGGTATGTGATACTCATTCATCAAATTCTGGCTGGAAAAGTCACATTTATGTTATTTAGTACACTGACATTTTTTCTGTTCCATATGATACAATCTTCAGCGCTGCCAGGAAAGTCTCTTTCCATAGAATACAGCGGATAATTCTTAAAAAGCCCACTTGCAGGTCTGACTGTTATCCTTAACTCATCTTTAATATATGCTGAATTTTTCGATGACAACCTGGATATTGTAGAATGTAGATCGTAAGATAAGATTTAGTTGAAAAGTTCTTAGGATACTGGATCCACTTCTAAGACATCCATGAAAGGGATTGGTTGGTAAGTGTAGAAAGAGCGCAATAGTCTGAATCTGCTAGTACTTTTGGAGATATCGAGGGTAATGTCGACAGGATGGGAAAAACACGAAAGGACATCTTTAAAAAAAACTCTAGATGTTATTCAAAATGTACTTCAAGGTTGAAAACATCTAGGTAAGAACATTGAGCAGTTCGGTGCCGCATCATTATCAATCAAGGTTGGTCTGGGGAGCACAGAGCAGAGCAGTATGAGATGACAACTTCTGAAGTAATCCTTGTAACAACCAAGCGAGTACCATTTACAGTAATTTGACATTTGGGGATACCGCGAGCATAAAACAAGACCTATTGACAATGCCCCTAATCACCACTCATTAAAATCAAAAGGTGCACCTAAATCCATGTGCTGTTAGTTAAGTCAGCATGATGGGCAGAAGCAGAAGAAAATATTTCTTTAAACTCCAGATGCTGTTCAGAAGGCATTTCAAGGTTGAAAACATCCGGCTAGGAACATTGAGCATTTCGGTGTTGCATTGTTGTCAGTCAAGGTTGGTTTGGGGAGCACAGAGGAGAATGACCTGTATGAGATATCAACTTCTGAATCGATCCTTTTAACCACCAAGTGAGTACCATTTATGGTAATTTGACATTGAGGAAGAAGATAAAAGAAGACCTAGTTGCAGCGCCAAACTGAAAACGTTTTTGTTTCTTCCTCGAAGTCAGTCTCCTACTCACCATTCATCAAAGCCGAAAGGTGCACCTAAATCCATATGCTGTTAGCTAAGTCGGCAAGAGACTTAGCTTATATCCCAGAGGAACATATCATACACCAGAGGACAAGTCAGGAACAAGACAGATTCAGCGAACCCGCAGCGGAGGCATCAGCATCACCAGCAGCACCACCACCATCATCATTACAGGTAGCCAAAGCATCAGCATCGGCAAGGGCAAGGCATCACCGGGTCCAAAAGAGACAAGGAACTTACGATAGGTTGGAACTGCAGACCAAGCACATATAAAACAACCCACCATTGCATGGAATCTGGTGCTTCGTTAGAAAAGAAATCTGAATTTATCGCCACTTGCCCAACTTGATCTTTCCAAAATGCTGGAGGCAGGAGCCGGCGCCCCGCGCCCATATGGATTGGCGCCACACCGGCACGCGAGTAGCCCTTATTACCGGGCTATTGCTCTGCCATCGCGAAAATTCGCCGAGGGTTTGGGATCGGTTGGCATTATCCAATTGCAACGCGCAACATGTAATAATCAATTAAAAAAATCTCGGTTCCGAGGCAATGTTTAGTGCCACCACCTCTATTCTCTCGATAATTTAACAAGTTGGTGGCTGATTTACAGGTCGGCAGGTCTCGTGGGGACTCGTCGACTACAGGAGAGAGGTGACGAGCGAGATGGGGGAAGATAGGGAGAGCTACGAGGGAAATCCACTTACATAGTCACGTGGTACAACTTCGCCGGTGACGGGGAGAAAAGCCGGCGGCCGGCCGCCGTTGTATGGATGATCTTGCCACCGGCGGCGCGGTGGCGGGTTGCCTCGTCTTTGCCGGAGAGCGAGACGGACCGAAGAAGTGAAGAGGATCGTGTTCCGTTCGTCGGGCCGGTTTCGGCAGAAGTTCGGCTGGGCTGGGATAGGCCGGTACCAAATTTGCGTTGTCAGAATGGGCTGGACCGACCATTTCAGGGTTTATATGCATTTTCGACTCACTCTCTCTGGCAGTCAAACGGGCCGGGCCGGACTGGCACTTTATTTCCTCGCAGTGCAACGAAAGATTACGAAATGACTTCACCATTTCTCAAAAAGAAAAAAGAAAAAAAGAAATGAATTCACCGAGCCATTCATTTTGTTGCCAAAGAAAAATTGAGAATAAGTCAATCCACAAGTTACACAAAACACACAAAAAAAACATAAATATAGCTATACTAGGATGTTTAGAAGAAGGGCTGCGCTAGGCATCAGCCGGCTGATCCGCGCACGCGGATCAGCCGGCTCGATAGCTTTTTGATGCCCCTCTGGCTAGTGAGCGTCAACCGTTAAATGTGTCAGCGCGTAGGCACGTTCCTCTCACAAAGCTAGCTTTGAACCGTGTTTTTCGTTTTTGAGTTGTTCGAACCGTGGGGTGATTGGGCGTGTTGCATAGAGGGCTGCCTTCCAACGTGCGCGGAGCTCGCCACTACCGTTGAACGAATCAGACCCGGACAACACCTCGGACACGCCATCGAACTTCAAACCTGCAGGCACCGCCGCACGACTAAGACGTCGCAGGAGAAAAACATACCTGCCATCCACGAACCACGAACTCAGCTCATGATCCACCATCTTTCAGATACCGCCGATGCAGACCACAATCTGCATCCGCTCCTGAAATGCCTCCCAAGCTCCGCGCCGGCGCTGGATCAAACGTCGTCGCAACGACGGAGCCCGAGGACACATGTCCACCACGAGGATGCCGCCGTCACGCCATCCTTGCTTGAACATACTGGTTTTCAAATCCATCCCCAACCATAGGACTGATCGCCTCATCGGGGTTGGATCTGAAGAATCTTTATTCATCGCCGCCCCCGAAGTCAAGACGATGAACAACCAAAAAAACCTAGACTACGAGGGCCTAAAAACAATCCACATGCCTGGATCCGGCGACCCCCCTCACCACCGACAACCGAGGTCATCGGCAGAGGGGAGCCGCCGAAGGACGGCGACGGAGGAACTCTCCTAGCAGCGGCCCCTAGCGAGATCGCTTTTCTTTCTCCTGATACCAAAGCACGGAGACCAACATTGTCCGTTGTCATCCCAAGAGCAGCTTTATTCTTGATGATGGCCAGGATTTTAGATGTTGATTACCTACATTGCTCACATATGCGTTCGTTGTGCTCTTTAAAGCTTCCAAAGAGAGAACAAATAGTGAGACAAAAAACAAACCTAGTTGGAGCAGGGCAAAGGACGCGATTTCTGCCATTGTAGTATTTGGCGATCTATTATGAACATTAGGAGAAGATTGGTAAGCATGGACCTATGTGAGGTTTATATGTCTTTTGCGGGCTAGCGGCTACGCCTTAGAGGTAAAGATACAAAATAGGGAATAAGAGTCTCACAACTCTATCTTGTTATGTTATGGTTGTCGTGGAGAGGCGACTGTTGTATTTTGCTCAGGTGGGCGAACGGCTTTTCGATAGTGCAGATTCGCGCCTAAGCTTTGGCTTGACTTGGTGATGGTAGCCACAACTGTGATGCCGAGTTTTGCTTGGATCATTGGTTCTTTCATTTTTTTTGGTATAGTTTCCTGTGAAAGAAATAATAATTACACATCCCTGTAAAAAAGTGTGTCCTAGGTCACGGTGTTTTAACTTCTAACCTATTTGTGTTGGTCCACTGTGGGTTTTCATCCGAAGGTTTGAGAAATATTGAGATGCAAAAGATCCAACTAGAAATGGGGACATCAAAAGACCTTGTTCAAACTTTCGATCTTATCAGGATATTTTGATATTCATGGCTATCCCAACTTGTTTGATTGTACTTCATCATTTAGTTAATTAGTAAAGTCGAACTGTCATCTCATTGCAAGAACATGGGCATCACAAACCGTGGTCCGTGGATGAGAAGAAAGTAACAAACGAAGATGAATGAATCATAGAAAAAAGAAGAAGCAATGCACGCTTTTGGAACAATCCATTGCATTCAACAACCTATGAAATCAGTACATTTACAATTGTAAGTTTTTTAGAACAGCACACCCACATGATGGAAATATGCCCTAGAGGCAATAATAAAGTTGTTATTATTTTATATTTCCTTGTTCATGATAAAGGTTTATTATTCATGCTAGAATTGTATTGACCGGAAACTTAAATACATGTGTGAATACATAAACAAATACCGTGTCCCTAGTGAGCCTCTACTAGACTAGCTCGTTGATCAAAGATGGTTAAGGTTTCCTAACCATAGACATGAGTTGTCATTTGATAACGGGATCACATCATTAGGAGAATGATGTGATGGACAAGACCCATCCGTTAGCTTAGCATATGATCGTTCTGTTTATTGCTACTGCTTTCTTGAATGTCAAATACATGTTCCTCAGACCAGGAGATCATGCAACTCCCGGATACCGGAGGAATACCTTGTGTGCTATCAAACGTCACAACGTAACCGGGTGATCATAAAGATGCTCTACAGGTATCTCCGAAGGTGTCCGTTGAGTTGGCATGGATCGAGACTGGGATTTGTCACTCCGTGTTTCGGAGAGATATCTCTGGGCCCTCTCGGTAATGCACATCATAAGAAGCTTGCAAGCAAAGTGACTAAGGAGTTAGTTACGGGATGATGTATTACGGAACGAGTTAAGAGACTTGCCGGTAACGAGATTGAACTAGGTATGGAGATACCGACGATCGAATCTCGGGCAAGTAACATACCGATGGACAAAGGGAATTACGTATGTTGTCATTGCGGTTCGACCGATAAGATCTTCGTGAAATATGTAGGAACCAATATGAGCATCCAGGTTCCGCTATTGGTTATTGACCGGAGAGACGTCTCAGTCATGTCTACATCATTCCCGAACCCGTAGGGTCCGCACGCTTAACGTTCGTTGACGATATAGTGTTATATGAGTTATGTGAATTGGTAACTGAATGTTGTTCGGAGTCCCGGACGTCACGAGGAGTCTCGGAATGGTCGAGAGGTAAAGATTTATAAATGGGAAGTCATATTTTGGGTTCCGAAAAAAGGTGCAATTTTTTCGGTATTGTACCAGGAAGCTTACAGAAGGTTCCGGAGGAGTCCTGAAGTCCACAAGTGGGTCCACCACGTCCCAAGGGCTGGCATGGGCTAAGGGGAGGCGCCCTGGCCTTATTGGGCCAGGCGCACCAAGTCCTCAAAAGCCCACGCAGCTAGGGAAGGAAAAAAGGGAGAGTCCTAGTATGAATAGGATTGGACTTTGGAGTCCAAGTCCACGTGTGTACTATTCACGGTTACTGTTCACGTGACACTATTCCTTCTACTCCAAGCCCCTACACATATATAAATAGAGGAGAGGGGGCGCCCCAAAGAACACAACATTGTCTTAGCCGTGTGCGGCGCCCCCCTCCACAGTTCCGTCCTTCGGTCATATTTTCGCAGTGCTTGGGCGAAGCCCTGCGGAGATAGCATCACCATCACCGTCACCACGCCGTCTCCACGCCGTCGTGCTGCCGGAACTCATCCACTACCTCGCCGTCTTGCTGGATCAAGAAGTCGAGGACGTCACCGAGCTGAACATGTGCTGAACGTGGAGGTGCCGTACGTTCGGTGCTCGGTCAGTTGGATCGTGAAGTTGTTCGACGACATCAACCGCGTTGTTCTAACGCTTCCGCTTATGGTCTACGAGGGTACGTAGACACACTCCCCCTCTCGTAGCTATGCATCTCCATGGATAGATCTTGCGTGTGCGTAGAAATTTTTTGTTTTTCATGCAACGTTCCCCAACACCACACTTACACCACACTTTGTAGCCTTGCCTGTTACTGCATCACGGCATTGGTGTCAACGGCATCGGTAGCGGTTGTTGCTGCTACCGAGGCTAATGCGGACGAGTCCTTTGCCATTGACGAATTCATCAGAGAGCCGACTGTCGTTTTCTTCTTTCGCCTTGTCTTTCTCGGTGGCGGGCGTGGAACGTCAGGGCACGGAGCTGCTGCCACGTCTTCCCCGATGATCTCTGAAGTTATCCTGAGAGGCAACATGTCTCGTGGCAGCTGGTGCTGCTGCTCGAAATCTGTCCAAGAATCACATACTAGTTTCATACGCTCATCGGTAACAGGAAAACAACTGAAAAATCCAACAATTTTTTTCCCAATTTCTGTGCTAATGTCTAAGTTTAGCCCTATTTTAAAAGCATGAACTTTTGGCCCATCAAGTGTCAAAATGCCTAGAACCAGTCCCTTACTTCACCAAAAGCGGCTTTGATGATGCGGTGGTTTCACACATGTGGTAGCCTAGTTAGCATTGAGGGTTGAAAATCAATCATAAATAATAGTAAAATGAAATATAACAAAAGTAAGTGAAAATATAGGCATTTTGATGAAGTTACTAAAGATTGTAAGAGTTTTTAAAGTCTATTACAATGGAAAATATTTTGGAAACCATGGATCAATATGATTTATAAGTTTTTTCCTAAATTTTATTCTTTGCTTTTTTAGGCTCCACGTATTTTATGGTAATTTTTTTTGTAATATTCCTGTTTTTTTCCTTCTAAAGTTCAAACTACTTTTCCTTGAAAACTTCAATTTTCTATTTTTGTAAATCTTAACAAAATTCTACTTTCCTGAAGAAATCCATATATTGTTTTCCAAATTTCTGATTAAAAAAAAATTCTTTATATTTGTCTAAATTTGTCGAGTTTAAAAATAAAATGTAATCTTTAATTTAACCCCCCCCCCCCCCCCCCCCCCCTCCTCCCTTCCTACTTTTGTTAATTCGCTAATAGTTGAGAGACCAAAAATATACCCTTTCCATTAATGTATACGTCTGATCCCCGAAGAAGCTCTAGATGTGCCAAACATGTCCTAAAAATGCCAAAACCGTGCAATGCAGACAATGTTTGCCTTTTGTATGCAGTTGTGCATGTATTCTAACATCATGTTGTCAAATACGCAACTTGTTGGTAGATTGACCAAACAATTCTACAATTTTATAGTTAGAGCATGATTTAAGTGATCCCTTAATTTTGGAATGTGGAGACAAAGGTAGCGCTCCACTAGACTACCACACATATGGTTGATGGCCATTTGAAATGAAGTTGGAACCGCTAGTTTGTGTAGGAGCGATGAAGGTGACGCTTTCATGCACCTAGAAAGTGTGAGTGAGGTTTTGTTGCAAGCCAAGCTGGTGGTGCCCCATGGGTTGTCATGTTCTATGATGGTTGGTGTGGATGGCTGTTATGATTTTAGCCCGGTTTTCCACATTAACCAGGAAACTCTTGCCTTCAAGTTTGAAAAGGGGATAAAGGTAACTTTGGCTTTATTGGTAATAGTTTTGGGTAAAATGTTGTTTTTATCAAGATGTCTGCAAAACATGCTGGTGGACTGGTGGTGGTTGAGAGCTCACAAGCATGCGAATTGTTTACTAACATGTGCCCCGGGCGCAGCTTCGGGATACCAGATCAAGATCGAGCCAATAAAATTCGTTGAACGTGGCGTCGTGCCCAGGATAAAAATAGTGCAGGTTGCCATGTTTGCACATGTACATGCTGCCCCTGACACAATGAATCATAATCTTTCCAAAACAAGGCACAATCACAAGAAGCCACCAGACCAAATGGAGAAGTATGCAGAGACTGGAGGCACAAAACTGATCTCACTGCACACAAAAGAGAGAGCAAACAGTGGTGCTGCACGTTCAGACATACCTTGGGACGTCCAGGAGGTCCCGGCGGACGGCGCGAAGTAGCCCAGAGACGAGAAATCAGATGATCCCTCAATGACATTCATCTGGGAAGAAAAGGTGATCAGGCAGGCAGGCAGGCAGGCAGATGGAACCAGAATTTGCGTGTGCTGTGGCACTGAAATGGTTACCCAGCTTGGAGAAGCATTCCCCGTCAGCGTCCCCGGCGTGGAGCTGCTCCAGCCGATGTGCGCGACGTGCTTCACGTCCGTCGGCCGGCCGATCACCATCTCCTGCTCCTTCGCCGCTGCATGAACGAATTCAGATCACGTCTGTCTGTCTCTGTTCTGCACGATCAAATTCAGAAACTGACACGCTAGCTAGCTAGTTATATGCGCTTACCGAAGATCTGGGAGATGATCTTGAAGCCCTTGAAGAACCCTTTCATCTTGTAGTTGGACGCCATATCGATCGCACCCTGCGGCTGCTGGCTGCTGCCTACGGACGCCCTTCCTAGGACGAGAACACACACAGTACGTCAAGGATGAGCTTAGAAGCAAACACCAGGACGAGAAATGGGTGACAGAGATGTGCTATCAGCCGGATGCCGTGCTGGTCTCGTGCGGAATGAGACGTCGGGCATGTAATGAATGGCGGATTGGTGAAATGTGTCTGAAAAGTTGATGTGCATACCACCTCAGAGAGGAGATTGGGTGGTTGGTCGCCGATGTTGATGCTCCTCCTTAGCCGTAGCTCCTACTGAAAGATGGTCTGGAGTGTACCGGCAATTCTGTCCCGTCACCGCCCGTCCTTTTCGAGCTTTGGTAGAATGTTTGCATTTTGTCATTAAGAAGCTAGGATGCATTTTGTCAGGGTTTGTGAGTGTTGCGACAGGGATGAGATGGAGTGGAAGGATTTGTCATGATGCTATAATATCAGGGAGGCAGCGCATGAGACTGAGGAAATAGTTTCCCAAATGATAAGTGCCAAAGCAATCCGGCCCTGACGTTTTTTTACAATTATTAAAGTTGCCATCCGAAAAGAAAAAACAAATCAAAAAAAAAAAAAACTGAAACTTGCCATCCAAAAGGAAATTGACATGCTTCACAACTAAAGTTGCCATCCTCGCGTCACTAAACTTGCCATCAAAAACGTTCGGAGTTGCTATGTGTTCATGCCATACGTGTGACACTTATCAGGATCCAATAGTTTTAGTCCTGCAGTAGAAGTCAAGAGTGCCTAGGAAGTACGTACTTGTGGGATAATCTTCCGGGTCAATGCTGGTAATATATTGGAAATAAATGGGCTTGGCCCATTAACAATTTCTAAAATCTCAAAGTGACCCATGTGTAAAATAGCAAGTGGTGACTCTAAAGTTTAGTCCCACCCCAGAAGTTGAGGAGGTGTGATACCTCTTTATATAGTGGGTTCTCTCCATCACTCTAAGTGGCGTGTTAAGGAGAGAAATAGGAGACCACTCGCGCCCTCGCTCGCCTAGCCAGCCATGGACTGCGCGCGCATGCGACATATGCGTGAATGGTCTGCCGAAATCCGTTGCGTTGCCTTGCAGGGTGCAGCTTCCTTTTACCGTTTTATTTTTTGATGTCTTGGCAGACAAGTTAATTATTTCTTGTCTGCTAAGTATACGACGTAGAATCCAAGTAGGTTTGAGATCGTGATCACGACACGATAATGCCTCAGGTCCTATTATATATACTGCTACCGGCCGTGCCCAAAGACACATTGAAATCAAGTTAGGGTTTTGCCTCCTCTCTCTACTTGCACCGCCCCGTAGTCTACTCCATCCTGATCGCCGGCGTGCACCGTCAAACGGGAGAGCAGTTCTTCGAAATCTCTCGCCCTTGTGATCCTGCACCGGGAGAGGGCGAATAAAGTTTTTGGGAAGCGCTCCACGCGTCTGCTGAAGTTCGTCAACACGGGTCGTCTTCCACCAAGATCAGGCGCTGCTGCGCGCCGTCGTCACGAACGTCTGCACCGACCAGTTGTCACCACCAATGTCATCGTCCACAACATCGTCGCTCCTGCAACAGTCATGGCTACTTCATCTACGAACAATTAGTACATGTACCGTGATCTGATCTTGTCTCTAATTATGATAGTTGTTGCATGTGCGATGTTGTTGTTTCGACAATCTAGTATGCTAGAGCTTTTGCATGCTAATTACCATTCTAGTCATAAATTATTTAGTAGAACTAATCATGAATTTGCCTAATTTTCCAACATATTTTAACATGGACTACATACACCAATGCATCGGGACACCATCCACAAGTAGGACCTCCCTGCCATCGTCGGCATCGTGTGGACTTTGCCCGACGGCGCACTATGGTGGATGATCTTGATTTTCCTGGGGGCGGCTCCTCCCGTGGAAATTTATTTAGTCCCAAGTCGATCTACGTGCAAGAAATGAGGTAGTACTTGGTAGATGAAATTATTTAGGTTAGTTTGCAAGGCCTAGCTAGACGGAAAGGTACATCAGGGGGTAGGTTGTCACTTACTTTTCATAAACGAGAAACTCATAGGCTGCGTCTCTATAGCAGTAGATTACGATATTCAAATATGAGAACTAGAAATGACATAGATGTACCAACCAGGTACAGTGACCTCGTCTCATGCAGCATGAATCAAACACGGGATGTGTAATGACAGATTGATGAACTGTGTCTAAAGGGTTTATGTGCATACCTCATAGAGTTTGTGGTTGCCAATGTTGATGCTTCTCCTTAGTCATAGTTCATACTGAAAGATGAATTTGGAGCATTCTACAATTTCTGTCCAGGACACCATTTTCGATCTTTGGTATATTCAAATTAGAGGCGTCTAGAAGGATGCATTTTGACAAGGGATTGTGTTTTTCTGAGTTCTACGACTGGGATGACATAAGCGGGCGAATTTGTTATACATATTAGTGGGGTAATTCATGGCACTAAGGAAGGAGATAATGATATATAGTCCTGCAGTAGAAATCAAGAGTGATTCACTTCGAAAGAGAAGTTAAGAGTGACTAGGAAATACTTTTCAAAGAATCTTTCAGGTAATTACAAAATCAGTGTTGGCACTATATGAAGATTTGTCAACGGTTTTCTCCACTAGTAACGCTGATAATGTAATTTGGAGAAATTGTAGTTTTGATGTGCCTGGTTTCTTCATTTCTTGGCAGCGATTCAAGTATTATTTTGTGGCACACAAAAGGTAACTAGGACGACCAGGGAAAGTAATTTTCTTGTCACCCGACGTTGTTATTATTGACTTCTCAGCTAGAATAAAATAGTACTTCCTCCATTCCATAATTCTTGTCGTGATTTCAGTTCAAATTAATAGTAACAAAGAAGTGAATATTTTGTTTCAGAAAATCAGCCAAACCCTTGTTCTTTAGTAGAAGGGACAAAACAGGGTCTGACGGCTCACAACTCGACCGCTTTATCAAACCCTACAAGTTGATACAAAACTAAGAAAATAATACCCCCTTTCAAACAATTTCAGTATCTTATTGATAGAGTTTGCAAACTTCTCTGCGGTTGGAAGGAAAAAATGCTATCTTTTGGTGGAAAGGAAACATTATTGAAATCTATCATTCAAGCTATGTTGGGGAACGTTGCATGGGAAACAAAAAATTTCCTACGCACACACAAGATCTATCCATGGTGATGAGCATCTACGAGAGGGAGAGTGAATCTACATACCCTTGTAGATCGCTAAGCGGAAGCGTTAAGAAACGCGGTTGATGTAGTCGAACGTCTCCGCGATCCAAATCGCAAGTCGTCCCTCGATCCGATCACGAACTAGTGCCGAACGGACGGCACCTCCGCGTTCAACACATGTACGGCTTGATGACGCCTTCACCTCCTCGATCCAGCGAGCGATGGTGAAGTAGTAGATGAGTTCCGGCAGCACGACGGCGTGGTGATGATGGTGAGGAACAATCTCTGCAGGGCTTCGCCAAGCACTACGGAGATTATGATGGGAGAACTAGAGGGTTAGGGTTGCCGACACACGGCTTGGGAAATCTTAATGTATATCGTGTGCTAGCCCTTCCCCTCTATTTATATGTTGAGCCTTGGGGTCTAAACTTGGAGTAAAAGCCTCCTCCAGGTCGGTTTTGCCCGCACAAGGTCGGTTTGGCCCGCAGGGAAAGAGTCCAACTCGGATCCCTGCAGTACCGCGCACAAGCGGTAGTACCGCTTCACACAAGCGGTAGTACCGCTTACGCGGTAGTACTGCCTTACCAACGGTAGTACCGCTTAAGGCAGCAGCAAAACTTCCTTTTGCACTTTCCAATACCTCGTGGGCTTTACCCCTTTGGCTCATATAAAGTGTTGCTGCACCCGAACACTTCGGTGAACATCCGGAACCCCTTCCGGTGAATTCCGGAACCCTTCCGGAGATCAAAACACTATTATCACATATATCAATCTTTACCTCCGGACTCTTCCGGAGATCCTCGTCATGTCCGGGATCTTATCCGGGACTCCGAACAACCTTCGGTCACCAACAAAATAACTCAACTATACTAATCGTTACCAAACGTTAAGTGTGTAGACCCTGCGGGTTCGAGAACTATGTAGACATGACCGAGACACCTCTACGATCAATAACCAATAGCGGGACCTGGATGCCCATATTGGCTCCTACATATTCTACGAAGATCTTTATCGGTCAAACCTCTATGTCAAGGATTCAGTTAATCCCGTATACTGTTCCCTTTGTTCTTTGGTATGTTACTTGCCCGAGATTCGATCGTCGGTATCTCTATACCTAGTTCAATCTCGTTACCGGCAAGTCTCTTTACTCGTTCCGTAATACAAGATCTCGTGGCTAACATTTTAGTCACATTGCTTGCAATGCTCATTGTGATGTTGTATTACCGAGTGGGCCCTGAGATACCTCTCCGTCACACGGAGTAACAAATCCCAGTCTTGATCCATGCCAACCCAACAGACACCCTCGGAGATACCTGCAGAGCACCTTTATAGTCACCCAGTTACGTTGTGACGTTTGATACACACAAGGTACTCCTCCGATGTCAGGGAGTTGCATGATCTCATGGTCATAGGAACAGATACTTGACATGCAGAAAACAATAGCAATAAACTGACACGATCATATGCTACGTTCGTAGTTTGGGTCTTGTCCATCACATCGTTCTCCTAATGATGTGATCCCGTTATCAAAAGACATCTCATGTCAATGGCTAGGAAACCTTAACCATCTTTGATCAATGAGCTAGTCAACTAGAGGCTTACTAGGGACACAGTGTTGTCTATGTACCCACACATGTATTTGAGTTTCCAATCAATACAATTATAGCATGGATAATAAACGATTATCATGAACAAGGAAATATAATAATAACCAATTTATTATTGCCTCTAGGGCATATTTCCAACAGTCTCCCACTTGCACTAGAGTCAATAATCTAGTTCACATCACTATGTGATTTACATTGTAATGAATCGAACACCCATGCAGTTCTGGTGTTGTTCATGTTTAGCCCTTGGAAGAGGTTTATCCATCGGATCTGCAACATTCAGATCCGTGTGTACTTTGCAAATATTTATGTCGTCCTCCTTGATGTAATCGCGGATGGAATTGAAACGTTGCTTTATGTGTCTGGTCCTCTTGTGAAATCTTGGTTCCTTGGCTAGAGCAATGGCACCAGTATTATCACAAAATAGAGTCATTGGGTTAAGCGCACTAGGCACTACTCCAAGATCTGTCATGAACTCCGTCATCCAGACACCTTCCTTCGCCGCCTCCGAGGCAGCGATGTACTCCGCGTCGCATGTAGAATCAGCTACCACGCTTTGCTTGGAACTGCACCAGCTAACCGCACCCCCATTAAGAATAAATAAGTATCCGGTTTGCGACTTAGAGTCATCCGGATCAGTGTCAAAGCTTGCATCGACGTAACCCTTTACGACGAGCTTTTGATCACCTCCATAAACGAGAAACATGTCCTTAGTCCTTTTCAGGTACTTCAGGATATTCTTGACCGCCGTCCAGTGTTCCATTCCTGGATCACTTTGAAACCTTCCGACCATACTTATGGCAAGGCTGACATCGGGTCTTGTGCACAGCATTGCATACATGATTGAGCCTATGGCTGAAGCATAGGGGATGACACTCATCTTTTCTCTATCTTCTGCAGTCACTGGGCATTGAGTCTTACTCAACTTCACACCTTGCAATACAGGCAAGAACCCCTTCTTGGACTGATCCATTTTGAACTTCTTCAAAACTTTGTCAAGGTATGTGCTTTGTGAAAGTCCTATTAAGCGTCTTGATCTATCTCTATAGATCTTGATGCCTAATATGAAAGCAGCTTCTCCTAGGTCCTTCATTGAAAAACTCTTGTTCAAATATTCCTTCACGCTTTCCAACATCTCTATATTGTTTCCAATCAGCAATATGTCATCCACATATAATATTAGAAACGCTATAGAGCTCCCACTCACTTTCTTGTAAATACAAGCTTCTCCGTAAACTTGTATAAACTCGAACGCTTTGATCACCTCATCAAAGCGAAGATTCCAACTCCGAGATTCTTGCACCAGTCCATAAATGGATCGCTGGAGTTTGCAAACTTTGTCAGCATTCTCTGGATCGACAAAACCTTCTGGTTGCATCATATACAACTCTTCCTTAAGGAAACCGTTAAGGAACGCTGTTTTGACATCCATCTACCAAATTTCATTATCAAAAAAGGCAGCTATTGCTAACATGATTCTGACGGACTTAAGCATCGCTACGGGTGAGAAGGTCTCATCGTAGTCAACTCCTTGAACTTGTGAAAAACCCTTTGCCACAAGTCGAGCTTTATAGACGGTGACATTACCGTCCGCGTCCGTCTTCCTCTTAAAGATCCATTTGTTCTGAATGGCCTTACGCCCTTCAGGTAATACTTCCAAAGTCCACACTTTGTTTTCATACATGGATCCCATCTCGGATTTCATGGCCTCTAACCACTTCTCGGAATCCGGGCCCATCATCGCTTCTCCATAGCTCGTAGGTTCATCGTTGTCTAACAACATGACCTCTAAGACAGGGTTGCCGTACCACTCAGGAGCAGTACGCGTCCTTGTCGACCTACGAGGTTCGATAGCAACTTGATCCAAAGCTTCATGATCATCATCATTAACTTCCTCTTCAGCTGATGTAGGCTCTACAGAAACATCTTTCTGCGCTGCGCTACTTTCAGGTTGAAGTAAAGGTTCAACAACCTCATCAAGTTCTATCTTCCTCCCACTTAATTCTTTCGAGAGAAACTCTTTCTCAAGAAATGTTCCGTTTTTAGCGACAAACACTTTGCCTTCGGATCTGAGGTAGAAGGTATACCCAACTGTCTCTTTTGGGTATCCTATGAAGACGCATTTCTCCGCTTTGGGTTCTAGCTTTTCAGGCTGAAGCTTTTTGACATAAGCATCACATCCCCAAACTTTAAGAAACGACAGCTTTGGCTTCTTGCCAAACCAAAGTTCATATGGCGTCGTCTCAACGGATTTCGATGGTGCCCTATTTAAAGTGAATGCAGCTGTCTCTAATGCATAACCCCAAAACGATAGTGGCAAATCAGCAAGAGACATCAGAGATCGCACCATATCCAATAAGGTTCGATTACGACGTTCGGGCACACCATTACGCTGTGGTGTTCCAGGCGGTGTCAGTTGTGAAACAATTCCACATTGTCTTAAGTGACTGCCAAACTCATAACTCAGATATTCTCCTCCTCGATCAGATCGTAGGAATTTAATCTTCTTGTTACGATGATTCTCAACTTCACTCTGAAATTGTTTGAACTTTCAAATGTTTCAGACTTGTGTTTCATTAAGTAAATATACCCATATCTACTTAAGTCATCAGTGAAGGTGAGAAAGTAACGATAACCACCGCGCGCCTCAATACTCATCGGACCGCACACATCAGTATGTATGATTTCCAATAAGTTACTTGCCCGTTCCATTGTACCAGAGAACGGCGTTTTAGTCATCTTGCCCATGAGGCATGGCTCACATGTGTCAAGTGATTCAAAATCAAGTGACTCCAAAAGTCCATCAGCATGGAGCTTCCTCATGCGTTTTACGCCAATATGACCTAAACGGCAGTGCCACAAGAAAGTGGTATTTTCATTATCAATTCTACATCTTTTGGCATCAATGTTATGAACATGTGTATCATTACTATCGAGATTCAATAAGAATAAACCCCTCACATTGGGTGCATGACCATAAAAGATATTACTCATATAAATAGAACAACCATTATTCTCTGATTTAAATGAGTAACCGTCTCGCAATAAACAAGATCCAGATATAATGTTCATGCTTAACGCAGGCACCAAATAACATTTATTCAGGTTCATCACTAATCCCGATGGTAATCAAAGAGCGAGCGTGCCGACGGCGATCACATCAACCTTGGAACCATTTCCCACGCGCATCGTCACTTCGTCCTTTGCCAGCCTTCGTCTATTCCGCAGTTCCTGTTTTGAGTTGCAAATATGAGCAACCGCACCGGTATCAAATACCCAGACACTACAACGAGAGTTGGTAAGGTACACATCAATAACATGTATATCATATATACCTTGTTTGTTGTTGGCCGCCTTCCTATCAGCCAAATACTTGGGGCAGTTCCGCTTCTAGTGTCCAGTTCCCTTGCAATGAAAACACACAGTTTCTGGTTTGGGTCCAGCCTTGGGTTTCTTCACGAGAGGAGCAACTGCTTTGCCACTCTTCTTGGAGTTACCCTTCTTACCCTTGCCATTTTTCTTGAAACTAGTGGTTTTATTGACCATCAACACTTGATGCTCCTTCTGAATTTCAGACTCAGCGGCTTTCAGCATCGCAAACAGCTCGGCGGCTGACTTGTTCATCCCGTGCATGTTATAGTTCAACACGAAGCTCTTGTAGCTAGGTGGCAATGATTGAAGAACTCTGTCAGTGATAGCCTCTGGCGGAAGGGGCATCCCCAATTCAGCCAGACGGGTGGAGTACCCAGACATTCTGAGCACGTGATCACTGATAGACCCGTTCTCCTCCATCTTGCAAGCATAGAACTTATCGGAGATCTCATATCTCTCGATCCGGGCATTCTTCTGAAAGATAAACTTCAACTCCTGGAACATCTCATATGCTCCATGACGTTCAAAACGTCTTTGAAGTCCCGGTTCTAAGCCATACAATATTGCACATTGAACTATTGAGTAATCTTCAGAACGAGCCTGCCAGGCGTTCACAACGTCTAGAGACTCAACTGGAGCGGGTGGATCACCAAGCTGTGCATCAAGGACATAAGCCTTCTGGGAAGCCGTAAGGATAATCCTTAGATTACGGGCCCAGTCCACAAAGTTACTTCCATCATCTTTCAACTTAGCTTTCTCTAGGAACGCATTAAAATTTAGGGGTGCTACTGCGCGAGCCATGATCTACAACATAAATATAGCAAAGACAACTTAGACTATTGTTCTAGATAATGAGTTTAGTTAATCATATTACTTAAAAACTCCCACTCAAATTGACATCCCTCCGGTCATTCGAGTGTAACATGATCCAAATCCACCAACTCAAGTCCGATCATCACGTGAGTTGAGGTGGTTTCAATGGTGAACATCTTCATGTTGATCATATCTACTATATGACTCATGTTCGACCTTTCGGTCTCTTGTGTTCCGAGGCCATGTCTGTACATGCTAGGCTCGTCAAGTTTAACCCGAGTGTTCCGCACGTGCAACATGGCTTACACCCGTTGTATGTGAACGTAGAGTCTATCACACCCGATCATCACGGCGTGTCTCGAAACGACGAACTTTCGCAACGGTGCACACTCGGGGAGAACACAATTTATCTTGAAATTTAAGTGAGGGATCACCTTATAATGCTACCGTCGTCCTAAGCAAAATAAGATGCATAAAAGGATTAACATCACATGCAAATCATAAGTGACATGATATGGCCATGAACTTGTGCTTTTGATCTCCATCTCCAAAGCACCGGCATGATCTCCATCGTCACTGGCATGACACCATGATCTCCATCATCTTGATCTCCATCAACATGTCGCCATGAGGTTGTCGCTCCGACTGTTGCTTCCACGACTATTGCTAACTCATAGCGATAAAGTAAAGCAAAACGGCGAAAATAATTAAAGACAACTCTATGGCTCCTGCCAGTTGCCGTACTCATCGACATGCAAGTCGTGATATTCTATACAACACATGATCATCTCATACATCACATATATCTCATCATGTACTTGGCCATATCACATCACAACATACCCTGCAAAAACAAGTTAGACGTCCTCTAATTGTTGTTGCAAATTTTACGTGGCTGCTACGGGTTTGCAAGAACCGTTCTTACCTACGCAAAACCACAACGTGGTGTAGTGATTGCTTTTTGATCTTCTAAAAGAACCCTCTTCATTTAAATCGATTCAACTAAAGTGAGAGAGACAGACACCCGCTAGCCATCTTTATGCAACGAAATTACATGTCAGTTGAAGGAACCTGTCTCGCGTAAGCGTACGCGTAATGTCGGTCCGGGCCGCTTCATCTCACAATACCGCCGAATCAAGTATCAACTAGTAACGGCAAGCAATATGTATATACCCACGCCCACAACTCGTTTGTGTTCTACTCGAGATCTCATCTACGCATAGACCTAGCTCAGATGCCACTGTTGGGGAACGTTGCATGGGAAATAAAAATTTTCCTACGCACACACAAGATCTATCCATGGTGATGAGCATCTACGAGAGGGAGAGTGAATCTACATAACCTTGTAGATCGCTAAGCGGAAGCGTTAAGAAACGCGGTTGATGTAGTCGAACGTCTCCGCGATCCAAATCGCAAGTCGTCCCTCGATCCGATCACGAACTAGTGCCGAACGGACGGCACCTCCGCGTTCAACACACGTACGGCTTGATGACGCCTTCACCTCCTCGATCCAGCGAGCGATGGTGAAGTAGTAGATGAGTTCCGGCAGCACGACGGCGTGGTGATGATGGTGAGGAACAATCTCTGTAGGGCTTCGCCAAGCACTACGGAGATTATGACGGGAGAACTAGAGGGTTAGGGTTGCCGACACACGGCTTGGGAAATCTTAATGTATATCGTGTGCTAGCCCTTCCCCTCTATTTATATGTTGAGCCTTGGGGTCTAAACTTGGAGTAAAAGCCTCCTCCAGGTCGGTTTTTCCCGCACAAGGTCGGTTTGGCCCGCAGGGAAAGAGTCCAACTCGGATCCCTGCAGTACCGCGCACAAGCGGTAGTACCGCTTCACACAAGCGGTAGTACCGCTTACGCGGTAGTACTGCCTTACCAGCGGTAGTACCGCTTAAGGCAGCAGCAAAACTTCCTTTGGCACTTTCCAATACCTCGTGGGCTTTACCCCTTTGGCTCATATAAAGTGTTGCTGCACCCGAACACTTCGGTAAACATCCGGAACCCCTTCCGGTGAATTCCGGAACCCTTCCGGAGATCAAAACACTATAATCACATATATCAATCTTTACCTCCGGACTCTTCCGGAGATCCTCGTCATGTCCGGGATCTTATCCGGGACTCCGAACAACCTTCGGTCACCAACAAAATAACTCAACTATACTAATCGTTACCAAACGTTAAGTGTGTAGACCCTGCGGGTTCGAGAACTATGTAGACATGACCGAGACACCTCTACGATCAATAACCAATAGTGGGACCTGGATGCCCATATTGGCTCCTACATATTCTACGAAGATCTTTATCGGTCAAACCTCTATGTCAAGGATTCAGTTAATCCCGTATACTGTTCCCTTTGTTCTTCGGTATGTTACTTGCCCGAGATTCGATCGTCGGTATCTCTATACCTAGTTCAATCTCGTTACCGGCAAGTCTCTTTACTCGTTCCGTAATACAAGATCTCGTGGCTAACATTTTAGTCACATTGCTTGCAAGGCTCATTGTGATGTTGTATTACCGAGTGGGCCCTGAGATACCTCTCCGTCACACGGAGTAACAAATCCCAGTCTTGATCCATGCCAACCCAACAGACACCCTCGGAGATACCTGCAGAGCACCTTTATAGTCACCCAGTTACGTTGTGACGTTTGATACACACAAGGTACTCCTCCGATGTCAGGGAGTTGCATGATCTCATGGTCATAGGAACAGATACTTGACATGCAGATAACAATAGCAATAAACTAACACGATCATATGCTACGTTTGTAGTTTGGGTCTTGTCCATCACATCATTCTCCTAATGATGTGATCCCGTTATCAAATGACATCTCATGTCAATGGCTAGGAAACCTTAACCATCTTTGATCAACGAGCTAGTCAACTAGAGGCTTACTAGGGACACAGTGTTGTCTATGTACCCACACATGTATTTGAGTTTCCAATCAATACAATTATAGCATGGATAATAAACGATTATCATGAACAAGGAAATATAATAATAACCAATTTATTATTGCCTCTAGGGCATATTTCCAACAAGCTATACCAACATATGTCATGTCAGTTTTCAGGCTCTCCAAACAGATTTGTAAAGGGATAATCTTTGCAATGTCCCAATTCTGGTGGGGAGATGTTGACCAACAGAAGCATATGCACTGGTTTGCATGGTGGAAAATGTGTATCCCAAAGAAACAAGGAGGTATGGGTTTCAAAGATTTGGAGAGTTTCAATCTGGCTATGTTGTCAAAACAATGTTGGAGGTTGCTTTGTGAGCCAGATTCTTTATGTGCCCAAGTTCTTCGTGCTAAGTATTTTCCCTCCGGTGATCTATTAAATTGTGAACCGAAAAAGGGAAGCTCCTATACTTGGCAAAGCATTTGGGCAGGAATTCAAACTTTTAAAGAGGGCATATTTGGAGGGTGGGAGATGGTAATAAAATTGATATTTGGAATGATTGTTGGATCCCTAGCAGTCCGACTAGGAAGGTAATGACAAGGAGAGGAAATATAGTAATTACAAAGGTTGCTGAACTAATTGATCATGAAACCGTGTATGGGATGAAGCACTGATTAGAGAGCTGTTTTGGGCCGTTGATGCAGAAAGAATTATGAAAATCCCATTGGCCATTGGGATGATGGAGGATTTTGTGTCATGGCACTATAATAAGAATGGAATTTTTATGGTCAAGCCTGCTTATTATATTGAATGGGATAATCAACATTGTCAAAAACTATGGATGACAAGGCCTAATAATTCTTCGTCGACCAACCCTATTTGGAGAGCTTTGTGGGCCTTGAAAACACCTGCTAAGGTGAAGATACATTGCTGGTGTGCTCTATATGGGGCGATTCCTTCCTATAGTGTCCTTGCAAATCGGCATATGCAGAATTTTAGCCAATGCCCTATATGTTCAGTGGACTGTGAAAGTATCAATCATGTCTTCTTCAAATGTGGTAGAATAAAGGAAATTTGGTCAAGCCTTGGAATGACGCAAATTATTGAAGATGCTTGCTTTGAAGTGGCTGATGGAATTGGGCCTCTGGAGCGACTGCTAATGGACGAGAATGCTGCACCGCATCTGGTAGGTGTTCGAAGGTGTGATCTGGTCGCTGTTGTTGCCTGGTATGCTTGGTGGGAGCGAAGGAAATTTACTCATGGTGACAGCTTGCAAGCGCCGGTTAGATCGGCCCTGTCTATCTCTGCGCTAGCATTAAATTTTGCAAGAGTTAAAAAGTTGAGTAGTGCTCAGATTGTTAGACGTGGATGGACGAAACCACCCAAAGATTTTGTAAAGCTGAATGTTGATGCTGCCTTCGACGAGGACACTGGCTCGGGACGGATAGGCGCTATCGTCCAGGATCATCATGGTGTTCCTGTCACATCCCAGATTTTTCCATATCTGGTATGTTAAAAATTTCATAGGGAATTAAAAATTTTCTAGGAAACACCTATGAATGCCTAGGATTGCTTGTGCTTGACTTTGATTTGCTTGATTTTGCCTAGAAGGGATAAAACCCCAATGCAATTAGTTGAAACCCTAGCTAGCCTCTGGTAGAAACCAAACCATTTTGAAATATTAATTGGGCATAAGGCTATCCTTAACAAGACCCAAATGATATTCAAAGCTAAATGAATTTCCCTAAAAGAATTGAACTGGATTCATTTTGAAATCAATTCAAAATCAAGGGGAGATTATTTTAAAATGGCTTTGCATTTGTTTTGGCAGAAAGTGAATTTCATAAGTCCAAATAATAACCTTGACTTTCTGCCAATTTTCTAAAATGGATTTGAAACACTTTTGGTTTTGAAACCAAATTCAAATTGAAAAGGGAAAATATAGTGCAGAAATTATTTGCCCAAAATGCCCAAACAAAAAGTTCACACAATCAAAAATATTCAATTTGGAATTTAGGGCATGTTTGTTTTTGAAAGAAAAATCAAATTCAAAATGAAAAAAAAACAAAAGAAAACAGAAACAGAAAAAGAGAAAAGAGAAGGAAATAAAAAAAAAACTAAACCTAGCGCACCTAACCTACACGGCCCCGCCAGGCTAGCCGGCCCAGCCGCACACCCCGAGCCAGCCCACCCGCGTTCTCTCTCCCTCCCCCTCTCATTGACGTGCGGGGCCCGCATGTCAGGGTCGTCACCCACCTCTGGCAACCGCCTACGCACGCACCCGACGCCCACGCCGTGCACGCCCCCACGATCTCCATCTCCCGTGCATTTCCGGCCCTGCCTCCATGCCCCTTTAAAATCTCCGGACCTCCTCTCCGTTTTGCCCCAAGTTGCGAACCACGAGCGCCGCTAGGCTGCTCGGGATCAAGATTGCAACCTCGCCGCCGCAGCCAGTGTCTCTGGCTAGATTCCGGCAAAGCCGTCCCCCTCGAGGTCCGCCGCTGCCACCGTTCGATCCGCTGCATCGTTGCGCACCCGTTAGACATCCTCCGCGAGCCCCAAGACCCCTCGACGCCAACTCCTATGAGGACTGAGCCCAACCGCCGCCGTGAGCTTCACTCCAGCGAGGTGAGCACGCGTCTGGCCGTCCATCATGTTCGCGGTGATCACGCGCATCCCCTGACCCCATTCGTGCATCTGCAGGCACTCGTTTTCTTCGCGCGCACCTGCACCCGAGATGCTCCGCCGCTACCGCGTCTCCGGCGAGCTTCTCCACGCCGTCTTTGTCGTCCCTATGTTAAACCAAATTTTTAGGATAATTTTGTTGCAACTGGTTCAGAAACCTAAAATGAACTTTAGTAAATATTTTTGAATTATTATTTGAATTTAGGAAATTCAAATAACATTTGAATTCAATTCAAACATAGTTTGAATAGAACTTTAAAAGCCTATGTTTAAATTGAATAAAACTAATGCAATATGGTTTAATGAATTAAATTGAACCTAGTTATTATTTTTGGAGTTAATGTTTGACTATAGGGAATGATGAACTCAAATTAAATCCAAATATAGTTTGAAAACTATTCACACATAGCAAATCATTTTGGATTGATATGTGTGACCTTAGTCCAAATCAAAGACATAAACCTAGTCATATTGTTGGATTTATATTTGAATTTAGTTTAAACTAAAATCAAATAAATAAACTATAGTAATTATATTTGATTTGTAATTAACTTTTGGTTAAATTAAACTTGGATAAAGTTTGAAAACTATCTACACTTGGTAAAAGACTGTGGATTTAACTTGACTTTAGTTCAAACTTGAATAAAGTTAAATAATAACTTTAGTAAGTGATTTTGGATTCATATTTGACTTTAGATTAAACTTGGAATAAATAAACTTTGGTTGTTATATTGGATTGAATGTGACTTTAGGGAATCATTAATTATGTTGAGTTGTTTTGAACCAACATGGTCAATTATGAAATAATTCATAATTCAATTTGACTTAGAACCAAATCAACTTGTGAACTCAATTCAATTTGAATTCAAATAAGATGAACCCTAATTCAAATTCAAATTGAATTTGAAGCCAGGCCAAGTTATCATTTTCAAACCTTAGTGTATTCAAACTCATGAAGGGTCAACAAGTTTGAATTGTCATTCAAACTTGAACATGAACTTGGCTATCCAAGATTCATAGACCTTGACTTCTATTGTTATGATTCCTTTTGATTGGATCTGACAACCACAACTTGACATCACATACTCCTTATGTGATGAACCCTTATTTGAAACTTGCATGTGAACCCTTATGTCACATGTATTCCAATTAACAACCACTATGTTGTTTTCCAAACTCTTATGAGTTAACTCTGACACATGGTTTCACAACACAATGACACTAACACCATGCACAACACTTGTTGTATGTTTGATTGTATTGTATGGTTGGTTATGATGGCTCTTTGCTTACGTTAGATTGTACGGAGAACGAAGAGTAACGTGATCAGGATTGTGAGTTTGGAGAATCGTCAATACCAGGCAAGTACCACTTTGATCATGTTACCCAGTATTTTCCTTGCATTAGTTTTGCCATGTTAGGTGTGTGAGTTTAGGATGCTAAATTCTGTACAACCCAGTAATTGACAACTTAGGCCCAAACTTACGCTGACCTTGTAACCATCGAGTAGTTGCTTAGCCGCTATGACGAGGATTGGGAAACACCAATTATTATTCCACCATACAACCACATGGTTGACTACTTAACTACAACCACTAGTAGAAAACTGACCTTTCATCCGGAGCACTAGTCCCGGCCGGGTTTGGGCCCGGGACTAATGTGAGCATTAGTCCCAGTTCCAACGGCTAGGAGCGGACGGGGGCATGGCCAGGATTAGTCCCGGTTCAAATGGGACCTCTAGTCTCGGTTGGTGATACCAACCGGGACTAAAGGGGTTGCGGCAGGCTGGGGCCCCTGCGAGCCCCTTTAGTCCCGGTTGGTATCACCCACCGGGACTAAAGATAGACCTTTAGTCCTGGTTGGTATCACCAACCGGGACTAAAGTCTTCCCTATATAAAGCTGGTTCGTCCAGCCTGAGTCCAAGCTTTCTCTCCTCTCTGTTTCCTTCCCCAAGCTCGAGTTCATCCTCCATTTTTGCCAAGATTTGTCAAGATTGGAGGCACCCCATCTATCCAAGGGTTCTAAAAGGTTAGCAACTTCACCCTTTCATCTCTCATTGCTAGTTTAGCTCGTTTCATGCTCTATAAGTATAGTGATTTGTGGGTTTTAGTTTGGGAGTAATTATGTGGGAGTTTATTTGATTTATATGCAATTTGAGCTCAAATTAACTTCTTAGTTTGCATATGTGTAGGTGTGGTTTACTTAGTGCCTTCCCGTCCCCGTCCTCACCGCCGTCGATCGCCCGCGCCGTCCCGTCGCCGACACCACCTTGGTGAGCCTCTTGTTCTTATCCTTTTTGTAAAAAAAAATCTTATTTGTATGATTTAGATAGTTACTTGTATAATTTTCTTACTTGTATGATTGTTTGTAATATATAGTGCCATGGTTTTGATATCCGTCCCCGTCGGCCCTCGTCCGGTTTATGATTCAGATGTGGTATATTATCTTTTATAACTATTTGTTTCATTTCGTATTTATGACAATTATGCCCATCAAGTTGACATAGATATTTTTATCTAGGAGGTATGTGAACCGGAAATTGCAACCGACCCTCTTGTCGAGAAGTTGAATTTAGTTGAAAAAGAAAACGATTATTTGAAAGAAAAATTGAAAAGAATTGAAGAAGAGAAGATGAAATTGGAGTTGTATGTTGCCGATGTCGTCGATGATCACAAGATCAAGATGGATGCAATGCGCTTGAAGATTAGAAAGATTAGAAAATATGCCATTAATAAAGAGGCTTGGTATCATTATGCTGTTGGATCAATTATTACCTTAGTTGCGATTTTGATCGCATTTGTTGTTGCATTTAAATGCTTTAGATAGTTGTATGTTGTTTTATGAGAAGTATGTATGAACTTTATGTATATATTTTTGCAGTAATAACATTTGGTCACTACTCTTCTTTGGTTTTAATGTGATGAACTTGTATTAATTTGGTCACTTCGATGTTGTGTAATGAAGATGAGCCGGCAATGGATGTACGATGACCGACGCTCTCCCGAGTTCATTAATGGCCTGCATAATTTTATGCGTGTGGCTGAGGCAAACAAGCAGAATGGTTTTATGTGTTGTCCATGTGGTGTCTGTAAGAATAATAAGGATTACTCTACCTCAAAAATCGTTCACAGCCACCTGCTTCAGTCCGGTTTCATGTCCGGCTATAACTGTTGGACCAAGCACGGAGAAAGAGGGGTTATAATGGAAGACAATGAAGAAAAAGAGGATGATGACAACTATCCTAGGTTCCCTGAATACGATGGTACTACAACGGGGGAAGCTGAAGAAGAGGCATCAGATGAGCCCGCTGATGATTTTGGTCGGGCCATTGTTGATGCAAAGAGAAACTGCGAAAGTGAAAAGGAGAGGTTGAAGTTGGAGCGCATGTTAGAGGATCACAAAAAATTGTTGTACCCAAATTGCGAAGATGACAAGAAAAAACTGGGTACCACACTGGAATTGCTGCAATGGAAGGCAGAGAATGGTGTATCTGACAAGGGATTTGAAAAGTTGCTGAAAATGATAAAAAAGACGCTTCCAAAGGATAATGAATTGCCCGATAGTACGTACGAAGCAAAGAAGGTTGTCTGCCCTCTAGGATTAGAGGTGCAGAAGATACATTCATGCCCTAATGACTGCATCCTCTACCGCGGTGAGGAGTACGAGAATTTGAATGCATGCCCGGTATGCGGTGCATTGCGCTATAAGATCAGCCGCGATGACCCTGGTGATGTTGAGGGAGAGCGCCCCAGGAAGAGGGTTCCTGCCAAGGTGATGTGGTATGCTCCTATAATACCACGGTTGAAACGTTTGTTCCAAAACAAAGAGCATGCCAAGTTGTTGCGATGGCACAAAGAAGACCGTAAGAAAGACGCGATGTTGAGACAACCCGCTGATGGGTCGCAGTGGAGAAAAATCGAGAGAAAGTGGCCGGACTTTGCAGATGACGCAAGGAACTTATGGTTTGGTCTAAGTACAGATGGCATGAATCCTTTTGGGGAGCAGAGCTGCAGTCATAGCACCTGGCCTGTGACTCTATGTATCTATAACCTTGCTCCTTGGTTGTGCATGAAGCGGAAGTTCATTATGATGCCAGTGCTCATCCAAGGCCCTAAGCAACCCGGCAACGACATTGATGTGTACCTAAGGCCATTAGTTGAAGAACTTTTACAGTTGTGGGATATAAAAGGTGTACGTGTGTGGGATGAGCACAAACAGGAGGAATTTGACCTACGAGTGTTGCTATTTGTAACCATCAATGATTGGCCTGCTCTTAGTAACCTTTCAGGACAGACAAACAAGGGATACAATGCATGCATGCACTGTTTAGATGAGACTGAAAGTATATATTTGGATAAATGTAAGAAGAATGTGTACCCGGGACATCGTCGATTTCTTCCGATCAGGCATCTCTTAAGAAAGAAAGGCAAGCATTTCAAAGGTGAGGCAGATCACCGGAAGAAGCCTGACCACCGTACTGGTGATGATATATTTGATATGGTCAAGGATTTAAACGTAATCTTTGGAAAGGGTCCTGGCGGACAATCTGTTCCGAATGACGCTAACGGACACGCACCCATGTGGAAGAAGAAATCTATATTTTGGGAGCTACCCTATTGGAAAGTCCTAGAGGTCCGTGATACGTCTCCGTCGTATCTACTTTTCCAAACACTTTTGCTCTTGTTTTGGCCCCTAATTTGCATGATTCGAATGGAACTAACCCGGACTGACGCTGTTTTCAGCAGAATTGCCATGATGTTGTTTTGGTGCAGAAAATCAAAGTTCTTGGAATTGGATGAAACTTTCTGGAGATTTTTTATTGAATATATAAAAAATATTGGCATCAAGAACTACTGGAGGGGGGCCACCCAGTGCCCACGAGGTACCAGGGCGCACCACGCCCCCAGGCGCGCCCTGGTACCTCGTGGGGCCCACGTGGCTCCGTTTGACCTATTTCCAACGCTATAAATTCAGTTTTCTAGAGAAAAAAATAGGAGAGGAAGTTTTATTGCGTTTCACGATACGGAGCCGCCGCCACCTCCTGTTCTTCATCAGGACGCCAGATCTGGAGTCTGTTCAGGGCTCCGGAGAGGGGGATCTTCCGGCATCGTCATCATCAACCATCCTTCATCACCAATTCCATGATGCTCACCGCCGGGAGTGAGTAATTCCTTCGTAGGCTTGCTGGACGGTGATGAGTTGGATGAGATTTATCATGTAATCGAGTTAGTTTTGTTAGGGCTTGATCCCTAGTACCCACTATGTTCAGAGAGTGATGTTGCTATGACTTTGCTATGCTTAATGCTTGTCACTAGGGCCCGAGTGCCATGATTCCAGATCTGAACCCTTTATGTTTTCATCAATATATTTGTGTTCTTGATCCGATCTTGCAAGTTGTATGCACCTGCTATGTGTTATGATCCGCATACCCCAAGGTGACAATAATTGGGATTCTTTCCGGTGATTGCCGTAGTTTGAGGAGTTCATGTATTCACTAAGTGTTAATGCTTTGTTCCGGTTCTCTATTAAAAAGAGGCCTTAATATCCCTTAGTTTCCTTATGGACCCCGCTGCCACGGGAGGGTAGGACAAAAGATGTCATGCAAGTTCTTATCGCAAGCACGTATGACTATATATGGAATACATGCCTACATTACATTGATGAATTGGAACTAGTTCTGTGTCGCCCTAGGTTATAACTGTTACATGATGAATGATATCCAACGAATATCACCGATCCAATGCCTACGAGCTTTTCATATATTGAATCTTGCTAAGTTACTACTGTTGCTGCTGCTATTACAATTACTACTGCTACTGCTGTTACCGTTACTGCTACTGTTACTATTATTGCTACTACTATCAAACTATCATACTACTGTGCTACTGATTACTCTGCTGCAGATATTAGTCTCCAGGTGTGGTTGAATTGACAACTCAACTGCTAATACTTGCGAATATTCTTTGGCTCCCCTTGTGTCGAATCAATAAATTTGGGTTGAATACTCTACCCTCGAAAACTGTTGCGATCCCCTATACTTGTGGGTTATCAAGACCTTTTTCTGGCGCCGTTGCCGGGGAGCATAGCTTTATTTGCTAAGTCACTTGGGATTTATATCTGTTGATCACTATGAAGAATCTGAAGGATACTAGAACCAAGATTGTTCCCTCTAAGACGAGGGGAGGTAAGGAACTGCCATCTAGCTCTGCACTTGATTCACCTTCTGTTTTGAATAAACTTGGAACACCACAACATGCTATTAATTCTGATATGTCGCAAGTTATTGATGATACCACTTCTGCTATGAATGATACTCATGATGATGCTAGTACTATGCTTGAGAATGCTGTGCCACTTGGTGAATTTCTTACTGAACAAATTGCTAAAGCCAAAGAAATTGAAAATGCTGAAACTTCTGAGAATGATGATTCACCTGTTATACCTAGCTCTCCTACTAGAGTTGAAACACCTGATGAACAATGTTTTGATAGGGAGACCGCTAGAGCCATTCTTGCTTGCAATGATAGATATGAAGTTATAAAATTAATTGCTGATAAGAAAGAAAAATCTATGAGAGAGAAAATGAAATATGATCCTAAATTTGCAACCTCTCCCATATTTGTTACTGATAAGGATTATGAATTCTCTGTTGATCCGGAATTGATTAAGTTGGTAGAATCTGATCCTTTTCACGGTTATGAAACTGAAACCGTTGTGGCACATCTTACTAAATTAAATGATATAGCCACCCTGTTTACTCATGAGGAAAAAATCCGCCACTATTATATTCTTAAGTTGTTTCCTTTCTCATTAAAGGGTGATGCTAAAGATTGGTATAATACTCTTGCTCCTGGATGTGTGCGTAGTCCCCAGGATATGATTTACTACTTCTCTGAAAAATATTTTCCTGCTCATAAGAAACAGGCTGCCTTACAGGAAATATTTAATTTTGTGCAAATTGAAGAAGAGAGTCTCCCACAAGCTTGGGGGAGGCTTCTCCAATTACTTAACGCTTTGCCTGATCATCCTCTCAAGAAAAATGAAATACTTGATATCTTCTATAATGGACTAACTGATGCTTCTAGGGATTACCTTGATAGTTGTGCGAGTTGTGTTTTCAGGGAAAGGACTATTGAACAAGCCGAGGAATTATTGAATAATATATTGAAGAATGATAATGATTGGACACTTCCTGAACCACCGCCTAAACCCACTCCGAAGAAGAGGGGTATCTTATATCTCAGTCCAGAAGATATGCAAGAAGCAAAGAAATGTCAGAAAGAGAAAGGTATTAAAGCTGAGGATGTTAAGAATTTACCACCTATTGAAGAGATACATGGTCTTGACAAACCGACACATGTAGTAGAGGTAAATTCTCTTATAAAATTTAATGAAAGTGATATTCCTTATAACAAACCGCCTAGTCAATGCTTGTATGAATTCGACAATTATATTATGAAGCAAGATCATTTTAATGCAAACGTTATGAAACAATTGAAACGAAACTCTTATATGATTGATCGCCTGAGTGACTTGTTATTTAATATTGCTAATGATGTTAAAGGTGTTAGTAAACATGCATCTATGGTTCAAACTCAATTAGAACAAGTTGCCAAATCTCAAAGTGAATTGCTTAATGAAATGAACAACAATATGAATGATCATGCTGTTAGAGTAATGACTAGAGGAGGAAGAATGACTCAGGAGCCACTATATCCTGAAGGTCACCCAAAAAGAATTGAACAAGACTCTCAAAGAATTAATGCTGATGCACCTAGTCCTTCCAAAAAGAAAAGAAAAAGAAAAATGATAGGACTTTGCATACTTCTAGTGAACCTGAGGTAGAAAAACGCTTGGAGGATAGTAATGATGTTTCTATCTCTGATGCTGAAACACAATCTGGTAATGAACAACCACTTGATGATAATAATAATGATGATGTTCATATGGATACCCAACCAGATAATGATAAAGAACTTGATAATGATGTTGAAATTGAACCTGAAGTCGATCTTGATAACCCATCTACTAAAAATAAACGTTATGATAAAAAAGATTTCGTTGCTAGAAAACATGGTAAAGAAAGAGAACCATGGGTCCAAAAACCCATGCCCTTTCCTCCTAAACCATCTAAGAAAAAAGATGAGGAAGAATTTGAACGCTTTGCTGAAATGCTTAGGCCAGTCTTTTTGCGTACTCGTTTAACTGATATTATAAAGATGCCTCCTTATGCTAAATATATGAAAGACATTGTCACAAATAAAAGAAAGATACCTGAAGCTGAAATTTCCACCATGCTTGCAAATTATTCTTTTAAAGATGGAGTACCTAAGAAACTAGGAGATCCAGGAATACCAACTATACCATGCTCCATTAAGAAAAATTATGTCAAAACTGCTTTGTGTGATTTAGGAGCTGGTGTTACTGTCATGGCTTTCTCCTTATATAAAATACTTGATTTGAATAAACTCACTCCCACCGAAATATCATTGCAAATGGCTGACAAATCAACTGCCATAGTTGCAAATGTTACTATTCTAACAGACTTTGTTATACTTGATATGCCCGAGGATGACAACATGTCAATTATCCTTGGTAGACCCTTTCTGAATACTGCAGGGGCTGTTATTGATTACAACAAAAGCAAGGTCACTTTTCATATCAATGGTAATGAACATACGGTGCACTTTCCAAAGAAACAATTCCAAGTGAATGGTATTCATATTATTGAAAAGACTCCGGCAATTACTATTGGGAGTTTCCAAATTCCTCTTCCTACTGTTAAAAAGAGATATGAAACTTTTATTGTTGGGGAGATGCATATCCCCGTTGAGGTAACTTAGTGTTATACGAAAGTTCTTCGGTTTCATGTCACTCGAAAATGGTTTGTTAATAAGACCTGATCAACCTTATTAATAGATTCTTTTTGAGAGGCATGTGGTCGATGAATTTAGTAGGCACAACCTTCTGTACCCACTCTTAGTTTGCTGTTATTTTTATATAATAAAATGCCATGGTTACTCTGTTTTCTGAATTACCCGTGCAATAAAAAAATGCCCAAAAATAAAAGTGCTCAGAATGCAATAAAATTTTAACATGATTTTTTATTGAATATTTAAGAATTTTTGGAATAAAAATCTTACCAGGGGGGTGCCCCAGGTGCCCACGAGGCACCAGGGCGCGCCACCCCCCTGGCGCGCCCTGCTACCTCGTGGGCCTCACAGAGGCCCCCTCACTTATCCCTTTAGCTCATTTTGTCTCCTACCTCAAGAAAAAATTCCTGGTAGCTCTCTCTCTCTCGTGTTCTTGCTCACAACACTGAAATTTTTGATCTCTTTGCTCGGAGCCCCGTTTCCGAAACTGTTTTGGGGAATTGCTCCTTGGTATGTGACTCCTCCATTGCTCCAATTAGTTTTTGTTTTAGTGGGTTATATCTTGCATAATTAGCTACTGTTGGTGCTATAGAAAATGAGCTTGCATGTTGAATCCTTTGAGTTCCAAGTAGTTTGAATGCTTGATATAGCCTCTAGACATCCATATGAGTAGTTGCTATCAATCTTGTGAAGTTTTATTGATATCATTTTGTGGTCCAAAAATTTTCAGAAATTTGTTCATAGGACAATGAGTTTTTTTCGGAGGAGTTCCTCGAAGTGGAACGCCAAAGGAGTCCTCGGGGAGTCCTCGGACAATGACCTCAACCTACCGCGTAGGACGGAGGTCCGGCCGTGTGAATGGCCGCACAACCCCTTCATGAACGAAGCCGGATTCTATCAAGAGTTCACGCAATTCATTGCAAATGCCAGATTGACCGACTTCCTCGCAGATGAGTGTGAACAGTACCACATCCTTACAAGCTCCTTTGTGCAAAACTTTCACTTTCTGAATAGGCTCGAACCCCCTGAGGTGCGTTTTGATTTATATGCTGAACATCATCAGATACCTCTAACTGAATTTTGTGAAATATGTTTGATTCCCTCTGAGGGGGAAATCAGAGAGCCTCGACCGGAGGAGTTTGAGGGTTTCCTCCGCACCTTGACTGTGGGAGAGGAAAGGAGCGTGTCGAAAGCTCGAGCCACTAGCTTGTAGTTTCCCTCTGTTCATTACTTTGCTTTATTCTTAGGGAAATGTTTGCTTGCTAGGGTGTAAGGTAGTGCGCTAGCTGCACCTGACTGGGCCATTTTACGCCGTGCATTGCATAATGATTACACTTATAGCCTTGGAGCTATCATTGCGCGCCGCTTGCACACTAATAGGACTAGAGGTAAGATTCATGGCGGTATTTATGCTACTCGCTTAGCGACACATTTTAATGTTAACATACGCCCTCATGATTATCGATTGCCCAGAGTTTACTTAGATCACCAGTCCATGATTGACCACCATTTTATTGATGATCCCGAGCCCCCTCACAACATTCGTTATAACTTAGTTTTTAGCGAGAATACTCGTGATATTATTCCGTTGCCTGCACCTGCTTTGTTTGATTCTTATGCCAGAAATGGATACACCGTGATGCCACTGGACATCGCCGATTATCGGAGCGCCTTAGCGGCGGCGGAGGAGGAGCCCCAAGACTGGGACGCTCGGGTGCCGCCTCCTCAGGAGTTTCACATGGGACCGGATGGCTACTACGGATGGCCGTAGACCAAGCTAGGCAAAAGCCTAAGCTTGGGGGAGTACGTATTTCTCACCGACATTACATTCATGTTCACACATTTTACTCCAGTTGTCGGTGTTCATACTTTTTCATTGTATAATCCATGTTAGTTTTATTTTCTCGCCTTCTTTTTGTGTGATTGAAAAACTTTGAGAAATTCCAAAAACATTCCTCATCTCTTTTTAGTTTATCTTTCTAGTTTAATTAGCTGTAGTTTCGTGATAGTAAAAGAAAACCCAAAAAGATTTCCCGTTTCTTCTTTTGCTTGTTGGGAGTTTTCCCATGTAAATAGTTTTCTTCTCTCGTTTTTTTGTTTTCTTCTTTAATTTGCTTTCTTCAGAAAACTAAAAACTCCAAAAATATTTCAGTTTGTTTCTCTGAATTTCTTTTCTTTTCTTTTGTTGAGTCATTGCAAGGAGAAGACCACGATGAAAATGATGAGTGGCTTTCATATGCATTATTGTTGATTTAACAAAGAGCCCATATTACCTTGTCTTCTCCTTTGAATAAAATGCTTGCAGATTCCAGCTTAGTCCACGGCACACTTGCACTATTATTATTTTTATATCATTCGGTCATGCAAGTGAAAGGCAATAATGATGATGATTTGATGAAGTGACTGTGGCAAGGAAAAGCGGGTATGAACTCAATTTGTTCTTTGTTTTTGTAAATATGTTTAACTCAGTATCCATGATTCAGCATATTATGATTAAACATGTTTGTGATGACAATTAGAGATTATAGTTGCTCATACCATGCTTAAGTAGCTAGGAGTGGATAATGATTTATCTTGAGTGTCAACATGCATTAAAATGTTCATGATGTAGTATGATGATACGGTATCCTCCTCTGAATGTTTCAAGTGGCTTGACTTGGCACATGTTCACGCATGTAGTTGAATCAAAACCAACATAGCCTCCACGATATTTATGTTCATGGTGTTTATATCCTACTCATGCTAGTATTCAATGATGATTATTCATAATGCATGGTTATGACCGTTTTCGCTCTCTAGCTGGTCGCTTCTCAACCTATTTGCTAGCCTCCGCCTGTACTAAGCGGGAATGCTGCTTGTGCATCAAAACCTTTAAACCAAAGTTATTCCAGATGAGTCCACTATATCTACCTATATGCGGTATTATCTTGCCGTCCTAAGTAAATTTGCATGTGCCAACTCTATTATTCAAACGAACATCTGTTTTGTGTGCCCGTACCGCTCATGGAGCGACAGGGGGCGGTCAGTATCTTCCATGCTAAGCAGGTTATTCTCATGATGAGTGTTTACTCACTTGTCCTTGCACGAGAGGGGCTGGTAATCGGGATGCCCAGTCCCATCATTAAAAAAGCAAAATAATAAAACAAACTCCCCCGGAAAGTTGTTAGTATGGAGGGCACCCGAGGATTCGGCTAGCCATGGCTTGTGATTGATGGTGGAGGGGGAGTAAACTTTACTTTACCGCTTGGGAACCGCCGCTAATGTGTTTAGCATGGAAGATATTGAAAACTCTTGGTCGTGACGTTGACAGGAAAGGCATACCTCCCAAAATTTAATTACCTCTGATTTTAGCTTCGAGCTCTGGCACCTCTGCAAATCCATGCTTCCCTCTGCGAAGGGCCTATCTATTTACTTTTATGTTATTTTACTTTTATTGTTGAGTCATCACCTTCTCAAATAAGCACCAGACCTGAGAGCACTATTGTCATTCTCATGCATTGTGTATAGTTAATGTTGTGTGCATCATGACTGGATCTCTTCTACCATGAATTACAATGTTTAGTCGCTTCTTGAACTTTGGATGTGCTGTGCATTTATGTTTTGCGGTCTCAGAAAGGGCTAGCGAGATACCATGTTATCATATTATATCATGATTGTTTTGACAAAGTGTTGGCATTTGAGATATTTTATTATTGCTCGCTAGTTGATTATGCCATCGATATGAGTGAATATAAATTCTAAGAGTTATCATTTGCGTGGTTAGTTATAATCTTTGCTGAAAACTTGGACACTACTTAAGCATATATATAGACACAAGAACAAAAGAGTTTGTAAAAGTTTTTCTTTATCACTTTCAGTTTGTCAACTGAATTGCTTGAGGACAAGCAATGAGTTAAGCTTGGGGGAGTTGATACGTCTCCGTCGTATCTACTTTTCCAAACACTTTTGCTCTTGTTTTGGCCCCTAATTTGCATGATTCAAATGGAACTAACCCGGACTGACGCTGTTTTCAGCAGAATTGCCATGATGTTGTTTTTGTGCAGAAAATCAAAGTTCTTGGAATTGGATGAAACTTTCTGGAGATTTTTTTATTGAATATATAAAAAATATTGGCATCAAGAACTACTGGAGGGGGGCCACCCAGTGCCCCCGAGGCACCAGGGCGCGCCACCCCCCAGGCGCGCCCTGGTACCTCATGGGGCCCACGTGGCTCCGTTTGACCTATTTCCAACGCTATAAATTCAGTTTTCCAGAGAAAAAAATAGGAGAGGAAGTTTTATTGCGTTTCACGATACGGAGCCGCCGCCACCTCCTGTTCTTCATCGGGACGCCAGATCTGGAGTCCGTTCAGGGCTCCGGAGAGGGGGATCTTCCGGCATCGTCATCATCAACCATCCTTCATCACCAATTCCATGATGCTCACCGCCGGGAGTGAGTAATTCCTTCGTAGGCTTGCTGGACGGTGATGAGTTGGATGAGATTTATCATGTAATCGAGTTAGTTTTGTTAGGGCTTGATCCCTAGTACCCACTATGTTCAGAGATTGATGTTGCTATGACTTTGCTATGCTTAATGCTTGTCACTAGGGCCCGAGTGCCATGATTCCAGATCTGAACCCTTTATGTTTTCATCAATATATTTGTGTTCTTGATCCGATCTTGCAAGTTGTATGCACCTGCTATGTGTTATGATCCGCATACCCCAAGGTGACAATAATTGGGATTCTTTCCGGTGATTGCCGTAGTTTGACGAGTTCATGTATTCACTAAGTGTTAATGCTTTGTTCCGGTTCTCTATTAAAAGGAGGCCTTGATATCCCTTAGTTTCCTTATGGACCCCGCTGCCACGGGAGGGTAGGACAAAAGATGTCATGCAAGTTCTTATCGCAAGCACCTATGACTATATACGGAATACATGCCTACATTACATTGATGAATTGGAACTAGTTCTGTGTCGCCCTAGGTTATAACTGTTACATGATGAATGTTATCCAATGAATATCACCGATCCAATGCCTACGAGCTTTTCATATATTGAATCTTGCTAAGTTACTATTGTTGCTGCTGCTATTACAATTACTACTGCTACTGCTGTTACCGTTACTGCTACTGTTACTATTATTGCTACTACTATCAAACTATCATACTACTGTGCTACTGATCACTCTGCTGCAGATATTAGTCTCCAGGTGTGGTTGAATTGACAACTCAACTGCTAATACTTGCGAATATTCTTTGGCTCCCCTTGTGTCGAATCAATAAATTTGGGTTGAATACTCTACCCTCGAAAACTGTTGCGATCCCCTATACTTGTGGGTTATCAGTCTGCTCTGCAATCGACGTGATGCACGTGACAAAGAATCTTTGCGTGAACCTGCTAGGCTTCTTGGGCGTGTATGGGAAGACAAAAGATACACCGGAGGCACGAGAGGACCAGCAACGTATGAACGAAAAAGACGGCATGCATCCAAAGCAGTATCAAGGTCCTGCCAGCTACGCTCTTACCAAAGAAGAGAAGGAAATCTTTTTTGAATGCCTGAGCAGTATGAAGGTCCCGTCTGGCTTGTCGTCGAATATAAAGGGAATAATAAATATGGCAGAGAAAAAATTCCAAAACCTAAAGTCTCATGACTGCCATGTGATTATGACGCAATTACTTTCGGTTGCATTGAGGGGGCTTCTACCGGAAAATGTTCGATTAGCCATTGTGAAGCTATGTGCATTCCTCAATGCAATTTCTTAGAAGGTAATCGATCCAGAAATCCTACCAAGGTTACAGAATGATTTGATCCAATGTCTTGTCAGTTTCGAGTTGGTGTTCCCACCATCCTTCTTCAATATTATGACGCACGTCCTAGTTCACCTAGTCGAAGAGATTACCATTCTGGGTCCTGTATTTCTACACAATATGTTCCCCTTTGAGAGGTTCGTGGGAGTCTTAAAGAAATATGTTCATAACCGTGCTAGGCCAGAAGGAAGCATCTCCAAGGGCTATGGAACAGAGGAGGCTATTGAATTTTGTGTTGACTTTATTCCTGACCTTAAGCCGATTGGTGTTCCTCAATCGCGGCATGAGGGGAGACTGAGTGGAAAAGGCACGCTAGGAAAGAAAGAAGTAATAAGTATGGACGGGCATTCTTTCACTCAAGCACACTACACGGTTCTACAAAATTCCACCTTGGTGGCTCCGTATATCGAGGAACACATGGATATTGTACGCTCCAAGAACCCGGAGCAGTCTGACTCCTGGATTAAACGTACACACATGGCGACTTTCGGCGGTTGGTTGCAAACACATCTCATGAATAACACCACTGTTGGAGATGAGTTGTACTTGTTGGCCAAGTCACCATCTTCGACTATATTCACTTTCAAAGGGTACGAGATAAATGGGAATACATTTTACACGATCGCCCAAGATAAAAAGAGCACCAACCAAAACAGTGGTGTCCGCTTTGATGCAACAAACAACAATAGGAAAAAGGACACATATTATGGTTACATAGAGGAGATATGGGAACTTGACTATGGACCTTATTTTAAGGTCCCTTTGTTTCGGTGCAAATGGGTCAATCTAACAGGAGGCGGGGTAAAGGTAGACCCGCAGTACGGAAAGACAACAGTGGATCTCAACAATCTTGGGTACATAGACGAACCATTCGTCCTAGCCAATGATGTGGCTCAGGTATTCTATGTGAAGGACATGTCTACCAAACCGAGAAAAAGAAAAGATAAGGAAGCGAATACATCATACGATGAGCCAAAGCGCCACATAGTTCTTTCAAGGAAAAGAAACATCGTGGGAGTGGAGGACAAGACAGACATGTCAGAAGATTATAATAAGTTTGATGAAATTCCTCCCTTCACAGTGAAGACTGACCCAAGCATCCTGTTAAATGATGAAGATTCTCCATGGTTACGGCGCAATCATAAGCAAGGGACATACACGAAGAAAAAGTTTTATACCCCAAGATCCCACTCTAGGATGTGACCGGCTTCACCGTCATCACTTTCTCTCTAGTGAGTTTCTGGACTTATAGCTGGAAAGTCCCACTTCGGACAAACCAGAGGGAATCTTTGTAAGAGTTAGGGTATATATGTGTTTTGGGTGTTCCTAGGTGGACTCCGGAGCGTCGGAATCCAACCAAAAAGCTAGGGCATTTTGGCATTTGAAACATGATTTTTGAATAATTATTTATTAAGTTATGAATTTTCAATTATTCCTGTCCTTGTAGTATTTTAATTATACAGAGGAGTTAATCAATGTAATTATGTCCAAACAAAATATGAATGTGTAGGTTATGTTAAGACAAACAATTTGACATCTTACTTGCTCCATTTGACTTAACAGAACTGAAGATATGAATTTTTAAAGTTTAAAATAATGTCATCAATTACTGTATTTAATTAATAAGTGCAAAATTAATTATGCAACTTCCTGTCAAAATGATACTAGTTGATAGAAATCTTCAAGATGAATCCACAGAAATTTGAATCAACTCATTTGGTTTAGTTTTCAAATTGTTATGCATTTTACAAGAATTAATTTCAATCTGTAAAATTGAATCTGTCAAATAATTTCTTCAAAATGAAAATTAATTGAAAGACACCTTTAGTCCCGGTTGCAACCACCAGCCGGGACTAAAGGTTTCAGCTCCCGCGCAGAATTTTGGCCGCCGAAAAGGTTGGCCTTTAGTCCCGGTTCGTGGCTGGAGCCGGGACTAAAGGTCGCGGGTATATAACTAGTGTCCCGGTGCCAGCCACCGCCCAGGAGAAGGAACAGAACCACGCGCCGCCAGGCTGCCGGATTTCACCGCCATCGCCGGTCTTCCCCCTCTCCGACACGTCCGCGGCCTCGCTCTCTCCGCCGACGCGTGCGACGCCGGACGCTCCTGAACGCCCCACCGAGCTCGTCTTCAACCTCCGACCGCCGGAGATCGCCGACGCCGTCCCGCTCGCTCCGGCCCCTCCCCGAGCCCGCTGAGCATCGCCTCGACCTCGCAGTGTGCCCTCGCCTTGAATCCCCCTCTTCCCCGCGTCTATCGCACGCCGTAGCCGTCGATTCATCGAGGACCGAAAGTGCGCCGCCGCACGAGCTTGTCGCCAGCGAGCTCTGGTGACCGATTGGTCCAGTGCGTGTGCCCATTATGTTCACCGCGCCAAGTGGAGCATCCCTAGAGCATTAGTTCGCTCACGCGCACACCGTAATGACGTTTCCGTCGAGGGCCGAACGCCGGCCGTCGCGCTGGTCGTCGCTGCCGTTGACTCCGGCCGCCCCGCGACCCGTTGCTGCCTCCCCTGGATGCGCATCGGCGCGGGCTATGCGTTGGTAGCCTCTGCTGCCGCTGCTGTGGTCCCTAGGGCGGACTCCGCCGCGTCCAGAGGTCACCGGCGATGACCTCGTCGGCCTGGGTCACTGACCGGTGGACCCGGCTAGTCAGGTGATTAGCTTAGTGCTAATTACCCCTTTGACTAACCCCTGGGTGTATGACATGTGGGACCCCCACCGTTAATGGCGCGGTTTAAACTAAATAACCCTCTGTTAACCTCGTGCCTATGACATGTGGAACCCCACTGTGAGGTTTGACTTTGACTAGTCAACTGATGACGTCAGCTGACGCAGTAATGATTTCTGGATTTTAAATAAGTCTTAAATGATTTGTTTATTTTCAGAAAAATCCCTAAACTTCTAAAAATCATAGAAAATAATCTATAACTCCAACGGAAATAAATTATATATGAAAAACTATCAAAAAAATATGAAGAATCTGTTTATGGCATTTCCATGCATGTTTGAACAACTTAAACTGCTCTATAAGACAATTTGAATAAATGGCATTTGAAATGCCTTATGTGGAGTTTGAATTTGAATCTTGTGTTCAAACCAACTCCATTTAAATTGTTGCTAGCTACATTAGCCCAAATCATATTATATTGCCATGTCATGATCATGCATCATATTGTTGCATTGCATTGATTGTGTTCCCTCTTGTTTGCCGGTGGTTGTTCCCTCTCGGTTCAAATGGACTTCATCCAAATTGATGTTAGTTGCATAAGCTCAAACCACATCATATCTCCATGTCATGATCATGCATCATATTGTTGCATTGCTATGTATTGATTGCATCTCCGGTATTGTTCTTCTTGATACTATGATTCAGTTTTTGCTTATTGAATGCATTCTAATTTAAATACTAAATTGTTTTATCTTTCTTCTGGATTAGTTAAGCTATGGATGATAGCGGCAGACACGATGAAGAGGATATCTTCGACATCATACGTTCCTCCCAAAACCAAGAGAATGAACCAGATGACGGCTCACAATTTCTGAACGACTCCGGTGAGGGACTTGAGCAAGAACCAAGAGACGAAGGGCAAACAAACAATGATGGCGAAGAAAATGTTAGACAATTAACAAAGTCCGGCGAGGTATATATATATTAGGCCTCTGGTGATCATTAGATGTATTAATTAATTTGTATATATATATATTAACGAATCTTTCTTCTTTTAGCCCTCGGATCGAGCCAATCTCCTAGAAGGGTACGAGGCCGGGCCAAAAAGTTGGGCGATGACATAAAGTTCAACATCGATGAAGTCGCAGAAGATGGCGAACCGATTGCTCCTGAACAGAATGCCCGTAAATTTATAAATCAATGCGGAGTTATTGTTAGAGACAACATCCCGATCACCATTCGAGAATGGAATAAGCCAAAGGTAGATCAAGGAGTTAGTTATGTCGACGAAAGATCAAAAAATTTGCTTTGGGATACGCTCATGTCACATTTCAACCTACCAAAGGGTCTCACAGATGGCAAACGGTTGAAAGTCAAGCAGTTTGCTCTTAAGAAGATGGCCACACAATTCCAGAGCTGGAAGAAAAGATTATACAACGACTACATCAAGGCAAAAAAGAAGACTCCAGAATTCACTGGAGCACTAGAGAAGATAAAAGATCACTGGGACGCATTTGTGGAGTACAAGGAATCGGATGAAGCTCTGGAAAGGTCGAGAAAAAATAAGATAAATGCTGAGAAAAAAGAGTATCACCATGTTCTGGGGACAGGTGGCTACAAGAGAGCCGTGCCTAAGTGGGAAGCAGCTGAGGCCAAGATGCTTGCTGAAGGGGTCATTCCAGCTACAGCGGATTGGCTCCAGAGGTCCAAGCATTGGTTTTATGCGCATGGGGGACAGTTGGACCCAGCGACAGGGCAGATTATTGAAAAGGCAGATCTTAAAACAGCCTCGGACGCTTTACTTCAAGCAATAGAAGATGCTCGAAAGGGGTTGTTCCAGCCCGAGAGAGAGAACGACGAGCTTACACGCGCCCTCAAGAATCCTGAACACGGAGGACGAACACGAGGCAAAGGCGTTGTTCCGTGGGTTCAGGGGTTTTCGGAGTGGAACGACACTTATAGAAGCCGTCAAAGAAAAAAGAAGTAGGATGCAGACCGGCTTCAGAAGATAGAAACAAAGAACGAGGAGTTGGAACGCATGTTAAAGCGGCAGCAGGAGCAACTGGACACAATTAGCCAGCAAAGGGCATCTCCGCGGCAGGAGCAAGCAGATCCAGCATTGGATAGTACCGTCCCATCTATGCGGAAAAGCAGCGTGGGTTCCACGGGGGTCCAGACCGATGATGCACTGCTGGCTCGGTACCCCGTGGATGATATCAAAGAGAGGACAAATTGTGAGCTACACCAGAAAATGAAGAACATATCCATGAAGGTGGCGGTCGGCGTTGCTTTACCGAATGCACCTGAAGCAACCATCCATGGCAATCCGATTCCAGCTGGCTATGCTCGTGTCGGGGTGGATGAAGTTCTGCCGGGATATGACTCACTAGAGCTTGACATTCCTGGAGGTGAAGGGGAGCAGACACTGGGAGAAGTCATACATGGTGTCATTGTATGGAGAAAGGAATGCATCGTGTTTCCAAACTCGGCGCCAAGGCCACCGACTCCTCCGAGTAGCAATACACCTCTAAGTCCACCCCACCTCGAGAGGGAGCCCAGCGCGAGTCCATATCGATCTCCGCCGCGTCAGCCGACTCCACCCCCTATGTCCCAGCAGGGCCAAAAGCGGAAGAAAGCTAAAAAGAAAGCCAACGACGAGCCTCCTGCCAAAAAGAAGTTAGCTTACGATATGACTGATGAGGAAACCAAAACGGTCGTGGTTTCCGAAGTGAAGTCCCATTTTGCACCGAAACCGCCCCCGCCGCCAAAGGAGATAATACCTACGAAAACCGTAAAGCACTTTGTGGACTTTCTTGAGCGACAACCGGGACATGTGGAGAATAGGCCATCAGACTATGACCGCTCTATTAGGAAGTCATATGAACAAATGCAGCAGTCGAGACGTAGAAGTAGTAATAAAAGGGGGAAAACAGTTCCCCAGCTCGGAGAACAGGCAATGCAATCGATCCCCCCGCTCAAGGTGATTACCGATAAGGTAACCGACGCTGCTAGAGACATTGGTATCAGTGTTGATCAACTCCTAGGCACTGAGGAAGTCCCCGTGGCTGATGTAGCATGGCAATATGCCCCTGGGAAAACTCTGGTCAGACCTGAGCAGGTCCCGCATCTATCAACACAAATGCGAAGATTGCATGAGTGGTACATGAAAGAAGTAAAGAACGGGCGAGAGATGCTCATGGTGAAAGTCAAGGAAGAGCATTACTTCTATGAAAACGAGCTATGCATTGAGTTTCCAGAAATTTTTCAGTTATACAATCAAGACTCACTCGAAAAATCTATCGTCAGTTGCTATTGTTTGTAAGTGATTTCTTTCTGTAATTTAAGTCTCTAGCTCAGCTCGTTCATTGCCTGTAATTATCCTCACTATATTCTTTTGTACGCTATTATGCAGAATGAAGATTCTTGAATGCAAAAGAAATGGAATCTATGACATTGGGTTCGTTGACCCATATATCATTAATGAAAAAATGATACAAGACCACCCCAAAGACTCAGAGGCTAACTTGCTAAGGTTTATGAAGGCACAAAATACCAGAACAGAAATACTATTTCCTTACAACTTCAAGTGAGTGTTACTGTCTTGTACTACAAATTCTATTTTGCTTACTCGATGTTAAGTGTAGTTGATAAGTTATGCATGCCTTCTTATATAAACGTGTGCGCAGGTATCACTGAATCCTGCTAATCATTAAAGTTGACGCTGGAACTGTTGAAACCCTGGACTCACTAGGTAAAGACCCTCGAGAATACACCAGTGTGTTTAGAATGCTCGACAGGTAATGTCAATCATTATCGCACTATATCGGCCTCTTTCGTTCATTTCCTGATATCAAGTAATTAATAACTCCTTTATTTATTTTCTTTGCCGGGCAGGGTTTGGAAACGGTTCATCAATGATGTTGTCGGTGAATGGAAACCGGAGCTGCGTTGGCGACGGCCCAAGGTAATTAAGTAGTACTAGCTAGGTCCGCGCATCTCGATAATTCTAGTTTGAGTACCATTATCATGCTTGATTATTATATGATTGAATTCTATTCTCGCAAAGTGCATGAGGCAGAAACAGGGGACTAATTTATGTGCATACTACGTTTGCGAGAACATTCGCATGACGACCGAATGTCGCAGAGATCTAAGACAACTTTAGGTACGTAAACACTATTCACATTTTTTATTATTATGATCTAATATATATACACACAACTAATATATTCATATTAATCTCCTTCTTTAAAGATGGAAGAGACGCGGGAGAAGCTCCTACCAGAGAACCGCATACGAGCAATTCAAGAGAAAATTGCGGGATTTTTGCTTACGGAGGTCATATCTGAAAGCGGAGAATACCATTGCCGCTAATGCATGCATGTAATGATCTCCAAATTGTAGGAGAAATTGTATATACGAAATTGTATATATATATGTATGGTCGTACGAGAAATTATATGATATATGTATGGTTGTACGAGAAATTATATTATATATGCATAACGTGTACAGTATGTAGTAGCGTAAAATATGTTTGAAATGAAAAAGAATTGAATGGAAAATACAAAATGAAAAGAAAAAATAAACCATAAACCCTAAACCCTAAAATCCTAAACCCCAACACAAAATCCTTAGTCCCGGTTGGTGACACCAACCGGGAGACCTTAGTCCCGGTTGGTGTCACCAACCGGGACTAAAGGTCCTTCAGCCCCCAGCGCGCGCTCGCGGCCACGTGGAGGGACTTTAGTCCCGGGTTGTGGCCAACCGGGACTAAAGGGTGGGGGCCTTTAGTCCCAATTTCGTTGTCCCGGTTGGTGACCCGGGACTAAAGGCCGTTGCCAACCGGGACTAAAGCCCCGTTTTCCACTAGTGAACTTAATTAATGAATCATCTGGGGGGTGCTTCGGATTTTCTTGGATGGTTGTTAGTTTTGTGGGCGACCGCCCAGGCTCAAAGGGATTGTACGAGTTCAAAGTTGAGTAGCTTCCGTGTGTAACCGTGATACAATATGTGCTCTATCTGGATCAAGTAGGTTGTAGGAACCCTCCAGTGGTAGACCAGCAGATGTAGGTGTGTAGGTTGGACTGGGTCTGCCTTTTCTGAGAGGCTACTACTTCCCAAAAGTCTCGTCTTGGTCTACCTGGCTACTTCACAAGTGAAGTTTAGTGACACAAGGGTGTGATCAGGAATCACGGGTAAAGTACACAAACCTCTGCAGAGTGTATAAAACTGGTCATGATTAGTCGTGTCCCCGGTTATGGACAACTTGAGCAACTCATCTGAGAATTGTCAGCTTGATCTCATCACCTCTTCCTAATTAAAGTCAATGGGTTGAACCAATGGGGAGTTGGGGAGCCGATCTCAGAGGACCGGGGCTTTACCAGGAACTCTTTAAGAAAGTCTTGGGGCAACCGGGGCTTTACTGGGGAACCCACACGCTCAAATTGCATCGGGCTACGACCGAGCTTTACCGGGAGTGCCTATAGACTACGACCGGGGCTTTACCAGGAGTGTCATATTGCTATTAGAGTAGATCACTATATAAATAATAGGGCAAAACTATTTTCTGCAAAGAGCCTTGAACCCCACCAGCCAAAGTGCATGTAGGTGAACAGGATTCCAATGAACTGTGGACTTGCCAATACATTCAATGTATTGACCCTAGTGGCTGCAACGTATCATGTTGCAGGTTTACCATATCGAAGAGAAGGTACGAAGTAGGGTTACGACGGTATACTCAACTCTTGCCTGTGAGTTGATGGACGCCACACGACTACAATATTATCTCCGTTGTATTTGTATTGTAAGCTAGCACATGAGCTAAGCAGGTGTGAATTGTAAAACACTGGATCCACGATGTAATACTATGACATGTGATGTATTCTTGGTATTTCATGGTCGATTGTGTGTGTCAGCTATTGATCCAGAGACTGACACAGAAAACGCAGAGATTCGGGGGCCCCTATCAGGGACCGGGTCGTGACAGTTCCTGTCATAGGAGGAAGTTGGGACCTCCCATTTGTTGATGATGCCCCTACTGTTTTAGCTACTGCCCTTCGAGACGGTTTGATTCTTGCTGGGAACGTCGGGTGCAATAGACTATTAGTTGAAAGTGATTGCATGGTAGTTGTGGAGGTCATGCAAAATGGCGGAAACTCTCTAGGCGTGGCGGCTGCTATATATGAAGAGTGTACTTTTCTTTGTAGCATTTTTTCTCGTGTAATTTTTTCTCATTGCCCTAGGAGGCCAATAGGGCTGCTCACAATCTGGCAAAGTTTACCGATGGTAACCATCAATGGCTTGGTGATCCTCCTGATATTATTCGAGCTGCCTTAGCAAATGATGCATCTTTGATTCCTGTTCAATAAAATCCGCCATGATGGCTTTCCTAAAAAAAAGTGTTAAGAGACGCGAACTGGCATCCCGTACTTTAGCAAGTGACGCAAGAAGAAATGTGCCTTAATTGGACCGAACTGCCGAACTTTCTTGTACCGATTTTGATCAACGACGCAACCTGCTTGCTAGATGATAAAGTCTACTTTTGCAGTAAAAAAGAGCTATCTAATGGCTTTCTCTCTAGAGAAATCACATATATTGATATTTGCCACGACAAGAAAACCAATGAATGCCAATATTCAATAAAACAGTCAAAAACACGATTCACCAAGTAATATGATCTGATAATAGTTCAACAAAATAGTCACCAACACGCGCCTCCATCATCAACGATACACTAGAACAAAAACAAAGGGCTATGCACAACCCTGTTGACGATGTTTTGGGGCGAGGACGGAGGGGGTGATCTCCAGCATGGCCCTGTAGACGTGCAACTTGATGTTGTAGTCATCGTCCAGGAGCTCGAACACACACAGGTCCCACTTCTCCAGGTTGTTCTCCATGGCGAGCGCGCCCCACCCGGCGCTGAACGCCGCGCGGGGACACTCGCCGCCGGTGTACTCGTACCACACCTTCCATGGCTTTGCCTGTGGGTCCCACAGCGTCATCTTCCTGCTGTCCTTCGGGAGGAAATTTTCAACAAACATGTCTGGGATGATCTGCAGTGTCCCAAGTCGATCAGTGAGCAATGCAGTTTTAGAATATGTGTATCCAGAGAAGAATTTGAGCAATTACCATGAAGTATGACGCATAGACATCGGTGTGCTTTATTTCCTTGATCACGAAGGGCCTCTTGGATTGGAACCTCCGTGCCCTGTTCATAGCATCTTCCTTGTCCCTTTGGGTTACTGGACGTCTCTGCGACTTTAATTCCGGCCTTCTCTGAACCTTGACGACAACTAAGTATAAAAGAAGATGCAAATTATTAAGATAGTTCAGTTCAAATTTTGTTGTAATCAGCGTTGGAAGGAAGAAGATTTACCTCTACCAGGTTGGTTTTCACTATTGCTCTTATTGAACATCGGGAACTGAGCCTCCATACTATATTTTTTACCAAAAGATTTGTGTAATATGGTTAAGTCCTTGCCTATGGATTCTGGCGCGAATACACCTGTATGAACTATATGCGCGCAAGTTAGCTCGATGACATGACCATTGCTATCTTTTTTCGGCAGAGAAGACCATTGCTATCTAAATAGCAGAGTCAAAACTGACACAACATTTAAGCCATCTCAATCCAATTCTCGATCGGAGGCTTCAACTTAATTACCTGCCAAACTGTCACCTGATGTCATTCCTTTAGAAGCTGATGAAGCAGCAGACCCTTTCCCCTCAGCCCTGGACTTCTTGGGTGGACGACGGACCAATTCTGCTTACATCGATATGCACGCATGTATATTTTAGCACGATAATAAGAGCACAGAAATCATTTTACAACACCAAGCCATCTCATACCAATATATATATGTAAAAAGTAGTACCAGTTAGTTTGAAATCGATCATCGATCGGAGGGTTATTCTTAGTTACCTGCCAAACTGTCACCTGATGCTGCTCCCTCAGACTCCGAATGGCCACATGGAGCTTCAGGCCTTTTCCCCTTCGCAGCCTTGGACTTCCTGGGTGGACGACGCTCCGATTCTGCTTATAATTGATGTGCACAGAGACACAGGTTAGCTCGACAAAAAGAGCATAAGAATCATTTTACAACATTAAACCATTTCAAACCAATATATGTGTGAAAAGTAGTACTAATAATTTTGAAATCAATCGATCAGTGTGGAAGGGTTCTTCTTAATTACTTGCTAAACTGTCACCTAATGCTTATATAGGAATCATTTTACAGTACAAGACCATTGCTATCTAGATAGCAGAATCAAAACTGACACAACATTTAAGCCATCTCAAACCAATACATATGTGTGTGTGTGTGTGTGTGTGTGTGTGTAAAACAAGTAATACTTCTTTCCCCGCAAAAAAAAACTACTTATTTTGAAATCGATTCTCGATCAGATGCTTCCTCTTAATTACCTGCCAAACTGTCACTTGATGCTGCTCCTTTAGAAGCTAAAGCAGTAGACCTTTTCCTCTCAGCCTTGGACTTCTTGGGTGGACGACAGACCAATTCTGCTTACATCGATGTGTACACATGTACATGTTAGCTCGATAACAAGAGCACATAAATCATTTTACAACACCAAGCCATCTCACACCAATATATATGTAAAAAGTAGTACTATCAATTATTTTGAGATCGATCATCGATCGGAGGGTTATTCTTGGTTACCTGCCAAACTATCACCTGATAGAGATTCAGGCCTTTTCTCCTCAGCAGTCTTGGTCTTCCTGGGTGGACGACGCCCCGATTCTGCTTATAATTGATGTGCACAGAGACACAGTTAGCTCGATAAAAAGAGCATAAGAATCATTTTACAACATTAAACCAGTTCAAACCAATATATATGTAAAAAGTAGAAGTGGTACTAATAATTTTGAAATCAATCGATCAGTGTGGGAGGGTTCTTAATTACTTGCTAAACTGTCACAAAATGCTTCTGCTTCAGACTCCGAATCACCAGATAGATCTTCATGCCTTTTCCCCTCCTTAGCCTTGGACTTCTTGGATCGGACCACTTCTGTCATGATATCATCAACCTTCCTGAACCTAGTCCTCTTCCCGACCACAAAACCATTGTCGATCTTGTCTCGATCCTCCTTCTGTTGCTGCGATGGTGTGCTGCGCCATTCACTGTCTTCCTCATTCTCCGGATTCTCTAATAATGCGTCTTCTTCTTCCTCTTGTGGGCCAGTGCCGTCAGCATTGACACTCATGTTGTCGCCCCCTTCATATTCTTCTGAAGCATCTTCTTCTTCTTCTCCTTCTTCATTTTGTGGTGTACCATCTGCACCTTTGCCAATGTGAGAGTCTTCTTTTTGCGGGGCAGTACCATCTGCAATGGTGCCCGTGTGCCCATTCTCATTCTCTGCGGCCAAGGCGGCGTCCATGCGCTGCGGCTGGGCGAGAGACGCGTACGGCGCCTCGCAGGACGATGGCAAGAACACCGTCACTGAGAACTGTGACTGCCCGTCATAACGGAAAACCAGCAGGTAGCCATACATGATGCGATGGTCACAGAGGAACTCCTTCCACCCATGCGCAAAGCATAGCTCCCCAGAGATTTTAGCCAGCTCTACGGGCCATAGATTTCCACTTGGACCTCTCAGGTAAACCACTCCTGTACACTCTTCCAAGTATTTGTGGCAGTCTTCTGGAATTGTCTGCAACACATGTTATCATTTTAATCAATGACTAAGCATGCATGTCGTGCACAACCCAAAACTAAAAAATAATATAAAAAGGTTGTGTGCTATGGAATTCTCTGCGCCATAAGTCATCTTAGAAATGGCCGATGGATTTTATGATCAGACGAATGTGTATAATGAGTTTCCATCTATGTGATGTTGCTTATTTTAAGAATCTTGAAGCAAATGCTCTGAATCTATGAAATGTTTGTTACAGTGAAAAGTGAAATGTGGTGCATGCTATGAATAAATAGCATTTAACTTGTCACTACCTAAGGGTGATCATACGTCACTGGTGACATGGTCACTGACGAGTGACAGCAAAGGGACTGTTGGTGTCAGTGACCATGTCAGGGTCCTATCCCACGAGTGATGGATGAGTCTCCACTGACAACAGATTAGTGATGGGCCCGGCACCAATCAAAAGTGAACAATTCTGGCCCTTTAGTAGTGACATGTTTGTTAGTAGTGTTGGAGATTCATTTCAAGAGTTTGGTAATAGTTAACTGTGTAAATAATCAATCAGAACTAATTCAAGGATTGGGTCCAAATCCCCTATCCAAACAAGCATATACTGTTTCGGTCACTGCTCACTTTGCATTATATTTTGGGGAAAATGTTACACGTTTCTCTTTTCTTTACAATCTACAAAACCATAAATACGAATAATATCAACTTTCATGAACTAGTTTATATTTTGGATATAGCATACTCATATATTTTGTGGATATGTTATCTCTCTTTTATTCCTTTTCAAAGTCAGACAACATAGTATAGTCCATGTTTGAAAAATATCAATGACTAATCGAACAGAAATTGTGATGAAATAGACTATGTACCATTAAACTTTATCAAATTAGTAAGCACCATTCCTAAAGTGGACCGCAAACGAAAAGAGAACCTTCACAACAATCATGCAAATATGGTAGATAAAAATGGAGCACCAAAAATGGGTTAGTCTCTTCAATTGCTGTTATGAATCAAGAAAACCTACCACTTGTTCCATAGATGAACTGGTCATGAGCGACCTAAAGAATTGAGGGCAATTTTTTTTGCCATTCTGGTCCTTCGCATCCCTTTCCTTGGACTCCTCCTCCTCTTTATCATTCTCCTTCTCCTCCTCTTTTTCCTTGTGTGCCTTCATCTTCTTCTCATTTTCCTTCCTTTTCCTCCGATCCTCCTTCTCCTTCTCCTCCTTCTTATCATTACCCCTTGTTTTCTCTTTCTCCTCCTTGTACTTCGGCATCTTCTTCTCCTCCTTTTTCTTATCACCTTCTTTGTTTTGCTTCTTTTTCTCTTTCACATTCATATTTTCACCTCCCTCTTCTTTTACCTTCACATTGTGCTTATTATATACCATGCCGCCCATAGTGCTATATTGTTTTTGATGACGTTCCATGGTTGGACCTTTACTTATGTCATGCCCTTCTCTCTCTGCAATACAATTGGAGATATATATGCACATATTAGTATAATACTTTTTGCAAACAAACTTGGAAAGTGTGTTAATTATATCTAGATTCAGCTCTCGAGTAAAAGGCACTGCCCCATCCGTCCATCCATTTCAAATTTGCAGCATCGATCCCTTATCTCGAGACAAGAAAGGTATGGCCTAATTATATAGCATCAAACTAATCACCAATATTTTAATAAAACGGAATACATCATTAGGAATATAAAAAAGAATCTAAGATGAACGCGAAGTCAGAAGAAGGAAGTCAATCTTGTCACACCTGCTAAAACCTGTAGTTATATCCCACAAGTTGAATCTACACTGAACTAAAACATTTAGGAACAACGAACACCATTTCTTGGGGTGGAAAGAACAAAAGCACGATGCACACCATGGATTTGTAGAACGAATAAAGATTTCGATGGATCGGAAAACCATAATGGGCTAAAGATTTTGTTGATCTAGCATAGATCAGAAATACAGTAGTAGGGCTTACCAAGCGTAGCACTGAACCAGGTGAGATCTTGATGGATCTGAATACAGACCTCTCCAAGCTAGGGGCGTTCGACCGATTGAACGGAGAGGGCCGAGGACGGGAGAAGATCTCGATGAGATTTAGATGGGTTGGTTGGTTGGGGCGGCGGCCGCTCGATGGAACTTTGTAGATTTCGGGATTATATAGGGGGTTATATTCGGCAAGGAAAAAAAAAACCTAGGTTTTTACTCACTCTGTGGCAGGGCACACACGACACAACTATCGGGTACAAATTCCAAATGTTTTTCTGTTTTAACAACGACACTATCGGACACGTCTGTGGCAGGGTTTGGGGATAATTCCAGGCACACACGAATTATCACTCGTCTGTGGCAGGGTTTGGGGCGATGACGCGGGTGATCTCCCTGACCACCCTTTGAACGTGCAGCTTCATGTTGTATGAGCTCGAAGACACACACGTCCCACTTCTCCAGGTTGTTCTCCATGGCGAGCGCGCCCCACCCGGTGCTGAACGCCGCACGGGGACACTCGCCGCCGGTGTACTCGTACCACACCTTCCACGGCTTCGCCTGCGGATCCCACAGCGTTATCTTCCTGCTGTCCTTTGGGAGGGATTTTTCCACGAACTTGTCTGGGATGATCTGCAGTGTCCCAAGTCCATTAGTAAGCGAGCAATGCAGTCAAATGCATAAGAATATTTTCAAAAAGCAAGACAGAGAGGAAAAAAAAGGGAAACTAAATGCTTTGACTTTGGACATGTGCGTGGAGAGAAGACATTATAGTTACCATGAAGTATGAGGCATAAACATCAGTGTGCTTCATTGTCTTTATGGCGAAGGGCCTCTCGGATTTGAGCCTCAGAGCCCTGCCCATGGCGTCTTCCTTCTCCCTTTGAGTTATTGGTCGCCTCTGCGACGTTAATCCTGGCCTTCTCTGAACCTTGGTGAGAACTAGTATAAAAAGATGCAGATTATCAAGATAGTTCACTTCAACTTTGTTCTACTCCCTCTGTCCCATAATATAAGAACGTTTTTGGCACTACACGGAGGGAGTAGTATTTAGTACTAGCAGTGTAATAAAAGGGCGCGCTTACAGGAAGGAAGGAAGAAAGAAGATTTATCTCTGCCAGGTTGGTTTTCACCATTGCTCTTGTTTTTTTTTTTTGAGGGATTCACCATTGCTCTTGTTGAACATCGGGAACTGATTTTGCTTACCAATCTTTTTACCAAAAGATTTGTGCCATGTGGTTAAGTCCCTGCACACGGACTCTGGCACGAATACACCTGTACGAACTGCGTGCAAGTTCACTAGCTTGATGACAAGAGCATATATAGGAATCATTATACAGTGTAAAATACTCCCTCTGTATCAAAATATAAGACGTTTTCTGTCTAAATCTAGACCAAAAAACGTATTATATTTTGAGGCAGAGGGGGTATACATTGCTATCTAGCTAGCAGAGTCTAAACTGACACAGCATATTGAAGCCATCTCAAACCGATATATACATGTTGCGTGCGTGCGTGTGTAAAGTAGTACTGCTTATTTTGAAACCAGGCTGCTTCTTAGTTACCTGCCAAACTGTCACGTTTAGATGCCGACTCGTCTCTTATTCGTCCTTTAGATGCTGAAGCAGCAGGACCTTGTATAAACAATAAGAGAAGGAGCAGGCCTTTTCCCGTCAGCCTTGGACTTCTTTGGTGGACAACCCTCCAATTCTGCTTGCAATCCATGTGCACACATGTCAGGTTAGCTTGATAACAAGAGCATAGAAATCATTTGGCAACATCAAGCCATCTCAAACTAGTATACATGTAAAAAGTAGTACTACCTCCGATCCATAATAAGTGTGGCAGTTTTGAACTAACCCCAGTTCAAAACTGCGACACTTATTTTGGAACGGAAGGTTTACACTAGTTATTTTGAATCATCACACGATCAATGGGAGGGGTTCTTCTTAATTACGTGCTAAACTGTCACTTGATGCTTCTCCCTTAGGAGCCGGATCACCAGATGGAGTTTCAGAGTCCTTCCCCTCCGCAGCGTTGGACTTGTTGGATTTGTCCACTTCTGCCATGATATCATTAACCTTCCTAAACCTAGCCCTGTTCCTGATCCACAAAACCATCGCCGGTCTTGCGTCGATCCTCCTCCTGCTGTTGCGATGGTTCCAGCACATCGTCGCTGCACATGCGCCATTCACTGCCTTCCCCATTCTCCGGACTTTCTAATAACGCGTCTTCCTCTTCCTCTTGTGGGCCAGTGTTGTCTGCATCGACACACATGTTGTCGTCCCCTTCACTGGTGCCAGTGTGAGCGTCTTCTTCTTGCGGGGCAGTATCATCTACATTGGTGCTCGTGAGCCCTTTCTTATCCTCTCTGGACACGTCAACGTCCTTGCACTGCGGCTGAGCGATAGACGCATACGGCGCCTCGCAGGACGATGGCAAGAAAACTGTCACTGAGAAATGTGACTGCCCGTCGTAACATAAAACCAGCAGGCAGCCTTACACGACACGATGGTCGGAGAGGAACTCCTTCCGTCCACGCGCAAAGCATAGCTCCCCAGAGATTTCAGCCAGCTCTACGGGCCACTTATTCCCGCTTGGACCTCTCAGGGAAACAACTCCTGTACACTCTTCCAAGTATTTGTGGAATCCTACTGGAATTTTCTGCAACATATGTCATCATACAAAATTATTAGTAATCAAATAATAATTTATGCTCATCTAATGGCTAAGGTTGTCCAGCAGAACTCAAACATGCATATGTGGCATTTAACATCATCTTCCTATACTACAATCAAAGCTATCAATTTTTAGAGAAAAGGCATTGGACGAGTCTGAGAGGAGCTCGAACCTAGCCTGACTTTGAATTAACAAAGTCATCAATCGGCCATGATTACAAGGGCACCACAAAACAGAGGAAATGAAAGCAAAGCAAAGAGAAAGGATACAAAGTGCTAAGCAGAACAACTCAAAGGCAGCAATATTGAGCCAAAGCACAAAGCACCGTTGTCGACGGCTAGCGCTGCGCCAACCAACTAGTAGACTAAGGTCATGGGAGGAGGGCACCACTATGCAAGCATCGTGCGCCGGCTGCATCCAAAGGGCCAAGCATAAGCAACACTCGATCTGTCTCCGCCGCCGCAAAGTACCACAACCCTTTCACCCAGGTTCGATGGGGGCTGCACCGGCGGCCGATAGAGTGGTTGCCACTAGAACCCAGCTAAGGTGCACAAGCTGCCATAGGAGAAGCAAAAGGATTAGACCCACAGACACGGATGACCGATCATACGAGCACCATCACCGACAGCGGCAAGACAGAGTGTTGGAAGCGAGGTGTTGAATAAGGGCGCATATCCACGAAGAAGGTCAAAGAGGGCATCACCATGCATCAGCCGAGGAACACTAGGAGCCGAGTGTGATGCAGAAGATAGACCAGGCCATCATGCGTCGACTCCGAACCACCAAAAACTCCACCACCCCGAGCAGTCCCCGGCCGATGCCTTTAGGATAGAGCACGATAGCTAGGTGCCATCGTCGCCCAAAGCAGAGGAACATAGGCTTTCGCCTGAGCTCAGGGAGGAGGTGGAAGGGAGAGGATCCAAACCTAAGCCTCCAGGAAGGTGATCGGTGCCCACAAGGCGTCGACTTTGGGGAGGCCGCCGCCCCGGCGAAGGGTTCCGCCCACCCGCTAGATCTGTCCGGCCAACACCGGGAGACGACGACCACAGTTACCAAGGGCCGGCGCCGGCATGGATCGGAGCAGATCGAATCAGACATGAAGCTTCTTCAAGGAACTTCGGTAGACTTGCAAGGAGCCGCTGCACCGCCAACTTCCGCAACCTCCATACCACCCGCGTAGCTGTGGAAGGCCACCCACCTGCACCCGCCAACGCCGCCGGCCGTACAGGCCGCACCGCACCCACCAATTGAGGCCGCCGCCCCGGGAGCCGAGGCCCTCCATAGAGGATGGAGCTGCCAGATCCCCACCGCCACCTTCATCGGGGCCGCGCACCCGTGCTGCAGAGCCCCTCTGGCAACGGCGGAGGGAAGCGAGAGGAGGGGGGAACGCGGCGGCAGCGCTAGGATTACCCCCGAGTCGTCTCAAAGGAGGCGGCGCGCGGGGGGGGGGGGGGGGGGGGGGTGGTGTTATCTCCTTTATCCTTCTCAAAGGCAGAAAACATAGCATAGTCCATGTTTGAAACATATCAATCATTAATTAAAAAAATATGTTGTGATGAAGTAGATTATATATGTACCATTTCTATATCAAATTAGAGAGCACCATTCCTAAAGTGGACTGCAATGGAATAGATAACCTTCACAATCATCCAAAATATGGTAGATAAAAACGGAATAGGTAAAATGACTAGTCTCTTCATTTGTTGTTATGAATCAAGAAAACCTACCATGTGTTCCATACATGACTCCATTATGATCGCCCTAAAGAATTGAGGGCAATATCTTTTGTCATTCTGGTCCTTTGCATCCCTTTCCTTCGACTTCTCTTTATCATTCTCCTACCTTCCCTTCTGCCCATTTATCTCTTTTTGTTCCTCCTCTTTCTGTTTCTTAATTTCTCGCTGCTCCTGCACTTCTTTCTCATTCTCATTCTCCTCCTCTCTTTCCTTATGCGACTTCACCTTCTTGTCCTTTCTTTTCCTCAAATCCCCCATCTCCTTCTCCTCATCATCCTTCTTATCAACAACCCTCATTTTCTTCTCTTTCTCCTCCTTGTACTTAGCCATCTTCTTCTTCGAGGAATTTTGCTTCTCCTCCATTTTCTGATCAACTTCATCTTTATTTTGCTTGTTTTTCGCTTTTGTATTCATATTTTCATCTTCCTCTTCTTTTACCTTGATATTTTTCTTATTATCATTCCAATATTGTTATACTGTTTTTGATGACATACCATGATCGGACCTTTACTTATGGTAGGTACTTTTCTCTCTGCAATATAATAGGAGATACTCCCTCCATTCCAGAATATAAGGTGTATTGGTTTCCGTGCAAGTCAACCATTTGAATGTTTGACCAAGATTATAGAATAAAATAACAACATCTGTAGTACCTAATAGATAAAATACGAAACTACTTTTCATGATGGATCAAATGATATAAATTTCGTATTGTGAATATGGATATATTTTTTTAAAAACTCGGTCAAACTTGCACTCATTTGACTTTTGAAAAAACAAATACACCTTATATAAAGGAACGGAGGGAGTATATGATACATTAGTATAATACTTTTGCAGTAACATTGGTATATAAAACCACTCAAGTTTTACTCAATAACTGCATCTACATATGAAACATTTTCATGTTTGGATTTTTCTTCCGACATTGCTATGATTATTCCAAACTACATTAGTTAGTTTCAATAACACTATTACAGAGGCCTTTTGTTATAGATCTAACCACCAACATAAATATAAGTTCCATATAAGCTCTTATGGGAAGAAAATAGAACACTATTTATCCCTTATTTATATTCAAATATTGGACACGCAACTACACATCATACATAAATTCTAGGCATATCTATAGAGTGGACACATGCATAATTTTGTGGCGAGGCACACTTGCACATTTGTATATTTTCATCTAGCTATTTGTTTAACCATTATCGCGGGTGTCTTTCCTCCTCCTCCTCAAGAAAAGTCTCCTTCTTCCTCCCGCCGGTGCCGCCGCCGATCAACCCCACCTCCGATGGCCTTTTGGCCATGGAGGTGCGGAGGGTCTCGGCCCTCCGCCGACAGGAGGGACCCGTTCTCGTTTATGTTAGGTTCAACGTCTTGGTTGGGGCTGTGTGGCGGTGGCGATGTCCCTCGGTAAGAATAATGTCTCCCACGTCCTATCCCCGCCCCGATGGTGCGAATAGCGTCGTCGTAGGATATGTGGAGGTGTGTCTCCGTCGGATCTCACGGGATTCGGTTGGTGCTGGTCTTCGGTGGATCTATTTGGATCCAGTTCGTCTTCGTTCGTGTGGTTACAGGTTTGATCTTTCCGATCTATAACTCTCTTCATCGGTGATGGTTGCTGCTCTGGTGCGCAAGTCCTTTGGGGCCTTAACACGATGACTTCCCTGCTGTGTACTACAACAAGGTTTGCCCAGCTCCAGTGAGGGAGGGGTGATGATGGTGGCGTGCCTTTGGCTCGCTCCAGTGCTTGTAGTCGTCGCTAGGTGGTCCATGGACCTGGTTGTAATTTTTATTACCTATAGTGTTCTCTGTACTATGATGATTGATGAATAAATTAGAAATTTCTCTCGCAAAATATATATATTCATCTAGCTAGGCAATTAGGTTTTGATTCCTTATCTGATATATATCCACTAATGATATGCTCCCCATGTTTATCCTTTTAGGGAATATGCCAAACAAATATTATTTTGTCTTGAAGAGATTTAAAACTTTGATAATTCCATTATGAAAATTTAGTAAACCAAGAAACATGCCATATTGTGTTGATATATTACCATCCTTGTCTTGAGACAAGAAAGGAATGGCCTAACTAGCAACCCAACTATGAACATGGATACACCAGTCCTTGTGTTGGGAAGAACAAAGTCATGATGCAACATGGATTTATAAATACTAAGGTGAGAAATCATGTCAATAGACCAAAGATTTAACCGCGCTAGCATAGATCGGATATACCGTAGGGCTTACCAAGGGAAGTGAACCACTGCAAATCTCAATGGATCCGAATATCAAACCTCTGCGATGGATATTTGATTCGATGGAGAGGATGAGAGAAGAGAGCGATGTGATTTAGATGAAGGCCAAGATGGTTGTGGAGGCGGCGGCTCGACGAACTTTGCAAGATTTTAGGGTTATAAAGGTGACTGGGGAAGGGAAAAGCCATAGGTTATGAAGGGGGTTGGGCCTTGGGAGAAGAAAGGAAAGCCCATGCTTACCTTTTCCTTATCCTCAGGGGTGGGGCAATGGGCCAAGGGGTCAAACAAAATGTGTTTTGGGCCGATTTTACTTAACATATGGGCCAAATACTAGGGGACATACCGATAAAATTTCGTGGGCTAGGGTGGGGGCAAGAGCCCAGCTTGGCCCTTGAGAAGTTATGCCACTGATATTGGGTGTTTTGTATATGTGACATGCAAAACATGGCTACCATTTGGTTGGTTACCAATTTTTTTTCTTGCCTTTAAATGTTTGGTCTATTAAATCAACCAAATTAGTTTCTCGACCGAGGATTGGTGAGGTAACATGTGAATGCTAACGTGTTTCATATACCCATATTTCTAAGGCTAGGTTGTTAGATAGAGATCATGTGGGAGCGGCGTGCTCTGTGGCAGATGGGATGTGAGAAGAGGGATCGGGGCATATGTGTTGGGAAACGTAGTAGAAAAAAATCGCACCTATGATCACCCAGGAAAAATATGAAGATGCATAAACGGTTTGCATCACGATCGTTACCGACTCCGGAGTGAAGTGGAAGTAGACGAGTCGGTGTAGATTGTACTTGGAGTCCCTCAAACCATTGATGACGATCCCACGAACCACCCTCGAACGATCCCTCGAACGGAGGACCGAAAGCATGGCCTCTCTACTTGGTTGCAAGTGGACGGTCTTCACAATCCGGTAGTGCTTCGCCGTCCAGAGCTAATCATCGCCGGAGAATTAGAGGGAGGAGATTAGAACCACACTGGGCTTCTAATTATGAGGATTAGAGGAACTAGGTCTAGCTCTAATTAGATCAACTAGGATCAACTAGAACTAGAACTAGATGAACTAGAGGAGGCTCCAAAACTTGCATGTCTCCATGGACAAAATCCTCTAGTATATATAGGTTTGAGTGTAGAGGTGATGAGGACATGACAACCATTGCACCCTTAGAGTCAAGGACGACTCCTTTTCAAGAGGGGGAGGATGATGAGGACATGACAACCATTGGTACACCCCTGATCATCAATGGAGAAATCATAATAATTTGTGTCAAACAAATACATTGCCAGGTGAACACTAACTTAAGTTCATACTATAATCTTGAACGCATGGCTGCACTTTCATCTCCTTCGTTGTTGGTTGAACTCAGGTGAAACATCGAAGAAGACCAACAGCATTTTCAGTTCGTGCCAAAACAGTATTTTATGACGAAGAAACAGAGTTGCGAAGAAATAGGTTGTCTGCTAAAGAAATAATGTGTTGGCGCTGGTAAAACAATGTTTTGCACGAGTTCGGATACCCCAACTTGTGAAAGGTTTCCAGAACTCGAGTTTGCTAAAGGAAACATTGTTTGACTCTAGTGAACAATGTTTGGTCGGGAACCACCAACCACCTCCAACGAGAGATTTCCAGAAGCAACCTCATTAAGTCTTGAAGCCGTTTAGTCAAACCAAAGCTGGTTCTCTTTCACACCTAAGCTGGTTCCCGAAGCTAGTTTTATTTCACACCTATCCAGGGGGGTTGTCCCTATTATAAATAGGCTAGCTCTTCCCTTCGTTGGGGATTTTTGCCATTTCTATCAAAGACCAAAGACATAGACTCCTCCTAAGATTGGAGAGGCTCTTGTTATCCTTATTCTCGTGATTCCTTGTGAAGTCCCTCCTAATCTGTGCTCCACGACTAGATCGTGTTGTGTGGGTTAGAGTTCGTGGTTTCCTTGCGGATTGCACCTACTCTGTGCTCCACGACTTGAGCGCGGTTGTGTAGGGTAGTATTGCGGGTTGTGGATCGGCGAATGTTCGGATTGCAGGCTACGGTTGGCATCCTCCTCGTCGGGTCATAATCTCTTATTTTCTGTTTTTTGGCTGCTTGCAGCTAGTTATCCCCTCTGCTCATCGATCCTACTCCGTGAAGATCGGACCTCCCCTTGTGCATCCTCTTCTCCAAAGACGGTGTCGCATCATCTGGTATTCAGAGCAAGGTTGACACAGTAGGATCTGTATCCTTGTTGCTAGATCTATCCTTTTTAGTTTGGTTTTTTCCCCATCCTACAGCCCAAAGCCAAAAAATCCACAAAAAAATATCCAAGCCTTTGTTTGCTGAGATCTAGTTGTTTGCTTTCCTCTTTGTGTTTGCACCAAGTTCTATCTGAAGTTGCTGTTGTTTTCTTTGAGTCTTGTTGTTGGATCTATTGTGTTAGAGAAAAAAGAAGAGGAAAAAACAAAGAGCAAAAAAAGAGCGAGAGAGAAAAAGAGCAAAAAAAAGAGTGTAAAAAAGAGGAAAAAGCAAGTGTTGAGCAAGTGTGCAATCATATTCAGTTTGGTGAGAAATTTCAGAAGTTGTACTGGCAAGTGTTGCAGCTCAAACGTGGTGCAAGGATCTACAAATTTTTCTTGTTTTATTTGGTTTGCATCGATTGGATCTCAGCACTAGCCCTTGATTTTACCCCACCAAGCTCCACCAAAAAAACCGACAGCTTCTTCCCTTTCATTCGCCTGTCCACTCCTTTTTTTTTCTACACGGCACAGCCGCCAAGGAATAATTAGAATTTGGGTAGGCAAGAAGGTGAGCTGAGTGTTTTCCACATATAATTTTTCTTTGTCCACTTTCTTCCCAAGGATTAACATGGCAGGCTCCAACTCGAGTGTACATGGAGGAAATATCCTGGAAGAAGAGTTCCCAAAGACTCGAGCGATACTTGGTGATGTGATTGAAGAAAGTATAGCTACAACTTTGCAAAGGATGTTTGGAGGCCGCCTTCCTATGGCGGGTAATGGGGATCCACATCAACATAGCCCCGATGCCTCCCTGGTCGCCGACAACCGACGACACAGTGCCAACGAGGATTGCCACAATGGTCATGGAAGAGCTGCAGGTGTCCATGTTGATGGTGTCCCTGCTGTTGGTGCTGAATGGAGGCATGGTGACCTTGCTGCACCCCATGAGGGTGGGCTGCATGGAGGAGAAGCTCACGGGCGAGGCCATAGCTCGTGTGGGTTTGCCATTGATCACCGGCGACGAGCTCCACATGATGGTGATGACATCTCCCACGAAGATCTGTCCGAGCATGGTGAGAAAGATGAAGGCATGGGGGACTATGAACCCTACTCCCCGCCTCGCCGTGGTGCTGTTTTTGGTCGCAATGGTCATCATTATCATCATCGTGAGCTAGATGACCATGAAAACCAAGCGAGAGTGAAGCTACATGTGCCATCATTCACGGGAAAAGAGGGTCTGGATGCATATGTTGAGTGGGATGAGAAGTGCGATTAGATCTTCCGCATCCATGGTTTTTCTGAAGCCAAGAGAGTTGTGTTGGGGAACGAAACATGGGAAACAAAAAATTTCCTACGCACACGCAATATCTATCCATGGTGATGAGCATCTACGGGAGGGAGAGTGAATCTACATACCCTTGTAGATCGCTAAGCGGAAGCGTTAAGAAACGCGGTTGATGTAGTCGAACGTCTTCGCGATCCAAATCGCCGAGCGTCCCGCGATCTCATCACGATCCGTCTCGCGATCCAATCACGATCACGGTCCTTCCGATCTAGTGCCGAACGGACGGCACCTCCGCGTTCAACACACGTACAGCTTGATGACGCCTTCACCTCCTCGATCCAGCGAGCGATGGTGAAGTAGTAGATGAGTTCCGATAGCACGACGGTGTGGTGATGGTGGTGAGGAACAATCTCTGCAGGGCTTCGCCAAGCACTACGGAGATTGTGACGGGAGGAACTAGAGGGTTAGGGTTGCCGGCACACGGCTTGGGAAATCTTGATGTATCCCGTGTGCTAGCCCTGCCCCTCTATTTATATGTTGAGCCCTGGGGTCTAAACTTGGAGAGAAAGCCTCCACAAGGTCGGTTTTGCCCGCACAAGGTCGGTTTGGCCCGCACGGAAAGAGTCCCACTCGGATTCCAGTAGTACCGCGCACAAGCGGTAGTACCGCTTACGCGGTAGTACTGCCTTACAAGCGGTAGTACCGCTTAAGGCAGCAGCAAAACTTCCTTTTGCACTTTCCAATACCTCGTGGGCTTTACCCCTTTGGCCCATATAAAGTGTTGCTGCACCCGAACACTTCGGTAAACATCCGAAACCCCTTCCGGTGAATTCCGGAACCCTTTCGGAGATCAAAACACTATTATCACATATATCAAACTTTACCTCCGGACTATTCCGGAGATCCTCGTCATGTCCGGGATCTCATCCGGGACTCCGAACAACCTTCGGTGACCAACACAATAACTCAACTATACTAATCGTCACCAAACGTTAAGTGTGTAGACCCTGCGGGTTCGAGAACTATGTAGACATGACCGAGACACCTCTACGGCCAATAACCAATAGCGGGATCTGGATGCCCATATTGGTTCCTACATATTCTACGAAGATCTTCATCGGTTGAACCTCTATGTCAAGGATTCAGTTAATCCCGTATACTGTTCCCTTTGTTCTTCGGTATGTTACTTGCCCGAGATTCGATCGTCGGTATCTCTATACCTAGTTCAATCTCGTTAGCGGCAAGTCTCTTTACTCGTTCCGTAATACAAGATCACGTGGCTAACACTTTAGTCACATTGCTTGCAAGGCTCATTGTGATGTTGTATTACCGAGTGGGCCCTGAGATACCTCTCCGTCACACGGAGTAACAAATCCCAGTCTTGATCCATGCCAACCCAACAGACACCCTCGGAGATACTTGTAGAGCACCTTTATAGTCACCCAGTTACGTTGTGACGTTTGATACACACAAGGTATTCCTCCGGTGTCAATGAGTTGCATGATCTCATGGTCATAGGAACAGAAACTTGACATGCAGAAAACAATAGCAATAAACTGACACGATCATATGCTATGTTCGTAGTTTGGGTCTTGTCCATCACATCATTCTCCTAATGATGTGATCCCGTTATCAAATGACATCTCATGTCTATGGCTAGGAAACCTTAACCATCTTTGATCAACGAGCTAGTTAACTAGAGGCATACTAGGGACACAGTGTTGTCTATGTACCCACACATGTATTTGAGTTTCCAATCAATACAATTATAGCATGGATAATAAACGATTATCATGAACAAGGAAATATGATAATAACTAAATTATTGTTGCCTCTAGGGCATATTTCCAACAGTCTCCCACTTGCATTAGAGTCAATAATCTAGTTCACATCACCATGTGATTTACATTGTTCTAACACCCAATGAGTTCTGGGGTTCGATCATGCTTTGCTTGTGAGAGAGGTCTTTAGTCAACGGGTCTGCGACATTCAGATCCGTGTGTACTTTGCAAATCTCTATGTCATACTGTAGACACTGCTACCACACTCCACTTGGAGCTATTCCAAATGGCTGCTCCACTATATGTATCCTGACTGCTACTCAGAGTCGTCCGGATAGGTGTCAAAGCTTGCATCGACGTAACCCTTTACGACGAACTCTTTATCACCTCCATAATCGAGAAATATTTCCTTAGTCCTCTAGTTACTAAGGATAATCTTGACCGCTGTCCAGTAATCCACTCCTGGATCACTCTTGTACCCCTTGACAGAATCATGGCAAGGCACACATCAGGTGCGGTACACAGCATGGCATACTATACAGAGCCTATGGATAAGGCATAGGGGACGACCTTCGTCCTTTATCTTTCTTCTGCCGTGGTCGAGCTTTGAGTCTCACTCAACTCCACACCTTACAAATCAGGCAAGAACTCTTTCTTTGACTGATCCATTTTGAACTCTTTCAAATCTTGTCAAGGTATGTACTCATTGAAAGTTTTATCAGACGTCTTGATCTATCTCTATAGATCTTGATGCCCAATATTTAAGTAGCTTCATTCCAGGTCTTCCTTTGAAAAACTCCTTTCAAACGACCCTTTATGCTTTCCAGAAATTCTACATCATTTCCGATCAATCCATATGTCAACCACATATACTTATCAGAAATTCTATAGTGCTCCCACTCACTTTATTGTAAATACAAGTTTCTCATAAACTTTGTATAGACACAAAAACTTTGATCACCTCATCAAAGTGTATATTCCAACTCCGAGATGCTTGCTCCAGTCCATAGAAGGATCGCTGGAGTTTGCATACATTTTAGCATCCTTAGGACTGACAAAACCTTCCGGTTGTATCACATACAACCTTTCCTCACGGATACCATTAAGGAAATGATGTTTTGACATCCATCTGCCAGATTTCATAATCGAAAAATGCAGCAAATGCTAACATAATTCCAACAGACTTTAGCATCGCTACGGGTGAGAAAATCTCATCGTAGTCAACTCCTTGAACTTGTGAAAAACCCTTTGCCACAAGTCGAGCTTTATAGACGGTGACATTACCGTCCGTGTCCGTCTTCCTTTTAAAGATCCATTTGTTCTGAATGGCCTTTCGCCCTTCAGGTAATACTTCCAAAGCCCATACTTTGTTTTCTTACATGGATCCCATCTCGGATTTCATGGTCTTAACCATTTCTCGAAATCCGGGCCCATCATCGCTTCTCCATAGCTCGTAGGTTCAGAGTTGTCCAACAACATGACCTCTAAGACAGGGTTGCCGTACCACTCAGGAGCAGTACGCATCCTTGTCGACCTACGAGGTTCGATAGTAACTTGATCCAAAGCTTCATGATCATCATCATTAACTTCCTCTTAAACTGATGTAGGCTCTACAGAAACATCTTTCTGCGCTGCGCTACTCTCAGGTTGAAGTAAAGGTTCAACAACCTCATCAAGTACTATCTTCCTCCCACTCAATCTTTTGAAAGAAACTCTTTCTCGAGAAAGGACCCGTTTTAGCAACAAACACTTTGTTCTTGGATCAGAGATAGAAGGTTTACCCAACTGTTACGTTAGGGTATTCTATGAAGATGCATTTGTCCGCTTTGGGTTCGAGCTCATTAGGTGAAAACCCTTTTTCACATAAGCGTCGCAGCCCCAAACATTAAGAAATGACAGCTTTAGGTTTCCGCCAAACCAAAATTCATACGGTTTCATCTCAACGGACTTATGGTGCCCCTTTTAAAGTGAATGTGGTTGTCTCTAATGCATAGCCCTAAAACGATAGTGGTAAATCGATAAGAGACATCATAGTTCGCACCATATCCAATAGAGCATGACTACAACGTTCAGACACACCATTTCACTATGGGGTTCCAGGTGGCGTGAGTTGTGAAACAACTTCCACATTGTCTTAAGTTGTATACCAAACTCGTAACTCAGATATTCACCTCCACGATCATATCGTAGATATTTTATCTTCTTGTCACGATGATCTCAAACTTCACTCTGAATTTGCTTGAACTTTTCAAACGATTCAGACTTGTGTTTCATTAAGTAAATATACCCTATATCTACTCAAATCATTAATGAAGGTAAGAAAATAACGATATCCACCGCCCGCTACAACATTCATTGGACCGAACACATCAACATGTATCATTTCCAATAAGTCAATTGCCCGCTCCATCATACCGGAAAACGGGATCTTAGTCATCTTGCCCATGAGGCATGGTCCGCATGTCTCAACCGATTCGAAATCGAATGAGTCCAAAGATCCATCAGCATGGAGTTTCTTCATGCGTTTTACACCAATATGACATTTAGCGGCAGTGCCACAAGTATGTGGTACTATCATTATTAACTTTGTATCTTTTGGCATCAATATTATGAACATGTGTATCACTACGATCAAGATTCAATAAACCACTCTTATTGGGTGCATGACCATTGAAGGTATTATTCATGTAAACAGAATAACCATTATTCTCTAACTTAAATGAATAACCGTTTTGCAATAAACATGATCTAATCACGTTCATGCTTAACGCAAACACCAAATAACATTTATTTAGGTTCATCACTAATCCCAAAGGTAGAGAGAGCGCGCGATGGTGATCACATCAACCTTGGAAACACTTCCAACACTCATCGTCACCTCGCCCTTAGCTAGCCTCCGTTTCTTCCGTAGCTTTTATTTCGAGTTACTAACATTTAGCAACCGAACCGGTATCTAATACCTAGGTGCTACTAGGAGTACTAGTAAGGTACACATCAATAACACGTATATCAAATATACTTCTGTCGACGTTGCCAACCTACTTATCTACCAAGTATCTAGGTTTGTTCCACTTCAGCGACCGTTCTCCTCATAATAGAAGCACATAGTCTCGGGTTTGGGTTCAACCTTGGTTTCTTCACTGGAGCAGCAACTGACTTGCCATCCATGAAGTTTTCCTCCTTACCCTTGCCCTTCTCGAAACTAGTGGTTTCACTAACCATCAACATTTGATGCTCCTTTTTGATTTCTACCTTCGCAGTGTCAAACATTGCGAACAGCTCAGGGATCATTATTTCCATCTCTGGCCTTTTATAGTTCATCACGAAGCTCTAGTAGCTTAGTGACAGTGACTTGGAGAACTATATCAATCACTATCTTATCTGGAAGATCAACTCCCACTCGATTCAAGCGATTGTAGCACCCAGACAATCTGAGCACATGCTCAACGATTGAGCTATTCTCGATCATCTTGCAGGCAAAGAATCTTGTTGGAGGTCTCATACCTCTCAACACGGGCACGAGTCTGAGATCCCAATTTCAGCTCTTAGAACATCTCATATGTTCTGTGACATTCAAAACGTTTTGGAGCCTCAATTCTAAGCCGTAATGCATGACGCACTGAACTATTAAGTAGTCATCGGAACGTGCCTGTCAGATGTTCACAACATCTACAAACGACGCTAGAGGGGGTGGCACACCGAGCGGTGCATTAAGGACATAAGCCTTCTGTGCAGCATTGAGGACAATCCTCAGATCACGGACCCAGTCCGCATTATTGCTACCATCATCTTTCAAATCTATTTCTCTAGGAACATATAAAAAATCAAGGGAGCTACAGCGCGATCTAGTAATCTACAACATAATTTGCAAAGACACTTTGACTATGTTCATGATAATGAGTTTAGTTAATCATATTACTTAAAACTCCCACTCAAATTGACATCCCTCCGGTCATTCGAGTGTCACATGATCCAAATCCACCAACTCAAGTCCGATCACGTGAGTTGAGGTGGTTTCAATGGTGAACATCTTCATGTTGATCATATCTACTATATGACTCATGTTCGACCTTTCGGTCTCTTTTGTTCCGAGGCCATGTCTGTACATGCTAGGCTCGTCAAGTTTAACCCGAGTGTTCCGCATGTGCAACACTGGCTTGCACCCGTTGTATGTGAACGTAGAGTCTATCACACCCGATCATCACGTGGTGTCTCGAAACGACGAACTTTCGCAACGGTGCACACTCGGGGAGAACACAATTTATCTTGAAATTTAAGTGAGGGATCACCTTATAATGCTACCTTCGTTCTAAGCAAAATAAGATGCATAAAAGGATTAACATCACATGCAAATCATAAGTGACATGATATGGCCATGAACTCGTGCTTTTGATCTCCATCTCTAAAGCACCGGCATGATCTCCATCGTCACCGGCATGACACCATGATCTCCATCATCTTGATCTCCATCAACGTGTCGCCATGAGGTTGTCGCGCCGACTGTTGCTTCCACGACTATAGCTAACTCATAGCGATAAAGTAAAGCAAAAACGGCGAAAATAATTAAAGACAACTCTATGGCTCCTGCCAGTTGCCGTACTCATCGACATGCAAGTCGTGATATTCTATACAATACATGATCATCTCATACATCACATATATCTCATCATGTAATTGGCCATATCACATCACAACATACCCTGCAAAAACAAGTTAGACGTCCTCTAATTGTTGTTGCAAGTTTTACGTGGCTGCTACGGGTATCTAGCAAGAACGATTCTTACCTACGCAAAAACCACAACGGTGATATAAAAATTGCTTTTCAACCTTCTCAAGGACCGCCTTTGTCAAATCCGATCCGACTAAAGTGGGAGAAACAGACACCCGCTAGCCATCTTTATGCAACGAAGTTACATGTCAGTTGAAGGAACTGGTCTCTCGTAAGCGTACGAGTAATGTTGGTCCGAGCCGCTTCATCCCATAATACCGCCGAAACAAGAAAAGACCAAGGGAGGAAGCAATCTGAATATCAACGCCCACAAAACCCTTTTGTGTTCTACTCGAGATCTCATCTACGCATAGACCTAGCTCTGATACCACTGTTGGGGAACGAAGCATGGGAAACAAAAATTTTCCTACGCACACGCAAGATCTATCCATGGTGATGAGCATCTACGAGAGGGAGAGTGAATCTACATACCCTTGTAGATCGCTAAGCGGAAGCGTTAAGAAACGCGGTTGATGTAGTCGAACGTCTTCGCGATCCAAATCGCCGAGCGTCCCGCGATCTCATCACGATCCGTCTCGCGATCCAATCACGATCACGGTCCTTCCGATCTAGCGCCGAACGGACGGCACCTCCGCGTTCAACACACGTACAGCTTGATGACGCCTTCACCTCCTTGATCCAGCGAGTGATGGTGAAGTAGTAGATGAGTTCCGGCAGCACGACGGCGTGGTGATGGTGGTGAGGAACAATCTCTGCAGGGCTTCGCCAAGCACTACGGAGATTGTGACGGGAGGAACTAGAGGGTTAGGGTTGCCGGCACACGGCTTGGGAAATCTTGATGTATCCCGTGTGCTAGCCCTGCCCCTCTATTTATATGTTGAGCCCTGGGGTCTAAACTTGGAGAGAAAGCCTCCACAAGGTCGGTTTTGCCCGCACAAGGTCGGTTTGGCCCGCACGGAAAGAGTCCCACTCGGATTCCAGCAGTACCGCGCACAAGCGGTAGTACCGCTCACGAGCGGTAGTACCGCTTCACACAAGCGGTAGTACCGCTTACGCGGTAGTACTGTCTTACAAGCGGTAGTACCGCTTAAGGCAGCAGCAAAACTTCCTTTTGCACTTTCCAATACCTCGTGGGCTTTACCCCTTTGGCCCATATAAAGTGTTGCTGCACCCGAACACTTCGGTAAACATCCGGAACCCCTTCCGGTGAATTCCGGAACCCTTCCGGAGATCAAAACACTATTATCACATATATCAAACTTTACCTCCGGACTATTTCGGAGATCCTCGTCATGTCCGGGATCTCATCCGGGACTCCGAACAACCTTCGGTCACCAACACAATAACTCAACTATACTAATCGTCACCAAACGTTAAGTGTGTAGACCCTGCGGGTTCGAGAACTATGTAGACATGACCGAGACACCTCTACGGCCAATAACCAATAGCGGGACCTGGATGCCCATATTGGTTCCTACATATTCTCCGAAGATCTTCATCGGTTGAACCTCTATGTCAAGGATTCAGTTAATCCCGTATACTGTTCCCTTTGTTCTTCGGTATGTTACTTGCCCGAGATTCGATCGTCGGTATCTCTATACCTAGTTCAATCTCGTTACCGGCAAGTCTCTTTACTCGTTCCGTAATACAAGATCTCGTGGCTAACACTTTAGTCACATTGCTTGCAAGGCTCATTGTGATGTTGTATTACCGAGTGGGCCCTGAGATACCTCTCCGTCACACGGAGTAACAAATCCCAGTCTTGATCCATGCCAACCCAACAGACACCCTCGGAGATACCTGTAGAGCACCTTTATAGTCACCCAGTTATGTTGTGATGTTTGATACACACAAGGTATTCCTCCGGTGTCAGTGAGTTGCATGATCTCATGGTCATAGGAACAGATACTTGACATGCAGAAAACAATAGCAATAAACTGACACGATCATATGCTATGTTCGTAGTTTGGGTCTTGTCCATCACATCATTCTCCTAATGATGTGATCCCGTTATCAAATGACATCTCATGTCTATGGCTAGGAAACCTTAACCATCTTTGATCAACGAGCTAGTTAACTAGAGGCATACTAGGGACACAGTGTTGTCTATGTACCCACACATGTATTTGAGTTTCCAATCAATACAATTATAGCATGGATAATAAACGATTATCACGAACAAGGAAATATGATAATAACTAAATTATTATTGCCTCTAGGGCATATTTCCAACAAGTTGATCTTGCTGTTATGGAGTTCTCTGGTTATGCTCTTAGATGGTGGAATCAGCTACAAGATGATCAATTGATATCGGGTAATAATTATATCCGCAGGTGGACTTTGATGAAGCAAGTCATGAGGCGCTATTTTGTTCCATCATACTATGAGAAGAAATTGTACAAGAGGTTACAAAGGATTATCCAAGGTTCTGACACTGTCAAGGAGTACTATAATGAGATGGAGAAGCTATTGATCCGGACAAAAACCCAAGAGAGTGATGAAGCAACGATAAAGAGATTCTTACATGGGCTGAATGATGAGATATCTGATTTTGTGGAGGTGTTTCCTTATGATATGATGTTTGATGTTGTACGTCGAGCTATGAGAGTGGAGAAGAAGAACATGTGTAATGGTCGGTCGATCCCAGAATTTAAAAAATTGTCCCACTACTCCTTCATGGCAGCAACCACACCCTTCATCCTCGATGGCGTCTTCACCAACAATTCATATTCAGGATAGGAGAAGCATTGCTTCAGCTAGAGCTTATTCTCCTCCACCGGCAACTTCTATGGAGAGAAAAATCTTTCCAAACCCATCTGAGAGAGAGCATCCACATCACAAAATCCCACCACTTGAGAGTGACACGAAAAGAGAGTTGAGTGACTCCACCAAATATGAGAGAGAATGCCCACTTCCAAAAATTCCACAAATTGAGAGTGATTCCACCAAATGTGAGGAAGAGTGCCCACTTCCAAAAATTCCACATATTGAGAGGGATATGAGAGGTGAGTTGAGTGACTCCACCAAATGTGAGTAAGAGTGTCCACTTTCCAACAAAAATCCACACATTAAGTGTAATAAGAGAGGTGAGGTGAGTGAGTCCACCAAATATGAGGATCAGATTATTGAACATGAGATGGAAAGAAAAGGAAAGAAAAAGGGAGAGAGTGATCATACACAAAGAGTGAGCCACCAACATAGTGAGGGAGTGTTTCCACAACCAAAAGCTCCACAGCCAAATATGACCAAGCCCCGGGAAAAATAGGGATTAGTTATGATGGCTAGGAAAAGGGATATGCGGGAATTGAGAGAACCTAATGCTCCATTCTTTGTACTCATGTACAAGGAAACTTTAATGGCTGCTAACGGCTTACCCACAACTCTTCCTATTGTTGTACTTGAACTTTTGCAGGAGTATGAGGATGTGTTTCCCAAGGAGGTGCCACCCGGATTGCCACCAAAGCGAGGCATTGAATACCAAATTGACTTGGTTCTGGGTGCCCCACTACCCAACCGACCACCGTACCGAATAAACCAAGAGGAGACAAAGGAAATTCAAAGGCAAGTAGAAGATCTTCTTAACAAAGGGTATGTAAGGGACGGTCTTTCTCCTTGCATTGTTCCCGTTCTTTTAGTTCCAAAGATAGACGGTACTATGAGAATGTGCACTAATTGTAGATCCATTAACAACATAACTGTAAGATATCGACACCCTATACCTAGGCTCGATGACATGCTTGATGAACTTTGTGGTTCGACCATATTTTGTAAAATTGATTTGCCAAGTGGATACCACCAAATAAGAATAAAAGAGGGTGATGAATGGAAAACTGCTTTCAAAACAAAATTTGGCTTGTATGAATGGTTGGTTATGCCTTTTGGATTAACGAATGCACCTAGTACTTTTATGAGATTGATGAATCATGTGCTTATGTCCTTCATTGGCAAGTTTGTAGTGGCTTACTTTGATGACATATTGATTTACAACAAAAATTTGGAGGATCGTGTTGGACATATAAAATGTGTGCTTGCTGTCCTACGAGAGGGAAGGGTGTATGCTAACATGGAAAAGTGCACGTTTTTCACAAACAAGGTTGTGTTTCTTGGCTTTGTTGTTTCAGGTAAAGGCGTGGAGGTCGATGATGAAAAGATCAAGGCTATTCGTGAGTGGATGCCTCCACAAAATGTGAGCCAAGTACGTAGCTTCCTCGGACTTGCAGGTTTCTACCGCCGGTTCGTGAAGGATTTCAGCACCCTTGCTGCACCAATGAATGAGTTAACGAAGAAAGACACTCCATTCGAATGGGGTGATGCTCAAGACAAGTCCTTCCAAGAATATAAGATGAGGTTGACATCAGCCCCATTGTTTTCGCTTCCTGATTTTGGTAAGACATTTGAGGCTAGAAAGATAAAAGATCTCCACCCAAATATACCACACAATCAGCAAGAGTGGATTAGTGAATTGTGTGAGTCCAATAAATATGAGGTTGAGGTCGTCCAACATGAGATTAGAGAGATGAGTGAACCACAACATGTTATACCACACCATCAAAGTGATAGGATTAGTGTGTTGTGTGAGTCCACAAAATGTGAGCTTGAGGTGTTTCCACACAATACCAAAGAGATGAGTGATCCAACCAATAAAAGGGGAGAGGATTATTCAATTACTAATCATTCACAAAGCTCTCTTTCTTTGAAGTATGTGCAGATGCAAAAATCATACTTAGCTGCCCTCCTACAGCGATGGGAGGATGAGATTCATGAACAATTACAGCGCACATGGAGTACCATCAAACAAACGTCATGTAGGGTAAGTGATCTTCAAAAAGGTATGGAAGTACTCGCTGAGGTAAAAGAAAAGAGATCATTCATCTTGGAGCACCCAGAGGTATGCACTTATGAACTCTTGAAGCATTGGCACGATGAAATCAGGGAAACGATATTTGCTATGTCATCCATCCAACAATACCCTTTTGTTAATCATAACGAAACCATCAAGGAGCGAACAAAACTAAAAATTGAATATGCTTATTCAACTTTTCCTTGGCCAAGATATTTTGTATTGTCCTCGTGCTATTATTTTGTAGACCAAAAGAAGTCGATGGCAACTTTTCTTCAAGAGAGAGAGGATGATATGAACATGGATGTGTCTGCTTACAAGTTTCTACTCCATAGAAATATTAGTTGGAAGGAATTGCTGAGTCGAACCAAATATTTGAAATTTGCAAAGGTGAAAGCTAAACTTATGCATTTGATAAAATCTTAGCATTGCTTCTTTGTACTAGCCTATTTTCTTTTGTGTGATGACCAGCTAGAGTCGAGGACGACTCCTTTTCAAGAGGGGGATGATGATGAGGACATGACAACCATTGCACCCTTAGAGTCGAGGACAACTCCTTTTCAAGAGGGGGAGGATGATGAGGACATGACAACCATTGGTACACCCTCGGCCATCAATGGAGAAATCATAATAATTTGTATCAAACAAATACATTGCCAGGTGAACGCTAACTTAAGTTCATACTATAATCTTGAACGCATGGCTGCACTTTCATCTCCTTTGTTGTTGGTTGAACTTAGGTGAAACATCAAAGAAGACCAACAACATTTTCAGTCCGTGCCGAAATAGTGTTTTATGATGATGAAACAGAGTTGCAAAGAAATAGGTTGTCTGCTAAAGAAACAATGTTTTGGCGCTGGTAAAACAATGTTTTGCACGATTTTGGATACCCCAACTTGCGAATGGTTTTCAGAACTCGAGTTTGCTGCTGAAGGAAACATTGTTCGACTCCAGTGAACAATGTTTGGTCGGGAACCACCAACCACCTCCAATGAGAGATTTCCAGAAGCTACCTCATTAAGTCTTGAAGCCATTTAGTCAAACTAAAGCTGGTTCTCATTCACACCTAAGCTGGTTCCCGAAGCGAGTTTCATTTCACACCTATCCAGGGGGGGTTGTCCCTATTATAAATAGGCTAGCTCTTCCCTTTGTTGGGGACTTTTGCCATTTCTATCAAAGACCAAAGACATAGACTCATCCTGAGATTGGAGAGACTCTTGTTATCCTTATTCTCATGATTCCTTGTGAAGTCGCTCCTAATCTGTGCTCCACGACTAGATCGTGTTGTATGGATTAGAGTTCGTGGTTTCCTTGCGGATTGCACCTACCCCGTGCTCCACGACTTGAGCGTGGTTGTGTAGGGTAGTATTGCGGGTTGTGGATCGGCGAATGTTCGGATTGCAGGCTACGGTTGGAATCCTCCTCATCGGGTCATAATCTCTTATTTTCTGTTTTTTGGCTGCTTGTAGCTAGTTATCCTCTCCGCTCATCGATCCTACGCCGTGAAGATCGGACCTCCCCTTGTGCATCCTCTTCTACGAAGACGGTGTCGCATCAAGAGGAGGGGCAGCCACCAAGGAGGGAAAGTCCCTCCTTGGGGCGCCGGTGCTACTTGTAGCTTGCGTTGGTATTTCCCCGAAGAGGAAGGGATGATGCAGCACAGTAGAGATAAGTATTTCCCTCAGTTATGAAACCAAGGTTATCGAACTAGTAGAAGAATCACGCAACACCTCGTTAGCAGCACCTGCACACAATCAACAAATCCTTGCACCCAACGCAAACGAGAGGTTGGCAGTCTCTCGGCGGTAAATTGCAAGATTAAATTGTATGTGATAGATAGATAGATTGAAACAAAAATACAAAATAAAATAAATAAAAGAAAATGGCAGCAATATTTTTAGGGTTTTAGTAATATGATTTAGATAGACCCGGGGGCCATAGGTTTCACTAGAGGCTTCTCTTAAGAAAATAGCATACGGTGGGTAGACAAATTACTGTTGGGCAATTGATAGAAAAGCAAATAATCATGACGATATCCAAGGCAATGATCATGTATATAGGCATCACGTCCAAAATAAGTAGACCGACTCCTGCCTGCATCTACTACTATTACTCCACACATCGACCGCTATCCAGCATGCATCTAGTGTATTAAGTCCATAAGAACGGAGTAATGCCTTAAGAACGATGACATGATGTAGACAAGATAAACTCACGTATGAATAAACCCCATCTTTTTACCCTTAGTAGCAACGATACATACGTGTCACGTCCCTTTCTGTCACTGGGATTGAGCACCGCAAGATCGAACCCACTACAAAGCGCCTCTTCCCATTGCAAGATAAATCAATCTAGTTGGCCAAACCAAATCAATAGATCAGAGAAGAAATACGAGGCTATAATAATCTTGCATAAAAGAGTGCAGCAAAGACTCAAGTAATTTCATGGATAATCTGATCATAAACTCACAATTCATCGGATCCCAACAAACACACCACAAAAAGTGATTACATCGGATAGAACTCCAAGAACATCGAGGAGAACATTGTATTGAAGATCAAAAAGAGAGAAGAAGCCATCTAGCTACTGCCTATGGACCCGAAGGTCTGTGGTAAAGTACTCACGCATCATCGGAAGGGCAGCAAGGTTGATGTAGAACCCCTCCGTGATCAATTCCCCCTCTGACAGATTACCGGAGAAGGACCCCAGATGGGATCTCTCTGGAACAGAAACTTGCGGCGACGGAAAAAGTATTTCGTGGACTCCCCTGAGGGTTTCTGATTTTTTCTGGATTTATAGTGGAAGAATCAGGTCAAACAGAGCTGGGTGGGCCCCACGATGTACCAGGGTGCGCCACCCCCCTGGTGCGCGCCCTGGTGCCTCGTGGCCCACTCCTTCATCTTCTGGACCTCTCCCGAAGCTTCTAGTGTTTATCTTGTCCAATAAAAAATCTCCAAAAAGTTTCGTGGCATTTGGACTTCGTTTGGTATTGATTTTCTGTAAAACAAAAACAGGGCAGAAAACATCAACTGGCACTGGGCACTAGGTTAATAGGTTAGTCTCCAAAAATGATATATAATTGCTGTAAATGATTATAAAAACATCCAAGATTGATAATATAACAGCATGGAACAATAAAAAATTATAGATACGTTGGAGACGTATCAGCATCCCCAAGCTTAATTCCTGCTCGTCCTCGAGTAGGTAAATGATAAAAACAGAATTTTTGATGTGGAATGCTGCCTAACATATTCATCACATATTCTTTTCTTTTGTAGCATGGACATTGGACTTGAATGATTCAAAGCAATAGTCTATAATTTGACATGAACATATAAATACTCAAGCATGCTAACAAGCAACCATGTCTTTCAAAATATCAACGCTAAATAAAGTTATCCCTAGCCCATTATGCTCAATCATTGATCCATTCATGAAACACACTCAAATATTAGCTACACACAATGCACAAGTATGGCAATAGTGCTCTCTAGTTGGTGCTTTTGTAAGAGAAGATGGAGACTCAAAAAATAAAAATTGCATAAAAATAAATAGATAGGCCCTTCGCAGAGGGAAGTAGAGATTTGTCAAATGTGCCAGAGCTCAAAGCTGAAATTAAAGAGATAAAAATATTTTGAGAGGCATGCTTTTCCTGTCAACGAAAACGACCGAGAATTCCCAATATTTTCCATGCTAGACACATCATAGGTGGTTCCCAAACAGAAAGTAAAGTTTATTTCCTTTCCACCATTCTTTCACAATCCATGGCTAGCCGTATCCACAGGTGCCCTCCATACCAACACTTTCCAAGGAATTTTGTTGTTATTAATTTGATTTCATTGTGGGACTGGGCATCCCTATTACCAACCATTCTCTCGTGCAATGACAAGTGAATAAACACTCATCGTGAGAATAACACACCTAGCATGGAAAATAATGGCCACCCCCTACCGCTTCATGAGCGGTACGGGCACACAAAACGGAAAATTATTTTGAAAATTAGAGTTGGCACACGCAAATTTACTTGGAACGGCATTGAAATACCGCATATAGGTAGATATAGTGGACTCATTTGTCACAACTTGGGTTTAAGGAGTTTGGATGCACAAGCAGTATTTCCGCTTAGTACAAATGAAGGCTAGCAAATAGATTGAGAAGCAACCAACCAAAAAACGAAAACGGTCATAAACATGCATTGAACACAACTAACACCGAATAATGCACCATAAGTACGATATAATTTCATTGCATAACTATTGACTTAACGTGCATGCATAGGGAATCACAAACCTTAACATTAATATTCTTACTAAATCACAATTACTCACTAACATGACTCACATATTATCATTTCCATATCGCAAAACTATTGCAAGGAATCACACTTATCATATCCAATGATCTATATGAAAGTTTTTATTTATATCCCTCTTGAATATTCATCACTTTGGGACCAACTTCATATCTTGTGCAAATTACCGTTACTATCATCAACTCTCAAAAAGATTTAAGTGAAGCATGAGAGTGCAAATATTTCTTCAAAATTTCAATCTTATCAATTCTCAAAATAATATAAGTGAAGCATGAGAATTCATTTCTTCAAAATTTTAATCTTGTCAATTCTCAAAATAATATAAGTGAAGAATGAGAATTCATTTCTTCAAAATTTTAATCATCTCTCAAAATAATATAAGTGAAGCATGAGAGTTTATTTCTTCAAAATGTAGCCACCACCGTGCTCAAAAAGATTTAAGTGAAGCACTAGAGCAACTGCCTAGCTCAAAAAACTTAAGTGAAGCACATAGAGTATTCTAACAAATGATGATAAACGTGTGGCTCTCTCAAGATAGGTGTGTTCAGCAAAGATGATTGTGACAAACTAAAAAGCAAACAAAGCAAAGACTCATATAATACAAGACGCTCCAAGCAAAACTCATATCATGTGATGAATAAAAATATAACTCCAAGTAAAATTACCGATGGTTGGTAGAAGAAAGAGGGGATGCCTTCTGGGGCATCCCCAAGCTTAGACGCTTGAGCCTCCTTGAATTTTACCTTGGGGTGCCTTGGGCATCCCCAAGCTTAGGCTTTTACTACTCCTTATTCCTTCATCCATCGTGATCTCACCCAAAACTTGAAAACTTCAATCACGCAAAACTCAACAAAACCTTCGTGAGATCCGTTAGTATAACAAAATAAATCACTACTATAAGTACTGTTGCAAACCCATTCATATTTTATTTTTGCATTATACCTACTGTACTCTAACTTCACCATGGCTTATACCCCCCGATACAATCCATAGATTCATCAAAACAAGCAAGTAGTGCATCAAAAAACAGAATCTGTCAAAAACAGAACAGTCTGTAGCAATCTATTTAAAAGCCATACTTCTGTAACTCCACAAATTCTGAAAAATTAGGACAACATGGGAAATTCATATACCAATACTGTGTAAAAATTTCAGATTTGTTTGATGCTCCAGTACAGAAATAAAATTCGGGCACTGGACGCAAAACTTTCTGTTTTCCAAACAGCATCAATTATATTATCTTCCAAATCATCCTAAAGGCTTTACTTGGCACAAACACTAATTAAAAACACAAAAACACAATCATACCAGTAGCATGACAGTGAAAACACACAATAACAGAAAAAAAATTATTTTATTCATTGGGTTGCCTCCCAACAAGCGCTATTGTTTTATGCCCCTAGCTAGGCATAATGCATAATTTCAAGTATTGTCATCTTTGGTTTCCAATTCCTCAATCACACATCCATTTTTTCTAATAGATTTAACGTAGTTATTTTTCACCATCACACTTCTAGGCACAAAATCAAGAATTTTACTTTTGTGAATAGGTTCCTTAATTATACCAATGAAATCGGGGTGCACGCTAGTCATTTTAAGATCCTCCTTTCCCTTACTGGAAGTAGCACCATTGGTTTTAGGGACATACATAAACTTGTAATTCTTGCTAGGAGTAGTTTTTTCAATAGTTTTAGTGGAATAAAAAGCGGAACCTAATTTATTAATAATTTCCTCCAACTTATCAATCCTAGCGGGACTTTGTTCCACCCTTTCATTAATTGTTGGTTCTTTCTCTTTTAGCATCTTAAGAGTAATCCCTACTTTTGATCCAAATTGAGTAACATGGTTATGAATCTTTTTATCTAAATTTTCAATATGCTCAACGGTAGGCATTTTATTTTCAATAGCATCTAACCTTTGCATAACATGTTCCAAGGTCAAAGTTGTTTCATTAATGGTAATAGGTGGTGATCCCACTAAATTTCCCATAGCATTAAAAGCATCCGTAGAGGGACACATCAAGAAATTCCCTCCAGTAATAGTATCAAGCACAAATCTATACCAAGTAGTTACGCCCACATAAAAATTGCAAAGAAGGATCGTAGAGGATTGCTTACGAGTTGATCTATTATGAGCATCACAAATCCTATACCAAGCATCTTTTAAATTCTCTCCTCCCCTTTGTTTAAAATTAAGCACTTCATTTTCAGGGGTAATAGTAACGAGCGAAGAACTAGACATAATGATAAAGCAAGCAAAAAGCAAACAAGCAAACAAGAAAAAGGCAAACAGAAAATATTTTTGTAAAAACGTTTTAGAAGTGGGGGAGATGAAAACGAGAGGCAAATGGCAAATAAAGTAAATGCAAGGAGATGAGAGTTTATGCAAAGGTACTTGATAGATGTTGATGATGTCTCCCCGGCAACGGCGCCAGAAATTCTTCCTGCTACTTGTAGCTTGCGTTGGTATTTCCCCAAAGAGGAAGGGATGATGCAGCACAATAGAGATAAGTATTTCCCTCAGTTATGAAACCAAGGTTATCGAACCAGTAGGAGAATCACGCAACACCTTGTTAGCAGCACCTGCACACAAACAACAAATCCTTGCACCCAACGCAAACGAGAGGTTGTCAATCTCTCGGCAGTAAATTGCAAGATTAAATTGTATGTGATAGATAGATAGATTGAAACAAAAATACAAAATAAAATAAATAAAAGAAAATGGCAGCAATATTTTTAGGGTTTTAGTAATATGACTTAGATAGACCCGGGGGCCATAGGTTTCACTAGAGGCTTCTCTCAAGAAAATAGCATACGGTGGGTAGACAAATTACTGTTGGGCAATTGATAGAAAAGCAAATAATCATGACAATATCCAAGGCAATGATCATGTATATAGGCATCACGTCCAAAATAAGTAGACCGACTCCTGCCTGCAACTACTACTATTACTCCACACATCGACCGCTATCCAGCATGCATCTAGTGTATTAAGTCCATAAGAACGGAGTAATGCCTTAAGAACGATGACATGATGTAGACAAGATAAACTCACGTATGAATAAACCCCATCTTTTTACCCTTAGTAGCAACGATACATACGTGTCATGTCCCTTTCTGTCACTGGGATTGAGCACCGCAAGATCGAACCCACTACAAAGCACCTCTTCCCATGGCAAGATAAATCAATCTAGTTGGCCAAACCAAATCAATAGATCAGAGAAGAAATACAAGGCTATAATAATCATGCATAAAAGAGTGCAGCAAAGACTCAAATAATTTCATGGATAATCTGATCATAAACTCACAATTCATCGGATCCCAACAAACACACCGCAAAAAGTGATTACATCGGATAGAACTCCAAGAACATCGAGGAGAACATTGTATTGAAGATCAAAAAGAGAGAAGAAACCATCTAGCTACTGCCTATGGACCCGAAGGTCTGTGGTAAACTACTCACGCATCATCGGAAGGGCAGCAAGGTTGATGTAGAACCCCTCCGTGATCGATTCCCCCTCCGGCAGATTACCGGAGAAGGACCCCAGATGGGATCTCTCTGGAACAGAAACTTGCGGCGGTGGAAAAAGTATTTCGTGGACTCCCCCGAGGGTTTCTGATTTTTTCTGAATTTATAGTGGAAGAATTAGGTCAAACGGAGCTGGGTGGGCCCCACGAGGTACCAGGGCGCGCCACCCCCCCTGGGGCGCGCCCTGGTGCCTCGTGGCCCACTCCTTCATCTTCTAGCCCTCTCCCGAAGCTTCTAGTGTTTATCTTGTCCAATAAAAAATCTCCAAAAAGTTTCGTGGCATTTGGACTTCGTTTGGTATTGATTTTCTGTAAAACAAAAACAGGGCAGAAAACAACAACTGGCACTGGGCACTAGGTTAATAGGCTAGTCTCCAAAAATGATATATAATTGCTGTAAATGATTATAAAAACATCCAAGATTGATAATATAACAGCATGGAACAATAAAAAATTATAGATACGTTGGAGAGACATATCAGCCAGCCAAGAGGGGGAGGAGGATTCCTCCCCCTAGTCCAATTCGGCCTCCCCTTATAGGAAAGGGGGGCGCCACCTCCACTTGGGCATTGGTGGCCCAAGTTGCCTTCCACCACTACGCCTTTTAAGGCCCGTTGATATTAAATTAAATATGAAAGCCCTCAAAAAATTACTAGAGCCTTTTATTATTAATTTAACACCTCCGGAAATATTTTCCACCTATATATTATTTATCAAGAATACCCGGTATTGCCCGATAATCTCTGAAACCCTTCCAGTGATCCTGAAACGCTTCCGGTTCCTCTCGAAACTATTCCCAATATTAATGAAACAATTCCACAAATAAATCCTCGATACTCTTGTCCTACTGACACTCAACAGATCATGATTACCTTACGCTTGTGACCCCGTAGGTTCGGTAAATCATAGAAATGAACGAAACTCCTTCGTTCAATGACCGATAGCGGAACCGTGGACGTCCATATCGATCCCTATGATTTCACGAATGCCATTTGAGTGAACCTTTGGTTATCGTGTGATGTTCCCTTTGCTTCATGATACTTTACAAAGCCCGAGATGATCGGTATCCTCCTGAGTCATGCACATGCTCATTATACCATTCTTCTCGTTACCGGTTTTGTTCTTCTTTCTTGTTGAAGTGTTCCGTCATCCCCGTGACATATTCACATGTGTCTGGCCAGACGATGGTGGATGTCGTCACACCAAGAGGCCCCTAAGAATATCTCTCCATCGTCAGAGGGGAAAATCCCACTCTCGAGCTATCTAGTCCCATGTCAAACTTTCCGATGAACCTGTAAGTTGTTGTTATGATCACCTAGTTACAGATGACGTTTGAACAACCCCAAAGTCCACCATACGGTAGGAAGTGACTACGATACTCTCGTGGTCCGAGGAACTAATACCACATGCTAACACTCCGTGTTATATCAGTTGATTTCAGACGATATCATCTGAATGCATAACAAGTTTGGGCCGATTCAATATGATCATTCTTCTAATGTCATACTCTCAATGTTCTTTTAGGACTATCGTTACACTTAACAATATCCTAAGATCTGGAAAACATGATCATCAACAACACTTGAGCCAGTCTTAGAGGCGAGACTCGAAAGCTATTCTTTACCGTTTATCATTCTGTAACACACCAAGATCTTAACCCTGTCATCAAGCTAATTAATTAGCCATGTCATCATGATCATCCTAAATAAATTGCATTTAGAAAATAATCCAACTTCAAGCTCAAATTCAAAATTCAAATGCAAGTCAAATTATTACTTCTTCAATTAATTGAATAAAAATGTTCATAATATTGCAAATATTCCCAAATCAATTATAAAATTAAAATCAACATTAGTTGAATTTTCTAAATGACTCTAACATCATGAAACAGTAACAAAACATCAATATTTAATCCATTTTATTTAATCCAAAATTCAAATGAAATCAATTTACCTCCAAACTTTTTTCTGGCAATGATATATATTGCCTAGTATTTGATTGGACAAGTCTCATATTTTACAAAATTGCAATGGTGGCCAAACATTTTACAAAACAGTAACTAAAAGAAAACAGAAAAGAATAAAAAGAAAAGAGGAAAACCACTGTGCTACTGGGCTTGAGCAGCACAGTGTGCGGCCCAGCCCACCTCGCCACCTCCTCCTTCCTCCTACTGCTCCTCCCGCGCTCGCTGTCGTCTCCACAGCGCGCGCGCACACACCCGCAACCCGGCGCCCTCCCTCGCTGCTCGAGACCGCGCGCCCAGCGCCTGCCTGGTGGATAAGGGCGCCTCCCCACGCCCCCCTGAGCTCCCCCTCGCTCACTCCTTCTCTCCCTCGCTCTCTCCCCACCACGACCAAACGCGTCCGCCGCCATGGCCGCGACCTAGCGCGGCCACCGTGCCCACCTCGCCGCCCCACCGTGCCAGAACGCTCCGCCTGCCTCCGCTACTTCGTCCCCGACCCCGAGCTCGACCCCTTCACCATCACGCCGTCCGCAACGTCCTCGTCTTCGTCTCCAATCGCTGGAGATCGCTGATGCCGCTCCGTCCACCCCACGCCTCCCCGAGCTCGCTTTGCTCCTCTACGGGCTCTCTATGAGCTCCCTCTGCTTCTCCCCCTCCTCATTTACTCGTGCGCGCCCCCTAGTCGCCCTTGCCGCCGTTGCCGAGCTGGCCGCCGCCATTGCCGCCGATGCCGTGCTCCCGAGCCGCTACGACCTCGTCCGACCACCGTAGCGTGCTCCTAGCGCACCGTAGACCCCGCCTAGCCCCTCGCATCGCTCGCGCGCGTGCTGTATTGCCAATCCCACAAAGCGCTCGAGAACACCGCCGCTCACCGTTGTCGTCGCGGGCTGTTCCGGCCACCCCAGCCCGCGTGGTTGCCACCGTTGGACGCGGCGCTCCACGGCTGTTCGAACGGCACCGGGCGCACGCGTTTTGGCCCCCCCACAGCCAAAATCCGAAGGTCGCCGGCGCCCTCCGTCGTGTTCGGGCTTGCCGACGCGACTCCGGTCGCCGGCGCCGACATGGCCGCCACGTGGCACGCCCTGGGCCACTGACCAGTGGGCCCAGTGGGTCCGTTGACCCAGTTGACTAAGTCAACTTTGCTGACTGGACTGGCTTAGCCACTGACAAGCGGGCCCCCACTTAATTTAAACATTTTTATAAATAATAAAATTGCTAATTAATCTGTTAATCCTAATTATGTTAATTAGTTAACTAATCTGACACTGACAGTAGGCCCCACTAACTAATTAACCTAAATAGTTAATTTTAACCCCTCTGTTAAAGCTACTGTGTATGACATGTGGGTCCCACTGGTCAGGTTTGACCCTGGCCAGCTGGGTTTGACCGCTGACGCAATGCTGACGTCACCTGTTACTGTTTCGGATAATTCCAATTAAATAAATCCAGAAAATGTTTATAACTTTGAAAAATCATATAAAATAAACCGTAACTCAGATGAAAATAATTTATATATGAAAAACGATCAGAAAAATATGACGAATCCGAATATCCTTCCCACATACCTGCCACACCCCTCTAACAAACTGAACATGGAACCTTCCCCTCCGGATCAATATACCGATAAGCACCTGGAGCTGGGAAAATATTCCCGGATATTTTCCCGCTCCGTTTAAAATACTTAGTACTGTGTTAGGGCACCCTAGCACAGCCTACTGCCATGCTAAGCATCTGTGTGTATTTGTTTACTTTATATTTACTGTTTCTTCCCCCTCTTCTCTCCGGTAGACACGAGACCGACGCTGCCCCTGTGATCGACTACATCACCGACGACCCTTCTTCATTTTCAGCAAAGCTTCCAGGCAAGCAAACCCCCTTGATCATTCCTATATTGCCCATTCCTTCTCCCCCATGCTTGCATTAGATTTTGCTACTGTAATTGTTTGCTCCTAATCTGATGCATAGCCTGATTTTGTAAGCTGCTGTTGATACTTTACCTGTTGTCCTATTTGCTTAGTATAAGCTGGTTAGTGATCCATCAGTGGCCCTACACCCTTGTCTGTGTTGCCCTGCTTTGTTATCGGAAGACCCGATCAATGTGATCGATGTACAGTGATTGACACAGCACCAGACAACCCCCTTTAGTTGTACGACTCTACAGAGCCACTATCGAGTGACGAGGGTGATACCTCGTACTTCACTACTGATGAGGGCTCTGTAGCATAGCTAATCAGTTGTGGCTATCGAGGGTGATTCCTCTTTCACCACCTCCGATGACGACTCTATCGTACAACCTCTCAAGTGGGAATCCATCGAGGATGATTCCTCGGATTTCCCCCTTGATATTACCGTACACACTGTTACTTTTCACTGTCGCCTTGTTTACTGTTGATTGTGGGACTGAAGGGACAGGTGGTACCACCCTGGTAGAGGTGGACCTGAGTTCCCGACAGTCTCTTGAGAGTCGGGTTGACCTGGAGGGTACCCGCGAGATAATTAGAAGGCGCGGCCGGGCAGGCAGAGACCGCCCTAGAGAGGGATGGGCCTGACCCTTGTTGCACTTCCTCGAGACGGGGCGACAGGAGCACTGATCGTCACCGCGAGCTCCCAACACACTAACGGATTTGGGTATTTGATCTGAGTTGGCCACTGGCCTATACGCACTACCACCACGCGGGATAATGGTTTAATGGGGCCCTCGGCGCCATATGTATCAGCCAAAAGCTCTGTCAGACGTCCAGTTCAGCATTGTGGGCCTGTCGGGCCAGTGCCATCCAGGATGAGGTGGTGCTCGTCCCGGCTCGTCGCATAATGACCCGGAGTGCAAAGGGCGATGGGCCCAAGACCCCGGAGCACTTAGGATGTAGACCGGCGGGGACCTCTCTGCTGAGCCTAGGTAGGACTACGTCGTGTCGATCAGCCGAGGCCCGGCATGACCCCGATAAAAGTGTGTCCGGCTAGAGTTAATCGAGCGTGTTGGGTAACAGTAGTGCACCCCTGCAGGGAAGTTATCTATTCGAATAGCCGTGTCCATGGTAACAGGACACTCAGTGTTGTATCCCGATCTACTACAACTTGAAATGGATACATGTTAATTAATTGTAAGCTCCGGGATTGCTTTCTCGCAGGGAGTCGAGGAAGGATCTCTAGGCTTTGCTACTACATGCTTGTTACTTTATGTTATGCTGCTAATCTGCACTCTTCTAATGCTGCAAGATGCTGCAAGATGCTAGTCTTCGATAGGCTAGGCCTTCCCCTCTATTCTGGCATTTTTGCAGTTCAGTCCACAGATACAGCCCCTTGATTTGATATCGATGCATAAATAGAATAGCTCTGATGTAAATCTTGCGAGTACTTTGGATGAGTACTCACGGTTGCTTTGCTACCTCTTTTTCTCCATACCTGGTTGCCGCGATCAGATGACGGAGCCCCGGAGCCAGCTGCCCTCGTCGATGACTACTACTACCCCACAGGTGGAGCTTACTACTACGTGGAGACCGACGACCAGGAGTAGATAGGAGGCTCCCAGGCAGGAGGCCTTGCCTCTTTCGATCAGAGTCGTTGTTTGTTTTCGCCTTCTTAAGGCAGCCTTGTTTAATTTTATGTCTGTACCCAGACATTGCTGCTTCCGCTGACTCTTGTGTAACTCGAGCTTTTGTATTCGAGCCCTCGAGGCCCCTGGCTTGTAATATAAAGCTTGTATTATTTTATTTTGTGTCTAGAGTTGTGTTGTGCTATCTTCCCGTGAGTCCCTGGGCTTGATCGTGCGCATTGCGTGTATGATTAGCGCACGGTCGGGCCGGGGGAGTCACACACTCCACACGTGCATATGAGTTTTCATTCCAGGATCATAGCAGTTATAGCATGAAATATAAACTCTTAATTATGAAAACGGAAATATAATAATACAATATTATTGCCTCCAGGGCATATTTCCAAAGACTCCCACTTGCACTAGAGTCAATAATCTAGCTGCATAGTCTATTTAACACCTATGGCTAGCTTATCCGGTGTTGCTCATGCTTTGCTTGTGGTGAAGCCTTCTGTCATCTGTTTTGACATATTCAAAACCATGTAATATTTGTGTTAGTCATGTCTGATTTTGTAGAATCTTGATTCCTTTTGCTTTGAGCAATGGCACTATTATTCATAATACAATGCCATTGGTTTCATCGCACTTGGGATCACACTAACTATATCAAGACACTTCTTGATTAACTATATTCATAATACAGTGTCATTGGATTCATCACAATTGGGATCATACCAACTATATCAAGACACTTCTTGATTAACTATATTCATAATACAGTGTCATTGGTCTCATCACAATTGGGATCATATCAACTATATCAAGACACTTCTTGATCCAATGCTTTTAGCATATTTTTCTTACGTTATAGAATCCACAATATTGTTCATGCTAGAAAACTATTCTAAATAATCATAGCCCAATATAATTTATATCAGTCATGAAGCTAGTTGATGACCCACAAGTATAGGGGATCAATCGTACACCTTTCGATAAGTAAGAGTGTCGAACCCAACGAGGAGCAGAAGGAAATGACAAGCAGTTTTCAGCAAGGTATTCTCTGCAAGTACTGAAAGTAGTGGTAACAGATAGTTTTGATAGCAAGATAATTCGTAACAAGTAACAAGTAACAAGTATAATAAAGTGCAGCAAGGTGGCCCAATCCTTTTTATAGCAAAGGACAAGCCGAAACGAACTCGTATAATAAGCAAAGCGTTCTCGAGGACACATGGGATTTTCATCTAGTCACTTTAGTCATGTTTGTTTGATTCGCGTTCGCTACTTTGATAATTAGATATGTGGGTGGACCGGTGCTTGGGTGTTGTTCTTACTTGAACAAGCCTCCCACTTATGATTACCCCCTCTCACAAGCATCCACAACTATGAAAGAAGAATTAAGATAACTCTAACCATAGCATGAAACATATGGATCCAAATCAGCCCCTTACGGAATAGCGCATAAACTAGGGTTTAATCTTCTGTCACTCTAGCAACCCATCATCTAATTACTACTCCACAATGCCTTCCCTTAGGCCCAAAGATGGTGAAGTGTCATGTAGTCGACGTTCACACGACACCACTAAAGGAAGCAGAACATACATAGCATCAAAATATCGAATGAATACCAAATTCACATGATTACTTATGGCAAGACTTCTCCCATGTCCTCAAGAACAAAAGTAACTACTCACAAATCATATTCATGTTCAAGATCAGAGGGTTATTGAATAACATTAAGGATCTGAACATATAATCTTCCACCAAATAAACTAACTAGCATCAACTGCAAGATGTAATCAACACTACTTGCAACCCACAGGTACCAATATGAGGTTTTGAGACAAAGATTGAATACAAGAGATGAACTAGGGTTTGAGATGAGATGGTGCTGGTGAAGATGTTGATGAAGATTGGTCCTCATATGATGAGAGGATCGTTGGTGATGTCGATGGCTTCGATTTCCCCCTCCCGGAGGGAAGTATCCCCGGCGGAATCGCTCCGCCGGAGAGCAAAATAGCTCCTGCCCAGGTTCCGCCTCGAGACGGCGGCGCTTCATCCCGAAAGTCTTCTTCTGATTTTTTTTAGGGCAAATGGCTTCACATAGCGGAAGTAGGGGGCCAGAGGTCTGCCAGGGGCCCCACAAGCTCGGGGAGCGCGCCTAGGGGGGTAGGGCGCGCCCCCAGGCTTGTGGCTTCCTGGTGGGCCCCCTTCTGTTGATTCTTTTGCCAGTATTTTTTATATATTCCAAAATAATTCTCCGTAAATTTTCAGGTCATTTGGATTTGTGCAGAATAGCTATCTCTGTTTCACCCCTTTCAGGTCCAGAATTCCAGCTGCCGGCATTCTCCCTCTTCATGTGAATCTTGCAAAATAAGGGAGAAAAGGCATAAGAATTGTACCAAAGTGAAATAATGATCAAAAACATATAATTATCAGTAGGAAATCATGATGCAAATTGGACGTATCAACTCCCCCAATCTTAGACCTCGTTTGTCCTCAAGCGAAAGCCGAAATCGATAATCATGACCACATGTTTAGAGAGAGGCGTCGATAAAAATAAAATACGAACATGGAGCATCATGATGTTTATTATAACAGCAATATATCATCATAAACTTCTCATGAAAAAGTGACAATTCGATCACAAGTTAAAGTATGAACTATAAACCAAATTGAAAACTAACAAACTATGATCTCAGTCACTGAAGCAATTGCAATTCATCATATTATCAGAAAGACTCTATGTAAGAGCTTTGTTTAGCAAGTTCACATACTCAACTATCATTTAGTCTTCTATGATTGCTGACACAAACGACATACTTATGGAGCAAAAGTTTCAGTCGAACACATAGAAAGATAGGGGCTTATAATTTCGCCTCCCAATGTATTTACCTCAAGGGTAATGTCAACAATAATAACTCATGATCACCTACATCCAACTAGATATATATGCCTGGATCAATCCCCACCACATGATGCTTGCCAAAAGAGAAAATAAAAATGGAATAGAGGAGAATGCTATTGACTCTTGCATGAAAGTAAATACATAAAGTAAAAGATAGGCCCTTTGCAGAGGGAAGCAGAGGTTGTCATGCGCTTTTTGTTTTGCGATGTGCAAGCTCTTAATGTAAAGGAACGTCACTTTATATTGCCGCTTGTGATAGTGACCTTTATTATGCAGTCTGTTGCTTTTATTACTCCACCATCACAAGATCGTACAAAGCTTATTTTCCCTTACAATAAAAGTTCATACATGTTTAGGAGCAATTTTTATTGCTTTGCACCGATGACAACTTACTTGAAGGATCTTATTCAATCCATAGGTAGATATAGTGGACTCTCATGACATGAAACTGGCTTCAAGGGTTTTTGGATGCACAAGTAGTATCTCTACTTAGTACAGAATTTTGGCTAGCAAAAGATAGGGGGCAAGCACCACATGTTAGAGGATCCAAAACAATATAACTTCTATGTGAATATAAGCAAACATAACCCATTACGTTGTCTTCCTTGTCCAACGTCGACTAATTGACATAGAATATTTGATGGGGGCTCACAATCATAAAAGATGTCCAAGATAGTGTATTTATATGTGAGACCTCTCTTCCATTATTACTTTTTCATGAATTGCTACAATGACCAATGCTATGTTTGTCAACTTCCAACAAGTTTTATCAATTATACTTCTTTTATGTGAAGTCGTCACTCCCCATGGGATTAGCATATGATCTTACTTTCTATTCTTTATTTATTTCTAAGATTGGATCATCAAAAGCAAAACACTCAACTCAAACTACTCTTTATTATATAACGCACACACACGATTACATAGATAGATAGATCACAAAGCAAGCACTCGAAACTAAATAATACTAAAACTTTATTCTTCTAAATCACGAAATAACTAAGGATCGAACTAAGATAGATAATGATGATAAAATGTGATGGTGATATGATACTGGGGCACCTCCCCCAAGCTTGGCACAAGCCAAGGGTGGTGCCCATACCCATGTACTCAATTCTCCTTCTAAGGTGATGGTGGTGATGAAGTGATGGGCTTGTCCTCCGTCTTCCAAGGCATATGCTCTCCATCATAAAAGGACGGACGTGTTTCCAGAGTCCTGAAATTTGCAGCTAAACTCATACCTTTGAACTTGGCCTCATACTCAAAATTTTGGTTTTGTAGATCATATATTTGGGCCTGAAGATAATCAATCCAGTCATTGAGCTTGAAGATGACGTCCCCAATATTCTTGCCGTCCACCTTGTGCTCACGGATGAATTCCGTGATCATGGAGTGGTTAGCACTAAGTCCGCACTCCACCATCCCCTGGCACTTGAAGATCTCCTGTTCCACCGCTTCCAGCCTGGCCTTCTCGCTCTTGGTCTTCTTAGGTCCTTGAACATCCCGTATGTGGAGCACCCCCTGTAACACCCCGATTTTTGGCCCTTTCTTTTTCTTTTGGATTTCTTCGAATTTTTATTTGGAATTCCTTTTTTCGTGGCTATGTGGTCTTGAAACCTGGGAAGATCTTCTCTCCTGCCACTTCCTAGTGGGTTATCATTCTCAAATCTATCCCAAGGCCATGTCATCTCCATCTTAGCCCAACCCCAATATTTATTTCTTGGGAATATTCCTTTTTCTATTAAAGGAATAACCCTGTTTGCTTTAGGTTGTGAAGCAACCTATATTTCTGCCATTCCAAAAATTCCCAAAAAATTCTCATAAATTATTTGAATCATATATTCCACAAATATGTCAAAATCCGTCTTTGCCTAGTTCAAAAATAATTCAGGAATATTCATTTTCCATTCTGTCCAGATTGACACTTTGTGAAGCAAGTGCTATTTATATTTTCTTCATTGCCCTAGAAATTTTTGGGCACTCTCTCATATCCAAATTATTGTCTCATGCCAAAATTCAGCTTCAGTTGCCTAGTAAATCTTCCTCCGCAAATTTCCAAAGTTTCTGTCCAGAGGGAAGCTTTGTGAAGGAAGTACTAGCTAGACTCATCCAAATGAGTTGAAATTTTGGTATATCATTTATTTGATCAAATAATTACACTCCACCAAATTTCATCCCCATCCCACAATTGATGTGAGCACACCTTCAAATCTTGGTTTCTGGTCATAATTTTAGGTTGTGAAGCAACTATACTTTATATTGCTTCAAAAATTCTGAAATTAATCCAGGAAATAAATATCCCTATATCATTTGAGAATGCAAAAATTCACATCATTTGGCCAAGTCATTTTCTCCACAAAATTCCCCCAACGTTTTGTCCAGTAAGGAGCATTGTGAAGGAAGTACCATTTTTATTCATCCAATTGGGATGAAATTCTTATGGCACCTTCAGATGCCCATATAATCATCCTACACCAATTTTCAGCCCAATCCAAGCAACCATGTGAGTGCTACTTCCTGATCTAGCTTCTGGACCAGATTTGACTGTTGTAAAGCAACCATGTTAAATTCTGGTCCAAATCTCTTCAAAATCCACAGGCTCATAGTCCTTCCTACCCTCAACCTCTGTGACATCCTGGTTAGCTCTTATCCCCTCTAGTTTGAACACTACTTCATGCCTAAGTTTGCAACAACAAACTTCAGTCGATCACTCACATCAACACACAACTGCTTTCCTCGATCCATCACCTCAAGGAGGACCCACTTAGGAAGGACTACACACTACACATAGTTTTACTGGCCGGAGCGCACCGTGTGCGCCTGTGCACATGGTGACCATGCGGCTAGGAAGCCATTGTCATGCTCTGGGTGGCGTTTAGCTTCGGGCACTTCTTTGCTCGTCGTTCCCACGAGTCCAAGCATGTCTAGCCACACCGCAGCAGCCACTTGCACTCCTCGGAACCCTGCCCCCTCCTCCTTCGCCCTCCTCGTGCCACGGTGACCTTGCCCGCGTGGCACAGTGGCCGAGTGGCCGACCGGACACCGCACCGCTCGCGTCTGCCCTCCTCTGGCGCTCCACTAGCTCGCACCCGTCGCCGTTCGAGCCAGTCCGCGTGCATGCGCGCACGCGGTCGCATCAGTGCATCCCCCCGAGTGCTCGTGGCGGCATCCGGCGAAGGCATCGGCGCCGCGGTTATTTAAGCCCACCCGAGCACCTCCTCTCCTCACCAACAGCCTCCCCTCCCTCCACTAGCTCTCCCCGACCTCTCCCCCGAGCTCGAGGAGCCCTCATCCTCTCTAATGGCCGCTCAAATTTGAGCACGTCCGAGCCCCTCCCCTCCCCATTTCTGCACCAGGAGAACCACCAAGACTTGGCGAAGCCCTCCCCGCAACCTCCCCTTCCTCTGGTGCCCCGTAGCGCCAAGCTCCATTGTGGCCGAGCCGTCGTCCACCGCGAGCAAGGCCTCCGCTGTCCCAGCCCTCCTCGGCATCCGCCAGTGGCCTGGATGGACACGACACCTCTTCCCGAGCCCACCGGTAGCCGGACTTTGGCCGGAGGTGGCCGGAGGCGCCCGGGCCGGTGGCGACCGTGCCCAGCCTCGCCTCCTCTGTCCTTCATCGGGAGGAGGACGACGACCAGAAGGAGAGAGAGAAGAGCCAGGCGGGGCCCACGTGTAAGTGAGACAAGCCCCGGGCCCGTGCTGTTTTAGTGGACACGTATTTTCAAAAATACGTTTTCCTCTTAAGAAAGCGTATTCTGGAACAGCTTCGGCCCAAAATACGCTTCCCTGCTGCGAAGACGTATTTTCTGGAATGCGCCTTCTCTTTTTCAGCAGCCGGCGCCAAAACAGTTAATTTGCGGACGTTCGTCCGTTAGCAGCAGAAATGAATATTTTTATTTAAATTTCTGCCTAACGAACGAACGGCCGTATCTTGGCAACCGTAACTCCGAATCAGGTGATTCCAAAGCCCACGATCTCAGTTCGTCGAGCCCGTTCCGATGGTATCATTTTCTTGAGGTTGTCACACTGTGAAAATGACCATTTTGCCCTTGCCCTTAAAACAGCTCCGCCGAGAGGGAAACTTTTCCGGCGATTCTTTCCGCGAGTGCCTCGCACTTCTTCCCGGTGAATCTTTCACCCCCAGGCAAGCCACAATAGCCACTTGCATGATGGAATTGCAATAGCCATGGTTTCCACTTGAATATTTAATAATTGTTTGCTCCTTTATTTATTTTGTGAATGCTATGTATATGCTTGTGAATCCATGTCTATGCTTATGCCATGGTCGTTTTCATCTAGTAAGTGATACGATTAATTGCTAATGATATTCTTATCATGTTTTATTATTGTAATCATTTCCGATGCTAGTGATACTGATATGCTCACATGAGTAGTTATGGTTTAATATGAAAATACTTGTTATATTCGTGATCGTCATTAGGCCATGCTCATGTGCATCTCGTAGACTAAATGATTTATCATTGTTGATGTAATAATGTTAAATGGTTATGTTGCCCATCCATGGTTACACAGATGTCATGCTCATATGCATTGTTATTTCATTATGCTTTGTATTGTGACTCAGCTCATCACCATTCAAGTTGAACCTGACATTAATCGAACTTGAACAAATCTGTTGGCTGAGTCATGGTGCCACCGAATCGAGCTAACCAGTGTAGCCACACTTGCCTTATGGGGGGCCCTGATTTGGTCTATTGTCATGCCTCTCGCCGGTGCCTCCAACTAGGGAAGGTTATGTGCGCGCGCTACCCTGATCAGGTAGGCGGTCATAAGCCTTGTGCCCGAGTTGTTTGCGCGCAGTTGTCCCCGTTTGGGACGAGTTTGTTTGTTTGGCCACCACGGTGGCAGCCACGAAGGTGGCGGATGTCACGAGTTGACATCGGGGCTACCCAGGACATAGCCCAAAGGGGAGTTTGTCGGAGTGGCCGGGAGAGTGTCATGCAATAGACTGGTTTTGTCAGAACGTTGTTGGTCCACCCAAATGGGAGCACGAGGCCATGAGTTCCATAGTGTGGGTACAGTGTACTAACCTCTGCAGAGTGTATAATCTATCGATAGCCGCGTCCTGGGTTATGGACACAGTTCGTAGTAGGTCACACTATGGGTCAACAGTAATAATAATCTGAATAAAAGCAACCCTGATTCGATGAGGAAAGAAGTTGCTTGATCTTTATGTGGTCACGAGTTGATCTTGATGGTATTCTTGATGATGGTTGATCATGAGGTGATCGTGTGATGATCACGACGGTAAGAAAGATTGATACCCATGGTGGTTACGAGATAACCTCCGAGCAGAGTAAGTGGGTCCATGGGACCTTAAACGTCGACCCCTTGCATGCTAGTGCTAGTATCATCATGTTCATATCATGAATTATATGTACATGCCATGCTCATGTTGTTCTAGTAGAATCGTTTTCATCATTGATGATTAACCTATAAATGCCATGCTGTTGTTTGTAATGATTGCTTTGGTTGCTGTGAGCTTGCGAGTACATTCAAAGTACTCACCTGGCGTGTCATGCCAGATTGCAAGTGTTGCCGTGATTGCTTCTTTGTCGAGGATCCCGAGGTTGCGCTCTAGGATACGTCCCAGCCAGAGTCCCTGCGGAATGGAGTTCATCACCGTCGTCGTTGTTCCGCTGCTAGAATTTATTCCGCTTCGAGATGTTTCACTGCTAGCATAGAACTACCTTAGCAGGCGAAGTGTCACCGTGCCCCTGTAACCTTTGTAATATCGGACCCTTGTACCCCATTTATTCGTAATAAAGAGCTGATTTGTTCTATGCCAAGCAGTGCCGTATTCTAGAAGACTTGATCTCTGGGCTGGAATACGGGGTGTTCCGGTCTCTCTGAGCCATGGTGCCACAGCGATTGGTATCAGAGCAGGTCTGGCTGTAGGATGCCCTAGTCTGCGCGAGTGTTAGAAGCCGGTAGTTCAGAGTCTAGTCGGTTTGTTGCATTTGGTTGCTGCATTTGTTTGTCGCATAGCATGCATATAGACTCATCATATTGTCACTAACGGGTGATCTTGTGAGTGTAGGTGGCATCATTTTCGATCCACTACCTACACCCTCCAGCTTTGCATACTTGCTCCTTGGTGTTTGGTGTCATCTCTGTCCCAGCGGAGTGATGCCGAGGTACCTAGTGGTGTCGATCACTTACAGGATTGATGCACAGGTATCACACCAATATCTTTCCGCTAGCCACCTATCGTTTCGGTGGTAGACATATTTCTACCCCGGATCTTGCCATCCTACCCACCGCTTTGGAAACCCTTACTGGCCTTTGTTATCAGGAAAGGGCAATGCCAGCAGACCCGGTTTTCCACCACTACTCTATCACCCATTCTCTAGACGAGTACGGTTCCTTTCCGTATGCTTGATGATGATGTGGTCGTAACATCCGTGTCTCGCTACATGATCACCGAGTTCGTCCTCACCCCTAAGCCTGTCCAGATGCAACCGGTGTCGAGCCAACGTTTGGTGTAGCTCTGTTTACACCAACCTCTCCACACGTTGATTCATTTTCGTGCACACCGCCACAACATATTAGATATTAGTACCGGAGTTCCCTCGATGATTGTGTGCTTAAGTAGGCATGCATAGTGAGGAGAATAGCTGTAAAATGTGATGTTGTTTGTATGTAATCATGATGCTTTGTGTGCTTTTATTCAGTCATTTCTTTTGTTTCTTTCTTTGGGCCTTCGGTGTTACCTTATTTCCCCTTATGAAAGTTGCTCATCAACCGACACCGGACTCGAAGAATCAGTGAGGGATTCAAATATTTGGAAGCTCGGCTAAACATTATGGAATTCTCAGCCGACTGCATTATATTGAGAATATCTGGTTTGAATGCAAATGATATCCTAGACTGACTATCAGCATCAAGTTTACATCAGTGTGCAACCATCACAATCATGATTAAACCGGAAGACGATTTGTGTGCAAGACAACAATACAGTTCTAGTGTAAGGAATATCAAGAGTATATATCTATATATGGCCTTCAGTCTGCATATCACAGAGAAGCTTCTGATGTAAGCAACCCAGGCTTTCTCCGCAAGCTACCAGAGAAGCTTACGATGCAAGGCTCCTCAATCTTCCTCAGTACGATATGTGGATAGCTTACAGTGTAAGATACTCAGTCTTCTTAGGTAAGCCACCGCAGAAAGCTTCCGGCATAAGGCACCGAATCTTACTCAGTAAGCAACCAGAGGAAAAGCTTCTGAGGTACGATACCCAGTCTTCTTCAGCACGCTATCCTGGCAAAGGCTTCGAGCATAAACTATTCAGCCTTCCTCAGCACGCTACTCTCGATGGCTTCCAACACACGCTATCCAGTCCTCGTCAGTACGATACTACAATTAGTCATCACCATTAATACAAGATATTACACAGTGAGTTGACAGCATATAGCAGTGCATCTCAAGAGTTAAGCCCACAACAGTTTGGTCAGAAACACGAGCTACTCAGGACCCAAGTGTCTGCCTCGGGAATCAAATGCTCAGCTACCCATGCTTCCATATATATACTGTGAGCATGCTGCCAAGGTCATGCAAGTCACTCGTACGATGATGCAAGCATGGTGAGAATCCGACAACCACATGAAGAGGAAGCAAGTAAGTATACACCTCAGTGTGACGCAATGTCTGACAAGCTATGAAGCAAGACAGTGTTGGGACAACAATCCTGACAGTGGATATCAAGGCCAGCTTCCTCTCAACCGACAAAGTGATATCATTAACCTCTGTCACTGTCATGTATGATTGCCCACAATAGTGAGCTCTGTTTAAGTAACTGTGAACCTGGCATATGATCATGATGAACCCTTGCTTACCTTTCCTGGTAACGGCACCACGCCTGTGTTTTGAGCTGCTTTCGGCCGTCCAGGGTGGATGCCGCCTTTATATTTCTCTCTTTAACAACTGGCCCGTGTTCTGAGCTGCTTTTCGGCCGTCTCGGGCAGCTGTTGAGTTTCTTTTTGTAGCAGTGACCCTATGCTCTGAGCTATTCTTTGGCCGTCTTAGGGAACTGTTACATTCTTCTTATCAACACTGCCTCATGCTCTGAGCTGCTTTTCAGCCGTCGTGAGCCATGGTTGAGTTATTTCAGTAATATCCCAGACGTGAGTCATAAAGACTGTTCTGGTGGCTACTGATTTATTTGCCAATTTTTTTTCTTTTGCAAAGGTTCGGATGATCATTGCCCCACAGTTAAAGCTCGTGAGATGATAAACTTGTCAGTTAAACGCTGCTGCACTGCCTGAGGATAAGGATAAGGTATGACTGCCGGAATATTGCACCTGACAGCACCTATGGTCACACCAAGAACTAAAGATATTTATGGCCAAGCTCTTTCACCAAAAGATTCAGAAAAAGAGAACAATAATGAAGGAGCAAGACCGGCAATACAGGTATGATAATTGTGGCATAAACAACATGGTACGGATACCCAAGCCCGTCTGATTCCGTATTGATCACCATGAACACATCCAAGGGGTCTACTCTATTTGAAAGGACCTCATATCAAGGTGACAGCTGAATCATCGACACAGATCTGAGACAAAGAAGTCAGCAAGATTTAGAACTACCTACAAGCAGTCAGATTCCGCCAAGAGAATGGTTATGATTCTCAGCATTGTTTTGCACCCGGAGGATATGCACCTACTTGAGTAACCCAAGGCAATGATTAAAGGTTTCATGCCCACCGAGGAAATTTGCGCACAATTCCATTAAATACTATTGGTGCTGGATAGAAGAGTGTCACGTCATTTGGAAATCACTCCCGGACTTATGAAAAGACGACATACTCCAGTCAGGATAATATATCAGCTAAGCCAGCAGACATAAAAGAATGGGAGTCAGAGTAAGGATGAACATATAAAGAACAACCCGTCAGAACGATGAATGCGGTGCAGCAAACCACCCCAGAGCAAGGCAGTCCGTCAGATGCAATTCAGTGGGAACATCATATAAAGGAAAAAGGATACCCGAGTTGGAAACGGTTTCCTTAAAGTCAGAATATTCTTCCTTGTTCCCTGAGCAACCAAATCTCGAGGACGAGATTTATCGTAAGGGGGGTAGGTTTGTAACACCCCGATTTTGGCCCTTTCTTTTTCTTTTCGATTTCTTCGAATTTTTATTTGGAGTTCCTTTTTCCGTGGCTATGTGGTCTTGAAACCTGGGAAGATCTTCTCTCCTGCCACTTCCTAGTGGGGTTATCATTCTCAAATCTATCCCAAGGCCATGTCATTTCCATCTTAGCCCAACCCCAATATTTATTTCTTGGGAATATTCCTTTTTCTATTAAAGGAATAACCCTGTTTGCTTTAGGTTGTGAAGCAACCTATATTTCTGCCATTCCAAAAATTCCCACAAAATTCTCATAAATTCTTTGAATAATATCTTCCACAAATATGTCAAAATCCATCTTTGCCTAGTTCAAAAATAATTCAGGAATATTCATTTTCCATTCTGTCCAGATTGGCACTTTGTGAAGGAAGTGCTATTTATATTTTCTTGATTGCCCTCAAAAGTTTTGGGCACTCTCTAATATCCAAATTATTGTCTCATGCCAAAATTCAGCTTCATTTGCCTAGTAAATCTTCATCAGCAAATTTCCAAAGTTTCTGTCCAGAGGGAAGCTTTGTGAAGGAAGTACTAGCTAGGCTCATCCAAATGAGTTGAAATTTTGGTAGATCATTTATATGAACAAATAATTACTATCCACCAAATTTCATCCCCATCCCACAATTTATGTGAGCACACCTTCAAATCTTGGTTTCTGGTCATAATTTCAGGTTGTGAAGCAACTATACCTTATATTGCTTAAAAAATTCTGAAATTAATCCAGGACATAAATATCCCTATATCATTTGAGCATGCCAAAATTCACATCATTTGGCCAAGTCATTTTCTCCACAAAATTCCCCCAAGTTTCTGCCAGTAAGGAGCATTGTGAAGGAAGTACCATTTTTATTCATCCAATTGGGACGAAATTCTTATGGCACCTTCATATGCCCAAATAATAATCCTACACCAATTTTCAGTGCAATCCAAGCAATCATGTGAGTGCTACTTCCTGATCTAGCTTCTGGACCAGATTTGACAGTTGTAAAGCAACCATGTTAAATTCTGGTCCAAATCTCTTCAAAATCCATAGGCTCATAATCCTTCCTACCCTCAACCTCTGTGACATCTTGGTTAGCTCTTATCCCCTCTAATTTGATCAGTACTTCATGCCTAAGTTTGCAATAGCAAACTTTAGTCGATCACTCACATCAACACACAGCTGCTTTCCTCGATCCATCACCTCAGGGAGGACCCACTTAGGAAGGACTACACGCTAGACATGGTTTTACTGGCCAGAGCGCACCGTGTGCGCCTGTGCACGCGGTGACCACGCGGCTAGGAAGCCATTGGCGCGCTTTGGGTGGCGTTTAGCTTCGGGCACTTCTCTGCTCGTCGTTCCCGCGCGTCCAAGCATGTCTAGCCACTCCGTAGCAGCCACTTGCCCTCCTCGGAACCCTGGCCCCCTCCTCCTTCGCCCTCCTCGCGCCACGGCGACCTTGCCCGCGTGCGCACAGTGGCTGAGTGGCCGACCGGACACCGCACCACTCGCGTCTGCCCTCCTCTGGCGCTCCACTAGCTCGCACCCGTCGCCGTCCGAGCCAGTCCGCGTGCGTGCGCGCACGCGGTCGCGTCACTGCATCCCCCTGAGTGCCCGTGGCGGCATCCGGCGAAGGCATCGGCGCCGCGGTTATTTAAGCCCACCTGAGCACCTCCTCTCCTCACCAACAGCCTCCCCTCCCTCTACTAGCCCTCCCCAACCTCTCCCCCGAGCTCGAGGAGCCCTCATCCTCTCTAATGGCCACCATGGCAGCCGCCTCGGGCCGCTCAAATTTGAGCATGTCCGAGTCCCTCCCCTCCCCATTTCTGCACCAGGAGAACCACCAAGACTTGGCGAAGCCCTCCCCGCAACCTCCCCTTCCTCTGGTGCCCCGTAGCGCCGAGCTCCATCGTGGCCGAGCCGTCGTCCACCGCGAGCAAGGCCGCCGCTGTCCCAGCCCTCCTCGGCATCCGCCACTGGCCTGGATGGATGCGACACCTCTTCCCGAGGCCACCGGTGGCCGGACTTCGGCCGGAGGTGGCCGGAGGCACCGGGGCCGGCGCCAGCCATGCCCAGCCTCGCCTCCTCTGTCCTTCGTCGGGAGGAGGACGACGACCAGAAGGAGAGAGAGAAGAGCCAGGCGGGGCCCACGTGTAAGCGAGACAAGCCCCGGGCCCGCGCTGTCTAAGTGGACATGTATTTTCAAAAATACGTTTTCCTCTTAAGAAAGCGTATTCTGGAACATCTTCGGCCCAAAATACGCTTCCCTGCTGCGAAGACATATTTTCTGGAATGCGCCTTCTCTTTTTCAGCAGCCGGCGCCGAAACAGTTAATTTGCGGACGTTCGTCCGTTAGCAGCAGAAATGAATATTTTTATTTAAATTTCTGCCTAACGAACGAACGGCCGTATCTCGGCAACGTAACTCTGAATCAGGTCATTCCAAAGCCCACGATCTCAGTTCGTCGAGCCCGTTCCGATGGTATCATTTTCATGAGGTTGTCACACTATGAAAATGACCATTTTGCCCTTGCCCTTAAAACAGTTCCGCCGAGAGGGAAACTTTTCCGGCGATTCTTTCCGCGAGTGCCTCGCACTTCTTCCCGGTGAATCCTTCACCCCCAGGCAAGCCACAACAGCCACTTGCATGATGGCATTGCAATAGCCATGGTTTCCACTTGAATATTTAATAATTGTTTGCTCCTTTATTTATTTTGTGAATGCTATGTATATGCTTGTGAATCCATGTCTATGCTTATGCCATGGTCATTTTCATCTAGTAAGTGATACGATTAATTGCTAATGATATTCTTATCATGTTTTATTCTTGTAATCATTTCCGATGCTAGTGATACGGATATGCTCACATGAGTAGTTATGGTTTAATATGAAAATACTTGTTATATTCGTGATCGTCATTATGCCATGCTCATGTGCATCTCGTAGACTAAATGATTTATCATTGTTGATGTAATAATGTTAAATGGTTATGTTGCCCATCCATGGTTGCACTGATGTCATGCTCATATGCATTGTTATTTCATTATGCTTTGTATTGTGACTCAGCTCATCACCATTCAAGTTGAACCTGCCATTAATCGAACTTGAACAAATCTGTTGGCTGAGTCATGGTGCCACCGAATCGAGCTAACCAGTGCAGCCACACTTGCCTTATGGGGGGCCTTGATTCGGTCTATTGTCATGCCTCTCACCGGTGCCTCCAACTAGGGAAGGTTATGTGCGCGCGCTACCCTGATCCGGTAGGCGGTCATAAGCCTTGTGCCCGAGTTGTTTGCGTGCAGTTGTCCCCGTTTGGGACGAGTTTGTTTGTTTGGCCACGACGGTGGCAGCCACGAAGGTGGCAGATGTCACGAGTTGACATCGAGGCTACCCAGGACATAGCCCAAAGGGGAGTTTGTCGGAGTGGCCGGGAGAGTGTCATGCAATAGACTGGTTTTGTCGGAACGTCGTTGATCCACCCGAATGGGAGCATGAGGCCATGAGTTTCGTAGTGTGGGTACAGTGTACTAACCTCTGTAGAGTGTATAATCTATCGATAGCCGTGCCCTCGGTTATGGACACAGTTCGTAGTAGGTCACACTATGGGTCAACAGTAATAATAATCTGAATAATAACAACCCCGGTTCGATGAGGAAAGAAGTTGCTTGATCTTTATGTGGTCACGAGTTGATCATGATGGTATTCTTGATGATGGTTGATCATGAGGTGATCTTGTGATGATCACGACGGTATGAAAGATTGATATCCATGGTGGTTACGAGATAACCTCCGAGCAGAGTAAGTGGGTCCCTGGGACCTTAAACGTCGACCCCCTTGCATGCTATTACTAGTATCATCATGTTCATATCATGAATTATATGTACATGCCATGCTCATGTTGTTCTAGTAGAATCATGTTCATCATTGATGATTAACCTATAAATGCCATGCTGTTGTTTGTCTTGATTGCTTTGGTTGCTGTGAGCTTGCGAGTACATTCAAAGTACTCACCTGGCGTGTCATGCCAGATTGCAAGTGATGCCGTGATTGCTTGTTTGTCGAGGATCCTGAGGTTGCGCTCTAGGATACATCCCAGCTAGAGTCCCTGCGGAATGGGGTTCATCACCGTCGTCGTTGTTCCGCTGCTAGAATTTATTCCCCTTCGAGATGTTTCACTGCTAGCATAGACCTACCTTAGCAGGCGAAGTGTCGCCGTGCCCCTATAACCTTTGTAATATCGGACCCTTGTACCCCGTTTATTCGTAATAAAGAGCTGATTTGTTCTATGCCAAGCAGTGCCGTATTCCAGAAGACTTGATCTCTGGGCTGGAATACGGGGTGTTCCGGTCTCTCTGAGCCGGGGTGCCACACCCCTCACGCATCTCAATGGCTTGAGGGTGCTTCATCACCTCCGGTAGGTACGGGTTGATAACCTTCTCATAGAACTTGTCCTTGGACGAGCTTGGAGACGCCATGGCAATCTAGATCTGTCAGAAAAATAGCCCGAAACAAGAACAGAGGAGAAACTTGCGATGCGGTGGTCAAAACACCCGTGAGTATATATAATGAATTTTCCCGTGCAAAACAAGTAATATGGAAGAAAAACGGAGTCGGGAAAGTCCACAAGGGCGCCACAAGCCTGGTAGGCGCGCCCTGGGGGTAGGGCGCGCCCCCCAGGCTTGTCGCCTCCTCATGCACTTCTTGGACTGTTTATTATTTTCCTAATTTTTTATATATTCCAAAACGGACAGAAAGTACTTTTATGGAAGTTTTGGAGTTGGTTTACTTACCGTACCACATACCTACTCCTTTTCAGGATTCTAGAGCGTTTCGGAAGGTTGCCTTTATGTGCTCTTCTGGTGTCATTGTTTGAATAATATTAGGTTCAACATTAATGGGCGTACCTGAGATATAATGTTTAATTCTTTGCCCATTAACCACCCTTGGATTATTGCCTTCGGAGTTGTTTATTTTGATGGCTCCGGAGCGATAAACTTCTTCAATGATGTATGGCCCCTCCCATTTAGAGAGAAGTTTTCCTGCAAAAAATCTTAAACGAGAATTGTATAATAGAACATGATCACCTACTTTGAATTCCCGTTTTTGAATTCTCTTATCATGCCATCTTTTAACTTTTTCTTTAAACAACTTGGCATTTTCATAAGCTTGGGTTCTCCATTCATCTAGAGAACTAATATCAAATAACCTCTTTTCACCGGCAAGTTTAAAATCAATAGTTAAGTTCTTTAATTGCCCTATATGCTTTATGTTCTAACTCAAGAGCTAAATGACATACTTTTCCATAAACCATTTTATATGGAGACATACCCATAATATTTTTATAAGCAGTTCTGTAAGCCCATAATGCATCATCAAGTTTCTTAGACCAATTCTTTCTGGATCTATTAACAGTCTTTTCCAAAATCAATTTTATTTCTCTATTAGTTAATTCAACTTGACCACTAGACTGAGGATGATAAGGAGATGCAATTCTATGGTTCACATCATATTTAGCAAGCAATTTACGGAAAGCACCATGAATAAAATGTGAACCACCATCAGTCATTAAATATGTAGGGACTCCAAATCTCGGGAATATAACTTCTTTAAGCATTTTAATGGAAGTGTTATGATCAACACTACTAGTTGGAATAGCTTCTACTCACTTAGTAACATAATCAACAACAACCAAAATATGAGTATACCCATTGGATTTAGGAAAAGGTCCCATATAATCAAAATCCCAAACATCAAATGGTTCAATAACCAGTGAATAATTCATAGGCATTTCCTGACGTCTACCAACATTACCAATTCTTTGACATTCATCACAAGAAAGGATAAACTTACGTGCATTCTTGAAAAGAGTAGGCCAATAAAAACCAGATTGTAATACCTTGTGTGCAGTTTTGTCTCCTGCATGGTGTCCTCCATATGCCTCGGAGTGACACTTATGTAGGATTTGTTCCTGTTCATGCTCAGGTACACAATGTCTAATAATACCATCTACTCCTTCTTTACATAAGTGTGGGTCATCCCAAAAGGAATGTCTTAAGTCAAAGAAAAACTTTTTCTTTTGTTGGTATGTAAAACTAGGTGGTATATATTTAGCAACAATGTAATTAGCATATTCTGCATACCAAGGAGTATTACGAGAAGCATTTATGACAGCTAGTTGTTCATCAGGAAAATCATCATTAATAGGAAGTGGGTCATCAAGAACATTTTCCATTCTAGACAAGTTATCAGCTACGGGATTCTCAGCTCCCTTTCTATCTACAATATGCAGATCAAATTGTTGTAGCAAAAGAACCCACCTAATAAGTCTAGGTTTAGCATCTTTCTTTTCCATAAGATATTTAATAGCAGCATGATCAGTGTGAATAGTAACTTTGGAATCAACAATGTAGGATCTGAATTTATCACACGCAAACACAACTGCTAAAAAATCTTTCTCAGTAGTAGCATAATTTCTTTGAGCACTGTCTAGAGTTTTACTAGCATAATGAATAACATTCAATTTCTTATTAACTCTTTATCCTAGAACAACATCAACAGCATAATCACTAGCATCACACATAATTTCAAAGGGTAGGTTCCAATCAGGTGGTTTAACAACAGGTGCAGAAATTAAGGCTTTCTTAACTACTTCAAAGGCTTCTACGCAATCATCATCAAAAACAAATGGAACATCTTTTTGCAAGAGATTAGTAAGAGGCCTAGAAATTTTAGAGAAGTCTTTTATAAACCTTCTATAAAAAACAGCATGACCAAGAAAACTTCTTATACCTTTGATATCTTTAGGACATGGCATTTTCTCAATAGCATCAACTTTAGCTATATCCACTTCAATACCTCTTTACGAAATTTTATGCCCAAGGACTATACCTTCATTCACCATAAAGTGGCACTTCTCCCAATTCAAGACAAGATTAGTTTCTTCACATCTCCGCAAAACTCGGTCGAGGTTGCTCAAGCAATCATCAAAAGAAGTTCCGTAAACGGAGAAATCATCCATGAAAACGTCAACAAAAGTCAGAGAATATAGCAGTTATACATCTTTGAAAGGCAGCAGGTGCATTACATAAACCAAAAGGCATACGACGATAAGCATAAGTTCCAAAAGGACAAGTAAATGTGGTTTTCTCTTGATCTTCAGGTGAAACAGGTATTTGAGAGAAACCAGAATAATCATCTAGGAAGCAAAAGTGTGTATGCTTAGATAATCTTTCTAACATTTGATCAATAAAAGGCAAGGGGTAATGATATTTCCTAGTATCTTTATTTAATTTCCTAAAATCAATTACCAACCTATAACCAGTTACAATTCTTTGTGGGATAAGTTCATTTTTATCATTAGGAACAACGGTAGTACCTCCTGTCTTAGGAACACAATGAACATGACTTACCCATCTACTATCAGCTATGGGATAATTTATACCTGCCTCCAGAAGCTTTAGTATTTCAGTTCTTACCACATCCTTCATTCTAGGATTCAGCCTTCTTTGATGGTCAACAACGGGTTTAGCATCTGGCTCCATATGAATTTTATGCTAAAACAAAGTGGGACTAATGCCCTTAAGATCATCGAGAGTATATCCAATAGCAGCCCGGTGCTTCTTTAGAGTTTTAAGTAATCTCTTTTCTTCATGCTCTGAAAGGTTAGCACTAATAATAACAGGATATATCTTCTTTTCATCAAGATAAACATATTTAAGTGTATCAGGTAATTGCTTTAATTCAAACATAGGATCACCCTTGGGTGGAGGTGGATCTCCCAAGGTTTCAACATGCAAATTATGTTTAAGGATATGTGCTTGTTTAAAGAATAGCTCATCTATTTCATTTCTTTCATTCATATGCATATCATTCTCATGGTCTAGCAAATATTGTTCTAATGGATCAGTAGGAGGTACAACAATAGAAGCAAGACCAATAATTTCATCCGTCTTAGGCAGTTCTTTATCATGAGGTTGTCTATGAAACTTAGAGAAATTAAACTCATGAGACACCTCACCAAAATTAACACTACCAATTTCTTTAGTGCAATCAATCTTAGCATTAACTGTATTCAAGAAAGGTCTACCAAATATAATGGGGCAAAAATCATCTAGTGGTGATCCAAGAACAAGAAAATCAGTAGGATATTTGATCTTACCACACAAGACTTCAACATCTCTAACAATCCCAAGCGGTGAAATAGTATCTCTATTTGCAAGCTTAATAGTAACATCAATATCTTCAATCTCAACAGGTGCAATATCATTCATGACTTCTTGATAGAGAGTAAACGGAATATCATTCACACTAGCACTGTCGTGGATTTGTCACGGCAGATGTCCGGGTTAACGGACTTAAGGTGTGGGGTCATCGCACGTAACTGGTAGCTTGAGAGGAGTTGAGCGGGACGAGAGACGCGGAGTTTTTACCCAGGTTCGGCCCCTCCGATGGAGGTAAAAGCCTACGTCCTGCTTTGTGTCTTATATTGATGACGATGACGATCTCGGTTACAAGGGTGCGGAGTCGCTACCTCTAATCTCGAGACCCTCTAATCTGACCATCTTTCTGACCTGTCTATGAGACCTGCCTATGAGACGTCTAACCTGACCCTCTTGGGGTGACCCGCCCCTCCTTATAAAGGCCGAAGGGGCGGTTTACATGTAGAGTCTAAGTCGGATTGATGACTTCCCATCGCGGGCTTCTCTTCATGGGCTTCCAAGTCCTGGGCTTGTAACCCGTCCCGGGCGGCTTACACCGGGCGGGTTACAACCAGGGCTTATCTTCAGAGACTCGTCTCCGTGACTGTCTGATAACACTGTTCATCTCCTGGCACTACAGCATCCGGGTTATCCTCCTGACACTGTAGCCGGGTTAGCCTCCTGACACTGTAGCCGGGTTACCATCCTGACACTGTAGCCGGGTTACCATCCCTGACACTGTAGCTGCCGGGTTACACCCTGACACTGTAGCTGCCGGGTTACACCCTGACACTGTAGCTGCCGGGTTACACCCTGACACTGTAGCTGCCGGGTTACACCCTGACACTGTAGCTGCCGGGTTATACCGTGGGGTAATATCCCCGTCATTAGCCCCCAGGTTAGCTTGAATTTATTCATGGTAAGCTCCATCGTCTTGCAGGTATATGCCCTTTGAAATAAAATATTGGGAATACAATACCCATATGCCGTTGAGTCGGCCTTCAATGTTCTTGGCGGGTCTCCTCCGCCGGGTTATAATCATTGATGGTGCCGGGTCATGATTGTTGGTGACGCCGGGTCAAATAACTGAACTCCCGCTGAAATTAACATCTTGAAAACTTCTCCAATTTTTTGATATATTCATATTACCTGTAGCCCCCAAGCTCCAAGTTGATCCATGATGACTTGGCGCTTTGCAATAATATCTTTGATTGTGTAGCCCCCAAGTACCAGGTTGTCTTGCCTGCAGCAGCCTGGGACTTATAACTGTCTTATACTTTATAAAGCTTCAGCTGGTGTAGCCCCCAAGGGCCGGCTCATCAATATGTGATGCGCCGGGTCTTCAATTTGTACCTTATAATCTGTTTTGAACAACTGAATACTGTAGCCCCCAAGTGCCGGGTCACACGCCTGCGGCGACTTGGGACTTTAGAAAATTTGATCTGAGCGGTGTAGCCCCCAAGGGCCGGGTCATTATGAAAATGATGAGCCGGTTCTTCCTTGAATCCATATACTTGAATAAAGAGCGACATGTAGCCCCCAAGGGCCGGCTTATCTCCTTGAGATAGCCGGGTCTTGCTGATGAGGTGATGACTTTGAAAAGCGATTTGCATTAGCCCCCAAGTGCCGTGGTGCATGCTTGCAACGACATGGGACTTTGCATACTTGATATAAACTTGCCTTGAATAATGTAGCCCCCAAGTGCCGGGTCGTCTGCCTGCGGCGGCTCGGGACTATTGTGATAATAATATGACTCATCATAATTTGTTGGATGAATCCTTGGCCGTGGTTGTAATATAACCCGGAATGAATATCCTGGAATAATTCCTTTACTCTTGATAATGAAAATCCCAGCCCGTGGTTGCGGTGCAACCCGGCGAATATGTATGAGAAATCCATGATGAAGATCTAGCCATGTTGGCTATTAACGATCTATTTGTTCTGGCGGCTTATCTTATAAGACAAGACCTGCAAAAATAAACAAAACAGAGTATATTCTGCATTGTTGTAAGGGCGGCTTGAAAAAGCACAACCCGGAGATGTTAAAATCTCGTATAGCCTTGCTTCCTCTTTCACAATCTTGCTCTGACCCGGTTTGGCAAACCGGCATGATATGTAAATATGATGCAATGCATGATGTAATATATGATGTAATGTATGATGCAATGCAATGTATGATGCAATGTATGATGTTTCTTGCTTTGCCTTCCAAAAAATTCATATGATGGTTCTTCTGGGTGGACTCGATGCTTGAACTCATACCAGTACAGGGTCTCTAACGAGAGTGGCCGTCAACTCCTTTGAACGGCTCAGGGTCTCTAGGCGAGATTAACTGATAAGAGCGCAACGAACCAGAGAGAGACACAGCAGATGGGAGAGTTTACCTCGCCGCTGTAAGAGGCCCTTGCAGGGGGTAAGTTTTAGAACTCGCTGCACCCCTGACAAAGCGGCAGCAACTTACAGGCAGGTATAACTCGGATTTGCGGATGTAAGGGTTTGCCTCGCCGCTGTAAGAGGTCTTTGCAGAGGGTGAGTTTTAGAACTCGCTGCACCCCTGACAAAGCGCATCTACTTACAGGCAGGTATAACCCGGCCTTGCAGATCGAAAAGGAGGTAAGTTTCAGAACTCGCTGCACCCCTAGTGATCTTTGTTGACGGAGTCAACATTTGGGTCCACGACCCGCCTTATATTGGCTGAAGAGCCTGACCGAGAGGGTTGAAGCTTAACCCGGTGGGTTGAAAGCCCCCAAACGGCCTTGTCGATGATATCAATTGGCGTGTCATCTTGTAAGCCGCCGTCAGTTAGGCCGCCCACTCGTAAGTCGCCGTCCTGTGGACCGCCAACTTGTAAGCCGCCAGATAATGGTGCTATTTTGGCTGAAGAGCCGATCAAGAGGGTTGAAGCTTAACCCGGCGGGTTAGAAGCCCCCAAATGACCTTTGAAGTATCAACATTGTTGCAGCATCTTGTAAGCCGCCATCTTGTATGAAGAAATAGCAGAAGCCCCCAAGCTGAACGGTGCATCATGGCGACTCGTCTTCTTGGGTAACTTGTAATCCTTCCGCCAATAATGTAGTATCCCCAAGATCGGGTTAACTTCCTTTCCATGATCTGGAGCTCTCGTTTAAAACGGCCAAGTGTGTCGAGCCATGTTTGTAGCCCCTGAGTCTTGAGTCGACTCAAAGAGACGACTTGAGAATCTCCACTGAAGGTTGAGGTTGGCCGTGGCGGGTTATAGATGATCCCGTATGAATTATTTCAATGATCCGGTCGATGGTTCGTCCCGGCTGGTTGTTGTAGTTAACCAAACTGCAGTGGCGGCGACTTGTGTGCCTGTCCATTTGGGCGGCTCGTATAGACGAACACTGCACTGATATGCTGATGTAAATCAGACTGTGGGCGGCGTCTTGCGCTCGTCCGTTGGGCGGCTCGTTCAGGCGAGCACTGCACCGATATGCTGATGTAGATCTGACTGTGGGCGGCGTCTTGCGCTCATCCGTTGGGCGGCTCGTACAGGCGAGCACTGCACCGATATGCTGATGTAGATGTAGGAGTCATCCGTGTGTTTGAAGACGGCGCGGTTTGCGAGAGACGGCCGCGGCGTTGTAAGCCGGTACGGTCGGGAGAGTCGGCCGCGGGCATTGTAAGCCGGCGCGGACGGGAGAGTCGGCCGCGGGTGTTGTAAGCCGGCGCGGACGGGAGAGTCGGCCGCGGTGGGTTGATGCAGATTGAACCGCAGACGCGGCGGCTTGCATACGCGTTCGTCAAGTAGTGCGGCACGGTCTGATGCTGGCGCATGATAACTTTTGGCGCGAGCTCTGTATCCGTGGCACGACGATCGCCCCTGCAGTGACCAATTGTCCTACATGAAAAACATCGCAAGCCCGAGTAAACGTTCTTAACGAAAATAATATGTGCTATGAAAATAGACTGGACAGAAATCACCTGGTATTTTTAGATCATCACATGATCTATGTTCAACGTCCACCGGGATACCCAATGGATGAGACTCGCCCTGGTGCTTCATGTTGTAGATTGATCCACTTTTTGAGTATACTAACATGACGGCGGTGGGTAGTTGCTACCCACGGCGGGTCCAGCTTACACACAACGACGTCGAGGTCAACTGAGTCCTCCTAATCCGCCGGCTCACCACCCTTTTTTTTTTTTTTTTTTTTTTTTGAGCCGGCATCTTATCTTCTCCACAACTGGCCTCCCTTGTCTCTCCTTTTCCTTACTCTCCGATCGACCGCACAGAGGCTACGGGTACGGGATGAGGGTGCAGGAGGAGGGGGGGGGGGGGGTAGTTCGGAGGTGCAGAACCGCGGCAGAGCCGGAGGCCACGGCGGCGGTTTGTCCACGGCGACGGCGAGGCAAGGGCCGCTCGGAGGCGGACGGCGGAGGCGGGCTGTCGGATGCGCCTCGCGGTGGCGGCTCAGAGCGGGCGACTCGGCGAAGGAAACTGCGGTGGCTGCGGCGACTTGGCGACCGACAGGCGGGTTGGAGAAACCCCGGCGGCTCGCGGCGGCATCCGTTTGGAGAAACCCGGCGGCTCGCGGCGGCGGCCGTTTGGCGAGGCGGGCGCAACGGGGTGAGCGCGCGGGGGCGCGGGAGCACAGCGGAGCAGGGCGGCTCAGTGATGCAGCGGCGCAGCGGGAGCAGCGGCAGAGGCGGCTCGCATGCGCTGCGGCGGATCAAGGCGCGAAGGCGGCCGGCGCAGTGGGAGCAACGGAGGGCCGGCTCGGCAGAGGCGCGAGGCGGGGCTCATGGCGGCAGCTCAAGGGCGGATGCGGCCTGCGTGGGCGCGCGTGAGGGAGAGGCATGCTCGAGGCGGCGGGGCCGCGACCACGGCGAAGCATGGTGCCCCACGGCGGGTTGACGGGGCGGACCGCGGCGGCTCGCACGGAGACGCAGAGGCTCGAGGCGGCAGCTTGCGTGGGCGTGGCGACACCGGCCATGTCGGCCGGCGGCCCGGAGCGGCGATGGATAGGCGTCGGCGGGTCGAGGCCAATATGGCGACTCGCGGCGTGGAGGCGGCTCAGAGGAGACGGCGCGCGTCGGCTTGCAGGGCGGGGCCAGCGGCCAGGCGGCTCTCGAGGCGAGGAGGCGGCTCAGAGGAGACAAGGCCGAGACTGGCCGCAGCCGCGGCTCGGCGCGCCGGCCAGGGTGGTTCAGGCGCGGCCGGTTTTGACGAGGCCAAGCGGCGAGGTGAACCAGCGACGTGGTGGGGGCGAATCCGTGACTCTGTTCGATTCAGGGTCGTCATTGTCTTTGAAAAATCCACAATTGTTATCTCCGGGTCGGGGTCTTTTTTTGTCTTGACTTCGACTCTTCTTCGCTTTTGATTGAAACTGAGTACAGACATCGCCGTCTCGTAAGGTGGAGTTGGGCAGCGCAGCGGGGGGCCGGCTCGGCAGAGGCGGCGAGTCACAGCGGCAGAGGCGGGGCCTCGGCTGTAGAGGCGGCGGTGGAGGCCAGCTCAAGGTTCACGGCCGAGGCGGAGACGAGGCCGGGTCGACAGAACTGGCGCAAGGCGAGGCGGCTTGGCGCAGCTGCGGCGGCTCTCCCCTGCGCAGCTTTGTGTGACGAACAGTAGTACAAAAGTAGTATTCTGATTGATCGTTGACGTGAGCACTCAACCAGTACTTTGGTAGATGAATTGTTTTTCTTCATGCGGAGGGAGCAGCAGAGGTGATGCAAGTGGGCGGCGCGCCGTGGAGGTCACGGGGCCGAGCGTATCGCTCAGGCCGCAGCAGCGTAGAAGGGACCACGGCGGCTCAATGACGGATTGGAGTCAGAGGCGGATTCCAAGCGAGTCACGGGTCGTGGCTGTTTTTTCCGAGTCATGGCAGGTTTGACCCGTCCATGTCCGGGTCTTCCTCCAGGTCCTTGATTTTGTTTGTCTGATGGATGCTGCCCAAGAAAATTTTCTGATCTTGATCTAGTTAACCCAAAGCTGTTGTAGATCCTTCCAAAAACCAGTCTTCTCTTCCTCCAGAAAAGAAACGAGGACAGCGGCTATTGTAATGGAGGCCGGTGTCTCATCGCGAATCGGCGAGATAAGGCGGGTCACTCGGTGGTAATGGCGGCTCTCCGAGGCTATGTCAGAGGGGCGCAACGCCGGGTCAGATCGGCGCTGTGGTAAATCCTTCCAGGCCGGTTCTTCATCCAGAAGACTGCGAACTTCTCGACCCCAGAGAGAGATCCCTTCAAGAACTCAACACCACCGTGCGCGCGCCCCACGGTGGGCGCCAACTGTCGTGGATTTGTCACGGCAGATGTCCGGGTTAACGGACTTAAGGTGTGGGGTCATCGCACGTAACTGGTAGCTTGAGAGGAGTTGAGCGGGACGAGAGACGCGGAGTTTTTACCCAGGTTCGGCCCCTCCGATGGAGGTAAAAGCCTACGTCCTGCTTTGTGTCTTATATTGATGACGATGACGATCTCGGTTACAAGGGTGCGGAGTCGCTACCTCTAATCTCGAGACCCTCTAATCTGACCATCTTTCTGACCTGTCTATGAGACCTGCCTATGAGACGTCTAACCTGACCCTCTTGGGGTGACCCGCCCCTCCTTATAAAGGCCGAAGGGGCGGTTTACATGTAGAGTCTAAGTCGGATTGATGACTTCCCATCGCGGGCTTCTCTTCATGGGCTTCCAAGTCCTGGGCTTGTAACCCGTCCCGGGCGGCTTACACCGGGCGGGTTACAACCAGGGCTTATCTTCAGAGACTCGTCTCCGTGACTGTCTGATAACACTGTTCATCTCCTGGCACTGCAGCATCCGGGTTATCCTCCTGACACTGTAGCCGGGTTAGCCTCCTGACACTGTAGCCGGGTTACCATCCTGACACTGTAGCCGGGTTACCATCCCTGACACTGTAGCTGCCGGGTTACACCCTGACACTGTAGCTGCCGGGTTACACCCTGACACTGTAGCTGCCGGGTTACACCCTGACACTGTAGCTGCCGGGTTACACCCTGACACTGTAGCTGCCGGGTTATACCGTGGGGTAATATCCCCGTCAAGCACCAATATCACATAAACCATGATAGCAATGATCTCCAATTTTAACAGAAATAACAGGCATGCCAATTACAGGTTTGTTCTTATCTTTAGTGTCTGGTTTAGCAATTCTAGTTGCTTCATCACAGAAATATATGACATGTCCATCAATATTATCAACCAAAAGATCTTTAACCATTGCAATATTAGGTTCAACTTTAATTTGTTCAAAAGGTCTAGGTGCTCCAATATTACTCTTATTAACCATAGTTGAAGCTTTAGCATGTTCCTTAATCCTAACAGGGAAAGGAGGTTTCTCAATATAAGCAGTAGGCACAACTGGATCAACATGGTAAACAATTGGTTCTTATTTAACACTAACAGGTTCTTCATTGAATTCAATAGGTGGATGATATTTAAACCATTTCTCCTTTGGGAGGTCAACATGAGCAGCAAAAGATTCACAAAAGGTAGGTACTATCTTAGAGTCAAGTCCATATTTAGTACTAAACTTATGAAAAGCATCAGTTTCCATAAAAGATTTAACACAATCAAACTCAAGATTTATACCTGACTCATTACCTTTGTCGATTTCCCAATCTTCAGAGTTACGTTTAATTATTTCCAGAAGATCCCATCTGAATTCAATAATTCTCTTCATAAAGGAACCAGCAGAAGAAGTATCGAGCATGGATTGATCATTACGAGAAAGCCGAGCATAAAAGTTTTGAAGAATTATTTCTCTTGAGAGCTCATGATTGGGGCATGTGTGCAACATATACTTAAGCCTCCCCAAGCTTGAGCGATACTTTCTCCTTCATGAGGCCAAAAATTATATATATAATTCCGATCATGATGAACCAAATGCATAGGATAAATTTTTTGGTGGAATTCCAGATTCAACCGGTTCCAGTCCCATGTTTCAGTATCATCACATAGCCTATACCATGTCAATGCCTTTCACTCCAAAGATAAAGGGAATACTTTCTTCTTAACTCCATCTCCGGATAGACCTGCAAGCTTAAACAATCCACAAATTTCATCCACATAGATCAAGTGCATATCAGGATGTACCGTTCCATCTCCTGCATAAGGATTAGCTAGCAGTTTCTCTACCATACCCAAAGGAATTTCATAATAAATATTTTCAGTAGGTTCAATAGGTTGAGGAGCAACTCTCAATGCTTCCGGTCGAGGTGAAGATACCCCGAACAAGCCCCTCAAAGGATTACTTTCCATAGTGACAAGTGACAATAAATTTCAGCACGTAATATAAATGTTTCCTTACCAAATTCCACTCACCAAAGGCGCTTCACTCCCCGGCAATGGTGCCAGAAAAGAGTCTTGATGACCCACAAGTATAGGGGATCAATCATAGTCCTTTCGATAAGTAAGAGTGTCGAACCCAACGAGGAGCAGAAGGAAATGACAAGCGGTTTTCAGCAAGGTATTCTCTACAAGTACTGAAAGTAGCGGTAACAGATAGTTTTGATAGCAAGATAATTCATAACAAGTAACAAGTATAATAAAGTGTAGCGAGGTGGCCCAATCCTTTTTATAGCAAAGGACAAGCCAGAACAAACTCGTATAATAAGCAAAGCGTTCTCGAGGACACATGAGATTTTCATCTAGTCACTTTCATCATGTTTGTTTGATTCGCGTTCGCTACTTTCATAACTTGATATGTGGGTGGACCGGTGCTTGGGTGCTGTTCTTACTTGAACAAGCCTCCCACTTATGATTACCCCCTCTCGCAAGCATCCACAACTACGAAAGAAGAATTCAGATAACTCTAACCATAGCATGAAACATATGGATCCAAATAAGCCCCTTACGGAATAGCGCATAAACTAGGGTTTAAGCTTCTGTCACTCTAGCAACCCATCATCTAATTACTACTCCACAATGCCTTCCCTTAGGCCCCAAAGATGGTGAAGTGTCATGTAGTCGACGTTCACACGACACCACTAAAGGAAGCACAACATACATAGCATCAAAATATCGAACGAATACCAAATTCACATGATTACTTATGACAAGACTTCTCCCATGTCCTCAAGAACAAAAGTAACTACTCACAAATCATATTCATGTTCAAGATCAGAGGGGTATTGAATAGCATTAAGGATCTGAACATATAATCTTCCACCAAATAAACCAACTAGCATCAACTACAAGATGTAATCAACACTACTAGAAACCCACAGGTACCAATCTGAGGTTTTGAGACAAAGATTAAATACAAGAGATGAACTAGGGTTTGAGATGAGATGGTGCTGGTGAAGATGTTGATGAAGATTGGTCCTCCCACGATGAGAGGATCGTTGGTGATGTCGATGGCTTCGATTTCCCTCTCCCGGAGGGAAGTATCCCCGACGGAATCGCTCCGCCGGAGAGCAAAATAGCTCCTGCCCAGGTTCCACCTCGAGACAGTGGCGCTTCGTCCCGAAAGTCTTCTTCTTATTTTTTCTAGGGCCAATGGCTTCATATAGCAGAAGGAGGGGGCCAGAGGCCTGCCAGGGGCCCCACAAGCTTGGGTGGCGCGCCACCCCAGGCTTGTGGCTTCCTGGTTGGCCCCCTTCTGTTGATTCTTTTGCCAGTATTTTTTATATATTCCAAAATAATTCTCCGTAAATTTTCAGGTCATTTGGAGTTGTGCAGAATAGCTATCTCTGGTTCACCCCTTTCAGGTCCAGAATTCCAGCTGCCGGCATTCTGCCTCTTCATGTGAATCTTGCAAAATAACAGAGAAAAGGCATAAGAATTGTACCATAAAGTGAAATAATGATCAAAAACATAATAATTATCAGTAGGAAATCATGATGCAAATTGGTCGTATCACTGGTTTTCGTGTAACCATTTACAACGAACTTCTTCATCTCCTCTATAGACAAGTCCTTTGTCCTTCTGAGGTACTTAATTATATTAACAGTTACTTAGTGAACCAATCCAGGATCACTTTAGTACCTGATACTAACATTTAGTAGATTAAACATTTGGCTTTATACATATCATAACATTCATGGTGGATTCAATAATCCACTCATCTGTACATGCTCATCAACTGTCATAGGACATTGATTTCTTCTAAGCATCATGTTATGTGACATTGAGAGAAAATACATTCTCCATTTAAATCCTTTAAGCCCTTGTCAATGTATCCAATTCAGCTTAGCGCAACTAGACGTCTTGACCTATCTCCATAGATCTTTATGTCCAATAATGTGCTTTGCTTCTTTCTTTCATTGGAAACATATTCTTTAAATTTTATTGTGCTTTAGAAACTTTATATTATTTCCAATCTACAATATGTCACTTACATATAAGATTAGAAATCCTATATAGCTCCCACTAAACTTTGTATATATATAAATTTCTCATCATTTTAACAAAATGAAACTCTTTGACTATTTCATTAAAATGTTGATTCCAGCTCCTTGATATTTACTTCAAACCATGTAAAGACTTTTTAAGTTTGCACACCCATCTGGTATCCTTAGGATCTACAAAATTTTCCGGCTGTATCATTCATACATCCTTTCCATTCAGGAAACTAGTTTTGATATCCATTCCATTAACTTCATACCTTCTGGAGGATCAACCAAGTTCAAAACTTAATTTTCATATATGAACTTGTAGGATCGAAAGTATGTCTAGAGGGGGGGGATTAGACTACTTGACCAAATAAAAACTTATCCTTTTCCCAATTTTAGTTGTAGGCAAGTTTTAGCAATTCTACCAAGTCAAGCAACACCCTACACATGCAAGTCTAAGAGTTGTGCAGCGGAAAATAACGACTTTGCGTATGAACGTAAAGGAGGGATTGGAGAAATCAATCGTAATGAAGACACGGTGGTTTTTGGCATGGTTCCGATAGGTGGTGCTATTGTATGTCCACGTTGATGCAGACTTCAACCCACGAAGGGTAACGGTTGCGCGAGTCCACGGAGGGCTCCACCCTCGAAGGGTCCACGAAGAAGCAACCTTGCCTATTCCACCATGGCTTACGTCCACGAAGGACTAGCCTCACTCGAGTAGATCTTCACAAAGTAGGTAATCTCCTTGCCCTTATAAACTCCTTGGTTCAACTCCACATGATCTCAGAGGCTCCCAAGTGACACCTAACCAATCTAGGAGACACCACTCTCCAAAAGGTAATAGACGGTGTTGTTGATGATGAACTCATTGATCTTGTGCTTCAAATGATAGTCTCCCCAACACTCAATCACTCTCTCACAGATTTGGCTTTGGTAGGAGAAGGATTTGAGTGGAAAGCAACTTGGGAAAGGCTAGAAATCAAGGTTCAAATGGTTGGATTGGAATCTCTTGATCTCAACACATGAGTAGGTGGTTCTCTCTCAGAAAATGAGTGGTGGAAGTGTAGGCACGTTCTGATGGCTCTCTTACAGAGTAGGTATGGGTGAAGGGGTATAAATAGGCAGCACCAAATATCCAACCGTTACAAGCTTTTGACCCAACTCGGTGACATCGATCAAAAATCTCGGTGAGACCGACCTGTGTAAAAGGTTTGACTGTTAGGTATTTCGGTGAGACCGAACGGAACAACTCGGTGTGACCGAAGTGCAAGGTCTAGGGCAAAACTTTGTTTCAAAAATTCCGATCGTTTCATCTCGGTGACTCCGAAGTGAAGCGATGGCATTACACACACTTGGTCAGCCCATCTCTGTGAGACCGAGAGCCGTTTTGGTTGTACCGAATTATTAGGGTTTGGCATGTGGCAGTGTATGAAGTATCTCGGTGAGTCCGGATGGAAACATTTCGGTGGGACTGATGACCCACAAGTATAGGGGATCAATCGTAGTCCTTTCGATAAGTAAGAGTGTCGAACCGAACGAGGAGCAGAAGGAAATGACAAGCGGTTTTCAATAAGGTGTTTTCTGCAAGCAATGAAATTATCGGTAACGAGTAGTTTGATAGCAAGATAATTTGTAACAACTAACAAGTAGCAATAGTAACAAAGAGTGCAGCAAGTTGTCCCAATCCTTTTTGTAGCAAAGGACAAGCCGGAACGATCTCTTATAGTAAGTAAAGTGTTCTCGAGGACACATGGGAATTTCATCTAGTCACTTTCATCATGTTTGTTTGATTCGCGTTCGCTACTTTGATAATTTTATATGTGGGTGGAACGATGCTTGGGTGTTGTTCTTACTTGAACAAGCCTCCCACTTATGATTACCCCACTACGAAAGAAGAATTAAGATAACTCTAACCATAGTATTAAACATATGGATCCAAATCAGCCCCTTACGGAATAGCGCATAAACTAGGGTTTAAGCTTCTGTCACTCTAGCAACCCATCATCTAATTACTACTCCACAATGCATTCCCTTAGGCCCAAAGATGGTGAAGTGTCATGTAGTCAACGTTCACACGACACCACTAAGGGAATCAACAACATACACATCATCAAAATATCAAACGAATACCAAATTCACATGATTACTTATGACAAGACTTCTCCCATGTCCTCAAGAACAAAAGTAACTACTCACAAATCATGTTCATATCCAAGATCAGAGAGGTGTTGAATAGCATAATAGACCTGAACATATAATCTTCCACCAAATAAACCAACTAGCATCAACTACAAGATGTAATCAACACTACTAGCAACCCACAGGTACCAATCTGAGGTTTTGAGACAAAGATTGAATACAAGAGATGAACTAGGGTTTGAGATGAGATGGTGCTGGTGAAGATGTTGATGAAGATTAGTCCTCCCACGATGAGAGGATCGCTGGTGATGTCGATGGCGACGATTTCCCCCTCCCGGAGGGAAGTATCCCCGGCAGAATCTCTCCGTTGGAGAGCAAAAGTGCTCCTGCCCAAGTTCAGCCTCGAGACGTCAGCGCACCATCCCAGAAGTCTTCTCTCTATTTTTTTCTAGGGAAAAATGACTTATGTACCAGAAAATGGGGGCCAGAGGCTGGCCAGGGGCCCCACGAGGTACCAGGGTGCGCCTGGGGGGGGGGGGGGTGGCGCACCCTGGTGCCTCGTGGGCACCTGGGTGGCCCCCTTTGGTACTTCTTGATTCCAGTATTTTTTTATTTATTCCAAAATAATTCTCCATGAAATTTCAGCTCATTTGGAGATGTGCAGAATAGATATCTCTGACATAGCTTTTTCAGGTCCAGAATTCCAGCTGCCGGCAATCTCCCTCTTTGTGTGAATCTTGCATATTAAGAGAGAAAAGGCATTAGAATTGCTCCACAAAGTGTTATACTGATCAAAAACACTATAAATAACAGTAGCAAAACATGATGCAAAATGGACGTATCAGGGACCGAGATGAACTTTTAGGGTTTTTGTAGATGTGATGTGGAGAAGTGTTTTGAGGGTTTTGGAGCAATACCACTAAGCACTTGAGCAATTGAGTCATGATCAAAACCTCATCCCCTTTTAATAGTATTGGCTTTCCTATGGACTCAATGTGATCTTGGATCACTTAACCAAAAATGAAGAGTCTTGGAGCTTTGCCAATATTTGTCCTTAGCATTTTGAGGGGTCCACATTCACAAGTCCTTGCCATGCCAATCATTGATCTTCTCTGAAAGCTAATATCAATGAGCATTAGATCAATGAAATATATGTTATTAATTACCAAAACCACCCGGGGAGTAGTTGCACTTTCAATCTCCCCCTTTTTGGTAATTGATGACAACATATAGATCAAAGCTTCGACAAAATGTATAATCAATGTAATACATCGTTGCTTTGAGAAGTATGTGATAAGTGAGAGCTCCCCCTAAATTTGTGCATTATTTAAAATTTGCATTTGAATGCAAATGCACAATCGATTAGGATCATGAGTCACTCTTCCATGTCACATACATCTTGGTGGAGTGCTCAAAATGATATGAATGATAAGAAGTAAGCACTCATCACCAAACAAGCAAGTGAATGATCATACAAAGAGCATATAGATAGATGATCAAGCATGCATATCAATGAAGTATGGTATGATCAATCAAAACGTAGCATAATCTCATACAAGCATCAAAGAAAAGTATCTCAAGGTAGCACGAAACTCACGAAGTAGCAATAAAACAAAGAAACCAAACGAGAAAAAGCAAGGCACTCTCTCTCGAAGCCCTAATGATATATACAAATTCTCCCCCTTTGGCAACAAGTACGAAAAAGTTTGAATGAGTAAAGAGCTAATCGTCACTCTGGTCTCGATCTCTGGCAGCTCCTGGTGGTGAAGACCTCTGACTTGCAGCGTTGGTGTGCGTAGACGTCGTTGCTACTTGTAGTCTGCGTTGGTATTTCCCCGAAGAGAAGAGGATGATGCAGTACAGTAGAGATAAGTATCCAGTAGGAGAACCAAGCAAAATTCCATTAAGCGCACCTGCACACACAAGAGCAAACACTTGCACCCAACGCAAATCAGAGGGTTGTCAATCTTCTTAGCGGTTATTTGCAAGGATTAAATCTTATCGAGGTAAATAGATAAACTAAAATACTAATTAAAATAAAAGTAAATAAATTGCAGCAAGGTGTTTTTAGGTTTTTTATATGATAAAGATAGACTCGGGGACCATAGTTTTCACTAGAGGCTTCTCTCTTGAGCACATAAACATACGATGGGTAAACAAATTACTGTTGGGCAATTGATAGAAAAGCAAATAATTATGACGGATTCATGGCAATGATCATGTATATAGGCATCACGTCCAAGACAAGTAGACCGACTCCTGCCTGCATCTACTACTATTACTCCACCCATCGACCGCTATCCAGCATGCATCTAGGGTACTAAGTATGAAACAGAGTAATGCCTTAAGCAAGATGACGTGATGTAGAGAAGTAAATTCAAGCAATATAAATAAACCCCATCTTTTTATCCTTAATGGCAACAATACAAATACGTGTCATGTCCCTTTCCGTCACTGGGATTGAGCACCCCAAGATTGAACCCATCACAAAGCACCTCTCCCATTGCAAGATAAATCAATCTAGTAGGCCAAACTAAACCAATAGATCGGAGAGAAATACAAATCTATAACAATCATGCATAAAAGAGTTCAGAGAAGACTCAAATATTTCTCATGAATAATCTGATCATAAACTCACAATTCATCGGATCCCAACAAACACACCGCAAAACAAGATTACATCGGATAGAACTCCAAGAACATCGAGGAGAACATTGTATTGAAGATCAAAGAGAGAGAAGAAGCCATCTAGCTACTAGCTATGGACCCGTAGGTCTATGGTAAACTACTAACACATCATCGGAAGGGCAGCAAGGTTGATGTAGAAGCCCTCCGTGATCGATTCCCCCTCCGGCAGAGTACCGGAAAAGGCCTCCAGATGGGATCGTGGAAGAACAGAGGCTTGCGGCGGCGGAAAGGTTTTCTCTTTTGGCTCTCTGGGTTTCCCAATATTTGTTAATTTATAGAAGTGGAATTAGGTCAAAAGGAGTCACATGGGCCCCATAAGGTACTACGGCGCGCCCCCCTGGGCGCGCCCTAGTGCCTTGTTTAGCCCCCGTGGGGCTTCTGGCCTCCTCCCGAAGCTTCCCAGGTTTCTTTTGTCCAGAAAAAAATCTCCAAAAAGTTTCGTGGCATTTGGACTTCATTTGGTACTGTTTCTCTGAAAAGCCAAAAACAAGCAGAAAACAACAACTGGCACTAGGCACCAGGTTAATAGGTTAGTCCCAAAAATGATATATAATTGCATACAATTGCATATAAAAACATCCAAGATTTATACTATAATAGCATGGACCAATCAAAAATTGTAGATACGTTGGAGACGTATCAAGCATCCCCAAGCTTAATTTCTGCTCGTCCTCGAGTTGGTAAATGATAAAAACAGAATTTTTTATGTGGAATGCTACCTATCATGTTTCATCATGTAATCTCTCTCTTACGGTATAAATAATAAGATCCAAATGATTCAAAGCAATAGTCTATAATTTGATATAAAGACATCAATACTCTGGCATACTAGCAAACAATGATGTCTTTCAAAATAAAAATGCTAAAGAACATTATCCCTACAAAATCATATAATCCTGTCATGCTCCATCTTCTTCACACAAAGTATTTATCATGAACAACCCCGGTTTTAGCCAAGCAATTGGTTCATACTTTTTAACGCGCTTTAGCTTTTTCAACTCCCACTCAATACATGAGCGCAAGCCATGGATATAGTACTATGGGTGGAATATAGTATGGTGATAGAGATAAATAGTAGAAGTCAAAAATGGAGAAAGTCTCACATCAACGAGGCTAATCAACGGGCTATGGAGATGCCCATCAATTGATGTCAATGCGAGGAGTAGGGATTGCCATGCAACGGATGCACTAAGAGCTATAAGTGTATGAAAGCTCAACATGAAAACTAAGTGGGTGTGCATCCAACTTGCTTGCTCATGAAGACCTCAGGCATTTGAGGAAGCCCATCATCAGAATATACATGCCAAGTTCTATAATGAAAAATTCCCACTAGTATATGAAAGTGACAAAATAGGAGACTCTCTATATGAAAAACATGGTGCTGCTCTGAAGCACAAGTGTGGAAAAAGATAGTAACATTGCCCCTTCTCTCTTTTTCTCTCATTTATTTTATATATATTTTTATTTTTTTCTTTCCTTTTTTTTCATGGCTCTTTTACGCCTCTTTTTTTTCTATTTTTTTATTTATTTTCGTCCGGAGTCTCATCCCGACTTGTGGGGGAATCATAGCCACCATCATCCTTTCGTCACTGGGACAATGCTCTAATAATGATGATCATCACACCTCTATTTACTTACAAATCAAAATTACAACTCGATACTAGAACAAAAATATGACTCTATATGAATGCCTCTGGCAGTGTACCAGGATGTGCAATGATGCTAGCGTAACATGTATAAAAATGATGAACGGTGGCTGAGCCACAAATACTATGTCAGCTATATGATCATGCAAAGCAATATGAAAATGATGATGTGTGTCATAAAAAACGGAACGGTGGAAGTTGGATGGCAATATATCTCGGAATGGCAATGGAAATGCCATGATAGGTAGGTATGGTGCTTGTTTTGAGGAAGATATAAAGAGGCTTATGTGTGATAGAGCATATCATATCACGGGGTTTGGATGCACCGGCGAAGTTTGCACCAACTCTCGATGTGAGAAAGGGCAATGCACGGTACCGAAGAGGCTAGCAAATTGCGGAAAGGTGAGAGTGTGTATAATCTATGGACTCACATTAATCATAAAGAACTCACATACTTATTGTGAAAGTTTATTAGCCCTCGAAGCAAAGTACTACTACGCATGCCCCTAGGGGGGAGGTTGGTAGGAGTTAACCATCGCGCGCCCCCGACCGCCACACAAAGGAAGTCAATCAATAATAATTCATGCTCCAACTTCTTAGCAAAACGACAGACCATACGTGCATGCTTCGGGAATCACAAACCTTAACACAATTATTCTTACTAAACCACAATTATCTACTAATACCTCCCACATATTACCATCTTAATATCGCAAAACTATTGCAAGGAATCAGATTTATCATATTCAGTGAACTACATGAAAGTTTTTATTATATCCCTCTTGAATACCTATTATATCAGGACCAAATTCATAACCCGTGCATATTACCATTGCTATCATGAGACTCTCAAAAATATATAAGTGAAGAATGAGAGTGCAACTATTTCTTTAAAATATCATCACCGCCGTGCTCTAAAAGATATAAGTGAAGCACTAGAGCAACTGCCTAGCTCAAAAGATATAAGTGAAGCACATACAATATTCTAACAAATCACGAATAATGTGTGTCCCTCTCAAAAAGGTGTGTTCAGCAAAGATGATTGTGAAAAACTAAAAAGCAAACAAAATCAAACAAACTATTTCACAAGACGCTCCAAGTAAAACACATATCATGTGATGAATAAAAATATTGCTCCAAGTGAGTTACCGATAGATTGTAGACGAAAGAGGGGATGCCTTCCGGGGCATCCCCAAGCTTAGACGCTTGAGTCTTCCTTGAATATTAACTTGGGGTGCCTTGGGCATCCCCAAGCTTAGGCTCTTGCCACTCCTTATTCCTTTGTCCATCGTAGTCTCACCCAAAACTTGAAAACTTCAGCACACAAAACTCAACTGAAACCTCGTGAGATCCGTTAGTATAACAAACAAATCTTAAACTTTAGGTACTGTTGTAAATTGATTCATATTTAATATTGGCATAATACTACTGTACTCCAACTTGTCCATGACTCATACCCCCTGATACGATCCATAGATTCATCAAAATAAGCAAACTATGCAACAAAAACAGAATCTGTCTAAAACAGAACAGTCTAAAAAGATCTATTTAAAAGCCATACTTCTGTAACCTCAAAAATTCTTAAAACTTAGGACAACGTGGGAAATTCATATACCAATAATGTGTAAAAATTTCAGATTTTTTTGACGTCCAGTACAGAATTAAAATTCCAGTATTGGACGCAAAACTTTTTGTTTTCCAAATAGCATCAATTATACTATCTTCCAAATCATCCCAAAGGCATTAGTTGGCACAAACACTAATTAAAACATAAAAACTCAATCATAACAGAAGCAAGCTATAATTATGCAAACACTCAAAAACAATAGGGAAAAGTTTTGGTCTGTCTCCCAACAAGCTCTTTCTTTATAGCCGTTAAGATAGACTTGAAATATTAATGATGCTCACATAAAAGATAAGAATTGAAACACAAAGAGAGCATCATAAAACACGTGACAAACACATTTAAGTCTAACATACTTCCTATGCATAGGTATTTTATAGGAGAACAAATTATCAAGACAAGCAATCTCTGGCATATGCAAGGAAGAAGAATGGAGCATTAACAATTTGAACTTCAAGAGAGATAATTGAGTAACATGAAAATTTCTACAACCATATTTTCCTCTCTCATAATAATTACATGTAGGATCATAGTCAATTTCAACAATATATCTATCATATAAGATATTCTCTTACCGATCCACATGCATAAGAGTTTTGTAATCTTCCATGATAGTGGGATTAACATCAACTGGAGTCATGACCTCTCCATGCCCACTTTTATCAAAAAAATTATAAGATTGATAATTCTCCAAAGTTGTGGGATCATTATTATCTAAAGTTGACGCTCTTCCAAACCCACTTTTAATAGTATTGCAAACATTATTATCAGTAACATATTCATCATGAGGCTTAAATAAATTTTCAAGATCATAAGAAGCATTATCACCCCAATCATGATCAGTGCAATAAGTAGTGGACATAACAAAATTATCATCCCCAAACTTGTAGTTTTGCATATTATTAGCACAATTCACATTAATAGAATTTATAGTAACATCATTGCAATCATGCTTTTCAATCAAGGAGCTATCATGAATCACTTTATAAATTTCTTCTTCTAACACTTCATCACAATTTTCAGATTCATGATTTTCAAGCGAAACTTCATAGAGAAAATCAAGAGCACTCAAATCACTAGCAATTGGTTCATTATAATTTGATCTTTTGAAAAGATTAGCAAGTGGATGAGGATTCATAGTGATCTTAAATTTTTGTTTTACTTACTGTTCTTGAGTGTTGTCATGGCAATAAAAGCAAGCAAGCAAATAAAAATATTTTTTTGATTTTGTAAAAAAAATTAGAAGTGGGGGAAATGAAAACGAGAGGCAAATGCAAATAAAAGGTAAATAAAGTAAATGCAAGTGAATGATAATTTGTGCGAAGGTACTTGGTAATTTTGATGATGTCTCCCCGGCAACGGCGCCAGAAATTCTTTCTGCTACTTGTAGTCTGCGTTGGTATTTTCCCCGAAGAGGAGAGGATGATGCAGTACAGTAGAGATAAGTATTTCCCTCAGTTAAGAACCAAGGTTATCAATCCAGTAGGAGAACCAAGCAAAAGTCCGTTAAGCGCACCTGCACACACAAGAGCAAGCACTTGCACCCAACGCAAATAAGAGGGTTGTCAATCCTCTTAGCGGTTATTTGCAAGGATTAAATATTATCGAGGTAAATAGATAAACTGAACTTATAATTAAAATAAAAGTAAATACATTGCAGAAAGGTGTTTTTAGGTTTTTTATATGATAAAGATAGACCCGGGACCATAGTTTTCACAAGAGGCTTCTCTCTTGAGCACATAAACATACGGTGGGTAAACAAATTACTGTTGGGCAATTGATAGAAAAGTAAATAAATATGACGGATTCATGGCAATGATCATGTATATAGGCATCATGTCCGAGAGAAGTAGACTGACTCCTACCTGCATCTACTAGTATTACTCCATCCATCGGCCGCTATCTAGCATGCATCTAGGGTATTAAGTATGAAACAGAGTAATGCCTTAAGCAAGATGACATGATGTAGAGAAGTAAATTCAAGCAATATGAATAAACCCCATATTTTTATCCTTAATGGCAACAAGACAAATACGTGTCATGTCCCTTTCTGTCACTGGGATTGAGCACCACAAGATTGAACCCGTCACAAAGCACCTCTCCTATTGCAAGATAAATCAATCTAGTAGGCCAAACTAAACCGAGAGATCGGAGAGAAATACAAAGCTATAACAATCATGCATAAAAGAGTTCAGAGAAGACTCAAATATTTCTCATGAATAATCTGATCATAAACTCACAATTCATCGGATCCCAACAAACACACCGCAAAAGAAGATTACATTGGATAGAACTCCAAGAACATCGAGGAGAACATTGTATTGAAGATCAAAGAGAGAGAAGAAGCCATCTAGCTACTAGCTATGGACCCGTAGGTCTGTGGTAAACTACTCACACATCATTGGAAGGGCAACAAGGTTGATGCAGAAGCCCTCCGTGATCGATTCCCCCTCCGACAGAGTACCGGAAAAGGCCTCCAGATGGGATCGTGGAAGAACAGAGGCTTGCGGCGGCGGAAAGGTTTTCTCTTCTGGCCCTCTGGGGGTTTCCCAATATTTGTGAATTTATAGAAGTGGAATTAGGTCAAAAGGAGTCACGTGGGCCCCACAAGGTACTACGCCCCCCCTGGGCGCGCCCTAGTGCCTTGTGAAGCCCCCGTGGGGCTTCTGGCCTCCTCCTGAAGCTTCCCAGGTTTCTTTTGTCCAGAAAAAAATCTCCAAAAAGTTTCGTGGCATTGGGACTTCATTTGGTACTGTTTCTCTGAAAAGCCAAAAACAAGCAGAAAACAACAACTGGCACTAGGCACTGGATTAATAGGTTTGTCCCAAAAATGATATATAATTGCATACAATTACATATAAAAACATCCAAGATTGATACTATAATAGCATGGAGCAATAAAAAATTATAGATACGTTGGAGACGTATCAGTCGTCGGAGTGGAGAGAAGTGATACGTCTCCAACATATCTATAATTTTTTATTGTTGTTCCATGCTATTATAGTATCAATCTTGGATGTTTTATATGAAATTATATGCCATTATATATCATTTTTTGGGACTAACCTATTAACCCAGTGCCCAGTGCCAGTTGTTGTTTTCTGCTTGTTTTTGCCTTTTCAGAAAATCATTATCAAAAAGTGTCCAAACGAGAAAAAAACTTTGGATTAATTTTTTCTGGACCAGAAGAGACCCACGACGCTTCGGGAGAAGACCAAAAGAGCCATGAGGAGGTGACAAGCCTGGAGGGCGCGCCCCCCAGGCTTATGGGCCCCTCGTTGCCCCTCTTGACCTAATTCCTGCGCTATAAATTCTAAAATATTCCCAATATACCAGAAAGACAGAAGAGAAAACCTTTCCGCCATCGCAAGACTCTGTTCTTCCGAGATCCCATCTGGAGGCCTTTTCTGGTACTCTGCCAGAGGGGGAATCGATCGCGGAGGGCTTCTTCATCAACCTTGCTGCCCTTCCGATGTTGTGTGAGTAGTTTACCACAGACCTACGGGTCCATAGCTAGTATCTAGATGGCTTTTTCTCTCTCTTTGATCTTCAATACAATGTTCTCCTCGATGTTCTTGGAGTTCTATCCGATGTGATCTTCTTTTGCGGTGTGTTTGTTGGGATCCGATGAATTGTGAGTTTATGATCAGATTATTCATGAGAAATATTTGAGTCTTCTCTAAACTCTTTTATGCATGATTATTATTGCTTTGTATTTCTCTCCGATCTATCTATTTGGTTTGGCCTACTAGATTGATTTGTCTTGCAATGGGAGAGGTGCTTTGTGATGGGTTCAATCTTGCGGTGCTCAATCCCAGTGACAGAAAGGGACATGACATGTATTTTTATTGTTGCCATTAAGGATAAAAAGATGGGGTTTAATCATATTGCTTGAGTTTACTTTGTCCACATGATGTCATCTTGGTTAAGGCGTTACTCTGTTTCATACTTAATACCCTAGATGCATGCTGGATAGCGGTCGATGGGTGGAGTAATAGTAGTAGATGCAGGCAGGAGTTGGTCTACTTGTCTCGGATGTGATGCCTATATACATGATCATTGCCATGAATCCGTCATAATTATTTGCTTTTCTATCAATTGCCCAACAGTAATTTGTTTACCCACCGTATGCTATGTCTTTGAGAGAGAAGCCTCTAGTGAAAACTATGTCCCCCGGGTCTACTTAATCATATATATAAAAAACCTAAAAATACCTTGCTGCAATTTATTTAATTTTATTTTAATTATTATTTTAGTTTATCTATTTATCTCTATAAGATTTAATCCTTGCAAATAATCGCTAAGAGGATTGACAACCCTCTTATTTGCGTTGGGTGCAAGTGTTTGCTCTTGTGTGTGCAGGTGCGCTTAACGGAATTTTCCTTGGTTCTCCTACTGGATTGATAACCTTCGTTCTTAACTGAGGGAAATACTTATCTCTACTATACTACATCATCCTCTCCTCTTCGGGGAAATACCAACGCAGTCTACAAGTAGCAGGAAGAATTTCTAGCGCCGTTGCCGGGGAGACATCATCAAAATTACCAAGTACCTTCGCACAAACTATCATCCACTTGCATTTATTTTATTTGCCTTTTATTTTTATTTGCCCCTAGTTTTCATCTCCCCCACTTCTATTTTTTTTTACAAAAACACAAAAATATTTTTATTTGCTTGTTTGCTAGTTTGCTTGCTTTGCTTGAAGTTGCCACTATGTCTGAGTTTGTTATTGAAAAAAGTGAGGATGGTAAAATCCCTAAGATAGAAATTCCCTCAAATTTAGAATAATTTTTTTTTGTAGTAGGGAGTGGAAATGTCATAGGGAAAAACATTATTTAAGAGTTCTTTAATTTCACGGGAACTTTGGTTTCTAATGACACTCCAATTCTTAAAAGAACCATCAGTTATGGGGAGGCTATCTCCGCACTCATTCTTAAACTTGAAAGAAGATTTATCCATACTCACCCTACCTTGCAAAGATTGTTTTATGTGTTGCCGGTTATAAATAACCCTAAATCTAAAAAGATAGCTACTCTTATCCTTATGAATGAGTTTGATTACATAGTATGAGAAGCTAGAGAGATCTTTGATTTCTATAATATGAGCCAAGAAAATCCTGTGATAGATGAAATTTTATATAATGAGGAATATATGTTGAGATATGTTTTTCATGATCACCATGCTTTTGATGAAAATACTAGAAAAGAAGTTCCTCCCCTACATATCATCCAACAAGTTTTTAATGGAATTAATCAGAAGTACTCTTGGATTGTAAAAGGGAACCAACATGGGTTCGAAGAAAGCAGCCTTAATGACCCTAAAATTTTGGTTGATGGTGTGTTCCCCATTGTTTTTGAAAAACCTCCTGAAAATCACACACCTAAGGATGTCAAAACCAAGGATGACAACACTTGAAACTATGCATTATGCCTAGCTAGGGGCATAAAACAAGAGTGCTTGTTGGGAGGCAACCCAATGAATAAAATAAATTTTTGTTTTTACTTTTTGTTCTTGAGTGTTTACTCAATTATAGCCTCTGTTATGATTGTATTTTTATGTTTTAATTAGTGTTTGTGCCAAATAATGCCTTTGGGATGATTTGGAAGATAGTATGATTGACGCTGTTGGAAAACAGAAACTTTTGCGTCCAGTGCTGGAATTTGATTTTTTGCTGGAGCATGATAAAATTCTGAATTTTTTACATAGTATTGGTATATGAATTGCCCACTGTCGGTGTATAAAACATGGGTATTTTATACCCTGACTTATGCACAGACAATAGCAGCCTCCTTGCCGGCCGAAGCTTGCCGGGAACCGCCAAGACCAAGATTCAAAGCCCAATTGCAGAAGCTACTGGAGAGAAGCTCAAGGCACAGCGCCAACAAGCACTCAACTAGTACCAAAGATGAAGAAATTTCTTGCCGGCAAGGCCGAACCGGCAAGGCGAAGACCCCGACAAGCTCCATACCGGCAAGCTTCTGCCAGCCCTCCAGCGCTCCACCTCATCAGACAGATGGTCGCTAATGGGTGAGGTGTCGACTGCGCAGGCCGGTTGGTGAGGTTTGTTGGGCACGTGTCAGCACACTTGGGCAGGATTTGCCTTTAGTGACACCCATCCAGAGGGCGTGTCAGACTAATATGAGGTAGCTCGGCAAGCGGTGCAGGAACCTTGCCGGGGCTACCTCTCCACATGACACCTAACAGTGCATTTAATGCTTTTGTCCTAAACTGGCAGAGTTAGGTATAATAGCACTATTTGCTATCTAATCAACTTGTAATTACTGTTTTGCCACTGTGGTAACCCCTTGAGCTATAAAAGGAGGGCTAGGGCAACAGTTAGAGGGATTCGGACCCCTTTTTAAACACCTGCACGTCTCGCGTAGCAGCTCTCCCGGCACCTTGCCAGGAGAAGCGCTCCTTGTACTTGTGCTCTCATACAACCAATACACCAAAAACAGGAGTAGGGTTTTACTCTTCTATGCGGCCTGAACCTGGGTAAATCCCTTGCATCTTCCACTGATTCTACTCTTTGTGCACGTCGATCTCCCCTGCTGAACCACAAGGGGCTGGATGGCCCCATAGATGGTCGTTCCCACGACATCTTTGGCGCGCCAGGTAGGGGGCTCGCTTGCGCGAACCTGAATCAGCGGATTGCTCGTCATCTTCATCATCTTCATCAACTTCAACATCATCCTCCTCGTCGTCGATGGCGCCCAAGAAGAAGGGCATCATGATGACAGCCCCTCCGCACGTATCCGCAGGTGGCGCAGGCGGTGCGGCCAATGCGGACGGTGCGGATACCGCGGTCCGCACGACCAGCGCAGGCGGCGCGGTTGCCGTGCCCACCGTGGTCGGTGCAAGGGACGAGCACGCTGGAGGCGGTCAACCTCCTCGACCCTCTGGCGAACAAAGCCAAGACGGCGCGAGCGGGGTAGACGGACGTCTTCCTCCTCCTCGCCGCGCCGACGAACGCAGCCACTGGAGCGGTAATGCCCAGGCTGGCACGAGCTGGGATTGTGCCGCGGCAGCATCCAAGGATGGAGCTTCAGGACAGACACCGCGCCCCTCGCGCAACGGGCGCGATGCGGCTCCGAGTGGTTCCAACGACTCCAGACGGCGGCGACCGCATGGCAAGACTCCTGTTGATCAAATCCTAGATCCTCAGGCACCGCCTCCGCCACAGCGACCCGCTGCGGATCATGTGCCGCAGCAGGAAGACCGCGATGATGCTCCTGCTGGCTCTGCCAGGAGTAGAGCGACGTCACGCTCTTCGCTTCCGGCCATGCCAGCCACAGCAGCAGAGGCGATGGCGCGAGCCCAGATGCTGCTGAATTTTCCTCTAGCGGCAGAGAAGATGGATGAGTGGAGAGCCACCATCCAGAGCTTGATTGGGTTTGCTGAGGCCAGGAAATCACAGCAAGCGGAGCCCTCACAGTGTCCGCAAATAGCACCAGCAGCTCCAGCTGGTGGCCGCGCTGACGGTGCTGCGCTAACAGTGCAATCACCCCAGCGGCAATAGTCTCAACAGCAGCAACGCCAACAACCGCAGCAAGCTCGATGATCTTTTGAGCCTGATGAGGTGTGGATGGCCTCTTCGGATCCGCGAGCGTGGCAAGACCAGCGGCAAGTTCTGCGAGACAGGCGAGTAGAAGATGCCCGCACCACCATTGAACGGCGCCGGGAGGCACGCCGTCAATCCGACGCGTGCAACGGCCCCATCGTTGATGAGCCTGCGCCAGGGGTTGGCAGGAATCTACCTTATGAGGTTGGATGTCCTGCCTTCACCCGTGAGCTGCAGCATGTCCGGTGGCCGTCCGTCCAGGCCTTCAAGCCAGAAGTACCAGAAAAGTACGACGGCAAGTTGAACCCGGCAGAGTTTCTGGGCATCTACACGATTGCCGTACAAGCTGTCGGGGGAACAGATGAGAAAATCCTCACCAACTACTTCCCGTTGGTACTGAAGCCCAATGTGAGGTCTTGGCTGATGAACTTGCCGGAGAACTCCATTTCTTCGTGGTCAGATCTCTGCAACGAGTTCGTTGGTGCCTTTACCGGAGGCCACAAGGCCCCTGGACAGCCTAGTGACCTGCAAGTGATCCCGCAAAGAGATGGAGAAACTTTACGCAAGTACATCCAGAGATTCAGCCGCGTGCACCGCAATATCCCAGATGTGCACCCCGCAGCCATGATTGCCACCTTCCATACGAAAGTGCGCAATCGAAGGATGCGGGAGAAGATGAATGTCAAACTACCCAAAACCGTCAACGATCTCTATACGTTGGCGGATAAGTGCGCGCGTGCTGAGGAAGGGAGAAGGCTTCCCGGGGAGGACGGTGGTGCTGAGGTAGATTCCAAAGATGACGATGCTGCCACCCCGAGGAAGAAGGGCCAAAAGCACAAAGGTTCTGGCAACTCTGAGTCTGCCAAGAAAGCCAAGACTGAGAACTCCGGCAAGGAGGCAGCTGTACGCGCCGCTTGCTAGGAGGCGGTGACAAACGAGAAAGCTGGCAAGTCTGAGGGGCCATACTGCAAGATTCATCGCACCAAAGGCCATGATCTCCAAGAGTGCCGACAAGTCGAGCACCTTGTTGAGAAACAAAAGGCTGAATACGAAAAGCATGACAAAGAGAAGGGTCAGGATGGTGCCGGTGGATTCGGCAAAAAGGGCCGTGGTGGTCGAAGAGGCCGCCGCAGCAAGGCTAAGCAACAGAAAGAGAAGCCTGCTAGAGGCCGCGAGAAGAAAGGGGAAGATGATGGAAGTGAAGAAGAAGAGGACGACGGAGAGTCCAGTGAACAAGAATTCCAGAAGGCAACTGAGGCCATGTGCGTTGACGGAGGGGCATCTTTGCACTCCTCTCACCGCCAACTTAAGTAGTGGGCACGTGAGGTTAATGTGGCAGAATCGGCAATGGGCTCTCAAAATCCACTCAAGTGGTCACACACGCCTATCATTTTTGATGCCGAGGACCACCCTGATCGCACAACCGCGGTCAGGTGTTTGCCGTTGTTGGTTTCGCCAACAATTCACAACCTCCAGGTCACGAAAATGTTAGTTGACGATGGGGCCGGTCTAAACTTGATTTCTCCAGAGGTAATCAAGAGACTGTAGATTCCCGACGAGGAGAAGTAAAGACAGGCGTGGCAGTTATGCTTCGCCACGCGTGGCCGCATGCCGGTTCGGTTTGAACCCACGACGCCCCACCTATGAGCATATCCCTGGTCTAAGCATGCCTAGAGGCCATCCGTTCGACGGCAAGGGTTTCCAAAAGACGACTGGGAATGCTCCCAAATCCAGATTAATGAAGAAGCAAAGAAGATCTCAGAAAAGGTGATAACCATCGTGACGAAAATTACAGCGGCAGCTTTCCCGCCGCATGTCTGTGCATTGTTTAGGCCTAGCCCAACGACGCTTCGGACGCGCGTATGGCCCAGGCCCGGGGGCTCTTGTTGGTGTATAAAACATGGGTATTTTATACCCTGACTTATGCACAGACAGTAGCAGCCTCCTTGCCGGCCGAAGCTTGCCGGGAACCGCGAAGACCAAGATTCAAAGCCCAATTGCAGAAGCTACTGGAGAGAAGCTCAAGGCACAGCGCCAACAAGCACTCAACTAGTACCGAAGATGAAGACATTTCTTGCCGGCAAGGCCGAACCGGCAAGGCAAAGACCCCGGCAAGCTCCGTACCGGCAAGCTTCTGCCAACCCTCCAGCACTCCACCTCATCGGACAGATGGTCGCTAATGGGTGAGGTGTTGACTACGCAGGCCGGTTGGTGAGGTTTGTCGGGCACGTGTCAGCACACTGGGGCAGGATTTGCCTTTAGTGACACCCGTCCAGAGGGCGTGTCAGACTAAGACGAGGTAGCTGGGCAAAAGGTGCAGAAACCTTGCCGGGGCTACCTCTCCACATGACACCTAACAGTGCATTTAATGCTTTTATCCTAAACTGGCAGAGTTAGGTATGATAGCACTGTTTGCTATCTAATCAACTTGTAATTACTCATTTTCCACTGTGGTAACCCCTTGAGCTATAAAAGGAGGGCCAGGGCAACAGTTAGAGGGATTTGGACCCCTTTTTAAACACCTGCACGTCTCGCGTAACAGCTCTCCCGGCACCTTGCCGAGAGAAGCGCTCCTTGTACTTGTGCTCTCATACAACCAATACGCCAAAAGCAGGAGTAAGGTTTTACGCTTCTCAGCGGCCTGAACCTGGGTAAATCCCTTGCGTCTTCCACTGATTCTGCTCTTTGTGCACGTCAATCTCCCCTACCGAACCACAAGGGGCTGGATGGCCCCATAGATGGTCATTCCCACGACACCCATGTTGTCCTAATTTTTCAGAATTTTTGGAGTTACAGAAGTATGACTTTAATTTAGATCTTTACAGACTGTTCTGTTTTAGACAGATTCTATTTTTGTTGCATAGTTTGCTTATTTTGATGAATCTATGGATTGTATCGGGGGGTATGAGTCATGGAGAATTTGGAGTACAGTAGCATTATGCCAATATTTAATATGAATCAATTTACAACAGTACCTAAAGTTTAAGATTTGTTTGTTATACTAACGGATCTCACGAGGTTTCTGTTGAGTTTTGTGTGCTGAAGTTTTCAAGTTTTGGGTGAGACTACGATGGACAAAGGAATAAGGAGCAGCAAGAGCCTAAGATTGGGGATGCCCAAGGCACCCCAAGGTAATATTCAAGGAATACTCAAGCATCTAAGCTTGGGGATGCCCCGGAAGGCATCCCCTGTTTCGTCTACAATCTATCGGTAACTCACTTGGAGCTATATTTTTATTCATCACATGATATGTGTTTTACTTGGAGCGTCTTGTGATATAGTTTGTTTGCTTTTTAGTTTGTCACAATCATCTTTGCTGAACACACCATTTTGAGAGGGACACACATTATTCGTGATTTGTTAGAATACTCTATGTGCTTCACTTATACCTTTTGAGCTAGGCAGTTGCTCTAGTGCTTCACTTATATCTTTTAGAGCACGGTAGTGGTTATATTTTAAAGAAATAGTTGCACTCTCATGCTTCACTTATATCTTTTTAAGAGTCTAATGAATAGCAATGGTAATATACATGGGTTATGAATTTGGTCCTGATATGATAGGTATTCAAGGGGGATATAATAAAAAATTTCATGTAGATCACTGAATATGATAAGTTTGATTCCTTGCAATAGTTTTGCGATATTAAGATGGTAATATGTGGGAGGTATTAGTAGATAATTGTGGTTTAGTAAGAATATTGGTGTTAAGGTTTGTGATTCCCGAAGCATGCACGTATGATCTGTCGTTATGCTAAGAAGTTTGAGCATCATTTATTATTGATTGTCTTCCTTTATGTGGCGGTCGGGGGCACGCGATGGTTAACTCCTACCAACCTCCCCCCTAGGGGCATGCATAGTAGTACTTTGCTTCAAGAGCTAATAAACTTTCGCAATAAGTATGTGAGTTCTCTATGACTAATGTGAGTCCATGGATTATACGCACTCTCACCCTTCCGCAATTTCCTAGCCTCTTCGGTACCATGCATTGCCCTTTCTCACATCAAGAGTTGGTGCAAACTTCGCCGGTGCATCCAAACCCCGTGATATGATACACTCTATCACACATAAGCCTCTTTATATCTTCCTCAAAACAACCACCATACCTACCTATCATGGCATTTCCATAGCCATTTCGAGATATATTGCCATGCAACTTCCACCGTTCCATTTTTATGACACACATCGTCATTGCCATATTGCTTTGCATGATCATATAGCTGACATAGTATTTGTGGATCAGCCACCGTTCATCATTTTTATACATGTTACGCTAGCATCATTGCACATCCTGGTACACTGCCAGAGGCATTCATATAGAGTCATATTTTTGTTCTAGTATCGAGTTGTAATATTGAGTTGTAGGTAAGTAAAAGTGTGATGATCATCATTATTAGAGCATTGTCCAAGTGAGGAAAGGATGATGGAGGCCATGATTCCCCCACAAGTCGGGATGAGACTCCGGACAAAAAAAAAGAAAAAAAAGGAGGCCAAAAAGAGCCATGAAAAAATAAAATAAATAAATGAGAGAAAAAGAGAGAAGGGGCAATGTTACTATCCTTTTTCCACACTTGTGCTTTAGAGTAGCAGGATGTTGTTCATATAGAGAGTCTCCTATTTTGTCACTTTCATATACTAGTGGGAATTTTTCATTATAGAACTTGGCTTGTATATTCCGATGATGGGCTTCCTCAAACGCCCAAGGTCTTCATGAGCAAGCAAGTTGGATGCACACCCACTTAGTTTTCATGTTGAGCTTTCATACACTTATAGCTCTTAGTGCATCCGATTGCATGGCAATCCCTACTCCTCGCATTGACATCAATTGATGGGCATCTCCATAGCCCGTTGATTAGCCTCGTTGATGTGAGACTATCTTCTTATTTTTTGACTCCTCCTTATTAATATCTACCACCATATTCTATTCCACCCAAAGTGCTATATCCATGGCTTGCGCTCATGTATTGCGTGGGGGTTTGCAAAAGCTAAAGCGCATTAAAAAGTATGAACCAATTGCTTGGCTAAAACCGGGGTAGTGCATGATAAATACTTTGTATTAAGAAGATGGAGCACGATAGGATTATATGATTTTGTAGGGATAACGTTCTTTAGCATTTTTATTTTGAAAGACATGATTGTTTATTAGTATGCCTGAGTATTGATGTCTTTATATCAAATTATTGACTATTGCTTTGATTCATTCGGATCTTATTATTCATACCGTAAGAGAGAGATTACATGATGAAACATGATAGGTAGCATTCCACATCAAAAATTCTGTTTTTATCATTTACCTACTTGAGGACGAGGAGGAATTAACTTGGGGATGCTTGATACATCTCCAACGTATCTATAATTTTTGGTTGTTCCATGCTATTATAGTATCAATCTTGGATGTTTTATATGCAATTATATGCCATTATATATCATTTTTTGGGACTAACCTATTAACCCAGTGCCCAGTGCTAGTTGCTGTTTTCTGCTTGTTTTTGCCATTTCAGAAAATTATTATCAAAAAATGTCCAAACAAGAAAAAAGCTTTGGATTAATTTTTTCTAGACCAGAAGAGACCTACGAAGCTTCGGGAGAAGACCAGAAGGGCCACGAGGAGGCGACAAGCATGGAGGGCGCGCCCAGGGGGGTAGGGCGCGCCCCCAGGCTTGTGGGCCCCTCATTGCCCCTCCTGACCTAATTCCAGCGCTATAGATTACAAAATATTCCCAATATACCAGAAAGACAGAAGAGAAAACCTTTCCGCCACCGCAAGCCTCTGTTCTTCCGTGATCCCATCTGGAGGCCTTTTCCGGTACTCTGCTGGAGGGGAATCGATCACGGAGGGCTTCTTCATCAACCTTGCTGCCCTTCCGATGATGTGTGAGTAGTTTACCACACACCTATGGGTCCATAGCTAGTAGCTAGATGGTTTCTTCTCTCTCTATTTGATCATCAATACCATGTTCTCCTCGATGTTCTTGGATTTCTATCTGATGTAATCTTCTTTTGCGGTGTGTTTGTTGGGATCCGATGAATTGTGAGTTTATGATCAGATTATTCATGAGAAATATTTGAGACTTCTCTGAACTCTTTTTTGCATGATTATTATAGCTTTGTATTTCTCTCCGATCTATCGATTTGGTTTGGCCTACTAGATTGATTTGTCTTGCAATGGGAGAGGTGCTTTGTGATGGGTTCAATCTTGCGGTGCTCAATCCCAGTGACAGAAAGGGACATGACACGTATTTGTATTGTTGCCATTAAGGATAAAAAGATGGGGTTTAATCATATTGCTTGAGTTTACTTTGTGTAACACCCTGGTTTTCGCTCCTTGTTTTTTTTCCTTCGCGGGATTGGACTCCCGCCTTTTTTTCGATGTTATCGGATTTTCTCTCGCTCTCGGGAATATGGAGATGGTCATTTAGTCTTGCCTTTCCTATCCGACCATGGATTCTCGCCAACCTAACCTTGCCACCCAAGATATGTTCCCAGGATTTTGCCGCCGAAACCCTACCTTCCGAGTCACCGGAAGGGAAACCCTAATTCCTTCCGTTACAAAGGAAACCCAATTTCCTTTGATCTGTTGCCTCCCAAACTTTTCCCAGTGATCATCCCACATCTATAAACCCTGGATATGAAAAAATATTGCCAAGACATTTGCAATATTTTTCATTTAAAATTAATTCCTTTTTCTGCCAGTTAAAGGAATTAAATCTAAGAAAATATCTATCCATCTCCAAAGTTCATGAAAACTTGTGGAGATATTCTTTCTGATCATATTCAGCTCTCATAAAAATATTGGCTATAATTAAATAAGGGAAATTGCATTTTCCTATTTAAAGCCAATATTGCATTTTGGGTACTTTCCAAAGGAGCTACCATTTTGGTAGCCAGGAAAACTCCCAAATAATTTTTGGAGCTTCTCTTATCCATATATTCACCATTTCCATCAAGAACCCAAGTTCCACGGTTCAAATTTTGAGCACATCATCCAATTCTTGTTTCTGGACTTATTTTAAGGTTGTGAAGCAACTATATTTTATATTGCTTCAAAATTCTTGAAATTAATCCAGGACCTCAAATTCCCTATATGATGTGAGCATGAAAAAATTCACATCATTGTATCTATCCAATTTCTCCCAAAAATTTCTTCTAGCTTCCGTCCAGATTTCCAGTTTGCAAAGGAAGTGCCACAACCCTTGATCCATTTGAGCTGCAATTTTCCAGGGTGGTTAAACTTGATAAATCACTCATGTAAACCAAAAATCAGCTTGAATCATTCATCCAGTATTCCCTAGAAATTTTCTCAAGTTCCTGTCCAGACGGCAGCATTGTGAAGGAAGTACCACTTTGGAATTTCCAAATGAGCTGAAATTTTACCAGTATCTCCATACCTCTATATCACCTCCCTCCACCAAATTTTAGTCCAATCCATTCATCCATTTGAGCACAACATCATAGTTCAATTTCTGGGCCAAAATTTGCATTTCAAAGGAAGTGCATGCAAACAAGGTCCAAATGGCTTCAAATTTTTCCAGAATCTACTCCTTCCTACTACATTTCTCTGTGACATCTTGTCCAGCTCATTGGCACATTTTTCTGACCACAACTTCCTGCCCAAGTTTCTGTCCAGAAACTGTTCTGGATCCCTCGACCAACCTAGACCCTTCCTGGTCTATCCAGCACCATATCTTATCTATTTGAGCAATGAGGGACATGTTGGACAAGGTGTGGCAAGCAAACACACGCCAGAACAGCCGGTGCGCATGGTGACCGCGTGAACTGCATGCAGGAACAACGCTCTGCGCGTCCATCGCGTCGGGCAGGCGAGCTCAACCTGCCATGGCGTGTCCTAGCATGCCGACCTGACTCCCCGTCGTCCCCGCACCCCTCTCTGGTCATTTCCCCCTTCGTTTTCTTCCTCGTCGTGCAACGACAGTCGTCATTACTCTGCCATTGTACTCGCACAGCTACCGCCATATGCAGACGAGCTCGAGCGATCCCGAAGCAACTGCCGACTTCTCCACTCTCCCGGAGACACTGCCGACATCGCCCCCTCACTTCGCGTGTCACCGGAGCTCCAGTGCACTGATAAGGCCGCCACGGCAGCCGAGCTCATCCACTCGCCCCGGCGGCTATAAATAGGCCATGCCCGAGCCCCTCGACCTCACCCATAGCCTCTCCTCCCTACCAGCCCTCTCCTCGACCCACTAGCCCGAGCTGCCGTGCTCAATTCCTCTCCCATGGCCGCCGGCCACCGCGGCTCTGCCTCCACCATAACCCCGTCCTCCGGCCACCCCCAGCTCCGTCCGAGCCTCTCACCGGACGAGCCACGCTCTGGTGACAGCCCCCGACCGCTCGGTCATCCCCAAAGCTCCCCGGAGCACCTGCACCAACGGACCGGCCGCGGCTCTGCCGCCGCTGCTGCGCCTCACTCCAGCCGTCCCCGGCGGCAAGACCACCACCCACGGGCGCGGGATGCAGCCGCGGACCCGTCCCCGTTGCTGCCCGAGGTCGCCGAACCCCTCATTTCCGGCAACCATCTCGGCCGGTGCCCTCTGTCTCTCTCTGTTTCCCTAACGGAGGAGGAAGGCAGCCCGACAGGTGGGCCAGCCCTGTCGGCCTCTTGCTCGTTTTTTTAAGCGGTGGCTGCCCAGTTGGGCTCGGCCAAGGGCAACAGTGGCAGCAGCCTGGCAGTGGCCTAGGACTTGGGCCGGCTTCGACACAGCGCAGCCCAAAGAGCACAGTGCTCTTTTCCTTTTTCTCGCGGAATAACTGGCCAGGACCCAAGTGCAAACAAAATAATTGCAGAAAGATCCCTGGCAGTAAATCCATCCTATCTTTTTGACCGTAACTCCGATTGAGCCCCTCCGAGAGGGAATCTTCTCCGGCGAATTTTTTCCACGAGGCGACCGCACTTCTCCCCGGTGCATTCCTCGACCCCCAGGCAAGCCGACCATCTGATATATGCCCTAAAGCATTGCTCTGTGTTATTCTTGCGTGTTTAATTAATGAATATGCCTGTGTAGAAATAATTAAACACCTGCCAGGTTGAAGTTGCAATTTACATTACTTGCTAATGCTGATCATATTACCGCAGTAGTGACTCGTAGATGACAGTATGGAGATAGGTTGTTATGTTTTCTTTGTGCATTGTTACTGCTATTGCAAGGATAAGAATATGACTTAATAATGACAACCTCCTCCGTCGGCTGGATCGATTCATAGTGCCACCGAACCGAGCTCATCAGTGCAGCCACATTTGCCTTTATGGGAAGGCCCTAGCTTTGTCTATTGTCGTGCCTCTTGTCGTACCACTAAAGAGGGGAGATTATGCGTGCGTGCTACCCTGGCCCGGTAGGCGGCGATAATCCTGTGAGCCTAGTTTATGGTTATGTGCACAGGTCCCTGTTTGAGACAGTTTTGTTTGGCCACGACGGTGGCAGTTGTCAGGAGTGACACAGGGGCCACCCAGGACTTGACCCTGGGAGGGTATGATTGTCGGTGGGGCCGTAAGAGTGTCGGGCAATAGACAAGTTTTGTTGGAGCAGCACCGGTCCACCCGAATGGGAGCACGAGGCCAGGAGCTCCATAGTGTGGGTAAAGTGCGCAACCTCTGCAGAGTGTAAATCTATTCGAATAGCCGCGTCCTCGGTCATGGGACATAGTTCGTACTAGGTCACACTATTTGGTCTGTGTCGAGTCCGGAGGAATGAACTATATAATGTTATTGCTAAGACTGGACCAGAGAATGGTAAGCTGGGACAGACTTGCAGCAAAGGTGCATGGGCATCGGATGATGTCAGGGATATGAATATTAGCCGTGCGATGGCTATGGGATGAGTGGTTGAATGACCACAAGAGTTAAATTGGATTTGATTACGGCTTGGACTGGATCATGAGAATATTCGGAGTATGGATTATTTACTTGATATGTTTTACCTTAGTAGTTATCATGCTCGATAATCCTGTTGAGACATGATAATTAATATTGCTAGATAAGTATGCTGTGCTATGATAATTAATGTTGCTCTAATAACAAGTGCATGGTTGAATGCCATGGATTGCATTGCTTGGTGTATATGTTACTTGGTTTGCTTGCGAGTACATTCAAAAGTACTCAGCGGCCTTCAATGTGGCCAGGTTCTCCTAAGGATTCGATGTTTATTAGCGAGGAGCCGGAGTGTTCGCGGGCTAGAAGAGTAACCCAGTCAGATCCCTATGGATTGGAGCCGCACCAAGACCATGCTGCCTTAGATAGAGCTTTTCCGCTGCCATCACCCTTGTATAATATCATGTGAGACTTATATATTCATTAATAGAAATGCCTGTGTCCATGATACTTGTTGTATACACGCATGCCAAAGTGATTTTCTGGGCTGGCGTGTGTGGCAACTGTCTGGCTACAGTGGTAATTAGGCGGAGCGCCACAACGGATGGAATCAGAGCCAGGCTGACGGTAGGTTACCCTAGTTGGATTTCATTGCCGCTTGACCAGTAGAAAGCCCAGATGGATTTCAGCCATGTTTGCTAGACTGGCACGGCTACTATTGATCATTAGGCAATCCCGTAGGTTTTTGGCTCCATCAAACCCCAACTCTCGTGGCCTTTGCCTCCGGTGGGAAATGTCCGCACCAGGCAACGACCAGTGAGCCCTCAACCCCTAGGTAAACCAGATATCCCCACCTTGCTTGCTAACCATGGCATTTCTCTCCTCAAATCTAGTTTCCTTTGGGAAACGCCTGTAAATTCCATCTTTTCCCGACAACCCTAGGATCATTGACTAAGCCACTTTGGCTATGGTCGTGCGTCGAGTTTGATGTTCCCTAAGGAAGTAGTAGAAGCTTGACACAAATTGCTACCAGGAGCATTGTGTGGTTTTGCTTATAAATCCTTAGAGGTACATCGAGTGCGCTATATTAGTTATACTAGTGAATCTTTGGCCACATGTGTAAGGTCCGCAAAATTTGAGCTTTATTTGCTTTTTGGTTTTTCGAGGTTCTTGCTCGATTCCGTTCTTTTGCTCCGACTACATCCATCCGCAAGAGCTACCAAAGAAGACCAACCCACAACTTGGATAATATGCAATAATCGAAATACAGTAAGAGTCAAGCCAAGTCAACTGCCCGATATTCAGAACATTATCACTGGATCTGTCAAGAATGAAGTTTGGGTCAGAAGCGGAATCTGCGTGCAACCGACGAGGCCAGACTATACCTAAGGGAGGTTGCCTCAGAACAGATCATACCTAAGGAACAGCCAGATGAGCTATCCGGAATGGACACTAGCAAGAGCAAATTATTCGGTCCACGACACAAGGATTATTTCAGCCAGTGGGGTGAACCTTGAGTCTTTTCTCAATGGTCTCAAGAATCATTTACTACCCACAGAAGACATGCTTCAAGAATGGGAATGTGCCGAGAGCAACAACAAAACCCTGGTATGTTGATACAAATTTCAAAGCATATTCTGGGAATTCATCGATGCATATACAAATTTTTTGGGCAAAGTGAACAAGGTTTACAAGAAATATGGATGAGCTCACGGCTGCCTAGAATCAAGGAGAATTTCAAACACCTGGAAGCTCGACCAAATCGAATGGAATTATCCGTCAACTGCTTACAACCAACAACTACCGATATTCTGGATTAATTACCAACATGAAGTCTGCATCAGTGGTGCAACCTTTACAGTAACAATGAGCAGACCAGTAGAAGGATAAGTGGTGTGCATGAATAACGGAATATTTTCAGACAAGGAATGGCCTATACCAAGTTTTGACTCCGCTACGGGTAAATTCCGGATATTTCGGAAGGAAGGCAGAACCGGCCACATGTCCGACTATGTATCACAGCGAAAGGCTTCTGGTATGAGAAACCCAGCCTTCCTCCGCAAGCTATCGGGAGGAGCTTACGACGCAAGACTCCCAACCTTCCTCGCTACACCACTTGGTGAGAAAATCTTCTGGGGTACGACACTCCCATCTTCCTCAGCCCGCTACCGCGGAAAGCTTCCGGCATAAGGCACCTGACCTTCCGCAGTAAGTCATGAGATGGGAAGCTTCCGAGGTATGACACCCAGCCTTCTTCGGCACATTACCCTGGCAAAAGCTTCGAGCATAAGGAATTCATCCTTCTTTAACACGCCATCGTGCCCACAACAATCTTGTCAGAAGCACGAACTAGTCCAGGCACATGTCCGCCTCAGAACACAATGATGATGAAAGGATTTATCCTACCCCTGCATATGTTGTGAGCATGCAGTCCAGTGGATCCGTTCATGCAAGCCACTCGTACACGGGAATGATTGTGTTCAGAGAAACATTGGCCCCACACTTCTAAGAAGGATATGAACGCAGCAATCCCTACGAGATATGCAAGAGTAAGTTATGATACGACCAAGGAGCCGTGTTGTCCGGTCATGACAACTCCACAAACAGGAACCCTCAGGAATAAAAAAGTTTTGGATAAACAACCTCCGTGACGGTCAACAAGATACAGCTTCACGGACAGAGTGATATTGCCAATCCTTATCAGACTCTTGCATATGCGGCCACAACAATGCAGCCAGCATGTCATACTCATCATAAATATGGGCCATATGAGCACGTAAGCCCTGTACTCAGAAAGGATGTCTCGCCCGTGACAGTCAGTGTACGAAGTATCGCAATAAAACCCGAAGCAGCTAGCTCCAGGCCTTGAAAATGAGCTATTCTGTGGATACTACTCGCTACCAACCAACCTCAGGCTACTAACTACCAGAAGAGAAGGTACACCTGACAGGAAAGAGAAGGATTCAAGTCAACACCTGAGCCATCAGAAGAGGCAGTTAAAAGGCCAGGGAACCGACGAAGACAAGATAGTTGATGGATCCAAGTCGTACACAGGTAAGTCCCCCTACACCCGGAGGTAAGTCCGGAAATCTCGAGGACGAGATTTTCTTAAGGGGGGTAGGTTTGTAACAACCAGGTTTTCGCTCCTTGTTTTTTTTCCTTCGCGGGATTGGACTCCCGTCTTTTTTTCGATGTTATCGGATTTTCTCTCGCTCTCGGGAATATGGAGATGGTCATTTAGCCTTGCCTTTCCTATCTAACCAGGGATTCTCTCCAACCTAACCTTGCCACCCAAGATATGTTCCCAGGATTTTGCCACCGAAACCCTACCTTCCGAGTCACTGGAAGGGAAACCCTAATTCCTTCCGTTACAAAGGAACCCCAATTTCCTTTGATCTGTTGCCTCCCAAACTTTTCCCTGTGATCATCCCACATCTATAAACCCTGGATATGCAAAAATATTGCCAAGACATTTGCAATATTTTTCATTTAAAATTAATTCCTTTTTCTGCCAGTTAAAGGAATTAAATCCAAGAAAAAATCTATCCATCTCCAAAGTTCATGAAAACTTGTGGAGATATTCTTTGTGATCATATTGAGCTCTCATAAAAATATTGGCTATAATTAAATAAGGGAAATTGCATTTTCCTATTTAAAGCCAATATTGCATTTTGGGTACTTTCCAAAGGAGCTACCATTTTGGTAGCCAGGAAAAATCCCAAATAATTTTTGGAGCTTCTCATTCCATATATTCACCATTTCCATCAAGAACCCAAGTTCCACAGTTCAAATTTTGAGCACATCATCCAATTCTTGTTTCTGGACTTATTTTGAGGTTGTGAAGCAACTATATTTTATATTGCTTCAAAATTCTTTAAATTAATCCAGGACCTCAAATTCCCTATATGAGGTGAGCATGAAAAAATTCACATCATTTTATTTATCCAATTTCTCCCAAAAATTCCATCTAGCTTCTGTCCAGTTTCCAGTTTGCAAAGGAAGTGCCACAACCCTTGATCCATTTGAGCTGAAATTTTCCAGGGTGATTAAACTTGATAATTCACTTATGTAAACCAAAAATAAGCTCAAACCATTCATCCAGTATTCCCCAGCAATTTTCTCAAGTTCCTGTCCAGATGGCAGCATTGTGAAGGAAGTACCACTTTGGAATTTCCAAATGAGCTGAAATTATACCAGTATCTCCATACCTCTATATTACCTCCCTCCACCAAATTTCAGCCCAATCCATTCATCCATTTGAGCACAACATGATAGTTCAGTTTTTGGACCAAAATTTGCATTACAAAGGAAGTGCATGCAAACAAGGTCCAAATGGCTTCAAATTTTTTCAGAATCTACTCCTTCCTACTACATTTCTCTGTGACATCTTGCCCAGCTCATTGGCACATTTTTCTGACCACAACTTCCTGCCCAAGTTTCTGTCCAGAAACTGTTCTGGATCCCTCAACCAACCTAGACCCTTCCTGGTCTATCCAGCGCCATATCTTATCTATTTGAGCAACGAGGGACGTGTTGGACAAGGTGTGGCAAGCAGACACGCGCCAGAACAGCCGGTGCACATGGTGACCGCATGAACTGCACGCAAGAACAGCGCTCTGCGCGTCCATCATGTCGGGCAGGCCAGCTCAACCTGCCATGGCATGTCCTAGCATGCCGACCTGACTCCCCGTCGTCCCCGCACCCCTCTCTGGTCATTTCCCCCTTCGTTTTCTTCCTCGTCGTGCAACGATAGTCATCATTACTCCGCCACTGTACTCGCACAGCTGCCACCGTATGCGGACGAGCTCGAGCTCTCCCGAAGCCACTGCTGACTTCTCCACTCTCCCGGAGACCCTGCTGACATCGCCCCCAACCTCCGCGTGTCGTCGGAGCTCCAGTGCGCTGATAAGGCCGCCACGGCGGCCGAGCTCATCCACTCGCCCTGGCCTGCTATAAATAGGCCGTGTCCAAGCCCCTCGACCTCACCCACAGCCTCTCCTCCCTCCCAGCCCTTTCCTCGACCCACTAGCCCGAGCCGCCGTGCTCAATTCCTCTCCCATGGTCGCCGGCCACCGCGGCTCTGCCTCCACCATAACCCCCTCCTCCGGCCACCCCCAGCTCCGTCTGAGCCCCTGACCGGACGAGCCACGCTCCGGTGACAGCCCCCGACTGCTCGGCCATCCCCAAAGCTCACCAGAACACCTGCACCACCGTACCGGCCGCGGCTCTGCCGCCGCTACTGTGCCTCACTCTGGCCGCCCTTGGTGGCAAGACCACTACCCACGGGCGCGGGATGCAGCCGCGGACCCGTCCCCATTGCTGCCCGAGGTCGTCGAGCCCCTCATCGCCGGCAACCGTCGCGGCCGGCGCCCTCTGTCTCTCTCTGTTGCCCTGACGGAGGAGGAAGGCGGCCCGACAGGTGGGCCAGCCCTGTCGGCCTCTCGCTCGTTTTTTTAAGCGGTGGCTACGTAGTTGGGCTCGGCCCAGGGCAACAGTGGCAGCAGCCTGGCGGTGGCGTAGGACTTGGGCCAGCTTCGGCACAGTGCAGCCCAAAGAGCACAGTGCTCTTTTCCTTTTTCTCGCGGAATAACTGGCCAGGACCCAAGTGCTAACAAAATAATTGCAGAAAGGTCCCTGGCAGTAAATCCATCCTATCTTTTTGACCGTAACTCCGATTGAGCCCCTCCGAGAGGGAATCTTCTCCGGCGAATTTTTTCCACGAGGCGACCGCACTTCTCCCCGGTGCATTCCTCGACCCCCAGGCAAGCCGACCATCTGATATATGCCCTAAAGCATTGCTCTGTGTTATTCTTGCGTGTTTAATTAATGAATATGCCTGTGTAGAAATAATTAAACACCTGCCAGGTTGAACTTGCTATTTACATTACTTGCTAATGCTCATCATATTACCGCACTAGTGACTCGTAGATGACAGTATGGAGATAGGTTGTTATGTTTTCTTTGTGCATTGTTACTGCTATTGCAAGGATAAGAATATGACTTAATAATGACAACCTCCTCCGTCGGCTGGATCGAGTCATAGTGCCACCGAACCGAGCTCATCAGTGCAGCCACATTTGCCTTTATGGGAAGGCCCTAGCTTGGTCTATTGTCGTGCCTCTTGTCGGTACCGCCAAAGAGGGGGGATTATGCGTGCGTGCTACCCTGGCCCGGTAGGCAGTGATAATACTGTGAGCCCAGTTAATGGTTATGTGCACAGGTCCCCATTCGGGACAGTTTTGTTTGGCCACGACGGTGGCAGGTGTCAGGAGTGACACATGGGCCATCCAGGACTTGACCCTGGGAGGGTATGATTGTCGGTGGGGCCGTAAGAGTGCCGGGTAATAGACAAGTTTTGTTGGAGCAGCACCGGTCCACCCAAATGGGAGCATGAGGCCAGGAGCTCCATAGTGTGGGTAAAGTGCGCAACCTCTGCAGAGTGTAAATCTATTCGAATAGCCGCGTCCTCGGTCATGGGACACAGTTCGTACTAGGTCACACTATTTGGTCTGTGTCGAGTCCGGAGGAATGAACTGTATAATGTTATTGCTAAGACTGGACCAGAGAATGGTAAGCTAGGACAGACTTGCAGCAAAGGTGCATGGGCATCGAACGATGTCAGGGATATGAATATTAGCCATGCGATGGCTATGAGATGAGTGGTTGAATGACTGCAAGAGTTATATTGGATTTGATTATGGCTAGGACTGGATCATGACAATATTCCGAGTATGGATTATTTACTTGATATGTTTTACCTTAGTAGTTATCATGCTGGATAATCCTGTTAAGACATGATAATTAATATTGCTAGATAAGTACGCTGTGCTATAATAAATAATGTTGCTCTAATAACAAGTGCATGCTTGAATGCCATGGATTGCATTGCTTGGTGTATATGTTACTTGGTTTGCTTGCGAGTACATTCAAAAGTACTCAGCGGCCTTCAATGTGGCCAGGTTCACCTAAGGATTCGACGTGTACTAGCGAGGAGCCAGAGTGTTCGCGGGCTAGAAGAGTAACCTAGTCAGATCCCTATGGATTGGAACCGCACCAAGACCATGCTGCCTTAGATAGAGCTTTTCCGCTGCCATCACCCTTGTATATTATCATGTAAGACTTATATATTCATTAATAGAAATGCCTGTGTCCATGATACTTGTTGTAAACGCGCATGCCAGAGTGATTTCCTGGGCTGGCGTGTGCGGCGACCATCTGGCTACAGTGGTAATCAGGCGGAGCGCCACACTTTGTCTACATCATGTCATCTTGCTTAAGGCGTTACTCTGTTTCATACTTAATACCCTAGATGCATGCTGGATAGCGGTCGATGGGTGGAGTAATAGTAGTAGATGCAGGCAGGAGTCGGTCTAATTGTCTCGGACATGATGCCTATATACATGATCATTGCCATGAATCCGTCATAATTATTTGCTTTTCTATCAATTACCCAACAGTAATTTGTTTACCCACCGTATGCTATGTGTTCAAGAGAGAAGCCTCTAGTGAAAACTATGGCCCCCGGGTCTACTTTATCATATATAAAAAAATTAAAAATACCTTGCTGCAATTTATTTACTTTTATTTTAATTAGTATTTTAGTATATCTATTTATCTCTATAAGATTTAATCCTTGCAAATAACCGCTAAGAGGATTGACAACCTTCTTATTTGCGTTGGGTGCAAGTGTTTGCTCTTGTGTGTGCAGGTGCGCTTAACGGAATTTTGCTTGGTTCTCCTGCTGGATTGATAACCTTGGTTCTTAGCTGAGGGAAATACTTATCTCTACTATACTGCATCATCCTCTCCTCTTCGGGGAAATACCAACGCAGTCTACAAATAGCAAGAAGCGCATCTGCAAAGATCTCGGCTGATGTTTGTTGAGCTGGTGGTGTAGAGGCAATTGGAGGAATTGATGGTGCAACAGAAGGTGCAGCAGCTGGGGCTGAGACAGTGACTCTGGTAGAAACTGGCACAGCTACGGACCTAGGCATCATCTGAAACTAAGTGGTCGTAAGAAGATCTGTGTGGCACCCCGACTCAGAGACCCCGGAACACCCCGCATTCCAGCCCAGAGATCAAGTCTTCTGGAATACGGCACTGCTTGGCATAGAACAAATCAGCTCTTTATTACAACTAATATGAGTACAAGGGTTCGATATTACAAAGATTACAGGGGCACGGCAATACTACGCCTTCTCAGATAGCTCTATGCTAGCAGCGGAACAACTCGTAGCAGAATAACTTCTAGCAGTGAAACAGCGACAACGGTGATGGACTCCACTTCGCAGGGACTCTGGCTGGGACGCATCCTAGAGCGCAACCTCGGGATCCTCGACAAACAATCAATCACGACATCACCTGCAATCTGGCATGACACGCCAGGTGAGTACTTTGAATGTACTCGTAAGCTCACAGCAACCAAAGCAATCAAGACAAACAACAGCATGGCATTTACAAGTTAATTACCATTGATGAACATGATACTACTAGAATCAACATGAGAGTGAGCATGGCATGTACATGTTACTCATGATATGAACATGATGATACTAGCACTAGCATGCAAGGGGGTTCACATTTAAGGTCTCATGGACCCACTTACTCTGCTCGGAGGTTATCTCATAACCACCATAGGTATCAATCTTTCTTACCGTCGTGGTCATCACAAGATCACCTCATGATCAACTATCGTCAAGAATACCATTGTGATCATGTCGTGCCACATAAAGATCAACCAACTTCTTTTCTCATCGAACCGGGGTTGTTATTATTCAGGTTAATATTACTGTTGACCCATAGTAAGACCTACTATGAACTGTGTCCATGACCGAGGACGCGGCTATCAATATATTATACACTCTGCAGAGGTTAGTACACTGTACCCACACCACGGAACTCATGGCCTCATGCTCCCATTCGGGTGGACCAACGACATTCCGACAAAACCAATCTATTGCATGACACGCTCCCGGCCACTCCGACAAACTCCCCTTTGGGCTATGTCATTGGTGGCCCCGATGTCAACTCGTGACATCCGCCACCTTTGTGGCTGGCACCATCGTGGCCAAAACGAAATCGTCCCAAACAGGGACACCCGGGTACAACACAACTCGGGCACACAAGGGTATGGCCGCCTACCTGATCAGCGTAGTGCGCGCACATAACCTTCCCTAGTTGGAAGCACCGGCGAGAGGCATGACAATAGACCGAATTAGGGCCTCCCCATCCAGGCAAGTGTGGTTGCACTGGTGAGCTCGATTTGGTGGCACCATGACTCAGCCAAGAGATTTGTTCAAGTTCGATTAATGTCAGGTTTACCTTGAATGGTGATGAGCTGAGGCATAACAACATAGCTTAATGAAATAACAATGCATGTGAGCATGATATCAGTGTAACCATGGATGGGCAACATAACCATTTAACATCAACAATGATAAATCATTTAGTCTACGGGATGCAAATGAGCATGGCATAACGATGATCATGACTATCACAAGTATTTTCATATCAAACCATCCATATGAGCATGTCATTATCACTAGCATCTGAAATGATTACAAGAATAAAACATGATAAGAATAACATTAGCAATTAATCATTTCACTTACTAGATGAAAATGAACATGGCATAAGAAATGAGCATGGATTCACAAGCATAAACATAGCATTCAAAATAATAGCATGAACAAATAATTATTCAAACATTCAAGTGAAAACCATGGCTATTGCAATGCCATCATGCAAGTGGCTATCGTGGCTTGCCTGGGGTTGATGGAGTCACTGGGAAGAAGTGCGAGAGGTTCGCAGAAATTTTTGCTGGAAATGGTTCTCTCTCGGTGGAGCTGAATAGAGGGCAGGGGAAAAATGCCCATTTTTAGAATGTTACAACATGGTGAAAATGATACCAACAGAACGGGCTCGACGAATAGAGGACGTGGGCTTTGGAATCACCTAATTCAGAGTCACGGTTAAAAAGTTGTGGCCGTTCGTTCGTTAGGCAGAAAAACAAATAAAATATGTCCATTTCTGCTGCTAACGGGTGAACGTTCACAATATAAGGGTTTCGGCACCAGCGGCTGAAAAACAGAAAGCGTATTTTGAAATGTACGCTTTCTAGTAGGGAAAACGTAGTTTTGGTTGAAGCTGAGATGGAATACGCCTCCCTAAGTAGAAAACGTATTTTTGCAAATACGTTTCCACTTAAACTTGAGCGGGCCCAGGGTTTCTGTGAATGACAGGTGGGGCCGCGGGGTCCACGGGCTGGTCTTCGCCTTCCTCCTCCCGCTCTCGTGTCCTGTCGAGGGAGCAGTGGCGTCTGACGGCGACGGCCGGCAGCTCCGGCCACCATACGCGGCGCTCCGGCCACTAGTGTGCTCGGGGAGGCGAGGCGCACCCGCCGGTGCACAGCACGGTCGCCAGAGAGCCCGGGAGCGAGCTGGGGTGTGGACTTGGCAGACGGCGGCGTCGGCCATAGAAGGGCTGGGGACCTCCGCCGGAGTTCGGTGGTTCCTCAGGTGAGGAAGAGAAGGAGGGAGGGGCTCGGTCTGGCTCGAATTCGAGCTGAGTCCGGCGGCGGTGGCTCATCCATGGGAGGGGTAGGAGAGCTCCCCGAGCTCGGTTGAGTGGAGGTGCGGGGCCCTAGGAGAGCGGAGAGGCTGTGGGCGAGCTCGATGGGTCTCGGGGAAGGCTTATATAGCCAGAGAGGAGATGCCGAGCCGGATGCCGCCGCGGACGTGCGGTCGATGCTCTGACGTGGCCGCGTATGCGTGCGCACGTGCGGAGGGGTTGATGGCGATGAGAGTTAGCGAGTGGAGTGCCAGAGGAGGGCAAATGTGGGATGGGAGAAGTGGCCAAGAGGAAGGCGACGGCGGCGCTCACTGTTCTGCGGTGGAGCTGGCGCACCGAGGAAGAAGGAAGAAGGGGAGCGGGGTCTAGAGGGGTGGCGCGGACACAGGAGAGGAAGGGCTACGTGGTGGACATGGTGCGGTGGCGAGGCCACGACGTTTGGGCGGTGGCTGAGGGCCCCGACGTCCAGAGCACACGGATGGCCTGCCAGACCGCGTGGTCACCGCGTGCACGGGCACACGTGGTGTGTTCTGGCCAGCAAAAATATGTCTAGCGTGTCGACCCTACTTGCTGGAGTAACACTGTGGTCTTGGTTAGGTTAAATCACCCCTGTGCTGATGGGTAGCACCAACTGAAGTTTGTTGTAGCAAACTTGGGCATGACGGTGTGGTCAAATGACTTGACCAATGGGCTAGGAAAGATGTCACAGGGGTTTACGGTAGGAAGGACTACAATCCTGTGAAATATGAAAGGATTTATCATAGTTGCTTCACAACTGCAAAATCTGGGCCAGAAACTAGATCATGAAGCTGCACTCACATGGATGATTAGATTGAGCTGAAATTTGGTGGAGGATGATGATTTGGGCATAGGAAGGCACTGTAGAAATTTCATACCATTTGGATAAATAAAAATGGTACTTCCTTCACAATGCTTTCTACTGGACAGAAACTTGGGGGAATTTTGTGGAGAAAATGGCTTGGCAAAATGATGTGAATTTTGGCATGCTCAAATGATATTGGGATATTTAGGTCCGGGATTAATTTCAGAATTTATGAAGCAATATAAAATATAGTTGCTTCACAAACTGAAATTGTGACCAGAAACAAAGATTGGATGGTGTGCTCACCATGAGATGGAATCTTGAATATTTTTACATATCCAAGGTCCATATGATCCAAAGGAATTTTGAGAATTTTGTGGGAATTTTGGGAATGACAGAAATATAGGTTGCTTCACAACCTAGGGCAAACAAGGTTATTCCTTTAATATAAAAAGGAATATTCCCAAGAAATAAAAATTGGGGTTGGGCTAAGATGGAAATGACATAACTTGAGAAATATTTGAGAGTGATGAATCACTTGGGAGAGGAATGAGAGGTGATCCTCCCAGGTTTCAAGACCACAGAGCCACAGAAAAGAAATCCCGATACAAATTCAAAGAAATCCAGAAGAAAAAGAAAGGGTCAAAAATCGGGGTGTCACAACCTGTGCCTGTCTGCTCATCATCACTGCTAGGCTCCTTCCTGACTTCATCCACTTGTGACTTCAAAGTCTCAACAGTGGTCTGTATCTCAGTGACCTTGATGTCCAGATCATGGAATTTTGCCTCAACAATCCTCTCAAGACTCTTCTGATTTTCTGCGAGGTTGGCCAAACTCCGCTCAATCTTCTGAGTAGCACGGAGAAGATATAACATCTGGTCAGTCTTGGTCTTTGGAACAGGAACTGTGGATGAGTGGGGGCAGCACTCTTTGCAGCTTCTGCCTTTGCCTGAGCTGTGGCAGAGGTAGGATGATCCTCATCCATAGTCACTGTGCAGTCCTTGAGCTCTGGATGAAGTGGGAAGTGCTCACAATCAAGCAAGTAGACTTTGCTACCAACCTTGGAGTTGATAAGCATCTGAATATGTGGAGCAAAGCCACATGAGCGCTTCTGATCTGCAGTAGTCCTCTTGATTGTTTCTACAATCAAATCCATCACTTTGAACTTCATGAAACCATCCACTAGATGTAGCATGTTGATAGAATGGCCTCTAATCATCCTGTCATCACCTGACTTGGGCATCAAGGTGTGCCTCAGGATGTTGTTTTTGGTGGCAAGTCCTGGTAGAAGATGATAGACAGACCCAAGCTTGTGTGATTCCTTGTAGTTCTCTAGGATCTCTCCATACATGTCCTTCATGGAATTGTGATCCATTTTGCCCTTGGAATAGACATCAATATCATTTTCTTCAGCTTCTGGCACATTCAACAGTTGTGCCCACTCAGCAATGCTGGATTGGAACCTAGTTCCCTCAGTCATCCAGACAATCCTCCCACCAGGATAGAAATGTGCAGTGGAGTAAAACTACATGATGAGCTCATCCGTCCATGCTGTCAACTTAGTTCCTATGAACTCATAAATGCCAATGTTCTTGAAATTCTCATGCACATTCGGGAAGTTGTCCTCATTTGCATCAATATACTTCCAGTCAACCCATCTCATGTCACTCACAATGGGCTTCTTATCTAGCAGCACAGTTTCATAGAAATCTTGTTGTTCTTTGGTATGGAAACGATAATCAGCAGCAGTTCTCCTTCTCACTGAGTAAGGATCAGACTCTCTCCACTGTCTCAGACCCTTGTCCTTCCTCTCCTTCATGTTTTCTGCCTCTGGATGTGAGTCATCATGCTCTGGCAGTTTTGGTCTAAGCTTCATCAACACTAGGGCTTCATCTTCTTCAGCCTCTCTCTCAGGCATTGGGGCCTTGTTCTTCTCTGTAGCAGACAAATTTCTGGTTGTTCTCTTGGGCTTAGGAGTAGCAGCAGGCTTGGCCTTGGAATATGTGGCAATCTTCATAGCATCCTTCATAAGCTTTTGTTGCTTTGGAGGAGGTGGATTAGCAGCTTGCTCTTCCTCATCAGTTGCATCATCTCTTCTCATAGAAGTGGGTTTGAACACCACTTGAGCAACTTGCTTCCTCTCCCTTTTCTTGCCTGCAGCCTTGGGCATGGACTTGCTTGGCACTTGCTAAGATCCTCCTGGATTCTCTAAGGAAATGCCTCTCTTGGCAGCAGTAGATGCAGATACCTTCCTTGTCACTCCTCTCTCCTTTTGAGTATTTGCATACTCCTTTTGAACTGGAGCCTTCTTCTTGGAGGTGACCTCTACTTGGAAGTCTTCATCCTCATCATCAAAATTCTTCCTTTTTCTGGTTCTGGTGGCAGCTTTGGGCATACTTGGAGAACTCCTTTCTCCCTCATGGTAACTCTCATCAGGACTAGTGCCTGCCTCCAAGTGAACACTTGGCTCAACTGACCTGTTTTGGTTATCACTGGCCTCTGACATGCCGACAACTGACCCCGTGAATTAGAATAGATAGAGTGGAGTAGATGTGCATCACAAAACATAGCAGTTTTTGAAAATATTCGAATTCAAATTTCAGTTTAAAGTTTTTATAGAGAGCATTTCGGAGTGACCAATTTGAAATTCTTGGTAGCACCGAGGCAGCAACTGAAACTAGGGTTTGCATTTCGGTCTAACCGAAGCAGTTCCTGGCTTCACCAAAGTGCACATGATGCTACAAAGGAACCAACTCGGTGACACCGATCCAGTACCACTCGGTTTCACCAAAACGTAATGTGTGCAATGGCCAAGGCCAAATCGGTGACGTCGGGTTGCTTCAATTCGGTCGATCCGAGATGAAAACTATAAAACCCTAAACCTAAAATTCTACTTCGAGCTATCGCTAGGAATTTCAGTGGATAAACAAGTGCAATCCGTGGCAAGATCTAGGCGAACTATCCGTGCATTGAATCAGAATTTGGAGCACAGACGGGGTCGAATCTCACCCTAACTTGGCGAAGACTCGCTATGGCGGCAATGGCGAAGAAGAATGCCGGAGAAGAATGCCGTTGACGGCGAGGGTGCGCTGGAGACGAAGGCGACGATCCAAGGACCAGGGGCGACGGCGGCAATGGGGTGCGGGTGCGTGACGTTTGAAGAATTTTTCAACGTACGGTTCGCGAACATATATATACCCGTGTGCTGTCGGTAGTACCGATCGATTGGAATCGGTCTCACCGAGATGCATAACTGTCAAAGACAATGCACATCGGTGACACCGAAACTTTCACATCGGTCTTACCGAGATGGAAATGTGTATCAATCTAAGTGCTATCGGTGGGACCGAATTGGAGATAGTTGGTCTGACCGAAAAGTACTTAGAAGGTTTTGGAGGTCAGCCCTAATCAGATCAGTGGCTCCGAGTGCTCCTCACTCGGAGGGTCCGAAAATGAGCTTGTTCAAGTTTTGCGATGTAGCATGAATAGAATTTGAGACAAGAAGAGATAGATAGCTAGAGAAGGTTCTTCGGCAATCTTGTACATCCATTTGGCCAAATAAAACCAATCAATCAAAACAACAAGTGGATGTCCTCGAATGAGATGCACAACAACATGCTCACACAATAAGATAGCAAATGAAACATGTGGCAAACATGCACAACCAAACCTAGCATCTATCACACAATGGGCGATGACATAGTCATCTATATATGAGTATATTGACTTAGGAGCCAAATGAGAACATTTGATCATAGGTCATACTCATCGTTTAAGCACAAGTGGGGTTACCACTTTTATATAAAGCATTTATGTGTTCACACCATTAGAGTTGCTTTGACTCAAGTCTTAGAGTAAAGCTCCCCCTAGATGTGATATCCCCCAAAGAGGGATGAACTAACCTTGGGTTTTGTCGATGTTCACTTCATGTAGATGTTATAGTTATGGATGCTCAATGTTGATATAGACCATCGAGAGTTGGGAGCAATCCTTTGAATGATGCACTTTCAATACCTACATGGGTTAGTCCCATAAGGAACAAACAAAGATATCCATAGACATAGAGTGAAATGCACAACATATGATGTCCATGAGTGCATTGAATACCTTGTCCCTTGTCTTACCAACAAGAGGGTTTGTGACTCCATGAACTTGTGCAAGATGTTGAAGTTGGTTGCACAAGTCCTTGCCATAATAAATGTGAGTGAAGTTTGTTGGCGGAGTCACCCTCAAGAACTCTCTAGTGCTTCTTCTTTGGGATCCACATCAACTTGATGGGAATCCTTGGAGTTGTAGTTGTACTTGATGAAGTCTTGGGAACCCACTTGACCAAGGCTTGAGGTGGTTCTTCAAATGAGTCAATCTCCTCTTGAAGCTTATCCTTGCCTTTTAGCTTGTGGTCTTGTGGTGGAAGATCATCTTGAGCTTGTGTTCCCTTGAAGGAAGTAGGATCATACTTCTCTTGTTGAGGAACAAACTTTGTCTTGGGGTATTGATCTTCTTCCCACTCAACTCCATTGGCATTGAACTTTTGTTCAAAACCAACACCTTGGTTCTTCCGGTGCCTTCCTTGCTTGCGTACGATTTCCTCAAATTGCTTACTCCCGGCAAGGCTCTTGTAGACACCCTTTTCTATAATTCCTTTCAATAAATTGTTTTCTTGCTCAAGTGTAACTTGGCTAAGAGAATCATTAGTGGAATCAATAGAACTACTAGAAGCAACAACATTGGATTTAGCATTGTTATTGTTACTACTAGAGATAGAACATTTCTTGCCCTTGTTACTAGTTTGATTAGATTTAACTTGTGGCACAAAAGTAGACAAGAGTAAACGTTTGGCAATGTAAGAGGAACTCTTCTTTCGAAGATCGTCATTGATAGCTTTTAGGAACTCATGCTCACTACTGGAATCAGAGAATTTGCCATCAGTCCATTCTTTGCCGTCTGCTAGCGGACGGCAAAGACCTTCTTTGCCGTTAGCTTCCACAAAGCAGACGGCAAAGAAAGGACTCATGGCAAAGAAATTTTTTGCCGTCAGTACACTCTTTGCCGTCTGTTAGCGGACGACAAAGAGCCAAAATGTAGACGGCAAAGAGCTCAGCTGGGCCCCACTGGACCGTGCAGTTAGTTAGGTCAAATGGAATACATTTTGCCGTCTGCTACCAGACGGCAAAGTGTCTTTAAGCAGACGGCAAAGATCGGCGGACGGCAAATATTTCACTTAACTAACGGCCGCCCCCCACCCCTCCCCCTCTCTATCTCTCTGCCTCTCTCTCCCCGACGACCACCACGACCCCGCCGCCCCACCACCCGGCGCCCGGCCGCTGCCGCTGCCCCACCGCCTCACCACCAGCCGTCCCGTCGCCCCGGCGGCCCCGGATCCCCGCCACCCCCGCCGACCCGGGCTTTAATGAACAGTGGGCTTTAATGAACAGTGGGCTTTAATGAAAAGTGGGCTTTAATGAACAGTGGGCTTTAATTTAAGATTTGAATCATTGTGATAATTTAAGATTTGAGATAAAAGAAAAGGAAAATGCAAATGGAGTGATAAAACCAGGCATACTAGTGGCGCACCAGTGAAGAGGTGCGCCACTGATATTTTTTTTGGACCACCCTGCACAGGTAACCAGTGGCGCACCCCTTCACTGGTGCGCCACTAGTAGCCAGGCATACTAGTGGCGCACCAGTGAAGAGGTGCGCCACTGCTATTTTTTTTTTGGACCACCCTGCCCAGGCTTACCAGTGGCGCACCAGGTCCAGGTGCGCCACTACTATTAAAATAGTAGTGGCGCACCTGGACCTGGTGCGCCACTGGTAAGCCTGGGCAGGGCTGGTTACTGCCAAAAAAAATAGTAGTGGCGCACCCCACCCCTGGTGCGCCACTAGTAATGTCACTATTAGTGGAGCACCTGTTTATGGTGCGCCACTGCTATATAGTAGTGGCGCACCACATCTCTGGTGCGCCACTAATAGTGATATTATCTATAGCCGTTTTTCTAGTAGTGGGCTAGCGGGTGCCAGATGACGGCGAGCAAGAGCCTGACCCGCGTCCCAACGAGTGGGTAATACTTACTTCTTTCCTGGATAGGAGCCTGTCCTCCCGATCCCCTTCGCGACATCATGTACTTCTGGGCTCAGCTCCACCACCTCCCGCCCAATGGGGTGGCGCACCTCGTGACCTACATCACCTTGTGTGAGGCATTCCTCGGCATCCCACCGGACTAGGCTCTCTTCCAGCACATCTTTTTCGCCAAGACCCATACGGTGTTGAAGGACGTGCTGTAGAACTGCGGGGCACTCAGCATCCATACGAGGAAATCACATATATATTGCAATTGCCATGACAAGAAAACCAACGAATGCCAATATTCAATAAAACAGTCACAAACACGATTCACCAAGTAATATGATCCGATAATAATTCAACAAAATAGTCACCAACACGCACCTCCATCATCAACGATATTACTAGAACAAAAACAAAGGGCTATGCACATCCCTGTGGACGATGTTTTGGGGCGAGGACGCAGGGGGTAATCTCCAGCACGGCTCTATGGACGTGCAGCTTGATGTTGTATTCCTGGTCCAGGAGCTCGAACACACACACGTCCCACTTCTCCATGTTGTTCTCCATGGCGAGCGCGCCCCACCCAGTGCTGAACGCCGCGCGGGGACACTCGCCACCAGTGTACTCGTACCACACCTTCCACGGCTTCGCCTGCGGGTCCCACAGCGTCATCTTCCTGCTGTCCTTCGGGAGGAATTTTTTCACGAACATGCCTGGGATGATCTGCAGTATCCCAAGTCGATCAGTAAGTGAGCAATGCAGTTTTAGAATATGTGTATCCAGAGAAGAATTTGATCAATTACCATGAAGTACGAGGCATAGACATCGGTGTGCTTCATTTCCTTGATTACAAAGGGCCTCTCGGATTGGAACCTCCGCGCCCTGTTCATGGCGTCTTCCTTGTCCCTTTGGGTTACTAGACGTCTCTGCGACTTTAATTCCAGCCTTCTCTGAACCTTGATGGCAACTAAGTTCAAATTTTTAAGATAGTTCAGTTCAAATTTTGTTATATTCACTAATCACTGGTAGTGTGATAGAAGCACGCGCTTACAGGAGGGAAGAAAGAAGATTTACCTGTGCCATGTTGGGTTTTACCATTGCTCCTGTTGAACATCGGGAATTGACTCTGCGGCGCACGCTTGTTACCACAAGATTTGTGCAACGTGGTTAAGTCCATGCACATGGATTCCGGTGCAAATACACCTGTAGGAACTATATATATACGCGCAAGTTAGCTCGATGACAAGAGCATATATAGGAATCATTTTACAGTGTAAAATACATTGCTATCTAGCTAGCAGGGTCAAAAGTCAAAACTGACATGACATTAAGCCATCTCAAACAAATATATATGTAAAAAAATCACTATTTATTTTGAAATCGATTCTCGATTGGAGACTTCGAATTAATTACCTGCCAAACTGCCACTTGATGCTGCTCCTTCAGAAGCTGAAGCAGTAGACCTTTTCCCATCAGCCTTGGACTTCTTGGGTGCACGAGGCTCCAGTTCTGCTTACAGTCGATGTGCAAGCATGTACGTGTTAGCTCAACAACAAGAGCATATAAATCATTTTACAACATCAAGCCATCACAATAGTTATTTTGAAATCGATCGTTCAGAGGGTTAATCTTAATTAATTACCTTTCAAAGTGTCACTTGATTCTACTCCCTTTGAAGCTGAGACGCCAGATGGAGACCTGTTCCCATTAGCCTTGGACTTCTTGGGTGGACAACGCTCCGATTCTGCTTACAGTTCAATGTGCACACAGACACAGGTTAGCTCGATACCAAGACCATAGAAATCAGTTTACAACATCAAGCCATCTCATACCAGTACATATGTAAAAAGTAGTACCAATTACTTTAAAATCGATCGATCGATGGAGGATTCTTCTTAATTACCTGCTAAACTGTCACTTGACGCTTCTCTCTCAGAAGCCGAATCACAAGATGAAGCTTCAGACCATTTTCCTTCCGCAACCTTGGGCTTGTTGGATTGGTCCAGTTTTGCCATGATATCATCAACCTTCCTGGACCTAGCCCTCTTCCTGACTACAAAACCATCGTCTTGCTCAGTGCCAGGGGCACGGTTGATCTTGCACCAATCCTCCTCCAGTTGCTGCGATAGTTCCACTGCGTCGTTGCAGGACATGCCCCATTCACTTTCTTCCTCTTTCTCTATACTTTCTGAGAATGTATTTTCCACTTCCACTTGCGGACCAGTGCCATCTGCATCGATGCTCATGTCGTCGCCCCCTTCATATTCTTCAGAGGCTGGTTCTTCATCATTTTGCAGGGCACCATCTGCATTGGTGCCCGTGTGCCCTTTCTCATCCTCTGCGGCCATGGCGGCATCCAGGAACTGCGGATGGGCGAGCGAAGCGTACGGGTCCTCGCAGAACGATGGCAAGAACACTGTCACTGGGAATTGTGACTGCCCATCGTAACGGAATACCAGCAGGCAGCCATACACAACGCGATGGTCGGAGAGGAACTCCTTCCATCCACGCGCAAAGCATAGCTCCCCGGAGATTTTAGCTAGCTCTACAGGCCATTTGTTCCCGCTTGGACCTCTCAAGGAAACCACTCCTGTATACTCTTCCAAATATTTTTGGAAGTCTAGTGGAATTGTCTGCAACATATGTTATCATTTTAATTAATGTCTAAGAATATATATATGTCGACCACAAGCAAAAACTCTATATAAAATAAAAGGGTTGTGTGCTATGGTTGTCTGCGCCATATGTCGTCTTTGAAATGTCCGATGGGTTTTATGTTCAGATGAAAGTGTAATGAGTTTCCATCTATGGGATGTTGCAGTTTTTCAGAATCTATGAAGCAAATGTTCAGAATCAATGAAATGTTTGTTGTAGTGAAAAGTAAAATGTGGTGCATGATATGAATAAATAACATTTAACTTGTCACTACTTACGGCCGATCATACGTCACTGGTGACATGGTCAAGGAAGAGTAACAGTAAAGCAACTGTCAATGTCGTAAGTCACACCACTGATGGGTCCTGTCCCGCGAGTGATGGATGAATCTCCACAGATAACAGATTAGTGATGGGCCCGCCACCCATCAAAGGTGATCAATTCTAGCCCTTTATTAGTGACATGTTCGATAGTAGTGTTGGAGTTTGATTTCAAGAGTTTGGTAATAGTTAGTGGTGTAAATATTCAATCTGAACTAATTCAAGGAACGGGTGCAAATCCCCTATGCAAACATGCATATATTGTATCGGTCATTGCTCACTTGGCATTATATTTTGGGGAAAATGTTACATGTGTGTATTTTCTTTACAATCTACAAACAGTTAATACGAATAATATCAACTTTCATGAACTAGTTTATATTTGGATATAACATACTCATATATGTGTGGATAAGTTATCTCTCTTTTATACCTTTTCCAAGTCTAGTATGGTCGTTTGAAACATGTCAATCACTACTGGAACAAAATTTGTGATAAAATAGACTATGTACAATTTTAACTTGGTCAAATTAGTAAGCACCATTTCTAAAGTGGACCGCAATGGAAAAGAGAACCACCACAACAATCATGCAAATATGGTAGATAAAAATGGAACACCAAACATGAGTTAGTCACTTTAATTGTTTTTATGAATAAAGAAAACATACCACTTGTTCCATAGATGAATCGTCTATGATCATCCTATAGAATTGAGGACAAAAAATACTGTCATTCTGGTCCTTCTCATCTCTTTCCTCATCTTTATCATTCTCCTTCCTTCCCTTCTGCTCATCTATCTCCTTTTGTTCCTCCACAATATCTTTCTTATTTTCTCGCCGCTCCTTCTCTTCTTTCTCATTCTCATTCGCCTCCTCTCTTTCTTTATGTGCCTTCACCTTCTTCTCATTTTCCTTCCTTTCCCTCCGATCCTCCTCCTTCCCAATATCCTTTTTCGCATTACCTCTTGTTTTCTTCTCTTTCTCCTCCTTGTACTTAGCCATCTTCTTTGAGGTCTTCTGATTCTCCTCCTTTTTCTTATCACCTTCTTTTTTATTTTGCTTCTTTTTCTCTTTCATATTCATATTTTCATCTTTCGCTTCTTTTACCTTCACATTCTGTTTATTATCCACCTTTCCCAAAGTGCTATATTGTTTTTGATGACCTATCATGATTGGACCTTACTTATGTGATGAACTTCTCTCTCTGCAATACAATAGGAGATATATGCATATATTAGTATAATACTTCTGCAAAGGTAACAATGGTATAAACTACTACTCAAGTTTTACTCAAGAGCTGAATCTACATATGACACACTTTCCAAGTTTGTTTGCAATGGTCATTCGTAACTACATTAAATATTTTAAAGAACACTCCTACAGACCTGTGTTTACAAAACTAACAATCAACATAAATATTTATACTAAAGAGGTCACACACTGTGCACGTGACGTGTTTTAGGCGCGAAAATGGTCACACGATTGGTCACATGAGGGAGTGGGGCCGCCCGTTTTTGCAGAAAGGTCCCTGTCTCCCAGGGTGAATTGCAGATCGGTTCACGGAAACAGCAGGTACAACTACGGATGCGGCGACATGAGGTTCCACCCCTACTGCCAAGGCTCTGTCCCTGGCTACGGCATGGGTGTGAGCCAAGCACTAGCGGCGGCTCGTGCTGCAGGTGGTGAAGAAGTCGGGTGCCGCCCTATTTTCCGCAACAACCGGAGCTGGAAACGTCCAAATACATTTCAGTCAGGCGCCACCCATCAGACAAAATTTATCCCATATTTATATTTTAACACACAAGTACACATACATCAATGCTAGCTAGGAATATATAATTAAATAGAGAGTGGCCACATGCATATTTTGTGCTGCAGCCTAGCTAGCTACTTGCATATCTGTATATAACCATCAAGCTAGGCAATACAGTTTTGACACCCTGTCTCATCTATCCACTAACAGAACTCCATGTGCTCCCCATTTTTATCCTTTTTGAGCATTTGACAAAACAAATATTATTTTTTCTTGAAGAGATTAACAAATTCGATCATTCTGTTGTGCAGATTCAGTAAACCATGAAACATGCATATACTGCTTTGATATATTAATGGATGATTCAAATCTTCACCATCCTTGCATTGTGTTGAGACAAGAAAGGTATGGCCTAAACTAGCAACGAAACCCAACGACTATCACTGCAGGAAAGGTAGCATTACACTAATCGTCAATATTTTCTTTAATAGAAGTGAATACAGCATTAGGATCTATTATATAACAACAGAATAGTTTAAGAGGCCAGCAAATTCAGAAGAAGGATAAGTCAATCTTGTCAACATGCTGAAACCTCTAGTTACATCCCACAAGTTGATCTATGCTGAACTAAAACGTTCAGGAAGAACTACGAACATGGATACACCATTTCTTGTGGTGGAAGCAGTACAAAAGCAAGATATGCACCATCGATTTATAGAATCCTAAGCCGATTGAGAACCATAATTGTGCGAATGGGCTAAAGATTGAATTGCGCTAGCATAGATCGGATATACAGAACGTAGGGCTTACCAAGCGTAGTGAACCAATTGAGATCTCGATGGATCTTCAGAGTTCAGACGACCTCGCCAAGGGGCCTTCGATTCAAACGAGAGGACGAGATAAGAGATCGATCCGATTCAAATGGTTGGTTGTGGCGGCGGCGGATCCAGGGATTGTGCAAGATTTCGGGGTTATATATAAAGGGAAATGGGCAATGGGAAACCCTAGGTTATGAAGGGGATTGGGACATGGAGAAGAAAGGAAAGTACGGACTACATGCTTATCTTTTCCTGAATCCGGTAATTAGCCGCAGCAACAAACACATAATTCTTAATGTTAAGTTTTAACAACGATAGGATGGAACGGGTCTGCCTCCATCATCAATGACACTACATCAAAACGTCTATGCACGAATTATCACTCATGTGTGCGAGGTTTTGGGGCGAGGACGCTGGGGGTGATCATCAGGACGACCCTGTGGACGTGCAGCTTGATGTTGTATTCCTGGTCCAGGAGCTCAAACACGCACACGTCCCACTTCTCCAGGTTGTTTTCCATGGCCAGCGCGCCCCACCCAGCGCTGAACGCCACGCGGGGACACTCGCCGCCGGTGTACTCGTACCACACCTTCCACGGCTTCGCCTGCGGGTCCCACAGCATCATCTTCCTGCTCTCTTTGGGGAGGAATGCTTTCACGAACTTGTCCGGGATGATCTGCAGTTGCAGGTCGATCACAATCAGTCAGAGAGCAATGCAGTTTTAGAATATGTGTATCGAGAGATGAAATGAATTGATCAATTACCATGAAGTACGAGGCATAGACATCGTTGTGCTTCATTGCCTTGAGGGTGAAGGGCCTCTCGGATTTGAACCTCCGCGCCCTCTCCATGGCGTCTTCCTTCTCCCTTTGAGTTACTGGACGCCTCTGCGACGTTAATCCCGGCCTTCTTGTAACCTTGATGAGAACTAGTATAAAAAGTTGCAGACTATATATCAGGATGGTTCACTTCAAGTTTGTTCCAATTAGTACTAACAGGTTGGTTTACAGGAAGGATGAAAGGAATTAAGAAAAAAGATTTACCTCTGCCAGGTTGGTTTTCACCATTGCTCTTGTTGAACATCGGGACTTGATTCTGCTTACTATGTCTTTTACCAAAAGATTTGTGCCACGTGGTTAAGTCCGTGCACACGGATTCTGGAGCGAATACACCTGTATGAACTATATGCGGGCAAAGTTCATTAGCTCGATGTCAAGAGCATATAGATAGGAACCATTTTACAGTATAAGACCAGTGCTATATCTAGCTAGTAGAGTCAAGACTGACACAACATCTAAGCCATCTCAAGCCAATATATATATATATATATGTATATGTGTAAAACAAGTACTACTCATTTTGAAATCGATTCCCAATCATCGGAGGCTTCTTTCTTAGTTACCTGCCAAATTGTCACTTGATGCTGCTCCTTCAGAAGCTCTTTTAGATGCTGAAGCAGCAAACCTGGTATAAACAATTAAAGGAGCAGTAGAGCTTTTCCCCTCAGCCTTGGACTCCTTGGATGGACGACTGGTCAACTCTGCTTACAATCGATGTGCACACAGGTTAGCTAGATAACAAGACCCTATGAATCATTTCACAACATTTGGCCATCACAATAGTTAATTACAAATCAATCCATCGGACGGTTATTATTAATTACCTGCCAAATTGTCACTTGATGATGCTGCCTTAGAAGCTGAATCACCAGATGGAGACCTGATCTCCTCAGCATTGGACTTCTTGGGTGGACGATGCTCCGATTCTTCTTACAGTTCGATGTGCACACAGACAAAGGTTAGCTCGATAACAAGAGTATAAGAATCATTTTGCAGCATCAAGCCATCTCATACCAATATATACGTAAAAAGTACTATATGTACTAATTATTTTTAAATCGACCGATCGGAGGGTTCTACTTAATTACCTGCCAAACTGTCGCTTGATGCCGCTCCCTCAAAGGCTGGATCACCACATGGAGCTTCAGAGTTTTTCCCCTCCGCGGGCTTGGACTTGTTGGATCGGTCTAGTTCTGCCATGATATCATCAACCTTCCTGAACCTAGCCCTCTTCCCGACCACAAAACCATCGTCAGTCTTGCGTCGATCCTCCTGCTGTTGTTGCGCTGGTTCCAGCGCATCGTTCTCTGTTTTCCTCATTCTCCGGAGTTTCTGATAATGCATCTTCCTCTTCCTCGGCCTCTTCTTCTTCTGAAGCATCTTCTTCTTCTTCTGAAGCCTCATTTTGTGGTGTACTATCTGCACTCTGCATTGTTGCTCGTGAGCCCTTTCTCTTCCTCTCCGACCATGTCGACGTCCTTGCACTGCGGCTGGGCGAGAGACGCATACGGCGCCTCACAGGACGATGTCAAGAAAACCGTCACTGAGAACTGTGACTGCCCGTCGTAACGGAATACCAGCAGGCAGCCATACCCGACGCGATGGTCAGAGAGGAACTCCTTCCATCCACGCGTAAAGCATAGCTCCCCGGAGATTTTAGCCAGCTCCACGGGCCATTTATTCCCGCTTGGACCTCTCAGGGAAACCATTCCTGTACACTCTTCCAAGTATTTGTGGAATCCTACTGGAATTGTCTGCAACATATGTCGTCATATAAATTAATTAGTAATGGCTGAACATGTCGAGCACAACCCAAACATGCATATATGGCATTTAACCTTGCCATCCTATATTCCAATCCAAGCTTTCAGTCACTGCTCAATTGGCATTTTATTTTGCGGAAATGTTATATATGTCTCTTTTATTTACAATCTACATTTTTTATAAATACAAAAATATCAACTTTCATGAAGTAGTTTATATTTTGGATATGTTATCTCTTTTATCCTTCTCAATGGCAGAAAACATTGTATATTCCATGTTTCAAACATATCAATCACTAATTGAATAAAGAATCTATTGGGTGAAATGGACTATATGTATGCAATTTTAACTCTATCGAATTAGAGACCACCATTCTTAAAGTGAACCGCAATGGATAATAAAACCTTCACAACAATCATGCAAAATATGGTAGGTAAAAATGGAACAACTAAAATGAGTTAGTATCTTTTTTTGTAGTTATGAAGCAAGAAAACCTACCACGCATTCCAAAAATGAACAGGACATGAACGCCCTAAAGAAGTGAGGGCAATGTTTTTTGTCATTCTGGTCCTTCTCATCCCTTTCCTTCGACTCCTCTTCATCTTTATCATTCTCCTTCATTCCCTTCTGCTCATTTACCTCCTTTTGTTCCTCCTCTTTCTCTTTCTCAATTTCTCGCTGATCCTGCTCTTCTTTCTCATTCTCATTCTCCTCCTTTCTTTCCATATGTGACTTCACCTTCTTCTCATTTTCCTTTCTTTTCCTCTGATCCTCCCTCTCCTTCTCATCATCATCCTTCTTATCAACAACTCTCGTTTTCTTCTCTTTCTCCTCCTTGTACTTAGCCATCTTCCTCTTCGAGGAATTTTGCTTCTCCTCTGCCCTCTTATCACCTTCACCTTTACGTTTCTTCCTTTTCTCTTTCGTATTCATACTTTCATCTTCCTCTTCTTTTACCTTGGCATTTTGCTTATTATCTACCATGCCCATAGTGTTATACTGTTTTTGATGACGTACCATGAGTGGACCTTTACTTATGGCAGGTACTTCTCTCTCTGCAATACAATAGGAGATATATGATACATCAGCATAATACTTTTGCAATGGTAACAATGGCATATAATACCACTCAAGTTTCACTCGAGAGCTGAATCTACATACGAAATGCTTTCCAAGTATGGATTTTTGTTCTGACTATTCAACGATTAATCCAAACTGCATTAGTTATTTTCAAGAACACTCCTATAGAGTCCTTTTGTTACATATCTAACAACCAACATAAATATAATTTCCATATAAGCTCATCAAGGTAGAAAATAGAACACTATTTATCCCATATTTATATTCAAATATTGGACACACAAGTACACATCATACATCAATGCTAGGAATATATATAGACTGACCACACATGCATAATATTTTTGTCGAGGCACACTTGCACATTTGTATATATTCATCTAACTAGGCAATCCGGTTTTGATACCTTATCCGATATATCCACTAATAGACCTTCCTGTGCTCCGCATGTTTATCCTTCTAGAGAATTTGCCAAACAAATATTATTTTGTCTTGATGAGATTTACAAATTCGATGATTCCATTATGAAAATTTAGTAAACCAAGAAACATGCACATATTGTTTTCATATATTACCATCCTTGTCTTGAGACAAGAAAGGTATGACCTAACAAGCAACCCAACGGTTATCACAAGAGAAAAGGTGGCATTATACTAATCTGCAATATTTTAATAAAACTAAATATAACATTATGAATATAAAAAAATATTTTTCCTAGTGGGGTTCTTTCTTCCATATATATAGACCATTACATCATTCTTCCCACATGGCCAAATTTCCAATGCGACTATGACAACACCAACACCATTATTGTGTGCTTCACAAGAATCTATACCCCCCCTCAAAGTGAGAAGACGGATACGATCAATCTTATCAAGAAAAGCTCTAGTTATATCTCACATGTTGATCTATGCTCAACTAAAACATTTAGGAACAATGAACATGGATACACCCGTCCTTGTGTTGGGAAGAACAAAAGCATGGTGCACACTGTATTTATAGAATAATAAGGGAGACATAATCATACCAATGGGACAAAGATCTAACTACGCTAGCATAGATCGGATATGTCGTAGGGCTTACCAAGCGTCGTGAATCAATTTAAATCTTGATGGACCTGAATATCATACCTCTCCAAGGGCAGTCGATTCAACGGAGAAGCCGAGAGAAGAGATCGATCTGATTTAGATGAAGAACATCACGGTTGGTTGCGGCGGCGGCGCTCGATGGAATTTGAAAGATATTGGGGTTATATAGGGGGTTCGGAAAGGAGAAACCCTAGGTTTTGAAAGGGGTGGGACTTGGGAGAAGAAAAGAAAGTACATGCTTAATATTTCCAGGCCCGTCATCATCAGCGGGACAATATCAATCTCGATAGGCCCAATAACAGGCCCGCCAGTTTTTCTTTCACATTCCAATGGTAATACTTCTACCGAGGGTCTATTTTAGGCCTATTGGTCGAGGGTGTTCCGTAGAGGGTCAATCTATAGTATTTTTTATTCAAAATCATAAGGCCAAATAAGTTGATTTTTATTCATCTAGTATGTATTTTTAATTTTTACTATTGGTTGCTAAACTAAGTTGTATTTTAAAAAGCAAGCTTATTTTTATGACATTGTACAAAATATATTTGGATATGGGCCCGTGTTCTCCAGCATAAACTACAGAGGGTCGATCAAACCAATAGACGTTTTGTTGTATTTTCCCCATCGAATTTTTTTATTCATGTGTAAACGAGGAGATCAGTGAGAGTTATTTTTTGTGACACCATGGATTTTTGCCCTTTTTCAAAATTCCATTTGAATTTATTTGGAATTTGCCACTAGATTTCAATTTGAATGGCTCTTTGGACTCAAAAGCTTGGGAATATTTTTATTTTCTGTTCCCCAGCGAATAAAAGTTTTCAAAAACTTCTCCAAGATCATGCCATTCCAATCCTAGCCCAACCATAATTTATGTTTCATTTTATTATTCCTTTCCTATTAAAGGAATAAATTATCTTGCCCCTAGGTTATGAAGAAACCTATATTTCTGTCATTCGAAAAACTCCCAGAAAATTCTCATAAATCCTTTGTACCATATAAACCTTGAATATGTAAAAATATTCAAGATCCAATGCACATGATGAGCAGAGTATCCAAACCTAGTTTTTGGACAACATTTAGGTTTGAGAGGAACCTATTTCAAAATTTGTCCAACTATTCTGAAATTATTCCAGAACCTACACCTTACTATATCATTTGCACCCACAAAAATTCAGCTCCATATGCCCAACCAATTTTCCTCAATAATTCTCCAAAGCTTCTGCCCATCACAAAGCACTATGAAGGAAGTATATTCAAACAGTGCTCAAATGGTTTGAAATTTAACCAGTTCAATCACAACCTCATATAAACCCAACATGGCAATTCTCACACACAAGAAAACAAGACATTTGATCCCAGAAATTCAAAACCATTTCTGGACAACATAGTGCATTGTGAAAGAAGTGCTATCTGCACTTGTTTGCTTTCAGTAAACATTGATGGATAGATTCACCTTACCATCTTACCACCATACACCAAGATATAGATCATTTCACAAAGCCAATTTTCCCACAAGCAACCACAAGCACCTACTGACAGGAACACTTCCATGGCCATCAAATTTTATGCAAGACTGATATGATGAAACTATGGCCATATCCTGTCTCCTGGGCGTCAGATCGACGCTTTGGACAAACTTTGGTAGACCCCCGTGTCCTTAGGGCGACAAGACACGCGGTGATCACACTGTTGGCACGCCGTGGCCGCGCTCTGCGTGTCGGGTCACATCGACCCAGCCAGCTCCGGCGAGCCTGGCTTGTCCCCGAGTGCCAACGACCTACACACCATACACGTCGCTCCTCAAGACCCCTCTTCGCCTCCGACAGCATCCACCGCAGCATACGGCCACCAACCGCCGCTTATCCAAAATAGTGGCGCACTGTGGCTTACTGTGGCTGCTTCTCGCTTGGCCCTAGCACCGTTCCTATCCACTCTGACCTCTCCTGGCGCGTTGCACCATCCCACGACGGCCATCTCAACCCCCGCACCTCGCCAGCGCAACCGTGGCGGCTTTCGGCCATAGCCAGCCTCGCCGGGCTATAAAAGCCTTAGATCTCCTCACCACTCACTCTCCCTCTCCCCCAATCGACCCCCAAGCCCCATATACAGCGCCAGGAGCGCCTTCAGCCACAGATCGATCCGGCACTCCGCTGCTCGGCCACCACCACCTCCAGCACACTCCGGTGAACCCAATTCCATCCAGTCCCCCCCACCCCGCGCTCTTGGTGCTCCACTAGTTCTCCTAGACCTCTTGCCCGAGCGAATTGATGTCGGGAGGCTCACTTCCGTCGAAGCCCAACGCTTGCCGCCGTCAGAGAGGAAGGTACCGACGTCATCCGGCGACATCCTGATGAGCTACAGGTACAGGGAGGTTCGACTTCGACCAACCGATCCATCCCCACCATATCCGACCATCACCATGGGGAATCGTCGCCGGTGAGCTCACCCGCCCCTGTTTCCTCTCTCCCTTTAAATATGACAGTCAGGACCCACCCATCAGTCGCTCATAACTCTCCCGAAACTTTTTCTAGTGGAGGCGCATTCTCTTTTTACGCCAATGACGTGGCCCCTTTAGAAAAATCCGATTTAGCTATTTAAATTCATTTTTAAATCCCAGTTTGACCAAACTTTGACTAGCTCTATGTCTCAAACCGCAAGTCCAAATGAGCTCATTCTTTTTGCATTATTTTTATTTTGAGCTCCTTTATTCGTTGGTAAATTTTGGTAGTTTTATAATCTGTCCAGAATTTCTGGATAGATAAAATTGCTTTATGTGGTATTTACTTTTGCTTGTTAAAAATATTTGCAGAGAGAAATAGTAGGTGGCGAAGGCAAGGAGTATTTCTACACTCATTTGGAGCAAGGCAAGCCACACCCTCCATTTGCATGATGGCAATGCAATGCCATGGTTTTGAAATAATAATTTGGTTTAATTTGACAATATTAGAAAATGGTTTATTCATGTTTATTTTGATATGAACTCTTGACATGCTACTGCCATGCTAGTATTGTATTTGATATGATCAGTAGATACATATATAAAATGAAATGAAATGTTTGCTATTTCCCTTATGAAGTAGAAATAACATGGTTATGATATTCTTTGAAATGGTAAGTTCAATCACGCCATGTCTTGGATCATGTTTAAAAAGTAATATTGAAGGAATTGGTTTAAGTAAAATAAACTTGATGATATAACTAGATCATTAAAGGTGCACGTTGTTGCGCCCGTCCATTTTTACAATAGGATCATAGGTGTTGATGTAAATATATGTATAAATATATTGTTAATTACTGTCAAGGTATTACAGTGGATGATTCATTGCCAACCTATGGAGGTTAAGTAACAGTAAACTAAAATAATAACAATAATAAAAAGACATAGCTCCTCTGGACTTTTTAGCATTTGATTTTATAAAAAGCATGAGGCGGTCCTTCAGTTTCCTACAACAGGCTCTAGCATAAATAAGTGTAAGGGCCAATTACTTGTGTACAACACACACGAGTGTAGACCTTTAAGGAAAAACAATTTTGCTAAATAGATGGTCAAGCACAGTTTGTTCCGAATTTGTATATGATCAACGGAGCTATTCCATAAACACAACAAATCTTTGAGGGAAAAAATATATCATTTCAAGTGTAAAAGTACATCACAACACTTGACGATATTAAACGACCAAGATGGTGTTTATCAATAGTTGTGGCCTAAAACATTGAGAACCAACACATGTAACAAGAATTTCCTATGGCATTTTGCACTTTTTTCTCTTCCCAAGGACATCAGCACATATAGAGATCTATCTTTCAGTTGTAGCACTACATTACATTTTCTATTCTACACTTGAAAAGACCATACCAAAGCACTTTGTAAACTACAAAGTGAAAACAAGCTGTGAATTGTAGAGTGACAACAAGTCAAAAGAAAAATGGTTATGGCGTTGCAAATGAATTGTTCATGGGAAGTAGAACAATTGCACCACAATTTATAGTCCGTTACCTTCTCTGACAAGTCAACTAATCTAGATGACAACACAAATTCAGTTAAGATAATAACTTCAAAGCTTGCAAAAAACAACATTTCAGAAGACAAGTCACATTTAGGTTTGTTCATGCCTAACAATTGAAGTCAGTGTGCCTGCCTTTTCTGCAAATATAAGCAAGAATTACTGTAAATTATGTAAAAGGCTAAAAGCACATATGAATATTACAATCCATTGAACCAACTCAGCTACCTTAAAGCATCAACAAATGTATCAAGAACAAGCTGACCACACCTAGGTCTCACACTTTTCAGACAAAAATTTGGCGGTGAATTACTACTGTATCATTCTTAGGAAGCCGTGAAAGGTGTCATGGAAAGGGCACCCCAGATGAAAAAGCTGATAGATATGCACAGCAGGCCTGATGTTGTTGCTGCAAAACAATAAGAAGAGAAGCTGCAAAGGGTTGCCAACTCTTCCAGAAAACATACCCAGTTCAGCAAAGTGGCTTACTGATAAAACTTTATCTCTCTTAAGGTTTGCCGTAAATTTTGTCAATTAAAGGACATGAGTTTATAAAATATATGGAATAGCAGGAATTTATGTATGGATGTATGCTAGATGAAATTTAAAGAATATATGTTTTCATTAGAAATATGAGATGAGAATATTTATTGGTAATGAGAAAACATGACCGTTTTTTTAATTTGATTGAGAAGGAAAAGTTTTTATTCCGCGAGTTTAAAAATGAGCAGATAGAACATCATTCGGAAGAACCGATACAATTCTATTACCAAAATCCAGTCCAAAAAAGCACAATCCATTGGTGCAGCAGCATAGAACTACTGGGTGGCTTCAAAGTAAAATAGGGACAAGAAATTTGTGAGAAATCTAGAAGAAGCTATAATTTTACTGTCCTAGATTACCTGCTGGACTAAAGAGAGTACTCAAGTATGTTTCAGTTAAAACAGTTCTAACAGAAGTTCTGAAGCATGTATCCTAAATCTGTTCTCAGTATTGCCGACACTAGTGGAGAAACGGCCTTTAGTCCCGGTTGGGAAGGGCCTTTAGTCCCGATTCACCAACCGGGACTAATAAATCGGGACTAAAGGCCCCCACCCTTTAGTCCCGGTTGGCCACGACCCGGGACTAATAAATCGGGACTAAAGGCCCCCACCCTTTAGTCCCGGTTGGCCACGACCCGGGGCTAAATCCCTGCCACGTGGCCGGTAGCGTGCGCCGGGGGCTGGGGACCTTTAGTCCTGGTTGGTGACACCAACCGGGACTAAATCCCTGCCACGTGGCCGGCAGCGCGCGCCGGGGGGGGGGGGGACCTTTAGTCCCGGTTGGTGACACCAACCGGGACTAAAGGTTTAGGGGTTTAGGGGTTTAGGGTTTATTGTTTATTTTTCCTTTTCATTTTGTGTTTTCCATTTAATTCTTTCTCATTTCAAACATATTTTATGCTACTACATACTGTACATGTTATGCATATATAATAGAATTTCTCGTAGAACCAATCATATATCATAGAATTTCTCGTACGACCATGCATACACATATATATATACAATTTGGTATATACAATTTCTCCTACAATTTGCAGATCATTACATGCAGGCATTAGGTGAAATGGTATTCTCCGTCGGGAGATATGACCTGCTGAAGCAAAAATCCCGCCATTTCCTCTTGAAGTGCTCGTATGCGGTCCTTTGGTAGGAGCCTATCCCGCATCTCCACCATCTTCAAAGAAGAAGATCAATATGAATATATTAGTTGTGTGTATATATATTAGATCATGATAAAAAAATTGTGAATAGTGTTTACGTACCCAAAGATGTCTTGCATCTCCGCTCCTTTCGGTCATAAAGCGAATGTTCTCGCAAACGTAGTATGCACATAAATTAGTCCCCTTTTCCTGCCTCATACACTTTACGAGAATAGAATTCAATCAGATAATAATCAAGCATGATAATGGTATTGAAACTAGAATTAAAGAGATGCGCGGACGTAGCTAGTACTACTTAATTACCTTGGACCGTCGCCATTTCAGCTGTGGTTTCCATTCACCGACAACCTCTTTGATGAACGTTTTCCAAACCCTGCCCGGCAAAGAAAATGAATAAAGGAGTTATTAATTACTTGATATCAAGAAATGAACTAAAGAGGCCGACATAGTGCGATAATGATTGAAATTACCTGTCGAGCATCAAAAACAGGCGGATGTATTCTTCAGAGTCTTTACCTAGTGAGTCCAGTACTTCAACAGTTCCCTCGTCAACTCTAATGATTAGCAAGATCCAGTGGAATCTGCGCACACGTTTGTATAAGCGGGCATGCATAACTCATCAACTACACTTAACATCGAGTAAGCAAAAATAGAATTTGTAGTACAAGACAGTAACACTCACCTGAAGTTGTAAGGAAAAAGTATTTCTGGTCTGGTATTTAGTTCCTTCAAAAACATTAGCAAGCTATTCTCTGTGTCTTGTTTGTGGTTATTTAACACATTTTCATTAATGGTATTTGGGTCAATGAACCCAATGCCATAGACTCCATCTCTTTTCAATTCAAAAATCTTCATTCTGCATAATACCACACAAAAGAATATAGTGAGGATAATTACAGGCAATGAACGAGCTGAGCTAGAGACTTAAATTACAGAAAGAAATCACTTACAGACAATAGCAACTGACGAGAGATTTGTCGAGTGCGTCTTGATTGAATAACTGAAAATTTTCTAGAAATTCAATCCACACATCTTTTCCATGGAAGTAATGCTCTGGCTTGACTTTCACAATGAGGCTCTCTCGCCCGGCCTTTATTTCTCTCAGGTACCAGTCATGCAATCTGCGCATTTGCGTTGATAGAAGCTCCTCCTCGTCAGGCCTGACCAGAGGGTTCCCAGGGACATATTTCCATGCTAGTTCCTTCGGAACCATCGTGGGGACTTCCTTGATGCCTAGGAGTTGTTCAACAGTGATACCCATCTCTCTAGCCATCTCTCTATCAGCGTCGGTTACCGCCTTATCGGTACTCTCCTTGAGCGGGGGGATCGATTGCACTGCCTGTTCTCCGAGCTGGGGAACAGTTTTCCCGCTTTTATTACTACCTGTAAGGCTCGACTGCTGATTTTTTTGTTGATAATATGACTTGCTAATAGAGCGTTCATAGTCTGATCGCCTTTTCTCCACAGCCGGTTTAGCAAGATCCACAAAGTTTTGTACGACTTTCTCAGGTATTTTCTCCTTCGGCGGCGGGGGCGGTTTCGGTGCAAAATGGGCCTTCACTTGGGCATCCACGACCCCTTTGTTTTCCTCCTCAGTCATCTCGTAAGCTAACTTCTTTTTGGCAGGAGGCTCGGGTTTCTTCTTTGGTGCTCTCTTCCGCTTGGGAGTCGGCTCACGCGGCAGAGATCGATATCACGTACTCGCGCTGGGCTCCGTCTCGAGGTGGGGTGGATTCGGCTGACGCGGCGGAGATCGATATTGTAGAGTCATGCTACACTCCGTCTCGAGGTGGGTTGGAGTCGGTTGACGCGGTGGACTTGGAGGAGGAGTCGGTGGCCTTGGCACAGAGTTTGGAAACACGATGCATTCCTTTCTCCATACAATGAGACCATGTATGGCTTCTCCCAGTGTTTGGTCCCCTTGACCTCCAGGAAAGTCAAGCTCTAGTGAGTCATATCCCGACAGAACTTCATCCACCCCGACACGAGCATAGCCAGGTGGAATCGGATTGCCGTGGATGGTTGCTTCAGGTGCATTCTGTAAAGCAAAGCCATCCGCCACCTTCATGGATATGTTCTTCATTTTCATGTGTAGCTCACAAGTTGTCGTCTCTTGGATATCATCCACGGGATAGCGAGCCAGCAGTGCATCATCGGCCAAGACCCCTGTGGAACCCACGCTGCTTTTCGGCATAGATGGGATGGTACTATCCAATGCTGGATCTCGTTGCTCCTTCCACTGAGACGCCCTTTGCTAGCTAATTGTGTCGATCTGCTCCTGCTGCCGCATGAAAGCGCGTTCCAACTCCGCATTCTTTTATTCTACCTTTTGAAGCCGGTCTGCATCCTGCTTCTTCTGGTCTGCATCCTGCTTCTTCTTTCTCGCACGGCTTCTGTAAGTGTCGTTCCACTCCGCAAACCCCTCAACCCACGGAACAACGCCTTTGCCTCGTGTTCGTCCCGGGTGTTCAAGATTCTTGAGGGCGCGTGTAAGCTCGTCGTTCTCTCTCTCGGGCTGGAACGCCCCCGTTCGAGCCTCTTTTATTGCTTCAAGTAAAGCGTCCGAGGCTTCTTTAAGACTTGCCTGTTCAATAATCTCCCCTTTCTTTGGGTCCAACCTTCCTCCATGCGCATAAAACCAAGTCATGCACCTGTCGGGCCAACCCACTATTTTTGGAGTGACCCCTGCAGCAATCATCTTTTCCTCAGATTCATCCCACTTAGGCAACCCAGTCTTGTAGCCACCTGGCCCCAGAACATGGTGAAACTTTTTTTTCTCAGCATTTATCTTGTTTTTCCTCGACCGTTCCTTAGCTGCTTCCGATTCCTTGAACTCCACAAATAAGTCCCTGTGATCTTTTACCTTCTCTAGTGGTCCAGTGAATTCTGGAGTCTTCTTTTCTGCGTTGACGTAGTTGGCCCATAATCTTTTCTTCCAAGTCTGGAATTGTGTGGCCATCTTCTTAAGAGCACACTTCTTAACTTTCTCCCGTTGGAGATCTGTGAAACCCTCTGATAGGGTGAAATGTGACATGAGCGTATCCCAAAGCAGATTTTTTGCTCTTTTATCGACAAAACTAACTCCTCGATCTTCCTTTGGCTTATTCCATTCTTGAACGGTGATCGGGATTTGGTCCCTAACAATAACTCCGCATTGGCGTATAAATTTGTCCGCATTCTTTTTAGGAGCAATCAGTTCGCCATCTTCTTTGATTTCATCGATGTTGTACTTTATGCCATCGGGCAACTTTTTGGCCGGGCCTCGTACTACCCTTGTAGAAGATTTGCTCGAACCGGAGGGCTAAAAGAAGAAAGATTCGTTAATATATATATATATATATATATATATATATATATATATATATATATATATATATATATACACAAATCAATTAATACATGTAATGATCACCAGAGGCCTTATATATATATATATATACCTCGCCGGACTTTGTTAATTGAAGAACATTTCCTTCGCCATCATTGTTTGTGTGCCCTTCGTCTATTGGTTCTTCCTCAATTCCCTCACCGGACTTGTTCAGATATTGTGAGCCGTCATCTGGTTCAATCTCTGGGTTTTGGGAGCGTATCATGTCAAACATGATATCCTCTTGATCATGGTCGTCTCTGCCGCTATAGTCCATAGCTTAACTAATCCAGAAGAAAGATAAACCAATTTAGTATTCAAATTAGAATGCATTCAATAAGCAAAAACTAATACATTTCAAATAATCCAGTTAATGCATCATCGAATATTATCACTAATACATCTCGAATATTATCATATAACATCAGTAATACAGCTCGAATATTATCGAATAATCCAGTTGACTCGCGGTTCCTGTGGCGCGGGCGGTGGACACCCAAAGAGAAGGAACCATCACAGGATCATAGCTCGGGTGAGATCCCTGAAGAACCTGCCAGGTATTGGAGAACCGGACGTCCAACGCAACCATGTAGCAACGGACGTGCTCGTCCTCCTCCCTGACACGGCGACGTACCACCTCCTCGGGGGCCGGCTGCCTCCGCACCGATAGTGGCCCACGCGACCGCCACCAAATAAGCTCGGAGTCGACGACGGGAGCCCGATTCCTCACCAAGCTGCGCGCCCTGGAAGGTAGCACCTCCCAGTGCCAGCCTGGCGGAGCCCAGTCCCGGACATGGCGCCACTCAAGCAGGTTGTCGCCGCCGAGTCGACGACGAGGATGCGGGCCGGCATCGTCGACGTCGAGAACAAATTCTTATGAAAACAAATTCCTATGCAATAATTATCATTTTATTATGCTACTCATATTTAATAAACTTTTACAACTATAGTAGATGGGCAAATTTGAACAACATTTTATAGCATTGATCCAACCATTCTTTTTATAGAGAACCCACACTTGAACAACATTTCTATTCATCCATTTAACATCCATCTATCTAACATTTCTATTCATCCATCATTCTAATATACATCAATATAACATCTATCCATCTAACATTCATCCACACACAAAAATAGATAATAAATCCATCTAATTAACATTCATCTACACACAAAAAAATATGAACAAATTAAAAAAATGAAAAAAAAGATGAACAAAAGGAGGAGGAGAGGCTCACCAAGCGGTATCGTCGGGGCGGAGGGAGGCGGGGAGGACGCTGGAGATGGAGGGAGGCGTGCCGGTGGACGGAGGGAGGCGGGGAGGACGCCGGAGATGGAAGGAGGCACGTGGAGGAGCGGCGCCGGCGCGGGCTCGGGCCGCGGCGGCGCGTGGAGGAGCAGCGACGTCGGGCAGAGGATGGCGGCGCTGCCGGCGTCGGGCAGAGGGGGCGGCCCGCCATGAGAGGCGCGCTCTGGCGTCGGGCAGAGGCGGCAGAGGGGGCGGAGGCGCGCGTCGGCGAGGTAAGGCCGGCCGGGGAGCTGACGTCGAGGGCGCGGTCGGGCAGCCTGACGGCGTCGCGTGGAGGCCGGCGGCGGGAGCGGACGCGTCGAGGAGCAGCTGGTCGATCGGGCGAGGGAGAGGAAGATTTGGGGGAGAAGGGGGCAGTTTAAATACCCAGAGGCCTTTAGTCCCGGTGCGTGGCACCAACCGGGACTAAAGGGTCTTTAGTCCCGGTTGGTGCCACGCACCGGGCCTAAAGGCCTACCCTTTAGTCCCGGTTGCCACCACCAACCGGGACTAAAGGTCTGTTTTTGGCGGTCCAAATTACGGGCGGGAGAAGGACCTTTAGTCCCGGTTGGTGGTGGCAACCGGGACTAAAGGTGTTTTTCATGTTTTCTGTTTTTGTTTTTTGCTTTATTTTTTTACTTTTGTTTCTATTAATTAACAGGCAATATTTAAAGTTTTTGAGTGAATCTTTTTTGCTTTAGGTCACAAAAATTATAAATTTTTCTCTAGTGCGAGTAGTTTTCAAATTTGAATAGTTTAAATTTGAATTCTTTGAAATTTGTGTGAATCACTAGTTTGTGAATAACTATAGTTTAAACTTATTTCAACTCCAGACTTTTTGTGCATTCAATGTGCACCATTCAAAGCCACATCCTCAAATTTCAACCCTTTCTAACTTCATTTGCTATTTTTCATGCATTTAATGATGTTTTTGAGCTAAATGACCCTGAAATTGAAAAGCACTACAAATGAACTCTGAAAAGGTTGAAACTTGGCATGGTATCATCATTTCACCCACATAGCATGTGCTAAAAAGTTGAGAGGGTTACGGCAAAAACTGGATGCACTTCGTGTACAAACTGGACCATCTCCTTCGAAGTATCAAGGTTTCGGACGAAAACTCATCTGTTACAAAGGCATTTCATTTTTTTAACCTTATTTCAACTCCAGACTTTTTGTGCATTCAATATGCACCATTCAAAGCCACATCCTCAAATTTCAACCCTTTCTAACTTCATTTGCTATTTTTCATGCATTTAATGATTTTTTTGAGCTAAATGACCCTAAAATTGAAAAGCACTACAAATGAATCTCTGAAAAGGTTGAAACTTGGCATGGTATCATCATTTCACCCACATAGCATGTGCTAAAAAGTTGAGAGGGTTACGGCAAAAACTGGATGCACTTCGTGTACAAACTGGACTATCTCGGCTACTCACTAGAGAAGAAAGTGATGACGGTGAAGCCGATCACATCCCAGAGTGGGATCTTGGGGTATAAAACTTTTTCTTCGCGTGTGTCCCTTTGCGCCGTAACCATGGACAATCCATCATTTAACAGGATGCTTGGGTCAGTCTTCACTGTGAAGGGAGGAATTTCATGAATCTTTTCATAATCTTCTGACATGTCTGTCTTGTCCTCCACTCCCACGATGTTTCTTTTCCCTGAAAGAACTATGTGGAGCTTTGGCTCACCGTATGATGTATTCGCTTCCTTATCTTTCCTTTTTCTTGGTTTGGTAGACATGTCCTTCACATAGAAAACCTGCGCCACATCATTGGCTAGGACGAATGGTTCGTCTGTGTACCCAAGATTGTTGAGATCCACTGTTGTCATTCCGTACTGTGGGTCTACCCTTACCCCGCCTCCTGTCAGATTGACCCATTTGCACTGAAACAAAGGGACCTTAAACTCACGTCCATAGTCAAGTTCCCATATCTCCTCTATGTAACCATAATATGTGTCCTTTTCCCTATTGGTGTTTGTTGCATCAAAGAGGACACCACTGTTTTGGTTGGTGCTATTTTTATCTTGGGCGATCGTGTAAAAGGTATTCCCATTAATCTCGTACCCTTTGAAAGTCAATATAGTCGAAGATGGTGACTTGGCCAACAAGTACAGCTTATCTCCAACACTGTCGTCATTCATGAGATGTGTTTGCAACCAACCGCCGAAAGTCGCCATGTGTGTACATTTAATCCAGGGGTCAGACTGCTCCGGGTTCTTGGAGCGTACAATATCCATGTGTTCCTCGATATATGGAGCCACCAAGGTGGAATTTTGTAGACCTGTGTAGTGTGCTTGGGCCCAAGAATGCCCGTCCCTACATATTATTGAATCCTTTCCTAGCATGCCTTTTCCACTCAGTCTCCCCTCATGCCGCGATTCAGGAACACCAATCGGCTTAAGGTCAGGAATAAAGTCAACACAAAACTCAATAACCTCCTCTGTTTCATGGCCCTTGGAGATGCTTCCTTCTGGTCTAGCACGGTTATGAACATATTTCTTTAAAACTCCCATGAACCTCTCAAAGGGGAACATATTGTGTAGAAATACAGGACCCAGAATGGCAATCTCTTCGACTAGGTGAACTAGTACGTGCGTCATGATATTGAAGAAGGATGGTGGGAACACCAACTCGAAACTGACAAGACATTGCACCAAATCATTCTGTAACCTTGGTAGGATTTCTGGATCGATTACCTTCTGGGAAATTGCATTGAGGAATGCATATAGCTTCACAATGGCTAATCGAACATTTTCCGGTAGAAGCCCCCTCAATTGAACCGGAAGTAATTGCGTCATAATCACGTGGCAGTCATGAGACTTTAGGTTTTGGAATTTTTTCTCTGCCATATTTATTATTCCCTTTATATTCGACGAGAAGCCAGACGGGACCTTCATACTGAGCAGGCATTCAAAGAAGATTTCCTTCTCTTCTTTGGTAAGAGCGTAGCTGGCAGGACCTTGATACTGCTTTGGATGCATGCCGTCTTTTTCATGCATACGTTGCTGGTCCTCCCGTGCCTCCGGTGTATCTTTTGTCTTCCCATACACGCCCAAGAAGCCGAGCAGGTTCATGCAAAGATTCTTCGTCACGTGCATCACGTCGATTGCAGAGCGGACCTCTAGGACTTTCCAATAGGGTAGGTCCCAAAATATAGATTTCTTCTTCCACATGGGTGCGTGTCCGTCAGCGTCATTCGGAACAGATTGTCCGCCAGGACCCTTTCCAAAGATTGCTTTTAAATCCATGACCATATCAAGTATATGATCACCAGTACGGTGGTCAGGCTTCTTCCGGTGATCTGCCTCACCTTTGAAATGCTTGCCTTTCTTTCTTAAGAGATGCTTGATCGGAAGAAATCGACAATGTCCCACGTACACATTCTTCTTACATTTATCCAAATATATACTTTCGGTCTCATCTAAATAGTGCGTGCATGCGTGGTATCCCTTGTTTGTCTGTCCTGAAAGGTTACTAAGAGCAGTCCAATCATTGATGGTTACAAACAGCAATGCTCGTAGGTCAAATTCCTGCTGTTTGTGCTCATCCCACACACGTACACCTTTTATGTCCCACAGCTGTAAAAGTTCTTCAACTAATGGCCTTAGGTACACATCAATGTCGTTGCCGGGCTGCTTAGGGCCTTGGATGAGCACTGGCATCATAATGAACTTCCGCTTAATGCACAACCAAGGAGGAAGGTTATAGATACATAGAGTCACAGGCCAGGTGCTATGATTGCTGCTCTGCTCCCCAAAAGGATTAATGCCATCTGCACTTATACCAAACCATAAGTTCCTTGCGTCACCTGCAAACTCCGGCCACTTTCTCTCGATTTTTCTCCACTGTGACCCATCAGCGGGTACTCTCAACTTCCTGTCTTTCTTACGGTCTTCTTTGTGCCATCGCAACAACTTGGCATGCTCTTTGTTTTGGAACAAACGTTTCAACCGTGGTATTATAGGAGCATACCACATCACCTTGGCAGGAATCCTCTTCCTGGGGCGCTCGCCATCAACATCATCACCAGGGTCATCGCGGCTGATCTTATAGCGCAATGCACCGCATACCGGGCATGCATTCAAATTCTCGTACTCCTCACCGCGGTAGAGGATGCAGTCATTAGGGCATGCATGTATCTTCTGCACCTCTAATCCTATAGGGCAGACAGCCTTCTTTGCTTCGTATGTACTGTCGGGCAATTCGTTGTCCTTTGGAAGCATCTTCTTTAACATTTTCAGCAACTTTTCAAATCCCTTGTCAGATACACCATTCTCTGCCTTCCATTGCAGCAATTCCAGTGTGGTACCCAGCTTTTTCTTGTCATCTTCGCAATTTGGGTACAACAATTTTTTGTGATCCTCTAACATGCGTTGCAACTTCAACTTCTCCTTTTCACTTTCGCAGTTTCTCTTTGCATCAGCAATGGCCCGACCAAGATCATCAGCAGGCTCATCTGATGCCTCTTCTTCATCTTCTTCTTCTTCATTCTCTTCCCCCATTGTAGTACCATCGTATTTAGGGAACCCAGGATAGTTTTCATCATCCTCTTCTTCTTCATTCTCTTCCATTAGAACCCCTATTTCTCCGTGCTTGGTCCAACAGTTATAGCCGGACATGAAACCGGACGTAAACAGGTGGACGTGAATGACTTTTGAGCTAGAGTAATTCCTATCATTCTTACAGACACCACGTGGACAACACATAAAACCATTCCGCTTGTTTGCCTCAGCCGCACGCAGAAAACTATGCACGCCATTAATGAACTGGGGAGACCGTCGGTCATCGTACATCCATTGCCGACTCATCTTCATTAAACAACACCGAAAAGAACAAATTAATACAAGTTCATACATAAAGTTCATACACACTTATTCTCATAAAACAACATAAAACTATGTAGCTAAAGCATTTAAATGCAACAACAAATGCGATCAAAATCGCAACTAAGGTAATAATTGATCCAACAGCATAATGATACCAAGCCTCTTTATTAACGGCATATTTTGTAATCTTTCTAATCTTCAAGCGCATTGCATCCATCTTGATCTTGTGATCATCGACGACATCGGCAACATACAACTCCAATTTCATATTCTCTTCTTCAATTCTTTTCAATTTTTCTTTCAAATACTCATTTTCTTTTTCAACTAAATTTAACTTCTCGACAAGAGGGTCGGTTGCAATTTCTGGTTCACATACCTCCTAGATAAAAATATCTATGTCAACTTGATGGGCATAATTGTCATAAACACAAAATGCAACAAATAGTTATAAAAGAGAATATACCACATCCGAACCATAAACCGGACGAGGGCCGACGGGGACGGATATCAAAACCATGGCACTATGTATAACAAACAATCATACAAGTAAGAAAATTATACAAGTAACTATCTAAATCATACAAATAAGATTTTTTTCTATAAAAAGGATAAGAACAAGAGGCTCACCAAGGTGGTGCCGGCGACGGGATGGTGCGGGCGATCGACGGTGGTTAGGACGGGGACGGGAATTCACTAAGTAAACCACACCTACACATATGCAAACTAAGAAGTTAATTTGAGCTCAAATTGCATATAAATCAAATAAACTCCCACATAATTACTCCCAAACTAAAACCCACAAATCACTATACTTATAGAGCATTGCACGAGCTAATCTAGCAATGAGAGATGAAAGGACAAAGTTGCTAACCTTTGTGAATACTTGGATAGATGGGGTGCCTCAAATCTTGACAAATCTTGGCAAAAATGGAGGATGAGCTCGAGCAAGGGGAAGAGAACAGAGGAGAGAAAGGAGAAAACAGAGAAAGGAGAGCTTGGGCTCGGGCTGGACGAAGCACTATATATAGTGATATCATTAGTCCCGGTTGGTGATACCAACCGGGACTAAAGGGGCTCGCAGGGGCCCCAGCCTGACGCCAGCCTGCCACCACCCCTTTAGTCCCGGTTGGTAACACCAACGGGGACTAGAGGTCACAAATGAACCGGGACTAAAGCCTAGCCGTTGGAACCGGGACTAGTGGTCACATTAGTCTCGGTCCAAAACCCGACCGAGACTAATGCTCCGAACGAAAGGCCTGTTTTCTACTAGTGTGAGTGCATGGAGCAATATCTCACTCAAGAAGACACTGCCGGAAGCATATTAAGACTCCATCACGTGTTTCAGAAGATACATCCGTCTATTTAAACATGGCAATATAATCTGGAGATCATCAATTGTAAAACTTAATGCCATTCAGAGGACGAATATAAGATCAACCGAGGCTACTGCAGCACACAAACATGACTTGCTAGGTGAAATCCATATTGCATGTCTTGTTGATGTGCTCTCCTCGACCAAACAGACCAATCAATCCATGCTACGGTCCTGTTAAAACCTTCTAAACAAGAAATTAAGGTTGCACTTGCAAACAATCAGAATGTGGATCAAGTATCAAAACTGGATCCTCACAAACCATGCATCAAAATCGAACCTTAAGGGGGGATGAAGTACCTTCGTATTTTGTCGAGTAGTGAGGTGCGGTGGCACATAGGGGTGTGAAAATCCACCGCCTGTCAACTCCAGGGAAGAGTCCGGCGAGGCCCTCGCCGCCATCCGCAGAACCAACAAAAACTGAGCCTTGCATCGCTTTGCGCCACATCGATTAGTCAGGATCGCCTCACTTCACCCCGCATCCACCAGGCTACTTTTTCCTCTCATGATCTGACCGACTGGACCGAATCGAAGGTCAGCGGCTCCGTAAGAATCAGCCTCGAAGATTTACGCGTATTAGTTGACCTGAACCATGATGAGCACCACCTGCACAAATTTGAGATTGGTATTGGCACCTGAAATCCCATCCCCAACTGTAGCAAATTTTTGATGTGAGTGAGATGTAGAGCAGCAATGCTTGTAGGATGAAGGAGAGTGGCTGCGGCGATGCTGAGCTTCAAAAGTTACAACATCTCATCAGATCACCATATCCCTAATCAATTGAAAGTTTGAAACAACCACAAATACTGTAAAAAATATCAGGAGAAACATCATCACCTAACTGGCTGCACGCGGGATGGGGATTAGAGGAGAGGGAAAGGCTTGAGAGAGTGGCAAAACTCACGTCGTCACTGCCTCATCTTCCCCTACGCATCTCTCAGGGAGGGAGGGGGGCACGGAGCGGTGCCACAGAGCACGTCACCGCCACCGTCGCAGCTACTGGTCGAACGCGGAGGTGGTCGAGGAGTACGCAGCGAGGAGCGGCGAGCCAAAGAGAAGAGCGGCGGTGGCGGCGCACCCCGTCTCATGGCAGAGAGACGAGAGGTCGGGGGAGATTAGGGAATGCCATGTGGGAACCACGCAAGCGCTCAGCCTCGCTGTCCAAGGGGCCGGCCCCTTCGGCCCAACAACCCAAACAACCAGAACACACCGTTTTTTCCATCGGGGTAGCATCCCCTTAGGACAGCAGGCCCACGAGACCGAAAACGCGGTGCACAAATCAGATCGGACGGTCAGAAACGTCTAGACCGCAAAAACGGACGGCCAAAAACGCAAATCGCTGAGAGGGCTCAGTTTAGGCTCAATGACAAAAAACGCGGTGCAAAAATCAGATCGGACGGTCAGAAACGCAAATCCCTGAGAGGGCTCGGTTTAGGCTCAGTTTTACTGTCCTAAATTCCTTCATTCGTTGATCAAGTCATAGTGCCGCTGAACCGAACTTACCAGTGCAGTCACATTTGCCTTTATGGGAAGGCCCTAGCTTGGTCTATTGTTATGTCCTTTTATCGATGTCACCAAAAAGGAAATGTTATGCGTGCGTGCTACCCTGATCAGGTGGGTGGCGATAACCTTGGGAGCCTGGGTGGTTTGTTTGTCCATGAACCTGACAGGGATAGTTTAACCACGGATGTGGTAGTGCCAGTAGGTTACATAGGGCCCAGATTTCTCTCCCCCAGGACATGACCCGGAGGGCATTTCGGTGACACGGTAGAAGTGTCATAAGGTAGACGGGTTTTGCTGGAGCAGCACTGGTCCACCCCTCTGGGATGAGTCCCAAGGTATTGAATGAAGAGCTCCATAGTGTGGGTAAAGTGCACAACCTTTGCAGAGTTTAACAAACTATTCGAATAGCCGCGTCCACAGTATTGGCCACAATCTGTACAAGGTCACAGTATATGATCAACACTGATAATGATGGTGATCAGGAACGAAGCATGAAAATCAAAAAAATTCCTACGAAACACCCAAGATCTAATCTAGGAGATGCATAGCAAGGAGAGGGGAGTGTGTCTACATACCCTTGTAGACCGAAAGCGTTAATGTCGTAACGCGGTTGATGTAGTCGTACTCTTCACGATCCAATCGCGATCCAATCCGATCTAGTGCCGAACGGGCGGCACCTCCGAGATTATCACACGTTCAGCTCGATGGTTCCTCTCCTTCTTGATCCAGCAAGAGAGGGGGAGGAGGTAGATGAGATCGGAACCAGCACGGCGGTATGGTGGTGGTGGCAGCAGCGGAATTCCGGCAGGGCTTCGCCAAGCGCATACCAGAGGAGAGGTGGAAGGAGTTGGGAGCGACGGAGGGCAAGGGTGAAGGGGTGCAGCCCCCTGCGCCCCTCCCCACTATATATAGGGATGAGGGGGAGGGGGCGCCGGCTCTAGCCCCTCCTCCAAGGGAGGGGGCGGCGGCCCTAGTAGGTGGAGTGCCCCCCAAGTCAGGTGGGGCGCCTCCCATCCCTAGGGTTTGCCCACCCTAGGCGCATGGGCCTGGTGGGGGGCTGGTGCGCCTGGCCCAACTAGGCCAGGGCGCCCCCCTACAGCCCATGTGGGCCCCGGGGGCTAGTGGACCCCCCGGTGGACCCCCGGAACCCTTCGGTGACTCCGGTACACTGCCGGTATGCCCCTGAACTTTTCCGGCGACCAAAATAGGACTTCCCTTATATAAATCTTTACCTCCGGACCATTCCGGAGCTCCTCGTGATATCCAGGATCTCATCCGGGACTCCGAACAACCTTTGGACTTTCCACTGCTAATACCTCAATGCTACCCTAGCGCTATCGAACATTAAGTGTGCGACCCTACGGGTTCGGGAACATGTAGACATGACCGAGACACTTCTCCGGTCAATAATCAATAGCGGGATCTGTATACCCATATTGATTCCCACATGTCCAACGAAGATCTTTATCGGTTGAACCACGATGTCGAGGATTCAGTTAATCCCGTATGCAATTCCCTTTGTCCGGCGATATGTTACTTGCCCGAGATTCGATCGTCGGTATCTCCACACCTAGTTCAATCTCGTTACCGGCAAGTCTCTTTACTCGTTCCGTAATACAAGATCCCATGACTAACTCATTAGCCACATTGCTTGCAAGCTCTTTATGATATTGTATTACCAAGAGGGCCCAGAGATATCTCTCCATCATACGGAGCGACAAATCCCAGTCTCGATCCATGCAACCCAACAGACACCTTCGGAGATACCTATAGAGCACCTTTATGATCAACCTGTTACGAAGTGACGTTTGATAGCACACAAGGCATTCCTCTGGTATCCGGGAGTGACATGATCTCATGGTATAAGGAAAAGATACTTGACATGAAGAAAGCTGTAGCAAATAACTAAACGATCTGATGCTAAGCTTACGGTTGGGTCTTGTCCATCACATCACTCTCCTAATGATGTGATCCCGTTATCAAATGACAACTCATGTATATGGTTAGGAAACCTTAACCATCTTTGATTAACGAGCTAGTCTAGTAGAGGCTTACTAGGGACACGGTGTAGTTTATGTATTCACACATGTATTTAAGTTTCTGGTTCAATACAATTCTAGCATAAATAATAAACATTTATCATGAACGGGAAATATGATATTAACCATTTTATTATTGCCTCTAGGGCATATTTCCAATAGTGTCCCACTTGCAATAGAGTCAATAATCTAGTTTATATCATAATGAATCGAACACCCATGGAGTCTTGGTGATGATCATGTTTTGCTCGTGGAAGAGGTTTAGTCAATGGGTCTGCCACATTCAGATCCGTATGTACTTTGCAAAGTTCTATGTCTCGCTCCTTGATGTAATCACGGATGGAGTTGACGCGGCATTTGATGTTCTTGGTCTTCTTGTGAAACCTGGGCTCCTTGGCAATGGCAATAGCTCTAGTGTTGTCACAAAAGATAGTCATTGGATCCGATACACTAGGTATAACTCCTAGATCGAATATGAACTCCTTCATCCAGACTTCTTCTTGCGTTGCATCCGAAGCAGCTATATATTCCGCTTCACATGTAGATCCCACTTCGACGCTTTGCTTGGAACTACACCAACTGACTGCTCCACCATTCAATATAAATACATATCCGGTTTGAGACTTAGAGTCATCCGGATATGTGTCAAAGCTAGCATCGACGTAACCCTTTACGATGAGCTCTTCGTCACCTCCATAAATGAGAAACATGTCCTTAGTCCTCTTTAGGTGCTTAAAGATATTCTTGACCGCTGTCCAGTGATCTACGCCTGGATCACTTTGGTACCTCCCTGCCAGACTTATGGCAAGGCACACATCAGGTCTGGTACACAGCATGGCATACATTATAGAGCCTATGGCTGAGGCATAGGGGATGACTTTCATCCTTTCTCTTTCTTCTGTCATGGTCGGGCTTTGAGTCTTACTCAACTTCACACCTTGCAACACAGGCAAGAACCTTTTCTTTGACTGGTCTATTTTGAACTTCTTCAAAATCTTGTCAAGGTATGTGCTTTGTGAAAGTCCTATTAGGTGTCTTGATCTATCTCTATAGATTTTAATGCCTAATATGTAAGCAGCTTCACCTAGGTCTTTCATTGAAAAACTCTTGTTGAAATAACCTTTTATGCTTTCCAGAAATTCTATATCATTTCCAATCAACAATATGTCATCCACATATAATATTAGAAATGCTACAGAGCTCCCACTCTCTTTCTTGTAAATACAAGCTTCTCCGTAAGTTTGTATAAAACCAAAAGCTTTGATCACCTCATCAAAGCGTATATTCCAACTCCGAGATGCTTGCACCAGTCCATAGATGGATCGTTGGAGCTTGCATAGTTTGTTAGCACCTTTAGGATCGACAAAACCTTCCGGTTGCATCATATACAACTCTTCCTTAAGAAACCTATTAAGGAATGCTGTTTTGACGTCCATCTGCCAAATTTCATAATCATAAAATGCAGCAATTGCTAACATAATTCTGATAGACTTAAGCATCGCTACGGGTGAGAAAATCTCATTGTAGTCAACCCCTTGAACTTGTCGGAAACCCTTTGTGACAAGTCGAGCTTTATAGACGGTGACATTACCATCAGCCTCTGTCTTCTTCTTAAAGATCCATTTGTTCTCAATGGCTTGCCCATCATCGGGCAAATCCACAAAAGTCCATACTTTGTTCTCATACATGGATCCTATCTCGGATTTCATGGCCTCAAGCCATTTGTCGGAATCCGGGCTCATCATTGCTTCTTCATAGTTTGTAGGTTCGCCGTTGTCTAACAACATGACTTCCAGGACGGGATTACCGTACCACTCTGGTGCGGAACGTACCCTGGTCGACCTACGAAGTTCAGTAGTAACTTTATCTGAAGTTTCATGATCATCATCATTAGCTTCCTCTCCGGATGGTGTAGGCATCACGGGAACTTCTTTCTGTGATGTGCTACTTTCCAATTCGAGAGAAGGTACAATTACCTCATCAAGTTCTACTTTCCTCCCACTCAATTCTTTCGAGAGAAACTCATTCTCTAGAAAGGACCCATTCTTGGCAACAAAGATTTTGCCCTCGGATCTGTGATAAAAGGTATACCCAATGGTTTCTTTAGGGTATCCTATGAAGACGCACTTCTCCGCTTTGGGTTTGAGCTTATCAAGCTGAAGCCTCTTGACATAAGCGTCGCATCCCCAAACTTTAAGAAATGACAGCTTAGGTTTCTGGCCAAACCATAACTCATACGGTGTCGTCTCAACGGATTTAGACGGTGCCCTGTTTGAAGTGAATGTGGCTGTCTCTAACGCATAACCCCAAAACGATAGTGGCAAATTGGTAAGAGACATCATAGAACGCACCATATCCAATAGAGTATGATTACGACGTTCGGACACACCATTACGTTGTGGTGTTCCAGGTGGCGTGAGCTGTGAAACAATTGCACATTGTCTTAAATGCATACCAAACTCATAGCTCAAATATTCACCTCCATGATCAGATCATAGAAATTTAATGATTCTCTAGTTCACTCTAAAACTCCTTGAAATTTTCAAATGTTTCAGACTTGTGTTTCATTGAGTAAATATACCCATATCTACTCAAATCATCTGTGAAGGTAAGAAAATAACGATATCCACCGCGTGCTTCTACACTCATCGAACCGCATACATCGATATGTATTATTTCCAACAAGTCACTTGCCCGCTCCATTGTTCCGGAAAACGGGGTTTTAGTCATCTTGCCCATGAGGCATGGTTCACATGTCTCAAATGATTCATAATCAAGAGATTCCAAAAGTCCATTAGCATGGAGTTTCTTCATGCGCTTTACACCAATATGACCTAAGCGGCAGTGCCACAAGTATGTGGTACTATCATCATTAACTCTGCATCTTTTGGCATCGACATTATGAATATGTGTATCACTACGATCGAGATTCAACAGAAATAAACCATTCACCAAGGGTGCATGACCATAAAAGATATTATCCATATAAATAGAACAACCATTATTCTCTGACTTAAATGAATAACCGTCTCGCAATAAACAAGATCCAGATATAATGTTCATGCTTAACATAGGCACCAAATAACAATTATTCAGGTTCAAAACTAATCCCGAAGGTAAATGTAGAGGGAGCGTGCCGACGGCGATCACATCAACCTTGGAACCATTTCCGACGCGCATCCTCACCTCGTCCTTAGCTAGTCTCCATTTATTCCGTAGCTCCTGTTTCGAGTTACAAATATTAGCAACCGAACCAGTATCAAATACCCAGGCGCTACTAGCGAGCACTAGTAAGGTACACATCAATAACATGTATATCAAATATACCTTTGTTGATGTTGCCAGCCTTCTTATCTTCCATGTACTTTGGGCAGTTCCGCTTCCAGTGACCATTCCCCTAGCAATAGAAGCACTCGGTCTCAGGTTTCGGTCCAGCCTTGGGTTTCTTCACGGAAGTGGCAGCTGGCTTGCCATTCTTCTTGAAGTTCCCTTTCTTTCCCTTGCCTTTCTTCTTGAAACCGGTGGTCTTATTGACCATCAACACTTGATGCTCTTTCTTGATTTCTACCTCCGCGGCCTTAAGCATCGCGAAGAGCTCAAGGATCGTTTTCTCCATCCCTTGCATATTATAGTTCATCACAAAGCCTTTGCAGCTCGGTGGCAGTCACTGGAGAACTCTGTCAATCACTACTTCATCCGGAAGATTAACTCCCAACTGATTCAAGCGGTTGTAGTACCCTGAAATTTTGAGTACATGCTCACTAACGTAGCTGTTCTCCTCCATCTTACAGCTTAAGAACTTGTCGGAGGTGTCATACCTCTCAACCCAGGCATGAGCCTGAAATACCAATTTCAGCTCTTGGAACATCTCATATGCTCCGTGGTGCTCAAAACGCCTTTGGAGCCCCTGTTCTAAGCCGTAAAGCACGGCGCGCTGTTAGGACCCCGATCCTAAGTCACACCAATCTAGCATGTAACACATCATATCACTTTGCAGCCTCACGCATGGCAACCCACGGCTGCCACCTTTACCTTGGTCGGGACCGTTTGCGTCTTTTGGCTCACGTATATGACTATGTCGCTAGCATCCATATGACAAAGAACCCGGGCCGACATGACTAGTCGTAAACCAAGGTGGCACAAACTTACAGGGACAGGCATACATGACCCAGCAATGCACGTGTTGGTCATCAGCATGTGCAACTGAGTCGTAGCAAACTACAAGGACTCCAGTAAAACACCGTGTGACATTTCCCCGAAGGGACAGACACAGGAGCAAAGAAGGACACATGCCGGTCAATCCATGTGTTCCGGAGCAGGGCTCAGTGGAAGCACTAGGAGGCATTTCCACATAAGAAAGGCTACCAAGAATAAACAACTAGGTGTCGGATCCCACACATACCAAGTATTTCAATAACATACACACAATGTGCTCGATATGTGTAGATACAACATGGCATCACAACAAAACTCTACGACTCAAAGTATTTATTTAAGAGGCTCCGAAGAGCCATACATAACATGATATTACAAACATGGGTCCCATGACCCAGCATACAAAGTCATACAAGCAACGGAAGCATAAACCTGTCTAAGTACAAACAGCTGAAAGAAAGTAGGCTAGAAAGCCTGTCTATCTACAAGACCCTCCAAAGGAGCCAGACCTCTGTCTGGGATTCCCAAGCAAATCGGTCAACGTCGAACTCATCGCAGGAATCTAAAGTGAGACTAGAGTCTCCTCTGCAAAACATAAATTAAGAAAACGTCAGTACAAATGTACTCAGCAAGACTTACAACAGAACTAACTACATATGCATAAGTGTCAACAATGGGGTTGTGGAGTTTAACTGCAGCAAGCCAGCTTTGACTCAGTGGCTACCCTGAACTATGACTACCAGTATTTTCCTTGAGGTGAGAAAGCGCACACGAGTCCACATATTCACCATAATAGTACACCACTATGGATCCGCTCCTGTCTCCCTATGATAAGGCCATCCATAGCACTCACGCTTGTCTTGCGCATTTTAGAGTATCAACTTCAAGTTATCTATGAACCATATAAGTCTTCCAACTAGACCATATCCGCGGTCGCGGCTATTCGAATAGATCTTTAATAAACCCTGCAGGGGTGTACTTCTTCACACACGCTCTCACCACTTACCACCATGTACACGTCATGTATCTCGGCAACCTTCAAGCGGAAGCTCCTGACTAACCACACAAGACTCTAGTCCAGGTTTATCGCCTATTTGAGTCCACTCCGCAAGGATGTCCGGCCGAAGTTTCCAATACGGCCCCAAACGATGAGTGCAGGGTTCCCAAGAGCACCATTCGGGTGTCACTTGGTACACCGTGCCTCATGTCTCTACCGCATCATATCCCACCCCTAGGGTCAGCGCTACGCACGGCCCCCAACACATATCCTACAAACACCAGAAACTAGTTGCAACTCTTGGACAAAGATCAAGGCGATTAATAAGTTGAGAGGGTCCATGGGTTTTGGGCCCAATGCATGGTAGTAGCTAGTCTTGGATCACAAACATGGAACTCAGTTCCTGAGGACGGTTTCAATGAGACAACCCACCATGTACTCCTACATGGCCTCTCATCGCTACCTTTACCAAATCGTGTTCACACACTTAGCTCTCACACAGTAGGACATGTTCACCACCATTCCAATCCATCCCGGATGAATCAGACTTGACACAACTCTAAGCATAGCAGGCATAACAACAAGCATGAATGAGTAGGCACATCATGGCTCAAACAACTCCTACTCATGCTAGAGGGTTTCAATTATTTACTGTGGCAAAGACAGGTCATGCAGAGGAATGGGTTCAACTACCGGAACATGTAACAGTTGAATCGTTGTTGTCCTAGTGTAGTAAAAGAGAGCAAGAGCGAGAGAGTGGGATTGTATCGGAATGCTCAATGGGGGTTTGCTTGCCGGGCACTTCTAAAGATGATACTGCACTTCATCAGTGTCAATGATCACTACGTCAGAACCATCTGCTACCGAGAGGGGACAAACACCGGCAAGCAGAGATTGAACACAATCAATGCAATGCAACAATATGATGCATGATCATGACATGGCAACATGCTGTGATTTGGGCTAATGCAACTAGCAATGATTTAAATGAAGTTGGTTTGAACCCAAGGTTCAAATTCAAACCCCACATAAGACATTTCAAATGCCATTTATTCAAATTGTCATATACAGTAGCTTTAAGTTGTTCAAACATGCATGGAAATGCCATAAACAGATTCTTCATATTTTTCTGATAATTTTTTATATATAAATTATTTCAATATGAGTTACGATTGATTTACTATGATTTTTTGAAGATTAAACAATTTTCTGGAATTTCTAAATCATTTCCGAAATAAGAAAAACCAGAAAAGGTTTTATGACGTCAGCACTGCATCAGGCTTGCGTCAGCAAGTCAACACAGTCAAAATTGACAGCGGGGTCCACATGTCATAGGCACACTGACTAAATAGGGGTTAAATTAATTCTAAACGAATAGTTAGCTGGTTAATTAGTGATGTGGGCCCACCAGTCAGTGTCACATGTGGGTAATTAGTGGGTGGATTAGGCCCTAATGAAGTGCCACGTCAGCCGGCCAGAACTTGGCCGCCGGCGACCATCCAGCGCGGCGGCGTCCACTCGGTACGGCGCTACAAGCATTGGATGGGGCGCTGCTTGGCCCTACGGGCAGCTGGCGCTCGTGCACATCCAGGGGACGAGTTAGGGGGGCGCAGGGTGGTCGGAAAGTGGCCGGCGGTGATGTTTGGCGGCGGCCGGAGCTCGGCTAGCATGGGCTAGGCGCTGGGGTGTGGGAACGACAGCGGGAAGGGAGGGGGAAGAAGCGGAAGCTCACGAGGCGCTCAGAGGACGGCTCAGCTCACGAGGCGCTCGGAGGACGGCTCAGCTCGCTCGGGGTGGCCCTGACGACACCGGAACAGCGACGGCGATCTCGGGCATCCGAGGATGAAGACGACGGCGATGGCGGCTTCACTGGGTGTCCGAGCTCATGGAACTCGGCGGGGAGAGGTGGCGGAGGATGGCGGAGATGCTGGACATGACGGCGAGGCAAAACGATGGCGGTGGACGCGCGGGCAGCGAGCGGCCGCGACGATGGCTCTCGGTCTCGCTTGGGGACGAGAGAAAGAGAAGGGGAGGAGGTCCAGGGAGAGAGGGGAGGGACAGAGGGGACCGCGGGGCATCTCCTGGTGCGAAGAGATAGGCACGGGTAGGAGAGGAAGCAGGCTGGGAGGTGGCCACGGCGAGAGCGCGCGCGTGGACACGCCTCTGCCTACTGGCAGAGGTTGAAGACAACCGCTTCGGTCTGGTGGGTTGGGCCGGCTTCTGTGGTAAGGTAAGTGGCCCAGGTAAGGTTCCTCTCTCTCTCCTTTTTCTGTTTCTTTCTGTTTTCTATTTTCTTTCCTCTGTTTTGATTTAGTAAAAATACTAAATCATTTTTATAAATCCTGAAAATATTTGTGGGCAGTAACTGAATTATTTCAGACGCCCTCAACAATTTTCAGAATTATTGGACCATTTAAAATATCTATAGGATTTAAATGCCCCAATTCAAATACAATATGGTTTAATTCAAAAATCCAGAATGTCCAAGAAATATGTGCATCATTTTTGGCAGAGGTTTTCACCTTTATCAAAAATTATGAACTTTTCCACAGGGCATTTTGGGTTCATTGAAAAGATTTAAATTTGAACCTAGTTGAAATAATTATCTGCTAGGGTTTGATCATCCCCATTTCAAATTCATTTGAATTTTAAACATGATGACATGATGATCATGCAATTATTTACAATCAATTCTAGGGCTATGAGAACTCACCCCCACTAAACAAGAATCTCGTCCCGAGATTCAAGACGTGAGGTGAGAGGAAGGGAGGTCACGGAACTGACACAGTCTTCATGATTCAGTTGCCCTCCTCGAAGATGCTAATTCATTGCATCATGTTGATCTTGACATCTTTGCCTTTGAGAGCTTCACCCAACACGATGACGACAGAAGGAGCTCTACAGGAATTGATCTTCTCGAAGATCGAGCAACTCAAGATCAACTCATGGAGTGAGACATCATACATCTCTCGAGCTGAGACATAAAACAGACATCAGTAATGATGGAAGAGGGCAGATGACAAGGTTCAATTTGGTAGGCAGCAATTCCACGCTTAGGTAAGATGGTGCACGGTTTCAACGTAGCGAGGAGTTAATTGCCATGATTCCATGACGGGGCACCCTAGGGAAGGTGACTCGTAGAATTATTCCCTTAAGTGGCAAAAAGAATTACTTTTGATACATAGATCATTGAAACTCTTTATACCAGCCTAAGGCAAATCACAAACGATCGGTTGGAGGAGTTCGAAAGAATGGTATACTCGGACTAGAATGGATGATGTGGACTACCTTGTTGAAGACAACGCAATGGATGATTTTTGCTTATCATCGGAAATGGATGGGACCCATGGTAAGACCAATTTTGAAGATGATCCTGAATTGCAATTACTAAGAAGGCAGCCCATGGGTAATTGGCACAATGGCGGTGCAAGCTGGGAACAAAATGCAAATGCTGGGAATGATTCTAGTAACTGGGGAGAAGGCTCAACAGTAGAGAATGATTCCACTAATTGAATGGCTATAGAATAATCGATAAAACTGAGGGCACATTCCAATTAAGGCCGATGATAAAACCTAGTGCCTGAGTGTGCTCTCAAGAACTTGAGCATTTCCATATTCATCAGGGTTTTACCAGCAACTATGCCAAGATCCTGGTACACCTCATACTACCATGATGAATAGTGATGGAGGATGCAGATGCAAAGGAAGACAACACATTCTCAGATTTCACCCTGGCTAAGCCTAAAGAATGAAATCTGGATGATCGACCGAGAGACATTGAGCACTCCGCTTCTAATGTTCTCCTTGATGTACTAGATACCACGATCTTGCTTAGAGGCATCATCGATATGGTCATCATGTAAGGGTCGGACTTCAGGAGCACAAAGAATCCATAGGGAACAACTTCTAGAATAAGTCATATGAAGTCCTCATGGAGAGTGGCCAAATTTTTGATTCAAGATACTAGAATAATAGGTCTCCCGGCTAGGTGTGTTAGCCACAACATCACTTTACCGGTTAGGAAGACCAATGTTATAATTCTTGGGAAATGTTCCAACCATCATATATGCCTGAGATTCAGATCTGGTTGGTGACAAGATGCTTCAGACTCAGCATGTCCGGGAGAAGGTTTGCAACACAAATCGACGAGATGACGTTGCGAGGCTCTCAGGCAATGAACTATAGAGGCAAGCTCCAAAAACATGAGCTGGTTTGCAAAATACATGTGAACAGAATGTCCATGACAATCGTGTCCACATGGAAATCTTACAACAAAACACTACCGAGTTCTGGTTGGGAACCATCGTTAATGATATCGAAGTCTCCGCGCGGAAGTCTAAAGTGTTAACTTTAGAACAGACTCCTTTATCTTGAACAATTCAATCAGTGGCTTGGTGTGCTAGGGAATACATATGGGATGGAGATGATCAGTCTACCAATCCACAGAATACTTAGCACATTCATGACTGACTTGGGATGATTCCAATGGAAGCAAAACAAACCTTCTCAAATTCACGGCGGCAACTTGCATCAAATGCACATGAACTTAGAGGAAGTCACTTCTTACATCAAACATATACTTCATGGCTAGCACAAAGATAATGTTTACGAAAGTTTCCAATACTAGCTTGGTATTCAACAAAATCATGGAGAAGATAAGAATGTTGCCGATGGGCTCAACAACAATTCATCTAGGTTTCCCTATAGATGGAATTCCGCAATTAGCTGAACACAGTGATAGCATTGGTCAGACCCAAAAGAATATAATGGTGCATACTTGAGGAACAACCACAAGTAAGACAACATTACAAAAATCGTTGGTTCTGATTTTGATTTGACGATAGCCCATACTCAAATCAAAGCTTGGGTAAGACAATAGATCCAGCAATTGGTCACGGAGATCAATCGATGAAGATATCATCTTTCTTCAACACACTCACAAGAGATATCCCTTCGGAATGAACTAAGTCAGATAAAGCTTTTATCTTCCAACTATCCAAGCTGTTGTTTAACTTATCCAGCTAGTTCAGGGGTATCCAACACAGATTCTTGGAGAAGGGGTGGTTTAGAAGAAAACCAACTTGATCACGAACTCAACATAACGGTCAGGGGACAACCTGGTAATACTTCCGAGAAGATATTCGGAACGTCACAAACCACCGATATGTTATGAAGCTCAAGAACAATCTTGCTTTTTAGGTCAAGACGATATGATCAAAAGAGCAAGGGATTAACACAATTCTAACTCATTGAACAAAGAGTGCACCAGGGAAAATGGACTAGGTAGCACAATCAATCTTAGAATGATGATTCAATAACCATCACACTAAGAATGAAATTATTGTCCACTAACTACCGAGCAACGGAATTGCTAGGAGTATTGATTTCACACATCACGGTTCACTTGTCGGCATTCCAGTTGCAACGACACGGAGACCGAGAAATAAATGATGATGGCGAGAAGTTTCACTATATCAAGAATTCATAAGATGGTGTGCAATTCCTATGACATTCTTGACATGAAAGAGGGTAACACTCCAGGGTAGAGTAGACTATAGGCCGGATTGGCATTTTGATCTGCGGAATACAACTGTTTGACCCAATCCTAGATATGGATTAGGTGCTGGAGTTTGTTTCTCCTAGTCGTTCTGGAATAGAATGGCTTGACAGACCACAAGAATAATAGGCATCGGTGAACACGAATGCACAACTACGCTTGACTATCAATTAATAGACGAAGATCGAAACACAGTGAAGAGGGACAACTCAAAGAAACACATGATTTTCTGAGTTGTGGATGCATAGGTTAACATGTCAAACAAGGCTTAACTTATTTCTTCCGGATAACCCATGCAGAAAGATAGGATTGGCAGAGTCACAATTATAGAATGGAGAACTCATCAAGAGCACTCTTGTTGTGATCTATTGGTTCAAACGAGCTTCTGCCAAGGATGGTTCATGGTATTTGGAAGAATGATATACCACGGACCTCGAGGACCATCACAAAAGTTACTAATAACCTAAGGGAATGAGCAAACACTATCAACGGGAATGAGCAGGTCGAATCTTGGGTCCAAGAACCCAGGAATAGAATACCTACTAACTAAATAACATCACGAGATGCTTTCGAGAATGGTGGCCAGAATCATCACACTGGGAGCACAAAACATGGCTAGATCACTAGGTGGTTCTCTAAGATACCCTGGTGTCCTAATAACTTCAACATATATGTCGAGGCAACAGAGTACCTCAACACACCAAATAGTGTGGTTAATCTGGCCTAAAAGGACATCGGAACAGAGAGGAAAGATTTGCAAATGCACCAGACTACTTAGAACCTTGGATAACTCGGACAGCATCACGGCTGTATCGGCATGAATATGAGGCAACCTGCAAGACAACTGACAACACAACAAATGGATCCTATGGATAACACCGATCCATGAAGACAACACCTATTCTATAAGTCTCCAGCATAGTAACTCGTCATCCTGATAGATAGATGAGTAAGCCTAGTTTCTTAACCCCGTAGAAAAGAAGAGGGTGACTCAGAATCAGAGGGACATGGGATAAGGAGTAAAAAGAGCCTTACGTTCCCTTCCACAATCAATTCCCCTAAATAACTAAAGCATTTCTAGACTCAACTTCGACCAGTTTGGCTTCGTAATCCTACAGGCAGTCAGGCTATGATACCAAAGCTGTCAGGACCCCGATCCTAAGTCACACCGATCTAGCATGTAACACGTCATATCACTTTGCGGCCTCATGCACGGTAACCCACGGCTGCCACCTTTACCTTGGCCGGAACCGTTTGCGTCTTTTGGCTCATGTATATGACTATGTCGCTAGCATCCTTATGACAAAGAACCCGGGCCGACATGACTAGTCGTAAACCAAGGTGGCACAAACTTATAGGGACAGGCATACATGACCCAGCAATGCACGTGTCGGTCATCGGCGTGTGCAACCGAGTCGTAGCAAGCTACAAGGACTCCAGTAAAACACCGCACGACATTTCCCCGAAGGGACAAACACAGGAGCAAAGAAGGACACATGCCGGTCAATCCATGTGTTCCGGAGCAGGGCTCAGTGGAAGCACTAGGAGGCATTTCCCCATAAGAAAGGCTACCAAGAATAAACAACTAGGTGTCGGATCCCACACATACCAAGTATTTCAATAACATACACACAATATGCTCTATATGTGCAGATACAACATGGCATCACAACAAAACTCTATGACTCAAAGTATTTATTTAAGAGGCTCCGAAGAGCCATACATAATATGATATTACAAACATGGGTCCCATGACCCAGCATACAAAGTCATACAAGCAACGGAAGCATAAACCTGTCTGAGTACAGACAGCTGAAAGAAAGTAGGCTAGAAAGCCTGTCTATCTACAAGACCCTCCAAAGGAGCCAGACCTCTGTCTGGGATTCCCAAGCTAATCGGTCAACTTCAAACTCATTGCAGGAATCTAAAGTGAGACTGGAGTCTCCTCTGCAAAACATAAATTAAGCAAACATGAGTACAAATGTACTCAGCAAGACTTACATCTGAACTAACTACATATGCATCAGTGTCAACAATGGGGTTGTGGAGTTTAACTGCAGCAAGCCAGCTTTGACTCAGTGGCTACCCTGAACTACGACTACCAGTATTTTCCTTGAGGTGAGAAAGAGCACACGAGTCCACATATTCACCATAACAATACACCACTATGGATCCGCACCCGTCTCCCTACGAGAAGGCCATCCATAGCACTCACGCTTGTCTTGCGCATTTTAGAGTATCCACTTCAAGTTATCTATGAACCATATAAGTCTTCCAAGTAGTCCATATCTGCGGACACGGCTATTCGAATAGATCTTTAATAACCCTGCAGGGGTGTACTTCTTCACACACGCTCTCACCACATACCACCATGTACACGTCATGTATCTCGGCAACCTTCAAGCAGAAGCCTGGCGAGGGTGTCGGCCGCGACCTGACTAACCACACAAGAATCTAGTCCAGGTTTATCGCCTATTTGAGTCCACTCCGCAAGGAAGTCCGGCCGAAGTTTCCAGTACAGCCCCAAACGATGAGTGCAGGCTTCCCAAGAGCACCATTCGGATGTCACTTGGTACTCCATGCCTCGTGTCTCTACCGCAACATAGCCCACCCCTAGGGTCACTGCTATGCACGGCCCCCAACACATATCCTACAAACACCAGAAACTAGTTGCAACTCCTAGATAGAGATCAAGGCGATTAATAAGTCGAGAGGGTCCATGGGTTTCGGGCCCAATGCATGGTAGTAGCTGATCTTGGATCACAAACACGGAACTCAGTTCCTGAGGACGGTTTCAATGAGACAACCCACCATGTACTCCTACATGGCCTCTCATCGCTACCTTTACCAAATCGTGTTCACACACTTAGCTCTCAAACAGTAGGACATGTTCACCACCATTCCAATCCATCCCGGATGAATCAGACCTGACACAACTCTAACATAGCAGGCATAACAACAAGCATGAATGAGTAGGCACATCATGGCTCAAACAACTCCTACTCATGCTAGAGGATTTCAACTATTTACTGTGGGAAAGACAGGTCATGCCGCGGAATGGGTTCAACTACCGCAACATGTAACAGTTGAATCATTGTTGTCCTAATGCAGTAAAAGAGAGCAAGAGCGAGAGAGTGGGATTGTATCGGAATGCTCAATGGGGGTTTGCTTGCCTGGCACTTTTGAAGATGATACTGCACTTCATCAATGTCAACGATCACTACGTCGGAACTGTCTGCTACCGAGAGGGGACAAACACCGGCAAACAGAGATTGAACACAATCAATGCAATGCAACAATATGATGCATGATCATGACATGGCAACATGCTGTGATTTGGGCTAATGCAGCTAGCAACGACTTAAATGAAGTTGGTTTGAGCCCAAGGTTCAAATTCAAACCCTACATAAGACATTTCAAATGCCATTTAATCAAATTGTCATATACAGTAGCTTTAAGTTGTTCAAACATGCATGGAAATGCCATAAACAGATTCTTCATATTTTTCTGATAATTTTTCATATATAAATTATTTCAATCTGAGTTACGATTGATTTACTATGATTTTTTGAAGTTTAAACAATTTTCTAGAATTTCTAAATCATTTCTGAAATAAGAAAAACCAAAAAAGATTTTATGATCTCAGCACTGCATCAGGCTAGCGTCAGCAAGTCAACACAGTCAAAACTAACTGCGGGGTCCACATGTCATAGGCACATTGACTAAATAGGGTTTAAATTAATTCTAAACGAATAGTTAGCTGGTTAATTAGTGATGTGGGCCCACCAGTCAGTGTCACATGTGGGTAATTAGTGGGTGGATTAGGCCCTAATGAAGTGCCATGTCAGCCGGACGAAACTTGGCCGCCGGCGACCATCCAGCGCGGCGGCGTCCGCTCGGGACGGCGCTACAGGCATTGGATGGGGTGTTGCTTGGCCCTACGGGCAGCTGGCGCTCGTGCGCATCCAGGGGACGAGTCAGGGGGGCGTGGGGTGGCCGAAAAGTGGCCGGCAACGATGTTTGGCGGCGGCCGGAGCTCGGCTAGCACGGGCTAGGCGCTGGGGTGTGGGAACGATAGCGGAAAGGGAGGGGGAAGAAGCGAAAGCTCACGAGGCGCTCGGAGGACAGCTCAGGTCGCTCGGGGTGGCCCTGACGATGCCGGAACAGCGACGACGATCTCGGGCATCCGAGGATGAAGACGACGGCGATGCGGCTTCACAGGGTGTCCGAACTCGTGGAACTCGGCGGGGAGAGGTGGCGGAGGATGGTGGAGATGCTGGACATGACGGCGAGGCAAAACGACGGCGGTGGACGCGCGGGCAGCGAGCGGCGGCGATGACGGCTCTCGGTCTCGCTTGGGGACGAGAGAAAGAGAAGGGAAGGAGGTCCAGGGAGAGAGGGGAGGGACAGAGGGGACCGCGGGGCATCTCCTGGCGCGAAGAGATAGGCACGGGGAGGAGAGGAAGCAGGCAGGGAGGTGGCCACGACGAGAGCGCGCGCGTCGACACGCCTCTGCCTACTGGCAGAGGTTGAAGACGACTGCTTCGGTCTGGTGGGTTGGGCCGGCTTCTGTGGTAAGGTAAGTGGCCCAGGTAAGGTTCCTCTCTCTCTCTCTCCTTTTTCTATTTCTTGCTGTTTTCTATTTTCTTTCCTCTGTTTTGATTTAGTAAAAATACTAAATCATTTTTATAAATCCTGAAAATAATTGTGGGCAGTAACTGAATTATTTCAGAGGCCCTCAACAATTTTCAGAATTATTGGACCATTTAAAATATCTATAGGATTTAAATGCCCCAATTCAAATACAATATGGTTTAATTCAAAAATCCAGAATGTCCTAGAAATATGTGCATCATTTTTGGCAAATGTTTTCACCTTTATCAAAAATTATGAACTTTTCCTCAGGGCATTTTGGGTTCATTGAAAAGATTTAAATTTGAACCTAGTTGAAATAATTATCTACTAGGGTTTGATCATCCCCATTTCAAATTCATTTGAATTTTAAACATGATGATCATGCAACTATTTACAATCAATTCTAGGGCTATGACACGCACTGAACTATCGTGTAGTCATCATTCCTTGTTTGCCAGACGTTCATAGCGTCCAGATTTGCGGGAGCGGGTGGATCACCTAGCGGTGCATCAAGGACATAAAATTTCTGTGCAGCAGTGAGGATAATCCTCAGATTACAGACCCAGTCCGCATAGTTGCTACGTATTAAAATTCATGATAATCCTCAGATTACAGACCATCATCTTCCAACTTTTCTTTCTCTAGGAACGCATTAAAATTCAGGGGAGCTACAGCGTGAGCCACTGATCTACAACATTAATTTGCAAAGACAATTAGACTAAATTCATGATAATTGGTTCTTCTAATCAAATTACTAAAGAACTCCCACTTAAATCAACATCGCTCAAGTTGTCTAAGTGTTACATGATCCACATCAACTGACCCATGTCCGATCATCAAGTGAGATGGGGCAGTCATCAATGGTGAACATCTCCATGTTGATCATATCTACTATATGAATCATGTTCGAGCTTTTGGTCCTCCGTGCTCCGAGGCCATGTCTGTACAAGCTAGGCTCATCAAGTTTAACCCAAGTATTCTGCATGTGTAAAACTGGCTTACACCCGTTGTATGCGAACGTAGAGTCTATCACACCCGATCATCACGAGGTGCTTCGAAACGACAAACTTTCGCAACGGTGCATACTTAGGGAGAACACATTTTATCTTGAAATTATGTGAAGGGATCATCTTATAATGCTACCGTCGTCCTAAGCAAAATAAGATGCATAAAAAGGATAAACATCACATGCAATCAATATATGTGACATGGTATGGCCATTATCATCTCGTGCTTTTGATCTCCATATCCAAAGCACCAGCATGATCTTCATCGTCACCGGCATGAAACCATGATCTCCATCATCGTGTCGTCATGTGGTTGTCTCCGCCAACTATTGCTTCTACCACTATTGCTAACGCATAGCGATAAAGTAATGCAATTACATGGCGGTTAATAGTTGACACGCAGGTCATACAATAAATTAAAGACAACCCTATGGCTCCTGCCGGTTGCTGTACTCATCGACATGCAAGTCGTGAACCTATTACAAAACATGATCATCTCATACATCAACATATATCACATCACATTTTGGCCATACCACATCACAACATGCCCTGCAAAAACAAGTTAGACATCCTCTACTTTGTTGTTGCAAATTTTATGTGGCTGCTATGGTGACGGTGTCCTGGATTAGGGGGTGCTAACCGGGCCGACCCGTCTCCTCGGTTGGGCCGATGTACCCCCGTACGTGACCAAGATGGACTCCGGAGGCTGTACGTGGGAGGCATGATCAACGCTGTCTCTGCCGAAGACTTGCAGTACACTTCAAGATTTGTCCAGCCGCCTTATTCCTAGATACCGACATTGTAACCCTAGATACCCTCCCTTGCGTGTATATAAGCCATAGGGTTTAGCCCGTAGGGGGGACAAGATACGCAACATTGCTTACCTAGCCATAGGAGTTAGACTCATATTACGATCTCGAGGTAGATCAACACTGTACTCAATACATCTTCATCAATATAACAGAAGTAGGACGTAGGGTTTAACCTCCATTAAGAGGGCCCGAATCTGGGTAAAACATCGTCTCCATTGTCTCTGTTACCATTGATCCCAAATCCGCAGCTCGGGACCCCCTACCCCGAGGTCTGCCGGTTTTTACACTGACACTGGTGCTTTCATTGAGAGTTCCGCTACGCGATCACCAGAAGGGTCGATGGCTCACCTACGGATCAATCACACCAATGGCTGTCGGGACGTCTACGTCCCCGGTCACCTCTTCGTCTTTGGTAGCATGATGTTCTGCGCCGATTCGACGGGACACCTAACTTCTGTCAAAAACTACATCCCAGGACGGGTCATAACTTTCGGTAGCCTTGAGTACACTGCCGATTCCCGCGGCGAACTCATCCTATCGGCATGGATGCCCGGCTTGATCGAAAGCTCGGCCGGTTCTGGATGCCTCGACTCCAGAGCCGAACTCTGTCTTGACATCTTTTGAGATTACTGACGCCGCCACTCCGGCTGATCTCTCCCCGACCACTAGTCCGGAAAGAGATCCGGCTCCCACTCCCGAAGAGATATCGACGCCGGAGTTGATTTTGAAACAAAACTCCGAAGTATGTTCACTCCGAAGACGCACCTGGTCACACACCGAATGTGCTTCGAATCAGCCCTGCCTATGGTGCTTCCATGGATCCCGAAGAGTTATCTCACCTTGATGAGATGCTTTGACGCATCCAGAGCATGTCCATCTCGGACGGCAAGACTTCGGTCTACGATCAAATCGGACTTAAAGCCGACGATAGGGAAATTTACATCCCACCCACCACCCACCTAGTCACCATGATCGATGATTTAACCGACGTGTTGGACTACGGCGAACCCTCAGATATGGAGGAGGACGCCGACGGCCCCATCGAGAACACCTTGCCCCCGGTCAATGCGGGCAAGTGGACCGCCACATCCACCTATGATGTCTACATGGTGGACACCCCCAAATCCCCTCCAAGACGCCGGTGATGGCGCCGAAGGGGAAATAATGGGGAACCCAGTGGCAATGATGCAACAGCCAATAATGGCAACGAGGAGGACGGCGACGCCGATAATAATGAGGAGGACATTCAAGCCTCCCCACTAAGGAACGACACACCAGACCAACCTCTTGTGGACTCCGATCCCGATGACCTCTTCGAAGGGGCCGACGACAATTACATGCTGGAGTCCGAGGAGGACGACAGCCTCGGTACCGAGGACTTCATCGTCCCCGAGGAACCCTTCGAACAAGAACGCTTCCGGCGCCGCCTTGTTGCGACGGCCCGGAGCTTAAAACGCAAGCAGCAGCAGCTGCAGGAAAATACCGACGCGCTAAATGAAAAGTGGGTTGAAGTGCTCTCCACCGAGCAGGATATGGAGAACCGACGCCATAGTGCGTTGAAGTCTTACCCACGCAGGCGCCTCCTACCAGAATTTGATGAAGAACTCGCTGACGACCTCGATCGGCCCCCTAGAGGCCGGGACAGGCCAAGACGAGAAGACCCCGGGGAACGGCCACCTGCACGCCGTCATGGCAAGGACCCCGTGGATTACATAGATCCTCACGACGCGAGACATCGTATTAAGGAAAAACAGGCTCCCCCTCGGCCATCTACAGGTCAAGGGGACGTGCGCCCGCCGGGCCGGACGGCTACGATGCCTGGATGGACAGGAACGGCCGCGCCCGCGATCAAGCCTACTCACAATTTTCTCCCGACCTCCAACGAGATGCTCTTCAGTCCCGAGGTCCGGCTCACCCAATCTGCTTCACAGAGAGGGTAATGGAACATCAATTCCCGGAAGGGTTTAAACCCATCAATATAGATTCATACGATGGCACCACAGACCCAGCAGTTTGGATCAAGGATTTTCTCTTACATATACACATGGCCAAAGGAGATGATCTCCATGCCATTAAATACCTGCCTCTCAAGCTCAAGGGGCCGGCGAGGCATTGGCTCAATAGCCTCCCACCTAATTCTATTGGCAGCTGGGAAGCCCTAGAAGATCCTTTTCGAGTGAACTTCCAGGGCACGTATGTTCGACTTCCGGACACCAATGACCTCAGCCGTGTCACCCAGCAGCCCGGCGAATCAGCTCAGAAGTTCTGGAACAGGTTTCTCACCAAAAAGAACCAGATCATAGACTGCTCCGAAGCCGAGGCCATCGCTGCGTTTAAAACTAATATTCGAGATGAATGGTTGGCTCGACAACTCGGCCAGGACAAGCCGAGAACTATGGCTGCCCTGACCTCACTGATGACCTGCTTTTGCGCGGGAGAAGATAGCTGGCTCGCCCGAAGTACTCACAACGGCGAGGCAGGCACCTCGGAAACTCGCGACGCCAATGGAAAGCCAAAGCGCAATAAAAACAAGCGCAGGTATAAAAATGGCGGAAGCGATACTGAAGACGCTGCGGTCAACGCAGGGTTCACAGGACCTAAATCCGGGCAGAAAAGAAAACCCTATAAAGGGAATAAAGACGGACCTAGCCAGCTTGACAGACTCTTGGACCGCCCATGCGGGATTCACGGTACCTAGGAAAAACCAGCAACCCACACTAACAGGAACTGCTGTGTGTTTAAGCAAGCCGGCAAGATAGCGGCAGAGGGTCAAAATAAAACCCAACACCGCAACGACGATGAGGATGAACCTCGGCAGCCCAGTAATGGAGGGCAGAAGAAGTTTCCCAATGAGGTAACAGAGGTCAATATGATCTATGCCACCCACATCCCTAAGAGGGAGCGGAAACGTGCACTTCGGGACGTATACGCGCTGGAGCCAGTCGCCCCGAAGTATAACCCATGGTCGGCCTACCCGATCACCTTCGACAAGCACGATCATCCGACCAGCATTAGGCATGGCGGAAGCACTCGTTCTGGACCCTATTGTTGATGGTTATCATCTCACACGCGTCCTGATGGACGGGGGAAGCAGTCTTAACCTCATCTACGAGGACACGGTTCGGAAGATGGGCATTGACTCATCTCGGATAAAGCCGAGCTCTACCACCTTTAAAGGTGTCATCCCGGGCATCGAAGCCTGTTGTACCGGGATAGTCACCCTCGAGGTAGTCTTCGGTTCGCCCGAGAACTTCAGAAGCGAGGAGTTAATCTTCGACATTGTACCCTTCCGGAGTGGATACCATGCGCTCTTAGGACGCACGGCCTTTGCACGCTTCAACGCAGTCCCCCATTACGCCTACCTCAAGCTCAAAATGCCGGGACCCAACGGTGTCATCACGGTCAATGGTAACATCGAGCGTTCACTCCAGACAGAGGAACAGACCGCGGCTTTTGCAGCCGAGGTCCAAGCGTCCGAGGAGGCAGCCCGCAGCGATAAATGTGCTGCTCGCTCTTTGAAGCAAGCCCGGGCTGCACAAGTCGACCTTGGCCAGCTACCCCCGCACCCGAAATGGGGATGCGGGCTCCTCGCGTGCCCTAGCTGCGGACACTACGTCCCCAGGGTGCACAACTTCGCACTCAAAATTCTCTGGGACGCCGAGGAGCCAATACAACTACCCACGCGTAACGCGCGGATCAACCACGCGAGGACAAGGCTTAGCGCCCCTGCATAGACAGGCATCTATAAAAGAAGTAGCCGAGCATCACTACGTCTCTGTGGCCTTAACCACAGAACGATGCCGGTAAATACATCCCTTTGAGGAACTCGGCTATCAAACACTTCGAGTGTATAAAGGGCCAGTCAGGCATCAGCCTTCGCAAATCAGCTGTCATTAATCAAGAGCGATCCGTTCAACAGTTCGGAAACGCAGACGTGCGGCAGGCTTCGGTCCGGATCCTTTAAATCCATTGGTAATTATCCGACCTGTTTTTCCTCTTTCTTCCTTACTATTCACATTGTACTCTTTCAATTACTCTCGTCACAACTGGGATTGTGCATGATTGACACTATGATATAAAGAAACCGTGCCCTTTCAAGGTCTTTATCCTATTTCTTTATCAGCATAGCTCCGGGACGAGGAAGTATTTCAAAAAAAGGTGCAATTGTATAAAGAAAGTCCGATGTATTTGGCGTCCCAGATTTTTGGCCTTATATGCATCAGTTTTGAACCTTGATTTTGGTCAATAGTTGGGTTGCCCGGCTCCTATGTGTACCCCTTACGTTCCCGATGTATTCGGCTAAGGGCGTAACGGGAGAACCACTGCGATTGCGCTGCCAGGTTAATTGGCATGGCGCCTCAGTGGAGAAAGCTGAAAATTGACTATCTGGGTAAGCGCAAACTGGTCTGCCATCCGGTGACCGTGTCAAGCGATGTGACGATAGAGATCACCCGTGTCAAATGAAGGGCTTTTATTTCTAGCCGAAGTGTGCCATGGCCTCGACCTCGGCCGCGTTGGCCGCACACTCCCTACACCGGGGGCTGGTCCTTAGCCCCCACAGTCAAACTCCAATGACTAAATGAAAGATGTCAAGCCACTATAGTCCGATTACCTAGTTCCTTTAAGTCATTGACCGCCTCCGGGTACCGAGACGTCGGCCAAGGGTCAGATATGCCTTAAGGAGCACCCTCTGTATAACCTACACTGGGGCTGAAGCCGACGACTGGCCACTCTCATTTTGAATAGTCATATTGGAGGCACAATTGAATTATAAAATAAAAACACATAGAATTTCAAGCCATCTTCATTCAAGCACAGGATAAAGTCTTTACATTATACACTTCGGCATTCCGATGCATCACCTAAAAATACAGAGTATCCTTGGGGCACATGGCCTCAGTTGCCCGAGCTCCTGCCTCAACCTCGGCAAAGAACTGCTCGGCGGTCCGCGGCTTATCGGTAGGAGGGCCAGCGGCACACGTCTCCGCGTCCACCTTGCGGAAGTGAGTCTTCACGCAAGCGTATGCCCTTCGCGCCCCTTCGAAGCATGCGGACCTCTTCCAGCGCTCCACGCAGGGCATGGCATTTTGGAGACGGGCCGCCAGGCCGAAGAGACTCTTCGGCATGGCTTTGGCAGGCCACAAAGCGACGCAGAGGTCCTGGAGTGCCGGCCTTGTTATACGGAACAGCTCGACCAGCTGCTTCACTCGATGATTCAGCAGCTGCCCAGACGGCGACCCCGGGAATTGACCCGAGAAGGCTTTCTCCGCCTCATGGCCTGCCAGTTGACCGAAGTATGCCACCGCATCCTCCGCGCTCTGCGGGAGATCCTTGAAGACCTCTGTGGAACGCCATCATTGGGTGAGCTCGACACACCCTTTGCTGCCAAATGCACACTGCAGCAAGAATTTCTTACCCGAGGGGATTTGCTTCACTTGCTGGAGCATCTCGCGATCCGCTCGGGCCGAGGTCTTGAGCTCGGCGTGGGCGTGTTGCAGCTTCTCGAGCTCCTCCTTCGACCACTGCCCCTCCTCCTGAAGTTTGTCGCGTGCTTCGAACATGCCCTTCAGGGTCTCCTCTACTTCTAGCACCCGTGCCTGGTGCTTCTCTCCGTCCGCCTTCTCAGCAGCCCGGGCCTTCTCGGCCATGGCGGCAGCATTCTCCTGCTGCCACACTTCTTTCCGCGCTCTGTCAAGCTCGGCCTTGAGCATCTCCAGCTCCGCTGTCAACACAGTTCGGCCTTAGTTGTTTTCCTTCACACACCTATAGCAAATATGCACGGCAAGTTTCAACTTGCTTACCTTGAGACTGCTCAAGTTTCCGGTTCATCTCCGCCATCGCTTCGGAGATGGAGTCCGGGGTCAAGGTTGCAACCTGGAACATAACGGATCCTTATTATAAAGGGAATCATTAAGATCACTCACTGGCTCCTACTACGTCAAGCGATCCCGATGCCGGTTTCTTGAAACCGACTTCGGGCTCGGGGGCTACTCACTCACTATGCCGTTTAAAAGGCTATACTCTTATGTCCTCGAACAAAACTTACAAAAACAAAAAGCTTAAATAAACAACATGAAATACACATAAAGCGTACCTCGAAACCTGCTACGAGGTTCTTAAAAACCTCATGCAGGCCGGCCCCTGCGGACCGGTAGCCTTGCAGCGCCATGCCTATCAAGGCACGGGGCTCCTCCTTAATGGAAAAGCCCTTCAGGGCGTCCTCCATCTCCTCGGTCCATCCCGCGCTGGCCCGTCCTTGGACAGGGGGCTCGGGTGGAGGGAGGACCTCGGGTTCCTCCATCCAAGCAGCCTCCGCCTGGGATGGTAGTGCCGAGGTAGATGCCGGCTGGGCCAGTGATTGGCCTAGCCCTACTTCGATGACCTCGGGGTGTCCCGTCCCTAGGTCTTGTTGGGCCGAGGAATTGACCTCGGCCATGATCGCCACCTCGTCGGTCCCCGTCAAGTTGACGTCGGGGACCAGGGTGGATGTCGCCTCCCCTAGCCCGTCATGCTTCGGGGGAGAAGCGGCAAGCTCTGGAGTTCCGCTGGCGGATGGCAGCCCGCTCGAAGAGCCACTGGGAATTACCCTCGGTGGACTGCGTGTGAAAGGTTATTACTATAAGATCTCCCTTACTGAAAAAAGTGACTCAAGGAAAGACGATAGAGACAAGGGCCTACCCTCGAGGTGTCGGTTTCTTCCTCCCCATTGCGAGGGGGTTTTCCTCTGAGTCACCGGAGAGCTCGGCCCTCTCCGATGACTTGTTGGCGGTCTCGGATGAGGCTCGCCTCGGCCTGTTTGAGCCCTTCGGCGGCATGACCACGTCGGCGTCTTCTATCGCCAACCTCTTCCCCTTCGGGAGGGGGAATCTCCTCCTCGCCCTCCTCGGCGCCGTCGTCTTGAGCGGCGGAGGTGTGGGTCAATTCTAACCGAGTGACCGAGGTCCCCCTGGTCCGAGCACTAGACCTCCCTGTCTGGGGCTTCATCCCTTTGGAGGCCACCACATGTGGCTCCTCGGTCAGAAGCGCTGAGAGCAGGGGAGTTGGGGGTTGCTCCGGCAGTGGGGCTAGGCATCGTACCCCTTTTACCCAGGCCGACCACTTCTGCAAAATGTCAAAACACAACGATTTGAGTAAAAACTTTCATCCTCGATAGAATTAACCAAGCATAGAGATTGAAGGGCAAAATTACTTACCGGGGGGGCTTCATAGCCGTGCTCGAGGCCGCGGTCCTCTCCCGCCTGGGGGATCTTATCCTTGGCCAGCTTCATGAGCTTTGTCCACATGGTGGCCAAGGTGGAGCGGAAGAAGGTGTTGATGGTGTCCATGTCTTCGGGCTTTTGTGCCCACATCGGTTTAGCCCAAAACTGGAGGGGAAGTATACGGCGGTTGAGCATGACATTGATGACGTCGGCCAGCTCAGCCTTCCCCGTCGTGGACCACCACAGGATCCTATCGATCAGGGTCTCCACCTCTTCCGACTTCCCCCAAGCAACGCCCTTCTCCTTCCAGGACTTGAGTTTCTTGGGTGGCCCGGCCGAGAAGGCCGGGACTTCGGTTTGAGTAGGGGTAAGAGGTTCAGTGATATAAAACCACTCCCTCTGCCATTCCTTCACCGTTTCGATGAAGGTTCCTTTGAACCAGATGGCCCCCTGGTTCTTGCTGATCATGGCTCCCCCACACTCTGCGAGATTCTGTCCGCTGGATTTCGGTTTGATCCCGAAGAGCTTCAGCCACAGGCCGATGTGTGGCTCACAGCGGAGGAAAGCCTCACAAACCGTTATGAAAGCGGCGAGGTGGAGAACGGAGTTAGGGGCCAGATGGTGGAAATCTAACCCGTAATAGTACATTACCCCGCGCACGAAGGGGTGCAGCGGGAACCCCAGGCCTCGGATGAGGTGGGGGATGAAGACCACCCGTTCCCCGGCGTTGGGAGCGGGCACCAGCTGGTTGGCCTCTGGAGCGCGGGCAGCGATGGTGGGGGCTAGATACCCCGCGTCGCGCAGCTCGGCGATAGTCGCCGCTATCACCGTGGAGCCGCCCCAGTGCCCCTTGAGGGTGTCGGCCATGGCTAGTTGAGAAGCTGAGCTCGCGAAAAAGGCGGGCGTGCTAGTTGGATCTGGGCGCTGGAGCTAGACGGCGTAACAGTAGGGAAGGAATGGGAGCGTGCGTCGTTGCGCTGTTCTCCCTTTTGTTCTTATAGACCTGTAAAAGGCAAGAGTCCCCCTGCTGCGCCGATAAATTCGCGGCCATTATCAAAAATGCCTTTGAAACATACGGGGGGAAACAAAATCTTGATGATATCCCAAAGAAAGCGGGCATGATCTCTGTTTCGAAGGGACGTGCCAGTAAACAAGTTGCCTCGAACCACGATTTAGGGATGAGGCAGTAACTGCTCGACCCATCATGGGGTAAGCCTCTCCGCTAAAGTTGTCAGACAGGGTTGGATTGTTCATACCTGTACGACTAGCCTTCGAGGCTAAGATACTTACACCCCTCGGGCAGGGTACCAGCTCGGTTGGATCATGGATATCGATGCCCTGTCAAAAAGAATCCAAAATGTAAACTGGAACTCGTCTGTCAAGCCAAAGACTCCAGATCCGAAGTGATATCTGTTGACCATCGTCCTCGGCATAGAAGACTAGTTTAGGGGCTACTGACGGTGTCCTAGATTTGGGGGTGCTAACCGGGCCGACCCATCTCCTCAGCTGGGCCGATGTACCCCCGTACGTGACCAAGATGGACTCCGGAGGCTGTACGTGGGAGGCGTGATCAACACTGTCTCTGCCGAAGACTTGCAGTACACTTCAAGATTTGTCCAGCCACCTTATTCCTAGATACCGACATTGTAACCCTAGATACCCTCCCTGGCATGTATATAAGCCATAGGGTTTAGCCCGTAGGGGGGACAAGATACGCAACATTGCTTACCTAGCCATAGGAGTTAGACTCATATTACGATCTCGAGGTAGATCAACTCTGTACTCAATACATCTTCATCAATATAACAGAAGCAGGACGTAGGGTTTTACCTCCATTAAGAGGGCCCGAACCTAGGTAAAACATCGTCTCCATTTTCTCTGTTACCATCGATCCCAGATCCATAGCTCGGGACCCCCTACCCCGAGGTTTGCCAGTTTTTACACCGACATATGGGCAAATAGCAAGAACCATTCTTACCTACGCAAAGCCACAACGGTGATATACAAGTTGCCTTTTAACCTTCTACAAGGACTGCCCTCGTCAAATCAGATTCAACTAAAGTGGGAGAGACAGTCACCCGCAAAGCCACTTTTATGCAATACAAGTTGCATGTCAGTCAATGGAACCGGTCTCTTGTGCGAGGACAAGTAAGGTTGGTCCGAGCCGCTTCATCCCACAATACCGCCGAATCCAAATAAGACAAAGGAAGTAAGCAATTTGAACATCAACGCCCACAACTACTTTGTGTTCTACTCGTGCAAATAGATCTCCGCATAGACCTAGCTCATGATGCCACTGATGGGGAACGAAGCATGAAAATCAAAAAATGTCCTACGAAATACCCAAGATCTAATCTAGGAGATGCATAGCAACGAGAGGGGAGTGTGTCTACATACCCTTGTAGACCGAAAGCGTTAGCGTCGTAACGCTGTTGATGTAGTCATACTCTTCATGATCCAATCGCGATCCAATCCGATCTAGTGCCAAACGGACGGCACCTCAGAGATTAGCACATGTTCAGATCGATGACGTCCTCTCCTTCTTGATCCAGCAAGAGAGGGGGAGGAGGTAGATGAGATCAGAACCAGCACGGTGGTATGGTGGTGGTGGCAGCAGCGGAATTCCGGCAGGGCTTCGCGAACCGCGTACCGGAGGAGAGGTGGGAGGAGTTGGGAGCGACGGAGGGAAAGGGTGAAGGGGTGCAGCCCCCTGCGCCCCTCCCCACTATATATAGGGGTGAGGGGGAGGGGGCGCCAGCCCTAGCCCCTCCTCCAAGGGAGGGGGCCGCGGCCCTAGGAGGTGGAGTGCCCCCCAAGTCAGGTGGGGCGCCTCCCACCCCTAGGGTTTGCCCACCCTAGGCGCATGGGGCTGGTAGGGGGCTGGTGCGCCTGGCCTAACTTGGCCAGGGCACCCCCCATACAGCCCATGTGGTCCCCCGGGGCTGGTGGACCCCCGGACTCCGGTACACTGCCGGCATGCCCCTGAACTTTTCCGGCGACCAAAATAGGACTTCACATATATACTTCTCTACCTCCGGACCATTTCGTAGCTCCTCGTGATATCCGGGATCTCATCCGGAACTCCGAACAACCTTCGGACTTTCCACTGCTAATATCTCAATGCTACCCTAGCGCTATCGAACGTTAAGCGTGCGACCCTACGGGTTCGGGAACATGTAGACATGACCGAGACACTTCTGCGGTCAATAATCAATAGCGGGATCTGGATACCCATATTGATTCCCACATGTCCAATGAAGATCTTTATTGGTTGAACCACGATGTCGAGGATTTAGTTAATCCCATATGCAATTCCCTTTGTCCGGCGATATGTTACTTGCCCGAGATTCGATCGTCGGTATCTCTTTACCTAGTTCAATCTCGTTACCGACAAGTCTCTTTACTCGTTCTGTAATACAAGATCCCGTGACTAACTCATTAGGCACATTGCTTGCAAGCTCTTTGCGATGTTGTATTACCGAGAGGGCCCAGAGATATCTCTCCGTCATACGGAGCGACAAATCCCAGTCACGATCCATGCAACCCAACAGACACCTTCGGAGATACCTATAGAGCGCCTTTATGATCACCCTATTACGAAGTGATGTTTGATAGCACACAAGGCATTCCTCCGATATCCGGGAGTGACATGATATCATGGTCTAAGGAACAGATACTTGACATGAAGAAAGCTGTAGCAAATAGCTAAACGATCTGATGCTAAGCTTACGGTTGGGTCTTGTCCATCACATCATTCTCCTAATGATGTGATCCCGTTATCAAATGACAACTCATGTCTATGGTTAGGAAACCTTAACCATCTTTGATCAACGAGCTAGTCTAGTAGAGGCTTACTAGGGACACGGTGTAGTTTATGTATTCACACATGTGTTTAAGTTTCTGGTTCAATACAATTCTAGCATGAATAATAAACATTTATCATGAACGGGAAATATGATAATAACCATTTTATTATTGCCTCTAGGGCATATTTTCAATAGATGGAAGGACACATCTTTATAATTGGTGAAATAATAGTTTGGCAGAAATTCGGTGATGATCATGGGATGATCACGGGGTGATCACAAGGGTATCTGGATTGACTGGATGGTCAAGAGTAAGACGGTCCATGCGACATTAAATGACGGGTTATTACTACAATAAGTTTAACAATTGCTCATGATTTAACCTAGTATTGCTATGTTATTGTTTTGCCTTGATGCTTTTGGTTGTTGTGAGCTTGTGGTTGCATTCAAAGTACTCACCTGCATGCCATGCTAGATGTAGGTGATGTCGTGATTGCGTATCTCGAGGATCCCGAGTCTGCGAACTAGGAAGTATCCCACCAGTGTCCCTTTGGAGTGGAGTCCATCATTGTCATGTTGTTCCGCTGCTATATTCCGCTGCTAGTAGTAGAGCATGTTCACCATCATGCCTCGCTAGAACTGTATTACCAGAACCCTTGTACCCCTAGTATTTGCAATAAAGAGTTGTTCTATTCTATGCCAAGTTGTACTATGCTTCCATAAGACATTGATCTCTGGGCTGGAACACAGGGCATCCATTCTCTGAGCCAGGGTACTACATGACTTGGTATCAGATCCGAACTGACTTTAGGACACCCAACTTAGCACGGGTGTTAGAATACCGTTAAGTCTAGAGTCTAGCTGGTTTTTATGTGATGCATTTGATTGATGCATTTGTTTGTTGCATAGCATGCATATAGACTTATTATCTCTTCACTAACGGTTTGATTTTGTGGGTGTAGATGGCTTATATTCTGATCCACTACAACGCAGCTTAGGCACCCTCCAGTTTTGTATACCTGCTCTTCGGTGTTTGGCGTCTTCTCTATCCCAGTAGAGAGATGCCGAGGTACCAAGTGTTCCAGACCACTTGCAGGATTGGTGCTCGAATATCATACCAAAGTTTATCTGGCAACCAACCTACACTGCAACAGCCACACCTGTAGCTTCAGTGGTGGATATGCCTATACCCGGATCGTGCTATCCAGCTTGCCGCTTTGGCAGCCCTTCCTGGTCTTCACTACCAGGGGAGGGAAATGCAAAGGAACCGTGCTTCCCAGTACCATCCTACTCTATCCCCTAACCCTGGCAATTACGGTTCACATCCGCTCCCTCGGATGATGATGTGGCAGTAACATTTATGTCCCGCTACATGATTGTTGAGCACATCCTAATCAATGAGTTAGTCAAAGATGCAACTCGTGCCAGACGAGCACTTGGCATAGCCTCAACTCCGCCAAACCCTCCACCAGTTGCTCGGCCTTCGTGCACTCCACAACAACATAACTAGACCGTAGTACCTAAGTTCCTGCAAAGGTTTGTGGTGCGTAAGTTATAGTAGGCTTTGCATATTGCCATGAGTAGCAATAAAATGTGATGTTGCTTGTGTGTGGTCTTGATGCATTTTGTGTGCCTTTTTCCCTTTGTTCGGTTACGCCATTTCATTTGCTTATTTATTTGGTTCTTTGGTGTTACCTTATTTTGCCTTACGGAAGTTGCTCATCAACTCGTCACTTGACTTCAAGAATCAATGAGGATTGGAAAGACTTGGAAGTTCAGCTAAATCATATGGAAATCTCAGCGGACTGCATTTTACTAGGAACAACTAGCTTAGATGCATATACTATATTGGAGAGACTATGTCACAGTCCTAGAATATTGTCTGTAAATAATTATATTAGGTGCATTTACGAGCATCATGCATCATATTTAAATTTATGAAAGTTGAATTGAGGTTAGTTGAAACCCTCAGAAATCATTTCAGAAATGATCAAGTTAAAAATCCTTTCAAATGGGTCCAAGAAAATGTTCCTGTTAATCTCTAAAATTATTGGCAAGAGTTAAAATTCACACCAATAATTTTGGAATCATAGAAATATTTATTTTGTGGCCTTTGAATCAATTCATAGCTATTTGAATTGGATTTATATCTACTATAAAATAAATATAAGTCCAATTATTCTGAAATTTTTTGTGGGTCTCTGGAAAAATCCATTTAGTCCCCATATTAAATTTCAGAAGATTTTAAAATGGTTTGATATTTTAATCAAACCAAAACAACTGCAGAAAATACAAAGACAGAAAATAAAAGGGGAAATTTACCTGGCTTACCTGGCAGCTCAGCTGGCCTAGCCCACCAGCGCGTCCCCTATCGTCTTCCTCCTCGGAACAGTAGGACAGGGGCACATGCTCGGCACGCGCACGCCACCTCCTGCCTCCCTGCTAGCTCGCCGATGCCCCTGAGGACGCCACGCACGTCCCCGAACCCAACCTGCTCACTCTCGCCCTCTCTCCCCTCTTCCTCGTCACTCTCCACTCCGGACCTGAGAGGAACCGAGCGCGCCACCGTGAACTCCCGTGCCCACTGCCATCACAACGCCTCCCCGAGTTGTACATTGCCTCCGCCACCATGAGCGGCTCCTCTCCGACGAATCTCACGAGCCCGGAGGCACCGCAGCGTCGCTGTCATCATCGCCTTCCACCTCGGCACCGGCGGCCATCGATGATCGATTCGCCACCATCCGGCACTCCCCTACCTCGCCGTCTACTCCAACAGACCCGCGGTGAGGTCTCCTTCCTTTCCCCTCTCCTTTCCATGTCGAATTCGAGCTCTAGCCCATAGTTACACCGAAACCGAGAGGTGCTCACCGCCGGCCATGTCGCCGTCGCCACCTGAGCTCGTTCTGGCCAGTCTAGACCACCGTGCCGTGCTCCTGGGTCCTCCAGGAGGTCGTAGAGCCTATGCACGCAGGCAACTGAGCACCGTGGCGCTGTTTTCCAACCAGCCCGATTTCGGCCATAGCGGATGTGCTCGCTGCCGTCAACTCCAACGTCCCCACGACCTCTTGACACCTCCCTTGGACGCACGCGAGCGCGGGCAATGCGCTGGTGCCCTCAGCCGCCCTCCCCGTGGTTTGTAGAGCGAACACCACTATGTCCTGTGGTCGCCGGCAACGACCTCGCCGGCGTGGGCCACTAACCGGTGGGTGCGGCTTGGTGATTCCTCGGCTCCTTGGCCTGTGCGATGGCACCAGAATTATCACAATAAAGGTCCAATGGTTTTACTGAGGCTGGGAAAACACCAAGATCATCCAGAAAGTTCCGGATCCAAACACCTTCCTTTGCAGCTTCACAAGCCACAATGTATTCGGCTTCTGTGGTAGAATCGGCCACCGTATCTTGCTTGGAACTCATCCAGCTCACTGCTCCTCCGTTCATGACGTACACGAATCCGGACTGTGATAGATAATCATCTCGGTCAGTTTGGAAACTAGCATCAGCGTAACCCTTTACGACGAGCTCTTCCTCACCTCCATAAACTAGGAACATCTCTTTAGTCCTTTTCAGGTACTTCAGAATAGTCTTTACCGCCACCCAGTGACTCTCACCTGGGTTGGCCTGGTATCTGCTTGTTAAGCTTATTGCAAAAGCAACATCGGGCCGAGTACATATCATGGCATACATGATGGATCCGATTGCCGAGGCAAACAGAATCCGACTCATCCTACTTCGCTCATCAGATGTCGAAGGACTCTGAGTCTCGCTCAACCTTATGCCATGCGAGACAGGCAAGAACCAACTTCTTTGCCTCACTCATGTTGAACCGTTTCAACACTTTGTCTATGTACGTGCTCTGGCTTAATCCGAGTAACCTCATCGATCTATCTCTATAGATCTTAATGCCCAATATGTAAACTGCTTCACCGAGGTCCTTCATCGAAAAATTTCCATTCAATGATTCCTTGACCGAGTTCAGCATTGAAACATCATTTCTGATCAGCAATATGTCATCCACATACAGGATCAAAAATACTACCGAGCTCCCACTAAACTGCTTGTATAAACAAGCGTCCTCTTTGCTTTTGATGAAACCGAGACCAGTGACGACCTCATCAAAATGAATATTCCAGCTCTGAGATGCTTGTCTCAACCCATAAATGGATCTCTTGAGCTTGCATACCTTACTAGCGCTAGTTGGATCGACAAAACCCTCGGGCTATATCATATACACGTCCTCGGTTAAATTTCCGTGAAGGAAAGCCGTTTTGACATCCATCTGCGATATCTCGTAATCGAAATATGCAGCTATAGCTAGTACGATCCTCACCGACTTCAGGATCGCTACCGGCGAGTAGGTCTTGTCGTAGTCAATTCCTTGAACTTCTCCATAACCTTTAGTGACAAGCCGAGCTTTGTGGATCTCAACATTTTCATCCACATTGGTTTTCTCCTTAAAGACCCATTTACAACCAATGGCAGTGACGCCAGGCGGCGGATGAACCAAGTCCGAGACTTGATTTTCATCCATGGACTTTAACTCGGATCTCATGGCCTCCAGACATGCCTCGGAATCCGGTATCACCATCCCTTCCTCATACGTAGCTGGCTCATTGCTTTCTAGCAACAACACATCGCACACTCTGCGCAATCTTTCCAACCTCCGTGGTTCCGGTGCCGCTTCCACCTCGGGTTCCCTGACAGACTCCGGTATGATCACATCATCAGCCAAGTTGTCCCCAAGTGGTTCTCGAACTTCTTCGAGTTGCACCTGCCTCCCACTGGCTTCCCGCCCGAGAAACTTTTTCTCAAGGAAGACCTCGTTCCAAGCAACAAACACTTTGTTCTCTTCGCGGTTGTAGAAGCTATATCCCAAGGTTTCCCTCAGTTATCCCACAAATATGCACTTATCCGACTTGGGTGTAAGCTTGTCCGACATAAGTCGCTTGACGAATGCTTCACAACCCATAATCTTTAGAAAAGACAACATGGGACTCTTCCTAGTCCACATCTCATGTGGTGTCTTGTCTACGGATTTAGATGGTACCGTGTTGAGTGTAAAAGCTGCAGTTTCTAGAGCGTATCCCCAGAATGACAAGGGTAAATCCGGTTTGCTCATCATAGATCGAACCATGTCTAACAAGGTACGATTCCTCCGTTCCGACATGCCATTTCTCTGTGGTGTGCCCGGAGGTGTGAGCTGAGGTACTATACCTCGGCTTTTCAGACGATCATCAAACTCCTGGCTCATGTACTCACCTCCACGATCAGATCGTAGAAGCTTTGTAGTCTTGCCAAGCTGATTCTCAACCTCGTTTTGAAACTATTTGAACTTTTCAAAGGTTTCCGACTTGTGCCTCATCAAATAGATATATCCATATCTACTCAAGTCATCGGTAAAATTCACGAAGTACTGATAGCCACCTCTAGCAGTTGTGCTCGTTGGACCACACACATCACTGTGTATAAGCTTGATACGTCCATTTTGCATCATGTTTTGCTACTGTTATTTATAGTGTTTTTAATCAATATAACACTTTGTGGAGCAATTCTAATGCCTTTTCTCTCTTAATATGCAAGATTTACAAAAGGAGGGAGCTTGCCGGTAGCTGGAATTCTGGAACTAAAAAAGCTATGTCAGAGATACCTATTCTGCACATCTCCAAATGAGCTGAAATTTTACGGAGATTTATTTTGGAATAAATAAAAAATACTGGAAGCAAGAAGTACCAGAGGGGGCCACCCAGGTGCCCACGAGGCACCAGGGCACGCCACCCCCCCCCCCCAGGCGCGCCCTGGTACCTCGTGGGGCCCCTGGCCAGCCTCTGGCCCCCATTTTCTGGTATATAAGTCCATTTGCCCTAGAAAAAATATAGAGGAGACTTTCGGGACGGTGCGCCGCCGTCTTGAGGCGGAACTTGGGCAGGAGCACTTTTGCTCTCCGGCGGAGAGATTCTGTCGGGGAAACTTCCCTCCGGGAGGGGGAAATCGTCGCCATCAACATCACCAGTGATCCTCTCATCATGGGAGGACTAATCTTCATCAACATCTTCACCAGCACCATCTCATCTCAAACCCTAGTTCATCTCTTGTATTCAATCTTTCTCTCAAAACCTCAGATTGGTACCTGTGGGTTGCTAGTAGTGTTGATTACATCTTGTAGTTAATGCTAGTTGGTTTATTTGGTGGAAGATTATATGTTCAGATCTATTATGCTATTAAATACCCCTCTAATCTTGGACATGATTATGTTTTGTGAGTAGTTACTTTTGTTCTTGAGGACATGGGAGAAGTCTTGTCATAAGTAATCATGTGAATTTGGTATTCGTTCGATATTTTGATGATATGTATGTTGTTGATTCCCTTAGTGGTGTCGTGTGAACGTCGACTACATGACACTTCACCATCTTTGGGCCTAAGGGAATGCATTGTGGAGTAGTAATTAGATGATGGGTTGCTAGAGTGACAGAAGCTTAAACCCTAGCTTATGCGCTATTCTGTAAGGGGCTGATTTGGATCCATATGTTTAATGATATGGTTAGAGTTATCATAATTCTTCTTTCGTAGTTGCGGATGCTTGCGAGAGGGGGTAATCATAAGTGGGAGGCTTGTTCAAGTAAGAACAGCAGCCAAGCACCGGTCCACCCACATATCAAATTATCAAAGTAGCGAACGCGAATCAAACAAACATGACGAAAGTGACTAGATGAAATTCCCATGTGTCCTCGAGAACGCTTTACTTACTATAAGAGATCGTTCTAGCTTGTCCTTTGCTACAAAAAGGATTGGGTCAACTTGCTGCACTCTTTGTTACTATTGCTACTTGTCACTTGTTACAAATTATCTTGCTATCAAACTACTCGTTACCGATAATTTCAGTGCTTGCAGAAAATACCTTGCTGAAAACCGCTTGTCATTTCCTTCTGCTCCTCGTTGGGTTCGACACTCTTACTTATCGAAAGTACTAAGATTGATCCCCTATACTTGTGGGTCATCAAGACTCTTTTCTAGCGCCGTTGCCGGGGAGTGAAGCGCCTTTGGTGAGTGGAATTTGGTAAGGAAACATTTATATTACGTGCTGAAATTTACTGTCACTTGTCACTATGGAAAGTAATCCTTTGACGGGTTTGTTCGGGGTATCTTCACCTCTACCGGAAACACAAATAGTTGCTCCTCAACCTACTACACCTACTGAAAATATTTATTATGAAATTCCTCCAGGTATGATAGAGAAACTGCTAGCTAATCCTTATGCAGATGATGGAACAGTACATCCTGATATGCATTTGATCTATGTGGATGAAATTTGTGGATTGTTTAAGCTTGCAGGTTTATCCGGAGATGGAGTTAAGAAGAAAGTATTCCCTTTATCTTTGGAGGGAAAGGCATTGATGTGGTATAGGCTATGTGATGATACTGATACATGGGACTGGAATCGATTGAAACTAGAATTCCATCAGAAATTTTATCCTATGCATTTGGTTCATCGTGATCGGAATTATATATATATAACTTTTGGCCTCGTGAAGGAGAAAGCATCGCTCAAGCTTGGGGGAGGCTTAAGTACATGATGTACACATGCCCCAATCATGAGCTCTCAAAAGAAATTATCTTACAGAATTTTTATGCTCGGCTTTCTCATGATAATCAAACTATGCTCGATTCTTCTTCGACTAGGTCCTTTATGAAGAAAACTATTGAATTCAGATGGGATCTTTTGGAAAGAATTAAATGCAACTCTGAAGATTGGGAACTCGACAAAGGTAATGAGTCAGGTATAATACTTGAGTTCGATTGTGTTAAATCTTTTATGGCCACCGATGCTTTTCATAAGTTTAGCACTAAATATGGACTTGACTCTAAGATAGTAGCTTCCTTTTGTGAATCATTTGCTACTCATGTTGATCTCCCTAAGGAGAAGTGGTTTAAATATCATCCCCCTATTAAAGAAAAAATTGAGGAACCCATTAGTGTTAAAGAAGAAACAATTGTTTGCCATGCTGATCCAGTTGTGCCTACTGCTTATATTGAGAAACCACCTTTCCTGTTAGGATTAAGGAACATGCTAAAGCTTCAACTGTGGTTAACAAAAGTAATATTAGAGCACCTAGACCCTCTGAACAAATTAAACTTGAACCTGATGTTGCTATGGTTAAAGATCTCTTAGTCGATAATATAGATGGGCATGTTATTTACTTTTGTGATGAGGCTGCTAGAATTGCTAAACCTGGTAGAAATGAACATGATATGTTAGACAAGAACAAGCCCGTAGTTGGCATGCTTGTTATTTCTGTTAAGATTGGAGATCATTGCTATCATGGTTTGTGTGATATGGGTGCTAGTGTGAGTGCTATCCCGTTTACCTTATGTCAAGAAATTATGAATGATATTGCACCTGTTGAAATAGAGGACATTGATGTTACTATTAAGCTTGCAAACAGAGATACCATTAGACCACTTGGGATCGTTAGAGATGTTCAAGTCTTGTGTGGAAAGATAAAATACCCTACTTATTTTCTAGTCCTCGGTTCTCCACAAGATGTTTTTGTCCCATTATATTTGGTAGACCTTTCTTGAACACTGTTAATGCCAAGATTGATTGCGCTAAAGAAACTGTTAGTGTTAATTTTGGTGGTATATCTCATGAGTTTAATTTCTCCAGGTTTCGTAGACAACCTCATGATAAAGAATTGCCTAGTAAATATGAAATTATTGGTCTTGCTTCTATTGCCATACCTCCTACTGATCCGTTAGAACAATATTTGCTAGACCATGAAAATGATATGCATATGAATGAAAGAAATGAAATAGATAAGATGTTCTTTGATCAACCAGCTATCCTTAAACACAATTTGCCTGTTGAAACTCTTGGAGGCCCACCTCCACCTAAGGGTGATCCTGTATTTGAATTGAAGCAATTGCCTGATACATTGAAATATGCTTATCTTGATGAAAAGAAGATATATCCTATTATTATTAGTGCTAACCTTTCAGTGCATGAAGAAAAGAGATTACTAAAAAATTTGAGGAAGCACCGAGCAGCTATTGGATATACTCTTGATGATCTTAAGGGCATTAGTCCCACTCTATGTCAGCACAATATTAATATGGAGCCTGATGCTAAACCAGTTGTCGATCACCAACGACGATTAAATCCTAAGATGAAGAAGGTGGTAAGAACTGAAATATTAAAACTTCTGGAAGCAGGTATAATCTATCCCATAGATGATAGTAGATGGGTAAGTCCTGTTCATTGTGTCCCTAAGAAAGAAGGTATTACCATTGTTCCTAATGATAAAAATGAACTCATTCCACAAAGAATTGTAACTGGTTATAGGATGGTAATTGATTTTAGAAAATTAAACAAAGCTACTAGAAAAGATCATTACCCCTTACCTTTTATTAATCAAATGTTAGAAAGATTGTCTAAGCATACACACTTTTGTTTCCTGGATGGTTATTCTGGTTTTTCTCAAATACCCGTATCACAACCCGATCAAGAGAAAACCACTTTTACTTGTCCTTTTGGAACTTATGCTTATAGACGTATGCCTTTTGGTTTATGCAATGCACCCGCTACCTTTCAAAGATGTATGAATACTATATTCTCTGACTTTTGTGAAAAGATTGTTGAGGTGTTCATGGATGATTTCTCCGTTTACGGAACTTCTTTTGATGATTGCTTAAGCAACCTTGATCGAGTTTTGCAGAGATGTGAAGAAACTAATCTTGTCTTGAATTGGGAGAAGTGCCACTTTATGGTGAATGAAGGCATTGTGTTGGGGCATAAAATTTCTGAAAGAGGTATTGAAGTTGATAAAGCTAAGGTTGATGCTATTGAGAAAATGCCATGTCCTAAATATATTAAAGGTATAAGAAGTTTCCTAGACCATGCTGGTTTCTTTGGGAGATTTATTAAAGACTTCTCTAAAATTTCTAGGCCTCTTACCAATCTTTTGCAAAAAGATGATCCATTTGTTTTTGACGATGATTGTCTAGAAGCCTTTCAAACACTTAAGAAAGCCTTAACCACAACACCTATTGTTCAACCACCTGATTGGAACTTGCCTTTGAAATTATGTGTGATGCTAGTGATTATGCTGTTGGTGCTGTTCTAGGACAAAGAGTTGATAAGAAATTAAATGTTATCCATTATGCTAGTAAAACTCTAGGCATTGCCCAAAGAAATTATGCTACTACTGAGAAAGAATTTCTAGCAGTTGTGTTTGCATGTGATAAATTCAGATCTTATATAGTTGATTCTAAAGTAACTGTTCACACCGATCATGCTGCTATTAAATATCTTATGGAAAAGAAAGATGCTAAACCTAGACTCATTAGGTGGGTTTTATTGCTACAAGAATTTGACTTGCATATTATTGATAGAAAGGGAGCTGAGAATCCTGTAGCAGATAACTTGTCTGGAATGGAAAATGTTCTTGATGACCCACTTCCTATTAATGATGATTTTCCTGATGAACAATTAGCTGTCATAAATGCTTCTCGTAATACTCCATGGTATGCGGACTATGCTAATTATATTGTTGCTAAATTTATACCACCTAGTTTCACATACCAACAAAAGAAAAAGTTCTTCTTTGATTTAAGACATTACTTCTGGGATGACCCACATCTTTATAAAGAAGGCGTAGATGGTATTCTTAGGCATTGTGTACCTGAGCATGAACAGGAACAAATCCTATGGAAGTTTCATTCCGAATCTTACGGAGGACACCATGCGGGAGACAGAACTGCACACAAGGTATTACAATCTGGTTTTTATTGGCCTACTCTTTTCAAGGATGCTCGTAAGTTTGTCCTATATTGTGATGAATGTCAAAGAATTGGTAATGTTGGTAGACGTCAGGAAATGCCTATGAATTATTCACTTGCTGTTGAGCCATTTGATGTTTGGGGATTTGATTATATGGGACCTTTTCCTAAATCCAATGGGTATACTCATATTTTAGTTGTTGTTGATTACGTTACTAAGTGGCTAGAAGCTATTCCAACTAGTAGTGCTGATCATAACACTTCTATTAAAATGCTTAAAGAAGTTATTTTCCCAAGGTTTGGAGTCCCTAGATATTTAATGACTGATGGTGGTTCACATTTTATTCATGGTGCATTCCGTAAATTGCTTGCTAAATATGATGTCAACCATAGAATTGCATCTCCCTATCACCCTCAAACTATCGGTCAAGTTGAATTGAGCAATAGAGAAATAAAATTAATTTTGCAAAAAACCGTCAATAGATCGAGAAAGAATTGGTCTAAGAAACTTGACGATGCATTATGGACATATAGAACTGCTTATAAAAATCCTATGGGTATGTCTCCTTATAAAATGGTTTATGGAAAAGCATGTCATTTACCTCTTGAGTTAGAACATAAAGCATATTGGGCCATTAAAGAACTAAATTATGATTTTATACTTGCCGGTGAAAAGAGGTTATTTGATATTAGCTCATTAGATGAATGGAGAACCCAAGCTTATGAAAATGCCAAATTGTTTAAAGAAAAAGTTAAAAGATGGCATGATAGAAGAATTCAAAAACGGGAATTTAAAGTAGGTGAGAAAGTTCTATTGTACAATTCTCGTTTGAGATTCTTTGCAGGAAAACTTCTCTCTAAATGGGAAGGACCGTATATCATCGAAGAAGTTTATCGCTCCGGAGCCATCAAAATAAACAACTCCGAAGGCACTAATCCGAGAGTGGTGAATGGGCAAAGAATTAAGCACTATATTTCAGGTACCCCCATTAATGTTGAAACTAATATTATTGAAACAATTACACCGGAGGAATACATAAGAGAGACCTTTCGGAACACTCCAGAACCCTGAAAAGGAAGAGGTATGTGATACGGTAAGTAAACCGACTCCAAAAATTCCATAAAAATACTTTCTGTCAGTTTTCAAATATTAGAAAAAATACAAAAATAAGAAACAACCGAGGGGACTCACCTGGTGCCCACGAGGCACCAGGGCGCGCCACCCCCGCCCCCCCAGGCGCGCCCTGGTGGCTCGTGGGCCCCACGTGAGCCTTCCCGACTCCGTTTTCTCCTGGATTACTTGTTTTGCAAGATAAAAAATCTTTATATATACTCCCGGATGTTTGGACCACCGTATCGCAGAAATCTCCTCTGTTCTTGTTTCGTGCTATTTTTCTGACAGATTCGAAAGTATGTCGTCTCAAGACTCAGATGGAGAAAGCTTCGTATCACACTATGTTGCAAATCCAAGGATCTATGGGGATATAGATCCCTATGGATGGTCCGTGGAGGAGGAGCGAGATGCTAGCATGAAGGGAACGGGAGACGCGAGCTCGGATGAAGAAGATGTCCCTCTACCTCAACCGGGAGATATGCATGTGGAGTTCAAGAAGTTGAGTCTCCCAAAAACAGTAAACAAATCTAAGATCCAATTTATCCCTTTCCGTCTTCTACAGGAAAACAAGAATGCATTGTGTGAGAAGATAGTGGAGCTTGAGCAAGAAGTCAGCAAGTTGAAGGAAGAAAACTATGTTCTGAAGCGGAAACTGAAGGACAAGCTCACCACTTCATCATCACCACCATCACCGAAGAAGGAGACTTGAGCACATGGGTATGGGCACTCCCCTTGGCTTGTGCCAATCTTGGGGGAAGTGCCCCGGTATCGTATCACCATCACTTTTATTATCTTTACCTATTTTTAGTTTGATCCTTAGTTATTTCATGATCTAGTTGAATAAAAGTTTAGTATGATCTATTTTCGAGTGTTAGCTTCGTGATCTATCTATTTATGTAATCGAGTTGAGAGTTATATAATAAAGAGTAGTTTGAGTTTTTGCTTCTTTACTTTCATGTTTCAATTATAGCAATGGAAATAATAAGAAAGATCATATGCTAATCTTATGGAAAGTAATGACATTACATAAATAAAAGTATAAGTGGTAAAATTTATTGGAAGTTAACAAACATAGCATTAGTCAATGATGCAATTCATAAAAAAGTTAATAAGGGAAGAGAAGATTCACATGCAAATATACTATCTTGGACATATTTTATGATTGTGAGCCCCCATTAAGTATTTTATGTCAAATTGTTGACGTTGGACAAGGAAGACAACGTAATGAATTATGTTTGTTCATATTCACATAGAAGTTATATTATTATAGATCCTCCAACATGTGGTGCTTGCCCAATATCTTTGCTAGCCAAAAATCCGCACCAAGTAGAGATACTACTTGTGCATCCAAAACCCTTAAACCCAGTTTCGTGTCATGAGAGTCCACTATATCTACCTAGGGATTGAATAAGGTCCTTCAAGTAAGTTGTCATCGGTGCAAAAAGCAATCAAAATTGCCACTAAATATGTCTGAACTTTTATTGTAAGGGAAATAAGCTTTGTACAAACTTGTGATGGTAAAGAAATAAAAGCGACAGACTGCATAATAAAGGTTGCTATCACAAGGGGCAATATAAAGTGATGTTCCTTTGCATTAAGAGCTCTTGCATCCAACAACAAAAAGCACATGACAACCTCTGCTTTCCTATGCGAAGGGCCTATCCTTTACTTTTATGTATTTACTTTTTTATGCAAGAGTCAATTGTGTTCTCCTCTACTTCCTTTGTAATTTTCTCTTTTGCAACCATCATGTGGTGGGGAAAGATCTAGGCATATATATCCATTTGGATATGAGTGATCATGAGTTATTATTGTTGACATCACCCTTGAAGTGAATAAGTATGGAGGCGAAATCACAAGCCCCTATCTTTCTATGTGTCTGGCTGAAACTTTTTGCTCCATATATATGTTGTGAGTGTTAGCAATCATAGAAGACTAAATGATGGTTGAGTATGTGGACTTGCTAAATAGCTCCTACATGAGACCCTTCCTGAAAATATGATGAATTGCAATTGCATTGTTGACTGAGAACATGGTTTGTTAGTTTTCAAGAAAGTTTATGCCTTATACTTCAATGTTGTGATGAATTGTTACTTGCTCATGAGAAGTTTTATGATAATAAATATTGCTATTATAATAATGATCATGATGCTACTATGTCCGTATTTTGTTTTTATCGACACCTCTCTCTCTCTAAACATGTGGACATGATTATCGATATCGGCTTCCGCTTGAGGACAAGCGTGGTCTAAGCTTGGGGGAGTTGATACGTCCATTTTGCATCATGTTTTGCTACTGTTATTTATAGTGTTTTTAATCAATATAACACTCTGTGGAGCAATTCTAATACCTTTTCTCTCTTAATATGCAAGATTTACACAAGGAGGAAGATTGCCGGCAGCTGGAATTCTGGACCTGAAAAAGCTATGTCAGAGATACCTATTTTGCACATCTCCAAATGAGCTGAAATTTTACGAAGATTTATTTTGGAATAAATAAAAAATACTGGAAGCAAGAAGTACCAGAGGGGGCCACCCAGGTGCCCACGAGGCACCAGGGCGCGCCTCCCCCCCCCCCAGGCGCGCCCTCGTACCTCGTGGGGCCCCTGGCCAGCCTCTGGCCCCCATTTTCTGGTATATAAGTCCATTTTCCCCATAAAAAATATAGAGGAGAATTTCGGGATGGTGCGCCGCCGTCTTGAGGCGGAACTTGGGCAGGAGCACTTTTGCTCTCCGGCGGAGAGATTCTGCCGGGGAAACTTCCCTCCGGGAGGGGGAAATCGTCGCCATCGACATCAACAGCGATCCTCTCATCGTGGCAGGACTAATCTTCATCAACATCTTCACCAGCACCATCTCATCTCAAGCCCTAGTTCATCTCTTGTATTCAATCTTTGTCTCAAAACCTCAGATTGGTACCTGTGGGTTGCTAGTAGTGTTGGATTACATCTTGTAGTTGATGCTAGTTGGTTTATTTGGTGGAAGATTATATGTTCAGATCTATTATGCTATTCAATACCCCTCTGATCTTGGACATCATTATGTTTTGTGAGTAGTTACTTTTGTTCTTGAGGACATGGGAGAAGTCTTGTCATAAGTAATCATGTGAATTTGGTATTCGTTCGATATTTTGATGATATGTATGTTATTTATTCCCTTAGTGGTGTCGTGTGAACGTCAACTACATGACACTTCACCATCTTTGGGCCTATGGGAATGCATTGTGGAGTAGTAATTAGATGATGGGTTGCTAGAGTGACAGAAGCTTAAACCCTAGTTTATGCGCTATTCCGTAAGGGGGTGATTTGGATCCATATGTTTAATGCTATGGTTAGAGTTATCTTAATTCATCTTTCGTAGTTGCGGATGCTTGCGAGAGGGGGTAGTCACAAGTGGGAGGCTTGTTCAAGTAAGAACAGCACCCAAGCACCGGTCCACCCACATATCAAATTATCAAAGTAGCGAACGTGAATCAAACAAACATGACGAAAGTGACTAGATGAAATTCCCATGTGTCCTCGAGAACGCTTTACTTACTATAAGAGATCGTTCCGGCTTGTCCTTTGCTATAAAAAGGATTGGGCCAACTTGCTGCACTCTTTGTTACTATTGCTACTTGTCACTTGTTACAAATTATCTTGCTATCAAACTACTCGTTACCGATAATTTCAGTGCTTGTAGAAAATACCTTGCTGAAAACCGCTTGTCATTTCCTTCTGCACCTCGTTGGGTTCGACACTCTTACTTATCGAAAGGACTACGATTGATCCCCTATACTTGTGGGTCATCAAGACTCTTTTCTGGCGCCGTTTCCGAGGAGTGAAGCGCCTTTGGTGAGTGGAATTTGGTAAGGAAACATTTATATTACGTGCTAAAATTTACTGTCACTTGTCACTATGGAAAGTAATCCTTTGAGGGGTTTGTTCGGGGTATCTTCACCTCGACCGGAAACACAAATAGTTGCTCCTCAACCTACTGCACCTCCAACGCAGCAACTCTTGCTTTGTTGCTGACCCTAATGTCAATCTCCCCTTGTGCCACACGTCTAGTTCTTACCAGCCCCTGCATCGAGTTGCAAATATGAACAACCGACCTGGTATCATATACCCAAGAGCTACTAGGTATTTTAGCAAGGTAAATGTCTATAACATATGTAACAAGTGTACCTTTGCTGTCGCACTCCCGGCCTTCTTGCCATGCTCGCCAAGCCAGTTTCTACAGTTCCTCTTCCATTGACCAGTTTCCTTGCAATGATAGGAAATGGTCTTTGAGTCTGGTCCTGACTTTGGCTCAGCGGCGGAGGTTACCGTCTTTGTGCCCTTTGCCTTAGCCTTCTTCTTGGACCAACTCTTCTTGAACTTAGCCGATTTCTACACCATCAACACTTGATGCGTGCCTTTCTTAATATCCTACTCTGCCACCTTGAGCATCCCATGCAATTCAGTGAGCTTCTTATCCATACCGTGCATATGATAGTTCGAAATGAACGTCCCATAGCTAGGCGGAAGAGAACCCAGAAATGCATCTGTAGCTAGCTCATCCAAGAGCGGGAAGCCTAACCGATCCAAATCTTGCACGTATCCGATCATCTTGATCACATGCGGGCTCAGTGGATCAGCTTCCTTCAGCTTGCAATCCATCAAGGATCGCCAGACGTTGAACCTTTCGGTCCTAGCCTATGTCTGAAACATGCTCTTGGGACTCTCGATCATATCGTAAGCCTCAGCGTTTTCAAAATGCTGTTGCAAATCAGGCTCCATACAAGCCAGCATCAGACAGCTGATCTCTATTGATTCATCAACGAGTTTCTGGTAGGCATTCCTGGTTGTGGCGTTAGCAATATCCGCAGGTTCCTCTGGAAGTGGATCCTCTAGAACATGTTCCTTTTCATCGTGCTTCAGAACAATTCTCAAATTTCTATACCAGGTGGTAAAGTTTGTTCCATTCAGTTTATCCTTTTCCAGAATTGATTTCAATGCAAAGTTGGGTTGAGCAGGTGGTGACATTGATCTACAACAGAAAAATATGCAATCACTAAGATTTGCTTGTCCTCGAGCAAACTAGAAATCAAGAGAGTGAAAAGGAGCTTGGTTGAATGGAAAGAATTTTACCGGCTCAAGAAAATACATCATATCCATCTTCTCTTATCCTGCAAGATCATTCAAGAAGGTATTTGCAATTGAATAGCTACACCTAAACTCGTTGCCTAACCACGTATAGTTTCATACCATTAGTTATAATTTCTCAAAAAAAAATTCTTTGCTAACCAAGTGTTTAGGCAAATGAAGGTATTCATCTATTAGATGGATATTCAACTTAAGCTCAATCCTCAAATCACATTTAGAAGGTTTGGAGGTCAAAGATAGCAAAGTACTCAAGTTTTTCATTAACACCCACTAATGCCTCCTAGTCATGGCTCTCAAACACTTCTCTCAGTCATTATTCTTTGGGATTTCAACTCTCAGTGATGGGGTTATGCCATAATTCACTATATGCAATTGGGTTCCGCTGTGGCTTAATTTCATGCACTATGGATCACGGATGGTTGTCTCTTTCGAGCTCAGCAATCAGTGCTTTTATTTACCACTTCCACACTCCCTTGGGGAAGGTCAATCGTTTACTACACAATCCCCAAGTTCGTGACAGAGTTGCAGTTACGCGAATTATCTCAACATATAGTAACGAGACATAAAGCCAGCCTAGGGCTGGAACTCCATGATTTGAGTAGTGCAAATAAATTTTGGCATAACCTCAACCACTTCAAATATTCATCCCTCTAAACAACTCCATCAATAGGTGTCATCAAGTCAATTAAAATCAGCATGTGGAGTTGAATTGCTAAAGTACTTGTTCTCTTCGAAAGTTCCTGACCTCTAAAATTTCAGATTTTCATTAAAACAAAAACATGCTTTTCCACAAGGTTTGACTAGCAAAATCTGAAATTGGGAGTTATGACTAGATGATATTCAATTATTGTGAGGAACTAATTCAAGTGCAGCCAGTCAATTGAAAATTCTTCCTCAAATAATATTGCGAGACAAGGGATTATGTATATGTTATACCTTCTCGCGCTGGCTCATTCTTCCCTTCCATCAAGTCCCAATTCATTTTCTTCATTTCTTCTTGCTAGTAGAGAACAAATCTGTAGGCTCAAAGAAAACAAACAAAAGAACTGCAACAAGGCAAGATCAAAGTGTGCTCCTCATTTTATTATGCAAACTGAAAATACACATGCAAAATACAAAAACAAATAAAAGAAAAATAAATATGCAGGCATGGATAACTAGGGGATTAGCTCCCCCAAGCTTAGGATCTTGGCTTACTCTCTAGTCCATGTCCTCATCATCGTCGCCCCTCTCGCCAAAGTGTGGCCATTGCATCTGAGAGGGGCCGCTAGAGGACTAGCCTCCAGTGCCAGGGTGTGGCTGCCAAAAATAAAAGAGGGACCGCATGTTCCCACTCAGCAGGTTAATGTTGTTGTTGGCCTCACGGAGGTCCGTGCGGATCCCTCCTACCTGCTGCTGCAGCTGCTGAAACTCTACCCTAGGCACATAGTCACGTGGCTGCCCAAAGTTAACCTGCGGTGCAGGCTGTGGTGGATAGTTGGGTGCATACTGAGAGGCATCGCCCCATGCATCCCAACCATGGGCAGGACCTGCTGCTGCAGCCTCCCACTCTGGAGCGGGTTCGGGTTGAGCAATGTTCCCGAAGCTGGCCTCGTGGCGGTACTCATTGATCTCATCAACAGAGAGTACCCACATATCACGCGTAGAAACAATAAATGCTTGTGGTAAGGGCAAGCGAACATCGACAGAGTGCGTGTTGGGTAGGGGGCACTTATAGCAATGCCCCCTTGCACGGGCCCAATGAAGTGAGTGTTGATCATAATCCTACGGTTGAGTACCGTAGGGCCTGGTACGTGTTGCACCTCCTCAAGATCGAGGCCGAAGTGCTCGGCAAGCCTAGTCATTATGCCTCCCACAACAATAGTCCCCCTCGGCTGCTTGTGCTGCTTACCGAGGTGATGCATAAGAAAAGCTCCCAAGTTAGGCTTGAGGGTGTACTAGGGGTGGAGTGCTGCGTGGAGCACACACATGTCATAGCTCGACATACCCCCAAGGATTTCCCAACCAAAGATAGTGTTTGCAATGAAAATCATGAAGTAGCGAATGGCGGGGTTTTGGATGCTCGATACCTTCTTCCCAGAGAGGTCATGTTCATCCTTGACGGAGATGAGCTCCCATGAACCCAACGCGTCAGCAATCGGCGTGCCCCTAGTGTCGAGAACTCCTTGGTTCTCGAAATCGAAGGCACTGCAGAACTGCTCCAGCGTCATGGTGCACTGAACTCCTCCGAGCATGAACGAGCAACTCGGTGCCACCCTCGAGTCATCGAGAGTGTGGGTGAAGGTGGAGAGGAGCTCCACGTTGATGCCGCGGTACGTGAGGTAATGGAAGTTGCTGAAAACTCCCATCCCAATGTTGCTCGCGAGCCACGCGAAGTCGTTGTGAAGCCCTTGGGACTCCAAGAACGCTTCACACTTCCACTTCGTGGGGGCCATCCCCCGGCTGCTCACGCGTTGGAAGTTCTTGTTCATAGCAGCACGGGGTTCATCTTCCCCATTCCGGGCATGCTTAAAGCGCGAGCCGATGGCCTTCTTCCCCGCGGCGATTGCTGATTTCATCATTTTCTACATACAACGAAAATAACAACAGAAAAATGTAAGTTTAACATGGGGATCGAGTTCTAATACTACCTAAGATCGATTCTAGCCTATTACTTTGAATCCTAATAACGTGCAAATTGACCAGAAAATCAAAAATATTATGCATCTCATCTAGGATATTAACATTGATGAAACCACCTCCAAAACTTGCAAATAAACCATGGATCGGAGGAGAAACTCACCGAGGATGATGATGCACGGATCAAACGAATGAAATCCGCGAAGAAATGAAGGTTTTGGAGGGTTTTTGTTAGGGTTTGAGGGAGAGATGTGAGAGCTTTGGCCGTTGGGAGGAAGAAGAAGAAAACCTCCCAGCGCCGGCGGCTCAGATATATGAGAATTCAGGCAAAACGGGCGCTCATACGGGCACGGGCGCCCGTATGGAACACCGTATTATGTTCAAATAGGCCGATATAGGGTTTACATACCTGAAACGAGTGCTCAAACGGGCGCACGCGCTCATTTGAAATGCCATCGTCAAACCTGTTAATCTGAAGCTCTGCCGGGCGGAGGGCGAAACGGTCGCTCGTACGAGCGCTTACGCTCGTCCGAAAGGCCATCTTTCTTTCTGACCCCACAGACGCTCCTGGTCGAAGGATCAAATGACTGCACAAACGGGCGCTCTCCCCCGTTTGGAACGCCATCTTCAAATCTGTAAATCATGGCTGATTTCGGCGAGAGTGTCATACGACTGCGCAAACGAGCGCAGGCGGTCGTATGAAACGCTGTCGACCTTTCTGATCTATTTTGCGTTTCTTCTGAAGTTTCATGCGACCGCTCATATGGGCGGCAGTGCCCGTATGAAACACCGTCCTTCTCCTCTGTTGATTTCCTCGTTTGTTTCTTCTCCTAATTCTTCTTTTCAACATTTCTCCTTCAATAAAATGGTTAAAATCAAGTTTTCCAAGGGATTTTCATCAGTTCATTTATAAGAGCAAAATATTGACTAAAACAAAAATAAAATTTTATCGAAAAATAAAGAGATATTGGGTTGCCTCCCATAAAGCGCTGGTTTTTAGGTTGCTTAGCTCAACCTCTTACCTGGGCATTTCATCAAGTATCAGGTGGTCATGGATTTTCCCTGCTCACCGTACATAATCGTTTAGGCGGTGGCACATACTTCACCCTTGCTCTTGGCTTCTTCGGGAAGTACTTGACTATTTCTTCCTCACAGATTCTAAAGGTTACCTTCCCTTCTGAGCAATCTAGCGATGCACCTGCAGTATTGAAAAATGCTCTACCAAGGATAATTGATAATTTTTCGTCTTCAGGCATGTCAAGAATAATAAAATCAGTAGGTATAACATGCCCGTCCAATCTCAACGGAACATTTTCAGCCATCCCCACTGGCTTCTTTGTGGACTTATCTGCCATCTACAAAGTTATGCCTGTGGGTATGTATTCAGATAAATTTAACTTGTGCAAAAGAGTTAGAGGCATCACACTTACCCATGCTCCTACACCACAAAGAGCGTTATTTATATCAAGATTACCAATAGAACAAGATATTGTGGGTATACCTGGGTCCCCCAGTTTCTCTGGTATCTTGTTATCAAACGGATAATCCGTGATCATGGCAACGTGTTCCTTCAGAGTCATACTCCTTCTATTATTCACTACATCACGCATGAACTTAGCAAAAGTAGGAATCTTTAACATATCAGTAACATGCATTGAAATTTTAAGATCTGCTATGGAATGAAGAAAAGAAGAGTATAATGCATCATTTGAAGGTGGTCTTACAGCTTTAGGATAAGGAAGAGTTTTCTTAGTTTTACCTTTATCTTTCTCCTTCTCCTTACCTTTCTCTTTGTTTTTTCGTGCTTGACCATGTGACGCCCCTACCTCGATCGTGCACTAATCATACATGCAAATGTGCATGATCAAGCCCAGGGACTCACGGGAAGATATCACAATATAAAACAATACAAGCTTTATACTACAAGCCAGGGGCCTCGAGGGCTCGAATACATAAGCTCGAGTTACACAAGAGTCAGCGAAAGCGTCAGTATCTGAGTACAGACATAAATAGACAAGTTTGCCTTAAGAAGGCTGAGCAAAACAACGACATCTAGATCAAAAAGGCGTAGGCCTCCTGCCTGGGAGCCTCCGAAACTACTCCTGGTCGTCGGTCTCCACGTAGTAGTAGGCTCCGTCGGGGTAGTAGTAGTCGTCGACGGAATCAGCTGTCTCCTGGGCTCCGTCATCTCATCGCAGCAATCGAGTAGGGGGAAAAACGTAGCAAAGCAACCGTGAGTACTCATCCAAAGTACTCGCAAGACTTACATTAGATCTATGCTAAGTATGCATCGGTATCAAAGGGATGGGGCTGTATCTGTGGACTATACTGTAGAAACGCCAGAATAGAGTGGAAGGCCTAGCCTATCGAAGACTAGCATCCTGCAGCGTCTTGCAGCAACAGAAGAGAGTAGAGTAACATACAATATAGTAACAAGTATATATTAGCAACGCCCAGAGTTCCTTCCTCGACTCCCTGCGAGGAAGCGATCCTGGAGCCATCATATCAGTTTAATGTCACATGTATCTAGTTCAAGTGGTAGTAGATCGGGATACAACTCCGAGCATCCTGTTACCATGGACACGGCTATTCGAATAGATAACTTCCCTGCAGGGGTGCACCAACTTACCCAACATGCTCGATTAACTCTGGCCAGACACACTTTTCCTTGTAAAGCCCGGCCTCAGCTGATCGACACGACATAGTCCTACCTAGGCTCCGTAGAGAGGTCCCCGGCGGTCTACATCCTAAGTGCGAAGGGGTCATGGGCCAATCGTCCTAAGCACTCCGGGTCGTTATGCGACGAGCCAGGACGAGCACCACCTCATCCTGGATGGCACTGGCCCGACAGGCCCACAATGCTGAACTGGACGTCTGACAGAGCTTTTGGGAGAATCGGACGCCGCCGAGTGCCCATAATTATTCCCGCGTGGTGGTTAGTGCGAAAAGGCCAGAGGCCTACTCAGATCACATATCCAAACCCGTTAGTGTGTTGGGAGCTTGCGGTGACGATCAGTGCTCCTGTCGCCCCATCTCGCGGACTTACGGCAAGGGCCAGGCCCATCCCTCTCCTGGGGCAGTCTCTGCCTGCCCGGTCGTGCGTGTAATTATCTCGCGGGTACCCTCATGGTCAACTCGACTTCACATCTCTCGCGGGTACCCCTCGAGGTTGACCCGACTTCAACAAGGGACTGAGGTAAAGACAGGGGTATCCGTGTGTCCATAACATCAAGGGGGAATCTGAGGAATCACCCTCGTTGGATTCCTACTCGATGTAACCATCAAGGTGATCTTGGAGGAATCACCCTCGATGGATTCACACTTGAGGGGCTGCACGACAGTGGCATCATCGGAGGTGGTGAAAGAGGAATCACCCTCGATAACCCACAACCGACTCGCTACGCTACAGAGATATCATCAGGAGTGAGGTAGGAGGTATCACCCTCAGCACTCGATAGTAGCTCTGCAGAGTCGTACAACTAAGGGGGGGTGCGGTGATGTGTCGGTCTCTGCACGTCGACCACAATGATCGAGTCATCCGGTAGCAAAGCAGGGTAACTAGACAAGGGTGTGGGGCCACTGATGGATCACTAACCAGCCTATACTAAGCATATAGGACAACAGGTAAAGTATCAACAACAGGTTACAAAATCAGGTGATGCATCAGAATAGGAGCTATCGAACAACAGTAGCAAAATCTAATGCAATCATAAGAGAGAAAGAATGGGCGGTATAGTAATGATCAAGGGGGTTTTGCTTGCCTGGAAGCTCTGCTGAAAGGGGCTGGACGTCAGGGGCGTAGCCATACTCGGACTCAACGTCAGTCTCGGAGTCTACCGGAGAGAAGAGGCGGAAGAAGCAATAAATACAAAGCAAACAAATGCAACACAGATGCATGACATGGCAATGTGTTGCACTGGGGGTGACCTAATGCGGTGCTAAGCGTTACAGACGGAGCGGGAAAATATCTGGGAGTATTTTCCCGGATTTAGGCATTTATCGGACAGACGATCCAGAGGGGAAGGTTCCATGTTTGCGGTGCTGGAGGGGTGTGGCGGGTATATGGATGGCATATTCGGATTCGTCTTATTTTTCTGATCATTTTTCATATATAAATTATTTTCATCCGAGTTACGGATTATTTTATATCATTTTTCAAAGTTTTAAACAATTTCTGAAAATCCTGGAATTAATTTTAATTCAAAAAACACCAGAAAAAGGCTGGGTGCACCCGATGCAGTGCACCCAGCAGTGCACAGAGGGGCTGACAGTGGGCCCAGTCGACTGGGTCAACTGCCCAGTCAGCAGAGGCTGACTGGTGGGCCCAGCTGCTGACTCAGCAGCTGACTGGGCCGGCCTTATCCACTTAAACAGTGGCAGGGCCCCACATGTCAGTGACACAGGAGGTTAACAGCGTTTAACTAAATTAACAGGGTTAAATTAGCGGTGGGGCCCTTCTGTCAGTGGCTGATCTAATTACAAGATTAAGTTTAATTAGCATAAACAGTAATTAAGTGTGTGGGGCCTACATGTCAGTGACTAGGGGTTGCCCAGTCAGCATGTTGGCTTGGTCAACGCGGTCAACGGGGTCCATGGGGCCCACTGGCAGTGACCCAGGGTGGGCCCCGTGGCTGCGCCACGTTGGACCACCGGCGTTTAGCCGCCGGCGACGTCGAAACGCGGCGGAGGGCCACGGGAGGCGTCGGAAATCGCCCTCTGGCAACCAAATGAGGCATGGGAGGTGTCGTTCGATCGGGCGGAGCGAGCCGCATCTATCTATGCTAAGAACAGGGGTTGGGGGCCCAAAATCGACGGCGACGCCGACCACGGCGGGCGCCGGAGCTCGGGCGAGGTCGGGCAAGTTGCTATGGGGCTCGGGAGGACTAACGGAGAGCACGGGCGGCACCAGGGAGCTCCCCTGAGCACGTTCGTGAGCTCAGTGTAGGAGATATGCCCTAGAGGCAATAACAAATGTTATTATTTATCTCCATGTTTGTAATTATGTTTATGTTCCATGCTATAACTGCTATGGTTCTCGAGTCTACAATAACCACGAGGCTCGGAGGAAGACTCATATGCACGTGTGGAATAATAAATGGTAAAATGTATTCCTAGTCTGGCCTCTAAGACTAGCTCAAGTGTTGCATGATGGGCCTGTTTTCCTGATCATAGGCATGACTATGCCGGCAACTTTGAGGGCACAATGTTAGGAGAACACTTGTGTTGAATCAACCCGAATTGATGTTATGCTATGAGATACATTCGTCACAAGTTAATGGTTAATAACACAGAGAAAGTTAACGTTTGCATAATTCCTTAGACCATGAGGGTATCGAGTTTCTTCATGCTTGCTTCATGAACTTTGGGGTTTGTTAAACGTCATCCGTAAATGGGTGGCTATTACGGCGGCTTACGGGTTCATGGAAAAGTGTGTCAAGGGACTTGATAGCTCAAGATTGGGATTTGCTCCTGAGACGATGAAGAGATATCTCTGGGCCCTCTCGGTGTTACGGTATCCACCATCGTCCGGCCAGACACATTGTGATTTGATCACAGGGATGCCGAAACACGGGAATGAGAAAAGAGAACAAAACAGGCAACGAGGTAACTGGCATAGTGGACAAGTTGTTGATCCATGGGGATGCCAATAAATCTCACCTCGGGTTTTGTAGCATATCGCGAAGCAACAGGAATAGCACACGGCAACTAGAGGTTCACTCGAATAGTTATTCGTGTGGGTATAGGGGTCAATATGGGTGTCCACGGCTCCGATGTTGATCATTGATCAGAAAGTGTTCCGGCCTTGTCTATGCTTCACCGAACCTATAGGGTCACACGCTTAAGGGTCATCTATCTGCTGAATACTAGACAGGGAGTCTGAGAGAAAGTCACCGGAAAAGTTTCGGAGACAGCGGAAAAGTTCCGGAGAGAGAGCACCGGAATAGTTTCGGTAAAACTGAAAAGTTGTTTCAGGGTATACCATTGAGTCAAATTGGTTTTGGCACACGTCTGGGAATTCTTGGAGGGTGCCAGAACTGTTCTAGAAACTTCTGGGATTTTTCCGGGATAAAAACCGGAAATGTTCCGGAGCTACCGGAACCGGTTTGGTTGCTTTTCGCAGATGAAAATCACTAATCCGGAATTGTTTCGGAATGCATCCAAAATCATTTTAGTGGGTACTGGAATTATTCTAAGACCCACAGAAATATTTTCGGATTTAACGGTCGCGAAAAAATATTTCCATGAATAGTGAAAGTGCTTTTTGGGTGGCTTCTTGGAGAAGCCACCTTGAGGGCCTTTTGGTATTTTTCCCCTTGGCTTCTTGGAGAAGCCACCCTTGGGCTTGGCCTATAAATAGGGCTAGAGGGGGCTGCCTAAAGACTCACTCTTTCTCAACATACACATGCCATGACATTTCTGGCTTCTCTCTCCCTCCCAGTGAAATAGTTTCGTAGAGCCAAAAGGCTGTCTGGGTTCCGGCAGGAACTAGTTCTGGACGGCGAAGCCCTGTCGGATAGATGACACCGTATGTGTGCAACCCCGTAGAGAGGTCGTAGGTTCGATATTTTTGCCCGAGGGGCTATTTGAGAGTGCCTCCCGAAGGGCTGTCCGAGTGACCGTCCGAGTTTTGAGGGTCCTCCCGAAGGGCTGTCCGAGTGACCGTCCGAGTTTTGAGGGTCCTCCCGAAGGGCTGTCCGTGACACCGTCCAAGGGACTGTCCGACTACCTCCCGGAGGGCTGTCCGTGGGGCAGACGAGGGAGTACATCCTCGCGGTTGGGAGGTTGTAAATCCTAGCTGTGGGGATCTGGACTGCCGATCGTCATCGACTCTACTTCCGCTGCGCTACGAGTCAGTAACTAAAAGATCAAACCTTGTATGCAATCTCCATAGTGGTCCTAGGCTGGTGCGTAGGTCAGAAATTTTTTGTTTTCTGCTGCGTTTCCCTACACTCAGCGGGGCCTGGCAACGACGATAGCGACGGCAGCGTGCAGAGCGGCGAATCTGAGCTCGGCGGCCATGGCGATAGCAGTAGCTGCAGCAAAATGAGCGAGCTAGCTAGGGGTTTCGGATGCGGTGCTCACCTAGTGCTTAACGGAGGCCGTTGGGGGCTTAGTACCTGCCGGGGAGAAGCGGAACGAGGCGGTGGAGCTCCGGGACCCGAGGAGGAAGAAGAAGGCGGGGGCGGCGATGAAGTCGCTCCCGGCTCCATCCAGTGGCACTGGAAGGAGTAGCGGACGGCGGCGGAGCTTTACGACATGTCGGCAAGGCGAGAGGCGGCTGGTGGCCGCGGGATCGTCGGCGAACGGCGACGGCTACGTCGGGAGCTCCTCTAGATCGATGGCGAGAGCAAAGGAGGAGGGGGAAGTGGGGCTAGGGTTCACCTGGGGTGCCCTGCGGTCGACCTTATCCCCCCACGGCGATGACGGCGCTGGGGGATGGCCGACGCGTGCCCATCGCCGGCTCGGGTGCGTGCGGCATCGACACGCATAGGAGAGAGGAGGGAGACGACGGTGGTGGTGGGCTGGGCCAGTCCCTGTGAACTAAGGCCCAGTGCACAGTGAGGTTTTCCTTTTTCTTCTTTTCTTCTCTCTGTTTTCTTTTTACAAAAACTGTTTGCATTATTTTGAGCTGCCAAATAACTTTTGTAAAATATGAGACATGGCCACATAATTACATTGCAATATTTGGCACTGTCACAAAAAGTTTGGGAGAAGTTTGAATTGAATTGAATTTTTCATAAATGGAAAAGCATTTAAAAATGCTGATTTGGCACTGTTTTAATTGCTATAGCCCAATTAAGCAAATAGGTGATGTTGTTTTCCTTAGCAAATAATTGTTATGGAATATTTCCTAAATGATGAACTATTTTGCAGCAACTTTTGTGCAACTTCAAATTTCACTTACAATTTGGATTGATTTCAGTGGTGGAATTTGAAATGAGATATGATTCCAGAGGTGATCAAGCATTGCAAACCAAAATGATTAAGCATAATCATGAGGATCACTGTAGCTCATTACATAGGGGTGTTACAGACCACTAACCTTCTTGGTTGGATGAGGTGGTTGTTTATTTCTTTCCACCTTAGGATCTTCCTCTTCTTCTGCTTCCGAGTTTCTTCTTCATTATTTTTTGCCATCAGTTGTTTCTGCATCAGAGTCAACTTGTTTTTCAACTTCTGCTTCATCCCTCTGAGTATCTTGATGGACATGTTCTTCAGGTTCTTCTTCACCAAAGAGCAATTCTCTATTCTTTGGAGTTTGGCTTTGGTTCTCTATTCTTCTTTGTTCTTGCTCTCTTTCATACCATTCCGGGCCCTTGGGATCCTGCATTCTTTTACCACTACGAGTAGATATTTCATTAGTAGAAACATGATTATCTAATTGAGCAAGAATCAAAGCTTGAGTCTCAGAGATTTGAATACATTGAGTCTCTATCATACGAGAGTGTTTATCAAGATTCTTTACCGCTTGGCTTAACCCATCTACCTCTCGTGAGAGATATGCTATTACCTTTTCATTATGATAGATGCATCTTCGAAAGTCTCTGTTGAAGTTATCTTGATGAAATTTAAACTTGTTCATTGTATCTTGAAGCTCATCCTCCTGGCGATAAATACTAAATATATCTACTTTTTCATTGATAACTTGTTCACCAGGCTTACCTTTCTCTTGAGTAACCTTCTTGAATTCCTCCATGTCTTCAATATGGTATACCTTTCCAGTTGGTTTGATAGGTTCTTCAATATTCCATTGCTCGTGTGCGGATAAAATCTTTTCAATATGTTCTTTCCTTCTTCTAGGGTCAATGACATAAATTGTCCACCTGCACTTAGATCAAGAATGGATTTTGATTCATCATTAATTCCATGATAAAACATATGTAGTATAACATATTTAGCATAACCATGGTTGGGACATAATGTTAAAAATTTGGAGTATCTCTCCCAAGCCTTATATAGTGTTTCACCATCTTCATGGACAAAGGAAGTGAGGTTTCTCCTCAATTTAGTAATCTTCGAGCTTGGAAGGAATTTAGCCATAAATTTTTCAGCACACATAATCCAGCTGATTATACTGTCTAGAGGCAGTCGATTATACCACTTCTCAGCATCATCCTTTAGAGAAAACCTGAAGAGTCTCAATAGCACAAATTCCCATGAAACATCATTTATCTTAAATGTCCCACATAAAGTATCAAACATCATCAAATGTGCTTGAGGATCTTCTTCTTCAGTTCCCGCAAAAACATGGTTTCTTACTTCTGTAATTAGATCATAGTTAATCGAATACTCTTGAGCATAATTAGTAGGATAAACTATGATCCCTAACTGTAATTAAATCTAGAAACAAGTACTGGAACACAATGATCCCTAATAGTCTTCTTAGGCTTTTGAGTAATCATCATTCCTGCGAACAAAGTGTTAAGCTCAACTGTCTCACTATTTTTGTATTTTTGTATTAATGAAGCTTGCTGCTCCCGAGGAAAACGAGTAATGTAATCTGGTAAATATGTTCTCCCTGAACGAGTAGATCCCCTGTGAGTTACAGGAAGCATCTACAATAACAATACCGGCAAAAACAGTCATGAAACAAATACTATGCGCTTAGCTCCCCAGCAACGGTGCCATAAAATGCCTTGGTACATGCAGACTAAACAGGGTAGTGTAGCACTTTCACAAAAGTATCCCAATGAGTAATCGTCCCAACAAAGAGCGGGGGAGAGTATTTATGGAGGCGTTTCTGTCACACACAAGGTGTCACAGCTCTTGTGTGAAGTACTGCTTGAGCTTCTGCAAATACTATTACTGTCCTGGGTAAACGATAAAACGAACATGCTAATATAAAGAGGATTTAAAGGTGTCTACTAAATAACTATTGAAAGTAAATAACAAGAACGAAAATACAAATGGTGTTGCATGCAATGAAGAGATTAGGTGCGGAGAGATTTTAGTTCATGGTAAGAATATATGAATTATGCCAGTGCGACGGTAATACCAGTTACCTTGTATTTTACTCATAGTATTTGATATAAACTTTCTGTAGGCGGTTCTCCCTAGAGTCATGAAACTCCTCCACTAAGGGTTACATTTCATCTATGGTCCTGTTTCTCCGTTGCCACAGAGTGGTCATTTCCGCAATTAAGGTCATAAGACTAGAACCAAGCATTAAGTTCAATGGATCACCGTTATCTCATATTGTCTTCGGTTCTCATAGATATCTCCACCTGTCACGTCAGAGGTCACAGAGTTCCTAAACAATATGTGTTACCTGTGTAGGTCTTGAGATCATGTTGCCTGGGCCCTTAAATTAGACAACAAGCATAGAGTTCACCACAGTATAACAAAATACTAAATAGATCATACTACTACGAATTCAAATGACGACATATAGGATAGGCACATATCAATCTTACCACTTACCTACATCTCCCACACCTAGGGGAATTACTCACACATCATAAGAGGGGAATCAATTGCTACTTGTAGTCTGCGTTGGTATTTCTCCGAAGAGGAGAGGATGATACAGTACAGTAGAGATAAGTATTTCCCTCAGTTAAGAACCAAGGTTATCAATCCAGTAGGAGAACCAAGCAAAATTCTGTTAAGCGCACCTGCAGACACAAGACCAAACACTTGCACCCAACACAAATAAGAGGGTTGTCAATACTCTTAGCGGTTATTTGCAAGGATTAAATCTTATCGAGGTAAATAGCTAAACTAAACTACTAATTAAAATAAAAGTAAATAAATTGCAGCAAGGTATTTTTAGGTTTTTTATATAATGAAGATAGACCCGGGGACCATAGTTTTCACTAGAGGCTTCTCTCTTGAGCACATAAACATACGGTGGGTAGACAAATTACTGTTGGGCAATTGATAGAAAAGCAAATAATTATGACGGATTCATGGCAATGATCATGTATATAGGCATCACGTCCGAGACAAGTAGACCGACTCCTGCCTGCATCTACTACTATAACTCCACCCATCGACCGCTATCCAGCATGCAACTAGGGTATTAAGTATGAAACAGAGTAACACCTTAAGCAAGATGACATAATGTAGAGAAGCAAATTCAAGCAATATGAATAAACCCCATCTTTTTATCCTTAATGGCAACAATACAAATATGTGTCATGTCCCTTTCTGTCACTGGGATTGAGCACCGCAAGATTGAACCCATCACAAAGCACCTCTCCCATTGCAAGATAAATCAATCTAGTTGGCCAAACTAAACCGATAGATCGGAGAGAAATACAAATCTATAACAATCATGCATAAAAGAGTTCAGAGAAGACTCAAATATTTCTCATGAATAATTTGATCATAAACTCACAATTCATCGGATCCCAACAAACACACCACAAAAGAAGATTACATCGGATAGAACTCCAGGAACATCGAGGAGAACATTGTATTGAAGATCAAAGAGAGAGAAGAAGCCATCTAGCTACTAGCTATGGACCCGTAGGTCTGTGGTAAACTACTCACATATCATCGGAAGGGCAGCAAGGTTGATGTAGAAGCCCTCCGTGATCGATTCCCCCTCCGGTAGAGTACCGGAAAAGGCCTCCAGATGGGATCGTGGAAGAACAGAGGCTTGCGGCAGTGGAAAGGTTTTCTCTTCTGGCTCTCTGGGGGTTTCCCAATATTTATGAATTTATAGAAGTGGAATTAGGTCAAAAGGAGTTACGTGGGCCCCACAAGGTACTGCGGTGCGCCCCCCCTGGGGCGCGCCCTAGTACCTTGTGAAGCCCCCGTGGGGCTTCTGGCCTTCTCCCAAAGCTTTCCAGGTTTCTTTTGTCCAGAAAAAAATCTCCAAAAAGTTTCGTGGCATTTGGACTTCATTTGGTACTGTTTATCTGAAAAGCCAAAAACAAGCAGAAAACAACAACTAGCACAGGGCACTAAGTTAATAGGTTAGTCCCAAAAAATGATATATAATTGCTTGTAAATGTATATAAAACATCCAAGATTGATACTATAACAGCATGGAACAATCGAAAATTATAGATACGTTGGAGACGTATCAAGCATCCCCAAGCATAATTCCTGCTCGTCCTCGAGTAGGTAAATGATAAAAACAGAATTTTTGATGTGGAATGCTACCTATCATATTCATCATATACTTTTTTCTCTGTAGCATGGACATTTGGACTTGAATGATTCAAAGCAATAGTCTATAGTTTGACATGAAGACATAAATACTCAAGCATACTAACAAGCAACCATCTCTTTCAGAATATCAATGCTAAAGAAAGTTATCCCTAGCCCATTATGCTCAATCATTGATCCATTCATGAAAGACACTCAATATTAGCTACACACAATGCACAAGTATGACAATAGTGCTCTCTAGTTGGTGCTTTGTAAGAGAAGATGGAGACTCAAAATAAAAATAAAAATTGCATAAAAGTAAATAGATAGGCCCTTCACAGAGGGAAGCAGAGATTTGCAGATGAGCCAAAGCTCAAGGCTTAAATTAGAGAGATAAAATTATTTTGAGAGGCATGCTTTTCCTGTCAACGAAAACGATCGAGAATTCCCAATATCTTCCATGCTAGACACATCATAGACGGTTCCCAAACAGAAAAATAAAGTTTATTTCCTTTCCACCATTCTTTCACAATCCATGGCTAGCCGTATCCACGGGTGCCCTCCATACCAACACTTTCCAAGGAATTTATTATTATCATCATATTAAAAAAATTCATTTCGGGACTGGGCATCCCTATTACCTGCCACTCTCTCGTGCAATGACAAGTGAATAAACACTCATCGTGAGAATAACACACCTAGCATGGAAAAAATTGGCCACCCCCTGCCGCTTCATGAGCGGTACGGGCACACAAAACAGAAAAATATTTTGAAAATTTAGAGTTGGCACATGCAAATTTACTTGGAACGGCATGGAAATACCACATATAGGTAGATATTGTGGACTCAGTTGGCACAACTTGGGTTTAAGGAGTTGGATGCACAAGCAGTATTCCCGCTTAGTACAAGTGAAGGCTAGCAAATAGATTGAGAAGTGACCAACCAAAAAGTGAAAATGGTCATAAACATGCATTGAACATAACTAACACCGAATAATGCGCCATAAGTAGGATATAATTTCGTTGCGTAACTATTGACTTTATGTGCATGCATAGGGAATCACAAACCTTAACACAAATATTCTTACTAAATCACAATGACCTACTAACATGACTCACATATTATCATCTCCATATCGCAAAACAATTGCAAGGAATCAAACTCATCATATCCAATGATCTTTCATGAAAGTTTTTATTATATCCCTCTTGAATATTCATCACTTTGGGACCAAATTCATAACTTGTGCAAATTACCATTACTATTATCAACTCTCAAAAAGATATAAGTGAAGCATGAGAGTGCAAATATTTATTCAAAATTTTAATCTTATCAACTCTCAAAATAATATAAGTGAAGCATGAGAGTTCAAATATTTCTTCAAAATATAGCCACCGCCGTGCTAAAAAAGATTTAAGTGAAGCACTAGAGCAACTGATTTAAGTGAAGCACATAGTGTATTCTAACAAATCACGAATAATGTGTGTCCCTCTCAAAAAGGTGTGTTCAGTAAAGATGATTGTGACAAACTAAAAAGCAAACAAAGCAAAGACTCATATAATACACGATGCTCCAAGTAAAACACATATCATGTGCTGAATAAAAATATAGCTCCAAGTGAGTTACCGATAGATTGTAGACGAAAGAGGGGATGCCTTCCGGGGCATCCCCAAGCTTAGCCACTTGAATCTTCCTTGAATATTACCTTGGGGTGCCTTGGGCATCCCCAAGCTTAGCCACTTGAATCTTCCTTGAATATTACCTTGGGGTGCCTTGGGCATCCCCAAGCTTAGGCTCTTGCCACTCCTTATTCCTTTTCCATCGTAGTCTCACCCAAAACTTGAAAACTTCAATCACACAAAACTCAACAAAACCTTCGTGAGATCCGTTAGTATAACAAACAAATCTTAAACTTTAGGTACTGTTGTAAATTGATTCATATTTAATATTGGCATAATGATACTGTACTCCAACTTCTCCATGACTCATACCCCCCGATACGATCCATAGATTCATCAAAATAAGCAAACTATGCAACAAAAACAGAATCTGTCTAAAACAGAACAGTCTATAAAGATCTATTTAAAAGACATACTTCTGTAACTCCAAAAATTCTGAAAAATTAGGAAAACGTGGGAAATTCATATAGCAATACTGTGTCAAAATTTCCGTTTTTTCTGACGCTCTAGTACAGAATTAAAATTCCAGCACTGGACGCAAAACTTTTTGTTTTCCAAACAGCATCAATTATACAATCTTCCAAATCATCCCAAAGGCATTACTTGGCACAAACACTAATTAAAACATAAAAACACAATCATAACAGAGGCTAAAATTGTGTAAACACACAAGAACAGAAACAAAAAGCAAAAAATTATTTTATTCATTGGGTTGCCTCCCAACAAGCGCTATTGTTTTATGCCCCTAGCTAGGCATAATGCATAGTTTCAAGTGTTGTCATCCTTCAAATTGATTCCATAGGTGGCCCTCATAATGGATTCATAGGATGCTTTAATTATTTTCCTAGGGAAGTGTTACATCCCTTTCTTTAGTGGAAATTGAAATCTTATATTACCTTCTTTCATATCAATAATAGCACCAATAGTTCGAAGAAAAGGCCTACCAAGTATTATGGGGCAAGCAGGATTGCATTCAATGTCAAGAACAATAAAGTCCACAGGCACATAATTTCTATTTGCAAGAATAAGCACATCATTTATTCTACCCAATGGCTTTTTAATAGTGGAATCCGCAAGATGCAAATTAAGGGAACAAGGATCCAAGTCGGTGAGACCTAGGACAACACACAAAGACTTTGGTATAGTGGAAACGCTAGCACCAAGATCACAAAGAGCATTGCATTAATAATCTTTAATTTTTACTTTAATAGTGGGTTCCCATTCATCTTGTAATTTTCTAATAATTGATACTTCCAACTCAAGTCTCTCTTATGTTTAGTGAAAGCTTTATTTTGTTCATATGCATTTGGTGAATTAATCATGGATTGCAACAATGAAATACACTCAATTAAAGAACAACTATCATAATTAAAGTCCTTGTAATCCAAAGTAGTGGGTGCATTACTACCTAAAGTTGACGCTCTTCCAAACCCAATTTTAATAGTATTGCAAATATTATTATCAATATCATATTCATCATGAGGATTAAATAAATTATCAAGATCATAAGAAGCATTATCACCCCAATCATGATCATTGCAATAAGTAGTGGACATAACAAAATCATCATCCCCAAGTTTGTAGTTTTGCATATTATTAGCACAATTCACATTAATAGAATTTATAGTAACATCATTGAAATCATGCTTTTCAATCAAGGAGCTATCATGAATCACTTTATAAATTTCTTCTTCTAAAACTTCATCACAATTTTCAGATTCATGATTTTCAAGCAAAACTTCATAGAAAAAATCAAGAGCACTCAAATCACTAGCAATTGGTTCATTATAATTGGATATTTTGAAAAGATTGGCAAGTGGATAAGGATCCATAGTGATCTTAAATTTTTGTTTTACTTACTATTCTTGAGTGTTTTCATAAAGGCAAGCAAACAAGCAAAAGAAATATTTTTGTGTTTTTGATAAAAAAAACTAGAAGTGGGGGAGATGAAAACTAGAGGCAAATGCAAATAAAAAGGTAAGTAAAATAAATGCAAGTGAATGATAATTTGTGCGAAGGTACTTGGTAATTTTGATGATGTAACACCCTGGTTTTCGCTCTCCGATTTTTCCTTCGCGGGATTTGACCCTCGTCTTCTTTTTCGGTGTTATCGGATTTTCTCTCGCTCTTGGGTATATGAAGATGGTCATTTAGCCTTGCCTTTCTTATCCAACCAGAGATTCTCTCCAATTCAACCTTGCCACCCAAAATATATTCTCAGGGTTTTGCCATCCAAACCCTACTTTTTGAATTATCAGAAGGGAAACCCTAATTCTGGCAGTTACACAGGAACCCCAATTTCCTTTGATCTGTTGCCTCCCAAACTTTTCCAAGAGACTCTCCTGTATCCATCAACCCTGGATATGCAAAAATATTGCCAAGTCATTTGCAATATTTTTCATTTAAAATTAATTCCTTTTTCTGCCAGTTAAAGGAATTAAATCCAGGAAAATATCTATCCATCCCTAAAGTTCATGAAAACTTGTGGAGATATTCTTTATGATCATATTGAGCTCCCATAAAAATATTAGCCATAATTAAAAAAGGGAAATTGCATTTTCCTATTTAAAGCCAATATTGCATTTTCGGCACTTTCCAAAGGAACTACCATTTTGGTAGCCAGGAAAAATCCCAAATAATTTGTGGAGCTTCTCCTATCCATATCTTCACCATTTTAATCAAGATCCCAAGTCCCACAGTTCAAAGTTTGAGAGCATCATCCAATTCTAGTTTCTGGACCTATTTTGAGGTTGTGAAGCAACTATATTTTAGATTGCTCCATAGTTCTTGAAATTAATCCAGGACCTCACATTCCCTATATGATGTGAGCATGCAAAAATTCATATCATTTTATTTAGCCAATTTCTCCCAAAAATTCCATCTAGTTTCTGTCCAGCAGGAAGCTCTGCGAAGGAAGTACCTTCATAGGGCATCCAAATGAGCTGAAATTTTACCAGTGCCTCCATATAGCCAGATAATCATCCTACACAAAAATTCAGCTCATTTCATTTAGCCATTTGGGCATAGCTTCAAAGTTTAGTTTCTGACCATATATTGCATTGTGAAGGAAGTGCATGCAAAACTGGTCCAAATGACTTGAAAATTTTCCAGCATCTACACCTTCCTACCACATTTCATTGTGACAAAGAACCAGCTCCATTCATCTAGCCATTTCTCCACAAAAATTCAGTCAAGTTCCAGTGAAGAACCTAGGTCAGCTCAGATCAGTCAAGTCCATGTCTCCATTTGCTTCCAACCCATCTCAGGTCAATCACCGATCTCTGGTGCATCTGTTTGACAAGGTCCCAGGGCCATTTAAGTCCTTGGACAGGCGGTGCCCGTGGTGACCACGCAATGAGCATCCAGAAATCGCGCTCCGCGCATGGCCGGCTCCGTGCAGTCGCCTCTGGTCACCTCTGGCTCGTCCGGGCATGTCTAGTGGCTCCGCAGCGGCCGCGTGCACCCTCTCCAGCATCTTCCCCCTCCCCGTTCTCCCTCTTTGTGCCACGGCGAGCTCCGCCATGGCCACTGTCCCGCCCGTGACCGCCGTCGTCGCCTTCCTCTCTGTCTTCTTCTTCCCCGAACTCTCTCAAGCGCTCCCGAGGCCTCTCCACTCCCCGCGAATCCACCCGATGCTGCAACCGTCCAGCCACGTCGCCCCGGAGCTCCAGTGCACTGCTAAGTTCGCCACCGCGGCCGTGCCCATCCACTCGCGCCGGACAGCTATAAATAGGCCACCCCGAGCCCCCTCGAGCTCACCCAGCCGCTCCTCTCCCTCCTAGAGCCCACCCCTTCACTCATTTGAGCTCGAGGAGCTCTCATTCCTCCCCACGGTCGCCATGGCCGCCGCCCATTCCAGCCTAAATTCTCCCTGTCTGAACCCTCACCGCTCCACCCAGCTCCACCTAGAAATCCCCTTGGCCACCACAAAGCTCTCCCCGCCTTCATTTTACCCCGGGGCAGGCCATAGCCTTGGCCCGAGCTCCGCCCGAAGTCGCTGTCCGCCACAGCAAGTGCTCTGCTCGAGCCGCGCTCCCCGGCGTCCGTGCCCTACATGGACGGGTTCCCCTCGCCACGTTGATCACACCGGTGGGCGGGGCGCTGCCGGAGGAGGCCGGTGCCGCCGGAGAGCGCCGGCGCATGCTCGGCCATGCCTCCTCTCTGTCCCGTCACGAGCTAGAGGAAGAGGCGGGAGGAGAGAGAGAGGGCCGGTGGGGCCCGGCTGTAAGTTGCTCTTGGCCCGGGCCCGCGAGGATAAGTGGAAGCATAATCCCAGGAAATACACCTTCGGTTTTGAAAAGCGTAGTCCACCCCAGCTTCAGGAAGGAATACGCTTTCCCTACCCTGAAAGCTTATTTTCAAAAATACGCCTTCCATTTTCAGCCCAGCGCCGAAGTTGTTAAATTGTGAACGTTCACCCGTTAAGAGCAGAAAAGCACAGTTTCTGTCTGTTTTTCTGCCTAACGAACAAACGGTCATATCTCCGTGAGCGTAACTCCGATTCAGGTGATTCCAAAGCCCACTTTCTCTGTTCGTCGAGCCTGTTCTGATGACATCACTTTCACCATGTTGACACATTCTAAAAATGACCATTTTGCCCGACCCTATATACAGCCTCTCCGAGAGAGAAACCTTTGTGGCAAATCTTTCCGCGAGGTGATCACACTTCTCTCTGGCTAATCTATTGAACCCCAGGCAAGCCGACCATCTGATATATGCGCTAAAGCATTGCTCTGTGTTATTCTTGCGTGTTTAATGAATGAATATGCCTGTGCTAGAAATAATTAAACTCCTGCTAATTTGAACTTGCTATTTACATTACTTGCTAGTATTCATCATATTATCGCACTAGTGAGTCGTAGGTGAGAATACGGGGATAGGTTGTTATGGGATTCACAGTTGTTACTTTATGCTTTATTACTGTTATTGCAATGATAAAGAATGTGACCTGATAATTACAACCTCCTCCGTCGACTGGATCGAGTCATAGTGCCACCGAATCGAGCTCATCAGTGCAGCCACATTTCCCTTTATGGGAAGGCCCTGACTTGGTCTATTGTCTTGCCTCTTATCGGTACCACCAAAGAGGGAAGGTTATGCGTGCGCACTACTCTGGCCCGGTAGATGGCGATAATCTTGTGAGCCCGGTTTGGTTATTGAGCTCAGGTTCCCATTTGGGACAGTTTATTTGGCCACGACGGTGGCAGGTGTCAGGAGTGACACAGGGGCCACCCAGGACATGACCCGAGAAGGGTATGATTGTCGGTGGGACCGTGAGAGTGCCAGGCAATAGACAAGTTCTATTGGAGCAGCACCGGTCCGCCCAAATGGGAGCATGAGGCCGGGAGCTCCATAGTGTGGGTAAAGTGTGCAACCTCTGCAGAGTGTAAATCTATTCGAATAGCCGCGTCCTTGGTCATGGGACACAGTTCGTACTAGGTCACACTATTTGGTCTGTGTCGAGTCTGGAGGAACAAACTATATAATGTTATTGCTAAGACTGAACTAGAGAATGGTAAGGTTGGTCAGACTTGCAATACAAATGCATGGACATCAGATGGTGTCAGGGATATGAATGTTAGCCATGCGATGGTTATGAGATGAACGGTCGGATGACCACAAAAGTTTGGATCGGATTTGGATCGTGAGAATATTCGGAGTATGGATTATTTACTTGATATGCTTTACCTTACTGTATTTACTCCAATAGTTATCATGTTAGATAACCTTGCTATGACATGATGATTAATACTGCTAAATGATAAACCTTGCTAGATAATCCTGCCATAACATGATAGTTAATACTGTTAAGATAACAAGTGCATGCTTGAATGCCATGGATTGCTTTGCTTGGTGTATATGTTAGTTGGTTTGCTTGCGAGTACATTGAAAAGTACTCAGCAGCCTTCAATGTGGCCAGGTTCACCTAAGGATCGGACATCCGCTAGCGAGGAGCCGGAGCATTCGCGGGCTAGAAGAGTAACCTTGTCAGATCCCTATGGATTGGAGCCGCACCAAGACCATGCTGCCTTAGATAGAGTTGTTCCGCTGCCATCACCCTTGTAAAATATCATATAAGACTTATATATCCATTAATAGAAATGGTTGTGTTCATGATACTTGTTGTAAACGCGCATGCCAGAGTGATTTCCTGGGCTGGTGTGTGCGGCGACCGTCTGGCTACAGTGGAAATTAGGCAGGGCGCCACAATGGATGCTATTAGAGCCAGGCTAACTGTAGGTTACCCTACCCAGATTTCATTGCCTCTTGCTCAGTAGGAAGCCCCGATGGATTTCAGCCATCCTTGCCAAACCGGCACGGCTACTATTGATCATAAGGCAATCCCGTAGGTTTTTCCCCGCATCAGACCCCAACTCTCGTGGCCTTTGCCTTCGGTGTGAAATGTCCGCACCAGGCAACGACCCGTGAGCCCTGTACTCCTAGGTGAGCCAGATATTCTTACCTTGCTTGCTAGCCATGGCATTTCTCCCCTTAAATCCAGTTTCCTTTGGGAAACGCCTATAAAGTCCATTTTTTCCCGATAACCCTAGGATCATTGACTAAGCCACTTTGGCTATGGTCGTGTGTCGAGTTTGATGTTCCCTAAGGAAGTAGTAGGAGCTCGACACCAATTGCTACCAGGAGCATTGTGTGGTTTTGCTTCTAAATCCTTAGAGGTACATCGAGTGTGCTAGGCTAGTTATACTAGTGGATCTTCGGCCACAGGTGTAAGGTTCGCAAAGTTTAAGCTTTATTTGCTTTTTGGTTTTTCGCGATTCTTGTTTGTTTTGTCGGTCCCGTTCTTTTGCTCCGACTGGATCCATCCGCAAGTGCAGCTAAGAAGACCATAGTACAACTTGGATACTACCTAATAGTCTAAACTCAAACGATTCAAGCCAACCACATGATATTCAGAACAGCAACCCCAGAACTGCCAAGAATGAAGAATGGGTCAGAAGCAGAATCTGTGTGTAACAGACAAGGCCAGAATATACCTAAGGGAGTTTGCCTCAGAACTAATCATACCTAAGGAATAGTCAGAAGAGCTATCAGTAATGAACACCAGTAAGAACAAATTATTCGGTCCTCGACACAAGGATTATTTCAGCCAGTGGGGTGAACCTTTAGTCTTTTCTCAATGGACTCCAGAATCATTTATTACCCACAGAAGACATATTTCAAGAATGTGAATGTGCCGAGAGCCCTAGCAAAACTCTGGTATGTTGATACAAATTTCAAAGCATATTTTGGAATTCACCAGTATATACACAAAATTACCGGGCTCTGTGAACAAAGTTGCGAGACATATGGATAAGTCCATAGCTATCTGAAATCAATGAGGATTGTAAATGCCTGGAAGTTCAGCTAAACCGAATGGAATTATTCACCAACTGCTTACTATAGGCAACATCTGGTATCCCGAATTAATTATCAGCACGAAGTCTGCATCAGTTGTGCCACCTTTACAGCAACAACGATCAGACCAGCAGAAGGACAAACGATGCGCATGACCAATGAAATGTCTTTAGTCAAGGTATGGCCTATACCAAGTGGTGGCTCCACTATAGGAAAATTTTGGATACTCTGGAAGGAAGCCAGAATCGGCCACAGGTCTGACTACGTATCACAATGCAAGGCTTATGGTATAAGAAACCCAGACTTCCTCCGCAAGCTATTGGGAGGAGCTTACAACGCAAGACTCCCAATCTTCCCCGCTACGCCACGAGGGAAAAATATTTTGTGGTACGACACTCCCATCTTCCTCAGCATGCTACCGCGGAAAGCTTCCGGCATAAGGCACTGGACCTTCCCCAGTAAGCCACATGAGGGAAAGCTTCTGAGGTACGATACCCAACCTTCTTTAGCACGCTACCTTGGCAAAAGCTTCGAGCATAAGGAATTCATCCTTCTTCAACACGCCATCGTGCCCCAACAATCTTGTCAGAAGCACGAACAAATCCAAACACACAGATTATGAGCATGCAGTTCAGTCCATCTGTTCATGCGAGCCACTCATACACAGGAATGATTGTGTTCAAAAACCATGGAGCCATATTGCAAAGAAGGATGTCTTGTCCATAATAGTCAGTGTACGGAGTATCGCAACAAAACCCGAAGCAGCCAGCTCTAGGCCATGGAAGTCAAGCTATTTGTCAATACTATCGCTACCCCACCAAGCAACAAACTACCAGGACAAAAGGGTACACCTGACAGGAAAGAGGAGGATTCAAGGTAGTTGTTTGAAAAGAAAACATCTGAGCCATCAGGAGAGGAAGTTAAAAGGTCAGTGAACCGACGAAGACAAGACAGCTGATGGATCCAAGTCACACACAGGTATGTGTCCCCCTCTGCCGGGAGGTAAGCCCGGAAATCTCGAGGACGAGATTTTCTTAAGGGGGGGTAGGTTTGTGACACCCTGGTTTTCGCTCTCCGATTTTTCCTTCACGGGATTTGACCCCCTTCTTTTTTTCCGGTGTTCTCGGATTTTCTCTCGCTCTTGGGTATCTGAAGATGGTCATTTAGCCTTGCCTTTCCTATCCAACCAGTGATTCTCTCCAATTCAACCTTGCCACCCAAAATATATTCTCAGGATTTTGCCATCCAAACCCAACTTTCTGAATTATCGGAAGGGAAACCCTAATTCGGGCAGTTACAAAGGAACCCCAATTTCTTTTGATCTGTTGCCTCCCAAACTTTTCCTAGAGACTCTCCTGTATCCATCAACCCTGGATATGCAAAAATATTGCCAAGTCATTTGCAATATTTTTCATTTAAAATTAATTCCTTTTTCTGCCAGTTAAAGGAATTAAATCGAGGAAAATATCTATCCATCCCTAAAGTTCATGAAAACTTGTGGAGATATTCTTTGTGATCATATTGAGCTCCCATAAAAATATTGGCCATAATTAAATAAGGGAAATTGCATTTTCCTATTTAAAGCCAATATTGCATTTTGGGCACTTTCCAAAGGAACTACCCTTTTGGTAGCCAGGAATAATCCCAAATAATTTGTGGAGCTTCTCCTATCCATACCTTCACCATTTGCATCAAGATCCCAAGTCAAACAGTTCAAAGTTTGAGAGCATCATCCAATTCTAGTTTCTGGACCTATTTTGAGGTTGTGAAGCAACTATATTTTAGATTGCTCCGTAGTTCTTGAAATTAATCCAGGACCTCACACTCCCTATATGATGTGAGCATGCAAAAATTCATATCATTTTATCTAGCCAATTTCTCCCAAAAATTCCATCTAGTTTCTGTCCAGCACGAAGCTCTGTGAAGGAAGTACCTTCATAAGGCATCCAAATGAGCTGAAATTTTACCAGTGCCACCATATAGCCAGATAATCATCCTACACAAAAATTCAGCTCATTTCATTTAGCCATTTGGGCACAGCTTCAAAGTTTAGTTTCTGACCAAATATTGCATTGTGAAGGAAGTGCATGCAAAACTGGTCCAAATGAGTTGAAATTTTTCCAGCATCTACACCTTCCTACCACATATCATTGTGACAAAGACCCAGCTCCATTCCTCTAGCCATTTCTCCAAAAAATCCAGTCATGTTCCTGTGCAGAACCTAGGTCAGCTCAGATCAGTCAAGTCCATGTCTCCATTTGCTTCCAACCCATATCAGGTCAACTCACCGATCTCTGGTGCATCTATTTGACAAGGTCCCAGGGCCATTTAAGTCCCTGGACACGCGGTGCCCGTGGTGACCACGCAATGAGCATCCAGAAACCGCGCTCCGCGCACGGCCGGCTCCGTGCAGTCGCCTCTGGTCAGCTCTGGCTCGTCCGGGCATGTCTAGTGGCTCCGCAGCGGCCGCGTGCACCCTCTCCAGCACCTTCCCCCTCCCCGTTCTCCCTCCTCGCGCCACAGCGAGCTCTGCATGGCCACTGTCCCGCCCGTGACCGCCGTCGTCGCCTTCCTCTATGTCTTCTTCTTCCCCGAACTCTCTCAAGCGCTCCTGAGGCCTCTCCACTCCCCGCGAAGCCACCTGACGCCGCAACCGTCTAGCCACGTCACCCCGGAGCTCCAGTGCACTGCTAAGATCGCCACCGTGGCCGTGCCCATCCACTCGCGCCGGACTGCTATAAATAGGCCGCCCCGAGCCCCCTCGAGCTCACCCAGCCGCTCCTCTCCCTCCTAGAGCCCACCCCTCCACTCATTTGAGCTCGAGGAGCTCTCATTCCTCCCCACGGTCGCCATGGCCACCGCCCATTCCGGCCTAAATTCTCCCTATCCGAGCCCTCACCGCGCCACCCAGCTCCACCTAGAAAACCCCTCGGCCACCACAAAGCTCTCACCGCCTTCATTTTACCCCGGGGCAGGCCATAGCCTTGGCCCGAGCTCTGCCCGAAGTGGCCGTCCACCGCAGCTCGTGCTCTGCTCGAGTCTGCGCTCCCCGGCGTCCGTGCCCTACATGGACGGGTTCCCCTCGCCGTGTTGATCACGCCGGTGGGCGGCGCGCTGCCGGAGGAGGCCGGTGCCGCCGGAGAGCGCCGGCGCATGCTCGGTCGTGCCTCCTCTCTGTCCCGTCGCGAGCTAGAGGAAGAGGCGGGAGGAGAGAGAGAGAGGGCCGGTGGGGCCCGGTTGTAAGTTGCTCTTCGACCGGGCCCGCAAGGATAAGTGGAAGCGTAATCCCAGGAAATACGCCTTTGGTTTTCAAAAGCGTAGTCCACCCCAGCTTCAGGAAGGAATACGCTTTCCCTACCCTGAAAGCGTATTTTCAAAAATACACCTTCCATTTTCAGCCCAGCGCCGAAGTTGTTAAATTGTGAACGTTCACCCGTTAAGAGCAGAAAAGCACAGTTTCTGTCGGTTTTTCTGCCTAACGAACGAACAGTCATATCTCCGCGACCGTAACTTCGATTCAGGTGATTCCAAAGCCCACTTTCTCTGTTAGTCGAGCCTATTCCGATGACATCACTTTCACCATGTTGACACATTATGAAAATGACCATTTTGCCCTGCCCTATATACAGCCTCTCCGAGAGAGAAACCTTTCCGGCAAATCTTTCCGTGAGGTGATCGCACTTCTCTCCGGCGAATCTATCGACCCCTAGGCAGGCCGACCATCTGATATATGCCCTAAAGCATTGCTCTGTGTTATTCTTGCGTGTTTAATTAATGAATATGCCTGTGCTAGAAATAATTAAACTCCTGCTAATTTGAACCTGCTATTTACATTACTTGCTAGTATTCATCATATTATCGCACTAGTGACTCATAGGTGACAATACGGGGATAGGTTGTTATGGGATTCACAGTTGTTACTTTATGCTTTATTAGTGTTATTGCAATGATAAAGAATGTGACCTGATAATTACAACCTCCTCCGTCGACTGGATCGAGTCATAGTGCCACCAAACCAAGCTCATGAGTGCAGCCACATTTGCCTTTATGGGAAGGCCCTGACTTGGTCTGTTGTCTTGCCTCTTATCGGTACCACCAAAGAGGGAAGGTTATGCGTGAGTGCTACCCTGGCCCGGTAGGCCGCGATAATCTTGTGAGCCCAGTTTGGTTATTGAGCTCAGGTCCCCGTTTGGGACAGTTTTGTTTGGCCACGACGGTGGCAGGTGTCAGGAGTGACACAGGGGCCACCCAGGACATGACCCGGGAAGGGTATGATTGTCGGTGGGACCGTAAGAGTGCCAGGTAATAGACAAGTCCTGTTGGAGCAGCACCGGTCCACCCGAATGGGAGCATGAGGCCGGGAGCTCCATAGTGTGGGTAAAGTGCGCAACCTCTGCAGAGTGAAATCTATTCGAATAGCCACGTCCTCGGTCATGGGACACAGTTTGTACTAGGTCACACTATTTGGTCTGTGTCGAGTCTGGAGGAGCAAACTATATAATGTTATTGCTAAGACTGAACCAGAGAATGGTAAGGTTGGTCACACTTGCAGTACAGATACATGGACATCAGATGGTGTCAGGGATATGAATGTTAGCCATGCGATGGTTATGAGATGAACGGTCGGATGACCTCAAAGTTTGGATCGGATTTGGATCGTGAGAATATTCGGAGTATGGATTATTTACTTGATATGCTTTACCTTACTGTATTTACTCCAATAGTTATCATGCTAGATAACCTTGCTATGACATGATGATTAATACTGCTAAATTATAAACCTTGCTAGATAATCCTGCCATAACATGATACTTAATGCGGTTAAGATAACAAGTGCATGCTTGAAAGCCATGGATTGCTTTGCTTGGTGTATATGTTAGTTTGGTTTACTTGCAAGTACATTCAAAAGTACTCAGCGGCCTTCAATGTGGCCAGGTTCACCTAAGGATCCGACGTCCGCTAGCGAGGAGCCAGAGCGTTCCCGGGCTAGAAGAGTAACCCAGTCAGATCCCTGTGGATTGGAGCCGCACCAAGACCATGCTGCCTTAGATAGAGCTTTTCCGCTGCCATCACCCTTGTAAAATTTCATGTAAGACTTATATATCCATTAATAGAAATGGCTGTGTTCATGATAATTGTTGTAAATGTTCATGCCAGAGTGATTTCCTGGGCTGGTGTGTGCGGCAACCGTCTGGCTACAGTGGTAATCAGGTGGGGCGCCACAGATGATGTCTCCCCGGCAACGGCGCCAGAAATTCTTCCTGCTACTTGTAGTCTGCGTTGGTATTTCCCCGAAGAGGAGAGGATGATTCAGTACAGTAGAGATAAGTATTTCCCTCAGTTAAGAACCAAGGTTATCAATCCAGTAGGAGAACCAAGCAAAATTCCGTTAAGCGCACCTGCACGCACAAGACCAAACACTTGCACCCAACGCAAATAAGAGGGTTGTCAATCCTCTTAGCGGTTATTTGCAAGGATTAAATCTTATCGAGGTAAATAGATAAACTAAACTACTAATTAAAATAAAAGTAAATAAATTGCAGCAAGGTATTTTAAGGTTTTTTATATAATGAAGATAGACCCAGGGACCATAGTTTTCACTAGAGGCTTCTCTCTTGAGCACATAAACATACAGTGGCTAGACAAATTACTGTTGGGCAATTGATACAAAAGCAAATAATTATGACGGATTCATGGCAATGATCATGTATATAGGCATCACGTCCGAGACAAGTAGACCGACACCTGCCTGCATCTACTACTATTACTCCACCCATCGACCGCTATCCATCATGCATCTAGGGTATTAAGTATGAAACAGAGTAACGCCTTAAGCAAGATGACATGATGTAGAGAAGCAAATTCAAGCAATATGAATAAACCCCATCTTTTTATCCTAAATGGCAACAATACAAATATGTGTCATGTCCCTTTCTGTCACTAGGATTGAGCATCGCAAGATTGAACCCATCACAAAGCACCTCTCCCATTGCAAGATAAATCAATCTAATTGGCCAAACTAAACCGACAGATCGGAGAGAAATACAAAGCTATAACAATCATGCATAATAGAGTTCAGAGAAGACTCAAATATTTCTCATGAATAATCTGATCATAAACTCACAATTCATCGGATCCCAACAAACACACCGCAAAAGAAGATTACATCGGATGGAACTCCAAGAACATCGAGGAGAACATTGTATTGAAGATCAAAGAGAGAGAAGAGGCCGCCTAGCTACTAGCTATCGACCAGTAGGTCTGTGGTAAACTACTCACACATCATCTGAAGTTCAGCAAGGTTGATGTAGAAGCCCTCCGTTATCGATTCCCCCTCCGACAGAATACCGGAAAAGGCCTCCTGATGGGATCGTGGAAGAACAGAGTCTTGCGGCGGCGGAAAGGTTTTCTCTTCTGGCTCTCTGGGGGTTTCCCAATATTTGTGAATTTATAGAAGTGGAATTAGGTCAAAAGGAGTTACGTGGGCCCCACAAGGTACTACGGCGCCCCCTCGGGGCGCGCCCTAGTGCCTTGTGAAGCCCCCGTGGGGCTTCTGGCCTTCTCCCGAAGCTTCCCAGGTTTCTTTTGTCCAGAAAAAATCTTCGAAAAGTTTCATGGCATTTGGACTTCATTTGGTACTGTTTATCTGAAAAGCCAAAAACAAGCAGAAAACAGCAACTGGCACTGGGCACTAAGTTAATAGGTTAGTCCCAAAAAATGATATATGATTGCTTGTAAATGTATATAAAACATCTAAGATTGATACTATAACAACATGGAACAATAAAAAATTATAGATACATTGGAGACGTATCATCAATCACATCAAAGAGAAAAACCATGAAAACTGCATGGATGATATTGAGGGGATCCACAATGAGATGAAATGGTGCCCAAATAGTCTTGATCTCAGATGAGATGGAGTTGAGATTACAAGTTCCAATCCCTCTTACAATAGTGAAGGAGGTGATGATGATGATGGAGATAAAAGGACAAAAAACTATGATGATTTCTCGTTAGTTCTTAAGATCCTCTCTTCTGCTGTTCTGGGTGGTGTGGCGGCGGCTAGGGTTCTCTTCTCCCCGTGGTCCCTTCACGAAAGTTGCTTGTATAGAAGAGGAGGAGCTGTGGGCACTCCAAACAACTGCTCAAACGAGCGCGTGCGGTCGTTTGGAGCGCCATCTTTCACCCTGACGTGCCTGTTAACAATGCTCTCTTCAGGAAAGTTGCTCCAATTGGCTTGATTTGCAGCAAGCTCCTTTGGTTTCCTTCCATATATGATATTTCCTACCATCCAAAGAACAAAGTAGATTTTCTTCTCTTTTGTTGGATTAGCGTTAGAAATATCCGAAGAATAACAAAAATCCAATGAAACCAAATGGAAATAACTATGTAAAACATCACAAATTCTCGAGCCATCAACGGGTCAAGAGGATGCGCGCCAGCCGAATTCGATGGCTATGAGGCCTGGTTAGACAGGCACGGCAGGGCTCGGGAACAGGCTTATGCACGAATGTCTCCCGATATGCGGCACAATACGGCTCGATTTAGAGGGCCCGCTCACCCGATCTGTTTCACGGATAAGGTGATGGAAAATCAGTTCCTGGATGAGTTTAAACCCATAAATATCGATCAACACGATGGGACGACCGATCCAGCCGTGTGGATCAAGGATTTCCTCCTCCATATCCACATGGCTCACGGAGACGATCTCCATCGGTAGCTGGGAAGCTCTCGAGGATGCAGATACGTCTCCAACGTATCTATAATTTTTGATTGTTCCATGCTATTATAGTATCAATCTTGGATGTTTTATATGCAATTATATGCTATTTTATATCATTTTCTGGGACTAAGCAATTAAGCTATTGCCCAGTGCCAGTTGTTGTTTTCTTCTTGTTTTTGGTTTTTCAGGAAATCAGTATCAAACGAAGTCCAAACGCTACGAAACTTTTCAATGATTTTTTTCTGGACAAGAAAGACCCTAGAAGCTTCGGGAGGAGGCCAGAAGCCTCACGAGGAAGCCACAAGGCAATCCCACGCGCTCCCAGGGGGGCGTGCCAAGATGCCTTGTGGGCCCCTCGTGGCTCCTTTTGACCTAATTTGTAACACCCCGATTTTTGGCCCTTTCTTTTTCTTTTGGATTTCTTTGAATTTTTATTTGGAGTTCTTTTTCCGTGGCTATGTGGTTTTGAAACCTGGGAAAATCCTCTCTCCTGCCACTTCCTAGTGGCTTGTCATTCTCAAATCTATCCCAAGGCCATTTCATTTCCATCTTAGCCCAACTCCAATATTTATTTATTGGGAATATTCCTTTTTCTATTAAAGGAATAACCCTGTTTGCCCTAGGTTGTGAAGCAACCTATATTTTTGTCTTCCACAAAATTCCCACAAAATTCTCATAAATTCTTTGTATCATATCTTCCTCAAATATGTCAAAATCCATCTTTGCCTAGTTCAAAAATAATTCAGGAATATTCATTTCCTATTCTGTCCAGCAGGGCACTTTGTGAAGGAAGTGCTATTTATATTTTCTTGATTGCCCTCAAAATGTTTGGGCACTCTCTCATATCCAAATTATTGCCACATACCAAAATTCATCTTCATTTGCCTAGTAAATCTTCCTCAGCAAATTTCCAAAGTTTCTGTCCAGAGAGATGCTTTGTAAAGGAAGTACTAGCTAGGCCAACACAAATGAGTTGAAATTTTGGGAGATCATCCATATGGTCAAATAATCACTCTCCACCAAATTTTATCTCCATCCAACCATCTATGTGAGCACACCTTCAAATCTTTGTTTCTGGCCATAATTTTAGGTTGTGAAGCAACTATATTTTATATTGCTTCAAAAATTCTGAAATTAATCCAGGACCTAAATATCCCTATATAATTTGATCATGCCAAAACTCACATCATTTTGCCAAGCCATTTTCTCCACAAAATTCCCCCAAATTTATGTCCAGTGGGTAGCATTCTGAAGGAAGTACCATTTTTACTCATCCAAATGGGATGAAATTTTTATGGTGCCTTCATATGACCAAATAATCATCCTACACCAATTTTAAGCTCAATGCAAGCATATATGTGAGTGCTACTTCATGATCTTCTTTCTGGACCAGGATATGTGGTTGTGAAGCAACTATATTAAATCCTGGTCCAAATCTTTTCAAAATCCTCAGTCTCATAGTCCTTCCTACCCTAAACCTCTGTGACATAATGGTTAACTCTTATCCCCTCTCATTTGATCACTATTTCATGCCTAAGTTTGCAATAGCAAACTTTCTCTGATCATTCCCATCATCCCACAGTGTATCTCTTCGATCCATCAACTCATAGAGGCCCTACTCCGGATGGACTACACGGTAGACAGGTTGTGGTTGGCCAGAACGCACCGCGTGTGCCTGTGCACGCGGTGACCACGCGGTCTGGCATGCCGAAAGCGCGCTCTGGACATCGGGTCCCTCTGCCGCCGCCCAAACGCCGAGCTCCCGCCACCGCACCTTGTCCTCTAAGTTTCCCCCACTCTCCTGCGTCCACGCCACCTCTCTAGACCCCTCCCCCTCTCCTCTTTCCTCTCCGGCGAGCACGCCGCCCCGGGATGCCCGCGTCCGTCGTCGCCTTGCCCTTGTCTTCTTCCTCCCCGTAGCATCCCAACACCGTATGCACCTCCCCTAGACCTCTCTCCCCCTCCGCGCATGCGCTCGTGCACGCGGTCGTGCCAGAAGCATCAACCGTAAGCTCCCGTCGTCGTCCGGCGAGAGCATCCCCGCCTTGGCTATTTAAGCCACCCTCGAGACCTCCCGACCACACAAGCCTTCTCCCCACTCTCCTCTAGCCCACCCCAGCCACTCATTCGAGCTCGAGCCGCCCTCCTCGGCCGCCATAGCCGCCATGGCCGCCGTTCGGCCATGCTTAAATTCGCTCAATGCCGAGCCCCCCCTCCTTCTCCTCACCACTAGAGAGACCACGCGAGCCCCTGGAGCTTCCCCGCCCTTCCCCTCTTCCTCCGATGCCCTGTGATGCCGTGCCCAAAAACGGCCGAAGCCGCCATCCGCCGCGGTCAAAGGTGCGCTGTCAGGGATATAACTCCACGATATGACCCGGCTCATAACGTTAAGTCGCCCTGAGGATAAGTCATCTCTGGTTCAGTCACCTCTGAGCTTAAGTCGCCCTGAGGTTAAGTCATCTCTGGGCTTAAGTCACCCTGAGGATGAGACCCGGCCGAAGCATGACCCGGCCTGCTACAGTGCCAGGCCTGAAGTTCACCCGGCTGCTGCAGTGCCAGGCCTGAAGTTAACCCGGTCTGCTACAGTGCCAGGCCTGAAGTTAACCCGGTCTGCTACAGTGCCAGGCCTGAAGTTAACCCGGCCTGCTACAGTGACCCGGACGAGGTTCTGTCGAGAAAGAGTCAAAATACAAGATGGAGACCCTTTAAATTGGAAGACACGGATGACTTAGAGTAGGACTCCAATCACGGGTACAACCCGGAATCTCATGTAAGCCGCCCCTTCAACTTATATAAGGAGGGGCAGGGCACCCCAAGAGGGACAAGTTTTTAGAAATCAAGTTAGACAGACGTTTTGATAGCTCTCGAGGCAGAGTCAGGGAAACAGCACCCTTGTAATCGAGACTATGATCATCAATATCAATCAAGCAAGACGTAGCCTTTTACCTCCACCGCGAGGGGCCGAACCTGGGTAAAACTCGCGTCTTCTCGATTCCGATCAACCCCGTTCAAGCTACCACGTAGTTGCGATGACCTCACCACTAAGTCCTTTCACGAGGACATCTTGCCGTGACAAAACCACGACAGTTGGCGCCCACCGTGGGGCAGCAGAGGGGGTTTTCGTGTTCTTGAAGGGATCTCTCCTAGGGATCGAGAAGCTTGCGACTGACCGGATGAAGAAGAGCCGGTTTGGAAGGATTTACATCAACTCCAAGTTCCTCAATCGAGATTAAATATTTTTTTTCGGCGACAGTATAAATCAGATCGGAGTCAAAGAGTAACTTTGTCGGCGGTTGAGTACATCAGATGAACCTCATCGTACTGATCAATCTCAAAATCCTAAAAAGAATCAACAACAGCCGCCGAGTCACCACACCAACCTGGAGATGATCGTTCTATGCTACAGTCAACAGATGAAACACAGATAAGTGGGCACTGGTGATTTACAAGATAACAGCAGAAGATGAGGTAACTCTGAAGCTATAGCGTCGGGGCTCGCTGACCTCAGCCGCCCCCCCCCCCCCCCCCCCCCCCCCCCCGCCTGTAAGCAGGCCTGCCTGCCTCGACCCGCCACCCCGCGCGTGCTGGCTTTTCCTCACCCAGCTGGTTCCGCCCGCTGTTCGCACACACGGACCGCGTCGCCGCCTCGGCCGGCTCCGGCGCGCCCCGCCGGCTCGCCACCTCTCCGTCTTGCCCCTGCTCGCAAGCCGGCCTGCCGGTGTCACCAAGATGCAGCGCCGAGCCTCCTCGCCGCTCCAAATCGGCCCTGTCTTGCTGCCCCGAGCCGCCATCGGGACTCACATCTCGAGCCGCCGTGCCTCGCGACGAGCCGCCGCCGGCGCAGACCTCACCTCGAGCTGCCACCGTCCGAGCTGTCGCCTCACCTCGCGCCGCGTCTCGCCGCCGTGGGCTCACCGGCGTGCCGAGCCGCCTCAACCCACCGTCCGAGCCGCGGCCCTCGCTCGAGCCGCCGACCGCCTTTGAGTCGCCTCCGGTCCGAGCTGTCGCCTCACCTCGCGCCGCGTCTCGCCGCCGTGGGCTCACCGGCGTGCCGAGCCGCCGTCCGAGCCGCAGCCCTTGCTCGAGTCGCCGACCGCCTCCGAGTCGCCTCCTCTGCTGCGAGCCAGCCTCGCCTCCACGGCGCTCGCCTCGCCGCGCCGCCTCCAAGCCCGGCCTCGCGTCAAGTCCACCGGTCTACGCAGGGTCCGCCTTCGAGCCTCTGCCTCTGAGCCGTCCCGGTCGCCGAGTCGCCTCCACCGCCGTGGCCTCGCCCCCCGTCGACTCGCCTCAAGTCACCGCCTGCTCGCCTCCACCTCCGCGCCTCGGCTGGCCCAGCCGCCCGCGAGCAGCCGCCGCCCTGTCGCCACGGTTCCTCTCGCCGGCCTCCACCTCTACTGCGCGTTGCCAAGGCACCGAGTCGCCACCTCGCTCCGCCTCGCCGGGGGGCCTCGGGCCGCCCGTCTCCACCGCCTTGAGCCACCCCGACGGCCTGCCTCTACTGCGGACTCTCCTCGCCGGCGTTGCTTCCGCAGCCGCTGCGACCCGCCTGTCTCTAGACTCGGAACGACCATGGCCGTAACTTCGCATCCACCGGCCACTTCCAAGTCGCCTTCGCCGGCCGCCTCCAATCCGCCGTCGCAGTCTCCGTCGACTTGTCTTCACCCCTGCTGCGGTCTCTCTCCGAGCCACCGCCTCTGAGCCGCCGCCTCCGTGACCCGTTGAGCCGCCCCCGCCTCTACTGCGAGAGGCCACCGCCGCCTCTGTGGCCAAGGGCCTCGCCTCCAAGTCGCTGAGCCGCCTCGAGCCCCGCTTTCGCCACAGTCTCGCCTCCGCCGCCGCCTCACCGGCCTCGTTTTGAGCCGCTGGTCGCCGTCGTCGCCTCTGCGGCCTCAAGCCGCCTCGACTCAACGGCCGCCCTCGAGTCGCCCCCACGGCCTCACTCGCCGTCGCGGCACCGCTCCTCCCGTGCGCCCGCGCCCCGCGAGTCGGCCCGCTCCTTCCGCGCGCTCGTCTCGCCGCTGCCATGCACGCGCGCCGGCTCGCTGCTGCCGCTCCCGCTTCTGAGTTCGTCTGCACACACTGGCTTCGCACGCTCCTGCTGCAGCCGGTTGCCAGGGCAGAAAAGACAAAAGCAGAGAAGGCCGGTTGCTCAAGCCGGATATACAAAAAAAAAGAGGAGGTGGATCTTGGCAAAAAAAAAGTTCAGTACACATGGTCATCTACTATTACTAGCAATAGTATGCGCATCCACGCTGCTGTTGGGCCTCCGTGTATCCCAGTTAATCTCTGGTCAGCCCAAAGGATCATCTGTCGTTCAAATGTATCAGGTGATATCTATCTAGTCTATTTTCATAGCACATATTATTTTCTTTAAGAGCAATTACTCTGGGTTGCGATATTTTTTACGCAGGACAATTACTCACTGCAAGGCGATCATCGTGCCACGGATATAGAGCTCGCGCCAACATTATCATGCGCCAGCATCCGACGGTGCCTTACAACTCAATGAACGCGTGTGCAAACCGCCGCCCATGCGGTTCAGTCTACATCAACACGCGGCCGACTCATCCGCTCACGCCGCGGCCGATTCGTCCGTCCGCGTCCGCGGCCGACTCGCCCGTCCGCGCCGACTTACAAGCCACGGCCGACTCGCGCGTCCGCGCTTACAACGCCATGGCCGACCCCCGGATCCGCGCCGGGTTACCGGCCGACTCTCATATCTACATCAACACACCGGATCCGCGCCCGTATGCATGAAATTGCTCAAACAGACGCCGCCGCCCCCGTGACCCGGTCAACTCCAACAAACTCTGAAGCAAATAAAAACATATTATCAGCCTGTGCCTGCACCGGATGGCTCAACGGACAGGCGCACAAGTTGCCGCCACTGCGGTTTGGTTAAACTTCAACAAACAGCCAGGACAAACCATCAGCCGAATTACTGACACGACTTATACGGGATCATCTATGACCCGCCACGGTTGACCTCAACCTTCCGCGGATTCACATCGCGTTATCAACGCCAAGGACATACAAACAAGCGTCGCAAAGATCATCAACTCGCCACACGCTTCTGGCTTCAATAAATTTCAGCTATCAGCTGTCAACTATATGCTGGTTTATGCTACGGCCAAGTATGAAGAATCTCAAGCCGACTCCTTGAGTCATCTTAAGACTCGGGGGCTACACAGACATGACTCGGTAGATTCGGCCGGTTTCAATAAATACAAAAACCCGGGGTCGTTACAGGGAAGACAACCCGGTGCCCGGGGGCTGCTGCCTTATTGGCGAGAAAGAAAGGTTACCAAAGAAGACTAGTTGCCATGATGCGCAGTCTAAACATCGGTATTGTCAGGGGAATTATCCGCGGTCAAGACCCAACCTGCTACAGGACCTGGCCTCAAGGATGACCCGGCCTGCTACAGGACCGGGCCTCAAGGATGACCCGGCCTGCTTAATAATGATCAAAGGAATGCCGGCATATCTGGACCCCAGATGTTTTGCAGTAGTAGAATTGTCTCCTGTATATCCTATGCTAAGCTTTTCCATGATCATATGGTTACTTGGGGGCTTCCAACTCATTGAGTTTAGCTTACAAAACCCTTTTAACCCGGCGAAATGCCAAACTATACTTGGTTAAACCTGCCTGTTAGCAAGATGCTACTCCCTAAAAAGCGACCCGGCGTACGCCTGATGAGTCAATCACAAAGGTGACGCTGAATTCATCAAAGTTAAAACGCTTGATTGGTTGTGTGAGAGCCGGCTTTCAGAGAGATAGGACAAACCAAAAGAGGCCAAAAAGCCTGCTTCCACAGGAAGCGAAATGAAGACTCGAGCCTTGAAAGCCGGTCTTATGCCATACCTTGAAAGCCGGCGTTTTTATACTCTGTTATCATACACATACATCATCATACGTTGCATCATCATTGCATCATCATACAATGCATCATATATGCATGAACATATTTGTTTATGTTGCAGGAGCCGGTTTTCAAACCGGGTTACATTGTAACTCTGCAGGAACAAACAAATCTTTAATAGCCAAGATGGCTGGATCTTCATCATGGTTTATCATAACCAGTATTAAATGATTGAGATATCAATTCTCCTATTTTCCCGGGGCACAATTCCAGCCGAGTCACATATAATACCTGGTCATTTAATTGACCGGGTTTTTGTTATTCAACATGTGCTTTGTAGAAGACTACAGCACTTATGGATTTTCTCACATATTTGCAGGGGTGCACTGCAACCACGGCCAAGGATTTCTTTCATCACAAAGGCATCACAGAGTGGATACAATTTTATTCTACAATGGACGAAAAAAGTCCCGAGTCGCCAGAGGCACACGACCCGGCCCTTGGGGGCTACATTATTCAAATCAAGATTACATCAAGTATGAAAGTCCCATGTCACTGCAAGCATGCACCACATCACTTGGGGGCTAATGCATGGTCATTTTTACTAGTCTCATTGAAGACCCGGCCCATCACATAATGATAAGCCGACCCTTGGGGGCTACCAATTGCTCCTGTGACACCCTGGTTTTCGCTCCTTGTTTTTTTTCCCTTCGCGGGATTTGACTCCCGTCTTTTTTTCGATGTTGTTGGATTTTCTCTTGCCTTTGGGTATATGAAGATGGTCATTTAGTCTTGCCTTTCCTATCTAACCAGAGACTCTCTCCAACCCAACCTTGCTATCCCGGATTTAATCTCAGGATTTTGCCACCGAAACCCTACTCTCCGGTCTACCGGAAGGGAAACCCTAAATCCTTCTGTTACAAAGGAACCCCAATTTCCTTTGATCTGTTGTCTCCAAAACTTTTCCCAGTGGTCATCCCACATCTATAAACCCTGGATATGCAAAAATATTGCCAAGTCATTTGCAATATTTTTCATTTAAAATTAATTCCTTTTTCTGCCAGTTAAAGGAATTAAATCCAGGAAAATATCTATCCATCTCCAAACTTCATGAAAACTTGTGGAGATATTCTTTGTGATCATATTGAGCTCCCATAAAAATATTGGCAATAATTAAATAAGGGAAATTGCATTATCCTATTTAAAGCCAATATTGCATTTTGGGCACTTTCCAAAGGAGCTACCATTTTGGTAGCCAGGAAAAATCCCACATAATTTGTGGAGCTTCTCCTATCCATTTCTTCACCATTTCCATCAAGATCCCAAGTTCCACAGATCAAATTTTGAGAGCATCATCCAATTCTTGTTTCGGGACTTATTTTGAGGTTGTGGAGCAACTATATTTTATATTGATTCAAAAATTCTCAAATTAATCCAGGACCTCACATTCCCTATATGATGTGAGTATGCAAAAATTCACATCATTTCATCTAGCCAATTTCTCTCAAAAATTAAATCTAGTTTCTATCCAGATCCAAGCTCTGTGAAGAAAGTACCACTTTGGCATTTGCAATTGAGCTGAAATTTTCCCAGTACCTTCATATCTCCCAATCACCTCCCTACACCAAAATTCAGCTCATTTCCTCAAGCTATATGAGTGCAGCTTCAAGGTCAAGTTTCTGGACCAGATTATGCTTTGTGAAGGAATTATATTCAAATCAGGTCCAAATGGCCTCAAATTTCGCCAGCACCTAGTCCTTCCTACCACATTTCCCTCTGACAACTTTTCCAGCTCATTGGCACCTCTGTTTGACCACAGCTTCCTCCCCAAGTTTCTATCCAGAAACTGTTCTGGATCATTTCGATCACTCTAGAGCCATCCTGGTCCATCCAGTGACCAATATCATCTATTTGAGCAGTGAGGGAGCTGTTTGACAAGGTTGGACAGGCAGGGGAGTGCCAGAGCTTGTAGTGCACGTGATGACCGCGTGGACAGCAGGCAGAAACGGTGCTCTGCGGCACTGTTCTTGTCGTGCAGCTCACTCCGGCCAGCTCCGGCGTGTCCCGGCATGTCAAACGGCTCCGCGGCGTCCATGTACCCCTCTCCCGCACCTTCTCCCCTCTTCTCCCTTATTCCCGACGCCACGGCAGCCGCCGCCATGGCACTGTCCTCCCCGTGATCCCTCTCTGTCGCCTCCCTCCGTTGGCTCTTTCCTCCCCGATCCATCCCCTTCCTCTGGTCGTCGTCAGGTCGGCACCTCTCCTCTCGCGCCACCTCGCCGGAGCTCCAGTGCGACGATAGGGATGCCACGGCGGCCATCCTTATCGCTCCAGCTTGGCTGGCTATAAATAGCCGTGGCCGGAGCCTCCCCAGCAACCCCGAGCCTCTCATCCTCTTCACCACCCTCCTAGCAACCGCCCCAAGCCGTCATTCCCTCCCCGGAGTCCCTCCTCGCCTCCCATCGCCGCCATGGCCGTCGCTCGGCCTCGACAAAATTCGCCCGCCTCCGGCCCCTCCGCTCCACTCAGCTCCACCCAGCAACCCCCTCGACCCCCATGGAGCTCTCCATATCCACCATCGTGTCACCGGATGATCGTAGCGTCGGCCTCATCTTCTCTGTCACCGGCCGCCGCGGGAGTCCAAGCCCCGCTTCTCTCTGCTACCCCGGGTGCCCATATAGCAGCTCGTTCGATGCGCCTCGATCCGCTGAGATCGTTCATATGCGGTACGTCACCGGGGATGGCCTGTAGCCTCGGCAATCATCGGCTGACGCCGCCCTGTTGCTCTGGCTGATGCGCGCCAGAGGAAGGAGACGACCCCGACGGGTGGGCCTCCCCTGTCGGTGGCCCAAACCCCCTCCTCTGTTTTTCTTCGGAGAGCAGCAGTGGGTGGGCCGGCCGAGCAACCACCGCAGCCTCGCGGCCTAGCTAGCTCCAGCAGTATCGGCTCGTGCAGCCCAGATGCACAGTGCGATTTAATCTTTTCTGCAGAAAAAACTGCTGAGGACCCGAACGTAATTATTTATATTACAGCAAGGTGCCTGGCAGTAAAACCATCACATCTTTTCGCTCACAACTCCGAATCAGGTGAATCCAACGCCCACTTCTTCAGTTCGTCGAGCCCGTTCCGACAACATCACTTCCACCATGTTTGCACTCTCTGAAAATGCCCATTTTGCCCTTGCCCTTATTCAGCCCCCTCCGAGAGAGAACCCTTTCTGGCGAAATTTTTTCCGCGAGGCGATCGCACTTCTTCCCGGAGTATTCCTTCACCCCCAGGCAAGCCGACCATCTGATATATGCCCTAAAGCATTGCACTATGTTATTCTTGCATGTTTAAATTGATATGCTTATGCTTGTATGCGTAGTGGTAAGCTGTATGTGACGCTCATGAACCCTTGCCTGCCTTTCTTTGGTGATGGCACCACGCCTGTTTTCTGAGCTGCTTCCGGCCGTCCGGGGTGGATGCCGATTTTATGTTCTCTTTTCAACAACTGGCCGTGTTCTGAGCTGCTTTTCGGCCATCTTGGACAGCTGTTGAATTTCGTTCTGTAGCGGTGACCCTATGCTCTGAGATGTTTTTCGGGCGTCTTAGGGAACCGCTACACTCTTTTTATCAACACCGTCTCATGCTCTGAGCTGCTTTTCAGCCATCTTGAGCCGGGGTTGAGTTATTCCGGTAACGTCCCAGATCTGAGTTGTAAAGACCGTTCTGTTGGCTACTGGTTCATTTGCCGGTTTCATACAAGGATTCAGATGGTCGTCACTTACAGCTAGATCTTGTAAAGTGATAACTTGCCATTTAAATATTGTTTCACTAATGACTCATTGTGATATTGTATGGAGATAGGTTGTTATGTTTTCATAATTGTTACATCATGCATGGTTACTGTTATTGCAATATTATGAAATGTGACTTGATGATAACAACCTCCTCCGTCGACTGGATCGAGTCATAGTGTCACCTATCCGGACTTATCCGTGCAGCCACATTTGCCGGTATGGGACGGCCCTAGCTTGGTCTATTGTCTTCCCTCTTGTCAGTACCACCAAATAGGGAAGGTTATGCGTGCGCGCTACCCTGGCCCGGTAGGCGGCGATAACCTTCTGAGCCCAGTTTATGGTTATGTGTGCACGTCCCCGTTTGGGACAGTTTTGTTTGGCCATGACGGTGGCAGGTGTCACGGGGTGACACAAGGGCCACCCAGGACATGACCCTGGGAGGGTATGATTGTCGGTGGGACCGTAAGAGTGTCGGGCAATAGACAAGGTTTTGTTGGAGCAGCACTGGTCCACCCGAATGGGAACATGTACTAAAGTACGAGGCCAGGCGCTCAATGGTGTGGGTAAAGTGCGCAACCTCTGCAGAGTGTAAATCTATTCGAATAGCCGCGTCCTCGGTCATGGACAGTTCGTACTAGGCCACTATTTGGTCTGTGTCGAGTCTGGAGGAACAAACTATATAATGTTAATGCTAAGAGTGAACCAGAGAGTGGTAAGGTTTATCAGACGTGCAGTACAGATGCATGGACATCAGATGATGTCAGAGGTATGATGTTAGCCATGCGATGGCTATAAGATGAGCGGTTGGATGACCGCAAAGTTTGGATCGGACTTGGATTGTGAGAATACTCGGAGTATGAATTATTTACTTGATATGCTTTACCTTACTGTATTTACTCCAATAGTTATTATGATAGATAATCCTGCTAGGACATAATGATTAATGCTGCTAAATGATTAATTTTGCAAGATCATCCTGCCATATTATGATAGTTAATACTGTTAAGATAGCAAATGCATGCTTGAATGCCATGGATAGCCTTGCTTGGTGTATATGTTGGTTTGGTTTGCTTGCGAGTAAATTCAAAAGTACTCAGCGGCCTTCAATGTGGCCAGGTTCACCTAAGGATTCGACGTTCGCTAGCGAGGAGCCGGAGTGTTCGCGGGCTAGATGAGTAACCCAGTCAGATCCCTGTGGATTGGAGCCGCACCAAGACCATGCTGCCTTAGATAGAGCCTTTCCGCTGCCATCACCCTTGTAATATACCATGTAAGCCTGTTATATTCATTAATAGAAATGCCTGTGTTCATGATACTTGTTGTAAAAGCACATGCCAGAGTGATTTTCCTGGGCTGGCATGTGCGACGACCGTCTGACTACAGTGGTAATCAGGCGGGGCGCCACAACGGATTGTATCAGAACCAGGCTGGCCGTAGGTTACCCTAGCCAGCTTTCATTGCCTCTTGATCAGTAGAAAGCCCCGATGGATTTCAGCCATCTTTGCCAAACTGGCACGGCTACTATTGATCATAAGGCCATCCCCTAGGCTTTTGGCTCCATCAGACCCCCAACTCTCGTGGCCTTTGCCTCCGGTGGGAAATTTCCGCACCAGGCAACGACCCGTGAGCCCTGAACCCCTAGGTAAACCAGATATCCCTACCTTGCTTGCTAACCATGGCATTTCTCTTCTCCAATCTAGTTTCCTTTGGGAAACGCCGGTAAATTCCATCTCTTCCTCGACAACACTAGGATCGTTGACTAAGCCACTTTGGCTATGGTCGCGCGTTGAGTTTGATGTTCCCTAAGGAAGTAGTAGGAGCTTGACCTCAATTGCTACCAGGAGCGTTGTGTGGTTTTGCTTCTAAATCCTTAGCAATGCATTGAGTGTGCTAGGCTAGTTATACTAGTGGATCTTCGGCCACAAGTGCAAGGTCCGCAAAATTTGAGCTTTATTTGCTTTTTGGTATTTTTGCAATTCTTGCCTCTTTCGTCGGTTCCGTTCTTTCGCTCCGACTGGATCCATCAGCAAGTGGCGACAAGAAGACCAACATACAACTTGGATAATACCCAATAATCCAAATTCAGTAAGAATCAAGTCAAGCCAACTGCCCGATATTCAGAACGTTATCACCGGATCTGTCAAGAATGAAGAATGGGTCAGAAGCATACTCTATGTGCAACAAACAAGACCAGAGTATACCTGAGAAGGTTTGCCTCAGAACAAATCACCCCTAAGGAACAGTAAGATGAGCCATCAGGAATGGACACCAGCAGGAGCAAATTATTTCGTCCTCGACACCAGGATTATTTCAGTCAGTGGGGTAAATCTTGAGTTTTTCCCAATGGACACATGAATCATTTATCACCCACAGAAGACATATTTCAAGAAGGTGAATGTGTCAAGAGCAACAACAGCACTCTGGTATGTTGATACAAATTTCCAAGCATATTCAGGAATTCTTCGATGCATATATAAAATTCTGGGCATGGTGAGCAAGGTCTGCAAGAAATATGGATAAGTTCACGGCTGCCCAGAATCAATGAGAATTTCAAACACCTGGAGGCTCAGCTAAATCGAATGGAATTATCCGGCAACACTTGGTTTGGATGCAAAGGGTATTCTGAATTAATTGTCAACATGAAGTCTGCATCAGTTGTGCAACCTCTACAGCAACAATGATCAGAACAGCAGAAGGACAAGCGGTATGCCCGACCGACAGAATATATTCAGACAAGTACAAGGCTTCTGGTACAAGGAACCCAACCTTCCTCCGCAAGCTATCGGAAAGAGCTTACGACGCAAGACTCCCAGTCGTCCTCGCTATGCCACTTGGTGGGAAAGAATCTTCTGGGGTACGGCACTCCAATCTTACTCAGCCCGCTACCGCGGAAAGCTTCCAACATAAGGTACCTGACCTTCCGCAGTAAGCCACATGAAGGAAAACTTCTGAGGTACGATACCCAGCCTTCTTCGGCACGCTACCTTGGCAGAAGCTTCGAGCATAAGGTATTCAGCCTTCGTCAGCACGCTTTCGTACCCATAACAATCTGGTCAGAAGCACGAACTAGTCCGGACACACGTCCGCCTCAGAGCTCAATTGATTATGAAAGGATTTATCCTACCTCTGCATATGTTGTGAGCATGCAGTCCAGGGGATTAGTTCATGCGAGCCACTCGTATACGGGAATGACTGTGCTCAAGAGAAACGTCGGCCCCATACTTCCAAGAAGGATGTGAACACAGCAATCCCTACGAGATATGCAAGAGTAAATTGTGAGTACAAGCCCAGCAAGCTGGGATATGACCAAGGAGCCGTGTTGGCAGGTCATGACAAGTTCCCCAAAAAGGAACCCCCAAGAACAAGGAACTCTGGAATAAACAATCTCCGCGACGGTCAATGAAGTAAAGCTCCACAGACAAGGTGATATTATCAATCTTTGTCAGACTCTTGCATACACGGCCACAACAATGCAGCCAGCAGGTTATACTCATCATGAATCTGGGCCATCAACCAAGATAAGAGGCTATGCTCCGGAAGATACACCGGATGATAGCCATACTATGGCAGCTCAGTGGTCATAGCAAGGACCACAGAGGCTATATATGGCAGAGCCACCTCAGAGATTACCGTCTATGATTATTTTGTGATCATGCCCGACATTTCAGTTGGGAACCTCCTGAGAACAAAGTCAGAATGCAAGAGACAGGAATAAAGCATCCATACAGAACCCAGAGCCAGATTGAGCATTCTGACAAGGCAAAAAGGAGATCCACTCCTAGCCACTCCAGGCCATACGAGCACATGAGTCCGGTACCCAGAAAGAATGTCTCGCCCTTGGCAGTCAGTGTGCGAAGTATCGCAATAAAACAGAAGCAGCTAGTCCCAGGCCATGGAAACCAGACTATTTGTCGATACTCGGGGCTACCCACCAACCCCAGCCAACAAACTACCAGCAAAGGGTTTGCCTGATAGGAAAGAGAAGGATTCAATGCAGCTGTCTGAGAAAGACAGCACCTGAGCCATCAAAAGAGGCAGTTAAAAGGTGAGTAAACAAATGAAGACAAGATAGCTGATGGATCCAAGTCATACATAGGTAAGTTCCCCCTAGCCGGGAGGTAAGCCCGGAAATCTCGAGGACGAGATTTTCTTAAGGGGGGTAGGTTTGTGACACCCTGGTTTTCGCTCCTTGTTTTTTTCCCTTCGCGGGATTTGACTCCCGTCTTTTTTTCGATGTTGTTGGATTTTCTCTTGCCTTTGGGTATATGAAGATGGTCATTTAGTCTTGCCTTTCCTATCCAACCAGAGACTCTCTCCAACCCAACCTTGCTATCCCGGATTTATTCCCAGGATTTTGCCACCGAAACCCTACTCTCCGGTCTACTGGAAGGGAAACCCTAAATCCTTCCGTTATAAAGGAACCCCAATTTCCTTTGATCTGTTGTCTCCCAAACTTTTCCCAATGGTCATCCCACGTCTATAAACCCTGGATATGCAAAAATATTGCCAAGTCATTGGCAATATTTTTCATTTAAAATTAATTCCTTTTTCTGCCAGTTAAAGGAATTAAATCCAGGAAAATATCTATCCATCTCCAAAGTTCATGAAAACTTGTGGAGATATTCTTTGTGATCATATTGAGCTCCCATAAAAATATTGGCAATAATTAAATAAGGGAAATTGCATTTTCCTATTTAAAGCCAATATTGCATTTTGGGAACTTTCCAAAGGAGCTAACATTTTGGTAGCCAGGAAAAATCCCACATAAATTGTGGAGCTTCTCCTATCCATATCTTCACCATTTCCATCAAGATCCCAAGTTCCACAGATCAAATTTTGAGAGCATCATCCAATTCTTGTTTCTGGACTTATTTTGAGGTAGTGAAGCAACTATATTTTATATTGATTCAAAAATTATCAAATTAATCCAGGACCTCACATTCCCTATATGATGTAAGTATGCAAAAATTCACATCATTTCATCTAGCCAATTTCTCTCAAAAATTCCATCTAGTTTCTGTCCAGATCCAAGCTCTGTGAAGGAAGTACCACTTTGGCATTTCCAATTGAGCTGAAATTTTCCCAGTACCTTCATATCTCCCAATCACCTCCCTACACCAAAATTCAGCTCATTTCCTCAAGCCATATGAGTGCAGCTCAAGGTCAAGTTTCTGGACCAGATTATGCTTTGTGAAGGAAGTATATTCAAATCAGATCCAAATGGCCTCAAATTTTGCCAGCACCCAGTCCTTCCTACCACATTTCCCTGTGACAACTTTTCCAGCTCATTGGCACCTCTGTTTGACCATAGCTTCCTCCCCAAGTTTCTATCCACAAACTGTTCTGGATTCTTTCGATCACTCTAGAGCCATCCTGGTCCATCCAGTGACCAATATCATCTATTTGAGCAGTGAGGGAGCTGTTTGACAAGGTTGGACAGGCAGGGGAGTGCCAAAGCTTGTAGTGCACGTGGTGACCGCGTGTACAACAGGCAGAAAATGTGCTCTGCGGCACTGTTCACGTCGTGCAGCTCACTCCGGCCAGCTCCGGCGTGTCCCGGCATGTCAAACGGCTCTGCGGCGTCCACGTACCCCTCTCCCGCACCTTTTCCCCTCTTCTCCCTTCTTCCCCACGCCACGGCAGCCGCCGCCATGGCACTGTCCTCCCCGTGATCCCTCTCTATCGCCTCCCACCGTTGGCTCTTTCCTCCCCGAGCCGTCCCGTCCCTCTGGTCATCGTCAGGTCGGCACCTCTCCTCTCGCGCCACCTCGCCGGAGCTCCAGTGTGACGATAGGGATGCCACGGCGGCCATCCTTATCGCTCCATCTCGGCTGGCTATAAATAGCCGTGGCCGGAGCCTCCCCAGCAACCCTGAGCCTCTCATCCTCTTCACCACCCTCCTAGCAACCGCCCCTAGCCGTCATTCCCTCCCCGGAGTCCCTCCTCGCCTACCATCGCCGCCATGGCCGCCGCTCGGCCTCGTTAAAATTCGCCCGCCTCCGGCCCCTTCCCTCCACTCAGCTCCACACAGCAACCCTCTCGACCCCCATGGAGCTCTCCATATCCACCATCGCGTTGCCGGATGATCGTAGCATCGGCCTCATCTTTTATGTCACCGGCCGCCGCGGGAGTCCAAGCCCCGCTTCTCTCCGCTACCTCGGGTGCCCATATAGCAGCTCGTTGGATGCGCCTCGATCCGCTGAGCTCGTTCATATGCGGTACGTCGCCGAGGATGGCCTGTAGCCTCAGCAATCGCCGGATGACGCCGCCCTATTGCTCTGGCTGATGCGCGCCAGAGGAAGTAGACTACCCCGACGGGTGGGCCTCCCCTATCGGTGGCCCAAACCCCCACCTCTGTTTTTTTCGGAGAGAAGCAGCGGGTGGGCCGGCCCAGCAACCGCCGCAGCCTCGCGGCCTAGCTTGCTCCAGCAGTATCGGCCCGTGCAGCCCAGACGCACAGTGCGATTTAATCTTTTCCGCAGAAAAAACTGCTGAGGACCCGAACGTAATTATTTATATTACAGCAAGGTCCCTGGCAGTAAAACCATCACATCTTTTCGCTCACAACTCCGAATCAGGTGAATCCAACGCCCACTTCTTCAGTTCGTCGAGCCCATTCCGATGACATCACTTCCACCATGTTTGCACTCTCTGAAAATGCCCATTTTGCCCTTGCCCTTATTCAGCCCCCTCCGAGAGAGAACCCTTTCCGGCAAAAAAAAATCCGCGAGGCTATCGCACTTCTTCCCGGAGTATTCCTTCACCCCCAGGCAAGACGACCATCTGATATATGCCCTAAAGCATTGCTCTGTGTTTAAATTGATATGCTTATGCTTGTATGCATAGTGGTAAGCTGTATGTGACGCTCATGAACCCTTGCCTGCCTTTCTTTGGTGACGGCACCACGCCTGTGTTCTGAGCTGCTTCCGGCCGTCCGGGGTGGATGCCGATTTTATGTTCTCTTTTCAACAACTGGCCGTGTTCTGAGCTGCTTTTCGGCCGTCTCGGACTGCTGTTGAATTTCTTTCTGTAGCGGTGACCCTATGCTCTGAGCTATTTTTTGGCCGTCTTAGGGAACCGCTACACTCTTTTTATCAACACAGTCTCATGCTCTGAGCTGCTTTTCAGCCGTCTTGAGCCGGGGTTGAGTTATTCCGGTAATGTCCCAGATCAGAGTTGTAAAGACCGTTCTAGTGGCTACTGGTTCATTTGCCGGTTTCATACAAGGGTTCAGATGGTCGTCACTTACAGCTAGATCTTGTAAAGTGATAACTTGCCATTTAAATATTGTTTCACTAATGACTCGTTGTGATATTGTATGGAGATAGGTTGTTATGTTTTCATAATTGTTACATCATGCATGGTTACTGTTATTGCAATATTATGAAATGTGACTTAATGATAACAACCTCCTCCGTCAACTGGATCGAGTCATAGTGTCACCTATCCGGACTTATCCGTGCAGCCACATTTGCCGGTATGGGACGGCCCTAGCTTGGTCTATTGTCTTGCCTCTTGTCGGTACCACCAAATAGGGAAGGTTATGCGTGCGCGCTACCCTGGCCCGGTAGGCGGCGATAACCTTGTGAGCCCAGTTTATGGTTATGTGCGCACGTCCCCGTTTGGGACAGTTCTGTTTGGCCACGACGGTGGCAGGTGTCACGGGGTGACACAGGGGCCACCCAGGACATGACCCTGGGAGGGTATGATTGTCGGTGGGACCGTAAGAGTGCCGGGCAATAGACAATGTTTTGTTGGAGCAGCACTGGTCCACCCGAATGGGAACATGTACTAAAGTACGAGGCCAGGCGCTCCATGGTGTGGGTAAAGTGCGCAACCTCTGCAGAGTGTAAATCTATTCGAATAGCCGCGTCCTCGGTCATGGATAGTTCGTACTAGGCCACTATTTGTCTGTGTCGAGTCTTGAGGAACAAACTATATAATCTTAATGCTAAGACTGAACCAGAGAATGGTAAGGTTTATCAGACTTGCAGTACAGATGCATGGACATCAGATGATGTCAGAGGTATGATGTTAGCCATGCGATGGCTATAAGATGAGCGGTTGGATGACCGCAAAGTTTGGAGTTGACTTGGATCGTGAGAATACTCGGAGTATGAATTATTTACTTGATATGCTTTCCCTTACTGTATTTACTCCAATAGTTATTATGATAGATAATCCTGCTAGGACATAATGATTAATGCTGCTAAATGATTAATTTTGCAAGATCATCCTGCCATATTATGATAGTTAATACTGTTAAGATAGCAAATGCATGCTTGAATGCCATGGATAGCCTTGCTTGGTGTATATGTTGGTTTGGTTTGCTTGCGAGTACATTCAAAAGTACTCAGCGACCTTCAATGTGGCCAGGTTCACCTAAGGATTCGACGTTCGCTAGCGAGGAGCCGGAGTGTTTGCGGGCTAGATGAGTAACCCAGTCAGATCCCTGTGGATTGGAGCCGCACCAAGACCATGTTGCCTTGGATAGAGCCTTTCCGCTGCCATCACCCTTGTAATATACCATGTAAGCCTGTTATATTCATTAATAGAAATGCCTGTGTTCATGATACTTGTTGTAAAAGCACATGCCAGAGTGATTTTCCTGGGCTGGCATGTGCGGCGACCGTCTGGCTACAGTGGTAATCAGGCGGGGCGCCACAGCTCCTGTCAACACTTCAAAGTACACAACCTTAATAGTGACACGAAGCTTGGGGGCTACATCATATGATTTTCTTTTCAAAAGGAGTACATGTAAGTCCCAAGTCGCTGCAAGCAAACGACCCGGCACTTGGGGGCTACAACAGTCAGTTGTTTAAATAGATCAAAAGGTCCAAAGACCCGGCCCATCATATACTGATAAGCCGGCCCTTGGGGGCTACACATGTGAAGTGCAAAATTTTCAGTTCATGATTGAAGATTCAGACGGACAACCCGGATTTTCTCCAAAGTTGCAACATTTAAGCAAGTCTTGAGCTATCACTTTGTTCTACTCTTAAGGACTTGGGGGCTACAGGTTATCTCCTCCAAGCTATTCACACAAGTCAGCCCAACATCATACAGATTTTTTATTCATCAAAGTCCGAAGCATTGAAAGTTGGCGCAACATCAGACGGATTTTTCTTTTTATCAAGCCAAGGCATTTGAAGACAATTCAAAAATATCATAAGGGTTATTTTTTCTGCATGGAATCAGCATCAACATATTGACATGGAAGAAACCAAGGAACTTAGCATGAATAAATCCAAGCTAATCTGGGGGCTAATGTCGGGGATATAACTCCACGATATGACCCGGCTCATGACGTTAAGTCGCCCTGAGGATAAGTCATCTCTGGTTCAATCATCTCTGAGCTTAAGTCGCCCTGAGGTTAAGTCATCTCTGGCTTAAGTCACCCTGAGGATGAGACCCGGCCGAAGCATGACCCGGCCTGCTACAGTGCCAGGCCTGAAGTTAACCCAGCCTGCTACAGTGCCAGACCTGAAGTTAACCCGGCCTGCTACAGTGCCAGTCCTGAAGTTAACCTGTCCTGCTACAGTGCCAGTCCTGAAGTTAACCCGGCCTGCTACAGTGTCAGGCCTGAAGTTAACCCGGCCTGCTACAGTGACACGGACGAGGTTCTGTCGAGAAAGAGTCAAAATACAAGATGGAGACCCTTTAACTTGGAAGACACAGATGACTTAGAGTAGGACTCCAATCACGGGTACAACCCGGAATCTCATGTAAGCCGCCCCTTCAACTTATATAAGGAGGGGCAGGGCACCCCAAGAGGGACAAGTTTTTAGAAGTCAAGTTAGACAGACGTTTTGATAGCTCTCAAGGCAGAGTCAGGGAAACAACACCCTTGTAATCGAGACTATGATCATCAATATCAATCAAGCAAGACGTAGGCTTTTACCTCCACCGCGAGGGGCCGAACCTGGGTAAAACTCGCGTCTTCTCGATTCCGATCAACCCCGTTCAAGCTACCACCCAGTTGCGATGACCTCACCACTAAGTCCTTTCACGAGGACATCTTGCCGTGACAAAACAACGACATGCGCCCAACTCCGACCTCCTCGAGGTCCGTGCTACCCCGGGTTGGATGCGGCGTGAGCTCCCAAGCACGCCGGTAGGCCGTGCACAGCGGGAGACGGCCGGAGTGTCCGGCAACCGTCGCCGGAACGGCCATGTCCTCGGCCAGGCGCGGGCGCGGGCGAGGTTGAAGACGACGGCCGGGCCAGGCGGGCCCCACCTCCCCTCGACCCCATGCGTCAGCGACTCACAGCCCGGGCCCAGCTGTTTAAGTGGAGGCGCCCTCTGTAAAATGCGTTTTCCCAATTTGGAAAACGTACTCCAGTGCTATTTCGGGCCGGAATACGCTTCCCGGCGGTGAAAACGTATTCTCTGAAATACGCCTTTGGTTTAACCCAGCCGGCCAAAATCTTTATATTGCGGACGTTCGTCCGTTAGCAGCAGAAATGAATATTCTTATTTAATTTTCTGCCTAACGAACAAACGGCAGTATCTCGACAACCGTAACTCTGATTCAGGTGATTCCAAAGCCCACGATCTCAGTTCGTCGAGCCCGTTCTGATGGTATCATTTTCATGAGGTTGTCATACTATGAAAATGACCATTTTTCCCATGCCCTTAAAACAGCTCCGTCGAAAGGGAACCTTTTCCGGCGATTCTTTCCGCGACTTCATCGCACTTCTCCCCAGTGAATCCTTCACCCCCAGGCAAGCCACGATAGCCACTTGCATGATGGCATTGCTGTAACACCCCAAAAATTTAACAATGTTTTATTAATTAAAATTTTGCCAGGAAATTTAAATTTTTATTTTCTGGATCATCTATTGATTTCAGGATCACTTCTTTCTTCTGAGTTGTGGAGTTTTCCCTCCTAGTAGAAATTTTTCAAAAATATTTTTGGACTTGAGTACCTACTCAAGAACATTTCATTTTTTATTATATATGATCAGTGGAAATATTTCTATAATTATTTTCCTGAGCTTTATTTCTTTTAAAATGGTTTCTCATAATTTTAGAGCCTCTTTTGCACTACAACCAGTGGATAACTTCATTTAAAAATTCTACAAAAAATTGTAGAAGACATGTGAGGTTCCTACATCACTTTTATGCAAAGAAACAACTTTGTGTTTTGAAGAATTTGAGCAAACCATCCTCATCTTTATTCTGGTCCAGTTTGGTATTTTCTACTGCAACCACCTTTTATCTTGCTTTATTGCCCATGAGATTTTTCCTACTTTAGATCTACCCTACCAAACCCTTAAGTCCAGGAGATAAGACCCATTGGAAGATTTTAAGCACATGCAATAATAGCCTTTATTTTCTGTCCAGATTTGGTTTTCTCAAAAACTTGCACTAGGAAGTTTTTATTTTGCCCAAACCAACCCTGCCATCCTTTTTATCATCTAAAGAGACTCTGATCTGGAAATTTTGGTCACTAGCAAAACCTTCTGGATGCCCCTAGCATTTTGTCGAACAGTTGGAGTGCATGAACTGTTTGGTCATGATTCTAACTTTGCATTGGAGGTTCACTTATCTGGCTAAATCAGCTTGTCCTTTAGCTTTGCCTTGGCCAACAATCCATCCCTGTAGAGCCCCGTGGGCAGAGAAGCCTCCTGGCACACTTTGGCATTTTGCCGAGCACATGGCGTGCGTGTCCAGAGCGCGAGCAGAACGCGCGTTTTGCACGTGTGTGCGCCCGAGCTGCCGCGTCCCACTGCCGCCTCCCCGCGCTCGTTCTGATCCATTCCCGTGTGTAGCAAATCGCCCCGACCCCTCCCTCGTCGCAGAGTCGCCCCGGCCACCTCCTGGAGCCCCGCAGCGCCGCCGTCAGAACGGCCATGGCAGCTAGCGGACGGCCGCAGCAGGCCCCGGCCTTGGCAGCGCCGCCCAAGCCACGAGCGCGCGCCAGCTCGCCCCCTTGTGCAGTGGGGAGTTCGTCGGAATGCGCCGACCAACTCCAATCACCGCCACGTCGCCCCTGTGACAGTCACTGGCGTTCTTATCCACTGCCGCCGTGAACCGACCTCGCCTGCCTATATAAGTAGCCCCCGAGCTCAACCAGACCCTGAGTCGACCTCCTGCCATCCCTCTAGAGCCCCCATAGCAAACAATCGACTGAGGGAGGCCGTCTTCTCCACCTCCGGTAGCCTCGGCCGCCGTAGCCCTCCGGTGAAATTCGGCCAAGCCAGAGCCCCCTAGCCTCTCCCACGCCACCATCTGCTTCCCCTCGACCTTGCAGAGCCGCCCAACCCCTCTAAATCGGTCGGGAGCCATCGTAGGCCGAAATCCCAAAAGGACCCGAAGCCACCGCCCGCCTCGGAGCTCGCCGCCGGCGAATCCCTCCAACCCCCTGGTCGTGGCAACCACCTGGAGGACCACCTTGAAGTGGTGGATCCATTCCCAACCGTAGGAGGACCCTAGGAGCCTCCGTACGCCGGCGGCGATCGCCGGAGTCGTGCCCCGTCTCTGCCGCAGGAGGAGGGAGGGAAGAGGCGACTGGTCAAACCTGACCAGTGGGCCCGATGGACCCACTGTCAGTGACCCAGCAACGGCCACGCTGGCTCAAGTGATAGCGTAAACCCCCGAAGTACGTCTTCTCCTCCTCGAAAGCGTATTCGATTCGAACCGTTTTCTTTTTCTGATTTATTTTAAATCAGAAAATTGACCAAACTTTGACTGCCCTTATCTTTTAAACTAAAACTCCTTTTGACTTGATTCTTTTTCTGTTGATTCTCAAATTTTGTCTAGTTTATTTTAATATTTATTTGAAAATTTTCCAAGACAACTTTTTGCACTGTTTTTGAATTGTGTGTTGATTCGAGTATTTTCAAAAATAGGATATTGGTGGGAGATGAAAACTTTCAAAAGTTTTGGAGTGCTCCTCACCTACGTACTCTTTGAAGTCAAGCATTCTGAACCCTGGCATAATATTTGTGTGTGTTGTTTGAAGCGATCACAACACCACCTTGACACGAAGTATTCGTTATTTTATGTGATGATATGATCATGCTCATGAGTGCATGATGAAGATTTCTTGCTGTTGGAATTGATATACTTGTGACAGTATTCATCCTCGTATGCCTTTCATGCCTACCGGAAGTAATCCGGAGAAGTCTCTGTCCTGAGTAGACACAAGCTTGAGACTGATATCTCGTTGGGATGAGTATGATCAGTAAGGCATGGTGGCGTATGATGAGTGGTGATTCTGTCTGTTGATGTGGAATATTTTTGTTATGCTAATCATGCAGGAAACACTTTAACCTCCTGAGTCGACCGTAGATCGAGTCTTGTGCCAGTAACCCCCATACTTGCTTCGTGCTACCACTTGTCCCTGCCTCAGGTAGGGTACGGTTCAGTAAGTTGTCAACCCCTTTCTTAGCACACACCGTACAGAGAGGCCATGGTGGAAGATACCGGCTGCATCCGGTAGGCATGCCACCTGGTCCGGGGGCATGGGTGTTTCCGGTTGGAGCCGAGGGGGTAGCTCCCCTAGTTTGCGCGCGTTATAAATTTTGTGATCCCATGCTAGTCGAGGTTGTAGCCTCCCCACTTAGAGTTTGGCTTAACGGGTGTCGTGGGTGATTCTAGGCACCGGTAAGTTAAGCTGGTGTGTGCGGGTCAGGTGTGTTTTCAATTAAAAGACCGTAAGCGGAATTAGTCCCGGTGGACTAAAGGAATCCGTTACTTGTGGGTAAAGAGTACACCCTCTGTAGAGTTTATATCTATTCGAATAGCCGTGTCCGCGGTTAAGGACTACAGTCTGGGATGGGTCAAGTGTCGGTCTTAGTGTCGGTCTTCGGAGGAAAAACTTCTAAACCGGAACATTGATCATGACATGTGACAAATGATGATTATGATTATTATTATTGTGGACTAACCATTTATATTATTTGAATTATTGAGTATCCCTGGGATGGTTCTAACTCCTGGATACTCATTGTGATTGTTCTTTATAAGCCCTTTATGTGGTGTCGCTCAGACGCCCGACTGTGGCATGCTTGTTATTTATTTTCTTTATAAGCCCTTTATGTGGTGTCGCTCAGACGCCCGACTGTGGCAGGCTTGTTATTTATTTTCCTTATAAGCCCTTTATGTGGTGTCGCTCAGACGCCCGGCTGTGGCATGCTTGTTATTTATTTTCTTTATAAGCCCTTTATGTGGTGTCGCTCAGACGCCCGACTGTGGCATGCTTGTTATTTATTTTCCTTATAAGCCCTTTATGTCGTGTCGCTCAGACGCCCGACTGTGGCATGCATGTTATTTATTTTCCTTATAAGCCCTTTATGTGATGTCGCTCAGACGCCCGACTGTGGCACGCATATTATTTATTTTTCCTTATAAGCCTTGCGTCATGAATTTTATTTGGTGACTGTCTGAGTGATCATGGATTACTTCAGTGTGTGAATATCGTCTGTTATATTATACCTGTTTTCATGATGTTTGCGAGTACATTCAAAGTACTCACTGGCTTGTCCCTGGCTATTGTCTTGGCCAGATTTCTTGCTTGGAGAGGAGCGCAATGACGACAGCCCGGAACCTAGGCATCAAAGATCGCAGATACACGAAGATAGGAATTATCCAGGTCAGCTGTTCCTGTGGGAAATGGAGTCCCATAGACGCTGATGATCCGCAAACCGCTTCCGCCATCAACCCCTAGAAACCTTTTGTTGTACTCATAGACCAGAATGGTCTTGTACTGCATATTTTTGTATTTTGCTTGGATTTCTGTATCAAGATTGTGCCTCATCAGCTAACAGTAATCCTGGGGCTGGTGAGCACAAGGGCCATTTACTGGGAAAATAATATCCTGGAAATCCGGTCCTGACAACCTTGGTATCAGAGCCAGGCTGACCGTTGGCTAATCCTATCTTAGCCAGGTCAATAAACCTAGGTTAACCCACCCACCAGACCTTAACGTAACCCCAGCCAAGCTTCTCGTGTACGGTAGCCACAAAGTGACCTCGACACCTTTTGGCAGTCGGTGCCCAACCTACCAGCCTAGCCATCGATCACGCGCCAGTGACCGACACCTAAATTGTCTCATTCGCAAGCGTGCGAAGGAAGACTCCGTTTTCTTTTCCTATAAAAGGGAACGTTAGCTCCAACCAGCACAGCACAGCCTCCGCCCCAAAAACCAAGCCAAAGATGCCTGGCCCCATTGTTCACAATGAGACCACAGCAACCAACCTTGGAGGTTTTGTCACCGTGCTAGCGAACCTCACCCGTCGTGCCTTTGCATTAGAAGAACCCCCAGAATATGTGGTGTACCAAGGGCTCATGAGCGGTGAGAGCCGTCAATTCTGGGCCACGGTGCACGTCTATGGTAGGGGTATAGCGCCGGAACGCCCCTACAGGTTCACCGGAAGGACAACCTCCTTTGAGCCACAAGCCATCCAGCTGGCCGCTCGAGAGGCTATAGTTCAACTCCGGCACCTGTCACCAAGAGTTAATTGCCGCTCGTTCTACTACTACCCCAGCCGTGACGGGTATAGTAGGCCACCCCAGGTTGCCAACGGAGACCACGAGACGGACCCTGCATTGCTGCATCTGGTGCGCTATGTAAGTGCACTAGAGGCATTGTTCGATCAGGTCACTCTTGATCTGATCGCAGCCCGTGGAGAACTTGCCCGTCGAGCCCCGGCAAGAGGAGAAGATGTGCCCGACGCCGACAACCCAGTCGTGCTGTTCGGACAGCCGATTGAGTCCTTGAGGTCTGCCCCTGCAGCCGACCGGAATGCATTCGTATCCACGGAGGAGCTTCGTCGCCTTTTGGGGACCCGCTCCAATGGGATTGTGACCACCAACCCCCGCGATGGTCATCATCGCTACCCCGACCCTGCAGCTCCTCAACCCCATCCAGCAAACCCCGACGGTGAGGCCCATGGAGAAGCCTCGACGTCCACAAGGCACGCACGACTAGATATTAACGAGGTAGACTGAGTCACTCGAGTAGTACCGAGACTTGGTATTCTACGCCTTGTAACAGTGTGACCTTGTAATCGCCATGAATTAAATGCAGACTGCTTGTGTGTCTCTGTTTTGAATAGTAGCCACGCATTAGTTTTTTTTTTGGCGTACGGCTGCATATTAAATTCCGGGCGTAGCTACCAAAAACCACCTCAGACAACACCCACAGTAATACGTCACTTTTGTGAGATATGTATATCTGTGGCATTGACCCCAAACCTCATAGAGCAGAACTGTCAAACTAGTTGGCCCCGCACCGCTATCGGTAACCCAGCCCATCTTTCGTTTACGTTGTAGACGCCACTTCTGTGTTTGTTATCCTAGCATTTATTTATGTGTGGCAACTTATGCGCTGTATCCTAAGTTTGTGCTATGAATAAATTGTTTGGTTTCAATAGATGTGAGTAATTTTTTTACTGCTGTGATTTTTGATCAACTGTTTTCACTCTCCATAAATCTCGAGGTTGGATTTTCTTTGAACTATTGCAACTAATATTTCTCCATGGCATGGATTTAAATTTACGCAGCACCACAACAGCAGGCTCACAGCCACAACCACTCGACCACATGCACTAATTGCAAAACACGTACACATTTTTGCACCTAACCGAACACCGCACTAACACACCACAATTTCTAAAAGAGAAATTTGTGGGTAATTATTCTGATGCAAGTTGCCTCTAGCACACTGACAGCAGTCAGCACCCGACCCCGACGCTTAATCCTCATGATCACCGCCACCGCGAAGAGCCAACACTCGAGCAGCAGCATCACGACGATCATCGAGGATCATCGCGCACAAGAGCACGGAGAACCCCAGCACTGCCGCCAACCCTCCGCACATCAGAATCGTGTACCAGTCCGGCATCACCTCCGCCATTAGAGCCTCGTCTCGAGCTCCTACAAACAGAAATGGAGAAGAAGGAAGGAGAAGAAGAAATGAGGCCAGGTGTGAGGAAGCAGAGGGGAGCACCGCGGTCATTTTATAGCTCGAGATCGGTGTACGGTGAACGAAGTCCACCAGCGCCGCTCGTCGCTCGATCGCCGGTGTTCGGAGGCGAATCAGCGAGCAGTGCCGACAGTGCACTGGCCCGCGAGGTGAGTGCACGCTGCGCCGGCAGCTAGCACGCCGTGCACTACCGCAGTACAGCCTAGATGCCCTACGCGCTAGACGCCGCCGGTGGAGAAAGCGCGGGATAGCGCGCGAGAGAGAGGAAGAAAGGAGAGCCAGAGGTAGAAAAAGAGTCTGACAGTGGGCCCCGGGTCCACCTGTCAGCCAGAGAGAGCACTGTGCACTCGGGTACGACCAGCGTAATATGAAAATTTGGTAATTTATTCTAAATTTACCATAGCCAAAAGTAGAAATCTCTCGGTTTCCCCAGCCGTAGATTTTTCCTCACAACGCCAGTACCCCACTATAGTTCACCAATTTTTTGCCTTCTCACTGTAACCGCATCAAATCGCGTGAGCAGGATTTTTGATTTTCAGATTCTTATTGCAGGAGTAATATTTTTGAAACCGTCCTTAGCAAATCTCGAGTACTTGATTTTTCTTAAGGGGGGTAGTGTTGTAACACCCCAGAAATTTAACCATGTTTTTTAATTGCAGTAGCCATGGTTTCCACTTGAATATTTAATAATTGTTTGTTTATTTAATTATTTTGTGAATGCTTCGAATATGCTTGTGAATCCATGTCTATGTTTATGCCATGTTCATTTTCATCTAGTGAGTGACATAATTAATTGTTAATGATTTTATTCCCATGTTTTGTTCTTGTAATCCTTTCCAAGGCTAGTGATAATAATATCCTCATATGAGTAGTTAGGGTTTGTTATGAAAATACTTGTGATAGCCATGATCATCGTTATGCCATGCTCATTTGCATCCCATCGAATAAATGATTTATCATTGTTGAGGTTATGTTGTTAAATGGCTATGTCGCCCATCCATGGTTACACTGATATCATGCTCATCTGCATTGTTATTCCCTTATGTATTTTATTGTGACTCAGCTCATCACCATTCAAGTTAAACCGGACATTAATCGAACTTGAACAAAACTGTTGGCTGAGTCATGGTGCCACCGAATCGAGCTCACCAGTGCAACCACACTTGCCTGGATGGGGAGGCCCTAATGCGGTCTATTGTCATGCCTCTCGCTGGTTCCTCCAACGAGGGAAGGTTATGTGCGCGTGCTATCCTGATCAGGTAGGCGGCCATAAGCCTTGAGTGCCCGAGTTGTGTTGTACCCGGGTGTCCCCGTTTGGGACTAGTTTGTTTTGGCCACGACGGTGGCGGCCACAAAGGTGGCGGATGTCACGAGTTGGCATCAGGGCAACCCAGGACATAGCCCAAAGGGGAGTTTGTCGGAGTGGCCGGGAGAGTGTCATGCAATAGATTGGTTTTGTCGGAATATCGTTGGTCCACCCGAATGGGAGCACGAGGCCATGAGTTCCGTGGTGTGGGTACAGTGTACTAACCTCTACAGAGTGTATAATCTATCGATAGCCGCGTCCTCGGTCATGGACACAGTTCGTAGTAGGTCACACTATGGGTCAATAGAAATAATAATCTGAATAATAAACAACCCCGGTTCGATGAGAAAAGAAGTTGGTTGATCTTTATGTGGTCATGCGATGATCACAGGTAGAGATCAAGCTCCGTGTGGTCATGTGATGATCACGATCGTATAGTTGATACCGAGCTTGGTTGATCCTGAGGTGATCGTGTGATGATCACGATGGTAAGTTTGTGGTTACGAAATAACCTCCGAGTGGAGTAAGTTGGTCCATGAGACCTTAAATGTCGACCCCCCGAGCATGCTAGTGCTAGTATCATCATGTTCATATCATGAATTACATGTACATGCCATGCTCATGTTATTGTCATGTTCATGTTGTTGCCATGCTCATGTTGTTGCCATGCTCATGTTGTTCTAGTAGTATCGTGTTCATCTTTGATGATTAACCTGTAAATGCCATGCTGTTGTATGTCTTGATTGCTTTGGTTGCTGTGAGCTTGTGAGTACATTCAAAGTACTCACCTGGCGTGTCATGCCAGATTGCAGGTGATGCCGTGATTGCTTGTTTGTCGGGGATCCCGAGGTTGCGCTCTAAGATACGTCCCAGCCAGCGTCCCTGCGGAGTGTAGTTCATCACCATCGTCGTTGTTCCACTGTTAGGATTTATTCCGCTTCGGGATGTTTCACTGCTAGCATAGAACTACCTTAGCAGGCGAAGTGTCGCCGTGCCCCTGTAATCTTTGTTATATCGGACCATTGTACCCGTAATATTTGTAATAAAGAGCTGATTTGTTCTATGCCAAGTAGTGCCGTATTCCAGAAGACTTGATCTTTGGGCTGGAATACGGGGTGTTCCGGTCTCTCTGAGCCGGGGTGCCACAGCGATTGGTATCAGAGCAGGTCTGGCTGTAGGACGCCCTAGTCAGCGCGAGCGTTAGAAACCGGTAGTTCAGAGTCTAGCTTGCTTGCTGCATTTGATTGCTGCATTTGTTTGTCGCATAGCATGCATATAGACTCATTATATTGTCACTAATGGTTGATCTTGTGAGTGTAGGTGGCATTGGTTTCGATCCACTACCTGCACCCTCCAGTTTTGCATTCTTGCTCTTCGGTGTTTGGCGTCATCTCTGTCCCAGCGGAGTGATGCCAAGGTACCTTGTGGTGTCGATCACTTGCCGGATTGATGCACAGGTATCGCACCAGTATTTTCTCTTCAGCCACACCTATCGTTTCGGTGGTAGACATGTTTCTACCCCGGATCTTGCCATTCAACCGCCGTTTGGCAACCCTCACTAGTCTTTGTTACCAGAAAAGGGCAATGCTAGCAAATCTTGTTTTCCACCGCTATCCTACCCTATCACCCATTCTCTGGACAAGTACGGTCCCCTTCCGTACGCTTGATGATGATGTGGCCGTGACATCCGTGTTCCGCTACATGATCATCGAGTCCGTCCTCATCCCTAAACCCGTCCAGATGCAACCGGTGCTGAGCCAGCGTTTTGTGTAGCTCTGTTTACACCAACCCCTCCACACGTTGATTCACTTTCGTGCACACCGTCACAGCATGTTAGACCGTAGTACCGGAGTTTCCTCTAGAATTGTGTGCTTAAGTAGGCATCCATAGTGAGGAGAATAGCTGTAAAATGTGATGTTGTTTGTATGTAATCATGATGCTTTGTGTGATTTTATTCAGTCGTTTCTTTTGTTTCTTTCTTTGGGCCTTCGGTGTTACCTTATTTCCCCTTATGAAAGTTGCTCATCAACCGACACCGGACTCGAAGAATCAGTGAGGGATTCAAATATTTGGAAGCTCAGCTAAACAGTATGGAATTATCAGTGGACTGCATGGTATTGAGAATATCTGATCTGAATGCAAATGCTATCCTACATTGATTATCAGCATCAAGATTTACATCAGTGGAGCAACCGTCACAGCAGTAATGAACCAGCTGGAAGACAATCTATGTGCAAGACAACAGTACATTTCCAGTCAAAGGAATATCAAGGGTATATGTATATGGCATTCAGTCCGCATATCACGGAGAGAAGCTTCTGGAGTAAACAACCCAGTCTTCCTCCGCCCGCTACCAGGGAAGCTTACGACGCAAGGTTCTGCAGTCTTCCTCAGTATGATATGTGGATGGCTTCCAATATAAGATACTCTGTCTTCTACGGTAAGACACCGCAGAAAGCTTCTGGCATAAGGCACCAAATCTTCCTCAGTAAGTAATCAAGGAGAAGCCTCTGAGGTGCAGTACCCAGTCTTCTTCAGCATGCTATCCCGGCAAAAGCTTCGAGCATAAGCTATTCAGTCTTCCTCAGCATGCTACTCTCGATGGCTTCCAACACAAGCTACCCAGTCCTTGTCAGTGCGGTACCACAAACAGTCATCGCCAGTAGTACAAGATACTACACAGTTAGTTGGCAGCATATGGCAGAATCAGATCCGCGACAGTTGGGTCAGAAACATGAGCTACTCAGGACCCAAGTGTCTGCCTCGGGAATCAAATGCTCAGCTACCCATGCTTCCATATATATACTGTGAGCATGCTGCCAAGGTCATGCAAGTCACTCGTACGATGATGCAAGCACGGTGAGAATCCGACAACCACAGGAAGAGGAAGCAAGCAAGTATACACCTCAGTGTGACGCAATCTCTGACAAGCTATGAAGCAAGACGGTGTTGGGACAATAATCTTGACAGTGAATATCAATGCCAGCTTCATCCCAACCGACAAAGTGATATCATTAACCTCTGTCACCATCATGTATGATTGACCACAGCAGTGGGCTCTATACAATTAACTGTGAACCTGGCATATGATCATGATGAACCCTTGCTTACCTTTCCTGGTAACGGCACCACGCCTGTGTTCTGAGCTGCTTTCGGCCGTCCAGGGTGGATGCCGCCTTTATATTTCTCTCTTCAACAACTGGCCCGTGTTCTGAGCTACTTTTCGGCCGTCTCGGGCAGCTGTTGAGTTCCTTTTTGCAGCAGTGACCCTATGCTCTGAGCTGTTCTTCGGCCGTCTTAGGGAACTGTTACATTCTTCTTATCAACACTGCCTCATGCTCTGAGCTGCTTTTCAGCCGTCGTGAGCCATGGTTGAGTTATTTCAGCAATGTCCCAGATCTGAGTTGTAACGACTGTTCTAGTGGCTACTGATTTATTTGCCGATTTCATGCAAAGGTTCGGATGATCATTGCCCTACAGTTAAAGCTCGGGAGATGATGAACTTGCCAGTTAAATGTTGTTGCACGGTCATAAGAACAAGGATATTGCACCTACCAGCACCTATGGTCACACGAAGAATTAAAGATATTTATGGCCAAGCTCTTTCAGCAAAAGATTCGGACAAAAGAGAACAATAGTGAAGGAGCAAGACCGGCAATACATGTATGATAATTGTGGCATGAACAACATGGTACGGATACCCAAGACAGTCTGATTCCGTATTGATCACCATGAACACACACCCAAGGGGTCTACTCTGTTTGTAAGGACCTCATATCAAGGTGACAGTCGAATCATCGGTACGGATTCGAGACAGTGGAGCCAGCCAAGGTAATTCAGAACTACATTCGAGCAGTCAGACTCTGCCGAAAGAACGGCTATGATTCTCAGCATTGTTTTGAACCCAAGGGACATGCATCTACTCTAGTAACCCAATGCAATGATGAACTAATTCATGTCCATCGAGGAAATTTATGCACAACTCCATTGATAGTATCGGTGCTGAATAAAAGAATATCACGTCGAATGGAAGTCACTCCCGGACTTATGGAAATCCCGGTCATGATAATATCAGACAAGCCAGCAGACATAAAAGAATTGAAGTCAGAGCAAGGATGATAATATGAAGGAAGGCCTGTCAGAATGTGGGATACAGTGAAGCAAACCACCCTAGAGCAAGGCAGTCAGTCAGATGCAATTCAGTGGGAACAATTTAGGAAAAAGGATACCCGAGTGGAAACGGTCAGAATATTCATACTTGTTCCCGGAGCAACCAAATCTCGAGGACAAGATTTATCGTAAGGGGGGTAGGTTTGTAACACCCCGATTTTTGGCCTTTTCTTTTTCTTTTGGATTTCTTCGAATTATTATTTGGAGTTCTTTTCCCGTGGCTATGTGGTCTTGAAACCTGGGAAAATCCTCTCTCCTGCCACTTCCTAGTGGCATGTCATTCTCAAATCTATCCCAAGGCCATGTCATTTCCATCATAGCCCAACTCCAATATTTATTTATTGGTAATATTCCTTTTTCTATTAAAGGAATAACCCTGTTTGCCCTAGGTTGTGAAGCAACCTATATTTCTGTCTTCCACAAAATTCCCACAAAATTCTCATAAATTCTTTGGATCATATCTTCCTCAAATATGTCAAAATACATCCTTGCCTAGTTCAAAAATAATTCAGGAATATTCATTTCCTATTCTGTCCAGCAGGGCACTTTGTGAAGGAAGTGCTATTTATATTTTCTTGATTGCCCTCAAAATTTTTGGGCACTCTCTCATATCCAAATTATTGCCACATACCAAAATTCATATTTATTTGCCTAGTAAATCTTCCTCGGCAAATTTCCAAAGTTTCTATCCAGAGAGAAGCTTTGTAAAGGAAGTACTAACTAGGCCAATCCAAATGAGTTGAAATTTTGGGAGATCATCCATATGCTCAAATAATCACTCTCCGCTAAATTTCATCTCCATCCAACCATCTATGTGAGCACACCTTCAAATCTTTATTTCTGGCCATAATTTCAGGTTGTGAAGCAACTATATTTTATATTGCTTCAAAAATTTGAAATTAATCCAGGACCTAAATATCCCTATATCATCTGATCATGCCAAAATTCACATCATTTTGCCAAGCCATTTTCACCACAAAATTCCCCCAAGTTTCTGTCCAGTGGGTAGCATTGTGAAGGAAGTACCATTTTTACTCATCCAAATGGGATGAAATTTTTATGGTGCCTTCATATGACCAAATAATCATCCTACACCAAATTTCAGCTCAATGCAAGCATCTATGTGAGTGCTACTTCATGATCTTCTTTCTGGACCAGGATATGTGGTTGTGAAGCAACTATATTAAATCCTGGTCCAAATCTTTTCAAAATCCTCAGTCTCATAGTCCTTCCTACCCTAAACCTCTATGATATACTGGTTAACTCTTATCCCCTCTCATTTGATCACTATTTCATGCCTAAGTTTGCAACAGCAAACTTTCTCTGATCATTCCCATCATCCCACAGTGTATCTCTTCGATCCATCAACTCATAGAGGCCCTACTATGGATGGACTACACGGTAGACAGCTTGTGGTTGGCCAGAACGCACCGCGTGCGCCTGTGCACGCGGTGACCACACAGTCTGGCACGCCGAAAGCGCGCTCTGGACATCGGGTCCCTCTGCCACCGCCCAAACGCCGAGCTCCCGCCACCGCACCTTGTCCTCTGAGTTACCCCCACTCTCCTGCGTCCACACCACCTCTCTAGACCCCTCCCCCTCTCCTCTTTCCTCTCCGGCGAGCATGCCGCCCCGGGATGCCCGCAGCCGTCGTCGCCTTGCCCTTGTCTTCTTCCTCCCCGTAGCATCCCAGCACCGTATGCACCTCCCCTAGACCCCTCCCACCCTCCGCGCGTGCGCTCGTGCACGCGGTCGTGCCAGAAGCATCAACCGCAAGCTCCCGTCGTCGTCCGGCGAGAGCATCCCCGCCTTGGCTATTTAAGCCACCCTCGAGACCTCCCGACCTCACAAGCCTCCTCCCCACTCTCCTCTAGCCCACCCCAGCCACTCATTCGAGCTCGAGCCGCCCTCCTCGACCGCCATAGCCTCCATGGCCGCCATTCGGCCATGCTTAAATTCGCTCAATGCCGAGCCCGCCCTCCTTCTCCTCACCACTAGAGAGACCACGCGAGCCCCTGGAGCTTCCCCGCCCTTCCCCTCCTCTTCCGATGCCCTGTGACACCGTGCCCAAAAACGGCCGAAGCAGCCGTCCGCCGCGGTCAAAGGCGCGCCCAACTCTGACCTCCTCGAGGTCCGTGCTACCCCGGGTTGGATGCGGTGTGAGCTTCCGAGCACGCCGGTTGGCCGTGCGCAGCGGGAGACGGCCGGAGTGGCCGGCAACCGTCGCCGGAACGGCCATGTCCTTAGCCAGGAGCGGGCGCGGGCGAGGTTGAAGACGACGGCCGGGCCAGGCGGGCCCCACCTCCCCTCGACCCCACGCGTCAGCGACTCACATCCCGGGACCAGCTGTTTAAGTGGAGGCGCCCTCTGTAAACTGCGTTTTCCCAATTTGGAAAACGTACTCCAGTGCTATTTCGGGCCGGAATACGCTTCCCCGCGGCGAAAACGTATTTTGTGAAATACGCCTTCGGTTTAACCCAGCCGGCCAAAATCTTTATATTGCGGACGTTCGTCTGTTAGCAGCAGAAATGAATATTCTTATTTAATTTTCTGCCTAACGAATGAACGGCCGTATCTCGACAACCGTAACTCCGATTCAGGTGATTCCAAAGCCCACGATCTCAGTTCGACGAGCCCGTTCCGATGGTATCATTTTCATGAGGTTGTCACACTATGAAAATGACCATTTTGCCCTTGCCCTTAAAACAGCTCCGTCGAAAGGGAACCTTTTCCGGCGATTCTTTGCGCGAGTTCATCGCACTTCTCCCCGGTGAATCCTTCACCCCCAGGCAAGCCACGACAGCCACTTGCATGATGGCATTGCAGTAGCCATGGTTTCCACTTGAATATTTAATAATTGTTTGTTTATTTAATTATTTTGTGAATGCTTCGAATATGCTTGTGAATCCATGTCTATGTTTATGCCATGTTCATTTTCATCTAGTGAGTGACATGATTAATTGTTAATGATTTTATTCTCATGTTTTATTCTTGTAATATTTTCCAAGGCTAGTGATAATAATATCCTCATATGAGTACTTAGGGTTTGTTATGAAAATACTTGTGATAGCCATGATCATCGTTATGCCATGCTCATTTGCATCCCATAGAATAAATGATTTATCATTGTTGAGGTTATGTTGTTAAATGGCTATGTTGCCCATCCATGGTTACACTGATATCATGCTCATCTGCATTGTTATTCCCTTATGTATTTTATTGTGACTCAGCTCATCACCATTCAAGTTAAACCGGACATTAATCGAACTTGAACAAATCTGTTGGCTGAGTCATGGTGCCACAGAATCGAGCTCACCAGTGCAACCACACTTGCCTGGATGGGGAGGCCCTAATGCGGTCTATTGTCATGCCTCTCACCGGTTCCTCCAATGAGGGAAGGTTATGTGCGCGCGCTACCCTGATCAGGTAGGCGGCCATAAGCCTTGAGTGCCCGAGTTGTGTTGTACCCGGGTGTCCCCGTTTGGGACTAGTTTGTTTTGGCCACGACGGTGGCGGCCACAAAGGTGGCGGATGTCATGAGTTGGCATCGGGGCAACCCAGGACATAGCCCAAAGGGAGTTTGTCGGAGTGGCCGGGAGAGTGTCATGCAATAGACTGGTTTTGTCAGAATATCGTTAGTCCACCCGAATGGGAGCACGAGGCCATGAGTTCCGTGGTGTGGGTACAGTGTACTAACCTCTGCAGAGTGTATAATCTATCGATAGCCGCGTCCTCGGTCATGGACACAGTTCGTAGTAGGTCACACTATGGATCAACAGAAATAATAATCTGAATAATAAACAACCCCGGTTCGATGAGAAAAGAAGTTGGTTGATCTTTATGTGGTCATTCGATGATCACAGGTAGAGATCAAGCTCTGTGTGGTCATGTGATGATCACGATGGTATAGTTGATACCGAGCATGGTTGATCCTGAGGTGATCGTGTGATGATCATGATGGTAAGTTTGTGGTTACGAAATAACCTCCGAGCAGAGTAAGTTGGTCCATGAGACCTTAAATGTCGACCCCCCATGCATGCTAGTGCTAGTATCATCATGTTCATATCATGAATTACATGTACATGCCATGCTCATGTTGTTGTCATGCTCATGTTTTTACCATGCTCATGTTGTTGCCATGCTCATGTTGTTCTAGTAGTATCGTGTTCATCTTTGATGATTAACCTATAAATGCCATGCTGTTGTATGTCTTGATTGCTTTGGTTGCTGTGAGCTTGCGAGTACATTCAAAGTACTCACCTGGCGTGTCATGCCAGATTGCAGGAGATGTCGTGATTGCTTGTTTGTCGGGGATCCCAAGGTTGCGCTCTAAGATACGTCCCAGCCAGCGTCCCTGCGGAGTGGAGTTCATCACCGTCGTCGTTGTTCCGTTGTTAGGATTTATTCCGCTTCGAGATGTTTCACTGCTAGCATAGAACTACCTTAGCAGCCAAAGTGTCGCCGTGCCCCTGTAATCTTTGTTATATCGGACCCTTGTACCCGTAATATTTGTAATAAAGAGCTGATTTGTTCTATGCCAAGCAGTGCCTTATTCCAGAAGACTTGATCTCTGGGCTAGAATACGGGGTGTTCCGGTCTCTCTGAGCCGGGGTGCCACATAATTCCACCTCTATAAATTCTCAAATATTGGGAAACCAACAGAGAGCCCCACGAAATAACTTTTTCGCCGCCGCAATCTTCTGTTCTTCCGTGATCCCATCTGGAGGCCTTTTCCGGCACCCTGCCGAGGGGGAATCGATCACGGAGGGCTTCTACATCAACCTTGCTGTCCCTCTGATGATGTGTGAGTAGTTTACCATGGACCTATGGGTCCATAGCAAGTAGCTAGATGGCTTCTTCTCTCTCTTTGATCTTCAAGACAATGCTCTCCTCGATCTCCTTGGAGTTCTATTCGATGTAATCTTCTTTTGCGGTGTGTTTGTTGGGATCCGATGAATTGTGGGTTTATGATCAGATTATTCATGAGAAATGTTTGTGTCTTTTCTGAATTCTTTTATGCATGATTGTTATAGCTTTGTATTTCTCTCCGATCTATCCGTTTGGTTTGGCCAACTAGATTGATTTATCTTCAGTGGGAGAGGTGCTTTGTAAAGGGTTCAATCTTGCGGTGTTCTATATCCCAGTGACAAAAAGGGACAAGATACGTATTTGTATTGTTGCCATTAAGGGTAAAACGACAGGGTTTATTCATATTGATTGGGTTTACTTTGTATACATCATGTCATCTTGCTTAAGGCATTACTATGTTTTCATTAACTTAATACCCTAGATGCATGCTGGATAGCAGTCGATGGGTGGAGTAATAGTAGTAGATGCAGGCAGGAGTCGGTCTACTTGTCTCGGACATGATGCCTATATACATGATCATTGCCATGAATCCGTCATAACTATGCGCTTTTCTATCAATTGCCCAACAGTAATTTGTTTACCCACTGTATGCTATTTGTTCGAGAGAGAAGCCTCTAGTGAAAACTATGGCCCCCAGGTCTACTTTTATCATATATAAAATCCAAAAACACCTTGCTGCATTTTTATTTCATTTATTTTATCTATCTATCACTATCAGAATTAATCCTTGCAAATAACGAGTTTAAGGGGACTAACAACGCTCTTGCCCGCGTTGGGTGCAAGTATTTGCTTTTGTGTGTGTAGGTGCTATTCACGAGGTTCTGCGTGGTTCTCCTACTGGATTGATACCTTGGTTCTCACTGAGGGAAATACTTATCTCTACTGTGCTGCATCACCCCTCCTCTTTGGGGAAATCCCAATGCAGTTTACAAGTAACAGATGCCTTTAGGGCAAACTTCCAGGGCACTTATATCTGACCCCCGGCCCAATAATGGAGGCCAGAAGCAATTCCCTTCCGAAATAAAGGATGTGAACATGATCTACGTCACTCACATCCCTAAAAAGGAGCAAAAGCGCGCACTACGGGACGTTTACACGCTAGAGCCCGTCGCCCCGAAGTATAATCCATGGTCGGCCTATCCGATCACATTTGATAAACACGACCACCCGACCAATATCCGTAATGGAGGATCTACGGCTTTGGTCCTGGACCCAATTGTCGATGGGTTCCACTTAACACGCGTCCTCATGGACGGAGGCAGCAGCCTCAACCTGATCTATGCTGATACGATCAGCAAAATGGGCGTCGATCCATCAAGAACCAAGACCAGTACTACCACTTTCAAGGGTGTCATACCCGGCGTTGAAGCACGCTGCACGAGAACGATCACATTGGAGGTAGTCTTTGGATCACCCGAAAACTTTCGAAGCAAAGACTTAATCTTTGACATTGTCCCCTTCCGCAGTGGCTACCACGCACTGCTCAGGCGAACCGCATTCGCTCGCTTCAATGTGGTCCCGCACTATGCATACTTAAAGCTCAAGATACCGGGGCCAAACGGTGTTATTACAGTCAATGGTAACACCGAGCGCTCCCTCCAAACGGAGGAGTAGACCGCGGCTTTCGTAGCCGAGGTTCAGGCATCCGAGGAGGCAGCTCGTACTTTGCCTGGGAAAGGTACACCTGGCTCTTCAAAGTGCAATCGGGGGGCACCTACTGACCTCGGACAGCCGACCACTCACCCTAAATAGGGATACGCGCTCCTCGTTTCTCTCCCTCTAGTTGAGGATTATGTCCCTAGAGTGCATAACTTCGCACTCAAAATTCCATGGGAGAACGAGGAGCATGAAGTATAGGGCGCGCAGGTTAGCTCAACCAGGCGACGCACACCCGAAGACTTGCGCACCTACAGGGCACTGTCAAAGGTCCAATAGGAGCAACATGACTACATGGTTTAAACCATTGTGCCGCAGCTACAACATCTTCAAAGGGTCCGCTCCTCGAATGCATAAAGCATAGATAGGCGGATGAGCAGGCCACACACAGCAACCTTGCCATAGACGAGGACAAGCTGGTAAACCGCACGGAGGCGCAGACGTGCGGCAGGGGAGGACTAGGGTTGTAAACCCAAAAATAGCTGCTCTCCGGGATAGTCGATGTCAGAGTCACAGTTGAGGGATCAACTTCTTTGTGTTCTGCTTCTGCGTCCTTGTCGGCATCAGGGACGGCGGTGTCATCACTAACACCCACCAAAGGATAATGTGTAGTGGCCTCACGCTGGGGGCTGGACTGAGGGCTAACGACCACAATATCTAGAGATGCTGCGCTTCGCTCAGTGCTTGCCGCTGGCTCCCCTTCTTCAGTGGCCCTCAGCCTCTTTGAGCGCCTCTGCGTCAACGTTTCCTTGTCTCTGCAAGATCAAAACAATCAAGTCAGATCAGTAATTACAAGAAATCAAAAATCAATGAGAAAGTTAGATGCACTTGCTCCTCAAACTCCTCACAATCGCTGAGGGCGGAGAGGTCCCAGACGGCCTCGTTCCCAGCGTCAGAAGTTGGGGGCGGAGGAGGTGCAATAGCACGCTTGGCGGACAAAGAAGCCTTTGGCTGAGAAGACCCCACTTCGCCGGCAGGAGGTGCAGCTTGCCATCTTGAAGACGTGCGCCTAGTCTCTTGCTGTTGAGGAGCAAGCTTGCCGGTGAGCACCTTGTTGCTGAGTAACCCTGGCGGTCGTCTCCTTGTTAGTAGGCCCGTCGCCTGATGATGAGGGGCGCACTGGTTCTTGGCTGGCGGTTTTCTTGAGGACTCGGCGTTTCTTCTTCGAAACAGGAACGATTGGGGGCTTCTCCTCATCCTCCTGTTCTCCGGCAGCTTCACCACCTTGTTCTCCGGTCGGCTCGTCTTGCTGCTCTTCGGCAAGCTCTTCTTCGCCAACTTCTTCATCATCGGCTGCCGCGGATCGAGACCCGCCGGCAACCGCTGTCATCCCCGCTTCCGCCGCCCTGCTGGCTATATATGCCAGCTCTTCTTCGGTGGTGTTGTGGATCAAGTCCTTCTCTTCTCTGGTGGGCTTCTCCACTAAGTTGTCAAGCCAAGCTTTCACTTCATCAGCAAAAGGCTCCCCCCAGTCGCCCTCGACTCCCTGGGCGTAGCATGAAGGCATAATCGCCAAGATCGAATCCTTGGCGGAGTTGACACACAAAGGAACTACTGTCTCCGGCAAGTAGAATTTGCTGGAAGCGCAGAAGAGCTGATGGCAGAGGCTGGCATGTTCTAACACTGTCAAGTTATTGCCCAGCCCGGCATGTAGTCGCATGACATCCGCTGCGTTCGTGTACTCCCAGGCGCACCATGCTCTCTTCTGGAGGGGAACAATACGCCGGTAGAGGAAATCAGCGCCTACCATCTCAATGGTTAGGCCAGCATCTCGGAGGCGGATGATGCAGTCCAGCGCGAGGGTGAGCTTGGTGCCGCATGCGCTGAGGTTGCTCCAATCCTTGCCGCGCTAAACTCTCTCCGTCCGGGGCGCACAGAAATCAGGAAAATCCTTCTCCTTGATCCAGCACCATTCTGCTCGCCACTCCTCCCACTTCAGATGCAGATGGCCCTTGAGGCAGATATCCTTACTGCCACTTCTAGGGATCCAAGTGATGCTGCCGGAGAGAGCATCTCCTTCGATGCGTGGGATGAAGAAATGGTGAAACAGTGCAACATTGGGGAAGACACCAACAAAGTTCTCTCACATGTGGGCGAAAACGGAAATGCAACAAGTTGATGGCGTTTGGGGTAAAATCCAAGAGCCGGAACCCGTAGGTCCACATGAGCTCGGAGAAGAAATCAGAAAAAAGGGGGAACGAGCCCGCAATAAAAATAGGCGCAGAAGAAAGGAAATTTGTCTGCGGAGGGCTTGAGGTCGCCAGGAAAAACATGTGGCACACCGTGGTCCTTGGATTCCTTCCCCCACATATAGGCGTACCTCTCTGTCAGGACGCTCTTGTCCAATACCGGCGGTTGGAAGACGATGATTTCCCTCCGCCGCTTTGCTATGGCTTCCTTCCTCCTCTCCGCCTCCGGATCGACGGGCTTGGCGGCTTTCTTCGCTTCTGAGTCGGCTGGCTTGGTGGCTCTCTTGGGTGCCATGATGATCTCAAGAGGATGAGAGGGTGGATGGATTGAGGCATAGCACGGCGGCGGTGATGGATTCGGCCCTGGCGCAAGGAAGAAGAAGACGTGGGCGGCGGCGAGATTGGGAGCGGAGGAAGTGAATGAGCAGCGCCCCCGCAGATCCTCTTTTTATGGGGAAGGCGCGGGGGCTGACTCTTCACTGTCCGACGTGTCAGCGCTTTTTCAGGCGCACTACCCGAATTTTACCGTTTTGCTCCACCTCTCCCACGTTCTACAGTTAATGCACGTCGTGGGCGTGCAGTAAAGATGATGATTACAACGGTTATTCCCTGCCATGTGTGTCTATGCACTGTTTTGGGCCTAGCCCAACAACGCCTGACATACATGTGTGGCCTAGGCCCGGGGGCTCCTGTCGGTGTATAAAAACATGGGTGTTTCCATACCCTGACTTATGCACAGACTATAGTAGCTTTCCTGGTGGCAAGGGCTTGCCGGGGGATAGCTCAAGTCAAGACTCAAGACTTGGTTAAAAAGACCACGAAGAAGACCTCAAGGCAGGTCATCGAGAAGTACTAAGACAGTACTGAAGATCAAGACTACACTTGCCGGTAGGCCAAGCATCGGCAAGAGAGGGCCCGACAAGCTCCATGCCGGCAAACTCCCTTTCGTTGTTCCACTGCTCCACCTCATTGACCAGCTAGTCGCTTGTCAATAGGTGTCGAGTGGGCAGGAAGTTAGGTGAGCCTTGTCGGGGCATGTGTCAGCACGTCGCCTAAGCTTTAATGACACCCGTCCAGAGGCGTGTCAAGATAATATGAGGTAGCTGGGCGAGCAGTGCAGGATCCTTGCCGGAGCTCGTCCCCAGCGTGACATCTAACGGCGCATTGAATGATTTTGTCCTATCCCGTCAGGGTTAGGTATGACAGCACTGTAGCCACTACATACATTCTGTAATTACCATTTTGCCACTGTGGTGACCACTTCTGTCTATAAAAGGAGGCCCATGGCTACCTTAACAAAGGTCGACTCTTTGCTCAATTACGTGTAGTAGCTGCACTTCCCGCGCACCTTGCCGGCAAGCTGCGCTCCTTTGTAATCTGAGCTTATACACAATCAATCCACCAAAGCAGGAGTAAGGTTTTATGCCTCACTATGGCCCGAACCTGGGTAAACTTGCTATGTGTTTGCATTGCTGAAACTACTCTTTGTGCACGTCGATTCCCACAGCCGAACCGCAAAGGGATCACCTTGATCCGTATGCACGACAGGTCTCCTTTTACAAGCCAATTGGCGTGAGCCCTCTCACTACTGGGAAAGGGCTTATAGGTGATCACAAATTAGTAGTGGGTGGGATGGGTCACCCGCCACAGCTACATTGAAAAGTTAGCTTTGGCGGGTACTAAAGATAGCCCGCCACAAGTTGTGCAGAAGCAGTGGCAGGCATTTTTCGCCGCCCGTCACACGTAAGGTCTCTTCGTATGGGTTTTTTTCGCATAACTCATCTGTGGCGGGCATTCCCTAGTGCCCGCCACACCTACGTGCCCTGATAGTGGCGGCCATTTTCTTTTGCACGTCACAAGTTGACCGGGTATGATGACCACTGTTGACAGCATATTGCGGTGGCGGGTAAATAAGCACGCCCGCCACAGGTACACCCCTCCACTACCTGCGTTGCAGTTTTCGCCGGCCATCTCCCCCCAAAACCACCCTTCTCCCGAAAACGCAATTTCAAATCTGTCCGCTGCTCTCGCCCCCAAACCCCGTGCCTCGTCGCCACCGCGCCCCTCTTCCGCCCCCGTGCCGCGCTCGCCGCCGTGGCCGTTCTCCTACGCCGCGTCCGCGCGCGCGCCCTCGTCGTCGCATGCCTCCTCTGCTGCGCCCCCCGGCCTCTCGCCGCTGCGGCCCGCCCGAACCCTAGGTCGGACCCTCCTCTGCCGGGGCCCTCTTCTGCCGCGGCCCCCTCGTCGTCGGGACTCCTCCGCCGCCGCCCCTAGTCGTCGGGCCTCTCCTCCGTCGCCGCCACCTACACGCAATGGCTTCCTCCGCCAGCAGCTAGGGAAAGACACCGCCGCCGGCAGCGGACTCCTCCACCTCCAAGGCTGCTACAAATCCCTCGTCTGTCTCCCGCTCAAGCAGTTCAGAGGTAAATCCCTCGTACCAATTCTATTGTCACTGTAGGAATTAATTATGGATGATGATACATGAATGTTTTTTATTCGTAAATATAATCATCTCATGCATGAAGCATGAACATTTAATTGGATTTCTCCAACAATACAGGGCTTCAAAGGATGTAGAAAATATCGTGAAACATTGATTAATTTCCATTTCGTGAGATTTCAGACACTCAATGTTTTATTTTTCAGCATAAGTCGTGCCCAATTTTTCTGTCCATCCTTTAACTTATATAATTATTCCAAAACATGAACTTAGGCAATGAACGAAGGATGCCCCTTCTGTGGCGACAGGAGGCTAGGCACATGTTACAAAGTTCACCTAACTTGCACTGAGATATGTGTCGACCTTTAGGACGACTTTATGGAGTGGGCGGTATGTTCCATTTAATTGCAGTGAGATATGTGTCGACCTTCAGGACGACCTTCACGACGCCCACAATTGTCTAATTTATGTTTTCTTTTTATCGTACTCAGCGCATCCCTTGTTGGGGAAGGGAGTATTTCATGCGTGTGGCCAACCTGGCAATGGATGAGGAGTGGAGGATTCAGTTCGACATGGCGCTGCTTAAGAATGGCATTCCCTTAACCCTTACTCTCACCAACGCGGGAGGGAGAACTTATTTCCATGGTCAAAATAGGATGAACATTGCCACAGAATTACAGATGCAAGTTGGGAGGTCGTTCTTACTTTTCCTTCACGAATTTGAGGAGGGTCATCCGGGCGGCAACAAGATCTATCTAGGGTACGGTGTCCCACAATCACCATAGTACCGCATCAGAGGATACCTGCGCCCACGGAAGCTGCGAATACCACCCTAGCCGAGATATAAGAAGATGATTAGAGAGATGATGGACTTAGTTTCATGTTGTTATGACGGAGCTGAACTTAATTTCATCTTGTTATGTTATCTATATGATCTGTGTGAACTTAGTTCCGTATGCCTTTATGTGGTAAATAAGCATGTTTAATTTGTTTACATATGAGTCTGCATTTTTAGTGTTGGTAATGTGTGATCTCAGTGTTGTTAATGTGAGATTGCACGAATATTATTCTATTGATTTTTAATCTTACATCTATGAACACAGCAAATGAACGACGAGAATGAGCTCATTGGGATCCCCGAGTGCGACTACTTAAAGAGGATTACCAATATTATACGGTAATTTCTGCACATATTTCCTTCTGAACTTGCATTTTCAGATCGTTAGTGTTCTTCTCAGAGGAGAGTTCAAGGAATAACGACATTTGGTGAGGACTAAGTATCATTCTAATAAAATGAGTTAGAAAACTTCAAAAACTAGTTAGATGAATCAGACGGACGGGATATTGACCGCTCATGGGATCCATTATTTGCAGCAAGGCAACTGACTCTATCTTGCATACACATCGAACAAAGATTTTGCTGGCACACAAACCTTGTTTCCATGTTACAATGGCAAGTTTGTATTGTGCCCTTGCTTCTAATTTGTAGGGTGTTTCTTGTATTATAACTTCCGTCAAAGTGTTATGTGAATTACTGGTTTTAAATCAGTAGTATACAAGGCACTTGGGCAGGAGATATAATACAAGCTCCTCCCTGCAAATGAGAAGGAAAAGGCACAATATGAACTTGCGGCTGTCGCATGGGAACAATGTTTGTGTGGGAGGAAAATCTTTGCTTGGTGTTTGCGAAAGATAGGGCTAGTTGTTCCGTCACAAGTAGTGAATCAGGTGAGTGTTTAATACCTCGTCCATCTGATTCATCATGTTAGTTTTTTGAGTCCTTTGGCTCATTTTGTTAAAACGGTACACAACCTTCATCTGTTGTTCTTATTTTATGAGCAACACTATAGATGTTACCGTCAAAGTACATCCTTTGAACGGTAATGTATATAATGATGAACTCTTCCATGCATCCTAGCAAAACCCATATGCTAATCGAGTAGTACTAGTGAATTACTGAGCCTTATGGGATAGGGTTGAGGATCGCGTGTCATCTCTCTGAAGATGATTCGAGTTCACATCCCTATCTTCGGAGCGTTAGTTACTCTTCTTCTGCAATAATAGTACAACGAGGCAAAAGACTTAACAAGCACTAGTAGAAAACAGGGCTTTGGTCCTGGCCAGATCAGAGCATTAGTCCCGGTCGTGTTACGAACCAGGACTAATGGGAGCATCAGTCCCGGTTCGAGAGGCTAGAACACCGGCCGGGCCTCGGCAGGCATCAGTCCCGGTTTGGCTGGGATCTTTAGTCCCAGTTCCATCCACCAACCGGGACTAAAGGGGTTGCTGCCCTTTAGTCCCAGTTGGTGTCTGGAACCGGGACTAAAGGGTAGGCCATTAGTCCCGGTTTTAGACACAAACCGGGACTAAAGTTTTGCCTATATATATCGACGCCCCCCCCCCATCTCCTCTATTTTTTGGCCGTGGAAGGGTGGAGGTGTGGGCTACTCTGTTTTTTGCCTATATATGCACATGAGGTGTTCGATGAAATGCCGGAGCCACACTTAAGCTTTCTCCTCTGTTCTTCCTCCAAGCTGGACCTCCAAGCTCCATTTTCCCCAAGATTTGTGTAGGTTTGGCGGTGCACCAACTATCCAAGTGTTCTAAAATGGTTGGCAACTTCATCCTTTCATCTCTCACTACTAGTTTAGCTCATTTCAAATGCACTAAAAGTAGTGTGGTTTGTGGGTTTTAGTGGAGGAGTGTATGTGTGAGTTTATTTGATTTAGATGCACAATTTGAGCTCAAATTAACTTCTTAGTTTGCACATGTGTAGGGTGCCGTCCCGTCCCCGTCCCCGTCCTCACCGCCATCGATCGCCCGCGCCGATCTCGTCGCCGGCACCACCGTGGTGAGCCTCTTGTTCTTATCTTTTTTTAAGAAAAAATTCTTACTTGTATTATTTATATAGCTACTTGTATAATTTTATTACTTGTATTATTGTTTGTTATTATATAGTGCCATGGTTTTGGTATCCGCCCCTGTCGGCTCTCGTCCGGTCTTTGATTCGGATGTGGTATATTATCTTTTATAAATATTTGTTTCATTTAGTGTTTATGACAATTATGCCGACCAACTTGACATAGATGTCTTTATCTGGGAGGTATGTGAACCGGAAATTCGAACCGACCCTCTTGTCGAGAGGTTAAATTTAGTTGAAAAAGAAAACAATTATTTGAAAGAAAAATTGAAAAGAGTTGAAGAAGAGAAGATGAAATTGGAGTTGCATGTTGCCGATGTCGTCGATCAACACAAGATCCAGATGGATGCAATGCGCTTGAAGATTAGAAAATATGCCATTGATAATGAGGCTTGGTATCATTATGCTGTTGGATCAATTGTTACCTTAGTTGCGATTTTGATTGCATTTTTTGTTGCATTTAAATGTTTTACATAGTTGTATGTTAGTTTCAATGTATGTTTTAATTAGATGCTCTAGAGAGCTGTATGTTGTTCTATGAGAACTATGTATGAACTTTATGTATTTATTTTTTCAGTAATAACATTTGATCACAACTTGTAACGCCCCGGACACACCCGCCGGCAGTCGTTACTCCTGGCGAGATCTAGACTGGCCCCACAGATCAATACTAGTCTTTCCTGCACACTTTGTCCTCACTCGTGCGCACCCGGGAGCAACTTCCCGGTCGGTCACCCATCCTGAAATTACTCCAAGCTGAGCACGCTTAACTTTGGAGTTCTGTCCGAATGGGCTCCCGAAAAAGAAGGAATTCCTTATTGATATGAGTAGTCTATCATCCCTATTAAGCCAGGCTATCACACTACTGTACTTTGGTTTTAATGTGATGATGAACTTGTATTAATTTGGTCATTTCTCTATTCATGATGTTCTGTAATGGTTTTTGATATACTTAATTATATAATGCACGCAGATGAACCGGCAATGGATGTACGGTGACCGACGCACCTCCAACTACATTACAGGCCTGCATAATTTTCTCGATGTGGCTGAGGCAAACAAGCAGAATGGTTTTATGTATTGTCCATGTACTGTCTGTGAGAATACGAAGGATTACTCTTCCTCGAAACCCTTCACTTCCACCTGCTTGAGAAGGGTTTCATGCCACACTATAATGTTTGGACCAAGCACGGAGAAAGAGGGGTTATGATGGAAGACAACGAAGAAGAAGAGGATGATGACAACTATCCTATGTTCCCTGAATATGGTGATACTGCAACGGGGGAAGCTGAAGATCAAGAGGCACCAGATGTGCCCAATGATGATCTTCGCCGGGTCATTGTTGATGCACAGAGAGGATGCGAAAGTGAAAGGGAGAAGTTGAAGTTCCGTCGCATGTTAGAGGATCACAAAAAAGGGTTGTACCCAAATTGCGAAGATGGCAACACAAAGCTCGGTACCGCACTGGAATTGCTGCAAAGGAAGACAGAGAATGGTGTATCTGACAAGGGATTTGGGAAGCTACTGAAAATAATGAAGAAGAAGCTTCCAAAGGATAACGAATTGCCTAACAGTACGTACGAAGCAAAGAAGGTTCTCTGCCCTCTAGGATTAGAGGTGCAGAAGATACATGCATGCCCTAATGACTACATCCTCTACCGCGGTGAGGAGTACGAGAATTTGAATGCATGCCCGATATGCGGTGCATTGCGGTATAAGATCAGACGAGATGACCCTAGTGATGTTGAGGGCGAGCGCCCCAGGAAGAGGGTTCCTGCGAAGGTGATGTGGTATGCTCCTATAATACCACGGTTGAAACGTCTGTTCAGAAACAAAGAGCATGCCAAGTTGTTGCGATGGCACAAAGAAGACCGTAAGAAAGACAGGAAGTTGAGAGTACCCGCTGATGGGTCGCAGTGGAGAAAAATCGAGAGAAAGTGGCCGGACTTTGCAGGTGACGCAAGGAACTTATGGTTTGGTATAAGTGCAGATGGCATTAATCCTTTTGGGGAGCAGAGCAGCAATCATAGCACCTGGCCTGTGACTCTATGTATCTATAACCTTCCTCCTTGGTTGTGCATGAAGCGGAAGTTCATTATGATGCCAGTGCTCATCCAAGGCCCTAAGCAACCCAGCAACGACATTGATGTGTACCTAAGGCCATTAGTTGAAGAACTTTTACAGCTGTGGGACATAAAAGGTGTACGTGTGTGGGATGAGCACAAACAGCAGGAATTTGACCTACGAGCGTTGCTGTTTGTAACCATCAATGATTGGCCTGCTCTTAGTAACCTTTTAGGGCAGACAAACAAGGGATACCACGCATGCACGCACTGTTTAGATGAGACCGAAAGTATATATTTGGATAAATGTAAGACGAATGTGTACCTAGGACATCGTCGATTTCTTCCGACCAAGCATGCCTTAAGAAAGAAAGGCAAGCATTTCAAAGGTGAGGCAGATCACCGGAAGAAGCCTGTCCTCCATACTGGTGATGATATACTTGATATGGTCAAGGATTTACAAGTAATCTTTGGAAAGGGTCCTGGCGGACAATCTGTTCCGAATGACGCTGACGGACACGCACCCATGTGGAAGAAGAAATCTATATTTTGGCACCTACCCTATTGGAAAGACCTAGAGGTCCGCTCTGCAATCGACGTGATGCACGTGACGAAGAATCTTTGCGTGAACCTGCTAGGCTTCTTGGGCGTGTATGGAAAGACCAAAGATACACCGGAGGCACGGGTGGACCAGCAACGTATGAACGAAAAAGAAGGCATGCATCCAAAGCAGTATCAAGGTCCTGCCAGCTACGCTCTTACCAAAGCAGAGAAGGAAATCTTTTTTGAATGCCTGCTCAATATCAAGGTCCCGTCTGGCTTCTCGTCGAATATAAAGGGAATAATAAATATGGCAGAGAAAAAAAATCAAGAACCTAAAGTCTCATGACTGCCACGTGATTATGACGCAACTGCTTCCGGTTGCATTGATGGGGCTTCTACCAGAAAATGTTCGATTAGCCATTGTGAAGCTATGTGCATTCCTCAATGCAATTTCTCAGAAGGTAATCGATCCAGAAATCCTACCAAGGTTACAGAATGATTTGGTCCAATGTCTTGTCAGTTTTGAGTTGGTGTTCCCACCATCCTTCTTCAATATTATGATGCATGTCCTAGTTCACCTAGTCGACGAGATTACAATTCTGGGTCCTGTATTTCTACACAATATGTTCCCCTTTGAGAGGTTCATGGGAGTCTTAAAGAAATATGTTCGTAACCGTGCTAGGCCAGAAGGAAGCATCTCCACGGGCCATCAAACAGAGGAGGTCATTGAGTTTTGTGTTGACTCTATTCCTGACCTTAAGCCGATTGGTGTTCCTGAATCGCGGCATGAGGGGAGACTGGGTGGAAAAGGCACGCTAGGACCGAACTCAATAATATGTAGGGACGGGCATTGTTGGGCGCAAGCACACTACACAGTTCTACAGAATTCTACCTTGGTGGCCCCGTATATCAATGAACACAAGAATATTCTACGCTCCAAACATCCGGAGCAGCCTGACGACTGGATTACACGTGAACACATGGGGACTTTCGGCGGTTGGTTGCAAACACATCTCATGGGTAACACCACTGTTGGAGATGAGTTGTACTTGTTGGCCAGGACACCATCTTTGACTGTATTGACTTTCCAAGGGTACGAGATAAATGGGAATACATTTTACACGATCGCCCAAGATAAAAAGAGCACCAACCAAAACAGTGGTGTCCTCTTTGATGCAGCAAACACCAATAGGGCAAAGGACACATATTATGGTTACATAGAGGACATATGGGAACTTGACTATGGACGTGATTTTAAGGTCCCTTTGTTTCGGTGCAAATGGGTCAATCTGTCAGGAGGCGGGGTACAGGTAGACCCGCAGTACGGAATGACAACAGTGGATCTCAACAATCTTGGGTACACAGACGAACCATTCGTCCTAGCCAATGATGTGGCGCAGGTTTTCTATGTGAAGGACATGTCTACCAAACCGAGAAAAATAAAATATAAGGAAGCGAATACATCATATGATGAGCCAAAGCGCCACATAGTTCTTTCAGGGAAAAGAAACATCGTGGGAGTGGAGGACAAGACAGACCTGTCAGAAGATTATGAAAAGTTTCATGAAATTTCTCCCTTCAGAGTGAAGACTGACCCAAGCATCCTGTTAAATGATGAAGATTATCCATGGTTACGGCGCAATAAGCAAGGGACACACGTGAAGAAATAGTTTTATACCCCAAGATCCCACTCTGGGATGTGACCGGCTTCACCGCCATCACTTTCTCTCTAGTGTGAATTTCCAGACTTATATCTGGAAAGTGCCACTTCGGACAAACCGGAGGGAATCTTTGTAAGAGCTAGCTAGGGCATTTTGGCATTTGAAACATGATTTTAGAATAATTATTTATTAAGTTATGAAATTTCAATTATTCCTATCCTTTCAGTCACATGTTTTGCAAGGTTGATCATACGCGGTTAGTCCCGGTTGGTGGCTCCATATATAATAACAAGGTTAATATAGACATGGCTTAAACGTCTTGACATAGATGAATACAGCAGAAGCATCGGAGATGATAAGAGAGAAATGTTGTATGACATAAAGTTGGAGGTACTATGTGGTTTCTCTGATCGGAGATGATAAGAGAGAAACGTTGTATGACATAAAGAAAATATAACATTATTAGGTTAACAGAAAATACTATGAATCTTCTAGAAGATTCATAGTAAGGGTCTATCTCCTTCACATAGGGAGAATATTAAAATTGACATAACATATGCAAAAAATAACATAAAAAATAAAAAAACATAACATATGCAAAAAATTAAAATTGCCATAACATAAAAAATAAAAAGACATAACATGTGCCATATATTTTATAGTGGTTATGAAAGAATATTAAAATTAACATAACATATGCAAAAAATAACATAAAAAATAAAAAAACATAACATATGCAAAAAATAACATAAAAAATAAAAAAATACCCGCCTACTAGCAGACACCACGGCCTGCATATGACTAGAAACCCAACTATATATGGGCCAGGATGCAGGCCCGCGGGGCTAGTAAGCCCAACAGGGCAGAGGTTAGGCAATTAACTGCCTGCTTTAGAGAGGAGCTTGGGAGAGAGATCGCAGCCGCGTATATAAACCGGTGCGATCTCCTCTCGCTTGGCGAGGTGGGACTAAGCTTTCACCACCCCACGGCTGTGCCACCCTTTAGTCCCGGTTGGTGTCTAGGACCGGGACTAAAGGCCCCCCCTTTAGTCCCGGTCCGAGCCACCAACCGGGACTAAAGGCCTGGGTTTCCCGCCCTTTGGGTTGCTGAAAACGAGCTTTAGTCCCGGTTGGTGCCTCGGACCGGGACTAAAGGGGGGCCTTTAGTCTCGGTTGGAGCCACCAACCGGGACTAAAACTCTGTGTATATAAGTAGCACTTAGAAAATTTTCCAAACACCATCTGCAGTTTTCGATCTCCCTCTCCCCCGACGCCGAAGACCACCTCGACGCCGCCAGGCTGCCGGACCTCGCCGTCGCCTCCGAGCCGTCCCCGAGCCCGCTCCTCGTCGCCGGAACTCCCCGCCCTCCTCGTCGCCGGACCTCCTCGCCCTCCTCCCCGAGCCCGCTCCTCATCGCCGCCCCCGACGCCGTCCCCGAGCCCTACCCCGACGCTGTCGCCGAGCCCTGCCCCGACGCCGTCCCCGAGCCCTGCCCTACCCCGACGCTGTCGCCGAGCCCTGCCCCGACGCCGTCCCCGAGCCCTGCCCCGACGCCGCCCCGATCCCCTCCTCCTCCTCCTATTCCCCCCCCCTGCTGGGCGCCGACGCCGCCGACCCCGACGCCGGCCGCCCGCGCTGCTGGCTGACCCCGACGCCGACGCCGACCCCGACACCGCCCGCGCTGCTGGCCGACGCTGACCCCTCCCTCTGAACCAAATTCAGTTAACTGAAATTTTCGACAGTGAACAGTGTGCACACAACCTATATGATGAAATGACAGAGAGTTCTAGGCATTTTAGGAATTTTGAGGAATTTTTGTGGTGAGGTGTTGATGTATATAAGAGAGTTTGGCAAAGTTTTAGAATTTTTGGAGCTATAAAAATTGAGTTTGTATCAGAGAGTTTGTTTCTGGTCCAAATTTGAATTGAAGGAAATTTGAAATTTTTGAACTGTGGAACCCAAAGTCTTTGGTGAAATGGGTTGTAGGTACCGTCTAGTTGCTAGGATAATTTTGGTGGGAGCAGAAGACTTGTAGAAAATATGGTTCCTTTGTAAACCAAAGAAACCATCAACAAAAAAAATTCCAACTTTGGAATTTTAGTAAATATTGTAGAAATATTTTTGTAAGGTGGAAAAGAGTTATAGCATTATTCATGATCTCAAAGTCATTGATATTATTTATGTGTAATATTTATGCAAATGTTTTATAGCATTATTCATGATCAAAGTCATTTTTATAGCATTATTCATGATCAAAGTCATTTCATTTGTGATATTTTTGTTCCGAGCGTATATAATGAATTTGTGATATTTTCATGTGTAATATAAATTTTTGTTCATTGAGATGAGATAGATGTTTTGTGAAGATGAGATGAGATGGAAGAGAATTTTTTTTAGGTTTTTGTGAACATAGAAATTTTTGTAACATGTATGTGTTTGATCACCGCGGGCTTATATAGTTGATTGGACTTTGGAGTGCATATTTAGTCGAGTCCAATATCAATATTAGTGAATGATTTCAGATTGTTGGGCACCGCGGAGAGTTGTGAGAGGATATTTCCCTTTGATTTTGAGGCATATGAAAACCTGATTTGCATGTCGCACAGGAATGAGAGAGGCGGTCCGCAAAGTATCCTCTCCCGAAAGATAGGACGACTCATCAGATATGATTCTAGATAATGTCCAATGCCTCATATCGCAAATATAGTTATATTGGATAATTGATCTTCATATAAATGAAGCATAAAAGTTTAACAATCACTTACAAATTTTCATGCTGTTCATTGACTTCGACATGAGGGGGGGTCGTTAAAACATAACCCTGATAATTTCAGTATAACTTCGACATGAGGGGGGAGGGGGTCATTAAAACATAACCCCGATAATCCACTAATCCATTGCTCATATGCATATGATTCCTTGTTGTGTTTAGGTCTATGTTTGCCACTAATCCATCTCTCATGGTTGTATATTGGCATGTTGTAATATTTACAGAAACTATGGAACACGACAGAGACTTAGAAAAAGAAGAGATGTTGGGGGATATAATCCGCGACGGAGGTGATGATAGCCCCTCACAGTTTCTCAACGACTCTGATAGTCGAATGGAGGAGGGAAGAGAAGATGACGGCTCCGCCGGTGTTGGAGCCTTAACTGTTGCAAAGTCCGGCGAGGTATATATATTAATTAAGCCTCTGCTGACTAGATGCATTAATTGTTTTGTATGTACATATATTAACGCTTCTTTGTTCTTTTAGCCCTCCGGATCGAGCCAAACTTCTATAAGGAGACGAGGCCCGAAGAAAAGGTTGGGCGAGAATGAAAGGTTCACGATCGAAGAAGTCGATCCAGATGGCAAACCGACTGTTCCCAAGCGGACCCAAGACCGATTTATACATCAGTGCGGAGTTGTTGTTAGGGACAACGTCCCGATCAGCATCCAAGAATGGAATAAGAAGAACGACGATGGAGTTTATTATGTCGACGATAGATGCAAAGATGAGCTTTGGAACTCGCTCATGATAAATTTCAGCCTACCGCCAGAGGAGGATCCAAATAACCCAGTTATACAGCGAAAAGTCAAAAAATGGGCTCTTAAGAAGATGGCAGAACAATTCAAGAACTGGAAGAAAAGATTGAACGAATAGTTTGTCAAGAAAGACGAGACTCCAGAATTCACCAGTCAATATGCGAAGATAAAAGATCACTGGCCCGCATTTGTGGCATACAAGAAATCGGAGAAAGCTAAGAACAGGTCACAGACAAATAAGCTAAATGCTTCAAAGAAGATGTATCACCATGTTACGGGGTCAGGTGGCTACAAGGTTGCCCGGCCTACGTGGGACAAAGTTGAGAACGACCTGCTTGCTAAAGGGATCCAACCAGCGACATCGAACTGGCCCGAACGGGCAAGGACTTGGTTCTTCGGGCATGGGGGAACTTTGGACCCAGAAACAGGGAAGTGTGTTTACACGAAAGAACAACTTGAAACACCCATCATAAAGATTCAGGAAGCAATCAAAGACGTGCAGGAAGGGAGGTTCCATCCCGACAAAGAGAAGGACGAGCTGTCACGCGCCCTCGGGAATCCTGAACACCCTGGACGAACACGAGGCACATCAGGCTCCGTTCCGTGGGTGCATGGGTTTCCCGACAGCACTGGTTATAGAAGCCGAGGGAGAAAGAAGAAAGAGGAAGCAGACCGGATGCAGAATGTAGAACAAAGATTAGCGTTGCAGGAGAAGAAACTAGAGGCACTTACCAGTCAGCGAGCTACCGGCCCACCATCTCAGCAGCACGAAGATCCTTCATTCGATACTGCCCACGAAGCAACCCCACCATCTCAGCGGAAAAGCAGCCTGGCTTCCACGAAGCTCGTTCGGCCTGATACCACGGCTCCTCGCTACCCCGTGGATGATATCACGAAGAGGGAACATTGTGAGCTAATGGCGAAATGCATCAACCTAACCTTGAAGGTGGCGGTCGGCTATGTCTTACCTCCTAGACCTGATGGAACTTTCCATTGCAATCCGATTCCAGATGGCTTTGCTATTGTCGGGGTGTATGAAGTTACCAACGGATTCGAGGGGCTGGAGCTTGAGTACCCTACAGGTGAAGGGGAGACTCATCTGGTAGATGCCGTAAGGACTACCATTCTATGGAGAAAGGAATACATCGTGCTTCCACAATGGACGCCGCGTCAGCAGACTCAGCCGGAGGAGGCCCCTCAGCAGACTCCTCACAGTCCAGCTCTATCTCCGCTGCCTCAGTCGTCTCCGCCGCATCACAACACTCCGCCGCCTCAGCTGTCTCCGCCGCGTCAGCGGACTCCGCCGGAGGAGGCCCCTCAGCAGAATCCTCCGCTGCCTCAGCTGTCTCCGCCGTCTCAGCGGACTCCGCCTCCTCCGCCGCGTCAGCTAACTCCGCCTCCTCAGCAACGGCGGAAGAGACCCGCCACCGCTCCAACGGCTAGCAGTACAACAACGAAGAAATTCAGAGCAGGTCCAAGCGTCAAGATGGCTCCTGCCAAGTTACCATACGACATGACTGAGGAGGAAAACAACGAGTTCGTGGCTGCCGATGTGAAATGCCAACTTGCACCGAAACGTCCAGATCCAAAGGAGAAAATAGATTCAGTAAAAGCGAAGCGCTGTCTGGATGCCCTTAAGCGACCACCACCGCCTCCGCCGCTATCACACTATGACCGCTGTATTGTAAAGACATTTCATGAAGTGAAAAGGTCGGGAAGTAGCAGAAGTAGCAGTGCTGCAAGAAGTGGGAAAACAATTCCCCAGCTCGGCGAACAGGAAAAACAATCGTGCCCCCCGCTCAAGGTGTTTCCCGATATCGCTAATGATCCGGGGGTAGCGGCCGCTCATCCTGGTTACACTTTTGGTAATTACTTAGGCGATGAGGTACAGTTCGTAATGGCTGGAGTAGCCTTTAGATACTAGCACGGGAAGCCTCTTGTCAGACCTGAGCAGCTCCCACAACTATCAACGATGATGCAAAGATTGCATGACTGGTACTTGAAAGCCTGCAAGGAAGGGACCGACAGTATCTACGTGGGAATTAAAGATGAGCACTACTTCAATGGAGTCGAGGCGTTGTACATTGAATTTGCAGAATTATTTCAGTTATACAATGAAGACGCCCTCGACAAAACTATCATCAGTTGATATTGTATGTAAGTATTTTTTTCTGTAATTAAGTCTCTAGCTCAGCTCGTTCATTGCATGTATAATTATCCTCACACTATATTATGCAGATTGAAGATCCTCGAATGCAGAGGAAAAATCTATGACATTGGGTTCATTAACCCAAATACCGTAAATGAATATACGGTACAAAAAAACCCGATGATACAGAGCAAAACTTGCTAAAGGCGTTACTTGGACAACAAAACAAAAGGGAAATACTATTTCCTTACAACTTCCAGTGAGTGTTACTGTCTTGTGCACATTCTGTTTCGCTTACTCGAGGTTAAGTGTAATTGATGAGTTATGCGTGCGCAGGTTCCACTATATTCTGCTAGCCATTCAGCTTGACGCGGGACTAGTAATTGTCTTGGACTCGAGACGTAAGGATCCTAAGGAGTGGACGGACATGAGTCAAATGCTCCAGAAGTAAGTTCAATCATTATCACACCATATCGGCAACTTTCGTTCATTTCCTGATATCAAGTAATCGTTTTCTTTGCCGGGCAGGGTTTGGAAAAAGTTCACCAACCAGGTTAGGGGTGAATGGAAAAAGGAGCTACGATTTTCACATCCCAAAGTAAGTACTACTAGCTAGTTCCGCGCATCTCTCATTGATTCTAGTTTCAATACCATTATCATGCTTGATTATCATTTTGATTGAACTCTATTCTCGTAAAGTGCTTATGGCAGGCACCCGGAAATAATTTATGTGGATACTACGTTTGCGAGTTCATTCACCACAAGACCTCTGAGCGGGCCAGATCTTCAGAACAATTTGAAGTACGTAAACAATATTCACATTTTTATTTTATTACCATCAATTGTGTTGAGTTTCATTCATATATATATATTGACCCCCTTCTTTAAATTAGATCTGGCGGAAGCGGGACGAACTCCTACCAACTGATCGCATACGAGCAATTCAAGAGGAATTGGCGGGATTCTTTGTTGAGCATGTCATACCTACAAACGGAGAATACCATCGGGATTTGCAAAGCGATTGTGGTAATTAGATATTAGGGATCGTAAGAGATGTTATATTGTATATATGCATGAACGTGTACTATATGTAGTAGCGTCGAATAGATATACGAAAACTTGTTGTTCGACCAAGCACGGAGAAAGAGAGGTCACTTCTCTCTATATATTGATCATGACGATGTTGTGTAATGGTTCCTTCATTGCTATATGTAGTAGCTAGCGTCGAGTTGAATGAAAAGCATAAAATAAAAATAAAAACCCTAAATGTAAAATAATTGAATGGTAAACACAAAAAGAAAGGGGGAAACACAATATGAAACCCCTGAAGCCTCCAAACCCCCTAAACCCCTCCTTTCAAAAAAAACAAAAAACCCAGCGCCTGTCAGGTGCTGACGCATGGCTGCCTTCTAGTCCCGGTTGGTGTTACCAACCGGGACTAGAGGTCCTCATGCCTGGGCGCCCACAGCGGCCACGTGGAGCTCCTTTAGTCCCGCTTCGTAACCCAACTGGGACTAAAAGTGGGGGCCTTTAGTCCCGATTGTTCAGTCCCGGTTGCAGAACCGGGACTAAAGGCCCTCTGGAACCGGGACTGATGCCCTTTTTCTACTAGTGAAGCTAGCTAGATGAATCAGACGGACGGATGTTTAATACCTCGTCTATCTGATTTATCAGGTTTGCTCTTTGAGTCCTTTGACTCATTTTGTTAAGAGTCTGTCTAGGGCACATCTAGTTCGTCTGATGTTTTTATTCTATGAGCAACACTATAGATGTTACCGTCAAAGTAGATCCTTTGAACAGTAATGTATATAATGTTGAACTCTTCCATGCATAATCTTAAAATGCGTGCTGTTTATATTGAATTTCTTAAATTGTTTTTTTTGCAAAACGCAGTCCTGTCCGCACAATTGTTGCCGTGGCTGCAAAAAATTTATTTAGCATGCCTAAGCTTTCAGTGGTGGGCGCTCCAGTAAGCTCGCCACTGCAACAAGAATAAGTAGTGGCGGGCACGTAAACACAGCCCGCCACTGCAAATATTCTACTACTGGCGAGCAAACTCCACCACTCGCCACTAATGAGGCTCTACCAGTGGCGAGTGCCCGCCCGCCACTGATGTGCTCATAGCAGTGGCGGGAGGTTGGTGGCGGGCGCCCCTGGGAGCCTTGCCCGCCACTGCTGGCCTTTTCCCACCCGCCACTGCTAGGCATTCCTGCAGTAGTGTCTGCTTCCAGGAAAAATCAAGTTGCTCCTCTAGCCTGTCCAATTTGAAGCGAAGGACTTGCTCCGTATTGATAGAAGCATCTGATATGCCCTTGTGCCTACACTCTTCCAAGTCGGACCGCATCTCCTTTATTCTTCTCTGTAGATCCCCTAGAACTTCCTTGCCCAACTCATCGAGTTCTCTTACAACTGTGGACAGCCATTGGGCAACAGGAACATCTCCTACGTTCATGTCCTTCATCCATGCCGCCTGTACCACCCTTTCACAGTTCTCCTCTAGTAGCCAACGTGCCTCAAACCTTTTATTCAGATTAATTGGTCGAGGTCTCACTTTCTTCCCTGCTCCATTCACATGCAGAATAACAGGACGATGATCAGAGTGTTCGAGACACCCATTAACCACCTTATACCTAGGAAAACAAGAACACGATTCTGCATTAGCCACCACCCTATCAAGGCACTGCCGAATATAACCATCAGCACGGAAATTATTATTTCACCAAGTGAAGATGTCACCCTCAAAACCGAGGTCATTTAGATTATGAAAGTTCAAAGCTTTTCTAAACTGGTCCATATAGACTTGTACCTTCGCGGCTCCACCTTGCTTCTCGAAGCTACAGAGTATTTCGTTGAAATCACCCATGCACACCCACAAAAGTTTTTCTTGGTGGTGGAGGGTACGTAGAAGCCGCCATGTTTCTTCTTCAACTCCGTCTTCGTCTGTCCATATATTCCCGTGAGTCTCCACTTGTAGCCATCATCCTCCGTGATTGTAACATCAATATGCATCTGAACAAGCCACCTCAGACTCAAATTTATTTACCTTTTCCAAAGCATGGCCAAACCCCCACTCTTGCCATCACATGCCTTAAAGACTAAGTCAGGCATGTTGAGAGTGTACCGAAGCTTCTCCACCTTATTTTTATTTAGTTTAGAAATAAGACATCAGGGTCCTCCTTCTAGAGCTCCAGAAGACCACAAACCGCCGGGCCATTCCCCAAACCCCGACAGTTCCACGTGATTATCTTCATTGTGTTTCGCTAGGCTGTCCTGGCAGCCAGGCGTTCTTGTGCTCATTATTGTCCTACTAGTCATCTCCTTCCTTCGTCAGCTGCTTTTTCTGCTCATTCTCTACTTCCAGCTCCATGGGATCTAGACCTCTCTTGATGCCAACCACATTGCCCCCGAGAGCCTCTGACCCCTCCTTTTTAGCCTCCTCCCTCCTGTTCCTACCTTTCTATAGTTTGAACGTGCCACCATTCTTCCCAACTTTGCCATTTTCATCAGCATTCCCCTTAGTCTGGTCCGCAGACACATGCTCACCGGGTTCTTGGACTCTACTACTATTCACGTGCGGCTACATGGCTCCCTGTTGCATGGCCTTGGGTTCAGCGACCTCTTTTTCTATTTCCCCCACCCCCACCAATGCGTTCACCTCTGGGTCTTGTGGTGGAGTCTGCTTTGACGTATCTGTCCCATCCACCTGCATGGGAGCGTGCTGCATGGCCTCGCCACCCGAATCTCCCTTCTGTGTATTTCGTTCATTGTTTCCCTTGTCCATTTGTGCGTCTTTTGTCCTAGACACATGTTGGTTGGTAAGCTGCTTCGGAGTGCCACCTCGCATGGAAGCGTCTAGCTTATTAAGTGGGCTAGTGACCTCCTGATCCCTCTCTTCTGCTTCTACCAGATCCGCCCAAGAAACTTTGTTTTTGCGCCAGTTTGGACCATATCACTCCCCGACGAAGTCCTCCCTCTTTCTTGCCACTTCCCCAGACTTCTACTGCCTGAGCTACGATTACTTGAGCTTGACTGCCCCTCCCCTTCTGCCTCTACCATCACCACCTCTTCTCTTTTCTATGTACGCTCCAAGCCATGGCCCAAACTATGTTTTCTCTCCCTTCTGCATTTTTATAGAGCACACCTTGTCTATGTGACCAATAATAACACCACAAATGTAACAAAAGTCAGGCAGATACTTGTACTCAAATGGGCACCGTAATTTATCTTCCTCTTCTGCACCCTTATCCACTTTTTGCTGCTTCCCTTTCTCCCCCTCCTCATTCTCCTCCTCCAATGTGAATACCCTCATCAGAGGGTTCTTAATTCATTCTCACTTTCACCCATAAGTACTTCCCGCCAGCCCTACCATCTGCACCAGCATCCACATCTAGGACCTCCCCAATCTCTGCACCAATGGCATAATCAGCGCCTTTGTTCATACCCAGTGGAAGCTAGCCTCATCACTCGGACCCAGATTGGAAATTTTTCAATGATGTAATCCTCAATTCTCTTGCTTCAAACACCAGCAGATCTCCTACAAATTCCCAAGGCCCACCCTCCACCTCCACCCTCTTCCCCACCTCCTGTCCAAACATGAACTCCCCTACCTCCTTACAATTCTCTTGCTTGGCACGTAGTCCTCAAACACCAGTAGACCATGAATGGGCCAGATCTTACCCAGTGTTTCTGCCATGGCATCCACAAACAACGGTTTCTCCGAGATCGGTTTGGCTGACGCTTGCGGTTCCACCATCCCCATCTTCCCAGCAGATCACCCTTTTTCTCCTTCTCTGAAGGCTTCATGTTCTTCAACAAACCTTCTACTTTCTCAGATCACCGAAATTAGGGTAGTAATTGTGGTGTACGATCACGAGCCCTAGTGCTCACGAAAGGCTTATGGTGGGGGAAGGTTACAGGAAGGCAGACCCAGGCGGAGACACTAGGCCAGCCGTGATCTACAGGGACAGACAAAGGGAGGCGGTGGACTGGATCGCGACGGCGATGATGAAAACCCTAGATCGCCTCACGAGTCGCCAGGGAACAAACTAACCGCCAGACCCGGGGCGGACGAGGTGTTTTCAAACCCTACAAGTTGATAGAGAACTAAGAAAATAATAGTCCATATCAAACAAAACGGTTAAGAGAAGCAAACATGGCATCATGTACTTTAGCTAGCTAGTTACACAAGAAGAAATGTGCCTTAATTGGACCGAACTGCCGAACTTTCTTGTACCTTGATTGACGATGCAATCTGCTTGCTAGATGATAAAGTCTACTATTCCAGTAAAAAAAAAGATATCTAAGGGCTTTCTCTCTGAAGAAATCACATATATATTGAAATTTCCACGACAAGAAAACAAACGAATGCCAATATTCAATAAAACAGTCACAAACACGATTCACCAAGTAATATGATCCGATAATAATTCAACCAAATAGTCACCAATACGCGCCTCCATCATCAACGATATTAATAGAACAAAAACAAAGGGCTACACACAACCCTGTAGACAATGTTTTGGGGCGAGGACGCAGGGGGTGATCTCCAACACGGCCCTGTGCCCCTGTGGACGTGCAACTTGATGTTGTATTCCTGGTCCAGGAGCTCGAACATGCACACGTCCCACTTCTCCAGGTTGTTCTCCATGGCGAGTGCGCCCCACCCGGCGCTGAACGCCGCACGGGGGCACGCACCGCCAGTGGTACTCGTACCACACCTTCCACGGCTTCGCCTGCGGGTCCCACAGCGTCATCTTCCTGCTGTCCTTCGGGAGGAAATTTTCCACGAACATGTCTGGGATGATCTGCAGTGTCCCAAGTTGATCAGTAAGCGAGCAATGCAGTTTTAGAATATGTGTATCCAGAGAAGAATTTGATCAATTACCATGAAGTACGAGGCATAGACATCCTTGTGCTTCATTTCCTTGATCACAAAGGGCCTCTCGGATTGGAACCTCTGCGCCCTGTTCATGACGTATTCCTTGTCCCTTTGCGTTACTGGACGTCTCTGTGACTTTAATTCCGGCCTTCTCTGAACCTTGATGACAAGTAAGTATAAAAGAAGATGCAAATTATTAAGATAGTTCAGTTCAAATTTTATTCTATTCACTAATCAGTGGTAGTGTGATAGAAGCATGCGCTTACAGGAGGGAAGAAAGAAGATGTACCTGTGCCATGTTGGGTTTCACCATTGCTCCTGTTGAACATGGGGAATTGACTCTGCGACTCACGCTTGTTACAAAAAGATTTGTGCAACGTGGTTCAGTCCATGCACATGGATTCCGGTGCAAATACACCTGTAGAAACTATATATATACGCGCAAGTTAGCTCGATGACAAGAGCATATATAGGAATCATTTTACAGTGCAAAATACATTAAGCCATCTCAAACAAATATATATGTAAAAAAATAATTACTTGTTTTGAAATCGATTCTTGATTGGAGGCTTCGAATTAGTTACCTGCCATACTACCACTTGATGTTGCTCCTTTAGAAGCTGAAGCAGTAGACCTTTTCCCCTCAGCCTTGAACTTCTTGGGTGGACGAGGCTCCAGTTCTGCTTACAGTCGATGTGCAAGCATGTACATGTTAGCTCGATAACAAGAGCATATAAATTCCGGTCAAAAAAGAGCATATAAATCATTTTACAACATCAAGCCATCACAATAGTTATTTGAAATCGATCGATCAGAGGGTTAATCTTAATTAATTACCTTTCAAAGTGTCACTTGATGCTACTCCCTTTGAAGCTAAGTCGCCAGCTGGAGACCTTGTCCCATCAGCCTTGGACTTCTTGGGTGGACGACACTCCGATTCTGCTTACAGTTCAATGTGCACACAGACACAGGTTAGCTCGATACCAAGACCATAGAAATCACTTTACACATCAAAGCCATCTCATACCAGTACCTATGTAAAAAGTAGTACCAACTACTTTGAAAATCGATAGATTGATGGGAGGATTCTTCTTAATTACCTGCTAAACTGTCGCTTGATGCTTCTCTCTCAGAAGCCGGATCACAAGATGGAGCTTCAGGCCATTTTCCATCTGCAACCTTGGGCTTGTTGGATCGGTCCAGTTCTGCCATGATATCACCAACATTCCTGGACCTAGCCCTCTTCCTGACCACAAAACCATCGTCTTGCTCAGTGCTAGGGGCACGGTTGATCTTGCACCAATCCTCCTCCTGTTGCTGCGATGGTTCCACTGCATCATTGCAGGACATCCGCCATTCACTTTCTTCCTCTTTCTCCGGACTTTCTGAGAATGTGTTTTCCAGTTCCTCTTGGGGACCAGTGCCATCTGCATCGATGCTCATGTTGTCGCCCCCTTCATATTCTTCAGAGGCTGGTTCTTCTTCATTTACCAGGGCACCATCTGCATTGGTGCCCGTGTGCCCTTTCTCATCCTCTGTGGCCATGGCGGCGTCCATGAGCTGCGGACGGCCGAGAGGTGCATACGGATCCTCGCAGAACGATGGTAAGAACACCGTCACTGAGAATTGAGACTTCCCGTCGTAACGGAATACCAGCAAGCAGCCATACACGACGCGATGGTCGGAGAGGAACTCCTTCCATCCACGCGCAAAGCATAGCTCCCCGGAGATTTTAGCCAGCTCTACACGCCATTTGTTCCCGCTTGGACCTCTCAGGGAAACCACTCCTGTATACTCTTCCAAGTATTTGTGGAAGTCTAGTGGAATTGTTTGCAACATATGTTATCATTTTAATTAATATCTAAGAATATATATATATATATATATATATATATATATATATATTATATATATATAGTAGTACATATAGTACTTTATCATTGTAAGTATGTTCATATACTATATATAAGATACTTCAAAGTGAGTTGCATGAAAAAATTGCAAGTTGGCTCATGATTTTTATTATATTTATTTATGAAATACGTACATATTTCTACGTAAAAAAGAGTATACTCAAAATACGATACATACTATCAAAAAAATAGTATATATACTACCTAAACATTCTTATATACTACATAATACGCGTACATACTCTCCAATTTGATAGATACTACATACTACAACATACAAAACGCAAATGGTGGTAACTACCACCGGGTGGTAGGAAACATCTGAATATATATATATATATATATATATATATATATATATATATATATATATATATATATATATATATATATATATATATATATATATATATATATATGTCGAGCACAACCGAAAACTATAGATAAAATAAATGGGTTGTGCGCCATATGTCGTCTTTGAAATGTCGGATGGATTTTATGTTCAGATGAATGTGTAATGAGTTTCTATCTATGGGATGTTGCAGTTTTTCAGAAACTATGAAGCAAATGTTCAGAATCAATGAAATGTTTGTTGTAGTGAAAAGTGAAATGTGGTGCAAGCTACGAGAAATAACATTTAACTTGTCACTACTTACAGCCGATCATACATCACTGGTGACATGGTCACGGACGAGTGACATCAAAGCGGCTGTCAATGTTGTAAGTCACTCCACTGACGGGTCCTATCCCACGAAGGATGGACGAGTCTCCACAGACAACAGATAAGTGTTGGGCTTGGCACCCTTCAAAGGTGATCAATTCTAGCCCTTTATTAGTCATAGCACTAGTAGAAAACAGGGCTTTGGTTCTGGCCAGATCAGAGCAATAGTCCCGGTCATGTTACGAACCGGGACTAATGTGAGCATCAGTCCCGGTTCGAGCGGCTAGGACGCCACCCGGGTCTCGGCAGCTGGCATCAGTCCCGGTTCGACTGGGACCTTTAGTCCCGGTTCCAGACACCAACCGGGACTAAAGGGCCTCGCTCCCTTTAGTCCCGGTTGGTGTCTCCAACCGGGACTAAAGGTTAGTCTTCAGTCCCGGTTCTAGACACCAACCGGGGCTAAAAAGATGCCTATATATATCATCGCCCGTGCCCGCCCTCTCCTCTGTTTTTTGGCCGTAGAAGGTGGGAGGTGTGTGTGCTACACTGTTCTCACTTCTTATGCACATGAGGTGTTCGATGAAATGCCCGAGCCACACTTAAGCTTTCTCCTCTGTTCTTCCTCCAAGCTCAACCTCCAAGCTCCATTTTCCTCAAGATTTGTCTAGATTTGGCGGTGCACCAACTATCCAAGTGTTCTAAAATGTTAGCAACTTCATCCTTTCATCTCTCACTGCTAGTTTAGCTCATTTCATATGCTCTTGTGGGTTTTAGTGGAGTGTATGTGGGAGTTTATTTGATTTAGATGCACAATTTGAGCTCATTAACTTCTTAGTTTGCACATGTGTAGGGTGCCGTCCCGTCCCCGTCCCCGTCCCCGTCCTCACCGCCGTCGATCGCCCGCGCCGATCTCATCGCCGGCACCACCGTGGTGAGCCTCTTGTTCTTATCTTTTTTTTAAACAAATTCTTACTTGTATGATTTAGATAGCTACTTGTATAATTTTCTTACTTGTATTATTGTTTGTTATTATATAGTGCCATGGTTTTGGTATCCGCCCTCGTCGGCTCTCGTCCGGTCTATGATTCGGATGTGGTATATTATCTTTTATAACTATTTGTTTCATTTAGTGTTTATGACAATTATGCCGACCAACTTGACATAGATGTTTTTATCTAGGAGGTATGTGAACCGGAAATTCCAACCGACCCTCTTGTCGAGAGGTTAAATTTAGTTGAAAAAGAAAACAATTATTTGAAAGAAATATTGAAAAGAATGGAAGAAGAGAAGATGAAATTGGAGTTGCATGTTGCCGATGTCGTCGATCTACACAAGATCCAGATGGATGCAATGCGCTTGAAGATTAGAAAGATTAGAAAATATGCCATTGATAAAGAGGCTTGGTATCATTATGCTGTTGGATCAATTGTTACCTTAGTTGCGATTTTGATCGCATTTGTTGTTGCATTTAAATGTTTTACATAGTTGTATGTTGTTTTATGAGAACTATGTATGAACTTTATGTATTTATTTTTGCAGTAATAACATTTGATCACTACTGTACTTTGGTTTTAATGTGATGATGAAGTTGTATTAATTTGGTCATTTCTCTATTCATGATGTTCTGTAATGGTTTTTGATATACTTAATTATATAATGCAGATGAACCGGCAATGGATGTACGGTGACCGACGCACTTCCGAGTACATTACGGGCCTGAATAATTTTATCGATGTGGCTGAGGCAAACAAGCAGAATGGTTTTATGTACTGTCCATGTGTTGTCTGTGAGAATACGAAAGATTACTCTTCCTCGAAAACCCTTCACTTCCACCTGCTTAAGAAGGGTTTCATGCCCCACTATAATTGTTGGACCAAGCACGGAGAAAGAGGGGTTATGATGGAAGACAATGAAGAAGAAGAGGATGATGACAACTATCCTATGTTCCCTGAATACGGTGATACTGCAACGGGGGAAGCTGAAGATCAAGAGGCACCAGATGTGCCCGATGATGATCTTCGCCGGGTCATTGTTGATGCACAAAGAGAATGCGAAAGTGAAAGGGAGAAGTTGAAATTCGATCACATGTTAGAGGATCACAAAAAACGGTTGTACCCAAATTGCGAAGATGGCAACACAAAGCTCGGTACCACACTGGAATTGCTGCAATGGAAGGCAGAGAATGGTTTATCCGACAAGGGATTTGGGAAGCTACTGAAAATAATTAAGAAGAAGCTTCCAAAGGATAAAGAATTGCCTGACAGTACGTACGAAGCAAAGAAGGTTCTCTGCCCTCTAGGATTAGAGGTGCAGAAGATACATGCATGCCCTAATGACTGCATCCTCTACCGCGGTGAGGAGTATGAGAATTTGAATGCATGCCCGGTATGCGGTGCATTGCGGTATAAGATCAGACGAGATGACCCTGGTGATGTTGAGGGCGTGCGCCCCAGGAAGAGGGTTCCTGCCAAGGTGATGTGGTATGCTCCTATAATACCATGGTTGAAACAGCTGCTCAGAAACAAAGAGCATGCCAAGTTGTTGCGATGGCACATAGAAGACCGTAAGAAAGACGGGATGTTGAGAGTACCCGCTGATGGGTCGTAGTGGAGAAAAATCGAGAGAAAGTGGCCGGAGTTTGCAGGTGACGCAAGGAACTTATGGTTTGGTATAAGTGCAGATGGCATTAATCCTTTTGGGGAGCAGAGCAGCAATCATAGCACCTGGCATGTGACTCTATGTATCTATAACCTTCCTCCTTGGTTGTGCATGAAGCGGAAGTTCATTATGATGCCAGTGCTCATCCAAGGCCCTAAGCAACCCGGCAACGACATTGATGTGTACCTAAGGCCATTAGTTGAAGAACTTTTACAGCTGTGGGATATAAAAGGTGTACGTGTGTGGGATGAGCACAAACAGGAGGAATTTGACCTACGAGCGTTGCTGTTTGTAACCATCAATGATTGGCCTGCTCTTAGTAACCTTTCAGGACAGATAAATAAGGGATACAACGCATGCACGCACTGTTTAGATGAGACTCAAAAGTATATATTTGGACAAATGTAAGAAGAATGTGTACCTGGGACATCGTCGATTTCTTCCGACCAAGCATGCCTTAAGAAAGAAAGGCAAGCATTTCAAAGGTGAGGCAGATCACCGGAAGAAGCCTGTCCCCCGTACTGGTGATGATATATTTGATATGGTCAAGGATTTAAAAGCAATCTTTGGAAAGGGTCCTGGCGGACAATCTGTTCTGAATGACGCTGACGGACACGCACCCATGTGGAAGAAGAAATCTATATTTTGGGACCTACCCTATTGGAAAGTCCTAGAGGTCCGCTCTGCAATCGACGTGATGCACGTGACGAAGAATATTTGCATGAACCTGCTAGGCTTCTTGGGCGTGTATGGGAAGACAAAAGATACACCGGAGGCACGGGAGGACCAGCAACGTATGAACAAAAAAGACGGCATGCATCCAAAGCAGTATCAAGGTCCTGCCAGCTACGCTCTTACCAAAGCAGAGAAGGAAATCTTTTTTGAATGTCTGCTCAGTATCAAGGTCTCGTCTGGCTTCTCGTCGAATATAAAGGGAATAATAAATATGGCAGAGAAAAAATTCCAGAACCTAAAGTCTCATGACTGCCACGTGATTATGACGCAATTGCTTCCTGATGCATTGAGGGGGCTTCTACCAGAAAATGTTCGATTAGCCATTGTGAAGCTATGTGCATTCCTCAATGCAATTTCTCAAAAGGTAATCGATCCAGAAATCCTACCAAGGTTACAGAATGATTTGGTCCAATGTCTTGTCAGTTTCGAGTTGGTGTTCCCACCATCCTTCTTAAATATTATGACGCACGTCCTAGTTCACCTAGTCGACGAGATTGCAATTCTGGGTCCTGTATTTCTACACAATATGTTCCCCTTTGAGAGGTTCATGGGAATCTTAAAGAAATATGTTCATAACCGTGCTAGGCCAGAAGGAAGCATCTCCAAGGGCCACGAAACAGAGGAGGTCATTGAGTTTTGTGTTGACTTTATTCCTGACCTTAAGCCGATTGGTGTTCCTGAATCGTGGCATGAGGGGAGACTGGGTGGAAAAGGCACGCTAGGACCGAAAGCAATAATATGTAGGGACGGGCATTCTTGGGCGCAAGCACACTACACAGTTCTACAAAATTCTACCTTGGTGGCCCCGTATATCAATGAACACAAGAATATTTTACGGTCCAAACACCCGGAGCAGTCTGACGACTGGATTACACGTGAACACATGGGGACTTTCGGCGGTTGGCTGCAAACACATCTCATGGGTAACACCACTGTTGGAGATGAGTTGTACTTGTTGGCCAGGACACCATCTTCGACTGTATTGACTTTCCAAGGGTACGAGATAAATGGGAATACATTTTACACGATCGCCCAAGATAAAAAGAGCACCAACCAAAACAGTGGTGTCCGCTTTGATGCAGCAAACACCAATAGGGCAAAGGACACATATTATGGTTACATAGAGGAGATATGGGAACTTGACTATGGACGTGATTTTAAGGTCCCTTTGTTTCAGTGCAAATGGGTTAATCTGACAGGAGGCGGGGTACAGGTAGACCCGCAGTACGGAATGACAACAGTGGATCTCAAAAATCTTGGGTACACAGACGAACCATTCGTCCTAGCCAATGATGTGGCGCAGGTTTTCTATGTGAAGGACATGTCTACCAAACCGAGAAAAAGAAAAGATAAGGAAGCGAATACATCATACGATGAGCCAAAGCGCCACATAGTTCTTTCAGGGAAAAGAAACATTGTGGGAGTGGAGGACAAGACAGACATGTCAAAAGATTATGAAAAGTTTCATGAAATTCCTCCCTTCACAGTGACGACTGACCCAAGCATCCTGTTAAATGATGAAGATTATCCATGGTTACGACGCAATAAGCAAGGGACACACGCGAAGAAATAGTTTTATACCCCAAAAGATCCCACTCTGGGATGTGACCGGCTTCACCGCCATCACTTTCTCTCTACTGTGAGTTTCCGGACTTATAGCTGAAAAGTGCCACTTCGGACAAACCGGAGGGAATCTTTGTAAGAGCTAGCTAGGGCATTTTGGCATTTGAAACATGATTTTAGAATAATTATTCATTAAGTTATGAAATTTCAATTATTCATATCCTTTATTATTTTAATTATACAGAGGAGTTTATCAATGCAAATATTTAGACCATTTTAGCAGGTGTACCAAGTTTGAGCTCATTTGGACATGTTTAGCAATGTTACGTTGCTCAAATTAGAAAATGGACAGAGATGGTTTCGAGGGAATTTGATGATGTTATCTTGTTCTCCAAGCCATGAGACTTGGCAAGATCATCAAATATGGCATTTGTGACATGCGAGAATTTTAGTTATGATCAACTAAAACAAAACTATAATATTCTTCAATACCAAACGAATCAACTAAAAAGCTTTTATAAAACTCTAGTTATGATCAAAATAATATTAACTTAAAACTATTTGTCACTATCTGATGAAAATCTATATAATCAAACATTGCATTCATATAAGCATTCACTCTAGCAAGCATTCTAGCAATCAAAATACAATCAATGAATAAAGCAATAAAGAAAACAATAAGAAAAAGCAAATAGAAAACAAAACAAAATACTAAACTAATAACTTAACAGAAAAGAAAATATAACATTATTAGGTTAACAAAAAGTATTTCATAATATTCTTCAATAGCAAAAAGAATCAACTAAAAAGCTTTCATAATGTTTGTCCTTCTTATTTGTAAAATCAAATATATTTTTCCAATATTTCTTTTCTGTTTTATATTTGAAATATTTTAAAATTAAATCTATTTTTCCTCTTTCCTTTTTTAGTTTTCCAGCTTTACCTTAAGGGGACAGTGTAAACTTCATTATTGTTGAAATTTCTTTCATAATCATGTTTATTACATGTAAGTGAGCATGTACAAAAATTTTGGGGTGATTTGGAGATGGTCCAAAAATAAACAGCTGCCATATGCAAAAATAATAATTGCCCACCTACTAACACAAGATTTTCACTCTGCACGGCCTGCATACGACTAGAAACCCAACATATGGGCCAGGATGCAGGCCCATACAGCATGAATACCTCATGCTAGTAGGCCCCACAGGGCAGAGAGGTGACCGGATCGGCGCGATGCTGTCTGGGTGAGAGAGGCTCATGCCTGCTCTCTCTCGCCCGCGTATATAAGCAGGTGCGGGCGCCCCTCACTTGGCGAGGTGGGACTAAACTCCCACCGCCCGTCAGCTCTGCCCGGTGCGGCTCTGCCAGGTTTGTCCCAGTTGATGGCACAAACCGGGACTAAAGTCCCCCTTTAGTCCCGGTCCGTGCCACCAACCGGGACTAAAGGCCTGTGTTTCGCGCCCTTTTAGCTGCCGAAAATGTGCTTCAGTCCCGGTTGGTGCCTCCAACCGGGACTAAAGGTAGGCCTTTAGTCCCGGTTAGAGCCACCAACCGGGACTAAAGCTCGGGCTATATAAACCTGGACGCGCTGCCCCGACGCCAAAACTTCTCCATCGCCTCTCCTCACCTCGACGCGCTGCCCCGACGCCTCCTCGCTGTGAGCGCCGCCCCAATCCCCTACTCCTATTCCCCCCCTGCTGGGCGCCGACGCCGGCTGCCCGCGCTGCTGGCCGACCCCGACGCCGACGCCGACCCCGACGCCGCCCGCGCACGGCGCCGTTTCCCTCTCTCTCTCTGAATCTTCTGCATTTCTGAATTTTTCGATAGGGTGAACAGTGTGCACACCACATGTATGATGAAATGCCAGAGGGTCCTAGGGATTTTAGGAATTCTTGGGAATTTTTGTGGTGAGGTGTTGAAGCATATAAGAGGGTCTGGCAAAGTTTCAGAATTTTTGGAGCAATTAAAAATAGATTTTGGTCATGGAGTTTGAATCTGGACCAAATTTGAACTGGATGGAATTTGAAAATTTTGAACTGTGGAACTCAAAGTTTTTGGTCAAATGGGTTGTGGGTACTGCCTAGTTGCTAGGATAATTTTTGTGGGTGCAGAAGAATTATAGAAAATATGGTTCCTTTGTAAATCAAAGAAACTAGGATAAATATAAATTCCAACTTGGGAATTTATTTAATATAAGAGAAATTTTTTTGTGGAGTGGAAAAGTATTGGACACTGTCCTAGAAGGTGAGAATGACTTGAGGGATAATTTAGAGGTGACGAAAAATTATTGGAAGAATTTAGAAGTGCTTGAAAGGAGTGAAATGGCCATTTTCATAGAATAATTTTATTTATTCCAAAACTTTTCTAAATAAAAATATTTTTGTGATCCTCCAAAAATAATTATATGAAGAAGATTGATGCATCCTTTCTTTATACTTGTTCATCTTTGTTTCTGTTTAAATTTTTCACGAATGCTTATGTTGGTTGTGCCGGTGCTTTTGATGTGCAGGGATCGATCTTTTCACCTCTAGGAGCACCGTCGGTCCCGTTGCCGTTGCCATCCACTACCTCCTCTACGGTCATCTAGGGGTGAGCTCGACTATCATCCTCCTCTACAGTATCATCCTCATCTAGGGGTAAAAATTAAAGAAATCTGATGCAAACAATGAAATAAAGGCGAGCCGGAGCAACGTCTCACAATGAACGAGAAATAGACCTGATTTGTTTTCATAGGAATTTGTTCTCGGCGACGATGCCCGGCCTGCATCCTCGTCGTCGACTCGGCGGCGACAACAAATTTGAGAGGCGCCATGTCCGGGACTGGGCTCCGCCGGGCTGGCACTGGGAGGTGTTACCTTCCGGGGCGCGCAACTTGGTGAGGAATCGGGGTCTCGTCGTCGACCCGGAGCTTCTTTGGTGGTGGTCGCGTGGGCCACTATCGGTGCAGAGGGAGCCGGCCCCCGAGAGGGTGGTACGTCGCTGTGTCAGGGAGGAGGACGAGCACGTCCGACGCTACATGGTTGCGTTGGACGACAACTTCTCCAATACCTGGCAGTTTCTTCAGGGATCTCACCCGAGCTATGATCCTGTGATGGTTCCTTCTCTTTGGGTGTTCACCGCCCGCGGCTCAGGAACCGGGAGTCGACGTCTAGTTTGATTGGGCGAGATGTTTAGTGATATTATGTGATATTATTGTTGCATTAACTGGATTATTCGAGATGTATTAGTGACGAAGGAGTCCCCGACGATCGCCGGAGATGTATTCGAGATGTACATGTGTTTGGTGCATTTTCATGTCTATTTGCTGCTGGTATTTTTCCCATGCCATGGTAAACATGTTTAGGCACTGTAACAAGCTTGCAAACATGCTATGATACTGTTGCTGTTTTACACTTGCTGAAAAACTGCTAAGTCCGAAACTGACTGTTATAAAACTTGTCAACTTTGCATGATGTTTGCCACTAATCCATTGCTCATATGCATATGATTCCTTCTTGTGATTTGGTCTATGTAATGTGTACTTTGATGCCATGCCCTTGGTTGCCATGTAAAGTTGCTGTAGCATGACTCAATCTTGCTCTCAAGTTGTCATCATAATGTTACTGTTTTGCCATGTTGTAATATTTGCAGAAACTATGGAACACGACGGAGACTTAGAACAAGAAGAAATGTTGGGGGATATAATCCGCGACGGAGGTGATGATATCACCTCACAGTTTCTCAACGACTCCGATGGTGAGGGAAGAAAGGATGACGGCTCCGGTGATCGAATGGAGGGAGAAGATGATGGCTCCGGCGGTGTTGGAGCCTTAACTATTGCAAAGTCCGGCGAGGTATATTAATTAAGCCTGCTGACTAGATGCATTAATTGATTTGTATGTACATATATTAACGCTTCTTTCTTCTTTTAGCCCTCCGGATCGAGCCAATCTTCTGTAAAGAGACGAGGCCCGAAGAAAAGGTTGGGCGAGAATGAAAGGTTCACGATCGAAGAAATCGCTGCAGATGGCAAACCGACTGCTCCCAAGCAGACCACAGACCGATTTATAAGTTAGTGCGGAGTTGTTGTTAGGGATAGCATCCCGATCAGCATTCAAGAATGGAATAAGCCAAAGGCGGACGATGGAGTTTCTTATGTCGACGATAGATCCAAAGATGAGCTTTGGAATACGCTCATGACAAATTTCAGCCTACCGCCAGAGGTGGATCCAAATAGCAATGTTGTAGAGCGAAAAGTCAAGGCGTGGGCTCTTAAGAAGATGGCCGAACAATTCAAGAACTGGAAGAAAAGATTGCACGAAAAGTTTGTCCTGAAAGAGAAGTCTCCAACATTCATCGGTCAATATGAGAAGATGAAAGATCACTGGCCCGCATTTGTGGCATACAAGACATCGGAGAAAGGTAAGAAAAGGTCACTGATAAATAAGCAAAATGCTGCAAAGAAGGAATATCACCATGTTACGGGGTCAGGTGGATACAAGGTTGCCCGGCCTACGTGGGACAAAGCTGAGAACGACCTGCTTGATAAAGGGATCCATCCAGAGACATTGAACTGGCCCGAACGGGCAAGGACTTGGTTCTTCGGGCATGGGGGAACTTTGCACCCAGAAACAGGGAAGTGTGTTTATACGAAAGCTCAACTTGCAACACCCGTCAAAAACATTCAGGATGCAATCCAGGCAAGGCAAGAAGGGAAGTTCCATCCCGACAGAGAGAAGGACGAGCTGTCACGCGCCCTCAGAAATCCTGAACATCCTGGACGAACACGAGGCACATCAGGCTCCGTTCCGTGGAAGGATGGGTTTCCCGACAGCAGAGACACTTACAAAAGCCGAGGGAGAAAGAAGAAACAGGATGCAGACCGGCTGCAGAAGGTAGAAGAAATAGTAGCGTTGCAGCAGAAGCAAATAGAGGCACTTACCAGCCAGCCAGTTACCGGCCCATCATCTCAGCGGCACGAAGATCCTTCATTCGATACTGCCCATGGAGCTATCCCACCATCTCAGCGGAAAAGCAGCGTGGCTTCCACGGAGCTCGTTCGGCCTGATATCACGGCTCCTCGCTACCCCGTGGATGATATCACGGAGAGGGAACATTGTGATCAACATGCGAAATGCATGAACATAACCTTGAAGGTGGCGGTCGGCTATGCCTTACCTCGTGTACCTGATGGAACTTACCATTGCTCTCCGATTCCAGATGGCTATGCTGTTGTCGGGGTGGATGAAGTTACCAACGGATTTGAGCAGCTGGAGCTTGAGTACCCTACAGGTGAAGGGGAGACTCATCTAGGAGATGCCATAAGGACTACCATTCTATGGAGAAAGGAACACATCGTGCTTCCATACTGGACGCCGCGTCAGCAGACTCGGCCGGAGGAGGCCCCTCAGCAGACTCCTCACAGTCCAGCTCTATCTCCGCTGCCTCAGCCGTCTCCGCTGCCTCAGCCGTCTCCGCCGCGTCAGCACACTCCGTCGCCTCAGCTGTCTCCGCCGCGTCAGCAGACTCCGCCGGAGGAGGCCCCTCGGTAGAATCCGCCGCGTCAGCTGACTCCGCCTCCTCCGCTGCATCGGCACCGGCGGAAGAGATCCGCCGCCACTCCGGCGGCTAGTAGTACAACAGCGAAGAAATCCAGAGCAGGTAGCGTCAAGAAGGCTCCTGCCAAGTTACCATACGACATGACTGAGGAGGAAACCAAGGAGACCGTGGCTGCCGACGTGAAACGCTAGCTTGCACCGACCCGTCCAGATCCAACGGAGAAAATAGATCCGGTAAAAGCGAGGCGCTTGCTGGAAAACCTTACAAAACCACTGCCGCCTCCGCTGCTATCAAACTATGACCGCTCTATTGTAAAGTCATATAGAGATCCACAGCAGCGGTCGGGAAGTAGCAGTAGTGCAAGGGGGAAAACAATTCCCCAGCTCGGCGAACAGAAAAACCAATCGTGCCTCCCGCTCAAGGTGTTTACCGATATCGCTAATGATCTGGGGGTAGCGGCCGCTGATCCTGGTTTCACTCTTGGTGATTACTTAGGCGATGAGGTACAGTTCAAAATGGCTGAGTTAGCCTTTAAATTCGAGCACGGGAAGCCTCTCGTCAGACCTGAGGAGCTCCCGCAGCTACCAACGATGATGCGAAGATTGCATGACTGGTACTTGGAAGCCTCGAAGCAAGGGAGCAACTTTATCATTGTGGGAATTAAAGATGAGCATTACTTCAATGGAGACGAGGAGATTTTCATTGAATTTGAAGAATTATTTCAGTTATACAATCAAGACGTCATCGACAAATCTATCGTCCGTTGCTATTGTTTGTAAGTATCATTTCTGTAATTAAGTCTCTAGCTCAGCTCGTTCATTGCATGTATAATTATCCTCACTATATATATTATGCAGAAAGAAGATCCTCGAATGCAGAAGAGGACAAATTTATGACATTGGGTTCATTAACCCAAATACTATTCATGAAGTTACGGTACAAATGAACGCCAAGGATACAAAGAAGATTTTGCTAAGGGCGTTAATTGAATAACAAACCAAAAGGGAAATACTATTTCCTTACAACTTCAAGTTAGTGTTATACTGTCTTGTACACATTCTGTTTCGCTTACTCGATGTTAAGTGTAATTGATGAGTTATGATGCGTGCGCAGGTTCCACTTTATTCTGCTAGTCATTCGGGTTGACTCAGGAAGCGTACTTGTCATGGACTCGCTACGTAAAGACCCTCAGATGTGGGCGGACCTGCGTGATATGCTCCAGAGGTAATTTCAATCATTATCGCACTATATCAACAACTTTCATTTATTTCCTGATATCAAGTAATTAACAACTCCTTTATTTATTTTCTTTGCCGGGCAGAGTTTGGAAACGGTTCACCAAGAAGGCTAGGGGTGAATGGAAAAAGGAACTGCAATTTTGACAACTCACTGTGAGTAGTACTAGCTAGGTCCGCGCATCTCTTTGATTCTAGTTAATTTCAATATCATTATCATGCTTGATTATTATTTTGATTGAACTCTATTCTCGTAAAGTCCTTGAGGCAGGAAATGGGGACTAATTTACGTGGATACTGCGTTTGCGAGTTCATTCGCATGACGACCAGTAAGACTGGCAGAAATTTACAACAATTTGAAATACGTAAACAATATTCACAATTTTATTTTATTAACATCAATTGTGTTGAATTTCATTCATATATATATATATATATATATATATATATATATATATATATATATATATATATATATATATATATATATTGACCCCCTTTTTAAATTAGATCTAACGGAAGCGGGACGAACTCGTACCAAAGGCTCGCATACGAGCAATTCAAGAGGAATTGGCGGGATTCTTCCTTGAAGAGATCATAGCTAAAACCGGAGTATACCATCGAGAATTGGAAGTGAATGTTGGTAATTAGATATTAGGGATCGTAAGAAATGTTACATTATATATATATGCATGAACGTGTACCATACGTAGTAGCGTCGAATAGATATACGAAAACTTATTGTTCGACCAAGCACGCAGACACTACTAGAAATCCACATTTTACCTAGGGTCAAGTCCTTTACCTAGAGCTTATTGACCTCCTCAAGGGATAGTAAAGCAAAGGAACAGTACACCCTAGGGAAAGATAATTTTCAGTCAAAAGGCACCGAGAAATGGCGCGCGGCGCAAAAGGGCGGGCATGATGCAAAATTTCGACGTAGTTAGATTTCCTTCTCGAAGCGCCGCCAGAAAATCCCAAACTTTCCCCCTTCTCCCGAAGCATCCAGCCGACATCGAGCCGTCCTCCACCGTTGCACCGCCGTGCTCAGTCTCGCCCCACGCCGTTCGGCCGTGCTCATCCCCGTCCAGATCCACCACCCACTCCTCTCCTCGCCGCCAGTGACTCGATTCCCCCTCCCCTCTCCCTGCTTGATCCCCATGCTCGGCCGCCCCGGATCCAGATCCACGACCCCATCTGCCACTTTTTGGTCAGGAGTAGTTTAGCTTGCGCTCTAGAACTTGGATCTCACGGCATACCCTTTTTTGTGTGTGATGCATCTTCCAGGAGGGATGGAGAACAGGGGGATTGAGACCGTGGAGAAAAGGCTACAGGAGCCGGCGCTGCCCAACAGGAGCCGGTGATGGCCGGTCGGCTCGGACGACAGCGCCGGCATCTACATGACCTTCATGAAGCCCGACCCCAGCTCCACCTCTGCACTGGCCATGACACCGTGACGCCCCAGTTGCCTAGGTGATGCTGCATATTTCTTCTTGTATTTGTGGCTTTTTGTTTGATACACGACCAGTATAAGGGTCTCAGATTCCTAGGTGATGCTGCATATTTCTTCTTGTATTTGTGGCTTTTTGTTTGATACACGACCAGTATAAGGGTCTCAGATTCAGTACAATGTTACGCTTGCGCGCGAACCATTTTTGCTGTTGCTGCAAATTGTTGTGTGCATTGTCTTGACCGTGAGTTAGTTATTTAGCCAAATGAGGCGTTCAACTGGTCAGTTGTATTCGGATGATTGTCTAGCTTTTTAGGAACTAATTACAAGCAGTACAAACACATGGGAGGTTCATTCGAAGTTTTTAGCTACATACTAGCTGTGGATTGTTTGAGAGCTCCCTCGCACCACAATTTTAGGATTTTATAGCCATTTGCAGTTGCTTCTTTGATTTAGAGCTCAGGGAGTGAAAGGTTGTGAAATTCACATGACCTCTGTTTCTTCATAGATAAGGCCATCACCTCGACTTTTAAAATTTAGTGATGATACTGTTATCTTTTTAGGGATAGCTGTAACTGAAGAATAGTTCCTGGTTTCCAGACCTTGGGCATCAGACTGATTTCCTTTAGATCTATATATACTTTCCAAGAGATAGGAAAGTAAGGTCAGGATCCCAGAACATCTGCTAGTACAAGTTCAGAACTTCATGTAGTACACCTTATTTATATTGGAATGGTAAAAATGTCCATTATATAATAATACCTTATTAGATTATGCAATGTTCAGTTGCGTTTTTCTAATCTAAGTTGGTCATTGGGCTAGTAGAAAACTTTTCTGGTTAAAGTTTAATTTTGTATTTGTCTTGCACTACGGGCTTCTTATTGATGAGCCTATTTAGTATACACCCCCAGTTATCTTCATAATTGTTTTAGTATTCTTATCTATGCTAATTTCCTTTAACTTAATTAGTTCAATCAGAGGGTTCTATGGTCTATAGACTAATTACTCGAAAGCTGCTCTTCATCATCTTTTTTGTTTAATCCGTTCATAGCATAATATCCTCTACAAGCTAAGATGTTATATTATCCCAGCAGGTTCACACATTTAGGATGTAGAAATTAGTGCATTTGTAGAAGTTGTGCGCAACATATATTTCATATTATATTTCTGTTTCTTTTGTTCGACTATCCCTGTCAAATTCAGCAAGGAAGTTAGTGTTTTTCTATATAAGGGTTGCTTTTTTCATAACAACAAGGAACTATAGAGCAATTCCGTCAGGAAATTTGCTTCTGTTCTCCCGAGATATTTCCTGAATCCAAGATTGATGTCTACAACACATGGCACATCTTCAGGTTATATATGATTCAACATTGGATGTCCAATTTATGGTTTTTTTGTAGTACTTCATAAATCTAACGATGGCTTTAGTAGGCTCATTATTGATTGCTAAAAAATGGTATTACATTTTGACAACACATATATTGTAGAAAATCAATTTACGCACATGCTTTGTTTTGTCGCCAGGTTATTGTGAACCGAGGAGAAGTTCCTAGATCAACTACTATTTGAGAATTCAACGAGAAACTAGGTTTCGGCGATAATCATAGTTGAGATCTATTTACAGGCTTTAACTTGCATCACAAACTCTCATGATCATGATTGATTTTCAAGTATCATAGAAATGTCAACCTGAATGCCTTATCTATAGTTTTCCAGTGTGTTTGAAGTTGTACTATTCATCATTTGTTCAGTTTGGTGTGACCAAAGCTAATATAGTATGTTCGAAGTGTTATTATTCCTCCCTTTAATGTTTAGTTTGGTGTCCTTACCAAGTATTCATTTTTGTTTTTACACATGAAAATTTGTATATAAATTAATTGCATGGAAAATTGAAAAAGGCTTCTCTGACTTTGACTATGAAAAACTTTTGATAGATTACTGTCGTTGATAAAATAGAAATTATATAAATAGGTGTTCCACATGAAAGTTGCATGCATGATGGAAAATATGTCCATATCAAAATGGGATGTTTTTTCGAATTAAACAGTAATATCTAGCCCATGCAGTTGCACGGGGTTGATGACTAGTGGATACTAAGGCTCTCGCTCAAGGTCTGCTGGTTGAGGATGAGAAGAAATCCGAGCAACTGAAGATCATCTGCAATTTAAACAATGTTGCCTGCAAGCTGAAGCTGAAAGACTACAAGCAAGATGAAAAGCTTTGCACCAAGGTACCTTTATCACTGATTCTGCAAGAGTGTACTTGGTATTCCTAATAAGCCAAGGTGCAACATATGGTTTTTCTTGATAGGTTCTGAAACTAGACAGCCAAAATGTCAATGCTTTATATAAAAAGGCCCAAGGTTACACTCATCTTGCTGACCTGGAGTTAGAACAGGTTGACATTAAGGCACTAGAAATCGATCCTGAAAACAGGCAAGTTCCATCGAATGGTCTATTATCTAAACCTTAATTTGATACTTAGAAGGTTACACTGTCAATTTGATTTTGATGTCGCCGCTACTTTCTTAATTAGATACTGAGAAGGTTACACTGTCAATTTGATTTTGATGTCGCAGCAACTTACAGGGATGTGAAGTTGACATACAATACTGAAGGAAAAGATCAAGGAAATCAATAAGGATGCTGATTTCTACAGCAATATGTTTGCCAAGATGTTGGCTAGCTGTACCAAATTGTAGCTAGCTAGCCAATTTTAGACAAACATGCAGTGGTTGGTTAGTTTAGTTAGCCCGTTGTAGCTAATTGTAGCTAGCTAGCCTAATTCTGGACAAACATGCGGTGCTGGTGATATTATGGCATCTGATGTGTATATGTGATTACTGATATCCAGAGTTATCTATATTAATTATATGATTTTACTTATGATTCATAATTATGGCTTGATTTTGAATTATGGCAATTATGAATTCAAATTTAGATTCATACGAACACTGGTATGGTGGTGTGGTAATGCAAGGGGACCCACAATCTTTCCCTAGTGCTCATGGCTGTAGGTAAACAACCTTTCCACGTTGGACACAACATCCATACGAAAATCTTCCCCTAGGGCTTGTCTCCCTAGGTAAAGGAAGTTCCCCTAGGGTTTACTGTATACACTCTAGGTAAAGAGCCCTTTCCCGACTATACTTTACCTAGGGTTCTTTACCTAGGGCAAGCCCAAGGTAAAGTCTTTTCCTATGGTTTTTGCCATTTCACCTAGGGTTTATAGCTCTAAGTAAAATCGTAGTTTCTAGTAGTGAGAAAGAGAGGCCACTTCTCTCTATATTCATGACGATTTGTGTAATGGTTTCTTCATTGCTATATGTAGTAGCTAGCGTCGAGTTGAATGGAAAACGTAAAATAAAAACGAAAACCCTAAATGTAAAAGAATTGAATGGTAAACACAAAAAGAAAAGGGAGAAACACAATATGAAACCCCTAAACCCTCCAAAACCCTAAACCCCTCATTTTAAAAAAAACAAAAACCCCAGCGCCTGCCTTTTAGTCCCGGTCGGTGTTACCAACCGGGACTAAAGGTCCTCCTGCCTGGGCGCCCCGCAGCGGCCACGTGGAGCTCCTTTAGTCCCGGTTCGTAACACAACCGGGACTAAAAGTGGGGGCCTTTAGTCCCGATTGTGCAGTCCCGGTTGCAGAACCGGGACTAAAGGCCCTTAGGAACCGGGACTAATTCCCTGTTTTCTACTAATGTAGGTTCGATAGTAGTGTTGGAGATTGATTTCAAGAGTTTGGTAATAGTTACCGGTGTAAATAATCAATCTGAACTAATTCAAGGACTGGGTGCAAATCGCCTATATCCAAACATGCATATATTGTATCGGTCATTGCTCACTTGGCATTATACTTTGGGGAAAATGTTACATGTGTGTCTTTTCTTTACAATGTACAAACAGTAAATATGAATAATATCAACTTTCATGAACTAGTTTATATTTGGATATAACATACTCATATATGTGTGGATATGTTATCTCTCTTTTACACCTTGTCAAAGTCAGAAAACATAGTGTAGTCCATGTTTGAAACATATCAATCACTACTCATTGTGATGAAATGGACTATGTACAATTTTAACTTTGTCAAATTAGTAAGCACCATTCCTAAAGTGGACCGCAATGGAAAAGAGAACCTTCAAAACAATCATGCAAAATGGTAGATAAAAATGGAACACCAAACATGAGTTAGTCACTTCAATTGTTTTTATGAATCAAGAAAACCTACCACTTGTTCCATAGATGAATCGTCTTTGATCGTCCTATAGAATTGAGGGCAAAAAATATTGTCATTCTGGTCCTTCTCATCTCTTTCCTCCTCTTTATCATTCTCCTCCCTTCCCTTCTGCTCATCTATCTCCTTTTGTTCCTTCTCAGTATCTTTCTTATTTTCTCACTGCTCCTTCTCTTCTTTCTCATTCTCATTCTCGTCCTCTCTTTCTTTATGTGCCTTCACCTTCTTCTCATTTTCCTTCCTTTCCCACTGATCCTCCTTCTTCTTCTCAACATCCTTTTTCTCATTACCTCTCGTTTTCTTCTCTTCCTCCTCCTTGTGCTTAGCCATCTTCTTTGAGGTCTTCTGATTCTCTTCCTTTTTCTTATCACCTTCTTTTTTATTTTGCTTCTTTTTCTCCTTCATATTCATATTTTCATCTTCCGCTTCTTTTACCTTCACTTTCTCCTTATTATCTACCTTTCCCAAAGTGCTATACTGTTTTTGATGACCTGCCATGATTGGACCTTACTTATATGATGAACTTCTCTCTCTGCAATACAATAGGAGATATATGCATATATTAGTATAATACTTGTGCAAAGGTTACAATGGTATAAACTATTGTTCAAAAAAAATACATATGACATACTTATCAAGTTTGTTTGCAATGATCATTCCTAACTACATTAGTTATTTTAAAGAACACTCCTACAGACCCGTTGTTACAAAACTAACAACCAACATGGTCACGCGTTTTAGGCGCGAAAATGGTCACGCGATTGGTCACGTGAGGGAGTGGGGCCGCCCGTTTTTGCAGAAAGGTCCCTGTCTCCCTGGGTGAATTGCAGATCGGTTCACGGGAACAGCAGGTACGACTACGAAGGCGGCAACATGAGGTTCCATGCCTACAGCCGAGACTCTGTCCCTGGCTACGGCATGGGTGTGAGACAAGCGCTAGCGGCGGCTCGTGCTGTAGGTGGTGAAGAAGTCGGGCGCTGCCCTATTTCCCGCAACAACCGGAGCTGGAAACGTCCAAATACACTTCAGTCGGGCGCCACCCATCAGACAAAAATTATCCCATATTTATATTTGAACACACAAGTACACATATACATCAATGCTAGCTAGGAATATATAAATAGAGAGTGGCCATATGCATATTTTGTGCTGCAGCCTAGCTAGCTACTTGCATATCTGTATATAACCATCTAGCTAGGCAATACAGTTTTGACACCCTGTCTCATCTATGAACTAACAGACCTCCATGTGCTCCCCATTTTTATCCTTTTTGAGCATTTGAAAAATATTATTTTTTCTTTAAGAGATTTACAAATTCGATCATTCTGTTGTACAGATTCAGTAAACCATGAAACATGCATATACTGCGTTAATATATTAATGGATGATTCAAATCTGCACCATCCTTGCATTGTGTTGAGACAAGAAATGTATGGCCTAACTAGCTAGCAATCCAAGGACTGTCACTGCAGAAAAGGTAGCATTACAATAATCGTGAATATTTAAATAAAAGTGAATACAACATTAGGAATATAACAACAGAATAGTTTAAGACGCCAGCAAAGTCAGAAGAAGGATAAGTCAATCTTGTCAACATGCTGAAACCTCTAGGTACATCCCACAAGTTAATCTATGCTGAACTAAAACGTTCAGGAAGAACTACGAACATGGATACACAATTTCTTGTGGTGGGAAGCAGTACAGAAGCAAGATGCACCATGGATTTAGAACCATAATGGTGCGAATGGGCTAAAGATTGAATAGCGCTAGCATAGATCGGATATACAGAACGTAGGGCTTACCAAGCGTAGTGAACCAATATGAGATCTCGATGGATCTTCAGAGTTCAGACGACCTCACCAAGGGGCCTTCGATTCAAACGAGAGGACGAGATAAGAGATCCATCTGATTCAAATGGTTGGTTGTGGCGGCGGCGGCTCGAGGGATTTTGCAAGATTTCTGGGTTATATATAAAGGGAATTCGGCAACGGGAAACCCTAGGTTATGAAGGGGATTGGGACATGGAGAAGAAAGGAAAGTATACATGCTTACCCTTTCTAGCCGCAGCAACAAACACATAATTCTTAATGTTAAGTTTTAACAACGACAGGATGGAACGGGTCTGCCTCCATCATCAACGACACTAGATCAAAACGTCTATGCACGAATTATCTCGTGTGTGCGAGGTTTTGGGGCGAGGACGCAGGGGGTGATCATCAAGACGACCCTGTGGACGTGCAGCTTGATGTTGTATTCCTGGTCCAGGAGCTCGAACACGCACACGTCCCACTTCTCCAAGTTGTTCTCCATGGCAAGCACGCCCCACCCGGCGCTGAACGCGGCGCGGGGACACTCGCCGCCGGTGTACTCGTACCACACCTTCCACGGCTTCGCCTGCGGGTCCCACAGCGTCATCTTCCTGCTCTCTTTGGGGAGGTATGTTTTCATGAACTTGTCCGGGATGATCTGCAGTTGTAGGTCGATCACAATCAGTCAGAGCAATGCAGTTTTAGAATATGTGTATCGACTATCGAGAGAAGAAACTGAATTGATCAATTACCATGAAGTACGAGGCATAGACATCGTTGTGCTTCATTGCCTTGACGGCGAAGGGCCTCTCGGATTTGAATCTCCGCCCCCTCTCCATGGCGTCTTCCTTCTCCCTTTGACTTACTGGACGCCTCTGCGACGTTAATCCCGGCCTTCTCGTAACCTTGATGAGAACTAGTATAAAAAAGATGTTCTAATTAGTACTAGCAGGTTGGTTTACAGGAAGGAAGGATGGAAGGAAGGAAGAAAGAAGATTTACCTCTGCCAGGTTGGTTTTCACCATTGCTCTTGTTGAACATCGGGAATTGATTCTGCTTACTATGCCTTTTACCAAAAGATTTGTGCCACGTGGTTAAGTCCCTGCACACGGATTCTGGCGCGAATACACCTGTATGAACTATATGCGGGCAAAGTTCATTAGCTCGATGACAAGAGCATATAGATAGGAACCATTTTACAGTATAAGACCAGTGCAATATCTAGCTAGCAGAGTCAAGACTTACACAACATCTAAGCCATCTCAACCAATATATATGTGTGTGTGTAAAACAAGTACTACTCATTTTGAAATCGATTCTTGATCGGAGGCTTCTTGTTAGTTACCTGCCAAATTGTCACTTGATGCTGCTCCTTCATAAGCTCTTTTAGATGTTGAAGCAGCAGACCTGGTATAAACAATTAAAGGAGCAGCAGAGCTTTTCCCCTCAGCCTTGGACTCCTTGGATGGTCGACTGGCCAACTCTGCTTACAATGGATGTGCACACAGTTTAGCTAGATAACAAGACCCTATGAATCATTTGACAACATTTAGCCATCACAATAGTTAATTTGAAATCGATCATCGGACCGTTATTCTTAATTACCTGCCAAATTGTCACTTGATGCTGCTGCCTTAGAAGCTGAATCACCAGATGGAGACCTTATCTCCTCAGCCTTGGACTTCTTGGGTGGACGATGCTCCGATTCTTCTTGTAGTTCGATGTGCACAGAGACAAAGGTTAGCTCGATATCAAGAGTATAAGAATCATTTTAGAACATCAAGCCATCTCATACCAATATATAAGTAAAAAGTACTACACGTACTAATTATTTTGAAATCGATCGATCGGAGGGTTCTTCTTAATTACCTGCCAAACTGTTGCTCGATGCTGCTCCCTTACAAGCTGGATCACTAGATGGAGCTTCAGAATTTTTCCCCTCCGCAGGCTTGGACTGGTTAGATTGGTCCACTTCTGCCATGATATCATCAACCTTCCTGAACCTAGCCCTCTTCCCGACCACAAAACCATCGTCGGTCTTGCGTCGATACTCCTGATGTTGCTGCACTGGTTCCAGCACATCGTCACTGCACATGCGAGATTCACTGTCTTCCTCATTCTCCAGAGTTTCTGATAATGCATCTTCCTCTTCCTCAGCCACTTCTTCTTCTGAAGCATCTTCTTCTTCTTCTTCATAAGCTTCACATTGTGGTGTACCATCTGCACTGGTGCTAGTGTGAGCGTGTTCTTCTTGCGAGGCAGTACCATCTGCATTGGTGCTCGTGAGCCCTTTCTCTTCCTCTCCGATCACGTCAACGTCCTTGCGCTGTGGCTGGGCGAGAGACGCATATGGAGCCTCGCAGGATGATGGCAAGAAAACCGTCACTGAGAACTGTGACTGCCCATCGTAACGGAATACCAACAGCCAGCCATACCCGACGCGATGGTCCGAGAGGAACTCCTTCCATCCACGCGCAAAGCATAGCTCCCCGGAGATTTTAGCCAGCTCTACGGGCCATTTATTCCCGCTTGGACCTCTCAGGGAAACCATTCCAGTACACTCTTCCAAGTATTTGTGGAATCCTACTGGAATTGTCTGCAACATATGTCGCCATACAAATTAATTAGTAATGGCTGAACATGTCGAGTACAACCTAAACATGCAAATATGTCATTTAACCTTGCCTTCCTATAGTCCAATCCAAGCTATCAGTCACTGCTCAGTTGGCATTATATTTTGCGGAAATTTTACAGATGTCTCTTTTATTTACAATACCGAAAAAGGCTTTCGCTCCGCTTTATAAATAAAGCAAACCGCCAAGAGCACACATACATGGACTAGTCCAGAACACACACACACCCAAGTCACACAACAATAAGCACAGAGGTTCTGCTGAGGGCACAGCTCAACAAGCCCAAAAAAAAAAACCAAAAAAGAGACTGCCGAGGCCGGAACTGGAAAGCATGCCGGGCGTCTAATCTGGCTCCGGGGGAGGCGGAGGGGGCGGCGGCGACAGACGGACGGCCATCAAGCGAAGGTCGGCGATGAAGGCGGAGATGGCGTCACGATCCTGAGGGCGGCTAAGCGGCCGCCAAAGTTGCAAGTAACCAGACAGTTTGAAGAGAGCGTCAGTAGCCCGTCGAAGAGGAATGCACTGAATCACAAGCTTATTGCGAATCGTCCAGAGGGTCCACGCGAGCACCCCAATCTCAAGCCACCTAATGTGGCGAGAGGGCAGAGGGGAGTTCTGGAGTTCGGCGAAGAGGTCGGGGAAGTTGGCTACATTTCTTTTTGTAAATACAAAAAATATCATCTTTCATGAAGTAGTTTATATTTTGGATATGTTATCTCGTTTATCCTTCTCAACGGCAGAAAACATTGCATAGTCCATGTTTGAAACATTTCAATCACTAATTGAACAAAGAATCTATTGGGTGAAATAGACTATATATGTACCGTTTTAACTCTATCAAATTAGAGAGCACCATTCCTAAAAGTGAACCACAATGGAACAGATAACCTTCACAGCAATCATGCAAAATAGTGTAGGTAAAAATGGAACAGCTAAAATGAGTTAGTCTTTTTCTTTGATGATATGATCAAGAAAACCTACCACGTGTTCCATAAATGAATGGGATATCAACGCCCTAAAGAAGTGGGGGAATTTTTTTTTGTCATTCTGGTCCTTCTCATCCCTTTTCTTCGACTCCTCTTCCTCTTTGTCAATCTCCTTTTGTTCCTCCTCTTTCTCTTTCTGAATTTCTCGCTGCTCCTGCTCTTCTTTCTCATTCTCATTCTCCTCCTTTCTTTCCTTATGTGACTTCACATTCATCTCATTTCCCTTTCTTTTCCTCCGATCCCCCCTCTCCTTCTCCTCATCATCCTTCTTATCAACAACTCTCGTTTTCTTCTCTTTCTCCTCCCTGTACTTAGCTATCTTCCTCTTCGAGGAATTTTGCTTCCCCTCTATTTTCTTATCGCCTTCATCTTTATTTTTCTTCCTATTCTCTTTTGTATTCATATTTTCATCTTCCTCTTCCTTTACCTTTGCATTTTGCTTATTATCTACCATGCCCATAGTGTTATACTGTTTTTTATGACGTACCATGATTGGACCTTTACTGATGGCTGGTACTTCTCCCTCTGCAATACAATATGACATATATGATACATTAGAATAATACTTTGCAATGGTAACAATGGCATATAATACCACTCAAGTTTCACTCGAGAGTTGAATCTACGCATGAAACACTTTCCAAGTTTGGATTTTTGTTACGACTATTCAATGATTATTCCAAACTGTATTAGTTATTTTCAAGAACACTCATACAAGGTTTTTTTGTTATAGATCTAACAACCAACATAAATATAATTTCCATATAAGCTCTTCAAGGAAGAAAGTAGAACACTATTTATCCAATATTTATATTCAAATATTGGACACACATGTACACATCATACATAAATGCTAGGAATATATATAGTGGCCACGTGCATAATATTTTGGGGAGGCACACTTGCACATTTGTATATATTAATCTAGCCAGGGAATTCGGTTTTGATACCTTATCCGATCTATCCACTAATAGACCTTCATGTGCTCCCCATGTTTATCCTTCTAGAGAATTTCCCAAACAAATATTATTTTGTCTTCATAAGGTTTACAAATTCAATGATTCCATTATGAAAATTTAGTAAACCAAGAAACATGCGCATATTGTGTTGATATATTACCATCCTTGTCTTGAGACAAGAAAGGTATGGCCCAACAAGTAACCCAACGGTTATCACAAGAGAAGATATGGCATTATACTAATCTGCAATATTTTAATAAAACTAAATATAACATTATGAACTAAAAAAATATTTTTCCTAGTGGGGTTCTTTCTTCCATATATATAGGGCATTAGATCATTCTTCCCATATGGCCAAATTTCCAATGCGACGATGACAACACCAACACCATTATTGTGTGTTCCACAAGAATCTATAACCCCTCCCCCCCTCAAAGTGAGAAGACAGATACATCAATCTTATCAACAAAACCTCTAGTTATATCCCACATGTTGATCTATGCTCAACAAAAACATTTACGAACAATGAAAATGGATACACCCGTCCTTGTGTTGGGAATAACAAAAGCATGATGCACACTAGATTTATAGAATAATAAGGCGAGGCATAATCATAACAATGGGTCAAAGATCTAACCGCTATAGCATAGATCAGATATACTATAAGGCTTACCAAGCGTCGTGAATCGATTTAAATCTCGATGGACATGAATATCAGACCTCTTCAAGGGGCCTTCGATTCAATGGAGAAGACGAGAGTAGAGATCGATGTGATTTAGATGAAGGCCAGCATGGTTGGTTGCGGCGACGGCGGCTCGATGGACTTTGCAAGATTTTGGGGTTATAAAGGGGGGTCGGAAAGGGGAAAACCCTAGGTTTTGAAAGGGGTGGGACTCGGGAGAAGAAAGGAAAGTCCATGCTTAATTTCTAGGCCCATCATCATCAGTGGAGCAATATCAATCTCGATAGGCCCATTTCCAGGCCCGTCAGTTTTTCTTTCACATCTCAACGGTAATACTTCTACTGAGGGTCTATCTTAGGCCCGTTGGTTGAGGGTGTTCCGTAGAGGATCAATCTATTGTATTTTTTATTTAAAATCATAGGGCCAAATAAGTTGATTTACGTTCATCTAGTATGTAGTTTTTATTTTGACTATTGGTTGCTAAACTGGCTTGTATTTTAAAAAGCAAGCTGATTTCTATAACATTGTACAAAATATATTTTGATATGGAACCGTGTTCTCTAGCAGAAACTACAGAGCATCGATCAAACCAATAGACGTTTTGTTGTATTTTCCCCGCCGATTTTTTTATTCATGTGTAAAAAAGGAGATCGATGAGAGTTTCCATATAATCAATATCGTGACATTATGATGCACTGTACAATACACTTTTCTGTGAAAGTGTTTTCTTGTATAGTGTTGCCGAAAGGTTACATTGGTAATGATATTATGTCTTTCAAAATAAAATAAGACCAATTCTTATAGATACCGCTGGCTTGCAAGTACACAGGGTTTAGTTGTAACTTTTTCAAAGTAAAAGTATTGATCCCATAGGGAGCAAAGGAATTGGACTTTTGTCCCTTGTAGAGACTTACAGAAATGTGCCTACAAGTAAATTGTAAACTCAAAGCAAAGTGAGGGTGGAAGTATAATGATTTTGAGTAGAGTGCAGATTAAACGTAAATGACACAAAAGAATGTAAATGAGCGCAGTGGAACGAGTAAAGCGTCGGAACTAGAAGAGGATTAAAGCATTCAGGAGTCCGGAATTCCCATAAGTTTATGTCTATCACAACATATGCCATAGCATAGTCATAGCTAGTTTCTTGAGTCACACTTGATGTTTGTGATTTGGCGGATCCGGGTACAGAATACGTTATACTCGAGGTGGACTTCGTACCACACATGCCACTACCGTAGTTTCCCCGCGTCGGTTCTCACTATGGTAATTAAGGGTTTCCCCGTGGACGCGGACTCGCTAAGTGTTCTCTGTTACTCCCCTATCAATTTCAAAGGCACGGAATTGAGGATTTTATTGTCACCTTGAATTACCTCGACATCTTAACCTTTACAACGATAATAATATGCCTCATGGCCTTACGGCAGAAATGCTGAGTAGGGCCCCTTCACAACACTCACAAAGGCTATTAAACCAAACATTCAACAGATAAACTCATATCCTTATTAACATTTCGTCTCCTATATATAGCAAGGTTCATCCATATCCCCGAGAACTAGGGGATCTACTCGCACATGGGAACAACGAAAATCATATGAATAGTGGTGGTAAACATGAATGGGACAAACAAGTAATACACGTAGATATCCACGAGAGGTTAGGTATTACAACGAGATGGAGATGGATGATGGTGAAGGTTGATGATGAAGATGGTTGATGCCGACATCATCTTGCATGTGGTGGTGATGTTGGCGGTCTCCTCCTTACCAATTCCCCATTCGGATGCGTTTCGGAGGCTAGGGTTCTTTGTTCTGGATGTGTTTCTGGTCGTGTGGTATCTCTGATCTTTGATCCCTCTGCACGGGGGGGGGGGGGGGGGGGGGTTGAAGTAGTTGACCAGGAGAAGTCAGCGGCAGGCGGTACGACTGCTGATATGAGCGCGTGACGCCATCTTTTGCTTTGGAGGCTTCTGTATGCACCCTTTCTTCTGCCATTTGTTTTGCCTTTCTATGGCAATATTTTATCACGTTAATTATCATGATTTTATAACCATAAGTTGGCATTCTTTCCTTAACCTCCAAATCCTTTTCATGCATGACAACCTGGCGAAATCAAACAAAAAGAAGTGTGCGAACGCTGTAAAATCCGAAGAATCCTATACTACGGAACAAAATAAGAGGTGCAAATCATCACATAATTTGGACTCATCAACTCCCTCAAGCTTAAGTCTTCCTTGTCCCCGAGCAAGTACCGCATCTTGTAAGAAGAAGGTCATCTCAATTTTATGAGGTGATACGTCCCAAATGTATCTACTTTTCCAACAATTTTTGCTATGCTTTTGCCCTCTAACTTGATGGTTTGAATAAAACTAATCCAGATTGACGCTGTCAGCAGAATTACCCTTGGTGTTATTTTTTGTACAAAAAATAAAGTTGTTCGGAATCACCCAGAAAATTTACTGAATTTTTTCGGAGGAAAAGAGTCACGGAGCCAGAAGGGGACCCGGAGGGGGGCCGCCAGGGAGGCACGTGCCCCCGCCACATGTGGTCCTGCCATGTGGGGTCCCCGGGCAGCACCTTATACTCTCCTTTGGCTATAAAATCCCATCTACGCTAAAAACATCGTGGATATTTGCTGGGAATTTTTCGCGACATGGAGCCGCCGCCACCTTATACTGTCCTTTGGCTATAAAATCCCATCTACGCTAAAAACATCGTGGATATTTGCTGGGAATTTTTCGCGACATGGAGCCGCCGCCACCTCTGTTCTTTGTCCGGAGAGCTAATCTTGATGCTGTTCTAGGCCTTCAGAGAGGAACATTCGTCGCCATCTTCATGACCAATGTCTTATTCATCACCACCATCATGATCTCCTCTCTCATGTGTGAGTAACTTCGTTGTAGGCACATGGGGGTGGTTGGAATTGGATGAGATCTTCTAGTTGTCAGATTTTTTACGGTTTGATCCCTACTTCCCTTTATGTTCTGAGATTGATGTTGCTATAACTTTGATATTCTTAATGCTTGTCACTAGGGCTCAAGTGCCATGATTTTATATCCGAGCTCTTTACGTTTTCATGAATATATATGTGTTTGGATCCTATCTACAAGTTATATGCACCTATTATAATTCTGAACCTTAGTCCTCGAAGCGACAATATTCTTGGTATTGACAGAGATGGCTATGATTTGAGGATTACATGTGTTCATTGATTGTTAATGCTTTGCTTTTGGTACTTTGTGAAAGGAGTATCTTAATTACTTGTAATTTCCATAAGGATCACTCTGAAACGGGCAAGTACGAAAAAAGATGTTGTGCAAGTTCATATCGCAAGCATGTACAACTATATAAGGAATACATGCCTACATATGATTGATAAATTGAGACTAGTTTGTTATCACCTTGAGTTGCAGCTATTACATATATGATTCCATCCATGCAACGCCCACTAATCATCCCTATGCCTACGCTTTTCATCTTTGCTACTTTTTGTGTTGCTTTGTTCTTGTCAACTGCTGGGAATTGCTGCTCCTGCTACTATGCAATCACAAACTTCATTCACTTCATCGCTTTTGCTACTAATAAATTATGTCAAGCAACAACTTGTTTTCAGGTGTGGTTGAATTACAAACTCAACTCCTAAGGCTTATAAATATTCTTTGGCTCCCCTTATGTCAAATCAATAAAGTTGGGTTGTGATACTTTTCTCAAAGGTTGTTACGATCCCCTACACTTGTGGGTTATCACCCCACTCCTCTCTATCCCTCAATCTGAAATGGATGCAAACCCTCACGAAAATGGTTGCAGCAAATAAGGGGTAAGTGATGTACCTGGTAAAAGTCTGGGCTGGGTTTGGACAACGTGGCACAACATGAGGCTTTGGATCGAGACAGATCCAACGTCCTGCGCGGGTCCGACGCAAGACACGGCCGGTCAGCCAGACTGAATCATTTACCTTTTTTGTCGTCCAATAGTACAAGAAAAATATACAAACATGATACATTCCTCCGAACAAAAATATATTTTTAAAGGAAAATTATCTCTTTTTTAGTTGCATATATTCACCCCTAAACATGAGTTGTGAGTGTTATAATGCGATTGTAACTACATGATCCACAATATGTCTGCAACCGAATAAATGGATGCCGGTCAGTTGCATGTCTACCCCCAAGATATGCAACTGAAAGTGTTGTAATCGGACTACAACTACATGATCCACAACGACTGCAACTGAGGGATGGTTGTCGGCCAGTTTGCATGTACAACCTCTATGCATGCAACTGCAAGTGTTATAACCTTACAACAACTGTAGTCCACCACACGGCTGCAAACTGAGGGAGGGTTGTCGGCCAATTACATGTTCACCGCTAAAAATGCAGCCTATTTTTTTTAAATAATACATTTTTTTATAAATTACAGAAATAATATACAAATTTGAAAATTTTCAAAAATATGACCCAGTCGGCTGGGGCTAAGCCGACTGGGTCCAGTCGGCTTAGGCTAAGCTGATAGGGTCCAGTCGGCTTAGCCTAAGCCGACTGGATGCTAATCCCTGCTGTTGAGGTGGATTAGGCACTAATCGGCTTAGCCTAAGCCGATTGGATCCAGTCGGCTTAGCCTAAGCCGACAGGTCCCGCTGCTACAGTAAAATCGAAAAAAAAATAGAAAAAAAGTCAAAAAAATCTGAATTTTTTTTGTGTGAAACATTGATGTTTTCCCCACATGCCTGCAAAATTTCATCACCAGATGACATTCGTGGAAAACGTGGCAAAAAAAAAACAAAATCGATGCTACTTTTTGGAGCATCGATTTTGTTTTTTTTGCCACATTTTTCACGAATGTCATCCGGTGATGAAATTTTGCAGGCATGTGGGGAAAACATCAATGTTTCTCACAAAAAAAAATCAGAATTTTTCGAATTTTTTTGCTATTTTTTTCGTTTTTACTGTAGCAGCGGGAGCATGTGAGCTCGGGAGCAGAACTGCGTTATGCCCATCATCATGGTCACTATCCCAGTTGGATTCAGACATAGACATATCGGACGTACTAGAAGCTGATCATCCGGCGACTAGACGACCCGTGATGTCGGCATCACGTCGGGCGACATCTTCGTCACGCTCACCGAGATCATCCAGAAGGCCCTCGCTGCTGCCTACTACCCGGCAAAGATAATCGGGGCCATCGTCGAGCTCCTCCTCAACTTCTTCGCCCTCAACGGAGGCCTGCTCGGCATCGTATGGAACATCATCAGATGTACGTATTCACATATATTAACCATCTTGATCCTAACTAACTCATGCACTATCAACTTGAAATGGGAGCATAACACAAATTGAGACGAATATGTGTACATGTGCACGACGCCAAGCTGATGATCGACTTCAGTTTAGCTGAACTTGATTTAATTTGAGTCACAAAATAAATTTACTATGTACAAACATGTGGCGTGTTTATAATAACTATAATCAAGTAAATAAGTAAAGGACCAACAAATTGACGACGTCCATATATAAAGGTATGGAACCATGTATGAAAGGATAATGACTGCATGAGGTAAGTTTATGTACATGGACGACCCAGAACGACATGTGTGATCCTCTCTCTCTCTCTCTCTAAATTATATTGTTGAATTCGTATTTGAATGTAGTTTTCAATGATAATATTTTTGCTACGTATAACTTATAATTTATTTTTTAAGTCACGGCTAAAATATGACCTAAAATATGAGTGGACTAGTAAACCCGGACGGAGGTGGTAAAATGCTAAACTTACTGGAGATTGGATTACTAACCACCCCCAACCACCCCTCCAAACCAAACCCCACCAAAAAAAATTCACTGTTACTGCCAGGAATTTCACCGTAGGCCCTCACTGATATATTTTGGTGTGAGAAATGACCAAGTCACATTTAACTCCTACATCATTTGATTTTACATGAAGATTTGTGCAGGGTTTTTCTTTTTTTTCTTTGATTAATTAAATTATGTAGAAGTTAGATGAGACTTTCTTAGTTCTCATCTAGATGGTAATTAACAAATTCGTTATTGTTTGGCAAACTAGTAGGGATTTTTTTTTTCCAACTGCATACCAATATTTTCTTCTAAGCCATGTAACCATGTATATTAGCAGACAAATTTAAAGTTTGAATGAATATCCAAGGAGCATTACATTTATTTATCTAATAAGTTTATGTGTGCGGTGATTTGCAGTTCAATTTCGTGGGGTTCTACAATGTTTTTTTTTGCCACGTTTTCCACGAATGTCATCTGGTGATGAAATTTTACAGGCATGTGGGGAAAACATCAATGTTTCACACAAAAAAAATTCAGATTTTTTTGACTTTTTTTCTATTTTTTTTTCGATTTTACTGTAGCAGCGGGACCTGTCGGCTTAGGCTAAGCCGACTGGATCCAATCGGCTTAGGCTAAGCCGATTAGTGCCTAATCCACCTCAACAGCAGGGATTAGCATCCAGTCGGCTTAGGCTAAGCCGACTGGACCCTATCAGCTTAGCCTAAGCCGACTGGACCCAGTCGGCTTAGCCCCAGCCGACTGGGTCATATTTTTGAAAATTTTCAAATTTGTATATTATTTCTGTAATTTATATAAAAAAATGTATTATTTAAAAAAAACAAAAATGCATGCATATGTTGTAACCCGACTGCAACTGCACGTTTCGCAACGCGACTACCACCAGGGAAGGAATATTGGCCAGTTGCATGTTCACCACTCGACATGCAAATGCAACGGTTGTAATTCGACTGGAACTGTAAAGGCACACACACGCGACTACTGGGGGTGGGAAGTCAGCCAGTTGCGTGTCCACCCCTTGACATGCAACTGCACTTGTTGTAACATGTCTGCAAATGCACATGGCGGACATACCACACAATTGCAAGGACACGCACGTGAATGCAACGGGGCGGGATGTCGGCCATCACGACTCAACATACAACTGCATACGACACATATATGATGCAACTGCAAGGGGTACAACGCGCCTAAAATTTAGGGTGCGTTGCATTTTATTTTCATTTGTTTATTATTTTATCCCATTGCAGGAGAAACGACAATCCAAAACGATCCCCGTGTAGGAAATGTCTTGTTTCTCTTATTTTTTTTCATTACAAGCCTGTGCAAATATGCTAGATTGACTGGAATTTGACTAATGGTCTGCGTTTTTGTCACTTGTGTATATGGAGAAAAAGCCCATACAGCGATATTTATAGACAAGCGTTGTCACCCTATGTACATAGATAAAAAGCCCATGCAACGGTATATGGAGTAAATCGACATGCCTAAAACAATAAGACCCAGCCCAACTGTATGACAAATGGTGAAGGAGACGAGAGCTATCATAATTACCGAAAAGGCTAGGAGGATGGGAACGAACAACACAAACTTGGCATGGGATGGCATTATCTTACATGTGCTCATCTAGATACTCCCTAGATGGGATCAAAAAAATTATGGATTTACTAATTATCATCCAAATGAGAACTAGTAAAGTCACGTCTAATTGTCTAATTATCATCCAATTGTTGTTGTATCGACCCGCTCGCTCTCGTGATGTTATCTCGTGTGCATTTAAACAGTTGTGTGGGTGATTTTTCTTGGCATTGCTGCACGTTTTAGGGGAATCCTATTTGGCGCTTCAGCGCCAGTTTGCGAACTGGTGCCTGAAGGCGCTTCTATGTCCAACCTCTATGCGTGCAACTGCAAGTGTTATAACCTTACAACAACTGTAGTCCACCACATGGCTGCAACTGAGGGAGGGTTGATGGCCAATTACATGTTCACCACTAAAAATGCATGCATATGTTGTAACCCGACTGCAACTGCACGTTTCACAACGCGACTACCACCAGGGAAGGAATATTGGCCAGTTGCATGTTCACCACTCGACATGCAAATGCAACGGTTGTAATTCGACTGGAACTGCAAAGGCACACACACGCGACTACTGGGGGTGGGAAGTCAGCCAGTTGCATGTCCACCCCTTGACATGCAACTGCACATGTTGTAACATGTCCACAAATGCACATGGCGGACATACCATACAATTGCAGGGACACACACGTGAATGCAACAGGGGCGGGATGTCGGCCATCACGACTCAACATACAACTGCACGCGATACATATATGATGCAGCTGCAAGGGGTACAACGCGCCTAAAATTTGGGGTGCGTTGCATTTTATTTTCATTTGTTTCTTATTTTATCCCATCGCAGGAGAAACGACAATCTAAAATGATCCCCGTGTAGGAAATGTCTTGTTTCTCTTTTTTTTTTTCATTACAAGCCTGTGCAAATATGCTAGATTGACTGGAATTTGACTAATGGTCTGCGTTTTTGTCACTTGTGTATATGGAGAAAAAGCCCATACAGCGATATTTATAGACAAGCGTTGTCACCCTATGTACATAGATAAAAAGCCCATGCAACAGTATATGGAGTAAATCGACATGCCTAAAACAATAAGACCCAGCCCAACTGTATGACAAATGGTTAAGGAGACGAGAGCTATCATAATTACCGAAAAGGCTAGGAGGATGGGAACGGACAACACAAACTTGGCATGGGATGGCATTATCTTATATGTGCTCATCTAGATACACCCTAGATGGGCCCAAAAAATTAATGGATTTACTAATTATCATCCAAATGAGAACTAGTAAAGTCACGTCTAATTCTCTAATTATCATCCATATGTTGTTCGCTCTAGTGATGTTATCTCGTGTGCATTTAAACAGTTGTGTGGGTGATTTTTCTTGGCATTGCTGCACGTTTTAGGGGAATCCTAAGCGCCAGATTGCGAACTGGTGCCTGAAGGCGCTTCTAATTGGGCCCGGCCCATCTTGCTTTTTTTTTTCTTCTGTTTTTGTAGAAAACAGAAAAATTGCAATGCGCGTCTGGTGGTATTCGAACCAAAGACCTTCTGGTCGATCGCACCCTGCGCTAGCCACCCCACCTGCCTCACCTCATGTGCTATTCTACACTCTTTTTCTTCTTATGTCTTTTTCTTTTTTCTTTTTTTTCTTTTTTTCCTTTATCTTTTTTTATTCGGAACATTTTTGCTCGGTTTTTTTATTTCTTTTTTCTTTTGCTCATTTGAGTGAACTTTTTTTTGACTTTGTGAACTTTTTTTTTGAAAATCCATGAACTTTTTTCGAATTTGTGAACTTTTTTTGACAACCGATGCACTTTTATTCAAAATCAATGAACTTTTTTTGAAGATCGATGAACTTTTTAAAAAATCAATGAACTTATTTTCAAAATTTACGAACTTTTTCAAATTTGTGAACATTTTTTAAAATTGATGAATTTTGAATACATGAACTTTTTTCTAATTCACGTTTTTTTCTGAAAATTTTGGTCACATTGTTTTTCCCAAAAAGATTATGTTTTTCCCAAAAAGATTACGTTTTTCCTAAAATGTATGGTTCACGCTGTAATCAATCAGTAGCTCTTAGTAGCTCTAGTGGTTAGGCACGGTGCTTCTTATCTAAATGACGCGAGTTCGAATCCTCACACGAGTAGCTTTTTTGGAACGTTTTTGGCGCTATAACGCTGCTTGTTCCTGGGCCGGCCCACGAGGTGCGCCAGTTGGTGCCCGTTCCCTGAACCGGCGCTTTATGCGCCGTATAGGAGCTCCCCACGTTTTATGTGGGATGCTTTACCTCTGCATGGGCCACAATTTTTTCCAGCCTTTTGTGCATGTGTGCTCACACAAACATGCTTCTGGTCCGTGATCATTTTTACATTTTTGTAGATTTTCTCTATTATGTGGATTTGCATGTCCACTCCCTCATGATCTGACCCATTTGCATGTCCATTATTGACATGCAATTTGCCCGAGCTCACCAAGTTGGATATCCGTCATAACACAAAACTTGTCTCGACCTCAGACCCAGTAGCTTGTCTGTCACTAGACACATAACTGTAGGCTCCGACTGCAATTGCACTCCTTCAATGCGGCTACAATTAGAATTGCCGCACTCGAATGCAATTACATGCCCTCAACGTGATTACAACTATGGGGTGTTGGAGTGTTAGTGTGACAGAACTGGTGTTTCCGGGGGAGGTGGAGTTGCATGTCCCACTAGACAAGCAACTGCAAGAGCTAGGCAACTGCACACTCTCAACGCAGCTACAACTAGGTTTGTTTGGGTGCGGGGTTTCGGAAGTGACATTTTATTGAGAGGCGGGTGTCGCCCTTGACTGCAACTACAAACCCTCAACGTAACTGCAACCAAGGGATGGTGGAGTGCGGGTGTTGCGGAAGTTGCCGGGGTTCAAGATTCTGGGAGAATCTGGGGGGAGGTATGCTTCTCAAGATTCCGGAAGAATCGAGCAAAAGAACTGGGCCTAGATATGCAACTACAAGTGTTGGGCAACTACACACCCTTAATACAACTGCAACTGTTGTTTGTGTCTCGGGGTTGCATTATGGCTCGACAGACCTACAAAGAGTGAAGAGAAAAGATGTGACATAACAAAGTCACTGCAAATTGTTTATGTATGGGGGTTGCATTAGTCGCTCGATATACCTACAAAGACGACATCGTCCTTCTTGGACGGCACGGGGAAACCAGTAGCTGCGCCGCCGGGAGGCCCTCCACTGCCAGCTACCGCATCGCCGCCGCTGGAGGGCTGGCCGGCGAAGCCATGCCGGGCTTCAGGATGGTGGAGGCGGGGCGGACTCAATCCCATTTGCGCGCCCCTTCCCAACCCCTTGCCGAGATCCCATCATGGCGCGGCTCGAGGGGCCCACTCTGTCAGCTGTGCCCAGTCCGGCAAGTGGTAGCATAGCAGCATCCTCGGTCGTCCTCCTCGGCACGGCCCTGCCCGCCCTCCCCCCCCTCCCCGATCCCATCTATGGCAGGGGCGAAGGGCTTGAGCGGTGGGCGCCTTCGTGCTGCGGTAGCATGCCTAGTTGGTCTAAGGATGCTGGCCATTGGGCAGATCTGGCCCTAGCTCATGGCGATGCCGTGCTAGGCTTGTGTCCGGTCGATTCCACCATGATCTGACGACCGGATGACGGCGGGCGACACGCGGTGCTGGCGGCAGCCCGTGGGGTCGTTGCGTTGGGCATGCGGGGCTGCGGCGATGAGCTGGCCTTCCGTGTGTGCGGTCCCAGCTGGCAACGCTGCGATCATCGGTTGGTGGTGGTGAATTTGATCCGATCGGCCGGATGGTGGTGTCTGTAGATTGTTCTGCAGTGACTTCCTACGGATCCACGCCAACGGGGTCATCGAAAAGACTTCGAGAGGTTTTATCTCTTGATTCGGTGTATGACTTCAATGGTGAGACACAAATTATGAACGGCGACTTGACGCAGAGGGATGGTTGTGGAGTGACAGCGGTCCAATTGTAGCTGCTGGGATTGCGGAAAAGCGGTGGCGACAACACGTGTGACTTTGATGTGGGCGTTGTGAGCACCCGGTCTCGAGCTCCGGGGCGAAAGCCTAGGTTAGACCCGAGTGGTTATACCTGGCAATGACAATGTTTTTTATGTACTTTGTTGGAGGCATTGCTCGTATATGCTCGGACTGATTCTTCAGGGTGAAAACTTTGATTCTGGCCTTTTTTGTGGTTGGATTCGGTGATGGCCGCGCTTAAGTGTCACTCCCTTCCTGAAGGCGTTGTTGTTGAAGATTCTCATCATCCATGTGGTGTCTATGGTATGGTTGGTGCGGATATGGTCTCAGTTCTAATTTATACATGTAAAAGGATATGGTAGCTCATGGTAATTTTTGGAAGTTACGGTGCATCGAAACAAAATCATTTAGAGTCTAGGATGCAAATACCATTCATGTGACCTCACCTTTTGTATTTCTACGTTTGTTGTGAAGCAATCGATGAACTCTTCATATTGATCATGGTATCCCAACCTCAGTATGAAAGAGGGTCCACCATACTTGCAAGAGCTTTAACTATGGGCAATGCATCTTCCAAATTCAAATTGCTTTTCAGCTGCAAGCCACTAACTAATTGGTATGAGCATTAAGTTAATACAAATTAACTCCCAAAAGCTGAAAAAGGCAAGAATAGTAAGTACGGCATGTGCAGGAATCATGTATCCTTTTATTTTCGAACCATGTAGGAGAGCTTCATGTGATCGCTGATCTGATCGCTTTGGGGCTTTTCTCTTTTTTCCTCGCCTTGGTCCTATGACTTTGCTATTTATTGGGGTGTGTGCGTGCGTTCGTGTTGGCTGTGTGCATCCTATCTATGCAGAGGCCGGATATGTGCTCATTGTGTTATGTCCTCTTTATGCTTTTTTTGAGCCAATAAAATTCACCTTTTGTTGAAAAAAAAAACCCTACAAAGACGTGAAATAACAATGAAAATTTTCCTCTGGTTGTCGTGAAGAAGTACAATTTTGAAAGATCCAAATCTCCAAACGTCATGTGAAATTTGTTCGAATCTTTCATCCTCGTGGAAATTCGTAGGTAATTTTTCGAATAGAGTAGCCATTGAGAGACATCAAAGTACGTAAGCTATTGTAAAAGTCTGCATTATTATTGATATAGGAAAAGTACGATCCCTTACACGATTTAACCCGGCAACCGCAAGCCATTATGGCTAAACTCACACAGAAATCAAATCACCAAACAGCAAACCCGATACTATAATATCAAACTAATTAATAGCACTTGAAACTAAACAGCTGGCAGAGCGACTCGAAACAAACTAAACTTTCCGGCACAGATGGAGATCGGCTTAGAAGCCGTGGACCTTGATGCAGTCCGTCTTGGCAAGGCCGGCCTTGGCGAGGAAGCCGGCGACGCGCTTGCGGTGGTCGCCCTGCAGCTGGATGACGTTGCCGAGCTCCTTGTCCTCGACGACGGTGCCGTTGCAGCAGAGCTCCCGCTTGAGGTCCCGCAGCACCTTAGCGTAGTTGTAGCTGGCGCTGAGCCCCTGCACCGTGGTCAGGGTCTTCTTGCCATTGCGCTGCTGCACGCGGAGGTGCACGTAGGCTTCGTCGACCCCGGCGCCGGCAACCGCGTCGTCGGCGCGCGCGTCGGCGAACGGATCAAACGAGGAGGGCGGGAGCGCGTCGACGGCGGCGAAGGGGTCGGGGGCGCCGCCTGCGGGCATGAACTCCTGATCAGCTTCTGCCGGTGGCGCAACGAGGTACCTGTCCTTGCCCTTGGCCTTGCCGCTCTTCTTCGCCGGCACCGTCTTGCTGGCCGCGGCCTTCTTCTTCTTGGTTTTCTTGGTGTCCTCCTCCTCGTCGGACGACGAGGCGCCGCCCGCGGCCCACCTGTCCGAGGCGAACGGCGGTGGTGGCGTCACCTTGACGCGCTGCTCCAACTCCGACGGCGCCACGTCGGTGTTGCCCTTGATCGACGAGGACGACGACACGGCGGCGGGTTTGGGGGCTCTGGCGCTCGAGATAGCTGGAGGCTTGGTGTTGGGTTTTTTCTGCATATGCTCTTGGGGGAGGCCGCGGCAGGTATTTATGGGTGGATTGGTGGAGTCGATGGAGCGGAGTTCGTGCAGGACACGGAAAGAGAGCCAGAGTCGGTTGGTGGCGTATTGGTAGGTGCCACGATCAATCTCGGCCGTCCAGTGGTGCGTGCACGGTTGCAGACGGCGCCGATCGTGCCAACTGTGGAAGGAACGAAACTTGGCACCCACGCACGGCAACGGTTTCTCTCCTCTCTCTCTCCCGAATCGTTCCTGTTTCGAAGGAAGCGCGTGATGCGAGGCAACCAGGAGAAACATTGGAGGCCAAGGAAGCTGCCTCTGGATGTATTCAGACTCTCTCTTTCCTTGGCCTAATATCTGTATTCAAATAAACTCGTATTCTGCTACAAGTAAGCTTATTATAATACCTTCAAGTCAATACAGCGCTCTTATCAAGATTTATGCCATTGTACATGCATCATGCATGAACTTAATAATCCCTTTTTGCATGCACTAGCGGGCGTCATCTATCCAATATATGTCTGCGTTTCAGCAAAATGTTCGCATCATAAATTTTATTCCAAGTTTTGTGCTGAGGTAAGATTTGTTTACATTCAATTTTTCAATTTGCATGTCAGTATGTCACCGATGAATTATTGCACCGAAGGTTTACCTCAATTTGAGCTTTAATTTGTTCCGGTGCGCATACAAAGTACCGAAGCTATATATACAATTAAAATTTTCTCCCTGTCATGCAGTCGAATAATATTTATTACTCCTGTAAAGAAATATAAAGATCTTATATTTCTTTACAGATGGAGTTCCTGTATATTATTTCTTCATAGTTGAACGTTTTTTTTTTTTTTTTTTTTTACAAGTTGGTGGTATGAATGGCGCCCCAGTGAGCAAGGAGGGTTGACGATGCATTCCTAGGCCTCGGCCTGCTAGAGCGAGACGAAACCACCGAGCTGGGCCAAGCCCAGTTTGCTCGTCCAACATGAGCTCACGTCATGGTGGAAGTACTACTGTTCTCAGCTGATATAATCCACCAGTGGTGATGTATGAACTATCATTATGCATAATTATGAATTGAGTTATTGCAGCACATGAATGGTAATCATCCTAGGTAGTCTATCAACATGGAGAAAGGGACCAAGCAAAGCCCTTTCTTCCTCAGATCATTACACTCAGATAATTGTTTCTCATTGTTATTTCCACCACTAATCAATTCTTGAACCACATCAGTGGCTTGCTGCCTTGGACGTGCATCGAGAAAATAGTTGCCCTGCAATATTTGAAGAACACACTATTTTAAGAGAAACATATATATATATATATATATATATATATATATATATATATATATATATATATATATATATATATATATATATATATATATATATATATAGGCAAAATATATCCTACTACCGGGTGTAGTTACACCCATATCTTATATACTACCATGTGGTAGTATATATACTACTTTATCATTTTTAGTATGTTCATATACTATATCTAAGATACTCCGAAATGAGTTATGTGAAAAAATTGCATGTAAGCCCATATTTTTATCATATTTGTGAAATACATACATATTTGTACGTAAAAAGGAGTATGCTCAAAATATGGTACATACTATCTACAAAATAGTATATATACTACCCAAACATTCTTACATACTACATACTACACGTACGTACTCTCCAATATAATAGATACTACTTACAACGTACGAAACCAAAGTGGGAGTAACTACACCCGGTAGTAGGAAAAATTTGTCCTATATATATATATATATAACACATAAATAATGTCTGAAGGAAGCAAGGAAGAGATGATAGTGATTTGTTCACAAACATACCAGTTGTGGGGTGTTCATCTCTTCTGTACCCATGGTTACTATTGACTTCATATTAACAACGTTGATGTTGGCAACCTGTGCAACAATAGTCATAACTTTCTTAGAAGAAACGGTATATGCAATACTGCTTAACAAGTTATCGCTAACCAAAGAAAGCTCCCTTATGTGGTCGAAAAACTAGATTTTGGGAGGACCGGGGTGGGTAGGTGATGTTGCCATATGTAGGAAAATTTTCCTAGATTATATGATCTTATCCATAACAAGAATATTCTGTTTATAGAATTTTAACTAAAGGCTGGACCTGCCTAAATTTTCGTAGAGAGCTTACATGGTGACATTGTTGTCCTTTGTATCAGTTATCCTATATGTGTGAGAATGTGACCTTGTCTGTGGAAGAGGACAAGTCCGGTTGGACATTGTGCTCTTGGGGGCAATTTGGTGTTAGTTAGATTGTGATACAATACAATGTGCTCAAAACTAGATAAGTGTTTGCTCTTTATATGGATGTAGGGAAAAGTACCTCTAAAGGTTAAAGTCTTTTTGTGGTTGGCTTTTAGGAACAATATATTAACTAGAGACGTGCTGCTTCACAGAGGAATTGTCTAGTTTTGGAAATATTATATTTTTTTCCACCTTAGCTCAATTCATGCATGGTTCCAGTGCTTGGTTGCAAAAAAAATTGGGTAGGTAACACCAGGTATTTATTTTGTTGTGCAAATGATAATGTTGACCATATCTTTTTGGTTGTGCGGGCCGAGTTATATCGTGAATGTAGTTTGAAATGCTTTCGAATCCTGCTAGTTTTTTATGAACTTCCTAGCTGGTGCAATAAATTAAGTTTGAGATCCAGAAATTTAGTATCTGTTGGTGTAGCTGCTGCGATTTAGACTATATGGAATGCCCTTAAGATTCATGTTTTATGAATGTTTATCCATATGATCTTACTAGCTTAGATTTTGCTATTTTTCATTACATGTCTTTTTAGCTAATTTTGAGAGAACAAAACTTAAAATAAATGTAGTGAGGCGGGACAAGACCTCTAATTCTGATGACCACTAAGGTATTCCTAGTTTTGATGACCACTAAGGTATTCCTCGGAAATTTGCATGGGCACGCAGGTGTGGGGGCATGCACCTGCGCGGCCGCACTCTGCCGCACACGATTGCCTCGCAATCCGCAAACTCGTTTGATTTCCTGCATGGTTTTAAGTTTTTGTTTCTGAAACTTAGTGAATTTATCATTCGTTTGTACCATTTAGCAGGTGAAGCTTAATGAAGTTTTTAAAAGTTGTTAAAAAGGTAAAAGTGGTCTTAATTTAAGGCCCTTGTCACAAGGAACCTGAATATGCAAATGAAGCATAAATTGAACTTTCCGTTAATAGACTCAAACTTGAAAGTCGAAAAAAAAAAGCATTAACCATGGGGTGCCAGAATGGGATGGGGGCCTCTTCTCTTCATAACAAAATCCCGACAAAAGAAGAATGAAACTTGGTCGCTGATCAAGGTCATCTTGTTGGGAAATTGTCCTGGAAGTTCTGTCTGTTCTAGGTTTTTGAAAACCCGGTGCTTATAAATTTTTCAATTCAGCTCTCATTCTAGATGTAGTCTCCCCTCCTGCGTGACGTGGCCTGACACTTTGGTCTTGTGGTATTTTGTGTTTGTTATGGCGATTGTCAGCTAGTGTGCTACGGTCCAAAACCCATGGCCTAGATGTCGCTGGGGGCATGATACGATTGTTAACAGTTCATAAATTTCAGAAATTAAATCGGGAGAGATGCATCCTCCATTCCTCGGAAAAAAGAAACTAGAGAAAGTTCTTTCTTTCTAACCTTAGGGCCGGCCACGGAAGAAGAAGCAGTGTCCTGCAAAGAATCATCCTCCTCCTCCTCCTCCTCGTCCATCAGGTCGGATGTGATGAAGGAGACGGAGTGGGAGCCGTCGCCCAGGGAGGCAAAGGAGTAGGAGTAGTCAGAGGAGAAGCTACTGTCAGATATCGCTCCTCCCTGACGACCCATGTCGTCCTGGTTGCCGTGCGCCGACGACGCAAAGTGCATCCCCCAGGTGCTCTCGCCGGCCGGCATGGATGCTGGTCGGCCGATGCATGAAGGGCGTGATGCTGTATTCTCCATGGCTTATGAACTGCGAGCAGCTAGCGGCAGTGTGAGCTACGTTGTGGGTTTCGTGTGGCCTGGCTGGAATTAATATGCTCCATATGGGTCGTGTTCCCCCTTTATATAGCAGCTCGGCAGCCCCAACCGCAAGGAAACGAGTGGATATGAAGGCAAGCACATGAAGGCAGCAAGAGCGGGCGTCAGTTGAAAAATGCCTCTGCAGGAATCTTCCAGTATGAGCCTGACGTTGATTATGGTTACTGTTATTCTCTCGGAACGCGCTACGGATCGGCCAGCCGAGGGTTGCGTGCCTTTGGATCCAGTGCGCGGCAGCCGTCCGATATGGGCCACTTTAGACGAGTGCTTTGCAACATGAGCATTGTTGTGCTCAGTGGCGATTCTACTAGTAGGGCTTTAATAGGCTTAAGCCTACCCTCCAAAAAACATATTTCAGCTAAAATATACTACTTGACAATTATACTAAGGTGTTTTACAACCAACAATTGCAATGCTTTGCTAATTAGGCTTAGGGACTTGATGCTTTGAGCCTACCCTTCATTTTCGTGCTAGATTCGCCACTGGTTGTGCTTGGAGGTTTGCAACATGTCTGGCTTGAAGATTCATGAAGTCATCACAGAGTGCCTGGTTTGTGATACATGTGTGTACCACAAGCTTGATTGACCAGCTGCATGTTGAAAGAGACTTTTTGTTGTCTTGCACACCTATATATCTTATGCCATAAATAGATATATTTTTTAATTGAATTTTATAGATTCGCTTGTAAAATGTTCCGTGGCTTGTTCATCAAATTAAACTTTTTACCATGAATTTGAGGCTTCTACCAAAACTGATATTTTGTTACATCACTTACTAGCCATGTAATTCAAGATTTTACTAGTTTCAAGAATGCAAACTAGGTTTGGAAGCCTTGCGCCTCTTGCTCGGTGGCGCTCACTAGTGGAGATACAATCATCGCACATGATTCATAACCCCATTAGACATGGTTTCGCGAACTGTCACTAAGCGACGGTAGGCAGGCGGGGTCCGGGGGGGGGGGGGGGTCTAACGTTGTTCATCTTGCTCGGTACCCTTACACAAACACATTCTTGCCCATCTTGAGGGAGGCTTGATCATTATCATGTTGTGGGTGAAATGCTTTTATTTGCCTTGCCTCATGACCAAGAAGGTAGTTTGTGAAGTTATCCTTATTGAATTTTTTTTGTAAAGTAATGAAAAAAAAATTCAAATATTGTGATCTCAATACTTATTCACTAGTAGAAAAAGGACTTTATGTGAGCCCCATTAGTCCCGGTTTGGAAACGGACCGGTACTAATGTGACCATTAGTCCCGGTTCCAACGGCTAGGGGGGCGGGCATCATTAGTCCCGGTTCGTGTTGAACCTCTAGTACCGGTTCGTGACACGAACCGGGACTAAAGGGGTGGTGGCAGGCTGGTGTAAGGCTGGGGCCCTACGATCACCTTTAGTCCCGGTTCGTGTCACGAACCGGTACTAGAGGCTCACCTTTAGTCCCGGTTTGTGTAACGAACCGGGACTAAAGATGCTCCTATATAAACCCTTCGTCCAGCCCTAGCTCTCTGTTCTTCCCCTTTCCTCTCCTCTCTGTTCTTCCCCTCTTCCTCGAGCTCATCCTCCATTTTTGCCAAAATTTGTCAACATTTGGAGGCACCCCATCCATCCAAGTGTTCACAAAGGTTAGCAACTTTCTCCTTTCATCTCTCATTGCTAGATTAGCTCTTGCAATGTATAGTGATTTGTGGGTTTTAGTTTGGGAGTATTTATATGTGGTAGTTTATTTGATTTATATGCAATTTGAGCTCAAATTAACTTCTTAGTTTGGATGTGTAGGTGTGGTTTACTTAGTGCCTTCCCGTCCCCGTCCTAACCACCGTCGATCGCCCGCACCATCCCGTCGCCGGCACCACCTTGGTGAGCCTCTTGTTCTTATCCTTTTTATAAAAAGAAAATCATGTTTGTGTGATTTAAATAGTTACTTGTATAATTTTTTTACCCGTACGTTGTTTATTATACATAGTGGCATGGTTTTGATATCCGTCCCCGTGGGCCCTCGTCCGGTTTATGATTCGGATGTGGTATATATTCTCTTTTATAACTATTTGTTGCATTTCGTGTTTATGACAATTATGCCCATCAAGTTGACATAGATATTTTTATCTAGGAGGTATGTGAACCGGAAATTGCAACCGACCCTCTTGTCGAGAAGTTAAATTTAGTTGAAAAAGAAAACGAGTATTTGAAAGAAAAATTGAAAAGAATTGAAGAAGAGAAGATGAAACTGGAGTTGTATGTTGCCGATGTCGTCGATGATCACAAGATCAAGATGGATGCAATGCGCTTGAAGATTAGAAAATTTAAAAAATATGCCATTGATAGTGAGGCTTGGTATCACTATGCTGTTGGATCAATTGTTACCTTAGTTGCGATCTTGATCGCATTTGTTGTTGCATTTAAATGCTTTAGCTAGAGAGTTTGTATGTTGTTTTATGAGAACAAGTGTGTATGAACTTTATGTATGAACTTGTATTAATTTGGTCTTTTCGGTGTTGTGTAATGAAGATGAGCCGGCAATGGATGTACGATGACCGATGCGCTCCCCAGTTCATTAATGGCGTGCGTACTTTTCTGGTTGCGGCTGAGGCAAACAAGCGGGCGGATGGTTTTATGTATTGTCCATGTGCTGGCTGTAAGAATGATCGAAATTACTCTAACTCAAGAACCATTCACGTCCACCTGTTTGAGTCCGGTTTCATGTCCGGCTATAACTGTTGGACCAAGCACGGAGAAAGAGGGGTCCTAATGGAAGAGAATGAAGAAGAAGAGGATGACGACAGCTATCCTGGCCATGGGTTCCCTGAATACGATGGTACAATAATGGGGGAAGAAGCTGAGCCGGCAATGCGGGAAGAAGCTGAAGAAGAGGCATCAGATGAGCCCGCTGATGATCTTGGTCGGGCCATTGCCGATGCAAAGAGAAACTGCGCAAGTGAAAAGGAGAAGCTGAAGTTGCAGCGCATGTTAGAGGATCACAAGAAATTGTTGTACCCAAATTGCGAAGATGACAAGAAAAAGCTGGGTACCACACTGGAATTGCTGCAATGGAAGGCAGAGAATGGTGTATCTGACAAGGGATTTGAAAAGTTGCTGATAATGTTAAAGAAGAAGCTTCCAAAGGACAACGAATTGCCCGACAGTACGTACGAGGCAAAGAAGGCTGTCTGCCCTCTAGGATTAGAGGTGCAGAAGATACATGCATGCCCTAATGACTGCATCCTCTACCGCGGTGAGTACGAGGATTTGAATGCATGCCCGGTATGCGGTGCATTGCGCTATAAGATCAGCCATGATGACCCTGGTGATGTTGAGGGCGAGCGCCCCAGGAAGAAGATTCCTGCCAAGGTGATGTGGTATGCTCCTATAATACCATGGTTGAAACGTTTGTTCCAAAACAAAGAGCATGCCAAGTTGATGCGATGGCACAAAGAAGACCGTAAGAAAGACGGGAAGTTGAGAGTACCCGCTAACGGATCGCAGTGGAGAAAAATCTAGAGAAAGTGGAAGGACTTTGCAGATGACGCAAGGAACGTATGGTTTGGTTTAAGTGCAGATGGCATTAATCCTTTTGGGGAGCAGAGAAACAATCATAGCACATGGCCTGTGACTCTATGTATCTATAACCTTCCTCCTTGGTTGTGCATGAAGCGGAAGTTCATTATGATGCCAGTGCTCATCCAAGGCCCCAAGCAACCCGGCAACGACATTGATGTGTACCTAAGGCCATTAGTTGAAGAACTTTTAGAGCTGTGGAGTATAGAAGGTGTACGTGCGTGGGATGAGCACAAACAGCAGGAATTTGACCTGCGAGCGTTGCTGTTTGTAACCATCAATGATTGGCCTGCTCTCAATAACCTTTCAGGACAAACAAACAAGGGATACCACGCATGCACGCACTGTTTAGATGATACCGACAGTATATATTTGGATAAATGTAAGAAGAATGTGTACCTGGGACATCGTCGATTTCTTCCGAGCAGGCATCCTGTAAGAAAGAAAGGCAAGCATTTCAAAGGTGAGGCAGATCACCGGAAGAAGCCTCGTCACCATACTGGTGATGATATACTTGATATGGTCAAGGATTTAAAAGTAATCTTTGGAAAGGGTCCTGGCGGACAATCTGTTCCGAATGACGCTGACGGACGCGCACCCATGTGGAAGAAGAAATCTATATTTTGGGACCTACCCTATTGGAAAGACCTAGAGGTCCGCTCTGCAATTAACGTGATGCACGTGACGAAGAATCTTTGCGTGAACCTGCTAGGCTTCTTGGGAGTGTATGGGAAGACAAAAGATACACTGGAGGCACGGGAGGACCAGCAACGTATGCACGGAAAAGACGGCATGGATCCAAAGCAGTATCAGGGTCATGCCAGCTACACTCTTACCAAAGAAGAGAAGGAAATCTTCTTCGAATGCCTGCTCAGTATGAAGGTCCCGTCTGGCTTCTCGTCGAATATAAAGGGAATAATAAATATGGCAGAGAAAAAGTTCCAGAACCTAAAGTCTCATGACTGCCACGTGATTATGACGCAACTGCTTCCGGTTGCATTGAGGGGGCTTCTACCGGAAAACGTTTGATTAGCCATTGTGAAGCTATGTGCATTCCTCAATGCAATCTCTTAGAAGGTAATCGATCCAGAAATCATACCAAGGTTAGAGAATGATTTGGTGCAATGTCTTGTCAGTTTCGAGTTGGTGTTCCCACCATCCTTCTTCAATATCATGACGCACGTCCTAGTTCACCTAGTCGAAGAGATTGCCATTCTGGGTCCTGTATTTCTACACAATATGTTCCCCTTTGAGAGGTTCATGGGAGTCTTAAAGAAATATGTTCATAACCGTGCTAGGCCAGAAGGAAGCATCTCCAAGGGCCATGAAACAGAGGAGGTCATTGAGTTTTGTGTTGACTTTATTCCTGACCTTAAGCCGATTGGTGTTCCTGAATCGCGGCATGAGGGCAGACTGGGTGGAAAAGGCACGCTAGGAAAGAATTCAGTAATATGCCATGACGGGCATTCTTGGGCGCAAGCACACTACACAGTTCTACAAAGTTTCGCCTTGGTGGCTCCGTATATCGAGGAACACAAGAATATTCTACGCTCCAAACACCCGGAGCAGTCTGACGACTGGATTACACATGAACAAACGGGGACTTTCGCCGGTTGGTTGCAGACATGTCTCATGCATGACGACACTGTTACCATCTTCGACTATATTGACTTTCAAAGGGTACGAGATAAATGGGAATACATTTTACACGATCGCCCAAGATAAAAAGAGCACCAACAAAAACAGTGGTGTCCGCTTTGATGCAGCAAACACCAATAGGCCAAAGGACACATATTATGGTTACATAGAGGAGATATGGGAACTTGACTATGGACGTGGTTTGAAGGTCCCTTTGTTTCGGTGCAAATGGGTCAATCTGACAAGAGGCGGGGTAAAGGAAGACCCGCAGTACGGAATGACAACAGTGGATCTCAACAATCTTGGGTACGCAGACGAACCATTCGTCCTAGCCAATGATGTGGCGCAGGTTTTCTATGTGAAGGACATGTCTACCAAGCCGAGAAAAAGAAAAGATAAGGAAGCGAATACATCATACGATGAGCCAAAGCGCCACATAGTTCTTTCAGGGAAAAGAAACATCGTGGGAGTGGAGGACAAGACAGACATGTCAGAAGATTATGAAAAGTTTCATGAAATTGCTCCCTTCACAGTGAATATTGACCCGAGCATCAAGTTAAACGATGAAGATTGTCCATGGTTACGGCGCAAAGGGACACACGCGAAGAAAAAGTTTTATACCCAAAGATCCCACTCTGGGATGTGACCGGCTTCACTGTCATCACTTTCTTCTCTAGTGAGTTTCCGGACTTATATATCTGGAAAGTCCCACTTCGGACAAACTGGAGGGAATCTTTGTAATAGTTAGGGTACTTATGTGTTTTGGCATTTGAAACGCGAAGAAATATTATGTCCAAAGCCATGTCATCAATTTTCATCCCTTTCTGACTTCATTTGCTATTTTTCATGCATTTACTGATTTTTTTGAGCTAAATGACCCTGAAATTGAAAAGCACTACAAATGAACTCTGAAAAGGTTGAAAGTTGGCGTGGTATCATCATTTCACCCACATAGCATGTGCTAAAAAGTTGAGAGGGTTACGGCAAAAACTGGATGCACTTTGTGTACAAAATGGACAATCTCTTTCGAAGTATCAGGGTTTCAGACAAAAACAAATCTGTTACAAAGGCATTCATTTTTTTAAATTTATTTCAACTCCAGACTTTTTGTGCGTTCAGTATGCACCATTCGAAGCCACGTCATCAATTTTCAACCCTTTCTGACTTCATTTGCTATTTTTCATACATTTACTGATTTTTTTTGAGCTAAATGACCCTGAAATTGAAAAGCACTACAAATGAACTCTGAAAAGGTTGAAAGTTGGCATGGTATCATCATTTCACCCACATAGCATGTGCTAAAAAATTGAGAGGGTTACGGCAAAATCTGGATGCACTTCGTGTACAAACTGGACAATCTCTTTCGAAGTATCAGGGTTTCTGAGGAAAACTCGTCTGTTACAAAGGCATTTCATTTTTTTAAATAACCTAAGAATTACCAAATTGAATATAATGATAAAACACACTAATATTAAACAGCAGAAAAAAGAATCACTGAAAAATCTATTTTTAAAGTAAAGTTATTCACAAACTAGTGATTCACACAAATTTCAAATAATTCAAATTTAAACTATTCAAATTTGAAAACTACTGGCACTAACAGAAAGTTTATAATTTTTTTTACCTAAAGCAAAAAGATTCACAAAGAAACTCTAAATAAAGCAAAAAACAACTCAGAAACAAAAGAAAATAAATAAAGCAGAAAACAAAAAAAAACAGAAAAATAAATAAATTAAAAAAAGCCCGCCTATTGGGCCGCCACGGCCTGCATACGACTAGAAACCCAACCTCTAGTTGGGCCAGGATGCAGGCCCGTACGGCCCAGTAGGCCCCACTGGGCGGCACAGGTGCGGTAGGCCCAGAAGGCCTGCATTAGAGAGGAGCTCGACATGGTAGCCGCGGCGGGGCTTATAAACCGGTGCGAGCTCCTCTCAACTAGCGAGGTGGGACTAAACATTCACCGCGCCCCTCGCCTGGCACACCACCTTTAGTCGCGGTTGGTGGCTCCAACCGCGACTAAAGACCCCCCTTTAGTCGCGGTTGGAGCCACCAACCGCGACTAAAGGCTTGTCTTCCCACCGCTCTGCCTGGCCAATTTTCACCCTTTAGTTCCTGTTGGTGGCTCCAACCGGGACTAAAGGTGCCTCCTATATATACAACACTTACGAATTTTTCCCCAAATCTGCCTTTCTTCTCGACGACGCCGAACGTACCACCACGCCGCCAGGCTGCCGGAGCTCACCATCGCCGTCCGTCCGCGCGCCCCTGTCCCTCGACGTCGCCGTCCGTCCGTCCGTCCGCGCCCCTACCGCACCTCGACGCCGCCGTCCGTCCGCGCCTCTGCCGCACCTCGATGTCGTGGCCGCCGCGCCCCTGCACCTCACCGTCGCCGTCGCCGTCCGTCCGCGCCCCTGCACCTCGACGCCGCCGTCCGTCCGCTGTGACCTCGCGCGGCCGCCCCCTCCGGCGATTTTTTTTTCACTAGTTTTTTTATACATGTATGCATGAATGTTTGATGTTTTATTTAGATGTTTTAGTTGTTTTAGATGATTATTTTTTCACTAGTATATATGTATGTATGAATGCATGTTAGATGGATATAATTAGTGTTTAATTAGTATAGAATTTCTCGTAGAACCGATCATATATATATTTGTTAGAAGGACTATATATAAGTGGGAAAAGTTTCGGAATTTTTTGAGAAAGGAATATTATTAGGGTAGTTATAACCTAGGAATGGGACATTATAATTGAAAAGAGGATATTTTGCTCAAAATTTCCTAATAAAATGACATTGCATATATAGGAAATTTTTTTCATAAGAATTTGTTCTCGACGTCAACGATGCCCGGCCCGCATCCTCGTCGTCGACTCGTTCGCGACGACGTCCTGCTTCAGAGGCGCCACGTTCGGGACTGGGCTCCGCCGGGCTGGCACTGGGAGGTGCTACCTTCAGGGGCGCGCAGCTTGGTGAGGAACCCGGCCCCGGGTCCCGTTGTCGACCCAGAGCTTCTTTGGTGGCGTTCGCGTGGGCCACTTACGGTGCGGAGGCAGCCGGCCCCGCCAGAGGTGGTACGTCGTCGTGTCAGGAGGAGGACGAGCACGTCCGTCGCTACATGGATGCGTTGGACGTCAGGTTCTCCAATACCTGGCAGGTTCTTCAGGGATCTCACCCGAGCTATGATCCTGTGATGGTTCCTTCTCTTTGGGTGTCCACCGCCCGCGCCTCAGGAACCGCGAGTGAACTAGATTCTTCGATAATATTCGATCTGTATTAGCTAGTGATGTTATATATATGATAATATTCGAGATGTATTAGTGATAATATTCGAGATGTATTCGAGATTATATTCGAGACGATGTATTCGAGATTATATTATTCGATAATATTCGAGACGATGTATTCGAGATTATATTCGATGATGCATATTATCTGGATTATTCGAGATGCATATTATCTACTATGATTCAGTTTTTCCTTATTGATTGCATGCATTCTAATTTGAATACTAAATTGTTTTATCTTTCTTCTGCATTAGTTAAATAAAAGCTATGGACAATACCGGCAGAGAAGGAGAAGAGGCTCTGTTCGACATCATACGCTCCCCGAGCCCAGATGATCATGATGACGGCTCGCAATATCTGAACACTACGGGTGAGGGTATGATGTTTGATGAAGACGAACAAATAGATGAAGGCGACAACAATGATGACGAAGGAAATGTTCTTCAAATAACAAAGACCGGCGAGGTATATTTATTATATAAGCCATCCGGTGATCATTGCATGTATTAATTGATTTGTATATATTAACGAATCGATCTTTCTTCGTTTAGCCCTCCGGATCGAGCAAATCTTCTACAAGCGGCAGGGCAGTTCGAGGCCCGGCCAAAAGGTTGCAGGCTGGCGTAAAGTACAACATCGATGCCATCAAATCAAATGGCGAACCGCTTGAACCTAAGAAGAATGCGACCAAGTTCACTCGTCAATGCGGAGTTATTGTCAGGGACCAAATCCCGATCTTCGTTCAAGAATGGAAAAAGCCAGCAAAGGGAGATCCAGGAGTTACTTTTGTCGACGAAAGAGCAAAAGATCTGCTTTGAGAATCGCTCATGTCACATTTCACCCTACCAGATCATTTGACAGATGCAGATCTGGCGAAAGTCAGGAAGAGTGCTCTTAAGAAGATGGCGATAGCATTCAACAACCACAAGAAAAATATATGGGCCGCGTACGTCAGAGCAGGAAAGCAGACTCCAGAATTCAATGGAACACTGGAGAAGGCAAGAGATCACTGGGACGCTTTCGTGAAGTTCAAGGAATCGGAACTAGCTCAGGAACGGTCGAGACAAAACAAGATTAATGCTGCGAAAAAGAAGTGGCACCATACTCTGGGGCCAGGTGGCTACCAGGTGGCCCTGCCTAAGTGGGATCTCGCTGAGCAAAAGATGATGGATGCAGGGGTCACTCCAGTTACATTGGACTGGCCCCCCAGGTGCAGGACTTGGTTTTATGCGCATGGGGGGAAGTTGGACCCAGAGACATGGCTGATTATGGAGCGGGCAAGTCTTAAAAAAGCTCAAGACGATTTACTTGTTGCAATAGAAGAAGCTCGAACGAGGGTGTTCACGCCCAACAGAGAGAACGACGAGCTTACGCGCGCCCTGAAGAATCCTGAACACCCGGGAAGAACACGAGGCAAAGGCGTTGTTCCGTGGTTTGAGGGGTTTGCGGATTGGAACGCCGATTACAGAAGCCGTGCGAGAAAGAAGCAGCAGGAGGAGCAGAAGAGGAAGCTGGAGGAGGAGCAGAGGAAGGAGGAAGCACTCTACCTTAAAGGCCTAGAATCAAAGCACTTGGAGTTGGAACGCGCTTTCAGGCGGCAGCAGGAGCAGATCGACTCACTTAGCCAGGAAAGGGCGTCTCAGCGGCAGCAGGAGCAGATCGATCCAGCATTGGATAGCACCGTCCCATCTATGTCGAGAAGCAGCGTGGGTTCCACCCCGGCCGATAATGCACTGCTGGCTAGATACCCTGTGGATGATATCAAAGATAGGACTACTTGTGAGCTACACATGAAAGTGAAGAACCTATCCATGAAGGTGGCGGATGGCTATGCTTTAACAAATCCCCCTGAAGCAACCTTCCATTGCAATCCGATTCCAGCTGGCTATGCTCGTGTCGGGGTTGATGAAGTGATGTCAGGATATTACGAGCTACAGCTTGACATTCCTGGAGGTGACGAGGAGAGCACACTGGGAGAGGCCATACATCGTATCATTCTATGGAAAAAGGATTGCATCGTCTTTCCAAGGCCACCGACTCCTGCTGCAACAAGTCCGCCACCGCGTCAGCCGACTCCTGCTCCTCCAAGTCCGCCGCCGCGTCAGTTGACTCCTCCTCCTCCAAGTTTGGCACCGCGTCAGCCGACTCCTCCTCCTCCAAGTCCGGCACCGCGTCAGCCGACTCCTCCTCCTCCAAGTCCGGCACCGCGTCAGCCGACTCCTCCTCCTCCAAGCCCGGCACCGCGTCAGCCGTCTCCGCCGGCACCGCGTCAGCCGACTCCTCCTCCTCCAAGTCCGGCACCGCGTCAGCCGTCTCCGCCGCCTCAGCGGGCTCCGCCGCTTAGGCAACAGCGGAAGAGAGGCGCCGCAGCTACGGCGGCTAGCGGTACAACAGGCAAGAAATACAAATATGGTCCAAGCCTCAAGCCTCTTCCGAATTTGCCTTACCACCTGACTGAGGAGGAAACCAACGCCGAAGTGGCTGCCCAATTGAAGGCCCATTTTGGACCGAAACCGCCCCCGCCGCCAAAGGAGAAAGTACGTGAGGATGTCATACAACACTTTATTGATAATGCTCAACCAGCTGTCAAGCATACGGACTCAGACTATGAGCGCTGTATCAAGAAGTTATATCAGGCACAACAAAAGAAGGAGTCGAGCTCGAGCTCGAGCCAAGCAGTTGGCAAAAAAAGCGGGAAAACTGTTCCCCAGCTGAGAGAACAGGCAGTGCAATCGATCCCCCCGCTCATTGTACAAACACATGTGAGTACCGCCCATCAGCTGGTAATAACCGACGATCATAGAAGGCAGGCTAAAGAGGCCGGTCTCACTGTTGAACAACTCCTAGGCACCGAGGAACTCCCCGTGTTTAAAGAGGAGGAACTAAGATGGAAATATGTCCGCGGCCAACCTCTGGTCAAGCCTGAGCAGGTCCCGCTTCTACCAACGAGAATGTACAATTTGCATAAGTGGTACATGATAGAAGCAGCAAAGACCGATCGAGAGTCCCTCATGGTGAAAGTCAAGGAAGAGCATTACTTCCATGCAAAAGATTTGTGGGTTGAGTTTGAAGAGATCTTTCAGTTATTCAATCAAGACGCACTCGACAAATCTATCGTCAGTTGCTATTGTCTGTAAGTGATTTCTTTCTGTAATTTAAGTCTCTAGCTAGCTGTGCTCGTTCATTACCTGTAATTATCCTCACTATATTCTTTTCTGTGGTATTATGCAGAATGAAGATGTATGAAATGAAAAAAACTGGACGCTATGGCATTGGGTTCATTGACCCAAATACGATTAATCAAGAGACATGGTCAATTGAATGGTCGAGAAAAGACACAGAGATCAGCTTGCTAGAGTTTTTGAAGCGACTAAACACCCAACCAGAAATACTACTTCCTTACAACTTCGGGTGAGTGTTACTATATCTTGTACTACAAATTCTATTTTTGCTTACTAGATGTTAATAAGTGTAGTTGATGAGTTATGCACATGCCCGCTTAATTATACAAACATGTGCGCATGCAGTTTTCACTGGATCTTGTTAATCATTAAAGTTGACAAGGGAAAAGTTCAAGTACTGGACTCACTATATAAAGACCCATCCGAATACGCAATCGTGAGGGGGATGGTCGACAGGTAATTTCAATCATTATCGCACTATGTCGGCCTCTTTAGTTCATTTCCTGATATCAACTAATTAATAACTCCTTTATTCATTTTCTTTGCCGGCGGGCAGGGCTTGGCAAAAGTTCATCAAAGAGGTCCCCGGCGAATGGAAACAACAGCTGAAATAGGTGCGACCCAAGGTAATTAAGTAGTACTCCCTCCGTCCGAAAAAGCTTGTCTCTCAAATGGATGTATCTAGCACCAAGTTAGTGCTAGATACATCCATTTGAGGCACAAGCTTGGCACAAGCTTTTTCGGACAGAGGGAGTACTAGCTAGCTACGTCCGTGCATCTCTTTAATTCTAGTTTCAATACCATTATCATGCTTGATTAATTATTATCTGATTGAATTTTATTCTCGTAAAGTTCCTGAGCCAGGCGCCGGGGAATAATTTATGCGCATACTACGTTTGCGAGACCATTCGCATGATGACGTCCGAAATGGGCAGATCTGAAAGACAACTTTGGGTACGTTTGCTAGAACACTATCCACAATTTTTTTTATCATGATCTAATATATATACACACAACTAATATATTCATCTTGATCTCCTTCTTTAAAGCTGATGGAGATGCGAGACAAGCTCCTACCAACGGATCGCGTACGAGCAATTCAAGAGGAAATAACGGGATTTTTGCTCGACCAGGTCATAGATCCCAAAGGAGAATACCATTACAAGCTGTAATGCCTGCATGTAATGATCCGCAAATTGTAGGAGAAATTGTATATACCAAATTGTATATATATATGTGTATGTGAATGGTCGTACGAGAAATTCGATGATATATATATGATCGGTTCTACGAGAAATTCTATTTATATATATATATGCATAACGTGTACAGTATGTAGTAGCGTAAAATATGTTTGAAATGAAAAAGAATTAAATGGAAAACACAAAATTAAAAGGAAAAATAAACTATAATTCATAAACCCAGAATTAAATGATATACTTTTAGTCCCGGTTGGTGTTACCAACCGGGACTAAAGGTCCCCCAGCCCCGGCGCCGGCTCGTGCCACGTGGTGGGCCTTTGGTCCCGGGCCGTGTTGAACCGGGACTGGGGGGGGGGGGCTTTAGTCCCCACCCTTTAGTGCCGGTTCCTGAACCGGGACTAAAGGCGCCCTTACGAACTGGCACTATAGGCCGATTCTGCACTAGTGATTATGCATAGAGAGAAAAAAGCTAGCTGATTTGTACCACCTATAGTTTATCATTGTCTTGGTTATTGCACAGACATAGAGTGGACTAGTCGGTTTTCTTCTCGTAATGATCTTTCTAAGTTTAGGCTTGTTCATCAATACCTCTTTGCTCCATACGCAAAAATGGTTGAATCCCGAGTCTTTATCTCAGACATTGGGATTAACATACAAGAAGTAAATATTAAAAAGTTAGAGCATCTCCAACCGGACTAAGCTAATTTGGCCCCATATACGTTCGCGGACGTGCGATCCGTGCATGCGGTCGTGTCCCTCAAATTGTCCGGTCACATGCATATGATTGATGGAGATGGAGAGAGAAAGAGAAAAGAAAGAGATAAAGTGAAACCAGGGTGGGCTGTGTCCAACATGGCGGACCACCCGGACACGCCCATACACCCTCATATTTTATCCACTTATGGGCCGAGTTTGAGGGTTCACGGACAGCTCGGAAATACGAGAACGATTTCGGGGTGTCTGGTTTGGTGGCGTTTTTTCTTCTTCATGTCTGGGTTATCCGCCCAGACATGCGAGGACAGTTTGAGGGGTCCGATTGAAGATGCTCTTACCTTCAATTTGCATAATAATGTATTGTAGGCCAAAGGATCAAGCAAACCTTGATGATAAACCATAACGTCTATCATTGTCATAATGCAATTAAAAAAATGAATTTTTTTCTCCAGGAAAGATAAAGTATATATTAAAGTAAAATAAGAACTATCACAGTTTCCATAATAGCTTCACAAAGAATTAGCACAATATCAAGAATATTTTCTTCTTTAATAAAGGCTGGCCGAATCTTAGAGACATGCATATACATCTGCCCCTAGGAATAAGAGTGGCAGCGCCATAATATAACCTAGAAATGTCTAAACCAGCAGTACAATTTTGCATCTGTAATCTGTTTGTATATTTTCTTTGAAATCTTAAATACATACATCTCATATGCATGCCGACATAGCTACAGCAACACCTCCTCCTTACCCACAATCGACAACAATCTCTCCTTCATCTTGTATGCATTGACAATCCCTGTCCAGTAAAAACAAACCTTGAGAACCAAACTGTGGTTGGATGGCTAGGAAGATCGTCTGTCTCATCGAGGCAAAATATTTTTTCAATGAGAGGCGACGTTCCCCTCGATAGCGAGGCCCCTGTGGTGGCTTCGTCAATCTTAAGATCTATCGACTCCATCGCTCGAAGATGCTCGTGTATGTGAACGTTTATGTCTGTATGTATATATATCTATAAAAGAGAAGGAACGAACTCGTGGCTCACCCGGCAGCCGCAGAAGTAGACTAGTAGAGTGTATAGGTATACAACGTAGGTCGTCTCTTCCCCCCGTGGTCTCTGATATCATATCGGTCGACAGCCACCCGCAGGCGCAAACCGAGCCCCTGGGCTGACCTGACGTGATGGCCGGCCGGATATATACTAGGGAACAGGTCATGGGCAAGGTATATACTGCACGCCAAGATCTTTACACACTAGCTCTTGGAACGAAGTTGAATCGATCTTTAGCGCAACCACACCGATCGACCGACGATGGATGCCACGCTACGCGCGTGCGTGTGTATCATCTACTCCCTCCGTAGTGATCTAAATGCACTTATATTTCTTTACGAAGGAAGTATCATATTGTGTGCGCGGTTCGCTACGCTAGCTTCAATTCCGATCCGATCTGATCGATCCACGGTCAACCGATCCGATCTGATCGATCCACGGTCAACTATTAGAACGGCCATGTAAGTTCACAGCTAGCTAGCTAGCTAGCCACGCGCGCACACACACACCAGGTCAACGGACCAGAACGTGTGGAGATTCTTTCTCCACATTGGAAAAAAGAAAGAACATGTGGAGATTCTTTCTCTGACCCATACCGTATATAGTACACATATAGGAGATGCCACATACCATATATAGTAGGGATCAAGTACTACGCCAGGTAACCAGGCAGCGAGCCACCCATGTGCGGTCGAGCTCCAGCTAGGCCTGCGGCAGGTTGGTCAACTAATTGCCTTCATTTGGATCATCTCAAAAAAAAATAATATTATGCCTTCATTTGGAGAGCCGACGCACACCTTTTCTGGCTGTTGCGTTGGTATAATACAGAATGGCAGGGGAATATGAAATCACATTTTGTCAGGGATGGCAAATCATCATCACAGAAATGGTGTGGCTATCTTGCAATATGCAGATGAATACTATTTCTGCTGAAAGTTGGAGAATAGAATGCCAATTCCTTGCATGTTGGAATAGCAGCTGGACTAAAGATAAACTTTCACATAAGTGTTTTTCCTTTCTTTGGTAAGCCAGCTGAAAAACAATCATCCTATGAAAATATTTTTAGTTGGAAAGCTGCGTCTTTCCCTCTTACTCCCTCTGAAAACTAATATAAGACCTTTTAGCTCACTAAGTCTTATACTCCCTCTGTAAACTAATATAAGACATTTTAGCTCACTAAGTCTTATTAGTTTTTTTTTGAACACAGTAAAGACGTAAGCGCTCATACATACGCGCATACACTCACCCCTATGAACGCACACACGCACACCCTACCCCTATGAGCACCTTCGAGAGACTGAGCCGGCATATCATCTTGAGATTTACGAAGTCACCGTAGGCGCCTCGTCGTCGACGGGAACGTCTCCTGCCACTGAAAGCGCATCGCCGGAAATCCTAAAATAAATCCAGGAATAATGCGAGCACCAGGACTTGAACCCTAGTTGGCTGGGGATACCACTGTCCCTCTAACCATCCAACCACAGGTTGGTTCGCAAGTCTTATTAGTTTACAGACGGAGTACTTGTCTACGGATAACATTTGATCAAACTAGAATGTTAATAAAGAGAGTAAATCTACATAGGAGAAAATGGGAAAAAGATTTAATGTTGACAGGGGAAACCACTAGCTCTTGCCGGTGGAGTTGTCTTGCGCAATGCTTGTCTCAGTAGCAAACCTATCTATATGGAGGCCTGCTTCGGCACACCCCCCCCCCCCCCCCCCCTCCATAAACCGTATAAGGGCAGCATGGTCTTTCATCAAACCGTATATGCATCTGCATATGTGACACGTACGAGGAATCGTACCCACTTTTTATCAAACTTCAAAAAATAGCGCAGGCGTGAATCGAACTCAAGACCCCTTGGTCTAAGGAAAACCACACTAACCAACTGGGACACGCTAATGCTTGTGCCTATTTTCTTCTTTTCTTTGTTTTCTTCTATTTCAGTTCGCGGCTGGGCCGGCCCATTGTTGAACCGGTCCTTTTATCACTATTTCTTTTTCATTTTTCTATTCGTTCTTTCTTTTTTCGTTTCTTTTTTCTATTTCAAAAAATGCTCACACTTATAAAATTTTGTTCAAAAGTTCAAAAAAAATTCACTTTTGTAAATTTTGTTCATAAAGTACAAATATTCGTATTTTAAAACAATTGTACAGATATGTCAAAAAATTGTTCGTTGAAATAGACAAATGCTAACATCAATATAATTAAATTTCTGAACATCAATTAAATAGAAAATTTGTTTGTTTAAACAAAAATGTTCGTTTATTGTTCGTTTAAATAGAAACATGCTCAGATAAAAAAATCGAACACTTTTAAAATTTCTGAACATCTACTAAATAGAAAAAAATGAAAATTTATCAATCAGCGACCGGTTTATTGTTCTGTTTTTTTCTTTTTCATTCTTGTTGTTTTTTGTTTTTTCCTTTTTTTCTTCTTTTTCTTTTTCAAAAAATGCTCACATCAATATAATGGACCCAAATTTTTCCACACATTAGCATCACCATTCCAAGCATCCATGATAAATTTCATTGAGTTCTAACATTTTATGCATTTTCTAGGGTTTTCCCTGTGAAAAAACCCTAAAACACTAGCCGAACGTGACGCAACGTGCGTTCGGTGTCCGAATTCCTTCAAATTTTGCATGGAGGCCTGACATGAGTATGCCCACATGTCGGAAAAATTTGGTATCATTTCATAAATGGCAAGAAGCACACCATGTTCAAAGGTGGTTGTTCGGGTAGGCCGGTAGGGTAAGTCTGGATGCACTTTTTTCCACAACAATAAAATGGACCCAAATTTTTTCCACACACTAGCATCACCATGCCAAGCATCCATGATAAAATTCATTGAGTTCTGACATTTTATGCATTTTCTAGGTTTTTTTCGGTGAAAAAACCATAAAACACTAGCCGAACGTGACGCAACATACGTTTGGTGTCCGAATTCCTTCAAAATTTGCATGGAGACCTGCCATGAGCATGCCCACATGCTGGCAAAATTTTGTGTCATTTCATGCATGGCAAGAAGCACACCATGTTCAAAAGTGGTGGTTCGGGTAGGCCGGTAGGGGAAGTCTGGGTGCACTTTTTTTTCGCATCAATAAAATGGACCCAATTTTTTTTTCACATGCTAGCATCACCATGCCAAGCATCCATGATAAATTTCATTGAGTTCTGATATTTTATGCATTTTCTAGGGTTTTCTCGGTGAAAAAACCCAAAAACACTAGCTGAACGTGACGCTACGTGCGTTAAGTGTCCGAATTCCTTCAAATTTTGCATGGAGGCCTGCCATGAGCATGCCCACATGCTGGCAAAATTTGGTGTCATTTCATGCATAGAAAGAAGCACACCATGTTCAAAGGTGGTGGTTCGGGTAGGCCGGTACGGCAAGTCTGGATGCACTTTTTTTCACATCAATAAAATGGACCCCAATTTTTTCCACACGCTAGCATCACCATGCCAAGCATCCAAGATAAATTTCATTGAGTTCTGACATTTCATGCATTTTCTAGGCTTTTCCCGGTGAAAAAACCCTAAAACACTAGCCGGACGTGACGCAACGTGCGTTCGGTGTCCGAATTCCTTCAAATTTTGCCTGGAGGTCTGCCATGAGCATGCCCACATGATGGCAAAATTTTGTGTCATTTCATGCTTGTCAAGAAGCACATCATGTTTAAAGGTGGTGGTTCGGGTAGGCCGGTAGGGTAAGGCTTTTGTTATTTGCAATTTCTGTCATTATCAATCAACATGAACATTTTCTTATATCCGAATTATTTCTTGAAATTTTTCAAAAAAAATTGGAATTTCAAATTGTGTATGAAAATTTCATAAACATGAACACTTTTTTTAAAAATTGTTAATAAATTCCCAAATATTGATGTTGTACACAAATTGCAAACAACATATTTTTTTAAAATTTATCAACATTTTTAAAACACAAAAATTTATTGAACTTATGAATAAAAAAATAAAAAATGGGAACATTTTTTGAAATTCAAGACATTTTTATAATTTGCAAAAAATTGAAAACAATAACAATTTTTGGTATTCCAAAAATGTTTCAAATTTTAAAACAGGTTTTTAAATGAATAATAAAGTTCAAAAAGGAAAAAATGAAATTAACCAAAAAAGAAAAAAAAAAGAACTAAAAAACGCTCAGGCCTTGCCCAACCGGGCGACGACATCGCTTCCGTCGGGTGCCTGTTGGGCCGGCCCAAGTATTCGCCGATTTGAAAAAAAGTTCATCAATTTTGAAAAAGAATGTTATGAATTTGGAAAAAAAAAATTAAGGGATTGTATAAAATGTTGGCAAAAGTTGAAAGGAGTTCCTGGATATGGAAGAAAGTTCTTCAATTTGAAAACAAAGTTTGCAAACTTAAGAAAATGTTCACAAATTTAAATGGAAAAAAGTTCGGGTTGGGCAGAAGCTTCCGTCTCAGAGTACCTTTTTTCGACATCGTTCACATGGACCAATTTTTTTCTCGGGCCTTGTATCACCATTCCAATGCACCATGCTAGGTTTTTGTGATTTTGACAATTCTGCATTTTCAAATAATGTTCGTGCTTTCAAAAATTATTTGGAATTTAGAAAATAATCCTGTATTCAAATTTTTTCTACACAAATACAAAAAATATTCATGGAAATTCAAAATAATTTGGTTTTAAATTTTTGTTCATATTTTCTGATTTTTGCTTGAAATTTCAAATTTCATAGTGTTTTTCAAAAAATGTTCATCTTCAAAATTGTGGTCGCTCTTTTTAAAATTTGTTCGTGTTCTGACATTCTGAGCAATTTTGAAAGACACGAACAATTTTTTGACGTATCTACACAATTTTTTTAAAATGTGAATATTTGTACTTTATGAACAAAATTTAAAAAAGCAAACATTTTTTAAAATTGTGAACAAAATTTAATAAGCGTGAGCATTTTTTGAAAAAGAAAAAAGAAACAAAAAGAGAAAAAAGAAACGAAAAAAAAGAAAAAAGAAAAAGAAATAGTGATAAAAGGACTGATTCAACAATGGGCCGGCCCAGCCACGAACTGAAGTAGAGGAAAGTAAAAAAAAAGAAGTAAATATGCACTAGAATTAGGATGTCCAGGTAGTTATTGTGGTCCTCCTTAGATCAAGAGGTCTTGAATTCGATTTACGTTGCTGCACTCTTTTTTCTTTTTTTAAAAAAGTGAAAAACAGCTGAGTGGGCCGCGAGGAAAAAAAAAGGGCACCGCGTATATGTACACAGGCCACGTATCGGCGCGGGTGAAAAGACCATTCTACCGTTTATTATGAAGGGGTGTAGAGAGATCTCAGCCGTCAATATGTTTAGTGGGGTGTACCGAAGAAAAAGTGATCTATATGATGTCCTTCTATGAACCACCAAAGGAGTTGAACCAGGAAAAGGTTATTGTGGCACAGATCTTGGCACCAGGAAATATCACATGGTGATCTGGCAAACTTTTTGGAAACCTACGGAGTTGAGGGTTTAGTTTGGGTATAGCCAACAATACGAAGTTGTCATGTCACTTATAGCCAACTTATTTGTCAACATGTATAATAGCTAGTTGCTAAGAAGTAGTACTTTATTAATTCATGTCCCACCATACACTCTCACAATGTTTCTTGGAGTCCGTGCATCATATGGCTGTTAATCTACAACCCCTTCCCTTCTCTCTTCTCTTCTCTCTCACCCAACTCAACAAAAATATAATACTCCCTCTGATCCATATTACTTGTCGCAGCTTTAGTACAACTTTGTACTCGGAGGGAGTACTTTAAGCCTTACAGCCTGCTTTACAACCACTTATTGGATTGATCCATGAGGGGTGTCTTTTCTACTGATGCTACAACAATCATCGATGGCTAGTGCCGGTTTCCAGAACGAAAAGGAATCGAGGCCTCTCCAACAAGGGTACGGAAGACTCATGGAGGTGGTGGACGACGCATTTTATAGGCTAAGAGAATGGGCGTCCACAAGCATGCGTATCATGAACTGAGAAAGGAGCTCTATGACCTGGGTAACCTAAGCTACTATGCTGGGGTGCCCTTCAACAATACAAAGTAACGCTTGCTATTTTACTCTTCCTTCTTCAGGGATACCAGAGCTGGAAATCCTGTCAAGGGGAAACACGACCTGGTCTAAGCGCCATCCCAAGACTTGGAGTAGAGGGATGAGTTTCGGAGAATGTAAAATTTGTTCTGCTGAGCTCAGACCACCTTAAACTTAGATGGCATTTCCATTCTTTTTTCCTTGATCATGTAATAGATCCACATGGTTTAATTAATGAAATTGGGGGGGGGGGGTGTTTCTTCACATTTTCGGCCGTCATTGTATTTGCCCCTGTTTCCTCCCAAAATTACAGCACTTGCCATCGAAGTCAGAAAGAATGGTTCGTGCCTCCACTCGCGCTCCCGCCTAGGCTTGGCCTTGGCCCATCTACACGGTCAGCCCAACAAAACCAGACCCTTGATACAAGATATTGTCAAATGTTAGTCTCAAGTACAATGTATATGCCATGTCTTAGACTTATAGCTAATTATAGCACAACATATTATCAAACATCAACCTTTATGCACTTTCACATGACTAGCAACAATAGGCTTTCTCCCATGTCCTCGAGAACAAGATGGATTACTCGCAAGACATAATAATTTACATGATCTATGAGGTATGGATATGATAAACAATCTGAAAGTATAAAACCTTCACTAATAAAGCACACATCATCAACTACTAGATAGCAATTAACACCAGGAAGTGCTTACAGTAACAGATCTGTAGTGAGTGTTCATAAATGGGATGGAGATGGAGATGGGGACATGTGTTGTTGATGGAGATGGTGGTGATGAATTGGATGATGGTGATTCGCCATGATGCCTTGGTTTTGAGGATGATGATGGCTTCGAATTCCCCGGGTCGGAGGAGACGGATTCCAGCAAACTCAACCCTCCGGGAGAGGAGTAGAGTTCTATTCTACCACGGTGGCGAAAAAATACGGCACCCCCTCCAGATTTAGGGTAGTAGAAGGGCATATGTACCGGAGAGGGAGCCATGCATGGAAGCTCCGTTGGCCTCACGCACCATGGGCTTGGGATCCATTGGCCCCATATGCCACCTCTGCCCCCTCTGGCCATGTGCTTCATTTCCTCTAAAAATACTTCTAGTATTGTTCTTTTATTTTATTTTACTCACTCCAGAAAAGGGTTTTTCCTTGTGTGACTTTATTCTCCGGTCCATACATCTTTCGAGTGCTCCTCCTTGGTGCAAACACGCAAAATAATACAAAGTAGGAGGTAAAATAGTGTATATGTGAATGAGAGTTATAAATAAACATTTTATCATAATAAATAGTGAAGCAGAATGCACGTATCAAGAAGTTCAAGAAAAGCGTTTCGAGGGTATATTTACTTCAATCTTGCAATCCATTTGGTAATAACTGACATGTGAAGATGTGCTTAAATGAGGACTTACCATAGTGGATGTCTGGAAGCAAATCGAATCTTAACCAAGCGACTATGATCAATGATTCCGACTTGAGGCAAGCATGGATGCCATTATCTAGCTCAACTGGAATACGGAAGTCAAAGTTATGCCCTTGCTATAGGTTTTCCTAGTTTTACCGTTCTCAAGGTGCTTGGTGGGAGACCGAATTATAGGTTTCATAATCATACTATAAGAGGGCGCTATAAGGCGAATGGCTAGATCAGGTTGTACGTAGAGTGATCAAAGCTTTGCAATGTGTTGCATCATCCATTTTGGTTGGTACTGCATGTGAGGACCTAGAGCTTGTTGTTAGCTTCAGAACAAGCACGAGATCGTCGAAAACGGAGTTCATATGAAAAAGTTACGCATGTTTTTGTGTCATGCCATTAGTTGTTTTTGCATGATCTAGACCCTTAGGACAGTTCTAGAGAGCTTTTGTATGTTCCTGGACATTGGCCAAGAAGTATCAGGCATTTGGAGCTCTGGATGGTGCCCGAAGCTTTTGAACGGGTTGCAGAAATCCCCCAACCGGTAGATTCGGGTGGGACCTAAGACCCCCTTCCCCAACGGGACGAGAGGTTCAAGATCTGATTTTTTCCATTGTTGGACCTTTAAGCTCCTCCTCCAAAGTCCAAACTTCCATCTAAGTGAAGGAAAATAACCCCATGGATCTAGAAGTCATTTTGTTGACCTACTCCATTGTTCATGTCCTCTCCCATCCCTCCAGTCCAAGAGCTTATTGGAGTGAGATTTGTAAGAGGAGTTGAGCAGAAGGTGCTTTGCTTTACATTTGTTGCATTGGTTTGAGCACTCAATGTCCATTGGTTGGAGTGAGAGTTGGTGAGTTTTTCTAGGCGGTTTGGGGGTGTTGGCTAGTTGAAGAGGCCTTGGTTTGTGGAGTGGTTAAGGAGCTTCTCGTCTCCGGAGTGGAGAAGAAGCTACGCAGTACTAGTGAAGGGTGCTCAGGCATCGGTTGGCTGAGGCTCTCGGAGAAAAAGTGAGACATTGGTTGTCGTTTGAGGGCATAGGTGGCCCTGCCTCTCCAATGGAGAGTAGAAAGTTGATGAATATTTGGACTCCGGGAAGTACACTGGTTGTCTATTGTTTCCCGTAACTTTGCACAATTCATACTACTAGCATCGGTATATCTTGTGATAAGTTTGAATTGCATGCTTGTATCCTTCAATTCAATATCTTGCTTAGTCATGGTGTAGTTATTAAACCTAGCACATTTAGGATTTGTGTTTGAAAAGTATCCGACTAGTTTACCAAATCTGTAGGAGGTTTAAAAACACCTAAAAGAAGGCGACAAGACAATTCTAGCAGCTTGATCAATTCTATGAGCTTAGGAAAGAGCAAAACATGTTGCACATACTTTTTTCATATCCAAACCTCTTGCACATACTTTATTCAAATCATTGGCGGGCATTAAGTTGCTCATCTTTAATTTAACTATCTAACTCAATGCAATCTTCAACTAGAACATGCGGATTTGTGATGAACTACTCGTGTTCCTTTTGGCTTGTTGAGTTATGTGGGTTTGAACTTTTAAGATACGGTGTTGTGCGATTGCGTGAGCATTCATAATATTGCATGCATAAACAAATGATGATGTAATCAAAGGTTTTTCGTGCATTCAGAATACTCCCAACACATCCAATAGTATTACACAAACTAAACGGCATGTTCACAAGACAGGTAGGGCTATATGACTTCCGGAATATCCTAACTTAGGCCACAACAATGTAGAAAACTAACCGGTAAAACCTCATACTTCGCAGTATCTTGAGTCGGGTTGGAAACTAACTGCCCGTGAGTAATGCTAGTCTAACCCACCTCACTCAGATTCGCTAATATACTCATTGTCATCTTCCTCGTCAGTATTGTCGTCTGTCGTCGTCCACTGCTCCCACATGATCTAATGCTAGGCACAAGGCGCTAATGATACTATGGTTCATGTAGAACTGCATAACGTCATCTGGACAGGGCTCCTCTTCGTAGGGATCTATTCCACAGGCCATGCTCTGAAACTCCAAGTCGCGCCCTTTGAATTGGAATTGCTCCATAGCCGGGTCCACAATTTTAGTCCCTTCGTAATCACAGTACATGAAGCGGATTTGTTCTGAAGCACGCAAACAAGATAACTAGATTAGCACCATGAAAAAAGAAGGCGCAAAATGAAATTTCTGAGGAGAAACTCAGTTTTCCCGACAACAATCTATTCATGCATGCATAGATAGTGTTTATGTTTGTGGAAGGCAACTCAAATGCTTCTGCTAACTGTAAAAGGTTATAAGCCAAAGCATTAATATCGTAAACATTTCTTATTATTCTTTAATAACCGAAGATGAATTGGCTGACCATGCAAACATCTGGGTGGGATTAGCCCTAAAAACCAGACTGCAATGCATATAATAGAAGTACTCGGTGATATTGCGGTAGCTGGCATAGGGCTCCCAGCAAGATGGGGTTATAAGCCACATCATAAATTGCCGTCTTGGACCAGGTTAAATGGCTGATGTCCTACTTAAATGAACATTAAGAACCTAAATGTGCAATTTTCCTAAGAAAAGGGAACCATCATGCATTTTACTTACAAAGATTTTATCCAAAAAGGCTTCCGCCCCGCTTTATAAATAAAGTCACAACCATTACAGATGAAGCATACAAACACACACTAACCTTGCTGGGGATACCAGCTATACAAGGAAAGCACCAATAGCTACAACAAGAACAAAAAACAGGGACTAAGCGAAGCCACACTAAGCACAAAACTAAGGAAGCTAGCTAGTTCCTGGCAATAAGTCCAAGTCTTCTCGGATTGTCTCAACATGCCTCACCAAGTAGGCCACCACTCCAAGGCACAATACACACGACGAGCCAGGTGAACAGGAAACCCTCAGTTTGACGGAGGAAGGGCCAATAAACAACGCCTCCAAGGAGGGGATCGGCGTCGGCGGCCTGACAAGATCAAGCACGGCATTCGCCGGCACCCCACCAACCAACCCGAGAGAGCATCACTTCACCGACAACCACACCCTCTGCAACATGACTAAAGAGAACCACCGGCAGCCTACCCGTATGACACCGATCCCAGCAACCACCTGGACGTGGGATGACCTCGCACACCAAGCCGGCTGCCGTCTAAAAGAGGTCAAGGTCACATCGGCGTAAATTGCTGGCGACGAGAAGCCCCTAGGGGAACCTTGGTACAGAATTCAGATGAGCACCACCAAAGAAGACGCCATGGACGAAGGACGCAGCAGCGTCGAGGATGTCGGATGGTCAGGGGAGGAAGGAAGGAAAGCAACGCCTCCGAGGAGGAGAATGGCGTCCGTAGACGTCATCGTTATCAGCAACGACCGAGGCCTTGCACAGCTTTCGGCGAGCCGTCCTCCCCAAGGCACTGCAACGAGACCACCATATCGTGACGGCCTGAGAAAACCACCGGTCCCTGTCCAGCCACTCGGCCAAAGCCGACCTGGGCCCCAGACCGGCGACGGAACCACGACCGGAAGAGCGGATGCCGGCAACCCAAACCCCTGGTCCCGACTGACATCCCGGCACACGGCCCCAAACTGCAGAGAACAGGGCAGCTAGTCCCCGGGCAGGAGCCCCTGGCACATGTCCCGCAGAGGAGGACACCGGCGCCCCGGCCGAGCCCACCTCAGCAAGAAGGTGGCGGCCACAACCCATGGCTGCGACCCCCCACTAGATCGACGCGCCCTGCTTGACCCCAAGCTGGGTAGAAGCAGACTCCAACCCAGCGCGTCCCACAGGCGAGGAGGGGCAAGACGCTGGCCCTCCCAGCCGCGACTGCCCCACCAGACGACCCCCGCCGGCGAGACCCCCTCCAGCAAACCAGCGCAGCCGCAAACGCAGATCGAGATCTAGATCGGGACGGCCCCGACCGAATCCCCGCCACCTTCGCCGCCGCGACGCACCACCGCCTCCCAGTCAAGCAGCCGCCGAATCCGGCCGTCCCCGCCGCCTGGAACCCTGTCGGACTTTGCGCCCCACGCCGCCGCACAGCTGACCCGTTTCGCCGCCACCACGAACAGGGGAGGGAAGGAGAGGCCCCGCCGCCGCCCGCGCCGCACGGGCTTCGCCCGGCGGACGCTCTCTGGAGGGGGAGGAAAGCGCCGGGGGGAGAAGAGACGCGCCGGCGGCCGATCTAGGGCTCCTGAGACGCGCACGCGGGGAGCGTCGCGGGAGGTGGGGGGGGGGTAGCTAGTATTCATAAACCTCACTTACAAAGATTTACACAGCAATATGTTGTGATTCAATCTACTCCAAATGAAGTATGCAACTCAAAAGCTGAACTCTGGTCGGGTTTCATTATACTTTGTAATATATATTTAATCTGGACTTAAAGAAAAAATAAACAATGATAAGCAAAAAAAATAAACATTCTAGTTATCAGTCGAATCATCATTAAGCATCGATGTCCGAATGCTTGAGTACTTAAATACCCATGTGCAACTTTTGTTGGGTCATCAGGTTGGTTGAGACGTAATAATAGATTTAGTCTATTATTCTTGCTTATATCAGCATACTACTCACAAGTTCTGGTTCTCATTGACAATGTGTACCAAAATTTGGACCAGAATGTGTGTTTACAAAAATCGGTATATGATCTATTATGGATATCTACCAGATAAATCTAATTCATATCAGGATATGCATCTAAGCAGAAATTAAACTTGGTTCAGCCAACCTATTGAGCTACTACATGACTTCTTCAGTTTACATAGTTCATTCTTATAGGGAGGAGACCTAGTAGACCATTTTTCCCCTGTACTCCCTCCGTTCCTTTATGTAAGGTGTATTATTTTCGGCACGGTGACCAAGGCACATAATTATAGACATGTTAAGACTAAATTACCCTTGGCAAATTTATTGGTTAGTGGAAAGTGAATCAATTAGTCCAGAAAAGTATGAGATACATGCAATCGACAAAGAGATAGTTTCCTTCTTTTACTATAAGGAGAGATACAGACAATCAGAAAAGAGATACTTTCCTTTTTTTAGGAGGGCTAACAAGGGAATTATGAGAAATCAGAAGAAATGCACCTTACATTCTGAAATTTTATCAAAAAACAAATACACCTTATATAGAGGAACGGAGGGAGTATTTCAGAAGCCTGCTGGATAGCAACTTCGAGCAAGAGAAGTAAATCATCAGTTCGTTAAACATATGGGCTTTAGATCAAACAGAAAATATTAACCAGAATGTAGATCAGATGTGGTCATGTGGATGACCAGGGCCTATACTTTGAACTAATTATCTAGTGGTTCTTACACTGCCAGTGGTAGCTTGGGAGGGAACACTATTGATGTATTGGTTTGAAATTTGGAATACATGTACACCATATAGTAGTAAAGTCAGATATGGCCACAATACCAGGGAGTAGTGGGGTTGATCCGAATGTTCAAACTTTACCAAACTGCAGGACGATGAGATATATATGTTTCAATTTATTTAGAAAACATTTGTATCTTGTCACTAGGAGTAGAGCGTTGAGACTTAAAAAGCCAAATGTTACCATGCAGGTTTAGTCTACTTGCTGTATGAATTTTTTTTGGGAAATATAAAATACCTTGGCGTGGTTTGGGAAAATCCACCGGACAACACAAGACCTTCCCACCTTCCATACTCTGTCTCGTGGTCATTGCTAAGTTCAGCGAAGAAGAGTTTTGGGTTTCCATCTCTTGGACTCGCCAGAAAATTAACATGAATGTGATGGTATATGAAAATGGGTTTGTCAGGATCCGTGCAGTACACAGGGCCAGACACATTATGGTTGACGCCACAAATAACATGAAGATAATTCAGCTTGAACAAGATGAGGGTATAATTGTAGGACATGAGAAGCTAAAATTGTACATCTCTAATTATTATAAGAAGCTTTTCGGAGCCCCCTAAGAAAGCTACGTATCTCTAGATGAGAGTGCGATCGGGGACATACCTCAACTTAACGTTGAAGAGAATGAGGTATTGTCTGCTTCGTTCACTGAAAAAGAGGTGTTTGATGCAATAACGCAAATGAAACATAATAAAGCCCCCGGGCCGGATGGGTTCCCGGCGGAATTTTATAAGAAATGCTGGCATATCATAAAGGGAGATCTTATGCCTATGTTCCATGATTTGTTCGCAGGCCACTTGCAGTTTTTTCACCTAAATTTTGGAACAATAACGCTGTTGTCAAAAAAGGTGGAGGCTATTCGCATTGAGCAATTCAAACCGATCTGTCTTCTCAATGTTAGCTTCAAGATTTTTACTAAGGTTGGCACGAATAGGTTAAAGCAGATAGCCCATTCGGTTGTGCAACCAACTCAATCAGCTTTCATGCCAGGACGACACATCCTAGAAGGGGTGGTTGTTCTGCATGAAACGCTCCATGAAATCCATACGAAGAAACTAGATGGTGTTATCTTCAAAGTGGATTTTGAGAAAGCATATGATAAGGTCAAATGGCCCTTCCTCCAACAAGCCTTACGTATGAAGGGGTTCAATGAATCTTGGAGATCCCATGTGGATTCATTCATACAGAAAGGCAGTGTCGGGATAAATGTCAATGATGACACTGGACATTTCTTCCAGACACATAAGGGGTTACGACAGGGGGACTCCATGTCTCCTGTGCTGTTCAACATTGTAGCGGATATGTTGGCAGTTCTTATTGGTCGGGCAAAAAAAAGTGGCCAAGTAGGAGGACTCGTTCCCCACCTTGTAGAGGGGGGTGTTTCCGTTCTACGGGGCTGTTTGGCTTACGTCCACGCCAGCCTTACCAACGCGGGGCTTGCCAAATATTTGGCGGACAAATTCGCCGCCGCCATCTCGCCAGGAGTTGGTGTAGAAAACTGAACGGGCAGCCAAAAAGTTGGCGCACTTCCAAAATATTGGCGTCCATCCAAACGCTAGCCAACGCACCTGGTCAACGCCAATAATTTGGTGCGGCGGCCCTCGGCTGTGAACCAAACAGCCTATACAATACGCGGATGACACTATTATTTTCATGGAACACGATCTTGCAAAAGCTAGGAATATGAAGCTTGTGTTATGCCTATTCGAGCAATTGTCTGGACTAAAAATTAACTTCAACAAAAGCGAATTGTTCTGCTTTGGGAGAGCGAAAGAGGAACAAGACGAATACAGACAATTGTTCGGTTGTGAAATGGGATCTCTACCGTTTAGTTATCTAGGAATCCCAATTCACCATAGGCGTTTAACGAATAAGGAATGGAAATGTATAGAAGATAGATTTGAAAAAAGACTAAGCTGCTGGAAGGGCAAGCTAATGTCGTACGGAGGCCGGCTGGTTTTGATCAATTCGGTTTTGACAAGTCTGCCGATGTTCCTCTTATCCTTCTTTGAAGTGCCGGTAGGGGTACGGAAAAGACTAGACTTCTATAGATCCCGGTTTTTTTGGCAAATTGATGAGGCCAAGAAGAAATACAGATTGGCTAGATGGGATATTATTTGTAGACCAAAGGAACAGTGTGGGTTAGGGATCGAAAATTTAGAAGTAAAGAATAGATATCTGCTTAGCAAATGGCTATACAGACTATCTGTTGAGACCGAGGGTATGTGGGTACAAATATTGCGGAATAAGTACCTTTACTCTAAGACTTTGGCCCAGGTAACCGCTAGGCCAACGGACTCACCCTTTTGGCAGGGGTTAATGAAGACAAAGGTAACTTTCTTCCAACGGGTGAAGTTTCTAGTTGGCAATGGTACCAGTACTAGATTCTGGGAGGATACATGGCTAGGGGATACGCCTCTGGCTTTGCAATACCCTTCCTTATATAATATTGTGCAACGTAAGGAGGATTATGTTGCCACAGTATTAAACTCGGTACCGCTTAATATCCATTTTAGGAGATCCCTAGTAGGAGAACGTTGGGATGCTTGGTTGCAACTGGTCCGTAGGTTGATGGACGTTCAACTATCAGATCAGGTCGATACAATTCGCTGGAAGTTAACTTCGACGGGAGTCTTCTCAGTGAAATCTATGTATCTGGACTTAATTGATACCGGGCCATTGTCGAGGTCATTGCACTTTTGGAAGATTAAAGTTCCACTTCGAATTAAAATCTTTATGTGGTTCGTTCACAAAGGAGTTATTCTCACCAAAGATAATCTGGCAAAAAGGAACTGGGTTGGTAATTCTAGATGCTGCTTTTGTGATCAAAATGAATCGATTAAACACCTCTTTCTTGAGTGTCCACTTGCGAAATTATTATGGCGATCAATTCATATTGCTTTTAACGTACACCCTCCAACGAGCATAAACACGTTATTTGGGACGTGGCTTAATGGAGTGGACAGTCACATAGCCAAACATATTCGGACAGGGATATGTGCTTTATTTTGGGCTATATGGAATACTAGGAATGATTTGATTTTTAATGGAACAAACTTCACTAATTTTTTGCAGGTTATTTACAAAGCTACAGATTGGATCCGTATGTGGTCGTTACTCACTCATGCGGACTTCAGGGAGCTTTTGGCTATTGGGTGCAACCGTTGGGAGATGGTAGCACGGGCTATCTTCAGCCGATTTGGATGGCGAGCTAATAATAGGCTAGGTGTGTAGGCATCGTAATCTATTTTTTATCGCCGAATGTGGCACTTTTTCCTTTGTGTTTCGTTTTAAGCTCGGACTATGAGCTTTGCTGGACCTTGAGACTTTGTTACGTTTTTATTTAATAATATAGCTGCATGCATCGATTGATGCAGAGGCCGGGGTTATCCTCCTTTTCAAAATAAATAAATAAAAAATAACATGAAGATCATACAGTTCCTGTAAGTGGGCAGAGGCAAGCAGCAAATCAGTGACTGTAACATGTCATGGTTATAATTAGAAGTAATTAAAGATACAAATCTCAAGATGAACTTACTCTCTTCTCCGGTGCATATGAGGCCAGCGCTGCTCTGACTTCCTTAGATATTCTTGTATGCTCGTCCGTCCAGGTAATTTCATATCGGGAGAGCTTGGGCATGGGAACGGATTGATGCTGCAGTGAATTGCCAGGTCCTTGAAACATCTCTCTGGTAATGTGGTCAACATCAGCAGAGTCGAGTGGAGCATTAATCTTCACACTTGAGAATGTATGACTGCACGAGGACATAAACTCTGCTAGCGCGAAAAAAAACTCTGCTTGCGCGAATGGTGCCAAGCAGCCACGCCGGCAGCCCAGAAGGCATGACAAATTTTGTCTTGATCCCCGAAGTGAGACAAAGGGTTCGAAAAGGTCGCAGTACTCTTCCCCAGGGTGCAATCAGAAATGAGCAGGAAGCGCATGGCTTCATAGAGGTTCTTGCCGGAAGTGCAGAGGAAGGAAACAAGGCCGTAGAAAGAGCGAGCCTCGATGCGCAACAGGCTGCTGGTACTGATCATGTCAAGCTCAAGTTTCTGGCTCGGTGGGGAGACGGCGTTATACCAGATAGTGTTGATGATGATGTTGGAGACAGGATCGAGGGGGCCATAGCAGTGGCCAGCCTTGAGCCTGCTGTGGTGGTCGGCTGGTAGCAAGACCGGAGCTCACTCGCCGGCACCAGGGAGAGTGCCTTCAGGTAGAAGGTGTGGATGCACTGGAGGAGCACAAACTTGAGGGACTGGTAAGGTCGATAGGGCACGACGGTGGGTGGTGACTGACGGTGCTTGAATGCGCGCTTTCAAGCGAAATCAAGGGGTTGCGTTTGCATGCCAGGACCCTGATGCTGTGGGCTGAATTCATAGGTGAAATTATTGATGTCGTTCTGAATAGCGTGGGCGGCTTCTTCCAGAGGGCGAACCGGCGACAGCCAGGTGCCGACGAGGTGGTGAGGGTCCGTGTGCTTGGAGGCCAGTGCGGCGCACATGAGGGCAGTGCGTACGACGGGCTTGCTGGTGTCAGAGTTCAGGTCGAAGGGAGAGAGAGACCGGCCATGCGTGACAAGGCGCACCGCGTAGACGAGGTCGGCGCCGGCGCGGAGCAGGTAGCGCACGGCTTCCCAGTCTACGAGGTAGCGGAAGAAGAAGGTGAGGAGGCGACAAGGCCGTCCATGGAGCGCTCGGCCATGTCCCCGCCCTGGATTTTCTCCGCGCGGAGGCTGGAGGCCATGAGGGTGTTGTAGATGATGTTGCTGGTCGGGTCGAGAAGGCCAATGGAGAGGCCGGCGCCGAGGAAGATCTCCTCTTTGAATGCCGTCGCCGTGGCGAGCCGCTCGCGGGCACGAGCATACGAGCCGCGGATCTTCTGGAGGAGCTCCGATCTCTCCCAATTTACAACCGTGAGCCGTGGCTCGAACCTTGCAAGGTCCTCCGGCTTATAGATGCGCTCCATCGCCGCCGCCGGCGGTTGAGGTGTTTGGGAGGAGGTGATGGAACCGAACTCCATCGCAGCTAGCTATGCGCCGCGAACCTTTTATCGACGAGGCCCACGGCCTGTATTTTTTTTTCCTAAACGCTGTCTAACGCGTGCGCGTGATTCAACCTCCGCGAGCAGCCGAACGACAGCCGTCCATCACGCGACACGACGCAGACACGTGGTGGATACATCCGACAGGGGAGGGGAGAGAGGGGTGGGTCATTTTGTCGCTTCCGTTTCCAGCATTTCCCCTCATCTCCACACACGCACCTCCCAGCAGCAGGGGGAGAAATCCCTAGGTTGTCGGCGACCGCGGCCGGCGAGAACCCAAACGACGGCGACGAATCAAGGTGGAGAGCTCGACGACGACCGCTCCACGCGGCGGCGAAGCACCAGCAATTCGATCGAGGGAGGGGGAGGGGGACTCGCGCTGCAAGTGAAGGGGGGGGGGGGGGGGGTGGAGATGGCGCGGGGGACGCCGGTGACGCCAAGGACGACGGGAGGCGGCGAGCTGCTTTGTCTCCTTTGGGAGAGAGAAGGTAATTCACCCACACCAACCACCTCCGCATTTTCCCCCCGATTTTGTGCACGGGGCAGGGTGATTTGGCCGACACGGCGGCACCATCTACGTCGAGCGGGGAGGGAAGGGGAGGGAACGGGATGAAGGAGGAGCGGCAGAGAGTCGGGGGTTCACGCGGCAACGGGAAATCGTTGCTCGGGCAGGGGAGTCCACATGCAACCCCCAAACGATCCAACGATTTTTGATAGCACAGCAGCAAGCACAGAGAGATTTTCAGAGAGGGGGAGTGTTCTATGCATCGCAGAGCATCCAGGGGACAGGGGTTCCTCTACGTTTTGTTGTTGTAGATTGTGTTTTCCACAAAGGAGGCAGGCAACTTTTCACATGCAGAGAGGGGCAATTTCTGTAGCATTGTTTTCGTCAAGAACTAGGCAAGTTTTCACAATACTTGTGTTCCACCAGTAGGCAAGTTCTCTCTGTGTACATTTTTAGTACTGGGGTACAAGCAGTAGGCAAGTTTGTATATAGGACAGGCATTTTTGAGTAGGGAGTTTGCTTTCACATGCAGAGAGGGCACTTTTAGCATTTTGTTTCCTCCAGAATTAGGCTAGTTTTGACAATATTTGGGTTTCACGCCGCCGCCTGCCCGCTCGAGCGAGGCGGAGAATCAGGCGAGGAAAGGCTCAGATGCGCCCAGGATTGTTTTCGACATTGATTTGAACAGCTAGCCGCTCACGCCGGGCTTGCTGTAGCAGAGGTCTCGTTTGATCGCCCGAAACACAGTTGCAGGAACACGGAGGGGAATTAACCTGGTTGTTTCGCCAGTGATGTTCATCTCCGTCGGCAACTGTATTACTTTTTGAAACTGAAGAAACTTGTACATGTGAGAGTTGGTAGGAATGTTTCCGTGCATTATGATGACATTTTGATCTGTTATCTGGTTATCTTGTACTGATACTGATTACTACAATTGGCAAGAACAGATGAACTGTTTAGGTTTACGAGATAGCTGCAAGACATCTTATCTTTTCTGTAAGGCAAATGATGCCTACATTTTCTCAAGCAAGTACCTGAACATCATGCAAGTTTTTACAATACTTGTCGATCAGAAGGACAGGCATTTCTCATAGCAGTGGATGGCAGGTTTTTGGTTTACAGCACTGGAATGTAGGCATTTTTTGTTCTGCGGGTTAGGCCCTTTTATACACAATAGTTTCTCCAGTAAGTACGCAAGTTTTACAAACACTGTCCAACATGAGTAGGCAAGTTCCCCTGATAGTGCTGCTAATCTGCTTCAGTTAGAACTGTAGTTTTTTTGTGACTGTCTTGGACTAATATGCCTGTGTAGTATGAAGCTTATTTGGTTTTTACATATTTCCCACTTTTTGGAACTTGAAAACCCAAATCAATTCAGTCATATCAGTTCAGCTTCACATGAAAGATAGAAGATACTGGTTTCTATATGATTTTAGACATTTTTTAGGTTGTTTCCCACAAACACTAGACGGAAATTATTCAGTTTTCTGCATGCACATTACGTTGCTTTTTCAGAATACATTAACTGATCTTTCTCGACCTTGTTACTTGACTTGTCTTAGAAATATCAGCACTGGAGGGCAAGCTTTTACCATACTTGTAGCAGTAGTTTCACCAGCAGCACCGGAGGGCAAGTTTTTTGATTGACATCTTTCAGTGAATTTTTTTGTAGGCAAGTTTTACAGTGGGTTAAGATGGAGGACTTCCCAGATCAGATCAATACGATGGCGAGGTACAGACCACACATTTTTTCTGGTCACTTATTTTTTCGCAGCATTTTTACATGTCTTAGGCAGAGAATCAGTCAAAAGCCCCGCAAACTATTTATATAGGCAATTTATTCAGTTTTTTTTCAGAATCAGACAACCTCACACATTCTTCAGAATCGGTTTTATTTTTCAGAATACGTAGCAGCCCAACCAACTCGCCTATCTCGGTGTGCTAGGTCGCCTCACCCGTCAATCAAGTCGCCTAAAAAGACTACTCACTTCCAAAATCGCCGGAGCAGCCCAACCACCTTGGCCTATCCCGGTGTGCTAGGTCGCCTCACCTGTCGGTCAACTCGCCTAAAAACACTACTCACTTTCAAAATCACCGGAGCAGCCCAACCAACTCGCCTATCCCGGTGTGCTAGGTCGCCACACCCGCCGATAAAGTCGCCTAAAAACACTACAAGCCCCCAAAATTGCCGGAGCAGCCCAACCAACTCGCCTATCCCGGTGTGCTAGGTCGCCTCACCCGTCGATGAAGTCGCTTATAAACACTAATCACTTTCAAAAACGCCGGAGCAGCCCAACCAACTCGCCTGTCCCGGTGTGCTAGGTTGCCTCACCCACCGAGCAAGTCGCCTAAAAGCATTACAGGCCCCCAAAATAGCCGGAGCAGCCCAACCAACTCGCCTATCTCGGTGTGCTAGGTCGCCTCACCCGTCAATCAAGTCGCCTAAAAACACTACTCACTTCCAAAATCGCCGGAGCAGCCCAACCGCCTCGGCCTATCCCGGTGTGCTAGGTCGCCTCACCCGTCGGTCAACTCGCCTAAAAACACTACTCACTTTCAAAATCGCCGGAGCAGCCCAACCAACTCGCCTATCCCGGTGTGCTAGGTCGCCACACCCGCCGATAAATTCGCCTAAAAACACTACAAGCCCCCAAAATTGCCGGAGCAGCCCAACCAACTCGCCTATCCCGGTGTGCTAGGTCGCCTCACCCGTCGATGAAGTCGCTTATAAACACTAATCACTTTCAAAAACGCCGGAGCAGCCCAACCAACTCCCCTGTCCCGGTGTGCTAGGTCGCCTCACCCGCCGAGCAAGTCGCCTAAAAACATTACAAGCCCCCAAAATAGCCGGAGCAGCCCAACCAACTCGCCTATCTCGGTGTGCTAGGTCGCCTCACCCGTCAATCAAGTCGCCTAAAAACACTACCCACTTCCAAAATCGCCAGAGCAGCCCAACCGCCTCGGCCTGTCCCGGTGTGCTAGGTCGCCTCACCCGCCGAGCAAGTCGCCTAAAAACATTACAAGCCCCCAAAATAGCCGGAGCAGCCCAACCAACGTGCCTATTCTGGTGTGCTAGGTCGCCTCACCCGTCGATGAAGTCACCTAAAAACACTACTCACTTTCAAAATCGCTGGAGTAGCCCGTCCAAACCAAATTCGCCCACCCCCGCCATGCTAGGTCGCCTAACCCGTCGACCTTGTCGCCCACACACACCCCACACCCCTCGAAGACCGCACAAGCCTGGCAAAACCAAACCCGTGCCACCCCCACCGTGCTAGGTCGCCTAACCCGTCGACCTTGTCGCCCATACACATCCCACACCCCTCAAAAATCACTCAAGCCCATCCAAACCAAACTCGCCCACCCCCGCCGTGCTAGGTCGCCTAACCCGTCGACCTTGTCGCCCACACACACCCCACACCCCTCAAAAATCGCTCAAGCCCATCCAAACCAAACTCGCCCACCCCTGTCGTGCTAGGTCGCCTAACCCGTCGACCTTTTCGCCCACACACACCCCACACCCCTCGAAAATCGCCCAAGCCCGGCAAAACCAAACTCGCCCGCCCCGCCGTGCTAAATTGCCTAACCCGTCGACCTACTCTCCCACACACACCCCACGCCCCTTGAAAATCGCCTAAGCCGGCAAACCAACTCGCCCACCCCTAGGTGCTAGGTCGCCTAACCCGTCGACCTACTCGCCCACACACACCCCATGCCCCTTGAAAATCGCCTAAGCCGGCAAACCAAATCGCCCACCCTCGGGTGCTAGGTCGCCTAACGCGTCGGCCTACTCGCCTACACACACAACACCCTTTGAAAATCGCCTAAGCCGGCAAACCAACTCGCCCACCCCCGGGTGCTAGGTCGCCTAACGCGTCGGCCTACTCGCCTACACACACAACACCCTTTGAAAATCGCCTAAGCGGGCAAACCAACTCGCCCACCCCCGGGTGCTAGGCCGCCTAACGCGTCGGCCTACTCGCCTACACACACCACACCCTTTGAAAATCGCCTAAGCCGGCAAACCAACTCGCCCACCCCCGGGTGCTAGGTCGCCTAACGCGTCGGCCTACTCGCCTACACACACAACACCCTTTGAAAGTCGCCTAAGCGGGCAAACCAACTCGCCCACCCCCGGGTGCTAGGCCGCCTAACGCGTCGGCCTACTCGCCTACACACACCACACCCTTTGAAAACCGCCTAAGCCGGCCAAACCAACTTGTCCACTCCGGGGTGCTAGGTCGCTTAACGCGTTGGCCTACTCGCCTACACACACAACACCCTTTGAAAATCGCCTAAGCGGGCAAACCAACTCGCCCACTCCCGGGTGCTAGGTCGCCTAACGCGTTGACCTAGGTCGCCTAACGCGTCGGTCTACTCGCCTACACAACCCCACAAACCCCTTGAAAATCGCCTAAGCCAGTCAAAACCAACTTGCCCACCCCCGGGTGCTAGGTCGCCCAAGGCGTCAACCTACTCGCCTACACACACCACACCCTTTGAAAAATGCCAAAGCCGACCAACCAAATCAGGCCACTGCCGGTGTGCTAGTTCGACTAACCCATCGACCTGGCAACCTAAATCTGCCTAACGAGGGCGGGGTGGGAGACTAATATTTGAGGGTGTTGGTTGGCGAGTAGGACTTGTGTATAGTATGGCGGGCCTCCATCACAATCATCAAAGTCACCAGGGAGTTTATTGAGATCAAGCTCAGCCATCTCCACATTTTAGAAGATAGACGAGAAAATTCTGTGTAAGCGACAAAATGTAAATGAAACAACGAAAACATCTCTTTTTCGCTTTTTTTACTACTAGTCAGCTTGGCATATCATGTTTACTACTAGTTGGCAGAAAAATGGCAGGCAAGAATTTTACATTATTGCTACTTGTAGTACTAGCTCAGACTTTTTTCCTGGTTTTTGTTTTGTAAGCAACTTGTCTTTGTCATTTTCATCTCCCCCTTTTTTAATCAGGGAGGTAGGCAAGCTTTTTCTCTATCTTTTAGCCATATTGAACAACTATACACAGTCTTATCACAACCAGTTTTTTCCTCTCCTTTTTTGTTGCAGAGGCAAGGTGCAAGACAATAGGCAAAATAATATGCAAGATAATTCAAGAGCGCTACATTTCTTCTCTAGCATCCAGATTCAACATGGAGAAGGGGAGGCAACTACAGGTGGAGACTAGCAGTATCACACGGGAGGTACAGAGGGGTAGTCCCAGTAGCTGAAGAACTAAACAGGAATCAAGATTTTCTGTTTGTTTTTTGCCGAAGGATTAGTAGGGATAATAGTAGTTGGAGAGTACTTTTACCTTGGTGTTTTTGCCGGGAGGAAATTGCCCAGTTTCTCGAAATTTCTTGCCGACGTTTGCTCCACAATATTGCCTGATCAGCAACAAAGAGTTGCATGGCAAATTTTGTGGCCTTCTTCAGGATTTTTTGCTTGGATCGCCCTTTTTTTTGTTTTTTTGTCTGGAAGGATCTCTCCCCCCTGCTAGGCCATGGCGTGCAACGACGGCTGGGAGAAATAGCGGGGGGAAGGGGAGAGGAAGAAGACGCAGCTAGGGATCTGTGCTGGGACCGTAGGGCTTCTGGCGTGATGGGGATATAGTTTCTGGCGTGGTGGGGAGAGATCTGAGCTTTCTTGTCTTCTTTTTTTTGGCGGGACATGGCTATCGTAACTTCGTAAGGGAGGGGATGGGATTTTCCCTTTCTGGCACATGGGGGGACCGCACGTGGGGGCAAGTACCAAAAATGGACGGCCGCGAGATCCTACCGCATCACGCGCGCGCGCTATGTAGTATCGTCCTTTTTTTTAACTCTTTATTGCAAGGTAATCACCATAGTATTTTTTACAAGAGTATCGGCGAGACCCACGGCCTGTATTTATAAGGAAACGATGTCTCTCAGGCGGCTGTTCACTTCTTTGCGTCAACCGACTCGACGTGTCGCCACATGCCCCTCTGGCCCACCAGCCTATCCATTGTTTGTCAGGACCACGACCACGCCTGATAGGAGTTCCAAGTCTGAAGAACGAGCAAGCTACACTGAAGAGAAGACAGCTCAACCAGATTCAGAAGAAGAACGGTGAGGATCGGCCGATACTGCTTCAGGCAACCACAGATGGCCCAGATGATCGCGATCGCCAGTTACCACTGTTCCTCATCAAGCTCCTATCATTTCTAGGGTTTAACCCACTGTAATTCACTCCGGTGAAATCTTGTAATATAAGCCCGACTCGCCTGAGGAAAAGGGGAGAAGGAAGAATCATTGAGCTTATCTCTAGTCTAGCCTAGGGTTGGTCCTCTTCGTCTACCTGTACTGCACCCAATTCGGGGTCTCTAAGAGTGAAATCAACCCCAAATTCGAGCCAATCTGTGAAATTCTTGCATAAATTCGTTCGGTCCCCTGCCGGGGCCTCACAAGGGTATCAGAGCGCGGTCGTTTCTCGGCGAGAGCGGCGCATCGGCGGCGATTTCGGGCAATGGCGGTAAGGAGGTTGGGTTCTCTCGTAAAATCCCACCCATCCCTCCCTGTTCGCGGCGGCGGTGCGGATCTGTGGACGGTGGCGTGCGGTGGCGGCGATTTCATTCGGGCGCAGATCAACGAGTTCGTAGAGGTTGCTGGAGAATTTTTCTCCGGTTGTGAAATTCCTGCTACAAACGTTGATCTGTGCATTTTTGGAGGAGTCAAGTCGCTGTAAAATCCCTGTAGTTCTTCTTGATTTTGCAGGAGTTGGGGTCTGAGTAAGACAGATCGAGACGAGAGCGCAAACCATTTACACACCACCCTCGATCTGAAGATGGCAGCGGACACACACGCTAAAGTTCAGATTTCCTTGGATCGATTAGAAAGAGAGGTGTCTGACCTCCGGGAAGAACTTTCTGATCTGAAGGAATTAAAGGCAGAAGTAAACCAACTGTGTACAGAAATGGTAACGATGCCCAGAGTAGAACAGAAATTAACAGAGATGAACGAGGGAATCTAGTAGACCCTGCAGCTGATTTTGCAGAATATGTCAGCAGCAAGCTCAAGTGGATCCCCACCGCAGGTATCAACACCAATTGGTATTAGTGCTCCTTCTGTGATACAATCTCCCATGGTCATTCCTGAAACAGTTAGAGCAGCTAGTCACATACCTGCTCCAACTATACCAGCTAAGTATGAAATCCCAAGTCCTCTAGTTACGACTCAAGGATAAGGATTGTCCACAGCAATTCCTTCAGGACCCCTATTTACAGATAGTAAAGTTTGTACAACTGACCACTTACAGCAAGCTCAGACACAACAGCAATTCAGAATGTCCATGGCAAGTAACAGTGCACATTTACAGCAGCATACTTTGGGATTTGCTGGTAACAGTCGATATTTTGCTCCTGTCATTGCTCCTTTGTAAACTCCACCACAAACTTACAATCCAATTACAGGACAATTTATCAATGCACCTCCTACCAGTACATTTCCAGTGTCAGGGAATACTCAGGCAGTGTATCAAGCAGGGGCTCAACTATTTGAAACACAAAGAAATCAATATGCTACTCAGTTGAGAGGTCCATCATATTTTGCAGAAGCTACTTTGAAAGGGCCCATATTAGAGATTCCTTTGTTCAGTGGAGAAGATCCCGTATGCTGGCTAATATCTTGTGAGAAATTCTTTGATATGACAGGGACACCATATGAACAATGGGTTAATCTAGCTACTGGTCACTTTCAAGGGAGAGCAGCCAACTGGTTGAAAAATATTTGTGTGCCATGGCAGATGGTCACTTGGCAACAATTTTGTAATATGGTTGCAGATAGATTTTGTGAAGCTATAGTACATGAAGCAGTGGAGATGTTGAAAAACATTCAGCAGACAACATCTATAGCAAATTACATTGACAATTTTGAAAAGTGTGTGGCTCTAGTCAAGAGAGATCATCCTTTCCTACAAGAAAATTTCTTACTCAGCTGTTTCATAGGAGGTTTGAGAGCTGACATAAACATGATGTGTGTGGCCAAAGGCCTACTGGAATTATTGAAGCCTACTGGTTTGCTAAAAATTATGAGAGAGCAGCAAATGCTAGGAAAACTCAACAGCAATATCAGTTCAGGCCAAGAGTAACAAGACCTGCTACATTCACAAACCCTCCTCCTCCTGTGCAAATACCCCATGTTCAGGTTATTGACAAAACACAGCATGTCCAAAATAGAGATACCAGAAATTGCTGGTATTGTAGGGAACCATGTTCCAAGCAACACAGATGCAAGATTGGCAAACCTTACATATCTTGCAGGAAGAAGATGATGAAGATACAATGCCAGTCCTAGAAGATCAGTTATCTCTTGATCAATCTTTTCACACTGCTCCCAATACTCCTGAACCCATACCTGGAGCAAAAGTGATGCAAATCTATTCAAATGCAGTGGAAGGAAGTTCTGGACCTAGTACTTTCTCTGTTATTATTCAGCTTGCTGGAAAAAGGCCAGTGGCATTAGTGGACAGTGGGTCTTCAGATACTTTTATGAGCAGCCAATTTGCCATAGACGGTAATTGTAATCAGAAATCAGTTACTCCTAGAAGTGTGGTAGTAGCTAGAGGAGGAAAACTCATTTCTGATAGCTACATTCCTGAAATGTAGTACAAAATTCAGAACTATACTTTTCAGTCTACTTTCAAAGTTCTTCCTCTGGTCAGTTATGAGATCATCTTAGGACCAGATTGGATTTTTCATCATAGTCCCATATACATGGACCCGATCAAAAGAATACTGGTAGTGACAAAACAGGGACACTCTGTGGTGTTGAAAGATCATACTCAAATGAAGGAACACGGCATGCTCTCAGCTGTCCAACTACAAAAGATGTTACAGAAGGATATCATGGGCTTTGTTTTTCATATATAAGCAACAAATCCTGAGGAAGCAATGGTGCCACCAGTTCCAGAATTTGTGAAAGAAATTTTACAGGATTATAAGGAAATATTCACTGAAAAGGAAGGACTTCCTCCATCTAGAGAATGTGATCATAGAATTGAGCTAAAACCAGGTGCTGCACCGCCAAACCTCAGGCCTAATATAGTACCTCATTATCAAAATGTAGCAATGGAGGAAATCATCATAGAGCTCATTAAAAAAGGGGAAATACAGCCAAGTATGAGTCCTTTTTCCTCTCCAGCTATCATGATCAGAAAAAGGGATGGTGGCTACAGATTGTGCATTGAATTCAGAGAGCTGAACTTGCTTACAATTAAAAACAAATTCCCAATGCATGTCATAGAAGACTTATTGGATGAGTTTTATGGAGGTAAAATATTTAGCAAGTTGGATATGAGATCTGGCTACGACCAGATAAGAATGGCTAAAGAAGATATTCCAAAAACAGCTTTCAAAACTCATATGGGACATTATGAATATGTGGTTAAGCCTTTTGGTCTGTCGTGTGCTCCTGCCACATTTCAAAATTTCATGAACTTATTGTTTGGACCTCACAAGAAATTTATCTTGGTGTTTTTTGATGATATATTGGTGTTCAGTAAAACAAAAGAGGAGCATATTGAGCATTTGAAGATTACTTTCCAGATTCTCAAGGAAAACAATCTCTCAGTTAAAATGTCCAAGTGTCAGTTTGCTACTCCCACCATTGCATATTTGGGACACATCATTTCTGCAGATGGAGTTGCTACAGATCCTGCAAAAAACATAGCAATTCTGCACTGACCTACTCCCACTACGGTAACCAAGCTAAGGGGTTTCCTAGGATTAATTGGCTACTATAGAAGATTTGGTAAAGATTATGGATAAATCTGCAGGCCTCTACATGATCTTCTGAAGAAAGATGCTTTTCTATGGGGTCCAGCACAAGAAAGTGCTTTTCACACTCTGAAAACTGTGATGACAACTTGCCCAGTTCTTACTTTACCTGATTTTTAGCACCCTTTTACTATTGAAGTTGATGCTTGTGGCTCAGGTATAGGAGCAGTTTTGATGCAAAGAGGGAACCCCATAGCTTTCTTCGGTCAAAGTCTGGGTCTTAAAGCTGCTGCTCAATCTGTGTATGAAAAAGAAGCAATGGCCATTCTAGAAAGTTTAAAGAAATGGAGACACTACATTCTAGGGAACAAGTTGATTATCAAAACTGATCAGCAAAGTCTCAAATACATGACCACTCAAAGGCTCACAGAAGGGATACAACACAAGCTATTGGTCAAATTATTGGAATTTGATTATGAGATTGAATACAAGAAAGGAAAGGAAAATGTGGTGGTAGATGCTTTATCTAGAAGAGATGTTAAAGATCAAGGCACATGTCATGCTATGACACAAGTAATTCTAGCCTGGGTGGAAGATATCAAGCTCAGCAATTTAGGAGATGCAGATAGTAATTCCTTATTACAGAAAGTTGTTGCAGATGTGTCCAACACACCGAATTTTTCCATGCAAGATGGATTGTTAAAATACAAAACAATGTTTTATGTGGGGACTGCAAATGGTTTCAGACAACAATTACTTCAAACCTTACATTCTTCAGCATTTGGTGGTCACTCAGGAGTAAAAGCAACTTATCACAGACTGGAAAGGAACTTCTATTGGCCTCACATGGGAAAAACAATAGAAGAATTTGTGAGCCAATGTCCAGTGTGTCAGGTGACAAAAATAGAGCATATTCACCCCCTGGTCTCTTGGACCCAATAGAAGTGGCTCCTATGGCTTGGGCTCATATATCATTGGATTTCATTGAAGCACTTCCAAAAGCACAGGGCAAGGAAGTAATTCTGGTATAGTAGTGGACAGATTATAAAAATATGCTCATTTTATTCCCTTGTCCCATCCCTACAACGTGCAATCAGTTTTCCAGGCACTAATGGATCATGTGATCAAATTACATGGTATTCCTCTGGTAATTATCTCTGATAGAGACAGAATTTTTACCAGCAAATTATACAAAGAAATCTTTGATGCTCTGGATGTGGAATTAAGGTTTAGTACCCACAAACAGATGGACAAACGGAGAGAGTAAATCAATGTCTGGAAGCATACTTGAGGGGCATGGTTTTTCAACAGCCCAAACAGTGGATCAAGTGGTTACCCTTAGCTGAACTATTGTATAACACTTCATATCACACCTCATTGAAATGCACACCATTTGAAGCTCTCTATGGCTATAAACCCCCATAAATCTGTGAGTTATCTATCCCCAATACCTTGTCCTCTGAGGCAAAAATCACCTTGAAAAGCAGAGAACAGATGATGCAAAAACTCAAGGAAAATTTATTGCAAGCTCAGAACAGGATTAAATATTATGCTGACATGAAAAGGACAGAGAGACATTTTGAAATTGGAGACATGGTCTATCTCAAAGTACAACCATACAGAAAAAATGCCTTTGGTCTGAGAGGATCACTCAAACTAAGATCAAAGTTATATGGTCCTTTCAAAGTTCTACAGAAAGTGGGGAATGTTTCCTACAAATTACATTTGCCATAGGGATCTGATATCCATCCAGTTTTCCATGTGAGCCAACTGAAGAAGCATATTGGTCATCGTGTTATCCCCCTGCCTCATGTTCCTTTGGTAACTCTTGAAGGTTATGTCAAAACATACCCAGTTGCTGTTCTGGATAGACGTATCATCCAGAGAAACAAGCAGCCTGTTGGCCAATGTTTAGCCTAGTGGGAAAGTCTAGCGCCAGATGATGCTACGTGGGAAGATGCAACCTTCTTGAACAATCATTTTCTAGGGCATAAACTCTTTCACCTTGAGGAAAAGGCGATTCTCAAGAGGGCGGCATTGTCAGGACCATGACCATGCCTGACAGGAGTTCCAAGTATGAAGAACGAGCAAGCTACACTAAAGAGAAGACATCTCAACCAGATTCAGAAGAAGAACGGTGAGGATCGGCCGATACCGCTTCAGGCAACCACGGACGGCCCAAATGATCGAGATCGCCAGTTACCACTGTTCCTCGTCAAGCTCCTGTCATTTCTGGGGTTTAACCCACTGTAATTCACTCCGGTGAAATCTTGTAATATAAGCTCGACTCACCAAAGGAAAAGGGGAGAAGGAAGAATCATTTAGCTTATCCTAGTCTAGCCTAGGGTTCGTCCTCTTCGTGTACCTGTACTACACCCAATTCGGGGTCTCTGAGAGTGAAATCAACCCCAAATTCAAGCCGATCAGTGAAATTCTTGCATAAATTTGTTCGATCCCCTACCGGGGCGTCACACTGTTCTAGAAGAAATCCGTTGATCCCGTTTCTTCTTCCTCCCTTTCTCCAGATCGAGATAGTCAGGTTTGTCTCTTTTCTCTCGCTTTTCTCCAATCCAGATGCAAGCACGTCGTCGTCACCGTCGCCGATGCTGCTGCAATCGATACACCCCACGCTGTCGCTGATGCTACTGCAGGCCGGAGCACCGCATACTACTATTTGCTACAAGCACCATCGGTGATGTTGTGTTGGGTTCATCATAGTTGCAATGTTTCCATCCTCTCCATGGTTGCAGCTGCAAACAAGAGTAGGGAACGACGCCGGCCGCCACAACATGTTATTATTGCAAGCCGGAGGAGAGCGACGCTGGCCACCAGTGTTGCAAGGCTCTTGCACGCACCGACACTCACGAGGCGATGGTCGTGATGGGTAGCAACACCGGCGATGTTTGCATGGCAACAACTTTTGCAACATAGGTGATGTTATGCTGCGAGGACTTTGCAATGTGCGTCAACTGCAACACTGGCAATGTTGCGACGACGCATCAAGACTTTCCAATGCAGGTGATATTGCGGGTGCAACAACGGCAACACTGGCGATGTTGTGACACTGGCTTTGCAACGACGGCCATGTCGCGGGTGTGACACCTGCAACGTTGGCGATGCTGCGACGACTGCAGCAGCCGATGGCATTGCGCAACGGTGACTGCAATATCAACGTTGTTGCAAGGAATTCGACCCGATCGAACGATTGTGCACGGACATATCGGATGACTGGGAGGGTGGTGATACGTCTTCGTCATATCTACTTTTCCAAACACTTTTGCTCTTGTTTTGACCCCTAATTTGCATGATTTGAATGGAACTAACCCGGACTGACGCTGTTTTCAGCAGAATTACCATGGTGTTGTTTTTTGTGCAGAAATAAAAGTTCTTAGAATTGGATGAAACCTTTTCGAGATTTTTTATGGAATAAATAAAAAATACTGGAACCAAGACCCACTGGAGGGGGGCCACCCAGTGCCCACGAGGCACCAGGGCGCGCCATCCCCCCAGGCGTGCCCTGGTGGTTCGTGGGGCCCATGTGGCTCCGCTGACCCTAATCTCTGGCCTATAAATTCACAATTCCAGAGAAAAAAATAAGAGAGGAAGTTTTATTGCATTTCACGATACGGAGCCGCCGCCACCTCCTGTTCTTCATCGGGAGGCCAGATCTGGAGTCCGTTTGGGGCTCCGGAGAGGGGGATCTTCCGGCATCGTCATCATCAACCATCCTTCATCACCAATTTCATGATGCTCACCGCCGGGAGTGAGTAATTCCTTCATAGGCTTGCTGGACGGCGATGAGTTGGATGAGATTTATCATGTAATCGAGTTAGTTTGGTTAGGGCTTGATCCCTAGTATCCACTATGTTCTGAGATTGATGTTGCTATGACTTTGCTATGCTTAATGCTTGTCACTAGGGCCCGAGTGCCATGATTCCAGATCTGAACCCTTTATGTTTTCATGAATATATTTGTGTTCTTGATCCGATCTTGCAAGTTATACGCACCTGCTATGTGTTATGATCCGCATACCCCAAGCTGACAATAATTGGGATTTTTTCCGGTGATTGCCATAGTTTGAGGAGTTCATGTATTCACTAAGTGCTAATGCTCTGTTCCGGTTCTCTATTAAAATGAGGCCTTAATATCCCTTAGTTTCCTTATGGACCCCACTGCCACGGGAGGGTAGCACAAAAGATGTCATGCAAGTTCTTATCACAAGCACGTATGACTATATACGGAATACATGCCTACATTACATTGATGAATTGGAGCTAGTTCTGTGTCGCCCTAGGTTATGACTGTTACATGATGAATGTTATCCAACATAATCACCGATCCAATGCCTACGAGTTTTTCACATATTGTTCTTTGCTAAGTTACTACTGTTGCTACTGCTGTCACAATCGCTACAAAACTATTGCTGTTACCGTTACTGCTACTGTTACTATTATTGCTACTTTCATCAAACTATCATAATACTGTGCTACTGATCACTCTGTTACAGATATTTAGTCTCCAGGTGTGGTTGAATTGACAACTCAACTGCTAATACTTGCAAATATTCTTTGGCTCCCCTTGTGTCGAATCAATAAATTTGGGTTGAATACTCTACCCTCAAAAACTGTTGCGATCCCCTATACTTGTGGGTTATCAAGACCTTTTTCTGGCGCCGTTGCTGGGGAGCATAGCTTTATTTGCTGAGTCACTTGGGATTTATATCTGTTGATCACTATGAAGAATCTGAAAGACGCTAAGACCAAGATCGTTCCCTCTAAGACGAGGGGAGGTAAGGAACTGCCATCTAGCTCAGCACTTGATTCACCTTCTGTTTTGAGTAAACTTGCAACACCACCACATGCTATTAATTCTGATATGTCACAAGTTATTAATGATACCACTTCTGCTATGAATGATACTCATGATGATGCTAGTACTATGCTTGATAATGCTGTGCCACTTGGTGAATTTCTTAGTGAACAAATTGCTAAAGTTAAAGAAATTGAAAATGTTGAAACTCTTGAGAATTATGATTCACCTATTATGCCTAGCTCTCCTTCTAGAGCTGAAACACCTGATGAACATTGCTTTGATAGGGAGACGGCTAGAGCCATTCTTGCTTGTAATGATAGACATGAAGTTATAAAACTGCTTGCTGATATGAAAGAAAAATCTATGAGGGAGAGAATGAAATATGATCCTAAGTTTGCTACTACTCCTATATTTGTTACTGATAAGGATTATGAATTCTCTATCGATCCTGAGTTAATTACTTTGGTTGAATCTGATCCTTTCCATGGTTATGAAACTAAAACCGTTGTGGCACATCTTACTAAATTAAATGATATAGCCACCCTATTTGCTCACGAGAAAAAAATTCGCTATTATTATATTCTTAAGTTGTTTCCTTTCTCATTAAAGGGTGATGCTAAAGAATGGTATAATACTCTTGCTCCTGGATGTGTGCGTAGTCCCCAGGATATGATCTAGTACTTCTCTGAAAAATATTTTCCTGCTCATAAGAAACAAGCTGCTTTACAGGAAATATTTAACTTTGTACAAATTGAAGAAGAGAATCTCCCTCAAGCTTGGGGGAGGCTTCTCCAATTACTTAATGCTTTACCTGATCATCCTCTTAAGAAGAATGAAATACTTTATATCTTCTATAATGGACTAACCGATGCTTCTAGGGACTACCTAGATAGTTGTGCGAGTTGTGTTTTTAGGGAATGGACTATTGAACAAGCTGAGGAATTATTGAATAATATATTGAAGAATGATAATGATTGGACACTTCATGAACCACCGCCCAAACCCACTCCGAAGAAGAGGGGTATTTTATATCTCAGTCCTGAAGATATGAAAGAAGCAAAATGTATGAAGGAAAAAGGTATTAAAGCTGAAGATGTTAATAATTTACCACCTATTGAAGAAATACATGGTCTTGACACACCACCATAGGTAGTAGATGTAAATTCTCTTATAAAATTTGATGAAGGTGATATTCCTTATAACAAACCTCCTAGTCAATGCTTGTATGAATTTGACAATTATATTATTAAGCAGGATCATTTCCATGCAAATGTTATGAAAGAGTTGAAACGAAATGCCTACATGATTGATCGCTTGAGTGACTTGTTATTTAGAATTGCTAATGATGTTAAAGGTGTGAGTAAACATGCATCTATGGTTCAAACTCAATTAGAACAAGTTGCTAAATCTCAAAGTGAATTGCTCAATGAAATGAATAACAATATGAATGACCATACTGTTAGAGTAATGACTAGAGGAGGTAGAATGACTCAGGAGCCACTTTATCCTGAAGGTCACCCAAAAAGAATTGAACAAGATTCTCAAAGAATTAATGTTGATGCACCTAGTCCATCTAAAAAGAAAAAGAAAAAGAAAAATGATACGACTTTGCATACTTCTAGTGAACCCGAGGTAGAAAAACCCTTGGAGGATAGTAATGATGTTTTTATTTCTGATGCTGAAACACAATCTGGTAATGAACAACCGCCCGATGATAATAATAATGATGATGCTCATGTGGATACCCAACCAGATAATGATAAAGAACCGGATAATGATGTTGAAATAGAACCCGCTGTTGATCTTGATAACCCACCTTCTAAAAATAAACGTTATGATAAAAGAGACTTTGTTGCTAGGAAACATGGTAAAGAAAGAGAACCATGGGTTCAAAAACCCATGCCCTTTCCTCCTAAACCATCTAAGAAAAAGGATGAGGAAGAATTTGAACGCTTTGCTGAAATGTTTAGGCCAGTCTTTTTGCGTACTCGTTTGACTGATATTTTAAAAATGGCCCCTTTTGATAAATACATGAAAGACATTGTCACAAATAAAAGAAAGATACCTAAAGCTGAAATTTCCACCATGCTTGCAAATTATTCTTTTAAGGATGGAGTACCTAAGAAACTAAGAGATCCAGGAATACCAACTATACCATGCTCCATTAAAAGAAATTATGTCAAAACTGCTTTGTGTGATTTAGGAGCCGGTGTTAGTGTTATGCCTTTCTCTTTATATAAAAGACTTGATTTGAATAAACTCACTCCCACTGAAATATCATTGAAAATGGCTGACAAATCAACTGCCATACCTATCGGTGTTTGTGAGGATGTGCCCGTTGTAGTTGCAAATGTTACTATTCTAACAGACTTTGTTATACTTGATATGCCCGAGGATGACAACATGTCGATTATCCTTGGTAGACCCTTTTTTAATACTGCAGGGGCTGTTATTGATTGCAACAAAAGCAAGGTCACTTTTCATATCAATGGTAATGAGCATACGGTGCACTTTCTGAAGAAACAATTTCAAGTAAATGGTATTCATATTATTGAAAAGACTCCGACAATTACTATTGGAAGTTTTCAATTCCCTCTTCCTACTGTTAAAAGGAAATATGAAACTCTTATTATCGGGGAGATGCATATCCCCGCTGAGGTAACTTAGTGTTATACGAAAGTTCTTCGGTTTCATGTTACTCGGAAATGGTTTGTTAATAAGACTTGATCAATCTTATTAATGGATTCTTTTTTAGGGGCATGAGGTCGATGAATTTAGTAAGCACAACCTTCTGTACCCACTTTTTGTTTTCTGTTATTTTTAGTTAAATGCAATAAAATGCCATGATTATCCTGTTTTCTGAATTATCCATGCAATAAAAAAGTGCTCAGAAATAAAAGTGCTCAGAATGCAATAAAATTTTGATATGAATTTTTATATAATATTTAAGAATTTTTGGCACTGGAAACATACCAGGGGGGTGCCCCAGGTGCCCATGAGGCACCAGGGCGCGCCACCCCCCTAGCGCGCCCAGGTGGCTTGCGGGCCCCACAGGGACCCCCTCACTTATCCCTTCAGCCCACTTCGTCTCTTACCTCTAGCAAAAATTCCTGGTAGCTCTCTCTCTCTCGTGTTCTTGCTCATAAACCTGAAATTTTCGATCTCTTTGCTCAGAGCTCCATTTCCGAAACTGTTTTGGAAGATTGCTCCTTGGTATGTGACTCCTCCATTGCTCCAATTAGTTTTTGCTCTAGTGGATTATATTTTGCATAATTAGCTGCTCTTGGTGCTACTGAAAATGAGCTTGCATGTTGAATTCTTTGAGTTCCAAGTAGTTTGAATGCTTGATATAGCCTCTAGACATCCATATGAGTAGCTGCTATCAATCTTGTGAAGTTTTATTGATATCATTTTGTGGCCCAAAATTTTTCAGAAAATTGTTCTTAGGAAAATGAACTTCTTCCGGAGGAGTTCTTCGAGGAGGAGGTCCTCGGAAGCGTCATCAAGTGAAAGCTCGGCACGCCAATCATATGAGGAACCAAGGGCAAGTTCAGTGCGAGGTGCCGAAGCAAAATCGTGTCGATGGCCGTGCAACGAGTTCATGCTGGGTGCAGGCATCAAGGAGGAATTTGACCAATATATTCACAATGCCGAGCTCTTCGCCTTTATCGCAGATAAGCCACCACAACATTACAACCTCACTCAATCATTCACTCAAAACTTTGATTATCATCCGCGCACTTCTAGAGTTTTATTTCACCTCTATGACAAATCCTATAATATGTCTCTAGAAGAATTCTGTGATGCATGCAAAATTCCATATTGGGGTTCGTTAGATGAACCACAAAAATCTGATTATGAGTTGTTTCTCAATAGCCTTTGCAACGGTGAGGATAGGGGAGTCACGCAGGCCAGAATAATTAGCATTCACTTTCCCGCTATTCGGTATTTTGTGCTTTTTAATGGTAAATGCGTTGTTGGTAAGCAAGACTGCAGTGCACTTTGTGCCCCTGATCTGAGTCTTATTCATACAGCTTTGACTGGTAGCAAGCTTTATAATCTTGGGGCTATTGTTGCACGTAGGCTGCAGCGTAATGCGGGTAATGGTGATTTGTATGGAGGAATTTATGCCTCCCGCTTAGCTGCAAAGTTAGGGGTGTCGCCCAAATTCAATGATCCCCTCTTGCCTTATAAATATTTGAATTTCGAAACAATGCGAGAACATAGGTTTTTAAAACGCAACGCATAGGGTTATGAATATAACTTAGTTTTTAATAAATATCACTCTGTGTATGTTGTTTTGCCTACTCCTGCCCTCTTTGATTTTCAGAACAAACAGAGATATTTTTTATTGGAGAGTGAGGTGCACGAGTACAATGCGGCGGCTCAGAACGCCTCTACGAGCTACCATTTCAATTATTATCTGGGACAGCCATGGCAGTGAACCAAGCTAGGCAAAAGCCTAAGCTTGGGGGAGTACGTATCTCTCACCGACATTACATTCATGCTCACACTTTTCATTCCAGTTGTCGGTGTTCATACTTTTTCATTGTATAATCCATGCTAGTTTTATTTTCTCGCTTTCTTCTAGTATGTTTGAAAAACTTGAGAGAATCCAAAAACATTTCTCGCTTCTTTTTGGTTTTTCTTTCTAGTTTAATTAGTCGTAGTTTCGTAGTAGTAAAAGAAAATCCAAAAAGATTTCCTGTTTCTTCTTTTACTTGTTAGGAGCTTTCCCGTGTAAATAGTTTTTCTCGTTTTTCGTTTTCTTCTTTATTTCGTTTTCTTTAGAAAAACTAAAAACTCCAAAAATATTTCTGTGTGTTTCTCTGAAATTCTTTTCTTTTGTTGAGTCATTGTAAGGAGAAGACCACGATGAAAATGTTGAGTGGCTCTCATATGCATTGTTGTTGATCTAATAAAGAGCCCATTTTACCTTGTCTTCTCCTTTGAATAAAATGCTTGCAGATTCCAGCTTAGTCCACGACACGCTTGCACTATTTTTATTTTCATATCATTCGGTCATGCGAGTAAAAGGCAATAACGACAATGATTTGATGAAGTGACTGTGGCAAGGAAAAGCGGGTATGAACTCAACTTGTTCTTTGTTTCTGTAAATATGTTTAACTCAGTATCCATGATTCAGCATGTTATGATTAAACATGTCTATGATGACAATTAGAGATTATAGTTGCCCATTCCATACTTAAGTAGTTAGGAGTGGATAATGATTTATCTTGGGTGTCAACATGCATTAAAATGTTCATGATGTAGTATGATGATATGGTATCCTCCTCCGAATGTTTCGAGTGGCTTGACTTGGCACATGTTCACGCATGTAGTTGATTCAAAACCAACATAGCCTCCACGATATTTATGTTCATGGTTCTTATATCCTACTCATGCTAGTATTCAATGTTGATTATTCATAATGCATGATTATGACCGTTTTCGCTCTCTAGCTGGTCGCTTCTCAACCTATTTGCTAGCCTTCGCCTGTACTAAGCGGGAATACTGCTTGTGCATCAAAACCTTTAAACCAAAGTTATTCCAGATGAGTCCACTATATCTACCTATATGCGGTATTACTCTGCCGTTCTAAGTAAATTTACATGTGCCACCTCTAAATATTCAAATGAACATCTGTTTTGTGTGCCCGTACCGCTCATGGAGCGACAGGGGGCGGTCAGTATCTTCCATGCTAAGCGGGTTATTCTCATGACGAGTGTTTATTCACTTGTCCTTGCACGAGAGGGGCTGGTAATCGGGATGCCCAGTCCCATTATTAAAATTGTAAAATAATAAAATAAACTCCCCCGGAAAGTTGTTGGTATATGGAGGGCACCCGAGGATTCGGCTAGCCATGGCTTGTGTTTGTTGGTGGAGGGGGATTAAACTTTACTTTACCGCATGGGAACCGCCGCTAATGTGTTTAGCATGGAAGATATTGAAAACTCTCGGTCGTGACGTTGACAGGAAAGGCATACCTCCAAAAAATTTATTTATCTCTGATTTAAGCTTCGAGCTCTGGCACCTTTGCAAGTCCATGCTTCCCTCTGCGAAGGGCCTATCTATTAACTTTTATTGTTGAGTCATCACCTTCTCAAATAAGCACCAGTCCTGAGAGCACTATTGTCATTCTCATGCGTTGTGAATAGTTAATGTTGTGTGCATCATGACTGGATCTCTTCTACCATGAATTACAATGTTTAGTCGCTGCTTGAACTTTGGAGGTGCTCTGCATTTATGTTTTGCGGTCTCAGAAAGGGCTAGCGAGATACCATGTTGTCATATTATATCATGATCGTTTTGACAAAGTGTTGGCATTTGAGATATCTTATTATTGCTCGCTAGTTGATTATGCCATTGATACGAGTGAATATAATTTCTAAGAGTTATCATTTGCATGGTTAATTATAATCTTTGCTAAAAACTTGGGTACTATTTAAGCATATATATAGATACAAGAACAAAAGAGTTTGTAAAAGTTTTTCTTTATCACTTTTAGTTTGTCAACTGAATTTCTTGAGGACAAGCAATGAGTTAAGCTTGGGGGAGTTTATACGTCTCCGTCGTATCTACTTTTCCAAACACTTTTTCTCTTGTTTTGGCCCCTAATTTGCATGATTTGAATGGAACTAACCCGGACTGACGCTGTTTTCAGCAGAATTACCATGGTGTTGTTTTTTTGTGCAGAAATAAAAGTTCTTGGAATTGGATGAAACTTTTTGGAGATTTTTTATGGAATAAATAAAAAATACTGGAACCAAGACCGACTGGAGGGGGGCCACCGAGTGCCCACGAGGCACCATGGCGCGCCACCCCCCCAGGCGCGCCCTGGTGGCTCATGGGGCCCACGTGGCTCCGCTGACCCTAATCTCTGGCCTATAAATTCACAATTCCAGAGAAAAAAATATGAGAGGAAGTTTTATTGCGTTTCACGATACGGAGCTGCCGCCACCTCCTGTTCTTCATTGGGAGGCCAGATCTGGAGTCCGTTTGGGGCTCCGGAGAGGGGGGGGGGGTGGGTCTTCCGGCATCGTCATCATCAACCATCCTTCATCACCAATTTCATGATGCTCACCGCCGGGAGTGAGTAATTCCTTCGTAGGCTTGTTGGATGGTGATGAGTTGGATGAGATTTATCATGTAATCGAGTTAGTTTTGTTAGGGCTTGATCCCTAGTATCCACTATGTTCTGAGATTGATGTTGCTATGACTTTGCTATGCTTAATGCTTGTCACTAGGGCCCGAGTGCCATGATTCTAGATCTGAACCCTTTATGTTTTCCTGAATATATTTGTGTTCTTGATCCGATCTTGCAAGTTATACACACCTGCTATATGTTATGATCCGCATACCCCAAGGTGACAATAATTGGGATTCTTTCTGGTGATTGCCATAGTTTGAGGAGTTCATGTATTCACTAAGTGCTAATACTTTGTTTCGGTTCTCTATTAAAAGGAGGCCTTAATATCCCTTAGTTTCCTTATGGACCCCGCTGCCATGGGAGGGTAGGACAAAAGATGTCATGCAAGTTCTTATCGCAAGCACGTATGACTATATACGTAATACATGCCTACATTACATTGATGAATTGGAGCTAGTTCTGTGTCGCCCTAGGTTATGACTGTTACATGATGAATGTTATCCAACATAATCACCGATCCAATGACTACGAGTTTTTCACATATTGTTCTTTGCTAAGTTACTACTGTTGCTACTGCTGTCACAATCGCTACAAAACTATTGCTGTTACCGTTACTGCTACTGTTACTATTATTGCTACTGCTATCAAACTATCATACTACTGTGCTACTGATCACTCTACTGCAGATATTTAGTCTCCAGGTGTGGTTGAATTGACAACTCAACTGCTAATACTTGCAAATAGTCATTGGCTCCCCTTGTGTCGAATCAATAAATTTGGATTGAATACTCTACCCTCGAAAACTGTTGCGATCCCCTATACTTGTGGGTTAGCAGTGGCTGATAACTAACAGTTATCACCTGATCGACGTGTAGCACACGTCAAGGCCCACACAGTGGGCCAAACATGTGCGTTCGATCAGCGATCAAGCTCCAGTCCTCCTCCAGCTAGGCGACCAGGTGATACGTCTCCAACGTATCTATAACTTTTGATTGTTCCATGCTATTAAAGTATCAATCTTGGCTGTTTTTATATGCAATTATATGCAATTATATATCATTTTTTGGGACTAACCTATTAACCTACTGCCCACTGCCAGTTGCTGTTTTCTGCTTGTTTTTGGTTTTTCAGGAAATCAGTACCAAACGAAGTCCAAATGCCACGAAACTTTTTGGATATTTTTTTTGGACAAAAGAGACCCTGGAGACTTGGAGAGGAGGCCAGAAGGTTCACGAAGCCTCCACAAGGCAACAGGGCGCGACCCCCGGGGGGGCGCCTTGATGCCTTGTGGGGCCCTCGTGGCTCCGTTTGACCTAATTCCACTTCTATAAATTCTCAAATATTCGGAAACCAACAGAGAGCCACCCCGAATAACTCTTACGCTGCCGCAAGCCTCTGTTCTTCCGCGATCCCATCTGGAGGCCTTTTCTGGTACTCTGCCGGAAGGGGAATCGATCGCGGAGGGCTTCTACATCAACCTTGCTGCACTTCCGATGATGTGTGAGTAGTTTACCATAGACCTACGGGTCCATAGCTAGTAGCTAGATGGCTTCTCCTCTCTCTTTGATCTTCAATACCATGTTCTCCTCGATGTTCTTGGAGTTCTATCCGATGTAATCTTCTTTTGCGGTGTGTTTGTTGGGATCCGACGAATTGTGAGTTTATGATCAGATTATTCATGAGAAATATTTAAGTCTTCTCTGAACTCTTTTATGCATGATTATTATAGATTTGTATTTCTCTCCAATCTATCGATTTGGTTTGGCCAACTAGATTGGTTTATCTTGCAATGGGAGAGGTGCTTTGTGATGGGTTCAATGTTGCGGTGCTCAATCCCAGTGACAGAAAGGGACATGACACGTATTTGTATTGTTGCCATTAAGGATAAACAGATGGGGTTTAATCATATTGCTTGAGTTTACTTTGTCTACATCATGTCATCTTGCTTAAGGCGTTACTCTGTTTCATACTTAATACCCTAGATGCATGCTAGATAGCGGTCGATGGGTGGAGTAATAGTAGTAGATGCAGGCAGGAGTCGGTCTACTTGTCTCGGACGTGATGCCTATATACATGATCATTGCCATGAATCCGTCATAATTATTTGCTTTTCTATCAATTGCCCAATAGTAATTTGGTTACCCACCGTATGCTATGTGTTCGAGAGAGAAGTCTCTAGTGAAAACTATGGCCCCCGGGTCTACTTCTATCATATATTAAAATCAAAAATACCTTGCTACAATTTATTTACTTTTATTTTATTTAGTATTTTAGTTTATCTATCTATCACTATCAGAATTAATCCTTGCAAATAACCGCTAAGAGGATTGACAACCCTCTTATTTTCGTTGGGTGCAAGTGTTTGCTTTTGTGTGTGCAGATGCGTTTAACGGGATTTTGCTTGGTTCTCCTACTAGATTGATAACCTTGGTTCTTAACTGAGGGAAATACTTATCTCTACTATACTGCATCATCCTCTCCTCTTCGGGGAAATACCAACGCAGTCTACAAGTAGCAGGAAGAATTTCTAGCGCCGTTGCCGGGGAGACATCATCAAAACTACCAAGTACCTTCGCACAAACTATCATCCACTTGCATTTATTTTATTTTCCTTTTTATTTGCATTTTCCTCTCATTTTCATCTCCCCCACATCTAATTTTTTTTACAAAAACACAAAAATATGTTTTTGCTTGTTTGTTAGTTTGCTTGCTTTGCTCGAAATCGTTATCATGTCTAAACTTGAGAAAGTTGTGGTTGAAAGTGCTAGCGAGGATAGTGGTAGTGAATCTCTTGGGGAGAAAACTCACCCTTTTGATCTTAATCATGACCCTCCTGAGATTGACCCCCCCCCACTAATTTTAAGACTAAAGTTTATGATGTGGGAAGTGGTAATATTATCGGGAAGAACATTATTCAGGAATTCTTTAATTGCGCGGGAGTTATACCAATAATTAGTGGATCTATTATTGATAAAACAAATTGTTATGTGGATGCTATTGCCATGCTTGTGGTTAAATTAGAAAGAATTTTTTTGCATATCCACCCCGCCTTACAAAAGATATTTTATGAGCTTCCGAACATCCATGACCCTAGGGCTAAGAAAATTGCCACTATAATCCTTATGCATGAATTTGATTATGTAATCCGAGAAGCTAGGGATATTTTTTCCTTTTATAAAATTGATTTTGAGCATCCTCCTATAGAGGAAATTCTTCATGATAAAGATACTATTCATAGGTTGGAATCTAAAGATTACTTTGCTTATGGTGAGAATATTAGAAGGAGAGTTCCATATGCCGAAATAATTAAAACTATGTACCAGCATGCTTGTGATAAATTTGAGTGGGTTACTAAAGGAATTGATGAGGGATTTAGTGAAGAATGGTTTGAGGGTACGGGTAGAGATCCTATTGATGATGAGATACATGTTTTGTATGAGGATGTTTATGGTGATGATCTTGAGTTTGAAGTTATGAATGTTAAAGTTACCAATCAAAGCCCCTTCAATTACCTAAGCTCACCTACTAGAAATGAAGAGCATGAGATTAGAGAATTAATGAGAAAAGTTTTGGAAGATTTAATTAAAAAGGACATGGAAACCAAGAATGATAACACTTGAAACTATGCATTATGCCTAGCTAGGGGCATAAAACAATAGCGCTTGTTGGGAGGCAACCCAATGAATAAAATAAAATTTGTTGTTTTACCTTCTGTTTTTGTGTGTTTACACAATTATAGCCTTTGTTATGATTGTGTTTTTATCTTTTAATTAGTGTTTGTGCCAAGTAGTGCCTTTGGGATGATTTGGAAGATAGTATGATTGATGCTGTTGGAAAACAGAAAGTTTTGCGTCCAGTGCTGGAATTTCGATTTTTTTGCTGGAGCATGATAAAATTCTGAATTTTTTACACAGTGTTGATATATGAATTTCCCATGTTTTCCTAATTATACAGATTTTTTGGAGTTACAGAAGTATGGCTTTTAAATAGATCTTTACAGACTGTTCTGTTTTAGACAGATTCTGTTTTTGTTGCATAGTTTGCTTATTTTGATGAATCTATGAATCGTATCGGGGGGGGTATGAGTCATGGAGAAGTTGGAGTACAGTAGCATTATGCCAATATTAAATATGAATCAATTTACAACAGTACCTAAAGTTTAAGATTTGTTTGTTGTACTAACGGATATCACGAGGTTTCTGTTGAGTTTTGTGCGCTGAAGTTTTCAAGTTTTGGGTGAGACTACGATGGATAAAGGAATAAGGAGTGGCAAGAGCCTAAGCTTGGGGATTCCTAAGGCACCCCAAGGTAATTTTCAAGGAAGACTCAAGCGTCTAAGCTTGGGGATGCCCCGGAAGGCATCCCCTCTTTCGTCTACAATCTATCGGTAACTCACTTGGAGCTATATTTTTATTCATCACATGATATGTGTTTTGCTTGGAGCGTCTTGTGATATAGTTTGTTTGCTTTTGTTTGTCTTTTAGTTTGTCACAATCATCTTTGTTGAACACACCTTTTTGAGAGGGACACACATTATTCGTGATTTGCTAGAATACTCTATGTGCTTCACTTATATCTTTTGAGCTAGGCAGTTGCTCTAGTGCTTCACTTATATCTTTTAGAGCACGGCGATGGTTATATTTTAAAGAAATAGTTGCACTCTCATGCTTCACTTATATCTTTTTGAGAGTCTAATGAATAGCAATGGTAATATGCACGGGTTATGAATTTGGTCCTAATATGATAAGTATTCAAGAGGGATATAATAAAAACTTTCATGTAGATCACTGAATATGATAAGTTTGATTCCTTGCAATAGTTTTGCGATATTAAGATGGTAATATGTGGGAGGTGCTAGTAGATAATTGTGGTTTAGTAAGAATATTGGTGTTAAGGTTTGTGATTCCCGAAGCATGCACGTATGATCTGTCGTTATGCTAAGAAGTTGGAGCATGATTTATTCTTGATTGTCTACCTTATGAGTGGCGGTTGGGGACGAGCGATGGTCTTTTCCTACCAATCTATCCCCCTAGGGGCATGCGTAGTAGTACTTTGCTTCGAGGGCTAATAAACTTTCGCAATAAGTATGTGAGTTCTTTATGACTAATGTGAGTCCATGGATTGTACGCACTCTCACCTTTCCGCAATTTGCTAGCCTCTTCGGTACCGTGTATTGCCCTTTCTCACATCGAGAGTTGGTGCAAACTTCGCCGGTGCATCCAAACCCCGTGATATGATACACTCTATCACACATAAGCCTCTTTATGTCTTACTCAAAACAGCCAGCATACCTACCTATCATGGCATTTCCATAGCCATTCCGAGATATATTGCCATGCAACTTCCACCGTTCCATTTTTATGACACACATCATCATTGTCATATTGCTTTGCATGATCATATAGCTGACATAGTATTTGTGGCTCAGCCACCGTTCAACATTTTTTATACATGTTACGCTAGTATCATTGCACATCCTGGTACACCGCCAGAGGCATTCATATAGAGTCATATTTTTGTTCTAATTTCAAGTTGTAATTTTCTTTTGAGTTGTAAGTAAATAGAAATATGATGATCATAATTATTAGAGCATTGTCCCAGTGAGGGAAAAAAAAGAACCCACGAAAAAAAGAGAAAAAGAGAGAAGGGGCAGTGTTACTATCCTTTTCCATACTTGTGCTTCAAAGTAGCACCATGTTTTTCATATAGAGAGTCTCCTGTTTAGTCACTTTCATATACTAGTGGGAATTTTTTATTATAGAATTTGGCTTGTATATTCCGATGATAGGCTTTCTCAAATGCCCGAGGTCTTCATGAGCAAGCAAGTTGGATGCACACCCACTTAGTTTTCATGTTGAGCTTTCATACACTTATAGCTCTTAGTGCATCCGTTGCATGGCAATCCCTACTCCTCGCATTGACATCAATTGATGGGCATCTCCATAGACCGTTGATTAGCCTCGTCGATGTGAGACTATCTTCTTATTTTTGACTTCCCCTTATGAATCTCTACCACCACACTCTATTCCACCCATAGTGCTATATCCATGGCTTGCGCTCATGTATTGCGTGGGGGTTGAAAAAGCTGAAGCGCGTTAAAAAGTATGAACCAATTGCTCGGCTTATCATCGGGGTAGTGCATGATAAATATTTTGTGTTAAGAAGATAGAGCATGACAGGATTATATGATTTTGTAGGGATAACTTTCTATAGCATTTTTATTTTGAAAGACATGATTGCTTATTAGTATGCCTGAGTATTGATGTCTTTATATCAAACTATAGACTATTGCTTTGAATCATTCGGATCTTATTATTCATACCGTAAGAGAGAGATTACATGATAAAACATGTTAGGTAGCATTCCACATAAAAATTCTGTTTTTATCATTTACCTACTCGAGGACGAGCAGGAATTAAGCTTGGGGATGCTTGATACGTCTCGAACGTATTTATAATTTTTGATTGTTCTATGCTATTATAGTATCAATCTTGGATGTTTTTATATGCAATTATATATCATTTTTTGGGACTAACCTATTAACCTAGTGCCCAGTGCCAGTTGCTGTTTTCTGCTTGTTTTTGGTTTTTCAGGAAATCAGTACCAAACGAAGTCCAAATGCCTCGAAACTTTTTGGAGATTTTTTTCTGGACAAAAGAGACCCTGGAGACTTGGAGAGGAGGCCAGAAGGTTCACGAAGCCTCCACAAGGCAACAGGGCGCGGCCCTAGGGGGGCGTGCCCTGATGCCTTGTGGGGCCCTCGTGGCTCTGTTTGACATAATTCCACTTTTATAAATTCTCAAATATTTGGAAACCAACTGAGAGCCACCCCGAATAACTTTTACGCCGCTGCAAGCCTCTGTTCTTCCGCGATCCCATCTGGAGGCCTTTTCTGGTACTCTGCCGGAGGGGGAATCGATCACGGTGGGCTTCTACATCAACCTTGCTGCCCTTCCGATGATGTGTGAGTAGTTTACCACAGACCTACGGGTCCATAGCTAGTACCTAGATGGCTTCTTCTCTCTCTTTGATCTTCAATACCATGTTCTCCTCGATGTTCTTAGAGTTCTATCCGATGTAATCTTCTTTTACGGTGTGTTTGTTGGGATCCGATGAATTGTGAGTTTATGATCAAATTATTCATGAGAAATATTTTAGTCTTCTTTGAACTCTTTTATGCATGATTATTATTGCTTTGTATTTCTCTCCGATCTATCGATTTGGTTTGGCCAACTAGATTGGTTTATCTTGCAATGGGAGAGGTGCTTTGTGATGGGTTCAATCTTGCGGTGCTCAATCCCAGTGACAGAAAGGGACATGACACATATTTGTATTGTTGCCATTAAGGATAAAAAGATGGGGTTTAATCATATTGATTGAGTTTACTTTGTCTACATCATGTCATCTTGCTTATGGCGTTACTCTGTTTCATACTTAATACCCTAGATGCATGCTGGATAGCGATCGATGGGTGGAGTAATAGTAGTAGATGCAGGCAGGAGTCGGTCTACTTGTCTCGGACGTGATGCCTATATACATGATCATTGTCATGAATCCTTCATAATTATTTGCTTTTCTATCAATTGCCCAACAATAATTTGTTTACCCACTGTATGCTATGTGTTCGAGAGAGAAGCCTCTAGTGAAAACTATGGCCCCCGGATTTACTTCTATCATACATTAAAATCAAAAATAACTTGCTGCAATTTATTTACTTTTATTTTATTTAGTATTTTAGTTTATCTATCTATCACTATCAGAATTAATCCTTGCAAATAACCGCTAAGAGGATTGACAACCCTCTTATTTGCGTTGGGTGCAAGTGTTTGCTTTTGTGTGTGTAGGTGCTGCTAAAGGGGTTTTGTGTGGTTCTTCTACTGGATTGATAACCTTGGTTCTTAACTGAGGGAAATATTTATCTCTACTATACTGCATCATGCTCTCCTCTTCGAGAAAATACCAACGCAGTCTACAAGTAGCACCAGGCGGTTGGTCAATTAATTGCCTCCATTCGGAGAGTATACACACATCTTTTCTGGCCTGTTGCGCTGGTAATACAGAATGCCATGAGTATATGAAATTCCCACATCACAGTAAAAAAAGGGTCATGCTTCGCGTTGGCCGGCGGATCTTTTTAAAAGATGTGCCGCCTTAGCAGCCGTTAGATCTGGCACAGTCCAACGACCCAACCCATCCTTAGCATTGCAACAAAGGCAGTGTTTCAAAAGCTTTTGCAACAGAGCTCATCTTGCATAAACATTTGCAACGGAGGTTGTTTTGCGGAAAAAAAAAATTCGTCTTCACCTTTTTGCAATATAGATGATGTTGTGAAAAGGAGTTCTACAACATGGATTATGTTGCAGAATTTTTTTTTCAATGAAAGATGATGTCGTTGCCGTCACCGCTTTGCAACTCCGTCGTTGTTGCAGAAACTCGTCGACTTGCGGCGCCATGGTCAGACACGGGCAGTTTCGTGACGTTGCAGAATTTTTTTCATCTTCACTTTTTTGCAACATAGGAGTTGTTGCGGAAGAAATTTTTGCAACACAGATGGTGTTGCAGAAAACTTTCTCCGCCACGCAGACACACGTCGCACGGAACCGCTAGAAAAAGTACTAGATGCCCATGCAAGACACGTGTCACAAGGAGGAGGCGGCGAACGCTCGCGTGAGATCCGCCGGCTGAAACAAAGTGTTTCCCAAAAAAAAAACTGAAATTCCCAGAAATCTATCATAAATAAATAAAAATTAAAAACAAATGGAGAAAATAACAATTTCAGGCCTCGCGTACGCAGGCCCAACCCGACAAGGGGAGAGCCTCATGCCTCCGAGACCACCGAGGCATTTCCCTGCAATTTTGCCTCTTTTTTGCAGCACCTTCCAGACATTTTGGTCCAGCATAACAAACCGCCGTGATTCAGAAATCATCAACGAGGCCAACTATACAAGTACTCATGACAGTTTTTTTGTTCGACAAAAGGAGCGCACGCCTCCAAATGAAATTGATAATAGTACTTGCAACGTTCAGCAAAATAAAACTACCAGCAACTTACCATGGCCTCAAGGCAGCAATCAAAGTAAACTGAACCACCTCACACAAGAGGGGATACACCAGCAACGTAACACTTAACCGGCTTCAGGAGAGACTTGCTTCAACAAAACTGCCAGCATAAAATAGGAGACAAATGGAGAAAAAATTCAGACCTCGCGTACGCAGCCCCAACCCGACACGTGCAGAGAGCCATGTACCAACTTCCGAGACTGCCGCATCCAACCAGGGTCCACGGACGAGCGGAGAGAAGAACAGTCGCGGCAATGGGCGTCCTCGAAACAACTTCCTCCCTGTGGCGGCCCAGGCATTTCCCTGCAATTCTGCCTCTAGTTGCTACAACTTTCAGACATTTTGATCCAGCACAATGAAGCAACATAATTCAGAAATCATCATCGAGGCAAACTGTACAAGTAGTAGTCAAGTACCTAGGTGAGCAGTCCAAATCGTCTCAAAAAAACAAGGTGAGCGGTCTAACGCGGCTGATATTGTCATTGGTGCAGAAGCAATGAAGCAAATCATGTACATCCATGCATACAAGCACGAGCGCTTCATCTATTCCATGACAGCACTTCAAGCCTCTGCTGTCCATTTAAGGTAGTCATTTTTTATCTTCTCGAGCCTCACGACTACTTCGCTCATCGTCATGATCTGGTCTGGCGAGTCGCTGGAGCACAACAAACCCAGCTCGAATACTCGCGCAAGAAAGCCATCGACCAAGCCACAGTTTGGAGAAGAGGAGCCTTGCGGTTGTAGTAGCTGGCCATCCACCACTTGCACTAGCTCTGTAGGAAACGCCTGATGGACCCACTGCCTAAGGCTCAGTCCTCCGCCGAACATAGCATCTATAGGCCTCCTCCCTGTGAAGACTTCAAGGAGCATGATCCCGTAGCTGAACACATCACTCTTCCGCGATACTTTTCCAAGGGACATGTACTCTGCTCAACAAATTTGTGAAGTTAAATCCATGATTGATGAAACAATGGTGATTAGTGAAAGGCGGTTTAACAAGAACTGCATTCAGAGAGATTAATTAGAGGTGCTGGCTAATACCTGGTGCCATGTACCCAACAGTTCCAGGCATGCTCGGGGAGATCATGAAGCTGTCATCTCCTAATAGCAACCTTGCGATGCCAAAGTCCGCAACATGCACAGACATGTCCTTGTCGAACAACACGTTTCTGGGCTTCAAGTCACAGTGCAAGACAACCTCAAAGTGCTCATGGTGTAGATACGCCATTGCCATCGACACGTCGAGCATGATGCCCAGCCTCTCAAGGAGTCCCAAGTGCCTTGAGCCCTGAAAGTAGTGCAGGAGCGTCTCTAGGCTGCCATTGGGCATGTATTGAAGTACTAGTGCTCTGAATTCTGGGTTGGATCAGGTGTTCAGTATCTTTATCAAGTTGCGGTGTCACGCCATGCGCATCACACAGCACTCAACATCGAAGGATCTAGTGGTTTGTTAACGAAAAAAAGGGTTTCCCCCGCTTTATATATAAAGCAACCATCACCACAACATTCGAGCAAGAAGATACAAACGCACTCCACCACCACACTCAACGCACACACCCAAGGCGAGATACAAAGGTGTCGGGCACTGAAAACACCACCCCAATGACGACCAAGCAACCTAATGATAAGCAAAGAAGAACCGCTTGGGCCGACGGAGACCACCACCAAGATGAGCAATCCACCGAGGAGCGGTGAGACGGACACGGCCGGAGCGAGGACTCCAAGACGATGCCGTCAGGAAGGATGCGACCACAGGTAGCCGTCACCGTCTGATCCTGAAGATCAAGTTTTCACCCGGGGTGACACGAAAGAAGTGGGAGCACCACGACGGAGCCTGCAAGGAGGAGAACAACGTCCACGGATGCCGCCTCCGTCGGCCAGTACCTGGACTGGGCATGTGGTGAACCCCGGTGCTCCTACCCCTCCGTCGCAACCCCGCTCCGCCAACCACCCACATCCATGCCGCCCAAGCGACCATGGCTGCCCGCCCGCACCCGAGCCGCGCAGTCAGCCCATGACCAACGTGCCTCCCACCGCCAGAGCCGCCGCACTGCATCCAGACCGCCCTGAGGGCCACCAAAGGCCATGACTTTGAACAGATCTGCACCCCAACCGCCTCCGGGATCGCCGGCAAACCACCCCGCCTCGAGGAACGCCGGAACCGAGAACAGAGAGACGAGGATGGGGAAGGGGGGAGGAGCGGCTATCGCTGGTCCGGACCCACGCGAGACCACTGGCAGCAGCCCGTCGCCGGAGAGGAGGGAGCAGAGCCCTTGCCGCCGCTGCCATGGAAAGCCACCAGAGGGGTCCCCGCGCTGTGCGTCGCCGACCAGCCGCAAGGGCCCGACCGGGCAGCGGCGCAACGCATCCACCCCCCCCCCCCCCCCCCCCCCCCGCCCCCGCCCACGAGCCATGGTAGGGAGGCCGACCGCGACCCGCGGCGCCAGAAGCGGATCTGGGCGCGCCGCCGCGACGCAGCCGCCGCCACCACCATCCTCCAGCCCGCACCACCTCCGCGCCGCCCGTCACATCGCCGTCACGCCACCATCGCCGGCCCACGCCGGGGCGCCGCCGAGCTGCTGCGCCCAGCACCGAACGCCGCATCCGGCCCGAGGAAACCGGCCCGCGCCGCATCCCCCGCGCGCGGAGACGAGCGAGCCCCGCCGCCGCCAGCGACGAGCGGGCGCCCCCCCGGCGGCGGCGAGGGAGGAGGGAGTGGAGGAGGGGGGACCGGCGGCGGCTTTAGGGTTGGCCTCCCGGACACTCGCGGGAGCGTCGCGGGAGGAGCCCCAGTTTGTTCAAGCTGCAGGTCCAAAACTTTTACTGCAACCAGCAAACCATTGCTCAGCTGGCCCTTGAAAACTTTCCCAAAGCTCCCGGACCCCAACAGATTGCTCTCACAAAAATTATCAGTGGCATGAGCGAGCTCGTGGTAGGAGACTGCTAATTCATGGTTTATCATGTCAACAATCCTATCAGAACCTATCATTCCTTGCAGCGTCCAAACTTTCTTTTTGGCTATCACAAATATGCATGATGCCACAGCTCCAATTATCACAATGATAGCTGGGAGCAAAAATTTGAGCATGTGTCTGTTGGTTCTTGGAGAGTTACCCAAACACGATGGAAACCCTACACGTGAAGCACCACAAAGCCCTGAATTTCCCATCCAAGGATTGCGGGCTGATGTTTGAGAAAACACCTCCTTCCGGTATCTTAACTTGTAGGTTATTGAAAGACAGGTTCAATATAGACAGGATGGTAAAACTGGCCAGGTACTTTGGGATAGAACCTGAGAGATTGTTACGGGACAAGTCTAAAGCTTGCAAGCTGGCCAGCTTGTCAAAAGAATCTGGAATTCGGTTATAGAATGAATTGTGTGACAGGTTTAAATTGATCATCATGATAAGTTCTCCAATCGAATCTGGGAGACTGCCCATGAAGCAGTTGGCAGAAAGATCCATGTGGTAAATTTGCTTTAAATATCTTATATCAACCCGTAAGGCCGTAATGTGCCGTTCAGGAAGTTTTGAGATATATCTAGCCGGGGGAGGCTATTAAGATGAAAGAAACTTGGTGGTATAGTTGATGATAACCCGTTATAAGATAGTCTTTGATAAGAAGAAATCATAAGCAAGCAACATTAATCTCTGATAAGTAACGCAAGCAACATTAATCTCTGATAAGTAACTCTGAAAAGTAGAAAAAAAATATCACACAAGATGGGACAAAAAGGGCCCTGCAATATTATCAGACAAGCAGTCACTTGTTCTTTGGATTCTTCTTAGGATTCATATTGTTCTCACCAGCATCATTGTGCCTCTGGGGATTGGATGGCCTATCTCCATGCAGACTTGCACTGCGTCTTTTGGGTGCTGCAGATTTCATTGAAGTATTGGCTTCTTCCTAGTCTTTCTGGAGCAGCAGTCAGTTGACGCACAGTAAAGTCTGCTGGTGGTGGTGCTTCCATCCCAGAAGCATCAGAAGCACCTGAAGATAGTTTATCCTGCTTAGCATTTGGCTTGTGGCGACCCTTTCCGAGATTGGTCGCTGAATTGTTGTTGTGCCCAATTTCCTTGCCATCATTCTTAGCAGTAGTAAACTGCCTACAATAGAGTCAACGGGCGTTGGCGGATCCATCTCAGAGATTCTGCCTACCTCTTCCTCCTCGGAAGCAGTGTGAACCTTCTTACTGAGCAGTAGTAAACTTTCTACGCTTTGTCCTTGGCTTCTGCTTGTTCTCAGAATCAGAGACCTCCATCTCCTCCGAGAAAATGTTATTCTTTTCTCTTTTTAATATTTTCCCTTGCCATCTGCACCTCTGTGAAGATGGGATTTCCCTCTGAAAACACCAGAGCTTCCATATAAGTTAGCCATGGCTGTAAGGCAGGGCAAATCTTATCATACGCCACCTCATGCTCTACTTTTATGGGCTTGGATCCATCAGCAAGAATCTTCTTCATGGCCTTGACTTGCCATGCTATCTCTTCCACAAAGTAGTAACCCTAACTATCGATATTGTATTGTAGCACAAGTCCATACATGATCACTAGCATTACTCTAGTAGTCGGCATAAATCTTCACCTTATGCTAGTCTATGGGTTGGTTTGTTACATGTCTCTTCCACCTAAAGTAATGCCAGTAAGAATAAGAGATGAACTAATGGTTATCAACCCATGACAAAAATGAAGTGTTGCAAAACACTTATAGTGGACATCACAGGGGAGGGACCACCATCATGTGGCGGGGTTAACTGCTGGTGTCCAAACTGCATCATGATACGATGAGGGTTGTATTCCTCCACATTGCAGACAAATACAAGGTACTTCTTCGTCAGCCAAAAAGATTTGTCGCAAGTGTAGTGGCTTGATAATCCATGTTGCACAAGCCTGTCCATGCGATCTTTTTTGTACATATCCCATATGATCCGTCCGTGCGATATGGTATCCAATTTAGTTGAGTAATACTCATAAGAGCCTGCAGCGTACAAGATCAGTGAATTTAAATTTATCGAGTAAGGCGCTAGGACAAAAGATCATTGAGGGCGTGTTCTATGCACATGCTTCGGACAGATCCACAGTGACCCAGCCTTCGGAGCATTAGTTTCCTTTGTTCCTATCTTTTTCATATGGTGAACGGTCTACGTGCGGTTGACCAATAGGGATATGCCCAAACTACCACAGACAAAGAAAAGGAGGGCATCCGACCAAGTTAGGCGACTCCGACTTGGACTCGCTGACACACGAGGTTAAGGCACGGTAGGTGTGCGCAAGCGTAGTAGAAGTGTAGAACCAAAGCTCCATTGTGTTATAAGGGATTCCAACTCCGACTCAGACCCTTTCATCTGTTTGGTGGCAGGTTCTGAATTAGCTATATACCGTGAGATTGGGATCGAACCAGGGACCAACATACATAACTAGTGGTGTACAACACACAACCAAACAACCAGAGCATGTACACCTCCACGGCTCGTGTGATCTGCTCACTGTCGGGATTATTCTACATGTTGAAGCGCTTCTTGCAATGCCTTATGGGCTAGTATTAACTTAGGGTATATGAAAAAACAATGTCATATCAATGAAGAGAGCTTTAGAAAAGTAGTTCGTGACTCGCCATAATACTTTCTAGTCATGACAACGGGATCCCTTTTGAGTCTTTTTGTAGTATGTTCTTTTACTTTCAATCTTCTGTATCCACAAAGAGTTTTCCAAACCTTGTGTTATTGTCAACCTAGCCAATGGGTGATTTCTCGAGCATTATGGCCTTCCCCTCAAGTGGAAACCCCATAAAAGCATCGACACATTTTCCAGGCTTGGTGCAATCTTGCCACATTTGAAGTGAAAGGTATTGAACTTTGGGTTCCAGCGATCGGTCTGGCTTCCCAAGCTTCTCGCTTCAAGTTCAAGACTTGCTCTCTGCCTTAACTGATCGTTGGAACCCAAACTTCAATACCTTTCACTTCAAGTGGGGCAAGATGGCACTAAGTCAGGAAGATGAGTCAATGCTTATGGGGCTTCCACTTGACAAGAAGGCCATATTGCTCGAGAAATCACTCGTTGGCTGGGTTGACAATAACACAAGGTTTGAGAAACTCTTTGAGGATACAGAAGACTAGAAGTACAAGAAGATACTACAAAAAGACTCAAAAGATATCCCGTTGTCGTGGCTTGAAAGTATTATGGTGAGTCATTGACTACTTATCTGAAGCTCTGTTAATTAATATGGCATTGTTCTTCGTATACTTGTAATTTAATACTAGCTGATAAGGCATTGCAACACTAATCTATTTTACGCAGAAGCACTTCAAGATGTAGAAGAATCCTGACGGTGAGCAGATCACCGAGCCCTGGAGGTGTACCTGCTCTGGTTGTTTGGTTGTGTGTTGTACCACCAGTTATGGTAATATGGTGGTCCCTAGTTGGATCCCAATCGCACGTGATATAGCTAATTCAGATCCTACCACCAAACAAATGGAAGTGTCTAAGTCGGAGTTGGAGTCCCTTATAACACAGTAGCGCTTTGGTTCTGCTATGCTTGCGCACACCTATCATGCCCTTGTTAGATGTGTGTTTGGTGTGTTCTCAGCGGTACTACCGCCCGAGGCGGTACTACCGCTCTGAGTGCGGTACTACCGCCCGAGGCGGTACTACCGCTCTGAGTGCGGTACTACCGCTTGTAATACCTCACATGTATATGTACTGGCCTTTGGCCCACAGTGAATACCTGTTGCTCTTTCCTAACATGGTATCAGATGCTTAGGTTCTCTCCCACCCCGCACGCCGCAGCTCCGTGCTCTCCTCCTCCACCGCCGCCGCCGCTGCTAGCTGCGAGCTAGCTGCTCCGGCCGCCCTCCCCTCGTCTGGCTGCCCCCTGGGCTCGCCGCCTCTGCCGCGCCACCGGAGCCCGCCTCCGCGCGCCGTCCGGCTTCGCCCGCCCCCGCGTGCTGCCGGCCTCCTCCGCGGGCCACCTGGCGGCCGCCGCCTCCTGCCGCGCCCCTTGCTCCGCCCGGCCCTCCTCGCCGCGGATCCGGTCGCCCCCGTCGCGGATCCGGCCGCCCCGTCCCGCCCACTGCCAGGCTCGGCCCGGCCGCCGCCGCCCGCAGCGAGTACCGCGCAAGCGGTACTACCGCTGGCAAGCGCGGTACTACCGCCCGAAGCGGTACTACCGCCCGTTACTGCCGCTCTACTTCCGCTTGAAGGCCAGGCATACCCGAAGACTAAAAATAAGCGGAAGTGCCCACGGCACTGGACCGCGGAAGTACCGCACAAGCGGTACTACCGCTCAGCATAGCGGTACTACCGCCCTGCGCAGCACGGTACTACCGCTGCACAAGAGCGGTACTACCGTCTGAAGCGGTACTACCGCTGAGAAGTGCGGTACTACCGCGCACTCAGGCGTCATGTCTTCGTCGGGCTATGTGGCTGTTCCTCGGTGCTCGGTGATCTTCGATGGCACCAACTATGCTGAGTTTGTGGGTTTCATGCGCATCCACATGCGCGGTCTTCTCCTGTGGGGCGTTCTCTCTGGAGAGGTTCCCTGTCCGCCTTGCCCTGTTGCACCTGTGGCTCCTACCCCGCCGGTGCCGCCTGTTCTTGCTGCTGATGCTTCTCAGGCTGATCGGGATACAGCCAAGGCCCTTGACGATGCTGCGGTTGATGCTTATGATCAGCAGGTATCTGCCTACTCAGATGCTCTTGCTGTTTACCGAGATGATCTGTCTGCTTACACTCAGTGGTGCAACGATGATGCTCGAGCTGCTGCTGTTCTCACTGCGAGTGTCTTACCTCAGTTTGCGTCTGAGTTCATGGGTCTCGGTCCTGTTGCTGCGATGTGGTCCTATCTTTGTCAGCGATATCAGCCATCTGGTGATGCTCTCTACTTAGCTGTGGTGCGTCAGGAGCACGCTCTTCAGTAGGGTGACTCTTCTGTCGATGAGTTCTACTCACAGAGCTCTACCATCTGGCGCCAGCTTGACTCTCTCCGGACGGTTGTTTGTGGTACTTGCCGTTGTTGCCAGACTGTGCGGTCGGACTTGGAGTTTCATCGCCTCCATGAGTTCTTATCTCGCCTTCGTCCAGAGTTTGAGCCTCGGCGTGCTCACCTACTTGCTCGTGGTCGTGTTCCTATCTCGGAGGTGCTTGCAGAGCTTCGTGCTGAGGAGACACGCCTCCGTTCTGCTGGTCTGCTTGTGGTTCCCACTGTTTTTGCTGCCCGAGCTCCTGTGTCGTCTACTCGCCTCACCACTCCACCGCTCCTGCCCACACCTTCAGGGGGGGTGGGTCGCCCTCCTTATGCTGAGAAGGGCCGGTCGCGCCGTGACACCTTCTGTGGCTACTGCTCCAGGCCAGGTCACCCAGAGTCTGAGTGTCGCCAGAAACAGCGAGACCAGAGGCGATCTTCCAGTGGGACTCATGCACCTTCCTCGACTCCGTCACTCACTGATCAGGACATTGTGCGGCTCAAGCGCCTCCTGGCTTCCTCCGGCTCTTCCTCGACAGGTTTTGTTGCCGCTGTGACTGCCACCACAACTCCGCCCCCGCCGGAGCATACTCAGTCAGGTACATCCTCGTGGGTTCTGGATTCTGGAGCTTCTTTTCATATGTCTTCTGATTCCTCTGCTTTATCTTCTCTTCGACCTCTTGATTTTCCTCTTAATGTTCTCACTGCCGATGGCACACCTCTTCCTGTTGCTAGTCGTGGCATCCTTTCCACTCCGTCTTTTTCGGTTCCTAGTGTTTCTCATGTTCCTCGTCTTACCATGAATCTCTTTTCCGCTGCCCAACTTACCGATTCTGGCTATCGTGTCATTCTTGATGCCGACTCTTGTTCTGTTCAGGATCGTCGCACTCAGGCTCTGGTTGGCGGTGGCCCTCGGCGCCGTGAGTCTGAGGGCCTTTGGGAGGTTGACTGGCTTCGTGTTCCTTCCGCTGCTACCACATCCGCCAGCTCTCATGCTCTTGCTGCCTCCTCTTCTGCGTCCTTCCAGCAGTGGCATCATCGACTTGGTCACATCTGTGGCTCTTGCTTGTCCTCATTAGTACACCAAGGCGTCTTAGGGTCTGTCTCCGGTGATGTTTCGTTGCATTGTGATGGTTGTAGGCTTGGCAAACAGACTCAGTTACCTTACCCTACCAGTGAGTCTGTATCTCAGCGTCCTTTTGACTTAGTTCATTCTGATGTATGGGGTCCTGCTCCTTTTGACTCGAAAGGGGGTCATCGCTACTATGTTCTGTTTATTGATGATTTCTCTCGCTACACTTGGCTTTATTGTATGAAATCTCGCAGCGAGGTTCTCCCCATATACAAGCGTTTTGCTGCCATGGTTCGCACTCAATTTTCAACGCCTGTCCGTATCTTCCGTGCTGACTCAGCTGGAGAGTATATCTCTCACATGTTGCGTGGTTTTCTTGCGGAGCAGGGTACTCTTGCCCAATTCTCTTGCCCTGGTGCACATGCTCAGAATGGCGTTGCTGAACGCAAACATCGCCATTTGCTTGAGACGGCTCGGGCGATGATGATCGCCGCCTCTCTTCCACCCCATTTTTGGGCTGAGGCCGTTTCCGCATCCACCCACCTCATCAACATTCAGCCTTCGGCTGCCTTGAAGGGTGGTATTCCTATGGAGCGTCTCTCTGGTCGCTCTTCTGACTACTCCGCTCTTCGTATGTTTGGATGCATGTGCTATGTTCTTCTTGCTCCGCGAGAACGAACCAAGTTGACTGCTCAGTCCGTTGAGTGTGTTTTCCTTGGCTACAGTGATGAGCACAAGGGCTATCGCTGTTGGGATCCTGTTGGTCGCCGTCTACGCATTTCTCGTGATGTGACGTTTGATGAGTCTCGTTCTTACTATCCGCGTCCCTCCTCCTCGAGCTTTTCCGTGGAAGATATTTCCTTCCTCCTCCTTCCCGACACATCTCCCTCTATGCCTCCTGTTCTTCCCTCACCACCGGTGCGTCCCCCTACACCACCGGTTCCACCATCCCCTCCCTCCTCCTCCTCTTCCTCATCTCCACCATCCCCTCCCTCCCCACCCTCCTCCCCAGTCTTTCGACCTCACTCCCCGTTTCCTCTCCACTACACTCGTCGTCCTCGTGTTGTGGATGATCCTACTGATGTGCCCTCTACTTCCAGTGCACCTCCTCTCACGCCTTCGCCGGTCCATAACCTCCGTGTTAGGCCTTGTCCCCCACCTGATCGCTATTCTCCTGACAGGTATTGTCTTTCTGCCATTGCTGAGCCCACCACCTATCGGGCTGCCATGACTCAGCCTGAATGGCAGCTTGCGATGGCCGAGGAGCTTGCGGCGCTTGAGCGCAATGGCACGTGGGATCTGGTTTCTCTTCCCTCCGGTGTTCGTCCCATCACCTGCAAGTGGGTCTATAAGATTAAGACTCGCTCCGATGGTTCCCTTGAGCGATACAAAGCTCGTCTTGTGGCTCGTGGCTTTCAGCAGGAGCAGGGATGCGATTATGATGAGACATTCGCTCCTGTGGCCCACATGACCACTGTCCGCACTCTCCTTGCTGTGGCTTCTGTTCGTCATTGGTCTGTATCTCAGCTTGATGTCCAGAACGCTTTTCTCAATGGTGAGTTGCGTGAGGAGGTTTATATGCAGCCACCACAGGGGTACTATGCTCCTGATGGTATGGTCTGCCGACTTCGCCGCTCCCTCTATGGTCTTAAACAGGCCCCTCGCGCCTGGTTCTCGCGGTTCGCCTCTGTCGTTACTGCCGCTGGCTTCTTGCCCAGTGATCATGATTCAGCACTGTTTGTCCACACCTCTTCTCGTGGTCGGACTCTTCTCCTTCTATATGTGGATGACATGATCATCACTGGTGACGATTCTGAGTATATTGCCTTTGTTAAGGCCCGCCTCCGGGAACAGTTTCTGATGTCTGATCTTGGTCCTCTTCGCTACTTTCTTGGGATCGAGATTTCTGAGACCTCTGCAGGCTTCTTCATCTCCCAGGAAAAATATATTCAGGATCTTCTTACTCGTGCCGCTCTCGGTGATGAGCGCACTGTTGTGACTCCTATGGAGCTCAACGTTCAGCTTCGTGCTTCTGATGGTGACCCTCTTCCTAATTCCACTCGCTATCGCCACCTCGTTGGGAGCCTTGTCTATCTTGCTGTTACGCGTCCTGACATCTCCTATCCTGTCCACATTCTCAGTCAGTTTGTTTCAGCCCCCACCTCTGTCCACTATAGTCACCTTCTCCGTGTTCTACGATATCTTCGTGGCACGATCTCTCATCGCCTTTTCTTTCCCCGCTCCAGTTCTCTCGATCTCCAGGCCTACTCTGATGCTACGTGGGCTAGTGATCCCTCTGATCGACGCTCGCTGTCTGCTTACTGTGTCTTCCTTGGTGGCTCTCTTATTGCCTGGAAGACAAAGAAACAGACTGCGGTTTCTCGCTCGAGTACAAAGGCTGAGTTGCGAGCGATGGCTATGCTGACGGCTGAGGTGATCTGGTTACGATGGTTACTTGAGGACTTTGGTGTGTCTGCTACTACATCGACTCCCTTACTGTCAGACAGTACCGGTGCTATCAGTATTGCGCGTGACCCGGTGAAGCATGAGCTCACCAAGCACATCGGTGTGGATGCCACTTTGTACGTGCTGCTGTGCAGGATCAGACACTGGCTCTTCACTATGTGCCCTCTGAGTTACAGTTGGCGGACTTCTTCACGAAGGCACAGACTCGCGCGCAGCATGGCTTCTTTCTCTCCAAACTCAGTGTTGTTGATCCACCATGAGTTTGAGGGGGGGTGTTAGATGTGTGTTTGGTGTGTTCTCAGCGGTACTACCGCCCGAGGCGGTACTACCGCTCTGAGTGCGGTACTACCGCCCGAGGCGGTACTACTGCTCTGAGTGCGGTACTACCGCTTGTAATACCTCACATGTATATGTACTGCCCTTTGGCCCACAGTGAATACCTGTTGCTCTTTCCTAACAGCCCTAACCTCGTGTGCGAGCGAGTCCGAGTCGGAGTCTCCTAACTTTGTCTGACGCCCTCCTTTCTTTGTCTGTGGTCGTTTGCGCATATCCCTATTTGTCAACCGCACATAGACCGTTCACCATATGAAAAAGACAGGAACAAAGGGCAAACTAATGCTTCAACAGTTGGGTTACTGTGGATCTATCCGAACGTACGTGCCTAGAACACGTCCCTCAATGATATTTTGTCCTAATACCTTACTAGATAAATTTAAATTCACTGATCTTGTATGCTGCAGGATCTTATGAGCACTCAACTAAATTCAATTTCATACCTCATGGACAGATCATATGGGATCCGTACAACAAAGATCGCATGGACAGGCTTGCACCACATGGATTATCAAGCCCCTGATGGAGAAGCTTTTTGGCTGACAAAGCTTTTTGGCTAATGGTTATCAAGCCTCGTGACAAAGCTTTTTGGCTGACGAAGAAGTACCTTGTATTCGACTGCAATGTGAAGGAATACAACCCTCAAGCTATCATGATGCAGTTTGGATGCCAAAAGTTAACCCCGCCACCTGATGGAGATCCCCTACCCTTTGATGTCCACTTGTAAGTGTTTTGCAACACTTCATTTATGTCATGTGTTCATAACCATTAGCTCATCCCTTATTCTTATTGGAATTACTTTAGGTGGAAGAGACATGCAACCAACCTACCCATAGACTTGCAAGGTGAATATTTATGCCGACGACTGGAGTGACACTAGGGATCATGTGTGGCCTGAGGGCGAAGCCTACGCTGGCCATATGATGGGTGAATAGAAAAAATGGTACGTTAGTAGAATGTATGTGGGAGCCTATCATTTTGCTCCTAACCTATGCTCAGATAATCCAAAGCACACTGCCTCCACCTACCATGGGGAGGAGGTAGTATCGATGTACCTAGCGATGAGTAACATGATCCACTTCCATGTTATTTTTTCAAGAAAGTAGTATCCCTAACTATCGATATTGTATTGTAGCACAAGTCCATACGGATGGCTCTGGAGCATGTCCATAAAAGTAGAGCATGAGGTGGCGTATGATAAGATTTACTCTGCCTTACAGCCATGGCTGACTTATATGGAAGCTCCGATATTTTCAGAGGTAATTCCCGTCTTCCCAGAGGTGCAGAAGACAAGGGAAAATATTAAAAAGAGAAACAAGAATGACATTGTCTCGGAGGAGACGGGGTTTTTTTTTTTCTCGCCGCCGCCGGCCGGCCGTGCCGGGGCAAAGCCCCAATGCGGCACCCGGCGGCGGCGGGGTCTCTCTCCCTCGCGCACTAGTTGCCTTTCTCCCGATGGATCATCTCGGCTATCGCCGCCACTGTTGCGTTTTGCTGCAGGCGTACGCTCCGAACCAAGGCTGCCATGGCCAGGGGAAGTGCAGCCAGCCGGTGCATGGCCCTCGTCTGGTGGTTACTGCCAAGGACGGGGCTACGCCCAACGGCTGGGCGATGGTGCAGATCGCCGGCCTAGACTGCCCGTCGATCCCATCTCCACGGCGCTGCGCAGATGTGGATTGGAGCCTCTGCCTAGCCCCCGGCATGGTTTCGGTGGTTGGCTGCAATTCCATTGCAGTGTCCTCTTGCATCCTCCGACTATATGTGAGGGTCTGGCGGACGGTCGTGCGGGCTTCGCCGGAGATGCTCGCTGGTGCTCATGATCGGCCAGGTGGCAGCCAGTGGTGAGGTTCTAAGTCGCCGTCGGTGTTGGTTCGTGATGCCCACCCCGTCTTGCGGCGACGCCCTTGCCGCGGATTGCATTGGCCACCGAAAGATCTTTATGAGGATTACTCTTTTTGGATCCGGTGGTTGCCTTCGATGGTGAGATGCAATATATGGACGATGACTTGACGCAGAGGGTATGGTTGTGCAGTGGCGGCGGTCTGTTTCTAGTCCAGATCATGCGGCTGCTAGGATCGCGGAAAAGTGGTGGCGACGACACATGATTGACTTCGATGGTGGTGCTCCTCGAGTACCCAGTCTCGAGCTGCGGGGTGAAAACCTAGGTGTGACCCGAGTTGGTTGTACCTGGCAATGGCGATGTTTTTGCGCCGTTACCTTGTTGAAGGCATTGCTCGGATATGTTCGGACTGGTTCTTCAGGGTGAAAACCTAGACTCCTACTTTTGGTGGTCGGATCCGGTGATGGCGGCGCTTGAACGTCGCTCCTTTCCTGAAGGCGTTGCTGTTGAAGAACCCCGTTGTCCTTGTGGTGTCATGAGATGATTGGTGCGGATATGGTTATTGTTGTAGGTTGCCGATCGCGGATTTGATCGCTTCGGTTTTTTTTATTTGTGCTTGCTTAGACATAGCTTTGGTCTTTTATGACTTTGCTATTTGCCGACAGGTATTTTTGTGTGTGTGGGTTGGTGTTGGCTGTGTGCATCCTAGCTATGCAGAGGCTGGGTGTGTGCTCATTTTGATTGTATTCGCTTGATGCTTCATTTTGAGTAATAAAATCAACCCTTTGTCGAGAAAAGGACAAAGCGTAGAAAGGGAGCTAGTAAGAATGGCAAGCTCGGTAAGAAGGTTCACACTACTTCCAAGGAGGAATAGGTAGGCAGGATCTCTGAGATGGATCCGTCACCGTCCGTTGACTCTACTGTAGGCAGCTTACTACTGCTAAGAATGATGGCAAGGAAGTTGGGCACAGCAGCAATTCAGTGACCAATCTCGGAAAGGGTGGCCACAAGCCAAATTCTAAGCAGGATAAACTATTTTCAGGTGCTTCTGATGCTTCTGGGATGGAAGCACCACCACCAGCAGACTTTACTGGATGTCAACTGACTGTTGCTCCAGAAAAGACTAGGAAGAAGCCAATACTTCTATGAAATCTGCAGCACCCAAAAGACGAGTGCACGTCTGCACGGAGATAGGCCATCCAATCCCAGAGGTACAATGATGCTGGTGAGAACAATATGAATCCTAAGAAGTGACTGCTTGTCGGATAATCTTGTAGGGCCTTCTTTTGTTCCATCTTGTGTGATAAACTTTCTCTACTTTTCGGGGTCTACTTATCAGAGATTAATGTTGCTTGCTTATGTGTTTACGCCTTCCTGTATAATGGTCTCTTATCAGTTCATGTTGCCAATTGTTCCAGGCAATTACCAAGACAACATGTTTCGGTCCAACAGTAGCAATGATAACTCAGAAAGGTTGCAAAGGGAAGCAAGAATGGGTCCTCTTAGCTGATTGTCTTTGAGATGCAGAAACGATAGTTGGCCCAACCGTCCAAAATTTTCCGGAATGGGTCCTGTCAGCTTGCACCATGGCAGGCTCAAGTCACTTAGCCTTGTGAGGTTGCCAGTGTTTCAGGAATTTGGCCAACAAAGTTATTCCCACCCAAGGAAATGAAATATAGATGAGGCAACTTGCGCAGCCAAGTTGGCACAAACACCTTCCAACAAGTCAGCATGCATGGATATTCTTTTAAGGTCTTGACAAGATGTGAGCCCCAATGGAACCTGACCAGTGAATTTGTTAAATCCCATGCTAATTATTTGCAGCATGGGGAGACTAAAACTTCCATTGTCAGGGATTCGGCGAGTTAAGTTGCAGCTGCGGGTGAGAAAGATGGAATGGAGTTTAAACATGTTGAAGATAGGCAGAGGTAATGGGCCACTAAGATGATTGTACTGCAGGTTAAGAAACTCCAGCATTGGTAACAAGGCAATGGAATAAGGTACCGGCCCCGACAAGCTGTTATTGTCGATGGTTAGATAAGTTAACATCGGCCTATTGTGGAATAGATCAACTGGTATGGGACCAGTGAGTTAATTCCTCCAGAAATTCATGGAACCAAGGTTGTGCAAGTTTTGCAGCTCTACTGGGATTGAACGCGAAAGATAGTTAGCCTCCAAGACAAGGACATGGAGTCTGGTGAGGTTTCCTATGGTTGGTGGGATGTGATGACCCACAAGTATAGGGGATCAATCGTAGTCCTTTCGATAAGTAAGAGTGTCGAACCCAACGAGGAGCAGAAGGAAATGACAAGCGGTTTTCAGCAAGGTATTCTCTGCAAGTACTGAAAGTAGCGGTAACAGGTAGTTTTGATAGCAAGATATTTCATAACAAGTAACAAGTAACAAGTATAATAAAGTGCAACAAGGTGGCCCAATCCTTTTTATAGCAAAGGACAAGCCGGAACGAACTCGTATAATAAGCAAAGCGTTCTCGAGGACACATGGGAATTTCATCTAGTCAGTTTCATCATGTTTGTTTGATTCGCGTTCGCTACTTTGATAATTTGATATGTGTGTGGACCGGTGCTTGGGTGCTGTTCTTGCTTGAACAAGCCTCCCACTTATGATTACCCCCTCTCGCAAGCATCCGCAACTACGAAATGACAATTAAGATAACTCTAACCATAGCATGAAACATATGGATCCAAATCAGCCCCTTACGGAATAGCGCATAAACTAGGGTTTAAGCTTCTGTCACCCTAGCAACCCATCATCTAATTACTACTCCACAATGCCTTCCCTTAGGCCCAAAGATGGTGAAGTGTCATGTAGTCGACGTTCACACAACACCACTAAAGGAAGAAACAACATACATATCATCAAAATATCGAATGAATACCAAATTCACATGATTACTTATGACAAGACTTCTCCCATGTCCTCAAGAACAAAAGTAACTACTCACAAATCATATTCATGTTCAAGATCAGAGGGGTATTGAATAGCATTAAGGATTTGAACATATAATCTTCCACCAAATAAACCAACTAGCATCAACTATAAGATGTAATCAACACTACTAGCAACCCACAGGTACCAATCTGAGGTTTTGAGACAAAGATTAAATACAAGAGATGAACTAGGGTTTGAGATGAGATGGTGCTGGTGAAGATGTTGATGAAGATTGGTCCTCCCACAATGAGAGGATCATTGGTGATGTCGATGGCTTCGATTTCCCCCTCCCGGAGGGAAGTATCCACGGCGGAATCGCTCCGCCGGAGAGCAAAATAGCTCCTGCCCAAGTCCCGCCTCGAGATGGCGGCGCTTTTTCCCGAAAGTCTTCTTCTAATTTTTTTCTAGGGAAAATGGCTTCATATAGTAGAACGAGGGGGCCAGAGGCCTGCCAGGGGCCCCACAAGCTTGGGGGGCGCGCCCAGGGGGTAGGGCGCGCCCCCCGGGCTTGTGGCTGCCTGGTGGGTCCCCTCCTGTTGATTCTTTCGCTAGTATTTTTTATATATTCCAAAATAATTCTCCGTAAATTTTCTGGTCATTTGGAGTTGTGCAGAATAGCTATCTCTGTTTCACCCCTTTCTGGTCCAGAATTCCAGCTGCCGGCATTCTCCCTCTTCATGTGAATCTTGCAAAATAAGAGAGAAAAGGCATAAGAATTGTACCATAAAGTGAAATAATGATCAAAAACATAATAATTATTAGTAGGAAATCTTGATGCAAATTGGACGTATCAACTCCCCCAAGCTTAGACCTCGCTTGTCCTCAAGCGTCAATAATCCTGACCACATGTTTAGAGAGAGAGAGGTGTCGATAAAAATAAAATACAGACATGGAGCATCATGATCTTTATTATAACAGCAATATAACGTCATAAAACTTCTCATGAAAAAGTGACAATCCATTCACAAGTTAAAGTATGAACCATAAACCAAATTGAAAACTAACAAACTATGATCTCAGTCACTGAAGCAATTGCAATTCATCATATTATCAGAAAGAGTCTATGTAAGAGCTTTATGTAGCAAGTTCACATACTCAACTATCATTTAGTCTTCTATGATTGCCGACACTTACGGCATACTTATGGAGCAAAAGTTTCAGTCGGACACATAGAAATATAGGGGCTTATAATTTTGCCTCCCAACGTATTTACCTCAAGGGTAATGTCAACAATAATAACTCATGATCACCTACATCCAACTGGATATATATGCCTGGATCAATCCCCACCACATGATGCTTGCCAAGAGAGAAAATAAAAACGGAATAGAGAAGAATACTATTGACTCTTGCATGAAAGTAAATACATAAAGTAAAAGATAGGCCCTTCGCAGAGGGAAGCAAAGGTTGTCATGCGCTTTTTGTTTTTGGATGTGCAAGCTCTTAATGTAAAGGAACATCACTTTTATATTGCTCCTTGTGATAGCGACCTTTATTATGCAGTCTGTCGCTTTTATTACTCCACCATCACAAGATCGTACAAAGCTTATTTTCCTTTACAATAAAAGTTCATACATGTTTAGGAGCAATTTTTATTGCTTTGCACCGACGACAACTTACTTGAAGGATCTTATTCAATCCATAGGTAGATATAGTGGACTCTCATGGCATGAAACTGGGTTTAAGGGTTTTTGGATGCACAAGTAGTATCTCTACTTAGTACAGAATTTTGGCTAGCAAAAGATAGGGGGCAAGCACCACATGTTAGAGGATCCAAAACAATATAACTTCTATGTGAATATAAGCAAACATAACTCATTACGTTGTCTTCCTTGTCCAACGTCAACTAATTGACATAGAATATTTAATGGGGGCTCACAATCATAAAAGATGTCCAAGATAGTGTATTTATATGTGAGACCTCTCTTTCTTTATTACCTTTTCATGAATTACAACAATGACCAATGCTATGTTTGTCAACTTCCAACAAGTTTTATCAATTATACTTCTTTTATGTGAAGTCATCACTGTAGGAGATATGCCCTAGAGGCAATAATAAATGTTATTGTTTATCTCCATGTTCATAGTTATGTTTATGTTCCATGCTATAACTGCTATGGTTCTCGAGTCTGCAATAACCACGAGGCTCGGAGGAAGACTCATATGCACGTGTGGAATAATAAACGGTAAAATGTATTCCTAGTCTGGCCTCTAAGACTAGCTCAAGTGTTGCATGATGGTTCTGTTTTCCTGATCATGGGCATGATTATGCCGGCAACTTTGAGGGCACAATGTTAGGAGAACACTTGTGTTGAATCGACCCGATTGATGTTATGCTATGAGATTCATTCGTCACAAGTTAATGGTTAATAACACAGAGAAGTTAACGTTTGCATAATTCCTTAGACCATGAGAGTGTCGAGTTTCTTCATGCTTGCTTCATGAACTTTGGGGTTTGTTAAACGTCATCTGTAAATGGGTGGCTATTACGGCGGCTTACGGGTTCATGGAAAAGTGTGTCAAGGGACTTGATAGCTCAAGATTGGGATTTGCTCCTCCGACGATGGAGAGATATCTCTGGGCCCTCTCGGTGTTACGGTATCCATCATCGTCTGGCCAGACACAATGTGATTTGATCACGGGGATGCCGGAACACGGAAACGAGAAAAGAGAACAAAACCGGTAACGAGGTAACTTGCATGGTGGACAAGTTGTTGATCCACGGGGATGCAATAAATCTCACCTCGGGTATTTGTAACATATCGCGAAGCAACAGGAATAGCACACGACAACTGGAGGTTCACTCGAATATTCATTCGTGTGGGTATATGGGTCAATATCGGTGTCCACGGCTCCGATGTTGATCATTGATCGGAAAGAGTTCCGGTCATTTCTATACTTCACCGAACCTATAGGGTCACACGCTTAAGGGTCATCTATCTGCTGAATACTAGACAAGGAGTCTGAGAGAAAATCACCGAAAAAGTTTCGGACGAAACGGAAACGTTCCGGAGAGGACACCGGAATAGTTCCGGTAAAACTGAAAAGTTGTTTCAGGGTATTCCATTAAGTCAAATTGGTTACGGCACATGTCTGGAAATTCTTTGAGGGTGCCAGAATCATTTTGGAAACTTCTGGGATTTTTCCAGAGGAAAAACCGGAAATGTTCCGGAGCAGTCGGAACCGCTATGGTAGCTTTTCCCTGAAGAAAACATTGTTCCGGAATTGTTTCGGAATGCGTTCAAAATTATTTTAGTGGGTACTGGAATTGTTCTAGGCACACATATATAATTTGGGATTTAACGGACGCAGAAAAATGTCTTCGTGAATAGTGAAAGTGCTTTTTGGATATTTTTTTGGAAAGTCACCTTTTGGGATATTTTCCAAAAGGTTTCTAGAAGGCTTGGGGGCTAAGAAACCCCCCTTGGGGGCCCCCCAAGAGAGGTTGGCCGGCCACATTGTGGGATCCTCCATGGAGCCCCACTTGCTCCATTAAATCTCCTTTATGCCCTTGTGGAAGTTTTCCTTCATGGGCATTTTGGGTTTTTTGGAAGTGCCCATCCTTCCCCTTGGCTTTCCTATAAATAGAGGTGGAGGGGCTGCCTCCACACTCACTCCTTGCTCACATACAAATGCCATGCTAGTCTGGCTCTCTCTCTCCATCCCACGAAAAGAGTTTTCGTAGAGCCGAATGGCTGTCTGGGTTCCGGTGGGAACTAGTTCTGGACGGCGAAGCCCTGCCGGATAGATGACACCGTATGTGTGCAACTCTGTAGAGAGATCGTAGTTTTGGTCTTAGTTCGAGAGTGCCTCCCGAAGGGCTGTCCGAGTGACCGTCCGAGTTTCGAAGGTCCTCCCGATGGGCTGTCCGAGTGACTGTCCGAGTTTCGAGGGTCCTCCCGAAGGGCTGTCCGCGACACCGTCCGAGGGACTGTCTGACCGCCTCCCGGAGGGCTGTCCGAGGGGCAGATGTAGGAGTACATCCTCGCGGTTGGGAGGTTGTAAATCCTAGCTGCGGGGATCTGCACCGCCGATCGTCATCGACTCTACTTCCGCTGCGCTACGAGTCGGTAACGAAAAAGATCAAACCTTGTATGCAGTCTCCATAGTGGTCCTGGGCTGGTGTGTAGGTCGGAAATTTTTTGTTTTCTGCTGCGTTACCCTACAGTGGCATCATGAGCCGTGCTATGCGTAGATGCAGGTTACGATCTAGAATACATGGAGATGTATGGGTATTGCATAATATAATTTTGGAGTAGATGAGATCTATTGCTAAAAATTATTTATGCGGGTAGCAGATGAAATCTGTTACCCGATGTTCTTGTTGCTTCCCTGGAATTTGCATATTTCTGATCTTGATAACAGCATGGTGGATTTTCAAAGTTCTGGCAATCCGCGATCCTGATTGATCAACGAAGTGCTAACAGTTCTTTGAATTCCACCATAGTTAAAAAGAAAGATGAAATTTCGCAGACGAAAGGGCAATGCAGATATGATCTGCACGGGGGTCATGCGTATGACGAAGTTTAGTATGGGGCTCGAGATTTTATTATCTCGTGTTTCATACACCCCGTAAAGTTAATCTAGCGACTTGAATAATCATACTTGATGATGGACGTTGGTAGCTGCGGTTTGTTCGAAACCTTAGAAGCCACGTAAATTGAAATTTTGCATAAACCGATTAGAGGCGTCTAACTTGGTTTTGCAGGATGGTTTGCATGTGCATATGATGTGGTATTGCAGTGCTCATATTAATTTGATTATGTATGAGATGACTATATGATGTAAATTAACATGACCTGCGTGTCATGATTTGGCATGATGGCTGGAGCCATATGATTGTCACTTTAATGACCTGCGAGTCAACCTTAAGTAATGCACTTATTTTATTAGCTATAGAGATAGCAATATTATCTGGTGCATCGACAAGGTGGTGGCAAACTTCGCGAAGGTGAACACCGACGCGAATGCCGAAGACGAAGAAATACAAGACTTCTTCGTCAGAAAGGGCTATACCATATCATGCTATTATGAATTGCCTGAGATGTTTATCCCTTTGATGCACCCTTCTTGATTGCGTGGTAGTCGCTTTTATTAGGGTGATCTCTCACAAAAGTATCAAGTAGTTAGTGTTCTCCAAAGTGTAGCACCGTCACGGCACCTATCTTTTCGGGGTGCGCCATGGATGCATGGGTACGAACGATTAGGGAAGTGTGAGGCGGGTGAGGTCAGACCTTGCAGCGAGATCACTTGGTTGTCTTGACGTTCATGGCAGGATCGTCCTGAGCTCGGAACACACGCATCGAAAGATGAACAAGAGTCACATAGAGATGTGATCGGCAAGTTGGCCTACCGATTAAAATTCCCGTCATGAGATGATGATTCTATGGCGATGAATTGAAGTCTGGATCTTGTATCACTCCAAATCAATTATGAGAGATATTGATTTGAGTCGGAGCGCACTTTAGAATTAATTCTTTTAATTCTTAGTGCAATTAATTATGAACTTTGTCTAAAAGTAAAATTTGCATAATAGTTGTAGAATAATGGCTCGCGTTTCCACCTTCCCTATTAAAATTGAATAAGCTGTTAAATATCTGGTTAAAACTTTACGGTTGGTAACGTAATGTGAGGATTGTCCTCAAGAGTGCCGAGAAGGACTTTGTCCTATCGCATGCTTTTAGTATTCTCCCGCTAATGCTATGGATAAAGTGACTCTCGTCCTTCGATCCAAAAGCTATAATTCCATTACGGTCAAGTGCAATATGTTTGCTTCCATGAGACCCGAACTTCAAAAGTTTAGGGATAGCTATGTGATATTCATGGATCTGAAAATCATTTTCAGACACAAACAAAGGCTAAAAGATATGTGATATCCAAAGCAATGTTTGTTTTGCAAACTATTAGTAAAAGTGTTTGCTATGCATTTAACTAATAACAAAGGGATCCAGTAGAACGCCTGTCATATGATGATTGTCATGGTTTTGTCACGGCAGATGTCCTTGTGAAAGGACTTAGTGGTGAGGCCATCGCAGCTAGGTGGTAGCTTGAACGGGGTTGATCGGAATCGAGAAGACGCGAGTTTTACCCAGGTTCGGCCCCTCACGGTGGAGGTAAAAGCCTACGTCCTGCTTGATTGATATTGATAATCTTAGTTCCAATTACAAGGGTGCTGTTTCTCTGACTCTGTCTCGAGAGCTATCAAAACGTCTGTCTTTAGACCTACCAAAACATCTGTCTCTAGATTTTTCTGTCTATCCTCACCTCTAAAAAACTTGTCCCTCTTGGGGCGCCCTGCTCCTCCTTATATAAGTTGAAGGGGCGGCTTACGTGAGATTCCGGGTTATACCCGTGATTGGAGTCCTACTCTAAGTCATCCGTGTTTTCCAAGTTAAAGGGTCTCCATCTTGTATTTTGACTCCTCGCCCGGGTTACTGTAGCATGCCGGGTTAACTTCCTGGCACTGTAGCGGGCCGGGTTAACATCCTGGCACTGTAGCAGCCGGGTTAACATCCTGGCACTGTAGCAGTCGGGTTAACTTCCTGGCACTATAGCAGGCCGGGTTAACATCCTGGCACTGTAGCAGCCGGGTTACATCCTGGCACTGTAGCAGCCGGGTTAACTTCCTGGCACTGTAGCAGCCGGGTTAACTCCCTGCCACTGTAGCAGCAGGGTTAACTCCCTGGCACTGTAGCAGCCGGGTCTCATCTTCAGGACTCATCTCCAGAAATGACTAAGTCTCAGGGCGGCTTAAGCCCAGAGATGACTTAAGTCTCAGGGCGGCTTAACGTCATGAGCCGGGTCATATCGTGGAGTTATATCCCCGACATTAGCCCCCAGATTAGCTTGTATTTATTCATGCTAAGATCCTGAGTTTCTTCCATGTTAATATGTTGATGCTGATTTCATGCAGAAAAAATAACCCTGATGATATTTTTGAATTGTCTTCAAACTGTCTTGGCTTGATAAAAAGAAAAAATCCGTCTGATGTTGTGCCAACTTTTAATGCTTCAGACTTTGATGAAAAAAATGAATAAAAAATCCATATGATGTTGAGCTGGCATGTCTGAACAGCTTGGAGGAGATAACCCGTAGCCCCCAAGTCTTAAGAGTAGAGCAAAGTGATAGCTTAAGACTTGCTTAAATATAAATGTTGCAACTTTGGAGAAAATCCGGGTTGTCCATCGGAATCTTGAATCATGAACTGAAAGTTTTACACTTCACATGTGTAGCCCCCAAGGGCCGGCTCATCAGTATATGATGGGCCGGGTCTTCAACTTGGACCTTTTTGATTTATTTAAACAACTGACTGTTGTAACCCCCAAGTGCCGGGTTGTTTGCTTGCAGCGACTTGGAACTTACTTGCACTCCTTTAGAAAGAACATCATATGATGTAGCCCCCAAGGGCCAGCTTATCATTATGTGATGGGCCGGGTCTTCAATGAGACTAGTAAAAATGACCATGCATTAGCCCCCAAGTGCCGTGGTGCATGCTTGCAGTGACATGGGACTTTCATACTTGATGTAATCTTGATTTGAATAATGTAGCCCCCAAGTGCCGGGTCGTGTGCCTGCGGCGACTCGGGACTATTCTTTCCATTGTAGAATAAAACCATATCCACTCTGTGAACTGATTATGCCTTTGCAATGAAAGAAATCCTTGGCCGTGGTTGTAGTGCAAACCGGCAAATATCTGTGAGAAAATCCGCAAGTGTTGTAGTCTTCTACAAAGCACATGTTTGAAGAACCAAAAACCCGGTCAATTAAATGACCAGGTATTATATGTGACCCGGCTGGAATTGTACCCCGGGAAAATAGGAGAATTGATATCTCAATCATTTAATACTGGTTATGATAAACCATGATGAAGATCCAGCCATTTTGGCTATTAAAGATTTGTTTGTTCCTGCAGAGTTACAATGTAACCCGGTTTGAAAACCGGCTCCTGCAACATAAACAAATATGTAAATGCATATATGATGCATTTTATGATGATGCAATGTATGATGATGTATGTTTATGATAACAGAGTATAAAAATGTCGGCTTTCGAGGCACAACATAAGACCGGCTTTCGAGGCTCGAGTCTTGGTTTCGCTTCGTGTGGAAGCAGGCTTTTTGGCCTCTTTTGGTTTGTCCTATCTCTCTGAGAGCCGGCTCTCACGCAACCAATCGAGCGTTTTAACTCTGATGAATTCAGGGTCACCTTTGTGATTGACTCATCAGGCGTACACCAGGTCACTTTATAGGGAGTAGCATCTTGCTAACAGGCAGGTTTAACCAAGTATATTTTGGCATTTCACCGGGTTAAAAGGGTTTTGTAAGCTAAACTCGATGAGTTGGAAGCCCCCAAGTAACCATATGATCATGGAAAAGCTCAGCATAGGATATGCAGGAGACAATGCTACTACTGCAAAATATCTGGGGTCCAGATAAGCCGGCATTCCTTTGATCATTATTGAGCAGGCCGACTCATCTTTGAGGCCAGGTCCTGTAGCAAGCCGGGTCATCCTTGAGGCTAGGTCACGGGGGCGGCGGTGTCCATCTGAGCAGTTCATGCAGACAGGCGCGGATCCGGTGTGTTGTTGTAGATATGGGAGTCGGCCGGTAACCCGGTGCGGACACGGAAGTCGCCCGTGGCGTTTGTAAAGCGCGGATGCGCGAGTCAGCCGCGGCTTGTAAGTCGGTGCGGACAGGCGAGTCGGCCGTGGGCGCGGACGGATGAATCAGCCGCAGCATGAGCAGATGAGTCGGCCGCGTGTTGATGTAGACCGACCCGCAGAGGTGCCTCAGGGCGGCTTGCGCACACGTTCGTCGAGCACTGCGACACGGTTGGATGCTGGCGCATGATAACGTTGGCGCGAGCTCTTTATCCGTGGCACGACGATCGCCCTTGCAGTGAATAATTGTCCTGCAGAAAAATATCACAGGCGAGAGTAATTGTTCTCGAAAGAATAAAAATGTATTAATAAAAATTGACTGGATGGATTTCACCTGATTTATTCGGACGACAGATAATCCGTATATAGCATCCGCAAATCACCTTTCAGTACTGTTGCTGAATTCCTTTTGATCCTTATATGTATACAAAGAATATTTGTGTTGTACTCCTCTAGGACCCTGCCAGACGCTGCCACAGATTCTCCCCCTTTTTTTTGCAATAAGTGCCTAGGACTCCCTTTATTATATCGGGTCAAACTCCTCTCTTTTTTTGTACGCATTGGAGGGGCGCGTCAGTGAGGCGGGCCGTAGCAGCTCGGAGCGGAGGCGATGTGACGTTGCGGCGACTTGAGGGCAAGGCCGGTCGGGCAGCTCGGCGAGGCGGAGATGGAGGCAGGTGGCTTGCGGCGCATCCGCGACGGCGAAGCCGCACCAGCGGGGGCGGCTCGGAGGCGGCCGACGACGGCTCGAAGCAGAGGTGGAGGCGAGCGGCGTAAGGCGGGGCCGCGGGCGGCTGACCCGGAGGCGGAGCCACGGCGGAGGCGGCGCTCGAAGCAGGGGCAGCTCGGCGCGGCTCGACTGAGACGGCGCGAGGCCGGGGCGACTCGAAGGCGGCGGCTCGAGGCTGCCCACGGCTGGGCGGCGACTCAGAGGCCACGGCAAAGGAGGCTCGATTGCAGAGGCGGCCGTGAGGCCGGGTCGGCTCGAGCGAGGCGGCGCAAGGCCGCATCAGCCGGGACGGCGACGGAGGCGGCCATTGACCGCAGTGGTGGCGGAGACGGCTGGGCCTACTCGTCGTACAGCAGCAGAGGTTCCGGCGGGGGCGGCTCGGCAGGCGCGGGCCCATGGCGAGGGCGAGGTGTCGGCTCAGGCGCTGGTGTGCAGGGCAGCGGCGGGATCGCTGGCACGTGGGAGTAGGCGGCTCGGTGCTGCACCGGCTCGAGGCCGTGGCGGGTCAACGGGGTGAGCAGCTGAGGTAGTAAAAGCGGTGGTGGCGGCTCGTGGCGGCGGCTGGGGCGGAGGCAAGGTGGGCTGTAGCGGGGGGCGAGCCGGCGGCAGCTCGGCAGCAAAGGTGGCAGGGCCGTGCTCGAGTTGGAGGCGAGGCCGGCGGCTTGGCACGGCCGCGGCTGGTGGACGCCGCCGGCGAGGAGAGGTGCGATAGCTTGGCCGGCCCGAGGCGGCAGCTCGACGTGGTGGGTCTGACAAAGCAGCGGCTCAGGGTGCGGCCATTGACCCGGCGGAGGAGGCGGCTCGGAGGTGACTCGCATGCGGCTCACAGGCCGGCGGCTCGTAAGGACGGTGGCTCGTGGCGAGGTGAGGTGGCTGGGGATGCGGGCCAGTGAGGCACGATTCGGCCATGGATGTGGGCGGCTCGATGGCGCGGGGAGGACAGAGCCGGAGTTGACCGCGGCTGTGGAGTTACTTGCAGCGGCAACTTGAGGCGGAGTGAAGGCCGGCGAAGGCTCGGAGGCGGGCGGCAACGGCTAAGGCAGAGGCGGCAAACCGGGTCGATGCGCAGCCGTGGAGGCGGAGGCGGCTGAGGCAGGCCGGAGTGGCGGCCACAGGGGCGGAGGCGAGCCGGCAGGACGGCCATAGGGGCGGAGGCGCCTTGGTGGCGGAGAGGCGGCGAAGGCCGCGGACCGCTCGGGGGCGTGTAGAGGAGCGACACGATGGCGGCTCGGCCTCGGCGGAGGCGAAGCGTGGACCAGAGCAGCTCAGAGGCACATGGCCGCGGCATTTGACCAATCCATGTCCGGGTCTTCCTCCAGGTTGTGGCTCGTTTCTCTTTTTTTTTCTTTTTTTTGTGGCACCGTTGATTGGACCTTGCTTCCCATTGATGTATGAGTCCGTACATACTTTTAACGCTAGTCACGAAGCTGACCGATTGAGACTTCCTCCTCTCTCTCCTTGTATTGATTGCAAACTACTGCAGTGCACACGCGTAACGTCTTTGAGAGCGGCGTGTGTAGCAAAAAACCTCTGTCTGTCTTGGCTTCAAACAGCGGTTTCAGTCTGACTTTCAACAGACCATCTGGTCGTAGCAGCGGAGGTGGGTCGTCGCCGTTGCTGATGAAGATCGGACCAATTGAAATCTGAAAGGAAATGTCCGAAGGGTGTTAGTGTGACTTACACGCCTAGGAAGTCTGGGGCTGACGCCACTCTTAAAGGTTGGGTGCTTCTTCTGAGAGTAGGAGAAATACTAAAAGTTAAAACTGTTAGAAGTATAAAGGCAAAAGAGAGAAGACTGGAATATCCAGCTCATGTATGAAAGTCGTACAAGCTATTGATGTATAGAAGGCTGGTCAAAGAAATAGTTCTTGGGAATTATGATTAAACATGTTAATCACTGATTCTTGGGTATTGTGAGTTGATCACAGAGATACCCGCTCGATTGCTTTCCGTTGCAATTCGATGCAAGAACTACTACGGCCTAAAAGACTGGCCGGAGTGAGGTTCAGATATGCGCTTGGAACATAGTAAATGTTACTATACATTCCATCGGTGTATTACCTATGTATTTATTTTCATAATTCATTTTAGAGTTTTACACACTCTAGCCCATTGCATAAGGTATCTTGCAAGAAGGTTGTTCATAAGAGAACTTTTGATGTTCGATGTTATGAATAACTTAAGGGCCATACTTTCATTATGAATGAGATGTATGTTATGAATATTGATAATAATACATTACCTCTGTATTTACTTTCATAAATCATTTTAGAGTTTTATACACTCTAGCCCATTTGCATAATGTTTGTTGCAAGAGTGTTGTTCATGAAAGAACAATTGTTGTTCGGAATCATGAATAACATAAGGGCCATGCTTCCATCGTGGATGGGATGTATGTTATGAATATTGATGGTAATATGATACATCCATAACACTGACGCTAAATGTCGCAAGACTAAGAGAATACCACACATGTGTGGCACTGCATTTGGTCACATTGGAGAAACCCGCATGGAGAAATTCCATAATGATGGATTTTGAAGTCGTTTGATTATGAATCATCTGACAGTTGCAACTTTCCTCCGAAAAGTGAAGTGACTGAAATACCGTTCACAGGCCATAAGGAACGAGCAACGAACTTATTGGTGATCATACATTTTGATGTATGTAGTCCGATAAAGGTTATTGCTAGCAGTGGATTTGTCTATCTTCAAAAATGACTCAAGTAGATATATGGATATTTGCTTGATGAGATGTAAGTCTGGATCTTTTGAAATCATTCATAAGGTTTCCAAAATGAAGTAGAAATTATTGTAACAAGAAAATTATGTTTCTGCAATTTGATTGCAGAAAGGAATATTTTGAGTTACAAGTTTAGCGAATGTCTGATGAGTTGTGAAAGGAGTTTCATAACTTACACCTCCCGGAACTCCACTAATAGTGGTACGTCCGTGAAGATGTATTCAAACCATTTGTGACATGGTAAGATCAAAGATGACATAAATCAATTTGCCATTATCCCTTTTAAAGTAATGCTTTAGAGACTGTGGCTTTTACACTGAAAAGAGCGCCATCAGGTCTGTTGAAATGACACCATGGTATGGTACGCCCAACCATGCTTTGTCTTTCCTTAACATTTGGAATATGGGGCTTGTGTAAAATATTTACAAACCTATTCCAAATCAGACAAGTACTACTTTGTAGGTTATCCCATGGTTATTGGGAATTCCTCCACCACTATACCGAGGCAAAAGGTTTTGCCACCAAAAACGGTATGCTTTTAAAGAGAATGGTTCTTGCAAAAAGGTGAGTGGGAGAACAGTGCAACTCGACGAGATAACAGTATCTTCATCATCAGATCAAAGGAAAGAAACCTTGTAATTAATTCCAGAGTTTCCTACTACGACTGATACGGAAGCCTCTACATGAGATGTATGGACTTCGGTCGAACTTGCAACTGAACTAGGTAGGCAAAACTCGTGCAAACCTCTCAGGTGCGCAGTGAGATATTGTTGTTAGACAACAGTATACCTACGATACACAAGGAAGCATTGATGGGCCCTGACTCCGGAATTGGCTAAATGCCAATACAATCCGAGATAGTTTCCATATAAATGATTCAAGATTATATCTTGATAAACCCTTCGGAAGACTTAGAGTCTAACGAACATTAATGGAACTATAAACTGATGTGGATAAAATGTTTTATCCATAAAGCTCGACTTGTTGCAATAACAAAGTTCAAGGAGTTGACTACGATGAGATTGTCTCACCGTAGCGATGCTAAAAGTCGGTTCGGGTTGAACTAGCAATTAATACATATTTCAAAATGAGATATGAAACATGGATGTCAAAAGGATTTCCATCTGATGGAAATACAACCTAGGACTTGGATGTGATACAGTCCAAAGTATTTTGTCGATCCAGAGGATGCTAGTAGGTATGCAACCTTCAGAGTTCCAGCAATGGACAGAAGAGAGCAAAATGGAGTTGGAATCTTTGTTTTTGATGAAATAGTCAAAAGAGTTTGATTTCATCAGTGGATAACGAAGATGCTTGTGGTTACAAGAAAGTAAGTGCGAGCATAATAATATTTCTAAAACCTTTGTGTGCTTGACACATTGTTGATTGGAAATTTCTTGACACGAATTAGGACTTCATAAAAAATAGTTTTTCGATGAAGTGCTTGGGCTAAATAGCCTTGACATTATGCATATTTATCTACGAGATAGAATTGCCTAATAGGCTAAGCCAAAAATACATATTGACAAGATGCTAAAACAGTTTAGCATTAAAACGCCAAGGAGTGATTCTTGCCGAAGTCACATGGAAAGGGTTTTTTCAAGACTCGGTGTCCCAAAACACCGATGAGCAAAATACATGATGGAGATTACACACACTCTTGTGTTTGGATTAATCATGTATTCCATGGTATGTAAAACAACCAGATATGTCCAGTACTCCCAAGGAGTTGCGAGCATAGATACCAAAGTGATCAAAGTACTGATCATGGGACAACAGTAAAAAAAATGTCATGGAGTACTAAAGTAGCACTGATGACATGTTTTCTCGCAAGCAGAGATTATGAAGTGCTCATTGTAAGTAATTACATCGATACAGTCTTCATCAATGCTCCATGCGATTTTTGATTTAAGTTAAGGGTTTTGTGTGATACACAATATGGTGGCACGGTGTTTGGAAATTGTTTCAAACAAGTTACTGTGGCGATTTCTATAACAAAGTCTAAGTATGTTAACGCTTTAGAAGCGACAAAGAAGATGTTGAATCATATAGTTCATTTATGAACTTAGTATGGTTCCAAAATGGCTTTGGTCAATGGGACACTATTGCAGATAGTTGCTCCATAGCTCAGTCTGAGGAATCAAGGTTTGACCTGTGATTCACATATATACAAAACCAAGTCCACACAAAATATGAATTTTGTGAAAGCGTGAAAACGCGAGGACATGCAAAGATACACACGGAGCTGAAGTTGTCAGATCCGTTGGACATCAGGCTATACCGCAAGCGAAGCATTTTTTTACACCGGTATGCCATAGGTGTAAAGTGCATTAGCATTGTCTAGATTATTGACTCTAGTGCAAGTGGGAGTCTGTAGGAGATATGCCCTAGAGGCAATAATAAATGTTATTGTTTATCTCCATGTTCATAGTTATGTTTATGTTCCATGCTATAACTGCTATGGTTCTCGAGTCTGCAATAACCACGAGGCTCGGAGGACGACTCATATGCACGTGTGGAATAATAAACGGTAAAATGTATTCCTAGTCTGGCCTCTAAGACTAGCTCAAGTGTTGCAAGATGGTTCTGTTTTCCTGATCATGGGCATGACTATGCCGGCAACTTTGAGGGAACAATGTTAGGAGAACACTTGTGTTGAATTGACCCGATTGATGTTATGCTATGAGATTCATTCGTCACAAGTTAATGGTTAATAACACAGAGAAGTTAACGTTTGCATAATTCCTTAGACCATGAGAGTGTCGAGTTTCTTCATGCTTGCTTCATGAACTTTGGTGTTTGTTAAACGTCATCTGTAAATGGGTGGCTATTACGGCGGCTTACGGGTTCATGGAAAAGTGTGTCGAGGGACTTGATAGCTCAAGATTGGGATTTGCTCCTCCGACGATGGAGAGGTATCTCTGGGCCCTCTCGATGTTACGGTATCCATCATCGTCTGGCCAGACACAATGTGATTTGATCACGGGGATGCCGGAACACGGAAATGAGAAAAGAGAACAAAACCGGTAACGAGGTAACTTGCATGGTGGACAAGTTGTTGATCCACGGGGATGCAATAAATCTCACCTCGGGTATTTGTAACATATCGCGAAGCAACAGGAATAGCACACGGCAACTGGAGGTTCACTCGAATATTCATTCGTGTGGGTATAGGGGTCAATATGGGTGTCCACGGCTCCGATGTTGATCATTGATCGGAAAGAGTTCCGGTCATGTCTATACTTCACCGAACCTATAGGGTCACACGCTTAAGGGTCATCTATCTGCTCAATACTAGACAAGGAGTCTGAGAGAAAATCACCGAAAAAGTTTAGGACGAAACGGAAACGTTCCGGAGAGGACACCGGAATAGTTCCGGTAAAACTGAAAAGTTGTTTCAGGGTATTCCATTAAGTCAAATTGGTTACGGCACATGTCTGGAAATTCTTGGAGGGTGCCAGAATCGTTTTGGAAACTTCTGGGATTTTTCCAGAGGAAAAACCGGAAATGTTCCGGAGCAGTCGGAACCGCTATGGTAGCTTTTCGCTGAAGAAAACATTGTTCCTGAATTGTTTCGGAATGCGTTCAAAATTATTTTAGTGGGTACTGGAATTGTTCTAGGCACACATAAATAATTTGGGATTTAACGGACGCAGAAAAATGTCTTCGTGAATAGTGAAAGTGCTTTTTGGATATTTTTTTGGAAAGTCACATTTTGGGATATTTTCCAAAAGGTTTCTAGAAGGCTTGGGGGCTAAGAAACCCCCCTTGGGGGGCCCCCCAAGAGAGGTTGGCCGGCCACATTGTGGGCTCCTCCATGGAGCCCCACTTGCTCCATTAAATCTCCTTTATGCCCTTGTGGAAGTTTTCCTTCATGGGCATTTTGGGTTTTTTGGAAGTGCCCATCCTATCCCTTGGCTTTCCTATAAATAGAGGTTGAGGGGCTGCCTCCACACTCACTCCTTGCTCACATACAAATGCCATGCTCGTCTAGCTCTCTCTCTCCATCCCACGAAAAGAGTTTTCGTAGAGCCGAATGGCTGTCTGGGTTCCGGTGGGAACTTGTTCTGGACGGCGAAGCCCTGCCGGATAGATGACACCGTATGTGTGCAACTCTGTAGAGAGATCGTAGTTTCGGTCTTAGTTCGAGAGTGCCTCCCGAAGGGCTGTCCGAGTGACCGTCCGAGTTTCGAAGGTCCTCCCGAAGGGCTGTCCGAGTTTCGAGGGTCCTCCCAAAGGGCTGTCCGCGACACCGTTCGAGGGAATGTCCGACCGCCTCCCGGAGGGCTGTCCAAGCGGCAGATGTAGGAGTACATCCTCGCGGTTGTGAGGTTGTAAATCCTAGCTGCGGGGATCTGCACCGCCCATCGTCATCGACTCTACTTCCGCTGCGCTACGAGTCGGTAACGAAAAAGATCAAACCTTGTATGCAGTCTCCATAGTGGTCCTGGGCTGGTGCGTAGGTCGGAAATTTTTTGTTTTCTGCTGCGTTACCCTACAATCACTTCCCATGGGATTAGCATATGATCTTACTTTTTATTCTTTATTTATTTTATTTCTAAGATTGGATCAACAAAAGCAAAACACTCAACTCAACTACTCTTTATTATATAACTTTCACACACGATTACATAGATAGATAGATCACAAAGCAAGCACTCGAAACTAAATCATACTAAAACTTTATTCTTCTAAATCACGAAATAAGTAAGGATCGAACGAAGATAGATAATGATGATAAAAAGGTGATGATGATACGATACCGGGGCACCTCCCCCAAGCTTGACACAAGCCAAGTGTGGTGCACATACCCATGTACTCAATTCTCTTTCTTCGGTGATGGTGGTGATGAAGTGGTAGGCTTGTACTTCAAAATATTTAATAGGATATCCTTCAAAGTCTGGACCTCCCAAAGCAACTGCTGAATTGCAGTGGCGTTCTTTTGCACGTCAACAATAATATGTTTATTTTTCGGCCACCATGATCCCTTTCCTGCATCATTCTCACTTGGACGGGAAATATCCCAATTGGAAGGTATGTGCATGCGAGGAGTGTTTTCAACCCCATAATTGTGGACCAAATTATGAAAATTGTTCCGATGTAACCTGTGTAAGGGTCTCCTAGGAGGAAGCCCTTCTTGTACCTCTGGACTCTCATGGCTTGTAGTGCTTCTCACAGCTTGATGAGGATTTGGAGTTGTGGAGATGCCGGCAAGGGTTCGGAAGCCGGAGGGTAGACCTCTAGCGACTCCCCCTCATCTTCTTCCATTGTCGGGGCCGGATTTCCGGGACATGACATCCCAGAAATTAACTCCTTGTGTCGTCACCAGCCCAGGATTACAGTTACTGGTGGACACGTCCTTGTTACAGATTACCAAGCAATTGCAAGAATTGGATACAAGACCATAAAGGTCTAATGGTACAATAATGATTTCTAGTGAGGATGACGGAAGCAACTCGTGGTTCTCCAATGCCGATGGGACTCTATTCCCATAGGAACAGCTGACCCAGATAATTCCTATCCCGCGTGGCTGCTATCCTAGGCTCCACATGGACGTCTTGGTGACACTCCTCGTTGAAAATCCTGACCTGGCCAATTAAATAGCCATGGACAAGCCTGTGAGTACGTTTGAATGTACTCGCAAACATAATGAACAAAAGATATACCGAATGCATATGATCATGATGGGTTAAATTATATGCATATGCTGAATGAAATTAAAGCATGGCATGATGAATATTAATATGGTGCTGAATGCATATGCCCCTGATGGATTAAATGATATGCTCATGCTGACTGATATTTAAAACATGGCATGATAAATATTAGCATGTGCGGAAAACTAAAATGTTAGTTAGAAACCAAGAAAATTAAAAGTGGACAGTCGGGCGAGACTGAACCGCCCGAGAATCCAAAAGAAATGCCAAACGGGTGTCTAAAAGAGAATCGGGCGAGACAGACCGCCCGAGAACTCAAGCGACGCCACGAGAGGTCTTGAAAACAAATGCCAGTCGGGTGTCAAAAAGTGACGCCACGGTAGGTCTTGAAAAAGAAATGCCAAATGGGTGTCTAAAAGAGAATCGGACGAGACAGGACCATCCGAAAACTCAAGCGACGCCACGAGAGGTCTTGAAAATAAAACTGGGTGTTCGGGGTAGTCTAGCCAGCCCTTGAGACACTCAGGAAAAATAAAATAAGAGAAACGGGTTAGTCCACAATAATATGCATAGTAACAATAATATTCACAACCATAATATTCATGACAACAATAATATTCGGATCATCAAAAAGTCATGATAATATCAGTAGTGGCAATAATCATTCTGCAAAATAATTCATGCTCAATTTAATTATTTTTCCTCCGGAGACCGACACTAAGACCGACACTTGACCAACCCAGACTGTAGTCCTTAACCGCGGACACAGCTATTCGAATAGATATAACTCTGCAGAGGGTGTACTCTTTACCCACAAGTAAAGGATTTCTTTAGCCAGCACCGAGACGCTGACTAATTCCCATTACGGCCTTTGGGTTGAAAACACACCTGACTAGCACACACTAGCTTAACTCATCAAAGCCAGGAATCACTCAAGGCAATGATAAAGTAAAACTCTAAGTGGGAAGGCCTCATTCAATGGCCTCCAATAGCATGGGATCAAAATATTTATATCGGCGTGCAAACAGGGGTGCGACCCCACTCTGGCTACAACCGGAGACACCCGTGCCCCCGGACCAAGTGACATGCCTACCATGGGCCAATGGTATCTTTCACTATGGTCTCTCTGTATGGTGTGTGCAGGAAAGGGGTTAACAACTTACTGGACCATACCCTACCTGCGGCAGGGACATGTGGTAGCACGGATCAAGTTTGGGGGTTACCGGAACAAGACTCGATCTACGGTCGACTCAGGAGGTTAAGTTTTTCCTGCAGTGGTTAGCACAACATATTTCCTCGGTAATACCCAACAGGGTCACCATCTGGCATGTCCCAACATGCCCTCACTGATCATTCTTGTCACAACGAGATTTCAGTTTCACGGTCACGTTTCTCATGACTGATTCTTGCCTGCAGAATAGTCCGAACCAACATGGGCATGTGAAAATAACCATGCTCACTCATACTTCATATTTAAATGGCGATAAAATATTTTCAAGGGTTCATGCATGCATAACTAGCAACATGCAAATTTTTATTTGAATTCAACCTATGCATGATTCAATTATTCGAGCAAATATTTAACCATGCAAACACCATATCATGTGTTCAAGATGCTTGCCTTGATCATGCAGAAATGTTGAGTGTACTCCAAAAGTTTTGAATTTTTTTATCTTCCCTCCACATATAGCCAATACAGTGCTAAAAAGTTGTTTGGAAATTTTTGAAATAAATACTAAAATAAACTAGATGAAAAATGAGGAATTTCAGAAAAAGAATCAAGTTATTTGGAGTTCATATGATTTACTTAGAGAATTTCTAAGCTGATAGAAATAAAGAATTGGACTTATTTAATAAATCCAGCAGAGTTAAACTTATCAAAAATGTTCACCCTAGCTAGACTAATAGAGCTTGATTTTAGAAGTCTTTAGAAATTTGAATCATCAGTTTTGGCTTTGAAAATATTACTGTGGAATTATTTGAATACTACTGAAAAAGAAAAGGAAAAAGAGCAGAGAAGGTCCCTGAGCGCGATATAGCCGGACGGCGTACTGGGCCGAGCCCAGTCGTTCGGCTGTGCGGGAGGAGCTGATGACGTCGAAGGCGTACTTCCGGAAAGTGCGTTTTCCAGAGAAGGAAGCGTATTCACTGGAATACGCGTCCACTTACAGATGCGGGTCCCGACCCCCTCTCACTGACGGTGGGTCCCGCGGGCCCACCAGTCAGGTTTGACGGGGATCAACACCGGCGGCTTCTTCCTCCTCTCCTCAGGCCGAACAGGGGAGGCACGCCGGCGACGATTCCCGGCGGGCGGCTGCGTCGTTCGGGAGGCCGAGGCCATACACGTGCTCGGGAGGCCCTGGCGAACCTGTGGAGCTAGGCCGCGGACTCCGGCGAGCCCCAGAGCTCCGGTGGTTGCGATCCCGGCGGGCGGCAGCCTCGGTCGAAAGAGGGCTTTCACCCACGGGCTCGCTCCGGCCAAATTGAGGAGGGGAACGGATCCGCGAGATCGTTATGAGGCTACTGGTGACGGAATTGCGGAGGGGGAGGCTCTGGAGAGGTGGGGAGCTTCGAGGCGAGGGCGGCGGCAGTAGCTGCCGGAGAGGAGGAAGACGGCCACCTCGGCTCGATTGGCTGCTCGGGGTGGTTTTCAGAGAGGAGAAGATGCATGGTCCGGAGTGCAGTGAGCTCGAGAGGCCTTTTATAGGGAGGGGGAGGCGGTACCGTGGCTTCCCGAACAAGGCTCGGCGGCGGCGGCCATTGATTGCGCCGCTAAGGTGGTTGAGGGCGGTGGCCAGGTTCAGCGAGTCGGTGAGTTGGTTGGTGGGCTTCGGCTAAGCTCTGGTCGCTGGCAATTAAGAGGGCAGGGACGTGGCAGGGTGGCCTTCGTCGGGCGGCGGTCTTGGTCGCCGTGGTCGGCGGTTGTTGGCGCTAGCGGACAGGGAAGGGTGTCGGCGGGCTACGGGGAGGTCGAGGTGATCCATAGGAAGAGCAGAACGAGCAAGAGAGCAGCAGAACGAGCGGCAGGAGCTCGATGCTATCGGTGCAGTACGCGTGCGCCCAGTGCATGCACGCTATGTGCTTGATAGAATGCCGTAGCGGCTACATTGATCCAAACGAGCTGATATTTGGCAGGATGATGCTTGTAAGGGTGGCAAGGATGATGGACATGTTTGTTTGGCAAGGAGAGCAAGTTCCTAATGTAGTTTAGAATAGAGCAAAGTTTCTGCCATGCCCACCATCTGTTCGACAGAATGCTAGGGTAATTTAGAAGACTTTGTTGGAAGTGAGATTTGGCAGGATGGTGTCCCCTTGGATGAGAGTGATGATGGTGGAGTTGGTTTGGCAAAAAGAAAAACTTGATAGTGCAAGTTTTGGAGAAATACAATTCTGGACAGAAACTTGGAGGCTTTATTTGGTGAACCAAAATGAGGCAAATGGAGCTGATCTTCTGGAGTTGAGAGTTTGGTTGTAAGTACTATAAGCTGGAATAATTTCAGAATTTTTGGAGCAAGGAAAATTAGGGTTGTAGTTCAAGGCTGAGTTTGGACCAGAAAGGAAAAGAGGATGTTTTACTCAAATTTTTCAAAAGGCCAAGTTGGGTTTTTGCATAAAAGTGATCTATAGGCCTCACATGAGCCCTCATAATTTTTGTGAAATTTTTAAAGAATTATTTAAAATAGTTGTAGTGTAACAGAGGCATTTAAAGTATTGAAAATGCTATTAAAAGAATTATCTTGGGCAAAATTTTATTATGAAAATAATCCCTGCTGTTATTTAGAATATAATTGAAATGATTTAAGACAACTACCAAATCCCACAATATTTTACCAAAAATTTCTAAATGGAGGGAAGAATTTTGAAAACAGAAAATAGGAAATACTCTAAAATAATAAAAGACCTAAAATAATTCAAAATTTTATTTCTGGCCAAATTTTATTTAACAAAAATATGGTTAAATTTTTGGGGTGTTACAAACTCTACCCCCTTAAGAAAATCTCGCCCTCGAGATTTGTTAAGGGCGGAAGAATTCAATGCATATCACAACAAACAATATTATGCAGAATGCAAACATAGGAATGCACTTATGACATACGCTCTAAAATACACCGCGAAAATTGCGTCACGAAAATAAGTGCTGGATGTAGCAGCAACCATGCTCATAACCGTCTACGCTTCGAAGGTAAGATCTACGAGGTCTTGCGGAAGGGTTCCGGGTGCTGGAGCACATTCTTCTTCTTCCGGAGGGAGTGGAGGAAGTGGAGGGAGCAGACGAAGAACGCGTCCCTCCTGAGTTGGCAGAGGGGGTCCGCCAATTGCGATCCGGGGATTCAAAACAGCAAGATAGTGGAGATACTCCAGTAATCGCTGGGTGAAACGCTCCTGGGCCATCACATACTGAATGAGATAGTCCAGAGCTGGATCGCTCTCCTTACGTCCACAGCGGAACGTAGCTTCTGCTCCAAAAGCTACGCGGCTCGGAAAATAACAATATTCCCTTCCGCTGGCACAGGGTACCATGGATCGAAGACGGGTAATTGCTTCATAAGCAGCAGACTCAATGGCCATGCCTGAGGTTGGCATGGATCTCCCGATGAAGATAACATATGGAGGACCTTGGTTTAAATCTGCTGGTGGGATGTGCACGGCTGCCCAGTATTTCGAGAGACCGGGAGTGATCCTCGATTTGAAGAGCTCATACTGGGGAGGGTGGGTGGAGCCAAGAGTATTGCGGGTAAAATCCCACAATATCTTAACAAAACTACCAGGGCTTGCATCGGGGGTTCTCAAGTAAGCTCCGGGGTGAGACATGGATGAATGGATGGGAAAAAGCAGTGCTCGAGGTGATGATGGCTGGTGTGATTTGCGGATATGGCCTCTTATAGAATGCCTGGGGGAGGAAACATGAAGCGGCGCCAGTACAACTTGTGCACCGGTTCCGGTGCAGGGATGTCTGGTCAAAAACTCAGACCTCGATTCCAACAAGGAATGTGACGTATTACTGTGCGTGTCGGTTAGGGGGGGTTTCGGCAGTCACGTCCAGAATTTACTCAGTCACCACACGTCAACAATTTATGCCAGGGTACGCATACTACCATTGGCACACAAGTGGTTTAAAACTTACTACACCATACAACCGCTACTACAAAAATATAGGGTAACAGGGCCACTAAGGCTCTACAACAATACTGGTGGACTCAGTCCACCTCATCGACATCTAGCCGGGCGCATCTTGTAGATGTCGAGGCCTCTCCGTGAGCTTCCGTGTCGGAGTTGACCGGGGTCGGATGGGGAGCTATTGGGCTGGGGTAGCGGTGGTGCCCTTCGCGAGGTGTCGAGTACACCGTCCCATTGGAGTGGGTCTCCAAGAGATGACGGAGTTCCTCGGGGGAGGCGAAGGCACTGCCCGGGTAGATAACAGGGGCGGAACTTGGGGGCTCAACAGGCCTCCCAAGCAGCACTATCGGGGTGTCGGTGGTGGGTGCAGCTTCACTTCTCACCGGGGTCAGTATAGCGAGCGTCCTGCGGGTCGCAATCAGATCAAGGGTGACCTGATCGAATAGTGCCTCTTGCGCTCTCAGGTAGCGCACCAGATGCACCAGGGCAGGATCCGACTCATGGTCTCCGTTGGCAACCTGGGTCGGGCTACCATAGCCTTCACGGCTAGGGTAGTAGTAGAAGGGGCGGATGTTAACCCTCGGCGACAGATGCCAGAGTTGAACTACAGCCTCTCGGGCTGCAAGTTGGATGGCTTGGGGCTCGTCGGAGGTCGTCCTCCCGGTGAACCGGTAGGGGCATTCCGATGTGGTGCCCCTCCCGTAGATGTGCACCGTGGCCCAGAAGTGGTGGATGGCATCACTCGTGTGCTCCTGGTACACAACATACTCAGGCGGCTCTTCGATGCCGAAAGCACGACGGGTGAGATTGGCGAGGATGGCCACAAAGTCACCAAGCTCGACTGCGGTGGTCTCGTTGTGAACGATGGGGCCAGGCATTTTGGTGGTTGGATATCGAACTGAGAGTGAGGCCGTGATGTGCTGAGTTGGGGCAAGGCTTCCTTTATAAGCCAGCAGAGTCTTCCAACGCACGCTTGTGGATGGGACAACTCAGGTGTCGGCCACAGGCACACGGCCTATGGGCAGGACTGATAGATTGGGCACCGACTGCCAAAAGGTGTCGGCTGGTCACTGGGTGGGCTTACCGGATGAGATGGGCTTGGCTATGGATCGAGAAGATGTGGATGGTGTGGAAACCTAAGGATAATGACCAGGCTAAGATAGGATTAGCCAATGGTCAGCCTGGCTCTGATACCAAGGCCGTCGGGGCCGGATTTCCGGGACATGACATCCCAGAAATTAACCCCTCGTGTCGTCACCAGCCCAGGATTACTGTTACTGGTGGACACGTCCTTGTTACAGATTACCAAGCAATTGCAAGAATTGGATACAAGACCATAAAGGTCTAATGGTACAATAATGATTTCTAGTGAGGATGACGGAAGCAACTCGTGGTTCTCCAATGCCGATGGGACTCCATTCCCACATGAACAGCTGACCCGGATAATTCCTATCCCGCGTGGCTGCAATCCTAGGCTCCACATGGACGTCGTGGTGATACTCCTCGTTGAAAATCCTGACCTGGCCAATTAAATAGCCAGGGACAAGCCTGTGAGTACGTTTGAATGTACTCGCAAACATAATGAACAAAAGATATACCGAATGCATATGATCATGATGGGTTAAATTATATGCATATGCTGAATGAAATTAAAGCATGGCATGATGAATATTAATATGGTGCTGAATGCATATGCCCCTGATGGATTAAATGATATGCTCATGCTGACTGATATTTAAAACATGGCATGATAAATATTAGCATGTGCGGAAAATTAAAATGTTAGTGACAAACCAAGAAAATTAAAAGTGGACAGTCGGGCGAGACTGAACCGCCCGAGAATCCAAAAGAAATGCCAAACGGGTGTCTAAAAGAGAATCGGGCGAGACAGACCGCCCGAGAACTCAAGCGACGCCACGAGAGGTCTTGAAAAGAAATGCCAGCCGGGTGTCAAAAAGTGACGCCACGGTAGGTCTTGAAAAGAAATGCCAAACGGGTGTCTAAAAGGGAATCGGACGAGACAGGACCATCCGAAAACTCAAGCGACGCCACGAGAGGTCTTGAAAATAAAACTGGGTGTCCGGGGTAGTCTAGCCAGCCCCTGAGACACTCAGGAAAAATAAAATAAGAGAAACGGGTTACTCCACAATAATATGCATAGTAACAATAATATTCACAACCATAATATTCATGACAACAATAATATTCGGATCATCAAAAATTCATGGTAATATCAGTAGTGGCAATAATCATTCTGCAAAATAATTCATGCTCAATTTAATTATTTTTCCTCCGGAGACCGACACTAATACCGACACTTGACCAACCCAGATTCTAGTCCTTAACAGCGGACACAGCTATTCGAATAGATATAACTCTGCAGAGGGTGTACTCTTTACCCACAAGTAAAGGATATCTTTAGCCAGCACCGAGACGCTGACTAATTCCCATTACGGTCTTTGGGTTGAAAACACATCTGACTAGCACACACCAGCTTAACTCATCAAAGCCAGGAATCACCCACGGCAATGATAAAGTAAAAATCTAAGTGGGAAGGCTTCATTCAACGGCCTCCAATAGCATGGGATCAAAATATTTATATCGGCGCGCAAACAGGGGCGCGACCCCACTCCGGCTACAACTGGAGACACCCATGCCCCCGGACCAAGTGACATGCCTACCATGGGCCAATGGTATCTTTCACTATGGCCTCTCTGTACGGTGTGTGCAGGAAAGGGGTTAACAACTTACTGGACCATACCCTACCTGCGGCAGGGACATGTGGTAGCACGGATCAAGTTTGGGGGTTACCGGAACAAAACTCGATCTACGGTCAACTCAAGAGGTTAAGTTTTTCCTGTAGTGGTTAGCACAACATATTTCCTCGGTAATACCCAACAGGGTCACCATCTGGCATGTCCCAACATGCCCTGACTGATCATTCTCGTCACAACGAGATTTCAGTTTCACGGTCACATTTCTCGTCACTGATTCTTGCCTGCAGAATAGTCCGAACCAACATGGGCATGTGAAAATAACCATGCTCACTCATACTTCATATTTAAATGGCGAGAAAATATTTTCAAGGGTTCATGCATGCATAACTAGCAATATGCAAATTTTTATTTGAATTCAACCTATGCATGATTCAATTATTCGAGCAAATATTTAACCATGCAAACACCATATCAAGTGTTCAAGATGCTTGCCTTGATCATGTAGAAATGTTGAGTGTACTCCAAAAGTTTTGAATTTTTTTAATCTTCCCTCCATTTCCTATTTTCAAAAATATTGCAATTACCACATATAGCCAATACAGTGCTAAAAAGTTGTTTGGAAATTTTGAAATAAATGCTAAAATAAACTAGATGAAAAATGAGGAATTTCAGAAAAAGAATCAAGTTATTTGGAGTTCATATGATTTACTTAGAGAATTTCTAAGCTGACAGAAATAAAGAATTGGACTTATTTAATAAATCCAGCAGAGTTAAACTTATCAAAAATGTTCACCCTAGCTAGACTAATAGAGCTTGATTTTAGAAGTCTTTAGAAATTTGAATCATCAGTTTTGGCTTTGAAAATATTACTGTGGAATTATTTGAATACTACTGAAAAAGAAAAGGAAAAAGAGCAGAGAAGCGCCCTGAGCGCGATATAGCCGGACGGCGTTACTGGGCCGAGCCTAGTCGTTCGGCTGTGCGGGAGGAGCTGATGACGTCGAAGGCATACTTCCGGAAAGTGTGTTTTCCAGAGAAGGAATATGCGTCCACTTACAGACCCGGGTCCCGACCCCCTCTCACTGACGGTGGGTCCCGCGGGCCCACCAGTCAGGTTTGACGGGGTCAACACCGGCGCCTTCTTCCTCCTCTCCTCAGGCCGAACAGGGGAGGCACGCCGGCGATGATTCCCGGCGGGCGGCTGCGTCGTTCGGGAGGCCGAGGCCATACACGAGCTCGGGAGGCCCTAGCGAACCTGTGGAGCTAGGCCGCGGACTCCGGCGAGCCCCAGAGCTCCGGTGGTTGCGATCCCGGCGGGCGACGGCCTCGGTCGAAAGAGGGCTTTCACCCACGGGCTCGCTCCGGCCAAATTGAGGAGGGGAACCGATCCGCGAGATCGTTATGAGGCTACTGGTGACGGAATTGGGGAGGGGGAGGCTCTGGAGAGGTGGGGAGCTTCGAGGCGAGGGTGGCGGCAGTAGCTGCCGGAAAGGAGGAAGACGGCTACCTCGGCTCGATTGGCTGCTCGGGGTGATTTTCAGAGAGGAGAGGAGGCATGCTCCGGAGTGCAGTGAGCTCGGGAGGCCTTTTTATAGGGAGGGAGAGGCGGTATCGTGGCTTCCCGAACAAGGCTCGGCGGCGGCGGCCATTGATTGCACCGCTAAGGTGGTTGAGGGCGGTGGCCAGGTTCAGCGAGTCGCTGAGGTGGTCGGTGAGCTTCGGCTAAGCTCTGGTCGCTGGCAATTAAGAGGGCAGGGACGTGGCAGGGTGGCCTTTGTGGGGCGGCGGTCTTGGTCGCTGTGGTCGGCGGTTGTTTGCGCTAGCGGACGGGGAAGGGTGTCGGCGGGCTACAGTGAGGTCGAGGTGATCCAGAGGAAGAGCAGAACGAGCGAGAGAGCAGCAGAACAAGCGGCAGGAGCTCGATGCTATCGGTGCAGTACGCATGCGCCCAGTGCATGCACGCTATGTGCTTGATAGAATGCCGTAGCGGCTACATTGATCCAAACGAGCTGATATTTGGCAGGATGATGCTTACAAGGGTGGCAAGGATGATGGACATGTTTGTTTGGCAAGGAGAGCAAGTTCCTAATGTAGTTTAGAATAGAGCAAAGTTTCTGCCATGCCCCCCATCTGTTCGACAGAATGCTAGGGTAATTTAGAAGACTTTGTTGGAAGTGAGATTTGGCAGGATGGTGTCTCCTTGGATGAGAGTGATGATGGTGGAGTTGGTTTGGCAAAAAGAAAAACTTGATAGTGCATGTTTTGGAGAAATACAATTCTGGACAGAAACTTGGAGGCTTTATTTGGTGAACCAAAATGAGGCAAATGGAGCTGATCTTCTGGACTTGAGAGTTTGGTTGGAAGGACTATAAGCTGGAATAATTTCAGAATTTTTGGAGCAAGGAAAATTAGGGTTGTAGTTCAAGGCTGAGTTTGGACCAGAAAGGAAAAGAGGATGTTTTACTCAAATTTTTCAAAAGGCCAAGGTGGGTTTTTGCATAAAAGTGATCTATAGGCCTCACATGAGCCCTCATAATTTTTGTGGAATTTTTAAAGAATTATTTAAAATAGTTGTAGTGTAACAGAGGCATTTAAAGTATTGAAAATGCTATTAAAATAATTATCTTGGGCAAAATTTTATTATGAAAATAATCCCTACTGTTATTTAGAATATAATTGAAATGATTTAAGACAACTACCAAATCCCACAATATTTTACCAAAAATTTCTAAATGGAGGGAAGAATTTTGAAAACAGAAAATAGGAAATACTCTAAAATAATAAAAGACCTAAAATAATTCAAAATTTTATTTCTGGCCAAATTTTATTTAACAAAAATATGGTTAAATTTTTGGGGTGTTACATCCATGGCCACCTCTTCTTCCTCCTCCCTCCTGAGCTCCATCTGCAGCAACCAAGCACCGTCTCCCATGTTGTTGGAGGAAGAGGAAGACATGATGCCTGGCCTTGGAAATCTGACAGAAAACAACACGAAACAAGAACAAAGGAGAAACTTGCGATGCAGTGGTCAAAACACCTGTGAGTATATATAATGAATTTTCCCGTGCAAAACAAGTAATATGGAAGAAAAACGGAGTCAGGAAAGTCCACGAGGGCGCCACGAGCCTGGTAGGCGCGCCCTGGGGGGTAGGGCGCGCCCCCCAGGCTTGTCGCCTCCTCGTGCACTTTTCGGACAGTTTATTATTTTCCTAATTTTTTATATTTTCCAAAACGGACAGAAAGTACTTTTATGGAAGTTTTGGAGTCGGTTTACTTACCGTACCACATACCTACTCCTTTTCAGGCTTCTGGAGCGTTCCAGAAGGTTTCCTCTATGTGCTCTTCCGGTGTCATTGTTTGAATAATATTAGTTTCAACATTAATGGGCGTACCTAAGATATAATGTTTAATTCTTTGCCCATTAACCACTCACGGATTATTGCCTTCGGAGTTGTTTATTTTGATGGCTCCGGAGCGATAGACTTCTTCGATGATATATGGTCCTTCCCATTTAGAGAGAAGTTTTCCTGCAAAAAATCTTAAACGAGAATTGTATAATAGAACATGATCACCTACTTTGAATTCCCGTTTTTGATTTCTCTTATCAGGCCATCTTTTAATTTTTTCTTTAAACAACTTGGCATTTTCATAAGCTTGGGTTCTCCATTCATCTAAAGAATTAATATCAAATAACCTCTTTTCACCGGCAAGTTTAAAATCATAGTTATGTTCTTTAATTGCCAATATGCTTTATGTTCTAACTCAAGAGGTAAATGACATGCTTTTCCATAAACCATTTTATATGGAGACATACCCATAGGATTTTTATAAGCAGTTCTGTAAGCCCATAATGCATCATCAAGTTTCTTAGACCAATTCTTTCTGGATCTATTAACGGTCTTTTGCAAAATTAATTTTATTTCTCTATTAGTTAATTCAACTTGACCACTAGACCGAGGATGATAAGGAGATGCAATTCTATGGTTAACATCATATTTAGCAAGCAACTTACGGAAAGCACCATGAACTAAATGTGAACCACCATCAGTCATTAAATATCTAGGGACTCCAAACCTCGGGAATATAACTTCTTTAAGCATTTTAATAGAGGTGTTATGATCAGAACTACTAGTTGGAATAGCTTCTACCCACTTAGTAATGTAATCAACAGCAACTAAAATATGTGTATACCCATTGGATTTAGGAAAAGGTCCCATATAATCAAAACCCCAAACATCAAATGGTTCAATAACAAGTGAATAATTCATAGGCATTTCCTGACGTCTACCAACATTACCAATTCTTTGACATTCATCATAAGAAAGGACAAACTTACGTGCATCTTTGAAAAGAGTAGGCCAATAAAAACCAGATTGTAATACCTTGTGTGCAGTTCTGTCTCCCGCATGGTGTCCTCCATATGCCTCGGAGTGACACTTACATAGGATTTGTTCATGTTCATGCTCAGGTACACAACGTCTAATAATACCATCTACTCCTTTATATAAGTGTGGGTCATTGATACGTCTCCAATGTATCTATAATTTATGAAGTATTCATGCCATGTTTATAACAATTCTATATGGTTTTGGTATGACTAGATTAGAACTAACCTGGACTGACGCTGTTTTCAGCAGAACTACCGTGGTGTTGTTTTTTGTGCAGAAATAAAAGTTCTCGGAATTGGACGAAACTTTTTGACGATTTTTTTGGACCAAAAGAGACCCCCGAAGCTTCGTGGAAGGACCAGAAGCCTCACGAGGTGCTCACAAGGCATCACGGCGCGACCTGGGGGGGGGGCGTGTGCTGTTGCCTTGTGGGGCCCTCGTAGCTCCTTTTGACGTGATTCCAACGCTGAAAAATCCTATAAATAGAGAAACCCCCAGAAATAAACCTAGAACTTTGACGCTGCCGCTGCAAGCCTCTGTACCGAAGAAATACCATCTGGAGCCCTGTTCCGGCACCCTGCCGGAGGGTGGAATCATCACCGGAGGCCATCTTCATCGTCCCGGCGGTCTCCATGACGAGGAGGGAGTAGTTCACCCTCGGGGTTGAGGGTATGTACCAGTAGCTATGTGTTTGATCTCTCTCTCTCTTGTGTTCTTGATTTGGCATGATTTTGATGTATCGCGAGCTTTGTTAATATAATTGGATCATATGGTGTTTCTTCCCTCTCTATCTTCTTGTGATGAATTGAGTCTTTCCCTTTGAGGTTTCATTATTGTCGGATTGAATATTTCAGATTTGAGAACACTTGATGTATGTCTTGCATGTGGATACCCGTGGTGACAATGGGGTATTCTATTGAGTCACTTGATGTATGTTTTGGTAATCAACTTGCGGATTCTCGAGGTGACATTGAGAACACTTGATGTATGTCTTGCATGTTTTCATCTTCTTTTCTCCTATAGAAACTTTGGGGTACTCTTTGAAGTTCTTTGTGTGGATTGAAAATTATCAACTCACGGATACTTGTGGTGACATTGGAGTATCTAGGTGACATTAGAGTTGGTTGTTGCGTATCATATGGTGTTATTTTAGTACGAACTCTAGGGCTATTTGTGACACTTATAGGGATGGCTCAATAGATTGATCGGAAAGGATAACTTTGAGGTGGTTTCGTGCCCTACAACAATTTCTTCTTATGATCTCCGCTAATATGAACTTTGGAGTGATTCTTTGTCGTGCGTTGAGGGATTGTTATATGATCCAATTATGTTAGCATTGTTGAGAGATTGCACTAGTGAAAGTATGAAGCCTAGGTCTTGTTTTCAAGCATTGCAATACCGTTTGTGCTCTGTTTTATCACTAGTTACCTTGCTGTTTTTTATTTTTCAGATTACAAAAACCTATATCTACTATCCATACTACACTTGTATCACCATCTCTTCGCCGAACTAGTGCACCTATACAATTTACCATTGTATTGGGTGTGTTGGGGACACAAGAGATTTCTTGTATTTGATTGCAGGGTTGTTTGAGAGAGACCATCTTCATCCTACGCCTCCCACAGATTGATAAACCTTAGGTCATCCACTTGAGGGGAATTTGCTACTGTCCTACAAAATTCTGCACTTGGAGGCCCAACAACGTCTACAAGAATAAAGTTGCGTAGTAGACATCAAGCTCTTTTCTTGCGCCGTTGCCGGGGAGGTGAGTGCTTGAAGGTATATCTTTAGATCTTGCAATTGAATCTTTTAGTTTCTTGTTTTATCACTAGTTTGGTTTATAAAAGAAAACTACAAAAAATGGAATTGAGGTTGCCTCACATTCTTCATCTATATGATGTCTTTCTTGAAAATAAGGATTCCGTTAATGGTGCTCAATTGTTAGAGGAAGAATTTAATAAAATGTTTAATGTGAGTCCTTTGAATGATGAGCATGATTGCAATGTTGTTAGTATGCTTTCTATGAATATCCATGATGCTAATGATATGAAAAACTACAAGCTTGGGGATGCTAAGTTTGATGAAGATGATATTTTTAGTCCCCCAAATTTTGATGAGAAAATTTGTTATGATGAAAGCATGCCTCCTATTTATGATGATTATATTGATGAAAGTGGGTTTGGAAGTGTGTCAACTCTAGGTACTAATGATCCCACTATTTTGGAGGGTGTTGAATCTTATTGTAATAATTATGAAAGTCGATTTGGAGAGGTCATGACTTTATTTAATGATGATTCCACTATTTTGGAAGAGGTTTCAGTTGATTATGACAACAAAGTTGCTATCTATGATGATTATTGTGATGACATGTATGCTATAAAGAATAATAATAAATATGAAACTTGTCATCATGATTTTAATTTTCAATTGGATTATGCCAATCCAGTATCTCATGATAGTTATTTTGTTGAGTTTGCTCCCACTATTATGAATGAGAAGAAAATTGCTTATGTGGAGAGTAGTAAAAATTCTATGCTTGTGGATCATGAAAAGAATGCTTTATGTGATAGCTATATTATTGAATTCATTCATGATTCTACTAAAATTATTATGAGAGAGGATCATATGCTTGTAGGTGTTGCAATAATATCAAGTTTCCTCTATATGTGTTGAAAGTTTTGAAGTTATGCTTGTTTTGCCTTCCTATGCTAGTTGATTCTTGCTCCCATAAATTGTTTGCTCACAAAATCCCTATGCATAGGAAGCGGGTTAGGCTTAAATGTTCTTACCATGTGATTCATGATGCTCCCGTTGTGTTTCAATTCTTTACTTTTATGTGAGCATCATTAAAATCATCATGCCTAGCTAAAAGGCATTAAAGAAAAGCGCTTGTTGGGAGGCAAACCAATATTTAACCCTACTGTTTTTGTGTGTTCACTTGATTAAGCTACTGTAGTAATCATGTTTTATATGTTTTCTTTCAATAAAGTGCCAAGTAATACCTTTGGGATAGTGTGGATACTTGTTGATTTGATTCTGTGCAAAAACAGAAACTTTTGCGTCCAGTGCTTGAATTTCTATTCTATACTGGAGCATGAGAAAATTCTGAAATGTTTACATAGTATTGGGTTACAAATTATTTATGTTTTCCTAATTTTTCAGAATTTTTGGAGGTACATAAGTATGGTTTTTAAATCGCTTACTACATGCTGTTCTGTTTTTGACAGATTCTGTTTTCGGTGCATAGTTTGCTTGTTTTAGTGTTTCCATAGCTTATATTGAGTAATATAAATTGTGGAAATGATAGAATAATGTAGGCATTATGTGAGAACAATTATGACTCTTGTCTTGACAGTACCTAAGTGGATGATTTATTCTTTATCATACTAACCTATCTCACAAGTTCCGTTAAGTTTTGTGTGATTGAAGTTTTCAAGTTTTGGGTGAGATAACGATATGAGGAGAATAAGGAGTGGCAAGACCCTAATCTTGGGGATGCCCAAGGCACCCCAAGGTAATATTCAAGGAAGACTCAAGCGTCTAAGCTTGGGGATGCCCCGGATGGCATCCCCTCTTTTCGTCTTCAACACTATCGGTAACCTCACTCGGAGCTATATTTTATTCATCACATAATATGAGTTTTGCTTGGAGCATCATTTTGTTTTGGTAAGATTTGATTTATGTTACCAATAATCATGTTTTGTATATTTTAGTTCAATAAAATGCCAAGTATAGCCTTTGCCATGCTCAGTTTGCAAGTTTATGCGTTGCTGTTTGAAAACAGAAAGTTTTCTGTTATGTCCAGAATATTCCTGAATAGTCGAAACATGATAAAAATCTGAAATTTTTACGCAGTAAGCATGCATGAGTTCTCTTTCATGTGGTAATTTTTCAGAATTTTAGGAGTTAGGGAAGTATGAATTCTTATTCACCCTTTATAGACTGTTCTGTTTTGGCAGATTTCGGTTATAGTTGCATTGTTTGCATATGTTGCTTGTTTAATGTTTCTATTTGTGGATAGGAGTATTAAATATACAGAGGCATTTAGTATGCAATGTTTAATTATAATTTTTGTGATTTGCTACAGTAGAGAATGTTAAGGTCTTGAGTTGATTTATACTAACTTATCTCACGAGTTCTTGTTAAGTTTTGTGTGGATGAAGCTTTAAGATTAGGAAAAGCCATGATATGAGAGGAATTAAGGAGACACGAGAGCTCAAGCTTGGGGATGCCCAAGGCACCCCAAGATAACATTCCAAGAAGTCTCAAGCAACTAAGCTTGGGGATGCCCCAGTAGGCATCCCACCTTTCTTCGTCAACACCTATCGGTTAGCCTAAGTTTTTACTTGTTCACATGATATGTGCTATTCTTGGAGTGTCCTTTTATTTTCATTTTGTTTGCTATTTGAATAAAATTATCAAGATCTGAAATATTTATTTTGAGAGAGTCTTCACATAGCTACTTAATTGTTTGACTACTCCTTGTTCTTCACTTATATCTTTTGGAGTAGTTTGTCATTTACTCTTGTGTTTCACTTATATCCTAAGAGTAAATTGTTGAATGAATTGAATATCATAAAGTTGAAATTATATGTGCTTCATATGCTTGTCCATGCTTAGAAATATTTCACACTTGGTTTAGAAAGTAAAATCTATTGAAGTTTGACAATCACAATATTAGTCATTCGAGCAATTCATGAAAGATAGTATATGGAAGAGGACTTTCACGTATAAATATATTATCTTGGACATCTTTTATGATTGTGAATACCCATTAATTATTTTCAAACTTGAGAAAATTAGTTTAAGTTGGACAAGGAAGACAGCGTAATGAGTTATGGTTGGGTATATTTGCATCGAAGTTATATTGTTATGGATCCTCTAACATGTGGTGCTTGTTTAGAATCTTTTGCTAGCCTAAATTACTGTACTAAGCGAGAATACTGCTTGTGCATCCAAAATCCTTGAGACAAGTTTCTTCCATGAGTGTCCACCATACCTACCTATATACGGTATTACCCTGCCGTTCCAAGTAAATTTGCATGTGCCATCTCTAAAACCTTCAAATAAACATCTATTTTGTGTGCCCGTACCGCTCATGAAGCGGTAGGGGGTGGTCAGTATCTTCCATGTTAAGCGGGTTATTCTCAGATGAGTGTTTATTCACTTGTCATTGCACGAGAGAGGCTGGTATTTGGGATGCCCAGTCCCGTGGTCAAAATCGAAATTATATAATGCAACAAACTCCCCCGGAAAGTTGATTGTATGGAGGGTACCCGAGGATTCGGCTAGCCATGGCTTGTGTTTGAATGGTTGAGGGGGAGTAAACTTTACCTTTCCACTTGGGAACCGCCTATAATGTGTTTAGCATGGAAGATATTGAGAATCCTCGGTCGTGATGTTGACAGGAAAAGTACACCTCTCAAAATGTATTCATCTCTGATTTAAGCTTCGAGCTCTGGCACCTCTGCAAATCCCTGCTTTCCTCTGCGAAGGGACATTCTATTTACTTTTATGCTATTTACTTTCATGTTATTTATTTTTGTTGAGTCAACTTCTTATTCCAACCTATTCTCTAGTTGGCAAGCATCATGTGGTGGGGATAGATCCAGGCACATATATCCATTCAAATATATTTGATCATGATTTATTATTGTTGACAATTATCTCTATGATAAATGAGTTGGGAGGCGAAACATTAAGCCCCTATCTTTCTCTGTGTTCAATGGATGCCATTTGTTCTAAAAATATGCTTTGAGTACTAGCAATCATAGAAGACTATATGATAATTGAGTATGTGGAGCTCTTACTTAGACTCTGTTGAAGATAAGTTGAATTGTAATTGTTTGGTGACTAAGAACATAGATTGTTAAGTCTCAAGAGAATGCATTGTTTGAACCATAACATGTGAATTGATTGCTACTTTATCATGATGAGTTTTATGAGAAAGAGTTGCTGTTATGATGCTAGGAAAAGTGATTGAAATTATCATTGATCAAACTTGTGCACTATGCTAGCATTCACACTTCATAAATTATTTCATTTATCATTTACCTACTCGAGGACGAGCAGGAATTAAGCTTGGGGATGCTGATACGTCTCCAACGTATCTATAATTTATGAAGTATTCATGCCATGTTTATAACAATTTTATATGGTTTTGGTATGATTTGATTAGAACTAACCCGGACTGACGCTGTTTTCAGCAGAACTACCGTGGTGTTCTTTTTTGTGCAGAAATAAAAGTTCTCGGAATTGGACGAAACTTTTTGACGATTTTTTTGCACCAAAAGAGACCCCCAAAGCTTTGTGGAAGGACCAGAAGCCTCACGAGGTGCTCACAAGGCATCACGGCGCGGCCTGGGGGGGCGTGTGCTGTTGCCTTGTGGGGCCGTCGTAGCTCCTTTTGGCGTGATTCCAACGCTGAAAAATCCTATAAATAGAGAAACCCCCAGAAATAAACCTAGAACTTCGATGCCGCCACCGCAAGCCTCTGTACCGAAGAAATACCATCTGGAGCCTTGTTCCGGCACCCTGTCGGAGGGGGGAATCATCACCGAAGGCCATTTTCATCATCCCGGCGGTCTCCATGACGAGGAGGGAGTAGTTCAACCTCGGGGCTGAGGGTATGTACCAGTAGCTATGTGTTTGATCTCTCTCTCTCTCGTGTTCTTGATTTGGCATGATTTTGATGTATCGCGAGCTTTGTTAATATAGTTGGATCATATGGTGTTTCTTCCCTCTCTATCTTCTTGTGATGAATTGAGTCTTTCCCTTTGAGGTTTCGTTATTATCAGATTGAATATTTCATATTTGAGAACACTTGATGTATGTCTTGCATGTGGATACCCATGGTGACAATGGGGTATTCTATTGAGTCACTTGATGTATGTTTTGGTAATCAACTTGCGGATTCCCGAGGTGACATTGGGGTAATCTAGGCATATGGGTTGGTACACGTTTTCATCTTCTTTTCTCTGATAGAAACTTTGGGGTACTCTTTGAAGTTCTTTGTGTGGATTGAATATTATGAATCTGAAGTTGTTTGATGCATATCGAATAATCAACTCACGGATACTTGTGGTGACATTGGAGTATCTAGGTGACATTAGAGTTGGTTGATGCGTATCATATGGTATTATTTTAGTACGAACTCTAGGGCTGTTTTTGACACTTATAGGGATGGCTCAATAGATTGATCAGAAATGATAACTTTGAGGTGGTTTCATACCCTACAACAATTTCTTCTTATGTTCTCCGCTAATAGGAACTTCGGAGTGATTCTTTGTCGCGCGTTGAGGGATTGTTATATGATCCAATTATGTTAGCTTTGTTGAGAGATTGCACTAGTGAAAGTATGAACCGTAGGCCTTGTTTTCAAGCATTGCAATACCGTTTGTGCTCCGTTTTATCACTAGTTACCTTGCTGTTTTTTATTTTTCAGATTACAAAAACCTATATCTACTATCCATACTACACTTGTATCACCATCTCTTCGCCGAACTAGTGCTCCTATACAATTTACCATTGTATTGGGTGTGTTGGGGACACAAGAGATTTCTTGAATTTGATTGTAGGGTTGTTTGAGAGAGACCATCTTCATCCTATGCCTCCCACGGATTGATAAACCTTAGGTCATCCACTTGAGGGAAATTTTCTACTGTCCTACAAAACTCTACACTTGGATGCCCAACAACGTCTACAAGAATAAAATTTGCGTAGTAGACATGAGTCATCTCAAAAGTAATGTCTTAAATCAAAGAAGAAGTTTTTCTTTTGTTGGTATGTGAAACTAGGTGGTATATATTTAGCAACAATGTAGTTAGCATAGTCTACATACCAAGGAGTATTACGAGAAGCATTTATCACAGTGTAACATCCCCATGTATTAAGCTACAGTGATCACCCTTTTGATAATGCCAAGCCACCATGATTAACAAGTCTTGATCACATTTGAATCATATCTCATTTCAAATTCCAGTTCAAATTGAAATTCAAATTTAAAGTGAATTTAAAAGTTGTTCAAATCCAGGAACTAAATAGTTCATAATATTGTAAATATTCCCAAAGCAATTATAAAAATAAAGCCAACATTATTTGGATTCTGAAAATGCCCCTAACCAAATTAAAACAGTACTAAAACAACAAAGTTTAATCCATTTCATTTAATCCAAAAATCAAATGAAATCAATTTGACTCCAAACCTTTTTCTGGCAGTGCTAAGTATTGCATAATATCTATTGTGACAAGTTACACATTTTACAAAAGTCTTTTGGAGCAAAAAGAAAATGCAAAACAGTAGGAAATAAAAGAAATAGAAAAGAAAAATATGAAAAGGCCTAAACTACTGGTGGACTGGGCTCTAGGTCAACAGTGGGAGCCCAGCCCACCTCGCCACCTCCTCCTTCCTCCTACTACTCCTCCCGCGCTGCTGTCGACTGCAGAGCGCGCGCGCGCACCGGCCCCCCCTCGCCTGGTCGACAGCGCCCCCCCTCGCCCGCTCCTGATAGATAAGGGCAGAGCCCCCGCACCCCCTGGCTCCTCCCTCGCCTCCCTCTCTCCCTCTCTCCCTCTCTGCCACCTCGCCCGACGCCGCCATGGCCTCGCCGCCGTGAATCACGCGGCCACCGACGTCCCGAGCGCTGCGTCCGTGTCCAGGAGGACTGTCAGCCTCCGCTACATCCTCTCCGCCTACGCCCTCGAGCCGGGGAGCACTACGACGCCGGATCGCCGTCGTTGTCTACCTCGGGTCGCCGCCACTGCACCGCTTCGATCCACGCCGCCCCGAGCTCCCCTGTCTTCCCCGGGCCTTCCCTTCAACGATGTGAGCAGCCGCGTCCTTTCCTCTCTCTCCCGCTGCTCCCCTAGCTGCTGCTGCTGGCCGCCATCATTGCCATGCTCCGGCCGCCGCCATTGCCGCAAGCATTGTGCTCCCGAGCCCCTGTGGCAACGCTCGCCCGCCGTAGCGAGCTCCTGGTGAGCCTTAGGACCTGCCTAAACGACCCGTAGCCACGCGCCTGATCTCGGCCGAAAGCAGCCATGGCTCGACGCCGCCGATGTTTTAGACCCTCCCCGGCGAAGCCGACCCCACCGTTCGATGCGGCGCAACTCCCGCGTTCGAACGCGCCAGATCCCGAGCAAAACGGCCGCCTGTGCGCGTTTTCCGGCGCAGCCCGACACGCGCCGCCGCGTATTTTGGCGCCGGCGGCTGAACGCCGGCCGCGCACCGACGTGGCCGCCACGTGGATGCCCTGGGCCACTGACTAGTGGACCCAGTGGGTCCCGTTGGCCCGGTTGACCAAGTCAACCCGCTGACTGGGCGGCTACTATCGCTGAGAGGAGGACCCCGTGTAAATAAAATGTTTAAAAAAATAAATAATGTATTAATTAACCTGTTAATTAATTTAATTACTAAACAGCCACTGATAGTGGGGTCCCACCCCCTAATTAGTCTTTAGTTAGTTTAAATAATCTGTAATTAGCTACTGTGTCACTGACCAGTGGGACCCACTGGTCAGGTTTGACCCTGGCCAGCTCAGTTGACGCGCTGACGTCATGCTGACGTCATAGTGCACTGTTTTGGATAATTTGGATTTAATCGTTAAAATTAATTCCAGAAAATGATTAAAACTTTGAAAAATCATATAAAATAAACCGTAACTCGGATGAAAATAATTTATATATGAAAAATGATCAGAAAAATATGACGAATCCGAATATCCTACCCACATACCTGCCACACCCCTCTAACATACTGAACATGGAACCGTCCCCTTCGGTTTAATATACCGATAATTGCCCGGAGCTGGTAAAACACATCCAGATGATTTCCCGCTCTGACTAACTTGCATAGTGCTGCATTAGAACTCCCCTAGCACTGCATGTTGACATGTCATGCATCCCTGTTGCATTGTTTGCCGTGTATTTATTGTTTCTTCCCCCTCCTTCTCTCCCGATAGACCCCGAGACTGCCGACGACACTGCTGAGTACGACTACGACGTCGATGACCAGACCCCTTTAGCTGAGCTTCCAGGCAAGCAAAACCCACTTGATCATCCAGAAATCGCCTACTCTTTCTCTCTATTGCTTGCATTAGAATTGCTTTTGTTGTAGCTCCGATAGCTCCTATTCTGATGCATAGCCTGATTTCGTCGCCTGCTATTGATACCTTACCTGCTACCCTATGATGCTTAGTTAGGTATGCTATGTTTCATCAGCTGGCCCTTCACCCTTGTCCGTTTGCCATGCTTGTTATCGGGCTGTGATCACTCTGGGTGATGATCATAGATATGTTTACATATTGCAATACTTTAAACTGTTAAAGTCGGGCTGGCTAAAAGAGTGGCAGCGAGAGAATAATATTAAAGACGGGTCGGCTCCAAGAGCACCCGCGAGTGATATTATGGCAGAACGACAGGGCAGGCGGAGACCACCTAGGAGAGAGGTGGGCCTGGTCCTTGGTCGTGGTCCGTGTGTTATCAAGTCGGAGCGATAGGGATCCTGTTCGTCTTCGTGAGTTACTAAACACGCCTAACGGATATGGGTATTTGATCTGAGTTGGCCGCTGGCCTATACGCACTACCACCACATGGGATAATGGTTATGGGACCCTCGGCGCCATATGTATCAGCTGAAAGCTCTGTCAGACGTCCAGTTCAGCATTGCGGCACGGCTGGGCCGGCGCCATCCAGGACAGAGGTGGTGCCTGGACTCGCCCTTCGCGCAACGACCCGGAGTGCGTAGGGCGATGGGCCCAAGACCCCTGAGCACTTAGGATGTAGACCGGTGGGGACCTCTCTACAGAGCCTAGGTAGGACTACGTCGTGTCAATTACCCGAGGCCGAGCATTACCCAGCAAGTGTGTCTGGCCAGATGTAATCGAGCGTGCTGGGTAACAGTAGTGCACCCCTGCAGGGAAGTTTTCTATTCGAATAGCCATGTCCACGGTAACAGGACGCTCGGAGTTGTATCCTGATCTGCTACAACTACAATTGGATACTGTTACAATGTTAAACTATTACTACTGCTCTCGGGATCACTTTCTCATAGGGTAGTCGAGGAAGGATCCCAGGGCATTACTAAAATATGATTGATTATATATTATCTTGCTCTACTCTCTTCTGATGCTGCAAGATTGCTTCAAGATGCTAGTCTTCGATAGGCTAGGCCTTCCCCCCTCTGTTCTGGCATTCCTGCAGTTTAGTCCAAAGATATAGCCCCATTCCTTTGATACTGATGCATTCTTAGTATAGTTCTGATGTAAGTCTTGTGAGTACTTTAGATGAGTACTCACGGTTGCTTTGCTACTCCTTTTCCCCATACCCGATTGCTGCGATCAGACGACGGCGTCCAAGAGCAGGAGATCCCCGGAGGCACCTACTACTAGGTTGAGCCCGCCGACCAGGAGTAGTTCGGAGGCCCTAGGCAGGAGGCCTTCGCCTTTTCGATCAGTATCGCTGTTTGTGCTAGCCTTCTTAAGGCTAACTTGTTTAACTTTGTGGCTGTACTCAGATACATTTGCTTCCTCTGATGCTTGTATGACTCGAGCTTATGTATTCAAGCCCTCGAGGCCCCTGGCTTGTAATATTAAGCTTGTTTGGCTTTCTTTTGTGTTTAGAGTTGTGTTGTGATATCTTCCCGTGAGTCTCTGATCTCGATCGTGTGCATTTGTGTGTATGATTAGTGCATGGTCGAGCAGGGGCGTCACAAGTTGGAATCAGAGCCGACTGCCTATAGGAAACCCCCGTTCCAACTCCTTGGCCGAAGTTGAGTCTAGTCTCCAAAAACTGTTTTACTAACATGGCTGTGTGGCTTACGGGCCCACGTCGCCAATGGGTAGTATTAGGATCTTTTATTCCTTTTCTTTACTCTGGGATTCTGATCTCTCTTCCTTTCGGGTTAATTTTTTTGCTAACTCTAACATTAGGTTCTCGTGATCACATCCACCCGGAGATTTGAATCAACCTTCTTTGAATTCTGGGTCAGGTTCTGCTTCACAGTGTTCATGGCCCGCAGGATCCTTTTATCGAGGGCACCCTGCGTTGTCATTTGTAGATTCCTCGCTCCAGTGGTTTTCTCCGGCGTTGATCTAGCCTTTGCTATGTCGCGTTGTTGTATCTCTCCACCGCGTGCTTGCGCGGCACCTAGTTTGTCTAGCTGCGTGTGTTTCCGAACTCGCATTGTCCGTTGGTATATAACCCCGTGCATGGACCTGTATGTCTTTAATGACTACTAATATGTATCTAATGCACTTTTTGTTTATTACCCATGTTACATCATGAATAACTCCATACACCTGCAGTTGTTCTTGCTAAACTGTCCCTGTTGTTGTAGCAGGATGGCTGACGACCCTCCACCTCCACCCTATATTGCCGCAATGATGCAGCAGTTTGAGCTGAATCGTCAGTTTATGACCGGGGTAATGGCCCAGTTTCCAAACCAGAATGCTCATCAACAGCCTGCCCCAATAACTCTGCAAGAATTCGTGCGCCTCAACCCGTCCATTTTTTGCAACTCCACCAATCCTATGGATGCTGATGATTGGCTTCGTGATATCCTGTTTGAGATGGAGTCAGCTAATGTTGCCCCTGACAGTTACGTCACCTTTGCGGCGTTTCACCTGAAGGGTCTAGCTGCTCAATGGTGGGAAAGCCATAGGCATATGCTGCCTACTGGAACTGTAACCACTTGGCAGGAATTTCAGGCAGCCTTCCGTGCACGACACATTCCTCAAGGTCTGATCGACCAGAAGAAGAAGGAGTTCCGCAAACTCACTCAGGGCAAAATGACTGTGGATGAATATCAGAGGAACTTTCTCGATTTATCCCGCTATGCTAAAGATGACGTCTGCACTGACGCTCGCAAGCAAAAGAAATTCCGTGAAGGGCTGCATCCTGATATAAAGCTCGCACTTGTTGTCCATGATTGCGCGGACTTTGCGACGCTTGTCAGCCAAGCTTTCCGAGCTGAAACTGGTCTGTCTGAGTTCCAGGAGTCGCTCAAGCGTACTCGAGATGTTGGCTCATCCTCGAGTCAGCCTGCTCAGAAACGTCAAATATGGATTCCGCACAATGTTCATCACCGACCTGCTCCAACCCCAAGGCCGTCTTATGTCGCACCTCGTCTGCCTCCACCGCCGAAACAGCTAACGATTCAGGGTGGACAGCCCAATGCTATGGCTCCTCCCCATAATGATGTTTTATGCCACAAGTGTGGATAGCCAGGGCACCGTGCTCTCAACTGTCGCCAGGGTCAGCTGCAGAAGGCATCACGTCCTCCTGTTGGCCGTAAGAAGGGCCGTCGAAACCATCATAGCACCAGTGTTAGTGCCAGGCCGCCTGCTATGAGTTGTGGTCAAGTCACCCATGTCAAGATTGAAGAAGCTTGTGAGGCCCCAAAACTTGTGCTGGGTACCCTTCGCGTTAATTCAGTGCCAACCTCTGTTCCCTTTGATTCAGGAGCATCGCATGCATTTGTGTCCCAACAATATGTTCGGTTGCATGGGTTAGATATGGAAAATTTGCCCACTCCTTTAGGGGTTCAATCTCCGGGAGCCAAGTGGCACACCACAATGGTAAGCCCTCGCAACCAAATCGAAATTGGAGGACTACTTTTTCCGGCTTCTCTCACTGTGCTCGGTCCTTCCAACATAGACATCATTCTTGGTATGGAATGGTTGGCAGCCTATAAAGCTTTGATCGATTGTGCCGCCAAGACAGTCCAGCTCACACACCCTTCTGGCCAGGTGATCAACTAGTCAGCCCGGATAATCCAGAATGCTGAGAGCCAGATATATGCACCGAATGCCTTGAATGCTTCACCTCTTGAAGGAATAGAGAACGTTGCAGTCGTTCGTGATTTTTAGGATGTCTTTCCAGAAGAACTTCCAGGAATACCCCCTACTAGGGCTGTCGAATTCGTCATAGACTTGAAACCGGGCACTACTCCTATTGCCAAGCGACCGTACAAGATGCCGCCTCATGAACTCCATGAACTTAAGGAGGAAATTGACAAGTCACTTCGTAAGGGTTTCATTCGCCCCAGTTCTTCTGCTTGGGGAGCCCCTTCTCTCTTTGTTAAGAAGAAAGATGGTACGAATCAGTTGGTTCAAGATTACCGGCCCATTAACCAGGCAACAATTCAGAACAAGTATCCGCTTCCCAGAATCAATGATCTGTATGATCAACTTGCTAGTTCCTCAGTATTCTCTAAACTTGATTTGAGATTGGGATACCACCAGATTCGAGTTCGTAAAGAGGACATTGCGAAGACAGCCTTTGTTACTCGCTATGGTTCTTACGAGTACACTGTCATGTCCTTTGGCTTAACCAACGCTCCAGCAACCTTCTCTCGGTTAATGAATTATATCTTCATGGATTACCTTGACAAGTTCGTCGTGGTTTATCTGGATGATATCCTTATATATTTGAAGAATGAGGAAGAACATGTCGAACATCTTCGGCTGGTACTGGAGAAGCTGCGTGAACATCAACTGTATGCCAAGTACTCCAAGTGTGAGTTCTGGTTATCTGAAGTGACATATCTCGGCCATGTGATTTCTAAAGATGGCATTGCTGTTAACCCAGAACAAGTTCAGGCTATTCTTGAATGGACTCCCCCGAAGAATGTCAAACAAGTCAGAAGTTTCCTCGGACTTGCTAGTTATTGCCGCCGTTTTGTCGAGAACTTCTCCAAGATTGCCAAGCCTCTGACAGATCTGCTTCACAAAGGCATTAAGTTTGAGTGGACAGACAAATGTCAAGAAAGTTTTCAGATAATCAAAGACAAGCTGACATCTGCACCAGTGCTTGCTCCTCCAGATTCTCGCAAGGACTTCGTGATTTATTGTGATGCATCCCGCCAAGGATTAGGCTGTGTCCTAATGCAAGAGCGCAAGGTGATTGCTTATGGCTCTCGACAGTTGCGTCCTCATGAAGAGAACTATCCAACGCATGATCTCGAACTTGCAGCAGTTATTTATGCATTGTAGTTATGGCGACATTACCTACTTGGTAATCATTGCGAGATCTACACGGATCATCAAAGTCTGAAGTACTTGTTCACTCAGCCATCTCTGAACCTCCGTCAGCAAAGATGGATGGAGGCCATTACGGACTATGACTTGGGTATTTCTTATATCCCTGGCAAGGCTAATGTAATGGCTGATGCTTTGAGCCATAAATCCTACTGTTGTTAACTTGAGGTTCAGCTGCAGCAGCCACTCCTGTATGAAGAGCTTTGAAAGCTGAACATCGAGATAGTTCTTCAAGGATATCTAAATACCTTGGTTATTTAACCAGATCTCGAGGGCCTCATCAAGCATATACAGAAAGCTGACTCTGAGGTCGAGAAGATTAAGCGCTATCTCGCAGAAGGAAGGCGCTCATTCTTCACTATTGATGATGATGGCACCTTGTTCTTCAAAAATCGCTTAGTGGTTCCTAGAAAGGACAACCTGGATGAGACCCCGCGCATCATGAAAGAAGCTCATGATACACCTCTTTCAATTCACCCTGGTAGTACCAAGATGTACCAAGACATTCGACAGAGATATTGGTGGCCTGATATGAAGCGAGACATTGCTCGTTATGTTGCTGAGTGTGACGTTTGCCATCGCATCAAAGCAGAACATCAAAGGCTTGCTGGAACTCTGCAACCACTTGCTTTTCCTAAAAGGAAATGGGACAAAGTCGAAATGGATTTCATTACTGGTTTTCCAAGATCGCAGAAGGGTCATGATACTATTTTTGTCGTCATTGACCGATTCTCCAAGGTTGCTCACTTTCTGCCAGTCAAGGAGACAATCACTGCTAGCCAGTTAGCAGACTTGTATGTTTTTAGAATTGTGTCACTCCACGGTGTTCCGTTGGAGATCAGTTCAGATCGCGGCAGCCTCTTTACCTCAAGGTTCTGGGAAAGTTTCCAAGAAGCTATGGGAACCCATCTGTCCTTCAGCACCGCTTTTCACCCCCAGTCCCAGGGACAAGTTGAACGAGTCAATCAAGTGCTTGAAGATATGCTTCGAGCTTGTGTCATCTCATTCGGTAAGAAATGGGAGGAATCTCTACCATATGCTGAGTTCTCATACAATAATAGCTATCAGGCTAGTTTGAAGATGGCACCCTTTGAAGTTCTCTATGGACGTAAGTGCCGAACCCCTCTGAATTGGCCAGAAACTGGGGAACGGCCACTCTTCGGTTCAGACATTATCCAACAAGTTGAAGAACAAGTCCGCATTGTCCGTGAACATTTGAAAACTGCTCAGTCTCGTCAGAAGAGCAATTATTACCAAAAACACCAGGTAATGGTTTATCAACCTGGCGAACAAGCTTACCTTCGCGTCACTCCGATGAAGGGCACTCATCGTTTTGGAATCAAGGGCAAGTTAGCTCCTCGCTACATTGGCCCGTTCCGTATCCTCGCCCGACGTGGAGAAGTGGCATATCAATTGGAATTGCCGCCGAACCTTTCACAAGTTCTTGATGTCTTCCATGTGTCGCAACTCCGTCGCTGCTTCAAGGATCCTCTCCGAGGAGTGGATCATGAAATGCTTGAATTGCAAGAGGATCTTTCTTATCAAGAGTATCCGATCCGCATTCTTGATCAAGCTGAACGTCGAACTCGTCAGAAGTCAACCAAGTTCCTTAAAGTTCAGTGGTCGAATCATTCTAAAGATGAAGCCACTTGGGAACGCGAAGATCGTCTTCGTGAAGAATACCCCGCTCTCTTTCAGCCTACCTCTTAATTCTCAAGACGAGAATTTCTTTTAGAGGAGGAGAATTGTAACATCCCCATGTATTAAGCTACAGTGATCACCCTTTTGATAATGCCAAGCCACCATGATTAACAAGTCTTGATCACATTTGAATCATATCTCATTTCAAATTCCAGTTCAAATTGAAATTCAAATTTAAAGTGAATTTAAAAGTTGTTCAAATCCAGGAACTAAATAGTTCATAATATTGCAAATATTCCCAAAGCAATTATAAAAATAAAGCCAACATTATTTGGATTCTTGAATTGCCCCTAACCAAATTAAAACAGTACTAAAACAACAAAGTTTAATCCATTTCATTTAATCCAAAAATGAAATGAAATCAATTTGACTCCAAATCTTTTTCTGGCAGTGCTAAGTATTGCATAATATTTATTGTGACAAGTTACACATTTTACAAAAGTCTTTTGGAGCAAAAAGAAAATGCAAAATAGTAGGAAATAAAAGAAACAGAAAAGAAAAATATGAAAAGGCCTAAACTACTGGTGGGCTGGGCTCTAGGTCAACAGTGGGAGCCCAGCCCACCTCGCCACCTCCTCCTTCCTCCTACTGCTCCTCCCATGCTGCTGTCGACCGCAGAGCGCGCGTGCGCACCGCCCCCCCCCCTCGCATGGTCGACAGCGCCCCCCCTCGCCCGCTCCTGGTAGATAAGGGTAGAGCCCCCGCACCCCCTGGCTCGTCCCTCGCCTCCCTCTCTCCCTCTCTGCCACCTCGCCCGACGCCGCCATGGCCTCGCCGCCGTGAATCACGCGGCCACCGACGTCCCCAAGCGCCGCGTCTGTGTCCAGGAGGACTGTCAACCTCCGCTACATCCTCTCCGCCTACGCGCTCGAGCCGGGGAGCACCACGATGCCGGATCGCCGTCGTCATCTACCTCGGGTCGCCGCCACTGCACCGCTTCGATCCACGTCGCCCCGAGCTCGCCTGTCTTCCCCGGGCCTTCCCTGCAACGATGTGAGCAGCCGCATCCTTTCCTCTCTCTCGCGCTGCTCCCCTAGCTGCTGCTGCTGGCCGCCATCGTTGCCATGCTCCGGCCGCCGCCATTGCCGCAAGCATCGTGCTCCCGAGCCCCTGTGGCGTCGCTCGCCTACCGTAGCGAGCTCTTGGTGAGCCTTAGGACCTGCCTAGCCGCTTAGCCCGTTCGGAAACGATCCGTAGCCGCGCGCCCAAGCTCGGCCGAAAGCAGCCACCGCCATGGCTCGACGCCGGCGACGTTTTAGCCCCTCCCCGGCGAAGCCGACCCCACCGTTGGATGCGGCGCAGCTCCCGCGTTCGAACGCACCATGTCCCGAGCAAAAAGGCTGCCTGTGCGCGTTTTCCGGCAAAGCCCGACGCGCGCCGCCGCGTATTTTGGCGCCGGCGGCTGAACGGCGGCTGCGCGCCGATGTGGCCGCCACGTGGACGCCCTGGGCCACTGACTAGTGGGCCCAGTGGGTCCCGTTGGCCCGGTTGACCAAGTCAACCCGCTGACTTGGCGGTACTGTCGCTGATAGGTGGACCCCGTGTAAATAAAATGTTTTTAAAAATAATTAATCTATTAACTAATTTAATTACTAAACAACCACTAACAGTGGGGCCCCACCCCCTAATTAGTCTTTAGTTAGTTTAAATAATCCCTAATTAGCTACTGTGTCCCTGACCAGTGGGACCCACTGGTCAGGTTTGACCCTGGCCAGCTCAGTTGACCCGCTGACGTCATGCTGACGTCACAGTGCACTGTTTTGGATAATTCGGATTTAATAGTTAAAATTAATTCCAGAAAATGATTAAAACTTTGAAAAATCATATAAAATAAACCGTAACTCGGATGAAAATAATATATATATGAAAAATGATCAGAAAAATATGACGAATTCGAATATCCTACCCACTAGTTTGGATAACTTGGTGGAATCGATGTATTATTGAGCCTTGAGGGCGAGTATATATTGAGTACAGGACTTGGAGGACAAGACGCCTCCTAGAGATAAGATGGAAACAATTCCTATCTAATCCCGGACGATCTCTACATAAGAAATATATCTCTAACATCCCCTCGCAGTCGTAGCGGTAACGTTGTGAACAACAGGAGCGTCGCGCACGGTCAGACTGGAGAGAATAGCAGCCGACGGGCTGACATCCCCCCGCAGTCGCAGCGGGAGCGTCGTGGACGGTGTTGCGTCGCGGACGCGTGGACTGTAGAGGAAGCCGTCAAGTTGCTCAAGCGAGGTGATAGCCCTTTGTGCCGATGTCGATGTAGCCGAGAGCGTAGGGTGGTGTAGCCGTGGTCGAGGTAGCCGTGCGAGGGACGCCGTGGTCGATGTCGAGTCGGGGTGGCCGGTGTCGAGGTAGTCGCCGTGGACCGGGAAGAAGAGTGGCGGCGGCGGCCTCAGGAGGCGGCGGCAGCTAGGTCAGAAGCGCAGCGACGATGCTCGAAGTAGGCGAGGAAGAACCCGATAGCGTGACGAAGACCGACGTGGACGGTGGTGTTCTCGTGCCTAGGGAAGCGGCGCGATGCATACCACGTAGAAGTCGACGTGCAGGGACGGCGGAGTGGACCGCACGCCGCGACGCTACGGCCTGAAGGGGCGACATAGCGGCATCGCGCGGGTCGGGGCGACGGCGGGGAAGACCTCAGGGCGGTTGCAGGGACCGCGTGCCACGCTCGCTACGTCCCGACGGGGCGATGCAGCGGCAGCGCGAGGGTCGGTGTAGCCTCGGGGACGGCCTGGGGGCGGCGGTTGACCGCGGGCCGCGACACTACGGCCCGAAGGGGCAACCCAGAGGCAGCGCGCGGGTTGGTGCAACCACGGGAACGGCCTCACGGCGGCGGTGGGGACCACGTGCCGCGGCACTACGGCCCGAAGGGGCGACGCAGCGGCGGCGCGGATCGGTGCAGCCACGGGGAGAACCACGGGGCGGTGGCGCTGCGGTCCGACTGGGCGACGCAGCGGCAGCCCGTTGCTCGATCGGTGGAGGGGCGCGCTGAACTCAGGAATAAGGCGGTGACACCCGGTGCAGAGCGACGGGCGGGCAGATGCGCGGATGGTGGCCGTGACAGGCCGCCGCGTCGCGTGAGGCCGCCCAGTCGGACAAGAGGCCGGGTGGTCGCGCCGGTGTCGGAGTGGAGGCGCGAGTCGACGGCAGCGGCGGGCGACGCAAACCGATCTTAGATCGGAAAACCAAAAAAGAAAAATGCCGATCAAGACGAATGACAAGAGAGAGAAAATCCGGAGCAAGGGCTCGGGAAAAAGACTCTCTAGGGCAGTCGGTCAACACGACCGGCGGACGAACCCTAGGTACGGGCGGCGCGGCCCCCGACGGTGATCATGGAGACCGACCGCCCCGGGGGCGGCGCGGAGCGGAAGTGGCGGGTGGCGGCTAGGGTTTGGATCGGTTTGGCTGATACCATGTTAGAGGGAATGGGTGGAATCGATGTATTATTGAGCCTTGAGGGCGAGTATATATTGTGTACAAGACTTGGAGGACAAGACACCTCCTAGAGATAAGATGGAAACAATTCCTATCTAATCCCGGACAATCTCTACATACCAAATATATCTCTAACATCACTGACCAGTGGGACCCACTGGTCAGGTGACCCTGGCCAGCTCAGTTGAGACGCTGACGTCACCCTGACGTCATGTTGATGTCACAGTGCACTGTTTTGGATAATTCGGATTTAATAGTTAAAATTAAATACAGAAAATGATTAAAACTTTGAAAAATCATATAAATTAAACCGTAACTCGGATGAAAATAATTTATATATGAAAAATGATTAGAAAAATATGACGAATCCGAATATCCTACCCACATACCTGCCACACCCCTCTAACATACTGAACATGGAACCGTCCCCTCCGGTTTAATATACGGATAATTGCCCGGAGGTGGTAATACACCTCCAGATGATTTCCCGCTCCGACTAACTTGCGTAGTGCTGCATTAGAACACTCGTAGCACTGCATGTTGACATGTCATGCATCCCTGTTGCATTGTTTGCCGTGTATTTATTGTTTCTTCCCCCTCCTTCTCTCCCGATAGACCCCGAGACTGCCGACGACACTGCTGAGTACGACTACGACGTCGATGACCAAACCCCTTTAGCTGAGCTTCCAGGCAAGCAAAACCCCCATGATTATCCAGAAATCGCCTACTCTTTCTCTCTATTGCTTGCATTAGAATTGCTTCTGTTGTAGCTTTGATAGCTCCTATTCTGATGTATAGCCTGATTTCGTCCCCTGCTATTGATACCTTACCTGCTACCCTATGATGCTTAGTTAGGTATGCTATGTTTCATCAGCTGACCCTTCACCCTTGTCCGTTTGCCATGCTTGTTATCGGGCCGTGATCACTCTGGGTGATGATCACAGATATGTTTACATATTGCAATACTTTAAACTGTTAAAGTCGGGCCGGCTCCAAGAGTGGCCGCGAGAGAATAATATTAAAGACGGGTCGGCTCCAAGAGCACCCACGAGTGATATTATGGCGGAACGACAGGGCAGGCGGAGACCACCTAGGAAATAGGTGGGCCTAGTCCTTGGTCATAGTCCGTGTGTTATCAAGTTGGAGCGACAGGGATCCTGTTCGTCTTCGCGAGTTACTAAGCACGCCTAACGGATTTGGGTATTTGATCTGAGTTGGCCACTGGCCTATACGCACTACCACCACATGGGATAATGGTTATGGGACCCTCGGCGCCGTATGTATCAGCCGAAAGCTCTGTCAGACGTCCAGTTCAGCATTACGGCACGGCTGGGCCGGCGCCATCCAGGACAGAGGTGGTGCCTGGACTCGCCCTGCGCGCAACGACCCGGAGTGCAAAGGACGATGGGCCCAAGACCCCTGAGCACTTAGGATGTAGACCGGCGGGGACCTCTCTACGGAGCCTAGGTAGGACTACGTCGTGTCGATTACCCGAGGCCGGGCATTACCCAGCAAGTGTGTCCAGCCAGATGTAATCGAGCGTGCTGGGTAATAGTAGTGCACCCCTGCAGGGAAGTTATATATTCGAATAGCCGTGTCCACAGTAACAGGACGCTCGGAGTTGTATCCTGATTTGCTACAACTACAAATGGATACTGTTACAATGTTAAGCTATTACTACTGCTCTCGGGATCACTTTCTCATAGGGTAGTTGAGGAAGGATCCCAGGGCATTACTAAATTATGATTGATTATATATTATCTTGCTCTACTCTCTTCTGATGCTGCAAGATTGCTTCAAGATGCTTGTCTTCGATAGGCTAGGCCTTCCCCCCTCTGTTCTGGCATTCCTGTAGTTTAGTCCAAAGATATAGCCCCATTCCTTTGATACTGATGCATACTTAGTATAGTTCTGATGTAAGTCTTGCGAGTACTTTAGATGTGTACTCACGGTTGCTTTGCTACTCCTTTTCCCCATACCCGATTGCTGCGATCAGATGACGGAGTCCAGGAGCAGGAGATCCCCGGAGGCACCTACTACTACGTTGAGCCCGCCGACCAGGAGTAGTTCGGAGGCTCTAGGCAGGAGGCCTTCGCCTTTTTGATCAGTATCGCTGTTTGTGCTAGCCTTCTTAAGGCTAACTTGTTTAACTTTGTGGCTATACTCAGATACATTTGCTTCCGCTGATGCTTGTATGACTCGAGCTTATGTATTCAAGCCCTTGAGGCCCCTGGCTTGTAATATTAAGCTTGTTTAGCCTTCTTTTGTGTTTAGAGTTGTGTTGTGATATCTTCCCGTGAGTCTCTGATCTCGATCGTGTGCATTTGCGTGTATGATTAGTGCACGGTCGAGCAGGGGCGTCACACACAGCTAACTGTTCATCAGGAAAATCATCATTAATAGGAAGTGGGTCATCAAGAACATTTTCTATTCTAGACAAATTATCTGCTACGGGATTCTCAGCTCCCTTTCTATCAACAATATGCAAATCAAATTCTTGTAGCAAAAGACCCCCCCTAATAAGTCTAGGTTTAGCATATTTCTTTTCCATAAGATATTTAATATCAGCATGATCAATGTGTATAATAACTTTGGAATCAACAATGTAAGATCTGAATTTATCACACGCAAACACAACTGCTAAAAATTCTTTTTCAGTAGTAGCATAATTTTTTTGAGCACTGTCTAGAGTTTTACTAGCGTAATGAATAACATTTAATTTCTTATCAACTCTTTGCCCTAGAACAGCACTAACAACATAATCACTAGCATCACACATAATTTCAAAGGGAAGGTTCCAATCAGGTGGTTGAACAATAGGTGCAGAAATTAAGGCTTTCTTAAATATTTCAAAGGCTTCTACACAATCATCATCAAAAACAAATGGAACATCTTTTTGCAAAAGATTGGTAAGAGGCCTAGAAATTTTAGAGAAGTCTTTTATAAACCTTCTATAGAAACCCGCATGACCAAGGAAACTTCTTATACCTTTAATATCTTTAGGACATGACATTTTCTCAATAGCATCAACCTTAGCTTTATCAACTTCAATACCTCTTTCAGAAATTTTATGCCCAAGGACTATACCTTCATTCACCATAAAGTGCCACTTCTCCCAATTCAAGACAAGATTAGTTTCTTCACATCTCTGCAAAACTCGATCAAGGTTGCTCAAGCAATCATAAAAAGAAGTTCCGTAAATGGAGAAATCATCCATGAAAACCTCAACAATCTTTTCACAAAAGTCAGAGAATATAGCAGTCATACATCTTTGAAAGTTAGCAGGTGAATTACATAAACCAGTTATTTAATTTCCTAGTAGCTTTATTTAATTTCCTAAAGTCAATTACCATCCAATAACTAGTTATAGTTCTTTGCGGGATAAGTTCATTTTTGTCATTAGGAAAAATGGTAATACCTCCTTTCTTAGGAACACAATGAACAGGACTTACCCATCTACTATCGCTATGGGATAAATCATACCTGCCTCCAGAAGCTTTAATATTTCAGTTCTTACCACATCCTTCATTCTAGGATTCAGCCTTCTTTGATGATCAACCACGGGTTTAGCGTCTGGCTCCATATGAATTTTATGCTAACACAAAGTGGGACTAATGCCCTTAGGATCATCGAGAGTATATCCAATACAGCCTGGTGCTTCTTCAGAGTTTTAAGTAATCTCTTTTCTTCATGCTCTGAAAGGTTAGCACTAATAATAACAGGATATATTTTCTTTTCATCAAGATAAGCATATTTAAGTGTATCAGGTAATTGCTTCAATTCAAACACAGGATCACCCTTGGATGGAGGTGGATCTCCCAAGGTTTCAACAGGCAAATTATGTTTAAGGATAGGTGCTTGTTTAAAGAACAGCTCATCTATTTCATTTCTTTCATTCATATTCATATTATTCTCATGGTCTAGCAAATATTGTTCAAAAGGATCAGTAGGAGGCACATCAATAGAAGCAAGACCAATAATTTCAAAAGGATCAGTAGGAGGCATATTCATATTAGGTAATTCTTTATCATGAGGTTGTCTACGAAACTTAGAGAAATTAAACTCATGAGACACCTCACCAAAATTAACACTAACAGTTTCTATATTGCAATCAATCTTGGCATTAACTATATTCAAGAAAGGTCTACCAAATATAATGGGACAAAAATCATCTTGTGGTGATCCAAGAACAAGAAAATCAGTAGGATATTTGATCTTACCACACAAGACTTCAACATCTCTAACAATCCCAAGTGGTGAAATAGTATCTCTATTTGCAAGCTTAATAGTAACATCAATATCTTCAATCTCAACAGGTGCAATATCATTCATGACTTCTTAATAGAGAGTAAACGGAATAGCACTCACACTAGCCCCAATATCACACAAACCATGATAGCAATGATCTCCAATTTTAACAGAAATAACAGGCATGCCAATTACAGGTTTGTTTTTGTGTTTAGTGTCTAGCTTAGCAATTCTAGTTGCTTCATCACAGAAATATATGACATGTCCATCAATATTATCAACCAAAAGATCTTTAACCATTGCAACATTAGGTTCAACTTTAATTTGTTCAGAGGGTCTAGGTGCTCTAATATTACTCTTATTAACCACAGTTGAAGCTTTAGCATGTTCCTTAATCCTAACAGGGAAAGGAGGTTTCTCCATACAAGCAGTAGGCACAACTGGATCAACATGGTAAACAATTGTTTCTTGTTTAATGCTAATAGTTTCTTCATTCAATTCAATAGGTGGATGATATTTAAACCATTTCTCCTTAGGGAGATCAACATGAGCAGCGAAACATTCACAAAAGGTAGCTACTATCTCAGAGTCAACTCCATATTTGGTACTAAACTTATGAAAAGCATCGGTTTCCATAAAAGATTTAACACAATCAAACTCAAGATTTATACCTGACTCATTACCTTTGTCGATTTCCCAATCTTCAGAGTTATGTTTAATTCTTTCCAGAAGATCCCATTTGAACTCAATAGTTCTCTTCATAAAGGAACCAGCAGAAGAAGTATCGAGCATGGATTGATCATTATGAGAAAGCCGAGCATAAAAGTTTTGAAGAATTATTTCTCTTGAGAGTACATGATTGGGGCATGTGTGCAACATACTTAATCCTTCCCCAAGCTTGAGCAATACTTTCTCCTTCACAGGGCCAAAAATTATATATATAATTTCGATCACGATGAACCAAATGCATATGATAAAATTTCTGGTGGAATTCCAGCTTCAACCGGTTCCAGTCCCATGTTTCAGTATCATCACATAGCCTATACCATGCCAATGCCTTTCCCTCCAAAGATAAAGGGAATACTTTATTCTTAACTCCATCTCTGGATAAACCTGCAAGCTTAAACAATCCACAAATTTCATCCACATATATCAAGTGCATATCAAGATGTACCGTTCCATCTCCTGCATAAGGATTAGCTAGCAGTTTCTCTACCATACCCGAAGGAATTTCATAATAAATATTTTCAGTAGGTTCAGTAGGTTCAGGAGCAACTCTTAATGCTTCCGGTCGAGTTGAAGATACCGCGAACAGGCCCCTCAAAGGATTACTTTCCATAGTGACAAGTGACAATAAATTTCAGCACGTAATATAAACGTTTCCTTACCAAATTCCACTCACCAAAGGTGCTTCACTCCCCGGCAACGGTGCCATAAAAGAGTCTTGATGACCCACAAGTATAGGGGATCAATCGTAGTCCTTTCGATATGTAAGAGTGTCGAACCCAACGAGGAGCAGAAGGAAATGACAAGCGGTTTTCAGCAAGGTATTCTCTGCAAGTAATGAAAGTAACGGTAACAGGTAGTTTTGATAGCAAGATAATTCGTAACAAGTAACAAGTAACAAGTATAATAAAGTGCAGCAAGGTGGCCCAATCCTTTTTATAGCAAAGGACAAGCCGGAACGAACTCGTATAATAAGCAAAGTGTTCTCGAGGACACATGGGAATTTCATCTAGTCACTTTCATCATGTTTGTTTGATTCGCGTTCGCTACTTTGATAATTTGATATGTGGGTGGACCGGTGCTTGGGTGCTATTCTTACTTGAACAAGCCTCCCACTTATGATTACCCCCTCTCGCAAGCATCCGCAACTACGAAAGAAGAATTAAGATAACTCTAACCATAGCATGAAACATATGGATCCAAATCAGCCCCTTACGGAATAGCGCATAAACTAGGGTTTAAGCTTCTGTCACCCTAGCAACCCATCATCTAGTTACTACTCCACAATGCCTTCCCTTAGGCCCAAAGATGGTGAAGTGTCATGTAGTCGACGTTCACACGACACCACTAAAGGAAGCAACAACATACATATCATCAAAATATCGAACAAATACCAAATTCACATGATTACTTATGACAAGACTTCTCCCATGTCCTCAAGAACAAAAGTAACTACTCGCAAATCATATTCATGTTCAAGATCAGAGGGGTATTGAATAGCATTAAGGATCCGAACATATAATCTTCCACCAAATAAACCAACTAGCATTAACTACAAGATGTAATCAACACTACTAGCAACCCACAGGTACCAATCTGAGGTTTTGAGACAAAGATTGAATACAAGAGATGAACTAGGGTTTGAGATGGGATGGTGCTGGTGAAGATGTTGATGAAGGTTGGTCCTCCCACGATGAGAGGATCATTGGTGATCTCGATGGCTTCGATTTCCCCCTCCCGGAGGGAAGTATCCCCGGCGGAATCGCACCGCCGGAGAGCAAAATAGCTCCTGCCCAAGTTCCGCCTCGAGACGGCGGCGCTTCATCCTGAAAGTCTTCTTCTGATTTTTTTCTAGGGAAAATGGCTTCATATAGCAGAAGGAGGGGGCCAGAGGCCTGCCAGGGGCCCCACAAGCTTGGGGGCGCGCCCCCCAGGCTTGTGGCTGCCTGGTGGGTCCCCTCCTGTTGATTCTTTCGCTGGCAGTTTTTATATATTCCAAAATAATTCTCCGTAAATTTTTAGGTCATTTGGAGTTGTGCAGAATAGCTATCTCTGTTTCACCCCATTCTGGTCCAGAATTCCAGCTGCCGGCATTCTCCCTCTTCATGTGAATCTTGCAAAATAAGAGAGAAAAGGCATAAGAATTGTACCATGAAGTTCAATAATGATCAAAAACATAATAATTATTAGTAGGAAATCATGATGCAAATTGGACGTATCAGGATGCTATTTGACATACCAATGCGGCCAAGGTCCAGGTATTTCAGATGATGTAATTTTTCTAATTTGTTTGTAATGGCGCCCGTCAGGATGGTGTTGGTGAGGTTGATGACGGAGAGGAAGGAGAAGTTACCAAGGTGAGAAGCGAGCGATCCATGGAGCGGCATGTGCGACAGCTCCACAGTGGTGATGCTCTGCCTGTGCTGGCAGCACGAGACGCTGACCCAGTGGCGGAAGGATATGCCGGTGGTCCATTTGCTTGCAAGGATGCCCTATGGGTCGAAGAGGTGGGCTTTGAAAGCCAGCAGCGTTGGAAGATCAGTGTCGCTGCTCTGTCTCAGAGAAAAAGAGCCAACACCGGGTACTAAGTCTGAAGCAGAGATGGCCAATAGTACTAGCAATGGTAGGACGAAGGAAATGCATGGAGGTGCCATTGAGCTGCTCTTAGTTATGTTCATCTATGTGCATGTGTACAATAATAGGGCCTATCTAAGATGATGTCATAGGCAATTTGATTGTCCCGCCTTGTTTGTTGTCTTTGTTTGATTTGACTTCATTCCAGCCCACCACAGTTCGCCACGTCACCCCCTATTGGTTTCAATTGTGGTTGTTGTTGTCACTAGACAGGCTTTGTCCTTGTTGCACAAAACAAAAGGCCTTCACACCCTGTATCAGGTGTGCTGGTAAAAAAGGCTTCTAAAAATCATTCTAGTGACAAACCTGCTACACAGGAAAGAAGAACAACTGAACAAAAAAACCTAATGAGGACAAGTTCTGTAACACCCCTAGGTAATGAGCACAGTGATCATCAATCATGCCAAGTCATTTTGATTTACAATGCTTGATCACATTTGAATCATATCTCATTTCAAATTCCAATTCAAATTGAAATTCAAATTTGAGGTGAAAATAACAGTTGTTCAAATCTAGGAACTAAAATGTTCATAATTTTGGAAATAATCCATTGTGAATTATGTTCAGGAAAACAACATCACCAAAATTCCCTAGATGTCTCTAACATCTTGAAAACAGGGCCAACAGCACCATTTTGGCACTTTAAATGCAATAGAAAATTCAAATGAAATTATATTGCTCCCAAACCTTTTTATGGCACTGCCAACTATTGCAACATATTTAATTGGCCAGTTTGCTCATTTTTCAAAAGTGCTTTGGTGGCCAAACTATTTGCAAAACAGAAAGGCAGAAAAGAAAAACAGAAAAGGAAAACGGGAAAAACCTAAATCCTACTGTGCCTGGGCCTAAGTCAAACAGGCAGGCCCAGCCCACCAGCACCTCTTTTCCCTCCTCTGTTCACCCGCGTGCTGCTGTCGACGCGCGCGCTCTCGCCGCGCCTGGCCCCCCTCTCCTCCTGTCGACAGCGCGCCGCTACAGCCACGGTGGGCGACTACATGGCCCCCCCTCGACCCCCTGGCGAACCCTAGCCGCAGTACCCCCTCCCCCTCGCTCTCTCCCTTCTCTCCCGAACGGCGCCATGGCCGCTCCTCCGTAACCACGCGGCCACCGTCGCCGTCTCGTCGCCGTGACGTGTCCACGAGCTCCGCCGGCCTCGGCTATGCCCTCTGCACCGACTCGTTGGAGCTCGGAGCCGCCATAGCGTCGCCGGCGTCTTCGTCTTCAACCATCGGCTGCGGGTGGTCGCCGTTCGATTCGTCGCCTCCAAGCCATCCCCGAGCTCGCTTTGCACCCCTACAGGCTCCCGGTGAGCCTCGACTTCCTCCCCTTCCTCCCTCGCCGTCGCTTGCTTCCTCTAGCCGCCGCCACCGTAACCGTGCTCCAGCCACCGCCATTGCTGCCGTCACCACGCTCCCGAGCCATTACGTCCTCACCCGACCACCCTAGCGTGCTCCTGGAGCCCCGTAGTTGCCGCCCCGCTACTTAGTTTGCTCGCGCGTGCACCGCTTTGCTGTTTTCGAGGAGCGCCCGAGAACGCCGCCGCCTACCGTCGTCGCCGCGCTCGATTCCGGCCACCCCCGCCTGCGAGAAAGCCACCATCGGACGCGGCACGGAGTGCCCGTTCGATAGAGCCCGGCCGCGCGCAAAACGGCTAACCGTAGCGCTTTTCCGAGCTCATCGGAGTTCGGCCGCCACATTCGGGCTCGCCGGAGTAACACCGGCAGGCGGCGGCGACGTGGCACCTGCGTGGCACGCGCTGGCCCACTGACCAGTGGGTCCCGCTGGCAGGGTTGAGTAGGTCAACCCCGCTGACTTGGTAGCGTGGGCCACTGACATGTGGACCCCACCCGTTTAAACGTTTTTTAAAAGATAAATAAAATGCTAATTAAACTGTTAATTAACCTGCTAATTAATCTGTTAACTAAACAGTCATTGACAGTGGGTCCCACTAGCTAATTAGGTTAATTAGTTAAATTTAAACCCTGTTAATTAGTTCAATGTATGACAGATGGGCCCCACCTGTCAGTTTGACTGGTCAGCAGGTCAGTTGACCGCTGACGCAATGCTGATGCAATGCTGACGTCATATTTCCTTTTCTGTTGAATTTAATTAATTAAAACAATTTCAGAAAATCTTTAAATCTTTGAAAAATCATAGAAAATAAACCGTAGCTCGGATCAAAAAGTTTTCTACATGAAAGTTGATCAGAAAAACGAGACAAACCCGAATATGCCCTCCGTTTACCTGTCACATGCCCACACCTATGCAAACATGGAACCTTCCCCTCTGGTTCATCTGTCTGACAGATGCCCGAAGCCGGGAAAATATCCCCAGATAATTTCCCGCCCCGCCTGCAACGTGTAGCATTGCATTAGTTCACCCCTAGCACAGCATATTGCCATGCCATGCATCTGTGTTGCATTGTTTGCTTTTATTTATTGTTTCCTCCCCCTCTTCTCTCCGGTAGACCACGAGACTGACGTTGTTGCCGAGTACGACTACGCCCCTGACGACCAGTCCCTTTCAGCAGAGCTTCCAGGCAAGCAAACCCCCTTGATCATTCCAATATCGCCTATTCTTTCTCCCCCATGCTTGCATTAGAATTTGCTACTGTAATTGATTGCTCCTATTCTGATGCATAGCCTGTTTTTGTAACCTGCTATTGTTACTTTACCTGTCCTCCTAAACTACTTAGTATAGGCTGGTAGTGAACCATCTATGGCCCCCATCCTTGTTCCAGTTGCCCCGCTTTAGTACTAGTGCCCCGATCGAGGCGATCGATGGGCTGAGACCAACACATCACCGCACTCCTCCTTTGATGTACGACACCGCAGGGCTACTATCGAGTGCCGAGGGTGATACCTCGTACTGCACTCCCGATGATGTCTCTGTAGTATAGCACATCGGTGGTGATTGCAGAGGGTGATTCCTTGCTCTCCCCATCCCGATGATGACTCTGTCGTGCAACCCCTCAAGTATGGACCATCGAGGGTGATTCCTCCTGGTTCTCCTTCACGGATTACATCGAGTAGGATTCCAACGAGGGTGATTCCTCGGATTCCCCCTTGATGAGATAAACACACGGTTACCATGACTTTTACCTACAGTTACTTGATAAAGTTGGGTCGGCCCCGAGGGGTACCCGCGAGTGATGTGGAATTGGGTTGACCATGAGGGTACCCATGTGATGATTATGTGGCACGGCCGGGCATTCCTAGCCCTTGCCGTCAGCCCACGAGACGGGGCGACGGGACCACAGATCATGGATCGCTGATTGTCACCGCGAGCTCCCAGAGCATTAACGAGTTAGGATATGTGATCTGAGTAGGCCTCTGGCCTTTTCGCACTAACCACCACGCGGGAATAAGTATGGGCACTCGGCGTCGTATGTATCAGCCGAAGCTCTCCAGATGTCAGCAGTTGAGCGGCGCGCGCTGGGTTGGACCGTGAAAGCCTGCGCTTGTATTAATAGGGCTAGGTCTGCTCACCGGCCGCGTACGCAACGCGCAGGAGTGCAAAGGGCGATGGGCTCAAGACCCCTGAGCGCTTAGGAGGTAGACTGGCATGCTGGCCTCTCTGTTGAGCCTAGGTAGGGCTGCGATGTGTCGATCGGCCGAGGCCGGGCATGACCCGATAGAAGTGTGTCCGGCCAGAGTTTATCGAGCGTGTTGGGTAAAGTTGGTGCACCCCTGCAGGGAAGTATATCTATTCGAATAGCTGTGTCCATGGTAACAGGATGCTCAGAGAGTATGCCGATCTACTACAACTAGAATTGGATACTTGTGTTACTAAAATGATATGTTGGCTCCGGGACTTGTTTCTCGTAGGGAGTCGAGGAAGGATCTCTGGGCGTTGTTAATACTTACTTGCTACTTTATATTATGTTAATCTGCACTCTTCTAATGCTGCAAGACACTGAAGATGCTAGTCTTCATTAGGCTAGGTCTTCCCCTCTATTCTGGCAATTCTGTAGTCTAGTACAAATATACAGCCTTCCCTTGATACCAATGCATAAATAGAATAGTTCTGATGTAAGTCTTGCGAGTACTTTGGATGAGTACTCACGGTTGCTTTGCTACCTCTTTTTCCCCATACCCGATTGCTGCGATCAAATGACGGAGCCCAGGAGTCAGCTGCTACCGCCGACGACTACTACTACCCCGCTGGTGGAGCCTACTACTAAGTGGAGACTACTGACGACCAGGAGTAGATTCAGAGGTTCCCAGGTAGGAGGCCTGCGCCTTTTTGATCTAGTGTCGTTGTTTTGCTCAGCCTTCTTAAGGCAAACTTGTTTCCTTTATGTCTGTACTCAGATATCTGTTGCTTCCGCTGACGCTTGATCGCGAGCTTATGTATTCGAGCCCTCGAGGCCCCTGGCTTGTATTATAAAGCTTGTATGCCTTTTATTTGTGTTTAGAGTTGTGTTGTGATATCTTCCAGTGAGTCCTTAGGCTTGATCGTGTGCATTTGCGTGTATGATTAGTGCACGATTGAGTCGGGGGCGTCACAAGTTGGTATCAGAGCCGACTGCCTGTAGGAAGCCCCTTTCCAACTCGTTGGTCGAAGTTGAGTCTAGTCTTTGCAAAACGATTTTACTAACATGGCTGTGTGGCTTATGGGCCCACTTCGCCAATGGGTGGTATTAGGATATTTTATTCATCTTCCTTACTCTAGGACTCTTTTCTCTCTTATATTCGGGTTAAAGTTTTGCTAACTCTAACATTAGGTTCTCGTGTTCACATCCACCCGGAGAGCTGGATTATCTGCAATCATTCCCTAAAAGTTATCATATGCTTCTCACACTGTCGTTTGACATCTTGCACTCCATTGTTTCAGATGCGTCCGGCAAGACAGCTTGTGCGCCAGACTATGGCTGTTGATGCGACTGGGTACCCTGCTATCCTGGTCAACCTCTTGACCAAGCTCGAATATCGTTGGTACCCTGAGTACACAGTTTACGAGGATTACCGTGAGTTCAACCAGGAGCAGTACCACGCTGTGGTTTGCATCTTTGATCGGCAGAACAACTCCATCACTGAGTTGTACACCTTCCACGGTGTTGGAGTGACTGTCAACATGGCAGTCCATGATGCTGCCTATACTGCTATTGCCCGTCTCCGTGGAGAACACAACAGTCGCTTGGAGGAGACTACTTTCAGATACATCCCGTATGCCCCCGCTGGGGACGAGACTGGATACTACACTGCTGTCTGTACTCCCTACGTGTCGCGTCGTTATGACCCATAGGTTTTGGTTCAGTACACTCAGGCTCTGGATCGCACTTCCCGAGCTCTTGCTATTGAGTTGCATGCCACTCGTGCTCGTCTTTACGACGCTCTGACACAGTTGCTGCCAGCAATCAGTGCACGGATGCACCCAGAGTACATTCTTTACCCGCGCAGGACGGAGATGCCACCAGGTCTTGAGTGGCCTGCTGTTGGAGGTTGTACCCCTCCACGTGGTCCTCTTCTTCCAGTTTGGGACCAGTTTCTGCACCAGAGTGTTCACAGAGCACAGGATCCTTATATCGAGGGCACCCTACGTCGTCACTTATAGTTGCCTGGCTCTAGTGGCCCTTTCCAGCATTGATGTAGCTTATCGCTATGTCCCGTTGTTGTATCCCTCCACCGCGTGCCTACGTGCCGCCTAGTGTGTCTAGCTTTCCTTTTCGCTGTCGTAACGCTGGCTTGTAACCGAATCTATGTATGGATCTGTATGTCATGTTTGGCTATGATGATGTATCTATTGCACTTCCTTTTGTTGTGCGTGTTACCTCATGAATGATTCCATACACCTACAAATGCTCGTTGCTAAACTACCCCCTGTTAATCTTTAGCAGGATGGTTAGACCAGCAGGTCGTGGTCGTGGCCGTAGTGCCAACAATCCATCGCCGCCCGACTATATGGCAGCTATGATGCAGCAATTCGAGCTGAATCGTCAGTTCATGACTGGAATCATGGCTCAGTTCCCAAATCCGAACCAGAATGCTCAGAATCAGCAACCTGCCCCAATAACCCTGCAAGAGTTTGTGCGTTTCAATCCGACCATCTTCCGCAACTCAGTTCAGCCGCTTGATGCTGATGACTGGCTCCGCGACATCGCTTTTGAGATGGAGTCTGCGAGTGTGCCCCTGCCAACTATGTCACTTTCGCCTCCTACTTTCTAAAGGGTCCCGCAGCCCAATGGTGGGACACTCACAGGCAGACCTTAGCTGCTGGAACCATCATCAGCTGGGTGGAGTTCAAAGCTGCTTTCCGTGCCCGTTACATTCCGCAAGAAGTTATGGACCGGAATAAGCGTGAGTTCCACAACCTTACCCAGGGCAGCAAGACTGTAGAGGCTTATCAGCGGGAGTTCCTTGAGTTATCCCGCTATGCTGAGGAAGACATTGCTACTGATGCCCGCAGACAGGAGAAGTTTTGTGAAGGGCTCAACCCTGATATCAAGCTAGCATTGCTTGTCCAAGGCGTTGCTGACTTCGCCACCTTGGTGAACAAAGCTATTCAGGTTGAGACTCGTCTGAAGGATCACAAGAACGCTTTCAAGCGCACCCATGATGCGGGCTCATCTTCGGGCTCGTCATCGCAGAAGTGTCGTATCTAGATCCCTCATGGCATGTACCCTCCAGCTGCACCTCCTCCACCGCCGGGACAGCCAAGACCTCAGGCTCCACTACTTTGAGCTCCTGCTCTCTGTCCCGAGGACGGGCTCTGCTTCAAGTGTGGTCGTCCAGGTTACCGCTCCAGAGACTGCACTCAGAACCAGAATTAGCTTGCACTTCACCCTGCTGGCCGTGGATATGGCCGTGGCAACAACCAGCCCCGCAACAACAATGCCAGACCTTCCTATGGTGGTGGTCAAGCTTACCATGTTGATCTGAATGAAGCTCAAGTTCAGCCAGCTACTGTGAAGGGTACTCTTCTTGTTAACTCAATACCACCTCATGTTTTATTTTAATTCGGGAATATTGTATTCATTCATATCATAAGCTTTTGCACACATGCTTGGCATTAAATATGATGAGGTGAAATGTTCTAGTCGTTCGCGACTTCTAGAGGGTACTTCCAGAAGGACTTCCCGGAATGCCTCGGTCTTTTCCCTTCTACCTCCTGAATTCTCGGGACGAGAATTTCTTTTAGAGGAGGAGAATTGTAACACCCCTAGGTAATGAGCACAGTGATCATCTGTTAATCATGCCAAGTCATTTTGATTTACAATGCTTGATCACATTTGAATCATATCTCATTTCAAATTCCAATTCAAATTGAAATTCAAATTTGAGGTGAAAATAAAAGTTGTTCAAATCCAGGAACTAAAATGTTCATAATTTTGGAAATAATCCATTGTGAATTATGTTCAGGAAAACAACATAACCAAAATTACCTAGATGTCTCTAACATCTTGAAAACAGGGCCAACAGCACCATTTTGGCACTTTAAATGCAATATAAAATTCAAATGAAATTATATTGCTCCCAAACCTTTTTATGGCACTGCCAACTATTGCAACATATTTAATTGGCCAGTTTGCACATTTTTCAAAAGTGCTTTGGTGGCCAAACTATTTGCAAAACAGAAGGGAAAAAAGAAAAACAGAAAAGGAAAACGGGAAAAACCTAAATCCTACCGTGCCTGGGCCTAAGTCAAACAGGCAGGCCTAGCCCACCAGCACCTCTTCTTCCTCCTCTGTTCACCCGCGCGCTGCTGTTGACGCACGCGCTCTCGCCGCGCCTGGCCCCCCTCTCCTCCTGTCGACAGCGCGCCGCTACAGCCGCAGTGGGCGACTACATGGCCCCCCCTCGACCCCCTAGCGAACCCTAGCCGCAGTACCCCCTCCCCTCGCTCTCTCCCTTCTCTCCCGAACGGCGCCATGGCCGCTCCTCCGTAACTGCACGGCCACCGTCTCCCTCTTGTCGCCGCGACGTGTCCACGGGCTCCGCCGGCCTCGGCTACGCCCTCTGCACCGACTCGTTGGAGCTCGGAGCCGCCACAGCGTCGCCGGCATCTTCGTCTTCAACCTTCGGCTGCGGGTGGTCGCCGTTCGATTCGTCGCCTCCGAGCCATCCCTGAGCTCGCTTTGCACCCCTACAGGCTCCCAGTGAGCCTCAACTTCCTCCCCTTCCTCCCTCGCCGTCGCTTGCTTCCTCTAGCCGCCGCCACCGTAACCGTGCTCCGGCCGCCGCCATTGATGCCATCACCACGCTCCCGAGCCTTTACGGCATCGCCCGACCACCCTAGCGTGCTCCTGGAGCCCCGTAGTTGCCACCCCGCTACTTAGTTTGCTCGCGCGCGCACCGCTTTGCCGTTTTCGAGGAGCGCTCGAGAACGCCGCCGCCCATCGTCGTCGCCGCGCTCGATTCCGGCCACCCCCGCCCGCGAGAACGCCACCATCGGACGCGGCTTGGAGTGCCCGTTCGATAGAGCCCGGCCGCGCGCAAAACGGCTAACCGTAGCGCTTTTCTGTGCTCGCCGGAGTAACTCCGGCAGCCGGAGCCGACGTGGTGCCCGCGTGGCATGCCCTGGCCCACTGACCAGTGGGCCTAGTGGGTCCCGCTGGCAGGGTTGACTAGGTGTAACACCCCAAAAATCGGGTTATCAATTTTTGTGCTGTTAATCCTTCCCAGCTTTCCTCTCCCAAATTTTTCCTCTGGAATCTGGTGAGTGACCAGGTGAATCCTGACAATCCTCAACCTCTCCATATCTTTCCCATTCTCTTGTGCCAGCCAAGCTTCCGTCAGTAAACCCCGAACCTCATGTAAACCCAAGTTCCAAAATATTGGAACTGGAAATCCTGCCCTTGTGGTTACAAAGGAGCTATCATTTTCCTTGGTCAGTTGATCCTCCCAAAATTTCCAGAGATCCTCCTTCACTCATAAACCCTAGATGTGCAAAAATATTGCCAAGTCATATGCAATATTTTTCATCTAGAATTAATTCTTTTTTCTACCTTTCTGAGGAATTAAATCCAGGAAAATATTTTCCCATCTCCAAAGTTCATAAAAACTTGTGGAGATATTCATTCTGACCATATTGAGCTCTCACAAAAATATTGGCCACAATTAAATAAGGGAAATTGCATTTTCCTATTTAAAGCCAATATTTCAATTTGGGGCCTTTCCAAAGGAACTACCACGTGTCCAAATATTGCTGCTACCAAACATTTGACCTAGGTGTGGTCACACCAGAGCTCTCCCGTGCCATCCAGATGCATAGGTCAACTAAGGGCAGGAAGGAGAAGACCCCAGACATGGTTTGACATCGAGTGCGGCGTGGCAACGCCGTGGCCATGCGGTGACCACGGGCAGAGCACGCCAACTGCGTGTCCTGTGCGCCAGAGCCTTTGGGAGCACGCCTCCAGCTGGTTCCAGCTCGTTCGGGCGCGCCGGCGAGCTCCCCACCACACACGTACGCCGCCTGGAGTTTTCCCCCCTTGTCCCCTAGCTTGTGGCCGCTTTTGCCGACATGTGTGCTCCACCGGAGCACCGCCACCTCACCGAGCTCCCGAAGCCTCGGCCGTCGTCGCGTAGCCCTCCCCTCGCCTATTTAAGGAGCCCCGAGCCTCTCCTGGCCAGCAGCAAGCCTAGCCCCTCCCCCCCTCGAGCTCGCGAAGCTCTCTGCCTCTCCACGGCCGAAGGCCGCCGCCAGACCCCCACGGTGACTCCAGCCCCATGGCTAATCCCCTCCCCCCTTTTAGCCACCCAGAGGATCCCCAGTGCCCGCCTACGCCGCCGCCCCCTCCAATTTTAGTCGGAGTCCTCCGTGCCCACAACTGCTAGCGTCGCCATGGCCATTCCCTCGGCCAGACGTGGCCATCCTTCCTCCAAGATTCCCCGAGGCCCTGGCGACCACCCCTGGATGCGTCGCGGAGCGCTGGTTCCAGGGCAGGTGCCGGCGAGCCCTCCTGCGCCGCCGTGCGGCCGCTACACCGGCGACCGAGCTGCCCTATCTCCGTTCTGTTCACGAGAAAGAAGGAGACCAGAGGAAGGAGAGAGAGGATAAGGCGGGGCCCATTTGTAAGTCACTATTAGCCCGAGCCCGCGAGCTTAAGTGGAGACATACTTTTAAAAGTACGCTTTCCAACTTCGAAAGCGCATTCAAGCACATTTTCAGACAAAAATACACTTTCACTACAGTGAAAGCGTAAACACTGAAATACGCCTTCGCTTTCTCAGCCGCCAGCCAAAACGGCTATATAGTGAACGTTCACCCGTTAAGAGCTAAAGTGAACAGTTTTCTGTCTATTTTACCGCTTAACGAACGCACGACCATTTCTCCGCGACCGTAACTCCGATTGAGGTAAATCCAACGCCCACGTTTTCAGTTCGTCGAGCCCGTTCCGATGGTATCATTTTCATAATGTTTCCACACTATGAAAATGACCATTTTGCCCTTGCCCTTCAATCAGCCCCCTTCGAGAGGGAAACATTTCCGGCAAATGTTTCCGCGAGCTCATCGCACTTCTTCCCGGTGACTCCATCAACCCCAAGGCAAGCCAACCTCTTATCATGACCTCCGGACTTGCGTGATGACTTTGCTTGCACCATGTGTGTGTGTTGCAGAATATTTCGGATCATCTGTTAGTCTGTACTGACATAGCCCTGTTATTTCATCCGTGCCAGATGCTAGTGTTATTTACCATGTGATATCATAAATTGCTTTCATGTCATATTCTCCCATGCTAGTAACAATACTTTTAATACCATTATCATGTTAGTGCTATGATTTGATCTCATGCCATGATTGTCAATACTGTTATGGTTTTGTTATGCAGTTAAGGGATTGTTCCCGCTCATAAATGTTGATGTTATGATGAGATGACGGAAATGTTAAATTGAACTTGTAAACTAAACCTCCTCCGTCATCGATGGGATCGAGTCATAGTGCCACCGAACCGAGCTTATCCGTGCAGCCACATTTGCCGTTATGGGACGGCCTTGACTTGGTCTAGCTTTGTGCTCTTTTATCGGTACCACCAAAGAGGGAGGGTTATGCGCGCGTGCTACCCTGATCAGGTAGGCGGCGATAACCTTGTGAGCCCAGTTGATTTTTTAACCCGGGAGTCCCTGAAAGCACATTTGCTCCCTTGGTGGTTTTCGTAATTCATAACAACATGTATCTCATTGAACTAATGTCCATTCAAGATTAAGATTTCAGGATGTTCAATGATTGGCATGGCATGGACTAGAGAAGTGGACCCCTCAAAATGCTAAGGCCAAGGATTGGCAAAAGATCAAGACTCTACATTTTTGGTTTAGTGATCCAAGATCACATTGCACTACTAGGAAAACACTTACTAGTGGCGCACCAGTTTTGCCTACTAATGGCGCACTACTGGTGCGCCACTAGTACCACGCCATTAGAATTAAATTCTAATGGCGCACCCCTGGTGCGCCATTAGTATCTGGTGTACTAATGGCGCACCAGTGGTGCGCCATTAGAATTGCCCCCCGTGCGCCATTACAATGCCTCCCAGGCGCCATATATACCCATGTGCTATGCATACTAATGGCGCACTATGCTCTGATGCGCCATTAGTGTAGTTTACTTAGTGCGCCATTAGTATCTTTGTGGTGCGCCACTAGTATTAATATTAGGGATTTTTTTTTTCTTTTCTGATATTTTCACAGGATACAAAATATATCGAATACAAATAGATTTATCGAATACAATCACACAGCAACAGCAGATTTATCGAATACAATAGAAGATTAGTCTCCGAATACAATTCATCATATTAGTCTCCGAATTTAAAATACCGAACAAAGTTAGAACATTACAAGTCTCGAAACCGCGAGTAGCGAGTTTGTCTTCACATTACAACCATATCAATCATCTAAACTACCATCACATAGAAGAGAGCTGCGGTCATCACGATGAGCATCATCGCGATGAAACTGATCTTCATCCGGTTCCTCCTCCGCTCCCTCCTCTCTCCCGCTAGATAGCGCGCGTATCGAGCTTCCGCCTCCGCCCTAGTGTCGTACCCTTTGTAACTGTTACCGCTGAAACGGTGAACCTGTCTCCGACACTCCTCCCAGTCGTCGTAGACTCCGGGAACCCTACCCTTGTACACGACATACGTCGGCATCTCTATGCACTAGCCAAACAAAACGTTAGTACCAACAATACATAAGCAATATATAAGTATGCAACAAAAGGATCGGAAGAGAAAAGCAAGACATTAATAGCATCGATCACATCTAAGTTGAACGACTGTCCAAACCAAAGAGACATACAAGTTCATTAAAGTTTAATTACAACATGAGCCAATCGATGTTTCAGAACTAGACATAGCATGACTCAAGGGGCCGGAACGTGGATGAAGCCGCCGTCATACGTGGGGGTCATGAAATTGCGGGCGTTGTCATCCTGCATTTGTAGCGTTGTGTCTATCTCACTGTTGGACGGTTGATTTTTGAGGTTGAACTGCCCGCAGGAATGAAGGACATCTTGATGGATGATTTCTGCAAACTCCGACTGGATGCGAAAGAATTCTTCTCTGATGTTCGCGTCCTGGATTGCCGACAAGCTCGCGGCCCAATCTTTGAGATTATCTGGTAGCAGAAGGTGATTATGGTCCCGTACGATCGCCCGCATGTGATGGAGGGCGTAGTAGGCATCCTTCTGACTGCCAGTCGGCTGCTTGACGCAGCAGAACGTCGTATTGTGGGCGAACATGTGCTTGCCGTACTTACGAACTTTCCTGGTGAAGGTGCCTCCAGAATTGGCGTAGCCGGAGAGAACATCATCAAGAACTTTCTTGACATTTGTGTAGTCTTTATTGGACTGACGGTCCGAGTCGAAGTACGTCGCCATGGAATACTTAGGGCTTAAGAGGATGACTGTGCAATGTGTGTCACTGCACAAAACACGGAATGTTAAAAAAAAACGATCGAAATCTAAGAAATCATATGTTACGGGGCGGTTGAGGGGACGACTTACTCGGGAAAGTAAGGCACGAGGAAGTTATCCTTATCTGGGTTTGCCAGAATGACACCTTCGAGGTAAGAACTCGCGATTTTCCGGTCCCCAGCGCTGCGCAAGTTCTTGGCACGCATGTAGAAGGGGTCGACTATCACGCAAGTTGATCCTACTTAATTAAGTACTAAGATACCCCGGCCCATGCATTAGTCGCAAGTACCCCATATGTCCTATTTTTAGCAAAGTCATGCTAAAATTCACGGAAAATTTCAGCATGACCTTTGCTGAAAATAGGACATATGGAGTACCCGAATTTGCCGGAACGGAAGTTAATCGACATTCCGGAAAACTCAAGGGCCTCTCGGGGTACCTGCAAAATCATCACGACACGATGGTCGGAGACAAAACCCAGCAGCAGCAGCAGAACAGAGCTGCTCCTATATAGAGCAGCAGCAGCAGCAGAACAGAGCTGCTCCTATATAGAGCAGCAGCAGCAGCAGAACAGAGCAGCAGCAGCTACTGACAGTAGGGGTACTGAAGTTTGGCACATTCAGCTCAAAATCTTGCAGATGCACATATAGTACCAATGAACATATAGTACAGCAGCAGCATAACCAATCATTTTTTTAAATTTCAGTAGCATAAGCAATTAAGCATTCATTTTAATTTGACAGATTTGCAAATGCAATTACTATCTAGCATTTGACATATAGTACAGCAGCAGCATAACCAATCATTTTTTTAAATTTTTCATAACATTAACATGATGGTGTTCAAGATAGCATAACAAGAAGCATAAGCGCTACTTCCGCCATCGGAATTGTTCAGTTCTACAGTTCTACTACGAAATAGGAAGAAGAAACAACAGAAGACATCGCTCATTTGGGTTATTACATGCTGTTCATGATAGGACATGTCCAGTCCCTCATTTTGAGTAAAACTGACAAAGAACAGCTTAAAATCAGAGCCAAGCTACAGCAGTAAATCAATAAACCCACAGACAATAAAAGCAAAAAAAAGCCATATTACAGTAAAAAAAGCATTAGCCAATGGCAGCATAAATAGACAGTCACCAACTTTCCAACAGACTACAGCATGATGGTTAAGATAGCACATCTTGTAACCTATTCCTACAAACAAAAAAAATCAAATGCTGGACATAAAACTAGCAGCCAAGCTCTTTTATCCGAAATGGTAAAAGCCAGTGAAACAAAGTTCTGGCTAACTTTTTTGAAAAATTAGCTGTATTGAAGTAGCAATCAGGCATACGACAGTGGTAGTGACCAAATTACTTGTTGCTGTAGTAACTAATAAGTGAACATTGAGTGTTGCTTCCTCTCATCTTATCTTAGGAAAAACACATTTTTAATTACAGCGATCTCTCTTGATTTCTCCCATTTATATACTGAAGTTTTTTCAATCTTTTCAATGAATAACTCACTATATACAATACTCAAAATAGGCTGCGTACATGGGCAGAGTAACCGTGACACGAGGCAAAAGACACATGATATAACAACCAAAGTTCTGAGATGGATGGGATAGCATGCATAGATTTCATTACCTCCAACTGCTGTCAGGACTCCACCAACACTCCCACCAATAACCCTAACTCCCTAAGGTCACGCTGTCAGGGGTCACACAAAGCTATGCAAATTCTATCATCGATCTATCATCAAATACGATCCAGAAAGGCATGGTTTCAAATCAACCTTGTAAAATGTGGACAAAATAGTTTTTTTTCTAGGGATCAACCTTACAAATGATTTGCTGAATGACAACGGGTACTGGAAACTATTCTTCACATCGAAACTGATTTGGAGCAAAGTTCAGCACATTCATGATTTAGACATGAGGCAACTCAATTTATCTACAACAGCAATGGGTTAGGGGAGGCAGGGGAGGAGAACGTACCTTGAGCAGTGGGAGGCGGGATTAGGGGAGGTCAGGGGACGGGGACGGGGACGGGGACGTCGTGGACGGGGACGGGGACGGGGCTCGGCCTCCTCCTCCTGGTGGTCTCCGGCGGGCCTCCTCCTCCTGGTGGTCGCGGGCGGGCGCTGCCGGACGGGAGATGTCAGACAGGGGAGAAGGCGGAGGAGGAGGGGGAGAGGGGGAGCTCACCCTCGACGTGTGGTGGCGGCGGACTCGACGGCGACGACAGGCGATGGCGCGGCGCGGGGGAGAGGGGGGGGATGGCGCGGCGCGGGGGAGAGGGGGGGGAGAGGCCTGGGCTCCGGTGGCGGCGAGGCTAGGGCTCCTGCTCCGGTGGCGGCGAGGCTAGAGCTCCGGTGGCGGCGAGAGAGAGATCGAGAGGGACGAACTGGCGAACTGGCGAGGGAGGGGGGAAGTGGATGGGGGGACTGTAGCTATAGGGGGAGGCTTTCTAATGGCGCACCCCCTGGCGGTGCGCCATTAGAATGTTTTCTAATGGCGCACCGCCAGGGGGTGCGCCATTAGAATGTTTCCTATTGATGTTAAAATGTTCGCGTCTGTGTCATGTACAGACTTACTGCCATAGCCTAGTGGTTGGACCCTTGATGCATTTCTTCAGCCAGCCAGGGTTCGAATCCTGGCGGCCCCATTTTTTAAAAACTTTTTTAAAAAATTGTTTTTGATGTATATATGTCTATTGGTTGCACTAGTCCGGTCTTTAAATATTTTTTTACCTTTTTCTGTGTTTTTCCTTTACTGTTTTTGTCAATCTTTTAAAAAAAATGTTTTTGATGAATATGAATATGAAACAGTAATAAATATTCAATATTCAATATCGAGATGGAGGGGGATCGAGATCGAGTGTCCTCATGAATATTTAATATTTTTTTATGAATTCAAAAAGTGCCCATGAAATTTAAACATATTCATGATAGTTCAAAAAGTGCCCATGAAATACAATCGAGAAATGAAGGCTACAATTTAAATACAATTGATCTTAGCTAGCTATCTGTTCACAATCTTCTTGCCCTTCTTTTTCGCAAACGGAGTTCTTCTGTGGAACGGACGTCCTTTAGGTAGGGTGGTCCTGCTTCTTCTTGTGGTGTATGCTGCTACTTCATCGTCGTCGTCATGTTCCATCTTCGGGTCGCCGTACTTGTCGAAGTCTTGCTCATTGGCGACTCCATCCATTCCGATGATCTTCCTTTTGCCTCTCCTCACGACAACACGACTGGGCTTTGACGGGTCGGTAATGAAGAAGCATTGGTCCACTTGGGAAGCCAGTACCCATGGCTCATTTTTCGCGGTGACGTTTGCGCCCGCGGTCTTGGATTTGGCTTCGGGTATAACCATGGTGGTGAAATACCGGTTTTCTTTTAGGACGCTCTTGGCCCATCTGACATGGTGGTGAAATACCGTGTCCTGCTTCGCCTCATCATCATCATCATCATCATCATCATCAGCGTGAAGCTCCTGCCTGATGCCCATTGATTTCAAGTCTGCCCTTGCTTTCGGCCCATCTTTGGTCCTCTCTGGCATGTTGAGCAGGGTACCAAGCAGACTCTCGCACACGTTCTTCGGCCCTTCAATTAGCATACTCATGTGAATGTACTTCCTCTTCATGCACAACCAGGGGGGAAGGTTGTACATCCACACAAACACAGGCCAGGTGCTATGTGTGCTTCTCTGGCTGCCAAACGGATTGACTCCATCGGTGCTCGCGCCCAGCACGATGTTCCTTGGATCGTTCCCAAATTCTGGGTCTTCGAAGTTCAACGCTTGCCACTGGCTCGCATCCTTAGGGTGACTCAGCATCTTGTCTTTTTTATTTATCTCCGGATCATTTCCGTCATCTTCTCGCTTCTTCTCCTCCCTATCCGCGTGCCAACGCAGGAGCTTTGCTACCTTAGGGTCCGCGAAATACCGCTGCAGACGAGGAGTGATCGGAAAGTACCACACCACTTTTCGAGGAGCTTTCTTCCTCTTCTTGTATCGAGTGACGCCGCACACCGGACATATGGTAGACTCCGCGTGCTCGTCCCGATAAATGACGCAATTGTTCATGCACACATGGTATTTCACGTGCGGTAAATCCAGAGGACACACGATTTTCTTCGCCTCCTCGAAACTGGTCGGGCACTTGTTCCCCTTGGGAAGACGTTCGTGCCAGAATGACATGTTCTCGTCGAAGCATGCGTCGGTCATTTTGTGTTTTACCTTCATCTCCAGAGCCATGAGCGTTACTTTCAGGCGGGTATCCTCGGGCCTGCATCCTTCATACAATGGAGTAACCGCGTCTATCTCCAGTTGATCCAGCTTGGCTTTCTCTCGGGCGGCAGCTCTTGCGTTATCCGTCTGCTTGAGAAGCAGCTCTTGAATATGAGGGTCCTGCACCCAGCCTCCATCGTCGTCTGCTCCGGCATCTTCATCTAGATCATGATCATGCCCTTCGTCTTGATCTTCCTCATCATCATGTCCGGCATCTTCTACATGATGACTGTGTGCAGCATCACCGTCGTGATCATGTCCTGGAGATTCTTCGTCTTCTCGCCCGCCCTCGCCGCGGTGGTTGTCTTGCTGCCGATCCTCATTTCTTGCCCGGCCATGGACGACTTCATAGTCATCTTCATCACCTTGCCACCGATAGCCATCCATGAAACCACGCAAGAGCAGGTGGTCCCGCACCTGCCCGGAATCCGGGTCCGCAATAAGGCTCTTCAGCTTGCATCTTCGACACGGACATCTTATCTCCGTCTCGTTCTTTTGAAGCATCTCGGCCTTCGCGGAGCTCAAAAACCTATTCACGATGCCTTCGGTCATCGTGCGGACCATGGTCGCCTGCGGGGTAGAGCAAAACGATATTTTAGAACCAAGAAAAAATTTGGCATGACTTTCCCAAAAAATAGGACCAAAAAGAATGCATAGTGCCAAAATTCTCGCCGAAACGGAAATGAATCAACATGTCGGCAGAATATTGGCAACTATCGCATTTCAAATACCGGTACCTGCAAACACAAACATATATGCAACACCACAAACATATGCAACACCACAAACATACATATATCTAGCTAGGCCATAAAAAGTGCATGTGCACGGTTGTTGGAGCTCGAGGGAGAAAAAATGTAGATCTACAACATAAAGATAGCTTTCCCCTTACTTACCTATCAAAAAAAGCTAATTTAACCACTTAATTTTGATGAATCTATGGTGCAAATGAGGTGAGGAGGAGGAGGCAGCCGACACAAGCTTGGAGGAGGAGGTGGAGAGAATGAAGTGGGGAAAGTGAGTGGGTAGGTGAGGCTGTCCAAAATATCTGCTGGTCCCAGCTTACTAATGGCGCACCCCTAGCTGGTGCGCCATTAGTAACCCTGGTTACTAATGGCGCACCAGCTAGGGGTGCGCCATTAGTAGTTTTGCAAAAATAAAAAAAAATAATAAAAATAGTAGTGGCGCACTGTGTTGGAGGTGCGCCATTACTACTCAAAATAGTAATGGCGCACTCTAACGTGGTGCGCCATTAGAATTTTTGGAAAAAAAAAATTGTTACTAATGGCGCACCGTGGTCCTGGTGCGCCATTAGTATATACCACTCTAATGGCGCACTGGCTCATGGTGCGCCATTACTATATAGTAGTGGCGCACCAGGAGTCTAGTGCGCCATTAGAGCCCATTCCATCTATAGCCCTTTTCCTAGTAGTGTTGAGTCCATAGGAAAGCCAATACTATTAAAAGGGGATGAGGTGTTGCTTAATGGTCTTTTTGCTCAAGTGCTTAGTGACAGTATTCCTAAACCCTCAACCACTCACTCTACCCAAATATGTCCTAAACCTAAAGTCCAACTCGGCCCCACCGTTTTTTCCTATCCGGCCTCACCGAGTTCATCCAAGACTTAACAACTGCCAAAACCCCAACAAATCGGATCCACCGAAATGGATCTTGGTCCCACCGAGATGGCCTTGCCAACTCTCTGTAATCGTTTGCCCTTACTTCGGTCTCACCGAGTTTGAAAATCGGTCTCACCGAGATGGCTTGCCAACTCTCTGTTGCCTTATTGCTTCACTTCGGTCCTACCGAGTTGAAGCAATCGGTGCCACCGAGATGAGGATTGCCCTAAGCCATTGCACTTCGGTCCATCCGAGTTGTCCGTATCGGTCCCACCGAGATTCCTAACGTTCATATCTTTTACACAGTTCGGTGCTACCGAGATGCTCGTTTCGGTGCCACCGAGTTGGGTCAAAAGTGTGTAACGGTTGGATTTTTTGTGGAGGCTATATATACCCCTCCACCACATCCTTCTCAGTAAGGAGAGCCATCATAACGTGCCTACACTTCCACCATTCATTTTCTGAGAGAGAACCACCTACTCATGTGTTGAGATCAAGATATTGCATTCCTACCATTTGAACCTTGATCTCTAGCCTTTCCCAAGTTGCTTTCCACTCAAATCCTTCTTCCACCATAGCCAAATCTGTGAGGAGTTGTTTGAGTGCTGGGAAGACTATCATTTGAAGCACAAGAGCAAGGAGTTCATCAACAACACATCGTCTATTACCTTTTGGAGAGTGGTGTCTTCTAGATTGGTTAGGTGTCACTTGGGAGCCTCCAACCAGATGTGGAGTTGAACCAAGAGTTTGTAAGGGCAAGGAGATTGCCTACTTTGTGAAGATCTACCCCGAGTGAGGCTAGTCCTTCATGGACGTAAGCCATGGTGGAATAGGCAAGGTTGCTTCTTCGTGGACCCTTCGTGGGTGGAGCCCTCCGTGGACTCGCGCAGCCGTTACCCTTCATGGGTTGAAGCCTCCATCAACGTGGACGTACGATAGCACCACCTATCGGAACCACGCCAAAAACCACCGTGTCTTCATTGCGTTTGAAATCTCCAATCCCTCCTTTACATACATATGCAATTGCTTACATTCCGCTGCTATACTCTTAGAATTGCATGTGTAGGGTGATGCTTGACATGTACTATTGCTAAAATCTGCCCACAACTAAAATTGGGAAAAGGCTAGGTTTTATTTGGTCAAGTAGTCTAATCACCCCCCCTCTAGACATACTTTCGATCCTGCAAGTGGTATCAGAGCTTTGGCCTTCGTAAGCCTTGATTTCCATAGCTTTGGTGATCATAGCCTTGGTTTCACAACCTAGGAGAGTATGACGTCTAGTGAGGGTAACTATCACCGTAGAGGTTCATATTTTGGTGGTACAAACTTTGCTAGTTGGAAACATAAGATGAAAATGCATATTCTTGGTCATAACCCCGCCGTTTTGGCTGTTGTTCGCGTTGGCTTGCAAGGTGACTTCTTTGAGGATGGCAAGGAACCGGATCGTGAGGCAACCCCGGAAGAATTGAAGATGTTGCAATACAATGCTCTAGCTTGTGACATTCTATTCAACGGTCTATGTCCCGAGGAATTCAACAAAATCAGCCGCCTCGAGAATGCAAAGGAAATTTGGGATACTTTGGTTGATATGCATGAGGGTACCGAGTCTGTTAAGGAATCTAAGTTGGATGTGCTTCAAAGTCAACTTGACAAGTTCAAGATGAAGGATGGTGAAGGAGTCGCTGAGATGTACTCTAGGCTTGCTCTCATCACAAATGAGATTGCTGGCTTAGGAAGTGAAGAGATAACCGACAAATTCATCATCAAGAAGATACTTAGAGCTTTGGATGGAAAATATGATACCGTCTGCACATTCATCCAAATGATGCCAAATTACAAAGATCTCAAGGCCACGGAAGTCATTGGAAGGATTGTCGCTCATGAAATGTCACTCAAGGAGAAAGAGGAGCTGCACAACAAGTCAAGTGGTGCTTACAAAGCCTCAACCGATTCTCCAACAACTTCAAGTGACCAGCTAGTATCCAATGAAGAGATTAGCCTAATGGTGAAAAGGTTCAACAAGTTCTACAAGAACAAAGGGAAAGAGAGAAGCTCTAGCTCAGGACATTATGAGAAAAGATCATCAAGTCGTGACCGTAATTGTTACAATTGTGGGAAGCCCGGACACTACTCCAATGAGTGCACGGCTTCCTACAAGAAAAGAGACGAATCACCAAGAGGAAGATATAGAAGAGATGAATCACCTCATAAGGAGAGAAGGAGTAGAGATGATCATTATGAACGAAGACACTCTCGAAGAAGCAAGGATTCAGAGAGGAAGGACAAGTCATCAAGGAGCTACACAAGAAGAAGACATCAAGCTCATGTTGGTGAATGGGTTTCTGGCTCCGACTCCGACAACCACTCCGAGATAAGTTATCACTCCAACTCCGACTACAGTCAAGATGAAGGTGTTGCCGGACTTGCACTTGTGTCATCCAACTCCTATGATCTATTTGACTCACCAAATGAAGGAATTGGAAGATGCTTCATGGCAAAAGGCCCCAAGGTATCACACCCCGAGTATCTTGATTTCAATAGTGATGAAGATGATTTGCTTGGTGATGATGATTTACTTGTTGATAGAGATAGCAATGTGAGCTATAATGAAAATGCTAGTAATCATGATAGTCAAGAGGAAACGAGTGACAATGATATGAAGGAGATTGAGCGTCTAACTAAAGAACTAAATTCTCTTAAGTTAGCTCATGAAACAACTCAAGAGGATCATAGAGAACTTCTAAGAACTCATGAGAAGCTACGCTTCGAGAAGCTAAATTTAGAGCAAGAGCATGAGTTTCTTAAAGCTATCAATGACGATCTTCGAAAGAAGAGTTCTTCATATCTTGCCAAGCGTTTACTCTTGTCTACCTTTATGCCACAAGTTAAATCTAAGCAAACTAGCAACAAGGGTAAAAATGGTTCTACCTCTAGTAGTAACAATAACAATGCTAAATTCAATATTGTTGCTTCTAGTAGTTCTATTGATTCCACTAATGATTCTCTTAGCCAAGTTACACTTGAGTAAGAAAATATGCTATTGAAAGAAATTATAGAAAAAGGTGTCTACTAGAGCCTTGCCGGGAGTAAGCAATTTGAAGAAATTGTACGCAAGCAAGGAAGGCATCGGAAGAACCAAGTTGTTGGTTTTGAACGAAAGTTCAATGCCGATGGAGTTGAGTGGGAAGAAGGTCAATATCCCAAGACGAAGTTTGTTCCTCAACAAGAGAAGTATGATCCTACTTCCTTCAAGGGAACACAAGCTCAAGAAGATCTTCCACCACAAGACCACAAGCTAAAAGGCAAGGACAAGCTTCAAGAAGAGATTGATTTATTTGAAGAAGCTCTTCAAGCCATGGTCAAGTGGGTTCCCAAGACTTCATCAAGTTCTACTTTATCAAGTGCTACTACAACTCCAAGGATTCCCATCAAGTTGATGTGGGTCCAAAAGAAGAAGAACTAGAGAGTTCTTGAGGGTGACTCCGCCAACAATCTTCACTCATATTATTTATGGCAAGAACTTGTGCAACCAACTTCCACATTTTGCACTAAGTTCATGGAGTCACAAACCCTCTTGTTGGTAAGACAAGGGACAAGGTAATCAATGCATTTATGGACATCATCATATGTGTATTTCACTCTATGTCTATGGATATCCTTGCATGTTCCTTGTGTGGGACTAACCCATGTAGGTATTGAAAGCACAAAACTCCAAAGGATTGCTCCCAACTTTTGATGGTCTACATCAACATTGAGCATCCACATCTTCAACATCTACATGAAGTCATCATCGACAAAACCCAAGGTTAGTTCATCCCTCTTAGGGGGGATATCACATCTAGGGGGAGCTTTGCTCTAAACAATTGAGCTAAAGCAACTCTAATGGTGTGAACACATTAATGCTTTATGTAAAAGTGATAACCCCACTTGTGCTTAAACGATGAGTATGACCTATGATCAAATGTTCTCATTTGGCTCCTAAGTCAATATACTCATATATAGATGACCTAGTCATCGCCATTGCTTGATAGGTGCTAGAATTGGTTGTGCATGTTTGACACATATTTCATTTGCAATCTTATTGTGTGAGCATGTTGGTTTGCATGTTTTTATCATTTGAGGACATCCATTTGTTGTTTTGATTGTCTTGGTTTTTCTGGCCAAGTGGATGTACAAGAATGCCTAAGAACCTTCTCTAGCTATCTATGCTTTCTTGTCTCAAATTCTATTCTTGTTGCATCACAAAAATTGAACAAGTCTTTTTCGGACTCTCCGGGTGAGGAGCACTCGGAGCCACCGATCTGAAAGCGCTGAACCTCCAAAACCTTCTAATTGATTTCGGCCGAACCAACTCACTCCAACTCGGTCGAACCGAAATCACTTAGACTGATCTAGGTTTTCATCTCGGTGCTACCGATTAGACCAACTCGGTCGGACCGAGTTGATGTAACTGCAAGCAGTTGCACGTCTCGGTGCTACCGATTTGTTCCACTCGGTGCCACCGACAGCACATGGGTATATATATCCAGCGGCCCGTATGGTTGAAAATTACTTCAAACGTCACGCGCCCGCGCCCCATTGCTGACGTCCCTTTGGTCTCCGGATCGTCACCGTCGTCGCCTGTGCGCCCTCGCCGCAAGACTCCGTCGCTGTCAACGGTAATCTCCACCGCCGTTGCCACCGTAGAGGATCTCCACCAAGTTAGGGTGAGATTCCATCCCTTTCCTGCCTCCAATTTCCGATTCAATGCACGTTAGGAATGCCATGATTCTTGCCACGAATGCAATACTCTTTCCACCAGATTAGTTCGTAAGAACAAGATTCGAGCAAAAAATTTAGGGTTAGGTTTCCGCCGAATGCATCTCGGACCGACCGATTCGACATTTTCGGTACCACCGATTTGGTCTCTGGCCACAGCACAAGTACATCTCGGTGTCACCGAGTTGTGCGAATCGGTGAGACCAAAAGTAACGTCTCAGTGAAACCCTAGCATCTCGGAGCCACCGAAACCCATCTCGGTCTGACCGAAGTGGCGTGCCAGGTCTCTGTAGTGTGCTTCGGTGTCACCGAGATTATCAACTCGGTCCATCCGAACTGCATTCTGTGAAAACCTAGAACTAAAGTTTGAACTCATTTTATGAAAAACTATCGCCTTTTTGTGATGACTCATCTACTCTACCCATACCCATCTATTCACAGGGTCAGCTCAGCAAGATGTCTAGTGGCAGTGACAGTCAGAACAGGTCTGAACAGCAGGCAGAGATGAGTGAAGGGTCAAGCCACAATGAGAGTTTCTATGAGGGATAGAGGAGCTCTCCAGACCTTCCTAAAGCTGCAACCAGAACAAGGAAGAAGAAAACCTCTAACAGTGAGGATGAGGACTTTGTTGCAAGTGAAGCTGCACCCAAGAAGAAAAGAGTAGTGCTTGCGAAGGAATACAACTCTAAGCCTACTACAACAAAGGATAAAACTGCTGTGAGAAAAGTGCCCAAGCAAACTATGCAGTTCTCTCTTGAAGAGGAAGAGGAACCAGCTGCAGGTACTAAGAAGAGAGTGAGGAAAACCATTACCCGAGTGATTGGCAGACCTTCTATGATGATTGATGAGGAAGAAGAGGAGGAGGATGAGCCAGCTGCTGCACCCCCTGCAAAAGCTGAGAAGCTCATGTCTGATGCTATCAAGACTGCTGCACCCTCTAAGTCCAAGCCAAAGGCATCAGCACCCAAGAGGTCAACCCGAAACATATCAGCTGCAGAGAAGAACAAGGCCCCAGTGCCTGAATCAACTGTTGATGAAGAGCCTCTAGTGCTCAGAAAGCTAAAGCCAAAGATACCTGACCATGACAATGCACACCCCATTGTAGAAAACATGATGATGAGAAAGGACAAAGGACTGCGTCAGTGGAGACAGTCTGATCCCTATGCTATCAGGAGAAGGACAGCGTGTGATTACCGCTTTCACACTCGAGAGCAACAGGTTTTTTATGAGACAGTTTTGCTTGATAAGAAGCCCATAGTCAGTGACATGAAGTGGGTGGACTGGGAATACATTGATGAGAACGAGGATTATTTTCCCCATGTCCATGAAAGTTTCAGGATTGCAGGAGTTGATGAATTTGTTGGGAAGAAATTGACTAAGTGGAATGATGAGATGATCATGCAGTTTTACTCTACTGCACATTTCTATCCAGATGGCAAAATAGTATGGATGACTGAAGGTATTAGATACCAGTCTACCATCTCTGAGTGGGCAAATCTTCTTGGTGCACCCAAGGAAGAGGATGATGATATTGACATATATGCCAAGATCAAGATGGATCACAACTCCATGGCCAACATGTATACTGCAATTCCTCAGAAGGACCTTGAAACACATAAACTTGGTTCCGTGAAGCATTTGCTACCAGGACTGGCCACCTCGAACACAATCTTGAGGTACACCTTGTTACCCAAGTCAGGAGATGACAAGATGATTCGTGGCCACTCCATCAACTTCCTGCACTTATTTGATACTCCTCAGAAATTCAAGGTGATGAGCCTGATAGTAGAGACTATCAAGAGGACTGCAACAGATCAGAAGAGATCGTGCGGATATGCTCCACATATTCAGCTGTTGATCAATTCCAAGGTTGGAACCAGCACGTATCTTCTTGATCGAGAGCACTTGCCTTTGCGTCCAGATTTTGAGGACAACGTCATAGTGATGGATCCTTCGCATCCCACTTCTGCACAAGCTCAAGAGGAAATCCGCAAAGCCCAAGAAGCTAAAGCAGCTCAGGAAGCAGCAGCTCCCAATGCTCAAATAGTCAATCTCAAGACACCAAAGGATCAAATGCAATATCTGCTTGAAGCCACTCTGAGGATTGAGCGAAGTCTGGCCAACCTCACCCAGATCCAGGCTAGTTTTGAGCGGATCATTGAGACTAAATTTCACGATTTGGATGTCAAGGTGACTGAGATTCAGACCACAGTGGAACAGCTGCAAGGAGATGTAGATGCTGTCAAGCAAGCCAGATCAGATGACAGTGAAGATGAAAGACCGACCACAGAGCAGTTTCAGCAAGTGCCTAGGGCTGCCATGTCAGCTGCAGTGCCAGTAGTGGATCCACGGACCACAGTATCTGCACCAGCCGCCACAGCCACAGTGCCATCGCAGGTCTCTACTCCACCAGTCCAGCAGACGTCAGCAAAAGCATTCGCGGACGCTCTTCTCTCCATGCCATCTACGCACACCGGAGCTGCCAGCAGGAGGTCGCCTTCAGGAGCTTTGGAGGACCGTACCTAGAGAGTCGATTAGTGCTATACTCATTTGAACTTTTTGGTACTTGTTGCCAAAGGGGGAGAATCTATATAGATCATAGGCTTCGAGAGAGAGAGTTTCTTGCTTTTGATTTGCTTCGAGAGTTTCTTGTGCTACTTGTTTGTTTGATGCTACTCTGTTTTATGTGTGCATGCTACAGTATTCTATCGTTTATGGTTGTGAGATACTATGTTGATTGGTCAATTATATGCCTATTGTGATATTACATGTTTGTCTCTACCACTATCTTGTATGATCAATTACTTATGTTGGTAATGCGTGCCTACTTTTCCAATCTTATCATTTTGCGCGCGCCATCAAGATGTATGTGACATGGGAGAGTAACCCATGAGCCTAACCGACTGTGCATTTGCATTCAAACGCAAATTTTTAATAATGCACAAATTTAGGGGGAGCTCTTGCTTATCACATACTTCTCAAAGCGACAATGTATTTCATTAAGTTAATGATTTGTCGAAGCTTTGATCTATATGTTGTCATCAATTACCAAAAAGGGGGAGATTGAAAGCACATTTGCTCCCTTGGTGGTTTTGGTAATTCATAACAACATATATCTCATTAAACTAATGTCCATTCAAGATTAAGATTTCAGGATGTTCAATGATTGGCATGGCATGGACTAGAGAAGTGGACCCCTCAAAATGCTAAGGACAAGGATTGGCAAAAGATCAAGACTCTACATTTTTGGTTTAGTGATCCAAGATCACATTGAGTCCATAGGAAAGCCAATACTATTAAAAGGGGATGAGGTGTTGCTTAATGGTCTTTTTGCTCAAGTGCTTAGTGACATTATTCCTAAACCCTCAACCACTCTCTCTACCCAAATATGTCCTAAACCTAAAGTCCAACTCGGCCCCACCGATTTTTCCTATCCGGCCTCACCGAGTTCATCCAAGACTTAGCCACTGCCAAACCCAAACAAATCGGATCCACCAAAATGGATCTCGGTCCCACCGAGATGGCCTTGCCAACTCTCTTTAATCGTTTGCACTTACTTTGGTCTCACCGAGTTTGAAAATCGCTCTCACCGAGATGGCTTGCCAACTCTCTGTTGCCTTATTGCTTCACTTTGGTCCTACCGAGTTGATGCAATCGGTGCCACCGAGATGAGGATTGCCCTAAGCCATTGCACTTCGGTCCATCCGAGTTGTCCGTATCGGTCCCACCGAGATTCCCAACGTTCATATCTTTTACACAGTTCGGTGCTACCGAGATGCTCGTTTCGGTGCCACCCAGTTGGGTCAAAAGTGTGTAACGGTTGGATTTTGTGTGGAGGCTATATATACCCCTCCACCACATCCTTCTCAGTAAGGAGAGCCATCAGAACGTGCCTACACTTCCACCATTCATTTTCTGAGAGAGAACCACCTACTCATGTGTTGAGATCAAGATATTCCATTCCTACCATTTGAACCTTGATCTCTAGCCTTTCCCAAGTTGCTTTCCACTCAAATCCTTCTTCCACCATAGCCAAATCTGTGAGGAGTCGTTTGAGTGCTGGGAAGACTATCATTCGAAGCACAAGAGCAAGGAGTTCATCAACAACACACCGTCTATTACCTTTTGGAGAGTGGTGTCTCCTAGATTGGTTAGGTGTCACTTGGGAGCCTCCAACCAGATGTGGAGTTGAACCAAGAGTTTGTAAGGGCAAGGAGATCGCCTACTTCGTGAAGATCTACCCCGAGTGAGGCTAGTCCTTCATGGACGTAAGCCATGGTGGAATAGGCAAGGTTGCTTCTTCGTGGACCCTTCATGGGTGGAGCCCTCCGTGGACTCGCGCAGCCGTTACCCTTCGTGGGTTGAAGCCTCCATCAACGTGGACGTACGATAGCACCACCTATCGGAACCACGCCAAAAACCACCGTGTCTTCATTGCGTTTGAAATCTCCAATCCCTCCTTTACATACATATGCAATTGCTTACATTCCGCGGCTATACTCTTAGAATTGCATGTGTAGGGTGATGCTTGACATGTACTATTGCTAAAATCTGCCCACAACTAAAATTGGGAAAAGGTTAGGTTTTATTTGGTCAAGTAGTCTAATCACCCCGCCCCTCTAGACATACTTTCGATCCTACAGTCCCCGTTTGGGACAGTTTAGTTTGGCCACGACGGTGGCAGGTGTCAGGAGTGACACAGGGGCCACCCAGGGCATGACTCTGGGGGAGGATGATTGTCGGTGGTACGGTAGAGGAGTCACGGGTTATACAAGTTTCGTTGGAGCATCACCGGTCCACCCGGAAGGGAAGTGTACCGAGGTACGGGACCAGGAGTTCCATAGTGTGGGTATAGTCCGCAACCTCTGCAGAGTGTAAGAATCTATTCGAATAGCAACGTCCACGGTATTGGACACAGTTCGTACTAGGTCACACTATTTGGTCTTGGTCGATCTAGAGGACGAACCTGTTATTATACAAACCTGTTAAAGAATGTGCTACTAAGTAAATGTGATAACTTGGACTATGGGATAATTGTGAGCAGTCACCATGTTGTTTTCACTTGATCACGAGATGAGATCTCGGCGAGTCATGAGTTAGCCCATAGGGGCAGTAAAGCTGAATGATGTCACCACATATTACTTTAATACTTCACGGGAGGTAAGTGTAGACTAGGTTCCAGTTTGATTTTGGATGCCATGCTTCATAGAAGTATCCGTGCCATGCCATGATATATAGTTGATATGCCTAATCCATGTTATGCCATGCTTGATCCATGTTTTCCTGTTAAGTCATGCCATGTTTAGAATATATTCATGTATAAGCATAGGGCTTGCTTTGTCATCTGCTTGTTTGGATGCTATGTATTTGGTTGTCTTGCGAGTACATTCAAAGTACTCACCTGGCCTTGCACGTGGCCAGTTGTAGGAGAAGATCCGTCGTGCTAGATCGTAACCCAGCCAGTCCTGTGACTTGTGGAACCCAGCCAGAGACGTCGTTACCACCGAACCAAGACCTCCGCTGCCATTTAGATAGCCTTGGAGCCATGTAATATTGTTGTAAGCAACAATGTTGTAATTCTCCATCTTATATAATAAAGCCATTTTTGTGCCTGGAATTGCTGTATCATGTCTCAGACGTGCGCCAGGTCTTATCCTGGGGCTGGCGTGCATCGGCCCTCTATCGGGGTGCCACACTAGGTCAACCCCGCTGACTGGGCAGCGTGGGCCACTGACATGTGGACCCCACCCGTTTAAACGTTTTTAAAAAAATAAATAAAATGCTAATTAAACAGTTCATTAATCTGCTAATTAATCTGTTAACTAAACAGTCACTGACAGTGGGTCCCACTAGCTAATTAGGTTAATTAGTTAAATTTAAACCCTGTTAATTAGTTCTGTGTATGACAGATGGGCCCCACCTGTCAGTTTGACTGGTCAGCTGGTCAGTTGACCGCTGACGCAATGCTGATGCAATGCTGATGTCATATTTCCTTTTTTGTCGAATTTAATTAATTAAAACCATTTCAAAAAATGTTTAAATCTTTGAAAAATCATAGAAAATAAACCGTAGCTCGGATCAAAAAGTTTTCTACATGAAAGTTGATCAGAAAAACAAGACGAACCCGAATATGCACTCCGTTTACCTGTCACATGCCCACACCTATGCAAACATGGAACCTTCCCCTCCGGTTCATTTGTTTGACAGATGCCCGAAGCCGGGAAAATATCCCCAGATAATTTCCCGCTCCGCTTGCAACGTGTAGCATTGCATTAGGTCACCCCTAGCATAGCATATTGCCATGCCATGCATCTGTGTTGCATTGTTTGCTTTTATTTATTGTTTCCTCCACCTCTTCTCTCCGGTAGACCCCGAGACTGACGCTGCTGCCGAGTACGACTACGCCCCTGACGACCAGTCCCTTTCAGCAGAGCTTCCAGGCAAGCAAACCCTCTTGATCATTCCAATATCGCCTATTCTTTCTCCCCCATGCTTGCATTAGAATTTGCTACTGTAATTGATTGATCCTATTCTGATGCATAGCCTGATTTTGTAACCTGCTATTGTTACTTTACCTGTCCTCCTAAACTGCTTAGTATAGGCTGGTAGTGAACCATCTGTGGCCCCCATCCTTGTTCCAGTTGCCCCGCTTTAGTACCAGTGCCCCGATCGAGGCGATCGATGGGCTGAGACCAACACATCACCGCACTCCTCCTTAGATGTACGACACCGCAGGGCTACTATCGAGTGCCGAGGGTGATACCTCGTACTGCACTCCCAATGATGTCTCTGCAGTATAGCACATTGGTGGTGATTGCAGAGGGTGATTCCTCGCTCTCCCCTTCCCAATGATGACTCTGTCGTGCAACCCCTCAAGTATGGACCATCGAGGGTGATTCCTCCTAGTTCTCCTTGACGGATTACATCGAGTAGGATTCCAACGAGGGTGATTCCTCGGATTCCCCCTTGATGAGATAAACACACGGTTACCATGACTTTTACCTATAGTTACTTGATAAAGTCGGGTCGGCCCCGAGGGGTACCCGCGAGTGATGTGGAATCAGGTTGACCATGAGGGTACCCGTGTGATGATTACGTGGCACGGCCGGGCATTCCTATCCCTTGTCGTAAGCCCACGAGACGGGGCGACGGGACCACAGATCGTGGATCGCTGATTGTCATCGCGAGCTCCCAGAGCATTAACGGGTTAGGATATGTGATCTGAGTAGGCCTCTGGCCTTTTCGCACTAACCACCACGCGGGAATAAGTATGGGCACTCGGCGTTGTATGTATCAGCCGAAGCTCTCCAGATGTCAACAGTTGAGCGGCGTGCACCGGGTTGGACCATGAAAGCCTGCGCTTGTATTAATGGGGCTAGGTCTGCTCAGCGGCCACGTACGCAACGCGCAGGAGTGCAAAGGGCGATTGGCTCAAGACCCCTAAGCACTTAGGAGGTAGACCGGCGAGCTGGCCTCTCTATTGAGCCTAGGTAGGGCTGCGATGTGTCGATCGGCTGAGGCCGGGCATGACCCGATAGAAGTGTGTCCGGCCAGAGTTTATCGAGCGTGTTGGGTAAAGTTGGTGCACCCTTGCAGGGAAGTATATCTATTCGAATAGCCGTGTCCATGGTAACAGGGCGCTCAGAGAGTATCCTGATCTACTACAACTAGAACTGGATACTTGTGTTACTAAAATGATATGTTGGCTCCGGGATTGCTTTCTCGTAGGGAGTCGAGGAAGGATCTCTGGGCGTTGTTAATACTTACTTGCTACTTTATATTATGTTAATCTGCACTCTTCTAATGCTGCAAGACACTGAATATGCTAGTCTTCGTTAGGCTAGGTCTTCCCCTCTATTCTGGCAATTCTGCAGTCTAGTCCAAATATACAGCCTTCCCTTGATACCGATGCATTAATAGAATAGTTCCGATGTAAGTCTTGCGAGTACTTTGGATGAGTACTCACGGTTGCTTTGCTACCTCTTTTTCCCCATACCTGATTGCTGCGATCAGATGACGGAGCCCAGGAGTCAGCTGCTACCGCCGACGACTACTACTACCCCGCTGGTGGAGCCTACTACTACGTGGAGACCATCGACGACCAGGAGTAGATTCGGAGGTTCCCAGGCAGGAGGCCTGCGCCTTTTCGATCTAGTGTCGTTGTTTTGCTCAGCCTTCTTAAGGCAAACTTGTTTTCTCTATGTCTGTACTTAGATATCTATTGCTTCCGCTGACGCTTGATTGTGAGCTTATGTATTCGAGCCCTCGAGGCCCCTGGCTTGTATTATAAAGCTTGTATGCCTTTTATTTGTGTTTAGAGTTGTGTTCTGATATCTTCCAGTGAGTCCTTAGGCTTGATCGTGTGCATTTGCGTGTATGATTAGTGCACGATTGAGTCGGGGGCGTCACAAGTTCTTACCAGGCAGAGGAAGATGATGGGAGGCAAAGGAAGTTCTTACCATGGTGAGATCCATTCACCCCCCCTCCCCCTACTTGATCAGTACATAGATGATACATCTCCACATCCCCCCTCCAAACAATATGTAGACCCCCTCCCTCCTGCATCAGCACTCCTGCTTTTGCTGAAATCAAAACATGAAGCTTGTCATACCTTTTGTTTTTGGGTGTTGTTTGTCATTGAGAAAACAAAACATAGGTGTAATTAGCATACAAAAGAAAAAAATGATTAAGGGATATCAAAAAGGATTACAGAGAGACAACAAAAATTATGTCAAACTACATGTTGTTTGAATTAGCCCCTACGTATGCAAAATCATGTTTGATAAAACAGAGAAACATATGTCAGACTATCATAACCCACAAGTATAGGGGGTTGCAACAGTTTTCGCGGGTAGTATTTCACCCAGATTTATTGATTCGACACAAGGGAAGCCAAAGAATATTTGCGAGTATTAGCAGTTGAGTTGTCAATTCAACCACACTTGGAGAACTAAATATCTGCAGCAAAGTGTTTAGTAGCACAATAGTATGATAGTTTCAATAGCAATAGTAATAGTAGCAATAGTAACAGTAGCAGTTTTTGTAGCGATTGTATCAGCAGCAGTATCGAAAGTAACTTAGCAAAGATCAATATGCTAAAAGTGTAGGCATTGGATCGGTGATGGATAATTATGTTGGATGACATTCATCATGTAACAGTCACAACCGAGGGCGATACACAATAGCTCCAATTCATCAATGTAATGTAGGCATGTATTCTGTATATAGTCATACGTGCTTATAGTATGAACTTGTATGACATCTTTTGTCCTACCCTCTGATACATCTCCAACATATCTATAATTTTTTATTGTTCCATGCTATTATAGTATCAATCTTGGATGTTTTTATATGCAATTATATATCATTTTTTGGGACTAACCTATTAACCTAGTGCCCAGTGCTAGTTGCTGTTTTCTACTTGTTTTTGGCTTTTCAGAGAACCAGTACCAAACGAAGTCCAAATGCCACAAAACTTTTTGGAGATTTTTTTTCTGGACAAAAGAGACCCTGGAGACTTGGAGAGGAGGCCAGAAGGTTCGCGAAGCCTCCACAAGGCAACAGGGCGCGGCCCCAGGGGCGCGCCCTGATGCCTTGTGGGGCCCACGTGGCTCCGTTTGACCTAATTCCACTCCTATAAATTCACAAATATTCGGAAACCATTAGAGAGCCAGAAGAGAAAACCTTACCGCCGCCGCAAGGCACTGTTCTCCCGCGATCCCATCTGGAGGCCTTTTCCGGTACTCTGCCGGAGGGGAAATCGATCACGGAGGGCTTCTACATCAACCTTGCTGCCCTTCCAATGATATGTGAGTAGTTTACCACAGACCTACGGGTCCATAGCTAGTAGCTAGATGGCTTCTTCTCTCTCTTTGATCTTCAATACCATGTTCTCCTTGATGTTCTTGGAGTTCTATCCGATGTAATCTTCTTTTGCGGTGTGTTTGTTGGGATCCGATAAATTGTGAGTTTATGATCAGATTATTCATGAAAAATATTTGAGTCTTCTCTGAACTCTTTTATGCATGATTAAATATAGCTTTGTATTTCTCTCCGATCTATCGATTTGGTTTGGCCTACTAGATTGATTTATCTTGCAATGGGAGAGGTGCTTTATGATGGGTTCAATCTTGCGGTGCTCAATCCCAGTGACAGAAGGGGACATGACATGTATTTGTATTGTTGCCATTAAGTGTAAAAAGATGGGGTTTATTCATATTGCTTGAATTTTCTTCTCTACATCATGTCATCTTGCTTAAGGCGTTACTCTGTTTTTATTAACTTAATACTCTAGATGCATGCTGGATAGCGGTTGATGAGTGGAGTAATAGTAGTAGATGCAGGCAGGAGTTGGTCTACTCGTCTCGGACGTGATCCCTATATACATGATCATTGCCATGAATCTGTCATAATTATTTGCTTTTCTATCAATTGCCCAACAGTAATTTGTTTACTCACCGTATGTTTCTGTGCTCGAGAGAGAAGCCTCTAGTGAAAACTATGGCCCCAGATTCTTTCTTTATCATATGAAAAACCTAAAAATACCTTGCTGCAATTTATTTACTTTTATTTTACTTAGTATTTTAGTTTATCTATTTACCTCGATAAGATTTAATCCTTGCAAATAACCGCTAAGAGGATTGACAACCCTCTTATTTGCGTTGGGTGCAAGTGTTTGCTCTTGTGTGTGCAGGTGCGCTTAACGGAATTTTGCTTGGTTCTCCTACTGGATTGATAACCTTGGTTCTTAACTGAGGGAAATACTTGTCTCTACTATACTGCATCATCCTCTCCTCTTGGGGGAAATATCAACGCAGACTACAAGTAGCAGGAAGAATTTCTGGCGCCGTTGCCGGGGAGACATCATCAAAATCTATCAAGTACCTTCGTACAAACTATCAATCACTTGCATTTGTTTTATTTGCCTTTTTATTTGCATTTGCCTCTCGTTTTCATCTCCCCCACTTCTAATTTTTTTTTAGAAAAACACAAAAAAAATTTGTTTGCTTGCTTGCTTGCTTGCTTTTATTGCCTTCATGTCAAACACTCAAGAACAGAAAGTAAAACAAAAATTTAAGATACTATGGATCACCTTAAGGTTTTCTACTTGGATCATCTTCGATCCATTTGTGCTCGTGCTGAAACCAAAACTAGTTTAGTTGAGGGAAAATTATTGGATGAGCATGCTCATTTTGTGCGTAACCGTTTGTCTCAAAAAGGGAGACTCTTATGGAATCAAATAAATAGTTTGCTATGCTATGTTTGGAATCTATGTGAAATTTATGATTTTACTTGTTGCTGTAAGAACCCTAAAAAACACCTTCCCTACCTATGTGAGTTTAATGATAATGAAATCTTATCTTCTTATGCCAAGGGTGTTTATAGTTACTATGGTATAGAACAAATTGAAGAATTTGTTGCTTTTAAGGGTGCTTATGAAGTTGCTTCTTTAATTGAAAAGTATGATATTACTCTCTACAAATCTGAAAATTTTGACATACTTAAATATTGCTATGAAAACTATGCTCCTAATGCCTATGTCAATGAATTTATTGAAAGGATGTCTGCTACTTTGGAAGAAAATAATGATATGCATGAATCCATAGATAATTATGATTTCGTTGATTCGATTGAAATATCCCCTGTTGATGAATATGATGCTTGCTATTCTTATGGCCATGATGCCAATATTAATGATGCTTATAGAGATGAACTTGCTATAGTTCCTTATGTTAAAAATGAAATTATTGCTATAGCACCCATACTTGATAGCTCCTTGAATGAAAAGCATGATTGCAATGATGTTATTATAAATTCTATTAATGTCAATCATGCTAATTATGTGCAAAGCTACGAGCTTGGGGATGAAATTTTTGTTATGTCCACTACTTATTGCAATGATCATGATTGGGGTGATAATGCTTCTTACGATCTTGAAAATTTATTTAAGCCTCATGACGAATATGTTATTGATAATAATGTTTGCAATACTATTAAAAGTGGGTTTGGAAGAGCATTAACTTTAGGTAATAATGATCCCACTACTTTGGAGAATTATCAATCTTATGAATTTTTGGATAAAAGTGGGGTCGGAGAGGTCAAGACTTTAGTTGATGTTGATCCCACTATCTTGGAAGATTATAAAACTTTTATGCATGAGGATCGTGAAGAGAATATTTTATATGATAGCCATATTGTTGAATTTGACTATGATCCGACATGTAATTATTATGAGAGAGGAAAATATGGTTGTAGAAATTTTCATGTTACTCAATTACCTCTCTCGATGTTCAAATTGTTAATGCTTCGTTCTTCTTCCTTGCATATGCTAGATATTGCTTATCTTGATAATTTGTTTGCTTATAAAATGCCTATGCATAGGAAGTATGTTAGACTTAAATGTGTTTTTCACATGTTTCATTATGCTCTCTTCGTGTTTCAATTACTATCTTTCATGTGAGCATCATTGAAATCTCGAGCCTATCTTAATGGCTTTAAAGAAAGAGCTTGTTGGGAGACAACCCAATAAATTTTTTATTCTGTTTTTGAGTGTTTGCACAATTATAGCTTCTATTATGATTGTATTTTTATGTTTTAATTAGTGTTTGTGCCAAGTAATGCCTTTGGGATGATTTGGAAGATAGTATCATTGATGCTGTTTGAAAACAGAAACTTTTGCGTCCGGTGCTGGAATTTCAAATTTTCGCTGGAATGTCAGAACCTTCTGAATTTTTTACACAATATTGATATATGAATTGCCCACGTTATCCTAATATTTCAAAAAAAATTGGAGTTACAGAAGTATGACCATAATTCAGATCTTTACAGACTGTTCTGTTTTAGACAGATTCTGTTTTTGTTGCATAGTTTGCTTATTTTGATGAATCTATGGATCGTATCGGGGTGTATGAGTCATGGAGATGTTGGAGTACAGTAGTATTATGCCAATAATAAATATGAATCAATTTACAACAGTACCTATAGTTAAAGATTTATTAGTTATACTAACGGATCTCACGAGGTTTCTGTTGAGTTTTGTGTGCTGAAGTTTTCAAGTTTTGGGTGAGACTACGATGGATAAAGGAATAAGGAGTGGCAAGAGCCTAAGCTTGGGGATGCCCAAGGCACCCCAAGGTAATATTCAAGGAAGACTCAAGCGTCTAAGCTTGGGGATGCCCCGGAAGGCATCCCCTCTTTCGTCTACAATCTATCGGTAACTCACTTGGAGCTATATTTTTATTCATCACGTGATATGTGTTTTACTTGGCGCGTCTTGTGATATAGTTTGTTTGCTTTTTAGTTTGTCACAATCATCTTTTCTGAACACACCTTTTTGAGAGGGACACACATTATTCGTGATTTGTTAGAATACTCTATGCGCTTCACTTATATCTTTTGAGCTAGGCAGTTGCTCTAGTGCTTCACTTATATCTTTTAGAGCACGGTGGTGGTTATATTTTAAAGAAATAGTTGCACTCTCATGCTTCACTTATATCTTTTTGAGAGTCTCATGATAGCAATGGTAATATGCACGGGTTATGAATTTGGTCCTGATATGATAGGTATTCAAGAGGGATATAATAAAAACTTTCATGTAGATCACTGAATATGATAAATTTGATTCCTTGCAATAGTTTTGCGATATTAAGATGGTAATATAGGGGAGGTACTAGTAGATGATTGTGGTTTAGTAAGAATAACTGTGTTAAGGTTTGTGATTCCCTAAGCATGCACGTATGATCTGTCGTTATGCCAAGAAGTTGGAGCATGATTTATTATTGATTGTCTACCTTATGAGTGGCGGTCGGGGACGAGCGAGGGATCTTGTCCTACCAATCTATCCCTCTAGAGGCATGCATAGTAGTACTTTGCTTCAAGGGCTAATAAACTTTCGCAATAAGTATGTGAGTTTTTTATGACTAATGTGAGTCCATGGATTATACGCACTCTCACCCTTCCGCAATTTGCTAGCCTCTTCGGTACCGTGCATTGCCCTTTCTCACATCGAGAGTTGGTGCAAACTTCGCCGGTTCATCCAAACCCCGTGATATGATACGCTCTATCACACATAAGTCTCCTTATATCTTCCTCAAAACAGCCACCATACCTACCTATCGTGGCATTTCCATAGCCATTCCGAGATATATTGCCATGCAACTTCCACCGTTCCGTTTTTATGACATACATCATCATTGTCACATTGCTTTGCATGATCATATAGCTGACATAGTATTTGTGGCTCAGCCACCGTTCATCATTTTTATACATGTTACGCTAGCATCAATGCACATCCTGGTACACTGCCAGAGGCATTCATATAGTCATATTTTTGTGCTAGTATCGAGTTGTAATGTTGAGTTGTAAGTAAATAGAAGTGTGATGATCATCATTATTAGAGCATTGTCCAAGTGAGGAAAGAATGGTGGAGACTAATGAGTCCTCGAAAAAGTGGGGATGAGGTCCATGAGACCGTTCTAAAAAAAAGAGGCGAAAAAGAGCCATGAAAAAAAATGAGAGAAAAAGAGAGAAGGGGCAATGTTACTATCCTTTTTCCACACTTGTGCTTTAGAGTAGCACCATGTTTTTCATATAGAGAGTCTCCTCTTTTGTCACTTTCATATACTAGTGGGAATTTTTCATTATAGAACTTGGCTTGTATATTCCGATGACGGGCTTCCTCAAATGCCCGAGGTCTTCATGAGCAAGCAAGTTGGATGCACACCCACTTAGTTTTCATGTTGAGATTTCATACACTTATAGCTCTTAGTGCATCCGTTGCATGGCAATCCCTACTCCTTGCATTGACATCAATTGATGGGCATCTCCATAGCCCGTTGATTAGCCTCGTCGATGTGAGACTATCTTCTTATTTTTGACTTCTCTTATTTACCTCTACCACCACACTCTATTCCACCCATAGTGCTACATCCATGGCTTGTGCTCATGTATTGAGTGGGAGTGGAAAAAGCTGAAGCACGTTAAAAAGTATGAACCAATTGCTCGGCTTGTCATCAGGGTAGTGCATGATAAATACTTTGTGTGAGGAAGATGGAGCATGACAGGATTATATGATTTTGTAGGGATAACGTTCTTTAGCATTTTTATTTTGAAAGACATGATTGTTTATTAGTATGCCTGAGTATTGATGTCTTTATATCAAATTATAGACTATTGCTTTGAATCATTTGGATCTTATTATTCATACCGTAAGAGAAATATTACATGATGAAACATGATAGGTAGCATTCCACATAAAAAATTCTATTTTTATCATTTACCTACTCAAGGACGAGCAGGAATTAAGCTTGGGGATGCTTGATACGTCTCCAACGTATCTATAATTTTTGATTGTTCCATGCTATTATAGTATCAATCTTGGATGTTTTTATATGCATTTATATATCATTTTTTGGGACTAACCTATTAACCTAGTGCCCAGTGCCAGTTGCTGCTTTCTGCTTGTTATTGGCTTTTCAGAGAATCAGTACCAAACGAAGTCCAAATGCCACCAAAAAATTTGGAGATTTTTTTCTGGACAGAAGAGACCCTGGAGACTTGGAGAGGAGGCCAGAAGGTTCGCGAAGCCTCCACAAGGAAACAGGGCGCGGCCCCAGGGGGGCGCGCCCTGATGCCTTGTGGGGCCCATGTGGCTCTGTTTGACCTAATTCCACTCCTATAAATTCACAAATATTCGGAAACCATCAGAGAGCCAGAAGAGAAAACCATTCCGCCGCCGCAAACCTCTGTTCTCCCGCGATCCCATCTGGATGCCTTTTTCGGTACTCTGCCGGAGGGGGAATCGATCACGGAGGGCTTCTACATCAACCTTGCTGCCCTTCCGATGATGTGTTAGTAGTTTACCACAGACCTATGGGTCCATAGCTAGTAGCTAGATGGCTTCTTCTCTCTCTTTGATCTTCAATACCATGTTCTCCTTGATGTTCTTGGAGTTCTATCCGATGTAATCTTCTTTTGCGGTGTGTTTGTTGGGATCCGATGAATTGTGAGTTTATGATCAGATTATTCATGAAAATATTTGAGTCTTCTCTGAACTCTTTTATGCATGATCAAATATAGCTTTGTAGTTCTCTCCGATCTATCAATTTGGTTTGGCCTACTAGATTGATTGATCTTGCAATGGGAGAGGTGCTTTGTGATGGGTTCAATCTGGCGGTGCTCAATCCCAGTGACAGAAGGGGACATGACACATATTTGTTTTGTTGCCATTAAGGATAAAAAGATGGGGTTTATTCATATTGCTTGAATTTGCTTCTCTACATCATGTCATCTTGCTTAAGGCGTTACTCTGTTTTTATTAACTTAATACTCTAGATGCATGCTGGATAGCGGTCAATGAGTGGAGTAATAGTAGTAGATGCAGGCAGGAGTCGGTCTACTTGTCTCGGACGTGCTGCCTATATACATGATCATTACCATGAATCCGTCATAATTATTTGCTTTTCTATCAATTGCCCAACAGTAATTTGTTTACCCAACGTATGTTTCTATGCTCGAGAGACAAGCCTCTAGTGAAAACTATGGCCCCCGGGTCTATCTTTATCATATAAAAAACCTAAAAGTACCTTGCTGCAATTTATTTACTTTTATTTTAATTAGTATTTTATTTTATCTTTTTACCTCGATAAGATTTAATCCTTGCAAATAACCGCTAAGAGGATTGACAACCCTCTTATTTGCGTTGGGTGCAAGTGTTTGCTCTTGTGTGTGCAGGTGCGCTTAACGGAATTTTTCTTGGTTCTCCTACTAGATTGATAACCTTGGTTCTTAACTAAGGGAAATACTTATCTCTACTATACTGCATCATCCTCTCCTCTTCGGGGAAATACCAACGCAGACTATAAGTAGCACCCTCCTGTGGCAGCGGGGTCCATAAGGAAATCTAAGGGATATTAAGGCCTCCTTTTAATAGAGAACCGGAACAAAGCATTAACACATAATGAATACATGAACTCCTCAAACTACGGTAATCACCGGAAAGAATCCCAATTATTGCCACCCTGGGGTATGCGGATCATAACACGTAATAGGTGCATATAACTTGCAAGATAGGATCAAGAACTCAAATATATTCATGAAAACATAAAAGTTCAGATCTGAAATCATGGCACTCGGGCCCTAGTGACAAGCATTTGGTGGAAATATGTCCTAGAGGTAATAATAAATTGGTTATTATCATATTTCCTTGTTCATGATAAAGGTTTATTATTCATGCTAGAATTGTATTGACCGGAAACTTAAATACATGTGTGGATACGTAAACAAATACCGTGTCCCTAGTGAGCCTCTACTAGACTAGCTCGTTGATCAAAGATGGTTAAGGTTTCCTAACCATAGACATGAGTTGTCATTTGATAACGGGATCACATCATTAGGAGAATGATGTGATGGACAAGACCCAACCTTAAGCTTAGCATTTGATCGTATCACTTAAGTTTATTGCTATAGCTATCTTCATGTCAAGTATCTATTCCTAAGACCATGAGATCATGCAACTCCCGGATACCGGAGGAATACTTTGTGTGCTATCAAACGTCACTATGTAACTCGGTGATCATAAAGGTGCTCTACAGGTATCTCCGAAGGTGTTTGTTGGGTTTTATGGATCAAGACTGGGATTTGTCACTCCGTATGACGGAGAGATATCTCTGGGCCCTCTCAGTAATACAACATCGTAAAGAGCTTGCAAGCAATGTGGCTAATGAGTTAGTCACGGGATCTTGTATTATGGAACAAGTAAAGAGACTTACCGGTAACGAGATTGAACTAGGTATGGAGATACCGACGATCGAATCTCGAGCAAGTAACATATCGCTGGACAAAGGGAATTGCATACAGGATTAACCGAATCCTCGACATCGTGGTTCAACCGATAAAAGATCTTCGTGGAATATGTAGGAACCAATATGGTCATCCAGGTTCCGCTATTGGTTATTGACCGGAGAGGTGTCTCGGTCATGTCTACATGATTCTTGAACCCGCAGGGTCCGCACGCTTAACGTTCGGTGACGCTAGAGTAGTATTGGGATATGTGTGTTGGTGACCTAATGTTGTACGGATTCCCGGATGAGATCCCGGACATCACGAGGAGCTCCGGAATGGTCCGGAGGTAAATATTTATATATAGGAAGTCCAATTTTGGTCGCCGGATAAGTTTCGGGTATTACCGGCAATGTACCGGGAATGCCGAAAGGGGTCCGGGGGTCCACCGAGGGGGTCCACCTGCCCTGGGGGCCCACATAGGCTGTAGGGGGTGTGCCTTGGCCTATATGGGTTAGGGGCACCAGCCCTAAGAGGCCCATGCGACAAGGAGAGGTGGAGGAGGAAGAGTCCTAAGGGGGGAAGGCACCCCCTAGGTGCCTTGGGGAGGGAGGAAACCTCCCTAGGCCGGCGCCCCCTCCTTGGAGGAGGGGCTAGGGTTGCGCCCCAGACCTCCCCCTTGCCTCCTATATATAGTGGGGGAGAGGGAGGGGCTGGACACAATAATTCCCATGCCCCGGAGGCAGCCCTATCTCTCCCATAACTCCGTTTTCTTCTCAGATTGGTTCCGGCAGCGTTTGGCGAAGCCCTGCCGGCACTGCACCACTATCATCTCCACCATGCCGTCGTGCTGGTTGAGATCCCATCTACTTATCTTCTCTTGCTTGCTAGAGACATCATCGAGCCGCACGTCTGCTGAACGCGGAGGTGCCATCCGTTCGGTACTTCATCGGATTGGATCGTGAAGAGTACGACTACATCAACCGCGTTATATACGCTTTCGCTTTCGGTCTACAAGGGTATGTAGACACACTCCCCTCTCATTGCTATGCTTCTCATAGATAGATCTTGGGTGATTCATAGGAAATTTTTTGACTTTCATGCTTCGTTCCCCATCAGCATTAAGCCTAGCAAATTCATAGCAACATCAATCTCAAAAAATAGTGGATACTAGGGATCAAAACCCGAACAAATTGACTCGATTACGTGGTAAATCTCATCCAACCCATCACCGTCCAGCAAGCCTACGAAGAAATTACTCACGCCCGGTGGTGAGCATCATGAAATTGGTGATGGAGGATGGTTGATGATGACGACGGCGTCGAATCCCCCTCTCCGGAGCCTAGAACGGACTCGAGATCAGCCCTCCCGATGAAGAACAGGAGGTGGCAGTGACTCCGTATCGTAAAACGCGATGATTCTTTCTCTTTGATTTTTTTCTGGATGAATAGGTACTTATAGCATTGGAATTAGGGTAAACGGAGCAGCAGGGCCCCACAAGCCCGGGGGGTGGGCGCGCCCCCTGAGCTTGTGGCTCCTGGGTGGCCCCCCTCCAGTAGATCTTTTCGCCAGTATTTTTTATATATTCTGAAATAATTCTCCATAAATTTTCTGGTCCATCCGAGAACTTTTATTTCTACACAAAAATAACACCATGGCAATTCTGCTGAAAACAGCGTCAGTCCGGGTTAGTTCCATTCAAATCATGCAAATTAGAGTCCAAAACCAGAGCAAAAGTGTTTGGAAAAGTAGATACGTTTGGGACGTATCAACTCCCCCAAGCTTAACTCATTGCTTGTCCTCAAGCAATTCAGTTGACAAACTGAAAGTGACAAAGAAAAACTTTTACAAACTCTTTTGTTCTTGTTGTCTGTATATATACTTAACTAGCATCCAAGTTTTCAGCAGAGGTTATGAACTAACCATATGAATGATAACACTTAGGTCTCACATTTACTCATGGCAATAACTTAACCAACTAGCGAGCAATAATAAGATATCTCGGATGCCAACACTTTGTCAAAACAATCATGATATAATATGACAACATGTATCTCACTAGGCCTTTTTGAGACCGCAAAACATAAATGCAGAGCACCCCTGAGATTCAAGCAGCGACTAAACATTGTAATTCAGGGTAGAGGATATCCAGTCATGGTCACACCCAACATTAACTATACTCAATGCATAAAAATGACAATAGTGCTCTCCAACTGGTGCTTAAATGAGAGGGTGATGACTCAACAATAAAAGTAAAATGACATAAAAGTAAATGGATAGGCCCTTCGCAGAGGGAAGCATGGATTTGCAGCGGTGCCAGAGCTCGAAGCTTAAATCAGAGATTAAAATAATTTTGAGAGGTATGCTTTTCCTGTCAACGTCATGACCGAGAGTTTTCAATATCTTCCATGCTAAACACATTATAGGTGGTTCCCAAGCAGAAAGGTAAAGTTTACTCCCCCTCCACCATACCAACACAAGCCATGGCTAGCCGAATTCATGGGTGCCCTCCATACCAACAACTTTCCGGGGGAGTTTGTTTGCATTATATGATTTCAATTTGAGCATAGGACTGGGCATCCCGATTACCAGCCTCTCTCATGCAATGACAAGTGACTAAACACTCATCTGAGAGTAACCCGCTTAGCATGGAAGATACTGACCGCCCCCTGTCGCTCCATGAGCGGTACGGGCACACAAAACAGATGTTCATTTGAATATTTAGAGGTGGCACATGCAAATTTACTTGGAATGGCAGAGTAATACTGCATATAGGTAGATATAGTGGACTCATCTGGAACAACTTTGGTTTAAGGATTTGGATGCACAAGCAGTATTCCTGCTTAGTACAGGCGAAGGCTAGCAAATAGATTGAGAAGCGACCAGCTAGAGAGCGAAAACGGTCATAGACATGCATTGCGAATAATTAACATTGAACACGAGCATGAGAAGGATATCAACACCCTGAACATAAATATCATGGAGGCTATGTTGGTTTTGATTCAACTACATGTATGAACATGTACCAAGTCAAGCCACTCGAATTACTCAGAGGAGGATACCATGCTAACATACTACATCACAACCATTTTAATGCATGTTGACACTCAAGATAAATCATTATCCACTCCTAGCTATTTAAGCATGGCATGAGAAACTATAATCTCTAATTGTCATCACAAATATGTTTACTCATAACAATGCTGAATCATGAATACTGAGCTAAACATATTTACAAAGACAAAAACAAGAAGAGTTCATACCAGCTTTTATTCACCGCAATCACTTCATCAAATATCATCATTATTGACTTTCACTTGCACGACCAAATGAGGTGATAATAATAATAATAATGGTGCAAGGGTGCCGTGGACTAAGCAGGAATCTGCAAACATTTATTCAAAGGAGAAGACAAAATAATAGTGGCTCTTTGTTAGTTCAACAATAAAGCATATGAGAGCCACTCAACATTTTCATCATGGTCTTCTCCTTGCGATGACTCAACGAAAAGAAAAGAAATTTAGAGAAACACACTGAAATATTTTTGGAGTTTTTTATTTTTCTGAAGAAAGCAAATTAGCGAAGGAAAATGAAAAACGAGAAAAACTATTTACACGGGAAAGCTCCCAACAAGTAAAAGAAGAAACGAGAAATCTTTTTGGATTTTCTTTTAATACTATGAATTAACTAAACAAGAAAGAAACTACAACTAATTTTTTTGGATTTTTGAATTTTTTTCAAACACACAAGAAGAAAGCGAAAATAGAACTAACATGGATATACAAATGAAAAAGAATGAACACCGACAACTGGAATGAATGTGTGGTACATGAATGTAATGTTGGTGAGAAATACGTACTCCCCCAAGCTTAGGCTTTTGGACTAAGTTGGTCTAGGGCCACTCCTGGCCTGGATAATGCCCGTGATGGTAGTTCGGGTTGTACCGAAGTGCAGTTGCCACAGCTTGGCGAGCTGTCTCATTGAGGCACTCGGTCTCTGCAGCCCTCTCATACTCCTCAGCCTCCTCCTCAAGTATGAAATGTCTATGTTTTCACTGAAAATCAAAGAAGGCAGGAGCAGGCAAAATAATATGGGAAACATGACGCCTGTTAAAGATTAGCCTGTATCAGAACGGGGGGGCACCCCTCTCAAGGAACTGGTGGCGTTCCATAGCATCATAATCAAGAAAACTCGGTGGCAACAGGGTATCATTACGTTTTATGGGCACACCAAGATAAGTGGCTAAGCGAGTAGCATAAATTCCACCAAAGAAATCTCCAACTAAGGCATTATTATGTAAACGACGTGCAACAATAGCCCCCATGTTAAATTGTCTATCTCTCAGCACCGCACTCTTAAGAATGCTCAGGTCAGGGGCGCAAAGGTGACTATGGTCATGTTTACCATTAATGCATCTACCAATGAACAGAGCAAAATAGTGTATAGCAGGAAAATGAATGCTCCCCATAGTAGCTTGTGTAATGCCTCTAGTTTCACCCCTAGTAATGTTCATGAAAAATTCATTGCAGTCAGATTTACGAGGTTCAGTGCATGTCCCCCAAAATGGAATTTTACAAACACTACTAAATTCTTCAACGGACATGCGAAAAGGCTTTTCATATAAGTTGCACTACACCAGAACACTTGATTGGGGGCAATTAACTGCTGGGAGAAATATCAGAACAAGGGCAAACTATTAGCCAGGAATTTTATTACTGCCGGCAGAAGTACTTCAGGGCGGACAAACTGACGGTAGAAATATAGCAACGCAGGCATGCAAACTGCCGGCAATGATTAAGGTCACACAAACTGCCGGCAGAACAGAACCACGGCCCACAGACTGCCGAGAGTGTCGCTGGCGGGAGAGTACAAAAACAATTGGGCCAAACGCGCGCAAAGAGGCCCAAATTTTCGCACCACAAAAATTATAGCCGCCCCCGACCAGTTTTCCCCAAATCAACCCTCCTTCCCAGCCCTCGCCTCCAACCAGTGCCGCCTGATACGTCTCCAACGTATCTATAACTTTTTATTGTTCCATGCTGTTATATTATCAATCTTGGATGTTTTTATATACATTTACAACAATTATATATCATTTTTTTTACTAAACTATGAACTTAGTGCCCAGTGCCAATTGCTGTTTTCTGCCTGTTTTTGGTTTTTACAGAATATCAATACCAAACGAAGTCCAAATGCAACGAAACTTTTTGGAGATTTTTTTCTGGACAAGATAAACACTAGAAGCTTCGGGAGGAGGCCAGAAGACCCTGGAGGTGGCCATGAGCCACCAGGGCGCGCCTGGGGGGCAGGTGCGCCCTGGTGCCTTGTGGGCCCACCTCTGACTATTTTGACCTAATTCCACCATTATAAATTCCCAAAAAATCGGGAAACCAACCAGGGAGTCCACGAAATACTTTTTCCACCGCCGCAAGTTTCTGTTCTTGAGAGATCCCATCTGGAGGCCTTTTCCGGTGCTCCGCCGGAGCGGGAATAGATCACGGAGGGGCTCTCCATCAACCTTACTGCCCTTCTGATGATGCGTGAGTAGTTTACCACAGACCTTCGGGTCCATAGTTAGTAGCTAGATGGCTTCTTCTCTCTTTTCAATCTTCAATACAATGTTCTCCTCGATGTTCTTGGAGTTCTATCCGATGTAATCACTTTTTGCGGTGTGTTTGTTGGGATCCGATGAATTGTGAGTTTATGATTAGATTATCCATGAATATTATTTGAGTTCTCTCTGATCTCTTTTATGCATGATTATTATAGCTTCATATTTCTTCTCCGATCTATTGATTTGGTTTGGCCAACTAGATTGATTTATCTTGCCATGGGAAGAGGTGCTTTGTAATGGGTTCAATCTTGCGGTGCTCAATCCCAATGATAGAAAGGGACATGACACGGATGTATCATTGCTATTAAAGGTAAAAAGATGGGGTTTATTCATGTGTGAGTTTACTTTGTCTACATCATGTCATCTTGCTTAAGGCGTTACTCCGTTCTTATGGACTTAATACACTAGATGTATGCTAGATAGCGATCGATGTGTGGAGTAATAGTAGTACACTACTAGGGAAAAGGCTAGCAGTAGCACGGGGTTTTACCTTATCAGTAGCGCGGGCACCGGCGCTACTGCTAACTATACATAGCAGTAGCGTGCTCATTAGACCGCGCTGCTGGTAATAGCAGCAGCGCCTCTTTCCAGAGCGCACTGCTGATAATAGCACGCTGCTGCTACATGCATGCCCGCGCTACTGCTAATCTTTCCTGTATTTTTTTTCTGCAGCATATTGGTGCTGTATTTGTACAGGTTTTATACAGTAGTTTCATCATATGATTTTATGATCACGATGAGTTATTATATCAATGGGTGAAAGAGACATGGATTAGATTTAAGTGGAGGCAACATGGTGCGGATCGAAAGTACTACTAATCCAAACTTGATCACTATAGTTTGGATTAGTAGTACTTTTGATCTGCACCATGTTGCCTCCACTTGAATCTAATCCACGTTTATTTCACCCACTAATATATATAATAACTCATCATGCTCATATAACAACTCAGCATCATCATCATAATAATAACTCATCATCGTTATCATAATAACAAGTCATACTTGTCATCATATCATCATATATAGTCATCTAACAACTTCTACTCGTTATCATAATAACAAGTCATACTCATCATCATCATAGTCATAACCAACCCTAGTTAATTGTTCTTAGCACATGATCATGAGTATTAGCTAGGACCTGCTACTCTCTCTAAGGTAAAATAGCATAAAACAACATAGCCCCTGACTCTCCATTATGAAGAATAGAGATTATCCTGTCTCCAATTCGTGCGCTTCGCACAATGTTGCTTCCAAGTAGCTCCCTTTCATTATTCATAACTTTTTTCCATTCTTTGATTGTGATGTCTTCGTCGGTTTGAGAAATCTTGTATGAACAGCGGTGAACCCGAGGCGGACTTGGCCGTAATCTAATAACATCAATGCGACCTTTCGTAAACATCAGATGAGGCACACAATCCTTCGGGATTTTCTGTTGAAGAACATAATAATAACTTAGTTAGCAATGTAGTTTAGCTTTAGAAGAATGTATGCAAAAGATGCACTGATGTCGTAATAGTAAAAAATCTTACCATGCCATCTCCATGGATGTTACCGTAGTTCAACACGTGCACTAGTGGCACGTATTGACCATAATGTGGAGGAGTTTCATAATTGATATTGAAATTCTCAACATCAAGAATAAATGAGATAAGATGATCTTTCTCCTGGTAACTTAGTTCAGAGCCATCAGTGTAGTAGGTTCTGTCTACTATCTTCCGTACATTTTTTGAAGAATGGAAATAAGCTGTCAATGGAAATAAGCCGTCAATGATTTTTAAATAAACAATATAAATTACTTAACAAATTTATTTGACAAACTCACAAAGAGGTAGAACTGGAAGCGTCTCGACATCCACCCAAATGTCGATATTATCGTCAATTTCATCTTCGGGCCCAAGATCGAAGGTGATTTGCATATCCTCCTTAAATTCATAGGCCTTGCAAAATCCTCTCCAAGTTGAGCAACCGAAATGTGAGCTATTTGGTGCATTAAATAGCTTAACCAAAAAAGTGAAACCATGCTTCGTCCTAAGGTGAGCACTCTTCGTCTCTGTTCGCTCCCTATCTTCAAAACCGAGCTTTTCCAAGACATACGGTCTTGCATGACATGGGATGAACTATTTCAATTAAAAAAATGGAAAATTACACGTTGAAGCCAAAATTCAGAAGTCATGCATAATTACGGAAAAATACTTATCGTCCTTACGTACCGTAAAAACGTGGAAAGTCTCCTTCAGCACGATGGTGAAGTACCTACCGTTTTGCAGATAAGGCATCCTGTCGCACAAACCCCGGTCGTCTTCACAGTAGTCGCACTCAGGAATCATATCGTCATCAGACATTTCCTGTGTTCATAAGTCAAAGATTAAAAATCGACGGCAAATAACAGGAACTCAACACACAAATCATTATTACTCATCACGGGTTGACTTTCGGTCTGTCAAGTCTTTCCTTGAAAACTCTCATCTCACGTGGTGTTCGCAGATATTCGACCGACGGTGATGGTCGCTACTCCTCCTCCCCCTAGTGCATAACAAAGGTCTAGCACAAGGAGAAGAAGGAGAAGCGACCCCCACGACAACAGTCGGCATTCTTGTTCTCGCATATATGGTGGACACTCTCCCTCACTAATTTTCTGACTGTCATGTGACACTACAAAGCCTGCATATTCCACCGAGTGAAAATTTTAGATCATCAAATCTCATATAGCATACCGATACCTAAAAATTTCCATATTGAAAAAGAAAATTACTAAAAATTTCCATACCTAAATTTTCTTACTAAAAATTTCTATTACTAAATTTCTCATATGGCATTCCGATATAGTTCTATATTGAAAAATTTCTATTACTAAATTGTTTTACTAAAAATTTCTATTACTAAACTTTCTAATCAAAAGACCTAAAATTTCCTATTGTATTCACAACACCTAAAACAGTCGGCATATATGGTGGACACTCTCCCTCACTAATTTTCTGACTGTCATGTATTGAGCCCCAACAGACTTAAAGTCAACCCGAAATGTCGTTTAATTCTCTTTCCGGCAAATCCAAGGCACTCGATATTTCCTACATACTAGCACAAGTCATGCTAAAATTCACGGAAAAATCCGGCATGACCTTTGCTAAAATGGGACATATCGAGCACCTGAAATTAACCGGAACGGAAATGAATCAACACTCCGGCAAAACATAGGCCACTCGGATTTTCCATGCGATACAAAGATGTTCATACACATACAGAGATGTTTAAACTTGAAATTCTATCCGAATCAATTATCATTTAGAAAAAACTAGCTTCACATTGTCACAGCTACTCATCTACTACATCTATAAAAACATCATGTTTACTCACTATAGACGATGGTCGTCGACTGGGCGCGGGTGTCGTCAGGGATCTTCTGGGCGTCGTTGACCGGCTCGTCGGTGATCTACCTGCGCCACATGAGCATTCACACGTGAGCATACAAAGTATGTCTCTCTCTCTAAATTTGGCAATGTGAGATAGACATAACTAAATACCCTAGTTCTACTCTATTCAACACTTACTAAAAATTTCTCATATAGCATTCCAATACATTTATATTGAAAATTTTCTACACCTACAAATTTCTCATATAGCTTTCCAATACATTTCTATATTGAAAATTTTGTACACCTAAAAATTTCTATTACTAATTTTTTTTACTAAAAATTTATATTACTATAATTTATTTTCTATTCTATTACTAGTTATAATCTCTACCAACTAAGTGTCCAATACATGTTTCTACCAACTAAACTTTTAACTAATTCAGTAAACTAGAAAGTAAATTGGAGAATGGAGGAGGAGGAGGGAGGAGGGGCAGCGGCTGGAGGGGAGTGAGGAGGGCGGCCGTTGGAGGGAGGAGGGCGGCAGATGGAGGGGGAGGGAGGAGGGCGACAGATGGAGGGGGAGGAAGGAGGGAGGAGGAGGATGGGGGAGGGACGGCGGATGGAGGTGGGGCGGTGGCTGGAGCAGGAGGAGGGAGGGAAGGAGGGAGGGAGGAGTAAGGGAGGGAGGGAGGTGGAGGGAGGAGGGAGAAGCTACCTCGGTGTAGGAGGAGCGGGAGCGTCGGCGGCGGCGGGCGACGGCGGCGACGAGAGGAGAGCGCGAGAGAGTGAGGAGTGAGAGTGATGAGAGAGAGGAACAGACGACCATGGGATAAGATGAGCTTAGTAGTAGCGCGGGGTAGAGCGTAAGCGCTACTGCTAAGCCCAATACCTGTAGCGCGGGTCATAGGTCACGCGCTGCTGCTAAATGGGGTGGTAGCCCAATTTTCTTTTCTTTTCTTTTTCTGTTTCATTTTCTTTTTAACAATGTAATTTTCTTTTTAACACAACCCAATTTTCTTTTCTTTTTCTGTTTCATTTTCATTTTCTTTTTAACAATATAATTTTCTTATTAACACAACCCAATTTGAAGCATGTCAAAACAAAAACATCATAAAATACATTGGTCATCAATGATCTTTTTGTGTAGAATCTAAATCGTCAGTATGAATCTTCACCTGTAGGAACAGGTGAAGATTCATATTGCCACAGATCCTACACATAGAGTACAATGAAGACCAAGTGCTTGTGATAGTTGGAGAATTAACATATTTAAGGTTGTAAACACCCTGTTCGCGGAGCGAGGTGGGACTAAACTTATCAGTAGTGCGGCCTGTGTAAAACGCGCTACAACTATATAGTTAGTTGTAGCGCGGGTTGTATCCCCACGCTGCTACAAAGGCTCCACCCGGGGGACACCACGGGCCCGGTTAGCAGCAGCGCCTATTTGGCCCCCGGCGCTACTGCTAACGTTATAGCAGCAGCGCGTTGTTGAGGCACGCGCTACTGTTAAATAGCAGTAGCGCTCATCCGTGACCCACGCTACTATTAAGCCTCCACCTATAAGCTTTTCCCTAGTAGTGGTAGATGCAGGCATGAGTCGGTCTACTTGTCTCGGACATGATGCCTATATACAAGATCATTGCCTTGGATATCGTCATGATTATTTGCTTTTCTATCAATTGCCCAACAGTAATTTGTCTACCCACCGTATGCTATTTTCTTGAGAGAAGCCTCTAGTGAAAACTATGGCCCCCGGGTCTATCTAAATCATTTACTAAAACCCTAAAAATATTTGCTGCACTTTTTCTTTATTTATTTGATTTTGTATTTTTGTTTCAATCTATCTATCAATCTATCACCATACAATTTAATGTTGCAATTGACCGCCGAGGGATTGACAACCCCTTGTTTGCGTTGGGTGCAAGGATTTGTTGTTTGTGTGCAGGTACTGCTAATGAGGTGTTGCGTGATTCTCCTACTGGATTGATAACCTTGGTTTCATAACTGAGGGAAATACTTACCTCTACTGTGCTGCATCATCCCTTCCTCTTCGGGGAAAATACCAACGCAAGCTACAAGTAGCAGGAAGAATTTCTGGCGCCGTTTCCGGGGAGACATCATCAACATCTATCAAGTACCTTTGCATAAACTCTCATCTCCTTGCATTTATTTTATTTGCCTCTCGTTTTCATCTCCCTCATTTCTAAAAAGTTTTTACAAAATACAAAAATATTTTTCGTTTGCTTTTTTTTGTTTGCTTGTTTGCTTGCTTGTTATCTTGTTTGCGTAGTCACGATGTCTCAAGAAAATACAAAATTGTGTGATTTTTCCACTACTAATAATAATGATTTTATTAGTACTCCCGCCACTAGTGCGGAGACTTGTGATATTATTGCCGCTTTGCTAATCTTGTCATGAAAGAACAATTTTCTGGTAGTCCTAATGAAGATGCTGCATCCCATCTTAACACTTTCATAGAATTGTGTGATATGCAAAAGAAAAAAGATGTGGATAATGATATTGTGAAATTAAAATTATTCCCATTCTCATTGCGGGATCGTGCAAAAATTTGGTTTTCATCTTTACCACGAAATTGTATCGATTCTTGGGATAGGTGTAAAGATGCTTTTATTACTAAGTATTTTCCTCCCATGAAAATTATTTCACTTACAAATCAAATTATGAATTTTAAGCAACTTGATCATGAACATGTTGCCCAATCTTGGGAGAGGATGAAATTAATGATAAGAAATTGCCTTACTCATGGTTTAAATTTATGGATGATCATACAAAAAATTTATGCGGGATTAAATTTTGTTTCTAGAAATCTTTTAGATTCCTCCGCGGGTGGTACTTTTATGGAAATGACTTTGGGAGAAGCTGCTAAATTGCTTGATAATATTATGACAAATTATTCACAATGGCATACTAAAAGAACTCCTACTAGTAAAAAAGTGAATTCAATTGAAGAAATTAGTACTTTGAGTGATAAAGTTGATGCGCTTATGAAATTGGTTGCTAGTAAAAATGCTCATATTGATCCTAATGATGTGCCATTGTCCACTTTGATTGAGCAAAATAATGATCCCATAGATGTGAATTTTGTCTCGCGAAATAATTTTAATAATAATTCTTATAGAGGTAATTTTAATCCTAGACCGTTTCCTGGAAATACCTCTAATAATTATTGCAATCCTTATGGTAATTCTTATAATAATAATAATAATAGGATGCACTCTGATCTTGAAAGTAATATTAAAGAATTTATTAATGCTCAAAAAGTTTTCAACACTACGATAGAAGAAAAATTGAGTAAACTTGATGATATGTCTAGGAGCATTGATAGAATTATTCATGATGTGGAAAATCTTAAGACTAAAATTTTGTGATCCAAAATTGATATTAATGAATCAATTAAAGCTTTATATGTCTCCATGGATGAGAGTAAGAAAAGAACCGCCATGCTAAAAGCTAAATGACAATTTTTAGAAAAAGCGATTCCTCCCGGTTTTTATCATAGTAATGATGAGGATATTAAAATGATTGGTGTTTCATCTATTGATTCTTAGTTTAGCAATACAAAACTTGATGAAAAGGGGACTGTAGAAGATTCAACTTTAGCTAGTAGGCGTTCCCATAATTCGGACGGTGAAAATCTTAATGAAAAAATTGCTAAAAGTGGGTTTGGAGAGGTAAAAACTTTAAATAGCGATGTGCCCACTCTCTTGGATTACAAAGATTTTAATTATGATAATTGTTCCTTGATTGAGTGGATTTCTTTGTTACAATCCATGTTAAATTCACCCAACGATTATGAGCAAAACATGGCTTTTACTAAACACATCGTAGAAGCAATGATGAAAGCGTTAGAAGAAAAGCTAGAACTAGAAATTTCAATTCCTAGAAAATTATATGATGAATGGGAAACCACCATTAAGTCAATAGTTATGCAATGAAATTATATCCTACTTATGGTGCATTATTCGGTGTTAGTTATGTTCAATGCATGTTTATGACCGTTTTCGCTTTTTGGTTGGTTGCTTCTCAATCTATTTGCTAGCCTTCATTTGTACTAAGCGGAAACACTGCTTGTGCATCCAAACTCTTTAAACCCAAGTTGTGCCAGATGAGTCCACCATACCTACCTATATGCGGTATTGCCATGCCGTTCCAAGTAAATTTGCGTGTGCCAACTCTAATTTTCAAAATATTTTTTCTGTTTTGTGTGCCCGTACCGCTCAAGAAGTGGCAGGGGGTGGCCATTATTTTCCATGCTAGGTGTGTTATTCTCACGATGAGTGTTTATTCACTTGTCATTGCATGAGAGAGTGGCTGGTAATAGGGATGCCCAGTCCCACAATGAAATCAATAATAATAATAACAAAATTACTTGGAAAGTGTTGGTTTGGAGGGCACCCATGGATACGGCTAGCCATGGATTGTGAAAGAATAGTGGAAAGGAAATAAACTTTAATTTCTGCTTGGGAACCGCCTATGATGTGTCTAGCATGGAAAATATTGGGAATTCTTGATCGTTTTCGTTGACAGGAAAAGCATGCCTCTCAATTTTTTTATCTATTTAATCTCAGCCTTGAGCTCTGGTACATTAGCAAATCTCTGCTTCCCTCTGCGAAGGGCCTATCTATTTACTTTTATGCAATTTTTATTTTGAGTCTCCATCTTCTCTTACAAAAGCACCAACTAGACAGCACTATTGTCATACTTGTGCATTGGATGTAGCTAATATTTGAGTGTGTTTCATTAATGGATCAATGATTGAGCATAATGGGCTAGGGATAACTTTCTTTAGCATTGATATTTTGAAAGACATGGTTGCTTGTTAGCATGCTTGAGTATTTATATCTTTATGTCAAACTATAGACTATTGCTTTGAATCATTCAAGTACAATGTCCATGCTATAAAATAAAAGAATATATGATGAATATGAAAGGCACCATTCCACATAAAAAATTCTGTTTTTATCATTTACCTACACGAGGACGAGCTGGAATTAAGCTTGGGGATGCTGATACGTCTCCAACGTATCTATAATTTTTGATTGTTCCATGCTGTTATATTATCAATCTTGGATGTTTTTATATACATTTACAGCAATTATATGTCATTTTTTGGGACTCACCTATTAACTTAGTGCCCAGTGTGAGTTGCTGTTTTCTGCCTGTTTTTGGTTTTACAGAATATCAATACCAAACGAAGTCCAAATGCAATGAAACTTTTTGGAGATTTTTTTTCTGGACAACATAAACACTAGAAGCTTCGGGAGGAGGACAGAAGACCCTGGAGGTGGCCACGAGCCACCAGGGTGCGCCTGGGGAGCGCAGGCGCGCCCTGGTGCCTCGTGGGCCCACCTCTGACTATTTTGACCTAATTCCACCACTATAAATTCCAAAAAAAATTGGGAAACCAACCAGGGAGTCAACGAAATACTTTTTCCGCCGCCACAAGTTTCTGTTCTCGAGAGATCCCATCTGGAGGCCTTTTCCGGTGCTCCGCCGGAGGGGGAATCAACCTTACTACCCTTCCGATGATCTGTGAGTAGTTTACCATAGACCTTCGGGTCCATAGTTAGTAGCTAGATGGCTTCTTCTCTCTTTTTGATCTTCAATACAATGTTCTCCTCGATGTTCTTGGAGTTCTATCCGATGTAATCACTTTTTGCGGTGTGTTTGTTGGGATCCGATGAATTGTGAGTTTATGATCAGATTATCCATGAATATTATTTGAGTTCTCTCTGATCTCTTTTATGGATGATTATTATAGCTTCGTATTTCTTCTCCGATCTATTGATTTGGTTTGGCCAACTAGATTGATTTATCTTGCCATGGGAAGAGGTGCTTTGTAATGGGTTCGATCTTGCGGTGCTCAATCCCAGTGACAGAAAGGGACATGACACGTATGTATCGTTGCTATTAAGGGTAAAAAGATGGGGTTTATTCATGCGTGAGTTTACTTTGTCTACATCATGTCATCTTGCTTAAGGCGTTACTCCGCACTTATGGACTTAATACACTAGATGCATGCTGGATAGCGGTCGATGTGTGGAGTAATAGTAGTAGATGCAGGTAGGAGTCGGTCTACTTGTCTCGGACATGATGCCTATATACATGATCATTGCCTTGGATATCGTCATGATTATTTGCTTTTCTATCAATTGCTCAACAGTAATTTGTCTACCCACCGTATGCTATTTTCTTGAGAGAAGCCTCTAGTGAAAACTATGGCCCCCGGGTCTATCTAAATCATTTACTAAAACCCTAAAAATAATTGCTGCACTTTTTCTTTATTTATTTTATTTTTTATTTTTGTTTCAATCTATCTATCTATCCATCACCATACAATTTAATCTTGCAATTGACCGCCGAGGGATTGAAAACCCCTTGTTTGCGTTGGGTGCAAGGATTTGTTGTTTGTGTGCAGGTACTGCTAACAAGGTGTTGCGTGATTCTCCTACTGGATTGATAACCTTTGTTTCATAACTGAGGGAAATACTTACCTCTACTATGCTGCATCATCCCTTCCTCTTCGGGCAAAATACCAACGCAAGCTACAAGTAGCACCGCCACCGCAGATCCCCTTCCCCCATAATTGCGCCCTCCACCGCCGACCCCCTCCCCCCTCCCCCAATGGTCGCTCCTTCTCCTAATCCCTGGGTAGCGCATCTTCCTCTCCCGAGCACTCCACTACGAGCGCCATGGTCCTCGTCCTCATCCCAGCCGCCGCCGTCCTAGTCCATGGTCACTGTCCTTGGCAAGGTCGCCGCGGTCCTGTCCCTAGGTCGTCGCCGTCCTCTCCCAAGGTCGCGGCCGTCATCCATGCCAAGGTCCCCGCCGCACCTCCCGCATCCAATCATGATTTTCTACTGTCGGCCACGATTAATATGGTAGTAGGTAATGCGATACAACTCTCCTCTCTTAGAAGTCTTGTCAGACCGTTCATTTGTTCGTGAAGATCATCATCGAACATGTATCTTTCTCGTGTTGGCTGAGATTAGAAAAGGGGAGCTCAAATTTTTGTTTGTGGTGGTAAGAAGCAGCCAAATCTTGCAAATTTAATTTTCTAGCCATCTAGATTCTCACACTCTGATCTGTCTTACTCAACGTTGTTCTCAATTTGTTGTATCAGATGGTTTGTGTGCTAATTATCAAGATTCCTCTTAATTTAGGAATATATCATTTACATATGCCCATCTGGTAACTAGAAAAGAGAAAGAAAAGAACATACATATGAGTTGATGGAGTCCCAGAAAGGATCCACAAGCAACCACAAGCAAGCTGAGGAGGCAATAATCTTGGTAGTTAAGTCTTGGATTCGGTATATTGCCGCTACTTAATTAAGGTCTTCTGTTATGAGTAGATATTCTGCTCATTCTGGTTCATGCCACTACTTAATTAAGGTCTTCTTTTATGAGTTTCTGCCTTGCGCAAATAATATGATTATTATAAACTTGGTTTCATGGCTTTGGATCTCATGTGAATAAACTATATGTCGAAGTGTTTGCTGTTCTTGGCTTAACTAGATATCAAAATATAAACAACAAGCTTGTGTACAAGATGTCAAAGTATAATTTAAAACAAGCTCTTGTTCTTTGCAAGTTTTACAAGTAAGAAGCTCTAGTACAAATATGTTAAAGTTTTGATAAATTGTACCAACTTATAATGGTGGACTCTAATTATTGTGAACTAGATAGTCGCTCACATGCTAGTGGCCTTCGGTGACATTTTGAGCCCTGTTCTGTTGTCTTTAACTGCTAGTGTGTAGCAGCTAACAAAATTTAGCTCTACTGCTTGGTGTGAATTTTATGATGGCTATTTAGTTTATTTGATTGTACGCTATGTAGAGGTTTCCTCATTAGTTCATTTTTTCACAAAATTGGGAAGGCTAGGATATTGTTGTGTAAACTGGATGTCTCGTCTAGTTGTTCCACTCTAACAAGGCCATACATAACGGTGTTGTAAGATGAGAGTCCGGACATGATATTAGCTTATAAACTTCCAGTATACTGCTCTTACACTATTGTAAGATTGAAGGTCCAAGATACTAACCTTCAGTGCAGATCTATAGCCTTATTTGAAAAGTAAACTTTTAATCTGCAGTAGAGTTGTATCTAGTAAAGTTTGGAAATTGTTGATTAATTTTCTATATCTTTCACTGCAATGGTTACAGGTTGATCTTTACTTGTGATCTAATGTGCATGTTGATTTGTGTTCTTCAGGAATCACGATACTACTTTGTGATCTGATTGGTGAAAGAGGTACACGATTCCCTTATATCCTACTTGTCTTTTTTTCTCTATATATGAAGTAGCATTATTTGAAAATGTCCTTGTATTTCCTCTCAGAAGCTCACAGCTGAATATCAATATATATGTTCGTAAAAAAGTTCTGTATGCTTTTGAGTTAACCTAACACTAAACATTTTAGTTTCTGCACTTCTGTAAGGTAATGCTGGAAAAACGTTTAAATTTTGTTTGTTGTACTACTTGCCTATGTGTGCTTATACAAAAACACAAGATCCTATGATGTCAAAAATTCATACAGGTTGTTGTGGTCTTGTGGATGCCACTTCTTTTTTCTCGAACATTGTCCCTATTTTGTCTTATGTGCAATTTTTTCAAACAGAAGAGTTCGATGAGTCTTAACTTACAGGAAAGTAAACTTAATATCAGAGATAATCACACCATGCCATTATGGTTTCAGTACCTTTCTAGACCTGAAGCTGTTGTCATGTTTTCCAGGAAGGGTAACTAGATGTGCTTAATTCGTGTGCCCGGGCTTGAAATTGCGGATATTTGTTAGTTTCTTATTAAATCGAATATTCACTTGATGTCTTGAAGGGAAATTTGTTGAGAAATTCTCTTGATGATTGCTACTTGTAGCTTGCGTTGGTATTTTCCCCGAAGAGGAAGGGATGATGCAGCACAGTAGAGGTAAGTATTTCCCTCAGTTGTGAAACCAAGGTTATCAATCTAGTAGGAGAATCATGCAACACCTCGTTAGCAGTACCTGCACACAAACAACAAATCCTTGCACCCAACGCAAATGAGGGGTTGTCAATCCCTCGGCGGTTAATTGCAAGATTAAATTGTATGTGATAGATAGATAGATTGAAACAAAAATACAAAATAAAAGAAATAAAAGAAAAGTGCAGCAAGTATTTTTAGGGTTTTAGTAATTGATTTATATAGACCCGGGGGCCATAGTTTTCACTAGAGGCTTCTCTCAAGAAAATAGCATATGGTGGGTAGACAAATTACTGTTGAGCAATTGATAGAAAAGCAAATAATCATGACGATATCCAAGGCAATGATCATGTATATAGGCATCATGTCCGAGACAAGTAGACCGACTCCTGCCTGCATCTACTACTATTACTCCACACATCGACCGCTATCCAGCATGCATCTAGTGTATTAAGTCCATAAAGAACGGAGTAACGCCTTAAGCAAGATGACATGATGTAGACAAAGTAAACTCACGCATGAATAAACCCCATCTTTTTACCCTTAATAGCAACGATACATACGTGTCATGTCCCTTTCTGTCACTGGGATTGAGCACCGCAAGATCGAACCCATTACAAAGCACCTCTTCCCATGGCAAGATAAATCAATCTAGTTGGCCAAACCAAATCAGTAGATCGGAGAAGAAATACGAAGCTATAATAATCATGGATAAAAGAGATCATAGAAGACTCAAATAATATTCATGGATAATCTGTTCATAAACTCACAATTCATCGAATCCCAACAAACACACCGCAAAAAGTGATTACATCGGATAGAACTCCAAGAACACCGAGGAGAACATTGTATTGAAGATCAAAAAGAGAGAAGAAGCCATCTAGCTACTAACTATGGACCCAAAGGTTTGTGGTAAACTACTCACTCATCATCGGAAGGGCAGCAAGGTTTATGTAGAGCCCCTCCATGATCGATTCCCCCTCCGGCGGAGCACCGGAAAAGGCCTCCAGATGGGATCTCTCGAGAACAGAAACTTGTGGCGGCGGAAAAAGTATTTCGTGGACTCCCCTGTTGGTTTCCTGATTTTTGGGAATTTATAGTGGTGGAATTAGATCAAACGGAGCTGAGGTGGGCCCACGAGGCACCAGGGCGCGCCTGCCCCCCAAGCGCGCCCTGGTGGCTCGTGGCCACCTCCTCTGGCATCTGGTCTTCTCCCGAAGCTTCTGGTGTTGGTATTGTCCAGAAAAAAATCTCCAAAAAGTTTCGTTGCATTTGGACTTCGTTTGGTATTGATTTTCTGTAAAACCAAAAACGGGCAGAAAACAACAACTGGCACTGGGCACTAAGTTAATAGGTTACTCCCAAAAAATGATATATAATTGCTGTAAATGTATATAAAAACATCCAAGATTGATAATATAACAGCATGGAACAATCAATGATGTAGACGTCTTCCTTATAAAAGTGGGGGCGGTGCACTCTGTAGATTCTTTGAGTACTGTAATAAATGTTATGGATATTATGTTTTCTAATACATGTACTTGTCATTTGCTCTCTTCCTGTCTAGGTCCTGCAAGACCTATTAAGACATCTTGCCGTAACCATATGCCCTGAGTTCACACAGAAGACCTTACAAGCTTCACTCTTTGTGTTTGTCACATTCTGTACTGTTTGGATGTCTAGAAAATGAAGATGCTAAATTAATATGGGAATGGGAGCAAATGAGGAGGCATCGAGTCGAAGAAATGAATTGCTCTTTGGCTAGTGGAAATGGGGTTCTTGTCGTCAACGAAGTAACTGCTCTATTTGGAGAGTGGAGCCAGCCTCAAAGCCGCCTTGGTTCTATAGTAATCTCTCAGCGTTTGAGTTGACTAATCCGATGGTACTTGAAGAAGAGTGAAACGACGAGATTTCCTTATAGGAGGAGAAAGGGATTCCTGTTGCTTTTGGGTGGGTCCAATCAAGGTACGAAAAAACTCTTTTCCCATGGCTCACTAATACGATCCTATCTTACCATTCTTCTATCCTTCTTCATCACGGGACACAAGCATAACGCTGATCTACCAGGAGGTGGGCTTGGAAGCAGCCATCCTTTGAAGAAAGCGTAATAGCTCACTGGTCTAGCTCCATGGCACCGGGATAGTTTTCATGTGTAATCAATGAATTGCATACATTGTAAATTGTTTGATGATCAGACTATATAATACTCCCTCCGTCCCAAAATAAGTGACTCAACTTTGTACTAAGTTTAGTGCAAAGTTAGTACAAGGTTGAGTCACTTATTTTGGGACGGAGGGAGTATACTACTTATTTCGAGGGTAGAGTATTCAACCCAAATTTATTGATTCGACACAAGGGGAGCCAAAGAATAGTTGCAAGTATTAGCAGTTGAGTTGTCAATTCAACCACACCTGGAAACTAAATATCTGCAGCAGAGTGATCAGTAGCACAGTAGTATGATAGTTTGATAGCAGTAGCAATAATAGTAACAGTAGCGGTAACGGTAACAGCAGTAGTTTGGTAGCAATTGTGACAGCAGTGGTAACTGTAACACCCCAAAAATTTAACCATATTTTTACTAAGTAAAATTTGGCCAGAAATAAAATTTTAAATTATATTAGGTATTTTATTATTTTTAGAGTGTTTTCCGTTTCCGGTTTTCCAAAATTCTTCCCTCCATATAGAAATTTTGGGAAAATATTGTGGGCTTTGGTAGTTTTCTTAAATCATTTCAATTATATTTTAATAACAGTAGGAATTATTTGCATAATAAAATTTTGCCCAAGATAATCATTTTTTATAGCATTTTCAATTCTTTAAATGCCTCTGTTGCACTACAACTATTTTAAATAATTATTTTAAAATTCCACAAAAATTATGAGGGGTCATGTGATGCCTAGAGATCACTTTTATGCAAAAAACCAACTTGGCCTTTTGAAAATTTTGAGTGAAACATCCTCATTTCATTTCTGTTCCATTCTTGAGTTTTAACTACAACCTCAATTTTTATTGCTCCAAAAATTCTGCAATTATTCCCACCTCTAGTCCTTCCTAAGAAACCCTTAAGTCCAGGAGATCACCCCCAATATCATCATCTTAGTTCACCAAATTAATCCTCCAACTTTCTGTCCAGAACTGAAATTCTTCCCAACTTGCACTAGCAAGTATCCCTTTTTGTCAAACCAACTCCACCATCATCTTCATGATCTAAAGAGACACCATCCTGCCAAATATTACTTCCAACAAAGTTCTCTAGATAGCTCTAGCATACGGTCGAACAACTTGTGGGCATGACAAAAGTTTTGCAACTTCTGAACCTTCATATACAACTTGATCCTATGGCTAATCCAGCATGTCCACCAAACTTGTTATGTAGAGAAGCCCTACCCTGCTAAATCTCACTTGCAAAGCATTCTCCTAGAGCCCCATGGCAAATCATCAAGCACCCTACGTGCATGTCCAGAGCTCGCGTTTTGCAGCCGTGGCATCAAGCTCCTACCACTCCTTCTGCTGCCCCTCTCGGTCGACTCTGCTCTCCCCTGGATCACCGCGACCCCCTAGAACCTCGCCGACACCCTGCCTCGTCGCCTGGCACCTGCTAGCCACCGACCCGAGCCGCCGCCGCCGTCTTCCACTCGGGCACGGCACCGCCCGAGCCGCCCGACCCCGCCAGCTCACCCTCTCATTAACTACTGACCACCGCCCCCTCCACCGACTCCATCTACCTCCCCACTGTCCTCAACGGCCAAATCTACCTCCGCGGCACAGTAATGGCCGCCGCCGTAGTTTCTTCGTCGGGAAGGCACGAAACTGACCTCCCCCGAGCTATATAAACTCACCCCGGGCTCCTGCAGCTCCTCACGACCACTCCTCTCCTCTCTACGTGCCACCCCGGGCTGCCAAACGGCCGGGAGAGGCCGTCTTCTTCCTCTCCGGCAGCTACTGCCGCCGCCCTTGCCTCGAAGATGCCCACGCCACCAGAGCCTCCCCATCCCCAATCTCTTCACCACTCAACTCCTAGAGCACCCGCAAGTCCATCCCACCCACCAATTTCACCAAACGGAGCTCGAGGCCGGAGTTCCTCTTTCGCCCGACGCCACCGTCCGCCGAGGACCTCGCCGCCAGCGACTCCATCCACCCCGGCTACCGTGACGGGTACCGGAAGAACCGCCTCTCTCTTCTGAGCACGACGGTGGCCTCAGCTCTCCGAACGGCGCCACCGTTCGCCGGCGAGCATCGCCGGAGCCCTGCTCTGTTCGGCCAAAAGAGAAGGCGCGTGCGGGCGGACCGGTCAAATCTGACCAGTGGGCCAGACGGGCCCACTGTCAGTGACTCACACCGCACGGTTAAGTGGAGACGGGTTCTCCAGAAACCGTCATCGCGCAGGGAAAACGTATTTTCCCGAATATGCCATCGACGTCATCAGCCTCCCGCGCAGCCGAGTGGCTGGGCTCAGCCCAGTGACACCAAACGACTAAATCGCGCTCAGGCGCACTTCTGCCTTTTTCCTTTTTCATTTCCAGAAGATTTCAAATATGTCCACAGTGTCCATTTCAAATCCAAATCTGATGATTCTAATTTCTAAATACTCCTAAAATCATGCTCTATTAATCCAGTTAGGGTGAACATTTTTACTAAGCTTTGTATCTACTGGATCTATTAAACAGTCCAATTAGTCATTTATTTCTGCTTAGAAAATTCCTAGGAAAATCATATGAACTCCAAATGAACTGATTCTTTTTCCTACATTTTTTATTTTTCATCTAGTTTATTTTAGTATTTATTTCAAAATATTCCAAACAAATGTTTAGCACTGTTTTTGCTTTGTGTGGTAATTTCTATATTTTTGAAAATAGGAAATGGAGGGAAGATAAAATTTTCAAAAAATTTGGAGTGCACCCAATATTTTTGCATGATCAAGGCAAGCATGTTGAACACTTGATATGGTGATTGCATGGTTAAATGTTTGCAAGAATAATTGAATCATGCATATGTTGAATTCAAATAAAATTTCCATGCATGTAGTGTTGGCATGTTTCCTCGTACCGTGCAACGTGTGCTTGATATGACTAACTTACAGGAGCAGGTATAAGAGAAATACCGTTACCGACAGAAGGATGAACACGTCGGAGCGTGATCATGCCTTGTTGGTTATGCATGTTGGGACATGCAAGGGCTGTGGCCCTGTTTTTGGTGTTACTTTTGAAAGAACACTTTATACCTATTCGAATAGCCATGTCCGGGGTTAAGGACTACAGTCTGGGTTGGTCAAGTGTCGGTCTTAGCGTCAGTCTCCGGAGGAAATAATTAAATTGAGCATGAAATATTTGCAGGATAATTATTGGCACTATTGATATTGTCATGAATATTATCGATGATATGAAGGTTATTATTATGGACTAACCCTGTCATTTTATTTTATTTTCTGAGTGTCTCATGGGCTGGCTAGACTACCCGGGCACTCAGTTTTATTTTCAAGACCTCTCGTGGCGTCGCTTGAGTTTTCGGGCGGTCCTGTCTCGCCCGATTCTCTTTTAGACACCCGTTTGGCATTTCTTTTCAAGATCTCTCGTGGCGTCGCTTGAGTTTTCGGGCGGTCCTATCTCGCCCGATTCTCTTTTAGACACCCGTTTGGCATTTGTTTTCAAGACCTCTCGTGGCGTCGCTTGAGTTTTCGGGCGGTCCTATCTCGCCCGATTATCCACTTTTAATTTTCTTGGTTTGTCACTAACATATTATATATTTTATTTTTCTGCACATGCTAATATTTATCATGCCATAATTTAATTTCAGCCAACATAGGCGTATAATTTAACTCATCATGAACATATGCTTTCGGTATATCTTTTGTTCATAATGTTTGCGAGTAAATTCAAACGTACTCACTGGCTTGTCCCTGGCTATTTAATTGGCCAGGTCAGGATTTCACAAGGAGTACTACAACGACACCCATGCGGAGCCTAGGATAGCAGCCACACGGGATAGGAGTTATCCGGGTCAGCTGTTCCTGTGAGAATGGAGCCCCATCGATGTTGGAGAACCACGAGTCGCTAATGCCATCCTCACTAGAAATCATTGTTGTATCATTAGACCTTTATGGTCTTGTATCCAGTTCTTGTAATTGCTTGGTAATCTGTAACAAGGACGTGTCCACCAGTAACAGTAATCCTGGGCTGGTGACGACACGAGGGGTTAATTTCTGGGATATTGTGTCCCAGAAAATCCGGCCCCGACAGTAACAATAGAAACTTAGCAAGAACAATATGTGAAAAGCTCGTACGCATTGGATCGGTGATATTGTTGGATAACATTCATCATGTAACAGTCATAACCTAGGGCGACACAGAACTAGCTCCAATTCATCAATGTAATGTAGGCATGTATTCTGTATATAGTCATACGTGCTTGCGATAAGAACTTGCATGACATCTTTTGTCCTACCCTCCCGTGGCAGCGGGGTCCTTAAGGAAACTAAGGGATATTAAGGCCTCCTTTTAATAGAGAACCGGAAAAAGCATTAACACTTAGTGAATACATGAACTCCTCAAACTATGGCAATCACCGGAAAGAATCCCAATTATTGTCACCTTGGGGTATGCGGATCATAACACATAGCAGGTGCATATAACTTGCAAGATCGGATCAAGAACACAAATATATTCATGAAAACATAAAGGGTTCAGATCTGGAATCATGGCACTCGGGCCCTAGTGACAAGCATTAAGCATAGCAAAGTCATAGCAACATCAATCTCAGAACATAGTGGATACTAGGGATCAAGCAGTAACAAAACTAACTCGATTACATGATAAATCTCATCCAACTCATCACAGTCCAGCAAACCTACGAAGGAATTACTCACTCCCGGCGGTGAGCATCATGAAATTGGTGATGAAGGATGGTTGATGATGACGATGCCGGAAGATCCCCCTCTCCAGAGCCCCAAACGGACTCCAGATCTGGCCTCCCGATGAAGAACAGGAGGTGGCGGCGGCTCCGTATTGTGAAACGCAATAAAACTTCCTCTCTTATTTTTTTCTTCGAGAAACTGAATTTATAGCATTGGAATTAGGTCAGACGGAGCCACGTGGGCCCCACGAGGTACCAGGGTGTGTCACCCCGGCTCAGATTGACCGGAACACCCCGTATTCCAGCCCAGAGATCAAGTCTTCTGGAATACGGCACTGCTTGGCATAGAACAAATCAGCTCTTTAATACAAGTAATACGGGTACAAGGGTCCGATATTACAAGGGTTACAGGGGCACGGCGACACTTCGCCTGCTAAGGTAGTTCTATGCTAGCAGCGGAACATCTTGAAACGGAATAAATTCTAGCAGCGGAACAGCGATAACGGTGATGGACTCCACTCCGCAGGAACTCTGGCAGGGACGTATCCTAGAGCGCAACCTCGGGATCCTCGACAAGCAAGCAATCACGGCATCACCTGCAATCTGGCATGACACGCCAGGTGAGTAGTTTGAATGTACTCGCAAGCTCACAGCAACCAAAGCAATCAAGACAAACAACAGCATGGCATTTACAGCTTAATTATCAATGACGAACATGATACTACTAGAACAACATGAGCATGGCATGTACATATATTTCATGATATGAACATGATGATACTAGCACTAGCATGCAAGGGGGTCGACGTTTAAGGTCTCATGGACCAACTTACTCTCCTCGGAGGCTATCTCGTAATCACCATAGATATCAACCTTTCTTACCGTCGTGATCATCACAAGATCACCTCATGATCAACCATCATCAAGAATAGCATCGTGATCAACTCGTGACCACATAAAGATCAACCAACTTCTTTCTCATCGAACCGGGGTTGTTATTATTCAGGTTATTATTTCTGTTAACCCATAGTGTGACCTACTACGAACTGTGTCCATGACCGAGGACGCGGCTATCGATAGATTATACACTCTGCAGAGGTTAGTACACTGTACCCACTCTACGGAACTCATGGCCTCGTGCTCCAATTCGGGTGGACCAACGACATTCCGACAGATCCAGTCTATTGCATGATACTCTCCCGGCCACTCCGACAAACTCCCCTTTGGGCTATGTCCTGGGTGACCCCGATGCCAACTTGTGACACCCGCCACCTCTGTGGCCGCCACCATCGTGGCCAAACATAAACATCGTCCCAAACGGGGACCTCGGATATCCATACAACTCGGGCCTTCAAGGTTATGACTGCCTACCGGGCCAGGGTAGCGCCAGTGCACAACCTTCCCTCGTAGGAGGCACCGGCGAGAGGCATGACAATAGACCGCATTAGGGCCCCCCATAAGGCAAGTGTGGCTGCACTGGTTAGCTCGATTCGGTGGCACCATGACTCAGCCAATAGATTTGCTCAAGTTCGATTAATGTCAGGTTCGCTTGAATGGTGATGAGCTGAGTCACAGTAAAATGACAATGCATATGAGCAAGATATCAACATAAACATGGATGGGCAACATAACCATTTAACATCATTACATCAACAACGATAAATCTTTTATTCTACGAGATGCAAATGAGCATGACATAATGACGATCATGAATACGTTTTCACCTATACGTTTTCACCAAAGCGGGGACAGAGTACGCTTCCTATAGGTGAAAACGTATTTTAGAAAATACGCTTTCACTTAAATCGGCGCGGGCCCGGTGTCAACGCCTGGTAAGACCGACGAGTGGGACCGCGGGGTGGTGGGGCCCGCCGGCTGGTTCTTCTCCTTCCTCCTCGCGCGTGCCCGACGACCAGAGGAGGCCGCGCGCTCCGGCGATGAGCCCCTGCGCTACCGGGCGTCTCCGGCGACGCTCCGGCCACCGGCGAGCTCGGCATGCCGTGGCGCATCCACCCAGGTAGGAGACGGAGCTTGGGGAGGGCGGGAGCGCGTGCTCCCTCGGCCACGGCAGACGGCGGCTACGGCCGGAGTTCGGGCACGGCGCTACGGTATCTAGAGGAGGAGGGGAAGAGGTGGGGGAAGCTCCAGGGGATCTCGGGGTTCCTCTGGTGGTGGTATCGGGGAGAGGGAGGGGCCGTGGTGCTCCAATTTAGGCGAAGGCCACCGGCGGCCATGGCGGCAATGGCGAGCAACGAGAGCTCTTCGAGCTCGGAGGAGAGGCTGGGAAGGCTTCTAGGAGGGAGGAGAGGAGGTTGGCGAGGTCGAGGGAGCTCGGGGTGGGCTTATATGGCCGTGGCAATGATGCCCTCTCTCGGGTGCCACCACGGACGTGAAGACGATTCTCTGGCGCAGCCGCGTGCGCGCGCGCACGCGCGGGGGAAAGAGAGAGGCCAAGGGGAGTGCATTCGGCGCGGAGATGCCACGGGGGAGGAAGAAGACAAAGGGAAAGTGACGGCGGCCACAGGCATCCCGGGCGGCGTGGCTCGCCGGAAAGGAAACAGGAGAGGGGGAGGGGTCCAGAGGGGACGCGTGGATGCAGGGGAGCTTAAGCAACTCTGAGGACAAGCCGCGGTGTGGCGAGGACGGAGTTTGGGCGGCGGCAGAAGGGTCCCGGCGGCCAGAGCGCGCTTTCAGCGCGCCAGACCGCGTGGTCACCGCGTGCACAGGTGCACGTGGTGCATACTGGTCATCAGCAACATGTCTAGCGTGTAGTCCCTCCTAAGTGGGACCTCTCTGAAGTGATATGTCGAAGAAATACACTGTGGGTTGATGGGAGTGATCAGAGAAAGTTTGCTGTTGCAAACTTAGGCATGGAATAGTGATCAAATTAGAGGGGATAAGAGCTAACAAGGATGTCTCAGGGGTTTAGGGTAGGAAGGACTATGATCCTGTGGATTTTGAGGGGATTTGGACCAGAATTTAACATAGTTGTTTTACAACTGCCAAATCTGGTCCAGAAGCTAGATCAGGAAGTAGCACTCACATGGATGATTGGATTGAGCTTAAAATTTGTATAGTGTGATGATTTTGTCATATGAAGGTACCATAAAAATTTCATCCCATTTGGTTAAGTATAAATGGTACTTCCTTCACAATGATCCACACTGGACAAAAACTTGGGGGAATTTTGTGGAGAAAATGACTTGGCAAACTGATGTGAATTTTGGCATGCTCAAATGATATAGGGATATTAAGGTCCTGGATTAATTTCAGAATTTTTGAATCAATATAAAATATAGTTGCTTCACAAACTGAAATTGTGACCAAAAACAAGAATTTGAAGTTGTTCTCACATAGATTGTTGGATGGAGATGAAATTTGGTGGAGAGTAATGATTTGATCATATTGATGATCACCCAAAATTTCAACGCATTTTGATAAGCCTAGCTAGTACTTCCTTCACAAAGCTTCTCTCTGGTCAGAAGCTTTGAGAATTTTCTGAGGAAGATTTACTAGGCAAATGAAGTTGAATTTTGGCATGTGGCAATTATTTTGGTAGGAAAGAGTGCCCAAAATTTTTGAGGGCAATCAAGAAAATATAAATAGCACTTCCTTCACGAAATGCCATACTGGACAGAATAGGAAATGATTATTCCTGAATTATTTTTGAACTAGGCAAGGATGGATTTTGGCATATTTGTGGAAGATATGATCCAAAGAATTTATGAGAGTTTTGTGGGAATTTTTGGAATGACAGAAATATAGATTGCTTCACAACCTAGAAGAAACAGGGTTATTCCTTTAATAGAAAAAGGAATATTCCCAATAAATAAATATTGGGGTTGGGCTAGGATGGAAATGACATGGTCTTGAGATGAAGTTGAGAGTGACAAGCTACTTGGGAGAGAAAGAAGAGATGGTCTCCCAAGGTTTTAAGACCACATAGCCACGGAAAAAGAATTCCAGAAGAAAATTCGAAGAAATCCAAAAGAAAAAGAAAGGGCCAAAAATCGGGGTGTTACAAACCTACCCCCCTTACGATAAATCTCGTCCTCGAGATTTGGTTGCTCAGGGAACAAGTATGAATATTCCGACTTAAGGAAACCGTTTCCAACTCGGGTATCCTTTTTCCTTCATATGATGTTCCCACTGAATTTCATATGATCTTCTTACCTTGCTCGGGTTACTCGAGTAGATGCATGTCCTCCGGGTTCAAAACAATGCTGAGAATCATATTCGTTCGTTTGGCAGAGTCTGACTGCTTGTAGGTAGTTCTAAATCTTGCTGACTTCTTTTGCTCAGATCTGTATCGATGATTCAGCTGTCACCTTGATATGAGGTCCTTACAAACAGAGTAGACCCCTTGGGTGTATATTCATGGTGATCGATACAGAACCAGACTGTCTTGGGTATCCGTGTCATGTTGTTCATGCCACAATTATTATACCTGTATTGCCGGTCTTGCTCCTTCATTATTGTTCTCTTTTTTTGAATCCTTTGCTGGAAAGAGCTTGGCCATATATATCCTTAATTCTTTGTGTGACCATAGGTACGGTCAGGTGCAATATTCTGGCAAACATACCTTATCCTTATCCTCAGGTAGTGCAGCAATGTTTAACTGGCAAGTTTATCATCTCTCGAGCTTTAACTGTAGGGCAATGATCATCCGAACCTTTGCATGAAATCGGCAAATAAATCAGTAGCCACTAGAACGGTCTTTACAACTCAGATCTGGGACATTACTGAAATAACTCAACCATGGCTCACGACGGCTGAAAAAGAAGCTCAGAGCATGAGGCAGTGTTGATAAGAAGAATGTAGTAGTTCCCTAAGACAGCCGAAGAACAGCTCAGAGCATTGGGTCACTGCTACAAAAAGAAACTCAACAGCTGCCCAAGGCGGCCGAAAAAATAGCTCAGAACACGGGATAGTTGTTGAAAAGAGAAATATAAAGTCGGCATCCACCATGGACGGCCAAAAGCAGCTTAGAACACAGGCATGGTGCCGTTACCAGGAAAAGGTAAGCAAGGGTTCATCAGGATCATATACCAGGTTCACAGTTACTTGTATAGAGCTCACTGCTATGGTCAATCATACATGACAGCGACAGGGGTTAATGATATCACTTTGTTGGGGGGAAGGAAGCTGGCCTCGATATCCACTATCAAGATTTGTTGTCCCAACATTGTCTTGCTTCATAGCTTGCCAGGCATTGCATCACACTATGGTGTATACTGGCTTTCTTCCTCTTACATAATTCATGTGTTTGTCGGATTCTCACCGTGCTTGTATCATCGTACGAGTGACTATCATGACCTGGGCAGCGTGTTGACAATATATATGGGAGCATGTGTAACTAGGCATTTGATTCCCAAGGCAGACTTGTGTCCGGACTTGCTCGTGTTTCTGACCCAACTGTTGCGGATCTGATTCTTGAGATGCACTGCCATATGCTGCCAACTCACTGTGTAGTATCTTGTATTACTGGCGATGACTGTTTGTGGTGCCGTACTGACGAGGACTGGATAGCTTGTGTTGGAAGCCCTCGAGAGTAGCGTGCTGAGGAAGACTGAATAGCTTATGCTCGAAGCTTTTGCCGGGATAGCATGCTGAAGAAGACTGGGTATCGTACTTCAGAAGCTTCTACCTTGGTTGCTTACTGAGGAAGATTTGCTGACTTATGCCAGAAGCTTTCTGCAATAGCTTACCGAAGAAGACTGAGTATCTTGCACTGTAAGTCATCCACATGTCATACTAAAGAAGACTGAGGAACCTTGCGTCATAAACTTCTCTGGTAGCTTGCGGAGAAAGACTGGGTTGCTTACACCAGAAGCTTCTCTCTGTGATATGCGAACTGAATGCCATAAATATATATACCCTTGATATTCCTTTGACTGGAAATGCATCATTGTCTTGCACACAAATTGTTGTTTCAGCTGGTTTAATCATTACTGCTGAGGAGATCGTACAACTGATGTAAAGTTGATGTTCATAATCATTCCAGAATATCATTTGTATCCCACCAGATATTCCAATACAACGCTGTCGGCTGAGATTTCCATAATGTTTAGCTGAGCTTCCCAATATTTGAAAGCCTCACTGATTCTTCGAACCCGGTGGCGGTTCATGAGCAACTTTCATAAGGGGAAATAAGGTAACACCGAAGGCCCAAAGAAAGAAGCAAAAGAAACGACTGAACAAAAGCACACAAAGCATCAAGATTACATACAAGTAACATCACATTTTACAGCTATTCACCTCACTATGCATGCCTACTTAAGCACACAATTCTCGAGGAAACTCCGATACTACGAGCTAATATGCTGTGGCGGTGTGCACGAAAGTGGATCAGCGTGTGGAGAGATTGGTGTAAGCAGAGCTACAACAAGTGTTGGCTCAGCGCCGGTTGCATCTGGACCGGCTTAGCGGTGAGGACGGACTTGGTGATCATGTAGCGGAACACGGAGGTCATGACCACATCATCATCAAGCATACGGAAGGGAACCGTACTCGTCCAGGGAAAGGGGGTGACAAGGTAGGATAACGGTGAAAAGCAGGGTCTGCTGGCATTGCCCTTTCCTGGTAACAAAGACCAGTAAGGGTTGCCAAAGCGGCGGGTTGGATGGCAAGATCCGGGGTAGAAACATGTCTACCACTGAAATGATAGGTGTGGCTGGAGAAAATATATTGGTGCGATACCTGTGCATCAATCCTGCAAGAGATTGACATCACTAGGTACCTCGGCATCACTCCGCTGGGACAGAGATGACACCAAACACCAAAGAACAAGTATGCAAAACTGGAGGGTGCAGGTAGTGGATCGAAACCGATGCCACCTACACTCACAAGATCAGATCGTTAGCGATAAGATAATAAGTCTACATGCATGCTATGCAGCAAACAAATGCAACAACCAAATGCAACAAGCATGCTAGACTCTGAACTACCGGTTTCTAACACTCGCGCTGACTAGGGCGTCCTACAACCAGACCTGCTCTGATACCAATCGTTGTGGCACCCCGGCTCAGAGAGACCGGAACACCCCGTATTCCAGCCCAGAGATCAAGTCTTCTGGAATACGGCACTGCTTGGCATAGAACAAATCAGCTCTTTATTACAAGTAATACGTGTACAAGGGTCCGATATTACAAGGGTTATAGGGGCACGGCGACACTTCGCGTGCTAAGGTAGTTCTATGCTAGCAGCGGAACAGCGATAACGGTGATGGACTCCACTCCGCAGGGACTCGGGCTGGGACGTATCCTAGAGCGCAACCTCGGGATCCTCGACAAGCAAGCAATCACAGCATCACCAGCAATCTGGCATGACACGCCAGGTGAGTAGTTTGAATGTACTCGCAAGCTCACAGCAACCAAAGCAATCAAGACAAACAACAACATGGCATTTACAGGTTAATTATCAATGACGAACATGATACTACTAGAACAACATGAGCATGGCATGTACATATATTTCATGATATGAACATGATGATACTAGCACTAGCATGCAAGGGGGTCGACGTTTAAGGTCTCATGGACCAACTTACTCTGCTCGGAGGTTATCTCGTAACCACCATAGATATCAATCTTTCTTACCATCGTGATCATCACACGATCACCTCATGATCAACCATCATCAAGAATACCATCGTGATCAACTCGTGACCACATAAAGATCAACCAACTTCTTTCTCATCGAACCGGGGTTGTTATTATTCAGGTTATTATTTCTGTTGACCCATAGTGTGACCTACTACGAACTGTGTCCATGACCGAGGATGCGGCTATCGATAGATTATACACACTGCAGAGGTTAGTACACTGTACCCACACTACGAAACTCATGGCCTCGTGCTCCCATTCGGGTGGACCAACGACATTCCGACATAACCAGTCTATTGCATGACACGCTCCCGGCCACTCCGACAAACTCCCCTTTGGGCTATGTCCTGGGTGACCCCGATGCCAACTTGTGACACCCGCCACCTCTGTGGCCACCACCGTTGTGGCCAAACATAAACATCGTCCCAAACGGGGACCTCGGATATCCATACAACTCGGGCCTTCAAGGTTATGACTGCCTACCGGGCCAGGGTAGCGCCAGTGCACAACCTTCCCTCGTAGGAGGCACCGGCGAGAGGCATGACAATAGACCGCATTAGGGCCCCCCATAAGGCAAGTGTGGCTGCACTGGTTAGCTCGATTCGGTGGCACCATGACTCAGCCAACAGATTTGTTCAAGTTCGATTAATGTCAGGTTCGCTTGAATGGTGATGAGCTGAGTCACAGTAAAATGACAATGCATATGAGCAAGATACCAACATAAACATGGATGGGCAACATAACCATTTAACATCATTACATCAACAACGATAAATCTTTTATTCTACGAGATGCAAATGAGCATGACATAATGACGATCATGAATATCACAGGTATTTTCGTATCAATCCATAATGATTCCTATGGGCATATCATTATCACTAGCATGTGAAATGATTACAAGAATAAAACATGATAAGAATATCCTTAGCAATTAAGCATGTCACTTAATAGATGAAAATGAACATGGCATAAGCAATGAGCATGGATTCACAAGCATATCGGTAACATTAAAAATAATTATATGAATAAATAATTATTCGAACATTCAAGTGAAAACCATGGCTATTGCAATGCCATCATGCAAGTGGCTGTTGTGGCTTGCCTGGGGATGGAGGAACCATCGGGGAGGGGTGCGATGAACTCGCGGAAAGAGTTGCCGGAAACGTTTCCCTCTCGGCGGAGCTGTTTTAAGGGCAAGGGAAAAATGGTCATTTTCACAGTGTGACAACCTCATGAAAATGATACAATCGGAACGGGCTCGATGAACTGAGATCGTGGGCTTTGGAATCACCTGAATCGGAGTTACGGTTGCCAAGTTACGGCCGTTCGTTCGTTAGGCAGAAAAAGAATAAAAATCTGTCCACTTCTGCCCTTAACGCACGAACGTCCGCAAATTAGAGGTTTCAGCCGGGGGGGTTTAAACAGAAAGTGCACTTTCTGAAATACGCTTTCAGAAAATGAAAACGCATTCCACCCCAAAGCGGGGACAGAGTACGCTTCCTACAGGCGAAAACGTATTTTTGAAAATACGCTATCACTTAAATCGGCGCGGGCCCGGGGTGAACGCCTGGTTAGACCGACGAGTGGGACCGCGGGGTGGTGGGGCCTGCCGGCTGGGTCTTCTCCGTCCTCCTCGCACACGCCCGACGACCAGAGGAGCCCGCACGCTCCGGCGACGAGCCCCGGCGCTACCGGGCGTCTCCGGCGACGCTCCGGCCACCGGCGAGCTTGGCACACCGCAGCGCATCCACCCAGGTAGGAGACGAAGCTCGGGGAGGGTGGGAGCGCATGCTCCCTCGGCCACGGCAGACGGCGGCTATGGCCGGAGTTCGGGCACGGCGCTACGGTAACTGGAGGAGGAGGGGAAGAGGTGGGGGAAGCTCCAGGGGCTCTCGGGGTTCCTCTGGTGGTGGTCTCGGGGAGAGGGAGGGGCCGTGGCACTCCAATTTAGGCGAAGGCCACCGGCGGCCATGGCGGCAATGGCGAGCAACGAGAGCTCTTCGATCTCGGAGGAGAGGCTGGGGAGGCTTCTAGGAGGGAGGAGAGGAGGTTGGCGAGGTCGAGGGAGCTCGGGGTGGGCTTATATGGCCGTGGCAATGATGCCCTCTCTCGGGTGCCACCACGGACGTGAAGACGATTCTCTGGCGCGGCCGCGTGCGCGCGCGCACGTGCGGGGGAAAGAGAGAGGCCTGGGGGAGTGCATTCGCCGCGGAGATGCCACGGGGGAGGAAGAAGACAGAGGGAAAGCGACGACGGCCACGGGCATCCCGGGGCGGTGTGGCTCGCCCGAGAGGAAAGAGGAGAGGGTGAGGGGTCCAGATGGGACGCGTGGATGCAGGGGAGCTCGAGCAACTCTGAGGACATGCCGCGGTGTCGCGAGGACGGAGTTTGGGCGGCGGCAGAAGGATCCCGGCGGCCAGAGCGCGCTTTCGGCGCGCCATACCACGTGGTCACCGCGTGCACAGGTGCACGCGGTGCATACTGGTCATCAACAGCATGTCTTGCGTGTAGTCCCTCCTAAGTGGGACCTCTCTGAAGTGACAGATCGAAGAAATACACTGTGGGTTGATGGGAGTGATCAGAGAAAGTTTACTGTTGCAAACGTAGGCATGGAATAGTGATCAAATTAGAGGGGATAAGAGCTAAAAAGGATGTCTCAGGGGTTTAGGGTAGGAAGGACTATGATCCTGTGGATTTTGAAGGGATTTGGACCATAATTTAACATAGTTGTTTTACAACTGCCAAATCCGGTCCAGAAGCTAGATCAGGAAGTAGCACTCAAATGGTTGATTGTATTGGGCTGAAAATTGGTAGAGTGTGATTATTTGGTCATATGAAGGTACGATAAAAATTTCATCCCATTTGGATAAGTATAAATGGTACTTCCTTCACAATGATCCACACTGGACAGAAACTTGGGGGAATTTTGTAGAGAAAATGACTTGGCAAAATGATGTGAATTTTGGCATGATCAAATGATATAGGGATATTTAGGTCCTGGATTAATTTCAGAATTTGTGAATCAATATAAAATATAGTTGCTTCACAAACTGAAATTGTGACCAGAAACAAGAATTTGAAGTTGTGCTCACATAGATTGTTGGATGGATATGAAGTTTGGTGGAGAGTAATGATTTGATCATATTGATGATCTCCCAAAATTTCAACTCATTTGGATAATCCTAGCTAGTACTTCCTTCACAAAGCTTCTCTCTGGTCAGAAGCTTTCAAAATTTGCTGAGGAAGATTTACTAGGCAAATGAAGTTAGAATTTTGGCATGTGGCAATTATTTGGGTAGAAAGAGTGCCCAAAAATTTTGAGGCAATCAAGAAAATATAAATAGCACTTCCTTCACAAAGTGCAAAGTGGACAGAATAGGAAATGATTATTCCTGAATTATTTTTGAACTAGGCAAGGATGGATTTTGACATATTTGGGGAAGATATGATCCAAAGAATTTATGAGAGTTTTGTGGGAATTTTTGGAATGATAGAAATATAGATTGCTTCACAACCTAGACCAAATAGGGTTATTCCTTTAATAGAAAAAGGAATATTCCCAATAAATAAATATTGGGGTTGGGCTAGGATGGAAATGACATGGTCTTGAGATGAAGTTGAGAGTGACAAGCTACTTGGGAGAGAAAGAAGAGATGGTCTCCCCAGGTTTTAAGACCACATAGCCACGGAAAAAGAATTCCAAAAGAAAATTCGAAGAAATCCAAAAGAAAAAGAAAGGGCCAAAAATCGGGGTGTTACACAGGGCGCGCCTGGGGGGGGGGGGGTGGCGCGCCCTGGTGCCTTGTGGGCACTGGGTGGCCCCCCTTCTGTTGATTCTTACACCAATATTTTTTATATATTCCATAAAGATTCTCCAAAAAGTTTCATCCAACTCCAAGAACTTTGATTTCTACACAAAAACAACACCATGGCAATTCTGCTAAAAACAGCGTTAGTCTGGGTTAGTTTCATTCAAATCATGCAAATTAGGGGCCAAAACAAGAGCAAAAGTGTTTGGAAAAGTAGATACGACGGAGACGTATCAACTCCCCCAAGCTTAGCTCATTGCTTGTCGTCAAGCAATTCAGTTGACAAACTGAAAGTGATAAAGAAAAACTTTTACAAACTCTTTTGTTCTTGTATCTATATATATGCTTAAGTAGTGCCCAAGTTTTCAGCAAAGATTATAACTAACCATGCAAATGATAACTCTTAAAAAATTTATTTACTCATATCAATGGCATAACCAACTAGCGAGCAATAATAAGATATCTCAAATGCCAACACTTTGTCAAAACAATCATGATATAATATGGCAACATGGTATCTCGCTAGCCCTTTCTGAGACCGCAAAACATAAATGCAAAGCACCTCCAAAGTTCAAGCAGCGACTAAACATTGTAATTCATGGTAGAAGAGATCCAGTCATGATGCACACAACATTAACTATTCACAATGCATGAGAATGACAATAGTGCTCTCAGGTCTGGTGCTTATTTGAGAAGGTGATGACTCAACAATAAAAGTAAAATAACATAAAAGTAAATAGATAGGCCCTTCGCAGAGGGAAGCATGGATTTGCAGAGGTGCCAGAGCTCGAAGCTTAAATCAGAGATAAATGAAATTTTGGGAGGTATGCCTTTCCTCTCAATGTCACGACTAAGAGTTTTCAATATCTTCCAGGCTAAACACATTAGCGGCGGTTCCCAAGCGGTAAAGTAAAGTTTACCCCCCCTCCACCAACAATCACAAGCCATGGCTAGCCGAATCCTCGGGTGCCCTCCATACCAACAACTTTCTGGGGGAGTTTGTTTCATTATTTTGCAATTTTAATAATGGGACTGGGCATCCCGATTACCAGCCCCTCTCGTGCAAGGACGGGTGAATAAACACTCATCATGAGAATAACCAACTTAGCATGAAAGATACTAACCGCCCCCTGTCGCTCCATGAGCGGTACGGGCACACAAAACAGATGTTCATTTGAATATTTAGAGGTGGCACATGCAAATTTACTTAGAAGGGCAGATTAATACCGCATATAGGTAGATATAGTGGACTCATCCAAAATAACTTTAGGTTTAAGGATTTGATGCAGAAGCAGCATTCCCGCTTAGTACAGGTGAAGGCTGGCAAATAGATTGAGAAGCGACCAGCTAGAGAGCGAAAACGGTCATAAACATGCATTATGAATAATCAATATTGAATACTAGCATGAGTAGGATATAAGCACCATGAACATAAATATCATCGAGGCTATGTTGGCTTTGAATCAACTACATGCGTGAACATGTGCCAAGTCAAGCCACTTGAAACATTCAGAGGAGGATACCATATCATCATACTACATCACAATCATTTTAATGCATGTTGACACTCAAGATAAATCATTATCCACTCCTAGCTACTTAAGCATGGCATGAGCAACTATAATCTCTAATTGTCATCATAAACATGTTTAATCATAACATGCTGAATCATGGATACTGAGTTAAACATATTTACAAAAACAAAGAACAAGTTGAGTTCATACCCGCTTTTCCTTGCCACAGTCACTTCATCAAATCATCGTCATTATTGCCTTTCACTTGCACGACTGAATGATATGAAAATAATAATAGTGCAAGGGTGCCGTGGACTAAGCTGGAATCTGCAAGCATTTTATTCAAAGGAGATGACAAGGTAATATGGGCTCTTTGTTACATCAACAATAATGCATATGAGAGCCACTCAACATTTTCATCGTGGTCTTCTCCTCACAATGACTCAGAAAAGAAAAGAATTTTAGAGAAACACACTGAAATATTTTTGGAGTTTTTAGTTTTTCTGAAAAAAGCAAATTAAAGAAGAAAAACGAAAAACGAGAAAAGAAAACTATTTACACGGGAGAGCTCCCAACAAGCAAAAGAAGAAACGAGAAATCTTTTTGGGTTTTCTTTTAATACTACCACTAATTAAGCTAGAAAGGAAAACGGAAAAGAAGCAAGAAATGTTTTTGGATTTTCTCAAAGTTTTTCAAACACACAAGAAGAAAGCGAGAAAATAAACTAACATGGATTATACAATGAAAAAGTATGAACACCGACAACTGGAATGAAATGTGTGGACATGAATGTAATGTCGGTGAGAAATACGTACTCCCCCAAGCTTAGGCTTTTGCCTAGCTTGGTCTACTGCCATGGCTGTCCTGGATATAACCGAAATGATAGCTCGTAGAGGCGTTCTGAGCCGCCTCCTCAGCCAGACGGGCAGCCTCGACCGCCGCCTTGTTCTCATGCACCTCACTCTCCAATAGATAGTATCTCTGTCTGCTCTAAAAATCAAAGAGGGCAGGAGCAGGCAAAACAACATACACAGATCGAGATTTATTAAAAACTAGGTTATATTCATATCCCTGTGCATTGCGTTTCAAAAACTTGTGTTCTCACATTGCTTCAAAGTTTAAATATTTGTAAGGCAAGAGGGGATCATCGGACTTGGGCGGGACCCCTAACCTTGCAGCCACGCGGGAGGCATAAACTCCTCCATACAAATCACCATTACCCGCGTTACGCAGCAGCCTACGTACGACAATAGCCCCAAGATTATAATACTTGCTGCCGGTCACAGCTGTATGAATAAGACTAAGATCAGGGGCACAAAGCATACTGCAGTCTTCCTTACCAACAATGCATTTACCATTAAAGAGTGCAAAATACCGAATAGCAGGAAAGTGGATACTAACTATTCTGGCCTATGTGACTCCCCTATACTCACCATTGCAAAGGCTATTAAGAAATGGCTCATAATCAGATTTTTGTGGTTCATCTAACGAGCCCCAATATGGAATTTTGCATGCATCACAGAATTCTTCTAGAGACATTCTATAGGATCTGTCATAAAGGTGAAATAAAACTCTAGAAGTGCGCAGATGATACTCAAAGTGTTGAGTGAATGAATGAGTGAGGTAGTAGTGTTGTGGTGGCTTATCTGCGATGAAGACGAAGAGCTCGGCGTTGTGAATATATTGGGTCAAATTCTTCCTTGATGCCCACACCTAGCATGAACTCGTTACACGTCCATCTACATGATTTTGCTTCGGCACCTTGCACCGAACTTGCTCTTGGTTCAATGTAAGATTGGCCTGCGGGGTCTTTGCTGGATGATGCCTCGGTGGACCTCCTCCTCGAAGAACTCCTCCGGAAGATGTTCATTTTCCTAAGAACAATTTTCTGAAAAATTTTGGGCCACAAAATGATATCAATAAAACTTCACAAGATTTATAGCAACTACTCATATGGATGTCTAGAGGCTATATCAAGCATTCAAACTACTTGGAACTCAAAGAATTCAACATGCAAGCTCATTTTCTGTAGCACCAAGAGCGGCTAATTATGCAAAATATAATCCACTAGAGCAAAAACTAATTGGAGCAATGGAGGAGTCACATACCAAGGAGCAATCTCCCAAAACAGTTTCGGAAACGGAGCTCCGAACAAAGAGATCGAAAATTTCACGTTTGTGAGCAAGAACATGAGAGAGAGAGCTACCAGGAATTTTTTTTCTGGAGGTAGGAGATGAAGTGGGCTGAAGGGATAAGTGAGGGGGTCCCTGTGGAGCCCATGAGGTACCAGGGCGCGCCAGGGGGGTGACGCACCCTGGTGCCTTGTGAGCACCTGGGGCACCCCCCCTGGTATGTGTCCAGTGCCAAAAATTCTTAAATATTATATAAAAAATCATGTCAAAATTTTATTACATTCTGAGCACTTTTATTTTTGGACATTTTTTATTGCACGGATAATTCAGAAAATAGGATAATCATGGCATTTTATTGCATTTAAATAAAAATAACAGAAAATAAAAAGTGGGTATAGAAGGTTGTGCTTACTAAATTCATCGACCACATGCCCCTCAAAAAGAATCCATTAATAAGGTTGATCAGGTCTTATTAACAAACCATTTCCGAGTAACATGAAACCGAAGAACTTTCTTATAACACTAAGTTACCTCAACGGGGATATGCATCTCCCCGATGATAAGAGTCTCATATTTCTTTTTAACAGTAGGAAGAGGGATTTGAAAACTTCCAATAGTAATTGTCGGAGTCTTTTCAATAATATGAATACCATTAACTTGACATTGTTTCTTCGGAAAGTGCACCGTATGCTCATTACCATTGATATGAAAAGTGACCTTGCTTTTGTTGCAATCAATAACAGCCCCTGCAGTATTCAAGAAGGGTCTACCAAGGATAATTGACAAGTTGTCATCCTCGGGCATATCAAGTATAACAAAGTCTGTTTGAATAGTAACGTTTGCAACTACAACGGGCACATCCTCACAAACACCGATAGGTATGGCAGTTGATTTGTCAGCCATTTGCAACAATATTTCAGTGGGAGTGAGTTTATTCAAATCAAGTCTTTTATATAAAGAGAAAGGCATAACACTAACACCGGCTCCTAAATCACACAAAGCAGTTTTGACATAATTTCGTTTAATGGAGCATGGTATAGTTGGTATTCCTGGATCTCCTAGTTTCTTAGGTACTCCATCCTTAAAAGAATAATTTGCAAGCATGGTGGAAATTTCAGCTTCAGGTATCTTTCTTTTATTTGTGACAATGTCTTTCATGTATTTAGCATAAGGAGGCATCTTTATAATGTCAGTCAAACGAGTACGCAAAAAGGCTGGCCTAAGCATTTCAGCAAAGCGTTCAAAATCTTCCTCATCTTTTTTCTTAGATGGTCCCATGGTTCTCTTTCTTTACCATGTTTTCTAGCAATGAAGTCTCTTTTATCATAATGTTTATTTTTAGGAGGTGGGTTATCAAGATCAACAGCAGGTTCTATTTCAACATCATTATCAAGTTCTTTATCATTATCTGGTTGGGTATCCATATGAGCATCATCATTATTATTATCATCGAGTGGTTGTTCATTACCAGATTGTGTTTCAGCATCAGAAATAGAAATATCATTACTATCCTCCAAGGGTTTTTCTACCTCGGGTTCACTAGAAGTATCCAAATTCCTATCATTTTTCTTCTTCTTTTTCTTTTTAGATGCACTAGGTGCATTAGCATTAATTCTTTGAGAATCTTGTTCAATTCTTTTTGGGTGACCTTCAGGATAAAGTGGCTCCTGAGTCATTCTACCTCCTCTAGTCGTTACTCTAACAGCATGATCATTCATATTGTTATTCATTTCACTGAGCAATTCACTTTGAGGTTTAGCAACTTGTTCTAATTGAGTTTGAACCATAGATGCATGTTTACTAACACTTTAACATCATTGGCAATTCTAAATATCAAGTCACTCAGGCGATCAATCATGTAGGCATTTCTTTTCAATTGTTTCATAACATTGGCATTGAAATGATCTTGCTTAATAATATAATTGTCAAATTCATACAAGCATTGACTAGGAGGTTTGTTATAAGGAATATCACCTTCATCAAATTTTATAAGAGAATTTACCTCTACTACCTGTGTCGGCTTGTGAAGTTCATGTATCTCTTCAATAGGTGGTAGATTCTTAACATCTTCAGCTTTAATACCTTTTTCCTTTTGGCATTTCTTTGCCTCTTGCATATCTTCAGGACTGAGATATAAAATACCCCTCTTCTTCGGAGTGGGTTTAGGCAGTGGTTCAGGAAGTGTCCAATCATTATCATTCTTCAATATATTGTTCAATAATTCCTCAGCTTGTTCAATAGTCCTTTCCCTGAAAACACAACTCGCACAACTATCTAGGTAATCCCTAGAAGCATCGGTTAGTCCACTATAGAAGATATCTAGTATTTCATTTTTCTTAAGAGGATGATCAGGCAAAGCATTAAGTAATTGGAGAAGCCTCCCCCAAGCTTGAGGGAGATTCTCTTCTTTAATTTGCACAAAGTTAAATATTTCTTATAAGGCAGCTTGTTTCTTATGAGCAGGAAAATATTTTTCAGAGAAGTAATAAATCATATCCTGGGGGCTACGCACACATCCAGGAGCAAGAGTATTATACCATTCTTTAGCATCACCCTTTAATGAGAAAGGAAATAACTTAAGAATGTAGTAATAGCAAAAAATTTCCTCATGAGCAAATAGGGTGGCTGTATCATTTAATTTAGTAAGATGTGCCACAACAGTTTCAGTTTCATAGCCATGGAAAGGATCAGATTCAACCAAGGTGATTAACCTAGGATCAACAGAGAATTCATAATCCTTATCAGTAATAAATATGGGAGAGGTAGCGAATTTAGGATCACATTTCATTTTCTCCCGCATAGATTTTTCTTTCATATCAGCAACTCGTTTTATAACTTCATGTCTATCATTACAAGCAAGAATGGCTCTAGCAGTCTCCCTATCAAAGCAATGTTCATCAGGTGTTTCAACTCTAGTAGGAGAGCTAGGCATAATAGGTGAAGCACAATTCTCAAAAGTTTCAGCATTTTCAATTTCCTTAGCTTTAGCAAGTTGTTCACTAAGAAATTCACCAAGTGGCACAACATTATCAGACATAGTACTAGCATCATCATGAGTATCATTCATAGCAGAAGTGGTATCATCAATAACTTGTGACATATCAGAATTAATAGCATGTTGTGGTGTTGCAAGTTTACTCAAAACAGAAGGTGAATCAAGTGCAGAGCTAGACGGCAGTTCCTTACCTCCCCTCATCTTAGAGGGAACGATCTTGGTCTTAGCGTCTTTCAGATTCTTCATAGTGATCAACAGATATAAATCCCAAGTGACTTAGCAAATAAAGCTATGCTCCCCGGCAACGGCGCAAGAAAAAGGTCTTGATAACCCACAAGTATAGGGGATGGCAACAGTTTTCGAGGGTAGAGTATTCAACCCAAATTTATTGATTCGACACAAGAGGAGCCAAAGAATATTTGCAAGTATTAGCAGTTGAGTTGTCAATTCAACCACACCTGCAAACTAAATATCTGCAGCAGAGTGATCAGTAGCACAGTAGTATGATAGTTTGATAGCAGTAGCAATAATAGTAACAGTAGCGGTAACGGTAACAGCAGTAGTTTGGTAGCAATTGTGATAGCAGTGGTAACAGTAGTAACTTAGCAAGAACAATATGTGAAAAGCTCGTAGGCATTGGATCGGTGATATTGTTGGATAACATTCATCATGTAACAGTCATAACCTAGGGCGACACAGAACTAGCTCCAATTCATCAATGTAATGTAGGCATGTATTCTGTATATAGTCATACATGCTTGCGATAAGAACTTGCAGGACATCTTTTGTCCTACCTTCCCGTGGCAACGGGGTCCTTAAGGCCTCCTTTTAATAGAGAACCGGAACAAAGCATTAACACTTAGTGAATACATGAACTCCTCAAACTATGGCAATCACCGGAAAGAATCCCAATTATTGTCACCTTGGGGTATGCGGATCATAACACATAGCAGGTGCATATAACTTGCAAGATCGGATCAAGAACACAAATATATTCATGAAAACATAAAGGTTTCAGATCTGGAATCATGGCACTCGGGCCCTAATGACAAGCATTAAGCATAGCAAAGTCATAGCAACATCAATCTCAGAACATAGTGGATACTAGGGATCAAGCCCTAACAAAACTAACTCGATTACATGATAAATCTCATCCAACTCATCACCGTCCAGCAAGCCTACGAAGGAATTACTCACTCCCGGCGGTGAGCATCATGAAATTGGTGATGAAGGATGGTTGATGATGACGATGCCGGAAGATCCCCCTCTCCGGAGCCCCAAACGGACTCCAGATCTGGCCTCCCGATGAAGAACAGGAGGTGGCGGCGGCTCCGTATCATGAAACGCAATAAAACTTCCTCTCTTATTTTTTCTTCGGGAAACTGAATTTATAGCATTGGAATTAGGTCAGACGGAGCCACGTGGGCCCCACAAGGTACCAGGGCGCGCCTAGGAGGGGGGGTGGTGCGCCCTGGTGCCTCGTGGGCACTGGGTGGCCCACCTTCTATTGATTCTTGCGCCAATATTTTTTATATATTCCATAAAAATTCTCCAAAAAGTTTCATCCAATTCCAAGAACTTTGATTTCTGCACAAAAACAACACCATGGCAATTCTGCTGAAAACAACGTCAGTCCGGGTTAGTTTCATTCAAATCATGCAAATTAGGGGCCAAAACAGGAGCAAACATGTTTGGAAAAGTAGATACGACGGAGACGTATCACTTGTCTGTCAAGAACTCCGTGAGCTCGGCATTGCGCACGTACATATCAAACTCTTCCTTGATGCCAGCTCGAATCATGAAGGCATCCGACGGCCACTCGCACGGTAGCCCCGCGGCCTCTCGCGGCAGTTCGGTATCCGGCTGGCGTATTGCGGGCCTAGGAGCACTCTTGCTCGAGGAACCACCATGGAACAAATTCCTAAACATTTTCTTCCTCTGAAAATTTCTGAATTTTTAGTGACTCAAAATAAAAGTGAACGAAAGTCAACAAAATTGATAGTAACTACTCCTACAAGTATCTAGAGGCTATATCATGCATCAAAACTACTTTGGACCAAACAAATTCAACATGCAAGCTCATAAACATGGTTACCGCAGCAGCAAAAATTTGCAAAGTATAAAGCACTAGAGCAAAAACAAATTGGAGCATTAGAGGAGTCACATACCAAGGGGTAATTCCTCAAAACAGTTTTGGAAATGGAGTTCCGAGCAAGGAGATCGAAAATCACAGCAATATGAGCAAGAACTTGGGCTTGGGAGCAAGTTTGATTTTTTCTGGAGGAAGAAGAAGGAGATGGGTGGCTGGCATAAGTGAGTGGGTCCCTGTGGGACCCACAAGCCTGCTGGGCGCGCCCAGGGGGGTGGGCGCGCCCTGTGAGCTTGTGGCTCACGGGTGCACCCCCCTGGGATGTGTTCAGTGCCAAAAATTCTTAAATATTCTGGAAAAAATCATACTAAATTTTCATGGCATTCTGAGAACTTTTATTTTTGGGCCATTTTTTATTGCACGGAAAATTCAGAAAACAGGATAATCATGGCATTTTATTTTATTCAACTAAAAATAACAGAGTGCAAATTATGTTTACAGAAAGTTGTGCTTACTAAATTCATCGACCACATGCTCTTCAAAAATAATCCATTAATAAGGTTGATCAAGTCTTATTAACAAACTATTTCTGAGTGACATGAAACCGTAGAATTTTCGTATAACACTAAGTTACCTCAACGGGGATATGCATCTACCCAACAATAAGAATTTCATATTTCTTTTTGACAGTAGAAAGAGGAAATTTAAATCCCCCAATAGTGATTGTTGAAACTTTTTAATACAATTGATACCATTCACCGAACCTTGCTTCTTCGGGAAATAAACCGTGTGCTCATTACCATTGACATGGAAAGTAACCTTGCTTTTGTTGCAATCAATAACAGCCCCTGCAGTATTCAAAAAGGGTCTTCCAAGGATAATCGACATGTTGTCGTCCTCGGGCATATCAAGTATAACAAAGTCTGTTAAAATAGTAACATTTGCAACTACAATGGGGACATCCTCACAAATTCCAATAGGTATAGCAGTGGATTTATCAGCCATTTGCAAAGATATTTCAGTAGGTGTGAGCTTATTCAAATCAAGTCTTCTATATAAAGAGAAGGGCATAACACTAACACCGGCTCCCAAATCACACAAAGTAGTTTTAACATAACTTCTTTTAATAGAGCATGGTATAGTAAGTATTCCTGGGTCTCCTAACTTTTTGGGTACTCCACCCACTACTGGGAAAGGGCTTATAGATGAACTATAATTAGTGGTGGGCAGGACATGTCACCCGCCACTGCTACTTTTCCAGAAGAGCAGTGCGGGTAACAGGAAACGCCCGTCACAGTTACAGGCACACCTGTGGCGGGCGCCGGCCAGCAACCGCCACAGCTAGGCTCTTCCAAATATGCCTCCCGGCTGGAAACTGTAGTGGCGAGCGAAGACGAAGCGCCCGCCACTGGCTTGTGGGTAAGCAGTGTCGGGCGTCTCTAGGATCCCGCCACAACTATATTTTGGCAAGCGCGGCAACTAAATCAAATTTTGGAAAAGTTTGTTGTGGCGGGTGCTCGTGATTGCCCGCCACTTCTCCCGACGAACAGTTCCTCCTCCGCGCCCGCCGAGCAACCGTCCACACAAACTTTCATTTCCGCCGTTCCATCTTTCTCTGTTCCATTTCCTCTCCCTCGTCCCCTTCCTCGCCCGTCCTGCGCCTCGACCACCGCCACCGTCCATCCGACCAGCCGGCGGCGCCTTCCACGCGTCCAACGACGTGAGCGCCGCCGGATCTGCTCGCCGTTGCGTCATCCTCCTCGACCGCCGCTGCGGCATTCTCCGCCTTGACCGCACGCAGCCCCGTCCTCCGGCCTTGACCGCCACCGTCGTCCTCCACCTCGATCGTCGCCGCCGTCCTCCGCCTCGACCGCCGCCCTCGACCGCCGTCACGTCCGCCGCCCTCGACCGCCACCCTCGACCGCCAACGGTATACTCAATCTCCGTGGCTAAATTACGCTCTAGGGTTTAGAATTTGCATCTTATTGATTAGTAGATTAACTAGTTGTACATCATATAAGAATTTGTAGTACTAAATAATTGCTAAATATGACAAGTGGCAATGATGTTTGAATTTTCTTATAGATGAGAAGTGCATGGGTTTCCTGTTATTCACAAGGATTTGAAAAAGAGTGACTAAGTTTTTCCGAAACATTGATTCATTTCCGTTTTGCCAAATTTCTGTCACTCCATACGTCAACTTTGTAAGCAAAGTTCATGCCGAATTTCATTTGCTTTGACAATATTGTTTAGCTTTGTAAGCAAAGTTAATGCCGAATTTACATATGACAAGTGCATGGGTTTTGAAAATGAGTGCCAACGTTTTGATGAAACGCTGATTAACTTCCGTTTCATCAAATTTTTGGTACTCAAAATATGTTCAATAGTCAGCAAAGTTGATGCCGAATTTACATATGACAAGTGCATGGGTTTTGAAAATGAGTGCCAACGTTTTGATGAAACGTTGATTAACTTCTGTTTCATCAAATTTCTGGTACTCAAAATATGTTCAATAGTCAGCAAAGTTCATGCCGAATTTACATATGACAAGTGCATGGGTTTTGAAAATGAGTGCCAACGTTTTGATGAAACATTGATTAACTTCTGTTTCATCAAATTTCTGGTACTCAAAATATGTTCACTATTCAGCAAAGGTCATGCCAAATTTTCTCGAACCCTTCTTAGTCACTTCCTCCTCTCAAAATTACAATTAATAAGTGCTTCGTAATGATTATTAGGAATCATGAGGCATAAGATCTGCCATATCTGCAAATGTCCATGTATGAACAGTGTTGATACTGCAGTAGATTTCGGAGTCTTCTTGAGGAAGGGATTTCAAAAATCAGTGGTAACATTCTTTAACCTCAACTAGTTTTCTATTCAAACCATTTGTATAATTATTGTACTAACTTTATTTTTAATGATGACTTGCTGCATAGTCTATCCCATGCAACATAAGGGTTGACTTCAACAATTTATGCGGTAACGTTATGTACTTTGACGATGATATGGGGTGCACATTCGAACTAGATGTGCGTAAACGGAAGGATAGAACCATCATATATGGCGATGCATGGGAGTAGTACATTGCACAGAATAATTCCATCAGAGGAGAGTACATATCCTTTTCCGTGAATGGAGAGGTCAACAGGTTAAGGATGATTTATTTATGCAGCGATGACGATGGCGATGACCAGGATAATGATGATAGCCAGGATGACCAGGATAATGATGATAGCCAAGATGATGAGGGCAGTTGTTGTAACACGCCTGTGTAATGAGCTACAGTAATCCATCTTGTTAATGCTAAGTCAAGTTGAATTGCAATGCTTGATCACAGTGGATTCATATTTGATTTCAAATTCCCCCACTGAATTCAATTCAAATTGCAAGTGAATTTTGAAGTTGCACAAAAATTGCTGAAAAATAGTACATCATTTAGTAAATATTCCAAAACAAATATTTGTTCAGGAAAACAACATCACCACAGTGCTAAAATGAGCTAAAGCAATTAAAACAGTGCTATTTCAGCATTTTAAAATGCCTTTTCATTTGTGAAAAATTCAAATGAATTCAAAAGCATTCCAAACTTTTTGTGGCAGTGCTCAATATTCCCTAGTATTTGTTTTGGCCAGCTCCACATTTTTGCAAAGTCATTTGATGGCTAAAAATAGATGCAAAAGATGCTGGAAAAAGAAAAACAGAAAAATGCAAAGGGAAAAAGATAAAACCTACTGTGGACTGGGCCTAAGTGCACAGTGCACCGGCCCAGCCCACCTCTCTCTCTCTCCCACCTCCCGCCTCTCTCCTCTGCCATGTCGGCGCGCGCACGCGCCGGCGAGGCGGCGACACGGCGACGCTACAGCGTTGGGGAGGGGATAAGGCCGACCTCCTCGGCCACCTCGACCTCCCCTATCCACTTCTCCCCCTCCCCGTCGCAAAAGAGCTCGCCCGAGCACTCCCGTCGCAGTCGCCGTCGATCCCGCGTCCACCGTCGTCCCTGCACCGTCTCACCATGTCCAGCCGACGCATCGTCGTCCGCCACATCGACTACGCCCTCTGAACGGAGCCGGGAGGCCACCACGGCGACGCCTGCTTCGTCTTCTTCCGCTACGGCCACCGGAGCTCCGCCGTTCGATTCGCCGCGCTGCTGCTACTAAGCTCTCGCCGAGCCCCCATGTGCCTTCCTGGTGAGCTTCCGCGTCGATCCCCTCTCTCCCCTACCTTCTTCGCGCACGTAGCCGCTGCGTTTTCCGTGACCGTACCCGCCGCCGTAGTCGAGCTCGCCGCCATGGCCAACGTCGTCGTAGCTCGTGTTCGAGCTCGTAGTCGAGCTCCTAGAGCTCGTAGAACCCCAACGTAACCAGCCTCGCTGCTTGCTGTGCCTTGCATCGCCGGATCCATCATCGCCCGAAATCTGGCGCTGCCCGCGAGCTCGCCGCCGTCGTTTCCGGCCACCCCAGCCGACGCCACCGCCACTGTTCGATGCGGCATCGAACGCACGTTCCAACGGCACCGGCCATGCTCGAAATGGCCCACCGTAGTGCCTTTCTGGCGAGGTCCCGTGGCCCTCTGCCGTGTTTGTGGTCGCCGGCATTTAAACGCCGGCCGCCGCTGACCTGGCTTGCCTGGGGCCACCCCTGGGCCGCTGACCAGTGGGTCCCAGGGGCCAGTTGACTGGGTTGACCAGTCAACCATGCCGACTGGGCAACCCCAGTCGCTGATAGGCAGGCTCCAGTCGCTAATTAAAATGTTTTATAAATAAACTTAATTAGTTAACTAATTAGTCACTGACAATGGGGCCCCACCCTCTAATTAACCCAGTTAGTTAATCTAACCCTCTAATTAGCCACTGTGTCACTGACATGTGGGTCCCAGCGGTCAGGTTTGACCTGGACCGGCTGGGTGGACTGCTGATGTCATGCTGACTCACTGCTGACGCAATAAAGCTTTTTCTATTATTTTCGAATTAAAAGTAATTCCAGGAATTTCAGAAAATTGTTTAAAACTTCGAAAAATCATAGAAAATAAACCGTAGCTCGGATGACAAAGTTTTCTACATGAAAATTGATCAGAAAAACGAGACGAATCCGAAAATGCCCTCCATGTAGCAGTCACATGCCCACAACACTACAAACATGGAACCTTCCCCTCCGGTTCATCTGTCTGACAGATGCCTAAAACCGGGAAAATTATTCCCAGATATTTTCCCACTCTGTCAGTAACGTGTAGCATTGCATTAGGTCACCTCCAGCACTGCATATTGCCATGACATGCATCTGTGTTGCACTTGTTTGCTTAGTATTTATTGTTTCTTCCCCCTCTTATCTCTGGTAGACCCCGTGACCGATGTTGCCCCTGAGGACAGCTACCTCCCCGACGACCCTTCTTTCACCGCAGAGCTTCCAGGCAAGCAAACCCCCTTGAACATGCCTATATCACCCATTCTTTCTCTCTTATGCTTGCATTAGAATTGCTACAGTTGATGTTCCGAAAATACCTATTCTGATGCATAGCCTGTTTTTGTAACTGCTGTTGATACCTTACCTGCTATCCTAAAATGCTTAGTATAGGTCTGTTAAAGATCCATATGTGGCCCCTCATCCTTGTCCCTGTTGCCATGCTTTATTACCGGTGCCCCGATCAAGGTGATCGATGGGTTAAGACCAACACATCACCGCACCACCCCTTAGTTGTACGACTCTGCAGAGCTACCATCGAGTGCCGAGGGTGATACCTCTTACCTCACTCCTGATGTTGCCTCTGTAGTATAGCTAGTCGGTTGTGGGTTACCGAGAGTGATTCCTTTTTCACCACCTCCGAGCCCCTCAAGTGTGAACCCCTCGAGGGTGATTTCTCCGAGTTCACCTTGACGGATACATCTAGTGGGAATCCAACGAGGGTGATTCCTCGGATTCCTTCTTGATGTTATGGACACACGGATACTTTGACTTTACCTCAGAAACTTGTGAAAGCCGGGTCGGCCCCGAGCGGTACCCGCGAGAAATGTGAAGTCGGTTGACCGTGAGGGTACCCACGAAATATTTATGAGGCACGGCCGGGCAGGCAGATTGCCTCAGGAGAGGGAGGAGAGGGATTGGGCCTGGCCCTTGCCGCAAGTCCTCGAGACGGGGCGATGGGACGACAGATCGTGGAGCACTGATCGTCGCCGTGAGCTCCCAACACACTAATTTGTTAGGATATGTGATCTGAGTAGGCCTCTGGCATTTTCGCACTAACCACCACACGGGAATAGTATGGGCACTCGACGTTGTATGTATCAGCCGAAGTTCTTCAAACGTCAGCAGTTGAGCGGCACGCGCCCGGGTGGACCGCGACGGCCTGCGTGTGTATACATGGGCTAGGTCTAGTCCCGGCCGCGTACGCAACGCGCAGGAGTGCAAAGGGCGATGGGCCCAAGTCCCCTGAGCGCTTAGGGTGTAGACCGGCGTGCTAGCCTCTCTGTTGAGCCTAGGTAGGGCTACGGCGTGTCGATCAGCCGAGGCCGGGCATGACCCGAGTAAGTGTATCCGGCCAAAGTTAATCGAGCATGTTGGGTAAGTTGGTGCACCCCTGCAGGGAAGTATATCTATTCGAATAGCCATGTCCACGGTAACAACTAGAACTGGATACTTGTGGAACTTAATTAATATGTTAGCTCCGGGATTGCTTTCTCGAAGGGAGTCGAGGAAGGATCTCTGGGCATTACTATTAAATAATTATTACCATATAATATGCTAATCTGCACTCTTCTAATGCTGTAAGACACTGAAGATGCTAGTCTTTGATAGGCTAGGCCTTCCCCTCTATTCTGGCATTTCTACGGTCTGGTCCACAGATACAGCCCCTTCTTTTGATACTGATGCATACAAAGAATAGATCTGATGTAAGTCTTCCGAGTACTTTGAATGAGTACTCATAGTTGCTTTGCTACCTCTTTCCCCTATATCCGATTGCTGCGACCAGATGACGGAGCCCCGGAGCCAGCTGCCCCCGTCGACGACTACTACTACCCCTCCGGCGGAGCCTACTACTACATGGAGACCGACGACCAGGAGTAGATTCGGAGGCTCCCAGGCAGGAGGCCTGCGCCTTTTCGATCTAGAGTCGTTGTTTTGCTCAGCCTTCTTAAGGCAGACTTGTTTAGTTATGTCTGTACTCAGATATTGTTGTTGCTTCCGCTAACGCTTGTACGCGAGCTTATGTATTCGAGCCCTCGAGGCCCCTGGCTTGTAATATAAAGCATGTATGACTTTTATTTGTGTTTAGAGTTGTGTTGTGATATCTTCCCGTGAGTCTCTGATCTTGATCATGTGCATTTGCGTGTATGATTAGTGCATGATTGAGTCGGGGGCATCACAAGTTGGTATCAGAGCCGACTGCCTGTAGGAACCCCCCTTTCCAACTCCTTGGCCGAAGTTGAGTCTAGTCTTTGAAAAATGATTTTACTAACATGGCTATGTGGCTTACGGGCCCACGTCACCAATGGATGGGTTTAGGATCTTTTATTCCTCTTCCCTACTCTGGGGCTCTGATCTCTCTTCTTTTTGGGTTAAAGATTTTGCTAACTCTAACACTAGGTTCTCGTGATCACATTCACCCGGAGAGCTGGATTATCTGCAATCATTCCTTTCAAAGTTATCATATGCTTCTCACACTGTCATTTGACATCTTGCACTCCCTTGTTTCAGATGCGTCCCGCAAGACAGCTCGTACACCAGACTATGGCTGTTGATGCGACTGGATTCCCTGCTATTCTGGTCGACCTCTTGACCAGACTGGGATATCGCTGGTACCCCGAGTACACTATTTACGAGGACTACCGCGAGTTCAACCAGGAGCAGTACCACGCTGTGGTTCGTATCTTTGATCGGCAGGATAACTCCATCACTGAGATGCACACCTTTCATGGTGTTGGAGTGACTGTTGACATGGCAGTCCATGATGCTGCCTATACTGCTATTGCCCGTCTCCGTGGAGAGCACAACCGCTTGGAGGAGACTGCTTTCAGATATATCCCGTATGCCCCCGCTGGGGATGAGAGTGGGTACTACACTGCTATCTGTACACCTTATGTGCGACGTCGTTATGACCCACAGGTTTTGATTCAGTACACTGAGGCTCTGGATCGCACTGCCCGAGCTCTTGCTGTCGAGTTGTACACCACTCGTGCTCGTCTTTACGACGCTCTGACACAGTTGCTGCCAGCAGTCAGTGCAGGGATACATCCTCAGTACATCCTTTACCCGCGCAGGACAAAGATGCCACCAGGTCTTGAGTGGCCTGCTATTGGAGGTCATATCCCTCCACGTGGTCCTTTTCTTCCAGTCCGGGACCAGGTTCTGCACCAGAGTGTTCACGGAGCGTAGGATCCCCGTGTCGAGGGTGCCCTGCGTCGTCACTTGTAGCTGCCTGGCTTCAGTGGTTTTCTCCGACGTTGATGTAGCTATCGCTATGTCCCATTGTTGTATCCCTCCACTGCGTGCCTGCATGCCGCCTAGTGTGTCTATCTTTTCCTTTCCAAACTTGTACCGCTGGCTTGTAAATGAATCTATGTATGGATCTGTATGTCATGATGGACTATGATGTTGTATCTATTGCACTTCCTTTGATTGTGCGTGTTACTTCATGAATGATTCCATACAATTGCAATACTCGTTACTAAACTACCCCCTATTGGCTTTAGCAGGATGGTTAGACCTGCAGGTCGTGGCCGTGGTGCCAACAATCCACCACCGCCCGACTATATGGCTGGAATGATGCAATAGTTTGAGCTGAACCGTCAATTCATGCAAGGGCTTATGGATCAGTTTCCTCGTCCAAATGCTAACCAGCAGCCAGCCTCAATAACCTTGCAAGATCTTGTGCACCTCAACCCAACTATCTTCTGCAACTCAGTTCAGTCGCTTGATGCTGATGACTGGCTCCGTGACATCACTTACGAGATGGAGTCAGCCAATGTTGCCCCTGCCAGCTATGTTACTTTTGCATCCTACTTCCTGAAGGGACCCGCAGCTCAATGGTGGGACAGTCACAGGCATCCCCTAGCTGTTGGAACTATCATCACTTCGGTGGAGTTCCAAGCTGCCTTCCATACCCGCTACATTCCTCAAGTGGTCATGGACCGGAAGAAACGTGAGTTCCGCAACCTCACTCAGGGCAGCAAGACTGTGGAAGTTTATCAGCGGGAGTTCCTTGAATTGTCTCGCTATGCTGAAGAGGATATTGCTACTGACACTCGCAGATAGGAGAAGTTCCGTGAAGGGCTCAACCCTGACATCAAGCTAGCACTCCTTGTCCAATACTTCGCCGACTTCGCCACCTTGGTGAACAAGGCCATTCAGGTTGAGACTGGTTTGACGGATCACAAGGACGCTCTCAAGCGCACCCGTGAAGTGGGCTCATGTTTGGGCTTGTCTTCGTAGAAGCGCCGTATTTGGATTCCTCACAGCATGTACCGTCCGACTGCACCTGCTCCAAGGCCGTCGTATGCTGCACCTCGTCTGCCTCCCCCACCTCCGAGGCAACCAAGACCGCAAGCTGCACCACTTCGAGCTCCTGCTCCCCGTCCCAATGATGGGTTGTGCTACACATGTGGTCGTCCAGGTCATCATGCTAAAGACGGCAGTCAGAATCAGAATCAGTTGGCACTTCCATCTGCTGGCCGTGGTAATGACCGTGGTAACAATCAACCTCGCAACGTCAATGCCAGACCTTCCTATGGTCGTGGTCAGGCTTATCATGTTAACATGGCTGAAGCTCAAGACCAACCAGATATTGTGATGGGTACTCTTCTTGTTAACTCAGTACCAGCTTCTGTTTTATTTGATTCAGGAGCATCGCATTCTTTCATATAAGAAGCTTTTGCATACATGCATGACATTAAATGTGAGGAACTGCACCAACCGTTAGTGGTAAACACTCCCGCGGGCCAATGCCAAGCCTCCATGTTCAGCCCCGATGTTACCATTGAAATTGAAGGGTTGGACTTCCATGCATTTCCCATTATTTTGAAGTCTTCCAAAGTTGACCTCATTTTGGGAATGGATTGGTTGAAGGCTCATACCGCCTTAATCAATTCTGCCACCAAAATCGTACAACTCCTGCACCCATAGGATGAGCTAGTAAACTACCGTGCTCATCTCGTTCAAAATGTCGAGGCTCAGATTTATGCCCTGAATGCGTTGAACGCTTCTCCTCTTGAGGGGATCGAAAACGTTCCAGTCGTTCGCGACTTTCAAGATGTTTTCCCAGAAGAACTTCCAGGAGTACCCCCTGTTAGAGCTGTCAAGTTTGTTATCGACTTGAAACCAGGCACTACCCCTATTGTGAAGCGTCCTTATAAGATGCCGCCACATGAACTCCTTGAACTTAAGGAGGAAATCGATAAGTCACTTTGTAAAGGATTCATTCGTCCAAGTTCCTCTGCTTGGGGAGCACCTTCTCTCTTTGTCAAGAAGAAAGATGGTACGAACCGGTTGGTCCAAGATTACCGACCTATCAACCAAGCAACAATTTAGAATAAGTATCCGCTTCCTTGGATCAACGATCTGTATGATCAACTTGCTGGATCCTCGGTATTCTCTAAACTCGACTTGAGGTTGGGTTACCATCAGATCCGAGTCCGCGAAGAGGATATCCCGAAGACCGCTTTCATTACTCGCTATGGTTCATACGAGTACACCGTCATGTCATTTGGCTTAACAAATGCTCCAGCAACATTCTCCCGCCTGATGAATTATATCTTCATGGATTACCTCAACAAATTTGTCGTGGTTTATCTGGATGATATCTTGGTATATTCCAAGAATAAGGAAGAACATGCTGAACATCTTTGACTTATTCTGGAAAAGCTTCGAGAGCATCAGCTATATGCCAAATATTCCAAGTGTGAATTCTGGTTATCCGAAGTGACCTACCTTGGTCATGTGATTTCCAAGGATGGTATAGCTGTCAACCCAGAACGAGTTCAGGCTATTCTTGACTGGACTCCCCCGAAGAACGTCAAGCAAGTCAGAAGTTTTCTCGGACTCGCAAGTTATTGCTGTCGATTTGTCGAGAACTTTTCCAAGATTGCCAAGCCTCTGACTAATCTGCTTCACAAAGGCGTTAAGTTTGAGTGGACAGACAAATGTCCGGAAAGTTTCCAGACTCTCAAGGACAAGCTGACTTCTGCGCCAGTGCTTGCTCCTCCGGATTCTCGCAAGGAATTCGTCATTTATTGCGACGCCTCTCGTCAAGGATTATGTTGTATCTTAATGCAAGAACGCAAAGTGATTGCTTATGCCTCGCGAAAGTTGCGTCCTCATGAAGAGAACTATCCAGTGCATGATCTCGAACTTGCTGCAGTTATGTATGCGCTGAAGTTGGGGCGACATTACCTCCTCGGTAATCGTTGCAAGATCTACACTGATCATCAGAGTTTGAAATATCTGTTTACTCAGCCAGACTTGAATCTTCGTCAACAAAGATGGATGGAAACCATTATAGACTATGACTACGGTATTACATATACCCCTGGAAAGGCTAATGTTATGGCCGATGCCTTGAGCCGCAAGTCTTATTGCAACAATCTCATGGTTTAGCGAGCTCAACCCCTTCTTTATGAAGAACTTCGCAAGTTGAACCTTCATGTTGTTCCACAGGGTTTTCTTAATACCCTTGTTCTGCAGCCAAATCTTGAGAAAGCTGTTAAATCTGTGCAAGAAAAAGATCCTGAAGTTGATCAGATGAAAAGTGATCTTGTCCTTGAAAAGGCCAGAGATTTCTCGCTTGCTAAAGACGGAACCTTGTACTTCAGAGATCGCATTGTAGTACCCCTGTTCGAACTTATGACAGACAAAGTTATGAAGGAGGCACATGATACCCCACTGTCTATTCATCCGGGTAGCACCAAGATGTATCGTGACCTCCGTCGAAGGTACTGGTGGTCTAAAATGAAGTAGGACATTGCTTCATATGTTGCTGAATGTGACGTTTGCCGTTGCGTCAAAGCAGAACATTAGAAGCCTGCCGGAATTCTGCAACCACTTCCTATTCCTGAATGGAAGTGGGTTAAGGTTCAGATGGACCTCATTACTGGCCTTCCCAAGTCGAAGAAAGGCCACGATGAAATTCTTGTCGTCATCGATCAACTCTCCAAAGTTGCACATTTTCTGCCAGTCAAGGAGACGATCACTGCTAGTCAGTTAGCAGATTTCTATATCTCCAGAATTGTATCACTCCATAGTATTCCGAAGGAGATCAGTTCAGACCGTGGCAGCCTTTTCACCTCAAAGTTCTGGGCAAGTTTCCAAGAAGCTATGGGAACTCATATAACCTGGAGCTCAGCTTTTCACCCCCAGTCCCAAGGCCAAGTTGAGCGAGTGAATCAAGTGCTTGAAGATATGCTGCGTGCTTGTGTCATCTCATTTGGCAAGAAGTGGGAAGAATCTCTTCCGTATGCTGAATTCTCATACAACAACAGCTATCAAGCTAGCTTGAAGATGGCACCCTTCGAGGTACTATATGGAAGTAAGTGTCGAACCCCTCTGAATTGGTCAGAAACTGGGGAACGACCGCTCATTGGTCTGGATATTGTCCAACAAGCTGAAGAGTAAGTCCGTATTGTTCGGGAAAATCTCAAGGCAGCTCACTCTCGCCAGAAGAGCAATTATGATCGTAAACACTGGGGATCGATCTATCAACCTGGTGAGCAAGCTTATCTGTGTGTCACTCCAATGAAGGGCACTCGTCGCTTTGGAATCAAGGGCAAGTTAGCTCCTCGCTACATTGGACCCTTCCGCATTCTCGCCAGACGTGGACATGTGGCATATAAATTGGAGTTGCCGCCGCAGTTCTCTCACATCCACGACGTCTTCCATGTGTCGCAACTTCATCGTTGCTTCAAGGATCCGCACCGTGCACTGGATCATGAGATGCTCGAACTGCAAGATGATCTCTCTTATAAAGAGCATCCGATCTGCATTCTTGATCAAGCTGAACGTCAGACCCGTCAGAAGACAACCAAGTTCCTTAAAGTGCAGTGGTCGAATCATACTGAAGATGAAGCCACTTGGGAACGCGAGGATCGTCTTCGTGAAGAATACCCCGATCTTTTCCCTTCTACCTCCTAAATTCTCACGACGAGAATTTCTTTTAGAGGAGGAGATTTGTAACACCCCTGTGTAATGAGCTATAGTAATCCATCTTGTTAATGCTAAGTCAAGTTGAATTGCAATGCTTGATCACAGTGGATTCATATTTCATTTCAAATTCCCCCACTGAATTCAATTCAAATTGCAAGTGAATTTTGAAGTTGCACAAAAATTGCTGAAAAATAGTTCATCATTTAGCAAATATTCCAAAACAAATATTTGTTCAGGAAAACAACATCACCACAGTGCTAAAATGAGCTAAAGCAATTAAAATAGTGCTATTTCAGCATTTTAAAATGCCTTTTCATTTGTGAAAAATTCAAATGAATTCAAAAGCATTCCAACCTTTTTGTGGCAGTGCTCAATATTCCCTAGTATTTGTTTTGGCCAGCTCCACATTTTTGCAAAGTCATTTGATGGCTAAAAATAAATGCAAAAGCTGCTGGAAAATGAAAACAGAAAAATGCAAAGGGAAAAAGATAAAACCTACTGTGGACTGGGCCTAAGTGCACAGTGCACCGGCCTAGCCCACCTTTCTCTCTCTCCCACCTCCCGCCTCTCTCCTCTGCCGTGTCGGCGCGCCCATGTCCGCGCGTGCGCGCGCCGGCGAGGTGGCGACACGGCGACGCTACAGCGTCGGGGAGGGGATAAGGCTGACCTCCTCGGCCACCTCGTCCTCCCCTATCCACTTCTCCCCCTCTCCGTCGACTCTCTCGCTCGCAAAAGAGCTCACCCGAGCACTCCCATCGCCGTCGCTGTCAATCCCGCATCCCCCATCGTCCCAGCGCCATATCACCGTGTCCAGCCAACGTGTCGTTGTCCGCCATGTCGACTACGCCCTCTGAACGGAGCCGGGAGGCCACCACGGCGAGGCCTGCTTCATCTTCTTCCGCTACGGCCACTGCAGCTCCGCCATTCGATTCGCCGCGCCGCTGCTATTAAGCTCTTGCCGGGCCCCTGTGTGCCTTCCCAGTGAGCTTCCGCGTTAATCCCCTCTCTCCCCTACCTTCTCCGCGCCCATAGCCGCCGCGTTTTCCATGGCCGTACCCGCCGCCGTAGTCGAGCTCGCCGCCATGGCCAACGTCGTCGCAGCTCGCGTTCGAGCTCGTAGTCGAGCTCCTGGAGCTCGTAGAACCCCAACGTAACCAGCCTCGCCACTTGCCGTGCCCTGCATCACCGGATCCATCATCGCCCAAACTCCGGCACTGCCCGCGAGCTCGCCGCCGTCGTTTCCGACCACCCCAGCCGACGCCACCGCCACCGTTTGACGCGGCATCGAACGCACGTTCGAACAGCACCGGCCGTGCTCGAAATGGCCCACCGTAGCACGTTTTCGGCAAGGTCCCGTGGCCCTCCGCCGCGTTTGTGGTCGCCAGCATTTAAACGCCGGCCGCAGCTGATCTAGCTGGCCTGGGGCCACCCCTGGGCCGCTGACCAGTGGGTCCCAGGGGCCAGTTGACTGGGTTGACCAGTCAACCGTTCTGACTGGGCAACCCCAGTCGCTGACAGGCGGGCCCCACTCGCTAATTAATTTTTTTTATAAATAAACTTAATTAATTAACTAATTATTCACTGACAGTGGGGCCCCACCCTCTAATTAACCCAGTTAGTTAATCTAACCCTCTAAGTAGCCACTGTGTCACTGACATATGGGTCCCAGCGGTCAGGTTTGACCTGGACCGGCTGGGTTGACTGCTGACGTCATGCTGACTCACTGCTGACGCAATAAAGCTTTTTCTATTATTTTCGAATTAAAAGTAATTCCAGGAATTTTAGAAAATTGTTTAAAACTTTGAATAATCATAGAAAATAAACCGTAGCTCGGATGAAAAAGTATTCTACATGAAAGTTGATCAGAAAAACGAGACGAATCCGAATATGCCCTCCATGTAGCTGTCACATGCCCACAACACTGCAAACATTGAACCTTCCCCTTCAGTTCATCTGTCTGACAGATGCCTAAAACCGGGAAAATTATTCCCAGATATTTTCCCGCTCCGTCAGTAACGTGTAGCATTGCATTAGGTCACCCCCAGCACTGCATATTGCCATGACATGCATTTGTGTTGCACTTGTTTGCTTAGTATTTATTGTTTCTTCCCCCTCTTCTCTCCGGTAGACCCCGTGACCGACGCTGCCCCTGAGGACTGCTACCTCCCCGATGACCCCTCTTTCACCGCAGAGCTTCCAGGCAAGCAAACCCCCTTGAACATGCCTATATCACCCATTCTATCTCTCTTATGCTTGCATTAGAATTGGTACAGTTGATGTTCCGAAAATACCTATACTGATGCATAGCCTATTTTTGTAACTGTTGTTGATACCTTACCTGCTATCCTAAAATGCTTAGTATAGGTTGGTTAAAGATCCATCTGTGGCCCCTCATCCTTGTCCCTGTTGCCCCGCTCTATTATCGGTGCCCATATCAAGGTGATCGATGGGCTAAGACCAACACATCAACGCACCACCCCTTAGTTGTACGACTCTGCGGAGCTACCATCGAGTGCCGAGGGTGATACCTCTTACCTCTCTCCTCATGTTGCCTCTGTAGTATAGCTAGTCGGTTGTGGGTTACCGAGGGTGATTCCTCTTTCACCACCTCCGATGATGCCTCTGTTGTACAGCCCCTCAAGTGTGAACCCCTCGAGGGTGATTCCTCTGAGTTCACTTTGACGGATACATCGAGTGGGAATCCAACGAGGGTGATTCCTCGGATTCCTTGTTGATGTTATGGACACATGGATACTTTGACTTTACCTCAGAAACTTGTGAAAGCCGGGTCGGCCCCGAGGGGTACCCGCGAGAAATGTGAAGTCGGGTTGACCGTGAGGGTACCCGTAAAATATTTATGAGGCGCGGCCGGGCAGGCAGATTGCCTCAGGAGAGGGAGGAGAGGGATTGGGCCTGGCCCTTGCCGCAAGTCCTCGAGACGGGGTGATGGGACCACAGATCGTGGAGCACTAATCGTCGCCGCAAGCTCCCAACACACTAATGGGTTAGGATATGTGATATGAGTAGGCCTCTGGACTTTTCGCACTAACGACCACGCGGGAATAGTATGGGCACTCGACATCGTATGTATTAGCCGAAGTTCTTCAGACGTCGGCAGTTGAGCGGTGCGCGCCTGGGTGGACCGCGACGGCCTGTGTGTGTATTGTCGTGGTGTTCTCGCGTGGGGTGCCGCATCATGGCAGATGCCATGGGATGGCTTGAAGAGGTGAGGGCAAGGCTACAGTGGAGATCCAGGATGGGATTGGGCAACAGCACGCGGTGGTTTACCCAGGTTCGGGGCCCTCCGTGGGAGGTAACACCCCAACTCCTGCATGTCTAATGTATATGCGGTGTATATGGTTGTACAGAGTTGCTCCTGGAGCTGTATGAGAGAAGAGAGCTATGGGCTTCTAGCCTCCTGTGTGTGCGCGCAAGCACAAGAGGGAGTGAGAGGTGGCTGTGAGTGTGTGACCTGAGAGTCCGTGGGCAAGTGAGCTCCCCTGGTGCACCATATAAAGGGCTGCCCAGGGGACAAGGGGTGGCCCACATGGCCAACAATACACTATTTGTGGTGACACATGACGTATGAACAGTGTCTAATGTTCATCAACAGTGCTCCACTTTAGAGCATGGCCGTCTCGTCCGTGCAGGTCCGACGGGACGTCGCGGTTGACTTCGTGTGGCAGGCCAGCTGGCTTCAGGTGGCTAGCCGGACGGGTTGAAGGGTGGCCAGCCGGACGAGTTGCAGGGTGGCCAGCCGGACGGGTCGCAGGGTGGCCGGCCGGACGGGTTGTAGGGTGGCCAGCCGGACGGGTTGCAGGGTTGCCAGCCGGACGGGTTGGAGGGTGGCCAGCCGGACGAGTTGCAGGGTTGCCAGCCGGACGGGTTGCAGGGTGGCGAGCCGGACGGGTTGCAGGGTTGCCAGCCGGACGGGTTGCAGGGTTGCCAGCCGGACGGGTTGCGGGGTTGCCAGCCGGACGGGTTGCGGGGTTGCCAGCCGGACGGGTTGCGGGGTGGCCAGCCGGACGGGTTGCTGGGTTTCTAGCTGGACGGGTTGGAGGGTGGACAGCCGGACGGGTTGCAGGGTGGCCAGCCGGACGGGTTGCAGGGTGGCCAGCGGACGGGTTGGAGGGTTGCCAGCCGGACGGATTGCAGGGTGGCCAGCCGGACGGGTTGCAGGGTGGCCAGCCGGACGGGTCGCAGGGTGGCCAGCCGGATGGGTTGCAGGGTTGCCAGCCGGACGGGTTGCAGGGTTGCCAGCCGGACGGGTTGCAGGGTGGCCTGCCGGACGGGTTGCAGGGTTGCCAGCCGGACGGGTTGCAGGGTTGCTAGCCGGACGGGTTGGAGGGTGGCCAGCCGGACGGGATGCAGGGTTGCCAGCCGGACGGGTTGCAGGGTGGCCAGCCGGACGGGTTGCGGGGTTGCCAGCCGAACGGGTTGCGGGGTTGCCAGCCGGACGGGTTGCAGGGTTGCCAGCCAGACGGGTTCCGGCCTCAAACCAGCCGACCGTCTTCCGGCCTCCAGCCAGCCGGCCGTCTTCCGGGCTCAAGCCAGCCGGCCGTCTTCCGGCCTCCAGCCAGCCGGCCGTCTTCCGGGCTCAAGCCAGTCGGCTGGGTTCCAGCAAGCCAGGGGCCGCTCCGCTGGCAAAGTTTCAAAATGGTGACTTGTCCTCTTGAGCCCACCCGGGGGTCATCCCCCCTACATGTATATAGGGGCTAGGTCTAGTCCCAGCCACGTACGCAACATGCAGGAGTGCAAAGGGCGATGGGCCCAAGACCCCTGAGTGCTTAGGGTGTAGACCGGCGTGCTGGCCTCTCTGTTGAGCCTAGGTAGGGCTACGGCGTGTCGATCAGCCGAGGCCGGGCATGACCCGAGTAAGTGTGTCCAGCCAGAGTTAATCGAGCGTGTTGGGTAAGTTGGCGCACCCCTGCAGGGAAGTATAGCTATTCGAATAGCCGTGTCCACGGTAACAGGACGCTCGGAAAGTATCCCGATCTACTACAACTAGAACTGGATACTTGTGGAACTTAATTAATATGTTAGCTCCGGGATTGCTTTCTCGCAGGGAGTCGAGGAAGGATCTCTGGGCACTACTATTAAATAATTATTACCATATAATATGCTAATCTGCACTCTTCTAATGCTGCAAGTCGCTGAAGATGCTAGTCTTCGATAGGCTAGGCCTTCCCCTCTATTTTGGCATTTCTGCAATCTAGTCCACAGATACAGCCCCTTCTTTTGATACCGATGCATACATAGAATAGATCTGATGTAAGTCTTGCGAGTACTTTGTATGAGTACTCACGGTTGCTTTGCTACCTCTTTTCCCCTATACCCGATTGCTGCGACCAGATGACGGAGCCCCGGAGCCAGCTGCCCCCGTCGACGACTACTACTACCCCTCCAGCGGAGCCTACTACTACATGGAGACCGATGACCAGGAGTAGATTCGGAGGCTCCCAGGCAGGAGACCTGCGCCTTTTCGATCTAGAGTCATTATTTTGCTCAGCCTTCTTAAGGCAGACTTGTTTAGTTATGTCTGTACTCAGATATTGTTGTTGCTTCCGCTAACGCTTGTACGCGAGCTTATGTACTCGAGCCCTCGAGGCCCCTGGCTTGTAATATAAAGCTTGTATGACTTTTATTTGTGTTTAGAGTTGTGTTGTGATATCTTCCCGTGAGTCTCTGATCTTGATCGTGTGCATTTGCGTGTATGATTAGTGCACGATTGAGTCGGGGGCGTCACAGCTGTGAAGATGAGGACAGATCGGATAATGATGATAGCCAGAATGACGAGGATGAGCAAGACGATGACGATGAGGAAGATGTTGACGATGGTCTATTCAGTTCAGCAATTTTCTCTCAAAGAATGAGGAAGCTTACTCCGGATGAGACCCTGAATGTTATCGCAATGTTACCATCGAGTGTGGCCTTCGTTGGGAAGCCCTTTGTGCACTGTTTAACAAAAACCAATGTCATCAAAAAAGTCATGGTGAGATTTTTTGTATTCTTTCATCTTTTTTTGTTCATAACCAAGTATGGTGAGATGTCTAACATTGCGTGCTCTCTATTTGCTCTTAATGACGAGGAGTTCAGAAGTTACCTATGAAGATGTTTTCTGGAGTGGACATCCCCGCCGTCGGCATCGCTGGAGTACGCCATGGACCAACAGGCCATGCCACCAGCGTTCAATACAAGACAGAGTCGGACGGACGCTTATCCTTCTATGAGTCCGGCTGGCGGGAGTTCTTGACGGGAAAGAGAGAACTAAGGCTAGACACCCTTGTGATAATCACCATAAGGAAGAGCAACCGCAACGAGTTTTAGATGGTGGTTGTCGTCGACCATGTTTAGAAATATGGTCTAAGTCATGAATATATCAGCACCTGAACTGTTAGTTAATTAGTATGTTAAGATGGATGTGATACATTGATGTTTAATTGTTTCTTGAATCGAACAAATTTGAAGTGTTACTTAGTTATTTGGTCGTTTGTTTCGAAAATGATTCAGTTTGGTTCAGTTATATTGAGAACCATATGACTATGCCTTTTGGAGTAATGTGTGTCAGCCCGCAGTGCCAATAATTAGTTTGTTGTAGCCTATCTCTCAAGTGGCGGGTGCTACGGGACAACCGCCACTGCCACAAAGGTTTCTGTGGTGGGCGCTACGGGACAACCGCCACTGATACAAAGGTTTCTGTGGCGGGTAGGAACTGTCGCCCGCCACAGGAAGCATGTACCAGTGGCGGGTGGACGCCCGCCACTGATGCGGCTATACCAGTGGCGGGAGGTCGGTGGCGGGCGGCCCTGGGCGCCTCGCCCGCCACTACTGGCCTTTTTGCGCCCGCCACTGCTAGGCATTCCTGCAGTAGTGACCCTTAAAAGAATAATTTGCAAGCATGGTGGAAATTTCAGCTTCAGGTATCTTTCTTTTATTAGTGACAATATCTTTCATGTATTTAGCATAGGGAGACATTTTCAACATATCAATCAAGTGAGTGCGCAAAAAGACAGGTCTAAGCATTTCAACAAAGTGCTCAAAGTCTTCCTCATCTTTGTTTTTAGATGGTTTAGTGGGAAAAGGCATAGGTTTCTGAACCCATGGTTCTCTCTCCTTCCCATGTTTTCTAGCAACGAGGTCTCTTTTATCATATCTTTTATTCTTAGGAGTGGGTTATCAAGATCAACAGCAGGTTCTATTTCTACATCATTATCTGGTTGAGCATCAACATGAACATCATCATTATCATTATCATTGTCGTTATCACTAGGTGTATGTTCATTACCAGATTGTGTCTTAGCATCAGAAATAGAAACATCATTTTGGTTCTCAGGAGGTTTTTCTATCTCAGGTTCACTAGAAGCATGCAAAGTCCTATCGTTTTTCTTTTTCTTTTTCTTCTTAGATGGACTAGGTGCATCAATATTATTTCTTTGAGAATCTTGTTCAATTCTTTTAGATGGCCTTCAGGATATAGAGGATCCTGAGTTATTATACCTCCAATAGTAACAACTCTAACAGCATGCTCATTCTTTTTATCATTCATCTCATCAAGCAAATCATTTTGTGACTTAGCTATTTGTTCTAACTGAGTCTGGACCATAGAAGCATGTTTACTTAAGCACTTAACATCATTAGCAGTTCTAAACATCAAATCACTCAAGCATTCAATCATGATGGCATTCCGTTTTAGTTGATTGCTAACATATAAATTGAAGTGTTCTTGCTTAATGATGTAATTGTCAAATTCATACAAACATTGGCTAGCAGACCTATTATCGGGAATATTACTTTCATCGAATCTAGTGAGAGAAATTACCTCTACTACCTGTGTCGGGATGTCGAGCCCATGTATTTCTTTAATAGGTGATAAATTCTTAACATCTTCAGGTTTAATACCTTTTTCCTTCATAGATTTCTTAGCTTCTTGCATATCTTCTGGACTGAGGAATAGAATACATCTCTTCTTCGGAGTTGTCTTAGGTGGTGGTTCAGGAAGTGTCCAATCATTGGCATTTCTCAATATATTATTCAATAGTTCTTCAGCCTGTCCAACAGTGTGTTCCCTAAAAACACAACCAGCACAACTATCTAGGTAGTCCCTATAAGCATCGGTTAGTCCATTATAAAATATATCAAGTATTTCATTCTTCTTAAGAGGATGATCGGGCAAAGCATTAAGTAGTTGGAGAAGCCTCCCCCAAGCTTGAGGGAGATTCTCTTCTTCAATTTGCACAAAGTTAAATATTTCCTGTAAGGTAGCTTGTTTCTTATGAGCAGGAAAATATTTTTCAGAGAAGTAATATATCATATCCTGGGGACTACGCACACAACTAGGAGCAAGAGTATTAAACCATTTCTTAGCATCACCCTTTAATGAGAAAGGAAACAACTTAAGAATATAGTAGTAACGATTTTTTCCTCATGAGCAAATAGGGTGGCAATATCATTCAACTTAGTAAGGTGTGCCACAACAGTTTCAGTTTCATAACCATGAAAAGGATCAGATTCAACCAAAGTAATTAACTCAGGGTCATATTTCATTCTCTCCCTCATAGATTTTTCTTTCAACTCAGCAAGCAATTTTCTAACCTCACCTCTATCATTACAAGCAAGAATTGCCCTAGCTGTGTCCCTATCAAAAACATAACCCTCAGATGTCTCAGGCATTTCAACTCTAGTAGGAGAGCTAGGCATAATAGGTGAATCATAATTTTCAAGAGTTTCAACATTTTCAATTCCTTTAGCTTTAGCAATTTGTTCATCAGGAAATTCACCAAGTGGCACAGTATTATCAAGCATAGTACTAGCATCATCAATAGTTTCATTCATAGCAGAAGTAGTATCATCAATAACTTGCAACATATTAGAATGAATAGCAGGTGGTGGTGTTGCAAGCCTACTCAAAACAGAAGGTGAATCAAGTGCAGAGTGTGATGGCAGTTCCTTACCTCCTCTAGTCATAGAGGGGACGATCTTGGTCTTAGCGTCTTTCAGATTCTTCGTAGTGATCAACAGCTATAAATCCCAAGTGACTCAACCGATAGAGCTATGCTCCCCGGCAACGGCGCCAGAAAAAGGTCTTGATAACCCACAAGTATAGGGGATCGCAACAGTTTTCGCGGGTAGTATTTCACCCAGATTTATTGATTCAACACAAGGGGAGCCAAAGAATATTTGCCAGTATTAGCAGTTGAGTTGTCAATTCAACCACACCTGGAGAACTAAATATCTGCAGCAAAGTGTTTAGTAGCACAGTAGTTGTGACGCCCCCAATTTGACCGTACGCTAATCATACACGCAGACGCGTACGATCAAGCCTAGGGACTCACTTGAAGATATCACAACACAACTCTAAACTCAAATAAAATAATACAAGCTTATTATTACAAGCCAGGGGCCTCGAAGGCTCGAATACACAAGCTTGATGTCATACAAGCATCAGCGGAAGCAAAAGTATCTGAGTACAAACACAAAGTTAAACAAGATGCCTTAAGAAGGCTAGCACAAACATAGATAGCGGATCGAAAGAGGCAAGGCCTCCTGCCTGGGAACCTCCTAACTACTCCTGGTCGGCTGGCTCGATCCAGTAGTAGGTACCATCGGGACCCTCCTGGTAGTAAGCTCCGGCAGTGGCATCTGGCTCCTGGGCTCCATCGTCTGATGTATCAACAATTGGATATGGGGGAAAAGAATAGCAGAGCAACCGTGAGTACTCATCCAAAGTACTCGCAAGACTGACATCAGAACTATGCTAAACATGCAATGGTATCAAATGAGAAGGCTGTATTTGTGGACTGTAATGCAGAAATGCCAGAAGAGAGAGAAAGGCCTAGCCTATCGAAGACTAGCATCTTCAAGCAGTCTTGCAGCATCAGAAGAGAGTAGATAGTAGTAGCATACATGTTGTCATACAGTAGCAATGCCTTGAGATCCTTTCTCGACACCCTGCAAGAAAGCGATCCCGAGAGCAGTATTAACAGTTTATCATGTATCATCATCTCTTTATAGTTGTCATGGATCCGGGCACAACTCCAAGCGTCCTGTTACCGTGGACATGGCTATTCGAATAGATATCTTCCCTGCAGGGGTGCACTACTGTTACCCAACACGCTCGATTACCTCCGGCCGGATACACTTGCTGGGTAATACCCGGCCTCGGGTGATCGACACAACGCAGCCCGACCTAGAGCTCAGCAGAGAGGTCAACACGCCGGTCTAAATCCTAAGCACGGAGAGGTCTTGGGCCATCGCCCTCCGCACTCCTGCACGTTGCGTGGGTGGTCGGGGTGCAGGCGCGACACTGAACAACCCAGTGAAGTACCAGCCCAATCCCGACGATCAGCCCGCAAGGTAACCTGTGACGTCTGAAGAGCTTTCGGCTGATACTACGCTGCAGAGGGCCCCATTAAACCATTATCCCACGTGGTGGTAGTGCGAAATGGGCACGACGACCCACTCAGATCAAATACCCAGTTCCGTTAGGCGTATTTAGTATCGCGCGGGTGCTCTTGGAGCCGACCCGTCTTTAATGATATTCGCTCGCGGGCACCCTTGGGGCCAGCCCGACTTTACATTTCCCCGCGGGTACCTCTCGAGGTGGACCCGCCTGTAACAAAGGTCAAAGTAACCGTGTGTCCAAGTATCGAGGAGGAATCCGAGGAATCACCCTCGATGGATTCCCACTCGAGGAGTTGCGCGACGGTAGCTTAGCGGAGGTGATGTAAGAGGAATCACCCTCGATAACACACATCCGGGAAGCTATTCTACAGAGGCACCATCGAAAGTGAGCTAAGAGGTATCACCCTCGGCACTCGATGCCAGCTCTGCAGTGTCGAGCAATTTAGGGGGTGTGTGGTGATGTGTTGTCTTCAGTCCATCGGTCTTCCGTTCCGCCGATCATATTGATCGGGGCTTCGATACTAGAGCGGAGCAACTATAGCAAGGGAGAGGGGCCACAGATGGTTTTCCATCCAACCTATACTAAGCAGTTTGGATAATAAGGCAGGTATCAATAGCAGTTATCAAAAACAGGCTATGCATCAGAAATAGAATAAACAGTAGCAGCGGCAATTTCTAATGCAAGCAGGAGTGAGAAAGGAATGGGTGATATAGGCATGCGTCAAGGGGGTTTGCTTGCCTGGTTGCTCTGCGGCAAAGGCGGGGTCGTCAGACGTAGTCGTACACAGCAGTTTCATCGGTAGTCTCAGCGTCTATCGCAGTATCAGGGTCTACCGAAAAAGAAGCAACGAGGGGAAACAAATAAATAACAGCGCAAACAATAGCATCACAAAGCATGACATGGCAATACGCGGTGACAGAGGGGATCTAACGCAGTGTTACACGATACCGAGAAAGGGAGATCCTATCTGGGAAAGTATTCCCGGTTCCGGACATGTGTCAGACAGATGACCGGAGGGGGCAATGTTCCAGGCTGTGATGTTGTAAGCATGGGACAGCTAGGATGCAGCGCAGGGTTGATATACTGCCTATCTAAGTGCTCTAGTCAATTTAGGAATTTAACCGGAATTATTTTATTAAAGTCATGCACTATCCATTTGCCAGAAACAGGCAAAAAGTTACAGGTGTGCTATGCTAGGGGCATCTGACAGACTAACGGACAGCGTAACCAGATTCGTCTCGTCGTTCTGAGCAACTTTCATGTTCAAAGTTTTTCGATCCGGGCTACGGTTTATTTTATATTAATTATTAAAGATTTAATCATTTTCTGAATTTCATTTAATTATTTAATCCGAATTATCTAAAACAGTATTTACTGTTTATTTAAATCAATTAACTAACAGATTAATTAGTTAATCTAATTAACCTTAATCAGTTAATTAATTAGCTAATTATCTAGTTAATTATATCACTAATCAACTAATTAATTAATCTAATCTAATTAATTATTAATATTAATATTTATCTAATTACTTTCTTTTCTAAATTCATTTTTATTTTAACATTTTTATTAGTGTATATGTATACATATACGTATATACACACAGACATGTGTATATACATACACATACACATACACTGGACACACGCACGCACGCTACACGCACGCACACACTACACACACATCCACACACGCACACACAGCACGGGGCCGGCCCGGCCGGGGCGGTGGCCGGTGGCCGTCGACGGCAGGGGGCGGGAAGCTCACCGGGGGCGGCGAGCCGGCGGCAGCGACGCCGGGAGGCGGCGAGGCGGCCGGGGGACGAGGCGGAGGCGGGCCGGCGGGGTCGGACGGACGGGCTGGGGCGGCGAGCGCCGCAGCGGGGGCTGGCGACGCCGGCAGAAGGCGGCCGCGGCGCCGGTGGGGCGAGGCTGGCGGCGGACGGCGGGAACCGGGCCGGTCGCGGGCGCGCGGGTGGCCGGCGCGCAGGGGCGCAACGGCGGGTGGCGGGGCCGCGCGGGCGGAGGAGCGCAGCGGCCGGGCCGGTGCGGCCAGGCGCGGCGGGGGCGGGCCACCGGGGTGGCGGCGCGGGGCCGCGCGGCCGGTGCGGGGCTGGCACGGGCGAGCGGCGGCGCGCGGGGGGGGGGGGGGAATGGGGCAGCCGGCTAGGGTTTCGTCCACGTTTCGTATATATATAGTGTGCGAACGGGCCATCGAATTTTGACCCGGTTAGGTCCAATTTTCCCACCGTTTCAAAATTCGTTTTAAATACTTTTGGGGTTCCAATTAAATTCCAAAATTACCGATTTCAATTTTATAAAATATTACGAGATATTTCCAACCCATCCAACATTTTTTTTATTTTAGTTTTGAACAACTTTATCATCCGCCTTTTTCGGACGATTTAAACTGCAACGAAAATTAACGGGGTTTGCACGGACGCGAGTTCAACAACAGTGATCGCGGCAACAGTGATCGCGGTGAGGTGGCATCACTAACGTAGGATTACTGTAGCTTAATTACCGAAATTACTGTAGCCTAATTATCCGGGCGTTACAATTCTCCTCGTCTAACAAGAATTCTCGTCCCGAGAATTTAGAGGTAGAGCAAGGGGGAAAAGGTTCGGCCACGTAATTCTAACGAGTCTTCTTGTTCTTGTTGATCTCATCGAAGAGGTTGATCCCTTTCGTTGATGTCTTCAATTCTTTGTTCCGGATCATCCTGATGAAGCCGTTATCCTCTCTTCGAGATTTTCATCGTCCTACGAATGCGATGGGAGGGAAAACTCTAGAAGAACGCATCTCCACCAAGTTGGGCGTTTGACGATGAACCCAGGGAAAGCCATGATTCATCTCTCGAGTTGCAATTCGGATAATTCATCGAGAGCAATAAGCGATGGTTCAAAGTTTCAAACGGGTAGGCAATCATTCGATGCCCAAACAAAAGGTGGAAGGGTTCAGAGCAACAAATTAAATATTGCGTCTGATACAACAATAGATCATCCCTTGGGCGATGGCTCGGAAATTACATACGAAGCCAAGCGCAAAGGATACTTTGGAATCAAAGTGATACAGGAGAGTCAGGTTTCGATCCTGTGGAACTATGGGTTATGGGCCGAACATGTGGCAAGAGCAGATGAGCGGTGACATCTTGTACGGACATGGTAACAAGACATGTCAGAGGATAGTCTGTCAACTATGTCGGCAACAGCATCGGTAACGAGGGCGGGGGACGAAGAGAACCATCTTCCTGCTCGTTGAAACGAGGCGGACCAATAGGCAAAGTTCTCGTCCACCGGCGGTTACCGGAATGTTAACAATAATAGTAACAGGGTCTAACTGACAGAGTTGTACACCGAGGTGTTTACATAAGTAGGGAATTATTACTGCTTAGATCATATAGATCATAAGAAAGGTTAAACAAACCAATGGGAGGGAAAATGTGAATATACACAGGTATATCCTTCTCAGGAGCAAGCAGAGCATTATATGCATGATAGGACAATGAGTATGTTTCCCTTTAGACAAGAAGGGCAAGGAAAATCATGATGTTTATCCATACAACGGTGTTTGGATAAAATGATTAAGAAACATTTAGCAATGTTCTTGTTGATGTTCAGAATACCTCAATCATGCTTCGGGGTAGCAACAATATGGTGCTCCAAGTAAGGACTGGGTTTGAAGATCACAAGAAATACTCAAGGACAATTCCAAGAATAGCAAGGAACTCAAGGTATAACCAAGACATGATCAAGCAAGTGTTGGAAAGAAGACAAGAGTGTTGTCGAGGATAACACATAACATATAGGGGCAAGGGTAGTATTACTCATCATGGATTCAATCCACGATTATAAAGAAATCAAAAGGTAGACGATGATCATGACACATTTTGTCGAGAGGTTTCATGAAGATGTAATCGATCAGCAACGACATCAAGCAAAAGGGGTGGTGAAGCTAAAGGTCAACGGAACCACGGATATGACACAAACTCGGAATTAATCTTGCTGTTCAAGACGAAACGATATGACAAAGAAGCTCGACGTAAGCTTAGCTCATCGTCGAAAATTGTGTTTCGGGAAGAAGGAACAGGTAGCACAGTTAAAATCAGCACAATAATGATGCAGCCGATCAGGCTAGGAATGACATGTTTGAGTTTAAATTTCCCAGCAACAAACTACCAGGAGTAATGAGTCATAGGGTGAACTCGATTCACTTATCGGTGTTCTCGGTTGACAAACAACCCAGAACCCGTGGAATGACTAAATCGGTTAGAAGTATTACTCCAGCAAGAATTCATAAGAGGTAGTGCAATGACACGATATCCTCAAGATACCAGAGGGTAATACTCGAAGGTAAAATAGAATAGAAGTTGGACAGGCATATTGATCTGTAGAAGACAAGTGCTTCAACTTGTCCGGAAAAACGGAAACGAGAAGAACAACATGATCGGAACCACGGTTGCAAAGGATCAAGACACGGAAACAAGGTGAATTTAGGCCAAGGGGTGATTATTTTAGAGAAGCTTCCATGACGGTCTACATCGTTTCCATGGGCATGAGCACAAAGTTCAAGGTCGACTCCCACTTCTCCAATGCATAACATTTCATTCACCTCTCGCTCTGATAAAGCTGTAGTGTTGGAATTTTATCTGGTAGAACACCAGAAGGGTATGACTTGTGAAAACTTTCGGGTTCTCACGGATTAGGGGAAGGCATAGGTTCAACCCATCGGGGCATCTTAGGAACATATACCACAAGCTTCAAGAGTAATTAACACAAGCTCGAAGGTGGAGCAGGGTTGACAACAGCAGAGGATACAATTCTACCAAAGGCATTTCAAGTATCAGGGGGAGAACTCACAAGATTCGAATGCGAAGGATACTATCGGATAACAACCCAGCAATGGGTCTGACGGTTCACAACAGAGCTGATGTGAGTATTGGTACTCAATCACAGGAAGAGAGAATGCAAGGCATCGGGGTATAGAACTCCCGAACAATTCGATGCTTAAATAACAAAGGAGTTATGACTTCCAAAATGAAGGATCAGCAGCAGACGCTCTGATCAAGGATGGATAAGTTGAACAGACTCAAAGGCACAATCGGTCAAGGTTTGATTTGCCGAGAACCATCTCATGTCCGGAAGGACGTCTGAGTCAGAAAGATAATTTAAAAGGATAAGCTGATGACTGCGTGCATTTGCACACAGGCTGAATCAATATGATCAGAATGACAATCATAAGGGATTTTAACGAACATTGCTAGACATATGTAATTAACCATAATGCAAGCAGACAAGAATTTCAATAGCAACAAGCTGCAGAGGATCTTCGGAAGATCGAAAAGCATTCCGAAGAATTTTGTGAAACACATGAACAACTGAGAAGAACGGATCCTCGATAAATGTGAGGAATTACCGTAAGGATTTTTATGCGGAAAAAAACTGCAAGGCCGTAAACTCAAAGGATTCTCGGGTCAACGGAGAGTAATCCGGGGCATCTTGTAACAAGAAGAGCCACGAGAAATTATTGTATGAATGACAATCGCGAGTAGTCATCCATAGGGATATATCGGTGGTAGGGAATTGCAAAGCCGATAAGTTCAAAGTCTCGGAAAACTTCAAAAGGGTATTGTCAGAACCTTCTGACGAAACAGATGATCTTCTGGTATGAGGGCTCTCTGGGAGAAGTAGTTACGAGAACCTAGAGTCAGAGCTTAGTAAAATCTTTAACCCGAAAAGAAGAGAGATCAGAGTCCCAGAGTATAGAAGAGGAATAAAAGATCCTAATACCACCCAATTGCGACGTGGGCCCGTAAGCCACACAGCCAAGTTAGTAAAACAGTTTTCTTTGTCTAGACTCAACTTCGGCCAAGGAGTTGGAAAGGGGGCTACCTACAGGCAGTTGGCTCTGATACCAACTTGTGACGCCCCCAATTTGACCGTACGCTAATCATACACGCAGACGCATACGATCAAGCCTAGGGACTCACTTGAAGATATCACAACATGACAAAGAACACAAATAACAGTCATACAGCTTAATATTACAAGCCAGGGGCCTCGAAGGCTCGAATACACAAGCTTGATGTCATACAAGTATCAGCGGAAGCAAAAGTATCTGAGTACAGACACAAAGTTAAACAAGATGCCTTAAGAAGGCTAGCACAAACATAGATAGCGGATCAAAAGAGGCGAGGCCTCCTACCTGGGAACCTCCTAACTACTCCTGGTCGGCTGGCTCGATCCAGTAGTAGGTACCATCGGGACCCTCCTGGTAGTAAGCTCCGGCAGTGGCATCTGGCTCCTGGGCTCCATCGTCTGATGTATCAACAATTGGATATGGGGGAAAATAATAGCAGAGCAACCGTGAGTACTCATCCAAAGTACTCGCAAGACTGACATCAGAACTATGCTAAACATGCAATGGTATCAAATGAGAAGGCTGTATTTGTGGACTGTAATGCAGAAATGCCAGAAGAGAGAGAAAGGCCTAGCCTATCGAAGACTAGCATCTTCAAGCAGTCTTGCAGCATCAGAAGAGAGTAGATAGTAGTAGCATACATGTTGTCATACAGTAGCAATGCCCTGAGATCCTTTCTCGACACCCTGCGAGAAAGCGATCCCGAGAGCAGTATTAACAGTTTATCATGTATCATCATCTCTTTATAGTTGTCATAGATCCGGGCACAACTCCAAGCGTCCTGTTACCGTGGACACGGCTATTCGAATAGATATCTTCCCTGCAGGGGTGCACTACTGTTACCCAACACGCTCGATTACCTCCGGCCGGATACACTTGCTGGGTAATACCCAGCCTCGGGTGATCGACACAACGCAGCCCGACCTAGAGCTCAGCAGAGAGGTCAACACGCCGGTCTAAATCCTAAGCACGGAGAGGTCTTGGGCCATCGCCCTCCGCACTCCTGCACGTTGCGTGGGTGGTCGGGGTGCAGGCGCGACACTGAACAACCCAGTGAAGTACCAGCCCAATCCCGACGATCAGCCCGCAAGGTAACCTGTGACGTCTGAAGAGCTTTCGGCTGATACTACGCTGCAGAGGGCCCCATTAAACCATTATCCCACGTGGTGGTAGTGCGAAATGGGCACGACGACCCACTCAGATCAAATACCCAGTTCCGTTAGGCGTATTTAGTATCACGCGGGTGCTCTTGGAGCCGACCCGTCTTTAATGATATTCGCTCGCGGGCACCCTTGGGGCCAGCCCGACTTTACATTTCCCCGCGGGTACCTCTCGAGGTGGACCCGCCTGTAACAAAGGTCAAAGTAACCGTGTGTCCAAGTATCGAGGAGGAATCTGAGGAATCACCCTCGATGGATTCCCACTCGAGGAGTTGCGCGACGGTAGCTTAGCGGAGGTGTGGTAAGAGGAATCACCCTCGATAACACACATCCGGGAAGCTATTCTACAGAGGCACCATCGAAAGTGAGCTAAGAGGTATCACCCTCGGCACTCGATGCCAGCTCTGCAGTGTCGAGCAATTTAGGGGGTGTGTGGTGATGTGTTGTCTTCAGTCCATCGGTCTTCCGTTCCGCCGATCATATTGATCGGGGCTTCGATACTAGAGCGGAGCAACTATAGCAAGGGAGAGGGGCCACAGATGGTTTTCCATCCAACCTATACTAAGCAGTTTGGATAATAAGGCAGGTATCAATAGCAGTTATCAAAAACAGGCTATGCATCAGAAATAGGATAAAACAGTAGCAGCGGCAATTTCTAATGCAAGCAGGAGTGAGAAAGGAATGGGTGATATAGGCATGCGTCAAGGGGGTTTGCTTGCCTGGTTGCTCTGCGGCAAAGGCGGGGTCGTCAGACGTAATCGTACACAGCAGTTTCATCGGTAGTCTCAGCGTCTATCGCAGTATCAGGGTCTACCGAAAAAGAAGCAACGAGGGGAAACAAATAAATAACAGCGCAAACAATAGCATCACAAAGCATGACATGGCAATACGCGGTGACAGAGGGGATCTAACGCAGTGTTACACGATACCGAGAAAGGGAGATCCTATCCGGGAAAGTATTCCCGGTTCCGGACATGTGTCAGACAGATGACCGGAGGGGGCAATGTTCCAGGCTGCGATGTTGTAAGCATGGGACAGCAAGGATGCAGCACAGGGTTGATATACTGCCTATCTAAGTGCTCTAGTCAATTTAGGAATTTAACCGGAATTATTTTATTAAAGTCATGCACTATTCATTTGCCAGAAACAGGCAAAAAGTTACAGGTGTGCTATGCTAGGGGCATCTGACAAACTAACGGACAGCGTAACCGGATTCGTCTCGTCGTTCTGAGCAACTTTCATGTTCAAAGTTTTTCGATCCGGGCTACGGTTTATTTTATATTAATTATTAAAGATTTAATCATTTTCTGAATTTCATTTAATTATTTAATCCGAATTATCTAAAATAGTATTTACTGTTTATTTAAATCAATTAACTAACAGATTAATTAGTTAATCTAATTAACCTTAATCAGTTAATTAATTAGCTAATTATCTAGTTAATTATATCACTAATCAACTAATTAATTAATCTAATTAATTAATTATTAATATTAATATTTATCTAATTACTTTCTTTTCTAAATTCATTTTTATTTTAACATTTTTATTAGTGTATATTTATACATATACGTATATACACACAGACATGTGTATATACATACACATACACACACACTGGACACACGCACGCACGCTACACGCACGCACACACTACACACACATCCACACACGCACACACAGCACGGGGCCGGCCCGGCCGGGGCGGTGGCCGGTGGCCGTCGACGGCAGGGGGGGAAGCTCACCGGGGGCGGCGAGCCGGCGGCGGCGACGCCGGGAGGCGGCGAGGCGGCCGGGGGACGAGGCGGAGGCGGGCCGGCGGGGTCGGGCGGACGGGCTGGGGCGGCGAGCGCCGCAGCGGGGGCTGGCGACGCCGGCGGAAGGCGGCCGCGGCGCCGGTGGGGCGAGGCCGGCGGCGGACGGCGGGAACCGGGCCGGTCGCGGGCGCGCGGGTGGCCGGCGCGCAGGGGCGCAGCGGCGGGTGGCGGGGCCGCGCGGGCGGAGGAGCGCAGCGGCCGGGCCGGTGCGGCCAGGCGCGGCGGGGGCGGGCCACCGGGGTGGTGGCGCGGGGCCGCGCGGCCGGTGCTAGGCTGGCACGGGCGAGCGGCGGCGCGCGGGGGGGGGGGGGAAATGGGGCAGCCGGCTAGGGTTTCGTCCACGTTTCGTATATATATAGTGTGCGAACGGGCCATCGAATTTTGACCCGGTTAGGTCCAATTTTCCCACCGTTTCAAAATTCGTTTTAAATACTTTTGGGGCTCCAATTAAATTCCAAAATTACCGATTTCAATTTTATAAAATATTACGAGATATTTCCAACCCATCCAACATTTTTTTTTATTTTAGTTTTGAACAACTTTATCATCCGCCTTTTTCGGACGATTTAAACTGCAACGAAAATTAACGGGGTTTGCACGGACGCGAGTTCAACAATAGTGATCGCGGCAACAGTGATCGCGGTGAGGTGGCATCACTAACGTAGGATTACTGTAGCTTAATTACCGAAATTACTGTAGCCTAATTATCCGGGCGTTACAGTAGTTTGATAGTTTCAATAGAAATAGTAATAGTAGCAATAGTAACAGTAACAGTTTTTGTAGCGATTGTAACAGCAGCAGTAACGAAAGTAACTTAGCAAAGATCAATATGCGAAAAGCGTAGGCATTGGATCAGTGATGGATAATTATGTTGGATGACATTCATCATGTAACAGTCACAACCTAGGGCGATACACAATAGCTTCAATTCATCAATGTAGTGTAGGCATGTGTATTCCGTATATACTCATGCGTGCTTATAGTAAGAACTTGTATGACATCTTTTGTCCTACCCTCCCGTGGCAGCGGGGTCCATAAGGAAATCTAAGGGATATTAAGGCCTCCTTTTAATAGAGAACCGGAACAAAGCATTAACACATGGGATTTCTATTTCCGTGCCCCTGGTTCCTTAGTTGTACTCAGTTTTGCCCAACCATCTTTTTTTCCTCACTTTTCCCCTTCACCCTCTACTTGAACCTCACAGATGCCCAAACGGAGCATTTCCATCGGGTCAAGCCCGTTAACCGTTACATGGATGAGTTCATGACGAGTGGGACCATTAAAAATGCTGACATGTGGGGCCACTTAAAATGTTGACATGTCAACGGGCCCTTGCTAAAAAACAAACCCACTCCTGTCTCCGAATATCCATTTTTTTGTGCCCAGGCTCATCTGCACCCGGTTAAGAGAAAATTCAAAACAAATAATAAAATCTTAAAAAATTTCAATTTTTTTCCATGGAAGACAATTTAGTGCGCGAGGTGCGCTCCAAATTTCAAATCATTTGGACACATGTCTTACTCTCAGCAAAAAAGACAAATTGGGTCAGAAAAATACATGAACGGTAAACTTTTTCATAGACTCCAAATTTGTATTTTTTCCCAAGAGCAACTCGCATATACAAATGATTTGAAATTTGGAGCACTCCTCACGCACCAAATTATCTTCCATGCAAAAAAATGGAATTTTTTGAATTTTTTTACTATTTTTTGTGAATTTTCTACTCATCGCGGGTGCAGCTGAGTGTGGGCACCCAATCACCTCGTCCTCCTCTCTCTCTCTCTCTCTCTATTACATGTGGGACCAATAAAACAAAGGGAAATAGGAAGAAAAAAAGCTCCCTAGCTCTCTAGCCTTGCCGGTGGCCACTGGACACGGTGGAGGTGGCTCCGTGGATGGAGGCCGCCCGCAGTCTCTCGCATCAAGGATGCCCTCCTCGCTCTTCTCGCTCCCGCCCTCGCTCGCATGCTCCCTCTCCCTCTCTGCTCTCTCCTCCCGGTGGAACCCTAGCGCCGGCTGGGACGGAGTCGCACACACGTCTCCGACCTCCCCGACGAATTGAGAGCACCTCCGAAACCGCCTCACCATCCTCTTCCATCACCATGAGTCGTATGGGCTTTGATGTAGTGTAACAACTGAATCGACCGCTTCGTCTCTGACTCCAGACACCGCAATTTAAAAATAAGATTGAAAATTGAGCTTTTGCAATTTTCACATGAAATGGACCATATCCATGTCATATTTCCATATAAGGTGACGATATTTGGCACAAACATGGGTCTGACCATGCCAAACAAGATTGCCAAAGGGAGATTCCATAATTTTGTTAGAAAAGTAAATTTATCATTTTTTAAGTGCCAAAAATGGTTTTTATTTGTGAAGCAAGTACCACAAATAAGATTGAAAATTGAACCTTTGCAATTTTCACATGAAATGGACCATATTGGAGGCCTACTGCCGAAAGATCATGAGTTTTTGAGCTTTTTTGCTATATTCCATTGATTAAATGAATTTCTGGATATTTACCGAAAGTAATTCAAAATTGAACTACAAGTGTGTTATAGTTTGTTTACAAAAACTGGAAAAATCATTTTAAGGTACTTAGGTAGGATTATATGCAGTATTCACAAAAAAAGTTGAAAGATTCCACCCTTTTCTATGAATAGCCATGTTGACAATGTTGACCCCATTTTGCAAAAAGTGAAAGAAAATGAAAAAAGAGTCCAAAAATGCAATCCTTTTGCATGGAGTCCTTTTATGTGTACTAATTTCCAGGAAAAATGATAGACTAGGAATACAATGATTATTTTAAAAAAGTGTTCACAAAATGGACTACCATGTATGAAGGTTCATGGCTTTCAAGCCAAATGACCTAGTTCATGGCCATATCCATGTCATATTTTCATATAAGGTGACGATATTTGGCACAAACATGGGTCTAACCATGCCAAACAAGATTGCCAAAAGGAGATTCCATAATTTTGTTATAAAAGTAAATTTATCATTTTTCAAGTGCCAAAAATGGTTTTTTTTGTGAAGCAAGTACCACAAATAAGATTGAAAACTGAACCTTTGTAATTTTCACATGAAATGGACTATATTGTAGGCCTGCTGCCGAAAGATCTTGAGTTTTTGAGCTTTTTTGCTATATTCCATTGATTAATTGAATTTCTGGACATTTACCGAAAGTAATTCAAAATTGAACTACAAGTGTGTTATAGTTTGTTTACAAAAACTGGAAAAATCATTTTAAGGTACTTAGGTAGGATTTTATGCAGTATTCACAAAAAAAGTTGAAAGATTCAACCCTTTTCTATGAATAGCCATGTTGACAATGTTGATCCCATTTTGCAAAAAGTGAAAGAAAATGAAAAAAGAGTCCAAAAATGCAATCCTTTTGCATGGAGTCCTTTTATGTGTACTAATTTCCAGGAAAAATGATAGACTAGGAATACAATGATTATTTTAAAAGAGTGTTCACAAAATGGACTACCATGTATGAAGGTTCATGGCTTTCAAGCCAAATGACCAAGTTCATGGCCATATCCATGTCATATTTTCATATAAGGTGACGATATTTGGCACAAACATGGGTCTAACCATGCCAAACAAGATTGCCAAAAGGAGATTCCATAATTTTGTTATAAAAGTAAATTTATCATTTTTCAAGAGCCAAAAATTGGTTTTTTTGTGAAGCAAGTACCACAAATAAGATTGAAAACTGAACCTTTGTAATTTTCACATGAAATGGACTATATTGTAGGCCTGCTGCCGAAAGATCTTGAGTTTTTGAGCTTTTCTGCTATATTCCATTGATTAATTGAATTTCTGGACATTTACCAAAAGTAATTCAAAATTGAACTACAAGTGTGTTATAGTTTGTTTACAAAAAGTGGAAAAAATCATTTTAAGGTACTTAGGTAGGATTTTATGCAGTATTCAGAAAAAAAATGTTGAAAGATTCAACCCTTTTCTATGAATAGCCATGTTGACAATGTTGACCCCATTTTGCAAAAAGTGAAAGAAAATGAAAAAAGAGTCAAAAAAATGCAATCCTTTTGCATGGGGTCTTTTTATGTGTACTAATTTCCAGGAAAAATGACAAACTAGGAATACAATGATTATTTTAAAAAAGGTGTTCACAAAATGGACTACCATGTATGAAGGTTCATGGCTTTCAAGCCAAATGACCAAGTTCATGGCCATATCCATGTCATATTTCCATATAAGGTGACGATATTTGGCACAAAGATGGGTCTAACCATGCCAAACAAGATTGTCAAAGGGAGATTCCATATTTTGTTATAAAAGTAAATTTATCATTTTTCAAGGGCCAAAAATGGGTTTTTCTGAAGCAAGTACTGCAAATAAGATTGAAAATTAAACCTTTGCAATTTTCACATGAAATGGACCATATTGGAGGCCTACCGCCGAATGATCTTGAGTATTTGAGATTTGTTGATATATTCCATTGATTAAATGAATTTCTAGACATTTACTAAAAGTAATTCAAAATTGAACTACAAGTGTGTTATAGTTTGTTTACAAAAAGTGGAAAAAATCATTTTAAGGTCCTTAGGTAGTATTATATGCAGTATTCAGAAAAAAAAAGTTGAAAGATTCAACCCTTTTCTATGAATAGCCATGTTGACAATGTTGACCCCATTTTGCAAAAAGTGAAAGAAAATGAAAAAAGAGTCAAAAAATGCAATCCTTTTGCATGGAGTCTTTTTATGTGTACTAATTTCCAGGAAAAATGATAAACTAGTTTCATGGGAACGGCCATCTATGGGGCCATCTAGCCCCTTTGTGGTTCGGCAAGGGGGATCAACATACACAAAGAGGAGAATCAATGGATGGCGCAAGGGATTTTACCCAGGTTCAGGCCGCTGAGAAGTGTAAAATCCTACTCCTACTTTGGTGTATTGGATGTGTGAAAGCACAGGCACAAGGAGTGCTTCTCCTGGCAAGGTGCGGAGAGAGAGCAGCTACACATGCAGGACGTGCTAATGTTTGAAAGAGAGTCCAATCCTCCTAACTGTTGCCTTGGCCCTCCTTTTATAGCCCAAGGGGTTATCACAGTGGCAAAACAGTAATTACATAGCGATTGGATAGCAAACAGTGCTATGATACCTAACTCTGCCAGTTTAGGACAAAGGCATTAAATGCACCGTGAGGTATCATGTGGAGAGGCGGCCCCGGCAAGGTCCCTGCACCGCTCGCCCAGCTACCTCGTATTATTCTGACACGCCTCCGTGACGGGTGTCATTAAAGGTAAATCTTCTCCCTACGTGCTGACACGTGCCCGACAAACCTCACCAACCAGCCTGCGCGGTCGACACCTCACTGATTAGCGACTAGCTGACCGGTGAGGTGGAGCGCTGACGTGCTGGCGGAAGCTTGCCGGTACGGAACTTGCCGGGTCTTCATCTTGCCGGTCCGGAGCTTGCCAGCAAGGAATGTCTTCATCTTCGTTACTAGTTGAGTGCTTGTCTATGCTTTGTTTTGAGCCTCTCTCCAGCAGCTTTTGCCACTGGGTCTTGGATCTGGTTATTTGGCGAACCCCGGCAAGCCCTGGCCGGCAAGGAGGCTGCTACTGTCTGTGTATAAGTCAGGGTATAAAATACCCATGTTTTATACACCGACAGGAGCCCCCGGGCCTAGGCCGTACGCGCGTCTGAAGCGTCGTTCGGCTAGGCCCAAACAATGCACAGACACGTGGCGGGAAAACAGCCGCTATAATTTTTGGCATGATGATTATCACCTCGCGCACGTCCAATCCGCGCATTAAATACGGGGCGTGGAACGTGGACTGTTGCGGTTATTTCGCGATAGTGCACCTGTAAAAAGCGCCGCGGGGGTAAACAGTGAAGAGCCAGCCCCCTCACGCCTTCCCCATAAAAAGGCAACCGCGAGGAGGCACTGCTCATTCGCCCCTGCTTTTCCCCTGCTTCATCTTCTTCCTCTTGCCAGAACCACTTCCGCCGCCGCCGCCACCGCCGACTCGCATCCCAGCTCAACTTCTTTCCTCATCCCCGAGCTCCGATGGCGCCCAAGAGAGCCGACGCAGCGGGAAAGAAGCCCGCCAAGCCGCTTGACCCCAAGGCGGAGGAGAAGAAGAAGGCATTGGAAGAGCTGGAGAAGCGGCGGAGGGAGAATGCGATCTTCTCGCCGTGCTCCTTGGATGGCAACGAGTTGATTAGGAGGTACGCGTACATGTGGGGAAGGGACACCAAGGATCACAAGGCCCCAGTGGTGCTTCCTGAAGGCGACAAGGATCCCGCAGATTCATATCCATTCTTCTGCGCCTATTTTTATTGCGGTCTGGTTCCCCCATTCTCGGATTTCTTCAGTGCGATGATGTTCAGTGTAACACCCCAAAAATTTAACCATATTTTTTTAAGTAAAATTTGGCCAGAAATAAAATTTTGATTTATACCAGGTCTTTTATTATTTCGGAGTATTTTCTGTTTTCTGTTTTTCAAAATTCTTCCCTCCATATAGAAATTTTTTTGGAAAATATTGTGCACTTTGGTAGTTTTCTTAATTCATTTTAATCATATTTTAATAACAGTAGGAAATATTGGCATAATAAAATTTTGCCCAATATAATCTTTTTTATAGCATTTTCAATTCTTTAATTGCCTCTGTTGCACTACAACCATTTTAAATAATTCTTTTAAAATTCCACAAAAATTATGATGGGTCATGTGATGCCTATAAATCACTTTTATGCAAAAACCCAACTTGGTCTTTTGAAAATTTTGAGTAAAACATCCTCTTTTAAATTCTGTCCCCAATCTTGAGTTATAACTACAACCCCAATTTTCTTTGCTCCGAAAATTCTGAAATTATTCCACCCTGTAGTCCTTCTAACTAAACCCTTAAGTCCAGGAGATTAGCTTCAATTGCCTCACTTTGGTTCACCAAATAAATACTCCAAGTTTGTGTCCAAAACTGAATTCTGGTAAAACTTGCACTATCAAGTTTTTCTTTTTGCCAAACCAACCCCACCACCATCCTTATCATCTAAGGAGACACCAACCTGCCAAATCTCACATCCAAAAATGTTCCCTAGCTAGCCCTAGCATTTTATCAAGCACATTGTGTGCATGGCAGAATCTGGCAACTTCTTTGAACTTGCACTGGGGACTTGCTCTTCTGGCAAAATCAACATGTCCACTAGCCTTGCCATCTAGAGGAGCCCCATCCTGCTAAGTCTCACATGCAACAAGTTCCTCTAGAGCCCCTGGCATTCTGTTGAGCACGTTACGTGCATGTCCAGAGCGTGCACGGCATACCTGGCGCACGCGTATGACTGTGCCCGCGTCCGAGCCCCTGTCGCTCCCTAGCTCCTTCCCTCACCGTCCTGATCCACTCCTGGATCACCAAGTCACCCCTGGTCCAGGCCGACACCCCGCCTCATTGCCTAGCGCCGGCCAGCCACCGACCCGAGCCGCCGCCATCGTACTCCACTCGGATACGCCACCGTCCAGAAGCCCCTGGGCAAATCCGTGAGCGCCAGCACACCTCCACTTAATTACCACCTACCTGAGTAGCTCAGCGATCTCGCAACGGCCTCGCCGGCCTCGTCACCGTATGCGCTCACCATGAATGGCCGCCGCCATGGTCCGCTGTGGACGGCGCCGTCCGGGCCACCTGGCATCTCCCCGAGCCAGCCAGCCCACCTAGCGCTTAACTGCGGCCGCCACCGCCCTCACCGAACCCAGCCGTCCACCAACAACCTCGTCATCGACCATGCTCCGCCATTAATGGCCTCCGTCGAGTTGGTTGGAGCAGTTCTTCACCGAACCGAACTCGACCGGCTATATAAGCCACCCCCAGGCCCTCGACCAGAACCACCACATCCCATCCCTCCTCTGTAAGCTCTCGGAGCAACCCAAAACGACCACAAGAGGTCGTCTCCCTCGCCTCTGATAGCTACGGCCACAGTCACCTCCTTGATGAATTCGTCGCCCCAGAGCCTCCCCCTCCTCGGATTCTTCTTCAGAAACTACCTCTCGACCCCAAGGATCGATTCCCTTCCTCAATTCTACCGAAACGAGTTCATTTTGCAAAATCCCCATTTCGTCCGATGCCGCCATCCGCCGGGGAGCTCGCCGCCGACGATTTTATCCACCTCTCTGGCTGTGTCGAGTACCGGTGGAACCGCCTCGGTCTCCTGGACCCAACGGTGGTCTCGGCTCGCTGAGGGATGCCACCGTTCGCAGGCGGGGATCACCGGAGCCCCCGCTCTGTTCTGCCGCGGGAGAAACGACGAGGACGGCCAGTCAAACCTGACCGATGGGCCAGGCGGGGCCCACCGTCAGTGACTGGAGGTCGGGACCCGCGTCTGTAAGTGGAAGCGTATTTCTCTGAAAGTGCGTCTCCCTCACTGGAAGACGTATTTCCGCGAGTGCACTTCCGACGTCGACAGATCTCCCGCGCAGCCGAACGACTGGGCCTGGCCCAGTGGCGCCGTGCGACTAAATCCCGCCTAGGGCGCGCTGTTGCCCTTCCTCTTTTTATTTTTCCAGCAGATTTCAAATATTTCCACAGTAGTCATTTCTACACCAAATTTGATGATTAAAATTCCTACATACTTATAAAATCATGAACTATTAATCTAGCCAGGGTGAACATTTTTCCTGAGCTTTGTCTCTACTGGATCTATTAGATAGTTCATTTCTTTATTTATCTCAGCTTAGAAATTCTCTAGGAAAATCATATGAACTCTAAATCAATTGATTCTTTTTCTGATATTCCTCATTTTTCCTCTAGTTTATTTTAGTATTTATTGCAAAATTTTCCAAACAACTTTTTAGTACTGTTTTTGCTTTATGAGGTAATTTCAAATATTTTTTAAAATAGGAAATGGAGGGAAGATATAATTTTCAAAATTATGGAGTGCACCCAATCTTTCTGCATACTCAAGGCAAGCATCTTGAACACTTGATATGGTGATTGCATGGTTAAATGTTTGCAAGAATAATTGAATCATGCATATGTTGAATTCAAATAAAATTTGCATGCATGTAGTGTTGGCATGTTTCCTCGTACCGTGCAATGTGTGCTTGTCATGACTAACTAGCAGGAGCAAGTACAAGAGAAATACCATTACCGGCAGAAGGGTGATCACGTCGGAGCGTGATCATGCATTGTTGGTTATGCATGTTGGGACATGCAAGGGCTGTGGCCCTGTTTTGGTGTTACTGTTGAAAGTACACTTTATTGTGCTAACCACTACAGGAAAACTTAAACCTCCTGAGTCGACCGTAGATCGAGTCTTGTTCCGGTAACCCCCATACTTGTTTCGTGCTACCACTGGTCCCTGCCACAGGTAGGGTATGGTTTAGTAAGTTGATAACCCCTTTCCGTGCACACACCGTACAGAGGGGCCATAGTGAAAGATACCATTGGCCCATGCTAGGCATGTCACTTGGTCAGGGGGCATGGGTGTATTCGGTTGAAGCCGAGAGGGGTAGCGCCCCTGATCTTTGCGCACGTTATATATGAGATTGTGATCCCATGCTATTCAAGATTGTAGTCTTCCCGTCTTAGAGTTTATCTTGAACGATGCCTTGGGTGCTTCCTGGCATCAGGAAAGTTAATCTGGTGTGTGTGGGTTAGGTGTGTTTTCAACCCAAAGTCCGTAATGGGAATTAGCCAGCATCTCGGTGCTGACTAAAGAAATCCTTTACTTGTGGGTAAAGAGTACACCCTCTGCAGAGTTATATCTATTCGAATAGCCGTGTCCGCGGTTAAGGACTACAGTCTGGGTTGGTCAAGTGTCAGTCTTAGTGTCGGTCTCCGGAGGAAAAATAATTAAAATTGAGCATGATTTATTTTGCAGGATAATTATTGTCGACGCTGACGCTATCATGAATATTATGGTTGTCATGAATATTATTGTTATTATTATGGACTAACCGTTTCTCTTATTTTTATTTTCTGAGTGTCTCAGGGGCTGGCTGGACTACCCCGGACACTCGGTTTTATTTCTTTTCAAGACCTCTCGAGGCGTCGCTTGGGTTCTCGGGCGGTCCTGTCTCGCCCGATTCTCTTTTAGACACCCGTTTGGCATTTCTTTTCAAGACCTCTTGAGGCGTCGCTTGAGTTCTCGGGCGGTCCTATCTCGCCCGATTCTCTTTTAGACACCAGTTTGGCATTTCTTTTCAAGACCTCTCGTGGCGTCGCTTGACTTCTCGGGCGGTCCTGTCTCGCCCGATTCTCTTTTAGACACCAGTTTGGCATTTCTGTTGGATACTCGAGCGGTCTTGTCTCGCCCGATTCTCCACTTTATATTTTCTTTTGGATTCTCGGGCGGTCATGTCTCGCCCGATTATCCACTTTTAACTTTCCTTGTTTGTCACTAACATTTCATATTTATTCTTCAGTATCGTATTAATATTCATCATGCCATGCTTTAATTTCGTTCAGCATACACATATAATTTAACCCATCATGATCATATGCATTCGGTATATCTTTTGTTCATTATGTTTGCGAGTACATTCAAAAGTACTCACAGGCTTGTCCCTGGCTATTTAATTGGCCAGGTCAGGAGTTCAACGGGGAGCACCACAACGACGTCCATGTGGAGCCTAGGATAGCAGCCACGTGGGATAGGAATTATCCGGGTCAGCTGTTCCTGTGGGAATGGAGCCCCATCGATGTTGGAGAGCCCCGAGTCGCTTCCGTCATCCGTCACTAGAAATCATTGTTGTATCATTAGACCTTTATGGTCTTGTATCCTATTCTTGTAAATGCTTGGTAATCTGTAACAAGGACGTGTCCACCAGTAACAGTAATCCTAGGCTGGTGACGACACGAGGGGTTAATTCCTGGGATATCATGTCCCGGAAATCCAGCCCCGACATTCAGCTACGGGTTCAGATTACTGGATTTTACTCCAAACGCGATGACTTGCATGGCAGTTTTTGCTCATCTGTGTGAGAACTTCGTCGGAGTTGCCCCCAACGTGGATCTGTTCCGCCACTTCTTCGTCCCCCGCATCGAGGACAAATCGCTTTCCGGCAGCGTAACATGGATCCCCAGGACAAAAACCAAGGGCCAGTACCTTCCCGGGCAACTTCCCCTCAAGTGGGACGAGTGGAGGGCAGAGTGGTGCTGGATCCAAGAAAAAGATTTCCCTCAATTCTGCATACCGCGCATAGTGAGAGTCTAGCGCGGCAAGAATTGGAGCAGTTTTGGCGCCACCGATGCGAAACTTCGCCCGGCACTGAACAGAATCGCCCGCCTCAAGGCCGCCAAGCTGATCATAGAAATGGTTGGCGCCGATTTCCTCCGGTGACGCACCGCGCTACTGTAGAAGAGAGAGAGATTCACTTGGCAATACCAGAACGCCGCTGAGATTATGAGATTGTATCCTGGGACCGGCAACAACTTGACGGTCATGGAGCATGCCTGCCTCTGCGAACAGTTGTTTCGGAAAACTGGTGTATTCCATTTGCCGGATGGGATTATCCCACTGCACATCAACTCTGCCAAGGACTCCATCCTGTCGATGATGCCGGACTGTGATGCCCACGGAGTCAAAGCTGACTGGCTCATGCCCACCTTGGAGAACGAGATGGATTGGGCTTCCAACCTGACGGAGAAAGCTTCTTGGGAGGAAACGGATCTCATCCGAGCCACTAAGGATGAAGAACTGGCATATATCGCCGGCAAGGCCGCGGAGATCGCGAGGATCAACGCGGTAGGAGGATCTGGTGGCGCCGCAGCTGAGGACGATGACGAAGAGCAATCGGAGGAAGAAGTTGCCGAAGAGCAACAAGAAGAGCCTGCCGGGGATGAGATTGCTGAAGCTGAGGTTGCCGGTGATACGTCCATTTTGCATCATGTTTTGCTACTGTTATTTATAGTGTTATTAATCAATATAACACTTTGTGAAGCAATTCTAATGCCTTTTCTCTCTTAATATGCAAGATTTACACAAGGAGGGAGATTGCAGGCAGCTGGAATTCTGGACCTAAAAAAGCTATGTCACCTATTCTGCACATCTCCAAATGAGCTGAAATTTTATAGAGATTTATTTTGGAATAAATAAAAAAATACTGGAAGAAAGAAATACCAGAGGGGGCCACCCAGGAGCCCACGAGGCACTAGGGCGCGCCACCCCCCCCCCCCCCATGCGCACCCTGGTGGCTCGTGGGGCCCCTGGCCAGCCTCTGGCCCCCATTTTCTGGTATATAAGTCCATTTGACCTAAAACAATATAGAGAAGACTTTCGGGCTGGTGCACCGCCGTCTCAAGGTGGAACTTGGTCAGGAGCACTTTTGCTCTCCGGCGGAGAGATTCTGCCGGGGATACTTCCCTCCGGGAGGGGGAAATCGTCGTCATCGACATCACCAACGATCCTCTCATCGTGGGAGGACCAATCTTCATCAAAATATTCACCAGCACCATCTCATCTCAAACCCTAGTTCATCTCTTGTATTCAATCTTTGTCTCAAAACCTCAGATTGGTACCTATGGGTTACTAGTAGTGTTGATTACATCTTGTAGTTGATGCTAGTTGGTTTATTTGGTGGAAGATTATATGTTCAGATCTATTATGCTATTTAATACCCCTCTGATCTTGGACATGATTATGATTTGTGAGTAGTTACTTTTGTTCTTGAGGACATGGGAGAAGTCTTGTCATAAGTAATCATCTGAATTTAGTATTCGTTCGATATTTTGACGATATGTATGTTGTTGATTCTCTTAGTGGTGTCATGTGAACGTCGACTACATGACACTTCACCATCTTTGGGCCTAAGGGAATACATTGTGGAGTAGCAATTAGATGATGGGTTGCTAGAGTGACAGAAGCTTAAACCCTAGTTTATGCGCAATTCCGTAAGGGGCTGATTTGGATCCACATGTTTAGTGCAATGGTTAGAGTTATCTTAACTCTTCTTTCGTAGTTGCGGATGCTTGCGAGAGGGGGTAATCATAAGTGGGAGGCTTGTTCAAGTAAGAACAGCACCCAAGCACCGGTCCACCCACATATCAAATTATCAAAGTAGCGAATGGGAATCAAACAAACATGATGAAAGCGACTAGATGGAATTCCCATGTGTCCTCGAGAACGTTTTGCTTACTATAAGGGATCGTTCCGGCTTGTCCTTTGCTACAAAAGGATTGGGCCACCTTGCTACACTCTTTGTTACTATTGCTACTTGTCACTTGTTACAAATTATATTGCTATCAAACTACTCGTTACAGATAATTTCAGTGCTTGCAGAAAATACCTTGCTGAAAACCGGTTGTCATTTCCTTCTGCTCCTCGTTGGGTTCGACACTCTTACTTATCGAAAGGACTACGATTGATCCCCTATACTTGTGGGTCATCAAGACTCTTTTCTGGCGCCATTGCCGGGGAGTGAAGCGCCTTTGGTGAGTGGAATTTGGTAAGGAAACATTTATATTACGTGCTGAAATTTACTGTCACTTGTCACTATGGAAAGTAATCCTTTGAGGGGTTTGTTTGGGGTATCTTCACCTCGACCGGAAACACAAATAGTTTCTCCTCAACCTACTGCACCTACTGAAAATATTTATTATGAGATTCCTTTGGGTATGATAGAGAAACTGCTAGCTAATCCTTATGCAGGAGATGGAATGGTACAGCCTGATATGCACTTGATCTATGTGGATGAAATTTATGGGTTGTTTAAGCTTGCAGGTTTATCTAGAGATGGAGTTAAGAAGAAAGTATTCCCTTTATCTTTGGAGGGAAAGGCATTGATATGGTATAGGCTATGTGATGATACTGATACATGGGACTGGAACCCATTGAAACTGTAATTCCATCAGAAATTTTATCCTATGCATTTGGTTCATCGTGATCGGAATTATATATATAATTTTTGGCCTCGTGAAGGAGAAAGCATCGCTCAAGCTTGGGGGAGGCTTAAGTACATGATGTACACTTGCCCCAATCATGAGCTCTCAAAAGAAATTATCTTACAGAATTTTTATGCTCGGCTTTCTCATGATAATCAAACCATGCTCGATTCTTCTTCGACTGACTCCTTTATGAAGAAGACTATTGAATTCAGATGGGATCTTCTGGAAAGAATTAAACGCAACTCTGAAGATTGGGAACTCGATAAAGGTAATGAGTCAGGTATAATACTTGAGTTTGATTGTGTTAAATCTTTTATGGCCACCGATGCTTTTCATAAGTTTAGCACTAAATATGGACTTGACTCTGAGATAGTAGCTTCCTTTTGTGAATCATTTGCTACTCATGTTGATCTCCCTAAGGAGAAGTGGTTTAAATATCATCCCCCTGTTAAAGAAAAGATTGCGGAACCCGTTAGTGTTAAAGAAGAAACAATTGTTTACCATGCTGATCCAGTTGTGCCTACTGCTTATATTGAGAAACCACCTTTTCCTGTTAGGATTAAGGAACATGCTAAAGATTCAACTGTGGTTAACAAAAGTAATATTAGAGCACCTAGACCCTCTGAACAAATTAAAGTTGAACCTGATGTTGCTATGATTAAAGATCTCTTAGTCGATAATATAGATGGGCATGTTATTTACTTTTGTGATGAGGCTGCTAGAATTGCTAAACCTGTTAGAAATGAACGAGATATGTTAGACAAGAACAAGCCCGTAGTTGGCATGCCTGTTGTTTTTGTTAAGATTGGAGATCATTGCTATCATGGTTTGTGTGATATGGGTGCTAGTGTGAGTGCTATCCAATTTTCTTTATATCAAGAAGTAATGCATGATATTGCACCTGTTGAGATCGAAGATATTGATGTTACTATTAAGCTAGCGAATAGAGATACTATTACACCACTTGGGATTGTTAGAGATGTTCAAGTCTTGTGTGGTAAAATCAAATACCCTACTGATTTCTTAGTACTTGGTTCACAACAAGATAATTTTTGTCCCATTATATTTGGTAGACCTTTCTTGAATACCATTAATGCTGAGATTGATTGTGTTAAATAAAAGGTTCGAGTTAAGTTTGGTGATATATCTCATGAGTTTAATTTCTCCAAGTTTCGTAGACAACCTCATGATAAAGAATTGCCTAGTAAAGATGAAATTATTGGTCTTGCTTCTATTGCCATACCTCCTACTGATCCGTTAGAACAATATTTGCTAGACCATGAAAACGATATGCATATGAATGAAAGAAATGAAATATATAAGATGTTCTTTGATCAACCACCTATCCTTAAACACAATTTGCCTATTGAAACTCTTGGAGGCCCTCCTCCACCTAAGGGTGATCCTGTATTTGAATTGAAGCAATTGCCTGATACATTGAAATATGCTTACCTTGATGAAAAGAAGATATATCCTGTTATTATTAGTGCTAACCTTTCAGAGCATGAAGAAAAGAGATTACTAAAAACTCTAAGGAAGCACCGAGCTGCTATTGGATATACTCTTGATGATCTTAAGGGCATTAGTCCCACTCTATGTCAGCACAAAATTAATATGGAGCCTGATGCTAAACCAGTTGTCGAACACCAACGACGATTAAATCCTAAGATGAAAGAGGTGGTAAGAACCGAAATATTAAAACTTCTGGAAGTAGGTATAATCTATCCCATAGCTGATAGTAGATGGGTAAGTCCCGTTCATTGTGTCCTTAAGAAAGGAGGTATTACCGTTGTTCCTAATGATAAAAATGAACTCGTTCCACAAAGAATTATAACTGGTTATAGGATGGTAATTGATTTTAGAAAATTAAACAAAGCCACTAGAAAAGATCATTACCCCTTACCTTTTATTGATCAAATGTTAGAAAGATTGTCTAAGCATACACACTTTTGTTTCCTAGATGGTTATTCTGGTTTTTCTCAAATACTCGTATCACAATCCGACCAAGAGAAAACCACCTTTACTTGTCCTTTTGGAACTTATGCTTATAGACGTATGCCTTTTGGTTTATGCAATGCACCTGCTACCTTTCAAAGATGTATGACTGCTATATTCTCTGACTTTTGTGAAAAGATTGTTGAGGTATTCCTGGATGATTTCTCCGTTTACGGAACTTCTTTTGATGATTGCTTAAGCAACCTTGATCGAGTTTTGCAGAGATGTGAAGAAACTAATCTTGTCTTGAATTGGGAGAAGTGCCACTTTATGGTGAATGAAGGCATTGTCTTGGGCCATAAAATTTCTGAAAGAGGTATTGAAGTTGATAAAGCTAAGGTTGATGCTATTGAGAAAATGCCATGTCCTAAAGATATTAAAGGTATAAGAAGTTTCCTAGGTCATGCTGGTTTCTATAGGAGATTTATTAAAGACTTCTCTAAAATTTCTAGGCCTCTTACCAATCTTTTGCAAAAAGATGTTCCATTTGTTTTTGATGATGATTGTCTAGAAGCCTTTGAAACACTTAAGAAAGCCTTAACCACTGCACCTATTATTCAACCACCTGATTGGAACTTGCCTTTTGAAATTATGTGTGATGCTAGTGATTATGCTGTTGGTGCTGTTCTAGGACAGAGAGTTGATAAGAAATTAAATGTTATCCATTATGCTAGTAAAACTCTAGACAGTGCCCAAAGAAATTATGCTACTACGGAGAAAGAATTTCTAGCAGTTGTGTTCGCATGTGATAAATTCAGATCTTACATAGTTGAATCTAAGGTAACTGTTCACACCGATCATGCTGTTATTAAATATCTTATGGAAAAGAAAGATGCTAAACCTAGATTCATTAGGTGGGTTTTATTGCTACAAGAATTTGACTTGCATATTATTGATAGAAAGGGAGCTGAGAATCCCGTAGCAGATAATTTGTCTAGAATGGAAAATGTTCTTGATGACCCACTACCAATTAGTGATGATTTTCTGGATGAACAATTAGCTGTCATAAATGCTTCTCATAATACTCCTTGGTATGCGAACTATGCTAATTATATTGTTGCTAAATTTATACCACCTAGTTTCACATACCAACAAAAGAAAAAGTTCTTCTTTGATTTAAGACATTACTTCTAGGATGACCCACATCTTTATAAACAAGGAGTAGATGGTATTATTAGACGTTGTATACCTGAGCATGAACAGGAACAAATCCTACGGAAGTGTCATTCCGAGGCTTACGGAGGACACCATGCGGGAGACAGAACTGCACACAAGGTATTACAATCTGGCTTTTATTGGCCTACTCTTTTCAGGGATGCTCGTAAGTTTGTCCTGTCTTGTGATGAATGTCAAAGAATTGGTAATATTGGTAGACATCAGGAAATGCCTATGAATTATTCACTTGCTATTGAACCATTTGATGTTTGGAGATTTGATTATATGGGACCTTTTCCTAAATCCAATGGGTATACACAATTTTAGTTGCTGTTGATTATGTTACTAAGTGGGTAGAAGCTATTCCAACTAGTAGTGTTGATCATAACACTTCTATTAAAATGCTTAAAGAGGTTATTTTCCCAAGGTTCGGAGTCCCTAGATATTTAATGACTGATGGTGGTTCACATTTTATTCATGGTGCATTCTGTAAATTGCTTGCTAAATATTATGTCAACCATAGAATTGCATCTCCCTATCACCCTCAAACTAGTGGTCAAGTTGAATTGAGCAATAGAGAAATAAAATTAATTTTGCAAAAAAAACCGTCAATAGATCTAGAAAGAATTGGTCTAAGAAACTTGACGATGCATTATGGGCTTATAGAACTGCTTATAAAAATCCTATGGTTATGTCTCCTTATAAAATGGTTTATGGAAAAGCATGTCATTTACCTCTTGAGTTAGAACATAAAGCATATTGGGCAATTAAAGAACTCAATTATGATTTTAAACTTGCCGGTGAAAAAGGTTATTTGATATTAGCTCATTAGATGAATGGAGAACCCAAGCTTATGAAAATGCCAAATTGTTTAAAGAAAAAGTTAAAAGATGGCATGATAGAAGAATTCAAAAATGGGAATTCAAAGTGGGTGAGCAAGTTCTATTGTACAATTCTCGTTTGAGATTCTTTGCAGGAAAACTTCTCTCTAAATGGGAAGGACCGTATATCATCAAAGAAGTTTATCGCTCCGGAGCCATCAAAATAAACAATTCCGAAGGCACTAATCCGAGAGTGGTGAATGGGCAAAGAATTAAGCACTATATTTCAGGTACTCCCATTAATGTGGAAACTAATATTATTGAAACAATTACACCGGAAGAATACATAAGAGAGACCTTCCGGAACACTCCAGAACCCTGAAAAGGAAGAGGTACACGATACGGTAAGTAAACCGACTCCAAAAATTTCATAAAAATACTTTTTGTTAGTTTTGGAATATTAGAAAAAATACAAAAATAAGAAACAACCAAGGGGACCCACCTGGTGCCCACGAGGCACCAGGGCGCGCCACGCCCCCCCCCCCCCCCAGGCGCGCCCTGGTGGCTCGTGAGCCCCTCGTGAGCCCTCCCGACTCCGTTTTCTCCTGGATTACTTGTTTTGCAAGATAAAAAATATTTATATATACTCACGGACGTTTTGACCACCGTATCGCAGAAGTCTCCTCTGTTCTTGTTTCATGCTATTTTTCTGACAGATTCGAAAGTATGTCATCCCAAGACTTAGATGGAGAGAGCTTCGTATCACATTATGTTACAAATCCAAAGATCTATGGGGATATAGATCCCTATGGATGGTCCACGGAGGAGGAGCGAGATGTCAACATGAAGGGAACGGAAGACGCGAGCTCGGATGAAAACGATGCTCCTCTACCTCAACCCGGAGATATGCATGTGCAGTTCAAGAAATCGAGCCTACCAAGCACAGTAAACAAATCTAAGATCCAATTTATCCCTTTTCGTCTTCTACAGGAAAACAAGAACGTATTGTGTGAGAAGATAGTGGAGCTTGAACAAGAAATTAGCATGTTGAAGGAAGAAAACTATGTTCTCAAGCGGAAACTGAAGGACAAGCCCACCACTTCATCACCACCACCATCACCGAAGAAGGAAACTTGAGTACATGGGTATGGGCACTCCCCTTGGCTTGTGCCAAGCTTGGGGGAGGTGCCCCGGTATCGTATCACCATCACTTTTATTATCTTTACCTATTTTTAGTTCGATCCTTAGTTACTTCGTGATCTAGTTGAATAAAAGTTTAGTATGATCTATTTTCGAGTGTTAGCTTCGTGATCTATCTATCTATGTAATTGAGTTGAGAGTTATATAATAAAGAGTAGTTTGAGTTTTAGCTTCTTTACTTTCATGTTTCAATCTTAGCAATGAAAATAATGAAAAAGATCATATGCTAATCTTATGGAAAGTAATGACATTACATAAAGAAAAGTATAAGTGGTAAAATTTATTGGAGGTTAACAAACATAGCATTAGTCAATGATGCAATTCATGAAAAAGTTAATAAGGGAAGAGAAGTTTTATGATAATAAATATTGATGTTGTAATAATGATCATGATGCTACTATGTCCGTATTTTGTTTTTATCAACACCTCTCTCTCTAAACATGTGGACATGATTATCAATATCGGCTTTCGCTTGAGGACAAGCGAGGTCTAAGCTTGGGGGAGTTGATACGTCCATTTTGCATCATGTTTTGCTACTGTTATTTATAGTGTTTTTAATCAATATAACACTTTGTAAAGCAATTCTAATGCCTTTTCTCTCTTAATATGCAAGATTTACACAAGGAGGGAGATTGCCGGCAGCTGGAATTCTGGACCTGAAAAAGCTATGTCAAAGATACCTATTCTTCACATCTCCAAATGAGCTGAAATTTTACGGAGATTTATTTTGGAATAAATAAAAAATATTGGAAGAAAGAAATACCAGAGGGGGCCACCCAGTAGCCCACGAGGCACCAGGGTGCGCCACCCCCCCCCCCCCCAGGCGCCCTGGTGGCTCGTGGGGCCCCTGGCCAGCCTCTGGCCCCCATTTTCTAGTATATAAGTCCATTTGCCCTAGAAAAAATATAGAGCAGACTTTCGGGACGGTGCGCCACCGTCTCGAGGGGGAACTTGGGCAGGAGCACTTTTGCTCTCTGGCGGAGAGATTCTGTCGGGGATACTTCCCTCCGGGAGGGGGAAATCGTCGCCATCGACATCACCAATGATCCTCTCATCGTGGGGGGACCAATCTTCATCAACATCTTCACCAGCACCATCTCATCTCAAACCCTAGTTCATCTCTTGTATTCAATCTTTGTCTCAAAACCTTAGATTGGTACCTGTGGGTTGCTAGTAGTGTTGATTACATCTTGTAGTTGATGCTAGTTGGTTTATTTGGTGGAAGATTATATGTTCAGATCTATTATGCTATTTAATACCCCTCTGATCTTGGACATGATTCTGATTTGTGAGTAGTTACTTTTGTTCTTGAGGACATGGGAGAAGTCTTGTCATAAGTAATCATGTGAATTTGGTATTCGTTCGATATTTTGATGATATGTATGTTGTTGATTCTCTTAGTGGTGTCATGTGAACGTCGACTACATGACACTTCACCATCTTTGGGCCTAAGGGAATGCATTGTGGAGTAGTAATTAGATGATGGGTTGCTAGAGTGATAGAAGCTTAAACCCTAGTTTATGCGCTATTCCGTAAGGGGCTGATTTGGATCCACATGTTTAATGCTATGGTTAGAGTTATCTTAATTCTTCTTTCGTAGTTGCGGATGCTTGCGAGAGGGGGTAATCATAAGTGGGAGGCTTGTTCAAGTAAGAACAGCACCCAAGCACCAGTCCACCCACATATCAAATTATCAAAGTAGCGAACGCGAATCAAACAAACATGATGAAAGTGACTAGATGAAATTCCCATGTGTCCTCGAGAACGTTTTGCTTACTATAAGAGATCGTTCCGGCTTGTCCATTGCTACAAAAGGATTGGGCCACCTTGCTGCACTCTTTGTTACTATTGCTACTTGTCACTTGTTACAAATTATATTGCTATCAAACTACTCGTTACCGATAATTTTAGTGCGTGCAGAAAATACCTTGCTGAAAACCGCTTGTCATTTCCTTCTGCTCCTTGTTGGGTTCGACACTCTTACTTATCGAAAGAACTACGATTGATCCCCTATACTTGTGGGTCATCAGCCGGGACCGAGGTTGCCGGGACTGAGGCTGCCAGAGAGCCCGAAGAAGAAGAAGGCCCTCGAGCCCCGAAGAGTAGGCGCCGTCTTCGGGGGACGGTCAGTCAAGAGCCGGTGCGTGCCTCTTCGCCAAAAGCTGGTCCTACGGTGAAGAAGACGACAACGAAGACCGGCCGCCAAGAAGAAGTACGCCGGAAATCAACCCGGCATGCCCGAACTCAGCCTCCATCCCCTCGGCGAGAGGCTATCGAGGAAGTCGAATCCACTCAGCCGACGAGTTCACCTCCCCCTGTACTTAAGAGGGTAAGAGAGTCGCCTCCACCAGTGATGTACGATTTCGACGTCCTTGGCAAGTCCGAGGAGGAGGAGTAAGTTATTTCGCTTATCTCCATCAAGCCTTGATTCCATCTGGTTGCCGTTTTAACTTGATTTCTTCTGTCTTGACAGGGACCCAGAACCACTTGTGCATCGGTCGAAGCGGGCCAGGCCTGCAACAGAACAGGACCCCTCGGCAAGTGCTGGACAGGGGGTCGGGACGGCTGAAAACATCGTTGTCACCCCCCAGCCCAGCCCCCTACGCGGGGATGTGGTGCAGATCCCGCCTACTGGCGCCAGCACTGAAATTCCTTCTTCTGAGCCCGGCAGAGAGGCGGGGGAGGCCCGCCAAGAAGAAGAACGCCAAGAAGCGGACCCCGCTGCGGCTCCCTCGTCAACCACCATTCCGGAGAGCGTTTCTCCGACAAGGGCCTCCACCGACGAGCCTGCCCGCACGGAGGCCACCCCGACAAGCGAGGCTGCTGATGACCGTGTGCCGGCAACGCGAGTTGCTGGGGAAGGAGACGCCCTTCCTCAGCAAACACCAACGGGTAATCCTCTTGTCTTGTAAATGTTTTTCATGGAAAATTCCCTTTTTTGTTTTTCTTGAACGTGACTTGTGACTCCGAATCTTATTCCGCTCTTGTTCTTGCTCCCATCCACAGCTCCAGCCTCCCCCGAAGAAGGTGAAGTCCTCGTGGAGGTGGCTAATATCGCAAAGGATGCCGCCGACAAAGCTGCCAAGATTGCCGCCGAAGAGGGTCTCGTGCAAGTTGCCGAGGAGACCAGAGTACTCCTCGAAGACTCCGAGAGGTCCTCCAGCAACACGCTCGGCCCCGCCAGGGCAGACGCAAATAAGGCGCCCGTTAATATTGACACGCCGAACCCCAACAACCAACCAGTAGTGTCTACCTCGCAGATCCCGTCAAGCAGCTTGGCGCTGATCACTTCTCAGCGTGAACCTGGAGCCCCCAGCTCATCTGGCGCTGTGGGGCCAAACTTTGATGAAGAGATAGCTCGGATTTTGCTCCCCTTGACCCAGAGAACTGGTGAGGCAACTCATGCAACTAACAGCGCCGAAGATCTCGCTTTCATGGAGATCATGGCCGTCGGGTTCAAGGACGTCCAAGAGAGGTACAGCAGAAGATGGGACAGAGTCCAGGAAGAGCGCAAAGCCGCAGATTTGGTTGAGCAGAAACTGAAGAAGAAAGTGGACGAAGTGTGCGCATGGTATAATGAGCAGGCCCGCAATCTCATAAGGCAGGAGGAAAAGCTTAATGCCGCCAAGGATGAAGCGGCAATCCGCGACGGCAAGTTGGCGGAGCGCGAGGCGCTGCTCAACACCAAGGAGAAAGACCTTGCCGCACGAGAAGGAGCCCTTGCCGCCACTCTCCGTGGCAAGGATGAGGAGATTGAAACGCTCCTTAAGTAGCGGACTCAAGAGCTAGAAGACGGGCACAAGAAATCCATTGAAGCCCAGGCCTTGGAGAATGCCGCCAAACTTAAGGAGGCTGCTGATAAGGCTGCTGCTGCCGCCTTTGCCAAGACAGAACTGGAATCCCAGGTGGCCAAATTGAAGGAAGACCTAGCCGGCAACGGTAAAGAAATCGAGGCTCTTAAGGACGAAGCACTGAAGGCAGCCCGCACTCTAGGGGACTTGCAAACACAGCTGTCGTCCAAGAACCAAGATCTTGATGCCGCCGCCAAGACAATTGGAGATCTGAAATTCCAACTGGCCATGGTGGTAACAGCTTGAGAATCTGCCAAGGAGAGGGAGAGGGTCCTGACGGAGAAACTGGAGAGGGAAGAGGCCTTGAAGAAGGATGCTGAGAACAACTACGCCCAATTGCATGAGAACCTCTCCCTCTGGACCGGCAGGCTTGTTAATGCTGCCGAGCGCATCAGCTCCCAAATTACCATGATGGACATGAAGAGTTGGGGTTTCACCATCAACGACAAGGAGGCCACCAGCGTCAGACTGACCAAGTTCTTCGAGGGCCTTATCGACACCTTGAAGACGTATCATAAGGACATGTCTGCTTCGTTCGTTGATGAATCCCGGAAGTTTGCGCATGAAATTGTGTACAGGGTGCTGCTCAAAATCGCTCATCGCAATCCCAACCTTGATCTCTCCGGGGTCTTCAGGAGGCTGCCGGCAAACACCGATATTACTGCTGCCGATAAGATCACTGCCCCTCTTCCCGACAAGGTTCTCCAAATTCCCAGAGTCCAGGGCAATCGTCGGGACTGAGTTTGCCGTTATATCCATCACTGTGCTGCATGTGAAAGATACATTTGATCTTATGTTAGATCTGCACTATTTTTGTGATGTAATATAACTTGTGCTGATGGATGAATGTATGCCGTTTTCCCTCGTCTTATTCTGCCTTTGTATGACCATGCTCCCTACGATGTTCAGAAACTTGCCAGTGCGTACGCTTGCCACGAGCACTTTGAGGAGCAGGTCCTTAGCAGCCTACTGGAAGTGCCGCCACTGGCAAGGTAACTTGCCGGGCCAGAACGCAGCTGCTGAGCTTGCCAAGAAGACTCGAGGCAAACTAGAGCGCGGACTGATCACGACAAGGTTCCTTTGCGTGCAGGTTTCTCATACAAACACAGAATCGTTCAAGGGAAATTGCAAATGTAACAAGGAAATCATTTCGAAGTTTTTCAACTTAGCTTTTCCTTGCGCTGTTTTCCTTGCCGTACGAAATGATCACTTGAACGTCATTAAAATGGCATCCCATCACCCCCCGGGAAACTTGTACGCGAGGGATCCTTCTATCCTTTTAAGAAAAAGAAAGAAGGGAAAAGAGCGGTTTGGGAACCTTGACGGTTCATTAGACATTCCATACAAACTAAAGTGTAAACACAACATAACATGCATCCATATTTAAGTGAATATGTACGAACAGTTGTGAAACACTTAACTTTATTATGCACAGGATCTGCGCCTGGCTTTGTACAAAGGGTTACAAGTCTTGCCGACAAAGCTTGTACAAAAGGGGTTGCCGGGAGGACCCGGTAACCGCGCCTTATGGGTAGAACTTGCGAAGATGCTCAATATTCCATGAGTTCTGCACTGGGGTGCCATCTTCGGTCTCCAGATGGACTGCGCCAGGTCTGGTGACTCGTACTACCTAATAAGGGTCTTCCCACTTCGGCGTCAACTTGTTTTATTTCTTGGCGGACTGAACGCGCCGAAGAACAAGGTCGCCTTCCTCAAGGCTTCGGGCGTGCACTTTGTGGCTATGATAGTGATGCAAGGCTTGCTGGTAGCGTGCAGCTCGCACAGCCACCCGAAGACGATCCTCCTCAAGGAGCGTTGCGTCGACTTGCCGCAATTGCTCTTGCTCAGCTTCATCATAAGCGAACACTCGAGGTGACCCGTATATGAGTTCCGTGGGGAGCACCGCTTCTGCACCATAAATTAGGGAGAAAGGTGTTTGGCTGGTAGCTCAATTCGGTGTTGTTCTAAGTGATCAAAGAACTGCCGGCAACTCATCAATCCAGCGCCTTCCACATTTGCGCAGCCTGTCAAAGGTTCTTGTCTTGAGGCCACGCAGCACTTCAGCATTCATCCTTTCCGCTTGGCCGTTGCTTCTCGGGTGAGCGACAGATGCAAAACAGATTTTGCTGCCATGGTCTTGGATATACTGCATGAAGGTGCGGCTCGTGAATTGTGTGCCGTTGTCGGTGATGATTAAGTTAGGAACCCTGAAATGGCAAACTAATCCCTTGAAGAATTTGACGGCTGATTGCGCTGTCACCTTTCTCACCGGTTCCACTTCAGGCCACTTTGTGAACTTGTCGATGGCAATGTACAAGAACACAAAGCCCCTAGTAGCACAGGGGAAGGGGCCCAAGATATCGAGCCCCCAGACCGAAAAGGGCCAGGAGAGAGGGATTGTTTGGAGAGCTTGGGCTGGCTGATGTATGTTCTTTGAATGGAACTGGCATGCTTCACACTTAGTTACTAGCTCAGTTGCATCCTGGAGGGCAGTGGGCCAATAGAAGCCTTGCCGGAAAGCTTTGCCGGCAAGTGCCCTTGAACCTATGTGAGAGCCACATATGCCTCCATGTATCTCTGCCAATAGCTTCAGTCCATCTTCCCAGCAAATACACTTTAATTTCACACCGTTTGGTCTTTTTATGTATAGCGTGTCATCCACAAACTGATACATACTTGACTGACGGGCTACTTTCTCAGCTTCTTCTTGCTCATCGGGAAGTTCTCCTGTTTGAAGGAAATGAACTATCCGATGTGCCCATGCCGGAGCCTATGGCTCGACGACGAGGACTAAAGGCATTTCTTCGGCTGCGGGAGCGCTTGCCTCTGTGGCAAGAACCTGAGGTTCTGCGCTAAGCCGCTGCTCACCGACGACCGTGTCGTTGTTCCCGGCAACCTTTTCGCTGGCGGCTCCTGGGAGCTCTGCCGGAAAGTGCTTGCCGGTGTTCAACTTCCTCCTTTTACTGGCCTGCGTTGATGGAATGACGGTTGGTTGATTCAAATGGAGCACAAAAGTTCCTGGTTCCACAGGTAGCTTTTGAGCGGCACACTTTGATAAGTGATCAGCAATGTTGTTTTCCGCACGAGGGATGTGCTCTGTTTGCAAACCTTCAAAGTGTTCCTCCAATTTTCTCACTTCTTCCACATACGCTTCCATCAACAAGCTCTGGTAATCTTTGTTTACTTGTTTCACAACAAGCTGTGAGTCACCGCGGATGACCAGTTTCCTGATCCCAAGGTCCACTGCGACCCTAAGACCGGCAAGGAGTCCTTCGTACTCAGCAGTGTTGTTTGTAGCTTGCTCCCTGGGAAAGTGCATTTGAACCACATACTTGAGGTGCTCTCCGGTGGGTGCGACAAGCAGCACTCCGACACCGGCGCCTTGCAGCGAGAAGGCACTGTCAAAGTACATGATCCATTCTTTGGATGTCTCCTTGCTGGGGAGAGCTGTTTCTTGAACTTCTACGTCTTGCGTTGGCGTCCATTCTGCAATGAACTCCACCAAGGCTCTGCTCTGGATGGTTGAAGTGCTTTCAAACTTAAGTGCAAAGCTTGACAATTCCAACGCCCACTCCACTATCCTGCCAGTTGCCTCTGGATTTCTCAAAATGGGTTGCAACGGAAAGCGAGTGACGACGATGATCTCGTGTGCTTGGAAGTAGTGACGCAGCTTTCTTGAGGCCATCAGAAGGCCCAAAAGCAATTTCTGCACCCCAGAGTATCTTGATCTAGCCCCCTGCAGAAGGGAACTAACAAAATATATGGGTCGCTGCACCACTTTCTTCTTCGGCATCACTTGTTGCTTAGCTTCATTTGCTTGTGCTATTTCTGACTTGTCGGCGTCGGACCTTGCCGGAGAAGATTCCGGTTTGTCGCTGGACGGGCTTGCTGCGGCTGCTTCCTCGTCATCGAATTCCCTCTGCGCCACTAATGCAGCACTAGCCACTTGATATGTTGCCGCTACATATAGCAGCAACAGTTCTTGTGGTCTAGACGCAACTAATGTTGGCGCGGAGGAGAGGTAACTTTTCAAGTCCTGCAGCGCGGCCTCCGCTTCCGGAGTCCATCTCATCGGACCTGCCTTTATCAAAATCATAAAAAACGGCAGGGCGCGCTCAGCAGATCTTGAAATGAACCTACTCAAGGCAGCAACACAGCTGGCAAGACGCCGCACATCCTTGATTCTTTTTGGTGCTTGAATCTGCTCAATTGCTTTGATCTTGTCGAGATTTGCTTCAATTCCACGCTGAGATACAAAGAACCCGAGAAGTTTGCCGGATGGAACGCCAAACAGACACTTCTTGGGATTGAGCTTCAAATTGATCTTGCGCAAGTTTGCAAATGTTTGTTCTAAGTCTTGAATGATGGTTGACTTGTCCTTGGTTTTGACCACTATATCGTCTATATAAGCTTCCACATTCCTGTGTAGCTGGGGCTCGAAACCAATCTGGACTGCCCTTGCAAAGGTTGAACCAGCACTGTTTAGCCCGAAAGGCATACGCACGAAGCAGTATGTGCCACATGGAGCAATGAACGCGGTTTTCTCCTCATCCTCCTTGGCCATGAATATCTGATGGTACCCAGAATATGCATCAAGGAAGGAGAGTAAATCACAGCCGGAAGTAGAGTCTACAATTTGATCAATGCGCGGCAAGGAGAAAGGATCATTTGGACATGCTTTGTTAATATCGGTGTAGTCAATACAAAGTCTCCACTTCCCGTTTGCTTTGCGCACCGCAACTGGATTTGCCAACCAAGTTGGATGTAGTACACCTCTGACCAGGCCTGCTACTTCAAGTTTCTTGATTTCCTTAGTAATGAACTGTTGTCGCTCCAAAGCTTGCTTCCTGACCTTCTGCTTGACGGGCGGAGCGTGGGGACAGATGGCAAGGTGGTGCTCAATTACCTCCCTGGGAACACCGGGGATGTCAGATGGTTGCCATGCAAACACATCGACATTCGCCCGCAGGAAGGCAATGAGCGCGCTTTCCTATTTGCTGTCAAGGGTGGCACTGATGGTGAAAGTACCATCAGTGCCGTCCTTCCTCGCCAGCACCTTTTTGGTCGCCGGTGAAGTAGCTTTGGATTTCTTACCGGCAGAGCACTCCGGCAAGTCTTCAACAGGCACGTAGCACTCCGAAGAGGTGCGCTTCCCGGAATCCTTGCTAGAGGTCTTGCCGGGCTTCTTGCTTTCCTTCTTCTTGGCGGGAGCTGGCGTTTTGGCGGCCTCCGCTACAACCGCATCTCTGTACATCTTATCGATGCAAATAACTGCATCTTTCTTGTCGGAGTTGTGACACCCTGGTTTTCGCTCCTTGTTTTTTTTTTCCTTTGTGGGATTTGACTCCCGTCTTTTTTCGATGTTCTTGGATTTTCTCTCGCTCTTGGGTATATGAAGTTGGTCATTTAGCCTTGCCTTCCCTATTCAACCAGATATTCTCTCTAGACCAACCCTATCACCCAAAATTTATTCTCCGGACTTTGCCACCGAAACCCTACTCTCTGGTTTACCGGAAGGGAAACCCTAATTCCTCCCGTTAAAAAGGAACCCCAATCTCCTTTGATCTATTGCCTCCCAAACTTTTCCCAGTGATCATCCCACATCTATAAACCCTGGATATGCAAAAATATTGCCAAGTCATTTGCAATATTTTTCATTTAAAATTAATTCCTTTTTCTGCCAGTTAAAGGAATTAAATCCAGGAAAATATCTATCAAACTCCAAAGTTCATGAAAACTTGTGGAGATATTCTTTGTGATCATATTGAGCTCCCATAAAAATATTGGCCTTAATTAAATAAGGGAAATTGCATTTTCCTATTTAAAGCCAATATTGCACCTTGGGCACTTTCCAAAGGAGCTACTATTTTGGTAGCCAGGAAAAATCCCAAATAATTTGTGGAGCTTCTCCTATCCATATCTTCACCATTTCCATCAAGATCCCAAGTTCCACAGATCAAATTTTGAGAGCATCATCCAATTCTTGTTTCTGGATTTATTTTGAGATTGTGAAGCAACTATATTTTATATTTCTTCAAAAATTCTCAAATTAATCCATGACCTCACATTCCCTATATTATGTGAGTATGCAAAAATTCACATCATTTCATCTAGCCAATTTCTCTCAAAAATTCCATCTAGTTTCTGTCCAGATCCAAGCTTGTGAAGGAAGTACCACTTTGGCATTTCCAATTGAGCTGAAATTTTTTACAGTACCTTCATATTTCCAAATCATCACTTTCCACAAAAATTCAGCTCATTCCACCAAGCCATATGAGTGCAGCTTCAAGGTCAAGTTTCTGGACCAGATTATGCTTTGTGAAGGAAGTGTATGCAAAACTTGTCCAAATGGGCTCAAATTTTTCAAGAACCTAGTCCTTCCTAATACATTTCCATGTGACAACTTTTCTAGCTCATTGGCCCCTCTGTTTGACCACAACTTCCTCCCTAAGTTTCTGTCCAGAAACTTTTCTGGATCCTCCCGGCCACTCTAGAGCAATCCTGGTCCATCCAATGACCCATCTCATCTATATGATCAATGCCTTCCGTGTTTGACAAGATTTGGCACCCAGAGGAGGGCCAGAACACGACATGCCTATGGTGACCGCGTGAGCTGCACGCAGAAACTGTGCACCGCGTGTTCGTCGCGTCGGGCAGGCCAGCTCAGGCCGTGGTAGTTTGTCCATTCATGCCGACCTGACTCTCCGTCGCCCACTTCCTCCTCTCGGGTCATTTCCCCCTCCTTCCCCTTCCTCGCCGCGCCGCGACGAGCGCCGCAGTACGCCACTGCCGCCCGTGATCCGCCGTCGTTGTCTTCCTCTGTCTTCTTCCTCCCCGAGTTCTCCCGAAGCTGCTGCTGGCTTCTCCACCCTCCCAGAAACCTTGCCGACATCGCCATCTCCCTCCGCGTGTCCCCGAGCTCCAGTGAGCCGATAAGAACGCCGGCGGCCGAGCTTATCACCTCCCCTCCCCGCGGCTATAAGTAGCCCTCCCCCGAGCCTCCCGACCTCACCACCAGCTCCCTCTCGCTCCCATAGTCCCCCTCGACCCCTCTACCCATCGCCGGAGGCTCCCCTGCCCTCATACGGCCACCATGGCCGCCGATGACCCCCGCTCAAATTCGGTCACCTTGACCTCTCCCTCTCAACCCTACCATCCCAGGAACCCTCCCTAGTCGTCGCGAGGCCGATCCCCTCGCTCCATTTTGCTCCGGGACGACCATGGCGTCGGCTGCATCTTCTCCGGCGCCGACCGCCGCGGGAGTCGAAGCTCTGCTCGCCTCCGGTGTCTCCGGCAGCCGTGCGATAGCTCACCCGACGCGGCTCACTCTCCTGAGCACGCCGGTAGGCTGGGCATCGCGAATGGCGGCCCACAGCGCTGGCGGTTGCCGTCGAGACCCCGACCTCCCTCGGCCAGGAGGATGCGCGAGGAGAACGACGACCTGGTCAGCGGAGCCCCCTCGTCAGCGTCACGCGCTCCCTCCGTTTTTTTTAAAGAGGGCAGCCGCAGGTGGGCTGGCCCAGTAAGCAGGAGCAGCTGCGCGGCTCGGCTGGCGCTCGGGCTCTAGCCACTTTTGGCCCGAATCGGCCCAGCTACACAGTCCCCTTTATTCTTTTTCGCTGGAATTCTGTGAAGGACCCAGAAGTAAATATTATATTTACAGAAAGGTCGTTCTACTACATTCACTCATATCGTTTCATCCGTGACCCCGAATCAGGTGAATCCAAAGCCCACTTCTTCAGTTCATCGAGCCCGTTCCGATGACATCACTTTCACCATGTTGACACATTTTGAAAATGACCATTTTGCCCCTGCCCTTTATTCAGCCCTCTGAGAGGGAACCCTTTCCGGCGAATTTTCCGCGAGGTGCTCGCGCTTCTTCCGGATTATTCCTTCACCCCCCCCCCCAGGCAAGCCGACCATCTGATATATGCCCTGAAGCATTGCTCTGTGTTATTCTTGCGTGTTTAATTAATGAATATGCCTGTGTTAGGAATAATTAAACCTCTGCTAGTTTGAATTTGTTATTTACATTACCGGCTAATGCTCATCATTTTACCGCACTAGTGACTCGTAGGTGACAATGTGGAGATAGGTTGTTATGTGGATATACTAGTTTACCTCTTGGATTATCGTTAGTATTACAGTAATTAAGAATGTGACTTAATGACAACAACCTCCTCCGTCGACTGGATCGAGTCATAGTGTCACCTATCCGGACTTACCCGTGCAGCCACATTTGCCGGTATGGGACGGCCCTAGCTTGGTCTATTATCTTGCCTCTTGTCGGTACCACCAAATAGGGAGGGTTATGCGTACGTGCTGCCCTGATCAGGTAGACGACGATAATCCTGTGAGCCCAGTTTAGTTATATGGATCCAGGTCCCCGTTTGGGACAGTTTTGGCCACGACGGTGGCAGGTGTCATGGGGTGACACAGGGGCCACCCAGGACATGACCCTGGGAGGGTATGATTGTCGGTGGGACCGTAAGAGTGCCAGGCAATAGATCGGTTTTGTTGGAGCAGCACTGGTCCACCCGAATGGGAACATGTACTAAAGTACGAGGCCAGGCGCTCCATGGTGTGGGTAAAGTGCACAACCTCTGCAGAGAGTAAATCTATTCGAATAGCCGCGTCCTCGGTCATGGATAGTTCGTATAGGCCCCTATTTGGTCTGTGTCGAGTCTGGAGGAACAAACTATATAATGTTATTGCTAAAACTGAACCAGAGAATGGTAAGGTTTGTCAGACCTACAGTACAGATGCATGGACATCGGATGATGTCAGAGATGTGAATGTTAGCCAGGCGATGGCTATGAGATGAGCGGTTGGAGGACCGCCAAGTTTGGATCGGACTTGAATCGTGAGAATATTCAGAGTATGGATTGTTTACTTGTTATGCTTTACCCTACTCTAGTAGTTATCTTGCTAGATAATTCCGTTATGACATGATCAGTAGTAATGATGCTAGTAATGACATGATGATTAATGCTGCTAGATGTTTAATCTTGCTAGATAATCCCATCATAACATGATAGTTAATATTGTTAAGATAACAAATGCATGCTTGAATGCCATGGATAGCTTTGCTTGGTGTATATGTTGGATTGGTTTGCTTGCGAGTACATTCAAAAGTACTTAGCGGCCTTCAATGTGGCCAGGTTCACCTAAGGATTCGACGTCCACTAGCGTGGACCGGAGTGTTCGCGGGCTAGAAGAGTAACCCAGTCAGATCCCTGTGGATTGGAGCCGCACCACGACCCTGCTGCCTTAGATAGAGCTTTTCCGCTGCCATCACCCTTGTATATACCATGTAAGACTTATATATCCATTAATAGAAATGTCTGTGTTCATGATACTTGTTGTAAAAGCGCATGCCAGAGTGATTTTCCTGGGCTGGTATGTGCGGCGACCGTCTGACTACAGTGGTATTCAGGCGGGGTGCCACAACGGATGGTATCAGAGCCAGGCTGACTGTAGGTTACCCTAGCCAGATTTCATTACATCTTGATCAGTAGAAAGCCCAGATGGATTTCAGCCATCTTTGCCAGACTGGCACGGCTACTATTGATCATAAGGCAACCCCTTAGGATTTTGGTTCCATCAGACTCCAACTCTCGTGGCCTTTGCCTCCGGTGGGAAATGTCCGTACCAGGCAACGACCCGTGAGCCCTTAACCCCTAGGTAAACCAGATATCCCCACCTTGCTTGCTAACCATGGCATTTCTCTTCTCAAATCTAGTTTCCTTTGGGAAACACTTATAAATTCCATCTCTCCCCGACAACCCTAGGATCGTTGACTAAGCCACTCTGGCTATGGCCGTGCGTCGAGTTGGATGTTCCCTAAGGAAGTAGTAGGTGCTTGGCCCAAATTGCTACCAGGAGCATTGTGTGGTTTTGCTTCTAAGTCCTTAGAGGTGCATTGAGTGCGCTATATTAGTTATACTAGTGGATCTTCGGCCACATGAGTAAGGTCCGAAAAATTTGAACTTTGTTTGCTTTTTGTTTTTCGCGGTTTGCTTCTTTTGCCGGTTCCGTTCTTTCGCTCCGACTGGATCCATCCGCAAGTGCTGTCAAGAAGACCAGCATACCACTTGGATACTACCCAATAGTCCAAACTCAAATGATTCAAGTCAACCATAAGATATTCAGAACAGCAACCCCAGAGCTGCCAAGAAGGAAAGAATGTGTCAGAAGCAGACTCTGAGTGCAACCGACAAGGCCGGATTATACCTGCAAGAGTTTGCCTTAGAACAGATCACAATTGAGAAGAAGTTAGATGAGTTATCAGCAATGGACATCAGATGGGACAAATTATTCCATCCTCGGCACAAGGATTACTTTGGTCAGTGGAGTGAACCTTGAGTCTTTCTCAATGGACTCAAGAATCATTTATTACCCACCGAAGACATATTTCAAGGATGTGAATGTGTCGAGAGCAACAACAAAACTCTGGTTTACAAGAAATATGGATAAGCTCCCGACTGCCCGGAATCAATGAGAATTTCAGGTTCTGCCAAATTGAGTGGAATTATCCGTCAACTGCTCACTACCAGCAACACGTGGTTTGAATGCAAAGGGTATTCCGAATTAATTACCAACATGAAGTCTGCATTAGTTGTGCAACCTTTACAACAACAATGAGCCGACCAGCAGAAGGACAAGTTGTGTGCATGACCGGCAATATATCTTCAGTCAAGGTATGGCCTATACCAAGTTTTGGCTCTGCTATGGGTAAATTCCGGATATCTCAGAAGGAAGCCAGAACCGGCCACAGGTCCGACTGCGGATCATAGTGCAAGGCTTCTGGTACAAGGAACCCAACCTTCCTCCGTAAGCTATCGGAAGGAGCTTACGACGCAAGACTCCCAACCTTTCTCGCTACACCCCTTGGTGAGAAAAACCTTCTGGGGTACGGCACTCCCAATCTTCCTCAGCAAGCTGTCGCGAAAAGCTTCCAGCATAAGGCATCTGACCTTCCACAGTAAGCCACATGAGGGAAAGCTTCTGAGGTACGATACCCAGCCTTCTTCGGCACGCTACCTTGACGGAAGCTTATAGCATAAGGAATTCAGCCTTCTTCAACACGCCATCAACAATCTTGTCAGAAGCCCGAACTAGTCTGGACACACGTCCGCCTCAGAACTCGGTGGTTATACAAATATTTATCCTACTTTGCATATGTTGTGAGCATGCAGTCCAGGGGATCAGTTCATGCGAGCCACTCGTACACGGGAATGACTGTGCTCAAGAGAAACGTCGGCCCCATATTTCAACGAAGGTTGTGAACACAGCAATACCTACGAGATATGCAAGAGTAAATTGTGAATACAAGCCCAACAAGCTGGGATATGACCAAGGAGCCATGATGGTAGGTCATGACAAGTTCCCCAAAAGGAACCCTCAAGAACAAGGAAGTTTTGGATAAACAACCTCCGTGACGGTCGACAAGATACAGCTTCACTGACAGAGTGATATTGCCAGTCCTTATCAGGCTCTTGCATATGCGGCCACAACAATGCAGCCAGCATGCCATACTCATCATGAATACGGGCCATCAACCAAGATAAGAGGCTATGCTCCGAAGAATGCACGGAATGATAGCCCTACTATGTCAGCTCAGTGAGGACCACAGAGGCTATATATGGTAGCGCCACCTCGGAGATTACCGTCTATGATTACTTTGTGATCATGCCCGACATTCCAGTTGGGAACCTCCTGAGAACGAAGTCAGAATGCAAGAGACAGGAAGGAAGCATCCGTATGAAAACCACAGCCAGATTGAGCATTCTGACAAGGCAAAAAGAGAGCCACTCCTAGCCACTCCAGGCCACACGAGCACGTGAGTCCGGTACCCAGAAAGAATGGCTCACCCTTGGCAGTCAGTGTACGAAGTATCGCAATAAAACCTGAAGCAGCTAGTCCCAGGCCATGGAAACCAGACTATTTGTCGATACTCGGAGCTACCCACCAACCCCAGCCAACGAACTACCAGCACAAATGGTTTGCCTGACAGGAAAGAGAAGGATTCAATGCAGCCATCTGAAAAAGACAGCACCTGAGCCATCAGAAGAGGCAGTTAGAAGGTCAGTAAACAAATGAAGACAAGACAGCTGATGGATCCAAGTCGCACACAGGTAAGTCCCCTTCCCCGGGAGGTAAGAACGGAAATCTTGAGGACGAGATTTTCTTAAGGAGGGTAGGTTTGTGACACCCTGGTTTTCGCTCCTTGTTTTTTTTTCCTTTGCGGGATTTGACTCCCGTCTTTTTTCGATGTTCTTGGATTTTCTCTCGCTCTTGGGTATATGAAGATGGTCGTTTAGCCTTGCCTTCCCTATTCAACCAGATATTCTCTCTAGACCAACCCTATCACCCAAAAATTATTCTCCGGACTTTGCCACCGAAACCCTACTCTCCGGTTTACTGGAAGGGAAACCCTAATTCCTCCCGTTACAAAGGAACCCCAATCTCCTTTGATCTATTGCCTCCCAAACTTTTCCCAGTGATCATCCCACATCTATAAACCCTGGATATGCAAAAATATTGCCAAGTCATTTGCAATATTTTTCATTTAAAATTAATTCCTTTTTCTGCCAGTTAAAGGAATTAAATCCAGGAAAATATCTATCCATCTCCAAAGTTCATGAAAACTTGTGGAGATATTCTTTGTGATCATATTGAGCTCCCATAAAAATATTGGCCATAATTAGATAAGGGAAATTGCCTTTTCCTATTTAAAGCCAATATTGCACCTTGGGCACTTTCCAAAGGAGCTACTATTTTGGTAGCCAGGAAAAATCCCAAATAATTTGTGGAGCTTCTCCTATCCATATCTTCACCATTTCCATCAAGATCCCAAGTTCCATAGATCAAATTTTGAGAGCATCATCCAATTCTTGTTTCTGGATTTATTTTGAGATTCTGAAGCAACTATATTTTATATTTCTTCACAAATTCTCAAATTAATCCATGACCTCACATTCCCTATATTATGTGAGTATGAAAAAATTCACATTGTTTCATCTAGCCAATTTCTCTCAAAAAATCCATCTAGTTTCTGTCCAGATCCAAGCTCTGTGAAGGAAGTACCACTTTGGCATTTCCAATTGAGCTGAAATTTTTTACAGTACCTTCATATTTACAAATCATCACTTTCCACAAAAATTCAGCTCATTCCACCAAGCCATATGAGTACAGCTTCAAGGTCAAGTTTCTGGACCAGATTATGCTTTGTGAAGGAAGTGTATGCAAAACTTGTCCAAATGGGCTCAAATTTTTCAAGAACCTAGTCATTCCTAATACATTTCCATGTGACAACTTTTCTAGCTCATTGGCCCCTCTGTTTGACCACAACTTCCTCCCCAAGTTTCTGTCCAAAAACTTTTCTGGATCCTCCCGGACACTCTAGAGCAATCCTGGTCCATCCAATGACCCATCTCATCTATATGAACAATGCCTTCCGTGTTTGACAAGATTTGGCACCCAGAGGAGGGCCAGAACACGACATGCCTATGGTGACCGCGTGAGCTGCACGCAGAAACTTTGCACCGCGTGTTCGTCGCGTCGGGCAGGCCAGCTCAGGCCGCCGTAGTTTGTCCATTCATGCCGACCTGACTCCCCGTCGTCCACTTCCTCCTCTCGGGTCATTTCCGCCTCCGTCTCCTTCCTCGCCGCGCCGCGACGAGCGCCGCAGTATGCCACTGCCGCCCGTGATCCGCCGTCATCGTCTTCCTCTGTCTTCTTCCTCCCCAAGTTCTCCCGAAGCTGCTGCTGGCTTCTCCACCCTCCCAGAAACCTTGCCGACATCGCCATCTCCCTCCGCGTGTCCCCGAGCTCCAGTGAGCCGATAAGAATGCCGGCGGCCGAGCTTATCACCTCCCCTCCCCGCGGATATAAGTAGCCCTCCCCCGAGCCTCCCGACCTCACCACCAGCTCCCTCTCTCTCCCATAGTCCCCCTCGACCCCTCTACCCATCGCCGGAGGATCCCCTGCCCTCATACGGCCGCCATGGCCGCCGATGACCCCCGCTCAAATTCGGTCACCTCGACCTCACCCTCTCCACCCTACCATCCCAGGAACCCTCCCTAGTCGTCGCGAGGCCGATCCCCTCGCTCCATTTTGCTCCAGGACGACCATGGCGTCGGTTGCATCTTCTCCGGCGCCGACCGCCGCGGGAGTCGAAGCTCTGCTCGCCTCCGGTGTCTCCGGTAGCCGTGCGATAGCTCACCCGACGCGGCTCACTCTCCTGAGCACACCGGTAGGCTGGGCATCGCGAATGGCGGCCCACAGCGCCGGCGGTCGCCGTCGAGACCCCGACCTCCCTCGGCCAGGCAGATGCGCGAGGAGAACAACGACCTGGTCAGCGGGGCCCCCTCGTCAGCGTCACGCGCTCCCTCCATTTTTTTTAAAGAGGGCAGCCGCAGGTGGGCCGGCCCAGTAAGCAGCAGCAGCTGCGCGGCTCGGCTGGCGCTCGGGCTCTAGCCACTTTTGGCCCGAATCGGCCCAGCTACACAGTCCCCTTTATTCTTTTTCGCTGGAATTCTGGGAAGGACCCAGAAGTAAATATTATATTTACAGAAAGGTCCTTCTACTTCATTCACTCATATCTTTTCATCCGTGACCCTGAATCAGATGAATCCAAAGCCCACTTCTTCAGTTCATCGAGCCCATTCCGATGACATCACTTTCACCATGTTGACACATTCTGAAAATGACCATTTTGCCCCTGCCCTTTATTCAGCCCTCCAAGAGGGAACCCTTTCCGGCGAATTTTCCGCGAGGTGCTCGCGCTTCTTCCGGAGTATTCCTTCACCCCCCCCCCCCCCCAGGCAAGCCGACCATCTGATATATGCCCTGAAGCATTGCTCTGTGTTATTCTTGTGTGTTTAATTAATGAATATGCCTGTATTAGGAATAATTAAACCCCTGCTAGTTTGAATTTGCTATTTACATTACCGGCTAATGCTCATCATTTTACCGCACTAGTGACTCGTAGGTGACAATGTGGAGATAGGTTGTTATGTGGATATACTAGTTTACCTCTTGGATTAGCGTTAGTATTACAGTAATTAAGAATGTGACTTAATGACAACAACCTCCTCCGTCGACTGGATCGAGTCATAGTGTCACCTATCCGGACTTACCCGTGCAGCCACATTTGCCGGTATGGGACGGCCCTAGCTTGGTCTATTGTCTTGCCTCTTGTCGGTACCACCAAATAGGGAGGGTTATGCGTACGTGCTGCCCTGATCAGGTAGACGACGATAATCCTGTGAGCCCAGTTTAGTTATATGGATCCAGGTCCCCGTTTGGGACAGTTTTGGCCACAACGGTGGCAGGTGTCACGGGGTGACACAGGGGCCACCCAGGACATGACCCTCGGAGGGTATGATTGTCGGTGGGACCGTAAGAGTGCCAAGCAATAGATCGGTTTTGTTGGAGCAGCACTGGTCCACCCGAATGGGAACATGTACTAAAGTACGAGGCCAGGCGCTCCATGGTGTGGGTAAAGTGTGCAACCTCTGCAGAGTGTAAATCTATTCGAATAGCCGCGTCCTCGGTCATGGACAGTTCGTATAGGCCCCTATTTGGTCTGTGTCGAGTCTGGAGGAACAAACTATATAATGTTATTGCTAAAACTGAACCAGAGAATGGTAAGGTTTGTCAGACCTGCAGTACAGATGCATGGACATCGGATGATGTCAGAGATGTGAATGTTAGCCAGGCGATGGCTATGAGATGAGCGGTTGGAGGACCGCAAAGTTTGGATCGGACTTGAATCGTGAGAATATTCAGAGTATGGATTGTTTACTTGTTATGCTTTACCCTACTCTAGTAGTTATCTTGCTAGATAATTCCGTTATGACATGATCAATAGTAATGATGCTAGTAATGACATGATGATTAATGCTGCTAGATGTTTAATCTTGTTAGATAATCCTATCATAACATGATAGTTAATACTGTTAAGATAACAAATGCATGCTTGAATGCCATGGATGGCTTTGCTTGGTGTATATGTTGGATTGGTTTGCTTGCGAGTACATTCAAAAGTACTCAGCGGCCTTCAATGTGGCCAGGTTCACCTAAGGATTCGACGTCCACTAGCGTGGAGCCGGAGTGTTCGTGGGCTAGAAGAGTAACCCTGTCAGATCCCTGTGGATTGGAGCCGCACCAAGACCCTGCTGCCTTAGCTAGAGCTTTTCCGCTGCCATCACCCTTGTATATACCATGTAAGACTTATATATCCATTAATAGAAATGTTTGTGTTCATGATACTTGTTGTAAAAGCGCATGCCAGAGTGATTTTCCTGGGCTGGTATGTGCGGCGACCGTCTGACTACAATGGTATTCAGGCGGGGTGCCACAGGAGTTGATGGAAATGACACCCATCGTCCCTGGCATTTTCAACATGTTGTAAGCATAGTGAGATGCTGCCATGAATTTTGCCAAAGCTGGGCGGCCAAGAATTCCATTATACGGCAAGGGGATCTTGAGAACACCAAATACAATCCTTTCTGTTCTGTAGTTCAATTCCCCGCCAAACATTACCGGCAACGTGATCTTTCCCTTGGGCTGGCTTCTTCCTGGGTTTACTCCTTGAAAAGTGCATGTCTTCTCGAGCTCCTCATCGGGAATCTGCAGCCTCTTGATTACCTCTGGAGAAATCAAGTTCAGGCCGGCCCCACCGTCAACTAACATTTTTGTGACCTGGAGGTTGCGAATTGTTGGTGAAACCAACAACGGCAAACACCCAACCGCGGTTGTGCGATCAGGGTGGTCCTCGGCATCGAAAATGATAGGCGTGTGTGACCATTTGAGTGGCTTTTGAGAGCCCATTGCCGGTTTTGCCGCATTGACTTCACGCGCCCACTACTTAAGTTGGCGGTGAGAGGAGTGCAAAGATGCACCTCCGTCAACGCACATGGCCTCGGTTGCCTTCTGGAATTCATGTTCACTGGACTCCCCGTCGTCCTCTTCTTCTTCACTTCCATCATCTTCCTCTTTCTTTTCAAGGCCTCTAGAAGGTTTCTCTTTCTACTGCTTGGCCTTGCCGCAACGGCTCCTCGACCACCACGGCCCTTTTTGCCAAACCCACCGGCACCGTCTTGACCCTTCTCTTTGTCACGTTTCTCATACCCAGCCTTCTGTTTCTCAACAAGGTGCTCGACTTGTCGGCACTCTTGGAGATCATGGCCCTTGGTGCGGTGAATCTTGCAGTACGGCCCATCAGATTTGCCAGCCTTCTCGTTTGCTGTGGCACCCCGGCTCAGAGTCACCGGAGCACCCCGTATTCCATCCCAGAGATCAAGTCTTCTGGAATACGGCACTGCTTGGCATAGAACAAATCAGCTCTTTATTATAAATAGTTGGGGTACAAGGGTTTGAAGTATTACAACGGGTTGCCTCAGCAAAGCTACCCTTGCTATGATAGTTTCTATGCTAGCAGCGGCTCGAATCCTAGCAGCAGAATTATAGCATCAAAATGGACTCCACTCCGCAGGGACTCTGGCTGGGACACATCCTAGCTCGCAACTCGAACGCCTCCACTATGCAAACATGGCAGCACCTGCAAACTGGCATGATACGCCAGGTGAGTACTTTGAATGTACTCGCAAGCTCGCAACAATCAAGAGCACCAAGGCATAACAATGTCATAGCAATCATGATTAAATCAGATTAAATGCTACTAAAAGGGTGGAAGAAAATAATAACACATTGTTGCTACAACTATCAATCTTGTTACTACTACGGAACCACTCTGCCCTGAGCCATATGATTGAACCACTTACTTTCGTGTCCAACTCATGGTCACCTTGAGAGCCTATGACAATCATCTCTGATAATCATCCTTAACAGTTACCAGCGGTCCTCAACAATCGGTCTCCTATCCATACTGAGACGAGTTCTTCCATCATTAACACGGCGTTCCCTCATTGGTGTTGATCAGACAGTGTGACTTAGTACGAATTGTGTCCAATACCATGGACTCGGCTATTCGAATAGATTCTTACACTCTGCAGAGGTTGCGCACTTTCCCCATACTATGGAGTTCCTGGTCCCGTACCTCGGTACACTTCCCTTCCGGGTGGACCGGTGCTGCTCCAACGAAACTTGCCTAACCCGTGACCCTCCATCGTACCACCGACAATCATCCTCTCCTGGAGTCCTGCCCTGGGTGGCCCCTGTGTTACTCTTGACACCTGCCACCGTCGTGGCCAACAAATTGTCCCAAATGGGGACCTGAGCTCAAAAACCAAACTGGGCTCACAAGGTTATCGTCGTCTACCTGATCAGGGCAGCATGCACGCATAACCCTCCCTCTTTGGTGGTACCGATAAAAGAGCACGATGTTAGACCAAGCCAAGGCCGTCCCATTCCTGCAGGTGTGGCTGCACTGGAAAGTTCGGTTCAGTGGCACTTGATCAACGTTGAAGGATTTTATCCCCGAGTAATCATAGTCATCACAGACACTCCGATATACAAGTGATCCAAGTTACCACAATAACCAACTAGAAATCCAGTAAGCAACATGATCAACTTCTACTACTGATCCCATATATGCGGTACCGAAGGTATCACAAAATAATCATAGACAGTAATCTCTTAATCCATCCGTGTCATATCAACTTCAAACTTGTAATCCACTGATAACTATAATCTCATCATCAACATGACAGTAGCCTACTCAAGATCTCCAATATATTGCATGAATTAATCCAATCATAAATAATTCATACTTGGCATTAAAATAATTATTTAAACTATGATATTGCAATGCAATTATGCAAATGAGAGTTGTGGCTTGCCTTGCACCAATAGAGTGTGGGAGTACTCCTGGTCTTCACCAACTAGGCAAAACAAATCTGAACAACATTTTTGAAAACATTTTCAAATACCACATAAAGCATTTTCTTTTGACCATAAATTCTAGACAGCAGAGAAAAATACCAAATTTTTACAGCAACTAGAGGAGCTCATAAGAAAAATAATGCAAAAAGAATGAACTCATTTGGACTTATGGTTTAAAAGTTATAGCTGGTCAAAGTTCAGTCAAACTTCTGGAATTATTTGAATTAAACAGAAAAACAAAAAATCCCAGGGAGGGCCACGTCGAAGGCGTAAACCAGCCGGGCGTCTCCACTTACATACCAGTTCGGGCGCACGTGGAGTCGCCGATAGGTGGGGCCCGCTTGCCAGGTTTGAACAGGGAAAGAGAGGGAACAGAGAGCGGCGGCTCACCGGCGAGGGTTGCCGGCGATAGCGACGGCGGCGAGCTTTGGGGACGGCGGGGATGGATCGGGCGGACACCGGTGAGCATGCCCATACCCGTATCTCGTCGGGAGATGGCCGTACAGCGTCGCCCCCTTCGTCTCAGGCGGCGGCGAGCTTCGGGTGGCGATCGATCCGGCGACTCCGGCGAGTACTCGGGCGGAAGAAGAGCTGGGGAAGGTCAGTGGAGCTTCACAAGCTCACTGGTGGTCTCGGGTAGGCCTGGGGTGGGCAGAGGTGAGCGGACAGAGCTGGGGCAGAGTGGCGGAGCCCTTCGCCGGAGACGGAGAAGGAGGGCTCTCCGGCCTGCCCTGGCTCTGCTGGTGGCGATTGAGAGGGAGAGGAGTGCAGTGGTGAGGGATGGAGAGGCCGGGAGGGCCTTTTATAGGTGAGCGGAGGGTGGCCGAGCCGCTCGGCGCCGCAGACACGTCGCCGGAGCGGGTACGGTGAGGTGGCCGTCGTGGAGCGAGGTGAAGCGACGAGAGAGGTCAGGGGAGTTAAGCGCAAGGCGACGGCTCGCCGGGAAGCTGCCAGCCAACTCACCCCGTACGGTCACTGTGCCGCCCGTGCGCGCACTTGGCCATGTGCGGCGGCGAGCCTCGCCGGAGGGGGTAGAAGGGTCCAGGCTGGCCAGGTGGACGACGGCGATGACGTCGGCATACTGGGACAAAGAGAGGCATCGAGAGGTGACCGGAGCGAGTGTGTCCGACGCGGGCGACGTGCAGAGCACGGTTTTGGCTCGGCCAGACACATGGTCACCACATGCACTGGCGCACGCGGCGCGCTCTGGCCTGCCCGGTCATGTCCATGCGATAGTCCCTCCTTCCAGAGGCCTCTCGGTGCAGTTGGTTTGGCAAGAGGTGGTCTGAACAGCTGGATAGGTTCCATGAAAGTTTCTGGACAGCAACTTGTGCAGCAAGTTGAGGTAAAATGGCTAGGGCTTTGGGAGTGATAGTTTGCCATGTTAAAGTGTAGTAGGAAGGTGCATATGCTGGGAAAAATTCAGACCAAATGGGCAAGTGTAGAGCATAGTTGCTTCACAACTGCTCCTTTGATCCAGAAATCTTGCAGAGGATGTTGCACTCACTTGGATGGGTTCCTAGATTTGAAACTTGGTATTTGTGGGTGATTTTGAGATGCCAACATGCTATAAAAATTTCAGTCCAATTGGGTTAGTGTACAGGGTACTTCCTTCACAACACTTCCCATTGGACAGAAATTTGGAGGAATTTTATAGAGAAATTGGCTGAATGAAATGATCCAAAAATTGGTGTAGACTGATTATATAGGTAGAAGAATGTCCTGGATTAATTTCAGAATTTTTGAAGCAATATAAAATATAGTTGCCTCACAAACTGAAATTATGACCAGAATCAAAGGTTGGATGCTATGCTCACCATGAGGAGTAAATCTTGAATATTTTCACATATCCAAGGTTCACATGGTGCAAAGGATTTATGAGAATTTTCTTGGGATTTTTGGAAGAACAGAAATATGGGTTGCTTCATAACCTAGAGCTCAAAGGGTTATTCCTTTAATGGAAAAAAGGAATATTAAATGGGGAAAAGATTGGGATTGAGCAAGAATGGAAGTGACATGACTTGAGAGAAGTTTTTGAGAGCCTGAGCCACTTGGGAAAGAAAATCGAGAAATTATTCCCAAGTTTTAAGTCCATAGAGCCATTCAGAAACAAAGCCAAGCCAAATTCCAAATTAAATTTTGAAAAGAAAAGCTGAGAAAAATCAGGGTGTCACAAACCTACCCCCCTTAGAATAAATCTCGTCCTCGAGATTTGGTTGCTCAGGGAACTGGTATGAACATTCTGCCTTTAAGGAAAACCGGTTCCAACTCAGGTGTCCTTTTTCTTGGTATAATGTTTTCCCACGAATCTCATGGGACCTGACTTTCTTACTCTGGGGTGGTTTGCTTTACCGCACTCACATTCTGATAGATCTTTCCTCACACATCCAACATTATGTTGATTTCACTCTTACCAGGTCTGTTGGTTCATCTGGCATATTTTCCCTGACTGGAATAAGTCACCTTCCCAAAAGTCTGGAAGTGATGTTTGATGAACATGTCCTGCTCCCGTCTGGTACCGATAAGGATTATGAACAACTTTCCTTAGTGGACACAACCCAATCGGTTATTGTATCGAGTTACAATGCTGAGAATCACCATGTTTTTCCTGGTGAGATCTGACTGCTTGCAGGCTAGCTGAATTCTCTGAGCTGACCGTTTTGTCTCTATTCTGTATTGACGATTTGGCTGTTGTTCGTCATGTCCAAAGGAATAATACCTTATAGCAATACCTGGACTAACGGTGGTCTTGGCAGAATAACCTTACTCATGACAGGGGAGTGCATGCGTGGGCATTTGATCCGAAGTTGTTGTATAGCACTGCAAGTGCCCATCCTGTCGAGATATCCATAAGTCTTGCGATGCATGATATGAATGTAGAGCGAAGTGGACCACTGGGAGGGGTATTCATGATGATTGATACGAAATCAGCCCATCTTAGGTACGTATCATGTGGTTCCTGTAACGATCATCACGCCTACATCTTTAGTCTTGCTCTTCTTTATTGTTCTCTTTCTGGATTCCTTTGCCACAGGAAATTGGTCACGTATCCTCAACCCTTCATATAACCATGGGTGTTATCAGGTGCAATATTCCGGCAAGCATGTCTTGTCCTTAACCTAGTATAGTCACACTTATCTGACAAGCTTTTCATCTCACAAGCTGTAGTGGTAAGGCATTGGTCCTCCGAACTCCTCGCATGAAATCGGCAAATAAACCAGTGGCCACCAGAACGGTCTTTACAACTCAGATCTGGGACTTTTACTGGAGTAATTCAACCATGGCTCAAGACGGCTGAAAAGCAGCTCAGAGCATGAGACCATGTTGATAAAAAGAATGTAGCGGCTCCCTAAGACGGCCGAAGAACAGCTCCGAACATCAAGTCACCGCTACCAAAAGAAATTCAACAGCTTCCTGAGACGGCCAAAGAACAGCTCAGAACACAGGACAGTTGTTGAAAAGGGAAAAAAATATAATGTCGGCATCCACCCTGAACGGCCGAAAAAAATAGCTCAGTACACAGGCGTGGTGCCGTTTCCAAGGAAAAGCAAGCAAGGGTTCATCGGAACCGTATACCAAGTTCATAAGTGCCTTGGTATCTACTGCCCAAATTGCTGTTCTAAATTGTCTTGCTTCATAGCTTGTAAGTCCTCCCAACATGCTGATGGGTATACCAGCGTTCGTTCACTTGCATAGCTTATGCAGGTGTTGGATCCTTACCTCCCTTTGGTAGTCCGGCTCAAACATAGTTTCTTTCGTACGAGTGTCTGACATTACCCGGGCAACATTCCACCATGTATATAGAAACATGTATAGCTGAATATCTAATTCTCCGAGGCAAATCTTGGTGTCCTGAATAGCTCATATTTCTGACCGAACAATTATGGCTTAGCTTCTGCCAATACACCGTGTACTAACTTATACCAATGCTGCCATCTGTTTGTGGTACCGTGCTGAAGAAGATTGGATAGCTTGTGGTGGAAGCCATCATGTGTCGTGCTGAGAAAGACTGGGTAACTTGCGCTCAAAGCTTCTGCCAGACTAGCGTGCTGAAGAAGGCTGGGTAGCGTTCCCCAGAAGTTTTCCCTCCTGGTTACTTGTCGATGAAGATTATGCACCGTATGCTGGAAGTTTTCCCACGGTAGTTTCCAAAGAAGACAGGGTATCTTGTGCTGGAAGCCCTCCATGTATCGTACTGAGGAAGACTTGAAGAGCCTTGCCCCATAAGTTTCTCCGGTGGCGTGCGGAGAACAACTAGATTGCTTATACCAAAAGTTTCTTACTGTGCTTTGCTGCTATGCATATATATCCTCGCAACTCCACTTGTTTGTTTCCTGTGGAAGAGTTGATCGACTATCCTTCTTGAATTCCAGCTTGTACTATCAACATATCATTAGCCTTGCACACCACTAGTCTTCCTGCTTGCTTAAATATTACTGCTGATTGCATTGCCGATGTAAACTCAACACTAATAATCGGTTCAGAGTACTATTTGCTTCCAACCAAACGTTTCCCCTGGCAATACGATCCTGAGAATTTCATACTGCTCAACTTAACCTCCTAGTAATGACAATCCTCATTATTTCTTCATGTCATGTCCGTGCGATAGTCCCTCCTTCCAGAGGCCTCTCGGTGCAGTTGGTTTGGCAAGAGGTGGTCTCAATAGCTGGATAGGTTCCATGAAAGTTTCTGGACAGCAACTTGTGCAGCAAGTTGAGGTAAAATGGCTAGGCCTTTGGAAGTGATAGTTTTCCATGTTAAAGTGTAGTAGGAAGGTGCATATGCTGGGGAAAATTCAGACCAAATGGGCAAGTGTAGAGCATAGTTGCTTCACAACTGCTCCTTTGATCCAGAAATCTTGCAGAGGATGTTGCACTCATTTGGATGGGTTCCTAGAGTTGAAACTTGGTATTTGTGGGTGATTTGGAGATGCCAACATGCTATAAAAATGTCAGTCCAATTGGGTTAGTGTACAGGGTACTTCATTCACAACACTTCCCACTGGACAGAAATTTGGAGGAATTTTATAGAGAAATTGGCTGAATAAAATGATCCAAAAATTGGTGTAGACTGATCATATAGGTAGAAGAATGTCCTAGATTAATTTCAGAATTTTTGAAGCAATATAAAATATAGTTGCCTCACAAACTGAAATTATGACCAGAATCAAAGGTTGGATGCTATGCTCACCATGAGGGGTAAATCTTGAATATTTTCACATATCCAAGGTTCACATGGTGCAAAGGATTTATGAGAATTTTCTTGGGATTTTTGGAAGAACAGAAATATGGGTTGCTTCACAACCTAGAGCTCAAAGGGTTATTCCTTTAATGGAAAAAAGGAATATTAAATGGAGAAAAGATTGGGATTGAGCAAGAATGGAAGTGACATGACTTGAGAGAAGTTTTTGAGAGCCTGAGTCACTTGGGAAGGAAAATCAAGAAATTATTCCCAAGTTTTAAGTCCATGGAGCCATTCAGAAACAAAGCCAAGCCAAATTCCAAATTAAATTTTGAAAACAAAAGCTGAGAAAAATCAGGTGTCACATTTGCCCCCGCCTCCTGGCAAGCGGCGCTTATAGCCGCCTCCTTGCCAGAGTTCTCAGTCTTAGCCGTCTTGGCGGACTCAGAGTTGCCGGAGCCCTCGACAGCCATAACAGGTTTTCCTTTGCGCTTCATGTTGCACTTTCGGCCCTTCTTCCTCGGGGTGGCAGCATTGTCGTCCTCGGAATCTACCTCGGCACCAGCGTCCTCCCCAGGAAGCCTTCTTCCTTCCTCAGTGCGTGCACATTTATCCGCCAACGTATAGAGCTCTTTGACGGTTTTGGGTAGCTTGACGTTCATCTTCTCCCGCATCCTCCGATTGCGCACATTCGTGTGAAAGGCGACAATGACGGCTGCAGGGTGCACATCCGGAATGTTACGGTGCACACGGATGAACCTCTGGATGTACTAGCGCAAAGTTTCTCCATCTCTTTGTGGGATCAGCTGCAGGTCGCTGGGCTGTCCAGGGGCCTTGTGGCCTTCGGTAAAGGCACCAACAAACTCATTACAGAGATCTGCTCACGAAGAAATGGAGTTCTCCGGCAAGTTCATCAGCCAAGATCTCACGTTGGGCTTCAGTACCAACGGAAAGTAGTTGGCGAGGATTTTCTCATCTCTTCCCCCGGTAGCTTGCACGGCAATTGTGTAGATGCCTAGAAATTCTGCCGGGTTCAACTTGCCGTCATACTTCTCTCGTACTTCTGGCTTGAAGGCCCGGACGGACGGCCATCAGACTTGCCGCAGCTCAAAGGTGAAGGCAGGACACCCAACCTCGTAAGGTAGATATCCGCCAACCCCTGGCGCAGGCTCATCAACAATGGGGCCGTTGCGCGCATCGGATTGACAGCGCGCCTCCCGGCGCCGTTCAATGGTGGTGCGGGCGTCTTCTGCCCGCCTGTCTTGCAGCACTTGCCGCTGGTCGTGCCGCGCTCGCGGATCCGAAAAGGCCATCGACATCTCGTCGGGCTCAAAAGACCGTTGAGCTTATCGCGGTTGTTGGCGTTGCTGCTGTTGAGACTGTTGCCGCTGGGGTGATTGCACCGTTAGCGCAGCACCGTCAACGCGGTCACCAGTTGGAGCTACTGGTGCTGTTTGCGGACGCCGTGAGGGCTCCGCTTGCTGTTATTTGCTGGCCTCGGCAAACCCAATCAAGCTTTGGATGGTGTCTCTCCACTCATCCATCTTCTCTACCGCTGGAGGGAAGTTCAGCAGCATCTCGGCTCGCACCATTGCTTCCGCTATTGTGGCTAGCATGGCCGGAAGCGAAGAGCGCGATGTTGCTCTACTCCTGGCAGAGCCAGTAGGAGCGCCATCCACTACACCATGACACCACAATAGCGACATGCATGTGTCGGTATAAATGTACAATAACAACAGATTATTTGTCCACAAGAACGTCGACACATCAATTGTCAGGGTTGCTTGAGACTTCCGATGGTCTATCTGTCGGCAATGCATAATGGTTCACGGACGTACAATGTGTCGGTATTTATTTCTTTAGTGTTAGATGGTGTGTCGGTGTAGCTTTGTGATAGAAAAAGTGTCGGCATAGGTTAGATCTGGCCCACCAGTTCGGAGCCGCGTGGGGCAAGCCGGGCGCGAGACACACGAAAACTCCAATTTTTGGCCCAAGCCTCCCAGCCACCCACTCCCCCAAGAGAACCCCCCACATCTTATCCCTCTCGTGCGCCACACACTCCCACCTAAACCTAGGTCACAACTCACAAGCCGCCGCCGCCGCCTGAACCGTCGGTCGATTTGCTCGCGCCGCGCCCTCTCCCATCACCGGCGGCGCTTCTCGAACCTGCCATCTAGCCTGCGGTGCCGCCCCGCTGTCCAACCTGATATGCCGCCTCATCGCCCACATCAGAGGATCCCCTCTACCGCCCACAACCGAGGAGCCGCTCCGCCAAACATCCGCGGAGGAGCACCTCTACGTCCAGAGCTGCGGAGTCACCCCACCATCCCTTCTTCTGCCACCGGAGATGCCTCTCCGTCACCCCTTTCCTGTCCCACCTCCAAATCCGGTCGCGGCAGGTAAGCTGCATCAGTGATTTTTTTTCCTTTTAAGCTAGTTGGTAGTCCTTGCTTATTATTGTGCCGATTCCTCTCTCCTCTCTCATTTTATATCTTCGTAGATGGCAGCTACTGGACCCTTCTGGCTTTTGCTGCTCATCTCCCTCGTCTTCATCTATTACTTGATTTATCTGAAGGTATGGATTTCCATCTCCCCTTCTGGATGCAGTATTTAAATACAGATGTAAATTGTTTTTATATCTGGTCCCACATAGATCTATCAGTGAGTTCAAATTCATTGCAACTTCTACATCACTTCTCATTGACAGATAGTACTAGTATAACTGTCTAAGATACAGATTCATAGCAACTTCAATGATTCTCTAATTCCATACAACAGTGGTCGCTCCATGATTTTATCTGTTCCTAGAACATTTTGATGGATACATTTTTATCACAGTCAAGCGGCTAACTTTCTGACGAGACCTGAACAGTTGCCTAATATAATTCCGAGGTCTAAATCTCACCATCTTCTGAAACACATACTAGAAAGTGATAAATCATAAAAAAGAGTTTTTAGTTCATGGAGATGTGAGTGAAAATGAGGCAGGGAAATATCAAAAAGAAAGTTGTGGTGGCTCCCGTTCTCAATGTATTCATAAACCAGCAGCATCTCCTTCGCTCACTGTAACCTAACAAGGTTCTTCTGCTGGAGCTGTGCCAATACCAGCAAAACAACATAGTTTGGGTGGTTTGTTAAATGTTGTTGTCACATAAGAGACATTAATAAATTTCAATATCCATTGCTTTGAGCTCACATCTGCGTATGTGTCCTTCACTGTTTGTGTTGTAGGTAGATATATTTTCCTACAACAGTTTGGCTCATTCTTTGTTATTTCCTGATTTTGAACTACCATGACAGGAACCAACTGATAACTCTTTTGTGCCCGTGGATAAGTCCATGTCTTTCCTGGGAGGTGCTTGGCTGATTTGGATCAACCTCTCTAATTTTCTATTGAAGGCAACCCGTTATACTTGTTTAATTTTCCCATTCACCATGAAGGCAACGATTTTTGCACTTCGCAGGCAATAAGGTGTACTGGCCAGTGAGAATTTGCAATGGATCTGGATTCTGGACTACATATCGCTATGCTAAATTGAGGTGTTTATTTTTGTTAGGAGATCTATTATTTAAGGTCGTGCCTCTTGTTACAGTTGAGGCATCTTGCACTATGCATATATGTGATTTTGTTGTACTGTTAGCAATGTGTTCCATTTATTTTATTCCTCTTACATTTATACTAGATACAAGAAAAACAAATGTAAGCTATAAATTTACTTCTTAGATGAACTTGCTATGCCTGGTTGTCTTAATAACATGTGCTACTTAACGACGTTACATCTCATCTCTCATGAATTTGCATTGTAATATTATAAACTAATCAATTTTTAAGGTATTTTTAGCATTGGAATCTTTACTAATGTTACAAATTTAAAATAATTATATTATAGACATCTGAATTGAAAAGACACATTGGTTGTTTCATTTTTTGTTGCTTGCAGAATTTGAACTACCATGACAGGAATTAACCTACAATTCTTATGCGCCCCTTGATAAGGCCATCGATTTCATGGGAGGTGTTTGGCTGCTCTGCTCCTATGATATTAGCAAAAGAAGGGCACATTCTTATATGGTATGCAAGTGTGCTCAACCCCTCTAATTTTCTATTGAAGGCAACCATCTATACTTGTTTAATTCACCTAGCTGCCACAAGGCGACGATTTTTGCTCGTGTTATGCAATAAGGTCCCATGATGTGTCTTGCTTGTCTTATTCTTGATGACAATCATGCTATATGCTGCAACTTCTACTGGAGTTACTAAAAATAGGGCAACTATTGACACATTTAGTAGTTATTATCATGAATATTTGAAGTCACATGTTGTTGTCATGATAGTATATGCAGACAACATGCTATTAGCCCATAGTTGTACTAGAAAAGGAAATAGGGATTTTATATTTATGTGTGGCTCAAAGTAACTGGTGCAACATATATATGAATGTTTAGCTCTGCTTCCAAATATTTTGTAGTACTAACTAAGTGCAGAATTAGAAATTATGTGACATAAGAGATTTGAAAATGATAGACAAATCATCTCCATGACATGCAGAGCAACTAGTTCAGAAATTTTAAATAGCTTTTGCATCTATAACTCCTATCATCTTCAAATGGTGCTAAACTTACAAGGATTGCAAACAGGAAAACAGGAGACATTCCATGCTGATAGATTAGAAAACTTACTGGTGGTCAGCTAGGACAATATCTGTTGAATTAAACTTCCACTCGACTGTCCAGTATATGTAGTCCTTTCTTAAAAGAGATATTTACATGTAAAGCTTATTTCATATGATAAATGGTAAGGAGATGGAGTGATACTATCGGTTTCACTCAAATGTATACGACGGAAGGTAGACACATGTGTTCAGGTTTCGTCTTTTAACCATAGCAGACTGTAACATTTACTGTAAAATTGAGTAGTAATCAGTAATCACTTGGATGGTCTTTTTTATCTCTCAAGATTAGTCAAAGAAAATTCAATACCCATCATATGTGAAAATCTGTGGTGATAAAATAAACATGTCTACAGTCTGATGTAATTTGTTCCCGGAAGTGAAACTTAACAATATCAGTGGTCTCTTATTTGTTCTACTTTTTGGATTCCCTTTCCTTGTACTTCTCAGAAAATAAAGAAGTCATGCGTTAGTTAAATAACAGAAAGACACCATTGGCTGCATCTTTTATTGAGGAAGAAACTCATGTCCTATTTACAATGGTAATAGCACACTAGATATGATGACTCAGTTACTAAAAGATATTCTCATGATTGTGTCTTGAGCTCATTTCCCATTTCCAGTATGAAATTTTGTAGCAGTACTACAGTAGCATATGGTCTTTGAAATGGCTTTTTAGCAAGTGCACGTCTTGCTTACGCATATGACTGCTAGTACATGTATTGTTACAAGTGCATATCTGATTGTTTGCTGGTTGAGGAACATCAAATGCAAATATCTAAAATTACAATAAGGACCTTATTCGTTATGCCTTAGAACATATTTGATTGCTTATCAATGAGTGCATAAATTTTTATAGTAAGCCATATGATATGCTAGTGCTAGCCTCACTGCGGTCGATGTTCTGATAAGGATATCTTTTGTAACCTGTTTGTAGTACATCTTCTACTTTTTAGATATTTGGGATCATAGGCCACTCACAAATTTGAACAATTTCTCATTTTCTAAGGTTGCTCAAGCATGAGTTCTTTTGCAGGGACAAAAGGAAGAAAGTAGCAAGTCCACAAGTTGATCTAAGATGTTCCGGTAATCGCTTTTGTTCATAGCATGGTTGACACATTTTGTTCATATGGTAGTTGATGTCAGCTTGGGGTTCTAAGACTTTTTTTTCATAATATTTTGTACTGGTCAAGTGATCGAACATTTGGTCCCTTAGGAACTTGGCCATCATATTTTGTAACAGGCCGTGGCCTACATGTTGACTTATGTATTTCCTTAATGGTTGTAGCTAACTTCATGAAGAAAACTGAAGAATCTTCTATATATGTTGAATAAATGCATTGATCAATGGTATCTTGTGATGAATAGAGGAATGCAATTGTTTGTATATGTATTGGGTATTGAACATGAAATGGACATTATGAATTTAATTCCATGTTAATATATGGTACATTTGCAATTGTGCTGAAATGTGGGCCCTGACAGCAAGTCTGTCGGCATAAGTATTGGACGTCACATTATGTGTCGGTGTAGCACATCGTCAGATGAATTGTCGGCATATCAATGTCCGTCGCACTATCTGTCGCCATAGCACACTGTCAGATGATCTATCGGCATATAAACGTATGTCGGTGTAGAATTGTCTGTCGGCGTAAATCTTGTCAACACTATCATACTTTCTGTCAGAATAGATTTATCTATCGGGAAAAACCTTTCCCGGCAGGACTATAGGCGCCAGCTCCTTTCTGTCGGGGAAAGGTCTTTCCTGACACTAAATGTGTCGCCTTAGGTGACCTATGCCGACAGATTCTTTGACGCTGCTTTGAGTGTCGTGGTGTAGTGATCGCGGTCTTGCTGCCGTGGCACACGGTCAGTAGTGGGTTGCTGTGGCGGAGGTGGTGCCTGAGGATCTGGGATTTGATCAACAGGAGTCTTGCCATGTGGTCGTCGCCGCACAGAGTCGTTGATGCCGCTCGGAGCTGTACTGTGCCCGTTGTGCAAGGGGCGCGGCGTCTGTCCCGAAGCGGCATCTTTGGACGCCGCTACGGCGGGATCTTGGCTCGCGCCGGCCCGGGCATTGCCGCTCCGGTGGCTGCGTTCGTCGACGCGGCGAGGAGGAGGAGGAGGTCATTCGTCCGCTCTGCCCGCGCCGTCTCGGCTTCGTTCGCCAGAGGATCGAGGAAGTCGACTGCCTCCAGCGCGCTCGTGACCTGCGCCAACCACGGTGGGCACGGCGACCGTGCCGCCTGCGCTGGTCGTGCCAACCACGGTGTTTGCGCCGCCCACATTGGCTACGCCGCCCGCGCCGCTTGCGGATGCGTGCGACGGGGCCGTCATCGTGATGCCCTTCTTCTTAGGGGCCATTGATGATGAGGAGGACGATGATGAAGTTGATGAAGATGATGCGCAATCCACTGATTCTGGTTCGCGCAAGCGAGCCCCCTACCTGGCGCGCCATAGATGTCATGGGAACGACCATCTATGGGGCCATCTAGCCCCTTTGTGGTTCGGCAAGGGGGATCAACGTACACAAAGAGCAGAATCAATGGATGGCGCAAGGTATTTTACCCAGGTTCCGGCCGCTGAGAAGCGTAAAACCCTACTCCTGCTTTGGTGTATTGGATGTGTGAAAGCACAGGCACAAGGAGCGCTTCTCCCGGCAAGGTGCGGAGAGAGAGAAGCTACGCATGCAGGACGTGCTAATGTTTGAAAGAGAGTCCAATCCTCCTAACTGTTGCCTTGGCCCTCCTTTTATAGCTCGAGGGGTTACCACAGTGGCAAAACAGTAATTACATAGAGATTGGATAGCAAACAGTGCTATCATACCTAACTCTGCCAGTTTAGGACAAAGGCATTAAATGCACCGTCAGGTGCCATGTGGAGAGGCAGCCCCGGCAAGGTCCCTGCACCGCTCGCCCAGCTACCTCGTATTATTCTGACACGCCTCCTGGACGGGTGTCATTAAAGGTAAATCTTCTCCCTGCGTGCTGACACATGCCCTACAAACCTCACCAACCAGCCTGCGCGGTCGACACCTCACTGATTAGCGACTAGCTGACCGGTGAGGTGGAGCACTGACGTGTTGGCGGAAGCTTGCCGGTACGGAGCTTGCCGGGTCTTCATCTTGCCGGTCCGGAGCTTGCCGGCAAGGAATGTCTTCATCTTCGTTACTAGTTGAGTGCTTGTCGATGCTTTGTTTTGAGCCTCTCTCCAGCAGCTTTTGCAACTGGGTCTCGGATCTGGTTATTTGGCGAACCCCGGCAAGCCCTGGCCGGCAAGGAGGCTGCTACCGTCTGTGCATAAGTCAGGGTATAAAATACCCATGTTTTATACACCGACACTAGGAATACAATGATTATTTTAAAAAGGTGTTCACAAAATGGACTACCATGTATGAAGGTTCATGGCTTTCAAGCCAAATGACCAAGTTCATGGCCATATCCATGTCATATTTCCATATAAGGTGATGATATTTGGCACAAACATGGGTCTGACCATGCCAAACAAGATTGCCAAAGGGAGATTCCATAATTTTGTTATAAAAGTAAATTTATCATTTTTCAAGTGCCAAAACTGGTTTTTTTTAAGCAAGTACCACAAATAAGATTGAAAACTGAACCTTTGCTATTTTCACATGAAATGGACCATATTGGAGGCCTACTACTGAAAGATCATGAGTTTTTGAGCTTTCTTGCTATATTCCATTGATTAAATGGATTTCTGGATATTTACCAAAAGTAATTCCAAATTGAACTACAAGTGTGTTATAGTTTGTTTACAAAAAGGGGGAAATCATTTTAAGGTACTTAGGTAGGATTATATGCAGTATTCACAAAAAAAGTTGAAAGATTCAACCCTTTTCTATGAATAGCCATGTTGACAATGTTGACCCCATTTTGCAAAAAGTGAAAGAAAATGAAAAAAGAGCCAAAAAAATGCAATCCTTTTGCATGGACTCCTTTTATGTGTACTAATTTCTAGGAAAAATGATAGACTTGGAATACAACGATTATTTTAAAAAAGTGTTCACAAAATGGACTACCATGTATGAAGGTTCATGGCTTTCAAGCCAAATGACCAAGTTCATGGCCATATCCATGTCACATTTCAATATAAGGTGACGATATTTGGCACAAACATGGGTGTGACCATGCCAAACAAGATTGCCAAAGGGATATTCCATAATTTTGTTATAAAAGTAAATTTATCATTTTTCAAGTGCCAAAAATGGTTTTTTTTGTGAAGCAAGTACCACAAATAAGATTGAAAATTGAACCTTTGCAATTTTCACATGAAATGGACCATATTGGAGGCCTACTACCGAAAGATCATGAGTTTTTGAGCTTTTTTGCTAAATTCCATTGATTAAATGAATTTCTGGACATTTACCAAAAGTAATTCAAAATTGAACTACAAGTGTGTTATAGTTTGTTTACAAAATGTGGAAAAAATCATTTTAAGGTACTTAGGTAGGATTATATGCAGTATTCAGAAGAAAAAAAGTTGAAAGATTCAACCCTTTTCTATGAATAGCCATGTTGACAATGTTGACCCCATTTTGCAAAAAGTGAAAGAAAATGAAAAAAGAGTCAAAAAATGCAATCCTTTTGCATGGGGTCTTTTTATGTGTACTAATTTCCAGGAAAAATGATAAACTAGGAATACAATGATTATTTTAAAAAAGTGTTCACAAAATAGACTACCATGTATGAAGGTTCATGCCTTTCAAGCCAAATGACCAAGTTCATGGCCATATCCATGTCATATGTCCATATATGGTGACGATATTTGGCACAAACATGGGTCTAACCATGCCAAACAAGATTGCCAAAGAGAGATTCCATAATTTTTTTATAAAAGTAAATTTATCATTTTTCAAGTGCCAAAAATGGTTTTTTTTGTGAAGCAAGTACCACAAATAAGATTGAAAATTAAACCTTTGCAATTTTCACATGAAATGGACCATATTGGAGGCCTACTGCCGAAAGATCTTGAGTTTTTTTAGCTTTTTTCTATATTCCATTGATTAAATGAATTTCTGGACATTTACCAAAAGTAATTCAAAATTGAACTACAAGGGTGTTATAGTTTGTTTACAAAAAGTGGAAAAAATCATTTTAAGGTACTTAGGTAGGATTATATGCAGTATTCACAAAAAAAGTTGAAAGATTCAACCCTTTTCTATGAATAGCCATGTTGACAATGTTGACCCCATTTTGCAAAAAGTGAAAGAAAATGAAAAAAGAGTCAAAAATGCAATCCTTTTGCATGGAGTCCTTTTATGTGTACTAATTTCCAGGAAAAATGATATACTAGCAATACAATGATTATTTTAAAAAAGTGTTCACAAAATGGACTACCATGTATGAAGGTTCTTGGCTTTCAAGCTGAATGACCAAGTTCATGGCCATATCCATGTCATATTTTCATATAAGGTGACGATATTTGGCACAAACATGGGTTTGACCTTGACAAACAAGATTGCAAAAAGCAGATTCCATAATTTTGTTATGAAAGTAAATTTATCATTTTTCAAGTGCCAAAACTGGTTTTTTTTGTGAAGCAAGTACCACAAATAAGAATGAAATTTGAACCTTTGCAATTTTCACATGAAATGGACCATATTGGACGCCTACTGCCGAAAGATCTTGAGTTTTTGAGCTTTTTTGCTATATTCCATTGATTTAATGAATTTCTGGACATTTACCTAAAGTAATTCAAAATTGAACTACAAGTGTGTTATAGTTTGTTTACTAAAAGTGGAAAAAATCATTTTAAGGTACTTAGGTAGGATTATATGCAGTATTCACAAAAAAAGTTGAAAGATTCAATCCTTTTCAATGAATAGCCATGTTGACAATGTTGACCCCATTTTGCAAAAAGTGAAAGAAAATGAAAAAAGAGCCAAAAATGCAATCCTTTTGCATGGAGTCCTTTTATGTGTACTAATTTCTAGGAAAAATGATAGACTTGGAATACAATGATTATTTTAAAAAAGTGTTCACAAAATGGACTACCATGTATGAAGGTTCATGGCTTTCAAGCCAAATGACCAAGTTCATGGCCATATCCATGTCACATTTCAATATAAGGTCACGATATTTGGCACAAACATGGATCTGACCATGCCAAACAAGATTGCCAAAGGGAGATTCCATAATTTTGTTATAAAATTAAATTTATCATTTTTCAAGTTCCAAAAATGGTTTTTTGTGTGAAGCAAGTACCACAAATAAGATTGAAAAGTGAACCTTTGCAATTTTCACATGAAATGGACCATATTGCAGGCCAACTGCCGAAATATCATGAGTTTTTGAGCTTTTTTGCTATATTCCACTGATTAAATGAATTTCTGGACACTTACCAAAAGTAATACAAAATTGAACTACAAGTGTGTTATAGTTTGTTTATAAAAAGTGGAAAAAATCATTTTAAGGTACTTAGGTAGGATTATATGCAGTAATCAAAAAAAAGTTGAAAGATTCAACCCTTTTCTATGAATAGCCATGTTGACAATGTTGACCCGATTTTGCAAAAAGTGAAATAAAATGAAAAAACAGTCAAAAAATGCAATGCTTTTCCATGGAGTCCTTTTATGTGTACTAATTTCCAGGAAAAATGATAGACTAGGAATACAATGATAATTTTAAAAAAGTATTCACAAAATGGACTACCATGTATGAAGGTTCATGGCTTTCAAGCCAAATGACCAAGTTCATGGCCATATCCATGTCCTATTTTCATATAAGGTGACGATATTTGGCACAAACATGGGTCTGACCATGCCAAACAATATTGCCAAAAGGAGATTCCATAATTTTGTTATAAAAGTAAATTTATCATTTTTCAACTGCCAAAAATGGTTTTTTTTAAGCAAGTACCACAAATAAGATTGAAAACTGAACCTTTGCAATTTTCACATGAAATGGACCATATTGGAGGCCTACTGCCGAAAGATCGTGAGTTTTTGAGCTTTTTTGCTATATTCCAAGATTAAATGAATTTCTGGACATTTACCAAAAGTAATTCAAAATTGAACTACAAGTGTGTTATAGTTTATTTACAAAAAGTGGAAAAATCATTTTAAGGTACTTAGGTAGGATTATATGCAGTATTCAGAAAAAAGTTGAAAGATTCAACCCTTTTCTATGAATAGCCATGTTGACAATGTTGACCCCATTTTGTAAAAAGTGAAAGAAAATGAAAAAAGAGTCAAAAAATGCAATCCTTTTGCATGGGGTCTTTTTATGTGTAGTAATTTCCTGGAAAAATGATAAACTAGGAATACAATGATTATTTAAAAAAAGTGTTCACAAAATGGACTACCAAGTATGAAGGTTCATGGCTTTCAGGCCAAATGACCAAGTTCATGGCCATATCCATGTCATATTAACATATAAGGTGACGATATTTGGCACAAACATGGGTCTAACCATGCCAAACAAGATTTCCAAAGAGAGGTTCCATAATTTTGTTATAAAATTAAATTTATCATTTTTCAAGTGCCAAAAATGGTTTTTTGTGAAGCAAGTACCACAAATCAGATTGAAAATTAAACCTTTGCAATTTTCACCTGAAATGGACCATATTGGAGGCCTACTGCCGAAAGATCTTGAGTTTTTTAGCTTTTTTGCAATATTCCATTGATTAAACGAATTTCTGGATATTTACCAAAAGTAATTCACCACTGAACTACAAGTGTGTTATAGTTTGTTTACAAAAAGTGGAAAAAATCATTTTAAGGTACTTACGTAGGATTATATGCAGTATTCGCAAAAAAAAGTTGAAAGATTCAACCCTTTTCTATGAATAGCCATGTTGACATTGTTGACCCCATTTTGCAAAAATTGAAAGAAAATGAAAAAAGAGTCAAAAAATGCAATCCTTTTGCATGGAGTCCTTTTATGTGTACTAATTTCCAGGAAAAATGATAAACTACCAATACAATGATTACTTTAAAAAAGTGTTCACAAAATGGACTACCATGTATCAAGGTTCATGGCTTTCAAGCCAAATGACCAAGTTCATTGCCTTATCCATGTCATATTTTCATATAAGGTGACGATATTTGGCACAAACTTGGGTCTGGCCATGCCAAATAAGATTGCCAAAAGGATATTCCATAATTTTGTTATAAAAGTAAATTTATCATTTTTCAAGTGCCAAAAATGGTTTTTTTGTGAAGCGGGTACCACAAATAAGATTGAAAATTGAACCTTTGCAATTTTCACATGAAATGGACCATATTGGAGGCCTACTGCCGAAAGATCTTGAGTTTTTGAGCTTGTTTGCTATATTCCATTGATTAAATGAATTTCTGGACATTTACCAAAAGTAATTCAAAATTGAACTACAAGTGTGTTATAGTCTGTTTACAAAAAGTGGAAAAATCATTTTAAGGTACTTAGGTAGGATTATATGGAGTATTCACAAAAAAAGTTGAAAGATTCAACCGTTTTCTATGAATAGCCATGTTGACAATGTTGACCCCATTTTGCAAAAAGTGAAAGAAAATGAAAAAAGAGTCAAAATATGCAATCCTTTTGCATGGGGTCTTTTTATGTGTACTAATTTTCAGGAAAAATGATAAACTAGGAATACAATGATTATTTTAAAAAAGTGTTCACAAAATGGACTACCATGTATGAAGGTTCATGGCTTTCAAGCCAAATGACCATGTTCATGGCCATATACATGTCATATTTCCATATAAGGTGACGATATTTGGCACAAACATGGGTCTAACCATGCCAAACAAGATTGCGAAAGGGAGATTCCATAATTTTGTTATAAAACTAAATTTATCATTTTTCAAGTGCCAAAAATGGTTTTTTTTTTGTGAAGCAAGTACCACAAATAAAATTGAAAATTAAACCTTTGCAATTTTCACATGAAATGGACCATATTGGAGGCCTACTGCCGAAAGATCTTGAGTTTTTCAGCTTTTTTCTATATTCCATTGATTAAATGAATTTCTGGACATTTACCAAAAGTTATTCAAAATTGAACTACAAGTGTGTTATAGTTTGTTTACAAAAAGTGGAAAAATCATTTTAAGGTACTTAGGTAGGATTATATGCAGTATTCGCAAAAAAAAGTTGAAAGATTCAACCCTTTTCTATGAATAGCCATGTTGACAATGTTGACCCCATTTTGCAAAAAGTGAAGAAAATGAAAAAAGAGTCAAAAAATGCAATCCTTTTGCATGGAGTCCTTTTATGTGTACTAATTTCCAGGAAAAATGATAAACTAGGAATACAATGATTATTTTAAAAAAATGTTCACAAAATGGACTACCATGTATGAAGGTTCGTGGCTTTCAAGCCAAATGACCAAGTTCATGGCCATATCCATGTTATATTTGCATATAAGGTGACGATATTTGGCACAAACATGGGTCTAACCATGCCAAACAAGATTGCCAAAAGGAGATTCCATAATTTTGTTATAAAAGTAAATTTATCAATTTTCAAGTGCCAAGGATGGTTTTTTTTTTGTGAAGCAAGTACCACAAATAAGATTGAAAATTGAACCTTTGCAATTTTCACATGAAATGGACCATATTGGAGGCCTACTGCCGAAAGATCTTGAGTTTTTGAGCTTTTTTGCTATATTCCATTGATTAAATGAATTTCTGGACATTTACCAAAAGTAATTCAAAATTGAACTACAATGTGTTATAGTTTGTTTACAAAAGGTGCAAAAAATCATTTTATGGTACTTAGGTAGGATTATATGCAATATTCACAAAAAAAGTTGAAAGATTCAGCCCTTTTCTATGAATAGCCATGTTGACAATGTTGACCCCATTTTGCAAAAAGTGAAAGAAAATGAAAAAAGAGCCAAAAAATGCAATCCTTTTGCATGGAGTCCTTTTATGTGTACTAATTTCCAGGAAAAATGATATACTAGGAATACAATGATTATTTTAAAAAAGTATTCATGGGAGTCGAAAAATGCAATCCTTTTGCATGGAGTTCTTTTTTTGTGAAGCAAGTACCACAAATAAGATTGAAAATTGATCCTTTTTGGCACAAACATGGGGCTTAGCATGCCAAACAAGATTGCCCATTGGAGGTTCTAACTTTTTGTTGTAAAAAGTTAAATTTTCATTTTTCAAGTGCCAAAAGAGGTTTTTTGTTGTGTGAAGCAAGTAGCACAAATAAGATGCAAATGTTCACTTATCCAATTTTCACACAAAGTAGACCATATTGCCAAAAGATTTTGAATTTTTGAGCTTTTTTGCTATATTCCATTAATTATATGAATTTCATGACATTTAAAGAAAATAATTCAAAATTGTACTACAAGTGTGTTATAGTTTGGTCCAAATAATTGGCAAAAATCATTTACAAATAATCAAGTAGAATTGTATGTAGTATCCACAAAATAGTTGAAAGATTCAGAGAGCAGTGATTCGGTGCCCAGGCTCATCTGCACCCACGCTGAAGAAAAAATACAAAACAAATACTACAAAAATTCCAAAAATTCCAATTTTTTTGCATGATAGATAATTTGTTGCGTGAGTTCCGCTCGAAATTTCATATCATTTGGCCATCTGAGTAGCTCTCGGCAAAAAAGACAAATTTTGGTTCTGTAAAAAACTTTACTGCTCATGTACTGATTTGACCTAATTTGTCTTTTTTGCTGAGAGCGACTCATATGTACAAATGATTAGAAATTTGGAGCGCTCCTCACGCATCAAATTATCTACCATACAAAAAAATTGGATTTTTTTCAATTTTTTTTGTATTTGTTATGAATTTGTTCTTGACCGGGTGCAGATGAGCTTGGGTCAGAAATGGGTATTCAAAAGATTCAACACCTTTGCTATAAATAGGAATAAATATAAAATGAATTTAGGAACTTGAATAGACTGAACTGGATTTAAAATTAATATTTTATCAATTTCTTAAGTTGATTGCAAATTCAAAAAGGTATTCGACACTGTTCGCACTTAAAACCCGCACAGAGTAGGTCGGCCCAATTACTTAAAGCCCGCACTGAGCAGCGCCAAGGTGTCCAGGTGGGACCACTCGTCGGGCTCCCATCCAAGACCCACTCGTCAAGAACCCACCCAGGTAACGGTCAATAAGTTTGACCCAACGGAAATGCTCCGTTTGGGCATTTGTGAGGCTGGGGTGAAGACAGGAGGGGAAAAGTGAGGCATGTCAGGAGGCGGGACAAAACTGAGTAGTGCTAAGGAACCAGGGGCACGGAAATAGAAATCCCTTAACACATAGTGAATACATGAACTCCTCAAACTACGGTAATCATCGGAAAGAATCCCAATTATTGTCACCTTGGGGTATGCGGATCATAACACGTAATAGGTGCATATAACTTGCAAGATAGGATCAAGAACTCAAATATATTCATGAAAACATAAAGGTTCAGATCTGAAATCATGGCACTCGGGCCCTAGTGACAAGCATTAAGGATAGCAAAGTCATAGCAACATCAATCTCAGAACATAGTGGATACTAGGGATCAAAACCCTAACAAATTGACTCGGTTACATGGTAAATCTCATCCAACCCATCACCGTCCAACAAGCCTACGAAAAAATTACTCACGCCCGGTGGTGAGCATCATGAAATTGGTGATGGAGGATGGTTGAAGATGACGACGGCGTCGAATCCCCCTCTCCGGAACCCAGAACGGACTCCAAATCAGCCCTCCCGATGAAGAACAGGAGGTGGCGGCGGCTCCGTATCGTAAAACGCGATGATTCTTTCTCTCTGATTTTTTTCTGGACGAATAGGTACTTATAGCGTTGGAATTAGGGTAAACGGAGCTGCCAGGGCCCCACAAGCCTGGGGGCGCCCTGGGGGGTGGGCGCGCCCCTGAGCTTGTGGCTCCTGGGTGAGCCCCCTCCAGTAGATCTTTTCGCCAGTATTTTAAATATATTCTAAAATAATTCTCCGTAAACTTTCAGGTCCATCCGAGAACTTTTATTTCTGCACAAAAATAACACCATGGCAATTCTGCTGAAAACAACGTCGGTCCGGGTTAGTTCCATTCAAATCATGCAAATTAGAGTCCAAAACCAGAGCAAAAGTGTTTGGAAAAGTATATACATTTGGGACGTATCATACTACCACCAATGAAAACAAACAACGTATGTTGTCAAACACTCTAAGTCAGATACCCAGGTTTTGTTGCTATCTTGGCTGGAAAAAATCGTTTGTGTTTAGCATTTTCGTAGCCCGTGTATTTTCACCTTTAATTTTTTTCATGCATTAAGAAAACAAATCAAAAAATTGTTTGAAACTTAAAAGGTCTGAAACTATTACTGTGGGTGACAAAGACGGTTATGGCGACAACTACATTGGTAGACAGGCATGTTTCTCTGCCAGATGTGTAATTTGACTGTTCAAAAAAGAGAAGAGAGTACTTACTGTCAGTTTGGTTTGTTTAGTTTGAACACTCTCGATCTCCTGGAGCACTGTTTGATGTTGGGCTTGGTGGAATGCAAAACATTGCCGTTTCAATTATAACTATATTGACAATATTTTCTTCAGACTCAACATCTTGAACGAAGTGTTCTCTGCCTTCAACATTGTTGTCATTGACAGCTTCGCTGTATTTGATATCCATGTTGATACCTGAAGGCTCCTGAAAAATGTGTGTTGTTGCACCCAAATCCTCCAAAAAAAAAAGCAAAATTGAAACAAGGAGTATTAGATGTCTCTTTTTGCACAAAATGTGATGAAACGTAAGACATGGGCATTCTGCAGTAGCTCCCCTAAAATAGGAAAAACAAATTTGTGCAAAACAAAACATATTAAATTGCTGACATTCGCTCTGAAATTAATCTATCTAAAAGTTACCCAAAAACACTTTTATCTGAACCCATTTTATCGAAACACTTCTATTTTTGTAGTATTTTACCAGTCGCTGTCAGATATATAGTGAGGTCATAATACACCATGCCCAAGTAAGATAGGGACTAAACAATGTGGAATGCTTGCCAATATTGCACAAAGAAAGATTGTAAATACTACAAACATAATAGGAAAAAGAATTGTAATATGCCACTTGACTTGCGTTCTGATAAGGAGAAAGTAACAGCACCAAGAGTAAAAGTAAAAGCAGGACTAAAAAGTACGTTTATTTATTCTCTGAATGTTACCCAAAACAGTTCTATCTGAACCCATTTTGTCCGAAACATCCTCTCTGAAGATATTCAGTTACTGCAGGAAAACCTTCAATTCCCCCACAGAGACAAAAAAGTTCAGTTAGTGCAGAAAAAAACTTCAATCTCTTTGATACATGTTTTAGTAGAATAAACAAAATTCCACCAAAAACCTGAGTATTATTTTAGGATATGAATTGATCCAACTTAGACAACAACATACACAAACACTCATGGTATTAGGGGGGAAATCTAAACAGTGTCTCTGAGCATTTTCTCTATACAAAAATGCTCAGTAACATTCAACTCTTAAACATTTCCCCCAAAAAACACTCTCTGAACATTTTGCAGAATTTTTTCTCTCTAAACCATTTTATCAGAATATTTTTTGCCTGAGAACATTTGCGCGCAGGAATGAAAAATGCACCTTAATAAAACCCATAAGCTACAAATAATCAAACAAATAAACTAAATAACGAAAATTGACTAGAGATGCAACTGGGTCGGGATTGGGGGCAAGTTGCGTGTCGAGGGGGGGACTTACAACTGGGTCGGGGTTGGGGACTAGTTCTGTGTCAAGGGTGGACTTACAACTGGGTCAGGGTTTGGGGGCAAGTTGCAAGTTGCATGTCGAGGGTGGACATGCAACTAGGTCGGGGTCGAAGGCAAGTTGCGTGTCGATGGTGGACTTGCAACCAGGTCAGGATCAGGGGCAAGTTAATGTCGATGGTGGTCTTGCAACTGGGTTGGGATCCGGGGCAAGCTACATGTCGATGGTGGACATGCAACTGGGTCGGGTCGAAGGCAAGTTGTGTGTCAAGGGTGGACTTGCAACTGGGTCGGGGTTAAGGACTAGTTGCGTGTGAAGGGTGGACTTGCAACTAAGTCAAGGTTCGGGGGCAAGTTGCAAATTGCATGTCGAGGGTGGACATGCAACTGGGTTGGGGTTAAGTAGCATGTTGATGGTGGACTTGCAACCAGGTCAGGGTCAGAGCCAAGTTGCGTGTCAAGGGTGGACATGCAACTGGGTCGGGGGCAAGTTGCATGTCGACGGTGGGCAAGCAACTGGGTAGGGATCGTGGGCAAGTTGCATGACGAGGGTGGACTTGCAAGTGGTTTAGGGTCGGCGACAAGTTGCGTGTCGATGATGGACTTACAACTGTGTCGGTGCTACTTGTGATCTGCGTTGGTTTTTTCCCTGAAGAGGAAGGTATGATGCAGTACAGTAGAGATAAGTATTTCCCTTAGTTATGAAACCAAGGTTATCAATCCAGTAGGAGAATCACGCAACACCTCGTTAACAGCACCTGCACACAAAACAACAAACCCTTGCACCCAACGCAAACAAGGGGTTGTCAATCCCTTGGCGGTTAATTGCAAGATTAAATTGTATGTGATAGATAAATAATCAAACAAAAATACAAAATAAAATAAGATAAAATTGCAGCAAGTATTTTTAGGGTTTTAGTAAATGATAAAAGTAGACCCGGGGGCCATAGTTTTCACTAGAGGCTTCTCTCATAGAAATAGCATACGGTGGGTAAACAAATTACTGTTGGGCAATTGATAGAAAAGCAAATAATCATGACGATATCCAAGGCAATGATCATGTATATAGGCATCATGTCCGAGACAAGTAGACCGACTCCTGCCTGCATCTACTACTATTAGTCCACACATCGACTGCTATCCAGCATGCATCTAGTGTATTAAGTCCATAAAGAACAGAGTAATGCCTTAAGCAAGATGACATGATGTTAGACAAAGTAAACTCATGCATGAATAAACCCCATCTTTTTACCCTTAATAGCAATGATACATATGTGTCATGTCCCTTTCTATCACTGGGATTGAGCACCGCAAGATCGAACCCATTACAAAGCACCTCTTCCCATGGCAAGATAAATCAATCTAGTTGGCCAAACCAAATCAATAGATCAGAGAAGAAATACGAAGCTATAATAATCATGCATAAAAGAGTTCAGAGAAAACTCAAATAATATTCATGGATAATCTGATCATAAACTCACAATTCATCGGATCCCAACAAACACACCGCAAAAAGTGATTACATCGGATAGAACTCCAAGAACATCGAGGAGAACATTGTATTGAAGATCAAAAAGAGAGAAGAAGCCATCTAACTACTAACTATGGACCCGAAGGTCTGTGGTAAACTACTCACGCATCATCGGAAGGGCAGCAAGGTTGATGTAGAGCCCCTCCGTGATCGATTCCCCCTCCGGCGGAGTACCGAAAAAGGCCTCCAGATGGGATCTCTCGAGAACAGAAGCTTGCGGCAGCGGAAAAAGTATTTCGTGGACTCCCCTGTTGGTTTCCCGATTTTTGGGAATTTATAGTGGTGGAATTAGGTCAAAATAGTCAGAGGTGGGCCCACGAGGCACCAGGGCACGCCTGCCCCCCCCCCCCCCCCAGGCGCGCCCTGGTGGCTCGTGGCCACCTCCAGGGTCTTCTGGCCTCCTCCGAAGCTTCTAGTGTTTATCTTTTCCAGAAAAAAATCTCCGAAAAGTTTCGTTGCATTTGGACTTCGTTTGGTACTGATATTCTGGAAAATCAAAAACAGGCAAAAAAACAGCAACTGGCACTGGGCACTAAGTTAATAGGTTAGTCCCAAAAAATGATATATAATTGCCGTAAATGTATATAAAAACATCCAAGATTGATAATATAACAGCATGGAAAAATAAAAAATTATAGATACGTTGGAGACGTATCAGTCGGCGTCAAGGGCAAGTTGTATGTCGATGGTTGATTTGCAACTGGGTCAGGGCTCGGGGGCAAGTTGCATGTCGAAGGTCGACATGCAACTGGGTCAGTGTTAATTCAGATTATATCGAATAACAAAAAGGACCTAAGGTTCAACGAAGAAGATTGATTGGCTCAGAGTAGCATATTGGTGAGGCAGTGAATCGATCCATGTATGGTAAATCCATCTATCTAGTAGTATGATCTACTACTCATGATAGTGAATCCATCCACGTAGGGTAAATCCATCTATCTAGCAGTTTGATCTACTACTCATGATGTGGTAGGACAGAGTAAATACTCGGAACCAACTTAAACTTGTTTTACACAATTCTTACTGTCAAGATAGGGAAAAAATAATACCTCTGATGTGGCACCCCGGCTCAGAGAACCGGTTTACCAGTGTTTCCAACCCAGAGATCATGTCTTCTGGAAACACACAACAACTTGGAACAGAACTGAACTGAACTTTATTGAAATATCTCGAGTACAAGCTCATAATTTACATGATAGCGAGGCCAGAAGCACTGCACGTGCTACGACAATATCTACATTATTTATGGAACATAGCAGGGCCTCGATACTACTAGGTAGAACTACGGCGTAGCGGAACATAGCGCGGGAAAACTCCATCCATAGGGACACTGCTGTGGACACGGCCTAGTTAGTGTAGCACGAACCTTCGGGACCTCCGTCCTCGGGTTCTCCTGCATCTGGCATGATACGCCAGGTGAGTACTTGGAATGTACTCGCAAGCTCATGTCAACCAAAACAATGCAGCAAACAATAGCATGGCAAATAACAAGTTAAGTGATTAGGTTGCTCACTTACTGGTACCCAGTACCAACTTACTCTCATCTGGGTTGTCCCACAACCCTTGGAATGCTCACAATCCACCGAGCACTTCTGAACATAAGACAAGTTCTTCCATCATTATTATCGTTACGGTTGACCATCCTAGAGAGGCCTAAACGGACTGTCCAATACCGTGGACGCGGCTATTCGAATAGGTTTTTACACTCTGCAGAGGTTGCGCACTTTACCCACACCATGGAGCCCCTGGCCTTGTGATCCCATTCGGGTGGACCAGTGGTGCTCCAACGAAACCTGCCTGACCCGTGACTCCTCTACAGTACCACCGACAATCATACCCTCCCAGGGTCATGTCCTGGGTGGCCCCTGTGTCACCCCGTGACACCTGCCACCGTCGTGGCCAAACTAAACTGTCCCAAACGGGGACGCCGGCAAAATAACTCAACTGGGCTCACAGGATTATCGTCGTCTACCTGATCAGGGTAGCACGCACGCATAACCCTCCCTAGTTTGGTGGTACCGATAAAAGAGCACAAAGCCAGACCAAGTCAAGGCTGTCCCATACCGGCAAATGTGGCTGCACGGAAAAGTCCGGGTAGGTGGCTCTTGATCAACCAACTAAGTTTAGTGTTGTCAAGAATTTAACCAGTATGGATATTCAACATGATTAACTTAACATGGCAGTAACTATGCATCAAAATAATTTACTATGAATTAACACATATTTAAATAATGCACATAATTCAATTAAATAACCAACACTATTGAAATGCCTCATGAAATGGATGTCATGGCTTGCCTTGCTCTGTTGGGTTGTCCACAAACTCCTGGGCTTCAAATCCAAAAGTATTTCACTCTGAAAATATTTTTAAAATGCAATTAAAAATGTCACATACTAGTGTTTTGAGCACCAGAAATTCTGTGAACAAGAGAAAAATACCAAATTTACCAGAGAAATAGAGGAGCTCAAGACAAACCCGATGCAAAAAGAATCAACTGATTTGGACTTATGGATAAAAAGTTATTAAGGGTCAAATTTCTTGGTCAACTCTGGAATTAAACAGAAAATAGAAAAACTGACAGGGGGCCACGTCGAAGGCGTAAAGTGGAGAGGCGCCTCCACTTACCGCTTCAGCGTGCCACTGACATGCGGGCCCCTTCGTCAGGTTTAAAAGGGGGAGGAAGGAACAGAGAGAGACGGGGCTCCGGCGATCGTCGCCGGCGATATGGACGGCGGCGAGATGCAGAGCACGCATACTGGCATGCCAGTACCGTGCTCACCACGGGAAGTGATGTCTCGAGGCTGTCCAAGTCCAGCGCACCATGTCTGGGGTGTTCTCCCTTGGTCATTTAGCTCCTCTGTGCACTTGGTTTGGCTAGATACAGACTGAGTTGAAGTGTAGCTTCAGCTACAGTTTCTGACAGCAATCTTGAGAGAGATCTAGAGGAGAGGTGAGCTGGAGATGGAGCCAGTGGAGATGTCTGGGGTGATCTATCTTGGAAGGACCCCAAACTGGCCAAGTTTGAGAAAGTTTCATCAAGGTTTGGGTATAGTTCATGTACAACTGCTGTACTGAACCAGGAACCTAGATGAGCTTGTAGCACTCATCTGGGTGATCTGCTAGAGCTGAATTTTGGTGTGGTAGGGTTATTTGGTGAGGAGAAGATGCCATAAAAATTTCAGCTCAATTGGATACATCTAGCTGGTACTTCCTTCACAGAGGTTCCAACTGAACAGAAACTTGGCAGAATATTGGTGATGAAAAATTGTACTGGACAAAATGATATTTTTGGATATTGTGGAAAGATAGGTTCCCTAATATCTCAGGGAATTTTCTGGGAATTAACTGAGTAGGGAAAATATGAGCTCCTTCACAAATGACCAGTACTGTCCAGAGAGCAAATGGAGTTTTCTGGACTAAACTTTGTACTGGACTATGAAATGTTTTTGAAGATTATGGGAGTAGATGATGACAAGAAGGTGTGGGATTAATGTGGGATTTTTCTGATCACCAGAACTATAGGTTGCTTTGTAACCCATAGTGATGACAGATTTTCCCAAAGGAAGAAAATGAATATTTGGGAAGGATAAATAATTAGAAATTGATCCAGAAGGTGAGTGACAAGATTTTGGCAAGATGGTGAGGGCTTTGGATCACTCAGAGGAATTCATAAGTCCAAAGTCAACTAAAAAGGTTCAAAATCCAGCCAGATTGCAAATAAAGCCAGAAAGATTTCGAAAAGAAAAGGTTGCCAAAAACCAGGGTGTCACAAACCTACCCCCCTTATAATGAATCTCGTCCTCGAGATTCGGTTGCTCAGGGAACAAGTGCGGATATGCTGATCTCAGAAAATCCTCTCTTTCCCAGGTAGCCTCTTCCTCAGTATGGTGATCCCACAACACCTTGTAAAACCTGATTGTCTTACTCCTGGTAGTTCTTTCCATCTCATCCAATATTCTAACAGGTCTTTCCTCGTAGGTCAAATCCTTGGTCAGCTCTAGCTCACTCATATATGCCTGCTTGATCGGGGGTGCAATGCACTTTCTCAACTGTGATATGTGGAAGACATCGTGAACGTCTGACAACTCTGGTGGTAACTCTAACTGATATGCCACTCTGCCTCTTCTGGCCATTACTGGAAAGGGACCGATATATCTCGGTGCAAGCTTTCCTCGGGTATGAAACCTCTTTATTCCTTTCATGGGGGTGACTCGGAGATAAGCATATTCTCCGGGCTCAAAAGTTACTTCTCGGTGCTTCGGGTCATAGTAACTCTTTTGACGGGACTTGGCTGCTCGAAGACGTTCCTATATATCTTTGACTTGCTTCTCAGCCTCGAGCATCAAATATGTGCCAAAGATACGACTGTCTCCTGTCTGAGACCAATTTAAAGGAGTGCGACACTTTCGTCCATACAAGGCTTCAAATGGTGACATCTTGAGACTCGACTGATAGCTGTTGTTGTATGAGAATTCTGCATAAGGCAGAGTATCCTCCCACTTGGGTCCATAGGTGAGGGCACATGACCGAAGCATATCTTCCAATATCTGGTTCACACGCTCGGTCTGTCCATCTGTCTGTGGATGATATGCCGTACTATGCTTTAGCACAGTGCCTAGGGCTTGGTGCAGTCGCAGCCAAAATGCTGAGGTGAACAGGGAGCCTCTATCCGATGTGATAGACTTGGGTACTCCATGAAGGCTGACTATCCGGGACATGTAGAGCTGTGCCAGTTGGTGAGCGTTGAAAGTGGTCTTTACCGGAAGGAAGTGAGCCACTTTCGTAAGTATGTCCACGATGACCCAGATAGCATCATGGCCTCTTGTGGACTTGGGTAGTCCGACAATGAAGTCCATGCATATGTCATCCCATTTCCACTGGGGAACTGGTAAAGGTTGCAGTAGCCCAGCGGGTTTCTGGTGTTCAGCCTTGACTCTGTTGCAGATGTCACAACATGCGACATAGTATGCTATGTCCCTTCGCATTCCTGGCCACCAAAAGGCTTCTCGCAAGTCCTGGTACATTTTTGTTCCTCCCGGATGGATAGAATATGCGGACTCATGTGCCTCTCTGAGTATTTGTTGTCTCAGGCTGTCTTGATCAGGCACACATATTCGGTTTTCAAACCATACAGTGTCCTGGTCATCAATTCGGAAGGACTTGGCCTTTCCTAGCGGAATGCGCTCTTTGATCTCTTGTATTTCTTGGTCTGATTTCTGAGCTGCTTTAATTTCTTCCATAAGTGTTGGAGTAATTTCATTGTATCCGGGCTGATTGGGCCGCATAACACCATATTTAGCTTGGCAAACTCTTCCTGCAGCCTCGGATGCATTCCCTCCATTAGTGCATTTAGGGTACCTTGTTTTCTGCTGAGGGCATCGGCGACCACATTGGCTTTTCCCGGATGATAATTAATCCCAAGGTCATAATCCTTGACCAATTCAAGCCATCTTCTCTGCCTGAGATTGAGGTCGGGCTGGGTGAAAATATAATTGAGACTTTTATGGTCTGTGTATATTTCACATCGCTGCCCAATGAGATAATGCCTCCAAATTTTTAATGCATGAACCACGGCTGCCAATTCCAAATCATGAGTGGGATAGTTCTCTTCATGAGGTCGTAGCTGTCTGGATGCATATGCTACAGCCTTTCCTTCTTGCATTAGAACGCAGTCGATTCCACGCCTGGAAGCATCACAATATATGTCGAAGCTCTTGTGAATGTCTGGAAGAACTAAGACAGGGGCGGTAGTTAGCCTCGTCTTTAGCTCCATGAAACTGCTGTCACATTCTTCCGTCCAGGCAAATTTGTGGTTCTTTTTCAACAGTTCTGTCAATGGCTTGGCTATTTTTGAGAAGCCTTTGATGAAGCGACGGTAGTAGCCTGCCAATCCCAGAAAGCTACGGACTTCCGTTACTGTGGCTGGGGTCTTCCAATTTAATACAGCAGTCACTTTGCTGGGGTCGACAGCCACACCTTGTTCTGACAGAATATGTCCCAGAAATCCCACCTCTCTTAGCCAAAATTCGCATTTGCTGAATTTGGCATACAAGCGATGGGTCCTTAGTCTTTCCAGGACAGTACGGAGATGTTGCGTGTGCTCCTCTTCATCTCTAGAGTAGATGAGAATATCATCGATGAATACTACCAAAAATTTGTCCAGAAAGTCCATGAAGACTTTATTCATCATGCTCATGAAATATGCTGGAGCATTTGTCAGCCCAAATGACATGACTGTAAGTTCATACAGACCATATCTGGTGGTGAAGGCTGTCTTGGGGATATCCTCTTTCCTTATTTTTAGCTGATGATACCCCATTCGGAGGTCAATCTTGGAAAATACCCGGGCTCCGTTCAACTGGTCAAACAGATCATCAATGCGGGGGAGCAGATATTTATTCTTGATGGTGACCTCATTCAGCTGGCGGTAGTCCACGCACATTCGTAGGCTGCCATCCTTCTTCTTGACAAACAGCACGGGTGATCCCCACGGTGAAGTGCTTGGGCGAATATACACTTTCTGTAATAATTCATCCAACTGTTTCTTCAATTCCACCAGCTCTGGGGAAGGCATGCGGTAGTACTTCTTGTATATTGGAGCAGTTCTGGGAACAACCTCAATAGCAAACTCTAGTTCCCGATCAGGTGGCATTCCCGGTATCTCTTCTGGAAATACGTCCGGAAATTCACTGACTACCGGAATCAGGCTTATGTCTATAGCTGTGGCTTTGAATGTCATTCCTTTCTTTGACATCACTCTACTAGCAGTGAATTGCACTGTTTGGCCTGCCGGGTTAACCAATGTCACCTTTCTGGTGGCACAGTTGATACACACCTGGTGTGGTACCAACCAATCCATTCCCAGTATTATATCCAGTCCCGGGGATTCAATGGCAACGAGAGTGGCTAGAAACTTCACATCCTGTATCAAGATTTCCAGATTCTTGTATATCACATTTGTTCTGAGCATGGAGCCAGGGGATTGTACCACCATGATTTTGTCCAAAAGGGAAGGAGAAAATTTGTGCAAGGTGGCAAAACTCCGCAAAATAAACGAATGAGAAGCCCCAGAGTCAAATAAAATTATTGCAGGTATGTTGTTAACAGAAAACATACCAAGGACCACATCTGGTGCTTCGCGAGCTTCCTCAGCGGAGATATGATGGACTTGGCCGCGATAGAAGTTCGAATTGGGGCGGCGTCCAACACTGTTGACTTGTGGCTTGAAGTCGGATGATGGCTTCCCATTTCTTGTGGGGCACTGCTTGGAGTAATGCCCACTCTGGCCGCAAGTGAAGCATGTGTTGTTGCAGCGGTAATCCTCCAGCACTGGCTGTTTGCCGAAGGTCTTGTCCTGGCTGACAGGCTTGTTGTTGTTGTTGCCATTGTTCCAGGCAAGCTTATATTCAGATGGACTTGGTTGCCAAATGCGTGGCTTCTGCACAAACTGCTCACGGTTGTCCTTCTTGGGTTCAAACTTCCGCTTGCGACCATCGTTTCCTGACTTAAGCTCGCGTTCAGCTATGAAGGCCTTGTTTACCAGAGTCTGGAAGTCAGGAAAGTCCAGCATACAAAGCTGACAGCGGAGGGTATGATTCAGCCCTCCTAGGAATCGGTCAATCTTCCTTTCTTCTGTGGACACGTCGTGGGTGGAGTACCGTGCCAGATTATTGAACTTGTTCAGATACTCACCCACTGACATGTTCCCTTGAGTAAGAGCAAGAAATTCCCTCTGCTTCACTTTCATTATGCCAGTAGGAATATGATACTTGCGGAATACCTCTTTGAATTTTTCCCAAGAAATATCTCCTCCAGAAGGCCACAGTATTTTGGTATTGTCCCACCATATGGCTGCTGGTCCCTCCAGGTAGTGAGTGACAAAAGGAACCTTGTCTGCCTCATCACAGCGGGCTATTTCCAATTTCTTTTCCATGGTCCTCAGCCAGTCATCAGCTTCCATCGGATCCACAGCTTGGCCAAAACTAGGTGGCTTTGTCCGCTGAAAATCAGACAGCTTAGAGTGTGTCCCATTGTGGTTGTTCTGACCCACCATAGTCTGCATACTTTTCAGAAATTCCATGAGATATTGGTTTCTTTTCTCTTCAAACATTCTCATAATCTGATCAGTGGTTGGTGACTGTGGGGGTGGAGGTGGTAAATCTTCTGGTGGCTGTCCTGCCTGTCTGGCGGATCGACGAACGGGAGTTCCATCGCCGCCTTGGTTACTACACCTCTTCATCCTAAATTTGTTCCCATTGCAAATACCGAATCGATGAGCAACATCCATAAGGGAAAGCAGGGTAGTATGACACCAGAAAAGAAGCCAAATAAAAAGAGCGAATAAAGAAAGCAACATAATTATACAAGGCAACCCAACATCATACATGACAAGCTAGTAGGGGGATGATCATGACTAGACTGCTCATATGGCAGTTGACATATGCAGGGATGCTATGATGCATGCACTGAAACTCAAGCCTTCACTCTAGTGACGCCGGTGGCACGAACACTGGTACACTGAAGACTCCTCGTCGTCTGACTCTGTCTCGGAATCTGAGCTGATGATGTGCACCTCGGCCTCCGGATCAAAGGAAACACGACGACGCTGTCGGGAAGGTTCTCCCTCTGAAGGAGAAGAAGCATGACGTCGCAGCATCAGAGCAGCTGGAGTAGCTAGGAGTGAGGCCCACTCTGACGGGGTCTCACGTCGGCTACCAGACGAAAAGCCTGGCGGTCCAAACGAACTAGAAGGAGTGTCGGAAGGTGGAACGGGCGGAGTATACACCGGTGAAAAACGGAGGTGGAGGAGGAGACTGTGCTGCCGCAACAGCCGCAAGTGCCTCGCGAGCAGAAGTCAGCTCCTCATCTAGAGAAGTGATCATACGGTAACTGGCGTTCAGATAACGAGATAGAACACCAGTAGCACGATCACTCGCCGGATCAACAGGTGCGAAAAGGACTCGCCCTGTCGTAGGCGACAGGGTGGGGTAGTGAAAGAAACCTGGATGAGTCTGCATCTCGACCTCGTGGAAGCGCAAGTCAGTGAGAGCCTCCATCGCAGCAAACTGGATCGCCAACTCTGGAGTAGAAGAAGTTCCGCCCTTGGAAGAACAGGAGTAGCTGCCAATATCTGAACTCGTAGTGAGAAAGGCTTCCGCGTGATACTCGAATACTGAACCAGCAAGCTTCTCTCGAAACACCTGGTACACTGGGTCTTCGCCGTTGGGATACAGCCGAAGCCAGACGTTACGAAGCAGTACTGGAAAAGTGAACGGTGTCGGCTCATGATTGTAGTGGTACGGAACTGGTGCCATCTACACTCATCAAACCAGTGGTTAGCACAATAAAAACTATATGCATGCCATGCAATGCAGCAATCAAATGCAACAATCAGATGCAGCAAGCAAGACACATCCCAAGACCCTAAACTAGTCACGGTTCTAGCGCAGGGTTAACTAGGGTGTCCTACAGTCAGCGTGGCTCTGATACCAAGCGCTGTGGCACCCCGGCTCAGAGAACCGGTTTACCAGTGTTTCCAACCCAGAGATCATGTCTTCTGGAAACACACAACAACTTGGAACAGAACTGAACTGGACTTTATTGAAATATCTCGAGTACAAGCTCATAATTTACATGATAGCGAGGCCAGAAGCACTGCACGTGCTACGACAATATCTACATTATTTATGGAACATAGCAGGGCCTCGATACTACTAGGTAGAACTACGGCGTAGCGGAACATAGCGCGGGAAAACTCCATCCATAGGGACACTGCTGTGGACACGGCCTAGTTAGTGTAGCACGAACCTTCGGGACCTCCGTCCTCGGCTTCTCCTGCATATGGCATGATACGCCAGGTGAGTACTTGGAATGTACTCGCAAGCTCATGTCAACCAAAACAATGCAGCAAACAATAGCATGGCAAATAACAAGTTAAGTGATTAGGTTGCTCACTTACTGGTACCCAGTACCAACTTACTCTCATCTGGGTTGTCCCACAACCCTCGGAATGCTCACAATCCACCGAGCACTTCCGAACATAAGACAAGTTCTTCCATCATTATTATCGTTACGGTTGACCATCCTAGAGAGGCCTAAACGGACTGTCCAATACCGTGGACGCGGCTATTCGAATAGGTTTTTACACTCTGCAGAGGTTGCGCACTTTACCCACACCATGGAGCCCCTGGCCTTGTGATCCCATTCGGGTGGACCAGTGGTGCTCCAACGAAACCTGCCTGACCCGTGACTCCTCTACAGTACCACCGACAATCATACCCTCCCAGGGTCATGTCCTGGGTGGCCCCTGTGTCACCCCGTGACACCTGCCACCGTCGTGGCCAAACTAAACTGTCCCAAACGGGGACGCCGGCAAAATAACTCAACTAGGCTCACAGGATTATCGTCGTCTACCTGATCAGGGTAGCACGCACGCATAACCCTCCCTAGTTTGGTGGTACCGATAAAAGAGCACAAAGCCAGACCAAGTCAAGGCTGTCCCATACCGGCAAATGTGGCTGCACGGAAAAGTCCGGGTAGGTGGCTCTTGATCAACCAACTAAGTTTAGTGTTGTCAAGAATTTAACCAGTATGGATATTCAACATGATTAACTTAACATGGCAGTAACTATGCATCAAAATAATTTACTATGAATTAACACATATTTAAATAATGCACATAATTCAATTAAATAACCAACACTATTGAAATGCCTCATGAAATGGATGTCATGGCTTGCCTTGCTCTGTTGGGTTGTCCACAAACTCCTAGGCTTCAAATCCAAAAGTATTTCACTCTGAAAATATTTTTAAAATGCAATTAAAAATGTCACATACTACTGTTTTGAGCACCAGAAATTCTGTGAACAAGAGAAAAATACCAAATTTACCAGAGAAATAGAGGAGCTCAAGACAAACCCGATGCAAAAAAGAATCCACTGATTTGGACTTATGGATAAAAAGTTATTAAGGGTCAAAGTTCATGGTCAACTCTGGAATTAAACAGAAAATAGAAAAACTGACAGGGGGCCACGTCGAAGGCGTAAAGTGGAGAGGCGCCTCCACTTACCGCTTCGGCGTGCCACTGACATGCGGGCCCCTTCATCAGATTTAAAAGGGGGAGGTGGGAACAGAGAGAGACGGGGCTCCGGCGATCGTCGCCGGCGATATGGACGGCGGCGAGATGCAGAGCACGCATACTGGCATGCCAGTACCGTGCTCACCACGGGAAGTGATGTCTCGAGGCTGTCCAAGTCCAGCGCACCATGTCTGCGGTGTTCTCCCTTGGTCATTTAGCTCCTCTGTGCACTTGGTTTGGCTAGATACAGACTGAGTTGAAGTGTAGCTTCAGCTACAGTTTCTGACAGCAATCTTGAGAGAGATCTAGAGGAGAGGTGAGCTGGAGATGGAGCCAGTGGAGATGTCTGGGGTGATCTATCTTGGAAGGACCCCAAACTGGCCAAGTTTGAGAAAGTTTCATCAAGATTTGGGTATAGTTCATGTACAATTGTTGTACTGAACCAGGAACCTAGATGAGCTTGTATCACTCATCTGGGTGATCTGCTGGAGCTGAATTTTGGTGTGGTAGGGTTATTTGGTGAGGAGAAGCTGCCATAAAAATTTCAGCTCAATTGGATACCTCTAGCTGGTACTTCCTTCACAGAGGTTCCAACTGAACAGAAACTTGGCAGAATATTGGTGATGAAAAATTGTACTGGACAAAATGATATTTTTGGATATTGTGGAAAGATAGGTTCCCTAATATCTCAGGGAATTTTCTGGGAATTAACTGAGTAGGGAAAATATGAGCTCCTTCACAAATGACCAGTATTGTCCAGAGAGCAAATGGAGTTTTCTAGACTAAACTTTGTACTGGACCATGAAATGTTTTTGAAGATTGTGGGAGTAGATGATGACAAGAAGGTGTGGGATTAATTTGGGATTTTTCTGATCACCAGAACTATAGGTTGCTTTGTAACCCATAGTGATGACAGATTTTCCCAAAGGAAGAAAATGAATATTTGGGAAGGATAAAGAATTAGAAATTGATCCAGAAGGTGAGTGACAAGATTTTGGCAAGATGGTGAGGGCTTTGGATCACTCAGAGGAATTCATAAGTCCAAAGTCAACTGAAAAGGTTCAAAATCCAGCCTGATTGCAAATAAAGCCAGAAAGATTTCGAAAAGAAAAAGTTGCCAAAAACCAGGGTGTCACATCTGATAACCCACAAGTATAGGGGATCGCAACAGTTTTCGAGGGTAGAGTACTCAACCCAAATTTATTGATTCGACACAAGGGGAGCCAAAGAATATTTGCAAGTATTAGCAGTTGAGTTGTCAATTCAACCACACCTGGAGACTAAATATCTGCAGCAGAGTGATCAGTAGCACAGTAGTATGGTAATTTGATAACAATAGCAATAATAGTAACAGTAACAGTAACGATAACAGCAATAGTTTTGTAGCAATTGTGACAGTAGTAGCAACAGTAGTAACTTAGCAAAGAACAATATGTGAAAAGCTCGTAGGCATTGGATCGGTGATTATGTTGGATAACATTCATCATGTAACAGTCATAACCTTGGGCGACACAGAACTAGCTCCAATTCATCAATGTAATGTAGGCATGTATTCCGTATATAGTCATACGTGCTTGCGATAAGAACTTGCATGACATCTTTTGTCCTACCCTCCCGTGGCAGCGGGGTCCATAAGGAAACTAAGGGATATTAAGGCCTCCTTTTAATAGAGAACCGGAACAAAGCATTAACACATGGTGAATACATGAACTCCTCAAACTATGGCAATCACCGGAAAGAATCCCAATTATTGTCACCTTGGGGTATGCGGATCATGACACGTAATAGGTGCATATAACTTGCAAGATAGGATCAAGAACACAAATATATTCATGAAAACATAAAGGGTTCAGATCTGAAATCATACTCGGGCCCTAGTGACAAGCATTAAGCATAGCAAAGTCATAGCAACATCAATCTCAAAACATAGTGGATACTAGGGATCAAGCCCTAACAAAACTAACTCGATTACATGATAAATCTCATCCAACCCATCACCGTCTAGCAAGCCTACGAAGGAATTACTCACTCCCGGCGGTGAGCATCATGAAATTGGTGACGAAGGATGGTTGATGATGCCAATGACGGAAGATCCCCCTCTCCGGAGCCCTGAACGGACTCCAGATCTGGCCTCCCGATGAAGAACAGGAGGTGGCGGCGGCTCCGTATCGTGAAACGTGATGAAACTTCCTCTCTTATTTTTTTTCTCTGGAATTATGAATTTATAGGCCTGAGATTAGGGTCAGCGGAGCCACGTGGGCCCCACAAGCCACCAGGGTGCGCCAGGGGGGTGGCGCGCCCTGGTGCCTCATGGGCAGCAGGTGGACCCCCTCCAGTGGATCTTGGCTCCAGTATTTTTTATTTATTCCATAAAAAATCTTCAAAAAGTTTCGTCCAATTCTAAGAACTTTTATTTCTGCACAAAAACAACACCATGGTAGTTCTGCTGAAAACAGCGTCAGTCCGGGTTAGTTTCATTCAAATCATGCAAATTAGAGTCCAAAACAAGAGCAAAAGTATTTGGAAAAGTAGATACGATGGAGACGTATCAACCTCTATCAGTGACTTTCGAGCATCTTTTAGCTCTCTCTTCTGTCCTATACTTGCAGACACTAGTTCACTGCACGTAATTGCCTCCACAAGAAAGGGAATATATATGATTACTAGGCATACAAAAAATCTTTCACTAAAAGAAACAGATGATTGTTTATGCCGCCAAGATACAGACCACGCGTGAGCGGTGTTGTCCGGGCTTGGGCCAGCACGGTGGTGGGAACCCGCGGGAGGCGAGAAGACTTGCCGAGTCAATAACAAAGCTTTCCTCCGCCACCAATAAACAAGTTTTCTCGAGCAATGGAGATGGAGAGGAGAGGAAGACCATACCGGAAGAGAAAATCAGACCAGGATTTGCAGCGACCCAAGGCTCCTTCCCTGCGAGTCGTCCAATCCAGCGTCCGAAACTCCCAACTAAACAAACAAAGAACCAATTCATCCAGGGATCGATGGAGACCGATCCGTCCAAGTTGTCGCCTCCTCCACCGTCATCTTTATCCCTCGTCTTCGTGGGCACGGGCTGCTCCGGCGCACTGCCAGACACACGGTGCCTCCTCAAGCCGTCTGCTCCGGCGCACTGCCAGACGCACGATGCCTCCTCATGCCGCCATGCGCCGCCTGCTCCATTGGCCTGGACGGCATCGTGTGTGGTGATTCATTGACCCACACACTTTATTTTAGCAATTGTGTGTGTTGTTAGTGGACATCGCCGCCGGTACTTAATATGTAACCTTGTGCAACGCATTGATCTAATTAGCAAGTTTATTAGCCTATTATTATTAATCCATGTAATAAACAAATTCACATTTCATATTGAACGAATGTTTACCATGATTTTATATCAGACACATAATATATTTCAAATCATCTAATGGTAACCAGGAATTTATAATTGACATCACAGTACATACCAGATAGCTAGTTCACCACAGCACAGTACACTTGATAGCTAGTTCAGTACACAAGCACCAAGTTTCACATGTAACATGTAAAACGTTTGGAAAGTAACATCATAAACGGTAAATAGACAGATGAATCTCATCTAGAAAACTGTTGAAGCCGAAGACGAATATTGAGCCTTCGACGATGTTGAAGGTGCTTGCTACTTTAGTCCAGCGCTTGTGGATGATCGACCGCCCACCCTCCTCACTCTTGAGAAAGACTTCAATATTATACTATGGGTGATGTATGAATACCTTCCTTGCCTCTTGAGCATACATGGGGTTTGAGAGGTAATCATCGGAGAACTGTTTTGGAAAGAACTAAAAACAAAGATATGTATAAATACGTTTTATAAATATTGAAATGGTGTGCATATAGAGAAAAACAAGGTAAGACAGTTCTTACCATCCTATAGTTGACCGATTTCTTCTCTTCATTGCGTAGACAAAGAGTTTGTTATTTTCTTTGCTAGTTTCTTTATCCTAACAATCTTTCTGAGTTTTTTGACTTGACTGATATTCATGTACATCTCATTTTTCCCATATGCAATGGGTCGAGTAGTGATTCTAAACCTCTTACACTACGACCTACATGCAAAATCTAAATATTAGAGCCTAAATATTTGAAAGAAAAAAATTACAATTGCACAATGATGTGCTATAAGCCAAACGACCATGTGCAAATCTCAATGGTAAACCTCAGTGTCTCCCATTTGTTACCCTGCTATTACATAAGGTGGATATTGATCAGGTTAAGTGAGAATTGACATACTATCAATAATAGGTTGGTGAAGAATATACATAGTGCAGATCCAACAGATTCAAGCCATGGAAAGCCAGTTAACCACAACATGCTTAACACCAAAAATATATAGCAAATGTATATGTTTTCTCATGTATTTAGTACATCCAAATTTTATCTATTTCTCACATATATAAGAATTCAAAATTGTATCCCAACAATTGAACATCACATTAAATAATTCAACGAAACAATGCAACTCAACACCACATTAATTGCACAATAGAACATGACACTGCATACATACTAGTTTAAGATCGAATGCATGTATAATAATATTACATTGGATAAGTGACTAGAATGTATAGACGAAATGTAGGAGCAGTTCATGCAAAAGGTCAACCGAACATACTTAACCGGTGTAGCAAGCTAAACCTAGGTATTTAGTAAGCTAAAAGGAGCTAGCTACTTATTATCGCAGAGATTACATCCATAACACCAAGACACGCTTCCCTCCCCCCCCCCCCCGCGTCGGGGAAACCCTAGCCGCCGAGACACCGCGCCCTCCCTCCCACCTTATCCCCTCGTCGCCGCCGGCAAGCACCAGCGGGCGAAGACCGGCTGGCTTCAGCGGCGGCGGGGCCTCGTTCCCCCTCCTCTTGCCCACCCCCGGCTGGCGCGGGACAGCTTGGGCGCGCGGAGGCATTGCGCTGGCGCGGGGCGCAGCGGTGTGGCAGCGGATGCTCGGGGCGGCGGCTCGCGTGGTTGGTGGCTCGGCGACCCGTGCGTCCTCTTGCTGCGTGGCGGCTGCGGGTCTTTGGTGGTGCTGCTCCCGTCGGATCCGGCCAGATCTGGCGTCGGCGGCCCGGCGGGCGGCGGGGGCTGCGTGTGTTGGGGAACGCTGCATGGGAAACAAAAATTTTCCTACGCACACACAAGATCTATCCATGGTGATGAGCATCTACGAGAGGGAGAGTGGATCTACATACCCTTGTAGATCGCTAAGCGGAAGCGTTAAGAAACGCGGTTGATGTAGTCGAACGTCTCCGCGATCCAAATCGCAAGTCGTCCCTCGATCCAAGCACGATCCAGCGCCGAACGGACGGCACCTCCGCGTTCAACACACGTACGGCTTGATGACGATCTCCGCCTTCTTGATCCAGCAAGAGGGAGCGGAGAAGAAGAAGAGTTCCAGCAGCACGACGGCGTGGTGGTGTTGATGAAGAACTATTTCAGCAGGGCTTCGCCTAAGCACTACTGAAATTATGACGTAAGAGGAACTAGAGGTTGCCGGCAGACGGCTTGGGGCAATCTAATGTCTCTCGTGTGCTAGCCCTACCCCTCTATTTATATGTTGAGCCTTGGGGTCTAAACTTGGAGTAAAAGCCTCCTCCAGGTCGGTTTTGCCCGCACAAGGTCGGTTTGGCCCGCAGGGAAAGAGTCCAACTCGGATCCCTGCAGTACCACGCACAAGCGGTAGTACCGCTTACGATAAGCGGTAGTACCGCTTGACCAGCTTAAGCGGTAGTACCGCTGACGATAAGCGGTAGTACCGCTTGACCAGTTTAAGCGGTAGTACCGCTGATACAGTAGCGGTAGTACCGCTTAACCAGCTTAAGCGGTAGTACCGCTGCTATAGTAGCGGTAGTACTGCCTTACCATCTTAAGGCAGTAGCAAAACTTCCTTTTGCACTTTCCAATACCTCGTGGGCTTTATCCCTTTGGCCCATATAAAGTGTTGCTGCACCCGAACACTTCGGTAAACATCCGGAACCCCTTTCCGTTGAATTCCGGAACCCTTCCGGTAACCAAAAACACTATTATCACATATATCAATTTTTACCTCCGGACTATTCCGGAGATCCTCGTCATGTCTGGGATCTTATCCGGGACTCCGAACAACTTTCGGTCACCAACAAAATAACTCAACTATACTAATCGTCACCAAACGTTAAGTGTGTAGACCCTGCGGGTTCGAGAACTATGTAGACATGACCGAGACACCTCTACGGTCAATAACCAATAGCGGGACCTGGATGGCCATATTGGCTCCTACATATTCTACGAAGATCTTTATCGTTTGAACCTCTATGTCAAGGATTCAGTTAATCCCGTATGTTGTTCCTTTTGTTCTTCGGTATGTTACTTGCCCGAGATTCGATCGTCGGTATCTCTATACCTAGTTCAATCTCGTTACCGGCAAGTCTCTTTACTCATTCTGTAATACAAGATCTCGTGGCTAACACTTTAGTCACATTGCTTGCAAGGCTCATTGTGATGTTGTATTACCGAGTGGGCCCTGAGATACCTCTCCGTCACACGGAGTAACAAATCCCAGTCTTGATCCATGCCAACCCAACAGACACCCTCGGAGATACCTGTAGAGCACCTTTATAGTCACCCAGTTACGTTGCGACGTTTGATACACACAAGGTATTCCTCTGGTGTTAGTGAGTTGCATGATCTCATGGTCATAGGAACAGATACTTGACATGCAGAAAACAATAGCAATAAACTGATACGATCATATGCTACGTTCGTAGTTTGGGTCTTGTCCATCACATCATTCTCCTAATGATGTGATCCCGTTATCAAATGACATCTCATGTCAATGGCTAGGAAACCTTAACCATCTTTGATCAACGAGCTAGTCAACTAGAGGCTTACTAGGGACACAGTGTTGTCTATGTACCCACACATGTATTTGAGTTTCCAATCAATACAATTATAGCATGGATAATAAACGATTATCATGAACAAGGAAATATAATAATAACTAATTTATTATTGCCTCTAGGGCATATTTCCAACAGTCTCCCACTTGCACTAGAGTCAATAATCTAGTTCACATCACTATGTGATTTACATTGTAATGAATCGAACACCCATGCAGTTCTGGTGTTGTTCATGTTTAGCCCTTGGAAGAGGTTTAGTCAACGGATCTGCAACATTCAGATCCGTGTGTACTTTGCAAATATTTATGTCGTCCTCCTTGATGTAATCGCGGATGGAATTGAAGCGTCGCTTTATGTGTCTGGTCCTCTTGTGAAATCTTGGTTCCTTGGCTAGAGCAATGGCACCAGTGTTATCACAAAACAGAGTCATTGGGTTAAGCGCACTAGGCACTACTCCAAGATCTGTCATGAACTCCTTCATCCAGACACCTTCCTTCGCCGCCTCCGAGGCTGCGATGTACTCCGCTTCGCATGTAGAATCAGCTACCACGCTTTGCTTGGAACTGCACCAGCTAACCGCACCCCCATTAAGAATAAATACGTATCCGGTTTGAGACTTAGAGTCATCCGGATCAGTGTCAAAGCTTGCATCGACGTAACCCTTTACGACGAGCTCTTGATCACCTCCATAAACGAGAAACATGTCCTTAGTCCTTTTCAGGTACTTCAGGATATTCTTGACCGTCGTCCAGTGTTCCATTCCTGGATCACTTTGAAACCTTCCGACCATACTTATGGCAAGGCTGACATCGGGTCTTGTGCACAGCATTGCATACATAATAGAGCCTATGGCTGAAGCATAGGGGATGACACTCATCTTTTCTCTATCTTCTGCAGTCACTGGGCATTGAGTCTTACTCAACTTCACACCTTGCAAAACAGGCAAGAACCCCTTCTTGGACTGATCCATTTTGAACTTCTTCAAAATCTTATCAAGGTATGTGCTTTGTGAAAGTCCTATTAAGCGTCTTGATCTATCTCTATAGATCTTGATGTCTAATATGAAAGCAGCTTCTCCTAGGTCCTTCATTGAAAAACTCTTGTTCAAATATTCCTTCACGCTTTCCAACATTTCTATATTGTTTCCAATCAGCAATATGTCATCCACATATAATATTAGAAATGCTATAGAGCTCCCACTCACTTTCTTGTAAATACAAGCTTCTCCGTAAACTTGTATAAACTCGAACGCTTTGATCACTTCATCAAAGCGAAGATTCCAACTCCGAGATGCTTGCACCAGTCCATAAATGGATCGCTGGAGTTTGCAAACTTTGTCAGCATTCTCTGGATCGACAAAACCTTCTGGTTGCATCATATACAACTCTTCCTTAAGGAAACCGTTAAGGAATGCTGTTTTGACATCCATCTGCCAAATTTCATAATCGAAAAAGGCAGCTATTGCTAACATGATTCTGACGGACTTAAGCATCGCTACGGGTGAGAAGGTCTCATCGTAGTCAACGCCTTGAACTTGTGAAAAACCCTTTGCCACAAGTCGAGCTTTATAGACGGTGACATTACCGTCCGCGTCCGTCTTCCTCTTAAAGATCCATTTGTTCTGAATGGCCTTACGCCCTTCAGGTAATACTTCCAAAGTCCATACTTTGTTTTCATACATGGATCCCATCTCGGATTTCATGGCCTCTAACCACTTCTCGGAATCCGGGCCCATCATCGCTTCTCCATAGCTCGTAGGTTCATCGTTGTCTAACAACATGACCTCTAAGACAGGGTTGCCGTACCACTCGGGAGCAGTACGCGTCCTTGTCGACCTACGAGGTTCGATAGCAACTTGATCCAAAGCTTCATGATCATCATCATTAACTTCCTCTTCAGCTAATGTAGGCTCCACAGAAACAACTTTCTGCTCTGCGCTACTCTCAGGTTGAAGTAAAGGTTCAACAACCTCATCAAGTTCTATCTTCCTCCCACTCAATTCTTTCGAGAGAAACTCTTTCTCAAGAAATGTTCCGTTTTTAGCGACAAACACTTTGCCTTCGGATCTGAGATAGAAGGTATACCCAACTGTCTCTTTTGGGTATCCTATGAAGACGCATTTCTCCGCTTTGGGTTCCAGCTTTTCAGGCTGAAGCTTTTTGACATAAGCATCACATCCCCAAATTTTAAGAAACGACAGCTTTGGCTTCTTGCCAAACCAAAGTTCATATGGCGTTGTCTCAACGGATTTCGATGGTGCCCTATTTAAAGTGAATGCAGCTGTCTCTAATGCATAACCCCAAAACGATAGTGGCAAATCGGCAAGAGACATCATAGATCGCACCATATCCAATAAAGTTCGATTACGGCGTTCGGACACACCATTACGCTGTGGTGTTCCAGGCGGTGTCAGTTGTGAAACAATTCCACATTGTCTTAAGTGACTGCCAAACTCATAACTCAGATATTCTCCTCCTCGATCAAATCATAGGAATTTAATATTCTTGTTACGATGATTCTCAACTTCACTCTGAAATTGTTTGAACTTTTCAAACGTTTCAGACTTGTGTTTCATTAAGTAAATATACCCATATCTACTTAAGTCATCAGTGAAGGTGAGAAAGTAACGATAACCACCGCGCGCCTCAATGCTCATTGGACCGCACACATCAGTATGTATGATTTCCAATAAGTCACTTGCCCGTTCCATTGTTCCAGAGAACGGCGTTTTAGTCATCTTGCCCAAGAGGCATGGCTCACATGTGTCAAGTGATTCAAAATCAAGTGACTCCAAAAGTCCATCAGCATGGAGCTTCCTCATGCGTTTTACGCCAATATGACCTAAACGGCAGTGCCACAAGAAAGTGGTATTATCATTATCAATCCTACATCTTTTGGCATCAATGTTATGAACATGTGTATCATTACTATCGAGATTCAATAAGAATAAACCGCTTACATTGGGTGCATGACCATAAAAGATATTACCCATATAAATAGAACAACCATTATTCTCTGATTTAAATGAGTAACCGTCTCGCAATAAACAAGATCCAGATATAATGTTCATGCTTAACGCAGGCACCAAATAACACTTATTTAGGTTCATCACTAATCCCGACGGTAATCGAAGAACGAGCGTGCCGACGGCGATCACATCAACCTTGGAACCATTTCCCACGCGCATCGTCACTTCGTCCTTCGCCAGCCTCCGTCTATTCCGCAGTTCCTGTTTAGAGTTGCAAATATGAGCAACCGCACCGGTATCAAATACCCAGGCACTACAACGAGGGTTGGTAAGGAACATATCAATAACATGTATATCATATATACCTTGTTTGTTGTTGGCCGCCTTCTTGTCAGCCAAATACTTGGGGCAGTTCCGCTTCCAGTGTCCAGTTCCCTTGCAATGAAAGCACTTAGTTTCTGGTTTGGGTCCAGCCTTGGGTTTCTTCACAGGAGCAGCAACTGCTTTGCCACCCTTCTTAGATTTACCCTTCTTACCCTTGCCATTTTTCTTGAAACTAGTGGTTTTATTGACCATCAACACTTGATGCTCCTTCTGAATTTCAGACTCAGCGGCTTTCAGCATCGCAAACAGCTCGGCGACTGACTTGTTCATCCCGTGCATGTTATAGTTCAACACGAAGCTCTTGTAGCTAGGTGGCAATGATTGAAGAACTCTGTCAGTGATAGCCTCTGGCGGAAGGGGCATCCCCAATTCAGCCAGACGGGTGGAGTACCCAGACATTCTGAGCACGTGATCACTGATAGACCCGTTCTCCTCCATCTTGCAAGTATAGAACTTATCGGAGATCTCATATCTCTCGATCCGGGCATTCTTCTGAAAGATAAACTTCAACTCCTGGAACATCTCATATGCTCCATGACGTTCAAAATGTCTTTGAAGTCCCGGTTCTAAGCCATACAACATTGCACATTGAACTATTGAGTAATCATCAGAACGAGCCTGCCAGGCGTTCACAACGTCTAGAGACTCAACTAGAGCGGGTGGATCACCAAGCGGTGCATCAAGGACATAAGCCTTCTGGGAAGCCGTAAGGATAATCCTTAGATTACGGGCCCAGCCCACAAAGTTACTTCCATCATCTTTCAACTTAGCTTTCTCTAGGAACGCATTAAAATTCAGGGGTGCTACTGTGCGAGCCATGATCTACAACATAAATATAGCAAAGACAACTTAGACTATTGTTCAAGATAATGAGTTTAATTAATCATATTACTTAAAAACTCCCACTCAAATTGACATCCCTCCGGTCATTCGAGTGTAACATGATCCAAATCCACCAACTCAAGTCCGATCATCACGTGATTCGAGGTGGTTTCAATGGTGAACATCTTCATGTTGATCATATCTACTATATGACTCATGTTCGACCTTTCGGTCTCTTGTGTTCCGAGGCCATGTCTGTACATGCTAGGCTCGTCAAGTTTAACCCGAGTGTTCCGCGTGTGCAACATGGCTTGCACCCGTTGTATGTGAACGTGGAGTCTATCACACCCGATCATCACGGCGTGTCTCGAAACGACGAACTTTCGCAACGGTGCACACTCGGGGAGAACACAATTTATCTTGAAATTTAAGTGAGGGATCACCTTATAATGCTACCGCCGTCCTAAGCAAAATAAGATGCATAAAAGGATTAACATCACATGCAAATCATAAGTGACATGATATGGCCATGAACTTGTGCTTTTGATCTCCATCTCCAAAGCACCGGCATGATCTCCATCGTCACCGGCATGACACCATGATCTCCATCATCTTGATCTCTATCAACGTGTCGCCATGAGGTTGTCGCGCCGACTGTTACTCCCACGACTATTGCTAACGTTTAGCGATAAAGTAAAGCATTACATAGCGCTTAATGATTGACACGCAGGTCATACAATAATTAAAGACAACTCTATGGCTCCTGCCAGTTGCCGTACTCATCGACATGCAAGTCGTGATATTCTATACAACACATGATCATCTCATACATCACATATATCTCATCATGTAATTGGCCATATCACATCACAACATACCCTGCAAAAACAAGTTAGACGTCCTCTAATTGTTGTTGCAAATTTTACGTGGCTGCTACGGGTTTGCAAGAACCGTTCTTACCTACGCAAAACCACAACGTGGTGTAGTGATTGCTTTTTGATCTTCTAAAAGAACCCTCTTCATTGAAATCGATTCAACTAAAGTGAGAGAGACAGACACCCGCTAGCCATCTTTATGCAACGAAGTTACATGTTAGTTGAAGGAACCTGTCTCGCGTAAGCGTACGCGTAATGTCGGTCCGGGCCGCTTCATCTCACAGTACCGCCGAATCAAATATCAACTAGTAACGGCAAGCAATATGTATACACCCACGCCCACAACTCGTTTGTGTTCTACTCGAGATCTCATCTACGCATAGACCTAGCTCATGATGCCACTGTTGGGGAACGTTGCATGGGAAACAAAAATTTTCCTACGCACACACAAGATCTATCCATGGTGATGAGCATCTACGAGAGGGAGAGTGGATCTACATACCCTTGTAGATCGCTAAGCGGAAGCGTTAAGAAACGCGGTTGATGTAGTCGAACGTCTCCGCGATCCAAATCGCAAGTCATCCCTCGATCCAAGCACGATCCAGCGCCGAACGGACGGCACCTCCGCGTTCAACACACGTACGGCTTGATGACGATCTCCGCCTTCTTGATCCAGCAAGAGGGAGCGGAGAAGAAGAAGAGTTCCAGCAGCACGACGGCGTGGTGGTGTTGATGAAGAACTATTTCAGCAGGGCTTCGCCTAAGCACTACTGAAATTATGACGTAAGAGGAACTAGAGGTTGCCGGCACACGGCTTGGGGCAATCTAATGTCTCTCGTGTGCTAGCCCTACCCCTCTATTTATATGTTGAGCCTTGGGGTCTAAACTTGGAGTAAAAGCCTCCTCCAGATCGGTTTTGCCCGCACAAGGTCGGTTTGGCCCGCAGGGAAAGAGTCCAACTCGGATCCCTGCAGTACCGCGCACAAGCGGTAGTACCGCTTACGATAAGCGGTAGTACCGCTTGACCAGCTTAAGCGGTAGTACCGCTGACGATAAGCGGTAGTACCGCTTGACCAGTTTAAGCGGTAGTACCGCTGATACAGTAGCGGTAGTACCGCTTAACCAGCTTAAGCGGTAGTACCGCTGCTACAGTAGCGGTAGTACTGCCTTACCATCTTAAGGCAGTAGCAAAACTTCCTTTTGCACTTTCCAATACCTCGTGGGCTTTATCCCTTTGGCCCATATAAAGTGTTGCTGCACCCGAACACTTCGGTAAACATCCGGAACCCCTTTCCGGTGAATTCCGGAACCCTTCCGGTAACCAAAAACACTATTATCACATATATCAATTTTTACCTCCGGACTATTCCGGAGATCCTCGTCATGTCCGGGATCTTATCCGGGACTCCGAACAACTTTCGGTCACCAACAAAATAACTCAACTATACTAATCGTCACCAAACGTTAAGTGTGTAGACCCTGCGGGTTCGAGAACTATGTAGACATGACCGAGACACCTCTACGGTCAATATCCAATAGCGGGACCTGGATGCCCATATTGGCTCCTACATATTCTACGAAGATCTTTATCGTTTGAACCTCTATGTCAAGGATTCAGTTAATCCCGTATGCTGTTCCTTTTGTTCTTCGGTATGTTACTTGCCCGAGATTCGATCGTCGGTATCTCTATACCTAGTTCAATCTCGTTACCGGTAAGTCTCTTTACTCGTTCTGTAATACAAGATCTCGTGGCTAACACTTTAGTCACATTGCTTGCAAGGCTCATTGTGATGTTGTATTACCGAGTGGGCCCTGAGATACCTCTCCGTCACACGGAGTAACAAATCCCAGTCTTGATCCATGCCAACCCAACAGACACCCTCGGAGATACCTGTAGAGCACCTTTATAGTCACCCAGTTACGTTGCGACGTTTGATACACACAAGGTATTCCTCTGGTGTTAGTGAGTTGCATGATCTCATGGTCATAGGAACAGATACTTGACATGCAGAAAACAATAGCAATAAACTGATACGATCATATGCTACGTTCGTAGTTTGGGTCTTGTCCATCACATCATTCTCCTAATGATGTGATCCCGTTATCAAATGACATCTCATGTCAATGGCTAGGAAACCTTAACCATCTTTGATCAACGAGCTAGTCAACTAGAGGCTTACTAGGGACACAGTGTTGTCTATGTACCCACACATGTATTTGAGTTTCCAATCAATACAATTATAGCATGGATAATAAACGATTATCATGAACAAGGAAATATAATAATAACTAATTTATTATTGCCTCTAGGGCATATTTCCAACAGCGTGCGGGCTGGGCCACGGGCGACCTGTCCTGCCGTGGCCGGCGGCTGGCGAAGCAGGTGGCGTGGCGGCGGGGCCTCCAGTTTGGGTGGCGCGGGTACGGCGGCGGCGGCATCCTCCGGCGAGGGTGCCCCTCCCCGACAGCGGGAGGAGGTGGTGCCGATGGTTCCGAGCGCCAGACTTGGCCATGCGGGCAGCGAGTCAGCGGTGAGCACGTCTCTCGGTCCTGGGTGGCCTCGTGTGCCCATGGTCCGATCTGAAGACGGCGACTTCCGCGTTCTCTGGCCACCCATGCCGACCCTGTTACCGGCGACCTCGTGTGGCCGGTTTGTGGTTGGTCGGCGGGTGGGCTACGGATGGGGGAAACCCTTGGCGGGCTGCAGCAGCCACGATGCCGGCAGCGCTCCGTCGCCGTTCTACTTCTTGGAGTCGGCATCGAGTCCTAGCCCACGCCCCCCTCTTCTTGTCCCGGGTGAAAACCCAAATCCCCTCGGATTGGGCGGCGACGGCGCCTTGACATCGCTTTCTTCCTGAAGACGTCGCCTTGGGACGAGTGAGTGGTGGTCGCGGCTTTGGCGTGGGTCGGTTTGCCGGCGTTCTTCAGTTGTTCCTGCTCGACAATGTTCGGTGATCTTCGTGGTTGTGGCCCGAGGCGGTGGCGATGATCGGAGTGGCTTTGCCGGCGTGGTGGCCGTGTTGCCGTCCTCTCCCTGTCCATCCGAGGTCAGGGATAAGCTCTTCTGCTTGTCGAGACGGATGGCCGGGCAACGGTATGGGAGTTGACGGCAATGCTCTTCCACCGGCGGCGGGTTCTTCCATTATCGTGAGCATATCAGGGGCATGTCCTTGAGTTGCCGGGGTCCTCGATGTCCTAGCTGGTTCTAGGTGTAGTCAGGACTGTTGTTGTTCAGTAGCATCTTGTATCCTTTTGTCGCATATCCTTTTTTCTTTTTCTTTTATTTTCTGTTGTATCTATGGTTGTATGCTCGGCTGTTGCTTTATAATATAAAGCGGGGGGAAACCCTTTATCGTCATTATCGCCAGAGATTACGATGGGTTCCTTCCCCTTGGAAAAGGGCGAGGCCTCCACATCGTGGGTGCCCTCCTCGTTGTCTGAGCAGATGAAGACTTGCACTGCCTCGTTGTTGTGGGTCGCCTGAGCTAGTAAGGGCACCAACCTGTTGGCCCTGGATTGGAGGTAAGTACAAGCACGATGAGAAAACATCTCGTAGTATTTGTCGTAGGCACCGACGATGGCCTCAAAAAACACCACAAGGTGTCAAAGCTATTCCCTGCTAGGTTTTCGTTGTTTTATCAGTCTCAAGGTTCTTGGTGGGAAACCCGATTATAGGTTTCATAGCCATACTATTAGATGGTTATCGGGCGAATAGCTTGATCACGTCGTATGTAGAGTGATCAAACCTTTGCATGTGTTGCATCATCCATTTTGGTTGATCTTGGTTGGTACTCTATGTGAGCACCTAGATCTTTTTGTTAGCTTCAAAACAGGCCCAAGACCCTTGAAAAGAGAGTTAATATGAAAAAGTTACACATGTTTTCGTGTCATGCCATTGGCTATTTCTGCATGGTCTGGACCCTTCGGACGGTTCCAGGGATCTTTTGGATGTGCCCGGAGGTTGGCCCGGAAGTTTCGGGCATTCGGAGCTCTGAATGGTGCCTCGGGGTTTCTAACAGGTTGGAGAAATCCCCAAAGGGGTAGATTCAGGTGGGACATAAAACCCCCTTCTCCACCAATAGGACGAGAGGCTCAAGATCTGATTTCCCCCCATTGTTGAACCTTTAAGCTCCTCCTCCAAAGTCCAAACCTCCATCTAAGTGAGGGAAAGTAACCCCATGGATCTAGAAATCATTTGTTGGCCTAATCCATTGTTCATGTCCTCTCCCATCCCTCCCTTACAAGAGCTTACTGGAGTGAGATTTGAGAGAGGAGTTGAGCACAAGTTGCTTTGCTTTACATTTGTTGCATTGGTTTGTGCACTTTGTGCTGGTTCGAGTGAGATTTCGAGAGATTGTCACTCTTAGAGGCCACTGCCTCCTAGGCAGTTTGTGGTGTTGCCTCACTGAACAGGCCCCGGTTTGCGGAATGGTTAGGGAGCTTGTCGCCTTTGGAGTAGAGAAGAAGATATGCACTAGTGAAGGGAGCTTCGGCATCGGTTGGCCGAGACTCTCAGAGAAAAATATGAGACATTGCTTGTCGTCTGAGGGCATAGGTTCGCCCTGCCTCTACAACGGAGAGTAGAATATCGATGGATATTTGGACGCCGGGAAGTACATTGGTTATCTATTGTCTCCCTTTACTTTGGACATTTCATATTGTTATCATCGGTATATCTTTTGATAAGTTTGAATTGCTTGCTTGTATCCTTCAATTCCACATCTTGTTTAGTACTAAGTTGTTGGTGCAGTTATTATAACCTAGCACATTTAGTATTTGTTTGAAAAGTATTCGACTAGTTTACCAAATCCGTAAGAGGTTTAAAAACACCTAAAAGAAAATGACAAGACAATTCCAACAGCTTGATCAATTCTATGAGTTCGGGAAAGAAAAAGATATGTTGCAGGTACTTTATTCATATCCAAACCTGTTGCACATACTTTATTCAAACCCCTGGCGGGCATTAAGTTTATTCATATCCAAACCTGTTGCACATACTTTATTCAAATCCTTGGCAGGCATTAAGTTGCTCATCTTTAATTTAACTATCTAGCTCAACACGATGTTCAACTAGAAAATGCCGATTTGTGATGAACTACTTGTGTTTCTTTTGGCTTGTTGCGTTCTGTGGGTTTGAAATTTCAAGAGACGGTATTGTGAGATTGCGTTATCGTTCATAATATTGCATGCATAAACAAATGATGATGTAATCAAGATTTTCCGTGCATTCAGAATACTCCCGACACATCCAACAGTATTACAAAAAGTAAACGGCACGTTCACAAGACAGGTAGGGCTAGGACTTTCGGAAATATCTTAACTTAGGCTACAGCAATGTAGAAAACGAACGGGTGGGACCTCAGACTTGGCAATATCTTCAATCGGGTTGGAAAATAATTGTGCCTGTGTGAGTAATGCAAGCCAAAACCCCCTCACTCAGATTCAGATTCGCTAATATAATCGCTGTCATATTCCTCGTCAGTGTCTTCGTCAGTGTCGTCGTCCACTGCTCCCACATGATCTATTGCCTCGCACGAGACGCTGATGATACTATAGTTCGTGTAGAACTGCATAACGTCCTCTGGACAGGGTTCCTCTTCGTAGGGATCTATTCCACAGGCCATGTTCTGAAACTCCAAGTCGCGCCCTTTGAATTGAAATTCCTTCATAGCCGGGTGCACAATTTTAGTCCCTTCGTAGTCACAGTACATGCAGCGGGTTTGTTCTGAAGCACACAAACAAGATAACTAGATTAGCACCCATCGAAGAATTTAGCACAACCTATCGGCACTAAAAGGAAGTTGTTGCAAAATGAAATTTCTGAGGAGAAACTCAGTTTTCCCGACAATCATGCATAGATAGTGTTTATTTTTGTGGCAAGCAACTCAAATGCTTCTGCTAACAGCTGTAAAGCTTATAGATTTAGTCTATTGGTTTATATCAGCATACTACTCACAAGTTCTGATTCTCACTACGTGTCCCAAGATTTGGACCAGATGTGTTTAACAAAAATCGGTATGATCTATTATGGGTATCTACCAGATAAATATAATTCATATCAGGATATGCATCTTGCAAAAGTTAAACTTGGTTCAGCCAAATTATTGAGCAACTTCGAGCCCTGCTGGATAGCAACTTCGAGCAAGAGAAGTAAATCATCGGTTTGTTGAACATCTGGGCTTTAGATCAAACAGAAAATATTAACCAGAATGTAGATCAGATGTGGATGACCAGGGCCTATACTTTGAACTAATTATCTAGTGGTTCTTACACTGCCAGTGGTAGCTTGGGAGGGAACACTATTGATGTATTGGTTTGAAATTTGGAATACATGTACACAAAATAGTACTCCAGGGAGTAGTGGGGTTGGTCTGAATGTTCAAACTTTACCAAGCTGCAGGATGAGATATATATGTTCCATTTTATTTAAAAAACTATTGTATCTTGTCACTAGCAGTAAATCGTTGCACCCTTTGTCGAAAAACTAGCAGTAGAGCGTTGAGACTTAAAAAGCCAAATGTTACCATGCAGGTTTAGTCCACTTGTTGTATGAAAAAATATAAGATACCTTGGTGTGGTTTGGGGAAATCCACAGGACAACACAAGACCTTCCCACCTCCATCCTCTGCCTCGTGGTCATTGCTAAGTTCCGCAAAGAAGAGTTTTGGATTTCCATCTCTTGAACTTGCCAGAAAATTAACATGAATGTGATGGTATATGAAAACGGGTTTGTCAGGATCCGTGCAGTACACAGGGCCAGACACATTATGGTTGACGCCACAAATAACATGAAGATCATACAGTTCCTGTAAGTGGGCAGAGGCAAGCAGCAAATCAGTGACTGTAAAATGTCAGCTGGGTGATAATTAGAAGTGAAGATACAAATCTCAAGATGAACTAACTCTGTTCTCCTGTGCATATGAGGCCAGCGCCGCTCTGACTTTCTTGGAGATTCTTGTATGCTCATCGGTCCAGGTAATTTCATATCGGGAGAGTTTGGGCATGGGAACTGCCTGATGCTGCAGTGAATTTCCAGGGGTGGGGCGTCCTTGAAACATATCTCTGGTAATGCGGTCAACATCAGCCGAGTCGAGTGGAGCATTAATCTTCAGACTTGAGAATGTATGACTGCATGAGGAAATAAACTCTGCTTGCGCAGCAGGGTCGGGGTGCCAAGCAGCCACACCGGCAGCCCTGAAGGCGTGACAAATTTTGTTTTGATCCCCGAAGTGAGCCAAAGGGTTCGAAAAGGGTGCAGCACTCTTCCCCAGAGTGCAATCAGTAATGAGCAGGAAGCGCATGGCTTCATAGAGGTTCTTGCCGGAAGTACAGAGGAAGGAAACAAGGCCGTAGAAAGAGCGAGCCTCGATGCGCAACAGACTGCCGGTACTGATCATGTCAACCTCAAGTTTTTGGCTCGGTGGGGAGACGGTGTTGTACCAGATGGTGTTGATGATGATGTTGGAGACAGGGTCGAAGGGGCCATAGCAGTGACCAGCCTTGAGCATGCTGCGGTGGTAGCAAGACCGGAGCTCACTCGCCGGCATCAGGGAGAGTGCCTTGAGGTAGAAGGTGTGGATGCGCTGGAGGAGCACAAACTTGAGCGACTGGTAAGGTCGATACGGCACGACGGTGGGTGGTGACTGACGGCGCTCGAGTGCGCGCTTCCAAGCGAAATCAAGGGGTTGCGTTTGCATGCCAGGACCCTGATGCCGTGGGCTGAATTCATAGGTGAAATTATTGATGTCATTCTGGATCGCGTGGGCGGCTTCTTCCAGAGGGCGAACCGGCGACAGCCAGGTGCCGACGAGGTGGTGAGGGTCCGTGTGCTTGGAGGCCAGTGCGGCGCACATGAGGGCAGTGCGTACGACGGGCTTGCTGGTGTCAGAGTTCAGGTGGAAGGGGGAGAGAGACCGGCCATGCGTGACGAGGCGTACCGCGTAGACTAGGTCGGCGTCGGCGCGGAGCAGGTAGCGTACGGCCTCCCAGTCCGCGAGGTAGCGGAAGAAGAAGGTGAGGAAGGTGACAAGGCCCTCCAGGGAGCGCTCGGCCATGTCCCCGCCCTGGATTTTCTCGGCGCAGAGGCTGGAGGCGACGAGGGTGTTGTAAATGATATTGGTGGTCGGGTCGAGGAGGCCAATGGAGAGGCCGGCGCCGAGGAAGATCTCCTCTTTGAATGCCGTCGCCGTGGCGAGCCGCTCGCGGGCACGATCGTACGAGTCGCGGATCTTCTGGAGGAGCTCCGATCTCTCCCGATTTACAACAGTGAGCCGTGGCCCGAACCTTGCAAGGTCCTCCGGCTTATAGATGCGCTCCATCGCCGCCGCCGGCGGTTGAGGCATCTGGGAGGCGGTCATGGAACCGAACTCCATTGCAGCTACCTATGCGCCGCGAACCTTTTATCTGCGAGGCCCATGGCCTGTATTTATAGGGAAACGAATTCTCTCAGGCGGCTGTTAACTTCTTTACGTCGAACGACTCCACGTGTCGCCACGTGCCCCTCTGGCCCACCAGACGATCGGCTGTTCCAGAAGAAATCCCCTGATCCCGTTTTTCTTCCGGAAAACGCTTCCCATCAGCCGATCGATAATCACGCGCGCATCCGCCCCCTCAGTTGTGCGTCACGCGTCCCCTGTGGACCCCACCACCACGTCTTTTGCGACAGCACGCCTCCATCTCGTACATTATCCCCATCTTCCTCAATCTGTTCGTCCCGAATCAGCACCGCAAGGGAGAGACGCTCGCCAGTGTCATGTGCGCTCCCGTGCTCGCCGCCGGCCCGCTACGGCAGCCGTTGTTCACCGGCGAGGTAGTCCTTTGCCGCCCCACTTCCATCCTTCCTATTTTCCTTGGCCGCCTCACTTGTCGTCGGCCGGCCTGCCACCCCGCCGCTCTACCACCGAACGTCAGCGACCAGTGCCTGAGATGCGCGCGGCCCGTCGTCGTTCCAGCGGCGCGTGGCGCAGTGCACGGCCTCTCTGTCGGCATTGTCGCTGTTGGGGAGCCCTCCCTGCTAGATCCATCCCAGCCATGTGCGTCATGTTTCTGAAACAAAGCTCTTGTTGCAATAGTCAATGGTGTTTCTGAAACAAAGCTCTTGTTGCAAAGAGGGATCATACGCAGAGATGCTTTGCAATGTCACCAATTTTTCTGAAACAAAGCTCTTGTTGCAATAATCATCGATGTGTTTCTGAAACAAAGCTCTTGTTTGAATAGTCACCGTTATTTCTGAAACAATACTCTTGTTGCAAAGACGGATCGTACGCTGAGCAACCTAGATCGGATGGCTCGCGAGGCAGCGGATCTTTTAAAAAGATCCGCCGGCCGACGCGTAGCACGCCCCCTTTTCTTCCTCCCTTTCTCCAGATCGAGAGCGTCGGTTTGTCTCTTTTCTCTCGCTTTTCTCCAATCCAGATGCAAGCACGCCGTCGTCACCGTCGCGGATGCTGCTACAATCGACACACCCCACGCTGCCGCTGATGCTACTGCAGGCTGTAGCACCGCGTGCTACTATTTGCTGCAAGCACCATCGGCGATGTTGTGTTGGGTTCGTGACTGTTGCAATGTTTCCATCCTCGGCATGGTTGCAGCTGCAAACAGGAGTAGGGAGCGACGCTGGCCGCCGCAACATGTTGTTACTACAAGCTGGAGGAGAGTGACGCCGGCCACCAGTGTTGCAAGGCTCATGCGCACACCGCACCCGCGCGGCGATGGTCATGACGGGTAGCATCACCGGCGATGTTTGCATGGCAACAACTTTTGCAATATAGATGATGTTATGCTGCGACGACTTTGCAACGTTGCGTCAACTGCAACACTAGCAATGTTGCGACGACGCGTCAAGGCTTTCCAGCGCATGTTATGTTGCGGGTGCAACAACTGCAACACTGACGATGTTGTGGCTTTGCAAACGACGGCCATGTTGCAGGTGTGACACTTGCAACATTGGCGATGCTACGACGACTGCAGCAGCCGATGGCGTTGCGCAACGGCGGCTGCAATACCAGTGTTGTTGCAAGGCATTTGATCCGATCGAACGATTGTGCAGGGACATATCGAATGACCGGGAGGGTGGCCGATAACCGAGAGTTACCACCTGAGCGACGTGTAGCACACGTCGGGGCACTGGTGATGTTGCAAAAAAAAAATCGTCGTCACTTTTTTGCAACATAGGAGTTGTTGCGGAAGAAATTTTTGCAACACAGATGATGTTGTAGAAAAATTTCTCCGCCACGCAGACACGTGTCACACAGAACCGCTAGAAAAAGTACTGGATGCCCATGCAAAACACATGTCACAAGGAGGAGGTGGCGAACACTCGCATGTGATCCGCCGGCTGAAACCAAGCGTTTCCACCAAAAAAACTGAAATTCCCACAAGTCTATCATAAATAAATAAAAATTAAAAACAAATGGAGAAAATAACAATTTCAGGCCTCGCGTACGCAGGCCCAACCCGACAAGGGGAGAGCCACATGCCTCCGAGACCACCGAAGCAATTCCGCCTCTTTTTTGCAGAACCTTCCAGACATTTTAATCCACCACATTGAACCGCCGTGATTCAGAAATCATCAACGAAGCCAACTATACTATACAAGTACTCATGACAGTTTTTTTGTTCGACAAAAGGAGCGCACGCCCCCAAATGAAATTGATAATACTTGCAACGTTCAGCCAAAAAAAAAACAGCATCATCCTGACCATGGCCTCAAGGCAGCAATCAAAGTAAACTGAACCACCTCACACAAGAGGGGATACACCAGCAACGTAACACTTAACCGGCTTCAGGAGAGACTTGCTTCAACAAAACTGCCAGCATAAAACAGGAGACAAATGGAGAAAAATTTCAGACCTCGCGTACGCAGCCCCAACCCGACACGTGCAGAGAGCCATGTACCAACTTCCGAGACTGCCGCATCCAACCAGGGTCCACGGACGAGCGGAGAGAAGAACAGTCGCGGCCCTGCAATTCTGCCTCTTCTTGCTATAACTTTCAGACATTTTGATCCAGCACAATGAAGCAACATAATTCAGAAATCATCATCGAGGCAAACTGTACAAGTAGTAGTCAAGTACCTAGGTGAGCAGTCTAAATCGTCTCAAAAGGTGAGCGGTCTAACGCGGCTGATATTGTCATTGGTGCAGAAGCAATGAAGCAAATCATGCACATCCATGCATACAAGCACGAGCGCTTCATCTATTCCATGACGGCACTTCAAGCCTCTGCTGTCCATTTAAGGTAGTCATTTTTTATCTTCTCGAGCCTCACGACTACTTCGCTCATCGTCATGCTCTGGTCTGGCGAGTCGCTGGAGCACAACAAACCCAGCTCGAATACTCGCGCAAGAAAGCCATCGACCAAGCCACAGTTTGGAGAAGAGGAGCCTTGCGGTTGTAGTAGCTGGCCATCCACCACTTGCACTAGCTCTGTAGGAAACGCCTGATGGACCCACTGCCTAAGGCTCAGTCCTGCGCCGAACATAGCATCTGTGGGCCTCCTCCCTGTGAAGACTTCAAGGAGCATGATCCCGTAGCTGAACACATCACTCTTCCGCGATGCTTTTCCAAGGGACCCATACTCTGCTCAACAAATTCATGAAGTTAAACGCATGACTGATAAAACAATGGTGATTAATGAAAGGCGGTTTAACAAGAACTGCATTCAGAAAGGTTAATTAGAGGTGCTGGCTAGTACCTGGTGCCATATACCCAACAGTTCCAGGCATGCTCGCGGAGATCATGGAGCTGTCATCTCCTAATAGCAACCTTGCGATGCCAAAGTCCGCCACATGCGCCGTCATGTCCTTGTCGAACAACACGTTGCTGGGCTTCAAGTCGCAGTGCAAGACAACCTCGTAGTGCTCATGGTGCAGATATGCCATTGCCATCGACACGTCAAGCATGATGCCCAGCCTATCAAGGAGTCCCAAGTGCCTTGAGCCCTGAGAGTAGTGCAGGAGCGTCTCTAGGCTGCCATTGGGCATGTACTGAAGCACTAGTGCTCTGAAATCTGTGTTGGAGCAGGTGTTGAGTATCCTTATCAGGTTGCGGTGTCGTGCCATACGCATCACACGGCACTCGACATCGAAAGATCTAGTTGCATGTTCAAGCTGCAGATCAAAAACTTTTACTGCAACAACCAAACCATTGCTCAGTTGGCCCTTGAAAACTTTCCCAAGGCTCCCGGACCCCAACAGGTTGCTCTCACTGAAATTATCAGTGGCATGAGCGAGCTCATGGTAGGAGACTAATTGATGGCTTATCATGTCAACCATCCCAGCAGAAACTGTCATCCCTTGCTGCTTCCAAACTTTCTTTTTGACTATCACAAATATGTAGGATGCCACAGCCCCAATCACTACAATGATAGGTGGGAGCAAAAATTTGAGCATGCGACTGTTGGTTCTTGGAGAGTTACCCAAACATGATGGAAACCCTAAACGTGAAGCACCGCAAAGCCCTGACTTCCCGATCAAAGATTCCAGACTGATATTTGTGAAGACACCTCCTTCTGGTATCTGACCTTGTAGGTTATTGAAAGACAGGTTCAATATATACAGGATGGTAGAATTGGCCAGGTACTTTGGAATGGAACCAGAGAGGTTGTTATGTGATACGTCCAAAGCTTGCAAGTTGGCGAGCTTGTCAAGAGAGTCTGGAATTGGGTTATAGAATGAATTGTGTGACAGGTTCAAATAGGCCATCATGATAAGTTTTCCAATCGAATCTGGGAGACTACCCCTCAAGTGGTTGGAAGAGAGATCCATGTAGTAAATTTGTCTTAAATAGCCGATATCAGTTGGTAATGTGCCATTCAGGAAATTTTGAGATATATCTAGCCGGATGAGACTACTAAGATGAAAGAAACTTGGCGGTATAGTTGATGATAACTGGTTATAAGATAGTCGAATTTCCTCTAACTTGGTATGATTGCCGATGTCCTCTGGTATGGAGCCAGATAATCTGTTGTGTCCGAGGTGCAATTTTACTAGATTCTTTAGCATTGTGGTCTGTGATGGGATAGGGCCAAAGAAGCTATTCCGACCTAAGTGAAGTACTTGCAGATTTTCCATCATCATGATTGAATCTGGAATTGTACCATACAGATGATTTTTAAAAAGATCTAGCACCGTAAGACCGGTTAAATTTGAAATTGTAGCCGGAAATTGACCAAATAAATTGCTTTCGGATGCAACTAAAGTTTCCAGCTGACTTGACAGATTCCCTACATAGCCAGGCAGGCCACCACTGAAATTGTTGGACGAGATGTCAAGATACCAGCGCTTTCTACAGTTAGAAAGAACAGACAAAAAGCTGAGATCCCCCTGTAGTCGATTTTCTGTAAAACTAAGTTTTGCCAGAGAATTCATGTTGCCAAGTGTTCCAGGCAATGACCCAACCAGCATGTTTCGGTCCAACACTAGCAATGATAACTTAGAAAGGTTTCCAAGGGAAGCAGGAATGGGTCCTGTTAGCTGATTGTCTCCGAGATGCAGAAATGATAGTTGGCCCAACTGTCCAATATTTGCCGGAATTGGTCCTGTCAGCTTGCACCATGCCAGGCCCAAGGAACTTAGCAAAGTGAGGTTGCCAAGTGCATCAGGGATTGAACCAACAAGGTTATTCCCACCCAAGGAAATGAAATATAGATGAGGAAAGCTGCCCAGCCATGTTGGCACAACACCTTCCAACAAGTTAGCAGGCATGGATATTACTTTGAGGTCCCGACAAGATGTGAACCCCAATGGAACCTGACCAGTGAATTTGTTAAATCCCATGCTGATTATTTGCAGCATGGGGAAACTAAAACTTTCGTTGTCAGGGATTCGGCCAGTTAAGTTGTAGTTGCGTGTGAGCAAGATGGAATGGAGTTTAGACATGTTGAAGATAGCCGGAGGCAATGGGCCGGTGAGATGATTGTACTGCAGGTCAAGAAACTCGAGCATTGGCAACAAGGCAATGGAATACGGTACCGGCCCCGACAAGCTGTTATTTCCGATGGTTAGATAAGTTAACATCGGCGTACTGTTAAATAGATCAACTGGTATTGAACCAGTGAGGTAATTCCTTCGGAGATTCATGAAACCAAGGTCGTGCAAGTTTTGCAGCTCTGCCGGGATTGAACCAGAAAGATAGTTAGCCTCCAAGACAAGAACTTGGAGTCTACTGAGGTTTCCTATGGTGGGTGGGATGCTACCTGACAGACCATTGCGGCCCAGGTCAAGGAATTTGAGGCGACGCAGTTTTCCTAAATCGACTGGAATGGCGCCCGTCAGGACGGTGTTGGTAAGGTTGATGATGGAGAGGAAGGAGAGGTTACCAAGGTGAGGAGCGAGCGATCCATGGAGCGGCACGTGCGGCAGCTCCACAGCCATGACACGTTGCCTGCGCCGGCTGCACGAGACGCCGATCCAATGACAGAAAGATGTGCTGCTGGTCCAGTTGCTTGCAAGGACGCCCTGAGGATCAGAGAGGTGGGCTTTGAACGCCAGTAGCGCGGCAAGATCGGTGTCGCTACCGTTGACGCTTGTTGGAGACGGAGAAGCAGCACCAGCACCGGGTACTACGGCTGCCACCGAGACGACCAGTAGTACTAGTAGTACGACAACAGGAATGCAAGGAGCTGTCATTGAGCTGCTCATTGTTCTGTTCATCCAGCTGATCATATACATCATATATATAGTGAGTTTGGTCCATGGGTATGTTGCTTGCCACAGCTTTTCAACCTTTCCTTTTTGTTTTGCCTTGCCAGCCAAGATTGCCGCCAAATAATATATTAGAGATGTGGGAATAACAAGGAGTACAAACAAGCATACTGACTAGAAACTTCTAATCTGTTCACACTGGTCCACCCACCAATTGACAACTTGAATGCTAAGTAATCTGCTACTAAGAGGCGAGAGAGCAGTCAATCTAATGCTAATTAATCGATTCTCCAGTAGCTCTTTCTCTTATCTTGTTGCTAAGGTCTCCCACTGGCTGATCTACCATAGAAATCAACCTTTCGTCTTGCATATATATTTGTCTAGTAGGGGTATTTGGCGACGGACTGAGAAGGGGCCCAAACGACTGGCAAATGATTTCGTCGCTACCACTTTTCTTAAAAAAAAATTGCACTGCCAAATTGTTACAGAAGAATGAACTGCTTCCTAGTACTCGTTATAGCAGTAAAAAAAAACTAATAAATCACCAGATCGAAACCAAGGAGAGCGGATCGAGCGAACCGCCCGACGCCCCTGAAGATTGACCGCTGGACCGCCTCGCTCGCCGTCCCGCCGCAGCAGGGTCGTCTTCCTCCGCCTGGACGGCGCCATAGCCCCCAGGCGCGCCCACCTGACCGGCAGCAGCACCCAGCCCGCCGTCTATTATCCTCCGCGACGGCTCTACCTCGTCCTATATTTCAGCACTGTGGCTCGCTCAGGCCGTGGGGACGGGAGAAGGGGGCGGCCGGCGGCTTGGGACATGGAGGAGGTCGAAGCGACGGAGCACACGGGAGAGCCGGAGAGGGGAGGTGCCGGCACGGGTAGGTCCGGTAATTGCAGTAGGCCCCGCCATTAAGCTTTTTTTTAGTCTAAACATGCTTCTCTTTATTGATCAAAGGTTTTTTTTTTAAAAAAAGAAAGGGGTTTCCCCCTCCCCAACTTTTATATAAAAGCCAAGGAAAACAGCAGTACATAGACGGTTTACAGCATACGGCTTGCAACATAAGTTCTTGCAACAGCCCTACTTATTACAACTGCACAGAGGCAGCAATTGAGCAGTCTCACAGGAGTCAGCGCATAGATCAAGCTAAAATCGGAAGATGAAAGCCTCTACACAACTGCTCCTGAAGGAAAAGCATGATCGTTCCAAGCAATCCTAAGCAATTCTCCTCGCCGATGATCGAGCAGTCTTAGGCATTCGAGGAGTAGTGAAGCCTGAGCATCTGGGCACAAGATCTTCCATTGTCGAACAAACGAACCCACCAAGCCTATTACGCACTTCAAACTTCGCCATCTTCGCCCCTGAAACACAAAGTCATTGCGCAGACGCCATAAGCCCCACAAGGTAGCAGTAGTGACTATATTTACAACAGCATATTTCTTATTATTCTTCCAGAAAGGTAACAGAGACTCAACAGAGCAAGGAATTGGTATATTCAACACGTCAGCTACAACCCCCCACATTTGATGAGCAACAATGCACTCAAAAAAATAAATGTCTGATGGATTCCTCTTCTGTACAGAAGACACACGTAGGATCAGGCACCACCTGCCGCTTAGCTAAGTTATCTCTAGTCAAGCTCTTATTGTGAACAATCAGCCATAGAAAAACATGAATATTTGGTGGGACTTTAATCTTCCAAAAACAATCTCTAAAGACATCCTGAACCCCACCAAAATTGATCATCCTATAAAAGGACTTCACAGAGTATGTACCAGAGCTATCCAACACCCACAAAGGTTTATCTTTCTCATTAGTCAAGGGGAAATTCCTTACAATGGATAGGAGTTCCCTCCACTCCCTATAAAGAGTTTCATCTACACACCTTCTGAATGACAGTTTCAACTCAGTCCCATCCCAAACCTGGGCAACAGAGCATTCCTGTTGATGACAGATGTCAAAGAGTGTCCAAAATTTTGTTTTGAGGGACATATCACCAGTCCACTGATCATGCCAAAAGGAAATGTTACCCCATTCCCAACATTCCATTTGTAGAAATTTTTCGAGGCAGAAAAAGCCCAGCACGCGCTTTTCCAGAAAGGTGATCCCACACCAGACTTGCTATGCAAAATGTTAGGGTGATTAATATCATATTTAAAACTCAGAATTCTTTTCCAATCACTATCTCTATTGTCAAAGTATCTTTTACCCCACGCTGCTAACAGTGCCATGTTAAAATCTCTTAGATTAGGCACTCCCATACCCCCAAAGTCTTTCCTCATAGAAATGAGGCCCCATTTAGCCAAATGGTATTTGTGTTCATTGCCCACGTTGCCCCAGAAAAAGTGAGACATTTGAGTTATAATAGCATCAATAGCCCATTTAGGGAATTTCAACATAGACATCAAATAGGCAGGGATGCTAGCAATGCAAGTAGAAATTAAAATCAATTTACCCCTATAAGACAGGTTTCTTCCCAGCCATCCAGCAATATTTTTAATAATTCTGTCAATAATAGGCTGCAAATCCTCTCTCCTTAGCTTCTTATAATGAAGAGGCACCCCCAAGTACTTAAAAGGAAAATTGCCAATCTTACAACAAAAGATTTGGGCTAATTCATTAGCAGTGTCCTCATCCACATGGATGGTATGAAGGTCAGTTTTATGAAAATTAATCTTAAGTCCAGAGAGTTTTTCAAAACAGGATAGAATCCATTTCAAGTTCCTAGCTTGCTCCAATGAGTTTTCCAAGAAGAGTATGGTGTCATCTGCATATTGCAGACTCACCACCCCTCCAGGGATCACGTGTGGAAGCAGACCAGCAATCAAGTTATGGTGAACAGCTTTAGAGAGCATTTTAGTAAACACATCAGCCACAAGGTTGAAAAGCAGAGGGGAGAAAGGATCCCCCTGTTTAAGACCTTTACCACACATAAAATGGGAGCCATTAGTGTCATTAATTCTAACATAAGAAGAACTTTGGAATAAAGTACTACAAATCCAACCAATCCACTTTTTACCAAAACCTCTAGATGTGAGCATCTCCACAAGGAATTCCCATCTCACTCTGTCATAGGCTTTTTCATAATCAAGCTTAAGAATAAGCCCACTAGATCCTGTCCCATGGACCTCATGAATAACTTCATGAGCCATAACTACACTCTCCAGAATAAACGTCCCTTTGATAAATGCAGTTTGATTGGGGGAGATTAGTTTGTCACATAAGGGAGAAGCCCTCACAGTCATAGCTTTGGTAAAAAAAATTATAGCACGGTTGCTAAGACTAATTGGTCTAAACTTCCTCATCTCATCAGCACCAGGCTCTTTAGGAATCAAAACAATAATAGCACAATTAAGTCTAGAAATGTCCAGCACTCCATTCTCAAAATCCCTGACCATCCACATAAAGTCTTTTTTAATTACCTCCCAAAAAGTTTGATAAAACAAAAAAGAGAGCCCATCAGGGCCAGGAGCACCATGAGCATAAGATCCCATGATGGCATTCTTTATTTCCTCTTCAGTAAAAGGTTTCTCTAACTCAGCATTATCCTCACTAGTTACCAACTCAGAAGGGTTCCAAAAATCGGCATCAAGATGAATATCAGGTTTAGCCTCATAAGAGAAAAGATTCTTGTAAAAATCAGTAGCTACATTAAACATCTCAGCAGTAGAGTAAACAGGGCCACCCTCACTTTTTAATTGAGTAAGGTGGTTTTTCCTATGCCTATGCCTGGAAATAAGCATTGTTCCTGTCCCCCTCCACCAGTTTTCTATCTCTAGATCTTTGCCACAAGGCAATTTCCTCAATTTTCCAAATTTCCTCCAACTCTTTTTTCATTAAATTGATTTTGCCCAATTCCTCTGAAGAGAGTTGGGCAGATTCAGAGGACACATCTAATTTATCAACCTCCACAAGGAGATATCTTTTCCTTTTCTTCAAACCAGCTTCCACATTAATGCTCCACCCTTTAATCTTCTTCCTAAGCAATTTAGCTTTAAATTGCCAATTGTCAATAGAGGTTATAGCATGAGATTCGGTACTCCACACATCCTCAACCATTTTTTTAAAATCAGGTTGAGTCAGCCACCATTTTTCAAATCTAAAAACTTTGGGACTGGTAATTCTCCTCCCCCCTGTGTCCAGCACCAGGGGGTGTGATCACTACCAACCCTGGGAAGAGCAACTAGAGTAGATAAAGGGAAGTGACTATCCCAGGAAGTAGAGACAAAAACCCTATCCAACACAGCAAAAACTGGCACATTCTGATTATTAGACCAAGTAAATTTCCTGTTAGAAGCATAAATCTCCAATAGTCCTTATCTATTAATCCAATCATTAAAGAGAAATGTAGTTTGTGGATTTACAAGCCCACTACTTTTATCCTCAGCAGTTCTTGAAAGATTAAAATCTCCACACAACAAAACAGGGTAAGAAGATTTTTCCATGATGTCATGTAGCTCAGCAATAAACTCAATTTTAAATTCAGGGTAAGCTGTACCATATATCACCACAAGGTGCCACACAAATCCATCCTCTATATTCTGAACAGTAGCAATCATACCAAATTTCCTATTGGTAACACCAATCACATTAAACAGAGAGTTTTTAACCCCAAGAAGAATACCCCCAGCAGTCCCATCAGCAGGCAGAAAGTGCCACACAAAGAGTTTTTTTTCTATCAATGGAATTGAGGAAACCCTCAGAAATTAGTTCTTTTTTAGTCTCTTGAAAACCAATAAAGTCAGGACGAGAATTAGTAATGGCATCACAAAGGCACTGAGATTTTCCTGGCTGCCCAAGCCCCCTAATATTCCATATAAGTCCTATCATATCTAAGCAACTCTGAAAGGATGAGACAAGCCACAAGGCTTCACCTTAGATACTACATTAGGAGTTCCTCCCAACACATCAGCAGTGCCAACTGATTGAGGGAAAGAGGTCCTAGCAGGAGTATCTAAAAAGTCATCAACATTCATATCTAAATTACTTGGAAGAACTACCTCAGGATTTTTATTAGCAAAATCTAAGCATTTAATAGTTTCATCATTAACAATCTCATCCACAATCTCATTCCTACTAGTGACATCAGCCCCAATTCTCAAATTAACCATTTTAGTTTGCTTAATAAGAGTCTCGTTACTGAGAATGGGGAAAGATTTACCTTGATAAGTTTTGGGAATCTCCAGGTTCTGTTTCCTCTTGTAGGCCGCAGCTTTATCCATAATGTTTACATTCCCATGGCTTCTGATAGCTGGTTTCTGAATGAGCACAGGCCCCCACTGAGTTTTCTTCTGCACCTTACTTTTCTGAGATGTAGCCTGGTTTAGGGAGTCTAACAAAGACCTTTTCAGACCACTAGCACAAAGTATGTCCACTGCCTCCATGGGAAAAGTGTCCAGATCTTCCTCCCCAACTGATTCCTCATCAGATATTGCCATATCAACAGATTTCAGCAGTTCTTCACAGTATTCCAGGTTCCTGGTCCCAGAAGAGGACCCCTGCTCCTCATTATTGAAGTTCACCTTTCCAATAGGAGTACACACTCCAATCCCAGCAAAATTTTCACGAACCTCCTCACTGCCTCCATCCACTTGCATTTGTTTGTGGCAGTCTAGAGCAGAAACATCTCCAAGGAGTAGCCCCCCATCTGTCACCTGTCTTGTAAACATTTCCATATCATCATCCTGTACACCCACATCACATTGCCTCTCTCTTGCAACTGATTTTGTGCTTTTTCCTGCGGTGTTTTTTTGTCCAGAGAAGTTTGCCTTGTCCAGCTCATCAATGGCATGATCTCCATCATTGAGTTCCTCACCAGAAACGTCATCAGATTTTCCTTTTTGTTGATCATTCTCTTCTCTGTCCAGATCCTCATCCCCCTCACCATCCTGATCCTCAAAGGGGTCAGCAGCGTCAAACTGTTCAAAACCTTCAACCTCAAAACCCAAAAGGAAAAATTTCTTCCTCATTTCAATTAATCTCTCAAAAGGAATTTTACATGGGTCTCTACAAGCAATCTTGACCCTTACTTGAGCAAAAAAACTCTTAAACATCCCATTCCAGTCCACATCTGTCAGCATACCAAACATAGATGCAATTTGGGCAAAAACCTTCCACGTGCACCATTTTGGTGGTATTCCTTCAATGTTAACCCAGGCCTCCACAAGTTCACCATACGGATCAACCACTCCTTTCCATTCAGTCACCTTAACTGTAATCCCCTCTTTAAGATTGAAAGCAGGAAGCTCAATTAGGTCCTCAGTATGTTTCCATGGGGGAAACCTCACAAGGAAAGTTTTGTTCGACAAATCTCTCACTTGCCAGGGCCATTGCTTGTTCTTACAGAAGATGGCATTCAGGAAATCTACTAGCTCTTGTTGATTAGCCTCACCGGACAGAAAATTCACTACCGCACAGTTGTCAAAGTTCAGCCACTTAGTTTCATTAGCAACCGGCACATCCACATGGAAGAAACCTAGCCCATTAGCAGCACTACCAAAGAACACAGCAGAAGGGTGAATTTTTGTCCAGACAGCGCAGTTGTTGACGTTGTGGTTCTGCTGACATATAAAACACGCCTTTGGTTTGAGACAATTTCCTACGTAGTGACCTGGCCCCCCACAGTTGAAACAAACCATCTCTGCATACCTAGGATCGAGAACTTGCATCTGCTCCACCTCAGATTCATGCGACCTCACCTGCGTAGATGCCGCAGTAGAGGTCGTGGACTTGGATTTCTGCGCTGGGGCCGGCTCCTTGGCCCCAGTCGGAGCTGACACCTGCTTACGAGGAGGAGCAGGGTTGGTCTTGACAACAGCTCCCCTGCCCGAGTTGGCCGTACTAGAGCTAGGGCCTCCTCTCCGATCAGCCATCTGCTTCTTCCCTTTGACCACCTTAGCAAAGGACTTGGATCCCGGCCCAATCCCCTCAACGAGCCGATGAAATTGGACAGGGGTGGGGTCAAACGGACGCCTAATGGCGGGATGGCAATCAGCAGCCGAGAAGGAGCCCGCAGCAACCAGATCCTTGCGGATCCAGAAGAGCGAGCCTGCCGGCGTGGGGGATGGAGGAAGTTTAGGGTTAGGACGGCGGCGTGGTGGGGATGGAACCATCCAGAGCTGACCAAATATATCCTCCACCTCCTCTAGGTCATCCGGACGCACATGCGAACGCGTAATTCTAGTCCCCGCCTTCCGGGGAACCGTGGATCCGCGGATCAACGGCCCCGGCATGACAGGTGGCCCAGAAGGGCAGGAAGGTCCTTTTCCCCGATTCGAAACAGAATTTCCCCCTTTCTCCATGGACGCGGAAACAGAGCTCAAAACTTTTGAAACATGGCAATCAACAGCTATCGAATTTGACGGAGAAATTTGCCCCTCCACACAAACATTTGTGCGACAATCAATTGGAGCCGAGGAATCACTCTCAATCGAAGAACAACTCACATGAGCAGACACGGAATTATTCGAAACCATCTTAGGAACAGAGACAGAGCAAATCCCCAATTCCTCGCGAGCTACAAGGCCGCATCCTAAACCATGGAAATTGCTATCAACCCTAGACATCTTAGGGACTCGCATGACCTTCTCATTTCCAGCACACGAAATCGATGGAAGAAAATTGCGAAACCTGGCCCGAAGGAGCTCAGGTTTACCTCGCTCACCAGGCCATGGAGGGGGCTCGAGCTCGCGGCGACGAGGAGACTTTTGGCCGCCGCCCCGAGCAGCTAGTGTTGATTCCCCCGCCACAGCGCCGAGCCCGGCCGCCGCGGGAGTTCGCCTGGGTCCGGCCTTGTGATGACGACGCGCGGACGGCATCGGGCCGCAAATCCGCGCGGGCGGTCCCGCTTTACCTTCAACCTTCTCGTCGTCTGAGGGGCCGGAGGAGACCTCGCCCTCCTCGCGCGCCCTGGCCGCGACCCTCGCGGCGGCGGCCGCCGGCGGCGGGGGCGGGGAGGGGGAGGGGGCGGGGAGTGTAACTATTTGCTTGTGACCAACGCGTAGCAAGTCAACATTAGTTCGAAACCTTTGTCTCTGATCAAAGGTTTATGTGATACAATTTAGATCCGGAGAATTAAGAAGCCACACATGATGTTCTAACGAAAGTCCTAAAGCATGCTTAGCAAGGATATGTGACTCTATGCTGGAGGCCCCGCCATTAAGCGAGTGATGTTTTTTAACACGTCTTTTCTTTGCGCGGCTTTTGCATGTCTTTTTTTATAGGGAGTTTTTCTTCCTGGAAAACCGACGGCCCGTTAAGGAGCAGCTGGGGCCCAGCTCGGCCACCCCTCCTCCTTTAACCGAACGTTTAGACAGGGCGCGCCTCTTTCTCGCTTGTAGCCAGACAGACGTCGGGCAACCTCGTCTGGCCGAGCGGGAGACTAGGCCAGTCCAGCGCGGGGGAGGCCATAGGCCACAACCTCAAATTTTTCTCGGTTTTTATTGTTTTCTATTTTTGCTTTCTTTTTAAATTTTCTTTATACTTCACAATACACTAAATACATATATTAAAAAAAACTTTACATAAAATATTTTTAAAATGTTAATCAAGCATTTGACAAATGTTAAATGTGTATAGAATAAATTTTTCTCATGTATACAAAAATATACAATATGGATGAAAAAAATTGATCATGTATTTAAAAATATCAACCAAGTATTTTAAAATTTTAATCAAGCATTTCAAAAAATATGTAGAAAAAATGTTTCTTGTGTATACGGAAAATATACAATGTGTATGAAAAAATGTAGATCGTGTATTTAAAAAAAATTCTAAACGAGTATAAAAATTGTTCTTGGTGTATACAGAAAATTTACAATGGACATTAAATAAAGTAGACATCAAAGAACATATATTTTGAAAAAGTTAATTCTGTATTTTAAAAATGTTAAAAAATTTATATAAAAATCTTCCTGATGTATAAAGAAATGTATATTGTGTGTAAAAATGTTTATTGCCATAAAAAATGATCACCGTGTATTTAAACAATGTTGACCATGTATTTAAGAAAAAAATGTACATTGTGTATTTGAAAAATGTTCAACGTGTGTCAACAAAAATGCTTCACGTGTACACTAAAAAATGTACATTATGCACCCGAAAAAGTAGACATGTGTTGAACAAAAAAGTAACCGATCAAAACCGACAAAGAAATGAAGAAACCAATGAAAGCCAAAAAAGTAAAAAATGCAAAAAAGGAAAAGAAAACCAATGAAAATCAATGCAAAAGAATGGAAGCAGTGTAATCCGAAAAAAAGAAACAAAGAAAAAAGAGAAAGAAACAAAAAAAATAAACTATAACAAAGAAAAAAGGAAAACCATGGAAAACCGATGAAAAACAAAAGAAAACCGAAGTATAACAAAGAAAAAAACTGAAAAAATAAAGAAAGAAAACCAGAGCCACCCAACTAAGTGATCGCGAGCAAGCGAACACGACAAATGCATGCATATGGGTTGGTCCAGTACTATAGCACGCAAAAGATTCCTTCAGGCGAGAGCTCCTTTCAACTCGCTATAAGCCAGATATAGTTCTCGTGGTTTCGGCATTTAACATAAGAGGGCACACTTATAACGAAATTTCAAAACACATCAATATGCAATATATAAATCTGAGGGCCAAGTGGTTAATTTTGTTGAATTAATTAGGACGAGTTCAACCACCCGCAATAGAGTAAGAAATAACGTAATAACAATGCTAATGTTGTAAACAAATGCACATGAGTAATGGATCAATCAGTGGATAGTGGCCAAATAATTCTTTTATGGCAAACACACAAAGAAAAAATTATGAAGAGGCCCGGATTGTAGCTTCATCCCAGCCTCTTTTATGGCAAACACACAAAACTACTCGGGATCGGAATATAGTGGCAGATAACCTAGCAAATCATGGTAGAATTGATTGTAGCACTGCTTGTTGGCTACACATAGGTCCTCCGTGTATTGCTGATCTTTTGCTAGCTGATTGTAACTCTGAATTGATGGAATAAAACTCCCTTTTACCTCGCAAAAAAAAAGAGTCTTCTTTGTGTTGCGTGTCAAAAGCCAATAGCCATCAGCGTCCGTATCGTAGCCCAACTAGTGTGTCAAGTGTTCCTTTTTTGTTTTTGCGGGGAAGTGTTCCTTTGGAGTTCTCTTGATGATATAGCCAGTTTACCTTAATTTACTCGTCTAAAATAATTTTGATGTTTCCTTGGAAATTTAATGTTTGTCAACACCCCCATGGAGCGTCTATTTGACCAGAAAATTCTAGCCATGCCAATTGACTGAGACAGTGAATATAAAAAAAATCATGTTCTCTTTTGAACGAGGCGGTTCTTCTAATGACATTTCCTATTTGACAATCGGTGCATCAAACTGCCGACGAAACGCTCTAAAGTCAAGCGAAGGGAGGTGAGATGAGCCGACCCATTTAATCTTTTATACATTGTATACATATTTGCTAGTTTTGGGAACCCTTTGTCAGGTTTTGGTTTGGTTTTTTCGTGTTTTTTTTTCTTTACAGGTCTTTTTATTTTAATTTTTTAAAACAAAAAATCCAAATGTTTTTCAAAAATATTTGAAAATTTCAATTTTATTTGGAATTTTTAATAATGCTTAAAATGAGTTATAAAATAAAGTTAATTTTTTTTAAAAAAAATTTCCTTTCTTAAAACTATTCAATTGAAAAAACATAGAATTTTGGAAAACGTTTGCATTATTTAAAAAATATAAAAAACTTGAAAGAATGTTTGCATTCTAAAAAAGTATCAAAGTTCTAAAAAAAGGTTTGAAATTTCAAAAAAGTGCAAAGTTATAAAAAATAATTGCACTTTTTCAAAACATGTTCACGAATGTTTATAAAATGTTCGCATTTTCTCAAAACAAATTGTTCATAATTTTTTTTAAAATGATCACGTTTTTTCATAAATTGTTCTCAATTGTTTAAAAAAATGTTTGTTATACTTTTTCATGTTATTTTCGAAAACCGGTCGAAAAACTAACTGAAAACCAAAATAAACTGCTGGAAAAAACACTATATTTCCCGCTTGCTACCGTTTCGCGCCGTTGGGTCGCCCAGTCAAATGGCGCTTGTGCGATTGAACAGCGAACTGAGCACATAACGTCCTATATAGGAGCACCCACTTTTAAGGGCATCTCTAACCAAACCCATAAAGTTTAACTCCCCTAACACCTCCTCACTTAACTCCCCAAAATTGAGGAGTTAAAAAAAGTGTGTAGCTAATCGAACCCTCAAACGAATTAGATCAGATCCCACGTGGAAGTCTCTCTCCCTATTCTTGCTCTTCCTTCGTCCTCCTTCTTCCTTCCAAAGTTCCAAGCAACCAAGGGTGATTTCTAGGCGGTAGATAATGTGCAGGAGCTAGCTAGGGCATAGTAGATGACACATACAAGCAATTTGATAGAGGCTCATCGAGTTTCGATTTCATTATTAACAGTTTAAAAACACTGCGGATGTCCTTATTTATTCTCCAGAAACATGAGTCATGTGGAGTGTACTGCGATAGTATGGACGAAAACATTTTCCTTCCTCTGGAATTGATTGAAGGAAACCAGTGACGCAACAACTAGCTACTCCGCAACTGATATGCCAAGTCCTCAACTCGTCTACTTGCATGATTTGTGTATAAATCTGCGAACTGCGACCCGGCGATTGCCATGACATGAGCCATGACGATAAGCATTTCGTGGAAGATGAACCTGGTAAGTGGATTAATCTGCGAGTCATCTCCCTGAGAAAATACAAATTTACCGGAGATTTGGAGCGTCACCCGAGATTTGCTCTGAACATGGATGTAAGCATGGCCAGGAAGCTTCCGCTGTGACCTGCTCTGCTTGCGTTTGCTCTTTGTTCACTGCCGCTGCGGACGGGAACGTTTGGTTCCTGGGTGTATATACACCTTATATGCAAAAAAAAAAAAATTAGCAATTCAACAAAAAGTCGAATAATTCTGAAAATATTTTTGAAATAAACTTGACCATCTATTGTACTTGTGAGAAAAATTCCACAAAAAGAAAACTACACTTTGACTTCTTTTCAAAAAAGACAAATTTTTGATCAAAATAGTGTGAATAGTGACCTATAATAGCAAATAAATTTTGCCTTTTTGCCCAAAAGTCAATGTTGGTTTTTTTTTGTTGAAAATTTATATACTAATGCAAAACAAAGTCAAGTTTAATCTAAATACTTCTGAACTATTTTGACTTTTTATTTAATTATTTAAAAAAAATCCCGGTGCATATTCAACCAGAACCAAAGTGTATTTTCCCTGCCGCTGCCGCCTACATATAATAACGTGCCATAGTGGCGTTCAGTCTCATCGGCCACTCAGCAGTCAGCACCACAGAACGGTGATGGGGACAGAGAAGCACGCAATGGGTTCTGTGGCCGTCGTGGCGGTGCCGTTCCCGGCGCAGGGCCACCTCAACCAGCTGCTGCACCTGTCGCTGCAGCTCGCGTCGCGAGGCCTGGACGTGCACTACGCCGCGCCCGCGCAGCACATCCGGCAGGCGCGCGCGCGCGTGCACGGCTGGGGCGAGGAGGCGCTCCAGTCCATCCAGTTCCACGACCTCGGCATCTCCGGCTACGTCTCCCCGCCTCCAGACCCCGCCGCCGACTCGCCCTTCCCCTCCCACCTCATGCCCCTGTTCAATGCCTACATCACCGGCGCGCGCGCTCCGCTCGCGGCCCTCCTCGACAAGCTCTCCGGCTCCTGCCGCCGCGTAGTCGTAGTGCACGACCGCATCAACGCCTTCGCCTCCGAGGAGGCCGCGCGGCTGCCCAACGGCGAGGCGTTCGGGCTGCACTGCTTGGCCTTGTCGATGCTTGTTGGAAGAATGGACGCCAGCCACCGGCTACTGCGTGAGAACGACCTGGTCTTCACCCCCCGTTGACACACGAACACGTCACCGTGTACCCTCGACGCCGGGGGTGATGCACCGCAGCTCACGTCGAAGGAGGTCCGACCGACAGCGCGATACGCAGGACAGCCGGCAGATGCTTTTGAAGACCCGAAGCCCCACACGCCTGGGAGGGACCCCGTCAGGGAGTGCGGCAGCAATGGGCTGCCCTAGGTCGATTCGCTCGCCCCTAGAGCCTCTGTACTCGCAGCTCTCCAACACGAAGAACGACGAAGAACGAGAGAGAAAAACGATGGAAAGATAAAACGTAGATGAAAAAGTAGTATAATGATTGTTCGATTGTGTGTTGTTTCAATCGGCCGTCACCCCCAACATATATAAGAGGCGGCTGGACTTCCCGTACGAGCAAAGGATTCATCTAGGCTTTCCTTAGAAGAAAATTACATCAATTCACGTCCTAGAGTCCTAATTCTGGTCCGCTCGGATTCAGCCCGAATCTGGTCCAATCTTCTGTCTTGCTCCTTGCGTGGGCTGTAGAATCTGCACACGACCTCCGATGGAGATGGTCCAAACACGAATTTTGTGCGCTTCGACGAGGCCAATAATCCGTATGTTGATCACTTTTCCAAATAAGGCCATCTTGAATACTCCACGGGGTCATCTTTAATTTCGAGTCGGACTCGGTTATGTAGCTGACTGGACCGTCCGACTCTTGTAGCGTCTCTGCAGGTCGTATACTATGTCGGATGATGATGACTCCAAAAGCAAAGTTTGACCGTTTCGACGTTACGAACAACTTTCATGTTGAACACTTTTTCATCTGAGGCCATCTAGATAATTATTTGAGCCCATCTTCAGCTTCTGGTCGGATTTGACAGTTTCCACCCCGGCAAGCTTTTCCCGGCAAGCACCCCGGCAAGGTTTCCATCCCGGCAAGCTTTCACACCCCGGCAAGGTTTCCATCCCGGCAAGAGTTCCCCGGCAAGGTTTCTATTCCGGCAAGCTTTCACACCCCGGCAAGGTTTCCATCCCGGCAAGATTTCCCCGGCAAGGTTTCTATCCCGGCAAGCTTTCTAGCTGTACCTTGCGGGTCTTATTTGTGGCAGTAAACGACCTCGGATGAAAATGTGCCCAAAAGCAAAGTTGACCGTTTCGACGTTACGAACAACTTTCATGTTGAACGTTTTTCGATTCGAGGCTATTTTGAATCGCTAATTGCTCACGCATTGCATCAGACACTCGCCAAGACGTGTCTGGTCTCCCGCGTCTTATTTCGCCTCTTGACATGGCTGCATTCAGATAGCTCTAACTTTTGCATACGAACTCGGATTGAGACGATTTTTATATGAAAATCGACCGATTTGACGAGACGAAGACAATTCATGTAGAAAGTTTTCTCATATGAGATCATCTTGAGGGCATAATCAGCCGAATAGTGTTCTGGATACAAAATCCCAGTACTTCGAACACAATTTCGGCTTTCGAGATGAGATCGGATGGCAATGGCCCAAACTTCAAAGTTTCTCCTTGCCGGATTGCCTCCTTGTCGGGCCGTCTCCTTGCCGGATCACCTCCTTGCCGGGCCGTCTCCTGCCTCTGTTTGGGTCTTCGGCAAGCACTCAAAACCGGCAAGCTTTTCGCTTGAGTCCACCTTTACTGCATTCTGCAGGTGTCAACACATGCCCCCCTGTTTTTCGGCAAAACTTGTGTGCCGAAAAATAATTTGCATTAGGCTTGTTCTAAGGACGATGTCAACACTCCATCGGCCATTAATATGTGCTTAGGGCGATAATTATATATCGGCCATTGTCTATTTAGGCTTCTTGCCACACACTTGGGTGGTACTTCTTCAAATATCTGCCATTGAGAGCTCGAGGTAGCAATGTTCCTTGCATGGATTCCACCAAATATGAATTTCCGGGAACTATTCTTGCAATCTTGAAAGGACCTTCCCAGCTTGGAGACCACTTCCCGAATTTTCTGTCCTTTGAACCAATCGGTAGAATCACCTTCCACACAAGATCACCAATCTGAAAATTCTTCAACCTGACCTTCTTATTGTAAGCTCTTGCTACCCTCAACTTGTCCCTTTCTATGGCTTTTAATGCAGTCAAACGTTTATCGGCAACCTCATCAACGTTGTCCATCATCAAGTTATAAAAGTCCACTGCCGATAAATCATTTTGCTTGGCTATTCTCAAAGCATTCAAATTCACCTCTACCGGTAAAACGGCTTCTTGACCATATACGAGCTCATATGGAGTTACCTTCGTCGCACCATGCCTTGAGATTCTATGCGCCCACAAAGCCTCGGACAATAATTCATGCCACCTTCTTGGATTATCTTCAATCTTCTTCTTGATGAGCTTGATCAAAATTTTGTTGCTAGACTCAGCTTGTCCATTGGCTTGAGCATAATACGGGGAGGAATTGAGCAACTTTATCTTATATGATTCGGCAAATCCTCTAACTTGATGAGACATGAAAGATGAACCTTGATCCGTAGTTAATGTTTGCGGAATACCGAATCTATGAATAATGTGCTCACTTATGAATTGAATTACCTCCGTATACGTCATATTCTTGAGAGGTACTGCTTCAGACCACTTAGTGAAATAATCAGTTGCCACCAACACGAACCGATGCCCCTTTGAAGAGGAAGGATGAATCTCTCCAATAAAGTCTAATCCCCAACCTCTAAAGGGCCACGGCTTGATAATAGGATGTAACATAGCAGCGGGAGCTAACTGAATATCACCAAACTTTTGACAAGCTTCACATCCTTTATAATACCTGAAGCAATCATTGATCATCGTCGGCCAATAAAATCCAGCACGTCGCAACAACCACTTCATCTTGGGGGCCGACTGATGAGTACCGCAAATTCCTTCATGAACCTCTCCCATAGCAACTCTTGCTTGATCCTCGTCCAAACACTTCAAAAGAACATCTTCAACCGTTTGGCGATAAAGACCACCGTCTCTTATTGTATATTTGAAAGCCATGCGCCGAACAGCCCTGTCCACCCTTTCACTCGGATTGTACAAGTAATCAATAATGGGCTTTCTCCAATCATGATTTTCACCTGTACTAGATTTATTGTTAGTGACCGAATCAGTGGGCTCTGGTTCGGCCTCCCCTATATTAGCAAGACAAGACATCGGCTCTTGAGTGATATGAAACATGCCATGATTGACATGATAGCCAGATGCTTGCTGTGCTAACTCATTTGCTCTCCAATTATCATGTCTAGATATATGAGCAATGCCAAAATGATCCAAAGTAGAAATTATATCCAGACATTTATCAAGATAAACATTAAGTGATTCGTCTAAACATTGAAAAACTTTGGATACTTGTCGCACTACTAATAACGAATCACCAAAAGCCTCAATATGTGTAGCACCTATGACCAGTAACATCTCTAAGCCGAATAACAATGCTTCATATTCGGCTTGATTATTTGTGCAAAAATATTCTAAGCGGCATGAGGCTTCAAAAACAGCACCATGAGGAGATATATAAGCAATACCAACACCTTGGCCGTTGCTACAAACTGAACCGTCAAAATATAATCTCCATGGTACTAACGAGACAAGGTTTATATCAATATCTTGCTTGTCATTAATCCGATGCTCAACGATAAAATTAGCAACAATTTGGCCTTTCATGGATTTTAGAGACTCATAAGCCAAATCATACTCAATTAAAGCATAAGCCCATTTACCAATTCTACCACTAAGAATTGGTCTATGCAACATGTATTTAATGACATCGGTTTGACAAGCTACTATGCAAGCACTTGGTACTAGATAATGTCTCAATTTTGTGCAAGCATAGTATAAGCATAGGCATAATTTTTCAATAAATGTATACCTTGTCTCGGCATCCAATAGGCGTCAACTCAAATAAGTGATAGCATGCTCTTTTCCTTCGGTTTCTTGAGTCAAAACAGCTCCAATAACGTCTTCCTTGGCTGCAATATAAAGTCTAAAGGGCTCTCTATGTTTGGGTGCCTTCATCACCGGAGGAGTGCACAAATAATTCTTAATCATATCAAATGCTTCTTGCTGTTTTGCCCCCCAAGTAAAATCAACATCATTCTTCAACCGAAGGATATGAGTAAATGCATCAACCTTCCCTGACAAATTAGCTATGAACCTCCTCAAATAATTGACCTTGCCAAGGAATTTTTGCATATCTCTCTTGCATGTTGGAGTCTCCACTTTTTGTATAGCTTCTATCTTTTTGGGATCAATCTCTATGCCATCTTCATGAATAATGAAACCCAAAAACTTACCAGCCGACACGCCAAACGCACACTTCAAAGGATTCATCTTCAGCCCATATTTCTTCATCCTCTCAAAAGCTAAACGCAAATCGGCTAAGTGAGATTCAAAAGCATCCAATTTGACAACAATATCATCAATATAGACTTCAAGTATAACACCGAGTAAATCATGAAAGATCAAATTCATAGCCCTTTGATATGTGGCGCCGGCATTCTTCAATCCAAAGGTCATCACTGTCCACTCAAATAATCCAAGGAAACCGGGGCACCGAAAAGCCGTTTTGGACATGTCCTCTTCGGCCATGAAAATTTGGTTGTACCCCGCATTGCCATCAAGAAAGCTAATAACCTTATGTCCAGAAGCATCATTAATAAGCATGTCGGCTATAGGCATAGGATACTCATCTTTGGGCGTAGCTCTATTCAAATCCCTGAAATCAATGCACACCCTCAACTTGCCGGAGCCTTTCTTTTCCACTGGCACAATATTAGAAATCCATTCGGCATACCTGCAAGGTCTAATAAAATTAGCTTTAAGCAAACGACCGATCTCTTCCTTGATCCGGTCATATATTCTTGGATTAAACTTTCTAGCCGATTGTTTGTACGGTCTAAAACCGGCTTTTATAGGCAACCGATGCTCCACTAGCTCTCAGCTTAAACCTGGCATTTCATGATATTCTCATGCAAAGCAACAAACATATTCTTTCAATAGCTCGATTAACTTGATTTTACAATCGGCTTTCAAATTTTTGTTTACAAATGTCGGCCTAGGAATTGAACCATCTCCAATATCTATTTCTTCTAATGGATTGGCCGACGTAAAACCTTGTCCAAGTTTATCCATATCATCTAACTCCTCTACAGACTCGTACATATCGTTCCCATTGGACCGATATTCTGCAAGCCGTTTTTGCAACCACTCAGAGTTAGCACCCATTTAAATACATTATGCTTTGGAGCCGATTGCTACCAACCGGCTTTAGAGAAACGGGGACAAAACCGCTTTTGGTAGCGCTGAGAAAATCAAACTCTGACAAGTCCCGTCCCGTCAAGCAAGCAGCATTGGGGTGTTGCCAATCTACCGGTGCATCAGCCAAAGCAACGCAAGCCGAATTATCCGCATGAATGATCTCCACTTCATCATCAACCCACTGAATTAAAAACTGATGCATAGTAGATGGCACGCATTGGTTTGCATGGACCCAATCACGGCCTAGTATGACGTTGTAGTTACCTTGTACCTCGGCGACAAAGAATGCAGTAGCCAAAGTTTTGCTCCCAACCGTAAGCTCCACGTACATCACCCCTTTGGCTTCGGTTTTCTCTTTGCCTTCAAATCCATTGAGCACCATATTGGTCTTCATCAATCCTTCGTCGGGCAAACCCAATTTTTTGAAGACTGAATAAGGCATGAGATTCACTACAGCACCACCATCGACAAGCATTCGAGTAATCGGTGACCCGTTGATATGGCCTCTGAGGTACAACGGTTTCAAGTGCGTCACTGGTTCTTTTGGCTTCTCAAATATTGCATTCTTAGGACCAAAATCCAGCTGAGCCACCTCCCCTTCTTCATCTATAGCACGAAACTCAGCGGGTAAATAAAACACCATGTTGATATCCATGCCTTCATGTACTGGTGTAGGCTCACAATCTACCACGTCGCCCTCCTCCTCGGGTGTGTTCAGTGCCGGGCTTGCCTGTGTTGGGCTTGCCGGTGTTGGGCTTGCCGGGCCTGCCGAGCTTGCCGGGTCTGCCGAGCTTGCCGGGTCTGGCGATCTTGCCGGGTCTGGGTTTGCCCTCTTCATTGACTCTGAAATCTGTTCGGGCGAAACGGAATCAATAGGCGTTGTAGACGATGTAACAACAGTAGCATCGTCCTTCCTTCGTGGTACAGGTGCTGATGTGACAGATGTAGAAACCACCGCACTTTGTATTCGCTTAGGCACCCATACTTGTTCTGTAGGTACCATGGGCCGAACGTCATTGAACCACTCATCTCTTTGCTTCTCGGCCTCCTGTTCTGCCATCTCATGACTCCTTAACCTCTGTAGTTTCCTCTTTTGCGTTTTTGTCAGCCCTGGAGGACACCACTTAGGCTGCATGTACTTTGGATCTTTGAACTTGGCTTTGCTTGTGCTAGCTTCATGATCATTAGCCGAGTGCTTTGGTGCGATAGCAAGTATCGGCTCAGTAGGGTTGTTCCGCACAGTCGGCTGTTGTATAGTGAATGTCTTAGTGCCCAAGATGAGTGAACCGGCATCAACTCTTTCTTTGCCCTTTCCAGACTCGACCACTGCACTTGGTGACTTGGCACGCCACACTTGCTTATTGATCCTTCCTTGATTATTCTGCATTGGCCGATTGACTCCTTTGTTCAAACGGCCTCGTGTGGGATAAGAAAACTTCTCACGTATAGGCCTCCTTGGTTCTGCCCATCCTGGATGAAAAGCATAAGGGGCCATTGGGGGCTGCCCCCATCCTCCATTAAATCCTCCCACGTGGTATGGTGCATAGGGAGGTGGCGCCATCCACAGTCCTGGTGCCCATGACCCATATGGCCTTGTGCGATGTTGCAATTCTTGTCTTGGAGGTGATCTTGGGCGCTTCAAATATGATGACCGGTTAGAGCTAGAACCGGCCGCTTGATTAGCATACTTGGACAGCAACATATCAAAAGTTGGCTTGATTTTCTTGCGCTGCACTTTGGCTTCATTCAGCTTCCACTTGCCAACTTCCGGACTCTTGGGCTTGACAAACTTAACACGGGTATTCTCTTGCTCTTGCGGTTGCCCCCCGAGTGTAGGATTCTTGACGGTGATCTTGATTATCTCCCCACCATCGGGTTGCTTGTCAAGCACCACTTGCCTTCCTAGGACCTTGTCGCCATCTTTGTTTTTCCTGGGCTCACCAATGACAACATTAGTTTTATTAGCAGATTCGGCCACCTCTGGCCGAATGAGTAACTTTTTCCCCTCCAAATCCAGAGTATTCATTGGGAAGGGCTGCTTATCAACTTGCATTTCAGAAAAGTTCAAACGTCCGTCATTAATGGCCGATTGTATCTGTCGTCGAAAAACATTGCAATCATTAGTAGCATGAGAAAAAGAATTATGATACTTGCAATAAGCACGCCGTTTCAGCTCTTCAAACGGCGGTAAAGTATGAGATATTCTAATAATCTTAGCTTGCAGCAAAGCATCAAATATTCTATCACATTTAGCAATGTTAAAAGTAAACTTCATCTCATCATCACGATTCTTATGAATCGGCCTTAAATCATGACAAGTAAAAGGTTTGGCCTTCGAGGGCCAAACAAATTCAGTAGCATAAATATCACCCTCATCGTCCGAATGATCACTATCATATTCAACCATATTCATCTTTGGACGATCAGTTTTATATCTATGCACTTCTTTGAGGTCCTTGCTTCGGCTTTCATGAGCCAAAGCCATCTGTAAGACTTGGTTGATACTTATAAATTCATAGCCTTTTAGCTTTTCTCTAATATGAGTTCTCAAACCATTGAGCACAAGATCAGCCAAGTCTCTCTCAGTTATCACTAAACTATAGCACCGGTTTTTTGTCTCTCTAAATCTCTTGACGTAATCGGAAACCGATTCATCATGCTTCTGCTTAACCGATGTAAGATGTGACAACTTAAGTTCATTGTCGCCGCTATAAAAATGATCATGAAATTTTTGCTCTAGTTGTGACCAAACACGAATAGAGCCATGCGGCAAAGAAGAAAACCATGAAAATGCAGTACCAGTTAATGACAAAGGAAATAAACGCACTTTCAATTCATTTATCGAGCCTGCTTCACCCAATTGCGCTAGGTATTGGCTAACATGCTCCCATGTGGTTTTCGTGCCCTCTCCATTAAACTTAACAAAATCTGGAATTTTATATCCTTGAGGGCACGGAATCGCATCAAAGTACTCGGGATACGGTTTTTGATAAATCCGATTCCTAGGTAATTCAACACCAAAATTCTCTCGAAGCGTTTTAGCCATCTCCTCTCTAAAATTAGCTAAAGCATCGTCCATAGTAGACGATGAAGCTTGTGGCACTGGCATAGGAGGATTAGCGACTATGGGTGCAAATTGTGGCATGTTTACCGAACCATAGTTCGGCAATGATCTAGCAGTGTTTCCACTCATAGGTAAGGTTTGGTTCGGCGTTGCCACCGAACTCTGCATATTCATAAAAGGATTAAGTGGTGCAGCCACAATTTGATTGGTATGGGTAGGAATATAATTCATCGGCATGGGGGGCGCCGATGAGATAGGCAAAGCTGAATTAGGGTTTCCCATACTAGCAAGCATATTCTTCTGAGCATTATTATTTTCTAAGAAAGCTTGATAGATCAGATTATTGCTATCAGAAATACGGCTCTCAATTTCGGCCCATTGCTCAGGAGAAAAGGTAGTACTTACAGGGGGTTTAACCTGTTCGGCTTGAAGAGGAGGGAACTTGATTTCTCCAACCGGAGTGATATTGCCTTGGCGATCCTTCTTGAAGTTTCCAAGGAACTCCTGCAACTCCTTCTCTTCACGCGCCTTCTTGTACTCCTCATAAGCTTGGCGATGCTCGGCCGATAACTCCTCCAGATTGGGCTTGATGATGTTATCGGCATCAACTTCCGAGGGCTTGGGAAGATTGGACATGATGGATGATGATGATGGATCAAAGGTCCCAGCGTAGTCGCCAAAAAGTGTGTTGACACACGAACACGTCACCGTGTACCCTCGACGCCGGGGGTGATGTACTGCAGCTCACGTCGAAGGAGGTCCGACCGGCAGCGCGATACGCACGACAGCCGGCAGACGCTTTTGAAGACCCGAAGCCCCACACGCCCGGGAGGGACCCCGTCAGGGAGTGCGGCAGCAATGGGCTGCCCTAGGTCGATTCGCTCGCCCCTAGAGCCTCTGTACTCGCAGCTCTCCAACACGAAGAACGACGAAGAACGAGAGAGAAAAACGATGGAAAGATAAAACGTAGATGAAAAAGTAGTATAATGATTGTTCGATTGTGTGTTGTTTCAATCGGCCGTCACCCCCAACATATATAAGAGGCGGCTGGACTTCCCGTACGAGCAAAGGATTCATCTAGGCTTTCCTTAGAAGAAAATTACATCAATTCACGTCCTAGAGTCCTAGTTCTGGTCCCGCTCGGATTCAGCCCGAATCTGGTCCAATCTTCTGTCTTGCTCCTTGCGTGGGCCGTAGAATCTGCACACGACCTCCGATGGAGATGGTCCAAACATGAATTTTGTGCGCTTCGACGAGGCCAATAATCCGTATGTTGATCACTTTTCCAAATAAGGCCATCTTGAATACTCCACGGGGTCATCTTTAATTTCGAGTCGGACTCGGTTATGTAGCTGACTGGACCGTCCGACTCTTGTAGCGTCTCTGCAGGTCGTATACTATGTCGGATGATGATGACTCCAAAAGCAAAGTTTGACCGTTTCGACGTTACGAACAACTTTCATGTTGAACACTTTTTCATCTGAGGCCATCTAGATAATTATTTGAGCCCATCTTCAGCTTCTGGTCGGATTTGACAGTTTCCACCCCGGCAAGCTTTTCCCGGCAAGCACCCCGGCAAGGTTTCCATCCCGGCAAGCTTTCACACCCCGGCAAGGTTTCCATCCCGGCAAGAGTTCCCCGGCAAGGTTTCCATCCCGGCAAGATTTCCCCCGCAAGGTTTCTATCCCGGCAAGCTTTCTGGCTGTACCTTGCGGGTCTTATTTGTGGCAGTAAACGACCTCGGATGAAAATGTGCCCAAAAGCAAAGTTGACCGTTTCGACGTTACGAACAACTTTCATGTTGAACGTTTTTCGATTCGAGGCTATATTGAATGGCTAATTGCTCACGCATTGCATCAGATACTCGCCAAGACGTGTCTGGTCTCCCGCGTCTTATTTCGCCTCTTGACATGGCTGCATTCAGATAGCTCTAACTTTTGCATACGAACTCGGATTGAGACGATTTTTATATGAAAATCGACCGATTTGACGAGACGAAGACAATTCATGTAGAAAGTTTTCTCATATGAGATCATCTTGAGGGCATAATCAGCCGAATAGTGTTCTGGATACAAAATCCCAGTACTTCGAACACAATTTCGGCTTTCGAGATGAGATCGGATGGCAATGGCCCAAACTTCAAAGTTTCTCCTTGCTGGATTGCCTCCTTGCCGGGCCGTCTCCTTGCCGGATCACCTCCTTGCCGGGCCGTCTCCTGCCTCTGTTTGGGTCTTCGGCAAGCACTCAAAACCGGCAAGCTTTTCGTTTGAGTCCACCTTTACTGCATTCTGCATCGTGCCAAAATCAGGTGTCAACACCCCCGTCGAGCACTGTGCGACCAAGGAGTTCCTGGAGTGCGCCAACCGGACCAGACCGTCGAAACAGATCTCGCCTGGCGCCGGCATCCTGGCAAACGCATGCCGCGCTCTCGAGGGTGATTTCATCGACGTTGTCACTGGCCACCTGGCCGCCGACGGCAAGAAGCTCTTCGCCATCGGACCGTTAAACCCGCTGCTCCACGCCAGCGCGTCGGAGCAGAGCAAGCAGCGGCACGAGTGCCTGAACTGGCTCGACAAGCAGCCCCCGGCGTCGGTGCTGTACGTGTCCTTCGGCACCACGTCGTCTCTGCGACACGAGCAAATCGAGGAGCTCGCAGCAGCACTGCGCGGCAGTAGACAACGGTTCATCTGGGTGCTGCGCGACGCCGACCGCGGCGACATATTCGCGGAGGCCGGCGAGAGCCGCCACGAGAAGATGCTGTCAGAGTTCACCAAGCACACCCAAGGGACGGGGCTGGTGATCACCGGGTGGGCACCGCAGCTGGAGATCCTAGCGCACAGCGCCACGGCGGCGTTCATGAGTCACTGCGGCTGGAACTCGACCATGGAGAGCCTAAGCCACGGCCAGCCGATTCTCGCCTGGCCCATGCACTGCGACCAGCCGTGGGACGCGGAGCTTGTCTGCAACTACCTCAAGGCCGGCATCCTCGTGCGTCCATGGGAGAAGCACAGTGAGGTGATCACGGCGAAGGCCATCCAGGAAGTAATCGAGGAGGCCATGCTCTCTGACAAAGGAATGGCCGTGCGGCAAGGGGCGAGGGTGCTCGGGGATGCCGTTCGCGCCTCCATGGTGGACGGCGGCTCGTCGCGCAAGGACCTAGATGATTTCACTGCTTACATCACAAGGTGATCGACAAAATGCCATGATGCCGAATACCATGTGGGACGAGCCTTTTGATGCCGATTCTGTTCAGCCAGTTGATTTAAAGCTAGATTTTTCACTGCAAAAACACTAGATTATGCATCCGGTTTGATAATTCATGTGTCAGACTGTAGCTCAGAAATTGCAGTTTGCAAGGGACTATGTATAGAGAGGAGTTAATTTTTCTTTTATTTTCACCATAAGACGGCTTTTAAAATGTGTATAAGAGATGGCCTACCCAAAAATACTGATGGTCAACAACTAAATACAAATGCCATGGAGGCAGCGAAATGGAATGCTGACAAGGCGGGCGACACACCCTCCCCCTCCCACGCCCTAGCGCCGTCTCCCCGGGAGGCGGCCGGGGCGGCACGCAGCCCCCTCCCTCCGTCCCCCTCCTCCTCCCTCTCCCCCCGCCGCCGCCGGCGGGCGCCCCCGGATCTGGCCGGGGTGGTGTTGGCGGCGGCGGGACCTCCTTTACCCGCGCGCGGCTCTTCTTCCCGGGGCAGGGGGAGGCGGCGGTGCGGCTCGGTTGGCTGCGGCCCGGCGACCTGGTGGCGGTGGCCGGCGACCGGCGTGGTGGTGGCGCCTCCCTTGGCGGCGGGGCGGCCTGGTGGCGCGGGGTGGCTGGCGGCGCGCCCCGGCCCAGATCTGGGCCCTTAGAGCCCCATCTGGGTCCTAGCGGGCCGGCTCCGGCGCGACCTCGATGCCTACTGCACGGTGATGAGGAGGAGCAGCTCGGACAGGGGGCGGCGACGCCGACGGCGGGAGCTTTACGGGCATTTCAGGGCCCGGCCGGGCCTGTGGGCCCGCGGGCCTGGTATGCTCCTGCTGTTGCGTCCGGTCGGTTACCGTCGTTGACGGTGGAGGTTGGGCCCTCCCGCCGACGGTGCTGCTGCCCCTAGTCCCGGCTCCTCTTCTTCGTTGTGCAGGGCCCACTTCGCGGTGCCGTGGTGAGACAGCGTGAGAGGCTTCAAGATCGTGTTGCGCAAGGTGGTGGACGGTTTGGTGGCGTGCTCTGGAGCGCCCGAGGAGAAGGTTGGGATCGGGAGAAATTCCTGTCGGCCTGGTCGACACCGACGCGGTGGCGCCTGAGGGTGCCGCCGGACCTTCCTGGAGGGCGTCGGGTGCTACCCTTCCTTTCTCCTCGCGGCGTACCGGGGGAAACCCTTGGCAACAGCATCATCATCGTCGCGTCCCTTCTTGAAGATGTTGATTGGTACCGGCGCTTCGGAGTCTAGGAGCTTGGTGGGAGATCTCCGGTGGGCGCAACGGTCGCGAGGCTTCTTCGTTTTTGTTGATCCGTCGTTGTCGGCATTTGTTTCTTTTGTATTTTCTCTTTCATTTTCTTTTGAGCGTGATTGTGCTGCTTCCGCCCCAGCACCTATCGTTGGATGTATCGGGTGTTTGCTATATTAATATAGCGGGGCGCAAGCGAGGCTGGCGTTTTGGCTCCCGGGTGCATTTGCACCTGGATGAACAGTAACGCAAAAATATATATTAAATGTTTCCGAAAAATTCCGAATTTTTTTGTAGATGTTTGTGTTAGTGTCGCAAGCATGCATGACAATTTTCATGCGAAACGGAGTGGCGGTGTTTTGTCCGCAAAAAAAACAAATTTGGGGTGACATTTTGGTGTAACTTTTCGTGTTCAATTTGTTTTTTTTTGCACAAGCCAAAATGCTTAACCTTTTTGCCTCAAAATTTGCGGGTACCATTTGAATGTGACTAAGTACACATAAAAAATTTGTCTTGATTTTTTTTTCATTTCAAAATGTTTTTTTTGGCCCCGGGAGCATATGCTCCTGGGAGCCAAATTGACTTTCTAGGCGCAAGCCTGTTTCGTCAAATACAAATGCCATGAACTAGCTATTAGAGCATCTCGATTGTAAAAATAAATAAATAATTAGAGCAAAAGACACTCCTCAAACCTTCTTCGTATGTTCGGGCGGACTGTTGGGACACACTTTTCCGACAAAAAAATAGTCTGTCCGTTCAATGGGTCTCTTCCTGCCCTATATGTTCAGAAAGTTCGGACTTCCCGGAACCTGTCTCCATATGTGAAGGACAAATGGGGTTGTGTGTACATGTCCGTTGTGTCAGCTCTGGCCCATCATGTACCACTTTCTTTCTTTATTTTACTCCCCCTGCGCTTTCTCTCTCTCTCTCTACCCAATCGTATGCATGTGGCTGAACAGTTTAAAATGGGGCACAAATCGTTGGTACCTGCGGACATGTCCGCAAACATATGAGGGATAAAATTTGACACTTGCCCTTTTTTTAGGCTCAACCCATCGTTGTCCAAACATGTCTGCGGACATATGTGAGTTGGAATTTAACAGTTGCCCTTGGAGATGCTCTTATGGAATCACATGAGCACAACTGCACAAGACACCCATTCTGTCAACGATGTCCATCAATGCCATAGCACGAAAACAGTTGTTCCTATCGGCTCCCGTGTGGTTCACACTTGGGCGGCTCGGGAGGCGACCAGATCGAGCTGCCGCAACACCTGATCTCCCCTTTCTCTTCCTCGTTGTCGCCGGAGGACTTCGTCGGGCAAAGCCCATGCGGCCGATGGTGCCGGCGGGTATCTTCTCGCGGCGGAGGGGCGCTGGTGGCACGAGGCGTCGGTAGTTCATGCGCGGTGGCAAGGCATGTGGCAGGAGGCAACGGGATGGGGTTGCTTTGGAGGCTCGACGGGAGGTATGTGTCGGCGTCAAAGTGGGTGAAGGGGTAGAGGCTTTTGGGCCTGGCCCGTCCAGATTCTATGTGTCCAACACCGGTGCGGCTGCGGCGTAATCTTCAATGTCGGTGCTAGTCTATGTGCGCTATGTCTTTGATCCGGTTGTCAGTCATAGTAGCGTGATGACACGACCCGCTCTAGATTGTCAATGGTGGCTCTGACTTGCCATCTCAGATCTACTCGTGGTTGTTCCTGGGGCCGACGACCTCCTGCCTTCATGGTCCTGACGGTGGTGTGTATGGTGTTGCAGCCAGACTCGTTCTCAAGAGGGAGTAGGGAATGTCGGCAAATGCCAGGCTTAGACTATGGTAGGAGCCAACGACGGAGGCACATGCGAGCATTGCTCCCATGATGAAGGCATCGACTTGCAATCCTTGGGTCCCCTCCCGGATTGCTTTGTGGAAAAACCTAGGTCCAGGTCTACCTGGATCGGATGATGGCAGCACTCGGTGTCGTGCCCCCCTTGTGAGCATCGTCTTGGAGCTGGGCCTGGCTGGTGAGACAGGTGACTGATGGCGGTTTGATAGTGATGAGCCATCTCAGCAGTGTGGCGTTGTAGAGTGGTGCCCAGGGGCCCCAATGATTCGAATGGACAGATCATGTTTGACAAAGACTTGGGCGGTTGTTTGCGGTCATGGCGGGACAGTGAAGGCTCATGGTGTATTGTTTGCGGGCTGATGTGCCTAGATTTACCAATGGCATACACTTGCCTCATAGGCGTAGAATTGGCGGAGTATCTACAATGTGAGATTATGGTGGTACTGTCTCTTCTTTGCCAGTTCTATATGCGACTGATGTCCCTCATGCGTTGATGGATGACGGTGTTATGGCGCAAGGGTGTCTCGCCTTACCGAAAGCTGTCCTGGTGGCTAGGCTGGCCCGCCCCCTAGGTCGGTTATACCATGGCCTCACACACATGGTGGGCCCGAAAGACTTGGAGTATAAGATAAGACAACCAACATCCGCAGGGACTCCTCCTAACCGACTTAGAACCTGTAACCCTAGACCCCAGTATCCGTATAAGCTGAGGTCAGGCTAGTCGCATAGACATCAATCTGAACCTAGAGCTTTGCCCAATACCTTGATCTTGTACAACCCTATACAATCAATATACACGAGCAGGAGAAAGGTATTACCTCGTCCACCGAGGGCCGGAACCTCGGTAAACTCTGCCCATGTTGCCATCTGATCTACTCGTCTGGCCGGATACCCTATCGAGGGATATGCCAGATTGAACTCCACCAGTGGTGCACTAGGCACGGGCTATGTCAGGCGAACCTAGATATCTAATGGTTTCTTCAGTTGGTGTCGGCGTCGTGACACGGGGCCAGATCTTCATGTTCGGTTCAATGTCGTTCATCGCCGATTTGCCCGACCATCTTGAGCTCGTTGAGACCTACGCTCTGGGCCGGATTATCTACTTCAACAATCTCGAATTCATCGCTGATTCGCGCGGCGAGCTGGTTCTCCAGGTTTAGTTCTCCGCCAGATCCAGGGATTACCAGCAAACTTCATCAACCCACTTGCCACCTGTCGTGGCCAACATCGACACCCTCGGCAACACCGAGGAACTTGAGGACCCCGACGAGGAGATGGGCGACTCAGCTGATAGTTGACCGCAGGTAATCCCGATCCAGCGACTACTCCGTCCGTGGGAGCCCACGTCTACCTACATGATCTACATGGTGGACACGGACGAGACCGTTAAAAAAATGCAAGGACCCCGCTGTCGCCGAGGTTAATGTTGCGGTCGGCGATGAGGGGGGTTCTGGCTTCAAGAACCTCCAAGAAGCCCATTTCACCATGCCAATCACAAGCACAAATCCCAGAGCGTCACCATGGAGGCAGCTCGGGTAAAAACCCTAAAAGCAATCCAGAAAGTCAACAAGGAAAAGTACCGACTGCTGAGGAGGCAATGAGAGATCCAAAACGACCACCCTTGGGGTCTCCGGATCAAAACTATAACAGGTGCATATGACTTGCAAGTACAATCATGAACAAAAATAGGTAAATAGTTCAGATTTGAAATCATATTACTCGTGCCCTAGTAAAAGTTATATGTGATGTGTGGTGCTCACACAGGTAATTTGCAGCAAGAAAATTTCCTCTACACAACTTGTGTATGACAAAATTCTCCACAAGACTACCAAATAAGAATAAGGAAGTATGGCATACAGTAATGTGAACAAATTTCCAGCAACTCCCTTGGAAAAGGGAAGAACTTATTACAAACATTTGATCTCATAGTAGGGGGACACAATTTGCATAACTAAATTTTGAACAAGTAATCTATAAAAAAAATAGGGCCTGTAAAATTATAGGACTTCCATGGCTCAATAACCAATTATATCTTTCAGTAGTTGGATCTAGGCCAAGTGACCATCCTCTTTCCTTTTTTAAGAACTAGAAGGGACCCAAAGGTTCGAGAGTGGCATTAATTAACAAGATTTGTTCCAACAAATGACATTGAAAGGAACCTATGAATGGCAACCAAGTCCTTCATTTTAGCACACTTGACCCTAAAATTAATGAAGAAAGCGTAGCTCGTTTCCGAAGCAACTATCAACCTCGTCAAAGACGCCATCACCATCCCTCTTCGACACCAACCTTGCCACGCCTCACAAAGGGAGAAAGGGCCTCCCACCTTGGAGGTTGGAGATGAACAAAAGGGGGACAAACATCATGCCTCACAACGTGCAGTCAACCCTAGCCATTTTTGACACAAACCGAAGACATCTACTTGTTTGATCCTCAACTCCAATCACTAAGTTCAATGTTGCATAATTGAGAAGATCAATATCACCGTAGACAGCGTGACACCCATTCGGAACGCCAGATCCAACAGATTCATCCTCATCGCGATCCTCCTTCAACCACCTCGATAGCAAAGGGAAACTGAGAGAACATGTCGGGGGTAGATCCAAGTGCCCACCAAGGTCATTGATGTTGCAAAGAGCCCAATCCACCATGACACCACAAGCGGCTGATACGTCTCCGTCGTATATACTTTTCCAAACACTTTTGCTCTTGTTTTGGCCCCTAATTTGCATGATTTGAATGGAACTAACCCGGACTGACGCTGTTTTCAGCAGAATTGCCATGGTGTTGTTTTTTGTGCAGAAATAAAAGTTCTTGGAATTGGATGAAACTTTTTAGAGATTTTTTATGGAATATATAAAAAATATTGGCACCAAGACCCACTGAAGGGGGGCCACCCAGTGCCCACGAGGCACCAGGGCGCGCCACCCTCCTAGGTGCGCCCTGGTACCTCGTGGGGCCCACGTGGCTCCGTCTGACCTAATTCCAACGCTATAAATTCCTATTTCCAGAGAAAAAAATAAGAGAGGAAGTTTTATTGCGTTTCACGATATGGAGCCACCGCCACCTCCTGTTCTTCATCGGGAGGCCAGATCTGGAGTCCGTTCAGGGCTCCGGAGAGGGGGATCTTCCGGCATCGTCATCATCAACCATCCTTCATCACCAATTTCATGATGCTCACCGCCGGGAGTGAGTAATTCCTTCGTAGGCTTGCTGGACGGTGATGAGTTGGATGAGATTTATCATGTAATCGAGTTAGTTTTGTTAGGGCTTGATCCCTAGTATCCACTATGTTCTGAGATTGATGTTGCTATGACTTTGCTATGCTTAATGCTTGTCACTAGGGCCCGAGTGCCATGATTCCAGATCTGAACCCTTTATATTTTCATGAATATATTTGTGTTCTTGATCTGATCTTGCAAGTTATATGCACCTGCTATGTGTTATGATCCGCATACCCCAAGGTGACAATAATTGGGATTCTTTCCGGTGATTGCCATAGTTTGAGGAGTTCATGTATTCACTATGTGTTAATGCTTTGTTCCGGTTCTCTATTAAAAGGAGGCCTTAATATCCCTTAGTATCCTTATGGACCCCGCTGCCACGGGAGGGTAGGACAAAAGATGTCATGCAAGTTCTTATCGCAAGCACGTATGACTATATACGGAATACATGCCTACATTATATTGATGAATTGGAGCTAGTTCTGTGTCACCCTAGGTTATGACTGTTACATGATGAATGTTATCCAACAATATCACCGATCCAATGCCTACGAGCTTTTCACATATTGTTCTTTGCTATGTTGCTACTACTGTCACAATTGCTACAAAACTACTGTTGTTACCGTTACTGCTACCGTTACTATTATTGCTACTGCTATCAAACTATCATACTACTGTGCTACTGATCACTCTGCTACAGATATTTAGTCTCCAAGTGTGGTTGAATTGACAACTCAACTGCTAATACTTGCAAATATTCTTTGGCTCCCCTTGTGTCGAATCAATAAATTTGGGTTGAATACTCTACCCTCGAAAACTGTTGCGATCCCCTATACTTGTGGGTTATCAAGACCTTTTTCTGGCGCCATTGCCGGGGAGCATAGCTTTATTTGCTAAGTCACTTGGGATTTATATCTGTTGATGACTATGAAGAATCTGAAAGACGCTAAGACCAAGATCGTTCCCTCTAAGACGAGGGGAGGTAAGGAACTGCCATCTAGCTATGTACTTGATTCACCATCTGTTTTGAGTAAACTTGCAACACCACAACATGCTATTAATTCTGACATGTCACAAGTTATTGATGATACTACCTCTGCTTTGAATGATACTCATGATGATGCTAGTACTATGCCTGATAATGTTGTGTCACTTGGTGAATTTCTTAGTGAACAACTTGCTAAAGCTAAAGAAATTGAAAATGCTGAAACTCTTGAGAATTATGATTCACCTATTATGCCTAGCTCTCCTACTAGAGTTGAAACACCTGAAGAACAATGCTTTGATAGGGAGACAGCTAGAGCCATTCTTGCTTGTAACGATAGACATCAAGTTATAAAACTGCTTGCTGAAATGAAAGAAAAATCTATGCGGGAGAAAATGAAATGTGATCCTAAGTTTGCTACCTCTCCCATATTTATTAGTGATAAGGATTATGAATTCTCTGTTGATCCTGGGCTAATTACCTTGGTTGAATCTGATCCTTTCCATGGCTATGAAACTGAAACTGTTGTGGCACATCTTACTAAATTAAATGATATAGCCACCCTATTTGCTCATGAGGACAAAATTCGCTATTACTATATTCTTAAGTTATTTCCTTTCTCATTAAAGGGTGATGCTAAAGAATGGTATAATACTCTTGCTCCTGGATGTGTGCGTAGCCCCCAGGATATGATTTATTACTTCTCTGAAAAATATTTTCCTGCTCATAAGAAACAAGCTGCTTTACAGGAAATATTTAACTTCGTGCAAATTAAAGAAGAGAATCTCCCTCAAGCTTGGGGGAGGCTTCTCCAATTACTTAATGCTTTGCCTGATCATCCTCTTAAGAAAAATGAAATACTTGATATCTTCTATAATGGACTAACCGAGGCTTCTAGGGACTACCTAGACAGTTGTGCTGGTTGTGTTTTTAGGGAACGAACTATTGGACAAGCTGAAGAATTATTGAATAATATATTGAAGAATGATAATGATTGGACACTTCCCGAACCACCGCCTAAACCCACTCCGAAGAAGAGGGGTATTTTATATCTCAGTCCTGAAGATATGCAAGAAGCAAAGAAATGCCAGAAGGAAAAAGATATTAAAGCTGAAGATGTTAAGAATTTACCACCTATTGAAGAGATACATGGTCTTGACAAACCGACACAGGTAGTAGAGGTAAATTCTCTTATAAAATTTGATGAAGGTGATATTTCTTATAGCAAACCTCCTAGTCAATGCTTGTATGAATTTGACAATTATATTATTAAGCAAGATCATTTCAATGCCAATGTCATGAAACAATTGAAACGAAATGCCTACATGATTGATCGCTTGAGTGACTTGTTATTTAGAATTGCTAATGATGTTAAAGGTGTGAGTAAACATGCATCTATGGTTCAAACTCAACTAGAACAAGTTGCTAAATATCAAAGTGAATTGCTCAATGAAATGAATAACAATATGGATGATCATGCTGTTAGAGTAATGACTAGAGGAGGTAGAATGACTCAGGAGCCACTTTATCCTAAAGGTCACCCAAAAAGAATTGAACAAGATTCTCAAAGAATTAATGTTGATGCACCTAGTCCATCTAAAAAGAAAAAGAAAAAGAAAAATGATAGGACTTTGCATACTTCTAGTGAACCCGAGGTAGAAAAACCCTTGGAGGATAGTAATGATATTTCTATTTCTGATGCTGAAACACAATCTAGTAATGAACAACCACCCGATGATAATAATAATGATGATGCTCATGTGGATACCCAACCAGATAACGACAAAGAACCTGATAACGATGTTGAAATAGAACCTGCTGTTGATCTTGATAACCCACCGTCTAAAAATAAAAGTTATGATAAAAGAGACTTCATTGCTAGAAAACATGCTAAAGAAAGAGAACCATGGGTTCAAAAACCCATGCCCTTTCCTCCTAAACCATCTAAGAAAAAAGATGAGGAAGAATTTGAACGCTTTGCTAAAATGCTTAGGCCAGTCTTTTTGCGTACTCGTTTGACTGATATTATAAAGATGCCTCCCAATGCTAAATACACGAAAGACATTGTCACAAATAAAAGAAAGATACCTGAAGCTGAAATTTCCACCATGCTTGCAAATTATTCTTTTAAGGATGGAGTACCTAAGAAACTAGGAGATCCAGGAATACCAACTATACCATGCTCCATAAAGAGAAATTATGTCAAAACTGCTTTGTGTGATTTAGGAGCCGGTGTTAGTGTTATGCCTTTCTCTTTATACAAAAGACTTGATTTGAATAAACTCACTCCCACTGAAATATCATTACAAATGGCTGACAAATCAACTGCCATACCTATCGGTGTTTGTGAGGATGTGCCCGTTGTAGTTGCAAACATTACTATCCTAACAGACTTTTTTATACTTGATATGCCCGAGGATGACAACATGTCGATTATCCTTGGTAGGCCCTTCTTGAATACTGCAGGGGCTGTTATTGATTGCAACAAAAGCAATGTCACTTTTCATATCAATGGTAAGGAGCATACGGTGCACTTTCCGAAGAAACAATTTCAAGTAAATGGTATTCATATTATTGAAAAGACTCCGACAATTACTATTGGAAGTTTTCAAATCCCTCTTCCTACTGTTAAAAAGAAATATGAGACTCTTAATATCGGGGAGATGCATACCCCCGTTGAGGTAACTTAGTGTTATACGAGAGTTCTTCGGTTTCATGTTACTCGGAAATGGTTTGTTAATAAGACCTGATCAACCTTACTAATGGATTCATTTTGAGGGGCATGTGGTCGATGAATCTAGTAGGCACAACCTTCTGTACCCACTTTTTATTTTCTGTTATTTTTAAATGCAATAAAATGCCATGATTATCCTGTTTTCTGATTTATCTGTGCAATAAAAAAGTGCCCAGAAATAAAAGTGCTCAAAATGCAATAAAATTTTGATATGAATTTTTATGTAATATTTAAGAATTTTTGGCACTGGACACATACCAGGGGGGTGCCCCAGGTGCCCACGAGGCACCAGGGCGCGCCACCCCCTGGCGCGCCCAGGTACCTCGTGGGACCCACAGGGACCCCCTCACTTATTCCTTCAGCCCACTTCGTCTCTTACCTCTAGCAAAAATTCCTGGTAGCTCTCTCTCTCGTGTTCTTGCTCACAAACCTGAAATTTTCGATCTCTTTGCTCGGAGCTCCGTTTCCGAAACTGTTTTGGGAAATTGCTCCTTGGTATGTAACTCCTCCATTGCTCCAATTAGTTTTTGCTCTAGTGGATTATATTTTGCATAATTAGCTGCTCTTGGTGCTACAGAAAATGAGCTTGCATGTTGAATTCTTTGAGTTCCAAGTAGTTTGAATGCTTGATATAGCCTCTAGACATCCATATGAGTAGTTGCTATCAATTTTGTGAAGTTTTATTGATATCATTTTGTGGCCTAAATTTTTTCAGAAATTTGTTCTTAGGAAAATGAATATCTTCCGGATGAGTTCCTCGAAGCGGAATGCCAAGGGAGTCCTTGGGGAGTCCTCGGACAGTGACCTCAACATTCCGCGTAGGACGGAGATCCGGCCGTGCGAATGGCCGCACAATGCCTTCATGAACGAAGCCGGATTCTACCAAGAGTTCGCGCAATTCGTTGCAAATGCTGGACTGACCGACTTCCTCGCAGATGAGTGTGACCAGCACCACATCCTTACAAATTCCTTTGTGCAAAACTTTTATTTTCTGAGTAGGCTCGAACCCCCTGAGGTGCGCTTTGATTTATATGCTGAACATTATCAGATACCTCTGGCTGAATTTTGTGAGATATGTTTGATTCCCTTTGATGGGGAAATCAGAGAGCCTCGACCGGAGGAGTTTGAGGGTTTCCTCCGCACTTTGACTGTGGGAGAGGAAAGGGGCGTGTCGAAAGCCCGAGCCACTAGCTTGCAGTTTCCCTCTGTTCATTACTTCACTTTATTCTTAGGGAAATGCTTGATTGCTAGGGAGCAAGGTAGTGCGCTAGCTGCACCTGACTTTGCCATTTTACGCCGCACACTGCATAATGATAACACTTATAGCCTTGGAGCTATCGTTGCACGCCGCTTGCACACTAATAGGACTAGGGGTAAAATTCATGATGGTATTTATGCTACTCGCTTAGCGAGATGTTTTAATGTTAACTTACGCCCTCATGATTACTTATTGCCCAGAGTTTACTTAGATCACCAGTCCATGAGGGACCACCACTTTACTGATACTCCTGAGCCTCCTCACAACATTCGTTATAACTTGGTTTTTAGTGAGGATACTCGTGATATTATTCCGTTGCCTGCACCTGCTTTGTTTGATTCTCATGCCAGGAACGGATATACCGTGATACCACCGGACATCGTTGCTTACCGGAACGCGTTGGCAGCGGCAGAGGAGGAGCCCCAGGATTGGGACGCTCGGGTGCCGCCGCCTCAGGACTTTCACATGGGACCGGATGGCTACTACGGATGGCCATAAACCAAGTTAGGCAAAAGCCTAAGCTTGGGGGAGTATGTATTTCTCACCGACATTACATTCATGCTCACACATTTCATTCCAGTTGTCGGTGTTCATACATTTTCATTGTATAATCCGTGCTAGTTTTATTTTCTCGTTTTCTTCTAGTGTGTTCAAAAAAACTTGAGAAAATCCAAAAACATTTCTCGCTTCTTTTTGGTTTTTCTTTCTAGCTTAATTAATAGTAGTATTAAAAGAAAACCCAAAAAGATTTCTCGTTTCTTCTTTTGCTTGTTAGGAGTTCTCCCGTGTAAATAGTTTTCTTTTCTCGTTTTTCGTTTTTCTTTTTTATTTCGTTTTCTTCAGAAAAACTAAAAACTCCAAAAATATTTCAGTGTGTTTCTCTGAAATTCTTTTCTTTTGTTGAGTCATTATAAGGAGAAGACCATGATGAAAATGTTGAGTGGCTCTCATATGCATTATTGTTTATCTAGCAAAGAGCCCATTTTACCTTGCCTTCTCCTTCGAATAAAATGCTTGCAGATTCCAGCTTAGTCCACGACACTCTTGCACTATTATTATTTTCATATCATTCGATCGTGCAAGTGAAAGGCAATAATGACGATGATTTGATGAAGTGACTGTGGCAAGGAAAAGCGGGTATGAACTCAACTTGTTCTTTATTTTTGTAAATATGTTTAACTCAGTATCCATGATTCAGCATGTTATGATTAAACATGTTTATGATGACAATTAGAGATTATAGTTGCTCATGCCATGCTTAAGTAGCTAGGAGTGGATAATGATTTATCTTGAGTGTCAACATGCATTAAAATGATTGTGATGTAGTATGATGATATGGTATCCTCCTCTGAATGTTTCAAGTGGCCTGACTTGGCACATGTTCACGCATGTAGTTGATTCAAAAGGAACATAGCCTTCACGATATTTATGTTCATGGTGCTTATATCCTACTCATGCTAGTATTCAATGTTGATCATTCATAATGCATGATTATGACCGTTTTCGCTCTCTAGCTGGTCTCTTCTCAACCTATTTGCTAGCTTTCGCCTGTACTAAGCGGGAATGCTGCTTGTGCATCAAAACCTTTAAACCTAAAGTTATTCCAGATGAGTCCACTATATCTACCTATATGCGGTATTACTCTGCTGTTCTAAGTAAATTTGCATGTGCCACCTCTAAATATTCAAACGAACTTCTGTTTTGTGTGCCCGTACTGCTACCGCTCATGGAGCAACAGAGGGCGGTCAGTATCTTCCATGCTAAGCGGGTTATTCTCATGATGAGTGTTGATTCACTTGTCCTTGCACGAGAGGGGCTGGTAATCGGGATGCCCAGTCCCATTATTAAAATTGCAAAAAAATAAAACAAACTCTCCCGGAAAGTTGTTGGTATGGAGGGCACCCGAGGATTCGGCTAGCCATGGCTTGTGATTGTTGGTGGAGGGGGAGTAAACTTTACTTTACCGCTTGGGAACCGCCGCTAATGTGTTTAGCATGGAAGATATTGAAAACTCTTGGTCGTGACGTTGACAGGAAAGGCATACCTCCCAAAATCTTATTTATCTCTGATTTAAGCTTCGAGCTCTGGCACCTCTGCAAATCCATGCTCCCCTCTGCGAAGGGCCTATCTATTTACTTTTATGTTATTTTACTTTTATTGTTGAGTCATCACCTTCTCAAATAAGCACCAGTTCTGAGAGCACTATTGTCATTCTTATGCATTGTGAATAGTTAATGTTGTGTGCATCATGACTGGATCTCTTCTACCATGAATTACAATGTTTAGTCGCTGCTTGAACTTTGGAGGTGCTCTGCATTTTTGTTTTGCGGTCTCAGAAAGGGCTAGCGAGATACCATGTTGTCATATTATATCATGATCGTTTTGACAAAGTGTTGGCATTTGAGATATCTTATTATTGCTCGCTAGTTGATTATGCCATTGATATGAGTGAATATAATTTCTAAGAGTTAGCATTTGCATAGTTAGTTATAATCCTTGCTGAAAACTTGGGTACTATTTAAGCATATATATAGATACAAGAACAAAAGAGTTTGTAAAAGTTTTTCTTTATTACTTTCAGTTTGTCAACTGAATTGCTTGAGGACAAGCAATGAGTTAAGCTTGGGGGAGTTGATACGTCTCCGTTGTATCTACTTTTCCAAACACTTTTACTCTTGTTTTGGCCCCTAATTTGCATGATTTGAATGGAACTAACCCAGACTGACGCTGTTTTCAGCAGAATTGCCATGGTGTTGTTTTTTGTGCAGAAATAAAAGTTCTTGGAATTGGATGAAACTTTTTGGAGATTTTTATGGAATATATAAAAATATTGGCACCAAAACCCACTGAAGGGGGGCCACCCAGTGCCCATGAGGCACCAGGGCGCGCCACCCCCCCAGGCGCGCCCTGGTACCTCGTGCGGCCCACGTGGCTCCGTCTGACCTAATTCCAACGCTATAAATTCCTATTTCCAGAGCAAAAAATAAGAGAGGAAGTTTTATTGCGTTTCACGATACGGAGCCGCCGCCACCTCCTGTTCTTCACCGAGAGGCCAGATCTGGAGTTCGTTTAGGGCTCCGGAGAGGGGGATCTTCCGGCATCGTCATCATCAACCATCCTTCATCACCAATTTCATGATGCTCACCGTCGGGAGTGAGTAATTCCTTCGTAGGCTTGCTGGACGGTGATGAGTTGGATGAGATTTATCATGTAATCGAGTTAGTTTTGTTAGGGCTTGATCCCTAGTATCCACTATGTTATGAGATTGATGTTGCTATGACTTTACTATGCTTAATGCTTATCACTAGGGCCCGAGTGCCATGATTCCAGATCTGAACCCTTCATGTTTTCATGAATATATTTGTGTTCTTGATCCGATCTTGCAAGTTATATGTACCTGCTATGTGTTATGATCCGCATACCCCAAGGTGACAATAATTGGGATTTTTTCCGGTGATTGCCATAGTTTGAGGAGTTCATGTATTTACTATGTGTTAATGCTTTGTTCCGGTTCTCTATTAAAAGGAGGCCTTAATATCCCTTAGTATCCTTATGGACCCCGCTGCCACGGGAGGGTAGGACAAAAGATGTCATGCAAGTTCTTATCGCAAGCACGTATGACTATATACGGAATACATGCCTACATTATATTGATGAATTGGAGCTAGTTCTGTGTCGCCCTAGGTTATGACTGTTATATGATGAATGTTATCCAACAATATCAGCGATCCAATGCCTATGAGCTTTTCACATATTGTTCTTTACTAAGTTGCTACTATTGCTACTACTGTCACAATTGCTACAAAACTACTGCTGTTACCGTTACTATTATTGCTACTGCTATCAAACTATCATACTACTGTGCTACTGATCACTCTGCTGCAGATATTTAGTATCCAGGTGTGGTTGAATTGACAACTCAACTGCTAATACTTGCAAATATTCTTTGGCTCCCCTTGTGTCGAATCAATAAATTTGGGTTGAATACTCTAACCTCGAAAACTGTTGCGATCCCCTATACTTGTGGGTTATCAGCGGCCGACCTCCACCATGGATGGAAGTAGTAGTAGGGCTGCTCGCCCACTCCGGTGATGAGCTCCCTAACCGAAAAAGTTGCCTCCAAGGCCTTTCCATACCTATATCTACCGTATTCACGACCGACCGAGCTCCCCTCCCATCCCCACTCCGGGCAGCAAAGTTGCCAAAGGAGTAGAGGGGGTCAAGGAGAAGGAGGAGACTCTCAAGGGAAAGGGGGGAGTAGAGAGAAAGACGAGAATTAAATGAGAGCCCTCTCCAATCAATCTTTCGTATCATCTCCTTCTAGCGACCCACCCTCTTACTCTGCTCAGTCGTCCCTCTCTCGCAGGCTAGAGCCGCAGTCGTGCTACCTTGTATTGACACAACGGCAGCCACCACCATTCCTCTAGTCACAGGCATGAGTTTCTTCTCCAACGTTTATATCCAACTCCAACCATATATCTCCGCCTTAAATTTGACATCTAGACTTGATCGGTGTCGCCACTGGATTTATTCATGACCGCCTCCGCAGTTGTGGGCGCTTCACATTGTAGCCACCTCTTCCCTTTGATGTTTATTACGATTGACCATAGCCTATAGGTTTGAAGTCAACTGCGAAAAGAAACAGTCACATGTCATCTAGATACTTTGCAATGCAGTTATTTGCTAATTGAAAAGCAAAAAATATTTGATACTCCCTCTAGTGATTTAAACGCTATTTCTTTACTAGAGGGAGTATCAAATATTTTGCACAAGTCCGGGAAAAAAGGACAGGTGTCTGCAATACTGCGAGCCCTAACTTTTTCTTTCATCGAGCCCTAACCTTCACGGGGCCAGCCGCCAGGTGCGTGCGCAAGGCGGCGACCTCGGACCTCCTGACCTCGCGGCTGCCCGCGCCGGTTGCTGGTCTCCGGCGGCAGGCAACACCGCAGTGGCGCAGGCTCCTAGGGTGAACGCAGCAACCGCTTCCCTCCTCTTCGCGTCTTCATCCCTTCCACTCTGTTCGTCCGCGATTACAAGGTGCGCCCCCTACCGCCGGGAAAATCCCCCTAATCTGCGTGAAACGGCGGAGATCTGATTGGTCGTCGCCCGCGTGGCTACGGGTTTCGAATTTGTTGTACTTTTCTCTGATTGTTTGCTGGATCTGATTATATAGCGAGTGGTGTTTCTCTGTGAAATGGCAGTCAACCTTAGGCTGGTAGGCATTCCCTTTTGTTAAATTACATGGTCGCCAGGTATTGATTTCCCTCGTGGATGGTCAAGAATCTGAACTTGCATTGTTCTTACTCGTTTAACATGTCAAGCCTTTATAGACGCAATATGTTTTTGCCTTCTGTAGTTAGCTTCTATTGCAGCTGGTTATGTTAACTATGTAAGAGGCATTAGCAATCAGCAAGGAATTTGTAGTATGTAGAAGCACTCTCAGATAGTGAATTTTGCTTGCTGATGGCTGAATTGTGCTGACTGCTTAGAACTGTGTTTGTCCCCAACTGATTTTCATTTTTCTAACACCAGGGTCAAGCTGCTGTGAGATGGATATTTTGTATCTATGCAAGGATATCTTAAAGATTCAGAAGTTTAGGCGGCTGGCTTCTTATGCTGGATTCTATTCATTCACTACGCTCATTACCTATGCTTACACAAGCAATACGTACGTCGCTGCTGAATTACCCTTCTTTGCACACTTACAGTACACTGATTATTCTTATCAACCAATATTCTTATCTCTCCCTCTCTCTGAACCTATTCCAGGACAAGAGCTGGCATTTCGAGGGCCGATCAATATTATGCTTCCTACCCTTCTGGTACTGATTTACTGACTGACACTGCAAAGGTATGGAACCTGAAAAGAGGTTTTCTAGTTAATCTATGGCATTTTTGGTTTAATCTCAGCAGTAAGCAGCAGATGTAAAGAAAGTGCCATTTTATTTACCATGTCCATTGTTCACTTGCTTAAGGGAAGCAGTATCTGGTTTATTCTGTCTGTTTGCAGCTTTACAAGGCTGCATTGGGTAATTGCTTTGAAATAGATGACTGGGGTCCAATCGAATTTTCCATCATGGCAAAGCACTTTGACCGGCAAGGCAAACCACCATATGCTTACCATGCTGTAAGTTTCTTAATACTCACAAATATGCATCAGAAAACAGTTGATCTCCTTGTGTTGGGATTTTTATCACTGTGTAGTTTGCAAGTCTTACATCGGTTTTTTCTTTGTGTTTTCAGCAATACATGTCACACCTTCTATCCCATGGCCAGCTCGATGGAAGTGGTTAACTGCAGGGATGTGTTCTGTTACTCTCTTGATGCTTGGCTGTAGTCCTTCAGTTATAGCAGTTTTAAGAAAGAGATGCCTCCTTGAAATCCTGAATTGTGATGGCCCGTGACGACGGATGGCAGAGTCGAAAGACTCGAAATCGTAGATGCTGAAGATTAGGCCATAGAATCATGAAGTGCCGCAATATCAATTTATTCTTAGTTAAAATTGTACGGAACTTTTTGAATGAATAATCATGGAGCATTGGTGGTGTCTTTTCCCTTTTTTGTTAGTGCTGAATGTAACTCCTTGTGTGCCATTGTTCATAGCACAATTGATTTGTGTTCTCTTGCCTGATCTGCCATTTCATCGGCAAAGACTAGCCACCTTAATCCCGCACCCAGAGTTTGTGTACCCTGGACTGTAGGCTGGATCTTTGACAGTAGAAGTAGCATCTGTGGGTGCACGAATGCCAGCTGCTGGTTGGCTCCTGAACTGGAGGTTTTCAGTACTGGTTCACAGAACTGAATGCGTTCCCGTTCAGGCACCTGTACAAATACTATGTTCTCTGACGTTGTAGAGTCATTTTTTTGAACACACCATTTCTTGTAGATTGACAAAAACCTTATTTCTCTCGGTCAACATAATACTAGTAGTAATATGTGTAGATATACTCTTAAATTCCAACTTTACAACACCAACAACGTGAACAGCACTAGTTTTAGAATCAATTAGGATTGTTTTGGCAAATAGACAGGGCTGATGAGTGTTTTATGTTCTGTGAGTAGCCCCCAAGGAGGTTGAATATGGTTTTTGACGTGTTTCCAGTGAAAGCTAGTTATCTGTAAATAGAAGTATGTTATTCTTCTTAACGAAAAGGCATATCATTTATCATGAAATATGTGGTTTTTCCCCAAACATTTGCAAGGTGGACGCCGTGTCAGGAGGAATGCAGATGTCTTGCAACTTAGTTACCACAATGAAAGCAACACAGCAGACACAAAAAATCTAACAGTAATAAAAGATAAGGTAAAAAAAGACTTAACATCAAAACATATCTATCAAACAGCTTGGTCACATCACCGCTTCCAAAACCTTCACAGGCAAAGTTAACCCAGAAACACTATTAAGGATGCCCTAACAGAGTGCACTCAGCACATAGCACTTGTTAACAGATACAGATATATTAGATGACAAAAAACACAGGCTGAAAGCACACAGACTCAGCTTCAATGTACTACATAGAATTCATTTATATCCAGCTTATCAGCCAATGTAGCTGAAATAATCAGTACACCAAAAAGGGAGCCACGCTAAATTGTGTGTGCAAATTACACATCAAGAAGTTCTTATGGCAGCAGGGGATTTTAGTACAGGATGTCACAGTATGAAAGTTATTCATGATGTTCACACAAAGTACCAACTTGCAGCAAGTGAGCTCCCTCTACATAGCTTGCTTATAACAAAATTGCCCGTAAGGCTATCAAAAAAATAATGGTATGGCATCCAGGTTAATGTGAACACCTGTCCAGTAATCCCCTTGGAGAAAAGAATATCCCACAAAAATAATAACAACACTTTATGTTACAGTAGTGAGGCAGAGCTCCCATCCCTCGATTTTCAAAGCCAGCACAAACTAAGGGCCTCAAAATAATCCGTTCTGGGTAGGGTAATTTACAGTGCAGGTAGTCAGCCCACTGAAAGAAATTGCCTGATATCACCTGAGGAAAATCAGCTAAACGGTAAACAGAACTGTGTTTTTGTTCACACCTCCTGTTCTGATAACACAAATAATCTTCAAAACGGATTGCTACCTGCCCCTCATTGATCAACATGAATTCTGCTAAAGTACAGTCTTTGTAACCTAAAATTCGTTCCACATCCAAAAAGGGTTTCTTGTGGTCTCTTGTTGCCTGATATGTACAGCTACTGTATAACAGTCATCATGCGCAGATCTAAGTAAGCAATCAATTTCCTATGTGGCCTTGTCTCTTTGAATAGGAGGTGCTAAACCATGCTCCTTCATCATGCAATTATATTTTGGTGATGCTCTTGCACCCACTTGGACACAAAGCTCCACAACAGCAGGCGCATGGCCATAATAATCTCGCCCACTGTCCACCAGAATTGGCGGGTCATGAGGCCGCTGATGCCACACAATCTTTTGAGGAACTAGGTCATCCACTCCGGCCTTCTTCCACTTGTGTTTTCCCCGCCAGCCCTCAAACTTAAATACTCCACACATCCTGGCCTTGTGCCCTGATATCCCAACATGCACTTCAGAGCAATTCTCGCACACTTTGGATGGGTAAACCAATAGGAGTTTTGTCACACCTAATCTGAGCCTTTCCCATGCTTCCAGTGTTCTCTGACCTACCAATCTAAGTTCATCAGATAGTAAAGGAGCAGGATTTTGGTTGTTAGCTTTAGCTGCCGTACATAGCTCATCACGTCTGTACAGGAGTCCTTCAGGTAGCTCTGCACCTGCCTGATGGCATAACTTGAGTACAGCTGGGACACGAGTGAATTCAAACCTCTGGTCATGCCTTATCTCATCCTGAAACATGTTTTCCTGATGGAAGGCCTCAACAGGGACAAGGATGTTATTCAAGCAGCCGGGACCCCATTGGTGAGGTCGATCCTTGACCATACGTTTGAAACCATAGCATGTTTTCATCTGGTGCGCCATTGCTCCAACATGAATTTCAGGACAAAACCTTCAGGATGAGTCAAAACATAAAGCACTAATTAAAATGACAGCACATGAAACAACTGAATGAATAGAAAGGTCCACTCCGATCAACAAATGAGAACAAACGTGAACACCGAAGAGGACTGTTTGAGTAAGATTAAAAGGTAAACAACAATAACACTAGCCTATGAACACCAGTCTTCTACTTATTTTTGTTGATTTTTTTTTTTGCCATTTCTTCAGATTTCTTGCAATATCTAAATTGATAATGATCTACTACAAAACAAGGAACTTTCAGCAACAAACAAGAAGACCAAGTTTATAGTATTGTATCCTCCTATGATGAACAAAAAAACTTAATAATTTCATACTTCTTGCCCTTACTTGCATGAATGTACAGGAACAGCTCTGAGAAGTATGGAGACGCCTTCAGTGAGAATCTCTCTGGCCCTGACCACCTCCTGGGCTACCGGGATCATTCGCTTGATAGGATAGTCCTTTGCTCGGTTCTTGATCCTCTTTAGAATCATGGGCCGCAGCTGCTTCCAGTTCACCCTCGAAGAGTACATTCTCAGATTCACGATTGAGCCGCACAGCTCTGAGCAAATGCGACTGCCGGCCATCCGCCCCATAAACGCCATCGCAGCACACAGAGCCTACATGTTCACATTTGTTTTTCATAAGGACAGGAAACAAGCATCCATGGTAGTAGTATTATTAGCAGGAGATGCGACGAACAACAACGGAACATGTATATTTCCTCTAAATTTTGTTGCTCTCTCCACCTGAGTGTTGCGTCGATGCTTCTCCAGAAAATAAGAAGGGGGACGAGGGAAGGGGATGACGGATGATTACCTTGCCCACAATCCGCCGGTCTCCTTGAGCTCGCTGGCGGCGCGGCAGCCAATGGATGGGAGCGGCGCAGGTGATAGGATGGGGAGCCGCCCGCAATAGAGCGGAGACGCGCAGGGTCTCCTTCCCCTCGGTGGCGGCGCTGCACCCGTCGATCTGACAAGCCCCACCGCTCGCCTCGGCTCCGGGGAAGCGCCGGGCGCCGTCGAGCAGCTGAGGAAGGCGTCGGCGCTGGGCGGCGAGAGGTGGAGAGAGTTTTGACGGAAGCGGTGGTGCGCAGCCTGTGAGCGAGACGAGACGCTACGGCCGGGACGGACGGCGGCGCGGCCGGGCGGGCGGGGAAGGAAGGAAGGAAGAAATGCGACGGCGTGCCCGATCGATCGATTCGCCTCCGGCTGCCAGGCTTGGGCTCAGCCGAACGAATTAGGGATCGGCAGTGGAGTTAAGCTGGGCCCAAGCCCAACCCAATAACGGTAAGGACGTTTCCGTGGCATGTAAGCCCAACGAACGTTTCCGTGCCTCTCAAGTGCGTCTTCTACAATCCTGCTCGAGTAGTTATCCCTATCCTTTCCCCTCCCGCTACAGTAGTTCGAGGAGAAAGTCCTTTTCGCCACCGAGTTCGCCGGTGATCCCGGCGGTTCCCTCTCCCTCCGCCGGCCGGTTCGGCGGCGGGAGGGTGGGGGAACCATGGATTTGGCCCTTGGTGTACATAGTGTGGGGTTTGAGAGCTCTGACCGGCGCTGTCATGGAGGGGATGGAGCTGCCGGTGAAGAATAATGGTGTCGCTGCATCTGCCCCTTCCGACGTGGTGTTCGGCTTCGTCGAGGTGCGGGCGGCTCGTCGTCCTCGCGGATCTAGTCGTCCGGCGAGTTTTGGTGCCCCTCCTTTGTTCCAACGGAGGTGGTTCCTCTTTTGGGCTGCTCTTCTTCCAGTTCGTTGCTTTTGGTGGCGATGGGAGATGGGTGGCGTTGCTTATGTGCCTGATCATCGGCGTCATCTAGCGGGAGGGGTGGCGTGGTGTGGCGGCTTGTTCCTCCAGCTCTCTTTCCGTCCGGCGGATTCTGGCCAGAGAAGATTTCGTCGGAGAGCTCGCGAGTTTGGTGTCCCCCTCCTCCGTCTGGCCGGAAATGGGGTTGGTCTTCCGCTGGTGGTGGTCGTTCTCGACGATGGTGGTGTTCTGTGGTTTCCTGTTCTTTGCTGGATTTGGTTGAGCTGTAGGTTTGATTCCCTCTCAAAAGATGCTGGTCTTCTTCCTCCTCTCCGGTTCCGTTCGGAGAGCTTCGTTCTCTCGGAGTGTACTGATGATGCGGTTGGCTCTCGGTGTCGCCGCTGATATGCGTTCATCGATTTGAGATCCCGCCCGGCGTCGGGTGGCTCATGCGGCGTCAAAACCTTTATGGCGGGGGTTCCTGTACTCCTGGGGCGGCCTGTGGGCATGGCGTCTTCTCCAGCTTCGGTGTGCTCCGGCGATGGCGATGTGATCTGTGCGTGTTCGGGCGTTGGTCTGTTCGTTGGCCAGTTGTGTTTATCTGCTGTATTTCCTTTCTTTTTAGAGGGACTCTTTGTAATCTTATGCTATGAATAGAGCAGCTCTTTTCTCAAAAAAAAAGTGCGTCTTCTACACCTGCTGCCGCCACGATCCATGCTCCCTCGCTCGGCCACGGCGGAGGGGAGGCAGAGGAGGAGCGGGGCACCGACGACGACGAATCTCTGGTCGCCGATGCATACACGGAGGGGTACAGCCGCACCGGTGACCACAAGGGAAAGGGGCCGGTGAGAAAATGGTGATTTCATCTGTCCTTTTTGGTCTAGTTCTTCTATTATCTAGTTGTTTTTAGTATCTTAGTACTGGCCGACGATGAACTAAGATCTTTTGGTTGTCCAATGACTGTTATATATCCGAATTTATGTCCGTTTTATGCTAAATGTGTTGATCTACATAGTAGGTAGTTCTACGTTGCATGGGTTGCATCGATATGAGAGTTTGGATATGAGGTATCCAGTTGTGGAGGTAGCAAAATGAGGGATGACCCGTCTGTGTTCACCGACGCGCACGGGCACGTCTGCGGACGTTTGAGAGGCCGGATTAGCTATATGCGACTGTAGATGCTCTTACATTTAGGGGTTGACCGCCATTTTTGGTTAGGTCAATCCAGTGATCTTTTGTTCGTCCCTATTAACATTATGACGACTTAATAAAAGCTTCGTGAGATTGTCTAAAAAGAGTGCATAGAAGAGAAAGCAAGTGTTCACCGCGTTGCCCTTCCTGGCGGCGGCGGAGAACCCTAGATCAAGCAGCCACCGCCCTCCCCACTTTCCTGATCCCCACTTCGCCGCCATCGGAGGAGCGGCCGACGAAGCCCGCGCCGGCTCTCGGGATGGTGGTGACGGGGGGATTAGGTTGGATCCATCCCTCCAACGACGCGCTCGCCTCCCCCCTGCTCCGGTGATGGCACCAGGACGGTGACCTGGACCCCATTGGCGGCTCCCTGGCGGTGGCGCTCCTCCCGCAAGGTGGTGTTGCCCTGTGCTGGGCTGCGTCCCTCCCGCGTGGTGCGGTTGGCCCTGTGTCGGCTCCCTGGTGGCGGCTCCTGTTGGCATGCAATGCTGCGGGCGTGCCTCGATAGCCGGACCTGCACTCTCGAGGTCGCCCGGCTTGCCGGCGTCCTCCACCGGCGCGGCTCCGGTCTGGCGCTCCGAAGGCTGTACTCCTCTCCAGCATCTTCGACTCGTCGGACCTTGCGCTCTCTAGTGTCCTCGGCTTGCCTCCCCCTGCTTGCGCAGTTTTGGCCCCGACGCCCTCGATGATTGCGCCCCTTCCATCCTCATTGACTTGCTGGTGTTCTGGTGGCTTCGTCTCGGCGGCCCTGATATGCATTCCTTCCAGGTTCCGGCCTGCTGGCGGCACCGCAGCTGCTCTCCTATGCTGACTCTCGTCGCCTCCCCAACCCCGTCCACCTCCTTGGCTCGTCCCGTTGCCATATCCAAAGCACGTGTGTCCGGTGGCGCTCGATGTCGCCCTTGGCGACGGGCGCAACTCCCCTCCTTGTGGTTACGGTTCCGACCTACATTTTGACTTCATCGTCTCACCCGGTGGATTTGGGGATTGCTCAGACTTAGGCCAGGGCGAAATCCCTGCTCGGCTTGCCGATGCTGGCAGCGGCGATACTTGCGGGTGTCGTCAACATCTTGGAGGCACCATCATGGCCTCTATCCATGCCCCTTCGAGCACCGGGGGAAACCCCAGGTCTGGTTCACCGGATCGGACAATGACGACGCCATAATGTCTTTCCCCTTCTCGAAGGTGTTGTCTTGTTCGCTCGGTGTCCCCGGTGTTAGATCTCGAGATATGGGAACATCACATCGGTTCGGGCTGCCTCTCAAGGCGTGGGCATCCTAGGCGCTATGTACGTCCTCGCCGGTGCGTCTCCCATGGTTTCCATCTCCGGTCCGGCTGGGTCCTACTACCCACTCGCCGATCTCTTGGCATTCTAGATGGGAGTACGCTGATCCTGTCGAGTCTGGAGCTGCGGCTGTTTGGAGGTGGTGCCTCGTGTTAGTTGTGACGCGGTATGGGTGTCCTGAGCCCCGCGTCTACTTGCCTTCTATGGCTGGAGGCCGGGCTAGACGGGTTTAGCTATGTGTGTCCTCTGTTCGGGCTGAGCACCCCTCTTCCCTCTGCTCCGGGCATCATACTCGCGTCTTCTTGCGTTCGTGTAGTGTGTTCTACTTTCTCTTATACTTTCTCTATTCTTTTCTATCAATGAAAAGATATGCAAGCTTTGCGTATTCACGAAAAAAAATTATCTAAAAAAACCCGCAGGAGGTGGTTTCCTAAAAAAAACGTAAGAGGTCATGCCACGTGGGTCATGGCGATTGGTTGCTAGACGTGGCGGTAACTGTACCGGAGATCCCACGCGCCGTTGAGTCGGGCTCCACGCATCTATAAATATCGTGCTCCTCCTCCCCTCGATGGTACGCATCTCCAATTCTCCACCGATCGAAAGCACAGTCGAAAAGAAGGCCACATCCAATCGCCTCTTCAAGGTAACTAACTAATCCTCCTAATCTCTGGGCAGTTCTTCCCGATCGATCGCATGGACTAGCTTGCGATTTTAGTAAACCTTGCGGCTCTAGTTTGTTTGTCTTCAAGTTTTCGACCTACTTTACATTAACTATATCTTCTTTATCATCACTGTCAGGGTACATTAGGATCGATCCAGCACTTAGTGAAACTGACGATCTGTGGGAATTTTTTATTGTCTAGTGCGTATCTGCTAATTTACAGTACAAAATATGACCTGATCTTTCTGCATCCATCTCATATCATATGCTTTTTATCATGCTGATTCCTTCTATGCTATGGCACCAAATCAGTTGTCGATCTGACCTGTACTAGTAAGATGTCATCCTATCATCATAGTATCATACTCCAGTATTTTTGCCCTTCAGATTAACAGATAAACTGTCTGCATATCGATCAGGTGCTTCTTTTTACCTTTTAACCTTTGATCGGATGCTTGTTGGTTGATTGATAGATGACCACATCTGTCTCATGTTTCTCATAACGAGTCTGTTTATGATGTTCTACCAGTCAGTTGGCTGACCATGCAATCCTAAATCTTTGTCTCCTCCAGATGCAGATCTTCGTCAAGACTTTGACCGGCAAGACCATCACCCTGGAGGTGGAATCATCGGACACCATCGACAACGTCAAGGCCAAGATCCAGGATAAGGAGGGCATTCCCCCGGATCAGCAGCGTCTCATCTTTGCCGGCAAGCAGCTCGAGGATGGCCGCACCCTCGCCGACTACAACATCCAGAAGGAGTCGACCCTCCACCTCGTCCTCCGCCTCCGCGGTGGCCTGTGAGCCTGTCTGCTACAATGATGAGCGGTGTGTGCATCGTCGTTTCTTAGTTTTATGTTGAAGTCGAGTAGTCGTGGACGTTCGTTTAGTTTGTTTGCAGTGTAGTCAATCAGTCGTCGAACAGTGAACTAGTCAGTTTGTTTAAGGGAATATTGTGCTATAATCCGTTTGCTTTGATACTTCTGTTCATGTTGGAATTATTGTGCCTTGTTCGATGCCCGCTTCGGGTGTCAATTAAGGCGGCTCTATGATTAGTAACCGTACATATTGGAAACTTCGTCAAACCGAGTCGATTCACGGTTGGCAAAGGCATGCCTTGACTGACAAGAGCAATGCGGAGGAAGTCCAACTGGTTCCTTCGTAGGATCTTTAGCACTTGGCTTGCCATGGCTCTGTTCTGCCTGCGCCACAATTCCAGCCCCAGGGAGACATGAGGACTTGTCTCTGCGCTGTAGCCGTGCCCACCTCCGCAGCAAGAACCGGCAAAGTGGCACAGGCAGAACATACATGAATTAATCGACATGTAGAATCGCACAAAAATTGATAACCAAGACTTCATTCAAAGAATATGATTCAGACCGAACCGGTACCCTCAAGGGGCGAACACCCTACCCCCGATCCCTTGCTAGGCTCGTGCTGCTCCGCCCTGGTGGAAGGTGTGGAGGCCGCGATCTGGGCTTTGGCCCGTGGTGGTCTTCCGCAGCGCGGCGGCGGCGGCTCGTCAACACCCGCCCTCCGCCCTCCAGTGGCTGGCTCCGGCCGACCATGGGGCTCCGAGGCGGCTTCCGGCGAGCCTGACCCAGACGGGCTTCAGATCTGGCGCCTGCGGGCCGATGGGTCTGGGCAGGCCTCGTCCATTCGTTGGTGCTCGCGGCTGGGGTTGTGGCGAGAGGCTAGGTGGTAGTCAAGGCAGCTTGGTGGTGGCTCCCGTGCATCCAGTTGCTGCGCGGGAGATCAGTGGATTGCGGCGCGTGGGGTTCGTGTCCGAGAAGCTCCGGGTGAAGGCCTGCCCGGTTGTTGCTGGCCGGCCGGCGGCGGCGCTCGCAGGCGTCGTTCCCCTCCTTGGAGGCGCTGCCGTGGAGATCTCTGACCGCTCCTACACTTGGTTCAAGATCTTCGGACGAAAGCCTAAGACCTGACATCGGGTTGGGCGATGACATCGTCCTCGTCGTATCCCCCTCTGAGGCGTCGCCTGGAAGAGCTTTGATCCTGTTCGCGCATTCCATAGGCTGGACGCTCACCTTGCTCGGGCTGTTCCGGGGGTCCTAGATCTGGGTCTTCCGGGTCGGACCATGACGACATCTTTGGTGCCGTTCTCCCTCCTTGGGACATCGTTTTGGAGCAGCTGCTGGCTAGAGGGGTCATGAGGTGGAGTGGTGTTGCATCTACCGCAGCAGCAACGGCGGTTCTTGACGGCGTGGTGCGGCGGAGCCTCGTTAACGGACGTGTGTTGATCGACGCGCGCAGGTGGTGTGGCGCTGTCTTTAGAGCGTGTGCATGCGGTGCGTGCAGAGGGTCTGCTAGACCGGTTGGTGCTCCCGGCTTGCCAACGGACGGCTTGGTGAGGCCACTGGATTAGATGGTGTGTATTGATGCGAGGTCGGGGCAGATCATTAAGCTTGTAGGTGCAGCGATTGTGGCGGCCAAGAAGATGGCTTTGGGTTGATTCATGTACTAATTTTGTCAGGTTCTGTTGAATAATATAATAAAATGGCTGTGTGCATCGCTTGATGTAGAGGCGGTTGTTATCCTCCTTTTCGGAAAAAAAAGACTTCATTCAAACAAGCCGGGGAGCTGAACATAAGACGCTTTTGTGAGATATATTTGAGAGCACATCTCAGATAATGCGATTCTCCATGCATGTATCTCTTTGAGAGTTTCAACATTAATTCCATGTCAAAGTTTTAGCACCATTATATTTCGTGAGCAGAACATATTGAAGCTCACAAGCTGCGTGAAGGAATACATCACCCAAACCAGATCAGATGATTAACAACACGAACATGGTTAAAAAAACATGGACTCGATACGAGATGGAATCTGAAGTCTAGAGCAGCATGCATGCATGTTTACTGGAAGTTGATCTTGGTGCCGTGAGCCTCGAGCACCTGCTCGAAGTCAGCATGGAGCAGCACCCGGACGACGGCGAGCGCCTCCTCCTGGCTGCGGATGTTGGCTTGGGTCTCCAGCATCTTGGCGAAGGGCCCGTTCCACTTGCCCGTCCGGTTGGCGCGGATGATCTCGTAGGACATGGTGTCCCAGTGGTCGATGTAGGGCAGGTGCTCGGGCGCGACGCGGGACTCACTCTCCCACCCGCGGCCGACGGTCTCGTGGATGGGTTGCAGTCGCTGCGCCTCGCCTAGCGTCACCTTGAGCGGTGCCAGCGCGCGCTTGACTGGCTCGACGTCGGCGGCCGTTGCCGCGGACGGGTCGTAGGCGGAGAGCACTTGGCGAGGCCGCCAGCTGCGCCTTTACTAGCTCGAATTAGAGGAAAAAGGGGATATGCAGCAGTAAGCAGGAAATGCGAATAAGAGAAGGGTAGAAGAAGCGATCCGCGCATTTCCTTATTTCACAACGGATTTGACTCGTTAGAGAAATCATTTCTTAGGTATGCTACATTCTTTGAAGAAAGAGTAGGTTCTGCTATTTAAGACTTAGAGGTCGTCGTAGCTGCTGCCGAAAGGGAGGGGCGTGGACATCCGGAACAGGTGGGCGAGGCCTGGGAAAGCCTGCCAGTGGCCGCCCCCGTTGGTGAAGCCGGCGAAGGAGAGGTCGTGGGTCTGCAAGGCCACGGAGGGGCTCTTGGGGTCGTGAGACCCGTGACCGTGCAACTTCATGACGACAAGGGCAGGTCGGGCGTCGCCGGCAGTAGCAGCTGCTTCTCTGTGCTTGCTGCTGCCGACGGCGAGGGCAAGTATGAGGAAGATCAGAAAGGTGGCCATGGCGAATCTATCGGTGGGTCGATCTATCGATCTCTTCTCTTCAATGAACAGAACAATGAATGAAGTAGTACTATATAGCTTAGGGTGGCGGTGGCAACCCACACCCATCGCACTGCACACCTGACTTGCTCCTGCCTAGACCTGGGCATTTCTCGGGCCGGGCCGAAAAAAGCCCGACGCTAAATACCCAGGCCCGAGCCCGGCCCGACCCGACTGTCGGGCCATAGATTTAGGCCCGAGCCCGGCCCGAAGCAGGAAAAGCCTGGCCCGGCCCGAACGGCCCGGCCCGGCCACGGCTTAAATCGTGCATTTAGTAGGCCCGAGCCCGGCCCGGCCCGACTGTCGGGCTCACAAATACAGGCCCGAGCCCGAACACACTTTGGCCCGGCCCGGCCAGGATTTTCGGGCCGGGTCGAGTCGGGCCGACCGGGCCGGGCTGCCCATGCCCAAGTCTACTCCTGCCTGCTATAGCTAGTGCAATGAAAGCAACGTGAAATGGCACAACAAGAGCGTAACTTACTGCCCATGTTCCAACCTGCATGCAGCACCAGACGCGTGGTTCATGTTAGAAGGGATAGAGAGGGATTGGTGGAATCGATGTTTATTGCTTGAGCCTCGTGGGCATATATATAGAAGTACATGATCTTCTTAGAGCACAAGACAAGCCAGAATACTTCCTAGTCTATCCTGTGTTTCCAATCTAATCGATGTCGATGTAGATGTAGCCCTTTGTGCCGATGTCGATGTAGCCGAGAGCGTAGGGTGGTGTAGCCGTGGTCGAGGTAGCCGTGCGAGGGACGCCGTGGTCGATGTCGAGTCGGGGTGGCCAGTGTCGAGGTAACCGCCGTGGAGCCACGGGGGCAAGGAAGCGCTGAGTTAGTCATGGGCGCAGTGGTGTCGAGGTAGTGGTGCGCCGGGAAGAAGACGGTGTTGACGAGGCGTCGCACCGGGTTTGCCAAGCCCGGGGACACATCGTGGACGAAGGCACGCATCGGTGTTGCCAGCACCGGGCATGCATAGACGGACGAAGTCGATGTTGACGATGCGCCGCTCCAGGCTTGCCAGGCCTGGGAACACATCGGTGACGAAGGCACGCGTCGGTGTTGCCAGCACCGGGCATGCGTAGACCTGCACAAGCTGGAGGCCATGTCGGAGTAGTCGGAGGGGCCAGTAGAGGAGGACTCGACGACGGTTGCGGCACCAATCGGCATGGGGCCGATGTCGCCAACGGTGGTCGGAGTAGACGAAGTGGTTGCGGAAGATGACGGCGACGCTGGCGAAGAGCTGGTGCTGGACAAAGATGGAGGGGGTGGACGGGCGACGCGGCTCGGGTGAGCGAGCGGCAGCGGCGCCGAGGAAGCAGAGCGGCTGCAGCGGCCTGAGAAGGCGGCTGCGACAGCTAGGTTAGGAGCGCGGCGGCGGTGCTCGAAGTAGGCGAGGAGAACTCAACAGTGTGACGAAGACCGACGCGGACGGTGGCGTTCCCGCGCCAAGGGAGGCGGCGCGGTGCATACCACGTGGAAGTTGACGCGCGGGGACGACGGAGAGGACCGCGGGCCGCGGCGCTACGGCCCAAAGGAGCGACGCAGTGGCAGCATGCGGGTCGGGGCGATGACGGGAAGACCTCGTGGCGGCGCGTGGACCGCGTGCCACGGCGCTACTGCCCGAAGGGGTGGCGCAGCGGCGGTGCGTGATACGTCCATTTTGCATCATGTTTTACAACTGTTATTTATAGTGTTTTTAATCAATATAACACTTTGTGGAGCAATTCTAATGTCTTGTCTCTCTTAATATGCAAGATTCACACAAGGAGGGAGAATACCGGCAGCTGGAATTCTGGACCTGAAAAAGCTCTGTCAAGATACCTATTCTGCACATCTCCAAATGAGCTGAAATTTCACGGAGAATTATTTTGGAATATATAAAAAATATTGGAAGCAAAAAGTACCAGAGGGGGCCACCCAGGTGCCCATGAGGCACCAGGGCACGCCACCCCCCTAGGCGCGCCCTGGTACCTCGTGAAGCCCCTGGCCCACTTCTGGCCCCCATTTTCTGGTATATAAGTGCATTTGACCTAAAAAAATTATAGAGAAGACTTTCGGGATGGTGCGCCGCCGTCTTGAGGCGGAACTTGGGCAGGAGCACTTTTGATCTCCGGCGGAGAGATTCTGCCGGAGAAACTTCCCCCGGGAGGGGGAAATCGTCGTCATCGACAACACCAGCGATCCTCTCATCGTGGGAGGACTAATCTTCATCAACATCTTCACCAGCACCATCTCATCTCAAACCCTAGTTCATCTATTGTATTCAATATTTGTCTCAAAACCTCAGATTGGTACCTGTGGGTTGCTAGTAGTGTTGATTACATCTTGTAGTTGATGCTTGTTGGTTTATTTGGTGGAAGATTATATGTTCAGATCTATTATGCTATTCAATCCTTCTCTGATTTTAGATATGAACATGATTTGTGAGTAGTTACTTTTGTTCTTGAGGACATGGGAGAAGTCTTGTCATAAGTAATCATGTGAATTTGGTATTCGTTCGATATTTTGATGATGTGTATGTTGTGATTCCCTTAGTGGTGTCGTGTGAACGTCGACTACATGACACTTCACCATCTTTGGGCCTAAGGGAATGCATTGTGGAGTAGTAATTAGATGATGGGTTGCTAGAGTGACAGAAGCTTAAACCCTAGTTTATGCGCTATTCCGTAAGGGGCTGATTTGGATCCATATGTTTAATGCTATGGTTAGAGAAATCTTAATTCTTCTTTCGTAGTTGCGGATGCTTGCGAGAGGGGGAAATCATAAGTGGGAGGCTTGTTCAAGTAAGAACATCACCCAAGCACCGGTCCACCCACATATCAAATTATCAAAGTAGCGAACGCGAATCGAACAAACATGATGAAAGTGACTAGATGAAATTCCCATGTGTCCTCGAGAACGCTTTACTTACTATAAGAGATCGTTCTGGCCTGTCCTTTGCTACAAAAAGGATTGGGCTATATTGCTGCACTCTTTGTTACTATTGCTACTTGTCACTTGTTACAAATTATCTTGCTATCAAACTACTCGTTACCGATAATTTCAGTGCTTGCAGAAAACACCTTACTGAAAACCGCTTGTCATTTCCTTCTGCTCCTCGTTGGGTTCGACACTCTTACTTATCGAAAGGACTACAATTGATCCCCTATACTTGTGGGTCATCAAGACTCTTTTCTGGCGCCGTTGCCGGGGAGTGAAGCGCCTTTGGTAAGTGGAATTTGGTAAGGAAACATTTATATTACGTGCTGAAATTTATTGTCACTTGTCACTATGGAAAGTAATCCTTTGAGGGGTTTGTTCGGGGTATCTTCACCTCGACCGGAAACACCAAGAGTTGCTCCTCAACCTACTGCACCTATTGAAAAAGATATTTATTATGAGATTCCTCCGGGTATGTTAGAGAAACTGCTAGCTAATCCTTATGCAGGAGATGGAACGGTACATCCTGATATGCACTTGATCTATGTGGATGAAATTTGTGGATTGTTTAAGCTTGCAGGTATATCCAGAGATGAAGTTAAGAAGAAAGTATTCCCTTTATCTTTGGAGGGAAAAGCATTAATGTGGTATAGGCTATGTGATGATACTGATACATGGGATTGGAACCGATTGAAACTAGAATTACATCAGAAATTTTATCCTATGCATTTGGTTCATCGTGATCGGAATTATATATATAATTTTTGGCCTTGTGAAGGAAAAAACATCACTCAATCTTGGGGAATGCTTAAGTACATGATGTACACATGCCCCAATCATGAGCTCTCAAAATAAATTATCTTACAGAATTTTTATGCTCGGCTTTCTCATGATAATCAAAATTTGCTCGATTCTTGTTCGACTGGCTCCTTTATGAAGAAAACTATTGAATTCAGATGGGATCTTCTGGATAGAATTAAACGCAATTCTGAAGATTGGGAACTCGACAAAGGTAATGAGTCAGGTATAATACTTGAGTTCGATTGTGTTAAATCTTTTATGGCCACCGATGCTTTTCATAAGTTTAGCACTAAATATGGACTTGACTCTGAGATAGTACCTTCGTTTTATGAATCATTTACTACTCATGTTGACCTCCGTAAGGAGAAGTGGTTTAAATATCATCCCCCTGTTAGTGTTGAAGAAACAATTGTTTACCATGCTGATCTAGTTGTGCCTACCGCTTATATTGAGAAACCACCTTTTCCTGTTAGGATTAAGGAACATGCTAAAGTTTCAATTGTGGTTAACAAAAGTAATATTAGAGCACCTAGACCCCCTGAACAAATTAAAGTTGAACCTAATGTTGCTATGGTTAAAGATCTCTTGGTTGATAATATAGATGGGCATGTTATTTACCTCCACGATGAAGCAGCTAGAATTGCTAAACCTGATCCTAAAGATAAAAACAGACCCGTTGTGGGCATGCCTGTTGTCTCAGTTAAAATAGGAGATCATTGTTATCATGGCTTATGTGATTTGGGTGCTAGTGTGAATGCTATTCCGTTTACCTTATATCGAGAAATTATGCATGATATTGCACCTGTTGAAATAGAAGACATTGATGTTACTATTAAGCTTGCAAACAAAGATACCATTACACCACTTGGGATTGTTAGAGATGTTGAAGTGTTGTGTGGAAAAATAAAATACCCTACTGATTTTCTAGTCCTTGGTTCTCCACAAGATGATTTTTGTCCCATTATATTTGGTAGACCTTTCTTGAACACTGTTAATGCCAAGATTGATTGCGCTAAAGAAACTGTTAGCGTTAATTTTGGTGGTACGTCTCATGAGTTTAATTTCTCTAAGTTTCGTAGATAACCTCATGATAAAGAAGTGCCTAGTAAAGATGAAATTATTGGTCTTGCTTCTATTGCCGTACCTCCTACTGATCCGTTAGAACAATATTTGCTAGACCATGAAAACGATATGCATCTGAATGAAAGAAATGAAATAGATAAGATGTTCTTTGATCAACCACCTATCCTTAAACATAATTTTCCTGTTGAAACTCTTGGAGGCCCTCCTCCACCTGAAGGTGATCCTGTGTTTGAATTGAAGCAATTGCCTGATACATTGAAATATGCTTATCTTGATGAAAAGAAGATATATCCTGTTATTATTAGTGCTAACCTTTCAGCGCACGAAGAAAAGAGGTTACTAAAAACTCTAAGGAAGCACCGAGATGCTATTGGATATACTCTTGATGATCTTAAGGGCATTAGTCCCACTCTATGTCAGCACAAGATTAATATGGAGCCTGATGCTAAACCAGTTGTCGACCACCAACGACGATTAAATCCTAAGATGAAAGAGGTGGTAAGAACTGAAATATTAAAACTTCTGGAAGCAGGTATAATCTATCCCGTAGCTGATAGTAGATGGGTAAGTCCCGTTCATTGTGTCCCTAAGAAAGGAGGTATTACCGTTGTTCCTAATGATAAAAATGAACTCATTCCACAAAGAATTGTAACTGGTTATAGGATGGTAATTGACTTTAGAAAATTAAACAAAGCAACTAGAAAAGATCATTACCCCTTACCTTTTATTGATCAAATGTTAGAAAGATTGTCTAAGCATACACACTTTTGTTTCCTAGATGGTTATTCTGGTTTTTCTCAAATACCCGTATCACAACCCGATCAAGAGAAAACCACCTTTACTTGTCCCTTTGGAACTTATGCTTATAGACGTATGCCTTTTGGTTTATGCAATGCACCTGCTACCTTTCAAAGATGTATGCCTGCTATATTCTCTGTCTTTTGTGAAAAGATTGTTGAGGTTTTCATGGATGATTTTTCTGTTTACGGAACTTCTTTTGATGATTGCTTAAGCAACCTTGATCGAGTTTTGCAGAGATGTGAAGAAACTAATCTTGTCTTGAATTGGGAGAAGTGCCACTTTATGGTGAATGAAGGCATTGTCTAGGGGCATAAAATTTCTGAAAGAGGTATTGAAGTTGATAAAGCTAAGGTCGACGCTATTGAGAAAATGCCATGTCCTAAAGATATTAAAGGTATAAGAAGTTTCCTTGGTCATGCTGGTTTCTATAGGAGATTTATTAAAGGCTTCTCTAAAATTTCTAGGCCTCTTACCAATCTTTTGCAAAAAGATGTTCCATTTGTTTTTGATGATGATTGTCTAGAAGCCTTTGAAACACTTAAAAAGCCTTAACCACTGCACCTATTGTTCAACCACCTGATTGGAACTTGCTTTTTGAAATTATGTGTGATGCTAGTGATTATGCTATTGGTGATGTTCTAGTACAAAGAGTTGATAAGAAATTAAATGTTATCCATTATGCTAGTAAAACTCTAGACAGTGCCCAAAGAAACTATGCTACTACCGAAAAAGAATTTCTAGCAGTTGTGTTTGCATGTGATAAATTCAGATCTTACATAGTTGATTCTAAAGTAACTGTTCACACCGATCATGCTGCTATTAAATATCTTATGGAAAAGAAAGATGCTAAACCTAGACTCATTAGGTGGGTTTTATTGCTACAAGAATTTGACTTGCATATTATTGATAGAAAGGGAGCTGAGAATCCCGTAGCAGATAATTTGTCTAGAATAGAAAATGTTCTTGATGACCCACTACCTATTAATGATGATTTTCCTGATGAACAATTAGCTGTCATAAATGCTTCTCGTAATACTCCTTGGTATGCAGACTATGCTAATTACATTGTTGCTAAATATATACCACCTAGTTTCACATACCAACAAAAGAAAAAGTTCTTCTTTGATTTAAGACATTATTTCTGGGATGACCCACATCTTTATAAAGAAGAAGTAGATGGTATTATTAGACGTTGTATACCTGAGCATGAACAGGAATAAATCCTACGGAAGTGTCACTCCGAAGCTTACGGAGGACACCATGCGGGAGACAGAACTGCACACAAGGTATTACAATCTGGTTTTTATTGGCCTACTCTTTTCAAGGATGCTCGTAAGTTTGTCTCCTCTTGTGTGAATGTCAAAGAATTGGTAATGTTGGTAGACGTCAGGAATTACCTATGAATTATTCACTTGCTGTTGAACCATTTGATGTTTGGGGATTTGATTATATGAGACCTTTTCCTAAATCCAATGGGTATACTCATATTTTAGTTGCTGTTGATTACGTTACTAAGTGGGTAGAAGCTATTCCAACTAGTAGTGCTGATCATTACACTTCTATGAAAATGCTTAATGATGTTATATTCCCAAGGTTTGGAGTCCCTAGATATTTAATAACTGATGGTGGTTCACATTTTATTCATGGTGCATTCCGTAAATTGCTTGCTAAATATGATGTCAACCATAGAATTGCATCTCCCTATCATCCTCAAACTAGTGGTCAAGTTGAATTGAGCAATAGAGAAATAAAATTAATTTTGCAGAAAACCGTCAATAGATCTAGAAAGAATTGGTCTAAGAAACTTGACGATGCATTGTGGGCTTATAGAACTGCTTATAAAAATCCTATGGGTATGTCTCCTTATAAAATGGTTTATGGAAAAGCATGTCATTTACCTCTTGAGTTAGAGCATAAAGCATATTGGGCAATTAAAGAACTAAATTATGATTTCAAACTTGCCGGTGAAAAGAGATTATTTGACATTAGCTCATTAGATGAATGGAGAACCCAAGCTTATGAAAATGCTAAATTGTTTAAAAAAAAGTTAAATGCTGGCATGATAGAAGAATTCAAAAATGTGAATTTAAAGTATGTGAGCAAGTTCTATTGTACAATTCTCGTTTGAGATTCTTTGCAGGAAAACTCCTCTCTAAATGGGAAGGACCGTACATCATCGAAGAAGTTTATCGCTCCGGAGCCATCAAAATAAACAACTCCGAAGGCAATAACCCGAGAGTGGTGAATGGGCAAAGAATTAATCATGATATTTCAGGTACCCCCATTAATGTTGAAACTAATATTATTGAAACAATTACACCGGAAGAATACATAAGAGAGACCTTCCGAAACACTCCAGAACCCTGAAAAGGAAGAGGTATGTGACACGGTAAGTAAACCGACTCCAAAAATTCCATAAAAATATTTTCTGTCACTTTTGAAATATTTAGAAAAATACAAAAAAAAAGAAACAGCCGGGGGGGGGGGGGGGGGCTGGTGCCCACGAGGCACCAGGGTGTGTCACCCCCAGGGGCGCCCTGGTACCTCGTGGGCCCCACGTGTGCCTTCCCGACTCCGTTTTTCTTCTGGATTACTTGTTTTGCAAGATAAAAAATCTTTATATATACTTCCAGGCATTTTGACCACCGTATCGCAGAAATCTCCTCTGTTCTTGCTTTATGCTGTTTTTTGCCAGATTTTGAAGCCAGGCACCATGTCTTCTTCCTCCTCCAACAATGTGGGAGACGATGCTTGGTTGATGCAGATGGAGCTCAGGAGGGGGGAGGAAGGAGAAGTTACCATGGAAGAAGATGATGGAGATTCGCTCGAGGTCCATCCTCCGGCATCCGAGAGGGGAACCCTTGCCGGCATCTCCACAATCCCAAACCCTCATCAAGCCATGAGAAGCACTACAAGCCATGGGAGTCCAGAGGTACAAGAAGGGTTTCCTCCTAGGAGACCCTTACACAGGTTACATCGGAACAATTTTCATAATTTGGTCCACAATTATGGGGTTGAAAACACTCCTCACATGCACATACCTTCCAATTGGGATATTTCCCGTCCAAGTGAGAATGATGCAGGAAGGGGATCATGGTGGCCGGAAAATAAACATATTATGGCTGAAGTGCAAAAGAATGCCATCGCAATTCAGCAGTTGCTTCGGGAGGTCCAGAGTTTGAAGGATATCCTAATAAATATTTTGAAGGACAAGCTTGCCACTTCACCATCACCACCATCACCGAAGAAGGAGACTTGAGCACATGGGTATGGGCACTCCCCTTGGCTTGTGCCAAGCTTGGGGGAGGTGCCCCGGTATCGTATCACCATCACTTTTATTATCATTACCTATTTTTAGTTCGATCCTTAGTTATTTCGTGATCTAGTTGAATAAAAGCTTAGTATGATCTATTTTCGAGTGTTAGCTTCGTGATCTATCTATCTATGTAATCGAGTTGAGAGTTATATAATAAAGAGTAGTTTGAGTTTTCGCTTCTTTACTTTCATGTTTCAATTCTAGCAATGAGAATAATGAAAAAGATCATATGCTAATCTTATGGAAAGTAATGACATTACATAAAGAAAAGTATAAGTGGTAAAATTTATTGGAAGTTAACAAACATAGTATTAGTCAATGATGCAATTCATGAAAGAATTAATAAGGGAAGAGAAGATTCAAATGCAAATATACTATCTTGGACATTTTTTATGATTGTGAGCCCCCATCAAGTATTTTATGTCAAATTGTTGATGTTGGACAAGGAAGACAACGTAATGAATTATGTTTGTTCATATTCACATAGAAGTTATATTGTTATAGATCCTCCAACATGTGGTGCTTGCCCAATATCTTTGCTAGCCAAAAATCCGCACCAAGTAGAGATACTACTTGTGCATCCAAAACCCTTAAACCCAGTTTCATGTCATGAGAGTCCACTATATCTACCTATGGATTGAATAAGATCCTTCAAGTAAGTTGTCATCGGTGCAAAAAGCAATAAAAATTGCCTCTAAATATGTCTGAACTTTTATTGTAAGGGAAATAAGCTTTGTACGAACTTGTGATGGTAAAGAAATAAAAGCGACAGACTGCATAATAAAGGTTACTATCACAAGGGGCAATATAAAGTGATGTTCCTTTGCATTAAGAGCTCTTGCATCCAAAACAAAAAGCGCATGACAACCTCTGCTTCCCTCTGCGAAGGGCCTATCCTTTACTTGATGGAAATATGACCTAGAGGCAATAATAAAGTTGTTATTATTTTATATTTCCTTGTTCATGATAAAGGTTTATTATTCATGCTAGAATTGTATTGACCGGAAACTTAAATACATGTGTGAATACATAAACAAATACCGTGTCCCTAGTGAGCCTCTACTAGACTAGCTCGTTGATCAAAGATGGTTAAGGTTTCCTAACCATAGACATGAGTTGTCATTTGATAACGGGATCACATCATTAGGAGAATGATGTAATGGACAAGACCCATCCGTTAGCTTAGCATATGATCGTTCTGTTTATTGCTACTGCTTTCTTGAATGTCAAATACATGTTCCTCAGACCATGAGATCATGCAACTCCCAGATACCGGAGGAATACCTTGTGTGCTATCAAACGTCACAACGTAACTGGGTGATCATAAAGATGCTCTACAGGTATCTCTGAAGGTGTCCGTTGAGTTGGCATGGATCGAGACTGGGATTTGTCACTCCGTGTTTCGGAGAGGTATCTCTGGGCCCTCTCGGTAATGCACATCATAAGAAGCTTGCAAGCAAAGTGACTAAGGAGTTAGTTACGGGATGATGTATTACGGAACGAGTAAAGAGACTTGCCGGTAACGAGATTGAACTAGGTATGGAGATACCGACGATCGAATCTCGGGCAAGTAACATACCGACGGACAAAGGAAATTACGTATGTTGTCATATCAGTTCGACCGATAAGATCTTCGTGGAATATGTAGGAACCAATATGAGCATCCAGGTTCCGCTATTGGTTATTGACCGGAGAGGTGTCTCAGTCATGTCTACATCATTCCCGAACCCGTAGGGTCCGCACGCTTAACGTTTGTTGACGATATAGTGTTATATGAGTTATGTGAATTGGTAACCGAATGTTGTTCGGAGTCCCGGATGAGACCCCGTACGTCACGAGGAGTCTCGGAATGGTCGAGAGGTAAAGATTTATATATGGGAAGTCATATTTTGGGTTCCGGAAAAATGTGCAGTTTTTTCGGTATTGTACCGGGAAGCTTCCAGAAGGTTCCGGAGGATTCCGGAGGAGTCCGGAAGTCCACAAGTGGGTCCACCACGTCCCAAGGGCTGGCATGGGCTAAGGGGAGGCACCCTGGCCTTATTGGGCCAGGCGCACCAAGTCCTCAAAAGCCCACGGAGCTAGGAAAGGAAAAAAGGGAGAGTCTTAGTAGGAATAGGATTGGACTTTGGAGTCCAAGTCCACGTGTGTACTATTCATGGTTACTGTTCACGTGGCACTATTCCTTCTACTCCAAGCCCCTACACATATATAAATAGAGGAGAGGGGGCGCCCCAAAGGAGACACAACATTGTCTTAGCCGTGTGCGGCGCCCCCCTCTACAGTTCCGTCCCTCGGTCATATTTTCGCAGTGCTTGGGCGAAGCCCTGCGGAGATAGCATCACCATCACCGTCATCACGCCGTCGTGCTGCCGGAACTCATGCACTACCTCGCCGTCTTGCTGGATCAAGAAGTCGAGGACGTCACCGAGCTGAACGTGTGCTGAACGCGGAGGTGCCGTACGTTCGGTGCTCGGTCGGTTGGATCGTGAAGTTGTTCGACGACATCAACCGCGTTGTTCTAACGCTTCCGCTTACGGTCTACGAGGGTACGTAGACACACTCCCCCTCTCGTAGCTATGCATCTCCATGGATAGATCTTGCGTGTGCGTAGAATTTTTTTTTGTTTTCCATGCAACGTTCCCCAACAGTGGCATCATGAGCCAGGTCTATGCGTAGATGATATGCACAAGTAGAACACAAAGAGTTGTGGGCGGTGATCGTCATACTGCTTACCACCAAGGTCTTATTTTGATTCGGTGGTATTGTAAGATGAAGCGGCCCGGACCAACCTTACATGTCCACGTACATGAGACCGGTTCCACCGACAGACATGCAACTTGTTTTGCATAAAGGTGGCTGGCGGGTGTCTATTTCTCCTACTTTAGTTGAATCGAATTTGACTGCGGCCGGTCCTTGTTGAAGGTTAAAACAGCAAACTTGATAAATCACCGTTGTGGTTTTGTGCCGTAGGTAAGAACGGTTCTTGCTAGAAGCCCGTAGCAGCCACGTAAAACTTGCAACAACAAAGTAGAGGATGTCTAACTTGTTTTTGCAGGGTATGCTGTGATGTGATATGGTCAAGACATGATGTGATATACGTTATTGTATGAGATGATCATGTTTTGTAATTTATCGGCAACCGGCAGGAGCCTTATGGTTGTCTCTTTATTGTATGAAATGCAAGCGCCATGTAATTGCTTTACTTTATCGCTATGCGTTAGCAATAGTTGTAGAAGCAATAGTTGGCGAGACGACCACGACGCAACGATGGAGATCAAGGTGTCGAGCCGGTGACGATGGAGATCATGACGATGCTTTGGAGATGGAGATCAAAAGCACAAGATGATGGCCATATCATGTCACATATTTTGATTGCATGTGATGTTTATCCTTTATGCATCTTATTTTGCTTAGAACGACGGTAGCATTATAAGATGATCCCTTCACTAAATTTCAAGATAAAAGTGTTCTCCCCGAGTATGCACCGTTGCTAAAGTTCGTCGTTTCGAAGCACCTCGTGATGATCGGGTGTGATAGATTCTACGTTCACATACAACGGGTGTAAGCCAGTTTTACACAAGCAGAATACTTGGGTTAAACTTGACGAGCCTAGCATGTACAGACATGGTCTCGGAACACTGGAGACCGAAAGGTCGAACATGAGTCATATAGTAGATATGATCAACATGGAGATGTTCACCATTGATGACTATCCTATCTCACGTGATGATCGGACATGGGCTAGTTGATTTGGATCATGTATCACTTAGTTAACTTGAGGGATGTTAATTTAAGTGGGAGTTCATTAGTAATTTGATTAATTGAACTTAATTTATCATGAACTTAGTCTTGATAGTTTCTTTGCATATCTATGTTGTAGATAAATGGCCCGTGCTACTGTTCCGTTGAATTTTAATGCGTTCCTAGAGAAAGCTAAGTTGAAAGATGATGGTAGCAACTACACTGACTGGGTCCGTAACTTGAGGATTATCCTCATTGCTGCACAGAAGAATTATGTCCTTGATGCACCGCTAGGTGATGGACCTGCTGCAGGAGCTGCTGCAGACGTTGTGAACGCCTGGCAGGCTCGGTCTGATGACTACTCGATAGTTCAGTGTGCCATGCTCTACGGCTTAGAACCGGGACTGCAAAAGCGTTTTGAACGCCACGGAGCATATGAGATGTTCCAAGAACTGAAATTGATATTTCAAGCTAATGCCCGGGTTGAGAGATATGAAGTCTCCAACAAGTTCTTTAGCTGTAAGATGGAGGAGAACAGTTCTGTCAGTGAACACATACTCAGAATGTCTGGGTACCACAACCACTTGACTCAGCTGGGAATTGATCTTCCGGTTGAGAGTGTTATTGACAGAGTTCTTCAGTCACTGCCACCAAGCTATAAAGGCTTCGTGATGAACTATAATATGCAAGGGATGGAGAAGACAATTCCCGAGCTCTTCGCGATGCTGAAATCAGCGGAGGTAGAAATCAAGAAGGAGCATCAAGTGTTGATGGTTAACAAAACCACTAGTTTCAAGAAAAAGGGCAAGGGAAAGAAGGGGAACTTCAAGAATAACGGCAAGCAAGTTGCCGCTCCCACGAAGAAACCCAAAGCTGGACCCAGGCCTGAAACAGAGTGCTTCTACTGTAAAGGGACTGGTCACTGGAAGCGGAACTGCCCCAAGTATTTGGCGGATAAGAAGGATGGCAAAGTGAGCAAAAGGTATATTTGATATACATGTTATTGATGTGTTCCTCACTAATGCTCACAGTAGCGCCTGGGTATTTGATACTGGTTCGGTTGCTCATATTTGTAACTCGAAACAGGAGCTACGGAATAAGCGAAGATTGGCTAAGGACGAGGTGACGATGCGCGTCGGGAATGGTTCCAAGGTTGATGTGATCGCCGTCGGCACGCTACCTCTACATCTACCTTCGGGATTAGTTTTAGACCTCAATAATTGTTATTTGGTGCCACCGTTGAGCATGAACATTATATCTGGATCTTGTTTATTGCGAGACGGTTATTCATTTAAGTCAGAGAATAATGGTTGTTCTATTTATATGAGTAACATCTTTTATGGTCACGCACCTTTTTGTGAATGGTCTATTCTTGTTGAATCTCGATCGTAGTGATACACATATTCATAATATTGATGCCAAAAGATGCAAAGTTGATAATGATAGTGCCACATACTTGTGGCACCGCCGTTTAGGTCATATTGGTGTAAAGCGCATGAAGAAACTCCATGCGGATGGACTTTTGGAATCTCTTGATTATGAATCATTTGATACCTGCGAACCATGCCTCATGGGCAAGATGACTAAAACTCCGTTCTCCGGAACAATGGAGCGAGCTACTGATTTGTTGGAAATAATACATACCGATGTATGCGGTACGATGAATGTTGAAGCACGCGGCGGGTATCGTTATTTTCTAACCTTCACAGATGATTTGAGTAGATATGGGTATATCTACTTGATGAAACACAAGTCTGAAACATTTGAAAAGTTCAAAGAATTTCAGAGTGAAGTAGAGAATCATCGTAACAAGAAAATAAAGTTTCTACGATCTGATCGTGGAGGCGAATATTTGAGTTACGAGTTTGGCCTTCATTTAAGAAAATGTGGAATTGTTTCACAACTCACGCCACCTGGAACACCACAGCGTAATGGTGTGTCCGAACGTCGTAACCGTACTTTATTGGATATGGTGCGTTCTATGATGTCTCTTACCGATTTGCCACTATCGTTTTGGGGTTATGCATTAGAGACAGCTGCATTCACGTTAAATAGGGCACCGTCTAAATCCGTTGAGACGACACCGTATGAACTATGGTTTGGCAAGAAACCTAAGCTGTCGTTTCTTAAAGTTTGGGGATGCGATGCTTATGTGAAAAAGCTTCAACCTGATAAGCTCGAACCCAAAGCGGAGAAGTGCGTCTTCATAGGATACCCTAAAGAAACAATTGGGTACACCTTCTACCACAGATCCGAAGGCAAGGTCTTTGTTGCCAAGAATGGGTCCTTTCTAGAGAAGCAGTTTCTCTCGAAAGAAGTGAGTGGGAGGAAAGTAGAAATTGATGAGGTAATTGTACCTTCTCTCGAATTGGAAAGTAGCTCATCAGAGAAAACCGTTCCCATGATGCCTACACCAATAAGAGAGAAAGATAGTGATAAAGATCATGAAACTTCATATCAAGTTACTACTGAATTTCGTAGGTCGACCAGAGTACGTTCCGCACCAGAGTGGTACGGTAATCCTGTTCTGGAAGTTATGTTGTTAGACAACGGCGAACCTACGAACTATGAAGAAGCTATGATAAGCCCGGATTCCGACAAATGGCTTGAGGCCATGAAATCTGAGATAGGATCCATGTATGAGAACAAAGTGTGGACTTTGGTGGACTTGCCCGATGATCGGCAAGCCATTGAGAATAAATGGATTTTTAAGAGGAAGACAGATGTTGATGGTAATATCACTGTCTACAAAGCTCGACTTGTCGCGAAAGGTTTTCGACAAGTTCAAGGGGTTGACTACGATGAGACTTTCTCACCCGTAGCGATGCTTAAGTCTGTCCGAATCATGTTAGCAATTGGCGCATTTTATGATTATGAAATCTGGCAAATGGATGTCAAAACTGCATTCCTTAATGGTTTTCTCAAAGAAGAGTTGTATATGATGCAACCAGAAGGTTTTGTCGATCCTAAGGGTGCTAACAAAGTGTGCAAGCTCCAGCGATCCATCTATGGACTGGTGCAAGCATCTCGGAGTTGGAATATACGCTTTGATGAGGTGATCAAAGCATATGGTTTTGTACAGACTTACGGTGAAGCCTGTATTTACAAGAAAGTGAGTGGGAGCTCTGTAGCATTTCTAATATTATATGTGGATGACATATTGTTGATTGGAAATGATATAGAATTTCTGGATGGCATAAAGGGATACTTGAATAAAATTTTTTCAATGAAAGACCTCGGTGAAGCTGCTTATATATTGGGCATCAAGATCTATAGGGATAGATCAAGACGCTTGATAGGACTTTCACAAAGCACATACCTTGACAAAGTTTTGAAGAAGTTCAAAATGGACCAGTCAAAGAAAGGGTTCTTGCCTGTCTTGCAAGGTGTGAAGTTGAGTCAGACTCAATGCCCGACCACAGCAGAAGATATAGAGAAAATGAAAGTCATTCCCTATGCCTCAGCCATAGGTTCTATTATGTATGCCATGCTGTGTACCAGACCTGATGTGTGCCTTGCCATAAGTTTGGCAGGGAGGTACCAGAGTAATCCAGGACTGGATCACTGGACAACGGTCAAGAATATCCTGAAGTACCTGAAAAGGACCAAGGACATGTTTCTCGTTTATGGAGGTGACGAAGAGCTCGTCGTAAAGGGTTACGTCGATGCAAGCTTCGACACTGATCCGGATGACTCTAAGTCGCAAACCGGATACGTATTTATATTAAATGGTGGAGCTGTCAGTTGGTGCAGTTCCAAGCAGAGCGTCGTGGCGGGATCTACGTGTGAAGCGGAATACATAGCTGCTTCGGAAGCAACACATGAAGGAGTCTGGATGAAGGAGTTCATATCCGATCTAGGTGTAATACCTAATGCATCGGGTCCAATGACAATCTTTTGTGACAACACTGGAGCAATTGCCATAGCCAAGGAGCCCAGGTTTCACAAGAAGACCAAACACATCAAGAGACACTTCAACTCCATTCGTGAATATGTCAAGGATGGAGACATAGAAATTTACAAAGTACACACGGATCTGAATGTGGCAGACCCGTTGACTAAGCCTCTTCCACGAGCAAAACATGATCATCACCAAGACTCCATGGGTGTTAGATTCATTACTATGTAATCTAGATTATTAACTCTAGTGCAAGTGGGAGACTGATGGAAATATGCCCTAGAGGCAATAATAAAGTTGTTATTATTTTATATTTCCTTGTTCATGATAAAGGTTTATTATTCATGCTAGAATTGTATTGACCGTAAACTTAAATACATGTGTGAATACATAAACAAATACCGTGTCCCTAGTGAGCCTCTACTAGACTAGCTCGTTGATCAAAGATGGTTAAGGTTTCCTAACCATAGACATGAGTTGTCATTTGATAACGGGATCACATCATTAGGAGAATGATGTGATGGACAAGACCCATCCGTTAGCTTAGCATATGATCGTTCTGTTTATTGCTACTGCTTTCTTGAATGTCAAATACATGTTCCTCAGACCATGAGATCATGCAACTCCCAGATACCGGAGGAATACCTTGTGTGCTATCAAACGTCACAACGTAACTGGGTGATCATAAAGATGCTCTACAGGTATCTCCGAAGGTGTCCGTTGAGTTGGCATGGATCGAGACTGGGATTTGTCACTCCGTGTTTCGGAGAGGTATCTCTGGGCCCTCTCGGTAATACACATCATAAGAAGCTTGCAAGCAAAGTGACTAAGGAGTTAGTTATGGGATGATGTATTACGGAACGAGTAAAGAGACTTGCCGGTAACGAGATTGAACTAGGTATGGAGATACCGACGATCGAATCTCGGGCAAGTAACATACCGACGGACAAAGGGAATTACGTATGTTGTCATTGCGGTTCGACCGATAAGATCTTCGTGGAATATGTAGGAACCAATATGAGCATCCAGGTTCCGCTATTGGTTATTGACCGGAGAGGCGTCTCAGTCATGTCTACATCATTCCCGAACCCGTAGGGTCCGCACGCTTAACGTTCGTTGACGATATAGTGTTATATGAGTTATGTGAATTGGTAACCGAATGTTGTTCGGAGTCCCGGATGAGATCCCGGACGTCACGAGGAGTCTCGGAATGGTCGAGAGGTAAAGATTTATATATGGGAAGTCATATTTTGGGTTCCGGAAAAATGTGCAGTTTTTTCGGTATTGTACCGAGAAGCCTCCAGAAGGTTCCGGAGGATTCCGAAGGAGTCCGGAAGTCCACAAGTGGGTCCACCACGTCCCAAGGGCTGGCATGGGCTAAGGGGAGGCGCCCTGGCCTTATTGGGCCAGGCGCACCAAGTCCTCAAAAGCCCACGCAGCTAGGAAAGGAAAAAAGGGAGAGTCCTAGTAGGAATAGGATTGGACTTTGGAGTCCAAGTCCACGTGTGTACTATTCACGGTTACTGTTCACGTGGCACTATTCCTTCTACTCCAAGCCCCTACACATATATAAATAGAGGAGAGGGGGCGTCCCAAAGGAGACACAACATTGTCTTAGCCGTGTGCGGCGCCCCCCTCCATAGTTCCGATCCTCGGTCATATTTTCGCAGTGCTTGGGCGAAGCCCTGCGGAGATAGCATCACCATCACCGTCATCACGCCGTCGTGCTGCCGGAACTCATCCACTACCTCGCCGTCTTGCTGGATCAAGAAGTCGAGGACGTCACCGAGCTGAACGTGTGTTGAACGCGGAGGTGCCGTACGTTCGGTGCTCGGTCGGTTGGATCGTGAAGTTGTTCGACGACATCAACCACGTTGTTCTAACGCTTCCGCTTACGGTCTACGAGGGTACGTAGACACACTCCCCCTCTCGTAGCTATGCATCTCCATGGATAGATCTTGCGTGTGCGTAGAATTTTTTTTGTTTTCCATGCAACGTTCCCCAACATTACTTTCATGTATTTACTTTTTATTCAAGAGTCAATAGTGTTCTCCTCCACTTCCTTTTTATTTTTCTCTTTTGCAAGCATCATGTGGTGGGGAAAGATCTAGGCACATATATCCAGTTGGATATGAGTGATCATGATTTATTATTGTTGACATCACCCTTGAGGTGAATCAGTTGGGAGGCAAATTCACAAGCCCCTATCTTTTTATATGTCTGGCTGAAACTTTTGCTCCATATATATGTCGTGAGTGTTAGCAATCATAGAAGACTAAATGATGGTTGAGTATGTGGACTTGCTAAATAGCTCCTACATGAGACCCTTCCAGAAAATATAATGAATTGCAATTGCATTGTTGACTGAGAACATAGTTTGTTAGTTTTTAAGAAAGTTTATGCCTTATACTCCATTGTTGTGATGAATTGTTACTTGCTCATGAGAAGTTTATGATAATAAATATTGCTATTAATAATAATGATCATGATGCTTCTATGTCCGTATTTTGTTTTTATCGACACCTCTCTCTCTAAACATGTGGACATGATTATCGATATCGGCTTTCGCTTGAGGACAAGCGAGGTCTAAGCTTGGGGGAGTTGATACGTCCATTTTGCATCATGTTTTACTATTGTTATTTATAGTGTTTTTAATCAATATAACACTTTGTGGAGCAATTCTAATGTCTTTTCTCTCTTAATATGCAAGATTCACACAAGGAGGGAGAATACCGGCAGCTGGAATTCTGGACCTGAAAAAGCTCTGTCAAGATACCTATTCTGCACATCTCCAAATGAGCTGAAATTTCACGGAGAATTATTTTGGAATATATAAAAAATATTGGAAGCAAAAAGTACCAGAGGGGGCAACCTAGGTGCCCATGAGGCACCAGGGCGCGCCACCCCCCCCCAGGCGCGCCCTGGTACCTCATGGAGCCCCTGGTCCACTTCTGGCCCCCATTTTCTGGTATATAAGTGCATTTGACCTAAAAAAATTATAGAGAAGACTTTCGGAATGGTGCGCCGCCGTCTCGAGGCGGAACTTGGGCAGGAGCACTTTTGATCTCTGGCGGAGAGATTCTGCCGGAGAAACTTCCCTCCGGGAGGGGGAAATCATCGTCATCGACAACACCAGCGATCCTCTCATCGTGGGAGGACTAATCTTCATCAACATCTTCACCAGCACCATCTCATCTCAAACCCTAGTTCACCTATTGTATTCAATCTTTGTCTCAAAACCTCAGATTGGTACCTGTGGGTTGCTTGTAGTTGATGCTTGTTGGTTTATTTGGTGGAAGATTATATGTTCAGATCTATTATGCTATTCAATCCTTCTCTGATCTTGGATATGAACATGATTTGTGAGTAGTTACTTTTGTTCTTGAGGACATGGGAGAAGTCTTGTCATAAGTAATCATGTGAATTTGGTATTCGTTCGATATTTTGATGATGTGTATGTTGTGATTCCCTTAGTGGTGTCGTGTGAACGTCGACTACATGACACTTCACCATCTTTGGGGGCAACCCAGGTGCCCATGAGGCACCAGGGCGCGCCACCCCCCCAGGCGCGCCCTGGTACCTCATGGAGCCCCTGGTCCACTTCTGGCCCCCATTTTCTGGTATATAAGTGCATTTGACCTAAAAAAATTATAGAGAAGACTTTCGGAACGGTGCGCCGCCGTCTCGAGGCGGAACTTGGGCAGGAGCACTTTTGATCTCTGGCGGAGAGATTCTGCCGGAGAAACTTCCCTCCGGGAGGGGGAAATCGTCGTCATCGACAACACCAGCGATCCTCTCATCGTGGGAGGACTAATCTTCATCAACATCTTCACCAGCACCATCTCATCTCAAACCCTAGTTCATCTCTTGTATTCAATCTTTGTCTCAAAACCTCAGATTGGTACCTGTGGGTTGCTTGTAGTGTTGATTACATCTTGTAGTTGATGCTTGTTGGTTTATTTGGTGGAAGATTATATGTTCAGATCTATTATGCTATTCAATCCTTCTCTGATCTTGGATATGAACATGATTTGTGAGTAGTTACTTTTGTTATTGAGGACATGGGAGAAGTCTTGTCATAAGTAATCATGTGAATTTGGTATTCGTTCGATATTTTGATGATGTGTATGTTGTGATTCCCTTAGTGGTGTCGTGTGAACGTCGACTACATGACACTTCACCATCTTTGGGCCTAAGGGAATGCATTGTGGAGTAGTAATTAGATGATGGGTTGTTAGAGTGACAGAAGCTTAAACCCTAGTTTATGCGCTATTCCGTAAGGGGCTGATTTGGATCCATATGTTTAATGCTATGGTTAGAGAAATCTTAATTCTTCTTTCGTAGTTGCGGATGCTTGCGAGAGGGGGAAATCATAAGTGGGAGGCTTGTTCAAGTAAGAACAGCACCCAAGCACCGGTCCACCCACATATCAAATTACCAAAGTAGCGAACGCGAATCGAACAAACATGATGAAAGTGACTAGATGAAATTCCCATGTGTCCTCGAGAACGCTTTACTTACTATAAGAGATTGTTCTGGCCTGTCATTTGCTACAAAAAGGATTGGGCTATATTGCTGCACTCTTTGTTACTATTGCTACTTGTCACTTGGTACAAATTATCTTGCTATCAAACTACTCGTTACCGATAATTTCAGTGCTTGCAGAAAACACCTTGCTGAAAACCGCTTGTCATTTCCTTCTGCTCCTCGTTGGGTTCGACACTCTTACTTATCGAAAGGACTACGATTGATGCCCTATACTTGTGGGTCATCAGTGCGCCGGTCGGTGCAGCCACGGGGACGGCCTCGGGCGGCTGCGGGGACCACATGCCACGACGCGATGGCCCGAAGGGGCGACGCGACGGCTGCGCACGAGTCGGTCCGATGCTCGATGGGTGGAGGGGCGCGCTGTACTTGTGGCAGTCTTCACGGGACCTGCGGAGGCGCGCGCAACCGACGGGCCAGATCGGTCGCACGGCGTAGATGAGGCGGATCGCGGGCAGACGGATAATCAATCCGATCGCCCGCGAGGTCGGGGACGCCGCTCGGTGGAGGCGGGGTCCGAGAGGAAGCCGGCGACGATGGTCGGCGTGGCCCGACGCAGTCGGCCCGATGTAGCCGGCGAGCCCGAGGCAGCCGGCGAGCCTGACGCAGCGGCAACCCGTTGCTCGATCGGTGGAGGGTGCGCTGTACTCGGGGACAGGGCGGCGACGGCCAGCGCAGATCGACGGGCGGGCAGACGCGCGGACGACGGTCATGAGTGGCCGCCTGTCGCGTGAGGCCGCCGGGTCGGTGAAGAAGCTGGCCGGTCGCCGGTGTTGGAGTAGAGGCGCACGAGGGTCGACGGCGGTGGCGAGCAACGCAAACCGATCTTAAATCAGAAAACCAAAAAAAACACCGATCAATGCGACCGGCGGAAGAGATAAAAACCCGGATCAAGGATCGGGAAGACTCTCTAGGGCAGCCGGTCAACACGACCAGCAGATGAACCCTAGGTACGGGCGGCGCGGCCCCCGGCGGCAGTCATGGAGGCCGACCACCCCGGGGGCGGCGTGGAGCGAAAGTGGCGGGCGGCGGTTAGGGTTGGATCGGTTAGGCTGATACCATGTTAGAAGGGATAGAGAGGAATTGGTGGAATCGATGTTTATTGCTTGAGCCTCATGGACATATATATAAAAGTACATGATTTTCGTGGAGTACAAGACAAACCAGAATACTTCCTAGTCTATCATATGTTTTAATCAGGATACTCAACAGTTCACTTTCAACCTCTAGCTTTTGCATCCCAAGGATGTGATGAGTACTCCGTGATTTGCTGAAATCATCGTCCATCATCAAAGACCAAGCAGAACGTTCATGGCCAAGAAACACAACTTTTTGAGCTGAAAAAACACAAAAATGTTGGCGGAATTCTAACGATAACAACATTGCTAATACAAATGTGTGCGAGCGTTACCAATTTTTATTTTTGGTTTTTTCCATTTGTCCAGGGTTTTCCGAGGGGCGGGTTTTCTACTGGTTTTCTTTTGTTTCTCGGCGTTTTCCACTGGTCGCTCTTCTTCTTTTTCTCTTCTTTCTGTCATCTTTACTTTTTATTTATTTAATACAAATAAATCAGAAACCATTTGTAAATTTCAGCTTTTCCTCCCCTATACCTTGGCGGCTACAGGAAAATTTTCTCTCCACGCTTCGCCAGCGGGCCCGTGGATTCATCTCCCCTCTACCTGTCGCTCTGGCGGCCGGTGACGGGGAAGGGTATCCCAGTGCCTCCGCACTGGATAGTAGTTTAGGTTAGGGTTTGTTAGTCCTCGCATGTGTGGCGTTCAGGGGGATGGCGACATTTCTTCTTTGAGTTTGTCTTCCGGGGCTCCGATCCTCCTCGAGCCTCGAGTTCGTCCATCTGGATGTAGCCAACGGAGCTCTGGCGTTGATTTATGTCATCTCCTTGGAGCGGGGAGGTTAGGGTTTTTCGTCTAGTGGTAACATTTGGTGCCATGTGCTTCAGATCTATTCAAGTGTTCAACGGCGATGACTGCGCATGCAAGACGTTGGTCCTTAGAGGCACGTGCACGAAGGCTTTTTGGTTGTCATCGACAAGGTCAAGCTGGCTCCGGTAGGGGAGCCATGACAGCGGCGCGTTGGCGGCTCGTTCTGGCGGCAGTAGTGATCGTTCGGTGGTCTCCGAATGTCGATGTAATTTCTATTATGTTTGATGTGCTCTATACTTTCAGTGAACTTTGATAATTGACCTGGATCATTTTCACACAAAAAACTCATGATTTTTTTTTCAAAACTCATGAACATTTTTTAAAAATGTTGTCAACAATTTTAAAAATTCAATATCATTTTTATAAAATTTCAAAAAAAATCTGTAAAATTTGTGAACCTTTTTGAAATTTCACAAACATTATTTTAACCATGAACATTTTCAAGGGTACCGCCGATTGATGAGAAGCTTGTCCAACATCGTCTGAGATGGTTTGGGCATATTTAGCGCAGGCCCCTAGCAGCGCCAGTGCATAGCGGGCGGCTAAAGCGTGCCGATAATGTCAAGAGAGGTCGGGGTAGATCTAACTTGACATGGGAGGAGTCCGTAAAGAGGGATCTGAAGGACTGGAGTATCACCAGAGAACTAGCCATGGACAGGGGTGCGTGGAAGCGTGCTATCCATGTGCCGGAACGATGAGTTGGTTGCGAGATCTTATGGGTTTCACCTCTAGCCTACTCCAACTTGTTTGGGACTAAAGGCTTTGTTGTTGTTGTTGAAAATTTTCAAATTCATGATTTTTTTTAAAAAATCCATGAATATTTTTTGAATTCTAGAACTTTGTCAAATCTATCAGAAAGGATGTACCCATTTTTTGCTGAGTCACAAGCTGCTAGGTTTTTCTGAGGAGCGAAGGAAAAATAAATAGTGAGGCGAGCGAGCACTATCGAGCCCGGCTAGCATGTGATATAGCTACATTGTGCCGCAAACGGGGCCAAAATAGGAGTTCCCAGCCGTGCCACTAGGGTTGCAGGCATTGGCCGTCAGACGTGGCGGTATGAGTCGTGCTTCAGTCTTGTACTAAATTACGAGCCTCCCTCGAGGGTTTCTTCTAATTCTCTACCGATCGCACGTAGTCAACAAAGCCATATCCAATCTCCTCCACCTCAAGGTAATAAAGCATTCCCTTATGATCTCTTACCATCTCTAGCGACTTCACATCATTCAGGGCTCCTTTGATTCAAAAGAACTTCATAGGAATTTTGGAGGATTTGTATCCTTAGAAAATTTTCCTATACATGTTGTTTGCTTCATAGGATTGGAATCCTTAGGGAAAATTCCTAAGGATTGACTTGCACTTTATTTTCAAGGAAACTTTCCATCCAATCAAACCTGCTACATCAAACACTCATTGCTCCAAACATTTTTTTACCGTGAGATTGTTAGTTAAATGATAGTTTTTTGAGCAGTCGCTCGCAAGTGTGGTGGTTTTTTACAATTTACTCGGATTTTAGTGACAATAGGCTGTCCGGTCCAATATCACTATCAATCTTTAATTTGACAGGGCTTATAACTTTATATGGGTATTTGAATATGCTAAAAATGGCATAGCCACTTGACATTGGCGATACCCTCCCTACTCTCCATACTCTTAACTAGGGTGGTAACATGATTGAATGCCATATCCCAACTTAGCTTGGCAATGCTTGCGTGCTAGTACTGATAGATTTTTCCCGCAAAAAAAGGTACTGATAGATTTATGAAAATGTTATTTGGTGAATGCCCTTCCTGCCGTCTGATTTGGCCACACGGATTTTGGCGTAAATCCGAGGCCACATCAACTCTCTGGACGAGTTCATTGTAGGTGATCTCCTTGGGGATGTCCCTTTTTATTTTTCTCCAAAAAAGTGCAGACCTCGGGATCAAACTTGCGCCCTCGTGGAGAGCCGTGATACTTCTCCAACGTATCTATAATTTTTGATTGTTTCATGCTATTATATTATCAATCTTGAATACTTTATATGTATTTTTATGCTATTTTATATCATTTTTTGAGACTAACCTATTAACCCAGCGCCCAGTTCCTGTTTTTTGCTTTTACGCAAATCAATACCAAACGGAGTCCAAATGGAATAAAAGCTTTAAAATGATTTTTCCTGGACCAGAAGGGACCCTAGAAGGTTCGGGAGGAGGCCAGAAGAACTACGGGAGAGCCACGAGCTCACAGGGCGCACCACCTGAGCTCATGGGCCCCATGCAGCTCCGATTGACCTAATTCCGCCTCTATAAATTCTCAAATATTCCCAAACCAACAGAGAGGCACCCGAAATAACTTTTCCGCAGCCGCAAGCTTCTGTTCTTCTGTAATTCCATCTGGAGGCCTTTTCCGGCGATCTGCCGGACGGGGAATCGATCACGGAGGGCTTTCACATCAACCTTGACGCCCTTCCGATGATGTGTGAGTAGTTCAACACAGACCTACGGGTCCATAGCTAGTAGCTAGATGGCTTCTTCTCTTTGAAATTCTATCCATTGTAATCTTCTTTTGCGGTGTGTTTGTTGGGATCCGATGAATTGTGGGTTTATGATCAGATCATTCATTAAAAGTAATTGAGTCTTTTCTGAACTTTATTATGCATGATTGTTATAGCGTTGTATTTTTCTCCGATCTATCCGTTTGGATTGGCTAACTAGATTGATTTATCTTCAGTGGGAGAGGTGCTTTGTAATGGTTTCAATCTTGCGGTGTCCTCACCCAGTGACAGAAGGGGTAGAGAGACACATATTGTATTGTTGCTATTAATGATAAAACGACGGGGTTTAATCATATTGCTTGAGTTTACTTTGTCTACATCATGTCATCTTGCTTAAGGCGTTACTCTGTTTGTCATGAACTTAATACCATAGATGCATGCTGGATATCGGTCGATTGGTGGAGTAATAGTAGTAAATGCAGGCAAGAGTCGGTCTCCTTGTCACGGACGTGATGGCTATATACATGATCATTGCCGTGAATACGTCGTAACTATGCGCTTTTCTATCAATTGCCCAATAGTAATTTGTTTACCCACCGTATGCTATGTGTTCGAGAGAGAAGCCTCTAGCAAAAACTATGGCCCCCGGGTCTACTTTAAACATATTATAAAAACTAAAAATACCTTGCTGCAATTTATTTACTTTTATTTTGTTTTGTAATTTATCTATCTACCTATACAAGATTTGATCTTTGCAAGTAACGAGTTCAAGGGGATTGACAACCCTCTTGCCCGCGTTGGGTGCAAGTATTTGCTTTTGTGTATACAGGTGTTGTTCATTAGGATTTGCGTGGTTTTCCTTTTGGTTCGATAACCTTGGTTCTCACTGAGGGAAATACTTATCTCTACTGTACTGCTTCATCCTTCCTTTTCGGAGAAAATCCCAACGCAACTCACAAGTAGCAAGTCGCCACGCGCACTCACCAGTTAGGCTAGAGTGGTGTTTGTGAATACTTTCGCGCTCAAACACATTTTATTTATTCCAGTTAATTTGTTTTTTTTATTTTGTTTTTTCATTTGCAAAAAAAATCCAAAAATCCTGAATATTTTTATTGTATGAAAGAACAAAAACCCTACTTTTTAGAGGTTATTTGTTTTCTAACTTGCCACGTGTATTTTTTATTATATATAGCATGGCATTTCCCCTGTTTTTTAATGCCCACATGGCATTTTTTAGTAAGAGCATGACATTTTAATAATTAGTAACATGGCATTTTTATTATTAAGAGGATAGTTTTATTATTAACAACATGACATTTTTATTATTAGTAACTTGACATTTTTATTATTAAAAACATGACATTTTTATTATTAGTAACTTGACATTTTTATTATTAAAAACATGACATTTTTATTATGAGGAGGATTACAGTTTTAACTATTTAACAAGTGGTAGTTTTATTTTTGAGAGCATGGCATTTATTATTGTTGACATGACATTTTTATTATAAAGAGTATGGAATTTTTAATGTCAAGAGGATGGCATCTTTTATTTTTACTGCATGTCAGTTTTCTTTTCGGGCTTATCCAGATAAAATATCTAGAGATTTCTCAAAAGAAAAGATAAAATATCTAGAGGATGGCAGTTTTATAAAATAGCACGGCAATTTTTTTTGAAAATCAGATCATGGCATTTACATAAATTTATGCGTATTTTTTTGTTCATGACATTTTTTATATAGAAGATGGCAGTTTTGAAGTTTAGCATGGCAACGACAAATTCTAGATCACTCAAAAAAAATAAACACTTAAATGGGCCTTTTGGCCGGGAGGGGGGGGGGGGGGGGGGGGGGGGGGTGGGGGGCGAACTACCAGGAACTGTCGCTGGGAGCACCTCCCCTGGCGAATGAATCGTCAGATGGGAGCTCCCCCTAGCGATCAATCATTGGAGAAATCTCTAGTTTTGGAAAGCTAATAAGCATAGTCCGACTAAACCTTGCGTAAGTTACTCAATTCACTATATCTCTCATCTAACAGACTTTCGGGGAAAATCCCCTGATAAATGTCCCCTGAAAATCCCCTAACATACTATGCCTGTTAGGTTTCTACAAAGCACCCAGCATCGACTGCTGCAAGCATGCTGCTGTCGGCGATGCGCGCTACAGCAAACTACTCAATGCTGTAAGCCGACGTTCGAGGACAACACGCCACTGCAAGCCCTCGTTGCCGTCCTCACCACAGTAGCGCCCCGTTGCAGAAGCACCACCTTGCCGCCCCGTAGCAGCGCCTCGCAACACGGTTGGCGGTCACCATCCTGCTCGCGGCTGACAAGCTGCTCGTTCGGCTCGGGATTGCAACATGACCGACGTTGCGGCCAGATTACAACATGACTGATGTTGCGGTCAGATTGCCGCTTCACCGATGTTGCAACAGCTAGCAGGTGGCCGCTCGAGCTCGATCACACTGATCCAATGGCTCTCGACCCGTCCGATCTCTGTCGTCGATCAGCTGGCCGACGCATAGCACTGGCCCTAATGTTTTGGCCATTTTGCATAAAAAAGCAGCGCCGTTATGATTTCACATTACAAGTATCATGGCGGAAGGGAAAGCTAAGGAAGTTACCATATTACAGTTATTATGCAACAGAGAATGGCCACACGCCTTTACTAATATGATCTTCAAACTCGCTCGCACATAGATTCACTTGTAAAACAAAAAGAAAAGATAAGCTGACGAAAGCTAACGTACATAAATGCACTTCTAAAAAAAAGTCTCCAGCCAACCAGTAATACCTAATACTGATGATGGTCACAGCCATCAGTGTTTATTCAGAAACCTAGCACATAGCATCACCATAGAACCTAAAACCTGAATTACCAACGCAACAAGAACTCACTTACTCCTGATAGATAAGCTTATTCAGCTCGCGCAGAAAGCTCTCCATAACTTCCCCTTGCACATCTGCCACCAGCTCTCTGTTTTGATCTTCTGTCTGTAGAATTGACAGTCTGCGAATTCAGAGTCTGTACCCGCCCTCAAGACACGCTCTCTCACAGTTATTAACAGTTCATCTAAAGCAATGATTTTCCTCACAAGAGAGTTCTTCTCATCCTCAGCGTCAATACAAAGTGAGAAGGCCTCTATCTCTGCAACATTTGCGTCACCATCCTTAATCAAAGCTTCTTTATATGATCGTAACGCTTTTATAAGGACAGATGAATCCTTTTCTGTACTCTCAAGACCAACATCATCAACACCGTTTCCAGTAACCTCAGATTTTGGATCCTCCTGTGACAAAATGGAAATTCAGTGTAAATAAGAATTAAGTTTTTATGCAGACAAATATGTGCAAGGGAATAGAATTTAGCGATTCCGATCATTTTATCTATCTTTTATTTTATCTATCTTTTACAGAGACAATGAAAGTGAAATAAATTACTGATACACCACTGCCATCTAAAACTTTCTAAATCTACTATATCATTATATAATACAAAAGCAATTGAAAAATAACAGTTAATACTTGATGGAACTAACGAACGGTAAAATTTAATTAGATTGGAGTGCCTTATTAACTGTAGAAATCAAACCAATATGTAGGCTAAAAAATGTGAAGATTTTACGGACTTAACAGATGGCTAATATATATGCACCTATAGCTAGAAAGTACATATATATGTTGCCCGCCTCCAAAAACATGGAAGATGTTAGATAGTGCCATTGGGATAATCATGTGCACATATATATAGCAGTCGAAATCAAAGCTTGAATCGTGTTGCGTACGAATGAATATATTGGCAAATGCTCAGTTCTCACTGACATCAAATTATGAAGGACATATTTATTAAATAAGACATAAATTTGAAACCGACGTAGAAGACCAAAAAATTTAGGAGAAAGAAAACCTAACTAACCATTGGTCATATAACTTATCCATATCTGAATACTTAAACACTACTGCAAAACCTAGCTATTCATATACTAGTTATAGATTATGTATGTGGAGCTTTATAATAATGCTATCATATAATCTGCAGAAATCCTCCAAATATTTAAACACCACTGACAAATCTAGGCTATTCATGTACTAGTTATAGATTCTGTATGTGGAGCTTTATATCTCAATGCTATTGCTATCATATAACCTGCATAAATCCTCATGCTAGAAGCTGACAATTTTGCATCCTCTTGTAGTAATGTAAAACTGAAAGTCGAGGTTGTTTACTACAACCTCGGTCCCAAATTACTTGTCTTAGATTTGTCTAGATTATGTATGTGGAGTATTTTTTTGGAGGAATGGGAATAGCACTGCTAGCTCCTCTACTACGAGCAGTGGTGGAGCTAGCGTGTAGGCACGGTGGGCCGTGGCCCACCCAGAATTTGAAGAATTTTTTTTGTAGTATGTACTAACTTAGCCCAAAGGATTAGGTTGATATTTTTTTTTGGAGGTGAGCACACCCTCCATTTCTTTCCTGGCTCCGCCACTACGAGTTATGCAAAGACATGTTACTTTGACTAAAACTGATAGCATTCATAGCAATACAATCGCCTCAGGAAATATCATTGCATACAATTTATGGACCAAACATAAAAAGGAAGAGAATCCTTAGCACCATGGTCACATTGCTTACCGAGATGTATTCCATAGAAGGAGGCCAGGCCGGGTAGGGATGGACGTGGAAGCCAGGTCGCTTTCTATTCTTCAGATGCTGCTTCAGCTCCGCTGTTTCCAGAGACAAGGACAGGAACCACTCCGGGGATTTGAACTGATCCACGTAATTCTTCCATGGGCGAAGTGCAAAGTACACAAAACCATTGAAAACCGTCATAAGCCGCACTGAGATTGTATCTTCCACTGAACAGTTGGTGACCTCCATAAAGCTAACGTGCAACGGGAACATCTTGTGAAGCACAAATCTCTCGACGCCGTCATCGCCGGCTGTCAAGATCCAAATACTAAACGTGCATTCCTTCTCATTTATGATACAGAGCTTCCCGTCAGTGGTCTGACCAATCTTAAATTTTTGGTGTACCACTCTCAAGGGCGGCGGCAGATCCATTCGAGAGAACTGAAATGTATCTGTTTTGAGCACGAAAATGTACTCGCTGACATGTACCCCGCTTATGGACTCGCATTGCCAACAGATAAACCCATCCAGCACGGTGCAGGCTGTGCGCCTGAAGCCCTGAGGCAGCAGCGTCGCAATCTCCGGAAAAATCTGCCACTCCATGGTGTCCGATGAGAAGACAGCGATGGGTAGCCTAGCCCATGAGTAGTCTTGACGGACACATACCACACGGGACGGCCTCTGATCCTCTTCGGAGCAGAATGTGTGGAACCCAAGGGAGGTGCCGTCGGGCATGTCATGGTGCCCCTTGGGGCGGAGAAACAGGGCCATCGTTTGGGGGTTGTACAAAACTCCCTGCTTGATGCTCCGGTGTTTGATGGCCATGTAGCCGCCATTGTAGGCCGAAGGATCGGAGAAATCGACCCGCCAGTCAGAATTGTCGTCGTCTTGGAGGTGGGTGAATCCGGCGAAGGGCCGTCGTGAGGTGGGGAAGGCCATTATTGTGTGTGCGAGGAAGCGAGGGAGGAGCGGGGGTGCGTGGAGCGCGCGGAAGCGGCGGCGGAAGGCGCGGGACGAACGGACGGCACCGAGGAAGCCGCAGCAGGTGAGGGCGGCAGAGGCGAGGCTGGGGAAGTTCGGGAGGCGGAGGAAGATCTCTCGGAGCAGGTCGTCGTCGAGGTCACTTATGGTGGTGGGAGTGGGTGGTATGGGGTGTTCCGGCGGCGGCGACGGGTGGGAAGCCATGGCTGGTTGGCTGCCGAGCTCAAGCGAAAACAGAGACCTAGCCGCGCTTGCAAGAGGAGTGAGGAGTCAAGAACAGAAGAGATTAAGTGACCATTTGCTTGTTAGCGAGATAGAGGGAAGGATAAACTTGCAACTTCCAGGTCTAACAGCCTCCTCCCTCTTCTCTAGCGATGTTTATCCTCCCTCAGGGCTTGTTCGGTTGCAACAAAATAGAAGAGGATTGGAGTGGATTGGGGGGATTAAATCCCATACAACTCAAAATCCTACTCAATCCCCTCCAAACCTCTCCAATCCCCTCCAGGAGAGGTTTAACCGAACAAGGCCTCAGCGGGAATAGCTCAGTTTGTTTGTTAGGTAGTGATAATTTTACGTTCACTGCTTAGTTACACCCCTAAACACAAGAACGACATAGATTAGCTCATAATACCCTTCAAAAAAAAAAGATAGGATGGTCTTATTTTAGAAAGTCGCCGCTCATGCATTGTGTACGTAGTGCGTACATACGCCCAACCGGCCCTACGTGGCGTTGTGAAGTGGGCGGTCAGCGGGTCAACCACGTCGCCCGTGGCGTGGCATGGCGAAATGGGCGACCGTTGGCGTGTGGGCAAGTCGTCGTTGCAGATTGCGAAGCAGACGGTTGGACGCTGCGAGACGCGTCTGGACGGCTCGCGATGTGGCGGCTCTCGAGGCGGCGGGGGTTCCTGAGGCGCCCTGTTAAGGGATTGGCGTAATGCGTTGGATGTATTATTGAGCCTCGAGGACGAGTATATATTGAGTACAAGACTTGGAGGACAAGACGCCTCCTAGAGATAAGATGGAAACAATTCCTATCTAATCCCGGACAATCTCTACATACCAAATATATCTCTAACATCCCCCCGCAATCGTAGCGATAGCATTGCGAACAACAGGAGCGTCACGGACGGTCAGACTGGAGAGAATAGCAGCCGATGGGCTGACATCCCCCCGCAGTCGAAGCGTGAGCGTCGTGGACGGTGTCGCGTCGCGGATGCGTGGACTGTAGAGGAAGCCGTCGAGTTGCTCAAGCGAGGTGATAGCCCTTTGTGCCGATGTCGATGTAGCCGAGAGCGTAGGGTGGTGCAGTCGTGGTCGAGGTAGCCGTGCGAGGGACGCCGTGGTCGATGTCGAGTCGGGGTGGCCGGTGTCGAGGTAGTTGCCGTGGACCGGGAAGAAGAGCGGCGGCGGCGGCCTGAGGAGGCGGCGGCGGCGGCTAGGTCAGAAGCGCGGCGGTGGTGCTCGAAGTAGGCGAGGAAGAACCCGACAGCGTGACGAAGACCGGCGCGGACGGCGGCGTTCCCGCGCTGTCGTGGTATTTTCACGGCAGATGTCCTCATAGGACTTGATCTCGAAGCCATCGCGTAAGTAGTAGACCGAAGGGGTTAAACGAGGAACACGGGAGGCAAGGTTTACCCAGGTTCGGCCCCTCTCGTGGAGGTAAAAGCCTACTCCTGCTAGATGTATTGAAGATCTCGATTACAAGGGTTTTGGAACTTGTCTAACCCTAGCTCCCGAAAGGTTTCAACGTGATCCCTCTAGCCCCAGGGCTCCCTCCTTTATATATAGGCGGAGGTTCGGGGCTTACATAAGAGTCCGGGTCGGGATAGCAATCCGAGCCCAACTCTCCTTTACTTGTTTCCTAAGTTATACCTCGAGGTGGTTTGCACATACCGCCTCTCACGGCGGGTCTTGGGCCGGCCCTTCCTTGGGCGGCTCTTCTTCTGGGCCTCTTGAGAACGCTCCGGCCCAACTAGCCCATCTTCAATAAAGATCCCCAGAACCCGGCCCTAAACGGGCGGGTCTCATCGAAAGATATTTCCCTGACATTAGCCCTCAGGTTGACTTGAACTGGTTCTGGACAACCTTATCTTCCTACCAAACCGTCTTTGACATTTGGCGAGTCTCCGCAGAACCCACCACTTCTGAATATTTCGTAATTGTTTTTCTTTTAAACCTGCTCGCCTTGTGACGTCACCGAATCTTTAAAACGGATGTTTCCATGACATCATCCATGTTTCTAATGAATCGATTAGGCACGAAAATCGGGGCGTCGGGGTACTGTAGATCCATATTTTCCGCCCCGACTCTTGAGCGTCTCATCCTCTTATAAGTACCCCCTCGGGTTATTACTTTATCATTTCCTCGTCTTCTTCCTCCTGCCGCCCGAACCGTCGCATCCTTGCGCCACCTCTCGAGCTCACCGGCTACTGGAAGGAGAAGCAGCCCCGACGCACCGCCGTCGCCCGTGCGCAACCGCGCTGCGCCGCCGTCAATCCAGGTAATCCCTGTTCCTTTTCATCTCTCTTAGGGTTCCGCCATTGTAAAGCTTCAACTCCACCTCGGTTTCTCCATGGTCGCCGCCGCCGGCCACATCTTGATGCTTCCAAGGCATAGAAACAGCGCCGTTGATTCCCCCTTAAACTCAGGAGTCAATCTTGCATAAAAACAGATCTAAGAAAAACCCATCTGTGATGACCTGCTGCTGCCTTACGAACAGTAACCAGAACTGCTTTTTTCCTCATTTTTACAGACTTCTTGATCCAAAATTTCACCTCCCTCGGTAAAAAGCTGTTATTGCAGACTTAGTAAAAAATTTCGCCTCGCCGAGCAGCCCTCACTTGTGGCGACTTATGTAAGCCGCCGTATATATTTAATGATTTTTCCAACCATATGTCTCAGACCCTAGAAACATAATCGAACTGCCGTCTTTCATTCCTTGTAACATCCCTTACTTTGTGCCGAAAGCCGCTAACTCAACCCTTTGCCCCACTAACTAGGATGACAAAGAAAACAATTGAATGCAACTGGGTTCCTTCTGAGATCACCAAAGATTTTCTCAAAAATGCCATTCAGACAGGCATACTGAAAGGGGCTACTAACTGCCGACTTGCAAGAGGCGAATGTCCCCCAACGCCTAAAGAAGGAGAAGTTATTATATTCCTTGATCATGTGGAGAGGGGATTTTCCCCTCCCGGCTCCAAGTTCTTTAGGGACCTTCTGAATTTCTATGGGTTGCACCCACAAGATCTTTCCCCCAATTCAATTGTCAACATGAGCCAGTTTGCAGTGATATGTGAAGCTTATCTTCAGATAGAACCTACCGTTCTATTGTTTCGGGAATGCTTCTATGTCAACAAACAAACTGAAACCGCCCAAGGCCGTCATCAAGAGCTTGGTGGCGTTTCCTTCCAGAAACGACGAGGAGTCACCTTCCCCGGAGCTGATCTGCTAAGCCACCCCAAGGGCTGGGGCAAGTCTTGGATATACTGTAAGGCGCCTGTTCCTGAAGGAGAGCACCCATTGCCGGGTTTCAGGCCAGAGCGCTTGGATCACAAAAAGAAATACCCTCCCAGGCCTACACCCGCGGAACAAGCAGAGCTGAAACGTTGGATGGATAAGATATCTGCCTTGGCCGCCAACGGCCTGGAAGGTGCCGATTTAATCCGTTGCTGGCTATCATGGAAAATCCAGCCACTAAGTCTCCGGAGTAAACTGATGCATGAATACTCCGGTTTACAGGATCCACAAAGGATCAGCGCTACAGACATCTCCTTGTCATCTGTAATCAATCAGATGAGAATTATTGTTAACTTGCCGGACAAATACACTGGCGAGTTTGGATTGGCTCCTTTCACCAGTACTAACCCGCCACCAGCAGTAAGAAACTTTCAAGCAATCTTTCATTTTTCTGCTTAAACTTTCATATCATGAAAATCTTTTCTCTGATAAACCACAGGCGGATAGCTCCTTCTGGCAAGCGAGCCCGATGTTGAAAGAAATAGCTACGAAGGGCCAGAAGAAGACGGGGAAAAAAACCGTCGCTAAGAAGAAGAAGCAGAATACCATCAATCCTTTAGAGGTGGATCCGTCCATCTTAGAATCCTCTAAAGATGAGTCAGAGGCAAGTATATAACTTGAATCAATCTGTCTTTCATCTGCAACTTTCTGCTAATAATTTTAATCTGTAACTTTCCAGGACGAAGAAGAAGAAGAAAACCAGGATGAAACTGAGGTAACTTCGACCTTGTCTGACTTCGACATTCGTAACCCTAAGAAAAACAGAGTAGCTGTGAGAAAATACCCTTTTTCTCATCCTTTTGCTCGTTTGGACCCAAATTATTCATGGAAGACGTCTCAGCACGCCGAACTCCGCCAAACTGATTGTGGCGGCTCTAGGACTGGTACGGGCGGGTCTGACGCTGATGCGGGCGGCTCTCATAAGCGCCCTCGTAAGGTACTTCTTGACCCGACTCTTCTGTTTCCCAAAGCCGGCTTGTTTAAACGACCTCTTAATCCCGAAGATCCGGACTATCAGGACACATCCTCTGATGATGACGCCTCAGAGTCGCCAGATACGACTTTTGTTATTAAAGCAGGGTAAAGATATGATCACTCCTATTCTCACTCCTCTTACATAAAGCAAAAGATAGTAGTTATTGAGATCTTTGTCGAAAATGCAGGGTTACCTCCAAGAAACTAAAACCCACAACTTCTGCCTCGTCTCCGCCTCCTGAAGGTTCTGAAGACCCGGCCAAAGACACAGAGGAAAGGGCCAATGATCCTCCTCTGCCAGATGTTTCCACCGCTCCAGAAATTCAGGTTTCTTTAGAACCAGAGATGGCAGCGCCGGCTGATAACATTGAACAACAGCCGGATACTATTATCCCCTCCTTCGATATTGAAGAGGGTACTGTTGCTACTGCCACTGCCACCGCCCTAGACTCGTCGGTGGCTTTGGGCAAATCTTCCTTTGAAGCCATGTCTTCTAAAGAGAAGAATAAATTAGATCTCTCCTCCTTGGAGAGCACTGATTTAAATGATCTTCATGAAGCCCTTCAGACTCGACTACTTGAGAGTCAGGAGATTGCCAAGACCTTGGCCAACAAACCAAAGGTGAGTCATAATTTACTTATGGCCCTTATCAGTCGCCCAAACCTGCATATTAGTGATTTCATAGTTGTATGAAGGTTTGTAAGCTTTACATATTTGAAAATACGTAAATACACACATGCAGTCCCCAAGAGCCGGCTGTTTTCTTGAAACAGCCGGGTCTTACATGGAGCAAAGAACCACATGCTTATATAGAACAAAGAGCCAATTATAGTCCCCAAGAGCCGGCTGTTTTCTTGAAACAGCCGGGTCTCAGAGCAAAGAACCACATGTAGTCCCCAAGAGCCGGCTGTCTTCTTGAAACAGCCGGGTCTTATAGCAAAGAACCACATTTGTCCAAGTCTTAAATGCTTCCAGCTATTCGATAATATTCCTTTGTAAAACTTCGGGATTGCATTAGCCCCCAAGTGCCATGTGGATTACTTGTAATCAATATGGAACTTCATCTGCATAAATAACTTTGAACTTTTCCTTTCTTTCAGGTTCAAATAACTTCCCTTCACACCCAGCTGGCTGACAGTCGGAAAGAGCTGAAAACTGAGCAAGAGCTGAGAGTCGCCGCTGAAGAAAGGGTGAAGACATTGGAGGAAGCCGCGTCTGAGGCGGCCACCAAGCTGGCTGCTGTGACCGCTGAGCATGAGAAGGAGAAGCAGCTCCTTATTCAACGTGCTAAAAACGCTGAAGGCCGCCTGAAGACTGCCTCCGATGAGCTCAGCGGATTAAAATTGCACATCCAGCAAATGAGCAGCGCCATCTTTGGTAAGTCGCCTGTTTACAATCCCTATTTTGATAATCTTGATAACTCTGACACCTTTTCTTTGCAGGTCCTAGAAGTGATAAACTGGCGAAAGAACCAGTAATGCAGCTCAAGGCGGCTTATGACTTCCTTGAACAGTTATACACTGGGAGTCGGCGGGCTATTCAAGCTGCCTTCTATGGAAAAGAAAACCCATCCACCATCAAGGAAGTCCTGAAGACTTTATCCACTCTGCCTGCTCAGCTGCAGATCATGAAAGAGTCCAGCGCCCGCATCGCCACTATGCACACCATGGCCCGCGCTAAAGCTCATTACGAGGATTTAGAACTTTCAACTTTAGTTGGCGGCTTTCCCGAAACTTATAAGGGGCAAGCTCTTGATCAGCTCACCTATAATGCTTTGAAGAAGGAGACCTTTGTCCCTGCAAGCCAGTTGGTCCAAGAGATGAAGCTTACAAGGTTTCAGTCAGCCTACAGCGAAGACGGAAAACGCGTAAAGCCCGGTCCTCTTCCGCCTCTCGATCTTATTCCTGAAGGCCATAAGGACGAGTTTGCTCCGGATATTGATTCTTCCGATCTTATTGATGACGGAGAAATTTTTGATGCCTTTGCCACTGTTGACTGGGCTGCCGATCAAGCCAAGACAGATCCTTCAACAGACGCCGCCCAAGCCGGAGGCAGCAAGACACGTAGATCTCGTTTATGGAGGTGACGAAGAGCTCGTCGTAAAGGGTTACGTCGATGCAAGCTTCGACACTGATCCGGATGACTCTAAGTCGCAAACCGGATACGTATTTATATTAAATGGTGGAGCTGTCAGTTGGTGCAGTTCCAAGCAGAGCGTCGTGGCGGGATCTACGTGTGAAGCGGAATACATAGCTGCTTCGGAAGCAACACATGAAGGAGTCTGGATGAAGGAGTTCATATCCGATCTAGGTGTAATACCTAATGCATCGGGTCCAATGACAATCTTTTGTGACAACACTGGAGCAATTGCCATAGCCAAGGAGCCCAGGTTTCACAAGAAGACCAAACACATCAAGAGACACTTCAACTCCATTCGTGAATATGTCAAGGATGGAGACATAGAAATTTACAAAGTACACACGGATCTGAATGTGGCAGACCCGTTGACTAAGCCTCTTCCACGAGCAAAACATGATCATCACCAAGACTCCATGGGTGTTAGATTCATTACTATGTAATCTAGATTATTAACTCTAGTGCAAGTGGGAGACTGATGGAAATATGCCCTAGAGGCAATAATAAAGTTGTTATTATTTTATATTTCCTTGTTCATGATAAAGGTTTATTATTCATGCTAGAATTGTATTGACCGTAAACTTAAATACATGTGTGAATACATAAACAAATACCGTGTCCCTAGTGAGCCTCTACTAGACTAGCTCGTTGATCAAAGATGGTTAAGGTTTCCTAACCATAGACATGAGTTGTCATTTGATAACGGGATCACATCATTAGGAGAATGATGTGATGGACAAGACCCATCCGTTATCTTAGCATATGATCGTTCTGTTTATTGCTACTGCTTTCTTGAATGTCAAATACATGTTCCTCAGACCATGAGATCATGCAACTCCCGGATACCGGAGGAATACCTTGTGTGCTATCAAACGTCACAACGTAACTGGGTGATCATAAAGATGCTCTACAGGTATCTCCGAAGGTGTCCGTTGAGTTGGCATGGATCGAGACTGGGATTTGTCACTCCGTGTTTCGGAGAGGTATCTCTGGGCCCTCTCGGTAATACACATCATAAGAAGCTTGCAAGCAAAGTGACTAAGGAGTTAGTTATGGGATGATGTATTACGGAACGAGTAAAGAGACTTGCCGGTAACGAGATTGAACTAGGTATGGAGATACCGACGATCGAATCTCGGGCAAGTAACATACCGACGGACAAAGGGAATTACGTATGTTGTCATTGCGGTTCGACCGATAAGATCTTCGTGGAATATGTAGGAACCAATATGAGCATCCAGGTTCCGCTATTGGTTATTGACCGGAGAGGCGTCTCAGTCATGTCTACATCATTCCCGAACCCGTAGGGTCCGCACGCTTAACGTTCGTTGACGATATAGTGTTATATGAGTTATGTGAATTGGTAACCGAATGTTGTTCGGAGTCCCGGATGAGATCCCGGACGTCACGAGGAGTCTCGGAATGGTCGAGAGGTAAAGATTTATATATGGGAAGTCATATTTTGGGTTCCGGAAAAATGTGCAGTTTTTTCGGTATTGTACCGAGAAGCCTCCAGAAGGTTCCGGAGGATTCCGAAGGAGTCCGGAAGTCCACAAGTGGGTCCACCACGTCCCAAGGGCTGGCATGGGCTAAGGGGAGGCGCCCTGGCCTTATTGGGCCAGGCGCACCAAGTCCTCAAAAGCCCACGCAGCTAGGAAAGGAAAAAAGGGAGAGTCCTAGTAGGAATAGGATTGGACTTTGGAGTCCAAGTCCACGTGTGTACTATTCACGGTTACTGTTCACGTGGCACTATTCCTTCTACTCCAAGCCCCTACACATATATAAATAGAGGAGAGGGGGCGTCCCAAAGGAGACACAACATTGTCTTAGCCGTGTGCGGCGCCCCCCTCCATAGTTCCGATCCTCGGTCATATTTTCGCAGTGCTTGGGCGAAGCCCTGCGGAGATAGCATCACCATCACCGTCATCACGCCGTCGTGCTGCCGGAACTCATCCACTACCTCGCCGTCTTGCTGGATCAAGAAGTCGAGGACGTCACCGAGCTGAACGTGTGTTGAACGCGGAGGTGCCGTACGTTCGGTGCTCGGTCGGTTGGATCGTGAAGTTGTTCGACGACATCAACCACGTTGTTCTAACGCTTCCGCTTACGGTCTACGAGGGTACGTAGACACACTCCCCCTCTCGTAGCTATGCATCTCCATGGATAGATCTTGCGTGTGCGTAGAATTTTTTTTGTTTTCCATGCAACGTTCCCCAACATTACTTTCATGTATTTACTTTTTATTCAAGAGTCAATAGTGTTCTCCTCCACTTCCTTTTTATTTTTCTCTTTTGCAAGCATCATGTGGTGGGGAAAGATCTAGGCACATATATCCAGTTGGATATGAGTGATCATGATTTATTATTGTTGACATCACCCTTGAGGTGAATCAGTTGGGAGGCAAATTCACAAGCCCCTATCTTTTTATATGTCTGGCTGAAACTTTTGCTCCATATATATGTCGTGAGTGTTAGCAATCATAGAAGACTAAATGATGGTTGAGTATGTGGACTTGCTAAATAGCTCCTACATGAGACCCTTCCAGAAAATATAATGAATTGCAATTGCATTGTTGACTGAGAACATAGTTTGTTAGTTTTTAAGAAAGTTTATGCCTTATACTCCATTGTTGTGATGAATTGTTACTTGCTCATGAGAAGTTTATGATAATAAATATTGCTATTAATAATAATGATCATGATGCTTCTATGTCCGTATTTTGTTTTTATCGACACCTCTCTCTCTAAACATGTGGACATGATTATCGATATCGGCTTTCGCTTGAGGACAAGCGAGGTCTAAGCTTGGGGGAGTTGATACGTCCATTTTGCATCATGTTTTACTATTGTTATTTATAGTGTTTTTAATCAATATAACACTTTGTGGAGCAATTCTAATGTCTTTTCTCTCTTAATATGCAAGATTCACACAAGGAGGGAGAATACCGGCAGCTGGAATTCTGGACCTGAAAAAGCTCTGTCAAGATACCTATTCTGCACATCTCCAAATGAGCTGAAATTTCACGGAGAATTATTTTGGAATATATAAAAAATATTGGAAGCAAAAAGTACCAGAGGGGGCAACCTAGGTGCCCATGAGGCACCAGGGCGCGCCACCCCCCCCCCCCCCCAGGCGCGCCCTGGTACCTCATGGAGCCCCTGGTCCACTTCTGGCCCCCATTTTCTGGTATATAAGTGCATTTGACCTAAAAAAATTATAGAGAAGACTTTCGGAATGGTGCGCCGCCGTCTCGAGGCGGAACTTGGGCAGGAGCACTTTTGATCTCTGGCGGAGAGATTCTGCCGGAGAAACTTCCCTCCGGGAGGGGGAAATCATCGTCATCGACAACACCAGCGATCCTCTCATCGTGGGAGGACTAATCTTCATCAACATCTTCACCAGCACCATCTCATCTCAAACCCTAGTTCACCTATTGTATTCAATCTTTGTCTCAAAACCTCAGATTGGTACCTGTGGGTTGCTTGTAGTTGATGCTTGTTGGTTTATTTGGTGGAAGATTATATGTTCAGATCTATTATGCTATTCAATCCTTCTCTGATCTTGGATATGAACATGATTTGTGAGTAGTTACTTTTGTTCTTGAGGACATGGGAGAAGTCTTGTCATAAGTAATCATGTGAATTTGGTATTCGTTCGATATTTTGATGATGTGTATGTTGTGATTCCCTTAGTGGTGTCGTGTGAACGTCGACTACATGACACTTCACCATCTTTGGGGGCAACCCAGGTGCCCATGAGGCACCAGGGCGCGCCACCCCCCCAGGCGCGCCCTGGTACCTCATGGAGCCCCTGGTCCACTTCTGGCCCCCATTTTCTGGTATATAAGTGCATTTGACCTAAAAAAATTATAGAGAAGACTTTCGGAACGGTGCGCCGCCGTCTCGAGGCGGAACTTGGGCAGGAGCACTTTTGATCTCTGGCGGAGAGATTCTGCCGGAGAAACTTCCCTCCGGGAGGGGGAAATCGTCGTCATCGACAACACCAGCGATCCTCTCATCGTGGGAGGACTAATCTTCATCAACATCTTCACCAGCACCATCTCATCTCAAACCCTAGTTCATCTCTTGTATTCAATCTTTGTCTCAAAACCTCAGATTGGTACCTGTGGGTTGCTTGTAGTGTTGATTACATCTTGTAGTTGATGCTTGTTGGTTTATTTGGTGGAAGATTATATGTTCAGATCTATTATGCTATTCAATCCTTCTCTGATCTTGGATATGAACATGATTTGTGAGTAGTTACTTTTGTTATTGAGGACATGGGAGAAGTCTTGTCATAAGTAATCATGTGAATTTGGTATTCGTTCGATATTTTGATGATGTGTATGTTGTGATTCCCTTAGTGGTGTCGTGTGAACGTCGACTACATGACACTTCACCATCTTTGGGCCTAAGGGAATGCATTGTGGAGTAGTAATTAGATGATGGGTTGTTAGAGTGACAGAAGCTTAAACCCTAGTTTATGCGCTATTCCGTAAGGGGCTGATTTGGATCCATATGTTTAATGCTATGGTTAGAGAAATCTTAATTCTTCTTTCGTAGTTGCGGATGCTTGCGAGAGGGGGAAATCATAAGTGGGAGGCTTGTTCAAGTAAGAACAGCACCCAAGCACCGGTCCACCCACATATCAAATTACCAAAGTAGCGAACGCGAATCGAACAAACATGATGAAAGTGACTAGATGAAATTCCCATGTGTCCTCGAGAACGCTTTACTTACTATAAGAGATTGTTCTGGCCTGTCATTTGCTACAAAAAGGATTGGGCTATATTGCTGCACTCTTTGTTACTATTGCTACTTGTCACTTGGTACAAATTATCTTGCTATCAAACTACTCGTTACCGATAATTTCAGTGCTTGCAGAAAACACCTTGCTGAAAACCGCTTGTCATTTCCTTCTGCTCCTCGTTGGGTTCGACACTCTTACTTATCGAAAGGACTACGATTGATGCCCTATACTTGTGGGTCATCAGTGCGCCGGTCGGTGCAGCCACGGGGACGGCCTCGGGCGGCTGCGGGGACCACATGCCACGACGCGATGGCCCGAAGGGGCGACGCGACGGCTGCGCACGAGTCGGTCCGATGCTCGATGGGTGGAGGGGCGCGCTGTACTTGTGGCAGTCTTCACGGGACCTACGGAGGCGCGCGCAACCGACGGGCCAGATCGGTCGCACGGCGTAGATGAGGCGGATCGCGGGCAGACGGATAATCAATCCGATCGCCCGCGAGGTCGGGGACGCCGCTCGGTGGAGGCGGGGTCCGAGAGGAAGCCGGCGACGATGGTCGGCGTGGCCCGACGTAGTCGGCCCGATGTAGCCGGCGAGCCCGAGGCAGCCGGCGAGCCTGACGCAGCGGCAACCCGTTGCTCGATCGGTGGAGGGTGCGCTGTACTCGGGGACAGGGCGGCGACGGCCAGCGCAGATCGACGGGCGGGCAGACGCGCGGACGACGGTCATGAGTGGCCGCCTGTCGCGTGAGGCCGCCGGGTCGGTGAAGAAGCTGGCCGGTCGCCGGTGTTGGAGTAGAGGCGCACGAGGGTCGACGGCGGTGGCGAGCAACGCAAACCGATCTTAAATCAGAAAACCAAAAAAAACACCGATCAATGCGACCGGCGGAAGAGATAAAAACCCGGATCAAGGATCGGGAAGACTCTCTAGGGCAGCCGGTCAACACGACCAGCAGATGAACCCTAGGTACGGGCGGCGCGGCCCCCGGCGGCAGTCATGGAGGCCGACCACCCCGGGGGCGGCGTGGAGCGAAAGTGGCGGGCGGCGGTTAGGGTTGGATCGGTTAGGCTGATACCATGTTAGAAGGGATAGAGAGGAATTGGTGGAATCGATGTTTATTGCTTGAGCCTCATGGACATATATATAAAAGTACATGATTTTCGTGGAGTACAAGACAAACCAGAATACTTCCTAGTCTATCATATGTTTTAATCAGGATACTCAACAGTTCACTTTCAACCTCTAGCTTTTGCATCCCAAGGATGTGATGAGTACTCCGTGATTTGCTGAAATCATCGTCCATCATCAAAGACCAAGCAGAACGTTCATGGCCAAGAAACACAACTTTTTGAGCTGAAAAAACACAAAAATGTTGGCGGAATTCTAACGATAACAACATTGCTAATACAAATGTGTGCGAGCGTTACCAATTTTTATTTTTGGTTTTTTCCATTTGTCCAGGGTTTTCCGAGGGGCGGGTTTTCTACTGGTTTTCTTTTGTTTCTCGGCGTTTTCCACTGGTCGCTCTTCTTCTTTTTCTCTTCTTTCTGTCATCTTTACTTTTTATTTATTTAATACAAATAAATCAGAAACCATTTGTAAATTTCAGCTTTTCCTCCCCTATACCTTGGCGGCTACAGGAAAATTTTCTCTCCACGCTTCGCCAGCGGGCCCGTGGATTCATCTCCCCTCTACCTGTCGCTCTGGCGGCCGGTGACGGGGAAGGGTATCCCAGTGCCTCCGCACTGGATAGTAGTTTAGGTTAGGGTTTGTTAGTCCTCGCATGTGTGGCGTTCAGGGGGATGGCGACATTTCTTCTTTGAGTTTGTCTTCCGGGGCTCCGATCCTCCTCGAGCCTCGAGTTCGTCCATCTGGATGTAGCCAACGGAGCTCTGGCGTTGATTTATGTCATCTCCTTGGAGCGGGGAGGTTAGGGTTTTTCGTCTAGTGGTAACATTTGGTGCCATGTGCTTCAGATCTATTCAAGTGTTCAACGGCGATGACTGCGCATGCAAGACGTTGGTCCTTAGAGGCACGTGCACGAAGGCTTTTTGGTTGTCATCGACAAGGTCAAGCTGGCTCCGGTAGGGGAGCCATGACAGCGGCGCGTTGGCGGCTCGTTCTGGCGGCAGTAGTGATCGTTCGGTGGTCTCCGAATGTCGATGTAATTTCTATTATGTTTGATGTGCTCTATACTTTCAGTGAACTTTGATAATTGACCTGGATCATTTTCACACAAAAAACTCATGATTTTTTTTTCAAAACTCATGAACATTTTTTAAAAATGTTGTCAACAATTTTAAAAATTCAATATCATTTTTATAAAATTTCAAAAAAAATCTGTAAAATTTGTGAACCTTTTTGAAATTTCACAAACATTATTTTAACCATGAACATTTTCAAGGGTACCGCCGATTGATGAGAAGCTTGTCCAACATCGTCTGAGATGGTTTGGGCATATTTAGCGCAGGCCCCTAGCAGCGCCAGTGCATAGCGGGCGGCTAAAGCGTGCCGATAATGTCAAGAGAGGTCGGGGTAGATCTAACTTGACATGGGAGGAGTCCGTAAAGAGGGATCTGAAGGACTGGAGTATCACCAGAGAACTAGCCATGGACAGGGGTGCGTGGAAGCGTGCTATCCATGTGCCGGAACGATGAGTTGGTTGCGAGATCTTATGGGTTTCACCTCTAGCCTACTCCAACTTGTTTGGGACTAAAGGCTTTGTTGTTGTTGTTGAAAATTTTCAAATTCATGATTTTTTTTAAAAAATCCATGAATATTTTTTGAATTCTAGAACTTTGTCAAATCTATCAGAAAGGATGTACCCATTTTTTGCTGAGTCACAAGCTGCTAGGTTTTTCTGAGGAGCGAAGGAAAAATAAATAGTGAGGCGAGCGAGCACTATCGAGCCCGGCTAGCATGTGATATAGCTACATTGTGCCGCAAACGGGGCCAAAATAGGAGTTCCCAGCCGTGCCACTAGGGTTGCAGGCATTGGCCGTCAGACGTGGCGGTATGAGTCGTGCTTCAGTCTTGTACTAAATTACGAGCCTCCCTCGAGGGTTTCTTCTAATTCTCTACCGATCGCACGTAGTCAACAAAGCCATATCCAATCTCCTCCACCTCAAGGTAATAAAGCATTCCCTTATGATCTCTTACCATCTCTAGCGACTTCACATCATTCAGGGCTCCTTTGATTCAAAAGAACTTCATAGGAATTTTGGAGGATTTGTATCCTTAGAAAATTTTCCTATACATGTTGTTTGCTTCATAGGATTGGAATCCTTAGGGAAAATTCCTAAGGATTGACTTGCACTTTATTTTCAAGGAAACTTTCCATCCAATCAAACCTGCTACATCAAACACTCATTGCTCCAAACATTTTTTTACCGTGAGATTGTTAGTTAAATGATAGTTTTTTGAGCAGTCGCTCGCAAGTGTGGTGGTTTTTTACAATTTACTCGGATTTTAGTGACAATAGGCTGTCCGGTCCAATATCACTATCAATCTTTAATTTGACAGGGCTTATAACTTTATATGGGTATTTGAATATGCTAAAAATGGCATAGCCACTTGACATTGGCGATACCCTCCCTACTCTCCATACTCTTAACTAGGGTGGTAACATGATTGAATGCCATATCCCAACTTAGCTTGGCAATGCTTGCGTGCTAGTACTGATAGATTTTTCCCGCAAAAAAAGGTACTGATAGATTTATGAAAATGTTATTTGGTGAATGCCCTTCCTGCCGTCTGATCTGGCCACACGGATTTTGGCGTAAATCCGAGGCCACATCAGCTCTCTGGACGAGTTCATTGTAGGTGATCTCCTTGGGGATGTCCCTTTTTATTTTTCTCCAAAAAAGTGCAGACCTCGGGATCAAACTTGCGCCCTCGTGGAGAGCCGTGATACTTCTCCAACGTATCTATAATTTTTGATTGTTTCATGCTATTATATTATCAATCTTGAATACTTTATATGTATTTTTATGCTATTTTATATCATTTTTTGAGACTAACCTATTAACCCAGCGCCCAGTTCCTGTTTTTTGCTTTTACGCAAATCAATACCAAACGGAGTCCAAATGGAATAAAAGCTTTAAAATGATTTTTCCTGGACCAGAAGGGACCCTAGAAGGTTCGGGAGGAGGCCAGAAGAACTACGGGAGAGCCACGAGCTCACAGGGCGCACCACCTGAGCTCATGGGCCCCATGCAGCTCCGATTGACCTAATTCCGCCTCTATAAATTCTCAAATATTCCCAAACCAACAGAGAGGCACCCGAAATAACTTTTCCGCAGCCGCAAGCTTCTGTTCTTCTGTAATTCCATCTGGAGGCCTTTTCCGGCGATCTGCCGGACGGGGAATCGATCACGGAGGGCTTTCACATCAACCTTGACGCCCTTCCGATGATGTGTGAGTAGTTCAACACAGACCTACGGGTCCATAGCTAGTAGCTAGATGGCTTCTTCTCTTTGAAATTCTATCCATTGTAATCTTCTTTTGCGGTGTGTTTGTTGGGATCCGATGAATTGTGGGTTTATGATCAGATCATTCATTAAAAGTAATTGAGTCTTTTCTGAACTTTATTATGCATGATTGTTATAGCGTTGTATTTTTCTCCGATCTATCCGTTTGGATTGGCTAACTAGATTGATTTATCTTCAGTGGGAGAGGTGCTTTGTAATGGTTTCAATCTTGCGGTGTCCTCACCCAGTGACAGAAGGGGTAGAGAGACACATATTGTATTGTTGCTATTAATGATAAAACGACGGGGTTTAATCATATTGCTTGAGTTTACTTTGTCTACATCATGTCATCTTGCTTAAGGCGTTACTCTGTTTGTCATGAACTTAATACCATAGATGCATGCTGGATATCGGTCGATTGGTGGAGTAATAGTAGTAAATGCAGGCAAGAGTCGGTCTCCTTGTCACGGACGTGATGGCTATATACATGATCATTGCCGTGAATACGTCGTAACTATGCGCTTTTCTATCAATTGCCCAATAGTAATTTGTTTACCCACCGTATGCTATGTGTTCGAGAGAGAAGCCTCTAGCAAAAACTATGGCCCCCGGGTCTACTTTAAACATATTATAAAAACTAAAAATACCTTGCTGCAATTTATTTACTTTTATTTTGTTTTGTAATTTATCTATCTACCTATACAAGATTTGATCTTTGCAAGTAACGAGTTCAAGGGGATTGACAACCCTCTTGCCCGCGTTGGGTGCAAGTATTTGCTTTTGTGTATACAGGTGTTGTTCATTAGGATTTGCGTGGTTTTCCTTTTGGTTCGATAACCTTGGTTCTCACTGAGGGAAATACTTATCTCTACTGTACTGCTTCATCCTTCCTTTTCGGAGAAAATCCCAACGCAACTCACAAGTAGCAAGTCGCCACGCGCACTCACCAGTTAGGCTAGAGTGGTGTTTGTGAATACTTTCGCGCTCAAACACATTTTATTTATTCCAGTTAATTTGTTTTTTTTTATTTTGTTTTTTCATTTGCAAAAAAAATCCAAAAATCCTGAATATTTTTATTGTATGAAAGAACAAAAACCCTACTTTTTAGAGGTTATTTGTTTTCTAACTTGCCACGTGTATTTTTTATTATATATAGCATGGCATTTCCCCTGTTTTTTAATGCCCACATGGCATTTTTTAGTAAGAGCATGACATTTTAATAATTAGTAACATGGCATTTTTATTATTAAGAGGATAGTTTTATTATTAACAACATGACATTTTTATTATTAGTAACTTGACATTTTTATTATTAAAAACATGACATTTTTATTATTAGTAACTTGACATTTTTATTATTAAAAACATGACATTTTTATTATGAGGAGGATTACAGTTTTAACTATTTAACAAGTGGTAGTTTTATTTTTGAGAGCATGGCATTTATTATTGTTGACATGACATTTTTATTATAAAGAGTATGGAATTTTTAATGTCAAGAGGATGGCATCTTTTATTTTTACTGCATGTCAGTTTTCTTTTCGGGCTTATCCAGATAAAATATCTAGAGATTTCTCAAAAGAAAAGATAAAATATCTAGAGGATGGCAGTTTTATAAAATAGCACGGCAATTTTTTTTGAAAATCAGATCATGGCATTTACATAAATTTATGCGTATTTTTTTGTTCATGACATTTTTTATATAGAAGATGGCAGTTTTGAAGTTTAGCATGGCAACGACAAATTCTAGATCACTCAAAAAAAATAAACACTTAAATGGGCCTTTTGGCCGGGAGGGGGGGGGGGGGGGGGGGGGGGGTGGGGGGCGAACTACCAGGAACTGTCGCTGGGAGCACCTCCCCTGGCGAATGAATCGTCAGATGGGAGCTCCCCCTAGCGATCAATCATTGGAGAAATCTCTAGTTTTGGAAAGCTAATAAGCATAGTCCGACTAAACCTTGCGTAAGTTACTCAATTCACTATATCTCTCATCTAACAGACTTTCGGGGAAAATCCCCTGATAAATGTCCCCTGAAAATCCCCTAACATACTATGCCTGTTAGGTTTCTACAAAGCACCCAGCATCGACTGCTGCAAGCATGCTGCTGTCGGCGATGCGCGCTACAGCAAACTACTCAATGCTGTAAGCCGACGTTCGAGGACAACACGCCACTGCAAGCCCTCGTCGCCGTCCTCACCACAGTAGCGCCCCGTTGCAGAAGCACCACCTTGCCGCCCCGTAGCAGCGCCTCGCAACACGGTTGGCGGTCACCATCCTGCTCGCGGCTGACAAGCTGCTCGTTCGGCTCGGGATTGCAACATGACCGACGTTGCGGCCAGATTACAACATGACTGATGTTGCGGTCAGATTGCCGCTTCACCGATGTTGCAACAGCTAGCAGGTGGCCGCTCGAGCTCGATCACACTGATCCAATGGCTCTCGACCCGTCCGATCTCTGTCGTCGATCAGCTGGCCGACGCATAGCACTGGCCCTAATGTTTTGGCCATTTTGCATAAAAAAGCAGCGCCGTTATGATTTCACATTACAAGTATCATGGCGGAAGGGAAAGCTAAGGAAGTTACCATATTACAGTTATTATGCAACAGAGAATGGCCACACGCCTTTACTAATATGATCTTCAAACTCGCTCGCACATAGATTCACTTGTAAAACAAAAAGAAAAGATAAGCTGACGAAAGCTAACGTACATAAATGCACTTCTAAAAAAAAGTCTCCAGCCAACCAGTAATACCTAATACTGATGATGGTCACAGCCATCAGTGTTTATTCAGAAACCTAGCACATAGCATCACCATAGAACCTAAAACCTGAATTACCAACGCAACAAGAACTCACTTACTCCTGATAGATAAGCTTATTCAGCTCGCGCAGAAAGCTCTCCATAACTTCCCCTTGCACATCTGCCACCAGCTCTCTGTTTTGATCTTCTGTCTGTAGAATTGACAGTCTGCGAATTCAGAGTCTGTACCCGCCCTCAAGACACGCTCTCTCACAGTTATTAACAGTTCATCTAAAGCAATGATTTTCCTCACAAGAGAGTTCTTCTCATCCTCAGCGTCAATACAAAGTGAGAAGGCCTCTATCTCTGCAACATTTGCGTCACCATCCTTAATCAAAGCTTCTTTATATGATCGTAACGCTTTTATAAGGACAGATGAATCCTTTTCTGTACTCTCAAGACCAACATCATCAACACCGTTTCCAGTAACCTCAGATTTTGGATCCTCCTGTGACAAAATGGAAATTCAGTGTAAATAAGAATTAAGTTTTTATGCAGACAAATATGTGCAAGGGAATAGAATTTAGCGATTCCGATCATTTTATCTATCTTTTATTTTATCTATCTTTTACAGAGACAATGAAAGTGAAATAAATTACTGATACACCACTGCCATCTAAAACTTTCTAAATCTACTATATCATTATATAATACAAAAGCAATTGAAAAATAACAGTTAATACTTGATGGAACTAACGAACGGTAAAATTTAATTAGATTGGAGTGCCTTATTAACTGTAGAAATCAAACCAATATGTAGGCTAAAAAATGTGAAGATTTTACGGACTTAACAGATGGCTAATATATATGCACCTATAGCTAGAAAGTACATATATATGTTGCCCGCCTCCAAAAACATGGAAGATGTTAGATAGTGCCATTGGGATAATCATGTGCACATATATATAGCAGTCGAAATCAAAGCTTGAATCGTGTTGCGTACGAATGAATATATTGGCAAATGCTCAGTTCTCACTGACATCAAATTATGAAGGACATATTTATTAAATAAGACATAAATTTGAAACCGACGTAGAAGACCAAAAAATTTAGGAGAAAGAAAACCTAACTGACCATTGGTCATATAACTTATCCATATCTGAATACTTAAACACTACTGCAAAACCTAGCTATTCATATACTAGTTATAGATTATGTATGTGGAGCTTTATAATAATGCTATCATATAATCTGCAGAAATCCTCCAAATATTTAAACACCACTGACAAATCTAGGCTATTCATGTACTAGTTATAGATTCTGTATGTGGAGCTTTATATCTCAATGCTATTGCTATCATATAACCTGCATAAATCCTCATGCTAGAAGCTGACAATTTTGCATCCTCTTGTAGTAATGTAAAACTGAAAGTCGAGGTTGTTTACTACAACCTCGGTCCCAAATTACTTGTCTTAGATTTGTCTAGATTATGTATGTGGAGTATTTTTTTGGAGGAATGGGAATAGCACTGCTAGCTCCTCTACTACGAGCAGTGGTGGAGCTAGCGTGTAGGCACGGTGGGCCGTGGCCCACCCAGAATTTGAAGAATTTTTTTTGTAGTATGTACTAACTTAGCCCAAAGGATTAGGTTGATATTTTTTTTTGGAGGTGAGCACACCCTCCATTTCTTTCCTGGCTCCGCCACTACGAGTTATGCAAAGACATGTTACTTTGACTAAAACTGATAGCATTCATAGCAATACAATCGCCTCAGGAAATATCATTGCATACAATTTATGGACCAAACATAAAAAGGAAGAGAATCCTTAGCACCATGGTCACATTGCTTACCGAGATGTATTCCATAGAAGGAGGCCAGGCCGGGTAGGGATGGACGTGGAAGCCAGGTCGCTTTCTATTCTTCAGATGCTGCTTCAGCTCCGCTGTTTCCAGAGACAAGGACAGGAACCACTCCGGGGATTTGAACTGATCCACGTAATTCTTCCATGGGCGAAGTGCAAAGTACACAAAACCATTGAAAACCGTCATAAGCCGCACTGAGATTGTATCTTCCACTGAACAGTTGGTGACCTCCATAAAGCTAACGTGCAACGGGAACGTCTTGTGCAGCACAAATCTCTCGATGCCGTCATCGCCGGCTGTCAAGATCCACATACTAAACGTGCATTCCTTCTCATTTAAGATACAGAGCTTCCCATCAGTGGTCTGACCAATCTTAAATTTTTGGTGTGCTACTCTCAAGGGCGGCGGCAGATCCATTCGAGAGAACTGAAATGTATCTGTTTTGAGCACGAAAATGTACTCGCTGACATGTACCCCGCTCATGGACTGACATTGCCAACAGATAAACCCATCCAGCACGGTGCAGGCTGTGCTCCTGAAGCCCTGAGGCAGCGGCGTCGCAGTCTCCGGGAAGATCTGCCACTCCATGGTGCCCGATGAGAAGACAGCGACGCGTGCGCAAGCCCGTGAGTAGTCGTGGCGGACACATACCACACGGGATGGCATCTGATCCTCTTCGGAGCAGAATGTGTGGAACCCAAGGGTGGTGCCGTCGGGCATGTCATGATGCTCCTTGGGGCTGAGAAACAGGGCCATCGTTTGAGGGTTGTACCAAACTCTCTGCTTGGCGCTCCGGTGCTTGATGGCGATGCAGCCGCCATTGTAGGGAACCGAAGGATCGGAGAAATCGACCCGCCAGTCGGAAGTATCGTCGTCTTGGAGGGGGGTGAATCCGGCGGAGGGGCGCCGTGAGGCGGGGAAGGGAGCTATTTTGTGTGCGAGGAAGCGAGTGAGGAGCGGGGGTGCGTGGAGCGCCTGGAAGCGGCGGCGGAAGGCACGGGAAGAACGGACGGCGCCGAGGAAGCCGCGGCAGGTGAAGGCGGCAGAGGCGAGGCTGGGGAGGTTCGGGAGGCGGAGGAAGATCTCTCGGAGCAAGTCGTCGTCGAGGTCACTTATGATGGCGCCGCCTCTCTCGCAGCGCCGCTTCTTCTTCCTGCTCTTGCTGCCTCTCACAGCTCTCTCTTCTCTCATGTATCTCAAGAACACACACACACACGCACGCAACCAAAGAAGATGACCAGCGGCTTTGCCCAGAACACTTCCTTGGTGAACACAAAGACTACATTGTGGCTGTGCCCTCACGGCCTCTTTCTCATTCATCTGTTGAACATATATACTAGTACAAGGGACTCGCATGCACAGGCTAGCCCGGCCACTAACAGCACGTACACAGGCCAGCCGCTACAATCGGCCACCAATTGACCCACACATGCACTAACCAACTCCACTAACACATGACCCTCTCTCTCACTCCTAGAATCACTCCAGGATGCACAAGATTAGGCCATCATGCAAACGCACGCACCAAGCTACCTACTAACCTTACATGCAGCTAACTAACAAATGTACTCACTCGGCTACTACATGGACCGGGCAAACTACATGATGTGCACACATGCACGTGCACAATGGTACATGTCAAGATTATTTCCAACATTTTCCCTCCTAATCTTGACATGGTGACTCATCAAATTCTTCATGGATGACACCTTCGCAGTGCCGAGCTCCACTCCATCTCGTCGTCGACGCCGTCGCAGCGCCGAACACGCGCACCTTGCCACAGCATCGCACTGTAACATTTGTTGGCTTCACACCAACTCTCCATGATGACGATGGCATCACACCACCGCCGTCGGCATCGCACCGACCCGAGTGACAGCATCGCGCCGCCGTACATCTCCTTAGCGGCATCGCACCGCGTCTCCTTGCAACAGCATCGCACCGTCGTCGAGGCAGCATCGCACCACCATCTCCTCCTAGCGGCATCACACCGCAACCACATGTTCGTGCAGCATCACACCGCCAAACACCTCCTTGTCGTGGACGACGCCGTCGCAGTGTCGATCACCATGCAGCATCATGTCGTGGACGACACCCTCGCAGCATAGACCACCACGCACCGTATTGTCGGCGACGACGCCATCACGGCGCCGATCACCATGCCGACTTCCCGCTCGCAGCGGCCACGTCTTGACGTGGACGACGCCTTCGCGACGCGGATCACCACGCCGTCTCCATCCAGCGGCTTCGCACCGCAACTGGCCACCAGCGGCATCGCACCGCCGCCGGCCTCCACCTCGTGCCGCCGTCCTCCACCTCACATGGAGTTCGCCACGTCGCCGTCGCCTCGGATCGACAAGGCTCTGATGCCAATTGATGGCGCCGCCTCTCTCGCAGCGCCGCTTCTTCTTCCTGCTCTTGCTGCCTCTCACAGCTCTCTCTTCTCTCATGTATCTCAAGAACACACACACACACGCACGCAACCAAAGAAGATGACCAGCGGCTTTGCCCAGAACACTTCCTTGGTGAACACAAAGACTACATTGTGGCTGTGCCCTCACGGCCTCTTTCTCATTCATCTGTTGAACATATATACTAGTACAAGGGACTCGCATGCACAGGCTAGCCCGGCCACTAACAGCACGTACACAGGCCAGCCGCTACAATCGGCCACCAATTGACCCACACATGCACTAACCAACTCCACTAACACATGACCCTCTCTCTCACTCCTAGAATCACTCCAGGATGCACAAGATTAGGCCATCATGCAAACGCACGCACCAAGCTACCTACTAACCTTACATGCAGCTAACTAACAAATGTACTCACTCGGCTACTACATGGACCGGGCAAACTACATGATGTGCACACATGCACGTGCACAATGGTACATGTCAAGATTATTTCCAACATTTTCCCTCCTAATCTTGACATGGTGACTCATCAAATTCTTCATGGATGACACCTTCGCAGTGCCGAGCTCCACTCCATCTCGTCGTCGACGCCGTCGCAGCGCCGAACACGCGCACCTTGCCACAGCATCGCACTGTAACATTTGTTGGCTTCACACCAACTCTCCATGATGACGATGGCATCACACCACCGCCGTCGGCATCGCACCGACCCGAGTGACAGCATCGCGCCGCCGTACATCTCCTTAGCGGCATCGCACCGCGTCTCCTTGCAACAGCATCGCACCGTCGTCGAGGCAGCATCGCACCACCATCTCCTCCTAGCGGCATCACACCGCAACCACATGTTCGTGCAGCATCACACCGCCAAACACCTCCTTGTCGTGGACGACGCCGTCGCAGTGTCGATCACCATGCAGCATCATGTCGTGGACGACACCCTCGCAGCATAGACCACCACGCACCGTATTGTCGGCGACGACGCCATCACGGCGCCGATCACCATGCCGACTTCCCGCTCGCAGCGGCCACGTCTTGACGTGGACGACGCCTTCGCGACGCGGATCACCACGCCGTCTCCATCCAGCGGCTTCGCACCGCAACTGGCCACCAGCGGCATCGCACCGCCGCCGGCCTCCACCTCGTGCCGCCGTCCTCCACCTCACATGGAGTTCGCCACGTCGCCGTCGCCTCGGATCGACAAGGCTCTGATGCCAATTGATGGCGCCGCCTCTCTCGCAGCGCCGCTTCTTCTTCCTGCTCTTGCTGCCTCTCACAGCTCTCTCTTCTCTCATGTATCTCAAGAACACACACACACACGCACGCAACCAAAGAAGATGACCAGCGGCTTTGCCCAGAACACTTCCTTGGTGAACACAAAGACTACATTGTGGCTGTGCCCTCACGGCCTCTTTCTCATTCATCTGTTGAACATATATACTAGTACAAGGGACTCGCATGCACAGGCTAGCCCGGCCACTAACAGCACGTACACAGGCCAGCCGCTACAATCGGCCACCAATTGACCCACACATGCACTAACCAACTCCACTAACACATGACCCTCTCTCTCACTCCTAGAATCACTCCAGGATGCACAAGATTAGGCCATCATGCAAACGCACGCACCAAGCTACCTACTAACCTTACATGCAGCTAACTAACAAATGTACTCACTCGGCTACTACATGGACCGGGCAAACTACATGATGTGCACACATGCACGTGCACAATGGTACATGTCAAGATTATTTCCAACATTTTCCCTCCTAATCTTGACATGGTGACTCATCAAATTCTTCATGGATGACACCTTCGCAGTGCCGAGCTCCACTCCATCTCGTCGTCGACGCCGTCGCAGCGCCGAACACGCGCACCTTGCCACAGCATCGCACTGTAACATTTGTTGGCTTCACACCAACTCTCCATGATGACGATGGCATCACACCACCGCCGTCGGCATCGCACCGACCCGAGTGACAGCATCGCGCCGCCGTACATCTCCTTAGCGGCATCGCACCGCGTCTCCTTGCAACAGCATCGCACCGTCGTCGAGGCAGCATCGCACCACCATCTCCTCCTAGCGGCATCACACCGCAACCACATGTTCGTGCAGCATCACACCGCCAAACACCTCCTTGTCGTGGACGACGCCGTCGCAGTGTCGATCACCATGCAGCATCATGTCGTGGACGACACCCTCGCAGCATAGACCACCACGCACCGTATTGTCGGCGACGACGCCATCACGGCGCCGATCACCATGCCGACTTCCCGCTCGCAGCGGCCACGTCTTGACGTGGACGACGCCTTCGCGACGCGGATCACCACGCCGTCTCCATCCAGCGGCTTCGCACCGCAACTGGCCACCAGCGGCATCGCACCGCCGCCGGCCTCCACCTCGTGCCGCCGTCCTCCACCTCACATGGAGTTCGCCACGTCGCCGTCGCCTCGGATCGACAAGGCTCTGATGCCAATTGATGGCGCCGCCTCTCTCGCAGCGCCGCTTCTTCTTCCTGCTCTTGCTGCCTCTCACAGCTCTCTCTTCTCTCATGTATCTCAAGAACACACACACACACACGCACGCAACCAAAGAAGATGACCAGCGGCTTTGCCCAGAACACTTCCTTGGTGAACACAAAGACTACATTGTGGCTGTGCCCTCACGGCCTCTTTCTCATTCATCTGTTGAACATATATACTAGTACAAGGGACTCGCATGCACAGGCTAGCCCGGCCACTAACAGCACGTACACAGGCCAGCCGCTACAATCGGCCACCAATTGACCCACACATGCACTAACCAACTCCACTAACACATGACCCTCTCTCTCACTCCTAGAATCACTCCAGGATGCACAAGATTAGGCCATCATGCAAACGCACGCACCAAGCTACCTACTAACCTTACATGCAGCTAACTAACAAATGTACTCACTCGGCTACTACATGGACCGGGCAAACTACATGATGTGCACACATGCACGTGCACAATGGTACATGTCAAGATTATTTCCAACAACTTATGGTGGTGGGAGCGGGTGGTATGGGGTGTTCCGACGTCGGCGGCGGCGACGGGTGGGAAGCCATGGCTGGTTGGCTGCGAAGAGGAGTGAGGAGAGTCAACAGCAGAAGAGATTAAGTGACCATTGGCTTATTAGCGAGATAGAGAGAAGGACAAGTTGTGACTTCCACGTCTAACAGCCTCCTCCCTCTTCTCTAGCGATGTATATCCTCAGTTTGTTAGGCAGTGATAATTTTACATTCACTCCTCCTTCGGTACACCCCCGTGCCCCCCGTTCACCGCCGCATCCCCCCGTCCACGAGCCGCATACAAACCCTAGCCCCATCCACTGCCGCCACCGAAGAGCTCCACCGCGGCTACGATGTGGTGCAACGACGCAGGTGCCGGAAGCAGCTGGCGACGCGGGGCGGATCCGATGGGGTCGTGGAAGAGCAGCCTAATTGTGCCGGAAGCAGCTAGCCCACTACAGCATCCTGGTGTCGCCGGCCGACGGGGTGGCACATCAGTGGTGGTGGGTACGCGGTTGAGGGCCCCGCCATCCCTCGCAATAAATGACGCCAACGGTTCGGCGGCCAATGGAATGCCAGAGGCTGCAGTGAGTTTTGGGAGGCACGCGTCTTCGATGACGTGCTCAACGTTTACCGCCGGCAGGGCGTTCCGCGCGGCGGTGTCCGCATCGGACCGGCTGTCCAGCCTCCGGCGGCGCGCGTCAGCCTCCGCGCCCCCAAACCCGAGCCGGGCGTCCATCCTCCGGCGACATGCATGCTGAACTGCGGCCTCGCTGCACCCCCTCTTTTCATGCACATGCAGAATCTAGTTAAAAGTCACACACCATCAGCCATTGCAGGTCATTCTTCCTATGAAGTTCCTCGAACATAGTCCCGAGTCAAGTGCTTTATTTCACCACTAGGTTCGCCATATATACCCGTAAAACGCCAACCCGCCTCACAAGATTCCTTGATGCGGATGTCAATGAAATTTGGTTGAACCTCGGTTGAAGAAACTCCCAAACTAGTGTTCCAGAACATCACAAGCCCTCCACTTCTTCCATCACTTTCTGCCACCTCCATCCTCTCAAAGCCCAATCTTCTCCTTGGTTTTTCTGCCTTAGCTCTGTTTAGATGTGTTTCAGACAGAAACAACACATCTGGTCTCACCCACCCTTGAATCCCCAAGAGCGCTCAAACCGCCACGAGCTTCCTCATCCCGCGGCAGTTCTAACATAATAGTTTCATTGCGATCGGTCGAGACCTAGCTCAGGACTCGCCGATAATTTATGGTTGCCATCCATCACAACCTTATCATTCGTTTTTGACTTCTTGGAATCCTGTGAAGTAGACTCCTCTCCTTCCTCTTCACCATCTATCAAACCAGTATTGTTCTGGAGCTCCATGGTGTTCCCTCCCTTGGAACCCAAGGCATTAGCTTTCGGTTTATCACCTAGGTTCAGCTTCGGGTCCGACACCACTACTTCATAGTTTGGCCGTTTCCTGCTTGCAAACTTATCACCGAAGGAACTAGTAGTGTCTTTTTTCAACGGACTTGTAGCAGTATCATTCAGATCATCCCCTGTACCACGTCTGCCACGGCCACGGCCTCCCGTTCCGCCTCCACGCTGGGTGCCGGATCCACCCAGCCCCCTTTGGCCTTGCGCACCAGACCTTAGAGCTGACATCCATTCACCCCCACTCCATACTGTCGGGGTTGAGCTTTCCGTTCCCATGCTCCAAGTGAGTGTGCCCCATATAACCACAAACATAGCAGAACATCTTCATCTTCTCGTACAAAACTGAGTAGTAGACTTTTTTCTTGCCCTTTGTGATAGACACAATAGAGGTTCGTTTATGTCTAGCCGGGACACGAACCCGGACAATCCTCCCATCTCCCCATCTAGGGTTAAGCATCAAACTATCCACTTTACCAACCTTCTTTGCCAGGGATCTAATCACATGGTCCTTCCTATACAGAGGAGGAAGATCAACGATCTGGATCCAGACTGTTAGTCTACAAGCACCTCATCAAGCTTTGTGTACCCGTCATAACTTTCAATGAGCACACCACATGGTCCCGAAAGAGTCGTGGACCTTCCTCCGTTACCCTCTTCCAATCTCCCAAACAATTCACAGTCAAAACGAATAAGTACTCACCAAGAGCATTGAAGGTTACTCCATGCGCTAGGCTCCAAGACATCTGCATCGAGTCATAGAAGGCCCCTCGGCTAAAGGGTTCATCTGTATGAACCATAGCAATAGCCATGAACTCCGCCTCCTCAACCTCGTCAGGGAATTCTTCGAAGACACAATATTTGCACATCCACGTGTTGTCCAATATAGAGCGCATAATTGACCAGATAATAACCATGAGACCAGATTTTGTACTTCCGAGTGTATGCACACACCTTATCCTGGCCGCCGGTAGACAGGTGTGCAACCTCGAGATTCGATTTGATATCTGGCGCCAAACTGTGATTACAGACAGGTCACACAGTAACACAAGCGGCAAAAGTGACGAAATTTGAAACCCGTCACGTCCCTAGGCCACTGTTCACCTGTCAGAATCGAGCTGATTGACATCTCAAGAGGATTCCTTGCTGCCTACTTGAAAGAACATGTGGTGCCCCCATGTTTGGTTTTGGTAATTGATGACAATCTCTATGTGACGAGGGCATGTACTAGGGATAGGGTAACAGGCCTGACCTACGGACCCTACCCTAGGACTCCTCACGTCTCATACTGGGCCCCAGGGCCAGATCAACAACCCAGAGTTCTGCAAACTGACATTCACTCGGAGTTCGACGAACCACTCGGAAGGCAAGAGTTCACTCGACCAGCTTGTTTCACTCGGAGCACCCAAAAGTCACTCGACCAGAGAAGACCAGGAGACTCCGGGAGCGCAACGGTCGGGACGCACGTTCGCCTGTATTAATTGTAATCAATGCGCCCGTTACCTGGCGCCCTTAAACCCCCTCTTAACCCCTGGTAATGGAGGCATTCATGGGAGGGCCGGCGGCGACTATATAAGCCACCCCCCAGCTCTATTCCAAGGGTTCGCAATCCATTTGTAACTCATACACTCAAGCAATCAAGCTCCAGAGCACCGAGAGGTAGGGCTATTACCTCCACCGCTGAGGGGCCTGAACTCGTAAATCCGAGTGTAACACCTGCGCCGTAGCTAGGCTCTGCCCTTTCATCCGTACCCCTACACACTACTGTCAGACTTGCACCCACGACAGTTGGCGCCCACCGTGGGGCCGGCGTCTAGCGACTTCCGGCGTAGTTGCATTTTTCCGATCATCACCATGGTTTCCGGCAGCGGACTAACTCTGGGCGGCGAGATCCGTTTCAGCGTCCTTAGCTTCATCGCCGACGATTCGACATGGCTCCAGGAAGCCCCACTGGATGTCGAGGCGTTGCCCGTCCGCGGCGCGGCGCACTTCCGCGCGGGTACCTTCGGCGTCCTTCTTCGGCAACCGTCGACTCCTTACCAGTCGACGTCTTCACTCTCCACCAGCCGTCGTCGCAAGCGCTCCGGGCGCTCTCGGCTTCAGCGGTGGATCAAGCACGCGGCGGCCCTTCAGACCGCGGCCCCGCAGATCGCGGCAATCGAGCCCGATGAACCTGTCTTCGATCTGTTCCCCTCCGTGCACGAGCACTCGGAAAGCTTGTCCGGGTGCGAGAGTAGCGATCCCGCTGCAGAGGTGCTGATGGCCGATTCCCCGCCCAGTCCGCCTGGGTACGGCCGCGGCGGCGCGGAGAACGGTGACCCGTCGCGCCCTGATCTTGGCGGCAGCAGGGACCGACACGACGACGAGTACGTGCCCCGACCTCTCACTCGGCAGTAGAGGGAGGAACAGCAGCGCAGGACCGAGCAGGCCCTCCAGACGCCCATCGTTGGGACGACCCCCGAGGCTCGGGCTTTGGAGGCCGTGCACCAGGCCAACTTGGCTGAGCGCAATCGTTTGGAAGCGCTCTAGAAGTCACTCGACGATCGCGCCCGCAGGCAGCATTAGCCCAGCTCCAGTCGGCGGCACACTAGTAGAAAAAGGGCCATTTGTCCCGGTTCGTAAGGGCCTTTAGTCCCGGTTCTAGAACCGGGACTAAAGGGTCGGGACTAATACCCAAAACCTTTAGTCCCGGTTTGCTTACGAACCGGGACCAAAGGCCCTCCACGTGGCGCTGCCTAGGGCGGGGGAGGGAGGACCTTTAGTCCTGGTTGGTGTTACCAACCGGGACTAAAGGCTCCACCTTTGGTCCCGGTTGGTAACACCAACCGTGACCAAAAGGCGGCCACGCGTCAGCAGCTCGCAGTCGCTGGGGGTTTTGTTTTTTTTTGGAAGGGGGGGTTTTGGGGTTTTGGAGGGTTAATTTAGGGGTTTCATATTGTGTTAGCGAGCTAATAGAGAGAAGTGACCTCTCTTTTTCCGTGCTTGGTCGACGCTAGCTACTACATATATAGAGAGAACTCGACGCTAGCTAGTAAGCAAATAAAGGAAACCATTAATTACACAAGATCGTCATGAACATATATAGAGAGAAGTGACATATCTTTCTTCGTGCTTGGTCGAACAACAAGTTTTCGTATATCTATCCGACGCTGCTACATATGTACAATATATAACATCCCTTACAACAATTTCAATTTCACATGGTATTCTCCTTGTTCAGGTATGACGTGGTCAAGAAAGAATCCCGCCAATTCCTCTTGAATTGCTCGTATGCGATCATGTGGTAGGAATTCATCCCGCATCTGCCAGATCTAATTTAAAGAAGGGGTCAATACATATATATGAATGAAACTCAACACAATTGATGGTAATATATAAAATAAAATTGTGAATATTTTTACGTACTTCAAATTGTTTCTCAGAGGAGGCCCGTTCAGAGGTATAGTAGCGAATGAACTCGCATACGTAGTATCCACATAAATGAGTGTTGGATGCCTGCAACAAGCACTTTACGAGAATAGAGTTCAATCAAACTGATAAGCAAGCATGATAATGGTATTGATGAAACTAGAATCAATGAGAGATGCGCGGAACTAGCTAGTACTACTTACTTTGGGGTGTGTAAATCGCAACTCCTTCTTCAGACCCGAAACCTTAGCGGTGAACGTTTTCCAAACCCTGGCAGGCAAAGAAAATGATTACTTGATATCAGGAAGTGAACGAAAGTTGCCGATATGGTCCCGGTATTGATTGAACTTACTTCTGGAGCATTGCAGTCATGTCCGCATAATACTTGAGATCTTTATGGAGCGAGTCTAAGACAGTTACTAATGCCCCGTCAAGGTTAATGGATAGCAGAATATAGTGGAAGCTGCGCACGCATAACTCATCAATTACATTACTTAACCACGAGTAAGCGGAACCGAATATGCAGAAGACAGTAACACTCACTTGAAGTTGTAAGGAAAGAGTATTTCCCTTTTGTTTTGATGTGTAAGGAACGTTTGTAGTAAGTTGTTCTCGGTATCTTCAGCCGCCTTTCGTACCGACCATTCATTTACGGTATTTGGGCTAATGAACCCAACGTCGAAGATTCCTATTTTTTGGCATTCAACCATCTTCAATCTGCATAATATAGTGAGGATAATTATATATACATGCAATGAACGAGCTGAGCTAGAGACTTAATTATAGAAGTAATACTTACAGACAGTAGCAAGTCATGAGTTGTTTGTCGAGGGCCTTTTGATTGTATAATTGAAATAACTCCACAAATTCAACAGGCAGCAGGTCGACTCCAGGGAAGTCATGCTCTTTTTTAATTCCAACTAACAAACTGTCTTTCCCAGACTTCCTGCAGGTTTCCATGTACCAGTCATGCAATTTTTGCATCATCGTTGTTAGATGAGGATGATCAGGTTTGACGAGAGGCTTCCCGTGCTCGTATCTAAAGACGTCTACTACCTCAGCCGTTTCAAACTGTACATCATCGGGCAGGTAATCATCAAGAGTGGTACCGGGCAGTAGCACCGGATGATTAGCGATATCGCTAGACACCTTGAGCGGGGGGCACGATTGCTTCTCCTGTTTGCCGAGCTGGGGAATTGTTTTCCCACTTCTTCGTTTTTTCGCTCTTGCAGCACTGGAAGTACTTCCCGACTGCTGCGCTTTAGCATGTGTCTTAGTAATTATGCGGTCATAGTTGGAATCCGGCGGAGGCGGTGGTGGTCGCTTCAGGGCATTGATAGTGCACTTCACTTTCACCGGATCTACCTTCTCCTTCGGAGGTGGAGTTTTCTTTGCAAAATGGTCCCTCAGTTGGGCACGACATATGTCCTCGTTTTCCTGCTCGGTCCTCTCATATGGTAACTTTTCCAGAGGCTTGAGAGATGGACCGTATCTGAATTGGCTCCCGCCTCTGCTTGTACTGCTAGCCGCCGGAGCGGCGGCGTCTCTCTTCCGTCGTTGCTGACGAGGCGGAGAAATCTGACGCGCCGGAGGAGCCGGAGCGGCGGCGTTTGTCTTCCGCCATTGCCGACGAGGCTGAGGAGGAGGCGGACTGCTCCGACACGCCGGAGTAGGCGAAGGAGGAGGCGGAGTGCCCTCACGCGTCGGAGGAGCCGGAGAAGGAGGCGGAGTGCCCTGATCACTCGCCGGAGGAGGAGGAGGAGGAGGAGGCGGAGTGCCCTGACTCGCCGGAGGAGGAGGAGGAGGCGGAGGCGTCCAGTTTGGAAGCTTGATGTACTCCTTCTGCCATAGACATGTACTCCTCAGAGCATGAACCAGCCGATTCTCCCCTTCACCTGTAGAGTGGTCAAGCTCGAGCTCCTCAAATCCCTCCATTACTTCATCCACCATCACAACAGCATAGTCATGTGGAATCGGACGGCAGTGAAAAGTTTCGTTGGGTTGAGGAGGTGCAACAGAGCCGACAGCCGCCTTGAAAGTGAGGTTCCGGCATTTCGTCATAAGCTCGCAATGTTGAGCCTCCGTGATAGTATCCACGGGGTAGCTTGGAGACGTGAAGTCAGGCTGAACGGGCTCCGTGGAAGCCACGCTGCTTCTCCGCTGAGATGGCGGGGTAGCTTTTGGGGTAGCTTCGTGCCGCTGAGATGGTTGGTCGGCAGCTCGCTGGCTCTCAGCTTCCTCTAGCTTTTGTAGTCTTGCATTGAGCTTCTGCATGTCGCTCAGCTCCTCTTTCCTCTTTCTCTCCCGGCTTTTGTAACCGCCTGCGTCGGGAAACCCAAACTTCCACGGAACGGAGCCTGGTGTGCCTCATGTTCCCGCATCGTCAGTCGGAACAGATAGTCCGCCAGGACCCTTTCCAAAGATTACTTGTAAATCATTGACCATATCAAGTATGTGATCACCAGTACGGAGGGCAGGCTTCTTCCGGTGATCTGCCTCACCTTTGAAATGCTTTCCTTTCTTTCGACATTGATGGTTGGTCGGAAGAAATCGACGATGCCCCAGGTACACATTCTTCCTGCATTTGTCCAAATATATACTATCGGTGTCATCTAAACAGTGTGTGCATGCGTGGTATCCCTTGCTTGTCTGTCCTGAAAGGTTACTGAGAGCAGGCCAATCGTTGATGGTTACAAACAGCAACGCATGTAGGTCAAATTCCTCCTGTTCGTTCTCATCCCACACACGTACACCTCTTCCATTCCATAGCTGTAAAAGTTCATCAACTAATGGCCTTAGGTACACATCAATGTCATTGCCGGGTTGCTTAGGGCCTTGGATGAGCACTGGCATCATAATGAACTTCCGCTTCATGCACAACCAAGGAGGAAGGTTATACATACATAGAGTCACAGGCCATGTGCTATGCTTGCTGCTCTGATCCCCAAAAGGATTAACGCCATCTGCACTTAAACCAAACCATACGTTCCTTGGGTCATCTGTAAAGTTGCTCCACTTTCTCTCGATCTTTCTCCACTGCGACCCGTCAGCGGGTGCTCTCAACTTCCCGTCTTTCTTACGGTCTTTTTTGTGCCATTGCATCAACTCGGCATGCTTTTTGTTTCTGAACAGACATTTCAACCGTGGTATTATAGGAGCATACCACATCACCTTGGCAGGAACCCTCTTCCCGGTGCTCTGGCCCTCAACATCACCAGGGTCATCTCTTCTAATCTTATACCGCAATGCACCACACACCGGGCATGTGTTCAAATCCTCGTACGCACCGCGGTAGAGGATGCAGTCATTAGGGCATGCATGTATCTTCTGCACCTCCAATCCTAGAGGGCATAGAACCTTCTTTGCTTCGTACGTACTGCCGGGCAATTCGTTATCCTTTTGAAGCTTCTTCTTCATTATTTTAAGTAGCGAACTAAATCCCTTGTCAGATACACCATTGTCTGCCTTCCATTGCAGCAATTCCAGTGTGGTACCGAGCTTTCTGTTGTCATCTTCGCAATTTGGGTACAACCCTTTTTTGTGATCCTCTAACATGCAATAGAACTTCAACTTCTCCCTTTCACTTTCGCATTCTCTCTGTGCATCAACAATGACCCGGCGAAGATCATCATCGGGCACATCGTCTGGTTCCTCTTGATCTTCAGCTTCCCCCATTGCAGCATCACCGTATTCAGGGGGCGGGTAGTTGTCATCATCCTCTTCTTCTTCGTTGTCTTCCATCATAACCCCTCTTTTTCCGTGCTTGGTCCAAACATTATAGCGTGGCATAAAACCCTTCTCAAGCAGGTGGAAGTGAAGGGTTTTAGAGTTGGAGAAAGCCTTCGTATTCTCACAGACAGTACATGGACAATGCATAAAACCATTCTGCTTGTTTGCCTCAGCCGCTTCGAGAAAATTATGCAGGCCCTTAATATACTCGGAGGTGCGTCGGTCACCGTACATCCAGTGCCGGTTCATCTGCGTGCGTTATATAGTTCTCATTATTGAACAACATATAACTCTCTAGAGCATCTAATTAAATCATACAAGTAATAACTATCTAGAACAACATATAACCAAAACCATCGCACTATATAATAACAAACAATAATAAAAGTAAGAAAGTTACACAAGTATCTATCTAAATCATACAAGTAAGAACTTTTTTCTTTTAGAAAGAAGATAAGAAGAAGAGGCTAACCACGGTGGTGCCGGCGCCGAGATGGGCGTGGGCAATCGACAGCGGTGAGGAAGGGGACGGGACAGGACGGACCGCCAACCTAGACAAATCTTGAGGAAAATGGAGCTTGGACAAGGAGCTTCCAGAGGAGAAAGCTTAAGTATGGCTCGGGCATTTCATCGAACACCTCATGTGCATAGGAGGTGAGCTAGAGCACCACAAAGCTCTCCCCTCACCGCCCAGAAAAACAGAGCAGTGTGGAGTGCTCTGCTCGCTGGCGAGGGGGGTATATATAGGCATCTCATTGGTCCCGGTTCGTGGCTGGAACCGGGACTAAAGGACCCCCTTTGGTCCCGGTTCCAGCCACGAACCGGGACCAATGGTTGTGGGCCACGAGCGAGGCACATTGGTCCCGGTTCGTGTCTGGAACCGGGACTAAAGGGTCCAGACGAACCGGGACCAATGCCCCACGAGGCCCGGCCGGCCCCCTGGCCTCACGAACCGGGACCGTTGCCCCCATTGGTCCCGGTTCGTGACTGAACCGGGACTAATGGGCTGGCCCGGCCTGGACCAAAGCCCTGTTTTCTACTAGTGGCAGCGGCAGTTGTTCTCGAATGACCAGCAGCAGAGTTTCCAGGTATTCCGCACTCCCGTCCAGAATCTGGCGGCGGCCACTCGGATAGCAGATTCCATTGAGCCGTCCCGATCCGAGGCGGGAGACGATCTTCAGCAGATCCGGGCCTTGCTCAAGGCGGCTGAGGAGCAAAATTCGGCAGTATCCCAGTCGCGCAACCGGATTCACAGAAGATCCGTAAGGGCTGACACCGTTCAGTCGGCCCACAGCCCAGTGTCCCCAAGGAGAAATAGACACTCGCCTCCGCGGCGAAACGACCAAGACCGCCACCGAGACCAGTACTCGGGGCAGGATCGCAGTCAGAATACGCCTCCGCGGCGTCAGGATGATCGTCGCCGCATGCAGTCGCCCCCTCCGCGGGATGGCTCGTACGCGCCCCGGCCGTACGACGCCAGGCGTCCTTACGGCAACGATCGGAGGGCCAGCCCTCCCGTCATGGTGACGGTTATCGCCAGAGAGAGCCAGTCGACTACCGCGACCCGTAGTTCAACGCGAGATACGTTCTTGCTCAGAACCTGGTCGACAGAGGCAGAGCTCTGAGAGAGAACTTGGACAGAGATCGTCCGAGTGGAAGTGGAGCCTTCATCTCCGGGCCCGAGTGTTTCAGCAGGGCCATCCGGGCCGCTGAGATCCCGCCTAACTTCAGATTGGCAGCTGGAGTAAGCAAGTTCACCGGTGAGTCCAAGCCAGAAACTTGGTTAGAGGATTAGCGAGTGGCTGTGCAGATTGGTGGAGGAAATGACTACGTGGCTATGAAGCATTTGCCTTTGATGCTGGAAGGGTCAGCCCGTGCCTGGCTCAACCAGCTCACTCCAGCCAGCATATACTGCTGGGAAAATTTGGCCCGAGTGTTCATCAAAACATTCAAGGGCACGTGCAAGCGACTGGCTGGATTGACTGAGTTGCAGCACTGCGTGCAAAAACCGAATGAAACATTGAGAGAGTACATCCAGCGGTGGACAACCTTGCATCACGTGGTGGAGAACGTCACAGAGCATCAAGTCGTCTGCGCTTTCAAGGCAGGAGTCAGATATCGGGAGCTCATCCTGAAATTTGGTCGGTCGGGATCCTTGACCATGAGCCGAATGATGGAGATTGCCACTCGGTCGCAAACGGAGAAGAGGAAGACCGTCTCCGCAACGGCAAAGGGAAAACCAGCGAGCCCAACCCTGGAAACAGTAATCTCAATCGGAAGCCGAAGCGCAAGGCTGATGGTTCGACTCAGGCCGAGGCTGCCGCTCTGGCCAGCCAAGCCAAGAACAAGGGGAAGGCTAAGGAAAAATGGATCCTGAAGAAAAAGAGAGATCAGTCGGGCCAAGATGTCCTCGATTCGCCGTGTCACATCCATACCAGGAAGGATGAAGAGGGCAATCTGATATTGCCCAAGCATACCACTCGATAGTGCAGACTGTTGATTCAGCAGTTCCGAGAGGGCCCGTCGAGTGAGAAGAGCCCAGAAGACGCTGATGATGGAGACAAAGACGAACCTTTTCCCAGTGTCAATGCAACCCTGATGATCTTTGCAGATGTAGAGAGCAGGAGCCGGTTGAAAGTTATCAATCGAGAAGTGAACATGGCCATGCCGGCGACGACAAAGTTTCTGAACTGGTCGAAGACTCCGATCACCTTTGATCAGTCGGACCACCCAGCCTACATAGCCACCCCTGGGCGGCAAGCACTGGTGGTAGATCCAGTCGTGGGAGGCGTCCGATTGCGCAAGGTCCTCATAGACGGTGGAAGCGGACTGAACATACTGTACGCTGATACTCTGCAAGCGATGGGCATTCCGATGTCCCGACTCAGCGAGAGCAGCATGCAGTTCCACGGAGTTATCCCCGGCAAGAAAGCAAAGTCACTCGGGCAGTTCGCCCTGGATGTGGTCTTTGGAGACGACAAGAACTTTCGGAAGGAAAGGCTGACCTTCGAAGTGGTCGACTTCCGCAGCGCCAACCATGTCATCCTTGGTCGGCCGGTTTACGCACGTTTCATGGCCCGTCCATGTTATGTGTATCTCAAGCTGAAGATGCCCGGCCCCAAAGGTGTAATCACAGTCACTGGCAGTCGACAGCGCGCGGAGGAGTGTTTGCAGCAAGGGTCCAAGATAGCTGATGAGCAGATGGCCATGGTAGAACTGGAGGAATACAAGAAAAATGCCGATCCGAGTGATCTGCTACGCTCCAAGAAGCCGGCTGCAGAATCTGCGTTTCAGTCGGCCGGCGACACGAAGCCTGTGCACATCCACCCGGAAGATCCCAATGCTGCTCCCACCAACATATCAACAACACTCGACAGCAAATAGGAAGAAGCGCTCATCCAGTTCTTCCGTGAGAACTGGGACATCTTCGCATGGAAACCGTCCGACATGCCAGGTGTACCCAGGGAGCTGGCTGAGCACCGTTTGCGAGTCGACCCAAAGGCGAAACCTGTGAAGCAGCATCTCCGTCGCTCTGCTACACAGAAGAGGAAGGCCATTGGCAAAGAAGTTGCTCGGCTCCTGGCAGCCGAGTTCATCCGTGAGGTGTACCACTCCGAGTGGCTCGCCAACGTCGTCATGGTCCCTAAGAAGGACAAGTCTCTCCAAATGTGCATTGATTTTAAGCACATTAATCGGGTCTGCCCCAAGGATCATTTCCCGCTCCCCCACATAGATCAAATTGTAGATTCCACCGCGGGTTATGAGCGACTGTCTTTTCTAGATGCGTACTCCGGGTACCACCAGATCGGACTGTATGGGCCAGATGAAATGAAAACAGCCTTTATCACCCCATTCGGGTGTTTCTACTATATCACCATGCCTTTCGGTCTTAAAAACGCTGATGCCACTTTCATGCGCATGGTGCAGAAGTGTTTGCAAAAACAGATCAGTCGGAACATCGAGGCATACATGGATGACATAGTGGTCAAGTCCTGAAAAGGTTCCGACTTACTGGCTGACTTAGCTGAAACTTTCGCAAATTTGCGGAAGTATGATATCAAGCTGAATCCAGCAAAGTGCACTTTCGGAGTTCCTAGGGGCAAGTTACTCAGTTTCCTCGTTTCCAAACGAGGGATAGATGCCAATCCTGAGAAGATCGGGGCGATTGTACGAATGAAATGTCCAGAACGTCTTCATGATGTGCAAAAACTCACTGGTTGCCTCGCAGCTCTGAGCCGATTCATCTCCCGTCTTGGTGAGAAGGCACTGCCCCTGTACCGATTGATGAAGAAATCTGATTCGTTCGAGTGGACTGCTGAAGCACAAGCAGCGTTTGTTGAGCTCAAAGCCCTGCTTTCCACCCAGCCGGTGCTTGCCGCTCCGAACAGCAACGAGCCGTTGCTCTTGTACATTGCGGCCACTGGTCAAGTTGTCAGCACTGTCCTTACAGTCGAGCGAGAAGAACAGGGCAAGGACTACAAAGTTCAGCGCCCAGTCTATTACATCTCTGAAGTTCTGACTCCTTCCAAGCAGAGGTATCCTCATTATCAGCAGCTCGTCTATGGCATCTACCTGACTGCGAAGAAAGTAGCCCATTACTTCCAAGAGCACACTGTGTCAGTCGTCAGCGACGCCCCACTGTCTGAGATCATGAACAATCGGAATGCGACTGGTCGAGTGGCAAAGTGAGCTATCGAGCTTCTGCCCCTGGACATCAAGTTCGAGGCGAAGAAGGCGATCAAGTCCCAAGCATTAGCCGATTTCCTAGCCGAGTGGACTGAACAGCAGCAACCGACTCAGAGCCACCCGGAACACTGGACCATGTTCTTTGACGGTTCCAAGATGCTGAATGGTTCAGGAGCTGGAGTTGTGTTAGTATCTCTGAAGGGCGATCGTCTCAGATATGTTCTGCAGATTCACATCGATTCCTCCAACAATGAAGCCGAGTACGAGGCGCTCCTTTATGGTCTACGTATGGCCATCTCACTCGGCGTCCGGCGCCTGATGGTCTACGGAGACTCGGATCTAGTTGTGAACCAAGTGATGAAGGAGTGGGACATCAGGAGCCCCGCTATGACAGGATACTGCAACGCAGTGAGAAAGTTGGAGAAGAAATTTGAAGGTCTGGAGCTGCATCACGTTCCCCGGGCCAAGAATCAGGAGGCAGATGATCTGGCAAAGATCGGATCCACTCGGAAATCCATACCCAGCAATGTGTGCCTCGAGAATTTACGTTCTCCGACGGTAAAAGAAGATCCCTTCATAGAAGAGCCCCCGCAAGCGGTCAGTCCGACTGATCCGACTGAAGTCGAGGTCCCGGTAGTCATTGATTTGATCATGGAGGTCCTAGCAATCACACCCGAGTGGACAGTGCCTTATATTGCATACCTGCTCAGGCAGGAACTTCTAGAAGATGAAGCTGAAGCCCGCCAGATTGTTCGCAGATCCAAGGCCTTTACAGTGATGGGCAATCAGTTATACAGAAAGAGCGTCACCGGTGTGACTCAGCGTTGCATCTCTCTAGAGGAAGGTCGATTGATTCTGGAAGAGATTCACTCGGGAACTTGTGGACACCACGCGTCCTCTCGGACAATCGTGGCTAAAGCTTACCGAGCCGGTTTCTTCTGGCCACGTGCCAATGAAGCTGCGCAGGAGATAGTCCAACACTGTGCCGGATGCCAGTTCTATGCAAACTTGTCGCACAAGCCTGCGTCTGCTCTGAAGACAATTCCACTCGTCTGGCCGTTTGCGGTCTAGGGACTCGACATGGTGGGACCCCTCCGGACAGGGACGAGTGGATTCACCCACTTGCTGGTTGTAGTCGACAAGTTCGCTAAGTGGATCGAAGCCAAACCCATCAAGAAGCTAGACTCTCATACAGCGGTCAAGTTCATGAAGGAGATAGTCTTCAGATACGGCGTGCCCCACAGCATTATCACTGACAACGGTTCAAACTTCGACTCGGAAGAGTTCAGGACGTTCTGTGCCGCTCAAGGCACCCGAGTCGACTATGCATCTGTGGCGCACCCGCAGTCGAATGGACAAGCTGAGAGAGCAAACGGACTGATTCTGCAGGGGTTAAAGCCACGACTCATGCGCGATTTGGAGCACGCAGCTGGAGCTTGGGTCACCGAGTTGCCGTTAGTTCTTTGGGGCTTGAGGACGACCCCCAATCGGTCTACCAATCGCACTCCCTTCTTCATGGTGTACGGAGCTGAAGCCGTCCTGCCGAGTGACCTGCTCCATAATTCACCCCGAGTGGAACTGTACTCTGAAGCTGAAGCAGAGCAAGCACGGCAAGACGTTGTTGATCTCTTGGAGGATGAAAGGGAGATGGCCCTGATCCGATCGGCCACTTATCAGCAAGACCTAAGACGTTTTCACAGCAGGCACGTCAGGAGTCGGACCTTTCAGGAAGGAGATCTTGTGCTCCGAGTGGATCAGCAGCGACCTCACAAGCTTGCTCCCGCATGGGAAGGTCCCTTTATCGTGTCAAAGGTTCTGCACAACGGAGCATACCACCTGTACAACCTTCAGAAGCAAGTAGACGAGCCCCGTGCTTGGAATGCGGATTTGCTGCGACGATTTTATATTTGATCATGAGATGTAATAAAAGTACTCGAGTGATATTTGGTGAATAAAAACATGACTTTTCCAGTTCCACATTGGGGTCACTCGTATCCATTTTCCGGCTTACAACCCCCAGTGGGTATATGCCGTTCAACTTAGCTGCAAACCAGCTTTTGCCTAAGTCAAAAACGCTACTCCGAGTGAAGAGCATCCCTCTCACTCGGGGGCTTGGCTGCGAACTAGCTTTCGCCCAAGTTAAAAACTCTACTCCGAGTGAAGAGCATCCCTCTCACTCGGGGGCTTGGCTGCGAACCAGATTTCGCCCAAGTTAAAAACGCTACTCCGAGTGAAGAGCATCCCTCTCACTCGGGGGCTTGGCTGCGAACCAGATTTCGCCCAAGTTAAAAACGCTACTCCGAGTGAAGAGCATCCCTCTCACTCGGGGGCTTGGCTGCGAACCAGCTTTCGCCCAAGTTAAAAACGCTACTCCGAGTGAAGAGCATCCCTCTCACTCGAGGGCTTGGCTGCGAACCGGCTTTCGCCCAAGTTAAAAACGCTACTCCGAGTGAGCTTTCGCCCAAGTTAAAAATGCTACTCCGAGTGAAGAGCATCCCTCTCACTCGGGGGCTTGGCTGCAAACCAGCTTTCGTTCAAATTAAAAACGCTACTCCGAGTGAAGAGCATCCCTCTCACTCGGGGGCTTGGCTGCGAACCAGCTTTCGCCCAAGTTAAAAACGCTACTCCGAGTGAAGAGCATCCCTCTCACTCGGGGGCTTGGCTGCGAACCGGCTTTCGCCCAAGTTAAAAACGCTACTCCGAGTGAAGAGCATCCCTCTCACTCGGGGGCTTGGCTGCGAACCAGATTTCGCCCAAGTTAAAAATGCTACTCTGAGTGAAGAGCATCCCTCTCACTCGGGGGCTTGGCTGCGAACCAGCTTTCGCCCAAGTTAAAAACGCTACTCCGAGTGAAGAGCATCCCTCTCACTCGGGGGCTTGGCTGCGAACCAGCTTTCGCCCAAGTTAAAAACGCTACTCCGAGTGAAGAGCATCCCTCTCACTCGGGGGCTTGGCTGCGAACCAGCTTTCGCCCAAGTTAAAAACGCTACTCCGAGTGAAGAGCATCCCTCTCACTCGGGGGCTTGGCTGCGAACCAGATTTCGCCCAAGTTAAAAACGCTACTCTGAGTGAAGAGCCTCCCTCTCACTCGGGGGCTTGGCTGCGAACCAGATTTCGCCCAAGTTAAAAACGCTACTCCGAGTGAAGAGCATCCCTCTCACTCGGGGGCTCGGCTGCGAACCAGCTTTCGCCCAAGTTAAAAACGCTACTCCGAGTGAAGAGCATCCCTCTCACTCGGGAGCTTGGCTGCGAACCAGCTTTCGCCCAAGTTAAAAATCTACTCCGAGTGAAGAGCGTCCCTCTCACTCGGGGGGCTTGGCTGCGAACTTGATTTCGCCCAAGTTAAAAATCTACTTCGAGTGTAGAGCGTCCCTCTCACTCGGAGGCTTAGCTACGAACCAGCTTTCGCCTAAGTTAAAACCCAGTTCAAAAATTCGAAAGACTCGAAGGAAAGCATTTGATTAACTCCAGAAGTTCAAAAGCGAATACGAGTACGCGGGCCCAAAGCCCGAAAGAGTTTAACGATTACAATTCCACTCGGCATACCGAGGTTTATGGGTAGGACTTAAAGTTTTCTCACGCCCCTGTGGGGCTGGCCGGCTCAACGAAGGAATCCAAGTCGATGCCGTCCGCGATCCGAGTGGCCGCTTCGATGAATGTCTCCATGAAGTCCTCGAACTTGAGTTTCTTCGTGCTGGCAACTTGGAGAGTCTTTAGTTTCTCCTCCTTGGCCTCCTTGCAATGCACTCGGACCAGGCACAGCGCCACGTCGGCCCCGCAGCGAGCAGCCGACTTCTTCCACGCTTGCACTCAGCTGGGAATGTTGTTGAGACGAGGCATCATGGCTTCCAGGTCGGTGTCGAAGGCGTCTTCGGGCCATAGCTCCTTGTCGATTCTGCCGAGTGCACCCCGCAGACGAATGATGTAACCTTGGACGTCTTCGATGCGAGATTCCACCCGCAGGACACCTAGCGCGGCCTTGTCACCAACGAGCGACCTGGAAGGATCCAGATCCCTCTCAATTCTATCAGTTTCCAGCTCGAAGTCTCGGCAGTACTCTGCTGACAAGAAAAGAGGAGGGTTGAAAGTCAGAATGCATGAAGTTCACTCGGATGTTATAGGTTACCTGCAAGCTTGGTGTACATTTCCTCAGTGAACTCTTCTATGTATCTCTCCAAAGCGTTCTTCTTCTCAATCAGCTGGGCGACCTTCTCGTTCAGAGTCTTCTTCTCTTTCTCGTAGGCTTCCGCCTGGGCCTTGAGCTTGCTCTCCCACTCGGTTTGCTGCTTCTTGAGCTCGAGTACCTCTTTCTTCAGTGATGTGTTCTGTGCTTCAAGCTTCCCGAGTGAGGCCAGCTTCTCTTCGGCGGCCTTGGTCTTTTCTTTCGCCACTTGCTGTGCTCCCGCCAGCTCGCTGTCCTTACTCTCGAGTGCCTGCTTCATAGTTTCTAAAGAAACAGAGGTTCTGAGCCGCACTTGGAGTCGATGGTTTTCACTACGCACATCTGTTCGAGTGAAGTCACTCGGTTCAAAGAACGGAGAGAGATGAAAGCGGAATGCTCAGTGACTGAGGCATAGCTCCCATGGTCCTGAGCTCTGCTTGAGCGCGCGCTGTGTTCCTCCTCTCCACCTCCAAATCCACTCGGAGCTGAGTTGTCTCCTTCTCCAGTGCCACGTACTGAGTCCCAAGCTCGCAAATTTTCTGAAATACAAGAGAGAACAGTTAATGTCAAGAAATATCCTGAAGTGCCCTTCGACAGGGAGGAACAAGCTTGACCAGTATCAAATTCTAAGTTCTAAGACTCCCGCTGACTGCCCACAGTCGACGGCAGTCTCGGGGACTACACCCAGTGGGTGCACTCAGCGTGCCCCCACTGGAATGGTATCCACTCGGAACGGTCCGCCCGATCCGAGTGATGGCCAAACACAAAAAAAACAAGACAAAAGGTTCCGAGTGCCCAGAGACCGACGCTCCTGGAAGGAACAAGCTTGACCAGTATCATATCCTGAAGTACCCTTCGACAGGGAGGAACAAGCTTGACCAGTATCAAATTCTAAGTTCTAAGACTCCCGCCGACTGCCTATGGAGCAACTATCTGCAATAGTGTCCCATTGACCAAAGCCATCTTGGAACCATACTAAGTTCATGAATGAACTATATGATTCAACATCTTCTTTGTCTCTTCCAAAACGTCAACATACTTAGCCATTGTTATAGAATTCGCCACAGTAACCTGTTTGGAACAATTTCCAACTACCGTGCCACCATATTGTGTATTACACAAAACCCTTAACTTAAATCGAAAATCGCTTGGAGCATTGATGAAGACTGTATCGATGTAACCTTTTACAACAAAATCTTCATAATCTCCGCTTGCGAGAAAACATGTCATCAGTGCTACTCTAGTACTCAATGACATCTTTCACTGTTGTCCCATGATCAGTACTTTGATCACTTTGGTATCTATACTCGCAACTGCTAGGGAGTACTGGACATATCTGGTTGTTTTACATACCATGGAATACATGATTAATCCAAACACAAGATTGTGTGGAATCTTCATCATGTATTTTGCTCATCAGTGTTTTAAGACACCGAGTCTTGCAAAACTCTTTCCATGTGACTTCGGCAAGAATCACTCCTTGGCGTTCTTATGCTAAACTGTTTTAGCATCTTGTCAATATGTATTTTTGGCTTAGCCTACTAGGCAATTTTATCTCCATCGATAATTATGCCTAATGTCAAGGCTACCTAGCCCAAGCACTTCATGAAATAAACTATTTTCAATGAAGTCCTAATTCGTGTCAAGAAATTTATATTATTTCCAGTTAACAATGTGTCAAGCACACAAGGTTTTTAGAAATTTTATTATGCTCCCACTTACTTTCTTGTAACCATAAGCATCTTCGTTATCCATTGATGAAATAAAACTCTTTTGACCATTTCATCAAAAACGAAGATTCCAACTCCATTTTGCTCTCTTCTGTCCATTGCTGGAACTCTGAAGTTTGCATACTCACTAGCATCCTCTGGATTGACAAAACACCTTGGACTATATCACATGCAAGTCCTACGTAGCATTTCCATCTCACGGAAATCCTTTTGGCATCCATGTATCATATCTCATGATTGAAATATGTATCAATTGCTAGTTTAACCCGAACCGACTTTAAGCATCGCTACGGTGAGACAACCTCATCGTAGTCAACTCCTTGAACTTGTTTATTTCAACAAGTCGAGCTTTATGGATAAAAAAATTATCCACATCAGTTTATAGTTCCATTAATGTTCATTAGACTCTAAGTCTTCCGAAGGGTTCATCCAGATTTAATCTTGAATCATTTATATGGAAACTATCTCGGATTGTATTGGCATTTAGCCAATTCCAGAGTCAGGGCCCATCAACGCTTCCTTGATTATCGTAGGTATACTGTTGTCCAACAACAATATCTCGTTTGCGCACCTGAGAGGTTTGCACAAGTTTTGTCTACGTGGTTTAGCTGCAAGTTCGACTGAAGTCCATATATTTTATTATAGAGGCTTCCGTATCAGTCGCAGGAGGAAACTTTGGAATTGTTTCCGCGGTTTCTTTCCTTTGTCATGATAACGAAGATACTGTTATCTCATCGAGTTGCACTGTCCTCCCACTCACCTTTTTGCAAGAAACATTTTCTTTCAAAATCATACCGTTCTTTGTGGCAAACTTTTGCCTCGGTATAGTGAGGGAGGAATACCCAATAATTTGGGATAACCTACAAAGTAGCACTTGTCTGATTTGGAATAGGTTTGTAAATATTTTACACAATCTCCATATTCCAAATGTTAAGAAAAGACATAACATGGTTGGGGTTACCATACCATGGCGTTATTTCAACAGATCCGATAGCGCTCTTTTCAGTGTAAAAGCCGCAGTCTCTAAAGCATTACTTTAAAAGGGATAATGGCAAATTGATTTATGTCATCTTTGATCTTACCATGTCATAAATGGTTTGATTACATCTTCACGGACATTCCACTCACAGTGGTGCTCCGGGAGGTGTAAGTTATGAAACTCTTTTCACAACTCATCAGACATTCGCTAAACTTGTAACTCAAAATTTCTTTCCGCAATCCAATTGCAGAAACATAATTTTCTTGTTACAATAATTTATTCTTCATTTTGAAAACCTTTTGAATAATTTCAAAAGATCCAGATTTACGTCTCATCAAGTAAATATCCATATATCTACTTGAGTCATTTCAGAAGATAGACAAATCCACTGCCAGCAACAACACTTATCGGACTACACACATCATGATGTATGATCACCAATAAGTTCTTTTGCTCGTTCCTTATGGCATGTGAACAGTATTTTAGTCACTTCACTTTTCAGAGGAAAGTTGCAACTGTCAGATAATTCATAATCAAACGACTTCAAAATCCATCATTATGGAATTTCTCCATGTGGGTTTCTTCAATGTGACCAAATGCAGTGCCACACATGTGTGGTATTCTTTTAGTCTTGCGACATTTAGCGTCAATGTTATGGATGTATCATATTACCATCAATATTCATAACATACATCCCATCCATGATGGAAGTATGGCCCTTATGTTATTCATAATACTGAACAACAATTGTTCTTTTATGAACAACACTCTTTCAACAAACATTATGCAAATGGGCTAGAGTGTATAAAACTCTAAAATGAATTATGAAAGTAAATACAGAGGTAATGTATTATTATTAATATTCATAACATACATCTCATTCATAATGAAAGTATGGCCCTTATGTTATTCATAACACCGAACATCAAAAGTTCTCTTATGAACAACCTTCTTGCAAGATACCTTATGCAATGGGCTAGAGTATATGAAACTCCAAAAATGAATTATAAAAATAAATACATAGGTAATACACCGATGGAAGGTATAGTAACATTTACTATGTTCCCAGCGCGTATCTAAACCTCATTCTCGGCAAGTCTTTTAGGCCATAGTAGTTCTTGCATCGAGTCGCAACGGAATGCAATCGAGCGGGTATCTCTATGATCAACTCACAATACCCAAGAATCAGTGATTAACATGTTTAATCATAATTCCCAAGAACTATTTCTTTGACCAGCCTTCTATACATCAATAGCTTGTATGACATTCATACATGAGCTGGATATTCCAGTCTTCTCTCTTTTTGCCTTTATACTTCTAACAGTTTTACTTTTAGTATTTCTCCTACTCTCAGAAGAAGCACCCAACCTTTAAGAGTGGCGTTAGCCCGGACTTCCTAGGCGTGTAAGTCACACTAACACCCTTTGGACATTTCCTTTCTCTTTAAGTTGTTGTTTTATTCACCTTCATTTCATGACAGGCGTTCTTATGGATCCCTCTTGTATTAGTCTAATGCATAGTAAACACTTTTACTAATAGTTTGCAAACAAACATTGCTTTGGATATTTCATATCTTTTAGCCTTTGTTTGTATCTGAAAATATTTTTCAGTTCCATGAATATCATATAACTATCCCAAACTTTTGAAGTTCGGGTCTCATGGAAGCAAACGCTTTGCACTTGACCATAACGGAATTCTAGCTTTTCGATCGAAGGACGAGAGTCACATCATCCATAGCATTAGCGGGAGAATACCAAAAGCATGCGATAGGACAAAGTCCTTCTCGGCACTCTTGAGGACAATCCTCACATTACGTTACCAACCGTAAAGTTTTAACCAGATATTTAACAGCTTATTCAATTTCAACAGGGAAGGTGGAAACGCGAGCCATTCTTCTATAACTATTATGCATATAACACTTAGAAAAGGTTCATAATTAATTGCACAGAGAATTAAACAAGTTAATTCTATAGTGCGCTCCCACTCAAATCAATATCTCTCATAATTGACTATGAGTGATACAAGACCCAAATTTCAATTCAACGCCAAGGATGCATCCATCTCAAGTGACGATAATTTCATTTGGTAGGCCAACTTGCCAATCACATCTCTATGTGACTCTTGTTCATCTTTCTATGGGCGTGTTCCGAGCTCAGGACGATCCTCCGGAACGTCAAGACAACCAAGTGATCTTGCTGCGAGGTCTCAACTCACCCGCCTCACACTTCTCTAATCGTCCGTACCCATGCATCCATGTGATACCCCGAAGAGATAGGTGCCGTGACGGTGCTACACTTGGGAGAACACTAACTACTTGATATTTTTAGTGAGAGATCACCCTAATAAAAAGCGACTACCGCGCAATCAAGAAGGGTGCATCAAAGGGACAAACATCTCAGGCAATTCATAATAGCATGATATGGTATAGCCCTTTCTGACGGAGAAGTCTTTTATTTCTTCGTCTTCGGCATTCACGTCGGTGTTCACCTTTGCGAAGATTACCACCACCTTGTCGATGCACCAGATAATATTGATATCGCTATAGCTAATAAAATAAGTGCATTACTTAAGGTTGACACGCAGGTCATTAAAGTGACAATCATATGGCTCCAGCCATCATGCCGAATCATGACACGCAGGTCATGTTAATTTTACATCATATAGTCATCTCATACATAATGAAATTAATATGAGAACTGCTATACCACATCACATGCACATCTCATGTCATCCTGCAAAACCAAGTTAGACGCCACTAATCGGTTTATGCAAAATTTTATTTTACGTGGCTTCTAAGTTTTCGAAACAAACCGAAGCTACCAACGTTCACCATCACGTATGATTATTCAAGTCGCTAGATTAACTTTGCGGGGTGTATGAAACACGAGATAATAAAATCTCGAGCCCCATACTGAACTTCGTCATACGCATGACCCCCATGCAGATCATATTTGCATTGCCCTTTTGTCTGCGAAATTTCATCTTTCTTTTAACTATGGTGGAATTCAATGAACTATTAGCACTTCGTTGATCAATCAGGATCGCGGATTGCCAGAACTTTGAAACTCCACCATGCCGTTATCAAGATCAGAAATGCGCAAATTTCAGGGAAGCAACAAGAACATCGGGTAATAGATTTCATCTGCTACCCGCACAAATAATTTTCAGTAATAGAACTCATCTACTACAAATTATATTGTGCAACACCCATACATCTCTATGTATTCTAGATCGTAACCGGCATCTACGGATAGCACGGCTCAAGATGCCACTAATGGGGAACGCAGCAGAAAACAAAAAAATTCGGTACAGCGAGCATGCCCAGGATCACTATGGAGATGCATACCAGGTTTGATCTGATCATTACCGACTCGTAACGCAGCAGAATTAGAGTCGATGTAGATCGTCGGTGCAGATCCCCGCAGCTAGGATTTACAACCTCCCAACTGCGAGGATGTACTCCCTCGTCAGTCCCTCGAACAGCCCTTCGGGAGGTGGTCGGACAGTCCCTTGGACGGTGTCACGGACATCCCTTCGGGAGGCACTCATAGAAACTCGGACGGTCAGTCGGACAGCCCTTCGGGAAGAACTCTCGAACAGCCCCTCGGGCAAAAAGATCAAACCTACGACCTCTCTACGGGGTTGCACACATACGGTGTCATCTATCCGGCAGGGCTTCGCCGTCCAGAACTAGTTCCCACCGGAACCCAGACAGCCTTTCGACTCTACGAAACTATTTTGCGGGGAGGGAGAGAGAAGGCCAGATCATGCATGGCATTTGTATGTGAGAAAGAGTGAGTGTGGAGAGTGCCTCTCCACCTCTATTTATAGGAAAACCCAAGGGGTAGGGTGGCTCTCATCCATTCATGTCATCCCTAAGATATTTTGGGACAAAACCCAAAAAGGTGGCTTTCCATAAAGTAACCATAAAGTGATTTTCACTATTCACGGAAACATTTTTCCGCGACCATTAAATATGAAAATATTTCTGTAGGTCTTAGAACATTTCCAATACCCACTAAAATAATTTTGGATGTATTCTGAAACAATTCCAGATTAGTGATTTTCATCTGCGAAAAGCAACCAAAACGGTTCCGGTAGCTCCGGAACATTTCCGGGTTTTTTCTCCGAAAAAATCCCAGAAGTTCCCAGAACAATTCTGGCACCCTCCAAGAATTTCCAGGCGTGTGCCGAAACCAATTTGACTTAATGGTATACCCCGAAACAACTTTTCAGTTTTACCGAAACTCTTCCGGTGTTCTCTCTCCGGAACTCTTTCGTTGTCTCCGAAACTTTTCCGGTGACTTTCTCTCAGACTCCCTGTCTAGCATTCAGCAGATAGATGATCCTTAAGCGTGACCCTATAGGTTCGGTGAAGTATAGACATGACCGGAACACTTTCCGATCAATGATCAACATCGGAGCCGTGGACACCCATATTGACCCCTATACCCACATGAATAAATATTCGAGTGAACCTCCAGTTGCCATGTGCTATTCCTGTTGCTTCGCGATATGTTACAAACACCCGAGGTGAGATTTATCGGCATCCCCGTGGATCAACAACTTGTCCACTATGCCAGTTACCTCGTTACCGGTTTTGTTCTCTTTTCTCGTTCCCGTGTTCTGGCATCCCTGTGATCAAATCACAATATCTCTGGCCAGACGATGATGGATACCGTAACACCGAGAGGGCCCAAAGAATATCTCTCCATCGTCGGAGGAGCAAATCCCAATCTTGAGCTATCAAGTCTCTTGACATACTTTTCCATGAACCCGTAAGCCGCCGTAATAGCCACCCATTTATGGATGACGTTTAACAAACCCCAAAGTTCATGAAGCAAGCATGAAGAAACTCGATACTCTCATGGTCTAAGGAATTATGCAAACGTTAACTTTCTCTATGTTATTAACCATTAACTTGTGATGAATGTATCTCATAGCATAACATCAATCTGGTTGATTCAACACAAGTGTTCTCCTAACATTGTGCCCTCAAAGTTGCCGGCATAGTCATGCCCATGATCAGGAAAACAGAACCATTATGCAACACTTGAGCTAGTCTTAGAGGCCAGACTAGGAATACATTTTACCGTTTATTATTCCACACGTGCATATGAGTTTCCCTCCAAGCCTCGTGGTTATTGTAGACTCGAGAACCATAGCAGTTATAGCATGGAACATAAACATAATTATGAGCATGGAGATAAATAATAACATTTATTATTGCCTCTAGGGCATTTCTCCTACAAATGACGGATATGAAATTCTACCCAATGGGTATCGATTGGATCCCCAGAACATATGATTGGGAGGCCCGAAAAAATAACAACTTAATCCCACCTCGTGGGATACTCCCCCCCCCCTCCCGATAACTCACGGCTCCATAGTGGTTCCCCCGATTTGAAACTTCGCGATCATATATTTTTCATGAAAATGGTAATTTTCTGTGAAGTCTACAAACATGCAGGAAAAACAACCAGCGCTTGTCACTGCATTAATAGGTTAGTCCAATAAAATGTTATAAGGTGCCAAAACTATGTAATATTGGTATAAAAGTAGCATGAACATAGCAAAATTATAAATGTAATTTGAGTATTAGTACGTAGTGATGAAGGTCGGGACACGACCACGCAGGGCACCTCCACCATGCCCAACACGTCGTGGAGATCTGTCTTGAACAAGCTCTGGCAAACATGGAGGGAAATGTGCGAGCACATGTTGAACATCGTCCAGGTAAACTCATGCATTGTTGCTGGCATCAGCACTTTTTGAACTTATTCATAACTCAACTTTATTAACATTGATGATGAACATAATGTAGAAATTTTATATCAATGCCTCTGATAATGTGCCAGGATATGCAAAGATAAAGCATGGCGTATATGAAAATGAATAACGATGAATGTGACATAAACATCATATCAACTATGTATGAACCTGCAAAGCAAAATGATTTTGAAGGATCAAATTCCCACTCATGTAATGGCCCCACCGCATGGGGGCTAGGCCCCCCGTGGTGGCTCCATGTTGATTTCCCTAATGATCATATTTTATATTACTATCCATGAAACGATATTTTCTACAAAGTGTAAAAACACGAAGAACAATAGCAACTGACAATTTACACTAAATTAGTGGGTGAATCTAAAAAAGTATAGAAAGGTACCAAACTAAGTAATAGTAATATAAGTAACATGAACGTAGCAAAAATTATAGGTATATTTGAGCCTTATCAGTATGCGATGGCGGAGGTCGGGCCAAGACGAAGGGAAATGTATAACCGCATGTTGAAGAGCATCTGACTGGACTCCTGTACCGCCATAGGCATTTTCTAAAGTACTGAAACACCGAAACAAAATCATTCCATTCCATCTAATTACCCTTACCAAACATAGGAACAGAACCGGCCCATTCTAATGAAATGGAACCATGACATTCCATTTCACTTTGTTTCCGAACTAAACACACCCTTACTGACTATATGTAAATTCTTAGAAAAGTTGTATCATATGTAATATGCATCTTTTTATACTAATGTACGGGCAGCTTTGCCTTATATCCAAAAGTAAAGCATGTAGCCAATGCATGCGTTTCTTTTGGTCACCGCCCAGAGAATTAATAGGAGGATGAGGCAGTGAATTAACAGCTCGTGTGCTCTCGTTGGTCAGAGCATCTACATCTGGACTCCTCAAACGCCCCTCATACGTTCGAATGGACAGCTCGGTCAGTGACCAGTCACAAAATCACGATTCAGTCGCACCCCTCATATCGGCACCGCCCGGCCTGACCGACACCCCTCGTATCTAGCCCATATTCAGGGCAGATATGGGGAGGCCCGGATGCACCTTGCGCATCTGTCACATCTGATCTGGCCCACATTGGTCCACCCTGACCCACATATATTCGTCCCTTTCCACATCCCAGACGAAATTCTAGCCACTCGACTCCCCGCCCCAAACTCCTTTCCGACAATCACCGGCCTTCTCTGACATGGCGGGCAGTGGATCTGACTCGAGATCTCCCGATCCGTCGACTGGGACCTCGTCCCATGCGGAGATGGGGAGATAGCCGTCCGCATGACTATTCGCCACTCCCGGGAGGAGTGCGCCCGACCGTCGTCGAAGTCAATCCGGTGGGACTCCATTGCGTCCGCGTGAATGGCATTTGGATCCATCGTTGCTGGTGGCTCGAGGCATATGACCACGGCCTTGCCAGACGCGGCAACCACCGTCTAGCGCCGCAACTCCGAGGTGGCGGTGCAACCCCTTCGGTGGCACCTCGTTTGCGCAGAGTCAGTCTCTGAGTCGGAGGTCAACGCCAGCATGCCTCACGGCCCATCCACTGTGTGTGGCTTGCATGAAGGAGTTTGATGGCATGCTGATGAAGTAGTCGGGCGCTATGTGCACTACTAGGGAAAACCCTAGCAGTAGCGCGGGTTTCTGGCCTAGCAGTAGCGCGGGTACTGGCGCTACTGCTAGGGCGCTACAGCTAAACTTTAGCAGTAGCGCGGGTTTAACCACCGCTACTGCTAACGATATGTAGTAGTAGCGCGTTTCCCTAAACAGCGTTACAGAAAATAGCTGCAGCACGCACGGACATGTACGCGCTACCGCTAAAGCCTCGCTGCTGCTATGCGTAGGCCCCGCGCTACTGCTATTTTTTCTATTTTTTTTTCTGCAGCGTTTTTCATTTCTATTTGTACAGGTTTTATACACAGAATAAAATCATCATATCATACACATACAAATAGTCTCATCAAATCATGTCATCATCATCCAACACAAATGATGTCTCTCATCATCATCGATCTCGAAATAGCGATACAAGTTATGATATGTCTCGAATATACACATGTTTCATCATCCATCTATATCATGATATAGAAGAGAAGAGCTATGACTATGAGCAAGAGCGGAATTATGCAGTACATGAGGCGCCGGTTCTGATTCCTCTCTCGCGCTAGCGTGAACCTCAAGTAACTAGCTTCCGCTTCTTGTCTGTTATCGAACCCTTTCTGGCTGCCGCCCGAGAACCCTGACACTCTGGCCACTCATCGTAAACTCCCGGACCCTCCCTATGTACACGGCATAGCACTTCTTCGCCATCCAGGACCTATGTACCTGTTAGAGATGCATGCATCTTAATCAAGCAAATTCAACGATATATAATATGCAACATAATATACTTGAGCAACACGAAGAGAAAGAGTTAGCAAAAATATGCAACATATAGTAAACATAATCAACGCAGGTTCATCGTACCCAAACTAATTAACTAGATGTACGCAGGTTCATCATACCCAAACTAATTAACTACCGTTACGCAAGTTCAGCGGGACCGTTTAAATAAAGTATTAATTCAACCGACACATCATCATCGGCATCGTGAATCACTACAAGTTCCATCCATCCATATCTGGGAGGATGCACCCTAGCTTGGTGAACGGCGCCAGGTCCTGACGTTGCATGCCTATGCAAGTTCTGACGTCAGCTCACGATATAGGGCCGTGGTAGAACATCCCCTCCTCTTCAATGACATCTTTAATGATGATCGATGCAATGTCCCTCTGGATGCGAAAGAAGTCATCTCTGAGCTTATAGTCCGGTTCGGCTCCTAAATCTTGTGCCCATTGACGGATATGGTCATCGTTTTTGGTTGTCATGCGAGGACGTTGGTGGTCCCTTCTGAACTCCATCATGAGATGGAGGACGTAGAATCCATCATTGTGGCTTCCTGCCGGTTGATGGACCGAGCATAACGTAGTTTTATGCGAGAAACTCGGCGCGCCCTTCCTTTGTTTCCTGATCTCGATGTGGCCACCCATCATGCTGAAGCCATTGAGAGCACTATCCAGAATATTCATTATGTGGGTGTAGTCTTTCTTCTCGAAGTTTCTGGACGAGTCGAAATACACGGCGTGGGAGACTCGCGGGAAAAGAACGATAAGGACGGCGCGCCCGTTGCTGTGGAAAATAAAGACACCTCAAATTAGCCACCATATGAGCGAAGGAATGATTGAAATGTACGAAAGGGTTTTCCGGCAATGACTTACATTGGATGATAAGGCAGGAGAACCGTATCCTTGTCCTTATTCATTATCATGAAGTTCTCGATGTACTGCCTAGCAGCTTGACATTCAAATTCACCGAGACACAAGGACTCATGCATGTAGTATGGATCCGCAACCGAGATTTGATCGATTTGGTCTCTCCTGATGATGAAGTTCATATGTAGCACAAAAAGGCGGACGATCATAAGATCGAGCCGCCTCGTGAGAAACATGTTAAATATGTGATCAAACCGCAGGAAGAACACATCCGTGGGGAGTGTGTCGACGTAGCACTTGGCCTGAGGCACACGAACCGCATAAAGCGGGTATCCTGGAGCCTTCTAGGCGAGAAGGCTTTTCTCTGTCGACAGCACATGGTCGTGCAGTCTCCCGTGATCCCCTGATATGCCCTCTAGCAGTTTCGGCGGTAGGATCGGCTGGCCCGTGACATGGAACATCGCCGCACCTTTGACCGGTACACGGTCTTCAAAATCGGTCGGCAGAGCCGACTGGCTGCTAGAAGCTTTGGCGGCAGCAGAGCCTCTCTTCTGCGGTCTCTTCCTCTGCTTCTTCTTGGGTTGAGGTAGTGAGCCTTCCAGGCCCTGTCTGACCCCGCAACCAATGTGTTCGGGCTAAGCATTGCATGACCCTTGGCTACTTGACCGTGGGTTGAGGCGGCATCTGGAGGCGTCTCCTGTGAGGATTGCATGAAGAAAGACTTCTTGCAATCAACCCTACGACGTTCCTGCTCCGGCACATCATCCAACTCCTCATCCACATGCTCATAGCCCGAGTCACATTGCTGACTCATCATTTGTCTGTCGTCATAGGTGCCGGTATTAAGGAACCGGAGAGGGTCCTCCTCCTCCATCTCATCATCCATTCCTTGTTCCATGGGGGCGACTACATCATCCACTATTGGACTCCCTTCCTCGCGTCGTCCGCCGCTCTCACCCGGCACGAGAGGCGCTGGTAATTGCGTAGGCGGGGTGGTAGTGTTCATACCTTGCTGATGTGTGGTCATTGGTGTGCTCTCGGCCGCCTCCAAATGAAGAAGATTCTTCGGCCACAGCAGCATCCAACCCTTGCATTCTCCAAGTCGCATCGGGGTCTCGTCCTCCTCTCCCCTGAGCCGTACTGGAGGAGTCAAATCCTCGTGGCCCGCTTTCACACTCGACAAGGTAACCCTGAAGGTGCCAACGGGGATCGGCTGGCCGTGGAACGTGAGTTCCAAGGGCTTCGTTATCACTGCCTTTCCCACGTCCACCTTTTGGCCATTGATCATGTAGAGTACGGTGCACGGGGTTTCGTCGGCCTGCGAAGACATGTCTGCGGCGTAAGACATCTGAAAGGCAACGAAAAACGGAAGATTATAGATATGTTGGTGCGACGTGTAATTACCGTGAGGGCGTCGAGGTCAGCCAAAGACGAAGGCCCGCCTAGCACGCCAGAGACAGAGGACGGGATGCTATGAGCGGGTGCAGGAGCAGGCGCGGGTGCAGGAGCAGGTGCGGTTGCGAGAGCAGGTGATAATGGTGCGATGTTCACCGACTTGCTCCCGACGAAGCTGGGCATGGGAAAATCCTGTGCCGTCTTGTATGAATTTTGCTTTGTCCAGTCGATAATAGCCGGAATCAAGTTAGTAGCGAAATCATTTCTGTAGGCAGCTAAAGCTGCATTGACTGCCTGCTGGACCAACTCATTTCTGGTCGGTTCTGCGGCCTCAGCTGCTTTTTTGTCGGCCTCAGCTGCATTTTTCTCGACCACAAGCTTCACCTTCTCGTCGATGTTCAACTGACTAAACTTCTTTTTCTGCTTTTTGGCCTCCGGGCCCTCGTCGTAGTAGTACTTCCACGTGGCGCCATCTCTGACACCGTGCACATGTCCATATTGCGGCCGCTGGTTGAGAGGGGTGTCCCACTTGGGCCTCATCGACGACTGAGACGATGAGTCGCTTTTGGCCGCAAGCCTGTGTTGCTTCTTCTGCAAAAGGAACGTGAACCGTTTACGAATGTTACTACAATGTGTAGTCGACTTGATCAGAAGCTAAATGTAAGGTGGTAAAAGAATAATTACCAGTAATCTAATCAATTTCCTCGTGATCGTGTCCGTGTACCAAACCTTCTTTTCCTTGTCCCACTTGTACCGGGCCCTGTTGAAGTCACGCTCCTGCGGGTCGGTGAACTCCGCGAAGGGGTCTGGGATCCCCGCGGCTTCACGTTCCGCGTCCTCCTTATCCCATTTGGGCCTCTTGCCAAGGTAGCCACGGCTTCTGAGGCGTTGGTTCCCCGTGTTCCTTTGCTGAAGCCCCTTGTATTTCTCAGACTTAAGCTTGGCTGCCTCGGTAGCGGAAGTGTCCTTGAACTTTTCGAACTCCTCTTCCGTAAGTGTCGGATTGTCCGCCAAAATCTTGGACAGGGGTTCTTTAGCATCAATCGCTCGTTTCACCCTCCCTTTCCAGGCGGCCAAATCGTTGCTGAACATGCCCATGGCGTGGTTGTTAATCTTTTTCATGGCAGCATCATCCCACGGGTGTTCTATGCGGTCATCCCGGCCGGGGAACTGGAATCTCTTGTGCAGCTTCGTTAGGAGCAATTGCTCCATATGTGGTTTACTCCTTAAGTCATTGTCGTTGATGCTCGCGGTTTCCCGTAGGATGCATCTGACTTGGTTGCCGTAGAACTTGTGAGCTTCAACCGGCGCTATTGGCTCGAATTTGTCGGGGTGCATCTCTGTGACCAGCAGTCTTCCGATGCCGAGTTTGTTAGGGCGTCGTGTCCTCTGCTTCTTCTGCTTATTCTTTTCATTACCGGCTTTGGCGCCGGTACCTTCCGCGCCGGTCTCGGTGCCGCCATCGGTGCCGGTGCCATCGGTGTCGATGTCGGCGGCAATACCATCATCTGCTATGACCAGGGCGCCCTGCAAACCTTGTGTTTGCTGACTAGACAAAAAGTCGAGGTAAACATGTTCATGGTCATATTGTATGTCGTCGGCAGCGTGGTCAGAAGCCCCAGTTTCGTCGTTGTTCGACATGTTTCCTACGATTAAGTCTGCTCGTTTAATTCTTAAACTATACTAAAATGAGTAATGACATAAAAAAAGGCCTATGGTTTGCCGGAATGTCGTTTCATTCCCGTTCTAGCAAATCCCGGGCACTCGATATGCCTACTTTCTAGCACAAGTCATGCTGAAATTCATGGGAAATTTCGGCATGACCTTTGCTAAAAAGTGGACATATCGAGCGCCTGAAATTTTCCAGAACAGAAATGAATCAACATTCCGACTAAACATAGGCCACTCGGAGTTTCCCTGCATATAGAAAAATGGCTCTGCTTGCAAATTCAAAATGGATATCATCTGGATGTCAAGATAGCTTCCAATATCACTCAATGGATATCATCATGGTGTACTCAAAGGAGATCATCATGCTAAAATTACAATACAAAAAGTACTAATATTCCACTAAAAAAGCACCTAAAATTCTGTTAACCCCCTCTCACTCACTTACTAATATTCCACTAATATGGCACACTCTCACTCACTTACTAATATTGCACTAGAATTCTGTTAACTAAACACCTAAAATACTTAGAATTCATTTAACAGAAACACCTAAACCTTAGAATTAACTTAACTAAACACCTAAAATACCTAACCATAGAATTAAGTTAACTAAACACCTAAAATACCTAACCCTAGAATTCAGTTAACTAAACACCTAAAATTAAATTAACTAAAACACCTAACCCTAGAATTCAGTATGCTAAAATGACAGAGAGGAGGGGCGGGGACTTACAGCGGTTGTCGGGGGAGACGGCAGCGGGGAGGTGGAGGTCGGGGGAGACGGTGGCGAGGCGGCGACGAGGCTGGTGCACCAGAGGGGGCGACGTCGAGGACTGCAGGGGCACGGCGAGGGCAGGGGCTCCGGTGGCGCTCGAGGGCAGGGGTTCCGGCAGCGCTCGAGGCTGGGGTGCGGCGAGGGCAGGGGATCCGGCGGCGACGAGGGGAGAGACAGAGTTATGCGTGCGAATTGGGGGAGGAATGAGGAGGAAGGGAGCCCGCACGGTGGTTAAGTCAAACATAGCAGTAGCGCGGGATTGGACCCGCACTATAGTTAACTTAGCTGTAGCGCGGGTTTCCCAAACACGCGCTACAGCTAAGTTAGCCATAGCGCGGGTCCAAACCCACGCTACTGCTTTAGCTATCTTAGCAGTAGCGCCGGTTTGTCGGACACGCGCTACTGCTAAGTTAGCTATAGCGCGTGTCCAGACACGCGCTACTGCTATTCCTTTGATTTTTCTTTTCATTTTCTCCTTTTGCTTTTTCTTTTCATTTTATTTTTCTTATTTCCTTTCTCCTTTTTCTTTTTCTTTTCTTTTCCTTTTCTAATCCTTTCATTTTCCTTTTCATTTTCTTCTTTCTTTTCTCATTTTTCTATTTCTTTTCATTTTCTTTTCTTTTCCAAAAGACGACCGAGCCAGGAAGAAGGGGATCGGATACAATGTATATAACTCAGGAGACGATATATATTACACATCATTTGACCGATAATGATTAAGTGCGTACACAAAATAAATACATATATATAAATGATGGTTTCTCGGCGTCGACGTTTTCGTTTCTGAGTGAGCTTCTTTCCCTTCTTGTTCGCTATCGAATAATTGAGCCCCTCGTTGTGACTTTTCCTTTTTTATGGAGTACGATCTTTCTTAGGTAATGTAGTATTGATTCTTCTTTTGACGTATGCTTCATCGTCATCGTCATCTTCCCTCATCAGGTTGCCGTACTGGTCGTAGTCTTCCTCGTTGGCGACTCCATCCATTCCGATCATGTTCCTTTTGCCTCTCCTCACGACAACACGGCTGGGATTGCTCGAGTCGGTTATGAAGAAGCATTGTGTCACATGCTTAGCGTGTACCCATGGCTCGTTTTTTGTGATGGCATTCACGGTAGCGCTCTTGGCGTCGGGTATAGACATGGTAGTGAAATACCGGTTTTCTCTTTCGACGTTCTTAGCCCATCTGACACGGAACATCGTCGCATCGTGCAGTCCAGAGTAGTCAAGCTCCCAAATCTCTTCGACCCTTCCGTAGAATCTTTCAGTTGCGGCGTTGTCGCCGGTCATGCATTCCATCGTCACCCCTGAGTTCTGAAAATCACTGTTTATATCTTTGGCCTCCGTGTGGAACGTGTATCCATTGATATCGTATGCCTGATAGGTCGCGAGGTTGGCCGCGGGGCCATGTGCTAAGGTGTATATGAGCAATCCATCCGTAGAGCCCTCTTCCGGGGGATTAGCAAGAACATGCTCTTTGAACCAAGGTAGGAAAGTGGAGTTGTGCTCTCTAATAACTTCGGCGTTCGTCTTGCATAGCCCCCGGACACGGTACTTCTTTGTGATGGTTTCTTTGTGCAGTGTCGCGTAAGGATCTACCACGTTAAGGTGTTGTAGCACTACTAAGTTTGCTATGTCAAAGTCATTGCGTCGACCCGAGTGGTCCACATGCAGTTCCCTCCGGCCGTTGGTGTGACCTTCTCCTCCGAGCCTCCCAAGGTGCTTGTTAACGGGCAAACCAACAACAGGGTCTCCGCCATATAGATAATTCTCACAGAAAGAGGTGCACTCTTGGGTCAGATAACCCTGGATGATGCTTCCATCCAGACGGGACATGTTACGAACGAATCCTTTGATGACCCCATTCATCCTCTTGAACGGCATCATGTTCTGCAGGAATGTCGGCCCGAGGTCTATGATGTCGTCCACAATGTGGACACACAGATGCACCATGACGTCAAAGAACGCGGGCGGGAAGTACATCCCAAGCTCATTTAGTATCACAACGATCTCTTCCTATAGCCTTCGGAGCTGCTTCACACTGATCGACTTTCGAGAGATAACGTCGAAAAAATTGCAGAGACCAATACATGTCACGGACATGCTTGTCCATTATCCCTCTAAGGGCAACAGGAAGTATTTGCGTCATCATCACATGACAGTCATGAGACTTCATCCCGCTGAACCTTTTCTTCTTGGTGTCTAGAAATCTGCTTATCTTCCCACAGTAACCGGAACTAACTTTGATTCCGGTAAGACACTTGAAGAATTGATTGATCTCCTTCGGACTTAAGGTAAAGCAAGAAGGGGGGCAATAATTCTCATCCTTCTTGTTGACTTTTTTGCCCTTGTCCCGTGCCTCCATCTCCGTCTCCGTCTCCTCCGACTTTTTACGGGGCGGCATGTGGAGATCTGCCCTGATGTTCAAATCTTCCAAGTCTCTTCTTGCCTTCGGCCCATCCTTTGTCTTATCCGGCATGTTCATCAGTGTTGCAAGCAAGCTCTCAAGGACATTCTTCGTGATATGCATTTGATCAAGGCAATGAGGCGTGTCGAGTTTGGGCTAGTACTCCAAGTCCCAGAAAACAGACCTCGTTTTCCATACCTTCAGCAGCGGCTCCGGCGCCTTTTTCATCTTTCCCGGCGTGGGGCACTGTTCCCAGTTTTTCAACAGCTCATCGATTTCGGCGCCGCTCCTCTTACGTGGAGGTCCTCGATGCTCAGCCTCACCATTGAATAGATCTCCACGGGTCATCCTTCGCGAGCCATCTTCGATGCCCCATGTACACGATTTTCCCAGACCCGCCATCTTTCGTTAGCTGCTGAGACGTTGTATCATCCATGCACCGCGTGCATCCGCAATATCCGTGGCACACCTGGCCTGCGACATATCCGTAACCGAGATAGTCGTGCACCGTCGTCATCAGCGCGACTCTCATATAGAAATACTCGCCTTTGCTGGCGTCCCATCACTACTAGAAAAAAGCACATTAGTGGCGCACCACTTTTGGGTATTAATGGCGCACCATAGGTGCGCCACTATTACCACGCCACTAATAACAAATACTAATGGCGCACCCCTGGTGCGCCATTAGTATTCAATATAACAGTGGCGCACCTTGTAGTGCGCCATTACTATGGCTACTGGTGCGCCACTACTAATGCAGACGAGGGGGCCCTGGTAACCAACAGGTGCGCCACTGATGTCTCTATAGGTGCGCCACTGATATTTTGCACGGTGCGCCACTAATGTGCTGGCAGGTGCGCCACTACTATGAATTATAGGATTTTTTTTAATTTTTTGCTTTTCTGATATTTGCACAGCACAGAATATATTAATTATACAGCACAGAATATACAATACAATACAGCACCACAATTAGTCAAGTATAAACAGGACATAATACAATTCATCACATTAGTTTTCGAATTCAAAATAGCGAACAAAGTTCAAATATTAGACAAGTTTAGGTCTCGAGACCGAGCAGCGAGTTTGTCGTCACATTACAAAGTCGATCATCTAAACTACCATCACATAGAAGAGAGCTGCGGTCACGATGAGCATCATCGCGATGAAACTAGTCTTCATCCGGTTCCTCCTCCGCTCCCTCCTCTCTCCCGCTAGATAGCGCACGTATCTAGCTTCCGCCTCCGCCCTAGTGGTGTACCCTTTGTTACTGTTCCCGCTGAAACGGTGAACCTGTCTCCGACACTCCTCCCAGTCGTCGTAGACTCCGGGAACCTCACCCTTGTACACGACATACGACGGCATCTCTATGCACTAGACAAACAAAACGTTAGTAGCAATTCACAGATAATATATAAGCAATATATAAGTATGCAACAAAAGGATCGGAAGAGAAAAGCAACACATTAATAGCACGGTTCATGGTCCTACTAATAAATAGCATCGATTACATATAAGTTGAACGACTGTCCAAACTAAAGAGACATACAAGTTCATTAAAGTTTAATTACAACATGAGCTAATCGATATTTCAGAACTACATAGCATCAATACTTTCGACTCGACTCAGGGACCGGAGCGTGGATGAAGCCGCCGTCTTTCGTGATGGTCATGAATGTGCGGTCGTTGTCAGCCTGCATTTGTAGCATTGTTTCTATTTCACTGTTGGACGGTTGATAGTTGAGGTAGAACTGCCCCGAGGTACGAAGGACATCTTGATAGATGATTTCCGCTAACTCTGACTGGATGCGAAAGAATTCTTGTCTGATGTCGTCGTCCTGGATTGCCGACAAGCGTGCGGCCCATTCTTTGAGATTATTTGGTAGCATATGCTGATGATGGTTCCGTACGATCGCCCGCATGTGATGGAGGGCGTAGTAGGCATCCTTCTGACTGCCAGGCGGCTGCTTGATGCAGGGGAACGTCGTTACGTGGGTGAACACGTGCTTGCCGTACCTACAAATTGGCCTCCTGAAGGTGCCTCCAGATTTGGCGTAGCCGGGGAGAACATCATCAAGAACTTTCTTGATATCTGTGTAGTCTTTCTTCAACTGACGGTCCGAGTCGAAATACGTGGCCATGGAATATTTCGGGCTTAAGAGGATGAGTGTGCAATGTGTGTCACTGCACAAAACACGGAATGTTAGAAAAAAAAGAACGATCGAAATCTAAGAAATCATATGTTACGGGGCGGTGAGGGGATGACTTACTCGGAAAAGTAAGACACGAGGAAGTTATCCTTATCCTGGTTCGCCAGAATGACGCCTTCGAGGTATGAACTCGCGACTTGCTGGTCCCCAGCGCTGCCCAAGATCTTGGCACGCATGTAGAAGGGGTCGACTATCACGATGTCCGGGGTCTTGTCTCTAATGGTCCGCATCTCCATACTGAGCGAAAATAGCCGAATGAAGGTGTAGTGCAGCGGATAAAGGTTAAACATAGCGAAGATGTCATCAAACCGCAGGACGATCATACGCCCGATGGGGCTATCGACAAAGCCCTTGCCCTCTGGCACCTTGGCAACGAAAACCGAGTATGCCACATCATTCTCGGAGAGACGCCGCTTCTCCATAGAAAGAACAGCGTCATGCAGACTCCGCATAGCAGCGGTTGCAGCATTGAGCAGATTAGTCGGTAGCATCGGCCTACCCGCCACATGCACCCTCCTAGAGATATCCTTAGGTATTGGTGGCCCGTCCTGAGCACGGATCGTACTCGGTGCCGGCTGGCTCGCACCCTTGTTATTTTTTCTTTTCCGTCCCTTCTGCTTCTTCTGCAGTAATGGGATCGAGTTCTGCTCAGAGACCACCTTCTTGAGTGTGTTGGGGCTGATAATATTTCGCACCTCGGCTGTTTGAGTCTCGGTGAAGGCGGCATCTGGAGGCGTCTCCTGAGAACTGAACAGACGACGCCTGTTGCAATTGGGTTTCTCCGCGGTACCAGCTAGATCGCGATCGTCTTTTGCAGGGTTGGGTTCTTGAGAAGGAGGCCCCAAGAAGTCATCACCGTACCCATGTTCGTTGAAGTACTTATCGACGTTGGAAAATGTATCGTCGTCGCCATCCGGATCCTGTGCCATATGCATGTCCGGATCAGCTGACGGCGGTAGCGTTGCGGCGGTCTTACCATGGCTTGGCGCCGGCACGACTGGCGGTGTTGTCTGTGGGGTGGTGTCCCCCGCCCCCAAACGAATCTGGCTCTTTGGCCAAAGCATGGACCAGTTTAAGCAGGCGCTGAGGGTCATCACATCATCTTCGTCGGCCCCAGGGGGTCGATACGGAGGTAACAAGTCGTCGCAGCCCCGCAGCACCCGAACCAGTTGAACCCTATACACGGTGGGTGGCATCGGATTACCGTGGAACACGCGGTTGTCCGGTTCAACGATTTTGGCCTTGGCGACATCGATCAACTCGCCGTCCACGAAGTGCAGGAGAGTGCATGGAACGTTGGCGGCGCCCTGCGAAAACATGTAGGGCGTCAGGGATGCCCAGTCAAAGGCAAGGAGATGAAGTCATCGGCCGAGGCTTAGTTACCGTGATGGCGTTGAGCTCGGCTAATGTTGAGGCACCGCCAACGGCGGGCGTGCAAGTGACGGAGGGGCCGCTTGCTGCCGAGGTGCCGGCCGGCGTATTCTTCCCACACCCGGGTGCATTAAGCTCCAATACTGGCGCCGACACCGGAGACACCAATGCCGCCTCGGCCGGAGACACCAATGCCGGCGCGTTGTGCGAGTTGCTGCCCGTGAAGCTGGGAATCGGGGGCGGCCCCTGTTGGCCGCCCGCAATCCACCCCCGCAGCCCCTCAAGCAAGGTAGGCATAATGGCGGTGATCGTCGCTCCCAGTTGGTCTCGCACTTGCTCTTGGACTATCTCCGGAATCCGCGCCACTTGTGCCTTGAGTTCTTTAACCTCGCGCTCCTAGCTTTCCGAGCTGGTCTTTTTCTCCTTTCGCCCAGCCTTATAGTATTCCGACCATTTCATGGACAAGCCCTCGCCGGCCACACGACCAGCTGACGACGGCTTACTGAACTTATCCTTGTGTTTCATTACGTTCAACGCCCTATTTAAAGTGGTGTCCCAAGGGGCAGACGGGGAGCTCTGAGACCCCGCGCTACTGCTTTCAGTTTCCTGCGGAAGGAACGTGAACCATTTAGAAATTTGGCTTCATTAATTAGAATGCAACCATATGGAGCTAATTACGCGGGGGTGTATTCCTTACCAGAACACGCTCAAGATCCTTCACCTTCGGATCCGTGGTAAGCTCCTTTGTTACCGGGTCCACCTTGTACCGGGCCCTGACATAGTTCCTGGTCTGCTTTTCATGGTATTTATCGAAGAGGGGCGGTAGGCCTTGCTCGGCACGCTCCGCGTCCTCCTTGTCCCATTTAGGTTCCGCCATTCTGTAACCGCCGGGACCGAGTTTGTGGACCCCTAAGTTCAAGTCCCGCATATCTTTCCCCCACTGACTTGATTCCGCGGATGCGTTGCTCTCGCACTTGATCTTGAACTCCAGGTAGTCAGCTTCGCTGATCGAAGGATTTTTCTCCTTGATCTTCTCATAACTATCACCTCTTAGAATCATTCTCTTCACCGCGGCTCTCCGAGTAGCCAGGGCCGTGCTCATCTTCGTGAGGGCGGCACTGTTCACTTTATTCCCTGAGAGGTGTGTGTTTGCGAAGTCACCGGGGAACTTGTATCGTTCGTGCAGCTTCGTGAAGAGGAGGTTGCGCAAATTCCCTCGGTCACGATGCCTGAGGTTCTCGGTGTTGATCGAGACGGTGCTCCGGAGAATGCACCCGAGTTGTCCCGCGTACCCACCGACTAATTCTTTGGGCGCCGTTGGATGCCCACTGGAGGACACTTCAGTAAATTCCTCCTTGACGGTGCCGAGCACGTTCGGGCGCCGGTCCTTCTGTTGCCTCTTCGGTTGGCTGCCATCTGTGCGTTCGCTGCCATCATCAGTGGTGGCATCCCCGGCGGCACCATCAGTGGTGTCATCCCCGACGCCACTAGGGGTTGTGTAGTCGGGATCGGTGTCTTCCGCGGCGTCCTCATAGCGGTGAGGTTCTTCCTCCATCTCCTGGGACAGCTCCCAGAATGGCTTGCCCAAACCGCCGGCCTCATCGTTGTCGGCAATGTTCGCTCTAAAAAGGAAAAAATGGATAACTTAGCTAAAGAAACATGGGTCATTTTAGTGGTAATGGGTGGGTAACTTCACTGACAGGGGTAATTTAGCTGGCAGCATAAATTCTAGGAAAAATTCGGCATGACCTTTGCTAAAAAAGGTCATGCCGGAGTGCCAGAAATTTGCCGGACGGAAATTAATCAACGTTCCGGCAAAACATTGGCAACTCAATGTACCTGCACATAAACCCCAAACCAAAAGGAACCACTATTGGTTCACCCAACAGCCGGAGATGCGTGTATTGCATAGAAGTGCTCAAATGTGGGAGTGTCACGCTTGGCACCCCCTGCTGTGAAATTCCAGATCCTGACGCGGCTGAAGGATGAACAGCTAGGTGTTTAGCCGTTCAAGGATGAACAGCTCAGGATTGTTTCGGAGCAGGTTCTCAGTGCTCAACCTGACAGTGACAGCAATTATATTGTCACAAGAGTGGAATACAGATCAGTCTCTTGCCAATCACTATCAAGGCAGGGAAAAGGACACCATTCAACCTCATCCAAACCCTGAAATTCTGTTACTGCTTTAACTTCATCAGTGTTTCTTAGAAAGCAAAGGAACTGCCTCTTCAAAGACAAAATACTAAGGCAGAAACCACAAGGGTGCCATTTCAGCAAAATACTAAGTAAATTGCAAGGAAAATGCCGTATTTCACTAAAAATTTAGCTGCTGTAGGTATCATATTGTCCATAGGAGATCTGGACTGTTATCATATTGTCCATGATTTCAGTGATAATACATTTAGGGGTTGTTTGTATAACAAGTATTTAGGAAACTGTTTTTTCTTATCCTCAATTACCAGCCTAACAAACTAATACCTTGTTTGGTTTTGTCTAACAAACTCAGAGATATCTAAAACTAGTTTTTGTAAGACCCAAAAATCAAGTGTTGGGAAAAACTACTATTAGTCATTTTCTGATAAATGCATTTATACTATCCTTAACAACCTAGTTCCTATACAAACTGATTTAAACGCTTTGTCAGTCCAAACAAGATTTTGACAGGTCAATAATTAAGTCACCATCTACTTGAAACAAATTGCTTGAAACAAATTTGCACTAGGCTAAACAAATTTTCACTGGGCTAAATCAGTTGACCACCTACTGATTTGAAAGAGAGATGGAGGAGGGGAGGGAGGGGGCCGGGGGGAGAGAGAGAGATACGCACCTGCGAGAGGAGGAACCGGAGGGGGCGGCTGCGGCGTGGTGGACGTAGCAGAGGGCGTCGGGGTGGCGGCGGCGTAGTGGAGCAGGCACTGCGCACGCACGGCGGCCGTTAGGGTTCGGAGGCACTGACGGAGGCGAGGGAGGGAGGGGTTGGAGCAGGTACCTGCTTGAGGAGGCCGAAGAGGGGAGGCGGCGTGTCGGCAGGGGTGTGAGAGCCGGCCGGTGGAGGGAGAGGGGCGGGGGGCAGGTCGACGGGTGGACAGAGACGGGCGCGGGGGCGCGGGGTCGCCGGAGACGGGCGCGGGGTCGGGCGGCGTGCGGCGGCGATGCTGCGTCATCTGGGGAGAGGGGAAGTTGTGTAGTGGGTGGGAGACGAGGCAGGGGAGAGGAGAAGCTGTGTAGTGGGGGGAGGGTTAGCAATGGCGCACCTCGGAGGGGTGCGCCATAAAAAAGGATAGCAATGGCGCACCTTTTAGGGGTGCGCCATAAACATTGGAATATCAATGGCGCACCTTTTAGGGGTGCGCCATAAAAACCGTGATAGCAATGGCGCACCTTCTCCTGGTGCGCCATTACTAACTTTTTTTTTTTGAATTTTTAGTTGCATGTAATAATTTAAGATTTGAGCTAAAAGAAAAGGAAAATGCAAATGGAGTGATAAAACCATTGTGCAAAGATTTCGAATTAGATGACATGGTTGAAATCAAGTGACATGAAATAACAGTCATCAAAGATTGAGCTTGCCACTGACACACACACGCGGCCGACACGTCGTGATTTGATCTTAGCTATCTTTTCACAATCTTCTTGCCCTTCTTTCTCGCGGTTGAATAATTTAGCCCCAGAACCCCTTGAATTCTTCTCTTGAACGGACGTCCTTTAGGTAGGGTGGTCCTGCTTCTTCTTGTGGTGTATGGTACTTCGTCGTCGTCGTCATCTTCCATCTTCGGGTCACCGTACTTGTCGAAGTCTTGCTCATTGGTGACTCCATCCATTCCGATGATGTTCCTTTTGCCTCTCCTCACGACAACACGACTGGGCTTTGACGGGTCGGTAATGAAGAAGCATTGGTCCACTTGGCAAGCCAGTACCCATGGCTCATTTTTCGCGGTGACGTTTGCGCCCGCGGTCTTGGATTTGGCTTCGGGTATAACCATGGTGGTGAAATACCGGTCTTCTTTTAGGACGCTCTTGGCCCATCTGACACGGAACATCGGGACCTTCTCTCCAGCGTAACTCAGCTCCCAGATCTCCTCGATCCTTCCGTAGTATCTGTCCTTGTCATTACCGGTGTAGGATTCCATCGTTACCCCAGAGTTCTGATAATCACTCTACATGTCCTTTTCCTCGGTGTAGAATGTGTAGCCGTTGATATCGTACGCCTGATAGGTCATCAGGTTGTGCTCGGCGCCCTGTGACAAGGCGAATATGAGTTTTTCTTCCGCGGAAGAATCCTCATGTAAAGGGTACAACAGAAGCTTGTCCTTGAACCAACGCGTGAAACATGAGTTGTGCTCTTTGATTATATCTCCGTCCGTCCTCTGTTGGCCTCGGTCATTGTACGTCTTCTCAATAAAGGTTTTGTGCTCTACCACCCAAGGATCGACCACGTCTATGTGTTGTAGCGCGACTAGGTTTGCTCTTTCAAAGTCGGCGAGTCGACCCTCGAAGTCGACATGCATTTCGCGGCGACCCTCGCGGTGACCCCATCCAGCGAGCCTGCCGAGGTGCCTATTGACGGGCAGACCAACGGGGTTCTCTATGCCTAGATAATTCGTGCAGAAGGAGATGCACTCTTCGGTCAGAAAGCCCTTGGCTATGCTTCCATCTGGACGTGCCCTGTTGCGAACGTATCCTTTGATGACACCATTCATCCTTTCGAACGGCATCATGCTGTGCAGGAACGTCGGCCCGAGTTGGATGATATCCTCCACGATATGGACCAGCAGATGCACCATAACGTCGAAAAATGCGGGCGGGAAGTACATCTCAAGCTCGCATAGTATCACCACGATCTCTTCCTGTAGCCTTCTGAGTTGCCTCATGCCAACCGACTTCCGAGAGATGACGTCGAAAAAGTTGCATAGGCCAAATAGCGTTTCACGGACGTGCGCGTCCATGATCCCACGGATTGCAACTGGAAGTATCTGCGTCATCAGCACGTGACAGTCGTGAGACTTCATCCCGCTGAACTTCTGCTTCGCTGAGTCTAGGTATCTGCTTATCTTCCCCGCGTAACCGTAAGGAAGTTTTACTCCTACGAGGCAGGTGAAAAACTGCTCGATCTCCTTCTGACTTAGAGTGAAGCACGCGGGAGGGCAGTCATATTCGATCTTCTTGGCCTTTTTGCCTTTGCGACGACTTTCCGTGTCCTTCGCCTCATCATCATCATCATCATCATCATCATCATCATCATCATTAGGGCATTTTGCGTGAAGCTCCTCCCTGATGCCCATTGATTGCAAGTCTGCCCTTGCTTTCGGCCCATCTTTGGTCCTCTCTGGCATGTTGAGCAGGGTACCAAGCAGACTCTCGCACACGTTCTTCGTGATATGCATGACATCAAGGCTGTGAGGCACACGGAGGATCTTCCAGTACGGCAAGTCCCAGAAAACAGACCTCGTTTTCCATACCTTCAGCAGCGGCTCTGGTGCCTTTCGCTTCTTTCCCGGCGGTGGGCACTCTTTCCAATTTTTCAACAGCTCGTCTATTTCCTCGCCGCTCCTCGTACGTGGGGGTCTTCGGGGTTCGGTTTCACCATCGAACAGATCCTTGCGTTTTCTCCATGCGTCATCGTCGCGAAGCCACCTTCGATGTCCCATGAACACGGTTTTCGAAGACCCGGGATCTCTATCTAGCTGGCGATACGTTGTGTCATCCATGCACCTGACGCATGCACAAAATCCGTGGAGCACCTGCCCCGCGACATATCCGTAACCAAGATAGTCGTGCACCGTCGTGAGCAGTGCGGCTCTCATAGGGAAATATTCTTTCGCTGCGGCGTCCCACGTATTGGCTGGTGTTTTCCACAGCGTGTCTAGCTCCTCTTTCAGCAGCCCCAGATACAGATTGATGTCGTTCCCTGGTTGTTTCGGCCCTTCAATTAGCATACTCATGTGAATGTACTTCCTCTTCATGCACATCCAGGGGGGAAGGTTGTACATCCACACAAACACAGGCCAGGTGCTATGTGTGCTTCTCTGGCTGCCAAACGGATTGACTCCATCGGTGCTCGCGCCCAGCATGATGTTCCTTGGATCGTTCCCAAATTCTGGGTGTTCGAAGTTCAACGCTTGCCACTGGCTCGCATCCTTAGGGTGACTCAGCATCTTGTCTTTTTTATTTATCTCCGGATCATTTCCGTCATCTTCTCGCTTCTTCTCCTTCCTATCCGCGTGCCAACCCAGGAGCTCTGCTAGCTTAAGGTCCGCGAAATACCGCTGCAGACGAGGAGTGATCGGAAAGTACCACACCACTTTTCGAGGAGCTTTCTTCCTCTTCTTGTATCGAGTGACGCCGCACACCGGACATATGGTAGACTCCGCGTGCTCGTCCCGATAAATGATGCAATCGTTCATGCACACATGGTATTTCACGTGCGGTAAATCCAGAGGACACACGATTTTCTTCGCCTCCTCGAAACTGGTCGGGCACTTGTTCCCCTTGGGAAGACGTTCGTGCCAGAATGACATGTTCTCGTCGAAGCATGCGTCGGTCATTTTGTGTTTTACCTTCATCTCCAGAGCCATGAGCGTTACTTTCAGGCAGGTATCCTCGGGCCTGCATCCTTCATACAATGGAGTGACCGCGTCTATCTCCAGTTGATCCAGCTTGGCTTTCTCTTCGGCGGTAGCTCTTGCATTACCCGTCTGCTTGAGAAGCAGCTCTTGAATATGAGGGTCCTGCACCCAGCCCATCGATGGTCCATCGTCGTCTGCTCCGACATCTTCATCTTCATGATCATGCCCTTCGTCTTGATCTTCCTCATCATCATGTCCGGCATCTTCTACATGATGACTGTATCCTGCATCTACTTCGTGATCATGTCCTGGAGATTCTTCGTCTTCTCGCCGGCCGCCCTCGCCGCTATTGTCTTGCTGCCCTTCCTTATTTCTTGCCCGGCCCCCATGGACGACTTCATAATCATCTTCATCACCTTGCCACCGATAGCCATCCATGAAACCACGCATGAGCAGGTGGTCCCGTACCTGTCTGGAATCCGGGTCCATAAGGCTCTTCAGCTTGCATCTTCGACACGGACATCTTATCTCCGTCTCGTTCTTTGGAGCATCTCGGCCTTCGCGGAGCTCAAAAACCTATTCACGATGCCTTCGGTCATCGTGCGGACCATGGTCGCCTGCGGGGTAGAGCAAAACGATATTTTAGAACCAAAAAAAAATTTGGCATGACTTTGCCTAAAAATAGGACCAAAAAGAATGCATAGTGCCAAATTCTCGCCGAAACGGAAATGAATCAACATTCCGGCAAAATATTGGCAACTATCGCATTTCAAATACCGGTACCTGCAAACACAAACATATGCAACACCACAAACATACGTAGATCTAGCTCAATGAGAAAAGTGTAGATTTAGGCCATAAAAAGTGTGTACGTTGGAGGGAGAAAAAAGTAGATCTAGAACATAAAGAAAGCTTTCCCCTTACTTACCTATCAAAAAAAGGAAATTTAACCACTTAATTTGGGTGAATCTATGGTGCAAATGAGGTGAGGAGGAGGAGGCAGCCGAGACCAGCAAGCTTGGTAGAGGTGGAGAGAATGAAGTGGGGAAAGTGAGTGTGGTAGGTGGCTGTCAAAAATATCTAGCTGCTCTCAGGCTAGTAATGGCGCACCTCCTAAGAATGCGCCATTGGTAACCAGGGTTACTAACGGCGCACCTGGTGCGAGTGCGCCATTACTAGTTTTGAAAAAAAAAATTGTTAGTAGTGGCGCACCGGGGTGTGGTGCGCCATTAACTAGTAATGGCGCACCACACCCCGGTGCGCCATTACTAGTTTTGAAAAAAAAATTGAAAAAAAAATTGTTAGTAGTGGCGCACCGGGGTGTGGTGCGCCATTACTAGTTAAAACAAGTAATGGCGCACCACACCCCGGTGCGCCACTGGTAAGTCTGGGGAGGGGGGTGTGCACAGGACAAACTTAGCAGTGGCGCACCACACACCAGGTGCGCCATTAGTAATATGGACATTAATGGCGCACCCATATCTGGTGCGCCACTGCTATATAGCAGTGGCGCACCACATACATGGTGCGTCATTAATGTCCATATTAGCTATAGCCGTTTTTCTAGTAGTGCATGTCTTGGCCGGTGTTTTCCATAACGTGTCTAACTCCTCTTGAAGTAGCCCCAGATACAGATTAATATTATTTCCCGGTTGTTTCGGCCCTTGAATCAGCATGCTCATGTGTATGTACTTTGACTTCATGCACAACCAGGGGGGAGGTTGTACATCCATAAAACACGGGACATGTGCTATGGTTGGTGTTCTGGTTGCCAAACGGATTCATGCCATCGGTACTCGCGCCAAGCACGATGTTCCTTGCATCACCTGCGAAATATCGATATTCGGCGTTGAACGCTCTCCACTGGCTTGCATCCGCGAGGTGTCTCAGCTTCGGATCATCTCCATCGTCGGGCTTCACCCTCTCCGCGTGCCAGCGCATGAGCTTTGCTTCCTTAGGATCTACGAAATAACGCTGCAGACGAGGAGTGATCGGTAGGTACCATACAACTTTCTGGGGAGATTTCTATCGAGAAGCATTGCACACCGGACAGTTGGTTTTTTCCGCGTGCTCCTTCCGATAAATGATGCAATCGTTGATGCATGCATGGTATCTAATGTGCGGCAGATCAAGAGGGCACACGATCTTCTTGGCCTCATCGACACTAGTAGGACACAGGTTCCCCGCGGGAAGAACCTTCTCTAGATACTTGAGAAGCTCATCGAGGCTTCTATCAGTCCATTTGTTTTTAGCCTTCGTCTTTAGAAGTTCGAGCGTGAAACTCAAGCGGGTCACCTCGGGATCGCAACCATCATACAATGGAGTCTTCGAGTCTACCTCCAGTTGCTCCAGCTTGGCCTCCTCTCTAGAAGCAGCTCTGTCACTACTCGTCTTCTTGCGAAGCAGGTCTCGAACATGAGGGTCCCGCACGATTGAACTTAGTAGCGAAGAAGGTTGCGGCGTGTCCGCGTCTTCTCTGGCGCCATTTACGGCCTCTTCTCTGCCGCCATTTTTGGCCTCTTCTCCGCCGCCACCATGTCCGGCCCCTTCTCCGCCGCCATGTCCGGCCTCTTCTCCGCCGCCACTATCGGTCATCTCTTCGTCTGGCCCCATGTCGTCATTGGTTGCCCCGTCGGCGTCCTCATCATCATCATCTTCACTTATCCACCGAGTATAGCCATCCATGAAACCAGTCATGAGCAGGTGCGCCTTCAAACGACCATCCTTATAGGGGTCGAGCCAAACTCCTCTTTTGCATCTTCGACACGAACATAAAATCTCTGTCCGGTTATTTTCATACATGTCCTGCACCGCCGATCGCAACCACCTTTCCGCCATCGTTCCACTCACCATCATGATCGCCTGCGCGGTAATAATAAGCAAAATGATTATAAAAACGCATGCATGCATCAAAGTCATACAAAAATTTGGCATGACCTTCCCTAAAAATAAGACATATAGAGTTTGCCCGAAATTCGCCGAAACGGAAATAAATCGACATTTAAGCAAAACATAGGCAGCTCACGCACAATTAAATGGATAGATCTAGTTGGGGAGGTAGAAAGGTCACTTCATTAAATGGGTAGATCTACATAGCTAGTTGGGGAAGGAGATGGCTCTAACTAGTGGAGGGGGTGGAAAAGTGAGGAAAAGAGAAAGGGGTTGCATTATTGGAGGTGTGGTGTAGTTAGGGGCATTAAAGAGAGAGAAAGAGAGGTAGGAGAAGAAAGAGAGTAATGGGGGGAGAAGCAAGGTGAGGAAGAAGCAAAGTGAGGGAGAGAGGAGGGGGAGGGCAAAGTGAAGGGAGAGAGGAAGGGGGAGGGGGAGAGGGTTCAAAAGGTGGCTGCTGCGCCTTAGCAGCAGCGCAGGCCAGCAAATGGCGCTACTGCTAAAACGTTAGCAGTAGCACGGTCCTGCAGGCCGCGCTGCTACTAAACGGGGCCCACCATGTGGCACAGTACAACATTAGTTGCAGCGGTAGGTCTGCAACACGCGCTACTGCTAAAATTTTAGCAGTAGCGCGCTTCAGGCGGGCCGCGCTGCTACTATACATAGCCTGGTGGCTAAGGGGGGGCTCACATAGCAGTAGCGCCTTTCGTCTGGGCCGCGCTACTGCTAAATGGATAGCAGTAGCGCCTGTGCAGTAGCCGCACTACTCTAAATTAGCAGTAGCGCGTTCCACAAAGCCGCGCTACTGATAAGCCTCCACCTATAAGGTTTTTCCTAGTAGTGGTGTGGGATCCATATGCATTACGTGAGTTAGTTTACATTGCATGTAATCGTATGGATTTAAAGATTTGCTAATGAGGTGCCCAGTTATGGACGTGGACATTTAAGAGGTGACCGGACGCGTCCATGGACGTTTAGGGGACAAATTAGCTAGGCCCGGGTGTAGATGCTCTTACCATTTTCCATGGAATACGTGTGGAGGCTTCTTTGTCCGGGTTTAGGCCGGGGGTGGGTGGGGGAGGGGGCCTAAACCCGACGGAGATAGTATTAGTGCATGATTCAAAGAAGAGAATAGTCTAAAATAAATCTGAATTCATAGATCGAGTATGAATCCAACCTTAAACTCTCAATCCCTGAAACTGGCACCATAAACTTACTGATTCCGATCAATCATAACCCTAGACCTATTTATCACACCGGGGAAAGAATAACCCCAGCTGGGATCACTCACTTGTCTCAATGACTACATGGCCACATGTCATCTTCACATTCTTTCCACATGCTCGCTCTCTCATCTTTTTTCTCAGATGCAGATGCAAAACCATGCACACGGACGTCATCCCTGGCTTGCTGCCTCTCCATGGGCACGAACAGAGGATGAGATTAGCACCCATGCTCGTAGGACATTCAATGAAAATCCTTTGAATCAGAGAGAGGCCCTCAGGGATTGAGAGATCGGGGTTAAATTCAGACTGCCTCTGCAAATTCAAGGTTTTTTTTCAGAATTTTTCCTTCGTCGAACTGCTTCAAATCTGCGTGAGAAACGAAATGGTACGCGCTTCATGACCGGTGGGAGCGACAGTATGCATGCACGCAAAAGGGACGCAGCTTCGGTGACTTTGTGAAGCCAAGTCTCGCCGTAACTTAGCCTCCTCTATCAGCCATCCATTAAAGATCCGATGTACCAGATTGACCCATTTTCCAGTTTGGAAATTTTAAATTGTTCAGAAAAAATTGAGAAAAATCCAATAAATCATAAATGTTTTGTTTTATATTCTGGGAAAGTTTCAACCCATTTGGATGTATATTTTTGTGATTAAATAGCTTTTTGAGCTCAAATAAATAAAACATGTTTATTCACAAACGATACGTCCAAATGGATTGAAATTTTTCATAGAATGCAAAACGAAACATTTATGATTTATTGGATTTTTTTTCATTTTTTTTGAACACTTCATAATATTTCGTTCAAAATATGGGTCAATCCGGTACGTCAGATATTTAATGGATGGCTGATAGAGGGGGCTAAGTTACGGCGAGACGAAGGGATGGGGTTGCTTCAGAGACCAAGTAACACTGTTTGAGAGAGGCGAAAGAAAGGCGACCAGAGGCTTCCTCTGCCCGGCCCGATCCCGGACGCTCGCCGCCGGTGCTGCCGGTTGGAGAGAAAATGGGAGAGGTGTGCGGTGCAGCTATGTAGGTAGTAGCTTTAGCTTAGTTGTTTCCTTAGGGGAGTTTGGCGAGATGCCGGAGTGGCGCTATGCCGATGGGGAGCGAGGCGCCGGCGCGTGCGAGCAGCGTGCGATGCCTAGCAGGGATGCTCTTGCTGGTGGTGATGGCGCGGAGCCACTGGCTGCCGGCAGGGTCATCCATGCCGCACCCCTTAATAAGCTCCCTCTTTCCCTAATCTGCAGGAGGATTGACCTCTTCTTCCTTGTTCTTGGCGTCATCGTGGCGATGGACCTCGAGCGATGGAGGAGAGGATGGCTGGATCTTGCAGATTGAGGTCGAGCATATCCTCGGTGGCTACCTCGACGGAGGCGCTGGTGCCTGCCTTGCGGTCGAAGGCCGGCCGACGTCGCCTTGCCACCGCATCTTCTGGCCGAATGGCGGCTACCATCTTTCCTCCCGGCCGCTGTGCCATTTGGGAGGCAGTTCTGCATCTGCCTGGAAGCCGTAGCCTGGAGCTGTGGCGCCCTCGTCGCCCCAAGTGGTTTCGTCCCCGGCGACGGCGAGGAGAATTCGAGGCGGAGGCGGAGGACCCCATCGCGTTTTCGATTACCAGCTCAGGGTCCTTTCTGTAATAGACCAGGGACTTGCTTGTACTTTCTAGTTTGTTGTGGTCCTTTTGTGCGAAGTATTGTACTGATCTTTAATGAATAAAATGTGTGGATCCTTCGGGATCCATCTGCTATTCAAAAAAAAAGTTACGGCGAGACTAGGTTTCATGAAGTCACTAAAGCCGCGTCCACGCAGAAGGGTCGTGGACGAGGGCCCGGCCGCTCGGGAGCCAACACCAGGTGGGGCCAGCCGCCCTCCGGGACTCCCTCGCGGCCGAATTTCGTGTTTTGACCCTTTTCTGATACAATTTCGGGATCTGACCCACGTGTCAAAAAATTCCGGGATCTGACCCTTTTGCCTACCGCCAGGGGTCCCGGCGGTAGCCCCCCACATCCTACCACCAGATCCCCTGGCGGTAGGTGGCGGGACGGCGGCTGACGACCGTCAGCTGCAGCTGACGTGAAAAGGACCCTACCGCCACAGGACCTGGCGGTAGGCTACTGAAACTTACCGCCAGGATCCCTGGCGGTAGGGTCCTAGGGTGGATAAGGTTGGGAGGGGGGATCTTTGCTCCCCCACACCCACTCATTCAGCACAAGTCACCCCTCACACCTCTCCCCCGAGCTGAAGTCACCCCCCCCCCCCTCTCTCTTTCTACCACAAGAGCCTCTCAAATCTCTCTCATTTGGTTGACACTTCTCCGGTAGATTCATAGCACTTTCATCACCCAAGGTACCTCTACTTTTCCCCTCATTTGGATTGGTTGAGATCATTATTTTGTGTGCATTTCCTCATTTTATTGCAAACCCTAGTTCATCATTTTGGTGTGGTCAAATCAATTAATATGATGCATTTAGGGTTATGTTTGTGATGTCCTTATGTATTATGTGCCTAGAATTGTTTGTAGAATTGTTTGTGTACCTAGATCTAGTGCTAGTATTAGTGGTCATACTTGGGGTTAGGGTTAGGTTTAAGAAAGCAATTAAGGCTAAGATCACTTTAATAGCAACTTCTCGAAATGTAGGATGGCACCGTTCGTTTTCTTTGAAGCTTCTGCTGAGGCGGCGGCGAAGCGTGAACGCGAAGTGATTGAGGAAAAGATGGCCCCGTGGGTCGAAGCCATTGATGCTTTGAATGCGGCGTCGAGGGCCTTTTCAAAGTATTATTTCATTGACTGTTCCGAAAAGTTAATCCAAAAAAAGGAGAGGGAGATGACCAAGCTCAAGAAGGCGGAAAAAAATTATAGGTGTGATCTTGCAATGCAAATTGCATTGTGTACAACTAGGGAAGAATCTGTTGAGATTGACATGGAAAATCATGGCCAGGTCATTGATTGGTTAGTGAGGCAACCATTTTCGTCGGACGAGAAGCGGGCTTCTCGTTGGGCATGGGTGAAAGAAAGAAATGATGTTATTTATTGCAAACCGGGACCGTACGCCAAATAGAATTGCATGAGGCTATGTAATCTTTGTCATTTGGACTATAATGACATGTACCCCTTTGCTTACCTTATCGTCATTTGAACTACTATGACTTGTACCCTTAACATTTGAACTCTTTAAGAACTTGGTGTTGTATGTCATATTAAGTAACCAAGTGTTGTACTCCATTTGATTTATGTTGTGTTTTGTCGTATGTCATATTAGGATGGACATTGCAGCTATGAGTCTAGCGGTAGCGTGTGAGAAGGTTGTAGCGGAGCGACACCGTGGTATGCTGAGTTATGTATGTCATTGCTACTTGATCATTTCTGGATGTCATTTGTGGATGTTAGTTGATAGAAGTTTGTAAAAAAGGGGTGAAAACTCTATTTTGAGGGGTTGGCACCCTACCGCCAAGAGATCTGGCGGTAGGTTAGCCAACCCTACCGCCAGAAAATGCCCAATGTTCGTTACAGCAAAGATTTGAGGGGGCTGGCACGCTACCGCCAAGGGGTCTGGCGGTATGGTAGCCAACCCTACCGAAAAAAACGCCCCACGTTCGTTACAGAAGGTTACAGAAGCAAATTCGAAGGGGGGGCACCCTACCGCCAGGTCGTCTGGCGGTAGGATCTTGCATCCTACCGCCAGGGACCCTGGCGGTAGGTTTAAAAACATAGCACACCCTCTGTTTTGTGTTCATTTAACACATCGCACAACAGTTTATCACAGAAATTCATCACAATAACAAAGAAATTCCAGACAAACTTTGGTCTACGAGATAGTTCTCACGACAAATTCATTACAAATGACAAACTTAGGTCTACGAGGTAGTTCACGACACATGGCTTCTTGCCTTAGTACTAGATAGTTCATGATAAATGTGGCATGACTTCATCCGGTTACATGACGAGTCCACCGAAGCGAAGGCCCTACTGAGTCATACGAGGCCATTTCCCCTTCTTATCACATGCCTCATCCTCCTCTTGCGCCTTGCGAGCCTTTGCAAGCTTTCTTGCCCTCTCCTCCTCACGAGCAAGCTTCGCTTGGCATGCCCTCTCCTCCTCTCGTTTCTTCCGCTCCAACCTCTCCTTCTGACAACGCTCCTCCTCCAAACCTCTTCGAAACGATTCTTCGAACCGCCATTGGCGCCTAAGACAATCTTGATATTGGTCCTTTTGGACATCTTCTAGCACTTCATGATCTATCCATGTGAAGTACTTGCATAGAGGAGGCGGTGACTGCATACACAAAATTCGTTAGTGTTCACACAAATTTGAGAGCAACATGTTACTTCTAAGACATACCGGCGGTAGGTCATAGGGGTTAGTTGGAAGCGCACGATCATGGGCATAGTTGGGGCATACAAAATATCTCCTTCCCTCCGTCCATGACTTCTTTCGGTCGGTGGACACCTTCACCTTGCAAACATCTCCACACCAACATGGTGGGATTTTCACATCTTTCTCCTTCACCTTGTCCAAAGATGCGTTCTCCCACTTGTTCGGCATGTCTTCTTGGTTAGCACACGGTGGCCTCGTCATGGAACCGGATAAAGCCATGCCTACAACAATTAAAGATGTTAAGTCAAACCTATGAACACATTGACATGTAAAGAAGCAAACAATTAAAGATGTTAAGTCAAACCTATGAACACATTGACATGTAAAGAAGCAAACAATTAAAGATGTTAAGCAAATATATCAACAAATTGACATGTATGGAGACAAGTAATACCATTCACATTATTTCAACCATCCGGATTTAGCAACACATCGATAGGCCTTCCTCTATCAACCCGACGTGTCTCAGAACCACAGGATCCACGACCACCACCTCTCATCCGTCCTCCACGGCCCCCTCTAAGACTAGTCCTTCCTCCACGACCCCCTCCAAGACTAGTTCTTCCTCCTTGTGTGCCGGCGGAACCTCCTCTACCGCCACGTGTTTGACTAGTGCTCCTGTTGGTTTTGGGTCTTTTCGTGCATCTCCTAACGTTGTGTCACGTGTCGTTGCATTCTCCACAATTGTTTGTGTCCGGTGCCTCCATGAAATGACCACTACCAAATTGCTTCATTCCGGTGTATCCAGCTAGATCATCCATGTCACTCCTGAACCTCTTCTTTCTTCTTCTTCCCCTCATAGGCACCATGAGTGCGGGATCTGGCACAATGTGTGGGCCATCATATTCAGGCCACTGTGACGGATCAAGGAAAGGATTAAACCGAGGCGCCCACGTCAACCTCGTTCGTTCCAATGTGAACTCATGCAACCGCACCGTTGTACCATCGGATACGGGCAAGTTTCTCGCCCGTGTTGCAGTCATCAAATACTAGCAAGGCCAATGATACTTGTGTGGCCTCTCACACTGGCACCACCGGTTTTTGATGTGCACCTCGTACGCAACTCCACCATAAGACACACCGTCCCTTGTTGTCCCACCCGGCTCATCGATTTGATAGATCATTTCTTTTTCATTGTATTTTATCACTTGTTGGTGGGAAGACTTGCGTGCTTGATGCAACAACCAATCCTGAACCTTGAATGGATACTCCATCTTTTCGCCAATCCACTTGGCCGTGATTTTGGAATGCTTTAGGAAGTACTCGTTGAGCTTGATGAAAGTGTACTTGAGTATTGCGGTCACCGGCAAGGAACGGACACCCTTCAAGACATTTTTGAAGCATTCCACCATGTTGCTTGTCATGTCCCCATATCGCATACCTCCTTCATCGTAAGCGCGTGACCACTTTTCTTTATCCGGCTCGTGCCTAGTCAAGAATTCTTTCCCCCTTTGTTCTTCTCTAATGCCTTGAGGAGTTTATCATATCGGCTTTTGAATGTGTCGGTGTTGAATGCAACGCAAACAAGGGTAAGGTCTTTGCAAAACTCCTTGCTCTTGCATGCCCGGTAAAAGTTTGCCACAAAGTGTCTCATGCACCAACGGTGTTGAAGCTTTGGAAGACCTGGAATATCAACGTCTATTGCTTTGAGAATCCCATGATGGTGATCTGATATAATGCATACCTCTGTCTTGCCAATCACCTTTGTCCTCACATGCTCCATGAACCACTCCCAATTGTCATCGTGCTCCGAAGGCACCAAGGCAAATGCCACCGGCAACACGTTATCATTTGACGAGTGGGCCATTGCCACCATCAATGTGCCCTTGTATTTGCCGGTCAAGAATGTACCATCTATAGACAAGACCGGCCGACAATACGTGAATGACCCGATGCATTGGCCAAAGCTCCAGAAGGCACGGCGAAACACTCCGTCAATTGACTCGACCCGATGGCGCATGCTCGGGTTCCGATGAGCAATGGCTGCCAACATCTTCGGCAGAATGTTATATGCGGCCTCATAATCACCATGCAATATCCTAATAGCGTTTGTCTTGGCCATCCATGCCTTCCCATACTTGACCGGGTATCCGAATAGTTCCTCAATCGAAGTCATGAGAAACTTGACCTTCACGGTTGGATCATGTGCTATTTGATTCAACAATTTTAGCCTAGATACTCAGACGTCAGTTGACGGTGTCCATTGCTTCGGTCGGCCTTGTCCGGGGGTACGCACGTGTGAGTGGCAACACAACTCTTCAACACCCATTGCCCGATTTGTTTGATTTTTCTTCCACGGACCCTCCAACGGCAACCTTCTTGGTCACATTTGATTGTGTACCGAACATTTTGATTGGAATGACCAACAACAAACGGCCTATGGTTCCTAATGGCGTAATCACACAACCATATCTTGAACTCTTCCAAAGAACCAAACTTGATGCCTTTCTTCAAATGAGCATTCTCATCCTCATTTTTTGGCCGAGGATCACCGACATTGGGACACGGTGTTGGCTCACACAACCCCAATCTCATCCCACCATCAACAACGGCCTTGTCCGCAAGACTCACATCCCTAAACAACGACGGCCCTCTTTCCTTGCCGGTCACCTTCTTGTAGATTCCATTTTCTTGCGCCGTGAACCCATCCTCATCCAATTCTTCCTCCGGACCCTCGTCATCCGAGCCATACCCACACATACGGTTATAAGGGAGGGTACGGTCCATGTCTTGTTGCCACACAATGACATCCAAGTTACCAATGGCATTGTAATGAATCTCTTCATTCTCCGCGTAAGCATCCTCTTGAGCAACAATAGCATCATCATCAACATGACCACTAGCATCTTCTTGAACAAGAGGAATAGCATCATCTCGGAGTACTATGGCGCTAGCATTGATATGATCTTCATTGGGTTGGCTACTTGGTGGTTGGCTAGAACAATTGGGGACATACACCTCGGCACTACCATCATGTATTGGGGAGGATACATTGCGGTTCAAATCAATTTGCAAGGGAGGAGGATCAACCTTTGTGGCAAATATCTCAAGAGACTTGTCTTGTGATGCGTCTACTTTGTCCTTGTACACATTCCAATGCAATTGGGAGGTGATGGGCATACTCTTTAATCGGGACTTTACTCCCAATCCAACGTCATACCTCCCAATAAGATTAACCTCGGCATTTGGGTCATTCCAATGTAAGACGCTTCTCACTTTCACTACAAGATCATCAAAGCTTGGACTTGTGTCAAAAACCATAGCCTCTTCCCCTTCATCGTCATTTCCATTCATAAATGTCGTCTTGTCCAAATAATGAACATTTATGAGCTTATGCATCTAAGAACAATGGAAACAATAAAGTCATCCATATATGTCATCCAACCAATTCAAATGGAGCAATAACATAATTTATGCACACATTGGACAAATAACTTCTATTCATAGTCAATTTCACCTTAACCTTAACCATAACCCTAACCATAACTATAACCCTAACCCTAACCCTAACCCTTAACATAACCACTATAACCCCTAACCCTAGGCAAGCACAAACATAGCCATAAATGCATCATAAATGTGCCATCAATGCATCATAAATGCACACAACAAGATCAACACCTAGGGTTTGCAATAAATTGAGCAAATGCACACAAAACAAAGATTTCAACCAATCAAAATGAGGGGAATTGAGAGAGGTACCTTGAGTGATGAAAATGCTCCGGATCCACCGGTGAAATCTCAAGCAAATGGAGTGGATCTAGGGGGTGTTTGGATGGGGGAGAGAGAGAGGAGAGGAGCTCACCACGGGGAAAAGAAGAATGGGGAAGAAGAGTGGTGGTGGGGCCCACACACCAGCCCATCCCAACCTTATCCACCCCAGGACCCTACCGCTGTAACACCCCCGTGTAATTGCTACAGTAATCACCCTTTTGACAGTGCCATGTCATCATGATTAACAGTGCTTGAGCATCATTTGCATCATACTTCATTTCAAATCCAATTCAAATTGCAATACAAAAATAAAGTGAAAATAAAAGTTGTTCAAAACCAGAAACTAAAATGTACATAATGTTTTAAATAATCCAGAGGCATTTATAAAAGTATGATCAACATTTATTAAATTAGTTAAGTAACCATTACATCCTAAAATAGAACAATAGAAGCAACTTATATTACCTTTTTATTTAATTAAAATGCAAATGAAATCCTATTTAGCTCAAACCAATTTCTGGTGTTAGCTAAAATTGCATATTAATTATTGGGTCAGGTCACATATTTTACTAAAATCAATTTGAACCTAAACTAATTGCAAAACAGAGAAAGAAAAAGAAAACAGAGAAGAAAAAGAGAAACTGCCCGCGCTGCTGGGCCTAAGTCAGCCGGCCCAGCCCGACTAGGTCGTCCCCTAGCTCTCTGCTCGCGCGCGCTGTCGTCGTTGCCGCACTCGCCGCGCCGGCCCCCCCTGCTCGCCCGGTCGACACCGAGCCCCCCCAGCGCCGAATAAGATCGCTCCCCTCTCTCCCCCGAACCCTAGCTGCCCCCACTCACTCCCATTCGCCCTCTCTCTCCCGGTCTCCCACCTCACCCGAAGTCGCCGCCGCCATGGCCGTGATTTAGCGCGGCCACCGCCTCCCGATCATCGCTCCGACGTGCTCATCTGCTCCGCCTCGCTCGACTCCTTCGTATGCGCCTCGCCATCGAGCTCGGGAAGGCCCGCACGGATGGGATCGAGCTTGGCATCATCTCACTGTCACCGGCGATCCCCGTCGTCCCCGGCCTCCGTCTGCGCTCCTAAGCCGTCGAGGGCTTTCCTTAGCCGCTTGGTGAGCTCCTCCCTCCCTCCATTTCTCTCCTCGTGCCGCGTATTTCGCCATGGCGAGCTCGCCGCCTCGCCGTGTTCTGCCCGCCGCCCGAGCTCGCCGTTGCCGTCGCTTCCGACCACCGCAGTCCGCGCTAGCAGCCTAGATCGACGCGGCGCATCGCACTCGTTCGGATGTGACCGAATGCGGTCGCGAAAACACGCCGTAGCCGCCTGCCCGTAGCTCACCCGAAACCGCCGTCCGCCGGCGAGGTCCTAGCGCTCGAGTCTGGCCGCCCCGCCTCGTGCCGCTAGGCTAGATCGACGCGCGCTGCTCCACTCGTTCGAACGCCGCAGAGAACGCGCGAAATGATGCCCTGTGGAAGAATCCCGAGCTCGCCAGAGTTGCTCGCCGTCGCGCGAGCTCGCCGGAGACTGTTCCGGCGCTGGCGTCCGACGTGGCCGGCTGGGGCCGCCCTCTGTGTCACTGACCACGGGCCCCAGTGGGTCCGTTGACTGGTCAGCGCTGACTGGGCTGACCCAGTGAGGCTGACAGGCGGGCCCCACCGCTTAAACGAATTTTTAAAATAAATAAAACGTTAATTAAATCAGTTAATTAAATTAATTAGTTAATCAGTCACTGACTAATGGGCCCCACCAGCTAATTAACCTGTTAATTAGATTAGTTAGCCCACTGTCTATGACAGGTGGGTCCCGCAGGTCAGAGTTGACTGGTCAGCGCCCCTGTTGACTGCTGACGTCAGCAAACACTGTTTCGGATAATGTTAGTTTAAATAATTAAAATAATTCCAGAAAATCATTAAAACTTTGAAAAATCATATCTTTTAAACCGTAACTCCGATTAAAATAATTTATATATGAAAAACGATCAGAAAAATATGACGATTCCGAATACGCCCTCCGTTTATTTGTCACATGCCCTCAACTATGCTAACATGGACCCGTCCCCTCCGGTTCTATATACCGAAGTCAGCCTAAACGCCGGGAAAATATCCCAGATATTTTCCCGACTCGTCTGCGACATGTAGCAATGCATTAGGTCACCACTAACACTGCATACCACCATGTCATGCATCTGTGTAGCATTATTTGCCTTTATTTATTGTTTCTTCCCCCTCTTCTTCTCCGGTAGCCCCCGAGACCGACGCAGCTCAGGAGACAGACGACCCCACGGACGACCCCTCCTTTGCCGCAGAGCTTCCAGGCAAGCAACCCCCCTTGACGCATGCCTATATCACCTATTCTCTCTCCCTCCTGCTTGCATTAGAATTTGCTACTGCTACTGTTTTGTCCTATTCTGATGCATAGCCTGTCCTTGTAACTGTTATTGATACCTGCCTGTTATCCAAACTGCTTAGCATAGGATGGATGGTAGTGAACCATCTGTGGCCCCTCTTCCTTGTTGTAGTTGCCTCGCTTTAGTACCTGTGCCCGATCGATGTGATCGTCGGGCTGTGACCAGCATACCACTACACACCCCTAGTTGCTCGACGCTGCAGAGCTAACATCGAGTGCCGAGGGTGATACCTCTCATCTCACTCCCGATGAAGTCTCTGTAGTACAGCTAGTCGGTTGTGGGTTACCGAGGGTGATTCCTCTTCCCCACCTCCGATGAAGCTTTGTCGGTAACCCCGCAAGTGTGAATACCATCGAGGGTGATTCCTCCGGTTTCACCTTGACGGGATCATCGAGTGGGAATCCAACGAGGGTGATTCCTCGGATTCCTGCTTGATGTTATGGACACATGGTTACCTGCACTTTGTAACTGTTACTGGATAAAGACGGGTCGGCCCCGAGGGGTACCCGCGAGAGATGTAATATCGGGTTGACCCAGAGGGTACCCGTGGTGATTACGTGGCACGGCCGGGCATTCTTAGCCCTTGCCGTAAGTCCACGAGACGGGGCAACGGGGTCACAGGATCGTGAGTCTCTGCTCGTTACCGCGCGCTCCTAATGCACTAAGGGTTAGGATATGTAATCTGAGTAGGCCACTGGCCTTTTCGCGCTAACAAACACGTGGGAATAATATGGGTACTCGGCGTCGTGGTGTCAGCCGAAGCTCTTCAGACGTCAGCAGTTGAGCGGCGCGCGTGGGGTTGGTCTGGTAAAGCCTGCGCTTGTATTAAGGGGGCTAGGACTGCTCACCGGCCGCGTACGCAATGCGCAGGAGTGCAAAGGGCGTTGGGCCCAAGACCCCTGAGTGCTTAGGATGTAGACCGGCGTGCTGGCCTCTCTGTTGAGCCTAGGTAGGGCTATGATGTGTCGATAGTCCGAGGTCGGGCATCGACTGAGCAAGTGTGTCCGGCCAGAGTCATCGAGCGTGTTGGGTAAAGTTGGTGCACCCCTGCAGGGAAGTATATCTATTCGAATAGCCGTTTCCACGGTAACAGGACGCTCGGAAAATATCCCGATCTACTACAACTAGAAATGGGTTGAATATATTGGCTCCGGGATCGCTTTCTCGCAGGGAGTCGAGGAAGGATCTCTGGGCGTGGTCACTTGTACTTGATGCTACTACTATATTATTACACTAATCTGTACTCTTTTAATGCTGCAAGACCCTGAAGATGCTAGTCTTCGATAGGCTAGGCTGTTCCCTTCTATTCTGGCATTTCTGTAGCCAAGTCCACATATACAGCCTTCCTTTGATAATGTTGCATATTTAGAATAGATCTGATGTCAGTCTTGTTGAGTACTTTGGATGAGTACTCACGGTTGCTTTGCTTCCCTTTTTATCCATACCCGATTGATGCGACCAGATGACGGAGCCCAGGAGCCAGCTGCCCTAGTCGACGTCGACTACGGCTACTACTACTACCCCGCTGGCGAGTACTACTACGAGGAGCCCTTCGACGACCAGCAGTAGTTAGGAGGCACCCAGGCAGGAGGCCTGCGCCTTTCGATCTGTGTTTTTATTTTGCCCCGCCTTCTTAAAGGCCTATCTGTTTAACTTTGTGCGTGTACTCAGATACCTGATGCTTCCGCTGATGCTTGTATGACATCGAGCTTATGTATTCGAGCCCTCGAGGCCCCTGGCTTGTAATATAAAGCTTGTATTATTTTATTTGTGTTTAGAGTTGTGTTGTGATATCTTCAAGTGAGTCCATAGGCTTGATCGTGTGCATTTGCGTGTATGATTAGTGCACGATTAAGTCGGGGGCGTCACAAGTTGGTATCAGAGCCGACTGCCTGTAGGATCCCCCTTTGCAACTCCTTGGCCGAAGTTGAGTCTAGAATTTGCAAAATGATTTTACTAACATGGCTGTGTGGCTTACGGGCCCACATCGCCAATGGGTGGTATTAGGATCTTTTATTCCTCACCTATACTCTGGGATTCTGTTTTCTCTTCTATTCGGGTTAAAGTTTTGCTAACTCTGACATTAGGTTCTCGTGCTCACATTCACCCGGAGAGCTGGATTGTCCGCAACTAATCTTTTCGTTTGAACTGATTAATCTGATAATCATCTTTTCTTTTCCATTGGTTTGTTTAGCCCTTCCTTTCCAAGTTATCATGTGTTTTCACACTGTCTTTTGACATCTACACTATCTTGTTTCAAATGCGTCCCGCAAGGCAGCTTGTCCGTCTGACCGTGGTTAGTGATGCGACTGGGTTTCCGGCCATTTTGGTCGAGCTGTTGACCAGGCTGGGATATCGCTGGTATCCCGAGTACACTGTTTACGAGGATTACCGCGAGTTCAACCAGGAGCAGTACCATGCTGAGGTTCGCATCTTTGATCGGCAGGACCGCTCCATCACTGAGTTGCACACCTTTCATGGTGTTGGAGTGACCGCTGATATAGCCGTCCATGATGCTACCTACACTGCTATTGCCCATCTCCGTAGAGAGCACAACAGTCGCTTGGAGGAGACCGCTTTCAGATACATCCCGTATGCTCCTACTGGGGATGAGACTGGATACTACACTGCTACTTGTGCTCCTTACGTGCTGCGTCGCTATGACCCGCAGGTTATGGTACAGCACATCCAGGCTCTGGACCGCACTGCTCGAGCTCTTGCTGTCGAGTTGTACGCCACTCGTGGTCGTCTTTACGACGCTCTGACATAGTTGCTGCCAGCAGTCAGTGCGCGGATGCACCCAGAGTACATTCTTTACCCGCGCAGGACGGAGATGCCACCAGGTCTTGAGTGGCCTGCTGTTGGAGGTTTTATCCCTCCACGTGGTCCTCTTCTTCCAGTTCGGGACCAGGTTCTGCACCAGAGTGTTCACGGAGCGCAGGATCCTTCCTTCGAGAGTACCTTGCCTCGTCACGTGCAGTTTCATAGGTTCAGTGGTTTTCCCCGACGTTGATGTAGCATATCGCTATGTCTCGTTGTTGTATCCCTCCACCGCGTGCCTGCGTGCCGCCTAGTTGTCTAGCTTTCTCTTTTGCTGTTGTAACGCTAGTCTGTAACCGAACCTAAGTATGGATCTGTATGTCATGATGACTATGTTGATGTATTTATTGCACTTCCTTTCTGTCGTGCATGTTACTTCATGAATGAATCCATACTACTGCAAATGCTCGTTGCTAAAATACCCCCTGTTGAATTTTAGCAGGATGGTTAGGCCAATAGGACGTGGCCGTGGTGCCAACAATCCACCACCGCCCGACTATATGGCAGCCATGATGCAACAGTTTGAAGTGCACCGTCAGTTTATGCAAGGGCTGATGGATCAGTTTCCACGTCCCAATGCCAACCAGCAGCCAGCTTCAATCACTTTGTCAGAGTTTGTGCGTATGAATCCAACCATTTGCCGCAACTCAGCTCAGCCGCTAGACGCTGATGACTGGCTCCGCGACATCTTCTTCGAGATGGAGTCTACGGATGTGGCCCCTGCCAACTATGTTGCTTTCGCCTCCTACTTTCTGAAGGGACCCGCAGCACAATGGTGGGACACTCACAGACAGACCTTAGCCCCTGGAACCATTATCACTTGGATGGAATTCAAGGCTGCTTTCAGTGCCCGTTATATTCCGCAAGGAGTTATGGACCGGAAGAAGCGTGAGTTCCGCAATCTCACACAGGGCACTAAGTCTGTGGAAGCTTATCAGCGGGAATTTCTGGAGTTATCTCGCTATGCTGAGGAGGACATTTCCACTGACGCTCGCACACAGGAAAAGTTCCATGACGGACTTCACCCCGACCTCAAGCTTGCTCTCGCTGTTCATAACTTCCTAGATTTCGCCACCTTGGTGAATAGTGCTATCCAGATGGAGACCGCTCAGAGGGAGCACAAGGAATCACAGAAGCGCACCCCGTGAAGCGGGCTCATCTTCGGGTTCGTCTTCCCAGAAGCGCCGCATTTGGATCCCTCAAAGCATGTACCGTCCAGCTGTACCTGTTCAGAGTCCATCCTTTGCACCGCGTATGCCTACTCCACCGCCAAGGCAGTTCAGACCTCAAGCTCCTGTGCTACGAGCTCCTGCTCCACGTCCCGACAATGGACTCTGTTTCAAGTGTGGCCATCCAGGTCACCGTGCCAGAGATTGCTCTCAGAGTCAGAACCAGCTTATGCTTCCTCCTGCTGGCCGTGGAAATGGCCGTGGTATTAATCAGCCTCGCAACTATAATGCCAGACCTTCATATGGTCGTGGGCAGGCTTATAACGTCAACATGGCTGAAGCTCAGGATCAACCAGAGACTGTGATGGGTACTCTCTTTGTTAACTCAGTACCTGCATCTGTTTTATTTGATTCAGGAGCATCGCATTCATTCATGTCCGAACATTTTGCACTCTTGCATGACGTTAAATGTGAAACGCTGCACCATCCGTTAGTGGTAAACACTCCCGCCGGCCAATGTCAAACTGCCCTGTTCAGCCCCGATGTCACCATTGATATTGAAGGGTTGAAGTTCCGTGCTTTTCCCATTATCCTGAAGTCTTCCAAGATTGACCTCATCCTGGGAATGGATTGGTTGAAGGCTCACACTGCCTTGATCAATTGTGCCACTAAAGTCGTACACCTCCTGCACCCATCGGATGAGCTAGTAAATTACCATGCTCATGTTGTTCAAAGTGCAGAGGCTCGGATCTATGCCTTGAATGCGTTGAACGCTTCACCTCTTGAGGGGATCGAAAACATTCCAGTCGTTCGTGACTTCCAGGATGTCTTCCCGGAAGAACTCCTCGGAGTACCCCCTGTTAGGGCTGTCGAATTCGTCATCGACCTTAAACCAGGCACAACTCCTATTGCGAAGCGTCCTTATAAGATGCCTCCGCATGAGCTTCTCGAGCTTAAGGAGGAACTCGATAAATCACTTCAAAAGGGTTTCATCCGTCCAAGTTCCTCTGCCTGGGGAGCACCTTCTCTCTTCGTCAAGAAGAAAGATGGTACAAACCGATTGGTCCAAGATTACCGGCCTATCAACCAAGCTACCATTCAGAACAAATATCTGCTTCCTCGGATCAATGACCTGTATGACCAACTGCTGGATCATCAGTGTTTTCTAAACTCGACCTGAGGTTGGGTTATCATCAGATCCGTGTCCGCGAAGAGGATATTCCCAAGACTGCCTTTGTTACTCACTATGGCTCTTATGAGTACACTGTCATGTCATTCGGCTTAACAAATGCACCAGCGACGTTCTCCCGCCTGATGAATTATATCTTCATGGATTACCTCGACAAATTCGTCGTGGTTTATCTGGATGATATTCTGGTATTCTCCAAGAATAAGGAAGAACATGCTGAACATCTTCGTCTTGTTCTGGAAAAGCTTCGAGAGCACTAGTTATATGCCAAGAATTCCAAGTGTGAATTCTGGTTATCTGAAGTAACCTACCTTGGTCATGTGATATCCAAGGATGGAATCGCTGTTAACCCAGAACGAGTTCAGGCTATTCTTGACTGGACTCCCCCAAAGAATGTCAAGCAAGTTAGAAGTTTTCTCGGCCTCGCAAGTTATTATCGTCGCTTTGTCGAGAACTTCTCAAAGATTGCCAAGCCACTGACTAATCTGCTTCACAAAGGCGTTAAGTTTGAATGGACAGATAAATGTCAGGAAAGCTTTCAAACCCTCAAGGACAAGCTCACCTCTGCTCCAGTGCTTGCTCCTCCGGATTCTCGCAAGGATTTCGTGATTTATTGTGATGCCTCTCGTCAAGGATTAGGCTGTGTCCTGATGCAAGAGCGCAGAGTAATTGCTTATGCCTCGCGACAATTGCGTCCTCACGAAGAGAATTACCCAGTGCATGATCTTGAACTTGCTGCAGTGATTTATGCATTGAAGCTGTGGTGACATTACCTCCTTGGTAACCGATGTGAGATATATATTGATCATCAAAGTCTAAAGTATTTATTTACTCAGCCGGATCTCAATCTCCGCCAACAGCGATGGTTGGAAACAATTACGGACTATGACTATGGTATTTCATATACCCCTGGCAAGGCTAATGTGATGGCAGATGCCTTGAGCCGCAAGTCCTATTGTAACAACCTCATGGTTCAGCGAGCTCAACCTCGTCTGTATGAAGAATTGCGCCAGCTGAACTCTGCATTGTTCCACAGGGTTCTCTTAATACCCTTGTTATACAGCCAGATCTTCTGAATGTTGTTAAGCATGCGCAAGCTAAAGATGATGAAGTTGATCTCATGAAAAGGGATCTTCACCTTGAAAAGTACAAGGATTTCTCGCTTGCTGAAGATGGAACCTTGTATTTCAAAGACCGCATTGTGGTACCTCGGTTCGAATTGATGACTGACAAAGTTATGAAGGAGGCACATGATACACCACTGTCTATCCATCCGGGTAGTACCAAGATGTACCTTGATCTCCGACAAAGGTACTGGTGGTCTAGAATGAAGCAGGACATTGCCCGATATGTTGCTGAATGTGACGTTTGCCGTCGCGTTAAAGCAGAACATCAGAAGCCTGCTGGACTTCTGCAACCGCTCCCTATTCCCCTATGGAAATGGGACAAGGTTCAAATGGATCTCATTACTGGTCTTCCCAGGTCACAGAAGGGTCACGATGCTATTCTTGTCGTCGTCGACCAACTATCCAAAGTTGCACACTTTCTGCCAGTCAAGCAGACGATCACTGCTAATCAGTTAGCAGGGTTATATATCTCCAGGATTGTATCACTCCACGGTATTCCGAAGGAGATCAGTTTGGACCGTGGCAGCCTCTTCATCTCACACTTCTGGAATAGTTTCCAACAAGCTATGGGAACTCATATTACTTGGAGTACAGCTTATCACGCCCAGTCCCAAGGCCAAGTCGAACGGGTGAATCAAGTGCTTGAAGATATGCTGCGTGCTGGTGTTATATCATTTGGCAAGAAGTGGGAAGAATCTCTCCCGTATGCCGAATTCTCTTACAACAACAGCTATCAAGCAAGTTTGAAAATGGCCCCCTTCGAAGTGTTATATGGACGTGGGTGTCGAACCCCTCTGAATTGGTCAGAAACTGGGGAACGATCGCTCATTGGTCCAGATATTATCCAACACGCAGAAGAGCAAGTCCGTGTTGTTCGCGAAAATCTCAAGGCGGCCCAGGACCGCCAGAAGAGCAACTATGATCGCAAACGATGGGGATTGACCTATCAACCTGGTGATCAAGCTTATCTGCGTGTCATTCCTATGAAGGGCACTCACCGCTTAGGAATCAAAGGCAAGTTAGCTCCTCGCTACATCGGCCCCTTCCGCATTATCGCCAGACGTGGACATGTGGCTTATAAATTAGAGTTGCCGCCGCAATTCTCTCACATCCACGACGTCTTCCATGTGTCGCAACTTCGCCGTTGCTTCAAGGAATCTCCTCACCGAGCTGTGGATCATGAGATGCTAGATTTGCAAGATGACCTATCTTATAAAGAGCATCCGATCCGCATTCTCGATCAAGCTGAACGTCGGACCCGCCAGAAGACTACCAAGTTCCTAAAAGTGCAGTGGTCGAATCATACTGAAGATGAAGCCACTTGGGAACGCGAGGATCGTCTTCGGGAGGAATACCCCGACCTCTTTCCTTCTACCTCCTGAATTCTCGGGACGAGAATTTCTTTTAGAGGAGGAGAATTGTAACACCCCCGTGTAATTGCTACAGTAATCACCCTTTTGACAGTGCCATGTCATCATGATTAACAGTGCTTGAGCATCATTTGCATCATACTTCATTTCAAATCCAATTCAAATTGCAATTCAAAAATAAAGTGAAAACAAAAGTTGTTCAAAACCAGAAACTAAAATGAACATAATGTTTTAAATAATCCAGAGGCATTTATAAAAGTATGATCAACATTTATTAAATTAGTTAAGTAACCATTACATCCTAAAACAGAACAATAGCAGCAACTTATATTACCTTTTTATTTAATTAAAATCCAAATGAAATCCTATTTAGCTCAAACCAATTTCTGGTGTTAGCTAAAATTGCATATTAATTATTGGGTCAGGTCACATATTTTACTAAAATCAATTTGAACCTAAACTAATTGCAAAACAGAGAAAGAAAAAGAAAACAGAGAAGAAAAAGAAGAAAAAGAGAAACTGCCCGCGCTGCTGGGCCTAAGTCAGCCAGCCCAGCCCGACTAGGTCGTCCCCTAGCTCTCTGCTCGCGCGCGCGCTGTCATCGTTGCCGCACTCGCCGCGCCGGCCCCCCTGCTCGCCCGGTCGACACCGAGCCGCCCCCAGCGCCGAATAAGATCGCTCCCCACTCTCCCCCGAACCCTAGCTGCCCCCACTCACTCCCATTCGCCCTCTCTCTCCCGGTCTCCCACCTCACCCGAAGTCGCCGCCGCCATGGCCGTGATTTAGCGCAGCCACCGCCTCCCGATCATCGCTCCGACGTGCTCATCTGCTCCGCCTCGCTCGACTCCTTCGTCTGCGCCTCGCCATCGAGCTCGGGAAGGCCCGCACGGACGGGATCGAGCTCGGCATCATCTCACTGTCGCCGGCGATCCCCGTCGTCCCCGGCCTCCGTCTGCGCTCCTAAGCCGTCGAGGGCTTTCCTTAGCCGCTTGGTGAGCTCCTCCCTCCCTCCATTTCTCTCCTCGTGCCGCGTATTTCGCTATGGCGAGCTCGCCGCCTCGCCGTGTTCTGCCCGCCGCCCGAGCTCGCCGTTGCCGTCGCTTCCGACCACCGCAGTCCGCGCTAGCAGCCTAGATCGACGCGGCGCATCGCACTCGTTCGGATGCGACCGAATGCGGTCGCGAAAACACGCCGTAGCCGCCTGCCCGTAGCTCACCCGAAACCGCCGTCCGCCGGCGAGGTCCTAGCGCTCGAGTCCGGCCGCCCCGCCTCGCGCCGCTAGGCTAGATCGATGCGCGCTGCTCCACTCGTTCGAACGCCACAGAGAACGCGCGAAATGATGCCCTGTGGAAGAATCCCGCGCTCGCCGGAGTTGCTCGCCGTCGCGCGAGCTCGCCGGAGACTGTTCCGGCGTCGGCGTCCGACGTGGCCGGCTGGGGCCGCCCTCTGTGTCACTGACCACGGGCCCCAGTGGGTCCGTTGACTGGTCAGCGCTGACTGGGCTGACCCAGTGAGGCTGACAGGCGGGCCCCACCGCTTAAACAAATTTTTAAAATAAATAAAATGTTAATTAAATCAGTTAATTAAATTAATTAGTTAATCACTCACTGACTAATGGGCCCCACCTAGCTAATTAACCTGTTAATTAGATTAGTTAGCCCACTGTCTATGACAGGTGGGTCCCGCAGGTCAGAGTTGACTGGTCAGCGCCCCTGTTGACTGCTGACGCCAGCACTACGTCATACTGACGTCAGCAAACACTGTTTCGGATAATGTTAGTTTAAATAATTAAAATAATTCCAGAAAATCATTAAAACTTTGAAAAATCATATCTTTTAAACCGTAACTCCGATTAAAATAATTTATATATGAAAAACGATCAGAAAAATATGACGATTCCGAATACGCCCTCCGTTTATCTGTCACATGCCCTCAACTATGCTAACATGGACCCGTCCCCTCCGGTTCTATATACCGAAGTCAGCCTAAACGCCGGGAAAATATCCCAGATATTTTCCCGACTCGTCTGCGACATGTAGCAATGCATTAGGTCACCACTAACACTACATACCACCATGTCATGCATCTGTGTTGCATTATTTGCCTTTATTTATTGTTTCTTCCCCCTCTTCTTCTCTGGTAGCCCCCGAGACCGACGCGGCTCAGGAGACAGACGACCCCTCCTTTGCCGCAGAGCTTCCAGGCAAGCAACCCCCCTTGACGCATGCCTATATCACCTATTCTCTCTCCCTCCTGCTTGCATTAGAATTTGCTACTGCTACTGTTTTGTCCTATTCTGATGCATAGCTTGTCCTTGTAACTGTTATTGATACCTCCGATGAAGCTTTGTCGGTAACCCCGCAAGTGTGAATACCATCGAGGGTGATTCCTCCGGTTTCACCTTGACGGGATCATCGAGTGGGAATCCAACGAGGGTGATTCCTCGAATTCCTTCTTGATGTTATGGACACACGGTTACCTGCACTTTGTTACTGTTACTGGATAAAGACGGGTCGGCCCCGAGGGGTACCCGCGAGAGATGTAATATCGGGTTGACCCAGAGGGTACCCGTGGTGATTACGTGGCAATGCCAGGCATTCTTAGCCCTTGCCGTAAGTCCACGAGACGGGGCGATGGGGTCACAGGATCGTGAGTCTCTGCTCGTTACCGCGCGCTCCTAATGCACTAAGGGTTAGGATATGTAATCTAAGTAGGCCTCTGGCCTTTTCGCGCTAACCAACACGTGGAAATAATATGGGTACTCGGCGTCGTGGTGTCAGCCGAAGCTCTTCAGACGTCAGCAGTTGAGCGGCGCGCGCCGGGTTGGTCTGGTAAAGCCTGCGCTTGTATTAAGGGGGCTAGGACTGCTCACCGGCCGCGTACGCAATGCGCAGGAGTGCAAAGGGCGATGGGCCCAAGACCCCTGAGTGCTTAGGATGTAGACCGGCGTGCTGGCCTCTCTGTTGAGCCTAGGTAGGGCTACGACGTGTCGATAGTCCGAGGTCGGGCATCGACTGAGCAAGTGTGTCCGGCCAGAGTCATCGAGCGTGTTGGGTAAAGTTGGTGCACCCCTGCAGGGAAGTATATCTATTCGAATAGCCGTGTCTACGGTAACAGGACGCTCGGAAAATATCCCGATCTACTACAACTAGAAATGGGTTGAATATATTGGCTCCGGGATCGCTTTCTCGCAGGGAGTCGATGAAGGATCTCTGGGCGTGGTCACTTGTACTTGATGCTACTACTATATTATTACACTAATCTGTACTCTTCTAATGCTGCAAGACCCTGAAGATGCTAGTCTTCGATAGGCTAGGCTGTTCCCTTCTATTCTGGCATTTCTACAGCCAAGTCCACATATACAGTCTTCCTTTGATAATGTTGCATATTTAGAATAGATCAGATGTCAGTCTTGCTGAGTACTTTGGATGAGTACTCACGGTTGCTTTGCTTCCCTTTTTCTCCATACCCGATTGATGCGACCAGATGACGGAGCCCAGGAGCCAGCTGCCCCAGTCGACGTCGACTACGGCTACTACTACTACCCCGCTGGCGAGTACTACTACGAGGAGCCCTCCGACGACCAGGAGTAGTTAGGAGGCACCCATGCAGGAGGCCTGCGCCTTTCGATCTGTGTTTTTATTTTGCCCCGCCTTCTTAAAGGCCAATCTGTTTAACTTTGTGTGTGTACTCAGATACCTGATGCTTCCGCTGATGCTTGTATGACATCGAGCTTATGTATTCGAGACCTCGAGGCCCCTGGCTTGTAATATAAAGCTTGTATTATTTTATTTGTGTTTAGAGTTGTGTTGTGATATATTCAAGTGAGTCCTTAGGCTTGATCGTGTGCATTTGCGTGTATGATTAGTGCACGATTAAGTCGGGGGCGTCACAACCGCCAGGGATCCTGGCGGTAGGTTTCAGTAGCCTACCGCCAGGCCCTGTGGCGGTAGGGTCCTTTTCCACGTCAGCTGCAGCTGACGGCCGTCAGCTGCCGTCCCGTCACCTACCGCCAGGGAATCTGGCGGTAGGATGTGGGGGGCTACCGCCGGGACCCCTGGCGGTAGGCAAAAGGGTCAGATCCCGAATTATTTTGACACGGGATCAGATCCCGAAATTGTATCAGAAATGGGTCAAAACACGAAATTTTACCCTCCCTCGCGATGCCGCCGCGCGCAGGTCACGGCGCCCCTCCACGTGCCCTGGGCGGCCGGCCGACAGTTCCAAACTTCCACTCCTGCCGTACGTGCCGACATCGCCGGGATTATGATTATCCCATGCGCGCCTTGCAAGAGCCAATGTCACGTGGGCCCGCGCCGGCGGCAGTCGTTTCCATCGTGTTTGGCCACGCCGGGACAGACGACGACAGCTCGCAGGTCCTAAGAATAAATTACTGGCTAATAATCTTTGCGCGCGCGGTGTCGAGCCAGCGTCAGCAGCTGGAGCTCTGCTTAAAAACAGCGACGGAGAGCTGTCAAACTAACAATCCAAAAAAGATTAGCCGTCCGTCGTTACTTGTGCGTGCCCGCGCATACAAAACACGCGCGTTCTATCCTTTCTACAGTACCTTTTTTTATTCTAGAAAAGGCTTAGGGTGTGGTTATCTCAGTCCCCAGTTTCAGTTAAGTGACAGAACATATAAAAAAATAAATATTTTTTCTAAAAAAATTACACAAATATTCATGCAAGATCTTGCGAATATAGGATGAAATGAGACTTAATTAAATTTTAATCGACTGAGATTTAACAGTCCCGAAAGAGTAATGCTACACATACGTGAAGAGGTTAGTTAGAGAGAAAGAATCTTAATCAGCATGTAATTGCGTGTAACTCTTTATACGTTTAGCATTATTGATCCCGAAATGCTTAACGATCAGCTGCACTCTTCTACTCTTTTGCAGCTTCTGGGCTCCTACGTGGAGCCGAGTCCATTTCCATATTACAAATTGCAACATCTTCTGCCCCCCACCCCCCTATCAAAATAACAATTTTGTATCTGCTCGATTCCCAGCTAATCGAGACAGCAAATCTTGTTATCTGAAGCAAGCACATAAACCAACGCCATGATTTTAAAAAGCTGCCGTCCGCACAGTGCAGCACTATGCAATCATGATATCGGCGCGTTGCCTTGCCCCATCCGTCCGGAAGCTGCCGTCCACCATAGCCAGATTCGTACGCGCCACCATCGCCGAACCGCCGCGCAGCCCCGGCCCTATCAATGGCCGGTCCGTCCGCGTTTGAACCAGCACGTGTACCGTCGTCGCTATAAATAGTCCTTCTTCCAATTCTTGGCCGCCGCGACAGAGGAAGACCCCGCTTCTCAATCCTCACATATTTTGTTCTGGTGCGTTGCGTTCCCTCCAAATCCAATTGCTATCTGCTGTTGGCCGATCACGGGATGCCGCCGCAGGACCGTAAAGCGCCGCCTTGCCGCCGGATGCTGGCGCTGCCGACGGTGTGCCCGTGCCAGGCCATCGCCCCGGGGACGCTGCTGGCGTCGCTCGTCGCCCTCGTGGCCGAGGTCGCCCGCCACGACGCCGGTGCGCTACCCGTGCTCCGGCGAGGGGCCGGCGAGGCCCTGCGCATCACCCGCGTCCTCCTCGCGTTCCTCGAGGAAATCCGCGAGGCGGCCGCGCCCCTGCCGGACGCATCGGTTCTCGGCCTGTCCGAGCTGCACGTCGCGATGCAGAAGCTCCGGTTCTTGCTCGCGGACTGCGGGAGGAGAGGGGCGAGGCTGTGGGTGCTGATGAACGCCGACCTGGTCGCCTCCGAGCTCCGGGTCGTCCTCTGCTCCGTGGCCACGGCCATGGACGTCCTGCCGGCGGACGTGGTCGGGGCGTCCGCCGAGGCCGGAGAGCTCGCGAGGCTTCTGTCTCAGCAGGCGTGGCGCGCGCCGGTGTGGCCGGACGAGGACGACGGGCGCGCGACCCGGAGCGTGCGCTCCATGCTCGCGCTGTTCAGGGGCAGCGCCACGCCGCACGCGGAGGACGCGATGATGGTGCTCGGCCGCGTCGGCATCACCAGCTGGTGCGACTGCGCCGAGGAGGTCGCTTTCCTTGAGGCCCAGCTGTTGGAGCGCCTGGAGGACGGCCGCGAGAACGACAACGACCTCGTGCTCATCAGCGGCCTCATGGCGTTCCTCGTGTACTGTCGCGTCGTCTTGTTTGACCACGTTGATACCAAGAAGGCTGACGCGGCAGCGCCCGGGTCGAGGCCGGCAGCGAGCTGCGCGGCGTGGACCAGCCAGGAGGCGCTGCAATGCCCGATCAGTCTGGAGCTGATGACTGACCCGGTGACCGTGGCCACCGGCCAAACTTACGACCGGACGTCCATCAAGCGGTGGATCAAGAGCGGGTGCCGGACGTGCCCTGTTACCGGCGAGAGGCTCCGCAACGCCCAGTTCGTGCCGAACGTAGCCGTGCGCGGCATTGTCGAGCAGGTGCTCCTCGCCAATGGGACACCGCTCCACGAGCAGCAAAGCAGCAAGCACCGGTGCGCGGTCGATAAGACCGCCTCGGCGTTCGGCCCGGCCGCGGCCGGCGGCGTGCATCTCGCCGTGGCCTTCCTTATTGCCAGGCTCTCCAGGGGCACGCCCGAGGAGCAGAAGAAGGCAACGTACGAGGTCCGGAAGCTGGCGAAGCGCAACGTATACCACCGCGCGTGCCTCGTGGAGGCCGACGCCGTGCCGTGGCTCCTCCACCTCCTCTCCTCGACGGACGCGTCCGTACAGGACAACGCCATTGCCAGCCTCCTCAACCTCTCGAAGCACGCGGCCGGGCGGAGAGCGCTCGTCGAGGCGGGCGGGCTCGGGCTCATCGTCGATGCCGTCAACGTCGCGGCCAAGGTGGAAGCGCGGCAGAACGCGGCGGCCATCCTGTTCTACCTCTCGCCGAACAGCGAGTACTGCCAGGAGATCAGCCGCATCCCGGAGGCCATCCCGACGCTGGTGCACCTCATGAGGGACGGCACCTACCGCGGCCGCAAGAACGCGCTGGTGAGCCTCCACGGGGTGCTCCACGGCGCGAGCAGCATCGGGAAGGCGGTGACCGCCGGCGCCGTGGGCGTGCTCGCCAACCTCCTATCCGGCGACCGCGAGGACCTGGCGAACGACTCCGTCGCCCTGCTCGCGAGGATCGCCGAGCAGCCGGCCGGCGCGACGGCCATCCTGGCCAGCTCGGAGCTCGTCACGAGCCTCGTGGACTTCCTCGGCGCGTCGGCGTCTCGATCGGCGAAGGACCACTGCGTGGCGCTGCTGGCCTCGCTGTGCCGGCACGGAGGGGACAAGGTCGTCGCCCTGATGGGCAAGATGACTGGGCTGATGCCCGCGCTGTACGCTCGTCGCCGACGGCAGCCCTCTGGAGAACAAGAAGGCGAGGTGGCTCATTAACGAGATCCACCGGGTCTACGAGCAGCACCAGCCGCTGCCGGTCGCGCCGCCGGCTGGTGACCGTGTCATTCGAGTATAGATATAGCACACGAACTTGGCTGTGATGACTGATGAGGTGTACAGATGATCCCTGTAATTTTGTTTTTCGGCGGCGAGTTTTCTTTCCTCTGTCCTGCTCGCGTTTTTGAAGAGCATGGATGGGCATCACACAATGTAAAATTGTACATAAGAGAGTGTCTATTGTAAAAGGGAGTGCAAAACTACTACTCCCTCCGTCCGGTGAAAAGTGTACATATAGAAATTTTAGGACAAATTATGAAGTGAAGTAAACAATGCAATGGAAAGGTGCAAGCCACCGTCTCTCTCCTCTTTAATTACTCAACCCCAATGAGCTAAGTGCATGTAGAAATTAAGGAGACCATGTGTAGAATGTTATTGGTCTTAATTATCGTGTGATGAGACAGAAGTATTTTTTTCCTACTTTAAAGTGCATTAGGAAAATAGATGTACACTCTTTTATGGACAAATTTTAAAACCAAACGTACACTCTTCACCGGACGGAGGGAGTAGTATGCAGTGCACGCCTTGAAAGAGGCTTTCGCCCCACTTTATAAATATGTTAGCAACCTTCCACGGGTGGGCCTTGGGCCAGCATGAGAGGGACGGGCCTAGCACCCAGGCCAGGGGAGCCATTGACTACAAATACCTGAAGGATTAGATCGAGCAGGGCATCCCAGGAAGGATCACGAACGAACCGGCGGCGGCACTTCCTCTCCCACCTCTGGCTCTCAATCCTTCCCCTGTTCTTGCTTCTTCCATTTTCAGCATACTTGTGCTTGTACCAGAAGTGTAATCCGAACCTATTAGCTACTCAATCCCACCATATCGAGCAATACAGAGAGATATCGGTGAGTAGCTAACACTTGGTATTCAGAGCCAATTTTTCCCCACCACCACCACCATCCGATCCGGCGATGGAGCCGGCCACCAAGAACGATCTGAAGGACCTGATGAAGGAACTGCTCAAGTAGCTCAAGGAAGACATCAAGGTGGCTGTCGCGGAGGCGTTCGGCAACTCGAAGCCGGCGCTCGAGCACGCGACAACCTCGACTGCTTCCCTGCTGTTCGCCACGGACGTCTTCAACGCTAACTCCGAGGTACACTACGTCGCCTCCTCCACCACCAAGGCCCAGGAGGTCCTCAAGGTCGTCCACGATGCGTCCCCTGACTGCATCGAGATAGCGCCCGTCACCTGTTCGACAGATTGCTCGCACCAAGTCATCGTCGATGACCCCATCAACATTGCTGCTCCGACACGCACCACCTGTTTGGCGGGTGGCCTTGACCACTTGTGCGACGACCGCTTGTGTCCATCTTACACCGAGCAAATACCATGGCCGCCCCCTATTCCAGTGCAGATTATTGTGAACGACACTGTCCAGTTCCATGGCATAGCTCGCGGTTGCGTCTCCGGTGACTCTGGATATGTGTGGTGGCCACCGAACCACCAGCCAAGGATGAAGAGTGAATTGCAACTGCAGAGGGTAATTGGAGAAGGTGCTCTCATTTTGTAAAGCAATTGTAGCAAGGTCGAGTTGCGTCCACTACCGTGGCCATCGTTTTTAAGCAATTGCAGAACAGTGCAGGTGTGGTTAGAACTACCCAAGTGTGAGCTCCCTGATTCTAGTGTTGCCAAATTTGCTTCACCGGTGACTATCTCTGTTCATGTCTTTTGTTCATTGGAATCTATTGAGCATCAGTTTCTAGCTGTTCCAGAGCAGGTCAGTGAGTTGATTGGCAGTTTTAGTCTTGAGAAATTGTGGAGCACTAGTAATCTTGTCTATAAAACTCAAATGCATTGGAAAATTTCTGAGCATCACGCACGAGAGTGTGCTGATGTAGGTAGTATTCCCACTGCTAACAAATTATAGGAGAAACTACAAATTAGGAGCATGTTAGTACAATGCAAATTTTTGGGTCAAGAGAAATTAAAGGAATGCCTTGGTTTCGCATTGGGCAGGACTGTTTTAAACGGCTTCCACAATTGCCATCCTGAGTATGGTACAAAATATGTCCGCATCAACCAGGTTACAGTTCCAAATATTAGTTTCAACTATGGATTTTCTGAGGTTTGGCTAGCTTGCAATTGGGCTGCCATGGGGCTTAAGCGTGATGAACTACCCAATGCTAGTGGAATGGCAGGCTTGGAGTCCACCGACTTTGCTATCTATCTGGATTATCTGCTACCCACCTCTCCTGATATCAATCACGCTAGATTTTTCTACACAAGTGCGGCTGTTACAAACCTGAAGCTGCAGTTTATTATCTTCCCCGGAGAGTCACTGCATCCCGGTCTATTGTCACACAAGGCAGATGGTCAGCAACAGGTGATTAGGCTCTTTCAGTTAGTCCAACTTCATTGCAAGGAACAGTGGTCATTGTTGGCAGACTGGACCACTTTGGAGTTCAATCATGCTATCTCGCATATCCACTATACTAGTATTATTGATTCATTGCTTCAGGGGAAGTTTGGTACACGTAGGGGAATGGCTAACAAATTCAGTGGAGGTTACACTCTGCAACCAGCAGTCATGGCTATGGAACTGCAGTCCACAGAACTTTTCTGTTTTCCCTTACCACCTGCCAAGCCTCCTGACAAACATGACAAGTGTAATCTTATTTTGGTCAAGATTCAACACAAGATTCTAAGTTTGTACTTTGTGAGTGAGTCTATTCATCTCTTAGCTAGACCTTTTGAGCCATATGCTACTACCTCGCCTATGGAGATGATCAGCCCTCTTATAATTGTTAAGTGGACTTCTTGGCCCTGGTATAGCATCTATGTTGTCATGGAGATGGATCCAACAACAAGTACTGCAGCTTGCGACAAATGTGGTTGTCGGCATCTTATATCAACCGGGGCTTTTAAACTATTTTTGGATTACATGTTTGAGCAGAGAAAATCTCAGAACCGGAAGTGTCTGCTCTATTTAATTCGGCGAACAACTCTTGCGTATTTGGGAACGATGGACTCCTGTCCAGCCAATCTATGTATCACCACTGTACTGGTAGATGATTCAGTGCATCACTGGGTGATTCATATCTGTGCAAGCATCCTGGCTGGTAGCGATCAGTGCAAGTGTGAATGGGGTGCACAATGCTTATTTGGCAAATGGGTCGTGGATGCTGGGAGCAACTAGAACGGTGAGGTTTGTGTTTCCTTGGGCACTTGTGATCAAAAGGAGTGGTTTCCCTATAAGTATGCAATATTTGATCAGGCTAGGGACATCGTGCTTCTTCATTGCTATGCTTGGAGGCTGCTGAATGCTAATTTCTTGCAAGCCTCCTGTTTCAATGGATATTCTTGTCTGTGTGGTTTTGTGCTACTTCAGTGGGAAATTGCATGGACACTCGTCTTGGAGTTCTCTGCTAGTCGTAACTAGTCTGGGCAACCATTCCGTCCACCATCAGTGAGAAGTGCAGGTTATCTGGAGAACCAAACTGCAGTTTGGCCACCATTCTTTGAAAGAACAGTGCAGCCTACCCTATTGTTGTCAGAGGATCCTGGCATATGGACACTTCACTGTCTCTACGATGGGGATTGCGAACAAGTAAAAGTTACAGGAAGGAGGGATGCCACACCCACAACCCTCGATATCGATTCAGCTGACATCGGCCACCATTACTACATCCACGCCTTCCTCGACCAAGCCCCAAATGACAATGACTACTACCTCAAGGACACCTGCTTCTCCGACCTCATTCAAGTCCACCGCAACCACGGCTGCGACCGCGACGGCTACTTCGGCAACCCAGGCAAGCAAACTTACTACTTCGGTCGAGTCTACACCGACCTCGACCACTATCATGAAGACTACCATGGCGACCCTAGCAAGATCAAGGGACTTCGAGCGCCATGGGATCCCGGCAAGCCAGCCTTTCAGTCTTCTCCTGAGTTTCGACTTGGGGTCAAGCCGAGTTTCAAGGAGGGAGGGGTGTTAGCAACCTTCCACGGGTGGGCCTTGGGCCGGCATGAGAGGGACGGGCCTAGCACCCAGGCTAGGGGAGCCATTGACTACAAATACCTGAAGGATTAGATCGAGCAGGGCATCCCAGGAAGGATCACGAATGAACCGGCGGCGGCACTTCCTCTCCCACCTCTGGCTCTCAACCCTTCCCCCGTTCTTGCTTCTTCCATTTTCAGCACACTTGTGCTTGTACCAGAAGTGTAATCTGAACCTATTAGCTACTCAATCCCACCATATCGAGCAATATAGAGAGATATCAGTGAGTAGCTAACACTTGGTATTCAGAGCCCGTTTTTTCCCCACCACCACCACCATCCGATCCGGCGATGGAGCCGGCCACCAAGAACGATCTGAAGGACCTGATGAAGGAACTGCTCAAGGAGCTCAAGGAAGACATCAAGATGGCTGTCGTGGAGGCGTTCGGCAACTCAAAGACGGCGCTCAAGCACGCGACCACCTCGACTGCTTCCCTGCTGTTCGCCACGGACGTCTTCAACGCTAACTCCGAGGTACACTACGTCGCCTCCTCCACCACCAAGGCCCAGGAGGTCCTCAAGGTCGTCCACGATGCGTCCCCTGACTGCATCGAGATAGCGCCCGTCACCTGTTCGACAGATTGCTCGCACCAAGTCATCGTCGATGACCCCATCAACATTGCTGCTCCGACACGCACCACCTATTTGGCGGGTGGCCTTGACCACTTGTGCGACGACCGCTTGTGTCCATCTTACACCGAGCAAATACCATGGCCGCCCCCTATTCCAGTGCAGATTATTGTGAACGACACTGTCCAGTTCCATGGCATAGCTCGCGGTTGCGTCTCCGGTGACTCTGGATATGTGTGGTGGCCACCGAACCACCAGCCAAGGATGAAGAGTGAATTGCAACTGCAGAGGGTAATTGGGGAAGGTGCTCTCATTTTGTAAAGCAATTGTAGCAAGGTCGAGTTGCGTCCACTACCGTGGCCATCGTTTTTAAGCAATTGCAGAACAGTGCAGGTGTGGTTAGAACTACCCAAGTGTGAGCTCCCTGATTCTAGTGTTGCCAAATTTGCTTCACCGGTGACTATCTCTGTTCATGCTTTTTGTTCATTGGAATCTATTGAGCATCAGTTTCTAGCTGTTCCAGAGCAGGTCAGTGAGTTGATTGGCAGTTTTAGTCTTGAGAAATTGTGGAGCACTAGTAATCTTGTCTATAAAACCCAAATGCATTGGAAAATTTCTAAGCATCACGCATGAGAGTGTGCTGATGTAGGTAGTATTCCCACTCCTAACAAATTATAGGAGAAACTACAGATTAGGAGCATGTTAGTACAATGCAAATTTTTGGGTCAAGAGAAATTAAAGGAATGCCTTGGTTTCGCATTGGGCAGGACTGTTTTAAACGGCTTCCACAATTGCCATCCTGAGTATGGTACAAAATATGTCCGCATCAACCAGGTTACAGTTCCAAATATTAGTTTCAACTATGGATTTTCTGAGGTTTGGCTAGCTTGCAAGTGGGCAGCCATGGGGCTTAAGCGTGATGAACTACCCAATGCTAGTGGAATGGCAGGCTTGGAGTCCACTGACTTTGCTATCTATCTGGATTATCTGCTACCCACCTCTCCTGATATCAATCACGCTAGATTTTAGTACACAAGTGCGGCTGTTACAAACCTGAAGCTGCAGTTTATTGTCTTTCCCGGAGAGTCACTGCATCCCGGTCTATTGTCACACAAGGCAGATGGTCAGCAACAGGTGATTAGGCTCTTTCAGTTAGTCCAACTTCATTGCAAGGAACAGTGGTCATTGTTGGCAGACTGGACCACTTTGGAGTTCAATCATGCTATCTCGCATATCCACTATACTAGTATTATTGATTCATTGCTTCAGGGGAAGTTTGGTACACGCAGGGGAATGAATACCAAATTCAGTGGAGGTTACACTCTGCAACCAGCAGTCATGGCTATGGAACTGCAGTCCACAGAACTTTTCTGTTTTCCCTTACCACCTGCCAAGACTCTTGACAAACATGACAAGTGTATTCTTATTTTGGTCAAGATTCAACACAAGATTCTAAGTTTGTACTTTGTGAGTGAGTCTATTCATCTCTTAGCTAGACCTTTTGAGCTATATGCTACTACCTCGCCTATGGAGATGATCGACCCTCTTATAATTGTTAATTGGACTTCTTGGCCCTGGTATAGCATCTATGTTGTCATGGAGATGGATCCAACAACAGGTACTGCAGCTTGCGACAAATGTGGTTGTCGGCGTCTTATATCAACCGGGGCTTATAAACTATTTTTGGATTACATGTTTGAGGAGAGAAAATCTTAGAACCGGAAGTGTCTGCTCTATTTAATTCGGCGAACAACTCTTGCGTATTTGGGAACGATGGACTCCTGTCCAGCCAATCTATGTATCACCACTGTACTGGTAGATGATTCAGTGCATCACTGGGTGATTCATATCTGTGCAAGCATGCTGGCTGGTAGCGATCAGTGCAAGTGTGAATGGGGCGCACAATGCTTATTTGGCAAATGGGTCGTGGATGCTGGGAGCAGCCAGAACGGTGAGGTTTGTGTTTCCTTGGGCACTTGTGATCAAAAGGAGTGATTTCCCTATAAGTATGCAATATTTGATCAGGCTAGGGACATCGTGCTTCTTCATTGCTATGCTTGGAGGCTGCTGAACGCTAATTTCTTGCAAGCCTCTTGTTTCAATGGATATTCTTGTCTGTGTGGTTTTGTGCTACTTCAGTGGGAAATTGCATGGACACTCGTCTTGGAGTTCTCTGCTAGTCGTAACCAGTCTGGGCAACCATTCCGTCCACCATCAGTGAGAAGTGCAGGTTATCTGGAGAACCAAACTGCAGTTTGGCCACCATTCTTTGAAAGAACAGTGCAGCCTACCCTATTGTTGTCAGAGGATCCTGGCATATGGACACTTCACTGTCTCTACGATGGGGAGTGCGAACAAGTCAAAGTTACAGGAAGGAGGGATGCCACACCCACAACCCTCGATATCGATTCAGCTGACATTGGCCACCATTACTATATCCACGCCTTCCTCGACCAAGCCCCAAATGACAATGACTACTACCTCAAGGACACCTGCTTCTCCAACCTCGTTCAAGTCCACCGCAACCACGGCTACGACCGCGACGGCTACTTCTGCAACCCAGGCAAGCAAACTTACTACTTCGGTCGAGTCTACACCGACCTCGACCACTATCATGAAGACTACCATGGCCACCCTAGCAAGATCAAGGGACTTCGAGCGCCATGGGATCCCGGCAAGCCAGCCTTTCAGTCTTCTCCTGAGCTTCGGCTTGGGTTCCAGCCGAGTTTCAAGGAGGGAGGGGTGTTAGCAACCTTCCACGGGTGGGCCTTGGGCCGGCATGAGCGGGACGGGCCTAGCACCCAGGCCAGGGGAGCCATTGACTACAAATACCTGAAGGATTAGATCAAGCAGGGCATCCCAGGAAGGATCATGAACGAACCGGCGGCGGCACTTCCTCTCCCACCTCTGGCTCTCAACCCTTCCCCCGTTCTTGCTTCTTCCATTTTCAGCACACTTGTGCTTGTACCAGAAGTGTAATCCGAACCTATTAGCTACTCAATCCCACCATATCGAGCAATACAGAGAGATATCAGTGAGTAGCTAACACTTGGTATTCAGAGCCAATTTTTTCCCCACCACCACCACCATCCGATCCGGCGATGGAGCCGGCCACCAAGAACGATCTGAAGGACCTGATGAAGGAACTGCTCAAGGAGCTCAAGGAAGACATCAAGGTGGCTGTCGCGGAGGCGTTCGGCAACTCGAAGCCGGCGCTCGAGCAAGCGACCACCTCGACTGCTTCCCTGCTGTTCGCCACGGATGTCTTCAATGCTAACTCCGAGGTACACAACGTCGCCTCCTCCACCACCAAGGCCCAGGAGGTCCTCAAGGTCGTCCACGATGCGTCCCCTGACTGCATCGAGATAGCGCCCGTCACCTGTTCGACAGATTGCTCGCACCAAGTCGTCGTCGATGACCCCATCAACATTGCTGCTCCGACATGCACCACCTGTTCGGCGGGTGGCCTTGACCACTTGTGCGACGACCGCATGTGTCCATCTTACACCGAGCAAATACCATGGCCGCCCCCTATTCCAGTGCAGATTATTGTGAACGACACTGTCATGTTCCATGGCATAGCTCGCGGTTGCGTCTCCGGTGACTCTGGATATGTGTGGTGGCCACCAGACCACCAGCCAAGGATGAAGAGTGAATTGCAACTGCAGAGGGTAATTGGAGAAGGTGCTCTCATTTTGCAAAGCAATTGTAGCACGGTCGAGTTGCGTCCACTACCGTGGCCATCGTTTTCAAGCAATTGCAGGACAGTGCAGGTGTGGTTAGAACTACCCAAGTGTGAGCTCCCTGATTCTAGTGTTGCCAAATTTGCTTCACCGGTGACTATCTCGGTTCGTGCTTTTTGTTCATTGGAATCTATTGAGCATCAGTTTCTAGCTGTTCCAGAGCAGGCCAGTGAGTTGATTGGCAGTTTTAGTCTTGAGAAATTGTGGAGCACTAGTAATCTTGTCTATAAAACCCAAATGCATAGGAAAATTTCTGAGCATCACGCACGAGAGTGTGCTGATGTAGGTAGTATTCCCACTGCTAACAAATTATAGGAGAAACTACAGATTAGGAGCATGTTAGTACAATTCAAATTTTTGGGTCAAGAGAAATTAAAGGAATGCCTTGGTTTCGCATTGGGCAGGACTGTTTTAAACGGCTTCCACAATTGCCATCCTGAGTATGGTACAAAATATGTCCGCATCAACCAGGTTACAGTTCCAAATATTAGTTTCAACTATGGATTTTCTGAGGTTTGGCTAGCTTGCAAGTGGGCAGCCATGGGGCTTAAGCGTGATGAACTACCCAATGCTAGTGGAATGGCAGGCTTGGAGTCCACTGACTTTGCTATCTATCTGGATTATCTGCTACCCACCTCTCCTGATATCAATCACGCTAGATTTTTCTACACAAGTGCGGCTGTTACAAACCTCAAGCTGCAGTTTATTGTCTTTCCCGGAGAGTCACTACATCCCGGTCTATTGTCACACAAGGCAGATGGTCAGCAACAGGTGATTAGGCTCTTTCAGTTAGTCCAACTTCATTGCAAGGAACAGTGGTCATTGTTGGCAGACTGGACCACTTTGGAGTTCAATCATGCTATCTCGCATATCCACTATACTAGTATTATTGATTCATTGCTTCAGGGGAAGTTTGGTACACGCAGGGGAATGGCTACCAAATTCAGTGGAGGTTACACTCTGCAACCAGCAGTCATGGCTATGGAACTGCAGTCCACAGAACTTTTCTGTTTTCCCTTACCACCTGCCAAGACTCCTGACAAACATGACAAGTGTATTCTTATTTTGGTCAAGATTCAACACAAGATTCTAAGTTTGTACTTTGTGAGTGAGTCTATTCATCTCTTAGCTAGACCTTTTGAGCTATATGCTACTACCTCGCCTATGGAGATGATCGACCCTCTTATAATTGTTAATTGGACTTCTTGGCCCTGGTATAGCATCTATGTTGTCATGGAGATGGATCCAACAACAGGTACTGCAGCTTGCGACAAATGTGGTTGTCGGCGTCTTATATCAACCGGGGCTTATAAACTATTTTTGGATTACATGTTTGAGGAGAGAAAATCTTAGAACCGGAAGTGTCTGCTCTATTTAATTCGGCAAACAACTCTTGCGTATTTGGGAACGATGGACTCCTGTCCAGCCAATCTATGTATCACCACTGTACTGGTAGATGATTCAGTGCATCACTGGGTGATTCATATCTGTGCAAGCATGCTGGCTGGTAGCGATCAGTGCAAGTGTGAATGGGGCGCACAATGCTTATTTGGCAAATGGGTCGTGGATGCTGGGAGCAGCCAGAACGGTGAGGTTTGTGTTTCCTTGGGCACTTGTGATCAAAAGGAGTGGTTTCCCTATAAGTATGCAATATTTGATCAGGCTAGGGACATCGTGCTTCTTCATTGCTATGCTTGGAGGCTGCTGAACGCTAATTTCTTGCAAGCCTCTTGTTTCAATGGATATTCTTGTCTGTGTGGTTTTGTGCTACTTCAGTGGGAAATTGCATGGACACTCGTCTTGGAGTTCTCTGCTAGTCGTAACCAGTCTGGGCAACCATTCCGTCCACCATCAGTGAGAAGTGCAGGTTATCTGGAGAACCAAACTGCAGTTTGGCCACCATTCTTTGAAAGAACAGTGCAGCCTACCCTAGTGTTGTCAGAGGATCCTGGCATATGGACACTTCACTGTCTCTACGATGGGGATTGCGAACAAGTCAAAGTTACAGGAAGGAGGGATGCCACACCCACAACCCTCGATATCGATTCAGCTGACATTGGCCACCATTACTATATCCATGCCTTCCTCGACCAAGCCCCAAATGACAATGACTACTACCTCAAGGACACCTGCTTCTCCAACCTCGTTCAAGTCCACCGCAACCACGGCTGCGACCGCGACGGCTACTTCTGCAACCCAGGCAAGCAAACTTACTACTTCGGTCGAGTCTACACCGACCTCGACCACTATCATGAAGACTACCATGGCGACCCTAGCAAGATCAAGGGACTTCGAGCGCCATGGGATCCCGGCAAGCCAGCCTTTCAGTCTTCTCCTGATCTTCGGCTTGGGTTCAAGCTGAGTTTCAAGGAGGGAGGGGTGTTAGCAACCTTCCACGGGTGGGCCTTGGGCCGGCATGAGAGGGACGGGCCTAGCACCCAGGCCAGGGGAGCCATTGACTACAAATACCTGAAGGATTAGATCAAGCAGGGCATCCCAGGAAAGATCACGAATGAACCAGCGGCGGCACTTCCTCTCCCACCTCTGGCTCTCAACCCTTCCCCTGTTCTTGCTTCTTCCATTTTCAGCACACTTGTGCTTGTACCCGAAGTGTAATCCGAACCTATTAGCTACTCAATCCCACCATATCGAGCAATACAGAGAGATATCAGTGAGTAGCTAACAAAATATAACGCAAATACTGAACGAAATTGCTCCGAGCACGATGCTTATGCCTGAACTATGCACTACATGTAAATCCAACGGCTGGTGAATTGTCCGAACTTTATCGTGCGCATAGCACCCGCCGTTTAGGAAACCAAGGACTGCAGCAGTTTTCTCGCAGAGCCGAGTTGGACTCAACGCTGAATCAATACATAATGGTGAAGAAACCCCACTACAAACAAAAAAGACATCCAAGTAAATAGCGAAAATGTCAAGAACTCAAAGCATATAGAAAAAGCCACCTCAAACAAGAATCACCCTATACCACCGATCAGGAATGAATAAGCGTCTCCTTGGAGAACCATTGGACGCCAATGCATCGAACACATCAAGATGTTGCCGAGGAGGGCCGCCTGCCCTCTCGCGCCTGGCCATAGAGCGTCGATCCTACCCGCGGACAACAAGGACCAAGAACGATGACCACAAGGTCACATGTAAAATGTAGGAGACAAACAAGGCCACTCCATGCTCAGCACCAGGACACTTCATGTCAGGGATAGAGCCTGCCGACCAAAAGGTATCTGAGATCCACGACGATGCCTCAAGAGGGTAACAACACAATGTGCCACCATCTTCAAGCCCGAAAGAACGGACTAGGGTTTCCACCAGGAGCACTGACACGGGGAGGGGACCCACAATGACACACCCAATAGGGAAGCGACATCCACGAGCCTTGTCGGCGACAAGGCCAAAGCGCACGCGAGGTACCAAGGTCACTAGTCCAACCTAAAGAGTGGACCGGGCTCGAGACATCCAGATCAAGACTAGGGAGCCACCACCGCTAAAGCCATGACAACACTATAGGAGATATGCCCTAGAGGCAATAATAAATGTTATTATTTATCTCCATGTTCATAATTATGTTTATGTTCCATGCTATAACTGCTATGATTCTCGAGTCTGCAATAACCACGAGGCTCGAAGGAAGACTCATATGCACGTGTGGAATAATAAACGGTAAAATGTATTCCTAGTCTGGCCTCTAAGACTAGCTCAAGTGTTGCATGATGGTTCTGTTTTCCTGATCATGGGCATGACTATGCCGGCAACTTTGAGGGCACAATGTTAGGAGAACACTTGTGTTGAATCGACCCGAATTGATGTTATGCTATGAGATACATTCGTCACAAGTTAATGGTTAATAACACAGAGAAAGTTTACATTTGCATAATTCCTTAGACCATGAGAGTATCGAGTTTCTTCATGCTTGATTCATGAACTTTGGGGTTTGTTAAACGTCATCCGTAACTGGGTGTCTATTACGGCGGCTTACGGGTTCATGGGAAAGTATGTTAAGTAACTTGATAGCTCAAGATTGGGATTTGCTCCTCCGATAATGGAGAGATATCTCTGGGCCCTCTCAGTGTTACGGTATCCACTAGGGCTGGACTAACGAGCTACTCGGCTCGTTAAGCTTGTGATCGTTAAGCTCGTGCTCGTTAAGCTCGTGATCGTTAAGCTCGTTAACAGTAACGAGCTCAAACTCATGCTCGGCTCGGTTCGTTAAATACTCGTTAAGCTCGTGAGCTCTCACGAGTACTCGTTAAGCTCCGTAGTCTCCTCTCGTCTCTTCGTATCTGTTATGTACTTCTCTAGTTCTCTTCATCAATTGTCCAGATGCGAATGTGGGGGACTGGGAGGAGATGGGCTGTAGTCGACCAGTGTCCATTGGGCCGGGCTGAGCTAAGCATTTGCATTTAGTAAAAACTAAAAAGTACTGATGTGAAAAATAACAAGCCAAACGAGCTACTCGTTAAACTCGTGAGCTAGCTCATTAAGCTCATTAATATTAACGAGCTAAAATTGATGTTCAGCTCGGCTCATTAACTAACGAGCACGAGCCTTAACGAGTCGAGCTTCCGAGTGCTCGTTAAGCTCGCGAGTAACGAGCTTTTCGTCCAGCCCTAGTATCCACCATCGTCTGGTCAGACACAATGTGATTTGATCACAGGGATGCCGGAACACGGGAACGAGAAAAGAGAACAAAACCGGTAATGAGGTAACTGGCATTGTGGACAAGTGTTGATCCACGCGGATGCCAATGAATCTCACCTCGGGTATTTGTAACATATCGCGAAGCAACAGGAATAGCACACGGCAACTAGAGGTTCACTCGAATATTTATTCGTGTGGGTATAGGGGTCAATATGGGTGTCCACGGCTCCGATGTTCATCATTGATCGGAAAGTGTTCCGGTCATGTCTATACTTAACCGAACCTATAGGGTCACACGCTTAAGGGTCATCTATCTGCTGAATACTAGACAGTGAGTCTGAGAGAAAGTCACCGGAAAAGTTTCGGAGACAGCGGAAAAGTTCCGGAGAAAGAACACCGAAATAGTTTCGGTAAAACTGAAAAGTTGTTTCAGGGTATACCATTAAGTCAAATTGGTTTCGTCACAAGTCTGGAAATTCTTGGAGGGTGCCAGAATTGTTCTGGGAACTTCTGGGATTTTTCGGAGAAAAAACCCGGAAATGTTCCGGAGCTGCCGGAACCGCTTTTTTTGCTTTTCGCAGATGAAAATCACTAATCTGGAATTGTTTCGGAACGCATCCAAAATTATTTTAGTGGGTACTGGAAATGTTCTAAGACCTACAGAAATATTTTTGGTTTTAACGGTCGCGGAAAAATGTTTCCGTGAATAGTGAAAGTGCTTTTTGGGTTACTTTATGGAAAGCCACCTTTTAGGGCTTTTACCAAAAGGCTTCTAGAAGGGCTTGGGGACCAAGGAAGCCCCTCATGGGGGGCCCCACTAGGGGTGGCCGGCCAAGGAGTGGAGCTCCATGGAGCTCCACTTGCTTCCCCATAATGCCCTTTATGTGTGACATAAACCTTGGGTATTTTGGGTTTTCGTGAGCCACCCTACCCCTTGCATTTTCCTATAAATAGAGGTGGAGAGGAGCTCTCCACACTCACTCCTTTCTCACATACAAGTGCCATGCATGATCTGGCTTCTCTCTCCCTCCCCGCAAAATAGTTTCGTAGAGCCGAAAGGCTGTCTGGGTTCTGGTGGTAACTAGTTCTGGACGGTGAAGCCCTGCCGGATAGATGACACCGTATGTGTGCAACCCCGTAGAGAGGTCATAGGTTCGATCTTTTTGCCCGAGGGGCTGTTCGAGAGTGCCTCCCGAAGGGCTGTCCGAGTGACTGTCCGAGATTCTGTGTGTGCCTCCCGAAGGGCTGTCCGTGACACCGTCCGGGGGACTGTCCGACCGCCTCCCAAAGGGCTGTCCGAGGGACTGTCCGGGGGCAGACGAGGGAGTACATCCTCATTGTTGGGAGGTTGTAAATCCTAGCTGCGGGGATCTGCACCGACGATCTACATCGACTCTGCTTCCGCTGCGCTACGAGTCGGTAACGATCAGATCATACCCTGTATGCATCTCCATAGTGATCCTGGGCGTGCTCGCAGTGACAGAAATTTTTGTTTTCTGCTGCGTTCCCCTACAGTGGCATAATGAGCCGTGCTATGCATAGATGCAGGTTACGATCTAGAATACATAAGATGTATGGGTGTTGCACAATATAATTTGTAGTAGATGAGTTCTATTACTGAAAATTATTTGTGCGGGTAGCAGATGAAATCTGTTACCCGATGTTCTTGTTGCTTCCCTGAAATTTGCGTATTTCTGATGTTGATAACGGCATGGTGGATTTTCAAAGTTCTGGCAATCCGCGATCCTAATTGATCAATGAAGTGCTAACAGTTCATTGAATTCCACCATAGTTAAAAGAAAGATGAAATTTCGCAGACGAAAGGGCAATGCAGATATGATCTGCACGGGGGTCATGCGTATGACAAAGTTCAGTATGGGGCTCGAGATTTTATTATCTCGTGTTTCATACACCCCGCAATGTTAATCTAGCGACTTGGATAATCATGCTTGATGATGAAACGTTGGTAGCTTTGGTTTTTTTTGAAACCTTAGAAGCCACGGAAAATAAAATTTTGCATAAACCGATTAGAGTCGTCTAACTTGGTTTTGCAGGATGTGCATGTGATGTGGTATAGCAGTTCTCATATTAATTCGATTATGTATGAGATGACTATATAATGTAAATTAACATGACCTGCGAGTCATGATTCGGCATGATGGCTGGAGCCATATGATTGTCACTTTAAAGACCTGCGTGTCAACCTTAAGTAATGCACTTATTTTATTAGCTATAGAGATAGCAATATTATCTGGTGCATCGACAAGGTGGTGGCAAACTTCGCGAAGGTAAACACCGACGCGAATGCCGAAGACGAAGAAATTAAAGACTTCTTCGTCAGAAAGGGCTATACCATATCATGCTATTATGAATTGCCTGAGATGTTTATCCCTTATGATGCACCCTTCTTGATTGCACGGTGGTCGCTTTTTATTAGGGTGATCTCTCACTTAAAATATCAAGTAGTTAGTGTTCTCCCAAGTGTAGCACCGTCACAGCATCTTTCCTTTCGGGGTGCGCCATGTCCACATGGGTACGAACGATTGTACGGGTGTAAGGCGGGTGAGGTCAGACCTCGCAGCGAGATCACTTGGTTGTCTTGACGTTCTGGCTTGATCGTCCTGAGCTCAGAACACGCCCATCGAAAGATGAACAAGAGTCACATAGAGATGTGATCGGCAAGTTGGCCTACCGATTGAAGTTCCCGTCATCAGTGATGTTCCCATCAATGGCGTGGAATTGAAATACGGGTCTTGTATCACTCACAATCAATTATGAGAGATATTGATTTGAGTGGGAGCGCACTGTAGAATTAACTTGTTTAATTCTCTGTGCAATTAATTATGAACTTTGTCTAAGTGAAATTTGCATAATAGTTGTAGAATAATGGCTCGCGTTTCCACCTTCCCTATTAAAATTGAATAGTTGTTATATATCTGGTTAAAACTTTACGGTTGGTAACGTAATGTGAGGATTGTCCTCAAAAGTGCCGAGAAGGACTTTGTCCTATCGCATGCTTTTGGCATTCTCCCGCTAATGCTATGGATAATGTGACTCGCGTCCTTCGATCGAAAAGCTAGAATTCCGTTACGGTCAAATGCAATATGTTTGCTTCCATGAGACCCGAACTTCAAAAGTTTGGGATAGCTATGTGATACTCATGGAACTGAAAATTAGTTTCAGATACAAACAAAGGCTAGAAGATATGGGATATCCAAAGCAATGTTTGTTTTGCAAATTATTAGTAAAGTGTTTACTATGCATTTGACTGATAAGAGAGGGATCCAGAAGAACGCCTGTCATATGATGAAAGGTGAATAAAACAAACAACTTAAAGAGAAAGGAAATGTCCAAAGGGTGTTAGTGTGACTTACACACCTAGGAAGTCTGGGGCTAACGCCACTCTTAAGTTGGGTGCTTCTTCTGAGAGTAGGAGAAATACTAAAAGTTAAACTGTTAGAAGTATAAAGTCACAAAGAGAGAAGACTAGAATATCCAGCTCATGTATGAATGTCATACAAGTTATTGATGTATAAAAGGCTGGTCAAAAGAAATAGTTCTTGAGAATTGTGATTAAATTGTTAGTCCGTAATTCTTGGGTATTGTGAGTTGATCACAAAGATACCCGCTCGGTTGCATTCTGTTGCGACTCGATGCAAGAACTACTACGGCCTAAAAAGACTTGCCGGAGTGACGTTTAGATACACGTTGGGAACATAGTAAATGTTACTATACCTTCCATCGGTGTATTACCTATGTATTTATTTTCATAATTCATTTTTGGAGTTTCATACACTCTAGCCCATTGCATAAGGTATCTTGCAAGAAGGTTGTTCATAAGAGAACTTTTAATGTTCGGTGTTATGAATAACATAAGGGCCATACTTTCATTATGAATGAGATGTATGTTATGAACATTGATAATAATACATTACCTCTGTATTTACTTTCATAATTCATTTTAGAGTTTTACACACTCTAGCCCATTTGCATAATGTTTGTTGCAAGAGTGTTGTTCATAGAGGAACAATTGTTGTTCAGTATTATGAATAACATAAGGGCCATACTTCCATCATGGATGGGATGTATGTTATGAATATTGATGGTAATATGATACACCCATAACACTGACACTAAATGTCACAAGACTAATAGAATACCACACATGTGTGGCACTGCATTTGGTCACATTGAAGAAACCCGCATAGAGAAATTCCATAATGATGGATTTTGAAGTCGTTTGATTATGAATCATCTGACACTTGCAACTTTCCTCCGAAAAGTAAAGTGACTGAAATATCGTTCACAGGCCATAAGGAACGAGCAACGAATATATTGGTGATCATACATTTTGATGTATGTAGTCCGATAAATGTTGTTGCTAGCAGTGGATTTATCTATCTTCAGAAATGACTCAAGTAGATATATGGATATTTACTTGATGAGACGTAAGTCTAGATCTTTTGAAATCATTCATAAGGTTTTCAAAAATGAAGTAGAAATTATTGTAACAAGAAAATTATATTTCTGCAAACTAGATTGCCGAAAGAAATATTTGAGTTACAAGTTTAGCGAATGTCTGATGAGTTGTGAAAGGAGTTTCATAACTTACACCTCACGGAGCACCACTGTGAGTGGAATATCCATGAAGATGTAATCAAACCATTTATGACATGGTAAAGATCAAAGATGACATAAATCAATTTGCCATTATCCCTTTTAAAAGTAATGCTTTAAAGACTGCGGCTTTTACACTGAATAGAGCACCAACAAATCTGTTGAAATGACGCCATGGTATGGTACGCCCAACCATGTTTTGTCTTTTCTTAACATTTGGAATATGGGGCTTGTGTAAAATGTTTACAAACATATTCCAAATCAGACAAATGCTACTTTGTAGGTTATCCCAAGTTATTGGGTATTCCCCCACCACTATACCAAGGCAAAAAGTTTTGCCACAAAGAATGGTATGCTTTTAAAGAGAATGGTTCTTTGCAAAAAGGTGAGTGGGAGGACAGTGCGACTCGATGAGATAACAATATCTTCGTCATCAGATCAAAGGAAAGAAACCTTGGAAGTAATTCCAGAGTTTCCTACTGCGACTGATACGGAAGCCTCTACATGAGATGTATGGACTTCGGTCGAACTTGCAACTGAACCACGTAGGCAAAACTCATGCAAACCTCTCAGGTGCGCAAGCAAGATATTTTTGTTAGACAACAGTATACCTACGATACACAAGGAAGCGTTGATGGGCCCTGACTCCGGAATTGGCTAAATGCCAATATAATCCGAGATAGTTTCCATATAAATGATTCAAGATTATATCTTGATAAACCCTTCAGAAGACTTAGAGTCTAACGAACATTAATGTAACTATAAACTGATGTGGATAAAATGTTTTATCCATAAAGCTCGACTTGTTGCAATAACAAATTGAAGGAGTTGACTACGATGAGATTGTCTCACCGTAGCGATGCTTAAAGTCAGATCAGGTTAAACTAGCAATTAATACATATTTCAATCTTGAGATATGATACATGGATGCCAAAAGGATTTCCATGTGATGGAAATGCAACCTAGGACTTGCATGTGATACAGTCCAAAGTATTTTTGTCAATCCAGAGGATGCTAGTAAGTATGCAAACTTCAGAGTTCCAGCAATGGACAGAAGAGAGCAAAATGGAGTTGGAATCTTCGTGTTGATGAAATAGTCAAAAGAGTTTGATTTCATAAATGGATAACGAAGATGCTTGTGGTTACAAGAAAGTAAGTGGGAGCATAATAATATTTCTAAAAACCTTGTGTGCTTGACACATTGTTGATTGGAAATAATATAAATTTCTTGACACGAATTAGGACTTCATTGAAAAATAGTTTTACGATGAAGTACTTGGGCTGGGTAGCCTTGATATTAGGCATAATTATCTTCAGAGATAGAATTGCCTAATAGGCTAAGCCAAAATACATATTGACAAAAAGCTGAAACAGTTTAGCATTAAAATGCCAAGGAGTGATTCTTGCCGAAGTCACATGGAAAGAGTTTTTGCAAGACTCGGTGTCCCAAAACACTGATGAGCAAAATACATGATCGAGATCCCACACACTCTTGTGTTTGGATTAATCATGTATTCCATGGTATGTAAAACAACCAGATATGTCCGATACTCCCAAGTTGTTGCGAGTATAGATACCAAAGTGATCAAAGTACTGATCATGGGACAATAGTGGAAAATTTCATTAAGTACTAAAGTAGCACTGATGACATGTTTTCTTACAAGCAGAGATTATGAAGTGCTCGTTGTAAGTAATTACATCGATACAGTGTTCATCAATGCTCCATGTGATTTTCGATTTAAGTTAAGGGTTTTGTGTAATACACGATATGGTGGCACGGTAGTTGGAAATTGTTCCAAACAAGTTACTGTGGCGATTTCTATAACAAAGGCTAAGTATGTTGCCGCTTTCAAAGCGACATAGAAGATGTTGAATTGTGCAGTTCGTTCATGAACTTAGTATGGTTCCAAGATGGCTTTGGTCAATGAAACACTATTGAAGATAGTTGCTCCATAGCTCAGTCTGAGGAATCAAGGTTTGACCAGTGATTCACATATATACGAAGCCAAGTCCACACAAAATATGAATTTTGTGAAAGCGTGAAAACGCGAGGATATGCAGATATACACACGGAACTGAAGTTGTCAGATCCGTTGGACATCAGACTGTACCACAAGCGAAGCATGTTTTACACCGGTATGCCATAGGTGTAAAGTACATCAGCATTGACTAGATTATTGACTCTAGTGCAAGTGGGAGTCTGTAGGAGATATGCCCTAGAGGCAATAATAAATGTTATTATTTATCTCCATGTTCATAATTATGTTTATATTCCATGCTATAACTGCTATGGTTCTCGAGTCTGCAATAACCACGAGGCTCGAAGGAAGACTCATATGCACGTGTGGAATAATAAACGGTAAAATGTATTCCTAGTCTGGCCTCTAAGACTAGCTCAAGTGTTGCATGATGGTTCTGTTTTCCTGATCATGGGCATGACTATGCCGGCAACTTTGAGGGCACAATGTTAGGAGAACACTTGTGTTGAATCGACCCGAATTGATGTTATGCTATGAGATACATTCATCACAAGTTAATGGTTAATAACACAGAGAAAGTTTACGTTTGCATAATTTCTTAGACCATGAGAGTATCGAGTTTCTTCATGCTTGATTCATGAACTTTGGGGTTTGTTAAACGTCATCCGTAACTGGGTGGCTATTACGGCGGCTTACGGGTTCATGGGAAAGTATGTCAAGTAACTTGATAGCTCAAGATTGGGATTTGCTCCTTTGACGATGAAAAGTTGTTTCAGGGTATACCATTAAGTCAAATTTGTTTCGGCACACGTCTGGAAATTCTTGGAGGGTGCCAGAATTGTTCTGGGAACTTCTGGGATTTTTCGGAGAAAAAACCCGAAAATGTTCCGGAGCTGCCGGAACCGCTTTGTTTGCTTTTCGTAGATGAAAATCACTAATCCGGAATTGTTTCGGAACGCGTCCAAAATTATTTTAGTGGGTACTGGAAATGTTCTAAGACCGACAGAAATATTTTCGGTTTTAACGGTCGCGGAAAAATGTTTCCGTGAATAGTGAAAGTGTTTTTGGGTTACTTTATGGAAAGCCACCTTTTAGGGCTTTTACCAAAAGGCTTCTAGAAGGGCTTGGGGACCAAGGAAGCCCCTCATGAGGGGCCCCACTAGGGGTGGCCGGCCAAGGAGTGGAGCTCCATGGAGCTCCACTTACTTCCCCATAATGCCCTTTATGTGTGACATAAACCTTGGGTATTTTGGGTTTTTGTGAGCCACCCTACCTCTTGCATTTTCTTATAAATAGAGGTGGAGAGGAGCTCTCCACACTCACTCCTTTCTCACATACAAGTGCCATGCATGATCTGGCTTCTGTCTCCCTCCCCGCGAAATAGTTTCGTAGAGCCGAAAGGCTGTCTGGGTTCCGGTGGGAACTAGTTCTGGACGGCGAAGCCCTGCCGGATAGATGACACCGTATGTGTGCAACCCCGTAGGGAGTAATTAAACTAATTAGGATTAATTTAGAGGGCGGGCCCCATTAGGCAGTGGCGAATTAGTAAATAAATTAATTAACATTTTATTTATTTATAAAATCATTTTAATTGACGCGGGGTCCACCTGTTAGTGACTGGTCAAACCCAGTCAGCAGGTTTGACCAGGTCAACCCGGTCAATGGACCCACTGGGCCCACCAGTTAGTGGCCCAGGCGGTGCCACATCGGCGCCACGTCGGACGCCGGCGTATAGGCGGTGGCGCGCAGGCGGCGAGGTTCCGGCGACCACGGGAACGGCGGAGGGGCTCGGGTTTTGCACTCCGGCCACCAAATCGAGCGCGGAAGGGCGGGATCGAACGAGCACGGAGAGCCGTGTCTAGTGGTGGTACTGGCTCAGCCGGAGATGGACTAAAACAACGGCGGCGTCGACCGAGACGGACGCCGGAGTTCGGCCGTTGTCGGGATCCGCGATGTGGGGCACGAGAGGGCGAGCTAGTGGCACGGGCGGCACCAAAGAGGTGCCCTGAGCACGTTGCCATGCTTGCCCGGCCACGACACCGACTACAATGACGGCGACGAGCTACGCGGCGGAGGAAGGTTCGGGCGGCGATGGCGGTGGCGGCAATAGGCATGGAGCGAGGCCGGGGAGAGAGGGGTACGGCGCGGCAGCTCACCGCGATTCTACAGAGGTGCAATGCGGGCGCGGGAAGGACTCGACGGTGCCGGAATCGACGGCGAAGCCGCGGTGGCCGTAGGAGGAAGAAGAGGTCGAGGGGCTCGATGCAGCGCTCCCCGACTCGTTCCAGTCGTTGCAGATGAAGGAGTCGAGGACGGCGAGTTGATCTGGCACGGTGAGGCGGCGAGGCGGCGACGGTGACCACGCGATCTAGGGAGGCGCAGCCATGGCTTCTCGGGCGAGCTCGATGGCGAGCAAGGGAGAGGGGGAAAGGAGGGCTAGGGTACGCCAGGGGCTTGCGGGCGTCCTTATCCGGCGCGGGGCACCGCTGGATGGTCGACAGCGGCCGCATCCGCGCGTGGACGGCTGCGCGCGCGTCGCCATTGCCATGGCTTCTGGTCGTCGAGAGGAAGGAGAAGGCCTCGCCGGGCCGGGCCGAATTGCACTGTGCACTGGAAGCCCAAGTGCACAGTAGCCCGTTGTTCTTTTCCTTTTTCTTTTCTGTTTTGTTTTTGCTTTTCTGTTTTGTAAAATGTTTGGCCCCAAATTGACTTTTGTAAAATAGGGAGTTATGCTACATAAATTCTTAGCAATATTTAGCACTGCAATAAAAAGGTTTGTGGTCAAGATGATTTCATTTGAATTTTGCATAAATGAAAATGGATTAAATGGGGCTGTTTTGGGTATTGTTTTAGTTGCTAGGGTCAATTTGGAAATTTTAATAATGTTGATTTTATTTTTATAATTGCTTTGGGATTATTTTCAATATTATGAACATTTTTGTTCAATTATTTGAAGAAGTTTTTATTTGACTTGCATTTTGAATTTTAAATTGAAGTTGAATTATTTCCTAATGCAATTTAATGAAAGTGATTATGATGACATGGCACATTATTTCTGGTTAATGACTGGACTTAATCTGGGGGTGTTACAGGCCCCCCTCCAGTAGTTCTTGATGCCAATATTTTTTATATATTCCATAAAAAATCTCCAAAAAGTTTCATCCAATTCCAAGAACTTTGATTTTCTGCACAAAAACAACACCATGGCAATTCTGCTGAAAACAGCGTCAGTTCGGGTTAGTTCCATTCAAATCATGCAAATTAGGGGCCAAAACAAGAGCAAAAGTGTTTGGAAAAGTAGATACGACAGAGATGTATCAACTCCCCCAAGCTTAACTCATTGCTTGTCCTCAAGCAATTCAGTTGATAAACTGAAAGTGATAAAGAAATACTTTTACAAACTCTTTTGTTCTTGTATCTATATATATGCTTAAATAGTAACCAAGTTTTCAGCAAAGATTATAACTAACCATGCAAATGATAACTCTTAGAAATTATATTCACTCATATCAATGGCATAATCAACTAGCGAGCAATAATAAGATATTTTAAATGCCAACACTTTGTCAAAACAATCATGATATAATATGATAGCATGGTATCTCGCTAGCCCTTTCTGAGACCGCAAAACATAAATGCAGAGCACCTCCAAAGTTCAAGCAGCGACTAAACATTGTAATTCACGGTAGAAGAGATCCAGTCATGATGCACACAACATTAACTATTCACAATGCATGAGAATGACAATAGTGCTCTCAGGTCTGGTGCTTGTTTGAGAAGGTGATGACTCAACAATAAAAGTAAAATAACATAAAAGTAAATAGACAGGCCCTTCGCAGAGGGAAGCATGGATTTGCAGAGGTGCCAGAGCTCGAAGCTTAAATCAGAGATAAATAAAACTTTGGGAGGTATGCCTTTCCTGTCAACGTCTTGACCGAGAGTTTTCAATATCTTCCATGCTAAACACATTAGCGGCGGTTCCCAAGCGATAAAGTAAAGTTTACTCCCCCTCCATCAACAATCACAAGCCATGGCTAGCCGAATCCTCGGGTGCCCCTCCATACCAACAACTTTCCGAGGGAGTTTGTTTATTATTTTGCAATTTTAATAATGGGATTGGCATCCCGATTACCAGCCCCTCTCGTGCAAGGACAAGTGAGTAAACACTCGTCATGAGAATAACCCGCTTAGCATGGAAGATACTAACCGCCCCCTGTCGCTCCATGAGCGGTACGGGCACACAAAACAGATGTTCATTTGAATATTTAGAGGTGGCACATGCAAATTTACTTAGAACAGCAGAGTAATACCGCATATAGGTAGATATAGTGGAGTCATCTGGAATAACTTTGGTTTAAAGGTTTTGATGCACAAGCAGCATTCCCGCTTAGTACAGGTGAAGGCTAGCAAATAGATTGAGAAGCGACCAGCTAGAGAGCGAAAACGGTCATGAACATGCATTATGAATAATCAACATTGAATACTAGCATCACTAGGATATAAGCACCATGAACATAAATATCGTGAAGGCTATGTTGGTTTTGAATCAACTACATGCGTGAACATGTGCCAAGTCAAGCCACTTGAAACATTCAGAGGAGGATACCATATCATCATACTACATCACAATCATTTTAATACATGTTGACACTCGAAATAAATCATTATCCACTCCTAGCTACTTAAGCGTGGCATGAGCAACTATAATCTCTAATTGTCATCATAAACATGTTTAATCATAATATGCTGAATCATGGATACTCAGTTAAACATATTTACAAAAACAAAGAACAAGTTGAGTTCATACCTGATTTTCCTTGCCACAGTCACTTCATCAAATTATCGTCATTATTGCCTTTCACTTGCATGACCGAATGATATGAAAATAAAAATAGTGCAAGTGTGCCATGGACTAAGCTGGAATCTGCAAGCATTTTACTCAAAGGAGAAGACAAGGTAAAATGGGCTCTTTGTTAGATCAACAACAACGCATATGAGAGCCACTCAACATTTTCATCGTGGTCTTCTCCTCACAATGACTCAACAAAAGAAAAGAATTTCAAAGAAACACACTAAAATATTTTTGGAGTTTTTAGTTTTCTGAAGGGAACGAAATAAAGAAGAAAACGAAAAACGAGAAAAACTATTTACACGGGAAAGCTCCTAACAAGTAAAAGAAGAAACGGGGAATATTTTTGGGTTTTCTTTTACTACCACGAAATTGCAACTAATTGAACTAGAAAGAAAAACCGAAAAGAACCGAGAAATGATTTTGGATTTTCTCAAAGTTTTTCAAACACACAAGAAGAAAGCGAGAAAATAAAACTAACATGGATTATACAATGAAAAAGTATGAACACCGACAACTGGAATGAAATGTGTGAACATGAATGTAATCTCGGTGAGAAATACGTACTCCCCCAAGCTTAGGCTTTTGCCTAGCTTGGTCTACTGCCATGGCTGTCCTGGATAATAATCGAAATGGTAGCTCGTAGAGGCGCTCTGAGTCGCCTCCTCAGCCAAACGGGCAGCCTCGACTGCCGCCTTGTACTCGTGCACCTCGCTCTCCAATAGATAATATCTCTGTCTGTTCTGAAAATGAAAGAGGGCAGGAGCAGGCAAAACAACATACACATATCGAGATTTATTAAAAACTAGGTTATATTCATATCCTTGTGCATTGCGTTTCAAAAACTTGTGTTCTCGCATTGCTTCGAAGTTTAAATATTTGTAAGGTAAGAGGGGGTCATCGGGCTTGGGCGAGACCCCTAACCTTGCAGCTACGCGGGAGGCATAAACTCCTCCATACAAATCACCACTACCCGCGTTACGCTGTAGCCTACGTGCAACAATAGCCTCAAGATTATAATACTTGCTACCGGTCAAAGCCGTATGAATGAGACTAAGATCAGGGGCACAAAGCGTACTGCAGTCTTGCTTACCAACAATGCATTTACCATTAAAGAGTGCAAAATATCGAATAGCGGGAAAATGGATGCTACTTATTCTAGCCAGCGTAATTCCCCTATCCTCGCCATTGCAAAGGCTATTAAGAAATGGCTCATAATCAGATTTTGGTGGTTCATCTAACGAGCCCCAATATGGGATTTTGCATGCATCACAGAATTCTTCTAGAGACATTCTATAGGATCTGTCATAGAGGTGAAATAAAACTCTAGAAGTGTGCGGATGATACTCAAAGTGTTGAGTAAATGAATGAGTTAGGTAATAGTGCTGTGGTGGCTTATCTGCGATGAAGGCGGAGAGATCGGCATTGTGAATATATTGGTCAAATTCTTCCTTGATGCCCACACCTAGCATGAACTCGTTGCACGGCCATCTACATGATTTTGCTTCGGCACCTCGCACCGAGCTTGCCCTTGGTTCAACGTAAGATTGGCCTGCGGGGTCTTCGCTAGATGATGCCTCGGTGGGCCTCCTCCTCGAAGAGCTCCTCCGGAAGATGTTCATTTTCCTAAGAACAAATTTCTGAAAATTTTGGGTCACAAAATGATATCAATAAAACTACACAAGATTGATAGCAACTACTCATATGGATGTCTAGAGGCTATATCAAGCATTCAAACTACTTGGAACTCAAAGAATTCAACATGCAAGCTCATTTTCTGTAGCACCAAGAGCATCTAATTATGCAAAATATAAACCACTAAAACAAAAACTAATTGGATCAATGGAGGAGTCACATACCAAGGAGCAATCTCCCAAAACAGTTTCGGAAATGGAGCTCCGAGCAAAGAGATCAAAAATTTCAGTTTTGTGAGCAAGAACACGAGAGAGAGAGAGAGAGAGAGCTACCAGGAATTTTTGCTAGAGGTAAGAGACGAAGTGAGCTAAGGGAATAAGTGAGGGGGTCCCTGTGGGGCCCACGAGGTACCAGGGCGCGCCAGGGGGGGTGGCGCGCCCTGGTGCCTTGTGGGCACCTGGGGCACCCCCCCTGGTATGATTTTTATGCCAAAAATTATTAAATATTCAATAAAAATTCATGTGAAAATTTCAAATCATTCTGAGCACTTTTATTTCTGGGCACTTTTTTATTATACGGATAATTCAGAAAACAGGATAATCATGGCATTTTATTTTATTTAACTAAAAATAATAGAAAATAAAAGGTGAGTACAGAAGGTTGTGCTTACTAAATTCATCGACCACATGCCCCTCAAAAAGAATCCATTAATAAGGTTGATCAGGTCTTATTAACAAACCATTTCCGAGTAACATGAAACCTAAGAACTTTCATATAACACTAAGTTACCACAACGGGGATATGCATCTCCCCAACAATAAGAGTTTCATATCTCTTTTTAACAGTAGGAAGAGGAATTTGAAAACTTCCAATAGTAATTGTCGGAGTCTTTTCAATAATATGAATACCATTTACTTGAAATTGTTTCTTCGGAAAGTGCACCGTATGTTCATTACCATTGATATGAAAAGTGACCTTGCTTTTGTTGCAATCAATAACAGCCCCTGCAGTATTCAAAAAGGGTCTATCAAGGATAATTGACATGTTGTCATCCTCGGGCATATCAAGTATAACAAAGTCTGTTAGAATAGTGACATTTGCAACTACAACGGGCACATCCTCACAAACACCGATAGGTATGGCAGTTGATTTGTCAGCCATTTGCAATGATATTTCAGTGGGAGTGAGTTTATTCAAATCAAGTCTTTTGTATAAAGAGAAAGGCATAACACTAACACCGGCTCCTAAATCACACAAAGCAGTTTTGACATAATTTCTCTTAATGGAGCATGGTATAGTTGGTATTTCTCTTAAAGAATAATTTGCAAGCATGGTAGAAATTTCAGCTTCAGGTATCTTTCTTTTATTCGTGACAATGTCTTTCATATATTTAGCATAAGAAGGCATCTTTATAATATCAGTCAAACGAGTACGCAAAAAGACTGGCCTAAGCATTTCAGCAAAGCGTTCAAATTCTTCCTCATCCTTTATCTTAAATGGCTTAGGAGGAAAGGGCATGGGTTTTTGAACCCATGGTTCTCTTTCTTTACCATGTTTTCTAGCAATAAAGTATTTTTTATCATAACGTTTATTTTTAGACGGTGGGTTATCAAGATCAACAGCAGGTTCTATTTCAACATCATTATCAGGTTCTTTATCATTATCTGGTTGGGTATCCACATGAGCATCATCATTATTATTATTATCAGGTGAATGTTCATTACCAGATTGCGTTTCAGCATCAGAAATAGAAATATCATTACTATCTTCTAAGGGTTTTTCTACCTCGGGTTCACTAGAAGTATGCAAAGTCCTATCATTTTTCTTTTTCTTTTTCTTTTTAGATGGACTAGGTGCATCAACATTAATTCTTTGGGAGTCTTGTTCAATTCTTTTTGGGTGACCTTCAGGATAAAGTGGCTCCTGAGTCAATCTACCTCCTCTAGTCATTACCCTAACAGCATGATCATTCATATTATTATTCATTTCATTGATCAATTCACTCTGGGATTTAGCAATTTGTTCTAATTGAGTTTGAACCATAGATGCATGTTTGCTCACACCTTTAACATCATTAGCAATTCTAAATAACAAGTCACTCAAGCGATCAATCATATAGGAATTTATTTTCAATTGTTTCATCACATTTGCATTGAAATGATCTTGCTTAATAATATAATTGTTAAATTCATACAAGCATTGACTAGGAGGTTTGTTGTAAGGAATATCACTTTCATCAAACTTTATAAGAGAATTTACCTCTACTACCTGTGTCGGTTTGTCAAGACCATGTATTTCTTCAATAGGTGGTAAATTCTTAACATCCTCAGCTTTAATACCTTTTTCTTTCTGGCATTTCTTTGCTTCTTGCATATCTTCAGGACTGAGATATAAAATACCCCTCTTCTTCGAAGTGGGTTTAGGCGGTGGTTCAGGAAGTGTCCAATCATTATCATTCTTCAATATATTATTCAATAATTCCTCAGCTTGTTCAATAGTCCTTTCCCTGAAAATACAACCAGAACAACTATCTAGGTAGTCCCTAGAAGCATCGGTTAGTCTATTATAGGAGATATCAAGTATTTCATTTTTCTTAAGAGGATTATCAGGCAAAGCATTAAGTAATTGGAGAAGCCTCCCCCAAGCTTGAGGGAGATTTTCTTCTTCAATTTGCACAAAATTAAATATTTCCTGTAAAGCAGCTTATTTTTTATGAGCAGGGAAATATTTTTCAGAGAAGTAATAAATCATATCCTGAGGGCTACGCACACATCCAGGAGCAAGAGCATTATACCAATCTTGAGCATCACCCTTTAGTGAAAAAGGAAACAACTTCAGAATATAGTAGTGGCGAATTTTTTCCTCATGAGTGAATAGGGTGGCTATATCATTTAATTTAGTGAGATGTGCCACAACGGTTTCAGTTTCATAACCATGGAAAGGATCAGATTCAACCAACTTAATCAACTCAGGATCAACAGAGAATTCGTAATCCTTATCAGTAACAAATATGGGAGAGGTAGCAAACTTAGGATCATATTTCATTTTCTCCCTCATAGATTTTTCTTTTATATCAGCAATCAATTTTATAACTTCATATCTATCATTACAAGCAATAATGGCTCTAGTTGTCTCCCTATCAAAGCATTGTTCATCAGGTGTTTCAACTCTGGTAGGAGAGCTAGGCATAATAGGTGAATCAAAATTCTCAAGAGTTTCAGCATTTTCAATTTCTTTAGCTTTAGCAATTTGTTCAGTAAGAAATTCACCAAGTGGCACAACATTCTCAAGCATAGTACTAGCATCATCATGAGTATCATTCATAGCAGAAGTGGTATCATTAATAACTTGCGACATATCAGAGGTAATAGCATGTGGTGGTGTTGCAAGTCTACTCAAAATAGAAGGCGAATCAAGTGCAGAGCTAGATGGCAGTTCCTTACCTCCCCTCGTCGTAGAGGGAACGATCTTGGTCTTAGCGTCTTTCAGATTCTTCATAGTGATCAACAGATATAAATCCCAAGTGACTTAGTAAATAAAGCTATGCTCCCCGGCAACGGCGCCAGAAAAAGGTCTTGATAACCCACAAGTATAGGGGATCGCAACAGTTTTCGAGGGTAGAGTATTCAACCCAAATTTATTGATTCGACACAAGGGGAGCCAAAGAATATTTGCAAGTATTAGCAGTTGAGTTGTCAATTCAACCACACCTGGAAACTAAATATCTGCAGCAGAGTGATCAGTAGCACAGTAATATGATAGTTTGATAGCAATAGTAGTAACGGTAACAGTAACGGTAGCAGCAGTAGTTTGGTAGCAATTGTGACAGCAGTAGCAATAGTAGTAACTTAGCAAGAACAATATGTGAAAAGCTCGTAGGCATTGGATCGGTGATATTCGTTGGATAACATTCATCATGTAACTGTCATGTAATGTAGGCATGTATTCCGTATATAGTCATACGTGCTTGCGATAAGAACTTGCATGACATCCTTTGTCCTACCCTCCCGTGGCAGCGGGGTCCATAAGGAAACTAAGGGATATTAAGGCCTTCTTTTAAAAGAGAACCGGAACAAAGCATTAAAACTTAGTGAATACATGAACTCCTCAAACTATGGCAATCACCGGAAAGAATCCCAATTATTGTCACCTTGGGGTATGCGGATCATAACACATAGCAGGTGCGTATAACTTGCAAGATCGGATCAAGAACACAAATATATTCATGAAAACATAAAGGGTTCGGATCTGGAATCATGGCACTCGGGCCCTAGTGACAAGCATTAAGCATAGCAAAGTCATAGCAACATCAATCTCAGAACATAGTGGATACTAGGGATCAAGCCCTAACAAAACTAACTTGATTACATGATAAATCTCATCCAACTCATCACCGTCCAGCAAGCCTACGAAGAAATTACTCACTCCCGGCGGTGAGCATCATGAAATTGGTGATGAAAGATGGTTGATGATGACGATGCCGGAAGATCCCCCTCTCCGGAGCCCTGAACGGACTCCAGATCTGGCCTCCCGATGAAGAACAGGAGGTGGCGGCGGCTCCGTATCGTGAAACACAATAAAACTTCCTCTCCTATTTTTTTTCTCTGGGAAAATGAATTTATAGCGTTGGAATTAGGTCAGACGGAGCCACGTGGGCCCCACGAGGTACCAGGGCGCGCCAGGGGGGTGGCGCGCCCTGGTGCCTCGTGGGCACTGGGTGGCCCCCCTCCAGTAGTTTTTGATGCCAATATTTTTTATATATTCCATAAAAAATCTCCAAAAAGTTTCATCCAATTCCAAGAACTTTGATTTTCTGCACAAAAACAACACCATGGCAATTCTGCTGAAAACAGCGTCAGTCCGGGTTAGTTCCATTCAAATCATGCAAATTAGGGGCCAAAACAAGAGCGAAAGTGTTTGGAAAAGTAGATACGATAGAGAAGTATCAGTAACGATCAGATCAAACCCTGTATGCATCTCCATAGTGATCCTGGGCGTGCTCGCAGTACCGGAAATTTTTGTTTTCTGCTGCGTTCCCCTACAAACACCAGGACCACCCGCAACTCCGCTACTCGCCATCCACGTAGCGAAGGAGGAAGCCACCATTATTCCATCGTTGCTTGCCGAAAAACCATCTGCACAAGTTGCAGCACACGTGTGGAAAGTGATTTGCTCGTGGGGTTTAGTTGTTTCCCTTTGTTTGTTTATAAAAGAGTGTCAAATTACTAGGCTATAATGCAGAGAACCAATCTGTGGTTAGATGGTTAGGAGGGTGGTTGTATCCTCAACCCACCAAGGATCAAACCTCAAGTTTGACACATATGTGTCTTATAAAGGAAGGATATTCTTTTAGAGAGAGATGATGTTCCCATCGACAGTGGAGTGTTTACTATGTCTTTCCCCCACCTAGAAACAACTCTCTTTTCATGATGCAAAAAAAAACCTTCAATCTGATGCGGGTATCCAATCCCGCCGTTGGGATGTGCAGCGGATTCCGGGGCCTTGACAAATGGACGATCAATTGATGGCAACAATTGAATTTGTGGAGGAGCAACCGGTTTTCATGTGCCCTGAACACCATCATTTGATTACGCTATTGATCCCAATAATTGGTTATGTGTCACTGATACGTCTCCAACATATCTATAATTTTTTATTGTTCCATGCTATTATAGTATCAATCTTAGATGTTTTATATGCAATTATATGCCATTATATATCATTTTTTGGGACTAACCTATTAACCCAGTGCCCAGTGCCAGTTGCTGTTTTCTGCTTGTTTTTGCCTTTTCCGAAAATCATTATCAAAAAGTGTCCAAACGAGAAAAAAAACTTTGGATTAATTTTTTCTGGACCAGAAGAGACCCACGAAGCTTCGGAAGAAGACCAGAAGATCCACGAGGAGGCGACAAGCCTGGAGGGCGCGCCCAGGGGGGTAGGGCGCGTCCCCCAGGCTTGTGGGCCCCTCGTTGCCACTCCTGACCTAATTCCAGCGCTATAAATTCCTAAATATTCCCAATATACCAGAAAGACAGAAGAGAAAACCTTTCCGCCGCCGCAAGCCTCTGTTCTTCCGTGATCCCATCTGGAGACCTTTTTCGGTACTCTGCCGGAGGGGGAATCGATCACGGAGGGCTTCTTCATCAACCTTGCTGCCCTTCCGATGATGTGTGAGTAGTTTACCACAGACCTACGGGTCCATAGCTAGTAGCTAGATGGCTTCTTCTCTCTCTTTGATCTTCAATACCATGTTCTCCTCGATGTTCTTGGAGTTCTATCCGATGTAATCTTCTTTTGCGGTGTGTTTGTTGGGATCCGATGAATTGTGAGTTTATGATCAGATTATTCATGAGAAATATTTGAGTCTTCTCTGAACTCTTTTATTCATGATTATTATAGCTTTGTATTTCTCTTCGATCTATCGATTTGGTTTGGCCTACTAGATTGATTTATCTTGCAATGGGAGAGGTGCTTTGTGATGGGTTCAATCTTGCGGTGCTCAATCCCAGTGACAGAAGGGGACATGACACGTATTTGTATTGTTGCCATTAAGGATAAAAAGATGGGGTTTATCATATTGCTTGAGTTTACTTTGTCTACATCATGTCATCTTGCCTAAGGCGTTACTCTGTTTCATACTTAATACCCTAGATGCATGCTGGATAGCGGTCGATGGGTGGAGTAATAGTAGTAGATGCAGGCAGGAGTCGGTCTACTTGTCTCGGACGTGATGCCTATATACATGATCATTGCCATGAATCTGTCATAATTATTTGCTTTTCTATCAATTGCCCAACAGTAATTTGTTTACCCACCGTATGCTATGTGTTCGAGAGAGAAGCCTCTAGTGAAAACTATGGCCCCCGGGTCTACTTTATCATATATAAAAACCTAAAAATACCTTGCTGCAATTTATTTACCTTTATTTTATTTAGTATTTTAGTTTATCTATTTATCTCTATAAGATTTAATCCTTACAAATAACCGCTAAGAGGATTGATAACCCTCTTATTTGCATTGGGTGCAAGTGTTTGCTTTTGTGTGTGCAGGTGCGCTTAACAGAATTTTGCTTGGTTCTCCTACCGGATTGATAACCTTGGTTCTTAACTGTGGGAAATACTTATCTCTACTATACTGCATCATCCTCTCCTCTTCGGGGAAATACCAACGCTGTCTACAAGTAGCAGTCACTGGCATTGTAGACTTGCTTTTGTAAACCATGCGCGGACACAAAAACTACACTTTCATTGTTGCCTTATTTATGGGATTCCCTAGAGTTGCTTATTGCGATCAAGATCAAACGACATGTAACTTCTTTAAGATTAACTTGATTGGCAAAAGAAGTTACAGTTCAGTGTGCAGATGCAACTTGAGGCAAGTCAAAACAGAAGTGGTGGTCTAAGATACATGACCTTGATATTCGAGGCGACAAGGGAAGTTTCACATTCGAATGCAAAGCGTTGAGAGGTTTGTCTAAACAATTTTCCTCTCATAATTAAATGCTCCACAGTCTACAGCAAATGCGATGCTTTTAGATCCCTAATTTATGCTTAAGTTCCTAGTGGGAACTTGGACACTTCTTGCATCACCAAGGGAATCCGACAGCTAGAAGGCATTTAGGCTTAGCTCAAAGCATAGGCATGTACTAACATAGCCTATGTGTGGGCCTATTTACACAATGATAGTGGGAGGACCATCATCCATTGTGATTTGAAGCCTACTATTAATACACTCCTGGGCATGCATATGAATATTTGTTTGGGAGATTTTGGCATAGAGAGGTTCTACATTGATTCTAAACAGAGAACACTCGAAGATTTAAGCTCATTTATCGTGAATGGAACTGCGGGATATCTGACTCTAGGTATTAGTTGTTTGGTACTCCACGACAGTAATTATGAAACTGAGGGAGTATATAATTATTATTTTGAGTGATTGGCATATGATTATTTACTGCTAACATGATTATTGATCTAGTATATTTTTAGAATATGTTGGAAGCGGTCACGCATTGACTTGTGGGGTTGTATCTAGTTTTGGAATAATACTTCCCGAGATATTGACCAACACATCATTTTTTCAGGGATGAACTCAGCATCGTAAGATTTGCGGAAATGAACTTTCGTGATCATACATTAATTTTTATCGATACCCATATGCTAGATGAATGTAATGTCATCAACCGAATAGAAATGGAAACAGAAAAAACAGCGATCTTTCAGTGTTTGCGGTCTTTGCTATGAGTGGCACTTCTTTTTAAACGCCAATCACCACACTAGTTCTCACTAACTCTTCGTCCGAGACTCACATAATGGGATCAATCAAATCATCAACTTTCTAAATAAATGGCACCACCCTTTCTTGTCATCACCACCCTATTCAGACTAGTTGTGATCCATGGCCCCGTCCAAATATACGCATTGTTACCATCACCGGCCCCCCAAATATACACCTAGTTGAAAGTTTGAAAATCGTAGAGGATTCTTTGCCAGCCGAAAGATGATTTTTCTAGGCGTGCCACTAAAAATATGAGTATTATGGAAACGTTTTGCTTTGAGCACACTCACACATAAATAATTTGGACCTTGGATTAGCCTCAAACATTGCTTTGCCAACATCGCTAAGTTGAACGAATTGAAAAGTCATGGACCCCAATCTGCCTATCTTCTTTGAGAAACATAATTTTCACCCGGGAATGCAATTCGGCTCCCGGGTCTAGATGATCCTGGTATCTGGACCGACCAGGAGCCTCGTGATGTGCGCGCAGCCTTGTATTTCATATAGTATTCGATGGGCAGAATTCCACCAACGGACCCACGCAGCGCATTTATTATATGACGACGGCAGTTAGTCCCGACGTGGTACAGACGGAAGGATGGGTTGGTACAGACGGGAGGATGGGTCTGGGCCACTGGCTGAAAACGACCGCTCGCCCCACTCACCCAGCCCCACTTAACTAGGGCCACAGTCGTCAGGCAGGTCAACCTCTTCCTCACTGTCTCCATATGGCACCAGTGTCTGGATGTTGTCATGCATCCCAGCAGCCAATGTCCTTGGCGATGACACGTCTGTGCCACTAGTCGCTTGCTCGTGTCCAGCTCCACCGACATTGCTTGCGTCGAGCCTTGATGCAAATCCGCCATCAGCATCACTTGCAGCTGCCTCCGCGTGAGAGCCAACATCATCAACATCCATTTGCAAAGCCTGAGAAACAAGGACAGAATTAGCACCTCAGCCATTCTAGGCACACTGCTTGTTAGGCAAGACGAAGATGAAACTGACTAGATGTGCGTTGCAAGCAAATAGGAAAGATGACAGTTACCGATAGTCCCTTGCGCAGCTGGAAGGCCACGCGACGAACTGCCACGACCATCATCATCATTCATCAGCAGCCACAACCATCATCTGCAAAAATAATTCTCAGTGAATACACACCTGCCATATCTACACATGATATTATATTATGTATTTTCATTTTCTTCTGGCCACATACATTTGATAGCAGGGAAGTTGGGTGACATGCGCACAACATCTGGGTATAATTTGCTTCCAAAAGCAGAACTGTAACTTTTTCTGTTGTTCTTCAACCTTGCTGAACATGTCCTCTATTGCTGAACTTATTTTTGCCTCAGCAATCTCAGTTGCAATTCTGACCACTGCATCCATCATCATTGGCATATCAGTATCCTCTATCACCAAAATAATGTTGTCCATCCCCTGCATTTTTATTCAGCAAACACATATGGGTTAGCCAACACCATCAGTATAGAAATAACACAGATTACACTGTTTTCCATTCAAACAATAGTCGGTAGACTCGAGAGACACACCTCTTGTCCACCCAAATGTTTTGGTGTTGTAGATATCTCTGTTCTAGGTACCATCAGAGGGTGCCACCTCATCACGAGGCCATTCATGCTGCCTTCAGGTTTAGTCTGCAAAACACATATGCTAGGCATGTTAGTTAATCAATAAACAAACATCTGATATAATAAACAGTCTCCCCTTCTACACACCTTGTATATAGGGTGATCCCCTATTCTCTGACGGTCCTCTTCGACCAGCTTGATTAGCTCACCCATCTTCTCAGAATAATACACTGCAATGTTGGGCACCATATCTGTATGCAAGCTCGCATCCTTGAAATCAACCCACTCCAGGTAGAACAACTGAAATTCATCACGTACACGAACACATTAGCAAAGCTCGGTAATGTAAAATCAAGAGAAGAAACAAAATAATTATTTCTTTACTAACCTGCAGCAGAAATGCAGAATACTGCAACCTCCTAGTGTGTATGTCCTAGCTCCAGCCAGCAGATCTGCTCTGAATTTACTGTCAGTATGTAGCCGGCCCAGTCGTACTCACCAATCTTGCTGGGATCCTCCACGCACGCAAGCAGCTCGCCCCCTTGCTCAACTACATCTGCGTTGTCCCCTTCGCTTTGCTGAAATCGGACATGGCTCCGCCACCAGCAGCAACACTTGTTTGCTCGCCGTACGCCGCACCGCCGTTTTCTTCGCCCCGACGACCCCCTCTGAATCCTGCCATGGCATTGTTCCCTACGTATTCTATTCCCCACCGGGATCCATCGGCTGATTCAACTGCTGCAGTACCTCGGCCGTCAAGCATGTCCATTAGGACGACTGCGCTGCACGCCTCCTCGGCGAAAATAGGCAACCTGAAAATCGATTCGAACAAGACATCAGTCCATGGCCGCCGGGATCTCAACGAAATCAACAGTATTTACTACTGGGAGGACAGCCAGTACCTGTCTACTGGAGGCACGGGGAAGTCTGCCGCCATTTTTGCGCTGCGCCTGGTCGCAAGGATGGCGTTAGCAGCGAATGCCCCCGGCCACCGGATGCTGCCGCGCCTCGCTGCCGCTGCCTCGGCCGCCCACTCACAGCCCTATCTCCTCCTTCCAGCCCAGGTTTTCTTTTTCCTCAATCGCAACCGAGCTTGGGGGTGGGTTTCCATTCATTATTCCACATGACTGGTGGGTCAGGTTGAGGAGCAGGTCCAGGTGTCCAGGTACAGGCGCGTCAAGCCCCGTGATCGCGCCCAAACGCCGCCGTCGGGGACACCTCCTCACGTTACACATACAGACGGAAGCAACAGTGTATTCTCATTTTTCTATTCGCGTATTGCACAGTCAATCATTGTTGGTCCAGATCCCATGCTGGTGTGTGCGGTGGAGATATAGGGATTACCTGGACCCGGGAGCCAAAACTCCACTCCCAATTTTCACCAAGCAAACCAGTACATCCTTTTTGTTGTGTTCATCATTACCCCACCAAAATTTAGCTATGCAAAACCCTTATGTATCTTAAAAATATACATGGCATTAACAAGAATTTTCTAACACCCCCTTCTCCCACCACATGTATTTCTCCTTGAAGCAAAATCCTATTCTGATCCCGAGCTCAAATGCACACTGATGAACAGTAAAATCGAAAAAAAAATAGTAATTTTTTTTCAAAAAATCTGATTTTTGAAATTTTGACAAATGTTTTGTATGCTTAAATTTTTTTGACAAATGTTTTGTATGCTTAACAAATTTCAGCACAAAATGACATTCGTGGAAGTCATGGAAAAAATAAACAAAATCAATACTCCAAAATGTTTTCAAAACTAGCATTTTTGGAGCATTGATTTTTCTTTTGCCATGACTTCGATGAATGTCATTTCGTGCTGAAACTTTGCAAGCATACAAAACATTTGTCAAAATTTACCACAAAACATTTTTTGAATTTTTTTACTTTTTTCGATTTTATTGTTCATCAGGGTGCATTTGAGCTCGGGAGCAGATACTCCACGTCCTCCTTGCAGACACTTCTTTAAGTAAATTGCCCTTGGAGGTGCGTCACTCGTATCCACCCACCAACCAAAGACGGTAACCAAGATATGGACCTCGGTAATATTTGTATGTGACAATATATCCGCTCTAAGATCATATATTTGTATGGGACTAAAAAATATATTCGTATGTAAACTCCAACATGGTTTGTTTGTGCTAGCTTCAACTTTCGCTTGGGATACATTTTCATACAACCATGAAAGGAATGCATCCTATACCACTCGCTCCCGCCACCATAAGTGCCCTAGACGACGACCAGCTCCGAGAGATCTTCCTCCGCCTCCCGGACCTCCCCAGCCTCGCCTCCGCCGCCTTCACCTGCCGCACCTTCCTCGGCGCCGTCCGTTCGTCCCGCGCCTTTCGCCGCAGCTTCCATGCGCTCCACGCGCCCCCGCTCCTCGCTCTCTTCCTCATACCCTACATGCGCACGGTTCCTACCTTCCCCGCCTCACGCCCCCCCCCCCCCACTGTCGCCAGATTCAGTCCCCTCCGAGACGACGACGCCTCCGAGTGGGGGGTTGATTTCTCCGATCCTTCGATTGCGTACGATGAAGGCTTCATCGCTCTCCAACATCGGAGCACCAAGCAGGAAGTTTACTACAACCCCCAAACGATGGCTCTGTTTCTCCACCCCAAGGAGCACCATGACATGCCCGACGTCACCACCCTTGAGTTCCACACACTCTCCCCCGGAGAGGATCAGAGGCCGCCCCGTGTGGTCTCTGTCCGTCATGACTACTCGCGGCCTTGGTCACGCGTCGCCGTCTTCTCATCGGACACCATGGAGTGGCAGATTTTCCCGGAGACCGCCGCGCTGCTGCCTGAGGGATTCAGGCGTACAACCCGCACGCTGGTGGATGGGTTTATCTGTTGGCAATGCGAGTCTGTGGGCGGGGCATCTCTCAGTGAGTACATTTTAGTGCTCAACACAGATACCTTTCAGTTCTCTCGAATAGATCTGCCGCCGCCCTTGAGAGTGGCATACCCAGGATTTATGATTGGCCAGACCAAGGATGGGACGCTCTGTATCGTAAATGAGAAGGAATGCACGCTTTCTGTTTGGATCTTGACAGTCGGTGATGACAGTGTCCAGAGATTTGTGCTGCACTATACGTTCCGTTGCGCTCTAGCTTTATGGAGGTCACCAACTGTTCAGGGGAAGATACAATCTCAGTCCGGCTTATGACGGTTTTCAATGGTTTTGTGTACCTTTCTATATGCCCCTGGAAGAATTTCATGGATCAGTTCAAATCCCCTGAGTGGTTCCTGTCCTTCTCTCTGGAAACAGGGGAGCTGAACCAGCATTTTAAGAACAGAGAGCAACTTCCCTGTCCTGTCCATCCCTACTTGGCCTGGCCTCCTTTGGTATGCAGCATGGTGAGCCTATTCTTGTGTGACCGTGGTGCTAAGTACTCTAGTTTATGTTTGGTCCATTGATTGCATACAATGAAGTTTCCTGAGAGGATTGGATTGTTGTACTGCTGTGAAGATATGCTATCGGTTTTAGTCCAAGTAACATGTCTTATTTACATAACTCATAGTGGCGGAGCTAGCAACGATATTCCCATTCCTATAAAAAAAATAGCAGACAGCCTCAACTACTTGTACATTACTACAAGGATGCAAAATTGTCAACTTTTGGCATGAGGGTTCCTGGAGATTATATTATAGCATTATGATATAAAGCTCTGCATACATAATGTATAACTAGTATATGAATAGAATAGCTAGATTTGTTTGTTGTGTTCAAATATTTGGAAGGTTTCTGTAGATTATATGATAGCATAATCATAAAGCTCCACATACATAATCTATAACTAGCATATCGATAGCTAGAATTTTCAATAATGTTTAAATATTTGGTTATCCCTCTTAGCGACGCGCCATACCGGAACCTAGGTGTGGTGTTAAATGGGTAACAGCTGGTCTGTCACCTCCTTGGTGGCGTGTTGTATCTTAGATCTGGATACAATGATAAGTGAGCTAGGATCAGGTCGTCACATCCTAAGTGGTGCGCTACATCGACGCCCGTGTGTAGTGAAAAATGAGTAAGGGTTTTTGCATTTGACTCAACGAGTGCGAAGGGTAAGGAAGCTAGCAGAGCCTAGTAGGATCCGCTTAGGTAGCTGGAACATAGGGTCCCTAATAGATAAGTTACGGGAGCTCGTTGATTCAGTGGTGAGGACAAGTGTTGATACCCTATGCATCCAAGAAACCAAATGGAAGGTACAGAAAGCTAAGGAGGTGGAGCATACTGGCTTCAAGTTGTGGTACACGAGGACAACTACAAACAGGAATAGAGTAGGCATCTTCATCAACAAGAGCCTCGGGTGTGGACTGGTAGATGTCAAGAGGCAAGGGGACCAGATTATCCTAGTCAAACTGGTAGTTGCGAAATTAGTTCTCAATGTTATCAAGGCGTATGCTCCGCAAGTAGGCCCCAATGAAGTGGGAGTTCTGGGAAGGGCTGGAGACATGGTTAGGAGTGTACCTGTTGGCGAGAAGCTCTTCATAGGAGACCTCAATGGCCACATGGATACATCTACCACATGTTTTGAAGGGGTGCATGTGCCTTTGGCTATGGTAGCATGAATCAAGGAGAGGATGTCTTAAGCTTTGCTCTAGCCTACAACATGATCGTATCTAACACCCTCTTTAAAAAGAGAGAATCACATCTAGTGACTTTTAGTAGTGGTCAACACTCTAGCCAGATTGATTTCATCCTCTCGAGAAGAGAGGACATGCTTGTTTGCCTAGATTGTAAGGTGGTACCTGGAGAGAGTGTTGTCCCTCAACATAAGCGTGTGGTGGTTGACTTCCGCTTTCGTATTCGTGTCCAGTAGGATAAACGCGCCAAAGTGACTAGAACGAAGTGGTGGAAGCTCAAGGGGGAGGCAGCTCAGGCTTTCAAGGAGAGGGTTATTAAGGAGGGCCCTTGGGAGGAAGGAGGTGAATGGTGATGCAAACAATATGTGGATGAAGATGGCGACTTGCGTTCGCAAAGTGACTTCAAAGGAGTTTGGGGTGACCATGGGAAGTAGAAGCGAAGCTAAATATACCTGGTGATGGAATGATGATGTCGAGAAGGCAATTAAGGAGAGGAAAGATTGTTTCAGACGCCTAAACTTGGAATAGGAGTGCTACAAGTGACAACATAGAGAAATACAAGGTGGCAAAGAAGACCGCAAAGCAAGCTGTGAGTGAAGCAAGGGGTCGGGCGTACGAGGACCTCTATCGGCGTTTAGACACGAAGGAAGGTGAAAGGGAAATATATAAGATGGCCAAGATCCGAGACAGGAAGACAAGGGATGTCAACCAAGTCAAATGCATCAAGGACGGAGCATATTGACTCCTGGTGAAGACCGAGGAGATCAAGCATAGATGGTGGGAGTATCCTGACAAGCTTTCGATGGAGAGAATGAGAGCTCTATAATTGAGCTGGATGACTCCCTTGATGATACAAACATGCGTTTTGTGCGACGAATCCAGGAGTCTGAGGTTAGGAAGGCTTTAAAAAGGATGAAAGGAGGCAAGGCGATGGGCCGATTGTATCCTCATCGAGGTGTGGAGAGGCCTCAGGGACATAGCAATGGTATGGCTAACTAAGCTCTTGAACCTCAATTTTCGGGATAACAAGATGCCCGAAGAATGGAGGCGGAGTATATTAGTACTCCCTCCGATCCAAATTAATACACTTAGTACAACTTCAGTACAAAGTTGTACTAAGTGTGCATCAATTAATATGGATCGGAGGGAGTACCAATCTTCAAGAACAAGGGGGTGTTCAAAGTTGTACTAATTACCATGGAATTAAGCTGATGAGCTATACAATGAAGCTATGGGAGAGAGTCATTGAGTACCACTTAAGAAGAATTACAAGCGTGACCAAAAAATCAGTTTGGTTTCATGCCTGGGAGGTCGACCATGGAAACCATTTTCTTGGTACGACTACTCATGGAGAGATATAGGGAGCAAAAGAAGGACCTGCATATGGTGTTTATTGACTTGGAGAAGGCCTACGATAAGATACCGTGGAATGTCATGTGATGGGCCTTGGAGAAACACAAAATCCCAACAAAGTACATTACCCTCATCAAGGACATGTACGATAATGTTGTGACAAGTGTTCAAACAATTGATGGCGCCATTGATGACTTTCCGATTAAAATAGGACTGCACCAAGGATCAACATTGAGCCCTTATCTTTTTGTTGTGGTGATGGATGAGGTCACAAGGAGATATTCCATGGTGTATGCTCTTTGCGAATGATGTGGTGTTAGTCGACGATAGTCGGACGGGGGTTAAAAGAAAGTTAGCTATGGAGACAAATTTTTGGAATCGAAAGGTGTTAGGCTTAGTATAACTAAAACCGAGTACATGAGGTGCTGTTTCAGTACTACTAGGCACGAGGAGGAGGAGGAGGAGGAGGAGGAGGTTAGCCTTGGTGGGCAGGTGGTACCTCAGAAGGACACCTTTCGATATTTGGGGTCAATGCTACAGAAGGATGGTGATATTGATGAAGATGTCAGCTATCGAATCAAAGCCGGATGGATGAAGTGACTCCAAGCTTCTGGCGTTCTCTGTGACAAGAAAGTGCCGCAAAAGCCAAAAGGCAGGTTCAGGACGGTGATTCGACCTGCGATGTTGTATGGCGCTCAATGTTGGCCAACTAAAAGGCAACATGTCCAACAATTTGGTGTAGCAAAGATATGCATGTTGAGATGGATGTGTGGTCACACAAGAAAGGATCGGGTCCAGAATGATGATATACGTGATAGAGTTGGGGTAACACCGATTGAAGAGAAGCTTGTCCAACATCATCTGAGATGGTTTGGGCATATACAACGCAAGCCTCTAGAAGCGCCAGTGCATAGCAGACGGTTAGTGTGCTGATAATGTCAAGAGAGGTCGAGGTAGATCAAACTTGACATGAGAGGGGTTTGTATGGAGAGACCTGAAGGATTGGAATATCATCAAAGAACTAGCCATGGATAGGGGTGCGTGGAAGTTAGCTATCCACGTGCCAGAACCATAAGTTGGTTTCGAGATCTTATGGGTTTCAACTCTAGCCTACCCCAACTTATTTGGGACTAAAAGGCTTTGTTGTTTGTTCTTGTTTAAATATTATATACATAAGTAATATTTTCAACGCTAATTTATGTTTTCTTTCTCTTTATACATTTTCGTTCTCCTTTTGCATTTTGCTGTCTTCTACTTCAGCTTTAAATTTACATCTTATTTAATGAATATTTGTTGCATAATTTGATGCCAGTGAGAACTGAGCGTCGTTCAAGCTTTGACTTCGACTGTTAGATAGTACACACGATTATTCCTATGACACTATCTAACCTCTTGCATGTTTTCGGAGGGTTGCTAAGTATATGTGTTCTCTAGTTGCAAATTTATCTCTTATACTAGCAGTTAATCCATCTAGAGTCCAAATAGGGCACATTCTTTAAAAAAGCAGCGTCCAAAAATAGTCAACATCTTCCAATCTGTTTCCAAACAGCAAAAATATTCAACTTTGTTTCTTTTTCTCTTGAACCTAGTTACGGATGTGTTTTTTTATCATTGAATCTTAATTGATCATTTTTTTCTGTTAAATCTTAACCGTTTTTTCTGTTGTTCACTAAAATAAAAATAATAGTTAGATAATTCCAATTGGATAGATGAGTTTGTTATCTTATATATATTTGTTTGGTTTCTAATTAGGGGTGAAAAGCCAATTAAACATGCACTTTGGCACTCATTATAACCCCGTAAAACCTTAACATTTCATTTTTATTCCAGATAAAACCTTAACATTTCATTTTTATTCCAGATAAAACCTTAACATTTCATTTTTATTCCAGATATTAGTTTGATTTATAGTTAAGACACTCAACTCTAATTAAATTTTAACCATCGTTAGTTCCACCAAATCTTAGCTATTACTTTTTCAATTGCTTTCATGTCATAATAATTGTAGATTTAAAATGTTCTAGATGGCTAGAATCTATTGCCTTGCACATATTTGTCTATACAAACACTTGAATTCCTTTTTTTACACCGAATTCCCTTTTTTCCACAGGAGGATTCAGAATCTGAAGTTACTGGAAACATTTTGGGGGATGTTGGTCCTGAGGGCACAGAAACGGCTTCATCTGTCCTCATAACAGCATTACGCTCATTCAAAGAAGCTTTGATTAAGGATGGTGAAGCAAATGTTGCAGAGATAGATGCCTTCCTACTTTGTGTTGACGCTGAGGATGAGAAGAACTCTCTTGTGAGGAAAATCGCTGCTTTAGATGAACTGTTGATAACTGTGAGAGATCGTGTCTTGAGGGTAAGTGCAGACTCTGAATTCTACGGACAGAAGACAGAAACAGAGAGCTGGTGGGAAATGTGCAAGGGGAAGTTACGGAGAGCTTTCTTCGCTAGCTGAATATGACTATCAGGAGTAAGTGAGCTCTTGCTGTAATGCTTTGGTACTTTAGCTTTTTAGATGCTGCGATGACTGTAACATCATCAGTAGTTTCATGTATGTTAATTGAACCGGTAATGACTGTAACATCATCAGTAGTTTCATGTATGTTAATTGAACCGGTAATGACTGTAACATCATCAGTATTCAGTATGACTGGTTGGTAGGAGACTAAGCCTTGAGTTCCATCTACTGATGCGTCATTTCACAGATGACCCGTACCTAGAAACTGTACATGCAAAAGGTCCCAAACAGGTGCTTCATATTTGTGTCTTTGTCTAATTGATTATGTGCACCTTTTTTTTATCAGTTTGGTTTTTTCACTTAGAAGTGCATTTATGTGTGAGCGAGTTTGATGATCATATATACAAATGCGTGTGGATGTTCTTCTCTGTTGCATGATTTTTTTTGAAAAATCAACCGCGGGGGGGAGGGGGAGCTCCCCACCTGAATATATTTCTCAAGTTTGTAACCCAATGTTTGCTGCCTGATTACAAAGGTGAATTACATAAGCACGTGTAATCGTGATAAGATGATAAGAGATAGGAACGCCATGAGGAGGCGGCCTGTTTGTGCGCCGGTTTCTTCATCCGGTGCGTCCAAAGTATGAGGTCGTCGATGATTCGCTTAAGGGTGAAGATGCTGTGGTGGTTTTGTTGCTTGAAAGTCATAGCGTTTCTGGAGTCCCATATCTTCCACAAGATGATGAGGAGGATGGAGGGCCAGATTACCACGTCCACCTGGCGAGGGAGACGGCAGTCCCAAAGATCGTCGATGTTGTCCGGGGGTGAGAGTCCAATCCGTTGCCATATCCGCTGCGCGAGCGGGCAGTCGATGAAGATGTGCGAACTGGTTTCGCCATCGAACCCACATCGTGGGCAGAGTGAGTCCGAGATGATGTGCTTGCGGAGGAGGTTGCTTTTGGAGTTGAGTCGACCACGAAACAGGAGCCATGCAAAGATCTTTACGCGGTTTAGAACGCATGAAGACTAGATGGACACGGCATGCGCGTCATCATCGTTGTCGCCCATGGTCAGCTTATAGGCGGCCTTTGTGGAGAAACGTAGGCCACCGTTGAGGTAGCGCTCATCCGGTCCTGACGACACCTGGAAATCCTGCAGGAGAGACAACAAAGAGCACAACTCGGTAGCAGCATTAGATGTTAGGCGGTTCCGTGGCACAACTCGGTAGCACAACTCGGTAACTTGCTAAAATGGTAACTTTTTTAGCCTTTTTTACTGTTAGCTGTGTTGCTATTTTATGCAAAGTCACCAAAGGACTAAATGGTTAGGTTTACTCAGGTTGCAGCAAAAACTGTTTTTTAGAGAGTTATTTTTTCTCTGAACGTGCACCAAATGCACGACATTTTGTACTGAGAGTTTTTATGCAGATTATTGTTTTCTGCATTTTGCCCACTTTCGTTTTCCATTTTATCATGTTTGCTCACTTTAACTTCAAAAGTTGAATGAAACTAGTACCCGAGGGAGCGCAGAGCGCACCGAATTTTGGTATCGACGTGTCTGCGGTTAACATTAGGAGCGGTAGACAGTTCTATGCAGATAGCGTGTGTCCTCTCCTCCCAGCCTCCATGGAATGCCGTGTGTGTGCCACCTCTGCTCGACACGAGTGCACAGCTTCTGCTGCTTGGCTTTGCTGGTACGTGATCTGTCACGTATACGGGACGAAATGCTCAGCTGGCCAGTTCCCAGCGGTTTAAATGCAGTTTTTTTTAGCGCCGCGCACTTTACTGTCAGTGCCCAGGACTTATCTTAGCTTGACCTGGGCTATCGGGTCAACGGAACCTTCCATTACGATTACTTTTCTCTTTTTTTCTTTGAGGGAACGATTACTTTTCTCTTGGAGTGTTGCCCCTGCCGGCTGCCGCTGCTGTCTGTCGCTCCTGCAGTCCTGCTTGAGATGGACAGTATTGTTTTGCTTATAGGATCAACCGTGCTTGTTTTTCTCTTTTGGGAAATCAGGTACTAGTACTTGGCACCTTCTTGTTGGTTTCAAGTTTTCCATATGACCTGCTGCATATAAGTGTATGGCTTTAGTCATATGGATTTTTCAAAATTTAGGGTCTTATTTTTCATTTCACCCCGGGCCCTGAATTTCTGAAGGTGGCGGTGACTTGACGTGTTGTTGTCACCACATGCCGTGCTCCAATTTGATGCAACACATGACTAAATTCTTTTTTTTTACAAAAGTGGGAGCACCCCTGACTTAATCTCTGCATCGGTTGATGTATGCAATAATAGGTAACCATACTCTAGGCCCCGAAGGGTTCGAATTTCCTGGGTTTTTTGAACTTTTTTTTTCGTCCCGTGGTTTTCTGACACGTGTCCTGAGGGTGTGTAATTATATACTATAACAGGTGGGCAAGTTGGTTCTTGATTGGCCCTTCCATTCTTAAAAAAAAAAACCAGGTGAGCAAGTCCGTTTTTTGATTGGTCCTTCTAATATATATTATCTTAGGTGAGCAAGTTTGCTTTGGATTGGTTCCTGTATATTATATCAGATGGCCAAGTTTGTTTTGATTGCCCCTTGTGCTGTTGCGGCTGCTGTGACCTTTTTTTTTTTGCTCCAAAAAAAGAGATCCGACGTGTGTTCTGCATGGTGACGTGTCTGCCTATGGTTTGGTTTGCTTTTTGCGTGGCATTGCGTGATTGCTGCATGCGTCCGCCTCACTTGCCGTGCCCAGGTTTCTCTTCTTTCTTCATTTTGGATATAAAAGCAGGCTTGCCGTTCGATTGTTTCTTGCCATCTTTCGTTCGTTCCTTCCCGTTTGCGCTATGCCTCGTGCAACTGATGATGACCGGCGGCGGCAGGCCTCTGATGAGGCCCGTCGGCGGCGGCTGGAGATACGGCGTGGCAAGCGCCCTTTGGATTCGCCATCTGGTGAGTGTTTGGTTCGTTGCTGTTTTGTTTTTGTTGGCGTGACCTTCTTTTGGTTTTGCTTTGTTCTGATCCTCGTGATGTTTGCAGCGGATTTGCTGTACTGCTCAGAGCCGTTTGATTGATCCCTACCTTGCTTCCGTTAGGGCTGTGTCTGATGTGGATGTGCTGCTTCTGTGCCTGCTGATCGTTTCTCTTCGGGTTCTTCTTTGTTGATTCTGCCGGCGAAGTGTTGTCTACGCAGGTTTTCTCAGGCTCGCCGTCGATCTGTGCCTTACCGGAGCAGCGGAGCCCCGCCGCTGGGCTCCAATCCCACCTCCGCGCGACTGGTAGGCGCACGCGAGGGCCACGACCGAAGAGAGGGTCCTCGCTGTTGACATAGGCCGGAGCTCTAGGCGATCCGACCAGCCCACCGACGCCCCAAGCTCATGCTGCCGGGGCCCTCCGCTCCGCGTCGTCATCCTGAGGAACCACCGCCTCTGCTTCGGCGCTACGCCACCCTGCCGTCATCGAGGGTGGCCATCAAATCCGGTGCTGCCCCGGCATATCCACCACGAACGCGTACGCGCCCGGCATCTCTTTCACGTTGGCGGGGGTGGACGCCATGGCGCGCGCATCGCGGACGTAGGCACCCGTCTGGCCTTGCTTCTCCTCGCCGGTGTTGCCGGGTCCGCCGGCCTCGCCGTCCAGGATGTTCAGCAAGTGTTGCAGCGCCGTCATTAGCGGGGTCTCCAGAGTCCAGACCGAATAACCTGCCCTCCATTCTTGCTCGCTGATCGATCTCCCCGGCGTTGGATTACTTGTTGATTAGGCACGCTATCGGAGGCCGTGCAAGCAGGTGGCGCTTGGACTGCGCGCTCCCAGTCTACTACCTGCCTGCGAGGACGGAGAAGAAGCAGGACGCGCACTGCCTGTGAGGCCTGCTGCCTCCGGTCGTCCTGCCCCAAGAGCTTCAGGAGAAGCGGCTCCCAACAAACATGCCCATGGACCTTCAGGTCAGCTCTATCTTCAGCCATGCGTGCATTTCTGCAGAGGCAAATTTGGCATGCAAGTCAAAAACAATTGGTGTTGAATGGTACGTTAATCTGTTTGCAGGAGAGAGATGAGAGCCTCTTATTCTTATACGAGCTCACGTGTTTTTTTCTTGAAGAAATCCTGTGGAAAATTTATGTACTAACTTTTATTAGGAAAGTATTATCCTTCTTTTTATTAAAATATAAGTCACCAAGATGAGGTTTAAAGCCCAATGTCTAAAAACGGTGAAACCATCTCTTCTATGATCTATCTAGCTTTTAATTATTGACTGCAACCAAAAATTCTGTTGTCAGTTTAGTAATGGCATAGCTGAATGTATTTGCTATGACATGAAGGTAATTTGCATTGTTATTTTGACCATTGTCATTCCTATATGGATTCATACCATTGCGTGTTCTCTTACCTCGCACTAATTTCTGTCTATAGATTTTTCTTCAGCAATCTGCGCAACTGAATCCGCAATTATCCAGCTAAAATAGACTCCTGTTATTACTGGCTTAACAGTCTACAATTACTACATCTACAGTGGGTGCAATGAGGTAGATGTATGGAACATATCGGCAGGTAGTAGTTGGTAATTATGATGTAACATATTTGAGTCAAAATGATGTATGTACGAAACCTATGAACCAAAACTGAGAGCCATCCTGGCTTCGTGCTATGGATAAGTGTTAGATACTTATTTGTGCAGGAGATGAAGTAGAGAGTGTAGTGAATGTGCGTGTCCTTAGCAGTAGGTAAGGCAAACAATGTGAATGAATATCCCTCTTGTGTTGGTTTGTAAACTACTTACTACTGTACTATGTATCAGTGAAAATAATAATTACTTGATGGTTGAAAATATTTGTGACTCAAAATATAATGGGTTGACAAAAGAGCTACCTGCAGGTCAGGGAAACATGAGGGTACAGTTCTGGGTTCATTGTAATATTTGCACTCCTTTTTCGCTGCCCAGTGGTAGAAGCTAAATATGCGAAATACGTAGTATGCTAATCAATATTCTTGATTTAAGAGTACGAGTGACACTGATCTGTTTCAGTTATTGCTGAATTTAGGAACACTTGATTTAAGAGTACAGAGTGATGCTGATCTGTTTCAGTTATTACTGAATTTAGGAAACATCTTTGTATGTCCCTGTTGTTGATATAACAAGGCCTGGTATGTTTCAATATATTCCAATAATTTACATGGTGCTCCTGTACTATTGGTTTAAGACACCGATGATAATTTCAGGCTTATGCGTCGCTATATTTTCTTTTGACGTTGTGGACTGCAGAAAAAAATGGATGAACTTTCTATAGCCAAGAGTATACTTGCTTCAGGACTAAAAATTGATGGATTGTGTCCTTTTTCCTTTGCACTCAAGGACTCAGACAGAGGGTCTGAGTGGTAACATGGGAGCAAAGGTGCTAACTGAAGCACATGTATGCAATACCAATCTGTATTTGTATATGACGAGCATTGACATGAAACAGGCACCTAACAAAACACATACTACTGTTATTGCTCCTCTATTAATTACCTTTTGGGCTGCTCAAATGTAGTTGGTTTTCACTGATCTCAATTTCAACTGCAAGGATGTAAGTAGTGTGCAATGTGCACTGTATCCACTTGACACCTGCAACGAATCATTCGATTGATCATAGAACTGTATGGGCCAAAAAATACCTCAGTAAACAAGTAGAAATTTTCTTCAACCGGCTTCTCCTCGAAGTTCTCTACCTTTTTCCTCGGGCGCGAGAACAGCAGAATCAACACAATCACTTCGATCTGGAAGGTGGAATGTGTTTGCTCAGATCGATGGAGGATCCTGATCTTTCTGAGACCCAGAGGTCTCCGGCGGCAGCCATTTGGGCTCCGGTGGTGGACTTGGAACTGGATGAGCGGCAGCCGAGCCCCACACTCACGAGGCGTTTCTTGGAGTGACCGCTCGCGGGCGGCGATGGAGGCGCACGCGTGGCTGGAGCGGCCTTCGTGATTGTTCTTGCCTACACATAACGTGATTACGTGTATGTGTTGCCACGTTGCCGCCTAATCCATTGTTTCTCTATCAAGTCGTTCTAGAGATCGTGGGTTTTGTAACTGAAACTATGGCTTTAATTATTATTTTTGCTCAAATAGACAAGTATGTGTGTTTGGCATCCTTGTTTACTGGTTTAGCATGACAAGATTTTAACTCTGCTATACCTTTCCTAGAATATACTACTATTGTGTTGTGTGTGGTATATATAATTCTCAGCGAAGTGTCTACAAAAAAATTAGGATGAGTTTTATAAAAATTAAATTAAATTGTAATAGCTCCTTGGCAATTGAATTGGTAGTTGTGGCCTTCAAAAAAAAAAAATTGGTAGTTGTGCATGTATGAAAGGAGGGATTTTTTTCACTATTTTATTTGAAACGCGGTCCCTTAGGGCCCGATTCATTAAAAAAAAGGTAGAATAGAATTGCCCGGTTAATTAACGGAAACCCGGGCGAAAACTGTTACAACACGCCCTCAAGAAAGGGCACCCGGCCGATCTGGCACCAACACGACCGCACACACCACCGAGAAGAGGACATCGTCGAGGCTGCATGCATTGTCATCGTCATCACCTCTCCTCGAGCAGGTGACTCCGACTTCGCCGCAGACGACCCGTCAAGACTATTTTATTTGTGCTTATGTGAAAAGTAATTTTGCATGGATGCATCGATTTATCAAAGTGGACATTCTTTGTTAGTAAATCCATACTGTGATCTTCCACTAGCCATGCGGTACTTAACATTGTATATTTTTTAGCAGACCAATGAGATGCCTACCAAATAAACAAAATGATAGCCCTCCCGCGAGAAAACCAACAAACAATAGAAAGAAAAACATGTTGACCTTCTTCCACTCCGTCACGAGCTAGGAAGCGTCTACACGAGCCTGATAGCACGTCAACCCCAATCTTGATCATCTACGCTTGAAACAATCCCGCGAAAGACCAAAGGAAGGAACTGGCTCCACTCCGCGTCTCCACAACTACATCCTGAGACCAACTCATGGTATCGCAATATAAAGACCATCTAAAAACGGAAAAGCAATTTGGCTCCTGGGTCCAGATAGTCCCGGAATCTGAACCACCAGTTCCCCTTGTGATTCGGGCCAGGCAGTGTATTGCGGGACGTATTTGAGGCTTCCACCGAATATGCTATAGTGTGATGGCCCACAACTGACGCCATTTAATAGTCCCGCGTCCATCTCCTTGACGTTGGTACAGACGGAGGAACGTCGTCCGTGTGCCGTGTTGTTGTCGCCTGTGCATTAAACAATCCACACAACAGAACCAGCATGCAAGTCAGGCCTGGCGCCCATTTGAAAATTCAATACAGCTACAGTTGTAGTTTAACTCCGCCTATGTTGTCTCAACATAGCCGGTCCCAAGCCCGGATAAAGGAGGAGGGTCGTGATAGGCTTGGCGAGCCAACGTCAAAACTCAGCCACTCTTATGGAGATGAAACCCAAAAGATTTTCGTTGGGGCGTAACCCTCTCAGCGACGCGCCACATCGGAACCCGGGTGTGGTGGAAAATGGGCAAGGGCCGGGCCGTCACCCCCCAGGTGTCGCGCCGTATCTTGATCTGGATACGGTGGCAAGTGAGCGAGGATCGGGTCGTCGCATCCTTAGTGGCGCGCTACATCGGCGCCCGGGTGTAGTGGAAATTGAGCAAGGGTCTTCGCATTTGACTCGACGAGTGCGAAGGGTAAGGAAGCTAGCCGAGCCTAGGAGGATTCGCTTAGGTAGCTGGAACGTATGGTCTCTGACAGGTAAGCTTCGGGAGGTAGTTGATACCGCGGTGAGGAGAGACGTTGATATCCTTTGCGTCCAAGAGACCAAATGGAGGGGACAAAAGGCGAAGGAGGTGGAGGGTACCGGCTTCAAGCTGTGGTACACGGGGACGGTTGCAAACAGAAATGGAGTAGGCATCTTGATCAGCAAGAGCCTCAAGGATGGAGTGGTAGACGTCAAGAGACGTGGGGACCGGATTATCCTGGTCAAGCTGGTAGTTGGGGACTTAGTTCTCAACGTTATCAGCGCGTATGCCCCGCAAGTAGGCCACAATGAGAACACCAAGAGGGAGTTCTGGGAAGGCCTAGAGGACATGGTTAGGAGTGTACCGATTGGCGAGAGGCTCTTCATAGGAGGAGACCTCAATGGCCACGTGGGCACATCTAACACAGGTTTTGAAGGGGTGCATGGGGGTTTTGGCTATGGCATCAGGAACCAAGAAGGAGAAGATGTCTTAAGCTTTGCGCTAGCCTACAACATGATCATAGCTAACACCCTCTTTAAGAAGAGAGAATCACATCTAGTGACTTACAGTAGTAGGCAACACTCTAGCCAGATTGATTTCATCGAGAAGACAGGCGTGCATGCCTAGACTGTAAGGTGATACCTGGAGAGAGTGTTGTCCCTCAGCATAAGCTTGTGGTTGCTGACCTCCGCTTTCGGATTCGTGTCCAGCGGGACAAGCGTGCCAAAGTCGCTAGAACGAAGTGGTGGAAGCTCAAGGGGGAGGTAGCTCAGGCGTTCAAGGAGAGGGTCATTAAGGAGGGCCCTTGGGAGGAAGGAGGTGATGTAGACAACATGTGGATGAAGATGGCGACTTGCATTCGTAAGGTGGCCTCAGAGGAGTTTGGAGTGTACAGGGGAAGTAGAAGAGAAGCTAAAGATACCTGGTGGTGGAACGATGATGTCCAGAAGGCAATTAAGGAGAAGAAAGAGTGTTTCAGACGCCTATATCTGGATAGGAGTGCAGACAACATAGAGAAGTACAAGATGGCAAAGAAGGCCGCAAAGCGAGCTGTGAGTGAAGCAAGGGGACGGGCGTATGAGGACCTCTACCAATGGTTAGACACGAAGGAAGGCGAAAGGGACATCTATAAGATGGCCAAGATCCGAGAGAGGAAGACGAGGGATGTTGACCAAATCAAGTGCATCAAGGACGGAGCAGATCAACTCCTGGTGAAGAACGAGGAGATTAAGCATAGATGGCGGGAGTACTTTGACAAGCTGTTCAATGGGGAGAGTGAGAGCTCTACCATTGATCTGGACGACTCCTTTGCTGATACTAGCAGGCTTTTTGTGCGGCGAATCCAGGAGTCGGCGGTCAAGGAGGCTTTGAAGAGGATGAAAGGAGGCAAGGCGATGGGCCCTGATTGTATCCCCATTGAGGTGTGGAGAGGCCTCGGGGACATAGCGATAGTATGGCTAACCAAACTTTTCAACCTCATTTTTCGGGCAAACAAGATGCCAGAAGAATGGAGACGGAGTATATTAGTACCAATCTTCAAGAACAAGGGGGATGTTCAGAGTTGTACTAATTACCGTGGAATTAAACTGATGAGCCATACAATGAAGCTATGGGAGAGAGTCATTGAGCACCGCTTAAGAAGAATGACAAGCGTGACCAAAAATCAGTTTGGTTTCATGCCTGGGAGGTCGACCATGGAAGCCATTTTCTTGGTACGACAACTTATGGAGAGATATAGGGAGCAAAAGAAGGACCTGCATATGGTGTTCATTGACTTGGAGAAGGCCTATGATAAGATACCGCGGAATGTTATGTGGTGGGCCTTGGAGAAACACAAAGTCCCAGCAAAGTACATTACCCTCATCAAGGACATGTACAATAATGTTGTGACAAGTGTTCGAACAAGTGATGGCGACACTGATGACTTCCCGATTAAGATAGGACTGCATCAAGGGTCAGCTTTGAGCCCTTATCTTTTTGCCTTGGTGATGGATGAGGTCACAAGGGATATACAAGGAGATATCCCATGGTGTATGCTCTTTGCGGACGATGTGGTGCTAGTTGATGAGAGTCGGACGGGGGTCAACAGGAAGTTGGAGTTATGGAGGCAAACTTTGGAATCGAAAGGTTTTAGACTTAGTAGGACTAAAACCGAGTACATGAGGTGCGCTTTCGGTACTACTAGGCACGAGGAGGAGGAGGATGTTAGCCTTGGTGGGCAGGTGGTGCCGCAGAAGGACACCTTTCGATATTTGGGGTCAATGTTGCAGAAGGATGGGGATATCGATGAAGATGTGAACCATCGAATTAAAGCCGGATGGATGAAGTGGCGCCAAGCTTCTAGCATTCTCTGTGACAAGAGGGTGCCACAAAAGCTAAAAGGCAAGTTCTATAGGACGGCGGTTCGACCCGCAATGTTGTATGGCGCTGAGTGTTGGCCGACTAAAAGGCGACATGTGCAACAGTTAGGTGTGACGGAGATGCGCATGTTGAGATGGATGTGTGGCCACACAAGGAAGGACCGAATCCGGAATGATGATATACGAGATAGAGTTGGGGTAGCGCCAATTGAAGAGAAGCTTGTCCAACATCGTCTGAGATGGTTTGGACATATTCAGCGCAGGCCTCCAGAAGCCCCAGTACATAGCGGACGGCTAAAGCGTGCTGATAATGTCAAAAGAGGCCGGGGTAGACCGAACTTGACATGGGAAGAGTCCGTAAAGAGAGACCTGAAGGATTGGAGCATCACCAAAGAACTAGCCATGGACAGGGATGCGTGGAAGCTTGCTATCCATGTGCCAGAACCATGAGTTGGTCGCGAGATCTTATGGGTTTCACCTCTAGCCTACCCCAACTTGTTTGGGACTAAAGGCTTTGTTGTTGTTGTACAGTCAGTTGTAGTTTCAGTCCTGCACCAGCTCACAGCATGATTTGATTTGCTACTCTAAAGTCTAAACCAGTACAAACTATCAATGGAAAAAACGCAAGGACGCGGATTTAGTGAACATGTTCCACGCGCACCCCTTATGAGTAGTAAATTCAAAAACAATACTAGAAAAAAAATCAAAAAATCTGAATATTTGTTGTAACATACTTAGTCAATCGATATACCCGCGTATGAAGTTTCACAAAGAAATTACATCCTTATTATTCTGGGCAAAAAATGCCAAAATTGAAGCTATATTAAAAACACTATTTAATGAATACCACAGGTGTCAATACTTCATGAAAATTCACATGTAAGTAGAATGGTCGACCAAGTTTGTTACCCCGAAAGTTTAGGTTTTTTTCAATTTTCCTAGTATATTTTTTGAATTTACTATTCACGTGGGTGCGCGTGGAACCATGTTCACCTTTGTATTTTCGCACCCACACACCACTATAGTTCTCTTGTGCACCTGCCCTCTGCAAATGCTACAAAATCGAGTTCTCCTGCTCATCTCTTCATATGGTGCTCTGTCCCTGCTGTTTGTCGGCCTCCCAGATTTTCGCTTCCCTAGTAGTGCAGACAGCCCCAGGAGAGGGTTATCTTCATGAAATTTTTCACCATTTCCATTTGCTTCCATCGGAACATCCGCCGCTGTTGCTGCTCCATTGCTCGTCGACAGTCTGTCTTCAAGTGACATCACATATCACTGGCTCTCGAATTCTGCAAGTGTAAAGTGTAGCAATACCATCCTTCAGGATTTTCATCCCCTTCTCATACGCCTTCACACATGCATCGCCGAGCCTGACCAACTCCATAGCATGAACCTACAGTGCGTAGTGCCTATGTCTCATACTCATGTTGCCAGTTTGGTCTCGTTGGTAAACCTGCAGGTGTGGAGGCAGGACATCTTGGCATCTCCTGTCCACCTCTTCAAAATTAGTTGTTCCAGAATCTCTATGAAATCAAGGACATCGATCACCTGCAGCCAACATGCAATTCCATTAGTTCAGATCCAAAGATCAGACTCCACTATGGTTTATATCTATCTCGCTGATGCCATACCTTCACCATGTGGCAGCCACATCAAATTATTGATTCGGCAACCAGCATCCGGCTGTACCTTGAAGACAAAATCAGGATCTTTAGCTGCTATGTCTGAAGAAAAACACATTTCCTGCATACACTTAGTCTTCTCTGCATTTAGCCCAGTCCATGCTCCCATGAGTAGAGATTGTAAAAATCATAGACCTCTCCGAGTGAATCGAATGTTAGTCCCAGAGCAGGCTCTACCACATCCTGCCTGGACAAGGTGTCCTGTCCGGCAGGTGCTTATCGACCCTAACCCTGTGTGTTTCCAAAACAGGTAAATCAAGGTGAAAACAATGCATCGTGCCGCTCACCAGCCAGCAAATGACATATCAACAAATAACAAATAACGTACTAGTATAACCAGCCCATGCGGCTAACCAGCCCTACACTTTTCTCATGATGCAAGTACAATCACAACCACTGAGCAAAAAGAGATTGTTTTCCCAAGGAAACAACATGCAATTATTCCAGGAAAAAAAATCTACAGCATGTACAATTCAATTCAATTCCATATCTGCTAACTACATCCTCAAACATGGGAAATTCAGTTGTTTTCTACATACAGGAGCCTAGATCATCTCTGTGTGCTAATCATTTCCCCTACAGACCTCAATGTAAATGGTGATTTTTTTACCTTTTCGTCCATGCTGAAGTTGTGGATCCATCTTCCCCAGACTGGGCAGAGGCTGCATCGCCACTATCGCTAACTTCCATGTTGGGAGCTAGTTGGTCTGCACGGCTTGGCCCCTCAACAACATGCTGTTCCATCACATCGGCGTTGTCGCCCTCGCTCTCGGTGCAAGCAGCCGCGGGATTGGCTTCCAACGCCACACTTGCTTGCTCTTCCCCCGGGGGCGTCATCCCTAATCTGCCCACTGCCGCTTCCAGCGAAGCTCCAAAGCCCAAGATCTACCATTGCCGCGCGCCCGTCACCGGATCCACTCAAGGAGGCCACGTCGGGTCCCTCCCCTGCCGCAAAGCAATGGAATCGCGCCACCATGTTGGATACATCATCGGCACAGATTGGAAACCTTGAGCAGCGAGTCCAATCTTAGAACTCGGAAAATGAAAAGGAAAAAAATACAGCACCAGCAAGCAACTGGGCAGAAAGCCTCGTAGAGTTTGCTTGTCCACAACGTCAATGTGGGAATCCATGTCCATCCCTTCCGCCACGGATGCGCCGCCGTCCTTTTTTCAGGGGGTGTTCGGTTGTTCCTCAGTTCATCCCCCACCCCCACCTCCCACCCTGCCCACGCCCACCGAAAAACTCCATGAGCGCCGCCGCGCTAGCCGCCTTGTTCGGGAAGATGGGCAACCTGCACCAGTTTCATCGAACCCCTAAGCTTTCTTTGTCGCCGGATGGCGATGCAAAATAAATTTTGCTCTACAAGGGAACTATTTACCTGTGACGGGAGAGACGGGGAAGTCCATCGCCATGGCGCGGCTGCGCTGCCGGAGAAACCTGCCGCCGGAGAGACGGGGAAATCCATCGCTATGGTTGCGCCGTCGCAAATCCGAGACCACGCAGGGCCACGCTCAACTGCGAGCAAGCAAGCACCGTGCGAGCACACCGCCGCCGCGCTCCGCCGCCGCCGCCCACACCAGGCTCTGTTTTCCCACTAGATCCCCTTCCTCTCGAACAGTGCACAGAACAGGTGGATGGGGAGGCTGGACTGACTTGCGGGTCCAGTTGACGGGGCCATGACGGCTGGTTGCTGCCCCCCGTTAAACAGCGGCTGCACATGCTCTGCCGGCTGTCGCCTGACACGCTCACAGGTGTATTCTTTCTTATTCTGTCCCCGTATATCAACCTCAATAATGCATAGCACGAATCCCAGAGCTTACCTGGACGGCCCTGATAACGAGAGCATCTGGACCCGGGAGCCAAAACGCCCCTCCCAAAACAAAATCTAAAAACTACTATTGCACAGCTATTCTCACGCTCACTACAAAGATACACACATACATAATGTACAGCGAATCCTCAAAAACTCAATAAAAATAAATCACAAACGAATCAAAAAGGCGCGGCGTGCCGCCGCGCACTACCTGCCAGTGGATTATGATCGACCGAGGTAAACAGTGACGCTAGCCTCGGTGCTTCATGCGTCACAGATATTTACTCTCGTGGTTAAAGAAATCTTTTTCGCGCACTTGATCACTCAAACATCAGGTGTCGTTGTGGGAGTGTATAAAGCCTTTAATCTTAATCTTATCCTTATCTGGCCACTCTTGAACATGGGATTGAAAAATGTATTGTCCGCCACAAAAGGAATTGTCATGTCCTTTTCAGCGGTCCATCCACCATTCCTCACCTGACTGGCCACAATTGGAATTAGCTGATTGGTTAATTGAATAATTAACAGTGCTATATATACCCGAAACTCCAATAAGAGATCATTTGTCTCGCATATTGAATTCATGCTTCAATCAATTCATCCAAAAGTTCGAACGGATGAAGAGATGCGGTCAATATATTTCAACATCGCAATCCTTCAAATTAGTAATAACGTGTCCACATTGCTACTCCTGAAACTAGGAAAAAAGGGCTAATATCATACGGATACATCACATATGAGCTTAATAATTAGTACTATAAAGGTTTCTAAAAGAAAAAACTTAATTACAGAGTGATCTGGAGAACTTCTTCATTATCATCACCAATATGCACAAGTCAAGTAGGATTACAATTTACAAGCCATGAGACAAAATTATCGGCCCAATCGAAGCAAGCTAACACAAACATGTACTCAAACGGTCAAACCCATACGAGAAGTACCCCAAGCCATACTGACCGCTCGGGGATGGCGCACGCACGCATGCTATACCGGGCTCTCCAGGTCCGGCTCCCGTCCGGCGGTCTCCGCCGTCCTGGAGCCGTCCTTCGCTGCCGGAACCGGGAGGGCAGGGCGCGCGCGGCAGACGGGGCAGGTGGCGTGCGCGCCCAGCCAGACGTCGACGCACCCGGCGTGGAACGCGTGCCTGCACCCGGGCAGGGCGCGCACCGCGTCGCCGTCCTGCATGGCGCCCAGGCACACCGCGCACTCCTCGCGGCCGCCGCCCCCGCGCGCCTCCGCCTTGAACCTGAACACCGGCATGGCCGCCAACGCCGCCTCGTCGAGCCCTCCTCCGCCGTCCCTCTTCCTCGTCGCCGGCCCGGCCTCGGGGCCGGATCCCGTCCGGTGCAGGCCGTCCCGCCCGCTCCACCGCACGTACAGATAGTTGAGGTACAGCACCGCCCCGTACAGCGCGAGGCACACCGCCGTGAACGCCGCCACGAGCTCCACCGTCCCGCCGAGGCTCCACAACCCCCGGTGCGGCTGCTGCTGCTGCTCCGACGACGCCGTCGACATGCCGATCGATGGATGTCACTCCACTGGCAGAGTGTCGTGGCGTGCGGTTCTTGCTTTGCTCTCTCTGTTGGCTTGGTGCGAGCAATTATGGCTTTGTTGGTGTGTAATGTTACGGCCGGTGGTGCTGGAGTTGGAGCAAGAGTTATGTTACACTACTCTGTCAGTGAATAGATTAGCCAAGTTCGTTCCAAGAGCATTTACTAGGAATCTAGCAAGTGGCCAACTCCACAATCCAGTCTTCTTCCAGTTGGCAGCACTTCATATGACAGGACATGGGATGAAGCCGAATAATAACATGTTTATTTATAATTTAATGGTGAAAGTAGAATCTTCAAAATCATGTCCATGTCATAAGTGCTAGTTCGGGTAATGTTGCGCTAGCCTACAGAAATTCTTCTAAAAAGGCACTTGACACAAACCTAATATATACCTGACTTGATATCATAGGGCTTAAAACTATGCGTGGGTAAAATATATTTCAATGGAGATAAACTCGAAGATTCTGTATAAAAGAGTTCTAGAAGGATTACTCGTTCCAGCTAAAAGATACTCCCTCCGTCCCATAATGTCAAAAAACGTCTTACATTATGGGACGGAGGGAGTACCAGAATAGTACATAAGAATTCAGAATTTTACATCTTTGCAACAAATAGTTTTTGAAAAATTGTGTTGTACGGCCCTAGGACTAACACTACACCTATAGAAGATTTTTCCTACTGATTGAATCTATGGGTTGATATTATACTTGGGCGTTTCCGGGCCGGGCCGGGTTTCAAAAAGCCCGACCTCAAAATCTCAAGCCCGGGCCCGGCCCGCAGCCCGGCAATATGCCTATTTTTCGCATTTAAAAATAACAATATAGCTTTTTTCGGAGTATAATACGATACCTATATTTATATAAAAAGCATAAAAAACATGTTTTGTCGGGCTTTTCTCGGGCTTCGGGCTGGGTTGCGGGCCAGAAAGTGAGGCCCGAGCCCAGCCCGGACGTCGGGCTTCAGGCTGGGTCGGGCCACCCATGCCCAGGTCTAGTTGACATGGAGCCCCAGGGAGAAATCAGGGGGAGAGTTAGTTAGAAGGGATTGGATTAGCTAGAATTCATGGAGGAGATATGTATGTAGATGAAGTCTGTAAGTGTTTTTTCGTAGCTCCACGATAATCCCCGCAGGTTCAACCAGTGAGAAAATCTTTCGTAGGTGTCTACGTCGGAAACAAGTCAACATGACCCCCTTGGGTATCATGAATCGATCACATGACTCCCTAGGGTTTAATACCAAGTATTTACCTCCCCCCCTCACAAGTTTAGAAAACCAGACAAATAACCCCCAGGAGCTTTGGATAGTGGTTTTCAGGGTGGTTTTGTCAGCATGTTGTTGATGTGGCAAATAACTCACCAAAAAAAATTATAATATAAAATGACCCACTTCATGTTCGTCTCTTTCGTCCATCACCTCCCTTCCTCGTGTTCAACTCCAACATAGCTAGAAAAGAACAAGCACACGTCGACTACCCCTGTGTGAACCGTGTTGTCAATCCCTCTATGTTGGCTTTGGAACAAGGATTGCATCACCATGAGCATGGTGCCGCAACACAACTGGTTCTGCTCCGTCCGCAACCATCTCGCCTCGGGCGAGAAGGATGACGACGAGGACAGGAGGAAAACCAAGATCCTCGATCAAGAGCACCAAATTCCCCTTGCCTACCAGCCCCCGCCGGCCGGCTTGTCCTTCCCTAATGAGTTCTTAAGCTCGAGTGTGCATGGTAATTTCTTTTATCTTCTGCACATGAACTAATCTGGCAAAGTAATAAACTAACAATCTTGGATGGATTGGTGTGCTATGATCCAGAGGGAAGTGCCAAAGAGGGAATCTTGTTTGTGTGTTAGGAGGGCAAGATCTGCTCGGTGATGACGTACAAGTACACGCACAACTCCTACGCGTACCTCGATCGCAAGACCGACTCTAGGAAATTATAAAAGTTGTGGCTGTAGAACATAATGTCAGCACTATTACGTGTATCTCAATTCCCATGGGAAAAGATATATCATTTGATGCATATGATATAAATTTTTTCATTGAGTCTGGACTAACTTTTTTTCCTTTAATTGAAATGCGAAGAATTGATTCCTCTATCCTACATAGGAATAAGAATCCATTACTATAAAACAAAGGGCTCTAAAGAAAATGTTCTTACAAAACTTCTATTCTTTTAAAATCCTGTAAACCAAAGGAGACCATAGAATTCCTATAAAATTCCGCTAAACTAAAAGGAGTTGCTCTCTTTTTTGAGGGTTCAGAGTGCAAGATGTTCCGTCAAGTCCAGAAAGTCTAACCACTGCTTGATCTGTACCATGTGTTCACGATCCAACGGTCCTGATGCCTAGATCGCACGATCGCACCCGGAGTACTGATCCGCATCGCCCACGCCTCTCCGCGCCCCTGCCTTGTGTTAAAAAAAACCCCGACCCTGCCTCCAGCCTCGAAACCCTAGCCATGGCGACCGTAGCAAACCCTCCCGCGGCCCTCCCGTCGGCGCCCCCGCCCTCCTACCCCGCCACCTCCACCCATTGCGCCTCCTCCTCCGCCGCGGCCGAGGATGACGACGACCTCTACGGCCGCCTCAAATCGCTCCAGCGTCACATGGAGTTCGTCGAGATCCAGGAGGAGTATGTCAAGGACGAGCAGAAGAACCTGAAGCGCGAGCTGCTGCGCGCGCAGGAGGAGGTCAAGCGGATCCAGTCCGTGCCCCTCGTCATCGGCCAGTTCATGGAGATGGTCGACGGCAACAACGGCATCGTCGGATCCACCACCGGGAGCAACTACTATGTGCGGATCCTCAGCACCATCAACCGCGAGCTGCTCAAGCCGTCGGCGTCGGTCGCCCTGCACCGCCACTCCAACGCGCTCGTCGACGTGCTGCCGCCCGAGGCGGACTCCAGCATCTCGCTGCTCGCTTCATCGGAGAAGCCCAACGTCCTATATTCGGTGAGTTTCTCAGATCCGTAGGTACCCCAAGGAATTTTGTTTACCTTGTCCGTCTCATTCCCCGTGGAGGATAATTTTATAATTCCAGATTTTAGGGATCTATTAGTCCCCCATAGCGATTGTTGTTCCATCGTGGTATTTGAAATCGGTGTATATTGTAGTTAGGATAAACATTTTATTTTCTCCGCACGGTGTCGTGGGAATTTACTTAGTATTTTCAGTTCTCAGTCCACCTCACACATCACACAACCAGCGATCCAGAGAGAGGAAGAGCATTAACAGTAGTGAGTGGCCGAGAGAGAAAACGCAAAGCCAGCCTGGGATACACATGTCAGATTATCTGGAAGGGGCTGTGCTATATTGTGGACCATGTTACACAGTAGAGCCGAGTAGGTGTTAGTACATTCTATGCTTGTATTGCTTAATACAGCATAAAATTAGTAAAAGCAAAGAAACGTCAGAAACACGCAAACTTCATCTTCAGTAGAAGCTCAGCCAGTCAGTCTTGAGGTTTTCTTACTCCAGCATCTGTATGTCCGTGCAGTGATTTGATCATATGTCTTATTTTCCTATCCTTAATGTTAACCAAGATTGAACATTTTATTAAAATGTTTGCTGAGAATTGTGTGCATAACATGACCTGAACTTTTCATTTTTTTATGTAGTTTGTATCTTTGTTACTTACTGCAGTTATTTCATACAGTAAATAAAAGAAATTCATTAACAATTTGTTATGTTGTGATTATGTCCAGGACATTGGAGGATGTGATATTCAAAAACAAGAAATTCGGGAGGCAGTTGAGCTACCATTGACACACCATGAGTTGTACAAGCAGATTGGTATTGATCCTCCAAGAGGGGTGCTTCTCTATGGTCCTCCAGGCACTGGCAAGACCATGCTTGCTAAAGCTGTGGCACATCACACTACTGCTGCTTTTATCAGAGTGGTTGGTTCAGAGTTTGTGCAGAAGTACTTGGGTGAGGTAAGATGCGGATAGTTGTAACATTCATTTATTAACCTTGTTTCTGCATTTGGCTGTCCTTTCATTGATACAAAAATTATTGCACGTGTTAAGCTTTGACAATGTAATAGATGCTAGATTGTTAGGTTTCCTTGTTTATACGCTCAAGATTCCCAGTTTGCAAAAAAAAATTGCACTTGTTTTTAACTGAAGTTTTTGGGGGAGATCTGTTAACACAAGGAAACAAGAATAAAACTACCTAAGCAGTGCCTGTGAACATCTGATACAACTTCCTTTTTGTTTGTATTCTGTATACATCTTACATGCAAATTATATTATTACTCTATGCATTACCAAGGCAAGTAAACTAATGTGAATATAGCCTACAATTCATGCTGTCAGTGATATTAGTATGCTTCTGAATGTTTCTGGTATCAAGTGGTTCATACATCCTTATTAGGGTTTACACAAGAATTTGGTATGTGAAGCTTTTCTTCTGTTTTCTACTTATCAGTTCTTTTGTTGATGCATTGCATCATTTATCTCATCTTAGGGCCCAAGGATGGTTCGAGATGTATTCCGCTTAGCTAAAGAGAATGCCCCGGCTATAATATTCATTGATGAGGTTGACGCTATAGCAACTGCCCGATTCGATGCTCAGACTGGGGCTGACCGAGAAGTTCAGCGTATTTTGATGGAGCTGCTCAATCAGGTAAAGTTTTCAGCTATAATAAATTTACTGAAACTCAAGTTATTTGCCACTTCAAATCCTTGAATTTTTTTGCATTTGGAACATGCCTATAGATGTAAATTAAGAAAAAGACACTGACTTACATTGCAAAGCTCAGTTGTTTAATTCTGATTTTACAAAATCTATACATGCTCTTAGAATTAATATCTGTGGGTTTTTAAGGATAGGAAGTAACTTCCTGAAAAGGCTATTGTTAAGGCTATTACATGCAACTTTCTCATGCCTTGAGGTGTAGTATCTCATTGTCAATTTTGTATGCAATGCAGATGGACGGATTTGATCAGACAGTGAATGTGAAGGTTATAATGGCGACCAATCGGGCAGATACTCTAGATCCTGCTCTGCTGCGTCCAGGAAGACTGGACAGGAAAATTGAGTTCCCTCTGCCAGACCGGAGGCAGAAGAGGCTTGTTTTCCAAGTAAGTTTCTTTGTAAATGCTTATTTGGTATGCTTTTCAAATATGTTGCTGATACTTCTTGTTTGGAAAATCTTCTCTATATTACATAATAATTTGAATGTAGTAGTTTGTATTGATGGTCTTGTACTTCATAGTTGCACTTGCAGTCATTATCTTTAGAGCATTAAATGGCTCTCAAACATTAATCTTTAAAAAATGTTGCTTAACAAGGCACATCTTTTGGTTGTACCGGTGATTTTTTGTACCATAGTTATTATGGGTAAATTGACCTAGAGCTCTGACTATTAACTAATTAGTTATGAGCTTGCATTTTACAAACAATAGTTAGCTATTGAAAATCTTAATTTCGTGGTCCTTTCTAAGATTATATGTTTGCCTGTGCATCTGGTAATTATGATGGCCTCCTTCCTTCCTTTCAGGTTTGTACTTCTAAAATGAATTTGAGTGACGAGGTTGATTTGGAAGATTATGTCTCCAGACCGGATAAAATCAGCGCTGCAGATGTGAGTACCTTTTCATTACGTTGAAGAGTCTTTAGATCTTCACTCGGTCCTAGTGCATCATAAGAAATTTCATTGCCTCTGATTAATTAGGTCATGATAACAATCATTTAAATCCTTTACCCTTCAAGTTTATCATAGTAACTGTACCTTGTGCCCTCCTTAGATTCGATTCATATCGACACCTATAATAGCAGTAGTAACGCCTTATTATACATGTTATGTAATTGCTGGAATCCTGTTTAATATTCATCGTGTCGTTCTTTTCAGATAACCGCTATTTGTCAGGAAGCTGGCATGCATGCTGTTCGGAAAAATCGGTATGTTATTCTCCCCAAGGACTTCGAGAAGGGTTACCGAACCAACGTCAAGAAGCCTGATACAGATTTTGACTTCTACAAGTGAGGCAACGAAGTGTTAGAGATGAATTTGGGGATAGTCAGCCTCTATGTGACATTAATATCCTTGTATCCTGCATGCCCGTAATCTATTTGATCAGATTCAACTACTATTTTATTTTGTGTTTCTAGTTGGAAAAGTATAAAGGGTGTGCACGTTCAATCTCACGAGTGTTGTAAGCTACTTGTATGTCAAGTTTTGCTTGACCATTGGGCGCTTGTGGTCGATGTTGTGATTGTTTTCCCCAGGAAAATTGGTAACACTACTAGCTCTGTTCCTAAATACAAGGTGCACTAATTTTTAAAATTTATAAACTTTTCCATGTTGGACCAACTTTTTATAGGAAAATATATTGGCATTTACTCCCTCTGAAAGAACACTCTTCTAAAGGCCTGGTTGAAGAGCGGTTACGTATGGAGGCCGTTCCATATAACGCCCCCATCCTTTAAATATGGAGGCTCGTGGGTTGAATATGGAGCATGTTTCAGAAAAATTATCCTGGCCAAGGGGCGTACGATGACTCTGGTAGTGGCCTTTTTGGCCAAAATTGTCATATCGACGATTATTATGCCGATCTACCCGATATGATGACTCTGCCAGAGTTGCTCTAAGGAACATCTAGTTGTGCTCTAAGGAACATCTAGTTGTCTGTCTTCCTACCTTCACGCCAGAAACAAATCTATTTTTGTTAGAATAAGAAACAAATCCCTCATTGTAAAATGGGAAACTGTTTAATTCAACCGACTGATCTTTGTGTTTCGTAAGTTGCCCGCGTCGCCGTCCGATCGCTCTACGATCTGCGCTGCATCGTGACTCCTCCATAATGTGTGATGGACCCCACCAAACTAAACCAACTGCCCACCACCAAAATATCTCCCACGAGTGACTGTATCCTTATCCTCCCAGCTCCACCTTTTGTTTCTGTTGAACATCTACCATGGTGCCGCCTGCTGCTACTCCCTCCCTCCTTTCTCTCTGAACTAGATTTTACCGAGTCACGGAGGTGTTGCGTGCTGCAAACGGCATGGTCCGCGCCGCAACGAGACACCGGTGCTCCTCTGGTGCGGCAAGGAGGTCGTGTTGCTGCTGCATGTGCGCTCGTCGAGACGCGAGCCGGGGCATCTCCCCCAACTCCGGCGGCCGCCACCGCCGTGCTGCTGCGTTGCAACACCACCGGTGCTGCCAGTGGAAGGGGCGTCCGATGCTTCTGCTTCACAACAACACCGCTTGCTGCAAGGGCTACTACGTGTGCGCTCATTGGGAGAGTTAATTGCACGAAAGTATCACAATTGGGGCATTATGTGGGATTGGTACCACTTTTGGTAATTTTTACATGTCAGTATCAAGTCTGGGGCAAGCCGTTACAAAAAGGTCTAAACCGCGTATAAACGCGTATTGACGGTGTACCTGACCGGCGGGGCCCGCCTGTCAGGTACCGACGTGGCATGTTTTTTTGCAGAAAACCCCCTTGCTTTGTACGTAATCACATAAATGCCCAATTCTTTTTGCGGAAAAAAGGCTCCTGTGGCAGGATTCGAACCCGCGACCTGTCGTTTAGGTGCGTCGCGCGAAAGCCACCACGACACAGCAACACTGGCGCTGTAGTACAGACGAGGTCTGTTTTAGGACCCCGATATCTCCCGACCGTTCGGTCTGGAGGAGCCCCAGACCGAACGACTTGTTCGCTCGGGGATGCACGTTTTACCGAACGAAAACGTTCGATGCGAAACCCCCTCCAGCCCGATCGACCCCCATCAGTACGATCTGAAAAAGGGCCCATTTTGCTGGGCCTCTTCTCAGACGTGAATAAAAAGCCCAAAAAAATCAGGAAAACTAAAACAAAAAAAAGTAAAAAATGAAGAAGAAAAAGGAACTCCTTGCCTTAAAAAAATTAGTTTAGTGTAAAAATGCCATGGTTGCTGATCCACTTTGAAGTGACCATAAAAAAGGACAGAAAAAAAACAATGTTCATTAACAAATCAGTTTGCCATGGTTAACAAAGGTAAAAAATGCCATGTTTCAGACAATAAAAATGCCATGGTAGCAGAAAATAACTTTGCAATGGTTAAATATGATTATTTGGCTATGGAAAAAGATCTAAATTTGTCATGGGTGTAACTTAAAAATTGCCATGTTCAAAAACGAGAACTTTGCCATGGCAAATAAACATCTTAAGTAACCATGGTAACGTTCTTCGAATAAGATGTGACAATGACACTACCTTTTTTAATGAAGTTGCCATGTTCATGGAAACATTTTTAAACATCTTAAGTTGCCATCACTACGAAGTTTACACTACGAAAAGTTGCCATGAAGTTTACATATATATGGATACAACATGGCAAAAAAAATGAAGTTTACACTACGAAAGTTGCCATCATGGCAACATATGAAAAAAAGATATGGTGAAAAATGTTTCTCAAGACACATAGAACATTTTGAAAAAATGGAGAAAGCATCTTAACTTGTAATGATATCGTACATGTAATCGCCATGACAAAACAAATTTCAAAGGATCAAAACTTTTTGCCGTGGAAAAACAAATTTGAAAGAACAAACTTGTCGTGTTCTCAAACTAATATGTAAATGGCCATGACAAACATTCTTCGGAACCAAGGCAAAAAATGCATTTAGTTGCCATGGAAAAAAAAACACATCTAAAAAAAATACTGATTTTAGTTGCCATGGCAAGTTTGCCATGTTTTTGAACATCTTAATTAAAGAAGTTTGCCATGTTCGCCATGTTTTTGAACAAACTTAATTAAAAGAAGTTTGCCATGTTTTTGAACACCTTAAGTTGCCATGGCAAGTTTGTCATGTTTTTGAACATCTATAACTTTGCCATGTTTTTAAACATCTTAAGTTGCCATGGCAAGTTTGCCATGTTTTTGAACATCTATAACTTTGCCATGTTTTTAAACGTCTTTACTTGCCATGGCAAGTTTGCCATGTTTTTGAACATCTTAATTAAAAAAGTTTGCCATTTTTTACATGGTTTTGAACAAACTTAATTAAAGAAAGTTTGCCATGTTTCTGCCATGGTACATACACTAAATTTGCCATGATGCGTAGACTATAGTTGCCATGGGGCGTTAACTAAATTTTTTGTAGTCTAGAAAGCAAAATTTGCCATGATACATAGACTTATTAAAAATAAAAAATGTTATGGTAGATACACTAAAATTGGCATGATGCATAGACTATAGTTGCCATGATCGATGAACTAAATTTACCATGGTCCCACAAAAATATCCATGGGCACATGGAAAATTCAAATAATTCCTAAAAAATTGCTATGGTATAAATAGTATATTTGCCATGAATTACAAAAAAAACAATTACACTAATTTTGTCGTGTGAGAAAATAACATGGCAAAAGGGTCATAAGTTTTGCCATGGGTAAAGCAAAGTTAGAAGATCAAAAATTGTGATGTTCTCAAAACAAAAATGTAAAAAATGCCATGGCAACATTGTTCGTATAGGTAGGCAAAGAGACACAATAAATGTTGTCGTCATGGCAACATAATAGTATCTTGTTGCCATGGCAACCACACCTATAAAATTAACAAAAAACTAAATATGTGGCAACAAAAGCTTGTAGTTGCCATGGCAACACATCTATAAAATTTACATTGCAAAACATAAGATTCATTTAGTTCCATGGCACACACATCTATAAATTTACATGGCAAAAACACAAACATTCTTTTAGTTCCATCAGCTTCTAGTTGCCATGGCAACACATCATAAATATACATGGCAAAACACAACATTCTTTTAGTTCCATGGCAACACATCATGGCAAAACTATAAAAATTGCACTGATATGACAATCACAGAAAAATCTGGTGTGCATTCCTGGGGTAAATCACATGGCAATTGAAGAGATGAACTAACAAAAATGAAGAAACATAGGTTGAGCAAAGGTGCTACCTGCAAATGGATGTAGCCAGCACGGGGGGCTTGTGCAGTGCGCCATCATAATGGGTGAGCTCGAGCTGGGTCCGGGTCCTCGACCTCCTCTGTTGTCATCTAATTCAACCCCAATGAACCTACAATAGCTGCTGTAGACGTGCTCAGGTCGGACCCCGGCGAGAGGCGGAGATGCGTGGTGGTCGTCGTCGTCGCCTCGGGCGCCGTCGATGTGGAGCCCTCCTCCTGCGGCTGCGGCCACGCCTCAGCTAGATCTGGCACCGGGCAGACGACCCCGCCATGGATTCCACGGCTGTGGCGCCGGTCTCCGGTGGATCGCACGGCCATTCCTTCATCTGGACGGCGGAGGAAAGCGGCCGACCCCGCCATGCCGTCAATTGTCGAGCAAAATTCACCACAAAAAACGCAGGAGCGCGGCGGTTCGAGCTCGAGCTCGTCGAGCCTAGGCCAAGCCCCACACATGCGTCACCGTCTCGAGCTCTTCAGAGACTAGGCCGATGCTCCTCCGCCGCGCGACCGCCGGCTCCCCGCGCCATCACATCCCCCGCGCTAGCTCCCGCCGGGATCCGTAGGCCGCGGCGTTCCGCCGGAGCAGAACGCAGGGGGCCCCTCCACTTCCTCCCCCATGCTCCAAACCGCAACGCCGGCGAGGACATCGGAGCCCGCCCGCCTGCCTCCGCCGCGCAACACCCCGAATCGGCCCGAGCTCCCATCCGCAACCGCCGCCCCTCGGCTTCGCCGCTGCCCGTCTCATCGCCCACGCATGACGCCTGGTCGCCGGTGCATGGCCTCCTTGACAGCACCGCGACGAGCGCGAGGAAAAGGACGGCAGCGCTCTTGGCGAGTCTTGGCGATGGAGCCACGACGGAGTGGGATTTGCGGGATAGGGAGAGTGGAGAGGGGGTAGAGAGTGGATAAGGCGTTCGGGCTGTGGCGTGTTTTCAGCGAACGTGCTCGACAGCTTACGTGTACACTTCGAGTGCTTTAAGATGCGTGCGTCAGATCCGACGGCAAAAAAGACGTTCGGGACGAGATGATAAAATGTGGCACGTTCGGGACTTATAGATTCCGCTGTTTTATAATAGCTCAGACACGCTGGGCCGGCGGTTGGCCCAGCGAGGCTGCGCGCGCTGAGTTACTATTTTTTTTTAATCATGATATTAATACTTTTTTTTTGCGATAACATATTAGTTACTGCTCAAATAAATATTATATTCCCAACACACAGTTTTTTTTGAGTTACTCGTATATTGATTGTATTTTTTTTAAACGTACAGTTATTTAAAAAATTGACAACGTGTATTAAAAATAATTGTGTAATCATAATTAATTTTAGAAATGCATTAAAACTGTTCAACTTTTATTAAAAAAAATCGACGTGTTTCTAGAAATGCAAGAATGATTTTACACAATAAGTTTTTAATACATGCTGAACATTTTTTGAAATACAAAAATTTCACCATGTATTAAATAAAATGTTCACCATAATATTCTTGAAACTCATCGTGTATTAAGAAAATGTTCACCATAAATTACAAAAAAATCACCGCGCATTATGTGAAATGTTCATCATATCTTAAGAAAATCGCTCAACATATATTACAAAAATGTTCAATTTGCATTTAAAATATGTTCAACGTCCATTATATTAGAAAAATGTTCACTGTTTGTAAAGAAAAGATCATCGTGCATTAAAAAATGTTAACTATAAATTAAGAAATTGTGTAATCATAATATTCTTGAAACTCATCGTGTATTAAGAAAATGTTCACCATAAATTACAAAAAGTTCACCGCGCATTATGTGAAATGTTCATCATATCTTAAGAAAAAATTCAACATATATTACAAAATGTTCAATTTGCATTTAAAATATGTTCAATGTATATTACCAAAAGTTCATTATATTAAACAAATGTTCACCATTTGTAAAGAAAAGTTCATCGTGCATTGAAAAATGTTCACTGTAAGCAGAAAAAGTGCTCAGCATACATTAAAAAATGTCCGTGCGTATTTGAAAACATGTTCATCATATACTGAAACCTATCTTAAAAAATGTTCAGTAAGTATGCTAAAAATTCAGGAGAAAAACCAACCCAGTGAATGAAAAAAGAAGAAGAAAGAAAAAACAAGGAAGAAAAACCTAAAAATAAGCTAAAATCAGAAAAAAAAAATAAAGCATAAGAGAAATGAAACGAAAAGAAACCTGGGCAACGAACGAGCCCCAGCACGCGCGCCAGTTAAGTGCGAAACGAAAAAAAAAATTGCAGGCCTCGGTGGGCCGGCCCAGTGTTTTAATACTAGTATAAAAGAATGGACGCCTCTACTACGACCCAAACTTCGTTGTGGCGTGGTGGCTAGCGCGCGATGCCTGTTAACGACAGGTCGCAGGTTCGATTCCTGCCAGTGCTTGATTTTTCGTTTCTTTTATTTGTTTGTTCAAGTCGACGGAAATTTTCAAACCAGTCTGATTCGGTGGTGGAAATTGCGAAAAGAAAAAGCCTCCCACAGCAGCCTTTTTTGGGCAAAATAATCGGGCATTTATGTAATTACGTACTCCCTCCGTTCCTAAATATAAGACCTTTTAGAGATTTCATTATTAACTACATATGGATGTAGAGTGTAGATTTACTCATTTTGCTCCGTATGTAGTCCATAGTGGAATCTCTAAAATGTCTTACAATGCAAGGGTTTTTTTTGCAAAAAAACATGCCACGTCAGCACCTGACAGGCAGGCCCCGCCGGTCAGATACACTGTCAATACGCGTTTATACGCAGTTTAGACCTTTTTGTAACGGCTAGCCCCAGACTTGGTACTGACATGTAAAAATTACCAAAAAATGGTACCAATCCGCATGTAATGCCCCAATTGTGGTATTTCCGTGCAATTAACTCCTCATTGGGACGTGCGCCAGTGCATTGCAACACCACTGATGCTGCGACTAGAGACTGTTGTGGCGGGGCGTCCGATGCTGCTGCCTTGCAACACCGCTGCTGCTGCAAGGGCTGCTGCGTTTGTGCTCGTCAGGGCGCCAGGGCATCTCCCTCAACTCCGGCGGCCGCCGTAGATTGTGTTGCAACACCTCTAGTGCTGCGATTGGGGAGAGGGCAGCTGGTGATGCTACTTTGCAACGCCACCGCTGCTACTGCAAGGTCCGCGGCGGCGGCGCGTGCTGCAATCCGGGGAGGAGCTGCGAGCGTGGACGTGACAAAAGGATGTTTCAAGCTATGAAGCGCAGCGTTTGATGCTACAATGGTGGACGAGCCTACCATTCGCTAACGGCGCAGTGTTTGCGAGGCCGGCCACCAGCCCTCCCGTGGTTACGCGAGCGGTGAGGCAAAGGATACGATACATATAACTGGGACGAAGGTTTAATCAGACGGTGATTAGTGGTCTAATCGTGTGGCTGGCTAGGCGGCTTAAAATTAGATAAAATAAGCCGCCTGATTCGTAGCAGCCACCTTGTAAAATTGATTCCTAACGCAACAGAACCGACTCTTAACACAACATCCATGTTAAGATCTTGGTTGTTGGGTATAGTTATATCTTTGTTAAAAGACACACCTTTTGGGTGAAAGGATGCCTCTTTGTTGAAGTACATGTTCTTTAGTGGAAAAAAATGTTTGATCATGAAAAGACACATCTTTTGTTAAAAAAATGTCTCGTCATAGAAAGACATACTCCTTGGTGGGAGCAAGTCTCCATGAAATGAAAAGACATTAAAAGGAATGAAGAAGTATAATAATTTTTGGTTAACAAATTGTAAAATTCTGTTTCTAACTTCCAGAAAAATCAACCATTGAGATTACGTTACCTGTGCCGGAAAACTAATGTACGAAAATCTGACATTTCAGTTTGTTTATGCATTTTAATTTTACTTTGCAACTCTATGCTTAAACAATACAAATTTTACACATAACTCATCCATTTAGGCTGTGTTCGGCAACCCTTCACTTCTCCACTACGGAGCGGAGCGCGCGGAGCACCGTATTAGCCGCTTCCCAAATTACAACTGCATGCCGCTCCGCTCCTGAGCGGAGTTGCAGAGCGGAGCGAGTCCGAACAAGCTCTTAAAATAAACTTAATAAAAACATCTAACCATATACAGGCAGTAAAACGTGGTGGTTCTTAAACAAACATCCTACTCAACACACGAAAGCACGTGGAACACATCGAACGGCCTCGGCCTCGGGCTGGACCGATCACCTGAACGGCGCCAGTGCGGCGGCTTCGGCACACCAGGCGCCGGCGGGCGAGACGGCTTGCGCGACCCACCAACCCCGGGCACGGGACCCCACCGCCCAGCCGGCTGACGATAGCGCACCGGGTTGCGCTCCTGTGGTGGCGGCGGCGGCGGCGCTGCTGGCCGGCGCAACTCATCCTCCGGCGGCGTTCCTGGGGCGACTCCCTCCTCGCCGTCACTGCTCCTCCGTCCCGGTTCGTAGCTCACCAGAGCCTCTCCGGCTTCCTCTGCTGCTCCTGGGCGAGGCAGCGGAGAGAGGCGCAGATGGTCTTCCTTATCGGCGAGAGGGATGTTCCTTTGCTGTTCCTGGGAATTGAGATGGTAACGGCGAGAGGTACGCGCACCAAGGCCGAGCGGTCTGGCCTCGAACGGTGGGATGTTCAGGAAGAAGATGGCTACAACCGTGAAAGCAAGTGAGAGCTTCATGGCTTGAGACTGCGTGCACCAAGTAGAGAGGAGTGAGCGAGCAAGGCCAGAGGCTACATGCTTATATATACCGGCGGTTGAGACTGGGGTGGGGTTATAGAAAGACTAATGATCTTATGACCATGTGAGAATTGAGCAGTCCTGCCTCCTGGTTGGGTGAGTCAAACCGCCGCGTAGTTTGATCAATCCTTTGTCTGCATCATGCCACCAGAACAAGGGAATCGAAGGCTCCTTGGTAGTTCAGACGCCGCGCTCTCTGTCGCTAGCAACCAGCCACAATATGCCTTCTGCTTTCCACGCTGTTGACTGCATCAATCATTTTAGCATTGCACACGATTGAAACGCATAGCTGCACCTGCAAGGAGATTTTATTAGTACTAATAATAACTAGCAGGGTGACCAGCTCCATGATTATGGTGGAGATGTTACTACTTTTTTTTTTTTTTTTTTTTTTTTTTGCAAATTGGTTGAAAAGCTAGTGGGGCTAGGTTAATTACCGTAGTTTTTTCTAGGAAATTTATAGTCTCTCCTAAGGGCTTCTCTAGCCCATCCGCAAAAGTTTAACATGGGGCAAAAGAAATTTGGTTTGGGGAATTAACACCCATCTTCCCCGCAAAAAAAAAAAAACAAACAAAAAAAACACCCATCTAGCCCATCCACCATTTCCTTTAGTTTTTCAAAAAATAGTTTTCATTCCCCATATTTTCCTCCTCTGTCTCATATTTACTCTAGCATAGACAACTCTCCGTAAAAATGGTGAAACTATAGTGCCGCACGTGGCCATTGCCGCCGTCCGTGGTGCCTCAGCAGCCCCACGCCCCCATCATCTCCATCGAACTTTATTTTTTTACCTTTTCATCTTAACCACTGCCTCCGGCCACAGCGGCGCTCCTCCCTGTTGTCCCCGGCCATGAGCAAAGCTGCACCACGCGCGAAGGAGCACCTACAAAGGAAAAACTCAAGTACACGAAGAAAGTTTACACAGAAAGATGACTGTCAGCTGCCATTGTCAATTCCAAAGAATCCTTGCGTTTTGAACCACGCCATTGCGCCGTAGAAGGACGAGGAGAATAACCCGTTCAGACGAAGAAACACCAAATCCATGGCCTGTGGAGGACGACTCCTTCGTCACACACTTATGCCGCACACGGTGAGCCTATATGAAATTACTTTTGCCGATCATCTATCCAATGCCCCTAGCTCATAGATATCATCTAGTGGCGAGAATTCGTTGTTTTTTTTTAGGGTCAAACGCTGCTTTTATTATTTAGCTCATGTCCACATCGTTACAGATAACACCACTAATACAAGCTGGAGGAAAATTAAACAAGGTTTTACAGAGCTTCTTCATGTAGCCTTCCCTCGCCAGATTGTGAGCCGCCTTATTTGCCGATCTTCTAGACCAGGTCACCCAGTGTTCGTCAACACCCTTGAGCTGCTCCTTGATCTCCTCAATTAGAGGGCCAAAACGCGACCTGTCACGATCATTATATTCAAGAGCTTGTGCCACTCTCAGATTGTCCGTCTCTAGGGATATCTTCTCCGCGCCAATTTCCATCGCAAGTTGGACTCCTCGCCTGCAAGCCAACAGTTTAGCATGTTCGGGAACCGTGACATTAGGGGAAAAGTGACAGGCCCCAGCACGAAAAATGCCATGATGGTGGCGAGAATTCGTTGTTGATCGCGTAAAAGGAAGAAGGAAGAAGAATTAAATGAAGAGAGACTTCCATATGGGATCAAGTAGGTTTGTGGAGTTAAGTTTGGATAATGGGCTAAATGGACAAAAGTTTAATTTTCTAAAATATGAAGAATTAAAGGATGGGACATAAGATGGAGAACTTATGGGGATGGGCTAAAGATGCCCTAAGAGCAACTCTAGCAGATTCGTCATATTGGCAGCTGTCATAACACATATGAAGCCGGCTCCCTAATGTTTCACAGGCCACGGAGACTGTGCGCAAACATAGAGTTGCCATAATGTAGCCTCCATATTTTTCCTGCAATTAGGACCCACATGTCACTGGGTCATAAATTCTCTCTAGCGTATCACAACAACTTAGATCAAACAATGAGAATAACTCAACAAATAGTATTACAAACCATTAATGCGAATACAACATATAATCCAAATTAACAAATATTATTACAAACCATAATCAACGAGATTTGTTCGTTGTTGGAAGAAAGGTTCACTCGTGTGCATGTCATTAGCAATTCGACGGAACAGTCAGTCGATCATGCATAAGCGTCCCGAGAACACGTACGGAGGGAAGGTATAATCCGACACAAAGTAGTCGGGCATAAGCCGCTCGTGTCCGGTGAATCTGTTCCGACAAAATGTCGCACGACTAACTCGCGATCGTGGACGCCTCCTCTTCCTTTCGGTCGATGCTATCCATTCAGCAACCATCAATATTACCTCGTCTTATTCCACGCCCATCAGTTCACTCTCGGACTCGGAGCTCGAATCCGATGACGAATCATCAAAAAACATTAGCTCCATCATCGGATCCATCTACACATATTGTGAATCCTATGTCATCTACACGAATCTATGAGTCGCTAAACTAAATCTACAAGAAAAGGAAAGAGAAATTTACCTTGGGGTCACGCGATGGAAGGGGTGCCGTGGCTGGGCGGCGGGAGGAATGCGCGGGGCTGCGGCGAAGTGTGGGAGGTCTAGGAACGGTTTAGTTGAGGTGACCGGGGCCAAATCATGGCGGGCCGAGCGGTGATGGTGGCATCAAACGAAGGGGGCGCGGGGATGTGGGCTGCAGGAGAAGGGAGCGTGCGTCCTGAAATGTCCGTGATGCCAATATTTGGATGGATGAAGGCCGCACCCAATCGCCTTGCCCCATCTCCAAATATGGACTCTCGTAGGCTTGATTTGGAGCGCGCTCCAAAGATTATGTGGCCAAGGGCCGTATCGCTATTTTGCTAGAGAGGCCTTTTTTTTGCCACAATTGTCAAATTGATGGTTATTATGCCGATCAGGCTACGACTATGCTAGAGTTGAGCCAAAAATCATGATCGAGAGCCGTATGGCTAGAGTCGCTCTAACTCAAACTTTTCGTCTCTAAATACACTAAACCAAACTAACCTTTTCTCCCTTCATGAATAGGCCACACCGACCGTGACCCATTTAAGCGCCGCACGACCGATCGCGTGCTTCCCGCTCTAGTGGAATTTCCTATTTGGCGCATGTTGCAGCAAATAGTCGATCCTTCACACATGTACGAACGAGCGGTCGATGATATATTAGGCCAGCCGATTTTAACATGTTTTCTTGCTCAGTTTTATCGGTTTGGGAACCTTCTAGAACGTTCCTAAACAAGGGTTTTTTCGATTAGTTTTCTATTAGGTTTTCTGCTTTCCTTTTTGGTTTTTATTCTGCTGTTCATTTTTTTCTTAAATTTTTTGCAAATTTCAAAATCTTTCAAAAACTGTTTGGAAATTCGAAAATTGTTTGTAATTTTAATTGATTCCATTTTTCAAAAATTGTGCCTGGTTTTTCAAAAGTTTTTCATTTTTTGTTTTTTCCAAGTTGAAAAAGTGTTCGGATTAAAAAGCTTGTTCAAATTTTTCAAAAAAGGTTAGACTTTCAAAAAAAAAATTCACAATCTAAAAAGTGTTCAAATTTTAAGAATCAGTTTGTTTTTTGCGAAAAATGTTCTAAATTTCTTTTTTTTTCAAAATTTTCAGAAAAATTTTATAAACTTGAAAAATATGTTGCGCAGCTACAGTAATGATACAGTACCGGGGCAACAAAATCATTGCTACAGTGCTCTCGCTGCACTGAACAACACGGAAATCGTTCCAGTCAGTGATTGTTTGATACAGCGCTAATGGGCCGGCGGCCCAGCCGTGCTGCCCCTGGACGCAATAAGCGTCGTATAGGAGCTCCCCCGAGCAGCGCCCCTCACTCCTCGTCCTGGCGACTGCCGCCGCCGCACCGCCGCCGCCGCCGCCTCGGAGCCCGGAATCTCGATTAGTGCTGCCGGCCATCACCTTAATGCTAGCCATCATGAACACCGCAACCTGAGAGCTTGGGCATGCCATGGGCATGGGATCGGAGCCTCGGCAATGCCGCCGTCCCTGCGCCATCGTCACTGACCAACCCAGGCGGAGCTCCCACGAGGAGATACACATGCTTTGGTAGACTGAGCTCTTCCTAGTCCGGAGGCAAAGCTGTTCTATTCCACATCTCGGAGGGGAAGAACCGCGCGCGACAATGGCCAGGGCCGCCGACTACTACTCTCTCCTCCAGAGGTGCATGGGCTGCTTCCGGCAGGGCAGGTCCATCCACCACAGGCTCGTGGCGTCCGCCTCTCCCCCGGACCTGCACCTCAGCACCAAGCTCGTCCTCTTCTATGCGAAGCACGGCGACGTGGCCTCCGCCCGCAGGGTGTTCGACGGAATGCCGCACCGGAGCGTCGTGTCCTGGACGGCCATGGTCTCGGGGTACTCCAGGAACGGCTGCCCCCAGGAGGCGCTGGAGCTGTTCTCCCTCATGCGCGCTTCCGGTGACGCCAGGCCGAACCAGTTCACGTATGGTAGCGTGGCCAGCTCATGCGCGGCGGCTGGGTGCGCGAGGAGCGGGGAGCAGGTGCACACGTGCGCGGCCAAGGAGAGGTTTGCTGGGGACATGTTCGTGCAGAGCGCCCTCATGGACATGTACCTGAGGTGCGGGTCGGTGGAGGATGCGAGGCGGATGTTTGCGGCGATGGAGAGGAAGGATGCGGTTTCGTGGAATGCCTTGCTCAGGGGTTTTGTGGAGCGTGGGCATTGCAGTGACGCGCTTGGGTTGTTATCCTCAATGCTGAGAGAAGGTATGTGCTGGCAACAAAATCTGCTACTCATTGCACTGCCTTGAAATGTGCGGTCCCGCTCACATACTGCTACGAACACCTCAAATCCATGCCCTTCATTGTAATTGTAGTGTGTCATGCATGCCATATTTGATTTTAGTTAAAAACAATAATATGATATACAAAATTTGGGACTCTTCTGAATGTATAATTTTTTCTCATAGAAATGTACCAGACAGGGTAACCAAAATTGTTATTCATCTCTGAGGTAATGTTGACATAAAATTAGTACTTTCAATGAAAAAAAAAATCCACTGTTCAATTTCTGTTTGTCTTTTAGGTTTGTTAGTTTAAATTTCTGTTGTACTGTCGTTTGAATATTGAAAGTGCATTTTTTCCTTGATTGTTAACCATTCACATAAAAAAAACTTGACAGAAATGCTACCTGACCATTTCACATTTGGAAGTGCTCTAAAAGCTTGTGGAGCAGTCAGTGTGCTCACTAACACGGAGCTGATTCACACTTGCATAATAAAGTTGGGCTACTGGGGTGAAAAGGTTGTTATTGGATCACTTATTGATGCTTATGCAAAATGTCGGAGCATGAGAAGTGCACGAGTGATATATGACTCCATATGTGAACCAGACCTTGTGTCGTCTACTGCGCTGATCAGTGGGTACTCCATGGATAAAAACCATACTGAAGATGCAATGGAGCTCTTCTGCAAGATTTATCGTAGGGGTTTGAGGATTGATGGTGTTCTGTTAAGCTCCTTGCTTGGCCTTTGTGCTAATGTGTCATGTCTCAGATTTGGGACACAGATTCATGCTTACATGTGCAAAAAGCAGCCAATGGGAGACGTGGCATTGGACAACGCTCTAGTTGATATGTATGCGAAGGCAGGAGAATTTTCAGATGCCAGGCGTGCTTTTGATGTAATGCCCTGCCGAAATGTAGTTTCATGGACTTCACTCATTACTGCCTGTGGGAAAAATGGTTTTGGGGGAGATGCTGTGAGCCTTTTTGAGAGGATGGTGGAGGATGGTGTGAAGCCAAACGATGTGACATTCCTTACTCTTCTGTCTGCCTGTGGTCATTCTGGTCTGATGAGCAAAGGGATGGAGTATTTCACTTCCATGATGAGCAAGTACGGTATTGATCCAAGAGCTGAGCATTACAGTTCTGTTATCGACCTTCTTGGCCGTGGAGGTCAGTTAGAGGATGCGTGGAAGCTAGTGAAAAATGTGGATACTGAACCCAACTCGTCAATATTAGGTGCTATGCTTGGAGCTTGTAAAACACATGGAAACATGCCTCTCGGAGAAACTGCAGCCAAGAATCTTATCAGTAAAGGTGCTGAGAGTTCTGTACACTATACCGTACTTGCAAACATGTATGCAGAATCTAATTTATGGGAGGATGCTCAAAGTACAAGGAAATTAATGGCTGAAACATCTGGTGGCAAGGAAGCTGGTTGCAGTTTCCTCTGAAGATTACTAATAAGGTTTTGCTTTCCAAGATATTCAGATAATGGTCATTTACCCTGATAGATGCACCATATGCATCTGGATTACTCTCAGACCTTTGTCCACAATGAACCTGACCGATCCAACATGTAGAGCCTCCAGATCTTTGTAAACTCTAACCGACTTCAGAATCTTGCCCGTTTGATTAAGCAGTGAGAATCTAATGACTTATCAGCAGCCATCATGTTCGTTCAGGGTAAGTGCACATTGTGCTTAATATTAAAACTTTCGTATAGTTTGTTCATTTGGATCCATCTGTTGGGTTACATTCCCTGTGAATGCATATCTTGCAACTTTTACTAACTGTAAAAGATTTGTGGATGCATGTTTGACTCATAAAGTCTTGTCAGTATTTTCAATTATGTCCGTTGTATTGATTGGACAGTTACAGGTTTATGGTCTTAATCCTTTTTTTTACATCAAGTTCTCTTTATCAGTTGATACCTATAAGAATACTGTAAAAACATGCAGTGGATTAACCAGTTTGTTATTCCCTTCTGTACATGACTATAGGGCGATACCCTTTTTTCCACTCTATGCTGTCCATTTCTCTTTTGATGTGGGTATAAATGTTGAGTATTTTTTCAAATAGATGGATACATGATTTATGACTAATCTGTGATCCTTCCTTTATATGTTGAATCTGACAGTGCCAATATCATGGCCTTGATCTATTGCATACCCTGTGTCGGCGTTGAGTGAAGCAGATCTTAAACTTTTAAGTCTCGAGAAACCAAAAGCCACCACGTTTCAGTTACTCAGTGAATAATTGAATATGTTATCGAACCCATGTGCTGTTGACTTAAGTTTTGTTTCTTTAGTTGGTTTACCTTGTAAAATATGTTAATCACTACTTTTGATCTGAACTGCAATTTGTTTTTATGTGCCATTGTAGAAGATGTTATATTTGTAGTCCTGATTGATACACCAAGCTTGCTCGTCAGCTCGATCATGACGAATCGTAGAACTGAAACGTCTTGTTTTTTTAGCTTACATGCATTTGACGAGTGGTTGCTGCTCTATGAACTAGCATAATACGGTTATTCTTCTTTCACATTAATTGCATCTGAGGACAATTATTACCAAAATCAGTCGTTCCTAAATAATGTTAAAGTAGGGGATGATAACAGCTAGCAACTTACAGTTCAAGTCTGTGATTTGGCACTTTTTAGGAGCATGGCGTAGTCACATCTTAAGAGTGTTGGTTACACAAGTGCATGTGCCACGATGGATGGTCATCATTCATCCAATGCCTGTTGGCTAAAATAGCTCGTAATTGGTAGATTACAGATCCTTAACTTCTGGAACACTTGCTATCCCATCATACTCCCTAGATGCCTCATCCGAGACTATTCTTCAATTCTTGTACATCCACGCTAACCACAGGATTCCTGAAATACTGATATTCAATCATATGCCGAAGTCTTGGGCCATCTACTGGCTGCGTGATATAAGAAAGTAGTACAGCTGTAAGGGCGTGTAGGCTTCTAGAGCTACTACACTAATATTGAGCAAAATGGCTTGCTTACTATCACTTGTGTGCAAGCTAAGCCACTGAACTATATAAAGCAGGCTGTGAGCTCTAGTTTCACCTAAAAAATCAGCAAGGACATTCACAACATGGTTTACAGACTCCTCTTTGGGTTTCTCCTTCCTCTTGTCTTACAACCCTCCTTAGTGTTATGCAATCCACCAGAGCTGAAGGTTGGCTTTTACCAATACACATGCCCTTATGCAGAGGTCATTGTTCGTGATGAGATGGCCAGGATCATCTCCCACGTCCCAAGCCTCGCTGGTCCTCTGCTTCGCATGCACTTCCACGACTGTTTTGTGAACGTGTGCACACACCTTAGTCTCTTCTGGACTGCTTCAGTTGAATTTAGAGATGTACTGAACTGTTTGTGCTGTGCAGGGTTGCGATGGTTCTATTCTGCTTGATAGCATACCGGGATTACCATCCGAAAAGGAATCAGAACCGAACCTCAGCCTGCGGGGCTTTGGCACAATTGAACTTGTCAAGGCTAAACTGGAGCAAGCCTGCCCTGGAGTGGTCTCATGCGCTGATATCCTAGCTCTCGTGGCAAGGGATGTTGTACTACTGGTAAGAACTAGTAGTTCTGTTCATTAATTTTGATTGTATTCTTCAAGTAAGAGAAGTTGACATAGTTCGGAAAAATGGCTGGGATAGGACGATTCAGGCCAACAGTGGTGGCAAAACCCACACAGTTTTGACCGGCTTCGCTGAGTTTGATCATCTTTTATGTATTTACTGGACTAGGTAACCCAGCTTTTATTTTCACTATGCAACAGACCCATGGGCCTTACTGGAATGTTCCAACTGGGCGGCGAGATGGGTTGAGATCGGTGAAGGATGAAGCTTTGAACAACCTACCTCCACCTTTTTTTGATGCCACTCGTAATCTGAACCAGTTCTTCGTCCCCAAGGGTCTTGATGCGAAGGATCAGGTGGTTCTGTTAGGTATATACTATTCTCCAGGAACTAAACTCAATGCATGATCTAATAAACTAGTGCATCTCCTCTCCTAGTTTTGTGTAGCCTATGCTCTTCTGATTCTTGTCTGTTTTAATTTACTTGAACTTTGCCGATCCCAACAAATCTCTAGTAGCATTCCCCAATAAAGGTGCTCGTTTGCATGCACAACTAAGCAATGGGTTAATCAAGCAAGGCCGTATGCTGTATGCACGTGCCAAGTCAACAGAGACGGGAAAACTAAACTTTGTCTGTTCTTGTAGTTAAACCACTGAAAAAATATCTAGCGTCGCTAATAGCATGCTATAGCGTTCTGAGCAATGCCTAGCTAAATAAATTAGTGTAACTCCTTATTCGAAAAACCAAGAGTCACTTTGTTCTCGTAGAAAAACAAAGTATAACTCCTTATTCGAAAACTAGTACGTACTACATTATTTGCTGTTCGTTTTGCATGCGCAGAAGAGATGGGGTAGAAAACCTCTGTAGTTCATGTTCACTATAAACTAGTAATGCGTTGCAACTTCATTTGTGATTGTTGCAAATATTGCAGTTCAAGCTCTGTAGGAAACCATGGAAACTGACACATTCTAACTTGTTCATGCATTTTGACAGGGGGGCACACCCTTGGGACCTCCCACTGCTCGTCCTTCTCGGACCGTCTGTACAACTTCAGCGGCACACAGATGGCGGACCCGGCGCTGGACAGGCGGTACGTGCCGCGCCTGAAGAGCAAGTGCAGGCCCGGCGACACGATGACGCTGGTGGAGATGGACCCGGGGAGCTTCCGGACGTTCGACGCGAGCTACTACCGTCACGTCGCCAGGGGCAGGGCGCTCTTCACCTCGGACGAGACGCTCATGCTGGACCCATTCACCAGGGACTACGTCCTGCGCCAGGCGGCCGTCGCCGCTGCCGGCGGCTACCCCGCGGAGTTCTTCGCGGACTTCGTGGCGTCCATGGTGAAGATGGGGAACATGCAGGTGCTCACCGGCGCGCAGGGCGAGGTCAGGCGACGCTGCGGCGCCGTGAACCAGATGCGCATGTAGGCTGCTGTGATCGTCGGCCCGTAAATTATCTAAGTCTCCGGGTATTGTATAATTGATGTGTATTACGCGTGTACATTGTGTGCATCATTAATTGTCTTTCTTCATTTGTATCGTTCGTTTGTACGATGTATTCAGATTCCAATAAAATGTTTGCTTGATTGATTCAGTGAAATAATGTCCTCTGCCAACCTCGATGAACACACTACAACAGAGATAACTGGAGTTGTATTTTTCGATTAGAGTCAATACACCGGTGGTGCTAGAACTTGTCGTGAACGGTCACTTTGGTGCTAGAACTTGTGGCATACATCGAACTGGTGTAGAAACTTGGCTCAGGCTTGTAAATACAGTGCAAATCGCGTTTGGATACGAAAGTGACGCTGACTAGGCTCGCTTGCATGACGCGGGTCCCGCTGTCAGCCACCAGATGACGTGTGGCCTGTTATTTTACCAAAAAAAAACTCAAATTTTTTTGTCCTCATGAAAAAGCCCCTGACACGGGTCAAAATGTTGGCCATATGGATTTCATATGTCAGCGACACATAAATTATAGAAAAAATAACGCGACTGGAATCGAACCATGTAGGTTTGATACCTTCCGTCAATGGTTAACCATGACTAGCCTTTCTAGTTTTGACAGGATACGTCCTGTATATATCCTTTACGTCCTATGTGGGCTGCAGTTGGTGGGACCCATTTTGCATTGTTATTTTTGTTATAAAATCTATTTATATTATAATCATGTGTTACAAAAAATATAAATATTAATAAAATAAATTAAATTATAAAAATGAACACTTTATATGCATGAATATTTTTATTAATACCGTGAACATTTTAAACATATATAATAATTCGATTTTATGTTTTGTTAATTATGCAAATTATTACGTGAATACTTTTGTAATTTATAATTCGAATATATGGATAAATTTTTAATTAATAAGCGAATCATTTTATAATTTAATTACTTAAATGTATATATATTATTTATAACATATGATTATAATTTACATATATTATGTAAACTTCTAAAAAGTAATAGTGCAAAATGGGCCGCACGGAGTGCATTCCATTATAATATTTAAAAGGATATAAAAACGAAAATTCTTAAAGTATGAACACTTTTATATACTACATCAATGAATATTTTGTTAAAACTCTGAATATTTTTAAACTTATATAAGCATTTACTGAAATATACGGAAAGTATAAAATTAATTTGATATATTTTATTCAATATGCATATTATTAGATGAATATTTCTGTAATTTATAATTTAATCATATGGATAAAATTTAAATTAATACGTCAATACTTTATAATGTAATTTAATTTTTATATGTATATTACTTATAATATAGTACTATAATTTACTTATATATATTCTACAACTTTCTAAAAAAAACAGTGCAAAATGGGCTTTATTTGTATTTTTTACAGTATAAAAACATTTTTATATTTCATAAATATTATTTTAAATATATGCATATTTTTAAAATAATACGTGAACTATTTTCTAAATATTTTTTTTCCGTTTTATGCATAATATTTATACCGCAAGAATAATTAAACTTTATTTTTATTAGTTAGATTAGAATTTACATACCTTTACATTTTTCTAAAAAGGAGAAACTCCAGGAGCGACTTTGTTCTACTACATTAGAGCATCTCTAGCAGACCCCGTATATCGCCGACCCGCAAAACTCGTTTACAGGTCGCGGAAAAACGGATTTGCGGGTTGGCGCGGGCTGCGAATATTCCGTTTTACAGTTCCGCTATGCGGGGTCTGCTCGGCCGCAGCCCGCACCAACCCGCAAATCAGATGGGTTTTTCTGAATTTGTCCCGAATTCAAATCACACTTGAATTAAATGAAATGACCGAATACAATTCATCTAAATCACAATACAATAATCATCCAAATTACAATAATTATTGAAATCACCGAATACATCGCCGTCTCTTTCGGTTCTCATCGTCGTGCTCCTTCACGGCGAGGGCCATCACCAACATCTGCTTCCGATGGTTCTCAAGCAGCGTCTCAACATCGGAGTCGTCCGAATCGGACAAATCCTTGAGCAAAAACCTCTCGCGAGGGCTCAATTCCATCTAAAAGCACAAAATACGAACGCCGTATGAACCAACTATGCATATCGCATCCGAAAGCACACGCACAAGTACTCACCGGCGGCTCGGGGCGGTGGCTCTGCGGCGGTCGATCCCGGGGCGGCTCGGCTCGGCGGATCCGCGGCGCCGGTGAAGCGGCTAGGTGGAACTGGGTGAGGGGCGGCCCGGCGGCGTGATTCCGTCCGCAGATATGGCCGGAATCGCCGGCGGCGGATGGGTGGAACCGATGGCGGGCGGCTAAGGAAGGAGGTGGGGAACGCGCGCGGGCTGAAATGTCCCTCCCGCCAACCGCTTCCCCGAGATACAGGGCACCGTCGGGTCGAGGCGGAAACCTGTGTTTTCGCGGGTTGGAGGTGGGATTTTACCGCGCCCCTCAAAAAAATTTACGGGTCCGACGCGTTTGCGGGGTCTGATCGGGCGGCTTTTTTCACGCGGACCCGTATTTTGGCTGTTATTTTGCGGGTCAGGGCATTATACGGGGTCTGCTAGAGATGCTCTTATAAAGGACTTATGAACTATGGGTGTGATGACGTTGTTGGTGCAGTGACTTTGACCAGTTGTTTCCCACCTATATGGTCGCAAGTTCGAGTCCCGGGGTTACATTTTTCTTTCAAATTTCCATACTGTACTAACACGCGGGACCTACTGTTCATGGAGGCGAAAAACATGCCAACTCTCCAACGTGAACAGGAGCTTTTATATGTGAGAAATAAAAAAAAATTCAAGAGTGTTTTTTTTTGGAAAAACAGACCACACGCCTCCTTCCTGCCTTCTAGTCACTGACAGTAGGACCCACGCCACGCAGGTGAGCCTAGTCAGCGCCGCTTTCGTATCCAAATGCGATTTGCACCGTATTTGCACGACCGAGCCAAGTTCTTACACCAGTTCGACGTATGCCGCAAGTTCTAGCACCAAAGTGACCGTTCACGATAAGTTCTAGCACCACCAGTGTAATTGACTCTTTCGATTATTCTCGGCTGCGTACACGTACAGGAAACTTGAGGCGGGGATGTGCTTTCTGGCAGAAGAGTTTACTTGGTGCTCTGGATATTCTATTTCGGTAGGCCGTAGCTAGCTAGCTAATGGATTAAGCATAACAACAAATTAAGCTAGCTCCACATGGATGGACGTGGACCACGCCATCCACTCGTCAACTCTTCTAGCTTGTCTCGCACTCCTTGTACACTAACTTTCCAGCCTTTTGGTCATTATTATTCAGTAAATTTGGTAAGGCCAGTTATGAGTAAAAAGAAGACAATTAATTTAAGAGAAAAATATGTTTTTGTTCCCTCAAGTTTACTGTATATTTTCGGTAGACTTGAGGAACTAAATGTATACTTTGGTAAACTTGACATACTTTTCTCTTAATTTAATAATTTTACGAGACCAGAATTACGATAATTTCAGACAACACATAATCAGCAAAATATTTTTTGCTGGAAATCCTTTTGTATACACCACCTTTCTTTGCTCATCCAATGATATCATCCCAAGTTCCCAACCGAAAGACGAGGAATCGGAATATACCGTACACCAAAGCTCGAAGAAACCTAGCTGGGTTAGCTAGCTAGCTTTGGCATCTCCATCGCTTTCTGTTCCTTCCTCTTTCTTCAAAGAATCACCACGGGCCAGTATAACACCCAAAAGAACGTCGTAATTAAACCTGTACATGCACGCCAATGCACGCGTACGCACACACGTAGGGTGATCAGAGACCAAACAAGGGGGCACGCGCGCGCGCCGCCATGCAGCCGGCGCCGACCGCCCGGACCGCCGGCTGGCTCCACCGCCCGCTCCCCAGAGAGCGGCCGCACCTGACCCGCTGCACCAAGATCGTCTGCTCGGCCTTCCTCACCCTCCTCCTCGTTGCCGGCGTGCTCCTCTTCGTCGCCTACCTTGCCGTGCGCCCGCACCGGCCGCGCTTCCACGTCATCGCCTTCTCCGCCGCCGGCATCCAGCAGGCCAGCGGCGCCAACGCCGGCGTGGTCCTCTCCGGGCAGCTCTCTATCCGCAACCCGAACCAGGACGTGGCCTTCTTCTACGACCGGCTCTACATGTCCGTGCTCTACCGCCAGTACGGCGCCGTCGTCAAGGACCACGACCTGACCGGCGGGGCGCCCATGTACCAGCCGCCCAAGACCACGTCGCCCCTCGCGTTCGAGGGCGTCGCCGTGCCGGCGGGCCCCGCCACGGCCGACATGGCCAGGGCGGCCGCGGAGGCAGGAGGCGCGGTGGAGTTCACGGTGAAGGTCCGGTCGAGGATCCGGGCCAAGGTGGCGGTCTGGGGGTTCCACTGGCACCCGCTCCACGTGGACTGCGACGTGGCCGTGGGGCCTGACGGGCAGCTGCTGCCGGAGGCCCGGCAGAAGCGCTGCGGCATAGACTTCTTCTAGGTGTAAAACTAAATTAAATTATACATGGTGTCTCTGAATTAAATTACGACAATTGTATTTTCCGAACGTTCGGAATCTAACAACAGATCCGAACGCTTCCGTTTTAAAACCGGCGGCGGTCGTTGGTTTTTTCGCAAAAAAAGAGCGACGGCGGGATTCGAACTCCGCACCCGAAGACTCGCACGTGGTCTTCGCTAGCCTCGGTAGCCAACCTTGAGATTTGTTTAGATGGAGGCTAGCTTGGTATTGTGGTTAGCTCGTGCGCTAACACGCTTGAGGTCGAGATATCAATTCCGTTGTTCTCCTATTTTTCTGCAAAATTATCCATGCGCCCGGGTTACGAACTTCAATCTAACACATTGACAGGTGGGCCCTGCGTAGATTAGCCTAATTACCTGTTTAGCCTAACCCATGTTAGTATCCCACTGACTAGTGGCCCCACCCTAAAATTATCCATTAGATTAGTTCTAGATATTCAACGTGAATCGTTGTTGCTCGTGTGATGGTTGTACAGCTACCTGTTTTAGTAACAAGTCGTGGGTTTGAACCTCATTGTCCCATTTTTTTTCATTATATTTGAGGCCTTTTGTGCACAATTAAATAAATTGTAAGGGGGTTTTCTACAAAAAATTCCGGCCTGCTAGAGACACCCAACGCCGTGTGTACTCTAGCCACTGACAGGTGGGCCTCCGCCAGGCTGGCGCGCCATGTGAGCAGGCCATATGGCTGCATACGAGAGGAAGCACCGTATTTGCACGAGAACGTAAGTTGAATGACCATAAATCCGTATTTTTAAAATTTTAGCACCAAACTGAACATCATACGCAAGTTCTATGACTTCGGGTGATATTACCTCATACTTTATCACAACGAGTAGGCCACTGCTATGATGCAGCCGTCAATTTGTTTTTTTTCTTTTTCTGTTAGGTGCTGGTAACACTCGAATTTTGCCTAAAAACAATGCTAACACTCGAATTTTTTCAGAAAAAATAGTCACACTTGATTTCAGTTCTTTGCGGGAGGGAGAAAAATAGTTCCTATTGAGTTCGAACTATGGTCTCTGCCCCACACACTATACTTTGTTGTAAACCAAATGCAAACTAAGCCGTTTGACTCTTTTTTACCATTGTATTAGTGTAAAAAAATATTTTACCAGGATTGTTTCTGCGATAAATGTAACTTCCGAAAGATCGGAAGTTTGCATCAGGTCTGAATGACTCGGTAGCCGCTCGATCCACATCGCGCCCATTCCCTGGTGCCCGATTATTTTTCTCCTCCTGCAGCGTCTCTTCACCATGTCCCACCGCTTTCTCGCCGCAGCCTTTGCCTCACTCGCTCCACCCGTCATGCGCCCGTGCCACCAGGAGCGCCCCCTCTGAACCCGCCTCGGTCACCGGAGCCTGCCGGTGAGCAGCTCCTCCGCCGCTTGTCCCCCCTTCCTCTTCCCATCTCATACGTATCTCTCACCTCTCGAGCATGGCAGCCTGAGGAAGATCCAGTTCAGTCGCCGTCGACCATGGAGCCGAGCTCGACCCAAACCGCCGGCGCGCTGCCGGAGCTTCCCGCCACCGGATCCACGCCGCCCTTGTTCGGATCCATCCATCCCCGTTGCTGCGAGCCCCGTCTGCCGTCACCGTTCTTCGCCTGCCTCCGGCGCCGCCGCGAAGGAAAAACGCCTCGTCCCGTGCGCCCGCGTCCTCGGTCGAGGGGAGACACATCTGTCGTACGTTCACCCGAGCCGGCCATTGGCAGCATCCCAATCCCTTCGTCGAGCAGCGGCTACTACTCATCTGTTGTCTTCAGTTCGTCAAGTATGAAAATGAGGCATCACTACTTGGCCTTTCCTGATGAAGTTGGCCGATGCTGTAACGCCTACAACCGCAGCACCACGGCCATCAACTGCTTTAGGCTGCTAGAGACATATGTGTGGTGCCATGCTCGTGGCCACTATTAGCAACTGGCACCCAGGATTGTTGCATGTATGGTGGTGCTGCATCCTGCTACTCCTCAAGTTCACTTCCGACTTACGATTCTTTGAGCACAGTTGTTTTTGGCAATCAATCCCTTGTGTTGTCAATGATCAAATCGAACCAATTTTTGATGATGTGTAACTCACTAGGCACATGATCCTATGTAATTTAGATGTTGGCTTCTTAGATGTTTTCTTCAAGTTACGTTTGTTGTTTGTTGGCTCCTGGTGTTTGATGTTTCCTTCTAAATAATAGTGCTAACGTTGCTTTCCTTATCATGTCCTTGCCTGTTTTAGTCTTCAATTCACCAGTTTTCATTGTAGTACCAATTAGCCCAGAGGAGAAATTTGTGTTATATGAATATTTTTAGCCCGTATTTTCTATGTAAATACCATGATAATATACACACCGCATACCTGATAATTTAGGTACAAACACTGCGATAACTTTGATATGGGAAAAAGTTGTTGAAAAAAATACCCCCCGGTAAGTTATCTGCAAATAGCATGGTAATATATGCAGTGCATACGTGATAACTCATGTACAAATACCACGGTAATTTACAGACCGTGGACCTAATTATCAAGGAACGAACCTAATTTATCGAGGAACGGAGATTTTATTGATTACTTCTTTGTAAATAACATGGTAATTTACGGACCGTGGACCTAATAACTTACGTACAAAACATCATGATAACTTTGACCCGGGAAAAAATCATTGTGAAAACACACCCTCGTACGTTTTGTGTATATAACATGGTAATATACGCACCGCGGAGCTGATAACTTACGTACAAATACCACAGTAAGTTTGGCCAATGAAAAAGTTTGTTCAAACATACCCCTGATAACTTCTGTGTAAACTGTATGATAACCTACGTACCACAAACTTGATAACATACATACAAACACCGTGATAACATTGACCCAAAGAAATAAAAGTTGTTGCAACATACCTCTGATAATTTCAATGTAAATAACATGATAATATATGCACCACAGACCTGATAACTTCAGTACGAGTTTGTTCACACATACCCTGATAACTTCTGTGTAAATTGCATGATAACTTACGTACCACAGACCTGATAACTCACATACAAACACCGTGATTACTTTGATTCGGAGAAATAAAAGTTGCTCCAGCATACCTCTGGTAATTTCTTTCTAATTAAATTTATATGCACCACATGCATAATACCTTATGTACAAAACACCACTGTTACTTTGGCGGGCGGCCGGGGGGGGGGGGGGGGGGTTGTAATATATCTCGGTAACTTATTCGTAAATAACATGGTAATATACGTACCATAGACATGATAACTTATGTATGAACACTATGGTAGCTTTAACCCGAGGGAAAAACGATGTTGAAAACATACCTCCGGTAACTTCTGTGTAAATAACATGATAATATATGCACCACAGACCTGATAACTTACTTACAAAACACCACAGTAACCTTTACCCATGAAAAATGTTTGTTCAAACATATCCCGGTAAATTCTGTGTAAATTGCATGATAACTTACGTACCACAGACGTGATAACTTATGTACCACGGAGCAGGGAAGGGGGTTGTTTAAAAACATACATCCGATAACTTCAATGTAAATAGCATGGTACTATACACACTATATACATGACAACTCACGTACAAACACCGTGATAACTTTGACCCTGGGTGGGAGGGAGGGGAGGAAGTTGTTTGAAAACATACCCCTCCGGATAACTTCCCTGTAAATAGCACAGTAATATACGCACCGTGGACTTGATAGCCCACGTAAAAGCGTCGTGGTAACTTTGACCTCGGGGAAGAAAGTTGTTTGAAAACATACACTCGATAACTTATATGTAAATAACGTGGTAATATACGGACCACAGTTGTGGTAACTCACGCACAAACACGATGGTAACTTTGTTCTGAAAAAAAGTTGTTGAAAACGTAGCACGGTAACTCATGTGTAAATAACTGTTTGATCTATAAAATATTTTGAGGTTCCAAAATAGGGGGAATCTATGATGACCTCAATTTTTTGTCCTCTAGTGCATTTGTATGTGAGGAGAAGGTTAAAGGGATCATTTTATGCCCCGGTAATTTCTATGTAAACGGTGATGGTAATTTATGTACCGACGGTGTGATAACTTAATTAGCCTAGGCCTGGTAACTTTTGACCCGAAAAAAAAGTCATCGGAACATATCAACATGGGATCTCGTTTCGAAGGTCTCGCCGCAACGGATTTTTTTATGTAAAAACGGTTTTTCAATCGGACCAATGGTTTGAGCTATAAAACATTTTGAAGTTCAGAAAAGAGGAATCTAGAATGACATCAGCTTTTTGTCCTCTAGTGCATTTGCATATGGAGAGAAGGTTAAAGGGACCATTTTTATGCCCCGGTAATTTCTACGTAAACGGATGATAATTTATGTACCAGCGGCGTGATAACTTACTTAGCTTAGGCCTGATAACTTTTGACCCGAAAAAAATGTCATCGGAACATATCAACATGTGATCTAGTTTTGAAGGTCTCGCCGCGACGGACTTTTTATGTGAAAACGGTTTTTCAATCGGACCAACGGTTTGAGCTATAAAACATTTTGAAGTTTGAAAAAAGAAGAAATCTTGGATGACACCAGCTTTTCGTCCTATAGTGCATATATGCATGTGATTAGAGGGAGAAGTGCACGTGAAAAGAAAATTAGTCATTCTAATGCATGCATGTACGTAATTAGAGTGAAGGAATGATCGTTCGTATCTATTGCTTAAAAATATAACGTTTGGTATATATCACAATCCATCCATTAAATTATACATGTATGTTCTTTTTTTAAAACTAAGCAGGAGCCCGACTTTGAATTAATAAAGCCGTCAACCGGCCAAGAGTACAAGAACAAGGCGACCAACACAACAACGCCCAAAGGATACATGAGAGAAAGTAGAACAACTTACTACGCTACACCTACAACTAGCAAACAGAAAAATTACATTTGAAGAGGAGCTAATTGAGGATAAGCCCACTACACAGAGTCACCTAAAACGACTACGGAAGAAGCCTCGAGGATCAGCAACCGCCGGAAGGGGTCAAGTACAACTGAAACAAGGAACTGTAGATGACACACCATTTGCCTCATAACACCGAAGGGGATCCCTTCCCCTCGCCCAGGCTCGAAGGCGCCGCACCGTCGGACTATAAAGACGCTCACTGGAGAGCTATAGCTAGCATTGGTTGGGCTCGAGTCCAGGGCAGCCATGGAACACGACCAACGACATGCCGGAGCACACACACACCAGCTACACCGCAGACACCGAAGGAGATCGATGGAAGATGGTAAGCCGCCGGGAGAGTCGCCAAAAGGAAGGAGTTACCGAGCCACATGGCGAAGATTAGGGCCGAGGTACAGATGAACCAGCCGAAGAGGAACCTGGGCACCTGCGGAGCTTCTGCCACCGGGAAGGAGAACCCGACCCCCTTCCACCCAGGCTCGAGGGCGCCGACCCGCCGGGATACTGCTAAACACCACCGCAGAGTTACTTGTCGCCGGATCTGAAACCTCAACATAAGAGATGCCATAGAAACTCCACATACGCCAGGCGCCCACCTACAACTGCTGCACGCACCCAAAGCACCAAACTTCCCCAGGCAGCGCCTCCAAGGAGGATACGACGCACCTGGCCCCGCCGCCGCCCATCCCACACCGGGATTCGAGCTTTCACCCGGGAAGCATGGCCGGGGTGGGAAGGAGAGCCCACAGTCGTAACTCTAGGGAGTAGAACGACGCAAAAGGGCGCCGCCGCTGCGTTTGGGAATACCAACAGGGGTTTCCCCCGGGCTCGTCGAGCACCCCGCCGGCACCGGATCCGGCGGTCAGAAGCCCCAAATCAGGCGAATCTAGCGAAGGAAGAGAGCAAAAAGGAGGAATACCTGTCCTTCAGATCTGGAGTGGAGAAAGGGGACCTCGCCACACCGCGACCGCTACCCGCCAGGTCATCGCTGCCTGAGCAGCCGAGGGAGCCGGCCCGCACCTCCCGCGCACGTCGTCAGTCGAAAGACGGCACCGCATCGCCGATCTGGCTTCCGGGGTCCTACGCAAGCGAGCGGAGCGATGAAAACCCCGCCACCACCGTCATCGGCAGCCACCCAGGCGTTGCCTGCCGACCGCCTTGGGTGACGGTAGGGGAGCGGGAGGATGTGTGTGTGTGTGTGGGGGGGGGGGCGCTGGGGAACCCTAGGAGCCCTCGGGTCGCCCTGGGCAGGGCGACACGAGTGGAGGAGGGGGGATTTCCATACATGTATGTACTCCTTTGATATAAGTTTGTAAATCTAACAAGAAAAAGTTAAACACAGGAGAATATAATTTGCCGTATGTTGCCTCTTGGGCATTGTATTGAATATATGGTTAGCGTTACAATTAGTACAACAAGGTAAATCTCAACGAGATCAGTCTACAGATCCTAATCCCTACAAACGCTATACAATTGAGATATGATACGCATGGATTATATACCATATATACATTAACATTGCCCCTCAATCTCTACCGGTCACAAGGTTGAGATTGCGTCGTAATTTCTCCAACATGATCTTTGTAGCAGGTTTAGTGAAAGCATCTGCGACTTGATCACCGGAGGACACAAAACAAACATCCAATGCTCCTTGCGCCACCTTTTCTCTCATAAAGTGGAAATCCACCTCAATATGCTTTCTCCTCGCATGAAATACTGGATTTGCACTCAGATAGGTGGCGCCCAAATTAGCACACCATAAGACCGGTGGTCGTGGTAGGAACTCTCCCAGTTCCCTAAACACAGTTTGTACCTAAGTGACTTCAGCTGTGCCATTTGCAAGCGCCTTGTACTCTGCCTCGGTACTAGATCGTGAAACGGTGGGTTGCTTTCGAGCACTCCATGAAATCAGACTAGGGCCAAGGAAAACCACAAAACCACCTGTAGATCATCTGTCATCAACACACCCTGCCCAGTCAGCATCAGTAAATACAGTAAGAAGTGTGGAGCTTGACCGGCGAATGGAGAGTCCAGTGGCCAGAGTACCCTTGATATACCTCAATATCCGCTTGACCGCCTCCCAGTGCACATTAGTTGGTTTGGCCAAATATTGGCATGCCTTATTGACAGCAAATGAATTATCAGGACGAGTAAGAGTAAGATACTGCAGTCCTCCAACCATACTTCGACAGCGGAAGGCATCGTCATCAGTGAGGGGAGTACCGAGATTTGCTGCCAACTTATTGGTGACTGACATGGGAGTAGAGACTTCCTTGCAATTCTCCATATGAGCGCGATGAAGGAGATCATCAACGTACTTTCGCTGAGACAACACCATTCCCCCTGAATTGTAGGTGGCCTCAATCCCAAGGAAGTAAGAAAGACGACCAATGTCTTTGATGGGAAAAGACCCAGCCAAAGTGCGTAGCAAACGATCCACTGCACGAGAGCAAGAGCCAGCAATGACAATATCATCAACATAGACCAACATGTAAATGACCATATCTCCTTGCCGAAAAATGAAGAGGGAGGTGTCAGCCTTGGATGACTGAAAACCAAGCTGCTGCAGCCGAGCACTGAGACGGGAGTACCAAGCCCGGGGGGATTGTTTGAGTCCATAAATAGACTTCCGAAGCTTGCAAACATGGTGAGGATACCGAGGATCCTCAAAACCTAGGGGCTGTTGCATGTATACATCCTCATCAAGCAGACCATGAAGGAACGCATTGCTGACATCAATCTGATGTAAACACCAGCCCTGTGAAATAGCAAGGGATAGCACAAGACGAACAATGGCCAGTTTAACAACCGGACTAAGGTGGCAACATAATCAACACCATATTGCTTTGTAAACCCACGAGCAACCAGACGAGATTTGTGCTTATCAAGAGAGCCATAAGACCGTTCCTTGAGCTTAAAAATCCACATACAGCTGACGACTTTGGTACCTGGGGGACGAGGCACAAGCGTCCACGTCTCGGTGCGCTGAAGAGCAGAAAACTCCTCTCGCATGGTAGCTTTCCAAGCAGGATCAACAATGGCTTGCCGATGCGTAGTCGGAACTGAGACAACATCATTGAAACTGCGTCGATATGGATTGTAGTAGACAGTGCCATCAGTGGGAATCTTCGGATGTCGGATGTTCTTCTGTGATTGTGTGCGAGCACGCTCTGGAGGTGGTGCAGCCGAAGTGGCAGGCGACGAGGAGGGAGCAGCCGCCGATGCTCCAGCGGTCCCATCTGCATGCACATGCATGCGATCAGGCGCGACGGGTGGTGGCACGTCGGATGCTGGCGCGCCTGCTGCAGGCGCGGCTTACCCAGCGGCGACGGGCAAGGAGGCACCTGGCAGGGCCGTGTTGCGCGTCGGATCGGGCGATTGGGCCGCATCCGGCCCATGCAGCGGAGGAGCACCAGCAGAAGCAGGCGAAGGGCCAGCAGCGGTGGATCCTATTTGGCGCTTCAGCGCCCGTTTGCAAACGGGCGCCTGAAGACCTTCGCGCTGGGCCGGCCCAATCCCTCCTTCTGTTATCTGTTGGAACGCTGGCCAAACCACACGGCCACTTAGCTCTACGTGGTAAGTTGCAGTTTTTTTTAATGTTTTCTTCTTTCTTCTTTCCTTTTTCCTTTTCCCTTTTTAATTTTCTGTTTTTTCTTCTTTCTTATTCAATGAATTTTTTTTCAATTTGTGATCTTCTTTTCAAATCGATGAACTTTTTTCATTTTTATGAATTTTTTTTTGAAACTCAATGAACTTTTTTCAAATACGATGAACTTTTTCCAAAATCGATGAATTTTTTTCTTCAAATCGATGAACTTTTTTCATTTTTCGATGAACTTTTTTTAAAATTCAATCATTTTTGTTCAAAATTGAATAACTTTTTCAAAATCGATGAAGTTTTTCTATATATTGATGAACTTTTTCCAAATTCGATGAACTTTTTTGCAAATTTGTGAACTTTTTTAAAATTGATGAACTTTTTTGAAAACTGATGAACGTTTTTTCAAATACGATGAACTTGTTTTTTCAAATTCATGATCTTTTTTTGAAATTTGTGAACTTTTTTTAAAAATCCGTGAACATGTTTGAATTCACGATTTTTTTTCAATTTTTCTTTTTCTGTAGTTTTCAAATAATTTATACTAGATATATAAAAAATGTTAATGTTGTACTGTAAGAAGGCTCAAATAGAGCTTTTCCTGATAGTAGTCAACAGGGTGAGCGTGGTCTACTGGTTAGTGCTTGTGGCTGTTGTCCTCAGCGACCGTAGTTTGAGTCCTGGTTCTGTCATAATTTTTTTCTCTAGTTCTTTTTTTCACTCTGCTCCAACAGGTTACTGGGCCGGTCCGCGACACGCCCCTGCGAGCGCCAGCACCCCTAATCGGCGCTAACAGCGCCGAATAGGAGCTCCCCCCAGCAGCCTATGGCGATGGAGCACTTGCTGGGCCAACTGTCTGCCGTGTGGCGCAGGCCGGCTGGAGGCATGGCGGTGTAGCATGCACGTCGCTCACGTCGGTCGTGCCGATCGTGGAGGATGGCTGCGTTGCTGCACTTGCAGGATAAGTTTCAGGAAACAAAAAACACAGATTGTAGTTTCTCACATTAGCATCCTGAACTACCGACTCATCAAAAGGAAACGTCACGGGAGGATTTAAGAGGGACAAATCGGGACACACACTTGTGAAAAGGAAAAACATTTTCATCAAAGGCAACATCTCGGGAGATATAGATGCGACCGGTGGATTTATCAAGACATTTATACCCTTTATGAAAAGGACTATATCCAAGAAAAACACACATCTTTGAGCGGAACTTAAGTTTCCGGAAGTTGTATTTGCGAAGACTTGGCCAACATGCACATCCGAAGACACGAAGAAAGGAGTAGTCGGGAGTGATGTTGAGAAGGCGTGTGAGTGGTGGCATATTTTGAATATATGGTTAGCGTTACAACTTGTACATCAAGGTAAATCTCAATGAGATTCTAGAATCCCTACAAATGCTATACAATTATAAGATATGATACGCATGGGATCATATATCATATATACATTAACAGAAAATGCATGCATGCTTTGGCGCAATGGATGCACCACCAAATCCTATGCAGAGCTAGCTAGAGCTTAACTCCAACTCCAAAAAAAGGCTAGAGCTTAATTAAGAGGAACTACATCCTTCTTATCAGGCCCATCACTGGTTGCTTCTCTGTACAACTCCATTGCCTCCTCCATGACCTTGGGTTGTGATAAAAGCCATGCTCTTTTCCTCCGCGATGGATGAGCTTTGAATGAGAAGCAAGAGAGTAAGTTTGTCAACGCCGACTCCCCGTCTATCCTTCCTGCCTTGTCATGGTACGAAGGAGCAGCATGGGGATCGAAACCAGCAGCAGCCAGTAGCAACATTGCAATGTAATCCGCCTCTAGCTCATTCCTACGATACAGAGTAGGTAATTAACATGGTACTGTTAAAGAACATCTTCTAACTAACATGAAGTAAATACTTGCAAGCATACATATACTGGGTTAATTTATTGATCTTTTAGTTCTTTTTAAACTTTTGTCTCTAGGTTCCAGCTACTCAGGACTGTCCCTAGCTTTTAAAACCCCTCAGTTTTGCCCCTCTTCCATTTTGTGTCCCTATTGAGACCCCCTTCCCTCCCGTTTTCGCCTGGTCAGCACCAGTGGCAGAGCCAGAAAAATCATATGAGGGGGGCCGAGTGTTGAACAAGGCGGGGATAAAGCAAGTGATGAAACCGATATACCTTCGTAACAATGGCGTCACGAGGAGGCGGGTCGGGAACCACAACTTGCATATTATGGTCATCTCGGACGAGTGCCTCGCAATAATATGTCCAACCTACGTACATATATACAAACCAATAAGCAATACTATCGGCTTTGAAAATTAACAACTTCACTAATCCAAAATGAACGAACAAGCATATGTATGTACCTCATGTGCGATGACGGTGGCAATCTCGGCATCCGTGTTGAAATGATCAAGTAACTCCGTGGAGACTATTATCTTACCACAAGGAAAGCATCGTCCTCTCCCCTTTTCTTCGGCAACTATCACCTCCCAATTGAGCTCATCAACCCAATCCAGATGTGTCATCGTTTGGAGTGGTTCATCTCCTCGTCTTTCTATCTTGCTCTTGATGGACAAGCCACGATGGATGGCGTGAATGATCTTCCAGCCAATGTTGTGGATGCGAACACTTTCATGGTGGTGTGGGTCGAGGATCTTGGAGGCGTTCTCCTTCATGAAATAGGCAAAGGCGCGCTCTCCCATCTTGCGCGCTCTCTTGGGAGAGAAGATGACTTTGTGAGTGCGATTGGTGTAGGGCACAGTCTCGACATCAAATTCACGGTAGATGATGACCCTTGGGCCGATGCGGAAAGTTAGGGGCACAATTGCCCTCATGACCCTCCGCAGCGTGTGGGAGTACCCGCGAAGAGCCAAGTGACTGGTCACCGATCTCCAGAGGGAAATACAATAGTCTTGAGAAGCACGCAATGCCATAGACATGGTTGACAGAAGGGTTGCAGGAGACGGATGGCTGCAATGAGGAGGGAGCGCGAGCTCACCAGGCACGAGTTCATGATTCCTTGGTGTGTTTCTCCCCCTGTACGTGGTGCACCTTTTCTTTTCTCAAGAATAGAAAGAAGTTCGTACCTGCGTTTTTTCACTGTAAACAGGCTGTATTTTATGCCCGCTGCCACCTGCCTGCCATTGCCGTGGAGGAGTAGGGGTCGGATGTCCCTTTCAGAAACCTACCGGGCTTTGGTATCGGGAACTAGATGGGCTTTAATTCTCAGATTGGGCTGGTATTGATTGGGCTAGGCTAGTACTCTATTGGTTACGATACTGATGAAATTGTAAAGTTATTCCACACACCAAATGTTCCCGGTACATCCAGAAACTCACAACTCCACGTACTAGCTGAACAGGCACCGAGACATCTTGCAGCAACCAAATGGCACGGAGATATGTACAAAAATATCGCGCTGATGAATATGTCTCCACAGTAAAAGGAAGGCCATCCCAACAACAGCAGCCATCAAACTGGTCATCATCGGCGGGCGCTTGCGACCGGCCTTGGTCGAAAACGGCCTACACACCTGTCCGAAACAAATTGTACGCCGGGCATGTTCATCGTTCAGAACTGTAGCAGCATATGACACAGGTACATTGGAGTGGGAATTTTCCGAGACTTCGTCACGTTGACGTTTTGTCATAAACTCTTCACTCTTATGAGCTATCACCAGAGCACTGATCTACTATGCGGTATTTCAGTAAGCCGAGATTTCGATGTCGTAAGAGTTACTCTAGCAATAAGCAAAGATATGATGAAATGAAGTTGTTGCTAGTGCAAAGTACTCCTACATGTTCAGTAACAGAACATAAAGCGCAGATCCATGAAGAGACCATGTGCGCGGCAATATCGACATTGAAAGATAATTTTTTAAATGAAGGAAAAATATTTGCCTCATATATTAATTAAGAAGAGGATAGAGTTTGTGTTACAAGACCCAAGGTGTGTAAGCATTACTCTCCCGGTACAATAGTTCCCATTTTTTTTGTACCCGCGGATATCCAAAGTTTGGCCTCACATTTAATGTTGGATCCTGGAGATGTTTCATAACTAATTGCTATAACTGAAAAAATCACAACTCCCCCTGACCTCCCGCGTCGCCCCCGCAGGCGACAGGGAGGAACCTAGCTGCCTCCGAGCGTCACCCCTCCCCTGCTGCCGTCAGAGGGCGTGACCGGGCAAAGCCCGGCCAGCGCCAGCGGCGGCAGGGATCTCCGACCCCTTGCGCGTGGATCCGGTGTGGGCCGGAGTAGATGGGCCAGGGCATCGCGATTTGGAGGCTCGCGGCGGCGCGACTGGGCTCCAGGATGATTCTTCTAGCGGCGGGCTGTGCGGCTAATCTCTACAGGTGGCGCGCGTCTTTTGTTGGCGGCGGCGGTGACCTGACCCAGATCCGCTGTCTGTTGACAACTGGCGGCGAGGGCTGCACACGACATGGACCGGCGGTGGGTGATATCCTCTGGGCAGTGGTGGTCGGCGGCGAAGGTGGACGGGGACTGTACTTGGGCCGTGGTGACGGCTCACTGGAGATCCTCGGATTCCGGCGGTTGCATACGTCTTCTCGGCGTGGCACCGAGCGGTTCCAGTCAGCTACGGGTTGGGGTGGTACCAACCGCCGGTGGAAATCATGCCGACTTCGGTCTAGGCGGACGATGGCGGCGTCTTTGACGTCGTTTCCTTGTTGAGGCATCGTCGTTGCGGTCTGTGTCACTTCGCTCGGGCTGCTCCGGGGGAAACCCTAGATCTGGGCCTCCCGGATCGGACAATGACGGAGCCTTCGGTGACGTTCTCCCTCCCGAGGGCATTGTTTTGGAGCAAGTGTTGACTGGAGGGGCTATGAGGTGGTGCGGTGTGGCATATACTGCATCGACGACGACGGGTCTCCAAGTCTTGAATTTAGCAAAACATGAAGAGAATTATCCAAAGTCTTGAGTTTAGCAAAACATTCGAATAATTGTGGAATTATTTATTACCGATCTGCTTTTATTTGGGGATATGCATTTGAAACAGCAACATATACACTAAACAGAGCACCGCATTATAGTCTGGCAAGACTACACCATATGAGTTATGGAGTTCACAATCCAGACCAATGCTAATTTGTAGGTTATCCCAAAATATGTAATTGGGTATTTCTTCTACCAAAAGTTCATAGACAAAGTGTTTGTCACAAGGAATGAACACTTTCTCGAGAAGGAGTTTTCTCGCTAAAGAAGTAAGTGGGAGGATAGTACATCTTGGAAAAGATTATTGAATCTCTGGCGGGAGTAAGCAGGATCAACAAACCGAAAGTTTGTATCAAAAGTTGTCCGCAATACTTAAACCAGAAATTACTACATCAGATGTAGAAACTCTAAATTAAAGCTTGTAATTGAAATGTGTAGATCAGAAAGAGTTAATGAACATTCTGAATAATCTCACAATGAGATATTCATCTTAGAAGAAGATGAATCTATGCACTGCAAGGAGGCAATGGCGGCGCCCAGCTCAAAGGAATGACTTATAGTCATGCACATCGGAATGGAGTTCATATACAACAATTAAGTTTAGAACTTGGTTGATCGTCCAGAAAGGTATGAAGTAAAAGAATGGATGTCAAAACTAGTTTCCTAAATGGAAAGGATGTATGAATGATACAACCAGAAAATTTTGTAGATCCTTAGGATACCGGATGGGTGTGCAAACTTCAAAAGTATTTTATTGTTTGAAGTAAGTATCAAAGAGCTGGAATCAACATTTTAATGATATAGTCAAAGAGTTTGATTTTTGTTAAAATGATGAGAAAATTTGTGTATATACACAAACATCATTGGGAGCTGTATAGGATTTCTAATCTATATGTAAGTGACATATTGTAGATTGGAAATAATATAAAGTCTCTAAAGCACAATAAAATTTAAAAGTATGTTTCTATCGGGCCATTGGGAACAGGGTACCCCGGCCCGTCTGCCTGCGGCCCAGGAAGCGACGCCTGACAAAGGCCCAAGACGCGGCCCACTTGGGGGCGCCGCGAAACGAAGGCATCTCTCGAGGCAATGGCCTCCCGAGGCCCCCTCTTCAAGACGTGGTCTGCCGGAACTTAGCCACAGCAACAGCACTGGCCTTGAGAGGCCCTCTCGCGAGGCTGCCTCCCAAGGCGGTCACCCGAGGCCGCCTGAGCCTGACGTCGACTGCGCGGTCCTGTGCCCATCACGTGGGTGACGCGCGTAGCGACGAAGGGCGGCAGAGGCCGCGCCAGCGGGTGCGGATAGTGAAGCTTTCCTCTTTGGTGCTAAAGGGGGAGCCCCAGCTGCCCACCTCCAAAGCAAGTCCCAAGGACTGCCCCCTTGGTGAAAGATGACCAGGACATCAAGGCGCGCAGGGCGGAGGTCATCACCGAACCCACCGGCGCGTCATGGATCGTGCTTTTGCAGGCGAAGACCGCCTTTAGTCAGGATAGACTGAGCACCTGTCCCCTTTCAAAATCCCGCCAAGTGTGGTAACCCTTCCCGCCTAGTTTTTGGGGAGAGGATCGGGACGGCTATAAAGGGGGCAGAGCTGGCATTGTAGAGGGGACTTTGGACCGATTCCTTCATCTCCTACCTTGTACGCAAGAGCATCCTCTGGCTCACAGTAATCCCAACCACAAGCAGGAATAGGGTTTTACACCGCAAGGTGGCCCGAACCTGGGTAACTGTCGTGCCCCCTGTCGTGCTCCCGCGTAGCGCTCCCGCCGTAGCCTCACCGTGGTCACCGTTGGTCGGGAAGAACTAGCTAGCTCCCCAGTGTTCGAACCTTTGGATCCCCGGAGTCCGTGCCCCGACATTTGGCGCGCCAGGTAGGGGGAGCTACCTCAGTTCTTCCACCCCCTCTCCGCCATGGCCGACGCTCATCGAGCTGCCAGGGTGGCCCAAACGGAGCCCGTTGCCCGCGACGACCATCGACGCCGCGCCGCCGGCGCTGCTACCGACCCCGCTGCGAGGGAGCAGCAGGCGTCCTCCTTCCACCCGTCCATGCAGGCGGACGGCCACACCGCCACGGCCTCGTCGCTCGCTCGCCGCGACGCGCCGGCCCTGCAGGCCACGCTGCTCATGGCGCGTGAGCTCCTGCGCTACCGCCCCACCGACGCCGGCTACGACGCCTGGCTCGGCCGCATCATTGAGCTCGTCAACGCCGCAGGCGATGCCCCGGTGCCCTCTCACTCGCTCCGTCCTCCTCCGTCTCGCGCCGGGGACATGGCGCACGACGCGCCTCCTCCGCCTCCTCTGCACGGCGAAGACGCCCGACGCCACCGCGACCCGCGGGCGCGTGAGCACTCTCGCAGCGTGTCTTCGCTGGACCATGGCGAGCCCAGCTGCCAGATCGTCCGGCGCGCGCCGCCCGACGCGCACGTCCTCCTCGAGCAGCAGCGCCAGCGCCAAGACATGACCGTTCAAGAAGTCGCGGCCGCCGGCCGTCAGAACCGTGCCGCCCTCGCCGGCGGCGTTCCCTCTAGCTATGTGGGCTGCCGCGCCTTCACCCGTGACCTGCGACGTGTGGTGTGGCCCGCCAAGTTCAAGCTGGACCTGCCTCCGCGCTACGACGACACCCCCAACCCTGCGGAGTTCCTGCAGCTCTATGCCCTGAGCATCGAGGCAGCGAATGGCGACGACAAGGTCATGGCGAACTGGTTCCCCATGGCTCTCAAGGATGGCCCGCGGTCTTGGCTTATGAACCTCCCGGAGGCATCCATCTCGTCGTGGGGCGAACTCTGCCGGTAGTTCATCGCCAACTTCAAGGGCACGCACGAGCGCTCCCTCACTCTCAATGACCCGCGCGCTGTGCGCCAGCGCCCTGACGAGACCCTTCGCAAGTACATCCAGCGCTTCAGCCAAGTGCGCAACAAGATCCCACGCGCCTCCGAGGCTGCCATCGTCTCCGCGTTCTCCAACGGCGTCACGGACGTCCGGATGCGCGAGAAGCTCGCCATCAACGACGAGCTCGACTCCATGCTCGAGCTGTTTGACCTCGCCGACAAGTGCGCCAAGGCCGAGGAGGGCCGCCTCTTTGTCCACAACGACCCTGACGCGGCGCCAGACGCCGGCAAGGCCAAGAGCAAGGACGTCAAGCGCAAGGGCCCTGCCGTGCTCACGGCGGAGCCCGAGCAGAAGCGCGGCCGTGAGCGTGACGAGCCCAAAAGAGACAACCGCCCTCTCTGCGCCTACCACAACTCGCACTCCCACAACACCGAGGATTGCCACGAGCTCAAGCTGCTTCGCGACGAGCGCCTTGGCCGTCGCAGCGACCGCAACGACCGCGACACCGGCCATGGAGGTGGCCGCAATGGCGGCCGCTGGGGAGACCGCAACGGCAACGGCAACTTCCGCCATGGCTGGCGCGACCAGCTTCGTGAGGCCAACCCTCAGGCCAATGCTGCCCTTCCACCTCTACCGCCGCCACCTCGCGGAACGATGGCAACCAGCCCGACCAAGACGCTGGGGGCTACCAAGAGCCTCGCGGAATGGCGTGCATCCTAGGCGGAGCTCAGGCTCCCGCGTCCAACCGCCATTTCAAGCTGTTCTCTCGCGAGGTGAACGCTGCCCTCCCGAGGCCTGAAGCCTCTCGACCTCTCAAGTGGTCCCAATACCCAATCACCTTCGACTCCAGCGATCACCCCAAGTCTTCAAGCACTACTGGCACGGTCCCCATGCTGTGCACCCCCACCATCAGCAACGTCACCGTCACCAAAACACTCATCGACGGAGGCGCCAGCCTCAATGTGAACTCCATCGAGACCTTCGAGCAGCTCCAGGTGCCGTTCAACCAGCTGTTGCCGACCAGGCCCTTCTTCGGAGTGACTGATGGCTCCAGCATTCCTCTGGGCCAAGTGCGCCTCCCCGTCACCTTCGTCACTCGCAAGAACTACCATACTGAGCTCATTGACTTCGACGTGGCGCACATCAGCCTGCCGTACAATGCCATCTTCGGCTACCCAGCTCTCGCCAAGTTCATGGCGGCAACCCACCACGCCTACAACGTCCTCAAGATGCCGGGCTACAGCGGCATCATCACCGTCTCCTATGACGAGAAGGACGTAGTCCGCTCCCTCGAGAGCGCCTACAAGGCTGCCGCCACCGCCTACCCTGCCGACGAGGATGCCGCCGAGCCTCATGAGGCCGCGCCCGCGAAGAAGAAGCAACTGTTCTCTCAGGACCGCGCCGAGACAAAGAAGGTGTCGGTGGACGGCAGCGGCTCAGGCCCTGCCTTCACCATCGGCACAGGCCTTTCTCCCGCATAGGAAGACGCGCTCGTCACCTTCCTTCGGGCAAATTCAGATGTGTTCGCCTGGACGGCATCTGATTTGTCCGGTGTGCCGAGGGAGGTGATCGAGCACCACTTAGCGGTTTGCCCCAACGCACGCCCCGTAAAACAGAAGGCACAGCGCCAGGCGCCAGAGAAGCAAGATTTCATCGTCAAGGAAGTTCAGAAGCTCCAAGAAGCTGGAGTCATCCATGAGGTGTGCCACCCTGAGTGGCTCGCCAACCCCGTCGTGGTGCCCAAGAAGTGCGGCAAGGAGCGCATGTGTGTCGACTTCACGAGTCTCAACAAGTTCTGCCCTCATGATCCATTTCCGCTGCCTCGCATCGACCAGATCGTAGACTCCACCGCCGGGTGTGAGCTGCTATGCTTCCTGGATGCCTTCTCAGGCTACCACCAGATCAAGATGGCAGCTGAAGATGTGGAGAAGACGGCCTTCATCACCCCCTGCGGCATATTCTGCTACATCTGCATGCCGTTCGGTCTCCGGAGCGCCGGAGCCACCTTCCAGAGGCTGATGCGCATCGCCTTGGGGCCCCAGATGGGAAGAAACGCCGAGGCCTACGTCGACGACATCGTTGTCAAGACCCGCGAGGCCTGGCCCCTCCTCGCGGATCTCTAGGAGACATTCGACAATCTGCGCAAGGTCAACCTCAAGCTCAACCCAGACAAGTGCATCTTCGGAGTCCCCTCCGGCAAGCTCCTCGGCTTCCTGGTCTCCCACCGTGGCATCGAGGCCAACCCCAAGAAGATCAAGGCCATCGAGAAGATGCGCCCTCCCCGGAGCCTCAAGGAGATGCAGCGCCTGGCGGGATGCATGGCCTCCCTTGGACGGTTCATATCCAAGTTCGGCGAGCGAGCCCTGCCATTCTTCAAGCTCATGAAGAGATCCGGCCCCTTCAAGTGGACTCCCGAGGCCGACGCTGCCTTCGAAAACCTCAAGAGGTACCTCACGAGCCCGCCCATCATGGTCGCGCCGCACTCTCGCGAGCACTTGCTCCTGTACTTGGCGGCTACTCCCCAGATGGACAGCGCGGCCCTGGTCGCAGTTCGAGAAGAGCGCGTCTGCGCACAGAAGAAGCCTGCAGCACCAGCGCCTCACGAGCTCACGCCATCGCCTGCCGAGGTCCCGCCTCAAGAGGCCCTTGGTGTGTCGCCTCCCGAGGCCGTGCCATCACTGGCCGAGCCCTCGCTTCCGGAGGCCTTCGGTAAGCCGCCTCGCGAGCCGCCTCTCGAGCTTCCTGAGCCTCATGAGCCCCTCGGGCCCCCCGAAGACCAAGCTACTGCAACAACTACCCGCCTAGTCGAGCACCCTGTGTACTTCGTTAGTACGGTGTTGCGAGAGACGCGTGAGCGTTACCCCATGCAACAGAAGCTCCTCCTTGCGCTCCTCGTCGCCTCCAAGAAGCTGCGCCACTACTTCCAGGGCACCCCATCAAGGTGATCTCGTCCTACCCCCTGGAGCAAGTCCTGCGTAGCCCCAACGCCGCCGGCCGCGTCGCCGAGTGGAACATCGAGCTGCAGGCCTTTGAGCTGGAGTTCTGCACCACAAGGGTGATCAAGGGCGCAGCCCTGGCTGACTTCGTAGCAGAATGGACGGACCCACCTCAGGAGGAGCCTCGCGAAGCTGAATCCCTCTTGCCTGGGGATGAAGCGCCTGGCGGATGGTCCATGCACTTTGATGGCGCCTTCTCCCGGCAGGGCGCGGGGGCTGGCGTAGTGCTCACTTCGCAAACGGGAGACAAGCTCTATTACGTCGTCCAACTCTGCTTCAAGCGCGATGATATGGTCTCCAACAACATCGCAGAGTACGAGGGCCTCATCGCCGGCCTCAAGGCTGCCTCTGCCCTGGGCATCAAGCGCCTCACCATCAAGGGTGACTCACAGCTCCTCATCAACTTCTCCAACAAAAGCTATAAGCCCAAGGACGAGCACATGGCCGCCTACTTAGAAGAGGTACGTAAACTTGAGAAGCGTTTCCTTGGCCTGGAGCTGTGGCACGTCCCTCGCGGCGGCAACAAGGAGGTTGACGACATCGCCAAGCGAGCATCCCGTCGCGAGCCTCAGAGCCCCGGCATCTTCGTGGAAAGGCTCCTCAAGCCATCAGCTGCACCACCAGATGAGGGCACCGCTCTGCTACTCGAAGAACTCCCACCCGCACCGCCCATGGGCGCGCCAGACTGCAGCCCAGCCTTAGGAGCCCGCCTGCTGCTGGCACTGGAGCTTCAAGCAGATAGCTGGGCCGCGGAGTTCAAGGCCTATTTGATTCACGGCACCCTCCTAGAGAAGGACTCAGAAGCAGAGCGCGTGGCCCGTAGGCCACTGCTTACTGCCTGCAAGACGGCGAGCTATACCGCAGGCTCCCCAATGGCGTCTTGCTGCGGTGCATCTCTGAAGAGCAAGGACGCGAGCTGCTCACTGACATCCATGGAGGAGACTGCGGGCACCATTCTTCGTCACGCACCCTTGCCGGCAAGGTGTTCCGCAGCGGCTTCTACTGGCCCACCGCGCTCCACGACGCCACCGAGCTGGTCCAATCCTGCGAAGCTTGTCAATTCCACGCCAAGAAGATCCACCAGCCGGAGCAAGGCCTCCAGACGATTCCCCTCTCATGGCCCTTCGTGGTCTGGGGGCTGGACATCTTGGGACCCTTCCCTCGCGCGGCTGGCGGCTACCGCTACCTCTACGTCGCCATCGACAAGTTCACCAAGTGGGCGGAGGTCGAGCCCGTGCGCACCATCCCAGTAGGCTCTGCCGTCAAGTTCATCAAGGGCCTCGTGAGCCGCTTCGGCGTCCCCAACCGCATCATCACTGACAACGGCTCCCAGTTCACAATCGGCCTCTTCAAGTCATACTGCGCCAGCCTCGGCACACAGATCTGCTACGCCTCTGTGGCACACCCTCGAAGCAACGGCCAGGCCGAGCGTGCCAACGCCGAGGTCCTCAAGGGCCTCAAGACGAGCTGCAGTCTGTGCTGTGGTCCATCCGCACAACGGCAACCAAGCCTACCGGCGAGACCCCCTTCTTCCTCGTCTACGGAGCTGAAACAGTCCTCCCGTCTGAGCTCCGGCACGGCTCCCCGCGAGTCCTTGCCTTCGACGAGGCTCGTCAGGACGCCTCACGAGAGGCCGGCCTGCTCCTCCTTGAAGAAGCACGTCGCCAGGCCGCGCTCCGCGCCGCTAGATACCAGTAGGCTTTGCATCACTATCATAGCCGCAACATACGCCCACGCACCCTCGAAGTCGGCGATCTCGTCCTGAGAAGGATACTCTCTAGAGAGGGACTCCACAAACTCTCACCCATGTGGGAAGGCCCTTTCAGGGTTGCTCATGTCTCCAGGTCCGGCGCCGCCCGGCTGGAGACGGAGGACGGAATTCCTGTGCCTAACGCCTGGAACATCCAACACCTCCGCAAGTTCTACCCGTGACTCTCACGCATACGAATGAAGTGGGGCTATACACGCCCTGGAGCCTCTCATTGCGTTCGCCTGATGGGCCCACGAGAGCTCCCGCCCACGTCTTAGTGGAAGCCCCATGCTCTGCGCTGACGGAACGATCGAACCGCGATCATGCCCACGCCTAGTGGAAGCCCCATGCTCCGCGCTGGCGGAACAATCACTTGAGGGCGCCCCACGGGCTGCACCAACCTCATGTGATCCATGCCAAACATGGCAATCATGTCTCTTTTTGTTGTGAAATAAACTTATTACTATGTTTCAGTAAAGCTCTATTTCCTAAGAAATCTTATGTGTTGCTATGTATCTTGCCTCAGGAGCTGTGCACGCTCGCGACCTTCCTCATGCGCATCTCGCGAGTGGGGGCTGGACACGGTGCCTGTGCTCGGGTCAGTCCCAGCAGCACTGCAAAAACCCAAGCGATCGAGCTCTGGCTCACGGGCCTGCTCCCGTGCACGCCACCTCACCAAGGTCCTTGGTGTCTTGTCTCCTCGCATGATACCCATGAGCAAGTTAGCAAGCGCGCACCGCTCCCCCCGTTCTATGAAACCAATGCGAAGTTATCACAGGAACAAAGCACTAAAAGGCCTCGCGAGCGCTGCCTCGCGAGGCAACTCATGACAAGACGCCATCACCAACCCCCAGGGAGCCTCGCGAGCGCTGCCTCGCGAGCCAGCCTACGGCGACCATCTCCACCAAGTACTAACGGGAGACCTCATGAGCAGGAGCCTCGTGAGGCGCGCCACGCAACCACGACACCCGCAAAAGAGCTAAGTACAAAAATACCTCACGAGCCGCTCTCGACACTTCTCAAGTTCCCTCTCCCCGTGACCACGCTGGGTGCTGATGTTCTCTCCTCCGCGCGAGCCCCTTGCACGTCAAAGGGGGACTTCCTGAGCATCGCGCCTCAGGAGTCCTTACCGCCTCTCAGTGCCCTACACCTCCTGGCCTTGTCCAGGCAACACGACCTGACATACCAACGACGGCTGTAGCCCACTCGAGGGCTGGGTCCTGATGACGTAGAGCACAAAGGCAAACAAGGAAAGGGAAACAGGCCTCACGAGAGAACCTCACAAGGAAAACATGCATCACGCTAAATCATAAGTGCTTAAAACAAAAGGCATTGTTTTTACGCCCCCACGGGGCCATGTAAATCTGATACAGGTAAACCAAGGAGGGGGACCTAGGAAGCCGCGGTGTCATCATCATCACCGTCGTCACCTTCGTCGTTGTCTTCCTCGACCCCGCTAGAACTCTCGCTGCTGTCGTGGGAGAACTTCGCGAGCAGGGCATCCACATGGTCCCCCACCGCCTTCCCGAGGCCATCGCGGAGCTCCTCGGGCACGGGGGCTATCACCCTATCGAAGTTGAAGCTGGGATCGGCGTGGAGGAGGTGGCTGAAGATGCGCGTCGCCGCCTGGAAGAGGAGGTCACGGCATTGCTCCTCAATGATGCCGGTCACCCTCTTGGCGATCTTCTCCACGAGCTTGGTGAAGAAGTTGAGGTAGCTGGCGTCGTGGGTCTCGATGGGGCCTTCGAGCCTCTCCTTGCAGGTGGCCTCCAGAGCGTGGCGGGCCTGGAAATGGAGGGAGCGGAACATCTTGGCGCGCTCATGCTGTCGCCCCCGCGCCCGGTCCGCCTCCAGCCTCGCCTGCTCGACGATGTTAGAGATGTCGCCCACCTGCTTCTGAAGGGAGGCCAGCTCCGCCTCAGTGTCGGCCTTGGCATGCAGCGTGGTCTTCCGTTGGTTCTCCGCCTCCGTCAGGAGCTCCTTGAGGGCGTCAACCTCCTTCTGAAGCCTCTCGCGCTTCTCCGTGAAGCGTCCTCCTGGAACTTCAGCTTCTTGCTGTGATCAGCAATGAGCGCCAGGCGGTTCCTCTCGATCTTTGCGTCAGCATCTTCCTGGAGCTTCTTCTTCTTGGCCTTCAGCTTGGCGTTGGCGGCCTCCATGCGCTGGGTGTAGGCATCCTGGGCGGCAGCCACCTGGCGCTCCAGCGTCTCCAGGCGCTCGCGCTCCGTGGCCTGCTCGGTGGTCGTCCACGCGAGCTCCCACTCGCGGATTGCAAGGTCCGCCTCTTGGGCCGTGAGCTCCTCCTCGTGGGAGGTGACGGCCCTCTCCCGCGCCTGGAACAGCTCCTCCTGCGCGGCGTGCTGCTCCCGCAGCACCCTCGTAAGGGCCTCCGCCTCCTCGCGACGCTTCTCAGCTGCGTCGGCCTCCCGGAGGGCACTCTCGAAGACCTCCTTCGCCTCGGCGGCCAACTTCTCGCTCTTCTCTTGCGCGACCTTGTCCTGGTGGCGGCCCAGCTTGATGGCGACATCAAGCTGGCGCCATCCCTCGGCAAGGCGCAGGCGCTCCTCGGCAAGGCGCCCCTCAGCCTCTTGGAACTCCACCTCGATCTGGCTCAGAGCTCCCCTTGTGGTCAGCAGGACCCCGCGCCTGAGTAAGGTGTGGTTGCGCACCAACGTCAAAGCCCAAGCAGGGTCCGACTCCTCGCCGCCCTCCGCCGTCATGGCCTGGGAAGGCCCGGCGTCGTTCGTCAACAGCGGGGGATCCGCCGGCGCCTCCTCCTCTTGCTGTGGCGGCGCATCCCGCAGGCTCGCCGTGCCCGCGTCGGGGGCCCTGTGCTCCGGCATGTGCTGGGGGCTTCCCGAAGGACCCCCGGCATCTGCGGTGCTCGGCGGAGGGGTCGGCACCCTCGCCTCCCCCATCTCCACGTCCACCTCCGTGGCGGGCGCCTCAGAACCCGCTACACCGCCTCCGGAGGCCGCCTCCCGAGGCTCGGCGTCCTCAGCCTCAGGAGACGTGTCCACCTGAGGCCCCGGAGGGACCACTTGCTCCTTCTCCACCTCCACGCGCTCTGTCTGGGCATCAGAGCAGCGGGTGGCCTCTTCTCGCCCCTCGGCGCTTGCGGCGGGCGCCGGGGCCCCCTCCTTGGCGGGGGTCCTCTTCGTCGTCGTCTTCTTCTTCTTCTCCTTCTTCGTGGACGCCCTGCGTGAGGCCGAGGCTCAGCCCCAGGCTGCGGGGCAAACGCAAAGGGAATAGGTAAGAGAGGCACTTACTCATCATTCGCGATACACTTCCTCTTCTTCAGGGCCGACAGCGGGTGGTCCTCGTTGTCGCTCTCGCGAGACCTCCTCTTGAGGCCTGCTCCCGAGGTGCCCTTCCGAGGCCCGCTGGCCTCGCCCTCAGCGTCGTCCTTCTCGACGGGGGGCTCAGTCGTCCCCTCGCCCGCAGCAGCATCCTCTGCGGGGGGCACGGTGGCCCCGCCGCCGGCGTCCGTCTCGTCCGTGCGCGGCTCGTCTGCCGTTGTGCCGGAGCACCCTTCGCCGTCCCCTTCGGCAGGATGGGAGGGCACGACCCTGAACCGGGCATCGTCGTCATTGTCATCGTCGTCCTCGAGGTCGCGGATGAGCTGGCGGCGGGTCCGCTTGGCGGGGCCGCCGTCGCTCCCTTCCGCGCCGCTGCCCGAGATATTGGAGTCGTCTAGGTTCCCCATGCAGGGGACCACCACAATCGGGTTCTCGCGAGGCCCCTCATGGCCCTCTGGCACGAGGCCCCACTCGTCAAAGACCGGCATATCCGCGACCAGCTCCTTCGTTCCCTTGTAGCGGTACAACGGGAGCGCGTCTTCGGGCGGGTCCTCCGCGGTGCTGCCGAGCATGACGTGCATTATTCCGTCCACCACGCTCGACTTCAGGCTGGCGATGCTCAGCCGCATAGGGTCCCTCGAGCCAGTGATCTTCCACACCGAGCGCGAGCGCAGCTGGAGTAGCGCGATGTGCCGCTGCAGGTACTCCTTAACGACCATCACCCCCGTGAGGCGCGCCGCCTTGTGGTCCACCAGCCGCTCCCAGACGGGCGCCAGCCTCGGGTCAGTGAGCTTCTCGTGCTCCCACCCCCTCTTCACGGCAGGGGCTGTTGGCTCCACCAGCAGCTGGTTGCGGGCGCACGCATTCATGTAGATCCAGCGCTGCCGGTAGCCCTCCACGTTCTTCGGGATCTTCAGGCTGATGATGTCGTTCTCCGTCGCCTTGACGACAAGGAACGAGGCACACGCGGAGCGGTGGTTCGCCGCGGAGATCCGCAGGCTGAAGAAGTGGCAGACGAGTGCCACCGAGGGCATCACGCCCACGAAGGCCTCGTAGTAGAAGGCGAAGATGGCGAGGAGGAAGATGGAGTTGGGCTGGAGGTGGAGAGCTTGAATCTGGTAGTGGGAGAGGATGTCATTGAAGAATTCTGAGAACGGCGGCACCAGGCCAGCGTAGACGCTGTGGACGAAGAAGGGGAACGTTGTCGCCTCCAGATCGCGCTGCGCGCGCGCCCGGCTAGATCTTCGTCGCCCCGTGCTCGTTCTGGTCGCTGGCGACCAACGAGAGCACCTTACCCAGGCCCTCTTAGTTTGCGATGATGGACGGCAGCAGAGCCGGCTCCACGGCCGGCGCGCTCGGCGCCACGGCCGTCGCCTTGCCCTTCTTGCCGGCGGGCGCCATTGCTGCGGGTGGAGCTTGGGAACAAAGGAGGAAGGAACGGCGCTCGGGGAAGAAGGCGCGTGAGATCGGGAGTTGGAGGAGGCAGTAGAGGAAGCAATGATGGCCTGCGCCCTGTGTCGGTACCAAAACCGGCAGATCTCAGGTAGGGGATCCGAACTGTGGGTCTAGGAATCAATGGGTAACGGAGAACGTAGAGACGGCGATTTACCCAGGTTCGGGCCCTCTCGAAGAGGAAATACCCTACATCCTGCTAGATTGTATTGATGTGATTGTATGAAGGTTACAGAGTTGATCTACCTCGAGATCGGATGGGCTAAACCCTAGGCAATGGATATGATGATCCTCTACGGACTAAGCCCTCTGGTTTATATAGACACCAGAGGGTCCTAGGGTTACATATGGTCGGTTACCATCAGGGGATAAACATGCCGGCCACGCCAATTATTCCTTGGAGGAGACGCCAAGTCTTCGGAGGTTTCCTTCTGACACACGGGGTCGCCCACAATCTGGCCTTCCATGGAAGAGTAGAGAGCGGCCCACCAGCCCGGCCTACGAGAGATAGGCCGGCAGCCCGAGTACCCCTAGTCCGGGACACCCTCAGTAGCCCCCGAACTAGGCTCCAATGCCGAGGTTGACAGTCTTCGGCAGCTTCACGCTTCAAAGGTCTTCGGCTTGAGTGGCGAGTTCCTCCCTTTACCTGTATTTGATTTGACAATAGTTCGGCCACCAATAACTCGGTTGCCGAAGAATCCCCCGATGGGCGGGGCTTCATGGGGCCCGCCATACCGCTTCTCTCCGCCTAAAGTTAAATTACGACCCTCGATTCCTACGCATCGAAGGAATGCAAGTGGCTCGATGGGTTTTTACAAAAATGCCCCTCGTTGGGAGGGGGGAGACAGTGCCCTTTTAATAGGCTAAGGGCAAGGAGGCTAACGTACCCCACCCCTAGCCATTCTTCCTCACATCCCTGCGAGGTCGTGTCCAGCAAACAATGGCAAGCGTCCCAGGTTCTTCCTCATGCCCTCACGGCCCTCATCAGGGTTATTGGGCGAGCTGATCCATATCCCGCATGCGATTACGCAGGCTCGAGACGCAGGGATATCTCCCTGCTTCAGATCTCGCATCCACCCGTCCCGGATTAACTTCCGCAGACGGGGAGGTCCTCGCAGAGAACTTTCCTTCCCCCCACGGGGAGAAAAGGCTGTGCTTGGTGCCCTTCCTCTTGCGAGGGCTGGGTTTCCCCATTCATCCTTTCTTGAGGGGTCTACTACAGTTTTACGGGATCGAACTCCACCACCTTACCCCAGGATCGATTCTTCATATATCGGGCTTCGTCGCACTTTGCGAGATGTTCCAGGGCTGCGAGGCCCACTTCGAGTTGTGGAGGAAGTTCTTCTGCCTTGTCCCCCGTACTCGAGGAGGGACAATCTACGAGGTCGGTGGGGCCGAAGTGTGGCGCATCGCCGGAACCGGATACCCCGTAGGGACTCCGAAGAAAGATGCCGAAGAGTGGATTTCGGAATGGTTTTATATCGAAGATGTCCCCCTATTTGATCCAGTCCGGAGGGGGCTGCCCGAATTCTCATTGGTCCCACCGAAGAAGCAGTTCAACTGGCGCCCGAAGAGTCCTTCCCAAGAGGAAAGTGCCGAAGTAACTCGGCTGGCCGCTCAAGTGAGGTGGCTAGCCCACAACGGGTTAACCGCTATCGACGTGATGGCCGCGGCCATTGCTCGGTGCGTCCAACCTCTCCAACAGAGAATGCACCCGCTTTGGTGCTACAACGGGGAAGATGATGCAACCCGGTACACACGGACGGGACCTGACGACCAAACGGCGATGGTAGCCATACTGGCCGATCTCTTCAAGGGAGAAGAGCAAGAATTTGCTCGGTTAAGGCCCAAGGAAGGCTTCTCGAGCTAGAAACCCATTGAAATGGTGAGTCCGACCACGTTTTATAGTTCGGAAGGCACCCCAAATTTTTCTTAACCAGATTTCTATTCTGTCCGAACAGAACTGGAGGCGCTGGATCGAGACAGTGAGCTGCCCTGCTCCTCAACTGGAGGATTACTCTCGTGACGATGATCCTGGGTTCCATGATGACCCTGAAACGTTAATTAATTTCGAGGAGGGGGTCTTCTACCAGGAGAGCCTTGATCGTTCTAAGGTGGCCCTTTTGGCCGATCATCCCGGGGCGCTTCCCGCCTCCGCTGTAAGTGGCCAACGGGCTTCCTCTCGAAAGAAACGCTCAGTCGCTGCTGCTCCGAATACACTGACACCTACTCCTAAGGGCCGCCGTACGACACGTCGGACAGCCGCAAGAGTGGCACCAGCGGCCCCAGCGACGAGTAGCCGTGGGGTGACCAGACGCGCGGCCCCCACGGGAGCTACATCCTCTGCGTCCCGCCCGAAGAGGTAACGCATCTGCCGTACCATCATAGCCTCTATCTTCAACATCCACCGAATATGCCAATAATTTTCTCCATGGTGTCCTGTAGATGATATGTGGAACCGCCCCCGGCTGAGGATGTTGAAGAGGCGCCGAGGGGTGACTCAAACCCGAGGTCGCCAGCTCTAACCGGAGTTACTCCGAGGGTCCCTACCGAGGACCAACATCCCGAGGACTCAGGAGGCATCTCGGTCACTAACTCCGAGGTTGAAAGTGTGATGAATCATCGGCGGCGTAAGGCATCACTTCGGCACTCCGCGTTTTCCGATCAGGAGTTTAATGCCCTTAGTTCGGTAGACGCGTACCTCGGCGCTGCCCGAATAGGACTTGAAGGGGCCGTGAAGCTCGTGTCTACTAATGTGCAGGTATGGTATTGGTTTTGACAACTAGTACCTAACCCAGTAGCCCCCGAGCCTTAATTTGGGCGGGACGGCCGAGTTAAGGGTCTGATATTTATAATGCCATGCCATTGTGCAGACTGTTCGGGAGCAAAACAAAAAGCTGTCCGAGGACCTCAAGCTGGCGCGCATAGAGTTGGAGTCTGTGAAAGCCGAGCTAGAGGGTGTGAAGAAATTCACCAGAGAGGCACATGGTAAGCGCCGAACTTAAAGTTGTTTTAAGAAAAATTTGATGGAACACCTCTGCTAATGAAAGATGATTCCATAGCAGCCGAGTCGATAAATCGGCTGCCGAAAGATCTGGATATTGCCAGGGAAGCTCAAAGGTATGCGGAGTTGCAGCAAGAGGCTGGCTACCGGGTGCTTTCCCGAAGTCATAAAGAGAGGGATAAGCTTAAGGCGGAAGGCGAACAACAGGCCCAAGAAATCAAAAGCTTAAAAGCTCAACTAGCCCAATCCCAAGAGAGGAACCAGATACTGAAAGCGGGCATGTTCGATGAGTGCGACCCAGTTTTTTCAGTTCATAAACTGTACGTATTAGACAGCAATATGAACAACGCCGTGTCTCATTGTAGTTCTTCTAACCGGACGCCCCGAAGAGGAGGCCGGCTCTTTTGGACGGGACCTACTGAAGGAGCTATCCGCCGTAAATGAGCGGGCCCGAAAGGCCATGAAGAGCATGTTCAAAGCATTGTGGCCTGGCAAGGTGGCTCCGGAAGGGATGGCCGAACTCACAAATCGATTCAAAGGAGCTCGGCGCCGCTTTGAGTTATGGAAGATGTCATCTTGTCGTGAGGGAGCACGGGAAGCTTGGGCAATGATCAAGACCCGTTTCACCAAGCTGGAACCGAAGCACTTAGCTAGGGTTGGGCCAGTAGGGCCAGATAGGCAGGAAGTGCCCGTGCATCTGGTATATGACCAGGTTATGCCCGCAGCCCGGCTGTCCCAAGCATATTGTGCTCTGGAGACCATAATAGATGGTCTTGATCAAGATTAACAGTTTGATTCTATGTATCTATGTACTTTACATCAAGTAGTCTCCAAACCGTGCGTAAAACGTTGTCTTAACCAGCCATCGGCTTCCGCCTCCTCGACCAGGAGCCGAGGAGTGTTTCCTACAATGTGATTCGAAAACATCGGAAAACACTTTGGAGAACTAGGCAATTCGGCCATTTGGTGCAAACAGATAAAAACGTGCTCAGGGAGTTATGTTATATTACTGTTTAATGTAAGAAACATCTTCCGACGAAAATAGTTCCTCTATGGGTCCCTTTCTTCGGGTTACCACGTTAGCCGTGGATGGATAACCGAATAACCGAAGTAGACGGGGATGGTTACTTCGGGAAAATACCCCGAAAACTTGGTGGTAGTTACCAATTATTTTCACTTCCCCCGTGGCCGATCAACTGTGTTCTTAAGAACGCTAGCTTTTGGCTTCACCCGTCTGAGGTACGTACCCGGGAAATCCGGACGTAACAATCACAGAGGTGCTCCCTTTACTCCCTAGCCGAACAATCGGGAACGTAGGGGTAAACACAGGAGCGAGGCAACCCAGCTTGGCCAAATCTTAAGTCAAATTGATGCATATAGTGGCTTTAAAACGATGCAGGAAGGTTGCAAACTCGTAAAAGACGGATGGTTGCATAAATAAAATATGATTGGCTCCGTAAAAGAAGCCCCCAGATAACAGCGTGTGGTACATTCAAAGATGTTTGCCAAAGAAAAACTTAACGTAGTTCGGCGTATCCGAACACAACCCGGGAAAGACTATTGACTAGAAAAATATAAATCCTAGAAGGATAAACCGAACAAGGTAAGGTCGTGGAGTTAGCCGTAGAAACGTCGTAGCCGAGAGGCGTTCCATGGGTTTGGTTCGAGGCGGTCGTCCTTTGGGTCACGGAGACGATATGCTCCGCCCGCGAGTACTTGATCGATTATGAAGGACCCCTCCCATTTGGGCGACAGCTTATGCTTCTGCCTCTCCGGGAGGCGCAGGACTAGATCGCCGACGTTGTAGGCCTTTGCCCATACTTCCCTGCTCTGATAATGTCTGGCCTGCTGCTGATAAAAAGCGGAACGAGCCCGAGCTATGTCGCACTCGCCCTCCAATGCGTCCAGGTCATCTTGCCGATCCAGCTCGGCCTCCTTTTCTTCATACATACGTACCCGAGGTGCGTCGTGAATAAGGTCGCTGGGGAGGACGGCTTCTGCCCCATACACCATGAAGAACGGTGTGTAGCCCGTAGATCGATTAGGAGTGGTGCGCAGGCCCCACAACACGGAGTCGAGCTCCTCGACCCAATGGCAGTCAGATTCTTTTAGAGATCGGACCAAACGGGGCTTGATGCCGCTCAAAATTAGTCCATTAGCTCTCTCAACCTGTCCATTAGACTGTGGGTGATATACTGAGGCATAGTCGAGCTTAATGCCCAGATTAGCACACCAGTCTTTAACTTCTTGGGCGGTAAAATTGGATCCATTGTCCGTTATTATGCTATGGGGGACGCCGTAACGGTGCATGCCGCCGGATATAAAGTCGATGACCGGTTTAGACTTGGCGGAAGTTACCGGTTTTGCCTCAATCCATTTAGTAAATTTGTCTACCATGACGAGTAGATATTTCTTTTTCTTGTTCCCCCCTTTAAGTGGTCCGACCATGTCTAGCCCCCAGACCGCGAAAGGCCAGGTGATCGGTATCGTCCGAAGGGCCGTGGGGGGCATATGGCTCTGATTTGCAAAGAGCTGGCATCCAACACAATGTTTGGGCGTCTGTTCGGGCGATGGGCCAAAAGAACCCTGCTCGGAAAGCCTTGCTAACCAGGGCCCGAGCTGTCGCGTGGTGACCACCCATGCCAGCGTGAATCTCGGCCAGGAGCTGCCTTCCCTCCTCTTCGGATATACATCTTTGGAGGACGCCAGTAGTGCTTTTTTTATATAGTTCTCCCTCGTGGACTTTATAGGCTTTAGATCGTCGAATGATACGCCTTGCCTCAGTCTGGTCGTTCGGTAGTTCTTGACGGAGGAGGTAGGCGAGGAAAGGCTCGGTCCATGACGCAATTACCGCCATGACTTCGTGAGCCGAAGACGTCATTTCGACGGCCGAGCCCCCGATAATTCCTTCGTCTGGGTCGATAGGCGGAGGGACGAGTTCTCCTGAGGTATTGGTTTCTGAGCCCTGGGCATCCTCCTGCCATACCACGGATGGCTTGAAGAGTCGTTCCAAAAAGGTGTTCTCAGGGACACGGTCGCGCTTGGTGCCTATTCGAGCGAGAATGTCGGCAGCTTGATTGCTGTCTCTAGGTATATGGTGAAATTCCAGTCCTTCGAAACGGGCGGAGATTTTTAGGACGGCATTGCGGTATGCTGTCATTTTTGGGTCTTTTGTGTCGAATTCGCCGTTGACTTGAGAGATGGCGAGATTAGAATCTCCCCGTACCTCGAGCCGCTGTATGCCCATTGACACCACAATCCGAAGTCCATGCAACAAGGCTTCGTATTCGGCTGCATTGTTGGAGTCGGTGTACATGATCTGGAGTATGTACCGAATATTATCGCCAGTGGCGGATGTGAGGACCACTCCAGCCCCCAGCCCGGCAAGCATTTTGGCGTCGAAGTACATCATCCAATGCGAGTATGTACTGTACTCCCTAGGGAGTTCGGCTTCTGTCCATTCCGCAACGAAATCAGCCAAAACCTGAGATTTAATAGCTCGGCATGGTCGATATATGATTTCGAAGGGGAGGAGTTCTATAGCCCATTTGGCTATACGGCCGGTGGCATCTCGATTGTTGATTATGTCATTCAGTGGTACTTTGGATGCCACCGTAACCGAGCACTCCTGGAAATAATGGCGGAGCTTTCAGGATGCCATGAAAACTGCGTAGGCGATCTTCTGATAATGCGGGTACCTCGTTTTACACGGGGTGAGCACTTTGGATACGTAGCACACATGTTTCTGCACCTGGAGCTTGTGACCCTGTGTCTCTCGTTCGATGACGAGAACCGCGCTGACCACCTGATTCGTGGCCAAGATATATAGCAGCATTGGCTCGCCCGGACTGGGTGCTGTCAAGATCGGGTTGCTGGCCAGTAGAGTTTTTATTTCTTCGAGTGCTGCCACCGCTTCACTGGTCCATTCGAAGTTCTTCGTCCGTTTGAGCAATTTATATAGCGGTAAGGCCTTTTCTCCGAGGCGTGAGATGAAGCGGCTTAGGGCTGCGACAGTGCCGGCCAGTTTCTGGACGTGTTTGAGCTCAGTGGGGATCGCCAGCTCGGACAGTGCCCGTATTTTCGCTGGGTTGGCTTCTATTCCTCTATGGGAAACGATGAATCCGAGCAGCTTACCGGCCGGCACTCCGAAGACGCATTTTTCCGGATTGAACCGTATATCGAAAGTCCGAAGACTATCAAAGGTTTGCCAGAGATCGTCCACCAGCTGGCTAACATGTTTGGTTTTGACAACCACGTCGTCCACATACGCTTCGACTGTTTTGCCGATTTGTTTCTCCAAACATGTTTGAATCATGCGCTGGTATGTAGCCCCTGTGTTCTTTAATCCGAAGGGCATTGTGTTGAAACAGAATGGTCCATAAGGAGTAATGAATGCAGTGGCCGCTTGGTCGGACTCATTCATTTTAATTTGATGGTATCCGGAGTAAGCGTCGAGGAAACATAGTGAGTCATGCCCGGCGGTGGCGTCTATGATTTGGTCCATGCGGGGCAAGGGGAAAGGATCCTTGGGGCAGGCCTTGTTTAAATCCTTGAAATCGACACACAACCGTCAGGACTTATCCTTCTTTGGTACCATGACCAGATTGGCCAACCACTCAGGATGTTTGATGTCCCGGATGAATCCGGCTTCGAGCAACTTTGCCAGTTCCTCGCCCATAGCCTGACGCTTGGGTTCGGAAAACCGACGTAGAGTCTGTTTGAATGGCTTGAAACCCTTAATGATGTTCAAGCCGTGCTTGGCTAATCTACGCGGGATCCCTGGCATGTCTGACGGGTGCCAGGCAAATGTATCCTAGTTTGCCCGCAAAAATTTGCGCAGCTCTTCATCGACCGCGGGGTCTAGCTGAGCTCCAATGGATGCCGTCTTGTTGGGATATGTTGGGTGCACTTGGAATTTGACAATTTCATCCGCTGGTTTGAAGGACGTGGATTTGGGCTTTTTGTCGAGGATTATGTTGTCCTTATCCACCGTTGAGCGGAGCGCGGTTAGTTTTTCAGCTGCGAGGGCTTCGGACAACGCTTCGAGGGCGAGGGATGCTGTTTTGTTCTCGGCCCGAAGAGCTATGTCCGGATCACTTATTACTGTGATCACGCCGTTTGGCCCTGGCATTTTAAGCTTCATGTACCCGTAGTGTGGGACGGCGTGGAATCGTGCGAAGGCGTCGCGCCCTAATAAGGCATGGTAGCCACTGCGAAAGGGCACGATGTGGAAAAGCAGTTCTTCGGATCGGTAGTTATCGGGAGTTCTGAAGACCACATCAAGAGCAACTCGGCCACTACAACGTGCCTCCTTTCCGGGGATGATCCCTCGAAAGGTGGTGTGATTTTGCTCGATGCGGGATCTGTCAAACTGCATTTTGTCCAAGGTGTCCTCGTAAATGAGGTTTAGCCCGCTACCGCCATCCATTAACACCTTTTGGAGTCGGAATCCATCCACTATGGGATCAAGGACAAGGGCGGCAGCAGCGCGGGTAGGGCGGGACCTCGGCTGGTCTTGTTCACTGAAAGTGATGGGTGTGTCTGTCCATGAGTCTGTCACTGCCACATGGTGAATTTGAGCGAGCTCTCGAAGGGCTCTCTTCCTCTGATTCTTCGAGGAATACGTCTCGTAGATTGTTAAGATCTCGGCGTCGTCATCAGAGGGCGTTGCTGGACATTTATTTGAGTACGGGCCTCCGAGGATGACTTCGCCGCTCTTGGCGACTTGCCTGGCCACCCAGCAAGCTCGAAGGCTGTGGGTTGGGTTTGTGTTGAGGAGGACGGAGTGTATGGGGCATGGTTTGTCCAGTAGTTCATCAAGGACCGTTCTGGATCTTGTCAGGGGTTTCATCCTTTTCTCGGATGGCTCGTATTGGGGTGTCCGGCGAGGGTGTGTGCGTTTTGCCCGAGCTCGGTTTGGTTCCTCTATGAGGATTGCCTCCGTTTGCTCGAGCTGAGCCTGCCAAGTATACTCCATGGCACAGTATTTGGACACCAGATCCGATAAGTCAGAGAAATTTTGGATGTGGTGGCGGGCGAGGGCGTTTAAGACGCCCTCGTCCCGGCAGTTCTGTCGAAAAATCTCCAGAATTTCCTTGTTGCAGCTGTCCGTCATCTTGTTTTTGACGATAAGGAATCTGGCCCAGAAGTGCCGAACTGTCTCTCCGGGCTACTGCTTTACGTACATTAGGTCCCATATGTCGGGCCGCCCAGAGTTATTTGGACAGTACTCAATGTGGGGGGTGGGCGGGATAATTTTTTTTTATCCCAGCGGAGTGTGAGTCCGGGGTTTTGGCGGCCGCGTCCTGGATTGACATGGAATCCGTTGCGCCAAGCTCTGGATAGTTGGCCGGGTGCGAGTGCGTGGACCCGGAATTGCGTGTTGAACCAGACTTCGTCTCTAAACCCTCTCCGGAGCGGAGTTCGGCTGCCGAGCTGGAGGATGAGGTCTGCTGGTCAGAAACTTGCACCCCATGCGCTTTCGGTTCTGGGGGAAGGGGTGAGCCCTCCGTGGGGCCTTCGATAGTGGCGACCAAGTGGGTGGTGGCAGGGGCGTGAATTTCCCTGTCGTCGGTTTTAAGCCCGATCTGATCGTAGACCGAGGACTGGCCATCGGTGATTCCCAGGGCCTGGATCCGATCTAGTATCCCGTTTAATAATGAGAGATCCGTCGGCTCCAAGTTCTGGCAGTTTACGGGGTCAACCCGCAGTATGGCCGTGACGGGGGCGTCCGAATTCGCCCCGCAGTCATGTTCGGCCGAGGCTGATCTTCGGCAGCCGAGCACGGAGATTAAGTCCGGGCTCAAGGCTGGATCCTAGGTGGCGGCCGTCTCGGAAGTGGGATCGGCCGTACTCGAAGTCGGTGCTTCAGGATTTGTGGGTCCTTCAGGCGAGGCTGAGGACCCCGTGAGGATAAGATCTCCTCGGGAGTCGGCGACGAACTCTAAGTTTTCGAACCTGATCTCCTGGTCGGGGGTGAAGCTGTCGACCCGGCCGAGGCGACCGGCCAGATCGGCGTGTAGCATGACGCTGCCGAATGCGAAGAGCTAGCCGGGAACGAAAGTGTCCCTGCGGCTAGCGCTGTTGCTGATGATTAGGCGAGCCATTGATCCTTGATGACCCACGGCGGAACTCTCAATGAAAGCACCAATCTCGGTACCAAAACCGGCAGATCTTGGGTAGGGGATCCGAACTGTGGGTCTAGGAATCAATGGGTAACGGAGAACGTAGAGACGGCGATTTACCCAGGTTCGGGCCCTCTCGAAGAGGTAATACCCTACGTCCTGCTAGATTGTATTGATGTGATTGTATGAAGGTTACAGAGTTGATCTACCTCAAGATCGGATGGGCTAAACCCTAGGCAATGGATATGATGATCCTATACGGACTAAGACCTCTGGTTTATATAGACACCAGAGGGTCCTAGGGTTACATATGGTCGGTTACCATCAGGGGATAAACATGCCGGCCACACCAATTATTCCTTGGAGGAGACGCCAAGTCTTCGGAGGTTTCCTTCTGACACACGGGGTCGCCCACAATCCGGCCTTCCATCGACGAGTAGAGAGCGGCCCACCAGCCCGGCCTACGAGAGATAGGCCAGCAGCCCGAGTACCCCCTAGTCCGGGACACCCTCACCCCGCACGTGCAGGCTTTATGGTAGACGCGGGCGGTTATCGAGGCGAAGTGGGGAAGTGGGGGCATCCCACATCCCGTCATGCGACATGCGTTGAGCCTGAGCCTCGCAGTTTGTCAGGGCCCGTGGCGTTTCGCTCCCAACGGGTGGGAACGCGCGCGCCACGGGCCCGGGGGCTACTGTCGGGCCATTGGGAACCAGGGTACCCCGGCCCGTCTGTCTGCGGCCCAGGAAGCAACGCCTGACGAAGGCCGAAGATGCGGCCCACTTGGGGGCACCACAAAGCGAAATCATCTCTTGAGGCAACGGCCTCCCGAGGCCCCCTCCTCAAGACGTGGTCTGCCGGAACTTAGCCACAACAACAGCAATGGCCTCGTGAGGCCCTCTCGTGAGGCTGCCTCCTAAGGTGGTCGTCCGAGGCTGCCTGAGCCTGACGTCGACTGTGCGGTCCTGTGCCCATCACGTTGGTGACGCGCGTAGCGATGAAGGGCGGCAGAGGCCGCACCAATGGGTGCGGATAGTGAAGCTTTCCTCTTTGGTGCTAAAGGGGGAGCCCCAGCTGCCCACCTCCAAAGCAAGTCCCAAGGACTGCGCCTTTGGTGAAAGAAGACCAGGACAGCAAGGCGCGCAGGGCGGAGGTCATCACCGAGCCCACCGGCGCGTCATGGATCATGCTTTTGCAGGCGAAGACCGCCTTTAGTCAGGATAGACTGAGCGTCTGTCCCCTTTCAAAATCCCGCCAAGTGTGGTAACCCTTCCCGCCTAATTTTTGGGGACAGGACTGGGGCGGCTATAAAGGGGGCAGAGCTGGCATTGTAGAGGGGACTTTGGACCGATTCCTTCATCTCCTACCTTGTACGCAAGAGCATCCTCTGGCTCATAGTAATCCCAACCACAAGCAGGAGTAGGGTTTTACACCGCAAGGTGGCCCGAACCTGGGTAACTGTCGTGCCCCCTGTCATGCTCCTGCATAGCGCTCCCGCCGTAGCCTCGCCGTGGTCACCGTTGGTCGGGAAGAACTAGCTAGCCCCCCAGTGTTCGAACCTTTGGATCCCCGGAGTCCGTGCTCCGACAGTTTCCAATGAAAGAATGAAGCAACGCAAATTATTGGACACAAAGATCTATGGAGATAGGTCAAGACGTCTGATTGCACTATGCTGATTGAATACATTGACAAGGTTTTAAAGGATTCAAAATAGAGAATGTGTTTTCTCTCAAAGTCACATAACATGATGCTTAGGAGAAATCAATGTCCTATGACAGTTGATAAGCATGTACTGATGAGTGGATTATTGAATCCATCATGAATGTTATGATATGTATAAAGGCAAATGTTTTATATACTAAATGTTAGTAGCAAGTACCAAAGTTATCCTGGATTGGTTCACTGGGTAACTGTTAATATAATTAAGTACCTCAGAAGGACAAAAGGAATTGTCTATAGAGGAGATGAAGAAGTTCATTGTAAATGGTTACACAAACACCAGCTTCATGACTGATATAAATTATATTGGGCTATAATTGTTTAGAATAATTTTCTATCATGAACAATATTCTGGATTATATAACGTAAGAAGAATATGTTAAAATCATTAGATGTTTTAAAGGCGTCTGAATCAAGAAGTGTCTTGATATAGTTAATGTGAACCGAAGTGTGATGAAACCAATGACACTATATTATGAATATAGTTAATCAAGAAGTGTCTTGATATAGTTGGTGTAATCCCAAGTATAATGAAACCAATAACACTGTAGTATGAATATGGTTTATCAAGAAATGTCTTGATATAGTTGGTGTGATCCCAATTGCAATGAAACCAATGACACTATATTATGAATAATAGTATTATTGCTCAAAGCAAGAAAGGAAATCAAGATCCTACACAATAATCATACATGATAGACACAAATATTACATGGTTTTGAATTTTTCAAAACCGATGACGAAAGCTCTACCACAAGCAGAGCATGAGCAACCCCAGAAAAGCCATAGGTGTTAAACTAGACTATGCAACTAGATTATTGACTCTAGTGCAAGTGGAAGACTGTTGGAAATATACCCTGGAGGCAATAATATTGTATTATTATATTTCCGTTTTCATAATTAAGAGTTTGTATTTCATGCTACAACTGCTATGATCCTGGAATATGTGATTCAGTGGAAAACTCATATGCACGTGTGGAATAATAAACGGTAAATAATAGGTTCCTAGTCTTGCCTCTAAGACTGGCTCAAGTGTTGTTGGTGATAATGTTTTCCGGATCTTAGGATATCGTTAAGTGTAACGATAGTCCTAAAAACAACATTGAGAGTATGATGTTAGAAGAACGATCATATTGAATCAACCCAAATTTGTTTGTTATGCATTGAGATAATATCGTCTGAAATCAATTGTTATAACACGGAGTGTTAGAATGTGTTTTAGTTCCTCAGACCATGAGAATATCGTAGTCACTTCCTAGTTCCTACCATATGATGGACTTTGGGGTTGCTCAAACGTCATCTGTAACTAGGTGATCATAACGACAACTTACAGGTTCATCAGAAAGTTTGACAAGGGACTAGATAGCTCGAGAGTGGGATTTGCTCCTCCGATGATGGAGAGATATAGGTGATTATGTCACGGGGATGCCAGAACACTTCAATGAGACAGAAGAACAAAACCGGTAATGCGAAGAATGGTATAGTGAGCATGTGTATGACTCGGGAGGATACCGATCGTCTCAGGTTTTGTAACGTATCGCGAAGCAAAGGGAATATCACATGATTACCAAAGGTTCACTCGAATGTCATTCGTGTAATCATAGGGATCGATATGGACGTCCACGGTTCCGCTATCGGTCATTGAACGAAGGGGTTTCGTTCATGTGTATGATTTTCCAAACCTATAGAGTCACAAGCTTAAGGTAATCACGATCTACTGAGTGTTAGTAGACGAGAGTATCGAGGATTTATTTGTGGAATTGTTTAATTATTATTCAGAATAGTTTTGAGACGAACCGGAAGCGTCTCGGGGTCACTGAAAGGGTTTCGGAGAGTATCGGGTAATACCGGGTATTACCGATAAATAATATATAGGTGGAAAATGTTTCCGAGGCTGTTAAATTAATAATGAAATGGCCTAATACTTATTAGGAGGCTTTTATATTTAATTTAATACCACGGGCCTAAAATGTCCAAGTGGTGGAAGGCAACTTGGGCCACCAAGGCCCAAGTGGGGGAGGCGCCCCCTTCGCCATGGAAGGAGGCTGAACTGGGGAAGGGGGAGGACTCCTCCTCCCCTCCCTTGTCCGGCGCCCCAAGGAGGGATTTTCCCTCCTTGGAGGCTGCCTCTTCCTTCCCCTCTTGTTGGAAATATGCCCTAGAGGCAATAATAAATTAGTTATTATTATATTTCCTTGTTCATGATAATTGTTTATTATCCATGCTATAATTGTATTGATTGGAAACTCAAATACATGTGTGGGTACATAGACAACACTGTGTCCCTAGTAAGCCTCTAGTTGACTAGCTCGTTGATCAAAAGATGGTGAAGGTTTCCTAGCCATAGACATGAGATGTCATTTGATAACGGGATCACATCATTAGGAGAATGATGTGATGGACAAGACCCAAACTACGAACGTAGCATATGATCGTGTCAGTTTATTGCTATTGTTTTCTGCATGTCAAGTATCTGTTCCTATGACCATGAGATCATGCAACTCCCTGACATCGGAGGAGTACCTTGTGTGTATCAAACGTCGCAACGTAACTGGGTGACTATAAAGGTGCTCTACAGGTATCTCCGAGGGTGTCTGTTGGGTTGGCATGGATCAAGACTGGGATTTGTTACTCCGTGTGACGGAGAGGTATCTCAGGGCCCACTCGGTAATACAACATCACAATGAGCCTTGCAAGCAATGTGACTAAAGTGTTAGCCACGAGATCTTGTATTACGGAACGAGTAAAGAGACTTGCCGGTAACGAGATTGAACTAGGTATAGAGATATCGACGATCGAATCTCAGGCAAGTAACATACCGAAGAACAAAGGGAACAACATACGGGATTAACTGAATCCTTGACATAGAGGTTCGACCGATAAAGATCTTCGTAGAATATGTAGGAGCCAATATGGGCATCCAGGTCCCGCTATTGGTTATTGGCCGTAGAGGTGTCTCGGTCATGTCTACATAGTTCTCGAACCCGCAGGGTCTACACACTTAACGTTTGGTGACGGTTAGTATAGTTGAGTTATTTTGTTGGTGACCGAAGGTTGTTCGGAGTCCCGGATAAGATCCCGGACATGACAAGGATCTCCGGAAGAGTCTGGAGGTAAAGATTGATATATGTGTGATAATAGTGTTTTGATCTCCGGAAGAGTTCCGGAATTCACCGGAAGGGGTTCCGGATGTTTACCGAAGTGTTCGGGTGCAGCAACACTTTATATGAGCCAAAGGGGTAAAACCCACGAGGTATTGGAAAGTGCAAAAGGAAGTTTTGCTGCTGCCTTAAGCGGTACTACCGCTGGTAAGGCAGTACTACTGCGTAAGCGGTACTACCGCTTGTGTGAAGCGGTACTACCGCATAAGCGGTACTACCGCTTGGGTGAAGCGGTACTACCGCTCAAGCGGTACTACCGCTCGTGAGCGGTACTACCGCTTGTGCGCGGTACTGCAGGGATCCGAGTTGGACTCTTTCCCTGCGGGCCAAACCGACCTTGTGCGGGCAAAACCGACCTGGAGGAGGCTTTTACTCCAAGTTTAGACCCCAAGGCTCAACATATAAATAGAGGGGCAGGGCTAGCACACGGGACACATTAAGATTTCCCAAGCCGTGTGTCGGCAACCCTAACCCTCTAGTTCTCCCGTCATAATCTCCGTAGTGCTTGGCGAAGCCCTGCAGAGATTGTTCCTCACCACCATCACCACGCCGTCGTGCTGCCGGAACTCATCTACTACTTCACCATCGCTCGCTGGATCGAGGAGGTGAAGGCGTCATCAAGCCGTACGTGTGTTGAACGCGGAGGTGCCGTCCGTTCGGCACTAGTTCGTGATCGGATCGAGGGACGACTTGCGATTTGGATCGCGGAGACGTTCGACTACATCAACCGCGTTTCTTAACGCTTCCGCTTAGCGATCTACAAGGGTATGTAGATTCACTCTCCCGCTCGTAGATGCTCATCATCATGGATAGATCTTGTGTGTGCGTAGGAAATTTTTTGTTTCCCATGCAACATTCCCCAACAGTGGCATCAGAGCTAGGTCTATGCGTAGATGAGATCTCGAGTAGAACACAAACGAGTTGTGGGCGTGGGTGTATACATATTGCTTGCCGTTACTAGTTGATACTTGATTCGGCGGTATTGTGAGATGAGGCGGCCCGGACCGACATTACGCGTACGCTTACGCGAGACAGGTTCCTTCAACTGACATGTAATTTCGTTGCATAAAAATGGCTAGCGGGTGTCTGTCTCTCTCACTTTAGTTGAATCGATTTCAATGAAGAGGGTTCTTTTAGAAGATCAAAAAGCAATCACTACACCACGTTGTGGTTTTGCGTAGGTAAGAACGGTTCTTGCAAACCCGTAGCAGCCACGTAAAATTAGCAACAACAATTAGAGGACGTCTAACTTGTTTTTGCAGGGTATGTTGTGATGTGATATGGCCAATTACATGATGAGATATATATGATGTATGAGATGATCATGTGTTGTATAGAATATCACGACTTGCATGTCGATGAGTACGGCAACTGGCAGGAGCCATAGAGTTGTCTTTAATTATTTTCGCCATTTTTGCTTTACTTTATCGCTATGAGTTAGCAATAGTCGTGGAAGCAACAGTCGGCGCGACAACCTCATGGCGACACGTTGATGGAGATCAAGATGATGGAGATCATGGTGTCATGCCGGTGACGATGGAGATCATGCCGGTGCTTTGGAGATGGAGATCAAAAGCACAAGTTCATGGCCATATCATGTCACTTATGAATTGCATGTGATGTTAATCCTTTTATGCATCTTATTTTGCTTAGGACGACGGTAGCATTATAAGGTGATCCCTCACTTAAATCTCAAGATAAAATTGTGTTCTCCCCGAGTGTGCACCGTTGCGAAAGTTCGTCGTTTCGAGACACGCCGTGATGATCGGGTGTGATAGACTCTACGTTCACATACAACGGGTGCAAGCCAGTGTTGCACGTGCGGAACACTCAGGTTAAACTTGACGAGCCTAGCATGTACAGACATGGCCTCGGAACACAAGAGACCGAAAGGTCGAACATGAGTCATATAGTAGATATGATCAACATGAAGATGTTCACCATTGAAACCACCTCAACTCACGTGATGATCGGACTTGAGTTGGTGGATTTGGATCATGTTACACTCGAATGACCGGAGGGATGTCAATTTGAGTGGGAGTTTTTAAGAATATGATTAACTAAACTCATTATCTTGAACAATAGTCTAAGTTGTCTTTGCAAAATTTATGTTGTAGATCATGGCTCGCGCAGTAGCACCCCTGAATTTTAATGCGTTCCTAGAGAAAGCTAAGTTGAAAGATGATGGAAGTAACTTTGTGGACTGGGCCCGTAATCTAAGGATTATCCTTACGGCTTCCCAGAAGGCTTATGTCCTTGATGCACCGCTTGGTGATCCACCCGCTCCAGTTGAGTCTCTAGACGTTGTGAACGCCTGGCAGGCTCGTTCTGAAGATTACTCAATAGTTCAATATGCAATATTGTATGGCTTAGAACCGGTACTTCAAAGATGTTTTGAACGTCATGGAGCATATGAGATGTTCCAGGAGTTGAAGTTTATCTTTCAGAAGAATGCCCGGATCGAGAGATATGAGATCTCCGATAAGTTCTATGCTTGCAAGATGGAGGAGAACGGGTCTATCAGTGATCACGTACTCAGAATGTCTGGGTACTCCACCCGTCTGGCTGAATTGGGATGCCCCTTCCGCCAGAGGCTATCACTGACAGAGTTCTTCAATCATTGCCACCTAGCTACAAGAGCTTTGTGTTGAACTATAACATGCACGGGATGAACAAGTCAGTCGCCGAGCTGTTTGCGATGCTGAAAGCCGCTGAGTCTGAAATTCAGAAGGAGCATCAAGTGTTGATGGTCAATAAAGCCACTAGTTTCAAGAAAAATGGCAAGGGTAAGAAGGGTAACTCCAAGAAGAGTGGCAAAGCAGTTGCTCCTCTCATGAAGAAACCCAAGGCTGGACCCAAACCAGAAACTGTGTGCTTTCATTGCAAGGGAACTGGACACTGGAAGCGGAACTGCCCCAAGTATTTGGCTGACAAGAAGGCGGCCAACAACAAACAAGGTATATATGATATACATGTTATTGATGTGTACCTTACCAACTCTCGTTGTAGTGCCTGGGTATTTGATACCGGTGCGGTTGCTCATATTTGCAACTCAAAACAGGAACTGCGGAATAGACGGAGGCTGGCAAAGAACGAAGTGACGATGCGCGTGGGAAATGGTTCCAAGGTTGATGTGATCGCCGTCGGCACGCTCGCTCTTCGATTACCATCGGGATTAGTGATGAACCTGAATAATTGTTATTTAGTGCCTGCGTTAAGCATGAACATTATATCTGGATCTTGTTTATTGCGAGACGGTTACTCATTTAAATCAGAGAATAATGGTTGTTCTATTTATATGAGTAATATCTTTTATGGTCATGCACCCAATGTGAGGGGTTTATTCTTATTGAATCTCGATAGTAATGATACACATGTTCATAACATTGCTGCCAAAAGATGTAGAATTGATAATGATAATACCACTTTCTTGTGGCACTGCCGTTTAGGTCATATTGGCGTAAAACGCATGAGGAAGCTCCATGCTGATGGACTTTTGGAGTCACTTGATTTTGAATCACTTGACACATGTGAGCCATGCCTCATGGGCAAGATGACTAAAACGCCGTTCTCTGGAACAATGGAACGGGCAAGTGACTTATTGGAAGTCATACATACTGATGTGTGCGGTCCGATGAGTATTGAGGCGCGCGGTGGTTATCGTTACTTTCTCACCTTCACTGATGACTTAAGTAGATATGGGTATATTTACTTAATGAAACACAAGTCTGAAACATTTGAAAAGTTCAAACAATTTCAGAGTGAAGTTGAGAATCATCGTAACAAGAAGATTAAATTCCTACGATCTGATCGAGGAGGAGAATATCTGAGTTATGAGTTTGGCAGTCACTTAAGACAATGTGGAATTGTTTCACATCTAACACCGCCTGGAACACCACGGCGTAATGGTGTGTCCGAACGTCGTAATCGAACCTTATTGGATATGGTGCGATCTATGATGTCTATTGCCGATTTGCCACTATCGTTTTGGGGTTATGCATTAGAGACAGCTGCATTCACTTTAAATAGGGCACCATCGAAATCCGTTGAGACGACGCCATATGAACTTTGGTTTGGCAAGAAGCCAAAGCTGTCGTTTCTTAAAGTTTGGGGATGTGATGCTTATGTCAAAAAGCTTCAGCCTGAAAAGCTGGAACCCAAAGCGGAGAAATGCATCTTCATAGGATACCCAAAAGAGACAGTTGGGTATACCTTCTACCTCAGATCCGAAGGCAAAATGTTTGTCGCTAAAAACGGAACGTTTCTTGAGAAAGAGTTTCTCTCGAAAGAATTGAGTGGGAGGAAGATAGAACTTGATGAGGTTGTTGAACCTTTACTTCAACCTGAAAGTAGCGCAGCGCAGAAAGATGTTTCTGTAGAGCCTACAACAGCTGAAGAGGAAGTTAATGATGATGATCATGAAGCTTTGGATCAAGTTGCTATCGAACCTCGTAGGTCGACAAGGACCCGTACTGCTCCTGAGTGGTACGGCAACCCTGTCTTAGAGGTCATGTTGTTAGACAACGATGAACCTACGAGCTATGGAGAAGCGATGATGGGCCCGGATTCCGAGAAGTGGTTAGAGGCCATGAAATCCGAGATGGGATCCATGTATGAAAACAAAGTGTGGACTTTGGAAGTATTACCTGAAGGGCGTAAGGCCATTCAGAACAAATGGATCTTTAAGAGGAAGACGGACGCGGACGGTAATGTCACCGTCTATAAAGCTCGACTTGTGGCAAAGGGTTTTTCACAAAGTTCAAGGAGTTGACTACGATGAGACCTTCTCACCCGTAGCGATGCTTAAGTCCGTCAGAATCATGTTAGCAATAGCTGCCTTTTTCGATTATGAAATTTGGCAGATGGATGTCAAAACAGCGTTCCTTAACGGTTTCCTTAAGGAAGAGTTGTATATGATGCAACCAGAAGGTTTTGTCGATCCAGAGAATGCTGACAAAGTTTGCAAACTCCAGCGATCCATTTATGGACTGGTGCAAGCATCTCGGAGTTGGAATCTTCGCTTTGATGAGGTGATCAAAGCGTTCGAGTTTATACAAGTTTACGGAGAAGCTTGTATTTACAAGAAAGTGAGTGGGAGCTCTATAGCGTTTCTGATATTATATGTGGATGACATATTGCTGATTGGAAACAATATAGAAATGTTGGAAGGCCTGAAGGAATATTTGAACAAGAGTTTTTCAATGAAGGACCTAGGAGAAGCTGCTTTCATATTAGGCATCAAGATCTATAGAGATAGATCGAGATGCTTAATAGGACTTTCACAAAGCACATACCTTGACAAAGTTTTGAAGAAGTTCAAAATGGATCAGTCCAAGAAGGGGTTCTTGCCTGTATTGCAAGGTGTGAAGTTGAGTAAGACTCAATGCCAGTGACTGCAGAAGATAGAGAAAAGATGAGTGTCATCCCCTATGCTTTCAGCCATAGGCTCTATCATGTATGCAATGCTGTGCACAAGACCCGATGTCAGCCTTGCCATAAGTATGGTCGGAAGGTTTCAAAGTGATCCAGGAATGGAACGCTGGACGGCGGTCAAGAATATCCTGAAGTACCTGAAATGGACTAAGGACATGTTTCTCGTTTATGGAGGTGATCAAGAGCTCGTCGTAAATGGTTACGTCGATGCAAGCTTTGACACTGATCCGGATGACTCTAAATCACAAACCGGATACGTATTTATTCTTAATGGGGGTGCGGTTAGCTGGTGCAGTTCCAAGCAAAGCGTGGTAGCTGATTCTACATGCGAAGCGGAGTACATCGCTGCCTCGGAGGCGGCGAAGGAAGGTGTCTGGATGAAGGAGTTCATGACAGATCTTGGAGTAGTGCCTAGTGCGCTTAACCCAATGACTCTATTTTGTGATAATACTGGCGCCATTGCTCTAGCCAAGGAACCAAGATTTCACAAGAGGACCAGACACATAAAGCGACGTTTCAATTCCATCCGCGATTACATCAAGGAGGACGACATAAATATTTGCAAAGTACACACGGATCTGAATGTTGCAGATCCGATGACTAAACCTCTTCCAAGGGCTAAACATGAACAACACCAGAACTGCATGGGTGTTCGATTCATTACAATGTAAATCACATAGTGATGTGAACTAGATTATTGACTCTAGTGCAAGTGGGAGACTGTTGGAAATATGCCCTAGAGGCAATAATAAATTAGTTATTATTATATTTCCTTGTTCATGATAATCGTTTATTATCCATGCTATAATTGTATTGATTGGAAACTCAAATACATGTGTGGGTACATAGACAACACTGTGTCCCTAGTAAGCCTCTAGTTGACTAGCTCGTTGATCAAAAGATGGTGAAGGTTTCCTAGCCATAGACATGAGATGTCATTTGATAACGGGATCACATCATTAGGAGAATGATGTGATGGACAAGACCCAAACTACGAACGTAGCATATGATCGTGTCAGTTTATTGCTATTGTTTTCTGCATGTCAAGTATTTGTTCCTATGACCATGAGATCATGCAACTCCCTGACATCGGAGGAGTACCTTGTGTGTATCAAACGTCGCAACATAACTGGGTGACTATAAAGGTGCTCTACAGGTATCTCCGAGGGTGTCTGTTGGGTTGGCATGGATCAAGACTGGGATTTGTTACTCCGTGTGACGGAGAGGTATCTCAGGGCCCACTCGGTAATACAACATCACAATGAGCCTTGCAAGCAATGTGACTAAAGTGTTAGCCACGAGATCTTGTATTACGGAACGAGTAAAGAGACTTGCCGGTAACGAGATTGAACTAGGTATAGAGATATCGACGATCGAATCTCGGGCAAGTAACATACCGAAGAACAAAGGGAACAGCATACGGGATTAACTGAATCCTTGACATAGAGGTTCGACCGATAAAGATCTTCGTAGAATATGTAGGAGCCAATATGGGCGTCCAGGTCCCGCTATTGGTTATTAGCCGTAGAGGTGTCTCGGTCATGTCTACATAGTTCTCGAACCCGCAGGGTCTACACACTTAACGTTTGGTGACGATTAGTATAGTTGAGTTATTTTTTTGGTGACCGAAGGTTGTTCGGAGTCCCGGATAAGATCTCGGACATGACAAGGATCTCCGGAAGAGTCCGGAGGTAAAGATTGATATATGTGTGATAATAGTGTTTTGATCTCCGGAAGAGTTCCGGAATTCACCGGAAGGGGTTCCGGATGTTTACCGAACTGTTCGGGTGCAGCAACACTTTATATGAGCCAAAGGGGTAAAACCCACGAGGTATTGGAAAGTGCAAAAGGAAGTTTTGCTGCTGCCTTAAGCGGTACTACCGCTGGTAAGGCAGTACTACTGCGTAAGCGGTACTACCGCTTGTGTGAAGCGGTACTACCGCATAAGCGGTACTACCGCTTGGGTGAAGCGGTACTACCGCTCAAGCGGTACTACCGCTTGTGCGCGGTACTGCAGGGATCCGAGTTGGACTCTTTCCCTGCGGGCCAAACCGACCTTGTGCGGGCAAAACCGACCTGGAGGAGGCTTTTACTCCAAGTTTAGACCCCAAGGCTCAACATATAAATAGAGGGGCAGGGCTAGCACACGGGACACATTAAGATTTCCCAAGCCGTGTGTCGGCAACCCTAACCCTCTAGTTCTCCCGTCATAATCTCCGTAGTGCTTGGCAAAGCCCTGCAGAGATTGTTCCTCACCACCATCACCACGCCGTCGTGCTGCCGCAACTCATCTACTACTTCACCATCGCTCGCTGGATCGAGGAGGTGAAGGCGTCATCAAGCCGTACGTGTGTTGAACGCGGAGGTGCCGTCCGTTCGGCACTAGTTCGTGATCGGATCGAGGGACGACTTGCGATTTGGATCGCGGAGACGTTTGACTACATCAACCGCGTTTCTTAACGCTTCCGCTTAGCGATCTACAAGGGTATGTAGATTCACTCTCCCTCTCGTAGATGCTCATCATCATGGATAGATCTTGTGTGTGCGTAGGAAAATTTTTGTTTCCCATGCAACGTTCCCCAACACCTCTAACCTATATATACTAGAGGATTTAGCCCGTTTGAGATACACACAAGTTTTGGAGCCTCCTCTAGTTCCTCTAGTTTGAGTTCTAGTTGATCCTAGTTGATCAATTAGAGCTTGACCTAGATCCTCTAATTCTCATAATTAGAAGCCCAGTGCGGTTCTAATCTCCTCCCTCTAATTCTCCGGCGACGATTAGCTCTGGACGGCGAAGCGCTGCCGGATCGTGAAGACTGTACGCTTGCAACCAAGTAGAGAGGCCGTGCTTTCGGTCTTATTTTTGAGGGATCGTTTGAGGGCGGTTCGTCGGATCGTCATCAACGGTACGAGGGACTCCAAGTACGATCTACACTGACTCCTCTACTTCCACTGCACTCCGGAGTCGGTAACAATTGTGATCTATACCTTATTTGCATCTTCATATTTTTCCTGGGTGACCGTAGGGCGATTTTTTTTTTGTTTTATACTATGTTTCCCAACACTGCCGCCACCTTGTCCTGAAGGAATTGAAATTCAACTATTTTTAGTTGCCACACCATGAGGGGAAGCCCCAAGTTTCTCATTGGGAAGGAGGATCTTTAGCTGGCAAACTATGGAGGATGGGTTCCAAGTTGATGTGATTGCATCTAATCGGTATCACCGAGCTCTTTTGGAAGTTGGTGGCGAGTCCCTTGACCTTGCCAAAGCATTGCAAAAATCTGAGAGAGCCTATCAATATCCCTTTTTATGTGCGCCATGAAGACAGCCACATGCATCATCTACGTAGAGGAAGGTTCGCACAGTGGCACCGCGGCCAAATCTTATGAAGGAGGCCCATTGTGGTGGCTTGGTACAACAGTTGTTGTAGTGGTTCTGTTACAATGACCAAAAGGAGCGTCGAAAGAGGGTACCCTTGATGAAGACCACCGCCGTGCTTGATCGGTGGCCCCGGCACCCCATTGGGGAGGAACCAAAATGTTGAGGTGCACTGCAGGGCGGCGATCCAATCCTTGAACTTATAGGGAATCCTTTTTTTGGAGAAGATCGATGATGTATTCTCACTTGACCGAGTCCAAAGCTTTGCGGATATCAAGCTTGAATAATAGAGACAGTGTTTTGCTCTTGTTAAGCCTACGGGCGAGGTTCTTCACATACATGAAGTTGTCATGGATGCTCCTTCTTTTGATGAAGGCACTTTGCGCATGGGAAACGAGGGCATTCATGTGATGACGAAGCCTACTTGCAAGAGCTTTCACAATGATCTTGGCAATGGCATGGATGAGGCTAATGGTGAGGTTCTGTTTAGACAAAGACTAACTTACGGTAGTTTTTCACGTGGCCTGAACATGTGAAAGTCTAAACTCTTACAACTTCGGTGAGAAGGTTGTACTCCCTCCGTACCAAAATGTAAGACGTTTTTATGCCCAATGTATAACTAAAAAACGTCTTACATTTTGGTACAATGGTTGTAGGTTTTAAGATTCTCCCAAATATGAAATGCTATCCTATCAGCAAGTACCATGATTCCCATACGGAAAATATAGATGTCTAGCAGATAAGAAGAAAACTTCATGAGCTTAATCACATCATCACTACCAGGTCTATGATACTAAAGTGGAGCAGTGTATAGGACCTTCCCATTTTATCTCATCCAGTCTCGAGCACAAACAAGTGCTTTAATAGTCGATGCTCAATGTGCTGTAGTGCTTTGGAATTACCTCCTAGGTAAGCCGCCCCCTCCCGCCCACATATATATAGGTGGGAGGGGGAGCACCAGGAGGGCACCACAAGCCTCTTCGGTCGATGCCCCCCCCTCTATCTCTCTCTCTCTCTCTCTCTCTCTCTTCGATTTAGGCTGGTTCTAGATCGGGACACCGCTAGACTGGTTCTCTGTCTCTAGTTCTTCATGTTATTTCAACGGAGTGTTGCCGAACTTATAGATTGGTGTGTGTGGATACCTCGGAGGTGTTGTACGCTTCGACACTAGATCAATGGAATGTCCCGAAAAATTTCTCGCGGCTGGGAGGTATAACCTAGCTGCAGGAATCGACGTGCTTCACTAACTCTTCTTCATCTACTTCCACTTTGTGAATTGTTGGTGAGATGAACATTACTTGTTTCTGCATAGTGTTCCTAGGATTGGATTGTGCGCGTAATCTTTTTTTGTTGCGTATCACGTTCCTCTTCACCTACCGCACAAGTAAAAATCTGAGCGTACTCATCTTGTTTCAACAGAGCATCACCGAAAAATTGGATTTCACTCTTTATAATTATGTTCTTGCTGGTCATATCTAACACCACCGACAAAAATCTTCATAACCCACTTAAACTCTTGGTTGTTTCTTCTCCAAGAGTTTTGGGTGTTTGTCTGGCAGTTCTTTTTTGCAATGGAGGCCTTAGCATCAGTCAATTAATTAAGTAGAAGAGAGTTGTCATGGGGGCAAATCCGAAGAAATACAAAATTACAATCACAGGGGCCGACCGCCATGGAGCATGACAATCGCCAACAGGTCACCCGGCCAACCTAATAACAACACAAATTCACACACACCATGAGAAGAGAACAACCATCAAGACTGCCCATAAGCAGCATCGTGATCACCCACCGCCTAGATCCAGCAACTCCGACTTCGCCATAGACAACCACCAACGATGCGACCCACACAACATACACGAGGACCATATCAGCTCATGACAAACTATCGACAATAGAAACTAGGACTTCGACAACGAGCTTCACAAGAGAAATATGCAAGGCTTGCGCCTCCGGGGCCTCCCGAGATGGGCACCTTTCGCATAGCATTGTCACCACCAAGACTACTAGTAGAAAACAGGGGATCAGTCCCGGTTCCAGAGGGCCTTTAGTCCCGGTTCTGCAATCGGGACTAAACAATCGGGACTAAAGGCCCCCACTTTTAGTCCCGGTTGGGTTACGAACCGGGACTAAAGGAGCTCCACGTGGCCGCTGTGGGCGCCCAGGCAGGAGGACCTCTAGTCCCAGTTGGTAACACCAACTGGGACTAGAAGGCAGCCACGCGTCAGCACCTGCCAGGCGCTGGGTTTTTTTTTTTGAAAGGAGGGGTTTAGGGGTTTTGGAGGGTTTATGTGGCACCTCGGCTCAGAGGACCGGTTTACCAGTGTTTCCAACCCAGAGATCATGTCTTCTGGAAACACACAACAACTTGGAACAAAACTAAACTGAACTTTATTGAAATATCTCGAGTACAAGCTCATAATTTACATCGATAGCGAGGCCAAAAGCACTGCACGTGCTGAAACAGTATCTACATTATTTATGGAACATAACAGGGCCTCGATACTACTGGGTAGACTACGGCGTAGCGGAACATAGCGCGGAAAACTCCATTTACAGGGACACTGCTGTGGACACGGCCTAGTTAGCGTAGCACGAACCTTCGGGACCTCCATCCTCGGCTTCTCCTGCATCTGGCATGATACGCCAGGTGAGTACTTGGAATGTACTCGCAAGCTCATGGCAACCAAAACAATGCAGCAAACAATAGCATGGCAATTAACATATTAAATACTGGGTTGCTTACTGTCACCAACTTACTCTCGTCTGGGTTGTCCCACAACCCTCGGAACGCTCATAAACCACTGAGCACTTTCGAACAGAAAACAAGTTCTTCCATCATTATTATCAGTATTACGGTTGATCATCCCGTGGCCTAGTACGGACTGTCCAATACCGTGGACGCGGCTATTCGAATAGATTCTTACACTCTGCAGAGGTTGCGCACTTTACCCACACTATGGAGCTCCTGGCCTCTCGCTCCCATTCGGGTGGACCGGGGCTGCTCCAACAAAACCTGCCTGACCCGTCACTCTTCCACCGTACCACTGACAATCATACCCTCCCAGGGTCATGTCCTGGGTGGCCCCTGTGTCACCCCGTGACACCTGCCACCGTCGTGGCCAAACTAAACTGTCCCAAACGGGGACGCCAGCAAAATAACTCAACTGGGCTCACAGGATTATCGTCGTCTACCTGATCAGGGCAGCACGCACGCATAACCCTCCCTAGTTTGGTGGTATCGATAAAAGAGCACAAAGCCAGACAAAGTCAAGGCCGTCCCATACCGGCAAATGTGGCTGCACGGATAAGTCCGGATAGGTGACACTAGATCAACCAATTAGGTTTAGTGTTGACAAGCAATTAGCCAGTATGGGTATTTATCACAAATAACTTATCATGGCAGTAGCTAGGCATTCAAATAATTTACTATGATTTATCACATATTAAAATAATGCATGAAATTCAATTAAATAACCAACACTATTGAAATGCTTCATGCAATGGATGACACGGCTTGCCTTGCTATGTTGGGTTGTCCACAAACTCCTGGGCTTCAAATCCAAAGGAATTTCCCTCTGAAAATATTTTAAAAGTGCAAAGGAAAATGTCACATGTTACTGTTCTATTCACCGGAAATTCTGTGAACATGGGAAAAATACCAAATTTTTCCAGAAAATAGAGGAGCTCAAGACAAACCAGATGCAAAAAGAATCAATTGATTTGGACTTATGGATAAAAAGTTATGGCTGGTCAAAGTTCTGGTCAAAATCTGGAATTAAAACAGAAAATAGAAAATCCAGCAGCGGGCCACGTCGAAGGCGTATTTCGCCAGGGCGCCTCCACTTACCGCTTCGGTGTGCCGCTGACGAATGGGCCCCGCTGTCAGATTTAAACAGGAGAGAGAGAGAACAGAGAGATGCGGGGCTCCGGCGACGGTCGCCGGCGATACAGACGGCGGCGCGGTCCGGCGACTACGGGAATGGATAGAGCGCATCGAGACGAACACGCACGTACCAGTAGCGCGACGAGAGATGGCCGGACGGCGTCGTCCCCTTCCTCTCCTGCGGCGGCGGCGCTCGGGTGTCGTCGGAGACGGCGATTCCGGCGGAGATTCGGTCAGGCAAGAGGTCGAGCATGGTCAGTGGAGTGAGCTGAGCTCGATGGTGCAGTCGGTGGAGTCCGGGGAGGAGTAGAACGGCGAGGTGGCTGGGCTCGGGTGGCGGCAGATCTCCGGTGAGCGGCGAGGCCAGAGGGCCTCTCGGCCGTGGCTCGATGCTTGGGAGCTCGATTAGTAGTAGGAGGAGTGAGGTGAGGAGCTCGGGAGAGGCCGGGAAGGCCTATTTATAGGAGGGGGAGGAGCTCTCTGGAAACGGCGGGGCTCGGGACACGTCGCCGGCGCCAGGACGCCGCGCTGGCTGGCGGGGAGCGGGCGACGGGATAGGAGAGGGCAGAGGAGTAATGGCGCTGGTGGCGGCTAGCGGAGGAAGAAGACGAGCGGCAGAGCCACTGTGGCCGCACGGGCGCCACAGTGCTCGCACGTGTGGCGGCCGGCGAGGGCTTCTCCGGCGAGGGGAAGGGTCCAGGGTGGCCAGGTGGACGTAGGGGAGTTAGTCGGCGCACTGGGACAAGGTGGGATCGTGCGAGGCAGTCGGACGTGACTCCACAGACACGGGCGCGTTGCAGAGCGCGCGCATTAGCATGCCAATGCCGTGCTCACCACGGGCATTGGTATCTAGAGGCCACGAAAGCCTGGCGTTTCTTGTCCAGCACGTCGACCCTCGATCACTTAGCCCCCCTGTGCCTCTGGTTCAACTAGATTCACTCTGATGCGAAGTGTAGCTTCAACTACAGTTTCTGACAGAAAACTTGAGAGGGATCTAGAGGAGAGGTGAGCTGGAGATGGAGCCAATGGAGATGTCTGGGGTGATCTATCGTGGAAGGACTCCAAGCTGGCCAAGTTTGAGGAAATTTTATCAAAGTTTGGATATAGTTCATGTACAAGTGTGGTTACTGGAACAGAAGCTAGATGAGCTTGTAGCACTCATCTGGCTGATTTGCTAGAGCTGAAAATTGGTGTGGGAGGTTCATTTGGTGGATAGAAGATGCCATAAAAATTTCAGCTCAATTGGATACCTCTAGCTGGTACTTCCTTCACAGAGGTTCCAATTGGACAGAAACTTGGCAGAATATTGCTGATGAAAATTTGTACTGGACAGGATGATGTTTTTGGATATTGTGGCAAGATAGGTTCCCTAGTATCTCAGGGAATTATTTGGGAATTTTCTGAGTTGGGAAAATATGAGTTGCTTCACAAAGGGCCAGTACTGTCCAGAAGACAAATGGAGTTTTCTGGACAAAATTTTGTACTGGACCATGAAATGTTTTTGAAGATTGTGGGAGTAGATGATGACAAGAAGGTGTGGGATTAATTTGGGATTTTTCTGATCACCAGAACTATAGGTTGCTTTGTAACCCATAGTGATGACAGATTTTCCCAAATGGGGAAAATGAATATTTGGGAAAGATGAAGAATTAGAATTTGATCCAGAAGGTGAGTGACAAGATTTTGGCAAGATGTTGAGGGCTTTGGATCACTGACAGAGATTCATAAGTCCAAAGTCAACTGAAAAGGTTCAAAATCCAACCAAATTGCAAATAAAGCCAGAAAGATTTCGAAAAGAAAAAGTTGCCAAAAACCAGGGTGTCACAAACCTACCCCCCTTAGAATGAATCTCGTCCTCGAGATTCAGTTGCTCAGGGAACAAGTGCGGATATGCTGATCTCAGAAAATCCTCTCTTTCCTAGGTAGCCTCTTTCTCAGTATGATGATCCCACAATACCTTATAAAATTTGATTGTCTTACTCCTGGTAGTTCTTTCCATCTCATCCAAAATTCTAACAGGTTTTTCCTCACAGGTCAGGTCTTTGGTCAACTCTAGCTCACTCATATCTGCCTGTTTGATCGGAGGTGCAATGCACTTTCTCAGTTGTGATATGTGGAAAACATCGTGAACGTCAGCCAACTCTGGTGGTAACTTTAGCTGATATGCCACTCTGCCTCTTCTAGCCATGACTGGAAAGGGACCGATATATCTCAGTGCAAGCTTTCCTCGGGTATGAAACCTCTTTATTCCTTTCATGGGGGTAACTCGGAGATAGGCATATTCTCCGGGCTCAAAAGTTACTTCCTGATGCTTGGGGTCATAGTAGCTCTTTTGTCGGGACTTGGCTGCTCGAAGACGTTCCTAAATATCCTTTACTTGCTTCTCAGCCTCGAGCATTAAATCTGTGCCGAAGATACGGCTGTCTCCTGTCTGAAACCAATTTAAAGGAGTGCGACATTTCCGTCCATACAGGACTTCGAATGGTGACATCTTGAGACTTGACTGATAACTGTTATTGTAAGAAAATTCTGCATAGGGTAGACTATCCTCCCATTTGGATCCGTAGGTGAGAGCACAGGACCGAAGCATATCTTCCAGAATCTGATTCACACGTTCGGTCTGTCCATTTGTCTGTGGATGATATGCCGTACTATGCTTTAGCACAGTTTCCAGGGCTTGGTGCAGTCGCAGCCAAAATGTTGAAGTGAATAAGGAGCCTCTATCTGACGTGATAGACTTGGGTACTCCATGAAGGCTGACTATCCGAGACATGTAGAGCTGTGCCAGTTGGTAAGCGTTGAAAGTGGTCTTTACCGGAAGGAAGTGAGCTACTTTCGTAAGTATGTCCACGATGACCCAGATAGCATCATGGCCTCTTGTTGACTTGGGTAGTCCAACAATGAATTCCATGCATATGTCATCCCATTTCCACTGGGGAACTGGTAGTGGTTGTAGTAGCCCAGCGGGTTTCTGGTGTTCAGCCTTGACTCTGTTGCAGATGTCACAACAGGCAACATAGTATGCAATGTCTCTTCGCATTCCTGGCCACCAAAAGGTTTCTCGCAAGTCCTGGTACATTTTTGTTCCTCCCGGATGGATAGAATATGCAGATTCATGTGCCTCTCTGAGTATTTTCTGCCTCAGGCTATCTTGATCAGGCACACATATTCGGTTCTCAAACCATACAGTGCCCTGGTCATCAATTCGGAAGGACTTGGCTTTTCCTTGCGGAATGCGCTCCTTGATCTCTTGTATATCCTTGTCTGATTTCTGAGCTGCCTTAGTTTCTTCCACAAGTGTTGGAGTAATTTCCATTGTATCCGGGTTGATTGGGCCGCATAACACCATATTCAGCTTGGCAAACTCTTCCTGCAGCCTCGGATGCATTCCTTCCATTAGTGCATTTAGGGTACCTTGCTTTCTGCTGAGGGCATCGGCAACCACATTGGCTTTTCCCGGATGATAATTAATTCCAATATCATAGTCCTTGACCAACTCAAGCCATCTTCGCTGCCTGAGATTGAGATCAGGTTGAGTGAAAATATACTTGAGACTCTTGTGGTCCGTGTATATTTCACACCGCTGTCCAATGAGATAATGCCTCCAAATTTTTAATGCATGAATCACGGCTGCCAATTCCAAATCATGAGTAGGATAGTTCTCTTCATGAGGTCGCAACTGTCTGGATGCATATGCCACAACCTTTCCTTCTTGCATGAGAACGCAGCCGATTCCACGCCTGGAAGCATCGCAATATATATCAAAGCTTTTGTGAATATCCGAAAGAACTAGGACAGGGGCTGTAGTTAGCCTCGTTTTTAATTCCATGAAGCTGCTATCACATTCTTCCCTCCAGGCAAACTTGTGGTTCTTCTTCAGCAATTCTGTCAGTGGCTTGGCTATTTTTGAGAAGCCTTCAATGAAGCGACGGTAGTAGCCTGCCAATCCTAGAAAACTGCGGACTTCGGTTATTGTGGCTGGTGTCTTCCAGTTTAATACAGCAGTCACTTTGCTGGGGTCGACAGCCACACCTTGTTCTGACAGAACATGTCCCAGAAAGCCCACCTCTCTTAGCCAAAATTCACATTTGCTGAACTTGGCGTACAAGCGATGGGTCCTTAGTCTTTCCAGGACAGCACGGAGGTGTTGCGTGTGCTCCTCTTCATCTTTGGAGTAGATGAGAATATCATCAATGAATACTATCACAAATTTGTCCAAGAAGTCCATGAAGACCTTGTACATCATGCTCATGAAATAGGCTGGAGCATTTGTCAGCCCAAATGACATGACTGTGAATTCATACAGGCCGTATCTTGTAGTAAAGGTTGTCTTGGGGATATCCTCTTTTCTGATTTTTAGCTGATGATACCCCATTCGAAGGTCAATCTTGGAAAATACCCGGGCTCCGTTCAACTGGTCGAACAAGTCGTCAATGCGAGGGAGCGGATATTTATTTCCCCTTTTCTTTTTGTGTTTACCATTCAATTCCTTTACATTTAGGGTTTTCATTTTTATTTTATGCTTTTCATTCAACTCGACGCTAGCTACTACATATAGCAATGAAGGAACCATTACACAACATCGTCATGATCAATATATAGAGAGAAGTGACCTCTCTTTCTCGGTGCTTGGTCGAACAACAAGTTTTCGTATATCTATTCGACGCTACTACATATAGTACACGTTCATGCATATATACAATATAACATCTCTTACGATCCCTAATATCTAATTACCACAATCGCTTTGCAAATCCCGATGGTATTCTCCGTCTGTAGGTATGACATGCTCAACAAAGAATCCCGCCAATTCCTCTTGAATTGCTCGTATGCGATCAGTTGGTAGGAGTTGGTCCCGCTTCCGCCATATATATATATATATATATATATATATATATATATATATATATATATATATATATATATATATATATATATATATATATATATATATATATATATATATATATATATGAATGAAACTCAACACAATTGATGGTAATAAAATAAAAATGTGAATATTGTTTACGTACTTCAAATTGTTCTTCAGATCTGCCCCGCTCAGAGATCTTGTGGCGAATGAACTCGCAAACGTAGTATCCACATAAATTATTCCCGGGTTCCTGCCACAAGCACTTTACGAGAATAGAGTTCAATCAAAATGATAATCAAGCATGATAATGGTATTGAAACTAGAATCAATGAGAGATGCGCGGAACTAGCTAGTAGTACTTACTAATTTGGGGCGTGAAAATCGCAGCTCCTTTTTCCATTCACCCCTAACCTGGTTGGTGAACTTTTTCCAAACCCTGCTCGGCAAAGAAAATGATTACTTGATATCAGGAAATGAACGAAAGTTGCCGATATGGTGCGATAATGATTGAACTTACTTCTGGAGCATTTGACTCATGTCCGCCCACTCCTTAGGCTCTTTACGTCTCGAGTCCAAGACATTTACTACTCCCGCGTCAAGCTGAATGGCTAGCAGAATATAGTGGAACCTGCGCACGCATAACTCATCAATTACACTTAACCTCGAGTAAGCGAAACAGAATGTGCACAAGACAGTAACACTCACTGGAAGTTGTAAGGAAATAGTATTTCCCTTTTGTTTTGTTGTCCAAGTAATGCCTTTAGCAAGTTTTCCTCCGTATCATTGGGGTTTTTTTGTATCGTATATTCATTTACGGTATTTGGGTTAATGAACCCAATGTCATAGATTTTTCCTATGCATTCTCGGACCTTCAATCTGCATAATATAGTGTGAGGATAATTATACATGCAATGAACGAGCTGAGCTAGAGACTTAATTATAGAAAAAATACTTACAGACAATAGCAACTGACGATAGTTTTGTCGAGGGCGTCTTGATTGTATAACTGAAATAATTCTTCAAATTCAATGTACAACGCCTCGACTCCATTGAAGTAGTGCTCATCTTTAATTCCCACGTAGATACTGTCGGTCCCTTCCTTGCAGGCTTTCAAGTACCAGTCATGCAATGTTCGCATCATCGTTGATAGACGCGGGAGCTGCTCAGGTCTGACGAGAGGCTTCCCGTGCTCGTATCTAAAGGCTACCTCAGCCATGTCGAACTGTACCTCATCGCCTAAGTAATCACGAAGAGTGTAACCAGGATGAGCGGCCGCTACCCCCGGATCATTAGCGATATCGGGAAACACCTTGAGCGGGGGGCACGATTGTTTTTCATGTTCGCTGAGCTGGGGAATTGTTTTCCCACTTCTTGCAGCACTGCTAGTACTTCACGACCTTTTCGCTTCATGAAATGTCTTTACAATACAGCGGTCAGAGTGTGAGAGCAGCGGAGGAGGTGGTGGTCGCTTAAGGGCATCCAGACAGCGCTTCGCTTTTACCGGATCTATTTTCTCCTTTGGATCTGGACGTTTCGGTGCAAGCTGGCGTTTCACATCGGCAGCCATGATCTCGTTGTTTTCCTCCTCACTCATGTCGTATGGTAACTTGGGAGGAGCCTTCTTGACGCTTGGACCTGCTCTGGATTTCTTCGTTGTTGTACTGCTAGCCGCCAGAGCGACGGCGGGTCTCTTCCGCCGTTGCTGAGGCGGCGGAGGAGGCGGAGTTAGCTGACGCGGCGGAGGAGGCGGAGTCCGCTGACGCGGCGGAGACAGCTGAGGCGGCGGAGGATTCTGCTAAGGGGCCTCCTCCGGCGGAGTCCGCTGACGCGGCGGAGACAGCTGAGGTGGCGGAGTGTGCTGACGCGGCAGAGACGACTGAGGCAGCGGAGATAGAGCTGGACTGTGAGGAGTCTGCTGAGGGGCCTCCTCCGGCTGAGTCTGCTGACACGGCGTCCATTGTGGAAGCACGATGTTTTCCTTTCTCCATAGAATGGTAGTCCTTACGGCATCTACCAGACGAGTCTCCCCTTCACCTGTAGGGTACTCAAGCTCCAGCCCCTCGAATCCGTTGGTAACTTCATCCACCCCGACAATAGCAAAGCCATCTGGAATCGGATTGCAATGGAAAGTTCCATCAGGTCTAGGAGGTAAGACATAGCCAACCGCCACCTTCAAGGTTAGGTTGATGCATTTCGCCATTAGCTCACAATGTTCCCTCTCCGTGATATAATCCACGGGGTAGCGAGGAGCCGTGATATCAGGCCGAACGAGCTCCGTGGAAGCCACGCTGCTTTTCCGCTGAGATGGTGGGGTAGCTTCGTGGGCAGTATCGAATGAAGGATCTTCGTGCTGCTGAGATGGTGGGTCGGTAGCTCGCTGACTGGTAAGTGCCTCTATTTTCTTCTCCTGCAACGCTAATCTTTGTTCTACATTATGCATCCGGTCTGCTTCCTCTTTCTTCTTTCTCCCTCGGCTTCTATAACCAGTGTTGTCGGGAAACCCATGCACCCACGGAACGGAGCCTGCTGTGCCTCGTGTTCATCCAAGGTGTTCAGGATTCCCAAGGGCGCGTGACAGCACGTCCTTCTCTCTGTCGGGATGGAACCTCCCTTCCTGCACGTCCTTGATTGCTTCCTAAATCTTTGTGACGGGTGTTTCAAGTTGTTCTTTCGTGTAAACACACTTCCCTGTTTCTGGGTCCAAAGTTCCCCCATGCCCGAAGAACCAAGTCCTTGCCCGTTCGGGCCAGTTCGATGTCGCTGGTTGGATCCCTTTAGCAAGCAGGTCATTCTCAGCTTTGTCCCACGTAGGCCGGGCAACCTTGTAGCCACCTGACCCCGTAACATGGTGATACTGCTTCTTTGCATCATTTAGCTTATTTGTCTATGACCTGTTCTTAGCTTTCTCCGATTTCTTGTACGCCACAAATGCGGGCCAGTGATCTTTTATCTTCGCATATTGACCGGTGAATTCTGGAGTCTCGTCTTTCTCGACAAACTGTTCGTTCAATCTTTTCTTCCAGTTCTTGAATTGTTCTGCCATCTTCTTAAGAGCCCATTTTTTGACTTTTCGCTGTATAACTGGGTTATTTGGATCCTCCTCTGGCGGTAGGCTGAAGTTTATCATGAGTGAGTTCCAAAGCTGATCTTTGCATCTATCGTCGACATAAGAAACTCCATCGTCCTTCTTCTTATTCCATTCTTGGATGCTGATCGGGACGCTGTCCCTAACAACAACTCCGCACTGATGTATAAATCGGTCTTGGGTCCGCTTGGGAACAGTCGGTTTGCCATCTGGATCGACTTCTTCGATCGTGAACCTTTCATTCTCGCCAACCTTTTCTTCGGGCCTCGTCTCCTTATAGAAGTTTGGCTCGATCCGGAGGGCTAAAAGAAGAAAGAAGTGTTAATATATGTACATACAAAACAATTAATGCATTTAGTCAGCAGAGGCTTAATTAATATATATACCTCGCCGGACTTTGCAACAGTTAAGGCTCCAACACTGGCGGAGCCGTCATCTTCTCTTCCCTCACCATCGGAGTCGTTGAGAAACTGTGAGGTCATGATATCATCATCTCCGTCGCGGATTATTTCCTCCAACGCCTCTTCTTGTTCTAAGTCTCTGTCGTGTTCCATAGTTTCTGCAAATATTACAACATGGCAATATACAACCATGAGAGATGGATTAGTGGCAAACATAGACCTAATCACAACAAGGAATCATATGCATATGAGCAATGGGTTAGTGGATTATTGGGGTTATGTTTTAATGACCCCCTCCCCCCTCATGTCGAAGTTATACCGAAATTATCGGGGTTATGTTTTAACGACCCCCTCCCCCCTCATGTCGAAGTCAATGAACAACATGAAAATTTGTAAGTGATTGCTAAACTTTTATGCTTCATTTATATGAAGATCAATTATCCAATATAACTATGTTCGCGATATGAAGCATTGGACATTATCTAGAATCATATCTGATGAGTCGTCCTATATCTTTCGGGAGAGGATACTTTGCGGACCGCCTCTCTCATGCCTGTCCGACGTGCAAATCAGGTTTTCATATGCCTCAAAATCAAAGGGAAATCTCCTCTCACAACTCTCCGCAGTGCCCAACAATCTGAAATCATTCACTAATATTGATGTTGGACTCGACTAAATATGCACTCCAAAGTCCAATCAACTATATAAGCCCGCGGTGATCAAACACATACATGTTACAAAAATTTCTATGTTCACCAAAGACTTTGGGTTCCACAGTTCAAAAATTTCAAATTTCCTTCAATTCAAATTTGGACTAGAAACAAACTCTCTGATACAAACTCAATTTTTATAGCTCCAAAAATTCTAAAACTTTGCCAAATTCTCTTATATACATCAACACCTCACCACAAAAATTCCTAAAAATTCCTAAAATGCCTAGACCTCTCTGTCATTTCATCATATAGGTTGTGTGCACACTGTTCACTGTCGAAAAATTCAGTTATCTGAATTTGGTTCAGAGAGAGGGGTCAGCGTCGGCCAGCAGCGCGGGCGGCGTCAGGGTCGGCGTCGGCGTCGGGGTCGGCCAGCAACGCGGGCGGCCGGCATCGGGGTCGGCGGTGTCGGCGTCGGCGCCCAGCAGGGTGGGGGGGGAATAGGAGGAGGGGGAGGGGATCGGGCCGGCGCTCACAGCGAGGAGGCGTCGGCGACGGCGTCGGGGCAGGGCTCGGGGACGGCGTCGGGGGCGGCGACGAGGAGCGGGCTCGGGGAGGAGGGCGAGGAGGTCCGGCGATGAGGAGGGCGGGGAGGTCCGGCGACGAGGAGCGAGCTCGGGGACGGCTCGGAGGCGACGGCGAGGTCCGGCAGCCTGGCGGTATCGAGGTGGTCTTCGGCGTCGGGGGAGAGGGAGATCGAAATGTGCAAATGGTGTTTGGAAAATTTTCTAAGTGCTGCTTATATACACAGAGTTTTAGTCCCGGTTGGTGGCTCCAACCGGGACTAAAGGCCCCCCTTTAGTCCCGGTGCGAGGTACCAACCGGGACTAAAGCTCGTTTTCAGCAGCCCAAAGGGCGGGAAACCCAGGCCTTTAGTCCCGGTTGGTGGCTGAGACCGGGACTAAAGGGGGGTCTAGCCACCAACCGGGACTGAAGGGTGGCACAGCCGTGGGGTGGTGAAAGTTTAGTCCCACCTTGCCAAGCGAGAGGAGATGGCACCGGTTTATATACGCGACTGCGATCTCTCTCCCAAGCTCCTCTCTAAAGCAGGCAGTTAATTGCCTAACCTCTGCCCTGTTGGGCCTACTAGCCCCGCGGGCCTGCATCCTGGCCCATATATAGTTGGGTTTCTAGTCGTATGCAGGCCGTCGTGTCTGCTAGTAGGCGGGTATTTTTTTTATTTTTATGTTATTTTTTGCATATGTTATGTTTTTTTATTTTTTATGTTATTTTTTTGCATATGTTACGTCAATTTTAATATTCTTTCATAACCACTATAAAATATATGGCACATGTTATGTCTTTTTATTTTTTATGTTATTTTTTATGTTATGGCAATTTTTATTTTTTGCTAATTTTGGCATATGTTATGTCTTTTTATTTTTTATGTTATTTTTTTTGTTATGGCAATTTTAATTTTTTGCATATGTTATGTTTTTTATTTTTTATGTTATTTTTTGCATATGTTATGTCAATTTTATTTTTTATTTTTTATGTTATTTTTTGCATATGTTATGTCAATTTTATAGAGGAGCGGGCTTGAGGTAAAGTCGGAGGTATGTACCTCATTTTTATATAATTTTAAGTTAATATTATTTTGATCATAACTAGAGTTTTATAAAGGCTTTTTAGTTGATTCTTTTTGCTATTGAAGAATATTATAGTTCTGTTTTATTTGATCATAACTAGAATTTTATATAACTTTATTCTTTGACACATCAGGTGGTGGTTTGTCAATATGTTTTTGAAAATATTGAGCAACCAACCGGTGCTCAGAAGACATTCATATTTTGTTTGGACATAATTGCATTGATTAACTCCTCTGTATAATTAAAATACTAAAAGGATATGAATAATTAAAATTTCATAACTTAATACATAATTATTCTAAAATCACGTTTCAAATGCCAAAATGCCCTAGCTAGCTCTTACAAAGATTCCCTCCGGTTTGTCCGAAGTGGCACTTTCCAGCTATAAGTCCGGAAACTCACACTAGAGAGAAAGTGATGGCGGTGAAGCCGGTCACATCCCAGAGTGGGATCTTGGGGAATAAAACTATTTCTTCGCGTGTGTCCCTTGTTTATTGCGCCGTAACCATGGATAATCTTCATCATTTAACAGGATGCTTGGGTCAGTCTTCACTCTAAAGGGAGAAATTTCATGAAACTTTTCATAATATTCTAACATGTCTGTCTTGTCCTCCACTCCCACGATGTTTCTTTTCCCTGAAAGAACTATGTGGCGCTTTGGCTCATCGTATGATGTATTCGCTTCCTTATCTTTTCTTTTTCTCGGTTTGGTAGATATGTCCTTCACATAGAAAACCTGCGCCACATCATTGGCTAGGACGAATGGTTCGTCTGTGTACCCAAGATTGTTGAGATCCACTGTTGTCATTCCGTACTGCGGGTCTACCTGTACCCCGCCTCCTGACAGATTGACCCATTTGCACCGAAACAAAGGGACCTTAAAATCACGTCCATAGTCAAGTTCCCATATGTCCTCTATGTAACCATAATATGCGTCCTTTGCCCTATTGGTGTTTGCTGCATCAAAGCGGACACCACTGTTTTGGTTGGTGCTATTTTTATCTTGGGCGATCGTGTAAAATGTATTCCCATTTATCTCGTACCCTTGGAAAGTCAATACAGTCAAAGATGGTGTCCTGGCCAACAAGTACAGCTCATCTCCAACAGTGGTGTTACCCATGAGATGTGTTTGCAACCAACCGCCGAAAGTCCTCATGTGTTCACGTGTAATCCAGTCATCAGACTGCTCCGGGTGTTTGGAGCGTAGAATATTCTTGTGTTCATTGATATACGGGGCCACCAAGGTAGAATTCTGTAGAACTGTGTAGTGTGCTTGCGCCCAAGAATGCCCGTCCCTACATATTATTGAGTTCGGTCCAAGCGTGCCTTTTCCACCCAGTCTCGCCTCATGCCGCGATTCAGGAACACCAATCGGCTTAAGGTCAGGAATAAAGTCAACACAAAACTCAATGGCCTCCTCTGTTTGATGGCCCGTGGAGATGCTTCCTTCTGGCCTAGCACGGTTACAAACATATTTCTTTAAGACTCCCATGAACCTCTCAAAGGGGAACATATTGTGTAGAAATACAGGACCCAGAATTGCAATCTCGTCGACTAGGTGAACTAGGATGTGCGTCATAATATTGAAAAAGGATGGTGGGAACACCAACTCGAAACTGATAAGACATTGGACCAAATCATTCTGTAACCTTGGTAGGATTTCTGGATCGATTACCTTCTGAGAAATTGAATTGAGGAATTCACATAGCTTCACAATGGCTAATCGAACATTTTCTGGTAGAAGCCCCCTCAATGCAACCGGAAGCAGTTGCGTCATAATCACGTGGCAGTCATGAGACTTTAGGTTCTGGAATTTTTTCTCTGCCATATTTATCATTCCCTTTATATTCGACGAGAAGCTAGACGGGACCTTGATACTGAGCAGGCATTCAAAAAAGATTTCCTTCTCTGCTTTGGTAAGAGCGTAGCTGGCAGGACCTTCATATTGCTTTGGATGCATGCCGTCTTTTTCGTTCATACGTTGCTGGTCCTCCCGTGCCTCCGGTGTATCTTTGGTCTTCCCATACACGCCCAAGAAGCCTAGCAGGTTCACGCAAAGATTCTTCGTCACGTGCACCACGTCGATTGCAGAGCGGACCTCTAGGTCTTTCCAATAGGGTAGGTCCCAAAATATAGATTTCTTCTTCCACATGGGTGCGTGTCCGTCAGCGTCATTCGGAACAGATTGTCCGCCAGGACCCTTTCCAAAGATTACTTGTAAATCCTTGACCATATCAAGCATATCATCACCAGTATGGAGGACAGGCTTCTTCCGGTAATCTGCCTCACCTTTGAAATGCTTGCCTTTCTTTCTTAAGGCATGCTTGGTCGGAAGAAATCGACTATGTCCCAGGTACACATTCTTCTTACATTTATCCAAATATATACTTTCGGTCTCATCTAAACAGTGCGTGCATGCGTGGTATCCCTTGTTTGTCTGTCCTGAAAGGTTACTAAGAGCAGGCCAATCATTGATGGTTACAAACAACAACGCTCGTAGGTCAAATTCCTGCTATTTGTGCTCATCCCACACACGTACACCTTTTATGTCCCACAGCTGTAAAAGTCTTCAACTAATGGCCTTAGGTACATATCAATGTCGTTGCCGGGTTGCTTAGGGCCTTGGATGAGCACTGGCATCATAATGAACTTCCGCTTCATGCACAACCAAGGAGGAAGGTTATAGATACATAGAGTCACAGGCCAGGTGCTATGATTGCTGCTCTGCTCCCCAAAAGGATTAACGCCATCTGCACTTAAACCAAACCATAAGTTCCTTGCATCACCTGCAAAGTCCGGCCACTTTCTCTCGATTTTTCTCCACTGCGACCCATCAACGGGTACTCTCAACTTCCCGTCTTTCTTGCGGTCTTCTTTGTGCCATCGCAACAACTTGGCATGCTCTTTGTTTCTGAACAGACGTTTCAACCGTGTTATTATAGGAGCATACAACATCACCTTGGCAGGAACCCTCTTCCTGGGGTGCTCGCCCTCAACATCACCAGGGTCATCTCGTCTGATATTATACCGCAATGCACCGCATACCGGGCATGCATTCAAATTCTCGTACTCCTCACCGCGGTAGAGGATGCAGTCATTAGGGCATGCATGTATCTTCTGCACCTCTAATCCTAGAGGGCAGAGAACCTTCTTTGTTTCGTACGTACTGTCAGGCAATTCGTTATCCTTTGGAAGCTTTTTCTTCATTATTTTCAGTAGCTTCCCAAATCCCTTGTCAGATACACCATTCTCTGCCTTCCATTGCAGCAATTCCAGTGCGCTACCGAGCTTTGTGTTGCCATCTTCGCAATTTGGGTACAACCCTTTTTTGTGATCCTCTAACATGCGATCGAACTTCAACTTCTCCCTTTCACTTTCGCATCCTCTCTGTGCATCAACAATGACCCGGCGAAGATCATCATCGGGCACATCTGGTGCCTCTTGATCTTCAGCTTCCCCCGTTGCAGTATCACCGTATTCAGGGAACATATGATAGTTGGCAACATCCTCTTCTTCTTCATTGTCTTTCATCATAACCCCTCTTTCTCCGTGCTTGGTCCAAACATTATAGTGTGGCATGAAACCCTTCTTAAGCAGGTGGAAGTGAAGGGTTTTCGAGTCAGAGTAATCCTTCGTATTCTCACAGACAATACATGGACAATACATAAAACCATTCTGCTTGTTTGCCTCAGCCACATCGAGAAAATTATGCAGGCCCGTAATGTAGTCGGAGGTGCGTCGGTCACCGTACATCCATTGCCGGTTCATCTGCGTGCATTATATAATTAAGTATATCAAAAACCATTATAGAACATCATGAATAGAGAAATGACCAAATTAATACAAGTTCATCATCACATTAAAACCAAAGTACAGTAGTGATCAAATGTTATTACTGAAAAAATAAATACATAAAGTTCATACATAGTTCTCATAGAACAACATACAGCTCTCTAGAGCATCTAATTAAAACATACACTGAAACTGACATACAACTATGTAAAACATTTAAATGCAACAACAAATGCGATCAAAATCGCAACTAAGGTAACAATTGATCCAACAGCATAATGATACCAAGCCTCATTATCAATGGCATATTTTCTAATCTTCAAGCGCATTGCATCCATCTGGATCTTGTGTAGATCGACGACATCGGCAACATGCAACTCCAATTTCATCTTCTCTTCTTCAACTCTTTTCAATTTTTCTTTCAAATAATTGTTTTCTTTTTCAACTAAATTTAACCTCTCGACAAGAGGGTCGGTTGGAATTTCCGGTTCACATACCTCCTAGATAAAGACATCTATGTCAAATTGGTCGGCATAATTGTCATAAACACTAAATGAAACAAATAGTTATAAAAGATAATATACCACATCTGAATCATAGACCGGACGAGAGCCGACGGGGGCGGATACCAAAACCATGGCACTATATAATAACAAACAATAATACAAGTAAGAAAATTATACAAGTAGCTATATAAATCATACAAGTAAGAATTTTTTCTTAAAAAAAAAAGATAAGAACAAGAGGCTCACCACGGTGGTGCCGGCGACGAGATCGGCGCGGGCGATCGACGGCGGTGAGAACGGGGACGGGGACGGGACGGCACCCTACACATGTGCAAATTAAGAAGTTAATTTGAGCTCAAATTGTGCATCTAAATCAAATAAACTCACACATACACTCCTCCACTAAAACCCACAAACCACACTACTTTTAGAGCATTTGAAATGAGCTAAACTAGCAGTGAGAGATGAAAGGATGAAGTTGCTAACCTTTTTAGAACACTTGGATAGTTGGTGCACCGCCAAACCTAGACAAATCTTGGGGAAAATGGAGCTTGGAGGTCGAGCTTGGAGGAAGAACAGAGGAGAAAGCTTAAGTGTGGCTCCGGCATTTCATCGAACACCTCATGTGCATATATAGGCAAAAAACAGAGTAGCCCACACCTCCACCCTTCCACGGCCAAAAAACAGAGGAGATGGTGAGGGGGGGGCGTGGATATATATAGGCAAAACTTTAGTCCCGGTTTGTGTCTAAAACCGGGACTAATGGCCTACCCTTTAGTCCCAGTTGGTGTCGCAACCCCTTTAGTCCCGGTTGGTGGATGGAACCGGGACTAAAGGTCCCAGCTGAACCGGGACTGATGCCTGCCGAGACCCGGCCGGCGTCCTAGCCTCTCGAACCGGGACTGATGCTCCCATTAATCCCGGTTCGTAACATGACCGGGACTAATGCTCTGATCTGGCCAGAACCAAAGCTCTGTTTTCTACTAGTGACTGCCATGGCAACTCTGACTGCACAAGGAACGATGAAGCTCTAAACGACCCATCGGACATGCCGAAAAGACCGACAACCGAAGCATGTCGTGACTGCAGAAACTCGGTGTTGTCATCATCGTCAAACAACCGCCCTGCTATACAGATCCAGGGCGGCATCCACATCGAACATTGCACCGCCGGCTCCAACAATCGAGTCTGCTCCATGATAATGCCTTCAAGAAGGCTACTGGCAAGGAAGTCGCCGCCTTGATCCCTACATCACCGGTAGAAACCTTCAAACGGGTGGTAAGACAATATGCGATGGTAGTTTATCCCTGAAGAATCAACCTAGTCTATAGCCCATGGATATGGACGCCCACCTGCGTCCAACTTATGAGAAGCTACCAAACTTATCTCGAGAACTTCAAGGGAGTAAGAGATGTCTATGGTGTGTCGGTGGGAAAATTCGAGAGCACAAAACATGTACATATTGGGCACACCCAAAATTTGAAGCCAAGTGCCAACTATGCCGGTTAGGATTTAGTAAGTTGAACCTGTTGGACAGAAAGACAGCCGATTTCAACGAAGTTGAGTGTAAAGAAAATACAACAGGTCATAGTGTCAAGAGTCTCAATTTTTTTTCTGGCGAATAGTTTAGTACATACATGTAGCCCATTCATTTCTCGAAAATCCATACCAACTATGTCATGTCACCAACCATGCCAATCACACATGTCACCATCATTTTCGTTTTTTTTTTAACACACCATCATTTTCGTTTGCCATTACCGTATTTTAGTCCCTGGAACATATTCTTTGCGCACCTGAATCGGTAAACGTTGACGACGAGGGCCACGTACGTGGGGTGCCATGCATACCATGATACCAACCCTACCTGCATAATTAAGTCTGAACTGCACCAGACCCCATCCGCGCGCCCATCCGGCACCAACCCCATGTTCCGGGACACCTACTTATAGCTCTCGCCGCGCACGCTCTCGGCAACCAAGCAGCCGCTGCAACTACGACTACGACTACTTGCACTAGCAACACAACGCTCTGACTGAGCTGATAGCCTTCGCACCTGCCCGTTAACTGGTTGATCACCGCAGCAATGGCGTCCACCAACAGCTGGACTCACGAGATCGAGTCGTCGGTCGCGGCACCGCGCCTTTTCCGTGCCGGCGTCATGGACTGGCACACCCTGGCACCCAAGCTCGCGCCGCACATCGTCGTGAGCGCCCACCCCGTGGAGGGCGAAGGCGGCATCGGCAGCGTCAGGCAGTTCAATTTCACCTCAGGTACGTAAGCATCTCATACAATCCATCACGCATGTCACCTATAGTCTGGCAATCCGGCATGTATACATGTTCATGCGGCGGCATAACTGTTTGCTCTTGCAGCCATGCCCTTTACCCTCATGAAGGAGAGGCTCGAGTTCCTGGACGCGGAGAAGTGCGAGTGCAAGTCGACCCTTATCGAGGGCGGCGGCATTGGCACGGCGATCAAGACCGCAACGTCGCACATCAAGGTGAAGCCAGGGGCCAACGGCGGGAGCGTCGTGAAGGTGGACTCGACCTACAAGCTACTGCCGGGCGTGGAGGTGAAGGACGAGATCACAAGGGCCAAGGAGTCTGTCACCGCCATCTTCAAGGCCGCCGAGGCCTACCTTATTGCCAACCCCGACTACTACAAGGATACAACTAAATCAGTTGGGAGGGACAATACACATATAGTGTATATGATTATGATGTACCTAATTTGATGTTTGTGTCCCTTTTTCCCGATCTAATAAAGCTACACCAATCTCTACGCTATAGTAGTGATGCCGGGCGCCAGAGCACCGAGCAGAGTGTGGACATGAGAAGTTAAATAGTTAAGTATTTGTAACCGGTTCTGTTTTTCTTTCGAAAAGGAGAATAACCTAGCAATGCACAATCATCTTTATTAAATTATATTCAACAGAATCAGTCAGACAAGAACAAATACATAGATCGGGATTGCTAAATCTTTGTTGACTGAGACTTAACCAAGTCTCAGTCGATGCTATATTCGTGAGATCTTATGTGGAGATCTACACAACACGGTCAGGCGGCGACATAACACGGGATCGTTTGCTTTTGCAGCCATGCCCTTCGGCCTGATGAAGGAGAGGCTCAAATTCCTGGACGGGGAGAAGTGCGAGTGCAAGTCGACCCTCATTGAGGGCGGCGGCATCGGCACGGCGATCGTGACCGCAATGTCACACATCAAGGTGGAGCCGGCGGCCAATGGAGGGAGCGTCGTGAAGGTGGACCAGACGTACAAGCTGCTGCCGGGCGTGGAGGTGACGGACGAGATCACCAAGGCCAAGGACTCTGTCACGGCCATCTTCAAGGCCGCCGAGGCCTACCTCATCGCCAACCCCGAGGCCTACAACTGAATTAGTTGAGAGTGATCATATATGATTATGATGTCCCTAGTTTGATTTATGTGTGCTTTCTTTCCGATCTAATAAAGCTGCTCCAATCTCCGAGCTATAGTAGTGACGCCGAGCGCGAGAGCACCGAGCAGAGTGTGGACGTGAGAAGTTAAAAAGTTGACTATTTGTAACTACCAAAGGGTTCTGTTGTTTGATGATGTTGGTGCTTGCTTATGTGAAATACCTAAACACACTTATATATTTGGAATTGGAAGTTTATGTGTCAACCTCTTACATAACTCTTATTCTCCCTCCGTTGTATAATGTAGTGCGTATAGATTTTGAAAAGTCAAACCTCACAAACCTTGACCAAGTTTGTGGAGAAAAACAATTACATCTTCAATGCCAAATATATATCATTAGATTCATCATAAGATGTGGTTTCATATTTTACTAGCAAAAGAGCCCGTGCGTTGCAACGGGAGAAAGAAACATAATCTCCAATGGCCATGATCACATTTTTCTAAATCACCGAGATAAACTATTACTCTCATTTTCGTGAAATCGTGAACAATTTTTGAAAATCATGAATATTTTTTTAAACTTGTGAATATATTTGAAATCTTGAACACTTTTCAAATTCCTGAATATTTTTACAGATTTTTGAACATTTTCTAAAATCATGAACATTTTTTCAATTCATGAACATTTTATACTATCTACAAACATTTTTTCTAAAATTGTGAACGTTTTTAAAACATTTTTCTTGAATAGGCGAAAATTTCTAGAATCGGCGAACAATTTTTTGGAAATTGGTGGAACAATGTTTGAAATTCACGAACATTTTTTTTTTGATTTAACAAAAGCATCATCAATTAAACAAGAAAAGGGGCACAAACACATTGTGGGTCATAAACTAAAGTCGTATTAATAGAAATTCTAACTTCTTCCATTAACTGATTTCTGAAATCTGTTCTAAACAGATCTGCTGCTGTCAAGTACAAACAGAATCCATCTATGTAGGAGTGTACTGGATGCAGAGCAGCTACACTGTTTAGTCTCAGAAGGCAAAAATATTGAACATACTAACAGAAGTATAGCATCTATGAATCTAGATACCTTGCTTTCTATATAGTAATAGATTTAAGCAATGATGAATTGTGATATACCTTGCTTTCATCCATTCACCTAAGCTACTACTTGGCATGGCACAAACCTTTTTTACTTGTTGGCACTAACACAGATGAAAAGAGACTGAACCCATGTATAAAAGAAAACGTTTAGCAGAACAAAAATTCATAGTACTAAAGTGGAAAGGAGAGAAAATATGAAAGTATTGATTAAGCGAAACAACATGATGCATAGCTTTCATCCTTGATATTTAAAATATCCTTCATAAGTATCATCCACCACACAATACGCCATGGACAACTCCCCTATCAGCACTGTAAAAAAAAGACCGGCATAATCGCTAATTAAACATCTCTGAGAAAAAAATTAGAGCGAATGGAAATTAAACACAATAGAAAATTATATTTTATTAAGGCTATTGATTCTTTATGCAGCTATTGAGAAGTAGTGTACTGTATTGTCTAACTCCACGGATTAACCTTTTTGTTAATATTAAGTCCAATGTGAAGTGAACTGAATAGCAATAGTAGAACGGTGGTGGCACAGTGTTGACATGGAGTAAGGGATGTTTGCAGCCATATGAAAAAAAATCTGAAGATACACTATGAAAGGATCTAAAGGAGCACGGACAACCTGCGAACAGCAATGCGAGAAGATGCAGCAAGAAGAAAAGATGGATCTGAATCTGATAACTTGCACCGTGTAGCCAGTCTCTCAGAAAATCTAGATAGGTGCCTTCCTAACTAAATACGACTTAGAAAAAGAAGATTCACTAATGGAGGGAAAAAAATCACTGTCTTGCGTGCTTGCATATTTGGTTCATTGGATCCAGGTGCTGCTCTTAAAACTGAGGATTTGCAAGCATGTAAGACCTTCTGCTCTCTGTACCACATTTTAAAGATATATATAAACTTGTGAAAAAATGTTCATCACATTTTTCCCTAGATGTTAGATAGATACTACAACCTAACAAATATTCATCGATCAATTGCAGTAGTTGATGTCTAGTATCATTTGTTTGAGTTAATCAAATTTGGAACTGAGAAGACATGCTGGGGTACCATTGTATCCGACACTTCCACATTCTATAGTTTCTCCTCAGTAAAAGTACATGTTGCAGGACTCATGCAAGAAACTTAATAGTCAGTGCATTAGATTCACTATGTCAGAAAACAGAACATTGTTGTGCCAAAGCTCATTTTACTAAAAAAACAAAATAGCTTACATCCATATGTTATTTTTTCTCTTCGCCGTCGGAATCAGACTCCGCGAAGAGGGTTTCCAGCTGAGTTTGAGCATATGCTGGCGCAATAAACTTTGGGTCATTCTTTGCAGCATCAGTATATTTCAAAATTGCCTCTCTTGGATCTTCATCCATCCAGGTCTCCTTAATTAAACCACCTTCCTGTAAGAAATAAATTGAGAAAATTATGTGTCATCAACTAAAAGCAGGTATACTTTGGGAGGAAACACACTGGAGTACACAAATAACGAAAATTCACCATACATATAAAACATAAGGGATGATTAACGCGTATATTACCTTCATGAGATACTGTGTCAGCAAGCTGCCTTTTGTTGTGCCAATTTTACCACCAAACCCTGGACCACTAACAGGAGCTTCTGGTTTGTGCGATTTGAGGGGGTCTTTCATCATCTTCTCTCTGGCGTTTACGGCTTGGTTGATCTCTGAATAGAGGCAGTGCATGTGGGTTCTGTATTAAAGGTTGCACCTCATAATCATCAACAGATTTTTTCCTTGGTGCTCGTCCAACACATACAAGAGCTCCCCTCTGACTAACAGAAGGATCATACAAGATATGAGTCCCACCTTCCTTCTTGTCCCCAACTGTTGCGAACACCTACAGAAATAGTAGAGGTTCAAAAACTCAATAATATCCTAAAAACAGTATTCAGCACCAGCATATCCAAGTACTAATGAATAACCTGATTAATCCTTGGATGCCAGAGTGACCTTATCACGCTGTAATGTGGTGAAATTCCCACCCTTGATACAAGCTCTAGTTTCCTTCTATCAAAGAAGCAAAGTAGGCCTCCATTTCTGCCATCTTTCTCAACAGAGGTTCCTGTAAAAATAAGTTGCTCGTCTGAACTAAATGAAGCATTTGTCTCCGCATAGTTATTAGGCAGATCGTCGAACACTTTCAAAGGAGTCTTCATTTTCCTCAAATCCCATATCTACATAAAATTTCCAATGCAATACCATAATTAGAAATAATATATGCAGTATAAGGAAGAGAAGAGCAATGCTGCAGTTCTTATCATTATCATAGATTCACAAGATAACAGTAGACTCAAACAGCAAAAGTATCTAACTGAGTCTGATAACTGAACACGTTGCAGGTTGCTAGGTTGGAATCGATAAATTTGTACTAATCATGGCTAATGAACCACCCTTTACACCGTTTTTTAATCCAGCTCCCAGCAGCGGCTCTCCAAAAGCACAAAAGACATTTCCCCGTCCGCCGCGCCGACGGACGGATCGCCGCCAGATCCTGCCCAAATCCTAACGCGGCTACGCCGGCCTACAGCACCGGGAACCAGTCGCGGAGAGGACGACCGGAAGGGAGGAGGCGTGGTTGGTTACCTCGCCGAGTCGCTGGAGAGCTGCTCGCCTGCCTGGCTGCTTGGCTCCGTCCGTGCGGGAGAGGAGTCGTGTGGTGGGCATAGCGCGGTGATGGGGAGAGGAGAGGAGGGGAAGCGCGGCCGGCACGCGACAGGGACGAACCTGGGGCCGCCGGAGACGCGCCGGCGAAGCCCTGCCCGAAACCCTAGCCACGGGGGTGGGGTTGCGAGCGGGCGGTAGAGGACGGGATCGGAGAATCTAGCCGGAGGGGAGGGAGGAGCGGACCGTGGGGAGCTCGGGGGCGTGCTGCGCGGCGCTGAAGGTCGCCGGAAGCGGCCGGCGTGGGTGGTGGCGGCGGCGATCCTTCGTGGGCGAGAGGGAGAGGAGGCGAGCCCGTGCTCGCTCGTTCTGTGGTCGTTTTTTTTTCTCTTTAGAAATCTGATCGGACCGCGGGTTGAATACACCAAACGACAGGGTGTTTTGTGCAAAACCGAATCGTTTTCCGAGAATACCACTTAAAGAGGGACTGCGGATACAATTTCCGGAAAACTAAAGGGCCTTTTCGCAAAACGGCCGCAATGACGGACAACAAAAGCAATCGCCGCTTTATATTATTATTACTGGTACAAATGCCCGTGCGTTGCACCGGACGAAAAAAGAAGCACAACCCGCTTCATGTGCCATCGTGCACCATTTTTATATCCAACTTTACTAAACGTCAATGATAAGGTTAAACGTGCAAATTTTCTTATTTTTAATAAAAGTTAAAGTTTTCATTAAAATTGGAACACTTTTCTAAGAATAGTTACGTTTTTTATGAAATTGGAACATTTCTCTACAAAGAACATTTTCTAAACAGACATTGTTTTTGTCGTACATTTCTAAATCGAAGTATTTTTTAGTAAAAGTGTAACTTTTTTTTGTGAATTTTTAAGCTTTTTTAAAAGGTGCGAACATACTTTTTTGAAACAAAAATAGTGTGAACATATGTAAAGCTGTGAACATTTTTAAACTATATTTACTGTGTTAAGTTTTTTTACGGATAGTTTTTTAGGGCATTTTTTAGGGTTTTACGGATAGTTGGTTGTTTGGTTGGGAAGAGTTTTTTCTCTCTCTTTTTTAACTATTTCGGCTTGCCCTAAACAAAGCACTTCAAGGCCCAGACGCTCAGCCTCATCACGATCATACGCGCTCTGCTCGTCCATGACCCTCCGATACTGCGCCATCTCCGTCCGCATCGCCGCCTTCTCCTCCTGCAGCCTGCTGATCATGGCCATGGCTTGGCTGGCCGCCATCGCGGACGCGCTCCGCTCCTCCTCCAGCTCCCTCCATAGGAGCGCAATGGACCTGCAGTCTAACTCCACCCGCCGCTTCAGCTCATCAACCGTACTACGCTCTTCAACTTCAGTATGAAGCATGATGTCGTCTGAGACGCCCAAGTAGTTCCGCTGCAGGGAGAGCGCCCTGGTGCTTCAGAAATAAGCAATCATCTATGATAGACTGATTAACTGGTTTCATGTTTGTTATCTTACTCCGATGGAAAAAGTGTTTTCTGTTTTTGGTAAGGTAGCATTTGAACTAAAATGGGAGACTTCACAACATATTGAATGTGACTGGTATTTAATCTATCCCGGAGAACCGCACCTTGCAGGAAGAAAATCTCACTAAACCCTAAACATACATTGCTAAAGCAACTGAAGGGCCATCTTTCTCTCACTTGATAATCCGAAAAACAACTAATTTCAGACTGACTGAGATTCGTGTTGTGAGACTGTAAAAAGCCCCCAACTCAACACAAACCAAGAATTGAAGTACAGAAGGAACACAATGGCTGACAAATTAACCGCAATAATTCTCGGTTCATCGAGAGAACGGCTTTTGTTTCTAAGCTAAGAAGGGTCAGTTAGATTCATCGCCTGCTCTCTCGAGAGAATGTGCTCCAGTCGAACAGCTAACGGAATGATGACCAGACAATTGGATAAGATTCAAAAGTCCAGGCGACGGCGCATTCAGGCACAGATTCTCTGACACACAGAAGTCATGCATTCAGGCCAGACTGAGTAGTAAATTGATGAATGACAGTACAATTTCTTTTCATTTGCAACATCCAACACTAAACGATACAAATCAAATAGATTTAAGATTGGGTTGTGACTTGTGATCATCAATCAATAGGAGTAGAGTACGGTGCAGATCAACCAATGTATTTAGGTGCCACCGGAAATACAACTGTTCATAATGATTTACCTCAAACTTGAACAACCAAAAGCAAAGACCCTGATTCAACTTGTTTGGGCGTGCTCAAAAGCAGGGTTGCTGCCTGTAATAATCCAAAAAGACTAAAGTCTAAACCCCTGAATCATTGGACTACTTGGGTTTAATTTACTGATTAGTTAAATCTGCATGCCTTGCTCCACTGAATACACTTTTGTGATAGATAATCTAATAAAACCTATTTCCCCTGTTGCTGCTGCCATACTGCCACCACCTACATACGCAGTAATGCAGTAAAGATGAGGCTGGGGAAAGAAGTGAACCACCATTGGGAAGGACACATCAATGTATTGCAGTATTGCTGGATGTTGTTGGCGCCATTGATGATGCTTCCTGCGCTAGCGACCCATTCCCGTGGTTTGCTATGGAGCAAACCATAGTTTCCATGAGCCAGGGTTGACCAGGTTTGGGTCTCGGAGCGCCATTTCTGTCCGGCATTATCAGAAACGATTCATGAAGATACTCTATCGTAGGGTGAATATAGTAGCCTAATATTTGTGAGCACCGTCATCTAGTAAAACAGAAAAATGTGCGAGTAGTATCTGATTAGAAAGTTTTGGGATCTATTTGAAAAATTATATCAGATTTGAAGCAAATGCTAGAACTTTGTCTCTTCACAGGCTCATGTTTTGTAACTAATATGCAGCTAGAGAAATCAGCTACCACACTAATTTAAAACTCTAATTAGACAAAAGAATAAGAACAAGTGCTTCTACCACAATTGTACAGTATGCATATATGAACCTGCAAATGTGTGTTATAATTTAGGAGCAGTCAACACAGGCAATGCATATATATATCATGGAGCTTATTCTAGAAAGCACGTACTTCCTTTTAGGCATAAAAATAAACACCTGTTTGGCAAGAGCCGCAACAGGACATAGAGCAAAATAATTCCCATATGTTTTACAGATCGTAAGCTTCAATTGTAGCTTCAGAACAAAATTCCTATTCACTGAAATGCTCCAGCAAAAGAAATTCACTTGTTCAAAAACAAAAGAGTGAGCAAAGTACCGAACCCAACTTCAGAGGAAAATACAAGACCAAACCTAATGGTGCGTGTACATTGTAAATTGATATATGCATATAAAAGTAACACGCTTGAATATATTTAGCATGATTACTGCAATCCTAACTTTTTCATGGTTCCCAGCCTAGCAAATGAAAATAGCACTTCATCATATATTGGGTCTTCAACGGAATCAAATACATGCTCAGAGTGTTCCTGCGATTGATGGTTTTTGAACTCTGTTTCTGCTATTCTATAAGTTAGCCATGAACAAGGTTTGCTTTATGTGAAGGGACATAGTATTACACCATCTGCGAAATGTCAATAATTCTGGAAATAACAATAATAAGAGCACCACAACAGCAACTAAGCAAAACATGATGATATTGTGGAAATAAAATAATAAGAGCACTGCAACTGCTAGTAGAAACATGTTGCCGCCAACAAGAAAAAAGTAGAAAAGGGGCCTCTTAGAGAATCATGTTCAGGGAGTAAGTTATAACAAAGCTTCACTGTTTGATATTTGAAGACACAATTCTTGCTATTAGGCTTCCAATACTCAATTAATCATGTATTAATAACGTCAGTTACTATATTGGTGTACATATTGTCATGTAGATCAAAGACTTGTTAAATCTTGCGAAATTGCACTTGAATCCTATCACTTCAGAACCTAACATGTGTTCTACAATCCACACTAATGTCTACTCGTCCCTCATCTGGTGATCGATTGCAGATCCTATAACTTCCTTTGCTGTAAACTATGGCGGCAAGCAAAAGATTTATTCAGATTCATTGCCAATTATCTTCAACGATGGCACCAGTGACCTTGGAGTAGCAGGCTTTCATGTTAATACTGACAGGCAATGGAAATTTAGCCATGTGAGTTCTGATCCTTTTAGTGACTCTCCTGGGACCGTAAATACAACTCAAGCTATTCGGCCAGAAAATTCGGCCCTTTTGTGTCTGACTCGGTTCCTATAAAAAGGTAAAATGTTGCAACACAGTAATTGAACTAATTTGGAAAATTTCTGAAAGATGTCACTATGTCAGTTTATGCTTGGCCACGATCAGAAGCCAATAATGCTCAGATACTGCCTAAGAAAATATCTATACTTTCTTGTATCCATAACAATGATGATTATTGTATGATGCTAGACGGGGTTTGTGTTCTTCTGATGCTGCAAACTGAATGCGGATTTGCAAGGGCTACAGAAAGGACGGAAGATATGAGAAGCTTACCAACTTGGGGGCGTTCTTGAGTAGCTCAAGCTTGGCAGCCACGGTGATGGGAACCCTCATGGCCACCATCTTGATCCTCCAATAATCTAGGGATTAGGCGCCGAAGGGTTCATAACACTGTCCAAACTTCAAAAATCACGAAGGGTTGCGCCTATTAGCTGCTCAGAAAAAAATAACAATCAGTCTCTATCCCATGCAAAGTCCCATTACAAAATATAATTAGCCAATGTTCCAGTTAAGATCGATGGAGACACCACCAAAGCAGACTAAAACAATTACCAAGGGATGCCTAAAAATATCAATACCAGATCAATGATTTATTTACTTGATAATCCCGTGCTGCAGAACTTATAAGTTGTTCCTTGCTACAGCCGCACCGAGCCCCCGTCACACTGTTGCAATCCTTTTTTCCTCATCAGGCTCAACCACACCACTCAGTCCATGAACTGGGCAAGAAGAGTGCGTGAAGAGGCATCATTAGGCAATAAAAGGCGGCAACAAAGATTAACTAACAACGTGAATAGGAATATATAATGGTTAAAAGCGCCACCATTAGCTATATAGCAAAGAAGTTATTGAACAACCATATAAGGGGCAGTAGTAAACTCATAATTTGATCTTATGACAAAATTTATGAAGATATTAAGAAGACAATCAATATATAAATTAATTACTTGAGTCAAATGTGAGGAAAATCTGAACAAATAAGTGGTTAAGTGTACCTCTGAAAATATCAAGTAATGAGTGCATGTTATATGAATTAGAAGTGTACAGACGGTACTTCTCAAAGCATCCATGGTGCAGTCTGTTCTATGGGTAGAAGACAAAATCCAGTAGTACAACTATACATAGTATACATGACACTTTGGGGCTAGCAAATACTATCTATGTAAATTAATATAAGACATTTTTAGATCAGTCTGACAGTGTCAAAAAATGTCCTATATTAAGTTACAGAGGGAGTAGATCAATAGATCAAAATAAAAGGGAAGAACAGAAAACACATAAAAAGCCGATAATTGATTAACTACTACATGCAAATATCATAATCAGTAATTACATCGTCCTTGAACGCTCAATTATTACCTTTTGTATAGACTACTTGCCGACAGAAGATCAAGCCTGAAGAAGGACGACAGCATGGGCTGTACATCGAGTAACATAAATCGTAATATTGTTGCAGACCCGGCCATGTTCTAACTTTCAGAGTGCACTGACATCTGTGACTAATTCTGGCAGTTAGATGTGAACCAAAGTAAATTAAAATCTCAAATGGGAGACTACAGAACCTGAATTCACCAAATGACAAAGATATAAATCTAGAAGACGAAAATTAAGGAGGACATCAGAAGTAGCAGAGTTATGGAGCTTCTGGTTGAGGCCAAAGCATCAATAAATACTTGACTATCAGGATGTGACTACTTCAACATAAGAAAAAACATAGATGATATACTTGTGTCGTTGTGCAGCACTGGCCACCGAATGCCAGGTGATACTACTGCAAGAGCGCCTTGCATTACTAATAGTTTAACCCTCTCCTAGCTTTAATGCCCAGCATTGCACTAATAGAATGAATGATCGAATAGCTGGGAGTAGTCCGCTGAATTTTCTCCGATGATGGCAACCATCATATCTGCTTAAAAAGTGAATTGGGCGTCGGTTACAAATGATATAGAAGCTAAAAACGTAACAGAGATGTGAGTTTAACATAAATCACACACATAAACATATTCAAATCGGCCTTACTAAAATCTAGTAAAGGCAAAGTAAAAAACTAAACTAACAGAAATTATTTATTCTCTCACATTTACGATTTAGCAGCCAAAAAATTATATAGATTTGCTAAGGTTATATCCATTTGGGAGTATTAACAGAGCTGAAGTGTACAACCAAAAGTTATTAGAATATACAAATTATTACAATGATACCTTTTCTACAGGAACTATGTATGTTGCAGTAAAGGATAACCATGTGTGAACGGTGAAAATATTTCTAGTCTGACAATTTCATCGGCCTAGAAACAAAAAGAATTCAAGTTAATCAAGTGTTCTCATAAGAACCATCTGCCAACCAAAATATAACAACTTAAATTACCATCACTGGTCATCACCGGAGGCACGTGGAACACCACCAATAGCTTTCAACACCTAATTAAAAGGAAAAGCATTGCAATCGTCATGTTCTTAAAACCTTGAGAAGAAAAATATTACTCCTACCATTCTAAGACGTGCATATATTTTGGGATTAAATTTGACCATTAATTAATCAAATAACATATATGACTCACGTAAGTTCAAAATCATACTGTAGGATTGGAAACTTCTTTCAAAGATGAATTCCGTGATATGATTTTGATATTTGCTAAGTTGATGGTCAAACTTACTTCTTGAAATATGTCTACTCCTTATAAAATGGAACTGACAGAATAATATTTTTTAAAGCTGAAATAGAAGGCGTAGCAAATTACAGAAATTCGTAATAGAAAAACTGATGCGGGAACCATTTGCTGCCAGAATCTGTTTTTTTTTCTTGTTTGCAAACTTCTAAAGATTATATTGCATTTGATCAACACATAGCTAAAACTCCCACTATCAAATCCTTCGAAACGTAAAGCTACAATTGTAAATAAATCTGAGATCCAGGTCTTCGTGAACTATTTTCTAAAACATGTTAACTGAATATGTTTGTTAATGCAAGGGAGACAAAATAAATCTACAGGGCTTGTTCTTAGAGAAAGCATCACACCACACAGCCCATAAAATTGCAGGCAGAGAATGAAGTAACTGACAGGAGGAAGAGCAGATCTAGAGGGTGGGGGTACCTTGTGCGTGGGGGCGTCTTGGTGCTGGGTGAGAGGTAAAGAGGGGTAGATCTTGGCCTGCTCCTTCACCTCCTCTCCTCTGGCCGCTCAACCTGCTGCACCCATGGAAGCAAGGAACTGGAGGTGGCCTGCTGCTCCTGCCACGAACCAAATCGAACAAGCAAATAAAAAGGGGATTCGAGGGGAGAAGAAGAAATTGAAGAGGAGAGGAGAGGAGAGGAGAGGGGAAACGGACCTCGATGGTGTCCCGAGCAGGGGGGAGGGAAGCTCCATGGCCGCGGCCTTCCTCTCCTGGCGCACGCGTGACCAAACCCTAGCCACGAAGAGGGCTGCGGGTGGCCGCTGGAGGACGCCCGCCACGGATCTGGTTGGTGGGGACGACATAGCGGAGGGAGGCGCTCGTGGGAGGGTGGTCCGCGCCGCTGGCAGCCGCCGGAATCAGCCGGAGAAGGTGGCGGCGGCGAGGGCTCGCGTGAGGTGGGCTGGGTCGCGGCTGAGATGAAAGAGAGGCTCTCTCTCTCCACGGGGTTGTCGTCCTAAGCGCGGTTCCAGTTGACGAGTGGCTCGCACCTGCAACCGCAAGGATTTCGCGACGCCGCGCTGGATCCCTACGTCACCCGCGCCCATCGGCCGTCGCCCGGCTCCGGCGAGCTCCTGCGTAGGTCGCCGCGGATGCCCTAGATTCGCCCGGGAAGCCGTGCTTCGGCCTTCCTCGCCGTCACCGGAGACCCCTGGCCGTTGACCCAGCTCAAAGCAGAGCCAGCTCGAAGCCGAGCCGCCAGCGTGCCAGAGACCCCGCCGCCGACGGATCCGCGCAGTGAGGGGAGGAGGAGAAGGGGGGGGGAGGAGGAGGAGGGGCGGACGCTGCCGCGCAGCCGCTGCCGACGCTGCCCAGGTTTTTTTTTATAAAAAGACGAAACGTTTCTTTCCACTTAATTAAGGGACTGCGGGTTGAATACCAGAAAACATAAGGGCTTTTTTTGCAAAAACGCCACGACGTACGACCAGAAGTTATCCGTGGTTTATTATTACTAGCAAAAGAGCCCGTGCGTTGCAACGGGAGAGAAAATAACACACGCTCTTAACCCAATAACCATGACTCAAGACCCTGATAGGTTCACATCCTTTATTTTCACATGGCATCACATTTGTGTTGCCGACGGTGGCCTCAGTGCTCACACAACGAAAACGCGTTTGAATGTGGTCAGTCCTAAGGCGTCTCTCTCTCTCTCTCTCTCTCTCTCTCTCGCGCGCGCGCGCGCGCACGCACACTCGCTCGGAATAAGATGAGAAATATGTTGTTTTTCCCCGCGAGGTTTTTCAGAGGTGTGCATGCGTGGTTATCGATGTTTTCTTTCCTCTCAATCTGGTTTTAATGGGTGTTTATTTGCAATTCGGATCGCCGCCGGTACGAAAGAGAAATGAACCGTGCACTATAGATTAAGTGTGCAGCATAAATAATATTTTAGAAATATTTAATAGCTAAAAATAACATCATATTTAGCTCAAGGACCCCCTCCTTCAGTCTACGTCTTCAATTTCAACACGACATCCCACCCGTGACGTGACTTATCCTCCATCCCATCCTCGCCGACTATGGTTGTGGTGTTCATCTAATCACAATGTGTCTAGACGTGGTCAATCCCAAGGCGATGAGCTCAGCCACCTCATGGCACATCTGTCATTGAACAACGCCAGCGCAAGGGAGTCAATGTCGTGGAGATGAATCAATGTGTCAATAGTCTGGCGTTCTCCTTCGACTTTCAAGCCTTGCCGTCCACAGCAACCGCTCGAGCAGCTTCAAACTGCCGTTGACCACTACCTCCGCTGCATCAATAGTCATGATATGGATTCCTTGATTTGCCTAAGAGGTAATATAGATTCAGGCGTGGTTAGAACTTGGATGCTGAGAAATTCAAGTGTTGGAGACGGAGGGGCTCGGAGAGAAAAATGATTGGATCGTGACTCTATATTTGTTAGATTAATTGTCCTAGCGGAAATTCAGAGGAAGAAAATACAAAAATATCTAAATAATAGGCTAATTTGTACATAAAAAAAGATGTAGATTACCCAAGCCCACCATAGAGAAGGCAGATGAATTGCGTAGAAGCTCCTGTCCTGTAGGGGCGTGAGCGATGCTAGAGTAGCTGTCGCCGCTACCTGTAGAAGATGGGAGAGCAACGCTGAAGCAGACCAATGTTTTTTTTGTTTGCTTCATCAGCTATAGCGTCTCGATGCTAGAGAGGAACTTGCAGCCCCAGGAGCTAATGGAAACAGCTTGCTGGTGTTGAACAGATCAGAGTCATCCTACAGACGTAAATATTAGTAAAACAAAATTAATTTAATCATCGAGCATGCAAATTCGGTGCCATTGAATATGCTTATGTGCAACTGAAGTTACCGCAATGGCACAATACATGCTAACCTGCCATACATCCAGTACGGGGTGCATATCCCAGTGATCATGATGTCCATGGCCTAGGTACCGTAGTTGTGGCCATTGAGGGCGAATGCCTCAAATTTTCTTGCCATCGGTTACCTATATGGGTGAACCAGAGATAATTAATTTACGATCAGTAAATTAAAAACCATCATGGTTTTTATGTTGTAATGAATTTTGTAAAATTAATGAAAATTTCAATAAGTTGGCTTGAAGCCATTAGTGTGAACTTCAAATTGTTAAGCATGACACTTTGTAGATAATCTTCTAAAGAAAAATTTGGAGTAGATCTAGCAGTATTAGAGGAGTATAATCTGATGAAATTGGTAGATACTCATACTTCGAATGCCTTATGTCATGACTTAATAAAATATATGGGAGAGCACTTTGGCAATCATAATGTCAAAAATGACAAAATATAGGCTTAAACAATAAAGGTAGATAATTTGCAATGCAGTAGATCTACACTCTACCTCGTGATCCCAAAACATCAATTTGAAGAAATCACTTAGAATTTTGCATATCAATTCTTGCTCGTGTTAAGCCAAAAGGCTTAATAAGATGAATTGATTTTTATTTGTAAGAAATTGAAAATCTCAATTGCAAATAGTGGACGTAATTAATCTCAACATGTAGGAAACATGGAAATATATTACATCACACATGTTCTGAAATATAAGGTACTCTACAGAAATATAGTAATCTGTCTAAAACAGGAATAATACACTGCTAGAACTGTTGTTGGAATGCTAATCTGCTGGAAAGCTGAAATATACAAGCAATTTAAGCAAATAATGCAAATTGGCAGGAGCTGTCGGTGGCTCAACCGCATGCAAATATGCCACGTAGGGCAGCCGCCGCGGATGCCTTGGGCGGCCGTGCCACAGGGCCGCGGGAAGCCGCGCTAGTGGAGCCGCCGCGTCGCGCACCAAGCTTGAGCCGGCCGCTGATGCGTCGAGGGCTCGAGGCCTCCGTGCTGCTGCATGGCTGAGGGCAGCCAATGCGTGCGCTGCATCATCGCTGGGAGCAATGGCTCCGGCGGCTCTGAGGTGGCACAGCACAATATCAAGGCACCGCTCCCGGTCCGCAGATTCATGGGAGGCACAGCCATGGAGTGTGGTTTTACGTTGCCGCCTCTGTTTGTCCAGGGATTTGGTTGACGCGTTTGATTTCCGTTTATGGCTTCGATCAGGAGAACTATGCTTGGAATTGTGCTTGAGTGTTCTCTGAGTACCTCGAAATCTCATGTGATGTTTCATGTAATCTGGAATCGCTTGCATTTCTCTGTCAAGTCTCATGTGTGTTTGAATTCCAGCCCATCTCTCCTTTATTTCTCTGTCACGTAGGTCCTTACCCTTGGTTTATTAATTTCCAAGTCAGCTCCTTGATACCAACAAAGATCAAAGACGCATATAAATTAGGAGGATTGTGTGTAAGAAACCGAGGTGGGACTATTTAAACGCAACCAGTCGCTAGTTCGATTCCACATGGGAACTAATATTTTGACCTTGTATTGGGCTAGCAGCATGGTGGGTCAGCTGCGCTGGGCCACAACGCCGGCTAGGCGAGCCACCTGGGACGTTTGTAAAAGCGAGGCTTCGTTGGGCCGGCTGAGAGGCCGGATTAATTCGGTTCGGACTAGGAACGAAGGACAAAACGTAACGCTAGCGAACGACAATTTAGTACCAAGGTTCACCTTGGGTAGCTACGGACGAAATTTCTATGAGGGAAACGCAGGTGGACGGACGAAAACGGACGAAATTGGTGGTAAGAAGCAATAGCCCCTTTATTATTAGGTATAGATATATATATATATATATTATATTATTATTACTAGGACATATGCCCGTGCGTTGCAACGGGAAGGAAAAATAGGCGTGCATGTGCAAACTATACCTGGCCATGGGTAGCCCGGCCCAGACGGTCCGATCCGACCCGGCTCGAAAATCCCGGACCGGACCGGGCATAAACTTGCCATCGGGCGGGCTCGGGCCTGGAATTTGAGCCCAGTGGTCGGACCGGGCCGGGCTCGAGGATTACAGATTTTAAGCCGCGGTCGGGTCGGGCCGGTCGGACTTTTTCAGGCTCGGGCCCAATATCTAGGCCCGACGATAGGGTCGGGCCAAGCTCGGGCCGGTCGACAAAATGCGAGGTTACACATATTTTGCCCTTATATAGTTGTTGACCGAACACGCTCGGACTGAAATGATAAGTGTCTATGTTTTCTGTTCGTCACTGTCAGCACGTCCGTTCCATAAGTGTCTTGGACCATGCACACATTCGCCCATCTTTTTTCATGCACAATTCCTTCCATCCTTGGATTCCATAATAATTCCTCGTATCAATCCTCCCTTTAATAGGCCAGCAATTCCTTTTTATAATGGTGTAGAGACGTCATGCATTTCATTCCTTTTAATCATCCAATTTTCTTGCATCCCATAATAATCCTCAAATCTCTCCATCCTTTTATAGCCCGCAATTTCATTTCACAAGGCACGTATGCAACGTCATGCATCTTCTAGCCAGCTTGTTACCCTGGCTACTCGCGGACATATTTAAACGGATCTGATTAAATATACGGGGGCGAGGTGGGACTATTTTCTCTTTTTTGTTATTGCGCATATACGCTAGCCTCTGCCTCCGTCTCCCTCAATGAGACGGCCATCTCCCTGGAGTGCATGGGGCTGGAGCTGGACCATGATAGCGGTAGGCAGGCTGGGCGCTTCCTGGACCATGGTAGCGTTAGGTAGCAAAAGGGCCCGTGCGTTGCAACGGGAGAAAAAATAAATCATAATCTCCAATAGCCATGACCACATTTTGCTGCATCATCGAGACACACTATCACTCTCAATTTAGTAAAAAATGAACAATTTTTGAAATCATGAACATTTTTTTAAACTCATGCACATATTTCAAATCACAAACATTTTTCAAATTCATGAACATTTATACAAATTTTCAAAAAAATTCTAAAATCAATTACATTTTCTGAATTTATGAACATTTTATACTATTTGCAATCATTTTTTTAAAATTGTCAACATTTTTTAAACAATTTTTTGAGTCGGCGAACATTTCTAGAATCGACGAACATTTTATTGAAAATTGGTGGGACAATTTTTGAAATTCACAAAAAAAAATTATTTGATGAACTTTTTTTTAATTGAACGCACATTTTTTGAAATGCATGATCATTTTTTGAAACAGCGAACATTTTGTGAATGAATAAACTATTTTGTAAGTCACAATCAGTTTTTGAATTTTTAGGATATTTTACCATTCATGAACATTTTTTGAATTGGCGAAATTTTGTTCAATTTCATAAACATTTTTTAATACACGAACTTATTAAAAAATCATGAACTTTTGATTTCCCAAACATTTGTTTTCAATATTTTGAACATCTTTTAAATAAGCAAACATACTTTTACAAAATTACGAACATTTTTTGAATCCAGAAACATTTTATGATTTATTATACGTTTTATTTCGAAATTCTCATTTTTGTTAAATTTTGAGAACTTTTTGAAGTCCCAAATTATTTAAAGTAGAAAAAAAGGAAAAAGGAAAGAAAAAGGGAAATAAAAATGAAATTTAATAAACAGGTCGTCCAGACATGGGCCCGCCCAAACGGATGCGCTGCGTCTTCTCCTAGCGCGCAGAGCGCAGTATAGGAGGTCCCTACTGCATGGGCCGGCCCAGGCGGGGGAGTCCCCTCTGTGAAACTTTTTTTATCACTTATTATGGTATTGGTGGGTAATATTTTGTAACTTTGGGGGCAATTTCTGTGACGTACCGCCAGAAGAAATAGCCCCTTCATTATTATAGCAAACATGCCCATGTGTTGCAACGGGAGAAACAAATATCACACACACCTAGTATAACCCATGTAAGTGCACGTCTTTCGTTTCAACATGGCGTCTCACCTCTGTTGGTCATTGCTATAGAACACCAAATGTTTTTCATGCCAGAGCGGCTACCCAACTGATCAAGCAACATGACGAGCATGAAGCAAACATTTACTCATTTTTATGTTCTTTTCACCCAAGAAACAATTTTTTATTTTATATACAGAAGGAACAAACAAAGAATAGTAAGAAGAGATCTCACATGGTGATTGGCCAGCATGAAGTAGTAGATGTCATGGACGGAGACCTTGATTATGCCCTCCACTCACTCGATTGACCAGCATCCACCGTCGCTATCACCCCCCGCGATAACCCCACATGCCAATTCCCTTTTGCTGTTGTGGCCCTCCCCTATGGCGCTTCGTCTAGCGGCTCGTCCGCTGTTCTTCGCCTCCTCCAGGGCGGTGCATTTATGGGAGAGGTTAGGGAAGATTCGACACCGAGCAAGAGTCCTGATTGTGAGGGAGAATGTATGGAAGGATTGGTTTCCTAGAATACGACTTGGACATAGATATGAACGTCGGGCGACGAATGTGATTATGTAATTCAGTGGAAGGGTAAATCCGTCTTTTGCACATGACGGAAGAGAAGAATATCACCTCCCATTATCAGTAGGTATAGCAAAACAGTCTGTGCGTTCCAACGGATACAAAATCAATAAATACGTGCTTAGAATTGTTTAAAAAACCATCAAACTACTTTGCAAGTAGCAAAACAGTATTAGGAGTACTCAAAAGTATGTTTTCTATGCCATATTGAAGGACCAATCTCATAACTAACAAAATCTGTTATTTCTAATTATTAGCTCATACTGAAACACATAACAAAATCTGTTAATTTTCTACATAAAACAAAAGGCAGTGTGGCTATAAAGTTGCAGGTTGAGGATCACCATCATATTCTGAAGTTGTTGATGGAACATCATGTGTCGGGATGTCGCTGAGAGTATCACTATGTCAGCCATAATATTTCTAGGTTCATATAGAGGCAAGGATAAGAGCAGTAGTATGATTAGAGAGGAGAGAAAAGGCTTCCATGAAAATACAATGTAATGCATATTCATCAAGTAACATAATTAAAATCACTACATTAGATCATAGTATGATGAACCATTTATGCCGAGATACACGCGGAGCAACACATAGATTAAAGTCAAATCTAACAATATAGGAATGATCAGATCTCCACTCAAAGCAAGATTTGGTACATTTGGTCCCGAAGGAAATCCCAGATTAACCAGTGTGGTGTGGTAGATAGTTGTTTACGTGAACTGACAGAAGTATACCAAGTAACAAAGCTAGTTATTTACAGCCAAAGTTCAATGCCTCCAAACCAAAGCTTAACTCCTAACAGGAAATGTCTCCAAATATTGTGGCCAAGCCTTGGAACCTGAAAAAATGGAGAGAGAAAAACGAAATCAGGAAATGCAAGAGAAAGAAAGTCACATAGGATAAAACTATCTCATTGCACCTGACATATACAGTACTGGTAAGAAATTTCATTATCAGTTATTTTGTAGATTTTTTTATAGAATTAGCTCACTGATGAGAGCCAACTGAAACTTTGCTGAAATATAATTTGATGTAATAAACTTTTTTACAATAGTTAAAGTTGAATGTGCATATATACTTAAGCATGTACTGTGTCAAATATATATCTTCAGAACCGGAGAGTCAGCATGCATATCATCTGCTACTTTTTTAATAAAAATGTTTCCTTACCATCCATCGTCTCAACCTTCTGAATCCAACTAATCCAAGCTCGCCATCGCCGTCAATGGCACATCCAGCTCATGAAAGGATAAATAGCAATAAAACATTTATGCACCACTCGTGTGTGTGTGTGTGTGTACATAACAATGGAGTAGAAAACAATAAAAATGTCTCATTCATCTGCTTCCTACTGAACCATAGTGTGCTACCTCCGAGAAACAATCACCAAAAAAACATTTAAAATTAGTAAAGGATAATGCTACAATTTTCAGATTGTCGGCACAGAGGTTAGAACTATCATCGTGACAATCTATTGCCAGATAAATCAACTACTTAAGTGCAATTATATAACTTCTATTGCATCACCCTAAAAATTAGTGTGCTACCTCCGAGAAACAATCACCAAAAAAACATTTAAAATTAGTAAAGGATAATGCTACAATTTTCAGATTGTCGGCACAGAGGTTAGAACTATCATCGTGACAATCTATTGCCAGATAAATCAACTACTTAAGTGCAATTATATAACTTCTATTGCATCACCCAAAAAAATAGTATAGCAAAAAGGCGTGGATTGAAAAACTTCTCCAAAATCATCTACTGGAAAAATAAATCAGAAAGACAATGTCTGTCATATATACACACACAGGGGGATCTAGAAGAAGAAAAATCGGATCATCTGTAGGTGATATACCTTTGCAGAAGGACAACCTTAGAGGTACACTAAATAAACTTCAAAGTGTGTAAACTGATCTAATAGGTGAAAGTTTAATTCAACAAATATGGCAATCACTAACTGCCCTATAGTCAAGAGATTGTATCACTAAGCTGCCCCTTCTAAGCAATAATGGTAGCAGTTGCGTGCAAGGTGAGAAAGGTTAACTTTCCGATAAGCAGACATGCTTGATTATGATCAAAACAATAGTCTTGTTATATTACCTGACGATATTGGGTGACTGAAACTTAAAGTCCACTATGAAGTAAACGTCACAGGTTGCAGAACAGGACCAGGCTTGAATTTCCAAACGTTTATCAAATGATCGAAAAGTCCACTTTGAGACGCTATCGTCTGCAGCAGAGCAGTATAGTCAGAAGCAAAAAAATGCAACTAAGCAATCATGGAGGAAAAAAGCCAGAGTACTACAGAGAACTACCAATATCACTAATAAATACTGAAGCCAAAGAAGCACCCTCTAGATTGACTGTAATCAGATTAACCAAGTTGATAAGTAGACTTTCATCGACTAACCATATATGGTATTTGTTAGAACAAAGCTGCTACCACGCTTGTTATAGAAGGATAGAAGTTCTCACATTACTTGAAAACAAAGAGGCAGATCTACACTGCTTATTATGGTGGTGCAGAAGTGCCAGTTAATCAGATAAAAAAATATGTATCAAAACTGTTATAGCTTTATAAGACGAAATTGTATGACACTTCCATCGGTATTTACTCTGCCAAAATATTTACTCTGACCTCGAATGACACTCACGAAGAAATCTTGAATTATGAAACAATGTGAGCACGGTCTATGTTACCGTAAAGGACAAAGAAGAAAAAATATACAAAAAGGAGATGACCTTTGTACAGTAAGGAAAACTAACCATGAATAGATCAACCTTAAGGCACACAATGGGAATAAGACAGGAGTTTGTTCAGTAGATTTACCATTGGGAAAAAATGTTATTAGTAGGCTTAAGACACACGCATGAGGCATAACAGAGAATGAATGCCAGAACATGGCATCATAAAAAATGCATAGAATAGGCCGAACCCTGACTCAGGTAACAAAGAACATGGGATATATTACTCTCTCTCTTTATGCCAGATTGGTATTCCAGCATCCAGTACCGCTGCTAGCTTTGGAAAAGTGAACTCAAGAAAACTTTCTGAGTACAAAGCAGAAGATCTTGCAGCAGCTCCAGTCAACTCTTTCACATACAACATTGGATAGGTACTTTCTCCAGACATTGGAACTACCATGCGCCACTATGAAGTACTCTCTAGTGTGCATATATTTCTTCTCGAGATAGCCTACTTTGTGGTTAATTTATCAGGCCTAAAGAGTCCAGACTGGCCGTATATCGGCAAGGTGATGATGATAGCAGTTGTGGTTGCAGACACGCATGAAAGATATGTCTTTTTCAAAATGACAGAACCGAATTTAGATGTGCATGAGATCAGGCATACCTCACCTCACATGGAGCACGGGCGGTCTATTGATGTTGGTAGAACGGCGAGATTGTACGACGGCTTATGGAGTACGGGCAGCCTACGGAGTTGGTAGAACAGTGAGACTGTATAGAGCTATGTCGGAAACTTGCGGCATGACGATGAGCCAAATAACTGCAGATTATCCCAGAGAGTTAGAACACACACAAAATTATTTAACCTTGCAATTAGAATCCAAAGGGTTCAGTGATGTCTTTTCCCTTGATGACAGATGCAAATTATCTGGATATAAATTGGGTACTATTTATTATTAGATATAGATTGGTTGATGAGACTGTAGCAATAACAACAACAATCAGTAGCAAGTTACATCTCTGATCTCTATCTGAATGTGCATCAATTAGTAGCATCATACATCATACAAGAAGCACCATACATCTATCTAAATGTGCAGCAATCAGTGTCCCTCCCTCCCTCCCTCTCTATCATCTTTCTGCTTTCTCTCTCTTCCTCACCTATCTCTCTTATTTTCTCCACAAGAGCAGCATCGAACCCTGTCTCTCCTCTGTTCTCTCTCTATATATATCAGCAGCGGCCAGCAGCAGATCCAGCAAGCCCTCAATCTAAATATGTGGCAATTAGCGTCTCTCTCTGCTCTTTATCTCATCTCTCTGCTCTCTCTTTCCTCACCTCTCTCTATCTCTCAATCAGCAGCGCCCAGCATGCCCTCTGCTCTCTCCCTAAAGCAGAAGCTCATCCCTTCAAGTGCCTCCCCACCTTCAGCCACAGCGTCGCTGCCGCCGCCCCTGTATCCACTCACCGGCGGCGCCATCTCTCCCTCCCCTAGATTCTCTAATTGCTTGGATGTGAAAGAAAATGGAGGGAGGAATGAACCTGCGCTGGTCGCTGGCTCCAGGACAGCACCTCCTCCGCGTCGCCCGTCAAACCACCGCCCCGGCCCCGGCACCACCGGCAACGGCCCGACGCCGTGCTGCCGCGCCCGAGCCCCGGCGAGGCGGCCTCCATCCTCCCAAGCAAGCACGCCGGCAGCCATATCGTCCTCCGCCGCGATGCCTCGCCCCATTCCCCATTCCTGGGCTCCGGCTGCGCGAACGCCAACGCCCGCCGCGATGCCTCGCCCCATCCTGGGCTCGGGCGGTGTGTACGCGCGCCTGCGTGCTCGCCCTCGTGCCGGCCAAGGCCACCTTCGGCGACTTCCTGTCCGCCGCGCTCTCCCTGGCCCACCTCACCACGCCCCCGCTCACAGCCGAGCCGCTCCAGCGTGCCAGAGGCCCAGCCGCCGCCGGATCAGCGAGGGGGCTTTGCCCGGAGGACGCAGACGGGCGGCCACGAGGGGAGGATGACGAGGAGGAGGGGGGGGCGCTGCGCAGGCGAGATGCGCCGGAGTGGCAGAGCTTTGTGACGGGAGGGGCTCAGCCCGACGCTGCCTAGGGTCCTTTTTAAAAAAACGAAACGTTTTTTGTCAGAATAGCCACTTAAAATAGGACTGCGGGTTGAATACCAGAAAACATAAGGGCTTTTTTGCAAAAACGCCACGACGTACGGCCAGAAGTTATCCGTGCTTTATTATTAGGTAAAGATATTATATATATATATATATATATATATATATAATATATAATTATATTATTATTATTACTAGTAAACATGCCCGTGTGTTTCACCGGGATAAAATTACATGCCTCTAACTCAATATAAGAAGGGCTCATGACCCCACGGTCCGAGATCTGTAGTTCAACATGCCACCCCACCCGTGCCGCCACTTGGCTGCTTTACCATGAGTTCTATACATTTGAGCTTACATTTACATATTGTAAAGTTAGAGTTATTTTTGGTAAGTTTAAAGTTAGAATGAGGACTAAGTAAAATTGAAATAATTGTTCGTTTTGTGATTAAAGGATCTACTTGCAAAGCAAAGAATGATGACTCAATCAAATAAGCCATCCCGTCAAACTTGCTTGAGAAACATATCACATGTGTATGTGGTTATTTTCTAACAATTACATATTATTGTTTTTAATCTGAATCAGAGATACATGAATAACAGATGCATGGATTAGAACAAATCAAATTACAAACAACGATTGTCCTTTTTGGACCTAAATCGTACATGTTCGTGCTTGTACTGTGGGGTTCTCATCATCCTTGCTTGCATCTCCATGGAGATGTAATGGCCGTTGTGCCCACCACGTGACACATGTGGGAAGCAATTCAAACAATTCAAAAGAAAAATGACCGTTGTGCCCCCATTGCTGCCTTGGGCTAGATTCTACAATCTTTACGAAGGAGGATGACATGGCGCCGATGCTAAACTGCAAGGAGGTTGATGTACTGGCAATGCATGCATTCATGTGCAGTCCGAGCGGTAGGAATTAGTTTGAATAAAATAGCACTTAATTAGACCAAATAAATGAATGAAAGCATGTATAGAAGCTCCTCCCCTTGTATTTCTTTAATCTTGCTAGTGCAAAAAATAGACTGATAAGTTAAAAAAAATTGTGTATATTAAAATGGTTATACCTTAACTAAAACAGTAACAAATACATCTGCACTATATAACTAAATTTAAGGTGCTTAGATCCAAAATAAAATGGGCCAGACTCCACATTAGCACAATTACTCAGCATTTTTGTAAATTAATTAGGACCACCAAACAATGCAAGAAAAAAATTAATCAACATGAAAGATGAATAGTACTGAAAGGCGATAACCAAATCATTAAAGAATAAAGAATAAAGAATAAAGAAGCCATGAGTAGTACGCACCAAGATTAAATCAGTGGCCTTGTATAAGCCCTTGGCAGTGCAGCATCAGGCAATCATTATAGGCAGTCCAAGCTGTTCGCATTGTATTAGACTGGAGAAATTATTGCACAATTACATCACCTACAATGGAGAATTGCTTCACGTATAATATCAGTACGCTGATCGTATGACAAAACGACGGTTAAGAAAAACAAACCGGCTGACCCGATTAGGATAGATTCAATAACTGACGATAAACAAATGCAGAAAATAATACCGATAAGAACTGAACGACGAAAACTATGAGAATCCCAGATGTGACAAATAAACATGATTCAAGATGACAAATTAGATGAAGCCTCGCTGTTGAGTCCATCAATGACGAGGAATCCTTCTGCTTGATGACGGTGATAGTGTCCATGGCATGGATTGAACGAAACCAATGAGTTATGGCAGAGCCGGAACTAACACAGAGGAGCTAGAGGAGAGCATCCCCTCGAGCACTCCCGCGAATTGGTTGTTGCGACCAACGCGCGAGCATATCTTGATAGTCATGTTCTAGTACGTGCTGATGCATGCATGTATGTACCACGCGTGCTAGCAAGCAAGTCAATCGCGTCGAGCCGTCAATCTTGGCGCAAACCTGGGAGACAATGGCGGCTGTGATGAGCCGGGCTGTGCTGGAGCACGACCTCGTAGTCGTTGTTCTGTCCCCGCATCCTGATCGCCATGACCTCCCAGAAGAGCCACCGGCGCACGTCCCACCATCCTTCACGGATGTGTAGATGGCGTAGCCGTTAGACCACGCGTAACAACCAATCTCCGACACCAGCGGAGGCTTCCACAGCACCGTCGCCGCGTCCTCGATGATGCCGTCCACTTCTTCATGAAATCACCCGAGCATCGGTGCTCGGCCCCGCTGGCCCGCTCCTTGCCGAGGCCCCCTAATCGACTCTTCTCAATAGTTTCCTCATCAAGAGATAAACTAATAGTCTAGACCTCGTATCATCGGCGCATGGAGGGCATCCAGCCGACGGAGCTCGCCCACAGCAAGGAGTGTCGAGATAATGAACACCTCGTTGGTCTTGCAACCGGCGGCACACGCCCACATGCTGGGAGGGGGGAGGCGTGTACGGCGAGGAAGGCCGCGCCAGCCGGAGACGATGGCGGCGAGGGTTAGTCGCAGCGGCGTGCGGAGTCAGAGCTCAGAACAGCCGACTTTGAGGCCCTCGTTGCTTTGTATGCCATGACAGGTCGAGGTGGCCGTCAGCTCGATCGTTCGTGGTGAATAGCACGCACGGAGAGAAGGACGTGTCCAGAGGAGGTGGGCTCAGCTGGTTGTGCTATTTATTAGAGGAGGGATCGATAATGGTTGGGCGTTTTTGTTGCCTTTCACGGCAAGGTGTGGAGACGTATTGGGACTTCTACGTACTCTGTATTGGGATTTCTTTTACGTCATGAACAAGAAAAAGGTCAGGTTGGGCTGGGCTGAACGCAAGGCTTGCTTAAGGCCCACGCAGATTGTATCGGGGCAACGCACGGTACAGCTCGGCTTCGCACATACGGGACGTGACGAAAGAAGGTAGGAACGACGGACGAAAATTAGGGACGGACGAATTACGGTGGTAAGAAGCGATCCATGCTTTATTATTATTATTATTAGGTAAAGATAGCAAATATGCCCGTACGTTGCAACGGGAGAAAAACAATCAGATTATGCAGATGTGGTAGAGATAAAAAAAAGTTTGAATCAAATGCTAGGATGAGATAAGGACTTTTAAAATGCCAGTTCACAAACTATGTCTGAATGATGGCATGATGAGATAAGGGACTTTTAAAAAGGTCATTTTAAAAATTGAAAATGTGATGGTCTCATAACGATTTCATAAGGCGCCATACTGAAATATATTTTGGCCGAGCAAACTGCATTGATGGACAATGCCTGAGCTAAACTGATGAATTATGTGTCTCGCCTTGACCCAGCGTAGTGTTGTTTTCTATAACCATTAAAAATTGCGAATACCAGAATAAACATAGTTGTGTATAGAGGCAAAATAAACATTTAGTCATTTTCATATAGCTTACAAAAATGAACCTATAAGAAGTTGTGTCAATTTTTTACCCGACACGCGAGGTACTAAATAAAATCATAAAACAACCTCTACAAATCCCCTAATAAAATCTTTACATAAGCGACGGTTTGTTTTGTTCGTTCTTTATGGATCCGTTTTAGTTTTTGTGAACATTTTTAATAATTTGATGGCATTGTATTTTCAAATTACCGAATATTTTTTGAATACACGATCAGTTTTTTGAAATCACAAATATTTAATCATATCTCGATATATATTTTCAAAACTGGCAACCTTTTGAAATTTGGATTCTTTTTAGAAATCCCAGATTAATTTAAAGAATGGAAAAATAATGCAGAGATGATAAAGGAAAAAAGCAATAAAAAAACGGGGGCGCACGAAGTAGAAGGCGTGGAGAGAAAAGGGGAGGAAAATACGCAGAACTTGGGTTCGAACCGCGATCTCCCGCATGGAAGACGGCCTAGCCACTGCGCTGCTTCTGTGCTCATGATAAATGAATGTATCATTTTATAAGAATGAATCTAGCGGCGTATTCTTTAGGAAACCGAATCGTTATCTTTCACTTACCGATGGCATGGTGGGTAATTATTCGCAACTTCGGGGGTAAATATTATGACGGACGACCAGAAGTTATCCTTGCTTTATTATTAGGTAGATTAGGGAGAGATATATTTAGTATTATAGATATAAATAGTTTTCTATATAAACTTGGTTGAAGTTTGTAAAGTCATTTGACTTTTCCAAAAAATTATACACGCTACATTATGGAACGAAGGGACTCTTATGCACAAAATATACAAATAGAAGTTTATAGGTCCAGAAAGTCTTCTTTTAGGAATTCAAGAAAGTCTTTTGCTTGCTAGACTGAACATAATTTCGTTTTCTCTTTTCAACTTGGAAGAGAGAGTCTTTGAATATATATGTATATATATCATTCTGTTTTATTTAGGCAACATTTCTCGACAAGGCATCTATAATCTATTAGGCCCTTGGCAAGTGAAATCCACGTTCTTCATGTATCCCTTTTTTTTTTAAATGACTTACATTTGTGTATAATAAATAACAAAAATACAAATTGTATTAGGAGTCCTTAAACTACCACAACCTTGTCGCTTTTTTTGTTTTTTATTTCAAGATTCCCTAATCTTTTATCCATTTATCACATGACTCCTTTTAACCGCCAGACTAACGAATTCCGTTAGGTGGATGCTGACATGGCAAAACGAGTGTGAGCCAGAAGCGTAATGGTGAAAAGTCATTTGAAAAACTAAAATGGGTTTAGGGAGACCCATTATATCATACGGAGTAGAAAATAAGAGAGCCAGCTGAAAAGTTGTGATAGTATCACCCCCACCCCACCCCACCCCCATCAAAGAGCATTGATAGTTTAGGAACTATCGTGCCACGAGGAATATCTAAGTTTGCAACAGTAATGGAAAATTAGCCTTTGTTTCTCTTCTACTGTCTACTCAAATAGGCAGCTCTTTTAATCGCCCCTCCTAGAATAGAGCCCCTCGTCCGATTTGGTGCCGTCCTCCCAACTACCTATCAAACTTTGCTCGTCATTGTGATGTTGGTCTCCATTTTGAGGTTCAAAAATATATTGGGAACTATGAAAAATATCTGACAAAGGTACGATCGATACAACTAAAGATAAACACATTCTTTCCTCTCCAAAAAAGACCCCAGACGATCAGGTTTCCTCCTCCTCCCGTCGGCGCTGCCACCAGTCCGCCGCGGCTTCGATGGCCTTTGGGCCATGGAGGTGCGGAGGACCTCGCCCCCCCCCCCCCCCCCCCCCCCCCCCCCCCCGCGCCAGTGGGAGGGACTCCGCTCTCGTTTTTTGTAGGTCCATCAATCTTAGTTGGGGCTATGTGGCTGAGGCGACGTCCCTCGGTAGGAATAGTATCTCTCACATTCGATCTCTGTCCCGAGTGTGTGTCTAGCGTCATCAGAGGGTGTGTGGAGGTGTGTCTCTGTCATATCTCGCAGGATTTGGTTGGTGACAGTCTTCGGTGGATCTGTTTGGATCCAGTCTCTGCTTGTCTTCCTTTGAGTGTTTATAGGTTTGATCCTTCCGATCTACGACTCTCTTCATCGGTGGTGGTTGCTGCTCGGGTGCGTTGGTTTTGTGGGGCCTTAGCACGATGACTTCCCGACTGTCGACGACAATAAGTTTTGCCTGACTCCAGTGAGGGAGGGGCGATGACGGCGGTGCGCCTTCGGCTCACTCCAGTGCTTGTAGTCGTTAATAGGTGGTCCATAGACCTGATTGCAATTTTTGTTACCTCTGGTGTTCTATTTACAATCTTGATTGATTATGAGTAAATAAAAGAAATCACTATTTATCTTTTGAATTTTTGCTTATTTGGTTTCACAATTCGGCGAAGTGACTTAAATTCACATACGGATTTAACTGAATCCAACCGAAGTTTCATGGAAATATGACTCTTTGATTATATTATTGCAACCTCTTATAGTGCTTTCTGATTATGTTCTTGCTGGCTGCAACAAGTTTCTTGTCCAAGAGTCTTGGGTCTTTGTCCGCTCGTGCTCTTTTCTTGTACGCGGAGGCCTTGGCCTCAATCAATTAATTCAGTAGAAGAGAGTTGTCATGTCATTTAAGGGAAAATCGGGCAAAAACCGAAACTGCAAGCGTAAAGACCACCCGTCATGGAGCATGACAACCGCCAAAATGGCACCCCGGCCAATATGACTACCGACACAAACTCACATACACTGCTAAGAAGAGAACAACCCCGTGACTGTTGTTAGAGATATATTTGGTATGTAGAGATTGTCCGGAATTAGATAGAAATTGTTTACATCTTATCTCTAGGAGGCGTTTTGCCGTCCAAATCTTGTACTCAATATATACTCGCCCTCGAGGCTCAATAATACATCCATCACATTACGTCAATCCCTCTATTTTCGAACATGGTATCAGCCTAACCGATCCAAACCCTAGCCGCCGCCCGCCGCTTCCACCCTGAGCGCCACCCCTGGGGCGGTCGGCCTCCATGACCACCGCCGAGGGCCGCGTCGCCCGTACCTAGGGTTCGTCCGCCGGTCGTGTTGACCGGCTGCCCTAGAGAGTCTTTTTCCCGAGCCCTTGCTCCGGGTTTTTCTCTCTCGCCGGTTCCGATCTAAGATTTGTTTGCGTCGCCCGTCGCCGCCGTCGACCCCCGCGCGCCTCTACTCCGACATCGGCGTCGACTCTTTACCGGCCACTTCGTCATCAACCACGCGGCAAGGCTGGACGCGCCGCCCAAGGGACGCCTTCGTGCGTCGCTGCCGGCCGCTCATCCGCGTGGTCTCCATTGCCGGTCCGTCTTTGTCGCCATCGCCCGGGACATCACCGACAACGTCGCCATCGACTCCGATCTGCGCATCATCCCCGCCATGGCGCGTACAGTGCCACCGTCGGTCTGATCAACCGATCACGCGCCTGTCTCCGCCAAGCACGTCCCCGAGCACGCGCCTACTGCCGATCGAGCCACAAGTTGCCATCGTGTCGTCCCTTTGGACCGCCGCGTCGCCGCCCCGAGGTCCTCCCGTCGGCTGTCCCGAGCCGCGCGCCGCTACCGCCGACGCCCCTTCGGGCTGTCGCGCTGTGACACGCGGTCCACGCCGCCCCGAGAACCTCCCGACGGCTACCCCCGTAGCCGCCGCTGCCTTTGTGTCGCCTCTTCGGGCTGTCGCACCGCGACACGCAGTCCACGCCGCCGCCCGTCAGGCCGTCGCCACCAACCAGTGGTCCTCTCCGCGGCTACCCCGACCCTCGAGCCGCCGCTACACCGCCCCTTCAGGCTGTAGCGCCGCGGCAAGCGGTCCCCGCCGCCGCCCGAGGCCGTCCCCATGGCTGCACCAACCCGCGCTCCGCCGCCCCTTCGGGCCGTAGCGCCGCGGCCCGAGGTCCACGCCGCCGCCCCGAGGTCTTCCCGCCGTCGCCCCGACCCGCCTGCTGCCGCTGCGTCACCCCATCGGGCCGTAGAGGCGCGGCCCGCGGTCGACTCCGCCGTCCCTGCGCGTCGACTTCCCCTGGTATGCGCTGCGCCACCTCCCTCGGCGTGGGAACGCCACCGTCCGCGCCGGTCTTCATCGCGCTGTTGGGTTCTCCTCGCCTACTTCGAGCACCGCCGCCGCACTCCTAACCTAGCCACCGCCGCCTTCTCAGGCCGCTGCCGCCGCTCTGCTTCCTCGACGCCGCTGCCGCTCGCTCACCCGAACCGTGCCGCCCGTCCACCCCCTTCGTCTTCGTCCAGCACCGGCTCATCGCCAGCATCGCCGTCATCTTCCCCGACCACTTCGTCTACTCCGACCACCGTTGGCGACATCGGCCCCACGCCGATTGGCGCTGCAACTATCGTCGAGTCCTTCTCTGCTGGCTCCTCTGACTTCTCCGACATGGCGTACAGCTCGTGCAGGTCCCCGTCTACGCATGCCCGATGCTGGCACCACCGATGCGTGCCTTCGTTCCCGATGTGTTCCCAGACCTGGCAAGCCTCGAGCGGCGCATCGTCAATATCGATTTCGTCCGTCTACGCATGCCCGGTGCTGGCAACACCGATGCATGCCTTCGTCCACGATGTGTCCCCGGGCTTGGCAAACCCGGCGCGACGCCTCATCAACACCGTCTTCTTCCCGGCGCACCACTACCTCGACACCACTGCGCTCATGACTAACTCGGCGCCTCCTTGCACCCGCGGTTCCACAGCGATTTCCTCGACACCGGCCACCCTGACTCGACATCGACCACGGCGTCCTCACATGGCTACCTCAACCACGGCTACACCACCCTACGCTCTCGGCTCTCTCGACAACGGCACAAAGGGCTATCACCTCGCTTGAGCAACTCGTCGGCTTCCTCTACAGTCCATGCGTCTGCGACGCGACACCGTCCACGACGCTCCCGCTGCGACTGCGGGGGGATGTCAGCCTGTCGGCTGGTATTCTCTCTAGTCTGACCGTCCGCGACGCTCCTGTTGTTCGCAACGCTACCGGTACGACTGCGGGGGGATGTTAGAGATATATTTGATATGTAGAGATTGTCCGGGATCAGATAGGAATTGTTTCCATCTTATCTCTACGAGGCGTCTTGCCGTCCAAGTCTTGTACTCAATATATACTCGCCCTCAAGGCTCAATAATATATCCATCGCATTACGCCAATCCCTCTCTATCCATCGCATTGTCATCACTAACCACCTCCGATCTAGCTAGTTTGACTTTGCCATAGACAACCACTAATGACGTGATCCTCACGACGTCTGCACACGCACTGTTGCACCAACAATAGACAACTCCAACGAGCTTCACAGGAGAAATATGCAAGGCTTGCCCACCCCCCCCCCCCCACACACACACGTCATCGTCACCACCAAGACTGGCAGCTCCGACTGCACAAGGAAAAACGAAGCTTGAAAAGACCCATCAGACACGTCCAAAAGTCTGACTAACAAAGCATGCTGCAACCCTACAGAACCTCAGTGTTGTTATCGTCGCTAAGCAAACCGCCATGCTATATGGTTCCAGTGCAGCCGCCCAGCCATCCACGTCGAACAATCCACCGCCGGCTCCGGCAGTCGAGTCTACTCCACAACAGTGCCTCCATGAAGGCCAACAACCGCCTTGATCCCCACGTCACCGATAGAAACCTTCCGACCAATGGTAAGATATTCAGCGATGGTGGTTTTCCTGTGAATAATCAACCTAGTCTATAGCCCAATGGATGTCGACGCCCACCTGCGTCCAACTTGTGAGAAGCAACCAAGCTTAGGGCACCTCCAACGCCGACCCTCAAACTACCCACAACCGTCCGGACCGCGCGATCCAACGTGTTTTGCTATTCAACGCGGTCCTGCATTGGTCCGTTCGGCGGTCCGGATGCACTTTTTCCCGTAAACCGGAGACAAACTTGGGGGAGGGAGGGGGGGGTTGCAGGCGTCCAGACCACTGCCACGCCTACTCTTGACTAGCCTGGCCCGCCAAAAACCCCTTTCCCGCGCACATGCGCTTTCCCGCCCGAAGCCAGCTGCCCACATTCATGCCGGCCCAGAGCGGACGCGACCGCTCACTGGAGCCGGCATTGAAGCGGCTCGTCGCCCGCTGCGCACGCCTTCTCTCCGCATTCAAACGGCATCCGTCTACCCGCCTACCTCCACACATCTGTTCCAGTGCCGACGAGCATTAAACACCTCTCATGCTGGCTCCTCGCATTCGCCCGCTATATAAACGTGAGCAGCTGCCCAGGTTGCCCGGCGAGCCAGCCCGATACAGGTTGGCTTGCTGGCAAACCCTCCGGATCCGACGCCACCAACATCACCATCGCCACCCCCTCCTCGCATGTCTAGGCCGGACAACGCCGTCTCCCGGCAAATCCTCCGCGAGCAATGGCGGCAACGCGTCAGGCAGGTGGGGAAAGAAGCTATGTCGGTGGAGACCAGCACGTCCGCAACCACCGCGGACAGCGAGGAAAAGTAGATCATGGGAGGCTGCCACCATTTGGGTCCCACGAAGGCCACCGCCACCGCGTCACCGGGTCACACAACCGGTGTCTTGCCCGATGAGCAGGGGCGTAGACCACGGCGACCGTCTTCCCCTACCCAAAAACTAACCCTGATCTGTGCTTTACGGAAGCAGAGGGAGGCTATTCTTCCCATCTCGCTGAAGCATATCCCTCCAGGGCATCCGGCAGTTTGATGAGTGGGCTGTTGGACATAGGGAAGACATGTCGTGGGAGTGGCGGGCCGTAGACTAGTTTTACCGCAACGCGGTATAGTTTAGTTAAAATATGCCCGAAATGTTAATATTTTCGTCCGGTTTGAATGAAAATCATCCGGTTTGCATGTAATTCCTCCGGTTTGTTTAAAGCCGATTTGAAATGTATGTGGATAGCATTGGATGGCCGGCTCCCGCATCCATGTCCGCGGACTAGTCCCCCACTGTCTGCGGACGGATGCGGTGTCCAGTTTGCGGGTCTGTGTTAGAGATGCCCTTATCTCGTTAACTTAAGGGACTAAGAGACGTCCCTTTAGAGTTTCAGTGGGATAATGCGATAGCACAAATCATGTACACATTTAGCCCACACACAAAATTTGGAGTCATGATTTGAATATCTTCCAGTTTAGGTGGGCATGTAACTTTAGTGCCAACTATGCCGGTTAGGATTTAGCAAGTTGAATCAACTGGACAGAAAGACGGCAAAGTTGTGAACCAGCCCGTGGTTGAATGGTTAGGTGGATAGTGATATCCCAACCCATCAGAGTTCAAATTCCATAGACTTGACACTGGTGCTCGTATTTAGTTGGGTATAAAGAAAAAAGAACAGACGTCGTGTCAAGAGTCTCAATTAATAACTCAGAATAAAACATAAAAAGTTAGAATAAAACACACGAGAATAGTTTACGTCCAGACACGTAGCCCATTCTTTGGCCTTTTTTCTCTTTTCTCACGTAACCACACCAACTATGTCATGTCACCAACCATGCCAATCACACCTGTCACCATCATTCTCGTTTGCCAATACGAGTATTTTACTCCCTAGAGCACATTCTTGCACACCCAATAAAGAGAAAAGTATGTTTTTGGTCCCTCAAGTTCCTCAAAAGTATAGACTTGGTCCCTCAAAAATTTTTGGTAGACATTTGGTCCTCCAGGTCTCAAAACCGGATAAGTTTGGTCCAAAACCAGATTTCGACCATGTTGACCGGGTTTGACCGATGAACAGTACATTCAAAAAAATTCAAAAAAAACTGAAAATTTATGGCAACCAAGTTACTTGGGTGCGCTAGGTGTGCGAAAATTTGTGTGGTGTTTCGACATTCGAGTAGCTCGTGACAAAAAAAAAATTGGCTCACAAAAAAATTCCAAAATTTGTTTTTTTTTCTGCAAGAGCTCCTCGGATGTTATTTGACCATAAAAACTTACACGCACCTAGTGCACCCAAGCCTCTTGGTTGTCACAAAATTTAAGGTTTTTTTGAATTTGTTTGTTATTTTTTTCAAATTTACTGTTCATCAGTCAAACCCGCTCAACGTGGTCAAACCCGGTCAACATGGTCAAAATCTGGTTTTGGACCAAACTTATCCGGTTTTGAGACTTGGAGAACCAAATGTATACCAAAAAATCTTAAGGGACCAATTCTATATTTTTGAGAAACTTGAGGGACCAAAAACATACTTTTCTCCCCAATATACGCTGACGACGAGGGGTGCCATGCATGCCAACCCGGCCTGCATAATTAAGGGTGAACTGCTGTCCCTCGTGGAAACTCGGTGACCGGCGACCTCACCAGACCCCAACCGGCACCAACCCCGCGCTCCGGGACACCTATTTATAGCTCTCACCGCGCACGCTCTCGGCAACCAAGCAGCTACTTGCACTAGCAACACAACGCTCTGACTGAGCTCATATCCTTCACGCCTGCCCGTCTGAATCAGTTGATCACCGCAGCAATGGCCTCCACCAACAGCTGGACTCACGAGATCGAGTCGTCGGTCGCGGCACCGCGCCTGTTCCGTGCCGGAGTCATGGACTGGCACACTCTGGCACCCAAGCTCGCGCCCCACATCGTCGCCAGCGCCCACCCCGTGGAGGGTGAAGGCGGCATCGGCAGCGTCAGGCAGTTCAACTTCACCTCAGGTACGTAAGCATCACATAGTACAATTCATGCATGTCACTCTCAGTCTGGCAAATAGGGCATGTATTTATTGTTCAGGCGGCCTCATAACACGCGATTATTTCTCTTGTAGCCATGCCCTTTACACTCATGAAGGAGCGGCTGGAGTTCCTGGACGCGGAGAAGTGCGAGTGCAAGTCGACCCTCATAGAGGGCGGCGGCATCGGCACGGCGATCGAGACCGCAACGTCACACATCAAGGTGGAGCCAGCGGCCAACGGAGGGAGTGTCGTGAAGGTGGACTCGACGTACAAGCTGCTGCCGGGCGTGGAGGTGAATGACGAGATTGCCAAGGCCAAGGACTCCGTCACGGCCATCTTCAAGGCCGCCGAGGCCTACCTCGTCGCCAACCCCGACTCCTACAATTAAATCTGCCAAGAGGGGTCGTGCATAGTACATAATTGCTTGATTTCCCTATAATATGACGTCTGTCGGTATTTGTGTGCTTTCTTGCCGATTAAAATAAAATAAAGGTGCTCCAAGAGTCAGTCCTCGAGAGTCTTAGAGGACGTACACATCGAGGTGTGGACTTGAGAAGAAGTTGAGTGGTTTTGTTTGAGGCCGCCGGTGGTTAATCTAATGAGTTTTTGTTAAGATGCTTGCATGAATAAGGTGGGGGTAGAACAAGTGATGAAATCAATATACCTTCGTAACAAAGGCGTCACGAGGAGGCGGGTCGGGAACCACAACTGGAATATTATGGTCGTCTCACAGAAATGCCTCGCAATAACATGTCCAACCTACGTATATATGCAAACCAATAAGCAATACTATCGACTTTGAAAATTAACAGCCTCATTAATCCAAAATGAACAGACGAATGTATGTGTGTACCTCATGCGCGAGGACAAAGGCAATCTCAGCATCCATGCTGAAATGATCAAGTAATCCCGTGGCGACTATTATCTTACCATCGAAAAAGCCTCGTCCTCTCCTGCCTTTTTCTTCGACAACTATCACCTCCTAATTGAGCTCGTCGATCCAATCCAAAGGCGTCATCATCTGTAGTGGTTCCTGTCTTCGCTGTTGTATCATGCTCTTGATGGACAAGCCACGATGGATGGCGCGAATGATCTTCCAGGCAATGTCGTGGACGCGAGCACTTTCGTGGTGGTGCGGGTTGAGGATCTTAGAGGCGTGCTTCTTCTTGAAATCGGCAAAGTCAGACTCGATCGCCGACGACCTCGCGCGCTTCGCTGGGTGAGTAGATGACTTTGTGGGTGCGGTTAGTGTATGGCACAGTCTCCAAGTGTGCTTCTTGAAATGCACGATAGATGGTGTTTTTTGTGTCGCCGCGGAAGGTTGGTGCCATAGTTGACATCATGACCCTCGACAGGGCATGTGGGTACCCATGAGGAGCGAAGTGACTGGTCACTGGCCTCCGCAGTGAGGTACTGTAATCCCGAGAAACACGCGACACCATGGAAGTGGAAAGTTTATAGACGAGTCTACCTCGGATCACGTCCATGACCTCCGAACGATGCCCGATGTTGAGTCGCAGGACGCGGAGGACTGCCGGAGGGAGGGAGCGCGAGCTGCTCAGGCACGAGTTCATGATTCCTTGGTGTTTTCTTCCCCTGTATGGTGGTGCACTCACTGGAAAAAAAAATAGCGTGCTATAGCGCCGTTAATAGCACGATATAGCGTGTAGAGAATTATCTCGCTAAATAAATCAGTGTACAATGTCTCGTTAATAGCACGCTTGACGGTGTCCTGGACTAGGGGGTACTAGCCTAGTCGGCCCATATTCCTCAGGCTGGGCCAGTGGGCCCTCATTTTTATCAAGATGGACTCCGGAAGATGCACGCGAGAAGAAAGAGCAAGATTACATCTGCCGAAGACTTGACGTATACTCCAAGACTCCTCTTGCCGCCTTCACGCCTAGATACCGACCTTATAACCCTAAATACCCTATCCGGCGTGTATATAAGCCAAAGGGTTTAGCCCTTATAGAGGAGTTCAACACAATCTCATTCACCTAGCCTTATGACTAGATCATATCTCACGATCTCGAGGTAGATCAACTCTGTACTTGATACATCTCCATCAATATAAACAAGAGCAGGACGTAGGGTTTTACCTCCATCAAGAGGGCCCAAACCTGGGTAAACATCGTCTCCATGTTTCTGTTACCATCTGTCTGAGATCAACAGCTCGGGAGTCTGCCGGTTTTTACACCGACACTGATGCTTTCATTGAGAGTTCCGCTGTGTGATCGCAAAGGATTGATGGCTCATCTGCAGATCAACTGCGGCAATGGTTGCGAGGACGCCTATGTCCCCGGCCAGGTTTTTGTATTCGGCAGTATGATCTTCTACGCCGACTCGACATGCCACCTGGCCACCGTTGAGAACTACGCTCCCGATCAGATCGTTACCTTCGGAGGACTGGAGTACACCGCGGACTCCCGCGGCGAGCTCGTCTTATCAGGCTGGACCCCCGGCCGGATTCCGGGTCGGGCAAACACGAGAGGTTCGACCTCGGAACGGATCTCCTTTGGAGACCAGGAATCGTGCTCCCAACACACGGGGAACTCCCCCCCCCCCCCCCCCCCGCCTCGGAGAACCCTGTCACGGTACCCGACTCCGATGTAGATCAGAGCTCGGCCTTGGATGCAGCGTCGGGCTTAAAATCAATCTCGGCGGCGGATCTAGAATCCACCGCGCCTCCTTGCATGGCCAAAGACGCATCAAGCGTGGCGCTACGAGTCGATCCGGCTTATGGCCAGACCATGAACCCGGAGGAGTTATCTCACCTTAATGAGATGCTTGACCGGATCCAGAGTTTGTTAATCTCGAACGCCTCGGTTTATGATCAGATCGGACTTAAAGCCGACGATCGGGAAATTTACATCCCACCCACCACCCATCTAGTCGCCACTGTCGATGATTTAACCGATATGCTAGACTACGACGAGGCAACCAACATGGATGAAGATGTCGGCAGCCCTACGTACAACACCTTGCCGCCTACCAACACCGGCAGGTGGAAAGCAACATCTACGTACGATGTGTACATGGTCAACACTCCCAACTCCCCCCAATGCGTAGGCGAAGACGCGGAAGGGGTGCTAACGGGGAGCCCAACGGGAACAACCCTACCGCCGACACAGCGGCCAACGACGCGGAAGATCCAAGGGAAGACCCTCAAGCCTCCCCAGAACACCACGTCGACCCCGAAGGCATCCCCAGGGACTCGGATCCCGACGACCTTTTTGAAGGGGCCGACGACAATTGCATGACGGAATCCGAGGAAGACGTAAGCCTCGGCACCGAGGACTTCATAGTCCCCGAAGACCCTGCTGAGCAAGAACGCTTTCGGCGGCGCCTAGTTGCCACCGCCCGAAGCATGAAGCGCAAGCAGCAACAGCTGCAGGCTAACGAGGATGCGCTAAACGACAAGTGGGTCGAAATACTTTCGGCCGAGCAAGACCTCGAAGAACAGCATCGCAGTGCGCCTAAATCTTATCCACGCAGACGTTTACTGCCTGAATTCGATGATGAACTAACCGCCGAGGCACCTGACCGCCCCCCTCGAGGGCGCGACAGGCCCGCACGGGAGGATTTCCACACCCAACCAGCCCCACGCCATCATGGCAAGGACCCTGTGGATTATCTTGACCCTCAAGACGTTCGACGTCGGATAGAGGCAAACCGGGCGCCATCTCGGTCCATTTATGGATCAGGAGGACGCGCTCTGGCCGGGCATGACAGCTATGACGCCTGGGTGGACAGGAACGGCCGCGCCCGAGATCAAACTCATACTCGATTCCCTCCCGACGCCCGGTACGACACCGCTCGGTTCCGAGGACCAGCCCACCCGATCTGTTTTACAGATAGGGTAATGGAACACCAGTTCCCCGATGGGTTTAAACCCATCAACATAGAATCTTACGATGGCACCACGGACCCAGCTGTATGGATTGAAGACTTTCTTCTCCATATACACATGGCCAATGGAGATGACCTCCACGCCATCAAGTACTTGCCGCTCAAGCTAAAGGGGACGACGAGGCACTGCTTAATAGCCTGCCGCCCCACTCCATTGGAAGCTGGGAGGCTCTTGAAGACGCCTTTAGGGCAAATTTCCAAGGAACCTACGTCCGACCTCAGGACGCCGATGACCTCAGCCGTGTCACTCAGCAGCCCAGCGAATCAGCTCGGAAATTCTGGAATCGGTTTCTTACTAAAAAGAATCATATCATAGACTGCTCAGACGCTGAGGCCATCGCTGCATTCAAAAACAACATCCGAGATGAGTGGCTCGCCCGCTAGCTTGGCCAGGACAAACCGAGGACCATGGCAGCCCTCACCTCGCTCATGACCCGCTTTTGCGCGGGAGAGGACAGTTGGCTGGCCCGTAGCACACACGATGGTGAGGCGGGGACCTCGGAGACTCGCGACACCAACAGCAAACCTAAGAGCAACAAAAATAAGCGCAGGCATAGAAACGGCGGAAGCGACAGAAGACGCAGCAGTCAATGCAGGCTTCACCGGACCTCGATCCGAACAGAAAAGAAAGCCCTTTAAAGGGAACAAGGATGTACCGAGCCAGCTCGACAAGATCCTGGATCGACCGTGCCAACTTCATGGCACTCAAGACAAACCAGCAACCCACACCAACAGGAAGTGTTGGGTCTTTAAGCAGGCTAGCAAGATAGCGACAGAGGGTCAAAATAAAACCCAAAATCGTAGCGAAGACGAGGATGAATCTCGGCGGCCAAACAATGGAGGCCAGAAGAAGTTTCCTTATGAGGTAATGGAGGTAAACATGATTTACGTTACCCACATCCCTAAAAGGGAGAGGAAACGCGTACTTCAGGACATCTACGCGTTAGAGCCTGTGGCCCCGAAGTACAATCCGTGGTCGGCTTACCCGATCACATTCGACAAACACGACCATCCGACAAGCATCAGGCATGACGGATCGGCCGCACTCATCCTGGACCCGATCGTCGACGGTTTTCACCTGACGCACGTCCTTATGGACGGGGGCAGCAGCCTCAACTTGATCTACGAGGACACGGTAAGGAAGATGGGGATTGACTCATCTCGGATTAAGCCTAGCAGCACCACCTTTAAAGGTGTAATACCAGGGGTCGAGGCTCGCTGCACCGGAACCGTGTCCCTGGAGGTAGTATTCGGATCACCCGAGAACTTCAGGAGCGAGGAGTTAATCTTCAACATCGTACCTTTTCGCAGCGGATACCATGCGCTCCTAGGACGCACCGCATTCGCCCGCTTTAATGCAGTCCCGCATTACGCTTATCTTAAGCTCAAAATGCTGGGACCCAACGGTGTTATTACAGTAAATGGTAACACCGAACGCTCTCTCCGGACAGAGGAGCAGACCGCGGCTTTCGCAGCCGAGGTGCAGGCATCCGAGGAGGCTGCCCGTGGCGGTAAACGCACCCCCAACTCTTCGAAGCGTACGCGGACTGCACCAGTTGACCTCGGACAGGCACCTCCCTGAAGGGGAACGCGACAGAAAACAAAAAAAATTGGTACAGCGAGCACGCCCAGGACCACTATGGAGACTGCATATAGGGTTTGATCTGATCTGTACCGACTCGTAGCGCAGCGGAAGAAGAGTCGGTGTAGATCGTCGGTGCAGATCCCCGCAGCTAGGATTTACAACCTCCCAACCGCGAGGATGTCAGGGATGGCAGTTTTGCCCATGGGTATGGGTATTCGCGGGTACCCTACCCGAAAACAATGGGCATGGGTGAGACTTTCCCCGACTTCATACCCATGGGTAATGGGTATCCATACCCGCAAAATGTATGGGTAGGGCATGGGTATGAAATTATACCCATGGGTAACCCAATGAATACCCGAAAAATTAATAAATTAATTAAACCCTATAATATATGCGTAAACCTACAGTAATTATCTTAATTCTTAACTAGCCCATGGACCATAGGCCCATAGCTGGCCATCCCACTAGACCCCTCGTAAACCTACAGTAGTAATTTTCTCTGCTTTACCTCCACCTCGAAAGACAAACTAACGTAGCAATCAAAGGCAGAGTTACTGAATCCCCAATCGAGGCGCCGCACTGATCTCCAATCTGCATCTTCCAATCGATTCTTCAATTCTTCATCTTCCCTGCCACTACTACTTAAAGTCCCAATGCTTTGCCACTTTCTCAGTCCCTTAACCCTTAGCGCTGAGTTCTCTGGACTCTGGCCTGTGGCCTCGCCGACTCCGTCCAGCTTTGCTACCCTCCGTCGCCTAGGGGCAGCTCACCGGCTGCCCTTCCTTGCCGCCGGCTAGGGCTGCTCCCTGGCCGCCCTTCCTTCCACCGGCTAGGGCCTCTCCCAGGCCGCCCTTCCTTGCCGCCGGCTAGGTCCTCTTGCTGGCCACCCTTCCTTGCCGCCGGCTTGGGATCTTTGCTGCTCCTCTTGCGATCATGGCTGGCAGAGGTAGGGGACAACGAAGATCACTTGGAGTGGAGAAGAAGAGCAACGCTAGTTCAAGGGTAGAGGTGAGTATTTTTCTAGTCCTCCGACAGAATATACGTACGAATAAATTTGTAGTTTCGGTTCTCTGAGCATATATACACTTTGAGTTCCTTGATGGATTGAAAAAGAAAATAGAGACATGTAAATTATAGCGACCCCTAATTTGCATTAGTAATTAAAAATTTATACATGTGATCTGCAGTTTCAATTCTTTGAACATATATACACTTTGTAGTTTCAATTCTCTGAACATATATACACTTTGTAGTTTCAGTTCTCTGAACATATATACACTTTGTAGTGCAGATTCAGTCTTTAAGAAAATGAGCACTTTCAGTCTTTAAGTATCATGTGGCATACAGTAAGCATAAACTAAGCATAAACTGTCCTGATAATTTTTTGCCTATTTTTTAAGGTTGCTGGAATGGCGTCTCCGAACACTGGCTCATCGCCGTTACCAGCAGACGAGAGGTCAGCTGTGAATATGTCCGCAACACAACAAGGTAATGGTACTGAAAGTGAGGTAGTGAATGGTGGCACACAATCTGGTTCTAAGAGAAAACGTAGATCTGTGGTTTGGAATGATTTTGAGGAAGTAATTGTTGATGGGAAATTGAAAGCTGAATGTGTGTTTTGTCACAAGAAGCTTAGTGGGGAACAATCTCATGGGACCTCACATTTAAGGTCTCATTTGGAAACATGTGATGCTAAGAAATCCGTAGGTTCGAAACAACAAAAATTGAGGTTGACAAAAGGTGATGCTGGGAAAGTCAATTTAGAGAACTATGTATTCGACCAAAATGTTGCTAGGAAAGAACTTGCTATCATGATATGTGTGCATGAGTACCCTCTGTCCATGGTTGATCATGCTGGTTTCAGATCTTTTTGTGCATCCTTACAACCTATGTTCAAGATGGTCAGCAGAAATACAATCAAGAATGATATAATTGGTCTCCATGAAACACAAAAGAACACCATGATCCAGTATTTCGCAAAATTCAATCATCGAGTGGCTGTGACTAGTGACTTGTGGACTGCTGGACATCAAAAGAAAGGCTATATGGTTGTGACTGCACATTTCATTGATGAAGACTGGGAATTAAAGAGTTTTCTCTTAAGGTAAAAACCATATCTATGCATTGTAATCTGAAACTATTTCATCTACTTGTAAATCTGAAACATTTTTTTATCTACTCTCCGTTTGAAACTGATTTATGTATTATGTTCTAGGTTCATGTATGTGCCATGCCCTCATAACTCTGAAGTTATATGCGAAGCACTACATCAAGTCCTCGTCGAGTGGCATCTTGAGAGGAAGATATCTACAGTTACTCTTGACAATTGCGCAGCAAATGATAAAGCTATTTGGAATATGGAAGATAAGTTGGATTCTAACTCCCTTATGTTGCAAGGCAAGCTGGTCCATATGCGTTGTTGTGCACATATATTAAATCTGATTGTTCAAGATGGAATGAGTGTCTTGAAAGAAGGTATAGAAAGGGTTCGTGATAGTGTTGCTTATTGGTCTGCCACACCAAAGAGGCATGAAAGGTTTGAAAAGATGGCACGCACTCTGAACATTCCATACACTAAAAAGATCGGACTCGATTGCAAAACACGATGGAACTCAACTTATGTCATGCTTAGCACTACATTGCCATATCAAGAGATTTTTTATCGTCTGAGTCGACAAGTCAAACAATTTGATTGTTGTCCAACAATAGAAGATTGGAATTTTGCAAAGGAGGTTTGTGATAAGCTAAAGATCTTTTATGATATCACAGAGTTACTGTCGGGCACTAAATATGTGACAGCTAATATTTTCTTTCCAAAGATATGTTGTATTCGTTTGGCAATAAGGAAATGGTCAGCTAGTAATAATGAATTGATGCAAAAGATGTCCGAAGAAATGACGGAAAAATTTAATAAGTATTGGCTTGATGTGCATGGTCTTATGGCCATGGCAACTATTCTTGATCCTAGGTATAAAACTCACATGTTGCAGGCTTTATTTGGATCTCTTTATGGATATGACCATGCAGTCAATAAAGTTGATGAGATAAAAAAGCTTATGGTTGAATTGTTACGTGAATACAAAGAATCCGATGAGCCCGCTGCTTCTATGCAAGTTGATGTCCAAGTTGACAAAGATCAGGAGGATGAAGCAAACAAATTATTTGATCAATATATGATGCAGCAGCCCCCTGTTTCTTCTCAGTTGCGCACAGAACTGGACTTGTACTTAGAGGAGCCTACTCTCCCTAGAACGCAAGAGGTTGACATCATTACTTGGTGGAAAGTTGGAGGTATGAAGTATCCCACCTTGCAGAGGATTGCTCATGACATATTACCAATTCCAGTTACAACAGTGGCATCCGAATCTGCATTTAGTACAAGTGGCAGAATACTAAGTGCGCATCGAAGTCGCCTTGCACCCAAAACCGCTGAAGCTCTTATGTGCATGCAAGCATGGAGTCGTGCGGATATGTTTGGTAATAATCCATTTCTTTCAGTCATGAATAATCATGAATTATGTATTCTTTTCTTTGACAATCTTCTTACTAAATGTCGAATAACTTTGCTTTTAGATAATGTCACTTCCGACCACTTTGCGATTCAATCTGTTCTTGAAGATGAACAAGAAGCTATGGTAATTCTATGTTGCCTCCATTTACGACTTATCCTGTACATACAGATGGTGTTATTGTGTACATCCTTAATACTTTTTATTTCTTTTGCAGGAGGATTGTGAATCTGAAATCACCATTGAAGACTAAAATGAGCAAGTGGCTCTAGGGACGTGTTGTTAGCATTGAAGCATGGGCGTGCATTGCTGCTATTCATGCCATGTTGTTTGGCTGATTGTTCTTAGAATTGCAAGCTTGCATATTATTATTTTTCTCAATATTAGTTTGTAATGGAGATTAAGACCTTTAGTTGTGTGTCAATCGTCATTGTGAACTTTTGATGTAAGTGCAAACCTGATTGTGATGGATGAGTACCTCAATTTAGACCCTTTTTCTCATCTTGTTTTTTTCGTGTCAATGCTATATATTGTACCCACCGGATACCCATTGGGTATAGGATACCCGATGGGTATGGGCATGGGTATTAATTTGTGCCCATGGATAGTGAAGTGGGTGGGTATAGAGAAAGAAATTGGGTATGGGTTTGGGTAGAAAAGGGTCGTACCCGCCCATACCCTACCCATTGCCATCCCTAGATGTACTCCCTCGTCGGACAGCCCTTCGGGAGGCGGTCGGACAGTCCCTCGGACGATGTCACGGACAGCCCTTCGGGAGGACCCTCGAAACTCGAACGGTAACTCGGACAGCCCTTCGGGAGGACACTCGAACAGCCCCTCGGGCAAAAGATCGAAACTACGACCTCTCTACGGGGTTGCACACATACGGTGTCAGCTATCTAGCAGGGCTTCGCCGTCCAGAACTAGTTCCTGCCGGAACCCAGACAGCCTTTCGGCTCTACGAAACTATTTCGTTGGGAGGGAGAGAGAAGCCAGACAAGTCTATGGCATGTGTATGAGAGCAAGGATGATCTTTGGAGAGCACCCCTCCACCTCTATTTATAGGAAAGCCAAGGGGTAAAGTTGGCATACAAAAATACCAAAAGTAACCCCACTTTATGTCTCACATAAAAGAATAAAAGGCAAAAAGGGGTGGCATGTGGAGCTCCATGGAGGAGCCCCACCTTGGCCGGCCACCTCTAGGGCCCCCCCCCCACATGGGGGTTCCTTTCTCCCCAATCCCTTCTAGAAGCCTTTTGGGAAATATCCCAAAAGGTGACTTTCCAAAAAAATATCCATAAAGTGATTTTCACTATTCACGGAACCAATTTTCCGCGACCGTTAAATCCGAAAATATTTCTGTGGGTCTTAGAATAATTCCAGTACCCACACAAATGATTTTGGACGCGTTCCGAAACAATTTCGGATTAGGATTTTCATCTGCGAAAAGCAACCAAATCGGTTCCGCCAGCTCCGGAACATTTCCGGTTTTTATCCCGGAAAATTCCCAGAAGTTTCCAGAACACTTCTGGCATCCTCCAAGAATTTCCAGGCATGTGCCAAAACCAATTTGACTTAATGGTATCCCCTAAAACAACTTTTCAGTTTTACCGGAACTATTCCGGTGTCCTCTCCGGAACGTTTCCGTTTCGTCCGAAACTTTTCCGGTGATTTTCTCTCAGACTCCCTGTCTAGTATTCAGCAGATAGATGACCTTTAAGCGTGTGACCCTATAGGTTCGGTGAAGTATAGACATGACCCGGAACACTTTCCGATCAATGATCAACATCGGAGCCGTGGACACCCATATTGACCCCCTATACCCACACGAATGAATATTCGAGTGAACCCCTAGTTGCCGTGTGCTATTCTTGTTGCTTCACGATATATTACAAACACTTGAGATGAGATTTATTGCATCCTCGTGGATCAACAACTTGTCCACCATGCAAGTTACCTCGTTACCGATTTTGTTCTCTTTTCTTGTTTCCGTGTTCCGGCATCCCAGTGATCAAATCACAATGTGTCTGGCCAGACGATGATGGATACCGTAACACCGAGAGGGCCCGAGATATCTCTCCATCGTCAGAGGAGAAAATCCCAATCTTGAGCTATCTCGTTTCTTGTCATACTTTTCCGTGAACCCGTAAGCCGCCGTAATAGCCACCCAGTTACGGATGACGTTTAACAAACCCCAAAGTACACGAAGCAAGTACGAAGGAACTCGATACTCTCATGGTCTAAGGAATTATGCAAACATTAACTATCTCTGTGTTATTTACCATTAACTTGTGACGAATGTATCTCATAGCATAACATCAATTCGGGTCGATTCAACACAAGTGTTCTACTAACATTGTGCCCTCAAAATTGTCGGCATAGACATGCCCATGATCAGGAAAACAGGATCATCATGCAATACTTGAGCCAGTCTTAGAGGCATGACCAGGAATACATTTTACCGTTTATTATACCACACGTGCACATGAGTTTCCCTCCGAGCCTCGTGGATATTGCAGACTCGAGAATCATTGCAGTTATAGCATGGAACATAAACATTCATTTACAAACTCGGAGATACAAAATAACTGTTATTACTGCCTCTAGGGCATATCTCCTACACTCCCCACCCTAAATAGGGGTATGGGCTCCTCGCGCGCTTCCCCTGGAAGGGGCACTACGTCCCCAGGGTGCACAACTTCGCACTAAAAATTCCCTGGGTCGCCGAGGAGCCAAGACAATGAAAACATCGGGTCGGCTAGACCGAGCAGCGATGGAACCTCGGGCTCACATGTCGGCAAGGTTCTGTTTAAGAGCTAGCCAACACTAGCATGCCCATGTGGCTTTAACCACACAACTAACAGCTGCAGACCTCTTCGAAGGGATCGACCAACGAACGCATCAAGCGCATACTTGGTCGAAGCTGTATGCTACTAATATCAACCCCCGCTATCAACGAGGACGAGCTGGTCAACAGCACAGAGACGCAGACGTGCGGCAGGAAGCGGCCTGGGCTCATAAACCCGATGACAAGATCCGCCCTGTTTTCTTTTAGTTTCTCCCTCATTATCTTTACTCGCATTGTATCTTGCCTTGTTCCTTTCATCAAAAGTTCGGCATGTAAAGCTTGGTTACTTGAAATAAAGAAACCGTGCCCATAAAGGTCTTTCAACGTATTTTCTTACAAGCACTGCCCACGAACTATGAGAACATCTCTAAGGTATAATTGCTAAAGGGCCTTGATTTTACACCCTGAAACACAAGTCCGAAGTACTCAGCGTCTCGGATGTTGCATTATATGCATCAGTTTCGAACCTAGATTTTGGTCAATAGTTGGGTTGCCCGGCTCCTACGTGTACCCCTTACGTTCCCGACAAATTCGGCTAAGGGTGTAACGGGAGAACCACTGCGATAGTGCCGCTAGTTTAACTGGCAGAGCGCCTCAGTGGAGAAAGCCGAAAACTGACTATCTAGGTAAGCACAAACTGGTCGGCCATCCGGAGACCGCGTCAAGCGACGTGTCGTTAGAGATCACCCGTGTTAAAAGAAGGGCTTCTTCCTCGAATTAGCCGAAGTGGGCAGGGCATAGACCTCGGCTAACTAAGCCGACCATTTCACTCACCTGGGGCTCGTCATCAGTCCCACCGTCAAACTCCTATGACTAAGTGAAAGTTATAAAGCCACCATAGTCCGATTGCCTAGTCCCTATGTGCACAGACCTCCTTGATACGTCTCCAACGTATCTATAATTTTTTATTGTTCCATGCTGTTATAATATCAATCTTGCATGTTTTTATATACATTTACAGCAATTATATATCATTTTTTGGGACTAACCTATTAACTTAGTGCCCAGTGCTAGTGCCAGTTGCTATTTCTGCCTGTTTTTTGTTTTACAGAATATCAATACCTAATGAAGTCCAAATGCGACGAAACTTTTTCGAGATTTTTTTCTGGATACATACAACACTAGAAGCTTCGGGAGAAGACCAGACGCCAGAGGAGGTGGCCACGAGCCACCAGGGCGCGCCTGGGGGGGGGGGGGCAGGCGCGCCCTGGTGCCTCGTGGGCCCACCTCAGCTCCGTTTGACCTAATTCCACCACTATAAATTCCCAAAAAATCAGAAACCCTCAGGGGAGTCCACGAAATACTTTTTCTGCTGCCGCAAGTTTCTGTTCTCGAGAGATCCCATCTGGAGGCCTTTTTCGGTGTTCCATCGGAGGGGGAATCGATCACGGAGGGGCTCTACATCAACCTTGCTGCCCTTCCGATGATGCGTGAGTAGTTTACCACAGACCTTTGGGTCCATAGTTAGTAGCTAGATGGCTTCTTCTCTCTTTTTGATCTTCAATACAATGTTCTCCTCGATGTTCTTGGAGTTCTATCCGATGTAATCACTTTTTGCGGTGTGTTTGTTGGGATCCGATGAATTGTGGGTTTATGATCATATTATCCATGAATATTATTTGAGTCTTCTCTGATCTCTTTTATGCATGATTATTATAGCTTCGTATTTCTTCTCCGATCTATTGATTTGGTATGGCCAACTAGATTGATTTATCTTGCCATGGGAAGAGGTGCTTTGTAATGGGTTCGATCTTGCGGTGCTCAATCCCAGTGACAGAAAGGGACATGACACGTATGTATAGTTGCTATTAAGGGTAAAAAGATGGGGTTTATTCATACGTGAGTTTATCTTGTCTACATCATGTCATCGTTCTTAAGGCGTTACTCCGTTCTTTATGGACTTAGTACACTAGATGCATGCTGGATAGCGGTCGATGTGTGGAGTAATAGTAGTAGATGCAGGCAGGAGTCGGTCTACTTATCTCGGACATGATGCCTATATACATGATCGTTGCCTTGGATATCGTCATGAATATTTGATTTTCTATCAATTGCCCAACAGTAATTTGTCTACTCACCATATGCTATTTTCTTGAGAGAAGCCTCTAGTGAAAACTATGGCCCCCGGGTCTATCTAAATCATATTACTAAAACCCTAAAAAATACTTGCTGCACTTTTTATTTATTTATTTTATTTTGTATTTTTGTTTCAATCTATCTATCTATCACATACAATTTAATCTTGCAACTTACCGCCGAGGGATTGACAACCCCTTGATTGCGTTGGGTGCAAGGATTTGTTGTTTTGTGTGCAGGTGCTGCTAACGAGGTGTTGCGTGATTCTCCTACTGGATTGATAACCTTGGTTTCATAACTAAGGGAAATACTTATCTGTGCTGTACTGCATCTCCCTTCCTCTTCAGGGAATTACCAACGCAGCTCACAAGTAGCAGGAAAAATTTCTGGCGCCGTTGCCGGGGAGACATCATCAACATCTATCAAGTACTTACGCATAAAACTCTCATCTCCTTGCATTTACTTTATTTTCCTTTGCCTCTCGTTTTCATCTCCCCCACTTCTAAAAAGTTTTTACAAAAATACAAAAATATTTTCCGTTTGCCTTTTTCTTGTTTGCTTGTTCGCTTTCTTGAAGATTGTTATCATGAGTGATTTTGGCATGGCGGAAACTGATGATGGTAAAACTCCTAAAAAGGGAAGTTCTACCAATCTTGATGTTAAAACTTTTGTGTTGGGACATGGTAATGTTATAGGAAAAAGTGTCATCCAAGAATTCTTTAATTGCATTGGGACCTTGGCCTTTGACGACGCTCCTATACTTAAAGAAACTAAGAATTATGCCGATGCTATTTCCGCACTTATTCTTAAACTTGAAAGAAGATTTATTCACACCCATCCTACTTTGCAAAGATTGTTTTATGAGTTACCGGTTATAAAAGATCCTAGGGCTAAGAAAATAGCCACCCTTGTTCTCATGAATGAATTTGCTCACATAGTGCGAGAAGCTAGGGAGATCTTTGATTTTTATGGTATGAACCTTGAAAAACCGGTAATAGATGAGATCCTTTATAATAATGATTACTTGTTGAGATATTTGTTCCGCAATGACCACATCTTTAATGAGAATATTAAAAAAGAAGTTCCACCTTTGAATATAATCCAACAAGTTTTCAATAGTGTTAATAGACAATACGCTTGGATTGTAGCCGGTAATCAAGAAGGATTTACAGATGGACAACTTGCTAATGCTAAAATTTCTATGGATGATGTGTTTCATATTACCTTTGAAAAACCCTTTGATGAAAGTGCATCTTTGGATAATAAGAAAAAAGATGACAATACTTGAAATTATGCATTATGCCTAGCTAGGGGCATAAAACAATAGCGCTTGTTGGGAGGCAACCCAATTAATAAAATAAATTTTACTTTTTGTTTCTGTTATTGTGAGTTTTCATATTTATGCTACTTGTATGATTATGTTTTTGTGTTTTTAATTAGTGTTTGTGCCAAGTAAAGCCTTTAGGATGATTTGGAAGATAGTATAATTGATGCTGTTTGGAAAACAGAAAGTTTTGCGTCCAGTGCTAGAATTTTGTTTCTGTACTGGAGCGTCAAAAAGATCTGAAATTTTTACAAAGTATTGTTATATGAATTGCCCACGTTGTCCTAAGTTTTCAGAATTTTTGGAGTTACAGAAGTATGGCTTTTAAATAGATTGCTACAGACTGTTCTGTTTTTGACAGAATCTATGGATTGTATCGGGGGGTATAAGCCATGGAGAAGTTAGAATACAGTAGGTATAATGCAAAAATAAAATATGAATGGGTTTTCAACAGTACTTAAAGTGGTGATTTATTTTGTTATACTAACGGATCTCACGAAGGTTTTGTTGAGTTTTGTGTGATTGAAGTTTTCAAGTTTTGGGTGAGATCACGATGGATGAAGGAATAAGGAGTGGCAAGAGCCTAATCTTGGGGATGCCCGAGGCACCCCAAGGTAATATTCAAGGAAGACTCAAGCGTCTAAGCATGGGGATGCCCCGGAAGGCATCCCCTCTTTCTTCTACCAACCATCGGTAATTTTACTTGGAGCTATATTTTTATTCGTCACATGATATGTGTTTTGCTTGGAGCGTCTTGTATTATATGAGTCTTGTAGGGGAACGCAGCAGAAAACAAAAATTTCCGACCTACGCACCAGACCAGGATCACTATGGAGACTGCATACAAGGTTTGATCTGTTTCGTTACCGACTCGTAGCGCAGCGGAAGTAGAGTTGATGACGATCGGCGGTGCAGATCCCCGCAGCTAGGATTTACAACCTCCCAACCGCGAGGATGTACTCCCACATCTGCCCCTCGGACAGCCCTCCGGGAGGCGGTCGGGCAGTCCCTCGGACGGTGTCGCGGACAGCCCTTCGGGAGGACCTTCGAAACTCGAACGGTCACTCGGACAGCCCTTCGGGAGGACCCTCGAAACTAAGACGATCACTTGGACAGCCCTTCGGGAGGCACTCTCGAACTAAGACCGAAACTACGATCTCTCTACAGAGTTGCACACATACGGTGTCATCTATTCGGCAGGGCTTCGCCGTCCAGAACTAGTTCCCACCGGAACCCAGACAGCCTTTCGGCTCTATGAAACTATTTCGCTGGGAGGGAGAGAGAAGCCAGACAAGTCAATGGCATGTGTATGAGAGCAAGCATGAGCTGATTTTGGAGAGCTCTCTCCACCTCTATTTATAGGAGGAGCAAGGGGTAGAGGAAAGACCAAAAGGACCTTCCTAGGATCTTTCCACCACATGCCACATAAGGGTGTGTAGAAGATATCCACCATGAGGTGGAAGGACACCTCAAGGAGGGCCCCCCCATGCCATGGCCGAAATTTGCAGCCCCCTTGGGGAGCTCCACCTCCCTTTCACACACCAAAAGTGGTTTTCTTCTAGAAGAAAAACCCCATTTGCAAATCAGCCCAAAAAGTGCTTTTCACTATTCACGAAGACATTTTTCTGCGTCCGTTAAAACCCAAATTATTTCTGTGTGCCTAGAATAATTCTAGCACCCACCAAAACAATTTTGAACGCATTCCGAAACAATTTCGGAACAATGTTTCTTCAGCGAAAAGCAACCAAAACGGTTCCGGCTGCTCCGGAACATTTCCGATTTTTGTCCCGAAAAATTCCCAGAAGTTTCCAGAACACTTCTGGCATCCTCCAAGAATTTCCAGGCGTGTCCCAGAACCAATTTGACTTAATGGAATACCCTGAAACAACTTTTCAGTTTCACCGGAACTATTCTGGTGTTCTCTCCGGAACGTTTCCGTTTCGTCCGAAACTTTTTCGGTGATTTTCTCTCAGACTCCCCGTCTAGTATTCAGCAGATAGATGACCCTTAAGCGTGTGACCCTATAGGTTCGGTGAAGTATAGACATGACCGGAACTCTTTCCGATCAATTATCAACATCGGAGGCGTGGACACCCATATTGACCCCTATACCCACACGAATGAATATTCGAGTGAACCTCCAGTTGCCGTGTGCTATTCCTGTTGCTTCGCGATATGTTACAAATACTCGAGGTGAGAAACATCGGCATCCTCGTGGATCAACACTTGTCCACAATGCCAGTTACCTCGTTGCCGGTTTTTTGTTCTCTTTTCTCGTTTATGTGTTCCGGTATCCCTGTGATCAAATCACACTTGTGTCTGGCCAGACGATGATGGATACCGTAACACCGAGAGGGCCCGGAGATATCTCTCCATCGTCGGAGGAGCAAATCCCAATCTTGAGCTATCAAGTTAATTAACATACTTTTCCATGAACCCGTAAGCCACCGTAATAGCCACCCATTTACGGATGACGTTTAACAAACCCCAAAGTTCATGAAGCAAGCATGAAGAAACTCGATACTCTCATGGTCTAAGGAATCATGCAAACGTTAACCATCTCTGTGTTATTAACCATTAACTTGTGACGAATGTATCTCATAGCATAACATCAATTAGGGTCGATTCAACACAAATGTTCTTCTAACATTGTGCCCACAAAATTGCCGGCATAGCCATGCCCATGATCAGGAAAACAGGATCATCATGCAATACTTGAGCCAGTCTTAGAGGCCAGACTAGGAATACATTTTACCATTTATTATTCCACACGTGCATATGAGTCTTCCTTCGAGCCTCGTGGTTATTGTAGACTCGAGAACCATAGCAGTTATAGCATGGAACATAAACATAATTATGAACAGGGAGATAATCAATAACATTTATTATTGCCTCTAGGGCATATCTCCTACAAGTCTTTGCTTTGTTTGCTTTTTAGTTTGTCACAATCATCCTTGCTAAACACACCTACTTTGAGAGAGCCACACGTTCATCATAATTTGTTAGAATACTCTATGTGCTTCACTTAAATTTTTTGAGTTAGGCAGTTGCTCTAGTGCTTCACTTAAATCTTTTTGAGCACGGTGGTGGCTATATTTTGAAGAAATAAACTCTCATGCTTCACTTATATTATTTTGAGAGTTGATTGAAATTTTGAAGAAATGAATTCTCATGCTTCACTTATATTATTTTGAGAATTGATAAGATTGAAATTTTGAAGAAATATTTGCACTCTCATGCTTCACTTAAATATTTTTGAGAGTTGATAATAGTAACGGTAATTTCCACAAGATATTAATTTGGTCCCAAAGTGATGAATATTCAAGAGGGATATAATAAAAACTTTCATATAGATCATTGGATATGATAAGTGTGATTCCTTGCAATAGTTTTGCGATATGGAAATGATAATATGTGAGTCATGTTAGTGAGTAATTGTGATTTAGTAAGAATATTAGTGTTAAGGTTTGTGATTCCCTATGCATGCACGTTAAGTCAATAGTTATGCAAAGAAATTATATCCTACTTATGGTGCATTATTCGGTGTTAGTTATGTTCAATGCATGTTTATGACCGTTTTCGTTTTTTGGCTGGTTGCTTCTCAATCTATTTGCTAGCCTTCATTTGTACTAAGCGGAAATATTGCTTGTGCATCCAAACTCCTTAAACCCAAGTTGTGCCAAATGAGTCCACTATATCTACCTATATGCGGTATTTCCATGCCGTTCCAAGTAAATTTGCGTGTGCCAACTCTAATTTTCAAAATATTTTTTCTGTTTTGTGTGCCCGTACCGCTCATGAAGCGGCAGGGGGTGGCCAATATTTTCCATGCTAGGTGTGTTATTCTCACGATGAGTGTTTATTCACTTGTCATTGCACAAGAGAGTGACTGGTAATAGGGATTCCCAGTCCCACAATGAAATCAAAATTAATAACAACAAAATTCCTTGGAAAGTGATGGTATGGAGGGCACCCGTGGATACGGCTAGCCATGGATTGTGAAAGAATGGAGGAAAGGAAATAAATTTTACTTTCTGTTTGGGAACCGCCTATGATGTGTCTAGCATGGAAAATATTGGGAATTCTCGGTCGTTTTCGTTGACAGGAAAAGCATGCCTCTCAAAATATTTTATCTCTTTAATTTCAGCCTTGAGCTCTGGCACATTAGCAAATCTCTGCTTCCCTCTGCGAAGGGCCTATCTATTTACTTTTATGCAATTTTTATTTTTATTTGAGTCTCCATCTTCTCTTATAAAGCACCAACTAGAGAGCACTATTGTCATACTTGTGCATTGGATGTAGCTAATATTTGAGTGTGTTTCATGAATGGATCAATGATTGAGCATAATGGGCTAGGGATAACTTTCTTTAGCGTTGATATTTTGAAAGACATGATTGCTTGTTAGCATGCTTGAATATTTATATGTTCATGTCAAACTATAGACTATTGCTTTGAATTATTCAAGTCCAATGTCCATGCTACAAAAGAAAAGAATATATGATGAATATGATAGGCAGCATTCCACATCAAAATTTCTGTTTTTATCATTTACCTACTCGAGGACGAGCAGGAATTAAGCTTCGGGATGCTGATACGTCTCCAACGTATCTATAATTTTTGATTGTTCCATGCTGTTATATTATCAATCTTGGATGTTTTTATATACATTTACAGCAATTATATATCATTTTTTGGGACTAACCTATTAACTTAGTGCCCAGTGCCAGTTGCTGTTTTCTGCCTGTTTTTTGTTTTACAGAATATCAATACCAAATGAAGTCCAAATGCCACAAAACTTTTTGGAGATTTTTTTCTGGACATATACAACACTAGAAGCTTCGGGAGAAGACCAGACGCCAGAGGAGGTGGCCACGAGCCACCAGGGCGCGCCTTGGGGGGGCAGGCGCGCCCTGGTGCCTCGTGGGCCCACCTCAGCTCCGTTTGACCTAATTCCACCACTATAAATTCCCAAAAAACCAGAAACCCTCAGGGGAGTCCATGAAATACCTTTTCCACCGCCACAAGTTTCTGTTCTCGAGAGATCCCATCTGGAGGCCTTTTCCGGTGCTCCACCGGAGGGGGAATCGATCACGGAGGGGCTCTACATCAACCTTGCTGCCCTTCCGATGACGCGTGAGTAGTTTACCACAGACCTTCGGGTCCATAGTTAGTAGCTAGATGGCTTCTTCTCTCTTTTTGATCTTCAATACAATGTTCTCCTCGATGTTCTTGGAGTTCTATCCGATGTAATCACTTTTTGCGGTGTGTTTGTTGGGATCCGATGAATTTTGAGTTTATGATCATATTATCCATGAATATTATTTGAGTCTTCTCTGATCTCTTTTATGCATGATTATTATAGCTTCGTATTTCTTCTCTGATCTATTGATTTGGTTTGGCCAACTAGATTGATTTATCTTGCCATGGGAAGAGGTGCTTTGTAATGGGTTCAATCTTGTGGTGCTCAATCCCAGTGACAGAAAGGGACATGACATGTATGTATCGTTGCTATTAAGGGTATAAAGATGGGGTTTATTCATACGTGAGTTTATCTTGTCTACATCATGTCATCGTTCTTAAGGCGTTACTCCGTTCTTTATGGACTTAATACACTAGATGCATGCTGGATAGCGGTCGATGTGTGGAGTAATAGTAGTAGATGCAGGCAGGAGTCGGTCTACTTGTCTCGGACGTGATGCCTATATACATGATCATTGCCTTGGATATCGTCATGATTATTTGATTTTCTATCAATTGCCCAACAGTAATTTGTCTACCCACCGTATGCTATTTTCTTGAGAGAAGCCTCTAGTGAAAACTATGGCCCCCGGGTCTATCTAAATCATATTACTAAAACCCTAAAAAATACTTGCTGCACTTTTTCTTTATTTATTTTATTTTGTATTTTTGTTTCTATCTATCTATCTATCACATACAATTTAATCTTGCAACTTACCGCCGAGGGATTGACAACCCCTTGATTGCGTTGGGTGCAAGGATTTGTTGTTTTGTGTGCAGGTGCTACTAACGAGGTGTTGCGTGATTCTCCTACTGGATTGATAACCTTGGTTTCATAACTGAGCGAAATACTTATATCTACTGTACTGCATCTCCCTTCCTCTTCAGGGAATTACCAACGCAGCTCACAAGTAGCACTCCTCAAGGAATCGAGACGTCGGCTAAAGGTCATGAATGCCTGAAAGGGGCACCCTTTGCATATTATGTGAACGGGTTGAAGCCGATGACTGGCCACTTTCAGTTAAACACAGTCAAACAGGAGGAATCTTAAAAATAAAGGAGAAAAACTTAAGTCGTACTCATTAAACAACTGATAATTTTTATACATCACACGCACTTCGGCATTCCAAAATGCTACCTAGAAATACAACTTGTCCTTAGGACACATGGCCTCAGTAACACGGGCGCCCTCCTCCACTTCGGCAAAAAACTGCTCCGTGGTGCGCGCCTTCCCTTCAGGGGGGCCCGCAGCAACAACCTCCGCCTCAACCTTCCGGAAGTGCGTTTTCACGCAGGCATACGCCCGCCGCGCTCCTTCTAGACACGCGGATCGCTTCCAGCGGTTGACTTGCGGGACGGCTTCTTGCAGTCGCACCAGGAGCCCGAAGAAGCTGGCTGGCAACACCTCCGTGGGCCACAGATTGACGCAGAGGTCTTGGAGCACCGGCCTCGCCATCCGAAGAAGTTCTGCCAGTTGCTTCATCCGATGATTGAGCAACTGCGGCTGCGACGACTCCTGGAACTGACTCTAGAAGGCGTTCTCCGCCTCATGGCCCTCCAGTTGGCCGAAATGAAGGCCGGCGTCCGCCGCACTCTTCGGGAGATCGGCGAAGACCTCTGCGGATCGCCGCAGCTGGGTGAGCTCGACGAACCCTTTGCTGCCAAATACACATTGAAGTAAATATGGCTTACCCGCGGCTACCCGCTCCACTTGCTGGATCACCTGGCGATCGGCCCGGCCCCGCGTCTAGAGCTCAGCATGAGACAGACGTAGCTTTCGCAACTCCTCGCCCGTCTCTTTCTCCTTTTTCTCAAGGGAATCGCGTTCGAGATACACGCCCTTGAGAGTCTCCTCGACCTCCAGGATCCGCGCCTGGTCTTTCCCCCTAGCCACCTTTTCGGCGGCTAGGTCCTTTTCTGTTTTGGCCGCAGCAGCTTTCTGCTGCTCGACCTCTTGCCGAGCCGTTAAGAGCTCGGCCATGAGCCCCTCAAGCTCGGCCAATGCCACTGTTATCAAATCAGTTCGGCATTAGGTTTAAAGAAAAAAAAAGCGCGCTACCCTCGCTAAAAAATTAATTTCAAAAAAATGACGCATCGGTCGCTTACCTTGAGACTGCTCGACCTGCTTGTTCATCAGGTCGAGGTCCTTCTCGGACCTCTCGAGCTTCCGGCTCATCTCCGCAATCTCCTCGGAGACGGAGCCCGGAGCTGAGGTTGAAACCTACACAAACACTTTATAGTGAGCCCCATGATCAATTCATTGACACTTCGGACACACACCCTGTCTATATCAGTCCTGGGGGCTACTCTTTCCTATGCACTTATACTTCGACCCCAACACCAGTTTTTCAAACTGGCGTTGGGCTCGGGGGCTACTCACTGGCTTGGCCGTCTAAACGCCAGGTAACGGATGTCTTTGGACAGTTACAAGGATCAATAAAGTAAATCTAAAGTAGAGAAGACCCTCTTTCGCGTAAAGACAAAAAGATTACCTCGAAGCTCGTGATGAGGCCCTTGAAGGCCTCACGCATTCCGGCCTCTGTGGACTGGAACCCTTGCAGTGCCGCGCCAATCAACGCGCGGTGCTCTTCCTTGAGGGAGGAGCCCGTCAAGGTTGCCTCCATCTCTTCAGTCCACCCCGCGCTAACCCGCCCTGGAGCGGGAGGTGAGGGTGGAAAGACCTCGGGCCCCAGCACTTGGGTGCTGGGTACGAGGGTCTCCGGCTGTGGCGGTGGAGCCGGAGCAGACTCCGGCTGGGCCACCGATTGGCCCAGCCCTTCTTGGACTACCTCGGGGACCCCGTCCCCTTGGCCTTGTGGGGCCGAGGTATTAACCTCGGCCATGACGACCGACTCTTCGGCCCCCGCCTTGTCAACCTGAGGGGCCGGAGTCGATGTTACTTCCCCTAGCCCTTCTTGAGCCGGGGCAGCGCGGTCCGGCATCCTGCTGGTGGGCGGCAACCCGCTGGAGGAGTCGCTAAGGCGCGCCCTTTGCGGTATGTGGACAAATACTCATGCGAATTTAGTCCTGCAGGAAAGGACTTGATGTAAATCAAACATAAAGGACAACGGCGTACCTTCGAGGCGCCGGCTCTTCCTTCCCATCGCTAGGGGATCATCTTCAGACTCGTCGGAGAGCATGGCCTTCTCCGACGTTGTGGCCTTGACGGCGGCCTCGGCCGGGGTCTTCTTCGACCTCTTTGGGTCCTCAGGCCGCATCTCAGCCTCGGCGTCCTCTGACGCCACCCTCTTCCCCTTTGGAGGAGGGTTCTCTTCTTCCTCATCCTCCCCCCCCCATCGCTCTCGTGGGTGGAGGAGACGTGGGTCTCCTCGGAACGGGTGACCGAGGTCTTTCGTTTCCGAGGACCCGCCCTGCCCTTCTGGGGCTTGGACCCTTTGGGGACCACCACGTGTGGCTCCTCAACTAGGAGCGCCGTAAGAAGGGGGATTTCTCCCCCTCTGGCAGTGGTGCCGGGCACACCACCTGCTGCATCTTGGCTACCCAGTTCTGCAATATGAAGTAAGGCGATTCATTAAAATTTGTCTCACTTAGCAGGAGAAGAATACGAACGCGTATGTCAAAACACTCACCGGTGGGGCGTCGTAACCGACCTCGAAGCCGAGGTCCTCCCCCTCCTTAGGGATCTTGTCCTTGGATAGCTTGAAGAGCCGCATCCACATGCCGGTCAAGGAGGAGCGGAAGAAGTTGACCACGGGCCCCGCATCCCCGGATTTATGCTCCCACATCGGTATGGCCCGAAGTTGGAGAGGGAGGATGCGGCGATGGAGCATGACATTGACCACGTCGGCCAGCTGGAGGTTCTTCTTGGTAGACCACCACTTGATCTTCTTGATCAGTGCCTCCACCTCCTCTGGGTTCCCCCAGATGACGCTTTTCTCCCTCCAGGACTTGAGCTTCCTTGGAGGCCCCACCGAGAAAGCTGGGACCTCGGTCTGGCCAGCGGCAAGCGGCTTAGTGATGTAGAACCACTCGCGCTGCCATTCCTTGACCGTCTCGATGAAGGTGCCCTTGAACCAGTCGGCGCTCTGGTTCTTGCTGACCATGGCACCTCCACACTCCGCCAGATCGGAGCCGCTGGACTTCGGCTTAACGCCGAAGGTCTTCAGCCATAGGCCGAAGTGTGGCTCGATGCGGAGGAAGGCCTCGCACACTGTGATGAAGGAGGCGAGGTGGAGAATGGAGTTCGGGGCCATATGGTGGAAGTCGATCCCGTAGTAGAACATCACCCCGCGCACGAAGGGGTGCAGCGGGAACCCTAGACCCCTGATAAGGTGTGGGATGAAGACTACCCGCTCCCTCGGGTTTGGAGCGGGCACCTGTTGGTCGGCGTCGGGAGCACGGGCGGCGACGTTGGCGGGGATATACCCCGCACTCTGCAGCTCTTGGAGCATGCCCTCCGTCATGATGGAGCCCCCCCAGTGCCCTTTGAGGGTGTCGGCCATGGCTGAGTGGGGAAGCACGGATGCGCAGAGGTGGGAGAAAGCGAGATCGGATCTGGGCGCTAGAGCTCGAGGAGGCAGCAGGCGGGGGAAATGGAAGCGTGAATACTAGCTCTATTGGCCTTTTACTCTTATATAGGCTGCTGAAAGGCCAAGAGTCCCCTCGCCGCGCCGGTAAAAACGCCACTTCCCGCCGCAAAAGATGCCGTTGTACGCATGGGGGGAAGCAAAATCTTGATGATATCCCTGAGAATACGGGCACGATCTCCACCTCGATGGGACGCATCAGTAAAAGGGCGGCCTCGAACCACGATTTGAGGTGGGCAGTAACTGCCTGACCCATCGTGGGTAGCGTCGCTTCGATAAAGTTGTCAGGCTATAAGGTACTGTTCACACCTAGGTGGCTATCCTTCAAGGTTAAGTAAACTCACGACCCCGGATGGGTAGAGGACTTGGTTGAACCTCGTTTTCAAGACACTGCTCCTCGGAAAGACGGTTAAGAGATCTGGAATCGCGAAAAGGGAACTCGTCTGTCAAGCCAAGGACTTCGGATCCGAAGTTATTTCCGTTGAAGAAGATCGTCCTCGGCATAAAAGACCAGTTCGTGGGCTACTGACGGTGTCCTGGACTAGGGGGTACTAGCCTAGTCGGCCCATATTCCTCAGGCTGGGCCAGTGGGCCCCAATTCTTATCAAGATGGACTCCGGAAGATGCACGCGAGAAGAAAGAGCAAGATTACATCTGCCGAAGACTTGACGTATACTCCAAGACTCCTCTTGCCGCCTTCACGCCTATATACCGACCTTGTAACCCTAGATACCCTATCCGACGTGTATATAAGCCAAAGGGTTTAGCCCTTAGAGAGGAGTTCAACACAATCTCATTCACCTACCCTTAGGACTAGATCATATCTCACGATCTCGAGGTAGATCAACTCTGTACTTGATACATCTCCATTAATATAAACAAGAGCAGAACGTAGGGTTTTACCTCCATCAAGAGGGCCCGAATCTAGGTAAACATCGTCTCCCTGTTCCTGTCACCATCTGTCTGAGATCCACAGCTGGGGACCCCCTACCCCGAGGTCTGCCGGTTTTTACACCGACAACGCTATAGCACGCTAATAGCATATTTCAAGAGGCGGCGCTATTTTGTGTAGCGTGCTATTTTTTTCATTGGGTGCACCTCTTCTTTCCTTGAGATAAGAAGCAAGTTCCTACCTGCGTTTTTTCAATGTAAACTGCTACCTAGGCGCGTGCGAGGCTCTATTTTATGCCTGCTGCCACCTGCCATTGCAGTGGCCCGTGGAGGAGTAGGGGTCGGATGTCTTTCGGAAACCTACCGGGCTTTGGTTTCGGGAACTAGATGGGCTTTAATTCTCAGACTGGGCTGTGGTATTATTAGCAGTTGATCGGCTGCACACACAGCCACGCAGCGCTTCTGCTCTCATGACAATATTGATGAGATTCTTATGCTGACATCAATACACCCATATTCCCAGCACATTCAGAAACTCACAACTCCACCTACTTGCTGCATAGGCACTGAGGCGTCTTACAGCGACCAAATGGCACGAAGTCCATATGTACAAAAATTACACGCTGATGAACACGTCTCCACAGGAAAGGAAGCAGGGCATGTCAACAGCAGCCATCAAGCTGGTCATCACCGCCAGGGCTGGCGACCGGTCTTTGGTCGAAAACGACCTACACAGATGTCTGAAACAAATCATACGTCCGGCATCTTCATCGTTCAGAACTGTAGCGGCATATGGCACAGGTACATTGGGGCGAGAACTTTCCGAGCCTTCTTCACGTCGTCATAAACTCTCCCCCCTTACGAGCTAGCACCAGAGCACTGATCTACTAGGCGGTATTCCAGCAAGCTGTGCTTTCCATGTACAATTACCCTGGCAATAAGCAAAGATATGATGATGAATGGAGTTGTTTCTAGTACAAAGTGCGTGTTCAGTATAGGCAATAAAACATAAAGCGTAGATGCATGAAGAGACCAAGTGCACGGCGTATCAATAATTGAAAGATAAATATATTCAGCATCGTTGAGCGAATGGTGAGGTTCTATTTTGACAAAGACTGGCTTACGGTAACTTTTAACATGGCGTGAACATGTGAAAGTCTGAACTTTTACACCTTCAGTCAGAAGGTTGTAGGTTTTAAGATTCTCCCAAATATGAAATACTATCCTATCAGCAAGTGTCATGATTCTCATACAGAAAATATAGATGTCTGGCAAATAAGAAGAAACCTTCACGAGCTTAATCACAGCATCACTACCAGGTCTATGATAGTAGAGTGGAGCAGTGTATAGGACCTTACCATTTTATCTCATCCAGTCTCGAGCACACACAAGTGCTTCAATAGTCTTGATGCTCAATGTGCTGTAGTGCTTTGGAATTACCGGTCCGCTGCTGCAGAATGCTGCTTCAGATTGGACAGCAGATGCTGGCATAGCTAATATATCCTGTGCCATAGCTGCTAATGTTGGATACTTTGTGGTATGATTCATCCACCAGTTTAGAATGTCAAACTCATCCTTTCTTGGAACTAGACCCTCTTCAAGGTAGTCATCAAGTTCTGTAGATATCTGACAACTTGCTTGTTCATTGAGATGCTGATCCCAATCTTCCAATAAATCATTATCCGCATCCAAAGCTGCACTATTTGAAGCTGCGCTTGGCCGATCCGTAGGGTTGCAGTATTCATTGAAGAGTTCACGGACTGTTTCGCGTATGTCAGATAAGTAGCTCTCGGAATTTGTGCCAAAAGCTCGCTTCAGACGAAACTCAATGAAACCGATTTTAAATCTAGGATCCAGAACAACAGGTATTGACAACCACAAGTATGAATTTTGCCAGTGCCCATGGAACGCTTCCTGCATCTCCATAACCATTCTAGAAAATTCTTCATTACAATTTGATGCTTCTTCTTGCAACACTGTCCTCACTTTCCAAACCTCATTAAAGTATATATTTGCTGTGACAGAGCTAGGGCAAGATATTACTTCAATGACACGATAAAACGTCCTCAAAATCTTGCAAATAGACTCAGCAACATTCATATCTTCTGGATTCAGCACTTCTTCAGAAGGAAATGACTTCCTGAAATGCAAAAGAACTTCAAGCCTAAAATAAAATTTGTGCCACCACTTAGCATCTTCTTGTGGACACTTCAAACTCATCTGTGAAATGACTTCCAGAAGCTGCTGATGGGCTGATGGTGAAGATGCATGTGCCACAAAAAATTCCATTACTGCGTCACCAACAAAGCGAAGTATATCTGCTTGCCCTGCGGAAACAACACTATTTAAGATGTCGTCCAGACAAGCAATGTTGTATAGCTTGCCTCTAATAGGAAGGCACTTCTTTTCTATGAGCATTTCCTTTAGCTTCACAGTATTTGCATTGTTCCTAACATCACCAACAGAAGTCAAGCTCAAAATCTTCTGATCAAGATTCCAGTCTCTAATTGCATCCCACATGACATTGTACGATCCACTTTCAGACTCCGGGACAGAAGCCTCCTTGCAATGTATTATCCTTTCCAAATTAGTAGGTGAGGACCAAAACATGCCAAATTTGATTATTACTCTGTGAACTTTCCAGTCATCACCAACAAAATGTGCTGTCAAACAGAGGTAATTTACTGCTGGCTCGGGTTCATCAGGAGTCCAGATGCTTGCTGACAGAGACACACGTCGGGAGGAAAGTGTAAGTACATCCTTAATATTTACCTTTTCCTTCTGAAATAAAGCAGTGCAATGGTCTTTCATATCATTATGAGAAACCATGCCAACCATAGGGTTGAGATTCTTTATAACTCTTCTCATTTCTTCATGCTCCACAACTGAAAAAGGATAAGCATGTAGAATTATCATTTTGGCTAGCTCTTGGTAAGATGTTTCTTGACAAAACTTCCCAGCGCTCTTGTCAGTTGAAATGTTCGTAAATGAGGTCCTCTGCTTCTTCAGGCTTGCACCATCTGATGTTGGTGGTGGGTGTGCTGGCACCATTTGAATGGGCTGGACTATGGGGATGGTGTCACCAGAGGTACTAGTCCTGGGGAGCTTGTTAGCGTATTCTGAAATCTGAACCTTCCCATTTGTCAAGGCAGGTGAGAGCTCATCATTCACCCTGGAGTTGAAACTAGGTGCACTCGAAGGCTCAAACAAAAACTTATGATGATTGTGGAGACTTTCAAGCCGTCCTGGACAGGTTAGGAGATGTCGACTAAGATGGCTTCTCCCTCCAAACTTATTTGCGCTGAGACGTTTTTGGCAGTGAATGCAATCTGCAGCCTGGAGTTTTCCCTCGACATAAATGGGCGTAAACTCCTTCCACACCTTCGACTTGAATCTGCTGGGAGTTGCTGAGCCAATGTCATCAAGCGTCTCCGAAATAATCTGATTGACCGGGTCAATTGGTGAAACTGGACCGTCTCCATTCACCAAAACTGTGCACAAAATGTGAGCCAGTCATCAGTTGTATGCCAGAGGTCAACTGTTCTGACAATGTTATATCCATGTGTCCAGATCCTAAGCTACACACAGCATGCTACGAGTAAACTCAACTCAACACCGTGAACACACTACGAGGCAGAACCGGAGCATACCATACGGGAAGTAGGAATCCTTCTGTTGCCCCTCCCCCGCCGCCTCCGACTTGGCCGGGCAGATCTTCTGGTGCCGCCACAGGTGGCTCGTGCCATTGGAGTCCTTGCAGCTGAGCCGGTTGTGGCAGTAGAGGCACTCGGCGAACTGGACCTTCCCGTTGAGAAAGATGGGCTTGTACTCCTCCCAGACCTTGGACCTCTTCTTGTGCTTGTACCTGAACGCACTGTTGTGAACCCCGGAACCGTACGCCACCTCCGTCTTCATGATGTTGTCCACGTCCACCTCCACCTCATGCTCCTCGGGATACTCCACGACCTGCTGGATCACAGCATGCTCCATCTCCATGGCTGCACAGTAAACATGATTTTAGTCTTGCCTGCTACTAGCAACCTAGCATACAGCTACATCGAACAGAACAGGCTAAACAGCTACGAAAAGACAAGATCTGCAGATATATGGCGCTCGGGAGCCAGAAATAGGCGCAAAAATTCCCCCCAAATCCTACACATTTGGGGCGGGGAAATACTGACGGATCGCATCGATTGCGGCTTCCAGAGACCCCAAATCGTCAGATTAAACGCGCATGAGTAACCCAGATCGAGGAATTCCAGGAGAAATCGAGGCGGAGGGGTCACCTGAGATGGAGATCGCTGGGGGAGCCTTGCGGGGGGCGGGGAGGGGAGATTCCGGGCACGATTAGGGCATCGAATTGGGTCTGCGGGCGGGCGGCGGGTGGGTAGACCCAGTTCGTCGATTTGGGCTGGGTAAAGGGCTCGCTCGTTCTATGCGGGCTGAGATGGGCTGGTCTTTTTTTACGGGCGGGTCTTGTTAAAGCTTCTGGACAAAGCTGTACAGCATCTCCTTGCGTTTTCGTTTAAAGAAGTTTTTTTTTTACTTATATTACGTTCAAAGAAGTTTCCATTGTTTTGGGAAAATATTTACAGAAATACTATTTAATAGTCGACTGATTTCAATTAGCTTTCTCTCACATTTTCTGGCCTTTCGATCTTACCTTGTGATTCATGTTGACTTCTTTAGTCGATTGAATTTTTCCGCCTTCATTTGAATTTATGAATGTTCTAGTGTACGTTGTGGTACTATATAGTTTCTCCTTCATCTAAATTTCTAATCCATATATGTTGGGTTATATCATTTCCCTTCCAGCCATATTTTTTGGTTTCTACTTATTATTCGGTTATGTCTATGTTTGGAACTAAAAATTTCATTTACTTATGAGTTTATGCACTTTTATGATCTACTCTTCTTATCTTATAAATTACTATTGTTGGTATTAGTTTTTCATTTTGAGGTACCGAAGTTACAACTTATTTGTTTGTTGTAATTAACTTGAATTACTATTCAAATCATTTGCATGTTAGCCTAGAATTTTTTGATGATTCATTCTTGCCCACCTAGAAGTACTGTTTTCAGTATTTACAGTTTAAAAAACTAGAGTTATAGACAATACTTGTTGTGTATTAATTGATTTACAATTGAATTTTCTGCATGTTAGACTGGATTTTTTTTAATGTTACATTACTGACCCCAAGAATTAATTTGATTGGATTTTTCGGGTGATACTAGATTTATTTGCAATCAAATGAAAACTCAGTCTTCATACATATAACTTTCAATTATTTAGTGGCTAAAAAAATGAAAGAAGTATTGGCCATGCTTGGTCAGTAGCCAAAATCTGGCTTCCCAACATTTGGAAACTTCAGTTACCAAAAATTGGCAAGTTTTGTGAGGTTGGTGTAACACCCCCAGATCTTAACCCTGTCATTAAGCTAATTAAATTGTCATGTCATCATAATCATCCTAATTAAATTGCATTTAGGAGATAATACAAATTCAAATTCAAATGCAAGTCAAATTAATACTTCTTCAATTAATTGAATAAAAATGTTCATAATATTTCAAATATTCCCAAAGCAATTGTAAAAATAAAGCCAACAATATTTAAATTCCCAAATTGCCCCTAGCAACTAAAACAGTGGACCAGCAACAATTTATTTGATCTGTTCAATTTCTAAAAATACTAAAACCATTCCAAGTGCCCCCAAACTTTTTGTGCCAACCCTAAATATTGCAGTGCATTTATGTGCTAAATTTCACATTAAACAAAAATCAATTGATGCTCCAACTAAATGCAAAACAGTAAAGAAAATAGAAAATAGAAAAGAATAAAAGAAAAAGCCCTAAAGCTACTGTGCAACTGAGCCCTAGTGGCCACAGTGCACCGCGGCCCAGCCCAGCCGCGTCGTTTCCCTCCTCGCGCTGCTGTCACCCGCACAGCGCGCGCGCGCACTGGCCCCCCCTCTCGCGCGCTCGACAGCTCGCGGCTGCAGCCGCGGGCGCCTGCAAGAACCCCCTCGCCCTCTCCTGTTAACCCTAACCCCCCCCTCTTCACTCCCTCGCCTCTCCCTCTCTGGTCGCGTTCGCCCGTGCGTGGTCGTCGTCGTTCGCCGCTCGTGCCCGTGGCCATTGGCCTCCTTGAGCCGCAGGGAGATGTCCACCCGCTCCGCCGTCGATGCCTGCTTCGCCTACAAGGACGGCCTCGAGCAGCGCCCCTTCTGAACGTCACCATCGGGCCGTCGTCTCCAACTGCGGCCGCCGCGCGCATCGCCTCGATCCGCCACCACCAGACCTCCCCGAGCCCGCCGTGCACCCCTACAGGGCCGATGTGAGCACCCCGCACGTTTTCCCCCTTAGCTCGAGCTCGATTTCGAGCTCCGGCGGTGTTTTCATCTTCACATGCTCCGGCCGCCGACGGGCTCGTGCGTAGCTGCCGTTCTAGTCGTCCTCGTGACGAACCCGTGCCACCGTTGAGCTCGTAGGGCCTCTAGGGCGTCGTAAGGCTCATCAAATGCCTCGGTTCTGTGACGCCCCCGACTTAATCGTGCACTAATCATACACGCAAATGCACACGATCAAGCCTAGGGACTCACTTGAAGATATCACAACACAACTCTAAACTCAAATAAAATAATACAAGCTTTATATTACAAGCCAGGGGACTCGAGGGCTCGAATACATAAGCTCGATGTCATACAAGCATCAGCGGAAGCATTAGATATCGGAGTACAGATATAAAAGTTAAGCAGGATGCCTTAAGAAGGCGAAAACAATCAACAGCTCTGATCGAAAGAGGCAAGGCCTCCTGCCTGGGAGCCTCCTAAACTACTCCTGGTCGTCGGGGATCTCCACGTCGTAGGCGCCTCCGGGGATCTCCTGCTCCTGGGCTCCATCGTCTGATGTATCATCAAATGGGTATGGGGAAAAGAATAGCAGAGCAACCGTGAGTACTCATCCAAAGTACTCGCAAGACTGACATCAGAACTAGTCTAGTTATGCAACATTTTCAAGGAAGGCTGTATATGTGGACTTGACTGCAGAAAGCCAGAATAGAGAGAAAGGCCTAGCCTATCGAAGACTAGCATCTTCAGTGTCTTGCAGCATAAGAAGAGTACAGATCAGAACATTAATATAATAGTAGCATTAAGCAGCAATCACGCCCAGAGATCCTTCCTCGACTCCCTGCGAGAAAACGATCCCGGAGCCAATACATTTAACCCATTTCTAGTTGTAGAAGATCGGGATATTTTCCGAGCGTCCTGTTACCGTGGACACGGTTATTCGAATAGATATACTTCCCTGCAGGGGTGCACTACTGTTACCCAACACGCTCAATTAACTCTGGCCGGACACACTTTTATCTCATCATGCCCGGCCTCGGCTGATCGACACACCGCAGCCCTACCTAGAGCTCAGCAGAGAGGTCCCCGCAAGTCTACATCCTAAGTGCTCAGGGGTCTTGGGCCCATCGCCCTTTGCACTCCGGGTCGTTGTGTGCAGGGTAGACCAGGCACCACCTCTGTCCTGGATGGCGCCGGCCCGACCCGGCCACAATGCTGAACTGGACGTCTGACAAAGCTTTCGGCTGATACATACGGTGCCGAGTACCCATATTATTCCCACGTGCTGGTTAGCGCGAAAAGGCCAGAGGCCTACTCATATTACATATCCTAACCCTTAGTGCCTTTGGAGCGCGCGGAAACGAGCAGAGACTCACGATCCTGTGACCCCGTCGCCCCGTCTCGTGGACTTACGGCAAGGGCTAAGAATGCCCGGCCGTGCCACGTATTCATCTCGCGGGTACCCTCATGGTCAACCCGTCTACACATCACTCGCGGGTACCCCTCGGGGCCTACCTGACTTATCCAGTAACAACAGTAAGTAAGTGGTAACCGTGTGTCCATTCCATCCAGCAGGAACCCGAGGAATCACCCTCGTTGGATTCCCGCCGGATGTATCCGTCAAGGTGAATCCGGAGGAATCACCCTCGATGGTATTCACACTTGCGGGGTTGCACGACATAAGCTTCGTCTGGGGTGGTGAAAGAGGAATCACCCTCATAATCCACGACCGACTAGTTATACCACAGAAGTCTCATCAGAAGTGGAATAAGAGGTATCACCCTCGGCACTTGATGATAACTTTGCAGAGTCGAGCAACTTAAGGGGGGTGTGGTGATGTGCGGGTCTCAGCCCGTTCGATCACATCGATCGGGGCACAGATACTAAAGCGGGGCAACTACAGCAAGGAGGAGGAGCCACAGATGGTTCACTACCATCCAACCTATACTAAGCATTTTGGATAACAGGCAGGTATCAATAACAGTTACAAGGACAGGCTATGCAGCAGAGTAGGATAAAACAATAGCAGTAGCAAATTCTAATGCAAGCAGGAGGGGGAAGGATTAGGTGATATAGGCATGCGTCAAGGGGGGTTGCTTGCCTGGAAGCTCTGCGGCAAAGGAGGGAGCGTCAGAGTGGTCTTCGGTCTCCTGAGCAGCGTCGATCTCGGAGGCTATCGGAAAGAAGGGGGGGAGAAGAAACAATAAATCCACGGCAAAAATGCAATCACTATGCATGACATGCCTAAATGATATGCAGAGGTGTTTTACTGCCTAACTAAATGATTTAGTTAAGTTAGGAATTTATTTGAATTTATTTTATTAACGTTGTGCACTATTCATATACCGGATACGGGCAAAATGTCCCATGTTCGGTAAGTTAAAGGGGTTTGGCAGACGTGTGGATAGGTTATTCAGATTCTACACATTTTTCTGATCGTTTTACATATATAAATTATTTTCATCCGAGTTACGGTTTATTTTATATGATTTTTCAAAGTTTTAATGATTTTTTGGAATTATTTTAATTATTTTACTCCGAATTATCCAGAATAGTAAATGGTGACGTCAGCATGACGCATTGATGTCATCCTGACCTGTGGGTCCAGTGGGACCCACTGGTCAGTGATACAGTGGTTAATTAGTTTAAAACTAATCTAATTACAGATTAATTAGAGGTGGGGCCTACTGGTCAGTGTCTAATTACTAATTAATTTAATTAACCGATTTAATTAACGTTTATTTATTTATAAAAATCAGTTTAATCTGGCGGGACCCACATGTCAGCGACAGTGGGTGCCACGTCAGCCGGTGACCGGGTCAACGGGGCCCGCAGTCAGTGGCACAAGCGGTGGGACCCAGCTGGCCAGGTCAGCGCCGGCACCGGAGCTCGCCGGCGAGCTCGCCCGCGACGGCAGAACTCCGGCGAGCCCGGGTTTCGTCTACGGTGCGCCAAATCGGGCGCCGTTTGTTGCTCTGGAACGGCCACTCGACGGCGCTTCCAGTGGTGGCGGTGGTCGGAGCTAGGGAGGCCGGAGATGACGGCGGCGAGCACATCGGCGGCGATGGTTTCGGGTGGCGGTCGGGCACGGTGATACGGCGTGCGTTTGGGCGATCTAAATAGCGAGGCGAGGACTACGTGCGCGCGCGAGCAAGATGGGCACGAGCCCGAGACCATTTGGTCGTCGAAACCTCGCCGGCGACGAGGCAGGCGGCGGAGCAGTCGGGCACCTCCATTGCGGCAGCTACGGTGAAGAGGAAGCACGCGAGAGAGAGGGGAGAGATGCGTAGGCTCACCGGGAGGCTATGGAAAGCCGGTGATAGCTTAGTAGCGCAGGGGATCGCCGGAGATCGCCGGAGAAGAAGAGGTGGCCAAGGTCGGGGATGAGCTCGATTCGCCCAATGCCGAGCCCGTCGTCTCAAGTGGCTGGGCTCAGGCGACGCAGCGGAGGGCGGCGGAGCTTCTCGACATCTCGGCGAGGCCGAACGGTAACGGTGGGCGCGGGATCGACGACGACGACGGCGGGTGTTTTCTGGCGAGCTCGAATGGGAGCGTTGGAGGGGACGAGAGGGGGTTTCTGGTGGCTAGGGTTTCGCGGGAGAGGGAGAGGAGCACGGGGGAGCACTTATCGGCGTCGGGGACGGCGTGGATGGTCGACAGCGAGGCAGGCGTCGCCGTGTCAGTGCGGGCGCGTGACACCGCGCGAGGAGGAGGACGACGACCTCCAAACGGGCTGGGCCGACTACTGTTCCATTAAGGCCCAGCCGCACAGTAAGTTTCTACCGTTATTCTTTTTCTATTTCTATTTTCTGTTTTAATTCTGTTTGCAAATTGTTTAAGCACTACTGGACTTTTATAAAATGTGTGACCTAGCTCATAAACTGCAGTGCATTATTATCTGCCACCAGAAATTGGTTTGGGCAAAATATAATTTCATTTGTAATTCTATTAAATAAAATGGTATTAAAATGTTGCTGGTTGCTACTGTTTTAGGTTGTTGGAGTCACTTAGTGAATTTTGGTGATGTTGTTTTCCTGAACATATTTAGTTATGAATTATTTGTTATTTAATGAACATTTTGATTTCCAGTTTGGAACAACTTTTATTTTTCACTTAAATTTGAATTGCAATTTGAATTGGAATTTGAAATGAGATATGATGCAATGATGGTTAAGCATAGTTAATCATGATGACTTGGCACTATCAAGAGGTGATCATTGTAGCTATTACATGGGGATGTTACAATTCTCCTACTCTAAAAGAAATTCTCGTCCCGAGAATTCAGGAGGTAGAAGGAAACAAATCGGGGTATTCCTCCCGTAGACGATCCTCGCGTTCCCAAGTGGCTTCATCTTCAGTATGATTTGACCACTGCACTTTCAGGAACTTGGTAGTCTTCTGGCAGGTCCGACGTTCAGCTTGATCGAGAATGCGGACCGGATGCTCCTTATAAGATAGATCATCTTGCAGATCAAGCATATCATGATCCACTGCTCGGTGTGGAGATTCCTTGAAGCAACGGCGAAGTTGCGACACGTGGAAGACATCGTGGATGTGAGAGAATTGTGGCGGCAACTCCAATTTGTAAGCCACATGTCCACGTCTGGCGAGAATGCGGAAGGGGCCGATGTAGCGAGGAGCTAGCTTACCCTTGATTCCGAAGCGGCGAGTGCCCTTCATAGGAGTGACACGCAGATAAGCTTGCTCACCAGGTTGATAGATCGATCCCTAGTGTTTACGATCATAATGTTGGGGAACGTTGCATGGGAAACAAAAAATTTCCTACGCACACACAAGATCTATCCATGGTGATGAGCATCTATGAGAGGGAGAGTGAATCTACATACCCTTGTAGATCGCTAAGCGGAAGCGTTAAGAAACGCGGTTGATGTAGTCGAACGTCTCCGCGATCCAAATCGCAAGTCGTCCCTCGATCCGATCACGAACTAGTGCCGAACGGACGGCACCTCCGCGTTCAACACACGTACGGCTTGATGACGCCTTCACCTCCTCGATCCAGCGAGTGGTGGTGAAGTAGTAGATGAGTTCCGGCAGCACGACGGCGTGGTGATGGTGGTGAGGAACAATCTCTGCAGGGCTTCGCCAAGCACTACGGAGATTATGACGGGAGAACTAGAGGGTTAGGGTTGCCGACACACGGCTTGGGAAATCTTTGATGTGTCCCGTGTGTTAGCCCTGCCCCTCTATTTATATGTTGAGCCCTGGGGTCTAAACTTGGAGAGAAAGCCTCCACAAGGTCGGTTTTGCCCGCACAAGGTCGGTTTGGCCCGCACGGAAAGAGTCTAACTCGGATTCCAGCAGTATCGCGTACAAGCGGTAGTACCGCTCACGAGCGGTAGTACCGCTTCACACAAGCGGTAGTACCGCTTACGCGGTAGTACTGCCTTACCAGCGGTAGTACCGCTTAAGGCAGCAGCAAAACTTCCTTTTGCACTTTCCAATACCTCGTGGGCTTTACCCCTTTGGCTCATATAAAGTGTTGCTGCACCCGAACACTTCGGTAAACATCCGGAACCTCTTCCGGTGAATTCCGGAACCCTTCCGGAGATCAACACACTATTATGACATATAACAATCTTTACCTCCGGACTCTTCCGGAGATCCTCGTCATGTCCGGGATCTTATCCGGGACTCCGAACAACCTTCGGTCACCAACAAAATAACTCAACTATACTAATCGTCACCAAACGTTAAGTGTGTAGACCCTGCGGGTTCGAGAACTATGTAGACATGACCGAGACACCTCTACGATCAATAACCAATAGTGGGACCTGGATGCCCATATTGGCTCCTACATATTCTACGAAGATCTTTATCGGTCGAACCTCTATGTCAAGGATTCAGTTAATCCCGTATGCTGTTCCCTTTGTTCTTCGGTATGTTACTTGCCCGAGATTCGATCGTCGGTATCTCTATACCTAGTTCAATCTCGTTACCGGCAAGTCTCTTTACTCGTTCCATAATACAAGATCTCGTGGCTAACACTTTAGTCACTTTGCTTGCAAGGCTCATTGTGATGTTGTATTACCGAGTGGGCCCTGAGATACCTCTCCGTCGCACGGAGTAACAAATCCCAGTCTTGATCCATGCCAACCCAACAGACACCCTCGGAGATACCTGTAGAGCATCTTTATAGTCACCCAGTTACGTTGCGACGTTTGATACACACAAGGTACTCCTCCGATGTCAGGGAGTTGCATGATCTCATGGTCATAGGAACAGATACTTGACATACAAAAAACAATAGCAATAAACTGACACGATCATATGCTATGTTTATAGTTTGGGTCTTGTCCATCACATCATTCTCCTAATGATGTGATCCCGTTAACAAATGACATCTTATGTCCATGGCTAGGAAACCTTCACCATCTTTTGATCAACGAGCTAGTCAACTAGAGGCTTACTAGGGACACAGTGTTGTCTATGTACCCACGCATGTATTTGAGTTTCCAATTAATACAATTATAGCATGGATAATAAACGATTATCATGAACAAGGAAATATAATAATAACCAATTTATTATTGCCTCTAGGGCATATTTCCAACAGTCTCCCACTTGCACTAGAGTCAATAATCTAGTTCACATCACTATGTGATTTACATTGTAATGAATCGAACACCCATGCAGTTCTGGTGTTGTTCATGTTTAGCTCTTGGAAGAGGTTTAGTCATCGGATCTGCAACATTTAGATCCGTGTGTACTTTGCAAATATTTATGTCCTCCTCCTTGATGTAATCGCGGATGGAATTGAAACGTCGCTTTATGTGTCTGGTCCTCTTGTGAAATCTTGGTTCCTTGGCTAGAGCAATGGCACCAGTATTATCACAAAACAGAGTCATTGGGTTAAGCGCACTAGGCACTACTCCAAGATCTGTCATGAACTCCTTCATCCAGACACCTTCCTTCGCCGCCTCCGAGGCAGCGATGTACTCCGCTTCGCATGTAGAATCAGCTACCACGCTTTGCTTGGAACTGCACCAGCTAACCGCACCCCCATTAAGAATAAACATGTATCCGGTTTGCGACTTAGAGTCATCCGGATCAGTGTCAAAGCTTGCATCGACGTAACCCTTTACGACGAGCTCTTGATCACCTCCATAAACGAGAAACATGTCCTTAGTCCTTTTCAGGTACTTCAGGATATTCTTGACCGCCGTCCAGTGTTCCATTCCTGGATCACTTTGAAACCTTCCGACCATACTTATGGCAAGGCTGACATCGGGTCTTGTGCACAGCATTGCATACATGATAGAGCCTATGGCTGAAGCATAGGGGATGACACTCATCTTTTCTCTATCTTCTGCAGTCACTTGGCATTGAGTCTTACTCAACTTCACACCTTGCAATACAGGCAAGAACCCCTTCTTGGACTGATCCATTTTGAACTTCTTCAAAACTTTGTCAAGGTATGTGCTTTGTGAAAGTCCTATTAAGCGTCTCGATCTATCTCTATAGATCTTGATGCCTAATATGAAAACAGCTTCTCCTAGGTCCTTCATTGAAAAACTCTTGTTCAAATATTCCTTCACGCTTTCCAACATTTCTATATTGTTTCCAATCAGTAATATGTCATCCACATATAATATTAGAAACGCTATAGAGCTCCCACTCACTTTCTTGTAAATACAAGCTTCTCCGTAAACTTGTATAAACTCGAACGCTTTGATCACCTCATCAAAGCGAAGATTCCAACTCCGAGATGCTTGCACCAGTCCATAAATGGATCGCTGGAGTTTGCAAACTTTGTCAGCATTCTCTGGATCGACAAAACCTTCTGGTTGCATCATATACAACTCTTCCTTAATGAAACCGTTAAGGAACGCTGTTTTGACATCCATCTGCCAAATTTCATAATCGAAAAAGGCAGCTATTGCTAACATGATTCTGACGGACTTAAGCATCGCTACGGGTGAGAAGGTCTCATCGTAGTCAACTCCTTGAACTTGTGAAAAACCCTTTGCCACAAGTCGAGCTTTATAGACGGTGACATTACCGTCCGCGTCCGTCTTCCTCTTAAAGATCCATTTGTTCTGAATGGCCTTACGCCCTTGAGGTAATACTTCCAAAGTCCACACTTTGTTTTCATACATGGATCCCATCTCGGATTTCATGGCCTCTAACCACTTCTCGGAATCCGGGCCCGTCATCGCTTCTCCATAGCTCGTAGGTTCATCGTTGTCTAACAACATGACCTCAAAGACAGGGTTGCCGTACCACTCAGGAGTAGTACGCGTCCTTGTCGACCTACGAGGTTCGATAGCAACTTGATCCAAAGCTTCATGATCATCATCATTAACTTCCTCTTCAGCTGTTGTAGGCTCTACAGAAACATCTTTCTGCGTTGCGCTACTTTCAGGTTGAAGTAAAGGTTCAACAACCTCATCAAGTTCTATCTTCCTCCCACTCAATTCTTTCGAGAGAAACTCTTTCTCAAGAAATGTTCCGTTTTTAGCGACAAACACTTTGCCTTCGGATCTGAGGTAGAAGGTATACCCAACTGTCTCTTTTGGGTATCCTATGAAGACGCATTTCTCCGCTTTGGGTTCCAGCTTTTCAGGCTGAAGCTTTTTGACATAAGCATCACATCCCCAAACTTTAAGAAACGACAGCTTTGGCTTCTTGCCAAACCAAAGTTCATATGGCGTCGTCTCAACGGATTTCGATGGTGCCCTATTTAAAGTGAATGCAGCTGTCTCTAATGCATAACCCCAAAACGATAGTGGCAAATCGGCAAGAGATATCATAGATCGCACCATATCCAATAAGGTTCGATTACGACGTTCGAACACACCATTACGTTGTGGTGTTCCAGGCGGTGTTAGTTGTGAAACAATTCCACATTGTTTTAAGTGACTGCCAAACTCATAACTCAGATATTCTCCTCCTCGATCAGATCGTAGGAATTTAATCTTCTTGTTACGATGATTCTCAACTTCACTCTGAAATTGTTTGAACTTTTCAAATGTTTCAGACTTGTGTTTCATTAAGTAAATATACCCATATCTACTTAAGTCATCAGTGAAGGTGAGAAAGTAACGATAACCACCGCGCGCCTCAATGCTCATCGGACCGCACACATCAGTATGTATGATTTCCAATAAGTCACTTGCCCGTTCCATTATTCCAGAGAACGGCGTTTTAGTCATCTTGCCCATGAGGCATGGCTCACATGTGTCAAGTGATTCAAAATCAAGTGACTCCAAAAGTCCATCAGCATGGAGCTTCCTCATGCGTTTTACACCAATATGACCTAAACGGCAGTGCCACAAGAAAGTGGTATTATCATTATCAATTCTACATCTTTTGGCATCAATGTTATGAACATGTGTATCATTACTATCGAGATTCAATAAGAATAAACCCCTCACTTCGGGTGCATGACCATAAAAGATATTACTCATATAAATAGAACAACCATTATTCTCTGATTTAAATGAGTAACCGTCTCGCAATAAACAAGATCCAGATATAATGTTCATGCTTAACGCAGGCACCAAATAACATTTATTCAGGTTCATCACTAATCCCGATGGTAATCGAAGAGCGAGCGTGCCGACGGCGATCACATCAACCTTGGAACCATTTTCCACGCGCATCGTCACTTCGTCCTTTGCCAGCCTCCGTCTATTCCGCAGTTCCTGTCTTGAGTTGCAAATGTGAGCAACCGCACCGGTATCAAATACGCAGGCACTACAACGAGAGTTGGTAAGGTACACATCAATAACATGTATATCATATATACCTTGTTTGTTGTTGGCCGCCTTCTTGTCAGCCAAATACTTGGGGCAATTCCGCTTCCAGTGCCCAGTTCCCTTGCAATGAAAGCACACAGTTTCTGGTTTGGGTCCAGCCTTGGGTTTCTTCACGGGAGGAGAAACTACTTTGCCACTCTTCTTGGAGTTACCCTTCTTACCCTTGCCATTTTTCTTGAAACTAGTGGTTTTATTGACCATCAACACTTGATGCTCTTTCTGAATTTCAGACTCAGCGGCTTTCAGCATCGCAAACAGCTCGGCGACTGACTTGTTCATCCCGTGCATGTTATAGTTCAACACGAAGCTCTTGTAGCTAGGTGGCAATGATTGAAGAACTCTGTCAGTGATAGCCTCTGGCGGAAGGGGCATCCCCAATTCAGCCAGACGGGTGGAGTACCCAGACATTTTGAGTACGTGATCACTGATAGACCCGTTCTCCTCCATCTTGCAAGCATAGAACTTATCGGAGATCTCATATCTCTCGATCCGGGCATTCTTCTGAAAGATAAACTTCAACTCCTGGAACATCTCATATGCTCCATGACGTTCAAAACGTCTTTGAAGTCCCGGTTCTAAGCCATACAATATTGCACATTGAACTATTGAGTAATCTTCAGAACGAGCCTGCCAGGCGTTCACAACGTCTAGAGACTCAACTGGAGCGGGTGGATCACCAAGCGGTGCATTAAGGACATAAGCCTTCTGGGAAGCCGTAAGGATAATCCTTAGATTACGGGCCCAGTCCACAAAGTTATTTCCATCATCTTTCAACTTAGCTTTCTCTAGGAACGCATTAAAATTCAGGGGTGCTACTGCGCGAGCCATGATCTACAACATAAATATAGCAAAGACAACTTAGACTATTGTTCAAGATAATGAGTTTAGTTAATCATATTACTTAAAAATTCCCACTCAAATTGACATCCCTCCGGTCATTCGAGTGTAACATGATCCAAATCCACCAACTCAAGTCCGATCATCACGTGAGTTGAGGTGGTTTCAATGGTGAACATCTTCATGTTGATCATATCTACTATATGACTCATGTTCGACCTTTCGGTCTCTTGTGTTCCGAGGCCATGTCTGTACATGCTAGGCTCGTCAAGTTTAACCCGAGTGTTCCGCATGCACAACACTGGCTTGCACCCGTTGTATGTGAACGTAGAGTCTATCACACCCGATCATCACGTGGTGTCTCGAAACGACGAACTTTCGCAACGGTGCACACTCGGGGAGAACACAATTTTATCTTGAAATTTAAGTGAGGGATAACCTTATAATGCTACCGTCGTCCTAAGCAAAATAAGATGCATAAAAGGATTAACATCACATGCAAATCATAAGTGACATGATATGGCCATGAACTTGTGCTTTTGATCTCCATCTCCAAAGCACCGGCATGATCTCCATCGTCACCGGCATGACACCATGATCTCCATCATCTTGATCTCCATCAACGTGTCGCCATGAGGTTGTCGCGCCGACTGTTGCTTCCACGACTATTGCTAACTCATAGCGATAAAGTAAATCAAAACGACGAAAATAATTAAAGACAACTCTATGGCTCCTGCCAGTTGCCGTACTCATCGACATGCAAGTCGTGATATTCTATACAACACATGATCATCTCATACATCACATATATCTCATCATGTAATTGGCCATATCACATCACAACATACCCTGCAAAAACAAGTTAGACGTCCTCTAATTGTTGTTGCAAATTTTACGTGGCTGCTACGGGTTTGCAAGAACCGTTCTTACCTACGCAAAACCACAACGTGGTGTAGTGATTGCTTTTTGATCTTCTAAAAGAACCCTCTTCATTGAAATCGATTCAACTAAAGTGAGAGAGACAGACACCCGCCAGTCACCTTTATGCAACGAGTGCACGTAGCGGTGAAACCTGTCTCGCGTAAGCGTACGCGTAATGTCAGTCCGGGCCGCTTCATCTCACAATACCGCCGAATCAAATATCAACTAGTAACGGCAAGCAATATGTATACACCCACGCCCACAACTCGTTTGTGTTCTACTCGAGATCTCATCTACGCATAGACCTAGCTCAGATGCCACTATTGGGGAACGTTGCATGGGAAACAAAAAATTTCCTACGCACACACAAGATCTATCCATGGTGATGAGCATCTACGAGAGGGAGAGTGAATCTACATACCCTTGTATATCGCTAAGCGGAAGCGTTAAGAAACGCGGTTGATGTAGTCGAACGTCTCCGCGATCCAAATCGCAAGTCGTCCCTCGATCCGATCACGAACTAGTGCCGAACGGACGGCACCTCCGCGTTCAACACACGTACGGCTTGATGACGCCTTCACCTCCTCGATCCAGCGAGTGGTGGTGAAGTAGTAGATGAGTTCCGGCAGCACGACGGCGTGGTGATGGTGGTGAGGAACAATCTCTGCAGGGCTTCGCCAAGCACTACGGAGATTATGACGGGAGAACTAGAGGGTTAGGGTTGCCGACACACGGCTTGGGAAATCTTGATGTGTCCCGTGTGTTAGCCCTGCCCCTCTATTTATATGTTGAGCCCTGGGGTCTAAACTTGGAGAGAAAGCCTCCACAAGGTCGGTTTTGCCCGCACAAGGTCGGTTTGGCCCGCACGGAAAGAGTCTAACTCGGATTCCAGCAGTATCGCGTACAAGCGGTAGTACCGCTCACGAGCGGTAGTACCGCTTGTGCGGTAGTACCGCTTCACACAAGCGGTAGTACCGCTTACGCGGTAGTACTGCCTTACCAGTGGTAGTACCGCTTAAGGCAGCAGCAAAACTTCCTTTTGCACTTTCCAATACCTCGTGGGCTTTACCCCTTTGGCTCATATAAAGTGTTGCTGCACCCGAACACTTCGGTAAACATCCGGAACCTCTTCCGGTGAATTCCAGAACCCTTCCGGAGATCAACACACTATTATCACATATAACAATCTTTACCTCCGGACTCTTCCGGAGATCCTCGTCATGTCCGGGATCTTATCCGGGACTCCGAACAACCTTCGGTCACCAACAAAATAACTCAACTATACTAATCGTCACCAAACGTTAAGTGTGTAGACCCTGCGGGTTCGAGAACTATGTAGACATGACTGAGACACCTCTACGATCAATAACCAATAGCGGGACCTGGATGCCCATATTGGCTCCTACATATTCTACGAAGATCTTTATCGGTCGAACCTCTATGTCAAGGATTCAGTTATCCCGTATGCTGTTCCCTTTGTTCTTTGGTATGTTACTTGCCTGAGATTCGATCGTCGATATCTCTATACCTAGTTCAATCTCGTTACCGGCAAGTCTCTTTACTCGTTCCGTAATACAAGATCTCGTGGCTAACACTTTAGTCACTTTGCTTGCAAGGCTCATTGTGATGTTGTATTACCGAGTGGGCCCTGAGATACCTCTCCGTCACACGGAGTAACAAATCCCAGTCTTGATCCATGCCAACCCAACAGACACCCTCGGAGATACCTGTAGAGCATCTTTATAGTCACCCAGTTACGTTGCGACGTTTGATACACACAAGGTACTCCTCTGATGTCAGGGAGTTGCATGATCTCATGGTCATAGGAACAGATACTTGACATACAGAAAACAATAGCAATAAACTGACACGATCATATGCTATGTTTATAGTTTGGGTCTTGTCCATCACATCATTCTCCTAATGATGTGATCCCGTTAACAAATGACATCTTATGTCCATGGCTAGGAAACCTTCACCATCTTTTGATCAACGAGCTAGTCAACTAGAGGCTTACTAGGGACACAGTGTTGTCTATGTACCCACACATGTATTTGAGTTTACAATTAATACAATTATAGCATGGATAATAAACGATTATCATGAACAAGGAAATATAATAATAACCAATTTATTATTGCCTCTAGGGTATATTTCCAACACATAATTGCTCTTCTGGCGAGCTTGAGCAGCTTTGAGATTTTCTCGCACAATTCGGACTTGCTCTTCGGCGTGTTGGATAATATCCGGACCAATGAGCGGTCGTTCCCCAGTTTCTGACCAGTTCAGAGGGGTTCGACACTTACGTCCATATAGCACTTCGAAGGGGGCCATTTTCAAACTGGCTTGATAGGTGTTGTTGTAAGAGAATTCGGCATACGGGAGAGATTCTTCCCACTTCTTGCCAAATGAAATAACACAAGCACGCAGCATATCTTCAAGCACTTGATTCACTCTTTCGACTTGGCCTTGGGACTGGGGGTGATAAGCTGAACTCCAGGTAATATGAGTTCCCATAGCTTGTTGGAAACTATTCCAGAAGTGTGAAGTGAAGAGACTGCCACGGTCTGAACTGATCTCCTTCGGAATACCGTGGAGTGATACAATCCTGGAGATATACAGATCTGCCAACTGACTAGCAGTGATCGTCTCCTTGACTGGCAGAAAGTGTGCAACTTTGGAGAGTTGGTCAATGACGACGAGAATAGCATCATGACCCTTCTGAGACCTGGGAAGTCCAGTGATAAGATCCATTTGCACTTTGTCCCATTTCCATAAAGGAATAGGAAGCGGTTGCAGAACTCCAGCAGGCTTCTGATGTTCTGCTTTAACGCGACGGCAAACGTCACATTCAGCAACATATCGAGCAATATCCTGCTTCATTCTAGACCACCAGTACCTTTGTCGAAGATCACGATACATCTTGGTGCTACCCGGATGAATAGACAGTGGTGTATCGTGTGCCTCCTTCATGACCTTGTCAGTCATCAATTCGAACCGAGGTACCACAATGCGGTCTTTGAAATACAAAGTTCCATCTTCAGCAAGCGAGAAATCTCTGTACTTTTCAAGGTGAAGATCCCTTTTCATGAGGTCAACTTCAGCATCTTTAGCTTGCGCACGCTTAACAGCATTTAGAAGATCTGGCTGTATAACAAGGGTATTAAGAGAACCCTGTGGAACAATGCAGAGGTTCAGCCTGCGCAGTTCTTCATACAAATGGGGTTGAGCTCGCTGAACCATGAGGTTGTTACAATAGGACTTGCGGCTCAAGGCATCAACCATCACATTAGCCTTGCCCGGGGTATAAGAAATACCTAAGTCATAGTCAGTAATGTCCTCCATCCATCTTTGCTGACGAAGGTTCAGAGATGGCTGAGTGAACAAGTACTTCAAACTTTGATGATCCGTGTAGATCTCGCAACGGTTACCCAGTAGGTAATGGCGCCATAACTTTAATGCATAAATAACTGCTGCCAGTTCAAGATCATGCGTTGGGTAGTTCTCTTCATGAGGACGCAATTGTCGAGAGCCATAAGCAACCACCTTACGCTCTTGCATTAGGACACAGCCTAATCCTTGACGGGATGCGTCACAATAAATGACGAAGTCCTTGCGAGAATCTGGAGGAGCAAGTACTGGGGCAGATGTCAGCTTGTCTTTGAGTGTCTGAAAACTTTCCTGACATTTGTCTGTCCACTCAAACTTAACGCCCTTGTGAAGTAGATCAGTCAGGGGCTTGGCAATCTTAGAGAAGTTCTCGACAAAACGGCGGCAATAGCTGGCGAGTCCGAGAAAACTCCTGACTTGTTTGACATTCTTCGGAGGAGTCCATTCAAGAATAGCCCGAACTCGTTCCGGACTAACAGCAATGCCATCTTTGGAAATCACATGGCCGAGATATGTCACTTCAGACAACCAGAATTCACACTTGGAATACTTGGCATACAGTTGATGTTCACGCAGCTTCTCCAGTACAAGCCGAAGATGTTCAGCATGCTCTTCTTCATTCTTCGAATATATAAGAATATCATCCAGATAAACCACGACGAATTTGTCGAGGTAATCCATGAAGATGTAGTTCATCAGTCGAGAGAATGTTGCTGGAGCATTAGTTAATCCAAAGGACATGACAGTGTATTCATATGACCCATAGCGAGTAACGAAGGCTGTCTTCGGAATATCCTCTTTGCGAACTCGGATCTGATGATAACCCAACCTTAAGTCGAGTTTAGAGAACACAGAGGATCCAGCAAGCTGATCATAAAGATCGTTGATCCGGGGAATCCGATATTTGTTCTGAATTGTAGCTTGGTTAATAGGTCGGTAATCTTGAACCAACCGATTTGTTCCATCCTTCTTCTTAACAAAGAGAGAAGGTGCTCCCCAAGCAGAAGAACTGGGGTGTATGAAACCCTTTTTAAGTGACTTGTCGATTTCCTCCTTAAGTTCAAGGAGTTCATGGGGCGGCATCTTGTACGGACGCTTAGCAATAGGGGTAGTGCCTGGTTTCAAGTCGATGACGAACTCGACAGCTCTAACAGGGGGTATTCCTGGAAGTTCTTCCGGAAAGACGTCCGGAAAATCGCGAACGACTGGAACGTTCTCAATTCCTTCAAGAGGTGAAGCATTCAACGAATTCAGAGTATAAATCTGGCTCTCGGCATCTTGAACTGTTCGGGCTGAGTATTTGACTGTCTGGCCAGAAGGATGCGTGAGCTGGACTTTCTTAGCAGCACAGTCGATCATAGCATTATGGGCAGTCAACCAGTCCATACCGAGAATGATGTCTATGTCGGAAGGTCCGAGAGCAATGAGGGAAGCAGAGAACATCAACCCTTCAATTCTGATCTGATTGTTGTGACTTACCATCTTGGTTTGTCACCTAGAACGGGGAGTGATAATCTCTAGTGGGGTGGGCAACAACTGTAGAGGTAGCTCATGCCGCTGAGCAAATTGTTGATACACAAAGGAATGTGATGCCCCGGAATCAAAGAGAACAGATGCTGCAACTGAATTAACTGGAAGAGTTCCCATCACGATTTTTGGGGATTCACGAGCTTCTTCCATCTTGACGTGGGTGACTTGACCACAACCCATAGCAAGTGGCCTGGCATTACAATTTCTGGAAGGATGGTTTCGACGGCCCCTCTTATGACCAACAGTACGATGTGATGCATTCTGTGGCTGACCTTGGCGACAGTTGAGAGCACGGTGTCCTGGCTGTCCACACTTGCGGCATAAACCATCATTATGGGGAGGAGCCATAGTATTGGGCTGTCCACTTGGGATATTCAGTTGTCGTGGCGGTGGAGGCAGACGAGGTGCAACATAAGAAGGCCTCGGTGTTGGAGCGGGGCGGTGAAAAACATTGTGCGGGATCCAGACTTGACGTTTATGAGCAGGCTGACCCGAAGACGAGCCAACGTCACGGGTGCGCTTGAGCGACTCCTGGTACTTATTCAAAGCAGTTTCAATTCGGAAAGACTGGCTGACAAGCGTTGCAAAGTCTGCAGCTTCATGAGCAGCAAATGCGAGCTTTATATCAGGATGCAGCCCTTCACGGAATTTCTCCTGCTTGCGAGCGTCAGTGTAGACGTCATCTTCAGCATAGCGGGATAATTCGAGAAATTTCCTCTGATATTCATCCACAGTCATTTTGCCCTGCGTAAGTTTGCGGAACTCCTGCTTCTTCTGGTCCATCAGACCCTGAGGAATGTGCCGTGCACGAAAAGCTGACTGAAATTCCTGCCAAGTGGTTATTGTCCCAGCAGGTAGCACACGCCTGTGGCTTTCCCACCATTGAGCAGCTGGACCTTTCAGATGAAATGCCGCAAAGGTGACGTAACTGTCAGGGGCAACTTTAGCGGACTCCATTTCAAACAGGATATCACGAAGCCAATCATCAGCATCCATATGATTGGTGGAGTTGCGGTAAACAGACGGGTTGAGGCGCACGAAATCTTGAAGTGATATCGGGCCAGGCTCCTGACGAGCATCGTTGCGTTCCAAACGGTTCACCAGACTTTCGTTGACCTGACGGTTCAGTTCAAACTGCTGCATCATTGCGGCAATATAGGGTGGCGGCGGAGGATCTTCAGCCATTCTGCCAAATCAACAGGGGCAGTTTAGCAAGAACAACTGCATGTGTCAGAGATCATTTATGACGTAACATGAGAAATGAGCAAGAAGTGCATTAGATACATATTAGTAGTCATTAAAGACATACAGATCCATGCACAAAATTGGATATCAACGGACAGCGCGAGTTCGTAAACACACGCAACTAGACAAACTAGGTGGCGCGCAGGCACGCGGTGAGGAATACACAACGAGACATAGCAAAGGCTACATCACGTCGGAGAAAACTATTGGAGCGAGGAATCTACAAGGGACAATGCAGGGGGTCCTCGATAAAAGGATCCTACGGTCTGTGAACATTGTGCAGCAGAATCCTGGCTCTCATCTTGAAGAAAGGGGGGATAATTCAGAACTCCGGGTGGATGTGATCACGAGAACCTAATGTTAGAGTTAGTAAAATCTTTAACCCGAAAGGAAGAGAAGTTCAGAACCCAGAGTATAGAAGAGGAATAAAAGATCCTAATACCACCCATTGGCGACGTGGGCCCGTAAGCCACACAGCCATGTTAGTAAAACAGTTTTTCAAAGACTAGACTCAACTTCGGCCAAGGAGTTGGAAAGGGGGCTACCTACAGGCAGTCGGCTCTGATACCAACTTGTGACGCCCCCGACTTAATCGTGCACTAATCATACACGCAAATGCACACGATCAAGCCTAGGGACTCACTTGAAGATATCACAACAAAACTCTAAACTCAAATAAAATAATACAAGCTTTATATTACAAGCCAGGGACCTTGAGGGCTCGAATACATAAGCTCGATGTCATACAAGCATCAACGGAAGCATTAGATATCGGAGTACAGATATAAAAGTTAAGCAGGATGCCTTAAGAAGGCGAAAACAATCAACAGCTCTGATCGGAAGAGGCAAGGCCTCCTGCCTGGGAGCCTCCTAAACTACTCCTGGTCGTCGGGGATCTCCACGTCGTAGGCGCCTCCGGGGATCTCCTGCTCCTGGGCTCCATCGTCTGATGTATCATCAAATGGGTATGGGGAAAAGAATAGCAGAGCAACCGTGAGTACTCATCCAAAGTACTCGCAAGACTGACATCAGAACTAGTCTAGTTATGCAACATTTTCAAGGAAGGCTGTATATGTGGACTTGACTGCAGAAAGCCAGAATAGAGAGAAAGGCCTAGCCTATCGAAGACTAGCATCTTTAGTGTTTTGCAGCATAAGAAGAGTACAGATCATAACATTAATATAATAGTAGCATTAAGCAGCAATCACGCCCAGAGATCCTTCCTCGACTCCCTGCGAGAAAACGATCCCGGAGCCAATACATTTAACCCATTTCTAGTTGTAGAAGATCGAGATATTTTCCGAGCGTCCTGTTACCGTGGACACGGCTATTCGAATAGATATACTTCCCTGCAGGGGTGCACTACTGTTACCCAACACGCTCGATTAACTCTGGCCGGACACACTTTTATCGGGTCATGCCCAGCCTCGGCTGATCGACACACCGCAGCCCTACCTAGAGCTCAGCAGAGAGGTCCCCGCCGGTCTACATCCTAAGTGCTCAGGGGTCTTGGGCCCATCGCCCTTTGCACTCCGGGTCGTTGTGTGCAGGGTAGACCAGGCACCACCTCTGTCCTGGATGGCGCCGGCCCGACCCGGCCACAATGCTGAACTGGACGTCTGACAAAGCTTTTGGCTGATACATACGGTGCCGAGTACCCATATTATTCCCACGTGCTGGTTAGCGCGAAAAGGCCAGAGGCCTACTCAGATTACATATCCTAACCCTTAGTGCCTTTGGAGCGCGCGGAAACGAGCAGAGACTCACGATCCTGTGTCCCCGTCGCCCTGTCTCGTGGACTTACGGCAAGGGCTAAGAATGCCCGGCCGTGCCACGTATTCATCTCGCGGGTACCCTCATGGTCAACCCGTCTACACATCACTCGCGGGTACCCCTCGGGGCCTACACGACTTATCCAGTAACAACAGTAAGTAAGTGGTAACCGTGTGTCCATTCCATCCAGCAGGAACCCGCGAAATCACCCTCGTTGGATTCCCGCCGGATGTATCCGTCAAGGTGAATCCGGAGGAATCACCCTCGATGGTATTCACACTTGCGGGGTTGCACGACATAAGCTTCGTCTGGGGTGGTGAAAGAGGAATCACCCTCATAATCCACGACCGACTAGTTATACCACAGAAGTCTCATCAGAAGTGGAATAAGAGGTATCACCCTCGGCACTTGATGATAACTCTGCAGAGTCGAGCAACTTAGGGGGTGTGTGGTGATGTGCGGGTCTCAGCCCGTTCGATCACATCGATCGGGGCACAGATACTAAAGCGGGGCAACTACAGCAAGGAGGAGGGGCCACAGATGGTTCACTACCATCCAACCTATACTAAGCATTTTGGATAACAGGCAGGTATCAATAACAGTTACAAGGACAGGCTATGCAGCAGAGTAGGATAAAACAATAGCAGTAGCAAATTCTAATGCAAGCAGGAGGGGGAAGGATTAGGTGATATAGGCATGCGTCAAGGGGGGTTGCTTGCCTGGAAGCTCTGCGGCAAAGGAGGGAGCGTCAGAGGGGTCGTCGGTCTCCTGAGCAGCGTCGATCTCGGAGGCTATCGGAAAGAAGGGGGGGGGAGAAGAAACAATAAATCCACGGCAAAAATGCAATCACTATGCATGACATGCCTAAATGATATGCAGAGGTGTTTTACTGCCTAACTAAATGATTTAGTTAAGTTAGGAATTTATTTGAATTTATTTTATTAACGTTATGCACTATTCATATACCGGATACGGGCAAAATGTCCCATGTTCGGTAAGTTAAAGGGGTTTGGCAGACGTGTGGATAGGTTATTCAGATTCTACACATTTTTCTGATCGTTTTACATATATAAATTATTTTCATCCGAGTTACGGTTTATTTTATATGATTTTTCAAAGTTTTAATGATTTTTTGGAATTATTTTAATTATTTTACTCCGAATTATCCAGAATAGTAAATGGTGACGTCAGCATGACGCACTGATGTCATCGGCGGTCAACAATACAGTTGACCAGAGTCAACCTGACCTGTGGGTCCAGTGGGACCCACTGGTCAGTGAGACAGTGGTTAATTAGTTTAAAACTAATCTAATTACAGATTAATTAGAGGTGGGGCCTACTGGTCAGTGTCTAATTACTAATTAATTTAATTAACCGATTTAATTAACGTTTATTTATTTATAAAAATCAGTTTAATCTGGCGGGACCCACATGTCAGCGACAGTGGGTGCCACGTCAGCCGGTGACCGGGTCAACGGGGCCCGCGGGGCCCGCAGTCAGTGGCACAAGCGGTGGGACCCAGCTGGCCAGGTCAGCGCCGGCACCGGAGCTCGCCGGCGAGCTCGCCCGCGACGGCAGAACTCCGGCGAGCTCGGGTTTCGTCTACGGTGCGCCAAATCGGGCGCCGTTTGTTGCTCTGGAACGGCCACTCGACGGCGCTTCCAGTGGTGGCGGTGGTCGGAGCTGGGGAGGCCGGAGATGACGACGGCGAGCACGTCGGCGGCGGTGGTTTCGGGCGGTGGTCGGGCACGGCGATACGGCATGCGTTTGGGCGATCTAAATAGCGAGGCGAGGACTACGTGCGCGCGCGAGCAAGATGGGCACGAGCCCGAGACCATTTGGTCGTCGGAACCTCGCCGGCGACGAGGCGGGCAACGGAGCAGTCGGGCACCTCCATTGCGGCAGCTACGGTGAAGAGGAAGCGCGCGAGAGGGAGGGGAGAGATGCGTAGGCTCACCGGGAGGCTTTGGAAAGCCAGTGATAGCTTAGTAGCGCAGGGGATCGCCGGAGATCGCCGGAGAAGAAGAGGTGGCCGAGGTCGGGGATGAGCTCGATTCGCCCAATGCCGAGCCCGTCGTCTCCAGTGGCTGGGCTCAGGCGACGCAACGGAGGGCGGCAGAGCTTCTCGGCATCTCGGCGAGGCCGAATGGTGACGGTGGGCGCGGGATCGACGACGGCGACGGCGGGTGTTTTTTGGCGAGCTCGAATGGGAGCGTTGGAGGAGACGAGAGGGGGTTTCTGGTGGCTAGGGTTTCGCGGGAGAGGGAGAGGAGCACGGGGGAGCACTTATCGGCGTCGGGGACGGCGTGGATGGTCGACAGCGAGGCAGGCGCCGCCGTGTCAGTGCGGGCGCGTGACATCGCGCGAGGAGGACGACGACGACCTCCAAACGGGCTGTGCCGGCTACTGTTCCACTAAGGCCCAGCCGCACAGTAAGTTTCTACCGTTATTCTTTTTCTATTTCTATTTTCTGTTTTAATTCTGTTTGCAAATTGTTTGAGCACTACTGGACTTTTATAAAATGTGTGACCTAGCTCATAAACTGCAGTGCATTATTATCTGCCACCAGAAATTAGTTTGGGCAAAATACAATTTCATTTGTAATTCTATTAAATAAAATGGTATTAAAATGTTGTTGGTTGCTACTGTTTTAGGTTGTTGGAGTCACTTAGTGAATTTTGGTGATGTTGTTTTCCTGAACATATTTAGTTATGAATTATTTTTTATTTAATGAACATTTTTATTTCCAGTTTGGAACAACTTTTATTTTTCACTTAAATTTGAATTGCAATTTGAATTGGAATTTGAAATGAGATATGATGCAATGATGGTTAAGCATAGTTAATCATGACGACTTGGCACTATCAAGAGGTGATCACTGTAGCTATTACATGGGGATGTTACAGGTTCGCCTCGGCCTTGCCGTTTTCGTCGAACCACCGAACGCCGCCGCCGCCACGAGCTCACTCCCGGTGAGCTCCGGCCACCCCGCAGCCTCCCGCTTTGTCCCATCGGATGCGCGGCGATGCGCTCGTTCGAAACGCGCGTCTCCGCCGCTCAAATGGTCGCCGGAGCGACGAACCCGAGCCCCTCCGCCGTCCTCTGTGTCGCCGGAGCGCGCGCCGGCGTTTAAACGCCGGCGGGACCCACCCGTCAGCCCGATTAGGCGCTAATCACACTGCTGCAGGCCACTGACATGCGGGGCCCCCTCACTAATTAAAATGATTTTATAAATAATTAATCTGTTAATTAATCTAATTACTAATTAGCCACTGAGAGATGGGGCCCACCCCCTAATTAATCTTTAATTAGTTTAATTAATCCCTAATTAGTTCACTATGTATGACATGTGGGTCCCGCTGGTCAGGTTTGACCCTGACCAGCTGGGTTTGACCGATGACGTCACCCTGACATCATGATAACGTCACATACTACTGTTTTGGATAATTCGGATTTAATAATTAAAATAATTTCATAAATTATTAAACTTTAAAAAATCATATAAAATAAACCGTAGCTCGGATGAAAATAATTTATATATGAAAAATGATCAGAAAAATATGACAAATCCGAATATGTCATCTGTACTCATGTTAGAACCCTCTAAGTAGGTGAACCTGTAACTTTTTGCGTGTTCTCGATAAATGAATAGTGCATGACTTTGGTAAAATAATTTCAAATAAATTCCTAAAACATCTAGAATATTTAGAGATGCAATATATCACCCCTGCATATCATTTAGGCATGTCATGCATAGTGATTGCATTTGAATGCTTGTATTTATCTGTTTCCTCCCCCTCTTCTCTCCGGTAGACCCCGAGACCGACGCTGCTCCCGGGTACGACTACGTCACCGACGACCCTTCCTCCTTTTCAGCAGAGCTTCCAGGCAAGCAAACCCCCTTGATCATTTCTATATCACTTATTCTTTCTCTCCCATGCTTGCATTAGATTTTGCTACTGTATTTGATCGCTCCTATTCTGATGCATAGCCTGATTTTGTAACTGCTATTGATGCCTTACCTGTTGTCCTAAATACTTAGTATAGACTGGTTAGTGATCCATCAGTGGCCCCACACCCTTGTCCCTGTTGCCCCGCCTTATTACTGGTGCTTCGATCAACGGGATCGATGTGCAGAGACCGAACACCGCACCGCACACCCCTTAGTTGTACGACTCTGCAGGGCTACTATCGAGTGCCGAGGGTGATACCTCCTACCTCACTCCTGATGATATCTCTGTAGCGTAGCTAGTCGGTTGTGGGTTACCGAGGGTGATTCCTCTTTCACCACCTCCGATAACGCCTCTGTCGTGTAACCCCTCAAGTGTGAATCCATCGAGGGTGATTCCTCCGGGTTCACCTTGACGGTAGCATCGAGTGGGATTCTATCGAGGGTGATTCCTCGGATTACCCTCTTGATGTTACAGACACATGGTTACCTTTAACTGTTGCCCCCATGTACTGTTACTGCGGGACTGAAGGGACAGGCGGTACCACCCCGGTAGAGGTGGACCTGAGTTCCCGACAGTCTCTTGAGAGTCGGGTTGACCTGGAGGGTATCCGCAAGATAATTACGAGGCGCGGCCGGGCAGGCAGAGACCGCCCTAGAGAGGGATGGGCCTGACCCTTGTTGCACTTCCTCGAGACGGGGCTACAGGAGCACTGATCGTCACCGCGAGCTCCCAACACACTAACGGATTTGGGTATTTGATCTGAGTTGGCCACTGGCCTATACGCACTACCACCACACGGGATAATGGTTTAATGGGCCCCTCGGCGCCGTATGTATCAGCCGAAAGCTCTGTCAGATGTCCAGTTTAGCATTGTGGGCCTGTCGGGCCTGTGCCATCCAGGATGAGGTGGTGCTCATCCCGGCTCGTCGCATAACGACCCGGAGTGCAAAGGGCGATGGGCCCAAGACCCCTGAGCGCTTAGGATGTAGACCGACGGGGACCTCTCTGCGGAGCCTAGGTAGGACTACGTCGTGTCGATCAGCCGAGGCCAGGCATGACCGAGAAAAGTGTGTCCGGCCGGAGTTAATCGAGCGTGTTGGGTAACAGTAGTGCACCTCTGCAGGGAAGATTATCTATTCGAATAGCCGTGTCCACGGTAACAGGACGCTCAGTGTTGTATCCCGATCTACTACAACTTGAATTGGATACATGTTAATTAATTGTAAGCTCCGGGTTCGCTTTCTCGCAGGGAGTCGAGGAAGGATCTCAGGGCTTTGCTACTACATGCTTGTTACTTATGTTATGCTACTAATCTGCACTCTTCTAATGCTGCAAGACGCTGAAGATGCTAGTCTTCGATAGGCTAGGCCCTCTCCCTATTCTGGCATTTATGCAGTCCAGTCCACAGATACATCCCCCTCGTTTGATACCGATGCATACTTAGCATAGATCTGATGTAAGTCTTGCGAGTACTTTGGATGAGTACTCACGGTTGCTTTGCTACCTCTTTTTCCCCATACCCAATTGCTGCGATCAGATGACGGACCCCCCCGAAGCAAGCTGATCCCGCCGACGACTACTACTACCCCGGCGGAGCCTACTACTACGTGGAGACCGATGACCAGGAGTAGTTTAGGAGGCTCCCAGGCAGGAGGCCTTGCCTCTTTCGATCAGAGCCGTTGTTTGTTTTCGCCTTCTTAAGGCACCCTTGTGTAACTTTATGTCTGTACTCAGATACTAATGCTTCCGCTGACTCTTGTGTAACTCGAGCTTATGTATTCGAGCCCTCGAGGCCCCTGACTTGTAATATAAAGCTTGTATGACTTTTATTTGTGTTTAGAGTTGTGCTGTGATATCTTCCCGTGAGTCCTTAGACTTGATCGTGTGCATTTGCGTATATGATTAGTGCACGGTCGGGTCGGGGGCGTCACAGTTTGTGAAGAAAGTTGGCAACCAACCAACTCGCAGTCAATTTTTGGCACCTAACCAAGCATCTTATTAATTCATTTTTAGTCAAATGTGAAGTAGAAACTCCCAATATTCAAGTGTTATCAATCATCTCTCATAAATAAAATCTTTTTCATTTGTATTAGACACATAGCATACACTTGCAACGATTGTAATAAAAATAGAGGAAGTCAGATCAGACAAGTCCATCTACATAGGCCTACCAAATTGGCTGACTTTGAGGCCCAAGCCCATACCGACTACACGAGCCGTCGCCACTATCGTTACTGTTCCCCACCGCGGCGACTATATCTCGCATTAAGCGAGACGGTAGGATGTCTTGCGTCGAGTGACAACAGCATCAAGCCGCCCCATTTAGGGCGCGCGGACTTAAAGAATCAGGAAGAAAAGGGGCGCACAGCCAAACATCGAACCTTGGTCTCCAGGCTGATCGAGAGCGCTGGTAGCCACTCGGCTTGCGTCCACTTCATGTTAAGTTAGTTGGAAACAAGCTAGTTTTTCACTGGGTTTTCCGTGTTTTTTTTGTTTTGGTTTTTTCTTTTGTTTTTCATTGGGGTTTCTCCGTTTTTCTCTGTTTTCATTGTTTATTTCTTTCTTTTTTCATCGTTTTTCTTTGGTTTTCTTTATTTCTTTCTTGGTTTCATTGTGTTTTTTTTCTTTACGTTTTCTTCATTTTTCTTCGGTTTTGTTTCTTTCTTTCTTGTTTTTTCATCGATTTTGTTTTGTTTTCTCTCGGGTTTTATTGTTTTTCTATACACATTTTTTATATATCTAATACATTTTTCTAATACATGTTTAACTTTTTAAAATGTTTGATTAAGATTTTTCAAATACCAGATTAACATTTTTTGAATTCATGGTCAACATTTTTTTCACATACATTTAACATTTTTTGAAATACTTAATTAACAATTTCCAAATACAAGTTTAACATTTTTTGAATACATAGTCAATATTTTTTCTATACACATTTAACATTTTCCAAATGCTTGATTAACATTTTTTGAATACTTGTTCAATATTTTCTCAAATGCTTGATTAACATTTATATATATATATATGATCAATTTTTTTCATCATTTTTTAATACATGGTCAATATTTTTTCTATACACATTTAACATTTTCCAAATGCTTGATTCACATTTTTTCAAATTCATGATTAATATTTTTATACACATTATAAAAAAAGTTCATCATTTTTTTAATACATGTTCAAAATATTTCTATACAGATCTAACATCTTTCAAATGCTTGGTCAAAAAATTTCATATACTTGTTCAATAATTTTTCAATTGCTTGATTAACATTTTATATACATGATAAAAAAATTCATCATTCTTTAAATAAATGGTTAATATTTTTTCTATATAGATTTAACATTTTTCAAATGCTTGTTCAAGATTTTTTTTTAAAAATTATAGAGTGTTTTTTGTAGTATAAATATTTAGAATATTTTAAAGTATAATCAAAAGTGAAAAATAAAGCAAAAAACGAAAACAGAAAACGTAAAAAGAAAAAGAAAAAAGGGGGCTGTGGCCTCCCGCGCTCCTGGGCTGGCCCATCTCGCTCTCCTGTTCATCGAGGGTTCCCCGTCTGGGTTAACGCGAGATATAGGGACCCCTCAAAAAAAAAAAAAAACGCGAGATATAGGGCGCCCGTTCCCCACTGCGCCTACGGCGGCGATTGATAGAAGCTCACTGACGATGCTGCCCGGCGGTGGAGGGCGGCGGAACTCTGGTCCTACGGCTGTAGGCGAGTCCCCGATCCAAAATTTCACCGGAATCCAGCGACGCTCACATCCCCGCCCCCCGAGCAGGTCATCAGCGCAAGCAAGCGAGAAATCTGTGTCAAATCCGGGTTTGAGGTTTCGCTTATCTGCTACTCCATGTCTCTGTTTCTTGCGCTGCTCCCTTTTGAAATTGTTTTTGGTCAGAGCAATTCACAAGTCGATTTGATTTTGCTTGGGAAGTACACATAGTACATTATTGGTACAGAGTCTTATGGACGACTACTCCGTAAACCAATCCACTGGTGTCATGTGCTATAACTATAACCCTGCTTGTGCAGATCTCCACATCGGCTTAATGTAAAGCAAACCAGAAGGGAAAATCCGCTTCAAGCATCTCGGTCAACTGATACTTGTTTATGTGTTCTCGGTGCCAGCATCTCCCCGCGATGCATTGAATGCAGCTATGTGAGCATCACTAACTGATTGTTTGTTGGGATGACTTATTCATCCATGGGCTGGAGCTCTGACTTCTACCCCTTGACATGATATTATATGTACCATCTTTCTTTTTGGGACACATGGATACTTGTCAAGTTGTTTCCACTGCTTTGACCGTGTGCATCGAATTGAACTCCGGGCATCACTAACTGACACTAGTTGTTTGTTTGGATTACTTATTCATGGGCTGCAGCTCTGACTTTTATCTGTTAACAACATATTATATGTACCATCCTTATAGGAACATCATTGTGATGGTTCTGAGAAGACGTAAACTGGCGGACTAGTTCCGACATACTCCATCTTGTGTTCCTTTCTACAGCTGAGAAGCCTCAATGGCGGATCCCCTGACGCTATCTGCAGTAATTGGTGGGTTGTTGCCACAGCAGGGTGGATCATCTCCCCAATGATGACAAGGCTTCTGAACAATGTATATGAATATTTCGCTAGTTCCTCTTGTTCATAAGCAAAGCACTAGGACACAGAGTGTTAGTTCAGAGTTCAGACATGACACAACTATGTTAATTGCTATTTGATATATTTATTCTAACTGTCATCTCTGTTAACTGACATATTCTTTGCCTAACTGAGGCAAAGTTGATTTCCTTCTCCTTATTCATATGATATTGTAGAGCCCAAGTTTGTACCTTTTCTTATTCACATGATATTGTACATGCAAGATGGAGTCTGATGTCAATTTATATTTATCTATAGATATGCCTAAGCTTGGTCTTAACTCTAAGTACAATATGTAGGCTATACCGTGATTACTTCTTGTTACCTTCATTTGGTGGTAGTATGACCCATTTTACATAAATCTAGTAGTTTGCTTGGTCCATGTGTCTGGTGGGCTAAAGATAATTTAATGAAGTATGAGTGACACCATTGTTTTTTAAAGAAACCAATATATGCATGTCAACAAAGTCTCCAATGTTGAGGAATCATTACTTTGAACAAATCTCTCTGTCGTCACTGTCAAGTTGCCTGATATGTGATGATTCATTGGAAAATGCATGGAAGCTGCCCGTTCAAGTCTTACACGACATTGAACTCATATGGCAGCTTTGGCATATTGCTAAGAGCTACCCCCTCTGCTCTTCCTCTGGTCTCCCGTCCAGAAGCATTCCATGGGAGGTTTTTGGGATGGCGTTGGCTTGGCGGCCCTAACCTGGTGTTTTTCACCAGTCATCAGCTTCCTGCTGAACAAATTCCTTTCCTACCTCTATGACACATCACAAAAGCTCATAGAGATGAGGTCTCGAACTATACCAAGACTGAAGTTCACGCTGGAGGAAGTAGTGGAGCAGAGGATGCTGATTGAATTATCAGAGAAGGAATCTGACGTGAGCAAAGTCACCAAACTCAGCGACCTGGAAACCTTGCAAAAGAACCTGAAGGATGCTCTGTACGAAGCTGAAGACATCCTCGACCTCATCGATTATCACCGGATTGAGAAGGAGGTTGGTAGAGGTGAGTCCTCGACCTGGCTGCAATGGTATTGGCAATGCCTCTATGACAGCACCCGAGAAAGATCAGGCCAGCTGCTGCAGTGGGCGAAGCAGACGCTGTGCTGGTTGAGGGGATATTTACACATAGCCGGAGAAAGATCAGCTCCGCTGCTGCAGTGGGTGAAGCAGAGGTTGTGGTTGGTGTGGCTATGGGTAGGCATCGCCAGGGGCAAATTAGCTCCGCTACTGCAGGTTTGTGTAGTTCCTGCGGTGTTCCACATATCTCTAGCCTTCCTCAATCTTGTTTAGATTAAAGGTTATCTTATTTTGCTGTTGTACTGCAGCTGGGGAGGCAGGGCTTGTGCTGGTTTCAGCGACGCGTGGCTAGACCAGGTGAAATACCCGTCACATCCACTCCCTCGCCCTCATTGCTGCAGAGGCTCTCTTCGTGGTGCAGGTCTTTGGATTTCAAGAATTATTGCCTATACACATTCAATTTGTTGACCATGGTTTACATGGGTGCGGGGCACTATCGGGATATGCTTGTCTTCAAAAGTAACCAGCAGGTACCACCTAAATCTTATGATAAATTCTATCCAGTTGGCTAAATAAAAGCTCGTTGTTGTTATTAATTTTTTGCTATATTTGTCATACTAGCCTCCAAAGTACATTGTGGATTGGCTACAAAACGGTATGTTCAATGTTAATACTTCAAAATCTATGTTGCAAACCTTTAGAAAATTCATAGCCTTCAATCTAAGAACTGAAAAACTATAAATGGTGCTCCAAGGCTATAAGATTTGAAACTCTGGAAACCAAGGGAAAATTTGTTTATATGGATTTGAATGATGTTGCCATCTATTCCGTCTCCTTAGCCTTTATTCTAATGCTCTGCCAAAAAACCAACCATGCTACCCAACTTCCATCTAGAGGTATATATTTACTCGTCAAGAACAAGACCCATGGCACTCTCCCATTGTTCACCATCTTCTACGGTAGCCCATTCCCTTGTTCTACTCCTCACTTGCTACCCTTAGCGACGATTTATCCTCTATTGTTTCTGGCTTTCTGCTGCTACACAGACGTCTTTTCTCTTCAAACCTGTCCTCTTCTTGCGCTCATTATAGTGGAAACTGCCCGTTAATGCTGGTTGAGTACTGAGTAGGCGCAAGGAGTCAAGCCGTGACAAATGGGAAATCTATCGGTGCTTCTACAAACCATTCACCATTATACCACCTATACAATTATACCGAAAAAGGCTTTCACCAAGCCACAAGATCCAACAATGTTCACACCTCCCACACACACACACGCACACCAAGTAGCACAACACAGAATACAAGAAGGTTCTGCTGAGGGCACAGCTCAACAAGCCCAAGAAAATAAAGCATAGGCGGCAACAAAGCACTGGTAACACATGCGTAAGAGAAGCTAATCCGGCTCGGGAGGTGGCGGAGGAAGCGGCGGCGCCAAGCGGAGAGCCATCGCGCGGAGATCTGCAATGATGATGTTGATGGCGTCTCGGTCCTGAGGGCGGCTAAGCGGCCGCCAAAGCTGCAAGTAGCCACATAGTTTAAACACCGCGTCAGTAGCACGTCGAAGAGGTACACGTTGGATCACAAGCTTGTTGCGGGTCGTCCAGAGCGTCCAAGCAAGTACTCCAATCGTGAGCCACCGAATGTGGCGGGTGTTCGGAGGTGAGGCCTGGACCTCCGAGAATAGGTCGGGGAAGTTATTGTTGCACCATGTGCCGCCCACCGTTTCCCGGAGGCAACTCCAAAGGAATTGCGCTGATACGCAGGAGAAGAAGATGTGGTTAGAATCTTCCTCCGTCCCACACAACGGGCACATTCCATCACCCGGACCGTTCCACTTGAGTACTTCAACACCAGATGGGACCCGGCCGCGTATCCATTGCCAAAGGAAGATTCTAATCTTCAGAGGCACTCTGATGGACCAAATCACCGCCAGCGGCTCCGGGCCCGGCGAGGCCGCGATGGCCCGATAGAGGGATTTCGTGGAGAACCTACCGGATGGTTCCAGGCGCCAGGAGATGTGATCGCTAGCCTGCGCCATCTCTGGTTCGTGCAGTGCGATGCAGTCGAGGAGCTCCTGCCAAGCAAGGACGTCCGGGGGCCCAAATGGCCGCCGGAACGCGATGCGCCCTAAGTCAATAAGGGCGGCCTCAACGGAGATCCTAGGTTCTATCGCAATGGAGAACAAGTCTGGGAAACGGGCCGCGAACGGATGGTCACCAGCCCATCTACCGAACCAGAACAGGGTGGAGGCACCGGACCCCACTGCGATGGAGGTCCCAATGCGGAGAACCGGCAGAAGCTGTATGATCGCCTGCCAGAACTGGGAGCCGCCCGACCGTTGACAGAAGGCCAGCGGTTGTCACCTAAGGTACTTGTTCCGGATAATGCCCAGCCACAAGCCGCCCTTTCCCTTAGCGATCCGCCACAGCCAACGGGACAGGAGGGCAATGTTCATGCGCTTGGAGGACATAATCCCAAGTCCGCCCTGATCCCGCGGCTTGCATATTTCCGGCCACCGCACCATATGGTACTTCTGTTTGTCTCCCTCGCCTGCCCAGAAGAAACGCGCCTGGACCTTGGCGATCTCATGATCAAATGCTCATGATGCAATGTCTCCGGCAGGCTGTAGAAGCTCATGATGAACAGGAGCAGGCTGGACAGTGATGAATTTATGAGGATTGTCCGAGCTGCTTTGGACAGCCACCTGCCCTGCCAAGGCTCAATGCGGTCAGCCTAGTGTCGCTAATGGGTATCCCCAGGTATGACGTGGGGAAGGAGCCCAGCTGACAGTTAAGAGGTGATGGTGCTTGGCTACTCCGCCACCTATACAATTATATAAATGGACTCTCACCGCAAGCACCATAATACCATCTTGCCACTAGCTATATCTATAGGAGAAGACGCATGCACCGATGAATATCAATGCGAATGTTGCCCGGTAAAAAAATCTATCATTTTATTTGTATCAGCATTTATCAAAAGGTTTTCCTAACGAAAAAGTTGTTGACCGATAGGAGGATGATATAGCTGACTAGATGACTAGCATTGATTTATGCAACTGATATTGTATGTTGATCAACGAGCATTAATTCATGACGCCAACATCAAACTTGACCGCCGCTGTGCATAATTTGCATATTAGACATTACTTTCCAGGAGCTTACCCCCCAATTTGCTTGGGGCTAAAGGCTTTGTGTGCTTTTGTTGTATAACGGAGTTGACGGTGGTGCAAGCTCCAGCTGTTGCGGCTGGTGCCGCACTGCTTGCGGATTGGGATGTATAAATATAACCGGCCAGTTGCTACTATTGTATTGGTTTACAGAATTTAGGTCTTTCTAAACTTTAGAAGATTAAAATGTCGGTACCAAACTTTAACATGTTGGTACTGATCTCTAAGTTTTAACTTTGAAATTTTGGTTGCTTTCACAGGGCATGGAAATGGAATCAGATTGTATTATCATGGGGCCTTTATTTGTTCGTCAGAAGAAAAATATGAAGAAGATAGAAAAACTCATTGATGAAGCACAGCAGACTATCTCATTCAAGAAAAAGGTACACGAAATTATTGAGCAGGGAAACGAGCCGAGAAGCAATGAAAGCGGCACACGTAAAGCAAAAGTTAGTACTGAAAATAGCCACAAGACTTCAGCAGATCCAATAGGGAAAGTAACTGGCCGAGATGTGGTTCGTGACAAGATAAGAATAATGCTCGGTGATGAAAAAGCTGATGTAGTTGGCATTTATGGCATTCCGGGGTCTGGGAAGACTACACTCGCACAGTATGTCTGTACCTCTGAAAAAGGAGACAAGCATTTTGACCTTGTTATATGGATCCATGTGACTCAGAATTTTAGTGAGCTTGCCATTTTCAGTGAGATGCTTGAAGCGGCTACAAATAAAAAGGCTGAATATACTAGCCTTGATGTCCTGCAGACAAACTTAAAGAATGAACTAACTGGGAAAAAAATTCTATTGGTACTTGATGATATCTGGTGCAACAAGGATGCCTGTGAGCAGAATCTGCAACCGTTACTTTTTGCACTGAAGGTTGGTCTAACAGGAAGCAAGGTCCTGGCCACAAGTCGAAATATAGATGCATTTGCAGCTCTAGGTCCTGAAGTAAGATGTGCTTATGTTCCAATACCGGACTTGGATGACGAAGTCTTCTGTGAAATGTTCATGCATCATGCACTTGGTAGTTCAGTGCTCCTTGACCCTAAGCATAGAAAACTGGAAGAGATTGGGGCTGAAATTGCAAAGAAGCTAAAGAGGTCACCTCTAGCGGCCAGAACAGTGGGAGGGCAGCTACGTAGAAGACAAAACGATACATTCTGGAGGAGTCTCCGAGATAGTGACCTCTCAAACGAGACGATGGGAGCTCTGTTGTGGGTCTACCAACATCTTGATGAACCGGTCAGGCAATGCTTCACTTTTTGCAGTATTTTCCCCAGAAGACACCATTTGGAGCGTGAGGGGTTAGTTCAGTTGTGGGTAGCTGAAGGGCTTATAAAAACTGCTAATGCTGGTGAGGAACTGGATGCTATTGGTCAGCGTTATTTTGATGAATTGTTGTCTGTCTCATTCCTGCAACTAGGAGGGAAAGAAGAGGTATCTGGACGTGAGATTGATTACTTCACTATCCATGATTTGCTGCGTGATTTAGCAGACCAGGCCGCAGGAAGAGATTGCTTCAGAATTGAGAAAGGCTCCACAGGAGAAGTTCCTCCAGATGTTCGTCATCTATTTGTTCAGAGTTGTGATAGAAAGATGCTTACCGACAAGATATTTGAGTTGCAGAATTTACGCACTCTCATCTTTGATCAGGGCACTCTCAAGGTTGCTGATTGCATGTCACTTAAATCAGAAAATGAAGATGTCTTCGGGAGTATTTTCAGGAGGTTGCGGAAATTGCGGGTGCTTATTTTACCTATCACTGGTGGTTATGGGTGTGGTACAACGTTCTCAGTGTCTGCATCTATTCACGAGTTAAAGCACCTACGCTATTTTGCTTTTCCATTGCCTCGAATGGTCAATTTAATTTTATCAGCAAGTTTTTCTATGCTTTACCACGTGCAGCTGCTAGATTTTGGCACTTGTAATTCGATGGTATTTTCTAGTGGCAAAGATATGAATAAGCTCCTCAACTTGCGGCGGGTAATCTGCTGTGCAGATCTGAATTTTCCAAACATTGGCAAGCTTACATGGCTCCAAATATTACCAATCTTCACAGTAAGAAAGGAGCATGGCTACGAGTTACGACAACTGAAGCACCTGAACAAACTTCAAGGCAAGCTGCAGATCGGCGGTCTTGGAAACGTGCAAAGCAAGGATGAAGCTATTGAAGCCAGTATTGGAGACAAGGAACGGCTGACAGAACTCGTACTAGTATGGGATAATGCGAGCTGCAGTCCAGAAGTTGAAGCAGAGGTGCTTCAGGCTCTTTGCCCATCAAAGTATCTTGATGGAAGACTAGAAATCAGGTACTACAGCGGTCTGACGTACCCTAATTGGATGATGGATAAGCAGAAATGTGGCCCAAAGCATCTTCAGGAACTTGTGCTCAAGGGTTGCACCGGACTGGGTCCTGCTCCTGAACTTTTTGAGGTTTTCATTCATCTTCGTTTGCTCTGGCTTGAGAGTTGCAACTGGGAAGTCTTGCCAAACAGTGTGGAGCAGCTCACATCTCTCAAAAAACTGGCACTGTGGTATTGTTCTCATATTCAGTCACTTCCAACATTGCCCCAGTCCCTTGAGAATTTTGAACTCAAGGGCTGCAATGAAGTGTTCATGAGGTCGTGCCAAACAATTGAAGATCCAAATTGGGGAAAAATTCGGCATATTCCCCAAAAAGAATTTTTTAGTTATTGAAGCCACTGTCCCGGTGTAGCATCAGCTTCGATGAAGGTATACTTGCCAATTTCTGTGGTGCCTCCTTTTAAAAGTTTTTGTCAGTATACAGCTCGCGCAATTAAGAGCCCTTGTGGTTGCTGCTTATGTTTTTGCTGGACTGACTCAGGGTAAATGGGCTCTGAATAAGATGGGTATCCATCAACAAGGCTCGAGACACACTGACGCAGGAGGAGGTGTAATCTGCTTGCGTGGATTGGCTGCGACATGCACGCGAGCCTTTCTTACACTGGCGGAGCTACGTGAGGGCCAAACCAGGCAACGGCCCGCCCAGCTTTTCTGCAAAAATACATATCGGTAACTAGGCCCAACCCACGCACTACAACACAGGTCAGCTCCAGTAGCCCAGGTGTAGGACAGGTTCAGTTTGGCCCGCCCAACATTCTGTCTGTAGCTCCGCCACTGCTTTCTTATCTGGTGTTCTATACTCGATTTACTCTGAAGTATGAAAGATGTAAAAATTTATGGCTGCAACAGGTAAACAGTCAACTTATCTGTTTCCTCAGGTTTATGATAATGTGGAATGGTGAAAGCAGAATTTATTTATTTCCTATGGTCTGTAATAATGTGCAAACGATGAGCACTGAATTTGTTTCTTTCATATATCATGTAGACATGTACTATGTGGTGAGACGATGAACACTGGATTTATGTATTTCCTATGGTTTGTAACATTTGCGAATATTTAATACTGGATACATTTGTTTCAACGGTTTGTAAAATTTGTAGCACATGTTGAATAAATTTGGTAGCATTGTCCAGTTGGCATTTTTAGTATACACAGGTGGGGAAGAATTCATAAATTTATGCTAGATAGAACGCCCTTGTTGGTTGGTGAATTATGCTAGGTCGAACGCCAGATCCTATGCAGACTTCCAGACAAGGGGTTAGCAGAAAGTTAATCCTGATTCATTGGATCAAATTGCAACTTTGTTTTTTTCTTTTTTCTTTTTTGCCTCAGAATGACCCCTTGGAAGGTACTGAACTCCTTAGTCAGCCAACGAAGCTTGTGATTGATTTCTATGACAGACTGAAACAAACAACATGTTTCCAGCTCCAGCTTCACGAAACAGCCTGACAACTTGTACAATTTGTCAATGAACCCAGGCTTGGGAGATTGTTGTCAGTTGCTCTCAAATGATGATCAGGATGAAATCTGTTGGAAGTGGAATATGAGCATCTGTACCGTGTTAGAAATAGGAAAATTGTCCCATGAAAACTGCGGAATTTTTGTCCAAAAGGACCACGTACCGAACCGTATTGTCAAAAAGGACCACCTGCGGTACGTATTGTCAAAAAGGACCCCCAGGTCTGTGGCGGCAGGCGCGCCAGGTGACATGTGTCACCTGCCGCCACGGCGGGAGGCGGCAGGCACTGTAGCAAGGCTGCAACGGAAAAACGGATCGAGGCCGTAACGGGAACCGGTGGTGGGGCCTGCCGCCAACGGGCCAGGCGGCAGGGTGGGACCTGCCGCCAGCGCAGGAGGCGGCCGCGTGGGGCCTGCCGCCACCCCAGCAGGCGGCTTGTGGCCGGTTCCCTCGCCCGCCCGCGGCGCTGCCTCGCTCGCTTTATTATTTCGCTGATTCCCATGCGCCACACTTTATTCTTTCGCTGATTTCCATGCACACTTTATTCTTTCGCTGATTCCCATGCGCCATAGTGTCCTAACTACGCTGATTCCCAGGCGCGGTGGGACTGATTCCTGTCTGCAGATTTCCCGCCTAAATTTTCGTCCTTAATTTCCCGCCATTACATTGTTCATCTGAGCTTATAAAACAAGGCTGTCTTCGTCCATCGTCCAGCCACCCTTGAAAACACCAGCGCGCTTAGTCTGTCACACTTTGTATAGTCAGCATGAGTTTGCCTTGCTCGGATCAAAGCATTAGGCCTAAGAAAATGAAGAGTGTGACTTTGCCTCGGGGGATGGAAGTACTTCGTTGTTGGTGTGACGATCTCTGCAAGGTGAAGGAGGTGACGGATTTTTCAGATTGGTTGGGCATGAAGTTTTTCATGTGCGCCAATTATGAGGAAGATCCACCCGTTGCTATTTCACCGTACATCAGGCCTCCGGTATGTTTCAGTCATCAAGAATAAAGATGTTGTTGATATTATCGTTGATTTGATATTTCTATTTCTATTTTTGTTGTAGTCTCCTCCGCCTCTGTGCATGTACTATCGTTGGATTGACACGAAAAAACCGGACTGGGCGGTGACCGAGATTCGTGAAAGAGGTCGTCGTGCATGGGCAAGTTTGGACGCGGAAGAGCGCCGCGCGAAGGCGGCAGCAGATGAGAAAGCAGAGCAGGAGAGAGAGTGGCAAGAGTATTGTGTGAAGCAAAGGGCTTTTCTTGATGAGATGAAGAAAAAAAACCGAGAAGAGGGACTTCGACTGGCGGAGGTTTACCGACAGCGAGAGGAGGCCCGTGAGGCTGAGAGGCAGATAAAGAAAGAAAGGGCTCGTGCAGCCAAGGCAGCAGAAGAAGCTGGTGATGGAAAAGGAAAATATCCACGTTGGACTCAGTAGATTTATGTTATTGTATCCTAAAATTTGCATTGCAGCAAGTTGTATCTTAAAATTCGCAGCAAGTTGTATCTTAAATTTTATGTATCTTATTTTATGTATCTTATTTTATGCATGTTATTTTCGATGCATCTTAATTTCAACAGTTTAATGTATCTTATTTTATGCATGTTATTTTCAATTTTCTTTCCCGCCCTTCTTTCCCGCCATTTTCTTTCCCGCCATTCTCTCCCGCCATTTTATTTCCCGCCCTACTTTCCCGCCATTTTCTTTCCCGCCCTACTTTCCCGCCATTTTCTTTCCCGCCTTTCTCTCCCGCCATCTTCTCTTCTGAACCTATAAAACCCCCTCGGCAGTAAGGTGGGTGAGCAGGCAAGTGTAGTTTCGTGGAGATGTCCCATTATCCTTTTGATCGTAGTTTTCACACTGGTATGTCCGATCGTCTTCTCCGTCTAGCCGCAAATTTCAAGATCGACGATAGAGTAGTTCCATGGGAGGAACTCATCAGTAGTGACACCATAATGAATGAGTTGGCTCACTCATTAGCTAGGAGTGGGTGGCCTCCCAGGACATTTGAGGAGATACGGAAAGAACTTCTCAGGTTGCATGGCAGATGGCAGAAGGTCATACTGCATAAGAGTGAATCTTACATCAGGCTTGGTAGGAATAATTCAGATTTATGGTCAGCAGACAGTGAGGACGAAGACGACCTCTTCATGCCGAGCACCAAGGCCAAGATACCTGCATCGTCGAAGTGCAAGAGTACCGCACCGTCGAAGGGGAAGAGTGCTGCATCAACGGAGGATGACGACGATGACTTCATGCCGAACACCAAGGCCAAGAGACCCACATCGTTGAAGTCCAAGACTACCGCACCGTCGAAGGGGAAGAGTGCTGCATCAACGGAGGATGACGACGATGACTTCATGTAGTTTGTGGGATGTATTTTTTTAGTTAAGTCGTACCGTTTAATTCAGATGTATTTCTATCTTAATTATCTGTTGTAGTCTGTTTGGAAATGTATCTTGTACCGTTTAGTTGAGTCGTACTGTTTAATTCAGATGTACTACTAATATGAAGTAGACAAGTGTCTTGAAAACAAAGCAGTCTCTTACATAGATAATGACTCATACATAGATAGTAACACATACATGAAGGATGTTTGATACATAGATAAGTCCTCACACATGAGAATAGTCTGAAAGTTGGAAACTGACATAGGTAGATACAATAGTTCGCACACATAGATAGACAAATCACCCTACGCGACGACGGCCAGCTGGCCTTTCCCGACGACCGGAAGGTGACAAGCGAGTAGGGGGTCGGTGTTCACGAAGACCACGACCGTACTGCCCCTCTTCTTCCTGTGTCTGCGACTCATGCATAGGTGGCGGAGTCTGCAATCCATATTGAGATGATGATTCGAAATTATAGGTGTATGGTTGTGATTGGGAAGGGATATAAGATGGGCCAATAACGTCCGTCTCGAAAAAGTCATTCAATAATCCTGGGACACGGTCAGGATTGTACGGATTAAGGGATTCCGTGAGTATGTCTTTGTTTACGCCACGCTGGGTTTCTTCATCTTCCCATGATGTATCATTACTTTCCTGCACAGGAAAACCGTATGTAAATAAAAGTCATGTAAATGTTGTACGCTTGTAATTGCTTGTTATGGTTGAACATACCTGAGCGGTGTTGTAGCTTTGTGATCCCTCGCCCCTAGTGTGCTGGTTTATGTCAGGAAAACGAGTCTCTTCGGGCATCCTGATCCCTCGCGTGGAGGGATACGGCTGAGATCCGTCGCCTTGCGTGTATGTGCCATATCCTGTGTCCGCATTTTGGTCCACGAAATGAGTCTGCTCGGGCATGGAATCCAAGCCTGCAACATTTACCTGGGATGTATGCCCTTGTAGTGGCAGAGACGAGTCATGTCGTGGAAATGTCGTAGTATTTGGACCCTCTCCCCACCGCCTGGATGACGACGGCGCTGCACTCGTTCTAGCTGACCTCAGTTCCGGCATGTTGTACGCTCCAGTGTCAACATCGTTCCGTCTACCGCATCTCATCGTTTTGGCGACGAATTCACCAATTTTTTTAAGGCAGACGTTCGACCTGCTGTGTCTCGGGCTTGCATGCCTTCCCTCGCCATCTCCCCTACTTCGTTGCAAATATCAAGCTAAAAAAATAGGTTGTTGGTTGCTTGAATTGTTCATGAAATGATGGACTTGAATAGTAAGTTGTTGATGATTACCGTGTAGTCACGATAGTAAGCTGATGATGTGTCTATCCGTCTCTGCAACTGTTCCATATGTGTGGGATGTGTTGGCATCGTAGGTGGTTGATACGTCAGTCGAGTATGCGTGCTGATGCAGTACCACTCGTAATACGCTTGTGTTGTAGTCGCGTCGTACGGTCTGCATAATTAAATAATTACATGTACTTGTTTATGTACATAAATTACCGTAAATAAAATTTACCTATGTTCATGCACTATCATTTCCAGTGCTTCATTATTCCACTGGTTTACCCATTGAATGTTCTCTTCACGGTAATCGACACCAGTTCTGCCACTATTGCTCATCCTGAAATTTACGTAACAAAACGTAAGTTTTATGAATTAAAAAGACATTAACTATTTAGGGAGGTCACATCTTACTTATGAATTTCGTCGTCGATACATCTTGGAACAGGTGATGGAATATCTTGATGTAGACCGAACTGTCTCATGACACGGTCAGGATTGTACAGTTCAACAAACCACAGATATAGTAAATTGCAACGAGTCATCCAGAAGCCACTATCTCTCACGCATTCCACTGGGATGGGTTGCGAACCAAATACCATGTTAATGTGTAGCTCAGTCCACGGGTTCCATGTGATTAGTGAGTCCTCAAGAAGCTCAAACTGATCATGGTATATGGGGTAACAACTTTTCGCAATTTTTGTAGCCCATTTTTTTCGACCGAGCGTCCACCGGCTGGACATAGTTACAATGCCCTCACCACAGTCGTATGGGGTTACGGGATTTACTATCTGGGGTCGTCCAACAGGTAGGTATTCCCATGACCACAACTGTAGAAACTCGTACGAGACACATAGTAATGGAGCTTTAGCTGCGAATGAAGATTTCTGAGTGGCATCACACAACCCTCTATATGTGTGAGAAAGTATAGCAGAACCAAAGCTGTATGTTGGAACCGCGGGTAAAGGTTCGTCCACTATCTTTGCGGCGAAGTAGATGAGACCAGGGAGGACTACCTCCCCATGAGAATTAGGAAACATCACACCAAATAGCCACAACAAATATGCAAACAAGTGTCTCTTCCTCGTCTCAAGATCAGCGTAGCTAGATAACGTTTCAAAGTTATTAAAAAGCCAACTGAGTGGGACACCCCGAGGCGGACCAGGACGATTTGATTTTGGCATTGTAAGCCCAAGACGGACCGAGACATATTCTGGCCAAGTTGCAGGAACTACTGGAGGGACCACTGGCTCACCTCTAATTGGTAAAGCTGTGATCATTGACACATCTTTTAGCGTAGGTGCGAGCTCTCCACAGCGAAAGTGAAAGCTGTGGGTCTCAGGTCTCCATCGGTCAACGAGGGATGTCAAAAGCGATGGGTCAGAAGTGAAAGTGCCTGGACGAGTTGCGAGGTTAGCAAAATGAAGGAGTCCATAAGCCTGAAGGTGTTGACTGAAATAATTGTGTATTGGCCATGTGTTCTTTACGGTTCGAAGTCTGAAGGTCTGAGGAGGATTTTCATGATTCGGGTTTAAGAAAAGGTGGCAACGGTGGTGGGCGTCGTGATGCCGCTGCAAAAGCGCTGGCATTTCGGCCATAACCTGCAATCACGATTAAATGAAATTAAATATCCGAAGATTACATCAAGATTAAATGTAATTAAATATCCGAAGATTAAATCACGATGAAATGAAATTAAATATTCGAAGATTACATTACATCAAGATTAAATGTAATTAAATATCCGAAGATTAAATCACGATGAAATGAAATTAAATATTCGAAGATTACATTACATCAAGATTAAATGTAATTAAATATCCGAAGATTAAATCACGATGAAATGAAATTAAATATTCAAAGATTACATTACATCACGATTAAATCTAATTAAATATCCGAAGATTACATCACGATGAAATGAAATTAAATATCCAAAGATTACATTACATCACGATTAAATGAAACTAAAATACATAGCATGATTAAATATCATGCGGTGTTGTTGGTACGATACGGACATTCCCTACGCGAGTGTCCAGGGCACCTGCAAACGCGACATCGCCTTTCTTCTCCCGACTGGCTATGGTCCATGTCATTGCGATGACGCCTAGACTGACGCCGTCCCGAGGTGGTTCTCATGTAAGGATGTCCTTCCGAATAGAAAAATCCGTTAGCGTGAATATATCACCGGTAATATATCAAGGGGGTCGACCTATTATCACATGAAAAAAAATTAGATGCACACTTTTTTTCTGCTGCCAAAAGTTTCAAAATAGCAGTACCATGCATGTGGTCATCACCTCTAAAGAGAAACCGAAGACCGAAAAACAATTTCTTCAATCACGTCATCTCCTCCTTGTTTGCTACCCAGACGATATTTTCTTTACCTAATAACATACATCATCACGGATATTAGCATTTATGTTGCATTTCATGTACGGTTTCCTAACTACAGAACTTAATCATGCAATGAAATAACAACGGTTTCCAAACTACATGAAATAACAACACAGTTAATCATGCAATGATCAATTACAATACAATCATTTCCTTAATTAACATTCTAAAACTTCTTGCATGTCTAACTAAAATGATGCATCTTAAAGGCTTAACGCTGATTTACAATACAGTCAAATATTTAACACAACTCCTAATTACGACTTAATGACAGAAATAACAACATCTTGCATGACCAAAAAATAGTACTAATTGACACAGCTAACATCGATCCATAACATCTTCAACATATTGTTCTAACAAATATTATTATGAATGCAAAATATATCTCATACGAAAACATTTATAACTTCCAACGACTAAACATCGCATAGCTAATGACGGGCTACAAAACTATCCAATCTTCAACGTGCATGCACAAAAAAATTAGTGTATTGCAAAGAATATACCTTGATCTTCAACTTAGTTGTCCACTTCAGACAGCAAATCGTACTCCTAAAGCTCCAAATTACTTCCCAAAGTGACGAAATACTCACTAAAACAACAGATAATACATACTTAGAAGCTGTTCAAACAGAATAAAAACGTCATGCATGCGAACACAACCAACAAAAATGGACAGCTCTTACCTTCATCTATCTTTTCTTCAACTACAACATCTTCAAAATCCAACTCTAACCCGTCCTAAATCGCGACTAAAAGTCTCTCTACTTCACTGTGTGCTACACAAGAAAGCAAGAGAGAAACAGAGCAGGCACACGCAGAGGCAAAGTGTGTGCGCACGGAGCAGCAGCTTCGCGTATAAAAAGAACAGGTCCACTGTATTGTCGGCACAACAGGCGTCCGCCGCAGCAACAGCAACGCTGCCTCCCGCGAGCGCAGCAGCATCTGCTTTTCACAAATAAAAGACCACGCATGGGAATCAGCGTAGTTAGGACACTGTGGCGCATGGGAATCAGCGAAAGAGAATAAAGCGAGCGAGGAAGCAGCGTCGCGGGCGGGCGAGGGAACCGGCCACGGGCGGGCGAGGGAGCAACGTCACGGGCGGGCGAGGCCACAGGCCGCCTCCTGCGCTGGCGGCAGGTCCCACCCTGCCGCCTCCTGCGGTGGCGGCAGGTCCCACCCTGCCGCCTCCTGCGGTGGCGGCAGGTCCCACCCTGCCCCACCCTGCCGCCTGGCCCGTTGGCGGCAGGCCCCACCACCGGTTCCCGTTACGGCCTCGATCCGTTTTTCCGTTGCAGCCTTGCTACAGTGCCTGCCGCCTCCCGCCGTGGCGGCAGGTGACACATGTCACCTGGCGCGCCTGCCGCCACAGACCTGGGGGTCCTTTTTGACAATACGTACCGCAGGTGGTCCTTTTTGACAATACGGTTCGGTATGTGGTCCTTTTGGACAAAAATTCGAAAACTGCGTTGGGAACATATTGCCAACAAACAGTATCTTTTCCAGAGAGAAATATGATCCGGCGACTTGTGGTGCTTGGCCACGTGCAAACGCGTCCCTAGTCGCCTTCTCGGAATCTCCAGCAGCTTGTAGAGAGGAGCAAGGAGATTTCCAAGGCCCCTACACTCCTACAGTCGACGCCGTCGGTCTCCCTGCACGGCAGTCGGCAGAGCAGACGCGGCCCACCTCTCCACTCACGCCCCCTGCTCCCATCCTCTGTGTCGCCGCCGCTCGACGGGAGAAATCTGAAGGAGAACGCAGACAGCGCTCCCTGCGTCGCCGCTCGACGGGAGAAATCTGAAGGAGAACGCAGACCACGCTCCCTGCGCCGCCGCTCGACGGCAAAACCTGAAGGTGAACGCAGGCCACGCTCCTGCGCCGCCGCTCGACGGCAAAATCTGAAGGTGAACGCAGGCCACGCCCCCCTCGGTGAATCTCTCCCCTTTCTCATTCTTCCTTTTCCTCATCGGTACACGTGCTCACTTAATTCTTGCCCTCACTCACGTCAGGTCTGTCGAGTCGACCATTGACTTGTGGTACTGAAGAATCAATCCCATCAATCTCTGAGCTACGGAGGAGCAGAGGCGAGGAGCGACTGATGGCCGAATCCGCTGTTACCGTTGTGGTTGGGAACGTGAGTAGGCTCGCGATTCAGGAGACCACATTCTTGTGTGGAGTCACAGTGGAAGTCACCTTCTTGAAAGATGAGCTGATGAGGCTGCAGGGCTACCTCAAAGACGCCGATGTCAAGCGGAGATCAGGGAATGCAGCAGTTGCTATCTTGGTGGTCCAGATCAGGGATGCGGCGTATGTGGCCGAAAATGTCATCGAAGCCGTCGAGCACATGCAGAAAAGTAACAGGCTCAAGAAGGGATTTGTGGGCGCCGTTTCAAGGTATGCTCGCTTGCCGGCCGATTTGGTTAACCTTCACCAAGTCGGTGTTCAAGTTAAGCGTGTAAGAAGAAAGATCAGTGAGATATTTGAAAGCGCGCACCGTTTGAAAATCGATTTGGATACTAATGCCGTAGAGAAATGTCATGATGAGGATGAGTTCCCACAGGATTACTGTCTTATGCACCAAAACTTTGAAGATGACATTGTGATGGTTGGCTTTCAGGATGAGTATAAAGAAATAGTCGATAAATTAGTTCACGGAGAAAACATGCTTAGCGCTGTTTCCATAGTCGCCATGGGTGGGGCGGGAAAAACTACACTTGCAAGAAAAGTATGCACTTCATCTAGAGTGAAACAACATTTTGATACCATTGCTTGGGTGAGTGTATCTCAAAAGTTCAAGGGCATTGATTTACTAAAGGATATTATGAAACAAATAATGGGGGGTAGCGGTGAGTCGGTTGATCAAATGCAGGAGTATGATGTGGGAAAGAAAATAAGTGATTTTCTGTTGCAAAAGAGATACTTAGTAGTTCTGGATGATGTGTGGGAAACAGACACATGGGAGCAAATAAACAGGACAATTAAAGCCTTTCCAGATGCATCTAACGGTAGTAGAGTACTGCTAACCACACGAAAGGAAGATGTTGCAAATCATGTTCAGATGCCAACCCATGTTCATGTTTTGAAGCATTTAGATGAAGAGAAAAGTTGGGAACTTTTTAGTAGCAAAGCTTTTACCATCATACAAAAGATCTGTCATGTGTGATGTGGATGAGTTTGAAGAGGTAGGGAGAAAGCTTGCTCATAAATGTGATGGATTGCCACTTGCATTGACAGTGTTGGGGGGTTATCTATCAAAGAATCTGAATACACAAGCATGGTCTGATGTACTATTTGGTTGGCCATTAACCAAAAGCACACAAATGATGCGAGATATACTATCTCGTAGTTACAAGGATCTACCCTGTCATTATTTAAGAACTTGCTTCGTCTATCTTGCTGCTTTTCCTGAGGATTATGAAATACATGTACCGAAACTTATTGAATTATGGATGGCTGAATGCTTCATTCCACATACACCAAGGCATAAACCAGAAGAAATAGCACGTAGGTATGTAACTGAGTTGGCTCAGAGAAGCTTGGTCCAAGTTGTCCACAGAAGCAGAGCACATAAATGGATTGAAACAATAAAGATTCATGATATTTTACGTGACTGGTGCATAGAAGAAGCAAGACAAGATGGTTTTCTTGATATTATCGACAAAAGGGCAGGTCAAGCACCCTCTCTCATCGTTTGCAGTTCCATTTTATGTTTCAATATATGTCAATTGTTTCCTGATATTTGACATCTTACTGACATATGGATGCATTCTACAAAATGCAGGTCAGGCTGGTGCAGCATCGTATGATACCATGATTTGTCATCGTTCTTCTTTCCAAAACCTGAGTGGACAAATTTTACATGAAACAACTCCTATTCTCCGAACTCTCTTTGGCGTCGGACTCTCTTCAATATCTCTACCTAAAATGACATTCCTAAGAGTTCTTCACATCCAAAACTCAATCCTAAAGGATTTTTCTACGGCAATTGGTGGGTGCATTCACCTAAGGTGCCTTAGATTGACCGGATGTAGACATGTAGTTCTCCCTTCTTCAATTGGAAAACTCCTTTATTTGCAGACTATAGATCTCAGAGGCACTGAATTAGACTCGGTAGTACCAAACTCCCTCTGGGATATTCCTACTCTAAGGCATGTTTACCTGAATAAGGAGTTTTCTCCACCAAAGAGGTTGCAACAGAAAGAGCTTCAGACCTTCTGGTTAGTTCTTAGATCCTTTGGCACTGAATATTGCAATCGTGAGATGGTGATGTTTGTTGGCCTAATGACTGAACTGACAACCTTCGTATGGCACACGACCAACTGCCCTGCAGAGATGATTAATATTATTGCGAATATGCCTCACCTGGTTTATATTTACCTTGAGCAGTTCAATGTGCTCGATAAGCTTCCGGAGAGCCATCACTTCCCGCAAAGCCTGCGGGAGCTCCATCTATCTGCTGATGTCATTAAACAAGACCCGATGCCAATCCTGGAGAAACTTCCCTGTCTTGTGGTGCTCGTGTTGCAGGGGTATGATGGCCATAGCATGTGCTGCTCTGCACAAAGGTTTCCTCGTCTGCAAGAGCTACAACTTTTTGAGTTTTCCATTGAGGAGTGGAGGATGGAGATTGGGGCCATGCCAAAGCTCTCCCACCTGACATTTGCATGGTGTAAGAAGATGAGCGAGCTCCCCGAGGGGTTGCTGCATCTTCCGTCCCTCACTTACCTGGACCTGAGCTATATGCCCCTGATCTCTGGAGATGACAACACACTGAAGGAGCTGCAGAAGAAAGGATGTGAGGTACCATAGCTATGCCCTTCTCCCTTCTCTTGTCCTCCTTCCTTTCATACCCTTCTATTTTATTTTACTACTATATGGATTCAAGAGTTAAAAGAGTTTATCGTGCAAGCTTTGTAGTAGACGGATAGGGATGCTCATAATTAAATGCCATCTTAACTTACTTTTGACTTCCTCTCTGTTCATCGCTGCCTGTTTGTTTGGAATGATGGTTTTAGCATCGACAGCTTGCACTTTTTTAAGGCATTTCTTTTGCGCTTTTTGCAGGTCGATGATATGCGTAAATGGTTGTTGTGGTGCTCTTTGCAACTTTACATGCCGCGGACATGTTTAATATTTCCCCTAATTCTGAAGGGGGCAAGAGACGAATGAATATTTCAGTATGATAGATGTGCTAGTTTTCGCAATTATCGTTTCCTGCAAATGTGTCTCTCTGTTTACCTGAATCCAGTACAATAAAATAGATGGAGCACCTGTTTCAAGATGATGATGTATATGTATTTCTGATCTGTGCAAACCTTCATGGATTATGATCTCCACAAACATACTACGGCGTTATTAGCCGATTCGTTATGTATTTCACTCTCTCTGTTCATGGTGAGCACTCACTTTTATTAATTCAGGTATTGTTAGTTTCTTGCAACAACGTCCCAGATTCATATATCAGGTTTTACTTTCTCTTGCCCATTTGTTTTCTACCTGACAAACTGAAAACAGACTGGCAGATTAATTGCCGTGGATGGATTTGAAATAGGAAGCAGAGAGACTCAGATTGTGTTTGAAAATATCTTCTGATTGTGTGAATCAGATTATTCTGTACAGAATTTGTATGCATTGCTCCGGATAATTCAGAGAACATCGTATGTTCGATTTTACGGGTAACAGTGTATCTTAGAATGATGCATTTCTAGATGGAGATAGAAAGAGTAGATGTTTATCTGTTTTTATCATTGATCGATGCAACTTCTACATGTCGGGTATTATTGTTCAACTTTTCCCCCCTCTGAAACTAGACAGCTAAGCATTGGCACTCAGTCAAAAAAGAAAGTTGTACTCGTATGTTCTTTATCGCTGAAATTTATTACTCTTTCTGCAAGATGTTGCAGAAATACTTGTTGCAAGACGTCTTAGCCTGTTTCTAGGTCTGGCCCCGCACATCAGATTATTTGGGACGATTTTGCCCTTCAGCCTGTTTCCTCTGGTTCGATCGAACCTGTGGTCGATCTTAGCAAATTGAAACAGGTGCAACACAGGAGAAGAGGAAGAACAACGCCGCCACCTCACCGCCCTTCCTCCCGACACGCCGCACGTTCCGCACCGCCATCTCGCCTTGATTAGCCTTGGCGTTGCCCATTCCCTTGCCATCGCCTCGCCGCTGATGTTCCCACGTGTCTCCAAAGAACGCTGGCGGCTTTCACTGCAGTTGGCCTCCGAGCACACGACCCTGCAGTTTGACTCCTGATCTCAAGTCCTCCAATCCTCGCAGCTCCACATCCCTATCCCGTGCTATCGAAGGGTGCCATATCATGTGCATGTTGATTACATCTCTACATGCTGCCAAAGCGTGCTACCCAAATACCTGAATCAATCAGCATCCATATCATGTTGTCAGAAGCTACAGCTAAGCTAACAACCCATATCAATATAGCCAATTACTCTCTTCATGGAGCAACTACGTCAGTTACAGAGATAACATCGAGCAAGTACATCAGCTACAGCTAGCCAGTAGCTTCAACTACTTGAGCGACCAACGCACGCTCTAGCGACCCGGGCGACCAATTCGGCGAGCGAGCCAACTACAAAAGGGATGCACGGCAAACAAGACAGGGATGCCCAGCGCGCGGCGTCGACAGCAGGGCATAACAGAGGATCTCGCGGCTGCATCAAGAAGATGCCGATGAACACTTCTAAACAACGGCCCATCAAGGGTAAGGGACGGTGCCTGTCTTCTGCCGGACGGCGAGCGAGCACCGAGCGCGCCACGAGACATGGGGGCCTCCTCCTCCTCATGAGACATGAACGGACGGGCGGGGAGCAGTGCCTGGGAGGAAGGATGGCGAGGTGCCAGCCCTGTTCTTCTTCTCCTCCTGTCTCGCGGCTACTTCTGGCCGCTGAGATCGACCAAGAGGTTTGATGCTGGAGGGCAAAATCGTCCGAAATAATCTGACGTGCAGACCCTGACCTAGAAATACAGGAAAAAGACCACTTTGTGCCATTTTGGCCAGCTATCAATCAAAAGCGTACCATTTTATCAAAGAAAATGAAAGGTGTGTCATAGGATCAAAGTACTAGGAAAAGTGTGTCATTTTATCAAATTGCTCTTTATTTGAAAAGGACAATAATGAATGATGTAGTCTCAGAGGTTGAGGAATTGCATGTAGTGGTCGAAGATGTAGTCGACGATGACCTTGTACGCCCGCTGCGTGGGGTGGTAGCTGTCGAAGAAGACGTGCTCCGACACGTCGTCGCACACCGGCATGAACCTCGCGTCGCACAGCACCGCCACCTCCGCCGTCCCGGTGCCGCAGCACCCCTTCTTCGTCTCGCTGAAGCCGTACCGCGCCCCGTTGTCCACCAGGTCCTGGATCACGGTGTAGATGTCGATGAACACGAGGGTGGGGAACCCGGCCGGGTCCTCCTCGCTCAGCCGGCGGATCAGCTCCTGCACCCTCGCGTTGTAGAGCCGCGCGGCGGCGTTGCGCTCCGGCACGCAGCCGCGGCTGGGGCCGCCGCCCATGGTCCGCTGCGACGGCACGCACCCGATGGGGGGCAGACCCACGAAGCCGACCCGCTTGGCGCCCCGCGCGCTCACGTTGCGGAGGAACGACTCGACGCCGACGAGGAGGAGGTCCACGTAGGAGGGGATGTCGTAGTGGGCGCTCCGGAGGGGCGTGGTGTAGTAGGTGTTGGCGATGTCGTCCGTGCCCGCGCACACCACGAACAGCGCGCCGTCGATGATCCGCTGCGTCTCCTCCTCGCCGGCGATGCCCACCAGCTTGCCACGGTACTCGTCGAAGTAGGCCAGCTGCTGCTCCAGCGAGATCACGTTCTGCAATCGATTCGAGTAGAGACCGACTGATATGAGAATGATCACTAGCTCGATGGAAAGCACACGCACAGATCAGCTGACACAAAATCCTTTACCACGATGACGGGGGTGAGAGGATCGAATCCAGTGGCACCGGACGCGAAGCTGACGCCGGTGAGGAGGTCCTCTGGGGTGTGCTCCACCCCCAGGTACGGAGGAAGTAGTTGCTTCACGTTAAGGCCCTGGGCTGAAATCCGGCCCATTAGAAACATGACTAAAATTGCTGCTATTTTTTTTTCTGCAAACATATATAGCATGGGAGCTGCTAATTTCATGGATAATGCGTGTAATACAAAGGTTTTTTTTTTGTGAGTTGTAATACAAAGAGTTGCAGACCAAAAACATCTGTGACGACAATCCCATGGCTCAATGGCGCAACAACATACTCTCATGGCTTAATGCGCCTCTCACCCTCACCCGCCATCTGCCAATGCTTGACCCTTTCATGAGAGCAACCCCAACTTGTTAATATTCTATTACCTAGTAGTCTAAAATTCTGCTAGAAAATAATCATGAAAACTATTATATAATCCATATTTTTTGAGCTCCAATTTAAGTTGGTTTTGAGATCGATTGGTGATTGAATTGAATTCAAATTGGTTAAGGGTAATTAGTGGTGTAATAAGATAATCAGACACACTACATTGGTTGAAAAGAGGGATGCCACTACATGAAACCCGCATCCACCAACACCGGTCCTCCATTGCCTTCCTCTTGTCCCACCCCCTCTCATCCCCATCCCGTCGTCCCTGTCACCTAGGCTGTTGCAGCGCGCGCGCAGGGGGGGAGGGGGTCACCCTTGGCCAGTGCATGTCGATGGTTTGAGCCCCCCCCCCCTGGCTGCCTCTTACATTGTTGAGGTGGTGGCTGGGGTCTTCTGACTAGAATTGAAATTGCTTTTCTATCAATAAAGTTGTGTGGTACTTGCACGCTCCTTTCGATAGTCATCGGACAATTACTTTTTTTAGATATGCTAGGGAACAGTTGACCCTGAACTAACTTTGTAAAAGGCTTCTTCTTCCGTGGTTAGTGGTTTCTTTGCTATAGACAAACATGTTGTTTCCATGACAGAAGATCAACATGTAGTTTTGAACTTGGGTCGAATCCCATTGGGTTGAGTGGAAGGAAGCAAGCCACCATGTCAAGGTCCAACACAAAAGTTGAATACAAAACATTAGCAAATGTGGTTGCCGAGATAATTTGGGTAAAGTCTTTGCTTGAGACACTCCAAGAGGGAAGGGCGATGATGGTGACGTGCCTTCAGCTCGCTATAGTGTTTGTAGCCGTCGTTAGGTAGTCTATGGACCATGATGTAATTTCTTTTACTTCTTGTGTTCTTTGTACTGCCTTGCCTTGACAGTTATGAATATAACGGAAGTTTTTCCGGAAAAAAAGAAAGAAACTCCAAGCATCATAAGCAATAGTGACATGTTTATGGTGTGACAACTTAGGAGATACATCTATGCCTATTAGCTAACCCAGTTTTTCATGCTCAAACCAAACACAATGAGATTGATTTCTATTTTGTTGAGATGATTGCCGAACATCCCTCACCTGTAATGGATATAATTGGTTTGGCTAGGTTTAACCACATCTTTCTTGTGAACTATAACTTCCTAGGGGTGGATACACTTCAACAATCTGTATAGACAATACTGCATCGAAGTTTGGCTGGATGTAGAACATACTACAACTAAGGATGGCAATGGATAGGGTATGGTGCGGGTATAATAATCCCATACCCATGTTTCTCATGGACGTAAAATCATACCCATACCCTACCCATCGGGTAAATATCCATGCCTGTGCCCATACCCTATGGGTATCCATGCTTGATGGGTACCCATCGGGCAGGTCAACACAATATTGAAGGGTGGTGGCGTAGTTGTTACTTCCATGTGTGGTGGAGATGCGAGCCACCGAGAGGTTTCTATTGTTGGGGAATAGGTTAGTGAGAGAGGAGAATGAGGGTGGGGGTACATATCTTACATACAATGACTCAGTAGCTTAAGGTTTATAACACATGTGACCCACCAGTAAAATAGTCGGGTAGGGTTTGGGCATGCCCATGGGGACTAAATCATACCCATGCCCTACCCACGAATAGTCGGGTAGGGTTGGGGCACTGCCCATGGGCACGAAAATGTGCCCATACCCTACCCATGCCGGTCGGGTACCCACGGGTACTCATGCGCATGGATACAATTGCCATCCTTAACTACAACCATTATATGAACGGTTGAGAGAGAGAGAGAAATTAAACAGGCTTGACGTACAACGTACACACAGTGTTTAAAGGTCATCTCACTTAAAAAAGTATGGTGTACAAATGTTTGTCATTACTCCGTGGGAGGTTGGTTGCACATGTGCACTCAGTTTTCAGCAACGTTGGAGCAACTTTTTCATTAACTGGAACTGTACATGTACGTGCGTGTTCGCTACACAATTATAGTAGTCGCATGCATGCACCGACACGCACGGAGTTAACCGATTGCGATTTGCAACCACACATGTTTGGAGCACCTTTTTTCAGTGTCGGCAGAAGAGTTGGCAATTCATTAATCAGGAGAAGATGCTACAGTAACAATTTTCGCAGTAAGTCCCACAGGTGGTATGGGTAAGACACCAAGGTATTCATACACTGCTCCATTAAGCAATTCCATTTTCCATGTATGCCTCGAGAAGGCATGGCACATGGGGGAATTAAGACCCTCCTCACATGGAGAGGGTATACACACACTGGCTAGATTATCCTCTCACAGCTCTGTCAGTGGAGTTAATTTAGAGTAGTGCATGTGGTATATACGGCCGGTGAGCATGCATGCAAGGTACGTATGTGTACAGAAAAGGGAGACACATACGCTAGTGGAGTACGTGCGTAGATACGTACCCATGAAGTCAGTGGGTATGAGCCCGTTGGAGAAGCGGCCGGTGGGCTCGTGGCTGGCGAAGTCCTTGCCGTAGGGCGCGTGGTTCGCCTTCACCACCGTGTGGAGGCCGTTGTTGTTGCCGGGGTCCATGATGGAGTCGCCGAACACGATCACCGCCGTCACCAGCGGCTTCTTCTGCTGCTGATGGCTCTCGCTCTCGCACAGAACCGGCGCCATCGCCAGGGCCACAACCACCGCCGCTGCAAGGGGCTGCAGTCGGCGGCGCCGCTGCCCGGCCGACGTGCTCGACGTATGCATGTTTTGGTTGGTTGGGTCCAGCCGGCCGTGTGGTTGCTTGTAGCTGCAGCTTCCTTGTTAGCTACATCTATTTATATAGCTGCTACTTGGAGTAGGGAGCTATAGAGAAGGTACAGTTGATGCCAGTGCCATCTCATTAACTGTCATGCTTGTTCGATGATATAGTATATAGCCACTATCACTGTCACGTATGCTGTCATAGCGGCCAGCATGTGCAATATTAGAAGCAGCCGCGGGTTTTGCCTTGCAGTTTCATTTTAGAGTTTATATCTTACTTTTTTGATTCGTTTTTGGGCTCTTTCGTACTGTTGTATTTTTGGCTTTTGATGGGCGTGGTACCAGATTTGTAGTCGTCGTTATGTGGTCTATGAATCTGGATATAATGTTACGTACAGTACAATAGTTTCGTGGTGCAAACTGCAGAGTTGGACAAATAGAGGCGCTCGTACGATACGACGTTTAATCTGCATGCGTGATATCCACGAATCACTTTGCTGGAAAATAAAAAAGTTCCCAAGCACCGAAATGTGGCCACGAATCACTCGTTATGACCGGACGAATTGGAAAATATATATGCTTCCCCAACCGAAAATTCAAGGTCACATCTCATCAACTACTTTTGGGGGCATGCATTAATTAATAATGACCATTTCTTGCGTGATATCCTTTGCATGATAAATTATTGCGACGAGAGAATCAATACCTTCTCGATTGCTGCCGGTATATTTTAAAATACCCTGTGTCGTTTTTAACCAATTTACATCCTTTAATTACTAATGTTTGAATCCCTGCAAATGTTTATAACACTGTTTGTAGCTAAAAAAGAAGCTGTAAAATCCAGTAACTTTCGTTGCTTCGACATATACATGCCATTCTAGTTTCAGTGAAGGTTTTTTTTTTTTTTTTTTTTTGCGGAAATAAAACTTGTATTACTCAATCATAGTCTCTTTACAATCCTCTGAAGCAACATGAAGGACCTCCGGTGGCCCTGACCCAAGCCAGGTCATTGTTCTATCACCAAATCTAGCAAAATTCGCCAAAGAAATACTAGCCTTATTCTAGCTAGAGACAAGAGTAATACAAGAATTACTACTCCTAAGTAACTGCTTAACTTCACGAACTAAGAAAGCATAAACAGATCTGTCATCTTCCTCGTTCTGGATCAGCTTCACTGCAATAGCAGAATTCACCTCAACGCGGACAGGCCGGTCACTTCTCTGCATGGCTATAGCGAGGCCCTCCTTGCAGGCGTATAAGTTAGCTTCAAGAGCCTCTCGACAAGAGTAAAGCCTCCTACAAGATGAAAATATGATGGTACCCTCCTCGTCCCTGAGGATCATGCCCGCACCAGCTTCGCCATTCGACCCATATGATCCTGCAGCATTTAGTTTGCACCAACACACGGCTAGTTTCAGTGAAGTTAACAAAATTTGTGCCCGCAAAAATACAAAATTAGAGCCGTATATATATACACACACAGTGATCGTGGGTTTTTACACTGTTTTTTTTTCGTTGCTGGGACCCGAAGATTTAGCTATAAAGGCATCCAACTTGGGTTGATCATGACATGCAACTGCGAGGTATTAATACAACTCCATGTGCATCAACAGTTTCGTTGTTGGATCAGCTTGAAAATAATATTTCAAGCTGCTCTCACTGGTCTTGTCTTATGATCTGGCCTATCTTTTCAGGCCCAAAACTGGTGGCGCCAAGGGTTTCTTTATCAATTAACGTCACCTAGTCACTCACTGGCTTGATAGTGCCATGCATTGACGGGTTCAGCCCATAAAACCCTAGCGCTCACCGAGACTCGTCTCACATTAAACACAAGAGAACTCAGGACTGTACAAGAACAACCTCAAGGAAATAAACATTGCAAATGAGCCGCGTCGTGAGCTTTGCTCGATGCTGCACCACCCATGCATCACTAGAGTTAGGGGGTCGTTGTAACTGTAACAGAGAAATGACCGGACATAGCCAAGAGATGCTGGCAACGATGATCCCAAGTACGCATCGTCTACCTAGAGAAGAAGTCCAACGTTGGGCATGGAGTGACAACCCCAAGTCGGCATCGAAAGCACGGTCTCAGGAGTCAGGATCTATCGATGAGATGACCGACACCACCATGAACCGAGACGAAATCATCATGATTGACAACTCTCTCCTACAATCGGATGTATCGGATCTAGGGAAACCAACTCCCATGTGCCCCGTGGTGACACCGGACCAGCGCTAGCGTGACGGGGACGAGACCAAAGGTACTTATTACACTATGTTGTATTTTATTTTTTGTGAGGATATATTACACTATATGTCGTTGCTTCACTATCTGGATGAACGTCGAGGACACCAAAACCTCCCACAAGCACGAAAATCCAAGATATCCCCACCTCCTAGTGTTGAAACTAGCGCTCGAGGTGAGGGGGACTGTCAGAAACAGCCAACGAGGATCTGCGGCCGTGCGTCGGATATGGCTTTCTTGTATGGCTTACGTAGCTATCATCATTTACCGGAACGTATCCAATGCTTCCACTAAGAGCAACTCTAGCATAGTCATTATATTGGCTCGATCGACATAATAACCACCAATATGACGATTTTGCCCGGAAAGGTCACTCTAGCATAGTCACCGTCCAGCCCCGAGTCGGCATAATTTATGGAGCGCATTCCATATACGGCCCACGACTCCATATCTGGAGGCTGGGGATCTCCATAAGGAGCGCGTGCCATCAGCCAACCGCTCGCGCGGGAGAAAAGTTCCAGCTCCCTCTTTGCACCCCCACCTCCTTTATCACTGATCCTCCCGCCTCTCGCCAGGTTTTCCCGCCGCTCGTATCTATAAAGCCCCTTTTCCCTTCTAGCTGCCCACAACCTCCATAATCACCGCCGATGGACTGGGTGTTGTTCTCGAACAAGGATAAGCACTAGGGAAAATTATACCAACCATTTCAGTAGACACATAATTAAGGATCTCTGCAAGGATTACCGTATGTGTCCCCCAAATGGTTGGCATAATTTGTACCATTAGGGAGTGAAAATCGATCTCGCCATTGTTGTCCGAATCGAGTCGCCACCAACATTAATTCGCCCTCGCTGCCAAAATTGACGCCATTGTTCGAAATTATGATAAGCATTAGGTGGGACATCCATGTGGATGTCTGCTTGAATGCTTATCATCATTTTCAACATCACCGTCAGAATCGAGTTGCCACCGGAATCGGCACCCTGAAGTCGCCGTCGGAATCGCTACCCCGTCGGAATCGTCCTCGCCATCCCCCTCATGGTCGTCCAAGCCCTCGGTATCGTTCTCGGGTTTAACTGAATGCTGCTGTTTTAACTAAATATGTATTGGATAGTACAAGCTGTCACGCGCTTTGCCACACCGTTCTTCGTCATGGCTCCATTTTTTTCCGTGCTCATACCATGGCTGGTCGTTGGGTTACGGATTTAGTTATGTAATTATCATTGGTTTTCCTTACTGTGGTGCCATCGTTGTTTTTTCTCATTGAAGATATGGTTTAGATTCACTCGCAAAAAAAACTAGAAGATGCCCCGCGCGTTGCTGCGGGATTTTGTAGCTACTAATATTTTATGATTAATTTTTAGGAGGTACGTGGAATCGTATTGGTTTAAGTGTAGGTGCTAACAACCTAAATTATACATTTAGTACAACTAACGAATATAAATTAATGGTTGAAGGAAGTCTATAGCAACAGTAAGTAAATCATACCAAGAGAGCCGTCATGAATCACTTATAACCACCCTTTAGTTTGGTATTGAGCAAGACTAACCCAGAAGAAATTAAGGGCTGTGATAATTAGTGTGTAGCATTGTAACATATCAATGGTATGGAATAAATTATAGATCATACAGAATTCAGAAACAAAATTGCAAATTGTTAGGATATCTTACATGCATATCCTGCAATTTGCGCACCTATATTGATGGCATGTTATGTCCTATGTGGATTCTGTAGAGGAAAAACATGAACAAAATAACACATGTCGTACATGAACCTGTTTTGGCAAAGGAATGTAAAACATATAAATATGAGTTAATGAATAAGGATACGGTCAGCTATATTTTCTGCAAATGTTTGCATCAACCTGCTTTATTTTTTTGGCCGTGCAATTAATATGATGTAACCACAACATTAGGTAATCTACATCGTGCATTCCTTTGCACATGTGACAAACATCTGCTAGTAAATGTTTGCATCAACCTATAATATATTTTTAATCACATGTAGTCCAGTTAGTACGATGTAGCTAGCGACAACAACAGGGAGACTATAGAGGAAATATATGGTAAGTGAGAATAAAAATACTCACAAGTGCACTTGCCTCGGTGAGGTGATGAAAGGCAACGACGACCTCATGCAGTGGCGGTGATCCTCATAGGTGTGTGAGAAAAAAAAATCCTCAGCGGTGGAGCACGCTGCAGCTTCGATCCTTGCCGGCCATGGATACGGAGGAAGAATGTTGAGACGCCCGAAACTTTCCAACCACCATTTGCAGCGGTGGCAGATTACAGAAGGGAAGTGGGGGTGGAAGAGGAAGGAGAAGGGAAGTGGAAGAGGAAGGGGAAAAGTGCAACCTTGTACTTGATAAGACTGACTGAACGGACATACACCACTGATGTCTTCTCTCAAAAAAAAAAAAAAAGACGGGGAAGTGATTATGCGTGACATATGAATGGAATGCAGGAATGAGAAGGGGAGAAGACGGCGCCTCCATCAGTTTGCTTTTTTTAAGATCGCCTCCAGTAGTTTTCTTCTAATAATGGTCTTCATGTGGTTGCCAACTCGCTAGCAAAGGAATATTAAACGCACGGAGTCGGAAGGGGCTGCACACTCAGACTATTTCTCAAAAAAGAATATGAAGGGTATTTGGAATTGATGATGTGGCTAGACTGCTGAGGTGGAGTGAGGTGGATGGTCACATGTTGATTAGTGATGTGGATATGCTGCATGTCAAGAGAAATAAGGTAGCGAGGATGAACTATTTAGGTATTATAGATATGGTTTAGATGTGAGGAGAAGACATCCCTTGTCACATACGACGTGTTTTTATGGGGAATTCACACACATGCTAACCACAAAGCAGTTAACCACGAGTCCAGCATCACATGTACCAGTGCAGGGGCTGCTATAAGATGGTTAGAGCGTCCAATAGCATTGGACGCCCCCTAACCATATATATTGGGTCGACCCATTAGCATAGGTTGGCCAAGATTTTGTTTCTTTCATTTTTCCTTTTTATTTTTGTTAATTATTTATGCCAATCTTGTTTTTAAAATAATTATTTTTTAATTAATATCAAATTTTATTTTAGATAATGTTCATGATATTTTAAAAGTTTTTCACATATATTTTTTAAAATGTTTGTGAATTTTAAAATATGTTCATGATATTTAAAAAATATTCAAATATTAATCACAAATTTTGAAAAGTTTACATGAAATTTCAAAAAGTTTCCATACCTTTTAAAATGTTGATGTACCTAAAAACCATCTTCCTGTATTTTTAAAATAGTGTTCATGCATTTAAAAAAATATCCTTACAGAGAATTCATGCACTTATGAAAAATGATCACATATCTGAAAAAAAGGTCATGACATTTTAAAAGTGGTAGTGAGATTTTTAAAAACGTTCATCTTTTTTAAAGAAATGTGCATATATTTGTTGAAGAAATGTACATGTAAATAAGTGTTCATGTTACTTAACAATTTTTTATAAAATAGAAAAAGAAAAGTAAACAATAACCTAGGAAATAGAAAGTACAAACAAAATAAAGTAAAAAACAAATATCTGAAAAATGAGAGATAGATAGAGAGAGAGAGAGAGAGAGAGAGAGAGAGAGAGAGAGAGACTTGCTGTTTCTCGGTTGGACGTTTTTTTTTCTTGTTTGGTTTGCCTCATGTGGCGCTGAGATGGGTAATCTTTCCTTATTTTGGTGGTGGAGTTTAGTTGAACATTCGTTAAGCGGTAGATGAAGTGTTATGCATAATTGAACTGTTGTTTCGGGAAAGACATCAATCGCAAGCCACACGTCATAGGCAACCGGCTCAGGCCGTCTAGCCCACACACACTAGTATAGGCCCACCAGCCTTCAAAATTCATGATGCACCAGGAGGCTTCCCCTTCAAGGGAGCTTAATGTTTTAGGAGATCCGAAAAAAATAGATGTCCCTCTTATGAGTGGGTACCATGGAGATTATAACGACTCTGAGTTTGGTGTCACCTCGGTAGCCTCTACATCCATATGAAGTGCGTTCCATATGCATTATGACGATCACCGATATGAGGAATCCGCTAAAGTTGCTCTGACATGGTCCAAACCAAGACAACTCTTAATCTCTGCAAAACTCAGCTTAGTAGTCGTGATATTGGGAAACAACTTGGGAGTAAGACAACTATAATTTATATGCCTTACACATGAGTTTCTCAAAACACACATTGGTTGAGTGTGCTTTGACAAAACTTCTTATATGGCATACAACTTTTTTTCCAGAAGTCAAATTTGTAAGGTTTGACTAAGTTCGTAGAAAAAATTATCAAGAACTCCAATACCAAATTAATATCATTAGATATATTTTTATATCATATCTATTCAATATATCAACGGAAATCCAATTTGGCTCCCGGGAGCACGTGCTCCTGCGCGCGAAAAATAAATTTTGAAATGTCAAAAAAATCCCAACAATTTTTTTACGTTTTCATAGTCACATCAAAATTCTACATGCAAAGTTTTAGGAAAAAATGTTAAACATTTTGGCCTGTGCAAAAAAATTAAATTTGAACACCAAATGTTACCCCAAAATGTCACCCCAAATTTGTTTTTTTCATCGGTAAAACACTACTACTCCGTTTCGCATGAAAATTTTCAAGCATGTTTGCGACACTAACACGAACATCTAAAAAAAATCAGAATGTTTTGAAAACATTTGACCACTTTTTTGCGGTACTGTTCATACGGAAGCAAATGCTCCCGGGAGCCAAAACGCCCCACAACTATAATCAATATATGCTTTCTTTTCGGGTACAGTCCATGCCTGACAAACTGGCCCCAGTTCCAGCGATGGGCTACATGCCTGAACATCTTCCACCTCCGCACCCAACCAAGGCCAAGGCGACCGAGCAGTCCACCTCCGCCGCCGTCGCCGGCGAAATTGACCCCACCGAGCCATGGTACGCGCGGGTGTGCACCCTGACGCGCCTCCGAAGGCACCGGGAGGCCCTTGCGGTCCTACGCCATGCCGACCCTTCGCCGCCGCCTCACGCCATGGCGCTGCCATCCGCTGTCATCTGCTGCGCAGCGCTCTCCCTCCCCTCCGGCGTTGCGCAGGTACACGCGCTCGCTGCCAAGCGCGGCCTTCTTCCTGCCTCCGACTCGTACCTCCTGTCCGCGCTGCTCTCATCCTACTGCCGCCTCGGCCTCCTCCCCTGCGCCCGCCAGCTGCTCGACGAAATGCCCATTGTGTCCACGCCTTCCGCCACCGTCCTCGCCGCCTTCAACTCTGTCATCTCCGGATGCGCGCTCCACGCCCTCGCGCCCGCCTGCTTCGCCCTCTTCCGCCGCATGCGCGTGCACGTGGCCGGCGTTCGCTTCAACACCGTCACGCTACTGACGCTGCTCCCGGTCGCTCCTACGACCGTCGTGCCGCAGCTCCACGCCCTCGCGGCTCGATCAGGACTCGCCTCCGGCACTACCGTGGCCAACTGCCTCATATCTGTGTACGGCCGCAGCAGCGCCGCTCTTGCCCGGCAGATTTTTGACGAGATGCCGCCGGCCTCCCATGATCTCGTCTCCTGGACTGCCGTGCTCTCGGCCCACTCACAGAATGGTCTTGCTGTGGACGCCCTCGAGCTCTACCGCCGCATGTGTGGCCACGGTGTGGAACCAGACGCTCTGACTCTCGTGGGCGTGCTCTCCACCTGCGCACACCTTGCCGCGCGTAGTGTTGGCCTGCACGTGGATCGCTACGTGCGGGAGAGACTACCGGGGTTTCACGCAAATGTGCAGCTTTGCAGTGCGCTTATCAACTTCCATGCGCGCTGCGGCAGCTTGCCCCAGGCGCAGCAGCTGTTCGACGAAATGCCCAGGAAGAGCATCGTGTCGTGGACGGTGCTGATCACCGGGTATGGCATGCATGGACATGGTGACATGGCCATTAATCTCTTCCAAAGGATGGTGTCAGAAGGCATACGGCCAGATAATGTTGCAATGGTTGCCCTGTTGTCGGCGTGCAGCCACGCCGGGAAGTATGAAGAGGGATGCAAGTACTTCTTTGCAATGGAGAGCACCTACAAACTGCGGCCTACACTGGAGCACTACGCCTGCATGGTGGACCTCCTTGGACGGGCGGGCCGTCTCGAGGAGGCACGAGAGCTCATCTTGTCGATGCCCATGCCAGCCGACGGTTCTGTGTGGGGTGCCCTTCTTGGGGCATGCAAGATACATAAAAATGTGGAGGCAGGAGAGGAGGCTTTCAAGCATGTTGTTATGCTCGAACCGAGCAATGTGGGCTACTACGTGCTCATGTCTAACATGTACACCGACACTGGACAACAAGATGGTGTCGCGAGGGTGCGGGCGTTGATGAGGGAGCATGGGCTCAAGAAGGAACCTGGTGTAGCTACCTCGAACACAAGGGGAGTGTTCACCTGTTAATGGATGATGACCACTCGCATCCACAGGCAAAGAGAATTTACGAGCTCGTGATCGAACTTGCGCAGATGGTCAAGAAAAAAAAATGAATGGCACAGCAGGAATGGGGGGAAACTGGGTGTTTGACAAGAAGGCCGCTGTACCATTGGTCAGCTTTCACAGTGAGAAGCTCGCCGTAGCTTTCACTATGATGAACACAGTAGGCGGTGAGATTATGGAGATGAAGAACCTAAGGGTGTGTGGGGACTGCCACTCGTTCCTGAAGACGGTCTCCGCAATCGCCAACCGGTTGTTTCTCGTGAGGGACGCAACAAGCCGCTTTCATCACTTCGCTTTGAGGGTGGAGCATGCTCCTGCAAAGATTACTGGTGAATAATTGGATTCGGTCCTCATTGTGAAGGAAGGCATTAACTGGTTGCACCGGAAACAAAATGCATTAGTTACAGTTACTAAGGTAGCTTTTGCTCCAACTCTTCTGTACGACATGAAAGACTCTTGATTACTGAAAATTATAATACGTACTAATATCACGCACTATTTAGCTGCAGGTATGGGAGCATTGGAGGGCTGGACAAACAACACGGGAGACAGCCAGTTCCCTCATATCGTGATTCTCAACTATGTGAAGATCGGTCTGCTATGTGTTGAGTAGAACCCGAGGTTCAGATCCGAAGACTCTTGTCCTAATGCTGGCCAGCGAGTCGACCAAACTGCAAGTTTCCATACATGCTGGTCTTCTAGTTAGTGGATGCTAAATGTTCCATGCATGTGGTTCAATGGTTGATAACTAATTGTCAAGGATCCCGATTTCAGAGGTGTGACAAGTGCAGATTTTTAACCAAAGGTGGTTCAGAGTACCACCAGAAACACCCTGAGGGTTCTCCAATACAGTGGTAGCGTTCAGTTCAGTGGTGTAGCTCAACGGGTTAAGTTTGAAAAAGAAGATGAACTGCCATTGCATACAGATGTAATAGAAGTAGCGGAAAGTTTCATTGAAATATTGAACCAAATGTTTTCATACTCGCGGGTGTGGGCTGATACTAGCTGACAGTGAATATATGTCGTGCTGCATACAAGGAGATAAAAGACAGTCTTTCTCACGAAAGTGTCTTTCTGCTCCCGAGCTCAAATGAGCTTGGTGAACAGTAAAATCGTAAAAAAATTAAAAAAATTAAAAAATTCTAAATTTTTTTTGTGATAAACATTGACAAAAGTTTTAAGTGCAAAAATTCATCATGAAATCACATTTTTGGAAGTCATGGCAAAAAAAAAACAAAATTAGTGCTCCAAAATGCTTTTGAAAGTAGCATATTCAGAGTATCGATTTTGTTTTTTTTGCCACGCCTTCCAGAAATGTGATTCCATGACGAATTTTTGCAAGAACTGAAAACTTTTGTCAATGTTTGTCACAAAAAAAATTCAGATTTTTTTGAACATTTTTTTATATATTTTTTCGATTTTACTGTTCACCAGAAACTCCGCGTCCGTCTTTGTCATTGCAAGTGCAACCGTTATGTAGGAACATTTGCTGCCATGCTAATGTACTGATGATTTCCAGGATCAGGAAGACTACGAATGCAGGTACACGAGCTACATCCCGTTTGGTCTTTGTTTTGATAAGGAGCAAAATTTATATATACACTATCCCGCTGTTGGTTGTTGGTTGAGCTCAATTTGAGTTGGGCTTGGATGCAAAAGGACAGGTCAGTGAGTAGGCGGTGTTGCAGCTGCTCACCTGTTAAGTTGCATGCAGATCCACTCCGTTGATGTATATCACCATTGACAGTGTGATGTCCGTCTCTGTCAACCTATGTTTTTTTTTCTTAGAACTTGTCAACCTGCGTTATTGCTTGCCATCGGAGCAGGGAGTGCACGCGCCAGAACCGGCCCTAAGAGCATCTTCAACTGGACCCGATGATGACCCGGTCGTCCGGCCGTCAAGCAGCGGTCCCTAACGTCCAAGGACTCGGACGCGCGCTGTCACCGGCGGATCTGCTCGCGGTCGACTCCTTGGACGTCAGGGAACTAGCGCTCGAAGGCAGCGTAGGAGTCGGACCGCGCTGCGCCGTGAAGAACAGGGCGCGGAGGAAGCCCGTGCCGGGATCCTCGTGAAGCAACAAACTTGGGCTGCCCGTGCCCTCGCCGGCATGTCTCCGGATCGGACGAGAACATGTTCGCTACCTCCTTCTACACATCCAACTTCGGCCGCGAGCAGATCCACCTCGACTCCTATGCTGCCTTCGACCGCTAGTTCTGCAACAAAGACGACAACTGCAAGGGCGGCCGTCAGTGAACTTATTTATGCCATCGAACAATCTAGTCTTACTTAAATGTTGTCTTTGTTTAGTATGTCGTCGTTGTTGAACTTTTGTTGTCCTATGTCATCCGATGTTTGAACTATGTCCTATGTATGCTATCTACGTATATGTCGATCGATGTTCCATAACTTTGTATGGATTTGAAGGTTCGTAAATGAGGAGCATTGTTACCCGAGAGGACAAATGGGGGTTGACCTGCTCCTATCCACCGACGCGTCCCCGGACATACAGGGGGTCAAATTAGGTAAGTCTGGTTGGAGATGCTCTAAGCTAGGGTGATAAGGCCCCTCTATAAGAGCCCAATCTATAAATGCATCAGAATATGTTGTGTCTGACTATATGTCTCAACAATGTAATGAGTTGTATATATATAATTCCTAGTATTATGTATGAATTACAAAATTAATCCGTCAATGCTCAAATCTTTCCAAATTGGGAGGGTTCGAGCAAGTTGGAGAAAGGCCAAATTGTTGGTATTGCTAAAGTTGTTATAGAGTTAGGTACGACACACTCTTCATTAGACATAATCAATTTAAATTTTAGATAAACAATATCCTTCCTACTTATAAAATTCGACTTGGTGGTCATTCATTCATTTCCTTCTCAACCTTTCTCTTTTCAACCATGACAAGTGGTGGTGGTTCCCCCAAACAATCCTCAATTCCACCAGGATAGGAGAGATGGGACAATGCCTAGTGTGCCATGGAGCACAACGACAACAATTGTTTGACATGAAAAAGCAATACAATTTGTTGATCCGTAGCTAATCATGGATATTTAGCTAGTAAATTCTAAATACCCATGCATGCACTACATGATTTTGATACAAAATACAGATTAAGTATGTGCCGATGGCCACCAATTTACCCCTCAAGAACGACAATGAAAACTTGGAGAAAAAGAGCACCCCCAACAATCGAGAGCGGAAGAGACGAGTTGACACTTTATGTGGTCTAGAATTATCTATTAGTTACACCTAACTTAAAATCATGTACTCAAATATTTATGGAAGTTATTTGCTAGATATCTAAAACACTCTTCAAAGTTGTGTATACATAAGGATATTATGGAAAAGAATGCATACATACATAGAATGCATAAATAAATTGATGAAATAATGTGAAAATATTTATTTTCTCATATTTATGGTGAAATATATTGTCATGAAAGATTTTTCTCAAAACCCCAAACTGAATAATAAAAACAACTGCAACAAATACAGTTCCAATTTACACTAGAAACATATTTGTAATGATAAATATTATAATTACGTCTCAATAGAAATGAATTTGGTACATTGTTAGTGCTACTAGTTATGAAATAGTCTCGGCATGGTATATGAAAAGAATGTCAAAACATCATAAATTTAGAGAAAAACTAAAATACTACAAAGTAAAAAAGCTCAATATAAACTAGGTAATATACTTTTTTTATATCGCACCGGCCCCATGAAATCAGATGGTATGGGTTCTTGCACGCTCATCATAGTTCCTCATAAAATCAACGACACTGAAAATGAAGTGGCTCTTAACAAGCGATAGTCAACTATTGTTTCTTCACCATTTGCTTGTAATTCACTCTCTCCCTTCTTAATGAAAATGATAGTCAACTATTGTTTATTTTCTTAAAAAAACATCTATAAAAACTTGCATTATCTGTTTTGTACAAAAACAAGTTGTACATAAGAAAATTAACCGAAAGCACACAACAAATTCAAAACCAACAAAACAATACCAAAGTCACTATCCCCGTGAAATACTTCAATGTTACGAGCTACCGTAACACACAATGTGAAATGATGTAAAACCTTGTCTGTGTAAATGAGTGGCATGTTTACAAAATAAGGACTTGTCTAAAAAATAATCATCCATCCTTCTATCACAACTCGTGTTATGGGGCTCTATAGCCCACCAGTTGATATATAGTCCTTTCTATTTTTTTAGCACCAAGTTTTGGTTCCCCAAACTCGGCCCGAGGACAACCCTAATCCACCCCCCAAAAAAATAACTCCCAAAAAAACTACCATTTTGGGGGAATTAGACATATCTAACACATCCCCAAAAGACTATAACTCCCAAAGAGTTGTTGGTCAAATCAACCCCCCTCCCAATATATCGGGGCTAAGTGAGCTATCCAATTAATCTACTGATCGACCAAATTCATGCGGGAGGAAACTTACATTTCCAACTGCCACCCACTACCGTTGCGATTCACCGCACCGGGCTTGTCTCTAGCCATGCCACCGCCTGCCGCACCCCAATCCGCCCCATTGACCTCGCCCTGCCTTCCCTTGTTGCTCGCCACCAACGAAATCACCTCCCAGCCTGGTCCACAACCACTGCCTTGTCACACTATGGATCCGAGGACCGGACCACCGATGGTCACCGCTTGAGCTACATGTTGCATAATGTTCCCCCACCTCTCAGTAGACGTCGCCAATAACCTCAATCTACCCTGGTGTCCTCCGTTGCCGTGCCGCTCTCTCCACCACCGCCTCTCGACCTAAGAAATGACAAGCTCCCATGCCACGTCGATCAGGGAACACATGATAGGGCAACAACTTCCTCCCGGTGAACACAAGTTGAGATGACTCGCCGAACCAGCCGCCACATGACCTCCTCTGTCATGGCCTCAACCTATTCGACATGTGGTCCACAAGGTGAGTTGGTTTGCGCAAGATTGCTTTGACGACTCATCATTGGAGGAGGAGGAAAGATGATGATGACTTTGATATGGTCTTGATGATGACCATGGAGGAAGAAGGGAGCAGTTCTCAGTTGGGTCGTAGGTACATTCGTCATAATGGGGAATGTGTACATGCCAAAATCATGAGATATTATTTCATGGAAAGTTTAGTGTATCGGGTAAACTTGTTCACACGATGTCTCAAAATGCCGACGACGCTCTTTCTGGGACTGCGGTCAAAGCACATGATTATTGTTTCTTGCAAAAGGTCGATGCTGCGAGAAAACTTAGTGCAAGTGCAATTTAGAAGTGTTGTGCAACAGTGCATGTGTTGGCATATGCAGTCCCAAGCGACTTGGCATATGAATATGTCCAAATTTGCAAAGATCTTATCATTATTTGTATGAAGAGGTTTGCAAAGCATGTGGTCGAGATGTTCGGAGAATTGTACCTAATAGCATCCAATGAAAATGACACAACAAGGCTAATGAATATTGGTTCAATGAGAGGGTTTCCTAGGACGCTTGTGAACATCGATTGCATGCACTAGACATCGGAGAATTGTCCTACGAGATGGAGTGGCCAGTTTACTAGGCATTTCCATGATCTAACCATCATACTCGAAGTTGTTGCCTCCGATGATCAATGGATTTGGCATTGTTACTTTGGTATGCCTAGATCTCACAATAAAAGCAATGTCCTGCAAAGAACTCATCTTTATGTAAGGCTTGTTGCAGGGGAAACTCCACCTTGCAACTTGGAAGTTATCGTTCACTAGTGTGATAAGGGCTATGACCTAGCAGATGGTACCTACCCCTCATGGTCCACATTTGTCAAGACAAATTGAAACGCAGAAGGCAACAAGAGAGATCACCTTGTCTTCGCTCAAGAATCTATGAGAAAAGATGCTGGGAGGGCTTTTGGTGTGTTGCAAGCTCGCTTTGCCATTATTCGTAGACCTCTACATATTGGAACACAAAAAGCACCGTGGATGATCATGACATGTTGTGTGATCTTTCACAACTTGATCATAGAAAATGAGAGATGTCAACCACACAACTTGAATTTTGATCCCAATCAAGATCATTTCACACCTCTGTGTAATGCATCTAGACACATAGGTTTCTTGAAGTGCATCAGCAAATCAAAGATAAGCAAACTCATGTGAAACTACAGGAAAACCTTATGAAACACCACTGGCAATGTCTTGGACAATAAATCTGTAATGAATCATCATGTTTATTTAGAACATTTGCTTCATTTAGATCCCATGTGTTTCAATTTGAATTTAGAAGTTTGAAAACAATGAGTTTGAAATATTGTTCAAATATTTGCATCATTGACATCAATGTTTGAACTACTATGTTGTGGAAATTAGTTCAAATGGGTTTAAAGCTTACAAAACAAAGTGAGAAAACGCAAAGGAAAGTTTTGTGAACTAAGTTTTGAGGATAGGTTAGATGGCACCCTCCCAATACCTAGGAATTTTCGGAGCTAAGTTTTGGGGATTGATTTTTGGGCACTAACTTCTGGGGATGGATTAGAGTTGCCCTGATGATGCTAGATGCCTAGCTTTTCTTGATGGTGGGGTGATGCGATGGCACCCATTGGTCGTCGTTATTTCTAGCTACTGGCTTCAAAGGCTTCCTAGAGTATTTTGGTGGAGGTGTAGCTATTGAACCCTAGAGTTCATCATCCTCACTGGGCGATGTCGAGGTCTTGAAGTTTGCAACCTTCAATGTATTTTTTGGCATTGGAACAACTATAGGACCCCATAGAGCATCATCTTCCACTTTTGCCACCTTGGGTGGATTTGATCTTGATGAGTTTGAAACTACATTTCACAAAATTCAATAGCAAAAGCATATAGATTATTAAACTTATGGTAGACCTACATGATAACCCACAAGTATAGGGGGTCAATTGTAGCTTTTTCGATAAATAAGAGTGTCGAACCCAACGAGGAGCTAAAGGTAGAATTAATATTCCCTTCAAGTTCTATCGACCACCGATACAACTCGACGCACGCTTAACGTTCGCTTTACCTAGAACAAGTATAAAACTATTTTGTAGGTGATAGGATAGGTTTGCAAGAATAAAACTAGAAGTACTTGGAGGAAATAAAACTACGAGTAATTTGCAAGATAATAGAAGTTAGTTGTTTAGTAGATAGCTTTTGTAATACAAGAGAAGGATTTGTCCCTAGGCAATCGATAACTAGACCGGTAATCATTGTTGCAATTTTATATGAGGGAGAGGCATGAGCTAACATACTTTCTGTACTTGGATCATATGCACTTATGATTGGAACTCTAGCAAGCATCTGCAACTACCAAAGATCATTAAGGTAAAACCCAACCATAGCATTAAGTATCAAGTCCCCTTTACTCCCATACGCAACAACCCCCTTACTCGGGTGTAAGCTTCTGTCACTCTAGCCGCCCACCATAAGAGAATTATGAACGTATTGCAAACCCTACAGCGGGAATCCCCCACATGTGCGCGGCACGGAAGGCACCATAGGACAGAACCAAAATAAAACGTACAACTCAAACCAATCACGATCATCAATCAACCCATAGGACAAAACGAATCTACTCAAACATCATAGGATGGCCACAAATCATTGCATAATAATATGTAGCATTAAGCACCATGTTTAAGTAGAGAATTACAGCGGGAATTGAGAGGTTACACTGCTGCATAGAGGGGGAGAGAGTTGGTGTTGACGGCGGCGAAGTTGTTGGCGTAGATCGCCGTCACGATGGTTCCCCCGGCGGCGTTCCGGCGCCACCGGGAGAGAGGGGGAGAGAGCCCCCCTCCTTCTTCTTCTTCCTTGGCCTCCCCCCTAGATGGGAGGAGAGTTTCCCCTCTGGTCCATGGCTGCCATGGCGGCGGAGGGGCAGGAGCCCCTCCGAGATTGGATCTCTCTCTCTCTCTTCTCTTGTGTTTCGCGTTCCTGTTTTCTGGCCTTTCACCGTTTCTTAAATTCCCGGAGATCCGTAACTCCGATTGTGCTAAAATTTTAACACGATTTTTTCCCGGATATTAGCTTCCTTACGGCCGAAGAAGAGCCCCAACCGACTTATGGTGTGCCCACGAGGCACCACCGCGCGCCAGGGGGGGAGGCGCACCCATGTGGCTTGTGGAGGCTGTGGGCCTCCGTTTGCGTTCATTCCAGTTCCCAAAAATCACATATATTCCAAAATAATTCTCCGTAAAATTTTATTGCATTTGGACTTCATTTGATATGGATTTTCTGTGAAACAAAAAACAAGTAGAAAACAGGAACTGGCACTGGGCACTGGATCAATATGTTAGTCCCAAAAAAAATATAAAATGTTGCCAAAAATATGTGAAAGTGGTAGAATATTGGCATGAAACAATCAAAAATTATAGATACGACGGAGACGTATCAGCATCCCCAAGCTTAATTCCTGCTCCTCCTCGAGTAGGTAAATGATAAAAAAGATTATTTTTGATATGGAATGCCACCTAGCATAATCTTGATCATGTAATCTAATCATGGCATGAATACTAAAACACGAGTGATTCAAAGCAATAGTCTATAATTTGACATAAAGACATCAATACTCATGCATCCCAACAAACAATCATGCTTTTTAGAATAAAAATGCTAAAGGACGCTATCCCTACAAAATCATATAGCCTTGTCATGCTCCATCTTCTTAACACAAAATATAAATCATGTACTACCTCGGTGTCAGCCAAGCAATTGGTTCATACTTTTTAACGCGCTTCAGATCTTTCAACCCCCACGCAATACATGAGCGCAAGCCATGGATATAGCACTATGGGTGGAATAGAATGCGGTGGTAGAGATTAATATGGAGAAGACAAAAAAGGAAGAAAGTCTCACATCGACGTGGCTAATCAACGGGCTATGGAGATGCCCATCAATTGATGTCAATGCGAGGAGTAGGGATTACCATGCAACGGATGCACTAAGAGCTATAAGTGTATGAAAGCTCAAACTGAAAACTAAGTGGGTGTGCATTCAACTTGCTTGCTCATGAAGACCTCGGGCATTTGAGGAAGCCCATCATCGGAATATACAAGCCAAGTTCTATAATGAAAATTCCCACTAGTGTATGAAAATGAAAGCATAGGAGACTCTCTATATGAAAAACATGGTGCTACTCTGAAGCACAAGTGTGGTAAAGGATAGTAACATTGGCCCTTCTCTCTTTTTCTCTCATTTCATTTCATTTTTTTTCTCTTTTTTTTTCTTTTTCTTTCCTTTTTTTTTCTTGGGCTCTTTTTGGCCTCACTTTTTTTTATTTTTTTTATTTTGTCCGAAGTCTCATCCCGACTTGTGGGAGAATCATAGTCTCTATCATCCTTTCCTCACTGGGACAATGCTCTAATAATGAATAATGATGATCATCACACTTCTATTTACTTACAACTCAAAAAATTACAACTCGATACTAGAACAAAGTATGACTCTATATGAATGCCTCTGGCGGTGTACCAGGATGTGCAATGATCTAGCGTGGCAAAGATATCAAAATATCATGCTAGCTATCTTACAATCATGCAAACCAATATAACAATGAATGCTCAAGTCATGTATATGATGATGATGGAAGTTGCATGGCAATATATCTCGGAATGGCTATGGAAATGCCATAATAGGTAGGTATGGTGGCTGTTTTGAGGAAGATATAATGAGGCTTATGTGTGATAGAGCGTATCATATCACGGGGTTTGGATGCACCGGCGAAGTTTGCACCGACTCTCGAGGTGAGAAAGGGCAATGCACGGTACCGAAGAGGCTAGCAAATTGTGGAAGGGTGAGAGTGCGTATAATCCATGGACTCACATTAATCATAAAGAACTCACATACTTATTGCGAAAGTTTATTAGCCCTCGAAGCAAAGTACTACTACGCATGCCCCTAGGGGGGAGGTTGGTAGGAGTTAACCATCACGCGCCCCCGACCTCCACGCAAAGGAAGACACTCAATAATAAATCATGCTCCAACTTCTTAGCATAACTAAAGACTATACGTGCATGCTTCGGGAATCACAAACCTTAACACCAATATTCCTACTAAACCACAATCATTCACTGGTACCTCCCACATATTACCATCTCTATATCGCAAAACTATTACAAGGAATCAAACATATCATATTCAGTGATCTACAAGTTTTATGTAGGATTTTATGACTAACCATGTGAATGACCAATTCCTGTTGACTCTCTAAATAGATATAAGTGAAGCAAGAGAGTTTAATTCTTTCTACAAAAGACTACACTCTAATAAATATAAGTAAAGCAAAAGAGCATTCTACAAATAACGGTTTTCTATATGAAGAGAAACAAACATCCAAACTTCAAATGATATAAGTGAAGCACATGAAGCATTCTATAAAGCCATACTCAAAAGATATAAGTGAAGTGCAAAGAGCATTCTATAAATCAACCAAGGACTATCTCATACCATCATGGTGCATAAAAGAAAAGGGAAAAATAAACACAAAAGATGCTCCAAGAATTTACGCATATCATGTGAACAAAACAAAAACCGAAACATACCGATAATTGATGAATAAAGATGGGATGCCTTCCGGTGCATCCCCAAGCTTGGACGCTTGAGTCTCCTTGAATATTTACTTGGGGTGCCTTGGACATCCCCAAGCTTGAGCTTTTGCCTCTCCTCATTCTTCTCATATCAATACCTCCTCGATCTTCGAACACTTCATCCACACAAAACTTAACAAAACCTTCGTGAGATCCGTTAGTATAATAAAGCAAATCACTACTTTAAGTACTGTTGCAAACCCATTCATATTTTATTTTTGCATTATACCTACTGTATTCTAACTTCTCCATGGCTTATACCTTCCGATACAATCCATAGTTTCATCAAAACAAGCAAAACAATGCATCAAAAACAGAATCTGTCAAAAACAGAACAGTCTGTAGTAATCTGAACATTGACCATACTTCTGTAACTCCAAAAATTCTGAAAAATTAGGAAAACATAAAAAAATTGCATAGCAGTACTGTGTCAAAATTTCAGAATTTTTGCACGTTCCAGTAAAAAAATTGGAAATTCATGCACTATAGCAAGAGTTTCTGTTTTTGCACCGCACACACCAAACAAGCAATTTAAACATCCTAACGGTAAATCTTGGCACATTATTTTTATAATACAATGGATTTGTACAAGGGGATAATTTTTTTGTTGAAAAGTTTCTGTAATTCAAGATTTGCAAAGTTTCCATGGGCATGAACAAAGTTCAAGGAGCTCCCCCACTTCCACGGTGCTCGTCTTTCTCACTTTCACTTTTCTTTTTGAAAAAGTTTTAGGTTCCCCTCTATATTTTTTTGTTTTTAAACTTTATAAAAGCACTCAACAGAAATAAATGACTCTCTAAAACTTTCGGGTTGTCTCCCAGGCAGCGCTTTCTTTAAAGCCATTAAGCTAGGCATAAAGTGCTCAAGTAATTGATCCACCCGGATCCCAAGGTATATCAAAACCAATTTTAATTAACAATGATTTGTAATTTAGTAGTGAGCACAAAGCAACATATATCATGCAATGACGAATTCTAACTCTTTTCCTATGCATCGGCATGTCATAAAAGAACTATTCATGCACATCAAGTAAAGGCCAATGCATAGCATAAACAGTTTCTTGCAATTTTATCGTATTGGAAACATAGAGAGACGGAGATGTAGTTCCTTTCTCATAATAATTGCAAGTAGTAGCAGCAAGCACATGCATATTATATTCATCCAAATCATTATGTGTAGTAGTAAAACGCAACCCATCAATATAATCCTTAATAAGCACAAATTTCTCCAATATAGTGTAGTTGGGAGAATTCAAAAAGATAATAGGACTATCATGTGTGGGTGCAATAGCAACAATTTCATTCTTAACATAAGGAACTATAGCAAGTTCATCTCCATAAGCATCATTCAGATTGGCGTCATGGCCACAAGCATATCAAGCATCAATTTCATCAAAAAGGGATATTTCAAACGAATCAACGGGATCATAGCAATTATCATAGCATTCATCCTTCGGTAAGCACGAAGGGAAATTAAACAATGTATGAGTTGAAGAATTACTCTCATTACAAGATGGGCACGGGTAGCTAATCCGCTCTTCCTCCCTTTGTTCTTCGCTCTCCTCGTCATCTTTTTCATCTAATGAGCTCACAGTGTCATCATTTTCTTCTTCCATAGGAGCCTGCAAAATATTAGTCTTTTCTTCGACAGCGGAGACTTTCTCAATAAACTCATCAATATCGGCATTGTATTCGTAATTCTCATAGCAGTATTTAAGTATAGCAAAATTTTCAGATCTGTAGACAGCATCATCACAATCTTCATACTTTTCAAACAAAGATTCAATTTCATAAGCACCCTTAAAAGCAACAAATTCTTCTATTCATTCCACATCATAGTAATCATATATACCATTAGGATAAGAAGCCAATGTTTCATTATCATTAAATTTACATGAAAAGGGAAGGTGTGAAGCCTTCATCCTAGAACAACAAGTATAATCATATCTCAAGCATAAATTCCAAGCATACCATTGCAAATAATCAATTTGATCCCATAAGAGTTTCCCTTTTTGAGACAAGCGATAATCCCTAAAGTATTCACGTTGATCCAACGTGTCTCCCATTATCAAGTTGAATGGGGTTTTCTCAGGATTATGAAAGTAGTGTTTAATGTTTTCCACATAACGAGCATCGAGGGTTTTAGGAGGTTCCCCATCTCCATGAGTAGCAAGTACGACTATTTTTTTTGGTATTTCGTGTTCCATACCCATAACTAAGATAGAGAACAACTTAGAACAGAAAATAAAATCTACTTAGTGATAAAGCAAACAAGCACACACGAGAATATCAACCCCACGCTATTGCTCCCCCGCAACGGCGCCAGAAAAAGGTCTTGATAACCCACAAGTATAGGGGATCAATTATAGCTTTTTCGATAAATAAGAGTGTCGAACCCAACGAGGAGCTGAAGGTAGAATTAATATTCCCTTCAAGTTCTATCGACCACCGATACAGCTCTACGCACGCTTAACGTTCGCTTTACCTAGAACAAGTATAAAACTATTTTGTAGGTGATAGGATAGGCTTGCAAAAATAAAACTAGAAGTACTTGGAGGAAATAAAACTACGAGTAATTTGCAAGATAATAGAAGTTAGTTGTTTAGTAGATAGCTTTTGTAACACAAGAGAAGGATTTGTCCCTAGGCAATCGATAACTAGACCGGTAATCATTGTTGCAATTTTATATGAGGGAGAGGCATGAGCTAACATACTTTCCATACTTGGATCATATGCACTTATGATTGGAACTCTAGCAAGCATCCGCAACTATCAAAGATCATTAAAGTAAAACCCAACCATAGCATTAAGTACCAAGTCCTCTTTACTCCCATACGCAACAACCCCCTTACTCGGGTGTAAGCTTCTGTCACTCTAGCCGCCCACCATAAGAGAATTATGAACGTATTGCAAACCCTACAGCGGGAATCCCCCACATGTGCGCGGTACGGAAGGCACCATAGGACAGCACCAAAATAAAACGTACAACTCAAACCAATCACGATCATCAATCAACCCATAGGACAAAACGAATCTACTCAAACATCATAGGATGGCCACAAATCATTGCATAATATGTAGCATTAAACACCATGTTTAAGTAGAGAATTACAACGGGAATTGAGAGGTTACACTGCTGCACAGAGGGGGAGAGAGTTGGTGTTGACGGCGGCGAAGTTGTTGGTGTAGATCGCCGTCACGATGGTTCCCCCGGCGGCGTTCCGGCGCCACCGGGAGAGAGAGGGAGAGAGCCCCCCTCCTTCTTCTTCTTCCTTGGCCTACCCCCTAGATGGGAGGAGAGTTTCCCCTCTGGTCCATGGCTGCCATGGCGGCGGAGGGGCAGGAGCCCCTCCGAGATTGGATCTCTCTCTCTCTGTTCTCTTATGTTTCGCGTTCCTGTTTTCTAGCCTTTCACCGTTTCTTAAATTCCCGGAGATCTGTAACTCCAATTGCGCTGAAATTTTAACACGATTTTTTCCCGGATATTAGATTCCCTGTGGCCGAAGAAGAGCCCCAACCGACTTACGGTGTGCCCACGAGGCACCACCGCGCGCCAGGGGGGGAGGCGCGCCCATGTGGCCTGTGGAGGCTGTGGGCCTCCGTTTGCATTGATTCCACTTTCCAAAAATCACATATATTTCAAAATAATTCTCTGTAATTTTTTTTGCATTTGGACTTCATTTGATATGAATTTTCTGTGAAACAAAAAACAAGCAGAAAACAGGAACCGACACTGGGCACTGGATCAATATGTTAGTCCCAAAAATAATATAAAATATTGCCAAAAATATGTGAAAGTGGTAGAATATTGGCATGAAACAATCAAAAATTATAGATATGACGGAGACATATCACTACACATGGGCTTACTTTGGATAGAACAAATGCACCAAGGCAACTGAATAAAACTCACGGGGTTGCTTTGCTTGCACCACTCAACACTATTCACATTTGGATCTGTATTTTTGTTGTTTCTCTATGTGTTGATTGAATTTGGATTTGAAAATTTTAGAGATTGCAGACACATGTGAGCATTCACATTTTTTTCTTTCCATTTTTTAACCTTTTGAATTTTTTGACGGAACCTAGTCGGAGGGCCAGGAGCTCTGGCATTGCATTATAGAAGAAGAGAATTGATCCAGTTTATAAGGGAAACCGGATCGAAAACCGAACAGAATGGCCCAGGTTATGAGGAAAACCAGACCGAAAACCACACAAGCAACGAATCCTTGCCGACCACACGACCCAAGGCTACAATTGCAACAAAGCACACACCCGACTCCGGAGCCGCCGCTCCGACATCCCCCGCCCGCACGCGAGCCACAACGCCGCACGGCTCAGGTGCCTTGTAGCCCTTGCTACACAAGACGACCATCCGCAGACCACGAACGTTGTGCCAAACATCCCGGGCCGCCACCCCGACTTCCAGCCAGACCGACCCCTCAGATCGCGTCGACCGAGCCGACGAACTCGCTACCCCCGCAGCACCAGATCGCTGCCCATGCCAAGCAAAGCAGCGGACCTACCCCATAGGGCCGTCGTTGCATGGCCATCCGAGGCCGCTGCCTCGGCGTACATCCACCATCCGGAGCCGCCGCTCCGACATCCACTACCTCGACATCCCACCAGAAACACAAAAGGCACAAGCGCCAACAGGACCTCGTCTCCAAAAATGGCGCCTCCAAGAAAGATAAGCGACATCAACAAAACGCCGCCGCCATCCGATCCTGCAAACTAAATCTGGGTTTTCACCCGGAAGACGAGGTCCCATTTGGTTGGAGGTGGATCAGGTCTCCTCGACGACGCCATCAAGATGGAAACGACGCAACAGGACGCCGCCGTCGCCGGCACCGACCAAGTGGGGAAACTTTCCTCCAGAGCACCGCGAAAACCACCGTCACCGGATTGCTGCGAGGACAATCCACCGCGCCGCAGCCCTTGGCAGATCCAGGGAGCCACCGCCCTCACCAGAAGCACCACCGGCCATCCACTACCACCCACATGACCCCCTGATGGTGGCGCTCGGGCGATGCGGGTAGAGAGGGAGCGAGGTGAGAGGGGGTGGATGGGGATGGGCTAGGGTTCCAGGGGGTCGGGGGTCGTTCTTATCCATCAGGGGAGCCGCGGGATGCTCAACAGCACACCATCCGTGGCCTGGACGGCGCGCACGCCATGGCCTCCCTGCCTCTGGCGAGAGGTTAGGGAAAAGGCCGGCTTAGGCGGGCCGGGCCACTCTGTAGCGCTGCCGGGCCAAAGTGCACAGGGCACTTTTCCCTTTTCTCTTTTCTTTTCTCCTGTTAAACTATCTAGCTACTGTTTTGCATTTCTTTAGTTAGCAATTGACTTTTGTAAAATGTGACACTTGTCAATTTAAATACTTTGCATTAACTAGTACTGCCACAAAAAGTTTGGGAGCAATATAATTTCATTTGAATTTTGCAAAATGAAAATGGATATAATAATGTTGTTTTGGGTACTGTTTTTGAATGTTAGGGTCACTTTAGGAACTCAAATAATATTGGCTTTATTTTTATAATTGCTTTGGGATTATTTGAAATATTATGAACATTTTTGTTTTTCTGTTTGGGATAATTATTAATTTTGACTTTATTTTAAATTTGAATTGAAGTTGGCTTATTCTTAATTGTTTTTATAGGGCTTAATGATGATGACTTGGCATGACTAATTAGTATAACTACTGTCTAGTAATCTGGGGATGTCACATACCGTCCCGGCCGGCTCGTTTTCTCTGTAGCATCCACTGGAGCGCGAGCTCTCTCGCGGTGATCGGTTGATAGAGCGCGAGCTCTGTCGCAGTGACCGAAGCGCTTTCGCGGTCGGCCGGTGGAGCGCGGCGGTCACCTCTCTTCGTGACTCCAGTGGAGAGGCCTCGCCCGCCCCCTACCACGGCCAAGGGTCCTCCATTGTGGTCATGCAAGGAGGTTGATTGTCTGAATGCGACGTCGATGGCTCGCCGGCGTCCGTCCGGGCAGCAACAAATTTTAGCGTGTTTTTTAGATCTGAGAACATGTCAGGGGCGTGTGGACGATTTACCCGCCATTAACCTGTACTTGCACTAGCGACGCTCACTACAGGTACACACCGCAAGTAGTTTGAACCCACACCGGCAGACCAGCAAATGTTGGATGCAAATGGTATTAGTGGTGATCATTTCTGACCGTACGTTGCTAGTTCATAGATACTAGTGGCGTGCCTTGTATGGAAGCGTTGCTGGTAGTTCCTGGCAAGGGCTCCCTTGGTGTATCTTACCATCGACGTGTAACTTTTTGGAACACTTTTTTTTAACCACACACATTATATTAATTTTTTGGAACACTGCTAGTAATATGACAGCAGTAGTGCGCATTTTTTAGCTGAACACCGCTGGTATTTTGCCAAGTTAGCGGCAGTGTGTCATTTTGGCTACACGTTGCTATTAGCAAAATCCTATAAGGGGTTCCCGCACTAGTGGCTCACAATGAGGTAGGAGAGAAGGTCTCAACCTTTGGCTCATGAGATTCATTGGCGGGGCACAAGCTATTTGGAAGACGCATAGTCGCAGACGAGTGTGTCATTGACGAAGCCGGTGTCACTACTACAGGGCCGCGCTTGGGGTTATCGTGGCCGGCAAGGTTGGGAGCAAGGGCGACATACTCAGCCCACTTCCATTCAGAATTGCTCGTGCTTGCAACGAGGATGTCGTGCAGTGCCTTAATCCTCGGGCACTCTTCAATCATGGCTCCCATCAAAGTCATGCTGATGATGGGAGAAGAATTTTAGTGGGGATTTTGAGGAAATTTGGAGGGTCTAAGACTCTGAATACCAAATGTTAGCACCCCATTACTTCTATTGCATGAATCAATCATTGGTCGGGGTTACAAACAGGAATCATAGAGGAATTCATGGTGGAGGAAAGAAATCTGAAGGTGGAAGATGAACAGTACGCACACACGCTACAAGGTGCAGCTATGTATCCCTTATATATGGCCACCCCGAAGGCAACGTCGCGTGCAGTGCTCCCTAAATGGGCTGGCCCAAGAAACGTAGCTACGTGGGATGTTGCTTCGTTCCTTTTGATCGCTCGTTATCTTCGATTTCCTTTTTTTCTTTCATAATTTTATTTATATTCCCAAATATCCTCAAATACAAATACTTATATTTAAAATGCTTATGCAGGGTTTAAAAAAAGTTTATGCAGTACTTAAAAAAGTGTTGGCACAACTTTTAAAAATGTTACTGGCAGTAAAAATATGTACATTAAAAATGTCCACATGTTTCAAAAAAAATCATGAGAATTAAAAAAAAGTTCTGTACAATTGAATACAAAATTAGGTGACATTTTAGAAAAAAGTTCACATGTTTCAAAAAATATGTTTGCGGCATTTTAAAAAATATTTAAGCAATGTAAAAAATATTCACTTAGCTTAAAAAAGGTTTTATGTCACTAAAAAATATTTCAATGTGCATTTGAAAAAAAATTAACATGTATTCGAAAAACATTTGAACATATATATTTTAAAAAATGTACATCAATTATTCAAAAAATAATAATCAATGTGTATCCAAAAAAATGTTCCACGTGTATACGAAAAGTATAGAATGTGTATTGATGAAAGTATACATGTGCTGAATAAAGAAAAAACCCTAATAAAACCGATGAAGAAACAGAGAAGACGGGGAAACCTGATGAAAGAAATACAGAACAACCACAGAAACAAGCATGAATAAGAACACGCGAAAAACCGTTCAAAACAATCACAGAAACAAACAGGAAAAAACAACCACGTGAAAGAAAAACTGGTCAAAACTACCGCAGAAAAAAAAACATTTAAAAAACCACACGGAAAACTGTTCAAAAATCTTCCCTAAAAAACCGCTTCCCCAGACACCTATTGGACAGGCGCATAAGTCCCCGTCTCATTCGAGTTTCAAAAAAAAAAATCCTCGTCTCATTCGTGGGCTGATAGTGCCTGTGGGCCCAGCGAGGCCCAGGTTGCAGAAACTAAAAAAGATCAGCCTTCCTACTTGTATTACGTGTTCCAGGTACCCCTCAAAAAAAAAAAAAAAAAAACGTGCTCCAGGTGTTTACGTGTGGTTGACTGGGGGGAACACGTACGTGGATGTATGTAGTACAGATCGAGCAGGAGTTGTAACGATCGACGACGTACGCCTCTCCGCCTCTGATAGGGTTCGTTGCGAATCGGCCGGGGCCGCGTCGGGTACCCCTCTCCTGCCTCGACTCGATCTCGATCGAGCCGCCGTTCCTATGCAAATATATATCCCCGCACAACGTACGCCAGGAACCACCAAAGCCAACAAGACTTAGCGGAACTATATGAGCCAGATCGATTCGAAGATGAGCGCCGGCACCATGGCCGGAAACAACGACGTCGACGACGATTGGGTGTACCTCGACGGTGACCAAGAGACGAAGGCTTCAGCAGTGCCGGCGACGCCTGTCGTCCGTGCCTCCCAAGGCGTCGATGAGTCCGAGCACTGCGCTTTGGACTTGGAGCTACTCGCCGGTCTCGACTACCTCACAAAGAAAAAGGCTTCCCGGATCAGGATGGATGTCCGCGCCCCGGCACCTGATGATCCGACGACGGAGGTGGTGGCTACCGCGGACGTCATCGGCGATAGTGCAGTGGATGACGCCGACGCGGCGGAAGACGAAGTCTTCTGCTCTGACTACTCCAACGAGGACGACGAGTTCGAGCATGAGCATGAGCATGGCACGTCTGACGTGAGGCTGAGGGGACTGCTCGACAACCTCAAGACCATCGAAAGGAAACTGCTCGACTGCCAGAGGGAACTGCTGGACTGCCAAAAGTCCATCGAAGACCACCGCAAAGCTACACGCGACGAGGCCGCCCCCGCACCGGCACCGGCACCGTCAGCGCACCTTTACAACGCTCGCCACGAAGCCGCCATAGCAGAACTCTATGCCTCCTCGTACACTGAAGTTTACGGCGGTAAAAGCTCTGGCTCCGGCTCCGGCTACGGCCGCGGAGGTTACAGCACCAGCTCTGGCTATGATGGCTACGGCTACGGCGGCGGAGGAGGTTATTACGGCGGCCTCTCAAACTATGACTACGGCGGCGGGCGTGGAGGTTACTACCGCGGCATCTCGGGCTATGACTACGGCGGCCTAGGTTACTACTACTACCCCGGCATCTCTGACAGTAAATACGGCATCGGCGGCGGAGGAGGTTACGGCATCGGCTCCGGCTCCGGCTATCGCTACGGAGGCGGTGGAGGCTACGGCGGCATCTCGGACTATGAATTTCACTACCTCGGTGGCGGAGGACAGTACTCTGACTTTGACTACGGCGGCCTTGGAGATCGTTACAGCGGCAGCTCTGACAATAGCTACAGTTACGGCATGTACCCGGCGCTGGCTCCTGGGGGCCAGTACGGCTACACGCACATGCCGTACCCTCCGTCGTCACCGATGCCCGGGGCGCCGGCGGCGGACCCTGAAGCGCTGCCGTAGATTATGGATAGGTTAATCAGGTTTAGTTCATCGGATACAGGTGCGGCGCTTGGTATGGTTTCATCGCAGTAGAGTAATACTAGTAGTAGTTGGCAATTGCTGTTTGGATCTATATATTGTTACGTAGTAGTATTATCATATCTTGTCAGAAAGAATTAAGCTATTAGTTATATTAAGTGTATTGCAGAACTCTGCTCAAACTTATTTGCTACTTCTCCGTTGCTATGAAATATGTGACAGTTTGATATTTCGTTCTTACAAGTATAGCACTTACTTCTTCCGTCCAGAATTAGTCTGTCTAGATACATCCGTTTGAGCGTCAACTAATTCCGGACGAAGGGAGTAATATATAACCCAACTAATATAGCCTAAGCGCGCGGCGCCCATAGAAGCGCCCATCACTAAATTAGATGTTGTCACTTCTGTCGAAAAGATGAAGGATTTATATAAAGGAAAATGGTCGCTCCGCCCCTGTCGATTTTTGTTATATGAAGAAACTAGTGTTATTGTAGAAAATAAAGTTAGCCAAATCTCAACGGCTGGCTTCATAACGTGTCACTAGATTCAGATTTAGCAAACTTAGTTGGGTTGCACTGTCATGTAACATGAAAAATGTTGCATTGGCACATTCAAATGTGCATAATGCATTAAGTTATATTTTCATCAACAGTGATAATGGCACACCAGTTAACAAAGTTTGCACAGTCCATAATCTTGTTGTGTAGCTTGAACATTTTCAAGAAGTGATAACAATGAAGCTGTGACAACTAAGAAGCCGCCAACTGATATAGCCTGTCACTACAGCACGACAATTCAAGGAGCAAAAGTACACCAATTGTATTTAGAACTTTACAGATAAACTTAATTAGAATTACAACTCTTCATGGGCATAAATATAAGAGATAAAAATGCTCACTTCAATAACAAAGCAAGGTTCTTAGCTCTAAGAACATCGGTATATGGGCAATTTCAGACTTGAAGAGATATACAGATCATTGTATTGTACTCTTCCAAAGAGTAAATTGTCCAGCCAAGAGAAAAATAGCCTTTCATGTATTGATTATGTTAAATCTTCTAGTAAAAGAACTTGTACTTTTTTTTCATATACTCCCCCCACACTAGGTGAGCAGGGGAACGAATCCCCTTCTCTTCGAAACGAGCATTATTTCTAATTTTCAGAAGAGCCAAGCACACAGCTGCACTCGAGTAAGGATATATGACAGAATTTTGTCGGAATTCCATAACCAACAATGTGATAATGAGAAGTACCAGAATGTGAAGCGTAAAATGGATTTTAAAAAGAGTATGAGAACAGTTACATGGTATCCTTTCCGGAAAAAATCAGTCTTGCCATGGAACTTCATAAATTAAAGAACATTAACATCTAATGCAAACATGAGATTAAGCAGCCTAACTATCGAAGCTACTAGCGGCTAACTACAGATGAACATGAACATGCAAAGTTCTAACAGAAGTTTACTCTTTCAGCGCCACCATCATAGCATTAGTTTCCATAGCCAAGGAAGTCCATAACATTGTTCCCACAAGCAAAACAGAGTGAAGATCGATTCTGCCAATCACAAACCCTTTTGCACTCAACTGCAGCATCGCGCTACTGGGTTGGAGAGGTGTGTTAGAATAGGATGTTGCAAATTTATCTCATCCAATCTCGACTACACACAAGTGCTTCAATCGTCTTGATGCTCAGTGTGCTGTGGTGCTTTGGAATTGTTAGGAAAGAGCAACTAGTATTAACTGTGGGCCAAAGGCCAGTACATATACATGTGAGGTATTACAAGCGGTAGTACCGCACTCAGAGCGGTAGTACCGCCTCGGGCGGTAGTACCGCACTCGGGCGGTAGTACCGCAGAGAACACACCAAACACACATCTAACACCCCCCCTCAAACTCATGGTGGATCAACAACACTGAGTTTGGAGAGAAAAAAGCCATGCTGCGCTCGAGTCTGTGCCTTCGTGAAGAAGTCCGCCAACTGTAACTCAGAGGGCACATAGTGAAGAGCCAGTGTCTGATCCTGCACAGCAGCACGTACAAAGTGGGCATCCACACCGATGTGCTTGGTGAGCTCATGCTTCACCGGGTCACGCGCAATACTGATAGCACCGGTACTGTCTGACAGTAATGGAGTCGATGTAGTAGCAGACACACCAAAGTCCTCAAGTAACCATCGTAACCAGATCACTGGTCCGCTGCTACTGAATGCCGCTTCAGAATGAACAGAGGACACCGGCATAGCTAGGACGTCCCATGCAATAGCAGCAAGAGTGGGGAACTTTGTGGTGTGCTCCATCCACCATTTCAGAATGTCAAAATCATCCTTTCTTGGGACTAGAACCTCCCCAAGGTAGTCATCAAGTTCTGAAGACATATGGCTATTGAGATGGTCATCCCAATCATCCAAAGGATCATTATCATCTGCATCCAGAGCTGCACTACTTACAAGACGGACGCCACTCAGCTGATCCGTGGCATTGTAGTATTCATCGAAGAGTTCCTGGACCGTATCATGTATTTCAGATAAGTAGCCAAGCGAGTCTGTGCTGTAAGCCTGTTGCAGGCGAAATTTTATGAAGCTCATCTTGAATCTTGGATCGAACACAACAGGTATTGACAGCCACACGTATGAGTTTTGCCAGTACTCATCAAACGCTTCCTGCATCTCCATGACCAGATTAGCAATCTCTCCGTGATCATTCGATGCTTCTTCTTGCAGAACTGTTCTCACTTTCCATACCTTGCTGAAGTATACATTTGCTGTCGGAGAGCTAGGGCTAGAAATTACTTCAATGACACGATAAAATGTCCGCAAAATCTTGCAAATAGACCAAGTAGCTGTCATATCTTCTGGAGACAGCACTTGTGCAGCAGGAAATAGCTTGTTGTATTGCAACACAACTTCAAGCCTAAAATATAACTTGTGCCACCACTTGGCACCTTCTTGCGGACATTTCAAACTCATCTGTGAAATAATTTCCAGAAGCTGCTGTTGCATCGATGATGAAGATGCACATGCCCCAAAAAAGTCCTTTACTGTCTCACCAACAAGGAAAAGTATATATGATTGTCGATCAGAAACAACACTATTTAGCATATCATCCACACAAGCAATGTTGTACAGCTTGCCTCTAATGGGAAGGCACCTCTTCTCTATGAGCATCTCCTTGAGCTTCAAGGTATTTACATCATTCTTAATTTCACCAACTGAAGTCAAGCTCAAAATCTTCTGGTCAAGATTCCAATCTCTGATTGCATTCCATATGACATTGTATGATCCACTTTCAGAGTCTGGAACACAAGCCTCCTTGCAGTGTATTATCCTTTCCAAATTAGTAGGTGAGCACCAATACATGCCAAATTTGATTACTAATCTGTGAACTTTCCAGTCTTCAGTAATAAAATGTGCTGTCAAACAGAGGTAATTTACTGTTGGCTGCGGTCCATCATGAGTCCAGATGCTTGCAGACAGAGAGATACGCTGGGAGGTAAGTGCAATTTTATCCTTGACATTTATCTTTTTCTTCTGAAACAAAGCAAGTAAATGTTCTTCCATGTCGCTATGAGAGAGTTTGCTAGTCATGGGGTTGATGTTCTCTATAATTCTTCTCATATCTTCATTCTCCACAATTGACAAAGGATAACCATGCAAAGTTATCAATCTGGCTATATCTTGATAAGGTGAATCTTGACCAAACTTGCTTATGCTTATGGCAGTTGCATTAGTCATAGGCGAGGTCTTTTGTTTCTTCAGCCTTGTACCATCTGGTGCTGGTAGGGATAGATGATCTGCCACCACTTGAATGGGCCGATAGGTGATGCCACTGGAGCTGCTAGCCCTGCGGAGCTTGCTAGAGCATTTTGTGATTTGAGCTTTCCTGGCAGGCGGAGACTCGTCTCGCACCCTGGGCTTTAATTTAGGTAGACTAGAACGGTTACCCTTCTGATGACTGTGGTCATGCCCATGTTGTTTTGAACAGGCTAGAGCATGTCGATTCAGATGGCCTCCATGCTTACTGAGGCGCTTGTGGCAATGGATGCAATCTACAGCCTGCAGTTTCCCCTCAACGAAGATGGGTGCGAAACCCTCCCACATTTTCGACCTCAGTTTTATGGGACTTACTGAGCTTATGTCGTCGATCGTCACTGCAAAAAATTCATCATCCATAACATGTGCTGAAACTGGATCAATTCCATTCACCAAAACTGTGAATACAATATGAATAGCTACTTCATGCCAGAGTTCAATTATCTTCATAAAGGAATATCTGTGTATCCAGATCTTAAACTACTACTAAAGTCCACTGGACACTGTGAGCCAGGTAATGCATGGAACCTGAATAAGAACGACATACCATTTGGGAACTAGGAACCCACTACTATTAAAGAGTCATCTAAACACTGAGCCAAGTACAATGTAATGCATGGAGCCTGAATAGGCAAAAATGAACATACCAATTGGGAGGCAGGAATCCTTTTGTGGCCCCATCCACTCCGTCACTTGGGCTGACGCCGCTTCCGGTTTGGCTGGGCAGGTTTTCAGATCCCGGCGCAGAAAGATATCCCCATTGTAGCTGAGGCGGTTGTGGCAGTTGAGGCAGTCTGCAAACTGAACCTTCCCATTCAGATAGATCGGCTGGAACTCCTCCCAGATCGGCTGCAACTCCTCCGGCACCTTGGACTGATTCTTGAGCCTTTTTCTGGGCGAGATGTGAGCACCATCAAATTTAACCATCGCCTTCATGCTGCCATCCTTCTCATGCTTACCAGGATTCCCCATAGCTTCACAGCAACTCAGTTAAGTATATGAAAAGAAAACACATATCAGTCCAAGAAGATAGCTTCACATCAACTCGGTAAGTATGATATTGAAAAAAATCCTACATCAAGAAGAAACCCTACATCGATCTGAGTAGTACTACACATGACATCCTCCGTAATTTCAAGGGGGACACATACATGTACTATGCTTTTTGCCAGTCCACCAAAAAAGCACATACTTGTGGATTCATTCTCCCGGCCTAAACCATAGATTACCGAGCGCGAGCACCCAACACTACCACAATCCGAAGCATCCTGCTAAGGGGGAACTTCTTCCAAGCACGAAATGTCACAAAACTCTACCAAAAATGGCACCTTTGCTCCGTATGTAGCACAGCACAGCGCGCGGGGGTTTCTTGAGCAGCGCGAGTGGAAACAGAGCAAGGGGAAAGCAGAGCAGAGCGACAGCGGGCTAACCTGAACCTCCGGGAAGCGATCGCCGACGCATGGTGTGCGGTCCGGCCGGTGAACCGCCGCTCCTCGGCGGGCTCGCCGGGCGCTGGGCGCTTCCCCCCAATCTTTCCCTCCCTCGTTGGGGTGGCGAGAATGGGCTTCCGCTTCCTGGAGGAGGAACAACCTACCCTAAAGATGCGTGCTGGGCTGGGGCTTCTTGGTGGGTCGGCCCTGTTAAAACCCAGATGATCTATTGGTTCGGCCTGGATTCAAGGCTGGATGGGCTTATATTGGGTCAAGCTCGTTCTGTCTTCTTTTGATTTCAGCTCTTATTCTGTCCTTCCAAAAAAAAGCTTCCACTCACAGGTCCTTTTACATCACTATTTGCCATTATTATTTCTAAAACCACGTCACTTATTTTGGGATGGAGGGAGTAAGTCGTATGTCAGGGTTCACTCAAAGAACGCAGCAGAGCGCGAGGGGTCTCTTGATCAGCGTGAGGGGAAACAGAGCAAGGGGAAAGCAGAGCAAAGCGACGGCGGGCTAACCTGAACCTCCGGGAAGTGATTGCCGACGCATGGTGTGCGGTCCCGTCCCGCCGGTGAACCGCCGCTCCACGGCTGGCTCGCCGAGTGCTGGGCGCTTCCCCCAATGTTTCCCTCCCTTGTTGAAAGAAGTCCACATAACCCCCTAGGGTTTCACAAACCGGCCAGTTTATCGCCCCGATTGGAGGCCTTGTAATTTTATACGCCTGTAAATTATGTACCCTTATATTTTACCGGTCAACAAAAGAAAACAGTATTTTACAGGTGTATTTATTCAGGATGTAAAACCAGCGTTTGGATACGGGTCGCTCATAACCCGTCAGATAGCCCCGCTCCTCCAATGGGGCCTCTGCCTCGTGCTTGTTCTTCCTTGCCAGCGGGGCCGCGAGGACCGGCGGATGGCTAACGGCCAGCCCCAGGTCTTCAAGTTCTCCCGAGGCGACGCAGTCAGGGACAAGGGGCCGACTCAGGAGCAAGAAGGATCTCGCCGATGCTCGCCACCCTCTACAGTTCGAGATCCACTCGGTTGCCGCTTCCTGAGTACAGGATGGGAGCAGCGCCGTCACAAGAGCCGCAGAGTTCGTCGGCCTTGCTGCCGGTGTCGAGCACCCGCTGCCTTTGCGTCTTCTACAACCACCTCGTCTGACCAGAACCGCAGCTCATCGCCGTCTCAACTTGCCGACCAGCGGAGCAGCTAGGCGACGCCAAGCAGCAGGGGGCGCACACAGCGAGGATCCGATCGAGGGGCCGCGGTCGCTGGTGCGTCGCCTCGTCCTACATGGCTCGGGCAGTCCAGGCGGCGCGAGCGCCCGTACTGACCTGGGTGGATCCAGAGAGGGAGGGAGAGGGGATACGGGGGAGAAAAACAATGGGCGGAGGCGTGTTTCAAAAATCGGTGGAATATAGATGTGCTAGATCATTGATGGCGCGCGTTGCCGCGCCGATCTATTTAGAATTTTCTTTAAAATAGAAAAAATGAATCATGAACTTTAATAGAGCGGTGAATGGTAAAATTAATTGGTTTGTAAAGGAAGTATTAGGTAGTTTGGCAGTACATGTTTTTTCCTTTGGTCTAATGGGCTTCAATTGGTGCGAGCAATTACATAACATAACAACATGTGAAGAGCTGGCCAAAATGAAGTCATGGGTATTGTAGTTTGATATTTGGGAATAGTATTTGTCATACTCTCATGTAAATCAGATTAGGTGGGGCCTTGTAGATATGTTCATTGATATGATTGGAAGGATGAATTATTTGGTTATTTACAATTTGCCGTCTATATTATTTGTGATTGTGGATTGTTTAGTTCTTCAGAATTTGTTTCCTTTGACTTGTGAATATCGTCTTGATTGTTGTTCCATTTCTAAGTACTACAACCTCCGTCTGTCGCTTGTCGCTAAAATGAGTGTATCTACACACTACGCATCTAGATACACTCATTTCAGCGACAGTTAATTCCGGACGGATGAAGTATTAACTTGTGATCAGTACACCATGCATCAGTACAAAATGGAAGTATTCAAGTGAAATCTTGCAACAGATAGTGTAGGCCAGCTCTCCTATATTAAGGATATGAAATATAGCTTTATTGATCGGGTTACAGTGTCCGAGAAGATCATCTCAAAGCTATATATACAGTATAATATGTATTAGGGATATAAAGTATATTTTTCGTCCCTCAACTCTTTCGAAAGTATACAAATGGTCCCTCAACTTCAAAACCACCAAAAGTTAGTCTCTCAACTTTCAAAACCGGATAAGTTTAGTCTCTCATACCACTTTCACGTGATTTTTTTTCTGACATGGACTGGTTTTGACTAAAACCAGATACATGATACAGGTTAGACTGCCACGTCAGCGTACAAATGTGCAAGGTCCCACTTGTCAGTGTCAAGAAGAAAGAATAATAGCTTATAATAAAAATAAAATAATTACCCAAGTTTCAAACCTGAGACCACGAGCAAGATGCCGCACCAGCTAACCACTCCACCACAGATGCTATCCGTTATACATGGAACTATAATTTGCTTTATAGTACATTCCTAGATACTCCTATTAAACATGTTTGCAATAACAGTGATATTAACTCATTTAAAAGTGATTTCTTTTTCTTATTTTTTTGCAACTTCAGATCTCTACACATATATTTTTTTTTTCTGGACTCATAGAGCTAACTCATCTGCGTACCCAGCAGGAGGTTCCGTGTTGGAGTAATAAAGTCGAATTCTATTCCTATCTGTTATCATGTCGGGTGCGTTTCCGTAATAATATATAAACTATATCTGTGTAGTTGCCAACAAAGTGTACTCGGCTGGGTGGTTGGCATGTGCTCGCACTCAGCGAGGGATCGCCAGTTCTGGTGACCGCACTGCAATAATGTTTTCGCGTGTCTTTCAATTTTCTATTTATTTCTCAGTTCTAGTTTCGGTCACTGACAGGTTGGTCCCACCCAGTTCCAATCAAAAACCACTCCACGTCAGCAAAAAACATTCAAAGCGGTATGAGGGACTAAACTTATCCGGTTTTGAAAATTGAGGGACTAAAGTTTGCTGGTTTTGGAGTTGAGGGACCATTTATATACTTTCGAAAGAGTTGAGGGACGAAAAATATACTTATCCCTATGTATTAAAATCATTTCTCTAATCCCATCCATCACCAGCCACGCTTTATTGCCTCCTATCACTTCCTCCTTCCATTCTCCACCCTTCCACAACTGAAAATTAATAAGAGCGCTGTCATAAGACATTCATAACAATCATAAAGTGACAAAGACTGAACTTCAAAAATAAATATGCATTGCCTAAATAGTGGGCATTTTCTGAAGGTAGATGCAGAGACATATGGGGGCCATGACAGAATTGAAATAAACTGGTCAGATGATGTAGAGTCATTGTGAACCAATTGATTAGTATTCAAATCCCCCCTTCAAAAATGGAGTGACTAAGACAAGATCAAATTCGCAGACTTACGCTTATATTTCCTCTTTTTACCACGGCCTGTAGAACTTTATTGACATCCACAAAGTAAAACCTGACTCTTGAAAGAAACGGGATATGTTGTTTAGTCCGAATCAAGAGATTGGTCCTACACATTCCATTTCATACCAGTTGATGGCACGCCTTGAAACATGGAGTTGTGGCACAATAATTGATTGATGTGGATACTAAATATCAATAATCTCAACAACAAGAATCATGATATTTTGTCGATCGAATATGAAAATCATTTCAGGGAATTGAGACTTACCCTGGAAATTCTCCTGCTATCTTCCCTATCACAAAAAGCTGCTACTTGACGCAGGCTCACTTTTCCCATTTCAAGAATATCATTCAGTCTCTGAGCTGAGGGCCTTTTGGAGCACCACCATACAGACACTGCAAAAGAAAAATTATGATTAACATTAGCATGTACCAATGTGAATACACAAGTGAATTAAGTGGTCTAAGAGTAGAGCAGTGTAGCGCACACATAAATATAGAAGGAACGTCACTACCGGAATCAGGGCCTATGCCGACGGCCTACGGCCGTCGGCACAGACAAGAAACCGTCGGCATAGGCCCGTCGGCGTAGAATCCGTCGGCGTACTCTGGGTAGGCCGTCGGCATAGCCATATATGCCGACGGCTTTCGTAGGGCCGTCGGCATAGTATCGCCGTCGGCAAACAAATAGACCAGACGGCAACTAACGGCGCCATCGGTAAGTCGGCCCAACCGGAGTCCGCCACGTGTCCGCTCTATGCCGACGGCCGTCGGCATAGAGCTGACGCGTGGCGGGCTCTGGTTGTCCGTGGTGCAGCATGTATGCCGACGGACTTGCCGTCGGCATAGCTCTCACATATGCCGACGGCCAGGCCGTCGGCACACAGATGACAGGTGTCGTCCACTTGCCGCCCCTAGGACAGCTAGTATGCCGACGGCCTGGCCGTCGGCATATCTGAGAAGTATGCCGACGGCAAGGCCGTCGGTATACATGCGCCACCTGGTAGCTGGGTGGCTATCTATGCCGACGGCCATAGCTCTGGAAATTTTCTTTTTTTGTATTTTCTGTTTTCTTTCATTCAGCTTAGCAGCAGCACATTTGCATACAAAAATTGACAGCACATATATATAAGAAATGCCAGGACATATGTAACATCAACATCATCATCTAAACAAGCACAAAGTTGATCATCGTCAAGATCCTAGCCAAAAGTTTTCAAGTTCATCATCATCATCTAAACAAGATCATAGAGCCCAGGACACAACTCATCTCATACAAGCGTAACATGAACAAGTCAGAAAAAGCATAATAACATGATCTTTTAACAAGATCACCTAAGGACCAGCGCGACCATCGGAAGCATCGGAAGCACCACCGTCGTAGGCGCCGCCAGCAGAAGCACCAGGCGTAGCACCGCCGAGGTAGAGCGGAGTGTGTGGGCTCTGTGTAGCAGGAGTACCAGCACCGCCACGAACGGATGATCCGCCGGTTCCCTACATGTTCGAGAAGATATGGTAAGGGGAAATATGATAGTGTTGAATCTAGGAATAACTACTGGTTGAATGGTCTGACGATGTACTAACCGGAGTCCAACTGCGTGTTGCCACAAATTGTTCGAACGAAAGCATAATCGGTCGTGGTCCAGGAGGTGGTGGTGGTGGTTCCATATCAGTAACCGTGCCGCTTCTCATAGCCGCAAACATAGCCTGGAAGTTAGTTGACCAAGCAAACACAAAGATCAGAAGAAATGAAAGTGCAATATTGACGTTGGTTCTAAGTGGGCAAAACTAACCGGAATCACCCTACGGGTGTAGTCCGATTATGCTTGAACTCTCGGGTCGTACTGGGTCGACGTAGGCCTACAATATGACATGATGGAACTCGTCAAACATAGCAATGCGGGAAATAAAGTGAGAACAAAGGAAGATAAGAGGGAAAATGCTTACAGCGTTCTGCACGGCTAGGCTGGGCTGTGGACGGGCCTTGCTCGAGGTCTGGTTGGTAGCTCGGAGCCGTGTGTAGGAGACAGAAGGAGTGATCACGCCATCCAGAACCGGGTAGCGGCCATGTCACTTCGGTTGAATGGCCACCGCCGCCGTCTCGTCGGTCTCCGACTGTATGCACTCATCAACGGTCGACCCAGGATAGAACTGCTGAAACGAGTGGGTGTAGTCCGTCAGGTGCTGCTCGGCCTGGCCGTAGTACTCGCCCTCGCCCTCCTGGCGGTTACTCCGCACGTGGGCAAGCTTCCATGCCTCGATCTGTGAGACCAGCCGATTCAACTTTTCCTCCTGCATAGAAGAAGAATAAGAACAGAAGTTAGTCATACATAAGAACATGAAGGTAAATAGAAGAAGAATAATGTTTCATGTATATAGATATACCTGGATTTTCTTGTAGCGCCAGTGGTTCCAGTTTCCTTGACGGTGTGTTCCGTCGGTCCCTCGATTAGACTGGTTTTTTCTGCTCTTGGCAGCAAACTCTGCATCCTCCCCGAGCCACTTATCCACCAAACTCTCCCATCCATCACGCTTTCCGTAGCACCAAGAAGGAACAACCTACATAATGGAAGCATGGCATGTCAACACGAAACAATGAAATTTACCGCAAACGTCGCATTCTGAAGTATGGGATACTTACGTCCAAGTACTGCTGCCTGGTCAAGGTAGGCTTCTCCTTCTTCGCCTCTTTCTTGGTCATCTTCTGGCCCAGAGCGTTGTGATAGTAGTGGGAGATGGCCACCCAACGCACCTCGTACTGCATCTGACGGGCCTTCTTCCTCGCAGCCTTCACGAAGACCAGGTCCGCAGTCGCCTTGTCCTCCTCACGAACTCTATACAATTCCTACAATCATCCATAAAACCAGAATGAAACATGACATGAGTTAAGTGATTTCGATGATAAACTATAAACGGAACTGAAGACTCGTGCTTCTGAAGAGAACTTACCCACAATTTTGTGGTCACGGCCTTAGCGGCCGTCCCGTACCCCGAAAGGCTGGCAGCTTCATAGTGCTCCCAACTCGTGGCCAAAACCCGAAGCTCCGGGTTCTCCTTTGGCTGCGGGTAGTACAACCCCGGGCAAAATTTCTTCAACAATACAGTGATAATGCCGTTTGGAAGACGGCTGGGTCCAACAACTTTCCAGTTGCTGCAAAAGAATCAAAATATTAGCATGTACAATCAAAATAATAGTATGTGTTCAAAATATGATTAAGAGCCACTTACTTTGTCCCCGTGGGCTGAAGGAGCCACTTCTGCTCCTCGGTAGCAGGAGGGGGAGGTAGTCGCGCAATACCACGCAGCCACCCCTTCTTACCACCCCCCTCCCCACCACAACCCTCCTTGCCACCCCCCTCCTCGCCACCGCCACCCTCCTCCTCAACATCCTCCTCCTCATCCTCCTCCTCAACCTCCCCCTCAACCTCCTCCTCCTCGAACTCCCTCTCATCGCAAAACTCCTCCTCGGACTCAGAGGGTACCTCACTATAGGAGGGCCTCGAAGACGACCCCCCTATGTCGGCCATGGAGCGCAGTTTCTTCCTCCGACCCCGTACTCTAGTGGCTCCCCCCACCCCCTCCTCCTCTAGGGGCTCCTCCCCCACCCCCTCCTCCTCTAGGGGCTCTTCCCCCGACCCCTCTACCTCCCTGTGAGGTGTCATCCTCAAGTAGTCGGGTGGGAAGATTACGGGGTCGTCCAGTGCGAGTAAAAGTTCCAACGACTTTGCGTAGAAAACCCGTGCCGTCCGCCTTGCCCTTGCCCTTGCACATGCTTAGCAAACCTGCATTGAAAAGAGAATAAATGATTAGTATATTAATAAGGAAGCGAAAGAAGAAAGAACATTAATAAGCATATTAATAAGGAAGCATAGTAATAAGCATACTAATATGAAAGAAACGAAAAATGAAAGAAGAAAGCATATTAATAAGGAAGCATAGTAATAAGCATACTAATAAGCATATTAATAAGAAAGAATAAATAAGGGACATAAAACATACCAAAAATGAGAATTAATAAATCAGACAGTCTTGAATCAAAGAGGCAACAGTGCATCTGCTAGAACCCATACGAATCATCACTTTTGTAATCGATTCCTCGACCGGTCTCATCATCACTATCAACCATATCATCTTCGTTGTCTGACGGAGGTGGCGGCTCTTCCTCGTCGTCAGCGTCTTCATTTAACTTTTCAAGCATGGTTACGTCTTTTATATTCACAATGGCCTCGCCATCATTCCCATCGTCATCGTTTGGGTCCACATCAATATCACCCGAGTCATCATCGTCATTGTTTCGGATCACATCATCAGGTTGCTCTTGATAGAACACTCCCTCGTATGTGTCAGGACCGGTTTTCCAGGATATTAATTTCCCAGTAAATGGCCCTTGTGCTCACCAGCCCCAGGATCACTGTTAGCTGATGAGACACAATCTTGATACAGAAATCCCAAGCAAAAATACAAAGTCTGAAGTACAAGACCATTGTGGTCTATGAGTACAACAACAGGTTTCTAGTGGTTGATGGAGGAAGCGGTTTGCGGTTCATCAGCGTCTATGGGACTCCATTTCCCACAGGAACAGCTGACCTGGATAACTCCTATCTTCGCGAGGCTGCTATCATCGTTGCCTAGGTTCCGGGCTGTCGTCGTTGCGCTCCTCTCCAAGCAAGAAATCTGGCCAAGAAAATAGCCAGGGACAAGCCAGTGAGTACTTTGAATGTACTCGCAAACATTATGAACACAAGCATAATATAACAGATGATAATCATGCACAGAAATATTCAATGATCACTTAGTTAGTCATGAAATAAAATTCATGACGCACGCAAGAAGGTTATTCATATAAAACATGAATAAGCAATCAGAGAATAGAAATAAAATAAACCGATCGGGTGTCTGAAGCGACGCCTCGAAAGGATAATAATATAAGGCATGCCTCAGTCGGGCGTCTGAGCGACACCACATAAAGGGCTTATATGGAAAATAAATAACAAGCATGCCACAGTCGGGCGTCTAAGCGACACCACATAAAGGGCTTATAAGGAAAATAAATAACAAGCATGCCACAGTCGGGCGTCTGAGCGACACCACATAAAGGGCTTATAAGGAAAATAAATAACAAGGATGCCACAGTCGGGCGTCTGAGCGACACCACATAAAGGGCTTATAAGGAAAATAAATAACAAGCATGCCACAGTCGGGCGTCTGAGCGACACCACATAAAGGGCTTATAAGGAAAATAATCACAACGAGTATCCAGGAGGTAGAACCGTCCCAAGGATACAAATATTAAAAATGGTTAGTCCACAATAATAATAGTCATAATCATCATTTGTCACATGTCATGATCAATGTTCCGGTTTAGAAGTTTTTCCTCCGAAGACCGACACTAAGACCGACACTTGACCCATCCCAGACTGTAGTCCTTAACCGCGGACACGGCTATTCGAATAGATATAAACTCTGCGGAGGGTGTACTCTTTACCCACAAGTAACGGATTCCTTTAGTCCACCGGGACTAATTCCGATTACAGTCTTTGAATTGAAAACACACCTGACCCGCACACACCAGCTTCACTTACCGGAGTCTGGAATCACCCACGACACCTGTTAAGCAAAACTCTAAGTGGGGAGGCTACAACCTCGACTAGCATGGGATCACAAAATTTATACCGCGCGCAAACTAGGGGAGCTACCCCTTCGGCTCCAACCGAACACCCATGCCCCCAGACCAAGTGACATGCCTACCAGGGGCCACTGGTATCTTTCACTATGGCCTCTCTGTACGGTGTGTGCCAAGAAAGGGGTTGACAACTTACTGGACCGTACCCTACCTGCGGCAGGGACAAGTGGTAGTACGGAACAAGTATGGGGGTTACTGGAACAAGACTCGATCTACGGTCGACTCAGGAGGTTTATGTGTTTCCTGCATGATTAGCATAACAAATATATTTCACTCCAACAGACAGAATCACCACTCATCCTACCTCACCATGCCTTACTGATCATTCTCGTTTTCAACGAAATATCAGTATCACGTTCCTGTCTACCCGGGACAGAGACTTCTTCGGATTCCTTCCGGTAGGCATGAAAGGCATACGAGGGTGAATACTGTCATAAGCATTTAGATTCCAACAGCAAGGAATTTCTATCATGCACTCAAGAGCATAATCACAACGTCACATAAAATAATGCATGCTTCAGGTTAACTTGGTGTTGTAGTCACATTAAACAGCACCCAACAAATATTATACCAGGGTTCAGAATGCTTGCCTTCAAGTTATGGAGAGGTAGAGTGCATCTTAAAACTTTCGAAAGTTTTCTCCTCTCTTTAATTCCTATTTTGAGAAATATTCAAATTAACACATAAATTGAAAACAGTACAAAAAGTTGTCTCGGAAAATTTTCAAATAAATATGAAAATAAACTAGATGAAATTGGAGAGAGGTAGGAAAAAGAATCAAATCAATCGGAGTTTTATTTTAAAAGATATAGCCAGTCAAAGTCTGGTCAAAATTCTGTTTTTAATTAAAACAGAAAAAAGGAAAACGGCTCGAGGGGGAATACGCTTTCCAGAACAGAAAACGTATCCCAAAGAAATACGCTTGCGCGAGGAGAAAATGGTTCAGAGCTAAATACGTTAGCGAGAAGGGGAGACGTACTTCTGCGATTACGCTTTCACTTAAGCCAGCGCGGGCCGTCGCTGGGTCACTGACAGTGGGTCCATCGGGCCCACTGGTCAGGTTTGACCAGTCGCCCGCGCCTCCTTCCTCCTGTGGCAGAGACGGGGCGCGTCTCCGGCGATCGTCGCCGGCGAACGGCGGCTCCCCACGGGGTTCCGAGGGCGGGGATGGATCAGCGGCTCTAGGGCGATCCTCCCGGTGGTCGAGAGAGTCGCGGGGGCGAAGGGGGTCGCCGGCGGCGAGCTCTGCGGCGGACGGCGCCTTCGGGAGCAGATGGGTCTCGGCCTATGGTGGCTCCCAGTCGAAGCTGAGAGGTGGGGCGGCTCTGCAAGGTCAAGGGGAAGCGGATGGCGGCGATGGAAAGACTAGGGAGGCCCTGCTCACTATGGATTGGACCGGAGTGCGGCGGCGGCCGAAGCTACCGGAGGCGGGGAAGACGGCCTCCTCCAGTCGATTGCTTGCTATGGGGGCTCTAGAGGGATGGCATGAGGTTGTCTGAGGGTCTGCTCGAGCTCGGGGGTCCCTATTTATAGCGCAACTAGGTCGGTTTCCGCGGCTGCGGATAAGAATGCCGGCGAACCGCCGTTCTGTTGCTAGCTAGGCGACGCGGCACTGGTCGGCGCTAACCGACGAGCTTGCGGATAAGACCGCGCTGTGCAAAGGGGCAGCTGGCGAGCTGGGGTGGCCGGGGCGGCGCTGCCAAGGCTGCGGCCGTCCGCTAGTTGCCATGGCCGACCTGACGGCGGCGCTGCGTGGCTCCAGCGTCTATGGCCGACCAGTTTTCCAGGATATTAATTCCCAGTAAATGGCCCTTGTGCTCACCAGCCCCAGGATTACTGTTAGCTGATGAGACACAATCTTGATATAGAAATTCCAAGCGAAATTACAAAAAATATGAAGTACAAGACCATTTTGGTCTATGAGTACAAAAAAAAGGTTTCTAGTGGTTGATGGCGGAAGCGGTTTGCGGATCATCAGCGTCTATGGGACTCCATTTCCCACAGGAACAGCTGACCTGGATAACTCCTATCTTCGCGCGGCTGCTATCTTCATGCCTAGGTTCCGGGCTGTCGTCGTTGCGCTCTTCTCCAAACAAGAAATCTGGCCAAGACAATAGCCAGGGACAAGCCAGTGAGTACTTTGAATGTACTCGCAAACATCATGAAAACAGGTACAATATAGCAGGTGATAAACATGTACTGAAACAATCCACGATCGCTTAGTCAGTCTCAAAATAAAATTCATGATGCACGCAACCAGGTCATTCATATTAAACAAGAATAAGCAATCAAAGAATAAAAATAAAATAAACCGATCGGGTGTCTGAAGCGACGCCTCGAAAGGATAATAATATAAGGCATGCCTTAGTCGGGCATCTGAGCGACACCACATAAAGGGCTTATAAGGAAAATAAATAACAAGCATGCCACAGTCGGGCGTCTGAGCGACACCACATAAAGGGCTTATAAGGAAAATAAATAACAAGCATGCCACAGTCAGGCGTCTGAGCGACACCACATAAAGGGCTTATAAGGAAAATAAATAACAAGCATGCCACAGTCGGGCGTTTGAGCGACACCACATAAAGGGCTTATAAGGAAAATAAATAACAAGCATGCCACAGTCGGGCGTCTGAGCGACACCACATAAAGGGCTTATAAGGAAAATAAATAACAAGCATGCCACAGTCGGGCGTCTGAGCGACACCACATAAAGGGCTTATAAGGAAAATAAATAACAAGCATGCCACAGTCGGGCGTCTGAGCGACACCACATAAAGGGCTTATAAGGAAAATAAATAACAAGCATGCCACAGTCGGGCGTCTGAGCGACACCACATAAAGGGCTTATAAGGAAAAAAAATAACAGGCATGCCACAGTCGGGCGTCTGAGCGACGCCGCATAAAGGGCTTATAAGGAAAATAAATACATGAGTATCCAGGAGGTAGAACCATCCCAAGGATACTCAATAAATAGACAATATAATCGGTTAGTCCATAATAATAATCATAATCATCATTCCTCACACATCATGATCAATATTCCGGTTTAGAAGTTTTCCTCCGAAGACCGACACTAAGACCGACACTTGGCCCATCCCAGACTGTAGTCCTTAACCGCGGACACGGCTATTCGAATAGATATAAACTCTGCAGAGGGTGTACTCTTTACCCACGAGTAACGGATTTCCTTAGTCCATCGGGACTAATTCCGTTTACGGTCTTTGAATTGACAACACACCTGACCCGCACACACCAGCTTAACTTAGCGGTGTCTGGAATCACCCATGACACTCGTTAAGCAAAACTCTAAGTGGGGAGGCTCCAACCTCGATTAGCATGGGATCAAATTTATATCGCACGCTCTAAGGGGTGCCCCCCTCTCGGTCCCAACCGGAAACACCCATGCCCCCGGACCAGGTGGCATGCCTACCGGCTGCAGCCGGTATCTTCCACCATGGCCTCTCTGTACGGTGTGTGCTAAGAAAGGGGTTGACAACTTACTGGACCGTACCCTACCTGCGGCAGGGACGAGTGGTAGTACGAAACAAGTATGGGGGTTACTGGAACAAGACTCGATCTATGGTCGACTCAGGAGGCTTATGTGTTCCCTGCATGGTTAGCACAACAAATATTTTTCCACACTCTTGGGCAGAATCACCACTTATCTCATCCCGTCATGCCTCACTGACCATTCTCGCTCCAACGAGATGTCAGCACCAAGCTCATGTCTACCCAAGACAGAGACTTATCCTGGATTCCTTCCGGTAGGCAGGGGTGGCACAAGGTGGTGACTACTGTCACAAGCATCTCAAGTTTAATAGCAAGAATCATTATCATGTATTGCAAGCATGATCACACCTTCACATGAAATAACGCGCACGTCATGTGTGTATAGTTTCATTTGTCACACCAAACATTTCACCACAATTACTATACCAGGGTTCAGGATGCTTGCCTTTAATGCGGGGAGAGGTAGGGTGCATCACAAAACTCTTGAAAGTTTTTCTTCTCTCTCCGTTTCCTATTTTGAAAAATATTTGAATCAACACGCAATTCAAAAACAGTACAAAAAGTTGTCTTGGAAAATTTTCAAATAAATATTAAAATAAACTAGATGAAATTTGAGAGAGGTAGGAAAAAGAATCAATTCATTTGGGGTTTTATTTTAAAAGATATAGCCAGTCAAAATTCTGATTTAATAAAATCCAGAAAAAGAAAAACGCATCGGCTCGGAATACGTTTCCAGAGAAGGGGAGACGCACTTCGGGGGTTTTACGCTTTCTGAAAACAGTTGCGCACTTACAGGAATACGCCTCTCCAGGGGGAAAACGCATCAGCCGGGTTGCGCCACTGGCGGCTGGGTTGAGACACCGACAGGTGGGGCCCACCTGTCGGGTTTGCCTCCCACCTCTCGCGCGCTCCTGGCCAGAGGCAGAGGCCGACTCCGGTGACGATTGCCGGCGCTAGGAGGCACCTCTCCCGGAGCTGTGCACACCGGCGTACTCAGGAGGAAGGGCCCCATCCTCGGGAGAGCAAAAGGATCGCTGGGGAGTTCGGGGGTGAGCACCCCTTCATCCATGGCGGACGGCGGTTTCGGGAGCAATTGGGAGCTCGGGCTACGGTGGCTCCCGATCGAATTTGAGAGGCAGGGTGGCTTCGCGGGGCAGAGGGGAAGCTAACTGCGGCAAGAATGAGGAGGGGGACGCTCTGGCTTGCTCGGATTTAACCGGAAAGCGGCGGCGGCCGAAGCTGCCGGAGTTGGGGAAGACGGTGGCTTCCGGCTAAATTGGAGCTAGGGGAGGCTTCGTTCTGCTTCTCTCATGGCGCTGACGAGCTCACGGGGACCTGGGGGGCTATTTATAGCCCGGGGAGGTCGGTTTCCCGCGGCTGTGGATAAGAACGCCGGCGAACCGCCGTTCTGTTGCTAGCAGGCGACGTGGCGGCGATTGGAGCTGGTCGGCACATCCAGACGAACTCACCACTGCACAATGGAGCGAGCTGGCGCGCTGCAGTGGCTCGGAAGGCGCCGGCCATGGCAGGCTCTGGCTGCGGCAGTGGCTGCTTGCGGGGATGGCGACGAGCTACAGAGGGGAAGGCTGGCAGGGTCTTGGCGCGTCGCGGCAGAACCAGGAGACAGGGGAGATGAATGGAACGAGCGGGGGAGGCGGTAGCTGGTCGCGGCGGCTCGGGAGCAGCACGAGCAAAACGTGCGCTCTGGCCACGCCCAGAGCACGCACGCCAGGCGTTCGACGAAATGCCAGCGCTAGCCAGGAGGCTTGGGTGGAGCTGCAAATTAACAGGATGGCTGGGTGGTTTGCTAAAGCTCTAGTGGACATGCTGGTTTGGCCTGGAAGGCAACTTCCCAATGCAATAATAAAACCATGCCAAAACTGGACATGCACTACAGGTGCTTGACAAAATGTCATGGCCATCTAGGGATCTGCTATGGCCACCAAAATTACCAGATCATGGTCTCTTTAGATGCACACTAGGGTGGTAGACTTAGTTTGGCAAAAGCAAAAAGTTGTTAGTGCAAGTTTTTGAGAAAACCATTTCTGGACAGAAGCTAGAGTGCATTATTGCATGGCCTTAAAACACTGCAATGATCCAAAACTCTTGGACTTAAGATTTTGGTAGGGTTTACGGCAATCATGAAAAATCCCAAGGCAATTTAGGCAAAATAAAACAGGGTTGCAGTACAAACTGCCAAACTGGACCAGAATGCAAATGAGGATGGTTTGCTCAAAATTTTCAAAGAACCCAAATGGATTTTTGCATAAACATGAGTCATATACCTCTACTGACATCCCCAAATTTTTATGGAATTTTTAAAGAGATATTTAAATAGATTGCAGTGCAAACTACAAACTGAACCAGATTTGAAAGCTTGAAGTGGAGCTCAAAATTTACAAAACACCAAGCTGGGTTTTTGCATAAAAGTGATCCAGGGACATCACATGCCATCTAATTTTTTTTGTGGAATTTATAAATGGAGTTATAAAATAGTTGTAGTGCAAATGAGGCTCTTAAAAGGGGTAAAATGCTATTAAATGAATTAAATCTTGACAAATTTTATTTTGAAAATTATTCCACTGGTTTTAATGAATGCAATAAAATGATTAAATAAAACACTCAAGCCACACAACAATATTCAAAAGTTTTCAGATAGAACAGAAGAATTTTTGAAATTCAGACAAAAGGAGTGGCTCTGAGATCACAAGAAAATCCAGAAAGAAATTTTTTAATTTCCTGGCAAAATTTTAATTAACAAAACATGGTTAAATTTTTGGGGTGTTACACATCTTCCCACTTGTACACCATCCGCAGAATAGGGCATAGCCGGGAAAGTCATGCATGCAGTACTGCAACCAAACTTTCATCAAGAAATTTCTCTGCAGATGTCGGTCGTATGTCAATCTCGGGAAGTACCAAGAATGGTGCAAATCATCCACCAGCGGCTGCATAAACACATCCAATTTCTTCCCCGGGTATTCAGGCCCCGGAATGATGAGCGACAAGAACATGGTCTTGCGTTGCATTAGGGCACCGGGGGGGGGGGGGGGAAGATTGAGCGGAATAACAAACACGGGCCAACAGCTGTATGGATTAGACGACATACCATATGGATTGAACCCATCACCTGATATGGCAATTCTGACATTCCCAGCCTCGGCTGCTTCCTCGGGGTATTCTTCATCGAATGACTTCCATGCTTCACCCTCCGATGGATGTACGATCATTTTTCGATTGTACCTTTTCCCTTCCTTGTGCCACTTCATCATTTTGGCAGACTCCTCGGTGAGGAATAGGCACTGCAGTCTTTCTATGAAATGGAGATACCAAAGAACCTTTGCGGGGATGTCTAGATGCTTCTTTTGACCATCCTCATCGACCACCTCAAGATACCGAGAGGAACCGCACTCCCTACAGTACTTGTCATTCGCATACTCGTGCCTAAACTAAAGGCAATTCTTTGGACAAACATGTATTTTCTCATAATCCATAGAGAGCTCCTTCATGAGTTTCTTCGTAGCGTACATGCTATTCGGCAGTTCATGACCCTCAGGGAGGCTGTTAGCCCATACTCCCAGAAATGCTTCGAAGCAAGCTCGGCTACAGCCGTACTCGGCCTTGACTGCCATCAATTGCGAGATGGCATCCAGTTGAGAGAGTTTGGCACCCTCATAAAGAGGTTTCTTTGACGATGCCAAGATGTCCAAGAAGGCCTTTGCGGTTTCCTCCGGCTCCTCTGGTTCATTCTCTGAATGTACCGCATGTGCCGTCTCAGTAGCACGGACATCATCTAGCATGTCTCTAACCCCATCGTCCTCATAACCACCGATGCGTTGTCGCATCACCTCCTCTCTACCACGGTCCCGCTCGGCAAAGTTTATCGGCATGCTAAAGTCTGGCATATATCCAAACGTGCGAAGGGAGTACTCATCTCTGACAGACCTCTATGGATACGTCTGCCACATTTTGCACAGGGGCATTCTGGGACAATTCTCATTGGACAACGGAATATCTCCTTCAAAAACACATCGGTTTTGGCAACCCACTCGGATGTTACTCGATTTCGACGGATAAACCCACTGTACATCCATTGATTATCTGCCATCCTCTGCTTTATTGGGAGCCACATAACAAAATTAAAGATTCATTTAAATTAATAACATCAAATTTTTATTTTCTACCGGGTTGATGAGAAACGGCATTTAATCCACCTACATCTCTAATAGGTAAAGATGGGTCCTAATCCCACCCGAGGATGTGTAGATTGAGTACGTTCTCCATGCTCTACCCCGTTCCGAGACAAAATTTCGGCAGCACCTCCCCGCTGTTCTCCAGATACACGTCTCGGCAAAAAGCCGAGAGAATGTGCATCCGGAGAACAACGGGGAGGCGCCGCCGAAATCCTGTCTCGGAACGGGGTAGAGCATGGAGAACATACCCAATCTACACATCCTCGGGCTGTCCGTGGATAATGCTGGACAATCCGAAAGAGTTACGGTGATAAATATGCAATTGAATACATATTTATCGATGCAACACTTTCGGACGGGAGATGCCTAGGTTACGCGACTTGACATGAAAATAAAATCTAGTGACATGAAAAAAAAACGGAGGAGGAGATGGATTTGTAGCTCACCCTCGGATGTAGAGGATGTAGTCGATCAGCGAAGGGACGATCGGGGACCAACTGCTCCGACATCGACAATCACTCCACGGAGATGCAACACCAAAAATCCTGTAAATTCCACCGACTTAAAAATTTAGACCATCGCATCTCATATAGCATTGATCATTCAAAGTGGGAAAAAAATCATAGTGATAACGACATCTAGTGAACAATTTAGGTCATCATGATACTTTTTTAGCAAACCTACAAAAACTTCTCTCTCAAGTAGGAAAAAATCATAATTTCTCTCACAAATGCCAAGTTTTTCATCATATATGTATGCATCTATCTACAAACCTACAATGTATGTATGTATCTTTCTACAAACCAACAAAAACTACAAATGTACTAAAACTACAGACCTACAAAACTACAAATCCTATTTATCAATCTAGAAGTCTAACTAGATATCTATCTATCTATGTAACTATCTAACTAACTAGCTATCTATCTAACAGCTAACAGCAGCAGCAAAGCAGCGGCACAGCAAGTAGCAAAGCACCGACACAACAAGCAGCGGCACAACAGCGGTAGTGGCAGCAGCACAACAGCAGCACACTAGGGGAGCGGCGGGGGGAGCTCACCGACGGGGCACGGCGGGGCTGGCGTGCGAGCCGGGGAAGGGACAGGCCGGCGCGACGTCAAGGGAGTCGAGGGCGAGGGTGCGCGGCCTTGTTGAAGACGGCGCGGTGTTGACGCCGGCGCACGGCCGCGCGGGGGCGGGCCGGCCCGGGGCAGGGCAGAGGCGGGACGACGCGTGGCGGGACGGGACGGTGCGGGGCGGGGCTGCACGGGACAGGACGGCGCGGGGCGGAGCGGCGCGGGGCGGGGCGGAGCGTGGCGGGGCAGGACGGCGCGGGGCGGGATGGCGCGGGGGCGGGACGGGACGACACGGGGCGGGGCAGAGCGGGGGCGGGACGACACGCCGCGTGGCGGGGCGGGACGGCGCGACGCGGGGCGGGGCAGCGTGGGGGCGGGACGACGCGGCGTGGGGCGGGGCAGAGCGGCAACGGGACGGCGCGGCGCGGGGCGGAGCAGAGCGGCGGCGGGTTTGGAATCGAATGGGGATAGGGAATGAGTGGAGGGAGTTGGCCGCGAGTGGATAAGGCCGGTCTATGCCGACGGCATAGATAAGTCTGCCACGTGTACACCTATGCCGACGGCCCAACCGTCGGCATAGTTATTTTTCAATTTTGTGTTATTTCATTTTTTTTAACATGCACCTTCATTTTTAAAAGAACATCTCCTAGCACTTTCTTCTTCTTCTGGTGGAGTCACATCGAGCATGGTTCAGGACGTATAGTGCGGCAGTCCCCCACATCGAGTAAACGGGGGGAGTCATGTTACCACATGCGCTCCAACCTGGTCTGGCACGCCGGCATGACCTGCCGCGACACAGAACAAGAGGGACCCCCTCCCCCGGTCAAAGCCGTAGACCGCGCGGGCCCACGGATGGCTGCGGCGTTGAAAACCGTCCCAGGGAGGGCCCGAAGACTGCACCGGCCTGCGTGGGGCCCGGATATATCAACGTAAGGGCGGCCATATGTTTAAATACCCAATGCACAACGTTGATGTGGCACCTCCCTCACAAACCGGACAGTCACGCGGGAAGGTTCAGGACGTATAGTGCGGCAGTCCCCCACATCGAGCAGACGGGGGGAGTCATGTTATCGCATGCGCTCCAACCTGGTGTGGCACGCCGGCATGACCTGCTGCGACACAGAACAAGAGGAAAACTCCCCGGTCAAACCCCTCTGGCACCCGTTCAAAGCTGTACACCGCGCGGGTTGTTTCCCCCCTCCAAGTGCCGGCGGCAACGTAGTCCGTGAAGGGGGTCACACTCCGGAGCCGCGTGCGGGGTGTTTGCACCTGCCACCACACTTCCGGACATGTATAAGGGCCCAGCGCAAGATTTGGTGGCATAGCTACCCCCCGAAGGCCCCCGGCCACACTAGTAGACATGCGAAGAACAATCCACACAGAGGGAATTTTTTAGATACTTCTTCATCTCAAAAAATCTTGAAAAAATACCACGCATCCTGTATCACATGTGCCAGCACCGTGTAAAAAATCATGATTTTATCACCCTCCGGGTGTTCAGGAATATTCAAGAAGCACCAAAACCTGCAGGACGTCACTTCGGTGCCATCACCGTCCGTGAGGGGGCCCACACTACGGAGACGCGTGTTGACTCTTCAGATATGCCACCACACCTTAAGACATGTATGAGGCCCCGGCGCGATGATCTGGTGGCATTGCTACCCCCCAAGGCCCCCGGCCTGCCTAACCCTGGCCCCGTTGACCCGGAGATCTACCCCTTTGACTTTCGTCGGACGGCCTTTGACCGATGGACTTCTGCACCTGGTTCCCATAGGCCGGCCCATGAGAACACTTCAGAACAAGGTCTGGGCCAAACCAACCACAAGATTCCCTCTGTGTCGGCTCGACGCGGCTGTTTCCCCCCTCCAAGTGCCGGCGGCAACGCAGTCCGTGAAGGGGGTCACACTCCGGAGCCGCGTGTGGGGTGTTTGCACCTGCCACCACACTTCTAGACATGTATGAGGGCCCAGCGCAAGATTTGGTGGCATAGCTACCCCTCGAAGGCCCCCGGCCACACTAGTAGACATGCGAAGAACAATCCGCACAGAGGGAATTTTTCAGATACTTCTTCATCTAAAAAAATCTTGAAAAAATACCACGCATCCTGTATCACATGTGCCAGCACCGTGTAAAAAATTCATGATTTTATCACCCTCTGGGTGTTCAGGAATATTCAAGCAGCACCAAAACCTGCAGGACGTCACTTCGGTGCCATCGTCGTCCGTGAGGGGGGCCACACTACGGAGACGCGTATTGACTCTTCAGACATGCCACGACACCTTAAGACATGTATGAGGCCCCGGCGCGATGATCTGGTGGAATTGCTATCCCCCAAGGCCCCCGGCCTGCCTAACCCTGGCTCCGTTGATCCGGAGATCTACCCCTTTGACTTTCGTCGGACGGCCTTTGACCGATGGACTTCTGCACCTGGTTCTCATAGGCCAGCCCATGGGAACACTTCAGAACAAGGTCTGGGCCAAACCAACCACGAAATCCACTTCGTTTGGCCAAGGAATTAAAAATATACAAAAAGTCAAAACAAAAGGCTGTTTTCTGTAAATATGAAGCAAACATGATTTATTTTGTTCAAATTCGAAAACATAGTATAGCAACAGAATCCTTTGAAGATTCTGATAAGAAACCATATATAATTTTCCAAAATCGATGCAACTATCAATTACTTGTGATTTTAAAAAAGTGTAAGGGCCTATATGCAAAAGTACATGAGGTCACATTTCTAACAGACCCAAAAACCAAAACAAACTAGATATTCGTAATCTATGAAAAATTCTACCCATATCGATATATAATTTGTGTACGTTTAAGTTTAGATAAGTCAGATTTAAATTAACCAAAATTTTTAAAAAAGAAATGTCTAAAAATAAAAAAAAAGATATAATATATGCCGACGGCCGCCGTCAGGGCCGTCGGCATAGAATTGACGGCGTTAGCGGGCCGTCCGAGTTAGGGTTGGCAGGGCCAACTATATGCCGACGGCTGCCGTCGGCATAGACAGAGGTATCCCGACGGCCTAGATATGCCGACGGCAGCCCTCGGCATAATATGAGCTATGCCGACGGCCTTTCTGTGCCTACGGCTTGGGTCGGGCCGTCGGCATACCCCCAACTATGCCGACGGCCCCGACTAAAGGCCGTCGGCATAGGCCCTGATTCCGATAGTGAACATACAGTAGATGACATTCTCGATGATCTACCAAACTTGATTGCTTCATCTTGAATCTGTGTTGCCACTGGTTGGAGACAGAATTAACACGGTTGGCCAGCTGGCCATCCTGGGGAGAGTACACTGAAACCTCAGCATTATACAGTTTTAAATTCGTCCAACATGAAGCTCCTGACATGTCAACTATTGGCATGTAATTCGATAGCTGCAGGACAAACTGTGAAGCAGAGGTAGCCAAGGTGTCGTACCAGTCGATGATGATGGGCTGGTTGTGCTGGACGGAGGAGGCGAGCGCCGCGTCGAGCTTGTCCATGCTGTCGATCTCGCCCATCTCCACCAGCACTGACGTGTCGCAGAAGTATGCCGCCTCCGCCCTCACCCCTCTTCCTCCCGTCCTCGGCACACGAACGCCGCCTCGCCACCATGCCCCACTGACGGTTGAGCAGGCCGCGACGGAGGACGGGGCCGCCTGCTCACGCGCCGCGGCACAGTAGAGGTCAGCAGAGCGCGCGTGATCACGGCGGCGGTGGAGGCGTGCGTAGGTTTTGCGCTAGGCTCGTCGGTAGGGCTGCGGTGGGACGGTTCCATCTCTGGGAGCGACGGATCCCCTCCCTTTGTCTCTCGCACCGACCGATCCAATCCCCTCCTCTCTCTGTGTCTCTCTCTCTCGATCGCTTTTTTTGGAAGGGACAGCTAGCGATCCCAAGGCCTTTCTCGCGTAACGCTCGGTGGGAGTGCTTTAGTTAGTTGGGCCGGGAGAAAAGGCCCAATCAACCACAGGGCTCAGATTCTGCCTGCAGAGAAGCAGCCCTTTAGGACAGCTGGCCCAGGAAAAAAACGTGCGGTGTAGGCCGGGATAAACAACAGATCTAACGGCTGAAATCATCTAAATCACGCTAGGGGGTCAGATTTCAGAGGAATATGTCTGAAATAAATGTTTGTACGATCTGTAATGGGGCTGTGGACACTTGGAAACACGCCCTTATAGATTGTCACATGGCAAAGTGTGTTTGGGCGATGGTGGGTGAGGAGCTAGTTGAGCATATGGTGACAATCAGAATTGAAGATGCTCGCCTATGGTTAGCTGAATTGCAGGGATCAGGGAACGAAGAACATTTCATCAAAGCCATAGTTACTCTCTGGTCAATATGGTGGGTTCGAAGGAAGGCCATTCACGAGCAACAGTTCCAATCGCCGCACTCGACCTTGTGTTTCATCAACAAATATATTTCAGATTTGGGGCTCGTTCCGTCGAAGCAAAAGGTTGTGCAACAACCTAGAACGGACCAGATAGTGCAGCGCAAAAAGAAGTGGAAGGCACCACAAGCTGGCTGGGCAAAGGTGAATGTTGACGCGGCGTTAGCTCGGCAACAGGATAGGGGAGCTCTGGCCGTGGTCTGCCGTGATTATACTGGACTTTTTCTTGGTGCTTCGGCGATGGTTGTTGATGATCTTACTAACCCTGAGGCGCTTGAAGCTATGGCATGCAGCGAAGGGTTGTCGTTGGCACTCGACTTAAATCTTCAGAAGGTCCTGGTTGCTACAGATTGTGTGGCTACTGTCAAGCACATTGAAGAAGCTTATTTAGGCCCAAGCAAAGTGATTGTGGAGGAGATCAAGATGAAGCTGCAGATGTTCCCATCCGCGGAGGTAGTCCATGAGAACCGTGATTTTAATCATGAAGCACATGTGCTCGCTAAAGCTGCTACTAGCTTAGCCTGTGGTCGCCATCTTTGGCTCACAAGAACCCCAGATATCATTTGTATTCCTATGACTTTTGAATATGTATAAAGCAGCTTTTAGCCCTAAAAAAATCTAAATCACGCTAATGGATGCCAGAAATGTCCAAGTCGTGAGATGGCTCAGAAGTGGTTCAGTATTACTGTCCTAAATTATGAAAAACCGGCGTAAAATTTTCAGACCAAAAACGATGATCCAAGCACGTAATGAAAGATCGCCCGGTTTCATTTTACGGGTGTATGCATGTTTTACAGGTGGTTTTCCCTGGGAAACGACGTTGCAATCGGAGCCTAAGGTCTAAAACCGGGTATTTAACCCCCTGAGATTCCTAGACCATGTGAATCACCCCCTAACCCTGATCAGAGTGGTTTTGCAGGTGATTTTTGGTGACGTGGCAAGGTTGACCGTCGTGCTGCGCCATCTCCACCCAGGCGCGGAGGTCCCATGAGAACAACGCAACATTGAGGTACTGATCGGAAGCAACACCAGCCAGCAGCTGGATGTGTTCTTGCTTGATGCAATCTCGGTTTGCCATCGCGTCTCTCGTGCGCCGTAGTCGCCTTAGTAGCTAGCGCTCTCGCCGGCCGCGTCTGCTCCTTCCTTCGTCGACAAGAACTCATCAAGCTCGCGCATGTGCAGCCTGCTGCTTCCGCGGCAGATAACTGTTAGAATTATATCTTCAGGATTAACATAACAGGATCTTAGATCTCTTAATTAGAACACCTCTGGAAGGGAATCGATGAGAAATTTTATTTTCAAAATTTTAATGTGGTATAATGTTAATGTCATGTTTTATGGCCTTCTGCAATGATTGTCATTTTATTTGCATCACTTAAATGATCATGGTATTAATATTGTGAAATGTTATTTATCTTGATCACAATCTATGATGTTTCACTCCCTAAAGTTTCTAAATATTTTATTTGGAAATTTTATGTTATTGTAAAATTTATATCGATGCCACCCTTATGATGTGATCAATACTAATGGGTTGAGGCCACCTCTCGAAATAATGTTAATGGTCGCATGGTGCGGTTTTCCGCCCCGCACTATGCATCTAATAATGTCGAGTCATTATGTTAAAGTATTGTGTCAGTTCATTTTATGTCATTTGACATGCACTGACAAAGGTGATGAAGGCTCATAATTATGGTTAATTCTCTGAACAAGGATGTCTTTGTTTGGGGAATTTTAATGTGATATAATGGCCATGTGTTGTCATTTATTTGACTATTAGTTTTTACCAAATATTATTATTGATGAAGCCATGATGTAATTTAATGTGTTGATTCCCTTTTGGAGAATATTTATGATTAATACTAATGCCATTTACACTATGAATGTCACTCTAATGTTTACCTACTCAGTGAGATGCCATTTTTAGTTATTAATGTTGATATAAATGGTCAAAATGAATGGTACTTTTGTGCCATCTCGTTGAAAGGTTTTAATGATATACTTTGACATGTTTGATTGGTGTTACTGAAATTACAAAGTTTGATGGCAAAATGATCAGTGATGAATTATGAATCCATGTGGGTAATAACACATTGGATTGTATTATATATTGATGTTTTATGATAATGTTGGCCATTAGTATAGCGAATGATCTAACTGGCCATTATGTGGTTTTAAGTTTCTCTGGTCAGAACAGAACCAACAGGAAGTTTTGATTAGAGATTTTTTTTGAGCATATGAATTATGGTATATGATAGTATTCTGACCAACGTTGATTATTGCCATGTCCCATTTTGAATGAATAATGTTCTTTTCCGTTTTTAACCCAACAGTGGTGTGACACCCCTGTAATTAAGCTACAGTGATTCCTGACTAATGATGCCATGTCACCACTTTTTGCTAAGCTTAATTGTCTCTTAGTTGAAAACCAATTTAAATTCAAATTCAAATGCAAGTCAGAAAATTAAAAGTTTCAAAAGGTAAAATAAAAATGTAGGTTGCGTTGCAAATATTCACTAACTAATTGTCATGTAAGAAAGAACATTTTTCAAGATATTTAAGTGCCCCTAAACATTTTAAAGCTGATCCAGCAGCATTTAATTGAACCAATTTAATTTAAATAAATATGTAAACTATTCAACAATATTTGAAACTTGTTGTGCTAACTCAAAATATTGCCTAGTATTTATGTGATAAATTGCACATTTAACTAAATTCATTTGGCAGCTCAGATTAATGCAAAACAGTGAGATAAAATAAAAAAAGAAAAGAATAAAGAAAAATAGCAAAGTGCTACTGTGCACTTAGGCCGGCCCAGCACAGTAGCCGGCCCAGCCCACCATCGTCTGTCGTCTTCCTCCCTGTTCCACCCCGACGCGCTGGACGCCGTGTGCGCGTCCATGGCTCGGATCGCCACGCGGCGGCCATCCGTGCCGCTCGTGCGAGGATAAGGGCGCCCCCCTCCCAGCGCCTAAGGTTCGTCCGCGTTCGCTCCCCCTCGCTCGCTGCCTCGCCACCTCCACCCGCAACCGCAGCCACCATCGCCATGGCCAAGCTCGCCGGCGCGGCCACCGTCCTCCCCGGTGCCTGAGGCCGTGTCCCTTCGCTCCGCCGTGGTCTTCTTCGTCGCCTGGACCCACGAGATCAAGCCGGAGAGCCCCACACCGCGGGGATCGAGCCGTCTTCCTCTTCTGCATCGCCGTCACCATCGCCGGAACCCGCCGCCGTCAAGCCCTCCCCGACCCACCTGACCTCGCCGTCGCCGTCACTTTGAGCCCCAGCTCCCCCTTGACCTCCCCTTGCCTTTCCCCGTACCCCGTAGCCGCCCCGTCATCTAGCTCCACTCGCCGCGCCCGCGAGCGCCCAACGCACTGTGCTCCTCTGGCCGCGCCCGCCCGTCACTGGCCGTGCTTGCCGCGGGCCCCTGCCACGCCCGCGCGTGCCCCTGCAACCCGCTGCTCCCCGCCGTCCGCCCGCTACCGCTCGCACGCGCCTGCACTGCCCGCTGCTGCCGCCCCCCTGCTTCTGCTGCTGCCGCTCTTTGCTGCTGCTTGCTGCGCGCCCCGCCGCTGCTCGCCCGCCGTCGCCCGCACTGGCCACGCACGGCTGCTGCTCGTCTCCCCCCCGCTGCCGCCGCTACCTGCCGGCCGGGCGCCGTTAGCCCGCGCGCGTGTGTGCTTGCCGGCTGCGTCCATGGCCGGCCCGGTGTTAATTAGCGCTAACTTAACCCCCCCCCCACTAATTAACTTAATTAGTTAGTCTAATTACCCCCATGTCCCACTGACATATGGGTCCCACTGCTAAATAAATCCAGTTAGTTAAAATGGTTTAACTGCTAGTCTATGACATGTAGGCCCCGCCGCACTGTTCACTTTTGACCAGTCAACTGTTGATTGCTGAGTCAACAGTTGACCTGGCCCCACCTGTCAGCCCCTGTTGCAAATAACTGGGTACACTTCTGTGTAGCCATAGCATTTCTTATTTAATATAATTCTGAATTATTAAATCCAGAAATTCAGAAAATCATTTAAACTTTGAAAAATCATATAAATTAAACCGTAACTCGGATTAAAATAATTTATATATGAAAGTTGTTCAGAAAAATATAACAAATCTGATTATGCTATCCACATACCTGCCATACCCCTCTAACATAGCGAACAATGACATTTTTGCCCTGGATCAATATACCAAAAAACACCTGGAGCTGGGAAAACATTCCCAGATGTTTTCCCTCTTCTTTTAAAATGCCTAGGGATGCATTAGTGCATATCATCATCACATACCGCCATGTCATACATTGTGCTGCATTTGTTTGCTTTGTATTTATTGTTTCTTCCCCCTCTTCTTCTCCGGTAGACCCCGAGACTGCCGGTGACACCCAGTACGACTACGACGTCGACGACCCGTCCTTCTCCGCAAAGCTTCCAGGCAAGCAAAAACCCCTTGATCATTCCGATATCGCCTATTCCTTCCCTCTACTTCTTGCATTAGAGTAGTGTTACTGTTACTGCCTTATCAGTAGATCCTATACTGCTGCATAGCCTGTTCTTGCTACTACTGTTGATACCATATTTGTTATCCTATATGCTTTGTATAGGTATGCTAGTATTCCATCAGAGGCCCTGCATCCTTGTCCGTGTGCCATGCTATACTATCGAGCCGTGATCTCTTCGGGTGATGATCACGGATATATTATACACACTATACCTGTTACATAATATGACTAAAGTCGGGTCGGCTCGGAGAGCACCCGCGAGTGATTCACGGACTGGGGGCTGAAAGGACATTTTACCCGACGGCCCCCTGAGTGATTCTTTGTGGTGGAATGACAGGACAGGTAGAGTCCACCTAGGAGAGAGGTGGCCTGGTCCCTGGTCGGTGTCCGCGGTTACTTCATAATAACACGATTAACGAGTTTGGGTATTTGATCTGAGTTGGCCGCTGGCCTATACGCACTAACCGCCGCGCGGGATAATGGTATATGGGACCCTCGGCGTCGTACGATTTCTCCTGAAAGCTCTACATACGTCACAGTTGAGCGGCACGCGCCTGGGTGGTCCGCGTAAGCACCTGCTTTGTATAAAGAGGTAGCCAGGACTAATCCCGGCCGTCCACACAACGTGCAGGAGCGCTTAGGGCGATTGGCCCATGACCCCTTCGCGCTTAGGATTTAGACCGGCGTGTTGACCTCTCTGGAGAGCCTAGGTTGGACTACGGCGTGTTGATCATCCGAGGCCGGGCATTACCCAGAAAAGTGTGTCCGGCCAGAGGTAATCTAGCGTATCGGGTAATGTGGTGCACCCCTGCAGGGAAGTGATCTATTCGAATAGCCATGTCCACGGTAACAGGACGACTTGGAGTTGTATTCCGACCTCTTACAACTAAAACCGGATACTTGATAAAACACACCCAGATAACAGACAGATACCCCGGAGATCGCTTTCTCACAGGGCGACGAGGAGAGGATCTCCGGGTAGGTTTATTGCTATACGCTGATACATGTTACCTTGCAAGCTCCTCTCTTCTACTGCTTCAAGACGATGGCCGCAGAAGATGTAGTCTTCGATAGGATGAGCTTCTCCCCCTTTATTCTGGCATTTCTGCAGTATAGTCCACATATACTACTCGATTCAGTTGATACTGATGCATATCTAGAGTAGATCTGATGTAAGTCTTGTGAGTACTTCGGATGAGTCCTCACGGTTGCTTTGCTACCCCTTTTCTTTCGACCCGGTTGCTGCAACAGATGGTAGCACCGCGGATGCAGGTTACCCCAGTGGAGCCTACTATGTGGAGACCGACGACCAGGAGTAGTCCGGAGGTCCCAGGCAGGAGGCCTCGCCTTTCGATCTAGTGTCGTTGTTTTGCTCAGCCTTCTTAAGGCAAACTTGTTTAACTATGTCTGTACTCAGATGATGTTGCTTTCGCTGACTCTTGTACCCGAGCTTATGTATTCGAGCCCTTGAGGCCCCTGTCTTGTAATATAAAGCTTGTATGACTTTAATTTGTGTCTAGAGTTGTGTTGTGATATCTTTCCGTGAGTCTCTGATCTTGATCGTGTGCATTTGCATGTATGATTAGTGCACGATTGAATCAGGGGCGTCACAAGTTGGTACCAGAGCCGACTGCCTGTAGGAACCCCTTCCACACTCCTTGGTCGAAGTTGAGTCTAGACTTGAAAGAAAAACTATTTTACTAACTGTGTTGTGTGGCTTACAGGCCCACATCACCTAGGGGTGGGATTAGGATCTTTTATTCCGCTCCTTTACTCTGGGATTCTGATCACTCTTCTCTTCGGGTTAAAATTTTACTAACTCTAACTCTAGGATCACGCAATGATTTCATTCCGGAGCTCTGATTACTTCAGTTACCCCTTCGTTATGCTATACCTTCAGTTTTAGAAGTTTGACTCCTTTGAAACATCTTTGCTTTCAGATGGATTCTTCGAGACAGGTCGTGCGCCACACGACGGCTGTTGGGGCCTCTGGCTCACCTGCTGTGCTAGTTGAGATGATGACCTACCTGGGTTATCACTGGCATCATGAGTAGATCGTGTACGAGCAGTACCAGGACTTTAACCAGGAGCAGTACCGTGCCTTCGTCCGTATCTATTCTTGTGGTGATGACTCCCCCTCTGTGATGCACACCGCTCATGGTGTAGGAGTGACCATTGATATGGCAGTCCACGATGCTGCTTACGCATGTCTGACACATCTTCGTGGAGAGTATCGGGACTTGGATAACTCCTCTTTCAGACACATTGCTATTTCATCCAGTGAGGGTGAACAGTGATACTACACGGCTGCCTACACCACTCTCACTCGCGAGCCTTTCTACCACCAGACCTTGGTCCAGCATGCTAATGGTATGGATCGAGCTAACCGAGCTCTTCGCCACGAGTTGTACGCCACGTGTGTGCGCCTTTACGACGCTCTGACGCAGTTGCTCCCCTTGGTCATATCTGGACAGCGGCACCGTTCTGTGCTCTACCCTGCTCAGACCGTGATGCCCCCTGGTGTCGGTTGGCCTGCTGTTGGAGGCTACACTCCCGCTCATGGTCCTCTTTTGCCACCTGAGCATCATCTTCCACACCAGAGTATCCACGGACCGCAGGACCCTTCCGTGGAGGATTTCCCGACGCGTCACCAGCAGATGTCAGGATACACTCACTTCCATAGTTTCCTCTGGGACTGATGTCGCCTTACTTATTAGTATCAGTTATATTCGTCGCGTGCCTGCGTGCCGCCTGCGATGTCACTAACCCATGTACTAAACTCTATGTATGACCCCTTTTGTAAGATATGATTGCTACTAAGTATTCCGTCGCATTCCCCGTACTTTTCTGTCTTACCTGCCTGCTTTTACAATTGTTAACCGATCCATGTTGTTCTATTCACAATGGCCGGGAGAGGTAACCGTGCTCGTGGTCGTGGACGTGGTGATGACAACCCACCCCCTCCACCATATGTTGCCGCCATGATGGCACAGTTTGAGCTGAACCGTCAGTTTATCAAAGGAATCATGAACCAGTTCCCCAACCCCAACAACCAGCACCAGCATGGACAAGTCACACTTCAGGACTTTACGCGTCTCAACCCAGGTATCTACCGCACCTCAACGAACCCACTTGATGCTGATGACTGGCTTCGTGATATCACCTTCGAGTTGGAGTCTGCCAATGTTGCCCCTGCTAACTACGTCACCTTTGCGGCGTACCATCTGAAGGGTCCAGCTGCACAATGGTGGGACAGCCGCAGGCGTATGCTTCCTGTCGGTACTGTCGTCACTTGGGAGGAATTCCAGACTGCCTTCCGGGCACGTCACATTCCCCAGGGAATAATGGACAGGAAGAAGAAGGAGTTCCGCAACCTCGTTCAGGGCAAGATGACTGTTGATGCATATCAGCAGGAATTTCTCAACTTGTCTCGCTACGCAGAAGACGATGTCTCCACTGATACATGCAAACAGGAGAAGTTTCGTGATGGACTGAACCCTGACTTGAAGCTCACACTCAGTCTCCATGAGTTCACCGACTTTGCCACTCTTGTCAACAAGGCCATTCAGGCTGAGACCAGTCGTATTGAGCACCAGGAGACCATCAAGTGCACTCATGACGTTGGCTCATCTTCGAGCCCGTCTGCTTCGAAGCGCCGAGTGTGGATTCCCCACAATGTTTACTCGCAAGTCGCCCCAGCACCGAGGCCTTCCTATGTTGCACCTCGTCTGCCCCCACCACCACCAACACAGCCTAGAATTCAAAGTGGGCAGCCCAATACTATGGTTCCTCGTCCCAATGATGGACTATGCTTCAAGTGTGGACAGCCAGGTCACCGTGCTAGAAACTGCAATCAGAACCAGAACCAACTGGCACTTCCTTCCACTGGTCGTCGAAATGGCCATGGCAACCACACTAATACCGGGCCGCCTTCATTCGGTCATGGTCATGCCAACCATGTTGATGCTGAAGAAGCTCAGGAGGAACCAAACATCATGATGGGTACCCTTCCTGTTAATTTAGTACCCGCTTCTGTTCTATTTGATACAGGAGCATCGCATTCATTTATATCTGAAGCATTTGCACTCGCGCATGACATGACACTTGAATCATTGCCTTCCCCATTAGTGGTTAATAACCCCGGATCCCAATGTCGGACCACCAATGTGATCCCTAATGTCTCCATTGAAATTGAAGGACTAGAGTTCCTTGCCTCTCCCATCGTTCTCCAGTCTTCAAACATTGATGTCATCCTTGGTATGGATTGGCTGAAAGCTCATTATGCTTTGATCGACTGTGCCGCTAAAACAGTCCAACTCTTACACCCCTCCGACCACATAGTGAGCTACTCAGCTCGAAAGATCAAAAATGCTGAAGCCCGGATATATGCCATAAATGCTTTGAATGCATCACCGTTGCTTAACATCGAGAACATTCCGGTCGTCCGTGACTTCCAGGATGTCTTTCCAGAAGAACTTCCAGGGATACCCCCTGCTCGAGCCGTCAAGTTCGTCATCGACTTGAAACCAGGCACCGCTCCTATTGCCAAGCGCCCCTACAAGATGCCGCCACATGAACTTCTCGAGCTTAAGAAGGAAATCGAAGAATCACTTCGCAAAGGATTCATTCTCTCCAGCTCCTCTGCTTGGGGGAGCACCTTCTCTCTTTGTTAAGAAGAAGGATGGTACGAACCAGTCGGTCCAAGATTACCGACCTATCAATCAGGCGACGATTCAGAACAAGTACCCCCTTCCTAGGATCAATGACTTGTATGACCAACTTGCTGGATCATCAGTCTTCTCTAAACTCGATTTGAGGTTAGGATACCATCAGATCAGGGTCCGCGAAGAGGACATTCCGAAAACTGCTTTTGTTACTCGTTATGGTTCATACGAGTACACCGTCATGTCTTTGGCTTAACCAATGCTCCAGCCACCTTCTCTCGATTGATGAACTACATCTTCATGGATTACTTCGACAAATTCGTCATGGTTTACCTTGATGATATTCTAGTCTATTCCAAGAATGAAGAAGAACATGCCGAACATCTTCGGCTTGTACTGGAGAAGCTTCGTGAACACCAACTTTATGCCAAATACTCCAAGTGCGAGTTCTGGTTACCTGAAGTGACCTATCTTGGCCATGTCATCTCTGCAGAAGGCATTGTTGTTAATCCTGAATGAATTCAAGCTATTCTTGACTGGACTCCTCGTAAGAATGTCAAGCAAGTTAGAAGTTTTCTCGGACTCGCCAGCTATTGCCGTCGTTTTGTAGAGAACTTCTCCAAGATTGCTAAACCGTTGACTGACCTGCTCCACAAGGGCAAGAAGTTTGAGTGGACATCCAAATGTCAGGAAGGTTTCCAAACTCTGAAAAACAAGTTGACTTCTGCCCCAGTGCTTGCTCCCCCTGATACACACAAAGACTTCGTAATCTACTGTGACGCCTCTCGGCAAGGATTAGGCTGTGTCCTAATGCAAGAGCGTAAAGTGATTGCTTCTGGCTCTCGCCAGTTGTGTCCTCACGAAGAGAACTATCAAACGCATGATCTCGAACTTGCTGGAGTTATCTATGCTCTGAAGTTATGACGACATTACCTCCTTGGTAATCGTTGCGAGATCTTCACAGATCATCAAAGTCTGAAGTACTTATTCACTCAGCCGGATCTGAACCTTCGTCAGCAAAGATGGATGGAGGGCATATCAGATTATAACTTGGGCATTTCTTATACCCCAGGCAAGGCTAACGTAATGGCTGATGCCTTGAGTCGCAAGTCCTATTGCAACAACCTCATGGTACAACAAGCTCAGTCCCTTCTTCATGAAGAACTCCGCAAGCTAAGCCTCCATATTGTTCCTCAGGGTTCGCTCAACACCATGGTTGTTAAACCAGATCTCGTGGGCTCCATCGAGAGAATTCAAAAGTTTGACTCTGACATTGAAAAGATTAAGAATTACCTCGGAGGAGGGAAGCCCTCATTCTTCACCATTGATAATGATGGCACCTTGTTCTTCAAGGGACACCTAGTGGTTTCTAGCAAAGATAACCTGGACATGAACCAGGATGTCATGAAAGAAGCTCACGATACACCTCTGTCTATTCATCCGGGTAGTACCAAGATGTACCAAGACATTCATCAGAGATTCTGGTGGCCAAACATGAAGCAAGACATTGCTCGCTATGTTGCTGAATGTGACATTTGCCGTCGTATCAAAGCAGAACATCAAAGACATGCTGGAACTCTCCAACCCCTTACTATTCCTGAATGGAAATGGGACAATGTCGAAATGGACTTCATCACGGGATTTCCCAAATCACAGAAGGGTCATGATGCCATTCTTGTCGTCATTGACCGGCTTTCCAAGGTTGCTCACTTTCTTCCCGTCAAGGAAACCATCACTGCTAGTCAGTTGGCAGATCTGTATGTTTCCAGAATTGTTTCACTGCACGGTATTCCATTGGTAATCAGCTCAGACCGTGACAGCCTTTTCACTTCAAGATTCTGGGGAAGTTTTCAGGAAGCTATGGGAACTCATCTGCCCTTTAGCAGTGCTTTTCACCCTCAGTCCCAGGGCCAAGTTGAACGAGTCAACCAAATTCTTGAAGACATGCTTCGAGCTTGTGTCATTTCCTTTGGCAAGAAATGGGAGGAATCTCTCCCGTATGCTGAATTCTCATACAACAATAGCTATCAAGCTAGTCTAAAGATGGCCCCCTTCGAAGTGTTATATGGACGAAAGTGACGAACTCCTCTGAATTGGTCAGAAACTGGGGAACGGCCCCTCTTCGGTCCAGATATTATCCAACATGCCGAAGAACAAGTCCGCGTTATTCACGAGAATCTGAAGACTGCTCAGTCTCGTCAGTATGATCGTCATCACCAAGATATGGTCTATCAGCCTGGCGAAAAGGCTTATCTTCGAGTCACACCAATGAAAGGTGCTCACCGTTTCGGGATCAAGGGCAAGCTAGCTCCTCGCTACATTGGTCCTTTCCCCATACTCGAGAGACGTGGAAAAGTGGCATACCAATTGGAACTGCCTTTGAACCTTTCTTAGGTTCACGATGTCTTCCATGTGTCACAGCTCCGCCGCTGCTTCAAGGACCCTATCCGAGCAGTGGACCATGAAGTGCTTGAATTGCAACAAGACCTCTCTTATAAAGAGCATCCGGTCCGCATTCTTGATCAGGCTGAGCATCGCACCCGTCAGAAGACAATCAAGTTCCTAAAGGTTCAGTGGTCAAACCATTCTAAAGATGAAGCCACTTGGGAACGCGAAGATCGTCTTCGTGATGAAAACCCCGCTTTGTTTCCGTCTACCTCCTAAATCTCGGGACGAGATTTCTTTTAGTGGAGGAGATTTGTGACACCCTTGTAATTAAGCTACAGTGATTTCTGACTAATGATGCCATGTCACCACTTTTTGCTAAGCTTAATTGTCTCTTAGTTGAAAACCAATTTAAATTCAAATTCAAATGCAAGTCAAAAAATTAAAAGTTTCAAAAGGTAAAATAAAAATGTAGGTTGGGTTGCAAATATGCACTAACTAATTGTCATGTAAGAACTAACATTTTTCAAGATATTTAAGTGCCCCTAACATTTTAAAGCTGATCCAGCAGCATTTAATTGAACCAATTTAATTTAAATAAATATGTAAACTATTCAACAATATTTGAAACTTGTTGTGCTAACTCAAAATATTGCCTACTATTTATGTGATAAATTGCACATTTAACTAAATTCATTTCGCAGCTCAGATTAATGCAAAACAGTGAGATAAAATAAAAACAGAAAAGAATAAAGAAAAATAGCAAAGTGCTACTGTGCACTTAGGCCGGCCCAGCACAGTAGCCAGCCCAGCCCACCATCGCCTGTCGTCTTCCTCCCTGTTCCACCCCGACGCGCTGGACGCTGTGTGCGCGTCCATGGCTCGGATCACCACGCGGCGGGCATCCGTGCCGCTCGTGCGAGGATAAGGGCGCCCCCCCAGCGCCTAGGGTTCGTCCGCGTTTGCTCCCCCTCGCTCTCTACCTCGCCAACTCCGCCCGCAACCGCAGCCGCCATCGCCATGGCCAAGATCGCCAGCGCGGCCACCGTCCTCCCCGGCGCCTGAGGTCGTGTCCCTTCGCTCTGCCGTGGTCTTCTTCGTCGCCTGGACCCACGAGATCAAGCCGGAGAGCCCCACACCGCGGGGATCGAGCCGTCTTCCTCTTCTGCATCGCCATCACCATCGCCGGAACCCGCCGCCGTCGAGCCCTCCCCGACCCACCTGACCTCGCCGTCGTCGTCACTGTGAGCCCCAGCTCCCCCTTGACCTCCCCTTGCCTTTCCCCATACCCCGTCGCCGCCCCGTCATCTAGCTCCACTCGCCGCGCCCGCGAGCGCCCCACGCGCAGTGCCTCTTCTGGCCGCGCTCGCCGCGGGCCCCTGCCATGCCCGCGCGTGCCCCTGCACCCCGCTGCTCCCGCCGTCCGCCCGCTACCGCTCGCGCGCGCCCGCACTGCCTGCTGCTGCCGCCCCCCTGCTTATGCTGCTGCCGCTCTTTGCTGCTGCTTGCTGCGCGCCCTGTCGCTACTCGCCCGCCGTCGCCCGCACTGGCCACGCACCCCCCGGGCGTCGTGGCCACCGCGCGCCCGCGCGCGTGTCTGCTTGCCGGCTGCGTCCCTGGCCGGCCCGGTGTTAATTAGCGCTAACTTAACCCCCCCACTAATTAACTTAATTAGTTAGTCTAATTACCCCCATGTCCCACTGACAAATGGGTCCCACTGCTAAATAAATCCAGTCAGTTAAAATAGTTTAACTGCTAGTCTATGACATGTAGGCCCCACCGCACTGTTCACTTTTGACCAGTCAATGTCAGCTCCTGTTGCAAATAAATGGGTACACTTTTGTGTACCCATAGCATTTATTATTTAATATAATTCCGAATTAAATTAAATCCAGAAATTCAGAAAATCATTTAAACTTTGAAAAATCATATAAATTAAACAGTAACTCGGATTAAAATAATTTATATACGAAAGTTGCTCAGAAAAATATAACAAATCTGATTATGCTATCCACATACCTGCCACACCCCTCTAACATAGCGAACATTTACATTTTGGCCCTAGATCAAGATACCGAAAAACACCTGGAGCTGGGAAAACATCTGGGGATGTTTTCCCTCTTCTTTTAAAATGCCTAGGGGTGCATTAGTGCATATCATCATCATATACCGCCATGTCATGCATTGTGTTGCATTTGTTTGCTTTGTATTTATTGTTTCTTCCCCCTCTTCTTCTCCGGTGGACCCCGAGACTGCCGGTGACACCCAGTACGACTACGACGTCGACGACCCGTCCTTCTCCGCAGAGCTTCCAGGCAAGCAAAACCCCCTTGATCATTCCGATATCGCCTATTCCTTCCCTCTACTTCTTGCATTAGAGTAGTGTTACTGTTACTGCCTTATCAGTAGATCCTATACTGCTGCATAGCCTGTTCTTGCTACTACTGTTGATACCATATATGTTATCCTATATGCTTTGTATAGGTATGCTAGTACTCCATCAGTGGCCCTACATCCTTGTCTGTGTGCCATGCTATACTATCGGGCCGTGATCTCTTCGGGTGATGATCAGGGATATATTATATACACTATACCTGTTGCATAATATGACTAAAGTCGGGTCGGCTCGGAGAGCACCCGCGAGTGATTCACGGACTGGGGGCTGAAAGGACATTTTACCAGACAGCCCCCTGAGTGATTCTTTGTGGCGGAACGACAGGACAGGTAGAGCCCACCTAGGAGAGAGGTGGCCTGGTCCCTGGTCGGTGCCCGCGGTTACTTCATAATAACACGATTAACGAGTTTGGGTATTTGATCTGAGTTGGCCGCTGGCCTATACGCACTAATCGCCCCGCGGGATAATGGAATATGGGACCCTCGGCGTCGTACGATTTCTCCCGAAAGATCTACAGACGTCACAGTTGAGCGGCACGCGCCCGGGTGGTCCGTGTAAGCACCTGCTTTGTATAAAGAGGTAGCCAGGACTGACCCCGGCCGTCCACGCAACGTGCAGGAGCGCTTAGGGCGATTGGCCCATGACCCCTTCGTGCTTAGGATTTAGACCAGCGTGTTGACCTCTCTGGAGAGCCTAGGTTGGACTACGGCGTGTTGATCATCCGAGACCGGGCATTACCCAGAAAAGTGTGTCCGGCCAAAGGTAATCGAGCGTATCGGGTAATGTGGTGCACCCCTACAGGGAAGTGATCTATTCGAATAGCCGTGTCCATGGTAATAGGAAGAATTGGATTTGTATTTCGACCTCTTACAACTAAAACCGGATACTTGATAAAACACACCCAGATAACAGACAGATACCCTGGAGATCGCTTTCTCACAGGACGACGCGGAGAGGATCTCCGGGTAGGTTTATTGCTATACGCTGATACATGTTACCTTGCAAGCTCCTCTCTTCTACTGCTTCAAGACGATGGCCGCAGAAGATGTAGTCTTCGATAGGATGAGCTTCTCCCTGATACGTCCATTTTGCATCATGTTTTGCTACTGTTATTTATAGTGTTTTTAATCAATATAACACTTTGTGGAGCAATTCTAACGCATTTTCTCTCTTAATATGCAAGATTTACACAAGGAGGGAGATTGCCGGCAGCTAGAATTCTGGACCTGAAAAAGCTATGTCAGAGATACCTATTCTGCACATCTCCAAATGAGCTGAAATTTTACAAAGATTTATTTTGGAATAAATAAAAAATACTGGAATCAAGAAGTACCAGAGGGGGCCACCCAGGTGCCCACGAGGTGGCGCGCCCTGGTACCTCGTGGGGCCCCTGGCCAGCCTCTGGCCCCCATTTTCTGGTATATAAGTCCATTTGCCCTAGAAAAAATATAGAGAAGACTTTTGGAATGGTGCGCCGCCGTCTCGAGGCGGAACTTGGGCAGGAGCACTTTTGCTCTCCGGCAGAGAGATTCTGCCGGGGATACTTCCCTCCGGGAGGGGGAAATCGTCGCCATTGACATCACCAGCGATCCTCTCATCGTGGGAGGACTAATCTTCATCAACATCTTCACCAGCACCATCTCATCTCAAACCCTAGTTCATCTCTTGTATTCAATCTTTGTCTCAAAACCTCAGATTGGTGCTTGTGGGTTGCTAGTAGTGTTGATTACACCTTGTAGTTGATGCTAGTTGGTTTATTTGGTGGAAGATTATATGTTCAGATCTATTATGCTATTCAACACCTCTCTGATCTTGGACAAGAATATGATTTGTGAGTAGTTACTTTTGTTCTTCAGGACATGGGAGAAGTCTTGTCATAAGTAATCATGTGAATTTGGTATTCGTTCGATATTTTGATGATATGTATGTTGTTGATTCCCTTAGTGGTGTCGTGTGAACGTCGACTACATGACACTTCACCATCTTTGCGCCTAAGGGAATGCATTGTGGAGTAGTAATTAGATGATGGGTTGCTAAAGTGACAGAAGCTTAAACCCTAGTTTATGCGCTATTCCGTAAGGGGCTGATTTGGATCCATATGTTTAATGCTATGGTTAGAGAAATCTTAATTCTTCTTTCGTAGTTGCGGATGCTTGCGAGATGGGGTAATCATAAGTGGGGGGTTTGTTCAAGTAAGAACAGCACCCAAGCACCGGTCCACCCACATATCAAATTATCAAAGTAGCGAACGCGAATCAAACAAACATGATGAAAGTGACTAGATGAAATTCCCATGTGTCCTCGAGAATGCTTTACTTACTATAAGAGATAGTTCCGGCTTGTCCTTTGCTATAAAAAGGATTGGACCACCTTGCTGCACTCATTGTTACTATTGCTACTTGTCACTTGTTACAAATTATCTTGCTATCAAACTACTCGTTACCGATAATTTCAGTACTTGCAGAAAATACCTTGCTGAAAACCGCTTGTCATTTCCTTCTGTTCCTCGTTGGGTTCGACACTCTTACTTATCGAAAGGACTACGATTGATCCCCTATACTTGTGGGTCATCACTCCCCATTTATTCTGGCATTTCTGCAGTATAGTCCACATATACTACTCCATTCAGTTGATACCGATGCATATCTAGAGTAGATCTGATGTAAGTCTTGCGAGTACTTCGGATGAGTACTCACGGTTGGTTTGCTACCCCTTTTCTTTCGACCCGGTTGCTGCAACAGATGGTAGCACCGCGGATGCAGGTTACCCCAGTGGAGCCTACTACGTGGAGACCGACGACCAGGAGTAGTCCGGAGGTCCCAGGCAGGAGGCCTCGCCTTTCGATCTTGTGTCGTTATTTTGCTCAGCCTTCTTAAGGCAAACTTGTTTAACTATGTCTGTACTCAGATGATGTTGCTTCCGCTGACTCTTGTACCCGAGCTTATGTATTCGAGCCCTCGAGGCCCCTGGCTTGTAATATAAAGCTTGTATGACTTTAATTTGTGTCTAGAGTTGTGTTGTGATATCTTCCCGTGAGTCTCTGATCTTGATTGTGTGCATTTGCGTGTATGATTAGTGCACGATTGAGTCGGGGGCATCACAGGTGGTACATAATAGAACATGATTAGCTTGTTTTGATTCAAATCATTGAAGTTCTATTATGTTTGATGTTTAAATAATGATGCTCATAAAACGTCGCCCTTGTTTTGGCAATGTACCACAAAATTGTGTTCATTTATTTTAACACCAGAGTTGATCTTCACAGATGGAAGGAAAGGATTCTCTTTGTGATAGAGATTTTTAACCTTCATCATGCACTATATGAAGAGGCTCCCGGAGTTCCTATTGTGAATTTTGACAAGGAGAAGGAAAAGTATGACCTAAAAGCTATGACATGGGAGAAGTCAAACCAATGTTCACTTCACCTTCTCTAAGATAAATAATGCAATTCCTGCCTCAATATATGCCAATGAGCCTCTACTGAGGAACATTTTAAAGATGTTTTACCCATTGAAGACGGACTTTAAGGGGTTTTGCTACGAGGACAATAAAGAATAATGCATTAGAAGACATTTTGTTTATTGATATGAACCTTTTGTTCTTTGTAATAATGCAATCATTTGATGTTTGCCTTACCATGTGGTGAGAAAACTCATGTCCTTGATGAATGAATTGTTGGTAATAATGACGCGTGCTATGACACTCTTAAGACGCAAGAGAAGTGAATAATGAGACCTCATTGAAATTGTGGTAAAGTTACCACATTTCGAGGGGGGAATGGAGTGTCTCACTTTTCTAACACTAGAATGGTGAATGTATTAATTCTCCAAGTAGGATGGAACCAACGAGATTTCTTTTTTGGAGAATGAATGATTACACTAGAATGATGAATGAATGAAAATCACACGAATGTTATGACTCCTTTAATAATGATAATGTGTAAATTACTCCCTTATGAACATTATCGAGCAGACATGAATGCTAAAGTGGCAAGCTTGCTAGTCTAATGTTGATTATGATTATATTTCTGACCAACGTTGTTTATAATCATGTGTCACACTACACTCAAGTGGCAAGTTTTGTCAGTATCACGTGGCTCGTGGTTATATTTCTGACCAATGTTGTTTATAATCATGTGTCACAATTCACGAAGTTCTTTTCCATCTTCCGCCCAACGGTGTTGTGGTTTAGATCTGAGATGATTGTTATCAAGATTTTGGACATATTTTCCATCTTCTAAATAAAGTAATCATCATGGAACTTGGGGCGTATGAACATATAAATCTTAAGGATAACTTCATGAGATCTTTGTTCATGTGCATCGTTGAGAGTTACAAAATTTCTAGTACAACACTTAGTGTTGGTCCTCAACAAATTCCCTGTGGTTGATAATGTGTGTGAACATTCATCTTAGTGGCATGTTGTCATGTAGGATGAAGATTATGAGGTATATTGATGTATGGAACTCAACAGAGTTTCCTCAATGAGTTGTCGTGATGCTTGTGTTATTGTTATCACATGATCTTATGCTGACTTAGTTAAGAATGTTTTGTATGACTCAACCGTAAAGTTTTTGTCATGTAGATGAAGTTGACATAAGGCATGTTGTCTAGAGAAATACATTTACGAAATAATACAAGCGTTGGGAGAACGATACCATAAGACAAGGGAGAGTAAGTTTACTGCCTTATGAAGATGAAGTCTTATTGGTGAGCCAAGAGATTTCCATCTTCAATTTATGACATAAATGATCTTTTTGATGCCTCATATTTTGCTAGCATTGAGATTCATCAAGATAGGTCCAAAGGAGTATAAGTCATATTAGGATGACATACATTGATAGAGTACGAAAGAAAAATACTATGCACTAGTACTCTGCCTCACCTGCTACTAATGTAAGGGCAATAAATGTGGACATTTTAGTATCCAGGAACCATTTTAAACTGATCAGATAAAGTCGGTTTCTCATGCTTCAGCTGTCAGAAAGCAGTATGTGTATTCAAGCTTGAACATGCCCTATTTTATGATCAGGATAATTGGCAAATGTATAATAAGTCCATAACTGGACCACTGGAAAAGCTATCGAAAAGTCTTGTGGTATATGCAAGGCAATGAAGTTTCACATGCTCAGTAATAAGAATCCGATAACCTCGATATCGTCGGTTATTCAGACATTGATTTTGTGAGGTGTGTGTGTGGATATTAAGGTTTCCATGTCATGTTACATCCACACCCTCGCACATGGAGCTATATCGTGGAAAAGCTCCAAAATGACACTGATGGCATCAGTAATGATGCATTTTATTATGTGGCATGTTAAGAGGCTAACGGGCAGGTTGTATGTGAAATAAGTTTAATTCCCGAAGTTAAGGTGGTATACAACATTACTAAACCATCTACTGCATTATGAACACGCAATTTTCTATGCGAGTAACAACAAGTCAAATGGTATTGCCAAAACCATTGAAAATATGTTTCATGTTGTGAAAGATAGAGTCCAATATCAAGCTAATGATCTTAAGCATATAAAAATGATTTTTATGTTTCACGGATCCGTTTACCAAAGGCTTACCACCCACTATTTTACGATTACGTTGCCGGCATGGGTTAGGAAAGCCTATTGATCTTGGAAATGAGGACCGCCAAATAAACCAACTCCCATATAGTAATATGTTATCCATTTCGAGATAGACTGGTGTACTATAAGTATTGAGGTTTAATGACACTTAATTGGTCATTGCAACACCTTACTTTGGTATATAATTTCTATTAAGATTGGGCATATGATGTTTGTTAACCTTACGATCAAGGGGGAGAATGTTGGAATTGATCTCTAGTTGTAACAAACCGAGAGAGAAAAAGGGAGCTAAACCTCCCACGTTTTGTGCTTGATTGGGGCACCCAAAACCAACATTGGTTTCTGTCCCTATTCCCTAGCGCCCATATATAAAAGGGGGTGGATGCCCCTGTACAGATGAGAAATCACGTACAGGTAAGTTATCAAAAGGCCCTCAACTACCGATCCAAAAGAAGCGCTAAGGGTCCAGAAGACCGTCTCCACAGCCGGCCACCACAGGGCTGTGCCGGCGGCTTCTTGCCTTCATCTACCCTGCTGCTACCCTTCTTGCCCAGCTATCTCCTCATTGCTAGAGATCCCAAGGTGCAGATTTGCATGTGCTATCCCGTACTGGTCCCTGCCAATCACCGTTAGTGACTACTATTCCCATCCAGAGGTGTTCTAATTACGAGTTATAAGATCATGTTAGGTTAATCCTGAAGATATAATTCTAACAATAACGACATCCACTATTAGAGCTAATCATGATTAGGTTGGTCCTATCCGGCTCAGACATAGTGGTACTATTTCTTTTGCTTGTCCTGGAATCAATCCAGCTTGTATCCAAAAGAGCCTTCTACCGAAAAGAAATTGCGTGCGCCTCACAAGCGACGCTCTGACTCCAATGTCCATCGACGACCTCGACCGCCCAATCAATCTGCCTCGGAGAGCTTGAGTATGAGGTACTGCCGTATTGATCGCGCTAGGTCGGAGAAGTAGGTTCGACGATCCAGTCCGCCTGCCCGAAGGGATGTCTTTCGAGTCTGGTGTCCTATCTATGGAAGACGTTGCTAGCCTCGTGCAGGCTGCACAGCAACCTGGAGATGGAGAGGCTCACGACCGAGAAGCTTACAGAGTTAGAAAAATGTAACTCATCGATTACGTGCTAATTAATGTCAAGCATCGATGCGATGAGCTGCAAGTGGTATGATGTTGGCTCGTGCTGAGGGACGAGCTCAGGTGCATGTCAGGACCGAGGTGCACCTGGCCATGTGATGTCTACTACGCAACTTTTATTCTTGTAGACTTTGTTGGGCCTCCAAGTGCAGAGTTTTGTAGGACAGTAGCAAATTTCCCTCAAGTGGATGACCTAAGATTTATCAATCCGTGGGAGGCGTAGGATGAAGATGGTCTCTCTCAAACAACCCTGCAATCAAATACAAGAAATCTCTTGTGTCCCCAACACACCCAATACAATGGTAAATTGTATAGGTGAACTAGTTCGGTGAAGAGATGGTGATACAAGTGTAGTATGGATAGTAGATATAGGTTTTTGTAATAAAAAAACAGCAAGGTAGCAAGTAATAAAAGTGAGCACAAACGGTCTTGCAATGCTTGAAAACAAGGCATAGGGTTCATACTTTCACTAGTGCAATCTCTCAACAGTGCTAACATAATTGAATCATATAACAATCCCTCAACGTGCGATAAAGAATCACTCCAAAGTTCCTATTAGCGGAGAACATAAGATAGAAATTGTTGTAGGGTAAGAAACCACCTCAAAGTTATCCTTTCCGATCAATCTATTGAGCCATCCCTTTAAGTGTCACAAACAGCCCTAGAGTTCGTACTAAAATAACACCATATGATACGCATCAACCAACTCTAATGTCACCTAGATACTCCAATGTCACCACAAGTATCCGTGAGTTGATTATTCGATATGCATCAAAGAACTTCGAATTCATAATATTCAATCCACACAAAGAACTTCAAAGAGTACCCCAAAGTTTGTTATCGGAGAAAAGATAATGAAAACGTGCAACCAACCCCTATGCCTAGATCACCCCAAGGTCACGGGAATCCGCGAGTTGATTACCAAAACATACATCAAGTGAATCAATAGAATACCCCATTGTCACCACGGGTATCCACATGCAAGACATACATCAAGTGTTCTCAAATCTGAAATATTCAATCCAACAATAACGAAACCTCAAAGGAAAAGACTCAATTCATCACAAGAAGATAGAGAGGGAAGAAACACCATATGATCCAACTATATTAACAAAGCTCGCGGTACATCAAGATCGTGCCAAATCAAGAACACGAGGGAGAGAGATCAAACACATAGCTACTGGTACATACCCTCAGCCCCGAGGGTGAACTACTCCCTCCTCATCATGGAGACCGCTGGGATGATGAAGATGGCCTCCGGTGATGATTTCCCCCTCCGGCGGAGTGCCGGAACAGGGCTCCGGATGAGATCGCTTCGGTACAGAGGCTTGCAGCGGCGGCGTGGGAGTTCTAGGTTTCTTTCTAGGGTTTTTGGTATTTATAGGAATTTTTGGCGTTGGTTTCACGTCAAGGGGGCCCACGAGGGAGCGACAAGCCTGCTCCGCGCGCCCCCCCAGGCTTGTCGCTTCCTCGTGAGGCTTCTGGTCCTTCCTCGAAGCTTCGGGGGTCTCTTTTGGTCCACAAAAAATCACCGTAAATTTTCAGCCCATTCTGAGAACTTTTATTTCTGCACAAAAAACAACACCATGGTAGTTCTGCTGAAAACAGTGTCATTCCGGGTTAGTTCTAATCAAATCATACCAAAACCATATAAAATTGTTGTAAACATGGCATGAATACTTCATAAATTATAGATACGTTGGAGACGTATCACCATGTCACCAAAACTGCCTGCAAAACCGCTCTACTTAGGGTTAGGAGGTGAATCACATGGTTTGGGGAAGCTTGGGGGGGAGCTAGAACCAGTGTCACCGAAAGCTACAATCGTCAACTAGAACTGCTGGAACTAGCAGGTAAAAAATCTGGAACCAACTACTATCGAAGTTGCATTCACAAGCAATGGTGCGACGACAGCGACCTTTTTGTTGCAGCCGTCGTCCGCTTTTGCTACTACCGGCGAGGGAATTTGCTACATCCTTCGACGGAGCTGCATGGTGCTACGCCCGGTAGGCGATTTTTCTTTGTTGGAACCGGCTACAAGCGAAGCTGCAACCACATGATGCGGATGCTGGAACCGTTGCCTACAAAAGCTGGAAACGGTGTTGAGGCAACGACGGGCCTTGCCTCGATGAGCTGTGCTACTTGTAGACTGCGTTGGTATTCCCCCGAAGAGGAGAGGATGATGCAGTATAGTAGAGAGAAGTATTTCCCTCAGTTAAGAACCAATTTATCAATTCAGTTGGAGAACCAAGCAAAATCCCGTTAAGCGCACATGCACACACAAAAGCAAACACTTGCACCCAACGCAAATAAGAGGGTTGTCAATCCTCATAGCGGTTATTTGCAAGGATTAATTCTGATAGTGATAGATAGATAAACTAAAATACTAAATAAAATAAAAGTAAATAAATTGCAGCAAGGTATTTTTGATTTTCATATATGATAAAAGTAGACCCGGGGGCCATAGTTTTCACTAGAGGCTTCTCTCTCGAACGCATAGCATACGGTGGGTAAACAAATTACTGTTGGGCAATTGATAGAAAAGCAAATAATTATGATGGATTCATGGCAATGATCATGTATATAGGCATCACGTCCGAGACAAGTAGACCGACTCCTACCTGCATCTACTACTATTACTCCACCCATCGACCGCTATCCAGCATGCATCTAGGGTATTAAGTATGAAACAGAGTAACGCCTTAAGCAAGATGACATGATGTAGACAAAGTAAACTCAAGCAATATGATTAAACCCCATCTTTTTATCCTTAATGGCAACAATACAAATACGTGTCATGTCCCCTTTTATCACTGGGATTGAGCACCGTAAGATTGAACCCATCACAAAGCACCTCTCCCATTGCAAGATAAATCAATCTAGTAGGCCAAACCAAATCGATAGATCGGAGAGAAATACAAAGGTATAATAATCATGCATAAAAGATTTCAAATAAGACTCAAATATTTCTCATGAATAATCTGATCATAAACTCACAATTCATCGGATCCCAACAAACACACCGCAAAAGAAGATTACATCGGATAGAACTCCAAGAACATCGAGGAGAATATGGTATTGAAGATCAAAGAGAAAGAAGAAGCCATATAGCTACTAGCTATGGACCTGTAGGTCTATGGTAAACTACTCACACATCATCGGAAGGGCAGCAAGGTTGATGAAGAAGCCCTCCGTGATCGATCCCCCCTCTGGCAGAGTACCGGAAAAGGCCTCCAGATGAGATCGCGGAAGAACAAAGGCTTGCGGCGGCGGAAAGGTTTTCTCTTCTGTCTTTCTGGTATATTGGGAATATTTGGGAATTTATAGCGTTGGAATTAGGTCAGGAGGGGCTACGAGGGGCCCACAAGCCTGGGGGGCGTGCTTACCCCCCTCGACGCGCCCTCCAGGCTTGTCGCCTCCTCGTGGCTCTTATTGTCTTCTCCCGAAGCTTCGTGGGTCTCTTCTGGTCCAGAAAAAATTAATCCAAAGTTTTTTTCTCGTTTGGACTCTTTTTGATAATGATTTTCTGAAAAGGCAAAAACAAGCAAAAAAACAGCAACTGGCACTGGGCACTGGGTTAATAGGTTAGTCCCAAAAAATGATATATGATGGCATATAATTGCATATAAAACATCCAAGATTGATACTATAATAGCATAGAACAATCAAAAATTATAGATAAGCATCCCCAAGCTTAATTCCTGCTTGTCCTCGAGTAGGTAAATGATAAAAACAGAATTTTTGGTGTGGAATGCTACCTAACATGTTTCATCATGTAATCTCTCTCGTACGGTATGAATAATTAGATCCGAATAGGAGACTCTCTATAATGAAAAACATGGTGCCACTCTGAAGCACAAGTGTGGAAAAAGGATAGTAACATTGCCCCTTTTCTCTTTTTCTCTCATTTTTTGTGGGCTCTTTTTGGCCTCTTTTTTTAGAACGGTCTCATGGACCTCATCCCCACTTTTTCGAGGACTCATTAGTCTCCACCATTCTTTCCTCACTGGGACAATGCTCTGATAATGATGATCATCACACTTTTATTTACTTACAACTCAATATTACAACTCGATACTAGAACAATATGACTCTATATGAATGCCTCTGGCAGTGTGCCAGGATGTGCAATGATACTAGCGTAACATGTATAAAAATGATGAATGGTGGCTGAGCCACAAATACTATGTCAGCTATATGATCATGCAAAGCAATATGATAATGATGATGTGTGTCATAAAAAACGGAACGGTGGAAGTTGCATGGCAATATATCTCGGAATGGCTATGGAAATGCCATGATAGGTAGGTATGGTGGCTGTTTTGAGGAAGATATAAGTAGGCTTATGTGTGATAGAGCGTATCATATCACGGGGTTTGGATGCACCGGCGAAGTTTGCACCAACTCTCGATGTGAGAAAGGGCAATGCACTGTACCGAAGAGGCTAGCAAATTGCGAAAAGGTGAGAGTGCGTATAATCCATGGACTCACATTAGTCATAAAGAACTCACATACTTATTGCGAAAGTTTATTAGCCCTCGAAGCAAAGTACTACTACGCATGCCCCTAGGGGGATAGATTGGCAGGAAAAGACCATCGCTCGTCCCCGACCGCCACTCATAAGGTAGACAATCAAGAATAAATCATGCTCTAACTTCTTAGCATAACGACAGATCATATGTGCAAGCTTCGGGAATCACAAATCTTAACACCAATATTATTACTAAACCACAATTATCTACTAGCACCTCCCACACATTACCATCTTAATATCGCAAAACTATTGCAGGGAATCAAACTTATCATATTCAGTGATCTACATGAAAGTTTTTATTATATCCCTCTTGAATACCTATCATATCAGGGCCAAATTCATAACCCGTGCATATTACCATTGCTATTCATTAGACTCTCAAAAAGATATAAGTGAAGCATGAGAGTGCAACTATTTCTTTAAAATATAACCACCACCATGCTCTAAAAGATATAAGTGAAGCACTAGAGAAACTGCCTAGCTCAAAAGATATAAGTGAAGCACATAGAGTATTCTAACAAATCACGAATAATGTGTGTCCCTCTCAAAAAGGTGTGTTCAGCAAAGATGATTGTGACAAACTAAAAAGCAAACAAAAGCAAACAAACTATTTCACAAGACGCTCCAAGTAAAACACATATCATGTGATGAATAAAAATATAGCTCCAAGTGAGTTACCGATAGATTGTAGACGAAAGAGGGGATGCCTTCCGGGGCATCCCCAAGCTTAGACGCTTGAGTATTCCTTGAATATTACCTTGGGGTGCCTTGGGCATCCCCAAGCTTAGGCTCTTGCCGCTCCTTATTCCTTTATCCATCGTAGTCTCACCCAAAACTTGAAAACTTTAGCACACAAAACTCAACAGAAACCTCGTGAGATACGTTAGTATAACAAATAAATCTTAAACTTTAGGTAATGTTGTAAATTTATTCATATTTAATATTGGCATAATGCTACTGTACTACAACTTCTCCATGACTCATATCCCCCGATACGATCCATAGATTCATCAAAATAAGCAAACTATGCAACAAAAACAGAATCTGTCTAAAACAGAACAGTCTGTAAAGATATGAATTAACGTCATACTTATCTAACTCCAAAACTTCTGAAAAATTAGGACAATGTGGGAAATTCATATATCAATATTTTGTAAAAAATTCAGAAGGTTCTGACATTCCAGCGAAAAATCAAAATTCCATCACTGGACGCAAAAGTTTCTGTTTTCAAACAGCATCAATCATACTATCATCCAAATCATCCCAAAGGTATTACTTGGCACAAACACTAATTAAAAGATAAAAACACAATCATAACAGAGGCTATAATTGTGTAAACATGCAAAAACAGAAAGTAAAAACAAAAATTTATTTTATTCATTGGGTTGCCTCCCAACAAGCGCTATTGTTGTATGCCCCTAGCTAGGCATAATGCATAGTTTCAAGTATTGTCATCCTTGGTTTCGACATCCTTAGGTATGTGATTTTTAGGAGGTTTTTCAAAGACAATGGGGAACACATCATCAACCAAAATTTTAGGGTCATTAAGGCTACTTTCTTTTAACCCTTGTTGGTTCCCTTTTACGATCCAGGTGTATTTCTGATTAATACCATTAAAAACTTGTTGGATGATATGCAGAGGAGGAACTTCCTTTTTAGTATTTTCATAAAAAGCATGGTGATCATGGAAAACATATCTCAACATATATTCCTCATTATATAAAATTTCATCTATCACCGGATTTTCTTGGCTCATATTGTAGAAATCAAAGATCTCTCTAGCCTCTTGCACTATGTAATCAAACTCATTCATAAGGATAAGAGTAGCTATCTTTTTAGCCTTAGGGTTGTTTATAACAGGTAACTCATAAAACAATCTTTCCAAGGTAGGATGAGTATGAATAAATCTTCTTTCAAGTTTAAGAACAAGTGCGGAGATAGCCTCCCCATAACTGTAGGTTCTTTTAAGAATTGGAGTATCATTGCAAACCAAAGTTCCCATGCAATTAAAAAACTCTTGAATAATATTTTTCCCTATGATATTTCCACTCCCTACTACAAAAAATTTTGAGTCTAAATTTGAAGGAATTTCAATCTTAGGGATTTTACCATCCTCACTCTTTTCAGTAACAAACTCAGACATGATGGCAATTTCAAGCAAAGCAAGCAAACTAGCAAAAAAATATTTTTGTGTTTTTGTAAAAAAAAATTAGAAGTGGGGGAGATGAAAACGAGAGGCAAATGCAAATAAAGAGCAAATAAAATAAATGCAAGTGGATGATAGTTTGTGCGAAGGTACTTGGTAATTTTGATGATGTCTCCCCGGCAGCGGCGCCAGAAATTCTTCCTGCTACTTGTAGACTGCGTTGGTATTTCCCCGAAGAGGAGAGGATGATGCAGTATAGTAGAGATAAGTATTTCCCTCAGTTAAGAACCAAGGTTATCAATCCAGTAGGAGAACCAAGCAAAATCCCGTTAAGCGCACCTGCACACACAAAAGCAAATACTTGCACCCAACGCAAATAAGAGGGTTGTCAATCCTCTTAGCGGTTATTTGCAAGGATTAATTCTGATAGTGATAGATAGATAAACTAAAATACAAGTAAATAAATTGCAGCAAGGTATTTTTGATTTTAATATATGATAAAAGTAGACCCGGGGGCCATAGTTTTCACTAGAGGCTTCTCTCTCGAACACATAGCATACGGTGGGTAAACAAATTACTGTTGGGCAATTGATAGAAAAGCAAATAATTATGATGGATTCATGACAATGATCATGTATATAGGCATCACGTCCAAGACAAGTAGACCGACTCCTGCCTGCATCTACTACTATTACTCCATCCATCGACCGCTATCCAGCATGCATCTAGGGTATTTGCTACTTGTGAGCTGCGTTGGGATTTCCCCGAAGAGGAGGGGATGATGCAGTACAGTAGAGATAAGTATTTCCCTCAGTTATGAAACCAAGGTTATCAATCTAGTAGGAGAATCACGCAACAACTCGTTAGTAGCACCTTCACACAAAATAACAAATCCTCGCACCCAACGCGAACAAGGGGTTGTCAATCCCTTGGCGGTTAATTGCAAGATTAAATTGTATGGTGATAGATAGATAGATCGAAAAAAAATACAAAATAAAATAAATAAAGTAAAATTGCAGCAAGGTATTTTTAGGATTTTCAATATATGATAAAGGTAGACCCGGAGGCCATAGTTTTCACTAGAGGCTTCTCTCTTAAAAATAGCATACGGTGGGTGAACAAATTACTGTTGGGCAATTGATAGAAAAGCAAATAATCATGACGATATCCAAGGCAATGATCATGTATATAGGCATCACGTTCGAGACAAGTAGACCAAAACGATTCTGCATCTACTACTATTACTCCACACATCGACCGCAATCCAGCATGGATCTAGACTATTAAGTTCATAAAGAACGGAGTAACTCCTTAAGCAAGATGACATGATGTAGACAAAGTAAACTCACGCATGAATAAACCCCATCTTTTTACCCTTAATAGAAATGATACATACGTGTCATGCCTCTTTCTGTCACTGGGATTGAGCACCGGAAGATCGAACCCATTACAAAGCACCTCTCCCATCGCAAGATAAATCAATCTAGTTGGCCAAACCAAATCAATAGATCGGAGAGAAATATGAAGCTATAACAATCATGCATAAAAGAGTTCAGAGAAAACTCAAATAATATTCATGGATAATCTGATCATAAACTCACAATTCATCGGATCCCAACAAACACATCGCAAAAAGTGATTGCATCGGATAGAACTCCAAGAACATTGAGGAGAACATTGTATTGAAGATCAAAAAGAGAGAAGAAGCCATCTAGCTACTAACTATGGACCCGAAGGTCTATGGTAAACTACTCACGCATCATCGGAAGGGCGGCAAGGTTGATGTAGAGCCCCTCCGTGATCGAATCCCCCTCCGGCAGAGTGCCGGAAAAGGCCTCCAGATGGGATCTCTCGAGAACAGGAACTTGCGGCGGTGGAAACAGTACTTCGTGGACTCCTCTGTTGCTTTCCTGATTTTAGAGTATTTGTAGAGGTGGAATTAGGTCAAACGGAGCAGAGGTGGGCCCACGAGGCACCAGGGCGCGCCACCCCCCTAGGGCGCGCCCTAGTGGCTCGTGGCCACGTCCTCTGTCTTCTGGCCATCTCCCGAAGCTTCTAGTGTCTCTTATGTCCAGAAAAAAATCTCCAAAAAGTTTCGTGGCATTTGGACTTCGTTTGGTACTGATATTCTGAAAAACCAAAAACAGGAAAAAAAACAGCAACTGGCACTGGGCATTAAGTTAATAGGTTAGTCCCAAAAAATGATATATAATTTCTTGTAAGTGTATATAAAACATCCAAGATTGATACTATAATAGCATGGAACAATCAAAAATTATAGATACGTTGGAGACGTATCAGTATTAAGTATGAAATAGAGTAACGCCTTAAGCAAGATGACATGATGTAGACAAAGTAAACTCAAGCAATATGATTAAACCCCATCTTTTTATACTTAATGGAAACAATACAAATACGTGTCATGTCCCCTTCTGTTACTGGGATTGAGCACTGCAAGATTGAACCCATCACAAAGAACCTCCCCCATTGCAAGATAAATCAATCTAGTAGGCCAAACCAAATCGATAGATCAAAGAGAAATACAAAGCTATAATAATCATGCATAAAAGAGTTCAGAGAAGACTCAAATATTTCTCAAGAATAATCTGATCATAAACTCACAATTCATCAGATCCCAACAAACACACCGCAAAAGAAGATTACATCGGATAGAACTCCAAGAACATCGAGGAGAACATGGTATTGAAGATCAAAGAGAGAGAAAAAGCCATCTAGCTACTAGATATGGACCAGTTGGTCTATGGTAAACTACTCACACATCATCGGGAGGGCAGCAAGGTTGATGAAGAAGCCCTCCGTGATCGATTCCCCCTCCGGTAGAGTACCTGAAAAGGCCTCCAGATGGGATCGCAGAAGACCAGAGGCTTGCGGCGGCGGAAAGGTTTTCTCTTCTGTCTTTCTGGTATATTGGGAATATTTGGGAATTTATAGCCCTAGAATTAGGCCAGGAGGGGCTACGAGGGGCCCACAAGCCTGGGGGCGCGCCTACCCCCCTGAGCGCGCCCTCCAGACTTGTCGCCTCCTCGTGGCTCTTCTAGTCTTCTCCCAAAGCTTCGTGGGTCTCTTCAGGTCCAGAAAAAATCAATCCAAAGTTTTTTTCTCGTTTGGACTCTTTTTGATAATGATTTTCTGAAAAGGCAAAAACAAGCAAAAAAAACAGCAACTGGCACAGGGCACTTGGTTAATAGGTTAGTCCCAAAAAATGATATATAATGGCATATAATTGCATATAAAACATCCAAGATTGATACTATAATAGCATGGAACAATCAAAAATTATAGATACGTTGGAAACGTATCGAGCTGCAACCGGTACCAACAAAAGCTACATCCGCCTTTTGTGGCACCCCGGCTCAGAGGACCAGTTTACCCAGTGTTTCCAACCTAGAGATCACGTCTTCTGGAAACACACAACAACTTGGAACAGAACTGAACTTTATTAATATATAACACGAGTACAAGCTCATAACTTACATCGATAGCAAGGCCAGAAGCACATCCTATGCCGAGACAATATCTACATTATTTATGGAACATAGCAGGGCCTCGATACTACTAGGTAGAACTAATGCGTAGCGGAACATAGCGCGGAAAACTCCATCCACAGGGACACTGCTGTGAACACGGCCTAGTTTGCGTAGCACGAACCTTCGGGACCTCCGTCCTCGGCTTCTCCTGCATCTGGCATGATGTGCCAGGTGAGTACTTGGAATGTACTCGCAAGCTCATGGCAACCAAAACAATGCAACAAACAATAGCATGGCAAGGGTCATATTAAGTGCTTAAGTGCTCACTGTTACCAACTTACTCTCGTCCGGGTTGTCCCACAACCCTCGGAACGCTCATAATCCGCTGAGCACTCATGAACATACGACTAGTTCTTCCATCATTATTATCATGGTTACGGTTGACCTTCCCAGGGTCCTGTCCTGGGTGGCCCCTGTGTCACCCCGTGACACCTGCCACCGTCGTGGCCACTAACTGTCCCAAACGGGGACGCCGGCAAAATAACTCAACTGGGCTCACAGGATTATCGTCGTCTACCTGATCAGGGCAGCACGCATGCATAACCCTCCCTGGTGTGGTGGTACCGATAAAAGAGCACAAAGCCAGACCAAGTCAAGGCCGTCCCATACCGGCAAATGTGGCTGCACGGATAAGTCCGGATAGGTGACACTAGATCAACCAATTAGGTCTAGTGTTGACAAGCATTTATCAAGCATTAATTTTTAATTGAAAATAATTTAACATGGCAGTAGCTATGCATCCAATTAATTTACTATGAATTATCACATATTAAAATAATGCATATAATTCAATTAAATAACCAACACTATTGAAATGCTTCATGCAATGAATGACATGGCTTGCCTTGCTCTGTTGGGTTGTCCACAAACTCCTGGGCTTCAAATCTAAAAGTATTTCCTTCTGAAAATATTTTAAAAGTGCAAAGGAAAATGTCACATAATACTGTTCTATGCACCAGAAATTCTGTGAGCATGGGAAAAATACCAAATTTTTCCAGAAAATAGAGGATATCAAGACAAACCCAGAGCAAAAAAGAATCAATTGATTTGGACTTATGGATAAAAATTTATAGACGGTCAAAGTTTCTGGTCAAATCTGGATTAAAATCAGAAAATAGAAAATCCAGCAGAGGGCCACATCAAAGGCGTACTTTGCCAAGGCGCCTCCACTTACCGCTTCGGCGTGCCACTGACGAGCGGGCCCCGCTGTCAGATTTAAAAGGGGGAGGAGGGAAATAGAGAACGGCGGGGCTCCGGCGACGGTCGCCGGCGATACAAACGGTGGCGAGGTCCGGTGACTACAGGGATGGAACAAGCACTCCGAGACGAACACGCGTGTACCAGTAGCTTCGAGGGAGATGGCCAGAAGATGTCAGCACCTTCCTCTCCGGTGGCGGCGGCGCTCGAGTGTCGTCGGAGATGGCGATTCTGGCAAAGATTTGGTCGAGCAAGAGGTCGGGCTTGGTCAGGAGAGTGAGGTGAGCTCACGGGTGCAGTTGGTTGAGGTTGGGAGGAGGCGAATCGGCGAGGGGGTGGAGCTCGGGTGGCGGCGGTTCTCCGGCGAGATGCGAGGCCAGAGGGCCTCTCGGCCGTGGCTCATTGCTCGGAGGGCCGATTGGAAGGTGGAGGAGTGGGGTGAGGAGCTCGGGAGGCTGGTCGTGCCCTTTTATAGGCGGGGGCGACCTCTCTGGAAGCGGCGGAGCTCGGGTCACGTCGCCGGCACCAGGACGTTGCGCTGGCTGGCGGGGAGTGGGCGACGGGATAGGAGAGAGCAGGAGGAGTTAATGCACTCGCTGGCGGCACGCGGAGGAAGACGACGAGCGGCAGAGCCACTGTGGCCGCACGGGCACCACAGTGCCCGCGTGCGTGGCGGCCGGCGAGAGCTTCTCCGGCGAGGGGAAGGATCTCGGGCGGCCAGGTGGACGGAGAGGAGCTAGTCGGCGCACGGGGACAAGGTACGGCGACGCGGGGCAGCCGGATGCGTCTCGTTAGACACAGGCGCGGTGCAGAGCGCGTGTTTTGGCATGCCAGTGCCGTGCTCACCACGGGCATTGGCACTTGGGGGACACGCAAGCCTGGCGCACCTTGTCTAGGATGTTCTCCTTAGATCGTTTAGCCTCTCCGTGCCTCTGGTTCGTCTAGATGCACTCTGGTTTGAAGTGTAGCTTCAGCTACAGTTTTCTGACAGAAAACTTGAGAGGGATCTAGAGGAGAGGTGAGCTGGAGATGGAGCCAGGGGAGATGTCTGGGATGATCTATCTTGGAAGGACTCCAAGCTGGCCAAGTTTGAGAGAATTTCATGAAAGTTTGAATAGGGTTCATGTACAACTGCTGTTACTGGAACAGAAGCAAGATGAGCTTATAGCACTCATCTGGTTGATCTGCTGGAGCTGGGATTTGGTGTGGGAGGGTTATTTGGTGGATAGATGCTGTCATAAAAAATTTAGCTCAATTGGATACCTTTAGATGGTACTTCCTTCACAGAGGTTCCATTTGAGCAGAAACTTGTCAGAATATTGCTGATGAAAATTTGTACTCGACAAGATGATATTTTTGGATATTGTGGCAACAGAGGTTCCCTAATATCTCAGGGAATTATTTGAGAGTTTTCTGTGTTTGGAAAATATGAGTTGCTTCACAAATCACCAGTACTGTCCAGAAGATAAATGGAGTTTTCTGGACAAAATTTTATACTGGACCATGAGATGTTTTTGAAGATTTTGGGAGTAGATAATGACAAGAAGGTGTGGTATTAATTTGGGATTTTTCTGATCATCAGAACTATAGGTTGCTTTGTAACCCATAGTGATGACAGATTTTCCCAAAGGAAGGAAATGAATATTTGAGAAAGATTGAGAATTGGAATTTGATCCAGAAGGTGGGTGGAAAGATTTTGGCAAGATGATGAGGGCTTTGGATCATTGAGAGAAATTCATAAGTCCAAAGACAACTGAAAAGGTTCAAAAACCATCCAAATTGCAAATGAAACCAGAAAGATTTTGAAAAGAAAAAGTTACCAAAAACCAGGGTGTCACAAACCTACCCCCCTTAGAATGAATCTCGTCCTCGAGATTCGGTTGCTCAGGGAACAAGTGGCGATATGCTGATCTCAAAAAATCCTCTCTTTCCCAGGTAGCCTCTTCCTTAGTATGGTGATCCCACAACACCTTGTAAAATTTGATTGTCTTACTTCTGGTAGTTCTTTCCATCTCATCCAATATTCTGACAGGTCTTTCCTCGTAGGTCAAATCCTTGGTCAACTCTAGCTCACTCATATCTGCCTGTTTGATTGGAGGTGCAATGGACTTTCTTAACTGTGATATGTGGAAGACGTCGTGAACGTCAGACAACTCCGGTGGTAGCTCTAACTGATATGCCACTCTGCCTCTTCTAGCCATTACTGGAAAGGGACCGATGTATCTCGATGCGTGCTTTCCTCGGGTATGAAACCTCTTTATTCCTTTCATGGGGGTAACTCGGAGATAAGCATATTCTCCGGGCTCAAAAGTTACTTCCCGATGCTTCGGGTCATAATAGCTCTTTTGACGAGACTTGGCTGCTCGAAGACGCTCCTGGATATCTTTGACTTGCTTTTCAGCCTCGAGCATCAAATCCGTGCCGAAGATACGGATGTCTCCTGTCTGAGACCAATTTAAGGGAGTGCGGCATTTCCGTCCATACAGGGCTTCGAATGGGGACATCTTGAGACTCGACTGATAACTGTTATTGTAAGAGAATTCTGCATAGGGTAGGCTATCCTCCCATTTGGGTCCATAGGTGAGAGCACAGGACCGAAGCATATCTTCTAATATCTGATTTACACGTTATGTCTGCCCATCTGTCTGTGGATGGTATGCCGTACTATGCATTAGCACAGTTCCCAGGGCTTGATGCAGTCGCAGCCAAAATGGTGAAGTGAACAAGGAACCTCTATCTGATGTGATAGACTTGGGTACTCCGTGAAGGCTGACTATCCGGGACAGGTAGAGCTGTGCCAGTTGGTAAGCGTTGAAAGTGGTCTTTACCGGAAGGAAGTGAGCCACTTTCGTAAGTATATCCACGATGACCCAGATAGCATCATGGCCTCTTGTTGACTTGGGTAGTCCAACAATGAAGTCCATGCATATGTCATCCCATTTCCACTGGGGAACTGGTAAAGGTTGCAGTAGCCCAGCGGGTTTCTGGTGTTCGGCCTTGACTCTGTTACAGATGTCACAACAGGCGACATAGTATGATATGTCCCTTCGCATTCCTGGCCACCAAAAGGTTTCTCGCAAATCCTGGTACATTTTTGTTCCTCCCGGATGGATAGAATATGCAATTCATGTGCCTCCCTGAGTATTTGCTGTCTCAAGCTGTCTTGATCAGGCACACATATTCGGTTCTCAACCCATACAGTGCCCTGGTCATCAATTCGGAAGGACTTGGCCTTTCCTTGCGGAATGCGCTCCTTGATCTCTTGTATATCTTTGTCTTATTTCTGAGCTGCCTTAATTTCTTCCATAAGTGTTGGAGTAATTTCCATTGTATCCGGGTTGATTGGGCCGCATAGCACCATATTCAGTTTGGCAAGCTCTTCTCGTAGCCTCGGATGGATTCCCTCCATTAATGCATTTAGGGTACCTTGTTTTCTGCTGAGGGCATCGGCGACCACATTGGCTTTTCCCGGATGATAATTAATTCCAACATCATAGTCCTTGACCAATTCAAGCCACCTTCTCTGTCTGAGATTAAGGTCGGGTTGAGTGAAAATATACTTGAGACTCTTGTGGTCTGTGTATATTTCACATCGCTGTCCAATGAGATAATGCCTCCAAATCTTTAATGCATGAATCACGGCTGCCAATTCCAAATCATGCGTGGGATAGTTCTCTTCATGAGGTCGTAGCTGTTTGGATGCATATGCCACAACCTTTCCTTCTTGCATTAGAACGCAGCCGATTCCACGCCCGGAAGCATCGCAGTATATATCAAAGCTCTTGTGGATGTCTGGAAGAACTAAGACAAAGGCTGTAGTTAGCCTCGTCTTTAATTCCATGAAATTGTTGTCACATTCTTCCGTCCAGGCAAACTTGTGGTTCTTCTTCAGTAATTCTGTCAGTGGCTTGGCTAGTTTTGAGAAGCCTTCAATGAAGCGACGGTAGTAGCCTGCCAATCCCAGAAAGCTACGGACTTCCGTTACTGTGGCTGGTGTCCTCCAGTTTAATACAGCGGTCACTTTGCTGGGGTCGACGGCCACACCCTGTTCTGACAGAACATGTCCCAGAAATCCCACCTCTTTTAGCCAAAATTTGCATTTACTGAATTTGGCATACAAACGATGGGTCCTTAGTCTTTCCAGGACAGTACGGAGATGTTGCTTGTGCTCCTCTTCATCTTTTGAATAGATAAGAATGTCATCGATGAAGACTACCACAAATTTGTCCAAGAAGTCCATGAAGACCTTGTTCATCATGCTCATGAAATAGGCTGGAGCATTTGTCAGACCAAATGACATGACTGTAAATTCATACAGACCATATCTAGTAGTGAAGGCTGTCTTGGGGATATCCTCTTTTCTGATTTTTAACTGATGATACCCTGTTCGAAGGTCAATCTTGGAAAATACTCGGGCCCCGTTCAACTGGTCAAACAAATCATCAATGCGGGGGAGTGGATATTTATTTTTAATAGTGACCTCGTTTAGCTGGCGATAGTCCACGCACATTCGCAGGCTGCCATCCTTCTTCTTGACAAACAGCACGGGTGATCCCCAAGGTGAAGTGCTTGGACGAATATACCCTTTTTGCAATAATTCATCCAACTGTTTCTTTAGTTCCACCAGCTCTGGGGAAGGCATGCGGTGGTACTTCTTGTAGATTGGAGCTGTCTCGGGAACAATGTCAATAGCAAACTCTAGTTCCTGATCAGGTGGCATTCCCGATAACTCTTCTGGGAATACGTCCGGAAATTCACTGACTACTGGAATCAGACTTATGTTTGTAGCTGTGGCTTTGAATGCCATTCCTTTCTTTGACATTGTCCTGCTAGCAGTGAATTGCACTGTTTGGCCTGCCGGGTTGACCAGTGTCACCTTCCTGGTGGCACAGTTGATACACACCTGATGTGGTACCAACCAATCCATCCCCAGTATTATATCCAGTCCAGGGGACTCAATGGCCACCAGAGTAGCTGGAAACTTTACATCATGTATCAAGATTTCCAGATCCTTGTATATCACATTTGTTCTGAGCATGGAGCCAGGGGATTGCACCACCATGATTTTGTCCAAAAGAGAAGGAGAAAATTTGTGCAAGGTGCAAAACTCCGCGAAATAAACGAATGAGAAGCCACAAAATCAAATAAAATTATTGCAGGTATGTTGTTAACAGAAAACATACCAAGGACTACATCTGGTGCTTCACGGGCTTCTTCAGCGGAGATATGATGGACTTGGCCGCGGTAGAAGTTCGGATTGGGGCGGCGTCTAACATGGTTGACTTGTGGCTTGTAGTCGGATGGTGGCTTCCCATTTCTGGTGGGGCACTGCTTGGAGTAATGCCCGCTCTGGCCACAAGTAAAGCATGTGTTGTTGCGACGGCAATCTTCCAGCACTGGCTGTTTGCCGAAGGTCTTGTCCTGGCTGACGGGCTTATTATTGTTGTTGCCATTGTTCCAGGCAGGCTTGTATTCAGACGGTCCTGGTTGCCAAATGCGTGGCTTTTGCGCAAACTGCTCACGGTTGTCCTTCTTGGGTTCAAACTTCCGCTTGCGATCATCATATCCTGACTTATGCTCTCGTTTAGCTATGAAAGCCTTGTTCACCAAAGTCTAGAAGTCGGGAAAGTCCAGCATACAGAGCTGACAGCGGAGGGTATGATTCAGCCCTCCTAGGAATCGGTCAATCTTCCTTTCTTCTGTGGACACGTCGTGGGTAGAGTACCGTGCCAGATTATTAAATTTGTTCAGATACTCACCCACTGACATATTCCCTTGAGTAAGGGCCAAGAATTCCCTCTGCTTCACCTTCATTATGCCGGTAGGAATATGATACTTGCGGAATACCTCTTTGAATTTTTCCCAAGAAATATCTTCTCCAGAGGGCCACATTATTTTTGTGTTGTCCCACCATATAGCTGCTGGTCCCTCCAGGTAGTGAGTAACAAAAGGAACCTTGTCTGACTCGTCACAGCGGGCTATGTCCAACTTCTTTTCCATCGTCCTCAGCCAGTCATCAGCTTCCATCGGATCCACAGCCTGACCAAAACTGGGTGGCTTGGTGCGCTGAAAATCAGACAACTTAGAATGTGTCCCATTGTGGTTGTTCTGACCCACCATAGTCTGCATACTTTTCATAAATTCCATGAGATCTTGATTTCTTTTCTCTTCAAACATTCTCATAATCTGATCAGTAGTCGGTGACTGTGGTGGTGGAGGTGGTAAATCTTCTGGTGACTGTCCTGCTTGTCTGGCGGATCGACGAACTGGAGTTCCATCGCCGCCTTGATTACTACACCTCTTCATCCTAAATTTGTTCCCATTGCAAAATACCGAATCGATGAGCAACATCCATAAGGGAAAGCATGATAGTGTGACACCAGAAAAGAAACCAAATAAAAAGAGAAATTAAAGAAAACGGCATAATTATACAAGGCAACCCAACATCATACATGACAAGCTAGTAGGGGGATTATCATGGCTGGACTGCTCATACGGCAGTTGACATATGCATAGATGCTATGATGCATGCACTGAAACTCAAGCCTCCACTCTAGTGGCGCGGGTGGCATGAACACTGGCACACTGAAGACTCCTCGTTATCTGATCCGGTCTCGAAATCTGAGCTGATGACGTGGATCTCGGCCTCCGGATCAAAGGAAACACGGCGACGCTGACGAGAAGGTTCTCCCTCTGAAGGAGAAGAAGCACGACGCCGCAGCATCGGAGCAGCTGGGGTAGCTAGGAGTGAGGCCCACTCTGCCGGGGTCTCACGTCGGTTACCAAACGAAAAGCCTGGCGGTCCGAACGAGCTAGAAGGAGTCTCAGAAGGTGGAACGGGTGGAGTATACACGGGTGAAAACGGAGGTGGAGGAGGAGACTGTGCTGCCGCAACAGCTGCAAGTGCCTCTCGGGCATGAGTCAGCTCCTCAGCTAGAGAAGTGATCATACGGTAACTGGCGTTCAGATAACGAGATAAAACACTAGTGGCACGATCACTCGCCGGATCAACAGGTGCAAAAAGGACTCGCCCTGTCGCAGGCGACAGGGTGGGATAGTGAAAAAACCTGGATGAGTCTGCATCTCGACCTCGTGGAAGCGCAAGTCAGTAAGAGCCTCCATCGCAGCAAACTGGATCGCCAATTCCGGAGTAGAAGCAGTTCCGCCCTTGATAGAACGGGTGGCTTCGCCGTTGGGATACAGCCGAAGCTAGACATTACGAAGCAGTACTGGAAAAGTGAACGGTGCCGGCTCATGGTTGTAGTGGTATGGAACTGGTGCCATCTACACTCATCAAACCAGCGGGTAGCACAATAAAAACTATATGCATGCCATGCAGCAATCAGATGCAACAAGCAAGACACATCAAGACTCTAAACTAATCGCGGTTCTAGCGCAGGGTTAACTAGGGGTGTCCTACGGTCAGCGCGGCTCTGATACCAAGCGTTGTGGCACCCCGGCTCAGAGGACCGGTTTACCCAGTATTTCCAACCCAGAGATCACGTCTTCTGGAAACACACAACAACTTGGAACAGAACAGAACTGAACTTTATTAATATATAACACGAGTACAAGCTCATAATTTACATCGATAGCAAGGCCAGAAGCACATCCTGTGCCGAGACAATATCTACATTATTTATGGAACATAGCAGGGCCTCGATACTACAAGGTAGAACTACGGCGTAGCGGAACATAGGGCGGAAAACTCCATCCACAGGGACACTGCTGTGGACACGGCCTAGTTAGCGTAGCACGAACCTTCGGGACCTCCGTCCTCGGCTTCTCCTGCATCTGGCATGATACGCCAGGTGAGTACTTGGAATGTACTCGCAAGCTCAAGGCAACCAAAACAATGCAGCAAACAATAGCATGGCAAGGGTCATATTAAGTGCTTAAGTGCTCACTGTTACCAACTTACTCTCGTCTGGGTTGTCCCACAACCCTCGGAACGCTAATAATCCGCTGAGCACTCCTGAACATATGACCAGTTCTTCCATCATTATTATCATGGTTACGGTTGACCTTTCAGTGGCCTAGTACGGACTATCCAATACCGTGGACGCGGCTATTCGAATAGATTCATACACTCTGCAGAGGTTGCGCACTTTACCCACACCATGGAGCTCCTGGCCTCGTGCTCCCATTCGGGTGGACCGGTGCTGCTCCAACGAAACCTGCCTGGCCCGTGACCCCTCTATCGTACCACCGACAATCATACCCTCCCAGGGTCATGTCCTGGGTGGCCCCTGTGTCACCCCGTGACACCTGCCACCGTCGTGGCCACTAACTGTCCCAAACAGGGACGCTGGCAAAATAACTCAACTGGGCTGACAGGATTATCGTCGTCTACCTGATCAGGGCAGCACACACGCATAACCCTCCCTGGTGTGGTGGTACCGATAAAAGAGCACAAAGCCAGACCAAGTCAAGGCCGTCCCATACCGGCAAATGTGGCTGCACGGATAAGTCCGGATAGGTGACACTAGATCAACCAATTAGCTCTAGTGTTGACAGGCATTTATCAAGCATGAATTTTTAATTGAAAATAATTTAACATGGCAGTAGCTATGCATCCAATTAATTTACTATGAATTATCACATATTAAAATAATGCATATAATTCAATTAAATAACCAACACTATTGAAATGCTTCTTGCAATGGATGACATGGCTTGCCTTGCTCTGTTGGGTTGTCCACAAACTCCTGGGCTTCAAATCCAAAAGTATTTCCTTATGAAAATATTTTAAAAGTGCAAAGGAAAATGTCACATAATACTGTTCTATGCACCAGAAATTCTGTGAGCATGGGAAAAATACCAAATTTTTCCAGAAAATAGAGGAGATCAAGACAAACCCAGAGCAAAAAGAATCAATTGATTTGGACTTATGGATAAAAAGTTATGGACGGTCAAAGTTTCTGGTCAAATCTGGATTAAAATCAGAAAATAGAAAATCCAGCAGAGGGCCACGTCGAAGGCGTACTTTGCCAGGGCGCCTCCACTTACCGCTTCGGCGTGCCACTGACGAGTAGGCCCCACTGCCAGATTTAAAAGGGGTAGGAGGGAAACAGAGAACGGCGGGGCTCCGGCGACGGTCGCCAGCGATACAAACGGCGGTGAGGTCCGGTGACTACAGGGATGGAACGAGCACTCTGAGACGAACACACACGTACCAGTAGCTTCGCGGGAGATGGCCGGACGATGTCAGCACCTTCCTCTCCGGCGGCGGCGGCGCTCGGGTGTCATCGGAGACGGCGATTCCGGCAAAGATTTGGTCGAGCAAGAGGTCGGGCGTGGTCAGGAGAGTGAGGTGAGCTCGCGGGTGCAGTTGGTTGAGGCTGGAGGGAGGCGAATCGGCTAGGGGGTGGAGCTCGGGTGGCGGCGGTTCTCCGGCGAGATGCGAGGCCAGAGGGCCTCTCGGCCATGGCTCGTTGCTCGGAGGGCCGATTGGGAGGTGGAGGAGTGGGGTGAGGAGCTCGGGAGGCTGGCTGTGCCCTTTTATAGGCGGGGGTGACCTCTCTGGAAGCGGCGGAGCTCAGGTCACGTCGCCGGCGCCAGGACGTTGCGCTGGCTGGCGTGGAGCGGGCGACGGGATAGGAGAGAGCAGGAGGAGTTAATGCACTCGCTGGCGGCACGCGGAGGAAGACGACGAGCGGCAGAGCCACTGTGGCCGCACGGGCACCACAGTGCCCGCATGCGTGGCGGCCGGCGAGAGCTTCTCCGGCGAGGGGAACGATCTAGGGCGGCCAGGTGGACGGAGAGGAGCTAGTCGGCGCACGGGGACAAGGTACGGCGACGCGGGGCAGCCGGATGCGTCTCGTCAGACACGGGCGTGGTGCAGAGCGCATGTTTTGGCATGCCAGTGCCGTGCTCACCACGGGCATTGGCACTTGGGGGACACGCAAGCCTGGCGCACCTTGTCTAGCATGTTCTCCTTTGATCGCTTAGCCTCTCCGTGCCTCTGGTTCATCTAGATGCACTCTGGTTCGAAGTGTAGCTTCAGCTACAGTTCTGACAGAAAACTTGAGAGGGATCTAGAGGAGAGGTGAGCTGGAGATGGAGCCAAGGGAGATGTCTGGGATGATCTATCTTGGAAGGACTCCAAGCTGACCAAGTTTGAGAGAATTTCATCAAAGTTTGAATAGGGTTCATGTACAACTGCTGTTACTGGAACAGAAGCAAGATGAGCTTGTAGCACTCATCTGGTTGATTGGGATTTGGTGTGGGAGGGTTATTTGGTGGATAGATGCTGTCATAAAAATTTCAGCTCAATTGGATACCTCTAGATGGTACTTCCTTCACAGAGGTTCCATTTGAGCAGAAACTTGTCAGAATATTGCTGATGAAAATTTGTACTGGACAAGATGATATTTTTGGATATTGTGGAAAGAGAGGTTCCCTAATATCTCAGGAAATTATTTGAGAGTTTTCTGAGTTGGGAAAATATGAGTTGCTTCACAAATGACCAGTACTGTCCAGAAGATAAATGGAGTTTTCTGGACAAAATTTTATACTGGACCATGAGATGTTTTTGAAGATTGTGGGAGTAGATAATGACAAGAAGGTGTGGTATTAATTTGGGATTTTTCTGATCATCAGAACTATAGGTTGCTTTGTAACCCATAGTGATGACAGATTTTCCCAAAGGAAGGAAATGAATATTTGAGAAAGATTGAGAATTCGAATTTGATCCAGAAGGTGGGTGGCAAGATGATGAGGGCTTTGGATCATTGAGAAAAATTCATAAGTCCAAAGTCAACTGAAAAGGTTCAAAAACCATCCAAATTGCAAATGAAACCAGAAAGATTTTGAAAAGAAAAAGTTGCCAAAAACCAAGGTGTCACACCTTTTCGTTTTGCTGTGATGGTTATAATGGGTGAAGCGGTGGAGTCCAGTAGATGATGGCGAGGAGGCAGCAGATGGGTGCCACCCGCTCGTCGAGCGTTGTCGACGAGGAGGGCAGGGGCAACGCAACCCGATGCTGCAACCATGGGGCCGCGCGCTGCAACCGTGCCTGCCGAAGCAGCGACGCGTCCATGGCTAGGGGATGCAAGACGAGGCGGCCATGGCGGGGACGCGAACGGCGACGGTGAGGTTGCAAGCAGACCAACAACGACGAGGCGCGCGTCCATGGCTAGGAGCGGGGCAGTCGACGGCGACGCTCGTCGACACGTGTTCTGAGAGAAAGACGACACGAGGGGAAGTGGATGAAACATAAGGGCTCAATCTGAATGGTTGGTGAAAAATGCATCGGGCATTTGGGATGTGGTGTGGGTATGGGAACAGTTTGAAACCCGAGGTGCGGGTATGGGTACAGGTATGGGTGAAAAATAATGAGATGGGTGCGGGTTTGGGCGACCTGTTGGGGATATTTCCCGGCGTGTAGACCCGGCAGGACGATGACCTGGCCATAGCACTACTAGAAAAAGGGCTATCCCTAATATCAACATTAGTGGCGCACTATAGATGTGGTGCGCCACTGCTATATAGCAATGGCGCACCAGTTGTAGGTGCTCCATTGCTATTTTTTTACTAATGGCGCACCAAAGAAGGAGTGCGCCATTGCTATTTTTTTCCTGGATCCACCCCCCTCCCCAGGCTTACCAGTGGCGCACTATTGCCAGGTGCGCCACTGCTATTTTAGGTAACAGTGGCGCACCGACGCAAAGTGCGCCATTGCTATCTATACGTATGGCGCACCCCTACCAGTGCGCCATTGCTATCACCCCTTATCCCCTCCCTCTCGTCGCGTTCTCTCCCCTCCCCTTCCTCCTGACACACCCACCCACCTCCCTCGACTTCGATCTAGATCGGGAAGCCCCGGCCGCCCGCCTCTTCCTCTCCCTCCCGACCACGGCGAGCCCCCTTCCCCCCTCGCCGGAGCCTGATCTCGCACTGCTCACACCCTAGATCCCGCCGACCGGAGCTTCGGACGCCATGCCGGCAGCGCTGCTCACCGGCGACCTCGACCACGCCGCTCCGGCAAGGTAAACCCCGCGCCGCGCCCTCTCTCCTCTCCTCCCTTCCTCTCCCTATCTCTAATGTCCTCCCTTCCTCTCCCTTCATCTCCTGCTGCTCGCCCGCCTCCAGCAACGCTAGGGTTTCAGGCGCGGGTCGCCTCGGTCACCGGCGCGGCTCCGGCGACTCCAGCATGGGCGGACACCGGCCCTTCTGTGGCGCGCGTTGGACTAATGCGGCTGCCGGCGGCAAGCGGTGGCATCCGGGGGAATCGCGCGCGGCCGCCTTGCCGAGGAGCCCAAGGCCAGGTGGAAGAACCACCCCCACGTACGCCCCCTCCCTCTCGATTTCACTCCCCGCCTTCCCTAACCTGTTGTTGTTCCTGATCTGTTCCATTGCCGCCACTGTTGTATACATACCAAGGTTGAACGGACATGGGTAATAATCAACAAAAGGTTCATCTCCTCTTATGTTAGGCAAGAAACACAAATTTATGTAGATAAACTGCTCTGAATCTGTTAGCCCACGTACTCTGATTTTTTTTTTGATAGGCAAGCAATCCAAATCTCTGTAGATAAACTGCTCGGAATCCTGCTAGCTCATACTCTGAATTTTCTGTAGGCAAGCTCATGTGTTGTAGAAAAGCCACCGCTCCCCGGCCTTCTTGCCTGCTCGCCTGCTCCCCGGCCTGCTAGCTGCTCTGTCTCCTCACGAGGGCGACACAGCCGCCTCCCCGGCATCTTCTCTGGCCTCCGCCACGGCCGCCGGCGCCGGCCTACTGCTGCTCCGCGCCATCGATGCCGTAAGTACCAATGCATGGAAGCACGGTCGCCTGTTTCCTGCTGTGCATGAGACATTGATGATTGACCCTTAGCACAACATACTTGTCCCCGACTCAATCTAGTGAATTGTCTGAACCATGTAAATTTTGCAGCTGCGAATTATTGCTTTGGGAATGATAGCAAAATGCATTACTTGTAGATGAGTGAATTGTTATTGCCAATAGGTTGTTTGGATATCTACTGAGTTTGCGTGTGCAAAACATCTAAATGCTGTAAGTTTTTTGTTGCATGCCATCCTGCAGACACCCGAAGCACTGCGATCACGGACACCACTCCTGACTCGACCTTCACATCCTCCATGCCCACCATGAGCCAGCAAAATCAATCATGAGGCAAGCTCTCTGCCTGATCTTGTTGTCTGTTTTATGCAATGAGTCAGATTTTACCCATGATAAATTGATGTCCGGATTAGCATGTATGTATGGAGCTGTGCTGGTCGATTTATTTCCTGATGCTTGCTAGTTGCTATTTGTGAGAGAGATTGAGATAGAGGTCTTGCTGTGAGAGTTTGTTTCTGTGCTGCTCTGAGAGAGATTCAGATATAGTCCAGGATGTGAGAGAGATTAGTGTAGAGAACAGAGGAGAAATAGGATAGGTGTGTGTGTTATTTGCACAGATAAGATGGTTCTATTGCTCTATATATATTTTATCATTTTACTTGTGTTGAAGTGAAATATTATACATATCCCTACATACTGTTGACTAGAATGTAAACTTTTCATAATTTACTGTTCTTTGTTTCAATAGGACATTTATTTCAACTGTCTTATTGAAGATCTGGTATAGTCAAATATACCATGTGACTCATGCTCTAATCAACCACGATAGATATTCAACCAACCAACTCATTGTTAATATTCATATTTGATTTCTATCTGTGTGATTCTAAGACGTCCATATGTGTTCTTTTTTGCATGATTTTCAAATATATTTCTTCTTGCTCCTAAAATGTGCATTTTGACTAAAAAATGCAATGTTGTTGTGTATTGTTCCTTGTTTTTGTCATCTTATTGCTGGTGAGCTAATTATTGTCATTTTAAATAAAGGTTTGACAGCATGTTTTTCCCATAATTCATTCCTCATGTAGATTTGTTCTCACAATATGTCTTCTGATATTCTTTTGCAGGTAATTGAGATAGAACATAAGATACTACACTGAGTTTGGTTTAGAAGGGTTACTACACTTGAGATGGAACACATTTCTCAAGACAGCGTCTGCACTACTTCAACAACGTCTGCACTACTTCTAATATTGTTTTTCAGTAGCTTTTTTCTGCACCTTTTTCTTTCAGTTCTTAGTGCTGCTGCCCCATGAACACATTTTTTTAATTTGACTGTACATTCAAATGAAACCTTTGTTAAGTATACACTCCAAAATTCAGTTAACAGTAGCCTAACTGAATTTTCTGTTTCTGAATTTATAAACTCACTTTATATTCAGTTTATAAATTAACAGTAGCTCCAAAATTAAGTATCATTCGCATGGATCAACTGTTATTTTATTTTGTGGAGGATAAAGTTCAGATCATGAATAATGGCATCACAAAGGGCATATGGGTGGTAATGGGCAAAAATCACTCACATGAAGGCTCATAGATGAATTCATATCTTAGGCTGCAACCAGCTCATGGAGCAGATGGCAAGAGTGCAGGAAACATACAAGATTTCTAAGTTTAGAAATAGAAGAGCTTACACTCTAGCATACCATTACAAGTGAACTTGGCACAATTACACATGTCCTGAACCTCATAGAATCTGACACTAGCAAGTCTTCCTTCATTGACATGCAAGTACTACTTTTACATTGTCATGACAGGAACAATTAATGATAAATACTCATCGAAAGTGGGCTCCTATCAAAATTCGTTTCCATTATAATCTTACTCATACAATATTCACACCATGTAATTCTGGAAATATATGCTCATATCTAGTTCTGCATCAAAAATGACAATATTGACATGTTATAAATAGTTTGTTTGTCTTTCTGTTTATTTTGTTACATTTTGCAGGGATAAAGTGAAGAAAAAGAAGAAAAGATTACTAGAAGATTAGTTTTAGGATTTTCTTTTATTTCCTTGCAATTTCCCTTTTATTGGATACTTGTAAAGACATTGTAATATTCTTACTATAATAAAAATTATGATTCTATTTCATTTTTTCTTTTTAAATTATTTTTCCTTATAGGTTGTTTTCTGTAAATTTGGATTTTTTTTTGTTTTCCAAATACATTAGTAGTGGCGCATTTCAGCCCTTATTAGTGGCGCACCTTCCTTTATTACTAGTGGCGCACCTATAAGGCTATTAGTGGCGCACCTGGAGGGAATACCAGTGGATCACCTAAGGGTTAGTAATGGCGCACCATGTGGTGCGCCACTGGTATTTGGATTACCAATGGCGCACCAAAGGTGCGCCATTACTAACAATTACTAGTGGCGTGTTAATAGTGGCGCACCTATAGTGCGCCATTAATAGGAAAAATGGGTGCGCCACTAATAGGAAAAATGGGTGCGCCACTAATGATGACCCTGCCATAGAGCTGAAGGGCTCAGCGGGTTATCTCACTGCAGGGCTAAGAAGATACTCGATGGGCTGTCTTGACGGAGGCCCGGTAAGAAAGGCCGGCTCAGGCTACGGGCCGGCTCAAGAAGACGAACGGCTTCAAGGTTGTCTTGGAGAATAAGTAGGAAAGAGTAGGAGACGAGTCAGGATTATGACCCGGACTCTCATGTAAATTTAGGGTTCCACCTGTATATATAAAGGGGAGCACCTAGGCAAAAAAGACTAAGTTGCAATCCCTCGAAAGCTAGGTTAGCGAATCTACATCCTTGTAATCAAGATCCACAACAATATAATCAAGTAGGACATAGGCTTTTACCTCGACCGTGAGGGGCCGAACCTGGGTAATCCCGTGTCTTCTCGTTCCCGATCAACCCCGCTAAGATTCCACCCTTGTGCGATGGCCTCATCTCCAAGTCCTTTCACAAAGGCATCTGCCGTGTCAAAACCATGATAGTTGGCGCCCACTGTGGGGCCTACGCACGATGGAGTTGAGTTCTTAGCAGGATCTCTCCCAGGGCTCGAGAAATACGCGGTTGGCTTGATGATGAAGAGCCGCCGCGGGAAGTTCTACATCGACGATTCATACTGGGTCCCCGACGCCGACTCAATTGAGTACGGATACCGGATCCCCTTTGGCAAGATCCACACCTTCATCGGCGTGGTCGGCGAGTCGGCCGCCGGGTTGGAGAACATCACTGGCGTCGAGTCGGCGCACCGCACTGGTCCGAGCCAGGCAAGACCCGGCCCGCCTCAAGCCGGCCGGAACCATGTCTTCGTAGGGTTCACCCAAGGGGTGGCCTTGTCGGAGAACTCCCTGTCTGGAGATGATACGCTCGTTCAATCTGACGGCGAGTCCTCGACGGGAGAAACCAAGTCGATCCGTCCCCTATGCGATGGAAGGCTGGGGTATACTGATGAAGTCTTTCCAGAAATCCCTGAGCCGCCTCGTTTTGCAGCGGTGTACATGGCGGGTAGGCAAGATCCAGTGCATGATCCAGCCGATCCAGCGGCTAGACAGAACCTCACCCTTGCCGGCTCAGGAGGAGCCAGCGTGACGGCCATCGGTTCTCAGAAAACAAGGGTACAGGCGCTCGCGGACTTGATGAATATGCTGACAGCCCTGTTGGCCGAGCCGATTACTGTGGAGAACGCAGCGGCGCGCAACACGGAGATCATGAAGTGCCACGAGCAGATGGCCAAGATCCAAGAGGACATCAATACTGAGAACGCCCGTTTTGCAGAGGCGCGGGCCCGGCTCACCGAGGAAAGACGGCGCCTTGATGAGGAGGCTCATTATTTGAGCCGCCGGCAGGCCGAGTCTGAGCTCGTCCACCGGAGGCGTCATCAAAGCCGGCTTCCAGCTAACATTGAGCCGACTCAGCTGTTCACCACACCAGTCAATCCGCTAGTTCCAATGAACCCGGGGGCTGGAGTGGTCCCCCAGGGAGGGCCGCCTTTGCAACAGCCAGTTCAGCAGAGGGAGCCGGCCCAGCATCATACGCCAGATCAGCAACAGCAGCCGCCGTCTCACCGGTTCCAGACCCCGATTGGACACTACTCCAACCCGGTCGATAACGTGTTGGTTGCGACCCACAACTTGGCGGCAATTCCGATCGAGGGAGATTGTCCGGTCCAAACAGAGGCCAGGAACGCGATTGCGATGCTCAAGACAGCAGTAGTACAGCAAGCCAACTACTCTCATAGCCAGCATCGGCTTCACTCGACCCCTCACCAGAGCCGCACCACGAGCCAGCGTCCAGAGTCGCTGGCGGTTTCCAGCAGCGCACACCGCAGAAGGGCCGCCCAACCACTGGCGGATCAGCACCAGCCCAGAATCCCGAGTGCGCAGGACATTGTGGACACCGCTCGGGCTCTACGAGCGTTGGAGGAAAACGCGCGTGCAGTGTATAACCCACCGCCGAACATCAACCCACCGACAGCACACGACCCGCCCACCGCAACCCAGACAACTGGCCGGCTTGGGAGCTTATCAAGCCGCATGATTGGAACTCCTTGTTTAGTCCCGGCGCTGCGAGATGCGCGTATGCCACCAGATTTCAAAGGTCCTCGCAAAGTTCCTAATTATACAACGAATCTGGAACCAACCGAGTGGATCAAGAGTTACGAGGTGGCAATGGACTTGTTGGGCGCAAGTGAGGCAGTGTGTGCATGTTATCTACCTCTCATGCTGGAAGGCCCTGCACGCACTTGGTTGAAAAACCTATCGGTGAATTCTATCAACACATGGCAGGAACTGAAGGAGCGCTTCATCAAGAATTTCCAGGGAACCTATAAAAGGCCAACTACAATTGTTGATCTTGAACGTTGTGTTCAGAGGGAGGATGAGTCGGCACATCATTGGGCTCGCCGGGTTGCGGAAGTCATACACAGTTCAGATAGCATCTCGGCTGCACAGGCGGTGCTCGTTCTGGAACGAACATGCAAGTTTCAGCCGCTGGTCCAGAAATTAGGACGACTCAAGAGAAAGGTCCAAGATATGGGCAATCTCATGGATGTCTTAACCCGGTATGCTGAGTCAGATAATACAAAGGATCCGCCATCTGATGAGGACAAATCCGGTAAGAGCAAGAAAAACGGTGGCAAGGGACCCAGCAGAACAATGGCAATGGGCAAAACAACAACGGTGGTAAGCGCAAAGGTTATGAAAGTGGCTCCGATCTGGTGGCAAATACAAATGCAGGTAACAAAAATCAGCGTCAGAACGATGGTTCTAGGAGGCAGTCCTCCGATAATCGCCCTCTCAGCTTCGAGGAAGCTCTCAAGGGTCCATGTCCAAAACATAGTTACAATGGTAAGCCGTCCAACCACTCTTGGGAAAATTGCTACATCATGCAAGAGTTTTCCAGACGGGTCTTCCAGAATCATCATAACGGGGGTGGCAACAGTGGACAACCCGGCAATCAGGGATCCGGCTTCCAGGGAGCCGGCTCACAAGGGCCTTTGCAGGCCCCGGGTTCTAAGGGAACAACGGGCAGAACACCGGGTTTCAGGGGGCTGGTAATACTGGAGGCAGCAATCAGCGAAACAACCAGGGAAATCAGCATCAGGCCGGTCAGTAAGGATTCCAGAGTAATCCGAAGCAGCTGAATAGTGGACAGTATCATGTCTTCACCACTAGTACCTGCAAGTGGGATAGGAAGGTGCAGCAGCGAGCCGTCAACTTGGTTGAGCCGGCAGCCCCGTACTATCTCAATTGGTCAGAACAGCCAGTCATGTGGAGTAGGGCGGACCATCCAGTACTCCTTGATCACCCTGGTCATCTGGCATTGGTAGTGGCACCTCAAGTCGGCGGTTACAAATTAACAAAAGTTCTCATGGATGGCGGTAGCAGCATCAACATATTGTATTATGATACTTTCAGACGGATAAATCTGTCAGATAAGTAGTTGACTCCGTCCTCAATAGTGTTTCATGGCATCATCCCTGGCAAGTCGGCTTATCCCGTGGGCAGAATATCCCTGGAAGTAGTCTTCGGCTCAGAGGATAACTACCATTCTGAATTTCTGTCCTTTGAGGTGGTCAAGTTTAAAAGCCCATACCATGCCTTATTCGGCCAGCCGGCTTATGCACGGTTCATGGCGCGGTCGTGCTATGTTTACTTGAAAATGAAGATGCCAGGACCAAGAGGAACCATCATAGTTGAAGGCAATCGGAAAATTGCACTCGAATGCGAGGAAGGAGATGCAGCATATGTCGAGACGGCTTGCGCTGCGGAAGAATTGCGGTATTATAAGGACAATGTTGACCCGTCGGATAGGACCTCCCTGAAGAAGCCCACGACGGAGTCAGACCCTCTTCTCAAATTTAAGTCGACCAGGGACACCAAGCAAGTTGATTTCACCCCAGGCAATTCTTCTGAACAGTTCACCGTCGGGGCGAATATGGATCCCAAATAGGAAAGCGCGCTCATCGAGTTCATCCGTGAGAACCGGGACATCTTCGCATGGAAACCTTCTGACATGCCAGGTGTACCGAGAGAACTCGCTGAGCACTCCCTCAATGTGGATCCAAAGTTTAAGCCAGTTCGCCAATATCTCCATCGCTTTAATGAAGAAAGGCGGAAAGCTATTGGTGAGAAAGTGGCCCGGGTCCTAGCTACTGGGTTCATTATCGAAGTCTTGCATCCTGAGTGGCTAGCCAACCCAGTGCTTGTTCTGAAGAAAAACAGGACTTGGCGGATGTGTGTCGACTACACAGACCTAAATAAGGCTTGTCCTAGTGACCCCTTTACTTTGCCCCGTATTGACCAGATAATCGATGCTACGGCAGGTTGTGAGTGTTTATGCTTCCTGGATGCTTACTCTGGTTATCATCAAATCAAAATGAAGCAGGAGGACCAGGAAAAAATGGCTTTCATCACACCCTTTGGAGCCTTCTGTTATACAACCATGCCGTTTGGTCTGAAGTGTGCACAGGCGACTTACCAGTGCTGTGTCCAAAGCTGTTTTCACAAACAGATCATGCAGAATGTTCATGCATATGTTGACAATATTGTGGTTAAATCTCGGAAGAAAGAAACCCCGTTGGAGGATCTCAAGGAAACATTTGACAATCTCCATGTTTACCAGACGAAACTTAACCCGGAGAAGTGTGTCTTTGGTGTCCCTGCTGGAAAGCTTTTAGGATTTCTTGTTTCCGAGCATGGCATTGAAGCTAACCCGGAAAAGATCAAGGCAATCACGACCCTGGCTAAGCCGGCAAATCTTAATGATGTGCAGAAGCTGGCTGGGCGGGTTGTGGCACTAAGCCGGTTCATAAGACGGCTTGGGGAGAAGGCAATCCCGTTATATCAATTGCTCAGGAAATCAGATGACTTTGTTTGGAGCAATGCTGCAGATCAGGCTTTTGAGGCCCTCAAGAAGCAGCTGTCTGAGCCGTCGGTCCTTGCTGCCCCTCATGAGAAGGAACCAATGTTGTTATATATTGCTGCCAACAACAAGGCTGTAAGCGTTGTGGTCGTTGTAGAGCGCAAGGAGGACGGCAAGGAATATCCAGTTCAGCACCATGTGTATTATATCAGTGAGGTATTAACAGAGTCCAAACAGCGATATCCACATTGGCAGAAGCTGGTCTACGGAGTGTTCATGGCTAGCCGCAAACTGAAGCATTACTTCCACGAGCATCCAATCACTGTGGTCAGCTCAGCGCCCCTTGGGGACATAATCCAGAACAGGGAAGCCATAGGTCGGGTTGCTAAATGGGCCATCGAGCTCGGTCCACATCATCTCAAATATGTGCCCCTCACAACAATCAAATCTCAAGCGTTGGTGGATTTCATTAATGATTGGACAGAGTTACAGGCTCCCGAAGAGAAGCCCGACACAACATATTGGTCCATACATTTTGACGGCTCAAGACAGCTCGAAGGCTAGGGGGCTGGAGTGGTGATCACTTCCCCACAAGGAGATAAGTTATGTTATGTTTTAAGACTTATGTTCCCTTGCACTAACAATACAGTAGAATATGAGTCATTGCTTCATGGACTTCGGATGGCCAAGGAAATGAACCTGAGCCGGGTCAGGTGTTTGGGCGACTCAGATTTGGTGGCCCAACAGGTTTCTGGTACATGGGATTCTAAGGATCCCCTTATTGTGGCTTATCGGCACGCGGTCACCAACATTGTTGGACACTTCAAGGGTTATCAGGTTGATCACATTGATCGCCGGCAGAACGAGGCAGCAGATGCACTCTCTCGCTTGGGTTCTCAGCGTAAGCCGGTGCCACCCAATGTTTTTCTAGACGTGTTGCATAACCCGTCTGTCAAGTTGCCAACAGAAGAAGATTTGGCTATTCTTGACCCGGAGGCGGCTCTAGTGGCTGCTGTCCATGCTATACTTGACTGGACAGTTCCTTACTTGACTTATCTAAGCCGGGGAGAACTACCAGCGGAGGAAATCCTCAGATTATCAGACGATCTAAGTCTATGACTATCATCAATGGCGAATTGCACCGGCGAAGCGTCACTGGTGTTTTTCAGCGATGTGTTTCGCTTGAAGAAGGCCATGAAATTCTCAATGAGATCCATTCTGGTGATTGTGGTCACCATGCCGGCTCAAGATCACTTGTCGCAAAAGCTTTCCGGCACGGGTTTTACTGGCTCACAGCTCACGCCGATGCGGAGGATATTGTGCGCAAATGTGATGGTTGCCAGAAGTATGCCCGCCAGGCCCATGTGCCGGCTCAAGAACTGTGGATGATCCCGATAACTTGGCCTTTTGCAGTCTGGGGGCTTGACATGGTTGGACCCTTTGGTGGCTGTGGATAAGTTTACCAAGTGGGTCGAAGCAGATCCGGTCAGCCGTTGTGACGCTGCTACAGCCGTCAAGTTTCTGAAAAAGTTGATATTTCGCTTTGGCTATCCGCACAGTATCATCACAGATAATGGAACCAATCTTTCCAAAGGAGTCATGAAATAGTTCTGTCAACAAGAGCACATCCGGCTTGATCTCGCTTCGGTTGCGCATCCTCAGTCCAACGGGCAGGCAGAAAGAGCCAACCAGGAACTACTACGTGGTATCAAACCCCAGCTCATGGTGCCTTTGCAACGCACGCCGGGTTGTTGGGAAGAAGAATTACCTGTGGTACTTTGGAGCATACGGACTACCCCCAACCGGTCAACAGGCTATACGCCGTTTTTCCTGGTCTATGGTGCAGAGGCTGTACTCCCAAGCGATATTCGTCATGACTCCCCTCGCGTGGTGGCTTATGTGGAATCTGATAATGAGCAAGCTCGACAAGACGCTCTTGATGCTCTGGAAGAAGAACGCGAACTTGCCGCGTCCAGATCAGCAATTTATCAACAGGACCTACGTCGCTATCACAGCCGTAGAGTTCGAAGCCGTACTTTTCAGGAAGGTGATTTAGTGCTTCGTCTGATACAAGACCAGACAGGCATGCATAAGTTATCACCTCCTTGCGAAGGACCCTTTGTGGTCAGCAAGAATCTAAACAATGGGTCGTATTACCTGGTTGATATACGTGAGGCGGATAAGTCACGAACCTCTGAAGAGGAAACAAACCGGCCTTGGAACATTGCCCATCTCCGGCCATACTACACCTAAGTCACAGACTGGGTTACATCTTTGTACATACTTCTATTGTGTATACATATTTTTTGATCAATGAAATAAAGACCGACAGCTCTGTATAAGAGAGTTTGTCGTTTCGCCTCGAAATTGTGTGTTGAGTCCTTATTGATTGATCATTGGTTACTTTGGGGCTTCCAACTCATTGAGTTTAGCTTACAAAACCCTTTAACCCAGCGAAAAGCCAAAAAGTTGGTTAAACCTGCCTGTTAGCAAGATGCTGCTCCAAAAAGGTGACCCGGCGTACGCCTGATGAGTCAATCACCAAGGTGACCCTGAATTCATCAGAGTTAAAACGTCCGATTGGTCGCGTGAGAGCCGGCTTTCAGAAAGCGAGGATAAACCAACAGGCCAAAGTGCCAGCTTCATTAAAGCTATTCAGACTTGAGCTTTATAAGCCGGTCTTTCATATTGTGTTTTAAAAACCGGCTTATTACAGTTATGTTCTCCTTTTGCATTCTTGCATCTCTGCATGCATACATTCATGCCTGGCATCTACCTTAGTTAAGATTGATTTGTTATTACAAGTACTAACATGATATTCCTCAATCAAAACTATTGCTATCTGCAGTTGTTATTGTTTGTACAGAATCACTCTTGTTGCAAAAACCGGCTCTAGAGGTTGAAAAGAGGATTCACTGACAAAACGCCTGTATAATTGCACAGGCAAGGCATCCACAAAAATGTTTGTACACGCAACAGCAGTATAGTGCACGATGGCACTGGCATCAGTAACAGTTTTGAATGCTAAGTTATTACAAGTCACCCATCGGGCTGCAGACTTAAATAGTATTTTTCCAAAATCCTACTGCACAAAAGGAAGAGCCGGTGTTCGCCAAGTTAAAGGCGCTAGAGGATCAAGGAGCGTTTGGTCCTGGCTCTTCACGGTTGCCGTCATCCTCTGCCCCTTCCTGGCTTGTGGATTCGTCGGTCGACCACTGGATGGAGCGCAAGGCTTCAAACATTGCATCGGCGGTAATCACAGAAGAAGGATCAACTTCGGGAGCAAAGGATTGCTTACACGCATGAGTTAGAGCAACTGCAGGTGGGTTAGGCGGTTCGATCCGCTCATTATTCTCAGAGTATCCGGCTTGATATTTGGACAAGTTCGCCTCTTCAGCAATGGCAGTGGTGGCAACCCGGGTTTCCTTCAGGCAACATCGGAAGTCCTTCTCAGTGAAGGGGGAGTCATCTACGTTAAATTCAGGATACCCGCCAATGATCTGGGCCGGGTCTAATTCTGGCACATACGCTTTGGTGCGCGCCAACACCGTCAGGGCCCCCGCACGGCAAGCCATCTTCTTCCACTCCTCCAACCATGCAGGCACCACAGACAACTCCTTCAGCATATCAGAGATCAACTGTGGCGGTGCCTTGGTATTTTTTGCAGCCATTATGCAACGAGAGCCGCCTATGTACAGCTGCTCCACAAAAGTGTAAACTGCCTTAAATTTCACCAGTGACTGCTGAACAAGGTTTTGGTTCCTACGACCTTCAAGGATAAATGCACGAGGTCAGTAAGGCCGGCTTAGCATATTAAGCTGATACAATTGACTAATGCTAGTCTTTTTACTTACCGAAGATGGCCTTGCACATGGCTGTGATATGGCCCTTTAGAGTGGATAGCTCTTGAGTAACCGGTTCCAGCTTTGCCTCGGCCTCCTCAGCACGCTTAGCTAGGGCGGCTCTTTCTGCTTCGGTTTCCTTCAAAGTGCTCCTCACAAGGAGCAGAGACTTGTTGGCTTCTGTAGTTGATTCTTCAGCTTCTTTACGCAGTTTTTTCTCCTTCCTTGCTTCCTTCCGGAAGAAGGAAGCCTGAGCCTCCACTTGATTCAGCATATCCTGCAAGGCAGCTTCAGTTATACATCATATAAGCATGTCCCGAGCCGCCCTTCTGGTCGACCCGGCACACGGGGGCTACATGTTTCAGCGCTTCCCAAAAAAAGTAAGTTCCATGCAGATGCAGGCATTCCGCATGGCACTTGGGGGCTAATGCGTAATTCAATCTATCATACTACATATGGAGACCCGCTCGTCATAATAAGATGAGCCGGCCTTTGGAGGCCACTGTTGGAAGTGGCCACAGTGGTTTTATATATATGAAGTGATTCATATATATATATATATATATATATATATATATATATATATATATATATATATATATATATATATATATACATATATATATATATAGGGAAAATGCATCCTACTACCGGGTGTAGTTACACCCATATCTCATATACTACTATGTGGTAGTATATATACTACTTTATCATTTTTAGTATGTTCATATACTATATCTAAGATACTCCAAAATGAGTTATGTGAAAAAATTGCATGTAAGCCCATGTTTTTATCATATTTGTGAAATACGTACATATTTGTACGTAAAAAGGAGTATGCTCAAAATATGGTACATACTACCTACAAAATAGTATATATACTACCCAAACATTCTTACATACTACATACTACACGTACGTACTCTCCAATATAATAGATACTACGTACAACGTACGAAACCAAAGTGGGAGTAACTACACCCGGTAGTAGGAAAAATTTGTCCTATATATATATATATATATATATATATATATATATATATATATATATATATATATATATATGAATATCATATTTCCGCTTTAGTGAAGTTATCATTGCAATCTCTGTGTCACGGCTTTCAGACAGCCGGGTCAGCACAGCTTGGTGCAACGAGTTGGCATCTTGATCTTCGAAGGCAGAGAAGTCAAGAGCCGCCTTCCCCTTGTTCTTAAGGGGCGGCTCAGCCTTGGCAGGAATCTTGGTAAGAGCAGTAGAGGTTTCCGGGGGAGCAGGTTGCCGTTCACTGAACACCACTACTTCATCTTGAGCCGGTGCCGCGGGCTGCTCTTCAGTTAAATTTTCCTTCTCCTGAATAACAGGAGAGGAGGCATGAGCCGGGCTCGCAGTAGTGTCTTGGGGCGGAGGGCTGTTCTGAAACGCCGGCTCGTCCTGGATGTCCAGGGTAGCTGATGTCTCTTGCTGGGAAGGACCTGTTGGAATGACCGGGTCAGATGACCCGGCGGCGGTCTTCTTCTTAATGGCCTTGGCGCTATACGAGGAACAAAGAGTTATTCAATCAAAAGATAAAAGGCAAGAAACCGTTGTGCGATACAGGAATAATCATGCTTATCATTCAAAGATTTTATGCCAAACATTTTATTGAATTTCTTCTTCTATCAATTGAGCACAATTTTCTGATCCATCATTTTCAAGAAAGACATTATAAAGATGAATAATATGAGGCAACCTCAATTCCATATTTTTTTTGTAGTTTTGTTTTATAAACCAAACTAGTGATAAAACAAGAAACTAAAAGATTCAATTGCAAGATCTAAAGATATACCTTCAAGCACTCACCTCCCCGGCAACGGCGCCAGAAAAGAGCTTGATGTCTACTACACAACTTATTCTCGTAGACTCGTGTTGGGCCTCCAAGCGCAGAGTTTTGTAGGACAGTAGCAATTTTCCCTCAATTGGATGACCTAAGGTTTATCAATCCGTGGGAGGCATAGGATGAAGATGGTCTCTCTCAAACAACCCTGCAATCAAATACAAGAAATCTCTTGTGTCCCCAACACACCCAATACAATGGCAAATTGTATAGGTGCACTAGTTCGGCGAAGAGATGGTGATACAAGTGTAGTATGGATAGTAGATATAGGTTTTTGTAATCTGAAAATAAAAAAAACAGCAAGGTAGCAAGTGATAAAATGGAGCACAAACGGTATTGCAATGCTTGAAAACAAGGCCTAGGGTTCATACTTTCACTAGTGCAATCTCTCAACAATGCTAACATAATTGGATCATATAACAATCCCTCAACGTGCGACAAAGAGTCACTCCAAAGTTCTTATCTAGTGGAGAACATAAGATAGAAATTGTTGTAGGGTACGAAACCACCTAAGAGTTATTCTTTCCGATCAATCTATTGAGCTATTCCTATAAGTGTCACAAATAGCCCTAGAGTTCGTACTAAAATAATACCATATGACATGCATCGACCAACTCTAATGTCACCTATATACTCCAATGTCACCACAAGTATCCGTGAGTTGATTATTCGATATGCATCAAACAACTTCAGATTCATAATATTCAATCCACACAAAGAACTTCAAAGAGTGCCCCAAGATTTCTATCGGAGAAAGTAGGACGAAAACGTGCATCAACCCCTATGCATAGATTACCCCAATGTCACCTCGGGAATCCGCGAGTTGAGAGCCAAAACATACATCAAGTGAATCAATATAATACCCCATTGTCACCACGGGTATTCATATGCAAGACATACATCAAGTGTTCTCAAATCCATAAAAGTATTCAATCCGATAATAGTGAAACCTCAAAGGTAAAAACTCAATTCATCACAACAAGATAGAGAGGGGAAAAACACCATATGATCCAACTATATTAACAAAGCTCGCGGTACATCAAGATCGTGCCAAATCAAGAACATGGGAGAGAGAGAGAGAGATCAAACACATAGCTACTAGTACATACCCTCAGCCCCAAGGGTGAACTACTCCCTCCTCGTCATGGAGACCGCCGGGATGATGAAGATGGCCTCCGATGATGATTTCCCCCTCCGGCAGGGTGCCGGAACGGGGCTCCAGGTGGTATGTCAAAGGTACAGAGGCTTGCGGCGGCGGAGTCGAAGTTCTAGGTTAATTTCTGGGAGTTTCTCTATTTATAGGATTTTTCAGCGTTGGAATCACGCGAAGATGGGCTAAGATGGGCCCACAAGGCACCACGGCGCCATACCCCCCCTGGCGCGCCCTGGTGCCTCGAGGGCACCTCGTGGCTCTTCTGGTCCTCCCACGAAGCTTCGGAGGTCTCTTATGTTCCAAAAAAAATTGTCAAAAAGTTTCGCTGCATTTGGAGAACTTTTATTTCTGCACAAAAAACAACACCACGGTAGTTCTGCTGAAAACAGCGTCAGTCCGGGTTAGTTCTAATCAAATCACACCAAAACCATATAGAATTGCTATAAACATGGCATGAATACTTCATAAATTATAGATACGTTGGAGACGTATCAGCATCCCCAAGCTTAATTGCTGCTCGTCCTCGAGTAGGTAAATGATAAAAGAAATAATTTATGAAGTGTGAATGCTAGCATAGTGCATAAGTTTGATCAATGATAATTTCAATCACTTTTCCTAGCATCATAACAGCAACTCTTTCTATAAAACTCATCATGATAAAGTAGCAATCAATTCACATGTTATGGTTCAAACAATGCAATCTCTTGAAACTTAACAACCTATGTTCTTAGTCACCAAACAATTGCAATTCAACTTAATTTCAAAGTCTAAGTAAGAGCTCCACATACTCAATTATCATATAGTCTTCTATGATTGCTAGTACTCAAAGCATATTTTTAGAACAAATGGCAGCCATCAAACACAGAGAAAGATAGGGGCTTAATGTTTTGCCTCCCAACTTATTTATCATAGAGATAATTGTCAACAATAATAATTCATGATCAATATATTTGACTGGCCATATGTGCCTGGATCTTTCCCCACCACATGATGCTTGCCAACTAGAGAATAATTAAGGTTGAAATGAGAAGTAATACTATGGACTCTTGCATAAAAGTAAATACATAAAGTAGAAGATAGGCCATTCGCAGAGGGAAGCAGAGGTTGTCATGCGCTTTTTATTTTTGGATGTGCAAGCTCTTAATGCAAAGGAACGTCACGTTATATTGCCCCTTGTGATAGCAACCTTTATTATGCAGTCCGTCGCTTTTATTTCTTTACCATCACAAGTTCGTACAACGCTTATTTTCCCTTGCAATAAAAGATCATACATATTTTAGGAGCAATTTTTATTGCTTTTTGCACTGATGACAACTTACTTGAAGGATCTTATTCAATCCATAGGTAGATATGGTGGACACTCATGGCAAGAAATTGGGTTTAATGGTTTTTGGATGCACAAGTAGTATCTCTACTTAGTACGAATTTTTGGCTAGCAAAAGATCCTAAGCAAGCACCACATGTTGGAGGATCCATAACAATATAACTTCTATGCAAATATACCCAAACATAACTCATTACGTTGTCTTCCTTGTCCAACTTCAACTAATTTTCTCAAGTTTGAAAATAATTAATGGGTATTCACAATCATAAAATATGTCCAAGATAATATATTTATATGTGAAAGTTCTCTTCCTTATACTAATCATTCATGAATTGCTTGTATGACCAATTTTGTGATTGTCAAGCTTCAATAGATTTCACTTTCTAACCCAAATGTGAAACTACTACTAGACATGATACAATCATATGAAGCACATATAATTTCAACTTTAATCATTCAACAATTTACTCATAGGATATAAGTGAAGAACAAGAGTAAATGACAAACTACTCCAAAAGGATATAAGTGAAGACCAAATGAGTAGTTAAGTAAATAGGTAGCTATGTGAGGACTCTCTCTCATTTAAAATTTCAGATCTTAAGTATTTTATTCAAACAGCAAGCAAAACAAAATAACATGATATACCAAGGATAGCACACATCGTGTGAAGAAGCAAAAACTTAGGCTCAACCGAGACTAACCGATAATTGTTGATGAAGAAAGGTGGGATGCCTACTGGGGCATCCCCAAGCTTAGATGCTTGAGACTTCTTGGAATGTTATCTTGGGGTGCCTTGGGCATCCCCAAGCTTGAGCTCTTGTGTCTCCTTAATTCCTCTCATATCATGGCTTCTCCTAAATCTTAAAAACTTCATCCATACAAAACTCAACAAGAACTCGTGAGATAAGTTAGTATAAATCAACTCAAAACCTTGACATTCTCTACTGTAACAAATCACTAAAATTATAATTAGACATTGCATACTAAATGCCTCTGCATATTTAATACTCCTATCCACAAATAGAAACATTAAACAAGCAACATATGCAAACAATGCAACTATAACCGAAATCTGCCAAAACAGAACAGTCTGTAAAGGGGGATTTAAAATTCATACTTCCCTAACTCCAAAATTCTGAAAAATTACCACCTGACAGATAACTCATGCATGCTTACTGTGTAAAAATTTCAGATTTTTATCATGTTCTGACAATTCACAAAAATTCAGGACATAACAAAAAACTTTCTGTTTTCAAACAGCAACACATAAACTTGCAAACTGAGCATGGTAAAGACTATAATTAGCATTTTATTGAACTAAAAGATACAAAACATGATTATTGATAACAGCAAGCAAATATCAACAAAAGGAAAATGACGCTCCAAACAAAACACATATCATGTGACGAATAAAAATATAGCTCCGAGTGAGGTTACCGATAGTGTTGAAGACGAAAGAGGGGATGCCTTCCGGGGCATCCCCAAGCTTAGACGCTTGAGTCTTCCTTGAATATTACCCTGGGGTGCCTTGGGCATCCCCAAGCTTAGGGTCTTGCTGCTCCTTATTCTCCTCATATCGATATCTCACCCAAAACTTGAAAACTTCAATCACACAAAACTTAACGTAACTTGTGAGATAGGTTAGTATGATAAAAATAAATCATCCACTTAGGTACTGTCAAGACAAGATTCATAATTGTTATTACATAATTCCTACTGTATTCCATCATTTCCACAATTTATATTACTCAATATAAGCTATGGAAACACTAAAACAAGCAAACTATGCACCGAAAACAGAATCTGTCAAAAACAGAGCAGCATGTAGTGAGCGATTTAAAAACCATACTTCTGTACCTCCAACAATTCTGAAAAATTAGGAAAACGTAAAAAAAATTCTAACCCAATACTGTGTAAAAATTTCAGAATTTTCTCACGCTCCAGTACGGAATAGAAATTCCAGCACTGGACGCAAAAGTTTCTGTTTTTGCACAGAATCAAATCGACATGTATCCACACTATCCCAAAGGCTTTACTTGGCACATTATTGAAAGAAAACATATAAAACATGATTAATACAGTAGCTTAATCATGTGGACACACAAAAACAGTAGGTATAAATATTGGGTTGTCTCCCAACATGCGCTTTTCTTTAATGCCTTTTTAGCTAGGCATGATGATTTCAATGATGCTCACATAAAAGTAAAGAACTGAAACACAAAGAGAGCATCATGAATCATATGACAAGCACATTTAAGCCTAACCCACTTCCTATGCATAGGGATTTTGTGAGCAAACAATTTATGGGAGCAAGAATCAACTAGCATAGGAAGGCAAAACAAGCATGACTTCAAAACTTTCAACATAAAGAAAGGAAACTTGATGTTGTTGAAATATATATAAGCATATGATCCTCTCTCATAATAATTTTCAGTAGCATCATGAATGATTTCAACAATATATCCATCACACAAAGCATTCTTGTCATGATACATAAGCATAGAATTTTTATTACTCTCCACGCAAGCAATTTTCTTCTCATGAATAGTAGTGGGAGAAAATTCAATGAAATAACTATCATATGATACTTGATTGGCATAATCCAATTGAAAATTAAAATCATGATGAGAAGTCTCATGGTTATCATTACTTTTTATAGCATACATGTCATCACCATAATCATCAAAGATGGCAACTTTGTTGTCATAATCAATTGAAACCTCTTCCAAAATAGTGGAATCATCATTAAATAAAGTCATGACCTCTCTAAATCCACTTTCATCAATATAATCATCATAAATAGGAGGCATGCTATTATCATAATAAATTTTCTCATCAAAACTTGGGGGACTAAAAATATCATCTTCATCAAACATAGCATCCCCAAGCTTATGGCTTTTCATATCACTAGCATCATGGATATTCAAAGAATTCATACTAGCAACATTGCAATCATGCTTATCATTCAAAGATTTTATGCCAAACATTTTATTGAATTCTTCTTCTATCAATTGAGCACAATTTTCTGATCCATCATTTTCAAGAAAGACATTATAAAGATGAATAATATGAGGCAACCTCAATTCCATATTTTTTTTGTAGTTTTGTTTTATAAACCAAACTAGTGATAAAACAAGAAACTAAAAGATTCAATTGCAAGATCTAAAGATATACCTTCAAGCACTCACCTCCCCGGCAACGGCGCCAGAAAAGAGCTTGATGTCTACTACACAACTTATTCTTGTAGACTCGTGTTGGGCCTCCAAGCGCAGAGTTTTGTAGGACAGTAGCAGTTTTCCCTCAAGTGGATGACCTATGTTTTATCAATCCGTGGGAGGCGTAGGATGAAGATGGTCTCTCTCAAACAACCCTACAATCAAATACAAGAAATCTCTTGTGTCCCCAACATACCCAACACAATGGCAAATTGTATAGGTGCACTAGTTCGGCGAAGAGATGGTGATACAAGTGTAGTATGGATAGTAGATATAGGTTTTTGTAATCTGAAAATAAAAAAAAACAGCAAGGTAGCAAGTGAAAAAACGGAGCACAAACGGTATTGCAATGCTTGAAAACAAGGCCTAGGGTTCATACTTTATCTAGTGCAATCTCTCAACAATGCTAACATAATTGGATCATATAATAATCCCTCAACGTGCGACAAAGAGTCACTCCAAAGTTCTTATCTAGCGGAGAACATAAGATAGAAATTGTTGTAGGGTACGAAACCACCTCAAAGTTATTCTTTCCGATCAATCTATTGAGCTATTCATATAAGTGTCACAAACAGCCCTAGAGTTCGTACTAAAATAACACCATATGACACGCATCGACCAACTCTAATGTCACCTAGATACTCCAATGTCACCACAAGTATCCGTGAGTTGATTATTCGATATGCATCAAACAACTTCAGATTCATAACATTCAATCCACACAAAGAACTTCAAAGAGTGCCCCAAGATTTCTACCGGAGAAAGTAGGACAAAAACGTGCATCAACCCCTATGCATAGATTACCCCAATGTCACCTCGGGAATCCGTGAGTTGAGTGCCAAAACATACATCAAGTAAATCAATATAATACCCCATTGTCACCACAGGTATTCATATGCAAGACATACATCAAGTGTTCTCAAATCCATAAAAGTATTCAATCCGATAATAGTGAAACCTCAAAGGTAAAAACTCAATTCATCACAACAAGATAGAGAGGGGAAAAACACCATATGATCCAACTATATTAACAAAGCTCGCGGTACATCAAGATCGTGCCAAATCAAGAACATGGGAGAGAGAGAGAGATCAAACACATAGCTACTAGTGCATACCCTCAGCCCCAAGGGTGAACTACTCCCTCCTCGTCATGGAGACCGCCGGGATGATGAAGATGGCCTCCGGTGATGATTTCCCCTCTGGCAGGGTGTCGGAACGGGGCTCCAGATGGTATTTTGAAGGTACAGAGGCTTGCGACGGCGGAGTCAAAGTTCTAGGTTAATTTCTGGGGGTTTCTCTATTTATAGGATTTTTCAGCGTTGGAATCACGCGAAGATGGGCTAAGATGGGCCCACGAGGCACCACAGCACCATACCCCTCCCTGGTGCGCCCTGGTGCCTCGTGGGCACCTCGTGGCTCTTCTGGTCCTCCCACGAAGCTTCGGCGGTCTCTTATGTTCCAAAAAAAACGTCAAAAAGTTTCGTTGCATTTGGAGAACTTTTATTTCTGCACAAAAAACAACACCACGGTAGTTCTGCTGAAAACAGCGTCAGTCCGGGTTAGTTCTAATCAAATCATACCAAAACCATATAGAATTGTTATAAACATGGCATGAATACTTCATAAATTATAGATACATTGGAGACGTATCATTACCTCTGGCTCGATGGTGTGGCTAATTTCAGCTTCTTCCTGTGAGGAGTGAGCATCAGCAATCTGATTAAAAAGGCGGCCAAGAGAGTCAAGTTCTACCTCATTATCCTCATCATCGTCTGGATCCTCTTCTTCGTTTTCCCGAGGAGGAGTAGGGTCTTGAACCTCAACCCGCCACCAGTCGTCGTTCTCCTGTATCATGGTGGGTGGATGGAGTTACGACAAGGATAAAACAGTATTGACAAAATGAAAGGTGACAAAGACGGCTTACCTCGGGTGCCGGGTTGTTGGAGTAAAATGGGGTGAGCCCCACGAGCTTAATATCATCCTTTGTTTCACCAAGAAGTTTCTTGGCAAATTTTAGGATGTCTTTCTCCTTGAGATTAACCCGGCTAAATCGAAGAGGATCTTCTGGATGGCCGGTGTAGGCATGCATAAGCCGGGTCCTAAAACTGAGTGGCTGAATTCGCCACTCAATCCAAATCCGGGTCAGATCGACGCCGGTGAGACCATGAGCAATCAATGCATTCATCTTGGGATACAAGGGTTCCAGATTTTCTCTCTCTTCCCTGGAAGCAAGACCCGGGAAGGCTGCATTGGCGGCAAGCCGGTTTGCCCTATAACCCGGCAGTGGGTGTTGCCCCTCGGGGGAGGTGTCCTTGCAGTAAAACCAGGTTCTGTGCCACCCTTTGGGGTGGCTGGTCGGCTTGCCTTCAGGAAAGACTGTATATTTCCTCCGTTGGATGGAGACCCCGCCAAGTAATGCTTGGGCCATCCTTATGCTCTGTTTGGAGGTTCAGGTAAAAGAACTCTCGGAACAGGTCGATGGACGGCTCAAGCTGCAGATACACTTCGCAGAATACTTGGAACTGACACAAGTTGAAGATGAAATTGGGGGCCAGGTCTTGAGGCCTGATGTTGAAAAAATGCAGTACATCTCTGAAAAACTTCGAGCCTGGGGGACGGAAGCCCTTCGAGACATGTTCAGCAAATACAACGATCTCCTTCTGATCCAGCTGAGGATGGATTTCTTCTTCAGGAGCGCGCCATTCAATCATTTTCTTGGATGGCAACAACCCGGAATCCACCAAGGCCTGCAGACTAAGCTCAGACATGCTGGATTTTGCCCAGTTAATGATCTTGGGTTTGGGAGCCATTGTTTCAGCTGTTATGAAAGGAAAAAGGTGTCATAAGCCAGCAAAACATGAGCTTGGTTTAATATAAACGGTGGATGCGAGCCGGTGATTGAGATATCTTGACGGGTTACGAAGGGAGATGCAAATAAAATCCTGGTCAAGGTTCTTGACGAAGATAAGCCGGAAATTACGTAGCACGGATTTTTACAAGTGTTGAACATGGCCTGGACTACGAGTCAGCGAACAAGTTTCAATTGGGTGAGAAAATCCTACGGATCTGAAAAATGGATAAAAATGAAAAAGTAAAAACCAGGTATGTTCTTCGCGCTATGAGATGAAATACAATAGGGGTCTATCTAAAGCAGTACAACAGATCTACCAATAATGAAAATGCCGTGGAGCGACCGTGTGAGCTAATACCGTGAGGGATCAAATGCATGTTGGATCTGCAGCTGCTGTGGCGAAGAACTCAGAAGAACAACGATGAACTAGTAGCAATGGAGAAAGGAACTTACAGATCTGGAGGTCAAGCTTGAGGTCTTCGAAGTGCGGTGGATGCGGCCGCGCGATGTTGGATGGCTCCGGCGACGATGAGAAGGCGCGACTTGTGCTAGCTCCGGCGGTGACGAGCTCGGACAGTGCGGCGGCGTTGGGAGCAGAGGAGAAGATGAAGAGCGAGAGTGGTAAAGGAAAGCAATGGAGGTGTGCTGGCCTATTTATAGGCGTGGTAGAACTTGGAACGACGGGTGCGGAGCCCCAGGCGGCGCAGTAAATTTCGGCCATGGGCTCCTCGATTTTCGCGCCTGACAAGACAATACGAATCCACTCAAAGATTCGATATGATGTCACCCCGGATTTTGCGGAAGTGGATTGTGACGTCATAAAGAAAAGTGGTAAACAGATACCAAGTTATGAAGGGTGATGACCCAGCAAAATGGTTGAGCCGGCAAATTTGAGTGCAGATGAAGGACGCTGAAGAACCGGCTTGAGAAACAGATTCAGAGCTCCCTCACAGATTTTTCGATTTATTTTATTTGTTTTTCAGGTTGGAGTTTAACATGGATAAATCCAAATCAAACTGAGGGCTAATGTTGGGGATATTTCCCGGCGTGTAGACCCGGCAGAATGATGACCCTGCCATAGAGCTGAAGGGCTCAGCGGGTTATCTCACTGCAGGGCTAAGAAGATACTCGATGGGCCGGCTTGACGGAGGCCCGGTAAGAAAGGCCGGCTCAAGCTACGGGCCGGCTCAAGAAGACGAACGGCTTCAAGGTTGTCTTGGAGAATAAGTAGGAAAGAGTAGGAGACGAGTCAGGATTATGACCCGGACTCTCATGTAAATTTAGGGTTTCACCTGTATATATAAAGGGGAGCACCTAGGCGAAAAAGACTAAGTTGCAATCCCTCGAAAGCTAGGTTAGCGAATCTGCATCCTTGTAATCGAGATCCACAGCAATATAATCAAGCAGGACGTAGGTTTTTACCTCGACCGTGAGGGGCCGAACCTGGGTAATCCCGTGTCTTCTCGTTCCCGATCAACCTCGTTAAGCTTCCACCCTTGTGCGATGACCTCATCTTCAAGTCCTTTCACAAAGGCATCTGCCGTGTCAAAACCACGACACGACCATTACCCGCATCCCAACCCGGTGGGTGCCATGTTGAGGTGTGGTCGGCCGGCGCCTAGAACTGCCCCTCATCAATCAAAAAACAATGGCCACTATAGGCGCGGCCGGCCGAAATTTCGGCCGGTCGCACAGTGCACATACGATTTGACTATTTTATTCCCGTTTGATTAAATTGGTGAGATAAAAAGCTGTCCAGGTCGTTCTTTTCTTTGCTCATGTACGCTCGTCCACCTGCATGCTCGGAAGTCGCGTCGCTTGCCCCACGTGCATCAGCGCCATGCCGTGCTGCATGTTGTTACGTGCATGGAGCCCACCCCAATGATGCTACCCTTCTCACTACTAAAGTGTATCACCTACGTCGGCAAAACTTCACAACAAAACCTACAAATCAAAGCAAAAAAAGTTGTATGTAGCATTGTAGCATAAACCAAAAAAGAAACTATGAAAGCAAAATTGGTGTATGTTTCCATCATATTTCCCATATTTTTACAACTAAAAAAGCACTCATGTAGCATTCCATCAAGAAGCAATAACGATCCAAACATTTTAAAATCCCCATGAGAAATTTCTTTGAGTAGATTCATAAGTTGTTTGCAACAAAAATTATCACCGATTCCAGCAAAAAAATCGATAACAATTTCCAACACTAAAAAAATCCTCATGGAGAATATCTTTGAAGCAGATTCCTAACTTGTTTACAAACAATAATCACCAAATACTTTCAGAAAGTAACTTGGTTGAAGCACCCCGGTGCGCCGCCGCCGCCCTCACCGTCGACGCTCGCTACACGGGGTTGCACGAACGACGGTAGCCAGTCAACGCCGTTTAATGGATGTAGCAAAAAACCTCGCCGGTAGTAGCAAAAAACAATTACGGGTGTAGCAAAAATCGCCGTCGCCGCCGGTCGCATCTCCGCCATGAATGGATGTAGCAAAAAACCTCGCCGGTAGTAGCAAAAAACAATTACGGGTGTAGCAAAAATCGTCGTCGCCGCCGTCCCAGATCGCATCTCCGCCATGAATGGATGTAGCAAAAAACCTCGCCGGTTGTAGCAAAAAAACAATTACGGGTGCGGCAAAAATAGTCGTCGCCGCCGTCCGGGTCGCATCTCCGCCATGAATGGATGTAGCAAAAAACCCTCGCCGGTAGTAGCAAAAAACAATTACGGGTGCAGCAAAAATCGTCCTCGCCGCCGTCCCGGGTCGCATCTCTGCCATGAATGGATGTAGCAAATTTTCTCGCCGGTTGTAGTAAAAACTGACGACGATTGCAGCAAAAGGCCGTCTTCGTTGTTGCGGGTCGTAGCTCCGCCATGAATGAATGTAGCAAAAAAAAATCGCTGGTTCCAGCATGCGGCCACTACGATCGCAGCTCGCCGGTGGCGATTCCATGGATGCAGCTTTGTCGAGCTTCGATTGCAACTCCTTTCCCACCCCCATGCCGGAGCTTCGTGAGCGGTGGTGGAGATGGGGCTTGAAGACAACACGTGGTGCGCTCCTCACGCGGAGAAAAAGATAACAGAAAGTAGAGGAGGACGTATTGGAGAGGATGAGAAAAAATAGCAGTCATGATGGGCCAAGGGCATGTGGTGGGCCGAGGATGAAAATCCAACAACGCAAATAGTAGATCTGGAGACGTGTTAGCCATAGATCGCTGCGCGATCGAGCGGTGCGCGAGCGACCGGCCGAAGCTTCGGCCGGTCCGCCGGCACACAACGTTTCCCAAAAAGAATTCTCTCCTCGGTCAGTCCGCAGTCTCTCCACAGCACACAACAGCGGCGGTTGGAACCGAGCCAGAGAAAGGAGCGGCGCCGCCGGCGACCTCAATCCGCCCCGTCCCCGGCAGCCACCCACGATTCGGGTCAGCCCACCCCTTCTCCATCCTCTCCTTCTCCATCTCCTATTGATTCTCTTTTCTCTTCTCTCATAGCTCGTTCGCGGCGGTGTCGGATCGGAAGGAGGGGCCGCCGCGCGCGCGCCTCCCACGCACGCCGGGCGCCGGCACGTTTACTGCCTGCTTCCGCAACCGTGCGCCGTCTCTCGATCCAGCCTCCCTCTACACCGGGTCACCGGCCAGGTAATGGCCCCCTCCTCCCTCCCGACCCCCTATCTCCTCCCGCGCTGGTCGCCGACCACCACGCCAGGATCCGAGCCAATCCCCCTTTTTCTCTTTTCACAATCCCCCCTTCTCATATTTTCCCATCTCAATTTCGTGGTATGCAAGAGCCATGGTTACGAAATTTGGTTTACACTGCAGTGCCTCAGTTATGAAAACTTTGTTAACTCTAGTTGTATGGATGTATGCAAGAGCAGTGTTATGCGTGTGCTTTGTTGATGTTATGGGTGTTTTAGATTTTACACCATCTAGGAGTACCAACTACAAAAGCTCAGTTGCTAGAAGCCATCCCAAACACAAACAGATGGTTACAAACACAAAGGCTTCTCTGCACGGCAACAGTTTACACAAGGCTCATTTGGACAGCCAGCTTGTGCACTAGCTGAAGCTGTTCCTAACCCACCCACAAGATTTGGCAAGGGAAGGTGACGGTGGAAGCAGGCGCGTGACGGGATGCTAGCCGGAGTGCAGGGAGGAGGCCAGGGGTTGTTGTCTCCAAGCCCCAGGAGCAGCCACAACGATGATACAGTGAGGAAAGACTTCTGACGGTACTGTAGTGGTTACTTCAAGGCGGGGCGGTTGCCTTAGAAACTCTAATTAACTAGAAGATACCCCGCGCGTTGCAGTGGAAATTTTGCAATAAAGAATCTCATGAAGTAGTAGGAAAAAATTAACTACATTATACATGTGAGACAAAAAAAATGCTAAATAGGAAATCCCTTATATGCATTCACAAAGATAATGTAATGCTTGCAAAATTATCAACCTTTAAATCTTCTTTTAACGGAATAAAAACTCGCTTTGTAGAAGAACCTGGAACAGGCAAGATTGTACTCCTACATGAGTGGCCAAATATCCGTTATCACGGTGACATGTAAACATAGGTTTTGTTTTACACTGTTTAGCATTGAAAAACAGTTAGTTAAGTAAACGGCAAACAAAATTAAGAACTAACCAAATGATATATGAAAACATATATTTTATGTGATCAACACTTGCTCTGATGGTGAATTTTACGTATGCAATATTTTAATGAGTGGAAGGTTATCTGAAAGGCCAAAAAGAATAATTTCTTAACTGAAACAGCAAGTTAGACATACCTACGTAGACCTCGGAGTGACCACTTATTGTTTCCAAACATTGAACTCAGATCATGAAGCTTCAGATTAAACTGTTACAGGCCTTTCCCTTAATCCAATTCTAAATGGAGGTTCTATAAAATTAAAAGGCCTACAAACCTGAATGTTCCAGGGAAAAAAATCGACTTGAAGGTTGCCTGCAAAATCTGAAGTACAATAAGAGAAGTTTACAAACTTGAATGGTACATTACACAACAGCTCAACACCTCATGCAAAAAATTACTTCCGAGCATAATAAATTCTGTTTTTTCCTATCTCCAATTCGTTCCGACTCTGAAACGAATATTAAAGGGAATTTATGAAATTTTACGCATGAACTAATAAAAGAAAAATATTAGCAATACCGTGACCTTAAACATTTTGCTGGCCCCTACTCGCTGTATGGAGTCCTCCTTATCTGGCGGAAGATTATTTAACCTGAACAATTGTTTCAAGAATCTAAAATGGAACTTTAGTAGATCGTCGGATCAAGGGAGGGATGGGCAGATACCTATAATATGTGGATCAGTGGATATTTGTATGCAGTGGGTTCATCTACATATACGTATGAAGGACCTGGTGGTGGACATGAATCGTTGAATAACATTGGCATAAAAAAATCAGGAAGAAGAACAGAGCTTTGGTTGCACAACCACACACACAGGGTGGATAGTAATCCACATCGTCTCAGAAAAACAGAAGGAATGATGAATGACAGTAGGTCTAACATCAGCTTAGCAACGAATCACCTCATACATAAACAAAACAAAAACCATCCTTTTGCTTCACGGCAGATGGAAAGAGACATTACAGGGAAAAGAAGGCATCAAATTTGAGCTTGAGTGCATTGATCTTGGACAGAAAGGCATGTGCGGATGGTGAGGTGAAGAGGGACGGAGGAGAGAGGAGATTAAAATGCATGGATGATGAACTGAACCTTTGGAATTCCTTGTCAGTTACATGCTTATTTTTGATGAAAAACAAAAGCAAACTTGATGGAGGAGGTGAAGCATCGCATGGATCAGGTCATGAGAATTATTCATAGCCTCTTAAAGTTTACGGTGATTAAAGGGCTGCTGACACGGGCGCATGCATGCAGTGGGCCAAGTAGAAGGAGGAGGGGGACTGCAAATGCTAATGCTAATTGTGGTGATGTGGCATGCATGACAAGGTAGGGTGTGTGCATGTTGAGAGAAATCCTTGGTAGTGGGGATCAACTATTTAGGTATATAGGATATAGGATGTCAAAGTGTCTTGTAATCTCGTGACCTAAGTTCTATTCTTAGATTGCATTGTTTCCCCATCTGTCTCCATGATGAAAACGCCCAGCTATAACAGACTTTTCAAATGTAGAATCTGGGCAACTGATGGAGCGACCGAGTTCTAGTGGACATGGTACTTATGAGGTAATGTTGCATATGTAGTCAAGATCTATAACCATAGTGCATTTTTGTCCGAGCTAAAGAAAATTATCCCTACTTATTTGCAGGTTACCTATCCTGCACCTATTCCTCAACCTTCACAGTCATTGGATTACCTTCCTACGAAAGTAGCTTGTACACTATCACAGGGATCTAATGTAACTAGCATGGACTTTCATCCTTCCCATCATACACTATTACTAGGTACGATCAAGATTGCTAATGTACTATATGTAAAAAAAAAAATATAGATGCAGTCGCAACTTTGCAAGTACAAAAGTTGTTTCATGTGATTTGGGTGTATGTTCGGATTTCAACACCTTATTAATTTTCTTTTCATGTTTCTACTCAAATAGTTGGATCTGCTAATGGTGAATTTACACTTTGGGAGATCGGTACGCGCGAGAGGCTGGTCTCAAAGCCCTTCAAAGTTTGGGATATGCAAGCACGTTCAGCACAATATCAGGTAACTGAGCACAAGTTGAAGTTCTATATGTAATTTTCTCCTCTTTGCTTTTACTTGTAGTCATGTACCTTGTTTGCAAGCATCTACATGTTCTGATATTATATATGTGCCTCATTATTTATCTCCTATGAGAAAAGAGTCTCATGTCTAAAGACTCTTCCATAGCCGTTAATCGAGTTACATGGAGCCTTGATGGAGACTTGATTGGTTAGTGTCAATATTTCAATCTTCAGCCAGTAACTCTGTATTGCATTTAGTAAGTTCTTTGTATTGTGCTCTATTGTTGCTTATGCTTACTTTCTTTTGCTTTTAGGAGTTGCATTCACGAAACATTTGATCCATCTGCATGCATACCATCATCCAAATGAAACTCACCAAGTTGTAGAGGTTTGATCTTCTAATTGTTCATCAAACATCAGTTATATAGATGTTACATTTCATTATATTAAATGTCTTTTGTTACTAACCCTTTTATTCTTCATGTCAGATTGAGGCCTATTCTGGAGGAGTTAATGACATAGCTTTCTCCCGACCAAATAAGCAACTTTGTGTTGTCACTTGCGGAGATGACAAGCTGATAAGGGTATCTGACATGTCTTAAATGGATATCATCTATTTCCTTTTTCGCCAGCCTGATCTTCTTTAACTTCCTTTCCATTTTGTAGGTCTGGGATATGCATGGTCAGAAAATATATTCGTTGGAAGGGCATGAGGCACCTGTGTATTCTATTTGCCCTCATCACATAGACGCTATTCATGTGCGTGCTGTCTGAATACAATATTTAGGCATTAACACCTCAGAGTGCAATGAATATCTGTGGTTGCTCCTTAATCTGTATGCTGCAAAAAATCTACTCAACTATAGTTTGTTTTGAGGCAGTATGAGCCATCATGAGGGTTATGCCTGTATTTTGTGCTCTGAGAGAGATTTGCGAGCGCATCATTTTTTCAAGCACGTCAGCCTTTATCTGGTGTACTGATACATGGTTTATCGTGTTCCCTGCAGTTTATTTTCTCAATTTCCTTTGATGGGAATATTAAGGCATGGCTTTATGACAATCAGGGTTCTAGGATGGACTATGATGCTCCAGGAAAATGGTGTACTGCAATGCTCTATAGTGCCGACGGAACTAGGTAAACATAAATGTGTTATTTTGCTCACTAGAGGTGTTTCTAGTTATTGCTATGTAATATTTTACTTGTCGATTTGAAGGTTGTTCTCATGCGGAACAAGCAAAGAGGGAGTCTCGCATTTGGTTGAGTGGAAGCAAACTGAAGGATCTATTGAGAAGACATATTGTGGATTCCGTAAAACGCCATCTGGTGTAGTGCATGGTGTCGTGCAGTTTGATACAGCTCAGAATCACATTTTAGCTGCTGGTGAAGAGCACCAAATTAAGTTTTGGGATGTTGATAACACCAACATGCTTACCAGCATTGAAGCTGATGGAGGCTTGCCAGTTAGTCTCTATTCCCTATTATATTTGTCAACATTTTTTCTCCGTTTAATAATCTAACCCCTGTACATTCTAACAGAGCCTTCCACGGTTAAGGCTCAATAAAGAAGGCAATCTTCTTGCTGTTACTACAGTAGAGAATGGCTTTAAGATACTTGCAAATACTGATGGGCTCAGATCTTTAATGGCTTTTGGTAACCGGTCTTTTGATGTGTTTCATGTAGCTACAATGCCAGAACCTCGAGACCAAGCCAGAAAGGTTCGATCCATCTTTCCTGAGGAGGCAGTCCCATGCATTGCACTATCCATGAATGATTGTTATGTGATGGCTGCATGCGGTGGAAAGGTATCGAAGGTGCTCGACGATGATGACCTTCTCAGGGAGATCATTGTCCGTGTCGGCTTCTCCACCACTCTCGTCCGTGCCGCCCTCGTCTGCAAGCGATGGTACCACCATGCCTCCGAACCCGCCTTCCTGTGCCGTTTCCATGAGCGCCACCGGTCCCACCTCCTCGGCTTCTACCTCGAGGACAGGGAGGATCGTAAAGCGGCTTCCATTCGCTTCTTCCCGATGCTACCTCAGCCCCCAGAGCTTGCCGCCGTCATCCGCCGTGTGGCGAGCTACAGTTTGGAGTCCTACCGCGGTGCGCCAGCCAAATTCCTCTGCACCCGGAGCAGTAGAGTCCTCATCAGCTTGTACAACCAGAACCAGGTCAACCGCAGAAAATTTACAGTTGGGGTTCACAATCCTTTGTATTCTGAGAGAGGCCTGGCTGTCGTCCCACCATTACCAGACGTCCAAATCCAGGATGTCTATTACCGCAATCTCCTCTTGGTAGAAGAAGTCGATGGCTTGTCCTACTTGCATGTGTCGGTGTCGGTGGTGTCTAACATGGAGATAACAACATCAATGGTGCACATACATATGTTGCAACATGGTGATGGTGTGTGGCGTGTGTATCTTACCTTGGACACAGACCAGCTCCTTGATCTGCGTCGGGAACCAAAACCTGTGCTTGCTAACAATAAAATCTACATAGCGAGCGCCCAGAAGGACATTGTTGTCTTGGATTTGAATGCCTCAAGCATCTCCACGGTTCAGCTCCCACAAGGGGTGGAGTATGGTGATAGAGATACCATGTTGGCACAGGCTGATGATGCTTCTGGTGTGTATCTCATCCATGCCAAGAAGATTCAGCTTCACATTTGGCTCCACAAGGGGGGCAACTGGTTACTGGTAGACACCATTTGTTTGCGTGACATGGCTGCTAATTTGAGGATCCCAGGTTGCGAGGTTGAGGATGAGCACCATGCTCCTATCCGGATACACCACGTAGGTGACTATGCTGAGTTTGTGTTCTTGGAGATGGGTCGATGTGCACTCCACTTAGATGTGAAGTCCATGCAGTTGCGTAAAGTGTATGACATGACTGAGGAAGAACTGCATTTGGGTGATATCCATCCTCTTACGATGATCTGGCCTCCCGCATTTCCTGCGCTCAAGGATAATCCTGCAAGGTTTGCCTTTTTGTCCTCTTGTGGGGGTTACAATGTTCTGTGTGTGCATTGTCCATTGCACTGTTAGGTATTTTTGTCGAAAGATGTTGGGTATATGGTTGTCCTTGGGCCATTTTAATAGTACTAGCTAAGTGACATTAGTGAATGCTTGCCGTGCAATGATATGAAATAACATACTGGAGTAGTGTTTACTTGTGGTCATAGTATTGGACCGCTGGGCATGGGCGTGTTTCTTTTATTTAAAGCTTTGGATGGAGCCAGGCATAACATCAGTTTGTGATCGTACTGAAAATTGATTTGTTTGTTCTTAGTATGGACCTCACATTCTGTTGTACAACTTGTTTTCTGAACTATCAGCACAAAACTAGAAATTAGGCCCACAAAAGTATAAAACATCATGTATATGAAGAACTGGAAGATGCTTAGCCTTATTAACGTGTTGATCACAATTTTTTCTTGTCCTGAAACAGTATCACAAACCCATCAAACCCACAATATTTGTCTTAAATATAATCATGGTGTAATTTCTACTTCCTACCTTTGAATTGCGAACCCCAAGCTATCTATGAGATTGTCAATACTCCAGTTTTTTTTCAGAATGTTGCTTGGCGGATCGTATATGTTTTCTGGAACACTGTGGATCGTAATTTTTATGTGAATATGCTTGAGCTTATGCATGATTTGTGATTCAGATATATATAACCGTGAATTTGTTTCCTTTTGTATGACAATCGGAAGTTGCTAGTCCAAGCTAATAGTGGGTAATTTGTGTTTGTGTGGCATTTTTCCTTATATATGATCTGAGTTTTGCTGTACCGAAATGCAGATTATATATAAATTGGAAACATGTATGTCTGGGATATGAATCCATTTGACCTGTACTGCTGTAGCATTTTGGAAGAAAAAAAAAGCAAATTATATTGCTGTAGCAGATTCATTATTTGATTTCAAAGCACACGTGCATAAAGTGGCAGAAAAATATTCGGATGCTAAATTGCCTTCATCCTGATCCATCCTCTGTTTTCTCTGAAACAGCAATGCCATGTGAAGGAGGAATGCGCCAGCAAACTTTTGGATGCTCAACGACCAGGAAGAGCAGAGAACTGCATTTCCTTAGTCAGTTGCAATTGTAACTATCTTTGTTATAACCTGTAGCGAATCAATTAGATGCCATGCAGGGGCGGAGCTACAGTGACAGGCCGGGGTCAATTGACCCCGATGACCTTGGCCCAGACCCAGTTATATATATATACAGCCCACAAGGTAAAATGATGTTGTGTATTGTTTTTTACCCCAGTCACAAAAGGACTCAGCTCGTAGCAGCCCAATAGTGATGCACGTAGGCCCATTGCCACTTTGTAGTTCGCATCCAACTCCAATTCCTGATCGATCTCCTTCCAAAAAAACTACCGATCGGAGTTACGTACACCTGCAATACTTTTGGGTCGGCAGGAGCAGGCAGGCCCAGTCGCCCCTTTCAATTGATTTCGCTCAGAAAAAAAACTACCGATCGATCTTAGATCGCTTTCGCTCGTTCTCAAGCGTGCGCCCGACGGTCCCTGTGTTCGCCAGAAGCGCCGCCGTCGCCGTTCCCAATCTCCACTCCTCTGGTCTCTAAGATCTGTTTCGCAGATTTGATCCGTAAGAGGTACTAAAGCCAATTTCTTCATCTAATCCCTATTGTCCTATTATATTAGGAATTGTTTTGACGTGTTGATTTCTTTTGATAAATGCTTGAAGGCTGTGTGCGTAATCTAATCAGGTGGGTTACAATTTAGATTAGGCCTCAAGTCACATAATGTCAGGTAAGCTAGCAAGAAAGATTTATAATCTCTTTGTACTGTAATTTTTTTTATGTTAGTACTAACTCTGTTTTGTTATTTGCTTATTTTAAATTACAGGTAGTAAGAGTATAATGGAGCGTTTTTTGAATTTGAAAAGAAAATCACCACCACCGTCCAGCAATGATCCGGATCATGATGAAGATCCATCAAATGTTAGACGTGCTATACGCCCATGTCCTTTGCCGGCGACTTCAACTCCAAGCAGGATAGGAGGTAAAATTGGAGCAGACCAGGTAGATTTGGATAACTTGCCGCATGATCCAGCCGATAGGAGGAGAATATCAGAATACATAGGGCCAAAGCTACAGGATGAAGTAAGGCGGACATATTTACTTAGAGGTCCGCATAGGCCACTACCTGGCTTCAAGTATCCGCAGAAGAGGATAGGCAATGTTTTACGTCGGTTCAATCATAAATGGTCTGGAGACTATCACTGGCTAGAGTACAGCGAGGAGAAACGTGCTGCCTTTTGCTTACATTGCTACTTGTTCAGAGATTCCATTGAAGGACAAGGAGGGAATGACGCATTTGTAGTGAATGGTTTTGATTGTTGGAACAAGCCGGAAAGACTTCGTGACCATGTGGGCAAATCTCCTAATAGTTTTCATAACACGGCAGTCAAAAGATGTAATAATTTGCTGAAACATGACCAGTCAGTTGTTATTGCTCTCGACAAGCAAAGAAAAGTCACTCAAGAGGAGTATATGATTCGATTGAACAATTCCATAAGTGCTGCTCGATACTTGCTGCATCAAGGTCTAGCATTCCGTGGTCATGATGAATCAAAAGAGTCTAAGAACAAAGGAAATTTTCGGGAGTTATCAATTCTTTTGGCAGAGCAAAATGAGAACACAAAGAGGGTTGTGTTAAGAGATGCGCCTGGAAATAATAAACTGACAGCTCCAGAAATTCAGAAGGACATCGCTGAATGTTATGCAGAGGTAATAATTGATTACTATTATTATTATACCTTACAAATGATGACATAACCTATAGTACTCTTCAAACTGACTTTTTTTATTTGTACAGATCATAGTCAAATCTATTGTTGCTGAAATTGGAGGTGGAGTTTTCTGTTTATTGGTTGATGAGTCTGCTGATGTTTCGGGCAAGGAACAAATGGCTGTAGTTCTGCGGTATGTCGACAAGTCCGGAGCAGTCCAAGAAAGACTTATTGGTGTTGTTCATGTGAATGAGACATCTGCTTCATGTCTCAAATCCAGCATTGATCACTTGTTCAAGAAGTATGGATTGAACATAAAACAAGTTCGAGGCCAAGGGTACGACGGTGCCAGTAACATGAGAGGTGAGTTCAATGGCTTGAGGGCTTTGATCATGAGGGAGAATAGTTCAGCATATTATGTTCACTGCTTTGCTCACCAACTTCAGTTAGTCATTGTGGCTGTAGCTAAAAAGAATGATGATGTTAGTGACTTCTTTGACATGATATCTCTTCTACTTAATGTGGCCGGAGCTTCTTGTAAACGAAAAGATATGATTAGGGAGAGTCAGCAAGAGAGAGTGAAGAAAGCCATTGGTTGTGGACAACTTAGTACTGGAACGGGATTAAATCAAGAGCAATCACTTCAAAGAGCCGGAGATACTCGTTGGGGTTCTCACTATAAAACACTTCGGAGCATACTTAACTTGTTCCTAGATATTATTGAAGTACTCAAATATGTTGAAAAAGATGGGCCAAGTGATGCAAAGAAGCGTCAAGCTCATGGTCTTTTAGATTATGTTACTGATTTTGACTTTGTGTTCCTTCTACACTTGTTGTTTCTTATCTTGGGACATGCAAATGCTTTATCTCTATCTTTACAGAGGAAAGATAAGGACATCTTGGAGGCTATGGTAGAGGTGATGTTAACCAAGCAAAAATTTCAGAAAATCAGAGATGATGGTTGGGAGTCTTTATTGGAGAGAACTTTCTCATTTTGTGAGAAGTGTGATATTCCTAAGTTGGATATGGAAGAAGAGTATATAGACCGGCATAAACCAAGGAAAAAGACCAACCGCACTAACTATCAGCACTACAGATATGATTGCATGAACCCTGTTATTGACTTGCAGCTTGCAGAGTTCGATGATCGTTTTAATGAGGTAAATTCAAGCCTTCTTACCCGAATGGCTGCATTATGTCCAAAAGATTCCTTTGAAGCTTTTAATGTTGAGAGCTTAGTTGATTTGGCTAAGTCCTATCCAGATGATTTTGATTCTATCCAGTTGAAGGAACTTGCTCATGAGCTTCCTTTCTATATTGATAATGTGCGAGCAGATGAAAGATTTGGGGGCCTTAAAACTATTTCTGAACTTGGTAAGCTGATGGTTAGTACAAATAAGCATCTTGCATTTCCTTTGGTCTATCAACTCCTGAAGCTAGTATTAGTGTTGCCTGTCGCCACTGCATCAGTGGAGAGGTGTTTCTCTGGAATGAAAATAGTGAAGACTGTGCTACGTAATCGCATTGGTGATGATTTCATGAACTATTGCATCATTTGCTTCTTGGAGCAAAGACTTCTATATTCAACTCCACGTAAGGATGTGATAGATTACTTTTTGAAGATGAAAGAACGTAGAGGTCAAGAAAAATAGAGAGGTAACTACTTTTGTAATCTGAGCTTATTTTTTTATGATACATTGGCAACTATGTTTTATGTGAGGTTACTAAAAGAACATTATACACATGTTACTTAATACGAGCTATGAATTTTTGGTCATCTACTATTGCTATTTTATTTTTTAAGAGACACATTAGTGTTACTTGTTTATGTTGACCCCGGCGACCAATTATCCTGGCTTCGCCCCTGATGCCATGTAACCGGAGCAGCTATTCCCATGCCATGGTACATGACTTTATGTGACCGAGATCTTTGTTCATGCACAAGACTCCGTGCATGCATGTTTAGTAGCCGTCCAGTCTGGTGTCTGCTTGCGTCATGTTTACGGACAAAATAGCAAGAAGGAAAACAAACAGAGCAGCCGTTGCATTCTTCTGTAGAGCTGCTCGGCCCATGCTTTACTAGATTGTAGAATTTTGTACTGGACCAGGAGGTGCTCTTTTGCCATACTGTGCTGTGAGAACCATTCTGTTGTTCATGCTCATGCTCCTGTGAAGGCAGCAGAGTTTTGTTTATTAGCGTGCAGAATTTTGTGCTGGATCAGGAGGTGCTCGGTTGTGCTGGATTGGTTAGGGGTGTCATGTAAGTATGTAACTGGAGAATATATCATGCAACTGGTTTATGTTTTTCTAACGGTCGATGAGATCTCTTATGTCTTATCTATTTGTGCTTCTTGCTCGAGCCATGTGGCCTGCTCCGTGCAATATTGTTACTCTGTGGGCTCTGGCTGCCCCGTTTGCTTGTCTACAGGTTTCCACAGCAATGTGTATCAAAAAAAAAAAAAAAAACAATGGAGAGTAGGTACTTGTATTGATCGATTATATGCCATGATCACTATGGCAAAGATGTTTGTTTGGTTGGTAGTAGGGCTGGGAAGAAGACTGAAGATGAGTTCTGCATGGCAAGATGTTTATGATCTGCTTGTTACCTTGGGCATTTGGGGCTTCTATAAATACCAGTATCCTTTTAGGCTGTCTCTCTAGCTAGTTAGTGGACCACTTATTCAGGGCTGTAGGATCTCATGAGCTGATTGTTTGTCATGATGGGGTTGCCATCTTCTTTTGTGGCTTTATACAGTAATAGATAGCAATGTGTAACGGTTTTAGCAGATACTAATATAGATAGCAATGTGTAACAAAATAGTTGTACGAGAAGATGTTAGGCATCTTCAACGCAGACCCTCAAACCGTCTGGACCGCACGGTCCGGATGTATTTTGCCATCCAACGCGATCCTGCATCGGTCCGCTCAGCGGTTCGGACCTACTTTTCTCCGCAAATCGGAAACAAAGAGGGCGGGGGTTGCCGGCGTTTGGACCGCTGCCACGCCCGCATCTGACAACCGTGGCCCACCCAAAACCCTCTCTCTCACCCGCGTGCTTTCCCGCCCGAAGCCGCCCGACTCCAGAGCGTCAACGCCATATTCATGCCGGCCAAGAGCGGACGCGACCTCTCACGGGAGCCGGCATTGAAGCGGCACGCCGGCTGAAAGAGCGCCGCCCGCTGCACATGGTTCCTCGTCACATTGAAACGGCTTCCGACTGCCCGCCTACCTTCATTAAACCCGCACGTGTGCCAAGAAACCTACTCCGGCCACACGCCCGTCCACGAGCCGGCCAACATTAAACATAACGCCGGTTGGCTCCTCGCATCCGCACGCTATTTAAACGAGGCCAAATGTCGGCCTAGAACCGCATCACACCTCCCCTTTCCATCTCCTCTTTGCACCACACAGTTCACACTCTCCATGGCATCCGACGAGCAGGAAGAGGAGTTCTCCGGCATTAAGCTGGCTGGGTGGCCTCCCAAGCCTGCCGGATACGCTCCAGCGAACTCGCTGCTCCACCTCCCTCACAGCTCCAGGCCGTCACCACCATGGGCGAGGTTCCAGACCGGCGCGCGGAGGAGCAACTCGCCGCTCCAAGCCAGCGTGTGGTTTAGTAACTCACCGCTTGAAACCAGCGCGCGGAGGAGTGGCGAGTTGCTCCAGACCGGGACGCGGAGGAGCACGGCGGGCTTGGTATTGTTCGTTTTTTGCCATGGTAAGTTTACATACGCATCTGCCATGTAAGATGCACATGTTTTTTCCATGGCATTTTTTGTAAAAATAAGATGGCATTTTTCATAAATTTTTGTGTATTTTAAAAATATGGCATTTGTTCCTTAAAACCATGGTCATTTGTTTTTGTCACGGGAGCCGGCATTGATTTTTTTTTTGACATGTTTTTTATATTAAAAAAAAATAGCTAAATTTTTGCCATGTGTATCCCTCATTTTCATAGAAGTTTTGCCATGTTATTTACATTGATTTTGTAGATATAAACTATCCACGGTAAAAAAAGGTTGATGTTTTGGTCATGGCATTTTTATTATTAAAAGCATGACATTTATATGTTTTTTGTACAAGTAATTTGGGACGGGGTTGTACCCAAGCGGGTTGTCTCCTCCCCAAGAAAAGTCTAGGGTTCCTCTGCCTCCCGCCGGCGCCGCCGTCGGTCCGCCTCGTCTCCGGTGGCCTTAGGGCCATGGCGGCGCGATGGATCTTGGCCCTTGCTGGCGGGAGGGCTCTGTTTTCAGTTGTTTCTTCGTGTTTTGTTAGGGTTTGTGTCCTGCTCAGGAAGAGGAGACATCGGTGGCTCCCTGAAGATAGAATAAGGTTCTCCCCGCCTAGCCCCCGTCCCGATGGTGTGTCTAGCATCATCGGTGGGCATGTGGAGGTGTTTTTCCGACGGATCTGTCCTTGGTGGATTTGCTCGGATCTGGTCGTAGTTCGTCTACATTCATGTCACTACTAGGGAAAACCTTATAGGTGGAGGCTTAACAGTAGCGCGGGTCAATTAGATGCGCTATTGGTAATTAGCAGTAGCGCGTGCCAAGGAAAGGTGCTACTGGTATCAAATTATCAGTAGCACGGGTGTACTTGACATCGCTGCTGCTAAGTGAGCCCCACCTTACCCACCAGGCAACGAATAGTAGCAGCGCGGGCTCAGTAACAAGCGCTACTGCTATTGCTATTAGCAGTAGCGCGGGTCACGTACCCCACGCTGCAACTACGGCTGCACTGACCCACGTGGTGGACCCCACTTTGCAGTAGCGCGGTGCGTGGACCGGCGCTACTGATATTGCTCTTAGTAGTAGCGTCGGCGCCAACCCGCGCTACTGCTAAGCCGCAGCTGCCACCTTTTCACCAGCCCCCCTCCCCCTCCTCTCTCCTTCACTTCTTCTCCCTCACTTGCTTTCCCCATTAGCTAGCTTTCTTCTCTCTTCCTTCTCCTACCTCTCTTCTCTCTACTTTAATGCCCCCTCCACCATCTTCATTAATGCACCCCTTTTCTCTCTTAGCTTCCTCACTTTAGAGCCATCTCCTTCCCCTACTAGCTATAGATCTATCCATTTAGTAAGTGGAACCTATCAAATCCCCAAATAGATCTATTCTTTAATGAAGTAAAGCCATGTAATCACCGTGCTTCTCTCTCGAGATAGCTAGGTGAGTAAAAAATTGTGCTTTGGAAGAATTAATGGAAAATATGTGTGCGATATGACCGAATCGGGCGATATGATGGAAATTGTGCGTGTGGCATGAGTTGCCACCTATATGTTTATTTGCTTTGTGTGTGACATGAGAGTTGCTTATGTTTTGCCGAAATGTCGATTTATTTCCGTTTTGGCGAATTTCGGGCAAACTCTATATGTCCTATTTTTAGGGAAGGTCATGCCGAATTTTTGTATGACTTTGATGCATGCATGCGTTTTTATAATCATTTTGCTTATTATTACCGCGCAGGCGATCATGATGGTGAGTGGAACGATGGTGGAAAGGTGGTTGCGATCGGCGGTGCAGGACATGTATGAAAATAACCGGACAGAGATTTTATGTCCGTGTCGAAGATGCAAAGGAGGAGTTTGGCTCGACCCCTATAAGGATGGTCGTTTGAAGGCGCACCTGCCCATGACTGGTTTCATGGATGGCTATACTCGGTGGATAAGTGAAGATGATGAGGATGAGGACGCCGACGGGGCAGCCAATGACGACATGGGGCCAGACGAAGAGATGACCGATAATGGCGGTGGAGAAGAGGCCGGACATGGCAGCGGAGAAGGGGCCGGACATGGTGGCGGCGGAGAAGAGGCCGGAAATGGCGCCAGAGAAGACGCGGACACGCCGCAGCCTTCGTCGCTACTAAGTTCAATCGTGCGGGACCCTCATGTTCGAGACCTGCTTCGCAAGAAGACGAGTAGTGACAGAGCTGCTTCTAGAGAGGAGGCCAAGCTGGAGCAACTGGAGGTAGACTCGAAGACTCCATTGTATGATGGTTGCGATCCCGAGGTGACCCGCTTGAGTTTCACGCTCGAACTTCAAAAGACAAAGGCTAAAAACAAATGGACCGACAGAAGCCTCGATGAGCTTCTCAAGTATCTAAAGAAGGTTCTTCCCACGGGGAACCTGTGTCCTACTAGTGTTGATGAGGCCAAGAAGATCGTGTGCCCTCTTGATCTGCCGCACATTAGATACCATGCATGCATCAACGATTGCATCATTTATCGGAAGAAGCACGCGGAAAAAACCAACTGTCCGGTGTGCAATGCTTCTCGATACAAGAAGGCTGGAAAGAAATCTCCCCAGAAAGTTGTATGGTAGCTACCGATCACTCCCCGTCTGCAGCATTATTTCGTAGATCCTAAGGAAGCAAAGCTCATGCGCTGGCACGCGGAGAGGGTGAAGCCTGACGATGGAGATGATCCAAAGCTGAGACACCTCGCGGATGCAAGCCAGTGGAGAGCGTTCAACGCCGAATATTGATATTTCGCTGGTGATGCAAGGAACATCGTGCTTGGCGCGAGTACCGACGACATGAATCCGTTTGGCAACCAGAACACCAACCATAGCACATGGCCTGTGTTTGTATGGATGTACAACCTCCCCCCTGGTTGTGCATGAAGTCAAAGTACATACACATGAGCATGCTGATTCAAGGGCCGAAACAACCAGGAAATAATATTAATCTATATCTGGGGCTACTTCAAGAGGAGTTAGACACGTTATGGAAAACACCGGCCAAGACATGGGACGCCAGCAAAGGTGAGTATTTCTATATGAGAGCCGCGCTGATGACGACGGTGCACGACTATCTCGGTTACGGATATGTCACAGGCCAGGTGTGCCACGGATATTGCGGATGCACGCGGTGCATGGATGATACAACGTCTCAGCAGCTAACGAAAGATGGCGGGTCTGGGAAAATCGTGTACATAGGGCATCGAAGATGGCTCGCGAAGGACGACCCGTGGAGAAACCGTGGAGATCTATTCAATGGTGAGGCTGAGCATCGAGGACCTCCACGTAAGAGGAGCGGCGCCGAAATCGATGAGCTGTTGAAAAACTGGGAACAGTGCCCCGCGCCGGGAAAGATGAAAAAGGCGCCGGAGCCGCTGCTCAAGGTATGGAAAACGAGGTATGTTTTCTGGGACTTGGAGTACTGGCCCAAACTCGACATGCCTCATTGCCTTGATCAAATGCATATCACGAAGAATGTCCTTGAGAGCTTGCTTGCAACACTGATGAACATGCCGGATAAGACCAAGGATGGGCCAAAGGCAAGAAGAGACTTGGAAGATTTGAACATCAGGTCAGATCTCCACATGCCGCCCCGTAAAAAGTCGGAGGAGACGGAGACGGAGCCGCGGGACAAGGGTAAAAAAGTCAACAAGAAGGAAGAGAATTATTGCCCCCCTTCTTGCTTTACCTTAAGTCCGAAGGAGATTGATCAATTCTTCAACTGCCTTACTGGAATCAAAGTTAGTTCCGGTTACTGTGGGAAGATAAGTAGATTTCTAGACACCAAGAAGAAAAGGTTCAGCGGGATAAAGTCTCATGACTGTCATGTGATGATGACGCAGATACTTCCTGTTGCCCTTAGATGGATAATGGACAAGCACATCCGTGACACGCTTATTGGTCTCTGCAGCTTTTTCGACGTTATCTCTCGAAAGTCGATCAGTGTGAAGCAGCTCCGAAGGCTACAGGAAGAGATCGTTGTGATACTAAATGAGCTTGAGATGTACTTCCCGCCCGCGTTCTTTGACGTCATGGTGCATCTGTGTGTCCACATCGTGGACGACATCATAGACCTCGGGCCGACATTCCTGCACAACATGATGCCGTTCGAGAGGATGAATGGGGTCATCAAAGGATTCGTTCGTAACATGTCCCGTCCGGATGGAAGCATCATCCAGGGCTATCTGACCCAAGAGTGCACCTCTTTCTGCGAGAATTATCTATATGGCGGAGACCCTGTTGTTGGTTTGCCCATTAACAAGCACCTTGGGAGGCTCGGAGGAGAAGGTCACATCAACGGCCGGAGGGAACTGCATGTGGACCACTTGGGTCGACGCAATGACTTTGACAAAGCAAACTAAGTAGTGCTACAGCACCTAGACATGGTAGATCCTTTCGCGACACTGCACAAAGAAACCATCGCAAAGAAGTACCGTGACCGGGGGCTATGCAAGATGAACGCCGAAGTTATTAGAGAGCACAACTCCACTTTCCTGCCTTGGTTCAAAGAGCATGTTCTTGCTAATCCCCCGGAAGAGGGCTCTACGGACGGATTGCTCATATACGCCTTAGCACATGGCCCCGCGGCCAACCTCGCGACCTATCAGGCATACGATATCAACGGATACACGTTCTACACGGAGGCCAACGATTTAAATAGTGATTTTCAGAACTCAGGGGTGACGATGGAATGCATGACCGGCGACAACGCCACAATTGAAAGATTCTACGGAAGGGTCGAAGAGATCTGGGAGCTTGACTACTCTGGACTGCACGATGCAATGATGTTCCGTGTCAGATGGGCTAAGAACATCGAAAGAGAAAACCGGTATTTCACTACCATGTCTATACCCGACGCCAAGAGCGCTACCGTGAACGCCATCGCAAAAAACGAGCCATGGGTACACGCTAAGCACGTGACACAATGCTTCTTCATAACCAACCCGAGCAATCCCAGGCGTGTTGTCGTGAGGAGAGGCAAAAGAAACATCATCGGAATGGATGGAGTCACCAACGAGGAAGACTACGACCAGTACGGCAACCCGATGAGGGAAGATGACGATGACGATGAAGCATACGTCAAAAGAAGAATCAATACTACATTAACCAAGAAAGATTGTACTCCATGGAAAAGAAAAAGTCACAACAAGGGCCTCAATTATTCGACAGCGAACAAGAAGGGAAAGAAGCTCACTCAAAAACGAAAACGTCGACGCTGAGAAACCATCATTTATATATATATATATATATATATATATATATATATGTGTGTGTGTGTGTGTGTGTGTGTGTGTGTGTGTGTGTGTGTGTGTGTGTGTGTGTGTGTGTATTTATTTATTTTATGTACGCAGTTAATCGTTATCGGTCAAATGATGTGTAATATATATCGTCGCCTGAGTTATATACATTGTATCCGATCCCCTTCTTCCCGGCTCGGTCGTCTTTCGGAAAAGAAAAGAAATAGAAAAATGAGAAAGGAAAGAAGAAAATGAAAGGATTAGAAAAGGAAATGAAAAGGAAAAGAAAAAGGAGAAAGGAAATAAGAAAAATAAAATGAAAAGAAAAAGCAAAAGGAGAAAATGAAAAGAAAAATCTAAGGAATAGCTGTAGCGCGGGCCTGGACACGCGCTATAGCTAACTTAGCAGTAGCGCGTGTCAGACCATAAGACTTTTTTTTATGTCATTACTCATTTTATTATAGTTTAAGAATTAAACAAGTAGACTTAATCGTAGGAAACATGTCGAACAACGACGAAACCGGGGCTTCTGAACACGCTGCCGATGACATACAATATGACCGTGAACATGATTACCTCGACTTTTTGTCTAGTCAGCAAACACAAGGTTTGCAGGGCGCCCTGGTCATAGCGGACGATGGTACTGCCGCCGACATCGACACCGATGGCACCGGCACCGATGGCAGCGCCGAGACCGGCGCGGAAGGTACCGACGTGGAAGGTACCGGCGCCGAAGCCGATAACGAAAAGAAGAAGCAGAAGAAGCAGAGGACACGACGCCCTAACAAACTCGGCATCGAAAGACTGCTGGTCACAGAGATGCACCCCAGCAAATTCGAGCCAATAGCGCCGGATGAAGCTCGCAAGTGCTACGGCAACCAAGTCGGATGCATCCTACGGGAAACCGCGAGCATCAACGACAATGACTTAAGGAAGAAACCACATATGGAGCACTTGCTCCTAACCAAGCTGCACAAGAGATTCCAGTTCCCCGGCCAGGATGATGTAGGATCGAAAGTATGTCTAGAGGGGGGGTGATTAGACTACTTGACCAAATAAAACCTAACCTTTTCCCAATTTTGATTGTGGGCAGATTTTAGCAATAGTACATGTCAAGCATCACCCTACACATGCAATTCTAAGAGTATAGCAGCAGAATGTAAGCAATTGCATATGTATGTAAAGGAGGGATTGGAGATTTCAAACGCAATGAAGACACGGTGGTTTTTGGCGTGGTTCCGATAGGTGGTGCTATCGTACGTCCCCGTTGATGGAGACTTCAACCCACGAAGGGTAACGGCTGCGCGAGTCCACGGAGGGCTCCACCCACGAAGGGTCCACGAAGAAGCAACCTTGTCTATTCCACCATGGCTTACGTCCACGAAGGACTAGCCTCACTCGGGGTAGATCTTCACGAAGTAGGCGATCTCCTTGCCCTTACAAACTCTTGGTTCAACTCCACATCAGGTTGGAGGCTCCCAAGTGACACCTAACCAATCTAGGAGACACCACTCTCCAAAAGGTAATAGACGGTGTGTTGTTGATCAACTCCTTGCTCTTGTGCTTCAAATGATAGTCTTCCCAGCACTCAAACACTCCTCACAGATTTGGCTATGGTGGAAGAAGGATTTGAGTGGAAAGCAACTTGGGAAAGGCTAGAGATCAAGGTTCAAATGGTAGGAATGGAATATCTTGATCTCAACACATGAGTAGGTGGTTCTCTCTCAGAAAATGAATGGTGGAAGTGTAGGCATGTTCTGATGGCTCTCCTTACTGAGAAGGATGGGGTGGAGGGGTATATATAGCCTCCACACAAAATCCAACCGTTACACACTTTTGACCCAACTCGGTGGCACCGAAACGATCATCTCGGTAGCACCGAACTGTGTAAAAGATATGAACTTTAGGAATCTCGGTGGGACCGATACGGAAAACTCGGATGGACCGAAGTGCAATGGCTTAGGGCAATCCTCATCTCGGTGGCACCGATTGCATCAACTCGGTAGGACCGAAGTGAAGCAATAAGGCAACAGAGACTTGGCAAGTCATCTCGGTGAGACCGATTTGCAAACTCGGTGAGACCGAAGTAAATGCAAACGATTACAGAGAGTTGGCAAGGCCATCTCGGTGAGACCGAGATCCATTTCGGTGGATCCGATTTGTTAGGGTTTGGCAGTGGCTAAGTCTTGGATGAACTCGGCGGGGCCGGATAGGAAAAATCGGTGGGGCCGAGTTGGACTTTAGGTTTAGGACATATTTGGGTAGAGAGAGAGTGGTTGAGGGTTTAGGAATACTGTCACTAAACACTTGAGCAAAAAGACCATTAAGCAACACCTCATCCCCTTTTAATAGTATTGGCTTTCCTATGGACTCAATGTGATCTTGGATCACTAAACCAAAAATGTAGAGTCTTGATCTTTTGCCAATCCTTGTCCTTAGCATTTTGAGGGGTCCACTTCTCTAGTCCATGCCATGCCAATCATTGAACATCCTGAAATCTTAATCTTGAATGGTCATTAGTTCAATGAGATATATGTTGTTATGAATTACCAAAACCACCAAGGGAGCAAATGTGCTTTCAGATGACCGCATAGAACACCCGTGGGATGATGCTGCCATGAAAAATATCAATAACCACGCTGAAAGAACATGTGATGCCCCCATGTTTGGTTTTGGTAATTGATGACAATCTCTATGGACTAATGGTTGCCTTGAGTTATATTTGAAGGGTTTGTCCATAGGCTTTGCTTGTAGACCATTTGTTGGTCTCAAGGTGATTTTAAGAAGAATATGTGTTGACCAAGGGGTTATTCATGGAGTTATCCAAAGATTGGTCATGTAAGAGATGAGCCTATTGCAAGCATGTCTTGAAAAAGAAGATTGTGTGGACATTCATGTGTACCTTCAAGACATCATCTTAATGAAGAGAATTGGAAAGATTCAAGGTTGATCAAGACTAAATATGAAGAGTGATTCAAGTTGATCAACACACAAAGCGTAGAAGATGTACCGAGTGGGATCAAGTGATCTCACGGTATGGTAAGCATTTTCCATTACGCTTTGTGTACTAACCCATGGTCTACGTGAGAGTTCTATGTGGGGTTAGGTATGTGTCCATGGGGTTGCGTCAAGAGGAAGATCTCATTCAACCCATGGAGGATGACATCAAGTGGTGATCGTCATCAAGATTGCGGTGTGCAAGTTCAAGTGGAGCATCACGAAGAGATCACATGCTTGAAGCTTGCCGTCCATTGTGGTGACAATGAACTTGTGAAGATGTGCCGAAGAGTGGCTCACCCATAGTGGAGTATGGGGGAGCAATCAACTAGTCTTCATCGAGCCGGCGCAATCAAGAAAGGTGGTCCAACTTGAGGAGGTCAAGATCGTCATCATCTAGCTCAAGTGGACTATGCGCAAGGCAAAGGTTTGCCCTTGATAGGTTTTCTATTTTACCGGTCTCATGGTGGTAGTTGGGAGACCGGGTTATAGGATCGATAGCCGTACTATCAAGGGGGGCTCTCAAGTGAGTAGCTTGATCGTATCGTTCGTAGAGAGCTCAAACCATTGCATCCTTGCATCATCTTTCTTGGTTCTTGTTTGGTGTTTCTCTTTGTGAGTTTTTGAGCTTATGGTCATCTTCATGACAAGCTCGAGTTCATCGAAAACGGAGTTCATATATGCATCTTCTATGATGTTTTCGATGTTGGAGTTTATGCCGGTTCTTCATTCATAGAGGTTTCTCATCTCTATATCGTAGGCATATCTCCCCTGCCACTTCTATCCAACAAGCTTGAGTTTGCTCAATTCGGAGCTCATTTGCAGAAGTTATGGCAGTTCTGATTTTATTTGCATCCTTCTGTTTGTTTGGGCTAGTTTTCAGCACCCAAGCGGTAGTACCGCTCGGCACCACGGTAGTACCGCTTAGGCGGTACTTCCGCTGTGGTCTGCCGCAGCGAGTACCGCTTGGGAATCTCCTTCTGTGCAACTTTCTGTTGCCTAATTTCTTTTAGCGGTAGTTGCACGGTAGTAGCCCGGTAGTACCGCTCAAGCGGTACTTCTGCATACTACTACCGCTCCTTGTACCGCTTAGGAAATACCTTCTGTGCTGGTTTCTGTTTGCCCATTTTGCTTTAGCGGTAGTAGAACGGCACTAGCACGGTAGTACCGCCTGGCGCCGTACTACCGCGCCAGTTTCCCCTACTACCGCCGCCTCACCTGCGCCAGGATCCCTAAGCGGTAGTACCGCTGGGGCCGACGGTAGTACCGCTCCGGCGGCACTACCGCTCGTATACTGAGTACCCCTGGCCAGTGTTTGGTCGTACCGCCTAAGCGGTAGTACCGCTCCTAGGAGCGGTAGTACCGCTCGGCTGCGGGCAGAGCACTTAACGGTTGGATTTGTGGGGGACCTATTTAAGGGGCTTTCTTCCCCAATGGTTCCCCATCCGTGAACAAGCTCTCTCTCCTCCATTGTTGACTCTCTTTGAGCTTGCTATCTCTCAATCCCTCCAATGATTCTTGCTAGTTCTTGAGGGAAAAGAGAGAGGAGATCTAGATCTACGTTTCCACCAATCACTTTCTCCTCTATGTGAGGGGAACCCCTTGGATCTAGATCTTGGAGTTCTTGGTGTTCTCCTTCTTGTTCTTCCTCTCATATTCCTCCATAGCTTTCGTTGCTTTGGTGGGATTTGAGAGTGAGGGACTTGGGCACTCCGTGTGCCCTTGCCATTGCATTTGGTGCATCGGTTTGAGTTCTCCACGGTGATACGTGGAAGTGAAGTTTGAGAAGCTTTTTACTCTTGGGTGCTTGGTACCCTAGAGCTTGTTCCTCTTGGGTGCTTGGGCGCCCTAGACGGTTGGTGATGCCTCGGAGCTCAATCATTGTCGTGTAAAGCTCCGGGCAAGCGTCGGGGTCTCCAATTAGATTGTGGAGATCGCCCCAAGCAATTTGACGGCTATCGGTGACCGCCCCCAAGGGTTGCCAAAGTGTACGGGTTCGGTGACCGCCCTCAAGGGTTGCCATTTGTACGGGTTTGGTAACCGCCCTCAAGGGTCCCTTAGTGGAATCACGGCATCTTGCATTGTGCGAGGGCGTGAGGAGATTACGGTGGCCCTAGTGGCTTCTTGGGGAGCATTGTGCCTTCACACCGCTCCAAACGGAGATTAGCATCCGCAAGGGTGTGAACTTTGGGATACATCGTCGTCTCCGCGTGCCTCGGTTATCTCTTACCCGAGCCCTTTACTTATGCACTGTACTTTGTGATAGCCATATTGTTTCTTGTTATATATCTTGCTATCACTTAGTTGTTTATCTTGCTTAGCATAAGTTGTTGGTGCACATAGGTGAGCCTAGTCGATTTAGGTTTTGTGCTTGACAAATTAAACGCTAGTTTTATTCCGCATTTGTTCAAGCCTAAACCGTAATTATTTTAAAGCGCCTATTCACCCCCCCCCCCTCTAGGAGACATCCACGATCTTTCACACGCCATGGGCATGTTCAGCAATAGTTTGGCCGCCTGGAAAGGGAGGATGAAACGAGCGATTGATGCTAACGAACCCCTGTCCAAGATTTTGGCGGACAATCCGACACTTACGGAAGAGAAGTTCGAAAAGTTCAAGGACACTTTCGCTACCGAGGCAGCCAAGCTTAAGTCTGAGAAATACAAGGGGCTTCAGCAAAGGAACACGGGGAACCAATGCCTTGGAAGCCGTGGCTACATTGGCAAGAGGCCCATATGGGATAAGGAGGACGCGGAACGTGAAGCCACGGGGATCCCAGACCCCTACGAGGAGTTCACCGACCCGCAGGAGCGTGACTTCATCAGGGCTCGGTACAAGTGGGACAAGGAAAAGAAGGTTTGGTACACAGACCCGATCACGAGGAAATTGATTAGATTACTGGTAATTATTCTTTTACCACCTTACATTTAGCTTCTGATCAAGTCGACTACACGTTGTAGTAACATTCGTATAACGGTTCACGTTCCTTTTGCAGAAGGAGCAACACAGGCTTGCGGCCGAAAGCGACTCATAGTCTCAGTCGTCGATGAGGCCCAAGTGGGACACCCCTCTCAACCGGGCCTTGAACCAACTGAAGGGACTCCCTTTGGACCAGCGGCCGCAATATGGACGTGTGCACGGCGTCGAAGACGGCGCCACGTGGAAGTACTACTACGACGAGGGCCCGGAGGCTAAAAACAAGAAAAAGAAGTTCAGTCAGTTGAACATCGACGAGAAGGTGAAGCTTGCGGTCGAGAAAAATGCAGCTGAGGCCGAGAAAAAAGCAGCTGAGGCTGCAGATGCAACTAGAAATGAGTTGGTCCAGCAGGCAGTCAATGCAGCTTTAGCTGCCTGCAGAAATGATTTCGCTACTAACTTGATTCCGGCTATTATCGACTGGACGAAGCAAAATCCAGACAAGACGGCACAGGATTTTCCCATGCCCAGCTTCGTCGGGAGCAACTCGGTGAACATCACACCACCACCACCTGCTGCCGCTACCGCACAAGGTCCCGCACCCGCGCCTGCTCCCGCACCCGCTCATAGCAGCCCATCCTCTATCTCTGGCGTGCTAGGCGGGCCTTCGTCTTTGGCTGACCTCGACGCCCTCACGGTAATTACACGTCGCACCAACATATCTATAATCTTCCGTTTTTCGTTGCCTTTCGGATGTCTTACGCCGCAGACATGTCTTCGCAAGCCGATGAAACCCCGTGCACCGTACTCTATATGATCAACGGCCAGAAGGTGGACATGGGAAAGGCAGTGATAACGAAGCCCTTGGAACTCACGTTCCACGGCCAGCCGATCCCCGTTGGCACCTTCAGGGTTACCTTGTCGAGTGTGAAAGCGGGCCATGAGGATTTGACTCCTCCAGTACGGCTCGGGGGAGAGGAGGACGAGACCCCGATGCGGCTTGGAGAATGCAAGGGTTGGATGCTGCTGTGGCCGAAGAATCTTCTTCGTCTAGAGGCGGCCGAGAGCACACCAATGACCACACATCATCAAGGTATGAACACCACCACCCCGCATAGGCAATTACCAGCGCCTCTCATGCCGGGTGAGAGCGGCGGATGACGCGAGGAAGGGGGTCCAATAGTGGATGATGTAGTCGCCCCCGTGGAACAAGGAATGGATGATGAGAGGGAGGAGGAGGACCCTCTCCGGTTCCTCAATACCGGGGCCTATGACGACGGACAAATGATGAGTCAGCGATGTGACTCGGGCTATGAGCATGTGGATGAGGAGTTGGATGATGTGCCGGAGCAGGAACGCCGTAGGGTTGATTGCAAGAAGTCTCTCTTCATGCAATCCTCACAGGACACGCCTCCAGATGCCGCCTCAACGCAGGGTCAACTAGCCGAGGGTCGTAAATTGCTTAGCCCGACAACACTGGTGGCGGGGGTAAGGAAGGGTCTGGACGGTCAACCCAAGAAAAAGGAGAGGAAGAGACCGCCGAGGAGAGGCTCTGCTGCTGCCAAAGCTGCCAAAGCTTCTAGCAGCCAGCCGACCGATTTTGCAGACCGTGTACCGGTCAAAGGTGCGACGATGTTCCATGTCGCGGGCGAGCCGATCCTACCGCCGAAACTGCTAGAGGGCATATCAGGGGATCTCAGGAGACTGCACGACCATGTGCTGTCGACTGAGAAAAGCCTTCTCGCCTCGGAGGATCCATGATATCCGCTTTACGTGGTTCGTGTGCCTCAGGCCAAGTGCTATGTTGACACACTGCCCGCGGAGGTGTTCTTCCTGCGGTTTGATCACATCTTTGAGATGTTTCTCACGAGGCGTCTCGATTTTACGACCGTCCGCCTTTTTGCGCTACATATGAACTTCGTCATCAGGAGAGAACAAATCTCGGTGGCGGATCCATACTACATGCATGAGTCCTTCTTGAGTCTCGGCGACTTTGAACGTAAAGCTGCTGGGAGTACATCGAATACTTCATGATAACGAATAAGGACAAGGAAACGATTCTCCTGCCTTATCATCCAATGTAAGTCATTGCCGGACAACCCTTTCGTACGTTTCAATCATTCCTTCGCTCATATGGAGACTAATTTGAGGTGTTATTTTTCCCGTAGCAACGGGCGCGCCGTCCTTATCGTTCTTTTCCCGCGAGTCTCCCACGCTGTGTATTTTGACTTGTCTAGAAACTACGAGAAAAAGGACTACACCCACATAATGGATATTCTGGATGATGCTCTCCACGGCTTCAGCATGAGGGGTGGCCACATCGAGATCAGGAAACAAAGGAAGAACAAGCCGGGTTTCTCGCATAAAACTACCTTCTGCTCCATCCATCAACCGACAGCAAGCAAGAACGATGGATTCTACCTCCTCCATCTCATGATGGAGTTCAGAAGGGATCACCAACAGCTTCGCATGACAACAAGAAACGATGAACATATCCGCAAATGGGCAGAATCCTTAGGAGACGAACCGGATTATAAACTCAGAGATGACTTCTTTCGCATCCAGAAGGACATTGCAACGATCATCATGAAAGAAGTCGTCGAAGAGAATGGGATGTTCCACCACGGCCCTATATCGCGAGCTAACGTCAGAACTCGCATAGGCATGCAACGTCAGGACCTGACGCCGTTCATGAAGCTAGGGTGCATCCTCCCGGATATGGATGGATGGAACTTCCAGTGATTGACGATGCCGATGATGATGTGTCGGTTGAACTTGTACTTTCTGTAGCGATGAAACTTGGTGATGTCAACGGTCCTGCTGAACTTGCGTAACGCTAGTTTGTTAGTTTGGGTACGATGACCTGCATACATCTAGTTAATTAGTTTGAGTACGATGAACCTGCGTTGATTAATTATGTTTACTATATGTTGCATCTATTAGCTAACTCTTTCTTTTCGTGTTGCTCAAATATATTATGTTGCATATTATTGTTGAATTCGTTTGATGAAGATGCATCTCTAACAGGTACATAGGTCCTTGATGGCGAAGAAGTGCTATGCCGTGTACATAGGAAGGGTTCCGGGAGTGTACGACGAGTGGCCCAAGTGTCAGGCCCAATTGTCACGGTTCTCGGGCGGCAGCCATAAAGGGTTCGATAGCAGGCAAGAAGCAGAAGCTAGTTACTTGAGGTTCACGCTAGCACGAGAGAGGAATCAGAACCGGCGCCTCATGTACTGCATAATTCCGCTCTTACTCATAGTGATAGCTCTTCTCTTCTATATCATCGTTTAGATGGATGATGAAACATGTGTATGGGATGACGATGTAGTTGCATGTATTCGAGACATATCATAACTTGTATCGCTATTTCGAGATCGATGATGATGAGAGACATCATTTGTGTTGGATGATGATGACATGATTTGATGTGACTATTTTCATGTGTATGATATGATGAGACTATTGTGTGTATGATATGACAGAGGCTATTGTATAAAATCTATTAAAAATAGAGTAAAAACGCTGCAGAAAAAAAAATACAGAAAATAGTAACAGTTGCGCGGGGTATGTGTGTAGCAGCAGCGCTGCCTTAGCAGTAGCGCGTGGTAAACAGGCGCGCTGCAGCTTTTAGCAGTAGCGAGGTTCCCCGAAACGCGCTACTGCTAAACTCTGGTAGCAGTAGCGCGGGTGGGAACAGCGCTACTGCTAGGACAAAACCTCGCGCTACTGCTAGGGTTTTCCCTAGTAGTGTGTGTTTTCAGGTTGGATCCTTCCGATCTACGCTACTCTTCATCGGCGGCGGTTGTTGTTCTGTCGCGCTGGTCCTATGGGGCCTTAGCACGACGACTTTCAGACTGTTTACTACAACAAGTTTTGCCCGGCTCCGGTGAGGGAGGGGCAATGACGGCGGCGCACCTTCGACTCGCTTCAATGCTTGTAGTCGTCGCTAGGTGGTCTACGGCTCTGAATGTAATTTTTATTATTTCTAGTGTTCGTTGTACTGCCATGATTGAAGATGAATAGATCAGAAGTTTTCTCACAAAAAAAAAAGAATATGTCATTTTATTTTTAAGAGCATGAAATTTTATTATAAATGCATGGCATTTTTATTATTAAGAGCATGGCATTTTTATTATAAAGTTCATTGCATTTTTTATTATCTTGGTCACGACAAATTCCTTTTCTTGTAAGTTTTTAAATTTTGCCATGCATGTTTTATATGTTGGAATTTCTTGTTAAAATACTGTTTTTGTTCACATGGCAACTAGTAGTTTTTTGCTATACATATTTTTTCTAGTGTTTTTATCTATGTTTTTAATTAGTTTTGTGTTATATATACTAATGGGCTTTTTTTTGGCCCCAATTCAGGCTGAGTTACCTACTTAGGGGGAGGGGGCGTAGGAGGGTTTTTTCGCGCCGCCACCATCTGAGGAATTTAGGTCCCCTCGCCTCCGGCTGCCATCTTGGCGCTGACAAGTGAGTGGACCTCAGATCTTCAGGACCTCCATGTTCTTGGCCATCATAGTTTTGTGAGAATAAATTTCCTCTCATTCTTTTGTCGGTGTCATGAGGTTAGAGAGTTTTCTGTCCTCGCAGATCCGATTATTCAGATCTAATGAGTTTATGTTGCTGTGTCAAGTTTTTTTTTGTTGGTCTGATTCTTTGTGGAGGTGAAATCTTTCATCGACACCATGGTAAAGATATAGTGATTCAACGGCCTGCACTTTTAGGGGATCATCCCCGATCAAAAACCATTATTGGTAATGTTCGTGCAGGTGAAAGAGTGGCAACATCGTTGCTCCAGTCTAATTGTAGCCTCCTTACCGAAGTCTTTGGAGTATTTCTTCAAGCAGAGATTGATACCGTGGAGAAGATGTTTTCAAGAGATTTTATTATAATTCTTAGTCATATGAATTACTTTATATTTTCTTGAATCTTAGGTCCAAATCAGTAAAAACGTAGGAGGAGGGGTTCGCTGGGATTGCTTTTCTCTAGCGAACGGAATTGGCTCGAACCGAGCGTTCCCAGCGATCGAATACATCGCGCTGGCCATCTCCTGTGGGGAACGTTTAGATCGCGCTGGCCAGCGATCGTCTATAGGAGTAGTACAAAGCAAGAGTTGTCCCGATGGACGACGTACGCCTCTCCGCCTGGTAGGGTTCGTTGAGAATCGGGGCCGCGTCGGATACGTCTCCTACCTCGACTCGATCGAGCCGCCGTCCGCTACAAATATACATCCCCGCACCACCTACGCCACCAACCACCAAAGCCAACACGACGCGCGCAGAACTATGAGCCATCAGATCGATCCGGAGACAAGCGCCGGCACCATGGCCAGCAACGTCGATGACGAGTGGGTGTACCTCGACGGGGTCCAAGAGACGAAGGCTTCAGCAGTGCCCGGCGCCGGCTGTCGTGTGTGCCTCCCAAGGCCTCCACGAGTCCGAGCATTGCGCTCTCGACCTCAAGCTACTCGCCGATCTCGACTACCTCATAAAGAAGAAGGCTTGATCTGCTCCTTGCAGCGAGGCGGGATCAGCAGCTGGAGAAGGGCCCATGGGAAGGAGGACTCGTTCGTCCCGCGCCTCTCCCGCGAGAGGCCGGGCGAACCCTAGCCGCCACCCACCCCAGGCCCCTCTCCTCAGCCCCTCCACCCCGGCGGCGCCCGGCTGACGTCGGTGGGGGCGGGGATCTCTCTCCCTCCTCTGGCTGCTGGCTGCGACACAGGGCGTGGCCATGCGAAGGGGACGCTGTGCTTGGCGCGGGGCATGGCGGCGGCGGCCGGCGTGAGGAGGTGCACCGGGGCTGTGGCGGCTGCGTCGTGGCGAAGTAGGCACGTGGCGGTGACGGGCGCCTGCGGTCTGATCTGGCTGGGCGCCCTTGGCGGCTTGGCCGGGATCCAGATCTGGGGTCGTTCGGCCGGCGTGGGCTGCGGGCTGCGGGCGGCGCGGGCCGGCAGCGGTGGGCTGGAGGTCGCGGCCCTGACTCCTGGTGGCCTTGGCTGCAGGTGGAGGGGGTGTGCTGCGGGCGCGTATCGGAGGCCCGGATCCTGCGGGGATTTGGTCGGGTGCTGCGGGCGCGGTGCGGGGGTGCTGATCGAGGCTGTTTGCGGCTCTGGCCGGCCTGGTTTGCTCCTCGCGACTCCAGTGGGCAGCGGGCTAGGTTGTGGCAGGGACCTTCCCTTGCCACGGTCCGGTTTGGCTGTCACAGGGTGGAGGCATCGGTCGACGGCTCAGTTTTTGCGGCTTCGACGGCAGTAGTTGTCTGTGGTGGCGAGGTGCGGGTGGTGGTGGTGCCTCTCTTCTTCCCGGTTCGGGCCGGCGGCGCGGGGTGCTCGCGCGGAGTAGACGGCCTTGACTGGGAGCTCGTGCTCGGGCGGACCTGATTTGGGCCCGGGGCAGGTCGGAGCTATGCTCTGGGTAGATGGTGGTGGGCTCCGCCTGGGTGGTCCCCGCGGGCGTCGAGGCCCTTCTCCTCGCGGGTATGGTGGATGTTGGTGGTGGTCGGGACATCGCGTCCGTCGGGCAGATCGGAGTCGGAGACCACGGTCATGGCATTGTGCGAGAGTGTTCGGCGGCGGCCGTCGGTGGTCATGAAGTTGTGTCTCCCACGGTCCACCGGGACTGGCTGGAGGCGCAAGTGTCGACGCCCCTATTATGGAGGTGCCGATCCAGACTTCGTGGTTGATGCCGGGCTAGGAGTGAAAGGAGACGCCTTTTACTCCTCCTACCGTGGTGGGTGCTCTGTGATGTGCGCGGATGGTGATGGCTTGGACATGGATGCCGGGATGGTGGCCCCAGATGGCGGTCCGCATGGTTTGCTCTCCGGCGGGAAACCTCGCGGCGGTGGTGACTCTCCGTCTTGCCGTGTGGGCGACAGGACGGGTAGAGACGGGTGGCTCAGGCGTCTTCTCTGCTTTCGTAGTGGCGACGCTCCGATCCGGATCTGGGGACCTGACCTTGCCGCGCCAGTCCTGGAGACCTCGTTGTGGCATGGTTGAGCTGCCGAGCAAAAGCTCTGCGCCTCGGCGCCGACGACGGCGACGCTTGCGGGTGCCGCTATCTTCCTGAAGACGCCGTTGTGGTTCTTCTCGCCGTGTCAGGGCTCTGGGTGAAGACCTTTGTTCGTGGCGGACTCGGCAGCGGCGACGCTTTGCGCCGTTCTCCGTCCTGAGGGCGTTGTCGTAGAGCTTAGGTGTGCCAGGGCCTAGTGTGGTGTTGTGTTCAGTTCTTCATGTATTCTTCTTCGGTTGCATAGTGTTCTACGTATGCCGGCTATTCTGGGATCGGCTTTGTAAGAGAACTACCTCACCACCTTGTATCATTCCGTCGTGTACCTTGTTGGGTTGTGGCTTTATTTATAAAGCGGGGCGAAAGACTGTTTTGAGGAAGAAGAAGGCTTCCCGGACCGGCATGGATGTCCGCGCCCCGGCGCCTCGCGATGCGACGAAGGTGGTGGCTACCGCGGACGTCGTCGGTGATGGCACAGTGGATGACGCCGACGCCGCGGAAGACGAAGACGACTGCTATGCCTACTCCAACCAAGGCTGCCTCGAGAAAGCCTACGAGTCCGACCAAGACCTCGATCAAGTCGACGACGAGCCCGAGCGGCATGAGCATGGCACGTCCGACCTGAGGCTGAGGGGACTGCTCGACAACCTCAAGTCCATCGAAGGGAAACTGCCCGACTGCCAAAAGTCCATCGAAGGGAAACTGCTCGACTGCCAAAAGTCCATCGAAGACCACCGCAAAGCTACACGCGACGAGGCCGCCCAAGCACCGGCACCGGCGCCGTCAGCGCACCTTTACAACGCTCGCCACGAAGCCGCCATAGCAGAACTCTATGCCTCCTCGTACACTGGAGTTTACGGCGGTAAAAGCTCTGGCTCCGGCTACGGCTACGGCCGCGGAGGTTACGGCACCAGCTCTGGCTATGATGGCTACAGCTACGGCGGCGGCCTCTCTGACTATGACTACGGCCGCCTTGGAGGTTACTACTACTCCCCCGACATCTCTGACAGTAAATACGGCTACGGCGGCGGAGGAGGTTACGGCATCGATCCGCTACAGAGGCGGTGGCGGCATCTCGGACTATGGATATCACTGTTAGGAATTAATTTGTTTGTAATTAATTATGTGGATAATCTCCACGTTGTAATTTTTTTTTTTGAATGGTCACCGGGGGGAGTGAATCCCCACCTGAATATATTCAATTGAATTTGCCTAGAAGCCTCGCGGCTCCATACAAGATGGGTTCAAGCGAACCAGAGCACACCGGGGAAACAACGGAGAAGAGACACAACCGAAAAACACACACATACAGCTGAAACCCGCCGAAGAAAAGCACTCAGGGTGAAAAAGGCCGCCCAACAACACCAAGCGGTGTCGTTGCCAGGACCTGAAAGCTCAACCACCGGCGAGCGGAAGCCAGACACACCATGACCACCAACCGCCATAGCAAAACTCATCGGCACAACCAGCAAGGAGGGGGACTTCAACTTCCATCTTCATCTGACCAAGCAAGGAGAAGAGCCTTGAACGTTGGCCGTCTGGTCGCCATCTGACCAACGAGGTGATCCAAAGAGGATGAGGATAACGACCCCGCTAACCCGGCTTCGGATGAAAAATCAGACCCACTCTAGAGCATGGCTGATCCGAGAACACGCTGACAGAGCACCACCACCCCACTACTGCACTCCACGACCACCCGCATCCCTGCATCAAGCAACTATCAACCTCACCGACCAAGCGCGACTCCAAGACGATGCCTTCAACAAGGGACACGACGCAGGTTGCGCCGCCATCATCCGAGCCAGGAGGACCTGGACCAGGGGGGTTCCCCCGGAGTCGAAGGGGGGGGGGGGGACAGCAGCCCCATAGCGACGCCTCCAAGAAGGATTGCGGCGCCCACAGGCGTCGCCATCGCCGGCTCCGGAAGGAGCAGGGTTTACACCCCGATCTGCCATGACGCCCTCCCCAAGATAGCGGCCGAGGGGAATCCAGCACACCCGCAGGTCAGCCCCGCCACAACGCCAAAACACCACACCACCGCCACCACTAGCCGGAACGACCGCAGTCACCCCACCACCACCCTCGCCGGCCGGAGACCCACACGGTCCAGATCTGATTGCCCGAACAGCCACCAACATAGAGCCAGGAGCACTCACGACCACCATGCGAGGAGAGGCGATGCGGGAGCAGCCGGAAGGTGCCGCGCCTAGGCACGGCCGCCGGCCAACGAGCCGCGCCGCCACCCGCACGCGCTGGCCCAGATCGGGCCTACACCGTCGCCACGCAGATGCAGGCCACCCGCGCAGCCCCAGCTCCACCTCGCGCCACGGACGACGCCCCGAGCCGCCACCTCCGCGCCAGAGGGGAAGCCGCCGCCGCCGCCCGCCTCCGAGCGGCCAGATCCAGCACGGCCCGTCGCCCTCCTCTGGCAACGAGACGGCCGCGAGGAGCAGCAGATGCGCCCCGCCGCCACCTTCCCTGGAGTGCGTGTGGCCTTCGCCGGCGCCCCCTCGAGTGGCGACGAGACGGGAGGGAGGTGGGATGAGGGAGCGCGGCGGCGCAACGAGGGGTCCCCCGTGTCGCCAGAGGAGGGGCGACGCGGGGGGGGGGGGGGGTCAATTCTCGTTCCCCTCCACGTTGTAATTAGGAGGCGGTTAGCATATGGCTAACCGACGCGTCTCTATCTCCCCTCTCTTCCAAAAGACATATCCGCTGGATGCATCCCCTCAGGGAATATATAATGTAAATCATTATCGATGGAAAGTATGCTTGATTCATTCTTGCACTTGTTTCTTCACACGTTATCAGCACATAGTCTCTACCGCGAGAGAGAAAGAATAGGGCGAGACGGCGGTTCCGCACAGCGCCGAAAAGAGAAGAAGAAGATCGACGGCGCGACGCTCCTCCCTCTGCTAGTCGTTGGGGCGGCACGACGCACTCCGGTGATGCTAGGACGCATGTCCCAGCAGACGTGCGTGGTGGCACCTCCCTAGGCCGGCGAGCCCTTCCAGAACAATGGAATCGGCGGCGCCGAAGGCCATGGCTGTTGGACAGCCCTTCGGAGCGCGCGGTGGCAAGGAGATCGCCGGTTGGGCCACGCCTTCAGACCCCGGTGGCGACAGCGCCCTCCAGCGCACCAGCCACGACGCAGCGGCACTGGCCCTTGTTGCGGCGTTCTTCGCGACCCGGCTGCTCGGCATGCGACTCGGTCTCGACGTGAAACGGCGCACATCCAGGTCCAGGGACCGCCCAACGGACGCCACACGCTCCTGCGTGGCTTCACTGGCTTCCCACGACATAGTCGGCGATGGCACAACGATGGCAGCGTTCTGGACGCACGCGCAGTGTCAGAAGGCGACATGCAAAGGAACGAGAAGAGAGGAGATGCTTCCGGACGGCGTTCTTGGAGCTGAATCTTGCAACCATCCCACCCGAGCATGTGTCGTTGGCATGTGATGCTTTCTCCTGTAAAGGGGAAATAGATCAGGAAGACTAATTTGATTCTGTTTTCGTTCTTTTCGCGATGCAACGAGGAACTATAACCTAGTGATTGATTGCATTTTTCATGCACATGGGCGAATCAATTCATCAAACTGAAGGAAGGAGACCCATGGGGCACCATCACTAGTACAAAACAGGGCATTGGTCCAGGCCAGATCGAGCAACAGTCCCGGTTCTGTTACGAACCGGGACTAATGCGTGCATCAGTCCCGGTTCGAGCGGGCAGGACGCCGGCCGGACCTCTTTAGTCCCGGTTTGTGGCTGGAACCGGGACTAAAGGGGCCGATACCCTTTAGTCCCGGTTGGTGTTACCAACCGGGACCTTTAGTCCCGGTTGGTAACACCAACCGGGACTAAAGGTCCTCCCTCCCCCGCCCCAGGCAGCGCCACGTGGATGGCCTTTAGTCCCGGTTGGTGTCTCCAATCGGGACTAAAGGGGTTGTACTGTAGCTAGCCCTTTTTTTTTCTGTTTTTACATTTGTTTTCTGTTTTTAGTTTCTGTTTTAATTTGCTTATATCTTTTAGGATATTTGATGTTTTTGAGTGATTCTTTTTGCATTGGATTCAAAATTTTGTCTAGTTTCTGTTTGTGCCATTAGTTTTCAAATTTGCTTCAAACCCTAGATTGTGAATAACTTGAGATTACAAATAGTTTTTAATTTAATTATTTTTGCTCCTAGTCACGTGTTAGATTCTTGTCACAGTAAGATTTATTTGGTTATTTTTAGAATAATTTAAATTAGGATTTTAATTAAAACAATACTGTTTTGCTTATATAGTTGTTTTAGTCATTTAATTGTTGTTTTTTATTATTTTTAGTTAGTTCTTTCTGTAGATTTTAACATGTTGTAGTATGGTAAGTTTAAAAAAATGAAATGCCTTTGTAACAGATGGGTTTTCGTCCGAAACCCTGACACTTCGAAAGAGATTGTTCATTTTGTACACGAAGTGCATCCAGTTTTTGCCGTAGCCCTCTCAACTTTGTAGCACATGCTATGTGCGTGAAATGATGATACCATGCCAAGTTTCAACATTTTCAGAGTTCATTTGTAGTGCTTTTCAATTTCAGGGTCATTTAGCTCAAAAAAATCAGTAAATGCATGAAAAATAGCAAATGAAGTTAGAAAGGGTTGAAATTTGAGGATGTGGCTTTGAATGGTGCATAATGAACACACAAAAAGTCTGGAGTTGAAATAAGTTTAAAAAAATGAAATGCCTTTGTAACAGACGGTTTTTCGTCCGAAACCCTGACACTTCGAAAGAGATTGTTCATTTTGTACACGAAGTGCATCCAGTTTTTGCCGTAACCCTCTCAAATTTTTAGCACATGCTATGTGGGTGAAATGATGATACCATGCCAAGTTTCAACCTTTTCAGAGTTCATTTGTAGTGCTTTTCAATTTCAGGGTCATTTAGCTCAAAAAAATCAGTAAATGCATGAAAAATAGCAAATGAAGTCAGAAAGGGTTGAAAATTGATGGCGTGGCTTCGAATGGTGCATAATGAATACACAAAAAATCTAGAGTTGAAATAAGTGTAAAAAAATGAAATGCCTTTGTAACAGACGAGTTTTCGTCTGAAACCCTGATACTTCGAAGCCGACGGCCGCATACCATTCTGACTTGGTTAACCTTAGTTGTGACTCTGGCTGGGATGGTGCTAGCAGATGTGTAGTCGACGGTATGATTGGATGGACACCAACCCGGACTAAAGGGGTTCTGAAATTTTCAAACTCTACCCCCCCCCCCCCCCCCCCCCGTGGACCGCCTTTTTTAGTTTTGTAGAAAATAAACAAAAATGATAAAATCTTCAAAAAAGAAAATCCTTTGAGATGTAGTTAGGTTTTAGTGTCTAGTTGGTATAGAAATTTTGAAATATGAATTTTGACCTTTTTTGCAAAAAAAACGAAAAAAAAATGTAAAATGGCCATAACTTTTGCATACGACGTCGAAAAAAAAGGTTTAATATATCAAAAAAAAACTAGAGAAAAATTGGGACTCGATTTCACCCGGGTTTACCCGGTGAAGTTTTCTCAGATTCTCAAAATTTCAAAAGAAAAAAAAGTTATTTCAAATCAAAAATAATAATTTTAATAATTTTAAAAATTAATTTTATTTAAAAAAAATAAATGATGTCATATTTGGATTCCTCACATTTTTCTGATAATAATGGATATATTATTTGTCGAATTTCGATTTACAGATTTAAAGATATTAATTATGTCATATTAAATGAATAAATGGCAAAAAAAATGAATAAAATAATATTATTACTTATTTTATTTTCATTGAAATTCAATATTATTAGTACTTATTTTGTTTATTTTATTAATTGTTTAGAATTCAAAAAATTAAATCATGTGACATCAAGACCTAGGGGTTAATAGGATTGATAGCTTACTATTGTCAGGAAAACAACAAGTGCAGACTTGGAAACTAGGTTCGATAGAACCAGGAAGTTAAGCGTGCTCGGGCTGGAGCAGTGAGAGGATGGGTGACCGGCCGGGAAGTTAAGCGTGCTCGGGCTGGAGCAGTGAGAGGATGGGTGACCGGCCGGGAAGTTAGATGATTTAAAATCAGTGAGGACGGATGATTATAGATTAAATTGTCAAATAATTTAAAGATTTGAAAATCGGAATAAAACTTAAAAACAAATCAAAAAAAAATTCAAAAAAAAAATCAATTTTTTTTCCCCCGGCAAGGCAGCGCCCGGCAAACCCCTTTAGTCCTGGTTGGTGTTACCAACCGGGACTAAAGGCTCCACCTTTAGTCCCGGTTGGTAACACCAACCGGGACTAAAGGTCCTCCAGCCCACGCACCAGGCAGCGCCACGTGGAGGGCCTTTGGTCCCGGTTCGTGAGCCAACCGGGACTAAAAGTCTTGGGCATTAGTCCCGACCTTTTAGTCCCGGTTCCAGCCCTCTGAAACCGGGACTAAAGGGGGTTTTTCTACTAGTGCATCGGCCTCGACGGCAACTTTCCCGCAGGCGTTGGCGGAGGCACACAGTCTGCCGCTCCGGACTCATGGACGCCATCCACCATTAGGCTCCAAACGCCCAGCGCTCGGCGTGGCTGCAGAGCGGCAGCGCGCGTTGGCGCTGCGGTATGAAGACGAGGGCGTTTCTCTACCGTTGTTGACGGCCACGCCCTGAACACATCGACAAGCAATAAAAAGAAAAGAAGGCAACGAACCAGTCCATCCGCGGCATGCATGCATGCATGCATACATCTGCACATAAGAAAGCCGGCGATCAGGTGAACGCTAATTTGATTTCCTTTACGTGATTAAACAAGGAACTTGCATGGATATGCTCATGTCTTCATCGTCGGCCGTCTGGCTGGGATGTGACGCACGACGTCGCTAGCGGCGCGACGGCGCGAGGATCCGGCGAGAGTGCGCGGCGCACGGTGTCTGCAGCGCACGCCGGCGACTGGGTAGGCTAATCCCTAAGCGCAGACCTCCCGTCCGGCTGGTTGGGCTGGCGGCTTGCCAAAGGCAAGGAAGGCCCAGGCCCACAGTGGCAAACCTGTTAGGGGCTCTGGACTCTTCCAGCGTCCGATTCGGGCGAAAAGCAGAATGTGCTTAGGCCCATGCCCGTCGTCCGCTGGGTTTTTTTTTTTTTTTTTAAAGACGAACGAACAAATATACGAAGTGGATTGTGTGCCACTGGTCAAGGCCGTGCAGTTTCGGCCCAGTGCCATTTTGTTCGTTAATTTTCTTTTCTGTTTTTGCTTTCAGCAATGCAATTTTTGAATGTATGTGTGTTTACGGCAATTTCTAGAATATTACTGTATTGTAAAGCCCATTAGTATATCAACATATTTGATTTGGCAATTTAATGATTGCTATTGTTGATGATGTTTGAAAATTAATTTACTAGAGAGCAAATTAATTGTGCATGATGATTTCATGCAAGATATGTTGGACATATCCAAGAAAAATGTTGCTGAGATTGCCATTGATGACATTGAAAATCTGACTTGGGCTATACATGTCAAGATTAACTCAACGGCCCAAATCTGAGTTCCTGTAAACCACACCCGCTCAGGTGCTCCTACTATAGCTGATATAGCTAAGTATGTTGCTTTACACTTCATCTGGAACCGCCTGCACCATGATCTGAAAATAGAGTGTCTGATAGAGGAGAATTCTCCAACACTCTGGAACTCCTTAAATGGAGCAATATGATCAGCAGAGGGTGGTAATTATGCATGAAGTGGGTAGGAAATGGACACTCGTCTCATTTCATGACTTTTAATCTGTGTCAGCATCAACTCTTATGTGCATCAGATCGGCTAGAAGTTGAGAATCTGCAATAGGGCAGTTCTGGTTGCTGACCTCATCAAGAAATATTCTTAACTTTCAATCCTTCCGTGTGGATTTGGCTGAACAATATCATCAGTTGAAAAGGAAAGTGGAGTTGTGATAAAAAGTAGAATAAGAGTGGAGTTCAAAGGGGCAAAAGTCATTTCAAGAGAAATGACAATGTTAGCAATTCTGATGGTTGCTATAAGTGTGGTTGTATAACTGATTGCAAGGAACGTGATAGTCCCAAGCATTTGGTGGACTTGGACATGCAATCAAATGGCAAGGGCAAATGGCTCATGGGAACTAGTATGAAGTTTGCTTCACTAGAGACAGATTATTTCCCTATGGTTGAAAATCCCGTGAAGTTCATCAGAGCATGGGACCTAAGAGCATGCTCAGCAAAAGAAAGGTCCACTACTTACTGTCGATGACATGCTAGTGGACATCGCTTTCTAGTGACATAATGTATGTATTTCTATATGAGTTTATATGTATATATACTCTATAGAAACCTATGGAAATAATCCAATGGAGAAAGAAATGTGTTTAGTGGAAACTGGGTCTACTAACACAATATTAAGGGAGATAAGTATTTTCATACTCTTGAGAAGAGTAATGGAAGTGTCATGACAAGCAATGGTCATGATAGAGTAATTGTTGGTTCTGGTCAAGCCACAATTGCACTCCCCATGGGTACTATATGGTAATCTTAGATGCACTGATACATCTAGATTCTACTCGTACCTTGCTGAGTTTTAAGGATATCCGCAAAGTTGGTTTCTATGTTGAAACTCAATAAGTGAGTGAGGTTGAAAGCCTACTCATAACTCAGCAAAAGGGATTTGAAGGAAATCCTAGAGTAAATGTCTTCTCTATCTTCTAGATTGTACTATACATACATTAATTCGGATATGCATTTGGCATAAAAATAATTTTCTATAATCTTGATAAGTTCAAGATATGGCATGGTTGCCTGGGTCATCCATTTTTTGGGATGATGAGAAAATTATTGATGGTTCCACTAGACACAATCTAATGGTGTGAATTATACAAATTCATTGGATTATGTATGCATGGTATGTGCAAATTGAGAAATTGATCACAAGGCCATCTTATCTCAAGAAAGAGGATGGACCACTAGATTTCCATTACAGGAGATATATGTGATCTAATTCAACCGTTATATGGAATATTCAGATATTCCACATTGCTTTTGAGTGCATCAATGAGATGGTCCAATCTATGTCTTACTTCTATAAGGAACCATGTTTTTACAAAGTTGATTGCTCAGATCATCATTTTGAGAGCAAATCAAACCCGGGCATGGGATAAATCCATTAGAATGGATAATGCTATGGAATTTAGTTCATAAACATTTGATGATTACTGCCCAGATTTAGGCATAACTGTGGAGCATATTGGTACTTTGTGTACATACTCAGAATGGTCTTGTGGAATCACTTGTCAAGAGGATAAGTTGACAACAAGATTACTCCTACAGAATTGTAATCTACCAACATCTTGTTGGGGACATGCAGTTTTACATACTGCATAGTTGATACAAATTCGACCAACTGCATATTATACGGTCTCCCCGTTGCAGTTAGTACATGGAAATCGGCAAGTATTTCCCATCAGCGATAATTCGGTTGCGTTGGATACGTACCGATTTCACCACCACAGCGTACATCTATATATGGGCCCTCATAGATAAATGGGGATCTATGTGAGGTACAATTCTCCGTCAATCATAAGTACATATAGTCCCTGGAAGGGGACTTGCTTATGGCCCGGTACGCTGATTGTATTTTGATGAGGACATTTTCCGGCATTAGGGGGAGATAAGAACCACATTGAATGCCTGGAAATAGAATGAGATGTGAATGGACATCTAGTCCTTAGGTCCACGTACGAATGAATCTGAACTGGAGGTTCAGAAGATTATCATTTTGCAAATTATCGCAAATAATCTGCCAGTTGCATTTACTAATTATAAAGGTGTCACAAAGTAAAATGTTCATATAGTGAATGTGCTAGAGAGAGTGGATGTGACCCATAGGTCCACTTGGCCACCCAAGAGGGGGAGGAATCTAGACACAAGAGGACAAGGCTTCACGGAAGCGTCCGAAGGAAATGAGGAATCCTCAGACAGTAAATGCAGATCAACTTCACGTTGGCATTCAATATAGGGTTGAAGGACACCTGAAGGATGTTGGACACATCCAAGACCCAGCACAAGTGTGCACACAAATATTGGTGCTGGGACATCGGAAGACCTTGACTCAATTGTTGTGGGAAATCACAAAGAGTCAAAAGGTATTGATGAAATCTCCACTATGTATATGGATTTGAGAGAATCATATAATTGAAAGACTACATTATGTCGACATTTATTTCTCCTCGAGAATTGCAGAAGACCTTGAATTGGATCTAGAACTTAAGTCCATGCATGGCTGGGTGTCTTGGACGCTCTGGTTGATCCAAAGGAAGGAAGCGATTGAGGAGGCGCTCGCTCTCAAGAAGAGGGGTATTGACCTGATCAGTAATACCCACTCCTCTGAATGTGTTCCCTGGGGGAGCACGGTTGATTTTTGTTCATCAAAGGAATGACAACCAAGAGGTGGTGAGACATGAAGCGAGGCTTGTAGCACATGGGTTCACGCAGAGACCCGTCATCATTTAAAATGAAACATATTCTCCTATTGTGAGTGGAATAACGTTCCGATATTTTATATCACTGGCAGTGAATAATGAATTTGTATATCCTATTGATGGATGTTGTGAATGTATAGTTGTATGAGTCACTTTATTCGGATATCTCTATGATAGTTCCCGAGGGAACGGAGATTCTGAGTTTAATAGCAACATGTGTTGCGTAAAGCTTCAGAAGTATTATGGCTTGAAGTAGTCGGCAATGATGTGGCAGAACCGACTGAGTTCTCATGTATATTCATCGAGAAATCCAAAGATGGATTTTGCATCATTTATGTGTATGTTGATGATCTGAATATCATTGGAACTACACAACAAATGCATGAGACATCCAAACCATCTTAAGACGGAGTGTGAGATGAATTATTTGGTTGAGACCAAACTTTGCTTGAGTTTGGAACTTGAGAGTATTCTTTCCAGAATATTTGTTCACCAGTCTACATTTATCCAAAAGATTGTTGAAAATTTCAACATGGATAAATCATATCCATTAAAGAACTATGGTTGTGAGATCTCTTAATTAATAAAGATTAAGACCTATTTACACCTAAGGGCGGTGATGAAAATATATTAGGATATGAGTTTCCATATCTTGGTGCAACTGGAGCACTAATGTATCTAGCAAACTGCACCAGGCCTGGTATTTCATTGGCAGTGAATTTATTGGCTAGATACAATGCATCACTGATTAAAAGGTGTTGGGTTGGTGTGAAGAATATTTTTGCATATCTTCTAGACACCAAAATCTTGGTTTGTTTTATGATAAAAATCAAGATATGACCATGTTTGGATATCATGATGCTGGGCATATATCATATCCCCATAATCCAAGATCACGGACTGGTTTTGTCTTCTCGATTGAAGGTATGACCTTCTCTTGGAAGTTGAGAAGATAGTCTTTAGTGACTGCATCCACTAATCATTCTGAAATCATTGATTTGTATGAAGCATCACATAAATGTGTATGACTTTGCAGAATGATGAACTTTGTTGAAAGTTCAAGTGGGATTGGTTGGTCGATGAAGATAATGTTGTTTGTATTACGCAGGTGCGGGCAGGTTATAAAGAGCAACATTAGAATGTGTATTGCTTTATTTAGCTCCATATGTTGGAAAGAAATGAAGAGCTAAATATTTTGCAAATGAAGTCATGTGATAATCTCGGTGATTTCTTCACAGAGTCTTTACCAAGTTGTTCATTCCAGAAATATGTTCATGGAATTGGTACAAGATGACTTTGTTATTTGCTAGGTTCAGGGGGAGTGTGCTCCTGAACGTAACCTGTTAGAGATCCTCGGATCCTTGATATTGCACTCTTTTCCTTTATGAGTTTTTTCCTATATGGTTTCTCATAGGAGGTTTTTAATGAGGCAATAGTAATATAAGCATTATGATATGCTGATTTCTCCTTATTTTCCCAATGGGTTTTTGGAAGGAGTTTTTCATGGCATATTATGTATATCTCCTCATATTTTTCCCACAGGGTTTTTGGAGGAGCATTTTCAAGATGAGGATTCTACATAGTCAAAGTGGAGATTAGGGGGAGTGTTAGGAATTAATTTGTTTGTAATTAATTCTGTGGATAATCTCCACGTTTCAATTAGGAGGCGGTTAGCATATGGCTAACCGACGCGTCTCTATCTCCCCTCTCTTCCAAAAGACACATCCGCTGGATGCATCCCCTCAGGGGATATATAATGTAAATCATCATCAATGGAAAGTATGCTTGATTCATTCTTGCACTTGTTTCTTCACAATCACTACGGCCGCGGCGGAGGTCATTACTCTGACTTTGACTACGGAGGCCTTGGAGATCGTTACAGCGGCAGCTCTGACAATAGCTACGGTTACCGCCCTGAGGACGGGTATATCGGCGGCTGGATGTACTACTAGTCTGAGTGCGAGCCCAGCGTCGGCATGTACCCGGCGCAGCCTGCTGGGATCCAGTACGGCTACATGGACATGCCTTATCCTCCGTCATCGCCGGCGGCGGCGGGGCCTGAACCGCTGCCGTAGATTATGGATAGGTTAATCAGGTTTTGTTCATCGGATACAGGTGCCGGCGCTTGGTATGGTTTCATCGCAGTAGAGTAATAGTAGTTGGCAATTGCTTTTGGATCTATATATTGTTATTACAATATCTTGTCAGAAAGAATTAAGCTATTACTTATATATTAAGTGTATTGCATAACTCTGCTCAACTTATTTGCTCCTCTGTTGCTATGAAATACTATGTGACAGTTTGATACTTCGTTCTTACACGTATAGCACTTGATACATAATAACCCAACTAATAGAAGACTAGCATAGGCCTAAGCGCGCCACGCCCATAGAAGTGCCCCTCACTAAATTAGATGTTGTCACTTTTGTCGAAAAGATGAATGAAGAAACTAGTGTTATTGCAGAAAATAAAGTTAGCCAAATCTCAACGACTGGCTTCATAACGCCTCACCAGATTCAGAATTAACAAACTTAGCTGGGTTGCACTGTTATATAACATAAATTGGTGCATCGGCACAGACAACAATTCAGGAAGCAAAAGTCAACCAATTGCATTTACAGATAAGCTCAGAATTACGATCCTTCGTGGGCATAAATATAAGAGATTGGGAATTCTCACTTCAATGACAAAGCAAGGTTCTTCTTAGCTTTAAGAACATCGGTATATGGAGGAATCCTTCATAGTTGATGGGAGCATTTCACTTCAACCATTAGCAATTTTAGTCCCTCCTACAATCTTGTGAAGAAGCCTTCAAGTTTCATACACCAGGCATGAAAAAAATGCAAAAGGAACACGCAAATCAGCCTACCATTAGTGAACTTTGTTGGGCCTCCAGTGGAAATTCCAGTGAAAAGGTGTACTCCAGCTTGAAGAGATATACAGATCATTGTACTTTTTCCAAGAGTAAATTGTCCAGCCAGAAAGAAAAAAAATAGCCTTTCATATGTACTCCCTCTGTATCAAAATATAAGACCGTTTTTTGACACTGTCATAGTGTCAAAAAACGTCTTATATTTTGGTACAGATGGAGTATTATGTTAACTCTTCTAAAAAAACAACTTGTACATTTTCTAAAATACTCCCCCCACCCTAAAGGCTAGAACAACATATATAACCAGCATATATATAACCAGCATGAGGAGCACCTTAAAGGCTAGAACCAAAACCAAAAACAGAACATGACATGATGACAAGCCACAACAGCTGCCCCCAAGCGCAGGCGCAAAACAGAACGTGAACTCTGCTCAGTTTGCCGTGATAAGAGTTAGTTTCAAGAGACGCACAGATTTCTTCAGGCGACCGGCGATGCCAGGTCCCCTTCCTGCATCTTTTGTTCATCTTCGTCTTGAGAGCTTGACGCGGCTTTACGGCTCCGGAGCGCAAGCGCCTAGAGAATCTCAGCTCCATCCACCAACGCCTGTTTGTCCTCTAGCGAATGAAGACCTTCCCAATATGGCAATATTTCAGGAACACAGTGGTGGTATAACAAATCCACTTCTCCTCGAAACGAGCATTATTTTTAATTTTCGGAACCCTATAACCAACGATTGATAGTGAGAAGTACCAGAATGTGAAGCATAAAATGGACTTAAAAAAGAGTATGAGAACAGTTACATGGTATCCTTTCCGACAAGTCTTACCATGGAACTTCATCGTAAATTAAAGAACGTAACATCTAACGCAAACATGAGATTAAGCAGCCTAACTGCGGAAGCTACTAGCTAACTACACAGGAACATGCAAAGTTCCAACACGAGTCACTCTTTCAGCGAAACCATCATAGCACATTACATATCACTGTAGTTTCCAAGACCAAGGAAGTCCATCGCATTGTTCCCATAAGCAAAACAGAGTCGAGATTAATTCTGCCAATCAGAAACCCTTTTGCACTCAACCGCAGCAGCAGCACGCTACAGGATCGGCGATCATAGGACGGAGAGGTGTGTTAGGAATAGGATATTGCAAATTTATCTCATCCAATCTCGACTACACACAAGTGCTTCAATCGTCTTGATGCTCAGTGTGCTGTGGTGCCTTGGAATTACTGGCCCACTGCTACTGAACGCTGCTTCAGATTGAACAGCAGATGCCGGCATGGCTAGGATGTCCCGTGCAATAGCAGCAAGTGGAGGGTACTTTGTGGTGTGTTCCATCCACCATTTCAGAATGTCAAAATCATCCTTTCTCGGGACGAGAACCTCTCCAAGGTAGTCATCAAGTTCTGAAGACATCTGGCTATTGAGATGCTCATCCCAATCATCCAAAGAATCATTATCATCTGCATTCAGAGCTGCACTAATTAAAAGACGGCCGCCACTCGGCTGATCCATAGCGTTGTAGTATTCATTGAAGAGTTCCTGTACTGTATCACGTATTTCAGATAAGTAGCTCAGCGAGTCTGTGCTGTAAGCTTGTTGCAGACGGAACTGAATGAAGCTCATCTTGAATCTTGGATCTAACACAACAGGTATTGACAGCCACACGTATGAGTTTTGCCAGTACTCATCGAACGCTTCCTGCATCTCCATGACCAGAGTAGCAATCTCTCCGTGATCATTTGATGCTTCTTCTTGCAGAACTGTCCTCACTTTCCATACCTCGCTGAAGTATACATTTGCTGTCGGAGAGCTAGGGCTAGAAATTACTTCAATGACACGATAAAATGTCCTCAAAATCTTGCAAATAGACCAAGTAACTGTCATATCTTCTGGAGACAGCACTTCTGCAGCAGGAAATAGCTTGTTGAATTGCAACACAACTTCAAGCCTAAAATATAACTTGTGCCACCACTTGGCATCTTCTTGTGGACATTTCAAACTCATCTGTGAAATAACTTCTAGAAGCTGCTGTTGCATCGATGATGAAGATGCGCATGCCCCAAAAAAGTCCTTTACTATGTCACCGACAAGGAAAAGTATATATGACTGTCCATCAGAAACAACACTATTTAGCATATCGTCCACACAAGCAATATTGTACAGCTTGCCTCTGATGGGAAGGCACCTCTTCTCTATGAGCATCTCCTTGAGCTTCGAGGTATTTGCATCATTCTTAATTTCACCAACTGAAGTCAAGCTCAAAATCTTCTGGTCAAGATTCCAATCTCTGATTGCATCCCATATGACATTGTACGATCCACTTTCAGAGTTTGGAACACAAGCCTCCTTGCAGTGTATTATCCTTTCCAAATTAGTAGATGAGCACCAATACATGCCAAATTTGATCACTAATCTGTGAACTTTCCAGTCTTCAGTAATAAAATGTGCTGTCAAACAGAGGTAATTTACTGTTGGCTCAGGTCCATCATGAGTCCAGATGCTTGCAGACAGAGAGATACGCTGGGAGGTAAGTGCAATTTTATCCTTGACAGCTATCTTTTTCTTCTGAAACAGAGCAAGTAAATGTTCTTCCATGTCGCTATGAGAGAGTTTGCTAGGCATGGGATTGATGTTCTCTAAAATTCTTCTCATGTATTCATTCTCCACAACTGACATAGGATAACCATGCAAAGTTATCAATCTGGCCATATCTTGATAAGGTGAATCTTGACTAAACTTGCTGGTGCTTATGGCAGTTGCATCGGTCATAGACGAGGTCTTTCGTTTCTTCAGCCTTGTACCATCTGGTGCTGGTAGGAATAGATGATCTGCCACCACTTGAACGGGCCGAAAGGTGATGCCACTTGAGCTGCTAGCGCTGCGGAGCTTGCTAGAGCATTTTGTGATTAGAGCTTTCCTGGCAGGCGAACACTCATCTCGCACCCTGGACCTCAATTTAGGTAGACTAGAATGGTTACCCTTCTGATGACTGTGGTCATGCCCATGTCGTTTTGAACAGGCTAGAGCATGTCGATTCAGATGGCCTCCATGTTTACTGAGGCGCTTGTGGCAATGGATGCACTCTGCACCCTGCAGTTTCCCCTCAACGAAGATGGGTGTGAAACGCTCCCACAATTTTGACCTCAGTTTTATGGGACTTACTGAGCTTATGTCGTCGATCGTCACTGCAAAAATTTCATCAACCAAAACATTTGCTGAAACTGGATTAATTCCATTCACCATAACTGTGAATACAATATGAATAGCTACTTCATGCCAGAGTTCAATTATCTTCATAAAGGAATATATGTGTATCCAGATCTTAAACTACACACTACTAACTAACAAACCACTACTATTAAAGTCGACTGGACACCATAAGCTACGTAATGGATGGAACCTCAATAGAAAAAATGGACATACCATTTGGGAAGTAGGAATCCACTACTATTAATGTGTGACACTTTGAACCAAGTAGAATGTAATGCATGGAGCATGAATAGGCAAAAATGAACATACCAATTGGGAGGCAGGAATCCTTCTGTGGCGCCATCCACTCCGTCAGTTGGGCCGATGTCGCTTCTAGTTTGGCCGGGCAGGTTTTGAGATGCCGACGCAGAAAGCTATCTCCATTGTAGCTGAGGCGGTTGTGGCAATTGTGGCAGTCTGCAAACTGAACCTTCCCATTCAGATAGATCGGCTGGAACTCCTCCCAGATCGGCTGCAATTCCTCCGGCACCACCCTGGACTGATTCTTGAGCTTCTTTCTGAGCGAGATGTGAGCACCATCAAATTTTACCATGGCCTTCATGTTGCCATCCTTCTCATGCTTACCAGGATTCCCCATAGCTTCACAGCAACTCAGTCAAGTATGAAAAGAAAATACATATCAGTCCAAGACGATAGCTTCACATCAACTCGGTAAGTATGATATGAAAAAAAATCCTACATCAAGAAGAAACCCTGCATCGATCTGAGTAGTACTACACATGACATCCTCCGTAATTTCAAGACCATAGGGACACATACATGTATGCTTTTTGCCCGTCCACCAAAAAAGCACATACTTGCGGATTCATTCTCCCGGCCTAAATCCTAGATTATCGAGCACGTGCACCCAGCACTACCACAATCCGAAACATCCTGCTAAGGGGGGACTTCTTCCAAGCACGAAATGTCACAAAACTCGACCAAAAATGGCACCTTTGCTCCGTATGTAGCACAGCACAGCGCGGGGGGGTTTCTTGAGCAGCGCGAGTGGAAACAGAGCAAGGGGAAAGCAGAGCAGAGCGACGGCGGGCTAACCTGAACCTCCGGGAAGCGATCGCCGACGCATGGTGTGCGGTCCCGCCGGAGAACCGCCGCTCCTCGGCGGGCTCGCCGGGCGCTGGGCGCTTCTCCCCAATCTTTCCCTCCCTCCTTGGGTGACGAGAATGGGCTCGCGCTAGATGTTGGCTATCGTGCCCCTCGAGCTCTCAGGTGGCCGCGGCAACTCCGCCGTGGATGCAGGCTCGAGGTCGTCGTTAGGGCCTGACAGCCATCGCGCCCCTCGAGCTCTTGGGTGGCCGCCGGTAGCTCCGCCATGGATGCGGGCTCAAGGTCGCCGTCGGGGCCCGACAGCCATGGAGCGGCGGAAGCGGTCGCGGCTGGCGGCGGCTGCTTGTGTAGGTGATTTGAGGAAGAAGATGACCATGGAAAAAAAAGAAAAAAAAAACACCGATGGATGGAATATTTGTTTTTACGGTAGAAATTTGCGGTATCTATTCTACCCAGCCTGAGCGGTACCGTAAAACAGTTTTATGGTTCCTCTTATAGTGGTTTTATGGTATCATGATATAAGGGATCTGCTAGAGATGCTTTTATAGTGAGTCAATCTTGTTTTGGCTTCTTTTCGGCTCTTATTTTGGGCTTTCACTAACCGAGCCTTTTTTCGCTAAGAAAAAGTAATCAGGCTTTTACGTCACTACTTTCCATTATTATTGGACCTGGATATCCAGCGAACGTTAGATTTTTAGGCATGGCAACGAACGTTTTTCATGGCAAGTTGTGTAGCCCGACGATGGCAAGTTTAGTTGGTGAGTATGGTAAATCCGCTTTCGTTCATTTTTTGCCAGGAAATTGTCGTGCTTGGAAACTAAAATTTTCATCCTCGCGTCAATATAAATTGCCATAAAAATGTTTGATTTGCCATGTCTCAAAATCTGACTTAAGATTTTTTAACCTTTCCGTTATTATTTTGTAAGTCGTACGTCTGGGTTTGCTCGGAGAACTACAGCTCCGCCGCGGGAGTCCAGCTGCCATCTTGGGCGATGAGAGGTGAGGGAGCTCGAACCTTTAAGAGTTTTGTGTTCTTCGTCAACATGTAGCTTCGTCAACATCTAGCGGGGGTCATGAAGTTAGAGAGGTTTGTGTTATTGTGTCATGAAGTTAGAGAGGTTTGTGTCCTTGCATATCCAATTATTTGAATCTAATGAGTTTATGTTATTGTGTCAAACTGTTTTTATTGGTTTGAATCTTTCATCAATGTTGCGATTCAATAGCCTACACTTTTAAGGGACCATCCTTGGCCAAGTAAGTTCGTCACTCAAGGTTTCCCGTCTTTTTGGATGGATGACTGAAGGGGCTTTCAAAAACCTATATTAGTAATCAAGTTTGTGTGGATGGAAGAGTGACAGTATCGTTGTTTCTGTCTAATTGCAGTCGTTGTTTCTGTCTAACTGCAGCCGTTTTGCCAAAGTCTTGCAGAGACTGATATCACAAAGAAGATGTTTTCAAGACATTTCATTGTAATACTTAGTCGTAAGAGTTACTTTATATATTTTTTGGATATTAGATCCAAATCAGTGTATCTGTAATAGACTATTACTAGTTATGAGCATGATTTTTTGGATGCCTCAGTTTGATTAGTATACACAAGTTTTCTACCATGATTAAAATTCTTCCTTTGTTTTCTGAAAGGTCTAGGGGGTGTTCGGCCCATGAACAATTTCCATTAAACCCGCATACACAGTCGTTAGGTATCCTATAAGCAAGGAAAAGGCGATTAGATTATTTGCCACACTTTACTTGGTGTTATGATTTGCCTCGGGGTTATTTCAGTGGCGGGATGTCAATCTGGCAGGCAGCCGGCAGGCCGAAGCCGGCCGCCAAGCCCCACATGATTGGCTCCAAGTTCAGTGACAACGTGATATTGAGTCATTGCATGTATACACTGATTTGGTCCCTGTACAATACATGTTCTCCTGTGTCTGTGATTCGGTCGTCTAATCGGGGATTTTCTTATTATAGGCAGTACAATGAAAGACATCACAAGAGTTTCCCACAATGCCACATCAATGCCTGGGTTTATTTCCACATACATGAGTCAGCTCGGGTGACTTCACTTCTGCGAGGTGGGCATGGAGAGAGAAACGCGCTGGGGAGACGGCTCCTTCCACTGCTGTGTGATGGTCTTGATCTGGGTGAAGAACTGCACGCCCGCCTTACCTGCGCATCCATGTTTACCGTGTTAGTTATGCCCAGATGCGACTCTAGGTAGTCTGCTGGAGAAGGATCAGGTGAGATTAGCAGGCGCACCGTAGAAATTCAAGTCTCCGGCGAAGGAAGCTTTGCTACCCGTGAAGGAGAAGAATGGCAGGGGTACTGGGATCGGCACGTTGATACCCACCTACAAAGGAAAGACATACATTGTGAATAATATAATACGGGTAGTACTCTTCTTGTTTATATTCACTTCAACTTTAGAATGCTGAATTTCAGGCACCCAGTTATATATATACATCTAGATGTTCATGTATGTGTTTGCCTTCAGGTTATGTTCCAATTTCTAGCAAGAAACTGTACACGACTAGGTTCGATATTTTCTCCACAACATTTTCAGACCTTGTACCCAACTACTAGCTTACACGATTAGGTAATCAATCCTTCACAAATACTCCCTCTGTAAAGATAAGACCTTTTAGATCACTAAAGTAGTGATCTAAAAGGTCTTATATTTCTTTACAGAGGGAGTACTATGCAGTACCTGGCCAGCTTCAATGTCCGTCTGAAATTTCCTTGCTGAGACACCAGATGTGGTAAAGATGGAAGCCCCATTGCCATACCTGAGGATGATTAGTAAATCATTAAATTGCAATCAATGCTTTGCTTGGGACTATGACGAGCTCACAGGAGAGAGAGAAAAATTACTTGTTTCTGTTTACAATTTGTATGGCATCATCTAGGCTCTCTGCCTGCAATTGATAACACAATCAGCATAATAGAAATTTAATGGTGTGAAGTCAAGGAAAAAAGTTTGTTATACCTTCATCAGGAGAAGAACTGGACCAAAAATCTCCTCCTGTTTCAAGTTTTGCAGGTTTCAATCAAATATAACAAAGCCAAATGGTCTTCTAGTTCTATCTTGGGATGTGCAATACTTAGGGCACATCTAGATGTGCTTTAGCAAAACCGTTTTAAAATAATGTTAAAACTGATGCAAAGTAAAAATACCTCATAACACTCCATATCACTTTTAACATCAGCCAACACAGTTGGACCAACAAAGTTGCCATCCTCGAATTGAGGAACCTGCACAGAACATAGCTATCAGGCATACCAAGACCCAGTTGAATGCATTGCACATGGGCAGTTCAACAACTGAATTCTTAAAATTACCACAATCTCCCTCCCATCCAGCACAATCCGAGCACCACTGTCAACACCACTTTGGACTAACTTGCAGATGCGGTCCTTGGCCTATTGATACCAAACTGTTAGGGCACAAGATTCACCAAGAAAACAAAAGGGCTCAAATACCAATCTAGTACTCCCTCCAGCTCTCAAAAAGCAGAAGTTTTGGACATCGACATCTAAAACCGCAGCTCTGGCCACTGTTTTTCTATATATGAACTTTTGAAAACAATTCCTAAGTTCTAATCCAAATATTTGAAAATATAGGTAAACAAAGCTTTTAAAGAGTCAAAACGCGACAATCTGTGAACTGGACCAAGTGATATGAATCCTGAGGTCACAGAGAAGCCTCCAAAAAGAAAATTGGGTGTTATTTTACCAAACTAATAATTACAATAATTTATTTGTATGGTCCAAATGTGGGCCTTAGTAGCTTAACCCCGCAAGAAAAAACTCAATTAATCACAAACGTAGCAGTGGCAGTGGCATATAGATGTGCTCCGGGGAGAGATTAAGACAGGGGAACTACTAGTTACCATTGCAATGACTATGAAGGATCAATCTAAAGCTCATGATACGTACAGTCAAACCCCAAAAGCTAATATGTTTCCGGAAAGGCTATACCATATGCCAACAGTTCATCATTACTAAGAACAGGCGTACTCCCTCCGATCCATATTAATTGACGCTGGTTTAGTACAAAGTTGTAGGTAGTAGAGAAAATTTTGTTTTTGCCACTCTAGATTTTGCCAATTTTCCTTATGCCACTCTAGATTTCGACATTTCGCTTTTGCCACTCTTTAATTTTGACAATATATCACAAATGCCATTCTGTTAGGCCTTTGTGACTTGACCGTTTATCCTAGCTAGTTGACTAGACAATGTGCTGTCAGTATTTGCAAAAAAGACTATGGTTGCCCCTGCTGACTTGTGGGGCCACTTTGGAAGTGACCCAGACCTGTCCTAAGTAAGCTAACCCTTCCCCATCGCCCAACACCCACACACACACACACAACGCACCCGTCCCCATCGTCACGCGCGGCTCCAATGGCCGCCGCGTCGCCGTCCCGCCAGTCACCGCAACGTGATGCCCCCTCTGGCCTCCCCGACGACCTCTCTAGCCTCCTCGACGCCCGCCTCCAATGGTCACCACCACCTAGGGTTCCTGCCGCCGCCACCCACGGTTCCGGCCGCCCCGACGCCCCCTCCGGTCTCCCCGACGCCGGCCTCCCCGACCCCCGCCTCCAATGGCCGCCGCCAGCTAGGGTTCTGGCCTCCCCGACGCCCGCCGCCACCTAGGTCTCCGGCCCCGACTCCCCTCTGCGACTCCTCTAGCGGTTCCTTCTCCAGCCTCCCTAGGCAACGCCCTCCTACGGGATGGAGGGAGCCGCGACTTCGGCCATGGCGGCAGGAGCGGCCCATCTGCTGGTTCCTCTCTCTGATGGGCAAGTTCTTCCTGCTGGTTCCTCAACTTCCTGATGTTTCCTTTGTAGCTTAATTGTGTGACTGCTCTTGTGCTTAATTGTGTGACTGCTCTATGTCCAAAGTTGCTGTAATTTGTGATTAGAATTCAGATAATTGTGTGCATTCAGGCTCTGTTTAGCAGTGTAGTGGATTATGATATTCTTGTTTGATTGAGCCGCTTTTAGATACTATGGTGGTTGGCTAGCATTTTTAATCAAGTTGCTAATGGATATTAGGATTGTTCAAAAACGGCTTACTCAAGCCATGCAAATCTGCCACTATTTTGTATTTATTTTCTGAACTAGCTACACAGGTTAAGACATTTCCTGCACTATGTCCAAGGGAATTTGCATGCTGAATATAGTAGCCATTTCCTGCACTATGTCCAAAGTTGCATACTACTAAGAGAAAAGGAAAAGCATGGGCTTTTTTTATGTGATCATAGACTGAAACTAATTTGTATCATACTAATATAGTAGTGTAGTTGCATAGCTAGACCATTTCCATAGCTATCTATTTTTCAATGTGGTTGTATTGACTCATGTCAAATTTGTGTCAATGTAGGTCAAATTCGCCTCCTTATAAGAGAAAACACAAGTGCAAAGAATGCAAAGAACCTGGGCATATGATGAAGACATGTCCTCTACTTTATCCTAATGGCAAGCCAAGAAACAGGTAATTGCTAGAAAAGAATTGTATATTCAGAATTTAAATGCAATGAATTGTATAGTCTAACTTAATTTCTCTATCTCAAATCTGTTAGGAAAAGGAAAAATGTTGAGCCACAAGACATAGAAGACATAGAAGCCAATGCCATAGACGCTGAAACTACTAGGTATTGTTGTTTTGCTCCAAACAATCCATAATGGTTTATTTTTTTATTTTAAATCCGCATTTCAACACTGATATTTTTGTTTATTCTCTGCTCTAAAAATAGTGCTACAAAGAAGAGAACAGGAGGTTGTAAAAGGGCAAAGTCTAGCTCAAAAAGTGTGCTACAAACCACTGTTGCAAGCTGTCCACATCCTGAAGCATCTAAGAAGGCATCTGCTACACATGATAGCCCAGCAAAGAACACAAGAAGCAAAAGATGTCCTCCGTCGAAGAACACAAGAAGCAAACAGAAGCTTGATTGCACTCATGTGCCGAAAATGTGAGATGAATTGCTGTTTTCTGGAGCACAATGCATATGTGAACCCTGCTGTTTTGCTGTTGCATTGTACTATGTTGACTTGTAAAGGCCTTGCTTTTGGGTAGTCCATATGCATATGTGAACCTTGTTGTTTAGTTGATGCAGCTACATGTTGCATTGTACTATGTTGACCTGTATAGGCCTTGCTTTTGGGTGGTCAGTATGCATATGTGAACATTGCTGTGTAGTTGATGCAACCACATGTGAACCTTGCTGTGTAGTTGATGCAACTACATGTGAACCTTGCTATTAAGTTTAGATGATGGATTTGTACTCCTATGAACTAATTTGCTGATATTAGGAACTATGTTGCTGTAATGATGCCATTATTGTCAAGATTTGTGTGAAAATATTCTGTAATTATCTGTGATGTCAGATTTCCAAATAGGTCATGCCAAAATTTTTAACCGCATTGGCCAATAATATATTTCGCAAAAACAATATTGTTTAACATAAGATGTGTGATGTCAGATTTTCAAATAGGTCATGCTAAAATACTGTGTAACATTAGATGTTACTCTAGTGGCAAAAGCAATATTTGGCGAAAACTGGAGTGTCAAAAGCAAAACAAATAACGGAGGGCAATATGGTCTTTTCCCTGCTCCGTTTGGTCAAAACGTCCATTGACCTAACAGAATGGCAATTGTGAATTGTCAAAAATTAAGAGTGGCAAAAGTGAAATGTCAAAATCTAGAGTGGCATAAGGAAAATTGACAAAATCTAGAGTGGCAGAAACAAAAATTTCCCTTTTTTCAATGGGATCATATTCCATACTGAGGCCATAAGAAGATTACTCTCAACATTTCATGATTAATTCGCTAAACTTCAATGGTTCATAAGTAACTACTGTTCTATCGTCCAATTTTAAACAGGTAATGCAGCCTTTTGGAGATCGAAACTTCATAAGATCTCTTTTTACCCCTTCGATTTAAAATTTTGAATATCTTCCGACAAAAGAAGATCCCAAGTTCAAATATTCAATAATCGTTGAAGGAAGAAAATATTAAGCTTTCCTTTTCTTACCACCAGTCAATATTTGAGGATTAGAAGTTGGGAAGATAGTTCTTTTCTTTACAGACAAATGTAACAAACGTAATCTGTGTAAACATATTCTGAAACTCCAAATTATTATCAGTATATACCCACAAGTGAAAAATATGAATAACATGGGTACAAAAGCATGTGTTCAAAAATGCAAACCTGTCTACTGATCACTGGACCAAGGTCTGCATCATTAGCTGTTCCGGAATTAACTACAAGGCTGCTTGCACGTTTGACTAGTTCATCCTCCCTAAAACAAAAGATAAGGTTGACAATGCTTCCCCAAAATCTGACAAAAAAATAGCTTTAGCCCAAAAAAATTGTCTTGGATAGAAGTCGTAGAACTCTACCATGGTTCTGAACCTCCAACAAAAACAGCAGTGCTCAATGCCATGCACCTTTGCCCGGCTGCACCAAAACCGGCAGCAATAAGGGCATTCAATGTGGCATCTCGATCAGCATCAGGAAGGATAATGGCATGATTCTTTGCACCCATGTTACACTGAAGGAAACACAAACAGTTATTCTGAATTATACTGCTTAGAACACAAAAGGCAGGAAGAAAAGGTTATTCAGGAATTCATGATTAGAAGCAAACCCACCTGAACACGCTTCCCATTCGCAGATGCTCTAGAATATATATGCATACCTGCCTGAGAAGGAGAGAGAGAGAGATCAGAGATAGCACAACTGCTAGCTAGCTCTGAGCCACAGGGGTACAAGAGAAATATCCGAAATAGGTTAAAAATCTAATGTAAATGATTAAAAATATACTGTAACTTATACTGCACATCTCTCAATACAAGAGAACACATGCCATTAACACGAATACAACAACAGCAAGAGCACCTTTATTGGCACAAAAAACTCTTATTTGCATCTTGGTAAAAGAATTTATCGGTCAGCACAGAAAGCTAATTAAGTTTTGAAACACTATAACAACACATAAAAAGATCTGCCATGTGTGCAGGTGATTGAGAATGCATGGATATCCTTGTTTCTAGAACGAGATCTGGTTAATGACCCAAGAGCTGAAAACAAATATGTTGATACGTATTGGAAGAGCAGAATATTAGTTAGATGGTCGATGCAAGAAAGTGTACATGTAAATCAAGGTTCAGGGAGATCGTTGGATCCACTTACTGTATTGGAACCAACAAAAGATACTGCCTTAATAGCCTCGTCATCACAAATGTTGTTCACAACATCCTGATAAAGTAAAACAAAATCAGAACCAGGTAACTTAAGAAGCCTGAGGACTCCAGCAGAATAGATCGTGAATGTTCTTTTCAGAAAAAGCATAATAGATCCATGAATCTTCTTTACAGAAAAAGCAGAATAAATGTGTCCAATATGAGCAGATAAGCCTCCAGAGGAAGTGTGAAGATTCAAGATGTGCTGGTTTTCCAGTGTTCCAAAGAGTAAAGACAATAGTGTGCAGCTTCGCTTACAAAGTATCAATCGTTTTATGTGTTCTAAAATGTAACAACACCAGGCACCAGCAGTACATGAGAAACAAATCATCAAACCCAATGACAGCTCAAGAAAAAAGGTCGTACATGTGTACCATGAACAATGTTCAACACACCCTTTGGTAAACCAGCCTCCATTGCTAGCTCCGCAAGCATCATAGCAGCCCCTGTTGACAAATATTTTACCATCAAATCTCAAAATTAATCGTGTGCCGTCTCTGACAGAATGGCCAACAATTAAGGCATTCTAAAGGACCGCCATTTACAATGATACATGGTACTTTAAGATGTAACGGTTCCATGTTTTTGAAATAATATTAGATACAGATCATTAAAAATGTGAACATTGTTTTCAAGCCTAGAGAGATCGCAGTGCTCCCAGTAATTTAGCTTGTAACTCCCTCTATGGAAAGGTAAGCAGTTGTCCTGCAAGCTGTCTGTGTCGCCTGCAATATCTGGAAGGTGTGCAGCGAATATATCTTCCAGCACAAGGATGGAAAATTTGATCACTTGCCTCGTTTTACTTCCCACTTTGATAATCCACCCCTGCCGTGAGAGTGACTGGTGAGGCCCAGGTCTACCATTCATTGACACAAGCCAGTGCAAATGATCAAACACCCAAGTAAAACGTGGTAAATGATCAAATCTCCCTTTTCAGAGTTGGAAAGCTCGTTTCAAGTGTGATATAATATGCAGTAGGGTTAAGCCCATCTCTGTATCCTGTTTTGGATTCTTGGTCAAGATCTTTGGCCTTTTGCCCCCTGTGAGCAGGATTTTAGGCCATTTAGGCCTAGTTTGGCAGCACAGTTTTTCCAAAACCCTAATAATCTAAAACCTCGGGATTCCAATGCATGCGCAATGAATACTCGAGTTCCTAAGAATCACAGTTTTCCTCGGTCAGTTAAGAAAAAAGAGGTTGAAACCTATGGTATTCCTGTCCAAAATGTATATTTCATAGTGCTATCGTACACCTAATGAAAATGTGAAACTTGGCTGAAACATGCACCGATTCCCTTATGAGACCGAAAGGTATATTTGTCCTAATAATCATGGCAAAAAATACAGCACCGTTACTGATCTTCAAAAGTTAGCTAAGCAACCGAACACATTGGTAAATGCCACAACAACAATAAATGTACTCAGCAAATTGGGCAAGAATACGATGGCAAAAGCAAACACCTGGATCCTTTTCTGATGGCTTTAAAACAAAAGTATTGCCACAAGTAACAGCTATGGGGAACATCTGCATCCAAAGAACACAAGAAACAATCCGCATAATCAAATTTTCTCTCCTGAGTTTATTTTACAGAGATGAATAGTAGACATTAACAAACAGAGTTACTGACAGAATACGGTCAGGAAAATTGTACAGGTGATGTACTCTAGAGTCCTGGTAAGTAATAAGAACAAACTTTGATGTTAACGAAACAGTGAAGTCAGGCATACCCATAGGGGAATCATGGCAGGGAAATTGAATGGGCATATCCCAGCACATACGCCAAGTGGTTCCCTAACACTAAAGGTGTCAACCCCATGAGAAACATTAGATACATATTCGCCCATTTGCAGTGACCCCATTCCACAAGCATGCTCCACCACCTCTACAAGATTAGAAGTTTGAAATCAAAAAACTCACATCCAGAGTGTTAAATAGGCAATATAACCAAGAGGCGTCTCACAAAGAAAATGTCACTTCACAGAATCAAGCATATTAAGGGCAAATAAAAAATACTAGTGGCATCGACATGCCATGCAATGTAGAAGGTGTGGAGAATAGAATGCCATGTGTTAAACCACATACATGAGGATAACCTGCTATTATGGAGGATTTATTTTGCTTACTGACCGTGACCGGTTTGTATATCTTCTAGTGGATAGTGTTACATATTCCAAGCATGAACAGAGAGAGTGAACTCATCAGACTTGCGGATTGCCCGTGGATCAACAACTAACTCGATTGGGATGTTAAGATAATTATAGCACCTATCTAACCAAGCAGAAAAGCGCCAAAAACAAGTGTAATGGTATGAAAACTAACCTAGACCACGGAATACATCACCCCAAGCATCTTTCAGCGTCTTTCCCTGCTCGGTTGTAATGTTCTCTGCCAGCTTATCCTAGTATTTATCACCACCAAATAAGCACAGAATTAATCACCACCAATGAAGCACATAATTAATCACCACCAATGAAGCACATAATTTACTGCAGCAGGAACCAATAACTTATGGTTTCTATTGATGGAAATTGGAATAAGTTCAGAAATAATACTACCATGTTGGCCCGGATGAGCTCCTGGTATTTGAACATGATGCGCTGCCGCGCCGTGACTGGCGTGCTCCGCCAGCCAGGGAAGGCGATCCTGGCAGCGTCCACCGCAGCCCTGAACTCATCGGCGGTGGTGAGCGGGGTCCGGGACACCACCTCCTGCGTCGCCTGCGACATGGCCAGGCCACATAGAAATGCCCGCGTCACATCACATCTCCACAGCTCTGAATCGACCAACTCCAGCTGAACTGCTGAAGGATGGACCGATTGAGAGGGACCGAGAGGCAGGAGGATGGCTTACGGGGTTGGTGACGTCGACGTGCTCAGTGGCCCTCGACTCGACGAAGTCGCCGCCGATGAGGAGGCGCACCCTAGGCTGCGAGTGCGAGGAGGGGGCAGTCACTCACACCAGGCGGAAATGACGCTTACACAGATAGGAATAACAGATTGGGGGTTCCGGGAGGGGCGTGCGCGTACCGGCAACGAGGTTCCCTCGGCGAGCCACGAGGCGGCCGCGGTGGATAGCGGGGCGGCCATCGGTGACCGGCGGAGGCCGGAGGCTGCGGGCAGGCATACGACGGGGAAGGGGTGAGGAACTGCGTGCGGCCTCGAGGGATGGAGAACGGGGAGGGAGGGGAGCGACCTACCTGAGCGGAGGAGGACGGCGCGAAGCATCATCGGTCGTCGGCGCCGGTGGTTGCGTCTGGGAACAGGGGTGTGGAGTGGAGCGGTGACGAGGAGGGAGGAAGAGGGGAGGGGAGGGGAGAGCGGAGTGGCGACAGGCGAGGAGCCGAGGAGGGGTTGTTGGTGTCGTATTCGTTTCTGCCACCCGCCGATTAGGCTGCGCCGCCGCGGCGGAGCAGATGGGCAGACGTCACGCGATTCCCTTTCCAGCTAGGATACATATCTCTATCTCTATATTTTATTTTATTTTATGAAAATTTCTTTTTTTTGCGAAAGTTATTTTATGAAAATTTCAATACTACATCCACAATGCATAATATCATACTCCCTCCGTCCCAAAATAAGCTATGTTGGTATCATAGTGATCCCATTTTAACATGCATGGCACATACTATTATAAATCATTTAATATGATACGGGCATCATATCATCATGATACGCAATCCTCTCTTTTCTTATTTAATAGCGTGTCATTTCAACAAAAAATGCTTAGTTGGCATGTATAATACTACCTATGATACTCTCATTCTAATCAGTTTTAGCTGGTGATTAAAGAGAAGAGATAGAGTAGTGGTTTGCACTTTCCCAATGCATTTTTCTATTCCATTTCATAATTTGTCTTAAAATTTCTATATGTCCACTTATTTGAGGACGAAGAGAGTATATATTATTTTCTCTATCTCTATTTTTGTCACTGCTACTTTAAAAAAAAGGGTAGTGTTTCTTTTTCTACCTCCAGCCGAACACTTAGGCAATCGGTTCTCCCCCTCCCATCATGTCCCTCCTTGTTATCAAACTATCGTATAACAATAAATTCATGGTCCATAAACAAATTGTTTTTTTATGGTAAAACCTGATATCAACCAGACATCTTTGATAACCCAATAAATAGAATAAATTCAAGGCTTATAGATAAATAAATAGCAATCAGTCTCTTATCTTCAATAATCAATAACCCAATAAAATAGATCAATCACGAACACATGCCTATTTTATCAGTTTAAGCAATGGCAAAAAATGTACGCTTTATAACCAAAAAAAAAATCTTATTTTGTTGATTTGTTTGCGTCAAGATTTATCAGGTATGGTCCTCTTACTGCGTTAAAAAAATATTTACCTCCGTGACAACACACGGGCTCATACCTAGTAGCACAAAACAAACGAAGCTAAGAACAGATACAAATTAGGGCCCGAAATTTGTTTGCATGGATATAACATTATTAATGGTTTTAATATATTTCTTAACGAGTTTCCATCTGTTGTAAATTGTTTTGTTCATACATATCTATAAATGGATCACCATGTTGCAATAATTGGGCTCATGTAGTAAGAATATGATCGGGGCGACGAGGTTGGCGTTTCTCGTCGTGCATATGCAATGACGAGATTTGGTGCCGGGTTCTTCAGATCGATTCAAGGGTTCAACAACGACAACTACACGACTCCGGGACGCTGGTCCTTAGGGGCACATGCACGAAGACTTTCCGCCTGTCCTTGACAAGGCCGGGCCGGCTCCGATACAGGAGCAGCGACAACTCGTTCTGGTGACGGCAATGAGCGTTCAATGGCCCAAGGATCTCGATGTAATTTTTACTATATTTGGGATGGTTTGTGCTTTTGGCAAACTTTTATAAACAGATCTGACAACGTTTTAAAAGGAGAGGAGGTAGCACCAAAAACACAAGCAGGAAGGGAAGAAACCGGCTATGCTGCTTAGGGGAGGGGCAATGAGCCGAGTTACAACCAGCAAGTTTTGTACTGGAGCACGGCAGCTGAAAGAAACGGTTTCAGTTTAACACCAAACTAACTCAACAGTAGGATTGTTTCCAGTTGAGTGTCAGGTGTAACATAGAAATACCCATGAAATGTACTCCGTCCATCCCATAATATATGTTATTACATCCAATATACTCATATATATTGGATGTAATAACGTCTTATATTATGGGACAGAGGGAGTATATGCATATTTGGACTAGTAAGTACATCTTGTTCTATTAATATTAAGAGCGAGCGAGGTCACTTGATCCATACACATTTTACCTTTACAGAGGAGAGCAGAGGAGAGGGGCCATCGTCTCCTCCGCCTTACCATACCATCCATCCCTCGATTCAAAATACACACGCTAAAATACCTACTACATACATACATTCTTCCACTTGCAGCACCTTGCTTGTGACATTACTACTTGATTACCCTAGCTAGTTAGTTAATTAACCCTTCCTAAACAAACAACCATCGCATCGCATCAACAACCTTCTAATACCTCAGCTCAACCCGCGGTAACTCTGCTTCTCCTCTCCTTCCCTGCAAAACAACCCAGAAACAATTAGTACTAGGCTAGCTCATACGCCTTCAAAACAAACAAAATGTCAACACTCTTCCAGGACAAGCAATGAGACGACAAACAAACAAGCGCGTACTTAGAAGGTGACGCCGACCTCCCCGGCAGTATCTGCTTCCGCACAGGCACTCGAACGCCTTCATGGGCTGCCTCTCGTCGTCGAAATCGAACCCGTAATCCTGAAACCAGCAAACAACATCTCACTAAGCATCTCTCTTCTGTTACAGCTGTAGTGTCCAAAGTGTAAATATATATATATATATTTTTTTTTCATCTTGCAGCAGAGACGCACTTTCTACTTCTTAAAAGATAAGTACTGACGGACGAAAACAAATTCTTGGTGATGGGATCAGTAAACGGAAGATAAAGCCAACAGTTGTAAACACATATGGTTGCGATCAGAGAAATTCAGTACTGGCACTGATGCAGTCATATACTTATACTCATATGAAGGAAATTCTACAACGAAATTGATCACTGGATATACATGCATTCAGAGAGAAGACTTGAGAAATAGAACAACAACCTCAACCTCACTTAGACAGCAACAACCTATACCATGAGATTCATTAACCTTTGCAGGTACACAGGATTTGGTAGCCTTGCTCATTGAGACATTTGTCTATATGAACAAAGGCTGCATACATGCTGCATCAATATCAAGAAACTACATAATGCACATACCCATGTCAGTTCCTCAAAAGCCTCCACCTTCTTGCTTGTGAAGAATGCAACCTGTTTTATGAACAAGAAAATAAAAATAAGATCATCACCTTGGTGTGTCTATCTTATGGTATTTTCAGAGCCTGCTACGGGTACATAACAAAGTTGTCGAGTGCAGCTTACGTGATAATACTGATGATCAGGAGTCTCCACTTCAACAGGAATCATGGCTAGATTTGCATCACAGCATCTACATGGAGTGTTACAACCAGATTTTTTTTAAGAAGACAAGTTAAAGTTAAGCCTCTTTCTCTTTGCTGTCATTTAGAATGAGCATCATAAACATGACTGTTAAGAACAAGCGCACACCTGTGGTTGATGAATCTGCCAACATTCCCATAGAATGTTCCATCTAGGCATAAAGCCTCTTCATCCTTTGGCTCCCCTCCAGAACACCAACCAGCATCCAAAAGTATTGGATGTGTATAATTTTGAATGGCCCTTTCATGCAGTTCTGTATTTGTTAGTATCTCCCCAGCATATTCACAAACAAAAGTGCCTTTTGGCAAATCATCGAGCGTGCGGAGCCCCCAACCCCTCCCTTCTTCGGTAAAGAACACCTAGTAGATAATAAAAGTACCAGTCAGGATGCTGCACATGGCAAATAAAGGAAATGTGCCATTATAGTGCCCTACGTTTACAAAAACATTAAATGTTACCTGCAGATTGCATCTTATGCCACGTTGAACCACACGGTTACCGCATTGCATGTTACAGCCACATTTGCTCCAGCATTCCTTGATGAATTTCCTAACAAGGTGCCCCCTGCAAGGCTCTGGTGAAGCTTTGTTTCTAGACCTCTCAAGCGGGCAAGTTTTACAAAACACCCTGTGATGTTCTTCTGGGAATCGGTTCATAGAGACACATTCATCAATGAATGCTGGCTTAACCAAACCGTCCAGTGTGTATGCATATTCACCTCCAGTTTCTCTTGCACAAGCACATGGTGCAGGTGCGGACAAGCAGTTGCCAAAGCATTCAGGGCAACAGTCTTCACTGCCAATCTTTGCAAGAAACATGCTAACAAGAGCATTCTGGAATACAGCGTTTGTTGGCATATAATAAAAGGAAGGTGGGCATTTCTCTCTGCCAGATTCATCTACAATCGATATCCTCACGTTTTCTTCTCCCTTGGATATATCAGTTACGTCATGGATAGTCCTCGATACAGAAAGTGCCAAATGGTGTTGCTGGGCAAGGGTTGAATTTGCTGGACCACTCTCCGAGCCTTTCGAAACCAACGGTTCTTCTCTAGCTTTCTGTTTCCTATTTATACCAGTCTCTGACAAGCTGCCATTACCAACAGTATCTGATTGCATATTATGCTCCATGGTATGTTCAGTGCCCAGTTGCACAACACACTGGCACACCTCAGTCATGAGGCCGCGAATGGAAAAATCAGGAGGAAGAACCTTGTGAGAGCGAAGATATTTGTTCTCAACCATCTTCAAAACTGCTTCTAAAGTAGGCATGTGGAACTTTGATGGGTCTACACTGAACTTTAGAGACATCTTAACGTCACCCCTAGGGGATGATGCTACATCAACGTCTAAACAAGGTGCTTCCTGCACATTTCCAACTCCAGATCCCATTCCATTGCTCATTGTGCTGCTCGCTGGCTCTACAGATAAAGTAGGCATTTCCCTATTTCTGCAACGCTGAATTATCCTGTTTTTATCACCTATATAAAGTTAAAAGTTCAAAAGAGTAAGACCATTGCTCGGGAAAAAAACATAACAGCAAGATGTGATTGATTAAAGACTTATTTAACATGTCATTTAACAAGAGTTCCACCAAGGAAAGGTTCAGCAGGTGGAACCTCAAAAGTGCAGCAAGCCTTATTTGTTAAGTTATCAAGCAAAGGTTGCAACCAGTGTTGGGAGCAATTCTTGTGAAGATAAGAGTCCAGGGGAACAATATACCAAACTGAACCGATCAATTGAAAGGTGTATGTTCTCTAAATGATGCTAGCAATCCCAGCTTCATGCATGTGGAAGGGTATATCACAAACTTTATTGACAACTCCTGATTCCGTGCTTACCATATCTTCAATGGTAGGGATGCTAAAGGATAAGTGGCTTACTGAACAAAAAGTAAATTTTTTAAGCATGATAAGGTCAGGATAGCACGAGGCGAAAATCCTTTCTTCTACAACATAAGCGCTACTGCTTAATTGGTTAAAACATTAAAATGACCACCCAATGCATAGACTATGTCAAAATGTCATGATCTGAAAATAAAAAACTGCAATATGCTTACGTGTGTCTATAGCACGGGGACAAAATGATGAATTTCAGATTGTCAGTGCGAACCTTCTGAAATCTGTTTAGGAGTTTGTTCAGGCGGAGGCAATGCCAAAAACTCCGAGGAGGACGCACTGCGCTTGCGCGAACGGTGAATCAAGCCAGGTTGCACATTCAGACAGTCCACTGCATCCATGTCGACAGGTTCGGGCTTGGGCTCTCTCAGGAAGACAGGCTGCTGAAAATCTTCATCCATCATCTGCCTCTGCCTCTGCTTGCTTAGCGCTCTGGTCTGTGTAGGCGAAGCGGCTTGAGTTGGGTTTGCTCTGGAATCAATCCTTGAGCGCGGTGTGCAGATGTGGTTATCCGGGTCCTTGCGAACGACGGCGAGGGAGGTGGAAGGGCGCTGGTGGTGATCCTCCAACATTGGCGGCGGCATGGTGCTTGTCTCCTCCAGCTCCAGATCCAGCTCCTCATGCCCCTGCACCTGATCCCCATCATTGACTGGGCCGCCGTTCGCCTGAAGACAGATCGACCAATCTATCAGCTCATCCGACAGCGGAGGTTCTCGGTAGGGATGGATGCCGGAAGGGGGGCAGGAAGGAAGGAAGAAACGAAGGGACCTGTTCGTCGAAGATGGCGTCGGCGAGGGCGCGGTAGGACTCAGCCTCGATGAGCTCCCATTTGTAGTCGTAGAGCTTGACCAGGCGCTGGAGGACGGGGGCGGTCTGCTCCCGGGAGATGCCGAGGAGCATCATGGCCTTCATGGCCCGCCGTGCCCTCACGTTGCGGTCACCTCGGGAAGAACCCATCTTCGATCCGGTCCGATCAGATCCGATTCACAGCGGCACCGCCATTGCTAGGGTTTGCAAGAGAAAGCTTGGGGATTGGCGTGGCTGGGGCTTCTGGGAGGTGGCTGGCTTCCCCTCTCACTTCCTTGGCGATTCGTCGAGTGTCAGTCGCTCACAGTGCTGCTGAGTGCTGACCGATGGAAGAAGACGAGATGACGCCTCACTCCCTACTCTACTCGTCTTGCTCCTGTCCTATCCAACCCAGCAATTGCTACAGTGCAATTTTTTACAAGTTCATTATTATTCCTGACAAAATTAATATTCTCCCATATAAGATATTGTATTGTAGTTGTACTTCAAATAAAATAGGTCAAAAGAAAACATCTATGGGTGGACCACTGTCCCGCGCATTACAATCAGCTCAAACGACAATACAATGTAGGGAACAAAAGATCGTCCAGCGACCAAGTCATCACCTTCTGGTCATCCCATGCAGATCTTTTGGATTTGTAACACCCTGGATTTTGCTTCTTTTTTTATTTGGATTTATTGAATATTTTAATTTGCATTTAAGGTTTTTTGTCAATTCTTTTGGACTTATCACTTGGATTTATTTTTGATTTTCTTCCAAGTGGGTTTTATCATCCATAAACCCTCTCTAAACCTCATCCCTCTCACCATAATGTCATTGAATATTTTTATTTAATGGCATTATATTCATTTTCTCCCTGCAAATGCCTATTTGCTCATATAGCTATGAAGCAACCCTCATTCTTATTGCTCTAAAAATTCCAAAAAAAATCTCAAATATTCTTTGGATCATGCCTCACCTTCCTATGTAAAAATATCCCATGGTCATTTGGAAAATTTCAGCCAAGGAAAATGTTTTTACTTCTGGACAGAATAGTCACTTTGTGAAGCAACTATATTTTTCCTTGAGCTGTCGGGGCTGAAATTTTTACCACATGACTACCCTCCTAAGTAATACTTAACCCCAAAGTTTCAGCTCTAAACTCCTAGCCGTTTGTCCCCAGTGTTTGGTACAAGTTTCTGTCCAGAAACTTTGCAGCTTGCTCTAGTCACCTCCACTACGCCAGATGGCAAGGCAAGAGCATTTCTAGGCACCACGTTGAAGGGACTACACGATAGACATGGTGTGGCAGCGCCGAAAGCACCCCGCGTGCCAGTGCACGCGGTGACCGCGTGAGAGCGCGGTGCATTGCATGCGCTCGCCGCGCTCTGTGCATCGGGGCCCTCGGCCGCCGTCCATTCGCCCTCCCCTCGACACCGCACCGTGTCCCAGCTCGCCAGCAAACTCCAGCGCGCCACCTAAGCCTCTCCCTGCTCCTCCCCGACGCCGGCAAGCCGCTCGCCGGAAACGGCCGAGCGCTACGCGGCGGAACAGTGAGCACGCATGCCCGCATTCTCCGCGTAGTGCGCGCCACTATGCCCGCACGTGTGCACCGCGTAGCCAGTGCTCCACTGCTCCTCCCCACACCGAGCCCGAGCTTATCTCCTCCTCTCCTCTTTTGCAGCTCGTCGCCGGCGGGCACCCGAACACGGGCGAGCTCCACCTATAAATAGAAGCACCCCCGACCCATTCTAACCATCCCTCTCACCTTCTCTGGCCACAAATTACTCCCCCACGAGCGCGGCAAGGCCGGGAGGGCCTCTCACCGCCGTTGATCGCCGGAACCCGCCGCGGATCCCCCACCGATGTGCACTCATCCTAGCCCGTCCCAGCTCCAGCCACTGCTTCCCCCGAGACCGTGGAGACCTCCTGAGCTCGACGGTGCCGCTAGCTCGCCGGATTGTCGGCGGAATCGCCGAGTCCGATCAGCTCCGCCGCCGCCGTCTCTGGAGAGGAAGTTTCCAACGCCGTCCGTCCACCCCCGCCGTCACTTCGGGTACGTACGTGCTCGCCGTGCTGCCCTGAGTCCATCCCGCCCAACTCTGGCGACCGCCGTGGTCTCCTCGCCGGAGTATCGCCGGCGACAGCGCCGCCCTCTCTGTTCCCTCCCTCTCTCTTATTTAACCCTGACAGCGGGACCCACCCGTCAGTCTCTCACTCTCTCTCCCGAAGCGGTATAAGTGGAGGCGCATTCGCCGAATACGCCTTCGACGTGGCCATTTCTGGAATTTCGGTTAAATTCATTTAAATGGATATTTTGACCAGACTTAACCCCAACTTTGACCAGCTATAACTTTTATTCTATAAGTCCAATTGAGTTGATTCTTTTTGCTACTGGTTTGTATTGATCCAAAGTTTATGCATGCCAAATTTCAGAATTTTTCTTGCTGTTGAGAAATTCTGGTGAAATCAAATGTGTTATGTGCATTTTCTTTTTGCATTTAAAATATTTTTAGAAGAACCTAGTTGTGTTGGAGAAGGCCAGGAGTATTGTGACACTCCTCTGAACCAAGGCAAGCCACAACATTCATATGCAAGGATGGCATTGCAATGACAGTGGTTTATTTGAATTAAATTCATCATTTAATTCAATATTAGAATGATTTGCTATATAGAACTTATTCTATAGAATTTGTGACACCCCCAGATTACTAACAGTAGTTATGCCAATTAATCATGCCAAGTCATCATCATTAAGCCTTATAAAAACAATTAGAGGATAATCCAAATTCAAATTTAAAACAAAGTCAAAATTAAAAGTTATCCAAACAGTAGAACTAAATAGTTCGTAATTTTGCAAATAATCTATAGGCAATTATAAAAATAAAGTCAACATTAATTGAATTAGTTAAAGGACTCTATCAAGCTAAAACAGTGAACAAACAGCACATTTTTATCCATTTTATTTAATCCAAATTACAAATGGAATCCTATTTTGTCCAAACCAATTTCTGGTGGTAGATAAAATTGCACTGTTAATTTTGGGCTAGGTCTCCTATTTTACAAAACTACGTTTAGGGCTAAACATTTGACTAAACGGAAACTAAAATAAAAACAAAAGAGAAAACAGAAAAATAAAATAAAAAGGAAAAAGCCCCTGGCCCCTACTGGGTCGTGGCCCAGCCGGCCCCCTCCCCTCTACTTATCCCCCCAGGGGACACCCGAACCCTAGCCCGATCCCCCATTTCCCCCTCGCCTCTTTCTCTCTCGGGCGCCCGCCGCCGCCCGCCGCCGCCGCCTTCGCCCGTCGCCGCCTCGTCCTCGTTCTCGTCTCCGCCCCACCTCGCCGGACGCTACCGAGCCTCGCCGCCCGTACCCCTGCACCGGAGGGTGAGGCCCCCGTCCGCCTCTTCCTCCCTCTTCCCCGTCCGCGGCCGCCCGCACTCGCCGGCCCCCGCTCGCCCCCGCTCGCCTCTGCAGCCCCGCGCCGGCCTGCCCCTGCGCCCGTTCGCCGCTCGCCCGCAGCCCCGCGCCGCACTCCCTGCGGCTCACCGCCTGCGCCCGCCTCTGCCTCGCGCCCGCAGCCGCCGCGCCTCCTCCCGCGCCCGCCTGCAGCCGCCCGCCGCTGCTCGCCCTCGCCGCTCCTGCTGTTGCGCTCGCCGCTGCCGCCGCAGCCGCCCGCGCCCGAGCGCGCCGGCGCTCGCCCGCCTCCCCTTGCCACTGCCGCGCGCGCTGAGCCACTGACCGACGGGGCCCACGCCCCTTTTTAGAACAAAAAAAAAGAGAAAAGATACGAAAATGGAAAAATTAAAATAAATAAATATTAACTAATTAATTAATTAACTTAATTAATCCTGTTTAATTAAACTAATTATTTAATTAACTTAATTAAATCTGTTGCTGACTTTGTACAACTCCGTAGGGCGCCCTAATTAATTTAATCAGCCACTGACAGGCGGGACCCACTGGTCCTGTTCACTGCTGACGTCATGCCGATGTCAGCATTTACTGTTTCGGATAATGTTGATTTAAATAATTTAAATAATTCCAGAAATTAATAAAAACTTTAAAAAAATCATATCTTTTAAACCGTAACTCGGATTAAAATAATTTATATATGTAAAACGATCAGAAAAATATGACGATTCCGAATACGCACTCCATTCATCTGTCACATACCCCTAACTACCTGAACATGGAACCATCCCCTCCGGTTCATCTGTTTGACAGACGTCCGAAACCGGGAAAACGTTCCAGTTAGTTCCCCGCTTCATCTGCCGCGTGTAGCACTGCATTAGGGCACCCCCCTCGAATAACGTGCTGCCATGCCATGCATCTGTGATTGCATTTGTTGCTTGTATTTATTGTTTCTTCTCCTTCTTCTTTCCAATAGACCCCGAGACTGACGCTGCCCCTGTGATTGACTACGTTCCCGACGACCCGTCCTTTTCAGCAGAGCAACCAGGCAAGCAACCCCCCTTGACGCATGCCTATATCACCTATTCTTTCTCCCTCCTGCTTGCATTAGAAATTGCTACTGCTTTGTTTTATCCTATTCTGATGCATAACCTGTCCTTGTAACTGTTATTTGATACCTGCCTGTCATCCTAAACTACTTAGTATAGGTTGGATGGAAAACCATCTGTGGCCCCTCTTCCTTGCTGTAGTTGCTCCGCTTTAGTATCTGTGCCCCGATCAATCTGATCGAACGGGCTGAGAACAGCACCTCACCGCACACCCCCTAAGTTGCTCGTCTCTGCAGAGCTGGCATCGAGTGCCGAGGGTGAATCCTCTTATCTCACTTCCGATGATGCCTCTGTAGAATAGCTATCCGGTTGTGTGTTATCGAGGGTGATTCCTCTTTCATCACTTCTGATAAAGCTTCTGTCGTGCAACTCCTCGAGTGGGAATCCATCGAGGGTGATTCCTCGGATCCCTTCTCGATACTTGGACACACAGTTACTTTGACCTTTGTTACAGGCGGGTCGACCCCGAGGGGTACCCGCAGGGAAATGTGAAGTCGGGCTTGCCAGGAGGGCACCCGCGAGTGATACTGTGGCGGAATGATAGGGCAGGCGGAGACCACCCTGTTCGTGTTCCGTGTGTTACCAAGTCAGAGCGACAGGTAGTCTGATCGTCTCTGCGAGTTACTAAATACGCCTAACGGAACTGGGTATTTGATCTGAGTGGGTCGTCGTGCCCTTTACGCACTACCACCACGTGGGATAATGGTTTAATGGGGCCCTCTACGTCGTATGTATCAGCCGAAAGCTCTTCAGATGTCACAGTTCAGAGATGCGGGCTGATTGTTGGGATTGGGCTGGTACTTCACTTGTGTATACAGTGTCACGCCTGCACCCCAACCACCCACACAATGTGCAGGAGTGCAAAGGGTGATGGGCCCAAGACCCCTTCGCACTTAGGATTTAGACCGGCGTGTTGACCTCTCTGCTGAGCTCTAGGTCGGGCTGCGATGTGTCGATCAGCCGAGGCCGGGCATTACCCAGCCAGTGTGTCCGGCCGGAGTTAATCGAGCGTGTTGGGTAACAGTAGTGCACCTCTGCAGGGAAGTAATCTATTCGAATAGCCGTGTCCACGGTAACAGGATGCTCGGAGTTGTATCCGGTACCATGACAACTACAAACTGATGATGATTCATATTAAACTGTTAATACTGCTCTCGGGATCGCTTTCTCGCAGGGTGTCGAGAAAGGATCTCAGGGCATTGCTGTTGTATATCCACATGTATGCTACTATTATCTACTCTCTCCTGATGCTGGAAGATTGCTTGAAGATGCCAGTCTTCGATAGGCTAGGCCTTTCTCTCTCTTCTGGCATTTCTGCTATATAATCCACAGATACAACCTTTTCATTTGATACCAATGCATATTTAGCATAGTTCTGATGTCAGTCTTGCGAGTACTTTGGATGAGTACTCACGGTTGCTCTGCTATTCTTTTCCCCCATATCCATTTGATGATACATCAGACGATGGAGCCCAGGAGCCAGACGCCACCACAGACTGCTACTACCAGGAGGGTCCCGACGGCACTTACTACTGGATTGAGCCAGCCGACCAGGAGTAGTTTGGAGGCTCCCAGGCAGGAGGCCTTGCCTTTTCGATCGTTGTTGCTTTTGTGCTAGCCTTCTTAAGGCAAAACTTGTTTAACTTTGTGTCTGTACTCAGATACTTTTGCTTCCGCTGATGCTTGTATGACATCGAGCTTATGTATTCGAGCCCTCGAGGCCCCTGGCTTGTAATATAAGCTTGTATTATTTTATTTGTGTCTAGAGTTGTGTTGTGATATCTTCAAGTGAGTCCCTAGGCTTGATCGTGTGCATTTGCGTGTATGATTAGTGCACGATTAAGTCGGGGGCGTCACATTTGTCCATGACATCTTGATAGTATGCAGTAGGGTACATGTTTTCTTGCTAAGTGTGCAGTAGGTATCATGGCATATACTCTTATGGTAACATGATGCATTCGTTATTCATGATCGTCACCCGTGCATCCATTCACACCCTATGGCTCGAATCATTTCATTTCAATTTAAACTTGATGTTAATTCAACTTGAACATGTTGTTGATCGAGTCATGGTGCCACCGAATCGAGCTCACCAGTGCAACCACACTTGCCTGGATGGGGAGGCCCTAATGCGGTCTATTGTCATGCCTCTCGCCGGTGCCTCCTACGAGGGAAGGTTGTGCTCTGGCGCTACCCTGGCCCGGTAGGCAGTCATAACCTTGAGGACCTGAGTTTTAATGGTACCGAGGTCCCCGTTTGGGACGATGTTTATGTTTGGCCACGACGGTGGCAGCCACAGAGGTGGGGGATGTCACGAGTTGGCATCGGGGTCACCCAGGACATAGCCCAAAGGGGATTTTTTCGGAGTGGCCGGGAGGGTGTCATGCAATAGATTGGTTTTGTCGGAATGTCGTTGTTCCACCCGAATGGGAGCACGAGGCCATGAGTTCCGTAGTGTGGGTACAGTGTACTAACCTCTGCAGAGTGTATAATCTATCGATAGCCGCGTCCTCGAATATGGACACAGTTCGTAGTAGGTCACACCATGGGTCAACAGATATAATTAACTTGCACACTAAGACTCACATGATGGCACATGCAGAAGTGGTGATCGAGTGAGGATCACTATGAAAGGTATGTATGTGATCAAGTAAGGATCACATTGGTAAGTTATGAACGGTGGTTACGTGGTAACCCCGAAATGGTAAGTTGGTCCCAGGGACCACGGCAATGTTTCACGCACATCTCATGTTGGATAGTATCATGTTCATGCATTAAACCTGTTAAATACCTTGTTGTTGTTTGTCGCACTTGTTTTGTTTGCTGTGAGCTTGCGAGTACATTCAAAGTACTCACCTGGCTTATCATGCCAGATGCAGGAAAAGCCGTGCATGGTGTGGATGTCGAGCAGTATGTTGCGCTCTAGGCCGTGTCCCAGCAGTGTCCCTGTGGAGTGGAGTTCCGCTACCTCGTCGTTCAGCTGCCGCGCAGTAGTTCCCTTATCATCGGGGCCCCTGCCATGTCTACTAAATAATGTACATAAGAGCAGCCGCACCGTGTGTGCCGCTTGGCCTCGCTCATCATGTAATATGTGAACCTATGTTCCCGCTAAGAGATCAATAAAGCGGTTGTTTTCTGTCCCAAGTTGTTGTGTATTGCCAGAAGACTTGATCTCTGGGCTAGCAATGCAAGGTAAACCGGTTGCTCTGAGCCGGGGTGCCACAACGCTTGGTATCAGAGCCGCGCTGACTGTAGGACGCCCTAGACAGCCGATGCGTTAGAAAATGGTAGTTTTAGCCTTTGTAGCTATTTGAGTTGACTCTGCACTTGGGTGTTGCATTGCATTGCATATAGCTTACTGTTAATACTGATCAGCTAATATTGTGAGTGTAGATGGCACTAGTCCCTTATCCGTACCAGCCTGAGCCGGCACCTTCCACCTTTCCGCATCTGCTTAGCAACGTGTGGTGCCGACTCTACCCCGATGGCGATGACCCCGCATACCAGGTGTACCGAGAGTAGATTGCTGATGGTGTTTACGAGTATCACGCGGAGGTCATCATGCACAACAGTACCATGGTGGGCACTTACACTCGCTCCACCAAGCGCGGGACTGCCTCTACACCCGACCAGGCGGTCCAGTTTGCAGCATTCGAGGCTCTCACTGACTTGTGTTATAATGAGATTCAGATGCAGACTCACCCAGGTTTCTATTTCTATCCGTCCCTGTTTGAGTCAGGACAGATCCGCTTCCCTTACATTGATCCGGAGTGTGACCGGTCAGCCAGCCACCTGTCTCGTTACATAACGGCTGGATACTTTCTGATCGTCAGCCTAGCCTAGGAGCTGAACCGCGTTCGAGACGAGCTAGCTGCCGCTCGATCTGCCTTCGCTCCACCTTTACTTATCCACACATCGCTTGTTCCTCTAGTTACCTCCACCTACACCAGTGACCCCCACACCTTCTCAGAGTAACTCAGGCACTTCGGTGGTGACTCCTCATGAGTCCCCAGCCCAGTGGGCTATGCTTCTCGCTACCCCAGCCGCTCCGATGCTGCGGAGCCACCTTGCTCCAGACCCTGAGGGAGAGTCATCCCGTCAGCGTCGTCATGTTTCCTTTGCTCCGGAGGTATCCGTTATCAGTTCCGATTCGGAGTCCGACACCGAAGAGACACCAGCAGGACCGTCAGAGTGCCAGTGCGATCGCTGTCGTCGCGTGTAGACGAGGATGATGTGGTGTTTGGTTGTATGCATGTAGTAGTACTATCCATGCTGTTGTCCTGTTATGTATGCTGGATGATGCATTGTATAATTATGTTACTTCCTGTTATTCGCTTTGGCTTTTCTCGATTTCTCTTCCGGGTTTGTTGCTTCACCTTCCTATTTTTTTCCCTAATGGATGTTGCTCATCTCGATGCTTTGTATTGGGAAACATATATAGGATGACAAGGTGTGGCAGTAACTGTTATGGTGGCGACGATACTCCAGTTCGTCGATCCGCCAGGCAAGCAGGACATTCTCCAGAACCATATCAGCCCCCACCTCCTCCACCTCAAGCACCCACAACAGAGCAGATTATGCGGATGTTTGAGGAGAAGAGAAACCAAGACCTGATGGAATTTCTGAGAAGCATGCAGACTATGGTCGGGCAGAATTATCATAATGGTAATCACTCCAAGATGTCAGACTTTCAGAGGACCAAACCGCCAAGTTTCAGTCAAGCAATGGACCCAATGGAAGCCGATGACTGGTTGAGGACCATTGAGAAGAAGCTAGAAATTGCCCACACTGAAGACGCTGATAAGGTACCCTTCGCCACTCATTATCTGGAAGGGCCAGCTGCTATATGGTGGGACAATGCCAAAGTTATGTGGCCTGCTGAAGACGAAATTACTTGGGATAAATTCAAGGATAAATTCCGCAAGTATCACATTCCTGCCGGCATCCTGAAGGTCAAGCAGCGAGAATTCCTCACCCTTACACAAGGGACCTCGACTGTAAGTGAGTATTTAAACAAGTTCAATCACTTGGCCCATTATTCTACCCATGATATGGCCACCGAAGAACGGAAGATAGATCGGTTCCTCGAAGGACTCGACCTTACCCTCCGATGTGCACTCGGCATGCTGGATTTCCCCGATTTCCAAACTTTGGTGAACAAGGCACTCATTGCCGAAAGGGAACACAAACTGGTTAATGATCATAAGACTGCCTATGAAGACCGCAAACGCAAGTTTGAACCCAAGAAGGAAGGGCGAGTTTTTCAGAAGGTTCGTACTTGGCAGCAACCCCAGTTCGAGTTCAAGCCAACCTGGCAGCAGGGGAACATCAAGAATGAAAGTCAGATCAAGACTGTGGTCGCCAAGCCAAACAAGGAAGACTGTCAGCGTAACAATGCCTGTTACTCATGTGGACAGACTGGGCATTACGCTAGGCAGTGTCCTAAGAATGGCAAGCCAATAGCCAACCTGAAGCCTCAAGTCAATTATGTGGGGCAATTCCCCAAACGGAGGTATATTCAAGGGCAAGTTCATCATATCTCCGCCGAAGAAGCCGCAGAAGTTCCCGATGTGGTCATTGGTATGTTTCCTGTTAATGACATACCTGCAACAATTTTATTCGATTCCGGGCCTTCCCATTCTTTTATTTCGCGGAGTTTTGTTGCCCAACATCGCCTTTCCTATACTCTTTTGGACAAAGTTATGGTGGTACAATCCCCCGGATCCAGGCTCAGGACAAATATTGTATGCCGAGGATTGAAAATATCAATCAATGGAGTCATCTTCCCCGCATCCCTAGTATCCATTGAATCTCCAACATTGGACATTATTTTGGGGATGTATTGGTTGACAAGACACCAGGTCTGCATCAACTGCGCAACAAGAGAAGTCACGCTAATAAATCCCTCGGGCCAGTCTGCTCGATTCTTTGCCGGTCGAGCCATGCCAAAGAAGGGGATGGTCTATGTAGCTATTGCTACAGAGATGAATCTAGTCCCAGTGGTCTGTGAATTCCCAGATGTGTTTCCAGATAAATTGCCAGGCATGCCACCGGATCGAGAGCTTGAATTTTCCATTGAGCTAGTACCCGGGACAACACCAATTTACAAGAAATATTATCGAATGCCTTCATCCGAACTAGTGGAGTTGAAGAAGCAATTGGACGAGATGCTCCAAAAAGGATATATTCGCCCCAGTTCATCTCCTTGGGGTGCACCTGCAATATTCGTAGGCAAGAAAGATGGCAGTCTCCGGATGTGTGTTGACTACCGCGCTCTCAATGATGTCACAATCAAGAATAAATACCCGCTGCCCAGGATCGATGATTTGTTCGATCAACTCAGTGGAGCTCAAGTATTCTCCAAGATTGATTTGCGCACCGGGTATCACCAGCTGAAAATCAGAAAAGAAGATATTCCCAAGACATCATTCACTACACGATATGGGCTGTACAAATATACGGTCATGTCCTTTGGGCTGACCAACGCTCCTGCATTCTTCATGCACATGATGAACAAGGTGTTCATGGACTTCTTCGACAAGTTTGTAGTGGTGTTCATTGATGGCATCCTCATATATTCCAAAAGTGAAGAAGAGCACAAGCATCATCTCCGAGCAGTGTTGGAACGATTACGCGCTCATCAACTCTACGCCAAGTTCAGCAAATGTGAATTTTGGCTTAAAGAAGTGGGATTCCTTGGGCATACTCTTTCCGCTCAAGGAGTGGCTGTGGACCAAAGCAAAGTCACAGAAGTCCTGAAGTGGAAGACCCATGTTTCAGTAACAGAAATCAAGAGTTTCTTGGGTCTGGCAGGTTATTACCGTCGCTTCATTGAAGGCTTCTCAAAGATTGCCAAGCCAATGACTGAACTATTTAAGAAGAATCAGAAGTTTATATGGACGGAAGCATGTGAGGACAGTTTCAATGAGCTGAAGACCCGTTTGACCACCGCTCCAGTATTGACCCTACTAGATATCTACCGGAGCTTCGACATCTATTGCGACACCTCCAGGCATGGTATTGGGTGTGTACTTATGCAAGATGGAAAGGTCGTGGCCTATGCATCAATACAGCTCCGACCGCATGAGGAAAATTACCCTACCCATGACCTGGAGATGGCAGCTGTGGTCCATGCCTTAAAAATTTGGAGGCATTACATCATTGGAAAACGATACCAAATCTACACCGACCACAAGAGTCTCAAGTACATATTCACGCAACCAGACTTGAACCTCCGACAAAGAAGATGGCTTGAGTTGGTCAAAGACTATGACCTGGGTATCAACTACCACCCAAGAAAAGCAAATGTGGTCGCCGATGCTCTCAGTCGCAAACCAGCTACCGCAAATTCATTAATCGAGCATCTGCACCCAGCACTTCAAGAAGAAATAGCTCAGCTCAATATGATCTTGTGTGATGCAATATGCTCGGTTCCCTTGGAAGTAACCCCTACTCCGGAAGATGAAATTCGAAAGGCTCAACCTGGTGACCTAATGTTACTCAAGATAATGGCCCAAGTACGAGAAGGGAAGATAGCAGATTTCAACATTGATGATAAAGGTACACTACGATTTCGGGATCGAGCCTGTGTACCGGACCTCGGGGAATTAAAGCAGCAGATTCTGAAGGAAGCTCACGAGTCCGCATACTCTATCCATCCCGGAGGCACTAAAATGTATCAAGACTTAAAGCAAACATTCTGGTGGGAAGGTATGAAGAAAGATATCACCTATTACGTCGCCTGTTGTGATATATGCAACAAGGTGAAGGCTGAACACCAGAAACCCACCGGTCTACTTCAACCCTTACCCGTTCTACAATGGAAATGGGACGATATTTGCATGGACTTCATCGTGGGGTTACCAAGGACACCACGAGGAAATAACGCCATATGGGTCGTGGTCGACATGCTCACCAAGGTGGCCCACTTCATTCCAATAAGGACAACCTACCGCGCAGACCAACTCGCTCAACTCTACGTATCCAGGATTGTCAGTCTGCATGGGGTACCCAGGATTATCACTTCTGACCGAGGATCTTTGTTTACCTCGGCATTCTGGCTACGTCTACATCAAGCCTTGGGAACCGCTTTAAAGCATAGCACCGCTTATCACCCCCAGACAGATGGGCAGACAGAGCGGGTAAATCAAATCTTGGAAGACATGCTTCGGGCGTGCGCTCTTGCTCATGGACCCAAATGGGAAGACAGCCTGCCGTACGCTGAGTTTTCTTACAACAACGGCTATCAGACTAGTCTCAAGATGTCACCCTTTGAGGCTCTATATGGACGTAAGTGTCGTACCCCGCTGAACTGGTCTCAGACAGGAGACAGCCGAATCTTCGGGACTGATTTGATGATGGAAGCGGAAAAGCAAGTTAAAGAAATTCGAGACAGACTGCAGGTGGCAAAATCTCGTCAGAAGAGTTACTATGACTCAAAGCATAGGCAGATCAGCTTCGAACCAGGTGAATATGCATATCTCCGAGTTACCCCCATGAAAGGAGTCAAGAGGTTTCATACTCGGGGAAAGCTCGCACCAAGGTACATCGGTCCGTTTCCAGTTATGACCAGAGTGGGCAAAGTGGCCTATCAGTTGGAGTTGCCTCCTGAGCTATCCGAGGTTCATGATGTGTTCCACGTATCTCAGCTACGGAAATGCATCGCACCACCCGCAAAACAGACAGATATGACAGAACTAGAGCTTGCCAAAGATTTAACATATGAGGAGAAACCCTTGAGGATCTTGGAGGAAATGGACAGAGTCACCCGCAGCAAAACTATAAAGTTTTACAAGGTCCAATGGGAGCACCACACTGAGGATGAGGCCACCTGGGAAAGAGAAGATTTCTTAAGGACTGCATACCCATATTTGTTTCCTGAGCAACCGAATCTCGAGGACGAGATTCATCCTAAGGGGGGAGGTTTGTAACACCCTGGATTTTGCCTTTTTCTTTTATTTGGATTTATTGAATATTTTAATTTGCATTTGAGGTTTTCTGTCAATTCTTTTGGACTTACCACTTGGATTTATTTTTGATTTTCTTCCAAGTGGGTTTTATCATCCATAAACCCTCCCTAGACCTCATCCCTCTCACCATAATGTCATTGGATATTTTTATTTAATGGCATTATATTCATTTTCTCCCTGCAAATGCCTATTTGCTCATATAGCTATGAAGCAACCCTCATTCTTATTGCTCTAAAAATTCCAAGAAAATTCCCAAATATTCTTTGGATCATGCCTCACCTTCCTATGCAAAAATATCCCATGGTCATTTGGAAAATTTCAGCCATGGAAAATGTTTTTGCTTCTGGACAGAATAGTCACTTTGTGAAGCAACTATATTTTTCCTTGAGCTGTTGGGGCTGACATTTTTACCACATGACTACCCTCCTAAGTAATACTTAACCCCAAAGTTTCAGCTCTAAACTCCTAGCCGTTTGTCCCCAGTGTTTGGCACAAGTTTCTGTCCAGAAACTTTGCAGCTTGCTCTAGTCACCTCCACTGCGCCAGATGGCAAGGCAAGATCATTTCTATTCACCGCGTTGAAGGGACTACACGATGGACATGGTGTGGCAGCGCCGAAAGCAACCCGCGTGCCAGTGCACGCGGTGACCGCGTGAGAGCGTGGTGCATTGCATGCGCTCGCCGCGCTCTGTGCATCGGGGCCCTCGGCCACCGTCCATTCGCCCTCCCCTCGACACCGCACCGTGTCCTAGCTCGCCAGCAAACTCCAGCGTGCCACCTAAGCCTCTCCCTGCTCCTCCCCGACGCCGGCAAGCCGCTCGCCGGAAACGGCCGAGCGCTACGCAGTAGAACAGTGAGCACGCATGCCCGCATTCTCCGCGTAGTGCGCGCCACTATCCCCGCACGCGTGCACAGCGTAGCCAGTGCTCCACTGCTACTCCCCACACCGAGCCCGAGCTTATCTCCTCCTCTTCTCTTCTGCAGCTCGTCGCCGGCGGGCACCCGAACACGGGCGAGCTCCACCTATAAATAGAAGCACCCCCGACCCATTCTAACCATCCCTCTCACCTTCTCTGGCCACAAATTACTCCCCCACGAGCGCGGCATGGCCGAGAGGGCCTCTCGCCGCCGTTGATCACCGAAACCCGCCGTGGATCCCCCACCAACGTGCACTCATCCTAGCCCCTCCCAGCTCCAGCCACTGCTTCCCCCGAGACCGTGGAGACCTCCTGAGCTCGACGGTGCCGCTAGCTCGCCGGATTGTCGCCAGAATCACCGAGTCCGATCAGCTCCGCCGCCGCCGTCTCTGGAGAGGAAGTTTCCAACGCCGTCCGTCCACCCCCGCTGTCACTTCGGGTACGTACGTGCTCGCCGTGCTGCCCTGAGTCCATCCCGCCCAACTCCGGCGACCGCCGTGGTCTCCTCGCCGGAGTATCGCCGGCGACAGCGCCGCCCTCTCTGTTCCCTCCCTCTCTTTTATTTAACCCTGACAGCGGGACCCACCCGTCAGTCTCTTACTCTCTCTCCCGAAGCGGTATAACTGGAGGCGCATTCGCCGAATACGCCTTCGACGTGGCCGTTTCTGGAATTTTGGTTAAATTCATTTAAATGGATATTTTGACCAGACTTAACCCCAACTTGGACCAGCTATAACTTTTATTCTATAAGTCCAATTGAGTTGATTCTTTTTGCTACTAGTTTGTATTGATCCAAAGTTTATGCATGCCAAATTTCAGAATTTTTCTTGCTGTTGAGACTTTCTGGTGAAATCAAATGTGTTATGTGACATTTTCCTTTTGCATTTAAAATATTTTCAGAAGAACCTAGTTGTGTTGGAGAAGGCCAGGAGTATTGTGACACTCCTCTGAACCAAGGCAAGCCACAACATTCATATGCAAGGATGGCATTGCAATGACAGTGGTTTATTTGAATTAAATTCATCATTTAATTCAATATTAGAATGATTTGCTATATAGAACTTATTCTATAGAATTTGTGACACCCCCAGATTACTAACAGTAGTTATGCCAATTAATCATGCCAAGTCATCATCATTAAGCCTTATAAAAACAATTAGAGGATAATCCAAATTCAAATTTAAAACAAAGTCAAAATTAAAAGTTATCCAAACAGTAGAACTAAATAGTTCGTCATTTTGCAAATAATCTATAGGCAATTATAAAAATAAAGTCAACATTAATTGAATTAGTTAAAGGACTCTATCAAGCTAAAACAGTGAACAAACAGCACATTTTTATCCATTTTATTTAATCCAAATTACAAATGGAATCCTATTTTGTCCAAACCAATTTCTGGTGGTAGATAAAATTGCACTGTTAATTTTGGGCTAGGTCTCCTATTTTACAAAACTACGTTTAGGGCTAAACATTTGACTAAACGGAAACTAAAATAAAAACAAAAGAGAATGACAGTGGTTTATTTGAATTAAATTCATCATTTCATTCAATATTAGAATGATTTGCTATATATAACTTATTCTATTGAATTTGTCCATGACATCTTGATAGTATGCAGTTGGGTACATGTTTTCTTGCTAAGTGTGCAGTAGGTATCATGGCATATACTCTTATGGTAACATGATGCATTCGTTATTCATGATCGTGACTCGTGCATCCATTCACACCCTATGGCTCAAATCATTTCATTTCAATTTAAACTTGATGTTAATTCAACTTGAACATGCTGTTGATCGAGTCATGGTGCCACCGAATCGAGCTCACCAGTGCAACCACACTTGCCTGGATGGGGAGGCCCTAATGCGGTCTATTGTCATGCCTCTCGCCGGTGCCTCCTACGAGGGAAGGTTGTGCTCTGGCGCTACCCTGGCCCGGTAGGCAGACATAACCTTGAGGACCCGAGTTTTAATGGTACCTAGGTCCCCGTTTGGGACGATGTTTATGTTTGGCCACGACAGTGGCAGCCACAGAGGTGGCGGATGTCACGAGTTGGCATCGGGGTCACCCAGGACATAGCCCAAAGGGGAGTTTGTCGGAGTGGCTGGGAGGGTGTCATGCAATAGATTGGTTTTGTCAGAATGTCGTTGGTCCACCCGAATGGGAGCACGAGGCCATGAGTTCCGTAGTGTGGGTATAGTGTACTAACCTCTGCAGAGTGTATAATCTATCGATAGCCGCGTCCTCAGATATGGACACAGTTCGTAGTAGGTCACACCGTGGGTCAACAGATATAATTAACTTGCACACTAAGACTCACAAGATGGCACATGCAGAAGTGGTGATCGAGTGAGGATCACTATGAAAGGTATGTATGTGATCAAGTAAGGATCACGTTGGTAAGTTATGAATGATGGTTACGTGGTAACCCCGAAATGGTAAGTTGGTCCTAGGCACCACGACAATGTTTCACGCACACCTCATGTTGGATAGTATCATGTTCATGCATTAAACCTGTTAAATACCTTGTTGTTGTTTGTCGCACTTGTTTTGCTTGCTGTGAGCTTGCGAGTACATTCAAAGTACTCACCTGGCTTATCATGCCAGATGCAGGAGAAGCCGTGCATGGTGTGGATGTCGAGCAGTATGTCGCGCTCTAGGCCGTGTCCCAGCAGTGTCCCTGTGGAGTGGAGTTCCACTACCTCGTCGTTCCGCTGCCGCGCAGTAGTTCTCTTATCATCGAGGCCCCTGCTATGTCTACTAAATAATGTACATCAGAGCAGCCGCACCGTGTGTGCCACTTGGCCTCGCTCATCATGTAATATGTGAACCTATGTTCCCGCTAAGAGATTAATAAAGCGGTTGTTTTCTGTCCCAAGTTGTTGTGTATTGCCAGAAGACTTGATCTCTGGGCTGGCAATGCAAGGTAAACCGGTTGCTCTGAGCCGGGGTGCCACACGATTCGAGTCACATAACCTTAAAATTCTCATTTTTCATGGTCCTGCTCATTCTTTAGAAAAAAATGTTATGAGCCAGAGAGGTGGGGTCAGACGAGAAAAATCTTTTGATATGACCATATTCAAAGTGGGCGCCAAAATGACGTTTGACATGCCAACCGCTATTCTGCCGAGTGCCATCAAAGCTGTCCATAAGCACAGTGCACTTATCTAGGTTGGATACTTGGATTGTGCGCCTGTTAGATCAAACGTACACTATCGTACATATTCCATGTGTGTTGGTCAACATCGCATTTAAAAGAAAGATGATCATCGTCGTGACAAAAAAAGCTCATGTTATTGCCCATGTAATCCTTCCATAGTGAGCTTGATTTCTCTCCCCCTTTGAGTGTGGCGATGGTGTTGTCACCAGTGTGGTGGTCCGGTGCCTGACATGTGTGTCTTATGTGCTTCTTCGGGAGCCTATCAGGGTCTTCATCCGCCTCCCTAGACCTAGCTCGCTCGGTGTAGATGCAGCGATGGCACGATGTTATGTGGGGTCATCTTTTCGTCGGCACTTGTTGGGTCATTTTTTGTCCCTAGTGTTATCCTCAATGTAATCCTCCCGCTGCGGGCTCCCCCTCCCCCCCCCCCCCGACGGTGGTATTTATCAGTAGTGTGGTTCTCCAATGCCTGACATTTGTGTCTTATGTGTAGATGTGCTTCTTAGGGAGCCTCTAAAGGTCTTCATCCCAACTCTCAAGGTCTTCACCCTCCCCCCCCCCCCCGACGGTGGTATTTGTCAGCAGCGTGGTTCTCCAGTGCCTGACATTTGTGTCTTATGTGTAGATGTGCTTCTTAGGGAGCCTCTAAAGGTCCTCATCCCCCCTCTCAAGGCCTTCACCCCCCAACGATGGTATTTGTCAGCAGTGTGGTTCTCTAGTGCCTGACATTTGTGTCTTATGTGTAGATGTGCTTCTCAGGGAGCCTCTAAAGGTCTTCATCCTTTAGGGGAACGTGACAGAAAACAAAAAAAATCCGCACTACGAACACGCCCAGGGCCACTATGAAGATGCATACAAGGTTTTTGATCCGATCATTACCGACTCGTAGCGCAGCGGAAGTAGAGTCGATGAAGATCGTCGGTGCAGATCCCCACAGCTAGGATTTACAACCTCCCAACTGCGAGGATGTTCTCCCTCGTCTGCTCCTCGGATAGTCCCTCGGACAGCCCTTCGGGAGGCCGTCGGACAGTCCCCTGGACGGTGTCTCGGACAGCCCTTCGGGCGGACCCTCGAATAGCCCCTTGGGCAGAAGATCAAACCTACGACCTCTCTACGGGGTTGCACACATACGATGTCTACTATCCGGCAGGGCTTCGCCGTCCAGAACTATTTCCTACCGGAGACTAGACAGCCTTTCGGCAATACGAAACTATTTCGTGGAGGGAAGGAGAGAAAGCCAGATCATGCATGGCATTTGTTTGAGAGGGAAATCTCATTTTGGAGAGCCCTCTCCACCTCTATTTATAGGGTGAGCAAGGGGTAGAGGCCCAAGGGTGAAAAGACCAAAAGGGACTTGGATCTTTCCACCATGCCACATAAGGAGGGTTTGTTCTTATCCACCAAATGGTGGAAGGAAGCCCCAAGGGGGGGCCCCAAGCCCATGGACGAAATTGGCTGCCCCCTTGGGGGGGCCCACCACCCTTCTTCCACCTTATCCTCTCTCCAAAAATAGTGAATACCTTCTAGAAGTAAACCCCATTAAAACCAGCCCATGAATAGTAGATCTTGTCCCCTACCGGGGAACATCGAGTTTCTCGCGCCAGATCTCTCTGGAAAAATTTCGGAAGGTCAAAGAACATTTTCGGCACCCTCCAAAAAGTTCAAGGCGCGTGCCGAAAACTTTTTGGCTTGATGGTTTACTTCGAAACAACTTTTCGGTTTCACCGAAACCTTTCCCGTTTTTCTCTCTAAAACCTTTTGTTGTCTCCGAAACTATTCCGGTTTCTTCCTCTCGAACTCCCTGTCTAGTACTCAGCAGATAGATGAACCTTAAGTATGTGACCCTGTAGGTTCGGTGGAGTATAGACATGATAGGAACACTTTTCGATCAATGATCAATAGCGGAACCGTGGACATCCATATTGATCCCTATACCCACACGAATGAATATTCAAGTGAACCTGTAGTTGCCGTGTGCTATTCCTGTTGCTTCACGATATGTTACAAACATCCGAGGTGAGACTTATCGGCATCCCCGTGAATCAACACTTGTCCACTGTGCCAGTTACCTCGTTACCGGTTTTGTTCTATTTTCTCGTTTCCATGTTCCGGCATCCCTGTGATCAAATCACATTGTGTCTTGCCACAAGATGATGGATACAGTAACACCGAGAGGGCCCTAAGAATATCTCTCCATCGTCGGAGGAGCAAATCCCAATCTTGAGCTATCAAGTTCCTTGTCATACTTTTCCGTGAACCCGTAAGCTGCCGTAATAGCCACCCTTTTACGGATGACGTTTAACAAGCCCCAAAGTCCATGAAGCAAGTACGAAGGAACTCGATACTCTCATGGTCTAAGGAATTATGCAAACTTTAACTTTCTCTGTGTTATCAACCATTTACTTGTGACGAATGTATATCATAGCATAACATCGATCCGAGTCGATTCAACACAAGTGTTCTTCTAACATTGTGCCCTCAAAAGTTGCTGGCAAAGTCATGCCCATGATCAGGAAAACAGGACCATCATGCAACACTTGAGCTAGTCTTAGAGGCATCACTAGGAATACATTTTACCGTTTATTATTCCACACGTGCACATGAGTTTCCCTCCGAGCCTCGTGGTTATTGCAGACTCGAGAATCATTGCAGTTATAGCATGGATCATAAACATCAATTACAAACTTGGACATACAAAATAACTATTATCATTGCCTCTAGGTCATATCTCCTACACATCCCCCTCTCAAGGTCTTCACCCCCTCCCTAGGTGGATAACACTAGCTCACTCAGTGGAGGCTACAAGGATGGCACGGGGCGAGTATGGGGTCATCTTTTGGTCGACACTTGTTGGTATGTTAGTTGGTTGTTTCCACCGTTTGTGTCCAGTTTTTCCTAATTAAATTGGCTATTATCTTCTTCTTAATGAAAGAATTCCAAAATTATGTAATCGCTCATTTTCTTTTGGGTCTAGATCCTTGGCCGGAAGTTTAAATGATTAAGGTTCTGGCCCATGGGTTTATATCCCTAAAAAAGGATACTCTTTTTTTTCAAGAACAAGCAACCCAATGTTATGTCGTTTTCATTAACTAGATGGAGAGTTAGTTACAAGGTATGAGTGTAACGAACATTCTCTTTAGCACCCAAAGGTGAAAAACAAACCCAAACCACCACCGCAGAGAACTACGCTACTCCTCTCTAATGCCTGCCTCGTTCCCCTCGCAAGCACCCACTGCTTGTGCTCGTCAACCGCTAAGCTTGCAACTCTGTGCACCATCGATGTCTTACCATCGAACACTCTGGCGTGCCTTTCTAGACAAATCTTGCGAAACCCACAATTAAGATCGAAGCCAACTCTCTCACCTTAGAACACGGGAACCCATTCTCCATCGAGCACCACCATTATATCGCACTGGTGTTCATATTTGGAGTTATGCTCCTAAGTCTGAACCGGTCTGGGGGCTTCTTGTGCCCAAATGCTGCTGCTCGGTTGGGGTAGTTCCCGAGAAGATTTCGATCCTCAGGCTGGTCATGGTGCTCGACTTGAGTCTCAGGGGCTACCATGTACCAGTTTTGATTTATTCAGGTCCCGCGAGGAAGATTTTGATCCTCTGGTCGGCCGTGTTGCCATACCTAAATCTCAGGGGCTACTACATCGACGTTTCTCATGAAATTTTGCAAATGCAATTTGGGTTTCTGAGGAGGATTTTGATCCTCAGGTCGGCCACTTGCGCCTGACCTAAGTCTTGGGGGCTACTGCACATATGCATTTTTTCCTAAAGTATGTTGCCAAGCAAAGATTCGATACTCATGCCAATTTTGCAAATCGACCTGATTCTCAAGGGCTATTGGGATTGGCGATTTTGTCTCAAATTGCTTAGTTGCGAAAAGTTGTTTCCAAGGATGATTTCGATCCTCGGGTCGGCCGCCGGGCCCGACCTACATCTTGGGGGCTACTGCACGCTACATTTTTCTGCTGAAGGCTAAGAGTTTTTTTCTGACCCCTAGCCCGACTCCCTGACGAGTTGCACCTCGGTGACGGCGGAACGCAAAACTGTTAAGTACCTTTTCTAGACTCTAGGTGCATACCGGATTTTGGGTCGGTACGCACCTTGAGGGCTACTGGTTATATGACTCGGCAGAGAATAAATTGCACCAGTCAGAAACAAAAATCCGCGAAAAATCGGCTTAGCGGGAAAACTTTTTTCTGTGGAGGCTGCCCATCTACATCGATAACTCAAGACTGAGGTGGTGCGCACTGATATGTCTCCAACGTATCTATAATTTATGAAGTATTCATGCCATGTTTATAATAATTTTATATGGTTTTGGTATGATTTGATTAGAACTAACCCGGACTGACGCTGTTTTCAGTAGAACTACCGTGGTGTTGTTTTTTGTGCAGAAATAAAAGTTCTCGAAATTGGACGAAACTTTTTGACGATTTTTTTTGGACCAAAAGAGACCCTCGAAGCTTCGTGGAAGGACCAGAAGCCTCACGAGGAGCTCACAAGGTATCACGGCGCGGCCTGGGGGCGTGTGCTGTTGCCTTGTGGGGCCCTCGTAGCTCCTTTTTGCGTGATTCCAACGCTGAAAAATCCTATAAATAGAGAAACCCCCAGAAATAAACCTAGAACTTCGACGCCGCTGCCGCACGCCTCTGTACCGAAGAAATACCATCTGGAGCCCTGTTCCGGCACCCTGCCGGAGGGGGAAATCATCACCGAAGGCCATCTTCATCATCCCGGCGGTCTCCATGACGAGAAGGGAGTAGTTCAACCTCGGGGCTGAGGGTATGTACCAGTAGCTATGTGTTTGATCTCTCTCTCTCTCTCGTGTTCTTGATTTGGCACGATCTTGATGTACCACGAGCTTTGTTAATATAGTTGGATCATATGGTGTTTCTTCCCTCTCTATCTTCTTGTGATGAATTGAGTCTTTCCCTTTGAGGTTTCGTTATTGTCGGATTGAATATTTCAGATTTGAGAACACTTGATGTATGTCTTGCATGTGGATACCCGTGGTGACAATGGGGTATTCTATTGATTCACTTGATGTATGTTTTGGTAATCAACTTGCGGATTCCCGTGACCTTGGGGTAATCTAGGCATAGGGGTTGATTGCACATTTTCATCTTCTTTTCTCCGATAGAAACTTTGGGGTACTCTTTGAAGTTCTTTGTGTGGATTGAATATTATGAATCTGAAGTTGTTTTGATGCATATCGAATAATCAACTCACGGATACTTGTGGTGACATTGGAGTATTTAGGTGACATTAGAGTTGGTTGATGCGTATCATATGGTGTTATTTTAGTACGAACTCTAGGGCTGTTTGTGACACTTATAGGGATGGCTCAATAGATTGATCGGAAAGGATAACTTTGAGGTGGTTTTGTACCCTACAACAATTTCATCTTATGTTCTCCGCTAATAGAAACTTTGGAGTGATTCTTTGTCGCACGTTGAGGGATGGTTATATGATTCAATTATGTTAGCACTGTTGAGAGATTGCACTAGTGAAAGTATGAACCCTAGGCCTTGTTTTCAAGCATTGCAATACCGTTTGTGCTCCGTTTTATCACTTGCTACCTTGTTGTTTTTATATTTTCAGATTACAAAAGCCTATATCTACTATCCATACTACACTTGTATCACCATCTCTTCGTCGAACTAGTGCACCTATACAATTTACCATTGTATTGGGTGTGTTGGGGACACAAGAGAATTCTTGTATTTGATTGCAGGGTTGTTTGAGAGAGACCATCTTCATCCTGCGCCTCCCATGGATTTATAAACCTTAGGTCATCCACTTGAGGGAAATTTGCTACTGTCCTACAAAACTCTGCACTTGGAGGCCCAACAACGTGTACAAGAATAAAAGTTGCGTAGTAGACATCAAGCTCTTTTCTGGCGCCGTTGCCGGGGAGGTGAGTGCTTGAAGGTATATCTTTAGATCTTGCAATTGAATCTTTTAGTTTCTTGTTTATTCACTAGTTTGGCTTATAAAAGAAAACTACAAAAAATGGAATTGAGGTTGCCTCAAATGCTTCATCTTTATAATATCTTTCTTGAAAATGATGGATCGGAAAATTGTGCTAAGATTGTAGATGAAGAATTTAATAAAATGTTTAATGTGAGTCCTTTGAATAATGAGCATGATTGCAATGTTGTTAGTATGCTTTCTATGAATATCCATGATGCTAATGATATGCAAAGCTACAAGCTTGGGGATGCTATGTTTGATGAAGATGATATTTTTAGTCCCCCAAGTTTTGATGAGCAAATTCATTATGATGATAGCATGCCTCCTATTTATGATGATTATATTGATGAAAGTGGGTTTGGAAGAGTGTCAACTCTAGGTACTAGTGATCCCACTATTTTGGAGGGTGTTGAATCTTATTACAATATTGATAAAAGTGGATTTGGAGTGGTCATGACTTTATTTAGTGATGATTCCACTATTTCGGAAGAGGTTTCAATTGATTATGACAACAAAGTTGCTATCTATGATAATTATTGTGATGACATGTATGCTATAAAGAATAATGATAACTATGAAACTCGTCATCATGATTTTAATTTTTAATTGGATTATGCCAATCAAGTATCTCATGATAGTTATTTTGTTGAGTTTGCTCCCACTATTATGAATGAGAAGAAAATTGCTTATGTGGAGAGTAACAAAAAAATTATGCTTGTGGATCATGAAAAGAATGCCTTATGTGATAGTTATATTGTTGAATTCATTCATGATGCTACTGAAAATTATTATGAGATAGTGAGATATGCTTATATATATTTCAACAACATCAATTTTCCTCTCTTTGTGATGAAAATTTTGAAGTCATGCTTGTTTTGCCTTCCTATGCTAGTTGATTCTTACTCCCATAAATTGTTTGCTCACAAAATCCCTATGCATAGGAAGTGGGTTAGGCTTAAGTATGCTAGTCATATGCTTCATGATGCTCCCGTTATGTTTTAGTTCTTTACTTGTATGGGAGCATCATTGAAATCATCATGCCTAGCTAAAAGGCATTAAAGAAAAGCGCTTGTTGGGAGACAACCCAATATTTATCCCTACTATTTTTGTGTGTCCACATGATTAAGCTACTGTAGTAATCATGTTTTATATGTTTTCTTTCAATAATGTGCCAAGTAAAGCCTTTGGGATAGTGTGGATACTTGTTGATTTGATTCTGTGCAAAAACAGAAACTTTTGCGTCCAGTGATGGAATTTCTATTCTGTACTGGAGCGTGATAAAATTTTGAAATTTTTACACAGTATTGGGTTAAAATTTTTTTACATTTTCCTAATTTTTAAGAATTTTTGGAGGTACAGAAGTATGGTTTATAATTCTCTCACTACATGTTGTTCTGTTTTTGACAGATTTTGTTTTCAATGCATAGTTTGCTTGTTTTATAGTTTCTATGGCTTATATTCGTCAATATAAATTGTGGAAATGATGGAATACAGTAGGAATTATGTGAGAACAATTGCGAATCTTGTCTTGACTGTACCTAAGTGGATGATTTATTTTTATCATACTAACCTATCTCACAAGTTCCGTTAAGTTTTGTGTGATTGAAGTTTTCAAGTTTTGGGTGAGATAACGATATGAGGAGAATAAGGAGTGGCAAGACCCTAAGCTTGGGGATGCCCAAGGCACCCCAAGGTAATATTCAAGTAATACCCATGCAAATAAGCTTGGGGATGCCCCGGAAGGCATCCCCTCTTTCGTCTTCAACATTATCGGTAACCTTACTCGGAGCTATATTTTTATTCGTCACATAATATGAGTTTTGCTTGGAGCGTCATTTTATTTTGTTGAGATTTGCTTGATGTTGTCAATAATCATGTTTTGTATCTTTTAGTTGAATAAAATGCCAATTATAGCCTTTACCATGCTCATTTTGCAAGTTCATGTGATGCTGTTTGAAAATAGAAAGTTTTCTGTTATGTCCAGAATATTCCTGAATAGTCGGAACATGATAAAAATCTGAAATTTTTAAAAAATAAGAATGCATAAGTTCTATGTCACGTGGTAATTTTTAAGAATTTTTGGAGTTAGGGAAGTATGAATTCTTATTCACCCTTTACAGACTGTTCTGTTTAGACAGATTTCGGTTATAGTTGCATTGTGTGCATATGTTGCTTGTTTAATGTTTCTATTTGTGGATAGGAGTATTAAATATGCAGAGGCATTTAGTATGCAATGCTTAATTATAATTTTAGTGATTTGCTACAGTATATAATGTTAAGGTTTTGAGTTGATTTATACTAACTTATCTCACGAGTTCTTGTTGAGTTTTGTGTGGATGAAGTTTTTAAATTTAGGAGAAGCCATGATATGAGAGGAATTAAGGAGACACAAAAGCTCAAGCTTGGGGATGCCCAAGGCACCCCAAGATAACATTCCAAGAAGTCTCAAGCAAGTAAGCTTGGGTATGCCACGGTGGGCATCCTACCTTTCTTCATCAACACCTATCGGTTAGCGTAAGTTTTTACTTGTTCACATGATATGTGCTATTCTCGGAGTGTCCTTTTATTTTCATTTTGTTTGTTGTTTGAATAAAATTATCAAGATCTGAAATCTTTATTTGGAGAGAGTTGCTACTTGTAGACTGTGTTGGTATTTCCCCGAAGAGGAGGGGATGATGCAGTATAGAAGAGATAAGTATTTCCCTCAGTTAAGAACCAAGGTTATCAATCCAGTAGGAGAACCACGCAAAATCCCTTTAGCAGCACCTGCACACACAAAAGCAAACACTAATTAAAAACACAAAAACACAATCATACCAGTAGCATAATTGTGAAAACACACAGTAACAGAAACAAAAGGTAAAAATTTATTTTATTCATTGGGTTGCCTCCCAACAAGCTCTTTCTTTATAGCCATTAAGATAGGCTTGAGATTTTATTGATGCTCACATGAAAGATAATAAATGAAACACAAGAGAGCATCATGTAGCATGTGAAAAACACATTTAAGTCTAACATACTTCCTATGCATAGGCATTTTATAGGCAAACAAATTATCTAGACAAGCAAAACCTAGAATATGCAAGGAAGAGGAAAGAAACAATAACAATCTCAACATGAAGAGAGGTAATTTAATAACATGAAAATTTCTAAAACCATATTTTCCTCTCTCATAATAATTACATGTAGGATAATATTCAAATTCAATGATATAGCTATCATAAACAATATTCTCTTTACTATCCATATGCATAAAAAATTTATAATCTTCCAAAATAGTGGGATTATCATCAACGAAAGTCATGACCTCTCCAAACCCACTTTTATCAAAAATTTCATAAGAATGAACATTCTCCAAATATGTGGGATTATTTTTACCTAGAGTTGACACTCTTCCAAACCCACTTTCAATATTATTGCAAGCATTATTATCAATATCATATTCATCATGATGCTTAAATGAATTTTCAAGATCATAAAAAGCATTATCACCCCAATCATGATCATTGCAATAAGTAGTGGACATGACAAAATTATCATCCCCAAGCTTGTGGTTTTGCATATCATTAGCACAATTGACACTAATAGAATTTATAATAACATCATTGCAATCATGCTTTTCATTGAAGCAGCTATCATGAATCACTTTATAAATTTCTTCTTTCAGCACTTCATCACAATTTTCAGATTCAAGATTTTCAAGCAAAACTTCATAGAGGAAATCAAGTGCACTCAACTCACTAGCAATTGGTTCATCATAATTGGGTCTTTTGAAAAGATTAGCAAGTGGATGAGGATCCATATCAATGGATTTTTAGCAAGCAAAGATGCAAGCAACTAGAAGGCACATGGCAGCATAAGCAAAGATAGCAAACAAGCAAAAAGGAAAACGAAAAATATTTTTGTATTTTTGTAAAAACTTTTTAGAAGTGGGGGAGATGAAAACGAGAGGCAAAGGCAAATAAAATAAATGCAAAGAGATGAAAGTTTTATGTGTAGGTACTTGATAGATGTTGATGATGTTTCCCCGGCAACGGCGCCAGAAATTCTTCCTGCTATTTGTAGCTTGCGTTGGTATTTTCCCAGAAGAGGAAGGGATGATGCAGCACTGTAGAGATAAGTATTTCCCTCAGTTATGAAACCAAGGTTATCGAACCAGCAGGAGAATCACGCAACACCTCGTTAGCAGTACCTGCACACAAACAACAAATCCTTGCACCCAACGCAAACGAGGGGTTGTCAATCCCTCTGCGGTCAATTGCAAGATTAAATTGTATATGGTTGTAACATCCCCATATCTTAACTCTGTCATTAAGCTAATTAATTAGCCTTGTCATCATGATCATCCTAAATAAATTGCATTTAGAGGATAATCCAACTTCAAATTCAAATTTAAAATAAAGTCAAAATTAAAAGTTGTCCAAACAGTAGAACAAAATAGTTCATAATATTGCAAATAATCTCAAAGCAATTATAAAAATAAAACCAACATTAATTGAATTCCAAGATTGACCCTAAAAACCAAAAACAGTGACTTTAACAGCCACTTTAAAGCCTTTCCAATTAAACAAAATTTAAATGAAATTATTCAACTACCAAACTTTTTGTGACAGTGCCAGACATTACCTAGTATTTGATTTGGCAAGTCATGCATTTTACAAAACTCATTTGCTAGCAAAAAGAAAATGCAAAGGGTAACTGGAAAATGAAAACAGAAAAAAATAAAAAGGCCTGACCGACTGGGCCTAAGTGCACAGTGTGCCTGGCCCAGCCCACCCCGGCCTGTCTCCCTCCTCCCGCCTCTCTCCTCCCCTTGTCGCCGTCGCCGTGGCTGAGCGCGCGTGCGCCGGCGAGAAGCCGACACCGCGACGCCACATGGCTCGGGGAGGATAAGGCCGAAGCCGTCCACTCCCCCTGGTCGCCCTCGCCACTTTTCCCCTCCTCTCTCTCGCTCTCTCGCCCGCACGTGAGCTAGCCCGAGCGCTGCCGTCGCCGCCGTTAGTCTCCGCCGCGGCCAACGTCGTTCCCGAGCCGCGCTGCCTTGTCCACGCGCTCCGCCGTGCTCGACCACATCCTCTGTGACGAGCCATTCGAGCCGGGGAGCCCTGCATCGCGCGGATTGAGCCGCCCCCATCTTCTCGGTCTCCGGCGAGCTTCGTCCGCTCTGGCCACCGCTGCTGCTCCTAAACCCCTCGCCGGGCCTTCCCTGTGCCCCTAGGTGAGCTCCGTCTCTCTAAGCTCGCACGTGCCTCTAGCCGTCGTTTTCGCCATGACCGCACGCAACGCCGCCGCTGAGCTCGCAGGCGTGGCCTCGCTCGCCGTCGAGCTCACCCGAGCCCGTGGCCGTGCTCAGCACCACCGTAGGACCTCAACGTGCTCGCCCGCGTCGTTTGCCGTGCCCCACATCGCCGTAGCCGTCTCTGCCCAATTCTGGCCGCCGCTCACGAGCTCGCTGCCATCGCCATAGGCCATCTCCGGCCGCGCCACCGCCGCAGATCGATGCGGCATCGAACGCATGTTCGAATGCCGCAAACCGCGCGGCAAATGGTCGCCGGAACGTGATTTCCGGCGGCCTCCCGAACGCGCCGCCGCATTTTATCGTCACCGGCGGCGAGTCACCGGCCAACGCCGACGTGGCGGCCACGCTGGCAACCCCTGGGTCGCTGCTAGTGGGCCCAGGGGCCCCAGTTGACCAAGTTGACTTGGTCAACTCGGCTGACTGGGCAGCTACTGCCACTGACATGCGAGCCCCACCATTTAATCACTGTTTAAACTAAATAAAATTAATTAGTTAAGTTAAATAGACACTGACAGTGGGGCCCACCTCCCTAATTAACTCCGGTTTAATTTAGTTAACCTCTAATTAGCCCACTGTGTATGACAGGTGGGTCCCAGCCGTCAGGTTTGACCTGGAACGGCTGGGTTGACCACTGACATCACTATGATGTCATGCTGACGCAATAAGCTATTTTCTGTTTTTTTCAAAATTGATTTAAATTTCAGAAAAATGCTAAAAACTTTGGAAAATCATAGAAATTCAACCATAGCTCGGATTGAAAAACTTGCTACATGAAAGTTGATCAGAAAAATGAGACGAATCCGAATATGTGGTCAAAATGATTGACCATCACTTCTAACTATCTGAACATGGAACCTTCCCCTCCGGTTCAGTATACCGAAATCTGCCTAAACACCGGGAAAATATCTCAGATATTTTCCCGTTTCGTCTGCAACATGTAGCATTGCGTTAGGTCACCTCTAGCACTGCATTTTGCCATGCCATGCGTTGTGTTGCATTTGTTTGCCTTTATTTATTGTTTCTTCCCCCTCTTCTTATCCGATAGCCCCCGAGACCGACGCAGCTCCAGAGATCGACTACATCCTCGACGATCCCTCTTTTGCCGCAGAGCTTCCAGGCAAGCAAACCCCCTTGAGCATGCCTATATCACCTATTCTTTCTCCCTCCTGCTTGCATTAGAATTTTCTACTGCTATTGATTTATCCTATTCTGATGCATAGCCTGTTTTTGTAAACTGTCTTTTGATACTTTACCTGATATCCTAAATGCTTAGTATAGGTTGGATGTAAATCCATTTGTGGCCCCTCCACCTTGTCCTAGTTGCCCCGCTTACTTACCAGTGCCCCGTTCGATGTGATCGACGGGCTGAGACCAGCACATCACCACACACCCCCTAAGTTGCTCGACTCTGCAGAGCTACCATCGAGTGACGAGGGTGATACCTCTTATCTCACTCCTGATGTTGCCTCTGTAGCATAGCTAGTCGGTTGTGGGTTAACGAGGGTGATTCCTCTTTCACCATCTCCGATAAAGCCTTTGTCGTGCAACTTCCCAAGAGTGATTCCCACGAGGGTGATTCCTCCGGGTTCACCATGACGGATACATCGAAAGGGAAATCCAATGAGGGTGATTCCTCGGATTCCTTCTTGATGTTACGGACACACGGGTATTTTGACTTTACTACAGTTACCTGATAAAGTCGGGTCGACCCCGAGGGGTACCCGCGAGAGATGTGTAGTCGGGTTGACCATGAGGGTACCCGCGAGATAATTACGTGGCACGGCCGGGCATTCCTAGCCCTTGCCGTAAGTCCAAGAGACGGTGCGACGGGGCCACATGTTTCGTGGATCTCTGCTCGTTTCCGCGAGCTCCCAATGCACTTAACGGATTTGGGTATTTGATCTGAGTTGGCCACTGCCCTATACGCACTACCACCACGTGGGATAATGGTTTAATGGGGCCCTCTGCGCCGTATGTATCAGCCGAAAGCTCTGTCAGACGTCTATTTCAGCATTGCGGCACGGCTAGGCCGGCGCCATCCAGGACAGAGGTGGTGCCTGGATTCGCCCTGCACGCAACGACCCGGAGTGCAAAGGGCGATGGGTCCAAGACCCCTGAGCACTTAGGATGTAGACCGGCGGGGACCTCTCTGCTGAGCTCTAGGTAGGGCTGCAGTGTGTCGATCAGCCGAGGCCAGGCATGACCTAGGAAAGTGTGTCCGGCTAGAGTTAATCGAGCATGTTGGGTAACAGTAGTGCACCCCTGCAGGGAAGATTATCTATTCGAATAGCCGTGTCCACGGTAACGGGACGCTCAGTAAAGTATCCCGATCCACTACAACTGGAACTAGTTACCTGTTACTTAAATTGGAAGCTCCGGGATCGCTTTCTCGCAGGGAGTCGAGGAATGATCCCTAGGCTTTGATACAACATGATTGTTACTTTATGATATGTTACTAATCTGCACTCTTCTACTGCTGCAAGACGCTGAAGATGCTAGTCTTCGATAGGCTAGGCTCTCTCTCTCTCTCTCTCTCTATTCTGGCATTTCTGCAGTCCAGTCCACAGATACAGCCCTTCTTTTGAAACCTATGCATAAGTAGAATAGTTCTGATGTAAGTCTTGCGAGTACTTTGGATGAGTACTCACGGTTGCTTTGCTTCCCTTTTTCCCCATACCCGATTGCTGCGACCAGATGACGGAGCCCCGGAGCCAGCTGCCCCAGCCGGCGACTACTACTACCCCTCTGGAGGAGCCTATTACTACGTGGAGACCGCCGTCGACCAGGAGTAGATAGGAGGTTCCCAGGCAGGAGGCCTACGCCTTTTTGATCATTGTCGTTGTTTTGCCTCGCCTTCTTAAGGCCTATCTGTTTTACTTTTATATCTGTACTCAGATATCTGATGCTTCCGCTAATGCTTGTATGACATCGAGCTTATGTATTCGAGCCCTCGAGGCCCCTGGCTTGTAATATAAAGCTTGTATGGCTTTTATTTGTGTAGAGTTGTGTTGTGATATCTTCAAGTGAGTCCCTAGGCTTGATCGTGTGCATTTGCGTGTATGATTAGTGCACGATTAAGTCGGGGGAGTCACAAGTTGGTATCAGAGCCGACTGCCTGTAGGAAGCCCCTTTCCAACTCCTTGGCCGAAGTTGAGTCTAGTCTTTGCAAAACTGTTTTACTAACATGGCTGTGTGCCTTACGGGCCCACGTTGCCAATGGGTGGTATTAGGATATTTTATTCCTCATCTTTACTCTGGGATTCTGATCTCTTCTCTATTCGGGTTAAAGTTTTGCTAACACTAACATTAGGTTCTCGTATTCACATCCACCCGGAGAGCTGGATTGTCTGCAATTATTCCTTTCCATTGGTCTGTTTAATCTGATCATCACATTTTCCTTTCCATTGGTCTGTTTAACCTTTCTTGTAATCTAGCTTTTATCTGAGCAGTGATAATTCCCTGCTTAAGTCAACACCTCCAAATAAAACCTTGTCACTACTGTTGATGACATTCCGGTAACCACCGATGGACGAGAACCTTGCCTATTGGTCCGCCTCGTTTTAACGAGCAGGAAAATGGTTCTCTTCGTTCCCCGCCCATGGTACCGACGTTGTTGCCAACATAGCTGACAAACTGTCCTCTGATGTGCCTTACTATCATGGCCGGGCAAGATGTCACTGCCGTTCCACTCTTAATCGACACTCACCACAGTTCCACAGGATCAAAACCTAACTCCTATACATCCTTGATCCCGAAGATACCCCTTACCTCCACCTCTTAAATCTCGGGACGAGATTTCTTGTAGTGGGGGAGATTTGTAACATCCCCGGATCTTAACTCTGTCATTAAGCTAATTAATTAGCCTTGTCATCATGATCATCCTAAATAAATTGCATTTAGAGGATAATCCAACTTCAAATTCAAATTTAAAATAAAGTCAAAATTAAAAGTTATCCAAACAGTATAAAAAAATAGTTCATAATATTTAAAATAATCTCAAAGAAATTATAAAAATAAAACCAACATTAATTGAATTCCAAGATTGACCCTAACAACCAAAAACAGTGACTTTAACAGACACTTTAAGGCCTTTCCAATTAAACAAAATTTAAATGAAATTATTCAACTACCAAACTTTTTTTGACAGTGCCAGACATTACCTAGTATTTGATTTGGAAAGTCATGCATTTTACAAAACTCATTTGCTAGCAAAAAGAAAATGCAAAGGGCAACTGGAAAATGAAAACAGAAAAAGAAATAAAAAGGCCTGACTGACTGGGCCTAAGTTCACAGTGTGCCTGGCCCAGCCCACCCCGGCCTGTCTCCCTCCTCCCGCCTCTCTCCTCCCCGTGTCGCCGTCGCCGTGGCTGAGCGCGCGCGCGCCGGCGAGCAGCCGACACCGCGACGCCACAGGGCTCGGGGAGGATAAGGCCGAAGCCGTCCACTCCCCCTGGTCGCCCTCGCCACTTTTACCCTCCTCTCTCTCGCTCTCTCGCCCGCGCGCGAGCTCGCCCGAGCGCTGCCGTCGCCGCCGTTAGTCTCCGCCGCGGCCAACGTCGTTCCCGAGCCGCGCTGCCTTGTCCACGCGCTCCGTCGTGCTCGACCACGTCCTCTGCGACGAGCCATTCGAGCCGGGGAGCCCTGCATCGCGCGGATCGAGCCGCCCCCATCTTCTCGGTCTCCGGCGAGCTCCGTCCGCTCCGGCCACCGCTGCTGCTCCTAAACCCCTCGCCGGGCCTTCCCTGTGCCCCTAGGTGAGCTCCGTCTCTCCCCCCTCTCTCTCTAAGCTCGCGCGCGCCTCTAGCCGTCGTTTTCGCCATGACCGCACGCAACACCGCCGCTGAGCTCGCAGTCGTGGCCTCGCTCGCCGTCGAGCTCACCCGAGCCCGTGGCCGTGCTCAGCACCACCGTAGGACCTCAACGCGCTCGCCCGCGTCATTTGCCGTGCCCCACATCGCCGTAGCTGTCTCCGCCCGATTCTGGCCGCCGCTCGCGAGCTCGCCGCCGTCGCCACAGGCCATCTCCGGCCGCGCCACCGCCGCAGATCGATGCGGCATCGAACGCACTGATTTGGTTAAAGCCAAGGAGCTGGTCTCTGAAATGATGAACAAAGGTATTCCTCGTCCTACCATTGTGTTCTTCAGTTCAATATAATAAACAGTTTATGCAAAGATGGAAGGGTTATGGATGCACATACTATCTTTGACTTGGTTATAGACATGGGTGAGAGGCCAAATGTCATTACATTCAGTTCATTAATTGACGGATATTGCTTAGTCGGCAATATGGGTGAAGCACTAGAGTGCTTGATTCCATGATATCAGTTGGCATTGAGCCTAATGTGGTTACATATAATACTCTTATTAATGGCTATTGTAGAAATGGAAGGATCGATGATGGTTTGACTCTGTTTAGAGAAATGCCATGTAAGAGAATTAAGCCTGACACTGTTACATATGACACCATACTGGATGGGTTGTTTCATTCTGGGAGAACTGTTGCTGCAAGGAAAATATTTCATGAGATGATCGAAAGTGGAATAACAGTGAGCATTTCCACATACGGTATAATACTTGGAGGTCTTTGTAGAAATAATTGTGCAGACGAAGCTATCGCCCTGTTCCAGAAATTAGGTGCAATGAATGTGAAGTTCAGTATTGCAATACTTAATACCATGATTAATGCAATGTACAAGGTTCGAAAAAAGGAAGAAGCTAAGGAACTGTTTGCTGCAATATCAGCTAGTGGGTTGGTGCCTAATGAATCTATTTACGGAGTAATGATAAGAAATCTTCTAAAAGATGGAGCAGTGGAAGATGCTAACAATATGTTTTCGTCGATGGAAAAGAATGGTATAGCTCCCAGCTCTCGTTTTATAAATGATATTATCAGAATGTTTTGGAAAAAGGTGAGATCGCCAAGGCTGGATATTATTTGTCTAAAGTTGATGGGAAGAGCATCTCACTTGAAGCTAAAATTACTTCATTGATGTTGTCTCTCTTTTCAAGTAAAGGCAAATATCAGGAGAACATGAAATTGCTCCCTGCAAAGTATCAATTTTTCGACAGATTTAATTGACTAGTTGATATGTTGCATATGAGACTAACTCCTCGCAAAGCACAATTGATTTTTTGCTTGCGTAAAGCCCTCCTGCCTGCGTAATATATCCAATCTTATGCATGACGCTGCAATGTCTCTACAGAAAAAGTATGTGTTGTAGGAAACAAATCAGATTGAGTGACTTCGAAATACCTGTCGACGCTTATTTCAAACTTTCTGAAAACCAGCAAACAATAATATGAGATAGTTACATGGAAATTTCATTGCAGCATTTATCAAAGTACACCTCTTTGCGAGAATTACAGCTCTGTAAGTGGAGCAGCTCATACCCATTTGAAATCAAGGCATCTGCATCACCTGAGCGACCACCTTTCTAACATGGATGGCTATGCTGCTTTTCCGCTGTGGAAAACGGCAATGGTTGTTGAGCCACCTGTGATTTTGTAATCTATGTAAAACAGTCCCGTTCCTTTATTTGCATGTATTTTTAGCAATGTCACTCTCAGTGTTCTGCTATGTATGCAATGGTGGATTTACTTTTAATTGTCAGTGTTCATGCTGAAATCTCCTATACTCTATGCTGCTGTCAGATATACTGGTGGAGCTTGTTGTATAAAGGTGAGAAAATTATTTCCAGTATGATTTCTTTCTGCTTTACTTCATTTAAGATTCAACTATTTTTCCTCATGATGTAGGTAATAGTATGGCCAAGAATTTACTGGTCTGAGTGTGACTGAACCTTCACTTAAGTCTGCAGATCGGATGACAGAGGAGAAGGAATCAAAGCATTTGCTTGACGAAAATTTCGCGATCTTGTACACTGCAGTGTGCATACCTCTCCAGTTACGGTCCTCTCAATTTTGCGTACTGCTCTGCGACAGAAAGGGTTCCAACAATCCAACCTTCAGCCTTTACCTTCTCCGTTCATTTCTTGGTCCCCGCTACCTGACATATGTGCTGAAAACAGTTGAAGGCGAACCATTCTTATGTTCTTGCTGAATCTTCAATGAACAACGTCACTTAGATGTCAACTGAGTTTGCAAGGAATTCGGGTGGATTAGAAAGGCTCTGGAAAAGGCCTCATTCTTGTATGTTACTGAAACTTTGGTTACATAGAAAGCTAGATTCAGTCGCAGAGCTAGCTAAGCATTCAGACAAATTCCTGTTATAAAAGTTAAGATTTAGCGATTTTGTACCTGAGTTTTATGTCTAGTCCAGTGCATCATTCATTTAGTTCTGCCCGTGGTTATGCAAAAAATGTTTCTATGCTGTTATTTGGCGTTACTGTTGGTAATGTTCAGTTGTAGGCTGCATTAAAACAGCAGTAGTCCCACAACATTTGCATAGGAATAGTTGCAGGAGAAACATGATAGCAGTCAGGTTTCTGTTGCTAACTACGGAGTACGTATTTACCAATTAATTCAAATTGTCATATGTGATGAGATAGATAGCACGTGCATGTCTCGCTGTCTGTCTCTGTCTCTGTGTGTCGTTTTGAGCAAACTAACTCAGCGAGCTCCCAGTTTCTGTTATTTATTTTCGTTCATGTGAGTGGTTGCTCTTTATTTTCCCTCCACATGATTCTATTCTACAAAAGTTACTACTCCCTCCGATCCATATTAATTGACGCTGGTCTAGTACAAAGCTAGTACAACTTTATACTAGATCAGCGTCAATTAATATGGATCGAAGGGAGTAATTTAGTTTGGCAAAGAGGAACAGGACTGTAGGAACAAAACAAGTTATCCTAACCTACAGACAGATGTATAAGCCATTTCATGATCACCATGAAACCAGACAACTAACACTCATCATTAATCCAGCATGCAATCTAGTTTCATTTATGTTTTTCGTACTATTGTATTTATAGTTTAGAATTAACTATTCCCGGGGACCTCTCTTAGTTCCTTTTCACTTTCACGTCCCTCCTGCACTTTCTATTCATTTTTTGTTTCTTTTCTTCATCAAAATTCAGAACATAACAAGAAGAAATTCAGAGCATCATAAGAAGAAAAATGGCTAAGCATCAGAGCAGATACTGGGTGCATTTATTGCGCTCATTTGCTGGTCAGCTTAGTAAACTTCGCCGAAGCCTGCAAAACACTTTTTTTTAAACATATAGGACGTCAACATTGAATATTGCAAAGAAAGTGAAAGAACGTAGATGTAAGGGAACTGAGCACATGTTTCCCAATGGCTACTCACTGTCTCGAATATCCTTGCCCTCCTCGGCAGGGAAAGATTCACCCCACACAATCTCTAACCCACTTTGTAAGGTCCAATTAGTATCTTTGCCTCCACATATTGGAGCTCTTTAAAGCATCCCATGATTTTTTCTATTAGAACTCATTTTTCTACTGTCATTCTCATTTTGGTATTGAGACTGGACTTTCAGCTCCCGGGTGCAGGGCACCTTCATGAACAGTAAATTCAAAACAATATGAATTTTTTTTTGAAAAAATCTGAAACTTTGGGGGATCAAATATGATCAAACATTCAACGTTCATGTAAAGTTTTAGCATCAAATAACATTCGTGGAGCCCTCATAAAAAAAACAAAATCAGTGTTCAAAGTTATGTGTACTTTTAAGCAGTAATTTTGTTTTTTTGGCGAGGGCTCCTCGAGTGTTATTTCTGGCTGAAAATTTGCAAGAACATCAAAAGTTTGATCATATTTGATCCCCAAAGTTTCAGATTTTTTTTTTCATATTGTTTTGAATTTACTGTTCATGAGGGTGCCCCTGCACCCGGGAGCTGTCACACCTTTCTCTTTTGGTATTACCTATTGTGCAAATGAAGTTACATTGTTATGCATATATAAAATATTGCACAACCTGTGATTTAATCTATTCCTTTGCATCTGTACTTAGTTGTCACGTACGAGAGTGCTTTGCACACCGGACTTCCTCTCCATTTTGTTGTCCTCCATTTCTGATGCGGAGCATCCTACGGTTATCCCCATGGACCTACCTTCGTCTCCCCAAGTGCCGAGTGGACCGATGACACGAGCACGTGCAAGAGCTATCGAGACCGAGGTGACATCTCTCCTTAACGAGCTTCCATATGATCCACGTAAGACATGGCTACTACCTCAATCCGGAATGCTATGTGTGCTTAGGTACGAGGAAGACCACCCCGGAGATGCTCGGAATGAAGATCAAGTCCCCAAGTACATGGACGAAGAAGCACGACGAAGGAGACCGCGGGAAGTCTGCAGCGGTCGGACATCCGGCCCCTGGCCCGGACATCCGGCGCCTGGAGGCCACAGCTACAACAGCAGATCCGCAGCTGAAGACCTACAAGGCCCGGACATCCGGCCCGACAAGCCCGTACATCCGGGTCCCTCCCGGAAATCCGGCCCGAGACCACAGTACGTGGACAGGAGCCCGGCCGGACATTCGGCCCGAGCCCCAGACATCCGGCGCCCCGTGAAGCCCCGGACATCCGGCCCCCAGGCCGGACATCCGGCACCCGCGCGTGCCTAACCGGCCAGAGGGCCATGTATCCCCTCATACCTCCGCTCTACCTCGTAGACTACTATATAAGGACCTACTCCTCCTCCTAGCTAGGGTTAGCAAAGTGATAGCTCATTAGAGATTGAGTTTTGCTCATCCACCTACCTCTCCCATGGAGATCAAGACCTCCATGTGAGCATGTGAGAAGATACCCCAAGTGGATTCAAGACCCCCTTGTGGGAAGATCCTCCTAGGATTCAAGACCTCTCTCCTTCAAGGATTGGGATGAACTAGCTACCCTCTTTTCCTTCTTGTGTTGGATTTGGACCCTTGTATCCCCTTATGTGTATGTGAATTTAGCATATGTGTGATTGGATTTGTGTCAATTGAGTGTTTCTTTATATTCTTCTCTCAATTTGCCCTTTTCCCCCTCCAAGTGTGAAAAGATCACCACATTAGGGTTCCACCCTACATCAATGTCCCCATATTTGCTCTGGTTTTCCATCAGATCTTTGCTCTGCTTTTCCATCAGATTTTGTCATGCAGTACTTAGGGCAACTCCAACCGTCCGACCCAAACGAACGCGGAATTTGTCTACTTTTGGCCCGTTTGGGTCGGCAGTAGGGGCAGTGTCCGCCCCTTTCTAGGCAGTGCGCCCAACCGGCCGACCCATTTGCTCTGCCTTGGCCGGTTTGTTCCAACAAACATATTTTCATCATCAAACATAGCACGTAGATAGCAAAATGAAGCTAGAATTCATGCCGGCATACAACACTGTGACAAAATAATCGCATCTCGTCCATGGTTCATGCATCTCGGCTAAAGTTATGCAAACAAACAAACATAAGGTGATCAATCGGTTGAACATAATAATTTTCCTATAAAATTGCCAAGATTTTAGGATGGCCCTGAAGTGCTAAAATCCTCAAGTTCACGGCATAACCGTAAGGGCTTCTTTGATTCAAAGGATTTTTATAGGATTTTTGGAGGGTTAGAATCCTTAGGCATATTTTTCATGATGGTTGTTTGATTCGTAGGATTAAATTCTATAGGAATCTCTCCTAATGAATCATTTGTACTACATTTCATAGGAATTCTAATATCCACTCCAACCTCTTGAAATAAATCTTTTGTTTTTTCTGTGATACAATCAAGCAAACTCAAATCCTATAAGAATCCAATAGGCATAACATTCTAATTCTGTGTTTTTCCTTTTTTGAGAATCAATTCTGTGTTTTTTCTATTCTTGTGTTTTCACAATCCGGTGAATCAAGAGGCCCTAAGGCTTGAGCTGATCCGGCAGGGTCTCGCCGTATCCTGATCAGCAGTACACTAGTATAGATTCGATCTGATCGTCAGATGGTAACCGCGCGAAAACTTGTCCATCGAGAGACCTTTCCTGTGTCCTCGAGGAATCGACCACTCCGGCATATCAGACAGAAGAGGACCCTGTACGCACGTAACGAACAAGAGAGTACTTCCCCTCAAAAAAAAACGAACAAGAGAGTACTCATGTGCCCTCGAGGCCTCAACGTGAGAACCTCCCGCGGCATATCAGGCCAGGGAACGTGCCGACGCACGTAACAAACGTGCTCTCTGATGGCGACTCCGGTTGTGCGTACGCCGAACGAGACCCGTCGCTCACTCGCGCTACGAGGTGAAATATGTCGATCGGATGGTTGCTTGGCCACGAACAAACTAGGCTCTCCACGCACACAAGCTAGCTAGATGCCAATAGCTCAACAGGATGCCTCCACTCTACCCCGTGTATTTCACATGTACATAGCGACCGCACCTACATACGTCGTACGGGCGAGCTCTTGTTTTGGTTCTTGCGTGATCAGTATGGGATGCCACAATTGTTTCTGAACCTCCTTTTCGTTCTTTTGCAACTATGAACTTATGTATTTTTGCCCCGTTAAATTCCAAAGGTTTTTCTTCATTCTCCCAAGCTTGTTTTGATTAAAACTACTTCTTGAATTTCTCTAGGTGTTGCGTCTGAACCATCAAAACTTTGCACTGTAAACTTTATTTTATTTTATTTTTCAATTTTTTTCTTGTTTTTCAAATTCATCGTCGTTTAAGAGCAGTTTTTAAAAATGTCGAATATGTTATCAAAACTTTTGTTGTTTGAACCCCCTAAATGAACAGTGGACTACCCTAACTATATTGTTTGAACAGCCCCGGGACTAGCACGTGAACTTCTCCCAGGTCCTAGGCCCCCCTCGTAGGCATCGCCAGCTCTGCAGTCGAGAGGAAAAGCTAGGAGTGTGGGTCTGTGTTGATTTAGCACTACTCCTCGAGCCATCAGCCAAACCAGTCACCTAGCGCCTGGTGAATGTAGCGTTCCACCAGCCCGTTTGTCGGCCCAGTGGGAACCAGGGTACCACGGTCCGTCTGCCTTTGACCCAGAAGACGACGCTTGGGCTGGCCCCAGCAAGGTGGCCCTAGCGTCGATGCTCAGGAGGGAGTCGCCTCGCGAGGAGCGAGCCTCGCGAGGCCCCTCGCCGCCAGGCCAAGCCCTGGTGAGGCCGGTAAGCCCCAGATCGCCTCGTTAGGCAACCCCTCGCGAGGCCGCTTCATGGGGCGTGCCGTACGGCGCCAGCCGCGGGGCGGCCGGCCCGTCACGTGGGTGACGTCCCGATGTCAGGGCAAGGACAGCAGGGTACGGCTCAGACAGGTTTCCATTCTGGCGATAAGGGAGCAGCGGCATCCGCCTCCCCCAAAGCAGGTCCCCAAAGCATTCCTTTTCGGTATAAGGAGATCAGGACGGGTCGGTGCGCCAGGACGGAGGTCATCGTCGAGTCCACCAACACGCCAGGACGACCGCTTTATCAGGCGGAGACCGTCTTTAGTCAGGATAAGCCTGCGCGTCTGTTCCCCTTTGAATTGCCGCCCTGTGACCACCCTTTCCCGCTCATATTTTCGGGGAAGAGGACCAATGCACTACAAAAGGGCAGGGCCGCTTCCATGTAAGGGGATCGATTCATTCTCCCCCACACCTCGTGTACCTCGAGCCACAAGCTCTCCATTACAGAGCATTCCAACACAGGCAGGAGTAGGGTATTACACCGCACGGTGGCCCGAACCTGGGTAGCTCGCACGTCCCCTTCGTGTCCGGTGAGAGCCAGTGAGCCCGTCGTGATCCCGCTGTAGTTGCCGTCATGTCGTAGGTCGCCAAGCAAAGCCCCCTAGAGTTCGAACCCTAAGTTCTTGGAGAAGTTTCTTGGACGCAGATCCCAAACTCCGACATTTGGTGCGCCAGGTAGGGGGGCTTGCCGTCTTCGCGCCTTCGACCTCGACGTCAGCCGCGACATGGACGACGCCGCCGCTCGCCGGGAGCGCGCTGCGCGCCGAGCCGCCGCCAGGGTCGACGCGGCGCCCGCCGTCCGAGGTGCCCCTGGGGCGCCGCCACCGAGCCCGTTGGGGGGCGGGCGGCCTCCTCCATCCGCCCGTCGGCGAGTGAGCAGGAGCGTGGCCGCTCCTTCACCGCGTCCTCGCCCGCAGGTCGCGGCCCTCCCGCTCCGCGCGTCGCGCTGCTCATGGCGCAGGTGCTGCTGCGATGTCGCCCCGCCAAGGACGGTCGCGACGCCTGGCTCGAGCACATCACTGAGCTCGTCTCCGCCGCCCGCGGCGGCCAGGCGCCCCCTCGCTCCTCGCCCGCTTCACCACGGCGTGTCGAGCGACCCGAGCGCGCCACTCCTTGTCCTCCTCCTCCTCCGGGCCGCGGCGCGGCCGGGTGGCGCCGCGCGGCGTGCGCCTCGGAGTTGTCCCGCGGCTCGTCCGCGCTGGACGGCGTCGGCGGCCGCCGCCGAATCGTCCGCCGCGTCCCCCGCGGCGTTGCCACAGGGGAGCGCGTGAGCCGTGCGGCACCGACCAAGGGCATTGTCACCAGCGGGGGCTCCCAGGGGCCCCGCGGGGTGGCCTGCATCCTGGGAGGGGCCCAGGCCCCTCCGTCCAGCCACCACCTCAAGCACTTCTAGCGCGAAGTGAGCGCGGCCCTTCCGGCGCCCGAGTCCGCCGGCCGCCTCAAGTGGTCCGAGTTTCCCGTCGCCTTCGACGCCAGTGATCACGCCAAGTCTACTAGGGCTGTGGGAGCTGTCCCTCTGCTGTGTACTCCTTCTATCGGCGGTGTGGCCGTCACCAAGACGCTCATCAATGGCGGCGCTGGCCTCAACGTGCTCTCTGTGGAGACTTTTGAGACGCTCCAGGCGCCATATGGGCGCCTGGCGCCCACCAGGCCCTTCTCGGACGTCACTGACGGCTCCACTGTCCCCCTGGGGCAGGTGCGCCTTCCCGTCACCTTCGGCACCCGCAAGAACTACCGTACGGAGTTCATCGTCTTCGATGTGGCTCACATCGGCCTACCCTACAACGCCATCTTGGGCTACCCGGCGCTTTCCAAGTTCATGGCCGCGACCCACCACGCTTACAGCCTCGTCAAGATGCCCGGCAGCGACGGCACCCTCACCATCTGTTGCGATGAAAAGGACGCAGCGCGCACCCTCGCACGCGCCTACAAGGTAGCCGCCGCAGCATCCCTGGCCGAGGAGGACGCCCCTGAGCTTGCCGAGCCAGCACCCGCGAAGAAGAAGCTACTGTTCTCCCAGGAGCGGGCCGAGACCAAGAAAGTGTCGTTGGATGGGAGCGGCGCGGGCCCCTTCCTCACCATCGGCAGCGGCCTTTCCCCCGAACAGGAGGGCGCCCTCGTCGACTTCCTTCGGGCGAATGCTGATATGTTCGCTTGGACAACCTCAGACATGCCCGGCGTGCCAAGGGAGGTGATTGAGCACCACTTGGCGGTGTGCCCCAACGCGCGCCCCGTCAAGCAGAAGGTACGGCGCCAGGCGCCCGAGAAGCAGGGCTTCGTCGTTGAAGAGGTTGAGAAACTCCAAGATGCCGGAATCATCCGCGAAGTGCTCCACCCGGAGTGGATCGCCAACCCCGTTGTCGTCGCCAAGCCGCATGGCGGCAAGCGTATGTGCGTCGACTTCACCAACCTCAACAAGGCCTGCCCCAAGGACCACTTCCCGCTGCCCAGGATCGACCAGATAGTAGACTCCACCGCCGGGTGCGATATGCTCTGCTTCCTGGATGCCTTCTCAGGCTATCATCAGATCAAGATGGCAAAGGAGGATGAGGAGAAAACCGCCTTCATCACCCCCTGCGGAGTGTTCTGCTACGTGTGCATGCCCTTTGGCCTGAAGAGTGCGGGGGCTACCTTCCAGAGGCTGATGTGCATCTGCCTAGGGTGCCAGATGGGGAGAAATACGGAGGCATATGTCGATGACATCGTCATCAAAACACGCGAGGCGCGCACCCTCATCGAGGACCTGAGAGAAACCTTCGCCAACCTGCGCAAGGTCAACCTCAAGATTAACCCCGCCAAGTGTGTCTTCGGTGTCCCTTCCGGCAAGCTCCTTGGTTTCCTGGTCTCCCATCGCGGCATCGAGGCCAACCCTGAGAAGATTAAGGCTATCGAAGAAATGCGGCCGCCCCGCAACCTCAAGGAGATGCAGCGCCTGGCGGGGTGCATGGCCTCGCTCGATCGCTTCATATCCAAGTTCGGCGAGCGGGCTCTGCCTTTCTTCAAGCTCATGAAGAGGTCTGGCCCCTTCAAGGGGACTCCCGAGGCCGACGCTGCCTTCGAGGATCTCAAAAGGTACCTCACGAGCCCTCCCGTCATGGTCGCCCCACGCCCACGCGAGCGCCTGCTGTTGTACTTGGCGGCCACTCCCCAAATGGCCAGCGCGGCCCTTGTGGTAGAACGGGAGGAGCGAGTCTGCACCAAGAAGAAGCCTGCCAAGCCTGCGCCTGCGGATGCCGCCCCCGTGGAGGCATCGCTGGAGCCCCTCAAGGCCCTGCCGGTGCCTGCCGAGGGCCCTCCTCAGGAGGCCCCAACGCCCCCTCGGGAGGCCTCTAGAGCTCAGCCTCAGTAGGCCCCCGTGGTGCCGCCTCCAGAGGCCCCCGCGGCGCAGCAGCCTGAGCTCCTCGGTGAGCATGACTTGGATACCACGGTCACGCACCTCGTCGAGCACCCCGTCTACTTCGTCAGTACGGTGCTGCGAGACGCGCGCGAATGATACCCCATGCAGTAGAAGCTCCTCATGGCCTCCAGGAAGCTGCGCCACTACTTCCAGGGTCACCCAGTCAGAGTGATCTCCTCCTATCCGCTGGAGCAAGTCCCGCGGAGCCCAAACGCCACCGGCCGCGTCGCCGAATGGAACATCGAGCTGCAGCCTTTCGAGCTAGAGATCCTCACCATCAGGACCATCAAGGGCGCGGCCTTGGTGGACTTCGTGGCGGAGTGGACGGACCCGCACCAGGGCGAGCCCCAGGAGGAGTCGCCCTTGCCCGAGGAGGCTACCTCCGGAGGCTGGAGCATGCACTTTGACGGGGCCTCCGCGTGCCAGGGCACGGGGGCTGGTGTGGTTCTCGCTACACCCACAGACGACAAGCTTTACTACGCAGTGCAGCTCTGCTTCGGGCGCACCGACAAGGTCTCCAACAACATCGCTGAATATGAGGGGCTCATCGCTAGGCTCAAGGCCGCCATCGCGCTTGGAGTCAGGCGCATCATCATCAAGGGGGGCTAGCAGCTCCTCGTCAACTTCTCCAACAAGAAGTACAAGCCGAAGGATGAGCACATGGCGGCCTACCTGGAGGAGGTGCGCAAGCTCGAGAAGCGCCTCATGGGCATGGAGCTACATCACATCCCTCGCGGCGATAACAGCGAGGCGGACGAAATCACCAAGCGCGCTTCTCGCTGCGAGCCCCAGAGCCCCGACGCCTTCGAGGAGCGGCTCCTGAAGCCTTCAGCGGCACCTCCGATCGCCAGCCCCACGGCGCCTCATGAGGAGCTCCCTCCCGCACCACCCATGGGCGCACCAGACTGCGGACCGTCTTCAGGCGCTCGCCTGCTGCTGGCGCTCGAGCCATAGCCTGAAAGCTGGACCACGGAGATCAAGGCCTACCTGGAGGGCAGCGCCCTCCTGGAGGTCGACGCAGAAGCAGAGCGTGTGGTCCGCCAGGCTGCGCTCTACCACTTGAAGGAGGGTGACCTGTACCGCCACCGCCCAAACGGAGTCGCGTTGTGGTGCATCTCCAAGGAGCAAGGGCGCGAGCTGCTTGCCGACATCCACGGAGGCGACTGCGGCCACCATTCATCCTCACGCACTCTCGCAGGTAAGGCATTCCGCAGCGGCTTCTACTGGCCCACAGCGCTCGAGGATGTCGCGGAGCTGGTCCAGGCATGCGAGGCCTGCCAATTCCACGCCATGCAGATCCGCCAGCCAGCGCAAGGGCTCCAGACCATCCCTCTCTCGTGGCCTTTCGCGGTCTGGGGTCTGGATATCCTCGGGCCCTTCCCTCACTCGGCTGGCGGCTATCGCTACCTCTACGTCGCCATCGACAAGTTCACCAAATGGGCGGAGGTGGAGCCTGTCCGGACCATTCCGGCAGGGTCAGCGGCCAAGTTCATCAAGGGCCTAGTGTGCCGCTTTGGCGTCCCCAACCACATCATCACGGACAACGGCACACAGTTCACCGGCGGCCAATTCAAGACCTACTACGCCAGCATCGGCATGCAGATCTACTTCGCCTCCGTGGCACACCCTCGAAGCAACGGCCATGCCGAGCGTGCCAACACTGAGGTCCTCAAGGGCCTCAAGACCAGGAGCTTCAAGAAGCAGCTCGCGGCCTGCGGCAAGGGCTGGCTGGATGAGCTCCCATTAGTGCTATGGTCCATCCGCACCATGGCGACCAAGCCCACCGGCGAGACGCCTTTCTTCCTCGTCTACGGTGCAGAAGCAGTTCTCCCAGCCAAGGTCAAGCACCGGTCCCCGCGGGTCTTGGCTTTCGACGAGTCTCGTCAGGATGGCCTGCGGGAGGATGACCTGCTTTTCCTCGAAGGAGCACGCCGCCAAGCCGCCCTTCGCGTGGCAAGGTACCAGCAGGCGTTGCGTCGCTATCACAGCCGCAACATACGCCCCCGCACCCTCAAGGCGGGTGACCTTGTCCTGCGCCGGATCCTCTCTAGAGAGGGACTCCACAAACTCTCAACCATGTGGGAGGGCCCTTTCAGGGTCACGCACATCTCCTGGCCCGGCGCGGCACGGCTCGAAACAGAGGAGAGTGTTCCAGTACAAAACACATGGAACATCCAACATCTCCGAAAGTTCTATCTGTGACCCCATGGATACGAACGAAATGGAGCTGTACACACTCTGGAGCTCTCTCTACGGGCGCTGCCTTCGGCACGCGGGAGCTCCCTCCCACTCTCGTGGAAGCCCCATGCTCAGCGCTGGCGGACGCCCCATGCTCCGCGCTGGCGGCTTACTTACTTGAGGGGCCTACCGGCCGTCACATCCTCAAGCTGACCCGTGTCGAACACGGCAGCACGTATCTTTTCTGTTGTGTAATGGATCTATTTCATGCATCAGTAAAGTCTACTTCCTAAAAAAAACCGGTGTCCTTGCAGCCGAGTTTGCCTCGGGAGGCTCGCTCGCGATCTCCTCCCGTGTGTCTCATGCGAGCGGGGGCTGGGCACGGTGCCTGTGCTCGGGTCAGTCCCAGCAGCGCTGCAAAACCCAAGTGACTGAGCTCTGGCTCGCAGGCCTGCTCCCATGCACGTCACCTCACCAGGTCCTTGGTGCTCTTGCCTCCTCGCGTAACACCCACAGGCAGCCTCGCGAGCGCGCCCCGCTACATTACTTGCGAAAACTTGGCAATTTCCCTGGTGCAGAATTTCAAGGGCCTCAGGAGCCCCCCCCCCCTCGGGAGGCCTCGCGATCGGCGCCCCACGGGCAGAAGGCTTCGTGAGGGACCGTGCCTTGTGTGTTGCGCCCTACGAAGGACTTGCTCCAAGCTGTGCGTCTCTAAAAGAGCTAAGTCTAAGCACCCCTCGGGTTTCCCTCCTCTCATTTTCCCCTCGAGGCACCTGGACTTCCTTGGCACGAGCCGCCTGCGCATCAAGGAGGGGATCCTGAGCATCGCACCTCAGGGACTCCTACCGGCCTCAAGAGCCCTACACCCTCTGGCCTTACTGAGCGCACGCTCCAAGCACACCAGCGACGATCGTAGCTAGCTCGGGGTCTAGGTCCCAGCGACACAGGGCACAAGGGCAGCGTAAGAAGGAAAGAAGGATATTGGGGAGAAAGCAAAAACGAGGGAGACATCAAGTACTTACACATATGGCGCCATACAAGATATTTTTACGCCCCACCAGGCAACATTGGTTGCAGGGGTAAAAGGAAGGAATCGTCCTCGAGGGTCCGCCCCAGGCGCCGCCTGCGCCTAGTCGGAATCCTCGTCTTCACTCTTGACGCTCCGGGGGCTCCCGCTGGAGGAGTCGGAGCCGCTCCCGCTCTCGCTCTCCGCGCAGCACCCCACGCGGCCGCCGGCGACCCCGAAGAACTTCACGAAGAGGGTTGCAGCTCCGTCGTACATGAACTGCAAGACCTGCCCGCGCTTCAAATCATGGGAGCGGGCGAACGTTTTCCACCCCTCGGCCAGGAACATGAACCCGGTGGGGGAAAACTCGACCGCTACCCAGAAAGGACCATTGCAGCAGTCGTCCGCCTGTAGCCACAGGCCCAGGGGCTCGTTGTCCTCCATCGTCCTTGCAAAGGAGTCCGGAAGCCGCAGCCAGCTGCGAGGCGGGCGGTGCAGCCCCACGATAAACTCGTGTGCCACCTCCGCTGTGTGGGCGTCTGCCCGGGGAGAGGGGGTGCGCGCTCCGTCGCGCCCCCCGCGGCCGCGAGCGCCACGCCTCTCGCGACCACGAGTCGTGGCTGTTCCGCGGGTGCTGGGGCCGACCTCCGTGGCGGCGGCCGTGGAGCACGACCGGCCCCGAGGAGGAACCCTCGTCGCCGTGGCCGAACCACGGGCCCGACCTCTACCCCTCGCCGGTGCCGGCTTCGGCGGCTCCACCTCCTCCGCCGCCTTCTTCCCTTTCTCGGCTGCGGAGAGCTTCCTTTTTGGAGCCATGGCCACGGCGGCGGCAGGTGGAGATTGGGAAGTTGGAAAAGAAAGGGGAGCTGAGGAGTTGGTCTCAAGGAGGGCTGGGGACGGGGTGAAGGAGCAATGAGATGCCTGCGTCCTGCGTGAGCAGGCTTTATCGCCGAGATGGCGGTTATCGAGGCATCGTGGGGAAGTGGAGGCGCCGCGCCCGCAAAGGCCGCCACGCGTCGCCCCTGGGCCCGACAGCTCGATGGGCCCCGCAGCGCTTCGTCCCCAACGGGCGGAACGCGCACGCCGCGGGCCCGGGGGCTACTGTCGGCCCAGTGGGAACCAGGGTACCACGGCCCATCTGCCTCTGGCCCAGAAGACGACGCTTGGGCTGGCCCCGGCAAGGTGGCCCTGGCGTCGTTGCTCAGGAGGGAGTCGCCTCGCGGGGAGCGAGCATGGCGAGGCCCCTCGCCGCCAGGCCAAGCCCTGGTGAGGCCGGCAAGCTCCAGATCGCCTCGTGAGGCAACCCCTCGCGAGGCCGCTTCATGGGGCGTGACGTACGGCGCCAGCCGCGGAGCGGCCGGCCCGTCACGTGGGTGACGTCCCGATGTCAGGGCAAGGACAGCAAGGTACGGCTCAGATAGGTTTCCATTCTGGCGATAAGGGAGCAGCGGCATCTGCCTCCCCCAAAGCAGGTCCCCAAAGCATTCCTCTTCGGTATAAGGAGACCAGGACGGGTCGGTGCGCCAGGACGGAGGTCATCGTCGAGCCCACCAGCACGTCAGGACGACCGCTTTATCAGGCGGAGACCGCCTTTAGTCAGGATAAGCCTGCGCGCCTGTTCCCCTTTGAATTGCCGCCCTGTGGCCACCCTTTCTCGCTCATATTTTCGGGGAAGAGGACCAAGACACTACTAAAGGGGCAGGGCCGCTTCCATGTAAGGGGATCGATTCATTCTCCCCCACACCTCGTGTACCTCGAGCCACAAGCTCTACATTACAGAGCAATCCAACACAGGCAGGAGTAGGGTATTACACCGCACAGTGGCCCGAACCTGGGTAGCTCGCGCGTCCCCTTCGTGTCCGGTGAGAGCCAGTGAGCCAGTCATGATCCCGCCGTAGTTGCCGTCATGTCGTAGGTCGCCAAGCAAAGCCCCCAGAGTTTGAACCCTAAGTTCTTGGAGAAGTTTCTTGGACGCAGATCCCAGACTCCGACACCGTTGCAAACAGAAGAAGAAGCGACAACAACCGGCCACCACCCCGATACCGGATGGGCGAAGGACAAAGTAATGGCAAAGGAGCTCCACCGAGGGCATCACCCCCATGAACATCTCGCAGAGGTGGGCAAAAATTGCGGAAAGAGTTGGGGGAAAGAAGGATAAGATGGATACAATAGTCATTCAGAACGGCGAGGAAGAAGGGGAAGAACAGCGACTGGAGACTCGCCAGGATGTGGCACTCGAAGATCATGGTCTCGTCGATGTTGGGGTCTGGAGGGTAGGTCGACAGCCGCACCTCCCTCTCATCCTGGCGGCCAGCCGGCATCAGCCACGACCTTATCCGTCCGAGCTCCACCTCAGTGAAGCAGGATGGGGGAAGGATTAGTCGCAGTGCGGCCTCCTCCCAGACTCTATTCGCGGATTTGGTCGCTTTTTCTTCAGAGCCATGGCAGTGGCGCGGAGGATGGCTTGTGGAGAAAAGAAGGAGCGAAAGTGAGGGGAGCATGCACATACAACCGAATGGGGACGACTATTTATATGTCGGGAATCCCAGGCAACGGTTCCCCCGGTCCAAGTTGGGGTTAATCCCCATCATTGCCACTGTGCCCATGATACGGGCGAGTGGGCAGTGGTTTGTACAACGTGTGGGGATCGAGGAAGCGCAAGGGGCAGACTGACACTTCATCATCTCAGCAAGGACTTCGCGCCGGTGACAACATGTTCTAGAGAGGCCCCCACCCTCCGTCTCATCCCATCAAGGGCCTGCGGCAAGTGGCGAGGCCGGGGGCTACTGTCAGCAACACAGGGGATAGGAGTCCCCTGGGCCCATGAAGAAGTGCTACCACAACGTCCTTCCCGCCCAGGGATGCGTACTTTTTTTGCCAAACAAAGATGTCCAGCTCGGGGCTCCCCCGGGAACGTGGCCACCCGGTCGGGTGCTCGAGGAAAAGCCTCGGGCCTCCCAAGGCCTGGTTTAAAGATAAGAGCCACTATGCTCGGGCATGGGGAAGGCTCAGCGGCGTGCGGTGTCGCGCCTCTGTGGTGCCTAATCGGTCACCCCTCCGATATGACGTGCACGTTCCCTTTGGGCTTTGCCCATACACAAGGTATGGTATGGCCGTATTAGGCCTTACCTGCTGACGACGGGTGATGTGTGCACCGCCGAGCGTACACCATTGTGTCATCAATAGTGGTTACCTGCTACCACCGTTCCTTGCATCACGCTTGGTCTAAGGCCCTTCCCACTTTGGTGGTTACTAGGAAAATGGCCCGTGCGTTGCAACGGGATAAAAGTTCTGTCAAAAGCTGCATCGTGCCTTGGTTCCACAGAATTGGCTCACGGGCCTTTTAATCCCGGACGGAGGTAGTATTTAAGAGAATTGAACAAAATACAATGGTAGCAAATAGGCCTATGATTGCGGTAGAAAAATTTGACGTGTATTTAAATTTAGTGAGAGTTACATGTGCATCAACACTTTGGTTCTAGGTTCCGCACAGGTCATCACACTTGTCGTTCCTCATCTATCCCCATGTGCCTCATCGCTGCAGCCGGCTCGCTAACACCGACAACCAGCTGTAACCCCTTGTCGCAGCAACCGGCGTTACTACAGCCGGCTCGCCGTCAGCCACCACTGTCATGGTAATTTGTTGGGACCTCGGAGCCTCAATTTTAATTGTTGAAGGATGGTAATCTGTTTTATGTCGGTTTTATCTCCTGAGGAGCAAGCAAATCACAGTTTGTAGTTAACATTTTCACATTCAGCATGTATGTACTACAATTTCAGAAGGGCATTGCCTTCCATGAACTATCTTAATCTGTTCTCGTGGATGATCTGCTACCAACCCCATTTTAATTCGGTGCCTAGGTACTATTTTATTCGGCATCCGTTGTTAAATAAAACATTCAGTACCGGTGCAGCTTAATATGCAAAACCTGAGTATGTTCAAGTTGGTAAGCAAATGTCTGCTGATTTGGTTGGATCGGATACCAACTTGTCACGCCCAATATGCGGTCCTATTCTCAAGGGACTCGAAAATCCCAATAAGGATAGAAGCGCATATTGAAGACGCTTGCAAGGTGGATATCATTACATCGTACCATGTACATAATATATGGGGATACAGACAAATACATACAGTCATCACAGGAATACATCAATACATATCAAACACCATACAGAAGAGCAGAATCCGACTACGGATGAAACACAAACGAAAAACACGAACGACATCCACCCTGCTAGCCCAGGCTGCCGACCAGGAACCTATCCCAAGATCGAAGAAGAAGAACTCCAAAAGCAAACGTGCATCGCTCTCGCGTCAGATCATCGCATTACCTGTACCTGCAACTGTTGTTGTAGTAATCTGTGAGCCACGAGGACTCAGCAATCCCATAACCATGGGTAACAAGACTATCAAAGCTTAATGGGTATGGAAGGGTAAGGTGGTGAGGTTGCAGCAAGCACTAAGCATTGTATGGTGGCTAACTTACGAGTACAAGAATAAGAAGAGTAACTACGCATAACGGTCGCAATCTAATAATGATCAAGAAGTGATCCTGAACACCTACTTACGAGTCAAACATAACCCCACCGTGTTCTCTTCTCGAACTTACTCGAAAAGAGACGATCACGGTTACGCACGCAGTTGGTGTATTTTAATTAGAATTAGTGTCAAGTTCTATACAACCGGAGGTTATAAATTTCCAAGTCGCCACATAACCGCGGGCACGGCTTCGCGAAAGATGTAACCCTGCAGGGGTGCTCCAAGTAGTCCATTATAAATTACCACACGCATCCGATGGAACATCCTCACACCATGATAACACGATGCTTACGATAAGGAATCCCGATGGACAAGCCACTCGTAACAGGCGAAACTAAACCAGCAAGACCTCCCGGTGAGCCAGATCCGTGTCTAGAGCCGCGCGCACTCTATCTACGGGCATCATCCGTCTATGCTAAGTGGACGGTAGCCAAAAGAACCCGAGTTGCCCCGAGGCGGCTCCGCTGACTGCTAGGTAGGTGGACCAACACTCATGAGGAGCACTGGCCCGGGTTGTTGATTAATTATCCACGGGGGCCGGCAGGTCCCTATGCAAGTTTTAGTTGTTATTAGGCAAATGGTAAAACCAATGTTGGGCCTTGCTGGAGAAGTTTAACCTAAAACGAATGGACAGGGGGGTTCCCATATGCCCCACATGTGTTAGAAGCGCTCATCAAGGAACATAACACCGGTATTACGGAAACTAGGGCGGCATGAGTGGAACAAAACACTAGGCAAAAGGCCGAGCCTTCCACCCATTACCAAGTATATAGATGCATTAATTAAATAAGAGATAATGTGATATCCCATGATATCCGTGTCCCAACATGGAACAACCTGAAACTGCACCTGCAACTAGCAACGCTATAAGAGGGGCTGAGCAAAGCGTTAACATAGCCAAATAACGGTTTGCTAGGTAAGGATGGTTAGAGGCTGTATCATGGCATATGGGAGGCTGACATATATGTGGTAGGAAGCGCGACATAGCGATAGCAACGAGACAACTAGCAAGCAAAGATAGTAGAGATATCCAAGGTCATGATCATCTTGCCTGAAATCCCACTCGGAAGAAGATCGAGTCCATGAAGAAGACGAACCAACGTAGTCGAACGAATCCTCACAATCGCAACGAAACCGGAACTATCGAGAAGAAGCACAACCGGAAAGAAGCAAACAACATGGTAAACACACAAGCATAAACATGGCATGATGCACAGCCAAATATGATGCATGACAAGATTAAATGTTGTTAAACATGGCACGAGATGAAGCCTAAGCAATTCATACAACTAGGCAAGTTTAAATGAGGCCAGAAACACAAATAATAATTCCGGAAAATCCTCATATGCAAATTTCGAAATTGGTACTGATCTGAATTAAACACAATGTTAAAGTTGTTAAACAGCAAGTTAACATGCATCATGATGATCTACACGCTTTTCTAATCAAGTTACATATGTAGATCATTTAATTCGGAGCTACGGTCTAGAAGATATGAGCTAAACAAGTTTAACATGGCAATAATGCAAAATGCATGCAAACATCAACCACAACACTCTAAGCAAGGATGCAACATGACAATATGAATCTACACACAAATCTAAGCAAGTTTCATATAGGACATGATCAAAACGGAGCAACGGTTCAACAATTACAATCAACACAAGGTATAATAGCAATCTGCCCCAAAACAGCATCATAGCACTTTGCCAACATCAAAACAGCAAGCTACAACAACATGATGGGCACAAACTTGATATGCACTTGAAATAGACACGATATACTCCAATTTATCTTAAAGGTTCAGGTTCATAGGCATCAAGGTTAAGTCAATATGATCCATGCAAAATGCAATGTTCTGCTAAACAGGGCATATACATGAGCAGAGTTAATATGATGGCAACTTGAGAGCAAGAAAGGTCATGCTACAGCAAGACTACATAGCAACCAAGGGCATGGCATCAAAGTACACCTTGCATAGACCAAATCTCATGAAGGAATCACATGCATATGAGCTATAGATTAGTGGCAACCATCAAGCAAAGTTGGCAAGTTTTATCACAGACAGTTTGACTTAAAACAGCAACATTGACTAGGCATGTTTACAAGCTCATGGCACTCACATCAAGGCATGTCATGGCATGAAATAAATACTAGCAGCAAGAAGACATGAAAATTCTCCAAAGTCATATTGACAAGTTGCTTATATGGTGCATGCATTAAATCACAAAAAAAAAACAAAGTGACAAATATTAACAGTTTCCAGCAGTAACATCAGGATGCACTTTTGCAACAGAGATTAGCACATGAAGATGAACTCTAACATGAATGCAACAGCAACCATCATGTAGAGCACATTGGGTAGAACATTTTACATATATAAATCATCATCATAGGACAAACATGCACAAAGATACAGCCACTCAAACATGCATAAATGATGCTGAAAAACTGAGGACAACCGATTTTTAACAGAAAGCAGAGTGAGCGCAGTATAACTATGTAACGCACGGGCGGAGTTTAGCGGGGCGACGCTCACCAACGGGCCACTGGGCCGGAGGGGGAGGCCGAGGCTGGCAGGCCGTGGCTTCGGCTGGGCCTTGGGAGGAGCTGGCCCATGCGGAGGCTGGTCAGGGTTCCGTCGTCCTCTTCGCTCCCGTGCTCGAAGCAGGAGTCGGCGGCGCAGGTCCCCAGCGAGGATGGAGCAGAGGCGGGCGCGGGACAAACGGCGGTGGACGGATCCGGAACGAGGAGGCAGGCCGGCGGCGCAGCAGCCCTCCTACAGTCACTCGAGATTTCTCTCCGACCTGCATGCCTCGACCTTCTCTTGCCGTCTACCTCTTTTGAGCCTTGTGGCGTTGACCTCCTCGACCTCGTTCGGTGGAGATTGGCAGGTCTCCTCTCCCATTAATTGTGGATGGATGTTCTCTGTTCCAAGTCTCACATAGGGTCTCTCTCCCATTAATTCCTTCTTTGATCAAATCCTTCGAGGCCGGTTGTTGGCTTCAACTTGCAAACATATTTGAACTGGTGAGATTGTGTAGAAGGAAACAATGTGGGATTATCTATTAACCAAATCCTTCTCCTTTTTACACAAACACCGGCTATATCATCTGAACCCAACCAGTGCAATTATTTTTACCGGAATTTTGGGCCACCACGCAGACGATGGCTGGTCGGGCTGAGGCCCAAGCGGCAACGCTTCAGCCACGTGAGACAATCGCAGGAGGAGGCCCAGGTAGGAGCGCCAACGACAGCAGTCAAATCAAAGTCCTAATAAGCGAAGCAAAACAGATCAACCTACGTACGAAAATTTTGCTAGACAGGCGTACGGATGGACGAGGGACGGAAGTTACAGACGAAAATTAAGGAGTAAGAAACGATCACCCCTTTATTATTACTAGCAAACATGCCCGTGCGTTGCAACGGAAAAAAATATGCCCACACCGAGAATCAGGCTCCCTTTCCAGGAATCATGGTCCTGGCATTATCTCAGTCTCTGGAAAAGGATTGCATTTTCGATCTGGTTTCCCAACTGAGGGTACGAGACAGATCGCTACATCTGAACGAAGTCAAATGATGTAGATGAGTTGATGCAAAGATTATTTGCTTTTATTTCAAAAAATTAGTGCACTGCTGTGATAAAATGATAATTGCGGCCCCTAATTACATTAATCTTCGGCAGGTTAGTGTTATGATAAATTGGTCCAAGAAATATTTGACTCGGGAAGAAAAAAAGTGTTGAAGAAAATATATTATTTTACAAATACTATACCAAATAAAGTGACGCTTTCATGTGATGATGAACACTTAAAAAAAATTATGCACTCGTATAACTAATTAATTAGTTTTTTCATGCTGAAGCAATTAAGCACCCATGCATGTATGAATTATAATCAATCATCTGTTTCTTCCCTTTTCAAGCATGCATCCGGATTTAATTTCTTCACGCTCTCACACAAATCACGGGTCAAATTTTCTCTCCATTAAATCCGTTTTTTATCCCACATTAATTCTTCATGATTCTCTCATCAATCTTCGGTCTCCCTCTTAATTCCTTCTGAAAGGGTCTATTTTTTCCTTCAGCTCTAAGGGCAAGGACGCTAATATTGCTGATTTAATCTCCCATTTAATTTTGCATGATGTCTCATCTATTCGGTCTGCCTCCATTAATTCCTAGGGTCTCTTTTCCCTCCATTAATTTTCTTTTCCAAAGGGTGTTTTTCCCTCCATTAATTTCTTTTCCAAAGGGTCTCTTTTTCCCTCCTTTAATTTAGGATACATGGACCTAGTGTTTAATCTCTCCAGGCGCCAAATTATTTTAGTTCGCATACATATATAAATTGGTGAAACTGTCCGTAAGGGAGCGAGGTGGGACAATAATAAACATAAATTCTCTCTTTTGTACACAATCGTGAGCTAGGGCAGTCGGACACAACGTTGGGAATTGGAGGGCAGGTTTGCAGTTCGATCCCTCACTTTCGTAATTGTTTTTGGAAAATCACGACAGCCGAAGCGTGTAATTGTTTTTTTCTTGACGAAACTCCAGTATAAAAGGATATCTACCTTCCATTCTTAAACAACTTGATAGGTAGTAAGGTAGGTGACCTGGTGTGTGTGTGTGGGCTTAATCTAAGCGCGCGGGGTTCGACTCCTCGTACCGCAATTTCATTTTTGAAGCCAATTTTTTACATACAACGCAAACTACCGACAAAAAAAAAACGACGTACGAAAACGAAAAACTGGTCGACGTACCAGATGACGAAAAAAAGTGGAGAAACAATCCTCACTTTAATACTGATTTACTCATTGACACAAAACTAACTAAAAGATCAGTACCACATTTTTTGTTCATTTACTGTCTAAAGTGTAGCATCTATGAAATATTTCAAGCTTGAATCAAATAGGGAGAAACAGAACTTATTTGCCAAACTTGTAGTCATTTTGTTTGTCACAGTTTATATACTATTTTAACAGGAACTAAGCCTTGAATCAAACATGGAGCAATCAGACTTAAAGCAGTACATCACGAATCAGTTGTCAAATTAAATCTACTTTCAGACTTGAAGCACTACAGACTTGAACCAACTTTCAGACTTGATCATCTCTATTCTTGAGGTTGAATTAACAGCACAACATGTCACATGGTGATCAACTTCAGCATCATGTATAAAAATTATGCAATTTGCATGGGGGAAACTTACAGTCTACACGTTGGTATCATCGAGTGTTACTGGTGGTATGTTCGAGAGCTGAACCTCCTTGGCCTCTACCTGAGTTCTATCAGACGCCTTTGGCACCTGCACGCGCACACACAACGGAGACATCAAAACCAAACAAATCATGTACATATATTATGAAGCATCATTAAAAAATTATGGTATAATCACTATATTCCAGCATAAGGCCCCAGTTTAAGCAGTCAAAAACAAACATGCAGTCAAACAACACAGTAGATCAGTGGGCAAATCTTTATCCCACAGAAGACAACTCTTCATCATGTAAGATCAAATACCTACTAACCAAAATTCAAGTGTAAAAGACCAGCGGTGGTATCTAAGTGGATATTGGAGCTTTGTTCTACGATTCCTGACCGAACAAAAACTGATCATTTGGATTGTACATTAGATTTTAATGAGACAGATTTTGGTGGCAGCAATATGGAATTCGCAAGTCTGAACAGGTAGGATGAGATGGTCAATCTGGAGTCATTCAGGCATCCTGTATATTTTTTATATTAGTGAACTCATCCTATGCATTTTCTTTTACGAATTTAGTCTGCTGCTGTCAAGTACAAACAGAATCCATCTATGTAGGAATTTATGATGTGTTGCTTGTCAGTCAAATATAGTCTACTGTCGGCAACAGCTATATTGGCTACATTAAACTGACGAATTGACAAACAGATGAGACCCATCAGATGCTTCAAAAGTACCTGCGGCAAAGTAGGTCTAGGCAACGGTTGATGGTCTTCCGGCAAAGTCGGCGGAGGCGATGGCGGATGGTCTTCTGGCGAAGTCGACGGAGACGACGGCGGCGAAGTCAATGGAGACGGCTGCGAAATCGACGGATACAGTATATTACAGAGATATGTAGTAAGAACATGAAATTTCTTGGTTCAAGCCACCATATTCAGGCATATGTAGTCAGAACATGAAATTTGTTGGTTCAATCCTTGGCTAGTAACAACAATTTTTCAGAAAAAATAAACTTAAACAGGGGCTTGTATTGCTGATTAGCTGAAACATAATGCAAATTACATAAAGAAACAGACAAAGTAGTTGCTTTAAAGACACCAGTGCAATAAACTCAAGCTTATGTAAACCCACTGGTACGCTGAACTTTCTTTACATGGAATTGGACATTAAGTTACACGTTTTATATTCAACTAAAAAGCAACCAGCTTATATTGAATAAGCCAACAGCAACCTGTAAAGACTAAAATTCCCAGCTGCCTATTAACCAAAATTATCATGTATAAGCTGTCTCTATGCTATACAGTGGTTAGATCTGGAAGCTAATGCAATCAGCAAACTATTTACTTGCAATTTTGCACTACCTTGTCCACCCCAAGTTCCCTAGTAGAAAATAACGAACAGTATAGATATACAAATTACAATTAGCACAAATAGATTCTCAACTATATATATTGCTAATCACCCTTCATAATTTTAAGTCTTTACAGTTCATGTGTGTATCAGTATCATATGAAAATAGATCAAACAATACCCTGTGCACTTCAACCATAACAGAAACAAAAATTTCTGAAATACATATGCCACCTGATACCTGTCTATGTGTTTACTGGACATTCTACTGCGAATTATCACATATCAGTCGGCATCAACAAGGCAATTATGTCACATAGGTAACTACTAACTACATTTTGCTAGATGGTATTAGGCTACCAGCACACAAGTCAGCAGCAGCACCAGTAGCAGACGGGATTCATGCATGGTCCCTGATCTATCGATTCACACTGAAGCAGTAGGAGCAGCCACCTAGAGGATCTGAGCTGAATCACCATAACAGTAGGACCAGCTACCGAGAGGATCAGACCTGAACTCAACCAGAGCGCACGGGCACGAGCAGGACCAGCAAGGCCACGCACGGGCGCGCGAGCGACAGCAACGTCCGCGCACGTGAACGGCGGCAGCGGCCGCGCACGGGCGCGCGAGCAACAACAGTGGCCGCACACGGGCTCATGAACGGGGGCAGCGGCCGTGCACGGGCGCGAGCGAGCGGCGGCAGCAGCAGCAGAGACACGCACGGGCGCGCGAGCAACAACAGTGGCCGCGCACGGGCTCGCCAGCGAGACAGGAGACATAAAAATAACTCAAACAGGGGGATACATACCTCTGGTGTAGCCGCCGCAGGCAACATTGGAGTGCTCGATGGATGTTCTTGTACCTCCGGCGAACTCGGCGCTTCTTCCTCCGGCGAACTCGGCGGCGACATTGGATGTTTCGTCGAAAATTGACCTGATGGAGATTCCAGCCGATGTCCCTTCCTTCTTATAGCAGACAACAACAATCCGGGTCAGGCTGCAATTTCGATCCAAATCAGACACGGGTCGGTCTCGCGCACGAGCACGGCGCACAGAGAGACGACCATGGCCGCCCGATTCCCGAGCGCCGCCGGCCACGGTGGCCGCCCGTGTCCGCCCGATGCACGAGCGCCGCCGGCCAAGGACCCGCCGGCGTCCAGACCCCCTCCACGTCATCGCCATCTCGCCGGCGACCTGCTCCAAGTCTGGCCGCCCGTGGCCGCCCGATGCCCAAGCGCCGCCGGCCAAGGACACGCCGGCTTCCAGACCCCCTCCACGCCATCCCCATCTCGCCGGAGACCTGCACCAAGTCCCATCCAGCGCCCGCGCCACCCTTCGGCCCCCGCCCCGCAGCTCTGCAGCCCAAGCGCTTCAACCGCCTCGAGTCCGAAGCAGAGGAGAGGAGCTCCCTGCGACGAGCCTCTCCAGCGCCGGAAAACCAGCAGGCCGACCCCGCCTCCTTCTCGCTTCCCTTCTTGACGCCGGCGGCAAGATGCGGCCCGTGCCCGGTGGAGGACGCAAATGGATAAGCGGTGCTGGTGCCCGGGGGTGTTTTTGCAAAAACGAATCGTTTTTTCTCAGATACCCACTTAAAATAGGACTGCGGGTTGAATTCCAAAAAACAAAGGGGCTTTTCTGCAAAAACGCTGACGACGTACGACCAGAAACGATAGACGCTTTATTATTACTAGCAAAAGAGCCTGTGCGTTGCAACGGGAGAGAAAACATAACACACGCTCTTAACCCAACAACCATCACTCAAGGCCACAACAGGTCCATCTCCTTTATTTTAGCGAGGCATCATATTTGTGTTGCCGCTTATCCTCCTTCTCACCCTCGCCGCCGGTACGAAAGAAAAACGGACCGTGCACTATAAATTATAAGTTTGCTTTCAAAACAATATTTAAAAAATATTTAACAGGTAAAATTAACATCATATTCAGATTTCACACATTTTTCTAATCAAATTTCATATATAACATGTTAAAATCGGAGTTATGGTTTAAAAGATACGGATAATTTAGAAAATCATTTGTTTGACTTAAATATCTTTCAAAATAATATTTAAAAATACTTAACAGGTAAAAATAATCTCATATTCATATTCTACATATTTTTCTAATCAAATTTCATATATAACATGTTCAAATCGGAGTTACGGTTTAAAAGATATGGATGATTTAGAAAAACATTTATTTGACTTAAATATGATCCGCGGATGAATTACGTAAAAGATCAGGGGGGTTTTCGAAAAATGTAAAATAACGGTTCGGGTATGACTTAAATCCGGACTGTGGGTTGATTTCAAGAAAACACAGGGGCTTTTGTGTAAAATACGAAAAAACGATTCGTTTTTACTTAAAACAGGACTGCGAGTTGAATTCTCTGAAATAGAGTGACTTTTCTGAAAAATGCCATGACGGACGACCAGAAACCCAATTTGCTTTATTATTAGGTAAAGATATATATATATATATAGGTAGAGATTAGGGAAGTCAGATAAGTATTTGGGCCTCCCCACCATGGTAGGGGTGGATAGGAGTGACTGCTTTCAACATTTGGTTGACAGAGTCTGTCAGAGATTAAAGGGATGGAAAGAGAAAATGCTCTCTATGCAAGGTAAAGAAATCTTGGTGAAGTCTGTTGCTCAAGCAATTCCATCTTATGCCATGTCTGTTTTTAAACTGCCTAAAGGAATTTGCAAGTCAATTACTGATGAGATAGCAGGTTTTTGGTGGGGAGACGGAGAAGAAAAGAAAAGGATGCATTGGTTTGCGTGGTGGAAAATGTGTGTGCCAAAGAAGAAGGGTGGCATGGGGTTTAGGGACCTTCACATCTTTAATCTTGCTATGTTAGCAAAGCAGTGTTGGCGACTTCTCCAAAACCCTGACTCATTGTGTGCGCAAGTTTTGAGTGCTAAGTACTATCCTAATGGAGACATACTAAGAGCTGGACAAAAGAAGGGTTCTTCTTATACTTGGCAAAGTATAGTTGCAGGAATTCAGACCTTCAAAAGAGGATGTATATGGAGGGTTGGCTCAGGATCGAATATAAATATTTGGGAAGATCCCTGGATTCCATCTAGTGAGTCAAGGAAAATTATTACTCCTAGAAGCGGGACAATGTTGAGCAAGGTACAAGAGTTAATTGATCTCCACTCGGGACAGTGGGATGAGGTGCTACTTCGGTCAGTTTTTTCAATAATTGATGTTAACAGAATTTTGCAAATCCCATTACATACCGAAGCTATGGAGGATTTTGTGGCGTAGAACTTTACAAGGTCGGGGACCTTCTCTGTTCGTTCGGCCTATCATGTACAGTTTGATCACCAGTTCGGTCGCCAGTTTGTCAATTCGGACTGTCCTGAAAGTGCTCATATGAACTTGTGCTGGAAAGATTTATGGCAATTACGGCTGCCTGGGAAAATCAAACATTTCGGATGGAAGGTCCTCAAGGGAGTCCTACCCTGCTTGGGTGTACTGGCAGGGAGGCATATCCCTCTTATCCCCCAATGCCCACTGTGTAAAATTGGGCATGAAGACATCCAACACTATCTACTTACATGCTCGAGGGCAACAGATGTTTGGGCAGAGCTTGGTCTGTTGGAAACTATTCAAAATTCTGTGGTGCAAGACCGGTCTGGCTCGGTTAATTTGGAGATCCTCCTCCAGACTCGGCATTTAGTACATGAATTATCAGCTGCTGAGTTGTTCGTGGTGGCCATGTGGTATATTTGGTGGCAGAGACGACAACACACAAAAGGAGAGGCAATTCACAGTCCAAAGCGAACGGCCATGTCCATTCGGGTGCTGGCTACAAACTTCATTTGAGCTTATACGCCAAATCAGCCTACCCGTAAGGTAGATCATACATGGAAGAAGCCATCCGAAGGGATGATAAATGTGAACGTTGACGCCTCCTTTCACTCTGAAAACCTAGCAGGAGCGAACGGTGCAGTGGTGCGCGATTTTCATGGAGATTTCTTAGCTGCGGCAACCTGGGTACTTCCTCATGTGTCAAGTGTTCTTTCTGCTGAGTTGAAGAACATCCAGCATGGACTAGTTCTGGCAGCAAACATTGGATGCACAAAAGTTGTCATCGAGTCTGATAGCATGGATGCGGTGGAAGCACTAAACAACCCTGAAACATACCTTGGTCCTGATGTATCGATCATATCTGAGTGCACTCAGTTGGCGATGGATTTTACTAGCGTCAGTTATGTTCATTGTAGCAGAGAGGCCAACCACGTAGCTGATTGCTTAGCTAGACATTCTTTTAGTTTGAACTCTTCTGAATTCTGGGATTCTGATACGCCCGACTTTATTCTTCCAAAAATTGTAAACGACATGGCTATTATTTGAGGAATAAAGTTGGTTTTGATCAAAAAAAGGTAGAGATTAGGGAAAGAAATGATAGAAGTCAACTGGCACCCCCTGGTACAAAATATAAAAGGAGCAGCAATGGCAGCGACAGACGGATCCAAGAATAACTAGAACAGGCGGAGCTCACTCTGCCGGTTGTAAGCAGAGAGCTCATTCTCTCTCGATACACAAGTAAAAGAACAACTAGCAGGAGTATGGTGTTACACCTTGTCGGTAGCCCAAACCTGGGTAAATTACCTCACTATGATATCGGAAGGTTTCCAGATCGGGGAGGTCCTCGGGGACTTTGAATTCGTCGGGTCCGAGACTTACATCCTCCTCCGATTCGGGCATGTAGTTACTGTCGTCGGGATCATCAGGATCCTCCATCCCCGCGGCGCCGTCGACCTGATCAGGTTCGGCATTACTGCCATTGTCCTGGTCCTCGGCGCCGTCCGGGGTGGTGTGGTCATTCGAGGCGTCGTCGTTAGTGTTGTTGTTGCTGGTGTTCCCGTCCTTGGCGCGTTTGGAGTTCTTCTTGCTTCGTCGACGTTTGGGATGATCTTTTTTCTCCTCCTCGTCATCGCCCTTGGGGGTATCCACCATGTAGACGTCATAAGTGGAGGTTGCCATCCAGTTGCCAGTCCTAAATGGCCTGGCGCCAGGCAGATCGCCGACATCTTTATCCATGTCGGTTGCCTCTTCGGAGGCATAGTCCAGTACGTTGGTTAAATCTTCGACAGTAGCGACTAGGTGGGTGGTGGGTGGGACGTAAATTTCCTTGTCATCGGCTTTACATCCGATCTGGTCGTAAACCGAAGATGAGATCGCAAGGTTCTGAATTCGGCCCAACATCTCGTTCAAACTCGAGAGGTCCGTCGGGCTCATTGCTTGGGAGTAGGCGGGGCTGACCAGTAATATCCTCGACGGGGCGCTTGACACAGTCTCGGAGCTTTGATCGGCCAGAGCCAAAGCCTTGTCTGGCGATGCAGTGACCGGATCCGAACTCAAGGTCGGGTCCGAAGTGAGACTTGATTCGGGGTTCGGATCAGAGGTCGGGTCCGGGGTTAAAGCCACGGCGTCTGCGGGGTTCTCAAGTCGATCTGGCCTCCAGCCAGAGAGGGCGAGATCGCCGCGTGAATCGGCTGTGTACTCCAGGCTTCCAAATCTGATGATCTGTTCCGGGGCAAAGTTCTCAACACGGCCGAGGTGGCCGGTTGAGTCGGCGTGGAGGACGACACTGCCGAATGCGAAAAGCTGGCCGGGGACGAAGGTGTCACCGCAGCCGATGTCACTGTTGATCTGAAGGCGAGCCATCAATCCGGTTTGACCACATGGTGGGACCTGTATGGGCCACCAATGTCGGTGCTAAAACCGGGTGATCTCAGGTAGGGGGTCCCGAGCTGTGGGTCTGAGAACGATGGTAATAGTAGACGAAGGGAGACAATATTTACCCAGGTTCGGGCCCTCTCAAAGAGGTAAACCCTACGTCCTTCTTTGATTGTATTGATGTGATTGGGTACAGAGTACAAGATGATCTACCTCGAGATCGTATGATTGTGTTCTAAACCCTAAGACTGGTAATTGTTCTTGTTCTAAAGAATAAACCCCTCGGCTTATATATGCACCGGGGGTACCTAGGTCATACACATGGTCGGTTATCAACATGTCGGCTACAGAATAATACTTGAAGTACACGCCAAGTCTACACAGGTTTCCATCTTAATTACGCCTAGGTTCGTAGTCGTGATAGTCCTTCCTTCTAGTGATCGGCAGGCCATGAGCCAGGGCCATGGACTGTGGGTCGTTCTGGTTAGTACCCCTTAATCCAGGACACCGTCGGCCACACCCGGCTAACACCACACCACAACACATTCGCTCCACATCCTCCTCCCTTGCACCACATCCGCCATGACCGCAAGATCGAGCGCTTTGTGAGAGAGCCTATCGGTGGAGCAGAAGCATGAGGTGGCTGCCCTTGCGACTGCCTGGCAGACCCACTGCGCCTAGCGGATTGAGCACGACATGCTGGCCAGCTCGTCCGAGGTCTCCGACGACGACCCCACGATGGAGATGGGCTCCGACGACGACACCGCGCCGGAACCCGTGTCTGTGCATGCTGACTTGACCATGGAGCAGGCGCAGGCGCACTTCGACGCCGCCATGGCGGAGGAGGAGCAGCCTGTGTCACCACCTATGTCGGCGTTCCGGTGGGCGTAGGAGGAACAACGGTACAAGTTGTTCCTCCTCGAGCAGCATCGGCTGGCGGAGGGCCAAATATACGGCGAGCATGTGAGCAAGGAGGCCATGGCGGCGAACGCCAACTTCGTAGCCGAGCAGCAAGCTCTCTACGAGGCTGCCCGCGCTCAAGCCGCCGCTCGTAACGTTGGCTGCGCAGGCCATCGCGGACCAGAACGCCGCCAGCTACGCATCCTACGCGTCGCCAAACGTTGTTTGGCCGTGCCAATGGGACGACGAGAGTGCCGGCCCCTCCATTTCTATCATGGACCTCATGTCGACCGGCGACAGACAGGTCACGGACTCCGCCGAAGATGAGTAGGGCATGGGAGGCGACAGGGCATTGTGTGCCAAGTGGGCTGGTCCGTCTCCCATGTTCTACTCTTCCTCACAGGTGACCGCACCTTCACTTCACGGGTCTTATCCCCGCCGCTCATGTAGACAGCAGATGGAGAAGGCGGTCGCCGAAAGGGAACAAGAAGGACTTGGACGACGGGCGCCGCCGTAGGCTAGGTTTAGGTCTAGTCCTCCCTTTTTTTTAATGAAAACTGGCTGAAATGTAATGAATGTGCCCCGGTTTGCATGTAATTCGTCTGGTTTCTTTAAACTTGTTTTGAAATGTATGCGGATAGCATTGAATGGCCGTCTCCCGCAACTGTGTCCGCAGACTGTCACCTGTTCGCGGACAGATGCTGTATCCGGTTTTGTTGGAGATGCCCTTACATGTTTGGTGATATCTTTTATCACCGCCCTATCAGTGGCTAGTATGATGGGACTGACCGGCGTAGCTGGGGTCAAAATCTGTTGTGCCATTAGTACGTTTTCTGTGGCGTACATAATAGGAGTACATTGGAGGTGATCATAAAGGTGACCTGGTTTTTGCTACCGCTGGACATCTGAACCAAGTGAGTCAAGCTATGCATGCTGAGGCACTTGCGGTCAAGAAGGCGCTGTTGTTGGCCGAGCAGAGGGGGATTGGAAGGATCATTGTGGCAACTGATTGCAAAAATCTGATCACGGCTATGACGTCCAATGTCTTTGACAGTTCACTACTGCAGGCGACCGCTAATGCGACACATGAATCAGAGACCCCGCGACCAAACTGCGTGTGATGCATGAATCGCAAACGGTGTCATAAAAAAACCGTTGCCAATAAGATGAACTGTTTGCGATGCAGGAGACATCAAAATGATTCAGGTTAGAGACGTGTGTGCGATACGTGGCATACAGTTGATTCATACGAACTATTTGCGATAAGGCAGAACAACAAACACGGTCAGCCAATTCGTGGTGTGTGTGATACACGGCATAAAGTTCACTCGGATGAACTGTTTGTGATTACCCAACACAACAGAAACGGTCAGGCAGATCAAGGTGTATGCGATATAAGGCATGCGGTTCACTCGGATGAACTGTTTGTGATTACCCAACACAACAGAAACGGTTCAACTTAACAAGATGTGTGTGATACGCGGCAAACAGGTCAGTAATTGATGACCCACAAGTATAGGGGATCAATCGTAGTCCTTTCGATAAGTAAGAGTGTCGAACCCAACGAGGAGCAGAAGGAAATGACAAGCGGTTTTCAGCAAGGTATTCTCTGCATGTACTGAAAGTAGCGGTAACAGATAGTTTTGATAGCAAGATAATTCGTAACAAGTAACAAGTAACAAGTGTAATAAAGTGCAGCAAGGTGGCCCAATCCCTTTTATAGCAAAGGACAAGCCGGAACGAACTCGTATAATAAGCAAAGCGTTCTCGAGGACACATGGGACTTTCATCTAGTCACTTTCATCATGTTTGTTTGATTCACGTTCGCTACTTTGATAATTTGATATGTGGGTGGACCGGTGCTTGGGTGTTGTTCTTGCTTGAACAAGCCTCCCACTTATGATTACCCCCTCTCGCAAGCATCCGCAACTACGAAAGAAGAATTAAGATAACTCTAACCATAGCATGAAACGTATGGATCCAAATCAGCCCCTTACGGAATAGCGCATAAACTAGGGTTTAAGCTTCTGTCACTCTAGCAACCCATCATCTAATTACTACTCCACAATGTCTTCCCTTAGGCCCAAAGATGGTGAAGTGTCATGTAGTCGACGTTCACACGACACCACTAAAGGAAGCAACAACATACATATCATCAAAATATCAAACGAATACCAAATTCACATGATTACTTATGACAAGACTTCTCCCATGTCCTCAAGAACAAAAGTAACTACTCACAAATCATGTTCATGTTCAAGATTAGAGGGGTATTGAATAGTATTAAGGATTTGAACATATAACCTTCCACCAAATAAACCAACTAGCATCAACTACAAGATGCAATCAACACTACTAGCAACCCACAGGTACCAATCTGAGGTTTTGAGACAAAGATTGAATACAAGAGATAAACTAGGGTTTGAGATGAGATGGTGCTGGTGAAGATGTTGATGAAGATTGGTCCTCCCACGATGAGAGGATCGTTGGTGATGTTGATGGCTTCGATTTCCCCCTCCCGGAGGGAAGTATCCCCGGCGGAATCGCTCCGCCGGAGAGCAAAATAGCTCCTGCCCAGGTTCCGCCTCCAGACGGCGGCGCTTCGTCCCGAAAGCCTTCTCTTGATTTTTTTCTAGGGCAAATGGCTTCATATAGCAGAAGGAGGGGGGCAGACGCCAGCTGTGGGCCCCACAAGGCACTAGGGCGCGCCAGGGAGGGGGGAGCCCTACTGCCTTGTGGGCAGCTGGTGGGTCCCCTCTGTTATCTCTTTTCTCCAGTATTTTTTATATATTCAATAAAAAATCTCCGTGAAATTTCAGGTCAATTGGAGCTCTGTAGAATAGGTATCTCTGATATGACTATTTCAGGTCCAGAATTCCAGCTGCCGGCATTCTCCCTCTTCATGTAAATCTTGCAAATTAAGAGAGAAAAGGCATAAGAATTGTACCATAAAGTGAAATAATGATCAAAAACATAATAAATAACAGTAGGAAATCATGATGTAAATTGGACGTATCAACTCCCTCAAGCTTAGACTTTGCTTGCCCTCAAGCGAAAAGTCGAAATCGATAATCATGACCACATGTTTAGAGAGAGAGACGTCGATAAAAATAAAATACGGACATGGAGCATCATGATCTTTATTATAACAACAATATATCATCATAAAACTTCTCATGAAAAAGTGACAATTCATCCACAAGTTAAAGTATGAACCATAAACCAAATTGAAAACTAACAAACTATGATCTCAGTCACTGAAGCAATTGCAATTCATCATATTATCAGAAAGAGTCTATGTAAGAGCTTTGTTTAGCAAGTTCACATACTCAACTATCATTTAGTCTTCTATGATTGCTGACACTCACGGCATACTTATGGAGCAAAAGTTTCAGCCGGACACATAGAAAGATAGGGGCTTATAATTTCGCCTCCCAACGTTTTTACCTCAAGGGTAATGTCAACAATAATAACTCATCATCACCTACATTCAACTGGATATATATGCATGGATCAATCCCCACCACATGATGTTTGCCAAAAGAAAAAAAGAAAAACGAAATAGAGAAGAATACTATTGACTCTTGCATGAAAGTAAATACATAAAGTAAAAGATAGGCCCTTCGCAGAGAGAAGCAGAGGTTGTCATGCACTTTTGTTTTTGGATGTGCAAGCTCTTAATGTAAAGGAACGTCACTTTATATTGCCCCTTGTGATAGCGACCTTTATTATGCAGTTTGTCGCTTTTATTGCTCCACCATCACAAGATCGTACAAAGCTTATTTTCCCTTACAATAAAAGTTTATACATATTTAGGAGCAATTTTTATTGCTTTGCACCGATGACAACTTACTTGAAGGATCTTATTCAATCCATAGGTAGATATAGTGGACTCTCATGACATGAAACTGGGTTTAAGGGTTTTTGGATGCACACGTAGTATCTCTACTTGGTGCGGATTTTTGGCTAGCAAATATAGGGAGTAAACACCACATGTTAGAGGATCCAAAACAATATAACTTCTATGTGAATATAAGCAAACATAACCCATTACGTTGTCTTCCTTGTCCAACGTCAACTAATTGTCATAGAATATTTGATGGGGGCTCACAATCATAAAAGATGTCCAAGATAGTATATTTATATGTGAGACCTCTCTTCCTTTATTACTTTTTCATGAATTGCTACAATGACCAATGCTATGTTTGTCAACTTCCAACAAGTTTTATCAATTATACTTCTTTTATGTGAAGTCATCACTCCCCATGGGATTAGCATATGATCTTATTTTTTATTATTTATTTATTTCTAAGATTGGATCATCAAAAGAAAAACACTCAACTCAAACTAATCTTTATTATATAACTTTCACACACGATTACATAGATAGATAGATCTCAAAGCATGCACTCGAAACTAAATCATACTAAAACTTTATTCCTCTAAATCACGAAATAACTAAGGATTGAACTAAGATAGATAATGATGATGAGAAAGTGATGGTGATACGATACCGGGGCGCCTCCCCCAAGCTTGGCACAAGCCAAGGGGAGTGCCCATACCCATGTACTCAAGTCTCCTTCTTCGGTGATGGTGGTGATGAAGTGGTGGGCTTGTCCTCCGCCTTCCACTTGAGGACACGGATTTCTTCTTTTAATTTGTCATTTTCTCTTTCGAGATCCCAAATTTTGCGACGTAGTTTATCCGAATCTTCCTGCACATGACGAAAAGGGGTGAATTGAACTTTAGGAACCTTCGCTGTGTCAGGTAAGCTGGACCTCTTGAATTTGATGTGCATATCTCCCGGTTGAGGCAATGGGGGATCCTCATCCTCTTCGGTGGAATGACCTTGCCTTTCCCTCAAATCAGCATCTTCCTCTTCATCAGAGGTCCAACCATAGGGATCAGTGTCCCCATAGACTCTAGGGTTTGCGACAATATGAGAGGCATAGCTTTCCCCATCCGAGTCTTGAGATGACATGGCGCTCGACCCCATGAGTCTGGCAGAAAACAACACGAAGCAAGAACAGAGGAGAAACTTGCGATACGGTGGTCAAAACATATGAGAGTATATATAAAGAATTTTTATCTTGCAAAACAAGCATACAGGAAGAAAACGGAGTCGGGAAGGCACACGTGGGGCCCACAAGGCACCACGGCGCGCCCCAGGGGGGTCGCGCCGGGGTCGTGCCCTTCTGCCTTGTGGGCGACACGTGGGTCCCCTTGGCTGTTTCTTATTTTTGTAATTTTTCTAATATTCCAAAACTGACAGAAATAATTTTTATGGAATTTTTGGAGTCGGTTTACTTACCGTATCACATACCAACCCCTTTTCAGGGTTCTGGAGCGTTCCGGAAGGACTCTTTGATGTGCTCTTCCGGTGTAATTGTTTCAATAATATTAGTTTCAACATTAATGGGAGTATCTGAAATATAGTGCTTAATTATTTGCCCATTCACCACTGTCGGATTATTGCCTTCGGAGTTGTTTATTTTGATGGCTCCGGAGCGATAGACTTCTTCGATGATATACGGTCCTTCCCATTTAGAGAGAAGTTTTCCCGCAAAGAATCTCAAACGAGAATTGTATAATAGAACATGATCACCTACTTTGAATTCCTGTTTTTGAATTCTTTTGTCATGCCACCTTTTAACTTTTTCTTTAAACAACTTAGCATTATCATAGGCTTGGGTTCTCCATTCATCTAAGGAGCTAATATCAAATAACCTCTTCTCACCGGCAAGTTTAAAATCATAATTAAGTTCTTTAATTGCCCAATAAGATTTATGTTTTAATTCATGAGGTAAATGACATGCTTTTCCATAAACCATTCATACCAATAGGATTTTTATATGCAGTTATGTAAGCCCATAATGCATCATCAAGTTTCTTAGACCAATTCTTTCTGGATCTATTAACGGTCTTTTGCAAAATCAATTTTATTTCCCTATTAGTTAATTCAACTTGACCACTAGACTGAGGATGGTAAGGAGATGCAATTCTATGGTTAACATCATATTTAGCAAGCAACTTACGGAAAGCACCATGAATAAAATGTGAACCACCATCAGTCATTAAATATCTAGGGACTCCAAACCTCGGGAAAATGACTTCTTTAAGCATTTTAATAGAAGTGTTTTGATCAGCACTACTAGTTGGAATAGCTTCTACCCACTTAGTAACGTAGTCAACAGCAACTAAAATATGAGTATACCCATTGAATTTAGGAAAAGCTCCCATATAATCAAAACACCAAACATCAAATGGTTCAATAACAAGTGAATAATTCATAGGCATTTCCTGACGTCTACCAACATTACCAATTCTTTCACATTCATCACAAGAAAGGACAAACTTACGTGCATCCTTGAAAAGAGTAGGCCAATAAAAACCAGATTGTAATACCTTGTGTGCGGTTCGGTCCCCCGCATGATGTCCTCCATAGGCCTCGGAGTGACACTTACGTAGGATTTGTTCCTATTCATGCTCAGGTACACAACGTCTAATAATACCATCTACTCCTTCTTTATATAGATGTGGGTCATCCCAAAAGTAATGTCTTAAATCAAAGAAAAACTTTTTCTTTTGTTGATATGTAAAGCTAGGTGGTATGTATTTAGCAACAATGTAATTAGCATAGTCTGCATACCAAGGAGTATTACGAGAAGCATTTATCACAGCTAATTGTTCATCAGGAAAATCATCATTAATAGGAAGTGGGTCATCAAGAACATTTTTCATTCTAGACAAATTATCGGCTATGGGATTCTCAGCTCCCTTCCTATCAACAATATGCAAATCAAATTCTTGTAGCAGAAGAACCCATCTAATAAGTCTAGGCTTAGCATCTTTCTTTTCCATAAGGTATTTAATAGCAGCATGATCAGTGTGAACAGTAACCTTGGAATCAACAATATAAGATCTAAATTTATCACATGCAAACACAACTGCTAAAAATTCTTTCTCAGTAGTAGCATAATTTCTTTGAGCGTTGTCTAAAGTTTTACTAGCACAATGGATAACATTTAATTTCTTATCAACTCTTTGCCCTAGAACAGCACCAACAGCATAATCACTAGCATCACACATAATTTCAAAAGGTAGGTTCCAATCAGGTGGTTGAACAATAGGTGCAGAAATTAAGGCTTTCTTAAGTATTTCAAAGGCTTCTACACAATCATCATAAAAAACAAACGGAACAACTTTTTGCAAGAGATTGGTAAGAGGTCTAGAAATTTTAGAGAAGTCTTTTATAAACCTTCTATAGAAACCAGCATGACCAAGGAAACTTCTTATACCTTTGATATCTTTAGGACATGGAATTTTCTCAATAGCATCAACCTTAGCTTTATCAACTTCAATACCTCTTTCAGAAATTTTATACCCAAGGACTATACCTTCATTAACCATAAAGTGGCACTTCTCCCAATTCAAGACAAGATTAGTTTCTTCACATCTCTGCAAAACTCGCTCAAGGTTGCTTAAGCAATCATCAAAAGAAGTTCCGTAAATGGAGAAATCATCCATGAAAACCTCAACAATCTTTTCACAAAAGTCAGAGAATATAGCAGTCATACATCTTTGAAAGGTAGCGGGTGCATTACATAAACCAAAAGGCATACGACGATAAACATAAGTTCTAAAAGGACAAGTAAAGGTGGTTTTCTCTTGATCTTCAGGTGATACAGGTATTTGAGAGAAACCAGAATAACCATCTAGGAAACAAAAGTGTGTATGCTTAGACAATCTTTCTAACATTTGATCAATAAAAGGCAAGGGGTTATGATATTTTCTAGTAGCTTTATTTAATTTCCTGAAGTCAATTACCATCCTATAACCCGTTACAATTCTTTGTGGGATGAGTTCATTTTTATCATTAGGAACAACGGTAATACCTCCCTTTTTAGGAACACAATGAACAGGGCTTACCCATCTACTATCAGCTATGGGATAAATTATACCTGCTTCCAGAAGCTTTAATATTTCAGTTCTTACCACATCCTTCGTTTTAGGGTTCAGCCTTCTTTGATGATCAACAACGGGTTTAGCATCTGGCACCATATGAATTTTATGCTGACATAAAGTGGGACTAATGCCCTTAAGATCATCAAGAGTATATCCAATAGCGGCACGGTGCTTCCTCAGAGTTTTAAGTAATCTCTTTTCTTCATGCTCTGAAAGGTTAGCACTAATAATAACAGGATATATCTTCTTTTCATCAAGATAAGCATATTTAAGAGTATCAGGTAATTGCTTCAATTCAAACACAGGATTACCCTTGGGTGGAGGTGGACCTCCCAAGGTTTCAACAGGCAGATTATGTTTAAGGATAGGTGCTTGTTTAAAGAATAATTCATCTATTTCATTTCTTTCACTCATATGCATGTCATTCTCATGCTCAAGGAAATATTGTTCTAGTGGATCAGTAGGAGGCACAGCAATAGAAGCAAGACCAATAATTTCATCCTTAGTAGGCAATTCTTTATCATGAGGTTGTCTACGAAACTTAGAGAAATTAAACTCGTGAGACATCTCACCAAAATTAACACTAACAATTTCTTTAGTGCAATCAATCTTAGCATTAACCGTATTCAAGAAGGGTCTACCGAATATAATGGGACAAAAATCATCTTGTGGTGATCCAAGAACAAGAAAATCAGTAGGGTATTTGATCTTACCACACAAGACTTCAACATCTCTAACAATCCCAAGCGGTGAAATAGTGTCTCTATTTGCAAGCTTAATAGTAACATCAATATCTTCAATCTCAACAGGTGCAATATCATTCATGACTTCTTGATAGAGAGTAAACGGAATAGCACTCACACTAGCACCAATATCACATAAACCATGATAGCAATGATCTCCAATTTTAACAGAAATAACAGGCATGCCAACTACAGGCTTATTTTTATCTTTAGGGTCTGGCTTAGCAATTCTAGTTGCTTCATCACAGAAATATATGACATGTCCATCAATGTTATCAACCAAAAGATCTTTAACCATTGCAACACTAGATTAAACTTTAATTTGCTCAGAAGGTCTAGGTGCTCTAATTTTACTCTTATTGACTACAGTTGAAGCTTTAGCATGTTCCTTAATCCTAACAGGAAAAGGAGGTTTCTCAATATAAGCAGTAGGCACAACTGGATCAACATGGTAAACAATTGTTTCTTCTTTAATACTAACAGGTTCTTCTTTCAATTCAATAGGTGGATGATATTTAAACCATTTCTCCTTAGGGAGATCAACATGAGCAGCAAAAGATTCACAAAAGGTAGCTACTATCTCAGAGTCAAGTCCATATTTAGTACTAAACTTACGAAAAGCATCAGTTTCCGTAAAAGATTTAACACAATCAAACTCAAGATTTATACCTGACTCATTACCTTTGTCGATTTACCAATCCTCATAATTGCGTTTAATTCTTTCAAGAAGGTCCCATCTGGATTCAATAGTTTTCTTCATAAAGGAACCAGCAGAAGAAGTATCGAGCATGGATTGATCATTATGAGAAAGCCGAGTATAAAAGTTTTGAAGGATTATTTCTCTTGAGAGCTCATGATTGGGGCATGTATGCAACATATACTTAAGCCTCCCCCAAGCTTGAGCGATACTTTCTCCTTCACGAGGCCAAAAATTATATATATAATTCCGATCACGATGAACCAAATGCATAGGATAAAATTTCTGGTGGAATTCCAGCTTCAACCGGTTCCAGTCCCATGTATCAGTATCATCACATAGCCTATATCATGTCAATGCCTTTCCCTCCAAAGATAAAGGGAATACTTTCTTCTTAACTCCATCTCCAGATAAACCTGCAAGCTTAAACAATCCACAAATTTCATCCACATAGATCAAGTGCATATCAGGATGTACCGTTCCATCTCCTCCATAAGGATTAGCTAGCAATTTCTCTATCATACCCGAAGGAATTTCATAATAAATATTTTCAGTAGGTTCAATAGGTGGAGGAGCAACTCTTATTGCTTCCGGTCGAGGTGAAGATACCCCGAACAAGCCCCTCAAAGGATTACTTTTCATAGTGACAAGTGACAATAAATTTCAGCACGTAATATAAATGTTTCCTTACCAAATTCCACTCACCAAAGGCGCTTCACTCCCTGGCAACGGCGCCAAAAAAGAGTCTTGATGACCCACAAGTATAGGGGATCAATCATAGTCCTTTCGATAAGTAAGAGTGTCGAACCCAACGAGGAGCAGAAGGAAATGACAGGCGGTTTTCAGCAAGGTATTCTCTGCAAGTACTGAAAGTAGCGGTAACAGATAGTTTTGATAGCAAGATAATTCATAACAAGTAACAAGTAACAAGTGTAATAAAGTGCAGCAAGGTGGCCCAATCCCTTTTATAGCAAAGGACAAGCCGGAACGAACTCGTATAATAAGCAAAGCGTTCTCGAGGACACATGGGAATTTCATCTAGTCACTTTCATCATGTTTGTTTGATTCGCGTTCGCTACTTTGATAATTTGATATGTAGGTGGACCGGTGCTTGGGTGTTGTTCTTGCTTGAACAAGCCTCCCACTTATGATTACCCCCTCTCGCAAGCATCCGCAACTACGAAAGAAGAATTAAGATAACTCTAACCATAGCATGAAACGTATGGATCCAAATCAGCCCCTTACGGAATAGCGTATAAACTAGGGTTTAATCTTCTGTCACTCTAGCAACCCATCATCTAATTACTACTCCACAATGCCTTCCCTTAGGCCCAAAGATGGTGAAGTGTCATGTAGTCGACGTTCACACGACACCACTAAAGGAAGCAACAACATACATATCATCAAAATATTGAACGAATACCAAATTCACATAATTACTTATGACAAGACTTCTCCCATGTACTGGAGGATGGATCGATGCAGCTTCAAGCTCTCTCTTCCTCTCCTCTCCTCTCCTCTATCCCCTATAAATCTAGAGGCATGCATGCATAACTCATATCCTCCATCCGTCCAAGGACATAGCAGCAGCAGCTGGTGCTGCTTGTTCATCTCATATCATCTTATAAGAAACTGATGGCTGATGCGCCTGCCTTCTTCTCCTTCTTCTCCGTTAAGCCACTGCTCCATTCGTCTTCACCGGTGACCCGAAATGCTGGCCGGAGCGGTCGCAACCGTGGCTTCTTCCCCCCTTCACCGGGGATATGTCCCGAGCGGGAGCCTGCGTCTCATGAGCTGTGCCATGATTTTGACTTGCAGGTACTATTATATTGTTGTCGTACAAACGTTATATCGCAACAATTAGTATTGCTTAACCAGTCACGTTGCACAAGCACGTGAGATAATTCTTTTGTACATCCACTGTTCGGGTTTATTAATCTCACTGATATTTTGACTCAAATTTTAACCATAGCTTTTACTACCAAAACATAAGTGGTATTTTCACAAAAATAATACCACGAAACTTGCTGCAGATATGAATCTAACAGTATAACTTTTGTGACATATAGCTTATATTTTGTTAGTCAAATCCTAGAAGATGTGTACTTGATTCACAAATTATTGACATATTTTTGGAATGAGCACAATTTTTTTATATGCATACATCTTTGATTGTTAATTCTCATAATATGTTAACAAAATATAAACCTAATGTATCATAATAGTGTTTTATTGAAAAGACTAATTCTTGTAAGTATTATCGCCTGACCAACCTGAGTATTACTATTTTTTCATATATTAATAGTCAAAGATGGAGAAGTTTTGATGCATGTTTTTTTATAATATCATCTACTTACGAACTGAGATAATATATGATATCTATTGCACTTCTGTAAACTCTGTATTTTTTAAAAAAGAAGTTTGCTCTCTGTGCGACACCAGGAAAGCCTAACGAATGTTCAAGGGTTGTTGCATCAACATCCGAAGAGTAGACGAGCCATCTTGACCACTGTTGATCACCTCAAGCGCCTCTGCATCGACCACTATTTCCAAGACGAGATCGACAACGTCATGGACGCATGTGTGGATCTCATCCATAGTGATGATCTACTTTATGCAACCCTTTCATTGAGGCTAATGAGAGAAGCTGGATATTATGTTTCGGCAGGTAAGTAAAGTAAAATTTTAGTGTGTCATGTAAGATAAACACACAAATTTGGGAAGCTTCAGTGCGATTTGGTCTATGAAATAATTTTTATGTGATAAATTTGCTGTAAAAATAATCTTAGAGTAGCCAAGTCTAATATAAATTCAAGCGTTTCCTTGTGGAGCATATAAGCACCTCCCTTGGGACGTATGTTCGACCTATGCTAAGACCCCTTCACGACGTGGCAGACGATGTTCTTCGGAAGTTCACAAATGATAATGGTTATTTCAACCATGGGCTCACCAAAGACATTAGAGGGATGCTGAGCTTGCAAGACATGTCATACCTCAACATGGGAGAATCATCATTGTACAAGGCAAATGAATTCTCAAGCAAGCACCTTAGACTTGCAATTAAGTATTTGGAACCAAGCCTCGCAAGATATGTGAGGAGGTCACTAGACCATCCCTATCATGTGAGTCTGATGCAGTACAAGGCAAGGCATCATCTGAGCTACCTCCAGAACTTGCCCACTAGGAACACATCAATTGAGAATCTGGCACTTGCAGAGTTTCAGATTAAGAAATTGCAGCATCAGAGGGAAATGCAAGAGGTTAACAGGTATATTATATATATAAACATAATAAACTACTCTCCTTCCATGATTAATTTTGTCGAAGATGGTCAATATGTTCACTCTCTTGATAAGAGAGAAATGCTAGAACTCTTGGCCCAATTTTACTAATTAGTATTATTTTTTTATTGCTCATGTATTCACTCGATTAATAGAGTGGTGGTTTTCACTATGTGAAAACTTCCTTTTCACACAGATGGTGGATGGATCTGGGATTGTCTAAAGAAATACCGGCTGCAAGGGACCAAGTACTTAAATGGTACATATGGCCCATGACTGTCCTCGAAGGTTTCTCCTTCTCTAGATATCGAATTGAGATCACAAAGATCGTCTCCATGGTCTATATTGTGGATGACATCTTTGATCTTGTCGCCACACAAAATGAGCTCTCCCTCTTCAATGAGGCGATCAAGATGTGAGCATTGCATTGATGTTCCCATAATAATTAAGATTAATTTATTTTAGGGAAGCAATATAGTCATTACTTCATAAATAAATGATGTATTATATATATGTCCAACCGGATATTCAAACTTCTTTAAATTGACATATAATATATGCAGATGTGTTAAGATTAATTTGAAATAAACATTCTGTCATTATGAGAAATATCTTCATAGATTAATAGTTTTCTAATTATTTATTCTATGATCATACAAACAAGAAAAAACATTGCATATTAGAGATTGTTTATGCCCAAGATTGCATCTACTTTGCTAATGGAATAAAAAAACTCATGGATTAGTTAAGACATTTTACATGGTATAAAAGTATTGTCTTATAGAAATTTCACGCACAGATTGCAAATTTTGGCAGGTGGGATCCTGCTGCTGTTGATTCACTCCCGAGCTACATGATATCATGTTACAAGGCTCTTTACACTGTCACAAATGATGTAGCCGCCATGGTTAGAAAAGAGCATGGACTGAACCCTATCACTCATCTCAAGGAAGCTGTATGTCTACTGGACTGGTTCTTCATTTTTCTTTAATTTAATTTCCCTAAGGAGCTAAATATATTAACACTACCACCTCACATATTTGTGTGTAGTATATAATTTGTGAGTAATCTCTCCTACTTCAAAAATACTTAAGTTTTTGTGTTACGTCCCTTTATTTCATCTGCCCTCTCCCTCCTTACCCCACCTTCTCCATATCCGGGTTTGACGATTTTCCCGGTTGGTTTTCCTTGAAAAACATTTCAACTGCCCATGCCTTATTGGCTTACCAAATAAAATCATATTTTCTTTGGCAAGCCAATAACTACCGATTCAATTAGCAACTAAAGTCCATTTTAGATAAGTAATCACATTAACACTAAAATGGCAAGTAAATCACGGTGATTGTGTAGAAAATATGTGTGCCCCTGTTGCAATGCACGAGCAAGTAATTACCTTATTGTATTCACAAAGAGAACATATAATAAAATAACACTAGAAGCATTCATCTTACCTTCCTTCATTTTACTCTTACAGTGGGCAGCTTTGTTTGATGGATTCATGATCGAGGCGAAATGGTTATATACTAATCAGGCCCCTACATCAGAGGACTACCTAAGAAACGGTATCGTCACTTCAGGAGCACCACTAGTATTCCTGCATCTTTTCTTCTTGCTAGGGCATGATTTAAAAGAGGGCAACAATGACCACATCCTTCGGATCATCTCCTGCGCTGCAAAGATCATGAGGCTTTGGGACGACATGGGCAGTGCAAAGGTTATAACACACCAAGAACTTTATCACATAAGACTGCAGGATTAGCACTACCAATAATTGTACATGAATTAATTCAGTACATATCCATGTGGGTGCGCATCCACATCAACAATGACCAAATTAGGCATGATCTGACTTTTTTTTTCCTTCACCCCATGCAGGATGAATCACAAGAAGGGCTCGACGGATCTTACAAGGAGTTGTACCACAGAGAAAATCCTCATGGTGACGTGGAGAAGCACATGCTGGAGATGATCGCGAGTGAATGGCAGGATCTGAATAGGGAATGCTTCTCTGGGACAAATTCAACACTATCGCATACCTTCATCAGGGCGTCACTCAACTTTGCGAGGATGGTCCGCGTCATGTATGGCTATGATGACGAGCAGAGGCTCCCCATCCTTGAGAATTACACCAGGATGTTGCTCTTCTGAATCATGCATAGCACACACAAGTAGGTCGATAGTTGGTACAACCTTCTGTGCTGCAATGGGGTTTTGTGGCCTTGACATAAATAACAAATTTAGAAGGTAACATCTAGTCAAACATGAAACTGAACAGCCTAACCGTGGAACTAGGCTACTAACTCCACATGAACATGCAAAAGTTCTACAAAAGATAGTTGCATCACGCTACTGGATCTATGATAGTTGCGTGGAGCGGCTTATAGAATCTTTGCCATTTCATCTCATCCAATCTCGAGAACAGACGAGCGCCTCAATTGTCCTGATGCTCAGCGCACTATGGTGCTTCGGGATCACCGGCCCAGTGCTGCTGAATGCCGCTTCAGAGTGAACGGCAGACGCCGGCATGGCCAGGACGTCCCGTGCAATAGCTGCAAGCGTGGGGTACTTGGTGGCATGTTCCATCCACCATTTCAGAATGTCAAAATCATTCTCTCTTGGGACTAGGCCCTCCCCAAGGTAGTCATCAAGCTCTGAAGAGATCTGACTACTGACATGCTCATCCCAATCTTCCAATGAATCTTTATCATCTGCACTGCTGGAAACAACAGCGCCGTTCAGCTGATTCATAGGTTTGTAGTATTCACTGAAGAGTTCCTGGACCGTGTCGCGTATTTCAGATAAGTAGCTCGCTGAACCTGCGCCGTAAGCTCGTCGCAGACGGAATTCGATGAAGCTCATCTTGAATCTAGGGTCTAGAACAACAGGAATCGACAACCACACGTATGAGTTCTGCCAGTACTCATTGAATGCGTGCTGCAGCACCATGACCAACGTAGCAATTTCGACATTCTCATTTGATGCTTCCTCCTGTAGAACAGTCCTCACTTTCAAGACCTCGCCGAAGTATATATTCGATGTCGGAGGGCTAGGGCCAGAAATAACCTCGATGGCACAATAAAATGTCCTCAGAATCTTGCAAATAGACTCGGTAACCCTCATATCTTCCGGAGACAGCACTTCTTCAGCAGGATACAACTTCTTGAATTGCAGCAGAACTTCAAGCCTAAAATAAAATTTGTGCCACCACTTGGCATCTTCCAGTGGACACTTCAAGCTCATCTGTGAAATGGCCTCCAGAAGCTGCTGCCACAAAAAAGTCCATTACTGTGTCACCAATAAGGACAAGTATGTCTGATTGTCCTTCGGCGACAACATTGTTTATCATGTCGTCCAAGCAAGCGATGTTGCATAGCTTGCCCCTGATGGGAAGGCACCTCTTCTCCATTAGCATCGCCTTGAGCTTTGCGGTGTTCGCATCGTTCTTAATTTCACCAACTGAAGTCAAGCTCAAAATCTTGTGATCAAGATTCCAATCTCTGATTGCATCCCATATGACGTTGTATGGTCCGCTTTCAGAATCAGGAACACGAGCCTCCTTGCAGTGTATTGTCCTCTCCAGATTAGTAGGTGAGCACCAATACATGCCGAATTTTATTATTCTTCTGTGGATTCTCCAGTCTTCGTCGATGAAATGTGCTGTCAGACAGAGGTACTTTACCGTTGGCTCAGGTCCATCATCAGTCCAGATGCTTGCTGACCGAGAGGCACACCGGGAGGTAAGCGCAATTTTGTCCCTGAGAGACATCTTTTCCTTCTGAAATAGATCCAACAAATGTTCTTCCATATCGCTACGAGAGACAGTGTTAGCCACAGGGTTGAGGCTCTTGAAAATTCTTCCCATTTCTTCGTGCTCCACAATTGACAAGGGATAACCATGGAGTATGATCATTCTGGCCACATCTTGATAACATGATTCCTGACCAAACTTGCTGGCGCTCATATCATTTGCGATATTCATAGATGAGGTCTTCTGTTTCTTCAGGCTCGGAACCTCTGAATCGACCTGTGGCCTCTCCGCTGCTTCCGGTTTGGCCGGGCAGGTTTCCTGGTGCCGATGCAGACAGCTATCACCGTTGCAGCTGAACAGAAAGTGGCAGCTCAGGCACTCTGCAAACTGAACCTTGTCGTTCAGAAAGATGGGCTCAAATTCATCCCAGACCTTGGACTGAATCTGGTGCTCGTTTTTGAGTGATCTGTCAGCCCCATCGAGTTCTGCTGCCTCCACTTTCTTGTTGCCATCCTCCTCGTGCTGCTCATCAGAATGCTCCATAGCTGCCTGCATGATAAGAAGAAATAATCCATATCTGCAGTGGTCGAGTACAAGAAGAAACCACATTCGGTCTCCAAGAGGAGGCTCTGTCAGTACATTCCCAGACCTTGGACCGTTTGTGGTGCTCGTTTTTGAATGATCCGTCAGCTCCATCAAGTTCTGCCTCCAATTTCTTGCTGTCATCCCCCTCGTGTTGCTCATAAGGATGATGTTCCATGGCTGCATTGTAAGAAATTAATATTAATAGTCCATATCAGTTTCAGTCCAAGAAGAAACTGTTGTATTTGTATAACAACAAACTTTTTGATTTAATACCCAACCAAGAATATAAAAAGCATACTACTACTACTGAAGGACCAAAATAAATTCATACTGCTTGTTACCTGCTCGCTACATAGACATACTTCCGTCCCGCAAAAAAAAAAAAAAAAATACATAGACATAGTTCCAGATTCATTGTCCCCGTTCAAGTTCAAATCTAGATTATCGATGGAGCACGTATCAACATGTGCAACCTAACATTACCGCAATCCGAAGCATGACGCTGACCAGAACCGTTTCCCAATTAACACAAATGTATCTAGAATCTAGTAAGAATGGCACCCTTGTCTGTATAAACACTACTGAGGCACCGCAGGTGTTGTTGATCAGAATCAGGGGGGAATGCGGCACAAAAGAGCACCGGCTAACGAGCAAGGTCGAGAAGAGCAAAGCCACAGGGTGCTGACCTGAACCGATCGCCGACTCTCGGCGTGCGCTCTCGCCGGACAACCGCCGCTCCTCCTCCTCCTCGGCGTGCTCGCCGGGGGCGATGGCAACTGACAACCTTTCCCTCCCTCGTTCAGGCTCCCTCTTCCCACGATTCACAGAGAAGCAACAACTACTACCCTGAATGCGTGGAGTAGTGGGCTAGCCCGTAGAAAATGCCGCCGCGGCATAGAAACTGATTTTTCGGCTTTTTTTTCCCCTTTAAATATGGGTTTCTCTGGACGCCTCGTTATGATCAGTAAATGAATTTTTCACTAGTATCATTTTTTTTTTCTAAAAAATGACTGTAGATAATATGTTCCTTGGGGCCATTTTACATTCCGGTTTCTTTTTTTTTTGAAACGGAGGCAAAAGATTTGCCTCATATATTAATTTAGAAGAGGAAACAGAAACAGAAGCATAGTTTCGATGGTGTTACAACATGTCTCTAGATACAAAGGGCACTACTCTCCTGGCATGATTGCTCGCAACTTTTTTGCTCCCGCAGTGACCCATAGGGCCGCTTCCCTTTTTATAAGAGTGAACAGGACGGATGGCGGGGCAGACTTGTGACAGAAGACCCGTGCATTGCGTTCATTCCAGATGGTCCAAGAGGTTAACAATGCGAGAGAGGCCATCGCCTTCCTATTGGGAATGGAGTTAGCGGATATACGTGTCCACCACTCTTGTGCAGAAGGTAGCATTTGCCACTCATTGGTAACCATGTAGTCCAGTTGGAGCCATGCCTTCAGCATCTCCCAAATCCTGAGCGTGAATCGGCATTTGAAGAGGAGGTGATCGATCGTCTCCTGCTCGCGCTTGCAAAGAGGGCATAGACCACAGTTGGGCCAACCCCGCTTGGCCAGTCTGTCGGCAGTCCAAACCCTGTTTTGGGAGGCAAGCCAGGCAAATAATTTAACCTTTGGCGGCGCCCAAACCTTCCAGATCGTGTGCTCCATGGGTGACCGCAGCATGCCATGGAACTACGCCTTGTAGGCGGACTCAGCTGAGTAATGACCACTGTCAGTGAGCTTCCACATGATCTCATCCTCCATGTCGTGCTGAAGGTGGAAGCCACGAATGGATGACCAAAGCTCCAAGAATTCCCGAAAGTGCGCAACGGAGAAGTTTGCAGACATCTTGATCTTGGAAATCCACGCCTCGTCGCACAAAGCCTCCCTGATCTTGCACTTCTGCCTTGTGGAAGCAGCGTAGATGCGCGGGGCAATGTCTTTAGGTTTTCGGCTTTGCACCCATGGCGCGTCCCAAAAAGACGTGCGTGCACCATTGCCAACGGTGATGGTTGTGAAGGAGTAGAAGAGGTCGTAGTCCTTTTTGTCACAGGAGTTGCCCATCCCGACCCACATCTTTGATGGCTCCTTCCACTTGAACCATAACCAACGAAGCCTTAGGGCCCTTGAGAATTTTTCTGTGTTAAGCACGCCTAGGCCACCATACGCGAGAGGCCGACAAACCGAGTCCCAATTGACCTTGCACTTGGCGCCAGAAGTCTTGTCCGTACTCGACCAAAGGAAAGAGCGTTCCAGCTTGTTGAGGTTGTGGAGTGTGGTAGGCGGCACAATGAGCGATGTGATGAAGTATACCGCAAGGGAGGATAAAACCGACTTGACAAGAGCCGTACGCCCAATGGCGGTTATGTTCTGGCCATCCCACGTAATTAGCCTGGCCGCCGCCTTGTCCACAAGGAACTGAAAATCCTCCTTACGGAGTTTCCACACTGATAGCGGTAGCCCCAAATACTTGATTGGGAAAGCGGCTTGCGCAGCCGGAAGGTTCTGAGTGACATGTGGCAGATCCACGCCTCCACAGCGAATAGGGACGAACGAACTTTTCAGGAAGTTGGTGCGTAAGCCAGTCACATTGCCGAATAGGTGAAGGATGTTGGAGAGGTTGTCAATGTCGCGTTTGACGGGCGCCATGAAGACCGCCGCATCATCCGCATATAGAGAGGTACGAACCATCGGCCCGCGCCCACGGAGTTTATGGAACAATTTCTGCCTGGTGGCCACCTCTAGAATTCTTTGGAGCGGGTCGATGGCGATGACAAAGAGCAGGGGAGATATAGGGTCTCCCTGCCGAAGACCCTGTCCATGGATGATGGGCTTGCCGGCCACCCCGTTTAACAGGACACGCGATGACGAAGTGCACAGGAGGGCGGAAATCCAATCACGGAAGATGCTAGGGAATCCCCGCCGCTGAAGAAGATCAAGCAGGTACTCCCATCTAACCGAATCGAAGGCCTTGCGAATGTCAAGCTTAAAAAGCAGAGCCGGCGTTTTGCACTTGTGGAGCCGGCGTGCCAGACTCCGCACGTACATGAAGTTGTCATGGATGCTCCTGGTTTTTATAAAGGCGCTTTGGGCGTGCGAAACCAGAGTGTGCATGTGGCTGGCGAGCCTGATGGCCAGAACCTTGGCAATTATTTTCGCCACCGCATGAATAAGACTGATGGGGCGGTAGTCGGTGATTTCCTCCGCACCGTCCTTCTTCGGCAGGAGCACCACATTGGCGGAGTTAAGCCAGTGGAAGTTGGCGGTGCGAAGGCTGCCAAAGAGGTCGATAACCCGCATAAGATCGGCTTTAATAATGTCCCAACACTTCCGGAAGAACAGCCCGGTGAAACCGTCCGGGCCAGGCGCCTTGTCGCTTGGCATTTGGTTGATAGCATCGCGGACCTCGTTAGCAGAGAAGGGCACACCAAGGGAGGCCAAGTCATGAGAGCCCAGGTCCAACTCATCCCAATTAAAGTCATTTGCCCTAGTGCCCTCTCTGCTCAACACATTGGAGAAGTGAGAATGGATGATTTCCTCTTTGCGCTCATGGTCCGTGACCCAACCCTGGTTGTGCTTAATACGGTGGATGTGGTTTTTCCTGCGCCTCGCATTGACTCGCCGGTGAAAAAATTTAGTGTTCGCGTCCCCCTCCTTTAGATTGGCAATCCTTGCACATTGCTTTTTGCGCGCCCGCTCAAGCACCGCTAGACTGATAACCCTTCTTTTGAGCCTAGTTCGAAGGTCACTTTCCGCTTCAGACAACAGACGTTGCTCTTGTGCAGTGTCAAGGTGCAGAATGATCCAGAGTGCAGCATGGTGCTGGATTTTAGCGTTGGAGAAGAACTTCCGACTCCAGGCCGCAAGACATGCACCGGTGGTTTTTAGCTTGTGGTGGAGAACCTGACATGGTTCATAGTGATCAGTGGGCTCGCCCCAGGCATTCGAAACCACATCATTGAAACCAGGGAGGGAGGTCCAAAAGTTTTCGAATTTGAAAGACCTCGGCCTACGCAGCCCAACCGCGTCCGCGAGCAGTAGGGGGCAGTGATCGGAGAGCGAAGAGGAAAGAGCATGCAGGATGTGATTGCCAAAATGGACATTCCGGTTTCTGACTAACACACCACTTACCAGGGGATTTGGAATGACAGAAGAGCTGAACAAGGATGCTTGCATGAAATTTGATATCAACTCGTCTTAATTTTCTTATTTCGCGATGAAGAACATCCGAAACTTTGACTATGCACGCCTCAAAAACAATCTTCAGGCCTCCAGTGATTATTAAGCAAAGATAAATAAAAGATGGGATGTGCCAAAACACTATGTGCATATCATCATACATACAAATAACAGTTCGGTTCTCCCTAACGACTACATCGATCACACCGCTACATTTATGCATCCTTCCAGCTACAAAATTTTCTGCTGCTGCCCACCCTGACTTCCAGCTACAAAACATAATCCAGGCCCACCATTTATTCCACCCTTCCACCTTTATACCCCAAGGAACGTGTAATAGATGTACACAAACAAAAGAATAATTCCGCAAAAAAAGTGCAGCATTAGCCGCTCCCCAGTTTTGGTTTGTACCACTGCCCAGCCTGTACACTCCAAAGAAACAACACATTTACAGCTCAGATCAAAGTTCTCATTCTTGTCACCAGGGACTGCATGCTCTCCAGCTTGTCGGTCAGCTGCCTGATGTCCTCGGCGTGCTTCTCATCTTCCCCACTGGTTAGGGACGCGCACCTGGCCTTGGATTCTGAGATGTCGCTTTGTAGCGAAGCGATTGTCGCTTCCAGGGCCTCTTTCGACCCCGCATTGGTGGCTGCATGAAACACTGGAGTCCTTGGGGTCCTAGGGGTGCTTACGCTGCCAAAACTGTTCTGCCTGCTGAGCCTACTAGGCGTGAAAATATTGTCCATGCCTCCACTTCCTGCGGTAGCACAACTTTGTAAGACACTTGAAACCTCATTTCTTCTTAAGAAAAGCAGCAAGAAAAGAAAAACAAAGCCCAGGGCATGTAAAGTAATTCATTCCATACCTAGGTTCCTCAGCTGTTCTATGGTTCCCTGGCCAAGAGACTTGTCAAGTTTAAGCAGACGGAGAATTCCAGCAGTGATCCTCCCCATTGCATCGGCTTCGGATCTGCAAATCGTGGCAAGGTGCTCCAGCTCTTCTTTTTTTGCCACGGCCTCAATCTGCACATTCAAATGGATATAAATAGTTGAGGTAGTAACGGTACGAATTAACAACAGTTTTTGACAAAAATACTGAAAGAAGTGTTCTTACCGGTTCTTTAACTGAAAACTTTACGTTATCCATCATCCACTTGGCATCCCCAGTTTCATCTTCGCCAATGATCATGGTAGCTTCAACATCAACACCTTGGTCACCAATAGCACTTGTATTATTGAATCCACTGCCTGACTGACTATTAGTTAATTTTCCATTTCCAACGAGTTGATTTCTCAAGCGAGGTTTTATTGCCTGTAAACCTTCGATTCCAGCCTGCAGGTACCACCAAATATCTGCCAATTAGAATACAGAGAAGGAGGGCACCAAATTGAAATACAAAAGTACAGCAGTCATGGATATACCGTAAAACGCTCCACTGGAAATGCCTTCTTGTCCAACACCTTCTCTGCACCTCCCAAGTTAGGTCGGTCACTGCTTTTGCCTGACAAGTGCAGATTCCTGAACGTTGTATGCCAACATTTGTCTTCCCTACTAATAGGATCACCACTACGAGGGGAAGACCAATCTCCTACTTCTTCTGTCCCTTCAAGTGCGAACAACCAGTTTCTTAACTCAACTGACACGTCAAGATCATCTGGCACCCCCAGATCAAACTTCGAATTGCTATCATTGTCTTCAGATCTTCCTTCTGCAATATCAGGGGATAAGGGGATGAGAAACACTTTTCAAACAATGCAAGAAAAGAAGCAAAACAAGAAACGAAGATTTTTATCCACCATCTGAAATAAGGACTTGAACAATTATCCATGTATTGTTTCAGTAGTAATAGTAACAAAAGTAGAGCTTTTACAATCTAGAAAGTTGCAAATGCTTGCCTTCCTTGTCGGTGACGTGAGATGGTGTGAACAGTTTCCCGAGTGGACCAGAAGATAAATCCTTCAGGCCTCTCAAGAGGCCTTCCCCTGGACCACCATCAGGCCCTAGAATACCGAAACGATGCAGTAAAGACTCGGTATAACTCAGTCCACCTCCGAGACGGACACCAGATACCTTCGATGATACATTCAAGCTATGGCACTCCATATCCCTCATGTCATAAGGCATTACATGAGTGATGTTTATGTCAATGAATTGAGCATCTTTAGCATGGTGTTTGCTCCTATGGTCAACCCAAAACACCGCTCTCATCTTGGGATGCCCATTTTCACATACCGCAACGTTATGTTCACCCATCACGGCAGTGCCATTCTCATGGATTGTAGCACTTTCTCCTTCCAAACAGTTTACTGAGACAGTTCTCCACATCAAGTTAGTTGTGACTGCAAAGGCACCACCTAGAGTGCGATGAGAAACTTTCAGGTAGAGATCCTCTCCACCAAACTGAACCAAGGGCATATGTACATCTCCCACTGACAGATATTCCAAGAAATTGAGCTGGAGACTATTCATGGTTAAGCTCACTGCCGTATCACTGGGAAGTTTTTTCTGAAGATTGTCAACTGAAGGCTCACTATCTTTGCCAGACATGTTACCTTTGCTAACCTTTGAAATTCGTTCTCCAACCTTTCCAAAGTAGCCATAGAGGCCTAACACAAAAAACAACTGCTCAACCGAAGTGTTGGACATGAACTGTTGGAAAGCAACACCAATTCTCACAACCCCCTCTGGGGGTGGCAAATCACACAGAGGGCTACCATCTGCGGTAACCATAGCTGCCTCAAATCGAATGTCATCTAATTCAATACATTTCAACACATTTGGAGAGGGGTCCCTCACTACTCTCTGTCCATTTGAAGTACTAGAGGTTTCAAGCGAGAGGCTTAGATGAGAAGCTCTACTAACCCACTTCCTCTGGCTGGCATCAACAGGTTGATAATCCCAAAGAAGGAAGCAAGCTGGATCTTTGTCAAGGTTTAGCAGTGTACACTTTGCCGATGGTGACTCGCAGAAGTGTAGGTCCTCTACATGAAGTCTTGCTCCTGAAAATGATGACTGGGAGCAAGAGGTCTTAGTTCCACTGCACCTTGCAATTTCTTCAGCATCTAACGGAACAGATAGATCAAACTCTTTGAGAGTAAATGACAGGCTGTTAATTGAGGAATCGGCAAATGTGGCACTGTGATTGGGCACAACTCCATCAGCTAAGAATGAGGCAATTCTTAAGCAGGATTGTTCCTGAAGGGTCACCTAAAATGCAAAATTACAGGCAATATTTAATCAAACAGAAAAGTTGAACGTTAGGTTTCATTGTTACAATGTTGAAGAAGACACACCATAAGAGGCTGACATGTGATGACTGTTTTCGAAGCAAACTTTGGAGGTGATGGAGAAGGAGTGGTCTGAAGACAATAAAGGGAAAACAAAGGAATTCCAGCAGCAAATTCCAAGAATTGATTCCCAAATGGATAGATCGGAGGACAGAAATTTTGACCTGATAAAGTAACATAATAGATTAGGCCCAGAGACGGTTGATAACTTGATATCATACAAGCAGTAGTACAAAAGCGAAGGCATAATCAGTATTCACCAAAATCAGGGATAGGCAATGGTTCTTGTGGAACAGCTTGCATAGATGGTTGTATCAATGTGCAAGGAGGACGAGAAAATGTGTCCCTGTAGAATAATATTCATACATGAGACCAGCAAAGGTGAGTATTATATCCATAGCTCAAATAAAGTCTCTATCACTGCTATATCAGAAGTTCACATTACCAAAGTAACATAAGCAGTGCATAGATATAAATTGTATGGATTTCCATCTAATTTAACAGAGTAAGTAAATGACTATAAACTTCATGATGTGTAGTTTAGTCACTATAAACAAGGTATGTATCTTACCTCAGAAACAGCCCAGCAACCTTTATGCAAGACAAGTTTTTTGAACTCTCCCCGTCTGAAATGCTAGCCTATAATGAGAAAAACAGTTGTCATAATGTCACTAGGTGACTACAATACTAAAACACTCTGACAAGGAAGTCTAAATAATTATGTAATCAGCAAAGCATACAGTACTCAATAGATTGACAAGCAAAAAAATGTACCCGTGAGAAGAACAGCGATTGCATTAGAAGTTCAAGCTGAAACTCTGTCGACGCAAACAAAATTTTAACGAACAAGTCATTATAGATGTCTATAAATAGCATATTCAAAGTTGATTGGTTGCTAGTCCTTACCAGCATCTTTAATGCAAAGGAATATGTGATCTACAATAAAGGATACCAAGGAAGATCCTGCTGCTTCTGCATGCTGGTCAAAATAGGAGAAGGAGAAGAGTAAGAATGCAAAGAATATCCATATGTGATATGTCTGATAATCCTACTACATAGAATGCAATCATAAAAAATACATGAGAAAAAACAAACCTGTTGAGACTTTGGATCTAAATCTCCTCTATTTAAGCATGCAGATACCCCAGTCATGAATCGAAGAAAAGCCCGTAAACCTGACAAACATGTGTTTCAGGTTTGACTGATACAAACAGGAACTGAACGAAGAGCTAAAAAGCTTTAATGTCAAGAAGCATTTACCAGGTTCACTTAAAGCAGGACAGAGAGCTTCAGTAACATGCAGCTGAACCTCCAGGCCAAGTGGATTGTTCTGCTCTGTTCGTTGCAGAGTGATCTGATGTTCGACAAAATTTATAAGCCAGGAAGCCAAGACAAGTAGAACTTGCAACATCAACTAACAAATTCTCAAAGTTGACAAATCATATTCCAGACACTCACATTAGCCTCCCCTGATATTCCTTCCAAAAACCTTTCACCGCCAAAGAACATTCGCTTTGCACCATCATCATCTCGCTTGTTATCTTGACTGCTTGAAGAGTTAAATCGTGCATCGGCAAACATGTCAGGATGGGGTAAAAGATCAACTGACAGTGACTGCCATTCCAATTTCTGTGAATTTGGACAAAAAATATGGGAGATCAGAAATTGCGTTTACTATGTCTTCATTCACCATGTCCCAGTACATTAGGTAGCAACACAAGAAGACATTAATTTGCTGGGATAAACTAGGAGAGTATCAAACCTTGAAAACATAAATGAATCCTGTGCTGTTGGAGAAATCCCTTGCTTCTTTCAAATTTACAACCTATATAAATGATATTTCGATCAGGTGGCCGGAAACAACAATTTTACAAGTTCAAGTGCAACTTTAATCTAGCAAGAATACCTGCCATTTTTCGTTTGTTGTGTACAGCACGAGATCACGAAATGTGATAGCCGCTAGCGGAGGTGACCTGAAAAGAACTTAGAAATTAAAATCGCTGTCCGCTCACGTTGAACAATGCATCCAGTTTTACTCCCGGAACAAATAATAGGAATAAATGGAATATGCAAATAAGTCACCAGAAAAGGCCTAAAGGTCATTTCAAGACAAAAGAAAAAGTTTTACCACCATTTGTCATCAGAAAAAGAAGAACTGAATATGCAAATAAGTAATCAGAACACACCATGTTGCATCTCCTTGACGGCGAGCTCCTCCGTGTGTTTCCAATAGCAGGTTAACGATACCTACTTGCACAGTCATGCCATCTGCAATCTATGCACAGTATAGCATATTAAACCCACTTGTATTTGAAATTTTGTAAGGGTATATTGCTTCAATAAATTTGCATGTAAGGAAACAGTTGTACAATTATAAAAATTACCATTACTAAAACAGAGGTGCAGAAATGCACACACAGGAAAAATCAGACCATAAATCAGAAACACAAAGCCTAGAAAGATTGAATTTAGCTACGATGAATAACATGAACTACCTTGATGATTTTTACAGTATAATCATCATTTTAAAAGAATCAGCTCTGAGTGGCATATGGCCTTACAGATAAAGTTTTTGAATATGTATGTACTGATTACTGAACATCAAGTGCAATGAAACCAACCTTATCAGCATATCCATAACCGGTGCTTTTAGTTGATGCTGTTGATGACGCATTGCTAATAAAGAAGTTGAGGAAAGAACATGAGTTATTGAATGGTGGTATGATGGTACAAAATCACAATCCAGAAGAATTACAACCTGGTAGGGCTGGAAAGATTTTCTGAATCGTCCTTCTCTACAAGCACGAGATCAAGTTTATCAATGTTGACCACAATTGGCTCCACTTGCACATTTGATACCGATGGCAGCTGTAGTGATAAACATAAGAATCTAACTGTGAGACCTGAAAATTTCACCACCAATTACGATACAGACCTACCTACAAGGCTACAACCATAAGGTTGACGTTAATTACAAATTTACAAGTCACAGACTTCGCTGCAATCTTCCATAAGTTACACAATTATGGCTACAGGCAAGAAATTAACAAGAGCCACAATTTCAGGCCAATATCAAACCGAGTTGAAAGCACAGCTCTCGAGTCATGACTTAACCGTACCAATTAACATTTGAGTCTAAATTTATAACCTGCGTCTAGAATTTAGAACAATGACAGTCGAATCCGCAGCTTCGTCGCAATTTCTAGCGCCGACAGGCACAGAGCGCTAACTCGACAGCATTATAAACAACACTGACACTGAGACCCAAACAAATGAGGAGGCGCCCTTACCGTGATCTGGAGCTTCCCGACCCTCGCGCGTTCGACGGTGAGAGCCGGAGGCAGCCCCAGGCTGGCGTGCAGCGCGTCGCCATTGATATCTGCCGCGGCCCAAATCACGCCCAAAACCGACAAAAATAGTTAGCACCGACGGCACAAACAGAATTGGCATCCGCGAGGAGGGTTTGAGTGAGGGATCCGACCGAGGTTGGAGAGCTCGGCGGTGCGGCCGTTGAGCTTGAACTGGTCGCGGGTGAAGGACTTGAGCCAGTACTTGAGCGTGTACTCCAGCGCCCGCGCTATGATCGACTCCATGGACGCCCCCCGCCCTCCGGAACGCTCCGGGGGAGCCTCTGGGGCGGCGCCGGGCGGAGGGGGGACGGTTCGCCGGCGTCGGTGGCGGTGGCGGGCGTGCCGCCGGATCGGAGGCGAGATTCCGGCGGGATGGAGAGAGAGGGGGGACAGGGCAGGGTAGGGGCCAGGGGGAGGTGGAAGGGGTGGAGGAAGGAGAGGTGAAAGGAAGTGGTGGGCCCTTTTAGGGTCTGTTCTGTTCTGTGAGAGTGAGAGTTCCTTTTGGTTTAAGCTTTTGATTATCATTAATTTTTCTCCTCTTCTGTGTGAGCTTGCCACTGGAGCAGTGCCTTGTCCTGATGCTATTTTTGTGCTTTAATTAAAAAAAATCTCTTTATTTCGGTTTGCTTTTACCTTTTTTGTGTGTGCAAGCGTGTGATTGACAGTCTGACACATTGCAAAGGGTGATTCTTTGCTTGGGTTCTATTTTGGGTGTTGTTTAAGGTTGGCATAATGGCATTAATTTCTAGCTTCTTTTGGGATCAATGCTCAATGTATGCACCTTATGGTAGTGACTTAGTTTAAGGGATGCTGGTCAAGTGGTCAGAGTATCTACATCGTTCTTTAATTTAAGAGGGAAAAATGATTTAAAGCCAAATGTATTTACTAAGGAAATACTTTTTTTAGTGGTGCTGTATTGATTTACTGATTTAAGAGGGGGTATTGTATACATTGGTAAGACTGCATTTATTTTTTAAATACATTTGTAATACGTTAGATTTGGTGCATGTTTTTGTTCAAAAATGGATAAATGGGCATGGGGCATTACTTTAGTCATCTAAACGCTTTTATATTTCTTTACGAGGAAGTACTTTCCTTCTTAATTAACCAGCTGTCATTTCCCTACCTGTACTAAGACAAAAGTATAGACCAAGCCGACATGCGAGAGAGGGACACCTCAAGCCAACTCCAGCGCACGACCCCAAACGGACGTCCGTTTTGCCCGGATTCTGTCCGTTTGGGTAGGGCAATGGGGTCGTGTCCGGGCCTTTCCTGTGATGCGGTGGCCGTGCGCCCAACGCGCGGACGCATCCTTTGGTCGCATCCTGTCCGCCACGGCCAATATGCCCATATATTCATATTCATCAATGTTTAAAACAAGTTTGCACGTCCAAATATTAATTGTCTCGAATAAAAATAGTTTTACAACCCAATCGAAATTGTCTCGAATAAAATAATTTTACAACCAAATCGAAATTGTCTTGAATAAACATAATGAACCAATACATCTATTGGTTGCCAATGTGATTCCACATGTGCTCAACCAAGTCATTTTGAAGCTCCAAATGAGTGTGCCAATCACGCATTTCACGATGGAATTGGGTAAACTGTTCAAACGTGGCCGGTTCTTGGTGCAGGGGCTCAACATTTTCACCTTGAAAATCAAATCATTGGTCGAAGATGATGTTATCACGCTCGTCCTCGACGATCATGTTGTGCATGATCGCACAAGCAGTCATCACCTCCCAAAGCTTCCCTTCATCTCATGTCAGTGCAGGGATTGAAGCACACCAAAAGCACGCTCCACATCCTTTCTAGCACTCTCTTGCATTTGAGCAAATCTCTGTCTCTTCTCACCTTGGGGGTTCGAGATTGTCTTCACAAAAGTTAACCACTGAGGATATATACCATCAGCTAGGTAGTATCCCTTGTTGTAGTGGTGGCCATTGACCTCAAAGTTGACAGGTGGGGAGTGGCCTTCTACAAGCCTTGCGAAGACTGGAGAACGCTGCAGCACGTTGATATCATTGTGAGAACCTGCCATGCCGAAGAAAGAATGCCATATCCAAAGATCTTGCGAAGCCACCGCTTCTAATATGACAGTGCACGCTTTCACATGCCCCTTGTACTGGCCCTGCCAAGCAAATGGACAGTTCTTCCACTCCCAGTGCATACAATCTATGCTGCCAAGCATGCCTGGAAAGCCTCTATCGGCGTTGATCGCCAACAGCCTTTCTGTATCAGCGGCATTTGGGTGCCTCAAGTACTCAGGGCCAAACACTACCACCACGGCCTTGCAGAAGTTGTACATTGACAGCAGACATGTGGACTCACTCATGCGCACGTACTCATCCACAAGATCGCCTGGAATTCCATATGCAAGCATGCGGATGGCCGCGGTGCATTTCTGATAAGAGGAGAATCCAAGCTTGCCAAGGGCATCCCTTTTGCACTCGAAGAATGGGTCATGACGAACCACTCCCTCTCGGATACGATTGAACACATGCCTTGCCATACGAAAATGGCGACGGAATTTCTCCGGTTTGAAGAGCGCGGTATTCTCAAGGTAATAGGCATAGAGCATGGCGTGGCCTCTCTCTCTGTTGCGATTCAGGTTGGGAGCACGGCCAGGGACTGACCCCCTGTACCGAGGCCGTTGCCTTTCAATGTGGTCGTGAATGACCAGTGCAGCCACCACAAGATCTTCGTCATCCGAGGACGAATCATCCGATGAACAAATGAAGTGGTTGAAGAAAAATTCATCTCCACTGTCCATACCTTTGTGGGCAAAGTATCAAACACCTTGCGGTCACGGTGGCGAAGAGGCCGCGAAGATCACCTCGATGCAGCAGAGGCGTTTGGCGGCCGGCTACAGGTCGCTCTGGAGCACCCGACGGAAGCTGCCGTGGTCGATAGGCGTCGCCGGCGGTCATATCCCCTCTGGCACCGGATACGACGGCAACGGCCAAAACTCCTCCAAACGACGGCCAAAACTCCTACGAAAGCGCGGGCGTGGTGGCGGCCATGGCGAGACGTGGTTTGGTATGGACGGCCGGGGGGTGAGCAGTGAGGAGGCGGCCAGAAAATAGTGGCGGCGCCGGCGGCGGGGTGGGGCGGGGAGGGCGGGTGGAGGCGTTGGAGGTGAATGAAGCGCTAGTGTCCCCGACAGGCGGGCCACGGGAAGGACAAGGGCGTGCGTCCCGCCCGTCCGCGCGCTGTCCGTTTCACCCCAAACGCGACGCATGTTTGGGCCGGGAATGGGCCGAAAACGGACGAAAACCGGACATTTGTCCGTTTGGGGCCGCGCGTTGGGCCGCGCTATTCGTTTGTTTAATTCCAAACGGACTAGGGCGGACGGGATGGGGTCGCGCGCTGGAGTTGGCCTTAGTTTCGACATTTCATGATCTAGCCGTACCTTTTTAACCCCTCTTCACGTCGAAGCCACTCTTCGCCCATGGTACGCATATTTAAATCCAACTTCTAACTCGCGCTGCCCCCACAAAAGCAATCCGCAGCTCAACCCATGTTACCGTGCCGCTATAATCCAAGATCCAAACAAAAGTTACCGATCAAACCTTCAAAATAAAGCAAGGTAATTCTCCCAGTAACTACATGGAAAAAGGAGCTGGACTCTGCCGTACTGTCAAAGCGTCAATGGCTCCTGGAGCTTGCTTGATGAAGCTTCTTCGTCTTATTTTTTTGCCTCTCCTGAATATACAAGCTGTAGCATCTGTTCGGACGCACGGTCACACACACCACATGCACGCACACCTCACTCACGCCCCGACCATGCACCTAACCAGATCTACAACCTATATCTCTAATACGTCTAGTGAGACTTCCGAAGTCGAGGACTCCGGGAACAACGGGCACGTTGTCCTCGCCTCTCGTTCAAAGTATTCCACTCGCTAGGATCTTAGTAAATAAGCTTGCTCCTTACCTTTCCTTCCTAGCTTTGAGAGCAATACTACCTGTAATAACACAATGAACTTATCCTACTTAGGGAACAGGCTGGCATAAAGGGCAAAAGAGAAAGAGTTACACCCGGTCTAAAACCAGGTGGTGTTACTTTCCTGCTTCCACCTGAACCTGCTTGCAGGCCTTAGGAGGTAAAAAACCCCGGTGAGGGCGCACCAGAAATTCGTCCCCAGAGGGGATCGAACCTGGGCGGGTGGAGTGCCCACCGGCAGCTCGCACCACTGCGCTACGCGCAGCCCTCATGAAGCTTCTTCGTCTTGTGGTAAAGGCAGGCAGCTATCTTGCCTCGGGATTGCTAAGGACAAATTAACCGACTAAGTTAACTATGGGAGGGTTTAATAGTAGTTGATGATCACTTCCATAGTTCCGTTTGGATTAACTGATGTCATTGCAACACCATGGACGGATCTGGGATGAGTTGTGCGCTTTTGTTCCCAGTGGGAACCCATTTGGTTCTTGGATGGCAGTGGGGCCAAGGAGTGTTGTAGCACGTGCGAGTTTTGTACTCCCTTCATAAACTAATATAAGAGTGTTTAGATTACTATTTTAGTGATCTAAACGCTCTTATATTAGTTTACGGAGGGAATACTACCGAACCAAGGTTTATATTGTTACAACACTGCTATATATAAGCCCGATGGGTCGAATCAGTCATTAGGGCCGACCCCTAAACCGGACACCGCATCCGTCTGTGGGTAAGAGGACCAGTCCGCGAACATAGATGCGGGAGCCAGTCATTCAACCGTAGCTGCATACATTTAAAAGGCAGATCCGAAAAAACCGGACAAAATTCGTACAAGCCGGATGATTTTCATATAAACCGAACGAAAACATTTATATTTCGGACTTTCAATTAAACTATAGCGGACTAGGCTATGCTATTCTAACCTAGTCTATCGCCTTCCACGATGGATCCCGTTTCCCACGACATGTCTTCCCTATGTCCGGCAGCAAGCTCGCCGGACCGCCCTGAGCCCCGGAGGGATATGCTTCAGCTGGAGGGAAAGAGTAGCCCCCGCTTCCGTGAAGCAGAGATCAGGGTTGGTTTTTGGGACGGGGGAAGACGGTCACCGTGGTCTACGCCCCCGCTAAGCGGGCAAGACACCGGCTGTGTAGGCCGGCAAGGCGATCACGGTGGCCTTGGTGGGACCCAAGCGGCATCCCATGATCTACTTTTCCTCGGTGTTGGCGGTGGTGTCGGGTGTGGCCGATACGAAGTTGGCGACGTCATCGGTGCCCTACTCAAATTCCTCCGCTGTCGCGTCGATCTCCACGAACATGGCTTCTATCTCCGCCTGGATGTAGCACGACTGAATGTTTTCTACGCTGAATTACAATGTTTAGTCGCTGCTTGAACTTCAGAGGTGCTCTGCATTTATGTTTTGCGGTTTTAGAAAGGGCTAGCGAGATATCATTTTATCATATTGTATCATGGTCATTTTGACAAAATGTTCGTGTTTGCGATATAGTATTATTGCTTCTAGTTGGTTATGTTATTGATATGAGTGAATGTGACTGCTAAGTGTTATTATATATATATGGTTATTACATGATCTTTGTTGAAATCTGATCACTAGCTAAATTTATGTACATTTACAAAAGCAAATAAGTCTGTAATTTTTTTTATCACTTTCAGTTTATCAACTGAATTGCTTGAAGATAAGTAATGAGTTAAGCTTGGGAGAGTTGATACGTCTCCAACGTATATACTTTTCGAAACACTTTTTCTATTGTTTTGGCTTCTTTTTTTGCATGATTCGAGTGAAACAAATCCGAACTGACGTTGTTTTCAGCAGAACTGTCATGGCGTTGTTTTTGTGCACAAATAAAAGTGCTTGGAATTGGATGGAAATTTTTGTAGATTTATTTTAGAATAAATAAAAAATACTGGAGCAAAGAAGTACCGGAGGGGGCCACCAGGCCGCACACGACTAGCCCACCAGGGCGCGCCACCTGTCCGTGTGGGGCCACTGGCCATTGCCTTCACCTGATTCCGCCGCCACCTCCTGTTCTTTGTCGGGAGCCCTAATCTGGAATCCGTTACTGGCTCTGGAGAGTGGGATTCGTCGCCGGCGTCATCACCAACCCTTCTCCGTCAACAGTTTCATGATTCTCACATCCATGTGTGAGTAATCTTCTGTAGGCATATGGAGGTAGATGGTATTTGGATGAAATTTCTTAGGTAATCGTTGTCAGACTTCTTATGTATCCACTATGTTCTGAGATTGATGTTGCTATGACTTTGCTATGCTTAATGCTTGTCACTAGTGCCCGAGTGCCATGATGTTAGATCTAAACCTATTATGTTTTCATGAATACATTTGTGTTCTTGATCTTACCTGCAAGTTGTATGCTCTTCTTATCGTTCTGAACCCTAGACCCAAAGTGACAACAATTGGGATGTTCTATGGGATGACTTTAATTTGATGATTACATGTATTCACTATGTGTTAATGCTTTGTTCCGGTTCTCTATTAAAATGAGTGTCTTAATTACCCTTAATTTTCATTAGGACCCCACTATCATGGGAGGGCAAAAGTTTTTATGCAAATTCTTATAGCAAGCACGTATGACTATATACGGAATACATACCTACATAGGATTGATGAATTAGAGCTAGTTTGTTGTCGCTCTAGGTTATGATTGTTGCATATTGAATCTCATCTGAACACTCCATCGCTACTCCATGCCTATGATTTTCTGCTATTGTCACCGTTCAATCCACTACTGTTTTGCTTTCCTACAAACTTGTTACTGTTTCTGCTATTGCCACTGTTACTTTATTACCACTGTTATCATATTACTGAACTACTAATAAATTGCTGGAAGGAAGTTATCTCTCGGGTGTGGTTGAATTGATAACTCAACTCTTAAAGTTTATAAATATTCTTTGGCTCCCCTTGTGTCGAATCAATAAATTTGGGTGAAATAGTACACTTGAAGACTGTTGCGGTTATTTATACTTGTGGGCCATCAGGAGCTTCTATGGGTCGCTTGGTGAAGAAATGGAAGGCGGGTGGAGAGAACGTGCAGCAGGGCTTCATCCTTTGAGCTCACTTCGGATAGGGGGTTTCGATGTAATAGCTAGTTTGAAAGAACATGTGGTGCCCCCATGTTTGGTTTTGGTAATTGATGACAATCTCTATGGACTAATGGTTGCCATGAGTTATATTGAAGGGTTTGTCCATAGGCATTTCTTGAAGTCCATTTGTTGGTTTCAAGAAGAATATGTGTTGACCAAGGTGCTATTCAATGATTTATCCAAAGATTGGTCATGTGAGAGATGAGCCTATTGCAAACATGTCTTGAAGAAGAAGATTGTGTGGACATTCATGTTTACCTTCAAGACATTATCTTAATGAAGAGAGTTGGAAAGATACAAGGTTGATCAAGACTAAATATGAAGAGTGATTCAAGTTGATCAACACACAAAGCGTGGAAGATGTACCGAGTGGGATCAAGTGATCTCACGGCATGGTAAGCATTGTCCATTACGCTTTGTGTACTAACCCATGGTCTATGTGCGAGTTCATTGTGGGGTTAGGTTTGTTTCCATGGGCGTGCATCAAAAGGAAGATCTCACATGTCCCATGGAGGATGACGTCAAATGGTGATCGTCATTAAGGTTGCGATGTGCAAGTTCAAGTGGAGCATCACGAAGAGATCACATGCTTGAAGCTTGCCGTCCATTGTGGTGACAATGGACTTGTGAAGATGTGCCGAAGAGTGGCTCGCCCATAGTGGAGTATGGGGGAGCAATCAACTAGTCTTCATCGAGCCAACACAATCAAGAAAGGTGGTCCAACTTGAGGAAGTCAAGATCGTCATCATCTAGCTCAAGTGGACTATGTGCAAGGCAAAGGTTTGCCCTTGATAGGTTTTCTATTTTGCCGGTCTCATGGTGGTAGTTGGGAGACCGGGTTATAGGATCGATAGCCGTACTATCAAGGGGGGGCTCTCGAGTGAGTAGCTTGATCGTATCTTTCGTAGAGAGCTCAAACCATTGCATCCTTGCGTCATCTTTCTTGGTTCTTGTTTGGTGTTTCTCTTTGTGAGTTTTAGAGCTGATGGTCATCTTCATGACAAGCTCGAGTTCATCGAAAACGGAGTTCATGTGCATCTTCTATGATGTTTTCGATGTTGGAGTTTTTACCGGTTCATATTGTGGGAAGGTCCTCTTCCTTATCCTATTGGCATTTCTTCTCCTTTGTTGGTTCTTATTATATCCAGTCGCTGTTGGATAGTATTTGTCGTCTTCTATCCAACAAGCTTGAGTTTGCTCAATTCGGAGCCCATTTGCAGATGTTATGGCAGTTCTAGTTTTTCCTTCTCTGGCGGTTGTACCGCTAGTGTATGCGGTTGTACCGGCCGACCAATACTTCCGGAACAACCACCACCCTTGGGTTGCAGTCTCCAGGTGTCTGCCAAGCGGTTGTACCGCTGCCTCCGGGCGGTTGTACCGCCTGGTGCTTGGCGAACCCCAAGACTGCTGCTCGGCGGTTGTACCGGCCAAGTACCGCTCCAACCACCGCTAAGGGGTGACTCCCGTCTGATGTGGAGCGGATGCTGGGCGGTGGTGAACCGGTAGTTCGCGGATGGCTTAGGCGTACCAGTACTACCGGTGACTGGAGCGGTTCTACCGCTCCAGACTTAGCAACCACAAGTACTTGGTCCCGACGGTTGTACCGGTCCTAGTACCGCTCCAACTACCGGTCAGGGGTGATTCCCTACTATTTTGGAGCGGTAGTAGGGCGGTGGTAGCCCGATAGTTCCCGGATGGTTTCAGCCGACCGGTACTACCGGTGCAACCTCCGGTTGTACCGCCTGGTACTCTGCTTCAGGGGATCCCGCAAAAAGCGGTTGTACCGGTCCTTGGACCGGTTGTACCGCTCCCGTGTTATTCTGCAACATAACGGGCAGATTCGTGGGGTCCTATAAAAGGGGGTCTTCTTTCCCAATGGACCCAATCTCTTGAGCTCGTGTTTGCCCCCCTTTGTTGACCTTCTTCGAGCTTGCTATCTCTCAATCCCTCCAATGATTCTTGCTAGTTCTTTAGGAAAAAGAGATAGGAGATCTAGATCTACGTTTCCACCAATCTCTTTCTCCTCTATGTGAGGGAAACCCCTTGGATCTAGATCTTGAAGTTCTTGGTGTTCTCCTTGTTCTTCCTCTCATATTCCTCCATAGCTTTTGTTGCTTTGGTGGGATTTGGGAGTGAGGGACTTGACCACTTCGTGTGTTCTTGCCATTGCATTAGTTGCATCGGTTTGAGTTCTCCACGGTGATATGTGGTGGTGAAAAGTTGAGAAGCTTATTACTCTTGGGTGATTGGTACCCTAGAGCCTGTTCCTCTTGGGTGCTTGGGCGCCCTAGACGGTTGGTGGTGCTTCGGAGCTCAATCATTGTGGTGTAAAGCTCCGGGCAAGCGTCGGGGTCTCCAATTAGGTTGTGGAGATTGCCCCGAGCAAATTGATGGGTACCGGTGACCGCCCTCAAGGGTTGTGAAAGTGTACGGGTTCGGTGAACGCCCCCAAGGGTTGCCATTTGTACGGGTTCGGTGACCGCCCTCAAGGGTCCCTTAGTGGAATCACGATATCTTTCATTGTGCGAGGGCGTGAGGAGATTACGGTGGCCCTAGTGGCTTCTTGGGGAGCATTGTGCCTCCACACCGCTCCAAACGGAGATTAGCATCCGCAAGGGTGTGAACTTCGGGATACATCGTCGTCTCCGCGTGTTTCGGTTATCTCTTACCCGAGCCCTTTACTTATGCACTTTACTTTGTGATAGCTATAGTGTTTCATGTGTTATATCTTACTATCACTTAGTTGTTTATCTTGCTTAGCATAAGTTGTTGGTGCACATAGGTGAGCCTAGTTGTTGTAGGTTTTGTGCTTGTCAAATTAACCGCTAGGTTTATTCCGCATTTGTTCAAGCCTAAACCGTAATTATTTTAAAGCGCCTATTCACCCCCCCTCCCCCTCTAGGAGACATCCACGATCTTTCATAGTTTCGTGCTTCTATCTCCTCTCTGCTCTGCACCGTCGTTAAATTCCCCAGCCCTTCAAGGCATGTCATAGGGCGGTTTGTTACTTTTCTGGCTCAGCTACTTTGGCTCGGTCCGAGCGCTTGGAACAGTTGGTCTTGTTCTACCTCGTTTTTGCAATAAAATGAGGTGGGGGGCAAACCTTTTATTCAAAAATAAAAGTGCTCATGGAGCATGCAACAATACTGCCATAAACAATTTTGGCAAAAAGAGCTCTTTGCTAACAATGTACAACCACTATGTGAACAAAAACATTTCAGTTAGTGAAACTAATTGAAGTGTTCGTGGAATACTTTACGGTTACCAATGAAACACAAGTTATCAATTAGTTGGTCAGATTGAAAATGCTCATGAAACAGTTCACAAATAACGACTACTAGTGGAGTCGAAATTATACTAATGAAAGTGCCCGTGAAAGAATTCATTATTGCTGTAATACATATTATAACTAGTGAAACATAATGAGAATTTTCTTGGATAAAAACTGATAAAAAGTGAAGCAAAATGAGATTGTTTGTGGCGATTATTCATGGATACTTAGTGGAACAAAAATAAAGTAATAACTTAAGAGAGTACAAACGAAAGTAGAACAATTTTTTTAACGCTTAACAGCTTTTTTTTTTGCGAGAAACTTCCAATCTATTCATCTTCAATCATGGCAGTACAAAGAACAATGGAGGTAATAAAAATTACAACCATGTCCGTGGACCACCTAGCGACGACTACAAGCACTGGAGCGAGCCGAAGGCGCGCCGCCGTCATCGCCCCTCCCTCACCGGAGCCGGGCAAACCTTGTTGTAGTAGACAGTCGGGAAGTCATCGTGCTAAGGCCCCATAGGACCAGCGCACCAGAGTAGCAACCATCGCCGATGAAGAAAGTCGTAGATCAGAAGAATCAAACCTGTAAACACCCAAACAAAGGCGAACGAAGACCGGATCCAAACAGATCCACCGAAGACCAGCACCGACCAAATCCCGCGAGATCCGACGGAGACAAACCTCCACACGCCCTCCGATGATGCTAGACACACCATCGGGACGGGGATAGAACGTGGGAGACATTATTCCTACTATGGGATATCGCCGCCGCCACACAGCCCCAACCAACACGCTGAATCTAACAAGAACGAGAACGGGGTCCCTCCCGCCGGCGGGGGGCCAAGATCCTCCGCACCTCCATGGCCTAGAGGCCATCGGAGATGGGGCGGACCGGCGGCGGCGCCGACGGGAGGAGAAGAGCTTTTCTTGTGGAGGTGAACTTGTTGATCTTGACGTACATAACGCTTAACAGCTGCAGTGAAACAGTTTTTTTTAATCTACGCTCCAAATTAAAGTGCCCGGGGAATAATTCACGGCTACTGGTAGAACATAAATCACCTGAAAAACACACAATAAAAGATTTTTCAAAAATATATATACTTTAAAAAAAATCCGCAACTATGATCGAAAACTCCATCAAACCTTCAGTAAGGTAATTCTTTTTCCAAGCAACTACACACAAAAGGAGCTGGACTCTGCTGTGTTGTTGAAGTGTCAATGGCTCCTCCCCGCACAAAAAAAAAAAGGTGTCAATGGCTCCTGGCTATTGCTTGAATCTTGATGAAGCTTCATCTCGTGGTAAAGGCGGCTATCTTGCCTGGGGGTTGTTGACGACAAATTAACCGAGTATGCTTACTGGTTGATGATCACTTCTTTTCTCTACTACTATTAAACAAACAAACATTATCTTCACTAATTGCACCCGTCTAACGTACACACAAGTAATCACAGCCTCATGATTAGGCTCGCTTATTTTAATCTAACCGTCGACACAACAACTAAATATCCCAAAAAGTACGTTTAATAAATTGAGGGAGCGGACGAAAACTCTGTCGTTCGCGGCCTCATTCGTTCAGCTGCTATTGGAAAAAAATAACGCAATATACGGGAAACATCAGGTGCACAACTAACCCTCACGAATCATTTTCCATAATCTTCGGCTCACGAATCGCTCTCCAACCCCAGGCCCGCCCGCGGCGGCAGCCGCCCATCGTGCAGACGCCGTCGCTGACACCTCCCCCGCCCGCTCAACGCTCCAGGTGCTCGGCCGCGCCCTGAACACAGGATCATCGACTCCTCTCGCACCCTCATCGCAACCGTCGCCGACGCTGACGGCGCTCATTATATCACCGAGGAGGACCTCGAAGTGCCGCACGGTGGTGCAGGCGTGCGGCTACTCCTCGATCCCGTGCGGCGACCGACGGGTCCGTAACTTGCCGCAGCGCTGGGAGCGGATGAGGCCACACTGCGCGCAGGATTGGGGCGGTGGTTGGACTTGCATCTGGCGAGCTTGATGCGGCTATGTCCTGCGCCTGCCGGACGCCCGGACACCTTCCCATCCCTCCTGTGAAGGTATTTGTCCATTGATGGTGTGTGGATGTCAAAATTCAATTCCATGCCATGATTTGAGTGACCTTATTTCCATCTATAATTGCAGATCCCAGTGTGTGGATTTTCTGACTTGTTCCAATCTGCACCTTCCAATCAAGGATCAGGTGACATAGTTTCTACTGAAGCGATGTACAAGTCAAACTGATGCTTATTGCTCTTGTGACTGATACTATATATTGAGTTAATCCTTGACAAGGTATGGACATCTGATCCCAAAACTCAAGTGTTACGCATCCCATATTAATTTAAATTTAAAGCTTTCATTAGGGTTCAGATACATTTTCAGATGTCGATGTGAATCAGGATGGAAAATTGATAGAGCAGAGTGGTTGAACTTTGTCTCACGAGATCTATTCTTTATGAAGGTAATGACTCTCCCATATCTTAGGTTAGCCTTATATAGTACCCATGCAGGAGAGCATTTCAAGGTAATAGCTAATTTTGTTCTTGATCATATGAACTGAAAATCGTTTTCCTTAAACAATGAGAACACATAATTTCATTAGCGTTAAATGGAAAGAAAATAAAAGCTCTTCACTTTACACCATGCTTTCATGTTTTCCTTATCGGATTTGTGTGGAGGCGTTGAATGGAATGGTTATGGAGAAACCTGTTTTAGGAAAATGCAGGTTGAAAGGGCAGCCTGTCAGTTTGTGGCTGTGTAAGTTACATTGTGCAACTGACAGGTCAACCGGCAACATGTTGATCTCCGATTTTCTGAAACCTGCTCCTTATAACTGTCTATCAGTCAGTATCGTTCAGGGCCAAAATTCTTGATTTAACTTTTGTCAGTTTCAAATATTCGTTCACGATATTCAGGTCCAAGCATAAGTAACGACCTATTTGAGAAAGTTGGTAACACATTCGGATCAGGAGTAGTAGAAATTCTTCAGGGCATTTGGATCTTGAACTACAGGTACTGAAGTATGTGTTGTTTTTTAACTCAACCCTCTTCCAGGTTTTGGAACTGTTGACAGACAAGCTTGCTCATAGGCTGATGACATTCTCACAAAAAAACACCAAGATATTGTGTATAGAGATGTCTTGCAGGTATAACACAGGTTTCTTCTCCATTCATTCTAATCCATTTTATTATTTTATCCTTTCAGGCATACTTCTCATCTCCTTTTAATACTGCTTCTTTTTATTTATTTTTTGATTTCTGTTCATGTTATGCAAGCTGGATTTGGCAGTTTTGTTTGGCTAAAAGTCAATTGACATGTCAATATACGCGAGCCGCAAGGCGCCCATCACTGCCGGGGGGAGCCGCTGAGGCTGTGAATGCTACCAAAATCTGCAACCGCTAACCCCTTCATCTCACCCTGTGGGCATGAAATGCGTCATCCATCGTGTACCTGCAGCACGATGTTGCTTATAGGATTAACTGAGGTAAATTTACTATGATTCCACATGGAATCCACTAATTATGTCTATAGTATCTTTTTCGCATCTCTTCTGGTGAGGCCAATATTTGAAAAATATATTGTGCTGCGTTCCAGTAATCATAAATATGAACGATCTTGATCTCTTCCCTCTATCATCAAGCCCTAAGCTTGGTGACATAGATTTAACCTAAAATAGGTTTCAAGTGTACAGTTTGCAATGGTGATTCGAGTCTCTGTGGCGATGAGGAATTGGCTTGGTGATTCGTGACTTGGAGCAGCGGCATGCTAGTGGGGGCGACTGCACAGGAGAAGTCCAAAGTCTTTCTTTCAGGATGAAAATCCAAGGTCTGGCCTTAATTGGTTGTGCCTGGCAATGGCCTTGTTGAAGGCATTGTTTTTGAGAGCGAGGACTTTCTTCAGGGTGAAAACCTAAGATCGATGATCGGGCGACGACGGTGTTTGTGCACTGTTCCCTTAATGGAGGCGTCGCTTTTGGAGAAGCTGGACTTCTGGTGCTGTCTTGGTGGTGTTAGTGCTGCTGTTTCAGGGAATAGATCATTGCAGCGGGACTTTTCTTTTTCGTAATTCTTCTCTCTTTTTTTGGCTGTGTGCATCCGTAATGTCGCTAGGGCATTGCGTTGTTGCAGAGGCTGGGTGTAATTGGTATCTCCGCGATATTAATATATGCTCTTTGTCGAAAAAGTGTACAGTTTGCACCAAAATATTGAATGTCCCTTCATATGCATTGCCACCATGCAGTGGATGATACTGTTTGTGGGTCCTGCAAATTTCTGGTCATAAAGAAGGATCGTCTTGAGATGAATACTTATCCTTCTTGCCAGCAGTATTTAGGCTGCTGCACCAGTTCCAAAACTCTTTGCTTTATCACAATGCCATGTTGTTTAAACATAAGCTAACATAGTTTCCATTTTTGTTGTAGAATTACTAAGCATGTCTTTGCGTTTAGGAGTTGAAAAGGCTTTGAGTGTACGCCAATGGAAAGGTGAATCTGTTAATGTAAGTGAATTTTCTTGAAATGATATGAGGCTTATCAGTGTGCCTTCTTAAATACCAAGCTTATATGGAAGTGTAGGGAAATCATTCTGATTTGCTTCGTTTATTGAATAACACTTCCATTTTTCATTCTAGGCAATGAAGATTCAGAACATGGTGAAATTGAATGAAACATATATTCTTTGAAGAAATGTGATACAATGGGATATCTGTGATTGCAAAAACTTCAAACTGGAGACGAGTAAGGCTTTCTCCACTCATGTGCAGAACCCTCTGTCCCCTCTTTTGCGATCTGTCTTGTCAGATATTTAGCTAAAAACAATCTGTCCAATACCCTCTTACAATTTGTGATCTTTTAGTCATTTTCTGTATTTGAATTTCTCTATTTGATAGCCAACGTTTAGATATGTGCGATCTGGTAATTTGTATAATTTGTAGAAACGTATTTTGCTTACTTATTTTCTTGTACAAGTTCCTAATGTAACATTTACATTTTTGTACACATTCAGCTAGCTCAAGGGAATGAGTTGCCCTTTTGAGATAAAGAAGCGAGTAGTCTGTAAATTATACAATAAATCATGATATTACTTTGGCATTTTGCATTGTACAAGGGAAATTGGTCGATTAGAGCTGACTTATGGACACTGTTTTATTGATCACTGACTTATGGATTTTTGCTCCATGTAGGTGCAATGTTTTTGAAAGTAAAGGTTTCAAGCATGGTTCACTTTTAACTGGCGATAATGAAATTGGAGACAACATCCGTGAGAATTGCATAATATAATTTACGAATTAATGAGATAATTGCTTGTGTCTTCACTCTTTACACTATGCATAGAATGATTAACAGTTTTGCTGAGTCTCAGTCGACTGAGACTTGATTATGTATCAGTCGATGCTATATTTGTTTGATCTTGCGTGGAGATCCGTGCAAAATTTTGTTTTTAGCCTTTTCTTTTTTCTTCTTATATACTATGTCACTGATTAAGACTTGGTTAAATCTCATTCGACTCCCAATGATAAATTATAGCATTTCTTGGACATTTGAATCATAAGTTGATTTGTTAGTGTTATCAGAATGTCTTTTCTATGCATGTGAATTCTCACATCTGGTTATAATATTCGTGAAGACGTGGGTTGCACGTGCATGTTTACTAGTTTGGATTAATTAACTATTGTCCCCCGCAATTTTTTTTTTTAACTATTGTCACTGCAACACGATCGAACGAAAGGACATATCTGGTGTGAATTGTGGGCTTTTGTTCCTAGTGGGAACCCATTTGGTTCTTGGATGGCAGGGGGACAGACCGAGAAGCTGTAGCACGTGGGAGTTTTGTACTGTGCTAGCAAATCGAAGTTTTTGTTTCGCAAAAAAAAAATCGAAGTTTTTTTTATTGTTATTCCTACTCAGCCACTCACACTCCACTCTCGAAGCAGAGCATCTGAAAAGAAATTCTTGAAGCAGAGAATGAAATCGCTGTGATAAATGTACGCGATCCCTGCCTTCTGTGTCCCTACCCTACCCTACCATACGCGCCGCCTTCTTTGAGTTGTGCAGAGGAGTGGAGGCTTTGCGTTGTGCGGGATCACACGAAGCCAGAGGCAGAGGAGGAGATTGCGAGATCGTTATTGCCTGAGAGTGCAGTACAGCAGAGGTGTGAGGTGTCAGTTAGTCGGTCTCGGTCAGAAGAACTCGGCAAGCACCGGCGGCCGAGGCCGAAGAGGGGCGGCGTGCAACTGGCGATCTGTCCGTGTGCTTTGCGTTGCCCCCACTTCCCGGTTTGGTCATCTGTATTTTCCAATTTCCAGTGGAGTCGTTCGCACACAAAGTGGCGCTGGGACTGAGCTGGCCGCTTTTTTTTTTTTCGTAGTTTGGAGTTGGTCACCTTTGGTCTAAAGCGTACCACGAGAGTCGAGAGAACGGTCGCACATGTAAATTTCTTACATTCGGTTTGTCGACGGCGACCATACATGCATCTGGAGCTGCATGCATGCACGTAGGCCGTCGATTCGAATGCTCGCCGGATCTGTTTTTTTCCCCTCGAATGGTCGCCGGATCAGTTAGGCCCCGATTGGTTCGTCGCTTTCGAGCCATATACACCTGTAAAATACACCCTTGTAAAAAAAATCGGGTGAGCTTCAATTAGGCGATTGTTTTGGTCCGTAAATTTTACAGGGGTTTTCCAGATTACACCCGGTTTGGGTCGGTATCGGAAACACTCCTCATCCGGTCAGTATTTTTTCCTCGTATCGTGTGATCCCGTCTCTCTTACCTAGTCGAGGAGAAGGCACTCGCCTCGCGGCGGACGGCCGGAGCAACACGGGATGGGCGAGGCACCTGTGACAGGGAACACGAGCCTGGCGGGTCTCTGGTGTGAGCGCCGCCGCGCGGCTGGAGCTCCTGCCGGCCGGAGCCACACGGGATGGGCGAGGCACCTGTGACAGGGAACACGAGCCTAGCAGGTCTCTGGTGTGAGCGCCGCCGCGCGGCTGGAGCTCCCGCCGGCCGGAGCCACACGCGATGGGCGAGTAGCCACTTGTCACGTAAGAGTTGTCAGCGAAAGTGCTATACCACCGTTGACTATGGCGGTAGCTAGTATATACTCTACCGCCATAATGCGTGGCAGTAATCAAAAGGGTTAGATAGTAAAAATCAAAATCACTGTTTTAACCTTTAATGATTTATCACATCCTTGTATCGATGTTTGAGTAGTAACTTGTTCTATGACATCAATTAAATAGTATAAATATTGATTGCACTTATATTTGTTGATTTTTAAGAAATCTTTTGTGTCTTCTGTATGAGCGCACACATACATTGGGGAACACCTAAGATGTAGCAATGTGTCATGATGAATATTTGAAAGGAGGCCGGAGTTAGGGGAGTTAGGGGACCCTAGAGGATAAAACTATGATTTGGTTTTTACCTTAATTATTCGTAGAATAGTTGCCGATGCTTGCTGAGGGTGTAATCATAATTTCATGTGAGTCAATGGTTTTACAACATGTTAGCATAGGAAATTACCCCTAGAAATTGGCACAATTCCAATTATTGAGGGAAGCACAAAGTTCATGTTACAAATGTGGTGCCTTGTCTACCCACGTCATGAGACACCGAGGTGGCAATGGAGATGAATCACCTAGGTAGATCATTGAATCGCATCTTTTACATGGTCTTTATACATGTTCCCAAGATAAGAAAAACAACCACTTATTACAAAATAGCAAATTGCCTGAAACACTTGCTCTCATTGGAAACCACTACATTCATCACAACCACCTCCACAACCAAAACACTTGCTCTTCTTTACTTTCTATAAATCAATTAATAATAACACCTAACTTATATTTTTATCTCCTTGAGTACTTTAGTTACTCCACTTGCAACCAATCTTATTTATAGAGAGTCTAGGTAAAGTAAAACACTAAGTGCATAGAAAGCTTTATTAGTGGCAGATAGAGCTTGAGAGACTAGGAAACCTAACTCAACTCCTATGGGGTATCGACACTCAATGCTTCCACATTCATATTGAAAAGTGCTACAACAATTACCTGCACTTGGGGTTTATCAGTTTGTGGTTTGCAAGGGCACCCATACCCTTTTTTCGCTTCATTCTTGGCATGGTCCATGTGCCCTCAGGGAAGAATTTCCAACTCTATTAGCCAGTTGTGCAGATCTCCATATCGCAATTGCCTCAACTTCCTGGAATGGACAATGGAACATCTCGTTCCGTTGGATGTTCGGAGCCGAGGAAACTACGGCCTAGAATGCGCTCCATGGAACCTTAGTGTCACTCCTCTCCTTGGAGCCAGACTCCTCGTCCAGAGGCCTATCGACATTGGGTAGATTCTCATCCACTTAGATCTACATGCAGTTAGCAGCTGTATTCCCACTTGGATGTCATTTGGAAGGCGAGTCTCCCCCTCAAAATCAATGTCTTCTTATGGCGGCTCACTCGGGACCGACTGCCTTTTGGCACCGAGGTTTGTAAGCGGCTCGGCTCGACCGCTCGAGGGATGGTAGGTTTCCCGATTGGGATGGATGAGGATGGAATGCATATGTTATTCTCACGGTTTATTTTGCTTGGAGTTGCGTAAGGCAATCTGTGGCACCCCGGCTTAGAGAACCGGTTTACCAGTGTTTCCAACCCAGAGATCATGTCTTCTGGAAACACACAACAACTTGGAACAGAACTGAACTGAACTTTATTGATATACTTCGAGTACAAGCTCGTAATTTACATTGATAACGAGGCCAGAAGCACAACACGTGCTATGACAATATCTACATTATTTATGAAACATAGCAGGGCCTCGGTACTACTGGGTGATTCTACGGCGTAGCGGAACATAGCGCGGAAAACTCCATCCACAGGGACACTGCTGGGACATGGCCTAGTTAGCGTAGCTCAACCCATCGGGACCTCCGTCCTCGGCTTCTCCTGCATCTGGCATGATACGCCAGGTGAGTACTTGGAATGTATTCGCAAGTTCACAGCAACCACAACAATACAGCAAACAATGGCAATGATCATATTAAGTGTTTAAGTTGCTTACTTACTGTTACCGAGTCCCAACTTACTCTCTTCCGGGTTGTCCCACAACCCTCGGAATACTCGTGATCCACTGAGTACCTCCGAACATAAGACAAGTTCTTTCATCAATATTATTATTATTACGGTTGACCACTCAGTGTGACCTAGTGCGGACTGTGTCCAATACCGTGGACGCGGCTATTCGAATAGATTCTTACACTCTGCAGAGGTTGCGCACGTTACCCACACCATGAAGCTCCTGGTCCCGTACCTCGGTACACTTCCCTTCTGGGTGGACCGGTGCTGCTCCAACGAAACTTGCCTATCCCGTGACTCCTCCACCATACCACCGACAATCATACCCTCCCAGGGTCATGTCCTGGGTGGCCCCTGTGTCACCCCGTGACACCTGCCACCGTCGTGGCCAAACAAACTGTCCCAAACGGGGACGCCGGCAAATAACTCAACTGGCTCACAGGATTATCGTCGCCTACCTGATCAGGGTAGCACGCACGCATAACCCTCCCTCTTTGGTGGTACCGATAAAAGAGCACGTGGTTAGACCAAGTCAAGGCCGTCCCATTTCGGCAAATGTGGCTGCACGGATAAGTCCGGGTCGGTGGCACTTGATCAACCATTCAGCTTAGTTTTAGTAATATCATAACTAGCAAGATTGTTCAACATGAATAAAATTACTATGGCAGTAGTTTTGCAGCAATATAATTTACTATGAATTACCACATATTTAAATAATGCACAAAATTCAATTAAATGACCAATACTATTGCAATGCTTCATGTAACGGATGATGTGGCCTGCCTTGCTCTGTTAGGTTGTCCACGAACTCCTGGTCTTCAAAACCAAACTGATTTCCTTCTGAAAATATTTTAAAATAGCAAAGGAAAATGTCACCTAACACATTTCTGTTCACCAGAAATTCTGTACATGCGAAAAAATACCAAAATTTACCAGAAAATAGAGGGGCTCAAGACAAAACCAATGCAAAAAGAATCAATTGATTTGGACTTGTGGATAAAACGTTAGGAGTGGTCAAAGTTTCTGGTCAAATCTGATTTAAAACAGAAAATAGAAAAATCCACAGAAGGCCACGTCGATGGCGTAAAGTGGAGGGGCACCTCCACTTACCGCTTCGGCGCGCGAGGCGAGCCACTGACGTGCGGGTCCCGTTGTCAGATTTAACAGGAGAGGGGGAGAAACAGAGCACCGCGGAGCTTCGGCGATGGTCGCCGGCGATGCAGACGACGGCGAGGTTGGGCGACTACGGGAATGGAGCGGGCACTCGGAGACGAAGCCGTACGTACCCGTAGCTTGGCGAGAGATGGCCGGACGACGTCGTCCCCTTCCTCTCCGGCGGCGGCGGTTTTCGGTGATCGACGGGGATGGCAACTCCGGCAGGGCTTCGATCAGGGAAGAGGTCGGGCGAGGTCAGGAGAGTGAGTGGAGCTCGCGGGTGGAGTCAGTTGAGGCTGGGGTTGAGTGAGATGGCTGGGTGGCGGAGCTCGGGTGGCGGCAGAACACCGGTGACATGTGAGGCCATAGGGCCTCTCGGCCTTGGCTCGATGCTCGGGAGCTCGATTGGGAGTGGGTGGAGGGCGATGAGGAGCTAGGAGGGCTGGGCGCGGCCTTTTATAGGCGGAGGCGAGGTTTCTGGAGCGGGCGGAGCCACGACCACGTCGCCGGAGCAAGGACACCGCGCTGGCTGTCTTGGCGCGGGCAACGGGATGGAAGAGGGCAGGGGAAGTAAATGCGGGCAGTGGCGGCTTGCGAGGAAAACAACGGCCAGCAGGGCCACAGTGCCAGCACGGGCGCCATAGTGGCCGCATGCGGTGGCGGCCGCCGGGAGCGATTGCGGCGAGGGAAAGACTCCAGAGTGGCCAGGTGGTTGGCGGAGAGGTCGTCGGCGAGCGAGGACAAGGCACATCTACGCGGGGCAGCCGGAGTAATCACATCATACGCGGGCGGTGTGCAGAGCGTGCGTACTGGCATGCCAGTGCCGTGCTCACCACGGTGGCTGGCACCTGGAGGCCACGTACGTCTGGCGCACCGTGTCCAGCACGTCGACCTTCGACCACCTAGTTCCCCTGTGCCCCTGGTTTGGCTAGATACACTCTGATTCGAAGTGTAGCTTCAACAACAATTCCTGACAGTAACTTTGGGAGAGATCTGGAGGAAAGGTGAGCTAGAAATGGAGCCAGTAGAGGTGTCTGGAGTGATCTACTTTGGAAGGACTACAAGCTGGCAAAATTTGAGAGATTTTCATCAAAGTTTGAATGCAGTTCATGCACAACTGTTGTACTGGTCCAGAAACTAGATGAGCTTGATGCACTCACTTGGTTGATCTGCTGGAGCTAGAATTTGGTGTGAAGGAGTTATTTGAGGGATAGAAGATGTCATAAAAATTTCAGCTCAATTGGATACCTCTAGATGGTACTTCCTTCACAGAGGTTTGAACTGAGCAGAAACTTGGCATAATATTTCTGCTGAAAATTTGTACTGGACAAGATGATATTTTTGGATATTGTGGCAATATAGGTTCCCTAGCATCTCAGGGAATTATTTGAGAGTTTTCTGAGTTAAGAAAATATGAGTTGCTTCACAAAGGGCCAGTACTGTCCAGAAGGTAAATGGAGTTTTCTGGACAAAATTTTATACTGGACCATGAGATGTTTTTGAAGATTGTGGGAGTAGATGTTGACAAGAAGGTGTGGTATTAATTTGGGATTTTTCTAATCATCAGAACTATAGGTTGCTTCACAACCCATAGTGAAGACAAATTTTCCCAAAGGAATAATTGAATTATTTTGAAAAGAATAAGAACTGGAATTTGATCCAGTAGGTGTGTGGCAAGATTTTGGCAAGATGTTGGGGCTTTGGATCACCGAGGAAGAGATTCAAAAGTTTTCCCAAGTCCAAAGTCAACTGAATAGATTCAAAAACCATCCAAATTGCGAATAAAACCAGAAAAGTTTTGGAAAGAAAAAGTTGCCAAAACCAGGGTGTCACAAACCTACCCCCCTTAGGATGAATCTCGTCCTCGAGATTCGGTTGCTCAGGGAACAAGTGCGGATATGCTAGTCTCAGGAAATCTTCTCTTTCCCAGGTAGCTTCTTCCTCGGTATGATGATCCTACAACACTTTGTAAAATTTGATTGTCTTACTCCTGGTAGTTCTTTCCATCTCATCCAAGATTCTGACAGGTTTTTCTTCGTAAGTCAAATCCTTAGTCAACTCTAGCTCACTCATATATGCCTGCTTGATCGGAGGTGCAATGTCTGGTGTATATACGCAGTACATATGGTAGTACAGAGTTGCTCCTGGAGCTGTATCTCAGAAGAGAGATACGGGCTACTGGCCTCAGATGTGTGTGCTTGTATGAGTGTGCCCCCCAGAGTCCCTGGCCGTGAGTGGGCGTGAGCTTCTTATGGCCGGCCTGAGAGTGTGTGCGTGAGTGCTTTCCTTCTTGGCCAAGTGTGTGCCTTCTTGGCCAAGTCTGTGACTTTCCCGGCCAAGTGAGCTCCCTGGTGCATCTTATAAAGGGATGCCCAGGGGACAAGGGGTGGCCCACTTGACCTTCTACACTATTGAACGGACATACGAGGTGATGCATTACGCCTGCTACAGTGTGCCACTATTAGTCAACAGTGTTGGACTATTGGGGCGCAGCGAAGGTGCGTGGCTACAGTGTCTTCTTGTCGTGTTCGATGGAACGCCGCGGTTGACTCTGTGTAGCAGGCCGGCTGGAGCAGCCGGACGGGGAGCCGGCTGGAGAAGCCAGCGGGCGAGCTAGTCGGAGCAGCCGGGTGGCGCGCCTGCCGGAGCAACCGGGTGGCGAGTGGCCGGACTGAGGGGCGTTGGCCGCCCCTATGTTTTGAAATGTCGACTCGTCTCCTTGAGCCTACCCGGGGGTCATCCCCCCGACAGTAGCCTCCGAGCCTCCGGGCGACTTGGAGAGTCGGGCGGAGGGTCCTTGCAGTTTGTTTCAGCAGATGGGCGCGAGGCGCCGCCGGGCGCGGAGGGGAATCCGTGGGTAGATGGGTGCGAGGCGCCGCCGGGCGCGGAGCGGAGTCCGCCGGCGGGTGGGCGCGAGGCACTGCCGGGCGCGGAGCTGGGTCCGCGGGCTGGTTTTGCGCGAGGCGCCGTCGGGCGCGAAGCGGCGTCCGCCGGCAGGTGGGCGCAAGGCGCCGCCAGGCGCTGAGCTGGGTCCGCGGGCTGGTTTGCGCGAGGTGCCGCTGGGCGCGGAGCGAAGTCCGCCGGTAGGTGGGCGCAAGGCGCCGCCGGGCGCGGAGCTGGGTCCGCCGGCAGGTGGGCGTGAGGCGCCGCCGGGCGCGGAGCGGAGTCTGCGGGCAGATGGGCGCGAGGCGCCGCCGGGCACGGAGCTGCGTCCGCCGGCAGGTGGGCGCGAGGCGCCGCCGGGCGCGGAGCTGAGTCCGTCGGCTGGTGGGCGCGAGGCGTCGCCGGGCGCGGAGCTGGGTCCACCGGCAGGTGGGCTCAAGGCGCCGCCGGGCGCGGAGCTGAGTCCGCCGGCTGGTTTGCGCAAGGCACCGCCGGGCGCGGAGCTGAGTCTGCCGGCAGGTGGGTGCGAGGCGCCGCCGGACGCGGAGCTGGGTCCGCCGGCTGGCGGGCGCGCCGCCGAACGGAGCGGAGTCCGCCGGTAGGTGGGCACGAGGCGCCGCCGGGCGCGGAGCTGAGTCCGCCGGCTGGTTTACGCGAGGCGCCGCCAAGCGCGGAGCTGAGTCCGCCGGCAGGTGGGCGCAAGGCGCCGCCGGGCGCGGAGCTGAGTCCGCCGGCTCGCCGCTGAACGGAGCAGAGTTCGCCGGTAGGTGGGCGCGAGGCGCTGCCGGGCGCGGAGCGGAGTCCGCCGGCAAGGGGTCACGAGGCGCCGCCGGGCGCGGAGCTGGGTCCGCCGGCAGGCGGGCGCGAGGCGCCGCCGGGGGCAGAGCTGAGTCTGCCGGCTGGTTTGCGTGAGGCGCCGCCGGGCGCAGAGCTGAGTCCGCCGGAAGGTGGGCGCGAGGCGCCGCCGGGCGCGGAGCTGAGTCCGCCGGCTGGCGGGCGCGCCGCCGAACAGAGCGGAGTCCGCCGGGAGGTGGGCGCGAGGCGCTGCCGGGCGCGGAGCGGAGTCCGCCGGCAGGGGGGCGTGAGGCGTCGCCGGGCGCGGAGCAGAGTCCGTCGGCAGGCGGGCGCGCCACCGAACGGACCGGAGTCCGCCGGCAGGGGGCGCGAGGCGCCGCCGGGCACGGAGCTGGGTCCGGCAGTAGGCGGGCGCGAGGCGCCGCCGGGCGCGGAGCTGAGTCCGCCGACTGGTTTGCGTGAGGCGCCGCCGGGCGCGGAGCTGAGTCCGCCGGCAGGTGGGCGCGAGGCGCCGCCGGGCGCGGAGCTGAGTCCGCCGGCTGGCGGGCGCGCCGCCGAACGGAGCGGAGTCCGCTGGTAGGTGGGCGCGAGGCGCTGCCGGGCGCGTGTAGGAGATATGCCCTAGAGGCAGTAATAACAGTTATTTTGTATCTCCGTGTTTGTAATGAATGTTTATGATCCATGCTATAACTGCAATGATTCTCGAGTCTACAATATCCACGAGGCTCGGAGGGAAACTCATGTGCACGTGTGGTATAATAAACGTTAAAATGTATTCCTAGTCTTGCCTCTAAGACTGGCTCAAGTATTGCATGATGATCCTGCTTTCCTTATCATGGGCATGACTATGCCGGCAATTTTGAGGGCACAGTGTTAGGAGAACACTTGTGTTGAATTGACCCGAATTGATGTTATGCTATGAGATACATTCGTCACAAGTTAATGGTTAATAACACAGAGATAGTTAATGTTTGCATAATTCCTTAGACCATGAGAGTATCAAGTTCCTTCATACTTGCTTCGTGAACTTTGGGGTTTGTTAAACGTCATCCGTAACTGGGTGGCTATTACGGCGGCTTACGGGTTCACGGAAAAGTATGACAAGAAATGAGATAGCTCAAGATTGGGATTTGCTCCTCCGACGATGGAGAGATATTCTCGAGCCCTCTCGGTGTTACGGTATCCATCATCGTCTGGCCAGACACATTGTGATTTGATCACTGGGATGCCGGAACGTGGAAACGAGAAAAGTGAACAAAACCAGTAACGAGGTAATGGGCATAGTGGACAAGTTGTTGATCCACGGGGATGCCAATAAATCTCACCTCGGGTGTTTGTAACATATCGCGAAGCAACAGGAATAGCACACGGCAACTGGAGGTTCACTCGAATATTTATTCGTTTGGGTATAGGGGTCAATATGGGTGTCCACGGCTCCGATGTTGATCATTGATCAGAAAGTGTTCCGGGTCATGTCTATGCTTCACCGAACCTATAGGGTCACACGCTTAAGGGTCATCTATCTGCTGAATACTAGACAGGGAGTCTGAGAGAAAGTCACCGGAAAAGTTTAGGAGACAACGGAAACGTTCCGGAGAGAACACCGGAATAGTTTTGGTAAAACTGAAAAGTTGTTTTGGGGTATACCATTAAGTCAAATTGGTTTTGGCACACGCCTGGAAATTCTTGGAGGGTGCCAGAATTGTTCTGGAAACTTCTGGGATAAAAACCGGAAATGTTCCGGAGGTGCCGGAACCGGTTTGGTTGCTTTTCGCAGATGAAAATCACTAATCCGGAATTGTTTCAGAACGAATCCAAAATCATTTTAGTGGGTACTGGAATTATTCTAAGACCCACAGAAATATTTTCGGATTTAACGGTCACGGAAAATTGTCTCCGTGAATAGTGAAAATCACTTTATGGTTAATTTTTTGGAAAGCCACCTTTTGGGATTTTTCCAAAAGGCTTCTAGAAAGACTTAGGCACTAAGGAACGCCCCTTGGGGGGGCATGAGGGTGGCCGGCCAAGGTGGAGCTCCTCCATGGAGCTCCACATGCATTCTTTTTTGCCTTTTATTCTCTTTATGTGTGACATAAAGTGGGGGTACTTTGGTATTTTTTGTATGCCATCCCTACCCCTTGGCTTTCCTATAAATAGAGGTGGAGAGGTGCTCTCCACACACATCCCTTGCTCTCATACACATGCCATGCTTTGTCTGGCTCTCTCTCTCCCTCCCACGAAATAGTTTCGTAGAGCCGAAAGGATGTCTGGGTTCCGGCAGGAACTAGTTCTGGACGGCGAAGCCCTGCCGGATAGCTGACACTGTCTGTGTGCAACCCCATAGAGAGGTCGTAGTTTCGATCTTTTGCCCGAGGGGCTGTTCGAGGGTCCTCCCGAAGGGCTGTCCGGGTTACCGTTCGAGCTTCGAGGGTCCTCCCGAAGGGCTGTTGTAACATCCCCTTGTAATATGCTACAGTGATCATCTTCTAATCATGCCAAGTCATCTTCATTTGCAGTGCTAAATCATCATTTGTTCATATCTCATTTCAAATTCCACTTTAAACAAAAAAATTCAAAATGCAAGTCAAAATAAAAGTTGATCAAATTTGAAAACAAAATAGTTCATAATTTTGCAAATAATCACTAAGTAAATGTCTTGGAGAAACCAATATTATTTGAAATATTAAATTGCCCCTAACCTATTTAAAACAGTGCCAAAACAGCAACATTTAACCCATTTATAATTAAACCAAATTGAGATGAATTCAAATAATCACCAAACTTTTTGTGCAGCTTCACAATATTGCCAACTATTTATATGCCAAGTTTCAAGTTGAACTAAAGTTATTTGGTGCACTAACTAATTGCAGAACAGTAGCTAAAACAATTACAGAAAAAGATAAAAGAAAATAGTAAAATAGCACTGTGCACTTATGGCCCATATGAGCAGCGCATGGCCCAGCCCGCCAAGCCATCACCTCCTACCTCCTGCTCACCTCCCCTCGCTGTCAGCACGCGCATGCGCGCACGCGCTCGGCCCCCTCTGCCCTGCTCGACAACGAGGCGCTGCCGAGCCTCTGGGCGAATAAGAGCGAGGCCAGGGCACCCCCAAGCGAGCCCCTAGCGCCGTCTCCCCCTCTCTCCCTTGCTCTTCCACCTCGGCCGAACCCGCCATGGACTTCCCCCTGTAGCTCACACGGCCACCGACCTCCCCAAGCCCCGAGACTGTGTCCTAGAGCATCATCGACGACGGCTACTTCGTCCCCGCGCATCGTCTCGAGCAGCACATCGTCAGAGCGTCGCCATCGAGAGCATCTTCCCGTCGGCCACCGCGCGCCATCGCCGTCGATCTGCTCCTCCCCGGCAACCCCGGTTTCCCTGAGCGCTCCCCGTCAACGCTGTGAGCACCACCATCAGCTCCTCTCCCTCTCTGTGATCCCGGTTGCCCTCTAGCTAGCTGCTGCTGCTACCGTGATCCGGCCGCCGCCATTGTCATTGCACGCGAGCCGTGCGTGCCTCCGAGCTCCCGCGCGTGCCACTGGCGCACTCCAGGAACCGCGCTGCGTCGAACCCGAACCCTAGCTAACCCCCTAGCTCGCCCCCGCCTCGATTTCAAACGAAGCCCGAGCGCCGCCGCCGCTCCGCTCGCCGCCGTCGCCCCCTGTGGACCATCTCCGGCTGCACCGAAGCCACCGTTCGACCCGCCGCGATGCGCACGACCGAGCGCCACCACCCATGCGAGCTCCCATGGCCGGAGTCGGCCGGACGGTCGTCGCCGCCGCGTACTGCTTCGCGCCGGCGGCTAAACACCGGTTATGCCGACATGGCATGGTTAGGTTAGTTGCTAATCACCAGCCTAATTACCCCCCTGTGCCAGTGACTAGTGGGGCCCCCTCTGCTAATTACCCCTCTAATTAAAATAACTGTTCGGTTAAGTTAAACCCAGTGGCCCACCTGTCAGTTTTGACCTTGCCACGTCAGCGTTGACCGGCCCCACATGTCTGTGACTGTGGCTGGCTGACATGCGGGTCCCACTGGACCCTTTGACCAGTCAACGTTGACCTAGTCAACTGCTGACTGGGCAGTTGACTGGGCCCACCTGTTAGCCACTGTGTGCTCTGGCTGTGTACACACACTGGGTACCCGTAGCAATTTGCATTTAATATTTTTTGAAATAAAAATAATCCAGAAAATTCCAGAAAATGAATAAAACTTTGAAAAATCATATAAAATAAACCGTAACTCGGATGAAAATAATTTATATATGAAAAATGATCAGAAAAATATGAAGAATCCGAATATGTCATCTGCACTCATGTTAGAACCCTCTAAATAGATGAACATGGAACTTTTTGCCTGTTTCCGATAAATGAATAGTGCATGTCTGTGGTAGAATAATTCCAAATAAATTCCTAAAACACCTAGAATATTTAAAGATGCAATGTATCACCGTTGCAGATCATATAGGCGTGTCATACATAGTGATAGCATTTTTTTGCTATATACTTATCTGTTTCCTCCCCCTCTTCTCTCCGATAGACCCCGGGACCGACGTTGCCCCCGAGGACTGCTACTCCACCGAAGACCCCTCTTTACCGCAGAGCTTCCAGGCAAGCAAAACCCCCTTGATCATCCAGATATCGCCTACTCCTTCTCTCTATTGCTTGCATTAGAATTGCTTCTGTGGTTACTCCGATAGCTCCTATTCTGATGCATAGCCTGATTACGTCGCATGCTGTTGATACCTACCTGTTGTCCCATGATGCTTAGTTAGCTATGCTATTGATTCATCTGTGGCCCTTCACCCTTGTCCGTTTGCCATGCTTGTTATCGGGCCGTGATCTCTTTGGGAGACGGTCACGGAAATGTTTACTTATTGCAATACCTTAAACTGATAAAGTCGGGCCGGCTCCAAGAGTGCCCGCGAGAGAATAATACTAAAGACGGGTCGGCTCCAAGAGCACCCGCGAGCCGTGTATTACCAAGTCGGAGCGACAGGAATCCTGTTCGTCTCTGCGAGATACTAAACACGCCTAACGGATTTGGGTATTTGATCTGAGTTGGCCACTGGCCTATACGCACTACCACCACGTGGGATCATGGTTTAATGGGGCCCTTGACGCCGTATGTATCAGCCGAAAGCTTTGTCAGACGTCCAGTTCAGCATTGCGGCACGGCTGGGCCGGCGCCATCCAGGACAAAGGTGATGCCTGGACCCGCCATGTGCGTAACGACCCGGAGTGCAAAGGGCGATGGGCCCAAGACCCCGGAGCACTTAGGATGTAGACCGGCGGGGACCTCTCTGTTGAGCCTAGGTAGGACTACGTCGTGTCGATCAGCCGAGGCCGGGCATGACCCGGAAAAGTGTGTCCGGCCAGAGTTAATCGAGCGTGTTGGGTAACAGTAGTGCACCCCTGCAGGGAAGTTATCTATTCGAATAGCCGTGTCCACGGTAACAGGACGCTCGGAGTTGTATCCTGATCTGCTACAACTACAAATGGATACTGATACAATGATAAACTGTTACTACTGCTCTCGGGATCACTTTCTCGCAGGGTAGTCGAGGAAGGATCTCAGGGCATTACTAAAATATAATTGCTATTATATGTTACTATACTCTACTCTCTTCTGATGCTGCAAGATTGCTTCAAGATGCTAGTCTTCGATAGGCTAGGCCACTCCCCCTCTGTTCCGGCATTTCTGCAGTTTAGTCCAAAGATATATCCCCATTCCTTTGATACCGATGCATACTTAGGATAGTTCTGATGTCAGTCTTGCGAGTACTTTGGATGAATACTAACGGTTGCTTTGCTATCTTTTTTCCCCTACCCGGTTGCTGCGATTAGACGACGGAGCCCAGGAGCAGGAGATCCCCGGAGGCACCTACCACTACGTTGAGCCCGCAGACCAGGAGTAGTTCGGAGGCCCTAGGCAGGAGGCCTTCGCCTTTCGATCAGTGTCGCTGTTGTGCTAGCCTTCTTAAGGCAACTTGTTTAACTGTGTGTCTGTACTCAGATACTTTTGCTTCCGCTGATGCTTGTATGACTCGAGCTTATGTATTCGAGCCCTCGATGCCCCTGACTTGTAATATAAAGCTTGTAATATTGTTTATTTTGTGTTTAGAGTTGTGTTGTGATATCTTCCCGTGAGTCTCTGTTCTCGATCTTGTACATTTGCGTGTATGATTAGTGCACGGTCGAGCAGGGGCGTCACAAGTTGGTATCAGAGCCGACTGCCTGTAGGAACCCCCTTTCCAACTCCTTGGCTGAAGTTGAGTCTAGTCTCCAAAAACTGTTTTACTAACATGGCTGTGTGGCTTACGGGCCCACGTCGCCAATGGATGGGATTAGGATCTTTTATTCCTCTTCCTTACTCTGGGAACTCTGATCTCTCTTCTTTTCGGGTTAAATATTTTACAAACACTAACATTAGGTTCTCGTGATCACATCCACCCGAAGATTTCAATCAACCTTCTTTGAATTGTGGACCAGGATCTGCTTCACAGTGTTCACGGCCGCAAGATCCTTTTATCGAGGGCACCCTGCATTGTCATTTGCAGATTCCTTGCTCCAATAGTTTTCTCCGACGTTGGTGTAGCCTTTGCTATGTCTCGTTGTTGTATTCCTTCACCGCGTGCCTGCGCGCCGCCTAGTTTGTCTAGCTGCGTGCGTTTCCGAACTCCTACTATCGTTTGTATCCAACTCCGTGCATAAGTTTGTATGTCTCTAATGACTACTAATATGTGTCTAATGCCCTTCTTGTTCATTACTCATGTTACCTCATGAATGACCTCTTACACATGCAGTTGTTCTTGCTAAACTGCCCTTGTTGATTTGGCAGGATGGCCGACGATCCTCCGCCTCCACCCTATATTGCCGTAATGATGCAGCAGTTTGAGCTGAATCGTCAGTTTATGACTGGGGCAATGGCCCAGTTTCCAACTTAGAATGCTCAGCAACAGTCTGCCCCAATAACACTGCAAGAGTTCGTGCACCTCAACCCGTCCATTTTCCGCAACTCCACCAATCCTATGGATGCTGATGATTGGCTCTGTGACATGCTGTTTGAGATGGAGTCAGCTAAAGTTGCCCCTGACAGTTACGTCACCTTCACGGCATTTCACCTGAAAGGTCCAACTGCTCAATGGTGGGAAAGTCACAGGGGTATGTTGCCTACTGGAACTGTAACCACTTGGCAGGAATCTCAGTCAGCCTTCCATGCATGACACATTCCTCAAGGTCTGATCGACCAGAAGAAGAAGGAGTTCCGCAAACTCACACAGGGCAAGATGACGATGGATGAATATCAGAGGAAATTTCTCGAATTATCCCGCTATGCGGCAGATGACGTCTGCACTGATGCTCGCAAGCAAGAGAAGTTCCGTGAAGGACTGCGGCCTGATATAAAGCTCGCACTTGTTGTCCATGATTGCGCGGATTTTGCGACGCTTGTCAGCCAAGCTTTCCGAGCTGAAACTGGTCTGTCTGAGTACCAGGAGTCGCTCAAGCGTACTCGGGATGTTGGCCCATCCTCGGGTCAGCCTGCTCAGAAACGTCAAATCTGGATTCCGCACAATGTTCATCACCGACCTGCTCCAACACCAAGGCCGTCTTATGTTGCACCTCGTCTGCCTCCACCGCCGAGACAGCTAACGATTCAGGCTGGACAACCCAATGCTATGGCTCCTCCCCCTAATGATGGCTTATGCCACAAGTGTAGACAGCCAGGGCACCTTGCTCTCAACTGTCGCCAGGATCAGCCTCAGAATGCATCACGCCCTCCTGTTGGTCGTAAGAGGGGCCGTCGAAATCATCATTCCAGCAACGCTGTTGCCAGACCACCTGCTAGTCAACTTATTCGTGTCAACCATGTCAAGATTGAAGAAGCTCGACAGGACACCAAAATTGTGATGGGTACCCTTCTAGTGAATTCAATCCCAGCTTCTGTCCTCTTTGATTCTGGGGCATCGCACTCCTTCATGTCTGAAAGTTTTGCACGAAGCCATGATATACCTTTCACGGAGATGTCCACCCCATTAGTAATCCAGTCACCCGGGGCTAAATGGCAAACTACCATGGTAAGCCACGGTAACCACATTGTGATTGGAGGATTGGTATTCCCCGTTTCTCTCATTGCCCTCAAGACCTCCAACATAGACATCATTCTGGGTATGGACTGGTTGAAGCCTCATAAAGCTTTGATTGACTGTGCCACTGAAACAGTCTGGCTCACACACCCTTCTGGCCAGACAATCAAATACTCAGCCCAGATAGTCCAGAATGCTGAAAGCCAGATATATGCACTGAATGCCTTGAATGCTTCACCTCTTGAAGGAATAGAGAACGTCCCAGTCATTTGTGATTTTCAGGATGTCTTTCCAGAAGAACTTCCAGGAATACCCCCTGCTAGGGCTGTCGAATTCGTCATAGACTTGAAACCGGGCACTACTCCTATTGCCAAGCGACCGTACAAGATGCCGCCTCATGAGCTCCTTGAACTTAAGGAGGAAATTGACAAGTCGCTTCAAAAGGGTTTCATTCGCCCCAGTTCTTCTGCTTGGGGAGCACCTTCGCTCTTTGTTAAGAAGAAGGATGGAACAAATCGGTTGGTTCAAGATTACCGACCTATCTACCAAGCAACAATTCAGAACAAGTATCCGCTTCCCAGAATCAACGATCTGTATGATCAACTTGCTGGTTCCTCAGTATTCTCTAAACTTGATTTGAGATTGGGATACCACCAGATTCGAGTTCGTAAAGAGGATATTCCGAAGACAGCCTTCGTTACTCGCTATGGTTCTTATGAGTACACTGTCATGTCCTTTGGCTTAACCAACGCTCCAGCAACCTTCTCTCGATTGATGAAGTATATCTTCATGGACTACCTCGACAAATTCGTCGTGGTTTATTTGGATGATATCCTTATATTTTCCAAGAATGAAGAAGAACACGCTGAACATCTTCGACTTGTACTGGAGAAGTTGCGCGAACATCAACTGTATGCCAAGTATTCCAAGTGTGAGTTCTGGTTATCTGAAGTGACATATCTCGGCCATGTGATTTCCAAGGATGGCATTGCTGTTAACCCAGAACGAGTTCGGGCTATTCTTGACTGGACTCCTACGAAGAATGTCAAGCAAGTCAGGAGTTTCCTCGAACTCGCCAGCTATTGCCGCCGTTTTGTCGAGAACTTCTCCAAGATTGCCAAGCCTCTGACTGATCTACTTCACAAAGGCGTTAAATTTGAGTGGACAGAAAAATGTCAGGAAAGTTTTCAAACACTCAAGGACAAGCTGACATCTGCACGAGTGCTTGCTCCTCCAGATTCTCGCAAGGACTTTGTGATCTACTGTGACGCGTCTCGTCAAGGGTTAGGCTGTGTCCTAATGCAAGAGCGGAAGGTAATTGCTTATGGCTCTCGACAGTTGCGTCCTCATGAAGAGAACTATCCAACGCATGATCTCGAACTGGCAGCAGTTATTTATGCATTGAAGTTATGGCGACATTACCTACTTGGTAATCGTTGAGAGATCTACACGGACCATCAAAGTCTGAAGTACTTGTTCACTCAACCATCTCTGAACCTTCGTCAGCAAAGATGGATGGAGGCCATTACAGACTATGATTTGGGTATTTCTTACACCCCTGGCAAGGCTAATGTAATGGCTGATGCTTTGAGCCGTAAATCCTACTGTTGTGAACTTGAGGTTCAACTACAGCAACCACTTCTGTGTGAAGAGCTTCGAAAGCTAAACATCGAGATAGTTCCTCAAGGATATCTAAATACCTTGGTTGTTGAACCAGATCTCGAACACAACATCAAGACAAGGCAGAAATATGACTCTGAAGTCGAGAAGATTAAGAAATACCTCTCCAAGGGAAATTCTTCATTCTACCATGTTGATAATGATGGTGCCTTGTTCTTCAAAGGCCGCCTAGTGGTCCCCAGAAAGCACAATCTGGACTCTCGTTCGGATGTCATGAAAGAAGCACATGACAAACCTTTGTCTATTCATCCCGGTAGTACTAAGATGTACCAAGACATTCGTCAACGGTACTGGTGGCCTGATATGAAGCGAGACATTGCTCGTTATGTTGCTGAGTGTGACGTTTGCCGTCGCATCAAAGCAGAACATCAAACGCCTGCTGGAACTCTGCAACCCCTTGCTATTCCTGAATGGAAATGGGACAAAGTTGAAATGGATTTCATTACTAGTTTTCCCAGATCACAGAAGGGTCATGATGCTATTTTTGTCGTCATTGACCGATTCTCAAAGGTTGCTCACTTTCTGCCAGTCAAGGAGACAATCACTGCTAGCCAGTTAGCAGACTTATATGTTTCCAGAATTGTGTCACTCCACGGTGTTCCGTTGGAGATCAGTTCAGACCGTGGCAGCCTCTTTACCTCAAGATTTTGGAACAGTTTCCAAGAAGCTATGGGAACTCATCTGTCCTTCAGCACCGCTTTTCACCCCCAGTCCCAAGGTCAAGTTGAACGAGTCAACCAAGTGCTTGAAGATATGCTTCGAGCTTGTGTCATCTCCTTTGGCAAGAAATGGGAGGAATCTCTCCCATATGCTGAGTTCTCTTACAATAATAGCTATCAGGCTAGTTTGAAGATGGCACCCTTTGAAGTTCTCTATGGGCGTAAGTGCCGAACCCCTCTGAATTGGTCAGAAACTAGGGAATGACCACTCTTTGGTCCGGACATTATCCAACAAGCTAAAGAACAAGTCCGCATTGTCCGAGAACATTTGAAAGCTGCTCAGTCTCGTTAGAAGAGCAATTATGATCGAAAACACCAGGTAATGGTCTATCAACCTGGTGAACAAGCTTACCTTCGCGTCACTCCGATGAATGGCACTCGCCGTTTTGGGATCAAGGGCAAGTTAGCTCCTCGCTACATTGGCCCCTTTCGCATTCTCGCAAGACGTGGAGAAGTGGCATATTAATTGGAATTGCCGCCGAACCTTTCTCAAGTTCATGATTACTTCCATGTGTCACAACTCCGTCGCTGCTTCAAGGATCCTATCCGAGCAGTGGATCATGAAATGCTTGAGCTGCAAGAGGATCTTTCTTATCAAGAATATCCGATCCGCATTCTTGATCAAGCTGAACGTCGAACCCGTTAAAAGGCAATCAAGTTCCTTAAAGTTCAGTGGTCGAATCATTCAGAAGATGAAGCCACTTGGGAACGCGAAGATCGTCTTCGTGAAGAATACCCCGCTCTCTTTCAGCCTACCTCTTAATTCTCGGGACACGAATTTCTTTTAGAGGAGGAGAATTGTAACATCCCCTTGTAATATGTTACAGTGATCATCTTCTAATCATGCCAAGTCATCTTCATTTGCAGTGCTAAATCATCATTTGTTCATATCTCATTTCAAATTCCACTTTAAACAAAAAAAATTCAAAATGCAAGTCAAAATAAAAGTTGATCAAATTTGAAAACAAAATAGTTCATAATTTTGCAAATAATCACTAAGTAATTGTCTTGGAGAAACCAATATTATTTGAAATATTAAATTGCCCCTAACCTATTTAAAACAGTGCCAAAACAACAACATTTAACCCATTTATAATTAAACCAAATTCAGATGAATTCAAATAATCACCAAACTTTTTGTGCAGCTTCACAATATTGCCAACTATTTATATTCCAAGTTTCAAGTTGAACTAAAGTCATTTGGTGCACTAACTAATTGCAGAACAGTAGTTAAAACAATTACAGAAAAAGATAAAAGAAAATAGTAAAATAGCACTGTGCACTTATGGCCCATATGAGCAGCGCATGGCCCAGCCCGCCAAGCCATCACCTCCTACCTCCTGTTCACCTCCCCTCGCTGTCAGCACGCGCACGCGCGCAGGCGCTCGGCCCCCTCTCCCCTGCTCGACAACGAGGCGCTGTCGAGCCTCTGGGCGAATAAGAGCGAGGCCAGGGCACCCCCAAGCGAGCCCCTAGCGCCGTCTCCCCCTCTCTCCCTTGCTCTTCCACCTCGGCCGAACCCGCCATGGACTTCCCCCTGTAGCTCACACGGCCACCGGCCTTCCCAAGCCCCGAGACTGTGTCCTGGAGCATCATCGACGACGGCTACTTCGTCCTCGCGCATCGTCTCGAGCAGCACATCGTCAGAGCGTCGCCATCGAGAGCATCTTCCCGTCGGCCACTGCGCGCCATCGCCGTCGATCCGCTCCTCCCCGGCAACCCCGGTTTCCCCAAGCGCTCCCCGTCAACGCTGTGAGCACCACCATCAGCTCCTCTCCCTCTCTGCGCTCCCGGTTTCCCTCTAGCTAGCTGCTGCTGCTACCGTGATCCGGCCGCCGCCATTGCCGTCGCACGCGAGCCGTGCGTGCCTCCGAGCTCCCGCGCGTGCCACTGGCGCACTCCAGGAACCGCGCTGCGTCGAACCCGAACCCCAGCTAACCCCCTAGCTCGCCCCCGCCTCGATTTCAAACGGAGCCCGAGCGCCGCCGCCGCTTCGCTCGCCGCCGTCGCCCCTGTGGACCATCTCCGGCTGGACCGAAGCCACCGTTCGACCCGCCGCGATGCGCACGACCGAACGCCACCACCCACGCGAGCTCCCGTGGCCGGTTATGCCGACGTGGTATGGTTATGCCGATGTGGAGGGTGCCAGAATTGTTCTGGAAACTTCTGGGATTTTTCCGGGATAAAAACCGGAAATGTTCCGGAGCTGCCGGAACCGGTTTGGTTGCTTTTCGCAGATGAAAATCACTAATCCGGAATTGTTTCGCAACGAATCCAAAATCATTTTAGTGGGTACTGGAATTATTCTAAGACCCACAGAAATATTTTCGGATTTAACGGTCGCGGAAAATTGTCTCCGTGAATAGTGAAAAACATTTATGGTTAATTTTTTGGAAAGCCACCTTTTGGGATTTTCCCAAAAGGCTTCTAGAAAGACTTAGGCACTAAGGAACCCCCCTTGGGGGGGGGGCATGAGGGTGGCCGGCCAAGGTGGAGCTCCTCCATGGAGCTCCACATGCATTCTTTTTTGCCTTTTCTTCTCTTTATGTGTGACATAAAGTGGGGGTACTTTGGTATTTTTTGTATGCCATCCCTACCCCTTGGCTTTCCTATAAATAAAGGTGGAGGGGTGCTCTCCACACTCATCCCTTGCTCTCATACACATGCCATGCTTTGTCTGGCTCTCTCTCTCCCTCCCACGAAATAGTTTCGTAGAGCCGAAAGGCTGTCTGGGTTCCGGCAGGAACTAGTTCTAGACGGCGAAGCCCTGCCGGATAGCTGACACCGTATGTGTGCAACCCCGTAGAGAGGTCGTAGTTTCGATCTTTTGCCCGAGGGGCTATTCGAGGGTCCTCCCGAAGGGCTGTCCGGGTTACCGTTCGAGCTTCGAGGGTCCTCCCGAAGGGCTGTCCGTGACATCGTCCGAGGGACTGTCCGACCGCCTCCCGAAGGGCTGTCCGACGAGGGAGTACATCGTCGCGGTTGGGAGGTTGTAAATCCTAGCTGCGGGGATCTGCACCGACGATCTACATCGACTCTTCTTCCGCTGCGCTACGAGTCGGTAATGATCAGATCAAACCCTGTATGCAGTCTCCATAGTGGTCCTGGGCATGCTCGCTGTACCGAATTTTTTTGTTTTCTATCTTGTTCCCCTACAGCACGGAGCTGAGTGGTCCGGCAGGTGGGCGCGAGGCGCCGCCGGGCGCGGAGCTGAGTCCGCCGGCTGGCGGGCGTGAGGCGCTACCGGGCGCGGAGCTGGGTCCGCTGGCAGGTGGGCGCGAGGCGCCTCCGGGCGCGGAGCTAAGTCCGCCGGCTGGCGGGCGTGAGGCGCTACCGGGCGCGGAGCTGGGTCCGCTGGCAGGTGGGCGCGAGGCGCCGCCGGGCGCGGAGCTAAGTCCGCCGGCTGGTTTGCGCGAGGCGCCGCCGGGCGCGGAGTTGAGTCCGCCGGCAGGTGGGCGCGAGGCGTCGCCAGGCGCGGAGCTGAGTCTGCCGGCTGGTTTGCGCGAGGCCGAACGGAGCGGAGTCTGCCGGTAGGTGGGCGCGAGGCGCGATCGGGTGCGGAGCGGAGTCCGTCGGCAGGCGGGCGCGCCGCCGAACGGAGCGGAGTCCGCCGGCAGAGGGCTCGAGGCGCCGCCGGGCGCGGAGCTGGGTCCGCCGGTAGGCGGGCGCGAGGCGCCGCCGGGCGCGGAGCTGCGTTCGCCGGCTGGTTTGCGCGAGGCGCCGCTGGGCGCGGAGCTGAGTCCGACGGTAGGTGGGCGTGAGGCGCCGCCGGGCGCAGAGCTGAGTCCGCCGGCTGGTTTGCGCGAGGCGCCGCTGGGCGCGGAGCTGGGTCCGCCGGCGGGTGGGCGTGACGCCCCGCCGGGCGTGGAGCTGCGTCCGCCGGCAGGTGGGCGCGAGGCGCCGCCGATCGTGAAGCTGAGTCCGCCGGCAGGTGGGCGCGAGGCGCCGCCGGGAGAGGAGCTGAGTCCGCCGGCTGGCGGGCGCGCCGCCGAACGGAGCGGAGTCCGCCGGTAGGGGGCGCGAGGCGCGGCCGGGCGCGGAGCGGAGTCCGTCGGCAGGGGGCGCGAGGCGCCGCCCGGCGCGGAGCGGAGTCCGCCGGCAGAGGGCGCGAGGCGCCGCCAGGCGCGAAGCTGCGTCCGCCGGTAGGGGGGCTTGAGGCGCCGCCGGGCGCGGAGCTGCGTCCGCCGGTAGGTGGGCTTGAGGCGCCGCCGGGCGCGGAGCTGCGTCCGCCGGTAGGTGGGCTTGAGGCGCCGCCGGGCGCGGAGCTGAGTCCGCCGGCAGGTTTGCGTGAGGCACCGCCGGGCGCGAAGGTGAGTCCGCCGGCAGGTTTGCGCGAGGCACCGCCGGGCGCGAAGGTCAGTCCGCCGGGCGCGAAGGTGCGTCCGCTGGTAGGTGGGCTTGAGGCGCCGCCGGGCGCGGAGCTGAGTCCGACGGTAGGTGGGCGTGAGGCTCCGCCGGGCGCGGAGCTGGGTCCGCCGGCTGGCGGGCGCGAGGCCCCGCCGGGCGCGGAGCTGCGTCCGCCGGCAGGTGGGCGCGAGGCGCCGCCGGGCACGGAGCTGAGTCCGTCGGCTGGCGGGCGCGCCGCCGAACGGAGCGGAGTCCGCCGGTAGGGGGCGCGAGGCGCGGCCGGGCATGGAGCGGAGTTCGTCGGCAGGGGGGCGCGAGGCGCCGCCGGGCGCGGAGCGGAGTCCGTCGGCAGGCGGGCGCGCCGCCGAATGGAGCGGAGTCTGCCGGCAGGGGGCGCGAGGCGCCGCCGGGCGCGGAGCTGAGTCCGCCGGCTGGTTTGCGCGAGGCACCGCCGAGCGCGAAGGTGAGTCAGCCGGCAGGCGGGCTTGAGGCGCCGCCAGGCGCGGAGCTGGGTTCGCCGGCTGGTGGGCGCGAGGCGCCGCCGGGCGCGGAGCTGGGTTCGCCGGCCTGTGGGCGCGAGGAGCCGCCGGGCGCGGAGCTGCGTCCGCCGGCTGGCGGGCGCGCCGCCGAACGGAGCGTAGTCTGCCGGTAGGTGGGCGCGAGGCGCGATCGGGTGCGGAGCGGAGTCCGTCGGCAGGCGGGCGCGCCGCCGAACGGAGCGGAGTCCGCCGGCAGAGGGCTCGAGGCGCCGTCGGGCGCGGAGCTAGGTCCGCCGGTAGGCGGGCGCGAGGCGCCGCCGGGCGCGGAGCTGCGTCCGCCGGCTGGTTTGCGCGAGGCGCCGCTGGGCTCGGAGCTGAGTCCGACGGTAGGTGGGCATGAGGCGCCGCCGGGCGCAGAGCTGAGTCCGCCGGCTGGTTTGCGTGAGGCGCCGCTGGGCGCGGAGCTGGGTCAGCCGGCGGGTGGGCGCGAGGCGCCGCCGATCGCGAAGCTGAGTCCGCCGGCAGGTGGGCGCGAGGCGTCGCCGGGCGTGGAGCTGAGTCCGCCGGCTGGCGGGCGCGCCGCCGAACGGAGCGGAGTCCGCCGGTAGGGGGGCGCGAGGCGCGGCCGGGCGCGGAGCGGAGTCCGTCGGCAGGGGGGCACGAGGCGCCGCCTGGCGCGGAGCGGAGTTCGCCGGCAGGGGGCGCGAGGCGACGCCGGGCGCGGAGCGGAGTCCGCCTGCAGGGGGCGTGAGGCGCCGCCAGGCGCGGAGCTGCGTCCGCCGGGAGGTGGGCTTGAGGCGCCGCCGGGCGCGGAGCTGAGTCCGCCGGCAGGTTTGCGTGAGGCACCGCCGGGCGCGAAGGTGTGTCCGCCGGGCACGAAGGTGCGTCCGCCGGTAGGTGGGCTTGAGGCGCCGCCGGGCGCGGAGCTGAGTCCGACGGTAGGCGGGCATGAGGCCCCGCCGGGCGCGGAGCTGGGTCCGCCGGCGGGCGGGCACGAGGCCCCGCCGGGCGCGAGGCGCCGCCGATCGCGAAGCTGAGTCCGCCGGCAGGTGGGCGCGAGGCGCCACCGGGCGCGGAGCTGAGTCCGTCGGCCGGCGGGCGCGCCGCCGAACGGAGCGGAGTCCGCCGGTAGGGGGGTGCGAGGCGCGGCCGGGCACGGAGCGGAGTTCGTCGGCAGGGGAGCGCGAGGCGCCGCCGGGCACGGAGCGGAGTCCGTCGGCAGGCGGGCGCGCCGCCGAATGGAGCGGATTCCGCCGGCAGGGGGCGCGAGGCGCCGCCGGGCGCGGAGCTGAGTCCGCCGGCTGGTTTGCGCGAGGCACCGCTGAGCGCGACGGTGAGTCCGTCGGCAGGCAGGCGTGAGGCGCCGCCGGGCGCGGAGCTGGGTTCGCCGGCAGGTGGGCGCGAGGCACCGCCGGGCGCGGAGCTGAGTCCGCCGGCAGGGGGGCGCGAGGCGCCGCCGGGCGCGGAGCGGAGTCCGTCGGCTGGCGGGCGTGCCACCGAACGGAGCGGAGTCCGCCGGCAGGGGGGCGCGAGGCGCCACCGGTCGCGGAGCTGGGTCCGCCGGTAGGCGGGCGCGGAGCTGAGTCCGCCGGCTGGTTTGCGCGAGGCACCGCCGGGCGCGGAGCTGAGTCCGTCGGGAGGTGGGCGTGAGGCTCCGCCGGGCGTGGAGCTGAGTCTGTCGGCTGGCGGGCGTGCCACCGAACGGAGCGGAGTCCACGGGTAGGGGGGCGCGAGGCGCCGCCGGGCGTGGTGCGGAGTCCGTCGGCTGGCGGGCGTGGAGCGGAGTCCACCGGTAGGGGGGCGCGAGGCGCCGCCGGGCGCGGAGCGGAGTCCGTCGGCTGGCGGGCGTGCCACCGAACGGAGCGGAGTCCGCCGGCAGGGGGGCGCGAGGAGCCACCGGGCGCGGAGCTGGGTCCGCCGGGAGGCGGGCGCGGAGCTGAGTCCGCCGGCTGGTTTGCGCGAGGCACCGCCGGGCGCGGAGCTGAATCCGCCGGGAGGTGGGCGTGAGGCTCCGCCAGGCGTGGAGCTGAGTCCGCCGGCAGGTGGGCGCGGAGCTGAGTCCGCCGGCTGGCGGGCGCGCCGCCGAACGGAGCGGAGTCCGCCGGTAGGTGGGCGCGAGGCGCGGAGCTGAGTCCGCCGGCAGGTGGGCGCGAGGCCCCGCCGGGCGCGGAGCTAGGTCCGCCGGCAGGTGGGCGCGAGGCACCGCTGGGCGCGGAGCTGAGTCCGTCGGCAGGTGGGCGCGAGGCGCCGCCGGGCGCGGCGCTGAGTCCGCCGGCTGGCGGGCGCACCGCCGAACAGAGCGGAGTTCGCCGGTAGGTGGGCGCGAGGTGCTGCCGGGCGCGGAGCGGAGTCTGCCGGCAGGGGGGCGGGAGGCGCCGCCGGGCGCGGAGCGGAGTCCACCGGCAGGTGGGTGCGAGGCGCCACCGGGCGCGGAGCCGAGTCCGCCGGCTGGTTGTTTCCAGTGGGGGCGCGCAAGCGCACCCACTGGGTGTAGCCTCCGAGCCTCCGGGCGACTCGAAGAGTCGGACGGAGGGTCTTTGCTGTTGTTGGAGCACTGTGGCGTCGAGGATGTCGGTTGCTGCCGGCCGCGGGCCTGTAGCCGGTGCGGTGGTCTGAGCCTCCGAGCCTCCGAGCGAGGAGGGGAGGTTCCCCACGGAAATGTTCGTGCACAAGACGAGGTTAGTCGGCTCAGATATATCGAATGTTTAGTTTTGGCAGTGCAAGTTTTATGTAGAGGGGTGCCAACTCGGTTTCGTCCGAGCCCCTTCAGTCTTTTTAATGTCCTCTCCGCTCTTTGGCTTTTGCTCTTGCCAGCCGGACAGCAGGGAGCCGGTCTGTAGCTGAGGCGAAGAGTGGGCCGCGGAATGGAGCGCACGGTACTCGGATTTTGGGAGCAGATTCAACCAAGCAGATACTCACAAAGGGAACGACCGGGTTGCCCAAGCCGTTTTTCTCCCCGGACATTTTTCGCGTGGGGTGACCCCCAGCTTTCGCTCTCGCCAGCCGGACAGCCGCGGTGCGGTCTGTAGCTGAGACGAAGAGTGGACCTTTGCTACCGTGCATGCTACTAAGCCGTCTGCGGGGAAGAACGAATGGGGCCAGACGGCCAGCCTCCGGGCCGATGTTGATTGGCGCCGGGCTAAACCGAGGGTCGCCCGGGTTTATCCGTTTTTTGTGCACGGTGCAAAGATATGTGGATGGGGAGCTCACATTGCTTTTGACGCAGACGAGTCGGTGGTTGTCGATGACAGCCGGCTGCCGGCTTGCAACCGGCGCGGCCTTTTGCCCGCGAGGCGCACTGACGCACCCACTTTGTGTAGCCTCCGAGTTTCCGGACGGTCGAGGGGGGCCTCGGCCGGTCGGGCCCGACCGGCCAGGCGTCGAGGCGGACGGGCGGCAGGGCCGGCTCCCCAGCCGGCTTGGCACAGCCGGCCAGGCGCTGAAGCGGGCAGGCAGGGCCGGCCTGGCGTAGCCGTCCAGGCGTCGGCAGGTGGCGACGCGAGCAGGCGGCTGGTGTTCTTTTTTCCTTTTCACCCCTTTTTTTTTCATCTGGGCAGCCGGCTCATTTCTTTATTTGGGCAGCCGGCCTCTGCTTCTTTTCTCCCCGCGTGGGGCAGCCGGCTGGGGCGAGGCCCGGAGGTCGCCGGAGCGGCGAGCCGGTGGGCTCCCAGGAGGCGGCCGGGCGCAGCGGAGCGGGCGCGGGGGCAGCGGCGAGGGTGAGCCAGCAGGCGCGGGAGCTGGGTGCGCGGGCGCAGCGGCTTGCGGCCGCGAGCGGAGGCGGCCGGGCGCGACGCGAGAGACGGGCGCGCGGGCGCACGGAGGCCGGCCAGAGTTGCGAGCCGACTCGGGTACGCGGGCGGGAGGCGGAGCTGCCGGCCGAGGCGGCACGGACGCCGGCTGGGGTGGCGAGGGACGCAGCGGGCACGGCGGGCAGCCGGCGCAGGCGGCGCGAGGCGGCGCGGAGACCGGCACGGGGCGGCGCGAGGCGGCGCGGCTGCGCGGAGGCCAGCACGCGGCGGCGAGCCGGCTCGGGCGTGCGGGCGGCGGGCGTGGAGCAGGCGGCCCGCGACAGCGTGGGCGGAGGGCGGCGCGCGCGAAGCGGAGGGCCAACGCGGCGGGGCGGAGGCGAGCCGGACGGCTGTGCGCACGCGCGCGCGCGCGGAGCGGAGTAGAGGCGAGCCGGGGCCGCGCCGCTGGCCGGAGCGAGGCGGAGGAGTGCGCGGCCGGGCGCGGAGGAAGCAGCGGCAGCGGCAAGCGGAGGCAGCAGCGCTCGAGCAGCAGGCACGACGCACACGGGCGTGGCCAAGGCGAGCTGGATGGCGGCATGCGCAGGGAGGCGCGGTCGGAGCGGCCAGGACGCGCGGGCGGTGCGGTGTCTTGCGGCGGCTGCGCTACGGGTCCGACGGGATCGAGCCAATGGCTCAAGGTCGAGCGGCACAAACGCTCGGGCTGCATCGGCGGAAGCCCACGAGCATGGTGGCGTGCTCAGCTGAACCGTAGAAGCACGGCGGCAGCAGCACGATGAGCAGCGGCCGCGAGTGGAGCGAGCTCGTATGGTTTTGGTTTATGGCCATTCTCTGGCTAATGTATGGGTAGTGCATGGCCATTATCTGGCTTGCATCTGGCTAGTATATGACCATGCTTTTGGTGGTCAGAGCGGGAGGGGAAGAAGTGCTCGCGAGGCACGGCGTCGGCCATGGCTGCGGAGCTCGGGTCGCCGGCGAACGGGGCGCGAGCGGTGAGGGAAAACAGGGGGCGCGAGGGCTGCGGCGCTCCCGCGCGGAGGCAGGAGGCGCTCGTACTGGGCGAGGTGAAGCAGGCCGGACGCGGCGCACGCGCGCGCGGACGGAGGCGGAGCGGAGCCGGGGCCGAAGCGGCGCACGCGCGCGCGGACCGATGACAGATGACGAAGACGCGCTGCCCGCACGGCCGCGCCGGGGGCGTGCCGATGTCGATCCCTCGAGCGCCGTAGGAGAGACGGCGGCGTTGCCGCCGCGATGGTGATGACGAAGAGGGTCTCGTCCGGACCGCGGTTCAGCAGCAGCTTCCACACGGTGGGCACCAACTGTCCTGGTATTCTCGCGGGGTGCCTCATCACGCCAGATGTCATGGGATGGCTAAAGGTGAGGGAAAGACTACGGTGGAGATTCGGGACGGGATAGGGCAACAACACGCGGTGGTTTACCTAGGTTCGGGGCCCTCGCTGCGGAGATAACACGCCTATTCCTGCATGTCTAGTGTATATACGTAGTACATATGGTAGTACAGCGTTGGAAGAGAGCTATGGGCTACTGGCCTCATATGTGTGTGCTTGTATGAGTGTGCCCCCGAGAGTCCCTGGCCGTGAGTGGGCGTGAGCTTATGGCTTGGCCGTGAGTGGGCGTGAGCTTATGGCCGGCCTGAGAGTGTGTGCGTGAGTGCTTTCCTTCTTGGCCAAGTGTATGTCTTTTTGGCCAAGTCTGTGACTTTCCCGGCCAAGTGAGCTTCCTGGTGCATCTTATAAATGGATGCCCAGCCGACAAGGGGTGGCCCACTTGACCTTCTACACTATTGAACGGACATACGAGGTGATGCATTACGCCTACTACATTGTGCCACTATTAGTCAACAGTGTTGGACTATTGAGGCGCAGCGAAGGGGCGTGGCTACAGTGTCTTCTTGTCGTGTTTGATGGAACGCTGCGGTTGACTCTGTGCAGCAGGCCGGTTGGAGCAGCCGGACGGGGAGCCGGCTGGAGAAGCCGGCGGGCGAGCCGGTCGGAGCAGCCGGGTGGCGAGTGGCCGGACTGAGGGGCGTTGGCCGCCCCTATGTTTTGAAATGTCGACTCGTCTTCTTGAGCCTACTCGGGGGTCATCCCCCCGACAAAGAGTTTTGGCGAGGTTAAAACATGTCATCACATAGGTGCGAATAGCTTGAGCTTTGTCGTGATGGAATTGGATAACACAAGGTTTTCATATATATTTCATGATACTCCGTATTACTTTCGAGAGAAATGTACATATCCCATTTTTGATACTGGTATATTTTGTTGAACTGTCTTGTTTTTTGTCAGTTCGGTTGTGGCTTGTAATATGATTCTTATGATATAAACGAGACACGTATTAACATGAAAAAAAAAAAGTACAAGTTCAATTTTTTTGACAACAAGTACATCTTGAATTTGTTTTGAGAAAAACGTGTAAATTCACTTTTTTTTGGGCGACGCGGCAAACCACGGGTCCCAAATCAATTCAGCTTGGGTCACTCCAATCCGAGCTCGATTTCGACTCCCACTCATCGACATCGACCGGAGCCGAAAAAGAAAATTAAGCTTCAGCCTTTATAATGCTCAGACAACATCTGTTCCAGCACCCCCAAATAGGAAGCTAGGTTTCCTCGATCAAATTCTCGCCAATTTTCGCGGCGAGGTCGGTTAATCGAGGCGAAACGCGGGAGATCGACGGCCGGCGAGGAAGTTTCTGCCAAGCAGCGCGCCACCAGACGCATGGCGGCCAAGGCAGCTGTGACCGCCGGCGATGAGTGTGTGCTGAAGCTGTGCCAGCAGCATGGTCAAGATCTGAAGGAGAAGAACGGAACCAAAAGGAAAGCAGAGGAGGCGCCGGAAGGCGACGAATCTCCACTGAAGATCTGCTCCATCAAAAGGAAAGCAGCCGGGATCGACTGCTCTGAGTTGGAGAAGGGAGCAACACCGACGGCGGCGGCGGCGGCCAGACGTGAGGAGGCTCCGGAGAGAAAGATGACGAGGCTGCCGCAGGAGGAGGTCGATTCCATCCTCACCAGGGAGATGGATGACGACTCTCTCCCTCCTGAGTACAAGACCCTGAAGCGCCTTAACCCTGACCTGATTCCTTCGCCGGAAGAGGAGATGGACGAGGACGTGGTGAGCTTCTACGACGTCGTGCGCTTCTTCTATGAGATTGGAGAGGATTTCAGGGAATTCCAGGCCTGGGTCCGCACCGAGTACGCCAAGAATGGCTACGTCGAGGTGGATGATGAGTACCTGCGCCATCAGAAGGAAATGGAAGCAATGAACGAAGAAGCACGCAAGGAGGCACTCAAAGGCTTTGATTTTTCAGGCTTGCTCAACTTCTGACTTGGTGCAGCATCAGCCTGTGATGATTGTAGATGGATTGCACTTTCTCCAGTACTATCATCCATCGACTGTATTATGCCTGTACTAAGCTAAGCACCAGCAAACGTCTTGTGTAATAAACAAGAATTCACTTTGTTGTATCCATCAGTTTGCCATGAGAGCATTCGGATCTGTTCTTACACATTGCCAAAAACGTGTGTTTGCGGTTGTATTGCAGAAACTGGAGTTCTTGTGCGGTGCTTGTGCTCTCGAACACTTATTTATCTCTACTCCTAATGTCTCAGGTGGTAGGATTGCCTCCACGGTTATTTTTCGTCCCCCACTTTCGTTTGATTTTTTCGTCAGGTTTTTTTCGTCTCACCTCCCACCATCACTCTCCACGCCGGTTTATTTTTCTCTCCACTCTTTTTTTTTTTATCAAAGCAACACTTTCCTAACGTACAAAAAATCACGAACTAAACCTTCCTAACTTATCCAAATCAACCGATCTCTCTTATTAATGCAATTTATTTTAGGAAACAAATAACAGATTTTCTGGAAACAAATAACGGATTTTAAGAAAATTAACATGTAAATCATGACAAATAAACCTCATCATGAAAGCATTTATGTACCAATTTAATTTGTTATGGAATATTATCTTTTATCTTCTGCTCCTAATGGGGAGCTGGTACATGGTATCGTTTGGTTTCGTTTGCTTCCCTCCTCCCCGTCGATTTTTTTTTTCTGTCGAAGCCGATGCCCCACCTCGCGCGCAGTAGGAAAAAAAACCACCCCTGCACGGCCCCCTCCGCGATCCCTACCTCGCACGGTCTGTCCTCGCCTCCCACCCTGGATCTCGAGCCAGGGCCCCGCGCGCGACCTCTCCTTCGCGCAGCGAGCGCGCCGCCGCCGCCATGCTCGACCACGACGGGTTCTTCTCCCCTGCCACGCTGGATATGGTGAGATCCCATCGCCCGTCCCTCTTCCTCCGCTGGGTACCATTGGTGCCATCAGACAGGGGCCTGATCCACCCCTCCTTCTCACCTCCGGCGTCCCTCGTGGTTCCCTATCCCTCCGTATCTTGGCCTCAACCATCCCCTCCACATCATGATAGTCCGACCGGTGGATCCCATCCTCCCCCCATCAGGTGAAACGATGGCTGCAGGTGCCATGGGTGTGGTGGTCAGCGCGCAGGATCGAAGGTGTGGTGGTCAGCACGCATGATAGAAGGCGTGGTGCTGCACTGCGATTCGGTGGCCTGGACAACGTCATGAGTTGCGTGTGTGGCCTCCTGCCTCTTCGTGCTCTCCGCTGACCACAGTGCTGCTCAACCTTGCTTCTCCACCTCGCGACGGCATCGTGGTGAGCTCTCGAGACTTCGGTTGATTGCCATGATATCTAGGAATGAATTGCTTGTATTTGCGTGTGTGGATAGAGTACGATTTTCTCTTGCTAGAAAATAGCAAACTGTTGGAAGATCCATGCGAATATGCAGGGACAAGATAACAACATGAATGTGTTGCTCCTTTTTCCAATCACATACTTAGTTGTATTGTGGTATTGACTGTGCGTATTGAGACTAAAAAAATATCATTTTCATGTAGCTATTTTGGTATCTGATTGTCGTGCTGCTAAAATGTTCGTGAAGGTTCTTACAAGTCCAGTTTGACAGGAAGAGAAAATGACTGGCCAGTTCAATGTTGCAGTATTCGACAGAAGCCATGTGTTGCAGATTCTTCATTGATAGTATTAAACTTCAGAGCTGAAGTAAAATGTTTGGTTTCTCTGTACAAAATTTCAGTCAAAGACTACCCCTGTCAATACCTAAGAAGCCCATCATCATCCACTTCACCGGGCTGAGTGAAAGGTGGCTTATGTTGGAAGGGAAGAAAAATATTATGCTAATGCACCATGAGAAAGGTGGATGGCCGTTGTTCACATTTATGCTTGCAGGTCTCTTCTTCTGTACCACAAGCAGTAAAATGGAGAGCAAAAGATTTCAGACAAAGGAACTTCTTCAGATGTTTAAGTATTATATATTTATCAATAGTAAATATGCAGAATGAAATACGATTTGGGGTGGCCCACACAACCTATTCCTTTCAACCTGGATTGTGTAACTCTTAGAGGAGTACCAAATTTTGATGGACTGGTCGTAGGACAATAATTCAACTATGTGGACAGGATATTCTGATAGCTATAAAAGTAGCAATGTTCTTGCAACACCATTGAAAGCGAAGAAACCTGTTAGGCCTTATAGACGCGTACCATCTCTGAAATTTATTTTAGTTATTTGTTAACTATCGATGCAGGCAGACAACATGCTGGTGAAGTTAAACATGGTATCCTGCGTCCAAGGTGATGTGATCCTTGACTGTTTGAATGTGGATGATGATCCAGAAAAATGAAAGTTTTAATTTTTTTTAATGAAAAGGTTAATTTTTTGGGTGATGTTCAATACCTTATTTATCCAGTTCCATATTTTGTAGCTCAACTTCAAGGACATTGGAGTCTATTGGGATGCTAATCAGCCGTTCACAAAGAACATTAGAGCAGAGGTAGCCACGCTTTTTCTTTTATGTCTGGAGCACTTTATTATCAAATTGAGTAATATTTATTGTAAGTGCGAGCCTGAATCAGGTGCTCTTTTCAGAGTTTGATGTTGATGAGATAGACGTTGGCTCTACTGGAACAGGAGACTGAAGCAGAAGAAATCTTCAGGAATCCTTACTCACATGATGGACACAAGGATGTTGATTCTCTTCATATATCTTGTACATATTGTACATTCAGTGCTGAAGCTAGGCAAGCCTAAACATTTTCCAGTCTTGTACAGGGATAACGATGAGAAAATATAATTGATGAAGTCAATTCGTCATTTGAAATACTGAATGATGAAAAAGTTGACACCAATATTATGCACAAGGACATAAATAGAGTAGTGTCAAGTTTGGAATGTACAATATAACTATTGGATTGACTTATTATTTCTGAATTTATAGTGTATGTGTCGGCGAGTGGGGAGGGGGTGTTTGCAAGCCAGATGCAATGGTGACCTTGGATTGGGGAGGCGAAGAGGTGAAGATAGTGGGTGGAAGATGAGTGATTTAATGGTAAAGAAGAGTCGACAATTGAAACTAATGTACATGTGGATAAGAAAGGTATACGTTAGACACGGTTAGTGTTGAACCATTAGAATATGTAAGTCCCGTTGCAATGCCCGCATCGTCCAGACGGCCCGTTGGGCCCCCGTTTGATGTCCAAACACACCCAGACGTATGAGGGAGAAATGAATTTTGACCTTAGAGACGATCTTAATAATTTGTTTGATTCATTTATATGCACTGTAGCCCGTAGCAATGCACGGGCGATCTACTTTATATTTTGTTGTGCAAAGGATAGTACAACACAAGGTAATACATTTTGTTGTGCAAAGGATAGTACAACACAATGAATTTTGACCTTATAAAGATAGTATACAATACAAATGTTGGTAGTTACCACAAAGTATGGCATTGTGCAAAGGTAAAATATTCTGTTGTGTCTCAGCCATTCGCCATGTATACTTTATATTTCAAATTGTCGTCATGCGGGTCAACTCTCTTGGTATTCTCTCGTGGAAAGCAGCGGGTCGAACGTACCTACAAGTTCACTGGTGTAGTTTCATGTTTGCTGCTAAGTGTGACCTTATTTTTCTATATAATCCTTAATAGCTTGGGAGCCATTGATGATTTCAAACGTGTCATTGCATCTTTATAGTTTTTTGTTGCAATCTATTTGTATGGTCTTTATACTGATTATAGTATTTCTACTGCCTTGCACAGGATGACATGAACAGCAATATCCCTTTTGTCAATGTTGCGGTTTATGATTATAATCGAGACTGGAAACTCAATTTCTGAAGTGTTAGTAGTCATACTGATGGGGATGTGCCTAGGCTGAAGATGGGGATGAGACTGGAAACATGAAGTTACTTTGATTGTTCTACATTGTTGTCAGTTTTTCTTTGTTTTCTTATAGATGTTCTATCTCTTGTATGGTACATGAATAGATCCTTTTCATGATAAACCCATAACTGATTGTCAGAATGCTCTTCATGGCTTCAATGGAAGATAATGAGGTTATATAAATTGTCAATGCAGAAAGGTTCTCACAGTATATGGGGTTAGTTGTAACCTTTCCTTAGATTGAGAAGAAAAAGTCTGACAGTACTAATCAGCTATGCCATTTCCACAATACATGATGATTTTTACATTGTAAATGGTCCCTTGACTTGCTCTTTGCAGGTACAGTTGCCCATTCCTCTTTATCAGTGATTATTTGGATGGAAGCCCCTTGATGCAATGGATAGACAAAAAATTAGGATAGTAGCAATTGATGCTTTGGAATCCAACTATGTTACAGTATGAAACTGGTGCTCTTTTAAGGCATGTCTTGTTCGTTCGTTTAAACTAAATGAGCTGGCATTGTTGCATTTTGTTGCATTCGTTGAAAATGCACAGCTGGAATTTCTCAAATATACAATCCTCAAATTATGAAATTGTACATTAAAGATTCCCCGAGGATCATGTTTTACAAATATCTGTTTTTTTATAGTTTTGTCTTTAGCAGATTTGCATCTTGGAGATTTGACTATTAGATTAAAAATTGGTTCTGGTGTCAATGACCGAAAGCACACCTGTTGGCTTGCACACTGTAATTGCAGAAATATGTTGCTTTCGACTCAAAATCATGCCTTCTCCTTTGTACCTGGATCTGGTAGAACCAAACTGCCGATAGTGGTCAGATGCTACCAAAACATTAACATTGAAGCACATATTTATTCTAACGCCCACATCTTGTATTTACTATCTTAGATTTGCATAGTTGTTTTGAGAATGGGTAGAGTTGTGCCCATAGTAGCCCACTACAGTAGCCTGCCAACATGCCTCTAAAATTGCAGGAACAATAAACATGTCCACAATCAGACATGTCTCTATTAGTTTCTCTACTCTCCAGCAAACCTTAAGACCATAAATGGGAGTGAAATTCACCTTCATATGAACAAGCACATGCCCACATTCACCTTTATATGACCAAGCATCTTCTTTAAAAGTCCCCCCACGTGGGGCATCATCGGTACATGCCTCCATGAACCGGTGCATGTACTACTCAATATAGATGACTAAAACACGCCTTGTACAGTAAAGTTCAGCATGGTGCAGTGATGATGCATGTAATTTCATTTTTTTAAATTTACCCATGAAGGAGTTGATTATTCTTAATAACTTTCAACAATGATTAATGGTGGGGAGGTAGTGGATGGTCATTCTTCTATAGAATTAACCGGATGAAGGCGATGACACGAGAGGTAAACTCTACATAATTCTGTTACTTAGTTGCAGCAACTCGCTTCTTTATTGTCCCATTCTTCTGACCCAACAGGTTATTCATACATAATAACTTGATAAAAAGATAAAAACACAACTGGATGTGCTCACATTTCTTTGTAGTGTCATATACTATAGCAGGAGAGACCATCTGTCATAGTTTTCAGTTTTGTATAGGTTGTGCTAAGGATTCAACAAATTATCACCAACATGATGTGCAAAGATAGAGTGATAGACCATCCGATGAAGTTTAATGTATGTTCTTGTCTTTACCGTCATTGTATTGCATGTTTTTTCTTATACCATGTTGATATTCAAATAAAGTGCAAGTTGTGACCGAAAGAGTAGAGATTTTTTATTTATTTCAAATTTGGCAACAAAAAATGTAGCCTTACCAATCGTGTGCTGGGGGTGCTCACCGGTGCCGTAGAAGGGGGAGGGGGTTAGAGGTACGGTTGGGGGCAACGGTGGACCGTCAGAGAGGTATGGTTAACACACTACATCGACACCGGCCGCCACCAGTGTCAAAAGGTGGGTCCTGTGTATGGAAGGAGGAAGAAGATGACAATGAGCATCCAATTTTAGAAGAGAGGGAGGGGATAGATGGATGGTCAGGGGCAATGGTGGACGTACGAAGAAGGCGGCTTGGCTAGGGTGACGCACGCCATCGGCACCGGCTGCAACCCGGTGTCGGAGGATGGGCCATGGGGACAGAAGGAGGAAGACGAAGAGGAGGAAGAACACGACGATCAGAAAAATTTACCACCGAAAAAACAGGTGACTGGTGCATAGTTTCTCTCATAGTATCCGCTGCAGAAATTGATAAAAGGCAATATATATTCGAAGGACTTCACTCATGTCACTTAGTAACCGGTTTGATTCATGTTCCTGTATTTTGCCCGTAGCAACGCACGGGCATTCTACTAGTCTGTCTGGTTTGTGAGAGGTGTGAGGGGATGCAAAGTTGCAAACTTTCCACTTACTATTTTACGAACTCACCTTTTATGAAAACGAAACCTTGCCACCATGTTTAGTTTTTTTTTTGAAGGGGCACCATGTTCATCTTCAGTACAACAATGTGGTTAGAGCGTCTACAGCCGGGCACCCTAAACCCCCCTCAAACGTCCGGGCGGACGGCCCGGTCAGTGACCGGTCAAAAAAAGCCGACCCGCACTGCTAGAAAAAGCCCTATTAGTGGCGCACCTGTTTTCATTAGTAATGGCGCACTATAGGTGCGCCACTATTAACACGCCACTAGTAACAGATAGTAATGGCGCACCTCTGGTGCGCCATTACTAATCCAGATAGTAGTGGCGCACCACCAGGTGCGCCACTACTAACCCTTAGGTGCTCCGCTGGTATTCCCTCTAGGTGCGCCACTAATAGCCTTATAGGTGCGCCACTAGTAATAAAGGAAGGTGCGCCACTAATAAGGGCTGAAATGCGCCACTAGTAATGTATTTGGAAAACAAAAAAAAATCCAAATTTACAGAAAACAACCTATAAGGAAAAATAATTTAAAAACAAAAAATGAAATAGAATCATAATTTTTATTATAATAAGAATATTACAATGTCTTTACAAGTATCCAATAACATACGTTTTCATCCATCCTCAACCAACAAAGATAGATCGTAGATGGACAGATGCCCAGGATTAGCTAGCGTGAATGAAATCAACAGCAGCCGCTCGCCGCAGCATCAGCCTCCGGCGCCTTCTGCTTGAAGATGTTCTTCTTCGCCCCAGAGGACGCGTCCGCCAGCAGGCTCGGCGTGTCTAATATCTGCGTCATCACATGCGTGCAACATTCAGATAAGATAACTGACACATGTGAAAAAAAAACTCAATTCGATACAGATAATTGATTCTAAAGCTATGCTGAATCATCTGCCCTAGCATTTCTGTTCTTTCTATATCTAAGACAAGCAGCATTCCACTATCAATCAAGTGCGTGTACGGACACGCCTTGGTGCATCAATAACCGTTTGGGGGGCAGTTTCCCATTGCCAGACACAGAATGAATCAACAACTCAAAGTCACAGCACACGTACCTTCAGCACGAGCTCCTCAAAGCACTGCTCCACATTCACTTTGGTCTTTGCACTGCATTCCAGAAATAAACACCCGTACACCCTGGCAAAATCAATGCCTTCCTTCTTCGTGACAGCCCTCTCGCTCTCCTGCCAAACCAAACATCTACACTCAGCTCTGCTCTAAAGACAGGGAAAAAAACATCCACACGAGAAACCTACTATGCAGCATGCCTCAAGACAAATACAGATAATAAAGTACTCCCTCCGTTCCTAAATATAAGTCTTTTTAGAGATTCCGCTATGGGACTACATACGGAGCAAAATGAGTGAATCCACACTCTAAAATATGTCTATGTACATCCGTATGTAATTTTGTAGTGGAACCTCTAAAAAGACTTATGTTTAGGAAAGGAGGGAGTAGTGATCTAAAAAGTCATGTATTTCTTTACAGAGGGAGTACTTGTGCCTGAATGCACATTATAATTGACATAAAAATGTGCAGGTGTTGACAGAAATACCTTGTCCAGTTTGTTTCCTACAAGCATCTTTATACAGTCCTGGTTGGTCGAATACAGGTCAATTTCCTTGGCCCATATGTCAGACAGATTTGTGAACGTGTCTCGGCGAGTAACATCGTACACTGGAAAACAGACGAGACATTCATTAAGTGGCATCTCTTAAAATTAGACAGCTCATTAGATAGAACCCAACAAGAAACACACCAATGAAAGAAACAAAAAAAAGGCATTGGTGCCCCGTGTAGTGAATGACTCCTAATAAGTTAACCAAATCCAGAAAGACAGTTATACTTTTCTATGATGAAGTAGGGTCGCCAGTTCTACGTTCTATGATAAGGATACAGTAGGCTGAACAGTTCAAAAAAAAAGGCTGAAAAGGTAACTCTATAGATGCAGTGATTTTCTTACAGGAAAGTCAAGCTGGTTATGTATAACTGAAAACACAACCATCTAAGCCAATGTGTAGTTCATCTATGTAAGGAAATTGACAGAATAGTTTATTCTCAGGACTAGTCTAGTTGATGAAGTGAAAACAGAAGTATGAAAAGAAAGCGCTGGATGAAGTGAAAAGAAAGAATTACCCATAACAATCCCTTGTGCCCCTCTGTAGTAAGAGCTGGTCAAGGTCCTAAACCTTTCCTGTCCAGCTGCACAACAGGCACATAACACGATGTCAGTAGATAAATCATCAGCTCTTATCAGCAGCTAAATCATCAGAGCTCAAAAGGCATGTTAAAAAACAAAAAACAAGAAACTCGATTGCATTGCATAGATAAATAATCTACTCGAAATAATGGGAAGAATCAGTAGGCAGATAAGCTGTAGCGAAGCAATGGGGCTTTAATTAATAATAGTTGTTACACGTAACATAGCATTAAAAGCTTGGAACCTTCGAGTCCATGAGGCCAACTGTGGAGTGAGGACAGGAAAGGGTATTTTAACAAGCATATATACAAGTAAAAGAGCCAGCACAGAGTAGTGAGATTGGTGAAACAGAGGGTATGTGTTTGACATGCAATTAAGTGGATGTAAGCAAATCGGAGACGGTTGATTATTACGTTCGATCCCAGGCCAGGGCAAGGATTAATTATTAATAACCAAGAAAGAAAAAGAAGTGTGAATCAATTGCTTGGGATCATTCATGTGTTACACGTAACATAACACTAAAAGCTTGGGACCAGGAAGCATCCTTCCTGATCTAGTTGAGATGATAACAAGATGACACCTTTCGAATCCACATCGGTGTAACGAAACTGTTTTGACTGGAGCGAGGACAGGGCCATTATACAAGTAAAAAAGAGGCCACCCAAGTCCAACCAATTTCCATGGGTAGTTGCACAAATGGTGTATGTAATGTAATATAATGTCTCTGGCAAAGCAGAGCAGGGTAATGTATTTGAGGTTGCCACTCTAATGTTAGTGTAGTAGAACAAAAGGTGTGATTTCAATAGCACAGCACAGCACAGCACAAGTTATGAGTGGTATGGCGAGGCGGGCGGGGATTAAATTCAATTTGAGGGTGGCATTCGGGTTGATGAGATAGACACATACAGTAAGTATTATGTTATGGTTGTCCCAGACGGCTAGGTTGAAAAAGAGAGGGGATGGGAGTAGTAGTAGTACATACCTGTGTCCCAGACAGCTAGCTTGAGCTTCTTGCCGGCAATGTTGACCATCTTGACCTTGAAGTCGACGCCTGTATGTATGCAATTTCATTAGGATGGATCGATCTACGGAAATGGTTTAGGTTCGATTGGATTTGATTAGGGAAAGAGAGATACCGATGGTCGGCGAAAGATCCTCGAAGGAGTCTGAGGTGAATCGAAGGAGCAGGCTGCTCTTGCCGACGCCGGAGTCGCCGATGAGTAGGAGCTTGAACAGGTAGTAGGGGGCCGGCGTAGCTGGATCCAGCCGGATTCGGGTGGCTTAGGCGGCGCGGCGGCGGGCTTCGGGCTCCTTGCGGCCGTGGCCATGGTGGCTCGGCCGAGCTCCTGCTCGGAACACAGAGAGAGAGAGATGAGAGAGCAGGGAGGAGAGGAGAGGAAGGGGCGCAGGGAGGAGGAGACCTGCGGGGCTCGCCGGGTAGGGGCGGCGCGCGGCCTCGAGCTCGGCGGCTCAGAGCTCGCTCACGGGATGAGGCGGCTGGATCGTGACCGTGGCGCGCGGTGGGACCGAGGGAGGCCGGATGAGAGGTCGGGGAGGCCGGGGACAGGCGGCGGCGCACGGATCTGGTCGCGGGGAGGCCGCCGGCTGGCGGGCTCCAGGGGCGGCGCGGGGCTCGGCCGAGCTCGAGCTCGAGCCTTGGCCATGGCGGGCTCCTGCACGGGGAGAGAGAGGGAGGTGAGAGGTGCGTGGTGCGGTGGGTGGCAGGGTGGGACCAGGCATGTGCGTGGTGCGGTGGGTGGCAGGGTGGGGCTGGGCATGTGCGAAAACTAGTAATGGCGCACCGTGGGTGTGGTGCGCCATTACTAGTTAAAACTAGCAATGGCACATCGTGGGTGTGGTGCGCCATTACTAGTTTTGAAAAAAAAATTGAAAAAAAAATTGTTAGTAGTGGCGCACCATGGGTGTGGTGCGCCATTACTAGTTAAAACTAGTAATGGCGCACCACACCCACGGTGCGCCACTGGTAAGTCTGGGGAGGGGGTGTGCCCAGGAGAAACTTAGCAATGGCGCACCACACACCAGGTGCGCCATTAGTAATATAAACATTAATGGCGCACCCATGTGTGGTGCGCCACTGCTATTTAGCAGTGGCGCATCACATACATAGTGCGCCACTAATGTCTATATTAGCTATAGCCCTTTTTCTAGTAGTGCCGGATGGGCACCTCAAACATGCCTCAAATGTTCGGGCTGACCGGCATCCCTCATATCCAACCCAAATCTAGGGCGGATATGGGGAGGCCCGGGCATGACCGGGCGTGTCCGTCACGTCGGACTGACGATGGGGTCCCACAGGAAAACACTCCGAAACCCGGCGGTCCGAAACTCGTCTCCTCCGCGGACCAATGGCTCCGCTCCGGCGGGCCACATAGTGCCCTAGCCCGGCTATTTAAGCCGACCGCCGGCACCGAAACCCTACCCGTCAACATTTTCCCCCTCCCGTCCGCCGCCACCGCCACTTTCCACTCGCCGTCCGCCACCATTAGTAGCCATGCCCCCACGCCACCGGGTAAGGAGCTACCCATATCTAACGCCGGAGCGCCGGCTGCAGCTCCTTGAGCAGATCCGGGCAAGGCGTGAAGCCCGGATTGCCGTGGGGCTACCCTCTGGACGTGGTGGATCCGAAGAAGGACTTGGAGGAGGAGGAGGAGGAGGAGAAGGTGGAGGAGGACGCGAAGCAGGAGGATGAGCTAGAGGAGGAGCAGGAAGAGGACAAGGAGGATGTGGGGGACGCTGGGGACGTGGATCTGTAGGCGGAGCAGCAGGCAATCCTTGATTCACTCCGGTCGGAATCGGAGGCGGAGGCCAACCGCCGTCGTCCGCAGGAGGCGGAGGCGGAGCACGCCACGGAAGTCGACGAGATGCTCGCGTATATGAATGAGGAGGAGGAGCCGGAGCCCTCCTGCGCGCCCATCTACTCGGCGCCCGGCACCGACGTCGTGGACATCTCCGACGACGAAGCGTAGTTAGGCTAGCGTGTTGTGTGTAGTACGTAGGATTTCTTTTGCATGGTTTGTATGGATTTAGGGGATGAAATATGAGAGACTCGGATGCATAGCAGCAAGAGAGATGAGGGAAGACGCCTCTCAATCGGGGCAATCAGCTCTGTATATATATCACGATTACATGGAGCCTTGGAAGCCAAGGAAATAGACCTCCTCGTATCAATCTACAACCGAACAGAATCGGGAAGATACGGAGATAGGCTATAGCTATACAAGGTATGTACTTTAACATCCCCCGCGCAGTCAATGCGTCGGATGGACGAACGCATAGACTGTACCGAAAGTCCAAGAATAACTGGGACGGTAGATCCTTCGTCATAATATCAGCAAACTGATGCGAAGATGGCACATGAAGAACCCGTATCTGACCGAGAGACACCTTTTCGCGAACAAAATGTATGTCGATCTCGATGTGCTTCATACGACGATGCTGAACCGGGTTGCAAGCCATGTAGACAGCGCTGACATTGTCACAAAAGACAACAGTCGCCATGCGGAGGGGACGATGAAGCTCGTGAAGAAGTTGACGGAGCCAACAACATTCAGCCATGGCGTGAGCCACGGCACGATACTCGGCTTCAGCACTGGAGCGAGAGACTGTAGCCTGGCGTTTGGAGGAACAGGACACAAGGTTGTCACCGAGATATACACAATAGCCAGAAGTAGACCGGCGAGTGTCGGGGCAGCCAGCCTAATCAGCGTCCGAGTATGCGGTGAGTAACGTAGCTGGTGTAGAGTGCAGGCGAAGACCGAGATCCAATGTACCCTTGATATACCGTAGAATCCGCTTGACCAAGTTGAGAAGCGGTTCCCGAGGAGCATGCATGTATAGGCATGCCTGCTGCACAGCATGCGCAATGTCGGGGCGCGTCAGAGTTAGGTACTGAAGAGCGCCAGCAAAGCTGTGGTACTCGGTAGGATCAGCGACGAGTGGACCTTCGTCGACTGAGAGCTTGCAACGAGTGTCTATGTGTGTAGCACACGGGTTGCAGTCAAGCACGCCAACTCGGTGTAGCAGGTCGATGGCGTACTGACGCTATGACAGCAACATCCCGGACGGCGAGCGAGTAACCGAGATGCCGAGGAAATATGAGAGATCCTCGAGATCGGTCATAGAGAACTCGCAGTGAAGAAGGCCGGTGATGTGCTGAAGAAGACCGGTGCTGGAGGCGGTGAGGATGATGTCGTCCATGTACAGGAGAAGGTAGGCAAGCTTGTCACCCCGTCGTAGAATAAACAGGGAGGCATCACATAGGGACGTGATGACCCACAAGTATAGGGGATCAATCGTAGTCCTTTTGATAAGTAAGAGTGTCGAACCCAACGAGGAGCAGAAGGAAATGACAAGCGATTTTCAGCAAGGTGTTTTCTGCAAGCACTGAAATTATCGGTAACGAGTAGTTTGATAGCAAGATAAGTTGTAACAAGTGACAAGTAGCAATAGTAACAAAGAGTGTAGCAAGTTGGCCCAATCCTTTTTATAGCAAAGGACAAGACGGAACGATCTCTTATAGTAAGTAAAGCGTTCTCGAGGACACATGGGAATTTCATCTAGTCACTTTCATCATGTTTGTTTGATTCGCGTTCACTACTTTGATAATTTGATATGTGGGTGGACCGGTGCTTGGGTGTTGTTCTTACTTGAACAAGCCTCCCACTTATGATTACCCCCTCTCGCAAGCATCCACAACTACGAAAGAAGAATTAAGATAACTCTAACCATAGCATTAAACGTATGGATCCAAATCAGCCCCTTACGGAATAGCGCATAAACTAGGGTTTGAGCTTCTGTCACTCTAGCAACCCATCATCTAATTACTACTCCACAATGCAATCCCTTAGGCCCAAAGATGGTGAAGTGTCATGTAGTCGACGTTCACACGACACCACTAAGGGAATCAACAACATACATATCATCAAAATATCGAACGAATACCAAATTCACATGATTACTTATGACAAGACTTCTCCCATGTACTCAAGAACAAAAGTAACTACTCACAAATCATAATCATGTCCAAGATCAGAGAGGGATTGAATAGCATAATAGATCTGAACATATAATCTTCCACCAAATAAACCAACTAGCATCAACTACAAGATGTAATCAACACTACTAGCAACCCACAGGTACCAATCTGAGGTTTTGAGACAAAGATTGAATACAAGAGATGAACTAGGGTTTGAGATGAGATGGTGCTAGTGAAGATGTTGATGAAGATTAGTCCTCCCACGATGAGAGGATCGCTGGTGATGTCGATGGCAACGATTTCCCCCTCCCGGAGGGAAGTATCCCCGGCAGAATCTCTCCACCGGAGAGCAAAAGTGCTCCTGCCCAAGTTCCGCCTCGAGACGGTGGTGCACCATCCCGAAAGTCTTCTCTATATTTTTTCTAGGGCAAATGGACTTATATACCAGAAAATGGGGGCCAGAGGCTGGCCAGGGGCCCCACGAGCCACCAGGGCGCGCCTGGGGGGGTGGCGAGCCCTGGTGCCTCATGGGCACCTGGGTGGCCCCCTCTGGTACTTCTTGCTTCCAGTATTTTTTATTTATTCCAAAATAAATCTTCGTAAAATTTCAGCTCATTTGGAGATGTGCAGAATAGGTATCTCTGACATAGATTTTTCAGGTCCAGAATTCCAGCTGCCGGCAATCTCCCTCCCTGTGTGAATCTTGCATATTAAGAGAGAAAAGGCATTAGAATTGCTCCACAAAGTGTTATATTGATCAAAAACACTATAAATAACAGTAGCAAAACATGATGCAAAATGGACGTATCAACTCCCCCAAGCTTAGACCTCGCTTGTCCTCAAGCGAAAGTCGATATCGATAATCATGTCCACATGTTTAGAGAGAGAGGTGCCGAAAAAAACAAAATACGGACATAATAGCATCATGATCATTATTATAACAACAATATTTATTATCATAAAACTTCTCATGAGCAAGTAACAATTAATCACAACAATGGAGTATAAGGCATAAACTTTCTTGAAAACTAACAAACTATGTTCTCAGTCAACAATGCAATTGCAATTCATCATATTTTCAGGAAGGGTCTCATGTAGGAGCTATTTAGCAAGTCCACATACTAAACCATCATTTAGTCTTCTATGATTGCTAACACTCACGACATATATATGGAGCAAAAAGTTTCAGCCAGACACATAGAAAGATAGGGGCTTGTGATTCCGCCTCCCAACTTATTCACCTCAAGGGTGATGTCAACAATAATAACTCATGATCACTCATATCCAATTGGATATATGTGCCTAGATCTTTCCCCACCACAAGATGCTTACAAAAGAGAAAAATAAAAAGGAAGTAGAGGAGAACACTATTGACTCTTGCATAAAAAGTAAATACATAAAAGTAAAGGATAGGCCCTTCGCAGAGGGAAGCAGAGGTTGTCATGCGCTTTTTGTTGTTGGATGCAAGAGCTCTTAATGCAAAGGAATGTCACTTTATATTGCCCCTTGTGATAGCAACCTTTATTATGCAGTCTGTCGCTTTTATTTCTTTACCATCACAAGTTGGTACAAAGCTTATTTCCCTTACAATAAAAGTTCAGACATATTTAGAGGCAATTTTTATTGCTTTTTGCACCGATGACAACTTACTTGAAGGATCTTATTCAATCCATAGGTAGATATAATGGACTCTCATGACATGAAACTGGGTTTAAGGGTTTTGGATGCACAAGTAGTATCTCTACTTGGTGCGGATTTTTGGCTAGCAAAGATATTGGGCAAGCACCACATGTTGGAGGATCTATAACAATATAACTTCTATGTGAATATGAACAAACATAATTCATTATGTTGTCTTCCTTGTCCAACGTCAACAATTTGACATAAAATACTTAATGGGGGCTCACAATCATAAAAGATGTCCAAGATAGTATATTTGCATGTGAATCTTCTCTTCCCTTATTACTTTTTCATGAATTGCATCATTGACTAATGCTATGTTTGTTAACTTCCAATAAATTTTACCACTTATACTTTTCTTTATGTAATGTCATTACTTTCCATAAGATTAGCATATGATCTTTTTCATTATTTTCATTGCTAGAATTGGAACATGAAAGTAAAGAAGCAAAAACTCAAACTACTCTTTATTATATAACTCTCAACTCGATTACATAGATAGATAGATCACGAAGCTAACACTCGAAAATAGATCATACTAAACTTTTATTCAACTAGATCATGAAATAACTAAGGATCAAACTAAAAATAGGTAATGATAATAAAAGTGATGGTGATACGATACCGGGGCACCTTCCCCAAGCTTGGCACAAGCCAAGGGGAGTGCCCATACCCATGTGCTCAAGTTTCCTTCTTCGGTGATGGTGGTGGTGATGAAGTGGTGGGCTTGTCCTTCAGTTTCCGCTTCAGAACATAGTTTTCTTCCTTCAACTTGCTAATTTCTTGCTCAAGCTCCATTATCTTCTCACATAGTGCGTTCTTGTTTTCCTGTAGAAGACGGAAAGGGATAAATTGGATCTTAGATTTGTTTACTGTGTTTGGGAGGTTCGACTTCTTGAACTCCACATGCATATCTCCCGGTTGAGGTGGAAGGGCATCTTCTTCATCCGAGCTTGTGTCTTCCGTTCCCTTTATGTCAGCATCTCGCTCCTCCTCCGCGGGCCATCCATAGGGATCTATATCCCCATAGATCCTTGGATTGGTAACATAGTGTGATACGAAGCTCTCTCCATCTGAGTCTTGAGACGACATACTTTCGGATCTGTCAGAAAAAATAGCACGAAACAAGAACATAGGAGATTTCTGCGATACAGTGGTCAAAACGTCCGGGAGTATATATAAAGATTTTTTATCTTGCAAAACAAGTAATCCAGAAGAAAAACGGAGTCGAGAAGGCTCACGAGGGGCCCACGAGCCACCAGGGCGCGCCTGGGGGGGTGGCGCGCCCTGGTGCCTCGTGGGCACCAGGTGGGTCCCCTCGGCTGTTTCTTATTTTTGTATTTTTTCTAATATTCCAAAACTGACAGAAAGTATTTTTATGGAATTTTTGGAGTCGGTTTACTTACCGTATCACGTACCTCTTCCTTTTCTGGGTTCTGGAGCGTTCCGGAAGGTCTTTCTTATGTATTCTTCCGGTGTAATTGTTTCAATAATATTAGTTTCTACATTAATGGGGGTACCTGAAATATAGTGCTTAATTCTTTGCCCATTCACCACTCTCGGATTGGTGCCTTCGGAGTTGTTTATTTTGATGGCTCCGGAGCGATAAACTTCTTCGATGATATACGGTCCTTCCCATTTAGAGAGAAGTTTTCCTGCAAAGAATCTCAAACGAGAATTGTACAATAGAACTTGCTCACCCACTTTAAATTCCCGCTTTTGAATTCTTCTATCATGCAATCTTTTAACATTTTCTTTAAACAATTTTCCATTTTCATAAGCTTGGGTTCTCCATTCATCTAATGAGCTAATATCAAATAACCTCTTTTCACCGGCAAGTTTAAAATCGTAATTGAGTTCTTTAATTGCCCAATATGCTTTATGTTCTAACTCAAGAGGTAAATGACATGCTTTTCCATAAACCATTTTATAAGGAGACATACCCATAGGATTTTTATAAGCAGTTCTATATGCCTATAATGCATCGTCAAGTTTCTTAGACCAATTCTTTCTAGATCTATAGACGGTTTTCTGCAAAATTAATTTTATTTCCCTATTGCTTAATTCTACTTGACCACTAGTTTGAGGATGATATGGAGATGCAATTCTATGGTTGACATCATATTTAACAAGCAATTTACGGAATGCACCATGAATAAAATGTGAACCACCATCAGTCATTAAATATCTAGGGACTCCGAACCTTGGGAAAATAACTTCTTTAAGCATTTTAATAGAAGTGTTATGATCAGCACTACTAGTTGGAATAGCTTCTACCCACTTAGTAACATAATCAATAGCAACTAAAATATGTGTATACCCATTGGATTTAGGAAAAGGTCCCATATAATCAAATCCCCAAACATCAAATGGTTCAACAACAAGTGAATAATTCATAGGCATTTCCTGACGTCTACCAACATTACCAATTCTTTGACATTCATCACAAGATAGGACGAACTTACGAGCATCCTTGAAAAGAGTAGGCCAATAAAAACCAGATTGTAATACCTTGTGTGCAGTTCCGTCTCCCGCATGGTGTCCTCCGTAAGCCTCAGAATGACACTTCCGTAGGATTTGTTCCTGTTCATGCTCAGGTATACAACGTCTAATAATACCATCTACTCCTTTATAAAGATGTGGGTCATCCTAGAAGTAATGTCTTAAATCAAAGAAGAACCTTTTCTTTTGTTGGTATGTAAAGCTAGGTGGTATGTATTTAGCAACAATGTAATTAGCATAGTCTGCATACCATGGAGTATTACGAGAAGCATTTATGACAGCTAATTGTTCATCAGGAAAATCATCATTAATAGGAAGTGGGTCATCAAGAACATTTTCCATTCTAGACAAATTATCTGCTACGGGGTTCTCGGCTCCTTTTCTATCAGTAATATGCAAGTCAAATTCTTGTAGCAATAAAACCCACCTAATGAGTCTAGATTTAGCATCTTTCTTTTCCATAAGATATTTAATAGCAGCATGATCGGTGTGAACAGTTACTTTAGAATCAACTATGTAAGATCTGAATTTATCACATGCAAACAGAACTACTAGAAATTCTTTCTCAGTAGTAGCATAATTTCTTTGGGCACCGTCTAGAGTTTTACTAGCATAATGTATAACATTTAATTTCTTATCAACTCTCTGTCCTAGAACAGCACCAACAACATAGTCACTAGCATCACACATAATTTCAAAAGGCAAGTTCCAATCAGGTGGTTGAACAATAGGTGCAGTGGTTAAGGGTTTCTTAAGTGTTTCAAAGGCTTCTAGGCAATCATCATAAAAAACAAATGGAACATCTTTTTGTAAAAGATTGGTAAGAGGCCTAGAAATTTTAGAGAAGTCTTTAATAAATCTCCTATAGAAACCAGCATGACCAAGGAAACTTCTTATACCTTTAATATCTTTAGGACATGGCATTTTCTCAATAGCATCAACCTTAGCTTTATCAACTTCAATACCTCTTTCAGAAATTTTATGCCCCAAGACAATGCCTTCATTCACCATAAAGTGGCACTTCTCCCAATTCAAGAAAAGATTAGTTTCTTCACATCTCTGCAAAACTCGGTCAAGGTTGCTTAAGCAATCATCAAAAGAAGTTCCGTAAACGGAGAAATCATCCATGAACACCTCAACAATCTTTTCACAAAAGTCAGAGAATATAGCAGTCATACATCTTTGAAAGGTAGCAGGTGCATTGCATAAACCAAAAGGCATACGTCTATAAGCATAAGTTCCAAAGGGACAAGTAAAGGTGGTTTTCTCTTGATCGGGTTGTGATACGGGTATTTGAGAAAAACCAGAATAACCATCTAGGAAACAAAAATGTGTATGCTTAGACAATCTTTCTAACATTTGATCAATAAAAGGTAAAGGGTAATGATATTTTCTAGTAGCTTTGTTTAATTTTCTAAAATCAATTACCATCCTATAACCAGTTACAATTCTTTGTGGAATGAGTTCATTTTTATCATTAGGAACAACGGTAATACCTCCTTTCTTAGGGACACAATGAACGTGACTTACCCATCTACTATCAGCTATGGGGTAGATTATACCTGCTTCCAGAAGTTTTAATATTTCGGTTCTTACCACCTCTTTCATCTTAGGATTTAATCGTCGTTGGGGGTCGACAACTGGTTTAGCATCAGGCTCCATATTAATTTTGTGCTGACATAGAGTGGGACTAATGCCCTTAAGATTATCAAGAGTATATCCAATAGCAGCTCGGTGCTTCCTTAGAGTTTTTAGTAATCTCTTTTCTTCATGCGCTAAAAGGTTAGCACTAATAATAACAGGATATATCTTCTTTTCATCAAGATAAACATATTTCAATGTATCAGGCAATTGCTTCAATTCAAGCACAGGATCACCCTTAGGTGGAGGAGGGCCTCCAAGAGTTTCAACAGGCAAATTGTGTTTAAGGATAGGTGGTTTATCAAAGAACATCTTATCTATTTCATTTCTTTCATTCATATGCATATCGTTTTCATGGTCTAGCAAATATTGTTCTAACGGATCAGTAGGAGGTACGACAATAGAAGCAAGACCAATAATTTCATCTTTACTGGGCAATTCTTTATCATGAGGTTGTCTACGAAACTTGGATAAATTAAATTCATGAGATATATCACCAAACTTAACTCGAACCTTTTCTTTGACATAATCAATTTCAGCATTAACGGTATTCAAGAAAGGTCTACCAAATATAATGGGACAAAAATTATCTTGTTGTGAACCAAGTACTAAGAAATCAGTAGGGTATTTGATTTTACCACACAAGACTTCAACATCTCTAACAATCACAAGTGGTGTAATAGTATCTCTATTACCTAGCTTAATAGTAACATCAATATCTTCAATCTCAACAGGTGCAATTTCATGCATTACTTCTTGATATAAAGAAAATGGAATAGCACTCACACTAGCACCCATATCACACAAACCATGATAGCAATGATCTCCAATCTTAACAGAAACAATAGGCATGCCAACTACGGGCTTGTTCTTGTCTAACATATCTCGTTCATTTCTAACAGGTTTAGCAATTCTAGCAGCCTCATCACAAAAGTAAATAACATGCCCATCTATATTATCGACGAGGAGATCTTTAACCATAGCAACATCAGGTTCAACTTTAATTTGTTCAGAGGGTCTAGGTGCTCTAATATTACTTTTGTTAACCACAGTTGAAGCTTTAGCATGTTCCTTAATCCTAACAGGAAAAGGTGGTTTCTCAATATAAGCAGTAGGCACAACTGGATCAACATGGTAAACAATTGTTTCTTCTTTAACACTAACATGTTCCTCAATCTTTTCTTTAACAGGGGGATGATATTTAAACCACTTCTCCTTAGGGAGATCAACATGAGTAGTAAATGATTCACAAAAGGAAGCTACTATCTCAGAGTCAAGTCCATATTTAGTGCTAAACTTATGAAAAGCATCGGTGGCCATAAAAGATTTAACACAATCGAACTCAAGTATTATACCTCACTCATTACCTTTGTCGAGTTCCCAATCTTCGGAGTTGCGTTTAATTCTTTCTAGAAGATCCCATCTGAATTCAATAGTTTTCTTCATAAAGGAGCCAGTCGAAGAAGAATCGAGCATAGTTTGATTATCATGAGAAAGCCGAGCATAAAAATTCTGTAAGATAATTTCTTTTGAGAGCTCATGATTGGGGCATGTGTACATCATGTACTTAAGCCTCCCCCAAGCTTGAGCGATGCTTTCTCCTTCACGAGGCCAAAAATTATATATATAATTCCGATCATGATGAACCAAATGCATAGGATAAAATTTCTGATGGAATTCTAGTTTCAATCAGTTCCAGTCCCATGTATCAGTATCATCACATAGCCTATACCATATCAATGCCTTTCCCTCTAAATATAAAGGGAATACTTTCTTCTTAACTCCATCTCCGGATAAACCTGCAAGCTTAAACAATCCACAAATTTCATCCACATAGATCAAGTGCATATCAGGATGTACCGTTCCATCTCCTGCATAGGGATTAGCTAGCAGTTTCTCTATCATATCCGGAGGAATCTCATAATAATTTTTTTCAGTAGGTGCAGTAGGTTGAGGAGCAACTATTTGTGTTTCCGGTCGAGGTGAAGATACCCCGAACAAACCCCTCAAAGGATTACTTTCCATAGTGACAAGTGACAGTAAATTTCAGCACGTAATATAAATGTTTCCTTACCAAATTCCACTCACCAAAGGTGCTTCACTCCCCGGTAACAGCACCAGAAAAGAGTCTTGATGACCCACAAGTATAGGGGATCAATCGTAGTCCTTTCGATAAGTAAGAGTGTCGAACCCAACAAGGTGCAGAAGGAAATGACAAGCGGTTTTCAGCAAGGTGTTTCCTGCAAGCACTGAAATTATCGGTAGCGAGTAGTTTGATAGCAAGATAATTTGTAACAAGTGACAAGTAGCAATAGTAAAAAAGAGTGCAGCAAGTTGGCCCAATCCTTTTTATAGCAAAGGACAAGCCGGAACGATCTCTTATAGTAAGTAAAGCGTTCTCGAGGACACATGGGAATTTCATCTAGTCACTTTCATCATGTTTGTTTGATTCGCGTTCACTACTTTGATAATTTGATATGTGGGTGGACCGGTGCTTGGGTGCTGTTCTTACTTGAACAAGTCTCCCACTTATGATTACCCCCTCTCGCAAGCATCCGCAACTACGAAAGAAGAATTAAGATAACTCTAACCATAGCATTAAACGTATGGATCCAAATCAGCCCCTTACGGAATAGCGCATAAACTAGGGTTTAAGCTTCTGTCACTCTAGCAACCCATCATCTAATTACTACTCCACAATGCATTCCCTTAGGCCCAAAGATGGTGAAGTGTTATGTAGTCGACGTTCACACGACACCACTAAGGGAATCAACAACATACATATCATCAAAATATCGAACGAATACCAAATTCACATGATTACTTATGACAAGACTTCTCCCATGTCCTCAAGAACAAAAGTAACTACTCACAAATCATAATCATGTCCAAGATCAGAGAGGGATTGAATAGCATAATAGATCTGAACATATAATCTTCCATCAAATAAACCAACTAGCATCAACTACAAGATGTAATCAGCACTACTAGCAACCCCCAGGTACCAATCTGAGGTTTTGAGACAAAGATTGAATACAAGAGATGAACTAGGGTTTGAGATGAGATGGTGCTGGTGAAGATGTTGATGAAGATTAGTCCTCCCACGATGAGAGAATCGCTGGTGATGTCGATGGTGACGATTTCTCCCTCCCGGAGGGAAGTATCCCCGGTAGAATCTCTCCGCCGGAGAGCAAAAGTGCTCCTGCCCAAGTTCCGCCTCGAGACGGTGGCGCACCGTCCCGAAAGTCTTCTCTATATTTTTTCTAGGGCAAATGGACTTATATACCAGAAAATGGGGGCCGGAGGCTGGCCAGGGGCCCCACGAGCCACCAGGGCGCGCCTGGGGGGGGGGGGGTGGCGCGCCCTGGTGCCTCGTGGGCACCTGGGTGGCCCCCTCTGGTACTTCTTGCTTCCAGTATTTTTTATTTATTTCAAAATAAATCTCCGTAAAATTTCAGCTCATTTGGAGTTGTGCAGAATAGGTATCTCTGACATAGCTTTTTCAGGTCCAGAATTCCAGCTGCCGGCAATCTCCCTCCCTGTGTGAATCTTGCCTATAAAGAGAGAAAAGGCATTAGAATTGCTCCACAAAGTGTTATATTGATCAAAAACACTAAAAATAACAGTAGCAAAACATGATGCAAAATGGACGTATTAGGACGCAACGAAACCGAGTCGATGCGCGTAGTGAGCGAAGCGCTGGTACCATGCTCGAGGAGCCTGCTTGAGCCCGTAGAGAGACTTGTGGAGTCGACATACATGTTGAGGACGAGCGGTGTCGACGAAGCCGGGTGGCTGCTCACAATAGACCACTTCGTCAAGATTTCCATGAAGAAAGGCGTTCTTGACGTCGAGTTGATGAATCGGCCAGGCACGCGAGACGGCGATGCTGAGGACGACGCAGATCGTGGCGGGCTTGATGACGGGGCTGAAAGTCTCGTCGAAATCAACTCTGGGCTGTTGAGAGAACCCGCGAACGACCCATCGTGCCTTGTAACGAGCAAGACCACCATCAGAAGCAAATTTGTGCTTGAAGATCCATTTTCCTGAAACAACGTTAGCACCAACCGAACGTGGAACCAGTGTCCAAGTATGATTATGGAGGAGAGCATTGTACTCGTCAGTCATAGCGGCACGCCAATGCGGATCCTGGAGTGCACCCCGGTAAGTTTTGGGAATGGGAGAAATAGAATTATGAATGGCCGAGAGATTGAGCCTATCAACCGGCTGAGTAATACCATGCAGAAGTGCATGCTCTAGCCAATGCAACCAAAAGACCGATCTGATGGAAGAGACTAGGCAATACATTTATATGTCAACACTCCCCCTCACGTGTGGCTCCCTGAAGCCTAAACGTGGACTGAAAGTGGGCTGCAATTTAATTGCACCAACTGGGTCTTGAACTCAAAACCTCTTGGGCTACTGCAGCGTATGATCTCGCGCCGGGTTCGAAGATCCTTGATGGAAAAACCAAAAGGGTCATATTCCACAGAACATGAATTATCAATAGTAAATTGACGGGTAGAGAGAAGGTTTTTTAATGATGTTAGGAACTACAAGAACGTTGTTTAACATGAACGTGCGATGGGGTATGGATAGAGTAGTGTGACCGGTAGAGGAAATAGGTAAAGCGACACCATTGCCGACTGTGACATGAGAGAAATTGGAAGTGTGAGTAGGAGAAGAAATTATACCGGGGTCGGAAACCATGTGCGAGGTGGCTCCCGAGTCCATGATCCAGCGGCTGGCATTGGAAGACGCGTCGTTCAGGGCCGCCATGAGGGAGGATCAGTCCCAGGTTGGTGTCCCATACGGAGTAGCAGGTGGCGGCGGGTTGGAGCCGAAGGCTTGCCCATGCATAGGGGCTAGCTGCGTGGTGTACGCCTGCTGGCCAGGAGGAACCCAGGTGGGCTGGTGCGGCTGCAGTCCAGCGGGTCGCGGCCCAAGGAGGCCTGGTCCGCCAGGAGGGAGGCTCGGTCCTCCAGTTGGCCTCCAGGTGGGCTGCATCTGCTGTGTCTGGCCGGTGTAGGAGTTGAAGCAGATCCATGAGCCAGGCGACGTTGGGAGGTTGCCGCGTGAGTTGAAGGAGCCTTGGTGGCCGCTGCGATCACCGCCATTGCCGCGGTAGGAGCCGTCGCCGTTCTTCTTTTTCTTCTGAGAGCGGGCGTTGCCGCCACTGCCCCCGGAGTTGCGGTTGCCGCCGTTGTCACCACCGGAAGAGGAGCCCGAGCCGGTGGAGTTGCCGTAGAGGACGACTTGAGGCGACGGAGGGGAGGTGTTGGTGAGCTGCGTCTCACGAAGGAGGAGGAGGGACCTCATTTGCAGGAAGGTTGGGAAGGGCACTTGCATGGTGACGAGCGTCGTGATGTCGGTGAAGCGAGAGCTCAGGCCGCGGAGACATGTGAGGACCAAGGTCTGGTCAGACACCGGCTGTCCGACGTCGCGGAGAGCGTCGGAGAGTGACTTCAACCGGTGGCAGTAGGCGGTGATGGTGAGGTCGCCTTGGACGATGGCGCGGAACTCCGCCTCGAGGTAAACAACGCGCGTCATCTGGTTGTCGAGGAAGAGGTTCCGGATGAGCGTGTAGGCCTCGTACGCGGTCTGGTCCTTGGCCATGATGATGTTGAGGATCTCGTCGCTGATGGAGCCGTAGAGCCACGAACGGACGACGAAGTCCTGGCGGTTCCAATCGACGGCCGAAATGTCGGCGGAGACGTGGCCTGTGAGCTCATACTTGCCGAGAAGGACGCTGACGAGCATGCGCCACTTGGAGAAGTTCGAGGCCTTGAGGTCGAGGACGACAGGGACATGCGTCTTCATGCTAGTGACGTTAACGGCCAGGGAGGCCGGTGAGACAACCGGCACCACATCAGTGGAGAGGGGGCCCGAGGTCATGACCGTGGATGCAGAGGAAGTCTGGGCTGGTGAACTCATTGCGGCGGTGGAAGCTTAGGTCAAGATCGAAAAAACTGATACCATATGAACGAGCAAGAGAGATGAGGGAAGACGCCTCTCAATCGGGGCGACCAGCTCCGTATATATATCACGATTACATGGAGCCTTGGAAGCCAAGGAAATAGACCTCCTCGTATCAATCTACAACCGAACAGAATCGGGAAGATACGGAGGTAGGCTATAGCTATACAAGGTATGTAATTTAACAATAGCACCAAGTATGAGGTGTGACCGGTCAGTGCCCATGGACGCACCCAGTCGCGTCCGCGGGTGTTTGAGGAGCCGGATTTGCCAAGTCTAGTTGTAGATGCTCTTAGGGGCATACAAATGAAACGTCACGATGTAATGACATCTTCAGAAGCTTGCCACACTGTGTTGAACAGTTGTCGACAGATACTTGCAAGCTTTCTGTATTATTTGATTGTTTTTTATACAACTTTTGGCAAGGTCGCAGTGGCGCATCCTTGCAGACCGGGGTTCGACTCCCGTCGGGAGAGAATTTTCATGATCTCATCCGGGATGGTCTCCTTCTATAAAAATACGTCATGGGTGCTAGTGCCCATGAATCTCATTTTAATGGTTTGAAAAAAAACGTTTGGCATTCAAATGAAAGAAAATCTTAGTAGTTCTGTTATTCAGCTCATAGGAGCAAAGGGGGACGACAAAGGCACTTGTGTTTTGAGTTTGCTATTTCAAGAAAACATTTGTGCAAAAGCGCAAAGAACCAAATGATCAGAGAGAACTGTATGCGGCAGTTAGAGTTTGGGGTAAGAATGAAGGCGGAGTCCTCGCTCCTCCAACCCACACCCACTTGAGCGACTTGCAGAGGAGGACTCCCTGTTGCCTGCCGGGCCTCCCCTCCCCTGGTCCCCGCCCCAAAACCTCGCTATGGCCCTCACACACCCCACCCCTACACACACCTCCATTCCATGGTCCATCTCCACTGGTTTTGCCTAGTAGTTGTATGACTTACATGGTTAAACCGTTCTCAAGGACAGAGGGAATGTCACGCAGTTGTTTTCATCTAGTTCAGTTGAAATTAATTTTTATTGCCTTGATAAGTGTTTTGTGGTGGAGCCTATGCTTATATATTGTTCTTACTTAAACAAAATACATACTTACGATTATCGGATACAAAAGTATAGAAGATCACACTTCACCATAGAATTAAACTTTAGTGTCCCCAATTACTCCTTATGCAACAATTTACAAACTTAGAGCATGGTAATATCTGTCACTCCTGCCACTCACCCTAAGAAAACTTATCACACGATGCTTTCCTCTAGCCCCATAAAGGTGAAGTGGCATGCAGTCGGTGTTCACACTCACCACTAGAGAACTAAACCACAACACCATTTCAAAACATTGAATTTTAGTCAATTTCACATGATTACCTGCAACAAGGTTTGTCCTAAGTCCTCAAGAATATAACATACTACTCATAAGACTTCATATTGATCATGATCAGTGCGGTAATGATATGGATAACAATCTGAACACACACTTCTTTTACAAGATAATCAGTAAGCATCAACTACATATAAGTAATAAACTCCAGGAAGTGATCTCAGCAACAAATATGATGTAATAGCTCATAGATTGAAAAATAGGAATGGAGATAGATGATAATGGAGTTGGTGATGATGATGCATGAGTTGATGATGATAATCGCATGAGGAACTGATTGTTGGTGATGTTGATCGATTTCCCCCATTGGGAGGGGAGGGATCCCAACAAATCAGCCATTCAGGAGCAAAAAGTGCTCCGCTCTGTTTCCTCTTCGAAGATGGCGGCGAAAAAAATCTGCGATAATCCTTTCTTGGAGTTTTAGGGCAAAACAGGGCGAGGGATGTCGGGCAGAGCTGGAGGGGTGCCTTGTGGGACCCATGCACCCTGGCTCGCAGCACAAGGTGAGGCCACATGGTGGGGCCGCGTGATCCTTACAGGTGGCCTCCTGACCCATCTCCAACACCCCTTGTTCTTTTACCGTGAGAAATTGATTTATATATTTTTTAGCTTCTAAAAAATATTTTCACCACTGGACTTCATTTTGGTGTTTTTTGCAGCTTTTGGGTAATTCCCCTCCTACATCGCAACATGAAATTTAAGGTAAAAAGGTATAAAAATGAAGTGATAATGTATCAAGCATGCATAACAATAAGCAATTTATATTAAGAAGTAGTGATGCAAAATGGACGTATCAAAGCCCTGCAATAACAATTCACAAAACATTTGGACCCATGACCCGGAAGTGATGAGGCCTGTGAATTTACAACTACATAATATTCTCCGGGCCTCGTGAACGTTTGATCACCATAAGTAATACAAAACGGTTTGCCCTTATCACATATAAATAAGGATTGTGCCTCTTGTTGCACTCTTTCACCTTTATTGTTATCTACATTACCTTGCAACTACACGCTCACAAACCACTATAAGTTACCCCTTTTAGTACTTGAATCATTACTATTTTTGCACTTACCAATTCCTATGTTCCTCGTGGGATTGATACTTGTACTTATCGAAAAGATTGCAAGCTTTTATTAGATATGATGGTTACACTTCTATTCAAATATTAGTCATGTTGCATCAATTATTACCTTTCTACTCAAATATTAGTCATGTTTCAAAATACACGTAAAAAGGCAACAAGAAAGAGATTTAATCATATAAAATATTGGACAATATTTTCTTGGGATGTTGGAATATTTGGGTCAAAGAAATGGAAAAATATTCAAAAATGAAGTCCCAACAATCACTGCCAAGAATTCCTCAATTAGAACCTTATTTTCCTAGGTCATAGGATTAAGAGCAAATATGTTGAGGGCTTGCACAGGTGGATTGATGTCCATCTTTGATGTTGGTGTCTAGAATTGATTTTCCCTTTTTTAATCAGGATGATCCCTTGAACCAACATTGGATGATTTTCTCGTACCTTTTTTCTTTCACCCTTTCCTTATTGAGTAAATATGATCTTTTTTATTTATACAGAAAACTGTAGACAATTGTTGTACGGTTCATGGATTAAAACAAAAAACTAATCAGTCACATTGTTGATCTCTGCCGAATTCAAGGACCATATTATTTGGCAGCGAGCTTTACCTAGTCGCATTGCTCTACCTTGCCTCTACGAATTTCACTACTTAGTCTCCCTTGCCACAAACTCAAAATGAATGCAAATTATAATTCCAATTCAGGTGCTTATAATATTCAGCCATCCATTTCTTGAATCATTCGAACAAAAAGTAAACAGGAAATGATCATCAGGAGGCAGGGGCACACCGGCAAGTTCTCACTCAAACCCAAAGGGTTCAATGAATCTTATTTCTTTGAGCCACTAGTTTTCGGTGAATTGGTTATTTCTGGTATGTGGCTTTATATATGGGTCCATTTTGTTGTGCTTACATATTTTACCATCATCCAAAGAAAAGATGATTCCAAGAAAATGGTTCGGCGACATCATTCAAGAATGACACATTTTTGAATTTTTATTCACTTCATCGGTGGTCCATTCTCCAAGTAATATGATTTTTCATATGATGACATGCTTATACATTCCATTCATGGCTTCTCTACTTAAAACTTAGAATGGGCAAACCAAAACCAGAAAGTCAAGTAAATAGAACGGAAAAACCGAAGTTGTATCGAATTCAAGTATTCGAAATGATATACTTGTAGTAGAAGTAGTAACAGAAAAATTATGTCTTGAACATCTTATACCATGTATTCGGCAACATGACTTTATTTCTCTTGCACATAACCCAATACTCAGCTGTACAACACACATACATCACAATATTCTGGCAATTCAAATGTATGACCAGCAAATATTTCATGACGTCATGCTAAATTTCAATGGCGTCTGAACATTTCAGCCCATATCCAAAAGGAAATAATGGATCATAGTTAGCACCTCCAATATTTATAGGCAGTTGATCGTCATATCGAAACCAAGTTACAGGCAACGTGCCCAAAAAATCATGGTCTCCAAAGAGGCAATCAGCAACTCCCATGCCCTCACTTCCAGGTAGCCAAGCAGCAACTATAGCATCTACCTTTTCAAGAACTTGCGGCTCAATAACCAAGGGCCTTCCAGAAATAACAATCACTAGGGTAGGGACTTTACTGGCAACACGAGTAACAAGATCAGAACCATTGAATGGAATACTAAGGTCAGTTCTATCCCCCAAGCTTTCTGCATAGGGAACCTCACCAACTACGACAACTGCATAGGAAAATTTGCCCGCTTCAATGATAGCATCTATTGGGCATTCGTCATACACAACTTCAGTTTCCACTTCCACAGATTCTTGTATGGCCTCTAATATGCTTGTACCTGTTGTTTTTTATAGTGTTCGCTTGATTAGCTTCTACATCATAGTGCGGACTAAACTAGAACATATTTTGAATAAATAAGATGAAACAATTCCGAAACAACCACTACACAATACGTTCCTATGCAAACATCTTATTCTTCAATTTCTAAATAACAATTTCACATTTGTGTATGCAACATGGCAGTTGAAAATGGGTCATAATTTATCCTTAACTACTAATCATCCAACCTAGAATTTCCAAAGAGAATGATTTGTTTAGTAGGAAACAAATAATGGTAAGTGTCCCCTCAAATTGAAAGCTCATGTGCAATATATTCTCCTGGAGTTAAAATTATTTGCTTACCAAGAGTTATCTTTCCACTATCACCATGCCAAGCTATCGTCCACCCACCGCACTGGTATCCAATATTGTCAGCATGTGTCCCTGCGACGAGTATTCTTTTTGCATTCTTGTCTAAGGGAAGGAATGGTTCCTTCCGATTCTTGCCATTTTTCATAAGTACCAAAGACTTTCGAATAGCCTCACGTGCTAGCAGATGATGCTCCTGACGCATGCATATCGTATATGGTTAGAATCCAGAGTGAGATAGTTAATCCAAAGATAATAACAACCTCATTCACATATTTTATATGGTGTGTGATGTCTAGTGTGAGAATAATTGGCAACAACAACATAATCTTAGATGAGTGAAAACACATTTTACCTTGCAACCAAGTACATCGAGTAGAGCTGGATCTGAAAATGGATGCTCAAAAACTCCAGATATGAACTTAACTCTTAGAATCCACTCAACGGCGTCATCAATTCGTGATAATGGTATCTCCCCTGTCTCCACCAAGAACACAAGATCTTCCAAGAATTCCTCAAATCTGAAAGGTATCATAATCTGTAGATTGCTCAACAAATGCAAAACAAGTGATTGTTGCATAATATGTTGTAATAGCCATTTATTGAATAATACCATATCCATTCCAGCATTAATTGCTTGTGCAATGCAATGTCGATAATCAGACCCTCGAGGCTCGCAAAGATGGTCGATACCTTCCCAGTCCGACACCACAAAACCCTGTGAAACAAGAGCTTGCACTGTTGTCATTATCAGTGTTCATAACCGACTAATCAAACCCCATAGTCGCAATTACCTGGAAGCCTAACTTGCCCTTTAAAACATCCGTGAGCAAATGGTGGTTGGCATGTAATGGCTCCCCATTCCATTGAGAGAAGGATGCCATGATCGTTGCCACCCCTTGAGTTATACAATCAGGGTAAGGTTTCATGTGGATCCTTTCCAAATCGTCTAGAGAGCAAATGGTGTTCCCTTCATTGATCCCGTTGTGAGTGCCACCATCCCCTACGTAATGCTTGGCACAAGCAAGCACATTCTCCCTACATATCACAAAGGAAGGACCCATTTCTACTAATAGGTTTGTCGGCATATGCAAAAATAAATGTATTGACCAACCTTTATAAGCTTGACCGAAAATGTCAACCGCGAGCCCGGACTAGCCCAGCCCAAAAAAGATAAATGATAACATATTTATTTGTTTTAATTATCTTTAGAATAAAAAATTATTATACCTATTTTCATTGTAATGTTAGATTTTAGGTACAGGCTTTTTTGGATTTTGGTACTGGCTTCGCGCAGGAAACTGGAGCCCAAGCCACTGCTTAAGCTCTGGGCTTCGGGTATGGGCCGTCGGGTTGGGCTGCCCATGCCTAGGCTTACTCAACCCTCTCCGGGGTTTGAAATTTCAATGAAATTTTGGTGGGTGCTTCAGCTCAAACTTTCAGGCTAGATTCAAACCAAAATTAAGTTAGATAATTAAAAATGATTTACGTATTAAAATCCAGTGAGTTCTGATGGGAATACTTGCAGGACAATTTTCAATTTTTTTTCTATTCAAATAGTGAGGTCCTGATCCCAGAGCACCGGAAACTGGATTAAGGGCTAGTTCTTTTGATGGCTTTTTTGGGCTTCCAGAATAAGCTGCCCCCTACACAGCTTATTCTAGAAGCCCAACCAAAAATATATATTTTTGGTTGGGCTTTTAGAATAAGCTGTATAGGGGGTAGCTTATTCCAGCTTATTCTAGAAGCTAGCAAAAGAACTGGCCCTAAGTACCTAACCGAGTGGAGGAATCGGGTAGCCATGAGGGTGGTCTGCCGGTGGCTGGCCCTGCAGACCGGCGACGATGGTGGTGAAGGAGCGCACGACCTCTGGGTCCTCGCTGTAGCTCTCGTAGCATCTCCCCCACCTCGAATCCCTACAAACCTATACATACATCACCCACCACCAGACATCAGTCTTTTTTCTTGCAGCCCAACGGACAGCGTGCAGCAGCAGTTAGTTTATCGCCGGCCGGAGGGTTTCTGAGTTTGACTCACGGCGACGCAGGGGGCGAAGGTCCAGTGCATGCCGGTGGCGCGAACCTCGAGCGCCGTCGCCTCGCCGATCTTCCGCACAAGCTCCGGATCCCTGCAGGAAGTCAACGGGGCATGTATGTAGGCCGTGGTCAAGGTCAACGTACAAAAAGCTATTGGTCAACGCGGTCGATCGGTATGTAACGTGCCTGGAAGCTCAAGGCCGACGTTGTGGGGGAAGATGGTGGCGCCGATGACGTTGTTGTTGCCGTGGACAGCATCGATGCCGTAGATGATGGGGACGGCGAGGCGGGACGAGAGGGCGAGGCGCTGCATGCCGTCGACCATGCCGACCCAGTCGGACGGGGAGGCGCGGTCGCAGGGCGGCCTGCCGCCGCCGTTGAGGAGGCTGCCGACGCCGAGCTCCGCGAGGGCGCGAGGCGACGCCACGGAGCGCTCGATCTGGGCCATCTGGCCCGCCTTCTCCTGCAGCGTCATGCGGCCCAGCAGGTCGCGCACGCGCGCCTCCACCGGCGCCGACGGGTCCTTGTACAACGGCCGCTCCTCGCCTTGGCCTTGCGCTGCCGCCATGCCGAGCTTTTGTTCCGGCCACCTGGGAATGACAGCCAAAGTAGTACTATTGATTTTTTTCCGTACCAATCTCGGTGGGTTTACCTTCCATCAACTAATCATCAAACACGTGGCACAGCCCAATTAAAAAAAATACTCCATGTGCTATCAGATAATGTGAGGATAATATGAGCTGATGCAGTCAAGATGGCGGAGAAACCCAGATATTGCTCTTTCATGCCCGCGACTCCCATCCTGGCCGGTAACCCCCGCTGGATTTTTTTGCTCCCAGTCACATCAAAATAAGACGATAAAAAACTTTTAGCCAACAGTAGTGGTATTTCAGCCTACCAGAGTTCAAGTATTAGACTTGGCATTAATGCTCGCATTTTTTGGGTTTATTTTAGGCCTTTTGACGATGTGCGCCCAGTGGGAGAAGACCTTCGCGTTGACTACGAAGACGTCTGTTGCGACTTCATCAATCTCAACACGATGTGTCGGCTCAGTCTCTCAAAGATGCTCGTAGAGATAGAGTGTGAGTGTATGAGCGTATGCGTCTATTCTGTGTTAAAAAAAACTTTTAGCCAACGGCCGGCTCATATGGTGTCTTTTTTCCTTTCTTTGTTTCTCAATTTCCGGTACATCAAACACCACGGTGTACATGTCAGACTGCTTCGGGCTCGCAAGCCGACTGGAAGTGAACTTCGCGACACAAACACAGACTCAAACACGGACCAGTACTACTGGACTAGTAGCTACGAAACTCATCGGCACATGCATGCATGCAACCATAAGCCACTAAATACACACTAGTAATTAAGATTATACAAACACAGAGGATGTTGACGACGGGGAGCTCAGCGCGCCACATCGTGCAGGGCTGGTGAGGTGCATGCGATGTGGTAGTCGACGGGGAGCTCGGGACAGCGCTGCCACCGTAATGCGTAGGGCGGGCCAGGCGCGAGCGGCGAGCAGCCGGCGAGGTGTTTGAGGCGGCGCCACGCCGGGCATGGTGGGTCGACGCCTTAATGTGGATAGGGAAAGGGATTATGAGCGGTTGGGAAGGGGATGCTGGAGCACCGTCTACAGCGGCAGGCGGTGAGCTACCGGTGGTGGGCTAGCAAGCGGCTGCGTGCTGCGTGCCGTGCAGTGGTGTTGGTGCTTGTCTCGTGGAGAAGATAGGGAGTTCGAGAGAAAAGAGAGCGATAGAGGTGAGTGAGGTTGGCGGCTGGGTCTGGGAGGGACCGAGGGAGAGGATGGATAAGTTTAGTGTCCGAACCGTGAGACTTGGGCCGTGCTTCAAGTTCACTCGTGTTGCCCTGGTCCTAGAAAAGGCAGGGCCGGCATATCAGGGCACTACTACCCGGGGGTACCCGTGGCGCACATATGAAAAATCATAACTTCTGATTATTATTGTGTTTACTAGCAAAAGAGCCCGTGCGTTGGAACGGGAGAAAAAAATACCACACGCCCCTAACACAATAACCATGACTCAAGACCCCAATAGGTCCACGTCCTTTATGAGAAGTGCTTCGGTAGACCCCCCCCAACAAAACGTAGAAGGGCAGAATGGTCATACGGAGGAAACGTATACCCACCTCGTATTGTATAGTACAGGCCGCCGTACGTATACCCGCGCGCATGCAAAAACACGATCTGCCGCCTGCCCGCGCGCACGCAACACGATCTTCGCGCGATCTTCGCGCCCGCCCGGCGATCGCTCCTGCCGCCTGCCAACCGCGTACGTGGAAAAACAGGATCTTCGCGCGATCTTCGCGCCCCCCCGGCGATCGCTCCTCCCGTTCCATTTTTTCCAACTGGCGGATCGCCGCCGGTGGCCGGAGGTGTGGAAGAACGCCGTCGCCTGGTTGAAACGCCGTTCCAACCCCGTCCGACGCCGCATCTCACCGTCCTCGTCCGACGCCGCGGACGTGAACGGCCCTACGTCGGACGTCGCCTCCGCCGCGACCGACCGCTGTCGTCCCCCGCCGCGGATCCGGCAAAAATCCCGCGGCTTCCTCGTCTTCCACGTCGCCGCCGGCTAGAATCTAGCCGGAGCCCCCCTGCCTGAAGGCCCCGTCGTCCTAGACCGGCGACGTCTACACCGTGGCCCAAGGTTTGGCATCTGAACGTAGCTTGATGGATGGATGTGATTTAGTTCATGTAGTTATTGTAAAAAAAATCGTATTAGTGTTGCAATTTATTCTTGGGCATGATCCACTGTATGAATTTTAACACAAGATAAATTATCAATGTTGTGCAGTTCTGTGAGTTGGGTGTGTTGACATGGACGAAAACACCGCATTCACGGGGGATGAGAATGATACTGATACGGTGACTCAGACTGATAACGATAGTATTAACGAAGATGATGATAGCAGCGACAACGATTCGTGCTCTTCATATGATATCTTACCTCCGGAGGATTTTGATAATAATGAACTTGGCGCGAATAGTGATAACGTAAGTGGCGTATATTTTGATTTCATTTTTGAATTTGCAAAGTATGGCAAGGCTAACTATTTGTCTATGTTTATTAATTTGCAGGAAGATGTGGATGTTGACAATGTGCAAAATAGTTTCCTGGAATCATTCGCAGATAACTTGAGCCAGGTTCGTTCATACATGTTGTACATCGCGCAATAGTATGAAATAAATGATAGTAATTGACATAGTTTCATATGTAATTTTGTAGGAGAGGTCAGATGGCCCTAGCGGTGATCACGATGAGGCAGAGGTGGACATTGAGGAGGCTCAAAGGCAGCAGCAGATGTTGGAGACACATTGGAAGGTCATGGCTATGACATTTCGGTCCGAAGGAGATGCACACAATTTCTACAACAAGCACGCCAGAGAGCGTGGGTTCAGCATCAGGAGACAGAAGGTGAAACGAGGTAAAGGGGCTGCAGGAATTATTCGGTTCAGGCGGTTCCTTTGCTGCAGGGCTGGGAGAAGGCAGGCCAAATTCATAACCATGGAGGGCCGCACCCGCAAGCTTAGACCCGAGACTCGTTGTGACTGCGGTGCGCATATGATGGTGAAGTATGACAGACAACGTGGCGTTTGGTTCGTCGCGTCATTCGTGGACGATCACAACCACGCAATTGCTCGACCCGACGAGGTTTGTTTTCCGTGGTCACACAGACGGATTGGAGATGGGACGAGGGCAGAGATACTGGCTATGCAAGGGGCTGGAATCAGGAAGCATATAATAATGGACAACTTCATCAGCAGATACGGTTCGTACGATAAGTGCGGACTTATCAGGCGGGACATTTACAATCTGTGCTGCAAAGAGAAAATGAAGCTCATTGCAAAGGGTGATGCTGAGACGGCAGTTGGCATTATGAGGAGCAGAAAGGAGAAGGACCCTGAGTTTTTTTTTGAGTATGTGCTTGATAATGAAGGGCGACTGAAGAGTATGTTATGGTGCGATGCACAGTCGCGGAGGGACTATCAGGACTATGGAGATGTGGTCGTGTTTGACAGCACATATAAGATGAACAGATATGGTATGCTGTTCATCCCCTTTGTCGGAGTTAACAACCACCGTTGCACCACAGTGTTTGGTTGTGCCATTGTTTCTGACGAGACCGAAGGGACATACGTGTGGCTGCTGCAGACATTTATGAGGGCAAACTGTCAGGTGAAGCCAAAGTCAATAATCACAGACGGTGACGCTGCAATGATCCGGGCGATTCGGACTGTCCTTTCAGATGTGTTCCATCGTCTTTGCTCGTGGCATATCGAGAAAAATATGCAAAGGCACCTGCATTACAAGTCACTGGATGAGTTCAGATCGCTCTTGTACTATGCCACCTCTCAAGCCAACTTTGAGCAGAGATGGACCGCTTTCGTCGATAAATGGAAGACGGATAAAACTAAAGAGTGGCTTAACAGGATGTACAGGAAGAGGAGACTTTGGGCAGCTTCATATCTTTCCGATGGTTTTTTCCTTGGTATGCGAAGTAACCAGAGGAGTGAAAGCCTTAACTCCTGCCTTCACCTCCACCTCGACTATGGTATGACCATAGTTGATTTGGTAGTGCATTATGAGAACTGCATAGTTCGCCTCCGTGAGAACGAGGCGCACGATGACAGTGATGCTAATAATAAAGTACCACCGTCGGTTACTGAATATAAGGCCCTTGAGGAGCATGCTGCCACTGTATTCACACCTGCTAATTTGTACATCCTGCAAGATGATTTGCAGAAGATGGGACAGTTGGAGATATTTGAATCGACCGTGGGAATTGAGCGTCAGACATTCATCGTGACATGGAAGGATAACCACAAGTTCAGTTACAATATTGTTTATGAACCAGGTAACTCAGAAGAAACTATAACATGCAGTTGTCTTAGGATGGTTCGGAAAGGGCTGCCATGCAAACACATTCTCTTTGTTCTCCATCATCTGAACTTAACTGAAATACCAAAGTGTAGTGTCCTTCATCGGTTGTCCAAAAATGCGAGAGATGGGTTGCCTGTGCAGCGGAAGAGTGATATGTTTGGATGGGGTTGGTCAGGGCCATTGGAGAGAGAACGGTATAGTCAAATAACCATAAAAACCGCAGAAGTTGCTCATGTTGCAGCAAATGATGCCTTCTTGTTCGACGAGTTGATGAAGTGTCTGGACAACATAATAGCGCAGAAAAAGATTTCAGAGGAGGAACTTATAGGAAGTAGAAGGTATGCTATGCTTAGGAAGGAGGAAAGTCGGGCGCAACAAGTTGAACCTGGTATTGCTGATCCAGAGAAAGTTTCGACGAAGGGTGCACCTAAGAAGGGGCGGTCAAAGGGGGGCCCCGACGTTACGAAAAATGGTAGACCAAAAGATTTTACACAGAAAAAAGTGGTCCGTTGTGCAGTCTGTGTCATCTCCCAGGTCATAACAAGGCGACATGTCGTCTGAACGAGAAGTAAGTTGTTACATTCTTATTTTTGTTATGTTGCTAATTTGATTTTTCCGACTATATTTTCTCACGCACTTCTTTATATGTCGTTCAGGTATCGGGTGTAGAGAAGCAGCTTCGTTTGTCGGAAGAAGAAAACTGGTCGAACGAGTCATGTCGGAAAAACCTATGTTCTTTTTTATTCATACGTGTGTGCGCCAGAGAACTTAACAAGTGCTTTGTTTATGTTTGCTCAAAATATTTATGTGAACATATATATTATTTATTGAATGAGTTGCGACGTTTTTTATACTGTTTTGTGAATGAGTTTAGTTAGTACACAGTTGTTTAATTCTGTTTTTTGAACAAGTTATCTTACGGACTTTCTTTAGCTAATATGTGAAGGGAAAAAAAAAAGCCCGACCGCCCCAGCTGGGCCCGCCGTCAACTACATATTCCGTCCAAATCAAGCCAACGGCGACTCGGGCGGTCAGTTAGGCTGACATACGGGCCCAGCTGAGGGGACCAACGGGGCGGAGAGGTTGAGTTCTGAGAGGAGTTCGAAGGCTACCGCGGAGGCGGCTATTTAAGCCGGTCGCGGCGCCCGTCGGCTTCCGAGGTGGGACTAAAAACGTGACGTGTTCGCGGGCATCGGTGCCGAACGCGCGGCTGGGCCGGCTCATTTCGCGCGCGGTAGGGGGCACAGTGGGCCTAGTTGGGCTGGCCGACGACGCGGCCACTTATGCGCCGCGGCGCACGTGCACACGGGCGTCCCGTGTTTAGTCCCACCTCGGAAGCCGACGGGCGCCGCGACCGGCTTAAATAGCCGCCTCCGCGGTAGCTCGCAAGCTCCTCTTACAAATCCACTTGTCCGCCCCGTTGGACCACGCATGTGGGCCCGTTTGTCAGCCTAATTGACCACCCGAGTCGCCGTTGGCTTGATTTGGATGGAAAATTTAGATTGACGGCGGGCCCGGCTGGCGGGGTCGGGCAATTTTTTTTTTGTTTTTTTACGTATACAGTTGTTTTTCAGAGCCATGAGGCAAAAATCACACACAAATAATCACATTGCAAACAGTCAGTAATAAAAATAGTCCGAAGCATGTCATTTTTATTTCGAACGAAGGACACATAGTATCAAGTAATGATGTGCCATTACAATAAAGATCCAAGTACCGAGCACGGCACTTTTATTTAGGTCACTAACTCGCACTGATATGCCATTAGCAAATAGCAAAACGAAGTACCGAGCACACATAGTATGCAAAATCATGTCGCATTACAAAAAAGAAATGTCCTAATAGCCAACACCCCATCCTCCTATTCATTTCTTCTCCATGATCTTGAGAATCTTCTCTTTCACATTTTCCATCGTGTTGCATTCTGAAAAAAGTATTTCAGCTAGAATGCGTCCCCTCGAAGTATTAATCTTAGCTTGGTCAAAGTCTAATATCCACTCTTCTTCGTCCCAGTATTGAGCGCATTTCACCACGAAAAGACCACAAGAGCCTCTGCAAAAAACAGCGGGTCAAGTCATGATGGATCAGAGAACTACATACAAATTCAACTTTGAACATACCCGTCCTGTTGTAATGGCATATCGTACTCCCTTATTGGCCAGGAAGAGACATCAGGATATTCCATTTGTAAAAGGGAGTTTACCTCCTTTGTATCTTTAGCTATTTCTGCCCTCTGAAATAGAAATGTGAAATCCATATTAAGTACGTAACAAATGACTATATTCTGTTTTATGTAAAGTTGTAAGCTTACCAGCATAGTAATCTTTGAAAGAACTCTCTTGCTGATTTTACCAGTAGAATTTAAAACTTGAAACTCATTTTTCTTCTTGTGCATCACAATGGTTATCCAATGATTATCTTCCACATGAAAAGGAAAGTATGCCTACAACAAAGTTTTGTTATGTAGGTGTGCATGCAGATAGTTACGTAGTACGATGGGTCATACTAAAATGAAGTACCTTATCTTTGACATAATACTCTTCAGTTACACTAGACACGATTTTTGTTTGGTTTGTGAAATGCTCCAGAAAATGCTTCTTAGAGTTCTTAACCTTTCCATCAGCACGAAGAAGAAGCCAGTGGGACACCCAAGATGATAATATGTGACGATCAGCACGAGGATTATGGGTCTGCATATCGTTGCAATAACAATTGATGACCTGAAAATATCATAACAGTAATACGGCTATTAGAAAATTAATAAAAAGGACATGTACAACTTAATAAATTAATGCTCATACTTACAGCGCCATTCAACCACTTTTTCGAAGTGATGGCTTGAAGCATATCTGGCGTACATGTTTCCCCACCTATTCCCATCATGTGGACGACAGTTTTTCTACAATGCTTCTCCGAGTCTGCTAGTGTCTGGATATAAACCTTGGCGGCCTCTATGTGTTCCTCATTAATGTAATCGGTACTAATTAGAGCCGCCCTTATACCAAACAGACCTACAATAGTTAACACACAATGAGTTAATAACGTGTGCATGCAAGGACAGAAATATCTTCCAAGAATAAATTACCTAGCACTTACTTTTTTTAGACGTTTACGTCCATCGTTATGCTGGTAGGGTGAACGAAAGTATTTTGACTGTTGCCGCTTGCGTTTCCCATCATGCTCCTTAGTACCACTTTCTTTCGCATTTTTCATACGGGTTTTCAGACTATCGATACTAATTTCCTCAGATTTATCGGCGCTAGACCCGTCTGATACTGTATAGACATTCTTGGGAGTTGCAGTAACAGATGGAAAATCTTTCGTGTCTACCGTTGCTAGTGATGGGTCGGGTGAATTACCATTCTCCTCAATAATGAAGGGGTCGGCTTCATCACCTGTACCGGGTGTATTGTGATGCACGCCTTTGTCATCTGCGAACTTCATGCCCTTCCCAGTGGTGAAGGATGCCTCCACCCTGTCCTCCGTACCTTCTTTTACAGGAGTTGATTTCACTTCTGTCCAATATTTTGGATCATACTTCTTCATCCACTCTTCACTTTCCTCCACAAACTGAACATCATCACGGAACCCCCTGTTTGGCTTGAAGACAAGACCTTTCTTCTGCAGCTTCTCCACTAGTATCTGCAAGAACACATCTCAATCATAAAATACATGCAAACATGATGAATAATCCCATGTATATTGAAGTACACATCACTCATTACCTCAGCACATTTATCTGGGAGAAGACGAATTTCTTTCTGCATATCTTTGATGCATTTCATCACTTGATCTAATGTAGTGTCCCTGCTCGACGAAGCCTCATCTCTATTATCTTTCCTTTTTTGGGCACGACCTGTTCGTTCTTCTCGATCAAATTCTTCCTCTGCAATTTTTCCTTCTTGAGCAATTAATGCCTGTCTGTACTTCTCACTTATTAAGTCATCAATCTGTGACACGTCCAAAGAATTTAAATTACTCAACATTTAAATACTACCATAAGTGCATGCAGTACAAACCATAAATACTTACCTTCCCATTACCGCGGCCGTATGATGTGTCGTAGCCGTCATGCTTCGCAGCCTCAACTTCTGTCCAATTTAGCATTAACGGATATTCATGTGCTAGTGGATCGAATGTCTCTACATCTATTGGCTGCACTTTCTCCCAATACAAGTACTGCATGAACATGAAATATATTAGCAATCTTTATTTTCGAAACAGTAATTGCAAAGAAAAAAATTTAAATTACAATTTACCTGAATGAGGGCAAGGTTTCCCACCGGCCATGTAAATTTTGTAACATCTCGAACCGTCTTTTCGACGCCATCAACGCAAACGCGTAAGGTAAACGCGTTCCAATTAAATGCTTTTATGGCCTCCACATCCTCCACCAACTTGTAAAAACCATTAGGAACTTCTTTTCTGGAGTGCGGTGCAAGAACTGTGCCAAGGAGAACCAACACAATTCTACGCAGGAAATCATCATCATACGTGCCACTCGTAATGATGTTCTCAATCAGCTGGTCTATCATTATTTCACCCGTAGTGGAATCTACAAAACGAGAAGGCACCTTCACCTTCGCCTGTAACCCCCCTTTACCTAGTGCTTTCATGACATCTTTGCCCTTGTTGTCTAGCCCAAAAATGTCAAACACATCTTCAGTGCGCAATGATATCGCACCATTTTTTGGTGGCATAATAAACCTTTTTCGGGTCAAGTCATATGTTTTAATTATGAATTTCAGCAAACACTTTCGCATTTGAACACTAGGAATCATCAACATTTTTTCCAACCTAGTGCTTGCAAATCGCTTTTTCTGCCTAGAGTTTAATTTGCTGACCAACAGGCACCACTTCTCAACAGAACAATATATTTCTCCGTACTAGTCCATCACTACGAATACAAGCAAAAAAAACTATTAGCTACTGTACATGTCTACCTGCTATACATGCTGATTGCACCGTGCGTTCGAAAAACAAAACCTTACCTTCAACCAATTGGCCCTAGGTGGCCGACAGCGTGCGTGACGTACTTCTGCAACTCGGGGGACGACGGCGGGATCGGATGACGACGGCGAGATGGGGATCGGGGGACGTTCGCGGGATAGGGGGAGGACGGCGTGATGGGGAACGGCGGACGGCGGCGTCCGTGACGTTGGCAGGCCGGCCTGCTTCCTGAAGGCGGTGGCGTGATGGGAGCAGGGTTGCGGCGTGCGTGATGGGGGCAGGGTGGGGGCGTCGGCGTGATGGCGCAGAGGGGGGCGTCCGCGAGATGGGGGCAGTGGCGGCGTGCGTGATGGGCGCAGATGGCGGCGTGCGTGAAGCTAGGGTGCGGGCGGAGATGGCGGCGTGCGTGATGGGGCAGGGTGGTGGGCGTGGATGGCGGCGGGTGCGGGCGGAGATGGCGGCGGGGTGTGTCGAACGTGGGGTTTGACCCACGTAGATGCAGGTTTTTAGGGTAGTCCTTTTTTTTAGAGGTGTCATGCATGCATGTATAAGTTGTGCACGTACAAGTTGTGCATGTCGTCCCCGCCTCCTCGTCAATTATCCGGCCCATCCAATCATTTATGCATGCGTCGGCCGAACAACTTCGCGTACGATCTCACGGCGTCAGCACGTCTAAAAATTAGCACCGGTAAAAAAACCCTAAAACACAGGCACCATGGCAACCGAATGAACCCTAACTTTTTCCACGTACTCCAGGCACCATGGCAAGCATGCATGACAATTTTCGGTATTTTTCGACGTCCGATGCATTTTCTAGGGTTTTCCCGGTGGAAAAACCCTAAAACACTGCCCGGACGTGACGCAACGTGCGTTCGGTGTCCGAATTTGTTCATATCTTGCGTGGGGCCTACATTGGGCATGCGCACACGCTCGCAAAAATCGGTTTCGTTTCGTGCATGCGATCACGTACCCCTAGTGCAACCAGCACCATTCGGGTGTGCCGGTAGGGCTACTCTGAAAGACGTTTTTTTTCCACGTCAACCGAATGAACCCTAACTTTTTCCACGTACTCCAGGCACCATGGCAAGCATGCATGACAATTTTCGGTATTTTTCGACGTCCGATGCATTTTCTAGGGTTTTCCCGGTGGAAAAACCCTAAAACACTGTCCGGACGTGACGCAACGTGCGTTCGGTGTCCGGATTCGTTCATATCTTGCGTGGGGGCCTACATTGGGCATGCGCACATGCTCGCAAAAATCGGTTTCGTTTCGTGCATGCGATCACGTACCCGTAGTGCAACCAGCACCGTTCGGGTGTGCCGGTAGGGCTACTCTGAAAGACGTTTTTTTTTCCACGTCAACCGAATGAACCCTAACTTTTTCCACGTACTCCAGGCACCATGGCAAGCATGCATGACAATTTTCGGTATTTTTCGACGTCCAATGCATTTTTTAGGGTTTTCCCGGTGGAAAAACCCTAAAACACTGCCCGGACGTGACGCAACGTGCGTTCGGTGTCCGGATTCGTTCATATCTTGCGTGGGGGCCTACATTGGGCATGCGCACACGCTCACAAAAATCGGTTTTGTTTCGTGCATGCGATCACGTACCCCTAGTGCAACCAGCACCGTTCGGGTGTGCCGGTAGGGCTACTCCGAAAGACGTTTTTTTTCCACGTCAACCGAATGAACCCTAACTTTTTCCACGTACTCCAGGCACCATGGCAAGCATGCATGACAATTTTCGGTATTTTTCGACGTCCGATGCATTTTCTAGGGTTTTTCCCGGTGGAAAAACCCTAAAACACTGCCCGGACGTGACACAACGTGCGTTTCGTGTCCGGATTCGTTCATATCTTGCGTGGGGGCCTACATTGGGCATGCGCACACGCTCGCAAAAATTGGTTTCGTTTCGTGCATGCGAAACCTGACCGCACCCCTGTGTGCAACCAGCACCGCAGGGCGTTCTCTAGCTCCCAAGCGAAATTTGGTGCAATCCCCCTCGGGATCTACGCCGCTGTCAGCGGCAGACCTGACCGCATCCACCCCGGGATCTTCGCTGGGTCAAGCGGCTCCGGACGGCGCGCCTTCCTCACCTTCGCCCCAACCAGCGTCCGCCACGCGGGCGCCTGCCTCCCCACCCACCGCGCCTCAATCATTGGCGCGGGCCCAGCGACCACGCGGTTTGCACCCGACCCGCGCGTCTACGTCCAACCTGGCCCGCGCGTCTCATCTCCACCCGGCGCGGGATCCGATCGGGATCCTGTCGGCTCGCCCGGATCTTCTTTGCGTGGATGGGGGCGGGCTGGCGGGCGTGGATGGCGGCGGGTGCGGGCGGAGATGGCGGCGGGGTGTGTCGAACGTGGGGTTTGACCCACGTAGATGCAGGTTTTTAGGGTAGTCCTTTTTTTAGAGGTGTCATGCATGCACGTACAAGTTGTGCACGTACAAGTTGAGCACGTCGTCCCCGCCTCCTCGTCAATTATCCGGCCCATCCAATCATTTATGCATGCGTCGGCCGACCCACTTCGCGTACGATCTCACGGCGTCAGCACGTCTAAAAATCAGCACCGGTAAAAAAAAACCTAAAACACAGGCCGGAGGGGAAGTCCGGAGTACGTTTTTTTGCAACTCCGCCAAATGGCCCCAAACTTTTTTGACACATTGCCATCACCATGGAGGGCATGCATGCCAAAATTCGTCGATCTCTGACGCTCGGTGCATTTCCTATAATTTTCCCGGTCAAGAAACCCTAAAACACAGCACAAATGTGACACAACGTTCGTTCGGTGTCCGATTTCGCTCAACTCTTGCGTGGGGGCCTACATTGGGCGTGCCCACATGCCTGCAAATTTTTGTGTCATTGCATGCATGCAATCACGTAGACCATGTGCAACCGGCACCGTTCGGGTGTGCCGGAGGGGAAGTCCGGAATACGTTTTTTTTCCAACTCCACCAAATGGCCCCAAACTCTTTTGACACATTGCCATCACCATGGAGGGCATGCATGCCAAAATTCGTCTATTTCCGATGCTCGGTGCATTTCCTATGATTTTCCCGGTCAAAAAACCCTAAAACACAGCACAGACGTGACGCAACGTTCGTTCGGTGTCCGATTTTGCTCAACTCTTGCGTGGGGGCCTACATGGGGCGTGCCCACATGCCTGCAAATTTTGGTGTCATTGCATGCATGCAATCACGTAGACCATGTGCAACCGGCACCGTTCGGGTGTGCCGGAGGGGAAGTCCGAATTTAAACTAGTTTTCAACGCATTAAACATCCGCTACTGCATTCTTTTATACATATTTTTAAAAAATGCAACCGACAACATAGGATATCTTACATAGTTTTCTTAACGAAATTTTACAGTCGAAATTAAAAAGAACAAAAAAAACTCAAACTACTCGTCGTCGCTTACAAGATCGACAACTATGCCTTCGCCGCCGTTTCCTCCGTCGTCTTCGCCACCGTCCGAGTCGGAGCTACCGAAGTGCGCAAAAAATTCGGCCGAGGTCGCACACTTCTGTGCCAGACTCTCGGTCGACTCCCTCACTGCCCGCCAGTACCCCGGCTCGTCGGCCGGGTCCCTCGGGTCAACCACCTCCGCCGGCGGAATCCAACTCGTCTCGGATGTCGAGTTCCGGATCGTGCGAATCAAACCCGGCGATTCCAACGGGTCGCCCTCCTCCTGCATCGCGGCCAGTTCCGGCGGCACCTGAAATTGGGGTGCGGCGGCGGGCTCAGCCGGGGCGGCTGCACGAGCGCGTCGACCGGCACGCGGCTGCACGGGCGGGGCGGCCGGGGGCGCGAGGGGTGCGTTTGGAGCGTCTGCACGCATGCCGCGGAACTTGTAGAAGGCAACGACAGTGTCAAAGTCGCGGCCTTCCCAAAAACTCCGGCGGCCATCGGGGTTCCACGGACCGGGTTGCGCATCGCCCGGAGTCGCATAGCCGTCGGTGGTGATGTGCCACCCGTGCGCTAGGCGGCACGACGGCGGCACGGGGATGCCGTGGCGGTAGATGTCCACCGTCTGCGGCCCGGTGAGGCTTGCCGGCCACTGGCCGGCCGGTGCGGCGCCTCCTCCACCGCGTCTGCCTCCGGCGCCGCCTACACCGCGGCTGCCTCCGGCGCCACCCCCACCGTGGCTGTCTCCGGCGCCGTCTCCTGCTCGGCAGGTGCCGAACCAGCGCCTCCCGAAGCAGCCGCTTCCACGGGCCATCGCGCCGGAGACGATTGGAAAGAGAGCACGAGTAGGGAGATAAGACTGCGCAGTGGCGTGGTCGAAGAAGATGGTGTCCGGCTGTCCACCGCGCGCGGGTGATTTATAGTAGACGCGGTGGGCTTGGGTTTTGGGGGGGGGGCGAGATGGCAAAGCAGCCGGCTGGCCGCGGGTGCACGCGTCGGGCGAGGTGGCAGCGGGGCGCGTCGGGCGAGGTGGAAGCGGGACGCGGCGGGCGAGGTGGAAGCGGGGCGCGGCGGGCGAGGTAGAGGGGCGACGGGATGGGGCCGGGGTAGGCAGGGCAGCGGGCGCGGGCGCATGCATGCACGCCGTAGTTGGCGGCACGTCCAAATGGGGGCGGGGTAGGCGGGCCAGCGGGCGCGGGCGCATGCATGCACGCCGCAATTGGCGGCACGTCCAGCATCAGCCAAAAAACCACCCCGTATTCGTATACGTACAGTGCGTGGGCGGCCCGGCGGGTGGGCAGATTTGTTTTAACACCATTTCAAAATATGCCCATCATGCCCCTGATTATGAAAGGGTATCGGACAATCTGAGCCATCCTTGTATTAGGGGGGGGGGGGGGGGGGGGTCTACCGAAGCGGAAGTGGTCCTTTATTTCAACATGGCATCTTATCAGTCTTGCTGTTTATCTTTCTTCCCACTCTCGCCGACGAACATGCATGGTCATAGATGGTTCTTTCGTCTCCAATTTGTTTTTGTGAGATGTTCATTTTCAATTTGAATCGGCACCGGTGCGAAAGAAAGACGGGTGCACTACTGATTGACGTTGCATCCTAAACAACATTTTAAAAATTATTAACATGTGAAACAACATCATATTCAGATTCTACACATTTTTCTAATCAATTTTCATATATAACATGTTAAAATTGGAGTTAGGTTTAAAAGACATGAATATTTTTTTGAAGCATTTGAATATGTCCCTAAACAGCATTTAAAAATGATAACAGGTAAAAATAACATCATATTCATATTCTACACATTTTTCTAATCAATTTTCATATATAACATGTTAAAATTGGAGTTACGGTTTAAAAGATATGAATATTTAAAAAAAAAATTGAGTCTATATAAAAAAACGTTATTTTCTAGACGGACTGCGGCTTTATTAACCAAAATCTCATGGTGTTTTCTGCAAAAAATGAAACGTTTTCTATTCTCACTTAAAATATGACTGCGGGTTGATTAACCGAAACCTCAGGGTTTTCTGCAAAACACGAAACGTTTTTCTGTTCTCACTTAAATCAGGACCGCGAGTTGATTACATGAAAGTGCAGGGACTTTTCTGCAAAATGTGCGACGACGGACGAGCAGAAGCCGTCGTTGCTTTATTATTAGGTAAAGATTTGTCTTTTTCAGTTTATTTTTTCCCAAATTATTAAGAAATGTACGATCTTCGAAAAACAATACACAAACATTTATAAAAAACATGTGAAAAAAATTCATGAACATTTTTATAAATACAGAAACCATTTTTAATTAAATGAACCTTTTCAATACGCACTGAACAATTTTTAATAAATGATGAAAAATAATTACACTATGATTTTTTTTAAATGTGCTATGAAGAACAATATTTTAATATGCATTCAATATTTTTTAGTACACAATGAACCTTTTTGATAAACATGATGAATAGTTTTTTAATACATGATGAAAAAAACCGTTACACTATGGACATTATTTAAGTACAAGATGAACAATTTTTACTATAGGGTAAATATAATTTTAATATATGATGAACCTTATTACATGACGAATAGTTGAACATTTTTTAATGCATGACAAATGTTTTCATGTTACACAATGAACAGAGTTTAAATATAAGTTGAACGATTTTTAATACATGGTTTTATATATATGATGAGCATTTTTTTACTACACGGTGAACATTTTAAAATAATAGATGAACATTTTTGTACAATACTCGGTAAACTTTTTTAAATATACTGTGAACATTTTCAATACACAGTGAACATTTCTAAAATACACTATTAACATTTTTTGACACATGATAATATATTTTTAATACACAATGAACATTTTTTATATACACAATTAACATTTTGTTAGTATACAATCAACACTATGAAAATACACAATGAATATTTTCTAAATACTTGATGAACATTCTTTTATACATGATAACCATTTTTATAACACTAGCACAATACTCATGCATTGCAACGGAACTATAAAATACGAGTTAGGTCACTGATATGTTGATATCCCTGTGTCACCTCGCGATCTTTCAGCCGAGCTCTGCGTCCTGCAGGAAGTCAATTAGTCAACAGAGTATGTGTGTAGGGGTATGGTCAACGCCAACTTATCAAAGCTAAGTGGTCGATGTGTCGATCGGTATGTTCCCCGACGCTCCGATGTTGTGGGGGTAGACAGTGGTGCGATGACGTTGTTGTGGTCAGAGTCGGTCCTGAGATTTCGGGGGCCGAGGGAAGAATTAGAACTCAACATAAGCTTACTGGTTATCATTTCGTATCACAAATCAATAAGTTCCCAATATGAAATCCGTTTATAATTTCCGATCATCGATTATCAATGGTCATATGCAACACTAAACTAAAAACATGGTTGGAAAATGATGGCAACAAGTTATGGAACACGGCCAAAGAAAAAACCTATGATTGAAATGCTCACACAAGAGAAGCGAGACTAATGATACGTAAAAATCACTATGCAATTTTTTTAAAACTACCATATATCAATCAATTAAAAATGTTCATACAATTATTCCTTACAGCATACGCCACGCAGGCGGAACACTATTAGAAAGGACACCATCGTACCTATTATCAACACTAAACTTTGCAATCTCATGTGCCACCACGTTGGCCTGACGATTGGTCTTAATGATCTTGAAAATGTTTAGAAGACATTTATACAAGTCGGATGTTGTTCTACAAAAACCGATAAAGAAAATAAATTGCAGGTTACTAGTAGTACATCATTCCTTGAGTGTCTTTTCTCCTCCTCAAGAAAACTCTCCTTCCTCCTCCCGCCGGCGCCGCCGCCGATCCGCCCCACCTCCGATGGCCTTTGGGCCGTGAAGGTGCGGAGGATCTCGGCCCCCCGCCAGCGGGAGGGTTCAACGTCTTGGTTGGGGCTGTGTGGCGGTGGCTCTGTCCCTCAGTAGGAATAGTGTCCCCCATGTCCGATCCTCGTCTCGATGGTGCGAATAGCATCGTCGGAGGACGTGTGGAGGTGTGTTTCCGTCGGATCTCGCGGGATTCGGTCGGTGCTGGTCTTCGATGGATCTATTTCGATCCAGTTTTTGTTCGTCTTCGTTCATGTGGTTACATGTTTGATCTTTCCAATCTACAATTCTCTTCATTGGCGATGGTTCCTGCTCTGGTGCGTTGGTCCTTTGGGGTCTTAGCATGACGACTTCCTGATTGTCTACTACAACAAGGTTTGCCCGGCTCCGGTGAGTGAGGGGCGATGATGGCGGCGCGCCTTCGGCTCACTCCAGTGCTTGTAGTCGTCACTAGATGGTCCATGGACCTGGTTGTAATTTTTTATTACCTCTAGCGTTCTATGTACTGCCATGATTGATGAATATATTGAAAAAATTTCTCACAAAAAAATGGCAAACAATAGGCACACCGAATATAATATACCAACTAGATAAGTATGGTAGACAACCTCTGGAGGTAGAACTCCTAACTATGGAGACGAATTTTTTTTTTTTTTTTTGCGGGTAAGAGACGAAGATATCACTTGTACATCAATGTTACAAACAAATCGTAGTCGGTTGTCATTACGTGATCTCAAGGATACAATAATCATTTATTTTTTTGCGGGTGAATACAATAATCATTCTTCAAACAGAAGCCAGCCAGCCCATGCCGCCAGCCCACACACCGGTCAGTGGCGTGGTGTGGTGTGATGTGTGCGTGCGTGCGTCAGTGCCGACGCAGGCAGGATGTCGTCCTTTGAAAAGAACAGCGTAAGCTATCTAAAATAAAATAAAAGAACAGCGTAAACATTGGTTACACGCAACATATTTTTTGAACTCCATCGAGCTTTAGAGTAAAAAGAAAAAGAAAAAAGAGTTTTACTACTCAGTTAGCTAAGTTTCAGTTATGTCCACCCGATTAGAATGCCTTCGTGTTTTTTTTAAGAATCTGCTTGTTTGTTGTCATAGGCTTGTCCAGCGACTCAGGCTGCCTGTTTATCTACAATTTGTTTGTCGCTCGGATCAGTGGCGGATCCAGAAATTCAACATTGGGTGTTGAAAAAAAAACTTTGCACCCTAATAGTCAAGCCAATTGGTTCACGGCAATACAAATACAAATTACACAATACAAATTCCACAATAGCAATAATATCTCAAAAGATTTAAAAAATTATAAAATAGAGGGAAAAAAACTACAAAATGACCATACGCTCTGTCATGGCTTGAGAGCGAGATATGACAACATCATCATTCACTTGAAAAAGGAACTCCCTCCCAATAAATGTAATCATGTAATGCATCAAATCTTCCTCCGTGAAATCCTTAGGCAAAAGATGTGCAAGCTTAACCAAGTGTCATCTACAACTTACAATTCGAAGAAAATTTAAAGAATGCTCTACTGCCTACAATTCAAAGACAATTCATTTGTTTTTTTTCTGCTAATGAAATCAAGAAGATCCTCGCTCAGTGTCATCTACAACTATTTCTCTGATTCTCTCTGAATCTGAATAGCAGCTACACATTCAATTGTGCGCGTCCTTGTCCGTGGGATGATGAAACAAGCTGGCGGCTGTGTGAAACTCACAGTCTCTCCCTCCCTCTCTCTCTCTCTCCCTCCCTCTTCCCTCTCTCTCTCTCCCTCTCTTGGTTGGTTGGCTGTCTTGCTGGCGGTTATTGGGCTGCTCCTGAACTGAGCCTATTGGGCTTGTAGTACACCTATATACAAATTTGTGCCAAAAACATTTGGGTGTACATCTGTACACCCATGCCCCATGCTGGATCCGCCCCTGGCTCGGATGTTGGGTTAGCTACGACGTTTAGTATCGAAAGTGCCCTTCTACGTCGGAGCTCAAATGACCTCGGGGTGGACAGTAACGCGGAAAACATTTTAAAAATGTTCAAAAAATCTGAATTTTTTTTATGACAAACTTTGACAAATGTCTAAGAGCTTGCAAAATTTCATCACGAAATCACATTTGTGAAAGTCGTGGCAAAAAAACAAAATTAGTGCTCCAAAATTCTTTTGAAGATAGCATTTTTAGAGTATCAATTTTTTTTGCCACAACTTCCACAATGGATTTCATGATGAAACTTTGCAAGCTCTTAGAAAATTTGTCATAAAAAAATTCAGATATTTTTAAACATTTTTTAAATAATTTTCGATTTTACTGTTCACCCGGCTCTGGCGCAAAAACTTCAGGTCCGTTTAGTATGCCTTTTTTTGTCTGCAGGACGAGCTGTTTTAGTTGTTGCTTCCTCCCATCCTCTCTCATTTCCTTTTTGATAGCGGCGTTTTATTTTATTTTTGTTTCTTTTTTATTTCTTTTTTTTGCGAGAAAAAAATCCGATCTATTCATCAACTGTCAAGGTAGTACAAAGAACACCAGAAGTAGAAAATACATCCAGGTCCGTAGACCACCTAGCAACGACTACAAGCACTGGAGCGAGCCGAAGGCGCGCCATCATCGCCCCTCCCCCAGAGCTAGGCAAACCTTGTTGTAGTAGACAGTTGCGAAGTCGTGGTGCTAAGGCCCCATAGGACCAGCGCACCAGAACAACAACCGCCGCCGATGAAAAGAAGCGTAGATCGGATGGATCCAACCTGTAGACACAGGAACACAGACGAACGAAGGCCGGATCCACGTGGATCCACCGAAGACAAATGCCGACCGAATCCCACGAGATCCGCCGGAGCTAAACCTCCACACGCCCTCCGACGATGCTAGAAACACCACGGGAACGGGGGCTAGGCGGGGAGGACCTTATTCCATCTACAGAGAGCCGCTGCCGCCTTGCATCTCTGAGCAGGATACAAACCCTAACAAAACTCGAAAAAACATCAAAAAACGGAGCCCTCCCGCCGGCAAGGGTCGGGATCCACCACGCCTCAATGGTCCTAAGACCACAGGAGATGAGGTAGACTGGTGGCGGCGCCGTTGAAGAGTAGCGTAGATCGAGATGATCCAACCTGAAGACACATGAACGTAGACGAACTACGACCAGATCCGAACAAATCCACCAAGAACAGATCCGCCGGAGACACACCTCCACACACCCACTGACGATGCTAGACGCACCATTGAGGCGGGGGCTAGGCAGGGAGAACCTTATTTCATCTTCAGGGAGCCGCCGCCGTCTCGTCATCCTGAGCAGGACACAAACCCTAACAAAACTTGAAGGAACATCTAAAAACGGAGCCCTCCCGCCGGCAAGGGCTGGGATCTGCCGCGCTGCCATGGCGCTAAGGCCACCGGAGACGCGGCGGACCGGCGCCGGCGCCGGCGGGAGGCAGAGAAACCCTAGGCTTTTTGGGGGAGGAGGCTTGGATCCTACAAATTAATCATTGCAGGCACATCACAATCGTTTACCTATAGCTCAACTCACGTGGAACACTTTGGACTCGGGGACTTTTTTGTGCCATCTAAGGATATATAATTCCTACTTAGGTCAGATTTAGTTTTGGTTACATACCGAACTAGTTTCAAATTTGGGTCGTAACAGCATGTTTACAAAGGGAGTTTACAACTGCAAGTTCTTAACTGGGGCAACTGCAAGTTTGCAAGTCGGGTTGTCGGGGAGTTGCATGTCTATCACTAGACACGCAACTGGAAGCGTTGTAGACTGCAACTGTATGTGCCACAATGGGACTGCAACTGGGGCGTAGGGGATTGTCGGACCAGTTGCATGTTCACCACTAGACACGCAAATGTAAGTGTTGTAACCCATCCGCAACTTGTATGGCCACTGCGACTGCAACTGGTGACTAGAGGGGGTTGTTGGGCCAGTTGCATGTCCAACACTAGACATGCAACTGAAGATGTTTTAACCCGACTGTAATTGCATTGACTACGATGTGACTGCGACTAGGGCGGGAGGGGATTGTCGGACAAGTTGCATGTCCACCACTAGACACGCAACTGTAAGTGTTGTAACAACCGCAACTTGTATAGCTACAATGCGACTGCAACTAGGGACTGGAAGGGTTGTTGGGCCAGTTGCATGTCCACCACTAGACATGCAAATGTAGACATTGTAACCTGACTACAACTACAACTACACGGGTCACAATGCGACTGCAATTAGGGTGGTAATGGCATGTCCACCACTAGACATGCAACTCCAAGCGTTGTAACCTGATATCAACTGCATGGGCACAAAGCGACTGCAACTGGGATAGGGAGGGGGTTGTCGATCAGTTGCATGTCCATCACTAGGCATGCAGGCGTTGTAATCCAACTGCCACTGCACAGGGCACAAAGTGACTGCAACCGGTGTCTGGAGGGGATTGTCGGGTTCCGTTGCATGTTGACCACTAGATACGCAACTGCAAGCGTTCTAAATTGATTGCAACTACACGGATGCAAAGAGACTACAACTGGGTTCGGCTCCACTTGCATGCCCGTCGTTAGACATGCAACCGTCACTATTGTAACCTGACTGCAACTACATGGACACAAAGGGACTGCAACCGTTACTGTTTTTAAATGGAGTCACAACTGCATATTTTCAAGGGAGGCCACAACCGCAATTTACAAATGGGATCGCAATCACAAGTTTTCAATGGGGTCGCAACTGCATTGTTTTCAAGAGTCACGACTACAAGATTTCAAATGGAGATCACAACAGCATGTTTAAAAGGGGTCGCAACTGTAAACTTCAAATGAGATCGCAACTGTAGATTTTCAATGGGGTCGCAACCACATATTTTCAAGGGGTCTCAACCGCAAGGTATTTTTTAGCCGATCGCGATTTTTTTAATAACGGCAATTTCCAAGTTAATGAACAGATTTCTCAAACTTGTGAACACTTTCAAATTCACATTTTTTTTAAATAACTCCCAATTTTTTAGAACTCTTGAATAGTTTTTAAAATTCACGAAGATTTTCTAAACATTTGCGGTTAAAAAAGAGTACAATGTGTACATTTCATTTGAAAACTATGAGTATTTTAATTTAGATTATATGCTGGTACAATCATTGTAGCCACATCTATCCTCTCAAAAACAACGTGCAACTGCTTTGATGCAGGCTTGCGGCAGAGCGTGCATGTGCATGCAGGGCGCCCCAATGTCTCGCTTATGGCGAGACCTAGCGAAGCCTCGCGTGAAGGGCAGCGCAATATGGGCCGGCCCGGGGACCACAACCTTGCTTTTCCGTGCTCTTCACATTTTTATTTATTTATTTTTTATTTTTTAATACATTAAAATATTCTAAATAAATATATTATAAAATACATTACATAAAACATTTGAAAAAATGTTAAGCAAGCATTTGAAAAATGTAATATGTGTATAGAGAAAATGTTTCTCATGTATATGAAAAATGTATACATAAAATATACAATGTGTGTGAAAAAAGTTGATCATGTATTTAAAAAATGTTAATCAAGAATTTGAAAAAAAATATTAAACAAGTATTTGAAAAATGTTAATCAAGCATTTCAAAAATGGTAAATATGCATTGAAAAAATGTTGAGCATGTATTCAAAAAATATTAATCAAGCATTTGAAAAAAAAATGTATAGAAAAAATGTTGGCCATGTATTAGAAAAATCTTAATCTTGTATTTGAAAAATGTTAACCAAGCATTTGAAAAAAATGCTATATGTGTATTTTAAAATTGTTGCCCATGTATTAACAAAATGTAAATCTTGTATTTGAAAACTGCTCATATATTATAAAACTTTATTAGATATATATAAAAATGTATAATGTGTATGAAAAAAAGTAGACATAAAAAACTATAAGTTTTCAAAAAATATTAATCATGTATTTCAAAGTGTTAAACTTGTATAATATTTCTGATGAATACGAAAAATGTTGAATTTGTACCGAAAACACAGTTAACCTGTGTTGAACAAAACCGAAACGAATGCAAAATGAAGAGAAAAAAAACGCAGTGAAAATCGTGAAAGAAACAAAAAAAACAATGAAAGAAAAGAAAAAATAGTAAAATCATGAACGAAACAAAGAAAACAGTGAAGAAATGAAGAAAACAAAGGGAAAAAAGAAAACAGAAAACCGAGGAAGAAACAAAATGAAACCGAAAGAAAAAAAAAGAGAAAAAAACCAAAACAGAACCAGTACGTGGAAGCGATTGATCAAACAGAGCTAACGAACAAGCACCTAAGTTAATGGGCTGACCCTACATGCAGAAGCATTCAGGCGAGACAAATGCTATACTCGCTATAAGCAAGATATAGTGTTCGGGTGTGCATGCATGCATGTCGGCCGTGCATGCCGCGTGTGCATGCGTGCGTGTCGACCCATGGGAGACCTCCTCACTGGCGCCTTATGCGCCAGTAGACCAAACCAGCGCCCACGCGCCTGGGTACGTGGGCCGGCCCAAGAACAAGCCAAAGTGTGATCGCTCACGACGCGCGCGCTTCCCCCGGCTTCCCTGATCGATCGGTTTCTGGTTGACCGGTCAACCCTTGACGGGGTCACACATTGAGCATTGAATTTTCAAGAATAAAATTTAATAATTCAGAAAAAAAAATTCAAAATAAAAAATCACAGATTATAAAAAGTTCATCCAAATTTTGGAAAAAGTTCAAAAAATTGAAAAACAAATCATTGACTTTGAACAAAGGTTCATCAATTTTTTAAAAAGTATGCAAAAAATTGAAAAAAGGTTGACTGATTTTGAAAAAAGTTCATCAAATTTGAAAAAAAGTTCATTAAATTCGAAAATAGTTCACAAATTTGAAAAAAGTTCATCGATTTTGGAAAAAAGTTCACCGATTTTGAAAAAAGTTCATCGATTTTGAAAAAAAAAAGGTTCATTGAACTTGAAAAAAAGTTCATCCAAATTGAGAAAAAGTTTATCTATTTAGAAAAAAAATCATCGAATTCTAAAAAAGTTCACCAATTGAAAAAATTGTTCATCGATTTTCAATAAACGTTCATTAAATTTGAAAAAGTTCATCGATTTTGAAAATAGTTCACCGAATTTGAAAAGTTCATCGTTTTACAAAAAAAGTTCATCAAAACGTTAAATAGTTCACATATTTGAAAACAAATATCATCAAATTTGAAAAGTGAAAAAATAAAAACAGAAGGAACGGAAATAAAAACGAAAAGGAACTAGAAAAAAGAAAACGTGAAAAGAGAAAAAGAAAAAGAAAAAGGAAAAAAGGAAAGAAATAGAAAAAGAAAAAAACAATTTGGGGTACGAGTGAAGAAGACAAATAGATAGAACATTTCGTGAACAGGTACCCTGGCGTATTGGTTACTACAGCTCGCATCTAACCAGTAAGTTGCGGGTTCGATTCTCAGTGCTCCACCTTTTTTGCGAATTTTGAACAGGAAAAAAAAAGCAAACTGGGCCGGCCCAGCGCGTTGGGGAGTATGCGCCCGATTGTGGAATCAACTGTATCGGGCGCTAAAGGCGCCCAATAGGATTTGGCGATCCATGGTGCGTGTGGGTGCAGTAGATGTGTGTGTATGGGCCTCGTGTACATGTCGAGAGCTGCCACCTTTTTTTTTCGTCAGACCAACCTCAAAGCCCATTGAATAATCTGAACAACAACCACCAATGAACAACCCAACGGCTCAGGAAAGAATTTGCGACAACTTTTTTTACACATAGGCATGAAATCACGTGAATGAGACATAATTATACCCAAATGATAAGTGCCACATGTGTGGCATGAAGCACTCCGGCCCTGACTTTTTTACAACTAAAGTTGCCATCCAAAAAGAAAAAACAAACCAAAAATAAAATAAAATAAAACTTGCCATCCGAAAAAAAAGTTGTCATGCTTGAAAATTAAAGTTGCCATTCTCGCGCCACTAAACTTGTCATAAAAAACATTCGGAGTTGCCATGTGTTCGTGCCACACGTGTGGCACTTATGAGGGTCCTAACTATATCTTATCTAGATGAGTTTTAGACACTCTCAGAAAAAAACTATATTTGCTCCTCATTTAGAGCCACTACACATGTACAATGAAAAATCAATTTCCCAACCATGAACATATAACACATGCGGCCACACATTTGTCATGTTATTGGATACAAGACACGACGATGCATACCTATGGCCTTGGCATCTACCAAAAGAGAAGAGTGTGCCTTTTAGGTTCGTACCACTGTTGACTCGTCGGTCAAATCTAGCGTAGTAGGACCAACAATACAGAAAATTTATCTATCTACATATAATGTTCTAAATCGAATGTTTAATGTATAAATGTTGATGAGTTGGGTTGATTTGAGTGAGTTGAGGTGAGGTGTGCAAGTCACTGCTTTTACGGCTAGATTGCACATTCTTATGCAGACAACACATTAAATCAAGAAAAAACACGATGTACAAATTTCCATGCATACTTATTACAAATGTTAATGTTTTATCAAGTACAAAGTAAGCATTTTTATGTAGGATGTTGATAAGTTACAAACATATTGATTTTCATTTAAGTTTAATTGCATAATTTTCCTATCATTTAATAATTATTTATGATTTAGAGTTAGCCTACAAATGATTTTTTGAGAAAGCCTGCTTTCTGTGAACTTGTGATTTCAAGAACTTTTTTCAAAAACACGATTCAGGAGCAACTGCTAGACAAAATCACAAAGCCTCGCTAATGCCCACCCTTTCTTATGAGAACCTCACACAGCCACCAAGTGCGACCATCCCCATAATCACGCCAACATGATGTGTGTCCCCACATTGCCCCCTCGTGCCGCTCTTCGGCAACAGCTGTACATTAGGTTGGTTGATGTTTCATCGGGGATCCTAAGAGCCTATGGCTTGATGATATGTCATTGCCTCCATGTTGCGTGTGTTGCTTACGGTAATTGGTAACAATTGTATAAACTAAATAGTACTAGATTATGATATCTCAAGATTAGATATTATATAACTCTCTAGATATGTGAATCTTTTTACAAATTTGCAATTGCTCAATTAAATGATGCATGATGTAATCCCAATTGCTAGTTTTTCTTTGCTATTGTAGTGAGTAATTGAGTGATGATTCAGACGATTTCATGGAAAAATTGAACACAAGCCACACACTCGACCTCGACGAGGTTGCCATGTCCATGCCTTATATCCAAGAAATGACGAGAAATGCTGAGGGAGAGGTGGATGAGGAGGACGAGGAGGTGGAAGAGCCGGACACTCAAACATTGATAAAGCAGACTAGCCGGTCGCGCAACTACAAGACCGAGAAAGATGTAGTTTTGTGTGATTTTTCGATGAACATCTCTCTTGATGCCTGATTAGTCCCTTTAGTGATCCGGTAAAGGAGCAGAAAGGATTCTCGCCTTTTTCCCCAGAGGTGATCCTGATTTATCGAACACATGAGAGGAAGGCACCCTTGAAGTCAGAGGTTTCTACCAAGCTTTTGCAAGAGTATTAATTCTAGCTTTCGACCGGATCAAAATCAGGTTGAGATTGAAAACACTTATAATAAAAATAGGCATGGGTATGAGGACTTTTCTTACAAGTATATATTTGTGAACGGGATCATTATGATATTAATTTATGCCCTGGAAGTCATCCATTGAGATGTGCTTGCAACGTATCGAAGTGGGGGATGTGTCCAAATTACGTCTTGACTGGAGCGCGTCCTGCATCAAGAGTCAGTTGTCCAACCGAAAGGCCCTATCCGTCGCACGGGGTTGCCCCGGTAATTAAAATTGAAACCAGACAAAAACATTGGGTGTTTAATGACTACACCTCTTGTATCCCCAAGGTTAGGATCCGTGTTACCGTACTAAACCTTTCTGTCACTGGTGTTCAGAATAACACATCACGGTCTCCCTGCCCTTAGCCTCGTAGTGGCTCGCTCTCCATGATCCTGATTACCTACAGGGACGAAGAACCCGGACGAGACAAGAGACAACTATGAAGCAATTTTATGTTAACATATGCGACGTTAATTAAAAGTACTTCCATCGAGCCCTCCAGCAAATACATCGGGTTGTACGGCTATGCCTCAACTCATGACCTTACCGAACTACTCACACATGGAGATGAGATCACACGGAGAAATCATTGAAGAACACATCATGAAGATTGATTGATTGATAACATGTCTTACAATAGATGCCTAATGTGATACACGATTACAAAGTATGGCTAGTTGGATGAATGCTACGGTGGTGGAGATGGTGGCGGCTATGGAGATGTAGATGGGAAATGGCGGTGGCTAGGGTTGCTGTGGATGACGAAGATGGAGGTTTCGGTGATGTTATGTGTTGTTTGTAGCACTGGCCCCTTCACGGTATTTGTAGTGGTGGATCAGAGGGCGCCCTGGCAGGCCAAACGATGATACGTCTCCAACGTATCTATAATTTTTGATTGTTCCATGCTATTATAGTATCAATCTTGGATGTTTTTATTTGCAATTGTATGGAATTATATATTATTTTTTGGGACTAACCTATTAAATCAGTGCCTAGTGCCAATTGCTGTTTTCTGCTTGTTTTTGGCTTTTCAGAGAAACAATACCAAATGAAGTCCAAATGCCACAAAACTTTTTGGAGATTTTTTTCTGGACAAAATAAACCTGGGAAGCTTCGGGAGGAGGCCAGAAGCCCCACGGGGGCTTCACAAGGCACTAGGGCGCGCCCCGGGGGGGGGGGGCGCCGTAGTACCATGTGGGGCCCACGTGACTCCTTTTGACCTAATTCCACTTCTATAAATTCACAAATATTGGGAAACCCCCAGAGAGCCAGAAGAGAAAACCTTTCCGCCGCCGCAAGCCTTTGTTCTTCCATGATCCCATCTGGAGGCCTTTTCCGGTACTCTGCCGGAGGGGGAATCGATCACGGAGGGCTTCTACATCAACCTTGCTGCCTTTCCGATGATGTGTGAGTAGTTTACCACAGACCTACGGGTCCATAGCTAGTAGCTAGATGGCTTCTTCTCTCTCTTTGATCTTCAATACAATGTTCTCCTCGATGTTCTTGGAGTTCTATCCGATGTAATCTTCTTTTGCGGTGTGTTTGTTGGGATCCGATGAATTGTGAGTTTATGATCAGATTATTCATGAGAAATATTTGAGTCTTCTCTAAACTCTTTTATGCATGATTGTTATAGCTTTGTATTTCTCTCCGATCCATCGGTTTAGTTTGGCCTACTAGATTGATTTATCTTGCAATGGGAGAGGTGCTTTGTGATGGGTTCAATCTTGCGGTGCTCAATCCCAGTGACAGAAAGGGACATGACACGTATTTGTATTGTTGCCATTAAGGATAAAAACATGGGGTTTATTCATAATGCTTGAATTTGCTTCTCTACATCATGTCATTGATACGTGTCCGTCGTATCTACTTTTCCAAACACTTTTGCTCTTGTTTTGGACTCTAATTTGCATGATTTGAATGAAACTAACCCGGACTGACGTTGTTTTCAGCAGAACTACCATGGTGTTGTTTTTTGTGCAGAAATAAAAGTTCTTGGAATTGTACGAAACTTTTTGGAGATTTTTTATGGATTAAATAAAAAATACTGGAGCCAAGATCCACTGGAGGGGGGCCACCTGCTGCCCACAAGGCACCAGAGCGCGCCACCCCCCTGGCGCGCCCTGGTGGCTCGTGGGGCTCACGTGGCTCCGCTGACCCTAATCTCAGGTCTATAAATTCACAATTCCAGAGAAAAAAATAAGAGAAGAAGTTGTGGGATCGAGGAGATAGGTCTAGAGGGGGTGAATAGACCCTTAACCAGCCAAATTAGCAGTTTTTAATTTGTCTTGGAACTTAGGCAGATTTTGGCACAAGTTAAGATCCCTCCAATACTTTGTACACATGCATGTCTAGAAATTAAGCAGCGGAAATAGTAAAGCATGCAAGAGTACGGAAAGTAAAGGGGTAGAGTTTGGAAGATCAAACGCAATGAAAACACGGTGGTTTTTGGCGTGGTTCCGATAGGTGGTGCTATCCTACGTCCACGTTGATGGAGACTTCAACCCACGAAGGGTAACGGCTACGCGAGTCCACGGAGGGCTCCACCCATGAAAGGTCCACGAAGAAGCAACCTTGTCTATTCCATCATGGCTTACGTCCACGAAGGACTAGCCTCACTCGGGGTAGATCTTCACGAAGTAGGCGATCTCCTTGCCCTTACAAACTTCTTGGTTCAACTCCACATCATGTCGGAGGCTCCCAAGTGACACCTAACCAATCTAGGAGACACCACTCTCCAAAAGGTAATAGACGGTGTGTTGTTGATGAACTCCTTGCTCTTGTGCTTCAAATGATAGTCTTCCCAGCACTCAAACAACTCCTCACAGATTTGGCTATGGTGGAAGAAGGATTTGAGTGGAAAGCAACTTGGGAAAGGCTAGAAATCAAGGTTCAAATGGTAGGAATGGAATAGCTTGATCTCAACACATGAGTAGGTGGTTCTCTCTTAGAAAATGTATGGTGGAAGTGTAGGCACGTTCTGATGGCTCTCCTTACTGAGAAGGAAGTGGTGGAGGGGTATATATAGCCTCCACACAAAATCCAACCGTTACACACTTTTGACCCAACTCGGTGGCACCGAAACCATAATCTCGGTAGCACCGAACTGTGTAAAAGATATGAACTTTAGGAATCTCGGTGGGACCGATAGGAACAACTCGGATGGACCGAAGTGCAATGGCTAGGGCAAACCTCATCTCGGTGGCACCGATTGCATCAACTCGGTTGGACCGAAGTGAAGCAATAAGGCAACAGAGACTTGGCAAGCCATCTCGGTGAGACCGATTTGCAAAACTCGATGGGACCGAAGTGAGTTCAAACGATTACAGAGAGTTGGCAAGGCCATCTCGGTGGGACCGAGATCCATATCGGTGGATCCGATTTGTTAGGGTTTTGGCAGTGGCTAAGTCTCGGTGAACTCGGTGGGGCCGGATAGAGAATTTCGGTGGGGCCGAGTTGGAATGTAGGTTTTGGACATATTTGGATAGAGAGAGTGGTTGAGGGTTTAGGAGTACTGTCACTAAGCACTTGAGCAAAAAGACCATTAAGCAACACCTCATCCCCTTTTAATAGTATGGCTTTCCTATGGACTCAATGTGATCTTGGATCACTAAACCAAAAAATGTAGAGTCTTGATCTTTTGCCAATCCTTGTCCTTAGCATTTTGAAGGGGTTCCACATCCTCTTGTCCCTGCCACGCCATTGTTGAACTTGTCTGAAATTCACTAGACAAAGTATTAGTCCAACAACATGTATGTTGGCATAAATTACCAAAACCACCAAGGGAGCAAATGTGCTTTCAATCTCCCCCTTTTTGGTAATTGATGACAACATACATCAAAGCTGCAAATACAGATATAGCAGAGGTATGTATGAAAGCTTTGAAGGAAACATGTAACATGTATGAACTCCCTGGAGCTCCCCCTGAAGAGGTGCATATAACATGATGATATCTCATGGGAAATATACATGCAACATGTATCTTGGCTATATGCATCAGAGCAATATATATATATGACATTAAGGTATCCACCTGTTCATAATTGTCTTCTTGCAAACAGTATGTACTAGCAAGAGGTCAATCATGTTCATGAGTGTGATGCATATACTTACCTTGAAGTTATTGATCAAGTACCTGAAGAAATACACTTGAGAAAACAAGGTTAGATAATACAAGATAATTTCTTCAAGAAAAGACACAAGATCAACAAGAAACCAAGATTGGGATGACATGTAGAAGAGAGTATCACTAGGTGAATACTTCTTTGAAGCAGACATGTCCCCAAAAGAAATAGTTGTCTCCCCTTAAAGAACTTCCTCTCCCCCTGAATCTGACATGGATATTGGGAGTAGGTAGGGTGAGAAAACTAGAACAACCAAAGGAATAAACTAATCATGTTTCTCCCCTCTTAGAAACATGTAACATTCTCTCCTCTTGTAAGGTGCATCTCGTTTGTAGTGATAAGCTTTGATGTATTCCTCTCTCCCCCTTTGACATCAATTTCCAAGAAGGGACTTCAAGGTCATTGATCAAGTGGGTTTGGTCCTTGAGAAACACAGCTAGCCAGAGAGTGGCTCTAGATGCATGTAGAGGATAAGAATCATTGAGTGGAGCTGGAGCAGATAGACTCAGGAAAAATTTGACAGAAATTCCCTTAGAGCAGCAAAATCGGTGACACCGAGTTGAGTCAATTCGGTGGAACCGAGTTTGATGCAATGGGACATTTTGTCAACTCAGCTCACTAGGCAAAGGAATTCTCACAAAGATTTGCTAGGAATTAGCTGCGAATCTAACTAAAAGAAAAGTCCCACAGAAAAGAAGCAAATAAATGTCTAGATGAAGTTTTTTTTTTGAAAAGAAACACTCTAGCAAGAAGAGAACAAACAGAAGATACACTAGAGAACTTCATCTAGAAGGGTCGGCGACTAGGTCTCCTATGTTAGAGTACATTGACTTAGGAGTCAAGTTAGAATACTTGATCATAGGTCATACTCATCGTTTAAGCTCAAAATGGGGTTGCCATTTTTTCCTTTAAGCATTTCAATGTATTCACATCTTGTTGAGTTGCTTTAGCTCATGACTTTGAGTAAAGCTTCTCTAAGATGTGAGAACTTACATTGGGATTTGGTGGTGATGTCCATCATGTAGTTGAACTTGAAGTGGATGCTCATCAATTGAAGTTGGAGTCATCCTATCATTTGAAGTTCATCTTCCTACATTGGTTAGTTTTGCAAGGAACAACATGTATATCCAAAATGACAGGAATGACACATAACTCAAAATTTTATCAAAGGATATGTTTAAGGTTGTCTTGTTCCTTGTTCCACCATCAATTGTTGATACTTGGGTTGTACAAGATTGCTTATGATAAGAGTGTGTTGCAATCTTATGATATGTAGCTTGTCCAAGTACCTACAAAAGGTTAGATACAATACAAGGGAGCAAAATGTCCAAGATATAAGATGATCATGGAAGTATCATGGATTAGTCAAGAATGCTCATGCCCTTGTATGCATCCACATGAACCTCTAGTTCACGTTTGAAGCATCAATGATGTTCAACTCACTTCTCAAGTGACAAAACACTTTCTCATCAAGGGGTTTGGTAAAGATGTCCGCCAATTGTTTGTCGGTACGAACATGTTTAAGGTCAATGTCACCTTTCTCAATATGATCTCGAATGAAATGGTGACGAACCTCAATATGCTTTGTTCGAGAATGTTGTACGGGATTGTGTGCAATCTTAATAGCACTCTCATTGTCACATAGCAGTGGTACATGTTTCACATGCACTCCATAGTCTTTAAGAGTTTGTGTCATCCATAGTAATTGAGCACAACATGATCCCGCGGCAATGTATTCCGCCTCGGCAGTAGATAGAGATACGGAGTTTTGTTTCTTGGAGGACCAAGACACAAGAGATCTACCAAGAAATTGACATGTACCCGAAGTGGATTTTCTGTCAACCTTGTCTCCGGCATAGTCCGAATCGGAGTAGCCAACAAGATTGAAAGAAGATCCTTTGGGATACCATATGCCAAAGTTTGGTGTATGTAACAAGTATCTCACAATTCTTTTCACAGCCTTAAGGTGACACTCTTTTGGTGCCGCTTGGTATCGTGCACACACGCACACACTTAGCATAATGTCGGGACGGGAGGCACATAGATATAGCAATGAACCAATCATAGATCGATAAACCTTTTGATCAACCAGTTTGCCATCCTTGGTCAAGTCAAGATGTCCACTCGTGGGCATGGGAGTTTTCATACCTTTACTCTCTTGCATGTTGAACTTCTTGAATAAGTCCTTGGTATACTTTGTTTGAGAAACAAAGGTACCTTCCCTAGTTTGCTTGATTTGCAAACCAAGAAAGAATTTGAGTTCACACATCATAGACATCTCGAACTTTTCCGACATCAACCTTCCAAACTTTTCACTAAAAGAGGGGTTAGTAGATCCAAAGATAATATCATCAAAATAAATTTGGCATACAAATAATTCTCCATTAACCCTCTTAGCGAACAAAGTTGAATCAATCTTCCCAATTTCAAAACCTTTGTCAAGAAGGAACTTTGTCAAGCATTTGTACCAAGCTCTAGGGGCTTGTTTAAGACCATAAAGAGCTTTACGAAGTTTGTACACATGATTAGGTTTCTTGGGATTCTCAAAGCCGGGAGGTTGTTTAACATACACTTCCTCCTCAATTTCATCATTTAAGAAAGCACTTTTAATATCCATTTGGTAAAGAGTGATATCATGGTGATTGGCATAAGCAAGTAAAATGCGAATGGATTCAAGTCTTGCAACAGGGGCATAGGTCTCACCATAGTCCATACCTTCCACTTGTGTGTAACCTTGTGCTACGAGACGAGCCTTGTTGCGTACAACTTGTCCATCTTCATCTTGCTTATTTCGAAACACCCATTTGGTTCCAATGATGTTTTGCTCTTCCTTAGGCTTCTCGACTAATGTCCAAACTTGGTTCCTCTCAAAGTTGTGTAGCTCTTCGTGCATTGCATTCACCCAATCGGGGTCCTTGAGAGCATCTTCCACCTTCAAAGGTTCAACACTAGAGATGAATGAGTAATGCTCACAAAAGTTAGCTAAACGAGTTTTAGAGCGAGTGATTCTCCCGGATTGGATATCTCCAAGTATTTGTTCGACGGGATGATTCTTGTTGACTCTTGCTCTAACTCGAGGTAGCTTTTGCTTGGGTTGTTGTGAGGCTTCTTCATCATCATCATCTTCTTCTTCTTCGTTGATGTTGTCGTTGTTTGCTTGTGGAGGTGGAGAAGGAGGTTGAGGTGGATCATCTTGTTGCACTTCCTCATTCCCATCGTCTTGACGTGTTCCACTTGTGGATGCCTCCATGTCAACTTGTCGTTCACCTTGACGTGAAGTTGGGGCTTCCACTTGAATAGACGAGGTACTCTCCTTTACTTCCACGGGGCAGATCTTGCCAATGGGCAAGTCTTGGATTGCTTCCGATGGTTCTTGATCTCCTACATCAAGTGGCAATTGCTCGACTTGCGAGCCGTTAGTCTCATCAAACTTCACATCTACCGTCTCTTCAACTTTTCGAGTGAAGTTGTTGTAGACACGGTAAGTGTGAGAGTTTGATCCATAACCAAGTAGAAAACCTTCATGAGATTTAGGAGCAAATTTTGAACGACGATGCTTATCAAGAATGTAACATTTTGAGCCAAATACTCGAAAGTATCCAACTTGTGGTTTGTTACCGGTGAGCAGTTCATACGCCATTTTACCAAGAAGCTTCTGAAGGTAAAGTCGATTTGTTGCATGACAAGCTGTTTCAACCGCTTCCGCCCAAAAATGTCTTGGCATCTTGTATTCATCAAGCATCGTTCTTGCCATCTCAATAAGTGTCCGGTTCTTCCTCTCAACAACTCCATTTTGTTGAGGTGTGTACGTAGCCGAGAACTCATGTGAAATACCCTCCTCATCAAGAAAGGTGTCCACATTGGTGTTCTTGAACTCCGTTCCGTTGTCACTCCGAACCTTCTTGATCTTCACTTCAAATTGATTTTGAGCCTTTCTTGCGAAGTTCTTGAAGATCTTTTGTACGTGCGATTTGTCATCAAGAAAGAACACCCACGTAAATCTGGAAAAATCATCAACGATGACCAAACCGAAAGAGTTACCACCAAGACTCTTATAGGAGTTGGGACCAAAAAGATCCATATGAAGCAGCTCGAGTGGTCTCCTCGTGGTCATAATGTTCTTTACGGGATGGCTTCCTCCAACTTGTTTTCCTGCTTGGCAAGCACTACAAAGTCGATCTTTGTCAAATATAACATCTTTTACTCCAAGAATGTGATCTCCTTTAACAAGTTTATCAAGGTTACGCATACCAACATGTCCAAGTCTTCTATGCCATAACCAACCTTTAGAAGATTTAGCAATTAAACAAGTACGAGGTTGAGCTCTCTTAGTGAAATCAACAATGTATAGATCACCTCTACGAATGCCGGTAAAGACCATATTATGATTATCTTGACGAAACACTTGGCAATCTACTTTGGTAAATAGAACATTGAAACCAAAATCGGCTAGTCTAGATACGGAAAGAAGATTGTAACCAAGAGATTCAACAAGCATAACATTTTGTATGGAGCTATCATTGGATATGGCCACCTTACCAAGGCCAAGTACCTTACCCTTGGAGTTGTCTCCAAAAGTCACATACTTGCGTGGACCATCATTTTTAGCAAGCTCACGAAACATGTCTCTATCTCCGGTCATGTGATCGGTACATCCACTATCAAGAATCCATTCTTTTTCTCCGGCCATGTAATCTCGAAGATTTGCCATAAGACTGTGATTCGTCATGGTCTTCTCGAATTCAATATCAAATTCTTCGTTCTCATCATAATAGCCATGCTCAACATCATCATCATCATGCATGTGATCATTACCTAGGGCAATAGATTCATTAGTTTCATGATCATGACAATGTTCAAGTTTATGGGTTCTAATGGCTTCCATGATAATGTTGCTAATAGTTCTAACATCTCCTTTGGCACACATAAGATCACGAAGCTCAAACATGCAATCATCAAACTTAGGATCATTAGGACTCATCTTGTGAAAAGCAACAACCTTATGAAGAATCTTATCAAGACTCTTTAAAGAGTAATCGGGATATCGCTTTTCTAAGTCATGCCATAGAGTATAAGCACATTCAAATTTTTGCATACAACCAAGCACAACCTTAGGTAATCCTCTAATGATAAGATTGACGGTTCTAAGATTACGAAGCATGTCAATTTCCTCTTCATGAGTAGGATGCAAGGGATCAATAGGGGGCACATATGGATTATGAATATACTTGCTCAAGTTAAATTCATCAAAGATATCAAGCATTTCAACCTTCCAAAAGTTGTAATACTCCCCATTGAGAATAGGCACTCTACGTCTAAGACTCCCCAAAGTAGACAGATCCATCTCCCTCCAATGGTGATGAAACCAAAGCAATGGAGACCAAAGCTCTGATACCAATTGTGGGATCGAGGAGATAGGTCTAGAGGGGGGTGAATAGACCCTTAACCAGCCAAATTAGAAGTTTTTAATTTCTCTTGGAACTTAGGTAGATTTTGGCACAAGTCAAGATCCCTCCAATACTTTCTACACATGCATGTCTAGAGATTAAGCAGCGGAAATAGTAAAGCATGCAAGAGTACGGAAAGTAAAGGGGTAGAGTTTGGAAGATCAAACGCAATGAAGACACGGTGGTTTTTGGCGTGGTTCCGATAGGTGGTGCTATCGTACGTCCACGTTGATGGAGACTTCAACCCACGAAGGGTAACGGCTGCGCGAGTCCACGGAGGGCTCCACCCACGAAGGGTCCACGAAGAAGCAACCTTGTCTATTCCACCATGGCTTACATCAACGAAGGACTAGCCTCACTCAGGGTAGATCTTCACGAAGTAGGCGATCTCCTTGCCCTTACAAAGTTCTTGGTTCAACTCCATATCATGTCGGAGGCTCCCAAGTGACACCTAACCAATCTAGGAGACACCACTCTCCAAAAGGTAATAAACGGTGTGTTGTTGATGAACTCCTTGCTCTTGTGCTTCAAATGATAGTCTTCCCAGCACTCAAACAACTCCTCACAGATTTGGCTATGGTGGAAGAAGGATTTGAGTGGAAAGCAACTTGGGAAAGGCTAGAAATCAAGGTTCAAATGGTAGGAATGGAATAGCTTGATCTCAACACATGAGTAGGTGGTTCTCTCTCAGAAAATGTATGGTGGAAGTGTAGGCACGTTCTGATGGCTCTCCTTACTGAGAAGGAAGTGGTGGAGGGGTATATATAGCCTCCACACAAAATCCAACCGTTACACACTTTTGACCCAACTCGGTGGCACCGAAACCATAATCTCGGTAGCACCGAACTGTGTAAAAGATATGAACTTTAGGAATCTCGGTGGGACCGATAGGAACAACTCGGATGGACCGAAGTGCAATGGCTAGGGCAAACCTCATCTCGGTGGCACCGATTGCATCAACTCGGTTGGACCGAAGTGAAGCAATAAGGCAACAGAGACTTGGCAAGCCATCTCGGTGAGACCGATTTGCAAAACTCGGTGGGACCGAAGTGAGTGCAAACGATTACAGAGAGTTGGCAAGGCCATCTCGGTGGGACCGAGATCCATATCGGTGGATCCGATTTGTTAGGGTTTTGGCAGTGGCTAAGTCTCGGTGAACTCGGTGGGGCCGGATAGAGAATTTTGGTGGGGCCGAGTTGGAATGTAGGTTTTGGACATATTTGGATAGAGAGAGTGGTTGAGGGTTTAGGAGTACTGTCACTAAGCACTTGAGCAAAAAGACAATTAAGCAACACCTCATCCCCTTTTAATAGTATTGGCTTTCCTATGGACTCAATGTGATCTTGGATCACTAAACCAAAAAATGTAGAGTCTTGATCTTTTGCCAATCCTTGTCCTTAGCATTTTGAAGGGGTTCCACATCCTCTTGTCCCTGCCACGCCATTGTTGAACTTGTCTGAAATTCACTAGATAAAAGTATTAGTCCAACAGCATGTATGTTGGCATAAATTACCAAAACCACCAAGGGAGCAAATGTGCTTTCAGAAGTTTCATCACGTTCGACGATACGGAGCCACTGCCACCTCCTGTTCTTCATTGGGAGGCCAGATTTGGAGTCCGTTCGGGGCTCCGGAGAGGGGGATCTTCCGTCATCGTCATCATCAACCATCCTCCGTCACCAATTTCATGATGCTCACCGCCGGGAGTGATTAATTCCTTCGTAGGCTTGCTGGACGGTGATGGGTTGGATGAGATTTATCATGTAATCGAGTTAGTTTTGTTAGGGTTGATCCCTAGTATCCACTATGTTCTGAGATTGATGTTGCTATGACTTTGCTATGCTTAATGCTTGTCACTAGGGCCCGAGTGCCATGATTTCAGATCTGAACCCTTTATGTTTTCATGAATATATTTGTGTTCTTGATCCGATCTTGCAAGTTATACGCACCTGCTATGTGTTATGATCCGCATACCCCAAGGTGACAATAATTGGGATTCTTTCCGGTGATTACCGTAGTTTGAGGAGTTCATGTATTCACTATGTGTTAATGCTTTGTTCCGGTTCTCTATTAAAAGGAGGCCTTAATATCCCTTAGTTTCCTTATGGACCCCGCTGCCACGTGAGGGTAGGACAAAAGATGTCATGCAAGTTCTTATCGCAAGCACGTATGACTATATACGGAATACATGCCTACATTACATTGATGAATTGAAGCTAGTTATGTGTCGCCCTAGGTTATGACTGTTACATGATGAATGTTATCCAACATAATCACCGATCCAATGCTTACGATCTTTTCACATATTGTTCTTTGCTAAGTTACTCCTGTTGCTACTACTGTCACAACTGCTGCTACTATTGTTGCTACTGTTACTATTACTGTTACTGCTACTGCTATCAAACTACCATACTACTGTGCTACTGATCACTCTGCTACAGATATTTAGTCTCCAGGCGTGGTTGAATTGACAACTCAACTGCTAATACTTGCAAATATTCTTTGGCTCCCCTTGTGTCGAATCAATAAATTTGGGTTGAATACTCTACCCTCGAAAACTATTGCGATCCCCTATACTTGTGGGTTATCAAGACCCTTTTTCTGGCGCCGTTGCCAGGGAGCATAGCTCTATTTGCTAAGTCACTTGGGATTTATATCTGTTGATCACTATGAAGAATCTGAAAGACGCTAAGACCAAGATCGTTCCCTCTAAGACGAGGGGAGGTAAGGAACTGCCATCTAGCTCCGCACTTGATTCACCTTCTGTTTTGAGTAGACTTGCAACACCACCACCTACTATTAATTCTGATATGTCGCAAGTTATTGATGGTACTACTTCTGCTATGAATGATACTTATGATGATGCTAGTACTATGCTTGATAATACTGTGCCACTTGGTGAATTTCTTGATGAACAAATTGCTAAAGCTAAAGAAACTGAAAATGTTGAAACTCTTGAAAATTATGATTCACCTATTATGCCTAGCTCTCCTACTAGATTTGAATCACCTGATGAACATTGCTTTGATATGGAGATGGCTAGAGCCATCCTTGCTTGTAATGATAGAGATGAAGTTATAAAATTGCTTGCTGAAATGAAAGAAAAATCTATGAGGGAGAGAATGAAATATGATCCTAAGTTTGCTACCTCTCCCATATTTGTTACTGATAAGGATTATGAATTCTCTGTCGATCCTGAGTTAATTACTTTGGTTGAATCTGATCCTTTCCATGGCTATGAAACTGAAACCGTTGTGACACATCTTACTAAATTAAATGATATAGCCACCCTATTCGCTCATGAGGAAAAAATCGCTATTACTATATTCTTAAGTTGTTTCCTTTCTCATTAAAGGGTGATGATAAGGAATGGTATAATACTCTTGCTCCTGGATGTGTGTGTAGTCCCCAGGATATGATTTATTACTTCTCTGAAAAATATTTTCCTGCTCATAAGAAACAAGCTGCTTTACAGGAAATATTTAACTTTGCACAAATTGAAGAAGAGAATCTCCCTCAAGCTTGGGGGAGGCTTCTCCAATTACTTAATGCTTTGCCTGATCATCCTCTTAAGAAGAATGAAATACTTGATATCTTTTATAATGGACTAACCGATGCTTCTAGGGACTACCTAGATAGTTGTGCTAGTTGTGTTTTCAGGGAACGAACTATTGAACAAGCTGAGGAACTATTGAATAATATTTTGAAGAATGATAATGATTGGACACTTCCTGAACCACTGATACGTCTCCAACGTATCTACAATTTATGAAGTATTCATGCCATGTTTATTATAGTTTTGTATGATTTTGGTGCACTTTTATATGACTTTTATATGATTTTTATGGACTACCATATTGACCTAGTGCCCAGTGCCAGTTGCTGTTTTCTGCTTGTTTTTGGTTTTCCAGAAAATCCATATCAAACGAAGTCCAAATGCAGCAAAACTTTTTGATGAGTTTTTTTGGAAGGAAACAAACCCAGGAAGCTTCGGAGGAGCAGCAGAAGAGCCACAGGGGCCCCACGAGCCACCTGGGCGCGCCTGCCCCACCCCAGGCACGCCCTGGTGCCTCGTGGGCCCCCTGTGGAACCTCTTTGCGTGAATCCAAAGCTGAAAAATCATATATATTCAGAAACCTCCGAAAGTTAACCTAGATGAGTTTTTACGCCGCCGCAAGCCTCTGTACCTCCACGATCTAATCTACAGCCCTTTTCCGACACCCTGCCGGAAGGGGGGAATCATCACCGGAGGCCATCTTCATCATCCAGACGGTCTCCATGACGAGGAGGGAGTAGTTCACCCTCGGGGCTGAGGGTTTGTACCAGTAGCTATGTGTTTTATCTCTCTCTCTCTCGCACGTTCTTGATTTGGCACGATCTTGATGTACCGCGAGCTTTGTTAATATAGTTGGATCATATAGTGTTTCTTCCCTCTCTATCTTTGTTGTGATGAATCGAATCTTTTCCCTTTGAGGTTTCGTTATTGTCGGATTGAATATTTCAGATTTGAGAACACTTGATGTATGTCTTGCATATGAATACCCGTGGTGACAATGGGGTATTATATTGATTCACTTGATATATGTTTTGGCACTCAACTCGCGGATTCCCGAGGTGACATTGGGGTAATCTATGCATAGGGGTTGATGCACATTTTCATTATCTTTTCTCCGATAGAAACTTTGGGGTGCTCCTTGAAGTTCTTTGTGTGGATTGAATATTATGATTATGAAGTTGTTTGATGCATATCGTATAATCAACTAACGGATACTTGTGGTGACATTGGAGTATCTAGGTGACATTAGAGTTGGTTGATGTGTATCATATGGTGTTATTTTAGTACGAACTCTAGGGCTGTTTGTGACACTTATAGGAATAGCTCAATAGATCGATCGGAAAGGATAACTTTGAGGTGGTTTCGTACCCTACAAACAATTTCTATCTTATGTTCTCCGCTAATAGGAACTTTGGAGTGATTCTTTGTCACACATTGAGGGATTCTTATATGATCCAATTATGTTAGCATTGTTGAGAGATTGCACTAGTGAAAGTATGAACCCTAGGGTTTGTTGTCAAGCATTGCAATACCGTTTGTGCTCACTTTTGTTACTTGCTACCTTACTGTTTTTTTTTATTTTCAGATTACAAAAACCTATATCTACTATCCATACTACACTTGTATCACCATCGCTTCGCCGAACTAGTGCACCAATACAATTTGCCATTGTATTGGGTGTGTTGGGGAAACAAGAGATTTCTTGTATTTGGTTGCAGGGTTGTTTGAGAGATACCATCTTCAACCTACACCTCCCATGGATTGATAAACCTTAGGTCATCCACTTGAGGGAAAATTGCTACTGTCCTACAAAACTCTGCACTTGGAGGCCCAACACGAGTCTACAAGAATAAGTTGTGTAGTAGACATCAAGCTCTTTTCTGGCGCCGTTGCCGGGGAGGTGAGTGCTTGAAGGTATATATTTAGATCTTGCAATCGAATCTTTTAGTTTCTTGTTTTATCACTTGTTTGGTTTATAAAAGAAAACTACAAAAAAATGGAATTGTGGTTGCCTCATATTATTCGTCTTTATAATGTCTTTCTTGAAAATGATGGATCGGAAAATTGTGCTCAATTGATTGAAGAAGAATTCAATAAAATGTTTGGCGTAAAATCCATGAATGATGAGCATGATTGCAATGTTATTAGTATGAATTCTATGAATATCCAAAATACTAAAGATGATTGCACTCGTCATGACAAAAATGTTTCTTATAAGCATGTCAATTTTTGTGGAGTGCACAAAGTTTATGAAGACATGCCTTATAGGGATGATAGATTTTGTAAAAAGCATAAACATGATAGAACCAATTTTTTGCTCAAAGTGATAGATGAATTTGCTACAAAATTATGTTCTCTTTATCCTATTACTTGTGAACTTTGCAATAAAGTTGGTCACCTTAATTTTCAATGCATACTTTTTCATGATCGAATCATGGCTAAATATTGCAATGACTTGACCTCCCTTGAACTTTATAATGAGCTTTATCTATTTTTGGGGTGTGAGGAATTGTCACATAAAAATAGTTGGTTTGAAGTATTCATTCTCACGGATGACATTGAAACTAATCTAAAGGAAATCTATATGTTTTGTATGGTAAATTGCAATGAGAATGCTTATATTGCCAACTATAGAAAGACGGGAAAACCAATAGAATATAAAAGGAACACTAATGAAAGGGTAAAGATTTCCACTTTCCCTCCTATTGTCTCTCATGATGAAATAGGTGACGAGGAGGAGCTTCCTATTCAACCAATCTCATCAATAAGAAGCTCGGAAAAATTGATTAAACCCACACATGATGTGGTTAAGAAGAAGAAAAGAAGAAAGAGTAGAGGTAAAAAGGTATCCCTCCCAAATAATGTTGCTCCTATTATTGTTGTGCCTCATGAGAGTGAATCAAAAATAATTGTGGAAGATGATATACTTGATGATGATATTGCTTCTTTGTCTTATGGTACAATGTCCGAAGGAACTATTGAGGATGATTTTATTATGCCTATTACTCATTATGATGATTATGATTGGGAAAATAATGATACTTCTTATAATCTTGAAAATCTTTTTGGCACCAACTTAGAAAATTGTGATGATCATAATTGTTATACTATTGGTGCTATTCATACTATTGATGATAATAGTGATTATGCTAATGATATGCCAAGCCACAAGCTTGGGGATGCTATGTTTGATGAGAATGACATGTTTGCGAATTTATTTGCTGCAATTAATGTTTGTCCCAAGCTTGGGGATGCTATGCTTAATGAAGATGATCTTTTTAGTCCCCCTACTTTGAATGATCAAATTTGTTATGATGATTGCATGCCCCCTATTTATGATGATTATTGTGATGATACTTATGTTATGAAAAATAGTGATTATTATTATTATAATACTTGTTATAATTATGAAAATCCTTTTACTGAACATCACTCTTTTAATGTGGAAACAATTTATAGTATTCGAGTTTCATACGATAGTCCCACTATTATGAATGAGAAGAAAATTGCTTGTGTAGAGAGTAATAAAAATTCTATGCTTGTAGGTCATGAAAAGAATGCTTTATGTGATAGCTATATTGTTGAATTTCATCATGATGCTACTGAAAATTATTATGAGAAAGGATCATATGCTTGTAGGTGTTGCAATAATATCAAATTTCCTCTCTATGTGTTGAAAGTTTTGAAGTCATGCTTGTTTTGCCTTCCTATGCTAGTTGATTCTTGCTCCCATAAACTATTTGCTCACAAAATCCCTATGCGTAGGAAGTGGGTTAGGCTTAAATGTTCTAGTCATGTGCTTCATGATGCTCTCTTTGTGTTTCAATTCTTTACTTTTATGTGAGCATCATTGAAATCATCATGCCTAGCTAAAAAGGCGTTAAAGAAAAGCGCTTGTTGGGAGACAACCCAATATTTTTACCTACTGTTTTTGTGTGTCCACATGATTAATATACTGTAGTAATCATGTTTTATATGTTTTCTTTCAATAATGTGCCAAGTAAAGCCTCTGGGATAGTGTGGATACTTGTTGATTCGATTCTGTGCAAAAACAGAAACTTTTGCGTCCAGTGCTGGAATTTCGATTCTGTACTGGAGCGTGAGAAAATTCTGAATTTTTTACAGAGCATTGGGTTACAAATTTTTTACGTTTTCCTAATTTTTCAGAATTTTTGGAGATACATAAGTATGGTTTTTAAATCGCTCACTACATGCTGTTCTGTTTTTGACAGATTCTGTTTTCGGTGCATAGTTTGCTTGTTTTAGTGTTTCCATAGCTTATATTATGAGATATAAATTGTGGAAATGATAGAATACAGTAGGAATTATGTGAGAAAAATTATGAATCTTGTCTTGACAGTACCTAAGTGGATGATTTATTTTTATCATACAAACCTATCTCACAAGTTCCGTTAAGTTTTGTGTGATTGAAGTTTTCACGTTTTGGGTGAGATATCGATATGAGCAGAATAAGGAGTGGCAAGACCCTAAGCTTGGGGATGCCCAAGGCACCCCAAGGTAATATTCAAGGAAGACCCAAGCAACTAAGCTTGGGGATGCCCCGAAGGTATCCCCTCTTTCGTCTTCAACATTATCGGTAACCTTACTTGGAGCTATATTTTTATTCGTCACATAATATGAGTTTTGCTTGGAGCGTAATTTTTTTATATTTATATTCGCTTGCTGTTATCAATAATCATGTTTTGTATCTTTTAGTTCAATAAAATGCCAATTATAGCCTTTACCATGCTCACTTTGCAAGTTCATGTGTTGCTGTTTGAAAACAGAAAGTTTTCTGTTATGTCCAGAATATTCCTGAATAGTCAGATCATGATAAAAATCTGAAATTTTTACACAGTAAGAATGCATGAGTTATCTGTCACGTGGTAATTTTTCAGAATTTTTGGAGTTAGGTAAGTATGGATTCTTATTCCCCTTTTATAGAATGTTCTGTTTTGGCAGATTGCTGTTATAGTTGCATTGCTTGCATATGTTTGCGTGTTTAATGTTTCTATTTGAGGATAGGAGTATTAAATATGAAGAGGCATTTAGTATGTAATGTTTAATTATAATTTTTGTGATTTGCAACAGTAGAGAATGTTAAGGTTTTGAGTTGATTTATACTAACTTATCTCACGAGTTCTTGTTGAGTTTTGTGTGGACGAAGTTTTTAAGATTTAGGGAAACCGTGATATGAGAGGAATTAAGGAGACACAAAAGCTCAAGCTTGGGGATGCCCATGGCATCCCAAATTAATATTTCAAGAAGTCTCAAGCTTCTAAGCTTGGGGATGCCCCGATGGGCATCCGACCTTTCTTCATCAACAATTATCGGTCAGTCTTGGTTGAGCCTAAGTTTTTGCTTCTTCACATGATATGTGCTATCCTTGGTATATCATTTTATTTTCGTTTTGTTTTTCTTTGCTGTTTGAATAAAATACTTAATATCTGAATTTTTTTTAATGATAGAGAGTTCTCACATAGCTACCTATTTACTTAACTACTCATTCGGTCTTCACTTATATCCTTTTGGAGTAGTTTGTCATTTACTCTTGTTCTCCACTCATATCCTATGAGTAAATTGTTGAAATGAATTGAATATCATAAAGTTGAAATTTATATGCTTCATATGCTTGTCCCATGGGGAGTAGTGACTTCACATACAAGAAGTATAAGTGGTAAAATTTATTGAAAGTTAACAAACATAGCATTGGTCACTTGAACAATTCATGAAAGAATTTTGAAGGAAGAGAAATTTCACATATAAATATACTATCTTGGACATCTTCTATGATTGTGAGCCCCCATTAATTATTTTCAAGCTTGATCAAGTAGTTGACGTTGGACAAGGAAGACAACGTAATGAGTTATGTTTGTTTATATTCACATAGAAGTTATATTGTCATGGATCCTCTAACATGTGGTGCTTGCTTAGGATCTTTTGCTAGCCAAAAATTCGTACTAAGTAGAAATACTACTTGTGCACCCAAAAACCCTTAAACCCAGTTTTTTGCCATGAGTGTCCACCATATCTACCTATGGATTGAATAAGATCCTTCAATTAAGTTGTCATCGGTGCAAAAAGCAATAAAAAGTGCTCCTAAAATATGTATTATCTTTTATTGCAAGGGAAAATAAGCGTTGTACGAACTTGTGATGGTAAAGAAATAAAAGCGACGGACTGCGTAATAAAGGTTGCTATCACAAGGGGCAATATAACGTGATGTTCCTTTGCATTAAGGGCTTGTGCATCCAACAACAAAAAGTGCATGACAACCTCTACTTCCCTCTACGAAGGGCCTATCTTTTACTTTTCTGTATTTACTTTTATGCAAGAGTCATTAATATTCATCCCTATTCCGCTCTATTTATTCTTTAGTTGGCAAGAATTATGTGGTAGGGAAAGATCCAGGCACATATATCCAGTTGAATATAGGTGATCATGAGTTATTATTGTTGACATTATCCCTGAGATAAATAAGTTGGGAGGCGAAACATTAAGCCCCTATCTTCCTATGTGTTTGACTGAAACGGTTTGTTCTAAAAATATGCTTTGAGTGTCAGCAATCATGGAAGACTAAAATATGGTTGAGTATGTGGAATTTGCAAGATCAAAGCTCTTACATAGACCCTTCCTAAAAATAAGATGAATTGCAATTATTTGATGACTGAGAACATAGTTTGTTAGTTTTCAAGAAAGTTTATGGCCTATACTTTAAACATGTGAATAGCTTGCTACTTGATCATGAGAAGTTTTTTGAGATGAGCTACTGATTATGATATATATTGATGCTAGAAAAAGTGATTGAAATTATCATTGATCAAACTTATGCACTATGCTAGCATTCACACTTCATAAATTATTTCTTTTATCATTTACCTAATCGAGGACGAGCAGGAATTAAGCTTGGGGATGCTGATACGTCTCCAACGTATCTATAATTTATGAAGTATTCATGCCATGTTTATTATAGTTTTGTATGATTTTGGTACACTTTTATATGGCTTTTATATGATTTTTATGGACTAACATATTGACCTAGTGCCCAGTGCCAGTTGCTGTTTTTTGCTTGTTTTTGGTTTTCCAGAAAATCCATATCAAACGAAGTCCAAATGCAGCGAAACTTTTTGACGATTTTTTCTGGAAGGAAACAGACCCAGGAAGCTTCGAAGGAGCAGCAGAAGAGTCACAGGGGCCCCACGAGCCACCTGGGCGCGCCTGCCCCCCCAGGCGCGCCCTGGTGCCTCGTGGGCCCCCTGTGGCACCTCTTTGCGTGATTCCAACGCTGAAAAATCATATATATTCAGAAACCCCCGAAAGTTAACCTAGATGAGTTTTTACGCCGCCGCAAGCCTCTGTACCTCCACGATCTAATCTAGAGCCCATTTCCGGCATCCTGCTGGAAGGGGGGGAATCATCACCGGAGGCCATCTTCATCATCCAGGCGGTCTCCATGACGAGGAGGGAGTAGTTCACCCTCGGGGCTGAGGGTTTGTACCAGTAGCTATGTGTTTTATCTCTCTCGCGCGTTCTTGATTTGGCACGATCTTGATGTACCGTGAGCTTTGTTAATATAGTTGGATCATATGGTGTTTCTTCCATCTCTATCTTTGTTGTGATGAATCGAATCTTTTCACTTTGAGGTTTCGTTATTGTCGGATTGAATATTTCAGATTTGAGAACACTTGATGTATGTCTTGCATATGCACACCCGTGGTGACAATGGGGTATTATATTGATTCATTTGATATATGTTTTGGCACTCAACTCGCGGAATCCCGAGGTGACATTGGGGTAATCTATGCATAGGGGTTGATGCACGTTTTCATTATCTTTTCTCAGATAGAAACTTTGGGGTGCTCCATGAAGTTCTTTGTGTGGATTGAATATTATGATTATGAAGTTGTTTGATGCATATCGTATAATCAACTCACGGATACTTGTGGTGACATTGGAGTATCTAGGTGACATTAGAGTTGGTTGATGTGTATCATATGGTGTTATTTTAGTACGAACTCTAGGGCTGTTTGTGACACTTATAGGAATAGCTCAATAGATCGATCAAAAAGGATAACTTTGAGGTGGTTTCGTACCCTACAAACAATTTCTATCTTATGTTCTCCGCTAATAGGAACTTTGGAGTGATTCTTTGTCACACGTTGAGGGATTGTTATATGATCCAATTATGTTAGCATTGTTGAGAGATTGCACTAGTGAAAGTATGAACCCTAGGCCTTGTTTTCAAGCATTGCAATACCGTTTGTGCTCACTTTTGTTACTTGCTACCTTGCTGTTTTTTTTATTTTCAGATTACAAAAACCTATATCTACTATCCATACTACACTTGTATCACCATCTCTTCGCCGAACTAGTGCACCTATACAATTTGCCATTGTATTGGGTGTGTTGGGGACACAAGAGATTTCTTGTATTTGGTTGCAGGGTTGTTTGAGAGATACCATCTTCAACCTACGCCTCCCACGGATTGATAAACCTTAGGTCATCCACTTGAGGGAAAATTGCTACTGTCCTACAAAACTCTGTGCTTGGAGGCCCAACACGAGTCTACAAGAATAAGTTGTGTAGTAGACATCAACCACCGCCTAAACCCAAGAAGAAGAGGGGTATTTTATTTCTCAGTCCTAAAGATATGCAAGAAGCAAAGAAATGTATGAAGGAAAAAGGTATTAAAGCTGAAGATGTTAAGAATCTACCACCTATTGAAGAAATACATGGTCTTGACACACCGCCACAGGTAGTAGAGGTAAATTCTCTGATAAAGTTTGATGAAGGTAATATTCCTTATAACAAACCTCCTAGTCAATGCTTGTATGAATTTGACAATTATATTATTACGCAAGATCATTTCAATGCAAATGTTATGAAACAATTGAAACGAAATGCCTACATGATTGATCGCTTGAGTGACTTATTGTTTAGAATTGCTAATGATGTCAAAGGTGTAGGTAAACATGCATCTATGGTTCAAACCCAATTAGAACAAGTTGCTAAATCTCAAAGTGAAATGCTCAACGAAATGAATAACAATATGAATGATCATGCTGTTAGAGTAATGACTAGAGGAGGTAGAATGACTCAGGAGCCACTTTATCCTGAAGGTCACCCAAAAAGAATTGAACAAGACTCTCAAAGAATTAATGTTGATGCACCTAGTCCATCTAAAAAGAAAAATGATAGGACTTTGCATACTTCTAGTAAACCTGAGGTAGAAAAACCCTTAGAGGATAGTAATGATGTTTCTATTTCCGATGCTGAGACACAATCTGGTAATGAACATTCACCTGATGATAATAATAATGATGATGCTCATGTGGATGCCCAACCAGATAATGATAAAGAACCTGATAATGATGTTGAAATAGAACCTGCTGTTGATCTTGATAACCCACCTCCTAAAAATAAACGTTATGATAAAAGAGACTTCGTTGCTAGAAAACATGGTAAAGAAAGAGAACCATGGGTCCAAAAACCCAGGCCCTTTCCTCCTAAACCATCTAAGAATAAGGATGAGGAAGAATTTGAACGCTTTGCTGAAATGCTTAGGCCAGTCTTTTTGCGTACTCGTTTGACTGATATTTTAAGGATGGCCCCTTATGCTAAATATATGAAAGACATTGTCACAAATAAAAGAAAGATACCTGAAGCTGAAATTTCTACCATGCTTGCAAATTATTCTTTTAACGACGGAGTACCTAAGAAACTAGGAGATCCAGGAATACCAACTATACCATGCTCCATTAAAAGAATCTATGTCAAAACTGCTTTGTGTGATTTAGGAGCCGGTGTTAGTGTTATGCCCTTCTCTTTATATAAAAGACTTGATTTGAATAAACTCACTCCCACTGAAATATCATTGCAAATGGCTGACAAATCAACTGCCATACATATCGGTGTTTGTGAGGATGTGCCCGTTGTAGTTGCAAATGTTACTATCCTAACAGACTTTGTTATACTTGATATGCCCGAGGACGACAATATGTCGATTATCCTTGGTAGACCCTTTTTGAATACTGCAGGGGCTGTTATTGATTGCAACAAAAGCAAGGTCACTTTTCATATCAATGGTAATGAACATACGGTGCACTTTCCGAAGAAACAATTTCAAGTAAACGGTATTCATGTTATTGAAAAGACTCCGACAATTACTATTGGAAGTTTTCAACTCCCTCTTCCTACTGTCAAAAAGAAATATGGAACTCTTATTATTGGGGAGGTACACATCCCCGTTGAGGTAACCTAGTGTTTTTACGAAGGTTCTTCGGTTTCATGTTACTCGGAAATGGTTTGTTAATAAGACTTGATCAACCTTATTAATGAATTTAGTAAGCACAACCTTCTGCACCCACTTTTTGTTTTCTGTTATTTTTAGTTACATGCAATAAAATGCCATGATTATCCTGTTTTCTGAATTATCCGTGCAATAAAAAAATGCCCAAAAATGGAAGTGGTCAGAATGATCTGAAATTTTTGCATGAATTTTTATAGAATATTTAAGAATTTTTGGAACTAAAAACATACCAGGGGGATGCCCCAGGTGCCACGAGGCACCAGGGCGCGCCACCCCCCCTGGCGCGTCCTGGTGGCTTGTGGGCCCCACAGGGACCCCCTCACTTATCCCTTCAGCCCACTTCGTCTCTTACCTTCAGCAAAAATTCCTGGTAGCTCTCTCTCTCGTGTTCTTGCTCCCAAACTTGAGATTTTCGATCTCTTTGCTTGGAGCTCCGTTTCCTAAACTGTTTTGGGAGATTTCTACTTGAAATTTGTTCGTGGAGAAAATGAATTTCTTTCGGAGGAGTTCCTCGAAGCGGAACGCCAAGGGAGTCCTTGGGGACTCCTCGGACAGCGACCTCAACATTCCGCGTAGGGCGGAGGTCCGGCCGTGCGAATGGCCACACAATGCCTTCATGAACAAAGCCGGGTTCTACCAAGAGTTCGCGCAATTTTTTGCTAATGCCGGATTGACCGACTTCCTCGTAGATGAGTGTGACCAACACCACATCCTTACAAATTCCTTTGTGCAAAACTTCCATTTCCTGAATAGGCTCGAACCCCCTGCGGTGAGCTTTGATTTATATGCTGAACATCATCAGATACCGCTTGCTGAATTTTGTGAGATATTTTTGATCCTCTTTGATGGGGAAATAAGAGAGCCTCGACCGGAGGAGTTTGAGGGCTTCCTCCGCACTTTAACTGTGGGAGAGGAAAGGGGCATGTCGAAAGCCCGAGCCACTAGCTTGCAATTTCCCGCTGTTCATTACTTTGCTTTATTCATAGGGAAATGCTTGACTGCTAGAGAGCAAGGTGGTGCGCTATGTGCACCTGACTTTGCCATTTTATGCCGCGCACTGCATAATGACAACACTTATAACCTGGGAGCTATCATTGCATGCCGCCTGCACACTAATAGGACTAAGGGTAAAATTCATGGTGGTATTTATGTTACTCACTTAGCGAGACATTTTAATGTTAACATACGGCCACACGATTATTTGTTGCCCAGAGTTTACTTAGACAACCAGTCTATGAGGGACCACCACTTTCTTGATGCTCCTGAGCCTCCTCACCACATTCGTTATAACTTGGTTTTTAGTGAGGATACTCGTGATATTATTCCGTTGCCTGCACCCACTTTGTTTGATTCTCATGCCAGGAACGGATATACTGTGATGCCACCGGACATCGTTGCTTACCGGAACGCATTGGCAGCGGCAGAGGATGAGGCCCAGGATTGGGACGCTAGGGTGCCGCCGCCTCAGCACTTTCACATGGGACCGGATGGCTACTACGGATGGCCGTAGACCAAGCTAGACAAGAGCCTAAGCTTGGGGGAGTACGTATCTCTCACCGACATTTCATTCATGTCCACACATTTCATTCCAGTTGTCGGTGTTCATACTTTTTCATTGTATAATCCATGTTAGCTTTATTTTCTCGTTTTCTTCTTGTGTGTTTGAAAAACTTTGAGAAAATCCAAAAACATTTCTCGTTTCTTTTCAGTTTTTCTTTCTAGCTTAATTAGTTGTAGTATTAAAAGAAAACCCAAAAAGATTTCTCGTTTCTTCTTTTGCTTGTTGGGAGCTTTCCCATGTAAATAGTTTTTCTCGTTTTTTTTGTCTTCTTTAAATTGCATCCTTTAAGAAAAAAACTAAAAACTCCAAAAATATTTCAGTGTGTTTCTCTGAAATTCTTTTCTTTTGTTGAGTCATTGTAAGGAGAAGACCACGATGAAAATGTTGAGTGGCTCTCGCATGCATTATTGTTGATCTAACAAAGAGCCCATATTACCTTGTCTTCTCCTTTGAATAAAATGTTTGCAGATTCCAGCTTAGTCCACGGCACACTTGCACTATTATTACTTTCATATCATTCGGTCGTGAAGTGAAAGGCAATAATGACGATGATTTGATGAAGTGACTGTGGCAAGGAATAGCGGGTATGAACTCAACTTGTTTTTTTTGTAAATATGTTTAACTCAGTATCCATTATTCAGCATATTATGATTAAACATGTTTATGATGACAATTAGAGATTATAGTTGCTCATGCCATGCTTAAGTAGCTAGGAGTGGATAATGATTTATCTTGGGTGTCAACATGCATTAAAATGTCCATGATGTAGTATGATGATATGGTATCCTCCTCCGAACGTTTCGAGTGGCTTGACTTGGCACATGTTCACGCATGTAGTTGATTCAAAGCCAACATAGCCTCCACGATATTTATGTTCATGGTGCTTATATCCTACTCATGCTACTATTCAATGTTGATTATTCATAATGCATGATTATGACCGTTTTCGCTCTCTAGCTGGTCGCTTCTCAACCTATTTGCTAGCCTTCGCCTGTACTAAGCAGAAATACTGCTTGTGCATCAAAACCCTTAAACCAAAGTTATTCCAGATGAGTCCACTATATCTACCTATATGCGGTATTACCCTGCCGTTCTAAGTAAATTTGCATGTGCCACCTCTAAATATTCAAATGAACATCTGTTTTGTGTGCCCGTACCGCTCATGGAGCGACAGGGGGCGGTCAGTATCTTCCATGCTAAGCGGGTTATTCTCATGATGAGTGTTTATTCACTTGTCCTTGCACGAGAGGGGCTGGTAATTGGGATGCCCAGTCCCATAATTAAAATTGCAAAATAATAAAACAAACTCCCCCGGAAAGTTGTTGGTATGGAGGGCACCCGAGGATTCGGCTAGCCATGGCTTGTGTTTGTTGGTGGAGGGGGAGTAAACTTTACTTTATCGCTTGGGAACCGCCGCTAATGTGTTTAGCATGGAAGATATTGAAAACTCTCGGTCGTGACGTTGACAGGAAAGGCATACCTCCCAAAATTATATTTGTCTCTGATTTAAGCTTCGAGCTCTAGCACCTCTGCAAATCCATGCTTCCCTCTGCGAAGGGCCTATCTATATCTATTTACTTTTATGTTATTTTACTTTTATTGTTGAGTCATCACTTTCTCAAATAAGCACCAGTCCTGAGAGCACTATTGTCATTCTCATGCATTGTGTATAGTTAAATGTTGTGTGCGTCATGACTGGATCTCTTCTACCATGAATTACAATGTTTAGTCGCTGCTTGAACTTTGGAGGTGCTCTGCATTTATATTTTGCGGTCTCAGAAAGGGCTAGCGAGATACCATTTTGTCATATTATATCATGATTGTTTTGACAAAGTGTTGGCATTTGAGATACCTTATTGTTGCTTGCTAGTTGATTATGCCATTGACATGAGTGAATATAATTTCTAAGAGTTATCATGAGCATGGTTAGTTCATGATCTTTGCTGAAAACTTGGGTATTATTTAAGCATATATATAGATGCAAGAACAAAAGAGTTCGTAAAAGTTTTTCTTTATCACTTTCAGTTTGTCAACTGAATTGCTTGAGGACAAGCAATGAGTTAAGCTTGGGGGAGTTGATACTCCTCCGTCGTATCTACTTTTCCAAACACTTTTGCTCTTGTTTTGGACTATAATTTGCATGATTTGAATGAAACTAACCCGGACTGACGCTGTTTTCAGCAGAACTACCATTGTGTTGTTTTTTGTGCAGAAATAAAAGTTCTTGGAATTGGACGAAACTTTTTGGAGATTTTTTGTGGATTAAATAAAAAATACAGGAGCCAAGATCCACTGCAGGGGGGCCACCTGCTGCCCATGAGGCACCAGGGCGCGCCACCCCCCTGGCGCGCCCTGGTGGCTCGTGGGGCCCACGTGGCTCCGCTCACCCTAATCTCAGGCCTATAAATTCACAATTCCAGAGAAAAAAAATAAGAGAAGAAGTTTCATCACGTTCTACGATACGGAGCCGCCACCACCTCCTGTTCTTCATCGGGAGGCCAATCTGGAGTCCGTTCGGGGCTCCGGAGAGGGGGATCTTCCGTCATCGTCATCATCAACCATCCTCCATCACCAATTTCATGATGCTCACCGCCGGGAGTGAGTAATTCCTTCGTAGGCTTGCTGGACGGTGATGGGTTGGATGAGATTTATCATGTAATCGAGTTAGTTTTATTAGGGCTTGATCCCTAGTATCCACTATGTTCTGAGATTGATGTTGCTATGACTTTGCTATGCTTAATGCTTGTCACTAGGACCCGAGTGCCATGATTTCAGATCTGAACCCTTTATGTTTTCATGAATATATTTGTGTTCTTGATCTGATCTTGCAAGTTATACGCACCTGCTATGTGTTATGATCCGCATACCCCAAGGTGAAAATAATTGGGATTCTTTCCGGTGATTACCGTAGTTTGAGGAGTTCATGTATTCACTATGTGTTAATGCTTTGTTCCGGTTCTCTATTAAAAGGAGGCCTTAATATCCCTTAGTTTCCTTATGGACCCCACTGCCACGGGAGGGTAGGACAAAAGATGTCATGCAAGTTCTTATCGCAAGCACGTATGACTATATACGGAATACATGCCTACATTACATTGATGAATTGGAGCTAGTTCTGTGTCGCCCTAGGTTATGACTGTTACATGATGAATGTTATCCAACATAATCACCGATCCAATGCCTACGAGCTTTTCACATATTGTTCTTTGCTAAGTTACTCCTGTTGCTACTACTGTCACAATTGCTACTACTATTGTTGCTACTGTTACTATTACCGTTACTGCTACTGCTATGAAACTACCATACTACTGTGCTACTGATCACTCTGCTGCAGATATTTAGTCTCTAGGTGTGGTTGAATTGACAACTCAACTGCTAATACTTGCAAATATTCTTTGGCTCCCCTTGTGTCGAATCAATAAATTTGGGTTGAATACTCTACCCTCAAAAACTATTGCGATCCCCTATACTTGTGGGTTATCAGTCATTTTGCTTAAGGCGTTACTCTGTTTCATACTTAATACCCTAGATGCATGCTGGATAGCGGTAGATGGGTGGAGTAATAGTAGTAGATGCAGGCAGGAGTCGGTCTACTTGTCTCGGACGTGATGCCTATATGCATGATCATTGCCATGAATCCGTCATAATTATTTGCTTTTCTATCAATTGCACAACAGTAATTTGTTTACCCACCGTATGTTTATGTGCTCGAGAGAGAAGCCTCTAGTCTAGTGAAAATTATGGTCCCCGGGTCTATCTTTATCATATAAAAAACCTAAAAATACCTTGCTGCAATTTATTTACTTTTATTTTAATTAGTAGTTTAGTTTATCTATTTACCTCGATAAGATTTAATCCTTGCAAATAACCGCTAAGAGGATTGATATCCCTCTTATTTGCGTTGGGTGCAAGTGTTTGCTCTTGTGTGTGCAGGTGCGCTTAACGGAATTTTGCTTGGTTCTCCTACTGGATTGATAACCTTGGTTCTTAACTGAGGGAAATACTTATCTCTACTGTACTGCATCATCCTCTCCTCTTCGGGGAAATACCAACGCAGACTACAAGTAGCACGAAGAATTTCTGGCGCCGTTGCCGGGGAGACATCATCAAAATTACCAAGTACCTTCGCACAAATTATCATTCACTTGCATTTACTTTATTTACCTTTTATTTGCATTTGCCTCTCGTTTTCATCTCCCCCACTTCTAAACAAAATATTTTACAAAAACACAAAAATATTTTGTTTGCTTGATTGCTTGCTTGCTTTACCATTATGGCTAGTTCTTCGCTCGTTACTACCACCCCTGGAAATGAAGTACTTAATTTTAAACAAAGGGGAGGAGAGAATCTAAAAGATGCTTGGTATAGGATTTGCAATGGTCAAAATAGGTCAACTCGTAAGCAATCCACTACCGTTTTTCTTCGAAATTTTTATGTGGGAATCACTACTAGGTATAGATTTGTTCTTGACACTATTACCAGAGGGAATTTCTTGATGTGTCCCACTTCGGATGCTCTCAATGCTATGGGAAATTTAGTGGGTTCACCCCCATCATTATTAATGAAACGGCATTGACTTTGGAGCATGTTATGCAAAGGTTAGAAGGTATAGAAAACAAAATGCCTACTATCGAACATCTTGAAAATTTAGATAAAAAAGTACACAATCATATTACTCAATTTGGTTCCAAGGTGGGGATTGCATTGAAAACTCTAAAGGAAAAGGAGCCAATAATTAATGAAAGGGTAGGCCAAAGCTCCGCTAGGATTGATAAATTGGAAGAAATTATCAATAACTTGGGTTCTGCTTTTTCCTCCGCTAAAAATATTGATAGGATTCCTCCTAATAATAAAAATTGCAAGTTCATATATGTTCCCAAAGTCAAGGGTACCACTTCTAGCATAGGGAACGAAGATCTTAAAACGATCATCGTGCATCCCAATTTCATTGATATAATTAAGGAACCCATTCATAAAAGTAAAATTCTTGATTTTGTGCCTAGAAGTGTGATGATGAGAAACACCTATGTTAAATCTACTAGAAAAAATGGATGTGTGATTGAGGAGTTGGAAACCAAGGATGACAACACTTAAAACTATGCATTATGCCTAGCTAGGGGCATAAAACAATAGCGCTTGTTGGGAGGCAACCCAATGAATAAAATAATTTTTTGCTTTTACCTACTGTTCTTGAGTGTTTGCATGATTATAGCTTCTGTTATGATTATGTTTTTATGTTTTAATTAGTGTTTGTGCCAAGTAATGCCTTTGGGATGATTTGGAAGATATTATAATTGATACTGTTTGGAAAACAGAAAGTTTTGCGTCCAGTGCTGAAATTTTAATTCTGTACTGGAGCGTCAGAAAAATCTGAAATTTTTACACAGTATTGGTATATGAATTTCCCACGTTTTACCAATTTTTCAGAATTTTTGGACTTACAGAAGTATGGCTTTTAAATAGACCTTTACAGACTGTTCTGTTTTAGACAGATTCTGTTTTTGTTGCATAGTTTGCTTATTTTGATGAATCTATGGATCGTATCGGGGTGTACGAGTCATGGAGAAGTTGGAGTACAGTAGCATTATGCCAATATTAAATATGAATCAATTTACAACAGTACCTAAAGTTTAAGATTTGTTTGTTATACTACCGGATCTCACGAGGTTTCTATTTAGTTTTGTGTGCTGAAGTTTTCAAGTTTTGGGTGAGACTACGATGGACAAAGGAATAAGAAGTGGCAAGAGCCTAAGCTTGGGGATGCCCAGGGCACCCCAAGGTAATATTCAAGGAAGACTCAAGCGTCTAAGCTTGGGGATGCCCCGGAAGGCATCCCCTCTTTCGTCTACAATCTATCGGTAACTCACTTGGAACTATATTTTTATTCATCACATGATATGTGTTTTACTGTAACATCCCCAGAACTCAACCCTGTCATTAAGCTAATTAATTAGCCAAGTCATCATGATTCTCCTAAATAAATTGCATCTAGGAAATAATCAAAGTCAAATTCAAATTTAAAATGCAAGTCAAATATTTACATCTTCAAACATGCAAACAAAATAGTTCATAATATTGCATAAATTCCCAAAAAAATTATAAAATAGGAGACAACATTATTTGAATTATTTAAATGGCCCTAACCTATTTAAAACTGTGTCAAAACAGCACCGTTTAACCCATTTTCAATTATGCAAAATCCAAATGAATTCATTTAACTCCCAAACTTTTTGTGGCAGGGCCTAAAAATGCCAGGGATTTATGTGGACTAGATCCATATTTTTCCTTAGCCATTTGGTAGCCTAAATATTTCATTTTCCCTCTCTATTTATTAATAAAAGATAAAACAGAGAGACTGGAAAAGGGAGTAGCCTTACCTGGCGCCTGGCCTGCGGCCCGAGCTGGCCCAGCCCGTTGACGCCGTCGCCTACCTGCTCCCGCGCCGTGTCGCCGTGGCCGTGGCTGAGCCGTCCTCACCGGCCGTTCATCGACGCGTCCTGCCACAGGGATGGCGGGAGGTGATAAGGATCGGCCACCCACTCCCCTGGCCTCCCCGCACTCACTCTTCTCTCCTCCCTCTCCCTCTCCGTTGATCTAGAGAAGGGGCCGACGCGGCCGTCGCCGTCCGCCGTTCATACCCGCGGCCACCAGCCTCCCCGACGTCCGGGAGGACGTTCAGTAGCTGCGCCGCCTTCGTCCACGTCGTCTGAGCCCATCCGCTCGACCGGAGCCGCACCACATTGCCGCCACGCCCTTCTTCTTCAACCTCGGGCACCGAAGGCCGCCACCGTCGATTCGTCGCCGTCCGGCCCTCCCCGAGCAGGTTGAGCTACTGCGCGACCTCGCTGTGAGCACGCGCTTCCTTCTCCTCCGTTTTCTCTCCGTTTCTGCGCCTATAGCCGTTCCCGCCATGACCGCCCGAAGCTTCCGCCGCCGTTGTCAGTCGCCGTCGTAGCTAGGGCCTCTGTCACGCATGCCCGAGCCCCGCAGCGAACTCCTGGTGCTCCCAGGAGTCGAATGCGCGCGCGCACGCACCTCCCCGAGTCTCGTAGCCACGGATCCGTAGATGTCCGAACGCCGGCGCCGCCGTCGATGATGCCCTGCTCGACTCATGCAGATACCAGGAGTGGACGCGGCTCGCTCCCCTCTTTGCAACGCGCTATCGCACGCGACGGGAGACGCTCTGTGGGCGATTTTCGACGTCGGCCGCCGCGCGCCGCCGCGTTCGTAGCTCGCCGGAGCTTTTTCCGGCGACGCCGCTGACCTGGCAAGGCATGGGGCCCACCCAGAGACACTGCCAGTGGGCCCCGACCCCCGTTTGACTGCGTTGACCAAGGTCAACTGCACTGTTCATCGCTGACCCCTGTCAGGTGGGTCCCCCGTGTCAGAACGTTAGCTAGTGACTAATTACACTTAATTAGTTAACTCTGTTAATTAGTTAGCTCACTGATAGGCTAGGCCCGCTAGCTAATTAGCCTGTTAGTTTAAATTAAACCCCCTGTTAATTCTCACTGTGGCTGACAGCTGGGCCCCACTGGACCCGCTGACTGGTCAACCGTGGACCAGTCAACTGCTGCGTCAACAGTTGACTGGCCCCACCTATCAGCCACTGCTGACTGGGTGCTGACTGGGCGGTTGACCCAGTCAACTGGGCCCACTGTCAGCCTCAGTAGCACTGTGCTGTGTACACTTTCTGTGCATTTAGCATTTTCCCTTTTAAATTTCGAAATTAGATTTAATTCCAGAAATTTCAGAAAATAGTTTAAATCTTTGAAAAATCATAGAAAATAAACCGTAGCTCGGATCGAAAAACTTTCTACATGAAAGTGGACCAGAAAAACGAGACGAATCCGAATATGTGGTCAAAATGCTTGACCATCACTCCTAACTATCTGAACATGGAACCTTTCCCTCCGGTTCAGTATTCCGAAATCCGCCTAAATGCCGGGAAAATATCCCAGATATTTTCCCATTTCGTCTGCGACGTGTAGCATTGCGTTAGTTCACCCCCAACGCTGCATTTTGCCATGCCATGCATCATGTTGTTATTGTTTGCTTTTATTTATTGTTTCTTCCTCCTCTTCTCTTCCGATTAGACCCCGAGACCGACGCTACCCCGCAGAACTGCTACTCCGTCGAAGACCCCTCTTTTGCCGCAGAGCAACCAGGCAAACAACCCCCCTTGACGCATGCCTATATCACCTATTCTTTCTTCCTCCTGCTTGCATTAGAAATTGCTACTGCTTTGTTTTATCCTATTCTGATACATAGCCTGTTCTTGTAACTGTTATTGATACCTGCCTGATATCCAAAATGCTTAGTATAGGTTGGATGGAAATCCATCGGTGACCCCTTCCTTGTCCTAGTTGCCCCACTTAATTACCAGTGCCCTGATCGAGGTGATCGACGGGCTGAGACCAGCACATCACTACACAACCCCCTTAGTTGCTCGACTCTGCAGAGCTAATATCGAGTGCCGAGGGTGATACCTCTTATCTCACTCCCGATGTTGCCTCTGTAGTATAGTTAGTCGGTTGTGGGTTACCGAGGGTGATTCCTCTTTCACCACCTCCGACGAAGCTTCTGTCGTGCAACTCCGCAAGAGTGAATCCAACGAGGGTGATTCCTCCGGGTTCACCTTGACGGATACATCGAGTGGGAATCCAACAAGGGTGATTCCTCGGATTCCTTCTTGATGTTATAGACACACGGTTACCTGGGTTTTACTACAGATTCCTGATAAAGTAGGGTCGACCACGCGGGGTACCCGCGAGAGATGTGCAGTCGGGTTGACCATGAGGGTACCCGCGAGATAATTACGTGGCACGGCCGGGCATTCTTGGCCCTTGCCGTAAGTCCACGAGCCGGGGCAAAGGGGCCACATGTTTCGTGGATCTCTGCTCGTTCCGCGAGATCTCAATACACTTAACGGATTTGGATATTTGTTCTGAGTTGAACACTGGCCTATACGCACTACCACCACGTGGGATAATGGTTTAATGGGGCCCTCTGCGCCGTATGTATCAGCCGAAAGCTCTGTCAGACGTCCAGTTCAGCATTGCGGCACGGCTGGGCTGGCGCCATCTAGGACAGAGGTGGCGCTTGGATTCGCCCTGCACGCAACGACCCAGAGTGCAAAGGACGATGGGCCCAAGAACCCTGAGCACTTAGGATGTAGACCGGCGGGGACCTCTCTGCTGAGCTCTAGGTAGGGCTGTGGTGTGTCGATCAGCCAAGGCCGGGCATGACCCAGGAAAGTGTGTTCGGTCAGAGTTAATCGAGCGTGTTGGGTAACAGTAGTGCACCCCTGCAGGGAAGATATATCTATTCGAAAGCCGTGTCCACGGTAACAGGACGCTCAGTAAAGTATCCCGATCTACTACTTGAACGGGTTACATGTTAATAAATTGTAAGCTCCGGGATTGCTTTCTCGCAGGGAGCCGAGAAAGGATCTCTAGGCTTGTTACAACATGCTTGTTACTTTATGTTGTGTTACTAATCTGCACTCTTCTTATGCTGCAAGACCGCTGAAGATGCTAGTCTTCGATAGGCTAGACCTTTCTCTCTATTCTGGCATTTCTGCAGTCCAGTCCACTGATACAGCCCTTCTTTGATACCGATGCATAAGTAGAATAGTTCTGATGTAAGTCTTGCGAGTACTTTGGATGAGTACTCATGGTTGCTTTGCTTCCCTTTTTCCCCATACCCGATTGCTGCGACCAGATGATGGAGCCCCGGAGCTAGCTGCCCCAGCCGACGACTACTAGTATCCCTCTGGTGGAGCCTACTACTACGTGGAGACCGCCGACGACCAGGAGTAGATAGGAGGCTCCCAGGCAGGAGGCCTGCGCCTTTTCGATAAGTGTCGTTGTTTTTGCCCCGCCTTCTTAAGGATTATTCTTTTTATCTTTTATATCTGTACTCAGATATCTGATGCTTTCGCTAACACTTGTATGCTCAAGCTTATGTATTCGAGCCCTCGAGGTCCCTGGCTTGTAATATAAAGCTTGTATTATTTTATTTTGTGTAGAGTTGTGTTGTGATATCTTCAAGTGAGTCCCTAGGCTTGATCGTGTGCATTTGCGTGTATGATTAGCGCACGATTAAGTCGGGGGCGTCACATTTACTTGGAGCGTCTTGTGAAATATTTTGTTTGCTTTTTAGTTTGACACAATCATCTTTGCTGAACACACCTTTGATACGTCTCCAACGTATCTATAATTTATGAAGTATTCATGCCATGTTTATTATAATTTTGTATGATTTTGGTGCACTTTTATATGACTTTTATATGATTTTTATGGACTAACATATTGACCTAGTGCCCAGTGCTAGTTGCTGTTTTCTGCTTGTTTTTGGTTTTCCAGAAAATCCAAATCAAAAGAATTCCAAATGCAGCGAAACTTTTTGACAATTTTTTCTGAAAGGAAACAGACCCAGGAAGCTTCGGGGGAGCAGTAGAAGACCCACAGGGGCCCACAAGCCACCAGGGCGCACCACCCCCCCCAGGCGCGCCCTGGTGCCTCGTGGGGCCCCTGTGGCACCTCTTTGCGTGATTCCAACGCTGAAAAATCATATATATTCAGAAACCCCCGAAAGTTAACCTAGATGAGTTTTTACGCCGCCGCAAGCCTCTATTCCGAAGCGATCTCATCTGGAGCTCCGTTTCGGCACCCTACCGAAGGGGGGAATCATCACCGGAGGCCATCTTCATCATCCCGGCGGTCTTCATGACGAGGAGGGCGTAGTTCACCCTCGGGGCCGAGGGTATGTACTAGTAGCTATGTGTTTGATCTCTCTCTCTCTCATGTTCTTGATTTGGCACGATCTTGATGTACCGCGAGCTTTGTTAATATAGTTGGATCATATGGTGTTTCTCCCTCTCTATCTTGTTGTGATGAATTGAGTTTTTACCTCTGAGGTTTCACTATTATCGGATTGAATAATTTTATGGATTTGAGAACACTTGATGTATGTCTTGCATATGAATACCCGTGGTGACAATGAGGTATTATATTGATTCACTTGATGTATGTTTTGGCACTCAACTCACGGATTCCCGAGGTGACATTGGGGTAATCTATGCATAGGGGTTGATGCACGTTTTCATCCTACTTTCTCCGGTAGAAATCTTGGGGCACTCTTTGAAGTTCTTTGTGTTGGATTGAATATTATGAATCTGAAGTTGTTTGATGCATATCGAATAATCAACTCACGGATACTTGTGGTGACATTGGAGTATCTAGGTGACATTAGAGTTGGTTGATGCGTATCATATGGTGTTATTTTAGTACGAACTCTAGGGTTGTTCGTGACACTTATAGGGATGGCTCAATAGATTGATCGGAAAAGATAACTTTGAGGTGGTTTCGTACCCTACAACAATTTCTATCTTATGTTCTCCATGAATAGGAACTTTGGAGTGATTCTTTGTCGCACGTTGAGGGATTGTTATATGATCCAATTATGTTAGCACTGTTGAGAGATTGCACTAGTGAAAGTATGAACCCTAGGCCTTGTTTTCAAGCATTGCAATACCATTTGTGCTCACTTTTGTTACTTGCTACCTTGCTGTTTTTTTATTTTCATATTATAAAAACTTATATCTACTATCCATACTACACTTGTATCACCATCTCTTCACCGAACTAGTGCGCCTATACAATTTACCATTGTATTGGGTGTGTTGGGGACACAAGAGATTTCTTTTATTTGATTGCAAGGTTGTTTGAGAGAGACCATCTTCATCCTACACCTCCCACGGATTGATAAACCTTAGGTCATCCACTTGAGGGAAAATTGCTACTGTCCTACAAAACTCTGCGCTTGGAGGCCCAACACGAGTCTACAAGAATAAGTTGTGTAGTAGACATCAAGCTCTTTTTTGGTGCCGTTACCGGGGAGGTGAGTGCTTGAAGGTATATCTTTAGATCTTGCAATTGAATCTTTTAGTTTCTTGTTTTATCACTAGTTTGGTTTATAAAATAAAACTACAAAAATAAAATGGAATTGAGGTTGCCTCATATTATTCGTCTTTATAATGTCTTTCTTGAAAATGATGGATCGGAAAATTGTGCTCAATTGATAGAAGAAGAATTCAATAAAATGTTTGGCATAAAATCCATGAATGATGAGCATGATTGAATGTTGTTAGCATGAATTCTATGAATATCCAATATACTAAAGATGATTGCCCTAGTCATGACAAAAATGTTTCTTATAAGCATGTTAATTTTTGTGGAGTGCATAAAGTTTGTGAAGACATGCCTTATAGGGATGATAGATTTTGTAAGAAGCATAAACATGATAGAACTAATTTTTTTGCTCAAAGTGACAGCTGAATTTGCTACAAAATTATGTTCTCTTCATCGCATTACTTGTGAACTTTGCAATAGGGTTGGTCATCTTAATTTTCAATGCATACTTTTTCATGATCGAATCATGACCAAATATTGTAATGACTTGACCACCCTTGAACTTTATAATGAGCTTTATCTATTCTTGGGGTGTGAAGAATTGACACATAAAAATAGTTGGTTTGAAGTATTCATTCTCACAGAAGACATTGAAACTAATCTAAAAGAAATCTATATGTTTTGTGTGGTAAATTGCAATGAGAATGCTTATATAGCCAACTATAGAAAAACGGGAAAACAAATAGAATATAAAAGAAATACTAATGGAAGGGTAAAGATCCCCCCTTTCCCTCCTATTTTCTCTCATGATGAAACAGGTAACAAGGAGGAGCTTCCTATCCAACCAATCTCTTCAATAAGAAGCTCGGAAGAATTAAATAAACCCACACATAATGTGGTAAAGAAAAAGAAAAGAAGGAAAAGTAGAGGTAAAGAGGTATCTCTCCCAAATAATGTGCTCCTATTATTGTTGTACCTCATGTGAATGAATCAAAAATAATTGTGGAAGATGATACACTTGATGATGATTTTGTTATGCCTATTGCTTGTTGTGATGATTATGATTGGGAAGATAATGATACTTCTTATGATCTTGAAAATCTTTATGGCACCAATTTGGAGGAATATGATAATAATTGTTATACTATTGGTGCTATTCATACTATTGATGAATCCATTCATGATGCTACTAAAAATTATTATGAGAGAGGAACATATGATTCATGATGCTCCCGTTATGTTTCAATTCTTTACTTAGCATCATTGAAATCATCATGCCTAGCTAAAAGGCATTAAAGAAAAGCGCTTGTTGGGAGACAACCCAATACTTATACCTTATGTTTTTGTGTGTTCACATGATTAATCTACTGTGGTAATCATGTTTTATATGTTTTCTTTCAATAATGTGCCAAGTAAAGCCTTTGGGATAGTGTGGATACTTGTTGATTCGATTCTGTGCAAAAACAGAAACTTTTGCGTCCAGTGCTGGAATTTCTATTCTGTACTGGAGCGTGAGAAAATTCTTAAATTTTTACAGAGCATTGGGTTACAAATTTTTTACGTTTTCCTAATTTTTCAGAATTTTTGGAGGTACAGAAGTATGGTTTTGAAATCACTCACTACATGCTGTTCTGTTTTAGACAGATTCTGTTTTTATCGCATAGTTTGCTTGTTTTAGTGTTTCCATAACTTATATTATGAGATATAGATTGTGGAAATGATAGACTACAGTAGTAATTATGTGAGAACAATTATGAATCTTGTCTTGACAGTACCTAAGTGGATGATTTATTTTTATCATACTAATCCATCTCACAAGTTCCATTAAGTTTTGTGTGATTGAAGTTTTCAAGTTTTGGGTGAGATGTCGATATGAGGAGAATAAGGAGTGGCAAGACCCTAATCTTGGGGATGCCCAAGGCACCCCAAGGTAATATTCAAGTAAGACTCAAGCGTCTAAGCTTGGGGATGCCCCGGAAGGCATCCCCTCTTTCGTCTTCAACATTATCGGTAACCTTACTTGGAGCTATATTTTTATTCGTCACATGATATGTGTTTTGCTTGGAGCGTCATTTTATTTTGTTGAGATTTGCTTGCTGTTATAAATAATCATGTTTTGTATCTTTTAGTTCAATAAAATGCCAATTATAGCCTTTACCATGCTCAGCTTGCATGTTCATGTGTGGCTGTTTGAAAACAGAAAGTTTTCTGTTATGTCCAGAATATTCCTGAATGGTCAGAACATGATAAAAATCTGAAATTTTTACACAGTAAGCATGCTTGAGTTCTATGTCACGTGGTAAGTTTTCAGAATTTTTGGAGTTAAGGAAGTATGGATTCTTATTCCCCTTTTATAGACTGTTCTGTTTTGGCAGATTTCGGTTATATTTGCATTGTTTGCATATGTTGCTTGTTTAATGCTTATATTTTTGGATAGGAGTATTAAATATGCAGAGGCATTTAGTATGAAATTTTTAATTATAATTTTAGTGATTTGCTACAGTAGAGAATGTTAAGGTTTTGAGTTGATTTATACTAACTTATCTCACGAGTTCTTGTTGAGTTTTGTGTGGACGAAGTTTTTAAAGATTTAGGAGAAGCCATGATATGAGAGGAATTAAGGAGACACAAGAGCTCAAGCTTGGGGATGCCCAAGGCATCCCAAGTTAATATTTCAAGAAGTCTCAAGCAACTAAGCTTGGGGATGCCCCGGTTGGCATCCCACCTTTCTTCATCAACACCTATCGGTTAGCCTAAGTTTTTTGCTTCTTCACATGATATGTGCTATCCTTGGTATATCATTTTATTTTCGTTTTGTTTTTCTTGCTGTTTGAATAAAATAATAAGATCTAAAATTTTCAAATGAGAGAGAGTCCTCACATAGCTACCTATTTGCTTAACTACTCATTTGATCTTCACTTATATCTTTTTGGAGTAGTTTGTCATTTACTCTTGTTCTTCACTTATATCCTATGAGTAAATTGTTGAATGAATTGAATATCATAAAGTTGAAATTATATGTGCTTCATATGCTTGTATCATGTCTAGTAGTAGTTTCACATTTGGGCTAGAAAGTGAAATCTATTGAAGCTTGACAATCACAATATTGGTCATACAAGCAATTCATGATTGATTAGTATAAGGAAGAGAACTTTCACATATAAATATATTATCTTGGACATCTTTTATGATTGTGAATACCCATTAATTATTTTCAAACTTGAGCAAATTAGTTGAAGTTGGACAAGGAAGACAACTTAATGAGTTATGTTTGGGTATATTTGCATAGAAGTTATATTGTTATGGATCCTCCAACATGTGGTGCTTGCTTAGGATCTTTTGCTAGCCAAAAATTCGTACTAAGTAGAGATAATACTTGTGCATCCAAAAACCCTTAAACCCAGTTTCTTCCCATGAGTGTCCACCATATCTACCTATGGATTGAATTAGATCCTTCAAGTAAGTTGTCATCGGTGCAGAAAGCAATAAAAATTGTTCCTAAAATATGTATGATCTTTTATTGCAAGGGAAAATAAGCGTTGTACGAAATTATGATGGTAAAGAAATAAAAGCGACGGACTGCATAATAAAGGTTGCTATCACAAGGGGCAATATAACGTGACGTTCCTTTGCATTAAGGGCTTGTGCATCCAAAAATAAAAAGCGCATGACAACCTCTGCTTCCCTCTGCGAAGGGCCTATCTTTTACCTTATGTATTTACTTTTATGCAAGAGTTAATAGTATTACTTCTCATTTCAACCTTAATTATTCTCTAGTTGGCAAGCATCATGTGGTGGGGAAAGATCCAGGCACATATGGCCAGTCAAATATATTTGATCATGAATTATTATTGTTGACAATTATCTCTATGATAAATAAGTTGGGAGGCGAAACACTAAGCCCCTATCTTTCTTTGTGTTCGATGGATGCCATTTGTTCTAGAAATATGCTTTGAGTACTAGCAATCATAGAAGACTATATGATAATTGAGTATGTGGAGCTCTTACTTAGACTTTGTTGAAGATAAGTTGAATTGCAATTGTTTGGTGACTAAGAACATAGGTTGTTAAGTTTCAAGAGAATGCATTGTTTGAACCATAACATGTGAATTGATTGCTACTTTATCACGATGAGTTTTATGAGAAAGAGTTGCTGTTATGATGCTAGGAAAAGTGATTGAAATTATCATTGATCAAACTTATGCACTATGCTAGCATTCACACTTCATAAATTATTTCTTTTATCATTTACCTACTCGAGGACAAACAAGAATTAAACTTGGGGATGCTGATACGTCTCCAATGTATCTATAATTTATGAAGTATTCATGCTATGTTTATTATAGTTTTGTACGAATTTGGTGCACTTTTATATGGCTTTTATATGATTTTTATGGACTAACATATTGACCTAGTGCCCAGTGCCAGTTGCTATTTTCTGCTTGTTTTTGGTTTTCTAGAAAATCCATATCAAATGATGTCCAAATGCAGCGAAACTTTTTGACGATTTTTTCTGGAAGGAAACAGACCCATGAAGCTTCGGGGGAGCAGCAGAAGACCCACAGAGGCCCCACAAGCCACCAGGGCGCGCCACCCTCCCAGGCGTGCTCTGGTGCCTCGTGGGCCCCCTGTGGCCCTTCTTTGCGTGATTCCAACGCTAAAAATCATATATATATTCAGAAACCCACAAAAGTTAACCTAGATGAGTTTTTACGCCGCCGCAAGCCTCTGTCCTGAAGCGATCTCATCTGGAGCTCCGTTCCGGCACCCTACCGGAGGGGGGAATCATCACCGGAGGCCATCTTCATCATCCCGGCGGTCTCCATGACAAGGAGGGAGTAGTTCACCCTCGGAGCTGAGGGTATGTACTAGTAGCTATGTGTTTGATCTCTCTCTCTCGTGTTATTGATTTGACACGATCGTGATGTACCGCAAGCTTTGTTAATATAGTTGGATCATATGGTGTTTCTCCCTCTCTATCTTTTTGTGATGAATTGAGTTTTTACCTTTGAGGTTTCACTATTATCGGATTGAATACTTTTATGGATTTGAGAACACTTGATGTATGTCTTTCATATGAATACCCATGGTGACAATGGGGTATTATATTGATTCACTTGATGTATGTTTTGGCACTCAACTCGCGGATTCCCGAGGTGACATTGGGGTAATCTATGCATAGGGGTTGATGCACGTTTTCATCCTACTTTCTTCGGTAGAAATCTTGGGGCACTCTTGAAGTTCTTTGTGTTGGATTGAATATTATGAATCTGAATTTGTTTGATGCATATCGAATAATCAACTCATGGATACTTGTGGTGACATTGGAGTATCTAGGTGACATTAGAGTTGGTTGATGCGTACCATATGGTGTTATTTTAGTACGAACTCTAGGGCTGTTCGTGACACTTATAGGGATGGCTCCATAGATTGATCGGAAAAGATAACTTTGAGGTAGTTTCGTACCCTACAACAATTTCTATCTTATGTTCTCCGCGAATAGGAACTTTGGAGTGATTCTTTGTCGCACGTTTAGGGATTGTTATATGATCCAATTATGTTAGTGATGTCTACTACACAACTTATTCTTGTAGACTCGTGTTGGGCCTCCAAGCGCAGAGTTTTGTAGGATAGTAGCAATTTTCCCTCAAGTGGATGACCTAAGGTTTATCAATCCGTGGGAGGCGTAGGACGAAGATGGTCTCTCTCAAACAACCCTGCAACCAAATACAAAAAATCTCTTGTGTCCCCAACACACCCAATACAATGGTAAATTGTATAGGTGCACTAGTTCGACGAAGAGATGGTGCTAAAAGTGTAATATGGATAGTAGATATAGGTTTTTGTAATCTGAAAATATAAAAACAGCAAGGTAGCAAGTAACAAAAGTGAGCACAAACGGTATTGCAATGCTTAAAAACAAGGCCTAGGGTTCATACTTTCACTAGTGCAATCTCTCAACAATGCTAACATAATTGGATCATATAACAATCCCTCAACGTGCGACAAAGAATCACTCCAAAGTTCCTATTCACAGAGAACATAAGATAGAAATTGTTGTAGGGTACGAAACCACCTCAAAGTTATTCTTTCCGATCAATCTATTGAGCTATTCCTATAAGTGTCACAAACATCCCTAGAGTTCGTACTAGGATAACACCATATGATAGGCATCAACCAACTCTAATGTCACCTAGATACTCCAATGTCACCACAAGTATCCGTGAGTTGATTATTCGATATGCATCAAACAACTTCAGATTCATAATATTCAATCCAACACAAAGAACTTCAAGAGTGCCCCAAGATTTCTACCGAAGAAAGTAGGATGAAAACATGCATCAACCCCTATGCATAGATTACCCCAATGTCACCTCGGGAATCCACGAGTTGAGTGCCAAAACATACATCAAGTGAATCAATATAATACCCCATTATCACCACGGGTATTCATATGCAAGACATACATCAAGTGTTCTCAAATCCATAAAAGTATTCAATCCGATAATAGTGAAACCTCAAAGGTAAAAACTCAATTCATCACAACAAGATAGAGAGGGAGAAACACCATATGATCCAACTATATTAACAAAGCTTGTGGTACATCAAGATCGTGCCAAATCAAGAACACGAGAGAGAGAGATCAAACACATAGCTACTAGTACATACCCTCAGCCCCCAGGGTGAACTACTCCCTCCTCGTCATGGAGACCACCGAGATGATGAAGATGGCCTCCGGTGATGATTCCCCCCTCCGGCAGGGTGCCGGAACGGAGCTCCAGATGAGATCGCTTCGGAACAGAGGCTTGCGGCGGCCTAAAAACTCATCTAGGTTAACTTTCGGGGGTTTCTGAACATATATGATTTTCAGCGTTGGAATCACGCAAAGAGGTGCCACAGGGGGCCCACGAGGCACCAGGGTGCGCGGGGGGGGGGGGGGGGGGGGGGGGGGCAGGCGCGCCCAGGTGGCTCATGGGGCCCCTGTGGCTCTTCTGCTGCTCCTTCGAAGCTTCCTGGGTCTGTTTCCTTCCAGAAAAAATCGTCAAAAAGTTTCGCTGCATTTGGACTTCGTTTGATATGGATTTTCTGGAAAACAAAAAACAAGCAGAAAACAACAACTGGCACTGGGCACTAGGTCAATATGTTAGTCCATAAAAATCATATAAAAGCCATATAAAAGTGCACCAAAATCATACAAAACTATAATAAACATGGCATGAATACTTCATAAATTATAGATATGTTGGAGACGTATCAGCATCCCCAAGCTTAATTCCTGCTCGTCCTCGAGTAGGTAAATGATAAAAGAAATAATTTATGAAGTGTGAATGCTAGCATAGTGCATAAGTTTGATCAATGATAATTTCAATCACTTTTCCTAGCATCATAAAAGCAACTTTTTCTCATAAAACTCATCATGATAAAGTAGCAATTAAAAACAGAAATTTTGATGTGGAATGCTACCTATCATATTCATCAAATAATCTTTTCTTTTGTAGCATGGACATTTGGACTTGAATGATTTAAAGCAATAGTCTATAGTTTGTCATGAAGACATAAATACTCAAGCATGCTAACAAGCAACCATGTCTTTCAAAATATCAATGCTAAAGAAAGTTTCCCTAGCCCATTATGCTCAATCATTGATCCATTCATGAAACACACTCAATATTAGCTACACACAATGCACAAGTATGACAATAGTGCTCTCTAGTTGGTGCTTTGTAAGAGAAGATGGAGACTCAAAATAAAAATAAAAATTGCATAAAAGTAAATAGATAGGCCCTTCGCAGAGGGAAGCAGAGATTTGCAAATGTGCCAGAGCTCAAGGCTTAAATTAGAGAGATAAAATTATTTTGAGACGCATGCTTTTCCTGTCAACGAAAACGACCGAGAATTCCCAATATCTTCCATGCTAGACACATTATAGGCGGTTCCCAAATAGAAAGTAAAGTTTATTTCCTTTCCACCATTCTTTCACAATCCATGGCTAGCCGTATCCACAGGTGACCTCCATACAAACACTTTCCAAGGAATTTATTATTATCATCATATTAAAAAAATCATTTCGGGACTGGGCATCCCAATTACCTGCCACTCTCTCGTGCAATAACAAGTGAATAAACACTCATCATGAGAATAACACACCTAGCATGGAAAATATTAGCCACCCCCTGCCGCTTCATGAGCGGTACGGGCACACAAAACGGAAAATTATTTTGAAAATTTTAGAGTTGGCACATACAAATTTACTTAGAACGGCATGGAAATACCGCATATAGGTAGGTATGGTGGACTCATTTGGCACAACTTGGGTTTAAGGAGTTTGGATGCACAAGCAGTATTCCCGCTTAGTACAAATGAAGGCTAGCAAATAGATTGAGAAGCGACCAACCAAAAAGCGAAAACGGTCATAAACATGCATTGAACATAACTAACACCGAATAATGCACCATAAGTAGGATATAATTTAGTTGCATAACTATTGACTTAATATGCATGCATAGGGAATCACAAACCTTAACACCAATATTCTTACTAAATCATAATTACTCACTAACATGACTCACATATTATCATCTCCATATCGCAAAACTATTGCAAGGAATCAAACTTATCATATCCAATGATCTTTCATGAAAGTTTTTATTATATCCCTCTTGAATATTCATCACTTTGGGACCAAATTCATATCTTGTGCAAATTACCATTACTATTATCAACTCTCAAAAAGATATAAGTGAAGCATTAGAGTGCAAATATTTCTTCTAAATTTTATCTTATCAACTCTCAAAATAATATAAGTGAAGCAGAGTTTAAATATTTCTTCAAAATTTTATCTTATAAACTCTCAAAATAATATAAGTGAAGCATGAGGGTTCAAATATTTCTTCAAAATATAGCCACCGCCGGGCTCAAAAAGATTTAAGTGAAGTACTAGAGCAACTGCCTAGCTCAAAAGATTTAAGTGAAGCACATAGAGTATTCTAACAAATCATGATAAACGTGTGGCTCTCTGAAATAGGTGTGTCCAGCAAAGATGATTGTGACAAACTAAAAAGCAAACAAAGCAAAGACTCATATAATACACGACGCTCCAAGTAAAACTCATATCATGTGATGAATAAAAATATAGCTCCAAGTAAAATTACCGATAGTTGGTAGAAGAAAGAGGGGATGCCTTCCGGGGCATCCCCAAGCTTAGACGCTTGAGTCTTCCTTGAATATTACCTTGGGGTGCCTTGGGCATCCCCAAGCTTAGGCTCTTGCCACTTCTTATTCCTTCATCTATCGTGATCTCACCCAAAACTTGAAAACTTCAATCACACAAAACTCAACAAAACCTTCGTGAGATCCGTTAGTATAAAAAATAAATCCTTAACTCTAAGTGCTGTAGTAAATTGATTCATATTTAATATTGGCATAATGCTACTGTACTCCAACTTCTCCATGACTCATACCCCCCGATACGATCCATAGATTCATCAAAATAAGCAAACTATGCAACAAAAACAGAATCTGTCTAAAACAGAACAGTCTATAAAGATCTGTTTAAAAGATATACTTCTGTAATGCCAAAAATTCTGAAAAATTAGGACAACGTGGAAATTCATATACCAATACTGTGTAAAAATTTCAGATTTTTCTGACGCCCAGTACAGAAATTAAATTCCAGCACTGGACGCAAAACTTTCTGTTTTCCAAACAACATCAATTATACTATCTTCCAAATAATCCCAAAGGCATTACTTGTCACAAACACTAATTAAAACATAAAAAACACAATCATAACAGTAGAATAATTGTGCAAACACACAAGAAGGAAAAAGCAAAGATACTATTGGGTTGTCTCCCAACAAGCTCTTTCTTTATAGCCATTAAGATAGGCTTGAGATATTAATGATGCTCACATAAAAGACAAGAATTGAAGCACAAAGAGAGCATCATAAAATATGTGACAAACACATTTAAGTCTAACATACTTCCTATGCATAGGCATTTCATAGGCAATCAAATTATCAAGACAAGAAATATCTAGCATATGCAAGGAGGAAGAATAAAGCCTTGACAATCTCAACATAATGAGAGGTAATTTAGTAACATGAAAATTTCTACAACCATATTTTCCTCTCTCGTAATATTTACATGTAGGATCATAATTAAATTCAACAATATAGCTATCATATAAAATATTCTCTTCATGATCTTTATGCATAAAAGTTTTATAATCTTCCAAGATAGTGGGATTAATATCAAATAAAGTCATGATCTCTCCAAACCCACTTTTATCAAAAAATTCATAAGATTGAACACTCTCCAAATATGTGGGATTCTTTTTTTCTAAAGTAGACACTCTTCCAAACCCACTTTCAATATTATTGCAAACATTATTATCGATATCATAGTCATCATGAGGCTTAAATAAATTTTCAAGATCATATGAAGCATCACCCCAATCATGATCATTACAATAAGTAGTGGACATAACAAAATCATCATCCCCAAGCTTGTAGTTTTGCATATTATTAACACAATTGATATTAATAGTATTTATGATAAAATTATTGCAATCATGCTTTTCATTCAAGGAGCTATCATGAATCACTTTATAAATTTCTTCTTTCAACACTTCATCACAATTTTCAGATTCATGATTTTCAAGCAAAACTTCATACAGATAATCAAGTGCACTCAACTCACTAGCAATTGGTTCAACATAATTGGATCTTTTAAAAAGATTAGCAAGTGGATGAGGATCCATAGTGATCTTAAACTTTTGCTTTTACTTTCTGTTCTTGTGTGTTCGACATGAAGGCAATAAAAGCAAGCAAGTAAAGAAGCAAACAAGAAAAAGGCAAACGGAAAATATTTTTGTATTTTTGTAAAAACTTTTTAGAAGTGGGGGATATGAAAACGAGAGGAAAATGCAAATAAAATAAATGCAAGGAGATGAAAGTTTATGCGTAGGTACTTGATAGATGTTGATGATGTCTCCCCGGCAACGGCGCCAGAAATTCTTCCTGCTACTTGTGAGCTGCGTTGGGATTTCCCTGAAGAGGAGGGGATGATGCAGTACAGTAGAGATAAGTATTTCCCTCAGTTATGAAACCAAGGTTATCAATCCAGTAGGAGAATCACGCAACAACTCGTTAGTAGTAACTGCACACAAAACAACAAATCCTCGCACCCAATGCGAACAAGGGGTTGTCAATCCCTTGGCGGTTAATTGCAAGATTAAATTGTATGGTGATAGATAAATAGATCGAACAAAAATACAAAATAAAAAAATAAAGTAAAAGTACAGCAAGGTATTTTTAGGATTTTCACTAGAGGCTTCTCTCTTGAAAATAGCATACGGTGGGTGAACAAATTACTGTTGGGCAATTGATAGAAAAGCAAATAATCATGACGATATCCAAGGCAATGATCATGTATATAGGCATCACGTCCGAGACAAGTAGACCGACTCCTGCCTGCATCTACTACTATTACTCCACACATCGACCGCTATCCAGCATGCATCTAGTGTATTAAGTCCATAAAGAACGGAGTAACGCCTTAAGCAAGATGACATGATGTAGACAAAGTAAACTCACGCATGAATACACCCCATATTTTTATCCTTAATAGCAATGATACATACATGTCATGTCCCTTTCTGTCACTGGGATTGAGCACCGCAAGATCAAACCCATTACAAAGCACCTCTCCCATTACAAGATAAATCAATTTAGTTGGCCAAACCAAATCAATAGATTGGAGAGAAATACAAAGCTATAATAATCATGCATAAAAGAGTTCAGAGAAAGCTCAAATAATACTCATGGATAATCTGATCATAAACTCACAATTCATCGGATCCCAACAAACACACCGCAAAAAGTGATTACATCGGATAGAACTCCAAGAACATCGAGGAGAACATTGTATTGAAGATCAAAAAGAAAGAAGAAGCCATCTAACTATTAACTATGGACCCGAAGGTCTGTGGTAAACTACTCACGCATCATCGGAGGGGCAGCAAGGATGATGTAGAGCCCCTCCATGATCGATTCCCCCTCTGGCAGAGTGCCGGAAAAGGCCTCCAGATGGGATCTCTCGAGAACAGGAACTTGCGGCGGCGGAAAATGTATTTTGTGGACTCCTCCGTTGGTTTCCCGATTTTAGAGAATTTATAGAGGTGGAATTAGGTCAAACGGAGCAGAGGTGGGCCCATGAGGCACCAGGGCGCGGCACCCCCTTGGGGCGCGCCCTGGTGGCTCGTGGCCTTCTCCTCTGTCTTCTGGCCCTCTCCCGAAGCTTCTAGTGTCTCTTATGTCCAGAAAATATCTCCAAAAAGTTTCGTGGCATTTGGACTTCGTTTGGTACTGATATTCTGGAAAACCAAAAATAGGCAAAAAACAGCAACTGGCACTGGGCACTAAGTTAAAAGGTTAGTCCCAAAAAATGATATAAAGTTGTTGTAAATGTATATAAAAAACATCCAAGATTGATACTATAATAGCATGGAACAATACAAAATTATAGATATGTTGGAGACGTATCAATGACTAATGTGAGTCCATGGATTATACGCACTCTCACCCTTCCGCAATTTGCTAGCCTCTTCGGTACCGTGCATTGCCCTTTCTCACATCGAGAGTTGGTGCAAACTTCGCTGGTGCATCCAAACCCCGTGATATGATACGCTCTATCACACATAAGCCTCTTTATATCTTCCTCAAAACAGCCACCATACCTACCTATCATGGCATTTCCACAGCCATTCCGAGATATATTGCCATGCAACTTCCACCGTTCCCTTTTTTTATGACACACATCATCATTGTCATATTGCTTTGCATGATCATATAGCTGACATAGTATTTGTGGCTCAACCACCGTTCATCATTTTCATACATGTTACGCTAGCATCATTGCACATCCTGGTACACTGCCAGAGGCATTCATATAGAGTCATATTTTTGTTTTAGTATCGAGTTGTAATTTTGAGTTGTGAGTAAATAGAGGTGTGATGATCATCATTATTAGAGCATTATCCTAGTGAGGAAAGGATGATGGTGGCTATGATTCCCCCACAAGTCGGGATGAGACTCCGAACAAAAAAATAAAAAAATAAAAAAGGAGGCGAAAAAGAGCCATGAAAAAAAGGGAAAAAAGAAAGAAAAAAGAAAAAGAAAAGAAAAAAATAAATGAGAGAAAAAGAGAGAAGGGGCAATGTTACTATCTTTTTCCACACTTGTGCTTCAGAGTAGCACCATGTTTTTCATATAGAGAGTCTCCTATTTTGTCACTTTCATATACTAGTGGGAATTTTTCAATATAGAACTTGGCTTGTATATTCCGATGATGGGCTTCCTCAAATGCCCAAGGTCTTCATGAGCAAGCAAGTTAGATGCACACCCACTTAGTTTTCATGTTGAGCTTTCATACACTTATAGCTCTTAGTGCATCCGTTGCATGGCAATCCCTACTCCTCGCATTGACATCAATTGATGGGCATCTCCATAGCCCATTGATTAGCCTCGTTGATGTGAGACTTTCTCCATTTTTGACTTCTCTTATTTATCTCTATCACCATACTCTATTCCACCCATAGTGCTATATCCATGGCTTGCGCTCATGTATTGCGTGGGACTTGAAAAAACTGAAGTGCGTTAAAAAGTATGAACCAATTGCTTGGCTAAAACTGGGGTTGTTCATGATAAATACTTTGTGTGAAGAAGATTGATGTCTCCTACACAACTTATTCTTGTAGACTCGTGTTGGGCCTCCAAGCGCAGAGTTTTGTAGGACAGTAGCAATTTTCCCTCAAGTGGATGACCTAAGGTTTATCAATCCGTGGGAGGCGTAGGACGAAGATGGTCTCTCTCAAACAACCCTGCAATCAAATACAAGAAATCTCTTGTGTCCCCAAAACACCCAATACAATGGTAAATTGTATAGGTGCACTAGTTCGGCGAAGAGATGGTGATACAAGTGTAGTATGGATAGTAGATATAAGTTTTTATAATCTGAAAATAAAAAAAACAGCAAGGTAGCAAGTAACAAAAGTGAGCACAAACGGTATTGCAATGCTTGAAAACAAGGCCTAGGGTTCATACTTTCACTAGTGCAATCTCTCAACAGTGCTAACATAATTGGATCATATAACAATCTCTCAACGTGCGACAAAGAATCACTCCAAAGTTCCTATTCGTGGAGAACATAAGATAGAAATTGTTGTAGGGTACGAAACCACCTCAAAGTTATCTTTTCCGATCAGTCTATTGAGCCATCCCTATAAGTGTCACGAATAGCCCTAGAGTTCGTACTAAAATAACACCATATGATATGCATCAACCAACTCTAATGTCACCTAGATACTCCAATGTCACCACAAGTATCCGTGAGTTGATTATTCGATATGCATCAAACAACTTCAAATTCATAATATTCAATCCAACACAAAGAACTTCAAAGAGTGCCCCAAGATTTCTACCGGAGAAAGTAGGATGAAAACGTGCATCAATCCCTATGCATAGATTACCCCAATGTCACCTCGGGAATCCGCGAGTTGAGTGCCAAAACATACATCAAGTGAATCAATATAATACCCCATTGTCACCACGGGTATTCATATGCAAGACATACATCAAGTGTTCCCAAATCCATAAAAGTATTCAATCCGATAATAGTGAAACCTCAAAGGTAAAAACTCAATTCATCACAACAAGATAGAGAGGGAGAAACATCATATGATCCAACTATATTAACAAAGCTCGCGGTACATCAAGATCGTGCCAAATCAAGAACACGAGATAGAGAGATCAAACACATAGCTACTAGTACATACCCTCAGCCCCGAGGGTGAACTAGTCCCTCCTCATCATGGAGACCGCCGGGATGATGAAGATGGCCTCCGTTGATGATTCCCCCCTCCGGCAGGGCGCCGGAACGGAGCTCCAGATGAGATCTCTTCGGAACAGAGGCTTGCGGCGGCGTAAAAACTCATCTAGGTTAACTTTCGGGGGTTTCTGAATATATATGATTTTTCAGCGTTGGAATCATGCAAAGAAGGGCCACAGGGGGGCCACGAGGCACCAGGGCGCGCCCTGGTGGCTTGTGGGGCCCCTTTGGGTCTTCTGCTGCTCCCCCGAAGCTTCCTGGGTCTGTTTCCTTCCAGAAAAAATCATCAAAAAGTTTCGCTGCATTTGGACTTCATTTGATATGGATTTTCTGGAAAACCAAAAACAAGCAGAAAACAACAACTGGCACTGGGCACTAGGTCAATATATTAGTCCATAAAAATCATATAACAGCCATATAAAAGTGCACCAAAATCATACAAAACTATAATAAACATGGTATGAATACTTCATAAATTATAGATATGTTGGAGACGTATCAAAGATGGAGCATGACAGGATTATATGATTTTGTAGGGATAACATTCTTTAGCATTTTTATTTTGAAAGACATGATTGTTTGCTAGTATGCCTGAGTATTGATGTCTTTATATCAAATTATAGACCATTGCTTTGAATCATTTGGATCTTATTATTCATACCGTAAGAGAGAGATTACATGATGAAACATGATAGGTAGCATTCCACATCAAAAATTCTGTTTTTATCATTTACCCACTCGAGGACGAGCAGGAATTAAGCTTGGGGATGCTTGATACGTCTCCAACGTATCTATAATTTTTGATTTTTCCAGGCTATTATAGTATCAATCTTGGATGTTTTTATATGCAATTGTATGCAATTATATATAATTTTTTGGGACTAAACTATTAACCCAATGCCTAGTGCCAGTTGCTGTTTTCTGCTTGTTTTTGGCTTTTTAGAGAAACAGTACCAAATGAAATCCAAATGCCATGAAACTTTTTGGAGATTTTTTTTGGATAAAAGAAACCTGGGAAGCTTCGGGAGGAGGCCAGAAGCCCCACAGGGGCTTCACAAGGCACTAGGGCGCACCCCAGGGGGGCGCGCAGTAGTACCTTGTGGGGCCCACGTGACTCCTTTTGACCTAATTCCACTTCTATAAATTCACAAATATTGGGAAACCCCCAGAGAGCCAGAATAGAAAACCTTTCCGCCACCACAAGCCTCTGTTCTTCCATGATCCCATCTGGAGGCCTTTTCCGGTACTCTGCCGGAGGGGGAATCGATCACGGAGGGCTTCTACATCAACCTTGCTGCCTTTCCGATGATGTGTGAGTAGTTTACCACAGACCTACGGGTCCATAGCTAGTAGCTAGATGGCTTCTTCTCTCTCTTTGATCTTCAATACAATGTTCTCCTCGATGTTCTTGGAGTTCTATCCGATGTAATCTTCTTTTGCGGTGTGTTTGTTGGGATCCGATGAATTGTGAGCTTATGATCAGATTATTCATGAGAAATATTTGAGTCTTCTCTGAACTCTTTTATGCATGATTGTTATAGCTTTGTATTTCTCTCCGATATATCGGTTTAGTTTGGCCTACTAGATTGATTTATCTTGCAATGGGAGAGGTGCTTTGTGATGGGTTCAATCTTGCGGTGCTCAATCCCAATGACAGAAAGGGACATGACACGTATTTGTATTGTTGACATTAAGGATAAAAAGATGGGGTTTATTCATATTGCTTGAATTTGCTTCTCTACATCATGTCATCTTGCTTAAGGCGTTACTCTGTTTCATACTTAATACCCTAGATGCATGCTGGATAGCGGTCGATGGGTGGAGTAATAGTAGTAGATGCAGGCAGGAGTCGGTCTACTTGTCTCGAACGTGATGCCTATATACATGATCATTGCCATGAATCCGTCATATTTATTTGCTTTTTTATCAAATGCCCAACAGTAATTTGTTTACCCACCGTATGTTTATGTGCTCAAGAGAGAAGCCTCTAGTGAAAACTATGGTCCCCGGGTCTATCTTTATCATATAAAAAACCTAAAAAAACCTTGCTGAAATTTATTTACTTTTATTTTAATTAGTAGTTTAGTTTATCTATTTACCTCGATAAGATTTAATCCTTGCAAATAACCGCTAAGAGGATTGACAACCCTCTTATTTGCGTTGGGTGCAAGTGTTTGCTCTTGTGTGTGCAGGTGCGCTTAACGAAAGTTTGCTTGGTTCTCCTACTGGATTGATAACCTTGGTTCTTAACTGAGGGAAATACTTATCTCTACTGTACTGCATCATCCTCTCCTCTTCGGGGAAATACCAACGCAGACTACAAGTAGCAGACGACCGCGCATACGACCACGTGCGATCGTATGGAATGCCTACTCTGTCTCTTCCTGTGCGCCTCCCACTTGATCTCCTTTATCTCCTCTTTACTCATTTCCATGTATTGGCTTGATTTCGTCCATAAATAGCCCATTTCTGGTGGAAACAAAGATAAAGATAGGATATTTGCAATCCTTTGCATTCATTAGTCATTAGTAGCAATATCGGAGCGAATATCTCCGTTTTTATGAAATATCTCGGTTTAAACTCAGGTTTGATGAGCGTAAAAAATAACACTTATCAATGCCATGAGCGGGGTCGATCAAACAAAGGACACAATTTGGAGAAGGATCGAGGAGTACTATGCTAGCCATGTGGAGGTATGCTCAAACCATACAATCTATTCTTTTACTCATCATTGGAGTGTTATCCAAGACCAATTCCACCGGTGGTCCGGATGTGTTGATCAAGTCAACCTAGCATCGCCAAGTGGAGTGCCCAAGAACGAGTATGAGCCTGCCATTCAAGCTCTTTATAAGCAAAGGAACACAAGAAACATCTCCGAATGCTTCACCTTGCATCATTGCTACGGGGTTGTTGTTGGAAATGAGAAGTGGACAAGAAGAAACTGTGGAACACCACCTGAGAGGCAAAGACTTAACACCGTTGTTGTTGATGATGACTTGGTAGAGAACCTATCCACTCATCAAGTCCGTCTGGATGGACAAAAAAAAATTCAAAGCTAGGCAATAAGAATGGCAGTGTCGGAGCATACAAGGAAGATCTTATTGTGATGGTGGAGGTAAAGAGTGCATTGCTGGCCGACCGGAAGGAGGAAAGATGATTCATTTCTACAAGATGTATATGATGGAGGCGTATAAGTCGAAGGCAAAGGCGGTGGTCGAGGAGAGAAAGGTGTGAGCGGAATAAAAAAAGACTTGAATTTGAGGTGCAGAGGCTTGCATTGGAGGCCGAGAAAAAAAGAAGAAGATTGAGATTGAGGAGCAAAGACTTGCATCGGAGGGCGAAGAATGTGCTATCATGTTCATGAATTCTAGCAACATGCATGAGAAGGCAAGACAATATTGGGAGTTAACTCGTGTGGACATCTTGGCTAAGTTTGGTGGTGGTACCGACAATGGTGGTTCCTGCGGTGATGACGCAATTACGTGAGCCCCTTCTAAACTATGATGGCTTTTGAACCACCAAGTTTTGGTGATTTTTCCGAATGAACTTGTTCATTCGGTGCCTTTCGGCAAGAATTATGGCTATTTATTAGATGTTCGTTGGATTTGTTGGTGCAATTCCTTGCCCCTTGTGTTTTGGAGATTGTTGTCAGAAACAGTGAGGGACTAATGTGTTTACTAGTGCACACACAGAGAAATAGTCCCTGGAGTATCGAGAAGATTGCTATAATCTGCCGAAAGGTTTGCTACCGAAAGGTATGCTACCCAAAGGTTTGCTTCCGAAAGGTATGCTATCGAAAGGTTTGCTACCGAAAGGTTTGCTAACGAGGAGATTGCTATAATCTTTTGAAAGGATTGCTACGGAAGAGATTGCTATAATATCCCGAAAGGATTGCTGCCGAAGAGATTGCTATAATCTCCCGAAGAGACTGCTACGGAAAAGATTGCTATAATCTTCCGAGAAGATTGCAGCAGAGAAGATTGATATGTTTCAAGAAGCTTATTATCGAGAAGATTGCCACTTCCGAGAAGTTTGCTATAAACTTCCTCGAAAGTTATCTGCGCTACAGAAAAGATTGACATGTCTCGAAGAGTTTGTTATCAAGAAGAATGCTATATTCTTTCAGGAAGTTCGAAGAACTTCACCGAGAAACATCTACGTTGCAGAGAAGAGAAGGATATGTTTCGAGAAGAAAGCATACCGAAAAGATTGCGTGCCGGAGATGGTCCTGAAAGAATTGCTGACGCAAAGCAATTTTCATTCGGTGTGTCCGAAGAAGAATGGCTGCAGTCGAGAAGATTGAAGACGAAGCGAAGACATAGCATTTGTTTCGTTGTTCTTCTTTCTCTTATTTGAGTCATATGACCACCGTACTATTAAGAGGGGTATAAGTATTCGAGACTTTTGTCTGTTGTGATGCTTAGCCAAAACCTATGAAAGATTGAGAGAAATCTCTTTGTGTTCCGAATGATTACCTGTCAGCAGAAGACGTTGTTCTTCGGAGCTGCAGGAGATATCTTTCGGACCGAGGAGTTAGCATTACTTGTTCCTCAAGTAATGTTACCGTTGTGCTCAAAATCCGACCGTTGGAAACGTGTCGGTTGGCCATTGGCTGGACCGCGTGTCCTCAATGGTCATTTCCCATCCGGGAAGGCTGCGGCTATAAATAGCCACCCCACTCCAACGTTGCCCGTTGGCTGCTCCACTTGAGATTCTGAGAAGATTGATTGAGCACCCCTCTTCGAGAGATTTGAGTTTAAAATCCACTGAGAGAAAATCAAGAGCCGAAACTTAGATAGTGGTTGAGCATCACAGTAGATCTGAGTTGAGAGTTCTTGTACCTATTACTCTTGAGAGCTGCATACTCTCTAGACGGATAGGTGTCGGCTCGAGTGTTGAAGAGTTGTTGTCTTCACCGAGCAAAGTCTTCAGCAACCAAGAGTCGTTGTGGTTCGCGAAGAAGTCTGTCGAAGGTTTGGAGATCGCCGACAAGAATCTACCACGAGTGAAATCAACTGAAGTTCGAGGAACTTCACGTTGAGGAGAATAGGATGGAGAGAGTTTATCTCCTGTGTTGAATCACAAGTCCCTCCAACCAGACGTAGCTCTTTTGCAGAAGAGTGAACTGGTCTACCAAATCATCTGTCGCCATCGAGCACCACTGGTCATTTCTATCCTACTGCATTTCTGTCAGTAGTTTATTTTCGGTGCTCTTTGCTGTTGATAGATATCTATCTGTGTACTGCGATTCTTTATCTTTCAAGCATTCCTTTCAGTACCGTGACTATATTGTGTTGCACACTTACTTTCACAGTACTTAAGGTTGTTTGTCGGTATGTTCATCTGCTTTTCATTTGGTGGTACTTAGTCTTTATGCTAAGTCTTGCTCTGATGAATATTTCGCTGTAGTGTGTATGTTTTGTATCTGCTATATGTGCAATTGTTTCATGTGTGTAACTCTATCCATGTTGATAGTTTTGTATCTGTAGTAGTTTTGATTCGTAGAACTAAAACTGCTCAGTTGTGTTTCCGTAGTAGTTTTGTTTCGGGAACAACTTTGTTTCAGAAACAGTTCTGTTTTAGGAACAATTTTGTTTCGAGGACAGTTTTGTTTCGGAAACAGTTTTGTCTCGAAAACAGTTTTGTTTCGAGAACAGTTTTGTTTCGGAAACAATTTTGTTTCAGAACTAGTTTTGCTTCGGAACTAGTTTTCCTTCGGAAATAGTTTTCCTTCGTAGAACTGAAACTGCTTAGTTTACTATCCGCTGTGCTGTGTTGAGAGTATTCAACATTTCGAAAGAAAGTTTGAATCTCCCATTCACCCTCCCCTGGTCGATACACTCCGGTCCTTACAGGATTTGATGAAGTTAACTTATGCTTGTAGTTGAATTATGATGTGGTGTATTTCAATTCTTTATAACTGAATTATGATATAGTGCATTTCAATTATTTATGTTTGTTTTAAAAAGTGCTACTTTTGTTTGAGTTGTGTGCATAAACGTTTGGGGGATACAATTTTAGGGGTGAAGGTATATTAAAAAAAATTAATCTCCAAAAATTATGTTTTGGATATTTTTTGGGGATTAAATTCTAGGGGTGATTTGTGTGCAATGGCCTGGTGGTGTGGTGGGTGTGTGTGGCCTCGCGGCGAGCCCTTCGCCGGCGCTGGTTTGGCCCCTAGCGACCTTGGACCTGCATCCTCCAGCGTCCATGGTTTGCCAACATCTCTACTGGCGCGTCTCCAGTCCCAACGATCCGGTAGCTACACCCTTTCCATCGTCATCGCCTCGCCAACATCCTGGTGGCTCTGGCCTCGGTGGCTCGGAGCTGTGTCCTCTCTAGCTCCTTGGTCGTCGGTGTCACCGGTCGCCGACGCTTCCCCTGCTCCGACTCTCTATGACTTGCCTCCTCCCGGACAATGTCCTCCTCCATGCCTCGCCTTGCACCAGATCCAATGCTCGTATGTACGGCGGTGCCCGGTGCCACCTTCCAACAGCAGATGTAGCCCCACCCTCTCCTGCGGTGGCGGTTCTGGCCAACAACTTTACTTCCTCATCGTCGGTACCCGTTTCGGCGGCTATGGGATTACTCATACTTAGGCCAGGGAAATATCCCTGCTTGGATTGCCGATGTTGGTAGCAGCGACACTCGCGGGTGTCATTTCCCTTTTTGGTGGCGCTGGCATGGTCTTTATTTTCCCCACTCTTTAAGCGCAGGGGGAATCCTAGGCCCGGTTCTTCGGATCAGATGGCGACGATGTCACATCGTCGTTCTCCTACATGAGGCGCCATCTTGCTTGCTCGCAGCGTTCTCATGGATGACTCTGGTGATGTTGAACGTGTTGTTGGTTTCGGTTGCCTCTCTTGTTTGGGGCTTAGTGGGTTTAGCTATGTTGTATCATTTGTTTGGGTGAAACATCCTTTTTCTCTCTGCTTCGGGCATCATGCCCTTTTGCATTCGTGTTCGTGTCAAGTGTTGTATACTCCGTACTCTTTTTTCTTCTATCAATGAAAAGATATGTTTTTTGCGTATACATGAAAAAATAACCAAATAGGTGGCTTTAGCTTGCATATAGATACACATATCTAATATTTAGATGGCAAATAATCATTGGTTGTACTAGGAATAGTTTGGATTGTATAAAAGTAATCAACGACGACGAAATACATACCCAGAGAATCCAATTCATCCCTGGTAGTCCCCTCCACAGCCTGGGCACGCCTCAGAGCAAGTACAATAGGTCATAATCAGCAGGCTATAAGCCATTCCATGTCATCAAAATCCCAACTGGAAGAGAGAGAAGGAAAGAAAGAGAAGGAAGCGGGCGCTTCACTCGTCGCCGGCTCTAGCACTAGAAACAAGAAAAAGTAACCCACATGCAACCAGTGCAAGGTAAAAAAGCTGGGCATTGCTTCCTCTCGTCCAATCAGGTGTGCTTCCTTGCCTCTCAACCCGGCAATCCGACCCATGGGCGGTCGCGCCCATGGGCACCCGACCCGAATGGGTAGGGTATGGGTCACCATCTTCACCCGTGGGTAAGCCCGATGGGTAACCCGATTAGTCGTGGGTAGGGTATGGGCATAAGATCCTGCCCGTGGGTCGCCCGATGGGTTGACTGATTAACTGTCCTGTGGGTCCCTGTGTAACTAGATCTCAGCGAACCAGCGATCCAGTCCACCACTCCAGGGTCCAGGCTCTAGCCGCCCAGGTCCAGCGCACAATTGCTAGTGGCCCAGTCCACTCCCTCCCCGGCCCAACCTATTTTTTACCTAAACCTAGCCAGCCACCGCTCCACGTCTCCACCACAGACCACAAATTTGCCCCAATTCTCCTCTCTGTCCCGTCTCACAGGCGTCACAAGCAGCGCCGCCGCCGCCGTTGTGCTTGTCCCCCGGCCCCGTCTGGCCGAAAAAGCAACAAGGTGCCGCTCCGGTCATGCTCCTCCAGTCCCCCCCCCCCCGACTACTGGCTTCGTCTAGCTGAAGCAGATCGACGCTGCCGCCCCGTTTCTCCCCTAAGCAGTGCACCGCCGCCATCCCACTTATCCCCGGGCTCGGTCTGGCATTCCCCTAGGCCTCCAACTCCGTCTAGTGCTCGATCTGGCACCCCCCTAGTCCTCTGACTCCGTCTAGCTGAAGCAGAGCGCCGCCGCTGTTCCGTTTCTCCCCCAACTCCGTTCCATCGAAGCAGCCTGCTGCCGCCATCTAAATCGTCAACCATCCAAGGACCACGGTGAGTCTGAGTTCTTTGTCTCAAATCCCAAGTTCCCAGCCTTTCAATTCTATCTGCAGCATTTACTTATTCCTTGCTGTCTTGTACAGTTGAATCTTTGAATGGAGTCGAGTTACCTGTGGATAGCTTCTCGGCACCGGTTATGTGCTTCAAATTAATCACAAATGGTGTTCTGACGTTGTGTTGATAGCTGATGGACTATGCCTTTTTGATGCAAAATGTGTTCCACATTCACATCAAATGTGGTGTTAGATGTGTTCAGTACAGATTTGATGCTTGTAGTGTGCTAGATGTGCTTAAAATTGATGAAATGGCGTTGTATGCATGCTGTACGTACAGACCCGACGGGTGCCCGATTGGGTCGGGTCACCCAATGGGTTCGGGCATGGGTCTGATTTCCTACCCATGGGTAGGGTCGTGGGTCTGTGATGGACCCGATAAGCATTCGGGCATGGGTTTGGTTGAGGTCGACCCGACCAAACCCGACTGGACTGCCAGGTTGACTTGCCTCCCTTCACACGCAAATAATAAATATTATAATCATTCTAACAGCCAGTCTACAGTCAATCTATTGTACTAGTGGGCTCTAATGAAGGCTTTATGTGACATGGCATAGCCATGCTCTCATGCCCATCGCGCATGCCAAGTGCCCAAGTCCCAAAGCTCCGGACGGACGGTCGCCATTGCCTGGACGTATCTTTCCCGCAGTCCTTCACTGACTCCTCCGAGCGCTGCCACGCACACATGCAAACCCACACGTACTCCCGCTACCAACAGAAGTCCGTTCAGTGCGCACACACAGGCGCCGTGGCTTCCAGCAGGCACGCTAGCTTTCTGGCGCCCCCATCGAGATCTGCCCTGCCCGCCCCCGGCCCACATCACGCCAGCAGAGAGCAGAGTACCCGATGCCCCCACTAGGGAGGAAAAACAACACCCTCCAGTGATCAGCCATCTGGTGCGAGATAACTACGCGAGGCTCTTCCTCCTCCTGCTCCCCGGTCTCTCTCACTGTCCACCTCCGATCCCCTCCCCTCCTCCGCCCATTCCTCTTGTTCTCGTGATCATCTCCGGCTCCGAGGTCCGGCGAGAGAAACGCGCGGCGCAGGTGATTATTTCTTTCCTCCTTGTTCTGTACCTAAAGCGACGCGGCTACTATACATATATGCCTGCTCTGCTCCTGCTGATAGCTATTCTCTGCTTCGCTTTTGCCGGTCGCGGGCGTTCAGCTCGCAGGAGGTTCTTGCCGCGGAGCTCGTCCATTTGCGAGCTCGCCGCCCTCCAGATCAGAGGAGAAGCTCGCCGCCGGCGTGAGGGGCCGTCTTCCGCGTCCGTCCGTGCGTTGGGGGTGGAGCCGGAGCCAGGAACACAAGTGGGCGGGCTGCTTCGCCGCTGTTGCCTGTAGGTGGCGGTAGCCTCTCGAACACTCTCACGGAAACAGGTGAGAAGAAGAATATTTTTTCCTCTTCTCCTTTATCCTTTTTTCGCTTTCCTGGCCTCGTCCGTGATGTCACGATCCTTGAATGCAAGCGCGTACTAGTCTTTTTACCTTTGTACTCCAGTAACAATCTAGAAGGAAATAGGAATATGCCGTCGCACACGAATTCGACTGTCGAAAATTGTTTCTTCCCCAGAGAAACTCCTGTTAAACAGACATGAACTAACCCGTGAGCAAATCCTGAAATATTAGTCAGAATACTTAATATTGTTAGTACTTGATATATATATTTATATATATCATGATCGTGCACAGGTTTTTCAGTTTCTAAAAACTAGTCTCTGACTCATGTCGAGCGGTGGGGATAGACGGTCAATACACATCTTTTCAGACGTCGTTTTCGCCTCGCACACCAACTGTTGAACGGAGAGATACGCACATGGACATGGTTACATCGCTTTCGCGAACGAACGCAAGCTCGTCTCCAGAACGCTGGGGTGGTCCTAGAAGAAAGAGTTGTTTGGAGTCTGGACTGCTGGAGCCATGTGCGTGTGGTTCTTATCACTCCGCATCGGTGTCTAGGAGACAAGCGCTGTGCTCACCGATGCAGCTCCGCCACTAGTTTTTCCTCTCCTTTTTGAGGACAAAAACACCCTAGTGGCATTTTATTAGGAATCAAATTAAAATTCATTTCTCCCCGCAAAAAAAATAAAAATAAATTAAAATTCATTTCATGTGAACCAGTACTATAGTACACCCTCTGTTCATTAATATAAGATTTGTCAACTTAAATTAGTTAAATTGAAGGGTTTATATGTATCTTCTCTCTGAATTTGTTTGCCTTTTTTTTTTTCAAAACGCAGGCCCAACAATATTTGGAAATACAAATAGCCAAAGTAGGCGCGGTCGGCATGCAGTCATATTTGGCAACGTTCTTCCCAAACCCTGCCGTGGAAAAGCAGGGGATGCATTCCTTGTGCAGCGATTATGCACATGTATTTGACTTGTCATCAGAGAATACAAGCCTGGGCTGGTGCATCGCTCCCAAGATGGGGCACCTGCCTATCTTGTTGAAACGTTCTGTCCTCCTTACTGGAAGCGCAATTTTGACCATTGCCATCCGCTACAGAGCTCTGCTGGACAGGTGGATACTGCAAAAATGCGCCGTCTCCCAGGTTAGTAGCTCAATATTGACCAAGAGCTTCTTAATTCACATGCATCAAGACTTCTTTAGTGTTCTATTAGTACCTCACCACTGCTTTAAAAAATATTAAAAAGGGGAAAAGACCCACGGCCTCTTCATCGATTGATCTATTATTGCAAAGTTTCAAGATCCAAACATTTGTTTACTTTCCTTCGAATGAGCATTACATATGTATTTTGTTCATTCCACCTAAATCAGATTTCTGGCTCCTCAATGTGGCAGGGTGCACCTGTTCACTCCACCATGATGTTGCGATCCTGTTGGCAGTGTAGATCCCTGCCTTTGTTTGTTGGCATTGGTGTTCTAATGGCAAGGCTCTCTAGTTACATGACCATTCAGAGTCATAACAATAATCGGCAAGTCATCCGCGGCATTGAAGCTAACCTTCAGGGTGATTCGATCATTGAGAGTAACAAGTTGTGCAATCAGCAATCCGTCCTTCCAAGTTTGCTTGGCAGCAAGCACGACTATGTCCGTTTGCTGCTTCATTGTATTTGTAGCACTGCCATTTTTAAGGCTCATACGGCGCCAAAGGTGATCAGCTTCAAGGGGAGGAGCATACAAAAGAACTATGATTTCAGTGCACTTCGGAGCATCGTGGCAAGAAATGGACATTATCTGACATATATTGGAGCGTTGGTGACTCTGCAGATATTTCTACAGATGAACAGAGTGAACACTACCACTTCACTGCTGCCATTGCTGATTAAGACAACAAGTTCCAGGAGCAAAGCTGCAGTTTTCAGGAAGATGGTGATAATTTTGGTGAACTCATGTGGCATTCTTGGATCTGCTTTCACGACAAAACAACACGGTCGTGCGGCAACCTTAACTGTCAGCATTGTTCTAATGGTATTTTGCCAGGTAACTAACTAATAAAAGGTCCAAACTCTTCTGGTTCAGTTAATATGCCTCCGTTGCAAACTGCTGACATGAATCTTTACTGTCAATTTTTGTTGCAAGATGGCAATTCCATTGATCGTCGAGTTCCACATTGGGCTTGGCGGTGGAAGCCGAATGCCGCGAGGGTACACCACTGCGATGTTCTTGCTCACCTGCGTCGTCTCCTGCGGCCTCAGTTGGTCATGGGGCTCTATGTTCTGGACCTTTCCTGGTAAGAAGGTCCACTCGGCTGGTCAGCTCTTGGGCACGGCTCTGAATTTCGCCCTCTGCTACGCCCAGATGCAGTACTTCCTGATGATGCTGTGGCGGCTGAAGAATGCCATCCTTGCCTACTATGCCATGTGGATTTGGTCATGATTGAATTAAGTTCAGCAGAGACCATGGCTAGATGATCATACCGTGGAGTAGTTTAGTGGATCTAAATCTGACGCTATCCCTTTTTTTCTTGGACATATTTTCTGTATAGTTTCTTTCTTGTAAGTACCTTTCCTAATAGTTCTCCTGCAAGCTTGCAGGGGTCGTATCTGTGGTAGGTCGCACTGTCTATATATGTAAATAGAAGCATAAGCGCGCTTTGCTGCTCTGATCGTCGATGTGGCGATTTTCTCTTTCTTCTTGGACCGCAATATCTGGGGAACGTTCCCTGGGAGCGTTTTCCCAGCAAACGCTTGAATTGCCATGCAATTCAATTAAAGTTGCCACAAGATTTTTCTTAGACTAGTCATGATCGAAAGTGAAAATTGCCATATAGCGCAAAAAAAAAAAAATGGCAGCGGTTTTTAAAACAATTTGCCATCCGCGTGATCTGGATCCAATACCTATGGGGACGTTTTTTAGGACCTTTTAAGGGCATTTCTAACTGATCCCCTAAAAATAATGAAAACGTTATTCTAAGGGCATTTCTAAATGATCCCTTAAAAATAGTGGAGTATCCGATGGAGTAAACCCTTAGTGGAGTAAATTTACTTCTCTAAGTTTTGGACGGACCTAGCTGATCTCTATATTTAACGAAGTAAAAAAAATGTTTCATTTGCATTTCATTTTCGGTCACCGAAGCACATTTCTTTGCTTCTTTATTTTATTCGACGACATTGTAGTACATAAAAATTCATCAATTCTTTGCTACGAGAGCAAGACCAAAGAAAACAAGAACCACAATTAGACATTTTAAAAGATATCCAATTTCCCTAACTGCTCTCACTAGTTGGATTAATATCTTCTATATGTCTTCATTGTTGATCTGCGGCTTCTCAAACTTAAACACTTCTTTCTTCTTCGATTCTAAAGAAGTAGACGTTTCTTCGTATCTAATCTCATCTCTAATCTCATCTCTAGTCTCATCTCTAGCCTCTATTCTAGCAACGAGTGCACGAACATCTATCATTTTTTGTGCTATCAATAGATCGATGTATTCTTCTTCTCAATACCAAACCTTGCATCCATCCTACACACAAGTTTGAGCAAACAATGAGCTACCGAAATTGCGTCGAATCCGGTGAACAACCGAATGAAAAGAAGCACATACCCCATCATTTGTGCACTTGAAGAACACCCATCCGGGATGTTGCAGTGTGGTAGAAACTCGCGCACCACCTGCCGCGGGCAGTCGTCGCACTGTATGACCGGCAACGGCGAGCCGACGAGCCGCTGGGCCAGCGCCGAGCCCGGGCGACTGCCGGGAGTGTCTTTGCCGGCGAACGGCCGACGGGAGAGATTCGAGTGGCTAGAGGCGGAGTCGGTACCTGCATGCGGCGCGGAGGCGTTGCCGGGGCTGTGCGGTCCGCTTCCCGGCCAATCCATGGCAAGGCGCAGTAGCCGGCGGCTGGAAACGCCAAATCCGGCAGCAATCGTCGATCCACCGGTTCTTTGCCGGCGACGGGACAAGGAGGCACAAATCCAAGTGGTAGAGGACAGCGGAGCCTACGGAGCGTCCACGGCGGTGGACGGTTGCCGACGGGGGGGGGGGGGGGGGGGGGGAGGGGGGGGAGGGGCGGCGCTAGCACAGATGCGGCGCTAGCACAGATGCGGCGCGGGAGTGGAGGGGGAGCCAGTGAAGGAGAGGCGCGGCTTTTACTCAGCCGCCGAGCGGTGGAGTAAATATAGAGAGATTCGGTGCGGCTAGTATAATTTCTACTCCCTTACGGCAGATTGGGGATCGGCTAGTTGCCGGTTAGAGGAATAAAACTGAATTTTTACTTCTCTAACCGATTATAAGGAATCGGTTAGAAATGCCTTAACCAGGGAAGGTTCACAGTTATCATTTCCCTTCTTTTTTCTTGCATATGGCCGTTTTCTTTTCTCCTGGTGCATTGCTATTTGCTACTCTAGCTAATTTTCAAAGGACTGTTAATATCTGTGGGCGTTTTCTTGTTGAGACAGGCACTACCATTTCCAAATTTACCTAGGGTCGTGTTATGATCCCACCTATGGTTGGGTTGAATGTAATAGGATCAGGGAAGAAGAGCAGACTTGAGGTACAAGAAGCAAGGGAAGAGAGATCACAGAATTCTCACACATTCGACCACTTAGCCGTCAGCCGAACACATCTGAGCTTAGAGCAACTCCAACGCGCCAACTCAAACGGACGCGCGTTTTGTCCGCTTTTCGTCCCTTTGGGTTGGCGAGGCGGATGGCCGCGTCCGCTTTTTGATTTGGGTCGGCTTGTGCGCCCAACGGGACGCAGACCCATATTTGAGTGCGCTGGAAAAAAATATGAATAATAAACACGTGGCGGAAATTAACGTAATAAAACATATAATTAAACATAACTGGCCGGTCAACCGCCGGCCAAAGTCTACTTAAATATTAATTAAACAATAAAAAAACTACGTGCCCGCACGCTGCCCTATACGTCTGCCTTGCCCTTGCCCTTGCCCTCGTCGCCGCTGGTGAGGTCGATGAAGACGGGAGGCGGCCCAGCCCACCCGAACGTGGCTTGATAGGCCGCCAGGGCAGCCTCCTCCGGCGTCTGCTGCGGCGGCGGCATTGCGGCCAGGCGGGCGCGCTCCTCCTCCTCCTCCTCGAGGCGCAGCGCCTCCTCGTCGCGGCACAACGCCTTCTCGCGGCACATCTGCCGCTCGCCGTCGGCCGCCTCCTCGGCGAGCCAATGTGCCTTCCAGCGCTCGAGGTGGGCCGCCTCCTCGTCCGGCGTCGCGGCGTAGTAGACAGGAGGCGCGCTCACCCACTCACGGAGCTGGCCGGTCCACTAGTGGGACTCCTCGGGCAAAGTGGGCTCCGGCGGCGACCGCTTCCGCGTGGGCGTGGGCTCCGGCTCCGGCTCGGCCTTGGGCTCGACGGGCGGCGGCGGCGGAATGAAGAGCGGCGCATGGACGGAGTCCCCTGCCGCCGACAAGGCGAGGGCGTGCTCCAGCCCATCCCAATGGGCGTCCTCCTTGAGCTGGCTGGCCTCCAGCGCTCGCTCCAGGGCGGCTTGGTAGACCGCTTCCGCCTGCTCCTCCTCCGGCAAGACTTCTGGGGGCGGCGGTGGAACGGCGTGGTCGATGTGGACGCCGCGGCGGCGCTCCTCCTCGTGCTCTAGCGCAAACCAGCGCTCCCAGTTGGGGGAGTCTGGCGCGTAGGCACGCATCGCGCGCTACTCCGGCGAAAGAAGCTCGCGCCGCCTGCGGACCTCCTCGGCGTGCGCCCGCACCGAGCGCGGTACCGCCGGAATGGGGATCCGCTGCGGGTCCAGATGCCAACCGTGCGGCAGGTTGACATCCGGATACTGCAGGGGCCGGCGATACTGCCAGTGCCACCGCGCCTGGTGGACTGGTATGTACAGGCGCTCTCGCTCCCGCGGTGGCGAGCCGCGTCTAGTCGGCGGCGGAGGAGGAGGAACCGCACGGGAAGAGCTCGCGCCGGCGCTGAACTTCACCTTCCCCTTCCCGCTGAAGAAGCCCATTGCTGCTGGCTGGCTTGCTAGGGTTTGGGGCTAGGCTAGGGTTTTCTGGTCGCCGGCGAGGGAGCAAGTGTGGCCAGATGTGGACGGGGAGATGGAAGTGGATGAGGCCGGCCCCGCCGCACGCTTCCATTAAAAAGGACGGGCACACGGTCCTTCGACACACTGCCAGACGGGCCCGAGGTAGGTGCTGGCGTTTAATACGACCGCATGTGGTGGTTGGCCGGCCGACATGTGGGGCCGCGGCGGACACCAAGGGGACTCGCGGCGCGTCCGTTTCGTGTCCGCGCGAACGCAAACCAGGCGCAAATTTGGGCATGAAATGCGTCGGCGCGGACAACAAACAGACGCAATTTGGGTTTGGGTCGGCGCGTTGGGCCGCCGCTTTTGTCCGTTTCGACCCAAACGGACAGGCGCGGACTATTTGGGTTGCCGCGTTGGAGTTGCTCTTATATCCCCGCACCAACTCACACTGCAATCCGGGCCCCACTCCTAACTATCACGCACACGTCAGCCAGTAGAAACCCCTTCTCTGGTTGCTAGCTCCTTTGCTTCAGGCCCAACCGTGTAGGTGTTCCATTCTTCAGTTTCAACAGTTACGGTTATAAGGGGGCATCTCCAACATTGACCCGCAAATCGGCTCCCGCATCCGCCCGTGGACCGGGAGGGACCAGTCCGCAGACACGAATCTTCAATGCTGGCCCGCAAATCGGCTCCCGCATCCGTCTGCAGACCGGGAGGGACCAGTCCGCGGACACGGATGCGGGAGCCGACCATACAAAGCTATCCGCATGCAATTCAAACCGTATTGCAACATGCCAGACAAAATTTAATCAAACCGGATGAAATTCATTCAAGTTTGGTCATAATTTACATAAACGGCCGACATTTCGGCCGTTTTACTGAAAACTAAAAAAAATCATACAATTTGTATCGGACGAGCACCTTGTGCGCGTGGCCGCCCTGCCCGGTCACGCCGATGTAGCCGTCCGTGCCGTCGTCGTCGCCATCCCTCTAGCGGTGGTAGGGCGCCAGCCCGCCGCGGTGGTGTGCTGCCTGCCGCTCGTGGAGGAGCTGCTCCGCCTCCTCCTGTGCGGTGCGGATGACCGTCGCGGCCAATGCCGACGACGCCCGTGGAGCTCCGGTGGAGGCCTTGCCCCTGCCGGCGTTAGCGGAGGAGTCGCTAAGCGACCACTCCTCGCTGATCTTGGCGAGCTCACCAGCAAGGCGGTGGCTGCGCCTGGCAGCCGTCTCCGCGGTGGTGACGGAGCGGTCGAGGGCCCACATGGCGGCGAGGTCTGTATCGTTGCTGGCCCATTCTGGCGCCGCGTCCGACTTGGCGAACGCGGAGTGACTGGCGGGGTTGCGTCGGTCGTAGCCCGCCTGCTGCCTCGCCGCCAGGTCCTCCTCGGACAAGACGACCCTCGAGCCTGAGGGACCGCCGCCTCTGAGGTAGTGGAGGATGCGGCCTCGCGCCTTGGTGATCGCGGGCGGCAGCTCGTCCTTGATGAACTGACCCGCAAAACTACTTTTTTGCTTGTGATGTTAGCCAGATAATATTGAGAAAATTTGGTTTTTCATGGAACACGGATTTTCCCCTGATTGAAATGTTGATTGATGCTAAGCTCAGACATGCAATACCATGCTTTATAGAAGCACTCATTTCAGGACATTGGAGCTTATATGGTACCAGAGAAACCATTTTTTGTGAAGGGCATATGAATCAGGAGGAATGTTTCACTTTATTAAAAAAATGTTTCTCCTTTAATAGCGATAAGGCTAAGCCTGGTCTGAAAGAAACCATGCATTTGTTGTAAAGTTTATTTTATGTTGCCCTTGCACTTGCACATATCCATATGTAGTTATCCTTTTTTCATAAATGAAAAATGGCACAATTGGGATCTCTCTACTACTCTTTTTTTTCTCCCGAAAGACAGTGTAACTTACAAAACCCAAATAACCAAGATAATAACAGCAAAGAATTAGTACCAATGGTTCAACTTATACTCTAGAATTTTCTATAAATATGTCTACCTAATCATATATTAGAAACCACTATTGAGATATTTGTTTGATCGTACTCTTTAGAGATCGGCACCATGAGATTTCTTGAACATCACAATATATGAACACAAACACACAAATGATAAAGTTATGAAATTGCCATAAATAATCCAAAGAGTGTTATTGCTACAAAATACGTTATAAATTGAACACAACACAAATGTATTTGGCAATGATATATATTACAACTGTATAATAAATATTTAACATCATTGCTACATGGTTAACAATGCCAACTAACTAAATTATACTACTTGTTAAGACTATACCATCATCAAAATAAGTTATACATAAGTATAAAAGTTTAATATAAATTACATTTATTCCAATTAGACTCGGCTACAAGTTTCATTTGGACAAACACTGGTACCAAAACTACCCGTAGACAGGCCGTGCACTTGTTAGGATTTAATTAATTAGTTTAATTAAAGGAAATCCCAGCTTTTCCAAACTGACATGCATGTGCGGTTTTCCTCACCGAAGAGATGCGCACGTTCTCTCTCTCTCATCCTAACCGACGCATCCTTTCGTTCGCGTCGTTTGTAACAATCGCGCGTGTGCGATGCATCCTTTCAGAGGATATAAATATGTACACATCATTATCAATAGAGATCAATCATTACTGTTCATTCACACTGTTTCTTTACACGTTATCACGCATGTCTCTCCCGCGAGAGCGACTAGGCCACACAGAAACTCACCGGAGAAGGATTTGGAACAAACTTCAAGAAATAATACAATGGAGGAGGAAATATGTTTAGTGGATAGTGGATCTACTAACACGATACTTAGGGAGATGAAGTATTTCCAGATACTCAAGAAGAGTAATGGAAGTGTCATGACAAGCTGGTCGAGACACGATAATTGTTGGTTCTGGTCAAGCCACAATTACACTCCCTATGGGTACTAAATTAGTAATCCCGGATGCTCTAGTGTATCCAGATTCTACTCGTACCTTGCTGAGTTTTAAGGATATCCACAAAAACGGTTTCCATGTGGAAACTAATGAAGAGAGTGGGGCTGCATGTCTACTCATAACCCAGCAAAAGGGATTTAGAAAGGAAATCCTTGAGAATTTGCCTTCTCTATCTTCTGGGTTGTATTATACATACATTAAACCAGAGACGCATATGGCGTACAATTTAGTTTTTCAGAATCTTGATAAGTTCAAGATTTGGCATGGTCGCCTGGGTCATCCTGGTATTGGGATGATGAGAAAAACTATTGATGGTTCTGTTGGACACAACATAACGGATAGAAAGTTCCCAAAATCATCGGATTTTGTATGCACAACATGTGCAACTGGGAAATTGATCACAAGGCCATCTTATGTGAAATTAAAGGATGAGCCACTTGATTTCCTTGAATGTATTCAAGGAGATATTTGTGGTCCAATACAACCGTTATCTGGACCATTCAGATATTTCATGGTCCTAATTGATGCATCAACCAGACGGCCAAATGTGTGTCTACTTTCAACAAGGAACCATGCTTTTGCAAAGCTAATTGCTCAGATCATTAAATTGAGAGCAAATCATCCTGAGCATAGGATAAAATCCATCAGAATGGATAATTCTGCGGAATTCAGTTCACGAGCATTTAATGATTATTGCCTAGCTTTGGGCATTTCTGTGGAGCACTCAGTACCTTATGTACATACCCAGAATGGTCTTGCGGAATCACTTATCAAGAGGATCAAGTTGATAGCAATACCGCTCCTACAGAATAGCAAGCTTCCAGCTTCATGTTGGGGTCATGCAGTTTTACATCATGCTGACTTGATACAAATTCGACAAACTGCATATCATACAGTCTCCCCGTTGCAGTTAGTACGTGGAAACCAACCAAGTATTTCCCATCTGTGGCAATTCAGTTGCGCGGTATATGTACCGATCTCACCACCGCAGCGTACATCAATGGGCCCTCATAGACGAATGGGGATCTATGTGGGGTACAATTCTCCGTCAATCATTAAGTACCTGGAACCCCTGACAGGGGATTTGTTTACAGCCTGGTACGCTGATTGCATTTTTGATGAGGACAATTTCCCGGCATTAGGGGGAGAGAATAACCACAAAGAATGTCGAGAAATAGATTGGGATGTGAAAGGCATCCAGTCCTTAGATCCACGTACGAATGAGTCTGAACTGGAGGTTCAGAAGATTATAAATTTGCAAAATATTGCAAATAACCTGCCAGATGCATTTACTGATTATAAAGGTGTTACAAAATCAAATGTTCCCGCTATGAATGCGAGAGAGTAGATGTGACCCATAGATCTACTCAGCCACCTAAGAGGGGGAGGAATCTGGACACGGAGGACAAGGCTTTGCAGAAGCGTCCTAGGGGAATGAGGAATTCTCAAATAGTAAATGCAAGTCAATAAGATGTTGATATTCAACCTAGGGTTGAAGGACACCTGAAGGATGTTGGACATCCAGAACCCAGCATGAGTGTGCACACAAATTTTGGTGCTGGGACATCGGAAGATCTTGATCCAATTGTTGAGGGAAATCACGAAGGATCAAAAGGTATTGATGAGATATCCATTAACTATATTGGTTCACGAGAATCATACAACATAAAGACTACAGTTGTCGACAATTATTTCTCCTCTAGAGTTGCAGAAGGCCTTGAATTGGATCGAGAACCTAAGTCCATGGCGGAGTGCATGCAACTCTCAGACTGGTCCAAATGGAAGGCAACAATTGAGGATGAATTGTGCTCGCTCATAAAAAGAGGGGTATTTACTGCAGTAATACCCACTCCTCAGCATGTGTTCCCCGTGGGAGCAAAATGGGCTTTTGTTCGTAAGAGGAATGAGAACAATGAGGTGGTGAGATACACGACGAGGCTTGTAGCATAGGGGTTCGCGCAGAGACCCGACATCGATTATGATGAAACATATTCTCCTGTTATGAGTGGAACAATGTTCTGATATTTAATATCACTGGCAGTGAAAATGAATTTGTCTATCCAACTGATGGATGTTGTGACTGCGTATCTATATGGGTCTGTGGATTCGGATATTTATATGAAAGTTCGTGAGGGAATGAAGCTTCCGAATCCAAAGGCTAATCGCAACATGTATTGCGTAAAGCTTCAGAAGTCATCGTATGGCTTGAAGCAGTCGGGAAGAATGTGGTATAACCGATTGAGTGTATTCCTTCTTCAGAAGGGTTACTCAAATAATAATGATTGCCCATGTGTGTTTATTAAGAAATCTAAAAATGGATTTTGTATTATTTTTGTGTATGTGGATGATCTGAATATCATTGGGACTACACAAGAAATACATGAGGCAAGTAATCATCTTAAGACGGAGTTTGAGATGAAAGAACTGGGTAAGACTAAATTTTGTTTGGGCTTACAACTTGAACATCTTCCTTCGGGAATACTTGTTCATCAGTCTGCTTATGTCCAAAAGATTCTTGAGAAATTTAATATGGATAAAGCATATCCATCGAAAACACCAATGGTTGTTAGATCTCTTGTTAGAGATAAAGACCCATTTAGACCTAAAGGTGATGATGAAGAGGTATTAGGACCTGAGTTTCCTTACCTCAGTGCTATTGGAGCACTAATGTATCTACCAAACTACACCAGGCCTGATATATCATTTGCAGTAAATTTATTGGCTAGATTCAATGCATCACCAACAAAGAGGCATTGGGTTGGTGTGAAGAATATTTTCTAATATCTTGAAGGCACCAAGGATCTTGGTTTATTCTATCATAAAAATCAAGATAAGACCATGGTGGGATATTGTGATGCTGGATACCTATCTGATCCCCATAATGCCATATCACAGATTGGTTTTGTCTTCTTGAGTGGAGGTATGGCCTTTTCTTGGAAGTCGACAAAACAAACTCTAGTGGCTACGTCCACGAATCATTCTGAAATTATTGCTTTGTTTGAAGCATCACGTGAATGTGCATGGTTTCGCAGAATGATAAACTTTATTGAAAGTTCAAGTGGGATTGGATCATTGGAATCACCCACTATTATCTATGAAGATAATGCTGTATGTATTACACAGATGCAAACATATTATATAAAGAGTAATATTACAAAGCATATTTCTCCTAAGTTATTTTATCCCCGTGAGTTACAGCAAACCGGGGAGATAAATATTTTGCAAACGAAGTCATGTGATAATCTTGCTGATTTGTTTACAAAGTCATTGCCAAGTTCTTTATTTGATAAGTATATCAAAGGAATTGGTATGAAACGACTTCGAGACTTGCAAAGTTCAGGGGCAGTGTATCCCTGAATGATAATCTGTTTGTGATCCTCAGATCTTTGATATTGCACTCTTTTCTTTTATAAGTTTTTTCTGAATGGTTTCTTATGGAAGGTTTTTAATGAGGCAATAGTAATGCATGCATTGTGATATGTCAGTTTCTCCTTATTTTCGTACTCGGTTTTTGGAAGGATTTTTTGATGGCATATTGCATATATCTCCTCATATTTTTCCTACTGAGTTTTTGGAGGAGACTGATGATGATGATGATGATGATGATGATGATGATGTTTACAAGAATAATTGAAGCTGGGGTTAGGGAGAGTGTTAGGATTTAATTAATTAGTTTAATTAAACAAAATCCCAGCTTTTCCAAACCGACATGCATGTGCGGTTTTCCTCACCGAAGAGATGCGCCCGTTCTTTCTCTCTCTCTCTCTCTCTCTCTCTCTCTCTCTCTCTCATCCTAACCGACACATCCTTTCGTTCGCGTCGTTTGTAACAATCGCGCCTGTGCGATGCATCCTTTCAGAGGATATAAATATGTACACATCATTATCAATAGAAATCAATCATTACTGTTCATTCACGTTGTTTCTTTACAAAACTAACACAGAAGACATGAAGATACATATGCACGGTGACCACGTGGTAAACATGGTGTAATATATCTCACTAGTACAAAATGAGCATTTGAGACGGGTTCCGGAAGCGGTTGTGCCCCCAAGATACTTCCTACTGGAAGAAGGGTAGTAGCTTGATCTGTCGGGGAGATGCGACGACAGTAGATCGGTCAGGTAAGTCTTGTCCTTTTGGTAGGGAGCATATCAGGTAGCATAGAACGACCACATCAGAGGGGGTGATTTCTTCATGGGAAACAATGAAAATCTTCCAACTGATCGATACGTTTCATCGGCCTCTTTTCTTGATGATCACGTGGATGTGTGGCCGCACGCTGATGGCTCTATATTTTACGCATGTTTAGAGCAAATTTGTTGCATGTTCTCTTTATATATCATGTCCCATTGAACCAAATAGTTGTCCATTATGCATGATTACCAGTATTTACACTTTTTGTTGTGAGCATTACACATTTAGTATTTTATTTGGTTTTTATTAGTTTTCTTTGTTTTCTTGTGTCTATAGGTGTTTTGGAGCAACGTAGGACCAAGCACGATGAAAGGACCAAGGATGGGCTCGATACGGAGTCAGCCAGGGGCCAGACTTAGCCATTTCGGAGGTCGGAAAAAGTCATTTTTCCAAAGTACTCCAAATCAGGATCTAAGACCAGAAACGTATTGGCGTCGTTCATACAAATGTAATGAGCCCAAGAACGTCAAATTACGAGTTCGTATGAAGAATTGGCGGCCGTTTTACCGGAGGAGGACAGACTGAAAGACAGCCTTTCATGCGACCACGCGCGGTCGTTTTGGCGGTCGTTTGACGTGCACTAATACGTCTCCAATGTATCTATAATTTTTTATTGTTCCATGCTATTATAGTATCAATCTTGGATGTTTTATATGCAATAATATGCTATTTTATATCATTTTTTGGGACTAACCTATTAACCTAGTGCCTAGTGCCAGTTGCTGTTTTCTGCTTGTTTTTGGTTTTTCAGGAAATCAGTACCAAACGAAGTCCAAATGCCACGAAGCTTTTTGATGATTTTTTTCTGGACAAAAGAGACCCTAGAAGCTTCGGGAGGAGGCCAGAAGCCTCACGAGGAGGTGACAAGGCAACAGGGCGCGGCCCTAGGGGGGCGCGCCCTGATGCCTTGTAGGCCCCTCGTGGCTCCGTTTGACCAAATTCCACTTTTATAAATTCTCAAATATTGGGAAACCAATAGAGAGCCACCCAAAATAACTTTTCCGCCGCCGCAATCCTCTGTTCTTCCGCGATCCCATCTGGAGGCCTTTTCCGGTACTCTGCCGGAGGGGGAATCGATCACGGAGGGCTTCTACATCAACCTTGCTGCCCCTCCGATGATGTGTGAGTAGTTTACAACTGACCTACGGGTCCATAGCTAGTACCTAGATGGCTTCTTCTCTCTCTTTGATCTTCAATACAATGTTCTCCTCGATCTCCTTGGAGTTCTATTCGATGTAATCTTCTTTTGCGGTGTGTTTGTTGGGATCCAATAAATTGTGGGTTTATGATCAGATTATTCATGAGAAACATTTGAGTCTTTTCTAAACTTATTTATGCATGATTGTTATAGCTTTGTATTTCTCTCCGATCTATTCTTTTGGTTTGGACAACTAGATTGATTTATCTTGCAATGGGAGAGGTGCTTTGTGATGGGTTCAATCTTGCGGTGTTCTATATCCCAGTGACAGAAAGGGACAAGACACGTATTTGTATTGTTGCCATTAAGGATAAAACGATGGGGTTTATTCATATTGCTTGAGTTTACTTTGTCTACATCATGTCATCTTGCTTAAGGCGTTACTCTGTTTTATACTTAATACTCTAGATGCATGCTGGATAGAGGTCGATGGGTGGAGTAATAGTAGTAGATGCAGGCAGGAGTCGGTCTACTTGTTTCGGACGTGATGCCTATATACATAATCATTGCCTTGAATATCGTCATAACTATGCGCTTTTCTATCAATTGCCCAACAGTAATTTGTTTACCCACCGTATGCTATGTGTTCGAGAGAGAAGCCTCTAGTGAAAACTATGCCCCCCGGGTCATTTATCCATCATATATAAAATCAAAAATACCTTGCTGCAATTTGATTTCTTTTATTTTGTTTTGCCGTGTACTTATCTATCTATCACTATCAGAATTAATCCTTGCAAGTAACCGCCAAGGGGATTGACAACCCTCTTGTTCGCGTTTGTGCAAGTATTTGCTTTTGTGTGTGTAGGTGCTGCTAACGAGGTTCTGTGTGGTTCTCCTACTAGATTGATAACCTTGGTTCTTAAATGAGGGAAATACTTATCTCTACAGTACTGCATCATCTTCTCCTCTTCGAGGAAATCTGAACGCAGCTCACAAGTAGCAGGAAGAATTTCTGGCGCCGTTGCCGGGGAGACAACACCAAAACCTGATGGAAATATGCCCTAGAGGCAATAATAAAGTTGTTATTATTTTATATTTCCTTGTTCATGATAAAGGTTTATTATTCATGCTAGAATTGTATTGACCAGAAACTTAAATACATGTGTGAATACATAAACAAATACCGTGTCCCTAGTGAGCCTCTACTAGACTAGCTCGTTGATCAAAGATGGTTAAAGGTTTCCTAACCATAGACATGAGTTGTCATTTGATAACGGGATCACATCATTAGGAGAATGATGTGATGGACAAGACCCATCCGTTAGCTTAGCATATGATCGTTCTGTTTATTGCTACTGCTTTCTTGAATATCAAATACATGTTCCTCAGACCATGAGATCATGCAACTCCCGGATACCGGAGGAATACCTTGTGTGCTATCAAACGTCACAACGTAACTGGGTGATCATAAAGATGCTCTACAGGTATCTCCAAAGGTGTCCGTTGAGTTGGCATGGATCGAGACTGGGATTTGTCACTCCGTGTTTCGGAGAGGTATCTCTGGGCCCTCTCGGTAATGCACATCATAAGAAGCTTGCAAGCAAAGTGACTAAGGAGTTAGTTATGGGATGATGTATTACAGAACGAGTAAAGAGACTTGCCGGTAACGAGATTGAACTAGGTATGGAGATACCGACGATCGAATCTCGGGCAAGTAACATACCGACGGACAAAGGGAATTACGTATGTTGTCATTGCGGTTCGACCGATAAGATCTTCGTGGAATATGTAGGAACCAATATGAGCATCCAGGTTCCGCTATTGGTTATTGACCGGAGAGGCATCTCAGTCATGTCTACATCATTCCCGAACCCGTAGGGTCCGCACGCTTAACGTTCGTTGACGATATAGTGTTATATGAGTTATGTGAATTGGTAACCGAATATTGTTCGGAGTCCCGGATGAGATCCCGTACGTCATGAGGAGTCTCGGAATGGTCGAGAGGTAAAGATTTATATATGGGAAGTCATATTTTGGGTTCCGAAAAAAGGTGCAGTTTTTTTTCGGTATTGTACCGGGAAGCTTCCAGAAGGTTCCGGAGGATTCCGGAGGGGTCCGGAAGTCCACAAGTGGGTCCACCACGTCCCAAGGGCTGTCATGGGCTAAGGGGAGGCGCCCTGGCCTTATTGGGCCAGGCGCACTAAGTCCTCAAAAGCCCACGCAGCTAGGGAAGAAAAAAGGGAGAGTCCTAGTAGGAATAGGATTGGACTTTGGAGTCCAAGTCCACGTGTGTACTATTCACGGTTACTGTTCACGTGTCACTATTCCTTCTACTCCAAGCCCCTACACATATATAAATAGAGGAGAGGGGGGGCGCCCCAAAGGAGACACAACATTGTCTTAGCCGTGTGCGGCACCCCCCTCCACAGTTCCGTCCCTCGGTCATATTTTCGCAGTGCTTGGGCGAAGCCCTACGGAGATAGCATCACCATCACCATCACCACGCCGTCGTGCTGCCGGAACTCATCCACTACCTCGCCGTCTTGCTGGATCAAGAAGTCGAGGACATCACCGAGCTGAACGTGTGCTGAACGCGGAGGTGCTGTACGTTCGGTACTCGGTCGGTTGGATCGTGAAGTTGTTCGACGACATCAACTGCGTTGTTCTAACGCTTCCGCTTATGGTCTACGAGGGTACGTAGACACACTCCCCCTCTCGTAGCTATGCATCTCCATGGATAGATCTTGCGTGTGCGTAGAAATTTTTATGTTTTCCATGCAACGTTCCCCAACAGTGGTATCAGAGCCAGGTCTATGCGTAGATGATATGCACGAGTAGAACACAAAGAGTTGTGGGCGGTGATCGTCATACTGCTTACCACCAACGTCTTATTTTGATTCGGCGGTATTGTAAGATGAAGCGGCCCGGACCAACCTTACACGTCCACGTACATGAGACCGGTTCCACCGACAGACATGCAACTTGTTTTGCATAAAGGTGGCTGGCGGGTGTCTGTTTCTCCTACTTTAGTTGAATCGAATTTGACTGCGGCCGGTCCTTGTTGAAGGTTAAAACAGCAAACTTGATAAATCACCATTGTGGTTTTGTGCCGTAGGTAAGAACGGTTCTTGCTAGAAGCCCGTAGCAGCCACGTAAAACTTGCAACAACAAAGTAGAGGACGTCTAACTTGTTTTTGCAGGGTATGCTGTGATGTGATATGGTCAAGACATGATGTGATATACGTTATTATATGAGATGATCATGTTTTGTAATTTATCGGCAACCGGCAGGAGCCTTATGGTTGTCTCTTTATTGTATGAAATGCAAGCGCCATGTAATTGCTTTACTTTATCGCTATACGTTAGCAATAGTTGTAGAAGCAATAGTTGGCAAGACGACCACGACGCAACGATGGAGATCAAGGTGTCGAGCCGGTGACGATGGAGATCATGACGATGCTTTGGAGATGGAGATCAAAAGCACAAGATGATGGCCATATCATGTCACATATTTTGATTGCATGTGATGTTTATCCTTTATGCATCTTATTTTGCTTAGAACGACGGTAGCATTATAAGATGATCCCTTCACTAAATTTCAAGATAAAAGTGTTCTCCCCGAGTATGCACCGTTGCTAAAGTTCGTCATTTCGAAGCACCTCGTGATGATCGGGTGTGATAGATTCTACGTTCACATACAACGGGTGTAAGCCAGTTTTACACAAGCAGAATACTTGGGTTAAACTTGACGAGCCTAGCATGTACAGACATGATCTCGGAACACTGGAGACCGAAAGGTCGAACATGAGTCATATAGTAGATATGATCAACATGGAGATGTTCACCATTGATGACTATCCCATCTCACGTGATGATCGGACATGGGCTAGTTGATTTGGATCATGTATCACTTAGTTAACTTGAGGGATGTTAATTTAAGTGGGAGTTCATTAGTAATTTGATTAATTGAACTTAATTTATCATGAACTTAGTCTTGATGGTTTCTTTGCATATCTATGTTGTAGATTAATGGCCCGTGCTACTGTTCCGTTGAATTTTAATGCGTTCCTAGAGAAAGCTAAGTTGAAAGATGATGGTAGCAACTACACGGACTGGGTCCGTAACTTGAGGATTATCCTCATTGCTGCACAGAAGAATTATGTCCTTGATGCACCGCTAGGTGATGGACCTGCTGCAGGAGCTGCTGCAGACGTTGTGAACGCCTGGCAGGCTCGATCTGATGACTACTCGATAGTTCAGTGTGCCATGCTCTACGGCTTAGAACCGGGACTGCATAAGCGTTTTGAACGCCACGGAGCATATGAGATGTTCCAAGAGCTGAAATTGATATTTCAAGCTAATGCCCGGGTTGAGAGATATGAAGTCTCCAACAAGTTCTTTAGCTGTAAGATGGAGGAGAACAGTTCTGTCGGTGAACACATACTCAGAATGTCTGGGTACCACAACCACTTGACTCAGCTGGGAATTGATCTTCCGGTTGAGAGTGTTATTGACAGAGTTCTTCAGTCTCTGCCACCAAGCTATAAAGGCTTCGTGATGAACTATAATATGCAAGGGATGGAGAAGATAATTCCCGAGCTCTTCGAGATGCTGAAATCAGCGGAGGTAGAAATCAAGAAGGAGCATCAAGTGTTGATGGTTAACAAAACCACTAGTTTCAAGAAAAAAGGCAAGGGAAAGAAGGGGAACTTCAAGAAGAACGGCAAGCAAGTTGCCGCTCCCACGAAGAAACCCAAAGCTAGACCTAGGCCTGAAACAGAGTGCTTCTACTGCAAAGGGACTGGTCACTGGAAACGGAACTGCCCCAAGTATTTGGCGGATAAGAAGGATGGCAAAGTGAGCAAAGGTATATTTGATATACATGTTATTGATGTGTTCCTCACTAATGCTCGTAGTAGCGCCTGGGTATTTGATACTGGTTCGGTTGCTCATATTTGTAACTCGAAACAGGAGCTACGGAATAAGCGAAGATTGGCTAAGGACGAGGTGACGATGCGCGTCGGGTATGGTTCCAAGGTTGATGTGATCGCCGTCGGCACGCTACCTCTACATCTACCTTCGGGATTAGTTTTAGACCTCAATAATTGTTATTTGGTGCCAGCGTTGAGCATGAACATTATATCTGGATCTTGTTTATTACGAGATGGTTATTCATTTAAGTCAGAGAATAATGGTTGTTCTATTTATATGAGTAACATCTTTTATGGTCACGCACCTTTTGTGAATGGTCTATTCTTGTTGAATCTTGATCGTAGTGATAGACATATTCATAATATTGATGCCAAAAGATGCAAAGTTGATAATGATAGTGCAACATACTTGTGGCACTGCCGTTTAGGTCATATTGGTGTAAAGCGCATGAAGAAACTCCATGCGGATGGACTTTTGGAATCTCTTGATTATGAATCATCTGATACTTGCGAACCATGCCTCATGGGCAAGTTGACTAAAACTCCGTTCTTCGGAACAATGGAGCGAGCTACTGATTTGTTGGAAATAATACATACCGATGTATGCGGTTTGATGAATGTTGAAGCACGCGGCAGGTATCGTTATTTCTAACCTTCACAGATGATTTGAGTAGATATGGGTATATCTACTTGATGAAACACAAGTCTGAAACATTTGAAAAGTTCAAAGAATTTCAGAGTGAAGTAGAGAATCATCGTAACAAGAAAATAAAGTTTCTACGATCTGATCGCGGAGGCGAATATTTGAGTTACGAGTTTGGCCTTCATTTAAGAAAATGTGGAATTGTTTCACAACTCACGCCACCTGGAACACCACAGCGTAATGGTGTGTCCGAACGTCGTAACCGTACTTTATTGGATATGGTGCGTTCTATGATGTCTCTTACCGATTTGCCACTATCGTTTTGGGGTTATGCATTAGAGACAGCTGCATTCACGATAAATAGGGCACCGTCTAAATCCGTTGAGATGACACCGTATGAACTATGGTTTCGCAAGAAACCTAAGTTGTCATTTCTTAAAGTTTGGGGATGCGATGCTTATGTGAAAAAGCTTCAACCTGATAAGCTCGAACCCAAAGCGGAGAAGTGCGTCTTCATAGGATACCCTAAACAAATAATTGGGTACACCTTCTACCACAGATCCGAAGGCAAGGTCTTTGTTGCCAAGAATGGGTCCTTTCTAGAGAAGGAGTTTCTCTCGAAAGAAGTGAGTGGGAGGAAAGTAGAACTTGATGAGGTAATTGTACCTTCTCTCGAATTGGAAAGTAGCTCATCAGAGAAAACCGTTCCCGTGATGCCTACACCAATAAGAGAGGAAGATAATGATAAAGATCATGAAACTTCAGATCAAGTTACTACTGAACTTCGTAGGTCGACCAGAGTACGTTCCGCACCAGAGTGGTACGGTAATCCTATTCTGGAAGTTATGTTGTTAGACAACAGCGAACCTACGAACTATGAAGAAGCTATGATAAGCCCGGATTCCGACAAATGGCTTGAGGCCATGAAATCTGAGATAGGATCCATGTATGAGAACAAAGTGTGGACTTTGGTGGACTTGCCCGATGATCGGCAAGCCATTGAGAATAAATGGATTTTTAAGAGGAAGACGGATGCTGATGGTAATATCACTGTCTACAAAGCTCGACTTGTCGCAAAAGGTTTTCGACAAGTTCAAGGGGTTGACTACGATGAGACTTTCTCACCCGCAGCGATGCTTAAGTCTGTCCGAATCATGTTTGCAATTGCCGCATTTTATGATTATGAAATCTGGCAAATGGATGCCAAAACTGCATTCCTTAATGGTTTTCTCAAAGAAGAGTTGTATATGATGCAACCAGAAGGTTTTGTCGATCCTAAGGGTGCTAACAAAGTGTGCAAGCTCCAGCGATCCATGTATGGACTGGTGCAAGCATCTCGGAGTTGGAATATACGCTTTGATGAGGTGATCAAAGCATATGGTTTTGTACAGACTTACGGTGAAGCCTGTATTTACAAGAAAGTGAGTGGGAGCTCTGTAGCATTTCTAATATTATATGTGGATGACATATTGTTGATTGGAAATGATATAGAATTTCTGGATGGCATAAAGGGATACTTGAATAAGAATTTTTCAATGAAAGACCTCGGTGAAGCTGCTTATATATTAGGCATCAAGATCTATAGGGATAGATCAAGACGCTTGATAGGACTTTCACAAAGCACATACCTTGACAAAGTTTTGAAGAAGTTCAAAATGGATCAGTCAAAGAAAGGGTTCTTGCCTGTCTTGCAAGGTGTGAAGTTGAGTCAGACTCAATGCCCGACCACGGCAGAAGATATAGAGAAAATGAAAGTCATTCCCTATGCCTCAGCCATAGGTTCTATTATGTATGCCATGCTGTGTACCAGACCTGATGTGTGCCTTGCCATAAGTTTGGCAGGGAGGTACCAGAGTAATCCAGGAGTGGATCACTGGACAGCGGTCAAGAATGTCCTGAAGTACCTGAAAAGGACCAAGGACATGTTTCTCGTTTATGGAGGTGACGAAGAGCTCGTCGTAAAGGGTTACGTCGATGCAAGCTTCGACACTGATCCGGATGACTCTAAGTCACAAACCGGATACGTATTTATATTAAATGGTGGAGCTGCCAGTTGGTGCAGTTCCAAGCAGAGCGTCGTGGCGGGATCTACGTGTGAAGCGGAATACATAGCTGCTTCGGAAGCAGCACATGAAGGAGTCTGGATGAAGGAGTTCATGTCCGATCTAGGTGTAATACCTAGTGCATCGGGTCCAATGACAATCTTTTGTGACAACACTGGAGCAATTGCCATAGCCAAGGAGCCCAGGTTTCACAAGAAGACCAAACACATCAAGAGACGCTTCAACTCCATTCGTGAATATGTCAAGGATGGAGACATAGAAATTTGCAAAGTACACACGGATCTGAATGTGGCAGACCCGTTGACTAAGCCTCTTCCACGAGCAAAACATGATCAGCACCAAGACTCCATTGGTGTTAGATTCATTACTATGTAATCTAGATTATTGACTCTAGTGCAAGTGGGAGACTGATGGAAATATGCCCTAGAGGCAATAATAAACTTGTTATTATTTTATATTTCCTTGTTCATGATAAAGGTTTATTATTCATGCTAGAATTGTATTGACCAGAAACTTAAATACATGTGTGAATACATAAACAAATACCGTGTCCCTAGTGAGCCTCTACTAGACTAGCTCGTTGATCAAAGATGGTTAAAGGTTTCCTAACCATAGACATGAGTTGTCATTTGATAACGGGATCGCATCATTAGGAGAATGATGTGATGGACAAGACCCATCCGTTAGCTTAGCATATGATCGTTCTGTTTATTGCTACTGCTTTCTTGAATGTCAAATACATGTTCCTCAGACCATGAGATCATGCAACTCCCGGATACCGGAGGAATACCTTGTGTGCTATCAAACGTCACAACATAACTGGGTGATCATAAAGATGCTCTACAGGTATCTCTGAAGGTGTCCGTTGAGTTGGCATGGATCGAGACTGGGATTTGTCACTCCGTGTTTCGGAGAGGTATCTCTGGGCCCTCTCGGTAATGCACATCATAAGAAGCTTGCAAGCAAAGTGACTAAGGAGTTAGTTACGGGATGATGTATTACGGAAAGAGTAAAGAGACTTGCCGGTAACGAGATTGAACTAGGTATAGAGATACCGACGATCGAATCTCGGGCAAGTAACATACCGACGGACAAAGGGAATTACATATGTTGTCATTGCGGTTCGACAGATAAGATCTTCGTGGAATATGTAGGAACCAATATGAGCATCCAGGTTCCGCTATTGGTTATTGACCGGAGAGGCGTCTCAGTCATGTCTACATCATTCCCGAACCCGTAGGGTCCGCACGCTTAACGTTCGTTGACGATATAGTATTATATGAGTTATGTGAATTGGTAACCGAATATTGTTCGGAGTCCCGGATGAGATCCCGGACGTCACGAGGAGTCTCGGAATGGTCGAGAGGTAAAGATTTATATATGGGAAGTCATATTTTGGGTTCCGAAAAAAGGTGCAGTTTTTTTTCGGTATTGTACCGGGAAGCTTCCAGAAGGTTCCGGAGGATTCCGGAGGGGTCCAGAAGTCCACAAGTGGGTCCACCACATCCCAAGGGCTGGCATGGGCTAAGGGGAGGCTCCCTGGCCTTATTGGGCCAGGCGCACCAAGTCCTCAAAAGCCCACGCAGCTAGGGAAGAAAAAAGGGAGTCCTAGTAGGAATATGATTGGACTTTTGAGTCCAAGTCCACGTGTGTACTATTCACGGTTACTATTCACGTGGGACTATTCCTTCTACTCCAAGCCCCTACACATATATAAATAGAGGAGAGGGGGGGGTGCCCCAAAGGAGACACAACATTGTCTTAGCCGTGTGCGGCGCCCCCCTCCACAGTTCCGTCCCTCGGTCATATTTTCGCAGTGCTTGGGCGAAGCCCTGCGGAGATAGCATCACCATCACCGTCATCACACCGTCGTGCTGCCGGAACTCATCCACTACCTCGCCATCTTGCTGGATCAAGAAGTCGAGGACGTCACCGAGCTGAACGTGTGCTGAACGCGGAGGTGCCGTATGTTCGGTACTCGGTCGGTTGGATCGTGAAGTTGTTCGATGACATCAACCGCGTTGTTCTAACGCTTCCGCTTACGGTCTACGAGGGTACGCAGACACACTCCCCCTCTCGTAGCTATGCATCTCCATGGATAGATCTTGCGTGTGCGTAGAATTTTTTTTGTTTTCCATGCAACGTTCCCCAACAAAACCTACCAAGTACATTCGCATAAACTATCATCTACTTGCTCTTATTTTCATTTGCCTTTTTATTTGCATTTGCCTCTCGTTTTCATCTCACCCACTTCTAAAACAATTTTACAAAAACACAAAAATATATTTTATTTGCTTGTTTGCTAGTTTGCTTACTTTGTCGCTATGTCTCAAGAAAACACCAAATTGTGTGACTTTTCCAATACTAATAATAATGATTAGTACTCCTATTGCTCCTCCCGCCATTATGTCGGGCCTGTTTCCGGAATAAATCTTGGAATAACCTCAAGTCGCACCAGCCCCAAGATCAGAACAACTGATGGACTCACTTGATATAGATAACCAGTACATACATAATATTACTCCAGGTTGAGCCAGAGTGCTCAACATTTATTACAGACATGTCCTTATATGACGGTGGCGGTACAAAACAGTGGTGTGATGGTAGTACAACACTGATACAATAAAGTAAAGCCAAGCGTCAGTGTGAGGCTTGACTATTTATTAGTGGGGCGGAAGCACTACGGATGATACACGTGGTACACTCCAAGACCACAAGGTGACTGACTGGGAACACCTCTAAGCGTCGGGCTCGCTAGCGCACTCTTTGTAACACCCCTGAGTAATGAGCCACAGTAATCTTCAAGTTAATGCTAAGCTAATTAGTTTTGCAAAGAATGATCACAGTGAAATCATATCTCATTTCAAATTCCACCACCAAATTCAATTCAAAGTATGAGTGAAATTTGAAGTTGCTCAAAAATTGCTGGAAAATAGTTCATGTTTCAGCAAAAATTCCAAAACAAATAAATGTTCAGGAAAACAACATCACCTATTTTCCTAAAATGGGCTAGAGCATTAAAACAGTGCAAAAACAACAACTTTAATGCCATTTCCATTTTTGAAAAATTCAAATGGATTCCAAAATTGCCCAAACTTTTTGTGGCAGTGCATCACTTTCCCTAGTATTTGTTTCTGCCAGTTGCTTATTTTTGCAAAGTCATTTGGTGGCAAAAGAAAATTACAAAAGGCTACTGGAAAAAGAAAACAAAAAAATAAAAAGGGAAAAAGAAAAACGCTACTATGGACTGGGCCTAAGTCCACAGTGCGGCCCAGCCCACAACGCCCGTCTCCCTCCTCTCTCTCTCCCCGCGTGTCGTCGCCGCCGTGGGCGCGCGCGCGCGCACCGGCCGAACGCCGACATGGCGACGCCCGAGCCGGCCGAGCGGATAAGAACGGCGCTCGCGGCCCCGTCATCCTCTTCCACCACATCCCCCCTTCCTCCTCGCCCTCCCTCGCTCGCGCTCGAGCTCGCCCGAGAGCCGCCGTCGCCGCACCGCTGCTCCACCGTGGCCACTCGCCTCGCCTCGCCTTGCCGCCCTGTCCTTCTTCTCTGCCGTCGTCGACTACGCCATTCGGTGCCCTCCATTCGAGCCGGGAGCCCTGCTGCACGGATCCACGCCGCCGTCTTCAACCTCGGGTCGCCAGCGAGCTTCTCCGATTCTGGCCACCTCCTGCGCTCCTCAGCCGTCACCGGGCCTCCTTGCGCCTCCCCGGTGAGCACCACATGCCCTCCCTCCTCTTCCTCCTCGATCCGCGGCCGCTAGCCGTCGATCTCAATGTGGCCGAGCCCGTCGCCGCCTAGCTCGTCGCCGGCGTGTCTCCGGTGACCAAACGGTCATGGGACCGTGTCCAACGAGCTCACCGCGTCGTGTAGAGCACGCCTAGCCCATCCATTCGAGCTGCTACGCGCCGCATCGTCGTTTTCGCCGTAGCCCAAAACTGCTTCGCCGCTGACCTCGTCGCCGGCATCGATTCCGGCCGACTCCGGCGACGCCACCACCACCAGTCGACGCGCCACTCTCCGCTCGTTCGAATGAGCCAAGCCGCGCGCCAAATGGCTCGCCGTAGCCGAATTCCGGCGAGCGCCCGTGGCCTCCGCCGTGTTTTTTGGTCGCCGGCGGCTAAACTCCGGTGGCCGCCGACGTGGCTGGCCTGGGGCCCACCATAGGTCGCTGACCAGTGGGTCCCTGGGCCCGGTTGACCGCGTTGACCGGTCAACCGAGCTGACGTGGCGACTCCTGTCGCTGACAAGTGGGCCCCATCTACTAATTAGCCTAATTAAACCATTTTCTAAATAAACTTAATTAATTAACCTAATTAGACACTGACATGTGGGGCCTACGAGTTAATTAACTTCTGTTTAGTTTAAATTAACTCTAATTAGCCCAGAGTCACTGACTAGTGGGGCCCAGCTGTCAGGTTTGACCTGGAACAGCTGGGTTGACTTGCTGACGTCACTCTGACGTCATGCTGACGTCACACATGCACTGTTCTGGATAATGTGAATTTGTTAAATAAAATAATTCCAAAAATTCCAGAAAAGGTTTAAATCTTTGAAAATTCATAGAAATTCAACCGTAGCTCGGATCGAAAAGTTTTCAACATGAAAGTTGATAAGAAAAACTAGACGAATCCGAATATGTTGTCAAAATGCTTAACCATCACTCATATCTATCTGAACATGGAACCTTCCCCTCCGGTTCAGTATACCGATAACTGCCTAAACGCCGGGAAAATATCGCAGATATTTTCCCGCTTCGTCTGCAACATGTAGCATTGAATTAGGTCACCTGCAACACTGCTTTTTGCCATGCCATGCGTTGTGTTGCATTTGTTTGCCTTTATTTATTGTTTCTTCCCCCTCTTCTCTTCCGTTAAACTCCGAGACCGACGCTGCCTCGGAGGACTGCTACATCCCCGATGACCCCTCCTTTGCCGCAGAGCTTCCAGGCAAGCAAACCCTCCTTGAACATGCCTATATCACCTATTCTTTCTCCCTCCTGCTTGCATTAGAATTTGCTACTGCTTGATACCTTACCTGCTATCCTAAATGCTTAGTATAGGTTGATTGGAAAACCATCTATGGCCCCTCTTCCTTGTCCTAGTTGCCCCGCTTAGTTACCAGTGCCCCGATCGAGGTGATCGACGGGCTGAGACCAGCACATCACCACACACCCCCCTAAGTTGCTCGACTCTGCAGAGCTAAAATCGAGTGCCGAGGGTGATACCTCTTATCTCATTCCTGATGTTGCCTCTGTGGTACAGCTAGTTGGTTGTGGGTTACCGAGGGTGATTCCTCTTGCACCACCTCCGACGAAGCTTCTGTCGTGCAACCCCGCAAGTGTGAATCCATCGAGGGTGATTCCTCCGGGTTCACCTTGACGGGTACATCGAGTGGGAATCCAACGAGGGTGATTCCTCGGATTCCATCTTGATGTTATGGACACACGGTTACCTGGGTTTTACTACAGATACTGGATAAAGACGGGTCGACCCTGAGGGGTACCCGCGAGAGATGTGGAGTCGGGTTGACCATGAGGGTACCCGCGAGATAATTATGTGGCATGGCCGGGCATTCTTAGCCCTTGCCGTAAGTCCACGAGACGGGGCGACGGGGCCACATGTTTCATGCATCTCTGCTCGTTTCCGCGAGCTCCCAATACACTTAACGGATTTGGGTATTTGATCTGAGTTGGCCACTGGCCTATACGCACTACCACCACGCGGGATAATGGTTTAATGGGGCCCTCGGCGCCGTATGTATCAGCCGAAAGCTCTGTCAGATGTCCAGTTCAGCATTGTGGCCGGGTCGGATTGTGTCATCCAGGAGAGGGGTGGCGCTGGTATCCACCCTGCACACAACGACCCGGAGTGCAAAGGGCGATGGGCCCAAGACCCCTGAGCAGTTAGGATGTAGAACGACGGGGACCTCTCTGCTGAGCCTAGGTAGGACTACGTCGTGTCGATCAGCCGAGGCCAGAGTTAATCGAGCGTGTTGAGTAATAGTAGTGCACCCCTGCAGGGATGATTATCTATTCGAATAGCCGTGTCCACGGTAACAGGACGCTCAGTGTAGCATCCCGATCTACTACAACTTGAACTAGAAACTTGTTAATCAATTGTAAGCTCCGGGATTGCTTTCTCGCAGGGAGTCGAGGAAGGATCTCTGGGCTTGGCTACTATTATACTTGTTGCTACTATTATATTTATATACTAATCTGCACTCTTCTAATACTGCAAGACGCTGAAGATGCTAGTCTTCGATAGGCTAGGCCTTTCTCCCTATTCTGGCATTTCTGCAGTCTAGTCCACAGATACAGCCTCCCCTTTGATACCGATGCATAATTAGTATAGATCTGATGTAAGTCTTGCGAGTACTTTGGATGAGTACTCACGGTTTCTTTGCTTCCCCTTTTTCCCCATACCCGTTTGTTGCGACCAGATGACGGAGCCTCGGAGCCGGCTGCCCCAGCCGACGACTACTACTACCCCTTTGTAGGAGCTTACTTCTACGTGGAGACCGCCGACGACCAGGAGTAGATAGGAGGCTCCCAGGCAGGAGGCCTGCGCCTTTTCGATCAGTGTTGTTGTTTTACCCCGCCTTCTTAATGCTTATCTGTTTAACTTTTATATCTGTACTCAGATATCTAATGCTTCCGCTGATGCTTGTATGACTCAAGCTTATGTATTCGAGCCCTCGAGGCCCCTGGCTTGTAATATAAAGCTTGTATGACTTTTATTTGTTTAGAGTTGTGTTGTGATATCTCCAAGTGAGTCCCTAGGCTTGATCGTGTGCATTTGCGTGTATGATTAGCGCACGGTCGGGCCGGGGGCGTCACACTCTTCTTCCATAAGATTGTCTTCATCCAGGTCTGGCCAAATTAACAAGCCAGGGACAAGCCAGTGAGTACGTTGGAATGTACTCGCAAACATTATGAACAAAAGATATACCGAATGCAATAGAGTGCATATGATCAAGATGGACTAGTTTATATGCATATGCTGACTGAAATTTAGGCATGGCATGATAAATATCAATACGGTGTGGGTGGCTGAATATATGTATATATATCATTTTAGTAATAAGTCAGGAATTATAAAATGGAACATCGGGCGTTAGGCCGCCCAAGGATTCCAAGAAAATAAAACGGAACATCGGGCGTTAGACCGCCCGAGGATTTCCAAGATAAATGCCAAACGGGTGTCTGAATGCCAGTCCTCGAGAGGTGCTACTTGTAGCTTGAGTTGGTATTTCCCCGAAGAAGAAGGGATGATGCAGCACAGTAGAGATAAGTATTTCCCTCAGTTATGAAACCAAGGTTATTGAACCAGTAGGAGAATCACGCAACACCTCGTTAATAGCACCTGTACACAAACAACAAATCCTTGCACCCAACGCAAACGAGGGGTTGTCAATCCCTCGGCGGTCAATTGCAAGATTAAATTGTATGTGATAGATAGATAGATTGAAACAAAAATACAAAATAAAATAAATAAAAGAAAATGGCAGCAATATTTTTAGGGTTTTAGTAATATGATTTAGATAAACCCGGGGGCCATAGGTTTCACTAGAGGCTTCTCTCGAGAAAATAGCATACGGTGGGTAGACAAATTACTGTTGGGCAATTGATAGAAAAGCAAATAATCATGACGATATCCAAGGCAATGATCATGTATATAGGCATCACGTCCAACATAAGTAGGCCGACTCCTGCCTGCATCTACTACTATTAATCCACACATCGAACGCTATCCAGCATGCATCTAGTGTATTAAGTCCATAAGAACGGAGTAACGCCATAAGAACGATGACATGATGTAGACAAGATAAACTCACGTATGAATAAACCCCATCTTTTTACCCTTAATAGCAACGATACATATGTGTCATGTCCTTTTCTGTCACTGGGATTGAGCACCGCAAGATCGAACCCATTACAAAGCACCTCTTCCCATGGCAAGATAAATCAATCTAGTTGGCCAAACCAAATCAATAGATCGGAGAAGAAATACGAGGCTATAATAATCATGCATAAAAGAGTGCAGCAAAGACTCAAACATATTCATGGATAATCTGATCATAAACTCACAATTCATCGGGTCCCAACAAACACACCGCAAAAAGTGATTACATCGGATAGAACTCCAAGAACATCGAGGAGAACATTGTATTGAAGATCAAAAAGAGAGAAGAAGCCATCTAGCTACTGCCTATGGACCCGAAGGTCTGTGGTAACCTACTCACGCATCATCGGAAGGGCAGCAAGGTTGATGTAGAACCCCTCCGTGATCGATTCCCCCTCCGGCAGATTAGCGGAGAAGGACCCCAGATGGGATCTCTCTGGAACAGAAACTTGCGGCGGCGAAAAAAGTATTTCGTTGACTCCCCTGAGGGTTTCTGATTTTTTCTGAATTTATAGTGGTGGAAGTAGGTCAAACGGAGCTGAGGGTGGGCCCACGAGGCACCAGGGCGCGCCTGCCCCCCCAGGCGCGCCCTAGTGGCTCGTGGCCACCTCCTCTGGTGTCTGGTCTTTTCCCGAAGCTTGTAGTGTTTATCTTGGCCAATAAAAAATCTCCAAAAAGTTTCGTGGCATTTGGACTTCATTTGGTATTGATTTTCTATAAAACAAAAACAGGACAGAAAACAACAACTGGCACTGGGCACTAGGTTAATAGGTTAGTCTCCAAAAATGATATATAATTGCTGTAAATGCATATAAAAACATCCAAGATTGATAATATAACAGCATGGAACAATAAAAAATTATAGATACGTTGGAGACGTATCAGCATCCCCAAGCTTAATTCCTGCTCGTCCTCGAGTAGGTAAATGATAAAAACAGAATTTTTGATGTGGAATGCTGCCTAACATATTCATCACATATTCTTTTCTTTTATAGCATGGACATTGGACTTGAATGATTCGAAGCAATAGTCTATAGTTTGACATGAAGATATAAATACTCAAGCATGCTAGCAAGCAACCATGTCTTTCAAAATATCAACGCTAAAGAAAGTTATCCCTAGCCCATTATGCTCAATCATTGATCCATTCATGAAACACACTCAAATATTAGCTACATCCAATGCACAAGTATGACAATAGTGCTCTCTAGTTGGTGCTTTTGTAAGAGAAGATGGAGACTCAAGTAAAAATAAAAATTGCATAAAAGTAAATAGATAGGCCCTTCGCAGAGGGAAGCAGAGATTTGTCAAATGTGCCAGAGCTCAAAGCTGAAATTAAAGAGATAAAAAATATATTTTGAGAGGCATGCTTTTCCTGTCAATGAAAACGACAGAGAATTCCCAATATTTTGCATGCTAGACACATCATAGGCGGTTCCCAAACAGAAAGTAAAGTTTATTTCCTTTCCACCATTCTTTCACAATCCATGGCTAGCCGTATCCATGGGTACCCTCCATACCAACACTTTCCAAAGAATTTTGTTGTTATTAATTTCGATTTCATTGTGGTACTGGGCATCCCTATTACCAGCCACTCTCTTGTGCAATGACAAGTGAATAAACACTCATCATGAGAATAACACACCTAGCATGGAAAATAATTGCCACCCCCTGCCGCTTCATGAGCGGTACGGGCACACAAAACATAAAAATTATTTTGAAAATTAGAGTTGGCACACGCAAATTTACTTGGAACGGCATTGAAATACCGCATATAGGTAGATATAGTGGACTCATTTGGCACAACTTGGGTTTAAGGATTTTGGATGCACAAGCAGTATTTCCACTTAGTACAAATGAAGGCTAGCAAATAGATTGAGAAGCAACCAACCAAAAAATGAAAACGGTCATAAACATGCATTGAACATAACTAACACCGAATAATGCACCATAAGTAGGATATAATTTCATTGCATAACTATTGACTTAACGTGCAAGCATAGGGAATCACAAACCTTAACACTAATATTCTTACTAAATCACAATTACTCACTAACATGACTCACATATTATTATTTCCATATCGCAAAACTATTGCAAGGAATCACACTCATCTTATCCAATGATCTATATGAAAGTTTTTATTTATATCCCTCTTGAATATTCATCACTTTGGGACCAACTTCATATCTTGTGTAAATTACCGTTACTATTATCAACTCTCAAAAAGATTTAAGTGAAGCATGAGAGTGCAAATATTTCTTAAATTTTTTAATCTTATCAATTCTCAAAATAATTTAAGTGAAGCAAGAGAATTCATTTCTTCAAAATTTTAATCTTGTCAATTCTCAAAATAATATAAGTGAAGCATGAGAATTCATTTCTTCAAAATTTTAATCAACTCTCAAAATAATATAAGTGAAGCATGAGAGTTTATTTCTTCAAAATATAGCCACAACCGTGCTAAAAAAGATTTAAGTGAAGCACTAGAGCAACGGCCTAGCTCAAAAAATTTAAGTGAAGCACTAGAGCAACTGCCTAGCTCAAAAAATTTAAGTGAAGCACATAGAGTATTCTACCAAATGATGATAAACGTGTGGCTCTCTCAAGATAGGTGTGTTCAGCAAAGATGATTGTGACAGACTAAAAAGCCAACAAAGCAAATAATCATATAATACAAGATGCTCCAAGCAAAACACATATCATGTGACGAATAAAAATATATCTCCAAGTAAAATTACCGATGGTTGGTAGAAGAAAGAGGGGATGCCTTTCGGGGCATCCCCAAGCTTAGACGCTTGAGTCTTTATAGAATATTACCTTGGGGTGCCTCGGGCATCCCCAAGCTTAGGCTTTTACTACTCCTTATTCCTTCATCCATCGTGATCTCACCCAAAACTTGAAAACTTCAATCACACAAAACTCAACAAAACCCTCGTGAGATCCGTTAGTATAACAAAATAAATCACTACTCTAAGTACTGTTGCAAACCCATTCATATTTTATTTTTTCATTATACCTACTGTACTCTAACTTCACCATGGCTTATACCCCCCGATACAATCCATAGATTCATCAAAACAAGCAAGTAGTGCATTAAAAACAGAATCTGTCAAAAACAGAACAGTCTGTACTAATCTATTTAAAAGCCATACTTCTGTAACTCCAAAAATTCTGAAAAATTAGGAAAACGTGGGAAATTCATATACCAATACTTTGTAAAAATTTCAGATTTTTTTGATGCTCCAGTACAGAAACAAAATTCGGGCACTGGACGCAAAACTTTCTGTTTTCCAAACAGCATCAATTATACTATCTTTCAAATCATCCTAAAGACTTTACTTGGCACAAACATTAATTAAAAACACAAAACACAATCATACCAGTAGCATAATTGTGAAAACACACAATAACAGTAACAAAAGGTAAAAATTTATTTTATTCATTGGGTTGCCTCCCAACAAGCTCTTTCTTATAGCCATTAAGATAGGCTGGAGATTTAAATGATGCTCACATGAAAGATAAGAGTTGAAACACAAAGAGCACATCATAATTCATGTGATAAACACATTTAAGTCTAACATACTTCCTATGCTTAGGCATTTTATAAGAGAACAAATTATCAAGACAAGGATAACCTAGCATATGCAAGGAAGGAGAAAGAAACAATAGCAATCTCAACATGAAGAGAGGTAATTTAGTAACATGAAAATTTCTACAACCATATTTTCCTCTCTCATAATAATTACATGTAGGATCATATTAAAATTCAACTATATAGCTATCATATAAAATTCTCTCTCCATGATCCACATGCATAAAATTCTTATAGTCTTCCAAAATAGTGGGATTAATATCAACTAAAGGCATGACCTCTCCAAACCCACTTTCAAATATTATTGCAAGCATTATGATCAGTAGCATATTCATCATGAGGCTTAAATAAATTTTCAAGATCATAAGAAGCATTATCACCCCAATCATGATCATTGCAATAAGTAGTGGATATAACAAAATTATCATCCCCAAGCTCGTAGTTTTGCATATTATTAGCACAATTGACATTAATTGAATTTATAATAACATTATTGCAATCATGCTTTTAATTGAAGGAGCTATCATGAATCACTTTATAAATTTCTTCTTTCAGCACTTCATCACAATTTTCAGGTTCATGATTTTCAAGCAAAACTTCATAGAGGAAATCAAATGCACTCAACTCACTAGCAATTGGTTCAACATAATTGGGTCTTTTGAAAAGATTAGCAAGTGGATGAGGATCCATATCAATAGATTTCTAGCAAGCGAAGATGCAAGCAAATAGAAGGCACATGGCACACAAGCAAAGATAGCAAACAAGCAAAAAGGCAAATGGAAAATATTTTTGTATTTTTGTAAAAACGTTTTAGAAGTGGGGGAGATGAAAACGAGAGGCAAATGGCAAATAAAATAAATGCAAGGAGATGAGAGTTTATGCAAAGGTACTTGATAGATGTTGATGATGTCTCCCCAGCAACGGCGCCAGAAATTCTTCCTGCTACTTGTAGCTTGCGTTGGTATTTCCCCGAAGAGGAAGGGATGATGCAGCACAATAGAGATAAGTATTTCCCTCAGTTATGAAACCAAGGTTATCAAACCAGTAGGAGAATCACGCAACACCTCGTTAGCAGCACCCGCACACAAACAACAAATCCTTGCACCCAACGCAAACGAGGGGTTGTCAATCCCTCGGCGGTCAATTGCAAGATTAAATTGCATGTGATAGATAGATAGATTGAAATAAAAATACAAAATAAAATAAATAAAAGAAAATGGCAGCAATATTTTTAGGGTTTTAGTAATATGATTTAGATAGACCCGGGGGCCATAGGTTTCACTAGAGGCTTCTCTCGAGAAAATAGCATACGGTGGGTAGACAAATTACTGTTGGGCAATTGATAGAAAAGCAAATAATCATGATGATATCCAAGGCAATGATCATGTATATAGGCATCACCTCCAACATAAGTAGACCAACTCCTGCCTGCATCTACTACTATTACTCCACACATCGACCGCTATCCAGCATGCATCTAATGTATTAAGTCCATAAGAACGGAGTAACGCCATAAGAACGATGACATGATGTAGACAAGATAAACTCATGTATGAATAAACCCCATCTTTTTACCCATAATAGCAACGATACATACGTGTCATGTCCCTTTCTGTCACTGGGATTGAGCACCGCAAGATCGAACGCATTACAAAGCACCTCTTCCCATGGCAAGATAAATCAATCTAGTTGGCCAAACCAAATCAATAGATCAGAGAAGAAATACGAGGCTATAATAATCATGCATAAAAGAGTGCAGCAAAGACTCAAATATATTCATGGATAATCTGATCATAAACTCACAATTCATCGGATCCCAACAAACACACCGCAAAAAGTGATTACATCGGATAGAACTCCAAGAACATCGAGGAGAACATTGTATTGAATATCAAAATAAGAGAAGAAGCCATCTAGCTACTGCCTATGGACCCGAAGGTCTGTGGTAAACTACTCACGCATCATCGGAAGGGCAGCAAGGTTGATGTAGAACCCCTCCGTGATTGATTCCCCCTCCGGTAGATTACCAGAGAAGTACCCCAGATGGGATCTCTCTGGAACAGAAACTTGTGGCAGCGGAAAAAGTATTTCGTGGACTCCCCTGAGGGTTTCTGATTTTTTCTGAATTTATAGTGGTGGAATTAGGTCAACCGGAGCTGAGGTGGGCCCACGAGGCACCAGGGCGCGTCTGCCCCCCCCCCCCAGGCGCGCCCTGGTGGCTCGTGGCCACCTCCTCTGGCGTTTGGTATTCTCCCGAATCTTCTAGTGTTTATCTTGGCCAATAAAAAATCTCCAAAAAGTTTCGTGGCATTTGGACTTCGTTTGGGATTGATTTTCTGTAAAACAAAAACAGGACAGAAAACAGCAACTGGCATTGGGCACAAGGTTAATTGGTTAGTCTCCAAAAATGATATATAATTGCTGTAAATGCATATAAAAACACCCAAGATTGATAATATAACAGCATGGAACAATCAAAAATTATAGATACATTGGAGACGTATCAAGAGGTCTTGAAAAGAAATGCCAAACAGGTATCTGAATGCGATGCCTCGAGATGTCTTGAAAAGAAATGCCAAACGGGTGTCTGAATGCGACGCCTCGAGAGGTCTTGAAAAGAAATGAGTATCTAGGTGGCACAACCATCCCAAGAGATACTGAAAAGAAATGGGTATCCAGGTAGCACATCCATCCCAAGAGATACTGAAAAGAAATGAGTATCCAGGTGGCACAACCATCCCAAGAGATACTCAAGGTTACATATAAGAGAAAAGGTTAGTCCACAGTGATATTCATGTTATCAATAATATTCATGATAGCATCAGTAGTGACAATAATCATTCATTAAAAGTGGATCATGATCAGTTATATTATTTCCTCCGAAGACCGACACTGGGACCGACACTTGACCCTTCCCAGCTAACGTCCTTGACCGTGGACACGGCTATTCGAATAGGTTTAACTCTGCAGAGGTTGTACTCTTTACCTGTAACACCCCGATTTTTGGCCTTTTCTTTTTCTTTTGGATTTCTTCGAATTTTTAGTTGGAGTTCCTTTTTCCGTGGCTATGTGGTCTTGAAACCTGGGGAGATCATCTCTTCTTCCTCTCCCAAGTGGCTTGTCACCCTCAACTCCATCTCAAGACCATGTCATTTCCATCTTAGCCCAACCCCAATATTTATTTAATGGGAATATTCCTTTTTCTATTAAAGGAATAACCCAGTTTGCTCTAGGTTGTGAAGCAACCTATATTTCTGTCTGCCACAAAATTCTCATAAATTCTTTGGATCATATCTTCCACAAATATGTCAAAATCCATCCTTTCCTAGTTCAAAAATAATTCAGGAATATTCATTTCCTATTCTGTCCAGTATAGCACTTTGTGAAGGAAGTGCTATTTATCTTTTCTTGATTGCCCTCAAAATTTTTGTGCACTCTCTCTTATCCAGATAATTGCCACATGACAAAATTCAACTCCATTTGCCTAGTAAATCTTCCTCAGCAAATTTCCAAAGTTTCTGTCCAGAGAGAAGCTTTGTGAAGAAAGTCCTAGCTAGGCCTATCCAAATGAGTTGAAAGTTTGGTAGATCATTTATATGGTCAAATAATTACTCTCCACCGAATTTCATCTCCATACAACAATCTATGTGAGCACACCTTCAAATCTTGGTTTCTGGTCACAATTTCAGTTTGTGAAGCAACTACATTTTATATTACTTCATAAAATCTGAAATTAATCCAGGACCTAAAAATCCCTATATAATTTGAGAATACCAAAATTCACATCATTTTGCCAAGCCATTTTCTCCAGAAAATTCCTCCAAGTTTCTGTCCAGAGGAAAGCATTGTGAAGGAAGTACCATTTTGGTGTATCCAAGTGGTATGAAATTTTTGCAGTGCCTTCATATGACAAAATCATCATCCTCTACCAATTTTAAGCCCAATACAATCATCCATGTCAGTGGTACTTCATGATCTAGTTGCTGGACCAGTTTGTGCAGTTGTGAAGCAACTATGTTAAATCCTGGTCCAAATCATTTCATATTTCACAGGATGGTAGTCCTTCCCACCCTAAACCGCTGTGACATCCTGGTTAGCTCTTATCTCATCTCATTTGACCACAACTTCATGAGCAAGTTGGCTACAGCAAACTTTCTCTGAGCTATCCAATCAACCCACAGCTCCTTTTGTTGATCCATCACCTCAGGAGGGTCCCAGGATGCATGGACTACGCGGTAGACAACTTTTGCCAGGCATACGTGCCCTCCTCTCACCATTGCATGCGGTGACCACGCCGTTGGCATGCGTTTGGCGCGCTCTGCGCGTCCGCTAGCTTCGGGCACCTCTCTCCCTGCCGTTTCCGCGCGTCCCAGCATGTTCCAGAGCACCACCGTAGCCACGCGCTCGCTCCCCAGCCCTGGCCCTCTCCTCCTTCGCCCTACTCGCGCCACGATAGCCACGGCCGCGTGCACACAATGGCCGAGTGGCCGACCGGATTTCGCCCCGCCCGCGTCTGCCCTCCTCTGGCGCTCCACAACCCCTCTCTCGTCGCCATCAGCCTCTCCACGCGTGCGCACGCGTACGCGATCGCGCAAGAGCATCAACTCCGCGCTCCCGTCGGCGTCCGGCCACGGCATCTTCACCACGGCTATATAAGCCACCCCGAGCTTCTCCTCTCCTCACCACCGGCCTCCTCTCCCTCCCAGCTCTCTCCCCGACCTCTAAATCGAGCCACTGGAGCTCTCCTCGCCTCGCATTGCCGCCATGGCCGCCACTGTCCTCCTCCTAAATTCGAGCAACGCGGCGCCTCCCTCTCCCTTCTATCACCACCAGAGGAACCCCGCGAGCCCCTGGAGCTTCCCCCACCTCTTCCCCTCCTCCTCCAATACCCGTAGCGCCGTGCCCGAACTCAACCGTGGCCGCCGTCTGCCATGGCCAAGGGTGCACGCGCTCCCGCCCTCCCCGAGCTCTGCCTCCTACCTGGTTGGATGCGCCGCGTCGAGCCGGTCTCGCTGGTAGGCCGGGCGCCACCGGAGACGGCCTGAAGCGCCGGCGGTCATCGCCGGATTCCGCCCCTGCCTCGGCCAGACGCGGGCGCGAGGTAGAGGACGACCCCCCTCCAGCTGGCCAGTGTGGGCCCCACGGCCCCACCTATCATTCACAGAAACCCTGGGCCCGTGTGTTTTTAAGTGGAAATGTATTTTCCTGGAATACGCTTTCCAATTCTGAAAGCGCACTCGGGACAGCTTCGGGGTCAAATGCGCTTTCCCCATTCGAAAGCGTATTTCCTAAAGTACGCTTTCTATTTTTTCAGCCACCGGCCGAAATGGTTATATTGTGAATGTTCACTGGTTAAGAGCAGAAATGAATAAGTTTTATTTGATTTCTGCCTAACGAATGAACGACCACAACTTTTTAACCGTGACTTCGAATCAGGTGATTCCAAAGCCCACGATCTCAGTTCGTCGAGCCCGTTCAGTTGACATCATTTTCACCATGTTGTAGCATTCTAAAAATGACCATTTTGCCCCTGCCCTCTATTCAGCTCCGCCGAGAGAGAACTGTTTCCGGCAAAATTTTCTGCGAGCCTCTCGCACTCCTTTCCAGTGAATCCTTCATCCCCAGGCAGGTCACAATAGCCACTTGCATGATGGCATTGCAATAGCCATGGTTTCCAGTTGAATATTTAATAATTGTTTGCTCGTTTAATTATTTTGTGAATGCTATGTATATGCTTGTGAATCCATGTCTATGCTTATGCCATGTTCATTTTCATCTAGTAAGTGAAATGATTATTTGCTAGTATTATTATTATCATGTTAGTTCTCGGATTTATTTTCCGATGCTAGTGATAACGATATGCTCATTTCAATAGTTAGGGTTTGTTATGAAATTACTTGTTATATTCATGATCATCGTTATGCTATGCTCATTTGCATCCCGTAGAATAAATGATTTATCATCGTTCATGTTAAATGGTTATGTTGCCCTTCCATGGTTACATTGATATCATGCTCATATGCATTGTTATTTCATTATGTTGTTATGACTCAGCTCATCACCATTCAAGTTGAACCTGACATTAATCGAACTTGAACAAATCTGTTGGCTGAGTCATGGTGCCACCGAATCGAGCTCACCAGTGCAGCCACACTTGCCTGGATGGGGAGGCCCTAATTCGGTCTATTGTCATGCCTCTCGCCAGTGCCTCCAACTAGGGAAGGTTATGCGTGCGCGCTGCCCTGATCAGGTAGGCGGCCATAAGCCTTGTGTGCCCAGGTTGGTATTGAGCTCATGTCCCCATTTGGGACGATGTTTTTGTTTGGCCACGACGGTGACAGCCACAAAGGTGGCGGATGTCACGAGTTGACATCGGGGACACCCAGGACATAGCCCAAAGGGGAGTTTGTCGGAGTGGTCGGAGAGTGTCATGCAATAGATTGGTTTTGTCGGAATATCGTTGGTCCACCCGAATGGGAGCACGAGGCCATGAGTTCTATGGTGTGGGTACAGTGTACTAACCTCTACAGAGTGTATAATCTATCGATAGCCGCGTCCTCGGTCATGGACATAGTTCGTAGTAGGTCACACTATGGGTCAACAGAAATAATAATCTGGATAATTAACAACCCCGGTTCCCTAAGGAAAGAAGTTGGTTGATCTTTATGTGGTCGTGCGATGATCACAGGTAGAGATCAAGCTCCGTGTGGTCATGTGATGATCACGATGGTTTAGTTGATACCGAGCTTGGTTGGTCCTGAGGTGATCGTGTGATGATCACGATGGTAAGTTTGGTACATATGGTGTTTATGAGATAACTTCCGAAAAGAGTAAGTTGGTCCAAGGGACCTTAAACGTCGACCCCCCTGGCATGCTAGTGCTAGTATCATCATGTTCATATCATGAATTATATGTACCTGCCATGCTCATGTTCTTCTAGTAGTATTGTGTTCATCTTTGATAATTAACCTGTAAATGCCATGCTGTTGTTGTCTTGATTGCTGTGAGCTTGCGAGTACATTCAAAGTACTCACCTGGCGTGTCATGCCAGATTGCAGGTGATGCTGTGATTGATTGTTTGTCGATCCCAAGGTTGCGCTCTAGGATGCGTCCCAGCCAGAGTCCCTGTGGAGTGGAGTTCATCATCGTCATTGTTGTTCCGCTGCTAGAATTTATTCCGCTTCGAGATGTTCCGCTGCTAGCATAGAACTACCTTAGCAGGCGAAGTGTCGCCGTGCCCCTGTAACCTTTGTAATATCGCACCCTTGTACCCTGATTATTTGTATTAAAGTGCTGATTTGTTCTATGCCAAGCAGTGCCGTATTCCAGAAGACTTGATCTCTAGGCTGGAATACTGGGTGTTCCGGTCTCTCTGAGCCGAGGTGCCACATTACCCACATGTATAGGATTTCTCTAGCCAACCCCGAGACGTTGACTAATTCCGATTATGGTCTTTGGGTTGAAAACACACCTGACCAGCACACACCAGATTAACTTTCCTGATGCCAGGAATCACCCAAAGCATCGTTCAAGAAAACTCTAAGACGGGGAGACCACCGTCTCGAATAGCATGGGATCACAATTTATAACGCACGGAATACAAGGGGTGCCCCCCTCTCGGCCCAGCCGGATACACCCATGCCCCTGACCCGATGACTGGCATTAGTCCATGGCCATGGAACCCTCATCACGGCCCCTCTATGTGGTGTGTACTTGGAAAGGGGTTAGCAACTTACTAAGCCGTACTCCCCTTGCGGGAACACAAGTGGTAGCACTACTTTTAGCTAGGCCTGACGGAACAAGATTCGATCTAGGTCGACTCAGGAGGTTTTATTATCATGACCGGCATGCTTCACATGCCACAGTGACACCAGCGTGCCATGACGGGATTCGTGCTAACCGGCACGACATGGACAGGGGGTATACCCATGGTTTCTCACAACTTCATCCAAGTTAGAATGGTTCTTAAATGTATGCAAGAAATGCACAAAAGAGATATGACCATGCAGGCACTTGCTATACACTACATATCCGGTGATCATTTATGCAACCATTTATGCAAACACCATATCCCAAGTTCAAAAATGCTTGCCTTGATCAAAGTAGGCAGAAGGTGATCCCTCAAAATTTTCGGCAAAGTTTCCCTCCTCGTTTTCTATAAAATAAGAATTAAAAATTCAATCAAATTTTTTGTGACAGCACAAAAAGTTGTCTCAAATTCTTTTTAAATAAATACTAAAAAAATAGAGTGAAAAAGAAAATTTTCAGACAAAGAATCAGGTGAAAATGATTTGTGGTTAAAAAGTTATAATGGTTTTAAAACCAGGGACCTTTCTACAAATAAATTTTTTGCCAGTGGGTCCCTGAGTGGTAAAACAGAAAGGACCTCGGGCGAGAGTATGCTTTTCAGTTTAGAAGGCGTATTGAGGCAGAAGACGCTTTCGAAATAAACAGAAAAGAATAACACACTAACGGGTGGGCCCCACCCGTCAGGTTTGAATTTTGAACGCGCCTCACGCGCGAGTACAGTGAGGATGCGGTGGTCACCGGCGGCGATCGCCGGCATTTCAGGAGACGACGATGGTATGGGTGTGCTCGGGGAAGTGCTCCGTGTCGATGGGTGGTGGTGGTGGTCGCCGACGGGCACCGTGGCGACGGCAGTGTCAACTCCGCCGGATGGTGGCGTCGGGTGGTGGTGGATCTCGTCAGAGAGAGCTCCGGACGTCAAATTGACGCGCAGGATGGATGAGGTGGTGCACCAGGAGCCTACTGATGGAATTTGAGAGGTGGAGATGGACGAATAGCGTCGTGGTGTTCTCGGTGAAGAAGGCTTCCCTGAGGTCGTCCGACTCCTCTGGGTGGCGATTGGGGATGAGTGGAGGTGTGGTGAGTGCAGAACAGAGCTCGGGGGCCCCTTTTATAGGCGAGGCGGAGATGACCGGAGCGAGGTGGATCACGGCGGAGTGATTCCGGCCGGTGGAGGTAGCTAGCGATGGTTGGCTTGGTCGGTGATCATTAGTGCGGTAGGTGGAGGCTTCTCGAAGTGCCAGTGCGATGGTCCTCGAGCTCTATCCACTTATCCCGACGCTGGGCTCCCGTACGGCCATGGCGGGCGACGAGCAGCTCCGGCGACTGACAGGCGGGAGCGGGCGGCTTGGACGGTGTGTGGGAGATGCGGAGAAGGTGCCGCGTGGAGGGGAGGTAGGAGGGAGCGGTGAGGAGGAGTGATGGTGGCTGGTGGCTGAGCTGATCCTCTCGGTCGCCGTGGCCGAGAGCACCGGCCGTTGCACCGGCTCGCCACCGACCCGTCGTCGATGACAGGTTGGCGAGAGGGGTCTACAGCGAGGCATTGATGGCCAGGAGCAATGTTGATGAGGGAGAGCAGGAGTGAAGTGCACTGCACGGCATCGATGATCCAATTCTCTGAACTTTCTGAATTTTCTGAATTTTTTGACAGTAGTGAACAGTGCACAGAAGGTGTTCGATGAAATGATAGATGGCCCTGGGCATTTTTGGAATTTCGAATTTTTTTTGTGGTGAGGTATTGATGCATAACAAAGGTGCTGGCAAAGTTTCAGAATTTTTGGAGTAGTTTAGATTAGGTTTTGAGCAAGGAGATTGAATCTAGTCCAAATTTCAGTTGAATGAAATTTGAAAATTTTGAACTGTGGAATAGAATATTTTTGGGGAAATGGAGTGTGGGTACTGTCATGTAGCTGGGGTAATTTTTGTGGGTGCAGAAGAGCTAAGGAATTTATAGTTCCTTTGTAAATCAGGGGGACTAGGAATATATGAAATTCTAGTTTTGGAATTTGCCAAATATGATAAATAATATTTTTGTGGAGAGGAGAAGTATTGGTTACTGTCCTAGGGCGAGAGGATAGCTTGGATAATTTGAAAATGATAGAAGAATTTTTTTTGAGAATTTCTAAGTGTTTGAAAAAGATGAAATGAGCCATTTCTTTGAAATAATTGATTATTCAAAAAGTTTTCTAAAAGAAAAGATTTTTGATCCTATAAAATATTTACTCAAGTAAGAAACCATTAAATCAGAAACCATTTTAAAATTTTAGAAACCAAATTGAAAACTTTAAAAAAATGGCTTTACAAACAAAACAAAAGGAGAAATAGAGCCATAGTAATCCAAAGTATTTTATTTTAAAGAAAATATTTTGAAACTCAAAAGAAAATATTTTTTGGGTGTTACACACTAGTGCGGAGTCGTGTGATATTAATGCTGCTTTGCTTAATCTTGTTATGAAAGAACAATTTTCTGGTAGTCCTAATGATGATGTTGCATCCCATCTTAATACTTTCGTAGAACTTTGTGATATGCAAAAGAAGAAAGATGTGGATAATGATATTGTCAAATTGAAATTATTTTTGTTCTCACAACGAGATCGTGCTAAAACTTGGTTTTCATCCTTGCCTCAAAATAGTATTGATTCTTGGGATAAGTGTAAGGCTGCTTTTATTGCCAAATATTTTCCTTCCGCTAAGATTATTTCTCTTAGAAATCATATTATGAATTTTAAGCAACTTGAGCATGAACATGTTGCACAATCTTGGGAGAGAATGAAATTAATGATAAGAAATTGCCCCACTCATGGTTTAAGCTTATGGATGATCATATAATTTTTTTATGCTGGACTAAACTTTGTTTCTAGAAATCTTCTAGACTCTGCTGCAGGTGGTACTTTTATGGAAATTACATTTGGAGAATCTACAAAACTACCTTGATAATATTATGGCAAATTATTCTCAATGGCACACCGAAAGAACTCCAACCGGTAAGAAGGTAAATTCTGTCGAAGAAATTAATACTTTGAGTGATAAGTTGGATGCCCTTATGAAATTGGTTGCTAGTAAAAGTGCTCATGTTGATCCTAATGATGTGCCATTATCTACTTTGATTGAGCAAAATAATGATGCTATTGATGTGAATTTTATCTCTAGAAATAATTTCAACAACAATGCTTATAGGGGTAATTTCAATCCTAGACCGTTTCCCGGAAATTCCTCTATAAATTATGGTAATTCATAAAATAATAATAGGATACCCTCTGATCTTGAAAGTAATATTAAAGAATTTATAAATTCTCAAAAGATTTTCAATGCTATGGTAGAAGAAAAATTAAATAAAGTTGACGATATGTCTAGGAACATGGATAGAATTGCTCATGAAGTTGAAACTCTTAAAATTAAAATTTTGCCACCCAAGCATGATATAAATGAGACTATTAAAGCTATCTATGTCTCCATAATTGAAAGTAAAGAAAGAACCGCTAGGTTGGGGGCTAAGCGAGAATTTTTAGAAAAAGCCATTCCACCCGGTTTTTACCATAGTAATGATGAAGATATTAAAATGATTGGCATCTAACCTATTGAATCTTTATTTAGAAATATAAAACTTGATGAAAAAGGGACTGAAGATAAGTCAACTTTAGCTAGAAGGCGTCCCAATTATTTGGAGGGTGAAGATCTTAATGATAAAAATGATAAAAGTGGGTTTGGAGAGGTCAAAACTTTAAATAGTTGTGCCCACTACTTTGGATTACAAGGACTTTAATTATGATAACTAGTCATCAACCCGTGTAGCTGCACGGGCTAGATATTTCTTTATTTTTACCACTATTGTATAAATAATAAGTATACCATTATACATTCATGTAGATACAATTTATAGACATTAAACTGTAAATATGAAGCATGCACGTTAGTGTTTTTACTTAATATTGTTTGAAGTATCCAAATTTCCATTAGTTTTTTCAAGGAGGTAAATGAAAGTTAACCTTTAAATATGTAATATTACAATTTTATGCAAAAAACTGATATGCTAAGAATTGTAAATTTATTTATGCTTTATATGAGTCAGGCGATTTTTAATCCAATCCAAGAATGTTTAAGTCAAACTATTTGGTTTAAATTAAAGGGATCATAGAATCGTCATGATGACTACCCCTTCAGATTTTTTTTGCCTAAGGGAAATTTGGAAATTTAAGTATCCTGTTTTATCTCCTTTATTAGCTTTGTAAGCATTCCATGACTTGTCCAACAAAGGAACCAAACGTAATGGATAGCAAACTAATTATATTTTATTCTTCAATCAAACTGAAATTTCAAATGCTCTACAACATTGAAATTATATGACTCAAATACATGGAGAGTCAAAAAATGGAAGAAAAAATATATATTTCACCAGAATTATGTTTACTTGTCCAATATTCTTATCAGCCAACTATCCAGTTAAAGAACTCCAATTCTTTCTCAATCTTATGTTGCTCATCAAATTAGACCGTGGAAGGAAAAGAGTAAAATAATAGGAATATAATCAATAAAATATATTGCATAGGAAAAAAGCTAGTTGAATGCAGACTACACTACAAACTTTGGTGAAAAGGGCCAACCTCATTATATATTATGATTTTTGCAATAGATAACTTGTTTTATCAAGAAATTTTAATTCATTGGAGAGATTCCATTGGATGGCTAAGTGTAACTAAGAACTCATCCATCTAAAAGTCTAATGATTGTTATAAAGGTATTGTACATTAGAAGGCAAACATATATAGACCTCATATAATAGTTGAACTAAATGGCAGGCGGTATAATTGCCAACAAATAAAGATGACTATAATATTGGTAGAAAAGTGAATAACCATGATAACTTCAAGGACAGAAAAACAGATAACGTAATATGACATAGAGACATTATGAATAGAACAATGAAATTCGACATCGACCTGAATCGATGTATTACACAGAGCGTACAGCTCAATTTATTGACACAACACATGTGTAATGCAAACATAGTCATTGTATCATCATATAAAAAAATGAGATTAATAATTTCAAAATTCCTATCTGAATTCTATTTTCATTGCCGTCAGTGCATCGCCCACCAGGGTTTCATGAACTCTGCTACCTTATCATCACCTCTATCCATTTATGCCATCTGCACCTTTAAATTTCACTCACATAATGATCATTGATGTGAATCAATCAGCATGGATCCAATAGAAATTGGTTATACATCTTCCGATCCAGCAAAGCAGAATTCACTTTAGAACGTAGAAGCATTCGTGTGTCATGATTTTATTATCATATTTTACGTCTCTACAAATCTTGTAGAGCTCAGGTGCCATGCATGTTCTCTAAAGTATATTGCAGATCTACTGAGATGTAGAAATAGAGAACTTTGAATGTTGTTTAGAGAGCAGGCAAACCACACTTCTGATACCTTGACAACCATGTGTAGCTCCAATCCAAAAATGACTATACAATGAAAACTTGGCAAAAATGGTACACATATTAAAGATCCTGAAATAGGTTGAGCCGAACTTGGTCTACAGAAGCAATCAACATCAAATTCTTACAAAGGCTTTCAATTATGAGAATCAAGACCAAATTAAGGTAAAGAGGAAATGATTTACCTGATTTAGAAGTGTGGCTCAGCCTTGCGATTGACAAATCTTAGGTCAAGTTACACATAGTTAATTAGACACTGTCGCGTTTCTTAAGGGACCAAGTTAAAAGGAACATGTCAAACTATTACATTGTAGGAAGGTGCCAGCTAAAGATTAGGAGATTGGGAGAGTAATATATTGTAGAAAATGGATTTGTTCCAAAGGAAGAAGAGGCGTCTTCCAATTCTATAATATACACTTTCTAGAGCTTTTGTAACCTGCAGAATCATTGGGACCATGAACAAACTATGCTTACTGATTCATGTGTGTCATATCAAAAATAGGTGTATTCAAAAGTGTCATCCGATTTAAACATATATGAAGTACCAAAAAAGATGTGCATGTAAAGATTGTTTATCTAGGACGTGTATATCTTCCTTAAATTTGCATGCTAACATGAGGTAACTACTCTGTAAAACAAATATATCACATCAAATACTGTAGGTTACATACAACAGGGGACAGGTTTGTGTGTCGAATCATACAACTATATACTAAGACAGGACATGCAAATGTCATTTTGGACTGGAGAATTATTTAGATGGATTGTTTCATCATGCCTAGATGGCTAGATAGAATCTTGAAGAGGGTGCAACTGACAGGAGTGGAGAAAAGAGTCACTGGTACTTACTCAATCTGTTGGATAAAAGCTCAGCCATGCAAGAATAGTGTGTGTACTACCATGGTCGGCTTGGGAATGTATGGACTTGGGGCCTCTAAATTCATCATGATAGAATTAGAGTTCCTAGATGCTGTGGCAAATGCTACCAATATTAGTTAAACATACATATGTACTTTTCCTCGCAAAAAAGCATATGTAATTTTAATATGAAGATAAACTAAAGTACTAAACAGTAGCAAACTTGAAGATTATATTTTTTTACTATGGCAAGTTCAAGTGTGTTCATCGCCGATTTGATATGCTGCAGAATGTATATTTTGTTGTTGAAAAAATACTGTATCTGTAATCAATTTCAGTGATTTTTTTGCGGGTAATTTCAGTGATTGTTCCAAGAGGAAACACACACATGCGAAATTGCAGATAGACACCATACGATCCAGGTGGACAACTAAGAGAATGTTGTACAACGATGAACTTATTTTCTGTAAAGCTAGTTGTATGTGCACAAATGGACTAAACTTCTTATTCAGGCAAACTGTCTAGTTAGAAAATGAGAAAATAATCATTGAAATATCCATAGGGCGTGTTCATTTGCAGATAGAAAACTATACATCCGACAATACACATGATTTCACACCTGTCCTTTGAATCTCTACTTAGATATTCAAAAGTTTGATATATTTCTGTGGTAGAGAGGAAAGAGAATTTGTGTCATTCCTACATGAGTACAGACTCGAGTTGAATCTGCAATAGGAGATTCCATTAGTAATGATACTTTGACTGTACAGTCAGTTGGAGGTTATTAAATCACACAAAGATGCGTATATATTATAATTAGTATACTATACGTAAAATGTAGTTCTGCCATATATCCCTGGTGGTAGGCACACAACTCTGCAGGAAATCTTCCTGATGCCAAACCACAATGGAAGTCCTAATTGTACTCAGTACGCACAACAAAGGTCATAAATATACTCATTTGGTGTGAAATTATGAAAATCGTGTAAGGAAACACTTTGGTAGATCATAGCTGCAGATAACTTAAAAACAAATGCAAGAGAATATACGTATAGTTACAACTTACAATTGTAAGTAGATCAAATAAGAATGTTTTCTTTTGTAGACGAAACATCATCAGCTAGACTACTTCTCCTGGTGCCTCCCGAGGTTATGAAGACTATCTAAGCTGACCCCCGTACACACCCCAGAGCACACAATCACAGCAAAACGAAAAAACCACATCAAGAACCCAAATTATAGTGATTCAACAATAGTTATCAAACCGATCGCACGAATTTCTATAATGAATTTGCTAGGTCTAACTTGCCTGTAGTTATGGCATGAATGACGGGCGACGAACTTGAATTCGAGCAGTGACGGTTGTGCGACCCTTGTTTCTTTATTTTTGGGAAAGAGGAAGACCACTGTGCCACCCGGCTGTGCCTACACTCGGCGGCCTCACCGCCCACTGCCGCAGCCTCAACTGCTTAGACGGCGATCGGTATGCCTCCTCCAGCGCTGAATCTTGGCTTTAGTAACCTGAAGAGAGATGTTGGACTACCATGAGGTTGTAGCTGAGAAGAATTAAAGGATGGAGAGTCAGGATTTGTGCGTACTTTTAGATCGATTGCAGTACATCATGGGGAGAAAAATAAGAAAGAGAAGTTTTAGGTAGAATGAATCCGGTCGAGAAGTACCTGTACCGATTCTACTGGGATTGGAGAGGAGCCTGTAGGTGGACGGCCGACGAAGCCGCCGACCGCCGATTTCGGATGCCTTGGTGGTGAGGAAGCAAGCCACCAGATTGGTGGTGGAGGGACACGCTGCTCGATCCTGGCGCTGACATAGCATCAAGGGAGCGAGGAGGCGACACCATTGAAGCGTCAACGGAGCGAGGAGGCGGCGCCGGTGAGTTGAAAGAGAGGATTCGTGGGAGATTGGGAGTGTCCCCATCTTCTACTCCACCAATCAGCTGTATGGATGAAGCAATACGTGTAGGTTTAGTTCTTTTTTTTAACACAGTTTAGTTCTTATTTTTAACACCGTGTAGGTTTAGTTCAAGTTTGTACTTTGTCACGTGGTACTAAAAAAAATCTTTGTCACGTGTATGTTGTTTGGTCTATTTTCTTCACCGTGAGAATAACATAAATCGTGGGGTTAAGATTTGATCAATTATATAGATCAACGGTGTAATTAATTTTAATGATGTGGATCAACATGGAGATTCATATGGTGCCTTCAATTAGTAAATAAGAGATTGCTCTTTAGTTGAATGTATTTCCTTGTTGCAATCCATGATTTATTCACCTAATGCCTATGAACAAAATAAAGCTTTTACTAAACACATTGTAGAAGCTATGATAAAAGCTCATGAAGAAAAGCTTAATTTGGAAATTTCAATACCTAGAAAATTACATGATAAATGGGAACCTACTATTAAAGTTAAAATTAAAGATTATGAGTGTAATCCTTTGTATGATCTAGGTGCTAGCGTCTCTACTATACCAAAATCTTGGTGTGATGTACTAGGTCTCACCTTAATTTACATCTAGCGGATTCCACTATTAAAAAACCATTGGGTAGAATAAATGATGTGCTTATTATTGCTAATAGGAATTATGTACCTGTGGATTTTATTGTGCTTGATAATGAATGCAATCCGCCTTGTCCTATAATACTTGGTAGACCTTTCCTACGAACCATAAGTGCTATTATTGATATGAAAGAAGGTAATATAAGATTTCAGTTTCCATTAAAGAAAGGGATGGAACACTTCCCTAGAAAGAGAATTAAGCCACCATATGCATATATTATGAGGGTCACCTATGGAATTAATTTGAAGGATGATAACACTTGAAACTATGCATTATGCCTAGCTAGGGGCATAAAACAATAGCGCTTGTTGGGAGACAACCCAATATTTATCTTAAATTTTTGCTTTGTTTTCTATTTTGTGTGTTTACACAATTGTAGCCTCTGTTATGATTGTGTTTTTATCTTTTAATTAGTTTTTGTGCCAAGTAATGCCTTTGAGATGATTTGGATGATAGTATAATTGATGTTGTTTGGAAAACAGAAAGTTTAGCGCCCAGTATTTGATTTTTTGTTCTGTACTAGAGTGTTAGAAAAATCTGAAATTTTTACACAGTGTTGGTATATGAATTTTTCTACGTTTTCCTAATTCTTAAGAATTTTTGGAGTTACCGAAGTATGGTTTTTAAATAGATATTTACAGACTATTCTGTTTTAGACAGATTCTGTTTTTTTGTTGCGTAGTTTGCTTATTTTCATGAATCTATGGATCGTATCGGGGGCTATGATTCATGGAGAAGTTGGAGTACAGTAGTGATATGCCTCCAACGTATCTATAATTTATGAAGTATTCATGCCATGTTTATTATAGTTTTGTATGATTTTGGTGCACTTCTATATGGCTTTTATATGATTTTTATGGACTAACATATTGACCTAGTGCCCAGTGCCAGTTGCTGTTTTCTGCTTGTTTTTGGTTTTACAGAAAATCCATATCAAATAAAGTACAAATGCAGCGAAACTTTTTGACGATTTTTTCTGGAAGGAAACAGACCCAGGAAGCTTCGGAGGAGCAGCAGAAGAGCCACAGGGGCCCCACGAGCCACCTGGGCGCGCTTGTCCCCCAGGCGCATCCTGGTGCCTCGTGGGCCCCCTGTGGCACCTCTTTGCGTGATCCCAACGCTGAAAAATCATATATATATATATATATATATATATATATTCAGAAACCCCCGAAAGTTAACCTAGATGAGTTTTTACGCCGCCGCAAGCCTCTGTACCAAGGAGATCCCATCTGCAGCCCTTTTCCGGCACCCTGCCGGAGGGGGAATCTTCACCGGAGGCCATCTTCATCATCCCGGCGGTCTCCATGACGAGGAGGGAGTAGTTCACCCTCGGGGCTGAGGGTATGTACTAGTAGCTATGTGTTTGATCTCTCTCTCTCATGTTCTTGATTTGACACGATCTTGATGTACCGCGAGCATTGTTAATATAGTTGGATCATATGGTGTTTCTTCCCTCTCTATCCTTGTTGTGATGAATCGAATCTTTTCCCTTTGAGGTTTCATTATTGTCGGATTGAATATTTCAGATTTGAGAACACTTGATGTATGTCTTGCATATGAATACCCGTGTTGACAATGGGGTATTATATTGATTCACTTGATATATGTTTTGGCACTCAACTCATGGATTCCCGCGGTGACATTGGGGTAATCTATGCATAGGGGTTGTTGCACGTTTTCATTAAATTTTCTCCGATAGAAACTTTGGGGTGCTTCTTGAAGTTCTCTGTATGGATTGAATATTATGATTATGAAGTTGTTTGATGCATATCGTATAATCAACTCACGGATACTTGTGGTGACATTGGAGTATCTAGGTGACATTAGAGTTGGTTGATGTGTATCTTATGGTGTTATTTTAGTACGAACTCTAGGGCTGTTTGTGACACTTATAGGAATGGCTCAATAGATCGATCGGAAAGGATAACTTTGAGGTGGTTTCGTACCCTACAAGCAATTTCTATCTTATGTTCTCCGCTAATAGGAATTTTGGAGTGATTCTTTATCGCACGTTGAGGGATTGTTATATGATCCAATTATGTTAGCATTGTTGAGAGATTGCACTAGTGAAAGTATGAACCCTAGGCCTTGTTTTTAAGCATTGCAATACCGTTTGTGCTCACTTTTATCGTTTGCTACCTTGCTGTTTTTATTTATTCAGATTATAAAAATATATTTCTACTATCCATACAACACTTGTATCACCATCTCTTCGCCGAACTAGTGCACCTATACAATTTGCCATTGTATTTTGTGTGTTGGGGACACAAGATATTTCTTGTATTTGGTTGCAGGGTTGTTTGAGAGAGACCATCTTCATCCTACGCCTCCCACGGATTGATAAACCTTAGGTCATCCACTTAAGGGAAAATTGCTACTGTCCTACAAAACTCTGCGCTTGGAAGCCCAACACGAGTCTACAAGAATAAGTTGTGTAGTAGACATCAAGCTCTTTTCTGGCACCGTTGCCGGGGAGGTGTGTGCATGAAGGTATATCTTTAGATCTTGCAATCGAATCTTTTAGTTTCTTCTTTTATCACTAGTTTGGTTTATAAAAGGAATCTACAAAAAATGGAATTGAGGTTGCCTCATATTATTCATCTTTATAATGTCTTTCTTGAAAATGATGGAGCGGAAAATTGTGCTCAATTGATAGAAGAAGAATTCAATAAAAAATTTGGCATAAATTCTTTGAATGATGAGCATGATTGCAATGTTGTTAGTATGAATTCTATGAATATCCATGAAGCTAATGATATGCAAAGCTACAAGCTTGGGGATGCTATGTTTGATGAAGATGATATTTTTAGTCCCCCAAGTTTTGATGAGAAAATTTATTATGATGAAAGTATGCCTCCTATTTATGATGATTATATTGATAAAAGTGGATTTAGAGAGGTCATGACTTTATTTAATGATGATTCCACTATTTTGGAAGAAGTTTCAATTGATTATGACAACAAAGTTGCTATCTATGATGATTATTGTGATGACATGTATGCTATAAAGAATAATGATAACCATGAAACTTGTCATCATGATTTTAACTTTCAATTTGGTTATGCCAATCAAGTACCTCATGATAGTTATTTTGTTAAATTTTCTCCCACTATTATTGATGAGAACAAAATTGCTTATGTGGAGAGTAATAAAATTTCTATGCTTGTAGATCATGAAAAGAATGCTTTATGTGATAGTTATATTGTTGAATTCATTCATGATGCTACTGAAAATTATTATGAGAAAGGAACATATGCTTGTAGGTATCGCAATAATATCAAGTTTCCTCTCTATGTGTTGAAAATCTTGAAGTCATGCTTGTTTTGCCTTCCTATGCTAGTTGATTCTTGTTCCCATGAATTGTTTGCTCACAAAATCCCTATGCATAGGAAGTGTGTTAGGCTTAAATGTGCTATTTATGTGCTTCATGATGCTCCCATTATGTTTCAATTCTTTACTTTTATGTGAGCATCATTGAAATCATCATGCCTAGATAAAAGGCATTGAAGAAAACCCAATACTTATACCTTCTATTTTTGTGTGTTCACATGATTAAGCTACTGTAGTAATCATGTTTTATATGTTTTCTTTCAATAATGTGCCAAGTAAAGCCTTTGGGATAGTGTGGATACTTGTTGATTCAATTCTGTGCAAAAACAGAAACTTTTGCGTCCAGTACTGGAATTTCTATTCTGTACTGGAGCGTGAGAAAATTCTGAAATTTCTACAGAGCATTCGGTTACAATTTTTTTACGTTGTCCTAATTTTTCAGAATTTTTGGAGGTACATAAGTATGGTTTTTAAATTGCTCACTACATGCTGTTCTGTTTTTGACAGATTCTGTTTTCGATGCATAGTTTGCTTGTTTTAGTGTTTCCATAGCTTATATTATGAGATATAAATTGTGGAAATGATAGACTACAGTAGGAATTATGTGAGAACAATTGTGAATCTTGTCTTGACAGTATCTAAGTGGATGGTTTATTTTTATCGTACTAACCTATCTCACAAGTTCCGTTAAGTTTTGTGTGATTGAAGTTTTCAAGTTTTGGGTGAGATATCGATATGAGGAGAATAAGGAGTGGCAAGACCCTAATATTGGGGATTCCCAAGTCACCCCAAGGTAATATTCAAAGAATACTCAAGCGTCTAAGCTTGGGGATGCCCCGGAAGGCATCCCCTCTTTCATCTTCAACATTATCGGTAACCTCACTTGGAGCTATATTTTTATTCGTCACATAATATGTGCTTTGCTTGGACCATCATTTTATTTTGTTGATATTTGCTTGCTGTTATCAATAATCATGTTTTGTATCTTTTAGTTCAATAAAATTCCAATTATAGCCTTTACCATGCTCAGTTTGCAAGTTTATGTGTTGCTGTTTGAAAACAGAAAGTTTTCTGTTATGTCCAGAATATTCCTGAATAGTCAAGACATGATAAAAATCTGAAATTTTAGACAGTAAGCATGCATGAGTTCTCTTTCACGTGGTAATTTTTCAGAATTTTTGGAGTTAGGGAATTATGAATTTTAAATCCCCCTTTACAGATTGTTCTGTTTTGGTAGATTGCTGTTATGTTTGCATTGTTTGCATATGTTTGCTTGTTTAATGATTCTATTTGAGGATAGGATTATTAAATATGTAGAGGCATTTAGTATGCAATGCTAAATTATAATTTTAGTGATTTTCTACAGTAGGGAATGATAAGATTTTGTATTGATTTATACTAACTTATCTCACGAGTTCTTGTTGAGTTTTGTGTGGATGAAGTTTTTAAGATTTAAGGAAACCGTGATGTGAGAGGAATTAAGGAGACACCAGAGATCAAGCTTGGGGATGCCCAAGGCACCCCAAGATAATATTCCAAGAAGTCTCAAGCAACTAAGCTTGGGGATGCCCCGGTAGGCATCCCAATTTTCTTCTTCAACAACTATCGGTCAGTTTTGGTTCACTCTAAGTTTTTGCTTCTTCACAGAATATGTGCTATCCTTGGAATGTCATTTTATTTTGTTTTCTTTGCTGTTTGAATAAAATACTTAAGATCTGAAATTTTTAAATGAGAGAGAGAGTTCTCACATAGCTACTTAATTACTTAACTACTCATTTGATCTTCACTTACATCTTTTTGGAGTAGTTTGTCATTTACTCTTGTGCTTCACTTATATCCTATGAGTAAATTGTGAAAGAATTGAATATCATAAAGTTGAAATTATATGTTCTTCATATGCTTGTATCATGCCTAGTATTAGTTTCACATTGGGTTTAGAAAGTGAAATCTATTGAAGCTTGACAATCACAATATTGGTCATATAAGCAATTCATGAATGATTAGTATAAGGAAGAGAACTTTCACATATAAATATATTATCATAGACATCTTTTATGATTGTGAATACCCATTAATTATTTTCAAACTTGAGCAAATTAGTTGAAGTTGGACAAGGAAGACAACGTAATGAGTTATGTTTGGGTATATTTGCATAGAAGTTATATTGTTATGGATCCTCTAACATGTGGTGCTTGCTTAGGATATTTTGCTAGCCAAAAATTCACACTAAGTAGAGATACTACTTGTGCATCCAAAAACCCTTAAATCCAGTTTCTTGCCATGAGTGTCCACCATATCTACCTATGGATTGAATACGATCCTTCAAGTAAGTTGTCATCAGTGCAAAAAGCAATAAAAATTGCTCCTAAAATATGTATGATCTTTTATTGTAAGGGAAAATAAGCGTTGTACGAACTTGTGATGGTAAAGAAATAAAAGCGATGGACTGCATAATAAAGGTTGCTATCACAAGGGGCAATATAACGTGACGTTCCTTTGCATTAAGGGCTTGTGCATCCAAAAATAAAAAGCGCATGACAACCTCTGCTTCCCTCTGCGAAGGGCCTATCTTTTACTTTTATGCATTTTCTTTTATGTATTTACTTTTATGCAAGAGTCAGTAAGTATTCATTCGCATTTCAACCTCAATTATTCTCTAGTTGGCAAGCATCATGTGGTGGGGAAAGATCCAGGCACATATGGCCAGTCAAATATATTTGATCATGAATTATTATTGTTGACAATTATCTCTCTGATAAATAAGTTGGGAGGCGAAACATTAAGCCCCTATCTTTCTCTGTGTTCGATGGATGCCATTTGTTCTAAAAATATGCTTTGAGTACTTGCAATCATAGAAGACTATATGATAATTAAGTATGTGGAGCTCTTACTTAGACTTTGTTGAAATTAAGTTGAATTGCAATTGTTTGGTGACTAAGAACATAGGTTGTTAAGTTTCAAGAGAATGCATTGTTTGAACCATAACATGTGAATTGATTGCTACTTTATCATGATGAGTTTTATGAGAAAAAGTTGGTGTTATGATGCTAGGAAAAGTGATTGAAATTATCATTGATCAAGCTTATGCACTATGCTAGCATTCACACTTCATAAATTATTTCTTTTATCATTTACCTACTCAAGGACGAGCAGGAATTAAGCTTGGGGATGCTGACACGCCTCCAATGTATCTATAATTTATGAAGTATTCATGCCATGTTTATTATAGTTTTGTATGATTTTCGTGCACTTTTATATGGCTTTTATATGATTTTTATGGACTAACATATTGACCTAGTGCCCAGTACCAGTTGCTGTTTTCTGCTTGTTTTTGGTTTTACAGAAAATCCATATGAAATGAAGTCCAAATGCAGCGAAACTTTTTGGCGATTTTTTCTGGAAGGAAACAGACCCAGGAAGCTTCGGAGGAGCAGCAGAAGAGCCACAGGGGCCCAACGAGCCACCTGGGCGCGCCTGCCCCCCCAGGCGCGCCCTGGAGCCTCGTGGCCCCTCTGTGGCACCTCTTTGCGTGATTCCAACGCTGAAAAATCATATATATTCAGAAACCCCCGAAAGTTAACCTAGATGAGTTTTTACGCCGCCGCAAGCCTCTGTACCAAGGAGATCCCATCTGGAGCCCTTTTCTGACACCCTGCCAGAGGGGGGAATCATCACTGGAGGCCATCTTCATCATCCCGGCGGTCTCCATGACGAGGATGGAGTAGTTCACCCTCGGGGCTGAGGGTATGTACTAGTAGCTATGTGTTTGATCTCTCTCTCTCGTGTTCTTGATATGGCACGATCTTGATGTATCGCGAGCCTTGTTAATATAGTTGGATCATATGGTGTTTCTTCCCTCTCTATCCTTGTTGTGATGAATCGAATCTTTTCCCTTTGAGGTTTCGTTATTGTCGGATTGAATATTTCAGATTTGAGAACACTTGATGTATGTCTTGCATATGAATACCCGTGGTGACAATGGGGTATTATATTGATTCACTTGATATATGTTTTGGCACTCAACTCGCGGATTCCCGCGGTGACATTGGGGTAATCTATGCATAGGGGTTGATGCACGTTTTCATTATCTTTTCTCCGATAGAAACTTTGGGGTGCTCCTTGAAGTTCTTTGTGTGGATTGAATATTATGATTATGAAGTTGTTTGATGCATATCATATAATCAACTCACGGATACTTGTGGTGACATTGGAGTATTTAGGTGACATTAGAGTTGGTTGATGTGTATCATATGGTGTTATTTTAGTACGAACTCTAGGGCTGTTTGTGACACTTATAGGAATGGCTCAATAGATCGATCGGAAAGGATAACTTTGAGGTGGTTTCGTACCCTACAAGCAATTTCTATCTTATGTTCTCCGCTAATAGGAATTTTGGAGTGATTCTTTATCGCACGTTGAGGGATTGTTATATGATCCAATTATGTTAGCATTGTTGAGAGATTGCACTAGTGAAAGTATGAACCCTAGGCCTTGTTTTTAAGCATTGCAATACCGTTTGTGCTCACTTTTATCGTTTGCTACCTTGCTGTTTTTATTTATTCAGATTATAAAAATATATTTCTACTATCCATACTACACTTGTATCACCATCTCTTCGCCGAACTAGTGCACCTATACAATTTGCCATTGTATTGGGTCTGTTGGGGACACAAGAGATTTCTTGTATTTGGTTGCAGGGTTGTTTGATAGGGACCATCTTCATCCTACGCCTCCCACGGATTGATAAACCTTAGGTCATCCACTTGAGGGAAAATTGCTACTGTCCTACAAAACTCTGCGCTTGGAGGCCCAACACGAGTCTACAAGAATAAGTTGTGTAGTAGACATCAAGTAGCATTATGCCATTATTAAATATGAATCAATTTACAACAGTACCTAAAGTTTAAGATTTATTTGTTATACTAATTGATCTCACAAGGTTTCTATTGAGTTTTGTGTGCTGAAGTTTTCAAGTTTTGGGTGAGACCACGATGGATGAATGAATAAGGAGCGGCAAGACCCTAAGCTTGGGGATGCCCAAGGCACCCCAAGGTAATATTCAAGGAAGACCCAAGCGTCTAAGCTTGGGGATGCCCCGGATGGCATCCCCTCTTTCGTCTACAATCTATCGATATATCACTTGGAGCTATATTTTTATTCATCACATGATATGTGTTTTACTTGGAGCGTCTTGTGCCATAGTTTTCTTTTCTTAGTTTGCTTGTTAGTTTGCCACAATCAACTTTGCTGAACACACTCTTGATAACCCACAAGTATAGGGGATAAATTGTAGCTTTTTCGATAAATAAGAGTGTCAAACCCGACGAGGAGCTAAAGGTAGAGTCAATATTCCCTTCAAGTTCTATCGACCACCGATACAACTCTATGCACACTTAGCGTTCGCTTTACCCAGAACAAGTATAAAACTACAAGTACTTTGTAGGTGTAAAGGGATAGGTTTGCAAGATAATAAAGAACACGTAAATAAAAGTTAGGGGCTGTTTAGATAAAGAAACAATTAAATTAGTTTTAGTAGAGAGCTTTTTGTAACACAAAGAGAAAGATTTGTCCCTAGGCAATCGATAACTAGACCGGTAATCATTATTGCAATTTTATATGAGGGAGAGGCATGAGCTAACATACTTTCCATACTTGGATCATATGCACTTATGATTGGATAATAATATATAGCATTAAGCACCATGTTTAAGTAGAGATTACAGCGGGGAGAAGAGGTGGTACACCACTGCATAGAGGGGGAGAGACTTGGTGTTGACAACGGCGAAGTTGTTGGTGTAGATCGCCGTCACGATGGTTGCCCCGGCGGCGTTCCGGAGCTACCAGGAGAGAGGGGGAGAGGGCCCCACTCCTTCTTCTTCTTCCTTGGCCTCCCCCCTAGATGGGAGGAGAGTTTCCCCTCTGGTCCATGGCCGCCATGGCGGCGGAGGGGCAGGAGCCCCTCCGAGATTGGATCTCTCTCTCTGTTCTCTTCTGTTTCGCGTTCCTGTTTTCTGGCCTTTCACCGTTTCTTAATTCCCGGAGATCTGTAACTCCGATCGGGCTGAAATTTTAACACAATTTTTTTCCCGATATTATCTTTCTTGCGGCGAAAGAAGGGCGTCAACCGACTTACGAGGGGCTCACGAGGCACCACGGCGCGCCCTGGTGCCTCGTGGGGCCCACGAGCACCGTCTTGCGTTGATTCTTCTTCCCAAAAATCACATATATTCCTAAATAAATCTCTATAAATTTTTATCGCGTTTGGACTTTGTTTGATATGGATATTTTGCGAAACAAAAAACATGCAACAAACAGGAACTGGCACTGGGCACTGGATCAATATGTTAGTCCCAAAAACAATATAAAATGTTTCCAAAAGTATATGAAACAATAAAAAATTATAGATACGGCGGAGACGTATCAACATCCCCAAGCTTAATTCCTGCTTGTCCTCGAGTAGGTAAATGATAAAAAGATAATTTTTGATGTGGAATGCTACCTAGCATAATCTTGATCATATAATCTAATCATGACATGAATATTAAGACACGAGTGATTCAAAGCAATAGTCTATAATTTGACATAAAGACATCAATACTCAGGCATACCAACAAACAATCATGTCTTTCAAAATAAAAATGCTAAAGAACGCTATCCCAAGCCCGTTATGCTCAATCATTGATCCAGTCATGATACACACTCAATATTAGCTACATCCAATGCACAAGTATAAAAATAGTGCTCTCCAGTTGGTGCTTCATAAGAGAAGATGGAGACTCAAAATTAAAAATAAAAAATGCATAAAAGTAAAATAGATAGGCCCTTCGCAGAGGGAAGCAGAGATTTGCAGAGGTGCCAGAGCTCAAAGCTCAAATTAGAGAGATAAAATTATTTTGAGAGGCATGCTTTTCCTATCAACGCTACGATCGAAAGTTCCCAATATCTTCCATGCTAGACACATTATAGGCGGTTCCCAAACAGAAAATAAATTCATTTTCTTTCCACCATTCTTTCACAATCCATGGCTAGCCGTATCCACGGGTGCCTTCCATACCAACACTTTCAAAGGAATTTTGTTATTATTATTTTTGATTCATTGTGGGACTGGGCATCCCTATTACCTGCCACTCTCTCTTGCAATGACATGTGAATAAACACTCATCTTGAGAATAACCCACCTAGCATGAAAGATATTGGCCACCCCCTGCCGCCACATGAGCGGTACGGGCACACAAAACAGAAATTTATTTTGAATAATTAGAGCAGGCACATGCAAATTTACTTGGAACAGCATGGAAATACCTCATATAGGTAGGTATGGTGGACTCATTTGGCACACCTTTAGGTTTAAGGAGTTGGATGCACAAGCAGCATTCCCGCTTAGTACAAGTGAAGGATAGAAAATAGATTGAGAAGCAACCAACCAAAAAACAAAAATGGTCATAAACATGCATTGAACATAACTAACACTGAATAATGCACCATAAGTAGGATGTAACTTCGTTGCATAACTATGGACTATATGTGCATGCTTCGGGAATCACAAACCTTAACACCAATATTCTTACTAAACCACAATCATTCACAAGTACCTCCCACATATAACCATCTCTATGTCGCAAAACTATTGCAAGGAATCAAACATATCATATTCAATGACCTACAAGTTTTATGTAGGATTTTATGACTAACCATGTGAATGGCTAATTCCTGTTGACTCTCTAAACAGATATAAGTGAAGCATGAGAGTTTAATTCTTTCTAGAAAAGACTTGCCCACGCTCTAACAAATATAAGTGAAGCAAAAGAGCATTCTCCAAATAACGGTTTTCCTATGTGTAGAGAAACAGGCATCCAAACTTCAAATGATATAAGTGAAGCACATGAAGCATTCTATAAAGCCATACTCGAAAGATATAAGTGAAGTGCAAAGAGCATTCTATAAATCAACCAAGGACTATCTCATACCAGCATGGTGCATAAAAGAAAAGGGAAAAATAAACACAAAAGACGCTCCAAGAATTTACGCATATCATGTGAACAAAACAAAAACCAAGACATACCGATAATTGTCGAATAAAGATGGGATGGCTTCCGGGGCATCCCCAAGCTTAGACGCTTGAGTATCCTTGAATATTTACTTGGGGTGCCTTGGGCATCCCCAAGCTTGAGCTTTTGCCTCTCCTCATTCTTCTCTATCAATACCTCCTCGATCTTCGAACACTTCATCCACACAAAACTTAACCGAACTTTTTATTAGAAGGGTTAGTACATATAACATCAAATCCCATCATGTCCTGCTCTAACATGTAACGTCCCCAGATCTTAACCCTGTCATTAAGCTAATTAATTAGCCTTGTCATCATGATCATCCTAATTAAATTGCATTTATGAAATAATACAAATTCAAATTCCAAATTCAAATGCAAGTCAAATTATTACTTCTTCAATTAATTGAACAAAAATGTTCATAATATTGCAAATATTCCCAAAGCAATTATAAAAATAAAACCAACATTATTAAAAATATTTAAATGACCTTAACCTTATTAAAGCAGTACCAGCAGCAATTAAATTGGCCATTTCGATTTAAATAATAGTAAGCTCATTCAAACTAAAATTGGGACTTGGTGGGCTAACTCAAAATACTGCCGAGTAATTGTGTACCAAATGCTGTGTTGGACAAAATTCATTTGATATTAAATAAAAGTGCATAACAGAAACAAAACAGAAAGACAGTAAAAAAGAAAAAAGAGAGGACCTAATAACTACTGTGCACTTGGCCCAGTAGTGCACAGTGCCTCGCGGCCCGGCCCACCTGCGTCGTCTCCCTCCTCCGTCGCCGTGTCGACTGCGTGCGCACGCCCGAAACCGCCCCCCTCGCCTGCTCGACAGCGAGGCGCCGCGCCCGTCGCTGGGTGGTTAAGGGCCACGTCCCGCGCGCCCCTGACCTCTCTGGTCTCTCCTCCCCTCTCCATCGCCTCTCCTCTCCCTCCCCGAGCGCAGCCGCCGCCGCCGCCTCGCCACAGCCGTGGGCAACGGCCTCCCCGGGACGCGTCGTGCTGCCCTACGGCTTCCCCGACGACGTCCTCATCCTCCACGTGCCCGAGGCCGACCGGTGAAGCTGCCCTGCGTTGACTACACCTTCGTCTTCTACCTCGGGCAGCCGAGATCGCCATGAATGCCTCGTCATCTCCGGTGCCTCCCCGAGCAAACTAGTCCAACCTGCTGCTCCGCTGTAAGCTCCCGGCCCGCCCCGGCACCTTGTTGCTCCTCCTAGCGCGACGTAGCATCTGGCCCCGCCCGCCGAGCTCCCTCGTCCGCCATGACCTACGAGCTCGCGCACCCGAGCCCCTACGGCTCGCTCTAGTTATGCAGTCGAGCTCCCCGCGCTTAGTAGCCGCTGCCCCGCCGCTTTGTTCGGTCGCTAGCTTGCCGTAGCGCCACGCCCGTGTAAGCCGTTGTACTGCCTCCGCCCGGCGCCATCGGCCTGCTCATTTCCGGCCACCCCAGGGTTCGCCGCTACCACCTTTGGATGCGGACGGGCGAGGGCTACGTTCCGGTGGCCTCAGCTCGCCGGGACGCGGCCTGTAGCCAAATCCCGCACGGCTCCGCCGCGCCCGGCCGTCGCCGTCGTTTAAACGCCGTTGCACCACCGCCACATGGACCTGCCAGTGGGCCCCATGTGATTAGCCAGTAGATTAGCCGCTAATCCACCCCTAATACCCACTGACATGCGAGCCCCTGTACTGTAGCTTTAGGATTAGTTTTAATCTAATAAATAATTAGTGGTCACTGACAGATAGGGCCCGCAACTTCTAATTAACTAAATCAATATAATTAAACTCTGTTAAGATTAATAAGTCACTGACACGCGGGTCCCACTGGGCCCAGTTGACCCAGTCAACCTGCTGACTGGGCAAGCCCAGTCACTGGTAGGTGGGTCCAGTGGGCCCCTTTGACCTGTCAACGTGGACCAGTCAACTGCTGACTGGGCAGTTGACTGGCCCCACATGTCAGCCTCTATGCACATTTCTGGGTACACCCACTGGGTACCCATAGCATTTTGTTATTTAATATTTTCGAAATATAATTAATCCAGAAATTCCAGAATATTATTAAAACTTTGAAAAATCATATAAAATAAACCGTAACTCGAATGGAAATAATTTATATATGAAAAATAATCAGAAAAATATGAAGAATCCGAATATGCCCTCCACATACCTGCCACACCCCTCTAACATGATGAACATGGAACTTTTCCCTCTGTTTCATTTGTCCGATAATTGCCCGGAGCTGGTAAAACACCTCCAGATGTTTCCCGCTCCGACTAACTTGCGTAGTACTGCATTAGGGCACTCCTCGAATAACATACTGCCATGCCATGCATCTGTGATTGCATTTGTTTCCGTGTATTTATTGTTTCTTCCCCCCCTCTTCTCTCTGGTAGACCCCGAGACCGACGCTGCTGCCGAGTACGACTATGCCCCTGATGACCAGACCTTTTCAGCAGAGCTTCCAGGAAAGCAAAACCTCCTTGATCATTCCTATATCGCCTATTCCTCCTCCCTCATGCTTGCATTAGATTTTGCTACTGTAATTGTTTGCTCCTATTCTGATGCATAGCCTGCTTTTGTAACCTGTTGTTGCTACTCTACCTGTCATCCTAAACTGCTTAGTATAGGTTGATTAGTGATCCATCAGTGGCCCCTCACCTTGTCCATGTTGCCCTGCTTGGCTACCGGAAGACCCGATCAATGTGATCGATGTACAGAGACCGACACAGCACCGCACACCCCCTTAGTTGTACGACTCTGCAGAGCTACTATCGAGTGATGAGGGTGATACCTCATACTGCACTCCTGATGATATCTCTGTAGTATAGCACATCGGTGGTGATTGCAGAGGGTGATTCCTCGCTTTCCCCCTTCCCGATGATGACTCTGTCGTGCAACCCCTCAAGTGTGGACCATCGAGGGTGATTCCTCCTGGTTCTCCTTGACGGATTACATCGAGTAGGATTCCAACGAGGGTGATTCCTCGGATTCCCCCTTTATGTGATGAACACACGGTTACCCTACTTTTACTTCAGGCCCCGGGTTAAAGTCGGGTCAACCCCGAGGGGTACCCGCAAGAGGTGTGAAGTCGGGTTGACCGTGAGGGTACCCGCGAGATAACTATGAGGCGCGGCCGGGCAGGCAGAGACCGCCCTAGAGAGGGATGGGCCTGACCCTTGTTGCACTTCCTCGAGACGGGACGACAGGAGTACTGATCGTCACCGCGAGCTCCTAATAATGCGCTAATGGATTTGGGTATATGATCTGAGTTGGCCGCTGGCCATATACGCACTACCACCACGTGGGATAATGGTTATGGGACCCTCGGCGCCGTATGTATCAGCCGAAAGCTCTGTCAGACGTCCAGTTTAGCATTGTGGACCTGTCGGGCCAGTGCCATCCAGGATGAGGTGGTGCTCGTCCCGGCTCATCGCATAACGACCCGGAGTGCTAAGGGCGATGGGCCCAAGACTGCTGAGCGCTTAGGATGTAGACCGGCGGGGACCTCTCTGCTAAGCCTAGGTAGGGCTGCGGTGTGTCGATCAGCCGAGGCCGGGCATGACCCTGAAAAGTGTGTCCGGCCAGAGTTAATCGAGCGTGTTGGGTAACAGTAGTGCACCCCTGCAGGGAAGTTATCTATTCGAATAGCCATGTCCACGGTAACAGGACGCTCAGTGTTGTATCCCGATCTACTACTACTTGAACTGGATACATGTTAATTAATTGTAAGCTCCGGGATCGCTTTTTCGTAGGGAGTCGAGGAAGGATCTCTGGGCTTTGATTCTACATGCTTGTTAATTTATAATATGCTAATCTGCACTCTTCTAATGCTGCAAGACCCTGAAGATGCTAGTCTTCGATAGGCTAGGCTTTTCACCCTCTGTTCTGGCATTTCTGCAGTTTAGTCCAAAGATATAGCCTCATTCCTTTGATACCGAGGCATATTTAGCATAGTTCTGATGTCAGTCTTGCGAGTACTTTGGATGAGTACTCACGGTTGCTTTGCTCCTCTTTTCCCCTATACCCAATTGCTGCGACCAGATGACGGATCCCAGGAGTCAGCTGCTACCGCCGCCGACTGCTACTACACTTCCGGTGGAGCCTACTACTACGTGGAGACTGATGACCAGGAGTAGTTTAGGAGGCTCCCAGGCAGGAGGCCTTGCCTCTTTCGATCCGAGCCGTTGTTTGTTTTCGCCTTCTTAAGGCACCCTTGTTTAACTTTGTGTCTGTACTCAGATACTGTTGTTGCTTCCGCTAACGCTTGTTCTCGAGCTTATGTATTCGAGCCCTCGAGGCCCCTCTCTTGTAAAATAAAGCTTGTATTATTTTATTTTGATTTTAGAGTTGTGTTGTGATATCTTCCCATGAGTCCCTGGGCTTGATCGTCCGCATTTGCGTGTATGATTAGCGCACGATCGGGTCGGGGGCGTCACATAACATTATTGTATAATTATAATCAAACATTACCCACACTATTATATCACAATTCTATGGCTCCCAAGTCAATGGGGCTCAACAAGATTTCAAACATAAGCAAAAAACGAAACTATAACAGCAATCTGCGAAAACAGGACAGTCTGTAAAGATGCAGATGGTACATATACTTCTGTAACTCAAAAAATTCTGAACAATTAGGAAAAAATAAATAATTTGCATAGCAGTACCGTGTAAAAATTTCAGAATTTTTTCATATTCCAGTAAAAAATGTAAATTCACGCACTACAGCAAAAGTTTCTGTTTTTGCACTGCACATACCAAACAAGCAATTTAAACATCCTAACGGTAAATCTTGCCACATTATTTTTATAATACAATGGATTTGTACAAGGGGATAATTATTTTTGTTGAAAAGTTTCTGTAATTTAAGATTCACAAAGTTTCCATGGGCATGAACAAAGTTCAAGGCATGCTCCCGCTTCCACGGTGCTCGTCTTTCTTACTTTCACTTTTCTTTTTGTTAAGTTTTAAGGTTACCCTCTATATTTTTTTGTTTTTAAACTTTTTAAAAGCACACAACAGAAATAAATGACTCTCTAAAACTTCCGGGTTGTCTCCCTGGCAGCGCTTTCTTTAAAGCCATTAAGCTAGGCATAAAGTGCTCAAGTAATTGATCCACCCGGATCCCAAGGTATATCAAAGCCAATTTTAATTAACAATGATTTGTAATTTAGTAGTGAGCACAAAGAAACATATATCATGAATGAAGAAGTCTAACTCTCTTCCTATGCATCGGCATGTCATAAAAGAACAATTCATGCACATCAAGTAAAGGCCCACGCATAGTATAAACAGTTTCTTGCAATTTTATCGCATTGGAAACATAGAGAGGTGGAGATGTAGTTCCTCTCTCATAATAATTGCAATTAGGAGCAGCAAGCACATGCATATTATATTCATCAAAAACATCATGTGCAACGGTAAAACGCAACCCATCAATATAATCCTTAATAAGCGTGACCAAAAATTAGTTTGGTTTCATGCCTGGGAGGTCGACCATGGAAGCCATTTTCTTGGTATGACAACTTATGGAGAGATATAGGGAGCAAAAGAAGGACCTGCATATGGTGTTCATTGACTTGGAGAAGGCCTATGATAAGATACCGCGGAATGTTATGTGGTGGGCCTTGGAGAAACACAAAGTCCTAGCAAAGTACATTACCCTCATCAAGGACATGTACGATAATGTTGTGACAAGTGTTCGAACAAGTGATGGCGACACTGATGACTTCCCGATTAAGATAGGACTGCATCAAGGGTCAGCTTTGAGCCCTTATCTTTTTGCCTTGGTGATGGATGAGGTCACAAGGGATATACAAGGAGATACCCCATGGTGTATGCTCTTTGCGGACGATGTGGTGCTAGTCGATGAGAGTCAGACGGGGGTCAACAGGAAGTTGGAGTTATGGAGGCAAACTTTGGAATTGAAAGGTTTTAGACTTAGTAGGACTAAAACCGAGTACATGAGGTGCGCTTTCGGTACTACTAGGCACGAGGAGGAGGAGGATGTTAGCCTTGATGGGCAGGTGGTGCCGCAGAAGGACACCTTTCGATATTTGGGGTCAATGTTGCAGAAGGATGGGGATATCGATGAAGATGTGAACCATCGAATTAAAGCCGGATGGATGAAGTGGCGCCAAGCTTCTAGCATTCTCTGTGACAAGAGGGTGCCACAAAAGCTAAAAGGCAAGTTCTATAGGACGGCGGTTCGACCCGCAATGTTGTATGGCACTGAGTGTTGGCTGACTAAAAGGCGACATGTGCAACAGTTAGGTGTGGCGGAGATGCGCATGTTGAGATGGATGTGTGGCCACACAAGGAAGGACCAAATCCGGAATGATGATATACGAGATAGAGTTGGGGTAGCGCCAATTGAAGAGAAGCTTGTCCAACATCGTCTGAGATGGTTTGGACATATTCAGCGCAGGCCTCCAGAAGCCCCAGTACATAGCGGACGGCTAAAGCGTGCTGATAATGTCAAAAGAGGCCGGGGTAGACCGAACTTGACATGGGAAGAGTCCGTAAAGAGAGACCTGAAGGATTGGAGCATCACCAAAGAACTAGCCATGGACAGGGGTGCGTGGAAGCTTTCTATCCATGTGCCAAAACCATGAGTTGGTCGCGAGATCTTATGGGTTTCACCTCTAGCCTACCCCAACTTGTTTGGGACTAAAGGCTTTGTTGTTGTTGTTGTTGTTGTTGTTGTTGTAGTGTAGTTGACAGAATTTAAAAAGATAATAGGACTGTCATGTGTGGGTGCAATAGCAACAATTTCATGTTTAACATAAGGAACTATAGCAAGTTCATCTCCATAAGAATAATTCAAACTGGCATCATGGCCACAAGCATTGCAAGCATCAATTTTATCAAAAAGGGATATTTCAAATGAATCCAATGGATCATAGCAATTATCATAGCATTCATCCTTTGGTAAGCACGAAGGGAATTTAAACAATGTATGAGTTGAAGAGTTACTCTCATTAGAAGGTGGGCACAGGTAACTAATCCGATCTTCCTTCTTTTCGCTCTCCTCCTCATCTTTTTCATCTAATGAGCTCACAATTTCAGCAATTTCTTCTTCCATAGTTTCCTGCAAAATATTAGTCTCCTCTTGGACAGCGGAGTCCTCAATTTATCCTTTAACACAAGCATTAGAAGCATAGTTTTCATAGCAATATTTAAGTATGGCAAAAATTTCAGATTTGTAAAGAGTAGCATCATACTTTTCAATCAAAGAAGCAATTTCATAAGCACCCTTAAAAGCAACAAATTCTTCAATTTGTTCAATATCATAGTAACTGTAAACACCTTTAGCATAAGAAGATACGATTCCATTATCACTAAACTCACATTGGTAGGGAAGGTGTTTCTTAGGGTCTTCAGAACAACAAGTAAAATCATGTATTTCGCATAAATTCCAAGCATAGCAATGCATAGTATTAATATGATGCCATAAAAGTTTCCCTTTTTGAGATAAGTGGTGTCGCACAAAATGAGCATGCTCATCTAATGATTTTCCCTCAACTAAGCTAGTTGGGTTTTCAGCACGAGCACAAAGGGATCGAAGATGATCCAAGTAGAAAGCTTCAGCAGTATGATAGATTTTGGGTGGTTCTTCAACCATTGGTTTAGCAGGTACAACTATTTTTTTTGGTATTTTACATTACCTACCCATAACTAAAGATAGAAAACAAGAGCACAAAATAAAAACTACTTAGTGATAAAGCAAACAAGCACACATGAGAATATTCACCCCACGCTATTGCTCCCCGGCAACGGCGCCAGAAAAAGGTCTTGATAACCCACAAGTATGGGAGATCAATTGTAGCTTTTTCGATAAATAAGAGTGTTGAACCCAACGAGGAGCTAAAGGTAGAATCAATATTCCCTTCAAGTTCTATCGACCACCGATACAACTCTACGCACACTTAGCGTTCGCTTTACCTAGCACAAGTATAAAACTAGAAGTACTTTGTAGGTGTAAAGGGATAGGTTTGCAAGATAATAAAGAACAAGCAAATAAAAGTTAGGGGCTGTTTAGATAAAGAAATAATTAAATTAGTTTTAGTAGAGAGCTTTTTGTAACACAAAGAGAAAGATTTGTCCCTAGGCAATCGATAACTAGACCGGTAATCATTATTGCAATTTTATATGAGGGAGAGGCATGAGCTAACATACTTCCCATACTTGGATCATATGCACTTATGATTGGAACACTAGCAAGCATCCGCAACTACCAAAGATCATTAACGTAAAACCCAACTATAGCATTAAGTATCAAGTCCTCTTTACTCCCATACGCAACAACCCCCTTACTCGGGTGTAAGCTTCTGTCACTCTAGCCGTCCACTATAAGAGAATTATGAACGTATTGCAAACCCTACAGCGGTAATCCCTCATGCTTGCGCGACACGGAGGGAACCAAAGGACAGCACCAAAATAAAACATACAACTCAAACCAATCACGATCATCAATCAACCCATAGGACAAAACGAATCTACTCAAACATCATAGGATTGCCACATATCATTGGATAAAAATATATAGCGTTAAGCACCATGTTTAAGTAGAGATTACAGTTGGAAGAAGAGGTGTTATGTATTTCTTTTGGATTTCTTCGGAATTTCTTCGGAATTTTTTTGGCCCTTTCTTTTTCTTTTGGATTTCTTCGGAATTTCATTTGGAATTCCTTTTCGGTGGCTCTGTGGTCTTGAAACCTGGGAAGATCTTCTCTCCTGCCACTTCCAAGTGGCTTGTCATTCTCAAATCCATCTCAATACCATGTCATTTCCATCTTAGCCCAACGCTAATATTTATTTCTTGGGAATATTCCTTTTTCTATTAAAGGAATAACCCTGTTTGCTCTAGGTTCTGAAGCAACCTATATTTCTGTCTTCCATAAAATTACCACAAAATTCTCATAAATTCTTTGGATCATATCTTCCACAAATATGTCAAAACACATCCTTTCCTAGTCCAAAAATAATTCAGGAATATTCAATTCCTATTCTGTCCAATATGGCACTTTGTGAAGGAAGTGCTATTTATCTTTTCTTTATTGCTCTCAAAATTTTTGGGCACTCTCTCATATCCAAATAATTGCCACATGGCAAAAGTCAGCCTCATTTGCTTAGTAAATCTTCCTCAGCAAATTTCCAAAGTTTCTGACCAGAGAGAAGCTTTGTGAGGGAAGTACTAGCTAGGCTTATCCAAATGAGCTGAAATTTTGGTAGATCATTTATATGGTCAAATCATTACTCTCCACCAAATTTCATATCCATACAACAATCTATATGAGCACACCTTCAAATCTTGGTTTCTAATCACAATTTCAATTTGTGAAGCAACTATATTTTATATTGCTTCATAAAATCTGAAATTAATCCAGGACCTAAATATCCCGATATCATTTTAGTATGCCAAAATTCACATCATTTGGCCAACCCATATTCTCTACAAAATTCCCCCAAGTTTCTGTCTAGTAGAAAGCATTGTGAAGCAAGTACCATTTTGGTGTATCCAAATGGTATGAAATTTTTGCAGTGCTTTCAAATGCCCAAATGATCGTACTCCACCAAATTGCAGCTCAACCCAAGCAACCATGTAAGTGTTACTTCATGATCTACTTTCTGGACCAGATTATGTAGTTGTGAAGCAACTATGACAAATTTTGGTCCAAATCATTTAATATTTCATAGGATTATGGTCCTTCCTACCCTAAACCTCTATGACATCCTGGTTATCCCTTATCCCTTTCATTTTGACCACAACTACATGATCAAGTTTGCTACAGCAAACTTCAGTCGATCACTCCCATTAGCACACAGTCGATTTCTTCGAGCCATCACCTCAGGGAGGTCCCACTTTGGTAGGACTACACTCTAGACATAGTGTGGGCAGCCCTAAAGTCCCGCGTGCGCCAGTGCACGCGGTGACCACATGGCCTGGCGTGCTAAAAGCACGCTCTGGACGCTGGGACCCCTCTGCCGCCGCCCAAACGTCGCCCTCGCGACACCGCACCATGTCCACTGCGCTGCTCGAGCTCTCCTCCGTCCACACGTCCCCTCTGGACCCCTCCCCCTCTCCTCTTTCCTCTCTGACGAGCCACGCTGCACCGCGTGCCCGTGGCCGTCGTCGCCTTGCCCCTGTCTTCTTCCTCCCCGTAGCATCTCCGCACCGCGTGAACCCCTCTGGCCTCTCTCCCCCTCCGCGCATCCGCACGCGTACGCGGACGCGTCAGAGTGGCGCCCACCCACCCTTGGCGGCACCCGAGCATGGGCATCTCGCCGCAGCTATATAAGCCACTCCCGAGCTTGCCCGAGCTCATCCACCTCCACACCACCCTCCTCTAGACATCCCAGACCGCTCCACCGAGCCCCAGGAGCCCTCCTCACCCCTCACAGCCGCCATGGCCGCCGCTTTGCTCTGCTTAAATTCGGGTAAGCTAGAGCCCGTCGCCCCCTCCTTCCTCCACCCTCGTAACCCTCGAGGTCCGGCGAGGCTCCCCGCCAAACGCCCTGCCTTCCGGAGTACCGTAGCGCAAGAACCACCATTGCCCGGCGCCGCCTTCCGCTAGCCTCAAAGCCGCGCCCTACCCAGCCTCTCCCGCGATCCGTGGCCTGCCTGTATGGACGCGGCTCGGTCTCCTGAGCGCGCCGGTGGCCGGAGCACTGCCAGCGGTGGCCCGAGTCGCCAGGACGGGCACCGGCGAGCTCGCCCCCCTGCTTTGTCCCGCGCACGAGAGGAGGAATATGGCGACCCCCCCTCCAGCTGGCCGTGGACCCCAGCAGCCCCACCTGTCATCCAGAGAAGCCCCGGGCCCGCGTATTTTTAAGTGGAAGCGCATTTTGAAGTTTACGTTTTCCTTTCAGGAAAGCGTATTCTTCTGTTACTTCGGCTGATAATACGTTTTCTGTTTGCTGAAAGCTTATTTCTCCGGAGTCCGTTTTCTATTTAACCCCGCCAACTGAAACTATTAAATAGCAGACATTCGTCCGTTAAGGCCAAAAATGAACAATTTTTATTTGATTTTCTGCCTAACGAACGAACGGCCGTATCTCGGCAACCGTGACTCCGAATCAGGTGATTCCAACGCCCACGATCTCAGTTCATCAAGCCCGTTCTGTTGGCATCATTTTCACCATATGGTAACATTCTGAAAATGACTTTGCCCCTGCCCTTATTCAGTCCCCTCCGAGAGGGAACCGTTTCCGGCAAATTTTTCCGCGAGTGCCTCGCACTTCTCCCCGATGAATCCTTTATCCCCAGGCAAGCCACAACAACCACTTGCATGATGGCATTGCAGTAGCCATGGTTTCCACTGGAATATTTAAATAATTGCTTGTTCATGTAATGATTTTGTTAATGCTTCGAATATGCTTGTGAATCCATGTCTATGCTTATGCCATGTTCATTTTCACCTAGTAAGTGAAATGATTAGTTGATAATGTTATTATTACCATGTTTTATTCTTGTAATCATGTCAGATGCTAGTGATAACGATATGCTCATATGAATCATTATGGATTGACATGAAAATACTTATTATATTCATGATCGTCATTATGCCATGCTCATTTGCATCCCATAGACTAAATGATTTATCATTGTTGATGTAATGATGTTAAATGGTTATGTTGCCCATCCATGGTTACACTGATATCATGCTCATATGCGTTGTTATTTCATCATGATATTTTTGTGACTCAGCTCATCACCATTCAAGTTAAACCTGACAATAATCGAACTTGAACAAATCTGTTGGCTGAGTCATGGTGCCACCGAATCGAGCTCACTAGTGCAACCACACTTGCCTGTATGGGGAGGCCCTAATGTGGTCTATTGTCATGCCTCTCGCCGGAACCTCCAACTAGTAAAGGTTATGTGCGCGTGCTACCCTGATCAGGTAGGCGGCTATAATCTTGTGTGCCCGAGTTGTATGGATCCAGAGTCCCCGTTTGGGACAGTTTTGTTATTGTGGCCACGACGGTGGCAGCCACAGAGGTGGCGGATGTCACGAGTTGACATCGGGGCCACCCAGGACATAGCCAAAAGGGGAGTTTGTCGGAGTAGCCGGGAGAGGGTCATGCAATAGATTGGTTTTGTCGGAATGTCGTTGGTCCACCCGAATGGGAGCACGAGGCCATGACTTTCGTGGTGTGGGTACAGTGTACTAACCTATGCAGAGTGTATAATCTATCGATAGCCGCGTCCTCGATCATGGACACAGTTCGTAGTAGGTCACACTATGGGTCAATAGAAATAATAACCTGGATAATAACAACCCCGGTTCGATGAGAAAAGAAGTTGATTGATCTTTATGTGGTCACGAGATGATCACGATTGTATTCTTGATGATGGTTGATCATGAGGTGATCGTGTGATGATCACGACGGTAAGAAAGATTGATACCTATGGGGTTACGAGATAACCTCCGAGCAGAGTAAGTTGGTCCATGAGACCTTAAACGCCGACCCACTTGCATGCTAGTGCTAGTATCATCTTGTTCATATCATGAATTATATGTACATACCATGCTCATGTTGTTCTAGTAGTATCGTGTTCATCATTGATGATTAACCTGTAAATGCCATGCTGTTGTTTGTCTTGATTGCTTTGGTTGCTGTGAGCTTGCGAGTACATTCAAAGTACTCACCTGGCGTGTCATGCCAGATTGTAGGTGATGCCATGATTGATTGTTTGTCGAGGATCCCGAGGTTGCGCTCTAGGATGCGTCCCAACCAGAGTCCCTACGGAGTGGAGTTCATCACCGTTGTCGTTGTTCCACTGCTAGAATTTATTCCGCTTCGAGATGTTCCGCTGCTAGCATAGAACTACCTTAGCAGGCAAAGTGTCGCCGTGCCCCTGTAACCTTTGTAATATTGAACCCTTGTACCCCGTTTATTTGTGATAAAGAGCTGATTTGTTCTATGCCAAGCAGTGCCGTATTCCAGAAGACTTGATCTCTGGGCAGGAATACGGGGTGTTCCGGTCTCTCTGAGCCAGGGTGCCACAATGATTGGTATCAGAGCAGGTATGGCTGTAGGACACCCTAGTCAGCGCGAGCATTAGAAACCGGTTGTTTAGAGTCTAGCTTGCTTGTTGCATTTGGTTGCTGCATTTGTTTGCCACATAGCATAGACTCACTATTTTGTCACTAACGATCTTATCTTGTGAGTGTAGGTGGCATCGGTTTCGATCCACTACCTGCACCCTCCAGTTTTGCATACTTGCCCTCTGGTGTTTGGTGTCATCTCTGTCCCAGCGGAGTGATGCCGAGGTACCTAGTGGTATCGATCACTTGCAGGATTGATGCACAAGTATCACACCAATATATATTCTCTTCAGCCACCTCTATAACTTCGGCGATAGACATGCTTCTATCCCGGATCTTGCTATCCAACTCGCTGCTTTGGCAACCCTTACTGGTCTGTGTTGCCAGAAAAGGGCAATGCCAGCAGACTCTGCTTTCCACCGCTATCCTACCTTGTCACCCATTCCCTGGACGAGTACGGTTCCCTTCCGTATGCTTGATGATGTGGTCGTGACATCCGTGTCTCGCTACCTGATCACCAAGTCTGTCCGCATCCCTAAGCCCGTCCGGATGCAACCGGTGCTAAGCCAGCATTTGGTGTAGCTCTGTTTACACCAACCTCTCCACACGTTGATTCACTTTCGTGCACACCGCCACAGCATATTCGCTCGTAGTACCGGAGTTTCCTCGAGAATTGTGTGCTTAAGTAGGCATGCATAGTGAGGTGAATAGCTGTGAAATGTGATGTTGCTTGAAATCTTGCTGCTTTGTGTGTTTTTGTTTGAGTAGTTTCTTTTGCTTCTTTCTTTGGGCCCTCGGTGTTACCTTATTTCCCCTTATGAAAGTTGCTCATTAACCGACACCGGACTCGAAGAATCAGTGAGGATTTCTATTTTGAAACACAGCTAAACATTATGGAATTCTCAGCCAACTGCATTACATTGGGAATATCTGGTTTGAATACAAATGATATCCTAGATTGATTATCAGCATCAAGTCTACATCAGTGCGCAACCATCACAATCATAATAAACCAACTGGAAGACAATTTGTGTGCAAGTCAATAGTAGATTTCCAGTCAAAGGAATAACAAGGGTATATATATATATATATATATATATATATATATATATATGGTATTCAGTCTGCATATCACAGAGAGAAGTTTCTGGAGTAAGCAACTCAGTTTTCCTCCGCACGCTCCCAAAGAAGCTTACGACGCAAGGTTCCGTGATATGTCTCAGTACAATATCTCTTATTTACTAATTGGAGGCACCATATAAATCTCCACGTTGATCCACATCATTAAAATTAATTACACCGTTGATCTATATAATTGATCAAATCTTAACCCCACGATTTATGTTATTCTCACGGTGAAGAAAATAGACCAAACAACATACACGTGACAAAGATTTTTTTTAGTACCACGTGACAAAGTACAAACTTGAACTAAACCTACACGGTGTTAAAAATAAGAACTAAACTGTGTTAAAAAAAGAACTAAACCTACACGTATTGCTTCATCCATACAGCCGATTGGTGGAGTAGAAGATGGGGACACTCCCAATCTCCCACGACTCCTCTCTTTCAACTCACCGGCGCCGCCTCCTCGCTCCGTTGACGCTTCAATGGTGTCGCCTCCTCGCTCCCTTAATGCTATGTCAGCGCCAGGATCGAGCAGCGTGTCCCTCCGCCGCCAATCTGGTGGCTTGCTTCCTCACCACCAAGGCATCCGAAATCGGCGGTCGGCGGCTTCGTCGGCCGTCCACCTACAGGCTCCTCTCCAATCCCAGTAGAATCGGTACAGGTACTTCTCGACCGGATTCATTCTACCTAAAACTCCTCTTTCTTCTTTTTCTCCCCATGATGTACTGCAATCGATCTAAAAGTACGCACAAATCCTGACTCTCCATCCTTTAATTCTTCTCAGCTACAACCTCATGGTAGTCCAACATCTCTCTTCAGGTTACTAAAGCCAAGATTCAGCGCTGGAGGAGGCATACCGATCGCCGTCTAAGCAGTTGAGGCTGCAGCAGTGGGTGGTGAGGCCGCCGAGTGTAGGCACAGCCGGGTGGCACAACGGTCTTCCTCTTTCCCAAAAAGAAAGAAACAAGGGTCGCACAACCGTCACTGCTCGAATTCAAGTTCGTCGCCCGTCATTCATGCCATAACTACAGGCAAGTTAGACCTACCAAATTCATTATAGAAATTCGTGCGATCGGTTTGATAACTATTGTCGAATCACTATAATTTGGGTTCTTGATGTGGTTTTTTCGATTTGCTGTGATTGTGTGCTCTGGGGTGTGTACGGGGGTCAGCTTAGATAGTCTTCATAACCTCGGGAGGCACCAGGAGAAGTAGTCTAGCTGATGATGTTTCATCTACAAAAGGAAACATTCTTATTTGATCTGCTTACAATTGTAAATTGTAACTATACGTATATTCTCTTGCATTTATTTTTAAGTTATCTGCAGCTATGATCTACCAAAGTGTTTCTTTACACGATTTTCATAATTTCACACCAAATGAGTATATTTATGACCTTTGTTGTGCGTACTGAGTACAATTAGGACTTCCATTGTGGTTTGGCATCAGGAAGATTTCCTGCAGAGTTGTGTGCCTACCACCAGGGATATATGGCAGAACTACATTTTACGTATAGTATACTAATTATAATATATACGCATCTTTGTGTGATTTAATAACCTCCAACTGACTGTACAGTCAAAGTATCATTACTAATGGAATCTCCTGTTGCAGATTCAACTCGAGTCTGTACTCATGTAGGAATGACACAAATTCTCTTTCCTCTCTACCACAGAAATATATCAAACTGTTGAATATCTAAGTAGAGATTCAAAGGACAGGTGTGAAATCATGTGTTTTGTCGGATGTATAGTTTTCTATCTGCAAATGAACACGCCCTATGGATATTTCAATGATTATTTTCTCATTTTCTAACTAGACAGTTTGCCTGAATAAGAAGTTTAGTCCATTTGTGCACATACAACTAGCTTTACAGAAAATAAGTTCATCGTTGTACAACATTCTCTTAGTTGTCCACCTGGATCGTATGGTGTCTATCTGCAATTTCGCATGTGTGTGTTTCCTCTTGGAACAATCACTGAAATTACCAGCAAAAAAAATCACTGAAATTGATTACAGATACAGTATTTTGTCAACAACAAAATATACATTCTGCAGCATATCAAATCGGCGATGAACACACTTGAACTTGCCATAGTAAAAAAAATATAATCTTCAAGTTTGCTACTGTTTAGTACTTTAGTTTATCTTCATATTAAAATTACATATGCTTTTTTGCGAGGAAAAGTACATATGTATGTTTAACTAATATTGGTAGCATTTGCCACAGCATCTAGGAACTCTAATTCTATCATGATGAATTTAGAGGCCCCAAGTCCATACATTCCCAAGCCGACCATGGTAGTACACACACTATTCTTGCATGGCTGAGCTTTTATCCAACAGATTGAGTAAGTACCAGTGACTCTTTTCTCCACTCCTGTCAGTTGCACCCTCTTCAAGATTCTATCTAGCCATCTAGGCATGATGAAACAATCCATCTAAATAATTCTCCAGTCCAAAATGACATTTGCATGTCCTGTCTTAGTATATAGTTGTATGATTCGACACACAAACCTGTCCCCTGTTGTATGTAACCTACAGTATTTGATGTGATATATTTGTTTTACAGAGTAGTTACCTCATGTTAGCATGCAAATTTAAGGAAGATATACACGTCCTAGATAAACAATCTTTACATGCACATCTTTTTTGGTACTTCATAGATGTTTAAATCGGATGACACTTTTGAATACACCTATTTTTGATATGACACACATTAATCAGTAAGCATAGTTTGTTCATGGTCCCAATGATTCTGCAGGTTACAAAAGCTCTAGAAAGTGTATATTATAGAATTGGAAGACGCCTCTTCTTCCTTTGGAACAAATCCATTTTCTACAATATATTTCTCTCCCAATCTCCTAATCTTTAGCTGGCACCTTCCTACAATGTAATAGTTTGACATGTTCCTTTTAACTTGGTCCCTTAAGAAACGCGACAGTGTCTAATTAACTATGTATAACTTGACCTAAGATTTGTCAATCGCAAGGCTGAGCCACACTTCTAAATCAGGTAAATCATTTCCTCTTTACCTTAATTTGGTCTCGGTTCTCATAATTGAAAGCCTTTGTAAGAATTTGATGTTGATTGCTTCTGTAGACCAAGTTCGGCTCAACCTATTTCAGGATCTTTAATATGTGTACCATTTTTTCCAAGTTTTCATTGTATAGTCATTTTTGGATTGGAGCTACACATGGTTGTCAAGGTATCAGAAGTGTGGTTTGCCTGCTCTCTAAACAACATTCAAAGTTCTCTATTTCTACATCTCAGTAGATCTGCAATATACTTTAGAGAACATGCATGGCACCTGAGCTCTACAAGATTTGTAGAGACGTAAAATATGATAATAAAATCATGACACACGAATGCTTCTACGTTCTAAAGTGAATTCTGCCTTGCTGGATCGGAAGATGTATAACCAATTTCTATTGGATCCATGCTGATTGATTCACATCAATGATCATTATGTGAGTGAAACTTAAAGGTGGAGATGGCATAAATGGATAGAGGTGATGATAAGGTAGCAGAGTTCATGAAACCCTGGTGGGCGATGCACTGACGGCAATGAAAATAGAATTCAGATAGGAATTTTGAAATTATTAATCTTTTTTTTATATGATGATACAATGACTATGTTTGCATTACACATGTGTTGTGTCAATAAATTGAGCTGTACGCTCTGTGTAATACATCGATTCAGGTCGATGTCGAATTTCAGTGTTCTATTCATAATGTCTGTATGTCATATTACGTTATCAGTTTTTCTGTCCTTGAAGTTATCATGGTTATTCACTTTTCTACCAATATTATAGTCATCTTTATTTGTTGGCAATTATACCGCCTGCCATTTAGTTCAACTATTATATGAGGTCTATATAGGTTTGCCTTCTAATGTACAATACCTTTATAACAATCATTAGACTTTTAGATGGATGAGTTCTTAGTTACACTTAGCCATCCAATGGAATCTCTCCAATGAATTAAAATTTCTTGATAAAACAAGTTATCTGTTGCAAAAATCATAATATATAATGAGGTTGGCCCTTTTCTCCAAAGTTTGTAGTGTAGTCTGCATTCAACTACCTTTTTTCCTATGCTATATATTTTATTGATTATATTCCTATTATTTTACTCTTTTCCTTCCACGGTCTAATTTGATGAGCAACATAAGATTGAGAAAGAATTGGAGTTCTTTAACTAGATAGTTGGCTGATAAGAATATTGGACAAGTAAACATAATTCTGGTGAAATATATATTTTTTCTTCCATTTTTTGACTCTCCATGTATTTGAGTCATATAATTTCAATGTTGTAGAGCATTTGAAATTTCAGTTTGATTGAAGAATAAAATATAATTAGTTTGCTATCCATTACGTTTGGTTCCTTTGTTGGACAAGTCATGGAATGCTTACAAAGCTAATAAAGGAGATAAATGAGGATACTTAAATTTCCAAATTCCCCTTAGGCAAAAAAAAATCTGAAGGGGTAGTCATCATGACGATTCTATGATCCCTTTAATTTAAACCAAATAGTTTGACTTAAACATTCTTGGATTGGATTAAAAATCGCCTGACTGATATAAAGCATTAATAAATTTACATTTCTTAGAATATCAGTTTTTTGCATGAAATTGTAATATTACATATTTAAAGTTTAACTTTCATTTACCTCGAAAAAACTAATGGAAATTTGGATACTTCAAACAATATTAAGTAAAAACACTAACGTGCATGCTTCATATTTACAGTTTAATGTCTATAAATTGTATCTACATGAATGTATAATGGTATACTTATTATTTATACAATAGTGGTAAAAATAAAGAAATATCTAGCCCGTGCAGCTGCACGGGTTGATGACTAGTGTAGATGAATTCCAGTGTAAGATACTCAGTCTTCTTCGGGAAGCCACCGCAGAAAGCTTCCGGCATAAGGCACCAAATCTTCCTCTGCAAGCAACCAAAGGAGAAGCTTTTGGGGTACGATACCCAATCTTCTTCAGCACTCTATCGCGGCAAAAGCTTCGAGCATAAGCTATTCTGTCTTCCTCAGCACGCTACTCTCAATAGCTTCCAACACAAGCTATCCAGTCTTCGTCAGTAAGACACTACAAACAATCATCGACAGTGGTACAAGATATTACACAGTGAGTTGGTAGCATATGGGAGTGCATCCCAAGAATCAGATCCGCAACAGTTTGTCAGAAGCAAGAATCAGTCAAGACACAAGTGTCTGCCTCGGGAATCAAATGCTCAGCTACACATGCTTCCATATATATATTGTGAGCATGCTGCCAAGGTAATGCAAGTCACTCATATGATGATGCAAGCACGGTGAGAATCTGACAACCACAGGAGTTATGTAAGAGGAAGAAAGCAAGTTATACACCTCAGTGTGATGCAATGTCTGACAAGCTATGAAGTAAGACAATTTTGGGACAACAATCTTGACAGTGGATATCAAGGCCAGTTTCCTCACGCCCGACAAGGCGATATCGTTGACCCTCGTCACCAGCTCGTATGATTGCCGAGAACACTGAGCTTTATACAAGTAACTGTGAACCTGGTCTATGATCCTGATGAACCCTTGCTTACCTTTTCCTGGTAACGGCACCACGCCTGTGTTCTGAGCTCTTTTCGGCCGTCCAGGGTGGATGCCGACTTTATATTTCTCTTTTCAACAACTGGCCCGTGTTCTGAGCTGCTTTTCGGCCGTCTCGGGCAGTTGTTGAGTTTCTTTTTGTAGCAGTGACCCTATGCTCTGAGTTGTTCTTCGGCCGTCTTAGGGAACTGCTACCTTCTTCTTATCAACACTGTCTCATGCTCTGAGCTGCTTTTCAGCCGTCGTGAGCCATGGTTGAGTTATTTCAGTAATGTCCCAGATCTGAGTTGTAAAGACCGTTCTGGTGGCTACTGATTTATTTGCCGATTTCAAGCAAAGGTTCGGATGATCATTGCCCCACAGTTAAAGCTTGAGAGATGATAAACTTGCCAAGTAAACATTGTTGCACGGCCATAAGAATAAGGTATGTTTGTCGGAATATTGCACCTGACAGCACCTATGGTCACACGAAGAATTGAGGATATCGATGGCCAAGCTCTTTTCAGCAAAGGAGTCAGAAAAAGAGAACAATAATGAAGGAGCAAGACCGGCAATACAGGTATGATAATTGTGGCATGAACAACATGGTACGGATAACCAAGCCAGTCTGATTCCGTATTGATCATCATGAACACACATCCAAGGGGTCTACTCTGTTTGGAAGGATCTCATATCAAGGTGACAGTTGAATCGTCGGTACGGATCTGAGACAAAGAAGTCAGCAAGATTTAGAACTACCTACAAGCAATCAGATCCCGCCAAGAGAACGATTATGATTCTCAGCATTGTTTTGAACTCGGAGGACACGCATCTACTCGAGTAACCCGATGCAAGGAATAAATGTTTCATGTCCACCGAGGAAATTTGTTCACGACTCCATTGGCACTATCAGTGCTGGATATAAGAATGACACAACAATGGGGAAATTCCTCCCGGACTTATGGAAATTCCAGTCATGATAATATATCAGTTGAGCCAGCAAATATAAAAGAATTGGAGTCAGAGTAAGATTGAACATATGAGGGGAGACCTGTCAGAATGTTGGATACAGTGAAGCAAACCACCCCAAAGCAAGGCAGTCAGTCAGATGCAATTCGGTGGGAACATCATATGAAGGAAAAAGGATAGCCGAGATGGAGACGGTCTCCTTAAGTCAGAATATGCATACTTGTTCCCTGAGCAACCAAATCTCGAGGACGAGATTTATCGTAAGGGGGGTAGGTTTGTAACACCCCGATTTTTGGCCCTTTCTTTTTCTTTTGGATTTCTTCGGATTTTCATTTGGAATTCCTTTTCGGTGGCTCTATGGTCTTGAAACCTGGGAAGATCTTCTCTTCCGCCACTTCCAAGTGGCTTGTCATTCTTAAATCCATCTCAAGACCATGTCATTTCCATCTTAGCCCAACGCTAATATTTATTTCTTGGGAATATTCCTTTTTCTATTAAAGGAATAACCCTGTTTGCTCTAGGTTGTGAAGCAACCTATATTTCTGTCTTCTATAAAATTCCCACAAAATTCTAAAAAATTCTTTGGATCATATCTTCCACAAATATGTCAAAACACATCCTTGCCTAGTCCAAAAATAATTCAGGAATATTCATTTCCTATTCTGTCCAGTATGGCACTTTGTGAAGGAAGTGCTATTTATCATTTCTTTATTGCTCTCAAAAAATTTGGGCACTCTCTCATATCCAAATAATTGCCACATGCCAAAATTCAGCCTCATTTGCCTAGTAAATCTTCCTCAGCAAATTTCCAAAGTTTCTGACCAGAGAGAAGCTTTGTGAAGGAAGTACTAGCTGGGCTTATCCAAATGAGTTTAAATTTTGGTAGATCATTTATATGGTCAAATAATTACGCTCCACCAAATTTCATCTCCATACAACAATCTATGTGAGCACACCTTCAAATCTTGGTTTCTGGTCACGATTTCAGTTTGTGAAGCAACTACATTTTATATTGCTTAATAAAATCTGAAATTAATCCAGGACCTAAATATCCCTATATCATTTGAGCATGCCAAAATTCACATCATTTTGCCAAGCCATATTCTCTACAAAATTCCTCCAAGTTTCTGTCCAGTAGAAAGCATTGTGAAGCAAGTACCATTTTGGTGTATCCAAATGGTATGAAATTTTTGCAGTGCCTTCATATGCCCATATGATCATACTCCACAAAATTTAAGCTCAACCCAAGCAACCATGTGAGTGCTACTTCATGATCTACTTTCTGGACCAGATTATGTAGTTGTGAAGCAACTATGACAAATTTTGGTCCAAATCATTTAATATTTCACAGGATTATAGTCCTTCCTACCCTAAACCTCTGTGACATCCTAGTTATCCCTTATCCCTTTCATTTTGACCACAACTTCATGATCAAGTTTGCTACAGCAAACTTCAGTCGATCACTCCCATCAGCACACAGTCGATTTCTTCGAGCCATCACCTCAGGGAGGTCCCACTTTGGTAGGACTACACTCTAGACACAGTGTGGGCGGCCCTAAAGTCCCGTGTGCGCCAGTGCACGCGGTAACCACGCGGCCTGGCATGCCAAAAGCACGCTCTGGACGCCGGGACCCCTCTGCCGCCGCCAAAACGTCGCCCTCGCGACACCGCACCATGTCCACTGCGCTGCTCGGGCTCTCCTCCGTCCACGCGTCCCCTCTGGACCCCTTCCCCTCTCATCTTTCCTCTCCGGTGAGCTACACTGCACCGCGTGCCCGTGGCCATCGTCGCCATGCCCCTGTCTTCTTCCTCCCCGTAGCATCTCCGCACCGCGTGAACCCCCCTGGCCTCTCTCCCCCTCCGCGCGTGCGCACGCATACGCGGACGCGTCAGAGCGGCACCCACCCACCCTTGGCGGCACCCGAGCACGGACATCTCGCCGTAGCTATATAAGCCACTCCCGAGCTTGCCCGAGCTCATCCACCTCCTCACCACCCTCCTCTAGACCTCCCAGACCGCTCCACCGAGCCCAGGAGCCCTCCTCACCCCTCACAGCCGCCATGGCCGCCGCTCTGCTCTGCTTAAATTCGGGTAAGATAGAGCTCGTCGCCCCCTCCTTCCTCCACCCTCTTAACCCTCGAGATCCGGCGAGGCTTCCCGCCCAACGCCCTGCCTTCCGGAGTACCATAGCGCCAGAACCACCATCGCCCGGCGCCGCCGTCCGCTGGCCTCGAAGCCGCACCCTACCCAGCCTCTCCCGCGATCTGTGGCATGCGGGTATGGACGCGGCTCGGTCTCCTGAGCACGCCGGTGGCCGGAGCACCGCCAACGGTGACCGAGTCGCTGGGACGGGCGCCGGCGAGCTCGAGCCCCTGCTCTGTCCAGCGCACGAGAGGAGGAAGATGGCGACCCCCCCTCTAGCTGGCCGTGGACCCCAGCGGCCCCACCTGTCATCCAGAGAAGCCCCGGGCCCGCGTATTTTTAAGTGGAAGCGCATTTTGAAGTTTAAGTTTTACTTTCAGGAAAGCGTATTCTTCTGTTACTTCGGCTGATAATACGTTTTCTGTTTGCTGAAACCGTATTTCTCCGGAGTGCGTTTTCTATTTAACCCCGCCGGCTGAAACTATTAAATAGCAGACGTTCGTCCGTTAAGGCCAGAAATGAATTGTTTTTATTTGATTTTCTGCCTAACGAACGAACGGCCGTATCTCGGCAACCGTGACTCCGAATCAGGTGATTCCAACGCCCACGATCTCAGTTCGTCGAGCCCGTTCTGTTGGCATCATTTTCACCATGTGGTAACATTCTAGAAATGACCATTTGCCCCTGCCCTTGTTCAGCCACCTCCGAGAGGGAACTGTTTCCGGCAAATTTTTCCGCGAGTGCCTCGCACTTCTCCCCGGTGAATCCTTCATCCCCAGGCAAGCCACAACAGCCACTTGGATGATGGCATTGTAGTAGCCATGGTTTCCACTGGAATATTTAAATAATTGCTTGTTCATTTAATGATTTTGTTAATGCTTCGAATATGCTTGTGAATCCATGTCTATGCTTATGCCATGTTCATTTTCACCTAGTAAGTGAAATGATTAGTTGATAATGTTATTATTACCATGTTTTATTCTTGTAATCATGTCAGATGCTAGTGATAACGATATGCTTATATGAATCATTATGGATTGACTTGAAAATACTTATTATATTCACGATCGTCATTATGCCATGCTCATTTGCATCCCGTAGACTAAATGATATATCATTGTTGATGTAATGATGTTAAATGGTTATGTTGCCCATCCAAGGTTACACTGATATCATGCTCATATGCGTTGTTATTTCATCATGATATTTTTGTGACTCAACTCATCACCATTCAAGTTAAACCTGATAATAATCGAACTTGAACAAATCTGTTGGCTGAGTCATGGTGCCACCGAATCGAGCTCACCAGTGCAACCACACTTGCCTGGATGGGGAGGCCCTAATGCAGTCTATTGTCATGCCTCTCGCTGGAACCTCCAACTAGGGAAGGTTATGTGCGTGCGCTACCCTGATCAGGTAGGCGGCTATAATCTTGTGTGCCCGAGTTGTATGGATCCAGAGTCCCCGTTTGGGACAGTTTTGTTATTGTGGCCACGACGGTGGCAGCCACAGAGGTGGCGGATGTCACGAGTTGACATCGGGGCCACCCAGGACATAGCCCAAAGGGGAGTTTGTCGGAGTGGCCGGGAGAGTGTCATGCAATAGATTGGTTTTGTCGGAATCTCGTTGGTCCACCCAAATGGGAGCACGAGGCCATGACTTCCGTGGTGTGGGTACAGTGTACTAACCTCTGCAGAGTGTAGAATCTATCGATAGCCGCGTCCTCGGTCATGGACACAGAGTCGTAGTAGGTCACACTATGGGTCAATAGAAATAATAACCTGGATAATAACAACCCCGGTTCGATGAGAAAAGAAGTTGGTTGATCTTTATGTGGTCACGAGATGATCACGATGGTATTCTTGATGATGGTTGATCATGAGGTGATCGTGTGATGATCACGACGGTAAGAAAGATTGATACCTATGGGGTTACGAGATAACCTCCGAGCAGAGTAAGTTGGTCCATGAGACCTTAAACATCGACCCCCTTGCATGCTAGTGCTAGTATCATCTTGTTCATATCATGAATTATATGTACATACCATGCTCATGTTGTTCTAGTAGTATCGTGTTCATCATTGATGATTAACCTGTAAATGCCATGCTGTTGTTTGTCTTGATTGCTTTGGTTGCTGTGAGCTTGCGAGTACATTCAAAGTACTCACCTGGCGTGTCATGCCAGATTGCAGGTGATGCCATGATTGATTGTTTGTCGAGGATCCCGAGGTTGCGCTCTAGGATGCGTCCCAACCAGAGTCTCTGCGGAGTGGTGTTCATCACCGTCGTCGTTGTTCCGCTGCTAGAATTTATTCCGCTTCGAGATATTCCGCTGCTAGCATAGAACTACCTTAGCAGGCGAAGTGTCGCCGTGCCCCTGTAACCTTTGTAATATCGAACCCTTGTACCCCGTTTATTTGTGATGAAGAGCTGATTTGTTCTATGCCAAGCAGTGCCGTATTCCAGAAGACTTGATCTCTGGGCTGGAATACGGGGTGTTCCGGTCTCTCTGAGACGGGGTGCCACATGTTACACCACTGCATAGAGGGGGAGAGAGTTGGTGTTGACAGCGGCAAAGTTGTTGGTGTAGATCGCCGTCACGATGGTTGCCCCAGCGGCGTTCTGGCGCCACCGGGAGAGAGGGGGTGAGCCCCCCTCCTTCTTCTTCTTCCTTGGCCTCCCCCCTAGATGGAAGGAGAGTTTCCCCTCTGGTCCATGGCCACCATGGTGGCGGAGGGGCAAGAGCCCCTCCGAGATTGGATCTCTCTCTCTGTTCTCTTCTGTTTCGCGTTCCTGTTTTCTGGCCTTTCACTGTTTCTTAAATTCCCGGAGATCCGTAACTCCGATCGGGCTGAAATTTTAACACGATTTTTTTCCCGATATTATCTTTTTTGCGGCGAAAGAAGGGCATCAACTGACTTACGAGGGGCTCACGAGGCACCACGGCGCGCCCTACCCCCTGGGCGCGCCCTGGTGCCTCGTGGGGCCCACGAGCACCGTCTTGCGTTGATTCTTCTTCCCAAAAATCACATATATTCCAAAATAAATCTCCGTAAATTTTTATCGCGTTTGGACTTCATTTGATATGGATATTTTGCGAAACAAAAAACATGCAACAAACAGGAACTTCAATTATATCTTTATGTGCTTCAATTATATCTTTTGAGCTAGGCAGTTGCTCTAGTCCTTCACTTATATCTTTTAGAGCACGGCGGTGGTTATATTTTAAAGAAATAATTGCACTCTCATGCTTCACTTATATATTTTTGAGAGTCTAATAAATAGCAATGGTAATATGCATGGGTTATGAAGTTGGTCCTAATATGATAGGTATTCAAGAGGGATATAATAAAAACTTTCATGTAGATCACTGAATATGATAAGTTTGATTCCTTGCAATAGTTTTGCGATATTAAAATGGTAATACGTGGGAGGTACAAGTAGATAATTGTGGTTTAGTAAGAATATTGGTGTTAAGGTTTGTGATTCCCGAAGCATGCATGTATGGTCTGTCATTATGCTAAGAAGTTGGAGCATGATTTATTATTGATTTGTCTTCCTTTGCGTGGCGGTCGGGGGCTTGCGATGGTTAACTCCTACCAACCTCCCCCTAGGGACATGCGTAGTAGTACTTTGCTTCAAGGGCTAATAAACTTTTGCAATAAGTATGTGAGTTCTTTATGACTAATGTGAGTCCATGGATTATACGCACTCTCACCTTTCCGTAATTTGATAGCCTCTTCAGTACCGTGCATTGCCCTTTCTCACATCGAGAGTTGGTGCAAACTTCGCCGGTGCATCCAAACCCCGTGATATGATATGCTCTATCACACATAAGCCTCTTTACATCTTCCTCAAAACAGCCACCATACCTACCTATTATGGCATTTCCATAGCCATTCCGAGATATATTGCGATGCAACTGCTACTTGTGAGCTGCGTTGGGATTTCCCCGAAGAGGAGGGGATGATGCAGTACAGTAGAGATAAGTATTTCCCTCAGTTATGAAACCAAGGTTATCTATCCAGTAGGAGAATCACGCAACAACTCGTTAGCTGCACCTGCACACAAAATAACAAATCTTCGCACCCAACGCGGACAAGGGGTTGTCAATCCCTTGGCGGTTAATTGCAAGATTAAATTGTATGGTGATAGATTGATAGATCGAACAAAAATACAAAATGAAATAAATAAAGTAAAATTGTAGCAAGGTATTTTTAGGATTTTCAATATATGATAAAGGTAGACCCGGGGGGCATAGTTTTCACTAGAGGCTTCTCTCTTGAAAATAGCATACAGTGGGTGAACAAATTACTGTTGGGCAATTGATAGAAAAGCAAATAATCATGATGATATCCAAGGCAATGATCATGTATATAGGCATCACGTTCGAGACAAGTAGACCGAAACGATTTTGCATCTACTACTATTACTCCACACATCGACCGCTATCCAGCATGCATCTAGAGTATTAAGTTCATAAAGAATGGAGTAATGCCTTAAGCAAGATGACATGATGTAGACAAAGTAAACTCATGCATGAATAAACCCCATCTTTTTACCCTTAATAGCAACGATACATACGTGTCATGTCCCTTTCTGTCACTGGGATTGAGCACCGCAAGATCGAACCCATTACAAAGCACCTCTCCCATTGCAAGATAAATCAATCTAGTTGGCCAAACCAAATCAATAGATCGGAGAGAAATACGAAGCTATAACAATCATGCATAAAAGAGTTCAGAGAAAACTCAAATAATATTCATGGATAATCTGATCATAAACTCACAATTCATCGGATCCCAACAAACACACCGCAAAAAGTGATTACATCGGATAGAACTCCAAGAACATCGAGGAGAACATTGTATTGAAGATTAAAAAGAGATAAGAAGCCATCTAGCTACTAACTATGGACCCGAAGGTCTGTGGTAAACTACTCACGCATCATCGGAAGGGCAGCAACGTTGATGGAGAGCCCCTCCGTGATTGAATCCCCCTCCGGCAGAGTGCCGGAAAAGGCCTCCAGATGGGATCTCTCGAGAACAGGAACTTGCGGTGGCGGAAAAAGTATTTCGTGGACTCCTCTGTTGGTTTCCCGATTTTAGAGTATTTATAGAGGTGGAATTAGGTCAAACGGAGCAGAGGTGGGCCCATGAGGCACCAGGGCGCGCCACTCCTCCTGGGGCGCGCCCTGGTGGCTCGTGGCCACCTCCTCTGTCTTCTGGCCCTCTCCCGAAGTTTCTAGTGTCTCTTATGTCCAGAAAAAAATCTCCAAAAAGTTTCATGGCATTTGGACTTCGTTTGGTAGTGATATTCTGAAAAACCAAAAACAGGCAAAAAAAACAGCAACTGGCACTGGGCACTAAGTTAATAGCTTAGTCCCAAAAAATGATATATAATTGCTTGTAAATGTACATAAAACATCCAATATTGATACTATAATAGCATGGAACAATAAAAAATTATAGATATGTTGGAGACGTATCAGCAACTTCCACCGTTCTTTTCATATGACACACATCATCATTGTCATATTGCTTTGCATGATTATATAGCTGACATAGTATTTGTGGCCCAGCCACCGTTCATCATTTTCATACATGTTACGCTAGTATCATTGCACATCCTGGTACACTGCCAGAGGCATTCATATAGAGTTATATTTGTTCTAGTATCGAGTTGTAATTTTGAGTTGTAAGTAAATAGAAGTGTGATGATCATCATTATTAGAGCATTGTCCCAGTGAGGAAATAAAATACAAAAAGGAAAAAAAAAGAGGTCAAAAAGAGCCCACAAAAAAAATATGAGAGAAAAAGAGAGAAGGGGCAGTGTTACTATCCTTTTCCACACTAGTGCTTCAAATTAGCACCATGTTTTTCACATAGGGAGTCTCCTATGTTGTCACTTTCATAAACTAGTGGGAATTTTTCATTATAGAACTTGGCTTGTATATTCCGATCATGGGCTTCCTCAAATGCCCGAGGTCTTCATGAGCAAGCAAGTTGGATGCACACCCACTTAGTTTTTATTTTGAGCTTTCATACACTTATAGCTCCTAATGCATCCGTTGCATGGCAATCCCTACTCCTCGCATTGACATCAATTGATGGGCATCTCCATAGCCCATTGATTAACCTCGTCGATATGAGACTATCTTCTTGTTTGACTTCCTCTTATTAATCTCTATCATCATTCTATACCACCCATAGTGCTATGTCCATGGCTTATGCTCATGTATTGCGTGAGGGTTGAAAAAGCTGAAGCGCGTTAAAAAGTATGAACCAATTGCTTGATTGTCTTTGGGGTTGTGCATGATAAATAATTTATGTTAAGAAGATGGAGCATGGCAGGATTATATGATTTTGTAGGGATAACTTTCTTTAGCATTTTTATTTTGAAAGACATGATTGTTTGTTGGTATGCCTGAGTATTGATGTCTTTATATCAAATTATAGACTATTGCTTTGAATCACTCGGATCCTAATATTCATATCGTAAAAGAGAATTACATGATGAACATTTTAGGTAGCATTCCACATCAAAAATTCTGTTCTTATCATTTACCTACTCGAGGACGAGCAGGAATTAAGCGTGGGGATGCTTGATACGTCTCCAACGTATCTATAATTTTTGATTCTTCCATGCTATTATAGTATCAATCTTGGATGTTTTATATGCAATAATATGCTATTTTATATCATTTTTTGGGACTAACCTATTAACCTAGTGCCCAGGGCCAGTTCCTGTTTTCTGCTTGTTTTTGGTTTTTCAGGAAATCAGTACCAAACGAAGTCCAAATGCCACGGAACTTTTTGATGATTTTTTATGGAAAAAAGAGACCCTGGAAGCTTCGAGAGGAGGCCAGAAGCATCATGAGGAGGTGACAAGGCAACAGGGCGCGACCCCAAGGAGGGAGGCGCCCTGATGCCTTGTGGGCCCCGCGTGGCTCCGTTTGACCTAATTCCACTTCTATAAATTCTCAAATATTGGGAAACCAACAGAGAGCCACCCATAATAACTTTTCCGCCACCACAAGCCTCTGTTCTTCCGTGATCCCATCTGGAGGCCTTTTCCGGTACTCTGTCGGCGGGGGAATCGATCACGGAGGGCTTCTACATCAACCTTGCTGCCCCTCCGATGATGTGTGAGTAGTTTACCGTAGACCAATGGGTCCATAGCTAGTAGCTAGATGGCTTCTTCTCTCTCTTTGATCTTCAATACAATGTTCTCCTCGATCTCCTTGGAGTTCTATTCGATGTAATCTTCTTTTGCGGTGTGTTTGTTGGGATTCGATGAATTGTGGGTTTATGATCAGATTATTCATGATAAATATTTGAGTCTTTTCTGAACTTATTTATGCATGATTGTTATAGCTTTGTATTTCTCTCCGATCTATCTGTTTGGTTTGGCCAACTAGATTGATTTATCTTGCAATGGGAGAGGTGCTTTGTGATGGGTTCAATCTTGCGGTGTTCTATATCCTAGTGACAGAAAGGGACAAGACACGTATTTGTATTATTGCCATTAAGGATAAAATGATAGGGTTTATTCATATTGCTTGAGTTTACTTTGTCTACATCATGTCATCTTGCTTAAGGCGTTACTCTGTTTTATACTTAATACTCTAGATGCATGCTGGATAGCGGTCGATGGGTGTAGTAATAGGAGTAGATGCAGGCAGGAGTCGGTCTACTTGTTTCGGACGTGATGCCTATATACATGATCATTGCCTTGAATATCGTCATGACTATGCGCTTTTCTATCAATTGCCAAACAGTAATTTTTTTACCCACCGTACGCTATGTGTTCGAGAGAGAAGCCACTGGTGGAGATACGTCCTATACAAATGGTTTTTACCCCCTTTCTGCGACAGAGTTTTAAACTGTCGCCTTGCCTGTGTGTGCGATAGGGGTGTCCTTCCCACACAACCCAAAAACCGTCGGCGATAGGGCCTCCGGTCACACACGCGGGGCAAAAAGAGCTCGTGTGCGATCGGGCGAGCCATCGCAGACAATTATACTGTCCCAATCATTTCTGTTCGTATGTACATCTGATACATCTCCAACGTATCTACTTTTCCAAACACTTTTGCTCTTGTTTTGGACTCTAATTTGCATGATTTGGATGAAACTAACCCGGACTGACGCTGTTTTCAGCAAAACTACCATGGTGTTGTTTTTTGTGTAGAAATAAAAGTTCTCAGAATTGGACAAAACTTTTTGGAGATTGTTTATGGAATAAATAAAAAATACCGGAGCCAAGATCCACTGGAGGGGAGCCACCTGCTACCCACGAGGCACCAGGGCGCGCCACCCCCCTGGCGCGCCCTGGTGGCTTGTGGGGCCCACGTGGCTCCGCTGACCTTAATCTCAAGCCTATAAATTCACAATTCCAGAGAAAAAAACAAGACAGGAAGTTTCATCGCGTTTTACGATACGGAGCCGCCGCCACCTCCTGTTCTTCATCGGGAGGCCAGATCTGGAGTCCGTTCGGGGCTCCGGAGAGGGGGATCTTTCGTCATCGTAATCATCAACCATCCTCCATCACCAATTTCATGATGCTCACTGCCGGGAGTGAGTAATTCCTTCATACGCTTGCTGGACGGTCATGGGTTGGATGAGATTTATCATGTAATCGAGTTAGTTTTGTTAGGGCTTGATCCCTAGTATCCACTATGTTCTGAGATTGATGTTGCTATGACTTTGCTATGCTTAATGCTTGTCACTAGGACCTGAGTGCCATGATTTCAGATCTGAACCCTTTATGTTTTCATGAATATATTTGTGTTCTTGATCCGATCTTGCAAGTTATACGCACCTGCTATGTGTTATGATCCGCATACCCCAAGGTGACAATAATTGGGATTCTTTCCGGTGATTACCGTAGTTTGAGGAGTTCATGTATTCACTATGTGTTAATGCTTTGTTCCGGTTCTCTATTAAAAGGAGGCCTTAATATCCCTTAGTTTCCTTATGGACCCCACTGCTACGGGAGGGTAGGACAAAAGATGACATGCAAGTTCTTATCGCAGGCATGTATGACTATATACGGAATACATGCCTACATTACATTGATGAATTGGAGCTAGTTCTGTGTCGCCCTAGGTTATGACTGTTACATGATGAATGTTATCCAACATAATCACCGATCCAATGCCTACGAGTTTTTCACATATTGTTCTTTGCTAAGTTACTACTGTTGCTACTACTGTCACAATTGTTACAAAACTATTGCTGCTACCGTTACTGTTTCTGTTACTATTATTGCTATTGCTATCAAACTACCATACTACCGTGCTACTGATCACTCTGCTGCAGATATTTAGTCTCCAGGTGTGGTTGAATTGACAACTCAACTGCTAATACTTGCAAATATTCTTTGGTTCCCCTTGTGTCGAATCAATAAATTTGGGTTGAATACTCTACCCTCGAAAACTGTTGCAATCCCCTATACTTGTGGGTTATCAAGACCTTTTTCTGGCGCCGTTGCCGGGGAGCATAGCTCTATTTGCTGAGTCACTTGGGATTTATATCTGTTGATTACTATGAAGAATCTTAAGGATGATAGAACCAAGATCGTTCCCTCTAAGACGAGGGGAGGTAAGGAACTGCCATCTAGCTCCGCACTTGATTCACCTTCTGTTTTGAGTAAGCTTGCAACACCACCACCTGCTATTAATTCTGATATGTCTCAAGTTATTGATGATACTACTTCTGCTATGAATGATACATATGATGATGCTAGTACTTTGCTTGATAATACTGTGCCACTTGGTGAATTTCTTGATGAACAACTTGCTAAAGCTAAAGAAATTGAAAATGTTGAAACTCTTGAGAATTATGACTCACCTATTATGCCTAGATCTCCTACTAGAGTTGAATCACCTGATGAACATGTCTTTGATAGGGAGACGGCTAGAGTCATTCTTGCTTGTAATGATAGAGATGGAGTTATAAAATTGCTTGTTGAAATGAAAGAAAAATCTATGAGGGAGAGAATGAAATATGATCCTAAGTTTGCTACCTCTCCCATATTTGTTACTGATAAGGACTATGAATTCTCTGTCGATCCTGAGTTAATTACTTTGGTTGAATCTGATCCTTTCCATGGCTATGAAACTGAAACCGTTGTGGCACATCTTACTAAATTAAATGATATAGCCACCCTATTCGCTCATGAGGAAAAAAAATCGCTATTACTATATTCTTAAGTTATTTCCTTTCTCGCTAAAGGGTGATGCTAAGATATGGTATAACACTCATTCTCCTGGTTGTGTGCGTAGTCCCCAAGATATGATTTATTACTTCTCTGAAAAATATTTTCCTCCTCATAAAAAACAAGATGCCTTACAGTAAATATTTAACTTTTTGCAAATTGAAGAAGAGAATCTCCCTCAAGCTTGGGGGAGGCTTCTCCAATTACTTAATGCTTTGCCTCAGCACCCTCTTAAGAAAAATGAAATACTTGATATCTTCTATAATGGACTAACCAATGCTTCTAGGGACTACCTAGATAGTTGTGCTGGTTGTGTTTTCAGGGAACGGACTATTGAACAAGCTGAGGAGCTATTGAATAATATATTGAAGAATAATAATGATTGGACACTTCCCGAACCACCACCTAAGCCCACTCCGAAGAAGAGGGGTATTCTATTTCTTAGTCCTGAAGATATGCAAGAAGCAAAGAAATGTATGAAGGAAAAAGGTATTAAGGCTGAAGATGTTAAGAATTTGCCACCTATTAAGGAAATACATGGTCTTGACACACCGCCACAGGTGGTAGAGGTAAATTCTCTTATAAAGTTTGATGAAGGTGATATTCCTTATAACAAACCTCCTAGTCAATGCTTGCAAGAATTTGACAATTATATTATTAAGCAAGATCACTTCAATGCAAATGTTATGAAACAATTAAAACGAAATGCCTACATGATTGATCGCTTGAGTGACTTGTTGTTTATAATTGCTAATGATGTCAAAGGTGTAGGTAAACATGCATCTATGGTTCAAACCCAGTTAGAACAAGTTGCTAAATCTCAAAGTGAATTGCTCAATGAAATGAATAACAATATGAATGATCATGTTGTTAGAGTAATGACTAGAGGAGGTAGAATGACTCAGGAGCCACTTTATCCTGAAGGTCACCCTAAAAGAATTGAACAAGACTCTCAAAGAATTAATATTGATGCACCTAGTCCATCTAAAAAGGAAAAGAAAAAGAAAAATGATAGGACTTTGCATACTTCTAGTGAACCTGAGGTAGAAAAACCCTTGGAGGATAATAATGATGTTTCTATTTCCGATGCCGAAACACAATCTGGTAATGAACATTCACCTGATGATAATAATAATGATGATGCTCATGTGGACACTCAACCAGATAATGAGAAAGAACCTGATAATGATGTTGAAATAGAGCCTGTGGTTGATCTTGATAACCCACCTTCTAAAAATAAACGTTATGATAGGAGAGACTTCATTGCTAGAAAACATGGTCAAGAAAGAGAACCATGGGTTAAAAAACCCATGCCCTTTCCTCCTAAACCATCTAAGAATAAGGATGAGGAAGAATTTGAACGCTTTGCTGAAATGCTTTGGCCAGTCTTTTTGCGTACTCGTTTGACTAATATTTTAAAGATGGCCCCTTATGCTAAATATATGAAAGACATTATCACAAATAAAAGAAAGATACCTGAAGCTGAAATTTCTACCATGCTTGCAAATTATTCTTTTAAGGACAGAGTACCTAAGAAACTAGGAGATCCAGGAATAGCAACTATACCATGCTCCATTGAAAGAAATTATGTCAAAACTGCTTTGTGTGATTTAGGAGCCGGTGTTAGTGTTATGCCCTTCTCTTTATATAAAAGACTTGATTTGAATAAACTCACTCCCACTGAAATATCATTGAAAATGGCTGACAAATCAACTGCCATTCCTATTGGTGTTTGTGAGGATGTGCCCGTTGTAGTTGCAAATGTTACTATCCTAACAGACTTTGTTATACTTGATATGCCCGAGGACGACAACATGTCGATTATCCTTGGTAGACCCTTTTTGAATACTGCAGGGGCTGTTATTGATTGCAACAAAAGGAAGGTCACTTTTCATATCAATGGTAATGAACATACGGTGCAATTTTCGAAGAAACAATTTCAAGTAAACGGTATTCATGTTATTGAAAAGACTCCGACAATTACTATTGGAAGTTTTCAACTTCCTCTTCCTACTATCAAAAAGAAATATGAAACTCTTATTATTGGGGAGGTACACATCCCCGTTGAGGTAACCTAGTGTTTTACGAAGATTCTTCGGTTTCATGTCACTCGAAAATGGTTTGTTAATAAGACTTGATCAACCTTATTAATGGATTCTTTTTGAGAGGCATGTGGTCGATGAATTTAGTAAGCACAACCTTCTGCACCCACTTTTTGTTTTCTGTTATTTTTAGTTAAATGAAATAAAATGCCATGATTATCCTGTTTTCTAAATTATCCATGCAATAAAAAAGTGCCCAAAAATGAAAGTGCTCAGAATGATCTGAAATTTTTACATGAATTTTTATAGAATATTTAAGATTTTTTGGCTATAAAAACATACCAGGGGGATGCCCCAGGTGCCCACGAGGCACCAGGGCGCGCCACCCCCTGGGCGTGCTCTGGTGGCTTGTGGACCCCACAGGAACCCCCTCACTTATTCCTTCAACCCACTTCGTCTCTTACCTCTAGCAAAAATTCCTGGTAGCTCTCTCTCTCGTGTTCTTGCTCCCAAACCTGAGATTTTTGATCTCTTTGCTCGGAGCTCTGGTTCCGAAACTGTTTTGGGAGATTGCTACTTGGTATGTGACTCCTCATTTGCTCCAATTAGTTTTTCCTCTAGTGGATTATATCTTGCATAATTAGCTGCCCTTGGTGCTACTGAAAATGAGCTTGCATGTTGAATTCTTTGAGTCCTAAGTAGTTTGAATGCTTGATATGGCCTCTAGGCACTTGTATGAGTAGTTGCTATCAATTTTGTGAAGTTTTGTTAACATCTTTTTGTGGCCCAAATTTTTTTCAAAAATTTGCTCTTAGGAAAATGAATTTCTTTCGGAGGAGTTCCTCGAAGTGGAACACCGGGAGTCCTTGGAGACTTCTCGGACAGCGACCTCAACATTCCGCGTAGGACGGAGGTCCGGCCGTGCGAATGGCCGCACAATGCCTTCATGAACGAAGCCGGATTCTACCAAGAGTTCGCGCTATTTGTTTCCAATGCCGGATTGACCGACTTCCTCGCAGATGAGTGTGACCAGCACCACATCCTTATGAATTCCTTTGTGCAAAACTTTCATTTCCTGAATAGGCTCGAACCTCCTGCGGTGCGTTTTGATTTATATGCTGAACATCCTCATATATCGCTTGTTGAGTTTTGTGAGATTTGTTTGATCCCCTTTGATGGGGAAATAAGAGAGCCTCGACCGGAGGAGTTTGAGGGCTTCCTCCACACTTTAACTGTGGGAGAGGAAAGGGGCGTGTCGAAAGCCCGAGCCACTAGCTTGCAATTTCCCACTGTTCATTACTTTGCTTTATTTATAGGAAAATGCTTGACTGCTAGAGAGCAAGGTGGTGCGCTATGTGCACCTGACTTTGCCATTTTACGCCGCGCACTAAATAATGACAACACTTATAACCTGGGAGCTATCATTGCACGCCGCCTGCACACTAATAGGACTAAGGGTAAAATTCATGGTGGTATTTATGCTACTCGCTTAGCGAGACATTTTAATGTTAACATACTCCCACATGATTATTTGTTGCCCAGAGTTTACTTAGATCACCAGTCTATGAGGGACCACCACTTTCTTGATGCTCCTGAGCCTCCTCACCACATTTGTTATAAGTTGGTTTTTAGTGAGGATACTCGTGATATTATTCCGTTGCCTGCACCTGCTTTGTTTGATTCTCATGCCAGGAACGGATATACTGTTATGCCACCGGACATCGTTGCTTACCGGAACGCATTGGCCGCAGTAGAGGATGAGGCCCAGGATTGGGACGCTCAGGTGCCGCCGCCTCAACACTTTCATATGGGATCAGATGGCTACTACAGATGGCCGTAGACCAAGCTAGGCAAATACCTAAGCTTGGGGGAGTACGTATTTCTCACTGACATTACATTCATGTTCACACATTCATTTCAATTGTCGATGTTCATCCTCTTTCATTGTATAATCCATGTTAGTTTTATTTTCTCGCTTTCTTCTTGTGTGTTTAAAAAAAAAACTTAGAGAAAATCCAAAAACATTTCTCGCTTCTTTTTGGTTTTCTTTCTAGTTTAATTAGTTGTAGTACTAAAAGAAAACCCAAAAAGAATTCCCGTTTCTTCTTTTTCTTGTTGAGAGCTTTCCCATGTAAATAGTTTTTTTTCTCGTTTTTGTTTTGTCTTCTTTAAATTGCTTCCTTCAAGAAAAAACTAAAAACTCCAAATATATTTTAGTGTGTATGAACTCAACTTGTTTTTGTTTTTGTAAATATGTTTAACTCAGTATCCATGATTCAGCATATTATGATTAAACATGTTTATGATGGCAATTAGAGATTATAGTTGCTCATGCCATGCTTAAGTAGCTAGGAGTGGATAATGATTTATCTTGGGTGTCAACATGCATTAAAATGTTTGTGATGTAGTATGATGATATTGTATCCTCCTCTGAATGTTTCGAGTGGCTTGACTTGGCACATGTTCATGCATGTAGTTGATTCAAAACCAACATAGCCTCCACGATATTTATGTTCATGGTGCTTATATCCTACTCATGCTAGTATTCAATGTTGATTATTCATAATGCATGATTATGACCGTTTTCGCTCTCTAGCTGGTCGCTTCTCGACCTATTTGCTAGCCTTCGCCTATACTAAGTGGGAATACTGCTTGTGCATCAAAACCCTTAAACCAAAGTTATTCCAGATGAGTCCACTATATCTACCTATATGCGGTATTACCCTGCTGTTCTAAGTAAATTTGCATGTGCCACCTCTAAATATTCAAATGAACATCTGTTTTGTGTGTCCGTACCGCTCATGGAGCGACAGGGGGTGGTCAATATCTTCCATGCTAAGCGGGTTATTCTCATGATGAGTGTTTATTCACTTGTCCTTGCACGAGAGGGGCTGGTAATCGGGATGCCCAGTCCCATGATTAAAATTGCAAAATAATAAAACAAACTCCCCCGGAAAGTTGTTGGTATGGAGGGCACCCAAGAATTCGGCTAGCCATGGCTTGTGATTGTTGGTGGAGGGGGAGTGAACTTTACTTTACCGCTTGGGAACCGCCGCTAATTTGTTTAGCATGGAAGATATTGAAAACTCTCGGTCGTGACGTTGACAGGAAAGGCATACCTCCCAAAATTATATTTGTCTCTGATTTAAGCTTTGAGCTCTGGCACCTCTGCAAATCCCTGCTTCCCTCTACGAAGGGCCCATCTATTTACTTTTTTGTTATTTTATTTTTATTGTTGAGTCACCACCTTCTCAAATAAGCACCAGTCCTGAGAGCACTATTGTCATTCTCATGCATTGTGTATAGTTAATGTTGTGTGCATCATGACTGGATCTCTTCTACCATGAATTACAATGTTTAGTCGCTGCTTGAACTTTGGAGGTGGCCTGCATTTATGTTTTGCGGTCTCAGAAAGGGCTAGCGAGATACCATGTTGTCATATTATATCATGATTGTTTTGACAAAGTGTTGGCATTTGAGATATCTTACTATTGCTCGCTAGTTGATTATGCCATTGATATGAGTGAATATAATTTCAAAGAGTTATCATTTGCATGGTTAGTTATAATCTTTGCTGAAACCCTGGGTATTATTTAAGCATATGTATAGATACAAGAACAAAAGAATTCGTAAATGTTTTTCTTTATCACTTTCAGTTTGTCCACTGAATTGCTTGAGGACAAGCAATGAGTTAAGCTTGGGGAGTTGATACGTCTCTGTCGTATCTACTTTTCCAAACACTTTTGCTCTTGTTTTGGACTCTAATTTGCTTGATTTGAATGAAACTAACCCGGACTGACGCTGTTTTCAGCAGAACTACCATGGTGTTGTTTTTTGTGCAGAAATAAAAGTTCTCGGAATTGGACGAAACTTTTTGGAGATTTTTTATGGAATAAATAAAAAATACTGGAGCCAAGATCCACTGGAGGGGGGCCACCTGCTGCCCACAAGGCACCAGGGCACGCCACCCCCCTAGCGCGCCCTGGTGGCTTGTGGGGCACACGTGGCTCCGCTGACCCTAATCTCAAGCCTATAAATTCACAATTCCAGAGAAAATAACAAGAGAGGAAGTTTCATCGCGTTTTACGATACGGAGCCGCCGCCACCTCCTGTTCTTCTTCGGGAGGCCAGATCTAGAGTCCGTTCGGGGCTCCAGAGAGGGGGATCTTCCATCATCGTCATCATCAACCATCCAGGAGTGAGTAATTCCTTCATAGGCTTGCTGGACAGTGATGGGTTGGATGAGATTTATCATGTAATCGAGTTAGTTTTGTTAGGGCTTGATCCCTTGTATCCACTATGTTCTGAGATTGATGTTTCTATGACTTTGCTATGCTTAATGCTTGTCACTAGGGCCCGAGTGCCATGATTTAAGATCTGAACCCTTTATGTTTTCATGAATATATGTGTTCTTGATCCAATCTTGCAAGTTATACGCACCTGCTATGTGTTATGATCCGCATACCCCAAGGTGACAATAATTGGGATTCTTTCCGGTGATTACCGTAGTTTGAGGAGTTCATGTATTCACTATGTGTTAATGCTTTGTTCCGGTTCTCTATTAAAACGAGGCCTTAATATCCCTTAGTTTCCTTATGGACCCCGCTGCCACGGGAGGGTAGGACAAAAGATGTCATGCAAGTTCTTATCGCAAGCACGTATGACTATATACGGAATACATGCCTACATTACATTGATGAATTGGAGCTAGTTCTGTGTCGCCCTAGGTTATGACTGTTACATGATGAATGTTATCCAACATAATCACCGATCCAATGCCTACGAGTTTTTTACATATTGTTCTTTGCTAAGTTAGTACTATTGCTACTACTGTCACAATTGTTACAAAACTATTGCTGCTACCGTTACTGTTACTATTATTGCTATTGCTATCAAACTACCATACTATTGTGCTACTGATCACTCTGCTGCAGATATTTAGTCTCCAGGTGTGGTTGAATTGACAACTCAACTGCTAATACTTGCAAATATTCTTTGGCTCCCCTTGTGTCGAATCGCTAAATTTGGGTTGAATATTCTACCCTCGAAAACTGTTGCGATCCCCTATACTTGTGGGTTATCCACATCCCACACAGTCAATCTCAAAAAAATGTTTCCATTCATATGTACATCACACACAATTTTTATGTGGAAACGTTTGTGCAAGGTGGGCTAACGCAAACATTTGCCGGGCAGAAGTCATGTGTGATTGTTCATTGATCCAACACGACTACTTTCTAGAAACTGTGTGCGTTGTTTGAGGTCACCGCTCACGGTGTTGTCTGAGAAACTGTCTGCAATACAAAAACCCAATAAGCAGGCTAATTGGCCTATTATTGATAATGCTTTTAGTAATCAAATTGATATTTCATATCAAACACACCATATGTTTCATAGCCGTATTACGGCAACCAAGATTTCATAGCTGAATTACATCAGAGTACAGCATCACATAGCTTCAGCACTCAGTTACACCATATAGGCATATAGCTACCTACGGCATTACACAACAGCACCAAGTTTCACATGCAACATCTAAAACCTTTGAAAAGTATCATCATACACGGTAAATAGACAGATGAATCTCATCTGGAAAACTGCTGAAGCGGAAGGCGAATATTGAGCCTTCAGTGATGTTGAATGTCCTTGCTAATTTAGGCCAGTGGCTGTGGATAACTTCCCGCCCAACCTTCGTCCTCTTGAGGAAGACTTCAATATTGTACCGTGGGTGCTGAATGAATACCTTCCTCGCCTCTTGACCATGCAGGTGGTCTGAGAGGTAATCATCAGTGAACTGCTTTGGAAAGGACTGAAAACAAAGATATGCATAAATATTTGTTCTAAATTTTGAAATGGCGCAAAGGAAAAAAACAAGGTAAAAGAGTTAGTACCATCCTATAGTTGACTAATGTCTTCTTCATTGTGCAAACAAAGATCTTGCTGTTATTCGTCGCTAGATTCTTTATCCTAACAATCTTTCTGAGTTTCTTGACTTGACTGATATTCATGGACATCTCATTTCGCCATATGCAAAATGGGTCGAACAGTGGGTCTAAACCTCTGACAGCAGGACCTACATGTGCAAGACCAAATTGTTAAAAACCTAAATATTAGAATGGTTCCTGCAATTGCACAATAATGTGCTATTAGACAAAGGACCATGCATGTGCAAACCTCGATGGTAAACCTCAGTGCCTCCCATTTTTTCCCTGCAACACATATAAGGCAGGTATTGATAAGGTTGAGTGAGAGTTGGTATACTATCAGTAGAATATGTTAATTAAAAATAAACAAATTGCAGATCCAGCAGATTAATTCGAGCCACATGGAAAAGCTAGTTAACCAAACCAAGCATGCTTAAGAACTAGGAAATATAGCAATTGTATATGTTTCTCATGTACTACATATTTTGTACAGCCAAATTTGATTTATTTCTCACGTGGATAACAATACAAAATTGTACCCACAACAAATGAACATCTCATTGCAGAATTGAACCAAACAGTTAACTGGACATCACAACAAATGAACCAAACAGTTAACTGAGCACCGTATTGCAGAATAGAACGTATACTAGAAGATCAGACGGTTAACCAAACCAAGCATGCTTAAGAACTACTGGGAAATATAGCAATTGTTGAACCAAACTGTTAAATGAAAATCACATTTCAGAAGATCAGATTGCATATTAACATTACAGAGAACAATTCACTAGAAGGCACCGGCGGTAGCCTCGAGAAAACACCACGAACTGTCGTTTAAAGCAGCCAACCGCGTGGCGATGTCCGCGCGTGAGGCCTCGACGGTGGCCTTGACGGCGAGGTGCACCTCCAAGATCTGGCGGTCGGCACGCATGGCAGCCATCGCGACCTCATCCGCGCGTGCGGCCGTGATTTGCTTCTCCGCTGCCAGATACTCCTTGAGCTCCTGGCTATATATACTGCGTGCAAAATGGTTATGGGCGGCGCTTATTTGGAGGATGGGGCAGTGATTTGGGTGGAAGGTGTCGCGCCGACGGTCAAGGCATGTGGGATGGAGAAGGAGGAGGATGATGGGGGTGTGTGGATTACCTGACTATATTGACGAGGCCGCGCAACAGGAAGGAGCGTCGCCGGCGAGCAGGCGGCGCTGCAAGCAAGCAGTGAAGGTTTGAACTTGGAAAGAAAGGAGGAAATAGTGGAAATGTGGCATTTGGTCGGGGGGAGGAGGCGGGGAGCTAGATATTTCCGCGGTTGCCAAATTTTCGCTCGGTGGAGCGAAAAACTGGCGCGCAACTGTGGTTGACGTGCTGGCGGTGGACTATAGCCTACGAAACTTTTGGCGTAAGCCATACATGAGGGTGCCCCAAGATATTTTATCCTCCATCGCACAAGATTCTTGCTAATAAACTGTTTGTGGTATACTTGATTTTTTTCATTCTGATTTGAAAAACAAAATGGGGTTACGGCGAGAAAGGACGATTTTTGAATTGCTAGAACATTTATCTACAGTGAACATGCAACTATAGGAGTTTCGTGTTACAATTTGGAATTATTCTGGGTTCGTTTGGCCTTTTTTTACATTAATTGAGATTCTAGGCATTTAATGTGCATAATTCAAATTTGAACTACAGGCACGTGCTCCATTGCACCAAAATGGGTTAAAAAAATCATATATGTGTCCTTGGGTGAATGTTTAGGTCCCATGCAAGAAATGGGAATGAATTTCAAACATCTGGGCGTCGTGGCTCGGCCATAAACATTGAGAAACTTGGTTTAAAAAATCCTGTAAATCCAGAACTCGGCTGAAAATCATGAAACTTGGCATGGTGTCATGACATGGCACCAACATGCTGTGGTAAAAAATTTGGCCGATTTGGGACAAGTTTTGGTATAAACTTCTCACAAACCGGAGCTTCTCTCAAGAAGCATCATGGTTCCGAGAGGGAACGTGTCACCTCTGTGTGCGAAACGACATACGCTGCCTCTTCCCGCCTTGATTTATTTTAAAGAGGCAACATGCAACTATAGGAGTGTCGTGTTACAATTTGAAATTATTCAGGGTTCGTGTGGCCTTTTTTATACAGTAACTAAGTTTCTAGGCATTAATTTAATGTGCATAATTCAAATTTGAACTACAGGCACATGCCACAGTGCACCAGAACGGGTTGAAAAATCATATATGTGTCATTGGGTGAATGTTTAGGTCCCATGCAAGAAATGGGAATGAATTTCAAACATCTGGGCGCCGTGGCTCGGCCGTAAACATTGAGAAACTTCGTTTAAAAAATCCTGTAAATCCAAAACTCGCCTGAAAATCATGAAACTTGGCATGGTGTCATGACATGGCACCAACATGCTATGGTAAAAAATTGTCCAATTTGGGACAAGTTTTGGTATAAACTTCTCACAAACCGGAGCTCCTCTCAAGAAGCATCATGGTTCCGAGAGGGAACGTGTCACCTATGTGTGCGAAACGACATACGCTGCTGATACGTCCAATTTGCATCATGATTTCCTACTTTTATTTATAATGTTTTTGATCATTATTTCACTTTATGATGAAACTCTTATGCCTTTTCTCTCTTAATTTGCAAGATTTATATGAAGAGGAAGAATATCGGCAGCTGGAATTCTGGACCTGAAATAGCTACATCAGAGATACCTATCCTACAGAGCTCCAATTGACTTGAAATTTCACGGAGATTTTTTATTGAATATATAAAAAATACTGGAGAAAAGAGATACTGGAGGGGACCCACCAGTTGCCCACATGGCAACAGGGCGTGGCCCCCCTTTACGCACCCTAATGCCTTGTGGGGCCCCTGGCTAGCCTCTGGCCCCCTCCTTCTGCTATATAAGGTCTTTTGCCCTAAAAAAATTATGGAGAAGACTTTCGGGACGAAGCGCCACCATCTCGAGGCGGAACCTGGGCAGGATCTATTTTGCTCTTCGGTGGAGCGATTCCGCCGGGGATACTTCCCTCCGGGAGGGGGAAATCGAAGCCATCGACATCACCAACGATCCTCTCATCGTGGGAGGACCAATCTTCATCAACATCTTCACTAGCACCATCTCATCTCAAACCCTAGGTCATCTCTTGTATTCAATCTTTGTCTCAAAACCTCAGATTGGTACCTGTGGGTTGCTAGTAGTGTTGATTACATCTTGTAGTTGATGCTAGTTGGTTTATTTGGTGGAAGATTATATGTTCAGATCCTTAATGATATTCAATACCCCTCTGATCTTGAACATGAATATGATTTGTGAGTAGTTAGTTTTGTTCTTGAGGACATGGGAGAAGTCTTGTCATAAGTAATCATGTGAATTTGGTATTCGTTCGATATTTTGATGATATGTATGTTGTTGCTTCCTTTAGTGGTGTCGTGTGAACGTCGACTACATGACACTTCACCATCTTTGGGCCTAAGGGAAGGCATTGTGGAGTAGTAATTAGATAATGGGTTTCTACAGTGTTAGAAGCTTAAACCCTAGTTTATGCGCTATTCCGTAAGGGGCTGATTTGGATCCATATGTTTCATGCTATGGTTAGAGGTATCTTAATTCTTGTTTCATAGTTGCGGATTCTTGTGAGAGGGGGTAATCATAAGTGGGAGGCTTGTTCAAGTAAGAACAGCACCCAAGCACCGGTCCACCCACATATCAAATTATCAAAGTAGCGAACGCGAATCAAAAAAACATGATGAAAGTGACTAGATGAAATTCCCATGTGTCCTCGAGAACACTTTGCTTATTATACGAGTTCGTTCCGGCTTGTCCTTTGCTATAAAAAGGATTGGGCCACCTTGCTGCACCTTTGTTACCGTTATTACTTGTTACTTGTTGCGAGTTGCCTTACTATCAAACTATCTGTTACCTATAATTTCAGTCCTTGCAGAGAATACCTTGCTGAAAACCACTTGTCATTTCCTTCTGCTCCTCGTTGGGTTCAACACTCTTACTTATCGAAAGGACTACGATTGATCCCCTATACTTGTGGGTCATCAAGACTCTTTTCTGGCAAAATGGTTTATGGAAAAGCATGTCATTTATCACTTGAATTAGAACATAAAGCATATTGGGCAATTAAAGAACTTAACTATGATTTCAAACTTGCCAGTGAAAAGAGGTTATTTGATATTAGCTCTCTAGATGAATGGAGAACCCAAGCCTATGAAAATGCTAAGCTATTTAAAGAAAAGGTTAAAAGATGGCATGATAAAATAATTCAAAACAGGAATTTAAAGTGGGTGAGCAAGTTCTATTGTACGACTCTCGTTTCAGATTTTTTGCAGGAAAATTCTCTCCAAATGGGAAGGACCATATATCATCGAAGAAGTTTATCGCTCTAGAGCCATCAAAATAAACAACTCCGAAGGCAATAATCCGAGAGTGGTGAATGGACAAAGAATTAAGCATTATATCTCAGGTACTCCTATTAATGTTGAAACTAATATTATTCAGACAATGACACCGAACGAACACATCAAAGAGTCCTTTCGGAACGCTCCTGAACCCTGAAAAGGGGTAGGTATGTGATACGGTAAGTAAACCGACTCCAAAAATTCCATAAAAATTATTTCTGTCCGTTTTGGAATCTTAGAAAAATTACAAAAATAGGAAATAGACGAGGGGACCCACGAGTCGCCCACAAGGCAACAGGGCGCGACCCCCCCCTGGGGCGCGCCGTGATTCCTTGTGGGCCCCTCGTGTGCCCTCCCGACACCGTTTTCCTCTCGTATGCTTGTTTTGCAAGATAGAAATTCTTTATATATACTCATGGGTGTTTTGACCACAGCATCGCAAGTTTCTCTTCTGTTCTTGTTTTGGGCTATTTTCTGTGAGATTTTAAAGCCAGGCATCATGTCTTCCTCCTCCTACAACAATGTGGGAGACAATGCTTGGCTGCTGCAGATGGAACTCAGGAGAGAAGGGGAGGAAGAGGTTACCATGGAAGAAGATGATGGAGATTCGCTAGAGGTGCAGCGCCCTGCTTCAGAGAGGGGTACCCTTGCCGGCATCTCCACAACGCCAAATCCTCATCAAGCTATGAGAAGCACTACCAGCCATGGGAGTCCAGAGGTACAAGATGGGTTTCCTCCTAGGAGGCCCTTACACAGGTTACATCGAAACAACTTTCATAACTTGGTCCACAATTATGGGGTCGAGAACACTCCTCGTGTGCACATACCTTCCAATTGGGATATCTCTCATCCAAGTGAGAATGATGTAGGAAAGGGCTCATGGTGGCCGGAAAATAAACATATTATGGTTGAAGTGCAAAAGAATGCCACCGCGATTCAGCAGTTGCTTCGAGAGATCCAGAGTTTGAAGGATATCTTACTAAGTATTTTGAAGGACAAGCCTATCACTTCATCACCACCATCACCAAAGAAGGAGACTTGAGTACATGGGTATGGGCACCACCCTTGGCTTGTGCCAAGCTTGGGGGAGATGCCCTGGTATCGTATCACCATCACTTTTATCATCCTTATCTATTTTAGTTCGATCCTTAGTTATTTCATGATTTAGAAGAATAAAGTTTTAGTATGATTTAGTTTCGAGTGCTTGCTTTGTGGTCTATCTATCTATGTAATCGTGTGTGGAAGTTATATAATAAAGAGTAGTTTGAGTTGAGTGTTTTGCTTTTGTTGATCCAATCTTGGAAATAAAATAAAGAGAATAAAAAGTAAGATCATATGCTAATCCCATAGGGAGTGATGACTTCACATAAAAGAAGTATAATTGATAAAACTTGTTGGAAGTTGACAAATATAGTATTGGTCATTGTTGCAATTCATGAAAAAGTAATAAAGGAAGAGAGGTCTCACATATAAATACACTATCTTGGACATCTTTCATGATTGTGAGCCACCATTAAATATTCTATGTCAATTAGTCGACGTTGGACAAGGAAGACAACGTAATGAGTTATGTTTGCTTATATTCACGTAGAAGTTATATTGTTTTGGATCCTCTAACATGTGGTGCTTGCCCCCAATCTTTTGCTAGCCAAAAATTCCGTACTAAGTAGAGATACTACTTGTGCATCCAAAAACCCTTAAACCCAGTTTCATGTCATGAGAGTCCACTATATCTACCTATGGATTGAATAACATCCTTCAAGTAAGTTGTCATCGGTGCAAAGCAATAAAAATTGCTCCTAAATATGTATGATCATTTATTGTCAGGGAAAATAAGCTTTGTATGATCTTGTGATGGTGAAGAAATAAAAGCGACGGAGTGCATAATAAAGGTCGCTATCACATGGGGCAATATAAAGTGACGTTCCTTTACATTAAGAGCTTCCACATCCAAAAACAAAATGCGCATGACAACCTGGGCTTCCCTCTGTGAAGGGCCTATCTTTTACTTTAGGTATTTACTTTCATGCAAGAGTCAATAGTATTCTCCTCTATTCCGTTTTTATTTTTCTCTCTTGGCAAGCATCATGTGGTGGGGATTGATCTAGGCATATATATCCAGTTGGATGTAGCTGATCATGAGTTATTATTGTTGACATTACCTTTGAGGTAAATACGTTGGGAGGCGAAATTATAAGCCCCTATCTTTCTATGTATCTGACTGAAACTTTTGCTCCATAAGTATGCCGCGAGTGTCGGCAATCATAGAAGACTAAATGATAGTTGAGTATGTGAACTTGCTAAACAAAGATCATACATAGACTTTTTCTGATAATATGATGAATTGCAATTGCTTCAGTGACTGACATCATAGTTTGTTAGTTTCCAATTTGGTTTATGGTTCATACTTCAACTTGTGATTGAATTCTCACTTTTTCATGAGAAGTTTTATGATGATATATTGCTGTTATAATAAAGATCATGAAGCCTTCATGTCCGTATTCTATTTTTATCGACACCTCTCTCTCTAAACATGTGGTCATGATTATCGATTTTGACTTTTGCTTGAGGACAAGCGAGGTCTAAGCTTGGGGGAGTTGATACGTCCAATTTGCATCATGATTTCCTACTGTTATTTATAATGTTTTTGATAATTATTTCACTTTATGATGCAACTCTTATGCCTTTTCTCTCTTAATTTGCAAGATTTATATGAAGAGGGAGAATATCGGCAGCTGGAATTCTGGACCTAAAATAGCTACATCAGAGATACCTATCCTACAGAGCTGCAATTGACTTCAAATTTCACGGACATTTTTTATTGAATATATAAAAAATACTGGATAAAAGAGATACTAGAGGGGACCCACCAGTTGCCCACAAGGCAACAGGGCACCCCCCTGGGCGCGCCCTGATGCCTTGTGGGGCCCCTGGCTAGCCTCTGGCCCCCTCCTTCTGCAATATAAGGTCTTTTGCCCTAAAAAATTATAAAGAAGACTTTCGGGACGAAGCGTTGCCGTCTCAAGGCGGAACCTAGGCAGAAGCTATTTTGCTCTCCGGTGGAGCGATTCCGCCGGGGATACTTCCCTCCGGGAGGGGGAAATCGAAGCCATCGACATCACCAACGATCCTCTCATCGTGGGAGGACCAATCTTCATCAACATCTTCACCAACACCATCTCATCTCAAACCCTAGTTCATCTCTTGTATTCAATCTTTGTCTCAAAACCTCAGATTGGTACCTGTGGGTTGCTAGTAGTGTTGATTACATCTTGTAGTTGATGCTAGTTGGTTTATTTGGTGGAAGATTATATGTTCAGATCCTTAATGATATTCAGTACCCCTCTGATCTTGAACATGAATATGATTTGTGAGTAGTTACTTTTGTTCTTGAGGACATGGGGGAAGTCTTGTCATAAGTAATCATGTGAATTTGGTATTCGTTCGATATTTTGATGATACGTATGTTGTTGCTTCCTTTAGTGGTGTCGTGTGAACGTCGACTACATGACACTTCACCATCTTTGGGCCTAAGGGAAGGCATTGTGGAGTAGTAATTAGATGATGGGTTTCTAGAGTGTCAGAAGCTTAAACCCTAGTTTATGCGATATTCCGTAAGGGGCTGATTTGGATCCATATGTTTCATGCTATGGTTAGAGTTATCTTAATTCTTCTTTCGTAGTTGCGAATGCTTGCGAGAGTGGGTAATCATAAGTGGGAGGCTTGTTCAAGTAAGAACAGCACCCAAGCACCGGTCCACCCACATATCAAATTATCAAAGTAGCGAACGCGAATCAAACAAACATGATGAAAGTGACTAGATGAAATTCCCATGTGTCCTCGAGAGCGCTTTGCTTATTATACGAGTTCGTTCCGGCTTGTCCTTTGCTATAAAAGGATTGAGCCACCTTGATGCACCTTTGTTACCATTATTACTTGTTACTTGTTGTGAATTGCGTTACTATCAAACTATCCGTTACCTATAATTTTAGTGCTTGAAGATAATACCTTGCTGAAAACCGCTTGTCATTTCCTTCGGCCCCTCGTTGGGTTCGACAATCTTACTTATCGAAAGGACTACGATTGATCGCCTATACTTGTGGGTCATCAGCTGCCTCTTCCCGCCTTGATTTATTTTACAGAGGCAACATGCAACTATAGGAGTGTCATGTTACAATTTAGAATTATTTAGGGTTTGTTTGGCCTTTTTATACATTATTTGAGTTTCTAGGCATTTAATGTGCATAATTCATATTTGAACTACAGGCACATGCCACAGTGCACCACAACTGGTTGAAAAATCATATATGTGTCATTGGGTGAATGTTTAGGTCCCATGCAAGAAATGGGAATGAATTTCAAACATCTGGGCATCGTGGCTCGGCCGGAAACACTGAGAAACTTGATTTAAAAATTCCTATAAATCCAAAACTCGCCTGAAAATCATGAAACTAGGCATGGTGTCATGACATGGCGCCAACGTGTTGTGGTAAAAAAAATTCCGATTTGGGACAAGTTTTGGTATAAGCTTCTTACAAACCATAACTTCTCTCAAGAAGCATCATGGTTCCGAGAGGGAACGTGTCACCTCTATGTCCGAAACGACATACGCTCACTCTTCCCACCTTGATTTATTTTACAGAGGCAACATGCAACTATAGGACTTTTGTGCTAAAATATGAAATTATTCAGCATTTGTTTTGCCTTCCTTATACATTATTTGAGTTTTCTAGGCATTTTGGAACAAATAGCTGCCACGTTATTATCGCAAACGCTTGTATTATTCCAACCATGGGCGTTCCACTTACCATTTACTACCGCGGGCAGCTGTTTGATTGGACAGGACGCGTGCGAGCTATCCGTCCTGCAGGCTCGACGGGACGCGTGCGAGCAGTTTGCCGCGTAGGCTCACCGGGAAGAGAGCCCTTTGACCTGCCAGCGAGCAAAATTTATTGATGGTTTTGGTTTCGGCGGCCTCGGGAAGGTACGTAGAACAGTTTCCAGTGCTCCTCCTACTCCTCCGTTCTTATCTATAAGCGCCACTGATACGTCTCCAACGTATCTATAATTTTTGATTGTTCCATGCTATTATAGTATCAATCTTGGATGTTTTATATACATTTACAAGCAATTATATATCATTTTTTGGGACTAACCTATTAACTTAGTGCCTAGTGCCAATTGCTGTTTTTTGCCTGTTTTTAGTTTTTCAGAATATCAGTACCAAACGAAGTCCAAATGCCACGAAACTTTTTGGAGATTTTTTTTCTGAACATAAGAGACACTAGAAGCTTCGGGAGAGGGACAAAAGACAGAGGAGGTGGCCACGAGCCACCAGGGCGTGCCCTAGGGGGGGTGGCGCGCCCTGGTGCCTCATGGGCCCACCTCTGCTCCGTTTGACATAATTCCACCTCTATAAATTCTCTAAAATTGGGAAACCAACAGAGGAGTCCATGAAATACATTTTCCGCCACCGCAAGTTCTAGTTCTCGAGATAGCCCATCTGGAGGCCTTTTCCGGCACTCTGCCGGAGGGGGATTCGATCACGGAGGGGCTCTCCATCAACCTTGCTGCGCTTCCGATGATGCGTGAGTAGTTTACCACAGACCTTCGAGTCCATAGTTAGTAGCTAGATGGCTTCTTATCTCTTTTTAATCTTCAATACAATGTTCTCCTCGATGTTCTTGGAGTTCTATCCGATGTAATCACTTTTTGCGGTGTGTTTGTTGGGATCCGATGAATTGTGAGTTTATGATCGGATTATCCATGAATATTATTTGAGTTTTCTCTGAACTCTTTTATGCATGATTGTTATAGCTTCGTATTTCTCTCTGATCTATTGATTTGGTTTGGCCAACTAGATTGATTTATCTTGCAATGGGAGAGGTGCTTTGTAATGGGTTCGATCTTGCGGTGCTCAATCCCAGTGACAGAAAGGGACATGATACGTATGTATCGTTGCTATTAAGGGTAAAAAGATGGGGTTTATTCATGCGTGAGTTTACTTTGTCTACATCATGTCATCTTGCTTAAGGCATTACTCCATTCTTTATGAACTTAATACTCTAGATGCATGCTGTCAGCGGTCGATGTGTGGAGTAATAGTAGTAGATGCAAAATCGTTTCGGTCTACTTGTCTCGGACGTGATGCCTATATACATGATCATTGCCTTGGATATCATCATGATTATTTGCTTTTCTATCAATTGCCCAACAGTAATTTGTTCACCCACTGTATGCTATTTTCAAGAGAGAAGCCTCTAGTGAAAACTATGCCCCCCCGGGTCTACCTTTATCATATATTGAAAATCCTAAAAATACCTTGCTACAATTTTACTTTATTTATTTCATTTTGTATTTTTGTTCGATCTATCTATCTATCACCATACAATTTAATCTTGCAATTAACCGCCAAGGGATTGACAACCCCTTGTTCGCGTTGGGTGCGAGGATTTGTTGTTTTGTGTGCAGGTACTGCTAACGAGTTGTTGTGTGATTCTCCTACTGGATTGATAACCTTGTTTTCATAACTGAGGGAAATACATATCTCTACTGTACTGCATCATCCCCTCCTCTTCGGGGAAATCCCAACGCAGCTCACAAGTAGCGGGAAGAATTTCTGGCACCGTTGCCGGGAAGACATCATCAACATCTATCAAGTACCTATGCATAAACTTTCATCTCCTTGCATTTACTTTATTTGCCTTTGCCTCTTGTTTTCATCTCCCCCACTTCTAAAAAGTTTTTACAAAAATGCAAAAATATTTTCCGTTTGCCTTTTTCTTGTTTGTTTCTTTGCTTGCTTGTTATCTTGTTTGCGTAGCCACGATGTCTCAAGAAAATACAAAATTGTGTGATTTTTCCAATACTAATAATAATGATTTTATTAGTACTCCGATTGCTCCTCCCGCCGCTAGTGCGGAGACTTGTGATATTAATGCCGCTTTGTTAAATCTTGTCATGAAAGAACAATTTTCTGGTAGTCCTAATGAAGATGCTGCATCCCATCTTAACACTTTCGTAGAATTGTGTGATATGCAAAAGAAAAAAGATGTGGATAATGATATTGTGAAATTAAAATTATTCCTGTTCTCATTGCGGGATCGCGCAAAAATTTGGTTTTCATCTTTACCACGAAATAGTATCGATTCTTGGGATAGGTGAAAAGATGCTTTTATTACCAAGTATTTTCCTCCCGCGAAAATTATTTCCCTTAGAAACAAAATTATGAATTTCAAGCAACTTGATCATGAACATGTTGCTCAATCTTGGGAAAGGATGAAATTAATGATAAGAAACTGCCCTACTCATGGTTTAAATTTGTGGATCATCATACAAAAAATTTATGTGGGATTAAATTTTGTTTCTAGAAATCTTTTAGATTCCGCCGCGGGTGGTACTTTTATGGAGATTACATTGGGGGAAGTTACTAAATTGCTTGATAATATTATGGAAAATTATTCACAATGGCATACTTAAAGAGCTCCTACTAGTAAAAAAGTGAATTCTGTTGAAGAAATTAGTACTTTGAGTGATAAAGTTGATGCGCTTATGAAATTGGTTGCTAGCAAAAATACTCCTATTGATCCTAATGATGTGCCTTTATCCACCTTGATTGAGCAAAATATTGATCCCGTAGATGTGAATTTTGTCTCGCGAAACAATTTTAATAATAATGCTTATAGAGGTAATTTTAATCCTAGGCCGTTTCCTCAAAATTCCTCTAATAATTATGGCAATTCCTATGGTAATCCTTATAATAATAATAATAACTGGATGCCCTCTGATCTTGAAAGTAATATTAAAGAATTTATTAATGCTCAAAAAAATTTCAACACTACGATAGAAGAAAAATTACGTAAACTTGATGATATGTCTAGGAGCATTGATAGAATCATTCATGATGAGAAAAAACTTAAGACTAAAATTTTGCCACCCACAATTGATATTAATGAATCAATTAAAACTTTATATGTCTCCATGGATGAGAGTAAGAAAAGAACCGCCATGCTAAAAGCTAAACGAGAATTTTTAGAAAAAGCGATTCCTCCCGATTTCTATCGTAGTAATGATGAGGATATTAAAATGATTGGTGTTTCATCTATTGATTCCTTGTTTAGCAATATAGAACTTGATGAAAAGGGGACTGAAGAAGAGTTAACTTTAGCTAGAAGGCGTCCCCATAATTCGGAGGGTGAAAATCTTGATGAAAAAAATTGATAAAAGTGGGTCTAGAGAGGTAAAAACTTTAACTAGCGATGTGCCCACTCTCTTGGATTACAAAGACTTTAATTATGATAGTTGTTCTTTGATTGAGTATATTTCTTTGTTACAATCCATGCTAAATTCACCCAACGCTTATGAACAAAATAAGGCCTTTACTAAACACATTGTTGAAGCAATGATGAAAGCGTTAGAAGAAAAGCTAGAACTAGAAATTTCGATTCCTAGAAAATTATATGATGAGTGGGAACCCACCATTAAAGTTAAAATTAAAAATTATGAGTGAAATGCTTTATGTGATTTGGGTGCTAGCGTTTCTACAATTCCAAGATCTCTATGTGATGTGCTAGGTTTTACCAATATAGATGAATGTTCTCTTAATTTGTATCTTGCGGATTCCACAATTAAAAAGCCATTGGGAAGAATAAATGATGCACTTATTCTTGCAAATAGAAATTATGTGCCTGTTGATTTTATTGTACTTGACATTGATTGCAATCCGTCTTGCCCCATAATACTTGGTAGGCCTTTTCTTCGAACTATTGGTGCTATTATTGATATGAACGAAGGTAATATAAGATTTCAATTTCCATTAAAGAAAGGGATGGAACACTTCCCTAGGAAAAGAATTAAAGCACCTTATGAATCCATTATGAGGGCCACTTATGGAATCAACTTGAAGGATGATAATACTCGAAACTATGCATTATGCCTAGCTAGGGGCATAAAACAATAGCGTTTGTTGGGAGGCAACCCAATGAATAAAATAAATTTTTACTTTTTATTTCTGTTCTTGTGTGTTTACACAATTATGCTACTGTTATGATTGTGATTTTTATGTTTTAATTAGTGTTTGTGCCAAGTAATGCCTTTGGGATGATTTGGAAGATAGTATAATTGATGCTATTTGGAAAACAGAAAGTTTTGCGTCCAGTGCTGGAATTTTAATTCTTTACTGGTGCGTCAGAAAATTCTGAAATTTTTACACAGTATTGGTATATGAATTTCCCACATTGTCCTAATGTTTCAGAATTTTTGGAGTTACAGAAGTATAGATTTTAAATAGATCTTTACAGACTGTTCTGTTTTAGACAGATTCTGTTTTTGTTGCATAGTTTGCTTATTTTGATGAATCTATGGATCGTATCGGGGGGGTATGAGTCATGGAGAAGTTGGAGTACAGTAGCATTATGCCAATATTAAATATGAATCAATTTACGACAGTACTTAGAGTTAAGGATTTATTTGTTACACTAACGGATCTCACGAAGGTTTTGTTGAGTTTTGTGTGATTGAAGTTTTCAAGTTTTGGGTGAGATCACGATAGATGAAGGAATAAGGAGTGGCAAGAGCCTAAGCTTGGGGATGCCCATGGCACCCCAAGGTAATATTCAAGGAAGACTCAAGCGTCTAAGCTGGGGATGCCCCGAAAGGCATCCCCTCTTTCTTCTACCAACTATCGGTAATTTTACTTGGAGCTATATTTTTATTCATCACATGATATTTGTTTTACTTGGAGCGTCGTGTATTATATGAGTCTTTGCTTTGTTTGCTTTTTAGTTTGTCACAATCATCTTTGCTGGACACACCTATTTGAGAGAGCCACACATTTATCATGATTTGTTAGAATACTCTATGTGCTTCACTTAAATCTTTTGAGCTAGGCAGTTGCTCTAGCACTTCACTTAAAAAATTTTTAGCACGACGGTGGCTATATTTTGAAGAAATTTTGAACTCTCATGCTTCACTTATATTATTTTGAGAGTTTATAAGATTAAATTTTGAAGAAATATTTGCACTCTCATGCTTCACTTATATCTTTTTGAGAGATGATAATAGTAATGGTAATTTGCACAAGATATGAATTTGGTCCCAAAGTGATGAATATTCAAGAGGGATATAATAAAAACTTTCATGAAAGATCATTGGATATGATAAGTTTGATTCCTTGCAATAGTTTTGCGATATGGAGATGATAATATGTGAGTCATGTTAGTGAGTAATTGTGTATTGGTGTTAAGGTTTGTGATTCCCTATGCATGCACATAAAGTCAATAGTTGTGCAACGAAATTATATCCTACTTATGGTGCATTATTCGGTGTTAGTTATGTTCAATGCATGTTTATGACCATTTTTGCTTTTTGGTTGGTCGCTTCTCAGTCTATTTGCTAGCCTTCATTTGTACTAAGCGGGAATACTGCTTGTGCATCCAACTCCTTAAACCCTAGTTGTGCCAAATGAGTCCACCATACCTACCTATATGCGGTATTTCCATGCCGTTCCAAGTAAATTTGCATGTGCCAACTCTAAATTTTAAAAATAATTTTCCGTTTTGTGTGCCCGTACTGCTCATGAAGCGGCAGGGGGTAGCCAATATTTTTCATGCAAGGTGTGTTATTCTCACGATGAGTGTTTATTCACTTGTCATTGCACGAGAGAGTGGCAGGTAATAGGGATGCCCAGTCCTGAAATGAAAAAAAATTTAATATGATGATAATAATAAATTCCTTGGAAAGTGTGGGTATGGAGGGCACCCATGGATACGGCTAGCCATGGATTCTGAAAGAATGGTGGAAAGGAAATAAATTTTATTTTCTGTTTGGGAACCGCCTATAATGTGTCTAGCATGGAAGATATTGGGAATTCTCTGTCGTTTTCGTTGACAGGAAAAGCATGCCTCTCAAAATATTTTTATCTCTCTAATTTAAGCCTTGAGCTCTGGCACGTTTGCAAATCTCTGCTTCCCTCTACGAAGGGCCTATCTATGTACTTTTATGCAACTTTTATTTTTATTTTGAGTCTCCATCTTCTCTTACAAAGCACCAACTAGAGAGCACTATTGTCATACTTGTGCATTGTGTGTAGCTAATATTGAGTGTGTTTCATGAATGGATCAATGATTGAGCACAATGGGCTAGGGATAACTTTCTTTAGCATTGATATTTTAAAAGACATGGTTGCTTGTTAGTATGCTTGAGTATTTATGTCTTCATGTCAAACTATAGACTATTGCTTTGAATCATTCAAGTCCAAATGTCCAATTGCTTTGAATCATTCAAGTCCAAATGTCCAATTGCTTTGAATCATTCAAGTCCAAATGTCCATGCTACAAAGAAAAGAATATATGATGAATATGATAGGTAGCATTCCACATCAAAAATTCTGTTTTTATCATTTACCTACTCGAGGACGAGCAGGAATTAAACTTGGGGATGCTTGATACATCTCCAACATATCTATAATTTTTGATTGTTCCATGCTATTATAGTATCAATGTTGGATGTTTTATATACATTTACAAGCAATTATATATCATTTTTTGGGACTAACCTATTAACTTAGTGCCCAGTGCCAGTTGCTATTTTTTGCCTGTTTTTGGTTTTTCAGAATATCAGTACCAAACAAAGTCTAAATGCCACGAAACTTTTTGGAGATTTTTTGCTGGACATAAGAGACACTAGAAGCTTCGAGAGAGGGCCAGAAGACAGAGGAGGTGGCCACGAGCCACCAGGGCGCGCCCCAGGGGGTGGCTCGCCCTGGTACCTCGTGGGCCCACCTCTGCTCCGTTTGACCTAATTCCACCTCTATAAATTCTCTCAAATCGGGAAACCAACAGAAGAGTCCACGAAATACTTTTTCCGCCACCGCGAGTTCCTATTCTCAAGAGATCCCATCGGGAGGCCTTTTCCGGCACTCTGTCGGAGGGGGATTCGATCACGGAGGGGCTCTCCATCAACCTTGCTGCCCTTCCGATGATGCGTGAGTAGTTTACCACAGACCTTCGGGTTCATAGTTAGTAGCTAGATGGCTTCTTCTCTCTTTTTGATCTTCAATACAATGTTCTCCTCGATGTTCTTGGAGTTCTATCCGATGTAATCACTTTTTGCGGTGTGTTTGTTGGGATCCGATGAATTGTGAGTTTATGATCAGATTATCCATGAATATTATTTGAGTTTTCTCTAAACTCTTTTATGCATGATTGTTATAGCTTCGTATTTTTCTCTGATCTATTGATTTGGTTTGGCCAACTAGATTGATTTATCTTGCAATGGGAGAGGTGCTTTGTAATGGGTTCGATCTTGCGGTGCTCAATCCCAGTGACAGAAAGGGACATGACACGTATGTATCATTGCTATTAAGGGTAAAAAGATGGGGTTTATTCATGCGTGAGTTTACTTTGTCTGCATCATGTCATCTTGCTTAAGGCGTTACTCCGTTCTTTATGAACTTAATACACTAGATGCATGCTGGATAGCGGTCGATGTGTGGAGTAATAGTAGTAGATGCAGAATCATTTCGGTCTACTTGTGTCGGACATGATGCCTATATACATGGTCATTGCGTTGGATATTGTCATGATTATTTGCTTTTCTATCAATTGCCCAACAGTAATTTGTTCACCCACCGTATGCTATTTTCAAGAGAGAAGCCTCTAGTGAAAACTATGGCCCCCGGGTCTACCTTTATCATATATTGAAAATCCTAAAAATACCTTGCTGTGATTTTACTTTATTTTTTTATTTTGTATTTTTGTTCGATCTATCTATCTATCTATCTATCTATCACCATACAATTTAATCTTGCAATTAACCGCCACGGGATTGACAACCCCTTGTTCGCGTTGGGTGCGAGGATTTGTTGTTTTGTGTGCATGTACTGTTAACGAGTTGTTGCATGATTCTCCAACTGGATTAATAACCTTGGTTTCATAACTGAGGGAAATACTTATCCCTACTATACTACATCATCCCCTCCTCTTCGGGGAAATCCCAACGCAGCTCACAAGTAGCAGCCGCTGCCGAGGATCGCTGCCTGCTGCGATGGAGGATGAGCCGGCCAACAAGCGGGGGCGGGTCGAGCCAGAACCACAAGAGCCTCTGGCGAGCGTGGACTTCATCAGCAGCCTCCTCGACGAGATGTTGGTAACCAACATATCCCTCCTCCCCATCAAATCTGGCGTGCGGACCACTATCCTCTCTCGGCGATGGTGCCCCTCTGGCACTCCACCCCCTTGGACCTCATCGAGGACGACGAGCTCTGCAGCGGGGAGCGCAAATGCTTGAACACATTGTCCCACATCCTCGCCACACACCCTGGGCCGGTCAGACGCCTTGCCATCGGCAAGTTCCATTCCAACAGCAAGGCCGAACGCAAGTTTCACGAGTGGTTCCTATCCCCCGCCCTAGATCGGCTCGAGGAGCTCAGCTTTCATGCGGGATATCCGCGCTCCCTGCCGCTGTCCGCTCTCCGCCTCGCGCCCATGTTGCGCTGCGCGACGTTCAGGCAGTGCTTTTTCCCCCAGATTAAGGCCGCGCCCGCTCTTCATCTCCCTAAACTGAAAGATCTCGAGCTCATTGGCGTCATCATCTCGAAGGAGGATTTGGAGCGCCTGCTTGGCGGCTGTACAATGCTCGAGTACCTTCGTCTTCAGGTGATCAATGGATTCAGTAGCCTCCCATTGCCTTGAGAAATGCCCGTATGATTTATGTGCATTGCTGGTCATTGAGAATGTGCCTTTCCTTGAGAGATTGTTTGTACTTGATAAAGAAAGTCCAACAAGAATCAGGGTCATTGACACACCGAAATTGACAGTGTTGGGCTATTCGTGTGCTGAATTCTCGGAACTTGTTACTGGATCATTATCCGTTCAGGTACAATAGTCTTCTTCTCCTTCTTCTTATTGGACATCACATTTTATGTAATTTTTGTTGATCTATGTTCGGCTGTCATCCAGAAAATGATCCCCACAAGCTTGACCCCGTCTCTGCGCACAGTGAAGATATTGGCACTACAATCTGTCGGCCCCGATCTGGATGAAGTTGTTAGATTCCTTAGATGCTTTCCGTGCACGGAGAAGCTATACATCGAGGTGAGGCTCCTTTCCTGTTAATAGTTAACCACAACGGAGTTATATTTGTTGTTACTTTTACCCATGATTACAATGACAAATGTATTATGATTTCTAAAGGAAATTTGGAGGATTTCAATACATTTTTTTTGAGATGTTAATCATGAACGATTGAAGATGGCATGTCAATCTATTCGTGTATTTTAAAAATCCTCCAAATCAAAGAGGCCCGAAGTGTTTAAAACTGCAGCTAGGCACTAATATGTTGTCTACATTTGTAGATACAAGCAGGCCCGAAAGTGGAGAATGTGGCGCAATAAGACAATCCCATTGAATGCCTTGATCTTCATCTCATAGAAATTACTTTGAACCACTACCGAGAAACCACACCAGAGATTAAATTCGCCAGGTTCTTTGTTCAGAGAGAAAGTGTGCTCAAGGTAATGAGGTTTGCTCTATATTTAGTGTGCGAAAGTGAATGGTTTGCTGATCAGCGCAGGCGTCTACAACTGAATGGAAAAGGCTCTGCAGAAGCTGAATTTTAGTTTGGAACTAGAAATGACAGATTATTTGGAAGTCCCACTATCAAACCGATATATGACTTCTCGGTGTCTGATCCATTCGCAGAAATAGTGCATGGCTCAGATTCTGAAGAAGATGAATTTGATTTGTAAGAACCGTTTGAACCTTGTAATCTTTGAATTTAGGCCTTGTAATGCTGGAATTCGAACCTTGCATTTTTTCTGGTATTTGTGATATAACGTAATTGGATGTTTAATTTGGTTATGCAATCATGTCCTTATAAGTATATATGTTGTTGTTCTATAAACAGAGCATAGATGTTGTGCAGACAGAGCAAATCACATCGCCCACGGGCTAAACTAGGGAACCCGGCGGTGATGATTTCATCAATCGCTGACAATTGTTTACCAGCAAGCGTTTGCCCACAACAGACACGGGTTATTAGTAGGAATCGTTTGTGTTGTTATCGGTCTTCCCACACATTTTTGATTACTGACCTGTTTGCTGTGTATCACACACATCTTCTTAAGTTGAACCGTTTCTGTTGTGTTGGGTAATCACAAACAGTTCATCTTAGTGAACTATATGTCGTGTATCGCACACACCATACAGTGTCTGACCGTTTCTGTTGTGTTGGGTAATCACAAATAGTTCATCCGAGTGAACTGTATGCCGTGTATCGCACACACCTCGAACTGGCTGCCCGTTTCTGTTGTTCTGGCTTATCGCAAACAGTTCGTATGGATCAACTGTATGCCACATATCGCACACGCGTCTCTAATCTGAATCATGCTTGATGTCTCCGGCATCGCAAACAGTTCGTCTTATTGGCGACTGTTTTCTTAGGACACCGTTTACGATTCATGCATCACACACAGTTTGGTCGCGGGGTCTCTGATTCATGTGTCGCGTTAGCGGTCGCCTGCAGTAGTGTGCCTCTAGTGAAAACTATGGCCCCCGAGTCATTTATCCATCATATATAAAATCAAAAATACTTTGCTGCAATTTTATTTCTTTTATTTTCTTTTGCAATTTGCTTATCTATCTATCACTATCAGAATTAATCCTTGCAAGTAACCGCCAAGGGGATTGACAACCCTCTTGTTCGCGTTGGGTGCAAGTATTTGCTTTTGTGTGTGTAGGTGTTGCTAACGAGGTTCTGTGTGGTTCTCCTACTGGATTGATAACCTTGGTTTTTAACTGAGAGAAATACTTATCTCTACTGTACTGCATCATCCTCTCCTCTTCGAATCCCAACGCAGCTCACAAGTAGCATGCACACAGCTACGAAATTTGCCCTTCCAGACAGGATTCTTCACTGATTTCGTCCCCGTTCGATCCCACGAGATCCTTGGCTCTTAAAGATGAGACTGAGAGATGATAAGGCTAATCTTGATCCCTTGGATGAAGCCCATCAAGGGAGGAGGCTAGGGAGGCTCCATATATATCATCTACAACCCTAGCCACCAACACATCTCACACCATCTCATTTTGCCAAGAACAGATCCATCTCCATCTCGATGGCCGCTCGATCACCACCATAGAGGAAGGGACAAGATCAAGAGGAAGAGGAGGAGGCTACACCACGCGAGCACCGGCCTTCGGGCCGGTGCCCTCTCCACTGCGCCAGCGCCCTCATCACCACCATCTTCACCGCGCCGCCCCTGCCATCATCATCACCACCATGCCTTCTCCCTTCACCGACACGATGTCGGCTTGTAACCTAACCCTCACCTCTATGTGTGCCATTAACTTGTTTGAGTAGTTTTATTAGTTCTTGAGGATATGGTTGAACCCTATGTGAGACTTGATGTGATTCAATATCTTCTATTCATGATTCGAGTTAGTGTTCTCACGAGTGTTGAGAGGAGGCCTCGCTCGCACTATTGCCATGATAGGCCGTAGAGGAACTACTGTCATTGTGAAGGGTTGGGGTATTGGGGTAATTTGAGGTGACAGTAAAAACCTTTGATTCCTTGCCAATACAATTGATAGGGAAGTTATGGAGAACCCTTAGAGAGGCCGCTTCCACGGGGTAACACTTAATTATCATTAGTTGTAACCCTATGGGGGAGACTATGATGATGGCGTGCGTGGCACGAAGTCTACTTCGAGTAGAACATGTTTTGTACCTGACTCCGCCCACTTATGCATTTGACCAGTGAATGGAGGATACGATAGTTCATATATGTGGTAGTGATTCTGGAATCCTCGAGAATGCCTTACTACTCAAGCACCGTCCTTACTAACTTAGCATCTTCTATTTACTGTTTTTACCTTCTTGTTAGTAGTTTAGTTAATTACCCTTTTGCCTAGTTTCCCTAGCAACTTATAGAGTAGACTATTTCCAAACTCTATTTTGGGTGCGTACGTGGCTGCGTGAAGTGACAACGTAGTTGCGGCATTTGTGGTGCCTTCCTATTTGCTCCCTGTGGGATTCGACACTTACATATCACGAAAGTGCTACAACAGCCCTGTGCACTTGCAGGTCATCAAGCATTTTCTGGCGCCGTTGCCAGGGAACATAGTGCTTGGTCATTACTTACCCGCTCGCACATAGTTTATTTCTGTTTGTTGCTATTTATCTTACTGTTTTATCGTAACCCAAAAATACCAAAAAAATAAGTCTTGCTTTGAGATGTCAGATGAAGACATAGTTTCTGCTATGAAACGAGAGAATGTAAGAGGAAGGGTATATGAAGAATACCGACACTCTCAAAAAGGTATTGTTGTGGGTGAGCAATTTTTGGTGCTGGACCATGTAACTTCTTTAATCTTAAAGCTTTGCATACAATGCGGGTCCACTGACCATATGAGCTTTTTCTGCAAAGATCACCCTCACTCAGTTGTGAGATCATATAACCGTGGTGATTACCCTTATGACGAAGTTGAAGTCATTGAGGAGAGGATGTTAATGCTTATAACCTATGAGCTTTTAGGTTGGGCTGAAAAAGTCCCACTTGAAGAGATAACTAAGCATAAAGGCTTGATAGAGGATGTCTATGATTTTTGTTTAGATTGTGATTTTGATGAAAATCCTTTATTTTTGAACTATGACATGCGGCCGACTGCAACCTCCCAAGCCAATATTTTGCAGGAACATGAAGAAAGCATCATCAAGCCACAAGAAGAACAATCCTTAGAAAATGAGCCGGAGGAACATGGGGATAAAGGATGGAATGCGCACTATCCAGAAACTCCAACCAATGGTAAATTTTTAGATATAATTAATGTGCAGCTTGATGAAAATGATGAAGGTTATGACTTACCTGCAGCTCCTCATCCTCTTGATCATAATATTACTGTGAAGTTGCAGCCACTAATCTTTCAGGCATCTCCACTTATCTCGGTGCATCGGTACTCGCCCAAGAGCGAGTACGAATTTACATATATGAGGCCAATGCACCGTAAGAGAGTGCGCCTCCGACCGAGCTCTGCTATGAGGTGCTCCCAACCCCAGTCGGAGGTAGGTCTCACACTCGAGGTTGATATCCCTTGGGATCCGGGTGGATGACCATATGGAGCACCGAAGCCTAGCTATATGGCTATAAAGAAAGCACTGCCAGGGAGGTAACCCGGAAGTCCGAAGGTGTCTTTCTTAGCTTTGTGTCTTGAGTCTAGATGCATTCATGTTGCATTGGCACTTTAATTTTTGCTTTGAGTAGTTGCTATTTGTGTTGGTTTTGTGTAGTTTTCATTGGTACAATTTATAGCATGTTGGTAGCCTGTTTTTGTTGCAAGCCTCCTCCTATTTTTATTGCAATATTACTATGTGCCTAACGTGAGGAGGAAGCACAAAAAATTCCATGAAGTTCTGCAGTTCCAGGAGAAAAAACGGCATTCCATACGACCGCCCCGGTCGTTTGAGCGCCCGTATGAGCTCGTGGCCGCAAGAAAGAAGAGGACCAGAGCAAAAGACGGCCTACCGTATGAGCGCTCGCGCTCGTATGAGCAGTCGTATCAACTGACGACCAGAACAAGCTCTCCACAGAGCGAACGACGGTGTTTGATACGACCGCAACCGGTCGCTTGAGCGCCCGTATGAGGGCAATAACACCTCCATTTGATTCATTTTTGACATCTGAGGTCGATGAGGTGTTTTCTAACCGATCATTTGCTTTATAATTAGTGTTAATTACCTCTGAAACTCCATAGCTAATAATCTCTCTATAGCAACTATATTTTTATTTCTTTTTGCCGGTTGGGTACGTTCGTATACCGAATCGATTCTTTCATTTCGTGTGTTATTTTCGCAGGGGCTTGGACCTTATGTGGTTACATGTACGGTATGGTGCCAACCGTATAAAAGGCCCACACAAGCCGCTTGGTTGCTTCAACTTGATGAACTTCAACAACGAGTGCCCGGTAATGTCTTCCAATATGAACCTTGCTCAAATAAAGTTGTTTAGTAGTGAGTATCACCTTAAGTGAGGATCTCTCTTTTTAATTAGGCACATAGGAAGTTGCACACTTGTGTTTTTAACTTGTCTCACATGCACTTCATTCCAACCTAGGAGAGGTAACACTCCTAGACATAGTTTGTTTACTTAAGCGTGGTGCTTAGGTACATGAACCGATCATGTTGAGACAATTATTATTATTTTCACTTGTGTTGCTAATCCTTTGTGCTACAAAAAAAATGGAAAACAACAAAAGCACAAAAATACTTTGTTTTCTTTTTAATTTTGTTCTAGAAGGTTCTATCGGAGGGCAGCTACCAGACAACAACAGGGGTATCAATTGAAGCAAGGTCCATGTCTATTAAAAGAGATGTCATATGAACCTTAACGGTAAAAGTTTCTAACCCTTGCTTAGACGTAAGCTTGGGGAGGAAACCACTTCTCGTGCTCTCTTTTAATAACTGCACTTTCTCTCTACTTTCGTAATTTCCCTTAGTTTAGTATGCAAAGTTCTAAGCGTGGCGAGGTTACTTTTGCATGTGTAGTGTCTTGTGCAATGCTCTCTATCATATGGTTTCCGTGCATTAGTGTGTCCCGCTATTTTGACATGCTTGCTTTGCATTTGTTTTACTTAGCATGCGGGAATCTTGTCATCTTCTGAAAAACATTGCCATGTTCTTTTATCAAAAACCCAATAAAGGAGTCCTTTGAATTGTTGCCTTTCTTTCACCTAATTACATAAGTTGGGGACTCTAGTGGTGGCATGATTAGCGATTGAATGATTGTAGAGGCTTTTTGCTAATGAACCCAACATCTTTGGTTGATCTGGGACGCGTAACGGGGTTTATCTCCGCCAAACTATCCCCTCGGGGTACTTAGCTTTTGAGTCCTATGAAACATGAAACCGCGATACTCTTGTGTAGTATTTGAGTTCTTTATGACTAAAGCAAGTTCGAAGCCTTTTTGCACTTCCGTTCATCTTATTTTGCTAGCCTCTACGGTACAGTGCATTGCCCACTCTCACAATGAGAGTTGGCGCAAACTTCACAGGTACATCCAAACCCATGGGAGGACTTTCTCTTGTTCTCCTACACATAAAAAACCCCATCTCCACAAAACAGCCACCATACCTACCTACATGGCATTTTCATAGCCATTCCGATCATATCGCCATGCACTACCATGATTTTACATTACATGATTTGAGACATGTTTTCATTTGCCGTGCATGATCATAGTATGACTAGCTCGATATTTTCATTGCTTGTCCGTTTTTTGACGTCTATGCTACGCCGGATCATCGCACATACTTGTACACTGCCAAAGGCATCCATCATATAGAGTTTCTATCATGTTTTCATTTTTGAGTTATGATTACATTCAGTTGAAGTGAGTCATTGTAAAGTGTATCATTCATCATTGTAAGGTGTTGCTCCTACCAAGAAAAGAAAAAAGACGTTACTTGTAGTCTGCGTTGGTATTTCCCCGAAGAGCAGAGGATGATGCAGTACAGTAGAGATAAGTATTTCCCTCAGTTAAGAACCAAGGTTATCAATCCAGTAGGACAACCAAGCAAAATTCCGTTAAGCGCACCTGCACACACAAGAGCAAACACTTGCACCCAACGCAAATAAGAGGGTTGTCAATCCTCTTAGCGGTTATTTGCTAGGATTAAATCTTATCGAGGTAAATAGATAAACTAAACTACTAATTAAAATAAAAGTAAATAAATTGCAGCGAGGTATTTTTATGTTTTTATATAATAAAGATAGACCCGAGGACCATAGTTTTCACTAGAGGCTTCTCTCTTGAGCACATAAACATACGGTGGGTAAACAAATTACTGTTGGGCAATTGATAGAAAAGCAAATAATTATGATGGATTCATGGCAATGATCATGTATATAGGCATCATGTCCGAGACAAGTAGACCGACTCCTGCCTGCATCTACTACTATTACTCCACACATCGACCGCTATCCAGCATGCATCTAGGGGATTAAGTATGAAACAGAGTAACGCCTTAAGCAAGATGACATGATGTATGTAACACCCCCATGTATTAACTACAGTGATCACCTCTTAATCATGCCAAGTCACCATGCATAACAGTGCCTAATCATCATTGGAATCATATCTCATTTCAAATTCCAATTCAAATTGAAATTCAAACTTAAAGTGAAAATAAAAGTTGTTCCAATTTGGAAACTAAAATGTTCATTAAATAGCTAATAATCCATAACTATTTATGTTAAGAAAAACAACATCACCTAAATTACCTAGATGACTCTAACATCATCAAAACAGTACCAATCAGCAATATTTAATCCCATTTTATTTAAGTAAAATTCAAATGAAAACATATGTTCCCCAAACCTTTTTCTGGCAGTGAGATAAGTTGCACTGTATTTGTTTGGGCAGGATTCATATTTTACAAAATTGAATTAGAGCTAAAAGAAAATACAAAGCAGCAACCAAAAACAGAAAACAGAAAAAGAAAGAAAGAAAAGAAAAAGGCCAACGCGCCTGGGCCTAAGTCAACCGCGGCCCAGCCCACCACCTGTCCTCTCCCACCTCCCGCACTGCTCACCCCGTGCCCGCTGTCGAGCACCTAGCGCGCGCGCCCGAGCTGGTCCCCCCTCGCTCCCTGGTCGACAGCGCGCACCGCGCCGCCTGGTGGATAAGGGCAGCCCCCGCACCCCCTGGCTTTTCCCCCTCACCTCACTTTCCCCTCCCTCGATTGTTCTCCGCCATGGCTGATGCGGCCGTCGCCGTCGCAAGCTCGCCCGCGTAGCCAAGCCACCGCATCGCATCGCCGCCGTGCCAGATCGAGCCGCCGCGTTCCGCTACGTCGTCTGAGGCCGCCCATTGGAGCTCAGCACCACTGCATCGTCCTCCCCGAGCTCTTCTTCCTCCTTGGCTCCGACGAACGCCGTCGTCGATTCCGGCGCCACCGAGCCCTCCCCGAGCACACTACGCACACCTGCAGGCTCCCCGTGAGCTGCTCTACCTGTCCCCTCTTCTCTCCCCCTCGTGGTCGTCCCCTAGCCGCCGTCCCCGTCGAGGCCGAACGCTCCACCGCTGCGCTCGTCGCCGGCATAACCACGGCGACCATTGGGTCCCGTGCGTGCCATCACCGCACTCGCAACGCCGCGTAGGGTCCCCCTGACCACTTAGTTCGCTCGCAAATGCACTGCCTTGCCGTTTCCTCTCGCGACCGATTCCGGCCACCCGCCGATGAGCTCGCCGTGGTCGCTACGGAGCTCCTCCGGCCATGGCACCACCACCAAACGATGCGGCTCGGTCCGCTTGTTCGAAAGAGCCCAGCCGCACCCCTTCCCGTGCCCCGTAGCATTTTTCCGGGGAACTCCTGCGATGCTCCGCCGCGGGAATGGTCACCGGCGCGTCTCCGGTGCCGACCGCCGACGTGGCACCTCTGGGTCCCACCCCAGAGCCACTGACGCTGGGCCCCATGGGCCCCAGTTGACTGGGTTGACCCAGTCAACTGCTAACTGGGCACCCGTGGGCCACTGACATGTGGACCCCACCATTTAAAACGTTTTTAACAAAAATGTTAATTAAAACGTTAATTAAAACGTTAATTAATATGTTAGTTAATTAGTTAACTTAATCAGTCACTGACAGTGGGTCCCACTGGTTAATTAGTTAAATTAGTTAGTTTAATCCACTGTCTAATTAGTCTAGTCTATGACAGATGGGCCCCACCTGTCAGGTTGACCAGTCAACGGTCACAGTTGACCGCTGACGTCACACTGACATCATGATGACGTCATCTTACACTGTTTCGGATAATTCTAATTAAATTAATTCCAAAAATTCCAGAAATTCAATAAAACTTTGAAAAATCATATAAAATAAATCGTAACTCGGATGAAAATAATTTATATATGAAAAATGATCAGAAAAATATGAAGAATCCGAATATGCCACCCACATACCTGCCCCTCCCCTCTAACATACTAAACATGGAACTTTTTGCCCGTATTCGATAGATGAATAGTGCATGACCTTAATAAAATAAATCCAGATAAATTCCTAAATTATCAAAAGTAGTTAGATAGGCATTATATCACCTCTGCATATCATTTAGGCATGTCATGCATCGCTGTTGCATTGTTGCCATGAATTTATTGTTTCTTCCCCCTCCTTCTCTCCCGATAGACGCCGAGACCGCCGCCGACGTAGCTGAGTACGACTACGCTCCAGACGAGCAGCCTTCCGACGACCAGCCCCTCTCAGCAGAGCTTCCAGGCAAGCAAACCCCCTTGATCATCCAGATATCGCCTATTCTTTCCCTCTTATTCTTGAATTAGAATTGCCCCTGCTACTGTTCCAATAGTTCCTATTCTGATGCATAGCCTAGTTTTGTAACCTGTTGTTGATACTTTACCTGTTATCCTATATGCTTAGTATAGGTTGGTTAGTGATACATCAATGGCCCCACACCTTGTCCTTGTTGCCTCGCTTTTCCACCAGTGTCTCGATCAGTATGATCGACGGTCAGAGACCAATACATCACCGCACATTTCCCCTAAGTTGTTCGACTCTGCAGAGCTACCACCGAGTGCCGAGGGTGATTCCTCTTTCATCACCTCCGATAAAGCTTCCGTCGTGCAACTTCTCTTGCGTGAATCCATCGAGGGTGATTCCTCCGAGTTCATGTTGACCGATACTTCAAGTGGGAATCCATCGAGGGTGATTCCTCGGATTCTTTCTTGATACTTTGGACACACGGGTACTTTGACTTTACTACTGTCATTTGATAAAGACGGGTCGGCTCCAAGAACACCCGCGAGCCGTGTGTTGTCAAGTCGGAGCGACAGGGATCCTGATCGCCTCTGCGAGCTATAAAATACGCCTAACGGATTTGGGTATTTGATCTGAGTGGGTCGTTGGCCCTATACGCACTACCACCACGTGGGATAATGGTTATGGGACCCTCTACGTCGTATGTATCAGCCGAAAGCTCTTTAGACATCACAGCTCAGAGATGCGGGCTGATTGCTGGGGTGGGCTGGTTACGTCACTGTGTATACAGTGTCGCTCCTGGGCCCCGGCCAGTCATGCAACGTGCAGGAGTGCAAAGGGCGATGGCCCAAGACCCCTTCGCACTTAGGATTTAGACCGGCGTGTTGGCCTCTCTGCTGAGCCTAGGTAGGACTGCGTCGTTTCGATCTCCTGAGGCCGGGCATTACCCAGCAAGTGTGGCCGGCCAGATGTGATCGAGCATGTTGGGTAACAGTAGTGCACCCCTGCAGGGAAGTTATCTATTCGAATAGCCGTGTCCACGGTAACAGGACGCTCGGAGTTGTATCCTAATCCACTACAACTACAAATTGATGCTGATTTAATATTAAACTGTTAATACTGCTCTCGGGATCGCTTTCTCGCAGGGAGTCGAGAAAGGATCTCAGGGCGTTGCTATTATATAACCACTATTATATACTACTATGATCTACTCTCTTCTGATGCTCCAAGATTGCTTCAAGATGCTAGTCTTCGATAGGCTAGGCTTCTCCCCCTCTATTCTGGCATTCTGTAGTTCAGTCCAAAGATATAGCCCCATTCCTTTGATACCGATGCATAATTAGTATAGTTCTAATGTCAGTCTTGCGAGTACTTTGGATGAGTACTCACGGTTGCTTTGCTTCCGCTTTTTCCCCATACCCGCTTGCTGTAATCAGACGACGGAGCCCAGGAGCAGGAGATCCCCGGAGGCTACTACTACTATGTTGAGCCAGCCGACCAGGAGTAAATTCGGAGGCTCCCAGGCAGGAGGCCTGCGCCTTTTCGATCAGTGTTGTTGTTATGCTAGCCTTCTTAAGGCAAACTTGTTTAACTTTGTGTCTGTACTCAGATATTGTTGCTTCCGCTGATGTTTGTATGACTCGAGCTTATGTATTCGAGCCCTCGAGGCCCCTGGCTTGTAATATAAAGCTTGTATTATTTTAAATTTGAGTTTAGAGTTGTGTTGTGATATCTTCCCGTGAGTCTCTGATCTCGAGCGTGCACGTTTGCGTGTATGATTAGTGCACGGTCGAGCAGGGGCGTCACAATGTAGAGAAGCAAATTCAAGCAATATGAATAAACCCCATCTTTTTATGCTTAATGGCAACAATACAAATACGTGTCATGTCCCTTTCTGTCACTGGGATTGAGCACCGCAAGATTGAACCCATCACAAAGCACCTCTCCCATTGCAAGATAAATCAATCTAGTAGGCCAAACTAAACCGATAGATCGGAGAGAAATACAATGCTATAATAATCATGCATAAAAGAGTTTAGAGAAGACCCAAATATTTCTCATGAATAATCTGATCATAAACTCACAATTCATCAGACCCCAACAAACACACCGCAAAAGAAGATTACATCGGATAGAACTCCAAGAACATCGAGGAGAACATTGTATTGAAGATCAAAGAGAGAGAAGAAGCCATCTAGCTACTAGCTATGGACCCATAGGTCTGTGGTAAACTACTCACACATCATCGGAAGGGCAGCAAGGTTGATGTAGAATCCCTCCGTGATCGATTCCCCCTCCGGCAGAGTACCGAAAAAGGCCTCCAGATGGGCTCGTGGAAGAACAGAGGCTTGCGGCGGCGGAAAGGTTTTCTCTTCTGTCCCTCTGGGGGTTTCCCAATATTTGTGAATTTATAGAAGTGGAATTAGGTCAAACGGAGTCACGTGGGCCCCATAAGGTTTCCCTAGTGCCTTGTGAAGCATCCGTGAGGCTTCTGGCCTCCTCCCAAAGCTTCCCAGGTTTCTTTTGTCCAGAAAAAAATCTCCAAAAAGTTTCGTGGCATTTGGACTTCATTTGCTACTGTTTCTCTAAAAAGCCAAAAACAAGCGGAAAACAGCAACTGGCACTAGGCACTGGGTTAATAGGTTAATCCCAAAAAATGATATATAAACGCATATAATTGCAAATAAAAACATCCAAGATTGATACTATAATAGCATGGAACAATCAAAAATTATAGATACGTTGGAGACGTATTAAGCATCCCCATGCTTAATTCCTGCTCGTCCTTGTGTAGGTAAATGATAAAAACAGAATTTTTGATGTGGAATGCTACCTATCATGTTTCATCGTGTAATCTCTGTCTTACGGTATGAATAATAAGATCCAAATGATTCAAAGCATTAGTCTATAATTTGATATAAAGACATCAATACTCAGGCATACTAGCAAACAATCATGTCTTTCAAAATAAAAATGCTAAAGAACGTTATCCCTACAAAATCATATAATCATGTCATGCTCCATCTTCTTCACACAAAGTATTTATCATGAACAACCCCGGTTTTAGTCAAGCAATCGGTTCATACTTTTTAACGCGCTTCAGCTTTTTCAACTCCCACTCAATACATGAGTGCAAGCCATGAATATAGCACTATGGGTGGAATAGAGTATGGTGATAGAGATAAATAGGAGAAGTCAAAAAATGGAGAAACTCTCACATCAACGAGGCTAATCAACGGCCTATGGAGATGCCCATCAATTGATGTCAATGCGAGGAGTAGGGATTGCCATGCAACGGATGCACTAAGAGCTATAAGTGTATGAAAGCTCAACATGAAAACTAAGTGTGTGTGCATCCAACTTGCTTTCTCATGAAGACCTCGGGCATTTGAGGAAGCCCATCATCGGAATATACAAGCCAAGTTCTATAATGAAAAATTCCCACTAGTATATGAAAGTGACAAAATAGGAGACTCTCTATATGAAAAACATGGTGCTACTCTGAAGCACAAGTGTGGAAAAAGATAGTAACATTGCCCCTTCTCTCTTTTTCTCTTATTTTTTTTCATTTACTTTTCTTCTTTTTTTCATGGCTCTTTTTCGCCTCTTTTTTTTTCTATTTTTTAAATTTTTGTCCGGAGTCTCATCCCGACTTGTGGGGGGAATCATAGCCACCATCATCCTTTCCTCACTGGGACAATGCTCTAATAATGATGATCATCACACCTCTATTTACTTATAACTCAAAATTACAACTCGATACTAGAACAAAAATATGACTCTATATGAATGCCTCTGGTAGTGTACCAGGATGTGCAATGATGCTAGCGTAACATGTATAAAAATGATGAATGGTGGCTGAGCCACAAATACTATGTCAGCTATATGATCATGCAAAGCAATATGACAATGATGACGTGTGTCATAAAAACGGAACGGTGGAAGTTGCATGGCATTATATCTCAGAATGGCTATGGAAATGCCATGATAATTAGGTATGGTGGCTGTTTTGAGGAAGATATAAAGAGGCTTATGTGTGATAGAGCGTATCATATCACGGGGTTTGGATGCACCGGCGAAGTTTGCACCAACTCTCGATGTGAGAAAGGGAAATGCACGGTACCGAAGAGGCTAGCAAATTGCAGAAAGGTGAGAGTGCGTATAATCCATGGACTCACATTAGTCATAAATAACTCACATACTTATTGCGAAAGTTTATTAGCCCTCGAAGCAAAGTACTACTACGCATGCCCCTATGGGGGAGGTTGGTAGGAATCAATAATAATTCATGCTCCAACTTCTTAGCATAACAACAGACCATACGTGCATGCTTCGGGAATCACAAACCTTAACACAATTATTCTTACTAAACCACAGTTATCTACTAATACCTCCCACATATTTCCATCTTAATATCATAAAACTATTGCAAGGAATCAAATTTATCATATTCAGTGATCTTCATGAAAGTTTTTATTATATCCCTCTTGAATACCTATCATATCAGGACCAAATTCATAACTTGTGCATATTACCATTGCTATCATGAGACTCTCAAAAAGATATAAGTGAAGCATGAGAGTGCAACTATTTCTTTCAAATATCATCATCACCGTGCTCTAATAGATATAAGTGAAGCACTACAGCGACTGCCTAGCTCAAAAGATATAAGTGAAGCACATAGAGTATTCTAGAAAATCACGAATAATGTGTGTCCCTCTCAAAAAGGTGTGTTCTGCAAAGATGATTGTGACAAACTAAAAAGAAAACGAAAGAAAAAAAACTATTTCACATATCATGTGATGAATAAAAATATAGCTCCAAGTGAGTTACCGATAGATTGTAGACGAAAGAGGGGATGCCTTCCGGGGCATCCCCAAGCTTAGACGCTTGAGTCTTCCTTGAATATTACCTTGGGGTGCCTTGGGCATCCCCAAGCTTAGGCTCTTGCCACTCCTTATTCCTTTGTCCATCGTAGTCTCACCCAAAACATGAAAACTTCAGCAGACAAAACTCAACAAAAACCTCGTGAGATCCGTTAGTATAACAAACAAATCTTAAACTTTAGGTACTGTAGTAAATTGATTCATATTTAATATTGGCATAATGATAATGTACTCCAACTTCTCCATGACTCATACCCCCCGATACGATCCATAGATTCATCAAAATAAGCAAACTATGCAACAAAAACAGAATCTGTCTAAAACAGAACAGTCTGTAAAGATCTATTTAAAATCCATACTTCTGTAACTCCAAAAATTCTTAAAAATTAGGAAAACGTGGGAAATTCATATACCAATACTTTTAAAAAAATTCAGATTTTTTTGACGCCCCGGTACAGAATTAAAGTTCCAGCACTGAACGCAAAACTTTCTGTTTTCCAAACATCATCAATTATACTATCTTCCAAATCATCCCAAAGGCATTACTTGGCACAAACACTAATTAAAACATAAAAACATAATCCTAATAGAAGCTTTAATCATTCAAACACTCAAGAACAGTAGGTAAAAGAAAAAATTAATTTTATTCATTGGGTTGCTTCCCAATAAGCGCTATTGTTTTATGCCCCTAGCTAGGCATAATGCATAGTTTCAAGTGTTGTCATCCTTCAAATTGATTCGATAAGTGGCCCTCATAATGGATTCATATGGTGCTTTAATTCTCTTCCTAGGGAAGTGTTCCATCACTTTCTTTAGTGGAAATTGAAATCTTATATTACCTTCTTTCATATCAATAATAGCACCAATAGTTCAAAGAAAAGGCCTACCAAGTATTATGGGGCAAGAAGGATTGTTTTCAATGTCAGGAACAATAAAGTCCACGGGCACATAATTTCTATTTGCAAGAATAGGCACATCATTTATCCTATGCAATGGCTTTTTAATAGTGGAATCCGCAAGATGCAAATTAAGGGAATAAGGATCCAAGTCGGTGAGACCTAGCAAATCACACAAAGACTTTGGTATAGTGGAAACGCTAGCACCAATATCAGAAAGAGCATTACATTCATAATCTTTAATTTTTACTTTAAGAGTGGGTTCCCATTCATCTTGTAATTTTCTAGGAATTGATACTTCTAACTCAAGTTTTTCTTCATGCGCTTTCATCATGGCTTCTACAATATGTTTAGTGAAAGCTTTATTTTGTTCATATGCGTTTGGTGAATTAATCATGGATTGCAACAAGGAAATACACTCAATTAAAGAACAACTATCATAATTAAAGTCCTTGTAATCCAAAATACTGGGTGCATTACTATTTAAAGTTTTAACCTCTCCAAACCCACTTTTTCATTTTTATGATCAAGATTATCACCCTCCAAGCAAGTGGGACTCCTTCTATCTAAAGTTGATTCTTATTCAGTCCCTTTTTCATCAAATTGATTTTATTAAACAAAGATTCAATAGGTGTAACACCAATCATTTTAATATCTTTGTCATTACTACGATAGAAACCGGGTGGAATCGCTTTTTCTAGAAACTCTCGCTTAGCTCTCAACCTAGCGGTCCATCCTTTACTTTCATTAATGGAGACATAGATAGCTTTAATACACTCATTTATATCATGCTTAGATGGCAAAATTTTATTTTTGAGACTTTCCACATCATGAGCAATTTTATCCATGTTCCTAGCCAATTCATTAACTCTATTCAATTTTTCTTCTATCATAGCATTGAAATTCTTTTGCGAACTAATAAATTCTTTAATATTACTTTCAAGATCAGAGGGCATCCTATTATTATTATAAGAATTACCATAAGGATTGCCATAATTATTAAACTAATTTCCAGGAAACGGTCTAGCATTGAAATTACCCCTATAAGCATTGTTGTTGAAATTATTTCTAGAGACAAAATTCACATCAATAGCATCATTATTTTGCTCAATCAAAGTGGACAATGGCACATCATTAGGATCAATATGAGCATTTTTACTAGTAACCAATTTCAATAAAGCATCCATCTTATCACTCAAAGTAATAATTTCTTCAACAGAATTTACCTTCTTACCAGTTGGAGTTCGTTCAGTGTGCCATTGAGAATGATTTGCCATAATATTATCAAGAAGTTTTGCAGCTTCTCCCAACGTAATTTCCATGAAAGTGCCACCTGCGGCAGAGTCTAGCAAATTTCTAGAGACAAAGTTTAGTCCTGCTTAAATAATTTGTATGATCATCCATAAATTCAAACCATGAGTTGGGCAATTTTTTATCATTACTTTCATTCTCTCCCAAGATTGGGTAACATGTTCATGCTCAAGTTGCTTAAAATTCATAATTTGATTTCTTAAAGAAATAATCTTAGCGGGAGGAAAATACTTAGTACTAAAAGCATCCTTACACTTATCCCAAGAATCAATACTATTTCTAGGCAAGGATGAAAACCAAGTTTTAGCACGATCTCGTAGTGAGAACGGAAATAATTTTAATTTGACAATGTCATTATCCACATCTTTCTTCTTTTGCATATCACAAAGTTCAACGAAAGTATTTAGATGGGATGCAGCATCTTCATTAGGACAACTAGAAAATTGTTCTTTCATAACAAGATTAAGCAAGGCAGCATTAATGTCACATGACTCCGCACTAGTGGCGGGAGGAGCAATAGGAATACTAATAAAATCATTATTATTAGTATTGGAAAAGTCACACAATTTTTTATTTTCTTGAGACATCGCGACAAAGCAAGCAAACTAGCAAACAAGCAAGCAAAATATTTTTGTGTTTTTGTAAAAAAAAATAGAAGTGGGGGAGATGAAAACGAGAGGCAAATGCAAATAAAAGGTAAATAAAGTAAATGCAAGTGAATGATAATTTGTGCGAAGGTACTTGGTAATTTTGATGATGTCTCCCCGGCAACGGCGCCAGAAATTCTTCCAGCTACTTGTAGTCTGCATTGGTATTTCCCCGAAGAGGAGAGGATGATGCAGCACAGTAGAGATACGTATTTCCCTCAGTTAAGAACCAAGGTTATCAATCTAGTAGGAGAACCAAGTAAAATTCCGTTAAGCGCACCTGCACACAAAGGAGCAAACACTTGCACCCAACGCAAATAAGAGGGTTGTCAATCCTCTTAGCGGTTATTTGCAAGGATTAAATCTTATCGAGGTAAATAGATAAACTAAACTACTAATTAAAATAAAAGTAAATAAATTGCAGCAAGGTATTTTTAGGTTTTTTATATAATAAAGATAGACCCGGGGATCATAGTTTCCACTAGAGGCTTCTCTCTTGAGCACATAAACATACGGTGGGTAAACAAATTACTGTTGGGCAATTGATAGAAAAGCAAATAATTATGACAGATTCATGGCAATGATCATGTATATAGGCATCACGTCCGAGACAAGTAGACCGACTCCTGCCTGCATCTACTACTATTACTCCACCCATCGACCGCTATCCAGCATGCATCTAGGGTATTATGTATGAAACAGAGTAACGCCTTAAGCAAGATGACATGATGTAGAGAAGCAAATTCAAGAAATATGAATAAACCCCATCTTTTTATCCTTAATGGCAATAATACAAATACATGTCATGTCCCTTTCTGTCACTAGGATTGAGCACCGCAAGATTGAACCCATCACAAAGCACCTCTCCCATTGCAAGATAAATCAATCTAGTAGGCCAAACTAAACCGATAGATCAGAGAGAAATACAAAGCTATAACAATCATGCATAAAAGAGTTCAGAGAAGACTCAAATATTTCTCATGAATAATCTGATCATAAACTCACAATTCATCGGATCCCAACAAACACACCGCAAAAGAAGATTACATCGGATAGAACTCCAAGAACATCGAGGAGAACATTGTATTGAAGATCCAAGAGAGAGAAGAAGCCATCTAGCTACTAGCTATGGACCCGTAGGTCTGGGGTAAACTACTCACACATCATCGGAAGGGCAGCAAGGTTGATGTAGAAGCCCTCCGTGATCGATTCCCCCTCCGGCCGGCAGAGTACCGGAAAAGGCCTCCAAATGGGATCATGGAAGAACAGAGGCTGGCGGTGGCGGAAAGGTTTTCTCTTCTGGCCCTTTGGGGGTTTCCCAATATTTGTGAATTTATAGAAGTGGAATTAGGTCAAACGGAGTCACGTGGGCCCCACAAGGTACCACGGCGCACCCCCCCTGGGGCGCGCCCTAGTGCCTTGTGAATCCTCCATGAGGCTTCTGGCCTCCTCCCAAAGCTTCCCAGGTTTCTTTTGTCCAGAAAAAAATCTCCAAAAAGTTTTGTGGCATTTGGACTTCATTTGTTACTGTTTCTCTGAAAAGCCAAAAACAAGCAGAAAATAGCAACTGGCACTAGGCACTGGGTTAATAGGTTAGTCCCAAAAAATGATATATAAATGCATATAATTGCATATAAAAACATCCAAAATTGATACTATAATAGCATGGAACAATCAAAAACTATATATACGTTGGAGATGTATCAAGAAACAAAATAAAAGATGCACCACGGAGGTGCCACAAAAACTGAAGAAAGAAAAAAAGAAAAAAAGGAAAAGGAGAGAAGAGATAAGGAGCAATGCCATTATCCTTTTTAGTATACACTTGTGCTTCAAAGTATCACCATGCTACTTGTAGACTGCGTTGGTATTTCCCTGAAGAGGAGAGGATGATGCAGTATACTAGAGATAAGTATTTCCCTCAGTTAAGAACCAAGGTTATCAATCCAGTAGGAGAACCAAGCAAAATCACGTTAAGCGCACCTGCACACACAAAAGCAAACACTTGCACCCAACGCAAATAAGAGGGTTGTCAATCCTCTTAGCGGTCATTTGCTAGGATTAATTCTGATAGTGATTGATAGATAAACTAAAATACTAAATAAAATAAAAGTAAATAAATTGCAGCAAAGTATTTTTAAGTTTTTATATATGATAAAGTAGACCCTGGGGCCATAGTTTTCACTAGAGGCTTCTCTCTCGAACACATAGCATACAGTGGGTAAACAAATTACTGTTGGGCAATTGATAGAGACGCAAATAATTATGACGGATTCATGGCAATGATCATGTATATAGGCATCACGTCCTAGACAAGTAGACCGACTCCTGCCTGCATCTACTACTATTACTCCACTCATCAACCGCTATCCATCATGCATCCAGGGTATTAAGTATGAAACAGACACTACTAGGAAATACCTTATAGGTGGAGGCTTAACAGTATCGCGGGTCAAAGACCAGCGCTACTGGTATCAAGTTAGCAGTAGTGCGGGTGTACGTGACATCGCTGCTGCTAAGTGGGCCCCACCGTACCCACCAGGCCATGAATAGTAGCAGCGCGTGCTGGGGAACACACGCTACTGCTATTGGTATTAGCAGTAGCGCGGGTCATGTACCCACTGCTGTAACTACGGCTGCACTGCCCCAGGGGTGGTCCCCACTTAGCAGTAGCGCGGTTTGCGGACCAGCGCTGCTGCTATTGCTCTTAGCAGTAGCACCGTGTGCCAACCCGCGCTAATTCTAAGCCGCAGCTACCACCTTTCCAATCGCCTTTCCCCCCTCCCCCTCCCCTCTCCCTCACTTCTTCTCCCTCACTTGCTTTCCCCATTAGCTAGCTTTGTTTTCTCTTCCTTCTCCTACCTCTCTTCTCTCTCCTTTAATGCCCCCTCCACCATCTCCATTAATGCACTCCTTAGCTTTCTCTCCTAGCTCCCTCCACTAGTTAGAGCCATCTCCTTCCCCAACTAGCTGTAGGAGATATGCCCTAGAGGCAATAATAAATGTTATTATTTATCCCCATGTTCGTAATTAAGTTTATATTCCGTACTATAACTGCTATGGTTCTCGAGTCTACAATAACCACGAGGCTCGGAGGGAAACTCATACGCACGTGTGGAATAATAAATGGTAAAATGTATTCCTAGTCTGGCCTCTAAGACTAGCCGGCAACTTTGAGGGCACAATGTTAGGAGAACACTTGTGTTGAATCGACCCGATTGATGTTATGCTATGAGATACATTCGTCACAAGTTTATGGTTAATAACAAAGAGAAAGTTAACATTTGCACAATTCCTTAGACCATGAGAGTATCGAGTTTCTTCATGCTTGCTTCATGAACTTTGGGGTTTGTTAAACGTCATCCGTAAATGGGTGGCTATTACGGCGGCTTACAGGTTCATGGAAAAGTTTGTCAAGTAACTTGATAGCTCAAGATTGGGATTTGCTCCTCCCACGATGGAGAGATATCTCTGGGTCCTCTCGGTGTTACGGTATCCATCATCGTCTGGCCAGACACAATGTGATTTGATCACAGGGATGCCGGAACACGAGAACGAGAAAAGAGAACAAAACCGGTAACGAGGTAACTGGCATAGTGGACAAGTTGTTGATCCACGGGGATGCCGATAAATCTCACCTCGGGTATTTGTAACATATCGCGAAGCAACAGGAATAGCACACGGCAACTAGAGGTTCACTCGGATATTTATTCGTGTGGGTATAGGGGTCAATATGGGTGTCCACAGCTCCGATGTTGATCATTGATCGGAAAGTGTTCCGGGTCATGTCTATATTTCACCGAACCTATAGGGTCACACGCTTAAGCGTCATCTATCTGCTGAATACTAGACAGGGAGTCTGAGAGAAAGTCACCGAAAAAGTTTCGGAGACAACGGAAAAGTTTCGGAGAGAGAACACCGGAATAGTTTTGGTAAAACTGAAAACTTGTTTAAGGGTATACCATTAAGTCAAATTGGTTTCGGCACACGCCTGGAAATTCTTGGGGGATGCCAGAATTGTTCTGGAAACTTCTGGGATTTTTCCGGAGAAAAAACCCAGAAATGTTCCGGAGCTGCCGGAACCGCTTTGGTTGCTTTTCGCAGATGAAATCACAAATCCGGAATTGTTTCAGAACGCGTCCAAAATTATTTTAGTGGGTACTGGAAATGTTCTAAGACGTACAGAAATATTTTTGGATTTAACGGTCGCGGAAAAATGTTTCCGTGAATAGTGAAAGTGCTTTTTTAGGTTACTTTATGGAAAGCCGCCTTTTAAGGCTTTTACCAAAAGGCTTCTAGAAGGGCTTGGGGACCAAGGAAGCCCCTCATGGCGGGCCCCACTAGGGGTGGCCGGCCAAGGAGTGGAGCTCCATGGGGCTCCACTTGCTTCCCCATAATGCCCTTTATGTGACATAAACCTTGGGTATTTTGGGTTTTTGTGAGCCACCCTACCCCTTGCATTTTCATATAAATAGAGGTGGAGAGGAGCTCTCCACACTCACTCTTTCTCATATACACATGCCATTGCAATGATCTGGCTTCTTCTCTCCCTCCCCGCCAAATAGTTTCGTAGATCCGAAAGGCTGTTTGGGTTCCGGTGGGAACTAGTTCTGGACGGCGAAGCCCTACCGTATAGATGACACCGTATGTGTGCAACCCCGTAGAGAGTTCATAGGTTCGATCTTTTGCCCGAGGGGCTGTTCGAGGGTCCTCCCGAAGGGCTGTCCGAGTTACTGTCCGAGTTCGAGAGTGCCTCCCGAAGGGCTGTCCGTGACACCGTCCGGGGGACTGTCCGACCGCCTCCCGGAGGGCTGTCCGAGGGACTGTCCGACGGGTAGATGAGGGAGTACATCCTCACGGTTGGGAGGTTGTAAATCCTAGCTGCGGGGATCTGCACCGACGATCTACATCGACTCTACTTCCGCTGCGCTACGAGTCGGTAACGATCGGATCGAAACCTTGTATGCAATCTTCATAGTGGTCCTGGGCTGGCGCGTAGGTCGAATTTTTTTTGTTTTCTGCTGTGTTCCCCTACAGTGGCATCATGAGCCGTGCTATGCGTAGATGCAGGTTACGATCTAGAATACATAGAGATGTATGGGTGTTGCATAATATAATTTTGAGTACATGAGATCTATTGCTGAAAATTATTTATGCGGGTAGCAGATGAAATCTATTACCCGATGTTCTTGTTGCTTCCCTTGAATTTGCGTATTTCTGATCTTGATAACGGTATGGTGGAGTTTGAAAGTTCTGGCAATCCGCGATCCTGATTGATCAACGAAGTGCTAACAGTTCTTTGAATTCCACCATAGTTAAAAGAAAGATGAAATTTCGCAGACAAAAGGGCAATACAGATATGATCTTCATGGGGGTCATGCATATGATGAAGTTAAGTATGGGGCTCGAGATTTTATTATCTCGTGTTTCATACACCCCGCAGAGTTAATCTAGTGAGTTGAATAATAATACTTGATGATGGACATTGGTAGCTTCGGTTTGTTTCGAAACCTTAGAAGCCACGTAAAATAAAATTTTGCATAAACCGATTAGAGGCGTCTAACTTGGTTTTGCAGGATGTGCATGTGATGTGGTATAGCAATACTCATATTAATTTGATTATGTATGAGATGACTATATGATGTAAATTTACTAACATGACCTGCGTGTCATGATTCAACATGATGGCTTGAGCCATATGATTATCACTTTAATGACCTGCGTGTCAACCTTAAGTAATGTACTTATTTTATTAGCTATAGAGATAGCAATATTATCTGGTGCATCGACAAGGTGGTGGCAAACTTCGCAAAGGTGAACACCGACGCGAATGCCGAAGACGAAGAAATAAAAGACTTCTCCGTCAGAAAGGGCTATACCATATCATGCTATTATGAATTGCCTGAGATGTTTATCTCTTTGATGCACCCTTTTTGATTGCGCGGTAGTCACTTTTATTAGGGTGATTTCTCACTTAAAATATCAAGTAGTTAGTGTTCTCCCAAGTGTAGCACCGTCACGGCACCTATCTCTTCGGGGCATCACATGATCTCCATGGGTGTGAACGATTAGAGAAGTGTGAGGCGAGTGAGTTGAGACCTCGCAGCGAGATCACTTGGTTGTCTTGACGTTCAGGCAGGACAGTCCTGAGCTCGGAACACACGCATCGAAAGATGAACAAGAATCACATAGAGATGTGATCGGCAAGTTTGCCTACCAATTGAAGTTCGCGCCATTTGTGTTCATCTCGAACTGTGGCGTTGAATTGAAATGCGGGTCTTGTATCACTCACAATCAATTATGAGAGATATTGATTTGAGTGGGAGCGCATTGTAGAGTTAACTTGTTTAATTCTTAGTGCAATTAATTATGGACACTGCTAAGTGATATGCGTAATAGTTATAGAAGAATGGCTCGCGTTTCCACCTTCGCTGTTAAAATTGAATAAGCTGTTAAATATCTGGTTAAAACTTTACGGTTGGTAACGTAATGTGAGGATTGTCCTCAAGAGTGCCGAGAAGGACTTTGTCCTATCGCATGCTTTCGGTATTCTCCCGCTAATGCTATGGATGATGTGACTCTCGTCCTTTGATCCAAAAGCTAGAATTCCATTATGGTCATGTGCAATATGTTTGCTTCCATGAGACCCGAACTTCAAAAGTTTGGGATAGCTATGTGATATTCATGGAACTGAAAATTAGTTTCAGATACAAACAAAGGCTAAAAGATATGAGATATCCAAAGAAATGTTTGTTAGCAAACTATTAGTAAAAGTGTTTACTATGCATTTGACTAATACGAGAGGGATCCAGAAGAACGCCTATCATATGATGAAGGTGAATAAAACAACAACTTAAAGAGAAAGGAAATGTCCAAAGGGTGTTAGTGTGACTTACACACCTAGGAAGTCCGGGGCTAGCGCCACTCTTAAGTTGAGTGCTTCTTCTGAGAGTAGGAGAAATACCGAAAGTTAAACTGTAAGAAGTATAAAGGCAAAACGAGAGAAGACTGGAATGTCCAGCTCATGTATGAAAGTCATACAAGCTATTGATGCATAGAAGGCTGGTCAAAGAAATAGTTCTTGGGAATTGTGATTAAATTGTTATTCACTAATTCTTGGGTATTGTGAGTTGATCACAAAGATACCCGCTCGATTGCATTCTGCTGCGACTCGATGCAAGAACTACTACGGCCTAAAAGACTTGTCAAAGTGAGGTTTAGATATGCGCTGGGAACATAGTAAAAGTTGCTATACTCGGTACATTACCTATGTATTTATTTTCATAATTCATTTTAGAGTTTTTATACAGTCTAGCCCATTGCATAAAGTATCTTGCAAGAAGGTTGTTCATAAGAGAACTTTTAATGTTCAGTGTTATGAATAACATAAGGTCCATGCTTCCATCATGGATGGGATGTATGTTATGAATATTGATAATAATATATAACTCCATATTTACTTTCATAATTCATTTTAGATTTTTACACACTCTAGCCCATTGCATAATGTTTGTTGCAAAAGGGTTGTTCATAAAAGAACAATTGTTGTTCAGTGTTATGAATAACATAAGGGCCATACTTCCATCATGAATGGGATGTATGTTATGAATATTGATGGTAATATGATACATCCATAACACTGACGCTAAATGTCGCAATACTAATAGAATACCAGACATGTATGGAACTGCATTTGGTCACATTGGAGAAACCCGCATGGACAAATTCCATAATGATGGATTTTGAAGTCGTTTGATTATGAATCATCTGACACTTGCAACTTTCATCCGAAAAGTGAAGTGACTGAAATACCGTTTACAGGCCATAAGGAACGAGCAATGAACTTATTGGTGATCATACATTTTGATGTATGTAGTCCGATAAATGTTGTTGCTAGCAGTGGATTTATCTATCTTCAGAAATGACTCAAGTAGATATATGGATATTTACTTGATGAGACGTAAGTCTGGATCTTTTGAAATCATTCATAAGGTTTTCAGAAATGAAGTAGAAATTATTGTAACAAGAAAATTATGTTTCTGCAAACTAGATTGCCGAAAGGAATATTTGAGTTACAAGTTTAGCGAATGTCTGATGAGTTGTGAAAAGAGTTTCATAACTTACACCTCACGGAGCAGCACTATGAGTGGAATATCCGTGAAGATGTAATCAAACCATTTATGACATGGTAAGATCAAAGATGTCATAAGTCAATTTTCCATTATCCCTTTTAAAAGTAATGCTTTAGAGACTGCGGCTTTTACACTGAAAAGAGCGCCATCAAATCTGTTGAAATGACTCCATGGTATGGTACACCCAACCATGTTATGTATTTTCTTAACATTTGGAATATGGGACTTGTGTAAAATATTTACAAACCTATTCCAAATCAGATAAGTGCTACTTTGTAGGTTATCCCAAGTTATTGGGTATTCCCCCACCACTGTACCGAGGCAAAAGGTTTTTCCACAAAGAATGGTATGCTTTTGAAGAAAATGGTTCTTGCAAAAAGGTGAGTGGGAGGACAGTGCGACTCGACGAGATAACAGTATCTTCGTCATCAGATCAAAGGAAAGAAACCTTGGAAGTAATTCCAGAGTTTCCTACTGCGACTGATACGGAAGCCTCTACATGAGATGTATGGACTTCGGTCGAAATTGCAACTGAACCACGTAGGCAAAACTCGTGCAAACCTCTCAGGTGCGCAAGCGAGATATTGTTGTTAGACAACAGTATACCTACGATACACAAGGAAGCGTTGATGGTCCCTGACTCCGGAATTGGCTAAATGCCAATATAATCCGAGATAGTTTCCATATAAATGATTCAAGATTATATCTTGATAAACCCTTCGAAATACTTAGAGTCTAACGAAAATTAATGGAACTATAAACTGATGTGGATAAAATGTTTTATCCATAAAGCTCGACTTGTTGCAATAACAAATTCAAGGAGTTGACTACGATGAGATTGTCTCACCGTAGCGATGCTTAAAGTCAGATCGGGTTAAACTAGCTATTAATACATATTTCAATCTTGAGATATGATACATGGATGGCAAAAGGATTTCCATGTGATGGAAATGCAACCTAGGACTTGCATGTGATACAGTCTGAAGTATTTTATCAATCCAGAGGATGCTAGTAAGTATGCAAACTTCAAAGTTCTAGCAATGGACAGAAGAGAGCAAAATGGACTTGGAATCTTCGTTTTGATGAAATAGTCAAAAGAGTTTGATTTCATCAATGGATAACGAAGATGCTTGTGGTTAGAACAAATTAAGTGGGAGCATAATAATATTTCTAAAAACTTTGTGTGCTTGACACATTGTTGATTGGAAATAATATAAATTTCTTGACACGAATTAGGACTTCATTGAAAATAGTTTTTCGATGAAGTGCTTGGGCTAAATAGCCTTGATATTAGGCATATTTATCTACGAGATAGAATTGCCTAATAGGCTAAGCCAAAAATACATATTGACAAGATGCTAAAATAGTTTCGCATAAGAACGCTAAGGAGTGATTCTTGCCGAAGTCACATGGAAAGAGTTTTGCAAGACTCGGTGTCCCAAACCACTAATGAGCAAAATACATGATGGAGATCCCACACACTCTTGTGTTTGGATTAATCATATATTCCATGGTATGTAAAACAACCAGATATGTCCGATACTCCCAAGTTGTTGCGAGTATAGATACCAAAGTGATCAAAGTACTGATCATGGGACAACAGTGGAAAATGTCATTAATTACTAAAGTAGCACTGATGACATGTTTTCTCACAAGTAGAGATTATGAAGTGCTCGTTGTAAGTAATTACATCGATACAGTCTTCATCAACGCTCCATGCGATTTTCAATTTAAGTTAAGGGTTTTGTGTAATACACGATATGGTGGCACGGTAGTTCGAAATTGTTCCAAACAAGTTACTGTGGCGATTTCTATAACAAAGGCTAAGTATGTTGATGCTTTGGAAGCGACTAAGAAGATGTTGAATCATATAGTTCATTCATGAACTTAGTATGGTTCCAAGAAGGCTTTGGTCAATGGGACACTATTGTAGATAGTCGCTCCATAGCTCAGTCTGAGGAATCAAGGTTTGACCTGTGCGTCACATACATACAAAGCCAAGTCCACACAAAATATGAATTTTGTGAAAGCGTGAAAATGCGAGGAGATGCAAAGATACACACGGAACTGAAGTTGTCACATCCGTTGGACATCAGGCTATACCATGAGCGAAGCATATTTTACACCGGTATGCCATAGGTGTAAAGTGTTTTAGCATTGACTAGATTATTGACTCTAGTGCAAGTGGGAGTCTGTAGGAGATATGCCCTAGAGGCAATAATAAATGTTATTATTTATCCCCATGTTCATAATTAAGTTTATATTCCGTGCTATAACTGCAATGGTTCTCGAGTCTACAATAACCACGAGGCTCGGAGGGAAACTCGTATGCACGTGTGGAATAATAAACGGTAAAATGTATTCCTAGTCTGGCCTCTAAGACTAGCTCAAGTATTGCATGATGGTTCTATTTTCCTGATCATGGGCATGACAATGCCGGCAACTTTGAGGGCACAATGTTAGGAGAACACTTGTGTTGAATCGACCCGATTGATGTTATGTTATGAGATACATTCGTCACAAGTTTATGGTTAATAACACAGAGAAAGTTAACGTTTGCATAATTCCTTAGACCATGAGAGTATCGAGTTTCTTCATGCTTGCTTCATGAACTTTGGGTTTTGTTAAATGTCATCCTTAAATGGGTGGCTATTACGGCGGCTTATGAGTTCATGGAAAAGTAAGTCAAGTAACTTGATAGCTAAAGATTGGGATTTGCTCCTCCGACGATGGAGAGATATCTCTGGGCCCTCTCGGTGTTACGGTATCCATCATCGTCTGGCCAGACACAATGTGATTTGATCACAGGGATGCCGGAACACGGGAACGAGAAAAGAGAACAAAACCAGTAACGAGCTAACTCGCATAGTGGACAAGTTGTTGATCCACGGGGATGCCGATAAATCTCACCTCGGGTATTTGTAACATATCGCGAAGCAACAGGAATAGCACACGGCAACTGGAGGTTCACTCGGATATTTATTCGTGTGGGTATAGGGGTCAATATGGGTGTCCACGGCTCCGATGCTGATCATTGATTGGAAAGTGTTCCGGGTCATGTCTATATTTCACCGAACCTATAGGGTCACACGCTTAAGGGTCATCTATCTGCTGAATACTAGACAGGGAGTCTGAGAGAAAGTCACCGGAAAAGTTTCGGAGACAACGGAAAAGTTCCAGAGAGAGAACACCGGAATAGTTTTGGTAAAACTGAAAACTTGTTTCAGGGTATACCATTAAGTCAAATTTGTTTCGGCACACGCCTGGAAATTCTTGGGGGTGCCAGAATTGTTCTGGAAACTTCTAGGATTTTTTCGAAGAAAAAACCCGGAAATGTTCTGGAGCTGCCGGAACTGCTTTGGTTGCTTTTCGCAGATGAAAATCACTAATCCGGAATTGTTTTGGAATGCGTCCAAAATTATTTTAGTGGGTACTGGAAATGTTCTAAGACCTACAGAAATATTTTCGGATTTAACGGGCGCGGAAAAATGATTTCGTGAATAGTGAAAGTGCTTTTTGGGTTACTTTATGGAAAGCCACCTTTTAGGGCTTTTACCAAAAGGCTTCTAGAAGGGCTTGGGGACCAAGGAAGCCCCTCATGGGGGGCCCGACTAGGGGTGGCCGTCCAAGGAGTGGAGCTCCACTTGCTTCCCCATAATGCCCTTTATGTGTGACATAAACCTTGGGTATTTTGGGTTTTTGTGAACCACCCTACCCCTTGCATTTTCCTATAAATAGAGGTGGAGAGGAGCTCTCCACACTCACTCTTTCTCATATACACATGCCATTGCAATGATCTAGCTTCTTCTCTCCCTCCCCGCGAAATAGTTTCGTAGAGCCGAAAGGCTGTCTGGGTTCCGGTGGGAACTAGTTCTGGACGGCGAAGCCCTGCTGGATAGATGACACCGTATGTGTGCAACCCCGTAGAGAGGTCGTAGGTTCGATCTTTTGCCCGAGGGGCTGTTCGAGGGTCCTCCCGAAGGGCTGTCCGAGTTACTTTCCGAGTACGAGAGTGCCTCCCGAAGGGCTGTCCGTGACACCGTCCGAGGGACTGTCCGACCGCCTCCCGGAGGGCTGTCCGAGGGACTGTCCGAGGGGCAGATGAGGGAGTACATCCTCGCGGTTGTGAGGTTGTAAATCCTAGCTGCAGGGATCTGCACCGACGATCTACATCGACTCTACTTCCGCTGCGCTACGAGTCGGTAACGATCGGATCGAAACCTTGTATGCAATCTTCATAGTGGTCCTGGGCTGGTGCGTAGGTCAATTTTTTTTGTTTTCTGCTGCGTTCCCCTACACTAGCTACATCTACCCATTTAATGAAGTGACCTATCTACCTCCCCAACTAGATCTATCTATTTAATGAAGTAAATCCATCTTTGTCCACTTTTGATCCCTAGCTAGGTGTGTAGTGATGTCTACTACACAACTTATTCTTGTAGACTCGTGTTGGGCCTCCAAGCGCAGAGTTTTGTAGGACAGTAGCAATTTTCCCTCAAGTGGATGACCTAAGGTTTTTCAATCCGTGGGAGGCGTAGGATGAAGATGGTCTCTCTCAAACAACCCTGCAACCAAATACAAGAAATCTCTTGTGTCCCCAACACACCCAATACAATGGCAATTTGTATACGTGCACTAGTTCAGCGAAGAGATGTTGATACCAGTGTAGTATGGATAGTAGAAATGTATTTTTATAATCTGAATAAATAAAAATAGCAAGGTAGCAAATGATAAAAGTGAGCACAAACGGTATTGCAATGCTTAAAAACAAGGCCTAGGGTTCATACTTTCACTAGTGCAATCTCTCAACAATGCTAACATAATTGGATCATATAACAATCCCTCAACGTGCGATAAAGAATCACTCCAAAGTTCTTATCTAGCGGAGAACATAAGATGAAATTGTTTGTCGGGTACGAAACCACCTCAAAGTTATCCTTTCCGATCAATCTATTCAGCTATTCCTATAAGTGTCACGAACAGCCTTAGAATTCGTACTAAAATAACACCATATCATACACATCAACCAACTCTAATGTCACCTAGATACTCCAATGTCACCACAAGTATCCGTGAGTTGATTATACGATATGCATCAAACAACTTCAGATTCATAATATTCAATCCAACACAAAGAACTTCAAAGAGTGCCCCAAGATTTCTACCGGTGAAAGTAGGACAAAAACATGCATCAACCCCTTTGCATAGATTACCCCAATGTCACCTTGGGAATCCGCGAGTTGAGTTCCAAAACTTATATCAAGTGAATCAATATAATACCCCATTATCACCACGGGTATTCATATGCAAGACATACATCAAGTGTTCTCAAATCCATAAAAGTATTCAATCCGTTAATAGTGAAACCTTAAAGGTAAAAACTCAATTCATCACAACAAGATAGAGAGGGATAAACACCATATGATCCAACTATATTAACAAAGCTCGCGATACATCAAGATCGTACCAAATCAAGAACACGAGAGAGAGAGAGAGAGATCAAACACATAGCTACTAGTACATACCCCTAGCCTCGAGGGTGAACTACTCCCTCCTCATCATGGAGACCGCCAGGATGATGAAGATGGCCTCTGGTGATGATTTCCCCCCTCTGGCAGGGTGCCAGAAAAGGGTTGTAGATGAAATCGCGGAGGTACAGAGGCTTGCGGCGGCATAGTCAAAGTTCTAGGGTTATTTCTGGGGGTTTTGGTATTTATAAGAATTTTTGGCGTTGGAATCATGCAAAGATGGGCTAAGATGGGCCCACGAGGTACCACGGCACCATACCCCCCTGGCATGCGGTGGTGGCTTGTGAGCACCTCATAAGGCTTTTGGTCCTTCCACGAAGCTTCAGGGGTCTCTTTTGGTCCAAAAAAAATCGTCAAAAAGTTTCGTCCAATTCCGAGAACTTTTATTTCTGCACAAAAAACATCAACCACTACTGGAATCAGGCACTTTGCCCAGCAGACGGCAAAGGCATGCTTGACGGACGGCAAAGGCTTTGCCATCAGCCAGCAGACGGCAAACACTCCGGCTGAACGGCTGCCGGCAAAGGCCGCTTTTCCGTCTGCTGGCAGACGGCAAAGAACTTTCCTTCTTTGCCATCTGCCAGCAGACGGCAAAGAGCGTGGACGGCACAGAAAAGGTTCCATCCCCGTTAGGTGGCTAACGGCGCTCTTTGCCGTCTGCTGGCAGACGGCAAAGTGCTGTAGATGACGTCAGCTGACGTCAGGCTTCAGCTGGGCCCAGGCAGGCTCTTTGCCGTCTGCTGGCAGACGGCAAAGAACTTTCCTTCTTTGCCGGCTGCCAGGAGACGGCAAAGAGCTGTAGATGACGTCAGCTGACGTCAGGCTTCAGCTGGGCCCAGGCAGGTTCTTTGCCGTCTGCTGGCAGACGGCAAACAACTTTCCTTCTTTGCCGTCTGCCAGCAGACGGCAAAGAGGCCACATAGGCCAGCCTAGGTTGCACAGGCTGCTGCCACGTGGCCTCTTTGCCGTCTGCCAGCAGACGGCAAAGAGCTTTGCCGTCTGCTAGCAGACGGCAAAGTGGCTATATAGCCCCTGTTTTTTCTGTTTTTTGTTATATCAATTCATTTTCACAGAAATTCAAACATATATATATATATATATATATATATATATATATATATATATATTCAGAATCACATAGTTTCAAACATCAAACATCATACATCAAACGTAGTTTCAAACATCAAACATAGTTTCACCATCGTCATCAAACATCATACATCCAATTCATATATACATAGTTTCACAAACATCTAATATGTAAACAGTAGCATTCTGCCCTTCCATGAAGTGAATCAAACCTGCAAAAATGGGAGTAAGAAATTAGAAGAAGAAGAAGAAGACTAGAAGAAGAGGAAGAAAAAGAAGAAGAAAAAGAAGAAGAAGAAGAAGAAGAAGAAGACTAGAAGAAGAAGAAGAAAAAGAAGAAGAAGAAGAAGAAGAAGAAGAAGAAGAAGAAGAAGAAGAAGAAGAAGGATAAGGAGAAGAAGAAGAAGGAGAAGAAGGAGAAGGAGAAGAAGAAGAAGGAGAAGGAGAAGAAGGAGAAGAAGAAGAAGAAGAAGAAGAAGAAGAAGAAGAAGAAGAAAGAAGAAGAAGAAGAAGAAGAAGAAGGAATAGAGGAGAAGAAGAAGAAGAAGAAGAAGAAGAAGGAGAAGAAGGAGAAGAAGAAGGAGAAGAGGAGGAGAAGGAGAAGGAGAAGGAGAAGGAGAAGGAGAAGAAGGAGAAGAAGAAGAAGAAGAAGAAGAAGGAATAGAGGAGAAGAAGGAGAAGAAGAAGAAGAAGAAGAAGAAGAAGAAGAAGAAGAAGAAGGAGAAGAAGGAGAAGGAGGAGAAGGAGGAGGAGAAGGAGGAGGAGGAGAAGGAGGAGAAGGAGGAGCAGGAGGAGCAGGAGAAGGAGAAGGAGAAGGAGAAGGAGAAGGAGAAGGAGAAGAAGAAGAAGAAGAAGGAGCTAAATAGGTCATATTAAGTCATTTTGGAGCTAAATAGGTCATTTTGGAGCATATTAAGTCATTTTGGAGCTAAATAGGTCATTTTGGAGCTAATTAAGGTTATTATATCATTTTTGAGCTAGCTAAGCATATAAATCCATTTTTGGAGGAATAAATGCTAAGTATAGGTCATTTTAGAGCTATCCTAGGTTAAATAGGTCATTTTGGAACTAATTAAGGTTGTTATGTCATTTTTTAGCTAGCTAAGCATATTAAAGTCATTTTGGAGAAATAAATGCTAAGTTTAGGTCATTTTAGAGCTATCCTAGGTTAAATAGGTCATTTTTGAGCTAATTAAGGTTATTATGTCATTTTTGAGCTAGCTAAGCATATTAAGTGATTTTGGAGGAATAAATGCTAAGAAGAAGAAGAAGAAGAAGATGATGAAGAAGAAGATGAAGAAGAATAAGAGGAGCTCTTCTTCTTCTTCCTCCTATTCCTTATTTTCCTCCTCTTCCTTGTTTTTCTTTCATCTTATTCATTATTTGGAGAAATAAATGCTAAGTATACGTCATTTTAGAGCTATCCTAGGTTAAATAGGTCATTTTGGAGCTAATTAATGTTGTTATGTCATTTTTTAGCTAGCTAAGCATATTGAGTCATTTTGTTAAGCTAAACACTTGGGAAAACTTACCGTCATCACTTAGATGTAGGTGAAGGACCGGTCGCGCCAGTGGCAGACGGAGAAGCATCGGTCGATGCTTGTCGGGAGTTATGCTGCACCAAAGATCATTTGCAGTGTATCGTTAGCATGATGCAACTCAAATGTGAAGACTAGTAACTAATGACCATTAAAATGAAACTCACCGTGCCCGCCGGAGCAATGACTGGCATCGGCGGAGGGGTCGTGCCATTCTTTTCGCACATGCTCTGCACATTTGGTTTTCTCGAGTCAGTCATATTAGTTAGTAATGAAAGGAACATTACGTGCATGATTTGGCTAATATGCAGAAGAAACTTACCACGAAGAGCTCGTATAGGGCTCGTTGACCCGCCTCGTTCCAGTTCCTCTCCTCCTCCAATAGCTTAGCCGTCCTCTCCTCCGCCTCCCTCTCCCTCGCCGCCGCCTGCCGTCTCTCTTCCTCTAGAAGCGCCTGGGTCCTCGCTTCTGCTTCCTCAAGAGCAGCCTGGGTCTTCGCTCTCTCTGCCTCAATAGCAGCCTGCAACACCACTCGTTAGCATTGTAATCATCGACGGCCGCACACACAATGTAATGGAGGAAAGGTATCTGAGTCCGTATAACTAACCTGGAATTCGAGCTCCATTGGCCGTGCACGAGGCCTTATCTCAGGATCGGAGCTGGTCTGGCGCTTCTTGATCTGTGGGAGAGTGCTAGTACAACGTATCAGTCCATCCCCAATGGCTAACAAGCCATGGTGCCTCCCGCCACCAGATATCATCACCAGCTCTGGATCAAGAGGTTGCTGGCTCGGGTTAAACTCCGGCCCTTTCCTCGCCTTCCCCTCGTCTCTGTACCTCACAAGCTTGTTGTGGGAGGCGCGGTTGCTGAATTTCTCTGGATCATCGAGGTCAGACTCAGAGAATGCCTTGGCCTTCTTGTACGAGGCAGTATTGGACATGGCATAGAGGTCGAACAGCTCTGGCACTGGAGCCTTGTTGTGCTGCGCCTAAAAGAGAGGAACAGAGTATTAGTTAAGGGCTCAAGCTAGCATGAAGAATGAATTTGCATGAATCATGAAGCAAACCACATACCCAGTTTTCCCCGAACCCACGTAGGTTGACGCTGCCTAGATGGTGTGGGACACCTTTCATTTGGGCACGCTTCACCTTTGCACCGTCGTGGACGTTGTGCCATTGGGGAGTGCACCACTCATCCACCAATGCCTCCCAACAGTCCATCCTATCCGCACACCATCTCGGGGGCACCTAAGTTAAGCAAGAGAAATTTGAGCGCTACGCATACGAATCAAATCAAGGAACTAAGTACAAGGCCTTAAGAATAGGTAATTACCTTCATGTACTTCTCCTTACTCAGATAGTTGAGGCGGCACTTCTCTTTTTTCCTCCGAATACCAGTCGAGGCGTAGTAGTCTCGAATAGCCTGCGTCCGAGCCTCGTGCCGAAAGGTTTGAAGTAGGCGCCTGCACTCGTTGCCGATAACCCGAGCCGCGGCCTCCTCCTGTCCCGCAGCACACCTGTAGAAGGTCTGCAATCAAACAAGAAAACACGGATTAGTACAATCACTAGGGTTGCCAATCAAAGAAGAAAACACAACGTAGACGGCAAAGGAGAAATTACCCAAAACGTCTGGATCACAATGTCGGCGACCGTGTGGCACTCGACATCGCCGATCCTATGCCCCGGCGGGGCCGGGGCAGCCAAGTAGTGCTCCCAGGTCATTCCTAGCTCTGGAACCCGGCCCTCACCGGGCAACGTGACCCACCCCGGGAAGCTCTGGCGACAAATCACGCCAAGGACACTGTTGGGCTTGCGGCAACCAGGCCCTTGTGTCCAAGACCTGCAGTATGACAAGGCCAACGCATTAGATATTCGAAGAAACGTGAAGACAAAAGGTTAAAAAAGAGTAAATGCACTTACTTCTCCCCCTGCGGCGCAATCAACCACCTCTGGTCGGGGGTCGCCGGGGTGGGCGGGAGCTTTGTACCACCACGCTGGTAGACTTTGCGCCCCTCAACCCACTCACTCTCGCTATAGCTATCAGAACTATAGCCACCCTCAGCACGGCCACTCGACGAGCCCGCACCTGGGTTCTGCTGCGACTCAGCGTGATCCCTTGTCTCGTGGGACAAAGGCTCGGCGGCCCGACGCTCGTCGGCCCCAGGCTCGTTGGCCGTAGGCGTGTCTGTCGTAGCCTCGTCTGTCGTAGGCTCGTCGGCCTGAGGCTCGTGGACCGGAGTCCGAGACGGCTGCACCTCAGGCTGCTCCATCTCAGACGGAGCACTCCTGTGGTCGGGTGAATCAGCTGGGGGTGGCAGCGAGGAAGGCGTAGTAGCAGCCTTCCTACTTCTCCCGCTGCCACGTCCACCTCTACCAACCTTCTTCCCCCCCCCCCGACCTCTCCCGGTCGAAGAAGAAGCGCCCGCCGGTGTCTGCATACTGAGATCCAGCGCTCTCCAGAGGTGGTGGGGTGGGATGGAAGTACCCCTCCCACCACGCGCCAAGGAAGGAGCCTCGGAGCGCTCTCGACCCGCGCCCACCATCTGTCAACACCTGCAATGTCAAAGAGTAATCGAAGTTAGTACAACATTAAAAAAATGAATACCTGACATGAATATAATTTAAGTGTATCATCATCATGAACATAATAAAAAATTGAATACCTAACATGAACCAATTAATAATATATATGTACATAATAATAATTGAATACCTGACATGAACTATAATATTAATCTTCATCGTCATCATTAATAAATGCATCATCATCGTCTATATATGCTTCGGGGTCAATAAATGCATCATCATCATCACTATCAGTAATGACGTGCTCATCATCATCATCAATAAATACATCAACATGTGGAAGGCCTCCTGTACGTAATTGGTCAAGCATTGACAGGTCATCCGCAGCAGTAACCTCTTCTTGTTCCGGCTCTTCTTGTTCCGGTTCAGGCTCGGATTCACTGCCGCTGTCTACTTCAATGTTCTGAGGTGAAGTAGAGCGGTTCTTGAAACGTTTTTTGGAAAGACGTGTTTCTTGGAAGAATTCTCCTTCATATGTGTCTGGGTTAATGTGAGGTTCATAATCCTCTTCATTGGGGGGAGGTGGTCTAACATGTGGCGGCACTTCATAAACGACATCCCAACCTTTGAGATTTGGATCACTTTGGCAGGCCCACGGTAGATAGAAAACTTGGGTTGCCTGTTGAGCCGTAATATAGACATCGGGAACATCCAAATGGGTGCTTTGTTTGATTTCGACTAGCCCTAGATGTTCATGAGTCCTTCTAGTCTCCTTCGGTTGGAACCAATAACATTTGAAGACTACGACTTTCGGTGGGTTTGCACCATAGAATAGAAGTTCATAAATTGCGGTGTCAGGGGTGTCGGGGTGTCAGGGTGTCGGGGTCGGGGTCGGGGTCGGGGTGTCGGGGGGTGTCGTGTCTGGGTGTCGTGGTGTCGCGGTGTCAGGGGTGTCGGGGTCGGGGTGCCGTGTCGGGGTCGGGGTGTCGGGTCGGGGTCGGGGTGCCGTGTCGGTGTCGGGGTGTCGGGGTGTCAGGGTGTCGGGGTCGGGGTCGGGGTCGGGGTGTCGGGGGGTGTCGTGTCTGGGTGTCGTGGTGTCGCGGTGTCAGGGGTGTCGGGGTCGGGGTGCCGTGTCGGGGTCGGGGTGTCGGGTCGGGGTCGGGGTGCCGTGTCGGTGTCGGGGTGTCGGGTCGGGGTCGGGGTCGGGGTCGGGCTGCCGTGCCGGGGTCGGTGTCGGGGTCGGGGTGTCGGGTCGGGGTCGGGTTGTCGGGTCGGGGTCGGGGTCGGGGTGCCGTGTCGGGGTCGGGGTGTCGGGGTCGGGGTGTCGGGTCGGGGTCGGGTTGTCGGGTCGGGGTCGAGGTGCCGTGTCGGGGTCGGGGTTTTTTCTCTTTTTTTCTTTTCTTCTTCTTCCTCTTCTTTCTTTTCTTCCTTTTCTTCCTTTTTTTCCCTTCTTCTTCTTCTTCTTCCTCCTTTCCTTTTTCCTCTTCTTCTTCTCCTCCTCTCCTCTTTTTTCTTCTTCTTCTTCCTCTTCTTCTTTTTTCTTCTCCTCCTCCTCCTCTTCTTCTTCTTCCTTTCCTTTTTTCCTCTTCTTCTTCTCCTCCTCTCCTCTTTTTTTCTTCTTCTTCTTCTTCTTTTTTCTTCTCCTCCTCCTCTTCTTCTGTTTCTTCTTCTTATTATTATTTTTTGTTCTTTTTCTTTTTTATTTTCCCTTTTTTTTCATCTTCTTTTCTTCTTTTTTTTCTTCTAGGTTTTTTTTCTACCTAAATGTCTAAATATTTTTTCCTATTTACCCAAACACCTAAACAACTATTTGCAAAACATCTAAAAACAGAAAACTAAAAATCTAATTAGAAAAACAGAAAAAAAAAATTAAAAGGGGGGCAGGGGAAGCTCACCAGAGAGGGGCAGGGGGCAGGGCGGCCGGCGGCGAGGAGAGGAGGCCGGCGGCGAGGAGAGGAGGCCGCCGGGGAGGGGGCGGCGGCGGCAGGAGGGCCGTGAGGAGGGGGCGGCGCCGCGGTGGTGGAGGTGCGCCACGGGGAGGGGGGCAGGCGGTGGTGGACGGCGGGGAGGGGGCGGCGGCGGCGGTGAGAGAGGGGGGGAGGGGGCGGCGGCGAGAGGGCGGGGAGGGGGCGGCGAGAGGGCGGGGAGGGTGCGGCGGCGGCGGCGGTGAGAGAGGGGAACGGGCGCGGGTGTGAGAGAGAGAGAGGTGAGAGAAAGAGAGAGAGGCGGGAGGCGCGGGGGGATGGCGAAAATTAAGCCCCCTCTTTGCCGTCTGCTGGCAGACGGCAAAGTTCTTTGCCGTCTGCCAGCAGACGGCAAAGAGGGGGGCCGTTAGCCCGTCCCCGCCGTTACACTGTGGGCCCCCCCCTCACCTCTTTGCCGTCTGCTGATAGACGGCAAAGAGTTCTTTGCCATCTGCCAGCAGACAGCAAAGAAGTGGCCCGTGTGACCTGGCAAGTGCAGTACCAAGTGGGGCCCACTTTGTTCTTTGCCGTCTGCTGGTAGACGGCAAAGAACTCTTTGCCGTCTGCCAGCAGACGGCAAAGAAGTGCAGATGGCAAAGAGCCTCTTTGCCATCAGCATGTTCTTTGCCGTCTGCTTTATAAAAGAAGACGGCAAATATCCTCTTTGCCATCTGCCAGCAGACGGCAAAGAGCTGGCAGATGGCAAAGTCCCTGATTCCAGTAGTGAACACGGTAGTTCTGCTGAAAACAGTGTCAGTCCGGGTTAGTTCTAATCAAATCATACCAAAACCATATAGAATTGTTATAAACATGGCATGAATACTTCATAAATTATAGATACGTTGGAGACGTATCATGTAGCGACACTGACCTCATCACCGTGCTCGATCTCTCTCGAGATAGGTGAGTAAAAAATGGTGCTTAATTTGGATGAATGGAAATATGTGTGTGTGTGCGATATGACCAAATCGGGCGATATGACGGGAATTTTGTGTGACATGACATGAGTTTGCTTATGTTTTGCCGAAATGTCAATTTATTTCCGTTTTGGCGAATTTCGGGCAAACTCTATTGGTCACTATTTTTAGGGAAGGTCATGCCAAATTTTTGTATTTTTTTGATGCATGCATGCGTTTATAATCCTTTTGCTTATTATACCGCGCAGGCGATCATGAAGGTCAGTGGAAGTATGGTGGAAAGATGGTTGCGATCCGCGGTGCACGACATGCATGAAAATAACCGAACGGAGATTTTATGTCTGTGTCGAAGATGCAAAGGAGGAGTCTGGCTCGACCCCTTTCAGGGAGGTTGTTTGAAGGCGCACGTGCTCATGACTGGTTTCATGGATGGCTATACTCGGTGGATAAGTGAAGATGATGATGATGCTGATGACGTCGACGGGGCTGCCAATGACGACATGGGGCCAGACGAAGAGATGACCGATAATGGGGGCGGAGAAGAGGCCGGACATGGGGGTGGAGAAGATGCCGGACATGACGGAGAAGACGCGGACACGCCGGAGCCTTCGTCGCTACTAAGTTCAGTCGTGCGGGACCCTCATGTTCGAGACCTACTTCGCAAGAAGACGACTAACGACAGAGCTGCATGTAGAGAGGAGGCCAAGCTGGAGCAACTGGAGGTAGACTCTCAGACTCCATTGTATGATGGTTGCGATCCCCAGGTGACCCACTTGAGTTTCACGCTTGAACTTCTAAAGACAAAGGCTAAAAACAAATGGACCGACAGAAGCCTCGATGAGCATTTGAAGTACCTACAAAAAGTTCTTCCCACGGGGAACATGTGTCCTACTAGTGTCGATGAGGCCAAGAAGATCATGTGCCCTCTTGAGCTGCCGCACATTAGATACCATGCATGCATCAACGATTGCATCATTTATCGGAACGAGCACGCGGAAAAAACCAGATGTCCGGTGTGCATTGCTTCTCGATACAAGAAGGCCGGAAAGAAATCTCCCCAGAAATTTGTATGGTACTTACCGATCACTCCCCATCTGCAGCATTATTTCGTAGATCCTAAGGAAGCAAAGCTCATGCACTGGCACGCGGAGAGGGTGAATCCCGATGATGGAGATGATCTGAAGCTGAGACACCTCACGGATGCAAGCCAGTGGAGAGTGTTCAACGCCGAATATCGATTTTTCGCAGGTGATCCAAGGAACATCGTGCTTGGTGCGAGTACCGATGGCATGAATCCGTTTGGCAACCAGAACACCAACCATAGCACATGGCCCGTGTTTGTATGGATGTACAACCTTCCCCCTTGGAAGTGCATGAAGACAAAGTACATACACATGAGCATGCTGATTCAAGGGCCGAAACAACCGGGAAATAATATTAATCTGTATCTGGGGCTACTGAAAGAGGAGCTAGACACGTTATGGACAACACCGGTCAAGACATGGGACGCCAGCAAAGGACAGTATTTCGATATGAGAGCCGCGCTGATGATGACTGTGCACGACTATCTTGGTTACGGATATGTATCAGGCCAGGTGTGCCACGTATATTGTGGATGCACCAGCTGCATGGATGATACAACGTCTCAGCAGCTAACGAAAGATGGCGGGTCTGGGAAAATCGTGTACATGGGGCATCGAAGATGGCGCAAGAAGGATGACCCATGGAGAAACCATGGAGATCTATTCAATGGTGAGGCTAAGCATCGAGGACCTCCACGTAAGAGGAGCGGCGCCGAAATCTATGAGTTCTTGAAAAACTGGGAAGAGTGCCCCGCGCCTGGAAAGATGAAAAAAGCGCCGGAGCCGCTGCTGAAGGTATGGAAAATGAGGTCTATTTTCTGGGACTTGGAGTACTGGCCCAAACTCGAGATGCCTCATTGCCTTGATCAAATGCATATCACGAAGAATGTCCTCGAGATCTTGCTTGCCACACTGATGAACATGCCGGAGAAGACCAAGGATGGGACGAAGGCAAGAAAAGACTTGGAAGATTTGAAAATTAGGGCAGATCTCCACATGCCCCGTAAAAAGTCGTCGAAGGAAACGAAGACGGAGACGGAGGCGGGGGACAAAAAAGTCAACAAGAAGGAAGAGAAATATTGCCCCCCTTCTTGCTTCACCTTAAGTCCAAAGGAGATCGATCAATTCTTTAAGTGCCTTACCGGGATCAAAGTTAGTTCCGGTTACTGTGGGAAGATAAGCAGATTTCTAGACACCAAGAAGAAAAGGTTCAGCGGGATGAAGTCTCATGACTGTCACGTGATGATGACGCAGATAGTCCCGGTTGCCTTCAGGGGGATAATGGACAAGCACGGCCATGACATGCTTACTAGTCTCTGCAACTTTTTCGACGTTACCTCTCGAAAGTCGATCAGTGTGAAGCAGCTCCGAAGGCTATAGGAAGAGATTGTTGTCATACTAAATGAGCTTGAGATGTACTTCCCGCCCGCGTTCTTTGACGTCATGGTGCATCTGTGTGTCCACATTGTGGACGACATCATCGACCACGGGCCGACATTCCTGCATAGCATGATGCCGTTCGAGAGGATGAATGGGGTCATCAAAGGATTCGTTCGTAACATGTCCCGTCCGAATGGAAGTATCGTCCATGGGTATCTGACCAAAGAGTGCATCTCCTTCTGCGAGAATTATCTATACGACGGAGAACAGGTTGTTGGTTTTCCCGTTAACAAGCACCTTGGGAGGCTCGGAGGAGAAGGTCACACCAACGGCCGGAGGGAACTGCATGGGGACCACTCGGATCGACGCAACGACTTTGACAGAGCAAACTTACTAGTGCTACAGCAGCTAGATGTGGTAGATCCTTTTGCGACACTGCACAAAGAAACCATCGCAAAGAAGTACTGTGACCAGGGGCTACGCAAGACGGATGCTGAAGTTATTAGAGCACAACTCCACTTTCTTGCGTTGGTTCAAAGAGCATGTTCTTGCTAATCCCCCGGAAGAGGGCTCTACGGACGGATTGCTCATATATGCCTTAGCACATGGCCCCGCGGCTAACCTCACGACCTATCAGGCATACGATATCAACGAATACACGTTCTACACGGAGGCCAAAGATATAAACAGTGATTTCCAGAACTCAGGGGTGACGATGGAATGCATGACCGACGACAACGGCGCAACTGAAAGATTCTACGGAAGGGTCGAAGACATCTGGGAGCTTGACTACTCTGGAGTGCACAATGCGACGATGTTCCGTGTCAGATGGGCTAAGAACGTCGAAAGAGAAAACCGGTATTTCACTACCATGTCTATACCCGACGCCAAGAGTGCTACCGTGAACGTCATTGCCAAAAATGAGCCATGGGTACACGCTAAGCACGTGACACAATGCTTCTTCATAACCGACCCGAGCAATCCCAGCTGTGTTGTCGTGAGGAGAGGCAAAAGGAACATCGTCGGAATGGATGGAGTCGCCAACGAGGAAGACTACGACCAGTACGGCAACCCGATGAGGGAATATGACGATGACGATGAAGCATACATCAAAAGAACAATCAAGACTGCATTACCTAAGAAAGATCGTACTCCATGGAAAAGGAAAAGTCACAACGAGGAGCTCAATTATTTGACAACGAACAAGAAAGGAAAGAAGCTCACGCAGAAATGTCGTCGACGCTGAGAAACCATCATTTATATATATATGTATCTATTTTGTGTACGCACTTAACCGTTATCGGTCAAATTAATGATGTAATATATATACATTGTATCCCTTCTTCCCACCATATATATATGTGCATGGTTCCGGCTCGGTCGTCTTTCAGAAAAGAAAAGGAAAAATGAGAAAGGAAAAAAGAAAATGAAAAGAAAAAGAAAATAAAAATGAAAGGAATAGAAAAGAAAATGAAAAGAAAAAGAAAAAGGAGAAAGGAAAAAATGAAAAGAAAAAGAATAAAAAATAAAAAGGAGAAAGGAATAGCAGTAGCGCGGGTCTGTAACCCGCGCTATAGCTAACTTAGCAGTAGCGCGGGTTTGGTAAACCAGCGCTATAGCTACTGAGGATAGCAGTAGCGCGGCTTTTAGTACCCGCGCTATAGCTAAGTTAGTGGACCCACGCTACTGCTATTTTGAGTTAACTCCCGCGCGGTTCCCCCCCAATTCCCCATTCGTCCCAAACCCCCTTCTCCTCTCGATGCCGCATGCCCTCCATCGCCCTCCGCGCGCCCTCCCTCGCCGGCCCCATCCGTCGCCCGCCGCCTGCCCTCCATCGCCATCGCCCGCCGCCCGCCCTCCGTCGCCGTCGCCCGAGCCCCTGCTTCACCGCCGCCCGGTCCATCATCACCGCCGCCCGTGCTCGACCTCACCGCCACCGCCCGAGCCCCTACTCCGCCGTCGTTGCCGCCGCCCCATAAGCCTCTCCCCTCCCCTCTTCCCTCCTCTCCCCTCCCCTCTCCCCTCCTCTCCCCTCCCCTCTTCCCTCCTCTCCCCTCCCCTCTTCTCTCTCTCTCTCTCTCTCTCTCTCTCTCTCTCTCTGCTCTCTATCTCATATGAACCCTAGGAGGCAGTAGTATGAACCCTAGGCAGAACTTTGAACCCTAGAACCCTAGTGCTAGATTAGAATTTGAACCCTAGTGCTAGATTAAAATTTGAACCCTAGTGCTAGAATAAAATTTGAACCCATGGCTTTTTTAAGATTGGGGAAAAAGATGAAAAATTAGAAGTAGGACAGAAAATTCAGAAAATTTGAAGTGCTTCAAAATTCAAATAATTTATAGAAGTTTTATGTTGGATAGTAGCTAGGCATTTAGCTAGGTTTTTTAATTAGGATAGTAGATGTTTTATATTTGAACCCTAGTAGCTAGGAATTTAAAGAAAACATAGAATTGTTGCTATTTTAAAAAAACGTAGTAAGCAATTGTTGCTATTTAAACAAAGAACATAATTGTTGCTATTTACAGAATTTTTATTATTGGAATTTAACTAGGAATCAAATTAGGACAGTAGGCAGTAGGAATTGTAGCATGAATTTTTTTTTTCTAGGGTTCATTAGTGATTAGGGGATTTTTCTAGGGTTTCCCTCTCCCCCCCCCACCCCCCTCAAATTCTAGGTTATCTTCAAGTAGACAGTAAGAATTTTTAGTGCTGCTGCCATTAGTTTTCATAGATGTTTTTGTTTTTAAATAATAGTTTAAACTAATTCTGTGAATGTATGAATTTAACTGAATTTTATATGATTAGAAGTAAACTAAAATGACCTAAATGAATGAAATTCAATAGTATGAACCCTAGGTTAATTGAATTTTGTTTCATTAGGTTAACTAAAAATTAACTGAAATTCAGAAGTATGAACCCTAGGTTAAGTAAATAGTGCACTTAGTTTTTGAATATAAGTTGTTCTGAAATTTGTGTGCTATATATTTATTGAAGTTCAGTTCATTCAGAATTACTACTCCTATTATTTTCATTCATAGAAGATGGAGTCCAGTGAGAGCATGATCTTGGCTTATATTGTGAAATTGTATATCTTGTGAGAGCTAGTCTGCCCAAGTGCTATATCTTGGCTTATACTGTTTGCAGGGATCCGAGTGGCCTATGTTTTGCCAGAATATTGATTCATTTCCGTTCCGGCAAATTTCAGGCGCTCGATATGTCCACTTTTTAGCAAAGGTCATGCCAAAATTTTCCGTGAATTTCGACATGACTTGTGCTAGAAACTATGACATATCGAGTGCGCGGGATTTGCCGGGACGGGAATGAAACGGCATTTCGGCAAACCATAGGCATTTTTTATGTCATTATTCATTTTATTATAGTTTGAGAATTAAACTAGCAGACTTAATCATAGGAAACATGTCGAGCAATGACGAAGCCGGGGCTTCTGCCCACGCTGACGAGGTTTGCAGGGCCCCATTACAGAATGAGCATGATTACCTGGACTTTTTGGCTAGTCAGCAAAGCCGAGGTTTCCATGGCCCCCTTGTCATAGCGGACGATGGTACTGCCGCGGACGCCGACACCGAGACCGGCACCGGCACCGATGACACCGGCACCGATGGCACCGACACCGGTGGCGCCAAGACCGACGCGGAAGGTATCGGCGCTGAAGCCGCTAACGAACTGAAGAAGAAGAAGTCGAGGACATGACGCCCAAACAAACTCGGCACCGGAAGACTACTGGTCACAGAGGTGCACCCTGGCAAATTTGAGCCAACAGTGCCGAAGGAAGCTCACAAGTGCTACGGCAACCAAGTCAGATGCATCCCACGGGAAATCGCGAGCATCAACGACTGTGAGTTAAGGAAGATACCAAATATGGAGAACTTGCTCCTAACGAAGCTGCACAACAGATTCCAGTTCCCCGGCCGGGACAAAGACATCAAATTTCCGTCGGAAGATCCAGCCATGCTCAAGATAAACAACGCCGCCATGAACAAGTTCAGCAACGCGTTGGCCGCCTGGAAAGGCAGGGTGAAACGATCGATTGAGAAAGAAGAACCCTACTCCAAGATTTGGGCGGACAATCCGACACTTTCGGAAGAGGAGTTTGAAAAATTCAAGGAGACTTGCGCTACTGATGAAGCAAAGCTTAAGTCCGAGAAAGGCGAGGAGATGCAGGAAAAGAACACGGGGACCCATCGCCTCGGAAGCCGTGGTTATATTGGCAAGAGGACCATATGGGCTAAGGAGGATGCAAAACGTGAAGCCACGGGGGACCCAGACCCCTTTGCGGAGTTCACCGACCAGCAGGAGCGTGACTTCATCAGGGCCCGTTACAAGTTTGACAAGGAGAAGATGGTTTGGTACACGGACGCGCCCACGAGGAAATTGATTAGATATCTGGTAATTATGATTTTTCCACCTTATATTAGCTTCTGATCAAGTCGACTACACGTTGTAGTAACATTTGTAAACGGTTCACGTTTGTTTTGCAGAAAGAGCAACACAAACTTGCGGTCGAAAGTGACTCCTCGTCTCAGTCGTCGGCGAGGCCCAAGTGGGACACCCCTCTCAACCGAGCCTTGAACATGTTGAAGGGGCTCCCTTTGCACAATCGGCCGCAGTATGGACGTGTGCACGGCGCCGGAGACGGCGCCACATGGAAGTACTACTACCACGAGGACCCGGAGGCCAAGAGGCAAAGAAGGAAGTTTAGTCAGGTGAATATCAATGAGAAGGTGAAGCTTGCGGTTGAGAAAAATGCAGCTGAGACCGCTGTAGCGACAAGAGATGAGATGATCCAGCAGGCAGTCAGTGCAGCTTTAGCTGCCTGCAGAACTGATTTTGTAGCTTCGGTTAATACCTTGATTCCAGCTGTTAACGACTGGACAAGGCAAAATCCAGGCAAAACTGCAGCGGATTATCCCCGTCCCAGCTTCGTCGGGAGCAACTCGGTGAACTCGATGAACATGTTGCCATGGTTGAGGAGGCGGCTGATGCTCTGATCAATGGGTCTGCGCCAGGCAATATGTGTTTCGTCAGTGCCACAGGTTTTCAAGTTACAGTTGATGTCCCACTGCCACAAAATCTGCTGCAATTCATGATTTGTTTATACAGGACTATAAATACTCCTCGGATCGGCTGGTATGATAACAATCATCAGATTAGTTCACTATTTAGCCTGGCCACAAATGCTATGAGGGAGCTTGTGGGTGTTGCATGTTTCAGTGTCTTCCCTTTCAGTCCATTTCAGAGTAATGGCACAGTGATTGAATTTCATGAGGAGGTGTGGGCAATAATTAATCAGGAGCTTTCAAGATGTAATGAAGTTGTGCTTACTAACAACAACCTTGCACTGAATGTTGAGTACATACACTCCGATTCTTTTCAGCCGGATGACATGGAAACTGAAGAAGAGAACATTGGTAGGCTACTAGCAGGCTTCAATCGCAAGCGCCGTCGACCAGCTGCACCGTTAGACATTTCAGAGGTAAGGCGCGGCACTCGCTCTACTAAATTCATGGGATTCAGACCTCCATCCATGTCTGATGTGCAGAAAAGAGAGTCCCATGTCAAGCCACGCGTTGTGCTCGAAGTCACCAGTGAGCATGAGGAGGCGAGCTCAAGTAATCAGATGCAGGTGCCGCCACCAACGCCTATGAAGACTCTCCAGCTGATGGGTACCAAGCAATGTGGCATTCCACCTGAGGAAATCACTGATGAGATCCTCATGGATGCTAACCACAGCTCCTCTGCTTAATGTGGCTGTGTCACTTTATTTTCCCTCCACTGAACCTGGGAGAGGTGTTTTCATTTATAAATATGAACTATTTGCTTTAATTCTGAACTTGTAGTCCATGTCGTCAGTGTTATGGAATATTTTGTGTTGGAACATTAGGGGTCTTAATGTGGATAATAAATGCTTAGCCTTGCGTAACAAAATCGATGAATCTGGTTGTTCAGTGGTGTGCTTGCAAGAAACAAAAAAAGAGTCCTTTGATCACTCCTTCAACAGGAAATGCTGCCCATGGCAATTCGATAAATATGAATATGTGCCCTCTAGAGGGGCATCAGGTGGCATCATTATCATTTGGTGTAGTTCTCAATTCTCGGCCACGGTAATACATAAGGAAAATTTTGTGCTGACCTTGCAGCTCACCCTAGTGCATTCAACCAAAATCTGGTACTTATCCAATATCTATGGGCCTTGTGATGGGCCAGAACGAGAGGAATTTGTTCAATGGTTTCAGAATATTCACATTGATATTGAACAACTTTGGCTGCTCATGACTGATTTCAACTTCATCCGCTCGCTGGAAAACATGAATTTACCAGGTGGAAACCTAGAGGATATTTTCACATTCAATGAAATCATTAGTAACCATGCTCTACTTGAGATTCCAATTAAAGGGCGCCAGTACACTTGGAGCAACATGCAGGAACAACCATTACTTGAACAGCTCGACTGGTTTTTTTCCTCCGCTGAATGGATCTCACTCTTCCCAAACACGCTGGTAAAACCACTATCCAAACCAATCTCGGATCATACTCCATGTGTTCTCACTGTCGATACTGCGATTCCAAAGTGCAATCTCTTTCATTTTGAAAGTTTCTAGCTAGAACACCCAAGTTTCATGAATGTAGTAAAAGAATCTTGGTGCAAGCCAACTAAATGCTCATCCAGTGCAACAAATATTTCAGCCAAACTTAAAAGACAGAGATATGCATTGAAAAAATGGAGCAAGTCACTATCAAAGCTAAGCTTGCTTATCCAAAACTGCAACATGGTCTTACTGAATCTGGATGAATTAGAGAATATGAGATCGCTCACAATCCCTGAAAGAAATTTCAGAAACATCTTAAAGACACATATTATCAGACTTCTGGGTTATCAGAATGCATACTGGAAAAAAGGTGCACATACAGATTGGCAGTGCAGAGCGAGGAAAACACAAAATATCTACATGCTAGAGCCACAGAAAGATATAGAATAAATGTTATTACAAATATCACTTCGGAAAATGGTGACATCATTGAGGATCATAAGGAAAAAGCTGCAGCTTTCTATACTTCTTTCAAAAATCGTATGGGTATCGCCAACCAGCCAATATATGATTTTGAGCTAGAGGAAATGGTTCAGCCTGTGCCAGGTCTTGAGGAACTATCAGCACCCTTTTCAAATGAGGAAATCAACCAGGTTATTAAAATAATTCCAAGTGACAGAGCTCCGGGTCCAGACGGTTTTAATGGGCAGTTCCTAAAGATTTGTTGGGACATTATTAAACCTGACTTCTACAAACTATGTCATGACTTTTGGGATGGCAAAATAAGCATCGAATGCCTCAACAACTCTCTCATTACTTTAATCCCAAAAAAGCTTAGCCCAGAAAGAGTGAATGACTATCGACCCATATCACTACTCAACTCTGTGCTCAAGGTGTTAACAAAAATACTGGCAGAAAGACTTCAAAAGTGGATTCTGAAATTGGTTCATCGCAATCAATACGGGTTCATCAAGACTCGTACAATCCAAGACTGTCTCGGGTGGGCTTTCGAATATATACATCAGTGCAAGAATTCTGGCAGAGAGATAGTCATTTTAAAATTGGATTTTGAAAAAAGCGTTTGACACAATGGACCATACATATATACTGCATATGCTTCGCTCAAAGGGATTTGACAATAGATGGATAATGTGGATCAGCGAAATTTTAAGCTTGGGATCATCGGCAGTACTACTGAATGGGGTGCCAGGGAAGGAATTTAAATGTAAATGTGGGGTGCGCCAAGGCGATCCACTATCGCCACTACTGTTCGTACTTGCTGCAGATTTGCTGCAGTCCATGGTGAATAAAGCTTGGCGCGAAAACCTGCTTCAATTACCTATTGATCAACCTGAATCTGAAGATTATCCGGTGATTTAGTACGCAGATGATACTATACTATTTCTCCCAGCAGATCATGATACAATGAACATGGTCAAGGATCTTTTAAACTCATATGCTAGAGCAACAGGACTGAAGATCAACTATTCCAAATCATAGATGATGCCCATAAACCTATCGGATCAGAAAATCTCTGAACTTGCAGCATGTTTCGGTTGTAAGGTGGGTTCCATGCTTTTCACGTATCTCGGGTTGCCCCTAGGAACCACAAAACCAACAATACGTGATCTGATGCCTCTAGTTGACAACATTGAACGAAGATTATCTGGCACTGCTCTCTGGATGTCTTATGGAAGTAGAATTGAATACATAAACTCTGCACTTTCATCGCTGCTCTCTTTTGCTATGTGTGTTCTAAAGCTCCCGGATAAACTCTTTGAGCTTTTTGATCGGGCTAGAAGAAATTGCCTCTGGAGGAAGGTGCAAGACCGAGATGCCAGAACACACTCTCTGGCGGTGTGGCACCTAGTGTGCAGGCCAAAAATGAAAGGGGGGCTAGGGGTGCTGGATCTCAAAATTCAAAACCAGGCTCTTCTGCTTAAATACATCCACAAATTCATTCACAAAGCAAATATGCCATGGGTGATGTTAATTTGGCACAAATACTATGATGATACTCCACCTCATGCAAAACCAAGATGTGGCTCATTCTGGTGGTGAGATATTTTCTCTCTCATGGATATATACAGAGGTATCACTTCTTGTGTGCCTGGAGCTGGAGACACAATTTTATTATGGAAGGATCAATGGGGAAATGATGGACTGATGCAAGATTAACACAAAAGATTATTCTCCTTTGCTATTAATGAAGATATCTCCCTGGCACAATACATGAATGACCCAGACCCGCAAAAAAAATTCCACCTGCCACTGTCTCTAGAAGCTAGAGAAGAGCTACAAATGCTGAACAATTCCTTGGAAGGTTTGATACTTGACCCCATGAAAACAGATGACTGGATTCTTTGTTGGGGAGATACAACATTCAAACCCAGCAAATACTATAAATTTATGTTCAGAAATCTGAACACTCCAGCACACATTGTTGCCATATGGAAAACAAAATGCATGATGCGACACAAGGTGTTCGCTTGGCTGATGTTCATGGACAGGATCAACACCCATGACATGCTCTGTAGGAGACACTTCAACATTGGAGATGACAAGTCGTGCCTACTCTGCTCTATTGAGCCACTAGAAACAAACAAGCACTTGTTTTTTGAGTGTGGATTTAGCACCATATGCTGGCAGATCCTGGGAATAAACTGGAACACTGATGTGAATACACAGGACATGTTTGACATGGCCGCAAGAGACTGGGGGAGGCCCATGTTCAAAGAGATAATGATCTTGGCTGCTTGGAACATGTGGAAGCAAAGAAACAGACACCATTTTGATAAGGTGGTCCCCACAGTAATAGGTTGGAAGAAGGGGCTGGCGTCTGATTTGCAGATCCTCAAATACAGAGCTAGGACTGAGTCTATTACACTTCTTGATAGCTTAATTACCTCATTGCAAGTGTAGGTTCAGTTTTCTTTCTTTGTTGTACACTTTATAAAAAGCTTTGCCTGGTAGTGTAAAGGACCTCAAAAGCCCACCTATGTGGGTATGTAAAAGCTTGTAAAAAAATTCTGATTAATATATAACAGTGGGAGACTCTCCTGCTGTTTTTTACCGATCAAAAAAAACATCGCACCATCGCCTGCTCTCACAACCGCACCTGCTCCCGCACCCACTCATAGCAGCCCGTCCTCCGTCTCTGGCATGCTCGGCGGGGCTTCCACATTGGCTGAGCTCGACGCCCTCACGGTAATTACGTGTCGCACCCTCATCAACATATCTATAATCTTCCGTTCATGTTGCCTTTCGGATGTCTGACACACCGCACACATGTCTTCGCAGGCCGACGAAAATCCATGCACCCTACTGTACCACATCAACGGTCAGTTGGTGGATGTGGGAAAGGGTATGATAACAAAGCCCAAGGAGTGCTTGTTCCACGGCCGGCGGATGGCCGATAACATCCTCGGGGTTTCTGTGGCAAGTGTGAAAACTGCCTAGGAGAATTTGCCACCGCCGCTACGAACCGGGGGAGAGGACGACGAGAGCCCGGCGCAGCTGGGCCAATACAAGAATTGGCTGTTGTTGTGGCCGAAGAATCTTCTTCATGTGGAGGCGACCGGGAGCACACCAACGACTACAATATCGATTCAAGGTATGACCACCACCCCACCCACGCAATTACCAGCACAGTCTGTCATGTTGGGTGAGAGCGCACGATGCGAGCAAGGGGGTCCAAGCGTCGCCCCCATGGAAGAAGATATGAATGATGACATGGATGAGGATGACCCTCTCCGGTACCTTAATACCGGCTATGGCGACGCAGAAATGATGAGCCAGCCGCCATATGACTCAGGCTATGAGAGTGAAGATGAGATGCATGATGCACAAGAGCCAGAACATCCTCGGGTTGAGTGCAAGAAGTCTTTGTTCATGCAATCCTCACAGGACATGCCTCCGGATGCCGCCTCAACCCAGGGTCAACTACCCGAGGGTTGTGTAGTACTTAGCCCGACAACCCTGGGGGTGGGGGTCAGGAAGGGTTTGGAAGGCTCAGTAGCTCAACCCAAGAAGAAGCAGAGGAAGAGACCTGCGAAGAAAGGCTCTGCTGCCGCCAAAGCTGCTTCTAGCAGCCAGCCGCCTCCGGTGAATAGGGTTGTGGACAGTGTATCGATAAGAGATTCGCCGTTACTCCATGTCGCGGGCAAGCCGATGCTACCGCCGGACGGTCTCATGGCCATACATGGGGATCTCAGGAGACTCCATGACCATGTGCTATTGACAGAGAAGAGCCTTCTCGCCTCAGAGGATCCAGGATAACCGCTATACACGGTTCGTGTGCCGATGGGCAAGGTCTATGTCGCTACATGCCTCGCGGATATGTTCTTCCTGCGGTTTGATCACATCTTCGATATGTATCTCCAGAGGCGGCTCGATTTTATGCTCGTCCGCCTTTTTGCGCTACATATGAGCTACATCATCAGGAAAGAGCAAATCTCGCTAATCGCCGTAGCAGACCCCTACTACATGCATGAGGGATTCCTGAGAATCAGCGATGTGGAACATCTAGCTACGACTAAGTACATCGAAGACTTCATGGTAATGAATAAGGCCAAGGAAAGGATTATGCTGCCTTATCTTCCCATGTAAGTCATTCCCGGATAGCCGCTATAACACATCCTTTGGTACATTTCAATCATTCCTTCGCATGTAGGGAGGCTAATTTGAGGTGTATTTATTTTGCGCAGCGAGGGGTGCGCCATCCTTATTGTTCTTTACCCGCGAGTCTCCTATGCTCTGTATTTGGATTCGTCCAAAAACACGGTGAAGAAAGACTACACACACATCAAGAGAGTTCTGGATCGTGCTCTCCTTGGCTTCAGCATGAGGGGTGGCCACATTCAAATCAAGAAACAAAGGAATAACGCGCCGGCTTTCTTACATAAAACTGAGTTCTGCTGTGTCCAGCAACCGGCAGCAAGTACGAACGATGGATTCTACGTCAACCATCACATGATGGAATTCAGAAGGGATCGTCAACAACTTGCCATGACATCTTCATGCGATGCCCGTATCCGCAAATGCGTTGAAGCCATAGGAGCCGAACCAAATTATAAACTGAGAAATGACTTCTTTCGCATCCAGCAGGACATTGCGACGATCATCGTGAAAGACATCGTCGAAGAAAATGGGATGTTCCACGGCGGCCCTATATCGCGGGGTGACGTCCGAGCTCGCATAGGCCTACAGCGTATGGACATGACGCCTTTCACGAAGCTTGATGACGTCATAAAGGATCTTTGATTTTAACTAGCCGTCCCGAGAATCGAGGCGCCTCTTCTGACGAAATCATTATCTGGTCTCCTCGATTCTCGCGCCCGTCTGACACTGTTCCTTACTTTTGCCTTATAAATTGGCGTGGGGGCCAGGCTGGTTCACTTTCCCCCCATCGCCTTCTCTTCTTCTTCCTTACGACGCCACCGTCAGCCGAAGCCCTACCACGGAAGCTCCGCCGCACCGCCGCTCCGACCAGATCTCACCTCCCGCTCCAACAAGGCCGCTGCATCAACCTGAACGGACCAGATTCCGGCGGCGCTCCTCCGCTTTCCGGCATTTCCATCAGGTTCTGTTCTTATCTCTAGCTGGACCCCCATTAGTTCGTCGGGGTTCATCGAAGTTCATAGTTGCTCAACCTTATTCTTCATTTAGTCTTGACTTAAAGCCATTCTGGATCTGCCAATATCGGAAAATGGTGCGGTAATCCATTTAGGGTTTTACCAAACTTCTCATAATCCAACTCCGCTCTAAAATCGGCATATAAATGATCTGTTCTTCCATTACAGTATGTTTAGGGTTACTGCTAGTTCTTCACCTTCCCCGCTCGTAGATCTGTAAATATAGCGGCAACATGTGAAACTTGTTTGTCCCACTTAGCAGAATTTACGATAGTCTGCATAATTGTTGACCCGCCATCACAACACCGACTCATCCTTGAAAAATGATAAGCCGCCACATCTTGAAAAAATTGTAAGCCGCCGCATCAAGTTCCATAATTTGAACGGTTTATAAATCCTCCAACGGCTCATAAATCTTTTGGCGGCTCACCACCTATTGTAATCACTTAAAATTATACTCGCCGACTCATGTATTACGTTTCTGATCCGCCATATCTTACATCCTGTGTGCAGTTTTATAAGCCAGTGATAAAATGGCCGGTGATAAAATGGCTAAAGTCCCCAACTCCTGTGATTGGGTAGCTTCAGAAGTGACAGAACTCTCACTCAACGAATATGTCGCTACGGGTTCCTGGTCCCGAAACAACTTCACAACCTCAAGAGGGTGAAGTAATAATCTTCACAGATCATCTCCTTCGCGGTTTCTCACCGCCCGGGTCAAAAAATTTCCGGGACATCTTACATTTTTTCAACATCTGCCCTCAAGACATTGCCCCAAACTCTGTCACCAACTTGTGCCAATTCCAAGTGCTTTGTGAAGCATATTTGCAAGAAGAGCCCACTGTCAACATGTTTAGAGATTTCTATTATCTCAACCGTCAAACTGAACTCGCTGACGGCCCCCTTTTTGAACTGGGAGGTGTTTCTCTTCAGAGGCGGTGAGATATCACTTTTCCTTCTGCCACACTGCCGAGCCACCTTAAAGACTGGAACCGCACTTGGTTCTATTGCAAAAACACAGCGCCGGCTGATGAGAACCCTCTGCCGGGTTATCGCCCTCACCGGCTCAACCCAAATGACGTGCTCCCCAGCAAGCTGACTGCCACAGAGCGCGCTCAACACGCCCACATATTTCCAAAGGTCAAGGCCTTGATAGCTAACGGTCTGACCGGAATTGACCTGACCCGCTGCTGGGTCTCTTGGACAATTTTACCGCTAAGCCGGCGGGCCGGCTTAATGTGTGAGTATGACGGCAGCGTGGATAATTCTCAGCGTTTCAATAAGACTCCTCTGTCTGTCAAAGAAATCAATGCGATTGTCAAGACGCTGCTAGGGGAGTCCCAAGAGGCTTGCAGCAAGGTGGGGCTTAACCCCTTCTGCACCCTGAATCGAGCTCCTGCGGTAAATATCCTTCACTTGTATTTCATCTTACTAACTTATCAGCTATACTTTTCGATGACACATATATTTGCAGGCCGACTCTGTCTTCTGGAAGAAGAGGATAAACCCCGCTTCAACCACAACCAAGCAGAGGAAGAAAACCAAAACCACAAAAGGCCGTGGCCCGGGTCGTCCTAAGAAGCAGACGGCTGAAGAGCTAACGCGTCTTGATGAGTCGGCGGTAGAACTTGACTCCTTTGGTATCTTTTTTATGCAACTTATTGACGCCGACTCTTCTCAGGACGAAACAGAAAACAGTCAAGCAGAAGCAGTAGAGGTAACCATCATCTCCTCCGACTCTGAACCCTTGCCCAGAGAAAAACCTCGGCGGGTCATCCGGAAAGTAAGATTTTCACACCCTCTTGCTCACTCGGACCTCAACTTTCTTTTGAAGAAACAGCAGCACGAATCTAGGCGGCAGACTCGAAGCGCCGGCTCTGAAGATCTTCTAACCGGCTTATCTCCTACACCAACTCCTCGGAAACGCCGGAATGAGGTACCTCACAGCCCTACCGTATCTCTTCCTCGAGCCGGTCTTACACGGCAACCTCTTAATCCTTCCGACTCAAATTATCAGGGAACACCACCCTCATCAGGCGACTCAACCGGTACTCAACTGCCGGCCTTCGTTGTCAACCATGGGTAAGCTTCTTCCTTTATCAATTTTGCAAGTTATTATGTCATAAACTCACCAACTTATCTTGTTGCAGGGCCAAAGCAAAGGCTAGTAAGAGGCATAAGGCAGGCGATTCTTCCAAGACTGCCGAAATACCTGAGCCGGAAAAAGAAGTACCAACTGCCCCAAAAGCCTCAATGCTAGAATTTGAAGGCCCTACTGAACACACCACTCCTGTACAAACATATGAAGATCCTTCTGAAGCCGTCCAGATGAATGTTGAACCGGCTGAAGAACATGAACCACCCAGTCCATCTCGCGTCCAAACCAGCCAAGGCATCCATGCTGAAAAAGACGCTGATGATGTCACTGTCACTGAGACGGGTTACACCATGCCAGGCGCCTCCACTGTCCTGGCCAAGCACAAAGAAGAGTCACCTTCATTTGAGAAGAACAAGGCCAAACTGGACCTTCAGGACTATGCCACTTTCAGCGCCAGTGAGCTTCACGCTGGCTATTTAAGCCGTCTTCACACAAGCCGCGACATGGAGGCCGGCTTAGTGAACTTGATGAAGAAAAAATATGAGGTAAGGTTACACCTCTGCATTACGCACATATATAGTCATGTAGCCCCCAAGGGCCGGCGTAGTATGAAAGAGTAAGCCGGGTCTTTCCAATTTAGCATTTGAACAGAGCATTGTCATGTAGCCCCCAAGGGGCGGCTCATCTTTAGTAAAGATGATCCGGGTCTTCTAGAAACTCCAAATGTTAACATGAAATCCACATGTAGCCCCCAAGGGCCGTCTCATCTTAATAAGATGGGCCGGGTCTGATAGACAGCTAGTGTAGAAATAAAACTCCACCTGTAGCCCCCAAGGGCCGGCTCATCTTAATAAGATTGGCCGGGTCATAATAAAAATTTGAAATGACCTACATTAGCCCCCAAGTGCCAAGTGTATTGCCGGCAATATGCTTGGGACTTGAATGTTTTGAATCATAACCCATCAGCTGAAAATTCTCCTGTCCCTATGATGACAGGAAGCTTTAAGTCTGAAGGAGTCGCAACTGGGCGACTTAAAGGTAAGGCTGGAAACCCAAGAGGCAGATACTGCCAAGGCCGAGTCCAAACTGAAGATCACCGTAGAGGATCTGGAAAAAATGAAATCATCTGTCGATGCAGAGAGGACAGCTTGGGAAATTGAGAAAACCGCCCTGGTGAAGCGGGTAAAAGCCGCCGAGAACCAACTGAAACCAGTGACTGAGGAGGTTTCCGGTTTAAAACGTCACATCATACAGATGTCAGCCGCCATCTTTGGTAAGTTCCTCCGTTATCAGAATCAATCTTGTCCATCCAAAACATCTCTGTAAGCCTGGCGACGCAAATTATCTGATCTAAATGTTCATCATTGTTTGGTGTGACAGGCGCCAGGAGTGCTAACCATGGCGAGAATATGCTATTAAAGCTGAAGGCCGTGTACTCTCTAACAGAGAAGCTTTATGCCGGCACATTAAAGACCTTGGTGGCCGTCTCTTGTGGCAGGAAGCCCCCAACTATAATCAAGGAGGTGCTGGATAACCTCTCCACGGTCCCTGCGCAGATATCTGAGCTAAAGCTATCAGCCGCCCCTGCAGGAGCCATTACTGCTCTAAGCCGGGCAAAAGCTTGGCAAGCAGAACTTGAGCCGGCGGAGATGGCTGGTGGGTGTCCAGAATTTAAAGATGACGGCACTGCTTTTGACAAAGCAGATTTCACCCGGTGCGTTAAAGAGATGAGGCCCTTAGCCTGTCAGCTTGCCCAGGGACTGGATTTGAACAAGTACCAGCCGGCTTACGATAGCCTCAATATTCGTGTTAAGCCGCCGTCTCATCCAGTAACAGATTTGACCCCTCAAAGGCGTAAGCAACTCTTCGCTCCTGAGCTTGACGCTTCCATTATAATTAATGAAGAAGCTACCTTTGAGGCATTAATGGGCATCGACTGGACTTCGGATGATCTTCAGATAGCAGACAACGAAGAACCGGCGCAGGATGATCTGGCACTTTCCTCCTCCAAGCAACAGGAAGATTAACCCAGCATGTCATGATTCAGATGACGCTTAAATCGGCTGGAACTTATAAGCCGTTTTGTATAAAAAACACTTGTCATAACCTGCCGGCTCAAGCGGGAGCCGTGTAATAGGTAGTTACAAACGATGATTCGCCCTGCCATACCTTCGTGCATGTTTTGATGAACTGATGCTTTGGCGGCTCTGATTGCAACAACTTCAATCATATGTGTATATATATCTGGCTCAAATTTCCTGACTTGCTCTGCAATCTTGACTGATAAATGGTGAACACAGCACCAATAACCCCACTGGCGGGTCACAGCCAAGACGTAGGGCAGCTTAAAACTTCATGACTCCAATATTTGAGGCGTTTAATGTCTCGATTGGTGAGTCATAATTTGTCAGAAACTCGCCTGATGTGCAGCTAGATCTTGAACGATCCAAAGATATATTTCCTGAAATAACAATAGAGAATATATACATGTATATCCCCAATATCTGTAAGGCGGCTTAAAAGGCACAGCCAAAAAGAGATCAACTCTTTGTTTTATAAGGCGGCTTTAAAGGCCGAAAAAGAGATTAACTCTTGCTTTGTAATTTTGCAAAACTTGTTTTGCGCTTCAGTGAAGCTTAGCGAGAATGCCTTAACCCTCATAAGCCGGCTCTCACATGACATAAATCCATTGTTTTAACCTTAAGCAGTTCAGGGTCTTTAAGAAGATTGACTGCTTAAGAGTTCCAATGGGTCATATAGCGGAGAGACTACAGCAAAGAGGTGAGTCAGAAGCCGCCGTTTTAACCTTAACCAGTTCAGGGTCTTTTAAGAAGATTGACTGTTAAGAGTTCGGCGGGTCACCTGGTGGAGTGGCAAGTTGCAAACAGGCAGGTTTAACCCATATATGGCATGTAAGCCGGTCAGGAGGGTATGAAAGCTAAACTCAATGAGTTGGAAGCCCCCAAGTGACCTTATGATCAACAAATAAAGACTCAAGTACCAGTAATATGATATGAAACGGCAGAGGCCCCGAATTTCAAGGATGCCGGCTTTATTATATTGACCATAAAGAAAGGTATATACATCAAAAGTAAGGTATGTACAAATACTTAGAGCCGGTGACTCAAGTGTAGTAAGGCCGAAGATGAGCTATATTCCACGGCCGGCGGGTCTCCTCCGCAGAAGTGCGTGACTTGTTGCTCTCTCTTATGTCAATGAGATAATACGATCCATTGTTGAGATTCTTGCTGACCACAAAGGGTCCTTCCCAAGGGGGTGAAAGCTTGTGCATATCCGTCTGATCTTGAATCAACCGGAGAACTAAGTCACCCTCCTGAAACGTCCGGGTCTTGACCTTGCGGCTATGATAGCGACGCAGGTCTTGCTGGTAAATCGCCGAACGAGCCGCCGCAAGATCACGCTCCTCGTCCAAAGCATCAAGTGCATCCTGTTGTGCCGTCTCATTATCAGCTTCAACGTAAGCCGCCACCCTCGGCGAGTCATGACGAATATCATTGGGGAGGACTACCTCTGCACCATATACCATGAAGAAAGTCATGTAGCCTATTGAACGGTTGGGGGTGGTTCTGATACTCCAAAGAACTGAAGGAAGCTCTTCAACCCAACAACCAGGTGTTCGCTCCAAAGGAACCATGAGCCGGGGCTTGATACCTCTCAAAATTTCCTGGTTAGCCCTTTCCGCCTGACCATTGGACTGTGGATGCGCCACGGAAGAAACATCGAGCCGGATGTGCTCTTGTTGACAAAACTCCTTCATAGCACCTTTAGACAGATTCGTGCCATTATCAGTGATGATGCTATGCGGGTAACCAAAGTGAAAGATCAGCTTTTTGATGAACTGAACAGCTGTTGCGGCGTCACACTTGCTGACCGGCTCTGCCTCAATCCACTTTGTAAATTTATCAACCGCCACCAAGAGGTGGGTCTTCTTGTCTTTAGATCTTTTAAACGGCCCAACCATATCAAGCCCCCGGACTGCAAATGGCCAAGTGATCGGTATCATCCGGAGCTATTGAGCCGGCACATGAGTTTGGCGTGCAAATTTCTGACACCCGTCACACTTACTGACTATGTCCTCTGCATCCGCGTTGGCTATTAACCAGTAAAACCCATGACGAAAAGCTTTAGCCACCAAAGATTTAGACCCGGCGTGATGACCACAATCGCCTGCATGTATCTCTCGTAGAATCTCACGGCCTTCTTCAGGAGAAACACAGCGTTGAAAAACACCAGTGACGTTGCATCTGTGTAACTCGTCGTTGATAATAGTCATGGACTTAGACCGCCTTATGATACGCCGCGCCAAAGTCTCATCTTCGGGTAACTCACCGCGAGTCTTATAAGCCAGATAAGGCAGCGTCCAATCTGGAATTGCACGAAGAGCCGCCACCAATTGCCCCTCCGGGTCAGGGATAGCAATATCCTCCTCGGTAGGTAACTTAACTGACGGGTTATGCAACACATCAAGGAACACATTGGGTGGCACCGGCTTACGCTGAGATCCAAGTCTAGACAGCGCATCAGCCGCCTCGTTCTTGCGTCGATCAATATGATCCACCTGATAGCCCTTGAAATGACCGGCAATATGCTCGACCGCTTGGCAATAAGCCGCCATGAGTGGGTCTTTAGAATCCCACTTTCCTGAAACTTGCTGAGCCACAAGGTGTGAGTCGCCAAGACATCTAACCCGGCTTAAATTCATCTCCTTGGCCATACGGAGCCCATGAAGCAAAGCTTCATATTCAGCTGCATTGTTTGTACAAGGAAACATTAGCCTTAAAACATAACAGAATTTATCACCTCGTGGGGAAGTCAAAATAACTCCAGCCCCCGAGCCCTCCAACTGCCTAGACCCATCAAAGTGGATTGTCCAATATGTGTTGTCCGGCTTCTCCTCTGGCACTTGTAATTCTGTCCAATCATTTATAAAGTCCACCAGGGCTTGAGATTTTATGGCCGTTCGAGGCACATACTTTAAATTGTGAGGTCCCAGCTCAATTGCCCACTTCGCAACCCGGCCCGTGGCCTCTCTATTCTGAATTATATCCCCTAAGGGAGCAGAGCTGGCCACAGTGATTGGATGTCCAAGAAAATAATGTTTGAGCTTGCGACTCGCCATGAAGACTCCAAATACCAGCTTCTGCCAATGTGGGTACCTTTGCTTGGACTCAGTTAAAACTTCGCTGACATAATAAGCCGGCCACTGGACTGGAAACTCTTTACCCGCCTCTTTGCGCTCCACGACAACTGCAACACTGACGGCTTTATTATTAGCCGCCACGTACAGGAGCAAAGGCTCTTTGTCTATGGGAGCAGCCAAAATGGGCGGCTCAGCAAGCTGCTTCTTCAGAGCCTCGAACGCATCATTAGCAGCATTACTCCAAACGAAATCATCTGTCTTTTTCATCATTTGATATAATGGCATAGCCTTCTCGCCAAGGCGACTTATGAACCGGCTCAGAGCTGCAATACGACCCGCCAAGCGCTGGACGTCATTGACACATGCCGTCTTAGAAAGTGAAGTAATGGCTTTTATCTTCTCCGGGTTGGCTTCAATGCCCCTCTCAGAGACCAGAAATCCGAGCAGTTTACCTGCAGGCACACCAAAAACACACTTGGCTGGGTTAAGCATCATCTTGTAGACCCGGAGATTATCAAAAGTTTCCTTCAAGTCATCAAGCAACGTCTCCTTCTTTCTTGACTTGACCACTATATCATCCACATAAGCGTGAACATTGCGCCCAATCTGGCCGTGGAAGCAATTCTGAACACAACGTTGGTAAGTCACCTGGGCACTTTTAAGCCCAAAAGGCATAGAAACATAGCAGAAAGCCCCAAAAGGTGTTATAAAAGATGTCTTCTCTTGGTCCTCCACTGCCATCTTGATCTGATGATAACCAGAATAAGCATCCAGAAAACATAAGCTCTCACAACCCGCCGTAGCATCAATGATTTGGTCGATACGGGGGAGAGCAAACGGATCAGCTGGACAAGCCTTGTTGAGATCTGTGTAATCCACACACATGCGCCACGTGCCGTTCTTCTTGAGTACAAGCACAGGGTTAGCCAGCCACTCCGGGTGAAAGACCTCCACGATAAACCCAGCCGCTAAGAGCCGGGCTATTTCCTCTCCGATAGCTTTACCCCGTTCCTCATTGAAACGTCGAAGGAACTGTTTAACCGGCTTAAACTTGGGATCCACATTAAGGCGGTGCTCAGCGAATTCTCTCGGCACACCCGGCATGTCAGAAGGTTTCCATGCAAAGATGTCCCGATTCTCACGGATGAATTCGATGAGCGCGCTTTCATATTTGGGGTCCATATTAGCCCCCACAGTAAACTGTTGTGACGAGTCGCCCGGGACAAAATCCACCAGCTTAGTATCCTCCGCCGACTTAAACTTCAAGGGCGGCTCAACTTCTATGGTAGGTTTCTTCAACGGGGTCATATCAGCCGGGTCAACATTGTTCTTATAAAACTCGAGCTCCGCACTAGCACAACTTGCCTCTGCATAGGCAGCATCACCTTCCTCGCACTCCAGAGCAATTTTCCGATCACCGTGCACCGTAATCGTTCCTTATGGCCCTGGCATTTTAAGCTGCAGATAGACGTAACAGGGACGCGCCATAAACTTAGCGTAAGCCGGCCGTCCAAACAGGGCATGATATGGGCTCTTGATTTTGACCACCTCAAACCATAATGTTTCAACTCGGTAGTTACGATCATCACCAAAGGCCACCTCCAGGGCAATTTGACCCACTGGATATGCTGATTTGCCAGGCACCACGCCATGGAACACTGTAGATGACGGCTTAAGATTCTTGTCGGTCAGATTCATACGCCGGAAAGTTTCATAATACAAGATGTTGATACTACTGCCTCCATCCATCAGCACTTTGGTGAATTTGTAACCTCCCACCTGAGGTGCCACCACAAGGGCTAACTGACCTAGATTATCCACTCGGGGCGGGTGATCCACCCGGCTCCACGATATTGTGTGCTCAGACCATCTCAAATATTGTGGAACAGCCAGCGCGGTTGCATGAACCGCCCGCTTGTGAACCTTCCGATCCCGCTTGCAAAGACTTGTGGTGAAGACATGATACTGACCCCCACTAAGTTGCTTAGGATTGCTCTGATACCCTGACTGGTTATTCTGATGCTGATTACCGTTGGACTGCTGGTTACCTTGACCTTGGAATCCAGTATTTGAGCCGCCACCGCCAAAGCCGCCGCCCTGAGAGCCGGATCCTGACCCGCCAGGTGGCCCATTGTCGTTGCCATGATGCTGGTTGAGGCTGTAATTCCTGAACTCCCGCATGATATAACAATCCTTCCAGGCATGAGAGGACGGTTTATTGGGCTGACTGTGCTCTGGACAAGGCTTGTTAAGCATTGCCTCAATGTTGAAAGGCTTTGCTCCTCCGAAAGGTGGCTTACCATTCCCGTTGCGGCGCTTGCCTCCAGTACTGGTGTTAGCCACGAGATCTGACCCGCCTTCCGGGTTCTTGCGTTTGCCACTATTGCCCTGATTATTGTTACCAGCCGAATTCTGATTCTGACCCTTGCCATTACCGTTCTTTTTGCCCTTCCCGGACTTCTCATCATTGGAGCTTGGATCCTTCGTGCTATCAGAATCTGCATACTTAGTAAGAGCCGCCATTAGCTCCCCCATGTTCTGGCAATAGCGCTTGAGCCGCCCAAGCTTCTGCTTAAGGGGCACGAAATGATAATTCTTCTCCAAAATCAAAACTGCCTGAGCTGCCGTGATATTATCGGAAGAGTGGATAATGGCCGAAACCCGCCGGACCCAATGGTGGGCCGACTCATCCTCCCGCTGTACACAGTGATCCAAGTCCACAATTGTCATGGGCTGCTTGCAAGTGCCATGAATTTTTTTAATGAAACGTGCCATCAACTCGGCCCATGTATTGATTGAATTAGGCGATAGGCCCTTCAACCATGTACGAGCCGGTCCTTCCAACATCATGATGAAATATTTGGCACAAACTGCATCATTGACATCCAACATCTCCATAGCCAACTCATAACTTTCAATCCAGGCCTCTGGCGGAAGATCTGCTGTGTAATTTGGCACCTTGCGTGGACCCTTGAAATCCTTTGGCAAGCGCTCGTTCCGCAGAGCCGGTATTAAACAGGGTACGCCGACGGCCCTGGAAGTTGAGCCGGCTCCTACCGAAGCTAACGGGGTCACCGGGGATGACTGATAAACCTCCTGGTGAGCCGCCGCTGCCGCCGCCTCACTACGAGCTCTGGCTTCATCCACAATTGCCTGAGCGTTCACTATGGGCGGGTTATTACATCGGGGCGGGTCGTTACGGGGCGGGTTACGGCACTGCTCACTACTTGAAACCGCGGGCGACTCTATGCGCCGGCTATAACTGCGACTCGGCATCGGGGTGGAGTGCACACGGCTCCGACTGTATGAATACTTCTCCTGCTGCGCCACCGCTGTTCGCAAGAGCTCGATAGCATTACGTGCTTCCGCTGCAAAGGGCGTCCCATCAGCAAGAGGTAGTGCATTAAGCCTGGTAGCTGCTGCCACCATGTTATCCACCGGGTTAGAGTAATGGCCAGGTGGGGTTAAAAACTGCTGCGGCGGAGTCTGACTCCGGCGGGGCGGGTCTGATTGTCGAGGCTAAGCCGCCGCTCTATTCCCTGGAGCCTCCGGGGTCTCCGGCCCTGCCCTTGGACTGCTAAAGAGGTTCCTCGGCTCATACTGCACAGGCAGGCGGGTCGGATGCCTCCTCCGAAGAACAGCATCCGAGGCGTTTTGATCCAGGCTTAGGCGAAAAGCTTTAGCTTTAAGGCGCTCTGACTCAGCATCCATCTGAGCTTGTACTGCATTGATCTCCTCTTGGGCCCTGGTCATCTGGTCCTTCAGCTTTGCAATCTCTGCATTGCACTCTGCTTGATTTTCGGCCGTGACTTTGGTTCCCATCAAGGTTGCTAACTCATTCATCAGCTCCAACAAAGTCTGAGCCGGCAGCCTGACCGATCTGGATCCGGACGGGTCAGTAGCTGTAGCTGCTCTAGCCGCCGTGCTGTTGAGAGCTGGCGCCGTTCCTGCCATGAAGATGGCGGCTCGGCTGAGTGGCTCGCAGGGGTCCGGAATACTGTCACCATCGGAACAGCCCCCAAGCCCGCCATCATGAAGCTGGTAGATTGAATCTGTCTCCCCGGTCGAGGACTCATCCCCTGAGTAGATGAGGGTCTCTCCTCCAGATGCAGAGTCGTCCGCAAGTTCAGATCCTTGCGTGAAGCCGACGAAGACGTGCTTCCGGCCGGGTCGAATCCGGGCGGGTCGCACACGCCGAGCCGACTCGATGAGGTTGGTGCAGTTATCCGGCTCGGCCTTGGGTCCGCCGATCTTGCCGATGAAGACATGAATTCCGCCGAAGGGGACCCGGTACCCGTACTCGATTGAGTCGGCCTCGGGGCCCCAGCTAGCATCGTCGATGTAGAGCTTGCCGCGGCGACTCTTGGTCATCCTGCCGACGGCGTATCCCTCGATCCCTGGGAAAGAGCCCTTCAAGAACTCGAAACCACCGTGCGCCGGCCCCACGGTGGGCGCCAACTGTCGTGGTTTTGTCACGGCAGTTGTCCTCGTGAAAGGACTTAAGCATGAGGCCATCGCTACAGGTGATTGCTCGAAGGGGTTGATCGGGACGAAAGACACGAGTTTACCCAGGTTCGGCCCCTCTCGATCGAGGTAAAAGCCTACGTCCTGCTTTGTGTTGTATTGATTGGGTATCGATTACAAGGGAGCAAATATGCTTGACCTAGCTATCGATTGATTGCTATCTGAGTTAAGCCGCCGCAGGGACTCGCCTTTATATACACAGGTTAAGGCCCTGGGCTTACAAGAATCCGAGCCGGGCTACACATCGTAACCGGCTCTATCTCTAAATTATCTTTCCGCCTTCGGCAAGTTATCTTCGGGCGGCTCACGCCTCGGGGTCACGCGTCGTCCTCTGACCATTAGCCGCCGTCTGGCCCATCAACTGAGCCGCCATCAGGCCCATCCAGGCCTTGGGCTGGCTCTTGAAGGTTATTTCATAAGCCGCCAACATCCTAATCCGGCCCTTCCTGGGCGGGTTATACCACGGGGTTATATCCCCGACAGGTACCCTCCTCATCCCTGAGGATCATGCCCGCACCAGCTTCGCCATTCGACCCATATGATCCTGCAGCATTTAGTTTGACCCAGCCATGTGTTGGTGGAGACCACCTAAGATCAGTGTACGAAGATGAACTGCTTGTTGTTTTGCCTGCTGGATCGCCAGCGAGCACCTGCTTCCCTTTGCGCGATTCAACCTCCGGGTACAGTTTAATGTCGATTATCGATTCCAAGTAGCTCTGAAGGAACCGAGCTGAGACATCAATTGGAGGAGCTGGCTTGAAATGCACCACTTCGTTATGCACATACCATATCCTCCAGAACGTCATCAGCAGCATACATCTAGAAATATGATCCAGTGGCTCCAGAACATGAAGAAGCCATTCTTTCCCTATATTCTTAATGGACTGAATATCCGGCAAGTTCCATACTATGGCCATCTTTTCATAGAGCTGCCGCCTGCCTGGGCATACCAAAAAAGGATGAAAATTGTCTTCAATTTCCCTTGAGCAAATTGGGCACTCCCCCTTGGACTCAAGCCCAATTCTATACTTCCTCTGCCAAGTTGGCAAGGAATTCGTTGCCAATCGCCACCCAAAGTTCCTGACCGTCGGAGGTATGTCACATGACCAAATATATTTCCAACAGGAGCGGGTGCCAGATGGATTACTACTTGATGAAACTGCACCACCCCTATGGGCTTCCTCAAATGCCAAATCATACGCACTCTTAACAGAGAATTGCCCCCATTTTCCTGGACCCCAATACAACACGTCCTCAGATTCTGGTGATGCATGTATCTTCATGATTTCAGTCACATCGGCCATAGCAAAATGTTTTATCAGAAGTGCATAATTCCATGAACCATCCTCATTCAACAAACTTGATAAATATCGGATACGGCATCTTCCTTGCGGAGAGAAAGGTTTATATGAGTGAGGTCTTTGTATCCAACTGTCCCTCCAAATCCGAATGCTCCTGCCATTTCCAACTCTTCATACCAAACCCTTTTTCAGTAATTCTAACCCATAGCTTATTGCTTGCCACGACGAGGAAGCATTCCTAGTAAAAACCGTATCCTCTAACTTCCCATTGGGGTAATACCTTGCCTTGAGAACTTGGGCACACAAACTATCCGGCCTTGAAATTAATCTCCACGCTTGTCGTGCCAAAAGAGCTTGATTGAACAACCGAAAATCACGAAAACCCGCTCCACCCTTACTCTTCGGTTGCATGAGATCATCCCAACTTCTCCAATGTACTTTCCTCTTACCCTGTGCGGCACCCCAATAAAAATTCCTCACCATTCTAGTTAGGTCATCACAGACCGAGAACGGTAACTTGAAAACTCCCATGACATATGTTGGTAGTGCTTGGGCTACCGATTTGATTAACACTTCTCTCCCTGGTTGGGCCAATAGTCCATCCCCCCATTGGATTAACCGCTTAGTCATACTCATCTGGAGGTTCTGAAATCGCCCTTTAGACATTCTCCCGTCGGGTGTAGGCAGGCCCAAGTATTTCTCCTCAAAGGTTGAGCTCGTGACGCCTAACACATTCCTTACTTGCTCCTTTATAACAGTCGGACAGTAGTCCCCAAAGAATATTGAGCATTTTTCAAAGTTTAAACTTTGCCCCGTTGCAGCACCATACCTCTCCAGAGCTAGTTTAATTCTTTCCGCTTGTATCTAAGACGCTTCAAAAAACAAGAGAGTATCATCTGCGAATAACAAGTGTGATATACCTGGCGCCCTTCTACACACCTTGACCGGAGTGAGACTCCCGGTCAGAACACCATGTTTCAGAATAGCAGAGAGACCATCAGCCACAAATAAGAACAAAAACGGTGAAAGAGGGTCACCTTGCCGAAGCCCACGCGACGGTGCAAATGAATCCAAGGGGTCCCATTGAGTTTAACAGAATACCTCACCGATGTGATACATGACATTATCCAATCCACCCATCGTTGAGAGAACCCCAGCTTTTGCATCACCCGCTTCAAGAAGTCCCAATCCACCCTATCATACGCTTTAGATAGATCTAACTTATATGCACAGAAATTCTTTGTGGGATCTTTCTCCTGTTTGATATAGTGGATGCACTCAAAGGCCATCAAAGCGTTGTCCGTGATCAATCTTCCCAGTACAAACGCACTCTGTTCAGGTGTGATTATATCATCAAGCAATGTCCTTAGTCGATTAACCAAACATTTGGAAATCACCTTATAAGTCACATTACAAAGGCTTATAGGTCTGTAGTCCTTAAGACTCTTTGGATCTGAGATTTTAGGAATCAACACAATTAGTGTATCGTTTGCTCCTACTGGCATTATACCGGATCTGAAGAATTCCTTCACAGCAGCCAGAACACTCTCCTTAACAGTACTCCAATTGTGTTGAAAAAATCTTGCCGGAAAACCATCCGGCCCTGGAGCCTTCAAAGGACCAATCTGAAACACTGCGATTTCTCTATCCAAAAAAGGCTCACACAACCTAGCATTATCTTCTGCCAAATTTTTTGGTTCCAACAGATCTAGAACTGGGCCTGCATTTAAATTCGGATCAGCTGTAAAAATTGCTTGAAAATATTCGTTAACCATCTTACTCATCATTGCAAAGTTTGAGTGAACAACACCAATACTATCCACTAGTTCTCTGATTTTATTTTTCCTGGCCCTCCACACCGCCTTACTCTGGAAGAATTTGGTGTTTCTGTCCCCCTCCTTCAACCAATTTATTCTCGATCTCTGCATCCACATCATCTCCTCTTGGTAAAGAAGTTCATTCATCTTATCAGTAACTCTCTTAATGTCCTGCCTATCCGCATTCATACTCATTAGTTCCTCCAGCTGAGTACGTGACTTGGCTAGTTCTCTAGTAACATTACCAAATTGTTTGCTCCATAGCCTGAGAGCATCCATGGTCTTACTCAAGGCCACCTGTAATTGCGCCATGTTATGTACATTCCCCATAGACGACCAAGCATCCTTAATAACATTAGGTAGACCTTCATCCCGTTCCCAGAACACCTCGTACCTGCGACTCCGAGCTGCAGTTCGCCCCTAATCTGGTTCTCCTTTAATGAGTAGGGCAATATGATCTGAACATGGGGAGGGCACATGCACGACCGATGCAAATGCGAAGAGGTGGTGCCATGCCCCAGTCGCAACAGCCCTATCCAACATCACTTTAACATTAGCTGCACCATGTCGTTTATTGTCATATGTAAACGGGACCCCAGTGAATCCCAAATCTACTAAACCACAAACTTCCAGAGCATCCCGAAATGCCATCATCTGACCCTCTAGTCGAGGTGTCAACGTCATGTGTTCAAAACTCCAGAGGGCTTCATTGAAGTCACCCATAACTAACCACGGAAGATCATTAACAGATTTTAATTGCTGCAACTTTGTCCACATTAGATGTCTGTTCTCGACTCGGGGCTCGCCATATACACAAGTAAGTCTCCATTGCTCTGAATCAACCTGAGTTCTGATTAGCACATCAATATGTCTCCCATCCTTATCTAAAATTGTGACATCATATGATTCATGCCAATAAAGAGCAAGGCCTCCACTTAGGCCATCATTGTCCACCCCTGCAAAACCTTTCAATCCCAGCCGGTTCCTAATTCTCTTCATCTTGCTTTCCTTCTGCCTCGTTTCACACAAGAACACAATAGTGGGGGAATGCGACTGTGCCAATGTCGCCAACTCTCGAACTGTCCGGGTATTCCCCCCTCCCCGGCAGTTCCAACTAAGCAGATTCATTAGGACCGGTGGACCTCCATCCCGGAGGCCGCCTCACCGTTGTAGTCCATATCCGAGCTCTCAGCACCAGCACCCTGTCTTCTTCTCTTGACAACAGGGTCTTTGCCCGGTGTACTCTTAGGATCCGCCCCAGCCAAGCTATTATCCGTAGCCGCTCCTCCTTCAATCAACAAAATAGTTCCTGCCACTTTGCCCGCCAAGTTTGGCACGGGTTGACCCTGCACATTGATGGATCCATCATCCCTTACAAGGCGCTTACGAACCATTCTACCATCGCCTTCTAGATCCCCAACGTTTTCATTTGAAAGCTCCAAACCAACCACCTCATCCGCCTGTCCATCAGTCCTCCCCCAGCCTTCATCAGTATGGACCCTTCCTCCTCTCTCACCTCTACCTCTTCCTCCTCGTCTACCCCCCCCCCCCCCCCCCGACCACCACCTCTTCTCGGTTCACCCCCTCCCCCTCTACCTCCCATAGCTCCACCTCCAGACGGTTCATTGCTCCAATACAACCAATCACCCCATTCGCACGAGGTCGGTTCGTGAATATCATCCCCACATTCCTCTACCACATGACCCATACAGCCGCAAAAGAAGCAAAAATCTGGAAGTTTTTCATAGAACACCGGATACTTCTTCCTTTCTTTCAGAGTGATGGGTACAAACCTCACTAATGGAACGTTAACATTCACAAAAACCTTCGCCTTCAAGTAGTTGGATGGGTTTATCTTCCCTTCATTAACAACCACAGTAAACGGAGGGTGCCCAACCTTCTTCGCCACTTTTTCTGCTAGCTCCTTTTTCCTCGTTAGCCCGTCCGGTAGGCCTTTGATTCTTGCCCACAGCGGGTACATATCCAGTGCATACTCTGTAACATTTGTGAAACCATCATACTCTACTATCACCACAGGGTCCCTTCTTAATTGCCATGGACCCCTCTCCATTACCCTCTTCCAATCACCCAAACAATGACACTGAGCCAGGAATAAGTTTGGTCCCTTGATGTTGAACGTCACCCCCTGCGCGCATGACCATGCGTTCCTCATGGAGTTCAGCAATGTCGCGTGGCTGAAAGGCCGCAGAGTATGAACCCTAAAGAGAGCCAGCCACCGCACCTCCTTGATCAATTCATCAACCTCACCGGACAGATCTAAGTCCTCTTCCTCCTCCCCTTGCAAATTAAGTCCTTCAAACATATCCTCCAAGTTTGGATCAGGCCCATACTGCTCCCAATCACCATCTTCCTCCTTTGCCCGAGTTTCCTCCGTGGTCTTCCCATCTTCCTCACCATCGATCACATCGCTGGCCGGTGGAACAACAGAAGATCGCCCGCCATCCTCCTTATCGGCCTCTCTCTTCTCATCCCCCCATAGCCCTTCTCCAAGCCTCCGCCCCCCTTCAAACTCCCGGAACTATCCATGTTGGATCCGATCCTATCGAATTGGTACTCGATCCACCAATCTCCGGCGAGACCCGGCGATCAGCGGTGGTTAAACGTGGACTTCGGAGGTGCGCCGCCGAAGGATATGGTAGACCCTAGGAAAACCCTAGGGGAAAAGTTTTCGAGGGCAGCTACCCCCCGGTGCCTCATACTTTCTGGTTTGGTTTGAAAAGATAATGGCTGCCTTGCAATTGCCTGAAACTTTATGTATTCGACGCAACTTTGAAACTTTGTGATGTAAACGGTCCTGCTGAACTTGCGTAGCGCTAGTTAATTAGTTACGATGAACTTCGTTAATTATGTTTACTATATGTTGCTTCTATTTGCTTACTCTTTCTCTTCATGTTGCTCAAGTATATATATATTATGTTGCATATTATATATCATTGAATACATCTCTAACAGGTACATAGATCATCGATGGCAAAGAAGTGCTATGTCATGTACATAGGGAAGGTTCCAGGAGTGTACGACGAGTGGCCAGAGTGTCAGGCCCAAGTGTACCGGTTCCCGGGCGGCAGCCAAAGAGGGTTCGATAGTAGAGGGGAAGCGGAAGCTAGTTACTTGAGGTTCACGCTAGCACGAGAGAGGGATCAGAGGTGGCACCTCATGAGCTACTGCATAATTCCTCTCTTCCTCATAGTGATCGCTCTTCTCTTCTATATCATAGTTTAGATGGACGATGAAACATGTGCATGTGATGACCATGTAGTTGCATGTATTCGAGACATGTGACAACTTCTATCGCTATTTCGAGATGATGACGAGAGACATCATTTGTGTTGGATCATGATGTTGATGATGACATGATATATATGATGATCAGACTCTTGTATGTGTGTATGATATGATGTGAGATTTGTATGTGCATGATATGATGAGATTTGTATGTGCATAATATGATGAGACTATTGTGTGTATCATATGATAGAGGCTATTGTATAAAACCTGTACAAATATAGAGAAAATACGTAGGAAAAAAATAAAGAAAATAAATCATAGAAAAAATACAGAAAATAATAACAGTAGCGCAGGGTATGAGCATAGCAGCAGCGCGGTATTATCAGTAGCGCATGGTAGATAGACGCGCTGCAGCTTTTAGCAGCAGCGTGGGTTCGACCAGCGCTACTGCTATTTTTTGGTAGCAGTAGCACGGGTCAGAACACACGCTACTACCAAAATTTAGCTGTAGGGCTGTATCAGTAGCGCGGGGACCCATGCTACTGATAGGCCTTTAACCCGCGCTACTGCTAGGGTTTTCCCTAGTAGTGAGAGTAACACCTTAAGCAAGATGACATGATGTAGACAAAGTAAACTCAAGCAATATAATTAAACCCCGTCTTTTTATCCTTAATGGCAACAATACAAATATGTGTCATGTCCCCTTCTGTCACTGGGATTGAGCACCGCAAGATTGAAACCATCACAGAGCACCTCTCCCATTGCAAGATAAATCAATCTAGTAGGCCAAACCAAATCGATAGATCGGAGAGAAATACAAAGTTATAATAATCATGCATAAAAGAGTTCAGAGAAGACTCAAATATTTCTCATGAATAATCTGATCATAAACTCATAATTCATCGGATCCCAACAAACACACCGCAAAAGAAGATTACATCGGATAGAACTCCAAGAACATCGAGGAGAACATGGTATTGAAGATCAAAGAGAGAGAAGAAGCCATCTAGCTACTAGCTATGGATCCGCAGGTCTGTGATAAACTACTCACACATCATCGGAAGGGCAACAAGGTTGATGAAGAAGCCCTCCGTGATCGATTCCCCCTCCGACAGAGTACCGGAAAAGGCCTCCAGATGGGATCGCGGAAGAACAAAGGCTTGCGGTGGCGGAAAGGTTTTCTCTTCTGTCTCTCTAGTATATTGGCAATATTTGGGAATTTATAGCGCTGGAATTAGGTCAGGAGGGGCTACGAGGGGCCCACAAGCCTGGGGGACGCACCTACCCCCCCGGGCACGCCCTCTAGGCTTGTCGCCTCCTCGTGGCTCTTCTGGTCTTCTCCTGAAGCTTCGTGGGTCACTTCTGGTCCAGAAAAAATTAATCCAAAGTTTTTTTCTCGTTTGGACTCTTTTTGATAATGATTTTCTGAAAAGGCAAAAACAAGCAGAAAATAGCAACTGGCACTGGGCACTATGTTAATAGGTTAGTCCCAAAAAATGATATATAATGGCATATAATTGCATATAAAACATCCAAGATTGATACTATAATAGCATGGAACAATCAAAAATTATAGATACGTTGGAGACGTATCAAGCATTCCCAAGCTTAATTCCTGCTCGTCCTCGAGTAGGTAAATGATAAAAACAGAATTTTTAATGTGGAATGCTACCTATCATGTTTCATCATGTAATCTCTCTCTTACGGTATGAATAATAAGATCCGAATGATTCAAAGCAATAGTCTATAGTTTGATATAAAAACATCAATACTCAGGGGTACTAATAAACAATCATGTATTTCAAAATAAAAATGCTAAAGAACGTTATCCCTACAAAATCATATAATCCTGTCATGCTCCATCTTCTTAACACAAAATATTTATCATGCACTACCCCGATGACAAGCCTAGCAATTGGTTCATACTTTTTAACGCGCTTCAGCTTTTTAAACCCCCACGCAATACATGAGCGTAAGCCATGGATATAGCACTATGGGTGGAATAGAGTATGGTGGTAGAGATTAATAAGGAAAAGTCAAAAATAAGAAGATAGTCTCACATCGACGAGGCTAAACAATGGGCTATGGAGATGCCCATCAATTGATGTCAATGCGAGGAGTAGGGATTGCCATGCAACGGATGCATTAAGAGCTATAAGTGTATGAAATCTCAACATGAAAACTAAGTGGGTGTGCATCCAACTTGCTTGCTCATGAAGACCTCGGGTATTTGAGGAAGCCCATCATCGGAATATACAAGCCAATTTCTATAATGAAAAATTCCCACTAGTATATGAAAGTGACAAAATAGGAGACTCTCTATATGAAAAACATAGTGCTACTCTGAAGCACAAGTGTGGAAAAAGGATAGTAACATTGCCCCTTCTCTCTTTTTCTCTCATTTTTTTCGTGGGCTCTTTTTGGCCTCTTTTTATTTATTTATTTATTTATTTATTTATTTATTTAGAACGGTCTCATGGACCTAATCCCCACTTTTTTGAGGACTCATTAGTCTCCACCATTCTTTCCCCACTGGGACAATGCTCTAATAATGATGATCATCACACTTTTATTTACTTACAACTCAATATTACAACTCGATACTAGAACAAAAATATGACTCTATATGAATGCCTCTGGCGGTGTACCAGGATGTGCAATGATGCTAGCGTAACATGTATAGAAATGATGAACGGTGGCTGAGCCACAAATACTATGTCAGCTATATGATCATGCAAAGCAATATAACAATGACGATGTGTGTCACAAAAATGGAACGGTGGAAGTTGCATGGCAATATATCTCAGAATGGCTATGGAAATGCCATGATAGGTAGGTATGGTGGCTGTTTTGAGGAAGATATAAGGAGGCTTATGTGTGATAGAGTGTATCATATCATGGGGTTTGGATGGACCGGCGAAGTTTGCACCAACTCTCGATGTGAGAAAGGGCAATGCACGGTACCAAAGAGGCTACCAAATTGCGGAAAGGTGAGAGTGCGTATAATCCATGGACTCACATTAGTCATAAAGAACTCACATACTTATTGCGAAAGTTTATTAGCCCTCGAAGCAAAGTACTACTATGCATGCCCCTAGGGGGATAGATTGGTAGGAAAAATCCATCGCTCATCCCCGACCGCCACTCATAAGGTAGACAATCAAGAATAAATCATGCTCCAACTTCTTAGCATAACGACAGATCATACGTGCATGCTTCGGGAATCACAAACGTTAACACCAATATTCTTACTAAACCACAATTATCTACTAGCACCTTCCACATATTATCATCTTAATATCGCAAAACTATTGCAAGGAATCAAACTTATCATATTCAGTGATCTACATGAAAGTTTTTATTATATCCCTCTTGAATACCTATCATATCAGGACCAAATTCATAACCCGTGAATATTACCATTGCTATTCATTAGACTCTCAAAAAGATATAAGTCAAGCATGAGAGTGCAACTATTTCTTTAAAATATAACCACCGCCGTGCTCTAACAGATATAAGTGAAGCACTAGAGCAACTGCCTAGCTCAAAACATATAAGTGAAGCACATAGAGTATTCTAACAAATCTCGAATAAGGTGTGTCCCTCTCAAAAAGGTGTGTTCAGCAAAGATGATTGTGACAAACTAAAAAGCAAACAAACTATATCACAAGACGCTACAAGTAAAACACATATCATGTGATGAATAAAAATATAGCTCCAAGTGAGTTACCGATAGATTGTAGACGAAAGATGGGATGCCTTCCGGGGCATCCCCAAGCTTAGACGCTTGAGTCTTCCTTGAATATTACCTTGGGGTGCCTTGGGCATCCCCCAAGCTTAGGCTCTTGCCGCTCCTTATTCCTTTATCCATCATAGTCTCACCCAGAACTTGAAAACTTCAGCACACAAAACTCAACAGAAACCTCGTGAGATCTGTTAGTATAACAAACAAATCTTAAACTTTAGGTACTGTTGTAAATTGATTCATATTTAATATTGGCATAATGCTACTGTACTCCAACTTCTCCATGACTCATACCCCCCGATACGATCCATAGATTCATCAAAATAAGCAAACTATGCAACAAAAACAGAATCTGTCTAAAACAGAACAGTCTGTAAAGATCTATTTAAAATCCATACATATGTAACCCCAAAACTTCTGAAAAATTAGGACAACATAAACAATTCATAGGCCAATACTTTGTAAAAATTTCAGATTTTTCTGATGCTCCAGTACAGAATTAAAATTACAGCACTGGACGCAAAACTTTCTGTTTTCCAAACAACATCAATTATACTATCATCAACATCATCCCAAAGGCATTAATTGGCACAAAAACTAATTAAAAGCTAAAAACACAATCATAACAGAGGCTATAATTGTGTAAACACACAAGAACATAAATAAAAACAAAAAATTATTTTATTCATTGGGTTGCCTCCCAACAAGCGCTATTGTTTAATGCCCCTAGCTAGGTATAATGCATAGTTTCAAGTGTTCTCATCCTTCAAGTTAATTCCATAAGTGGCCCTCATAATAGATTCATAAGGTGCTTTAATTCTCTTTCTAGGTAAGTGTTCCATCCCTTTATTTAATGGAAATTGAAATCTTATATTACCTTCTTTCATATCAATAATGGCACCTATTGTTCGTAGAAAAGGCCTACCAAGTGTTATGGGGCAAGAAGGATTGCATTCAATATCAAGAACAATCAAGTCCACGGGCACATAATTTCTATTTGCAAGAATAAACACATCATTTATTCTACCCAATGTCTTTTTAATAGTGGAATCCGCAAGATGCAAATTAAGGAAACAAGGATCCATATCGGTGAGACCTAGCACATCACACAAAGACTTTGGTATAGTGGAAACGCTAGCACCAAGATCACAAAGGGTATTACATTCATAATCTTTAATTTTTACTTTAATAGTAGGTTCCCAATCATCTTGTAATTTTCTAGGAATTGAAACTTTCAACTCAAGTTTTTCCTCATGCGCTTTCATCATGGCTTCTACAATATATTTAGTGAAAGCTTTATTTTGTTCATATGCATTTGGTGAATTAATCATGGATTGCAACAAGGAAATACACTCAATTAAAGAATAACTATCATAATTAAAGTCCTTGTAATTCAAAGTAGTGGGTGCATTACTATTTAAAGTTTTGACCTCTCCAAACCCACTTTTTTCATTTTTTTTTTCATTAAGATTATCACCCTCCAAGCAATTGGGACTCCTTCTATCTAAAGTTGACTCTTCTTCAGTCCCTTTTTCATAAAGCTTTACGTTACTAAATAATGATTCAATACGAGTGACACCAATCATTTTAATATCTTCATCATTACTACGATAGAAACCGGGTGGAATCGCTTTTTCTAGGAATTCTCGCTTAGCTCTCAACCTAGCGGTCCTTTCTTTACTTTCATTAATGAAGACATAGATAGATTTAATAGACTCATTTATATCATGCTTGGGTGGCAAAATTTTAGTTTTGAGATTTTCCACATCATGAGCAATTCTATCCATGTTCCTAGCCAATTCATCAACTCTATTCAATTTTTCTTCTATCATAGCATTGAAATTCTTTTACGAATTAATAAATTATTTAATATTACTTTCAAGATCAGAGGGCATCCTATTATTATTATTATATGAATTACCATAGGGATTGCCATAATTATTAGAGGAATTTTCAGGAAACGGTCTAGGATTGAAATTACCCCTATAAGCATTGTTGTTGAAATTATTTCTAGAGACAAAATTCACATCAATAGCATCATTATTTTGCTCAATCAAAGTAGACAATGTCACATCATTAGGATCAATTTGAGCATTTTTACTAGCAACCAATTTCATAAGAGCATCCATCTTATCACTCAAAGTATTAATTTCTTCGACAGAATTTACCTTCTTACCAGTTGGAGTTCGTTCAGTGTGCCATTGAGAATAATTTTTCATGATATTGTCAAGAAGTTTTGTAGCTTCTCCCAATGTAATTTCCATAAAAGTACCACCTGCGGCAGAATCTAGCAAATTTTTAGAAACAAAGTTTAGTCCCACATAAAAAAATTGTATGATCATCCATAGATTTAAGCCATGAGTTGGGCAAGTTCTTATCATTAATTTCATTCTCTCCCAAGATTGTGCAACATGTTCATGCTCAAGTTTCTTAAAATTCATAATTTGATTTCTTAAAGAAATAATCTTAGCAGGAGGAAAATACTTGGTAATAAAAGCATCCTTACACTTATCCCAAGAATCAATACTATTTCTAGGCAAGGATGAAAACCATGTTTTAGCACGATCTCGTAATGAGAACGGAAATAATTTTAATTTGACAATATCATTATCCACATCTTTTTTCTGTTGCATATCACAAAGCTCAACGAAAGTATTTAGATGGGAAGTAGCATCTTTATTAGGACTACCAGAAAATTATTCTTTCATAACAAGATTAAGCAAGGCAGCATTAATGTCACATGACTCCGCACTAGTGGCGGGAGGAGCAATAGGAGTACTAATAAAACCATTATTATTAGTACTGGAAAAGTCACACAATTTTGTATTTTTTTGAGACATCGCGACGAAGCAAGCAAACTAGCAAACAAGCAAATAAAAATATTTTTGTGTTTTTGTAAAAAAAAAAATAGAAGTGGGGGAGATGAAAAATAGAGGCAAATGCAAATAAAAGGCAAATAAAATAAATGCAAGTGGATGATAGTTTGTGCGAAGGTACTTGGTAATTTTGATGATGTCTCCCCGGCAACGGCACCAGAAATTCTTCCTGCTACTTGTAGACTGCGTTGGTATTTCCCCGAAGAGGAGAGGATGATGCAGTATAGTAGAGATAAGTATTTCCCTCAGTTAAGAACCAAGGTTATCAATCCAGTAGGAGAACCAAGCAAAATCCCGTTAAGCGCACCTGCACACACAAGAGCAAACACTTGCACCCAACGCAAATAAGAGGGTTGTCAATCCTCTTAGCGGTTATTTGCCTACCCCCCCTGGGCGCGCCCTCCAGGCTTGTCGCCTCCTCGTGGCTCTTCTGGTCTTCTCCCGAAGCTTTGTGGGTCTCTTCTGGTCCAGAAAAAATTAATTCAAAGTTTTTTTCTCGTTTGGACTCTTTTTGATAATGATTTTCTAAAAAGGAAAAAACAAGCAGAAAACAGCAACTGGCACTGGGCACTGGGTTAATAGGTTAGTCCCAAAAAATGATATATAATGGCATATAATTGCATATAAAACATCCAAGATTGATACTATAATAGCATGGAACAATAAAAAATTATAGATACGTTGGAGACGTATCACACCACTTCATGCATTGTCAAGGAGAAAGTTTCATGAGCTTCATATGTTTCATACTAGTGAGGAACTTACACTATAGAACTTGGCTTGTATATTCCGATGACGAGCTTCCTCAAAAGCTCAAGGTCTTCATGAGCATGCAAGTTGGATGCACCCCCACTTAGTCCATAGGAGAACTTTCACATATTCATAGCTCTATGTGCATCCTAGTTGCATGGCGATCCCTACTCCTTGCGTTGACATCGATCATAAGGCCTTCTCCATTGCCTAGTGGTCAGTTGCATTGATGCAAGACTTTCTTTGTTTTTGACTTCTCAAAACCCCAACCATTTTCTATCTTTCCCTTAAGTGCAAGGCATAGGCTTGCGCTCAGTACTGCATAGGAAGTTGAGTGGTTGAATAACGCAGACAGACGATCTTATTATTGTACCTGGTATGCCTCGGGTTGGTGTTTTTTAAGCGATCACTAATGCTTGATTTCTTTTGTCTATGATTGTCATTGCTATGTTCCTAACATAATATTAACCTTCTTTCTAAACCTTTGGCAATGGGAATTTGGGCTCCACAAAAATATTTTCCTATTTCTTGACCTCCATGGCGATGGAACTAAAAGGATAACTTGTATTACTCCCTCGCTAGTTAACTTTTGCATGCTTGCACGATGCACAAGTATATCACTTTTGGGGTTTGGTTTAATGTATGCTTTAGAGTTGGTAGCAATGAGCTTTTGGTAGTAAACCATCTTACTCGAGGACGAGCAAGGTTTAAGCGTGGGGAGGTTGATGGCTCTATATTTTACGCATTTTTAGAGCTCATTTGTTGCATGTTCTCTTTATATATCATGTCACATTGAACCAAATAGTTGTCCATTATGCATGATTACCTGTATTTACACTTTTCGCTGTGAGCATTGCACATTTAGTATTTTATTTGGTTTTTATTAGTTTTCTTTGTATTCTTGTGTCTACAGGTGTTTTGGAGCAACGTAGGGCCAAGCACGATGAAAGGACCAAGGATGGGTTCGATACGGAGTCAGCTAGGGGCCAGACTTAGCCATTTCGGAGGTCGGAAAAAGTCATTTTTACAAAGTTCTCCAAATCAAGATCTAAGACCATAAATGGATCGGTGTCATTCATATGAATCCAACGAGCCCAAGAATGTCAAATTTTGAGTTCATATGAAGAATTGGCGGCCGTTTTACCGGATAAGGACAGACTGAAAAACGACCTTTCATGCGACCGTGCGCGGTCGTTTGACGTGCAGACAGCTCCGAAAGTTGTCCTTCCAGACGGGATTCTTCACCGATTTCGTCCCCATTCGATCCCACGAGATCCTTGGCTCTTAAAGAAGAGATTGGGAGAGGATAAGGCTAATCTTGAGCCCTTGGATGAAGCCCATCAAGGGAGGAGGCTAGGAAGGCTCCATATATATCATCTACAACCCTAGCCGCCGCCACATCTCACACCATCTCATTTTGCCAAGAACACATCCATCTCCATCTCCATGGCTGCTCCATCACCACCATAGAGGAAGGGACAAGATCAAGAGGAAGAGAAGAAGGCTCCACCACCCGAGCACCGGCCTTCGGGTCGGTGCCCTCTCCACCGCGTCGGCGCCCTCATCACCACCATCTTCACCGCGCTGCCGCTGCCATCATCATCACCACCATGCCTTCTCCCTTCACTGGCACGATGCTGGCTTGTAACCTGACCCCTCACCTCTATGTGTACCATTAACTTGTTTGAGTAGGTTTATTAGTTCTTGAGGATATGGTTGAACCCTATGTGATACTTGATGTGATCCAATATCTTCTATTCATGATTCGAGTTAGTGTTCTCACGAGTGTTGAGAGGAGGCCTCGCTCGCACTATTGCCATGATAGGCCGTAGAGGAACTACTGTCGTTGTGAAGGGTTGGCGTATTGGGGTAATTCGAGGCGACAGTAAAAACCTTTGATTCCTTGCCATCACAATTGATAGGGGAGATACGGAGAACCCTTTGAGAGGCCGCGTCCACGGGGTAACCCTTAATTATCATTAGTTGTAACCCTATGGGGGAGACTATGATGGTAGCGTGCGTGGCACGAAGTCTACTTCGAGTAGAACATGTTCTGTACCCGGCTCCGCCCACTTATGCATTTGACCAGTGAATAGAGGATACAATAGTTCATATATGTGGTAGTAATTCCGGAACCCTCAAGAACGCCTTACTACTCAAGCACCGTCCTTACTAACTTGGCATCTTTTATTTACTGTTTTTACCTTCTTGTTAGTAGTTTAGTTAATTACCCTTTGGCCTAGTTTCCCTAGCAACTTATAGAGTAGACTATTTCCAAACTCCGGTTTGGGTGCGTACGTGGCTACGTGAAGTGACAACGTAGTTGCGGGGTTTTTGGTGCCTTCCTATTCGCTCCCTGTGGGATTCGGCACTTACTTATCAGGAAAGTGCTACAACAGCCCTGTGCACTTGCAGGTCATAACACGCGTTGCCTCTCTCTCCAATCTCTCCTCGTCCCATCATGTGCATATCTTCTCCCATTCCACTCCTCTGACCTCCATCTATGGCATCGCCGCCACCAAATCTCACCACACCGCTCCTCCCTGTACCTTTAGACAATAACCACTTGTAGTGACGCCAACCGCCGGCCACCGCTCGCCACGGGATGTTGCAAACAGGAGCCTAGTTGTTGCAACTACGGTCCCCTGAAGCCTCACTGTTGTATCTAAGTTGTTGCTAGCAACCGCTCGCGCGCGATGCTGCATGGAAGCACCGTCACATGGCATTTCTTCCTGGCGATTTCACCCATTCGTGTTTTTCTCGTGCTTTGCAGCAGCAACGTCCGACAACACCGACTCTCGTCTACAGCACCGGCGACCGACATGCACCAACAACAGCATTGAGCGGTTGAGCTCTGCAATATGCGCCATGTTGCAAATGAGCTTCTCATGGGAGGCCCATCTTGTTGAAATAGCAAATAGTCCAGCCCGTCTCGTCGGGGTCATGGGAGGCCCATGGTCGCCAGCCTTTGCCAGCAGGCCCAACAAGTATAGAAGGGCCAACACAAATCTTGAAGACACATCGTACGGTTGGAAAAACATTTGTAAACGAATTGAAATCGGTGTAAAATAGGAAGACTATTTGCTTACGATGGTCAACTCAGTCAGATCCGTATTTCTTTTCTCGAATATGCACAAGCATGCGTATCACATATTAAAGAGAGAGAGGTAGGGGTGGAGAGCCCCTCTACATGGGTTTGTTACAACTGCACACCCAAGTCCACCATTGCATCAACGACTCTAGCCTACTCCTCACGTCCAACCCACACCAAAAGCTCATGGAAAAAGCTCTGAAGATCACCTTTGAGCAGCCCCGCCTGCTTCCACGCCCTTCCTTCCAGCAATATCCTCCTTCCTATGTTCTGTAATGACGGGGAGGCTCCGTCAAACAAAATGTCGTTTCTGTGTTTCCACAGTTTCCATAAGACGAGGACTAAGATCGCCCTAACGTCCCTCCGCTCATCATCACCGGTGTCCCTGCTTGCGCACCACACATTGAGTGCATTATCCGGATTCGGCACCCAATCTTGCCTGCAAAGTGCCTGACAAACCATGTGCCAGACCGTCCTCACGAACACGGATCCCAAGAGTAGATGGTTGATCGTTTCATCACATTGGTTACAAAAGGGACAAGTGTCCTGGTGCGGTAGCCTCGTCTAGCGAGCCGATCAGAGGTCCAACATCTGTTCTTCATCGCCAGCCAGACAAAGAAACAACATTGTAGCGGTGCTCTGGATTGCCAAGTGAACCCCGCAGTTGGGCTAATCTCCCTTCGCACAAACCTTGTCACGTACGTTGATCTAACCGAGAACTCGCCCTTTCTTTCCCATGCCCAACGCAGCTTGTCCAGAGTGTCCGGGTCAAACTGGACAACCGCAATTCTATGCCACAGGTCGAAGTACTCACGCAGGGTGTCCTCATCCATGTTCGGATCAATGTCCAACGGCCAGCTCCCCTCGTGCAGCGCTCGCGATACCGTCATACTGGCATGCGTTTTTGGCAGCACACGTGCATAGATTTTTGGTGCCAGATCCTCAATGCGCGCACCGCCTAACCATCGGTCTTCCCAGAAGAGTGTCGTTGAGCCATCACCAAGTGCTACCGTAGCTGCCGAGCGAAAAAGTTGCATGGATTCATCAGGTACCTTTAATTTCAAACTCCTTCCATGGTCTAGACTCATTGGATCTGCTCAGCCACGGCCATCAAACTTGCATCGAGATATTGAGCCATCTCAAGTTTGGAATGCCCAAACCGCCTGCCCATTTAGGAGAACAAACAGTGTCCCAATTGGACCGCACAGTTTCCGCATTCGCTTCCTATTTTGCACACCACAGGAAACCATGTAGAATTTTGTTCACGGCTGCTATTGTTTTCGGCGGTAAGTCAGCAACAAAAAGACTCTCATGCGTGGGAGCCACCCGACAGAGCAACCGCGTCCCCTTTTCTCTAAGCCAGAAAATGTGTTAGTAGTAATACCTTTTTTGTGGCTGCATGACTAAATTGAAGCTTGACAGCCTCCATCCATGAACCAACGGCAACGGAACGGACTGAAAAGCCCTCGTCTTCTGACGTCTTCTGGCTGTTCTTTTTTGCCGCTTCTCTTTAATTTCAAGCTTATCTTCCAGAACACATCCCCATGCATGGGATGGGAGGAAAGTGTGGAAAGGATGTGAGCGGCCGCATCACATGGATAGCAAAGCCAATCTCATCGATCCCTGGCCTGGCCGGCCGCCGGAACGAGTCCGTCGACGCGTGCTTGAAAGCTTCCCTAACTGCAATGCAAGCCGACACCGATAGTTGACATCTGTTCTCCCATGTCGCTTGTTTCTCTCTCTGTTCCAGAGTGGGCGGCGGAACGCGACGTCACTCGGTTATGGCTTGCAGACAATGGAGACCACCGAATTCCGAATCCCACTCCCCATCTTCTCCGCTCGACCCCTATAAATTTCCTTCACCTCAAATCATCCCCGTTCTCTCCATGCCAATCTCACCGACACTCGCCTCGCACCGGTTCAGCGGCCGTGCGTCCCCTCTACCCACCGGATCTCGCGGCCGGCCGGGTGGAGCATCCACGTCGTGCGGGAGATCCAGCTGCTCGGGCCCATCGCCACACCCCCTTTCCTGGTGAGAAAAGGATTTGGGTCTTGTGCTCATGTTTTCTTGGTTACTGTAGTAAGTGATATGAATTTAAGACAGGAGCTAACAACAGCTTTAGTTAAGAACAAGTGCACCCATGTAATTTGCTGTAGGCTGCAGAGAGAGCGAGCGACATATACAGTTAACTGTTTCAGATTTAAGCTACATATGAAGGTAGCATCTGTTCTGCAGTCCAATAATGTGATAGGATGGAGTTCTTGATCCAACAAGTGCACACAAGAACACTGTATTTCGGTTTCAGGCTTTCAGCTTGAATACAGAGTACCAGAGTTTGGGTTTATATGGCTAATTGTGCGGCACATAGTAACACGGTCAGGTTAATAGCACCATCGCACATAGCCAAGTGAACAAATACAACATATCTGATCGCTTTGTGTTTGACTACCATAATACTTATCTAGTGCCATTTTCTGCTGCCGCAAAACTACCTTAACCCTGCTAGTATCATGTGTATATAGTCGCAGTCAAGACCGCCGTCAAACATCACATCTCCAGGTGGTACATATGATGTTGGATGAGTCAGATGAGTGTTCTGCTTGGGAAAAAAAACAGTGTTGTGATGACTTCATTTGTTGTCTGAATGTATATAGGCCAATGTTGCACCTTGCTGTTGTAATAAAGATTTTTAAATTGAGAAGAATCTTGCTATGTTTTTAAAAGCTAGTCCAACTGACATCGAAAATGCTCTGTTTCTGCATCCCTGCAAACCGAACAAGGCAGAGAGAGCAAGCGCCCGCGCCAGACAGACGACATGCTGCGGGGGTCGCTGCTGCTGCTGCTGCTGCTCGCGGCGGCTGCGGCTGCTGAACCGGCGTCGACGCTCATGGGCCATGCGGTGGACCCACCAAACACAAACCCCCCAGTGCAGCGGTGGGGGGCCACGGGTGTTAGCTTTAATCCATACTATCTATGTATCTGCATTTGTATTTTGGCTTTGCACCTAGGTTAGATGGTGATTGAGTAGTTTGCCGCGTGGATGTATCCGGGTAGGAGTTCTGTTTCACCAGAGGTGCAAGGCGTGAGTGACATAAAATCAGGATAGGTTGGCCTATGTGTAGTGATCTAAATGATCTTATATTTCTTTTACAGAGGGAGGGAGTACTTCCAAGGTTGTAAGCATGTTTGTTATAACAAGAGGATAACGTCAGGTGTGCACAGCAAACACATGTGTCCCTTTGTTCTGGAGAGAGCTACACACGACAAACACTTTTTATTCTCTCTTCTTGAGAGAGTTGTGTGAAGCAGAGAGCTAGCTGAGAGATTTGGATTCAACAATTGGCACCAGAGCAAGGGAATGAAGAAAATGAGGCCACATAACCAGTGGCGAAGTTACGTCTATTTTGTCATGTCAAGCGACATCACAAAAATGTGTTTAGTAAGCTTATCCTAGCTATGTTTAAGTGTAAAATTTATATGTATGTACAGTGTTGAGCTGTTTGACATCACTAGCTTCGATTGCTAGTGTCGCCACTGCACATAACGCTGCAGTGTTTGGAGCCAAGGTGACCAGTGACTCAACAGTGATGTCGGTGGCCACGACGACGACGATAGCAGCAACACCGGGCAAACTCCCATCGCCGACGTTGACAGAGACAAGCTACTCGGCATGGGCGATGAGGATCAAGTACCTCCTATGAGTCAACGATGCATGGGTGTCGTTGACAACGAGAACTCGTTCAAAGAGGTCAACATGATGATCATCTCCCAGTTGACTGAGGACATGACATTGTTGTGAGTTGCAGAGAAGCAAACCACATCTAATAAGGGATCGGCGCTATGCTCCATGCACGTGGACGTCCAGCGCGTCCGAGAGACATCATATGGGCATAGCCAATGTATTTTTTTCACTAAAAATGTTCAAGACCAAGGAACTGTCGTTATATTGAGGGGTATATAAATGAGCAGAGGGCATATGCTAGTTCTTCTGCTAAAGTTGATTACACATATACTCTCCGTATATCCGCATATCTATCATTAGCCACCATGTGCATAGACAAAGAAACACTAATTCGGAAAAAAATAACGAGAGATAACCATAGATACGCTATTACGAGACATGCCACTCAGCATATCTATCATTAAACCACGCAGCATCTACCAAAGCAATATAGTAGGCCAATAAGGGTAGGGAAACACTACACACTTGATTCCCTCAATGGAAATTTATTTAAAATCTGAGACTCTCCAAAACGACTGTTATAACAAAATGGAGGAAGTAGTAGAGAATATTGAGAAATCAGCATCTGTAACTATTGAGTGCGCCATAGAAAAAGAGGTTGAGGCACCTACTTCAGATGTTCCTTTTGTCCTGGCAAAACTCACTTCCGCAACAACATTTGAATGCCTCGACAGGGTGGTTCACATCATCAAAGTCAAGTCCATAGTCCTGTGGTCAACGTGTGCACAAAAGAAGATTATGCATTTTGACGTATAACTTAAAAGTAGGCAATAATCTAGGCAAGAATATTTCACTAAACAAACAAGGAACGGTAGCTTGACAAAACTATTGATGGATTTGCAGAGACACAGTTCAACATAAGGTCTAGAAGTCTAAAACATGAGATTGAACAGAATTCTGTCAGGATATTAGAAACAGTTTGGCCCATATCGGGTCCTTAGATTCACTAGTGTATGACTGATGCGGCACAATGGAACTTAAATTAATGTAAATTGGCTAACTGCATGAAGTATACCACCTACCCATGTAAGTTCTTCAAATGGCTTTATTTGCCTTGTGGTGAAAAACGCCGGCTGAACGAAACAAAAGAATAAAAAAACAATCTTCATATGTTTCAAACTTGATCAACACACAAACGCCAGTAACTAGCTGGAGTTGCATACGTACATGGTAGTAGTGGTGGTCGGGTGTCTCAATCTCAACAGGTATAACAATAAGATTGGCATCAGAACACCTGCACCATACCATGACGTACCAAGTCAACAAATTCTCAAGAATAAAACATTCCAAGTCAATCAGTCGAAATTCAAATTATTAATTCAGCATACTATGGAAGCAGCATTTTTTTTTGTTTCTCTTTACCTCTGTGTTCAAATCTTGTGTTAGGAAGTGCTATTAGATAGCTTCAAACTAGAGTAGCATCATTTGCACATCGTAATCAAAGTATTCAGATAAGGAATAATACAAGCATATTCAAATTACACACATGCACAAATTAAGATAGTGTTAACTTCTAAAAGTACATAGAACCAGGGTTTAACTTTCAGCTCAAATGTAGCCACTCATCAGTTACATTTTAGTCAAATTTGTTTGCGATTTTTGTGACGGTGCTGGTGGTTGTGGGGGGGGGGGGGGGGGGGGGGGTAATCATAAAGGAATACTACTTACCTATGGTTTATGAACCTTGCCACGTTCCCATAAAAGGTGCCATCCAGACAGAGAGCATGGTCGTCCTCCAGAACATCTTCAGTGACCTAGTCAGCATCAAGCAACGTAGGGTAGGTATGCTTACCTTTCGACGCCATTTGATTGTTTCGCTCATACAGCTCATTGTTCGTTAATATTTCACCAACATACTCACAAATAAATGCGCCCCGAGGAAGTTCCTCAGCAGCCCGCAGTCCCCATCCTTTTTCTCTGGGGGTTAAGAAAACCTGAAACGACACACATTACGAATGAATATAAGAAAACATGCATGATGTGCAGAGGACATGAGTATACACAGGATGCTCAACATTTCCACATTAATCAAAGGAAAAATTGGATCCTAAATTCAGTCACCATTGCCGTATTAATTGAAGTTGAAATAGAAAGAAACAGGTTCAACATTGCCACATTAATCAAAGGAAAAATAGAAGGATCTATACAGCTTGCCTGGAAGGTGCTGATTAATCATGCATACATTAAACCGCTTGAAGTCATATAAGAAATAGTGAAATACGACTATATTTTTAATTATATGCATTAGATCTATATAATAAACAGAATTCTATTTTTTACGTATGCATATGGAGCTGCCAATTACACAGGGAATTCAGTTAGTTCTGTAATACTCCCTCCTTGCCAAATTATAGTGCATATAAGTTTGTCCTAAGTCAAACTTTGTAAACTTTGACCAACTGCATGGAAAAAATTATCAACCTCTACAATACAAAATCAATGCCATTCATCATGAAATATATTTTCATATGGTATACATTTTCTATTGTAGATGCTCATATATTTTTTCTATAAACTTGGTCAAAATCTACAAAGTTTGACTTCAGAAAAAACGTATGTGCACTTTAATTTGGCAAGGAGGGAACATTTGCCAACTGGCACTGATTAATCAAAGCTTTATCTTTGGTGCAATAGGGCCATACCAAGAGCTTAGATGGGTACAGACGACTTACTTGTAGATGCCGAGTAATACCCCGCTGCACCACACGATTTCCACAATTTCTGGCGCAGCCACATTTACTCCAGCATTCCTTAATAAATTTCCTTATAGGGTGCCCTTTACAAGGATTCACCTTGGCGTTTGGTGACTCGGAATTTACGATCTTCACTCGTTCCCTTGAACAAATTTTGCAGTAGAATTTTGGAAGCACGGAGACACAAGAATCGATAAATTCTTCCTTAAGCAGGCCGTCTCTTGTATAAGCAAAGTCGCCTCCAGTTTCTGCTGCGCATGCACAAGGAATTGGTTCTGCTAGACAATCTCCAAAGCAGTCTGAGCAGCAATTTTCATCTCCTATTCTAGCAAGCGAAAGATTGACATATGCATTCTGGAATGTGATATTGCGTGGTATGTAGTGAAAGGGAGGAGGAAGAATCCCATTGCCACCTTCATCAATTATGGGAATACTCACATGTTCTCCACCTTTTGTTATGTCATTGACATCATGAGCTGGTCCCTTGGGCTTGGCAATAATCTGCATATTATGGGAACTGCTCTGTTCTCCAGCAATAGCACTAGAAGGGCAAATACCACCATGGATCATGCGATTATTAGATGGCATACGCGAGGAACCAGCTTGATTTGGCACTGAAGGCTTGGATAGAAAGTCCATGGCAGGAACTATTTGTAGCATTCCACTTTCTCTTGGATCCAATTCAATGATACACTGGTTGTGTGCATCCTTGTATGCTGGAGGATTTTGAAAGGAAAAATACATAAATTAAGTAGTTAGAAGTTATTAGAGATTAAGATCCTAGGTTAACAAGGCAACGAAAACAATATTAATAGGGCAGCCACAACAAGATGATGCAATCTTTTAAGTTAAAACAGGACCTCTGGAGCAATTGCAGTAAACATATTGGTATCACTAAAATAGTTATGACATTGTTTTTATAAATTTAAAATTCACAACAGTACAGCTCCTATGTCAGTATGCCAAAGGTAGGCTTATAGGCTTGCACACAAAGGTAGTAGACAAACTGGTAAACAGTGCACACCAAGAATAGTGATGCATTGAGAAAATAGCACTGAAATTAACAAGAGTTTCTACCATTCATGAAACTTATATGATGTATTCCCAAGAAGTCATAACTGACGTTTTAGTTGTTTTTTTTTAAACACAACAGGATGTGTGTCATATTTGGATGTTAAGGAGTGCACTGAAATGGTGCAAGTAAAAACAGAGCCCAAAAACAAAGAACAGGAAACGGTAAAACAGGATGTTTATTATGAAACTAACTTTACAGAAGGACTAAAAACAAAGAGCAAATTAAAAAGCAATAAAACCAAGGCAAGATCTAAGCTAAAAACGGCCAGGAGGCCTGGAGTGCACTGACAAAGTGCCTCAGCTCCAGCAACCACCTGCCACAGCTCTGCTTCATCAAAGGTGGACTTGATCGACTCCTGGAACCTCAGAATCACAACATCAAACACAGTCATTGCATAGCCACCAAATTTCCCACAACGTCATGATGATGAGAGAGTGTGCCACTTTTAAGTCTATGAGTTATAAATTTTATTACCACTAATTTCTACCACACTACAAACTATATTATGAAATAAATTGATGGCGCATTTACTAATCATTTTTAGGATGAAAAATTGGTAACCATGACAATTACTAATAGTGAAAGTTTTTCATTCCACAAACAGCCTATATTTGGAAAGCATAAGAAGACTATCAAACTCAAGGCATCGAGATAACAATATTTATTTTGTATATGTATAAGTATAACAGAAATGCAAATAAAATGTTTTTGCTCAGCAAGTAAATCAATAGAAAGTGTGAGACATATTTGCTAAAACAGAAATTACCTCTCTGATGGCTGGAATCTTGAACTAGTGGGCACATAACTGCCAGTGGGGTCTCGAAAGTAGGAAGCTCTTGACCTTGGAGTGATAAAACTGAACTATCTTCATCTGTCAATGTATCCTTGAGAACATTGATTTCCATGTTTATTTCTTCAATCGGCAGTTGCGAAGAAGACAACTGCAATGTGTTCCCAGTGGCACAAACAGTTTGAGGGCACAACTTGCCTGCTTCTTGCTGCAGTGGAGCTTTAGCCAACTCTGTCTTCTCATTGACACGCACCTTGGATGTAGGTTTTCGAGAATGATGTTTTATCTTAAGCTTCTTTTTACAGTGATCCGAATCAAGATTCTTCCTCTTGTTATCTTGCCTTTGCTGTTCTTCCTGTACCAAAAGTGGTAGAGTAGGGAGTTATAAGAGAAATGTTGCCCCTCAATATATTACATTCTGGCTAAATGATCAAAACAAAGTAAACTGTACTTTGGGATCTGGCTCGTCGAATATGGCATCGGTTAGAACCCGAAAGTCATCAGCTTCTATAAACTCCCAGTTGTGATCATACAACTCTAGTAGATTCGTCAACACTGATGAAACAGTTTCTCTCTCAATTCCAATAGCACCCAGATATGTGACAGCAGAATCAAATCTTTCCTTGCAAACCTTTGAAGATGCCATCCTGCATACAATGGAAGAAATCAACATGGCACATCATGCAGAAAGTGACACCCTCGAAGAACGAAGTGATAAAAAGCATAAATACACAGAAAAAAAAAGTTAAGATAGCTATAACATCTATGAAGAAGAAAGTAATAGGGTTAGTGTATTAGTTATACCATACAGATAAGTGAATGGAAATTTGGCTGCGGGGGGGGGGGGGGGGGGGGGGGGGGGGAGCAATGGGGTTAGGGTATTAGTTATAAGCAACTGACTGAACCTTGGACTGGGGTTGCTTTTATTTTTATTTTAAGTCTTTTCTCAAACACCTGTGTCACTGTCGTTATTGTTATTGACACCTTGATGTACCCTAGTTACTACTTTAAATCTCCTAACTCCAAAATTAAGGGAAAATAAACATAATTAGTAAATACCCTCTTGTAAAGAATGAACACTTTTAGAACTATCCCAAAAACTCAGCAATAAATGAAGATAAAAAAACAAACACATGATATTCATGTTATCACATATTTCCCCTTACGAAATTGTGCATCCGCAGATTGAATAATTGTATGGACAGTATTCTTATGCTTATTCTCATATTTTAGCTTCGTTATGCCAACTAATCTACTTAAAGTCAGGTATACCTCGCAAGTTCTTGAAAAGGAGGAAAACAAGCAATACCGAAACTACCCTCATTTTTATTAGAACAAATATTCCTAATAACTTTGTGTAAAAAACAAGTCGATAAGAAGTATTTGTCCTAGGAAAGTAACAAATATATAGGAAATTAGAAAATTGAGTGATAAAGAAAAGGTGTTCCCAATACTGGCTAGGGGATACTCATGAAAGAAATGCAACCCACTAGAGCACTGAGCGATACAAAAAATGGTGAAGACCTGCCAAAACAACTAGAATTTCTATCTATCACTACGACCAAATTTCAGATCTAAATTTAATCTGCATATGAAGATACAAATACAACAGTGAATAGTAACTTCGCCTTTTCTGTTTTTCCTTATAATTCTCAGAGCAGGATACTTGCCTCTTTTTTCCGTTTAGAATTCAAATTTTGTTATATGACAGATTTAGTGTGCCAACTGGAACTTCTCTGAAAATTTACAGGCCATCTGCACAGTTTCCTTAATGAGATGCAGAGCATCAAAAGCTGGGACTGTACCGGATACTGACTTGTTAACACCCAATGCAGCATGCACGCAAATCCAATTCCTAACATGCAATGGCAAAGCAAATAATCTGATGCAAATCAACATGCATTTTGGGCCGATAGCACTAATTGTATGCCCCTGAACTTGGGATCATTTTGTGTGTACTAGTGTAGTAGAGGCTCGGTGAGAACCTGAAATGATGATTTCAAATTTGAACAAATTAAACAACATGGACACAGAAGGCATCTCACCTGCCACACAAAATTATCCAAATTCCATGTACACATTGAGAACAAAAAAGATGAATCGTATTGTGAATAGTAACGCAGACCTACTATTTGCACTAAATTTAAATTTGTTAACAAACAAGTGGCAGGGTTTGCCTTGTTTGTTTCACAGTGTAGCAACCAAATCTAAAAGCAGAGCATCCAGTCGTATTATCATCACCACACAAACCGTCGAACCACATAAGCAAAGGACCCTCAGCACAAACTGAACGAGAAAAAAAATCATCAAGTAAAACCCACGTTCGCACCGCCACAGAGACAACACGCGCAAACCTCTTCGGTACAGAACCAGCGCGAGGAATTCGAAGCGGAGATGGGGATCTGCACAACCGAGCCTCGTCTCGAGGTTACCCAGCGGCGAAGCGCCTCCAAACTCTGAACTAAGAGAGGGCGTCAGAATCCGCAGAAAAGTAAAACAAGGCAAAAACCCCATTCTGCAAAACAAGCGCGCACGCACCTCCTACACCAACCGCCCAAGGAGACGAAGCCGATGCACGGGGAAGCGCCCGAGGCCTCCGCGGAAGACGGAGGCGCGGTCGCCGCCGGCCGAGAGATTGGGGTTTTGGAGCGGCGTTACCGGCGTTGGGGTTTTTGAGAAGGAGAAGAGGCTGGTTGGTGGGAGCAGCAAAACAGAGCGTGGAAGTCCAGGCGACGAGAACAGGGAAGACGGGAAGAAGCGAGCGGTCTGGCCCTCCGCAGGGTTTTTTATTATTTTACTAGCACATATGCCCGTGCGTTGCAACGGGAGAAAAATTACTACAAAAGACAGTTGGTTATGTCACTGAAACATACCACATTTATTTTATTATTTGTCCATACCACATCGTAAACAGAATTAGGCATGACCAAACATAAACATATTCAAATAAATAAGTGGCATATCCTATAAACATGTAATTCGTAAAAATTCCCGATCAACTAAAAACATGAGAAAAGAGTCACGAGCCCAGCCTGATTGGTCTGCTACGTTAGCATCTACACAGTAGACCAGGGATCGAATCCCAGCGTCCATCGTTTTTTTCTCTGTTTTTAATTCAAACACACGCACACACAGGGCATGGGCCAGATCTAAAAACGAAACGTTTTTTTCCTCGTTCGCAAAACATTTTTTTCCCACTTACGGGTGGCATTGGTGGGTAATTCTCGCCAACTTCAAGGGTAATTTGGATGACGGTGAACCCGACGGAAGCAATCCGTGCTTTATTAGTAAGTATATAGATATAGATTAGAGTGGTCTCCCGCGCCGAGGATAAGGAGAGCCGCATGGCGGTGAACCAGCTCGAGGCCGAGCGCATCGACAAGGCCTATATGGTTGAGCTCATCGCAAAGAATTTGTGGCTCTTTGTTGAGAACCAAGCGTGATTCGAATCCAAGGAGGATGACGTGAATTGGGACAAGATCTCCTCTGGGCCCTCTGACGAGGAGGAGGAGGAGGAGGAGGAGTCAATCGGGCCTAGCAACAACAACGATGATGTCGGCCCCTCCAGACTCCATTGTGTGTGTGTGTGTGTGAGAGAGAGAGAGGGGGGGGGGGTGATCCCTATCTCCTCCGACTCTAACGACTTTGACGCATCCTGCATCCGTGGTGGTGATAACAAGTAGTTTAAATTTGTTTAATTATGTTATCTAGTGATAAATCATCTAATTACGTTGTATGATGTGCTACCGTTGTTTAATTATGTAACCGGGTAATTTAAATTTGTGTTTCAAATGAATATATTGTGCAGATTGTTTTTTAGAGAGTTAAGTTTTAGGAGTTCAGCTAGGAACCGATTTCTTGAACTCCTCAAATTGAAGGAGTTAAGGTTTGAGGAGGATTTTGAGGGGCTAAATTTCACGGATTTAGTTAGAGATGCCCTTACTAACGAAAGTCTATTTTTTAGGGCGCTTGCATCCATTCTTTTCTCTGATAGTCACAAACATAAAAAAATGAATCACAAACTAAATTGCTTAAATGAACAAGTGGAGGAGTCATATACCAATGAGTAATCTCTCAAAAAGAACTGAGAAATAATACAATGAATAAGGGGATCGAAATGGGGCAGCAAAGCACATTTCTTTTTTTGGAAAAAATGTGAAGTGAAGTATTATTTTTTGGGTCACGGGGATTGGCATGATAGGGAATACTAAAGAAAATCTATTTATTTAGGGCACGTTGTTGCGTTCGTTCTATTCCTCGATAGAGTTATAGATTTTTTTATAAAAATAAGAAAATATGAATCACAAAGTAAAGTTGTTTAAACTAATTCATATGCTGAACATAATTGAAAAGCCAATATACTAGTATAGTTCTATATGTCCCTTATTTGATTCCATATGCCCGCACTCAATGTGAATCAACGGATGAAACAACATGTTTTTTTATTAAAAAAATTGCGCATAAGGCACACCAGATTTGGTTTTGTATGGTGATCCAACTTCAATGACGCTTTGGTGAATCTGAAAATTTCAATATAGTGTTGGTATCAAACTTAAGCGGCGGGTTCTCCTTTTCATTTTTTATAAGTTCCTTTCTGGTTTTCCAATTGTTATATTGTGCGTAATTATGTGTTTATTAATTGAAATTATTTGACTTGTAATCAAGCGAACATAAGGTCTTGTATCAGAAAAAAATAGAGCCGATGTTGCTACTTTGAAGTGCCCATAACCAAGATATGATCAAAATAGTAAACTCAATTAATATGTCATGCATTGCTACGGGAATTGGTTGCAGTATATATTAATGATATTATACTATATGGAACCCTGTTCAAGAATTCGTCTGATTAAGCAGTTAACTTGCCGATTAATCCCTACTTGTAGGGTCACCGAATAGACGATAAATTGATAAATCGGCCGATTAATTGATTAAATGGCCGATTAACTTGCCGATTAGCCTATTAATACCTTACTCGTCAGCCAACCGAGCAGCTACCAGTTAATGACTTCCTCAACAATGATATGGAATACGAATGTTTGATATAACATGATAACTAAAACTATAAATGTATGTGATCTGTCAATGACTGTAAAAAATTAGGGTTAATTAGATAAATGCCACTCCAATTCTGGCGATTCAGAAGTGCCATTTTTCGGAGTTTGTAAATTGCAGTGGCATTTTTCTGAATCGCCAGAATTGGAGTGGCATTTATCTAATTAACCCAAAAAAATATTGTATTTTGAGATGATCATTTTTTCACGATTGTATGTTGATGCGGCATGTTTGCATACTGAGAGAAATAAGTTAGTGTAGATCATCTATTTAGCTATACATAGAATTAGCCATAAAATACACACATTCTACTACTATGAGTACAACCTTGAGCACAATAACATACCTCAGTACAAAAAAATCCTATATAAGTAGTTGATCCCCACTAATTCTATTTATCTTAACATGCACACATAGCACCCCGTTCACCTAACCCCACCGCTTCTATTTCTCTTTACATGCATATGAAATACTACTTAGAATATTTCTCTCACACATGTGGACATCCCACTTCATAAACCATGCTACTTTTCAACATGCACAAGAAATACTACTTATATTTTATAAATATTTTACAACTATACAAGTCAAATACAATAAATCATATGCATTTTTAGTCTGCATTTGCATATTCAAATTTTAGACAACAAATCTCATCAAAACAATATATTGCAACTGATTTCCCGCAACAACGCGCGATGAATCATCTAGGTGGACAAAATGGAAAAGGCGATGTGCAAGTGCAACTATAGTTCTACATCGCTTATTTGGTTATTGTAACACCCAGATTTCTGCTCTTGGATTTTCCTTGAATCTTAGTGGCGTATGGCTAGGAATTGGCCAAGCCTCTCCCTAGAACACCATAGCCATGGATCTCAACAGCCCTTGCCATTGAAAAGTCAAATCCCGGGGTCTTATCTCTAAAACCATAATTTCAAATACTATCAGGATTAAACCTTAATTTCATCATTAAAAAGGAACCTTCATTTACTTGGGTACAAATAATACCATGGGTAGTCTTGTATACCTATGAAGGTCGGATATGCAAAACTATTGCCATAACATGGGCAATATTTTCCATTTAAAAATAATTCTTTTTCTTAATTTCTGGAGATATTAAATCATTAAAAATATCCCAACACCTCCAAAAACCCTAAATAAATTTGGTGGCATTCCTTGCATCTATTTTGATCTCTACAACAAGTATGGGCCCAATCCAAATATGGTAATTACCTTCTTTATTTGTTTATCCAATATTCCAAAAACACCACATTATCAAGAACCCCTATTTCAGTTGCTTGGATAAATTACCAAAATTTCATGGAGCTATCCCTGGGTACCTAGACACTGGATATGTATTAAAATGGGGCATCTAGTTCAAAACTTTGTGGCCATGATCAATACAAGTGAGCAAAAGGCTATTTGTCATCTTCCGAATCTTGTGAAACTTTTTCTAGGGTGCTATCAGTGACCATAATTTCAGAAGATGAGATCCAAGATAAGTTTTCTTAAGCAGTAGCAGAATATACAAAGAATGAGTGCAATTGATATGGGCAATCTTTGTTGTCGCAAAAGTGCTTCCATGTCTTATCTCACTTCCCAATCTTCATATGGAATGAAGAGACATGCACACCACCAATTTAACAAGTTTTTTTTTGCACATTTCGAGAATAGTGACCTCACTATGACACTACATGTTTCTCTGCGTGGTGACTCCATCGGTGGCATGCAGAAACAGTGACCACCATTATCACTGTTGGTCCCCTACCTCGGCACAACTCCATCCGCGTATGTAAGCCTAACCTAGCAATCCCCTAGCTCCCCTGTCCCCCCCCCCACAGCCTCCCACGCCTTGCTCTGCTCCTCCCTCTCGCCATGAACACAAATAGTTAGCTCTGCCCGGGCCTCTCCATCGTGCCTTGTCGCTCGGCCGATGAAATGTCAGTACTCCCTTTGATCGATATTACTTGTCGCTCAAACAGATGTATCCGTTTGAGTGCTAGATACATCCGTTTGAGAGACAGGTAATATGGATTGGAGGGCAAATAGCACTGACGGCCCAAAACATATCATCGCTGACGTGCTTTTGGCATATTAGTGTCTCCGGGCCAGTGATGATTTCAACATCATAGACAAGCTAGCCGGTTAGTCAGTGATAACTTTTAATCACAGATTGTCGGCTGGTCAATGATAATGTTCATATCAGCCTGCATTATCCCTTTCATGGTTGGGCTTTATTTATGTTTATACCAGCCAGGCAAATAAAATTGATAGAAACACACAAACAGAATACACATGCATACATCATTCATTTGCACAAGTAAGTTACTTTTGACAAAACAATACACATCTACATTTACACACTTCATAGCCAACATATACATGGAACATATTTACTTCTAAGACCTTACAAAGATAAGTCAGTCGTGATGTCTTTGAATGTTTTATGTTAAAGTAGTCTACCTGCCAAGACACTTAAACAAACTAGAGAAAGGACATAGGTATAAATCGAAATATTCATTAACGACTTATCATCTTTGAGTAGTCTACCGGCGCGCCTCTTAGTGAACTACAGGTCGCACAATAGGAAGAAGATGGCGAGAATAATTATCTCACCACTCTATGTCAAACTTTCTGATCCAATGACCAGCAGGACAAGTCTTGATGAAACCCATTGGTGCTTAAACCAATAGGTAAATTTGTAGCGTCACTCATCATCTTCTTTTGTGTAGTGCAACCAACCTATAACTCTGCATAGAACAAAAATTGGCAAGACAATCAACGTAAGATATTCATCGATTTATTAAATGCATGTAGTTAATAATAATATAACCAAGTCCAATTTGTTGCAAATGCAACAGTTGGGATGTGGGAAAATGCCACCAATAGATGGCATGGTTTATTTCATACCCACTAGTGGTCTTCTTTTGTGGAGACATTCACCACATAATCTATTGCTGACTAACCTCCGGTTCATTTTGTGCAGTGCAACTAAAACTGATCTACATATGAAGAACATGGTTAACTTATTTGAAATCGAATGCAAGCAAACTTTAAGAAACGAGCAGTTAGTTAACCTTATACTCGACTAGGCACTGGTGTGATTTAGAACTGACAACACTCTCAGAATATGTCCAGATCATGTTCACATTTTTCGTTGTATCGTCCTTCCAACTGCTCTTGAAAAAACAAATACTTTTTAGTGTGGTACTAAAATGGATATATGTTTAAAAATAATAGTCGTTATGTAGTTTCCAACTAATATAGAGGTACATAGAACATACAAACCTCGAATAACATAATGAACCTTATTTTCCACATCATAGGCATAACCGCTTTGTCTAGCACGAGTTAAAGAATTTCAGTTATTCTCAACACATAGTATCCAAAGCTAGGCATGCCTTAGTTATGTGCAAAGGTTAAGAATTTAATCATTCGTATAGTGTGTAGTGGATAGTGCAAGACCACTATAATAGTTTCACTAAACTATAAATTATTAACATATTTCTATAGGCAATAGCTAATTCTACAAAATTCCCTATGAATACATCATCTAACCTACAAAATAACACCGACGCGAAGGCTGGTCTCATAGAAAAGCCTAAAATTGTTATAGTGTTACAAGGTACATAGATCACCATTGTGATCGCCGCCATGACCAAAGACCAAGGAAGCACATGTCAGGTCTACGAACACACATGATGACGTAGGAACCAGAGACGCGGCGATGCCTCGCGACCGTCGACCCGAAGCACGAGAAGAGAGCACTGCTCGGGACCGCAAGAGAGTGCTGGTCGGGACGGCGTGGGAGTGGTCGTGGTGGGGCAGTGCAGTGCGACTGCGTCAGGTGTCCGCGGGGGGTGTGAGATAAGGTGCCGGTGGCACGAATCAATAGTCGAAAACTAACCAGAGAGGGGCTCGACAACAATAGTGAGAGTTAGGAATGGGGCACTGGCAGGACATGGACTACAACAGAACACTAGCCGATGGGAAAATAGAAGCGTGTTCTTGAAATTAGAACTTGAACGGATCAAATACAACATCTTGTCAGCAATAAAAATCAGTCCTTTTGGCCATCGGAACACATGATTATTGACCGGGCATTTGTTGACACGTCTGTGATAAACATCCAGTCGAGCCCAAAATACCTCATCAATTATGCCTCCTGAGTGGCCGGTAAATGCACCCTGCTTGCACCAACCTCCTCATATCCTCTATGGAAGCCACCGAACACAACGAATCGAGCCCTAGTAACGTTCTTATCTCGCTTCGACGAGATCACCGTTGTCGGCCTCCTAAACTGTGGCAAGTCCCTTGTGTCCCCCTATTCAATTCCACATTTCGGCGTGATCCCCGTGACACAGCGGAGTTTGTGGGCACTTCATTTGCCCTGGGGGGATGGAGCGTCGACATCATCAACGACCGACGAGCTCCTTCGCGGGACCAACATCGTCGTCCCCTCAATCCTCCCCAACAAATGTGTCTCTTATCCCATCGGGTGCGCGTCGTAGTGTTAGGGTATATTTCTCCCTTAGTGGTTTTGGTGATTTATGACAATACTTTTGCGGACTAATCGTGTGCATTGAGCATTCCAGATATTCCATCATATGGCACAAGACGATTGATGCCCCTCGATCTATTAGAGTGAAGACGGTTTATTTTCCTTCGTTTCATTTTCGGTGGACTTGAGTCGTAGGAAATACCGTACTATCAAGAAGGGGTCCGCTTCGGAAAGGTTTGGGTGGAATCAACACGTACACGCTTTCATTTGCACCCTCCGTTCCTTTCCGCTTCTTTGGAGTTTCGCCTTCCGTTACTTAGGAGTGCTCGGGAGAGCTGCCAGTGGTAGTACCGCGGTTGGAAGCGGTAGTACCGCTTATAAGCGGTAGTACTGCTCCCAGTACCGCATGTACTACCGCCTCGATTCGGGACTCGATTTTTCGTGTCGGGTTCAGCGGTGGTCCCACTGGCATACTACCGCTGACCCCTTTTTGTCCCAGCTGGGCAAGCGGCAGTAGGAGCGGTAGTACCTCTTGTAAGCGGTAGTACCGCGCCTACCACCGCTCCCACTTCCGCTCGTGGCTCTGTTCTCCTAGGCCCTCCCCTGTTTCTCAGCGGTAGTAGAGCGGCAGTGGGCGAGCGGCAGTACCACGTATAGGCGGTAGTACCGCTGTCCGCAGCGGTAGTACCGCTGGTAGGGCACTCCCGCTCCTCCCCCTGTCCTGCTCAGCTGCCCTAGCGCCCAGTGCTGCAACCCCAGCAGTATTACCGCTGGGGCGAGCGGTAGTACCGCTCCGGCGGCACTACCAGCTCGAGGGCTCGCTCCTTTTGCACTGCACTTCGTGCACTACCGCCCGGGCGGTAGTACCGCTCACATGAGCGGTAGTACCGCTTGGTGCAGGCTGAAAACTGTGTAACGGTTGGTTTTGTTCCCCCACTATATAAAGGGGGTCTTCTTCCCCAAGAAGACCACCTCTTCCTTCCCCAAGCTCCATTGTTGCTCACAAGCTCATTTTCGCCCGATCTCTCTCCCTAGCCAATCAAACTTTTTGATTCTTTAGGGATTGGTTGAGAAGGCCTAGATCTACACTTCCACCAAGAGAAATTTGATTCCCCCCACTAATCCCTTGCGGATCTTGTTACTCTTGGGTGTTTGAGCACCCTAGATGGTTGAGGTCACCTCGGAGCCACATTCCATTGTGGTGAAGCTCCGTGGTGGTGTTGGGAGCCTCCAATTAAGTTGTGGAGATAGCCCCAACCTTGTTTGTAAAGTTTCGGTCGCCGCCTTCAAGGGCACCACTAGTGGAATCACGGCATCTCGCATTGTGTGAGGGCGTGAGGAGAATACGGTGGCCCTTGTGGCTTCTTGGGGAGCATTGTGCCTCCACACCGCTCCAACGGAGACGTACTTCCTCTCAAAGGGAAGGAACTTCGGGAACACATCCTCGTCTTCACCGGCTCCACTTGTGGTTACTTCTTACCTTTACTTTGTGCAAGCTTTAATTGTGTTGTTTCCTTTGCTTGCTTGCTTGTGTTGTTGTTGTTAGCATCATATAGGTTGCTCACCTAGTTGCATATCTAGACAACCTATTTGTTGCTAAACTTAATTTGTTAAGAAAAGCGAAAAATTAGTAGTTGCCTATTCACCCCCCCCCTCTAGTCAACCATATCGATCCTTTCAATTGGTACCAGAGACTCGTCTCTTTATTAAGGGTTTCACCACCCGAAGAGTATGGTTGACAACGGAGGTGGTGTTGATGAAGTACCCGAGGCCATGGAGTTGAATTCGGTCACCCGAGACGACTTAAATGAAGCTATGGCTTCACTTAAGACGTCTATGACGGCCGAAGTCAAGTCCATGCTTAAAGAACTCCTTGAGGGGTTGAAAACTTCTACCGGTCCGTTGCAAGTGGCTAATCACACCGCATCGGAGTCCGAAGCCAATTCCGGTAAGGAAGCGGCTAAAGGGACTCAAACCTCCTCCCCTCATGACAAGAATGGGACGGGAACCTTTGCCTCGGTTCCTCCTCCCCCGGTCTATGGAGGACCGGTTCCTACCCCTCATATAAACCATCTTGGTCCACCTCCTAAGCTTGTGAAGGGTGATTTCGCTAATTGGGTTTTTCGTATCAAGTCTCATTTGAATCAAAGCTCTACAAATCTTTGGAGAATCATCGAGCAAGGTTTCTACCCGCATGATCCAAACAACCTCACCCCAAGAGAGAAGGCGGACAATCAATACAATCATTCCGCCTTGTTCATCCTCCAATCCGCAGTGCCTCCCGAAGACCTAGCTCACTTGCGTCCCTTCGCTCGTGCAAAGGATTGTTGGGAGCATATTATATCTTTGTACAAGGGAAGCTCAAGCATACAACGGTCCAACTTTGAGGTGGTTCTTGATGAGGCCGATGAGTTTGTGATGAATGAAGATGAGGATCCTCGTGATCTCTACCGAAGATTGACAACTCTTTCGGTCGCTCTTCAAGATCATGGGAGCAAGGATACGGATGATAATTGGATCAAGCGCAAGTTTCTCAAGGCCATCATGCCATTCAACAAGGCCATGTCCTCCGTGATCCGTCAAAGGCTAGACTTCCACACCTTGTCTTCAAGTGAGTGTTGGATGAGTTTATTGCCATGAACATCATGAACAAGACCGCCGACAATGCACTAGCTCGTGTCCAACGGTCAAAGAGAGCCTCACCCAACCTTGCTTTGAAGGCTAAGGCTATTCCGGAAGAAGAAGAAGAGGAAGAAGAAGAGAGTTGCCCCGAAGACACCAAATATGCTTACCACGAGCACATGGCTCTTGCGTCAAGGCAATTTTGGGGAAACAAGAGAAACTCAAGGCCCAACTTCTCCAAGAACAACTCAAGTGGCTCAAAGGGCAAGCAACGAGTAAGGACTTGCTACAATTGTGGCAATGTGAGTCACTTTGTGGTGGATTGTCCGTATGAGAAGATGGAGGACAATGGTGGCAAGCTCATTCGCAAAGACAAGGCCAAGTCCTTCCCAAACAAGAACAACTTCACCAAGAAGATACCTCAAAAGGGTTTGGTGGCACAAGAAGAGTACATCTCCGATGATGATGATGATGATGATGATGATGAAGATACAAGTGGTGAAGGAATGGCAACGGCAACCGTGGCCATTGCCACCTCTTCTCCAACCAAGGTGTCTCTCTTCGGCGCCCCCAATGAGAACCTCATTGCCAAGTGCCTCATGGCCAAAAGTATCAACAAGGTAACCTCCAACATCAAAACCACTAACACTACTACTCCTTCTTTGTTGGATTGTGTGGATGATAGTGAGGTGGTAAAGGTTGATGAGAACGAGTTTGATAAGTTCTTGAGTAAGCTCAAAGGTGAGACCAAGAAGCACTTTGTTGCTCTCTTGGAACAACTTGGTGAGGCCAATGATATCATTGAGTATCATGAGGATACGATCTCCAAGTTGGAAGGGCATGGTCGTGATTATGCCGATGAGATTGCAGATCTTTCCATTGCTCTTGAGGAAGAGTGAGGTCTTCGTTTGACTCTTGAGGAGTCACACAACGTTGATCTTGCTAAATTGCAAAAAGATCTTGATCATGCTAATGTTCTTACTCGTGTGCTTAAATCTGAGAAGGTTGCACTTGGGGTTGGCCATGATAGACTCAAATAGGAGCTTGACATACTCGACAAGGCTCACAAGGTCTTGAAGGGTGTTCATACTTCCCTCAAGGAGTCTCATGATCAACTCCAAGTGAAGCTAACCAAGGAGATAACGACTTGTCCTCCTTTTGTTTTAATTGATAATGCCAATGCTACTAACCCTTGTTGTGAGCATGAGCATCTTGTGGAGGAGAATGCCAAGTTGAAAGAGCAACTTGAGAAAGGCCTTGTGACTTGCATACAAGGTGAGAAGAACCTCAATGACCTTTTGAGCAATCAAAAGGAGATTGTGGCAAAGGAAGGGCTCGGGTTTGCACCCAAGTCAAAGAAGAAGAAGAAGAACAAGACCAAGCAACCTCTCCCACTCAAAGAAGTCTTCGTAAAGGTGGGAGAGGGTGCTCATGAGAAGAAGAAGGACATGGGTATGGGTGGTAATGCCAAGAAGGGCAAGACCACCCCTTCTAACAAAGCTAGCGACTTTAATCCTTCCTATGTTTTATGTCGTGCTAGTGATGGACATGTTTATGCCAAATTTGTTGGTCCTTCTTATGAGTACATTGAATGGTCCATTTGGGTTCCTAAGACCCTTGTTACTAACATCAAAGGACCCATTCAAGAATGGGTACCTAAAACCAAGCATTGATCTCTTGTAGGAGTTTGCTTCCGGTGGAGGATCATGGTTGCTTGATAGTGGAGCAACAAATCATATGACCGGGAGCAAGCATTTGGTGGTGGACGTGCAACCAAGCCCATCTATGCCCACCCATGTTCAATTCGGTGATGCCTCAACATCTAAGGTATTGGGTCTTGGCAAGGTTGTGATTTCTCATGATTTATCAATTGAGAAAGTCATGCTTGTTGAGACCCTTGCATACAATTTACTTTCCGTTCGTCAACTCGCACTTATGGGCTTTGCCACATTCTTTGATCTTGATACCGTGGCCCTTTTGTGGAGCAAGACTCTTAAAGTAGCCTTTGTTGGGCATGTCGAGAACGGTCTCTATGTGGTTAACTTATCGGAGAGACCCACTAAGATCGCGACTTGCCTAATGGCTAAAGTTGACGTGGGGTGGCTTTGGCATCGCCGACTAGCCCATGTCAATATGAGATCTTTGCAAAGTCTCCTTGATACGTCTCCAACGTATCTATAATTTTTGATTGTTCCATGCTATTATAGTATCAATCTTGGATGTTTTTATATGCAATTATATATCATTTGTTGGGACTAACCTATTAACCCAGTGTCTAGTGCCAGTTGCTGTTTTCTGCTTGTTTTTGGCTTTTCAGAGAAACATTACCAAATAAAGTCCAAATGCCACGAAACTTTTTAGAGATTTTTTTCTGGAAAAAAGAAACCTGGGAAGCTTCGGGAGGAGGCCAGAAGCCTCACGAAGGCTTCACAAGGCACTAGGGCGCGCCCCAGGGGGGGTGCCGTGCTACCTTGTGGGGCCCACGTGACTCCGTTTGACCTAATTCCACTTCTATAAATTCACAAATATTGGGAAACCCCTAGAGAGCCAGAAGAGAAAACATTTCCGCCGCCGCAAGCCTCTGTTCTTCCGCGATCCCATCTGGAGGCCTTTTCCGGTACTCTGCCGGAGGGGGAATCGATCACGGAGGGCTTCTACATCAACCTTGCTGCCCTTCCGATGATGTGTGAGTAGTTTACCATAGATCTACGGGTCCATAGCTAGTAGCTAGATGGCTTCTTCTCTCTCTTTGATCTTCAATACAATGTTCTCCTCGATGTTCTTGGAGTTCTATCCGATGTAATCTTCTTTTGCGGTGTGTTTGTTGGGATCCGATGAATTGTGAGTTTATGATCAGATTATTCATGAGAAATATTTGAGTCTTCTCTGAACTCTTTTATGCATGATTGTTATAGCTTTGTATTTCTCTCCGATCTATCGGTTTAGTGTGGCCTACTAGATTGATTTATCTTGCAATGGGAGAGGTGCTTTGTGATGGGTTTAATCTTGCGGTGCTCAATCCCAGTGAAAGAAAGGGACATGACACGTATTTGTATTGTTGCCATTAAGGATAAAAAGATGGGGTTTATTCATATTGCTTGAATTTGCTTCTCTACATCATGTCATCTTGCTTAAGGCGTTACTCTGTTTCATACTTAATACCCTAGATGCATGCTGGATAGCGGTCGATGGGTGGAGTAATAGTAGTAGATGCAGGCAGGAGTCGGTCTACTTGTCTCAGACGTGATGCCTATATACATGATCATTGCCATGAATCCGTCATAATTATTTGCTTTTCTATCAATTGCCCAACAGTAATTTGTTTACCCACCGCATGTTTATGTGCTCAAGAGAGAAGCCTCTAGTGAAAACTATGGTCCCCGGGTGTCGGTGTAAAAACCGGTAGACCTCGGGGTAGGGGGTCCTGAGCTGTGGATCTCGGATCGGTGGTAACAGAGACGAGGGAGACGTTGTTTACCCAGGTTCATGCCCTCTCGATGGAGGTAAAACCCTACGTCCTGCTTCTATTTATATTGATAGAGATGTATCAAGTACAGAGTTGATCTACCTCAAGATCATAATATGTGTCTAACTTCTAGGGCTAGGTGAGCGATATTGCGTTGATGTCCCCTACGGGCTAAACCCTATGGCTTATATACATGCCAGGGAGGGTATCTAGGGTTACAAGGTCGGTATCTAGGAGTAAGGCGGCTGGACAAATCTTGAAGTGTACTACAAGTCTTCGGTAGAGACAGCCTCGATCACATCTCCCGTGTGCGGCCTCCGGAGTCCATCTTGATCACGTACGAGGGCACATCGGCCCAATCGATGAGACGGGCCGGCTAGGTTGGCACCCCCTAATCCAGGACACCGTCAGTAGCCCCCGAACTGGTCTTCTACGCCGAGGACGACTTTCAACAAACATCACTTCGGATCCGGAGTCCTTGGCTTGACAGACGAGTTCCACTTTACATTTCGGATTCTCTTAATGGAGTATTGACATTCGTAGTCCAACCGAGCTTGTACCCTGCCCGAAGTGGGTAGATATCTTAGCCTCGAAGGCTCGTTGTTCAGGTATGAATGGTCCACTCCGGCCTAACAACTTTATCGAAGAGGCTCATCCCATGACAGGTCGAGCAGTTACTGCCTCCCCCCATAAATCGCGGTTCGAGGCAACTTTTTACTGGCACGTCCCCTCGAGGCAGAGATCGTGCCCGTTTTCTTAGGGATATCATCTAGATTTTGTTTCCCCCCATATGCTCAACGGCATTTTTGATGGGAATAGCGAGTTTATCGGCGCAGTAAGGGGGGCTTTTGGCCTTTCACAGGCTTATAAGAGAAAAATGATGGACAGCGCAATCGACCATGCTCCCATTCTTCCCCTCTACTGCTTCGTCTAGCTCCAGCGCTCAGATCCATCCTACCCACTTTTCCCTTTAGCGAGTCCAACCTCCACCACCAGCCATGGCCGATACCCTCAAGGGGCACTGGGGCGGCTCCGTAGTGACGGCCGCGACCATCTCGGAGCTGCGCGACGCGGGGTACCTGAGCCCCGCAACCGTCGCCCGCGCTCCGGCGGCTGGCCAGCTGGTGCTTGCTCCCAACGCCGGGGAGCGGGTAGTTTTCGTCCCCCACCTTATCCGAGGCCTGGGGTTCCCGCTGCACCCTTTCGTGCACGGGGTAATGTACTATTACAGGTTGGATTTCCACCACCTGGCCCCAACTCCGTTCTCCACCTCGCTGCCTTCATCATGGTGTGCGAGGCCTTCCTCTGCTGTGAGCCGCACTTCGGCTTGTGGTTGAAGCTCTTCGGGATCAAACCGAAGTTGAGCGGCTCAGATCTCGCGGAGTGCGGGGGAGCCATGATTAGCAAGAACCAGGGGGCTACCTGGTTCAAGGGCACCTTCATCGAGAAGGTGAAGGAGTGGTAGAGGGAGTGGTTTTACATCACTGAACCTCTTGCCCCTGGTCAGACCGAGGTCCCGGCTTTCTCAGCCGGGCCTCCCAAGAAGCTCAAATCCTGGAAAGAGAAGGGCGTCGTCTGGGGGAACCCAGAAGAGGTGGAGACCCTGATCGACAAGATCTTGTGGTGATCCACCACGGGGAAGGTTGAGCTTTCTGATGTCATAAATGTCATGCTCAACCGCCGCATACTCCCTCTCCAACTTCGGGCTACCCCGATGTGGGCACCAAAGCCCGAGGACATGGACACCATCACCACCTTCTTCCGCTCCACCTTGGCCGCCATGTGGACAAAGATCATGAAGCTGGCCAAGGACAAGATCCCCAAGGAAGGGGAGGACCACGGCCTTGAGCACGGCTACGAAGCCCCCCCGGTGAGTGGTGCCTCAATCATTATTCTTTTGTCCATCGTGCCGAGGAGTAGTATGTTGCTTAAATCAGCGTGTTTGATGTTTTGCAGAAGTGTTTGGCCTGGTTACAAGGGGTGCGATGCCCGGCCCCACTACCAGAGGAGCCTAAGACTCCCCTGCTCTCGGTGCTCCTGACCGAGGAGCCGCACGTGGTGGCCCCCAAAGGGACGAAGTCCCAGAGGGGGAGGTCAAGTGCTCGGACTCGAGGGACTTCGGTCACCCGGTCCGAAGAGACCCACACCTCCGCCGCCCAAGACGGTGATGCAGAGGAGGGCGAGGAGGAGGAGGTCCCCCCCCCCCCCCGAAGGGGAAGAGGTCGGCGTTAGACGACGCCGACGTAGGCATGCCGCCGAAGGTCCCAAAGAGACCGAGGCGAACCTCGTCCGGGGTTGGCAACAAGTCATCGGGGAGAGCCGAACTCTCCGGTGACTCGGAAGAAGACCTCCTCGCGGTGGGGAGGAAGAAGCCGGCGCCCCGAGGGTAAGCCATTATCTTTACACCCCATCTTTTTTAATCTGTTAAGTCATTTTCTTGACAAGGGAAATCTTACTGAAGCAACTTTTTCTCATGCAGTCCGCCGAGGGTAATCCCCAACGGTTCCTCAAGCGGGTTGCCATCCGCCAGTGGGACTCCAGAGCCCGCCACTCCTTCCCCGACGCATGACGGGCTGGGGGAGGCGACATCCACCTTGGTCCCCGATGTCAACACGGCGGGGACCGACAAGGTGGCGACCATGGCCGAGGTTGATACCTCGGCCCAACAAGACCTGGGGAAGGAGCGCCCCGTGGTCATTGAAGAAGGGCTGGGCCTGTCATCGGCCCAGCCGGCGTCTACCTCGGCTCCGCGGCTCCAGGTGGAGGCTGCCCGCTTGGATGCATCCGAGGTCATCCCTCCGCCCCAGCCAACTGCCCAAGGACGGGCTAGCACGGGGTGGGCCGAGGAGATGGAGGACCCCTAAAGGGCTCCTCCATCAAGGAGAAGCACCGTGCCTTAATAGGCGCGGCGCTGCAAGGCTACCAGTCCGCAGGGGCCGGCCTGCATGTGGTCTTCAAGAACCTCCTAGCAGGTTTCGAGGTACGCTTTTTATCTGCGCATCCAGCCTACTTTGTTTATTCGAACTTCTTTGAGTTATGCCTTTATCCGAGGACATAAGAGTACAGCCTGCTAAACGGCTTAGTGAGTGAGTAGCCCCCGAGCCCAAAGTCGGTTTCAAGAAACCGGCATCGGGGGTCGTTTGATTGAGTAGGAGCCCGTTGAGTAGCCCCCCGGGCGCCGCTTGAGGCAGCCATCCCGGGATTTTTTAGTAATCCTAACTATTCTCTTTGTAATAAGGATCTGTTTTTGTTCCAGGTTTCGACCTCGGTTCCGGACTCCATCTCCGAGGAGATGGCGGAGATGAACTAGAAACTCAAGCAGTCTCAAGGTAAGCAAGTGCAAACTTGCCCTGTACTTTGGGTATAATGTGTTTTGTTTAAAGAAAACAACTAAGGCCGAACTGTTTCGACAACAGCAGCGTTAGATGAGCTGGAGACACTCAAGGCCGAGCTCGAAAGGGCTCGAAAGGAGGTGTGGCAGCAGGAGGCAGCTGCCGACGCGGTCGAGAAGGCCCGGGCCGCCGAGAAGGTGGCCGGGGAGAAGCACCAAGCGCGGGGGCTGGAGGTCGAAGAGACCCTGATGGGCGTGTTCGAAGCACGCGACAAGCTTCAAGAGGAGGGGCAATGAATGAAGGAGGAGCTCGAGAAGCTTCAACATGCCCACTCCAAGCTCAAGACCTTGGCCCGAGCTGACCGCGAGGTGCTCCAGCAAGTGGAGCAAATCGCCTCGGGTAAGACATTTTTGCTGCAGTGTTCGTTTGGCAGCAAAGGGTGTGTCGAGCTCACCCAATTATGGCGTTCCACAGAGGTCTTTGCGGATCTCCCGTAGAGCGCGGCGGATGCGGTGGCATACTTCGGCCAGCTGGTGGGCCACGAGGCGGAGAAGGCCTTCTGGGGGCAGTTTCCAGGGTCGCCGTCCACGCAGCTGCTGAATCATCGAGTGAAGCAGCTGGTGGAGCTGTTTCGCATGACGAGACCGGCGCTCCAGGACCTCTGCATCGCACTGTGGCCTGCCGAAGCCATGCCAAGGAGTCTCTTCGGCCTTGCGGCCCGTCTCCGAGACGCCATGCCCTGCGTGGATCGCTGGAAAAGGTCCGCGTGCTTCGAAGGGGCGCGGAGGGCGTACGCTTGCGTGAAGACGCACTTTTGCAAGGTTGATGCAGAGACATGTGCCGCGGGCCCTCCTGCCGACAAGCTGCGCACCGCCGAGCAGTTCTTCGCCGAGGTGGAGGCAGGAGCTCGGACCACAGAAGCCATGTGTCCCAAAGACATTCTGTATTTCTAGATGATACTTCGGAATGCCGGAGTGTACGATGTAAAAACTTTATCTTTCGTTGAATGAAAATGGCTTGAAATTCCATGTGTGTCGTTTTATAATTAATTATTCCTCCGATATGACTGTTAAAAATGAGAGTGGCCAGTCGTCAGCTTCAGCCCCAGTGTAGGTCATACAAAGGGTGTTCCTTAAGGCACACCGGACCCTTAGCCGACGTCTCGGTACCCGGAGGCGGTCGGTGCCTCATAGGAACTAGGCAATCGGACTATAGTGGCTTGATATCCTTCACTTAGTCAGAGGAGTTTGACTGTGGGGGCTGATGACCAGCCCCCGGTGTGGGAAGTGTTCGGCCAAGTCGGCCGATGTCTAGTCCATGACACACTTCGGCTAGGAATGAAAGCCCTTCGTTTAACACGGGTGATCTCTATCGTCACATCGCTTGACGCGGTCTACGGATGGCGGACCAGTTTGCGCATACCTAGATAGTCAGTTTTCGGCTTTCTCCACTGAGGTGCTATGCCAATTGACCTGGCAGCGCAATCGCAGTGGTTCTCCCGTTACGCCCTTAGCCGAATTTATCGGAAACATAAGGGGTACACATAGGAGCCGGGCAACCCAACTATTGACCAAAATCTAGGTTCGAAACTGATGCATATAAGGCCAAAATCCGAGACGCCGAGTACTTCGGACTTGTTATACGATTGTATCTTATTTATGGAACTTCTTCGTCCCACAGGGGCCATGCTGATAAAGAAATATGATGGAGACCTTGAAAGGGTACAGTTTCTTTATATCATAATTTCAAGCGTATACATGCCCAGCTGCGATGACAGGGGTTGAAAGAATACAATGTAAAGAGTAAGGAAGAAAGAGGAAGAAACAGGGCGGATAATTGCTGAGCGGATTTTGAAGAATCCGGGCCCCTACCTGCCACACGGCTGCGCTTCCGAGCTGTTGACCAGATCTTCACCATTGATGGTGAGGAATTTGTGAAGGTTGATGCCCTTCCGGCCCTTTATACACTTTAAGTGTTTGATTGACCGAGTTCCTTTAAAGGAGGTGGTTCCGAAGTCACTCTGTGGTTAAAACCACATAGACGTTGTCATGTTTGGCTGTTTCTTTGACAGATACTTGCCTGTGCAAGGGCTCTAAGCCACATCTTTGCTTGGTTGATCCGCGCCGACGTTTGGGTAAGTGTTCTGGCTCCTCGACGTCCCAGGGAATCTTTAGTGCGAAATTATGCACTCTGGGGACGTAGTGCCCACTCCAGAGAGGGCACACGAGGAGCCTGCATCCCTATTTCGAGTGCGGGGGTACCTGGCCGAGGTCGATTTGTGCAGCCCGGGCGCGCTTCAAAGAGCGGGCGGCGCATTTATCGCTGCGGGCTGCCTCCTCGGACGCTTGAACCTCGGCTACGAAAGCCGCGGGCTGTTCCTCTGTCCGGAGTGAACGTTCTGTGTTACCATTGACTGTGATAACGCCATTAGGTCCCGGCATTTTGAGCTTGAGGTAGGCATAATGCGGGACTGCGTTGAAGCGCGCGAAGGCTGTGCGCCCTAAGAGCGCATGGTATCCACTCCGGAAGGGTATGATATCGAAGATTAACTCCTTGCTTCTGAAGTTCTCGGGCGAACCGAAGACTACCTCTAGGGTGACCGTTCTGGTACAACGGGCTTCGACGCCTGGAATGACACCTTTAAAGGTGGTAGAGCTCGGCTTGATCTGAGATGAGTCGATGCCCATCTTCCGAACTGTGTCCTCGTAGATGAGGTTAAGGCTGCTTCCCCCATCCATCAGGACGCGTGTTAGATGATAACCATCAATAATAGGGTCCAGGACAAGCGCCGCCGATCCGCCGTGCCTGATGCTGGTCAGATGATCGTGCTTGTCGAACGTGATCGGGTAAGCCGACTATGGGTTATACTTCGGGGCGACTGGCTCCAGCGCGTATACGTCCCGAAGTACACGCTTCCTCTCCCTTTTAGGGATGTGGGTGACGTAGATCATATTGACCTCTGTTACTTCGTCAGGAAACTTCTTTTGGCCTCCATTATTGGGCCGCCAAGGTTCATCCTCGTCTTCGCTGCGGTGTTGGGTTTTATTCTGACCCTCTGCCGCTATCTTGCCGGCTTGTTTAAAGACCCAGCAATTCCTATTAGTGTGGGTTGCTGGTTTTTCCTGAGTACCGTGAATCCCACATGGGCGGTCCAGGAGCCTATCAAGCTGGCTGGGTCCGTCTTTGTTCCCTTTATAGGGTTTTCTTTTCTGCCCGGATTTAGGTCCGGTGAACCCTGCGTTGACCGCGGCGTCCTCAGTGTCGCTTCCGCCATTTTTATACCTGCGCTTATTTTTATTGCGCTTGGGTTTTCCATTGGCGTCGCGGGTTTCCGAGGTGCCTGCCTCGCCATTATGAGTGCTTCGGGCGAGCCAGCTGTCCTCTCCTGCACAAAAGCGAGTCATCAGTGAGGTCAGGGCTGCCATAGTCCTCGGCTTATCCTGGCCGAGTTGGCGGGCCAACCATTCATCTCGGATGTTGTTTTTGAAGGCGGCGATGGCCTCGACTTCGGAGCAGTCTATGATCTGGTTCTTCTTGGTGAGGAACCTGTTCCAGAATTTCCGGGCTGATTCGCCTGGCTGCTAGGTGACATGGCTGAGGTCATCAGCGTCCGAAGGTCGAACATATGTGCCCTGGAAGTTTGCTCGAAAAGCGTCTTCTAGGGCCTCCCAGCTGCCGATAGAGTGAGGAGGGAGGTTGTGGAGCCAATGCCTTGCCGGCCCCTTTAGCTTGAGTGGCAGATATTTAATGGCATGGAGATCATCTCCATTGGCCATGTGTATGTGTAAGAGGAAATCATCGATCCAAACTGCTGGGTCCGTGGGGCCATCGTATGACTCTATATTGATGGGCTTAAATCCTTTCGGGAATTGATGTTCCATCACCCTGTCTGTGAAGCAGATTGGGTGAGCCAGACCTCGGGACTGAGGAGCATCTCGTTGGAGGTCAGGAGAAAGCCGTGAGTAGGCTTGATCTCGGGCACGGCCGTTCCTGTCAACCCAGGCATCGTAGCCGTCGAGCCCAGCGGGCGCACGTCCCCTTGATCCGTAGATGGACCGAGGGGGAGCCCTATTTTCCCCAATACGACGTCTAGCGTCGTGAGGATCTAGGTAGTCCATGGGGCGGTCGGGGTCGTTAGAGAGCTCCTCGTCGAACTCCGGTAAGAGACGCCTGCGTGGGTATGATTTCGGCACACTATGGCGTCCGTTCTCCATGTCTTGCTCGGCGGAGAGCACTTCGATCCACTTTTCATTTAGCGCATCAGTATTGGCCTGCAGCTGCTGCTGCTTGCGCTTTAAGCTCCGGGCCGTCGCAACGAGGAATCGCCGGAAGCGCTCTTGTTCAAAAGGGTCTTCGGGGACGATGTAGTCCTCGGTACCGAGGCTCTCGTCCTCCTCGGATTCCGGCATGTAGTTGTCGTTGGCCCCTTCGAAGAGGTCATCGGGATCTGAGTCCCTAAGAGGTCGGTCCGGTGTGCCGTTCCTTACTGGGGAGGCTTGAACGTCCTCCTCATGGTTACTGGCATCGCCGTCCTCCGCGTCGCCGTTACTGGCTGTCACGTCGTTGCCGCTGGGTTCCCCATTATTGCCCCTGCGGAGCCTTCGCCGACGTCTTGGGGGGGGGGGATTTGGGGGTGTCCACCATGTAAACATCATAGGTGGACGTGGCGGTCCACCTGCCCGCGTTTACCGGGGGCAGGGTGTTCTCGATGGGGCCATTAGCATCTTCCTCCATGTCTGAGGCTTTGCCGTAGTCCAACACGTCGGTTAAATCATTGATCGTGGCGACTAGGTGTGTACTGGGTGGGATGTAAATTTCCCTATCGTCGGCTTTAAGTCCGATCTGATTGTAAACCGAAGTCTTGCCGTCCGAGATGGACATGCTCCGGATGCGGTTAATCATCTCATCGAGGTGAGATAGCTCTTCGGGATTCATGGATGCCCCATAGGCAGGGCTGATTCGAAGTACACCTGGCGTGTAACCGGATGCGTTTTCAAAGCGAAGGGAATCTGAACAAAATTCCGGGTTCTGCGCCGAAGTCAGTTCTGGCACCGGCGTGATTTTGGGAGTGGGAGCCGGATCTATCTCCGGAATGGCGATCGGGGAGAGACTGGCCGGAGTGGTGGCGTCAGGGGTCTCGAGAGGCGCCGTGACAGAGTTTGGTCCCGGAGTCGAGCCTCCAGAACCGGTCGGGCTCTCGATCCGGCCGGGAGTCCATCCTGATAGGATGAGTTCGCCACGGGAGTCCGCAGTGTACTCAAGTCCACCGAAAGTCACGATCCGACATGGGGCGTAGTTCTCGACGGAGGTTAGGTGACCCGTCGAGTCGGCGCAAAATACCATGCTGCCAAAGACGAAAAGCTGGCCGGGGGCATAAACGTCCCCGTTGCCGTTGGCGCAGTTGATCTGCAGGTGAGCCATCGATCCTTCTAGTGATCACGCAGCGGGACTCTCAATGAAAGCACCAGTGTCGGTGTAAAAACCGGTAGACCTCAGGGTAGGGGGTCCCGAGCTGTGGATCTCGGATCGGTGGTAACAGAGACGAGGGAGACGATGTTTACCCAGGTTCGGGCCCTCTCGATGGAGGTAAAACCCTACATCCTACTTCTGTTTATATTGATGGAGATGTATCAAGTACAGAGTTGATCTACCTCGAGATCGTAATATGTGTCTAACTTCTAGGGGTAGGTGAGCGATATTGCGTTGATGTCCCCTATGGGCTAAACCCTATGGCTTATATACACGCCAGGGAGGGAATCTAGGGTTACGAGGTCGGTATCTAGGAGTAAGGCGGCTGGACAAATCTTGAAGTGTACTACAAGTCTTCGGTAGAGACAGCCTCGATCACGTCTCCCGTGTGCGGCCTCTGGAGTCCATCTTGATCACGTACGAGGGCACATCGGCCCAACCGAGGAGACGGGCCGGCTAGGTTGGCACCCCCTAATCCAGGACACCGTCACCGGGTCTATCTTTATTATATAAAAAACCTAAAAATACCTTGCTGCAATTTATTTACTTTTATTTTAATTAGTAGTTCAATTTATCTATTTACCTCGATAAGATTTAATCCTTGCAAATAATCGCTAAGAGGATTGACAACCCTCTTATTTGCGTTGGGTGCAAGTGTTTGCTCTTGTGTGTGCAGGCGCGCTTAACAGAATTTTGCTTGGTTCTCCTACTGGATTGATAACCTTGGTTCTTAACTGAGGGAAATACTTATCTCTATTGTACTGCATCATCCTCTCCTCTTCGGGGAAATACCAACGCAAACTACAAGTAGCAGGAAGAATTTCTGGCGCCGTTGCAGGGGAGACATCATCAAAATTACCAAGTACCTTCGCACAAATTATCATTCACTTGCATTTACTTTATTTACCTTTTATTTGCATTTGCCTCTCGTTTTCATCTCCCCCACTTCTAAAACAATTTTACAAAAACATAAAAATATTTTGTTTGCTTGTTTGCTTGCTTTGTCGCGATGTCTCAAGAAAATACAAAATTGTGTGATTTTTCCAATACTAATAATAATGATTTTATTAGTACTCCTATTGCTCCTCCCGCCACTAGTGCGGAGTCATGGGACATTAATGCTGCCTTGCTTAATCTTGTTATGAAAGAACAATTTTCTGGTAGTCCTAATGAAGATGCTACATCCCATCTAAATACTTTCGTTGAACTTTGTGATATGCAAAAGAAGAAAGATGTGGATAATGATATTTTCAAATTAAAATTATTTCTGTTCTCACTACGAGATCATGCTAAAACTTGGTTTTCATCCTTGCCTAGAAATAGTATTGATTATTGGGATAAGTGTAAGGATGCTTTTATTACCAAGTATTTTCCTCCCTCTAAGATTATTTATTTAAGAAATCAAATTATGAATTTTAAGCAACTTGAGCATGAACATGTTGCCCAATCTTGGGAGAGAATGAAATTAATGATAATAAATTGCCCAACTCATGGTTTGAATTTATGGATGATCATACAAATTTTTTATGCGGGACTAAACTTTTTCTCTAGAAATTTGCTAGACTCTGCCGCAGGTGGCACTTTCATGGAAATTACATTGGGAGAAGCTACAAAACTTCTTGATAATATTATGGCAAATTATTCTCAATGGCACACTAAACGAACTCCAACTGGTAAGAAGGTAAATTCTGTTGAAGAAATTAATACTTTGAGTGATAAGATAGATGCTTTATTGAAATTGGTTGCTAGTAAAAATGCTCATATTGATCCTAATGATGTGCCATTGTCCACTTTGATTGAGCAAAATAATGATGCTATTGATGTGAATTTTTTCTCTAGAAATAATTTCGTCAACAATGCTTATAGGGGTAATTTCAATGCTAGACCATTTCCTGGAAATTCCTCTAATAATTATGGCAATCCTTATGGTAATTCTTATAATAATAATAATAGGATGCCCTCTGATCTTGAAAGTAATATTAAATAATTTATTAGTTCTCAAAAGAATTTCAATGCTATGATAGAAGGAAAATTGAATAGAGTTGATGAATTGGCTAGGAACATGGATAGAATCTCTCATGATGTGGAAAATCTCAAAACTAAAATTTTGCCATCTAAGCATGATATAAATGAGTCTATTAAAGCTATCTATGTCTCCATTAATGAAAGTAAAGAAAGGACCGCTAGGTTGAGAGCTAAGCGAGAATTTCTAGAAAAAACGATTCCACCCGGTTTCTATCGTAGTAATGATGAAGATATTAAAATGATTGGTGTTTGATGACCCACAAGTATAGGGGATCAATCGTAGTCCTTTCGATAAGTAAGAGTGTCAAACCCAACGAGGAGCAGAAGGAAATGACAAGCGGTTTTCAGCAAGGTATTTTCTGCAAGCACTGAAATTATTGGTAGCAAGTAGTTTGATAGGAAGATAATTTGTAACAAGTGACAAGTAGCAATAGTAACTAAGGTGCAGCAAGGTAGCCCAATCCTTTTTGTTGCAAAGGACAGGCCGGAATGATCTCTTATAATAAGCTAAACGTTCCCGAGGACACATGGGAATTTCATCTAGTCACTTTCATCATGTTTGTTTGATTTGACTTCGCTACTTTGATAATTTGATATGTGGGTGGACCGGTGCTTGGGCGCTGTTCTTACTTGAACAAGCCTCCCACTTATGATGAACCCCTCTCGCAAGCATCCGCAACTACGAAAGAAGAATTAAGATAAATCTAACCATAACATTAAACATATGGATCCAAATCAGCCCCTTACGGAATAGCGCATAAACTAGGGTTTAACCTTCTGTCACTCTAGCAACCCATCATCTAATTACTACTCCACAATGCATTCCATTAGGCCCAAAGATGGTGAAGTGTCATGTAGTCAACGTTCACATGACACCACTAAGAGAATCAACAACATACATATCATCAAAATATCAAACGAATACCAAATTCACATGATTACTTATGACAAGACTTCTCCCATGTCCTCAAGAACAAAAGTAACTACTCACAAATCATGTTCATGTTCAAGATTAGAGGGGTATTGAATAGCATAATGGATCTGAACATATAATCTTCCACCAAATAAACCAACTAGCATCAACTACAAGATGTAATCAACACTACTAGCAACCCACAGGTACCAATCTGAGGTTTTGAGACAAAGATTGAATACAAGAGATGAACTAGGGTTTGAGATGAGATGGTGCTGGTGAAGATGTTGATGAAGATTGGTCCTCCCACGATGATAGAATCGTTGGTGATGTCGATGGCTTCGATTTCCCCCTCCCGGAGGGAAGTATCCCCGGCAAAATCGCTCCGCCGGAGAGCAAAAGTGCTCCTGCCCAAGTTCCGCCTCGAGACGGTGGCGCTCCATCCCAAAAGTCTTCTCTCTATTTTTTCTAGGGAAAATGGGCTTATATACTAGAAAATGGGCACCGGAGGCTGGCTAGGGGCCCCACAAGCCTGGGGGGGGTGGCGCGCCCTGGTGCCTCGTGGGCACCTGGGTGGCCCCCTCTGGTACTTCTTTTCTCCAGTATTTTTTATTTATTCCAAAATAAATCTCCGTGAAATTTGAGCTCATTTGGTGATGTGCAGAATAGGTATCTCTGACATAGCTTTTTCAGGTCCAGAATTCCAGCTGTCGGCAATCTCCCTCCTTATGTAAACCTTGCATATTAAGAGAGAAAAGGCATTAGAATTGCTGCACAAAGTGTTATATTGATTAAAAACTATATAAATAACAGTAGGAAAACATGATGCAAAATAGACGTATCAACTCCCCCAAGCTTAGACCTCGCTTGTCCTCAAGCGAAAGCCGATATCGATAATCATGTCCACATGTTTAGAGAAAGAGGTGTCGATAAAAACAAAATACGGACATAGAACTTCTCATGAGCAGGTAACAATTCATCACAACAACAACGAAGTATAAGACATAAACTTTCTTGAAAACTAACAAACTATGTTCTCAGTCAACAATGCAATTGCAATTCATCATATTTTCAGGAAGGGTCTCATGTAGGAGCTTTTAGCAAGTCCACATACTCAACCATCATTTAGTCTTCTATGATTGCTAACACTGACAACATATATATGGAGCAAAAAGTTTCAGCAAGACACATAGAAAGATAGGGTATTATAATTTCGCCTCCCAACTTATTCACCTCAAGGGTAATGTCAACAATAATAACTCAAGGTCACTCATATCCAACTGGATATATGTGCCTAGATGTTTCCCGACCACATGATGCTTGCAAAAGAGAAAAATAAAAAGGAATAGAGGAGAACACTATTGACTCTTGCATAAAAAGTAAATACATAAAAGTAAAAGATAGACCCTTCGCAGAGGGAAGCAGAGGTTGTCATGCGCTTTTTGTTGTTGGATGCACAAGCTCTTAATGGAAAGGAACGTCACTTTATATTGCCCCTTGTGATAGCAACCTTTATTATGCAGTCCGTCACTTTTATTTCTTTACCATCACAAGTTCGTACAAAGCTTATTTTCCCTTACAATAAAAGTTCATACATATTTAGAGGCAATTTTTATTTCTTTTTGCACCGATGACAACTTACTTGAAGGATCTTATTCAATCCATAGGTAGATATAATGGACTGTCATGACATGAAACTGGGTTTAAAGGTTTTGGATGCACAAGTAGTATCTCTACTTGGTGCGGATTTTTGGCTAGCAAAGATATTGGGCAAGCACCACATGTTGGAGGATCTATGACAATATAAATTTTATGTGAATATAAGCAAACATAACTCATTACGTTGTCTTCCTTGTCCAACGTCAACAATTTGACATAAAATACTCAATGGGGGCTAACAATCAAAAAAGATGTCCAAGATAGTGTATTTGCATGTGAATCTTCTCTTCCCTTATTAATTTTTTCATGAATTGCATCATTGACCAATGATATGCTTGTTAACTTTCAATAAATTTTACCACTTATACTTTTCTTTATGTAATGTCATTACTTTCCATAAGATTAGCATATGATCTTTTTCATTATTTTCATTGCTAGGATTGAAACATAAAAGTAAAGGAGCAAAAACTCAAACTACTCTTTATTATATAACTCTCAACTCAATTACATAGATAGATAGATCATGAAAATAGCACTCGAAAATAGATCATACTAAACTTTTATTCAACTAAATCACGAAATAACTAAGGATCGAACTAAAAATAGGTAAAGATAATAAAAGTGATGGTGATACGATACCGGGGCACCTCCCCCAAGCTTGGCACAAGCCAAGGGGAGTGCCCATACCCATGTACTCAAGTTCCTTTCTTCGGTGATGATGGTGATTATGAAGTGGTGGGCTTGTCCTCCGGCTTCCATGGCATAGGTTCCCCATCATAAAAGGATGAACGAGTCTCCGGAGTCCTGAAACTTGCTGCTAAACTCATACCTTTGAATCTTGCCGCATACTCAAAATTTTGGTTTTGAAGATCATAGATTTGGCCTTGGAGATAGTCAATTCGTTTGTTGAGCTTGAAGACGATGTCCCCCATTGATTGGCCATCCACCTTGTGATCGCGGGTGAATTCCATGATCATGGAGTGGTTGGCGCTGAGTCCACGTTCTACCATCCCTTGGTACTTGAAAATCTCCTGCTCCACCGCTTCGAGCCTGGCCTCCATGCTCCCGGCCTTCTTGGGTCCTTGAACATCCCGGATGTGAAGCACCCCCTCACGCATCTCGATGGCTTGAGGGTGTTTCATCACCTCCGGTAGGTAGGGGTTGATGACCTTCTCTTAGAACTTGTCCTTGGAAGAGCTTGGTGGAGCCATAGCGATCTAGATCTGTCAGAAAAATAGCACGAAACAAGAACAAAGGATATTTCTGCGATACGGTGGTCAAAACATCCGGGAGTATATATAAAGAATTTTTATCTTGCAAAACAAGTATTCCAGGAGAAAACGGAGTCGGGAAGGCTCACGAGGGGCCCACGAGCCACCAGGGCGCGCCTAGGGGGGTGGCGCGCCCTGGTGCCTCGTGTGCACCTCGTGGGTCCCCTCGGCTGTTTCTTATTTTTGTATTTTTTCTAATATTCCAAAACTGACAGAAAGTATTTTTATGGAATTTTTGGAGTCGGTTTACTTACCATATCACATACCTACCCCTTTTCAGGGTTCTGGAGTGTTCCGGAAGGACTCTTTGATGTGCTCTTCCGGTGTAATTGTTTCAATAATATTAGTTTCAACATTAATGGGAGTACCTGAAATATAGTGCTTAATTCTTTGCCCATTCACCACTCTCGGATTAGTGCCTTCGGGGTTGTTTATTTTGATGGCTCCGGAGCGATAAACTTCTTCCATGCTATACGGTCCTTCCCATTTAGAGAGAAGTTTTCCTGCAAAGAATCTCAAAAGAGAATTGTATAATAAAACATGATCACCTACTTTGAATTCCTGTTTTTGGATTCTTTTATCATGCCATCTTTTAACTTTTTTCTTTAAACAGTTTGGCATTTTCATAAGCTTGGGTTCTCCATTCATCTAGTGAGCTAATATCAAATAACCTCTTTTCACCGGCCGGTTTAAAATCATAATTGAGTTCTTTAATTGCCTAATATGCTTTATGTTCTAACTCAAGAGGCAAATGACATGCTTTTCCATAAACCATTTTATAAGGAGACATACCCATAGGATTTTTATAAGCAGTTCTATAAGCCCATAATGCATCGTCAAGTTTCTTAGACCAATTCTTTCTAGATCTATTGACAGTCTTTTGCAAAATTAACTTTATTTCTCTATTGCTCAATTCAACTTGACCACTAGATTGAGGGTGATAGGGGGGTGCAATTCTATGGTTGACATCATATTTAGCAAACAGTTTACGGAATGCACCATGAATAAAATGTGAACCACCATCAGTCATTAAATATCTAGGAACTCCGAACCTTAGGAAAATAACTTCTTTAAGCATTTTAATAGAAGTGTTATGATCAGCACTACTAGTTGGAATAGCTTCTACCCACTTAGTAATGTAATCAACAGCAACTAAAATATGTGTATACCCATTAGAGGAAGGAAAAGGTCCCATATAAGCAAATCCCCAAACATCAAATGGTTCAATAACAAGTGAATAATTCATAGGCATTTCCTGACGTCTACTAATATTACCAATTCTTTGACATTCATCACAAGATAAGACAAACTTACGAGCATCCTTGAAAAGAATAGGCCAATAAAAACCAGATTGTAGTACCTTATGTGCAGTTCTGTCTCCCGCATGGTGTCCTCCATAGGCCTCGGAGTGACACTTACGTAGGATTTGTTCCTATTCATGCTCAGGTACACAACGTCTAATAATACCATCTACTCCTTCTTTATATAGAAGTGGGTCATCCCAAAAGTAATGTCTTAAATCAAAGAAAAACTTTTTATTTTGTTGATATGTAAAGCTAGGTGGTATAAATTTAGCAACAATATAATTAACATAGTATGCATACCAAGGAGTATTACGAGAAGCATTTATCACAGCTAATTGTTCATCGGAAAAATCATCATTAATAGGAAGTGGGTCATCAAGAATATTTTCCATCCTAGACAAATTATCTGCTACGGGGTTCTCAGCTCCCTTCCTATCAGTAATATGCAAGTCAAATTCTTGTAGCAATAGAACCCACCTAATGAGTCTAGGTTTAGCATCTTTCTTTTCCATAAGGTATTTAATAGCAGCATGATCAGTGTGAACAATTACTTTAGAATCAACTATGTAGGATCTGAATTTGTCACATGCAAACACAACTACTAGAAATTCTTTCTTAGTAGTAGCATAATTTCTTTGAGCATTGTCTAGAGTTTTACTAGCATAATGGATAACATTTAATTTCTTATCAACCCTCTGTCCTAGAATAGCACCAACAGCATAATCACTAGCATCACACATAATTTCAAAAGGCAAGTTCCAATCAGGTGGTTAAACAATAGGTGCAGAGGTTAAGGCTTTCTTAAGTGTTTCAAAGTCTTCTACACAATCATCATCAAAAACAAATGGAACATCTTTTTGCAAGAGATTAGTAAGAGGCCTAGAAATTTTAGAGAAGTCTTTAATAAACCTTCTATAGAAACCAGCATGACGTAGGAAACTTCTTATACCTTTTATATCTTTAGGACATGGCATTTTCTCAATAGCATCAACCTTAGCGTTATCAACTTCAATACCTCTTTCAGAAATTTTATGCCCAAGGACAATACCTTCATTCACCATAAAGTGGCACTTCTCCCAATTCAAGACAAGATTAGTTTCTTCACATCTCTGAAAACTCGATCAAGGTTGCTTAAGCAATCATCAAAAGAAGTTCCGTAAACGGAGAAATCATCCATGAAAACCTCAACAATCTTTTCACAAAAGTCAGAGAATATAGCAGTCATACATCTTTGAAAGGTAGCGAGTGCATTACATAAACCAGAAGCCATACGATGATAAGCATAAGTTCCAAAAGGAGAAGTAAAGGTGGTTTTCTCTTGATCTTCAGGTGATACAGGTATTTGAGAGAAACCAGAATAACCATCTAGGAAACAAAAGTGTGTATGCTTAGACAATCTTTCTAACATTTGATCAATAAAAGGCAAGGGGTAATGATCTTTTCTAGTGGCTTTGTTTAATTTTCTAAAATCAATTACCATCCTATAACCAGTTACAATTCTTTGTGGAATGAGTTCATTTTTATCGTTAGGAACAACAGTAATGCCTCCTTTCTTAGAGACACAATGAATGGGACTTACCCATCTACTATCAGCTATGGGATAGATTATACCTGCTTCCAAAAGCTTTAATATTTCAGTCCTTACCACCTCCTTCATCTTAGGATTTAATCGTCGTTGATGGTCGACAACTGGTTTAGCATCAGGCTCCATATTAATTTTGTGCTGACATAGAGTGGGACTAATGCCCTTAAGATCATCAAGAGTATATCCAATAGAAGCACGATGCTTCCTTAGAGTTTTTAGTAATATCTTTTCTTCATGCTCTGAAAGGTTAGCACTAAAAATAACATGATATATCTTCTTTTCATCTAGATAAGCATATTTCAATGTATCAGGCAATTGCCTCAATTCGAATACAGGGTCACCGTTAGGTGGAGGAGGGCCTCCAAGAGTTTCAACAGGCAAATTGTGTTTAAGGATAGGTGGTTGATCAAAGAACATCTTATCTATTTCATTTCTTTCATTCATGTGCATATCATTTTCATGGTCTAGCAAATATTGTTCTAACGGATCAGTAGGAGGTACGGCAATAGAAGTAAGACCAATAATTTCATCTTTACTAGGCAATTCTTTATCATGAGGTTGTCTACGAAACTTGGAGAAATTAAACTCATGAGATATACCACCAAAATTAACACTAACAGTTTCTTTAGCGCAATCAATCTTGGCATTAACAGTGTTCAAGAAAGGTCTACCAAATATAATGGGACAAAAAATATCTTGTGGAGAACCGAGGACTAGAAAATCAGTAGGGTATTTTATTTTTCCACACAGGACTTCAACATCTCTAACGATCCCAAGCGGTGTAATGGTATCTCTGTTTGCAAGCTTAATAGTAACATAAATGTCCTCTATTTCAATAGGTGCAATATCATTCATAATTTCTTGATATATGGTAAACGGAATAGCACTCACACTAGCACCCAAATCACATAAGCCATGATAACAATGATCTCCTATTTTAACAGAGACAACAGGCATGCCTACCACAGGTCTGTTTTTATCTTTAGGATCTGGTTTAGCAATTCTAGCTGCTTCATCACAGAAGTAAATAACATGCCCATCTATATTATCGACCAAGAGATTTTTAACCATAGCAACATTAGGTTCAACTTTAATTTGTTCAGAGGGTCTAGGTGCTCTAATATTACCTTTGTTAACCACAGTTGAAACTTTAGCATGTTCCTTAATCCTAACAGGAAAAGGTGGTTTCTCAATATAAGCAGTAGGCACAACTGGATCAACATGGTAAACAATTGTTTCTTCTTTAACACTAACGGGTTCCTCAATCTTTTCTTTAACAGGGGGATGATATTTAAACCACTTCTCCTTAGGGAGATCAACATGAGTAGCAAATGATTCACAAAAGGAGGCTACTATCTCATAGTCAAGTCCATATTTCGTGCTAAACTTATGAAAAGCATCAGTATCCATAAAAGATTTAACACAATCAAACTCAAGTGTTATACCTGACTCCTTACCTTTGTCGAGTTCCCAATCTTCAGAGTTGCGTTTAATTCTTTCCAGAAGATCCCATCTGAATTCAATAGTTTTCTTCATAAAGGAGCCAGTCGAAGAAGAATCGAGCATGGTTTGATCATCATGAGAAAGCCGAGCATAAAAATTCTGTAAGATAATTTCTCTTGAGAGCTCATGATTAGTGCATGTGTACATCATGTACTTAAGTCTCCCCCAAGCTTGAGCGATGCTTTCTCCTTCACGAGGCCAAAAATTATATATGTAATTCCGATCACGATGAACCAGATGCATAGGATAAAACTTTTGATGAAATTCCAATTTCAATCGATTCCAATCCCACGTTCCAATATCATCACATAGCCTATACCATGTCAATGCCTTTCCCTCCAAAGATAAAGGGAATACTTTCTTCTTAACTCCATCTCCGGATAAACCTGCAAGCTTAAACAATCCACAAATTTCATCCACATAGATCAAGTGCATATCAGGATGTATTGTTCCATCTCCTGCATAAGGATTAGCTAGCAGTTTCTCTATCATACCCGAAGGAATCTCATAATAAATATTTTTAGTAGGTGCAGTAGGTTGAGGAGCAGCTCTTTGTGCTTTCGGTCGAGGTGAAGATACCCCGAACAAACCCCTCAAAGGATTACTTTCCATAGTGACAAGTGACAATAAATTTCAGCACGTAATATAAATGTTTCCTTACCAAATTCCACTCACCAAAGGCGCTTCACTCCCCGGCAACGACGCCAGAAAAGAGTCTTGATGACCCACAAGTATAGGGGAACAATCGTAGTCCTTTCGATAAGTAAGAGTGTCGAACCCAACGAGGAGCAGAAGGAAATGACAAGCCGTTTTCAGCAAGGTATTTTCTGCAAGCACTAAAATTATCGGTAGCAAGTAGTTTGATAGCAAGATAATTTGTAACAAGTGACAAGTAGCAATAGTAACTAAGGTGCAGCAAGGTAGCCCAATCCTTTTTGTTGCAAAAGACAGGCCGGAACGATCTCTTATAATAAGCTAAACGTTCTCGAGGGCACATGGGAATTTCATCTAGTCACTTTCATCATGTTTGTTTGATTCGCGTTTGCTACTTTGATAATTTGATATGTGGGTGGACCGGTGCTTGGGTGTTGTTCTTACTTGAACAAGCCTCCCACTTATGATTAACCCCTCTCCCAAGCATCCGCAACTACGAAAAAAGAATTAAGATAAATCTAACTGATACGTCTCCAACATATCTATAATTTATGAAGTATTCATGCCATGTTTATTATAGTTTTGTATGATTTTGGTGCACTTTTATATGGATTTTATATGATTATCATGGACTAACATATTGACCTAGTGCCCAGTGCCAGTTGCTGTTTTCTGCTTGTTTTTGGTTTTCCAGAAAATCCATATCAAATGAAGTCCAAATGCAGCGAAACTTTTTGACGATTTTTTCTGGAAGGAAACAGACCCAGGAAGCTTCGAGGGAACAGCAGAAGACCCACAGGGACCCCACAAGCCACCTGGGCGCCCCCCCCAGGCGCGCCCTGGTGCCTCGTGGGCCCCCTGTGGCCCTTCTTCGCGTGATTGCAACGCCAAAAATTCTTATAAATACCAAACCCCCCAGAAATAACCCTAGAACTTTGACTCCACCGCCGCAAGCCTCTGTACCTCCATGATCTCATCTACAGCCCTTTTTCGGCACCCTGTCGGAGGGGGGAATCATCACCGGAGGCCATCTTCATCATCCCGGCGGTCTCCATGACGAGGAGGGAGTAGTTCACCCTCGGGGCTGAGGGTATGTACAAGTAGCTATGTGTTTGATCTCTCTCTCGTGTTCTTGATTTGGCACGATCTTGCTGTACTGCGAGCTTTGTTAATATAGTTGGATCATATGGAGTTTCTCCGTCTCTATCTTGTTGTGATGAACTGAGTTTTTACCTTTGAGGTTTCACTATTATCGGATTGAATACTTTGTTGGATTTGAAAACACTTGATGTATGCCTTGCATATGAATACCCGTGGTGACAATGGGGTATTATATTGATTTACTTGATGTATGTTTTGGCACTCAACTCGCGGATTCCCGAGGTGACATTGGGGTAATCTATGCATAGGGGTTGATGCACGTTTTCGTCCTACTTTCTCCGATAGAAATCTTGGGGCACTCTTTGAAGTTCTTTGTGTTGGATTGAATATTATGAATCTGAAGTTGTTTGATGCATATCGAATAATCAACTCACGGATACTTGTGGTGACATTGGAGTATCTAGGTGACATTAGAATTGGTTGATGCGTATCATATGGTGTTATTTTAGTATGAACTCTAGGGCTGTTTGTGACACTTATAGGGATGGATCAATAGATTGATCGGAAAGGATAACTTTGAGGTGGTTTCGTACCCTACAACAATTTCTATCTTATGTTCTCCGCTAATAGGAACTTTGGAGTGATTCTTTGTCGCACGTTGAGGGATTGTTATATGATTCAACTATGTTAGCACTATTGAGAGATTGCACTAGTGAAAGTATGAACCCTATGCCTTGTTTTGAAGCATTGCAATACCGTTTGTGCTCACTTTTGTTACTTGCTACCTTGCTGTTTTTTTATTTTCAGATTACAAAAACCTATATCTACTATCCATACTACACTTGTATCACCATCTCTTCGCCGAACTAGTGCACTTATACAATTTACCATTGTATTGGGTGTGTTGGGGACACAAGAGATTTCTTGTATTTGATTGCAGGGTTGTTTGAGAGAGACCATCTTCATCCTACGCCTCCCACGGATTGATAAACCTTAAGTCATCCACTTGAGGGAAAATTGCTACTGTCCTACAAAACTCTGCGCTTGGAGGCCCAACACGAGTCTACAAGAATAAGTTGTGTAGTAGACATCAAGCTCTTTTCTGGCGCCATTGCCGGGGAGGTGAGTGCTTGAAGGTATATCTTTAGATCTTGCAATCGAATCTTTTAGTTTCTTGTTTTATCACTAGTTTGGTTTATAAAAGAAAACTACAAAAAAATGGAATTGAGGTTGTCTCATATTATTCGTCTTTATAATGTCTTTCTTGAGAATGATGGATCGGAAAATTGTGCTCAATTGTTAGAGGAAGAATTTAATAAAATGTTTAATGTGAGTCCTTTGAATGATGAGCATGATTGCAATGTTGTTAGTATGAATTCAATGAATATCCATGATGCTAATGATATGCAAAGCCATAAGCTTGGGGATGCTATGTTTGATGAAGATGATATTTTTAGTCCCCCAAGTTTTGATGAGAAAATTTATAATGATGATAACATGCCTCCTATTTATGATGATTATATTGATAAAAGTGGATTTGGAGAGGTCACAACTTTATTTAATGATGATTCCACTATTTTGGAGGAGGTTTCAATTGATTATGACAATAAAGTTGCTATCTATGATGATTATGGTGATGACATGTATGCTATAAAGAGTAATAATAACCATGAAACTTGTCATCATGATATTAATTTTCAATTGGATTATGCCAATCAAGTATCAGATGATAGTTATTTCATTGAATTTGCTCCCACTATTATGAATGAGAACAAATTTGCTTATGTGGAGAGTAATAAAAATTCTATGCTTGTGGATCATGAAAAGAATGATTTATGTGAAAATTATATTTTTGAATTTCTTCATGATGCTACTGAAAATTATTTTGAGAGAGGAATATATGCTTCTACATATTTCAACAACATCAAGTTTCCTCTCTTTATGTTGAAAGTTTTGAAGTCATGCTTGTTTTGCCTTCCTATGCTAGTTGATTCTTGCTCCCATAAATTGTTTGCTCGAAAAATTCCCATGCATAGGAAGTGGGTTAGGCTTAAATGTGCTATTCATATGCTTCATGATGCTCCCGTTATGTTTCAATTCTTTACTTTTGTGTGAGCATCATTGAAATCGTCATACCTAGCTAAAAAGGCATTAAAGAAAAGCGCTTGTTGGGAGACAACCCAACATTTACCCCTACTCTTTTTTTGTGTTCACATGATTAATCTACTGTGGTAATCATGTTTTATATTTTTTTTCTTTCAATAATGTGCCAAGTAAAGCCTTTGGGATAGTGTGGATACTTGTTGATTCGATTCTGTGCAGAAACAGAAACTTTTGTGTCCAGTGCTGGAATTTCTATTCTGTACTGGAGGGTGATAAAATTCTGAAATTTTTACAGAGAATTGGGTTACAAATTGTTTACGTTGTCCTAATTTTTCAGAATTTTGGGAGGTACAGAAGTATGGTTTTTAAATCGCTCACTACATGCTATTCTGTTTTTGACAGATTCTGTTTTTAGTGCATAGTTTGCTTGTTTTAGTGTTTCCATAGCTTATATTGAGTAATATAAATTGTGAAAATGAAATAATAAATTAGGAATTATGTGAAAACAATTATGAATCTTGTTCTGACAGTACCTAAGTGGATGATTTATTTTTATCATACTAACCTATCTCACAAGTTCCGTTAAGTTTTGTGTGATTGAAGTTTTCAAGTTTTGGGTGAGATATCGATGTGAGGAGAATAAGGAGTGGCAAGACCCTAATCTTGGGGATTCACAAGGAACCACAAGGTAATATTCAAGGAAGACTCAAGCGTCTAAGCTTGGGGATGCCCCGGAAGGCATCCCCTCTTTCGTCTTCAACATTATCGGTAACCTTACTTGGAGCTATATTTTTATTCGTCACATGATATGTGTTTTGCTTGGAGCATCATTTTATTTTGTTGATATTTGCTTAATGTTATCAATAATCATGTTTTGTATCTTTTAGTTCAATAAAATCCCAATTATAGCCTTTACCATGCTCCGTTTGCAAGTTTATGTGTTGCTGTTTGAAAACAGAAAGTTTTCTGTTATGTCCAGAATATTCCTGAATAGTCAGAACATGATAAAAATCTGAAATTTTTACACAGTAAGAATGCATGAGTTCTTTATCACGTGGTAATTTTTCAGAATTTTTGGAGTCAGGGAAGTATGAATTTTAAATCCGCCTTTACAGACTGTTCTGTTTTGGCAGATTTCGGTTATGGTTGCATTGTTTGCATATGTTTGCTTGTTTAATGATTCTATTTGAGGATAGGAGTATTAAATATGCAGAGGCATTTAGTATGCAATGTTTAATTATAATTTTAGTGATTTGTTACAGTAGAGAATGTTAAGGTTTTGAGTTGATTTATACTAACTTATCTCACGAGTTCTTGTTGAGTTTTGTGTGGATGAAGTTTTTAAGATTTAGGAGAAACCGTGATATGAGAGGAATTATCAAGACACAAGAGCTCAAGCTTGGGGATGCCCGACATCCCAAGTATTTATTCTAAGAAGTCTCAAGCAACTAAGCTTGGGGATGCCCCGGTTGGCATCGCACCTTTCTTCATCAACACCTATCGGTTAGCCTAAGTTTTTGCTTCTTCACATGAGATGTGCTATTCTTGGAATGTCATTTTATTTTGTTTTCTTTGCTGTTTGAATAAAATTATCAAGATCTTAAATTTTAAATGAGAGAGAGTCCTCACATAGCTACCTATTTACTTAACTACTCATTTGGTCTTCACTTATATCTTTTTGGAGTAGTTTGTCATTTACTCTTGTTCTTCACTTATATCCTATGAGTAAATTGTTGAATGAATTGAATATCATAAATTTGAAATTATATGTGCTTCATATGCTTGTATCATGTCTAGTAGTAGTTTCACATTTGGGTTAGAAAGTGAAATCTCTTGAAGCTTGACAATCACAATATTGGTCATACAAGCAATTCATGAATGATTAGTATAAGGAAGAGAACTTTCACATATAAATATATTATCTTGGACATCTTTTATGATTGTGAATACCCATTAATTATTTTCAAACTTGAGCAAATTAGTTGAAGTTGGACAAGGAAGACAACGTAATGAGTTATGTTTGGGTATATTTGCATAGAAGTTATATTGTTATGGATCCTCCAACATGTGGTGCTTGCTTAGGATCTTTTGCTAGCCAAAAATTCGTACTAAGTAGAGATACTACTTGTGCATCCAAAAACCCTTAAACCCAGTTTATTCCCATGAGTGTCCACCATATCTACCTATGGATTGAATAAGATCCTTCAAGTAAGTTGTCATCGGTGCAAAAAGCAATAAAAAATTGTTCCTAAAATATGTATGATCTTTTATTGCAAGGGAAAATAAGCGTTGTATGAACTTGTGATGGTAAAGAAATAAAAGCGATGGACTGCATAATAAAGGTTGCTATCACAAGGGGCAATATAACATGACGTTCCTTTGCATTAAGAGCTTGCACATCCAAAAATAAAAAGCGCATGACAACCTCTGCTTCCCTCTGCGAAGGGCCTATCTTTTACTTTATGTATTTACTTTTATGCAAGAGTCAATAGTATTACTTCTCATTTCCACCTTAATTATTCTCTAGTTGGCAAGAATCATGTGGTGGGGAAAGATCCAGGCACATATGGCCAGTCAAATATATTCGATCATGAATTATTATTGTTGACAATTATCTCTATGATAAATAAGTTGGGAGGCGAAACATTAAGCCCCTATCTTTCTGTGTGTTCGATGGATGCCATTTGTTCTAAAAATATGCTTTGAGTACTAGCAATCATAGAAGACTATATGATAATTGAGTATGTGGAGCTCTTACTTAGACTTTGTTGAAAATAAGTTGAATTGCAATTGTTTGCTGACTAAGAACATAGGTTGTTAAGTTTCAAGAGAATGCACTATTTAAACCATAACATGTGAATTGATTGCTACTTTATCATCATGATTTTTATGAGAAAGAGTTGTTGTTATGATGCTAGGAAAAGTGATTGAAATTATCATTCATCAAACTTATGCACTATGCTAGCATCCACACTTCGTAAATTATTTCTTTTATCATTTACCTACTCGAGGACGAGCAGGAATTAAGCTTGGGGATGCTGATACGTCTCCAACGTATCTATAATTTATGAAGTATTCATGCCATGTTTATTATAGTTTTGTATGATTTTGGTGCACTTTTATATGGATTTTATATGATTATCAGGGACTAACATATTGACCTAGTGCCCAGTGCCAGTTGTTGTTTTCTGCTTGTTTTTGGTTTTCCAGAAAATCCATATCAAATGAAGTCCAAATGCAGCGAAACTTTTTGACGATTTTTTCTGGAAGGAAACAGACTCAGGAAGTTTTGGGGCAGCAGAAGACCCACAGGGGCCCCACAAGTCGCCTGGGCGCGCCACCCCCCCCCCCCCCAGGCGTGCCCTGGTGCCTCGTGGGCCCCCTGTGGCCCTTCTTCGCATGATTCCAGCGCCAAAAATTCTTATAAATACCAAACCCCCCAGAAATAACCCTAGAACTTCGACTCCACCGCCGCAAGCCTCTGTACCTCCACGATCTCATCTACAGCCCTTTTCTAGCACCCTGCCGGAGGGGGGAATCATCACCGGAGGCCATCTTCATCATCCCGGCGGTCTCCATGACGAGGAGGGAGTAGTTCACCCTCGGGGCTGAGGGTATGTACAAGTAGCTATGTGTTTGATCTCTCTCTCGTGTTCTTGATTTGGCACGATCTTGATGTACCGCGAGTTTTGTTAATATAGTTGGATCATATGGTGTTTCTCCCTCTCTATCTTGTTGTGATGAATTGAGTTTTTACCTTTGAGGTTTCACTATTATCGGATTGAATACTTTGTTGGATTTGAAAAACACTTGATGTATGTCTTGCATATGAATACTCGTGGTGACAATGGGGTATTATATTGATTCACTTTATGTATGTTTTGTCACTCAACTCGCTGATTCCCGAGGTGACATTGGGGTAATCTATGCATAGGGGTTGATGCACGTTTTCGTCCTACTTTCTCCGATAGAAAACTTGGGGCACTCTTTGAAGTCCTTTGTGTTGGATTGAATATTATGAATCTGAAGTTGTTTGATGCATATCGAATAATCAACTCACGGATACTTGTGGTGACATTGGAGTATCTAGGTGACATTAGAGTTGGTTGATGCGTATCATATGGTGTTATTTTAGTACGAACTCTAGGGCTGTTTGTGACACTTATAGGGATAGCTCAATAGATTGATCGGAAAGGATAACTTTGAGATGGTTTCGTACCGTACAACAATTTCTATCTTATGTTCTCCGCTAATAGAAACTTTGGAGTGATTCTTTGTCGCACGTTGAGGGATTGTTATATGATTCAACTATGTTAGCACTGTTGAGAGATTGCACTAGTGAAAGTATGAACCCTAGGCCTTGTTTCGAAGCATTGCAATACCGTTTGTGCTCACTTTTGTTACTTGCTACCTTGCTGTTTTTTTTATTTTCAGATTACAAAAACCTATATCTACTATCCATACTACACTTGTATCACCATCTCTTCGCCGAACTAGTGCACCTATACAATTTACCATTGTATTGGGTGTGTTGGGGACACAAGAGATTTCTTGTATTTGATTGCAGGGTTGTTTGAGAGAGACCATCTTCATCCTATGCCTCCCACGGATTGATAAACCTTAGGTCATCCACTTGAGGGAAAATTGCTACTGTCCTACAAAACTCTACGCTTGGAGGCCCAACACGAGTCTACAAGAATAAGTTGTGTAGTAGACCTCACTAACCATAGCATTAAACATATGGATCCAATTTAGCCCCTTACGGAATAGCGCATAAACTAGGGTTTGAGCTTCTGTCACTCTAGCAACCCATCATCTAATTACTACTCCACAATGCATTCCCTTTGGCCCAAAGATGGTGAAGTGTCATGTAGTCGACGTTCACATGACACCACTAAGAGAATCAACAACATACATATCATCAAAATATCGAACGAATACCAAATTCACATGATTACTTATGACAAGACTTCTCCCATGTCCTCAAGAACAAAAGTAACTACTCACAAATCATGTTCATGTTCAAGATCAGAGGGGTATTGAATAGCATAATGGATCTGAACATATAATCTTCCACCAAATAAACCAACTAGCATCAACTACAAGATGTAATCAACACTACTAGCAACCCACAGGTACCAATCTAAGGTTTTGAGACAAAGATTGAATACAAGAGATGAACTAGGGTTTGAGATGAGATGGTGCTGGTGAAGATGTTGATGAAGATTGGTCCTCCCACGATGAGAGAATCATTGGTGATGTCGATGGCTTCGATTTCCCCCTCCCGGAGGGAAGTATCCCCGGCGGAATCGCTCCGCCGAAGAGCAAAAGTGCTCCTGCCCAAGTTCCGCCTCGAGACGGCGGCGCTCCGTCCCAAAAGTCTTCTCTCTATTTTTTCTAGGTAAAATGGGCTTATATACCAGAAAATGGGCACCGGAGGCTGGCCAGGGGCCCCACAAGCCACCAGGGCGCGCCTGGGGGGGTGGCGCGCCCTGGTGCCTCGTGGGCACCTGGGTGGCCCCCTCTGGTACTTCTTTTCTCTAGTATTTTTTATTTATTAAAAAATAAATCTCCGTGAAATTTCAGCTCATTTGGAGATATGCAGAATAGGTATCTCTGACATAGCTTTTTCAGGTCCAGAATTCCAGCTGCCGGCAATCTCCCTCCTTATGTAAATCTTGCATATTAAGAGAGAAAAGGCATTAGAATTGCTCCACAAAGTGTTATATTGATTAAAAACACTATAAATAACAGTAGGAAAACATGATGGAAAATGGACGTATCAGTGTTACACCTATTGAATCTTTGTTTAATAATATAAAACTTGATGAAAAAGGGACTGAAGAAGAGTCAACTTTAGAAAGAAGGAGTTCCACTTGCTTGGAGGGTGATAATCTTGATCATAAAAATGAAAAAAGTGGGTTTGGAGAGGTTAAAACTTTAAATAGTAATGCACCCACTACTTTGGATTACAGGGACTTTAATTATGATAGTTGTTCTTTAGTTGAGTGCATTTCCTTGTTGCAATCCATGATTAATTCACCAAATGCATATGAACAAAATAAAGCTTTCACTAAACATATTGTAGAAGCCATGATGAAAGCGCATGAAGAAAAACTTGAGTTGGAAGTATCAATTCCTAGAAAATTACAAGATGAATGGGAACCCACTATTAAAGTAAAAATTAAAGATTATGAATGTAATGCTCTTTGTGATCTTGGTGCTAGAGTTTCCACTATACCAAAGTCTTTGTGTGATGTGCTAGGTCTCACCGACTTGGATCCTTGTTCCCTTAATTTGCATCTTGCGGATTCCACTATTAAAAAGCCATTGGGTAGGATAAATGATGTGCTTATTCTTGCAAATACAAATTATGTGCATGTGGACTTTATTGTTCTTAACATTGAATGCAATCCTTCTTGCCCCATAATACTTGGTAGGCCTTTTCTTCGAACTATTGGTGCTATTATTGATATGAAAGAAGGCAATATAAGATTTCAATTTCCACTAAAGAAAGGGATGGAACACTTCCCTAGGAATAAAATTAAAGCACCATACGAATCCATTATGAGGGCCACTTATGGAATCAATTTGAAGGATGACAACACTTGAAACTATGCATTATGCCTAGCTAGGGGCATAAAACAATAGCGCTTGTTGGGAGGTAACCCGATGAATAAAATAAATTTTTGCTTTTACATACTGTTATTGAGTGTTTGCATGATTATAGCTTCTATTATGATATTGTTTTTATGTTTTAATTAGTTTTTGTGCCAAGTAATGCCTTTGGGATGATTTGGAAGATAGTATGATTGATGCTGTTTGGAAAACAGAAAGTTTGGCGTCCAGTGCTGGAATTTTAGTTCTGTATTGGAGCGTCAGAAAAATCTGAAAGTTTTACACAGTATTGGTATATGAATTTCCCACGTTTTCCTAATTTTTCAGAATTTTTTGAGTTACAAAAGTATGTATTTTAAATAGATCTTTACAGACTGTTCTGTTTTAGGCAGATTCTGTTTTTATTGCATAGTTTGCTTATTTTGATGAATCTATGGATCGTATCAGGGGGTATGAGTCATGGAGAAGTTAGAGTACAGTAGCATTATGCCAATATTAAATATGAATCGATTTACAACAGTACCTAAAGTTAAAGATTTGTTTGTTATACTAACGGATCTCATGAGGTTTCCGTTGAGTTTTGTGTGCTGAAGTTTTGAAGTTTTGGGTGAGACTACGATGGACAAAGGAATAAGGAGCGGCAAGAGCCTAAGATTGGGGATTCCCAAGGCACCCCAAGGTAATATTCAAGGAAGACTCAAGCGTCTAAGCTTGGGGATGCCCCGGAAGGCATCCCCTCTTTCGTCTACAATCTATCGGTAACTCACTTGGAGCTATATTTTTATTCATCACATGATATGTGTTTTACTTGGAGCGTCTTGTGAAATAGTTTGTTTTATTTTGTTTGCCTTTTAGTTTGTCACAATCATGTTTGCTGAACACACCTTTTTGAGAGGGACACACATTATTCGTGATTTGTTAGAATACTCTATGTGCTTCACTTATATCTTTTGAGCTAGGCAATTGCTCTAGTGCTTCACTTATATCTTTTAGAGCACGGCGGTGATGATATTTTAAAAAAATAGTTGCACTCTCATTCTTCACTTATACCTTTTTGAGAGTCTCATGATAGCAATGGTAATATGCATGGGTTATGAATTTGGTCCTGATATAATAGGTATTCAAGAGGGATATAATAAAAACTTTCATGTAGATCATTGAATATGATAAATTTGATTCCTTGCAATAGTTTTGAAATATTAAGATGGTAATATGGAGGAGGTATTAGTAGATAATTGTGGTTTAGTAAGAATAATTGTGTTAAGGTTTGTGATTCCCGAAGCATGCACGTATGATCTGTCGTTATGCTAAGAAGTTGGAGCATGATTTATTCTTGATTGTCTTCCTTTGTGTGGTGGTCGGGGGCGCGCGATGGTTAACTCCTACCAACCTTCCCCCTAGGGGCATGCGTAGTAGTACTTTGCTTCGAGGGCTAATAAACTTTCGCAATAAGTATGTGAGTTCTTTATGACTAATGTGAGTCCATGGATTATACGCACTCTCACCCTTCCGCAATTTGCTAGCCTCTTCGGTACCGTGCATTGCCCTTTCTCACATCGAGAGTTGGTGCAAACTTCGCTGGTGCATCCAAACCCCGTGATATGATACGCTCTATCACACATAAGCCTCTTTATATCTTCCTCAAAACAGCCACCATACCTACCTATCATGGCATTTCCATAGCCATTCCGAGATATATTGCCATGCAACTTCCACCGTTCCGTTTTTTTATGACATACATCGTCATTGTCATATTGCTTTGCATGATCATATAGCTGACATAGTATTCGTGGCTCAGCCACCATTTCTCATTGTTATACATGTTACGCTAGCATCATTGCACATCCTTGTACACTGCCAGAGCCATTCATATAGAGTCATATTTTTGTTCTAGTATCGAGTTGTAATTTTGAGTTGTAAGTAAATAGAGGTGTGATGATCATCATTATTAGAGCATTGTCCCAGTGAGGAAAGGATGATGGTGGCTATGATTCCCCCACAAGTCGGGATGAGACTCCGGACGAAAAAAAAGAAAAAAAAGAGAAAACAAATATAGAAAAAAGGCAAAAAAGAGCCATGAAAAAAAAAGAAAAAATATACAAGGAAAAAAAAGAAGAAAAAAGAAGAAAAAAATAAATGAGAGAAAAAGAGAGAAGGGGCAATGTTACTATCTTTTTCCACACTTGTGCTTCAGAATAGCACCATGTTTTTCATATAGAGAGTCTCCTATTTTGTCACTTTCATATACTAGTGGGAATTTCTCATTATAGAACTTGGCTTGTATATTCCGATGACGGGCTTCCTCAAATGCCCGAGGTCTTCATGAGCAAGCAAGTTGGATGCACACCCACTTAGTTTTCATGTTGAGCTTTCATACACTTATAGCTCTTAGTGCATCAGTTGCATGGAAATCCCTACTCCTCGCATTGACATCAATTGATGGGCATCTCCATACCCCGTTGATTAGCCTTGTTGATGTGAGACTTTCTCCATTTTTGACTTCTCCTATTTATCTCTATCACCATACTCTATTCCACCCATAGTGTTATATCCATGGCTTGCGCTCATGTATTGAGTGGGAGTTGAAAAAGCTGAAGCGCGTTAAAAAGTATGAACCAATTGCTTGGCTAAAACCGGGGTTGTTCATGATAAATACTTTGTGTGAAGAAGATGGAGCATGACAGGATTATATGATTTTGTAGGGATAACGTTCTTTAGCATTTTTATTTTGAAAGACATGATTGTTTGCTAGTATGCCTGAGTATTGATGTCTTTATATCAAATTATAGACTATTGCTTTGAATCATTTGGATCTTATTATTCATACCATAAGAGAGAGATTACATGATGAAACATGATAGGTAGCATTCCACATCAAAAATTCTGTTTTTATCATTTACCTACTCGAGGATGAGCAGGAATTAAGCTTGGGGATGCTTGATACGTCTCCAACGTATCTATAATTTTTCATTGTTCCATGCTATTATAGTATCAATCTTGGATGTTTTTATATGCAATTATATATCATTTTTTGGGACTAACCTATTAACCCAGTGCCTAGTGCCAGTTGCTGTTTTCTACTTGTTTTTGGCTTTTCAGAGAAACCGTACCAAATGAAGTCCAAATGCCACTAAAATTTTTGGAGATTTTTGTTTTGGACAAAAGAAACCTGGGAAGCTTCAGGAGGAGGCCAGAAGCCTCACGGAGGCTTCACAAGGCACTAGGGCGAGCCCCGGGGGGCGCGCCGTGCTACCTTGTGGGGCCCACATGACTCCGTTTGACCTAATACCACTTCTATAAATTCACAAATATTGGGAAACCCCCAGAGAGCCAGAAGAGAAAACCTTTCCACCGCCGCAAGCCTCTGTTCTTCCGTGATCCCATCTGGAGGCCTTTTCTGGTACTCTGCCGGAGGGGGAATCGATCACGGAGGGCTTCTACATCAACCTTGCTTCCCTTCCGATGATGTGTGAGTAGTTTACCACAGACCCACGGGTCCATAGCTAGTAGCTAGATGGCTTCTTCTCTCTCTTTGATCTTCAATACAATGTTCTCCTCGATGTTCTTGGAGTTCTATCCGATGTAATCTTCTTTTGCGGTGTGTTTGTTGAGATCCGATGAATTGTGAGTTTATGATCAGATTATTCATGAGAAATATTTGAGTCTTATTTGAACTCTTTTATGCATGATTGTTATAGCTTTGTATTTCTCTCCAATTTATCGGTTTAGTGTGGCCTACTAGATTGATTTATCTTGCAATGGGAGAGGTGCTCTGTGATGGGTTCAATCTTGCGGTGCTCAATCCCAGTGACAGAAAGGGACATGACACGTATTTGTATTGTTGCCATTAAGGATAAAAAGATGGGGTTTATTCATATTGCTTGAATTTGCTTCTCTACATCATGTCATCTTGCTTAAGGCGTTACTCTGTTTCATACTTAATACCCTAGATGCATACTGGATACTGGTCGATGGTTGGAGTAATAGTAGTAGATGCAGGCAGGAGTTGGTCTACTTGTCTCGGACGTGATGCCTATATACATGATCATTGCCATGAATCCGTCATAATTATTTGCTTTTCTATCAATTGCCCAACGGTAATTTGTTTACCCACCGCATGTTTATGTGCTCAAGAGAGAAGCCTCTAGTGAAAACTATGGTCCCCGGGTCTATCTTTATTATATAAAAAACCTAAAAATACCTTGCTGCAATTTATTTACTTTTATTTTAATTAGTAGTTTAGTTTATCTATTTACCTCGATAAGATTTAATCCTTGCAAATAACCGCTAAGAGGATTGACAACCCTCTTATTTGCGTTGGGTGCAAGTGTTTGCTCGTGTGTGTGCAGGTGCGCTTAACGGAATTTTGCTTGGTTCTCCTACTGGATTGATAACCTTGGTTCTTAACTGAGGGAAATACTTATCTCTACTATACTGCATCATCCTCTCCTCTTTGGGGAAATACCAACGCAGACTACAAGTAGCACTCCTTAAGGGGGATCAGGTTCGTGGACTAACAAATGTGAGCTTTGCCAAAGATCGTGCTTGCAGTGCTTGTATCGAAGGAAAGCTACATGAGACAGCTCACCGACCCACGACTATCATCTACTCAAAGAGGTCCTTGGAGCTCCTTCACATGGATCTCTTTGGACCTCCATCCTTTGATAGTCTTGGGGGAAGAAAGTATTGCTTGGTGATTGTGGATGACTATTCAAGATACACTTGGGTATATTTCTTCAAGAGGAAGAGCGAGACCCAACAAACCGTCATCGAATTTGCCAATGAAGCTCAACGTCAATATGAGGCAAAGATATTGATGATTAGAAGTGACAACGGCACCGAGTTCAAGAACTACACCTTGGATGACTTCCTTAGTGATGAGGGGATCAAGCATCAATACTCCGCACCATATACCCCTCAACAAAATGGTGTGGCGGAGAGGAAGAATCGGACGTTGATGGACGCGGCAAGGACCATGATGGCGGAATTCAAGTCTCCGTACAACTTTTGGGCCGAAGCCATCAACACCGCATGTCATGCATCCAATCAGCTCTACCTCCGCAAAGGCTTGAACAAGACTCCATATGAGATACTAACCGGTAACAAGCCCAACCTCAAGTACTTCCGGGTGTTCGGGTGTAAGTGTTTCATTCTCAAGAAAGGTGCACATTTGTCTAAATTCGAACCTAGAGCTCAAGAGGGCATATTTGTTGGTTATGCTACAAACTCTCATGCTTACCGTGTCCTCAACAAGTCCAATGGACTCATTGAGGAGACGTGTAACATAGAGTTTGATGAAAATAATGGCTCCCAAGTGGAGCAAAGTGGTCTTTGTGATGTAGGTGATGAAATTCCTCCCCAAGCCATAAGAAGAATGGGGATTGGTCAAATACTCCCCATTGAGGAACCCCTTTTGGCCAAAGGAGAAGGACAATGCTCTACGCAAGTGGAGCCATCACCAACCATTGACCCACACGCTTCCGAAGAACAAACCGAAGGCCCTCAACCAAGTGATCAAGATCAAGGGCAAGATCAACCTCAAGATGATGGTGATGCACCAAATGATGCCCAAGATCAAGATCAAGACACCGAGCAAGCTCAAGATCAAGTGCAAGCTCAAGATCAAGAGCAAGCTCAAGATGACGCTCAAGATGTTCAAGATGATCCTCCTCAAGAGACTACGGAGGAGCTATTGGAGCGTCGTGCCACCAAGATTGCTTCCAAACTCAAGCATCAACAACATGTGATGGAGAATGTTTATGGAAGCTTAAAAAAGGGGGTAACCACTCGTAGACAATTAACAAACTTTTGTGAGCATCACGCGTTTGTTTCTTGTGTTGAATCCCAAAAGGTACATGAAGCGCTCGAGGACACGGATTGGCTTGAAGCTATGCATGATGAACTCAACAACTTCGAGCGCAACAAAGTGTGGACATTGGTGCCAAGGCCAACGGAGAATCATAATGTCATTGGAACCAAATGGATCTTCAAGAACAAGCAAGATACGAACGGTGTTGTCATTCGAAATAAGGCAAGATTGTTGGCACAAGGCTATTCCCAAGTCGAGGGTATCGACTACGGTGAAACCTTTGCTCCCATTACTCATCTTGAATCTATTCGTATGTTGCTTTCATATGCATCTCATCATGATTTTAAGTTGCAACAAATGGATGTGAAGAGTGCATTTCTTAATGGTCCTCTTAATGAGTTGGTATATGTCAAACAACCCACGGGGTTCGAGGATCCCAAGTTCCCCAATCATGTATACAAGCTCGATAAGGCACTCTATAGCCTTAAACAAGCCCCACGTGTGTGGTATGAGCACCTTACCGAGTTGTTGCAAGACCGTGGGTTTGAAATTGGGAAAATCGATCCCACTCTTTTTACTAAGAGGGTTAAAGGGGATTTGTTCATATTCCAACTATATGTTGATGATATTATCTTTGGTTCTCCTAACAAAGCTTTCAATGATGAGTTTGCCGCACTCATGACCGAGAAGTTTGAGATGTCTATGATGGGAGAGTTGAAGTTCTTTCTTGGGTTCGAAGTCAAACAATGAAGAGAAGGAACCTTCATCAACCAAGCCAAATATACCCAAGACATGCTCAAGAGATTCAAGTTAGAAGATGTAAAACCGGCCAAGACTCCAATGTCTACCAAGTGCCAACTTGACATTGATCCCAATGGTAAAGCGGTGGATCAAAAGGTATATCGTTCTATGATTGTATCCTTGCTTTACCTTTGTGCATCTAGGCCGGATATCATGTTGAGTGTGGGAATGTGTGCACAATTTCAAGCCACGCCTAAGGAAAGTCACTTTGTGGCGGTCAAGCAAATCTTTCGATATTTGGCTCATACCCCAAACTTTGGCTTATGGTACCCCAAAGGAGCAAGCTTTGATCTCATGGGATATTCGGACTCAGATTGGGCGGGAGACCATGTGGATAGGAAGTCAACTTCCGGAGGGTGCCAATTCCTTGGTCGCTCTTTGGTGAGTTGGTCTTCGAAGAAGCAAAATTGTGTGTCTCTCTCCACCAGCGAAGCCGAGTATGTCGCCACCGCAAGTTGTTGTGCACAATTGCTATGGATGAGGCAAACATTAAAGGATTACGGTGTCACTTGTGACAAAGTGCCTCTTTTCTGTGACAATGAAAGTGCAATCAAGATCTCCTACAATCCGGTGCAACATAGCAGGATGAAGCACATTGAGATTCGTCATCACTTCATCCGGGATCACATCAAGCGTGGAGAGATTGATATTATTCATGTAGGTACACAAGAGCAACTAGCGGATATATTCACGAAGCCTTTGGATGAAGCAAGATTTCGTGAGTTAAGGCATGAGCTAAATATCATTGATTCGAGCAACGTGTCTTCAATCTAGGCACACCCCACCGCATTCATCATGATATCTTGTTCTAGATGTAGGCATGGACATAGGGGGAGTGTTGTTCTCTCAATGAACTCTCCCTCCCCCCCCCCATTATGCATAAATCAGTCAAGTCTTTCACATTAGCCATTTTTTATGGTACTTGTGCTTCAAAGATGAGTTTTGGTCATGGGCCCAAGGTTAAAATCTTCGCGGTGCCATACCAATTGACATAAACATAGGTGGCTTCAGCCACCGCCCTCTCTTTGAGAGTTGGTTACTCGTTTTGGTCCTATTTGGTTTTATCTTGTTGTGAGGACTTTGTTTGTGCTTTGAGTCACTCCAAGTTTGCTCCTCCGTTTTCTCTCATTTGAACTTGGAGTGTCTCTTCCTACTTGCTGGTGTTTTGAGTCTCCAACCCAAGCCATCTCATCTACAACCTCTCTAAATTTGCATAAGCCACCTTTTTAAACTTGATCTTGCTTGCTGTCGCCTGCGCGGTACTACCGCGGTGTCTGGGCGGTACTACCGCTTATAAGCGGTACTACCGCCTAGAACCCCGATACTACTGCTAGAGAGGTACTACCCGGCTTCCTGCCGCGGAGTAGTACCGGGGCGGTACTACCGCTCCGCCGAGCGGTACTACTGCTCTGTGGCGGGGTGAGGGGTTATGAGTCGGGCAGGGGGAGTTCCAACTCCCCCATACCCATTCGTCTCTCTCTCCCACACCCTCTCCTCTCACAGGAGACGAACAAGCACCGGGGGGGCGCCGTCGAGCCGCCGATTCCGTGCCGTCTTCCGGGATTCTGTCCGGTGGGATCGATCCCCACCTTCTCCTCTTGCCATGGATGCTAGTATTGCCCCCGTTTTCCTCTCCTATGGTTCTAGTTTTTGAATCTAGGTTCTAGGGAAATACTTGTGGCATTCTTAGATTTTTAGTCAAATTGAGGCTTGAGTAGGACATAGAAGACTGCTAGTCTAGGTGGATTGAAGTTTGGTTGGAGGGAATTTGAATTTGGCACCCCTGGTAGTACCAGATCTAGCCGCGGTTGTGGTCAGGCCATTGACATACGCCTCGGGCGGTACTACCGCTCCCACGGAGCGGTACTACCGCTCGTTGGCGGCACTACCGCTGCTGATGGGTGGTACTACCGCCCAGGGCTGTCAACTTCCACTTCCCTCGTATCAACCTTCAACTCACTTTGTTTCTTTTTCGTTGGCTTATGCAATGACTTACACCTGCTTTTCCCTCGCTCTTTGTTGTGGGTTCCAGGTGATAGCAGTGCTGGGCATCAGGCCCATCGCAAGAATCCAGAGTGTCCAGGGGGTTCCAAGCGCTATCGCACTTCTGAGGATGTCGGTGCAACTTCAAGTGCTCAGCCAGTGCAGAGAACCAAGCAAGTTGCAAGCAAGCCAAAGGCGAAGGTCAAGTCCATGACTGAGATGTCTGCTAAGGAGTTTTGTGTGTTTCGCCGCCGTGACCCGTACCGCCACAAGCAAGATCCAGCTCTTGTCAACCATCCCTTCTGGACCAAGCAGCAGCGCTCTATTTATTTGGATGTGCTCAAAGGGAAGAAGAATTTGTTTGTGAAGGTCAGAACCATTGATATACCTCATATGCAGAAGGACCTGCCATACTTTGGAGAGGCTCTTGAGCTGTGCAATCAGCTGGACATCATCAAGGTTATGGAGTTCAACAAGGATTTTGATGCAGACATCGTGGCTCAGTTCTATGCCACGGTTCACCTAGGTACTGATGTGGAAAGGACTCTGACTTGGATGACCAACGGCAAGCTACTTTCTATCAAGTGGAAGGCGTTCATGGAACTCTTGGGCTATGAGGATAAGGGGCTTGACAACCCGGTTGGATTCCGCCCTCACAAGGAGGCGGGTGCTACGCACAAGTCTGCTCTCTGGCCCTACAACACTTTGAAGATTTCTCCAACCACCCAGAAGAAGACATATGAGCTTTGCCCTTTCCTGGACATCCTGCATCGCATCTTCAGGTACACTCTCTTCCCTCGGATTGGGAACTTGGATCAGGTACACTCCTACCTAGTGGATTTGCTGCTCTTCTGTCAGAGTGAGAAGGAGGAAAACACGGGGCAATCTTTGGATGTTTCCCATATCATGTGGTCGGAGCTTCTTTCAGCCATCACTGAGCGCAAGTGTCCCATTTATGGTCCTTACCTGATGTTGCTCATTGAGAAGGCATGGGCATTCACTTATCTTGATGAGATGCTTGTGACTGGTGACTTGACCTCTCACGAGATAGTTCGACTGAGACAGAAGGAGAACTGGGGCACTCCTGTTCCGGGGACGGAGACTCCTATGGATGAGGATGAGGTTGACGATGGTGACGAGCCTGACTATGAGCCGGCCGGAGTGGAGCCATCTTGGGCTAAGAAGCTCAAGTTGAAGATGAAGAAGCTGTTCTGTATGGAGGCTCACGGGCAGTACATGGCACATGTGGCAGAGAAGAAATCCCGAGGTCATGACAAGATCATCATCAGGCAGCTTGGGGTCGAGGTTGCCAGTGGGTCAGAGGAGCGGATCACTGATGAGGAGGAGTGGACCACTCAGCACTGTCACTGGACGGACTCAGAGGTTGATCAGACCACCACTACTGCTGCTACTGACGGGGACTTGAGCGACCACGGGGAGTGGTGATGATGAGGATCTCCGGCGTTGCTATCACTTGTGATCGTTGTAGCACTCTTTGCCCTTTTGGTGTCTCGATGCCAAAGGGGGAGAGAGTTTAGGGAGTTGCCGAGTCACGAGTGTGGCGTATTTGCTTTGCTTTTCTCTCTCGTGAACTCTTTTATCATTCATTTGCTTTGGTTTGTGTTTGTGAGACCTGGAGACTAAGTCATATGGTGTGAGACATATGCTACCTTATCCTATCGTTATGTCCAGTACTTTGTTAGTTTGTGAGATATTATGCTTATCTTGTGCCCTATCTTTATGCTCACATGCTATTCCTTGCATCCTTGTATATCTCTCTTATATTGTTGATGCAAGTATTGCCGGTCTATAAAATATAGGGGGAGTGTTGATCCTAGTGTGTGTGTTTTGCATTCCAAAAGCATACTTAATTAGTGCACACATCTAGGGGGAGCCCGTCTATATTTTGTAGATGTCAGGTTTGCTTATTATCTCGTTGTATCCTTGTGCAAATCCCGTATTGTCATCAATCCACCAAAAAGGGGGAGATTGTTAGGGCATATTTCTCCCTTAGTGGTTTTGGTGATTTATGACAATACTTTTGCGGACTAATCATGTGCATTGAGCATTCCAGATATTCCATCATATGGCACAAGACGATTGATGCCCCTTGATGTATTAGAGTGAAGACGGTTTATTTTCCTTTGTTTCATTTTCGGTGGACTTGAGTCGTAGGAAATACCATACTATCAAGAGGGGGTCCGCTTCAGAAAGGTTTGGGTGGAATCAACACATACACGCTTTCATTTGCACCCTCCGTTCCTTTCCGCTTCTTTGGAGTTTCGCCTTCCGTTACTTAGGAGTGCTCGGGAGAGCTGCCAGCGGTAGTACCGCGGCTGGAAGCGGTAGTACCACTTATAAGCGGTAGTACCGCTCCCAGTACCGCTCGTACTACCGCCTCGATTCGGGACTCGATTTTTCGTGTCGGGTGCAACGGTAGTCCAGCGGTGGTCCCACTGGCATACTACCGCTGACCCCTTTTTGTCCCGGCTGGGCAAGCGGCAGTAGGAGCGGTAGTACCTCTTGTAAGCGGTAGTACCACGCCTACCACCGCTCCCACTTCCGCTCATGGCTCTGTTCTCCTAAGCCCTCCCCTGTTTCTCAGCGGTAGCAGAGCGGCAGTAGGCGAGCGGCAGTACCGCGTATAGGCAGTAGTACCGATGTCTGCAGCGGTAGTACCGCTGGTAGGGCACTCCCGCTCCTCCCCCTGTCCTGCTCAGCTCCCCTAGCGCCCAGTGCTGCAACCCCAGCGGTAGTACCATTGGGGCGAGCAGTAGTACCGCTCCGGCGGCACTACCGGCTCGAGGGCTCACTCCTTTGCACTGCACTTCGTGCACTACCGCCCGGGCGGTAGTACCGCTCACATGAGCGGTAGTACCGCTTGGTGCGGGCTAAAAACTGTGTAACGGTTGGTTTTGTTCCCCCACTATATAAAGGGGGTCTTCTTCCCCAAGAAGACCACCTCTTCCTTCCCCAAGCTCCATTGTTGCTCACAAGCTCATTTTCGCCCGATCTCTCTCCCTACCCAATCAAACTTGGTGATTCTTTAGGGATTCGTTGAGAAGGCCTAGATCTACACTTCCACCAAGAGAAATTTGATTCCCCCCACTAATCCCTTGCGGATCTTGTTACTCTTGGGTGTTTGATCACCCTAGACGGTTGAGGTCACCTCGGAGCCACATCCCATTGTGGTGAAGCTCCGTGGTGGTGTTGGGAGCCTCCAATTAAGTTGTGGAGATAGCCCCAACCTTGTTTGTAAAGGTTCGGTCGCCACCTTCAAGGGCACCACTAGTGGAATCATGGCATCTCGCATTGTGTGAGAGCGTGAGGAGAATACGGTGGCCCTAGTGGCTTCTTGGGGAGCATTGTGCCTCCACACCGCTCCAACGGAGACGTACTTCCTCTCAAAGGGAAGGAACTTCGGGAACACATCCTCGTCTTCACCGGTTCCACTTGTGGTTACTTCTTACCTTTACTTTGTGCAAGCTTTACTTGTGTTGTTTCCTTTGCTTGCTTGCTTGTGTTGTTGTTGTTAGCATCATATAGGTTGCTCATCTAGTTGCATATCTTGACAACCTATTTGTTGCTAAACATAATTTGTTTAGAAAAGCGAAAAATTAGTAGTTGCCTATTCACCCCCCTCTAGTCAACCATATCGATCCTTTCACCCGAGAACACCAATATCCCTAGAGCTTTGAATAGTGGCTAGGGTCACGAACAATCAGCGTCATTGACATCATCCGCGTGAGGTGGACGACAGTGGTTCAAATTTAGTGGGTGGGCCAGCACTGTCAGTCCCTCTTCCTTTTTCCCGGTGGCGCCTTCTCTTGGTTTATGCTTTCTCCGCAGGCAGGCGTATTTTTGATAGTGCACCACTAGTACTGAAATGAGCATTAGAGCCGACCCGCGGAGGCGGTTTTTGCGCATGGAATCACAACCGCCTGGAATAACCTACCGCGGGTTGTTATTCTTGTTACGTGGGTGGTTGAAAGAATTGAAACCGCTTCTATGAATTCATGGATCTAGCACAAAAATCAAAACCGTTTTTACTAACCATGGTTCAAATGAGCTCAACCCAACCCAACTCCCAGACGTCGCCACGTAACAAGAATAACAACCCGCGGCCATGGTTAGTAAAAACGGTTTTGATTTTTGTGCTAGATCCATGAATTCACCATCTGGGAGTTGGGTTGGGCCCTTAAGCGGTTCCAACCACAAAACTGACTCAGTTCATTGCATATGGAGCCTATAATGGGCAAATTGGTGGACCCCTGCAGGAATAAATCTATTTGAATAGCCTAGTCCATTATTATGGACACTTTGTGCGAAATGCCCTTCTACACCCGAGCTCAAATGAGCTCGGGATGAACAGTAACTCAAAAAACATTTAAAAATTGTTCAAAAAAATCTGATTTTTTTATGGCAAACTTTGACAAATGTTCTAAGAGCTTGTAAAATTTCATCATGAAATCACATTTGTGGAAGTCGTGGAAAAAAACAAAATTAGTGCTCCAAAATACTTTCGAAAGTAGCATTTTCAGAGTATCAATTTTTTTTTACCACGACTCCCACAAATGTGATTTCGTGATGAAACTTTGCAAGCTCTTAGAACATTTGTCAAAATTTGCCATAAAATTATTCAGTTTTTTTGAACATTTTTAAAATATTTTTTGATTTTACTGACTTACTGTTCACCCGAGCTCATTTGAGCCCACGTGCAAACTTCACGTCCCACTTGGGACGTGTTTGGTTGCCCGCATTAGGGCCAACCAGGCTGAGTTGGGCCACGAAAAGTGTGTTTGGTTGCATACGTGGTGGGCTGGCTCGCATGGGCATGAACCTTAAAGCAGCCCATAGCCTGGCTCGCTGGAAACCCTCGAATCGGCAGTTTCCTGCGAGCCAGGCTCAGTGCGGCGCAAGCTCGCACACGCGGGAGCAACCTGAAAACGAGGGGGGTGGCGGGAGATGGAAATCGGGCGCGGCGGCCCGGTGCCAAATCTAGCCTCCCCCCCCCCCCAATTACTTGGTCACCGCTACCTCTAGGACAGCCACTTCCTCAAGCCTCGCCACCGGCGGCGGCGGCGACTCAGATCTGCGGAAGCGTTGGCGGCGAACGCGGCAGCAGCACTATCCGGCAGCAGGAGCTGGTGCTCCCCTTCCTGTTGGCCAGCGTCGGGTCGTCTTTGACTCAGTCGTGGCCCCCCCGATGTTGGTAAGCTTCCTCCCCTCTCCCGTATGTTAGGTCGGTTGTTAGGTTATGGACGTGCTCAACGGACCCTCGATGTCGAGTAGGTTATGGACGTGCTACTTGTGAGTTGCGTTGGGATTTCCCCGAAGAGGAGAGGATGATGCAGTACAGTAGAGATAAGTATTTCCCTCAGTTAAGAACCAAGGTTATCAATCTAGTAGGAGAACCACACAGAACCTCGTTAGCAGCACCTACACACACAAAAGCAAATACTTGCACCCAACGCAACAAGAGGGTTGTCAATCCCCTTAGCGGTTACTTGCAAGGATTAATTCTGATAGTGATAGATAGAAAAGTAAATTGCAAAATAAAAGAAAGGAAATAAAATTGCAGCAAGGTATTTTTGGATTTTAATATATGATAAAAGTAGACCCGGGGGCCATAGTTTTCACTAGAGGCTTCTCTCTTGAACACATAGCATATGGTGGGTAAACAAATTACTGTTGGGCAATTGATAGAAAAGTGCATAGTTATGACGATATTCAAGGCAATGATCATGTATATAGGCATCATGTCCGAGACAAGCAGACCGACTCCTGCCTGCATCTACTACTATTACTCCACCCATCGACCGCTATCCAGCATGCATCTAGGGTATTAAGTTAATGAAAACAGAGTAACGCCTTAAGCAAGATGACATGATGTAGACAAAGTAAACTCAGGAAATATGATTAAACCCCATCTTTTTATCCTTAATGGCAATAATACAAATACGTGTCTTGTCCCTTTCTGTCACTGGGATATAGAACACCGCAAGATTGAACCCATCACAAAGCACCTCTCCCATTGCAAGATAAATCAATCTAGTTGGCCAAACCAAACGGATAAATTGGAGAGAAATACAAAGCTATAACAATCATGCATAAATAAGTTCAGAAAAGACTCAAATATTTCTCATGAATAATCTGATCATAAATCCACAATTCATCGGATCCCAACAAACACACCGCAAAAGAAGATTACATCGAATAGAACTTCAAGGAGATCGAGGAGAACATTGTATTGAAGATCAAAGAGAGAGAAGAAGCCATCTAGCTACTAGCTATGGACCCATAGGTCTGTGCTAAACTACTCACACATCATCGGAAGGGCAACAAGGTTGATGTAGAAGCCCTCCGTGATCGATTCCCTCTCCGGTAGAGTACCGGAAAAGGCCTCCAGATGGGATCGCAGAAGAACAGAGGCTTGCAGCGGCATAAAAGTTATTTGGGGTGGCTCTTTGTTGGTTTCCCAATATTTGAGAATTTATAAAAGTGGAATTAGGTCAAACGGAGCCACGAGGGGCCCACAAGGCATCAGGGCGCGCCCCCTGGGGCCGCCTTGTGACTTCCTCATGAGGCTTCTAGCCTCCTCCCGAAGCTTCCAGGGTCTCTTTTGTCCAGAAAAAAAAATTCAAAAAGTTTCATGGCATTTGGACTTCGTTTGGTACTGTTTCCAGAAAAACCAAAAACAAGCAGAAAACAGCAACTGGCACTGGGCACTAGGTTAATAGGTTAGTCCCAAAAAATGATATAAAATAGCATATTATTGCATATAAAACATCCAAGATTGATACTATAATAGCATGGAACAATCAAAAATTATAGATACGTTGGAGACGTATCAAGCATCCCCAAGCTTAAGTCCTGCTCGTCCTCGAGTAGGTAAATGATAAAAAAACAGAATTTTTGATGTGGAATGCTACCTAACATGTTTCATCATGTAATTCTCTTTTACGGTATGAATATTAAGATCCGAGTGATTCAAGGCAATAGTCTATAATTTGATATAAATACATCAATACTCAGGCATACTAACAAAAAATCATGCCTTTCAAAATAAAAATGCTAAAGAAAGTTATCCCTACAAAATCATATAATCCTGTCATGCTCCATCTTCTTAACATAAAGTATTTATCATGCACAATCCCGGAGACCAAGCAATTGGTTCATACTTTTTAACGTGCTTCAGCTTTTTCAACCCCCACGCAATACATGAGCGCAAGCCATGGATATAGCACTATGGGTGGAATAGAATGATGATAGAGATTAATAAGGGGAAGTCAAAAAGAGAAGATAATCTCACATCGACGAGACTAATCAACGGGCTATGGAGGTGCCCATCAATTGATGTCAATGCAAGGAGTAGGGATTGCCATGCAACGGATGCACTAAGAGCTATAAGTGTATGAAAGCTCAAAAATAAAAACTAAGTGGGTGTGCATCCAACTTTCTTGCTCATGAAGACCTCGGGCATTTGAGGAAGCCCATCATTGGAATATACAAGCCAAGTTCTATAATGAAAAATCCCACTAGTATATGAAAGTGACAACATAGGAGGCTCTCTATATGAAAAACATGGTGCTACTTTGAAGCACAAGTATGGAAAAAGATAGTAACACTGCCCCTTGTCTCTTTGTCTCACATTTTTTTTCGCTGGGCTCTTTTTGGCCTCTTTTTTTTATCTCATTGGGACAATGCTCTAATAATGATGATCATCACACTTCTATTTACTTACAACTCAAAAATTACAACTCGATACTAAAACATATATGACTCTATGTGAATGCCTTTGGCAGTGTACCAGGATGTGCAATGATACTAGCATGACATGTATGAAAATGATGAATGGTGACTGAGCCACAAATACTATGTCAGCTATATGATCATGCAAAGCAATATGACAATGATGATGTGTGTCATATAAAAAGAACGGTGGAAGTTGCATGGCAATATCTCTCGGAATGGCTATGGAAATGCCATAATAGGTAGGTATGGTGGCTGTTTTGAGAAAGATATAAAGAGGCTTATGTGTGATAGAGCGTATCATATCACGGGGTTTGGATGCACCGGCGAAGTTTGCGCCGACTCTCGGGGTGAGAAAGGGCAATGCACGGTACCGAAGAGGCTAGCAAATTGCGGAAAGGTGAGAGTGCGTATAATCCATGGACTCGCATTAGTCATAAAGAACTCACATACTTATTGCGAAAGTCTATTAGCCCTTGAAGCAAAGTACTACTACGCATGCCCCTAGGGGGGAGGTTGGTAGTAGTTAACCATCGCGCGCCCCCGACCGCCACGCAAAGGAAGACAATCAAGAATAAATCATGCTCTAACTTCTTAGCATAACGACAGAACCATACGTGCATGCTTCGGGAATCACAAACCTTAACACCAATATTCTTACTAAACCACAATTATCTACTAGCACCTCCCACATATTACCATCTTAATATCGCAAAACTATTGCAAGGAATCAAGCTTATCATATTCAGTGATCTACATGAAAGTTTTTATTATATCACTCTTGAATACCTATCATATTAGGACCAAATTCATAACCCATGCATATTACCATTGCTAATTATTAGACTCTCAAAAAGATATAAGTGAAGCATGAGAGTGCAACTATTTCTTTAAAATGTAACCACCTCCGTGCTTTAAAAGATATAAGTGAAGCACTAGAGCAACTGCCTAGCTCAAAAGATATAAGTGAAGCACATAGAGTATTCTAACAAATCACGAATAATGTGTGTCCCTCTCAAAAGGTGTGTTCAGCAAAGATGATTGTGGCAAACTAAAAAGTAAACAAACGCAAGGAAACTATAACACAAGACGCTCCAAGTAAAACACATATCATGTGATGAATAAAAATATAGCTCCAAGTGATATACCGATAGATTGTAGACAAAAGAGGGGATGCCATCCGGGGCATTCCCAAGCTTAGACGCTTGAGTCTTCCTTGAATATTACCTTGGGGTGCCTTGGGCATCCCCAAGCTTAGGCTCTTGCCGCACCTTATTCCTTCATCCATCGTGGTCTCACCCAAAACTTGAAAACTTCAGCACACAAAACTCAACAGAAACCTCGTGAGACCCGTTAGTATAACAAATAAATATTAAACTTTAGGTAATGTTGTAAATTGATTCATATTTAATATTGGCATAATTCTACTGTACTCCAACTTCTCCATGACTCATACCCCCCGATATGATCCATAGATTCATCAAAATAAGCAAACTATGCAACAAAAACAAAATCTGTCTAAAACAGAACAGTCTGTAAAGATCTATTTAAAAAACAATACTTTTGTAACTCCAAACATTATGAAAAATTAGGAAAACATAAAACATTCATATACAAATGCTGTGTAGAAATTTCAGATTTTTCTGATGCTCCAGTACAGAACCAAAAATCCAGCACTGGGCGCAAAACTTTCTGTTTTCCAAACAACATCAATTATACTATCATCCAAATCATCCCAAAGGCATTACTTGGCACAAACACTAATTAAAAGATAAAAATCACAATCATAACATAGGCTAAAATTGTGCAAACTCACAAAACAGAAAACAAAGCAAAAATTTAAGATACATATTGGGTTGCCTCCCAACAAGCGCTATTGTTTTATGCCCCTATCTAGGCATAATGCATAGTTTCAAGTATTGTCATCCTTCAAACCCAAATCCTTTTTAATCAAATCTTCCAAAACCTTTCTCATTAGTTCTCTATTTTCATGCTCTTCTTTTCTATTGGGGGAACTTAAATATTTGAAGGGGCTTTGTTTGGTGACTTTAACATTCATAACTTCAAACTCGGAATCATCACCATAAACATCTTCATACAAAACATGTATCTCATCATCAATCGGATCTCTAGCCATACCTTCAAACCATTCTTCACTAAACCCCTCATCAATTCCCTTGGCAATCCACTCAAATTTATCACAAGAGTTATGGTACAGAGTTTTAATTACTTCAGCATAGGGAACCCTTCTCCTAATATTTTCTCCATAAGCAAAATAATCATTAGATTCCAACCTATGAATAGTGTCTTTATCATGAAGAATTTCCTCTATAGGGGGATGCTCAAAATATATTTTATAGAAAGAAAAGATGTCCCTAGCTTCTTTAATTATATAATCAAATTCATGCATAAGAATGATTGTAGCGATCTTTTTAATTCTAGGATTATGGATGTTAGGAAGCTCATAGAATATCTTTTGCAATGCGGGGTGAATGTGCAAAAAATTTCGTTCTAACTTAACCACAAGCATAGCAATAGCATCCACATAGCAATTTGTTTTGTCGAGAATAGACGCTTTAATTATGGGGATGACTCCCGCACAATTGAAAAACTCTTGCACAATATTTTTACCAATAATACTTCCGCTGCCCACACGATAGACTTTAGTTTTAAAAGTGAGTGGAGCTTTGTTCTCAAGAGGATCATAATTAATATCGAAAGGCTTAATTTTTTCCTCAAGAGATTCATTAGTACTATCCTCACTAGCACTCTTTACAATAACTTTTTTGAACTCAGACATGATGACAAAGCAAGCAAACTAGCGAACAAGCAAACAAAAATATTTTTTTGTGTTTTTTGTAAAATTGTTTTAGAAGTGGGGGAGATGAAAATGAGAGGCAAATGCGAATAAAAGGCAAATGAAAATAAGAGCAAGTAGATGATAGTTTATGCAAAGGTACTTGATAGGTTTTGGTGATGTCTCCCCGGCAACGGCGCCAGAAATTCTTCCTGCTACTTGTGAACTACGTTGGGATTTCACCGAAGAGGAGAGGATGATGCAGTAGAGTAGAGATAAGTATTTACCTTAGTTAAGAACCAAGGTTATCAATCCAGTAGGAGAACCACACAGAACCTCGTTAGCAGCACCTACACACACAAAAGCAAATACTTGCACCCAACACAACAAGAGGGTTGTCAATCCCCTTAGCGGTTACTTGCAAGGATTAATTCTGATAGTGATAGATAGAAAAGTAAATTGCAAAATAAAAGAAAGGAAATAAAATTGCAGCAAGGTATTTTTGGATTTTAATATATGATAAAAGTAGACCCGGGGGCCATAGTTTTCACTAGAGGCTTCTCTCTTGAACACATAGCATACGGTGGGTGATACGTCTCCAACATATCTATAATTTTTTATTGTTCCATGCTATTATAGTGTCAATCTTGGATGTTTTATATACACTTACAAGCAATTATATATCATTTTTTGGGACTAACCTATTAACTTAGTGGCCAGTGCCAGTTGCTGTTTTTTTGCCTGTTTTTGGTTTTCCAGAATATCAGTGCCAAACGAAGTCCAAATGCCACGAAACTTTTTGGAGATTTTTTTTCTGGACATAAGAGATACTAGAAGCTTTGGGAGAGGGCCAGAAGACAGAGGAGGTGGCCACGAGCCACCAGGGCGCGCCCCGGGGGGGTGGCGCGCCTTGGTGCCTCGTGGGCCCACCTCTGCTCCGTTTGACCTAATTCCACCTCTATAAATTCTCTAAAATCGGGAAACCAACAGAAGAGTCCATGAAATACTTTTTCCGCCGCCGCAAGTTCCTGTTCTCAAGAGATCCCATCTGGAGGCCTTTTCCGGCACTCTGCCGGAGGGGGATTCGATGACGGAGGGGCTCTCCATCAACCTTCTTGCCCTTCCGATGATGCATGAGTAGTTTACCACAGACCTTCGGGTCCATAGTTAGTATCTAGATGGCTTCTTCTCTCTTTTTGATCTTCAATACAATGTTCTCCTCGATGTTCTTGGAGTTCTATCCGATGTAATCACTTTTCGCGGTGTGTTTGTTGGGATCCGACGAATTGTGAGTTTATGATTAGATTATCCATGAACATTATTTGAGTTTTCTCTGAACTCTTTTATGCATGATTGTTATAGCTTCGTATTTCTCTCCGATCTATTGATTTGGTTTAGCCAACTAGATTGATTTATCTTGCAATGGGAGAGGTGCTTTGTAATGGGTTCGATCTTGCGGTGCTCAATCCCAGTGATAGAAAGGGACATGACACGTATGTATCGTTGCTATTAAGGTTAAAAAGATGGGGTTTATTCATGCGTGAGTTTACTTTGTCTACATCATATCATCTTGCTTAAGGCGTTACTCCGTTCTTTATGAACCTAATACTCTAGATGCATGCTGGATAGCGGTCGATGTGTGGAGTAATAGTAGTAGATGCAGAATCATTTCGGTCTACTTGTCTCTGACGTGATGCCTATATACATGATCATTGCCTTGGATATCGTCATGATTATTTGCTTTTCTATCAATTGCCCAACAGTAATTTGTTCACCCACCGTATGTTATTTTCAAGAGAGAAGCCTCTAGTGAAAACTATGGCCCCCGGGTCTACCTTAATCATATATTGAAAATCCTAAAACTACCTTGCTGCAATTTTACTTTATTTATTTTATTTTGTATTTTTGTTCGATCTATCTATCTATCACCATACAATTTAATCTTGTTCGTGTTGGGTGCGAGGATTTGTTATTTTGTGTGCAGGTGCTGCTAACGAGTTGTTGCGTGATTCTCCTACTAGATTGATAACCTTGGTTTCATAATTGAGGGAAATACTTATCTCTATTGTACTGCATCATCCCCTCCTCTTCGGGGAAATCCCAACGCAGCTCACAAGTAGCAGGAAGAATTTCTGGCGCCGTTGCCGGGGAGACATCATCAACATCTATCAAGTACCTACGCATAAACTTTCATCTCCTAGCATTTATTTTATTTGCCTTTGCCTCTCGTTTTCATCTCCCCCACTTCTAAAAGGTTTTTACAAAAACACAAACATATTTTTATTTGCTTGCTTTCTTTTATTGCCATGACAACACTCAAGAACAGAAAGTAAAACAAAAATTTAAGATCACTATGGATCCTCATCCACTTGCTAATATTTTCAAAAGATCCAATTATAATGAACCAATTGCTAGTGATTTGAGTGCTTTTTATTTTCTCTATGAAGTTCTACTTGAAAATCATGAATCTGAAAATTGTGATGAAGTGTTAGAAGGAGAAATTTATAAATTGATTCATGATAGCCCCTTGATTGAAAAGCATGATTGCAATGATATTACTATAAATTCTATTAATGTGAATTGTGCTAATAATATGCAAAACTACAAGCTTGGGGATGATAATTTTGTTATGTGCACTACTTATTGCAATGATCATGATTGGGGTGATGATGCTTCTTATGATCTTGAAAATTTATTTAAGCCTCATGATGATTATGTTATTGATAATAAAATTTGCAATACTATTAAAAGAGGGTTTGGAAGAGCGTCAACTTTAGGTAATAATGATCCCACTACTTTGGAGAGTGTTCAATCTTATGAAATTTTTGATGAAAGTGGGTTTGGAGAGGTCATGACTTTAGTTGATGATAATCCCACTATTTTGGAAGATTATAAAACTTTTATGCATATGGATCATAGAGAGAATATTGTTTATGATAGCTATATTGTTGAGTTTGATTATGATCCTACATGTAATTATTATGAGAGAGGAAAATATGGTTACAAAAATCTTCATGTTACTAAATTGCCTCTTGTGATGTTGAAATTATTCATGCTTCATTCTTCCTATTTGCATATGCTAGAGATTGCTTGTCTTGATAATTTGTTCTCCTATAAAATGCCTATGCATAGGAAGTATGTTAGACTTAAGTGTGTTTTTCATATGCTTCATGATGCTCTCTTTGTGTTTCAATTATTATCTTTCATGTGAGCATCATTGAAATCTCAAGCTTATCTTAATGGCTATAAAGAAAGAGCTTGTTGGGAGACAACCCAATAAACTTTTTACCTACTCTTCTTGTGTGTTTACAAAATTATGCTACTGTTATGATTGTATTTTTATGTTTTAATTAGTGTTTGTGCCAAGTAAAGCCTTTGGGATGATTTGGAAGATAGTATAATTGGACGCTGTTTGGAAAACAGAAATTTTTGCGTCCAGTGCTGGAATTTTAGTTCTGTACTGGAGTGTCAGAAAAATCTCAAATTTTTACACAGTATTGGTATATGAATTTCCCACGTTTTCCTAATTTTTCAAAAAAATTGGAGTTACGTAAGTATAGCTTTTAAATAGATCTTTACAGACTATTCTGTTTTAGACAGATTCTGTTTTTGTTGCATAGTTTGCTTATTTTGATGAATCCATGGGTCATATCGGGGGGTATGAGTCATGGAGAAGTTGGAGTACAGTAGCATTATGCCAATATTAAATATGAATTAATTTACTACAGTACTTAAAGTTAAAGATTTATTTGTTATACTAACGGATCTCACGAAGGTTTTGTTGAGTTTTGTGTGATTGAAGTTTTCAAGTTTTGGGTGAGATCACAATAGATGAAGGAATAAGGAGTGGAAAGAGCCTAAGCTTGGGGATGCCCCGGAAGGCATCCCCTCTTTCTTCTACCAACTATCAGTAATTTTACTTGGAGCTATATTTTTATTCGTCACATGATATGTGTTTTACTTGGAGCGTCGTGTATTATATGAGTCTTTGCTTTGTTTGCTTTTTAGTTTGTCACAATCATCTTTGCTGGACACACCTATTTGAGAGAGCCACGCGTTTATCATGATTTTTTAGAATACTCTATATGCTTCACTTAAATCTTTTAAGCTAGGCAGTTGCTCTAGTACTTCACTTAAATCTTTTTGAGCACGGTGGTGGCTATATTTTGAAGAAATATTTGAACTCTCATGCTTCACTTATATTATTTTGAGAGTTGATAAGATTAAATTTTGAAGAAATATTTGCACTCTCATGCTTCACTTATATCTTTTTGAGAGTTGATAATAGTAATGGTAATTTGCACAAGATATGAATTTGGTCTCAAAGTGATGAATATTCAAGAGGGATATAATAAAAACTTTCATGAAAGATCATTGGATATGATAAGTTTGATTCCTTGCAATAGTTTTGCGATATGGAGATGATAATATGTGAGTCATGTTAGTGAGTAATTGTGATTTAGTAATAATATTGGTGTTAAGGTTTGTGATTCCCTATGCATGCACATAAAGTCAATAGTTATGCAACGAAATTATATCCTACTTATGGTGCATTATTCGGTGTTAGTTATGTTCAATGCATGTTTATGACCGTTTTCGCTTTTTGGTTGGTCGCTTCTCAATCTATTTGCTAGCCTTCATTTGTACTAAGCGGGAATACTGCTTGTGCATCCAACTCCTTAAACCCAAGTTGTGCCAAATGAGTCCACCATACTTACCTATATGTGGTATTTCCATGCCGTTCCAAGTAAATTTGCATGTGCCAACTCTAAATTTTCAAAATAATTTTCCATTTTGTGTGCCCATACCGCTCATGAAGCGGCAGGGGGTGGCCAATATTTTTCATGCTAGGTGTGTTATTCTCACGATGGAGTGTTTATTCACTTGTCATTGCACGAGAGAGTGGCAGGTAATAGGGATGCCCAGTCCCGAAATGAAAAAAAATTTAATTTGATGATAATAATAAATTCCTTGGAAAGTGTTGGTATGGAAGGCACCCGTGGATACGGCTATCCATGGATTACGAAAGAATGGTGGAAAGGAAATAAACTTTATTTTCTATTTGGGAACCGCCTATAATGTGTCTAGCATGGAAGATATTGGGAATTCTCGGTCGTTTTCGTTGACAGGAAAAGCATGCCTCTCAAAATAATTTTATCTCTCTAATTTAAGCTTTGAGATCTGGCACATTTGCAAATCTTTGCTTCCCTCTACGAAGGGCCTATCTATTTACTTTTATGCAATTTTTATTTTTATTTTGAGTCTCCATCTTCTCTTACAAAGCACCAACTAGAGAGCACTATTGTCATACTTGTGCATTGTGTGTAGCTAATATTGAGTGTGTTTCATGAATGGATCAATGATTGAGCATAATGGGCTAGGGATAACTTTCTTTAGCTTTGATATTCTCAAAGACATGGTTGCTTGTTAGTATGCTTGAGTATTTATGTCATCATGTCAAACTATAGACTATTGCTTTGAATCATTCAAGTCCAAATGTCCATGCTACAAAAGAAAAGAGTATATGATGAATATGATAGGTAGCATTCCACATCAAAAATTCTGTTTTTATCATTTACCTACTCGAGGACGAGCAGGAATTAAGCTTGGGGATGCTTGATATGTCTCCAACGTATCTATAATTTTTTATTGTTCCATGCTATTATAGTATCAATTTTGGATGTTTTATATACACTTACAAGCAATTATATATCATTTTTTGGGACTAACCTATTAACTTAGTGCCCAGTGCCAGTTGCTGTTTTTTTGCCTGTTTTTGGTTTTCCAGAATATCAGTGCCAAACGAAGTCCAAATGCCACGAAACTTTTTGGAGGTTTTTTCTGGACATAAGAGACACTAGAAGCTTCGGGAGAGGGCCAGAAGACAGAGGAGGTGGCCACGAGCCACGTGCCCTGGTGCCTTGTGGGCCCACCTCTGCTCTATTTGACCTAATTCCACCTCTATAAATTCTCTAAAATCGGGAAACCAACAGAAGAGTCCACGAAATACTTTTTCCGCCGCCGCAAGTTCTTGTTCTCGAGAGATCCCATCTGGAGGCCTTTTCTGGCACTCTGCCGGAGGGGGATTCAATCACGGAGGGGCTCTCCATCAACCTTGCTGCCCTTCCGATGATGTGTGACTAGTTTACCACAGACCTTCGGGTCCGTAGTTAGTAGCTAGATGGCTTCTTCTCTCTTTTTGATCTTCAATACAATGTTCTCCTCGATGTTCTTGGAGTTCTATCCGATGTAATCACTTTTTGCGGTGTGTTTGTTGGGATCCGATGAATTGTGAGTTTATGATCAGATTATCCATGAATATTATTTGAGTTTTCTCTGAACTCTTTTATGCATGATTGTTATAGCTTCGTATTTCTCTCCGATCTATTGATTTGGTTTAGCCAACTAGATTGATTTATCTTGCAATGGGAGAGGTGCTTTGTAATGGGTTCGATCTTGCGGTGCTCAATCCCAGTGACAGAAAGGGACATGACACATATGTATCGTTGCTATTAAGGGTAAAAAGATGGGGTTTATTCATGCGTGAGTTTACTTTGTCTACATCATGTCATCTTGCTTAAGGCGTTACTCCGTTCTTTATGAACTTAATACTCTAGATGCATGCTGGATAGCGGTCGATGTGTGGAGTAATAGTAGTAGATGCAGAATCGTTTCGGTCTACTTGTCTCGGACGTGATGCCTATATGGATGATCATTACCTTGGATATCGTCAAGATTATTTGCCTTTCTATCAATTGCCCAACAGTAATTTGTTCACCCACCGTATGCTATTTTCAAGAGAGAAGCCTCTAGTGAAAACTATGGCCCCCGGGTCTACCTTAATCATATATTGAAAATCCTAAAAATACCTTGCTGCAATTTTACTTTATTTATTTTATTTTGTATTTTTGTTCGATCTATCTATCTATCACCATACAATTTAATCTTGCAATTAACCGCCAAGGGATTGACAACCCCTTGTTCGCGTTGGGTGCGAGGATTTGTTATTTTGTGTGCAGGTGCTGCTAACGAGTTGTTGCGTGATTCTCCTACTGGATTGATAACCTTAGTTTCATAACTGAGGGAAATACTTATCTCTACTGTACTGCATCATCCCCTCCTCTTCGGGGAAATCCCAACACAGCTCACAAGTAGCAGTGGGTAAACAAATTACTGTTGGGCAATTGATAGAAAAGCGCATTGTTATGACGATATTCAAGGCAATGATCATGTATATAGGCATCACGTCCGAGACAAGGAGACCGACTCCTGCCTGCATCTACTACTATTACTCCACCCATAGACCGCTATCCAGCATGCATCTAGGGTATTAAGTTAATGAAAACAGAGTAACGCCTTAAGCAAGATGACATGATGTAGACAAAGTAAACTCAAGCAATATGATTAAACCCCATCTTTTTATCCTTCATGGCAACAATACAAATACGTGTCTTGTCCCTTTCTGTCACTGGGATATAGAACACCGCAAGATTGAACCCATCACAAAGCACCTCTCCCATTGCAAGATAAATCAATCTAGTTGGCCAAACCAAACGGATAGATCGGAGAGAAATACAAAGCTATAACAACCATGCATAAATAAGTTCAAAAAAGACTCAAATATTTCTCATGAATAATCTGATCATAAACCCACAATTCATCGGATCCCAACAAACACACCGCAAAAGAAGATTACATCGAATAGAACTCCAAGGAGATCGAGGAGAACATTGTATTGAAGATCAAAGAGATAGAAGAAGCCATCTAGCTACTAACTATGGACCCGTAGGTCTGTGCTAAACTACTCACACATCATTGGAAGGGCAGCAAGGTTGATGTAGAAGCCCTCCGTGATTGATTCCCCCTCTGGCAGAGTACCGAAAAAGGCCTCCAGATGGGATCGCGGAAGAACAGAGGCTTGCAGTGGCGGAAAAGTTATCCGGGGTGGCTCTCTGTTGGTTTCCCAATATTTGAGAATTTATAAAAGTGGAATTAGGTCAAACGGAGCCACGAGGGGCCCACAAGGCATCAAGGCGTGATACGTCTCCAACGTATCTATAATTTATGAAGTATTCATGCCATGTTTATAACAATTTTATATGGTTTTGGTATGATTTGATTAGAACTAACCCGGACTGACGCTGTTTTCAGCAGAACACCGTGGTGTTGTTTTTTGTGCAGAAATAAAAGTTCTCGGAATTGGACGAAATTTTTTGACGATTTTTGTGGGACCAAAAGAGACCCCCGAAGCTTCGTGGAAGGACCAGAAGAGCCACGAGGAGGCCACAAGGCAACACGGCGCGCCCTCGGGGGGGGGGGTCATGTGCTGTTGCCTTGTGGGCCCCTCGTAACTCCTTTTTGCGTGATTCCAACGCTGAAAATCCTATAAATAGAGAAACCCCCAGAAATAAACCTAGAACTTCGACGTCGCCACCGCAAGCCTCTGTACCAAAGAAAACCCATCTGGAGCTCCGTTTCGGCACCCTACCGGAGGGGGAAATCATCATCGAAGGCCATCTTCATCATCCCGGCGGTCTCCATGACGAGGAGGGATTAGTTCACCATCGGGGCTGAGGGTATGTACTAGTAGCTATGTGTTTGATCTCTCTCTCTCGTGTTCTTGATTTGGCATGATCTTGATGTATCGCGAGCTTTGTTAATATAGTTGGATCATATGGTGTTTCTTCCCTCTCTATCTTCTTGTGATGAATTGAGCCTTTCCCCTTGAGGTTTCGTTATTGTCGGATTGAATATTTCAGATTTGAGAACACCTGATGTATGTCTTGCATGTGGATACCCGTGGTGACAATGGGGTATTCTATTGAGTCACTTGATGTATGTTTTGGTAATCAACTTGTGGATTCCCGTGACATTGGGGTAATCTAGGCACATGGGTTGGTACACGTTTTCATCTTCTTTTCTCCGATAGAAACTTTGGGGTACCCTTTGAAGTTCTTTGTGTGGATTGAATATTATGAATCTGAAGTTGTTTGATGCATATCGAATAATCAACTCACGGATACTTGTGGTGACATTGGAGTATCTAGGTGACATTAGAATTGGTTGATGCGTATCATATGGTGTTATTTTAGTATGAACTCTAGGGCTATTTGTGACACTTATAGGGATGGATCAATAGATTGATCGGAAAGGATAACTTTGAGGTGGTTTCATACCCTACAACAATTTCTATCTTATGTTCTCCGCTAATAGGAACTTTGGAGTGATTCTTTGTCGCACGTTGAGGGATTGTTATATGATTCAACTATGTTAGCACTATTGAGAGATTGCACTAGTGAAAGTATGAACCCTATGCCTTGTTTTGAAGCATTGCAATACCGTTTGTGCTCACTTTTGTTACTTGCTACCTTGCTGTTTTTTTTATTTTCAGATTACAAAAACCTATATCTACTATCCATACTACACTTGTATCACCATCTCTTCGCCGAACTAGTGCACTTATACAATTTACCCTACAACAATTTTTTCTTATGTTCTCCGCTGGATAAGAACTTTGGAGTGATTGTTATTTGATCCAATTATGTTAGCACTGTTGAGAGATTGCACTAGTGAAAGTATGAACCCTAGGCCTTATTTTCAAGCATTGCAATACCGTTTGTGCTCCGTTTTATCACTTGATACCTTGCTGTTTTTATATTTTCAGATTACAAAAACCTATATCTACTATCCATACTACACTTGTATCACCATCTCTTCGCCGAACTAGTGCACCTATATAATTTACCATTGTATTGGGTGTGTTGGGGACACAAGAGATTTCTTGTATTTGATTGCAGGGTTGTTTGAGAGAGACCATCTTCATCCTACGCCTCCCACGGATTGATAAACCTTAGTTCATCCACTTGAGGGAAATTTGCTACTGTCCTACAAAACTCTGCACTTGGAGGCCCAACAACGTCTACAAGAATAAAATTTGCGTAGTAGACATCAAGCTCTTTTCTGGCGCCGTTACCGGGGAGGTGAGTGCTTGAAGGTATATCTTTAGATCCTGCAATTGAATATTTTAGTTTCTTGTTTTATCACTAGTATGGTTTATTAAATAAAACTTCAAAAAAATGTAATTGAGGTTGCCTCAAATACTTCATCTATATAATGTCTTTCTTGAAAATGATGGATCGGAAAATTGTGCTAAAGTGCTAGAAGAAGAACATAATAAAATGTTTAGCATAAATTCTTTGAATGATAAGCATGGTTGCAATGTTGTTAGTATGCTTTCTATAAATATCCATGATGCTAATGATATGCAAAGCTACAAGCTTGGGGATGCTATGTGTGATGAACATGATATTTTTAGTCCCCCTAGTTTTGATGAGCAAATTTATTATGATGATTGCATGCCTCCTATTTATGATGATTACAATGATGAAAGTGGGTTTGGAAGAGTGTCAACTTTATGTAATAATGATCCCACTATTTTGGAGGGTGTTGAATCTTATTGGAATAATGATAAAAATGGATTTGGAGAGGTCGTGACTTTATTTAATGATGATTCCACTATTTTGGAAGAGGTTTCAATTGGTTATGACAACAAATTTGCTATCTATGATGATTATTGTGATGTCATGTATGCTATAAAGAATAATGATAAATATGAAACTTGTCATCATGATTTTAATTTTCAATTGGATTATGCCAATGAAGTATCTCATGATAGTTATTTCACTGAGTTTGCTCCCACTATTATGAATGAGAAGAAATTTGCTTATGTGGAGAGTAATAAAAATTCTATGCTTGTGGATCATGAAAAGAATGATTTATGTGAAAGTTATATTGTTGAATTTATTCATGATGCTACTAAAAATTATTATGAGAGAGGATCATATGCTTGTAGGTGTTGCAATAATATCAAGTTTCCTCTCTATGTGTTGAAAGTTTTGAAGTCATGCTTGTTTTGCCTTCCTATGCTAGTTGATTCTTGCTCCCATAAATTGTTTGATCACAAAATACCTATGCATAGGAATTGGGTTAGACTTAAATGTGCTAGTCATATGCTTCATGATGCTCCCATTATGTTTCAATTCTTCACTTTTATGTGAGCATCATTAAAATCATCATGCCTAGCTAAAAGGCATTAAAGAAAAGCGCTTGTTGGGAGACGACCTTCTATTTTTGTATGTTCACATGATTAATCTACTGTAGTAATCATGTTTTACATGTTTTCTTTCAATAATGTGCCAAGTAAAGCCTTTGGGATAGTGTGGATACTTGTTGATTTGATTTTGTGCAAAAACAGAAACTTTTGCGTCCAGTGCTGGAATTTCTATTCTGTACTGGAGCATTATAAAATTATGAAATTTTTACAAAGTATTGGGTTACAAATTTTTTACGTTTTCCTAATTTTTCAGAATTTTTGTAGGTCCATAAGTATGATTTTTAATTCTCTCACTACATGTTGTTCGGTTTTTGACAGATTCTGTTTTTATTGCATAGTTTGCTTGTTTTAGTGTTTCCATAGCTTATATTGAGTAATATAAATTGTGTAAATGATGGAATACAGTAGGTGTCATGTGAGAACAATTATGAATCTTGTTTTGACAGTACCAAAGTGAATGATTTATTTTCATACTAACCTATCTCACAAGTTCCGTTAAGTTTTGTGTGATTGAAGTTTTCAAGTTTTGGGTGAGACAACGATATGAGGAGAATAAGGAGTGGCATGACCCTAAGATTGGGGATGCCAAAGGAATCCCAAGGTAATATTCAAGGAAGACTCAAGCGTCTAAGCTTGGGGATGCCCCGGAAGGCATCCCCTCTTTCGTCTTCAACATTATTGGTAACCTCACTTGGGACTATATTTTTATTAATCACATAATATGTGTTTTGCTTGGAGCGTCATTCTATTTTGTTTGGGTTTGCTTGATTTTATCAATAATCATGTTTTGTATCTTTTAGTTCAATAAAATTCCAATTATAGCCTTTACCATGCTCAGTTTGCAAGTTTATGTGTTGCTGTTTCAAAACAGAAAGTTTTCTATTATTGTCTGAATTCTCCAGAAAATTCAGAATGTGATAAAATCTTGAAATTTTGACACAGTAAGATATCATAAATTTTCTACAGTGTGGTAAATTTTCAGAATGTTTTGAGTTAAATAAGTATGGATTTTGCTTCATCCTTTACAGACTGTTCTGTTTAGACAGATTGCTGTTATGTTTGCATTGTCTGCATATGTTTGCTTGTTTAATGATTCTATTTGAGGATAGGAGTATTAAATATGCAGAGGCATTTAGTATGCAATGTTTAATTATAATTTTAGTGATTTGCTACAGTAAAGAATGATAAGGTTTTGCATTGATTTATACTAACTTATCTCACGAGTTCTCGTCAAGTTTTGTGGGGATGAAGTTTTTAAGTTTAGGAGAAGTCATGATATGAGAGGAATTAAGGAGACACAAGAGCTCAAGCTTGGGGATGCTCAAGGCTCCCCAAGATAACATTCCAAGAAGTCTCAAGCAAATAAGCTTGGGGATGGCCCGGTAGGCATCCCACCTTTCTTCATCAACACCTATCGGTTAGCCTAAGTTTTTACTTGTTCACATGATATGTGCTATTCTTGGAGTGTCCTTTTATTTTCATTTTGTTTGCTGTTTGAATAAAATTATCATGATCTGAAATCTTTATATGGAGAGAGTCTTCACATAGCTACTTAATTGTTTAACTACTCATTGTTCTTCACTTAAATCTTTTGGAGTAGTTTGTCATTCACTCTTGTGCTTCACTTATATCCTATGAGTAAATTGTTGAATGAATTGAATATCATAAAGTTGAAATTATATGTGCTTCATATGCTTGTCTCATGCTTAGAAATATTTCACATTCGGTTTAGAAAGTAAAATCTATTGAAGTTTGGCAATCACAATCTTAGTCATACAAGCAATTCATGAATGATTAGTATATGGAAGAGAACTTTCACATACAAATATATTATCTTGGACATCTTTTATGATTGTGAATACCCATTAATTATTTTCAAACTTGAGCAAATTAGTTGAAGTTGGACAAGGAAGACAACGTAATGAGTTATGTTTGGGTATATTTGCATCGAAGTTATATTGTTATGGATCCTCTAACATGTGGTGCTTGTTTAGAATCTTTTGCTAGCCTAAATTTCTATACTAAGCGGGAATACTGCTTGTGCATCCAAAATCCTTGAACCAAGTTTCTTCCATGAGTGTCCACCATACCTACCTATATACGGTATTACCTTGCCGTTCCAACTAAATTTGCATGTGCCACCTCTAATCATTCAAATAAGCATCTGTTTTGTGTGCCTGTACCGCTCATGAAGCGGCAGGGGGTGGTCAGTATCTTCCATGTTAAGCGGGGTTATTCTCATGATGGGTGTTTATTCACTTGTCATTGCATGAGAGAGGGCGGTAATTGGGATGCCCAGTCCCGCAAAACAAAAATGTATAATTAAACAAACTCCACCGAAAAGTTGATTGTATGGAGGGCACCCGAGGATTCGGCTAGCCATGGCTTGTGTTTGAATGGCTGAGGGGGAGTAAACTTTACCTTTCCGCTTGGGAACCGCCTAAAATGTGTTTAGCATGGAAGATATTGAGAACTCTCGGTCGTGACGTTGACAGGAAAGGCATGCCTCTCAAAATGTATTCATCTCTGTTTTAAGCTATGAGCTCTGGCACCTCTGCAAATCCCTGCTTCCCTCTGTGAAGGGACATTCTATTTACTTTTATGCTATTTACTTTCATATTATTTATTTTTGTTGAGTCAACTTCTTATTCCAACCTATTCTCTAGTTGGCAAGCATCATGTGGTGGGGAAAGATCCAGGCATATATAGCCATTCAAATATATTTGATCATGAATTATTATTGTTGACAATTATCTCTATGATAAACAAGTTGGGAGGCGAAACATCAAGCCCCTATCTTTCTCTGTGTTCGATGGATGCTATTTATTCTAAAAATATGCTTTGAGTATTAGCAATCATAGAAGACTATATGATAATTGAGTATGTGGAGCTCTTACTTAGACTTTGTTGAAAATGAGATGCATTGAGATTGTTTGGTGACTAAGAACATAGCTTGTTAAGTTTCAAGAGAATGTATTGTTTAAACCATAACATGTGAATTGATTGCTACTTTATCATGATGAGTTTTATGAGAAAGAGTTGATGTTATGATGCTAGGAAAAGTGATTGAAATTGTCATTGATCAAACTTATGCACTATGCTGGCATTCACACTTCATAAATTATTTCTTTTATCATTTACCTACTCGAGGACAAGCAGGAATTAAGCTTGGGGATGCTGATACGTCTCCAACGTATCTATAATTTATGAAGTATTCATGCCATGTTTATAACAATTTTATATGGTTTTGATATGATTTGATTAGAACTAACCCGGACTGACGTTGTTTTTAGCAGAACTACCGTGGTGTTGTTTTTTATGCAGAAATAAAAGTTCTCAGAATTGGACGAAACTTTTTGACAATTTTTTTGGACCAAAAGAGACCCTCGAAGCTTCGTGGAAGGACCTGAAGAGCCACGAGGAGGCCACAAGGCAACACGGCGCGCCCTGGGGGGTCGTGTGCTGTTGCCTTGTGGGCCCCTCGTAACTCCTTTTTGCGTGATTCCAACGCTGAAAAATCCTATAAATAGAGAAACCCTCAGAAATAAACCTAGAACTTTGACGCCGCCGCCGCAAGCCTATGTACCGAAGAAAACCCATCTGGAGCTCCGTTCCGGCACCCTGCCGGAGGAGGAAATCATCACCGGAGGCCATCTTCATCATCTCGGCGGTCTCCATGACGAGGAGGGAGTAGTTCACCCTCGGGGCTGAGGGTATGACGAGGCATGGCGTTGCGAGGCGGGCGGTGGGCGGCGGAGGAGGAGGAGCGCGCGGGAATCACTTCTCTTCTCAAGCTCCAATAGCATGTGGAAGAGAATCCCTTATAAGGAGGTTCAACTCCTTCTCCACTAGCGGTATGGGACTAAACTTCCCACCATACCTAGTGCCATATACCCACATGGGCCCTTAGAGATTAATCTGAAATTGTTAGATGGGCCCTAAGCCCAACTCATATTTCAACAATCCCCCACCAGATCTCAAGGGCCCATTATGTCCTTTGTTCCAAACACTGTTTTGATATACCAGTATTTCAGTGAAGACCGGTTAAGGTTGAACTTCACCTAGAGCAAGTAGCTACACTCCTTCACAACTGAACAATGGACTATGCCTTGAATTGTCAGTTTGGCGTAAAGAAGTTTCACCACAGGTCTTACTAGTACTAGACTGCCGAAGGCTGACCCCTCGGGTGGAGCATATTAGTCACACTCCTGGCCTATTCATGAGCTTGCTAGAAATCACCCCAACCTCATAGACTGTGACCAGCAGTCGGGCTCATATAGGTGTGTTCCTCCAAAGATTGCTCTGTAGGACAGCATCTTGCTTATACATATAAGCCTTGGAACATATTAAGACAGTAGTCAACCTACCATACAGTTTCCGAGAGTATTGCATCTCCAACGGAGTGGGTTAGTAAAGTTACTCTCCTCAGTTCACCACTGGCTTGTTTTTCCCAGGTCCTACTTCACGGGATCTCCGATCACATAGGTTGGGTTACTACCATGGCAACTCATGTGGGTCTCATACCCATCTCCCTCGATGCACTATCTATCACAACACGTGATAGCCCTTTAGTAAAGGGATCTGCCAGATTCTTAGCCGTTTGGATATAATCCAACGCTATCACTCCGGAGTTTCTTAATTTTCTGACAGCTTTCAATCTCATTCTTATGTGTTTGTTGGACTTCATGTTGTCCTTTGAACTCTTCACCTTGACAATAACTATTTGATTGTCACAGTTCATAAGGATGGCCAGAACCGGCTTCTCAACCACTGGCAAGTCCATCAACAGATCTCGAAGCCATTCTGCTTCGCCACCAGATGTGTCTAATGCTGTTAATTCTGCTTCCATTATCGATCTCGTTAAGATCGTTTGCTTGCAAGACTTTCAGGAAACTGCACCACCTCCAAGAGTAAATACATACCCAGTTGTGGCCTTCATCTCATCAGCATCAGAGATCCAATTCGCATCACTATACCCTTCAAGTACCGACGGGTATCCGGTATAGTGAAGTCCATAGTTCATAGTACCTTTCAGATAACGCATAACTCTTTCAATAGCATGCCAATGTACATCACCCGGTTTGGAAACGAACCGGCTCAGTTTGCTCACAGCAAACGCGATGTCAGGCCTCGTTGCGCTCGCTAGATACATGAGTGAACCAATAATTTGAGAGTATCTCAATTGATCTTTAGGTATGCCTTCGAACTTTCGAATCAGCACACTAGGATCATATGGTGTTTGAGATGGTTTGCAGTCCGAATATCCAAAACGACTCAACACCTTCTCAACATAATGGGATTGCAGAAGTGTAATCCCACCCTCATCATCTCTCAATAGCTTGATGTTCAAGATAACATCAGCCACTCCAAGGTCCTTCATCTCAAAGTTCTGAGATAAAAAGGACTTAGCTTCCTCAATCACTTTGAGGCTAGTTCCAAATATCAGTATGTCATCAACATACAAGCACAGTATAACTCCTTCGCCCCCACCATAGCGATAGTATACACATGTGTCAGCTTCATTAACAAAGAAGCCAACAGATGTCAAAGTTTCATTAAATTTCTCATGCCATTGCTTAGGTGCTTGTCTCAGACCATATAAAGATTTCAGCAACTTACACACCTTTCCTTCCTGACCATCTAACACAAAGCCATCAGGCTGTTGCATGTAGATTTCCTCCTTTAGCTCTCCGTTCAGGAATGCCGTCTTAACATCCATCTGGTGGACGAGAAGACCATGCGAGGCTGCCAACGAGAGTAATACTCGAATGGTTGTCAGTCTGGCCACAGGTGAATAAGTGTCGAAGAAATCTTCTTCTTCTTTTTGGGCATAGCCCTTGGCCACAAACCTAGCCTTGTACTTTTCGATAGTACCGTCGGGCCTAAGCTTCTTCTTGAACACCCACTTACATCCCAATGGTTTGCAACCATAGGGACGCTCAGTAATCTCCCAAGTCCCGTTAGCCATGATGGAATCCATCTCGCTACGGACCGCATCCTTCCAGTAGTCAGCTTCTGGAGATGCATACGCTTCTGAAATAGAAGTGGGAGTATCATCCACGAGGTACACAAGGAAATCATCACCAAAGGTCTTTACAGTCCTTTGTCTCTTACCCCTACCAAGGGTTTCCTCGTCATCCTCCTCGGGATTTTCATCATGTGTTTGTTCATAATATTCCATAGGAATGGCAGGCTCAGGAGTCTCCTCAGATTCCTGTCTAGAAGTGCTTTGCATATCTCTCATAGGAAAAATATCCTCGAAGAATGTAGCATCCTTAGACTCCATAATTGTACCGACCTTCTGGTCAGGTACCTCAGATTTCACTACTAGAAATCTATAGCCAACGCTATTCTTCGCGTAGCCCAAATTAACGCAGTCCACGGTCTTTGGTCCAAGCTTATGCTTTTTGGGGATCGGCACGTTGACTTTCGCCAAACAGCCCCAAGTACGCAAGTACGAGAGTGTTGTCCTTCTCTTCGTCCATTTCTCATAGGGAGTGATCTCATTATCCTTTGTCGGAACTTTATTCAGGACATGACATGATGTCAATATAGCCTTCCCCCACCATGCCTTGGATAAACCCGATGTATCTAACATGGCATTAACCAAATCGGTTAGAGTACGGTTTTTCCGTTCGGCAACCCCGTTTGACTGGGGTGAATAGGGAGGCGTCCTCTCATGAATAATACCATCTTCTGCACAAAAGGAATCAAACTCACTCGAGAAGTACTCTCCACCACGATCTGACCGGACTCGTTTAATTTTCTTTTCAAGTTGATTCTCAACTTCTGCCTTATAGATTTTAAAGTAGTGTAGAGCCTCATCTTTAGTATTTAACAGATACACATAGCAATATCTAGTGGAATCATCTATCAATGTCATGAAGTATTTCTTTCCACCTTTAGTCAACACACCATTCATCTCACAAAGATCAGAATGTATGAGTTCTAATGGCGCCAAGTGTCTCTCCTCCGCAGCCTTGTGAGGCTTGCGAGGTTGCTTAGCTTGCACACACGTAAGGCACTTATAACCTTTGGCTAAAGTAAAACTCGGGATTAAATTCAGTTTTGCTAGCCGCGTCATAACACCGAAACTAATGTGACAAAGACATGAATGCCAAACTTCAGATTCATTAACACTCGAATGAATATTGTTCACGACTTTATTGCAAAAATCAGCGAGAGAAAGGCGGAACATTCCTCCGCATTCATAACCCTTTCCAACAAATAGTCCATATTTCGTAACAACTACTTTATTAGACTCGAAGACCAACTTAAACCCTTCTCTACACAGAAGGGAGCCACTAACAAGGTTCTTCTTGATGGCGGGGACATGCTGCACGTTCTTCAGCTGCATGATCCTTCCCGAAGTAAACTTCAGATCGACCGTGCCAACACCATGAACAGAAGCACTCGCGCCATTCCCCATCAATATGGACCCGTGACCTGTGGCCTGGTAAGAAGAAAACAATGAAATGTCAGCACACACATGAACACCTGCACCTGTGTCCACCCACCAATCGGTGGACTGACAAACTGAAAATACAGTAAATAAATTACCGTACCCAGATGCACCACTTTCATTGTTGCCCACAATCATATTGGCAGACTTGGAGTCCTGCCCTGGCTTCTTGTACTTGTTTGGGCAGCTGCTAGCCCAATGTTCCTCCGAACCACAAGTAAAGCAGCCATCTCCCTTCTTGTTCTTCTTGAAGGTCTTCTTACCTTTCTTCTTAAAGTTGGTATTCTGTTGGACACCGGTCTTTCCCTTGGGCTTGTGGGAATTGAAGTTCTTCTGACGCACCATATTGGCCACAGAAGTTCCTTCGACCCCTTTTCCATGCGAGTCTTTTGCTCTCGAGTTCTGCTCAACACTCAGATGGCCAATGACATCGTCTACTGAGAATTCACGCCTCTGATGTTTCAGAGTGGTAGCAAAATTCCTCCAGGAATTAGGGAGCTTAGCGATTATACAGCTCGCGACAAATTTGCCCGGTAAATCGCAGTTCAGAAGCTCAAGCTCCTTAGCGATGCATATTATCTCATGAGCCTGTTCCAATACAGAACGGTTCTCAACCATTTTGTAATCATGGAACTGCTCTATAACATACATCTCGCTCCCAGCATCGGTGGCCCCGAATTTAGATTCGAGCGCCTCCCACAAGAGCTTGGCAACCCGCACATGTAAATATGCGTCAACCAACTTATCTCCGATCACGCTCAGAACTGCTCCGAGAAAGACGACGGTGGCCTCCCTGAACGCCTTCTCCTGTTCAGGATTGAGCGTTCCTGTGGGAGTCACACCGGCAACCCAGAACACGTTCATTGCCGTGAGCCATAAGATGGTTTTGGTCTGCCAACGCTTAAAATATGTACCGGTAAACTTATCCGGTTTCAGTGCAGCAGCAAAACCACTAGCCGAAAAATTCCTACACAAATTAGGTTTTTGGATTGCTGAGTAAATAGGCAATTTTCCGATTAATTTAATCCACGAATAAATTACTAGCATGGCATTGACAGAAATAAACACATGCTGATATTCGGTAATGCAAGCACATACTACGCTAACAGCAGACACATCTACGTATAACGCTAGCATGGCTAAAACAGAAATCAGAAGGAGCGGGATAAACGAGTTATACCCTCCAGTAGGCCAGGCAAAAGCCGTGGCGGCAGCAGCGGCATCCTCGGCGGCCTTCTTCTTGGCTTCGGCGACGGCTTTGTCGGCGTCGGTGGACATGGTGATGACGAAGTCGATGCGGCGGACGTGGACGAAGTATCCGTTCCTGACCGGCAAAAAGAAGCGCATAGGTGTGATCCCGCGGCGGGGCGAGCGGCGGAGGAGGAGCGCGCGGGAATCACTTCTCTTCTCAAGCTCCAATAGCATGTGGAAGAGAATCCCTTATAAGGAGATCCAACTCCTTCTCCACTAGCGGTATGGACTAAACTTCCCACCACACCTAGTGCCATATACCCACATGGGCCCTTAGAGATTAATTTGACATTGTTAGATGGGCCCTAAGCCCAACTCATATTTCAACGGCCACAGCGCGGTGAGGGCGGACCTGCAGGAGGTACTTCGCTCAAGTCGGGGTCGTCGAGGATCCACTTCGCCGCCTGCGTCACCACTGTGTCCTGCCGCCTCGCCAGGACCCGCTGCTACGTCGTTGCCGCCGCCAAGTGCCTACTGCCTAGCGCTGCTGCACCGCCTTGAGGCCGACGGGTCCACTCCTGCTCGCTGGCGATGGCAGCGAGGCCATGGAGGTCCTAGGGGTCCTGCAAGTACAGGTGCACGGTGGGGATGATGTCGAACGGGCGCCTTGAGTTGTTGCCTCTTGCTGTTGCTCACCTGTTGCTCTTCTGTTGGGTGGAGCCGGAACCCTGGCGGCTCTGCCGCCTTACCATCAATCATAGTACCAGCTAGCTGTACGCACGCTCGATTGATTAGCTAACTAACTATTGACTGAGCAAGCTAGCTAGCATCAGTAGTTCCAGTTTGGTAAAGCTATTAATTCTTGGATTAATGTGTTGGGAGGCGAGGGAAATATGTTTCTTTGCAAATTCCAAGTCTTCTCATGACTATCACACGTCAAACATACAGTGAGTGAGCGTGAGTATGTTTTGAATTTTTAATTGGTAATTTGTGGTGACTAACTGACCGAGGTTTAAGTTTGAATAGCTACCGGGTATGGTGTAATCAGTGTGACTAATTGTGATTTGTTTAGTGCTGAAAATGTAGGAATTAATTTGTTTCATCAATTATGTACTTAAAATTTGGGCCCAGAATTTAGTTGGGGTAGCGTATGCCAAGAATTTAATTAACCGTAGTTTTGAGAAAATTTTGAAAACTGTTTAATTGCTGCTATTTGGTTCTAGATATAATTTTCTACTGTTAACCGTAGCATGAATAGCACTATTTATCATCATGATGTCCGCAAAAAAAATCATCATCACATGTTGAATCCTCGATCACTCAGTTTGATGTTGATGAATCTGTATTACAGCTTCTGTTGAATTCTCATGGTTGGAGATACTGCAAGAATTCTGATTCGGCAGGGCCCTCATGGAGGCATTGGAGCTCAGCCCGAGTTCGCCTCTCCTGCAGTTCGACAAGGTACGTCCGACATTTGCTCTTCTGTGAATCAATCAATATGCCCATTAATAATTGTGTGTTGCTGGGTGTTTTCATCGTGGGATTCTTGTTTCTTTCAGTGCATGAATGACACATTGGAGAACCAGGTCAAGAGCAAGGCCTTCTTCGAGGTACCAACCAAAATACCACCTGTCCACACATCTATCACTGTACTATCTACTATACATGTTCCAAGGGAATAGTGCTGAAATACCTCGCTGTTGCTACCTGTTAGTGTAGACTGATGCAGATCAGCTACAAATCTCTCTTGTCTTCTGTTTGATGCCACGATGACTTGTGTGCTTAATTATTAAGTTAATTACTTTGTGGTGCATGTTATTTTCCAAGACCCTACAGGGCATTGTTCTTTTGGGGCATGCATAGGGGTGCTTTCTACCGGTACATAACTTCGTGATGAAAACAAGAGCAACATGTTGTGTTTGTAGTTCAGAGTTCTACTAGATGCAGCTTCGTAATGAAAATAATGTCGTCTAATTTGCATGAGGATCTTAAAGGTATATGTTACACATAATTAGTATTGAGTCGTTACAATATGTATGCCCGGTTGCAATGCACGGGCAATTAACAAGCCAATGTCTTTTCTTTATCCAATAACCGTAGCCAGTATTCTGAACCTGTTTGTTTTGTACATGGTAAATGAGATTTGTAGTGGAAAGAAAAGAATAAGAAAAATTGCCATACCTACATTATATCTCCAAACACACTAAGCTAAATTCTCGAGGAATTCGTTACAATATGTATGCCCGGTTGCAACGCACGGGCAATTAACAAGCCAATGTCTTTTCTTTATCCAATAACCGTAGCCAGTATTCTGACCATGTTTGTTTTGTACATGGTAAATGAGATTTGTAGTGGAAATAAAAGAAGAGAAAAATTGCCATACCTACATTATATCTCCAAACACACTAAGCTAAATTCTCGAGGAATTCGTCATAGGTCTTGCAAATTAAACAAAAAAAAGTGCAAACCACAAAGGTGTAGCAGTCATACTTCTCTAACAGAGGTGTCGAGGCTCAGTTCCATTATATTATAGTTAAAGAGGGAGATTTAGAACAGTTCTGGGTTCTGTACTTGTATAAACATGTATTGACCAATATGTACTTCAAAATCTTCAGCAGGAAAAACACCCGTTGGCACGCATGGGTATAGACCAAACTAGCCCCCGCGTCGTCTCGGCTGAGGCAACACAGGGCAGAAACCTAGCTCGCGCCGCCGGGCCGCCCCTACGCTCCCCTTCCTCCCTCGCCGTCACCAGAGGAGGCCGCCGGGCTAAGCCCGGCCGGCGGACGGCGGCCGCGGGGTCGACTTCCTTTCGTCAGGCCGTGCGAGCACGGGGTGGGGAGGCTTGATCCCCTTCTTCTGCATCGAGCGATGGATCCAAGATCGATGGCTTCGGTTGTGTCGCCGGCGGGCCTCTGGGCTTCGTTCTTCGGCGTGACGACTCCGTGACAGCCTCTCTCGCGGCTGGCGGCCGCGGCAGCTTCGTCGACGGGCGCCTAGTCTTCAGCCCAACTGCTCTTCTCTGGTGAGTCGTGGCGGGTGCGGCCCTCCCGCCTGCCTCGTGGGGCGCGTCCCGAGGTCGGGCTAGTGGCGTGCTAGCCTTTGGTGCTCCTGTTTGGTGCAGCGGTGGTGGGATGCCCGTCAGCGTCTTCTTGACTCGTGGGGAGGTGTGGTGCTTGGTGGCTCTCCGGTGCTGCTGACACGGTGGCTCTGTGAGAGGTGGGCAGGTCAGCGGAGGTGGAGTGCAGGGGCGAACCCACGTTAAGGTGAGTGGGAGCCCAAGCCCCCACTGAATATTTGAAATTTCAATAAGATTTCCTTGTGTTTTTCGAAAAATATGCGTAAATTCTTTGAATTTCTAGAGAATATGCCCCCACTCAATTAGTTTGCCCCCACTCCAAATACTTTCTAGGTCCGCCACTGGTGGAGTGCGTGAGGGTGCTGGTGGTGTTGGGTATGCTCCAGGCGAAAGCTTGCCCGGTCTTGTAGGACGGCGGCGGCGGCGTCTGTGGGCGTCGTTTAACCTCCTTGGAGGCGTCATTCTGGAGTCCCGCATCCTCTTACACTCTCGGCTCTTGCTCTTCAGGTCAAACCCTAAGGCACGGTTGGTCGGGCGACGGCGTCGACATCGTCGCTTCCCTCTTTGGGGTGTTGCCTTGAAGAGCTTCGGATCCCATTTGCGCACTCCATGGGCTGGACGCTCACGGCATTGCGGTTGGCACGTTCCCGTCTGGCAATGCGGATGTTTGCGCGGCTTCCTGTATGTGGCAACGATGGCGGCTTCGGGCGGAGTCAGGTTTGCAGATGGTTCTTGGTAGTCGGTCTCTTCCGGCATGTTCGACGAGTCGTCGTGCCTCGCTTTGTCTTCCTGAAGTAAGAGCTGCCAAGGAGGGGCCCTTGCGTAGACGATGACACGAGACGTCTCTGGCGCTGGCACGGTGTAAGCCCAATGCTTTTATCCTGCAATGCTTGTCGACAGAGTTAGAGCTGCCTGGTCGCCGACGCGTGTGGCTGACTGTTTGGCATCGGCCGGCGTAGGCCTCGACGCTTGTTTTCGGTGGGGGCTTCTTTGGTGGTCGTCGAGCGTGGAGTCAGATCGAGTCGCCCCTCGCGGGGGCGTGATGACGATGATCCCGGGCTGCAACCTTGACGACGCTTTTCTCCTCGACGGCGTGTGTACGTTCTTGTGTGGGTTGCTAGGTCGCCCAGTGTACCTTGTTTTTGCGGGCATGTTGTGATGGGTTGTGCCCGGTTATTCATTAATTAACCGATCAATTTTCTTTGACTTTTTAAATGAATCGGGCCCTAAGGGGCCATGTTTAAAAAAAAAATCTTCGGCACAGGAGACCTGCTTCTTCAGTACACTCACATTAAAGAAGATCCGTCCCTGCATTTAGATGGCATGGGTGTTGGGGAACGTTGCATGGGAAACAAAAATTTTCCTACGCACACACAAGATCTATCCATGGTGATGAGCATCTACGAGAGGGAGAGTGAATCTACATACCCTTGTAGATCGCTAAGCGGAAGCGTTAAGAAACGCGGTTGATGTAGTAGAACGTCTCCGCGATCCAAATCGCAAGTCGTCCCTCGATCCAAGCACGATCTAGCGCCGAACGGACGGCACCTCCGCGTTCAACACACGTACGGCTTGATGACGATCTCCGCCTTCTTGATCCAGCAAGAGGGAACGGAGAAGAAGAAGAGTTCCAGCAGCACGACGGCGTGGTGATGTTGGTGAGGAACTATTTCAGCAGGGCTTCGCCTAAGCACCACTAAAATTATGACGTAGGAGGAACTAGAGGTTGCCGGCACACGGCTTGGGGCAATCTAATGTCTCCCGTATGCTAGCCCTGCCCCACTATTTATATGTTGAGCCTTGGAGTCTAAACTTGGAGTAAAAGCCTCCTCCAGGTCGGTTTTGCCCGCACAAGGTCGGTTTGGCCCGCAGGGAAAGAGTCCAACTCGGATCCCTGCAGTACCGCGCACAAGCGGTAGTACCGCTTACGATAAGCGGTAGTACCGCCTGTAGCGGTAGTACCGCTGCTACGGTAGCGGTAGTACCGCTTGACCAGTTTAAGCGGTAGTACCTCTGATACAGTAGCGGTAGTACCGCTTGACCAGCTCAAGCGGTAGTACCGCTGCTACAGTAGCGGCAGTACTGCCTTATCAGCTTAAGGCAGCAGCAAAACTTCCTTTTGCACTTTCCAATACCTCGTGGGCTTTATCCCTTTGGCCCATATAAAGTGTTGCTGCACCCGAACACTTCGGTAAACATCCGGAACCCCTTCCGGTGAATTCCGGAACCCTTCCGGAGATCAAAACACTATTATCACATATATCAATCTTTACCTCCGGACTATTCCGGAGATCCTCGTCATGTCCGGGATCTTATCCGGGACTCCGAACAACCTTCGGTCACCAACAAAATAACTCAACTATACTAATCGTCACCAAACGTTAAGTGTGTAGACCCTGCGGGTTCGAGAACTATGTAGACATGACCGAGACACCTCTACGATCAATAACCAATAGCGGGACCTGGATGCCCATATTGGCTCCTACATATTCTACGAAGATCTTTATCGGTCGAACCTCTATGTCAAGGATTCAGTTAATCCCGTATACTGTTCCCTTTGTTCTTCGGTATGTTACTTGCCCGAGATTCGATCGTCGGTATCTCTATACCTAGTTCAATCTCGTTACCGGCAAGTCTCTTTACTCGTTCCGTAATACAAGATCTCGTGGCTAACACTTTAGTCACATTGCTTGCAAGGCTCATTGTGATGTTGTATTACCGAGTGGGCCCTGAGATACCTCTCCGTCACACGGAGTAACAAATCCCAGTCTTGATCCATGCCAACCCAACAGACACCCTCGGAGATACCTGTAGAGCACCTTTATTGTCACCCAGTTACGTTGCGATGTTTGATACACACAAGGTATTCCTCCGATGTCAGGGAGTTGCATGATCTCATGGTCATAGGAACAGATACTTGACATGCAGAAAACAATAGCAATAAACTGACACGATCATATGCTACATTCGTAGTTTGGGTCTTGTCCATCACATCATTCTCCTAATGATGTGATCCCGTTATCAAATGACATCTCATGTCAATGGCTAGGAAACCTTAACCATCTTTGATCAACGAGCAAGTCAACTAGAGGCTTACTAGGGACACAGTGTTGTCTATGTACCCACACATGTATTTGAGTTTCCAATCAATACAATTATAGCATGGATAATAAACGATTATCATGAACAAGGAAATATAATAATAACCAATTTATTATTGCCTCTAGGGCATATTTCCAACAATGGGTTCTGTAACTTGCAGGCCTTTTATATGATCATATTGCTTTCACTTCATTCATCACACTGTTGGCATTGGGGGCTGACTACCTGCAGAGTTGAATAATCTGGCAGCAGCGGCAGACGAGTAGGGTGGGTAGGACGGGCAGAGCGAACCTGAGAATTACTGGCATCAATCTTCCGGTGGCCGCCGCACTTGGAGAAGGTGGTGGTGCTACAATGAGCAGCATGTCGTGTCACCGTGGTGGTTGCCGCACTAGGAGAAGGTGGCGGCATTTCGGTGAGCAGCAGGCCGTGTCACTATGGTGGTCGCCCTAGGCGCGACGTGCATTCCTTGGCATGGCCTGGGATGGCCTCGTCATGGAGATCGGCGGTGTGGCAGCGCGACTGCTCTACACGGCTCAGCTGGGGTAGGAGACTGGGACCGATGTTGAGGGCGCCGTCCCTCCTCCTCGCCACGCCACACCGCTAAGCCTGAGGTCGTCCCACCCACATCCTGACGGGCAAGCTACGTGGCCGGTATGTGCAGCTCCCGGTCGGATATATATATATACGAAACTGAAAAAAAACTTAAAAGGTCCGTGGCAACGCACGGACGTGTTCTACTAGTAGTAGGAGTACCTACTTTAAAGTGAGACCAACCTGTGGTTGGATGGTTAGAGGGACTGTGGTATCCCCATCCCACCAGGGTTTAAATCCTGGTGCTCGCATTTATTTCTGGAATTATTTCAGGATTTCCGGCGATGCGCATTCAGTGGGAGGAGACGTTTCCGTCGATGACGAGGTGCCTACGGTGACTTCGTAAATTTCAAGATGATATGCCGGCTCAGTCTCTCGGAGGTGCTCATAGGGATAGGGTATGCGTGTGTGCGTTCATAGGGGTGAGTGTATGCGCGTGTATATGAACGCTTGCGTCTGTACTGTGTTCAAAAAAAAAGTGAGACGGCCAACTCCATTCATCATGTTGAATAACCATTATCCTTACATACAGTGTGGAGACGGCTAACTTTAGGATTAATATATGTCACGGTCAGGCGGCTAACTTTAGCAGAAACTGACAATTCAATCCTGGGTCCTGATGGCTCTCATATCATACATATCATCCATTGATTTTGGTAGATCGTCAGAGGTTTGCCACAACGTAGTACCTCCTTCAGCGGCTCAGCGCGCAACCCCACCCAGTAGTGCAGCCGTGCAGTGTCCCGGTGAGCGGTGATCCGGCCGATGGAGTCGACACGGGCCGAGCCAGCGGCATCCACCGAGCGGCTGGCGCCGCGGCCGCACGTCGTGCTGCTCGCCAGCCCCGGCGCCGGCCACCTCATCCCGCTGGCCGAGCTGGCGCGGCGTCTCGTCGACCACCACGGCTTCGTGGCCACGCTCGTCACCTTCACCGACCTCTCCTCCCCGGATGCCCTCTCCGGGGTCCCTGCCTGCGTCGCCACAGCCGCGCTCCCGTCCGTCCCGCTCGACGACCTCCCCGCCGGCACTCCTATGGAGACCGTGCTCTTCCAGCTCGTCCACCGTTCGCTCCCGAGCCTCCGCGCCTTCCTCCACTCCGTCGGCGCCCCGCTCGCCGCGCTGGTGCCTGACTTCTTCGGCTCAGCGGCGCTGCCGCTCGCCGCCGAGCTCGGCGTCCCGGGTTACGTCTTCGTGCCCAGCAACCTCACCGCCATCGCGCTCATGCGCGCCGCGGTGGACCTCCTAAACGGCGTTCCCCCGGGCGAGTACCGCGACCTCCCTGACCCTCTGGAGCTCCCTGGGGGCGTGTCGCTGCGCCGCACCGACCTGCCGCACTCGTTTCAGAGCAGCGGCAAGCCGGTCTACGCGCACCTGATGGAGGAGGGCCGGCGGTACCTCCGTGCGGACGGCTTACTTGTGAACACCTTCTACGAGTTGGAGCCCGCCACCGTGGAAGAGTTCAAGCAGGCGGCGGAGCGAGGCGCGTTGCCGCCCGTGTTCCCCGTGGGTCCGTTCGTCCGGCCAAGCACAACCTCCGACGAAGCCGCCGGCGCGTCCGCGTGCATAGAGTGGCTAGATCGCCAGCCGACTGGGTCTGTGGTGTACGTCTCCTTCGGGAGCGGCGGGTCGCTGACCGTGGATCAGACGGCCGAGCTCGCCGCCGGGCTGGAAGCGAGCGGCCACAAGTTCCTTTGGGTCGTGAGGATGCCGAATCTGGACGGCAACGACGGCCATGACCATGGAGACAAGCAAAACCCATTGGCGTGGCTTCCCGCGGGGTTCCTGGAGAGGACGGCGGACAAGGGGCTGGCCGTGGCGGCGTGGGCGCCTCAGGTGCGCGTGCTTACCCACCCGGCGACTGCGGCCTTCGTGTCGCACTGCGGCTGGAACTCGGCGCTGGAGAGCGTGTCGGCCGGCGTGCCGATGGTAGCGTGGCCGCTGTACGCGGAGCAGCGGATGAACGCGGTGGTCCTCGAAGGGAGCGTCGGGGTGGCGCTGCGCCCGCGGGCGCGGGAGCGCGGCGAGATCGCGGCCGTGGTGAAGGAGCTGATGGAGGGGGCGGACAAGGGGCGCGCCGTGCGGCGCCAGGCCGGGGACCTGCAGCAGGCGGCGGCGCGCGCGTGGTCGCCCGAGGGGTCGTCGCGCCGGGCGCTGGAGCAGGTCGCCGCCACGTGGAAGAAGGTGACGCTCGCCAAGGTGAAGTAACGGACGGACGTGCAAGGGGAGCGGTCATGGCTGTTGGCATGTTGTGTGTATCGGCGGTGTATGTTTGCTTGTTTGTGCGGCATTAATAAAAGGCTCGTCTGACTTTGATGATCGTGGCCGACGACGCCGGTGGTCACCTTTCGTCCCTTCTGCGCTGCACTGAGATCATCTCATCTCTCTCTGAGTGCCGGCTAAACATGATATCACAAGCCGAGTTCAAGAGCATCTCCAACAGCAGCTCTACAATAGGGCAGCTGTCCAAAAGACTGTTTTATGGCTGCTGTTGATTTGTTGAAGATGCTCTAAGGACGTGACCCAACAAATATGTGTTGTGTGATTTGCCAGAATTCAAAATTCAGAAATCACAATTGTCACAACGGACTTCAAGCTCCAACCAGACTTTTCTACAGGGTAAGAAACAGAGCATGGCAGACTGATGGATAGAACGCAACGAAGGAGTATATTATACATGGCGTTCATCAGTGTTCGCTTTACCACCACCGGTGACATACATGGACGACAGGGCTCATAATAAGGCAGAAAAAACGCTATGCTCTAACTTAAAATTCTCGTAAACATGATTTACCCTCTGCCTTTTTAGCGAGGAAGTCATCATCGACCTCGGCGTAACCACGCTTCTCATTATGGATCGAGGCCGAAATTTCCTGTATCTCCCTCCAGTTTCACAGAACAGGTGCGCCACGCGGAGTCGTGGTGCACCGATTGAACGGAGGCCGCTTATGACTGGCGAACGTTCGCCGGGGAGGATAGCATACGCGAACATTTTAGGTGGCATTTTTAGTTGTGAGGGGGTGACAGTTTCTTCGGAGGGACATAACATTTTCTTCAGAGAGAAGGTATTTTTTTGTTTTAAAACTGTCGTCGTTTGATCTTTCTTCACAACTAAAACTGCCATCAAATGGTGTTCGTTTGCCACCCCTCTCCCAGCGAACATCACTGGATAACATTACCGTTGAACGAATGCTCCTCACCGGCCAAAGTTCGGTTGATCTGATCTCCCGTGCCTCGACTCACCGTCCTTTTTTTTCTATCTTTGTTCCGGAGTCGTAATCGGAATCAAACTGTTGCTGGCGACCGAGCCCATCGCAGGCCGGGTTTCCAACTCAACAGGCCCAATTACTTGAAAAATAGCGAATCAAAGCTAGTCCTTTCGGGAGCTCCTATGTGACGCTCTCTGCGTCAGAGAGCCGACGCTTCGCACAGGGCGTGGCTCACCTGGCCTGGCCCATATTGCAGTGGCACGCAGTGACAATTCGCGAGGTGGAAAAAACAGCAAAAAAATCAAGCGCTAGACCTGGGATTCGAACTCTAGACTTCGCAGTAACGCGTGTGTTGTGCTAGCCGCTCCAATAGAACAAGCTTCTGTGATAGACATGCAATGCAGTGTTTAAATAAACAAACAACAGTGGCAAAATCTAAACGTTCCGAATCGAACAAAGGACCTGTTGCTAGTGAACCAAAAATCGCTAGCCACTGTAACTCCTAGAAATTTGTACGTAAATAGCAACCGGCATATGAACTATAAGTCGAACAGATTTAATCTTTTTAGAAATTTCGAAAGTTATTTCCTTTTTGAAAAATCTAAATATTTTTTTGAAACACGAACATTTTCAAATTTATGAACAATTTTTTTCATAACACAAACATCTCATGAAAATGTGAACATTTTTTGAGTTTCTCAAACATTTCTTGAAAAAAAGGAACAAAATGGAAAATAAAAACAGTTTTTGAAATTACAAACAATCTTTTAAAAAATTGAAACATTTTCCGAAAAACAGGAACAACATTTCAAAATGTGAACAATTTTCAAAATTATGAACATATTATTCAAAATGCAAATATTTTTCGAAAATTACCTGGAAATTGTTTGAATTTGCGATCAACATTTGAAAACCTGAACAATTATTTAATGTATGAATAAATTTGGAAAAGCTAGAGCATTTTTTAAAATTTCCGAACATTTATTGAATTTGTGAGTTTTCTTGAAAACACAAGCATTTTTCAGAATTACGAACAAATATTTTCAAAACACGATCATTTATTTGAAATTACAAACAATTTTTGCAAAATATGATATTTTTAAAAAATTCCCGAAAATTCTTTGAATTTGTGAACAAATTTTCAAAAACATGAACGGTTTATAAAATTGGAGAACAAATTTGGAAAGTGGGAACATTTTTTTGAAATTCCCCAACATTTTCTAAACGTGTGAACAAAAACATAAAATACAAACATTTTTAAAATTTGAAATTATAATTGCTTTAAATTTTCAAACTTTTCTTATAAAAGAAGCGAACAATATTTGAAATTCTAATTTTTTTGGAATTTCCGAACTCAGTCAAAAACACAACGCTTTTTGCAAACAATTTTGAAACGGGAACACTTTTTAAACTCCTGAATTTTATTGAAAACAGGAACATTTTTAGAAATTTATGAAATATAGGAATATTTTTTAAACTCCAGAACAAAATTAGAAGACATGAACATTTTTTTTAATATGAGAATAATTTTTGAAACGGAAACATTTTTTGAAATCCTGAACATTTCTTTAATAAATTGTCAAAAATATGGACCAAAAACATTCTGAACAAAAATTTAAAATAACGAACCTTTTTTGAAATTCCCAAACATTTTTGAAGTTAGGAACAAAATTTGAAAACAGGAACATTTTTGGAAGTTTGAACTTTTAGAATCTCTAACATTTTCTAAAAAGGAAAAAAAAATTGAAAAATAAAAAAGGAACAAAAAAACAAAAAAAATGAAAAAGAAACAGAAAAAAACCCCAAAAAAGAAAAAATAGAAACAGAAAACTGGAGAAAAGAAGCAATAAACCTGTTCAAGGAACCTTCTGGAAGGTACCCACGCGATCTACTCAAATGGAACGGCTCACTCGCGTCGCTCGGCCGCTCGCCTGTGCGTCGCTCCGGCAACGAGCGGCAAATAGGAAAAGCCAGTCCTTTCGATGGGAGCGTCTATAACTAGCCTATTGCGAGTTGCAAGTCGTGCTCGCCTACGCGCGCACTGCACAGTTTTTTTTTTTTTGAGGCATCGCACTGCACATAGGGTTTTTGAGGCATGTCACTGCACATAGGGTTTTTGAGGCATGGCACTGCACATTGGTAAGGCCCAGCCACGTGACAAGTCGACTCACCCACATCCAAGTGAAGTTCACATTCGCCTACACACAGTTGTTTTTCTGATTCTAAAAAAAAGTTGTTTTTTTCCATTTTGTGTTTCTCATTTCTTATATTTATTTATATTCTGATAAAATGTTATAATATGGAAAAAATATTTTATTCATTTCTGAAAATTTTCACCGTGCATTAAGGAAATTTTCATGAAATGTAAAGTTTGTTCGCATGGTTTGAAAACAATTGTTCGTGACATATCAAAAATGTTCACAGATTGAAAAATATGTACAGGGTATCTTTTAAAAATGTTCATGAAAATCACAAAATTTTCACATGTTTAAAAATATATTCATCACATCTGAAAATGTCCATGAAATATAAATAATTGTTTGGTCAACTTTAAAAAAATATTTGTACCAAACATAAAAATTCCATGACATTTAACAAATGTGCACACATTTAAAAATATGTTCATGACATGTTTTGAAATACTCTTGAAATGTAACAATTTGTTCGCCAAACTTTTTTTAAAAATCATACCATTCAGAAAAAAAACTTTCTAACATTTTACAATTAGTTACATGTTTTAAAAAATGCTCATGAAAATGTAATAAACTGTTTCCGCAAATTTTTTGTAAAATATTCATGACATAGAAAAAAATGTGTGTACACTAAAACCAGGGTATTAAAAAGTTCATGAATTAGGAAAGGAAAAAAGATAAAATAAGAATGGAAAAAACCAAAATAGGAAAACAGAAAACACAATAAATAAATAAAAGAAAAATAAAAAAAGCCAAACAAAAACGACAAAAAAAACACAAAAACTGACACAGAAAGGCGGATAAGAAAAAAGACAAAAGGAAACGACCAAAACCTTCCCCAACCCGTCAAAAACTAGATAGGAGACAGTTCAAAAAAAAAAAAACTAGATAGGAGACCTTAAAACCGGAGCTAACTGGGTCGGCCTAGGTAGGAGTGTCTTGTAGGCGGGCGCTAGGTGGGTCTCGCAGAAGGCGAGATATAGCATTCCACTTTTGACTAGTATACGACTTCAACGGCCGAATATGCAGTTGGTTCCTTCGACTAAACTGTTGTCGTTGAGTTGCTGGTAGTAGTAGCTGCCGTTGTTTTTGCGTGTGCGTTCCCTTTATCTTGGTCGTTTGATTTTCCTTTTTTATGAAAGGGATTACTCTCCGATTTCATTAACGAAATCACATAGATGTCTTACACAAACTAAAGCCTCAAGAGAGACTGGGAAAAGAAAAGGCATGCTCAACAGAGCAAGTTTCTACAACATATTACAACCCTTGTTTTCCGAAGTTGGAACATGCATCATATTACAGCAAAATCAGGAGAGGGTTCATCAAACTACATCATCCCAGGACCTATCAATAACCAGAAGTTGGCAAGTTGGCACGCTCCAGGGAACGAAAAAGGATCATCCTTCAATACGTCTTTCCAGTGGCGCCCAACCTTTGCCCGGCAAAGACGTCGACCGCCACCACCACGAGTTTTTGGATCCTCTCCGGATAGCCTCCGTCACATTACCCTTCTGCAAACAAGCCCAATCGTCAGTATAACTACAAACAACTTGAATGGTGTTTATCTTGGCAGTCTGGGGATGGTTATCTTAATTCTTAAGTTGCTATGAGCTCGGTACTTGTAGTTACATCTCACTTTAAGCAGCATGCTACTAGTTCAGACTTCTGAAGAAGCATAAGACTAAGGAGTGATATGTTAATATACGAGTAAACACTGAACTGAATGTTGCCAACCAGCAATTTATCTCACGTATGTGTAACCTAGCATGATCATACTACTTTGAAAATAAATAAAAATTTGATGAACTGATCAGTGCTAGCGTTTCATCTCACAAGTGTGTAACATAGCATGAACATGCTTTGAAAAATACATTGAAACTGTGTCTTTCGAGAAAAAATTGTAAGCAAGTGCATAGGCCTTGATCTTGGTTGGGCCTAGCGGAACCTAGCCTAGGCCCGGTGATGTGGATATTACACATAGGCCACTACAAAGTATCTAATTTTTAGAAAATGTCATCAATATTCCCAAATTTTGAAATATGTGAATAGTAATCATTTAATGTCATTAGTATCATCTAGAAAAATGTCATTAGTATTTTATCATGAAAGAACAAGTATTAAATAGTAAGGAAAAGTGTAATTTGCATAACTATTGCAGGCGAGGGCATGGGATTTAAATCCTTCATTGTAAACATATGAAGAGTGACATCATCTTCGCAGAGAGTCGTCCAAGGAAAGATACATGGATTAATCCTTATCACCAAAAAAGCTAGTGTTTACTACTAAAAACCTACTCATGTCGTCACTTACAAAATCACTGATGGGGCCATATCTGATACACCATTGAAGCGGGAGATAATGTGAAGTTGGTTGTACTACCTTCTTGCAATAAAAAATCATGTATGTAAAAATTCTATTATCACCCAATTTATAGCTAACAAAGTGTTCACAGTGACGCGATGATTATCCATATATGTTGATCACTACACTAGATCATTCTAAAACATTTTTGGTAGTAATGTAATTAATACTACATTAAGAATGCGTTGATTGGTCAATTCGAATTGACATTTCCATTTGCATCATTACGTAAGGATATTGGTATGCCCTTTGAGTGCCTATATATTTTTTTTCTTTTGAAGCAAGTCACCAAACACAAAAGCATCCATTTGGCTTTATATATTTTTGTGTTAGTAGTAGAGATACGTGAAGAATATTTGACAACAATGGCAAGCACTAGGATTGATGTTCGTAAGCTCCTCGCCCTATGTTTCACGCACATCGTTGTTATCCATGATAACAAGGAGTGGAACATCGACGGTGAGGGAGGCTGGAAAGCAACCATCGTCGGGTAGGAGGAGGACAAGTGCATAGCCATAGCCACAACGATGGCCGGAGCTTTCACCACCTTCTCCTCAACCTCCACCACCATTGTAGCCGCCTCCTCTAGCGCCAATGCCGGTGACAACGACAAGGGCTCTTGCCGCATCAATGAGGTGGGTGCCAGTGAGCAGGACCAGGAGAGCCGTGAGAGCTAGAGCATGCTTGTTGGTGCTGGCCATTGTGACTATGTTTGGGTGTGGTGATCAGCTTGAGATCGAGGCAAATACATTTTTATAGGTGTGTGGTTGCTTGCATTTGCATTTGACACGATTGACCATTGGTGCATGCCATCATCTCACCTAATTAACGCCACTAGCTAAGCTAATGGCACATGACCTGAGTGACAAATGTATGGATGTCTTCGTGTTACAACACATGATATATCTATATGTATGTGTATTAGTATGGTGGGGTGGTTCGTCAACTCAATATGGCAGAAAACCCCAACCAAATCCATGCACAGTGAGCACGCATTGATGCCTGGTTTTCTTTATGTTGCTTTTGACAAATACATACAACGATCTCAAACCATACACATCCACAAGATTAACATATCAAGCAAGCACACTTCCTTGGATTTCCATCTTTTTACATTTTTTCTAGCCAGAGAGGAGGAAAGAAAGATGATTTATTGATTAGATGAGTTTTGTGGGAAGGCGGTCCCAACGAACTTGAGGAATCGCTCCGAGTAGAATTGAGGTTCCACTGCAGATATTGACAAGGGATTATACTTATACTTGATGGACTTGTATGCATGCTCAATCTTCTTCGTCATGTTGTACTTCTGCAGAATATCTATGATCCCTATGTACAGCACCACATCATACACATGATGGAGCGATTTGCTGCCATCTTCTTGTTTCTCTTCTTTCTCCGCTCTCGCCGGCATGTTGACCCCTAGCTGGATCGGGAGCCTATCCAATTTCACAACAAATTCAATAATCTCAGATCATACATTTAGCAATGGACGAACATGAGGATGAAACAATAGAAATCAATTTATAATGACCTTCCTGTGCCTGGAAGCAGAAGATCTACTTCCTCGAAACAAGCCGACGGCGCACGCAGGCGGCTCCCCCTTATGTGCGGGCCGACAGCATCTGAACCATTTTTGTCACTGCCTCGCTGCACCAAAATCAGCCCATCTCGATAGTTATAAGCGGAATCCTCCTCCGCGGCATCTGCATTATCGATATCAGCAAGCAAAAAAATGCTATTGTGAAATGCGTTATTTGGACAACATACTCAGAGAAATAAGATATAGATTCAATTCTTACCTGCTTCTGAAAGAACGGTTAGTTTATCTGGCAAAATGCTTTCAGGACATGATGATCCTATTTGTAGGTTTCGACGAGCCCGGTAATGGAAACCAAGAAGCAAGCTGTAATCCATTATACTGTGGTTCCTTAGAAATTCACTGTCGATTTCAATCTGCCTACACAGAATAAGAACACAGCATGGTTGTTACAAAGATAGGACAACGTGCGAATAATGATACTAAGCTGTTCTTTTTCTGAGCAAACATGCTTACTTAAGCAAAGCGTCCCGCCAAGAAGGCTCGAGATAAAATGAATAGTTCAGATCCAAGTCTTTCAGTGTTGTGTTCTCATCGATTTTAACTTTCTCCGTAGAACGGCCCAAAGACGAACCTTTCAAGTCAAATCTTCGATGAATTCTAAGTTCTGTGCAGAACATGTTGCCCATCACTACAAATCGAAACTGCATGTACAAACAATCGAAATCGACGCTTCAGTTTCTACCATCATTTGAAACGAAGTAGCTAGAATAGGAAAAAATCAGATAAGACAACTAATATCCTTTTAAGATTGAAGGAAATTAATCTGCCGTTAAAAATAATATAAGAAGCTTTAGACAGTCTCTGCAACTTTGACTACCAATTGCAACTGTCGTCTGTCATCGGAAGTAGCAAAATAATTATTATTATATTTTGAGTTGCAAAAATAATTATATTATTGAACTACTACTCTTGAAAAAAACAATAGTATTATTTTGACATGAACAAAATAAGAAGGTTTTGTAGGCAGTACTAGTCAAAGTTATAATTTTTTTGACAAATTCTAAGACTCTATTGTTTAAACGAGACAATAGGGAGCTCAAGCAACAGTTAATAATGTCACTACCTTTTGACCGCTGGAAGGTCTCACCCTGTGGAGGCCAAAAAATTTAGTTACAAGTGTATTTTCATAGGTTTGGACATGACGATAATAGTACGGAAGCATACGCAGAAGAACCTGCATGATGTCAAGTAAGTATCAATGTTGTACATGTAAGAAAATGAGCAAAAAGGACAAGTTTGATTCAAGTGCTAATATGATTCATCAAGTGAACTAGGAAACTAGTTCAGATAAGCTAACAATTCTGGATCATTGAACATATCCGTTTTGGATCAAGTGTTGGGTGAGACATGCAAGCTCGAGATAATTTGAATCTTGCTATTGCTATTAAGAGCTGGAGTTGGTAGAGAACCTTCACTTCTGATTTCCGAAGAGTCTTGATCATAAATTGGTCATCTTGCGATAAGAAAAAGATACTCCCACTCTTTCCAGGAGAAGATAGCTCCCTAAGTGCATCACTTCCACTAATGGAAATCATGTAATCTGCTGTATCAATCTTGAACATCTCCCTCAAATTTCTATAATCAAATTCTACCAAGAAATTAGTCTTGTTATGTTCCGAAAATAAAATACTTCAAGGGTGTCTCACTAGCTACTGAAACAAATAAATTTTAAAATGTGTGAGTTAATAAGCATTCAATATCATTGCAGAACAATATTTAGATTGATTGCACTGATGCAGAGGCCGGGGGTAATCCTCCTTTTCTAAAAAAAAAAATAGATTGATTGCAACAGGGTAACACTTTAGCCATTGAACTACTCAAGTTACTCGATGACATCCTTATAATTTTGTGTGTGTGTTAAGCTAAGTTATACGAATGTACTAGATCAACAGAAGAACATACTCCCTCTGTAAAGAAATATAAGATCTTTTAGATCACTATAAAGTTTTTTAGATAATGAGAAGAACACATGCTGACCAACAATATACTCCTGTTGAATGAAAAGTGAGGCACAAACCTGAAAACCATTGGGCAGTAGTCCTTCCACTTGAAATCTAGAGCACGATGTGAAGGAGTAAGCGGTGATCCGTTTTTGGGGAAGTTCATCCAGAAATTTGCTTTAGGGCCAAAATCAGAAGCTCGCACTTCACGCTCCTGAATCGGCGTAATCCTCCCAACTGTGTACCTGAGTAGTAAAAGTGTAAAACTAAGGTCTTTTATTCCGGATGCAAAAAATAATAATCTTGTGGGGCACTCAGATATCTGGTTACCGCGGTAACCGGAAAATACCGGGCAATTACCAAACAATTTTTTTTTGAATGAATTTTGAATCTGAACAAAATTCAGCCAAAATTCATTCACATTTTTTCCTCGGTAAGGCCATTTCCCGTGGGGCGCCGAGATGTGCGGTTACCGGGCGGTAACCGAATTTACCGCCTGGTAACCAAAACCTTGAGTACAGGCGTACAGCCACATTCGACCATTGAAGACAGTGACACTCTCATGTCGATACAGGAAACTTAATTATCGGATCATAGGCAGCAATGTAGTGAAGGAAACTGTTGAAAATTTAGATCGGGATGCCTTACGGAGTACTAGTAAATAATACGTACTATGCATTACCTGATTCCAAGCTGCAGACAGAGCATCAGATCGTAGCTCCGGTGCCCTTTAATTATCGTCTCTCCAGGCCTTTTGGCATCCTTCACCTTCCTGCTCCGGCGAAGTCTCGGTTTCTTGGACGACGGCGAATCCGGGAGGCTCTTATCCACCACGACCTCGCTGATCAGAACGCCCTGCGCGTACTCCCTTTCGAGTATCTGAGAGAGGGAGCCAGTCGTGTCTTCACATTTCAGCGTTTTTTCAGGACCCGCAGGACCTCCGGTGACCATCCCGACGGCCACTCCGATGGCCGCGCCGATACTCCGGCGTCTCTGCAGAGACGGCCTCTTCTTCATCGGAGGCCGCCCGAGGCCTGAGTTCCTCCTGGACAAACTCCCATCCGCCGCCGCGGGCTCTGGGTCCGCGCCGGTGCCGAAGGAGACGTCAGGCAGCACGCCCCTCTTCCTCAGGTCGTCGAGGCGAGCGGCGGGAACCCTGCGGCGTTCAGGGTAGAAGGTGCCTTTCCCGTCCTTGAGACCCCTGCTCCAGGTCCCGAGGTAGCACCCGCCGCCCTCCCAGGTGTACAGCCCGTACCCGTGCGCCACGCCGGCGACCCAGTTCCCCTGGAACGAGTCCCCGGTGCTCCAGGTGAGGACCCCTTTGCCGGACATGAGGCCGTTCCTCATGGTGCCGACGTAGCTGTTGCCGTTCGCCCACGTGTACCTGCCCTGGCCTTCCATCTGCCCCTGAACCCAGGAGCCCTGGTACACGTCGCCATTGGCGTGTGCCTGGAGCCCGAGGCCGTGCTTGCGGTCCAGCTTCCACTGACCCTTGTAAGACGACGAGGGGGTGCCGTTGGCGTTGGTGGCGGCGACGTGTGTTCCCTCGCCGTCCATGAAGCCGCCGGAGTACTCGCCTTCGTAGACGGCCCCCGATGGCCACACTGTCCTTCCGTTGCCATGCCTCATACCCCGCCTCCACCCGCCCTCGTACACGCAGCCGCTGCTGGACCAGACGTACCGCCCCGTGCCCTCCGGTACTCCCCCCGACAGCGTGCCGGTGTAGAGGTCGCCGTTGGGTAGCGTGAGCTCTCGGGCAGGGTTTGCCCCGGAAGCAGCGGCATCGGGATGGCTTTGCTGAGAGTGAGAGAGGTCAGCTCTTGGTTGAAGGTGGTTGTTTCTGGCCGCAGGGGCTGTTGTCCTGCCTTGCATTATAGCTAGCTGGGGCTGTCCTGCAGAGGAAGGTGAAATTAAGAGAGAGACATTAATACAACGAGTTAAAAAAATTAGGAGAAAACTTTCAATCTATTTATCTTTAATTTTGGTAGTACAACGAATACCAGAAATAATAAAAATTGCATCTAGATCCGTAGCGTTCAATTAATTCAGGTTGAACATGCATGCAACGGAAACAGCAACAAGTTGACCTTCTTGAAGGAGGTATCTAGTGGTGGTTGTAACTTGTAGCGCTGGTTGATCTTGATATGTGTGTATATGTATATGAAATCAGTAGGTACAAACGGGAGTGTTATTAATTAGTTGTCATATCATAGGGGCGTCGTGATGGCTGTGAAGTGTTTCGATTGCTAAGTACTCCTCCGTTCTATTATTATTATATAAGATGTTATGAATATTTCAATATGAACTACATACGAGGTGAAATGAATGAACAAACACACTGAAATGTGTCTACATATATTTGATTTACCAAAAAGTTAGAACATCTTGTAATGTGAACAGAGGGTGTAGAGTACTAGCATAGCAGCGGACTACACGTGAGTCGACTGAGTTTTTTTTTTAATGTAAGTTGATTTTTCCTTGGCCCTTGGATTGAAATCCAACGGTTGGGCACCATTCTTCCTCCTTCAACCACCCAACTCTCCTCCCATCCTTGCCTCGCCTCCAGGTGCGGCGTCGCAGCTCGCCGCCGCTCACTGCGCGGTTCACGCCTCCGGCAAGGTCGCTACATAAGTCAAAAAACGATAAGCATCCCACCTGCCCCTAAGAACCCTCGTTCTGCCTCGTGTTGTGGGAGCTAACTAAAGGGGAACTCTCGCATACATGTTGCTTCAGGAGGCTAGCTCGCCAAATGATACATTCCTCGTCGATGAATCGGTAAATACTCCACAGTCAGCGGCTATGGGCCGTCAATGGTGTCTGGCCTACGCCTACGACACCGCGGCCAGCCGCATCATCCCCATCGCCGGGCAACTTCAATGTCTTGTCAAAAACAAAAAGGGCCCACCCACACCAAAGAAACCCTCGTCCTCGCCGACGTCGGGGATGCCGTGGCTAGCCGTGTTGTCACCGTCTCTGACGAGGCCGCCCACAGAGCTCCGCGTGTGCCTCTGCTCTCATCTTCTTCTCTGTAAAATCAACTTACTCCCTCCGATCCATATTACTTGTCGCAGCTTTAGTAAAAAAAAATAGGGCAGCATGTAAATAGCAAACGCGCCAAATTTATGTAGGAGGGGGATGACCATGTAGAACAGGAGCAGCATAAGGATCGTTGATCCATCCGTACAAGGAAACAAGGAATTGAAGAAACGCCGCGCACACAGCCAGGGCAGGAGCAGGAGAGGAGCAAACCAAGGGGATCAAGAGAAAACCTAGAGCCATACGCACAACAGCGGGGGGAGGAGGGACTGGATCGGCGAAGGAGGCCGGGCGGCGAGGGATGGATGAGTGAGTTGGCCAGGTTGCTTACCGATCGACGGATGCTGTTGCAATGCGATGCCGCGCCACCAAAAACAAGAGCAAGGGGGAGAAGAAAACTCAATGCGCTCCTCTTCCCTTCTCTTGTGTATGGTAGGTATATACTGCATGGGAGGGGATGGGTTGCTTGGAATTGACAATGGCTGTTCATGGCTGCCAGCTGCTGCTGCAGTTCTCGCATAGCAAACGTGACAAGACAATTCGATCTTACCAGTCTATTCACTGTAGTAGTTTTTGTTTATTTACTTACCGGTGAAGCAACGGGTCGATCTGATGCACATGGCGCCATGTGACCGCCATCCCTCTTCTCCCTATCGCCCTCTTTTCGTGTCCATTCTTACTCTCACTGGTCACTAGTCACTACTGACTACTGGTGAGTGGTGAGTAGTATTGAAATGCAGTTACGTAGTACTGTACTTACGTGCTGGCTGCTCCGTGACCTATGGCTGACAGCCTACTGACAATTGATATAGATCCTGGTACGTAGTGCAATCTTCGCCATTACCCTAGCTATCTATAGTGGCATATCTCTTCGAGGCGGCCATTTTGGTTAAATGGCTAGAAATAGTAGTAGAAACTTCATTTGATGACGAAAATGCTAGTCCCTCAGATTGGGTTTATAAGTCGGGCATGAAATTTTAGGTCTTCAATTTCACTAATAAAACATGCGTAATATGCCACAAAAATTATATGATTAGAAATTTCATTTGTGGACGAATATGTGTAATATGTACATATAGGGGAACTAGATAACCAGATGACCTCAAAAATAGTACATGTGTAATATGTACTATTTTTCTAGTCAAATTGATGACCTAAAAACCTGTGTATGACTTATGAACCCAACCGGAGGAAGTACCAGCTGGACATCGTCAGAAATAGGGGAACTAAACAACATTTTATGAAAAAAAAGGTTTTCAGTTGGTCCTCACCTTGGTCACAATGATGAGATAAAATGTTTGGTGTTGTTTTTCCCTTCTTGGACATGTCGCACCTTGGCCTGTTGGAGCCATTTAGTTACCTCTGCCGCCTTTCTTTTTTCAGCATACTCTCAACTGTACTTTTTTTTGCGAACCAGCATGTGGTTGAATGATTAGGAGGACAGTGGTATCCTCAGTCCACCAGGGTTCAAGTCATAGACTTGACATTGGTGCTCGCATTTTCCTGTATTTATTTCAGGCCTTCCGGCAATGTGCGTTCGGTGGGAGGAGACGTTCCCGTCGACTGCAAAGGCGTCTGTGGCAATTTTGTCAATCTCAAGATGATGTGCCGACTCAGTCTCTCAGAAGTGCTTATATGGGTAGGGTGTGCGTGCGTGTGTTCATATGGATATGTATGTATGTATGAGCATCTGCGTATGTGCTGTGTTAAAAGAATTATACTTTTTTGGGGGTGGGGGGACCGGACTCACATTTCACCCAACCTTTGAAATATTATCGAAGATGACGGATCTTACTCTACTACCATTCAACGGAGCCGGATCCTCTAACATGCTTAAGGGAAGTTAGGGAGCTACAGTGTTCTTCTTGTGTAAAAAAGAGAAGGAAAGTCAGGGAGCTTATGAAATTGATATAGTTCTTTTGAAAAAAGTGAAATGAGTTTTTTTTTAAATTGAAATGAGTCTTCTAAAATTGAAATTGGTATGTCACGAATTGAAATTGATCGTCTAGAAATTGAAACCAGTCTTTTGAAAATTGAAATTAGCACTGTTCATGGGCTAAGAGTGAAGGGAAGTCAGGTTACTGTAGCTTACCTGACTTCCCTTCGGATGTTAGAGGATCCAGCTCCCCATTCAACATGCAACTAAGTCATACAAACCCTCCTAAAATCAGGAGAGTTCACCCACACACACAAAAAATCAGGAGAGTTCAAAAGAAAAAAAAAACTATCTTCGAACTAACAATACATGTACACACAACATATGGAAAATGAAATCAATAAATTAATCAGAGCATGCATGCATGCAGATTGGGAGTTCTTTTTTCTCTACCTTCTCCTCCTTATCAACAAAACAGATAGATTATATATTTTTCTTTTGGCGGGGGAGCGGTATATCTTTTTGAGACGCCTTAGGGCATCTCCAACGGTGTACATCAAATCACCCATGTCCGGACAGCAGTGTCCAGAGTTTTTTTTTTGCCATCCAACATCGTCCCGCAAACGTTCGCGGACGCGTTCGGGCGTCCGAACTCCCGCAAACCGAAAGCAAACCTCAGAGAGCTTTGCGGGAGTTGGACGTCTGCCTGACCCACCTCAGACCCACTCATCAGTGTCACTTTTTTTCCATCTTTCTCACTCTCTCTCTCTCTCTCCCCCTGCAAGCACGGCGAACGGCGAGCATCGCGCGCGGCTCGAGCTCACCCTTGGCAGTGTCCATGGACGCAAACAGCGGATCCTGGAGCTCTCCTGGTCACGGCGTGCGTGGCTGAAAAAACTGAAGATCGCCCTTCTCGGCTGCAGCTGCGTGACGGCGGTTGATTCATGGGGATGGGTGCACAGAAAACAAATATTTCAATCACAGAGAACAAATCTTAGAATCACAAGGAACAAATCTCTCAATCACAAGGAACAACTCTTTCTTTTTCTATAAATGGAACAACTCTCTTAATCATCAGGAACAAATCTCTCAATCACAGGGAACACCTCTCAATCACAAGTTGATGGTTGTGTTGTCATGGCCGCCGTTGCTGTCACCATGCGTCCATGCTCACATACAAACTGTTTGATGACATGCCTACACAAAGAGGATGAACAAATAGAGAAAAATTTGAGGTATAGAGAATTAGATGGTTGTCTCCCAGCGAACGCGTCCGTAAACGTTTGCCCTGTTCGTTTTGAAGGATTGCGTTGGAGATGTCCGTAAATTGTTAAAGGCTAGAAAACAGTAGTACTCTCTGTTCCTAAATATAAGATACCTTTAGGAACGGAGGGAGCAGAAGAAAGGCTAAAGCTAAAATGCTAGTCGTAGTCCTGATCTGTCCTACAACAGCGTAAAGTAGTAGCAGTCCCAGCTGTTCGCTACTTTAATCAATCAATTTGTAGTACCCTTTTCGACAATTAAGACTGTAAACACAGCGCTAGATTGAGCATCGAAGGTCACATAGTACAAGGCATCTATCGCATGACCGATTTGAAATCCGCTGTAGCCTAATAGCGAGCTACTACGTGCCTAGCTAGCCAGGTAGCTATATCAGCTAACCAAGTGTGCCAATGGACAGATTAAAACAAGAGGAAGAAGGTGTTGCCCGTACGCTAAGCCTGATCAACACCTACTTACTATATACCGTATGATTCAGGAGACTGGTCGAAGACAGCTAATCAAAGTCCTTTCGTACGCCCACTAGGCGCGGCGTTTGCTCGGGCTGCCTCGAAAGTCGCGTGCGTTGCCCATGGCCATGGTCGACGTGACAACGATCTGCTGCAGCCCTAGCTAGGTCGATCGACAAATTAAACAAGGGGGCCGAGATGTTTCATGCCTAAACGCGTCATGCACGTACGGCCAAGAACATCTTCGACTGCATGCATGCATGCGTCGTGTACGACTGAGTCAGGTGACTGTTAATTTGTCCTTGGATGTTTCGTCCCGGCTAAGTTAAATTTCAGGGTCGCCACTGGTTAACGGTGCGGGTGCAGGCCGGGTGTGGTCGCCGGCGCTGGCGAAGGTTGGAGCGACGGCAACACGACCGAGGTGACGGCTCAGAGACGGTGCGCGACGCGGGAATGGGAGCCTGTGGTTCGGCCGGCGGTACAGGGGTAGGGGAGGAAAGAACCGAAGTTGAGCTGGAGGAGGAAGAGGCGGTGCTGGCCGTTCAATTTCAATCCAACAATTCGGTCCACTGGAACTTGTGTTTCTTGGACAACTATTTCCTAGGTGCTCCCTAATTTATCTGTTTTGTTTGGGATCCACGCGATCGATCGACTACACACTAGCTAGCTAAACTTGTTGCCTTTCACCTCCGATCCATCGCCCCAATCTGTAACACAAAGAAAGAAACAAAGAGCCTTGGCTTTCATGAACCCGCCCATATAGCTAGGTGGTAGCTGGGCATGCAACTACACCGGCCCATACACTACTACACCACTTTACTTTATTGCACACTAGGTGCCAACTGAGCATACATGGAAACTACAAGGATGTGTTTAGTCACATCGTTGCCGAGATAAGGGATGGAGCTCGTGAGCAGGGACGCAACATCTTTCGTCACGAGAGACGGAAGCTCATATTTTTGCTCGCCCTATGCTGTATGTCTCGTGAAAATTGACAGACTTGACTTTTTTTGAAAACTTTAGCACGAAATGAGCCAGTTAAAAAAAAAATCACAAAATGACCGACATCTGCATGAGGCTCGGGGCCTCGCCCCAGGCGTCATGCAAATGAGTCATTTTGTGAAGTTTTCTGAATCGGGTTCATTTTGTGCTGAAGTTTTAAAAAAAAGACTAGATTTTTCCACTTTCACATATGTCTCTTGGTAGGGCGTCATGTCGGGCACATTCGGACCCATCAAATCTCACCCACTGAAACGTATGCGGACGTGTCCAGGTGCATTCAGGACAGCACCCATTCATCCTTCAAATGTCCGTGTCTACAACAGTGTCCCTCATTATCAAATCCTCAAATTCATACATTTTCATGAAACGTAAAATAAATACACATAGTTCGTCTAGATCACGCATGGCATAGGAATAGTTCATCATATATTTCAGCGGACTATCAAAAATTGGATGTCCTAAAAACTAGAGCTATGGAGAAAGTTCATCCATGGCTGCCTTTGCCCTTGCCCTCGTCTTCTTTTTTCACTATAGATGTCGAAGACGTAGTATGAGTCAGGATAGATTTGCTATAGGGGTCATATATTCCAGAAGCTGTAGGGGTCTGATGCGGCACCGTCATCCTCTTCCTCCTCGCCCGGAGAGGCATCCCGGAGAGGGCACGGATAGCCCGGCTTTGCTCCAGGGCGAGGTCACACACGGCATGGGCTTGCCGCTTCACCCAGAAGCGGGCACGGTCGTCTTCATCTTCCTTGGCCTCCGAGGCCTTGTCCAACGCCGCGAGGCGCGACTCGGCCTCGCGGAGTTCCACGCCTTGAGCCTCGCATGGCGAGACGGCGGTCCTCGGGCGCGGTGTTGTCGCCGCACCTAGGGCATCCAGCACAGTGCGCAGTGCCTCCGTGCACCTCAGACTCGGAGCCGGACGTCACCGGGACGAGGACCCACCGCAGGGTTCTGCGGCCAGCCCAGGAATGTCCGGGGCAGAGCGCAAGTGGAATTACTATATGAATGCTAGGCATTTTGACCAATTCATTAATTAAATTGATTATTCTTGTCCTCATATTGCAGCCGTCGGTCGGTGTTTTTTAAACTGCAAAAAATGAATTTATCGTGGATTGAAGCTCCGGCAGACAGAAGCAATCCCTCAAATTTCTTTCTATAAAGGGATATATTAATATCAAGAAGATATCAATCACACCCGGCCTCTGCATCAACATGACTCAAGAGGTAACATCGAGAATGAACACAACTAAATTATTACAAAAAGAAGAGGGAAAAAAAGCGACCAACAAAATAGCTGCAACAAACAACAACAATAACCATCATTGATCACAACTTAGGTGACATGATAGGTGCTCCAACAATGACACCTTCAGGAATAGAATGACACACAATTGTCGCCATCGCTGGACTGAACCAGTAGAGCGTAATCAAGGACTTTAACCATGAGTGCGCGAGATCTATTGATAGATTTTCATTGGATTAGAATCCCATCAAAAAGTTAGTGGAAAAATCTACCCGGGGGACAGGATGATTAATGGAGTGCTTGTGGTGAAGAAAGTGCACTTTTGTTGCTGAATATAGAGTTCAGCAAGCCTGGAAAGTAAATATCTACAAGAGTACTAGGGCGCTCTTTTGTTGGGGAATAAAGAGTTGAGCAATCTCTCCCATGGCCGACGTGATCTCACGATCAGCTCAGGTGGTGCCTACTAGCTAGCTAGCTGGGCCAGATGTTTGTTTCATGCTTATTGGAAAGAAGCCAGCCACTTCAAAGGTCGTAGCTTGATAGGTACGTGCTCTACTTATAATTAACATTTGGTAATAAGCTACCTCTTGCTGCCGACATGTGGTACCTTCGCTTTGATAGATGAGGAGTGGTGATTATTCTTTTCCTTCTTGACAAACGTAGACAGAAGAAGAACATTCTCCTTTTTTTTTTTTTTTTTTGGAGAATCGACAGAAGAAGAACATGTGGAGTTGCTGCACATATTGCGGCCGCAAAGCTGTCTGTCAGAGTTAGAAAAGAGAAAGCGGCTGATACCTTTTAGTACACACTAGGAAACATGCCCGTGCGTTGCAACGGGAGAAAACAAAATATCTAGCTCCATATACACGTTGCGTAGATGAGATTGTGCGTGTGGCAGCTCCTGTCACCTCGTACTCGTAGTATACCTACCCACCGCCGTCAGTGTGCTTGACGGCGATATCTTTCGTGGGCGTGATTCTGTCCAACAGACAAACATTGAACATTTCAAGATAATCCAAGTTTCTCTTTATCCTCTCGGTGAAAGAAGTTTTCTCTCTCTTTGTGCACTCAAGCATCATATTTCCGTTAGTGGCAGGTTTTCACCTCATAGTTTTTGGATGTTTTTCATAAGCTCATGAGAAGCATATCTTTTGGTTGTTGAGTAGTCAACAACTACGTTCAAGCCTTCCTTGTCGGGATGCTCTTTCAAGTTCCTTGTAGTAGGAGATGTTGTTTTATACCTTCCATCCAATTGTTTTGGGAGCATCATGTTCTTCCTTTCTTTCGAAGTTCTTTCAATCTTGTCAACTTCATGTTGGATCCCTTGTTTCTCTTTTCAACCGGAGTGTTGTCCAAGTTCTCTCTTGTTCCTTGTGTCCTTTTTCATGTCTTTCAACCTCCAAGGTTCTTTGGTATCTCTACTTTGTCAAAGAAGCAACTATATAGCTAAATCTCTTCCAGATCTTGGGACGAGATCTTTCGTAAGTGGGGGAGTGTTGTAACAACCTGAGACTTTCTCTGGATTATTTCCTATATTTTTATTGTAATATTTGTTTTATTTTATTTTTGCATCAGCATGTCATCATGTCATCAAATATTTCACACCAAATAAATAATAGTGAACATTTTTAGAAAATCTTTTGAGCCTTCTTTTTATTTTATTTAAGTGCCTTTTCCTTTCCCTTTGAAAGCTTTCCAAAATTCGCATGCCTTTCTACAAGTTTGGCCCCCAAACCTTGCCCAAAATTCTTACATATTTTACCCAAGCTCCACCAAAATCTCATGATTTTTGGACACTTCTAAACTATACCTCTACTTCAAATCCATTGATTTAAATTCATGAATTTGAATTCAACTTCATCTAAAATTGTTGCAAACACCTCCGTGGGTTTGGAAATATTCCAGAAAACTCTCTCATCAAGTTTCACCTTTTTCCAAAAGTCCAAGCCATTGTCTTTATTCTTCTCAAATTTTTTATTTTGAGAAATTGTTCTTCTCAATTTATGTAATTGCGAAAAGGCAGGAAAAAGGAAAAGAAGGCCCATGGCTTAACCCTAGCAGCAGCTGGCCCAAGGCCAGCTCGCCCTGCCTTAACCCTACCCTAGCCCTAAGCACACACACCGCACCGCACCAGCCCCACTTGTTCGATCCCCTCGTCCCCCCTCAGCGCCGTTACCACAGGGGCAAGCACCCGATCCCCATCGCCACTCGCCGCCTCCGTCGCACTCTCCTCTGCTCCTCCCTGCGAGTGCGCCTCGCCCCATGCCTCTCTCATTCATGCACGAGCCCGGCCGCTTGCCTGCCATGTCGCCCCGCCGCGCTGGCCATCGAAACCGGCCGTTCCTGTCGGCTAGCGACGCTACCCACCGTCACCTACGCCTCCTCTGTCCGCCGGCCAAGCTCGTAGGCTGGCCATCTCCTACATCGCAGCTCCGCCAGGAGCAGAACCTCTGCCACCGCCCAGCCATGGAGGCTACTGATACGTCTCCAACGTATCTATAATTTTTTATTGTTCCATGCTACTATAGTATCAATGTTGGATGTTTTTATATGCAATTATATATCATTTTTTGGGACTAACCTATTAACCCAGTGCCTAGTGCCAGCTGCTGTTTTCTGCTTGTTTTTGGCTTTTCAGAGAAACAGTACCAAATGAAGTCCAAATGCCACGAAACTTTTTGGAGATTTTTTTCGGGACAAAAGAAACCTGGGAAGCTTTGGGAGGAGGCCAGAAGCCTCACGGAGGCTTCACAAGGCACTAGGGCGCGCCCCGGGGGGGCGCCGTGCTGCCTTGTGGGGCCCACGTGACTCCGTTTGACCTAATTTCACTTCTATAAATTCACAAATATTGGGAAACTCCCAGAGAGCCAGAAGAGAAAACTTTTCCGCCGCCGCAAGCCTTTGTTCTTCCGCGATCCCATCTGGAGGCCTTCTCCGGTACTCTGCCGGAGGGGGAATCGATCACGGAGGGCTTCTACATCAACCTTGCTGCCCTTTCGATGATGTGTGAGTAGTTTACCACAGACCTACGAGTCCATAGCTAGTAGCTACATGGCTTCTTCTCTCTCTTTGATCTTCAATACAATGTTCTCCTCGATGTTCTTGGAGTTCTATCCGATGTAATCTTCTTTTGCGGTGTGTTTGTTGGGATCCGATGAATTGTGAGTTTATGATCAGATTATTCATGAGAAATATTTGAGTCTTCTCTGAACTCTTTTATGCATGATTGTTATAGCTTTGTATTTCTCTCCGATCTATCGGTTTAGTTTGGCCTACTAGATTGATTTATCTTGCAATGGGAGAGGTGCTTTGTGATGGGTTCAATCTTGCGGTGCTCAATCCCAGTGACAGAAAGGGACATGACACGTATTTGTATTGTTGCCATTAAGGATAAAAAGATGGGGTTTATTCATATTGTTTGAATTTGCTTCTCTACATCATGTCGTCTTGCTTAAGGCGTTACTTTGTTTCATACTTAATACCCTAGATGCATGCTGGATAGCGGTCGATGGGTGGAGTAATAGAAGTAGATGCAGGCAGGAGTCGGTCTACTTGTCTCGGACGTGATGCCTATATACATGATCATTGCCATGAATCCGTCATAATTATTTGCTTTTATATCAATTGCCCAACAGTAATTTGTTTACCCACCGTATATTTATGTGCTCAAGAGAGAAGCCTCTAGTGAAAACTATGGTCCCCGGGTCTATCTTTATTATATAAAAAACCTAAAAATACCTTGCTGCAATTTATTTACTTTTATTTTAATTAGTAGTTTAGTTTATCTATTTACCTGGATAAGATTTAATCCTTGCAAATAACCGCTAAGAGGATTGACAACCCTCTTATTTGCATTGGGTGCAAATGTTTACTCTTGTGTGTGCAGGTGCGCTTAACGGAATTTTGCTTGGTTCTCCTACTGGATTGATAACCTTGGTTCTTAACTGAGGGAAATACTTATCTCTACTGTACTGCATCATCCTCTCCTCTTCGGGGAAATACCAACACAGACTACAAGTAGCAGGAAGAATTTCTGGCGCCGTTGCCGGGGAGACATCATCAAAACTACCAAGTAACTTCGCACAAATTATCATTCACTTGCATTTACTTTATTTGCCTTTTATTGGCATTTGCTTCTTGTTTTCATCTCCCCTACTTCTAATTTTTTTTACAAAAACACAAAAATATTTTTATTTGCTTGTTTGCTTGCTTGCTTGCTTTTATTGCCTTCATGTCAAACACTCAAGAACAGAAAGTAAAACAAAAATTTAAGATACTGTGGATCACCTTAAGGTTTTCTACTTGGATCATCTTCGATCCATTTGTGCTCATGCTGAAACCCCAACTAGTTTAGTTGAGGGAAAATCATTAGATGAGCATGCTCATTTTGTGCGTCACCGTTTGTCTCAAAAAGGGAGACTCTTATGGAGTCAAATAAATTGTTTTCTATGCTATGCTTGGAATCTATGTGAAATTTATGATTTTACTTGTTGCTCTAAGAGACCTAAAAAACACCTTCCCTACCTATGTGAGTTTAATGATAATGAAATCTTATCTTCTTATGCCAAGGGTGTTTATAGTTACTATGATATCGAACAAATTGAAGAATTTGTTGCTTTTAAGGGTGGTTATGAAGTTGTTTCTTTAATTGAAAAGTATGATATTACTCTCTACAAATCTGAAAATTTTGACATACTTAAATATTGCTATGAAAACTATGCTCCTAATGCTTATGTTAATGAATTTATTGAAAGGATGTCTGCTACTTTGGAAGAAAATAATGATATGCATGAATCCATAGATAATTATGATTCCGTTGATTTGATTGAAATATCCCCTGTTGATGAATGTGATGCTTGCTATTCTTATGGCCATGATGCCAATATCAATGATGCTTATAGAGATGAACTTGCTATAGTTCCTTATGTTAAAAATGAAATTATTGCTATAGCACCCATACTTGACAGCTCCTTGAATAAAAAACATGATTGCAATGACGTTATTATAAATTCTATTAATGTCAATTGTGCTAATGATATGCAAAGCTACAAGCTTGGGGATGAAAATTTTGTTATGTGCACTACTTATTGCAATGATCATGATTGGGGTGATAATGCTTCTTATGATCTTGAAAATTTATTTAAGCCTCATGATGAATATGTTATTGATAATAATGTTTGCAATACTATTAAAAGTGGGTTTGGAAGAGCGTCAACTTTAGGTAATAATGATCCCACTACTTTGGAGAATTATCAATCTTATGAAATTTTTGATAAAAGTGGGTTTGGAGAGGTCTTGCCTTTTGTTGATGTTAATCCCACTATCTTGGAAGATTATAAAACTTTTATGCATGTGGATCATGAAGAGAATACTTTATATGATAGCTATATTGTTGAATTTGACTATGATCCTACATATAATTATTATGAGAGAGGAAAATATGGTTGTAGAAATTTTCATGTTACTCAATTACCTCTCTTGAAGTTCAAATTGTTAATGCTCCGTTCTTCTTCCTTGCATATGCTAGAGATTGCTTGTCTTGATAATTTGTTCTCCTATAAAATGCCTATGCATAGGAAGTATGTTAGACTTAAGTGTGTTTTTCATATGCTTCATTATGCTCTCTTTGTTTTTCTATTATTATCTTTCATGAGAGCGTCATTGAAATCTCAAGCCTATCTTAATGGCTATAAAGAAAGAGCTTGTTGGGAGACAACCCAATGGATAAAATAAGTTCTTGAGTATTTTCATGATTATAGCTTATGTTAGGATTATGTTTTTATGTTTTAATTAGTGTTTGTGCCAAGTAATGCCTTTGGGATGATTTGGAAGATAGTATAATTGATGCTATTTGGAAAACAGAAAGTTTTGCATCCAGTGTTGGAATTTTAATTCTGTACTGGAGCGTCAGAAAAATCTGACATTTTTACACAGTATTGGTATATGAATTTCCCACGTTTTCCTAATTTTTCAGAATTTTTGGAGTTACATAAGTATGGATTTTAAATAGATCTTTACAGACTGTTCTGTTTTAGACAGATTCTGTTTTTATTGCATAGTTTGCTTATTTTGATGAATCTATGGATCTTATCGGGGGGTATGAGTCATGGAGAAGTTGGAATACAGTATAATTATGCCAATATTAAATATGAATCAATTTACTACAGTACCTAAAGTTTAAGAATTGTTTGTTATACTAACGGATCTCACGAGGTTTCTGTTGAGTTTTGTGTGCTGAAGTTTTCAAGTTTTGGGTGAGACTACGATGGACAAAGGAATAAGGAGCAGCAAGAGCCTAAGCTTGGGGATGCCCAAGGCACCCCAAGGTAATATTCAAGGAAGACTCAAGCGTCTAAGTTTGGGGATGCCCTGGAAGACATCCCCTCTTTCGTCTACAATCTATCGGTAACTCACTTGAAGCTATATTTTTATTCATCACATGATATGTGTTTTACTTGGAGCGTCTTGTGAAATAGTTTGTTTGCTTTTGTTTGTTTTTTAGTTTGTCACAATCATCTTTGCTGAACACACCTTTTTGAGAGGGACACACATTATTCGTGATTTGTTAAAATACTCTATGTGCTTCACTTATATCTTTTGAGCTAGACAGTTGCTCTAGTGCTTCACTAATATCTTTTAGAGCACGGCGGTGATGATATTTTAAAGAAATAGTTGCACTCTCATGCTTCACTTATATCTTTTTTGAGAGTCTCATGATAGCAATGGTAATATGCACGGGTTATGAATTTGGTCTCGATATGATAGGTATTCAAGAGGGATATAATAAAAACTTTCATGTAGATCACTGAATATGATAAATTTGATTCCTTGCAATAGTTTTGTGATATTAAGATGGTAATATGGGGGAGGTATTAGTAGATAATTGTGGTTTAGTAAGAATAATTGTGTTAAGGTTTGTGATTCCCGAAGCATGCACGTATGATCTGTCGTTATGCTAAGAAGTTGGAGCATGATTTATTCTTGATTGTCTTCCTTTGTGTGGTGGTCGGGGGTGCGCGATGGTTAACTCCTACCAACCTCCCCCCTAGGGGCATGCGTAGTAGTACTTTGCTTCGAGGGCTAATAAACTTCGCAATAAGTATGTGAGTTCTTTATGACTAATGTGAGTCCATGGATTATACGCACTCTCACCCTTCCGCAATTTGCTAGCCTCTTCGGTACCGTGCATTGCCCTTTCTCACATCGAGAGTTGGTGCAAACTTCGCCGGTGCATCCAAACCCCGTGATATGATACGCTCTATCACACATAAGTCTCTTTATATCTTCCTCAAAACAGCCACCATACCTACCTATCATGGCATTTCCATAGCCATTCCGAGATATATTGCCATGCAACTTCCACCATTCCATTTTTATGACACACATCGTCATTGTCATATTGCTTTGCATGATCATATAACTGACATAGTATTTGTGGCTCAGCCACCGTTTATCATTGTTATACATGTTACGCTAGCATCATTGCACATCTTGGTACACTACCAGAGGCATTCATATAGAGTCATATTTTTTGTTCTAGTATCAAGTTGTAATTTTGAGTTGTAAGTAAATAGAGGTGTGATGATCATCATTATTAGAGCATTGTCCCGGTGAGGAAAGGATGATGGTGGCTATGATTCCCCCACAAGTCGGGATGAGACTCCGGACGAAAAAAAAGGAAAAAAAAGAGAAAAATATATAGAAAAAAAAGAGGCGAAAAAGAGCGATGAAAAAAAATATATGAAAAAATTATAAAATAATTGAGAGAAAAAGAGAGAAGGGGCGATGTTACTATCCTTTTCCACACTTGTGCTTCAGAGTAGCACCATGTTTTTCATATAGACAGTCTTCTATTTTGTCACTTTCATATACTAGTGGGAATTTTTCATTATAGAACTTGGCTTGTATATTCCGATGACAGGCCTCCTCAAATGCCCGAGGTCATCATGAGCAAGCAAGTTGGATGCACACCCACTTAATTTTCATGTTGAGCTTTCATACACTTATAGCTCTTAGTGCATCCGTTGCCTGGCAATCCCTACTCCTCGCATTGACATCAATTGATGGGCATCTCCATAGCCCGTTGATTAGCCTCGTTAATGTGAGACTTTCTCCATTTTTGACTTCTCCTATTTATCTTTATCATCATACTCTATTCCACCCATAGTGCTATATCCATGGCTTGCGCTCATGTATTGAGTGGGAGTTGAAAAAGCTAAAGCGCGTTAAAAAGTATGAACCGATTGCTTGGCTTGTCATCGGGGTAGTGCATGATAAATACTTTGTGTGAAGAAGATGGAGCATGACAGGATTATATGATTTTGTAGGGATAACGTTCTTTAGCATTTTTATTTTGAAAGACATGATTGTTTGCAAGTATGCCTGAGTATTGATGTATTTATATCAAATTATAGACTATTGCTTTGAATCATTTGGATCTTATTATTCATACCGTAAGAGAGAGATTACATGATGAAACATGATAGGTAGCATTCCACATCAAAAATTCTGTTTTTATCATTTACCTACTCGAGGACGAGCATGAATTAAGCTTGGGGATGCTTGATACGTCTCCAACGTATTTATATTTTTTGATTGTTCCATGCTATTATAGTATCAATCTTGGATGTTTTTATATGCAATTATATATCATTTTTTGGGACTAACCTATTAACCCAGTGCCTACTGCCAGTTGCTGTTTTCTGCTTGTTTTTGGGTTTTCAGAGAAACAGTACCAAATGAAGTCCAAATGCCACGAAACTTTTTGGAGATTTTTTTCTGGACAAAAGAAACCTGGGAAGCTTCGGGAGGAGGCTAGAAGCCTCGCGGAGGCTTCACAAGGCACTAGGGCGCGCCCCGGGGGGGCGCCGTGCTGCCTTGTGGGGCCCACGTGACTCCGTTTGACCTAATTTCACTTCTATAAATTCACAAATATTGGGAAACTCCCAGAGAGCCAGAAGAGAAAACCTTTCCGCCGCCGCAAGCCTTTGTTCTTCCGCGATCCCATCTGGAGGCCTTTTCCGGTACTCTGCCGGAGGGGGAATCGATCACGGAGGGCTTCTACATCAACCTTGCTGCCCTTCCGATGATGTGTGAGTAGTTTAGCACAGATCTACGGGTCCATAGCTAGTAGCTAGATGGCTTCTTCTCTCTCTTTGATCTTCAATACAATGTTCTCCTCGATGTTCTTGGAGTTCTATCCGATGTAATCTTCTTTTGCGGTGTGTTTGTTGGGATCCAATGAATTGTGAGTTTATGATCAGATTATTCATGAGAAATATTTGAGTCTTTCTCTGAACTCTTTTATGCATGATTTTTATAGCTTTGTATTTCTCTCTGATCTATCGGTTTAGTTTGGCCTACTAGATTGATTTATCTTGCAATGGGAGAGGTGCTTTGTGATGGGTTCAATCTTGCGGTGCTCAATCCCAGTGACAGAAAGGGACATGACACGTATTTGTATTGTTGCCATTAAGGATAAAAAGATGGGGTTTATTCAAATTGCTTGAATTTGCTTCTCTACATCATGTCATCTTGCTTAAGGCGTTACTCTGTTTCATACTTAATACCCTAGATGCATGCTGGATAGCGGTCGATGGGTGGAGTAATAGTAGTAGATGCAGGCAGGAGTCGGTCTACTTGTCTTGGACGTGATGCCTATATACATGATCATTGCTGAAAGAACATGTGCTGCCCCCATGTTTGGTTTTGGTAATTGATGACAATCTCTATGGACTAATGGTTGCCTTGAGTTATATTTGAAGGGTTTGTCCATAGGCATTGCTTGAAGACCATTTGTTGGTTTCAAGGTTATTAGAAGAAGAATATGTGTTGACCAAGGTTATTCATGGAGTTATCCAAAGATTGGTCATGTTGATCAACACACAAAGCATAGAAGATGTACCGAGTGGGATCAAGTGATCTCACGGTATGGTAAGCATTGTCCATTACGCTTTGTGTACTAACCCATGTTCTATGCGAGAGTTTTATGTGGGGTTAGGTATGTTTCCATGGGCTTGCGTCAAGAGGAAGATCTCATTCAACCCATGGAGGATGACGTCAAGTGGTGATCGTCATCAACATTGCGGTGTGCAAGTTCAAGTGGAGCATCACGAAGAGATCACATGCTTGAAGCTTGCCGTCCATTGTGGTGACAATGGACTTGTGAAGATGTGCCAAAGAGTGGCTCACCCATAGTGGAGTATGGGGGAGCAATCAACTAGTCTTCATCGAGCCGGCGCAATCAAGAAAGGTGGTCCAACTTGAGGAGGTCAAGATCGTCATCATCTAGCTCAAGTGGACTATGCGCAAGGCAAAGGTTTGCCCTTGATAGGTTTTCTATTTTACCGGTCTCATGGTGGTAGTTGGGAGACCGGGTTTTAGGATCGATAGCCGTACTATCAAGGGGGGCTCTCAAGTGAGTAGCTTTATCGTATCATTCGTAGAGAGCTCAAACCATTGCATCCTTGCATCATCTTTCTTGGTTTGTGTTTGGTGTTTCTCTTTGTGAGTCTTTGAGCTTTTGGTCATCTTCATGACAAGCTCGAGTTCATCGAAAACGGAGTTCATATATGCATCTTCTATGATGTTTTCGATGTTGGAGTTTATGCCGGTTCTTCATTCATAGAGGTTTCTCATCTCTATTTGTCGTCATCTATCCAACAAGCTTGAGTTTGCTCAATTCGGAGCTCATTTGCAGAAGTTGTGGCAGTTCTGGTTTTATTTGTATCCTCTGTTTTCTGTGGATTTTCAGTAGCTTGCAAGCGGTAGTACCGCTGGTGCCCACGGTAGTACCGCTTATGCGGTAGTACCGCTGGTACTTCCGTGGCACTACCGCTTGGGGTTTCCCCGAGCGTGCAACTCTCTGTTGCCAGTTTGCCATTCACGGTAGTAGAGCGGTAGTAGCACGGTAGTACCGCTCTGGCGGTACTACCGCCCTTACTACCGCCGCCACTACCGCTTGCGGGGTTTCCTTCTGTGCACGTCTCTGTTGCCGTTTTCTGTTAAACGGTAGTAGTGCGGCTGTAGTGCGGTAGTACCGCTCAGAGCGGTAGTACCGCTCTGCTGGGCAGTAGTACCGCTTGGTGCGGTACTTCCGCCCTGCACTACCGCTGCTCTACCGCTTGTGTTTCGCAGAGTGTGCAAGTTTCTGTTGCTCGTTTCGGTTTAGCGGTAGTACCGCTTGGGTGGACGGTAGTACCGCTTGGTGCGGCACTACCGCTCCAGTCCCGTGTTCTCGCCTGCTGTTTTTGAATTACTACCGCTTAAGCGGTAGTACCGCTCGCAAGAGCGGTAGTACCGCTTGTACGCGTCCAGCACGGGTAACGGTTGGATTTGGGGTGGCCCTATAAAAGGGGTCTTCTTCCCCAACGGTTATCTTATCCTTTGAGATCATTTCTCCCCCCATTGTTGACCTTCTTGAGCTTGCCTATCTCTCAATCCCTCCAATGATTCTTGCTCCTTCTTGAGGGAAAAGAGAGAGGAGATCTAGATCCACATTTCCACCAATCACTTTCTCCTCTAAGTGAGGGGAACCCCTTGGATCTAGATCTTGGAGTTCTTGGTGTTCTCCTTGTTCTTCCTCTCACTTTCCTCCATAGCTTTTGTTGCTTTGGTGGGATTTGAGAGAGAGGGACTTGAGCACTTCGTGTGTTCTTGCCATTGCATTAGTTGCATCGGTTTGAGTTCTCCACGGTGATACGTGGAAGTTAGTAGTTGAGAAACTTATTACTCTTGGGTGTTTGAGCACCCTAGAGCTTGTTCCTCTTGGGTGCCTTGGCGCCCTAGACGGCTTGGTGGTGCCTCGGAGCTCAATCATTGTGGTGTAAAGCTCCGGGCAAGCGTCGGGGTCTCCAATTAGGTTGTGGAGATCGCCCCGAGCAATTTGACGGGTACCGGTGACCGCCCCCAAGGGTTGCCAAAGTGTACGGGTTCGGTGACCGCCCTCAAGGGTTGCCATTTGTACGGGTTCGGTGACCGCCCTCAAGGGTCCCTTAGTGGAATCACAGCACCTTGCATTGTGCGAGGGCGTGAGGAGAATACGGTGGCCCTAGTGGCATTGTTGGGGAGCATTGTGCCTCCACACCGCTCTAACGGAGATTAGCATCCGCAAGGGTGTGAACTTCGGGATACATCGTCGTCTCCGCGTGCCTCGGTTATCTCTTACCCGAGCCCTTTACTTATGCACTTTACTTTGTGATAGCCATATTGTTTCTTGTTATATATCTTGCTATCACTTAGTTATTTATCTTGCTTAGCATAAGTTGTTGATGCACATAGGTGAGCCTAGTCGATTTAGGTTTTGTGCTTGACAAATTAAACGCTAGTTTTATTCCGCATTTGTTCAAGCTTAAACCGTAATTATTTTAAAGCGCCTATTCACCCCCCCTCTAGGCGACATCCACGATCTTTCAATTGCCATGAATCCGTCATAATTATTTGCTTTTCTATCAATTGCCCAACAGTAATTTGTTTACCCACCGTATGTTTATGTGCTTAAGAGAGAAGCCTCTAGTGAAAACTTTGGTCCCCGGGTCTATCTTTATTATATAAAAAACCTAAAAATATCTTGCTGCAATTTATTTACTTTTATTTTAATTAGTAGTTTAGTTTATCTATTTACCTCGATAAGATTTAATCCTTGCAAATAACCGCTAAGAGGATTGACAACTCTCTTATTTGCGTTGGGTGCAAGTGTTTGCTCTTGTGTGTGCAGGTGTGCTTAACGGAATTTTGTTTGGTTCTCCTACTGGATTGATAACCTTGGTTCTTAACTGAGGGAAATACTTATCTCTACTGTACTGCATCATCCTTTTCTCTTTGGGAAAATACCAACGCAGACTACAAGTAGCAGCTACCATGGCTCTTTCCTACTCTCTTGAAGCCTCCATGCCCTTAGGTCGTGTCTCTCCATGGCCATTGATCGTTATCTTATTTCTCTTTCATCTTGACTTAGTCCCTCTCATCTAATCCTCTGTTTGTTTATCTCCAAATAGGCTTGTTGATTGTCTACTTTTTGACATATATAAATTAGTGGGATTGCTTGCAAATCTGCAAGGTGGGACTACTAATTGATACTGTGTAAGCGAGGTGTATGCGATTTTTGTGTTGCATACAATTTTTCGCTTGTTCTTAGAGGCCCAGTAATTAATAGAGTACTTTTGAGTACTTTATAAGCAGGGAGCGAGAGCAACTAATTAAGGAGCGCTCTCCCCCACGATCACTTGGGGGGTGGCTGAGAGCGCCACTTGGCATGCTCAGCCGCCGCCACGTGTCGCGCTCTGGGCGCTCCCTTCAGATTTTATTTTTTTATATTTCCGCACGCGTTTTCGGCTTTTTAAACGGGTTTTTTCCGGGTTTTTTTTCAGCTTTTTGGTTTTTTTCCTCCCGCGAGAGGCACGGTTTTGCTCCGCGAGAGGCACGGCCGTGCCTCTCGCAAACGGAAAAAAAATGCGTTTTTGTTTTTTTTCTTCCGCGAGAGGCACGGTTTTGCTTTCGCGAGAGGCACGGCCGTGCCTCTCTGAAACGAAAAAAAAAACGCGTTTTCTCTTTTTTTTTCTTCCGCGAGAGGCACGGTTTTGCTTGCGCGAGAGGCACGATTTTGCTTTCGCGAGAGGCACGGCCATGCCTCTTTCGGAAAGGGAAAAAAGTGCTTCCGGTTGGGTTTTTTCGTCTGATTTTTTTGACCGGTTTTTTTCGTGAAAAAAAAGTTCGTCAAAACCTATCAACATGGGATCTAATTTTGAAGATCTCGACACGAGGAATCCAACGGTGAAAACGGTTCGAGATTTGGACGCACGGTTTGAGAGATAAAATGTTTTGAATAAACGGATCTACGAAAAAAGGGAAAACTCCCAGGTTACGACAAGTGGCGCGCATGCAGTGCGCCACTTGTCGCAACCTGGGAGGTGGGAGTGATCTTTGGAAAGAGTACTCCATAATTAGTGATTTCGGCAGGGAGCAGATGCTTTTTAAGCGATGCGGAGGAGCAGTGTGGGCCGATGCGACGTAGAGGAGCAGCGTGGGCCGATGCGCTTTTCAGCGGTCGTACAGTTTTTTTAGTGCGGACAGATTCTAATAATGTCACGGTCATTAGTACCACCTTGAGTATAATAATCTTATAAACAATAAATCACCCAAACGGGACGAAACCAAGAATATCACCTTGCTTTATTATTATATAATAATAATAATAATAACTAGGAAAAGGGCCCGTGCGTTGCAACGGGAGGCCTTCACACTACCTCGGTTTCTCCTAGCACCGCCTTGCCCTTTTGTGTCGAGACACGCCTCACAAAAATACCCTCACTGGAGCTCTTATGTCGCCTTCCTGCGCTCGCCATCGTCTGTCCTTGGTGTCTCTCGTCTTCAGCCACAGTCATGTGTGCTCCAGTGTGGACACATAGAATTGATGATTTTGAATTATATTCTCTCTGTCCAGAATATAAGGTGCATCAGTTTCCATTCAAATAAAACGTATGTATGGTTGACCACGATGCTTGATAATTCATCGTAAGCCTCTCTTCGTGTTTTCATGATGTGTTTGTTTATTCCCGAAGCCACTTGTGATATTCCAAGTAACTTGCAACAAATATAAATTGTTGGGAATCGGTATGGAATATAAGGTGGGACTATTCTTATTTGTATACTGCTAAAGTGTCCTCCCTCTGATTCCAAGAATTTCCAAAAGATAGCTCGATCACGGCCCATGAGAGAAGGATGGTGCAAAGCGACGGTCGAGGCCAAGCGTGCTACTTATGAAGTGGAGGCTAGCGTGAAGAGTATATCGAGCATGCGTATATTGTTAGTAAATTGTTCAGGCTGGCCAAAAATCCATCATAGATTCCGAGAGGAGTAGTTGTATATAAGGCTTCAGCCATTTGGAAAAATAAAGACAAGCGTTTCTTCCGACTGATCTAGAACTTTATAAAGAGCAATGTGAATTTATTTATTTGGCGCTGCACTATTTCTAGAGTTGAATCTCCATTTGATTTTCAGAAGAGGACATCAATTCAGCTTTTGAACTACTGTAGTGGAAAAGCTGCATATATGCTTGGCCCTAAGCTACTTCTTCAACAATCATAACTCATGTTATTCAAAAGAATACTATACTGATTGTAAAATATTCCTTTTCGGCAAAATCTTATGGAGTGGGGACTTAGTACTTAAATATGATGTTTGTATTTTCTTTCCTTAAAAAATCATGTGAAGTAGGAATTACCGAACATTGAGGAGGCGAATCATCTGAACCAGTAGCAATGATTCCACCCATCTCCTAGGCTTAATCCTTCTTAACCGAAAAAATGTTTTGTCAAGTTAGAACGACGCACATGGTCTGACAAATGGAAAAACCTATCAGTAATATGTAACAATCAGATCAAGATGCATACAACAAAAAGATACAAAGAGAGGAGGGAGCATACCTGAATTCCTTACTGCCAGTGCCCCATTGCAGTCGTTCGTCGCCAGCATGGTCTGACCAAAAAAGGGACCACACTTTACCTGAATCTCTTGCTCCCAGTGCCTCATTATCAATGCCCCATTGAGTCGTTTGCCGCCAGCAAACTCGTCATGGTCTTACCTAAACCTCAGGCGTTGACAACGCCTAGACAGAGAGGGGATCTGGAGAATTTTATCCGGGGTGGGACGGTCCGTGTATTCCCCGACGAGGGCGCCGTCTGATGGCGGCGACATGAAGCGGTTGCTTTAGAGCGTGACTCCGCACCGTGTGGGCGTCGCTACCGTAGGCGTCACAGATCGGCGCACACAAGTGAAAACTGATGAACGTATTGACGTCAGGGCGTTGCTGCGGTCCTGCGAGTGATGCACGACGTTGGGGACCGAGTGTTGCAAGCACGACGGAGGTCAGCCAGACGGGAGAGGTTGGCGGAGGAAGACCAACATGAATGACATGGGCGAGCGGAGCAGCCGGCGGTGCGCTATCAGGGTGCGGGGAGGGATCGAGGACGGCTCCCGCAAAGAAGCGGCTGGAGGCGGCGAGCATAGCGGCGAGGTTCCTCCGGTGCGAGCCCTGTGATTTTTTTTTGAGTAAAGTGCGAGCCTGCGATGCATTTGGTCAAAGAGACGTGGGCTGGCTTTGTGGTTTTGTTGGGCTTGGCTTCTGCGCGACTGCGCGGAGGGGCGTGTTGGCCCAGAACCGGCACCGAGTACTTTCCGTCGACTGCGACGACCGACGACGAAGACGAACCCGCTGGTTGAACTCGACGAAGTGCTTCTACGCCGAGGTGCACCACAATACAGAGCTGGCCTCTTGCTAATCGATCCACTCGCGATCGATCTACGCGAAGCTGCCGCAACCAACACCAAGATACACGCACACGTACACGGCATCTAGCCGGCCCGTACGTGAGACTTGTTGATTGCTACAGGGGCATATCGCTCCTGGCTCCTTGTATTACTTTTTCGGTCTGGTTTACAACGGAGGCTTACCCGGCTATAAATAATAGCTAGGAGATTCGTAGGCTAAACCTAGTCGGGATCAAACTCTAGCACTACTCGGTCATTGTACATGGAATTTGTCACGTACGCGTGTTTAGCTCTAACAGAGCGGACGATGGATGAAGTGAAACACCGGGTCACCCGGAAAGAAAGAGAAAGGACAAAAAATAATACCACCTCGCGTACCGTGAGAAAAAGATAAAATCATCGCGGGACGAAACCAAGAATATCACCTTGCTTTATTAGTAAGTAGGTATAGATAGCAAATATGCCCGTGCGTTGCAACGGAAGAAAAAAGACACCCATTGCGATGACATTGTGCATGGTGGCGCCCGCCATCTCATACAACACGTTATCCGTGGATGCGATTTGGTAGTTTAGCCAAGCGTCGGACATTGCAAGGTAGCGTGGATTTCTCCACCGTGCTCTTCTCACTTGCATTGTCGTAGTTCACCACACTTTTTGGTTAGCGGTCAGCTCGATGGAATGAAAAATTGTGTGGATCAAACTCACAAGAAGCGAAGAAGTTTCTCGTATGAATCGGAATCAACAGAACCTGGAGATAATTTATCTTGTATTTACTTTTATTGACACGTAAATGTCTGTGTATGCCCTAACCTGTCCAACATTGCCTAATCATGTGTATACCCTAACATGGGTATATATATATATATGTTAATCCAACATTGCCTAATCCTTATTCATCTACGTATGGTGTTTGTTATCTTTTCATCTTCCTAGTAGCCTGTCAGTATGAGTGGACATAGACAGAGTCAAATTAAAAAAAAAATTCAGATGAGTCAAATTCAACCTTAATATAAAAAGGCAATCGTGTGCATAGTGTGTGCATAGTGTGAAGGCTGGCTGCCACGCTAGCCGGCTGGCTAGAAGAATCCAGCCGCCTCGTGGCGCTCGCTCCGTTTCCTTCTCCTTTTCTCCTCCGTTTCGTTTTCTCTTCCGCGTAGCGCCAAGCCAAGTCCACATCCCGACCTCCCCTCGTGATGCGCCCGCTGCTGGCCGCCTGAGCCCAGCCCCCTCCTCCGCCAAGCTCCCGGTGGGTGGTGGCTTGTGCCGATGGGGGCTGCAGGGCCGCCGTGTGCAGTGATGGCTCCATTGCTCACCAGATCTGGCGGCCGGCCAGGGCTGGCTGGACCCATTGCCGGCGAGCACAAGCAGGCTGCCATCCGTCGCTTCCTACTCTATTGCCGCGCCCGAGGAGCTCCTCCTCCGTCGCGTGGCCTCCTGCCATCTCCGGCACCCCCAGCCCCGTTGTCTCGCCTGCTTGCCAGGCCGCCGCCGTGGAGCTCCTCAGCCGCCTCCGGCAACCTCTGTGTCGGCCTCGTGCTCCTCCGCCCCCATCAGTCTGCCCAGCCGCCGGATCCAAGTCGAAACAACCGGATCCGCCACCAAGACCACCAAGCGCCGCCGCCGCCTGCCCATCGTCTCGGCTCTCTCTCTCTCTGTCTGTCAGCTCTCTCCTTCTCCAGGGCAAGGAAGTTGAATGGGGCTCGCAGGTCTTTATTTTGGTTTCCTTCCTTGGTTGTTTCTTTGTCTTGGTTGTTTGATTTTTGCAAGCGAACGTATATAAGTTAGTAGGATTTGATTTAGAGCAGCAAGGTGGGACTATTAATTTGCATAAGGAACAATTTTTAGGCGCCGGCAGCTGTCGTGGAGGGCGCTCGTCGCCGCAGCCCCTTCGTAATCGCCAGATCCACCCGCCGCCGCTCCATTCCTGGTGCCTCCTACCCTCGCGAGCCCCTCCCATCATCCTCCTGCATCGACCCGAGCCGCCATGGACGGCCGCTGTCCGCGCCTCCCCTCCTGCTCCTCCTCTCGTCCAAAAAGAATCTTAAACCGTTTTTTTAACTCACCGAGGACTGCGGGCTGAATAGCCAAAACAACAGGCTACAGGACAGCCTACAGGCCCAAGTCCAAGAGCAAAACGTCTTTGACGTACTGGGATCAAGCAGCGTTTAGTACCACCTCGTACGTGAGCAAAAAAATAGGACGGACGGACCGCCAGTACGTGACCAAAACTAACGAAAAAAAACTAATCGCGGGACAAAACCAAGAATATCACCTTGCTTTATTAGTAGGTATAGATTATATATTAGTATATATCAGGAACATTTTTTTATACACGTTTAGCATTTTGAAATATATGATTAACATTTTTTGATACACAGTCAACATATTTTTGAATTTATGTTTTTATAGTCAATTTCTTTATGCAAGTTATACATTTTTCATATACATCAAGAGCATTTTTTATACATATTCAACATTTTTTAAATACATGATCAACATTTTTTCATACACATTGTATTTTTTGTATATATGACAAACATTTTTTCTATACACATTTAACACTTTTTCAAATGCTTGATTAACATTTTGCAAATAGTTGATTTTTCTTTCAAATGCTAGATTAACATTTTTAGATACATGATCAAGTTTTTCATACACATCGTATATTTTTTGTATACATCAGAGATATTTTCCCTATACACATTTAACATTTTTCAATTACTTGATTAATGTTTTTTTAAATGTTATGTAAGTGATTTTTGGAATATATATATTTAGAAAATCTGGAAGTATAAACAAGATTAAAAAATAAATGAAAAAAGATAAAAAAAAAGTGAAAAAAATACAGAAAAATATGTATGGCTCTCCCGCGCGCTGGACCGGTCCATTTAGGGAGAGGCCTGAAGCGAGCCAACACTCTGTCTCGCTTGAATCTAGGCATAGTCACGCCCCTATTTGACGCTCGTTTGTGTCGACCAATTCCTCCTCAACATGAAGGAGCTGACCGGCCAATTAATGCTAGGAACTGTAGCGCTCCAGTGGGGGAGCGGCTATGTATGGCCTGTTGGGCATTTCCTATACAGCGCTTGCTGCGCCGGTTAAAGGCATCGGCCCAAACGGGTGCACACCTTCCCACCTCTATCGATGTTCCACAGGCAGCCATTTTTTCTGTTAAATTTTCAAAACATGATGCTCGCGAGGGATTCGAACCCGAGACCTTTCTTTCAGAGAGAACCCCACTGACCACTATGACATCTGAACACTTGTGCCCACTTAATTCGTTTTGTCCTTTTATTCTTTCTTCAGTCCGCAGCTGATTCTTTTTTCTTCTTTTTTTCGATTTTTTTGGATGGGCTTTATTTGGTTTTTCCTCCTTTTTCCATTTCTTTTCTTTTTCTGCATTCTTTTTAGTTTTCCTTTTCTTTACTTTTTTCTCTTCTTTTTTACAAAAATGCATGAACTTTTTCAATATCGATGATCTTTTTTCCAAAATCAATGAAATTATTTCAAATTTGAGAAAAAAAATCAAAATTGATGAACTTTTTGCAAATTCGATGAAGGTTTTTTAATATTTGATGAACTTTTATCAAGTTTGTGAATGTTTTTTCCAAATTGATGAACTTTTTATAAAAATTGACAAACTTTTTTCAAATTTGTGATTTTTTTCAAGAACTATGATTTTTAAAATTGATGATCTTTTATAAAATCCGTGAACTTATTTTTCAATATGATTAACTTTTTTGAAATCCGTAAACTTTTTTCTAAATGTGCAAACTATTTTTGAAACTTGGGATATTTTTTCCAAAATTGAGAACTTTTTTAGAAATTTGTAAAATTTTTGAATTTTGCGATCTATCTTTCAAATCCGTGAACTTTTTTGAATTCATGATTTTTTTTAGGATTTTTCATTTTTTTGCGTTTTATTCAAAAAAAGTGAATGGTTGACTGGTCAACCATTGAGCAGTTTACCGCCGCCCGACTAAGCGACTGCGTCCCAAGCGAGGAGGGATCGCGAGGGACCAGCCTTTGTTGGGCCAGGGCCAGGAACCTCCCTGCTCACTGTGTCGATTTGGGTGAACCCTAAACGGCGCCTTAAGCGCCCGATTTTACTGTTTTCGCAATCGGGCGCGCACAACAGCTCCTTGCTGGGCCGGCCCGTTTACTTTCGTTCCCCCGTTAAAACAACAAAAAATGATGCGCGAGGCGGGTTCGAACACACGACCTCTCGGTTAAGAGAGTACATCAGAAACCACTACGACAACTCCTGGCTTGTGACTCCTCAGTTATTTTCTTCTTATTATTCTTTTCAGATCGCGGATTTTCTTTTTTCTTTTTTCTTTAACCTTTTCAAATTCGTGATTTGTTTTCAAAATCGATCAACTAATTCATGGACCTTTCCTTCAAATCGATGAACTTTTCTCAAATTCCATGAACTTTTTTCTCAGATTTTTGTGAACTTTATTTCAAAATCGATGAACTTTTTATTTCAAATTTGTGAACTTTTTTCAAGATTGATGTACTTTTTTCCAAATTAGATGAACTTTTTTCAAAATCAATGAACTCTTTTTCAAATCAGTGAACTTTTTAAAAAAAATTGATGAACTTTTTTCAAATTCGATGAACTTTTTTCAACTTCGATGAACTTTTTTCAAATTGGACGAACTTTTTTTAAAATTCGATGAACTTTTTCAAACTCGATGAACTTTTTTTTCAACTTCGATGAACTTTTTTCGAATTCGATGAACTTTTTTTCAAATTCGATGAACTTTTTTTCATCTTTGGTGAACTTTTTTCGAATCGATGAACTTTTTTTCAAATTCGATGAACAGTTTTCAAATTTTTGAACTTTTTTCGAATCGATGAACTTGGTTTTTTAAAATCGATGCACTTTTTCAAATTCGATGAACTTTTTTAAATCGATGAACTATTTTTTGAAGATTGTGAACTATTTTTCAAAATCCTTGAATTGATGAACTCTTTTTGCGATTTTTTAATAGTCAATGGTTGACCGGTCAACTGGTCAACCAGTCCACCAGTCGATCAGGTGGAGCGCTGATCGAGCGAGCGAATTCCGCGTCCCGCTGGAGTTTCCTGCGTTCGATCAATCTTCAATCAAGTTAATTGGGCCGGTCCAGTACTACCACCCCTTCGAGCGCCAGAACGATGAACCGGCGCTTAGAGCGCCGGTTATGAGGTCTCATCGATTTGTCAACACTTCGCACAAAGACAACAGCATCGAGCGAGTAAATGGGCCAACCCATTCTATAGCTACGAAGAGGTTTGCCACTCGGGTGTTGGGATCCTTCTGCAAGGTTCCTGAACTGGTTTTAGTATTTTTGGCTGTTTAGTTTTTAGTTTTTCTTTTATTTCTTTTTTGTTTTGGTTTTTTATTTCATTTATTTTTGTTTTTTCAGGTTAACATATTAAAATGTTTGGGATTTAAACTATTTGTTTGAAATTTTCGAAAATGTTTGTGCCTTTTAAATTTTTTGGAAATTTAAAACAATCTCATATTAAAAAATTGTTCAGAATTCAGTAAATGTTCCAGTTTTTAAATTTTGTTCATAAATTCAAAAGTTCTCATTCTTTTGGAAAATGTTTGAGGATTTTCAGAAAATATTCAAAGATGTTTCCTTTTTTTTAAAATGATCGGGAATTTTTTAAAAAAAATAACGTTTTGTTAAACTTGTTCAGAATTTTAAAAAAGTTTTTGTCTTCAATTTTGTTCACAAATTCAAAAATAGTTGTGCTTTCAAATTACTTTCAGGAATTGAAAAAGATGTTCGGAAAAAAATAACCAATTCACTAAGGTACAAAGAAGATGAGGATTTATATTCCAAATAGGGGGAGGCAGGACTAACAAGAGAAAACCTAGGATTAAATTTGCCAAAAAACTGGGTATAGATGACTGACCGGTTCTCCGTCGTCGTCGGAGTTGTCGCCGGAGTGGTCGTTGGGGTCGCTGTGGACCTCCGGCTCCGGCTTGGGAAGCATGACGGCGGCACCGACTTAAAGGCCGCGCTGCTGCCCGCGCGAGACCTCGTCCGCGGCGACGACAACCTCTGTGCCCGGTTTCACGCGGTGCTGTGTGTGACACCCTGGTTTTGGCAACTTTTTCTTTTTAAAATTTTTCTGGTTTTATTTGCAATTTGTTGGTTTTTGGAATCAAATCATTTGATTTTGGACTTGAGGATTCTTTGAAATTTATTCCTAAATGATCCAACACTCTCAATACCTTGCCAATATCTTGTCTCACACCCTCTGGGCCAAACCCTAATTTTTATTCTTCCAAAATAATTCATTCTCTCCTTTGGACATGCTTGTTCTCACTATGGGTTGTGAAGCAACCTATAGTTTTGCTGATCAGAAAATTCTCAAATTAATACCACACCTTCTTGACACTTCTTGACATCATCTACTCCCACAATACCCAAAAATATTTCATTCTACAGTATAAAATTTTGTCCAGAATATTCCTTTTACCTTCTGGATAGAATTGACCCTTTGTGAAGCAACTTATATTTCCAGGACTCAGAAATTTCCCAAATAAATCCCTGAGATACTAGAAGCCATATATTTCCACATTACCCAAAAATATCTCCTAGTCCAGTGCAATTTTTCAGCAATATTATTCTGACAAGCTTCTGGACATTTCAAATCTCTGTGAAGGAAGTACCAGCTAGAAGTGTCCATTGGCTCTGAAATTTTTATGGCATCTTATCACCACCAAATGACCCTCAAATACCAAATTTCATCATCAGGAGTGCATCCATGTGAGTGCAACATCATCAACAAGTTTCTGGACCAGAACAGGGTTTGTACATGAACCATGTTCAAAACTTGTTGAAAATTTCTCAAATCTTGCCAGAAGGTAGTCCTTCCAACCTAGAATACTCCAGACAAGCCCTTTGGATCAATCCCTAGCTCATCTCTTCTCCAGATGTCTCCTAAGTTTCTGACCAGGAACTATGTTTGATGCTACCACTCATCTCAGGCTATCTAAAGCCATGCCAGTGACACGGGGAGACTACGTGGCCTAAGGTCGGCACACCAGACACGGTTTGGCAGGCCAGCTCGCGCCGTGTGCACCAAGGCACGCGGTGACCACGCGGCCAGTGCTGCCAAACGCGCGCTCTGGGCGCCGCCAGGCACGGGTCGCGTCGGAGCGCGACGATCGCGTCGCCGTACCTTGTCCGCTCGCGCCGACAGCCTCCCCACCGTCCACATAGCCGCTCCAGAGCCTTCCCCTCGCCGGAAACGCCCTCGCCGACCGCCGCCGAACGCCACACTATTGCGCCCGTGCTGCTACTGTGGCCGCGCTGGCTGTCTTCTTCCTCGCGTGCCGCCACTGCGCGCATTAACTTCTCTGCCCTCCTCCATCACCTCGCCCTACGCCGTGACAGCCATCTCGCCGTCCTTGCTCCGGCGACGTGTCCACGGCGCCGCTCGGCTCCAGTACCTCTCCCCGCCTATAAAAGGCCATGCCCAGCCCGTCTCAGCTCCTCACCACACTCCACCATCACCCAATCGAGCCCCAGCTCGCCGAGCCAAGGCCGGGAGGCCCTCTGGCCTCGCATCTCGCCGGAGTTCTGCCGCCGAGCAAGCTTCGCTACCCGCTAGCTCCGCTCCACCCCAGCCTCACCCGACCACACCCCTGAGCCCAGCGCACCCCCCTGGTCCTTCCTGATCTCTTCCCTGGCCGAGGTGCTGCTGGAGTCGCCATTTCCGACGACCACTGAAACCAGCCGCCGCCGAAGAGGAAGGGGGCGACGTCGTCCGGCCATCTCCGGAGAAGCTGCTGGTACAGGGAGAACCGCCGTCGAGCGCTCGATCCATCTCCGCCGTCTCCCGACCTCGCCGCCGTCTTTATCGCCGGCAACCATCGCCGGTGAGCCGCGGTACTCTGTTCCTCTCTCCCTCCCTTTTAAATATGACAGTCGGGCCCCACTCCTCAGTGACCCAGCCGCGCCCGAAGCGGTACGCAAGTGGAAGCATATTCCGAGAATACGCCTTCGGCGTGGCCCGCTGGAGGAATTTCTGATTTTCAGTTTAAATTCATTTTAATCTAGTTTGACCAGCAACTTTGACCAGCCATTACTTTTAAACCACAAGTCCAAATCAATTGATTCTTTTTGCAATAGTTTTGTATTGAGCCCCTTTATTTTCTGGCCAAATTTGGTATTTTTCCAATGTGCACAGAATTTTTGGCAACTAGAAATGCTTTATGTGACATTTTCTTTTGCCATTTAAAAATATTTTCAGAGGGAAATTACCTTGGTACTGAAGACCAGGAGTTTGTAGACACCCCACTTGAGGAAGGCAAGCCACATCATCCATTGCATAAGGCATTACAATAGTATTGGCTTTATGTTAAATTCTTTTGCATTTAATTCAATATAAAATGCTATAATTCATATTGCTTGGTATCTTGCATGAACCCTGCCATGTTAGATCATTTGTTCAACATAACTAATATGATAAGCAACTTCACATGATGAATGTCAAATTGATGGTTGATCAAGTGCCACCGACCCGGACTTACCCGTGCAGCCACATCTGCCGGAATGGGACGGCCTTGACTTAGTCTAACCTCGTGCTCTTTTACCGGTACCACCAAAGAGGGAAGGTTATGCGTGCGTGCTGCCTTGATCAGGTAGACGACGATAACCTTGTGAGCCCAAGTTAAGTTATTTGCCGGCATCCTCGTTTGGGACAGTTTAGTTGGCCACGACGGTGGCAGGTGTCAGGAGTGACACAAGGGCCACCCAAGGCATGACTCGGACGGGGGATGATTTTCGGTGGTACGATAGAAGGGTCACGGGTTAGGCAAGTTTCGTTGGACGAATGTCCATGGTGTGGGTAAAGTGCGCAACCTCTGCAGAGTGTGAGAATCTATTCGAATAGCCGCGTCCACGGTAATGGACACAGTTCGTACTAGGTCACACTGTATGGTCAACAGTAATAATGATGGAAGAACTTGTCTTAAGCTCAGAAGTGACCGATGGGTCACGAGTACTCCGGGAGTCATGGTGAGCCTAGAAGAGAGTAAATTGGTAACAGTAAGTGAGCACCATAAAGCATGCCTGTTTCCTGAACCTTTAATCCAGTCATTGCCATGCTGTTGTTTGCTGCACTGTTTTGGTTCCTGTGAGCTTGCGAGTACATTCCAAGTACTCACCTGGCGTATCATGCCAGATGCAGGAGAAGCCTGATACGTCTCCAACGTATCTATAATTTTTTATTGTTCCATGCTGTTATATTATCAATCTTGGATGTTTTTATATACATTTACAATAATTATATATCATTTTTTGGGACTAACCTATTAACTTAGTGCCCAGTGCCAGTTGCTGTTTTCTGCCTTGTTTTTGTTTTACAGAAAATCAATACCAAACGAAGTCCAAATGCCACGAAACTTTTTGGAGATTTTTTTTCTGGACAAGATAAACACTAGAAGCTTCGAGAGGAGGCTAGAAGTCCCAGGAGGTGCCAACGAGGCACCAGGGCGCGCCTGGGGGGGGGCAGGCGCGCCCTGGTACCTCATGGGGACCACAGAGCTCCGTTTGACCTAATTCCTCCACTATAAATTCAGAAAAAATCAGAAACCCTCAGGGGAGTCCACGAAATACTTTTTTCGCCGCCGCAAGTTTCTGTTCTCGAGAGATCCCATCTGGAGGCCTTCTCCGGTACTCCGCCGGAGGGGGAATCGATCACGGAGGGGCTCTACATCAACCTTGCTGCCCTTCCGATGATGCGTGAGTAGTTTACCATAGACCTTTGGGTCCATAGTTAGTAGCTAGATGGCTTCTTCTCTCTTTTTGATCTTCAATACAATGTTCTCCTCGATGTTCTTGGAGTTCTATCCGATGTAATCACTTTTTGCGGTGTGTTTGTTGGGATCCGATGAATTGTGAGTTTATGATCAGATTATCCATGAATATTATTTGAGTCTTTGCTGCACTCTTTTATGCATGATTATTATAGCTTCGTATTTCTTCTTCGATCTATTGATTTGGTTTGGCCAACTAGATTGATTTATCTTGCCATGCGAAGAGGCGCTTTGTAATGGGTTCGATCTTGCGGTGCTCAATCCCAGTGACAGAAAGGGACATGACACGTATGTATCATTGCTATTAAGGGTAAAAAGATGGGGTTTATTCATGCGTGAGTTTATCTTGTCTACATCATGTCATCGTTCTTAAGGCGTTACTTCGTTCTTTAGGGACTAAATACACTAGATGCATGCTGGATAGTAGTCGATGTGTGGAGTAATAGTAGTAGATGCAGGCAGGAGTCGGTCTACTTGTTTCGGACGTGATGCCTATATACATGATCATTGCCTTGGATATCGTCATGATTATTCGCTTTTATATCAATTGCCCAACAGTAATTTGTCTACCCACCGTATGCTATTTTCTTGAGAGAAGCCTCTAGTGAAAACTATAGCCCTCGGGTCTATCTAAATCAAATTACTAAAACTCTAAAAATATTGCTGCCATTTTCTTTTATTTATTTTATTTTGTATTTTTGTTTCAATCTATCTATCTATCACATACAATTTAATTTTGCAATTTACCGCCGAGGGATTGACTACCCCTCGTTTGCGTTGGGTGCAAGGATTTGTTGTTTGTGTGCAGGTGCTGCTAACGAGGTGTTGCGTGATTCTCCTATTGGTTCGATAACCTTGGTTTCATAACTGAGGGAACTACTTATCTCTACTGTGCTGCATCATCCCTTCCTCTTCGGGGATAAAACCAACGCAAGCTACAAGTAGCAGGAAGAATTTCTGGCGCCGTTGCCGGGGAAACATCATCAACATCTATCAAGTACCTTTGCATAAACTCTCATCTTCTTGCATTTATTTTATTTGCCATTTGCCTCTCATTTTCATCTCCCCCACTTCTAAAACGTTTTTACAAAAATACAAAAATATTTTCCGTTTGCCTTTTTCTTGTTTGCTTGCTTGTCATCTTGTTTGCGTAGTCACGATGTCTCAAGAAAATACAAAATTGTGTGATTTTTCCAATACTAATAATAATGCTTTTATTAGTACTCCGATTGCTCCTCCCGCCGCTAGTGCGGAGACTTGTGATATTAATGGGGGGCGGCGTTTTGGCTCCCGGGTGCATTTGCACCCGGATGAACTGTAACCGCAAAAATAATAGAAAATGTTTTCAAAAAATTCTGAAATTTTTTGTAGATGATCGTGTTGGTGTCGCAAGCATGCTTGACAATTTTCATGCGAAATGGAGCAGCTGTGTTTCGTCGGTGAAAAAAACAAATTTGGGTTGTCATTTTGTGGTGACATTTTGTCTTCGATTTGTTTTTTTTGCGCAGGCCAAAATGCTTAACCTTTTTGCCTCAAAATTTACATGTAGCATTTGTATGTGACAAAGATCACCAAAAAAATTTGTCCCAATTTTTTTGACATTTTAAAATTCGTTTTCCATAGGCAGGAGCACGTGCTCCCCGGAGCCGAATTGCATTTCTGGATATTAATGCCGCTTTGCTAAATCTTGTTATGAAATAACAATTTTCTGGTAGTCCTAATGAAGATGCTGCATCCCATCTTAAGACTTTCGTAGAATTGTGTGACATGCAAAAGAAAAAAGATGTGGATAATGATATTGTGAAATTAAAATTATTCCCATTCTCGTTACGGGATCGTGCAAAATTTTGGTTTTCATCTTTACCACGAAATAGTATCGATTCTTGGGATAGGTGTAAAGATGCCTTTATTACTAAGTATTTTCCTCCCGCGAAAATTATTTCTCTTAGAAATCAAATTATGAATTTCAAGCAACTTGATCATGAACATGTTGCCCAATCTTGGGAGAGGATGAAATTAATGATAAGAAATTGCCCTACTCATGGTTTAAATTTATGGATGATCATACAAAAAATTTATGCGGGATTGAATTTTGTTTCTAGAAATCTTTTAGATTCCGCCGCGGGTGGTACTTTTATGGAAATTACTCTGGGAGAAGCTACTAAATTGCTTGATAATATTATGGCAAATTATTCACAATGGCATACTGAAAGAACTCCTACTAGTAAAAAAGTGAATTCTATTGAAGAAATTAGTACTTTGAGTGATAAAGTTGATGAGCTTATGAAATTGGTTGCTAGTAAAAATACACATATTGATCCTAATGATGTGCCATTCACCACTTTGATTGATCAAAATAATGATCCCGTAGATGTGAATTTTGTCTCGCGAAACAATTTTAAAATAATGCTTATAGAGGCAATTTCAATGCTAGACCGTTTCCTGGAAATTCCTCTAATAATTATGGCAATCCTTATGGCAATTCCTATAATAATAATAATAGGATGTCCTCTGATCTTGAAAGTAATGTTAAAGAATTTATTAATGCTCAAAAAGTTTTCAACACTACGATAGAAGAAAAATTGAGTAAACTTGATGATATGTCTAGGAGCATTGATAGAATTATTCATGATGTGGAAAATCTTAAGACTAAAATTTTGCCACCCAAAATTGATATTAGTGAATCAATTAAAACTTTATATGTCTCCATGGATGAGAGTAAGAAAAGAACCGCCATGCTAAAAGCTAAACGAGAGTTTTTTAGAAAAAGCGATTCCTCCCGGTTTTTATCGTAATAATGATGAGGATATTAAAATGATTGGTGTTTCATCTATTAATTCTTTGTTTAGCAATATAAAACTAGATGAAAAGGGTACTGAAGAAGAGTCAACTCTAGCTAGTAGGCGTTCCCACAATTTGGAGGGTGAAAATCTTAATGAAAAAATTGTTAAAAGTGGGTTTGGAGAGGTAAAACCTTTAAATAGCGATGTGCCCACTCTCTTGGATTACAAAGATTTTAATTATGATAATTGTTCTTTGATTGAGTGCATTTCTTTGTTACAATCCATGCTAAATTCACCCATCGCTTATGAGCAAAACAAGGCTTTTACTAAACACATCGTAGAAGCTATGATGAAAGCGTTAGAAGAAAAGTTAGAACTAGAAACTTCAGTTCCTAGAAAATTATATGATGAATGGGAACCCACCATTAAATTAAAAATTAAAAATTATGAGTGCAATGCTTTATGTGATTTGGGTGCTAGCGTTTCCACAATTCCAAAATCTTTATGTGATGTGAAAGGTTTTACCAATATAGATGAATGTTCTCTTAATTTGCATCTTGCGGATTCTACTATTAAAAAACTAATGGGTAGAATTAATGATGTTCTTATTCTTGCAAATAGAAATTATGTGCCCGTTGATTTTATTGTTCTTGATATTGAATGCAATTCTTCTTGCCCCATAATACTTGGTAGACCGTTCTTACGAACCATAGGTGCCGTTATTGATATGAAAGAAGGCAATATAAAATTTCAATTTCCATTAAAGAAGGGTATGGAGCATTTCCCTAGGAAGAAAATTAAAGCACCATATGAATCCATTATGAGGGCCACTTATGGAATCATATTGAAAGATGACAATACTTGAAACTATGCATTATGCCTAGCTAGGGGCATAAAACAATAGCGCTTGTTGGGAGGCAACCCAATAAATAAAATACTTTTTTTCTCTTATTGTGATTTTTCAAAATTATGCTACTGGTATGATTGAGTTTTTGTGTTTTTAATTAGTGTTTGTGCATCCAAAATCTTCAAAATCCAGTTGTTGTTTTCTGCCCTGTTTTTGTTTTACAGAAAATCAATACCAAACGAAGTCCAAATGCCAGGAATTTTTTTGGAGATTTTTTATTGGCCAAGATAAACACTTGAAACTTCGGGAGAGGGCCAGAAGACGCAGGAGGTGGCCACGAGCCATCAGGGTGCGCCTGGGGGGGGGGGGGCAGGCGCGCCCAGGTGCCTCGTGGGCCCCCCTTTGCTCTGTTTGACCTAATTCCAGCACTATAAATTCAGAAAAAAAAAACAGAAACCCTCAGAGGAGTCCATGAAATACTTTTTCCGCCGCCGCAAGTTTCTGTTCCAGAGAGATCCCATCTAGGGTCCTTCTCCGGTCATCTACCGGAGGGGGAATCGATCACGGAGGGGTACTACATCAACCTTGCTTCCCTTCCGATGATGCGTGAGTAGTTTACCACAGACCTTCGGGTCCATAGGCAGTAGCTAGATGGCTTCTTCTCTCTTTTTGATCTTCAATACAATGTTCTCCACGATGTTCTTGGAGTTCTATCCGATGTAATCACTTTTTGCGGTGTGTTTGTTGGGATCCGATGAATTGTGAATTTATGATCAGATTATCCATGAAATTATTTGAGTCTTTGCTGCACTCTTTTATGCATGATTATTATAGCCTCGTATTTCTTCTCCGATCTATTGATTTGGTTTGGCCAACTGAGTTGATTTACCTTGCCATGGGAAGAGGTGCTTTGTAATGGGTTCGATCTTGTGGTGCTCAATCCCAGTGACAGAAAGGGACATGACACATATGTATCATTGCTATTAAGGGTAAAAAGATGGGGTTTATTCATATGTGAGTTTATCTTGTCTACATCATGTCATCGTTCTTAAGGCGTTACTCCGTTCTTTATGGACTTAATACACTAGATGCATGCTGGATAGCGGTCGATGTGTGGAGTAATAGTAGTAGATGCAGGCAGGAGTCGGTCTACTGGTCTCGGACGTGATGCCTATATACATGATCATTGCCTTGGATATCGTCATGATTATTTGCTTTTCTATCAATTGCCCAACAGTAATTTGTCTACCCACCGTATGCTATTTTCTCGAGAGAAGCCTCTAGTGAAACCTATGGCCCCCGGGTCTATCTAAATCATATTACTAAAACCCTAAACATATTGCTGCAATTTTCTTTTATTTATTTTATTTTGTATTTTTGTTTCAATCTATCTATCTATCACATACAATTTAATCTTGCAATTGACCGCCGAGGGATTGACAACCCCTCGTTTGCGTTGGGTGCAAGGAATTGTTGTTTGTGTGCAGGTGTTGCTAACGAGGTGTTGTGTGATTCTCCTACTGGTTCGATAACCTTGGTTTCATAACTGAGGGAAATACTTATCTCTACTGTGCTGCATCATCCCTTCCTCTTCGGGGAAATACCAAGGCAAGCTACAAGTAGCAGGAAGAATTTCTGGCGTCGTTGCCGGGAAGAAGTCACGTCAACACAGTCTCCCGTCAACTTGCCAATTTCTGGTGTCGTTGCCGGGGAGACATCATCAACATCTATCAAGTACCTTTGCATAAACTCTCATCTCCTTGCATTTATTTTATTTGCCATTTGCCTCTCGTTTTCATCTCCCCCACTTCTAAAACGTTTTTACAAAAATATTTTCCGTTTGCCTTTTTCTTGTTTGCTTGTTTGCTTGCTTGCCTTATCGTTATGGCTAGTTCTATTCCCGTTATGCCTTTCCCTCCGTACTTAGGAGACGATCCAGGAATTTTAAACTTTAAATATTTTGATGACGAATCTTTAAAAGAAGCATGGGATAGATTATTAAAAATACAAGTAAATGCTAGGCATCAATTTTACCTTAAATTATTCCTTAAAGGTTTTTATGTTGGTCTACCCCTTGCTCATAGGCGTGTCTTGGATTCTATATTTGAAAACGATTTTCTTGGGGGTGATGCCTTTGCAACCTATGAAAAGATGAAAAGTATATTTGGACAGCCAAAAGTTGAAACTATCGAACCTATCACTCTAGAATGCTTTCATCAAATTGAGCAAATAAAAGAAATTAAGGCTAGTGTGAATTCTAACTTTCGAGAAATATACAATCTTGCCTCAAAAATAAATGGCAATGTGGTGTCACAAGATAGGAGTGTTGATGCTCTATATCACAAAGTCTCTCTTGGTGTTTTGAGAGAAATGAAAATCCTTCGCACTAAGCTTGATCATCTAGTGCATATTATTGATAATGGCAAAGAAAGTGAAAAAGTGGTTGCTAGGACTAAAACTAAAGATGACAATACTTGAAATTATGCATTATGCCTAGCTAGGGGCATAAAACAATAGCGCTTGTTGGGAGGCAACCCAATGAATAAAATAAATTTTTTCTGTTATTTTGTGTTTTCATGTTTAAATTACTGGTATGATTGTGTTTTTGTGTTTTTAATTAGTGTTTGTCCCAAGTAAAGCCTTTAGGATGATTTGGAAGATAGTATAATTGATGCTGTTTGGAAAATAGAAAGTTTTATGTCCAGTGCCCGAATTTTGTTTCTGTACTGGAGAGTCAGAAAAATATGAAATTTTTACACAGTATTGGTATATGAATTTACCACGTTGTACTAATTTTTCAGAATTTTTGGAGTTTCAGAAGTATGGGTTTTAAATAGATTGCTACAGACTGTTCTGTTTTTGACAGATTCTGTTTTTGATGCACTACTTGCTTGTTTTGATGAATCTATGGATTGTATCGGGGGGTATAAGCCATGGTGAAGTTAGAGCACAGTAGGTATAATGCAAAAATAAAATATTAATGGGTTTGCAATAGTACTTAAAGTAGTGATTTATTTTGTTATGCTAACGGATCTCACGAGGTTTTGTTGAGTTTTGTGTGATTGAAGTTTTCAAGTTTTGGGTGAGATCACGATGGATGAAGGAATAAGGAGTAGCAAAAGCCTAAGCTTGGGGATGCCCGAGGCACCCCAAGGTAATATTCTAGGAAGACTCAAGCGTCTAAGCTTGGGGATGCCCCGGAAGGCATCCCCTCTTTCTTCTACCAACCATCGGTAATTTTACTTGGAGCTATATTTTTATTCGTCACATGATATGTGTTTTGCTTGGAGCGTCTTGTATTATATGAGTCTTTGCTTTGTTTGCTTTTTAGTTTGTCACAATCATCTTTGCTGAACACACCTATCTTGAGAGAGCCACACGTTTATCATCATTTGTTAGAATACTCTATGTGCTTCACTTAAATTCTTTGAGCTAGGCAGTTGCTCTAGTGCTTCACTTAAATCTTTTTTAGCACGGTGGTGGCTATATTTTGAAGAAATAAACTGTCATGCTTCACTTATATTATTTTGAGAGTTGATTAAAATTTTGAAGAAATGAATTCTCATGCTTCACTTATATTATTTTGAGAATTGACAAGATTAAAATTTTGAAGAAATATTTGCACTCTCATGCTTCACTTAAATCTTTTTGAGAGTTTATGATAGTAACGGTAATTTGCACAAGATATGAATTTGGTCCCAAAGTGATGAATATTCAAGAGGGATATATTAAAAACTTTCATATAGATCATTGGATATGATAAGTTTGATTCCTTGCAATATGTGACACCCTGGTTTTCGCTCCTTGTTTTTTTCCTTCGCGGGATTTGACTCCCGTCTTTTTTTTTCCGATGTTGTCGGATTTTCTCTCGCTCTTGGGTATATGAAGATGGTCATTTAGCCTTGCCTCTCCTATCCAACCAGAGACTCTCTCCAGACCAACCTTGCCACCCCAGATCTTTTCTCAGGATTTTGTCGTCGAAACCCTACTCTCCGATTTACCGGAAGGGGAACCCCAATTCCTTCCGTTACAAAGGAACCCCAATTTCCTTTGATCTTTTTCCTCCCAAATTCTTCCCAGTGATCATCCTATCTTTTTAAACCCTGGATATGCAAAAATATTGCCAAGTCATTTGCAATATTTTTCATTTAAAATTAATTCCTTTTTCTGCTGTTTAAAGGGATTAAATCCAGGAAAAAATCTATCCATCTCCAAAGTTCATGAAAACTTGTGGAGATATTCTTTGTGATCATATTGAGCTCCCATAAAAATATTGGCCATAATTAAATAAGGGAAATTGCCTTCTCCTATTTAAAGCCAATATTGCAATTTGGGCACTTTCTAAAGGAACTACCATTTTGGTAGCCAGGAAACATCCCAAATAATTTGTGAAGCTTCTACTATCCATATATTCACAATTTCCATCAAGATCCCAAGTTCCACAGATCAAATTTTGAGAGCATCATCCAATTCTTGTTTCTGGAATTATTTTGAGGTTGTGAAGCAACTATAATTTATATTGCTTCAAAAATCCTAAAATTAATCCAGGACCTCACATTCCATATATGATGTGATTATGCCAAAATTCACAACATTTCATCTAGCCAATTTCTCCCAAAAATTCCATCTAGTTTCTGTCCAGATCCAAGCTCTGTGAAGGAAGTACCATTTTGGTATGTCCAATTGAGCTGAAATTTTTCCAGTACCTTCATATCTCCAAATCACCTCCCTCCACAAAAATTCAGCTCATTTCATCAAGCCAAATGAGTGCAGCTTCAAGATCAAGTTTCTGGACCAAATTTTGCATTACAAAGGAAGTATATGCAAATGAGGTCCAAATGCCTTCAAATTTTTCCAGCACCTAGTCCTTCCTACCACATTTCTCTATGACAACTTTTCCAGCTCATGGGCACCTCTGTTTGACCACAGCTTCCTCCCCAAGTTTCTGACCAGAATCTGTTTTGGATCAACTCGACTACTCTAGAGCCATCCCGGCCCATCCAATGATCCATCTTGTCTATTTGAGCAGTGAGTAACCTGTTGGACAAGGTGTGATGGCTGGACTGGCACCAGAGCACATAGTGCATGTGGTGACCGCGTGAGCCGAATGCAGAACTGGTGCTCTGCGCCGCGCGTCGCCTCTGCCAACCGCCCCGGCCAGCCATAGCTTGTCCGCTGGTGCCGACCTGACTCCCCGTCGTCCGCTTCTTCCTCTCAGGTCATCTCCCCCTCTGTCCTCTTCCTCCTCGCACCGCGATGAACCTCGCCATGGCTCTGTTCTGCCCGTGACCGCCATCGTCGTCTTTCTCTGTCCTCTTCCACTCCGAGCCCTCCCGAAGACTCCTCGAGCTTCTCCTCGCTCCCAGAGACCCTGCCGACATCGCCCCCTCCCTCCGCGTGTCGCCGGAGCTCCAGTACGATGATAAGATCGCCGCCACGGCCATCCTTATCCCGCGCCCCCCTCGGCTATAAATAGCCCTGCCCGAGCCCCTCTCAGCACACACCACCCCCTCTCTCCCTCTCTATTAGCTCCTGCCCAAAGCATTCGAGCTCTCTCGCTCGAATTGATCTCCACTGGCCGCCATGGCCGCCGCCATCTTCCTCCTAAATTCGCACGCCCCTAGCTTTCCCCGCCTCCACCAAGCCCACTGCCGGACTCCCCGGCTGCCGTAGTCCACCTCCGCCCCCTCTTCCCGCCTCCCCGGCTACCGGAGCGCTCCAAGTGCCCAAAGCCGCCGTCCACTGACCGGACTCGCCCCCGCGTCTTCGGCCGCCCCCAAGGTCCGTGCGACCCACCTCTGGAAGCGGCAGTCGCCGGCGCATCCATCCCTGGCCCCGGCCGCCTGGGAGACCAACCGGAGCGTCGAGCCCGAGCTCACCGGAGCCGCCGTCTGCTGCGGCCACGTCCTGCTCGTTCCCGGGCTCCCTCGCAGCCGTGCGGTACACCGGCGGGTGCGCCTGACCTCCCTGAGCACGCTGGTGGGCCGGGCTACACGAGAGGTGGCCGGAATCGCCGGCAGTCGCCGTTGGGAGCCGGTCCTCTCCTCTGCCAGGCGAGAACGGGAGGAGGAAAATGAAGGCCTGTCGTGGGCCCTGGCGACCCCACTCGTCATTCACTAAAGTCTCGGGCCCGCGCTGTTAAGTGGAAGCGTACTCCACTCGAATACGTTTCCCACTTCCGAAAGCGCATTCCTCCGCAGCCGCAGTCAGAAATACGCTTTCCCTTCATGAAAGCGTATTTTCAAAAATGCGCTTCCTCTCTCCAGCCGGCGCCGAAACCTTTAAATTGCGTCCGTTCGTCAGATAAGCGCAGAAATGAACACCTTTTTGTTTGTTTTCTGCCTAACGAACGAACGCCCGTATCTTTTCATCCGTGACTCCGAATCTGGTGATTCCAAAGCCCACTTCTTCAGTTCGTCGAGCCCGTTCCGATGACATCACTTCCACCATGTTTGCACTTTCTGAAAATACCAATTTTGCCCCTGCCCTTATTCAGCCCCTCCGAGAGGGAATCCTTTCCGTCGAATTCTTCCGCGAGGTGATCGCACTTCTCCCCGGAGTATTCCTCGACCCCCAGGCAAGCCGACCATCTGATATATGCCCTAAAGCATTGCTCTGTGTTATTCTTGCGTGTTTAATTAATGTTTATGCCTATTATAGAAATAGTTAAACTCCTGCTAGTTTGAATTTGCTATCTGCATTACCTGCTAATGTTCATCATATTATTGCACTAGTGACTCGTGTGTGACAATATGGAAATAGGTTGTTGTGTTACATCATGCATGGTTACTGTAGTTGCAATGATTAAGAATGTGACTTAATGATAACAACCTCCTCCGTCGACTGGATCGAGTCATAGTGTCACCTACCGAGCTTACCCGTGCAACCACATTTGCCTGGATGGGGAGGCCCTAGCTTGGTCCATTGTCCTGCCTCTTGTCAGTACCTCCAACTAGGGAAGGTTATGCGTGCGTGCTACCCTGGCCCGGTAGGCGGCGATAACCTTGTGAGCCCAGTTAAGTTATTTGAGCTCAGGTCCCCGTTTGGGACAGTTTTGTTTGGCCACGACGGTGGCAGGTGTCATGGGATGACACAGGGGCCACCTAGGACATGACCCTGGGAGGGTATGATTGTCGGAGGGACCGTAAGAGTGCCAGGCAATAGATCGGTTTTGTTGGAGCAGCACTGGTCCACCCGAATGGGAACATGTACTAAAGTACGAGGCCAGGCGCTCCATGGTGTGGGTAAAGTGCGCAACCTCTGCAGAGTGTAAATCCATTCGAATAGCCGCGTCCTCGGTCATGGACAGTTCGTGTAGGCCCCTATTTGGTCTGTGTCGAGTCTGGAGGAACAAACTATATAATGTTATTGCTAAAACAGAACCAGAGAATGGTAAGGTTTGTCAGACTTGCAGTACAGAGGCATGGACATCGGATGATGTCAGAGGTATGATTGCTAGCCATGTGATGGCTATGAGATGAGCGGTTGGATGACCGCAAAGCTTGGATCAGATTTGGATCGTGAGCATATTCGGAGTTCGGATCATTTACCTGATATACTTTACTTTACTGCATTTACTTCAGTAATTATCATGATAGATAATCCTGCTATAACATGATGTTTAATGCTGCTAGATGTTAAATCTTGCTAGATAATCCTGTCATAACATGATAGTTAATACTGTTAAGATAACAAGTGCATGCTTGAATGCCATGGATTGCATTGCTTGGTGTATATGTTGGTTTGGTTTGCTTGCGAGTACATTCAAAAGTACTCAGCGGCCTTCAATGTGGCCAGGTTCACCTAAGGATCCGACGTTCACTAGCGAGGAGCCGGAGTGTTCGTGGGCTAGAAGAGTAACCCAGTCAGATCCCTGTGGATTGGAGCCGCACCAGGATTATGCTGCCTTAGATAGAGCTTTTCCGCTGCCATATATCATGTAAGACCTATATATCCATTAATAGAAAAGCTTGTGTTCATGATACTTGTTGTAAAAGCGCATGCCAGAGTGATTTTCCTGGGCTGGCATGTGCGGTGACCGTCTGACTACAGTGGTATTCAGGCGGGGCGCCACAACGGATGGTATCAGAGCCAGGCTGACCATAGGTTACCCTAGCCAGATTTCATTGCCTCTTGATCAGTAGAAGGCCCAGATGGATTTCAGCCATATTTGCCAGATTGGCACGGCTACTATTGGTCATAAGGCAACCCCCATAGGTTTTGGCTCCATCAGACCCCCAACTCTCGTGGCCTTTGCCTCCGGTGTGAAATGTCCGCACCAGGCAACGACCCATGAGCCCTGAACCCCTAGGTAAACCAGATATCCCCACCTTGCTTGCTAACCATGACATTTCTCTTCTCAAATCTAGTTTCCTTTGGGAAACGCCTATAAATTCCATCTTTCCCCGACAACCCTAGGATCGGTGACCAAGCCACTCTGGCTATGGTCGTGCGTCGAGTGTGATGTTCCCTAAGGAAGTAGTAGGAGCTTGACACCAACTGCTACCAGGAGCATTGTGTGGTTTTGCTTCTAAATCCTTGGAGGTGCATCGAGTGCGCTATAATAGTTATACTAGTGAATCTTCGGCCACATGTGCAAGGTCCGCAAAATTTGTGCTTTATTTGCCTTTTGCTTTTTCGCGGTTTTGCTTCTTTTCTTGATTCCGTTCTCTTGCTCCGACTGGATCCATCCGCAAGAGCTGCCTAAGAAGACCAGCATACAACTTGGATAATACCCAATAATCCAAATTCAGTAAGAATCAAGCCAAGCCAACTGCTCGATATTCAGAATATCATCACCGGATCTGCCAAATGAAGAATGGGTCAGAAGCAGAATCTGAGTGCAACGGACAAGGCCAGAATATACTTGAGGGAGTTGCCTCAGAACAAATCACACCTGAGAAACCGTCAGATGCGCTATCAGTAATGGACACTAGCAAGAGAAAATTATTCCGTCCTCAGCACAAGGAATTATTTTAGCCAGTGGGGTGAACCTTGAGTCTTTTCTCAATGGACTCAGGAATCATTTACTACCCCCGGAAGCCATATTTCAAGAAGGTGAATGTGCCAAGAGCAACAACAGAACTCTGGTATGTTGATACAAATTTCAAAGCATATTCTGGAATTCTTCGATGCATATCCAAATTTTCTGGGCATGATGAACAAGGTCTGCAAGAAATATGGATGACTTCATGGCTGCCCTGAATCAATGAGGATTCCAAACACCTGGAAGTTCAGCTAAACCAAATGGAATTATCCGTCAACTGCTCACTACCGGCAAAACTTGGTTTGAATGCAAAGGGTATTCCGAATTAATTACCAACATGAAGTCTACATCAGTTGTGCAACCTTTACAGCAACAATGAGCAGACTAGCAGAAGGACTAGCGGTGTGCATGACCAACAGGATATTATCAGACAAGGTATGGCCTATACCAAATTTTGGCTCCGCTATGGATAAATTCCGGATACTCTGGAAGGAAGCCAGAACCGGCCACAGGACCAACTGTGTATCACAGTGCAAGGCTTTTGGGTACAAGGAACCCAGCCTTCCTCCTCAAGCTATCAGGAAAAGCTTACAACACAAGACTCTCAATCTTCCTCGCTACGACACTAGGGGAAAAATCTTCTGGGATATGGTACTCCAGTCCTCCTCAGCCCGCTACCGCGGGAAGCGTCCAACACAAGGTACCTGACCTTCCGTAGTAAGCCACATGAGGAAAAGCTTCTGAGGTACGATACCCAGCCTTCTTCGGCACGCTACCCTGGCAGAAGCTTCGGGCATAAGGTATTCAACCTTCTTCAATACGCCAACGTGCCCACAACAATCCTGTCAGAAGCACGAACTAGTCCAGACACACGTCCGCCTCAGAACTCAGTGGTTATGAAAGGATTTGTCCCACCTTTGCATATGTTGTGAGCATGCAGTCCAATGGATCAGTTCATGCGAGCCACTCGTATACGGAATGACTGTGTTCAGAAAATATTGGCCCCATACTTCAAAGAAGGATATGAACACAGCAATCCCTACGAGATATTAAAGGGTAAGTTGTGAGTACAAGCCCAGCAAACTAGAATACGACCAAGGAGCCATGTTGGCCAGTCATAACAGCTCTGCAAAAAGGAATCCTCAAGAACAAGAAGTTTTGGATAAACAACCTCCGTGATGGTCAACAAGATACAGCTTCACAGACAAAGTGATATTACCAACCCTTATCAGACTCTTGCATATACAGCCACAACAATGCAACCATCATGAATCTGGGCCATCAGCCAAGATAAGAAGCTATGCTCCGAAAGATACACCGGATGATAACCATGATATGTCAGCTCAGTGGTCATAGCAAGGACCACAGAGGCTATACATGGCAGAGCCACCTCAGAGATTACCGTCTATGATTACTTTGTGATCAGGCCTGACATTTCAGTTGGGAACCTCCTGAGAACGAAGTCAGAATGCAAGAGACAGGAAGAAAGCATCCGTATAGAACCCACAGCCAGATGGAGCATTCTGACAAGGCAAAAAGAGAGCCACTCCTAGCCACTCCAGGCCATACGAGCACGTGAGTCCGGTACCCAGAAAGAATGTCTCGCCCTTGGCAGTCAGTGTACGAAGTATCACAATAAAACCCGAAGCAGTTAGTCTCAGTACATGGAAACCAGATTATTTGTCGATACTCGGAGCTACCCACCAACCCCAGCCAACAAACTACCAGGATAAAAGGAACACTTGACAGGAAAGAGAAGGATTCAATACAGCCGTCTGAAAAAGACAGCACCTGAGCCATCAGAAGAGGCAGTTAAAAGGTCAGTAAACAAATGAAGACAAGACAGCTGATGGATCCAAGTCGCACACAGGTAAGTCCCCCTTGCCGGGAGGTAAGCCTGGAAATCTCGAGGACGAGATTTTCTTAAGGGGGGTAGGTTTGTGACACCCTGGTTTTCGCTCCTTGTTTTTTTCCTTCGCGGGATTTGACTCCCGTCTTTTTTATTCCGATGTTGTCGGATTTTCTCTCGCTCTTGGGTATATGAAGATGGTCATTTAGCCTTGCCTCTCCTATCCAACTAGAGACTCTCTCCAGACCAACCTTGCCACCCCAGATCTTTTCTCAGGATTTTGTCGTCGAAACCCTACTCTCCGGTTTACCGGAAGGGGAACCCCAATTCCTTCCGTTACAAAGGAACCTCAATTTCCTTTGATCTTTTTCCTCCCAAATTCTTCCCAGTGATCATCCTATCTTTTTAAACCCTGGATATGCAAAAATATTGCCAAGTCATTTGCAATATTTTTCATTTAAAATTAATTCCTTTTTCTGCTGTTTAAAGGAATTAAATCCAGGAAAAAATCTATCCATCTCCAAAGTTCATGAAAACTTGTGGAGATATTCTTTGTGATCATATTGAGCTCCCATAAAAATATTGGCCATAATTAAATAAGGGAAATTGCCTTTTCCTATTTAAAGCCAATATTGCAATTTGGGCACTTTCTAAAGGAACTACCATTTTGGTAGCCAGGAAACATCCCAAATAATTTGTGGAGCTTCTACTATCCATATATTCACCATTTCCATCAAGATCCCAAGTTCCACAGACCAAATTTTGAGAGCATCATCCAATTCTTGTTTCTGGAATTATTTTGAGGTTGTGAAGCAACTATAATTTATATTGCTTCAAAAATCCTAAAATTAATCCAGGAGCTCACATTCCATATATGATGTGATTATGCCAAAATTCACATCATTTCATCCAGCCAATTTCTCCCAAAAATTCCATCTAGTTTCTGTCCAGATCCAAGCTCTTTGAAGGAAGTACCATTTTGGTATGTCCAATTGAGCTGAAATTTTTCCAGTACCTTCATATCTCCAAATCACCTCCCTCCACAAAAATTCACCTCATTTCATCAAGCCAAATGAGTGCAGCTTCAAGATCAAGTTTCTGGACCAAATTTTGCATTACAAAGGAAGTATATGAAAATGAGGTCCAAATGCCTTCAAATTTTTCCAGCACCTAGTCCTTCCTACCACATTTCTCTGTGACAACTTTTCTAGCTCATGGGAACCTCTGTTTGACCACAGCTTCCTCCCCAAGTTTCTGACCAGAATCTGTTTTGGATCAACTCGACTACTCTAGAGCCATCCCGGCCCATCCAATGATCCATCTTGTCTATTTGAGCAGTGAGTAACCTGTTGGACAAGGTGTGACGGCTGGACTGGCACCAGAGCACGTAGTGCATGTGGTGACCGCGTGAGCCGAATGCAGAACTGGTGCTCTGCGCCGCGCGTCGCCTCTGCCGACCGCCCCGGCCAGCCATAGCTTGTCCGCTGGTGCCGACCTGACTCCCCGTCGTCCGCTTCTTCCTCTCAGGTCATCTCCCCCTCCGTCCTCTTCCTCCTCGCACCGCGACGAACCTCGCCATGGCTCTGTTCTGCCCGTGACCGCCATCGTCGTCTTCCTCTATCCTCTTCCGCTCTGAGCCCTCCCGAAGACTCCTCGAGCTTCTCCTCGCTCCCAGAGACCCTGCCGACATCGCCCCCTCCCGCCGCGTGTCGCCGGAGCTCCAGTACGACGATAAGATCGCCGCCGCGGCCATCCTTATCCCGCGCCCCCCTCGGCTATAAATAGCCCTGCCCGAGCCCCTCTCAGCACACACCACCCCTTCTCTCCCTCTCTACTAGCTCCTGCCCAAAGCATTCGAGCTCTCTCGCTTGAATTGATCTCCACTGGCCGCCATGGCCGCCGCCATCTTCCTCCCAAATTCGCGCGCCCCGAGCTTTCCCCGCCTCCACCAAGTCCACTGCCGGACTCCTCGGCTGCCGTAGTCCACCTCCGCCCCCTCTTCCCGCCTCCCCGGCCACCGGAGCGCTCCAAGTGCCCAGAGCCGCCGTCCACTGAGCGGACTCACCGCCGTGTCTCCGGCCGCCACCAAGGTCCGTGCGACCCACCTCTGGAAGTGGCAGTCGCCGGCACATCCATCCCTGGCCTCGGCCGCCCGGGAGACCAACCGGAGCGTCGAGCCCGAGCTCGCCGGAGCCGCCGTCTGCTGCGGCCACGTCCTGCTCGTTCCCAGGCTCCCTCGCAGCCGTGCGATACACCGGCGGGTGCGCCTCACCTCCCTGAGCACGCTGGTGGGCCGGGCTTCGTGAGAGGTGGCCGGAATCGCCGGCAGTCGCCGTCGGGAGCCGGTCCTCTCCTCTACCAGGCGAGAACGGGAGGAGGAAGACGAAGGCCTGCCGTGGGCCCCGGTGACCCCACTCGTCATTCACTAAAGTCTCGGGCCCGCGCTGTTAAGTGGAAGCGTACTCCACTCGAATATGTTTTCCACTTCCGAAAGCGCATTCCTCCGCAGCCGCAGTCAGAAATACGCTTTCCCTTCATGAAAGCGTATTTTCAAAAATGCGCTTCCTCTCTCCAGCCGGCGCCGAAACCTTTAAATTGCGGCCGTTCGTTGGTTAAGCGCAGAAATGAACACCTTTTTGTTTGTTTTCTGCCTAACGAACGAACGCCCATATCTTTTCATCCGTGACTCCGAATCAGGTGATTCCAAAGCCCACTTCTTCAGTTCATCGAGCCCGTTCCGATGACATCACTTCCACCATGTTTGCACTTTCTGAAAATACCCATTTTGCCCCTGCCCTTATTCAGCCCCTCCGAGAGGGAATCCTTTCCGGCGAATTCTTCCGCGAGGTGATCGCACTTCTTCCCGGAGTATTCCTCGACCCCCAGGCAAGCCGACCATCTGATATATGCCCTAAAGCATTGCTCTGTGTTATTCTTGCGTGTTTAATTAATGTTTATGCCTGTGTTAGAAATAGTTAAACTCCTGCTAGTTTGAATTTGCTATCTGCATTACCTGCTAATGTTCATCATATTATTGCACTAGTGACTCGTGTGTGACAATATGGAAATAGGTTGTTGTGTTACATCATGCATGGTTACTGTTGTTGCAATGATTAAGAATGTGACTTAATGATAACAACCTCCTCCGTCGACTGGATCGAGTCATGGTGTCACCTACCGAGCTTACCCGTGCAACCACATTTGCCTGGATGGGAAGGCCCTAGCTTGGTCCATTGTCCTGCCTCTTGTCGATACCTCCAACTAGGGAAGGTTATGCGTGTGTGCTACCCTGGCCCGGTAGGCGGCGATAACCTTGTGAGCCCAGTTAAGTTATTTGAGCTCAGGTCCCCGTTTGGGACAGTTTTGTTTGGCCACGACGGTGGCAGGTGTCACGGGGTGACACAGGGGCCACCCAGGACATGACCTTGGGAGGGTATGATTGTCGGAGGGACCGTAAGAGTGCCAGGTAATAGATCGGTTTTGTTGGAGCAGCACTGGTCCACCCGAATGGGAACATGTACTAAAGTACGAGGCCAGGCGCTCCATGGTGTGGGTAAAGTGTGCAACCTATGCAGAGTGTAAATCTATTCGAATAGCTGCGTCCTTGGTCATGGACAGTTCGTGTAGGCCCCTATTTGGTCTGTATCGAGTCTGGAGGAACAAACTATATAATGTTATTGCTAAAACTGAACCAGAGAATGGTAAGGTTTGTCAGACTTGCAGTACAGAGGCATGGACATCGGATGATGTCAGAGGTATGATTGCTAGCCATGTGATGGCTATGAGATGAGCGGTTGGATGACCGCAAAGCTTGGATCAGATTTGGATCGTGAGCATATTCGGAGTTCGGATCATTTACCTGATATACTTTACTTTACTGCATTTACTTCAGTAATTATCATGATAGATAATCCTGCTATAACATGATGTTTAATGCTGCTAGATGTTAAATCTTGCTAGATAATCCTGTCATAACATGATAGTTAATAGTGTTAAGATAACAAGTGCATGCTTGAATGCCATGGATTGCATTGCTTGGTGTATATGTTGGTTTGGTTTGCTTGCGTGTACATTCAAAAGTACTCAGCGGCCTTCAATGTGGCCAGGTTCACCTAAGGATCCGATGTTCACTAGCGAGGAGCCGGAGTGTTCGCGGGCTAGAAGAGTAACCTAGTCAGATCCCTGTGGATTGGAGCCGCACCAGGATTATGCTGCCTTAGATAGAGCTTTTCCGCTGCCATATATCATGTAAGACCTATATATCCATTAATAGAAAAGCTTGTGTTCATGATACTTGTTGTAAAAGCGCATGCCAGAGTGATTTTCCTGGGCTGGCATGTGCGGTGACCGTCTGACTACAGTGGTATTCAGGCGGGGCGCCACACAATAGTTTTGCGATATGGAAATGATAATATGTGAGTCATGTTAGTGAGTAATTGTGATTTAGTAAGAATATTAGTGTTAAGGTTTGTGATTCCCTATGCAAGCACACTAAGTCAATAGTTATGCAACGAAATTATATCCTACTTATGGTGCATTATTCGGTGTTAGTTATGTTCAATGCATGTTTATGACCATTTTCGTTTTTTGGTTGGTTGCTTCTCAATCTTTTGCTAGCCTTCATTTGTACTAAGCGGAAATACTGCTTGTGCATCCAAAATCCTTAAACCCAGTTGTGCCAAATGAGTCCACTATATCTACCTATATGCGGTATTTCAATGCCATTCCAAGTAAATTTGCGTGTGCCAACTCTAATTTTCAAAATATTTGTTTCCGGTTTGTGTGCCCGTACCGCTCATGAAGCGGCAGGGGGTAGCCATTATTTTCCATGCTTGGCGTGTTATTCTCACGATGAGTGTTTCTTCACTTGTCATTGCACGAGAGAGTGGCTGGTAATAGGGATGCCCAGTCCCACAATGAAATCAAAAATTAATAACAACAAAATTCCTTGGAAAGTGTTGGTATGGAGGGCACCCGTGGATATGGCTAGCCATGGATTGTGAAAGAATGGTGGAAAGGAAATAAACTTTACTTTCTGTTTGGGAACTGCCTATGATGTGTCTAGCATGGAAAATATTGGGATTTCTCAGTCGTTTTCGTTGACAGGAAAAGCATGCCTCTCAAAAAAAAAATTCTCTTTAATTTCAGCGTTGAGCTCTAGCACATTAGCAAATCTCTGCTTCCCTCTGCGAAGGGACTATCTATTTACTTTTATGCAATTTTTATTTTTACTTGAGTCTCCATCTTCTCTTATAAAGCACCAACTAGAGAGCACTATTGTCATACATGTGCATTGTGTGTAGCTAATATTTGAGCGTGTTTCATGAATGGATCAATGATTGAGCATAATGGGCTAGGGATAACTTTCTTTAGCGTTGATATTTTGAAAGACATGGTTGCTTGTTAGCATGCTTGAATATTTATATTTTCATGTCAAATTATAGACTATTGCTTTGAATCATTCAAGTCCAATGTCCATGCTACAAAAGAAAAGAATATGTGATGAATATGATAGGCAGCATTCCACATCAAAAATTCTGTTTTTATCATTTACCTACTCGAGGACGAGCAGGAATTAAGCTTGGGGATGCTGATACGTCTCCAACGTATCTATAATTTTTTATTGTTCCATGCTGTTATATTATCAATCTTGGATATTTTTATAATCATTTACAGCAATTATATATCATTTTTGGAGACTAACCTATTAACTTAGTGCCTAGTGCCAGTTGCTGTTTTCTGCCCTGTTTTTGTTTTACAGAAATTCAATACCAAACGAAGTCCAAATGCCACGAAACTTTTTGGAGATTTTTATTGGCCAAGATAAACCCTAGAAGCTTCGGGAGAGGGCCAGAAGACCCAGGAGGTGGCCACGAGCCACCAGGGCGTGCCTTGGGGAGCAGGCGCGCCCTGGTGCCTCGTGGGCCCCCCTTTGCTCCGTTTGACCTAATTCCAGCTCTATAAATTCAGAAAAAATCTGAAACCCTCAGGGGAGTCCATGAAATACTTTTTCCGCCGCCGCAAGTTTCTGTTCCAAAGAGATCCCATCTGGGGTCCTTCTCCGGTGATCTGCCGGAGGGGGAATCGATCACGGAGGGGTTCTACATCAACCTTGTTGCCCTTCCGATGATGCGTCAGTAATTTACCACAGACCTTCGGGTCCATAGGAAGTAGCTAGATGGCTTCTTCTCTCTTTTTGATCTTCAATACAATGTTCTCCTCGATGTTCTTGGAGTTCTATCCGATGTAATCACTTTTTGCGGTGTGTTTGTTGGGATCCGATGAATTGTGCGTTTATGATCAGATTATCCATGAAATTATTTGAGTCTTTGCTGCACTCTTTTATGCATGATTATTATAGCCTCGTATTTCTTCTCTGATCTATTGATTTGGTTTGGCCAACTGAGTTGATTTATCTTGCCATGGGAAGAGGTGCTTTGTAATGGGTTCGATCTTGTGGTGCTCAATCCCAGTGACAGAAAGGGACATGACACGTATGTATCATTACTATTAAGGGTAAAAAGATGGGGTTTATTCATATGTGAGTTTATCTTGTCTACATCATGTCATCGTTCTTAAGGCGTTACTCCGTTCTTTATGGACTTAATACACTAGATGCATGCTGGATAGCGGTCGATGTGTGGAGTAATAGTAGTAGATGCAGGCAGGAGTCGGTCTACTTGTCTCAGACGTGATGCCTATATACATGATCATTGCCTTGGATATCGTCATGATTATTTGCTTTTCTATCAATTGCCCAACAGTAATTTGTCTACCCACCGTATGCTATTTTCTCGAGAGAAGCCTCTAGTGAAACCTATGGCCCCCGGGTCTATCTAAATCATATTACTAAAACCCTAAAAATATTGCTGCAATTTTCTTTTATTTATTTTATTTTGTAGTTTTGTTTCAATCTATCTATCTATCACATACAATTTAATCTTGCAATTGACCGTCGAGGGATTGACAACCCCTCGTTTGCGTTGGGTGCAAGAATTTGTTGTTTGTGTGCAGGTGCTGCTAACGAGGTGTTGTGTGATTCTCCTACTGGTTCGATAACCTTGGTTTCATAACTGAGGGAAATACTTATCTCTACTGTGCTGCATCATCCCTTCCTCTTCGGGGAAATACCAACGCAAGCTACAAGTAGCAGTTCTCCCCTCCTGGTCTTCGGCGGCCGAGGTATGCACCTCGGCCATAACAGCGTCGCCTCCTCCCCCTGTGTTCGACACGGGAGGGGTCCTCCTTGCCAAAACCTCCTTGGCCTCCTCAATGATCGGGGGAGGCGAGGCGCGCGATTCGGTCCCGCTCTCCGCCAGCACGGCCGGTGGAGAGTCGCCCTCCGAGACTCGATCGGTAGGGAGGTCGCGCGGCGGGCTGCAATGTTAAAAGCAGGCGCACGATCAATAACAGATCCAGTTCGGCTAAAAGTGCATAGGTGTATCCTAGGATATATACCTTTGAGCCCGCGGTTTGACCCTGGGGGTCCTCCGAGGAACCTCTTCGGAGGCCTCAGAGTGCTCGGCAGAAGCCAAGCTATTATCGGACAGGGCCACCTTGGCCCTGCATGATCTTTTAGGGGCGGGAGGAAGCTGATCCCCCTCAGCGTCTTCGAACGCAACTCTCTTCCTTGTTCGGGAGGAATTGCTTTCCTCCCCATTCTCTTCCTGCTCCTTCTCCCCCTCAATGGTGGAGGGGCCATGGGTGTCCCCGGATTTAGTGTCCGGGGGTCCTCGGGAACGAAGGCCTTCCCGGGTCTCCTTCTACTTCTTCTCTTTCTTCTTCTCCTTCTTCTCCGGCGCCTCATACGGCTCCTCGTCCAACATGGCCGTCAGCAAGGCTGTCCTGGGGCCCTCGGGCAGCGGGGCCGGACTGTTGATTCGCTCGGCCTTCTTCAGCCAGCCCTGTGAATGGAAGAAAATGAATTTTAGTGCTTTGTCAAAAAGAAACATCCGAACATAAGAGTAAAACTTATCGTACCTCGCGAGGGGGGGTGTTCAGCATCAAGGTCGATGTCTTCCTCCTCTGTCGGCCACTCCTTCTGCGGCTTGAACAGTGCTTTCCACAGCTGGGCGTGGGAAGTGCGGAAGAACCTGAGCATGGTGGCGGGGTCTTCAAGCTTATAGGACCACATCGGGGAGGCCCGGTCTTGAAAGGGGAGGATGCGGCGTCGGAGCATGATCTGAATCACGTTGGGTAATTCGACCTTCCGCTCGATCATCTTGGATATCCGGCTCTGCAGCAGCTCCACCTCCTTGGTTGACCCCCAGTCGAGGACCTTCTTGTTCCACGAGACCAGCCTCGTGGGGGGTTCGGATCTGAAGGCGGGAATCGCCGCCCAGTCCGCGTTGCGTGGCTCTGTGATATAGAACCACTCTTTCTGCCAGATCTTGACAGTCTCGATGAAAGTGCCCTCTGGCCACTCAACCCGGGGGAGCTTGCTAACCATTGCCCTCCCGCAGTCTTCCTGCTGGCCGTCGACAATCTTCGGCTTGACGTTGAACACCTTCAACCACAAACCGAAGTGTGGCTGGACCCGAAGAAAGGCCTTGCAGATGATGATGAAGGCCGAGATGTGCAGGAAAGAGTTCGGGGCGAGATCATGGAAATCTAACCCGTAGAAAAACATTAGGCCCCTCACGAAGGGGTGGAGGGGAAAGCCTAAGCCCCGGATGAAGTGGGGGAGGAACACCACCCTCTCGTCAGGCTTCGGCATGGGGATGACCTGGCCCTCCTCTGGAGCGCGGTGAGCGACATCAGCGGGGAGGTAACCCGCATCCGTTAGCTCCTAGATGGCGCTCTCGGTGACGATGGAGGCCACCCACTTGCCCTTAGACCCAGAGCCGGCCATGGACGGATTGAGGGGATGGCCGGAGAGGTCCTTGGGAGGAAGAACGGATCTGGGCGCTGGAGCTCAGGAGATTGGGAAAGCAGCGGCGCAGGAGGAAGCGAGAGCGTGCGAAGGAAATGGTGGCCGCTTCCCTTTTATGGGCTACCGTAAGACCAAGAGTCCTTTTGCTGCGCCGCGGACCTCGCTACTTCCCGATATAATTGTGCCATTATGCGCACGTGGGATAGCACAAATCATTGATCATATCCCTTAAAAACAGGGCACAATCTCCATATTGATGGGACGCACCAATGGTGGAACCGCCTCGAACCGCGAGTCGGGTTTTCCTAACTGGCTCGTGGTCATGGCAGGTCGTGACCCTTCGGCAAAAGTTGTCAGATGGGGTTGTTGTTTACAATTATGCAACTGGCCTTTGGGGCTAAGTTATTAATACACTTCGAAGACCGAAGCACAATCCAGGAAACATATGGCTGGAACAGCCAGGCAACCCTTGAGGGCTTGATTCAGAGGGGTTGCAGGCTTGACACAAATACCACAGAAGGAAAGGAACTAGTCCACAAAGCCGATAGAGTTCGGCATATACCTCGGCTTCGAAGGCTAGTTTGGGGGCTACTGAGGGTGTCCTGGACTAAGGGGTACTCGGGCTGCTGGCCAGTCTCTCGTGGGCCGGACTGATGGGCCGTTTTTAATTCACCAAAGGAAGGCTAGATTACGGGCGACCCCGGGCTCTAGAAGGAAGCCTCCGAAGACTTGATGTATCCTCCAAGCCAGGCCTAACGTGGCTCGCATGTTTATCCCCTGGTGGCAACCGACCATATGTAACCCTAGGTACCCCTGGTGTCTATATAAACCAGAGGGTCTAGTCCGTAGAGGTAGGAACCATTATCGCTATACCCACCTAGGGTTTAGTTCATCCGATCTCGAGATAGATCAACTCTGTAATTGTCATACTCCCACATCAATACAACCAAGCAAGACGTAGGGTTTTACCTCTTCGAGAGGGCCCAAACCTGGGTAATCGTTGTCTCTAAGTTCCCTGTTACCCATTGGCTCCAAGATCCACAGTTTGGGACCCCCTACCCGAGATCTGCCAGTTTTAGTACCGACAGTAGTTAACACCCCTTTCCATTTTTATTTTACAATAACTAGTGTGCATAAACCTGCACAATACTAGTTTGAATGACTATATTTGGTTGTTGTTAATTGTTAGGCCTGTTGCAGTTAACACACTTTTCCGCTTGTTTGCTTAACTAGCGTGCTTATACCTGCACACTGAAGCTATCATTTTGAGATTACGTTGTCTACCATGGATATATTTGGTTGATGTTTAGCCTGTTGTGCTTAACATACCTTTCGATGTACTTACACAGGACAATATTGGGAACGACTGTTGTTGTCCATCGAGGTTAGTTTCATCCCATGGCTTATATATACTCCCTCGCCCCATAATATAAGATGTTAATTCATCCAATATGTGAGTATATTGGATGTAATAAGATCTTATATAATGGGATGGAGGGATAATTGTACTACATCATTGTGCAATTGCAGTTTAGCTTCTAATATTGACTTGGTGCTTGTACGTACATATGTCATTGGCAAAGATCCGCGCTTCGACCCTTTTTGCATATGGGGCAATGAGATATTCATGAACCAGCATCAAGTGAGGAAACTGATAAAGATTGTTAGTAAAATGGGTCAAAATATGGCAATTAAACTATTTGTTTACACTTTATCCAAGACAACAGTGAACTGCAGGATGGTAAGTAAGAACTCTGCAGGCTTCCTTTCACTGCCCATAATGAGTTGTGTTAGATGACAATGTCTGAATCTTTTTTCATTGCAGTGGTTCCCAAAGCAGTTTACTCAAGATTACCTCTCAAACTACATGATTGGAGGGCATGCAAAGGTTAAAGTATTTGTACCAGACTACAATGACTATCTAGAAGTCCTCATGAAGACAGTGAAGGATGGGCAGTCGGCCATCACAAGGGGTTGGACTAGAGTCGTGCGTGCCTTCGGCATGGAGGAGGGCACAATATGGGCATTCCGCTTCACCTTGTTCGGCAACCAAAATGTCTTTAGCCTCTTTCTTTACCGTCTTTAATACAAGTATACAACCCTAGTTTATCATTCTTTATTTGGTGCTTATGTAATTCTTTTTTATGTAATTCTTGAACATATGTACCTGTGAATCGAATAATGCATTGGTTGTTGAACCTGATGGATATGAATAAAGTTATTGCCTACTTTCAAATTCAAATTCAAATTCGGTACAATTTTAAATTGCAGTGATTAAATTAGGCTGAAAATACGCTCTGCAGGTCATTACGCCGCACACAGTCTATAAAGCACAATCTGTGTGATGTACATCATAATCTGACACATTTCATAATGAGAAAATGTGTGCGACCATGCACACAATTGCCATTTGCAAAGCGTGTGTGATGTCAGACAATATCACAAATGGTGCGAGCAAAGCAAATGTTTGTGATAGTCGCCTTATCGTACATGTTTTACAATCATCAACTGTTTCTGATGTCGTACGCATCGTAAACGTTGCACCACAGAATAGCGTGTGTGATAATTATCCCGTCCGACACTCGTACGACATTTGGACGTTTCGTAAACTCATCCAACATACGTACGATGATTAACTTATCTTCTTAATTATATAATCGCATACGGTTTGGGAAAAGTGAATGTGTGTGATAGTCTCCTTATCATACACGTTTTACAATCGTGAACTGTTTGTGATGGGGCGAGCATCGTAAACGTTGCACCACAGAATACCGAGTGCGATGGTAATGCGAGCACACACGAGTAGCAAGGACGGAGCGTTTGGGAAATATGCGGGCATCGCATACGCTTAGTTGTGCGAAACGTATGCTTGCGTGCTCCCTATCGCTGACGGTTTCTGGGTCGTGTGGGAAGACCCCCCCCCCCCCTATCGCACACATAGGCAAGGCGACGATTTAAAACTATGTCGCGGAAAGGGGGTAAAAACCGTTTGTATAGCACGTCGCTGCACCAGTGGTGAGTAGTTCACCACAGACCTACGGGTCCATAGCTAGTAGCTAGATGGCTTCTTCTCTCTTTCTTTGATCTTCAATACAATGTTCTCCTCGGTGTTCTTGGAGTTCTATTCGATGTAATCTTCTTTTGCGGTGTGTTTGTTGCGATCCGATGAATTGTGGGTTTATGATCTGAATATTCATGAGAAGTAATTGAGTCTTTTCTGAACTTTATTATGCATGATTGTTATAGCTTTGTATTTCTCTTCGATCTATCTGTTTGGTTTGGCCAACTACATTGATTTATCTTCAGTGGGAGAGGTGCTTTGTGATGGGTTCAATCTTGCGGTGCTCTATAACCCAGTGACAGAAAGGGACAAGACACATATTTGTATTGTTGCCATTAAGGGTAAAACGATCGGGTTTATTCATATTAGTTGAGTTTGCTTTGTCTACATCATGTCATCTTGCTTAAGGCGTTACTCTGTTTTTATTAACTTAATACCCTAGATGCATGCTGGATAGCGGTCGATGGGTGGAGTAATAGTAGTAGATGCAGGCAGGAGTCGGTCTACTTGTCTCGGACATGATGCATATATACATGATCATTGCCTTGAATATCGTCATAACTATGCGCTTTTCTATCAATTGCCCAACAGTAATTTGTTTACCCACCGTATGCTATGTGTTCGAGACAGAAGCCTCTAGTGAAAACTATGGCCCCCAGGTCTACTTAAATCATATATAAAAAAACCAAAATATATTTGCTGCAATTTTATTTCTTTTATTTTGTTTTGCAATTTATCTATCTACCACTACAAGATTTAATCCTTGCAAGTAACGAGTTCAAGGGGAGTGACGACCCTCCTGCCCGTGTTGGGTGCAAGTATTTGCTTTTGTGTGTGCAGGTGTTGTTCACGAGGCTTTGCGTGATTCTCCTGCTGGTTCGATAACCTTGGTTCTCACTGAGGGAAATACTTATCTCTATTGTACTGCATCTCCTCTCCTCTTCGAGGAAAATCCCAACGCAGCTCAAAAGTAGCATATGTCAGGCCGAGTAGCATAAGCGAGGTACATGAGTGAACCAACCACTTGAGAATATCTCAGTTGATCAACAGTCGTGCCTTCAAACTTTCGAATCTGCACGCTAGGATCATATGGTGTTGCAGAAGGTTTGCAGTCCGAATATCCAAATCGACTCAAAATCTTCTCAACATAGTGGGATTGCAAAAGTGTAATTCCACCCTCATTATCTCTCAGTAGCTTTATGTTCAAGATAACATCAGCCACCCCCAGGTCTTTCATCTCAAAGTTATGAGACAGAAAAGCCTTAACCTCCTCAATTACTTTGAGGTGGGTCCCAAATATCAAAATTTCATCGACATACAGACACAGTATAACTCCTTCGCCCCCACCATAGCGATAGTATACACATTTGTCAGCTTCGTTAACAACAAAGCCAGCAGATGTCAGAGTTGTATTGAACTTCTCATGCCATTGCTTAGGCGCTTGTTTCAGGCCATACAAAGATTTCAATAGCTTGCACACCTTCCTTTCCTGACCATTTACTACAAAGCCATCTGGCTGTTGCATGTAAATTTCCTCGTCTAGCTCTCCATTAAGTAAAGTCGTCTTAACGTCCATTTGATGAACAAGAAGACCATGCGAGGCAACCAACGAGAGTAACACTCGAATGGTTGTCAGTCTAGCCACAGGTGAGTAAGTATCGAATAAATCTTCTTCTTCTTTTTGGGTATAACCCTTGGCCACAAGCCTAGCCTTGTACTTTTCAACAGTACCATCGGGCCTAAGCTTCCTTTTGAACACCCACTTACATCCCAATGGTTGGCAACCATAAGGATGATCAGTGATCTCCCATGTCCCATTAGCCAAGATGGAATCCATCTCGCTACGGACCGCATCCTTCCAGTAGTCAGCATCCGGTGATGCATAAGCTTCTGAAATAGAACTGGGAGTGTCGTCATCCACGAGGTACACGAGGAAATGATCACCAAAGGACTTTGCAGTCCTCTGTCTCTTGCTCCTAACAGGAGCTTCCTCGTCATCCTCCGTGGAACTTTCATCACTTTTGTGCTCATAATATTCCATCGGAATGGCAGGTTCAGGAGTGTCATCAGATTCCAGTCTAGAAGTGCTTTGCATATCTCTCATGGGGAAAATATCCTCAAAGAATGTAGCATCTTTAGACTCCATGATCATACCGACCTTCACGTCGTGTACATCAAATTTCATCACTAGAAATATATAGGCAACGCTATGCTTGGCATAGCCCAGAAAAACGCAGTCCACAGTCTTTGGTCCCAACTTACGCTTTTTGGTTATCGGCACGTTGACTTTCGCCAAACAGCCCCAAGTACGCAAGTAAGAGAGTGTATTTCTTTTCTTTTCCCATTGCTCATAGGGAGTAGTCTCATTATCCTTCGTGGGAACTTTATTCGGGACATGACATGATGTCAATACAGCCTCCCCCCATCGTGCCTTGGATAAACCCGATTTATCTAACATGGCATTAACCAAATTTGTTAGAGTACGGTTTTTCCGTTCGGCAACCCTGTTTGACTGGGGTGAAGAGGGAGGCGTCCTCTCATGAATAATATCATGTTCCGCACAGAATAAATCGAACTCATTAGAAAAGTACTCTCCACCACGATCAGACCGAACTCGTTTTATCTTCTTTTCAAGTTGGTTCTCAACTTCTACCTTATAGATTTTAAAGTAGTGTAGAGCCTCATCCTTAGTATTTAACAAATACACATAGCAGAATCTAGTGGAATCATCAATCAACGTCATGAAGTATTTCTTTCTACCTTTAGTCAACACACCATTCATCTCGCATAGATCTGAATGTATGAGCTCTAGCGGCGCCAGGTGTCTCTCCTTCACAGGCTTGTGAGGCTTACGAGGTTGCTTAGCTTGCACACATGAAAGGCGCTTAGAGCCTTTCGCTAAAGTGAAACTCGGGATTAAATCCATCTTGGCTAGCCACGTCATACAACCGAAATTAATGTGACAAAGACGTGAATGCCAAACCTCAGATTTGTTGCCGCTAGAATGAATTTGGTTCACGACTTTCTTACAGAAATATGCCAGGGAAAGGCGGAACAAACCTCCACAATCATATCCTTTTCCAACAAACAGTCCATACTGAGATACGACTACTTTAATGGACTCGAATACTAACTTAAACCCCTCTGGTTGGCCAGGCCAATGCGGCGGCGGCAGCGGCAACCTCAGCATCGGCTGAGGCCTTCTTCTTGGCGGCTTCGTCGTCAGCCATGGAGTCGATGAAGGGGAAGAAGAGGCGGACGGATCGGGAGCAGTCGCGTCGAGACGCTCCCCAAAAACCTTATTGCCGTTCTCCAGGGCAGGATCTCGAACGACGGGTTCCGAAGGCACCCGCTCTCCCGACCAACAACCCTCTTGCCCGCGTTGGGTGCAAGTATTTGCTCTTGTGTGTGCAGGTACTGCTAAGGAGTGTTTGTGTGGTTCTCCTATTGGTTCGATAACCTTGGTTCTCTACTGAGGGAAATACTTATCCGCTACTATATTGCTTCACCCTTCCTCTTCGGGGAAAATCCCAACGTAGCTCACAAGTAGCACATCTCCAATCCAGTTGGCCAGAAAAAGTCTCACTTTGCCCAAAGACAAGAAGCAGCTAGAAAGGATGTCGAGAGGGCATTTGGAGTTCTGCAAGCCCATTTTGCAGTTGTTCGTGGACCTGCTAAACAATGGGATCCGGAGACCTTGTGGGAGGTGATGACTTGTTGTGTGATCATGCACAACATGATTGTCGAGGATGAGGGTGACGATGTTGCCGCAGCTCTAGAATTTGAGAACATGGGTGATCCTATCCAACTTCCAGACAAGAATCCGGCCACATTTGAAGAGTTTATTTAAATGCATTAGCAAATTCGGCATCGACCAACTCATGAGCAGCTGAAGGAGATCTGATTGAGAACCAGTGGGCGGTTAAAGGGGACAACAATGTTGGAATGTAATATTTGAACCTGTTTAAATTTAAACTACTGCTGCATGCGGCTATTTGAATGTCGGTACCCTATGTATGCGGCCATTTGAATGTTTGAACTCTATGTTTCCGGCTATTTGAACGTGCGGGTTTAAAAAAATGAGACCGGATGTAAGCGGCTACGGTTGGATAGCGCCCTCCCGCATCCGTGTCCGCGGACGGATGCGTGCTACTTGTAGCTTGCGTTGGTTTTATCCCCGAAGAGGAAGGGATGATGCAGCACAGTAGAGATAAGTATTTCCCTCGGTTATGAAACCAAGGTTATCGAACCAGTAGGAGAATCACGCAAACCTCATTAGCAGCACCTGCACACAAACAACAAATCCTTGCACCCAACGCAAATGAGGGGTTGTCAATCCCTCGGCGGTTAATTGCAAGATTAAATTGTATGTGATAGATAGATAGATTGAAACAAAAATACAGAATAAAATAAATAAAAGAAAATGGCAGCAATATTTTTAGGGTTTTAGTAATATGATTTAGATAGACCCGGGGGCCATAGTTTTCACTAGAGGCTTCTCTCGAGAAAATAGAATACGGTGGGTAGACAAATTACTGTTGGGCAATTGATAGAAAAGCAAATAATCATGAGGATATCCAAGGCAATGATCATGTATATAGGCATCACGTCTGAGACAAGTAGACCGACTCCTGCCTGCATCTACTACTATTACTCCACACATCGACCGCTATCCAGCATGCATCTAGTGTATTAAGTCCATGAAGAACGGAGTAACGCCTTAAGAACGATGACATGATGTAGACAAGATAAACTCACGTATGAATAAACCCCATCTTTTTACCCTTAATAGCAACGATACATACGTGTCATGTCCCTTTCTGTCACTGGGATTGAGCACCGCAAAATCGAACCCATTACAAAGCACCTCTTCCCATGGCAAGATAAATCAACTCAGTTGGCCAAACCAAATCAATAGATCGGAGAATAAATACAAGGCTATAATAATCATGCATAAAAGAGTGCAGTAAAGACTCAAATATATTCATGGATAATCTGATCATAAACTCACAATTCATCGGATCCCAACAAACACACCGCAAAAAGTGATTACATCGGATAGAACTCCAAGAACATCGAGGAGAACATTGTATTGAAGATCAAAAAGAGATAAGAAGCCATCTAGCTACTAACTATGGACCCGAAGGTCTGTGGTAAACTACTCACGCATCATCGGAAGGGCAGCAAGGTTGATGTAGAGCCCCTCCGTGATCGATTCCCACTCCGGCGGAGTACCGGAGAAGGCCTCCAGATGGGATCTCTCGAGAACAGAACCTTGCGGTGGCGGAAAAAGTATTTCGTGGACTCCCCTGAGGGTTTCTGATTTTTCCTGAATTTATAGTGGTGGAATTAGGTCAAACGGAGCAAAGGGGGGCCCACGAGGCACCAGGGCGCACCTGCCCCCCCCCAGGCGCGCCCTGGTTACTCGTGGCCACCTCCTGGGTCTTCTGGCCCTCTCCCGAAGCTTCTAGTGTTTATCTTGTCCAGAAAAAAATCTCCAAAAAGTTTCGTGGCATTTGGACTTCGTTTGGTATTGATTTTCTGTAAAACAAAAACAGGGCAGAAAACAGCAACTGGCACTGGGCACTAAGTTAATAGGTTAGTCTCCAAAAATGATATATAATTGATGTAAATGATTATAAAAACATCCAAGATTGATAGTATAACAGCATGGAACAATCAAAAATTATAGATACGTTGGAGACGTATCAGCATCCCCAAGCTTAATTCCTGCTCGTCCTCGAGTAGGTAAATGATAAAAACAGAATTTTTGATGTGGAATGCTGCCTATCATATTCATCACATATTCTTTTCTTTTGTAGCATGGACATTGGACTTGAATGATTCAAAGCAATTGTCTATAATCTGACTTGAAAATATAAATACTCAAGTATGCTAACAAGCAACCATGTCTTTCAAAATATCAACGCTAAAGAAAGTTATCCCTAGCCCATTATGCTCAATCATTGATCCATTCATGAAACACACTCAAATATTAGCTACATCCAATGCACAAGTATGACAATAGTGCTCTCTATTTGGTGCTTTTGTAAGAGAAGATGGGGACTCAAATAAAATAAAAATTGCATAAAAGTAAATAGATAGGCCCTTCATAGAGGGAAGCAGAGATTTATCAAATGTGCCAGAGCTCAAAGCTGAAATTAGAGAGATAAAAATATTTTGAGAGGCATGCTTTTCCTATCAACGAAAACGACTGAGAATTCCCAATATTTTCCATGCTAGACACATCATAGGCGGTTCCCAAACAGAAAGTAAAGTTTATTTCCTTTCCACCATTCTTTCACAATCCATGGCTAGCCGTATCCACGGGTGCCCTCCATACCAACACTTTCCAAGGAATTTTGTTGTTATTAATTTTTGATTTCATTGTGGGACTGGGCATCCCTATTACCAGCAACTCTCTCGTGCAATGACAACTGAATAAACACTCATCGTGAGAATAACACACCTAGCATGGAAAATAATGGCCACCCCCTGCCGCTTCATGAGCGGTACGGACACAAAAAACGGAAAAATTATTTTGAAAATTAGAGTTGGCACACGCAAATTTACTTGGAACAGCATTGAAATACCGCATATAGGTTGATATAGTGGACTCACTTGGCACAACTTGGGTTTAAGGATTTTGGATGCACAAGCAGTATTTCCGCTTAGTACAAATGAAGGCTAGCAAATAGATTGAGAAGCAACCAACCAAAAAACGAAAACGGTCATAAACATGCATTAAACATAACTAACACCGAATAATGCACCATAAGTAGGGTATAATTTCTTTGCATAACTATTGACTTGATTTGCATGCATAGGGAATCACAAACCTTAACACTAATATTCTTACTAAATCACAATTACTCACTAACATGACTCACATATTATCATTTCCATATCGCAAAACTATTGCAAGGAATCACACTTATCATATCCAATGATCTATATGAAAGTTTTTATTATATCCCTCTTGAATATTCATCACTTTGGGACCAAATTCATATCTTGTGCAAATTACCGTTACTATTATCAACTCTCAAAAAGATTTAAGCGAAGCATGAGAGTGCAAATATTTCTTCAAAATTTCAATCTTATCAATTTTAAAAATAATATAAGTGAAGCATGAGAATTCATTTCTTCAAAATTTAGCCACCACCGTGCTCAAAAAGATTTAAGTGAAGCACTAGAGCAACTGCCTAGCTCAAAAAATTTAAGTGAAGCACATAGAGTATTATAACAAATGATGATAAACGTGTGGCTCTCTCAAGATAGGTGTGTTCAGCAAAGATGATTTTGACAAACTAAAAAGCAAACAAAGCAAAGACTCATATAATACAAGATGCTCCAAGCAAAACCCATATCATGTGACGAATAAAAATATAGCTCCAAGTAAAATTACCGATGGTTGGTAGAAGAAAGAGGGGATGCCTTCCGGGGCATCCCCAAGCTTAGACGCTTGAGTATTCCTTGAATATTACCTTGGGGTGCCTTGGGCATCCCCAAGCTTAGGCTTTTACTACTCCTTATTCCTTCATCCATCGTGATCTCACCCAAAACTTGAAAACTTCAATCACACAAAACTCAACAAAACCTTCGTGAGATCCGTTAGTATAACAAAATAAATCACTACTCTAAGTACTGTTGCAAACCCATTCATATTTTATTTTTGAATTATACCTACAATACTCTAACTTCACCATGGCTTATACCCCCCGATACAATCCATAGATTCATCAAAACAAGCAAGTAGTGCATCAAAAACAGAATCTGTCAAAAACAGAACAGTCTGTAGCAATCTATTTAAAAGCCATACTTCTGTACCTCCAAAATTTCTTAAAAATTAGGACAACGTGGGAAATTCATGTACCAATACTGTGTAAAAATTTCAGATTTTTCTGACCCTCCAGTACAGAAACAAAATTCGGTCACTGGACGCAAAACTTTCTGTTTTCCAAACAGCATCAATTATATTATCTTCCAAATCATCCTAAAGGTTTTACTTGGCACAAACACTAATTGAAAACACAATAATACCAGTAGCATAATTACGAAAACACACAATAACAGAAAAAAAATATTTTATTTATTGGGTTGCCTCCCAACAACGCTATTGTTTTATGCCCCTAGCTAGGCATAATGCATAGTTTCAAGTATTGTCATCTTTCAAGTTGATTCCATAAGTGACCCTCATAATTGATTCATATGGTGCTTTAATTTTCTTCCTAGGGAGATGTTCATACCCTTTTTTAATGGTAATTGCAATTTTATATTCCCTTCTTTCATATCAATAACGACACCTATAGTTCGTAAGAACGGTCTACCAAGTATTATGGGGCAAGAAGAATTGCATTCAATATCAAGAACAATAAAATCAACGGGCACATAATTTCTATTTGCAAGAATAAGAACATCATTAATTCTACCCATTGGTTTTTTAATAGTAGAATCCGCAAGATACAAATTAAGAGAACATTTATCTATATTGGTAAAACCTAGCACATCACATAGAGATTTTGGAATTGTGGAAACGCTAGCACCCAAATCACATAAAGCATTGCACTCATAATTTTTAATTTTAACTTTAATGGTGGGTTCCCATTCATCATATAATTTTCTAGGAATTGAAATCTCTAGTTCTAACTTTTCTTCTAACGCTTTCATCATCGCTTCTACGATGTGTTTAGTAAAAGCCTTGTTTTGCTCATAAGCGTTGGGTGAATTTAGCCTGGATTGTAACAAAGAAATGCACTCAATCAAAGAACAACTATCATAATTAAAATCTTTGTAATCCAAGAGAGTGGGCACATCGCTATTTAAAGTTTTTACCTCTCCAAACCCACTTTTAGTAATTTTTTCATTAAGATTTTCACCCTCCGAATTATGGGGACGCTCTTTAGCTAAAGTTGACTCTTCTTTAGTCCCCTTTTCATCAAGTTTTATATTGCTAAACAAAGAATCAATAGATGAAACACCAATCATTTTAATATCTTCATCATTACTACGATAAAAACCGGGAGGAATCGCTTTTTCTAGAAATTCCCGTTTAGCTTTTAGCATGGCGGTTCTTTTCTTACTCTCATACATGGAGACATATAAAGCTTTAATTGATTCACTAATATCAATTTTGGGTGGCAAAATTTTAGTCTTAAGATTTTCCACATCATGAATAATTCTATCAATGCTCCTAGACATATTATCAATTTTACTCAATTTTTCTTCTATCGTAGTGTTGAAAACTTTTTGAGCATTAATAAATTCTTTAATATTACTTTCAAGATCAGAGGGCATCCTATTATTATTATAAGAATTACCATAGGGATTGCCATAATTATTAGAGGAATTTCCAGGAAACGGTCTAGCATTGAAATTGCCTCTATAAGCATTATTATTAAAATTGTTTCGCGAGACAAAATTCACATCTACGGGATCATTATTTTGCTAAATCAAAGTGGACAAAGGCACATCATTAGGATCAATAGGAGCATTTTTGCTAGCAACCAATTTCATAAGCGCATCAACTTTATCACTCAAAGTATTAATTTTTTAATAGAACTCACCTTTTTACTAGTAGGAGCTCTTTCAGTATGTCATTGTGAATAATTTACCATAATATTATCAAGAAATTTAGTCGCTTCCCCCAAAGTAATTTCCATAAAAGTACCATCCGCGGCGGAATCTAAAAAATTTCTAGAAACAAAATTCAATCTCGCATAATTTTTTTTGTATGATCATCCATAAATTTAAACCATGAGTAGGGCAATTTCTTATCATTAATTTCATCCTCTCCCAAGATTGGGCAACATGTTCATGATCAAGTTTCTTAAAATTCATAATTTGATTTCTAAGAGAAATAATTTTCGCGGGAGAAAAATACTTAGTAATAAAAGCATCTTTACACCTATCCCAAGAATCGACACTACTTCGTGGTAAAGATGAGAACCAAATTTTTACACGATCCCGCAATGAGAACCGGAATAATTTTAATTTCACAATATCATTATACACATCTTTTTTCTTTTGCATGTCACACAATTCTACGAAAGTATTAAGATGGGATGCAACATCTTCATTAGGACTACCAGAAAATTGTTCTTTCATAACAAGATTTAGCAAAGCGGCATTAATATCACAAGTCTCCGCACTAGCGGCGGGAGGAGCAATCGGAGTACTAATAAAATCATTATTATTAGTATTGGAAAAATCACACAATTTTGTATTTTCTTGAGACATCGTGACTACGCAAACAAGATAACAAGCAAGCAAACAAGCAAACAAGAAAAAGGCAAACGGAAAATATTTTTGTATTTTTGTAAAAACGTTTTAGAAGTGGGGGAGATGAAAACAAGAGGCAAATGGCAAATAAAATAAATGCAAGGAGATGAGAGTTATGCAAAGGTACTTGATAGATGTTGATGATGGTTCCCCGGCAACGGCGCCAGAAATTCTTCCTGCTACTTATAGCTTGCGTTGGTTTTAACCCCGAAGAGGAAGGGATGATGCAGCACAGTAGAGATAATTATTTCCCTCAGTTATGAAACCAAGGTTATCGAACCAGTAGGAGAATCACGCAACACCTCGTTAGCAGCACCTGCACACAAACAACAAATCCTTGCACCCAACGCAAACGAGGGGTTGTCAATCCCTCGGCGGTCAATTGCAAGATTAAATTGTATGTGATAGATAGATAGATTGAAACAAAAATACAAAAAAAAATGGCAGCAATATTTTTAGGGTTTTAGTAATATGATTTAGATAGACCCGGGGGCCATAGTTTTCACTAGAGGCTTCTCTTGAGAAAATAGCATACGGTGGGTAGACAAATTACTGTTGGGCAATTGATAGAAAAGCAAATAATCATGACGATATCCAAGACTATGATCATGTATATAGGCATCATGTCCGAGACAAGTAGACCGACTCCTGCCTGCATCTACTACTATTACTCCACACATCGACCGCTATCCAGCATGCATCTAGTGTATTAAGTCCATGAAGAACGGAGTAACGCCTTAAGAACGATGACATGATGTAGACAAGATAAACTCACATATGAATAAACCCCATCTTTTTACCCTTAATAGCAATGATACATACGTGTCATGTCCCTTTCTGTCACTGGGATTGAGCACCGCAAGATCGAACCCATTACAAAGCACCTCTTCCCATGGCAAGATAAATCAACTCAGTTGGCCAAACCAAATCAATAGATCGGAGAAGAAATACGAGGCTATAATAATCATGCATAAAAGAGTGCAGCAAAGACTCAAATATATTCATGGATAATCTGATCATCAACTCACAATTTATCGGATCCCAACAAACACACCACAAAAAGTGATTACATTGGATAGAACTCCAAGAACATCGAGGAGAACATTGTATTGAAGATCAGAAAGAGATAAGAAGCCATCTAGCTACTAACTATGGACCCGAAGGTCTGTGGTAAACTACTCACGCATCATCGGAAGGGCAGCAAGGTTGATGTAGAGCCCCTCCGTGATCGATTCTCCCTCCGACGGAGTACCGGAGAAGGCCTCCAGATGGGATCTCTCGAGAACAAAAACTTTCGGCGGCGGAAAAAGTATTTCGTGGACTCCCCTGAGGGTTTCTAATTTTTCCTGAATTTATAGTGGTGGAATTAGGTCAAACGGAGCAAAGGGGGGCCCACGAGGCACCAGGGCGCGCCTGCCCTCCCTCCCAGAAGCTCCCTGGTGGCTCGTGGCCACCTCCTGGGTCTTCTGGCCCTCTCCCGAAGCTTCTAGTGTTTATCTTGTTCAGAAAAAAATCTCCAAAAAGTTTCGTGGCATTTGGACTTCGTTTGGTATTGATTTTCTGTAAAACAAAAACAGGGCAGAAAACAGCAACTGACACTGGGCACTAAGTTAATAGGTTAGTCTCCAAAAATGATATATAATTGTTGTAAATGATTATAAAAACATCCAAGATTGATAATATAACAGCATAGAACAATCGAAAATTATAGATACGTTGGAGACGTATCAATGCGGGAGGAAATTTGCGGGTTGCCGTTGGAGATGCCCGGAGAAACATAGGGATATGCTAGTTAGACCTTCTTCAGCCTGTGTACGTACGTGGGTTTATGGGGAAAGTCATGTTCTGCTCCCGAGCTCATTTGAGCTTGGGATGAACAGTAAAATCCAAGAAAAATGAAAAACATTTCAAAAAATTCAGAATTTTTTTTGGTGCAAATATTGACAAAAGTTCTCTGTGCTTGCAAATTTTCATCGAAAAATGACTTTTGTACAAGTCGGGACAAAAAAATCAGTACTCCAAAATGTTTTTGAAAATAACATTTTTGGAGCATCATTTTTGTTTTTTTCTACGACTTCCATGACTGCTATTTTGTGATGAAATTTTGTGAGCACTAAGAACTTCTGTCAATGTTTGTACAAAAAAAAATCAGATTTTTTTTAATTTTTTTGAATATTTTTTGGATTTACTGTTCACCCGAGCTCATTTGAGCTCGAGCTCAAATACACCACGTCCAGTTGATGGGCTGATAATAAGAAAGTTTGACGGGTTATGCTCCTAAGAATCGCCTACGGGTGACACACTAGCGGTCTGGCCCATTTAGCGCAGTAGTCTCTGTCGCGAGTAGCTATTGCTGTACATTCGATCTATCTGATTTTCTTCGTTTTCGTTCTCTCGTTGTTTTTATTTGTTTTTTCACGGGTTTCTTTTTTTCCTCATTTTTTACTTTGGGTTTCTTTGTTTTCTCATTGGCTTCTTGGTTTTTCTTTCTTTTTTCATTATATTTGGTTTTCTATTTTTGTTTCTTTGTTTGTTATCTTCTGTTTTATTTTTATTTTTCTCTTTTTGTTTCTTTCTGGTTTTTTGTACTCATGTCTACTTTTTCCTCGGTATACAATGTATATTTTTAGAGCACACATGAAACATTTTTCTGATACACTTTGGACATTTTTCAAATACATGATGCATATTTAAAAATATATATTTTTTGAACACTTTTTTGAATAGACAGTTACATTTGCCAAATATACGTTGTATATTCTTTTAGTGGCAAGAATTATTTTTTGAAACTACAAGAACATTTGTTTTACATTGTATAAACATTTTTTAAATTCTTACGGCCATTTCTTAAACTCGTGAACATTTTTTTAAATGTACCATACTTCTTTCTGAATGTGCGAAACATTTTTTGAATTACGCGGGTTTTTTTTGTACATGGTATAATTTCTTTAAATGGCACGTACATTTTTTCCAACATGTGGCATTTTTTGAATGTCACAAATGTTTTTCGTACGCATGATTAATATTTTTATATACAGGTTTAACATTTTTTTATTTGCCATAAAGTATTTTTGTAATATTTTGAAATAAAAACAATAGTAAAAATAAATCAAAAATGAAAAAAGAAAATACATGTTTTTTTAGCAAAACAAGCTAGGCTTTATTAATCAATCACAACGTTTACAGGTATAGCAATCAGATCATGAGGAGGTCCTAGCCAAATGTGTCTCCCTTGAGGTAGAGAAAATAAGACAAAAAAAAACACACAGGTGACGTCGGTGTAACATCAGCAAGCGCGGTCACTGGGTCGGCCCAGCAGCGGTTCCTTGCAGGCGACGCTGCTATAGGAACCGCTGCGGGCGGCACATAGCCGCGCCCCTCCTACAGAACACCGTTCTGACGTTTGTGTAACACATGTGGCCTTAGCAAATGAGAAGGAACAAGTAGAGACGGAGGTCAGGTTCGCTCTTCATCTCGTAGTAGGCTAATTTTTTTTAAATAATACATTTTTTATTAAATTTGAAAAATAATACACGGTTTTAAGATATTACACAAATAATACGGCGTCGGCGTACAGGTGGCCGACTGGAACTTGTCGTCCGACCGGTGGCCGACTGGGTCCCGTCGGCCTATCGGAGGCCGACAGCTGGCCACGTGGCGGCCGACGAGTGGCCAGGCCACGTCGCGGCGCTCCCCTTTGGCCCAGCATGTGCTGTCGGTGGCCGGGGCCCAGCCGACACGCCCGTGTCGGCCACCTGCAGGCCGATCGGCTACCTGTAGGCCGACAGGGTGCCAGCCCCGCACCAGCCCACTTTTCTTCCTCCTCCTTCCCTTCTCTTCCTCTTCCTCTGTTCTTTCTTCTGTGTTCTTCGTTTCTTCTCTCTATCACTCGAAAACTCTCATTTGTACACCAAAATCAGCCATTTTTTTGCCGATTTTCCACCGTGGATGCATTGTAGATAGTTGGGGGAGGCAAGGGAGACCTCGATCTAGTGATGGGGTAGCTCGTGCTGGTCGTGGTGAGCATTTTGGTGGAGGTGGTGGTGAGCATATTGGTGGAGGTCGTGGAGGTTGTGTTGGTGGTGGAGGTGGAGCTGGTGGAGGTGAAGCTCCGGCAATGTGGTGGAGGTGAAGCTCCGGCTCCGACTCCTGTGATTGAAGGCCGCCGTTCGTCGTTGCTTCGCACGCTTCAAGGGTATAATTGAACAGACATTTTCTTTGTCGTAGTTGCTCCGGTAGTATTCCGTAATATATGTACTTGTCAAATATTTAGGAGTGTGAATATTTGTAGTTTGTCATGCTGTTTAACAGTTGTCTGTCCATGTTAAATAATTTTATAGGTGAGCCGAGATGTCTGATGTAGTGAAGTTCATATTTTTCTACGGTCCTGGTACTGTCCAAACAAATGAGATTGGGGTTGATCTGAGTGAATTTGAGCACATAGAGGTGCCACTGACCGCCCCTCAAACATGGTCTGTTAGTCAGTTGAAAGAATGGGTGACAACATGTTTAGGGCTGAATACTGAAACGCACACCGTGGGTGTTCATGCATTGTGGACCCGGTCAAGTTCAAACATTTTCTTCTATTTGAGGCCAATAGAGCGGGACTCTCAGTGGGTGCGCTGGTTACAAGGTTGCGAAAGCAGGGGATGCAATCCTTGTGCCTTAGTGCTTCCCGTTGTGAAGGAGGTAATTGCACCTGAAGGCGAGGGTGTTTATGATCCTGGGCAAAGCAGTGATGGGATGATGTTATCTATGTCAAATGCTGGAGATGATGGTTACGAACAAGGGCAGAGTAGTCAGGTAGAAGGAGGAAATGACGATGGTTATTACAGTGGCGAGGCGGACGGTGACGAGGTAGATGGGCACATGCAGAACCAGATGGAAGATGAAGATACAGATGTTGACATTGGTCATGCCGATGATTCCGACGAGTCGGATGAAGAAGAGAACGCAGAGGATGTGCCGAATCCTGCATCATGGAATCATGATTTCTCATCAGCAATGACCGTGAACGATGGGCATGATTCTGCCTGGCAATATCACCAGAACAACATTGTGACGGGTGCTATGTATCCCAACAATGACGCTCGGAAGGACGCAATCATTCAATGGGCAATGTCCACACAAAGGGTTTTAAGAGCTGATGTGTCAAGTCAGAAATACTTGACAATGGTATGCAAGAACGCAAATTGTCCTGCCAGGGTGCATGGCTATCTCCCTAAGTATGGCACAAGTTGGGTGATCAGTGACCTAGTTCATCACACATGTCTTATTCCCTGCATCCCTCAAGATCATGGCAACCTTTCGTCCACGCTTATTGCTCGGTTGTTTTACGGTGAGATAGTGGAGAGCAAAGCGATGGAAGTGAAGGCTATCCAGACAAAAGTCTTCGTCGGGTTCAAGTACAGAATTTCTTATGGTAAGGCTTGGAGGGCTAAGCAAAGGGCGCTTGAGAGCAGATTTGGTTCTTATTTCGATGCATATGACTCTGTTGTCCGGCTCCTCCACACGCTGAAGGACCGGAATCCTGGCACCTATGTCGACATCCAAGACCTCTTCATGCCAGAGTTCCCAACTGTGAGGGTGCTGCATCGACTATTCTTCTCTTTCGGTGTATGCATCGAAGCTTTCAGGCATTGCCGACCGGTGATATGTGTAGATGGCACTTTTCTCACTGGCAAGTACAAGGGTCAGATCCTGACAGCCATTGGTCAAGATGGCCAAAATCAAGTAGTCCCACTCGCATTTGCATTTCTGGAGAGTGAGAACATTGAAAGTTGGACATGGTTCTTCAGGCAATTGAAAATAGCAGCTGTGGAGGATAAGCCCAATGTGTGCATCCTTCATGACAGGCATGTAGGTATACTTAGTGCGATAAAGAAACTGACAAACCCTGGTCCTGAGGAACAAACTCCATGGCAGGACTTGCAAAGCCGTTGGTGCATGCGCCATCTGGGGGCTAATTTCTTCTCGCAGTTCAGAAAAAAGAACCTGATGAATCTGTTCAAAAAACTCTGCAAGCAGAACCAGCTATGGAAGTACAATTTGATACGTGACAGACTTAATGTGTGCACACAGAGACACGTTAGGGACAGGAAAGCTACAAGAGATGCAGTGGTGAGAGCACATGTTGAAGCAGTAGCAGCACAGTTAGCAACAGGAATAGCGGCCGTGGAGGAGGAGCCTGTTGGGCTTTGTGACTTGCCAGGATTTGACCTACCTGGTACTAGGAGAAGGCTCGGGAGGTCGATTAAAACCTTCGAGCAGTGGATAGAGCATGAGCCTCTGGAGAGGTGGTCTTTCCTGCATGACACACATGGAGCAAGGTACGGTGTCATGACTACCAACCTCGCAGAAACATACAACTTTGTCCTCAGAGGAAACCGGGCATTGCCACTTACAGCCATAGTTGAGGGTATTTTCTATGGCACCGTGAAGTATTTCAGAGATAGACGTCAAAAAGCAGAGCAACATAGCTTGAACAACCCAAGCACACGTTACTGTGAAAGGATTATGAAGTACATGGAAGAAAAGATGGAAAAAGCTAGGTCACACACTGTAGTCCCCATTGGTAATCAAGAAAGAAGGTTTGAGGTCCGCTTAGCTAACAACAAATTCGGCTGTGCAAATGAGCTGAGGACGCATGAGGTGAAAATTGGAAATGAAGTCTGGCCAATGTGTGAGTGCACATGCAACAAACCGAAGTTGCTTCACCTACCATGCTCCCATGTACTTGCTGCTTGCGGGCAGCTTGGAATGGACGCAATATCGTTTGTGTCTCCATATTTTCTGAAAGAGTCCGTCCTCAATACCTAGACAGGTGAGTTGCTGGGATTTCGCTCAATGGGTAACTTCAACACCGTTAATCCTGTTGAAAGGCGGTACATTCCAGACCCAGGGAATATGCGTACAAGTAGAGGTAGACGACAATGTCGGCGCATCCGGAATGATATGGATGAATCTGAAGCGGGAGGCCCCACTATGCAATGCATTTTATGCAATGAATTTGGCCATAGGGACACTAATTGTCCCACTTTCGTCACTGCCAGTGGTACTGGGCGTGGACGAGGCAACCGGGGACAAGGAGGAAGAGGAGGAAGAGGAGGAAGAGGGAGAGGAAGAAGCTAGGCTGCGTGGCACTAAGTTCTAAATTTGTATTAAGTGTGGCACTATATTTGAAATTTGTATTAAGTGTGGCACTATGTTTGAAATTTGTATAAAGTGTGGCACTATGTTTGAAATTTGTATTAAGTGTGGCACTATGTTTGAAATTTGTATTAAATGTGGCACTATGTTTGAAATTTGTATGTGCGGGAATGGCGGGAATGTGGTTGCTTAATCCGGACATTGATAGAAAGCATCGTGCTGCCATAGGTTCTGAGCGCAAGCTTGAGGCCCTGGTCACTCGCACTCAAAAGGAAGACTGGAAGATACACGAGGGATGGGTTGAGTGGTACGTGCTTTAGTTATTTCCATCAAGCATGTATATTAATGGTACACACTAACAGAATTGTCCTGACATGCGGGTTGAAATGGGCTGGCCTTTTACCTTTCGCGCGTCTGGTTTAGTCGACGGATACCTCCAAACGCCTCGCCATCGACGCCTCTTTGCTCACATGCTTAGTGGACTGGTGGAGGCCTGAGACCCACACGTTTCACTTCCGCTGGGGAGAGATGGCTCCTACTCTGCAAGATGTGTCCCTTTTGCTGGGACTACCGTTGGCAGGTCATGCCATAGGACCGTTGGAGGCACCGGCTGATTGGCAGCTAGGTATTGCACAACGTTTCGCGGGTATTTATGACCGTGCTCCGGCTCTGACATCGGACAATCACGGACCTAAGTATGAATGGTTGCTCCATTTCCAGGTTAGTTCCCCTGCTGCATATCTTTCAGTTGTCGTGCATCTGGTTTTACAGAAGATACCTTCGCTATGTACTAATGCTTTCTCTTTGCTCAATACAGATCCAGAAGTTCCTGGGGTATCCAAGGGTCCCGTTGAATGCGACACAGATCACTCGCAGCCTGGAGGCATATATACTGTGGCTTCTCGGCAAGGTGATGTTCACAGAGAACCATGTCACCACTATTAGCGCGCTCTACATCCCTATTGCACTGGAGATCGCGAGCGCTGAGATGCCGGATCAGATCACACAAAGGAGTTGGGGTTCGGCTGTCTTAGCGGCTACATACCGAGGTATGTGCAACGCCTGCCAGCTTACGGCACCCACTTCAGCCCTTCTTGGATGCCCTCTATTTCTGCAACTATGGTCGTGGGAGAGGTTCTCCATAGGACGACCGGACGTACGTGTTGACGAGCCTATGGATACCCTGTTCGATGCTGACGGCATCGACATGCCTACTTTCGGTCTGTGTTGGACACGTCGCGGGGTATGTCTCGTGTTATAATTATCTTCTTTGTGTACACTATGGTTGAATCTAACTTTTGTTTTCCACAGAGACTCTATGCTGGTGATCAGACCAGGCGAGCATACACGGCATTAAACGAGCAGTTTGATGCGTACACTGGGGTGATCTGGCAGCCGTACACGCAAGCAGCCATAGATGCAAGATTCCCCGGCGGTATGTATGTGCTATGCACAAGAGGTAACAATTACTGGATGACGAAATCGAAGATCATCTTCGATGTCTTCGTCGAGGAGATGGCCCAGCAGAGGGTTATGAGGCAATTTGGTCTTCAGCAGTTGGAGATACCTCCCCCTACAGAGGCCCCGCTGCAAGGAGACATCCACAGGTATTGTCCAGTTATTCAATATTGCATTGTCTTTCACAATTGTCCATAGTGAAGCACTTAGTTAATTGTTTAACAAACACCAAAATTTTAGGATCACAAGGAAGAGGATTAGCAGGACAGCTACTCAGTGGCTAGTTAGGGTTCCGTCGTACGTTACACAATGGGAGACTGCGAGCACACATCTATGGCACGAGAATGTCGGGTTTGATCTCGATGAATTCAATCTCTATTTGCAGCGGTACATGACCGGAACACGGTTATGCATCGTTCATCACACTCACCCAGATGAGATACCTGCCCCTACTACGTCGGATATGTACCCGAGCTATGATACTTCTGGCTCTAGGCAGTACGCGGTAAGATATATTCTCTTTATGTAATGCATCCAGTTGTTACATACTTTGCCGTGCATACTTAATAATCATCGTGACAATTTCAGGCTGAGTTGACTCGCGGACTTGGCGAGGAGGTGTCCAACCTTCAGCGTTCACTGTCGTCTGCACCTCTAATGGTTCCTCGGCCTCAGATCCAGAACTGGATGACGCGCATTGAGGGGAGGTTGCGATCTGTGTATCGGGCTATCACGTGCACACGCACTTCGGACGTTCTTCACCAGCAGCCCCTACAACGCCCCCCGCGTCACTCCACGCACCAGCAGCAGCCGCGTCACTCGACTGGTCAGCTAGAACCCACACATCACCGACATGACCCGCGTCCACGTCTAGCAGAGCAGTGGACGGCCAGGCCATCACGTCCTGACCAGGCTGGTAGTTCGGCGTGGCAGCACCAGCAGGATCCCACGGCAGGCTACGTGTTTCGGCCAGGACCACACCAGCAGGGTCCCACGCCGGGCTTCGTGATGCAACCCCCTCCTACAGGTATGTTTCTTCATATTAATTCTTTTCAATATCGATTGGGACTATGTATTTCGTCATTACTTATGTTCCTCCCTCCCGCAGTAGCCTACGGATATATGGCGTCGGCGTACGGACATGACGCGTCTATGTCCGGATCCGGGTGGGATAGTGACCATGAAGATGGGCATAACACACAGGATTACTTGTCGCGGCACAACGAGAGGATGGACATGTATTCGACTCCTGCACCACCTCCCACACAGGAAACACAGTATGACCAGGACGGGTCCGAGCTTCCTCCCCGTAACGTTGGGGCACCCCACAGGTATATGTGGTCGACACCGCCTCCACCACCTCCATGACGTTGCGGACGACGTGGCTGATGCTTGTGTGGCACTATATCTATATATGTATGCGAGAGACATATATCTATCTATGTATGCGAGAGACATATTCTACCTATGTATGTGTGTGACTTATATCTAGCTGTGTATGTGACAGACATATTTCTACCTATGTATGCGAGAGACATATTCTACCTATGTATGCGAGAGACATATTTCTATTCATTCGCATTGTTAATCGAGTTACATTTCCGGAGAGACTGCTATAGATAATTAAGATACAAGTACATCTGAATTAAACGGTACGACTGAGCTTAAATAATACAGCATACAAACTACATGAAGACATCATCGTCATCCTCCGTCGATGCAGCACCCTTGCCCTTCGACGATGAGGTACTCTTGCCCTTCGACGATGCGGGTGTCTTGGCCTTGGTGCTCGGCATGAAGATATCGTCTTCGTCCTCGCTGTCTTGGGTCCATAAATAAGTATGTTCTGCTGCAGCCTTTAGGAATGCTTCACTCTTATGTTGTTGCTTCTTCCACCTTCCATGCAACCTGAGAAGTTCTTTTCGTATCTCCTCAAAGGTCCTTGCAGGCCACCCGCACCTACTTAATGCGTGAGCCAACTCATTCAGTAAGGTGTCACTACTGAGGAGTTCATCCCATGGAACTATCCTATTTTCTATCTTCAAATTGCTGGCTAACCTCAGAAGACATTTCGACATACTATGGTGGAAACTACGATCGAAAGGATAATCGGACATCTTGACGAGACTACACTACACTGCTTACCAACCTTTGTGTGGAGGGGGTTTTATAGGTTGAGAAGAGAAAGATGGCGGGATAGGGTTGGCGGGAAAGAAGATGGCGGGAAAGGGTTGGCGGGAAAGAAGTTGGCGGGAAAGGAAGGGTTGGCGGGAAAGAGGATGGCGGGAAAGGGTTGGTGGGAAGGATAATGCCGGGAACATATTATGGAAAAGTGTTGCGGAAAATTAGGCCAGGCTCGAGCGAGGGTGGTGGGATAAAATTATGGTCCGAAATATGGTTCTATTAGGTGATAAATTTGGTACCATGCAGCTGTCGTCCTAGTCTAAGTCGATTGGAACTAATTGGCTACGGATAAGATGATTAGTTCCAATCGACTTATGCGAGGCCGACTAGAGGGTAATCGTCTTACCCGAGGCCGACTAGAGGCAATGCTTCAGCCAACTGGTCGGTTGGCCTGGGGTAAGCCGACTGGACCCTAATCGGCTACGCCGTGGCCGACTGGCTCCAGTCGGCTTACCCCAAGCCGACGCCATATTATTTGTGTAATATCTCAAAACCGTGTATTATTTTTCAAATTAAATAAAAAATGTATTATTTAAAAAAAATTGGCTCGTAGTAGAAGGTCAACGGACATCCAACGGATTTGGCGCTTTGCACACAACAACACGGCATGCCGGTGGCAAGCGCTTCAGATCATTACCGGCCGCCGGTGCTGGGTCTCTCATTGTGCCTGCGGCCTGCGCGAAGACGACAGTGGGGCTGCTCCCCTTTACGCGACACATTGATACCAAGGTGCCATAACAAATGCACGTGCGCCCTTTTGCTACTACTACTACTCCGCGACTTCATTTCTCGAGTGCTCTCACGGCCACGGTGAAGCAATGGTTTGGTAAGGCCATCTCCCGCAAATTTGCTCCGGCATCCGTTCGCGGACATAGACGCCGGAGCCGGCCATCCAACGCTGCCCGCATATAGTTCAAATACTTTTTCAACAAACCAGATGAAATTCATGCAAACACAGCGGATTTCATACCAACCAGATGAAAACATTTACATTTTGGACGTATTTTAACTAAAAAAAGGTAAAACTATGTGCACGTCCGGCCGCGCGGAGCTCCATTCTCATGACATGGATACACTACACTAGTCTACGGCCGGCCGCGTGGAGAGATAAGTGCAAGCCCACTGATGAAGTGCATTGCGGCTATTCGAGTCTTGACATATGGGTGCTCGGCCGATGCAATTGACGACTATGTCCGCATCGGTAAAGACACAATCTTGGAGGTCGTTCGAAGGTCCACTAAAGCAGTGATTGTTGTTTTTGCCCGGATTACTTGAGAGCACCCACAAAGAAAGATATCCAGAGGCTGATGAAAGAGAGTGAAGCAAGAGGATGGCCAGGGATGCTTGGATCACTTGACTGTATGCACTGGAGAAGGAAGAATTGTCCTGCAGGGTGGAAGGGTCAGTACAAAGGCCACACCAACAATCCAACGATCATTCTTGAGGCAGTTGCAACGAAGGATCTTTGGATATGTCATTCATTCTTTGGTTTGCCTGGCTCTCACAGTGACTTGAATGTGCTGTCGAGATCACCATCAATGGGCACCACTTCTCGGTGTGTTACTACCTTGCGGATGGCATCTATCCACGATGGGCCACCTTGGTGAAAACAATTCCGCGTCCGAAAGGTAACAAAAATATTCACTTTGCCTAATGTCAAGAAGCTGCTAGGAAAGATGTGGAGAGAGCCTTCGGTGTGCTACAGAAGCGCTTTGCAATTGTTCATGGCCCTGCCGAGTACTGGAGCTCCAAGGTTCTATGGCGGATCATGACTTGTTGCATCATATTGCATAAGATGATCATTGAAGACGAGAGGGATATGCCTGAGAACTTTCGGTACATCACGAACGGGACTCCGGTTGAATCAGAGTATGATCCGAACAGGATCCTGGCATTCCTTGAAGAGCATCGCAAGATCGAGAACCGATAAGTTCATGCTCAGTTCCAAGAAGATCTTATTGAGCATCACTGGCAACGTCATAGCGAGCCCTAGTTGTTCTATCACATGCTATTTGCTACATTTGAACCATTCGGCGTGTTTAAATTTGAATAATTCGGTTTTTAAACTTTGAATTTCGGTTTGTAAACTATATTCGTGATTTGCTTGAACATTCAAATTTATGTTTAGTTTCTATATGTGTGCTAATATATAGTTGCAATGTATACTAGAATTGCAAAGTTTAGAAAAAACAAACATTTACTCCGTTAAATATAGGGGATCGATTAGGTCCGGCCAAATTTTAATGAAGTAAATATACTTTATTAAGGGTTTACTCCACCATATTCTACTCTATTTATAGGGATCGGTTAGAAATGGCGTAGGCATGTTGCATTGCCGCTGTTGCCCAAGTGACAGCATTATCTGCTAGACAAAGTGTCACGTGATGGACCAGTCGCTCAGCGAGCCCAGTACGCGCGGTTCAAAATAAAGCGCAGGCGTGGGCCCGGCCCGGCCCTTCCCATCAAACCAAAGCTGACGTACCGTCACATGCGCGCCAGAGACAATTAACACTCGTCGCCAGGTGCATGCCATTGCTGCAACGCTGTCCTCGGATTAAAAACAACTCGCCTCACAACCGTAAAAAACGAGTACACGACCAACCTGCCCCATGACAAGGCGAGCAGAGCAGGTACTGCGTTCACCATTGTTTAGGATGTGTTTGTTTGGACTCTTTTCAGTGGCTTCTATGGCTTCTACTGCCTAGAAACTGGAGCCCCAAACAAAGGGCCATTTTTTGTGCCGGCTCCCCCCAGCCCAAACTCGGAGCGCTCCAAAAAAACAAGGGCATTCTGATCATTTCAGCATGTTTCAGCAACAGCCGCAGCTGCTTCAGCACAACCATCAAACGACTGCACTTCAGCTTCAACTTTTCAGCTACAACTAGCAGCTACAGCTGCTCCTTCCGGTCGCAGCCCTTGCAGTTGCAGCCAAAGAAGCTGGAGCCCAAACAAACGAGAAAAGGGATTCTCCCGTGCATGCATCTGCCGTTGGCTCAGTTGGAGATCCGAGAGCATGCAAACTAGCCTTCCCCGTATACAAGTACGGAGTAGTATTTACCATTCCTGCACTAATGAAGCAGTGTATTATGGCAGACCATCACTCACTTTATGTCATGCTGCCATGCAAAGGACGCATGCATGCATCATCTTTCTCTCTTTTCCTGCTCATAGTACAACTATGGCATGTGCATGTCTCTCACAAATCCATAGACTTTATTTCATCTTAGACAATTTAGATCACTCATATCTTTTAAACTATAAACTCGTTTTTGATTTTTTTTAAATATATTTTGTCTCCTTGCGTTAAGACCTTTAGAACAAGATCATTCTTGAATACATTCCAAACACGTTTAAATTTCAACATTTCACATTTCATATGTGAAACAAACCTATTTCACTAGAAAAATGTAAAAAAAAATCCTATTTCAATTGAAAGATGTGAAACCAACCTATTTCACTATAAACCTATTTCACCCAATATAAAACTGAGTGAAATATGTTATATGAAATGAGTGAAATCTGTTTTAAAATGAGTGAAATGTGTTATTATGAAATGAGTGAAATATGTTATTATGAAATGAGTGAAATTTGCTATTATAAAATCTTTTTTGAAATGAGTGGAGTATGTATTATGAAACATTTTTTTAGAAATGAGTGAAATATCTTATATGAAATGAGTAAATTTTGTTTTGAAATGTGTGAAAAATCTGTTTTAAATGAGTGAGAAATGTTATTATGAAATGAGTGAAATATGTTATTATAAAATCTTTTTTGAAATAAGGTGAATATGTTATTTAAAAACCTTTTTTAAATGAGTGAAATATCTTACATGGAATTAGCGAAATCTGTTTTGAAATGTGTGAAATCTGTTCTAAAATGACTGAAATATGTTATTATGAAATGAGTGGAATAGGTACAAAATATATTTAAGATTGCTCTTGTTTCAAAGATCTCGCCGTCGGGAATCCAAATATATAAAAATATTTAAAATAGAGTTTTTATTAAAAATATATCAATGACTTAATATCTCTCAAGGAAATAAAATGCTAGGTTTTCTATGGGATAGTGGATGGGTAGAACATGACTAACGTAGCACTATTCCCCTGCTAATGCTGGCACACAACTCTGCAGCGTATCAAGTTAGATGGGTATTATACAGAACAATGCTAAGGCTGGTGATAACGCGGGCGGGAGCGGGGGCGGTACCGCCCGCGCTGGGGCGAGAGGCGGGCGGGAGCGGGGCGAGAGGCAGCGGCCGGGCGACGGATCCCTCGCCGGGCGGGAGCGCCCGCTATCGGCCCGCTCTCGCCCGCGTTGGCGGCGGTAGGCAGGCGGTAGTGGGGCGGGAGGAGGGGCGGCGCGCTGGCGTGGCGGGCGGTAGTCGCGGCGGCAACGGCTAGCTGACGTGGCGCGCTGTGATTCGTCCACGTCGGCTAGAATGTATTATTTTTTTAATTATGTAATTTTTTTATTTATTATGCAATTTTATTAATTATTTGTAATCAGTAAATTTTTTAGTTGAATAAAATTATTTTCTTGCATTATTTTGAATGTCTAAAGAAATGCGAGTGAAATAACTAAATCTGAGGAGAGAGAAGCTGACGTGACTATAGCCTGCCACTACAGCCCGTGCACTGGCACCGTGAGGTGAGAGTGGGGTGAGAGTGGGGGTAAAAGCTGACGTGGCGAGGCGGTAGTGGGGCGGTGCATTATCACCAGCCTAAGAAGAAGCATTACAATATTTTATGCTACATTTTGACCGGGCATCTCAGCGCCGGAATGAGCGGCTGGACCATGCACGGGAGGTCCCGTGCACGGTAGATTTTCCACTTTGCCAAACAAACACGCGCTTACTCGCAGCGCTAGCTAGCAAGCTCGTCACCCCCTCCCCCTCCGTGCACCCGCTCTCCCTGCAGCCAGCCGCCGCTGCTTCTGGGCATTGTAGCGAAGCAGATCCCTGAACCAGCGAATGCAGAAGCTCCAGCTCGCCAGCCCGACCGCGGTGTCCCTTCCGGCGCTCTGCCTCTTCGTCCTCTTCCTCCTCGCCGCGCGCCAGCAACGTTCCTTCGTCGACACTTACAGGTCTGGGTTCGGCTCCATTTCCTCGTCGGGGTCGCCTCGGCTCGAGCCCGGGAGTCCTGCTGTCGCCCGGGTGCCCAAGGGATGCGACATTTTCCGGGGCGAGTGGGTGCCGGACGAGGACGGCGAGCCGTACTACACGAACCGGACCTGCCCGCTGATCCAGGAGCACCAGAACTGCATGAAGTACGGCTACGGCCGCCCCGACCTCGGGTTCCTTAGGTGGCGCTGGCGGCCGGCGCAGTGCGAGCTCCCGCGGTTCGACGTGGCGGCCTTCTTCCACGCCGTCAGGGGCCGCTCCATGGCCTTCGTCGGGGACTCGCTCGCCAGGAACCACATGCAGTCCCTCATGTGCCTCTTGTCCAAGGTAATCATAATCAGTTTAGTTCGCTGATATTCTCAATTTCAATCCACTGATTATTGCCAAAATTTACTGATCTACAGAATGTATGATCTACATTTCGATGATTAGAGAGAGGGACTTGATTTTGATTCAAATTTTTTATTTGCAGCTGGAGTACCCCAAAGACATTTCCACGACGAAAAACCAAGAATTCAGGACATTGTACTACGAGTCTTACAACTTCACCATCTCCACCTTCTGGTCGCCGTTCCTCGTCAAGGCGAACCAGTCCGACGCCGACTACGGCAGCCGCCGGCTGTGGAACCTCTACCTCGACGAGCCGGACGACACCTGGCTGCCCGGCGTGGCGGGCGCGGACTACCTCGTCCTCTCGGCGGCGGACTGGTTCACGCGGCCGTCCCTGTTCTACGAGTCCGGCCGCCTCGTCGCCTGCCACTACTGCCTCATCCCGGGCGTGCCCGACCACACGCTGCGGCACTCGCAGCGCGTGGCGCTCCGCACGGTGCTGCGGGCGGTCACGAGCCACCCGGGCTTCAACGGGACGGCGATCGTGCGGACGGTGTCGCCGACGCACTTCGAGGGCGGGGAGTGGAACAAGGGCGGCGACTGCCGGCGGACGCGGCCGTACGCGGCGAACGAGACGCGCATGGCCGGGCTGAGCCTCGACTTCCACACGGCGCAGGTGGAGGAGTTCGCGCAGGCGGAGGAGGCGGCCAGGAGGAGAGGAGGGGGCGGCGCGAGGCTGGTGCTGATGGACACCACGGCGGCGATGCTGCTCCGGCCGGACGGGCACCCGAGCCGGTACGGGCACTGGGCGCACGAGAACGTGACCCTGTACAAGGACTGCGTGCACTGGTGCCTGCCCGGCCCGATCGATGCGTGGAACGAGATGCTGCTCCAGATGGTACTGCCCTGATGTACCGTGGCTGGCATGTGTCCAATGGAGCAATGCTAGGTTCACGGGGGACAGGAACGTTTGGTTTCTGGGTACATATGTACCCTATATGGAAAAAAAAATTAGTAATTCAACGAAAAGTCAAAAATTTCTGAAAATATTTTTGAAAAAAAACTTGACCTTCCATTGTACTAGTGAGAAAAGTTCCAAAAAAAGAAAATTCCTCTTTGGCTTCTTTTCAAAAAAGACAAATTTTCAGTCAAAATAGCATGAATAGCGACATATAATAGCAAATAAAATTTGTCTTTTTCGCTGTGAAGTCAACGTTGTTGTTTTTTGTGTGGAAATTTATATACTAGTGCGCAAGTAAGTCAAGTTTATTCTAAAAATAGTTTCTTAACTATTTTGACTTTTTGTTTAATTATTAAAAAAAAAATCCCCATATAGGGTACATTTGTACCCAGGAACCATTGGGTATTTCCCGGTTCACGGGGGATTTTTTCACGGGATCAACGGACTGGCTAACGTGGGGGCTTGGGATTGGAAGTTGGGGATGAGGCGGGCCCCACCCCACTGAAAATCGGGGGGAGAGGTTGGTTAGTTGAAAAGATTAAGTAAAAGCTCCGTAATCGTTCGTGCGTGTAGGTTTATCTGTGTCCAACGTCGTTGGCCGTTTTCTGGTTTCAGCTGTGTCCTTCTCAACTACTGGTTGTTACGGAAATTCCATGTGGAAATAGATGACAGAGAATTTGTCATTTGTTCTTTTTCCTTTTTTAGAAAAAGAAGGTTTTTTTACTCACTCACTAGATAATTGTTCATTAGTAACCCGGACATAAATATTCTTCTAGTAGTTTATTAATCCAAAATTACCTGCTCATATTAATTTTATCGGGAATGGTAAATCTCAGGTACCTTAGATATAATTTGGTTTCGTTCACGTTGTCAACCATTGGATTAAAAGCGCTGTGATTCATGCGAGATGAGAAACCTGGCTAAAGAGGGCCTTTTTTCTTCGAAAATCATAAAAAAACTGACATCAGATTTTTATGATCCTGGCGCAAACGGGTTGATTATCATCTGATCTCGTAGCACAGCAAGGCTAGTTGCCACGTAGTTTCCAGAAGATTGTTCCAACTTTCAATCGCGTGAACGTGCCAACGGCTTCCCTCGCCTTATCCTCTCAATCTCCCCCACTAGCCCACTCACTAAGGGGTTGTTCGGTTCTAGGCCTAGCAATGCCACACTTTGCCACATAATGTTGCCAAACTTGTCTAAGGTTAGTTCTTCAAAATGAGAGCCACAAGTTGGCAAGCCTAAGAGAATCTTGCACACTTTTTGAGTGTATGTGATGTGGGACCCTAGTGTGGCTTGCCTAAGGTGTGGCTTGAACCAAACACCCACCTAAGTTGGTCAAACTTGCATAACCTTAGGTGTGGCAACCTTAGGCAAACTTTAGTCTCAAACCAAACATCCCCTAAATCCTCTGCGTCACCCGACTTGGACGCCGCTCTGTCCTGGCCTGGCGGCCGCCGCCGCCGGTGAGTCTCCGCTAGCCCCGCTTCCTGCTTCCCTTCTCCTTGGCTTCCTCGCGCCATCCCAGCCTCATGCCATGTGTCGTTGGCCATGCAACCCGTCGCACCGGCGCAACAAACTTTCGCTGCCGCCCTCTAATCCTCCACTCGAATCCCGCCTCCCCCACCTCAAGCGTAGCACCGGCGAGCCCGAGCACGAGCTCCAGCTGCTTTCTTACTGGCGAAGATCTCCTGCTTCACCACCAGTCCCACGGGTGCACAATCCCGCCAGAAGTCCTGGAGCTCCGGTCGGCTCACCTTGCAATCAGACATGCCTTCGTCAATTTTAATAAGGAGTCGTAGGAGCGGGAAGTGTTAAGAAAACAGGTAACGGATGACATGCGGAAAAGGTTGAACCAAAGACGTTCTAAACTTTGTATCAGACCGGGAGATCTAAAACAGGGTGCACTCTGCACGAACACATGCATGCACGGGTCGGCTTGATTTGAGAACAAGGCCAATAATAGAGCCGACTGCTAGCTGTATCTTTGTGCCACATCACCTATAATCAATCTAAAATCTCACTTATATAATAGTTGCTGGCTGTGCGTAGTATTACCTCCATTCCAAAAAGCTTGTCTTAGATTTATCTAGATACGGATGTATCTAACGCATCTAGATACATCTGTATCTAGATAAGTCAACAATATTTTTGGGATGGAGGGACTATGTAATTAATGCCTGACCCATATTTTCTCAGAAAGTGTGTTGGAGTTCAAATTGTAGCTGGCTATAAGTTTACAGCCAACCCCCCCCCCCCCCTCTCTCTCTCTATTCTCCTCTCTCCTCCGCATCATCACAATCTGAGGTGGTAACCCTTGTAGCCTACTTATGTCACTCCATTATACTTGCTCTAAGTGTCCGGCCCAAGTTATGGCATTTTCAAGATTGTAAGTTGACATGACATGGCCGACAGAAGGCTACCTGGGACTCCAACTAGCAGCCAAGGTGCACCCTAGTAGAAATTAAAACAATGTTAAATAAAAAAAACATGCATCATCTCTCATCTCCCCCCCCCCAAACAAATCAATGGACTTTATCATCTTAACCAATTAAACCCATTCATATCTTTTGAAACATTTTATATATTTGGACTCCTAACACCAAGATCTCACTAAATACACAAACGAACAGTACAGGCGGGTTTGGCACATGGAACGAAAGCAGATTTCAATTCCGCCTCGAAGGCATCACCTCTAATACTCATGTTAGCGCAGGCGGTTTTACTCGGGATAGCTCAGGCGGTTTGATTTACAGAGCCGCCTCTACTACAATACTACTCAATGCCCACAGGCGGCTAAAATTCCAGAACCGCTTCTAGCCACTATGACCCGAGTGAAAAAAGCTAAGAGTCGAATACGCCTCCAATACGGTTTCTGTTTTTAAACCCAAGAACTTCTATTAATTAGGAAAACATTACTGTCATCTTGAATACATGGGAGTACAACATCTACTCACTACTCTAATCACCACTTCTATAGGCCCGCTGGTTCTCTAGATATTGATGCCTCCATTATGATTCTCGGATACTCCTCCGGTACTTCTCAAATACTTTTATCAAGTGCATTAGGTGAACGGCCTGCACACAATAAATAAAAACATACTGGTTCTTTCAGAAATAAAATATATCCTTGTATTAACATCACAATCTAGATATCTGTAAACAATATAATTAGAACAGAGGGGACAAGATGAGGGAGAGAGATTTTTTTGAGAGAAAATAAGGGAGAGAGATGGAGAGGGGTTGGGGAGTGGGTTAGTTAGAATGGGCTATGGCCAATGTGACATAAGTTGGGCCGCGAGAAGCGGATTCGGATTTCAAAACCGCCTCCACAGATTCCTAGAAGCGGATTCGTCTATTTTCAACAAGAATATTATTGGAGGCGGTTGTAGTCTGTTTGGCCAAAACTGCCTCCATGGGTCGCCAGTAATGCCTGTTTTTCTACTAGTGCCTTTGGAACAAGGCCAATCTTGGATACATCTCAAACACGTTTAACTTTCAACGTTTCAATCCATTTTAGTTTGTGAAACTGCTTATTTAAAATCGCTTCGTTGAAATAAGTGAACTCAATTAAATAAAATGAGTGAAATAAGTTTCTTAAAATGAGTGAAATCAGTTTCTTAAAATGAGTGAAATATGCCTCTCGAAAGGGTCAAAATATGTTGTTCGAAAGAATTGAAATCAGTTTGTTATAAATGAGTGAAATTAGTTACTAGAAACAATTGAAATCATTTTCTGAAATTCATTGTTTCAGTGTGTGAAACTGATTATTTCAAAAATATGAAACTTATAGTTTTCAAAAGATATATAGATTCAGTGCTTTAAAAAAACAATATGAAATTTGTTTTTTTAATGAGTGAAATCAGTTTTCCAGTCATTTAAGTAACTAATTTCACTCATTTCAAAAAACTTTTTCACTCGTTTTATTGAAATCGGTTTCTTGAAATAAGTGAACTCAGTTAATTGAAATGGGTGAAATCAGTTTCTTAAAATGAGTAAAATCTGTCCGGCGAAAGGGTTGATATATGTTGTTCGAAGGAATTGAAATCATTTTTTAAAGAGTGTTTTTTTTTTAAATATTGAAATTAGTTACCGAAAAAAATGAAATCATTTTTTGAAACTGATTTTTTCAGTATGTGAAACTGATAGTTTTCAAAATAGTAGATTCATTGCTTTTAAACAATATATGTGAAATCTATTTTTCCAAATGAGTGCAGTTTTTGAAATGAGTGCAATTATGTTTTGAACTGAGTAAAATCAGTGGTTTGAAAATAAGTGAAATAAGAGACAGATTTTAGAGAATTTTTTTGGTTAGAAATGGGCGGAACCTATTTTTTGAAATGAGTGAAATTAGAGTTTTCAATATATTCTATACTCCTTATTCTTTATAAATCAGTGAAACTGGTTTTTTTAATTGGAGAAATCCTTTTTAATTGAGTGAAATCTGTTCTTAGAAATTAGTGAAATTATGTGTTTGAAATGAGTGAAATCTTTTTTATATGAGTGAAATCCGTTTTTTAAAAACTCCTTTAAATTATATTCAAGATCGGTCTTGTTTTAAAGATCTCATTGCCATAAATTCAAATGTGTAAAGAAATTCAGAAACATAAATTTGGTTCAAAACTTATGAGTCGTTTAAAATATCATAAGAGAAATAAAATTCAAGTTGAAGAGGGAGAATCTTATCTTACCTGACAAAAGGCTGCTATGATGAACCCATGTCAGTGTGTATTGCAATGTATACCGGCAACAAATTTTTTGACACATTTATACCTCATGTCAGCGCACGAATCTTGAGGCAAAGACCACCGGCCATAGATCTATACCGTTATCGGTAAAATTTCTATTTCAGGTTGTTTTTAGGGCATGAACTATGGTGGTATCACCTAGTGCTGCCCCAAGACCTCCACATCATCACAATAAAAATGAGACTATCGTTCAGTTTTCATTCAATCTAAACGGTAGCCTTGTGACATGAGCTAGCCTCTTCTCACTTCTCATCTTTTTCTCCCCATAGCACATGGACTTTACCTTTTCTTCTTCTCCCTCTCTCTCTCTCTCTCTCTCTCTCTCTCTCTCTCTCTCTCTCTCTCTCTCTCTCTCTCTCTCTCTCTCTCTCTCTCTCTCTCTCTCTCTCCCCAAGAGCAGCATGCACTACCACATTTGTCCATGAACCACACTCTCTCTCTCCCTCAAGCTGCTACCTCCTCTGTAAGCTGCAGCTGAGCTCTGCAAGCTAACGTCTTTTTCGCCTCTCTCCTCCACGGCAGCTCGCCTCTGACGTGGACATGCGAGGTAGCTGTCCAGCGTGGGACGTTGGCCATGCCATTAGGGCATCTCCAATGTTGATCCGCAAATTCTCTACCGCATCCATCCGCGGACAAGGGGGGGGAGGGCAGTCCGCGGACACGGATGCGGGAGGCGACCAATTGTTGTAGGTAGCGAACCACCTCAAAGTTATCTTTCCGATCAATCTATTGAGCCATCCCTATATGTGTCACAAAACAGCCCTAGAGTTCATACTAAAATAACACCAAATAATTTCAAATTCATAATATTCAATCCAACACAAAGAACTTCAAAGAGTACCCCAAAGTTTCTATCGGAGAAAGCTGGATGAAAACGTGTATCAATCTCTATGCCTAGATTACCCCAATGTCACCACGAAAATCCGCAAGTTGATTACCAAAACATATATCAAGTCACTCAATAGAATACCCCATTGTCACCACGGGTATCCACATGCAAGACATACATCAAGTGATCTCAAATCCAAAATATTCAATCCGATAATAATGAAACCTCAAAGGGAAAGACTCAATTCATCACAACAAGATAGAGAGGGAAGAATACCATATGATCCAACAATATTAACAAAGCTCGTGGTACATCAAGATCGTGCCAAATCAAGAACACGAGAGAGAGAGAGAGAGAGAGAGAGAGAGAGACCAAACACATAGCTACTGGTACATACACTTAGCCCCGAGGGTGAACTACTGCCTCCTTGTCATGGAGACCGCCGGGATGATGAAGATGGCCTCCGGTGATGATTTCCCCCTCCGGCAAGGTGCCAAAGAAGGCCTCCAGATGAGATCGCTTCGGAACAGAGGATTGCGGCGGCGGCGTGGAAGTTGTAGGTTTCTTTCTGGGGGTTTCCCTATTTGTAAGATTTTTGGCGTTGGTTTCACGTCAGGGGGAGTCCCGAGAGACCCACGAGCTCAGCGCACATCCCCTAGGGGGGCGCCTCCTGAGCTCGTGGCTCCCCTGGATTTCGTCTGATCCACCTCCCAGACTTCGGGGGTCCCTTCTTGTCCATAAAAAATCACCGTAAAAATTCGTGGCAATTGGACTTCGTTTGGTATGGATTTTCCGCGAAACAAAAAATAGCCAAAAAAAATAGGAACTGGCACTGGGCACTAGGTCAATAGGTTAGTCCATGAAAATCATATAAAAGTGCACCAAAACCATATAAAATTGTTGTACACATGGCATGAATACTTCGTAAATTATAGATACGTTGGAGACATATCAGGCGGCTCGGGCTAACCCTAGCCGCCGCCCCGACCCTCCCTCCCTCCCTGCTTTCCCGCCGCCGCCAGAGGAGGCCTGCGAACGACGGACGACGGGCTCTCCTCCTCTCTCCGCGAGGGGGGCTCTGGCCGAGACGCGACGGCGACCCTGGGCGCCCGGCGTGGCGTAGTGGGCACGATTGGGCGGCAGCCCGATGGGATTCCGGCGGCAGCTGAGCCACCACGACTGCGGGGGCAGTGTGGGGCCGGCCATGGCGGCTGGCGGCGGTGGATCTGGGGGGTTCCCACCCCAGATTGGTTCTCCTCCGTCATCACGCGGACGTCTGGGGTGGCGACCCTGGGCTTGGCGGTGGTGGGCATCTCCTTCGTCGGAGGTGGCTGGCCTGAAGGCTGGGTGGTCGGATCTCGTGATCCAGCCTTCCAACACGCTGATCCAGACAACACCGAGTCCTGGACACAGAAGCAGCAGGAAAGAAAGACCCCAGCAAACACTTCCATGACAAAACCAAAGTGCCAAAAGCTTCAACAGAGGCCGTGCTGCAGTAACAACTGGACACAAAACTTTGTCGATGGCCAAATTGCACACGACTACTTAAGTATGCCTTGCAAAAAGAAAACATCTCTACATAGAGAGCAGGAGCAACCAGGTGCTATAAGAGCTGCTACTTCATTCATACTCCCTCCGCCCCATAATATAAGAGCGTTTTTGACACTTGTAGTGTAAAAAACGCTCTTATATAATGGGGGGGGGGGGGAGGGAGTAGTAGTTAGGACTTAGGACCACGATGCCTACTCAACACCAAAGAACTATAAACCTATGGAAGGGCATATCTAAATTAAGCAATTAACCATTTCAACAGTTAAAATGCCACAACTTCCCAGGAAGGATTCGTTTTAAATCGCGACCATGCAATTCGTGCTTCTAAAAGCGCGAAGTGAAAGTAAATGCGGTGGAACAGTTGAGCGGTTCTATAGTTACTCCCTCCCTTCCGGTTTATAGGGCTCAATTAAAAAATCTCACCAACCAAGGTAGTTATTGAGTGGTGGTATAATTTTTGTAGTTTACAAAAGTACTCAATTAATGCACTCAATTTTCTCAAAAAATTGTGTTTACCAATGCATTAATTGCAATGCATGCATGTGTGACCAATAAATGACCAAAAAAATTACATGCATTGGTGAGTTTTCTCTTAATGCTTGCATGCAACGATTTAATGCACCTTAAAATCTGAACATATAATGGGGAGCAATAAAATTGAGACTTATAAAACGAGAAGACTAAAATTTTGAGATAAGCCCTATAAACTGGAAAAGAGGGAGTACTGCTCCATTGTTCAGAACATTAACATGATGTTCAAGACAGAATAACAAACACGAAATGATGATAGTGGAAGTGCTATCTCAGCCGTGCAAAGTGATCGGTTCTATTAGTAGTACAAACTACTCCATCCGTTTTTAAACATAAGCCTTTTTAGAGATTTCAATACTGACTACATATAGATGTATATAGACATATTTTAGTGTAGATTCACTCATTTTGCTCTGTATGTAGTTCATATTGGAATAACCAAAATGTCTTATATTTAGGAACGAGGGAGTACTAATTAGAGCAAAGTAACATAACGACATGGATCAATGAAACAAAGTGCCTGCTAATTTTTAATAATAGCCGTACTGAAGTAGCAATTGGACACAAACAGAGGTATTACTGCCGCGGCGGTGACAATCAGACACAAAACCATGCTATACGTTACATTTGCGTGGAAGTTATTCATAGGTGCGAGTCTTCCTACCCTAGCCGCCCCCACGAGCCAGGCGACTAGGGAGGCGATCTCCTTTCACCGATCTCCACCGGCCGGGGCGCTGGCCCCCTCTCCCTCCGGCTGCTCCGGCGGCAGGAGGGAGGGGGGCCCCCGTTCCTCCGCTCTGTAGTTAGGGTTTGGATTTTGTAGGTCGTGGTGCGTCGTTGGGGTGGTGGGAGCGGCGCCCGGACGAATAAATCTGCCTCAGCCCCACTCCCACACCGGCGATGTCCTTCATGGCGGCGTCTCGGAGTTGATAGCATCGTGTGTCTGCCGATCCTTCAGATCGGCGGCGTTAGGGTTCATGGATGGTGTTGGCGAGGCGGCGGTGGCGACTCCATCAGGTGTGTCTCTCCTTCTGCTCTGTCCCCGTTGCTGTGGCGTTGTCTCCGACGTCATGGTGGAGCAGGGAGGTTTGGTCGTTCAGGAGTACGCGCAGACGGTTGTCTACGCAAGTGACAGCTGGAAGATGGAGCATCTTGTGCTGGGTGGTTGGAGGCTGACAGTTCTGGTTTCCTCCTCCGACGTCGTCGTCACGCGGGGGTGTCAGTTCTGAAGTTCGATGGCGTGTCCAGGGACATGTTGCCCCGGTCTGATTCTTTCAACGGTAATGGTTTTGCTTCTGGCAAACTACTTTGGAGGTCCGTAAAGCTGCAGATCAGCAATGGAGCCACGTCGAGCTTGGGTAAAGAGGTGATCTGTATTCTTCCCCTTTGGTGGCCGCTTCGGTGGTGTCGAAGGAAAGGGTCAGACGCTGGTATTTTGTATAGGATTTTCCTATCTTTTCAGTCATGTAAGGTCGGTGCTTACGTGCCTTGTAACTTGATCTTTATTCTATAAATGAGACACGTATTACCATGCAAAAAAAAGACACAAAACCATGCTGGGCACCGCCGGGACCCGAAAGAAGAGAGGCACCACCAGCACCCGCACCTCGCCGCCAACCGCCGCCACCAAGCCGCAGTGACTTACCCGCCGACCGATGCAGCCACCCCGCGACGGCCGAACTAGACCAGGGCAAAGGGAGATCCCTTCCACGACCTAACCCTCCGCCCATCGGAGCCGCGCGGAGCAATCAAGGCCATTCAGATGCACGAACGACCTTGAGCAGCTCCCTCGCGCCACACCCGCAGCACCCGGCCAGATCCCCTATGTATTCGGGCCACCACGCGTCCCGCAGCGCACCCCCTCCGCCAACCGCCTGGAGGCAAGGCCGCGGTCTTCGGCCCATGCGTACCCGACCCGCGCCGCTCAGCAGACCAGACCGGCAGGGCCGCCACAGTTCAGACCGACGCTGGCCCGCCGAGCACACACCACCACACCTCCGGAATCCGCACGGCGGCTGCAGCCCTGCCATCCACCCACGCCACCGGCGCGCTCGTCTGACTCGCTGCCGCCGCGCCCCGACACGATGCCGCATCCCGCGTTGCGCACACCATCAGGATGGGAGAAACGCCCCACCGCCGCCTATACCAACCGGGCTTTGCCCGGCGGTGGCGGCGGGGGGAGGGGAGGAGAGGCGAGGAAGGGGAGGGAAGCGGCGGAATTCTAGCTGGGCAATTTTTTTTTTTTTGACACTTAAGTTGGTGCTAACGAAATGAGCACGTACATTGCAAATGTTTTTGTTCCTATAGCATCTATGAACTTGGCGTTTTTATTCCTTTTCTTTTTTGCCAGTAGCAGCGTGTTTCTAACACGAACCCATTTGTTTTCAGCACTAAAAAAGAACAGATTTGTTTTCACCACTAAAAAAAAAGGGAAAGACACGGCACGCACGAGCATCAGCTGGCCCGTCCAAACTCCCGCCCCGTTCCGTCCCCCAATTCGAGACGGAGACGGAAGCGCCGCCGCCGACCTCGTCCTGCCCACTCGGTCCGGATCCAGCCCCAACCCACCAGCTCCACCTACCTTTGAACTTTGATATCGGCCGCCACGCCACGCCACGCCAGCTCGGCGAAGCCGTGTCCGGCAAGGACAAGGCTCCGACTGCCGCCACCACCTCTGCCCCGGCTATAAAGGTGCGCCCTTTGGCCGGTCTTCGTCCGGGCCGTGCCTCTCGTCTGCTTGATTCGTCCTCGATTCGTGCCTCTCCTCCTCTCGCCTCCTTGGTTCCGTCCTCGATTCGTGCCTCTCCTCCTCTCGTGTCTGGTTTCATCTTGCTCGCCCTCGCTCGATTCGTCCGTTTAGATTAGAAGAATCGCGCCCGGTTTATCCTATTCTGCTCGTCCTCGATTCCTCTGTTTTGATTGAAGCGCGTCTGATTTGATTGATTCTGCTCGTCATCGATTCGTCCGTTTAGATAGAAAATCGCGTCTGGTTTGGTTGATTTTGCTTGTCCTCGCCGTCGCCCGTTTGGATTTGATTTGCTCGTCCTCGCCGTCGTCAGTTTAGAGTCGCGTGTGATTTGACTTTGCTCGTCCTCCCCGCCGTCTGTTTAGAATCGCGTCTGATATGATTTTGCTCGTCCTCGCCGTCGCCCTGATGCTCTCGCGTGTTGGAGCCGTATCGTCGGGGGTCTCCGTCCCTGCGACTCTGGGAGGAAGCGAGCGAGCGGTCGGTCGGTCGGTTTGGGTCACCCTCTGGTTTGCGAACTAACAAGTCTGTTTGAGAAATGTCTGTTCCTGCGTTTCGTGTTCGCGGTGGAGTGATGGTTCCTGCGTTTCTGTTTGAGAAAGTTGTGCGTGCGCTTCTGTTATCTGACGATCCTGCGTTTCGTGTTCGCGTCGGGGCGACGGTTGCAGGAACGATCGGTTCTGGTTTCGAAATTGGAGCAATGTCAGATCGGGTCCTCTGTTCCATCACATGCGTTGTTCTACCGGCATGCGTGCGTGCTCCCGTCCTAGATGCTTTGCTTATGTTGGTTGTTCTGATGGTGCTCTTTTCAATTGGTTTATTCTTATCATGCTTTGCTTATGTTCCCATATGGCACGATTGATTGATTGTTGTTTGTTGTTTGATTGATTGCCTTGAGATGGATTGTTGTTTGTTGCTTGATTGATTGCCTTGAGATGGATTGTTGTTTGTTGTTTGATTGATTGCCTTGAGATGGATTGTTGTTTGTTGTTTGATTGATTGCCTTGAGAAGGTACAAACCATGTAGGATTGATTGCTGTTTGTTGCCTTGAGATGGTACATGTTTATATGGCACGATTGATTGCTGTTTGTTTATGGTTATTACGGTTGATTGATTGCTGTTTGTTGATTGGTATCTACTTTGGTATTGGTAGTTCCTGATCATAGTAACACACCTATTACTTGTTTAGTGTAGACTGACTATTCTTTTTTCTGAACTTTTTTGTGATTATGTCTTCACATTGCACTGCTCCCAGATCCATATCGACATGCCCACGCTGTCTGATGAGGATAAAAATGTAAGGAACTCCTCCCAAGAATCTATCTTGCTCCTTGTATTAACTTGGCGACTAGACTTTACATGTTAACTTTTTTTTCTTCGTGAAACTGGAGCTCCTTGCTGTGACCCATTATATGACAGCATGCACCATTTTCAGGTTATGAAAAAATGGGGTGCTCCAAACAAGATTGACTTCCTCTCTCTTTCTTATACAAGGCATGCAGAAGATGTGCGGCAAGTAAGTAACTCATTATGTCGTTTAGAATGTACTACTTCACAGTGCCATCTTTCCCAACAGGTTGAATTTTTTTATATTGATATTTTGTTGAATAGATGTTTGTTTGCATTTCATACTTTGGAAAAATGTTCCTAACGTTGATAGTATTTTTCCTGCAATAGGCATGGGAGTTCCTCTCAAAGTTAGGTGATCTTAGCCAAACTCTGATTTTTGCCAAAATTGAGAATGAGATCCGCACTTTGACACCTGAAATTCCGTTACGAGTAGATACTTCCGCAGGAGCATAATCGATTTTCTGGTTAAATACATTACAAGATGTTTTTCCATACTTTCCGCATTCAGTTCTAGCTATTTCCGCACCCCCTAATCGACCAGAACAGCAAATACGTATCCCCTCCACCCCTTTTGGCATTATTAATGGAATATCCTTCACTATTTGACTAAAAATGGAACGAAATGAGATTGGTAATTTCAAGATATTCTTTTAACATTCCTGAGCAACTTTGATTTGTTTACCACCTATTGACTCCTTATTTCTTGCAGGGCTTGAACCATTTTGATGAGATCCTGGAAGAAGCAGATGGTATAATTCTGTCAAGAGGAAACCTTGGAATTGATCTTTCACCTGAAAAGGTTGGTTATCTCAACCTTCGCAATGCATTATCTCTTAACGTGTTGTCCCAGGTAGTGAAAAAATTAGAGAGAATCACCCCAATTTTCTTAAGGGTCGTATCTAAATGATATTGCATTTAATTAGTTTATGGATATTTGTTTACATCTCAACATTGTGGCCTAGTTGTGGAGAAAATTAAAGAATAGGAAAACAGGGAGTGCAGGAAAACGAGCTAAGAGCCGTATCTATATGAACATACAGCTCCACTCTCGTTCTTTCTTAATTATTACAGTGCCACATCAGCATTTTGACTATGATAATGTGCTAAGAGCCAAGCATTGTGAGTGCCCTTGGCAGTTGTGAAGGCATTTTGCTTGATTAACATGTATTTTTCCCATTTACATGAAGCTTAGTGATGATTTTATGTGCTTTAGTTAGATTTTTTTAAACAAAAATCAGGGGTCTCTATTGAGTACTACTTTGTTGGTTCTTTAGGTGTTCTTATTTCAGAAGTCTGCTCTGCACAAGTGCAACATGGCTGGAAAGCCTGCTGTTGTCACTCATGCTGTGGACAGTATGACGGACAACCTAAGGCCTACTCGTGCGGAGGCAACTGATGTGGCAAACGCGGTGCTGGACGGTTAGTTTTTGCCTCTTGCAGATATCTTATACTTTGGTGATCCTGTACAGCTGCTCATTACTGCACCCAAACAAACTATAATTATACAAGTTGTAACATGAATCACAATTGTTTTGTTCAGGTAGTGATGCCATTCTCCTTGGTGATGAGACTCTCCGTGGGTTGTATCCAGTTGAGACTATTTCAACAGTGGGCAGAATTTGTGCTGAGGTGAACTTTCTTTTGGAGGTCTACGTTCTCTTGATAAACACAGGCCTGTTTGGGAGGGCATTTGTTGATAGGTTCCCTTTTGTAGTTCAAATCAGACTTCAATACTAAAATGTTACAAATAAATACTATTCTTCCGAACAGCCCCTAAATGTGTTCTCAACAAGTATATCTTTGGCACTCTAATGGAATCTAATGGAAATTCACTCCTTCCTGCCTTTTCTCTCTTCATATTTGGTGATATATTTTCATGAATTGTTTCACAGGCTGAGAAGGTCTTCAACTAGGATTTGTACTTCAAGCGAACCGTGAAAAATGTGGGAGAACCCATGACCCACTTGGAGTCTATTGCTTCCTCTGCAGTGCGTATTTTGTTTCTTTTCATTTTCCAACATTTTGTTAGTGTTTACAGGGGAACAATTTCTGTCTTCCATTGATTGAATATCAGTATGTGACACTTGGGTTTATAAGTCTGAAATAGTTCACTACCTATTTGCTAGGTGCGGGCTGCTATCAAAGTTAAGGCTTCGATCATCATTTGCTTCACCTCATCTGGACGGGCTTCACGGTAGAAAGAGAAAGAAAAAGAGTATTTCTTCTTATAGGCGCTTCACCTCATCTTGTAGTTTAATGGAAATTGATTCATATATTATGCCGTATCTAGTATCTGCAGGCTAATTGCCAAGTACAGGCCCATCATGCCTGTCCTGTCTGTTGTCATTCCTCGTCTAAAAACAAATCAATTGAAGTGGAGCTTCACAGGCGCATTTGAAGTATGTGAACAACCTTTTTCCTTGTACCCTTTTTAGTACCTCCTGTGTGTGCTATATCTAGGTAATAATGATTCAGAACTAGCATGCTGATCTTCAACCTTTGAAAGATAACTTCAGGCTATAGTTTTTGTTAATGACAAATCTAACACTGAACCTTGCACAATCGTGCAACTCAATACAGAGGAACAATATATAAGTATTTGCCATGTAATGCTAGAAAAGGGCACTTCATTTAGCATTTAACCTTCATGGTTTTGCCTTGATACAACATCCTTCTTTTCTCTCAGCAAAACATTGCTGATATGTATTGCTCCTTTATTTTTACTTGGTGCATAATTCCTACTACCTCCGTTTCAGTTTATAAGAGATGCATGTATTTCTAGATCATCAGTTTGACCAATGAAATACGTTTTATATGCTTAAGCATACCATTGAAATTCGTATTTGAAATAGGTTTGTCATGGTGTACCTTTTGTAGCATACACTACAGGAAACAGGAGATTTGCCGTCAGTACTGCTCTTTGCCGTCAGCATTTCGTCGGGGCAGACGGCAAAGACTAATTTTGCCGACAGCTGCTAACGGCAAAGAAAGAATGACGGCAAAGCCATACTTTGCCGTCTGTAAAAAAAACCGCAGACGGCAAAGTATCTTTGCCGTCTGTGTTTTTATTTACAGACGGCAAAGAGCTCACTTTGTCGTCTGTAAAAGAAAACGTAGACGGCAAACGTTTTTGCCGTCAGTGATTTTTTTTTACAGACGGCAAAGTGAGCTCTTTGCCGTCTGTAAATAAAAACACAGACGGCAAAGAGAAAACACAGCACACGGATCGATCCCACGGATCGATGACGTGGCATCATCATCCAGCACAAATGCGCAGCCCACTCCCACCACTCTCTCCCTACAGCCCACCCCGCCCCACCCCACCCCATCTTATCCACCCGCAACCCATCCTCCTAGAAATCACGCTCGAGCACACACATGCACAGGAAAAAATCTCTCTCGACTGCTCTTAGATCCAATCCCCTTCTTGGTTGCATCTCTGATCTGGCCGGCCGGCCGGCCAACATTCCCGGCCACCTAGCCGCCTGCACCATCCCTTCCCTCCCCGACTCCCCATGCTCCTGTTCTTCCTCAACACAAACGGAGCAGCCTCCCTCGCCATGCTCTTGCTCTGCGCCATGGAGTGCCGCCACCGCGCGCGCGCCGTCCTCAACGCCACATGCCGCCGCTGGCCCAAGATGGAGTGCATCACCAGCGACCCCACCCCCCATCCGCTGCTCTCTCGGGCCACGCACGTCGCGAGGGCGCCCGCCTCCTCCTCCAGCCACCTCCCGTTCAGCCTGGAGGAGCTCGCCGAGCGGGATGCGTTCGTCAGCACTGCTCCTCCTCTCTCCCTTCCAGTGCTCTCCTCTGCAGCCAATGGCCTCAAGCTCGCCGTCGCTGCTCGTCCTCTCTCCCATGGCCGCCTGCCTCGCGCCGCCGTCCGCTCCCACTCTTGGCCCCAACCACCCGAGATGCCGCCACGCACGGACCACCAGGAGGCCACCCAGCCATGGGCGCCCCGCTCAAGCTCTTTGCGCCGCCGCCACAGGAGTTCTTCGCTGCCACGTCACCGCTCACCGCCATGACGCCGCGAACTCCGGCCACGAGAGTCGCTCCGGTCACCGAACGAACAGGAAGAACAGCAAACTCAAAAAAAAAAAGAACAGAAAGAACAACAGTAGGAATAGCAGTAGGGCCGCACGTCATTTTTTTTAAATAAAAAAATATTCGTTGCCGTCTGTTATTTATCAGCTTGACGGCAAAGAGCTAGTTTGACTGATGGCAAAGATGCTATTCTTTGCCGTCTGTTATTTTTTTGGCTGACGGCAAAGTATGCGATTGGCTGACGGCAAAGTCTTTGCCGTCAGTGCGATGAATTGCTGACGGCAAAGCAGCCTTTGGCGGCATCCTCTTTGCCGTCTATCTTTGCCGTCAGCCGGCTGGCGGCAAACTTTTTTTTTTTGCCATCTGTATTTCGCTCTTTGCCGTTTGAACTCGCCAGACGGCAAACTAGCTGATTCCCGTAGTGTTATACCTAATATTTCATTGGCCAAATCATTGATCTAAAAATACGCATGTGCCTAACAGACCGAAAGATTGGGAGTATGTTGTTCAACTGGACTCGCTAATGTACTATAGAATTTACCTTGATGAGAAACAGTATGGTGTTCAACTAGACTCACTAATTAACATGTATTACCACGTGTCTAGATACATCCGTATCTAGACAAATCTAAGACAAGTAATTCGGGACGGAGGGAGTACTATAGAATTTTGCCCGATAAGAAACAGTACCGCTTATGTTGGACCAAGACTTGTCTCTGGTGTTTGGCAGTGTGCCACTGTTATAACTCATATTTGTTGCATTATCTTTCTGCAGGCAAGACAATCACTCATAGTTAGAGGCCTCTTTCCCATGCTTGCTGATCCACGTCACTCGGTGAGTTAACCTGCCTTTCATCTGTTGTCTACATTAACCATTCTTTGGCGGTTCTTTTCAATTTTAGAATACATGACCCCGTATGTATAATATGAAAAATAGGAACTACCTATAAATATCAACGTCCTTGTTCTGAACATAAAGGGAATAATGGCAGTTGGCGTTAGTGCTTATTCTCAATATGTGAAAAGTGGATGCTTTACATACACTAGGCCAGTGAACTTATTAATTCTGCTTTTAGGGTTTTTGCTTGCATCATGTTCTACTTACAAATGGAATAAACACTAGACTGCAGTTCACTTTTGAACTGTTGGCAAGTCATCATAAGCTTAGTTAATCAGTACATTATTTCGAACTTGACTGGTGGTAGGCTGGTTTGTTTATTCTGTATAATATAAACGCAATACGTGAGCTTATAAGCTGGTGTGCACTAGTGAGGCTGATGTCTGGAGGTGTTTCATCTTGCATCCACCTTGAATTATTTGGTAGCTAGAAGTCCTTGATTTGGACCCAACAAGTAAGAAGCTTGGTTTGCCTGGTGGTTTGTACTGACATTGTTTCTCTGCCCTGCAGGCTGAATCTCTTGACCACGGCAAAGCATCCGGTGTGATCAAGTCGCATGGCTTACCTTAATGTTGCTCATGTTACATGCCTTGCTTTCTCTAGTAAGTAGAACAAGAATACATTTAACATTTCTTTTATGTCCATATGCGTACGCTCAAGATATTTGAATTACGAACCAAATTCTAAATAAATAAGCATGCGTCTCTGTGCCTACTAACTTGTGGGTAGTGATGAAGATAATCACTTAATCAGCCTCTAACTAGCTTTCTATTTTCAGGAACGAAGATCTGAATCACCCTCACCCCTCTAGAGAAATCAGTTTACTCATTCAAGTTCTGGAAATTCTTTATAGCTTTCTGAGTTTACTTCGTTCTTGCATGTATTACCTTTTTTGTGCCCCAATCTACGTCTGTTTCTTGTGTGCAAGTGCTCCATTGTGTGTGTGTGTGTGTGTGTGACTGTGTGTGTATGTTGTGCCCCTATCTATCTTTGTTTCTTGTGTGCAAGTGCTCCACTGTGTGTGTGACTGCTTGCGTGTGTGTGTGTGTGAATGTTGCATTTGCTTGTGTGTGTGTGACTGTGTGTGTGAGAATGTTGCATTTGCTTGTGCGTGTGACTCTCTGTGTGTGTATGTTGCATTTGCTTGATTGTGTGGCATGTATGCTTTGCTGAATGATTGGTGTTGTATAACTTGTGTTTTGTATTGTTGTGGTTTAACACTGCCTTTGCATGTATTAGCTTTCTGTTTGTGCCCCTCTATGTCTGCTTCTTGTGTGCAAGCGCTCCATTCTATGTGTGTGACTGTGTGGCTTGACTCTGTGTGTGACTGTGTGTGGCTTGATGGTGAATATGTGTGGCTTGACTGTGTGTGTGCTTGACTCTCTGTGTGTGACTGTGTGTGAATATTGCATTTGCTTGATGGTGTGGCTTGTATGCTTGAATGATTGTTGTGGCCTAACATTGCCTTCGCCGGTCCCAAGCCCGGATGTGAAAATGTGAAGGGAGCTGCAGTTACCTCATTTGTATTGTTTGCATTACGAGTGTCGATAGAAATTACACAGTTTAGGTTACTGTTCGAACAGTGAATCTTCACATAATTTGGTAGCATGTGATTCAAGCTTTAAAATGCATCCTTCCTTGCTATAAACTTACTGATTCCTTTCTGAAGTTGTACGAGGTTAGTGTTTTTCTTATACGATACCAAAGGGAAGCGAGTAACTAAGAATCTAGGCCTATAAGGGTTCAATTTTTCTTCCTTTTTGAATTTTTTTACGGTGCCTTCTCAGCATGACGTGTGTGGTGCTTTGGTTTTACTTCTGTGCGTGATTTTTTTAGGTGGAGAGGTCTGCACGTACACCACGTTTTGGAGTCCACCGCTTTGACTGTCTCCTGATGCTTTGACTGTTTCCATCGTAGGTGACGTGTGCTTTTTTGACTGTGTCTCCTTGTTTGCCACGTATTTTGTATGTCGGTTTGTTTGGGCCGATTTTTCTGGGCTCTTCTCGTGGTACGGATGTGTTCCTTTCTTTTTTCTTCTGTAAATAAGCTATTCTGGAGGCCTTATTTCTCGGTGTCTCGATTCTTTGCGTTGGGTTCGTGATATGGGTTCTGGTCGTGCCGTTCGGTGTGCTGATCGACTGCCTTCTTCGGTTCATGTTTCTGGTGTTAGATCTTCTGGTCGATCTGTTCCAAGTCGCTCTGAATATATTCCTGGTGCTACTTCTGGCGGTGGATCTTCTGGTCGATCTGTTCTAAGTGCCGCTCAATATGTTCCTGGTACGTTTTGCTTAATTGTTTTTTTTTTCTGTTGTGTGTGATTTTGCCGCTATATGCGCTGTGTTCATTTGTATGGTTTTCCGTGGTTAGTTTTGGATCCTAAAGAACGCGCCGGCGTCGGCATGAGATTCGACGTGGGAAGCGTCTATTTATATATACAACCACGTTCCATTGGCTGGACTCAAGGAAATTCTCAAGCATAAAACGACATCTTCTTACTCAGTGTGCTTTTGAAGAAGTTAGTATTTATGGATCTCTATAGCTACCTGATCCCGGTATATGAAATTGAGCCTCTTGAGAAAATTACTAATGTAATGCTGCAGACAAAATTGACCAATACTTGTGGTATGAAGGGGACAAACGTCATCTCTTCCCAAATTGGGTAAAGCCTGCTGATTCAGAACCACCTCCACATACTTGTTTACAAGTGGTGCCAAGGTATAAATAATTTGCAGGACATATGGGACACTAGCGATGGGCAGTGTGTTGTGATGCTGCAGGCAAAATTTGACAAGTTCTTTGAAATTTTTGATCTGACTCTGTTGAACAGGCTTCTACGGTTGGTTTTGGGCCATAACATCGCCGATTATGTCACTGCAAAGAATAATGTTGTGCTGTCTTACAAGGTTATGAGTCACACAAATTCTTATGGGCCTATGGTCTATTAATTATTAGTGCAGTACATATTACGCTATTAATCTGCCCTATTGTGATTCACTTCCACGCAAAAATCTGCCCCTAATGATTTATTTCAGTACGAATAGTACCATGTCCAAGTTAACGGGTTTAAAGCTAAATAGTATTGTGGCGGACTTTAAATGCATAATGATTTTTGGACAACTTTTGTAAATCAAAGTGAACTAATTTAATCATGATAGAAAGGTTGGGCTGTTAGACTGGGTGGAGGTTAGTGCCTGGTGGCTTTGAGAAATTAAATAATCTACCTACTTTCGTCTATTGTTTTTTAATGTTTATATAGTAATTTCTAAAGAACAGTGATTTCATAATGGTGAGAGAAATGGCATGGCTATGTGTCAATTTTTTCCGGATTTGATTTGTCAGTGAAGCAACCTGGATATTATTTACTTGAGACTTGAGGTTGCTTGTCATACTGTATTATTGTACTGGCAAATCTCCTAGTTCCTGCAATCATTTTTCCCGAGCAGTGTCTTTTTGGTGGAAACATCGGATGCTAGTTACTGAAAAGTTAATCCTTTTTGTTCCTGTTCATATTCGACTTGGATATTAACATGGCCCTCATTTCAGATCGATGTACTGGACTTGAATCATTTGCAGGATGAAGTCGAAGCGGCACGGATGGCAGCAATCCGATGTCAACACAAGGAAATTAAGTGTGTTGACAGAAGTTATTCTGAAGGTTTGTCATTGCATGGAGCCATGGAGGTTATTTACTTATTTAGCTAGGTTTAGCAGAACATGTACTTCTGTTCTAAATTCAGCAAGACTGCCATTTCTTACTTTTGTACTTTTGTCATTTCCAGGTTACTGATGATCTTTTTAATGAGATCGCAACCAAAGTTATGAATGAAGATGATTCATCAGCTGAGCGTGAGTGAATTATACTAAAACTTAATGTAAATAGGTAAATTACATTGCTGATTATCGCCTCTGTGTTGCAGCAAATGAGACCTGGTGTCTCTAGCTCAAAGGAGCTTGGTCTGGGAGAATCAAAAGTCAAGACCACAGCTAACCCTGCTGAGCCAAACAATGTTAGCTCTACTGGTCGTTCTGATGGTACTGGGCTAAGTTCTAAAGGTGCTCTTCTTGGTCTTGCTAGTTATGATTCAGATGACGAGGATGATGGTGATGGTAAGGGTTTAATTCAAAATTTATCATATGAAATTAAAGTTGGTGCAGCTCATCCTAAAGAAAGTAAGTTCTTGAAAAACACAAAGCGGACATGGTTTCACAGAATTTATTTTCTAAAGAAGGAAGAGCTTATTATTAACTTTCTGAGTTTACTTCGTCTTGCATGTATTAGCTTTTTTCCCCCCTATATACTGTTTCTTTCCATTTCTTGTGCACGCGCTCCATTGTGTTTGTGTGTGTGATGTGCCACTATCTATGTCTGTTTCTTGTGTGCAAGTGCTACATTGTGTGTGTGACTGTGTGTGATGTGCCCCTATCTATATCTGTTTCTTTGTCTGTTTCTTGTGTGCAAGCGCTTGATTGTGTGTGTGCTTGTGTGACTGTGTGTGTGTGTATTGCATTTGCTTGATTGTTTGGCCTGTATGCTTTGCTGAATGATTGGTGTTGTATAACTTGTGTTTTGTATTGTTGTGGTTTAACACTGCCTTTGCCGGTCCCAAGCCCGGATGCGAAAATGTGGAGGGAGCTGCAGTTACCTCCTTTGTATTGTTTGCCTTAGAAGTGTGGATAGAAATTACTCTGTCCTAATCGAATAGTGAATCTTCACATAATGTCGTAGCATGTGATTCAAGCTCTGAAATGCATCCTTCCTTGGTATGAAAATTCTAGCAAGTGTAATTGTCGTTAGAATTTGTCCCGTCTCCTAAATTAATCTCACTGGTTTCTTAAATCTTGTCAGCACCGACGTTCTTTTCTGCTAATATATGCACCTTTTCTAAAAACCAGTCATCTGTTTTTTATTTGGCTTTAGGTTGAATTTTGTGGCTGTTTGATCATGCACGAATCTCAGCGTCGCAGGTGTCCCTCATTTGTCTGTCACTCACGAGTGCGTGTTGGGTTTATTTGTTGTTGGGCTTTTTATTCGGGTAGTAGGTCGCCCTCTCCTTGTTTGGACTCCAACCCGCGTGGGGGTGTCCTTTTCAGTTATGTGTCATTTCTAGAGGGGGCGACCTGCTGAGAGTGTGTGTGAGAGATTGGGGGGGGTGGGGGGGGGGGGGGAGCGAGGAGGCTCATGGAGACGGCGGCGGTGTTGGCGGCAGGAGCGTTTCCGTGTGGAAGGAGCTGACTTCGGCGCACGGCCAGTAAGGCACTGTGTAGGCTCGCGAGTCCCTTTCCCCTCTTTGATTCAATTCATTTTCGAGGAAGAGCAGGCACGTCATTCCCCTCCGAGAGCCAAAAGCCGATTCTCCTCAGTGTCCGAGTGCAGCTGTGCGGGGCGATGGGGGAGAAATTGGTAACCATGTAGCCCAACCTACCGACCACGGCGAGGCGGGAGGGGGGGGGGAATCAAATCTGTCTATCTGTCGTGTGTTTGCATTTTTTGGACAGTTACTCGTCCTGACTTCGTGTGTTCTCATTCTTGTATTTCATTTTTGTTTATTAGTTTTGTCATTTGGTCATTTCTCAGTTCCTTGCACTCTTCATTTTTGTAACTTGTTGTTATTATTCTTTTATAAATCATTATTCATTCCTTAGTTTTATTTTTAACATTAGACTTTTAAACCAGTATTCAATCTATCCTTTTCTTCAATACTAACTGCGTACTGTAGCTCTGAAACTGTAGCTCACATGGTTCAGTCTTCTATTTAGTTTACAGTCATATAAATGTATTTCAGAGCAACATTGAGCAGTTAGTTTTGTAGAACCACGTGAAGCAGAATTTCTTATTATTTTCAATGCTGCTGCTGGATAAGCAATGGTCAGCCCATCACTGTTTTTTTTTTAATTCATGTGGTTTTCTATCAGTCATTATTTTTGTAGGAGATCATTTCTAAGCCACTGTTTGTTTCATTTAGTCTTTTTGTCCCTTTAAAGGATTTCTTCAGTTTTTTAGTTCAGTATTTACATATAGAAAAGGGAAGGCCAGGCAGGGGTAGCACTGCAAGTTCCACATTGCGCGCTCGTGGTAGGATAGAAATAGGATTTGTTTTTGTAGGATGATTTATAGATGGGGGTTCGCTATATGCGATCAGGAGGATAGTTACATCGAGCAATTGCGGCAGGTAGCAGATGAGGACGCCATCAGCGTGAGGGATGCACTGTCACAACAGTTGATCGAAACTAGAGGTAAATTAACACAACTCTTAACGTATTTGGTTGAAATAATGCTTAACTCTTAATGTATCCTTATATAGGCCGTCAGGTAGGGAGTCGTGGGCCTGGGCTTAGGCCCACGACCGAGTCGGAAGGGAGTAGTCGTTCCCAGAGAAGGGTCACACACCCGTGAAGGGAGTCAGCGTATCCCGGGAACGCAAACGGCCCACGGTACAACGTCTCGGACAGTGGCACATCCGTTAGCGACTCTCGTTAAGCTTCGGCTCGGTTCATTTCCCCGCAACCCGCGGTGCGCGGGGCGGAGGAGGAGGAGCGCGCGTGTACAACTCTTCCAGTTCCCAATGGCATGTGTTATAAAGGGGTCTCACTCTCACTCCACTAGCAGTATGGTACTAAACTTCCCACCACTTGCCATGCATCTAAATGAGCCTTAGAGATTAACCAGGGATTATTGTCTTATATGGACCTAAGGCCATCTATAATCCAACATAGATTACACTCAAAGGGCTGATGAGCGTGTAAAAACGGCCATGCAATGCATGCAGCCATGACATGCAAGCCAAGTCCTCTCCTAGATGCTAGGAGCTGTATTCTCAACCCAAAAAGAAAAGATGCTAGGAGCTGTAGCAGCCTACGGACTAGAATTCTATCTTGCACTTGCATGCAGCCATGCCATACACATCACGTCGAATTATATCTTATACTCCCTCTGTCCTATAATATAAGAGTGTTTTCTCCAACGACAAATGAATCTACTCCATGGGCGAGCTTTGTTTTAGACGTCCGCTACTCGCCGGAGAGTAATCATCAGCTAGCGACTCAATAGAAGCATGCAAGATCACCGGAGAGTAACACGCACCGCCGGCTCAACCGATGGGGTCGTCTGTAGAAGAACTACGGAGTACAGGCTACCCCTTGCGGCAGTGGTGACCAACAGACGAAGGAATCGCTGGCCAGCGTCCGGAAGAAGATGGGCTTGAGAGACAACAAATCATGATACGAAGTGGTAATATTGCCCCCTAGGTCGTGAACCTAGGGTTCTCTAGTCCTCCGGCGGCTCGACCACCGAGAGTTCCTCTGAGATCCGATCGACCCCCTGTCGATTGGCTTCGTTTGTTTCTCGTGCCTACCCGCTCCTCCTCCCCCTTGTCGTCGTCGTCCGCCAGTCGACCTGGGCACCCAGGGAGGTTGTGAGCGATCATGGCGGCGGAAGGGCTGGGAAGCGGTTCGGGCACCCAGGGACAGGAAGATGACACGAGCAGGCTGCTTGAGAGATTGAACCTGGAGGATGATGAAGCAGATGACCTTGTTTGGGAGGATGAGATTGATGTGGAAGAGATTAAACCGAAGTGGCTTGCTCTAGGGCGGGTTCTGACGATGAAAAGCTTCAGCCAGAGCGCTCTGATCGCGGAGATGAAGGCGGCGTGGAACCCTGCCCAACCGGTTGTTTGGAGAAGGATCAAAGCAAACCTCTTTTCAATTCAATTTAGTTGTCTGGCGGATTGGAACAAGGCCATGCATCAGGGGCCTTGGGATTTTCATGGTATGGCGCTGCTCATGACAGAGTATGATGGATTTACAAATCCAGAGAAAATAAAGCTGGATAGACTGGAAACATGGTGCCAGATTCATAGGTTGCCTGATGGAGTTCTGAAGAGTAAGAGTGCATTACATAATCTAGCTAGCAGAGTTGGTACGGTGGAGGAGGTTCAGGTTACATTACCGAATGGATTCATTGGTGAATTTATCAGGGCAAGAGTGAAATTGGATGTAAACAAAAAGTTAACTAGGGCGGTTGGAATCACGAAGGGAGGTGTTACAGAGAAATATCTAGTGAAGTTTGAGAAACTTCCAACTTTCTGGCACGCATGTGGTTTCATGGGCCATTGGCATGAAGAATGTGGTTCAGGGGAACATGACCCATCTAAATTTGAATGGGGGAGTTTCTTGATGGCAGGAAGAAGAGGAAGAGGTGGTGGCCGAGGGGGTCGAGGCCCTGCGGATAGACAGAAAGAGGGAGAAGAGCATCAAGGTGGTCGGGGGCGAGGATCTGGCCGTGGGTTTGGAAGAGGACGAGGCACCAACATGCAATTCGACCCAGCTGATCCGAGCGATGGTGGCAAAAATCAGATGCCATGGCGACATAATTATACTCGCATGGAAGGGACAGAAGATGGAGGGACGAAAGGTGATGAGATGGTTCAAGCGTCGCATCAGGATGCAAGAGTTAATGTTGGATCTGATAATGTCCTGGGAAAGAGACTAGCAGAGGATAGTAATTCTGTAGTTAAGCCTGGAGGGAAAACAACTCTGATTTCAGATCCAAAAACAGCTATAGTGCCCTTTGCTGGAAGTAGTTTAGAGAAGGCCCCGGAGGCGGCCACTTTTGCACAAAAAGTAAACTTGTTTGAGGGAGATACAGAAGATGAAGAGAGGGAGATGGCGCCTTCAAACACCCCTCAGAAAAAATCGAACAGGAAGAAGTTTAAGGACAAGAATGGTCTAGCGGTGGACAGTAATAAACATCAAGAAATTACAACGGCGACGTCCCTCGAGGACGATCGCCGGGCGCAATGAAACTATTATCATGGAACTGCCGGGGACTCGGGAATGAACCGGCAGTTCGAGCTTTGCTGGACGTCCAGCGAAGCACACGTCCCGATGTGATGTTTCTTTCGGAGACTCACATGGATAGTTACCCAGCTGAATGCTTGAGGAGACGACTAAAGATGGATCAGAAAATGGTGTGCACTAGCAATGGGAGAAGTGGAGGTCTGATTTTGATGTGGCGTAAGGGAATTACGGTCCAAAGACTTGGACTAGACCCAATGTTCATTGATGTTCAGATCACATGTGATAATAATACATGGCGATTTACTGGTATGTATGGAGAATTCCGATGGGCAAACAAACATTTGACATGGGGTCGAATGCGAGATCTACAGCAGAGAAATAATAATCTTCCATGGTTGATGATGGGAGACCTTAATGAGATCCTATTCTTGCATGAGAAGGAGGGGGGCAATCCACGGCCTCCACAATATATGGTAGCTTTCCAACAGGCGATTGATGATTGCAGGTTACATGACATGGGGTATATTGGAAATATTTTCACATGGAGAAGAGGGAGAATTAGAGAAAGACTGGATAGAGGTCTGATCAACAATGAATGGGCTAGCCTCTTCCCTAATGCTGGTCTAGAGCATTGCAACTTTAATCATTCGGACCACAGACCCCTGTTAATGAACACGGATTTTTTTATGTGAACCAAGGAGCTGCAAATGGTGGACCTAAGAGGTTTGAAGCGAGGTGGCTGAGAGAAGAGCAGTTCCCGGAGCTTGTAACAGAAACATGGGAAAGGTTGAAGAATGACCCAGCGTCACCGGGGGTGTTCGAGAAGCTTGCAAAAATGCATTCGGTCTTTCATGATTGGGACCAGCGTGTTCTGAAAAAACCAAAGAAAAGGTTAAGAAAAGCTCAACGTGAGTTGGAGAAAGTTATTTCGGGACCTATGACAGATGAGAATGAGGAAAAGAGGAAGGAGCTAGCTGAACTGGTAGAGTATCTACTGGAATTGGAGGAAATTCAGAGTATGCAAAGATCACGAGTGGATTGGCTCAAGTTTGGTGATAGAAACACGACTTTCTTTCAAGCGTTTGCAGCAGCGCGACATAAAAAGAATTTTATTAAAAAACTGAAAGGTGACAATGACGATATAATAGAAAGTGTGGATGAGTTGAATTCTCATATCCAGAGCTACTTCGAGGGGCTGTTCACCTCGGAGGTACTTGACACGGATCCAGTGATGTTGCAAAAGGTACAACCTAAGGTAACAACTTAGATGAATAACATGTTGCTGGCCCCATTTTCTGCTGATGATGTTCGTAAAGCAGTGTATAGTATTGGTGATTTGAAGGCACCGGGCCCGGACGGATTACATGCGATATTTTTTAAAAAGTATTGACACATTATTGGGGAGGATATTACTGCTGCTGTACCACAGGCTATCAACTCAAAACATATTCCACAAGAGTGGAATGATACATCTATAGTTTTGATCCCTAAGGTGGACTCCCCAGATGTGGTTACTCAATACCGACCAATCAGCCTATGCAATGTTCTGTATAAGATAATATCTAAGATGCTTTCTATTCGCCTTAAAGGCATTTTACCAGATATAATTTCTCCAACCCAAAGTGCATTTGTCCCTGGTAGAATGATTACTGATAATATTCTTGTGGCTTATGAGTGCATTCATAAAATTAAAAATACCAGGAATACTCAGGCTGGATTATGTGCAGTTAAATTGGACATGCATAAAGCATATGACAGAGTTGAGTGGGTCTTCCTAAGAAACATGATGAAAAGGTTGGGTTTTGATGACCAGTGGATAGATCTTATAATGGCATGTGTGAGCTCAGTAAGATACAAGGTTCGCTTTAATTCACAAGATACAGAGATGTTTACTCCCTCAAGGGGAATTCGGCAAGGTGACCCTTTATCACCTTACCTCTTTTTGATTTGCGCTGAGGGTCTTTCTAGCATTTTGCAGTATGAAGAAGAAGTTGGTGGCATTGATGGGATAAGAGTGTGCAGGAATGCACCGTCAGTCTCACACCTTTTATTTGCTGACGATTCTCTAATTCTCATGCGGGCAGATATGTTAAATGCAACTTCCTTACAGCAAGTGTTGAAGACTTATTGTGCAAATTCGGGACAGATGGTAAGTGTTGGGAAATCAAGCATTTTCTTTAGTCCAAATACTATGTTGCAAACTAGAGATGAAATATGCCAGGAGCTAAATATTACAAACCAGGCTCTCTCAAATAAATATCTTGGATTACCTGCAATGGTAGGTGCAGATAGGAGTGACTGCTTTGAACACTTTTGTGAGAAAATTAAAAAAACTTTTGAAAGGATGGATGGAGAAGCAACTCTCAACAGGGGGAAAGGAAATCTTATTGAAAGCAGTAGCTCAATCCATCCCTGTGTTTGCTATGTCAGTTTTCTGCTTGCCCAAGGGAGTGTGTAAGGATATCATGGATGTAATTGCTCAATATTGGTGGGGAGATGATAAGGAAAATAAAAAAATGCATTGGTTCTCGTGGTGGAAACTATGTATACCAAAGTGTGATGGTGGTTTAGGTTTTCGTGACCTACACTCATTCAACTTGGCGCTGCTTGCAAAACAGTGTTGGAGATTGATCATAAATCCGGAGTCTCTCTGTGCTCGTATTCTGAAGGCGAAATATTACCCCAATACAGATTTATTGCATGCTGGACCAAAAGCTGGGTCTTCTTTTACATGGCAGAGCTTGGTAGCAGGCTTGACTACATTCAAAAGAGGGTATATTTGGCGAATCGGTTCGGGAGAGAATGTGAGTATATGGAATGATCCTTGGATTCCCTCCAGCCCGGACAGGAGAGTGATAACTCCTCGAGGACACACCTTAATCTCAAGGGTGGTAGAGCTAATTGATCCAGTTACCGCGCAGTGGGATGAACAATTGATACGGGATATTTTTTATCCTGTGGATGTAACTAGAATTCTGCAAATACCCCTAAATTTCCAAGCCTTTGATGATTTCATTGCCTGGCATCTGACAAAGCACGGGAGATTTACGGTTAAGAGTGCATATCATGAACAATGGTCGCATAAGTATAGAGGTCAATATCATCCAAATTCATCATCAACTAGTAACATGCAAGCAACGATTTGGAAGGAGCTATGGGAGCTTCAAGTGCCACGGAAAATTCAAATCTTCTGTTGGCGGGCATTGAGAGGAATCATCCCGTTGAAATCCATTCTCGCTAATAGACATATACCTGTCGATGGTGCATGCCCAGTGTGACACAGGAGGCTGAAGATTTGCGTCATATGCTGTTCCAATGCGATTTAGCAAAGAGCCTATGGGCCGGTCTGGGTCTGTCAGATTGTATTGACTTCGCTGTACAAGTGGATAGATCGGGATCGGCAATTCTGGAATTTCTGTTGCTGGAGTCGGACCAACCTTTGCTAATGATGCCAAACTTGAAGAAAAAGGAGGTTATTGCGACTGGATGCTGGTATCTCTGGTGGCTGCATCGTCGACACACTCATCATGACTCTGTTCCTCCTAACTTCAGGTGGCATACATCTATCCTGGCAATAGTGAAAAATTATACAAATTCTGTGATGCAGAAAAGAGCACCGGTGGAGCATAGGTGGAAGAGACCGGAGCCAAGATTCATAAAGCTTAATGTTGATGCCTCATTCCATGCGGATGAGGGGGCAGGTTCTGTTGCAGGTGTACTACGAGATGAGAGAGGAAATTTCATTACAGGGTTTTGTAAATTTATACCATTGGCAGCAGATGTTGTGACTATTGAAGCAATGGCAATGCGAGATGGATTATTTCTGGCGAACTCCTTGGATTTCAACAGAGTAGAAGCGGAATCAGACTCGTTGAGCGTCATCAGTTGCTGTCGAGGACAAGATCAATGGTGGGATGCAGTTGCAGCGGTCTTCGCCGAGTGCATAGATTTGTCTACGTCGATAGGAAAGGTCATCTTTTCTCATTGTTTTCGTGAAGCAAATTCAGTTGCTCATGAGCTAGCAAAATTTAGTTTTTGTAATAAACGTGATGACAGTTGGACTAACGAACCTCCTGAGTTCTTAGTTAGCCAATTGGTGAACGACGTAACTATTGTTTGAGTTTAATAAAGCTAGCCATGATGGCCTCCCCCCCCCCCCCCCAAAAAAAGATGGGCTTGAGAGACCAACGAAACAAACAAGTTAGTCAGCAGCCCGACCCCCGCGTCGCCTCGCTCGGGCGACACGGGGGAACAAACCCTAGCGCCACCACCGTTCTCCCCCTCCCCCACCCGTCTCGCCGCCGCCAGAGGGCGCTCGCCGGCAAAGCCGGGCCGGCCCAGAGGAAGGCGGCGGCGGGGCTCTACCCCCTGCTGGTGCGGCGCGTCGAGAGGGGCTGCTTCAGGGCGCGTCGAGGAGACCCAATGGCGCTCGGCGGGGCTCTGGATCTGCGGTCCGTGCGCCGGTTCCACGCGATGCGCGTCCATGGCGACGTGGTGGAGGTGCCTGGCCGCGCGCCCGTCCAGCCCCTGGTGCGCGCGTGCATCTGGCTGCGCATTGGGGCGCTGGGCGCGGTCACCGCGGCGTGGAGGCCCAGGGGTGGCGTGAACGCGCGCGTCGCCGTCGTGGGGTGCTGCTGGGAACGCGGGCTCCCTCGGCTGGCAGCCTCTGGCTCGGAGCGGCCGGATCTGACGGGCCTTGCCGGCCGCATCTGGCCTAGGGTGGCTGGAGGCCCGGAGGTGGCCCGGCCGGTGACTGTTGCAAGCGGATTGCGTGGTGGCTCCCTATCGGGATGGTGGTCTGGGGTGGCGTGGTCTGGGCAGTGCCTCCGGGATGCTCTGGGCTTGCGCCGCCGGTGGTGCTCCGGATAGCTTTGTGCGGGGCAGCAAGTGGCATCTGCTGCCTCGGTCTGGTGGTGGTGTGTTGGGGACGCCGTCCCGGCATAGGTGCTCGGTTCCTTGACGAAAGTCATGCTCGACTCGGTTTGAGCTGATGGCGAATGATGCCTTCGGGTGTGATTTTCCTTGTTGGAGGCGCCATCGAGGGGATCCGACACCTCTCCCTGCTTCATGTTCTTGTCTCCCGGTGAAAACCGTGTGTAATGGTGGTGCCGGTGGTGTCATTACTTTGTTGGAAGCATTGCCTTGGAGTCAAGTCCGGTGTGGGGAGTAGTTGGTCAGTGGTGGTGTGGTGGATCTGGAGCGGGCAGCGTTCTGATGAGCTTGGAGCTTTTGGTGGTGCATCTGTTTGGGGCTGGTCATTCGGTCGACGGTGAGAGCAGCAGAAGCAACCTTCGCATACAAGTAGCGTGAGGCGAACTATGTCTGTTTGCCTCGTGGGATCGGAGCGGCATATGTCTCGCTCTTTCGGGCATATTGTTCCTCTCCGGTGTCCTCGATGTTTGCAGATATGCTTGTGGCAGCCCGGTACAATACGACGGTTGTCGGTGTGCACTCTGGTAGCAGCGTAGGCGCTCAAGTGCCCGCCTGGGTGTGTTGTGGGGTTTTGGCTTTCCGACGCCTTGTATGTGATGTGATGCTTTAGGCCTAGTCTAGTTAGGCGTTGCTTTGTTTTAGCCCGGTTTCCCTTAATAAACCGAGCAGTCCTATTTTTCTTCTTTTTTTTTAGCACTCGTCTTTATGCGGTGCATTGCTCCTTTGGGGGTGTTATTGTAATACCTCTTTCTGATCAACGAATTTGACAGTTTTCCTGCCAACGTTCCAAAAAAAAAAACAAGTTAAGCACCTAACCTGAAACGCCACTAATCAGGAGATAAACTGCACTTTAATTAACAAATAATGATGACGAGGAGTCGAAGGCGCTGCCGTTTTCTCTCGGTTCAGTTTTGTAAAAAGAGGTCGTGACCTCTTTTTTACATCCTGCAAAGAAACCACGGTATGAGAGATACCACAGTTTCTTAAACTACAGTATTTTTTCATCCAAACACCCCAAAGTATTTATTTAATACCAAGATTTTTTCAAAAACCACCGTATTCCTAAAAAAATGTAAAATTACTTTGCAGCCACCTTTTTTGAGAGGGAAAATACACTCCAAATGATATTCCATAATGGAAGGAATGAGTGGAAGATTTACTGGAAGAAAAAAATACGATACTTTTCTAGTCGTAGGTAGGGCTACCTATCTAGTTTCGTCCGTTTGTGTTCGAAATCACTAATTGACGAGTACTCCTTCCAAACATCACTCCCAGCTCCACAGGTTGCGACAAGTGGTGCACTTTGTCGCAACCTGAAAGTTTTCTCTTTTTTTCGTAAATTCGTTTATTCAAAACGTTATCTCTTAAACCGTGCGTCTAAATCTCGAACCGTTTTTACCATTGGATTCCTCGCGTCGAGATCTTCAAAACTATATCCCATGTTGATAGGTTTTGACGAACTTTTTTTTCACGAAAAAAAGGAATGAAAAACCGAACCAGGAGCACGTTTTTTTTTCCTTTTCAAAAGAGAGTAAATAGCAAAAAACTACCACATTACGGGCTAAGGCTACGAAAAACTACCAATTTTCTTAAATTTTCAAAAAGCTACCACAAAATTGGTTGGCTGTTCCGAAAAACCCAAATGACCATGTTGTTTAAAATTGATTCGGATTATGACAGCTCGGGTCCACTCGTCAGGTTGACTGTTAGCTTTGACCGTTAGGTTGACCATTTACAGGTTATGATAGATGGCTCCCACATATTTATAAAAGGCAATCAGGTCCCTGCATAAAAATTAAAAGCAATCGGGTCACTGTAATTTTTATTAAAAAAGCAACCGAGTCCCTGCCAAAAGAATATAAAAAGCAATCGGGTCCCCGCCGGCGAGCTCGCCGCCGGAGCTGACGAAGGGACCCGTGCGCGTCGGCCGGCCTTGTTCTGGCGGCGGAGCTCGAGGGTGTGCCGGCTGCTGCACGCGGCACAGCAGCTGCTCCTGCTGCTGCACGCGATGGAGTTGTCGCTCCTCCTGAACGCTGCGGCTCCCGTTGTTCCTGGGCACGGCGGCCCGAGCTCCTGGGAACGGCGGCGGCTGCTCTAGCTGCTGGGCGTGGCGCCCCAAGCTCCTGGACATGGCCGGCGTGCAGCGGTGGCCTGAGCTCCTGGGCATGGCCGGCGCGCCCCGAGCTTGGCCGGCGGCAGCTTGCAGGGAGGCGGCGACAGGTTGTAGGGAGGGGGCGGAGGGAGCACCGGAGATGATCCGGGCGGAGGCGCCGGCTGCAGAAGATGGGATGACATGGTTCGTGCGCCCCGGCCGTCGGCCATGGTGGCTTCCGGCGGCGGCGCCCAGGTCCGGTGCCCTTCACCAGCAGACTCGGGAGAGGGAGGGGAGAGGTCGGGCTCGTGGGAGTTGACCCGGTTCTGGGTGGTTTTCTCTCGTTTTTTCTGTTTGTAATGTGCTGGGCGGATGACATGTGGACCTTAACGGTCAACGCTAATGTTCTTAACGGTCAACACTTACGAGTGGGCCCCACCCTGTCACAAACCTGGTTAACACCTAATAGTTCAGTCATTTGGTTTTTTTGGAACAGCCAACCAATTTTGTGGTAGCTTTTTGAAAAATTAATAAAACTGATAGTTTTTTGTAGCCCTAGCCCGTAATTTGGTAGTTTTTTGCCATTTACTCTTCCGAAAGAGGCATGACTGTGCCTCTCGCGGAAGCAAATCCGTACCTCCACGAGAAGTAAACCCGTGCCTCTCGCGGAAGGCAAAAAAAAAGAAAAATGCATTTTTTTCGTTTCCGAGAGGCATGGCCGTGCCTCTCGCGGAAGCAAAACCGTGCCTCCCGCGGAAGGAAAAAAAATAAAACGCATTTTTCCCGTTTCCGAGAGGCACGGCCGTGCCTCTTGCGTAAGCAAATCCGTGTCTCTCGTGGAAGGAAAAACAACATGTTTTTTTTTCGTTTTCGAGAGGCACGGCCGTGCCTCTCGTGAAGGCAAAACCGTGCCTCTCGCGGAAGCAAAAAACGTGCCTCTCGCGAAAGGAAAAGAGGAAAACGTGTGTTTTTTTTGTTTCCGAGAGGCACGGCCGTGCCTCTCGCGAAAGCAAAACCGTGCCTCCCGCGGAAGCAAAAGAAAAAAGAAAACGCGTTTTTTCGCGCGCAAATTTTTTTTTTGACTTTTTTTCGTCCAAAAGCTAAGAAAGACCAGTGGAAAACCAAAAGGCTAAAAAAACGGGAAAAAAAACCCGTCTAAAAAGCCGAAAACGCGTGAGGAAAAATAAATAAAAAATCCAAAGGGAGCATCCAGAGCGCGACACGTGACGACGGCTGAGAGCACGCCACTCCCACCCCATGTGATCGTTGGGGAGGCTCCCAAAGGAGCGCTCCATATTTAGTTGCTCTTGTTTCTGTTAGTCGAACGTCTCTAATGTCAGGTTGAGGGAGGGGGGGGGGGGGTGTCAATTGTAGTAACCAGCAAAGATTTATAAGCCCACAACTACAGGGCCGTGATCTTGTTTGGTTGGACCTAGTATAGTCCAATCCATGCCCACCATTTTGATTATTTCCAATAAAACTAACTTTTTTAACTCGTGCAAAACTAACTTGACTCAACCATTGTGGTTGTCATCCCTCCATTGTGGTCGTCTTCCCTCACTCCATTGCATCCATCAAACGGAAAAGAAGAAGATAACTTTCCATCCATCCATATCTCACTGACGATGGTATTACACTAGTGGAGAAACGGCCTTTAGTCCCGATTGGGAAGGGCCTTTAGTCCCGGTTCACCAACCGGGACTAATAAATCGGGACTAAAGGCCCCCATCCTTTAGTCCCGGTTGGCCACGACCCGGGACTAAAGTCCCTCCACGTGGCCGCGAGCGCGCGCCGGGGGCTAGAGGACCTTTAGTCCCGGTTGGTGACACCAACCGGGACTAAATCCCTGCCACGTGGCCGCGGGGGCTGGGACCTTTAGTTCCGGTTGGTGACACCAACCGGGACTAAAGGTTTAGGGGTTTAGGGGTTTAGGGTTTATTGTTTATTTATTTTTTCATTTTGTGTTTTCCATTTAATTCCTTTTCATTTCAAACACATTTTACGCTACTACATACTGTACACGTTATGCATATATAATAGAATTTCTCGTAGAACCAATCATATATCATAGAATTTCTCATACGACCATGCATACACACATATATATATACAATTTGATATATACAGTTACTCCTACAACTTGCAGATCATTATATGCAGGAATTAGGTGAAATGGTATTCTCCGTCGGGAGATATGACCTTCTGAAGCAAAAATCCCGCCATTTCCTCTTGAAGTGCTCGTATGCGGTCCGTTGGTAGGAGCTGATCCCGCATCTCTTGCATCTTTAAAGAAGGAGATTAATATGAATATATTAGTTGTGTGTATATATATTAGATAATGATAAAAAGAATTGTGAATAGTGTTTACGTACCCAAAGATTTCTTGCATCTCTGCTCCTTTCGTTGATAATAATGTGAATGTTCTCGCAAACGTAGTATGCACATAAATTATTCCCCGGTGCCTGCCTCAAGCACTTTACGAGAATAGAATTCAATCAGATAATAATCAAGCATGATAATGGTATTGAAACTAGAATTAAAGAGATGAGCGGACGTAGCTAGCTAGCTAGTACTACTTAATTACCCTTGGTCGCCACCATTTCAGGCTTGGTTTCCATGGACCGACAACCTCTTTGATGAACTTTTTCCAAACCCTGCCCGGCAAAGAAAATGAATAAAGGAGTTATTAATTATTTGATATCAGGAAATGAACTAAAGAGGCCGACATAGTGCGATAATGATTGAAATTGCCCGTCGAGCATCAACTTCAGGGTCTCTAGTTAGTGAGTCCAGTACTTCAACTTTTCCCTCGTCAACTCTAATGATTAGCAGGATCCAGTGGAAACTGCGCACACGTTTGTATAAGCGGGCATGCATAACTCATCAACTACACTTAACATCGAGTAAGCAAAATAGAATTTGTAGTACAAGACAGTAACACTCACTTGAAGTTGTAAGGAAATACTATCTCTGGTCTGGCATTTAGTTCCTTCAAAAACATTAGCAAGTTGGCCTATGTGTCTTTGGGTTCTTCTTTTAACACTTTTTCATAAATGGTATTTGGGTCAATGAACCCAATGCCATAGACTCCATCTCTTTTCATTTCAGAAATCTTCATTCTGCATAATACCACACAAAAGAATATAGTGAGGATAATTACAGGCAATGAACGAGCTGAGCTAGAGACTTAAATTACAGAAAGAAATCACTTACAGACAATAGCAACTGACGAGAGATTTGTCCAGTGCGTCTTGCTTGTATAACTGAAAACGTTCTGGCAAGTCAATCCACACATCGTTTCCATGGAAGTAATGCTCTGGCTTGACTTTCACCATGAGGCTCTCTCGCCCGGCCTTTACTTCTCTCAGATACCAGTCATGCAATCTGCGCATCTGCGTTGGTAGAAGCTCGACCTCCTCAGGCCTGACCAGAGGGTTCCCGGGGACGTATTTCCATGCTAGATCCTTCTCATCAATATTCGTGGGAAGATCCTCGATGCCTAGGAGTTGTTCAACAGTGACATCGGCCTCTCTAGCCATCTGTCTAGCAGCGGCGGTTATTACCGGCTTATCGGTGGTACTCACCTTGAGCGGGGGGATCGATTGCACTACCTGTTCTCCCAGCTGGGGAACAGTTTTCCCGCTTTTATTACTACCTGTTGTAAGGCTCGACTCCTTATCTTTTTGTGCATGATATGACTTCTTAATAGAGCGCTCATAGTCTGAATCAATTTTCTCCACAGCCGGTTTAGCAAGATCCACAAAGTGTTGTATGACTTTCTCAGGTATTTTCTCCTTCGGCGGCGGGGGCGGTTTCGGTGCAAAATGGGCCTTCACTTTGGCATCCACGACCCGTTTGTTTTCCTCCTCAGTCATCTCGTAAGCTAACTTCTTTTTGGCAGGAGGCTCGGGTTTCTTGTTTGGTGCTCTCTTCCGCTTGGGAGTCCGTTGACGCTGCAGAGTTCGATATTGCGAACTCGCGCTGGGCTCCTTCTCGGGGTGGGCTGGAGTCGGCTAACGCGGCGGATTTGGAGGAGGAGTTGGCTGACGTGGCGGACTTGGAGGAGGAGTCGGCTGACGCGGCGGACTTGGAGGAGGAGTCGGCTGACGCGGCGGACTTGGAGGAGGAGTCGGCTGACGTGGCGGACTTGGAGGAGGAGTCGGTGCCCTTGGCGTCGAGTTTGGAAAGACGATGCAATCCTTTCTCCATACAATGATACCACGTATGGCTTCTCCCAGTGTCTGCTCCTCTTGACCTCCACGAAAGTCAAGCTGTAGTGAGTCATATGCCGACAGAACTTCATCCACCCCGACACGAGCATAGCCAGGTGGAATCGGATTGCCGTGGAAGGTTGCTTCAGGGGGATTTGGTAAAGCATAGCCGTCCGCCACCTTCATGGATATGTTCTTCACTTTCATGTGTAGCTCACAACTTGTCGTCTCTTCGATATCATCCACGGGGTAGCGAGCCAGCAGTGCATCATCGGCCGGGACCCCCGTGGAACCCACGCTGCTTTTCGGCATAGATGGGACGGTGCAATCCAATGCTGGATCTACTTGCTGCTGCCGCTGAGACGCCCTTTCCAGGCTAAGTGTGTCGATCTGCTCCTGCTGCCGCATGAAAGCGCGTTCCAACTCCGCGTGCTTTGATTCCATCTGTTCAAGCCGGTCTGCATCCTGCTTCTTCTTGTCTTCCTCCTCTTCTTCTTTCTCGCACGGCTTCTGTAACTGACGTTCCAGTCCGCAAACCCTTCAACCCACGGAACAACGCCTTTGCCTCGTGTTCGTCCCGGGTGTTCAGGATTCCCGAGGGCGCGTGTAAGCTCGTCGTTCTCTCTCTCGGGCTGGAACGCCCCCGTTCGAGCCGCTTCTATTGCACCAAGTAAAGCGTCCGAGGCTTCTTTAAGACTTGTCTGCACCATAATCTCCCCTGTCTTTGGGTCCAACTTTCCCCCATGCGCATAAAACCAAGTCCTGCACCTGTCGGGCCAACCCAATGTTGCTGGAGTGACCCCTGCAGCAATCATCTTTTCCTCAGATTCATCCCACTTAGGCCGACCAGTCTTGTAGCCACCTGGCCCCAGAACATGGTGAAACTGTTTCTTCTCAGCATTGATCTTGTTTATCCTCGACCGTTCCTTAGCTGCTTCCGATTCCTTGAACTCCACAAATAAGTCCCAGTGATCTTTTGCCTTCTCCAGTGCTCCAGTGAATTCTGGAGTCTGCTTTCCTGCTTCGACGTAGCAGGCCCATAATCTTTTCTTGTGGTTGCGGAATTGTGTGGCCATCTTCTGAAGAGCACTCTTCTTGACTTTCTCCAATTCTGCATCTGTTAAATGCTCTGGTAGGGTGAAATGTGACATGAGCGTTTCCCAAAGCAGATCTTTTGCTCTTTCATCGACAAAACTAACTTCTCGATCTCCCTTTGGCTTATTCCATTCTTGAACGGAGATCGGGATTTGGTCCCTGACAATAACTCCGCACTGACGAGTAAATTTGTCCGCATTCTTTTTAGGAGCAAGCGGTTCGCCATTTGGTTTGATCTCATCGATGTTGTACTTTATGCCAGGCGGCAACTTTTTGGCCGGGCCTCGTACTGCCCTGCTTGTAGAAGATTTGCTCGATCCGGAGGGCTAAAAGAAGAAAGATTCGTTAATATATATATATATATATATATATATATATATATATATATATATATACAAATCAATTAATACATGTAATGATCACCAGAGGCCTTATATATACCTCGCCGGTCTTTGTTAATTGAAGATCATTTCCTTCGCCATCATTGTTTGTGTGCCCTTCGTCTGTTGGTTCTTCCTCAAATATTCCCTCACCGGCGTCGTTCAGATATTGTGTGCCGTCATCTTCAGGTTCACCCTCTGGGTTTCGGATCATGTCGAACATGATATGCTCTTGATCATGGTCGTCTCTGCCGCTAGCGTCCATAGCTTAACTAATCCAGAAGAAAGATAAAACAATTTAGTATTCAAATTAGAATGCATCTTGAATAATATCACTAATACATCTCGAATAATCCAGTTAATGCATCATCGAATATAATCTCGAATACATCTCGAATATTATCACGAATACATCTCGAATATTATCACTAATACATCTCGAATATTATCTCGAATACATCTCGAATATTATCACTAATGCATCATCGAATATTATCGAATCTAATCTTGAATACATCTCGAGTATTATCACTAATACATCTCGAATATTATCATATAACATCACTAGCTAATACAGATCGAATACTATCGAATAATCCAGTTGACTCGCGGTTCCTGAGGCGCGGGCGGTGGACACCCAAAGAGAAGGAACCATCACAGGATCATAGCTCGGGTAAGATCCCTGAAGAACCTGCCAGGTATTGGAGAACCTGACGTCCAACGCAACCATGTAGCGACGGACGTGCTCGTCCTCCTCCCTGACACGGCGACGTACCACCTTCTCGGGGGCCGGCTGCCTCCGCACCGATAGTGGCCCACGCGACCGCCACCAAAGAAGCTCCGGGTCGACGATGGGAGCCCGGTTCCTCACCAAGCCGTGCGCCCCGGAAGGTAGCACCTCCCAGTGCCAGCCCGGCGGAGCCCAGTCCCGGACATGGCGCCTCTCAAGCAGGTTGTCGCCACCGAGTCGACAACGAGGATGCGGGCCGGGCATCGTCGATGCCAAAAATGTTTCTATGCAAATTTAACATTTTTTAAATGCTTGATTATGATATTTGTAATTCTTGTTCACTTGATTTTGCAAATACATGACAAACTTTTGCAAATACAACAATAAGATATTAACATTTTCCAAATAAGATATTAACATGTTTTTGATCAATATTTTTAAGATACAACATTAAAATATTGGTCAACTTTTTTCTATGCAAATTCCACCGTTCATCTACATACATACATACATTGTATACATACATACATATACTAAGCATCTACAACATCTAGTGAAAAAAAACAATCTATGAAAAAAAAGATGAACAAAATTAAGGAGGGAGAGGCTCACCGGCCAGGATCGTCAGGGCGGAGGGAGGCGGGGAGGATGCCGGAGACGGAGGAGCGGCGCCGGCGCGGGCTCAGGCCGCGGCGGCTTGTGGAGGAGCGGTCGTCGATCGCGAGGCGGGCGCGCGCGGAGGAGCGGCGGCGGCGGGCAGCGTGGCGGCGCCGGCGCGGGCTCGGGCGGCGCTTGGGAGCAGAGTGGCCGGACGGCGACGTCGAGGTGCGGCAGCCTGGCGGCGTCGTGGTCTTCGGCGCCGTCGGGGGAAACTAGATGGCTTTTGGAAAATTTTGTAAGTGCCGCTTATATACAGAGACACCAACCGGGACTAAAGGTGAATTTCACCAGGCCAAGCGGCGGGAAGCCCAGGCCTTTAGTCCCGGTTGGTGGCTTTAGTCCCGGTTGGTGGCTCCAACCGGGACTAAAGGGCTGGTCCTGGCGTGGTGGAAGTTTAGTCCCACCTCGCCAAGCGAGAGGCACTCGCACCTGTTTATAAGCCCCGCTGCGATAGCCGTCTCGAGCTCCTCTCTAAAGCAGGCAGTACATGCCTAACGTTCGCCCTGCCCTGTGGGCCCTGCTTGCCCTGCGGGCCTGCATCCTGGCCCATATATAGTTGGGTTTCTAGTCATATGCAGGCCGTGGTGGCCTAGTAGGCGGGCATTTTTTTTTTCTTTTTTGCATATGTTATGTCAACTTTTTAGTCCCTGTTGGTGGATCCAACCGGGACTAAAGGTCTTTTCCAGTTTTTTTTGTTTTTTGCTTTATTTTTTTTCTTTTGTTTCTACTTACAGCCAAATATTTAGACTTTTTGAGTGAATCTTTTTGGTTTAGGTCACAAAAATTATAAACTTTCTGTTAGTGCCAGTAGTTTTCAAATTTGAATAGTTTAAATTTGAATGTTTTGAAATTTATGTGAATCACTAGTTTGTGAATAACTTTATTTTAAAAATAGATTTTTGAGTGATTCTTTTTCCTGCTGTTTAATATTACTGTGTTTTATCAGTATGTTCAATTTGGTAATTTTTAGGTTATTTAAATAGGTGTTTTTAATCAAAAACAGATTCTGTTTAGCTCTTTTAGTTTTATAGCTCAAAAAAATCATTAAATGCATAAAAAAATAGCGAATGAAGTCAGAAAGGGTTGAAAATTTATGATGTGGCTTTGAATGGTGCATGTTGAATGCACAAAAAGTCTGGAGTTAAAATAAGTTTAAAAAAATGAAATGCCTTTGTAACAGATGAGTTTCGTCCGAAACCCTAATACTTCGAAAGAGATTGTCTAGTTTGTACACGAAGTGCATCCAGTTTTTGCCGTAACCCTCTCAACTTTTTAGCACATGCTATGTGGGTGAAATGATGATACCATGCCAAGTTTCAACCTTTTCAGAGTTCATTTGTAGTGCTTTTCAATTTCAGGGTCATTTAGCTCAAAAAAATCAATAAATGCATGAAAAATAGCAAATGAAGTCAGAAAGGGTTGAAAATTGATGATGTGGCTTTGAATGGTGCATATTGAACGCACAAAAAGTCTGGAGTTAAAATAAGTTTAAAAAAATAAAATGCCTTTGTAACAGATGAGTTTTCGTCCGAAACCCTGATACTTCGAAAGAGATTGTCCAGTTTGTACACGAAGTGCATCCAGTTTTTGCCGTAACCCTCTCAACTTTTTAGCACATGCTATGTGAGTGAAATGATGATACCATGCCAAGTTTCAACCTTTTCAGAGTTCATTTGTAGTGCTTTTCAATTTCAGGGTCATTTAGTTCAAAAAAATCAATAAATGCATGAAAAATAGCGTTCCTCCGCGTTTCAAATGCCAAAACACATATATATACCCTAACTATTACAAAGATTCCCTCCGATTTGTTCGAAGTGGGACTTTCCAGAAAAGTCCGGAAACTCACTAGAGAAGAAATTGATGACGGTGAAGCCGGTCACATCCCAGAGTGGGATATTGGGGTATAAAACTTTTTCTTCGCGTGTGTCCCTTTGCGCCGTAACCATGGACAATCTTCATCATTTAACAGGATGCTTGGGTCAGTGTTCACTGTGAAGGGAGCAATTTCATGAAACTTTTCATAATCTTCTGACATGTCTGTCTTGTCCTCCACTCCCACGATGTTTCTTTTCCCTGAAAGAACTATGTGGCGCTTTGGCTCATCGTATGATGTATTCGCTTCCTTATCTTTTCCTTTTCTCGGTTTGTTAGACATGTCCTTCACATAGAAAACCTGCGCCACATCATTGGCTAGGACGAATGGTTCGTCTGTGTACCCAAGATTGTTGAGATCCACTGTTGTCATTCCGTACTGCGGGTCTACCTGTACCCCGCCTCCTGTCAGATTGACCCATTTGCATCGAAACAAAGGGACCTTAAAATCACGTCCATAGTCAAGTTCCCATATCTCCTCTATGTAACCATAATATGTGTCCTTTGCCCTATTGGTGTTTGCTGCATCAAAGTGGACACCACTGTTTTGGTTGGTGCTCTTTTTATCTTGGGCGATCGTGTAAAATGTATTCCCATTTATCTTGTACCCTTTGAAAGTCGATATAGTCGAAGATGGTGACTTGGCCAGCAAGTACAACTCATCTCCAACAGTGTCGTCATGCATGAGACGTGTTTGCAACCAACCGCCGAATGACGCCATGTGTGTACGTTTGATCCAGGGCTCAGACTGCTCCGGGTTCTTGGAGCGTACACTATCCAGGTGTTCCTCGATATACAGAGCCACCAAGCTGGAATTTTGTAGAACTGTGTAGTGTGCTTGCGCCCAAGAATGCCCGTCCATACATATTACTGAATCCTTTCCTAGCGTGCCTTTTCCACCCAGTCTGCCCTCATGCCGCGATTCGGAAACACCAATCGGCTTAAGGTCAGGAATAAAGTCAACACAAAACTCAATGACCTCCTCTGTTTCATGGCCCTTGGAGATGCTTCCTTCTGGCCTAGCACGGTTATGAACATATTTCTTTAAGACTCCCATGAACCTCTCAAAGGGGAACATATTGTGTAGAAATACAGGACCCAGAATGGCAATCTCGTCGACTAGGTGAACTAGGACGTGCGTCATGATATTGAAGAAGGATGGTGGGAACACCAGCTCGAAACTGACAAGACATTGCACCAAATCATTCTGTAACCTTGGTAGGATTTCTGGATCGATTACCTTCTGAGAGATTGCATTGAGGAATGCACATAGCTTCACAATGGCTAATCGAACGTTTTCCGGTAGAAGCCCCCTCAATGCAACCGGAAGCAGTTGCGTCATAATCACGTGGCAGTCATGAGACTTTAGGTTCTGGAACTTTTTCTCTGCCATATTTATTATTCCCTTTATATTCGATGAGAAGCCAGACGGGACCTTCATACTGAGCAGGCATTCAAAGAAGATTTCCTTCTCTTCTTTGGTAAGAGCGTGGCTGGCAGGACCTTGATACTGCTTTGGATGCATGCCGTCTTTTCCGTGCATACGTTGCTGGTCCTCCCGTGCCTCCGGTGTATCTTTTGTCTTCCCATACACGCCCAAGAAGCCTAGCAGGTTCACGCAAAGATTCTTCGTCACGTGCATCACGTCGATTGCAGAGCGGACCTCTAGGTCTTTCCAATAGGGTAGGTCCCAAAATATAGATTTCTTCTTCCACATGGGTGCGTGTCCGTCAGCGTCATTCGGAACAGATTGTCCGCCAGGACCCTTTCCAAAGATTACTTTTAAATCCTTGACCATATCAAGTATATCATCACCAGTACGGTGGCGAGGCTTCTTCCGATGACCTGCCTCACCTTTGAAATGCTTGCCTTTCTTTCTTAAGAGATGCTTGATCGGAAGAAATCGACGATGTCCCAGGTACACATTCTTCTTACATTTATCCAAATATATACTTTCGGTCTCATCTAAACAGTGCGTGCATGCGTGGTATCCCTTGTTTGTCTGTCCTGAAAGGTTACTAAGAGCAGGCCAATCATTGATGGTTACAAACAGCAACGCTCGTAGGTCAAATTCCTGCTGTTTGTGCTCATCCCACACACGTACACCTTTTATGTCCCACAACTGTAAAAGTTCTTCAACTAATGGCCTTAGGTACACATCAATGTCGTTGCCGGGTTGCTTGGGGCCTTGGATGAGCACTGGCATCATAATGAACTTCCGCTTCATGCACAACCAAGGAGGAAGGTTATAGATACATAGAGTCACAGGCCAGGTGTTATGATTGCTGCTCTGCTCCCCAAAAGGATTAATGTCATCTGCACTTAAACCAAACCATACGTTCCTTGCGTCATCTGCAAAGTCCCGCCACTTTCTCTCGATTTTTCTCCACTGCGACCCGTCAGCGGGTACTCTCAACTTCCCGTCTTTCTTACGGTCTTCTTTGTGCCATCGCATCAACTTGGCATGCTCTTTGTTTTGGAACAAACGTTTCAACCGTGGTATTATAGGAGCATACCACATCACCTTGGCAGGAATCCTCTTCCTGGGGCGCTCGCCCTCAACATCATCACCAGGGTCATCGCGGCTGATCTTATAGCGCAATGCACCACATACCGGGCATGCATTCAGATTCTCGTACTCCTCACCGCGGTAGAGGATGCAGTCATTAGGGCATACATGTATCTTCTGCACCTCTAATCCTAGAGGGCAGACAGCCTTCTTTGCTTCGTACGTACTGTCGGGCAATTCGTTGTCCTTTGGAAGCATCTTCTTTAACATTTTCAGCAACTTTTCAAATCCCTTGTCAGCTACACCATTCTCTGCCTTCCATTGCAGCGATTCCAGTGTGGTACCCAGCTTTTTCTTGTCATCTTCGCAATTTGGGTACAACAATTTTTTGTGATCCTCTAACATGCGCAGCAACTTCAACTTCTCCTTTTCACTTTCGCAGTTTCTCTTTGCATCAGCAATGGCCCGACCAAGATCATCAGCGGGCTCATCTGATGCCTCTTCTTCAGTTTCTTCTTCTTCATTCTCTTCCCCCATTGTAGTACCATCGTATTCAGGGAACCCAGCATAGTTGTCATCATCCTCTTCTTATGCATTCTCTTCCATTAGAGCCCTCTTTCTCCGTGCTTGGTCCAACAGTTATATCCGGACATGAAACCGGACGTAAACAGGTGGACGTGAATGACTTTTCAGCTAGAGTAATTCCTATCATTCTTACAGACACCACATGGACAACACATAAAACCATTCCACTTGTTTGCCTCAGCCGCACGTAGAAAACTATGCACGCCATTAATGAACTGGGGAGAGCGTCGGTCATCGTACATCCATTGCCGACTCATCTTCATTACACAACACCAAAAAAACCAAATTAATACAAGTTCATAAATAAAGTTCATACACACTTATTCTCATAAAACAACATAAAACTATCTAGCTAAAGCATTTAAATGCAACAACAAATGCGATCAAAATTGCAACTAAGGTAATAATTGATCCAACAACATAATGATACCAAGCCTCTTTATTAACGGCATAGTTTCTAATCTTTCTAATCTTCAAGCGCATTGCATCCATCTTGATCTTGTGATCATCGACGACATCGGCAACATACAACTCCAATTTCATCTTCTCTTCTTCAATTCTTTTCAATTTTTCTTTCAAATACTCGTTTTCTTTTTCAACTAAATTTAACTTCTCGACAAGAGGGTCGGTTGCAATTTCCGGTTCACATACCTCCTAGATAAAAATATCTATGTCAACTTGATGGGCATAATTGTCATAAACGCGAAATGCAACAAATAGTTATAAAAGAGAATATATATACCACATCCGAATCATAAACCGGACGAGGGCCGACGGGGACGGATATCAAAGTCATGGCACTATGTATAACAAACAATCATACATGTAAGAAAATTATACAATTAACTATCTAAATCATACAAATAAGATTTTTTTTTATAAAAAGGATAAGAACAAGAGGCTCACCAAGGTGGTGCCGGTGACGGGACGGTGCGGGCGATCGACGGTGGTTAGGACGGGGACGGGAAGGCACTAAGTAAACCACACCTACACATATGCAAACTAAGAAGTTAATTTGAGCTCAAATTGCATATAAATCAAATAAACCCCCACATAATTACTCCCAAACTAGAACCCACAAATCACTATACTTATAGAGCATTGCACGAGCTAATCTAGCAATGAGAGATGAAAGGACAAAGTTGCTAACCTTTGTGAACACTTGGATAGATGGGGTGCCTTCAAATCTTGAAAAATCTTTGGCAAAAATGGAGGATGAGCTCGAGAGCAAGGGGAAGAACAGAGGAGAGAAAGGGGAAAACAGAGAGAATGGGCTCGGGCTGGATGAAGGGTTTATATAGGGACGTCTTTAGTCCCGGTTGGTTATACAAACCGGGACTAAAGGTCCACCTCTAGTCCCGGTTTGTGATACAAACCGGGACTAAAGGTGACCGTGGGCCCCCAGCCTGCCACCACCCCTTTAGTCTCGGTTTGTATCACAAACCGGAACTATAGGTAGAAAATGAACCGGGACTAATGATGCCCGTGCCCCAGACCGCTAGCCGTTAGAACCGGGACTAATGGTCACATTAGTCCCGGGCCGTAATCGAACCGGGACTAAAGGGTTGGACGAAAGGTCTGTTTTCTACTAGTGTTACGAACTTCCTACCAATCGCTTCCTCACCCTCTTCCCCCATCTAGTGGCGGGTCTTGTGTCTGCAAGACGCAAGAAGTGTTGGGCACCACACCCTCCCCATCTTCATTCGGTGACGCCCCCGTCACCTCCGCTTCTTGCTCCCACCACCTCAAACCTCATCCCCACTCATGCTCTTGGCACCACCACCTATTCGCCTCTCATCTTCTTTCGAACTCCCTCCCCTTACGTACATGTCTTACACAACTAATATCCGCCCTTGGTCGCCTCTGCCAGACTCTTCGCCATCACGACATACATTGCTCGATCACCAGCCTTCCAGAACCGAAGTAGCGATCCGCATGACGTGGTGTACCAAAGAGATCATGCATTCCAAAGCAGGCCCTAACATTCTACCACAGTCTGGGGAATAAAAATAAGCCATTCTTTGAATATTATATTGCATTGGCCACCTCCACTACCGAAACATCTTGTCATCACTGTCGCGTGTTCTACTCTGCCGATGAGACCGTGGACACCTCTTCCTCGACTGCACATGCAATTTGGAGCGCCCCCCAACACGCAATTGTGCTACCTATGTCTAGTTCATCAATGCCGGGCTGTGGGCTTATCCACTGATGACTCCCTCCTTGTCTTATGCAGAGAAGCTCAAGTCGATAGTGATCGTCGCTTTCCTTTGGGAGATCTGGAAAAGCAGGAAAACTAGGGTCTTCAGCGATGAGCGCCCATTCACGAGCTACGCCGGTCGCAACATCGTTGTGGACATCTTCCTCTAGCACTGGTGTCGCTCATGCTTGACCTTCAAGTCCAATCTTGAAGCATGGGTGCAAAGTTCCGTATCGTTGCTATAGCTGCCACACAAATGTCATATACCACCTCCTCCATTTGTACATGTTTGTGGTGCTTAGCGCTTCTTAACCCTGATTTTTTGTTTCAAAACCTTTTGAGGACTTTAGAGAGGTTTTCAACACTGGAGTAACCAGTGAAACTGAACTTTTGTTGTGGGTTGAATTTGTTTTTGAATTTTTGTGACATGATAAATCTATGTTGTGTGTAACTCAGAATTTTTAAAAGGTCTTCAAGCTTTTGGTGTGTCGGCTGCCGCCTTAACCCAGCCAGTGGGAGGGGAGCAAGAGAACTTGTAAGACATGCCTAAGGGCATCTCCAACGGCGACCCTCAAACCGCCTGCATCCGTTCGAACCGTTCGGTTCGGACATGTTGCGCCATCCAACACGGGTCTGTATCGGTCCGCAGGGCGGTCCGGACGTACTTTCTCCCGCAAACCGGAGACAAACGTGTGGGGCTTTGCGGGCGTCCGAAAAACACCCACGCCCGCTTCTGCCCACCCTGGTCCACCCATACCCCCTCCTCCCTCGTCCACGAGCGTTCCCGTCCGGTGCCAGCTGCCCACATTCATGCCGCTGTAGAGCGGCCGCTCCACATTGAAGATGGCTCAGAACGGACGTGACCTCTCACTGTCTCCGCCACTGAAGCGGCGCGCCGACCGAGGGTGCCGCGCGCTGCAGGCCCGGCTAAACACGCCTCCTCGCCGCATTCAAACGCCTCCATTAAACCCGCGTGGAAGCCAAGAAACCTACTCCCGCCACACGTTCGTTCACGAGAGGGCCGACAATAAACACAACGCCGGGTAAACTCCTCCCGTCCGCCCGCTATTTAAAGGAGGACAGGCGCCGGGCAAGAATCGCACCACTCCGCCGCTCCCCATCTCCTCCTTTCACCATTTTCGGCACTCTTTCGATGGCATCCGATGAGCAGGAAGAGCAGTTCTCCGGCATAAAAGCCGGCTGGGTGGCCCGCCGAGCCGGCCGGATACGAGTGAGGTAGCTCGCTGCTCCACCCCCCTCACCTAGCCCGACGGAGCAAGTTGCCGCTCCAAGCAGGCACGGGGTGGGGGGAGCACGGCAGCACGGGCATCATCGCTGCCGTGGACGACGCCACGTCGTACCGCGCCTCCAGTGCCTGCGACCGCGCCATCCGCCGTCAACGCGCGCGTAACCGTGACCTGCTGATGACCCAGAAGTATAGGGGATCAATCGTAGTCCTTTCAATAAGTAAGAGTGTCGAACCCAACGAGGAGCAGAAATAAATGATAAGCGATTTTCAGCAAGGTGTTTTCTGCAAGCACTAAAATTGTCGGTAACAGATAGTGTGGTAGCAAAGTAATTCGTAACAAGTATAATAAAGTGCAGCAAAGTGGCCCAATCCTTTTTATAGCAAAGGACAAGCCGGAACGATCTCTTATATAAAGCAAAGCGTTCTCGAGAACACATGAGAATTCTCATCTAGTCACTTTCATCATGTTTAGTTGATTTGCGTTCGCTACTTTGATAATTTGATATGTGGGTGGACCGGTGCTTGGGTGTTATTCTTACTTGAACAAGCCTCCCACTTATGATTGCCCCCTCTCGCAAGCATCCGCAACTACGAAAGAAGAATTAAGATAAATCTAACCATAGCATGAAACATATGGATCCAAATCAGCCCCTTACGGAATAATGCATAAACTAGGGTTTAAGCTTCTGTCAGTCTAGCAACCCATCATCTACTTATTACTTTACAATGCCTTCCCTGTTGGAAATATGCCCTAGAGGCAATAAAAATTGGTTATTATTATATTTCCTTGTTCATGATAATCGTTTATTATCCATGCTATAATTGTATTGATTGGAAACTCAAATACATGTGTGGGTACATAGACAACACTGTGTCCCTAGTAAGCCTCTAGTTGACTAGCTCGTTGATCAAAGATGGTTAAGGTTTCCTAGCCATTGACATGAGATGTCATTTGATAACGGGATCACATCATTAGGAGAACGATGTGATGGACAAGACCCAAACTACGGATGTAGCATATGATCGTGTCAGTTTATTGCTATTGTTTTCTGCATGTCAAGTATCTGTTCCTTTGACCATGAGATCATGCAACTCCCTGACATCGGAGGAGTACCTTGTGTGTATCAAACGTCGCAACGTAACTGGGTGACTATAAAGGTGCTCTACAGGTATCTCCAAGGATGTCTGTTGGGTTGGCATGGATCAAGACTGGGATTTGTTACTCCGTGTGACGGAGAGGTATCTCAGGGCCCACTCGGTAATACAACATCACAATGAGCCTTGCAAGCAATGTGACTAAAGTGTTAGCCACGAGATCTTGTATTACGGAACGAGTAAAGAGACTTGCCGGTAACGAGATTGAACTAGTTATAGAGATACCGACGATCGAATCTCGGGCAAGTAACATACCGAAGAACAAAGGGAACAGTATACGGGATTAACTGAATCCTTGACATAGAGGTTCGACCGATAAAGATCTTCGTAGAATATGTAGGAGCCAATATGGGCATCCAGGTCCCGCTATTGGTTATTGATCGTAGAGGTGTCTCGGTCATGTCTACATAGTTCTCGAACCCGCAGGGTCTACACACTTAACGTTTGGTGACGATTAGTATAGTTGAGTTATTTTGTTGGTGACCGAAGGTTGTTCGGAGTCCCGGATAAGATCCCGGACATGACGAGGATCTCCGGAATAGTCCGGAGGTAAAGATTGATATATGTGATAATAGTGTTTTGATCTCACGAGGTATTGCAATGTGCAAAAGGAAGTTTTGCTGGCGTCTGGGGCGGTACTACCGCTTATCGTAAGCGGTACTACCGTTACGGGCGGTACTACCGCTTATCGTAAGCGGTACTACCGTTACGGGCGGTACTACCGCTTATCGTAAGCGGTACTACCGCTTGTGCGCGGTACTGCAGGGATCCGAGTTGGACTCTTTCCCTGCGGGCCAAACCGACCTTGTGCGGGCAAAACCGACCTGGAGGAGGCTTTTGCTCCAAGTTTAGACCCCAAGGCTCAACATATAAATAGAGGGGCAGGGCTAGCACACGGGACACATTAAGATTTCCCAAGCCGTGTGTCGGCAACCCTAACCCTCTAGTTCTCACGTCATAATCTCCGTAGTGCTTGGCGAAGCCCTGCAGAGATTGTTCCTCACCACCATCACCACGCCGTCGTGCTGCCGGAACTTATCTACTACTTCACCATCGCTCGCTGGATCGAGGAGGTGAAGGTGTCATCAAGCCGTACGTGTGTTGAACGCGGAGGTGCCGTCCGTTCGGCACTAGTTCGTGATCGGATCGAGGGACGACTTGCGATTTGGATCGCGGAGACGTTCGACTACATCAACCGCGTTTCTTAACGCTTCCGCTTAGCGATCTACAAGGGTATGTAGATTCACTCTCCCTCTCGTAGATGCTCATCACCATGGATAGATCTTGTGTGCGCGTAGGAAATTTTTTTGTTTCCCATGCAACGTTCCCCAACATTCCCTTAGGCCCAAATATGGTGAAGTGTCATGTAGTCGACGTTCACACGATACCACTAAAGGAAGCAACAACATACATATCATCAAAATATCAAACGAATACCAAATTCACATGATTACTTATGACAAGATTTCTCCCATGTCCTCAAGAACAAAAGTAACTACTCATAAATCATATTCATGTTCAAGATCAGAGGGGTATTGAATATCATTAAGGATCTGAACATATAATATTCCACCAAATAAACCAACTAGCATCAACTACAAGATGTAATCAACACTACTAGCAACCCATAAATACCAATCTGAGGTTTTGAGACAAAGATTGAATATAAGAGATGAACTAGAGTTTGAGATGAGATGGTGCTGGTGAAGATGTTGATGAAGATTGGCCCTCCCACGATGAGAGGATCGTTGGTGATGTCGATGGCTTCGATTTCTCCCTTCCGGAGGGAAGTATCCCCGACGGAATCGTTCCGCCGGAGAGCAAAAGTGGTCCTGCCCAGGTTCCGCCTCGAGGCGGCAGCGCTTCGTCCCGAAAGTCTTCTATTTATTTTTCTAGGGCAAATGACCTTATATAGCAGAAGAAGGGAGCCGGAGGCCTGCCAGGGGCCCCACAAGCTCGGGGGGCGCGCCCCCCAGGCTTGTGGTGTTCTGGTGGGTCCCCTCCTGGTATATCTTCCGCTAATATTTTTTATATATTTCAAAATAATTCTTCATAAATTTTCATGTCATTTGGAGTTGTGCAGAATAGTTATCTCTGTTATACCCATTTCCGGTCCAGAATTCCAGCTGCCGGTAATCTCCCTCTTCATGTAAAACTTGCAAAATAAAAGAGAAAAGACATAAGAATTGCATCATAAAGTGAAATAATGATCCAATATATAATAAATAACAGTAGGAAAACATGATGCAAAATGGACGTATCACCTGCCGGCAGAGAAAGAAGCCGGCTGCGTGGAGAATCGACGAGTCGGTGGCCAGCGCATCCACGTCTCCCGCCAACATCGAGGGAAAGTAGAACACGGGAGGCCGCTGCCGTTTGGGTCCCAGGAAGGCCACCGCCCGCGCGTCGTCGGCTTGTACAGCCGGTGTCCTGTCCGGTTCTTTATCTCAGACCATCGTCGGCCCTCGTCTGGGCTCCACGAAAGCGGAGTAGACCCTCTTCCCCTCCGGCTGAAGCACCCTCTTTGCCACTCCAATGAGCGGTGCAGCCAGACATAGGGAAGATACGGGGAAATAATATACCTCCGGGGCTCCCGGCAGTCCGATGAGCGAGCTGCCGGACATGGGGAAGACAAAGGGATCCGCCACGGCCGGCCGTAGACTAGTATAGTGTATCCGTGTCGTGGGACTGGAACTCTGCGCGACCGTACGTGCACATAATTTTACCTTTTTAGTTAAATATGTCCAAAATGTAAATGTTTTCGTCCGGTTTGTATAAAATCCGTTGTGTGTTGCACGACTTTTGTTCGGTTGGTTCAAACAATTGTTGAAATGTATGCGGGCAGCGTTGGATAACCATCTCCCGTATCTGTGTCTGCGGACTGGTTCCCTTCTCCGTTGACGGATGCGCAGGGAAATTTGCGGGCCGCCGTTGGAGATGCCCTAAAAAGGGTAGGGAAAGAAATGAAGGAAGGATTTTCTCCGGTCGGGGTCGAATCGAAACGGGAAAGAATTGTCTCGCACGCGACACCACCATATCCGCTCCAACCAGCTTCGGGAGGCCGACATCGTGAGAAAGCTGCTGCACCAGTCAGCCGCGCGCACACCCGCGGCTAAACCACCGCCAAGCGAACCGGCAGCCGGCGGACGCCCCCACCCACCCAGCACGACACAGGCGAGAGCACCGAGCGACGAGCCGACGACATGGGCGACGTCGCCGTGACAGCGGGCGGGCTCTCCTCCCCGCCGACCCCGCCGCCGCCTGAGCTAGGCATGGTGGCGCGCGCCGCGGAGCGGCTGGTGGCGCGGAACGACGCGCTGCTGCTGCTGGACGCGGAGCAGGGCGGCGGCGAGGGGATCACCGGGATGGCGGCGTTCGAGGGCACGGGCCCGCCGCGGATCGGCGTGGCGCAGTACCTTGAGCGGGTGCACCGGTACGCGGCGCTGGAGCCCGAGTGCTACGTGGTGGCCTACGCGTACGTCGACCGGGCCGCGCACCGCCGCCCGGCGGCCGCCGTCGCGTCCAAGAACGTGCACCGCCTGCTCCTCGCATGCCTCCTCGTCGCCTCCAAGGTCCTCGACGACTTGTAAGTTTCCTTTCTCTTCTTCCATGCGACTCGACCGAAGCAAGAACAGAGCAGGAACTTTATCACCATTGCTGTCAAGCTAGACAAGAACAGCCAAAGAAGCATAACCATCACGTACTAATGATGTACTACTAGCTACTAAGCTAGTGCCGTACGACCGAGGGGCAGAGCTAGGAACGGAGACCAACCATGACCACAACTAACTTTGGAAAAACATGGCCACGATAAATAGATCAAAATCTGGAGACGGCAATGGAGAATACTAGTGGTACTTTGTATGGCAGTGAGGCACTTTCATTCAAGTGGAAGAAAGGGAAAGGGCGTGTACGATTTTGCCTGTGCTCGATCAGTTAATCCCTGTCACATCAGTCGGTTCGGTGTTACCACACACTCAAGTATAACGACTGGTAGGTGTAGTACGTACACTGGCTATGTATGTAGCGCTTCATGCATGATCCATCCGTATTTAATTATGTCGTCGTCAAACAAAAGTTTAGACTTTTCAAAGTACAAATACATGACAGGTGCCTACATAAATAAACGTCTTGATCAGACAGATCACGGAGATATACTGCGTGATTGTTGCCTGACGTTGATCCAGGATGAATGTCCAATTCACATTTTGCTGGATCGGCGCTTTTTTTTACACATTCACGCATGTTCCATGGTGAAAAATAATAAGTAAACTGATTAACTGAACCCTGTTGGATCTTACCTGACATGCGGATATATGTGCGGTGCATGCAGCCACCACGACAACGCCTTCTTCGCGCGCGTGGGCGGCGTGAGCAACGCGGAGATGAACAAGCTGGAGCTGGATCTCCTCGGCGTGCTCGACTTCGAGGTCATGCTCAGCCGCCGCCTCTACGACCTCTACCGTGCGCATCTCCACAAGCAGCAGGCCGACGACCACCATGACACGTCCAACAAGCCGGATCAGGAACCCTCGAGGGTCGACGGCGGGGGGGAGGACCACGATGATGACCGGATCACGCGGCTGCCCGACGGTGTCTTGCGGTACGACTGGAGCCAGCAACCACCGGCGGCGAACGGCGCGCGGCGGCACTCGTCGTCCCAGGCACCTTCGCGGTACTCCTAGGTAGCTTCTGGGTTAGGCCACGTACAACGATCGATGTGCACATTAACTAATTATTATACGTACTGCTCAGATTCCATGTGTATGGACGGTGAATGGAATGCACTAAGACTGGAGTTAAATCCGGTACCGTGTTTTTGGCGTCCCCGGTGTTGGCTTTTTTTTTTTCAAGAAACTTTCAATCTATTTATTTTCAATCATGGCAGTACAAACAATAACAGGGGTAATAAAAATTACAAACATGTCCATGGACCACCTAGCGACAACTATAAGCACTGGAGCGAGCCGAAGGCGCGCCGCCGTAATTGGAGCCGGACAAACCTTGTTGTAGTAAACAGTCGGGAAGATGATTGACGTCATGCCGGTTTCGACTTGCCCCTCTACCTTGGATTGGTGGTTTAGCTGTGGTTTTTTCCTCTGTTCGGGCTGAGCATCCCTTGTCTCGCTGCTCCGGGTATCATGCCCATGGCTTCTCATGTATGCGTCCGTGTGTTGTATCTCTTTTGTACTCATTCTGTTTTTCTTCTATTAATGGAATGATACGTAAGCTTTGTGTATTTGCGTAAAAGTTAAGTGTTTTTCTTATTTCCTGGTGTGTGTGTGTGTGTGTGTGTGTGTGTGTGTGTGTGTGTGTGTGTGTTTGTGTAGTTTTTTCTTTCTTTGTGTGAGTTATTGATGTGTGTGGTGTGCCACATTCAGTTCAGTTCGCCCACCCTTAAAAAATTATCCAGAACACTCCAATTTTGTATACATGGAACACATTACTTTATATTGTTAACTTCAAATTTAAGTATTGTTTTGAAACAATTTTTACTATTTGTGCATTAAATGGACTTATGGATATTTGTTGAATATAATTTAGATTTGAAATATAAACATCTCAAATAAGATATTGAAAATTTTATTTGGATATGAATAATCCAGGTAAGCCTCGTAAAATTTTGCAAAATTTTGAAGCAATGTTGAACACCCAACAATTTCAAAGTTTTCTAAATAGAAAGATAAAAAGGGACGCACTTTTTTTAGACAATCACGCTAAGCATTATTGATTGATAAAAGAAGAAGGGGGAGCACTTACTTTATCGGACCGAAATGTACCCAACCGGTAACTAGCCAGCTTGCCCAACCTTTTTTTTCTTCTGTAAAATGGGCCTGGCCCAGCCGCGGCAATTCTTAGAAATAAGCTGTGTTTCTTATTGTTGTCGTGATGTGTTTAGTTGAAACTCAGTTACAAAGTTCACGTGCTGAAGTATTAGCTCTTTCTTTTGGTTACAATAAATCTTTTTCTGTGAGTAGCCCCGGTCGGAGTGGAGGTCTTGTACTTTATTGGAATGATGAAATAAAGCTCGAAGTTTCTGGTTATTCAAAATACCACATAGATGCAAAAATTTCAGATTTTGGTCCTGTTCCATGGAGATTCACGTGCATATATGGCGAAGCCCAAGTCCCAGAGAGGTATAAAACCTGGGATACTCTTAGGAATTTGGCTGTCTCTTCGGGCGATCTGTGGGTTGTGATGGGTGATTTCAATGAAATTTTTCATCACTCGGAATATGAGGGGGTCGGGCAGCGATCCCAGGCTCAATTAGATGGATTTAGAGACGCCCTTGATGTTTGTGGCCTAGCTGATTTGGGATATGCAGGGAGTTAGTGGACTTTCGAGAAAAAAGTTGCGGGTGGTACTTACACGCGAGTCCGCTTGGACAGAGCGGTGGCGGACACGGGGTGGTGCTCTTTGTTCCCATCGGCCAATGTACAACATGTTACTGCCGCGTGTTCAGACCATACAACTATATGTTTGAAGTTTTCAGATGAACTGGCGGTGAGGAGGGGAGCAAAACCTGTTAAATATGAGTTGATGTGGGAAACACACCCGGAACTGAAGCCTTTTGTAGATTCGGGCTGGAGGAATAACCCTGAAAGTACAACGGTTCAAGATCTTCAGGAGAAACTAAAGCAACTCTCGGGCAATTTATCAAGATGGAACCGTCAGACGTTCGGAAACGTTAGAAGAGAGATTGAAAGGATGAAGCATGAGCTAGAAATATTACGAGGTGTAGTAGGGCGTTCGGGTCTGATACGTCTCCAACGTATCTATAATTTTTGATTATTCCATGCTATTATAGTATCAATCTTGGATGTTTTATATGCAATGATATATCATTTTTTGGGACTAATCTATTAACCTAGTGCCCAGTGCCAGTTGTTGTTTTCTGCTTGTTTTTGGTTTTTCAGGAAATCAGTACCAAACAAATTCCAAATGCCACGAAACTTTTTGACGATTTTTTCTGGACAAAAGAGACCCTAGAAGCTTCGGGAGGATGCCAGAAGCCTCACGAGGAGGCCACAAGGCAACAGGGCGCGGCCCTAGGGGGGCGCGCCCTGATGCCTTGTGGGCCCCTCGTGGCTCCTTTTGACCTAATTTCACTTCTATAAATTCTCAAATATTCGGAAACCAATAGAGAGCCAGACGAGAAAATCCTACCGCCGCCGCAAGCCTCTGTTCTTCCGCGGCCCATCTGGAGGCCTTTTCCGGTACTCTGCCGGAGGGGGAATCGATCACGGAGGGCTTCTTCATCAACCTTGCTGCTCTTCCGATGACGTGTGAGTAGTTTACCACAGACCTACCCGTCCATAGCTAGTAGCTAGATGCCTTCTTCTCTCTCTTTGATCTTCAATACCATGTTCTCCACGATGTTCTTGGAGTTCTATCCGATGTAATCTTCTTTTGCGGTGTGTTTGTTGGGATCCGATGAATTGTGAGTTTATGATCAGATTATTCATGAGAAATATTTGAGTCTTCTCTGAACTCTTTTATGCATGATTGTTATATCTTTGTATTTCTCTCCGATCTATCCGTTTGGTTTGGCCAACTAGATTGATTTATCTTGCAATGGGAGAGGTGCTTTCTGATGGGTTCAATCTTGCGGTGCTCAATCCTAGTAATAGAAAGGGACATGACACGTATTTGTATTGTTGTCATTAAGGATAAAAAGATGGGGTTTAATCATATTGCTTGAGTTTACTTTGTCTATGTCATGTCATCTTGATTAAGGCGTTACTCTGTTTTATACTTAATACCCTAGATGCATGCTGGATAGCGATCGATGGGTGGAGTAATAGTAGTAGATGCAGGTAGGAGTCGGTCTACTTGTCTCGGACGTGATACCTATATACGTGATCATTGCCATGAATCCGTCATAATTATTTGATTTTCTATCAATTGCCCAACAGAAATTGGTTTACCCACCGTATGTTCTGTGCTCGAGAGAGAATCCTCTAGTGAAAACTATGGCCCCCGGGTCTATCTTTATCATATATTAAAATCCAAAAACACCTTGCTGTAATTTATTTACTCTTATTTTATTTTACAATTTACTTTTTATCTATCACTATCAGAATTAATCCTTGCAAGTAACCGCTAAGGGGATTGACAACCCTCTTATTTGCGTTGGGTGCAAGTGTTTGCTTTTATGTGTGTAGGTGCTGCTAATGAGGTTTTGTGTGGTTCTCCTACTGGATTGATAACCTTGGTTCTTAACTGGGGGAAATACTTATCTCTACTATACTGCATCATCCTCTCCTCTTCGGGGAAATACCAATGCAGTCTACAAGTAGCAGGAAGAATTTCTGGCGTCGTTGCCGGGGAGACATCACCAAAACTTATCAAGTACCTTCACATAAACTATCATCCACTTGCATTTATTTTATTTCCCTTTTATTTGCATTTTTCTCACGTTTTCATCCCCCCACTTCTAAAACAATTTTACAAAAAAATAACACAAAAATATTTTCGTTTGCTCGCTCGTTAGTTTGCTTCACCACTATGGCTAGTTCTTCACTCATTACTTTTACCCCTGAAAATGAAGTGCTTAAGTTTAAACAAAGGGGAGGAGAGAATTTAAAAGATTCTTGGTATAGGATTTGCGATGCTCAAAATAGATCAACTCGTAAGAAATCCACTACCGTTCTTCTTCGCAATTTTTATGTGGGAATTACTACTTGGTATAGATTTGTGCTTGATACTATTACCGGAGGGAATTTCTTGATGTGTCCCTCTATGAATGCTTTCAATGCTATGGGAAATCTAGTGGGATCACCACCTATCACTATTAATGAAACGACATTAACTTTGGAACATGTTATGCAAAGGTTAGAAGCTATTGAAAATAAAATGTCTACTATCGAACATCTTGAGAATTTAGACAAAAAGGTCCAGAATCACATTACTCAATTTGGTTCCAAGGTGGGAATTACATTGAAAACCCTAAAGGAAAAGGAGCCGATAATTAACGAAAAGATAGAACAAAGTCCCGCTAGAATCGATAAGCTAGAGGAAATTATTAATAATTTGGGTTCTGATTTTTCCTCCGTTAAAACTATTGATAGGACTCCTCCCAATAAAAATTGCAAGTTTATGTATGTTCCTAAGACTAAGGGTGCCACTTCTAGCAAGGGAAATGAGGATCTAAAAATGATTAGCGTGCACCCCAATTTCATCAATATAATAACGAAACCTATCTATAAAAGCGGAATTCTTAATTTTGTGCCTAGGAGCATGATGATAAAAAAACCCCATGTTAAAAATTCGAAAAAGAGTGGGTGTGTAATTGAGGATTTGGAAACCAAGGATGGCAACACTTGAAACTATGCATTATGCCTAGCTAGGGGCATAAAACAATAGCGCTTGTTGGGAGGCAACCCAATGAATAAAATGTATTTTTTGTTTTACATTCTATTTTTGTGTGTTTACAAAATTATAGCCTCTATTATGATTGTGCTTTTATCTTTTAATTAGTGTTTGTGCCAAGTAATGCCATTGGGATGATTTGGAAGATAGTATAATTGATGCAGTTTGAAAACAAAAGCTTTTTCGTCCAGTGCTGGAATTTTGATTTTTTGCTGGAGCGTCGGAACCTTATGAATGTTTTACAAAATATTGATATATGAATTCATGCCGGCTGCAGAAGATGGGATGACATGGTTCGTGCGCCCCGGCCGTCGGCCATGGTGGCTTCCGGCGGCGGCGCCCAGGTCCGGTGCCCTTCACCAGCAGACTCGGGAGAGGGAGGGGAGAGGTCGGGCTCGTGGGAGTTGACCCGGTTCTGGGTGGTTTTCTCTCATTTTTTCTGTTTGTAATGTGCTGGGCAGATGACATGTGGACCTTAACGGTCAACGCTAATGTTCTTAACGGTCAACACTTACGAGTGGGCCCCACCCTGTCACAAACCTGGTTAACACCTAATAGTTCAGTCATTTGGTTTTTTTGGAACAGCCAACCAATTTTGTGGTAGATTTTTGAAAAATTAAGAAAACTGATAGTTTTTTGTAGCCCTAGCCCGTAATTTGGTAGTTTTTTGCCATTTACTCTTCCGAAAGAGGCATGACTGTGCCTCTCGCGGAAGCAAATCCGTACCTCCACGAGAAGTAAACCCGTGCCTCTCGCGGAAGGAAAAAAAATGCTTTTTTTCGTTTCCGAGAGGCACAGCCGTGCCTCTCGCGGAAGCAAAACCGTGCCTCCCGCGGAAGGAAAAAAAATAAAACGCATTTTTTCCCGTTTCCGAGAGGCACGGCCGTGCCTCTTGCGTAAGCAAATCCGTGTCTCTCGTGGAAGGAAAAACAACATGTTTTTTTTCCGTTTTCGAGAGGCACGGCCGTGCCTCTCGTGAAGGCAAAACCGTGCCTCTCGCGGAAGCAAAAAACGTGCCGCTCGCGAAAGGAAAAGAGGAAAACGTGTGTTTTTTTGTTTCCGAGAGGCACGGCCGTGCCTCTCGCGAAAGCAAAACCGTGCCTCCCGCGGAAGCAAAAGAAAAAAGAAAATGTGTTTTTTGTTGCATAGTTTGCTTATTTTGATGAATCTATGGATCGTATCGGGGGGTATGAGTCATGGAGAAGTTGGAGTACAGTAGAATTATGCCAATATTAAATACGATTCAATTTACAATAGTACCTAAAGTTTAAGATTTGTTTGTTATACTAACGGATCTCACTAGGTTTCTGTTGAGTTTTGTGTGCTGAAGTTTTCAAGTTTTGGGTGAGACTACAATTGATAAAGGAATAAGGATCGGCAAGAGCCTAAGATTGGGGATGCCCAAGGGACCCCATGGTAATATTCAAGGAAGACTCAAGCGTCTAAGCTTGGGGATGCCCCGGATGGCATCCCCTCTTTCGTCTATAATTTATCGGTAACTCACTTGGAGCAATATTTTTATTCATCACATGATATGTGCTTTATTTGGAGCGTCTTGTGTTATAGTTTGTTTGCTTTTTAGTTTGTCACAATCATCTTTGCTGAACACACCTTTTTGAGAGGGACACACATTATTCGTGATTTGTCAGAATACTCTATGTGCTTCACTTATATCTTTTGAGCTAGTCAGTTGCTCTTGTGCTGCACTTATATCTTTTAGAGCACAGTGGTGGTTATATTTTAAAGAAGTAGTTGCACTCTCATGCTTTACTTATATCTTTTTTAGAGTCTAATGAATAGCAATGGTAATATGCACGGGTTATGAATTTGGTCCTAATATGATAGGTATTCAAGAGGGATATAATTAAAACTTTCATGTAGATCACTGAATATGATAAGTTTGATTCCTTGCAATAGTTTTGCAATATTAAGATGGTAATATGTGGGAGGTGCTAGTAGATAATTATGGTTTAGTAAGAATATTGGTGTTAAGGTTTGTGATTCCCGAAGCATGCACGTATGATCTGTCGTTATGCTAAGAAGTTGGAGCATAATTTATTATTGATTGTTTTCCATTGTGTGGCGGTCAGGGGCGCGCGATGGTTAACTCCTACCAACCTTCCCCCTAGGGGCATGCGTAGTAGTACTTTACTTCGAGGGCTAATAAACTTTCGCAATAAGTATGTGAGTTCTTTATGACTAATGTGAGTCCATGGATTATACGCACTCTCACCTTTCCGTAATTTGTTAGCCTCTTCGGTACCGTGCATTGCCCTTTCTCACATCGAGAGTCGGTGCAAACTTCACCGGTGCATCCAAACTCCGTGATATGATACGCTCTATCACACATAAGCCTCCTTATATCTTCCTCAAAACATCCAGCATACCTACGTATCATGGCATTTCCAAAGCCATTCCGAGATATATTGCCATGCAACTTCCACCGTTCCGTTTTTATGACACACATCATCATTGTCATATTGCTTTGCATGATCATATAGCTGACATAGTATTTGTGGCTCAGCCACTGTTCATCATTTTTTATACATGTTACGCTAGTATCATTGCACATCCTGGTACACTGCGAGAGGCATTCATATAGAGTCATATTTGTTCTAGTTTTGAGTTGTAATTTTGAGTTGTAAGTAAATAGAAGTATGATGATCATCAATATTAGAGCATTGTCCCAGTGAGGAAATAAATAAAATTAAAAAAGAGGCCAAAAGAGCCCACGAAAAAAAGGAGAAAAAGAAAAAAAGAAAAAAAAGGAAAAAAAATAAAAAAATAAAAATGAGAGAAAAAGAGAGAAGGGGCAGTGTTACTATCCTTTTCCATACTTGTGCTTCAAAGTAGCACCATGTTTTTCATATAGAGAGTCTCCTATTTTGTCACTTTCATATACTAGTGGGAATTTTTCATTATAGAACTTGGCTTGTATATTCCGATGATGGGCTTCCTCAAATGCCCGAGGTCTTCATGAGCAAGCAAGTTGGATGCACACCCACTTAGTTTTTCATTTTGAGCTTTCATACACTTATAGCTTGTAGTGCATCCGTTGCATGACAATCCCTACTTCTCGCATTGACATCAATTGACGGGCATCTCCATAGCCCGTTGATTAGCCTCGTCGATGTGAGACTATCTTCTTCTTTTTGACTTCCCCTTATTAATCTCTATCACCACATTCTATTCCACCCATAGTGCTATATCCATGGCTTGCGCTCATGTATTGCGTGGGGGTTGAAAAAGTTGAAGCGCGTTAAAAAGTATGAACCAATTGCTTGGCTAAAACCGGGGTTGTGCATGATAAATACTTTATGTTAAGAAGATGGAGCATAAAAGAATTATATGATGTTGTAGGGATAACTTTCTTTAGCATTTTTATTTTGAAAGGCATGATTGTTTATTAGTATGCCTGAGTATTGATATCTTTATATCAAATTATAGACTATTGCTTTGAATCATTCGGATCTTAGTATTCATATCGTAAAGAGATTACATGATGAAACATGTTAGGTAGCATTCCACATCAAATATTCTGTTTTTATCATTTACCTACTCGAAGACGAGCAGGAATTAAGCTTGGGGATGCTTGATACGTCTCCAACGTATCTATAATTTTTGATTGTTCTATGCTATTATAGTATCAATCTTGGATGTTTTATATGCAATTATATATCATTTTTTGGGACTAACCTATTAACCTAGTGCCCAGTGCCAGTTGCTGTTTTCTGCTTGTTTTTGGTTTTTCAGGAAATCAGTACCAAACGAAGTCCAAATGCCACGAAACTTTTTGATGATTTTTTCTGGACAAAAGAGACCCTGGAAGCTTCGGGAGGATGCCTGAAGCGTCACGAGGAGGCCACAAGGCAACAAGGCGCGGCCCCAGGGGGGCGCGTCCTGATGCCTTGTGGGCCCCTCGTGGCTCCTTTTGACCTAATTCCACTTCAATAAATTCTCAAATATTCGGAAACCAACAGAGAGCCAGACGAGAAAACCCTACCGCCGCCGCAAGCCTCTGTTCTTTTGCGATCCCATCTGGAGGCCTTTTTCGGTACTCTGCCGGATGGGGAATCGATCACGGACGGCTTCTTCATCAACCTTGCTGCCCTTCCGATGACGTGTGAGTAGTTTACCATAGACCTACAGGTCCATAGCTAGTAGCTAGATGGCTTCTTCTCTCTCTCTTTGATCTTCAATACCATGTTCTCCTCGATGTTCTTGGAGTTCTATCCGATGTAATCTTCTTTTGCGGTGTGTTTGTTGGGATCCGATGAATTGTGAGTTCATGATCAGATTATTCATGAGAAATATTTGAGTCTTCTCTGAACTCTTTTATGCATGATTGTTATAGCTTTGTATTTCTCTCCGATCTATCCGTTTGGTTTGGCCAACTAGAATGATTTATCTTGCAATGGGAGAGGTGCTTTGTGATGGGTTCAATCTTGTGCTGCTCAATCCCAGTGACAGAAAGGGACATGACACGTATTTGTATTGTTGCCATTAAGGATAAAAAGATGGGGTTTAATCATATTGTTTGAGTTTACTTTGTCTACATCATGTCATCTTGCTTAAGGCGTTACTCTGTTTTATACTTAACACCCTAGATGCATGCTGGATAGCGGTCGATGGGTGGAGTAATAGTAGTAGATGCAGGCAGGAGTCGGTCTACTTGTCTCGGACGTGATGCCTATATAGATGATCATTGCCATGAATCCGTCATAATTATTTGCTTTTCTATCAATTTCCCAACAGTAATTTGTTTACCCACCGTATGTTCTGTGCTCGAGAGAGAAGCCTCTAGTGAAAACTATGGCCCCCGGGTCTATCTTTATCATATATTAAAATCCAAAAACACCTTGCTGCAATTTATTTACTTTTATTTTATTTTGCAATTTACTTTTTATCTATCACTATCAGAATTAATCCTTGCAAGTAACCGCTAAGGGGATTGACAACCCTCTTATTTGCGTTGGGTGCAAGTGTTTGCTTTTGTGTGTGTAGGTGCTGCTAATGAGGTTTTGTGTGGTTCTCCTACTGGATTGATAACCTTGGTTCTTAATTGAGGGAAATACTTATCTCTACTGTACTGCATCATCCTCTCCTCTTCGGGGAAATACTAACGCAGTCTACAAGTAGCAGGGTCCTTCTGCACAGGAGCTAAAGATCACAGAACAGCTCGAGGAATTGTACCACCACGAGGAGATTCTTTGGAAGCAGAGGTCATGTGTTCATTAGCTTGTGGGAGGACACAAGAATACCAGATATTTTCATATAAGGTCGACGATGAGAAGAAGGAAAAATCTCATAAAATCTTTATTGAGAGGTAATGGAAATGTCGTAACAGGGATCAATGAATTAGAAGAAATAGCCACATAATTCTACTCACCGCTCTATACTTCGGAGGGTGTGAGTAATATGCATGAGGTCCTTGACTCGATCGGTGCCATCTAGAGTTACACCAGATATGAATAATACTCTTAATGCTGCTTATTCGGGTGATGAAGTCAAAAAAGCATTGATCCTGACGTTCCCATCAAAAGGGCCCGGGCCAGACGGATTCCCCGCTCACTTTCTTCAAAGACATTGGGATGTTTGTGGGGACGAAGTAATTAAAGCAGTGACTCGTATAGTGGAAGGGATTGAAAGTGCTAAATGCATCAACAATACGTATTTGGTGCTCATTCCAAAGGTTAACAATCCTACATCTCTAACCCAATTCTGACCTATAAGTTTATGCAATGTACTTTACAAATTTGCATCTAAAATCGTTGCTAATCGTCTCAAGGAGATTTTGCCAGAAATTATTTCTCCTAAGCAATCAACTTTTGTGCCATGCCGGTTAATCATAGATAATATCATAATGGCATATGAATGCTTGCATTTTATAAAACAAAGCGTTGAAACATCGCCATTGAGCTCTGAAACTGGACATGATGAAGGCATACGACAGAGTGGAATGGAAGTATCTGGAAGCAATAATGCTCAACCTAGGCTTTTCAGATGTGTGGGTTGACAGAGTAATGAGCATGGTAAAGTCAGTATCTTTTTCAGTTCTGTTTAATGGGAAGAAACTTGATGAGTTTAAACCTACGAGAGGTATTCGGCAGGGAGAACCAATATCACCCTACTTTTTCTTGTTAGCAGGGGAGGGCCTTTCAGGCCTCCTCAAATCCAGAGATCAATCATCTCAAATTGGTAGAATTCAGGTGGCCCCCTTGGCGCCTCTAGTTAACCATCTTTTATTTGCTGATGATAGCCTGTTGTTTTCAAGGCTAATGGTGCAGGGGCAATGGAGGTGTCAAACTTACTGAACTCTTATTGTCAAGCTTCAGGTCAAAGGATCAATAACAACAAATCTTTAGTGTTTTTTCAGTAAAGGGTGCCCAAAAGCGGTAAGAGTTGAGGTGAAGGGTATCCTCAATGTTCAAAATGAGACCCTCAATGAAAAGTATTTGAGAATGCCCTCTGATATAGGAATATCAAAAACCGGGGCTTTCAAGCACCTGAAGGATAGGCTATGGAGCAAGGTGAAAGGATGGATTGTGAAGGCAATTTCAGCTGCCGGTAAGGAAATGTAGATTAAGTCAGTGGCACAAGTTGTACCTGTTTTCTCGATGTCATGTTTTAAGCTTCCCTGGGGATTGTGTGAGCATCTAGATAAACTTATAAGGCAATTTTCTAGGGAAGTAAAGCGGGCCAGCGTAAACCCCATTAGGTGTCATGGAGTCCAATGACGCAACCAAAGAGATGTGGAGGTCTTGGTTTCAGGGACCTCGATTTATTCAATATTGCACTTTTCGCGTGCCAAGTTTGGAGAATTTTGACAATTCATGATTCCTTATGTGCCCCGGAGTCTACTTTCCAGAGGGAGATATTCTGAATGCCTCATTGGGAACACACTCGTCTGAGGTGTGGCGGTTGTTGCTAGAGGGCAAGGATGTGCTATCTTTGGACTTGTCAGGAGGATAGGAGATGGTAACTCAACAAAGATATCGACACAGAATTGGATCCCGAGGAATCATGCGATGAGGCCGATTGTGTGCTTGGGTCAGAATCCGCCTTAGATGGTGGCCGAGCTCATCGACACCACGACTGTCACATGGCACACAGATTTACATAAATTCTTCTTGCCAATAGATGCCGCAGCTATACAAAATATACCTCTGTGTACCATGCCCATGTCCGACTTCTGGGCCTCGCAGTTTGAGAAGATAGGGTTTTCTCGGTCAGATCCGCCTATCAAATGTTGTGGGAAACAAAGAAGAGAGGAGAAAATCTACTCGGCAGCAGAGCTACAGCTTCAGATCAATCTTATGATGAGAGGGGATGGACCTCACTTTGGAACACCAAAGTCCCTTCGAATATCATAAGTTCTCTTTGGCGATTGGTAGACAATCTTTGCCAACAGAAGATGTCAGGAATCATAGACATATGAGCAACGTGGATAATTGCCAGCTATGTAGTAATAACGACTCATGGAGACATTCCCTGTTAAAATGTTCAATGGCACGTTGCGTTTGGGCATTGGCAGATGAATGAATTGTTGAAGTTATGGCCGAAGTAGTTGAACCAAGTGCTAATAAACACCAGTTATTCTATGTGCAGAGTTGATTATCACATGCTCAGTTTGTGGAAACGGCAGTCACCTTGTGGGCGATTTGGACTGCTAGGAGAAAGGCGATCCACGAGGAGATTTTCCAAAGTCCACTAGAGACACACATTTTCGTTGAACATTTTATCTCGGAGCTCGAAAGCATCAATGCCTTGACAACTCCATCGGCATCGAGACAGCCCGCGAGAAGGGTGATGACCCACAAGTATAGGGGATCAATCGTATTCCTTTCGATAAGTAAGAGTGTCGAACCCAACGAGGAGCAGAAGGAAATGACAAGCGGTTTTTAGCAAGGTATTATCTGCAAGCACTAAAATTATAGGTAACACATAGTTTGGTAGCAAGATAACTCATAACAAGTAACAAGTAGTAACGGTAACAAAAGTGCAGCAAGGTGGCCCAATCCTTTTTATAGCAAAGGACAAGCCGGAACGAACTTGTATAATAAACAAAGCGTTCTCGAGGACACATGGGAATTTCATCTAGTCACTTTCATCATGTTTGTTTGATTCGCGTTCGCTACTTTGATAATTTGATATGTGGGTGGATCAGTGCTTGGGTGCTGTTCTTACTTGAACAAGCCTCCCACTTATGATTACCCCCTCTCGCAAGCATCCGCAATTATGAAAGAAGAATTAAGATAACTCTAACAATAGCATGAAACATATGGATCCAAATCAGCCCCTTACAGAATAGCGCATAAACTGGGGTTTAAGCTTCTGTCACTCTAGCAACCCATCATCTAATTACTACTCCACAATGCCTTCCCTTACGCCCAAAGATGGTGAAGTGTCATGTAGTCGACGTTCACATGACACCACTAAAGGAAGCACAACATACATATCATCAAAATATCGAACGAATACCAAATTCACATGATTACTTATGACAAGACTTCTCTCATGTCCTCAAGAACAAAAGTAACTACTCACAAATCATATTCATGTTCAAGATCAGAGGGGTATTGAATAGCATTAAGGATCTGAACATATAATCTTCCACCAAATAAACCAACTAGCATCAACTACAAGATGTAATCAACACTACTGGCAACCCACAGGTACCAATCTGAGGTTTTGAGACAAAGATTGAATACAAGAGATGAACTAGGGTTTGAGATGAGATGGTGTTGGTGAAGATGTTGATGAAGATTGGTCCTCCCACGATGAGAGGATCGTTGGTGATGTCGATGGCTTCGATTTACCCCTCCCGGAGGGAAGTATCCCCGGCGGAATCGCTTCGCCGAAGAGCAAAATAGCTCCTGCCCAGGTTCCGCCTCGAGACGGCGGCGATTCGTCCCGAAAGTCTTCTTTTGATTTTTTTCTCTAGGGCAAATGGCTTCATATAGCAGAAGGAGGGGGCCGGAGGCCTGCCAGGGGCCCCATAAGCTCGGGGGGCGCGCCCAGGGGGGTAGGGCGCGCCCCCAGGCTTGTGGCTTCCTGGTGGGCCCCCTTCTGTTAATTCTTTCACCAGTATTTTTTATATATTCCAAAATAATTCTTCGTAAATTTTCAGGTCATTTGGAGTTGTACAGAATAGCTATCTCTATTTCACTCCTTTTCGGTCAAGAATTCCAGCTGCCGGCAATCTCCCTCTTCGTGTGAATCTTGCAAAATAAGAGAGAAAAGGCATAAGAATTGAACAATAAAGTGAAATAATGATCAAAAACATAATAATTATCAATAGGAAATCATGATGCAAATTGGACATATCAACTCCCCCGAGCTTAGAACTCGCTTGACCTCAAGCGAAAGCCAAAATCGATAATCATGACCACATGTTTAGAGAGAGAGGCGTCGATAAAAAAATAAAATACGGACATGAAGCATCATGATCTTTATTATAACAGCAATATATCATCATAAAACTTCTCATGAAAAAGTGACAATTCAATCACAAGTTAAAGTATGAACCATAAACCAAATTGAAAACTAACAAACTATGATCTCAGTCACTAAAGCAATTGCAATTCATCATATTATCAGAAAGTGTCTATGTAAGAGCTTTGTTTAGCAAGTTCACATACTCAACCATCATTTAGTCTTCTATGATTTTGCTGACACTCACGGCATACTTATGGAGCAAAAGTTTTAGTCGGACACCTAGAAAGATAGGGGCTTATAATTCCGCCTCCCAACGTATTTACCTCAAGGGTAGTGTCAACAATAATAACTCATGATTACCTACATCCAACTGGATATATATGCCTGGATCAATCCCCACCACATGATGCTTGCCAAGAGAGAAAATTAAAACGGAATTCAGGAGAATACTATTGACTCTTGCATGAAAGTAAATACATAAAGTAAAAGATAGGCCCTTCGCAGAGGGAAGCAGAGGTTGTCATGCGCTTTTTGTTTTTGGATGTGCAAGCTCTTAATGTAAAGGAACGTCACTTTATATTGCCCCTTGTGATAGCGACCTTTATTATGCAGTCTGTCGCTTTTATTTCTTCACCATCACAAATTCGTACAAAGCTTATTTTCCCTTACAATATAAGATCATACATATTTATGAGCAATTTTTATTGCTTTGCACCGATGACAACTTGCTTGAAGGATCTTATTCAATCCATGGGTAGATAAAATGGACTCTCATGGCATGAAACTGGGTTTAAGGGTTTTTTTGGATGCACAAGTAGTATCTCTACTTAGTATGGAATTATGGCTAGCAAAGGATAGGGGGCAATCACCACATGTTAGAGGATCCAAAACAATATAACTTCTATGTGAATATAAGCAAACATAACTCATTACGTTGTCTTCCTTGTCCAACGTCGACTGATTGACATAGAATATTTATTGGGGGCTCACAATCATAAAAGATGTCCAAGATAGTGTATTTATATGTGAGACCTCTCTTCCTTTATTACTTTTTCATGAATTGCGACAATGACCAATGCTATGTTTGTCAACTTCCAACAAGTTTTATCAATTATACTTCTTTTATGTGAAGTCATCACTCCCCATGGGATTAGCATATGATCTTATTTTTTCTTTATTTATTTCTAGGATTGGATCAACAAAAGAAAAACACTCAACTCAACTACTCTTTATTATATAACTTTCACATACGATTACATAGATAGATAGATCACAAAGCAAGCACTCGAAACTAAATCATACTAAACTTTATTCTTCTAAATCATGAAATAACTAAGGATCGAACTAAGATAGATAATGATGATAAAAAGTGATGGTGATACGATACTGGGGCACCTCCCCCAAGCTTGGCACAAGCCAAGGGTGGTGCCCATACCCATGTACTCAAATCTCCTTCTTTGGTGATGGTGGTGACGAAGTGGTGGGTTTGTCCTTTAGCTTCAGTAAGTACTCCAAATTTCCATTAATCCTCCGAAGAGCACGATTCTGCTCCTCTAACACAATAACTTAATGATAAAGAAAGGTTATGCTGAAGAGTTTGCAATATATCTCCCTTTTCTGTAGTTTCCTTCCTGTGCATGGCTTGATCTTCTTCTCCTTGAATCCGGTCCTCCACGACCTTTCCCGGTTCCTCCTCCATAGCAATATCCTCCTCTCCAGACAACCACTCATAGTATACTTCACTGAAGGGGCGTTTGTCGGGCAAAGGTTGAACAATTCGGTGCTTGGTGCGGAGCCTTCGGGGGGCCATGGCGGCCTAAATCTTTCAGAAAAACAACCCGAAACAAGAACAGAGGAGAAACTTGCGCTGCGGTGGTCAAAACACCCGTGAGTATATATAGTGATTTTTTCCCGTGCAGGACAAGTAATATGGAAGAAAAACGGAGTCGGAAAAGTCCACGAGGGAGCCACAAGCCTGGTAGGCGCGCCCAGCGGGGTAGGGCGCGCCCCCCAGGCTTGTCGCCCCCTCGTGCACTTTTCGGACTGTTTATTATTTTCCTAATTTTTTATATATTCCAAAACGGACAGAAAGTACTTTTATGGAAGTTTTGGAGTCAGTTTACTTACCGTACCACATACCTACTCCTTGTCAGGATTCTGGAGCGTTCCGGAAGGTTTCTTCTATGTGCTCTTCCGGTGTCATTGTTTGAATAATATTAGTTTCAACATTAATGTGAGTACCTGAGATATAATGTTTAATTCTTTGCCCATTAACCACTCTCGGATTATTTCCTTCGGAGTTGTTTATTTTGATGGCTTCGGAGCGATAAACCTCTTCGATGATATACGATCCTTCCCATTTAGAGAGAAGTTTTCCTGCAAAAAATCTTAAACGAGAATTGTATAATAGAACATGATCACCTACTTTGAATTCCCGTTTTTGAATTCTCTTATCATGCCATCTTTTAACTTTTTCTTTAAACAACTTGGCATTTTCATAAGCTTGGGTTCTCCATTCATCTAAAGAACTAATATCAAATAACCTCTTTTCATCGGCAAGTTTCAAATCATAGTTAAGTTCTTTAATTTCCCAATATGCTTTATGTTCTAATTCAAGAGGTAAATGACATGATTTTCCATAAACCATTTTATATGGAGACATACCCATAGGATTTTTATAAGCAGTTCTGTAAGCCCATAGTGCATCATCAAGTTTCTTAGACCAATTCTTTCTAGATCTATTAACGGTCTTTTGCAAAATTAATTTTATTTCTCTATTAGTTAATTCAACTTGACCACTAGACTGAGGATGATAAGGAGATGCAATTCTATGATTAACATCATATTTAGCAAGTAGTTTACGGAAAGCACCATGAATAAAATGTGAACCACCATCAGTCATTAAATATCTAGGGACTCCAAACCTCAGGAATATAACTTCTTTAAGCATTTTAATAGAAGTGTTATGATCAGCACTACTAGTTGGAATAGCTTCTACCCACTTAGTAACGTAATCAACAGCAACTAGAATATGCGTATATCCATTGGATTTAGGAAAAGGTCCCATATAATCAAAACCCCAAACATCAAACGGTTCAATAACAAGTGAATAATTCATAGGCATTTCCTGACATCTACCAACATTACCAATTCTTTGACATTCATCACAAAAAAGGACAAACTTGCGTGCATCCTTGAAAAGAGTAGGCCAATAAAAACCAGATTGTAATACCTTGTGTGCAGTTCTGTCTCCCGCATGGTGTCCTCCGTATGCCTCGGAGTGACACTTCCGTAGGATTTGTTCCTGTTCATGCTCAGGTACACAACGTCTAATAATACCATCTACTCCTTCTTTATATAAGTGTGGGTCATCCCAAAAGTAATGTCTTAAATCAAAGAAGAACTTTTTCTTTTGTTGGCATGTGAAACTATGTGGTATATATTTAGCAACAATGTAATTAGCATAGTCTGCATACCAAGGAGTATTACGAGAAGCATTTATCACAGCTAATTGTTCATCAGGGAAATCACCATTAATAAGAAGTGGGTCATCAAGAACATTTTCCATTCTAGACAAATTATCAGCTACGGGATTCTCGGCTCCCTTTCTATCAATAATATGCAAATCAAATTCTTGTAGCAAAAGAACCCACCTAATAAGTCTAGGTTTAGCATCTTTCTTTTCCATAAGGTATTTAATAGCAGCATGATCAGTGTGAATGGTAACTTTGGAATCAACAATGTAAGATATGAATTGATCACATGCAAACATAACTGCTAAAAATTCTTTTTCAGTAGTAGCATAATTTCTTTGAGCACTGTCTAGAGTTTTACTAGCATAATGAAAAATATTCAATTTCTTATCAACTCTTTGTCCTAGAACAGCACCAACAACATAATCACTAGTATCACACATAATTTCAAAGGGTAAGTTCCAATCAGGTGGTTGAACAATAGGTGCAGAAATTAAGGCTTTCTTAAGTATTTCAAAGGCTTCTACACAATCATCATCAAAAACAAATGGAACATCTTTTTGCAAAAGATTAGTAAGAGGCCTAGAAATTTTAGAGAAGTCTTTTATAAACCTTCTATAGAAACCAGCATGACCGAGGAAACTTCTTATACCTTTGATATCTTTAGGGCATGGCATTTTCTCAATAGCATCAACTTTAGCTTTATCAACTTCAATACCTCTTTCAGAAATATTATGCCCAAGGACTATACCTTCATTCACCATAAAGTGGCACTTCTCCCAATTCAAGACAAGATTAGTTTCTTCACATCTCTGCAAAACTCGATCAAGGTTGCTCAAGCAATCATCAAAAGAAGTTTCGTAAACGGAGAAATCATCCATGAAAACCTCAACAATCTTTTCACAAAAGTCAGAGAATATAGCAGTCATACATCTTTGAAAGGTAGGCCGGTGCATTACATAAACCAAAAGGCATACGACGATAAGCATAAGTTCCAAAAGGACAAGTAAAGGTGGTTTTCTCTTGATCTTCAGGTGAAACAGGTATTTGAGAGAAACCAGAATAGCCATCTAGGAAGCAAAAGTGTGTATGCTTAGATAATCTTTCTAACATTTGATCAATAAAAGGCAAAGGGTAATGATCTTTCCTAGTAGCTTTATTTAATTTTCTGAAATCAATTACCATCCTATAACCAGTTACAATTCTTTGTGGAATGAGTTCATTTTTATCATTAGGAACAACGGTTATGCCTCCTTTCTTAGGAACACAATGAACATGACTTACCCATCAACTATCAGCTATGGGATAAATTATACCTGCCTCCAGAAGCTTTAATATTTCAGTTCTTACCACATCCTTCATTTTAGGATTCAGCCTTCTTTGATGATCAACAACGGGTTTAGCGTCCGGCTCCATATGAATTTTATGCTGACATAAAGTGGGACTAATGCCCTTAAGATCATCGAGAGTATATCCAATAGCAGCACGGTGCTTCTTCAGAGTTTTAAGTAATCTCTTTTCTTTCTGCTCTAAAAGGTTAGCACTAATAATAATAGGATATATCTTCTTTTCATCAAGGTAAGCATATTTAAGTGTATCAGGTAATTGCTTTAATTCAAACACAGGATCACTCTTCGGTGGAAGAGGATCTCCCAAGGTTTCAACAGGCAAATTATGTTTAAGGATAGGTGCTTGTTTAAAGAACAGCTCATCTATTTCATTTCTTTCATTCATATGCATATCATTCTCATGGTCTAGCAAATATTGTTCTAAAGGATCAGCAGGAGGCACAGCAATAGAAGCGAGACCTATAATTTCATCTTTATTGGGTAATTCTTTATCATGAAGTTGTCTACTAAACTTAGAGAAATTGAATTCATGAGATATATCACCAAACTTAACTCTAACCTTCTCTTTAACACAATCAATTTTAGCATTAACGGTATTCAAGAAAGGTCTACCAAATATAATGGGACAAAAATTATCTTGTTGTGAACCAAGCACAAGGAAATCAGTAGGGTATTTGATCTTACCACACAAGACTTCAACACCTCTAACAATCTCAAGTGGTGTAATAGTATCTCTGTTTGCAAGCTTAATAGTGACATCAATATCTTCAATCTCAACAGGTGCAATATCATGCATTACTTCTTGATATAAAGAAAATGGAATAGCACTCACACTAGCACCCATATCACATAAGCCATGATAGCAATGGTCTCCAATCTTAACAGAAACAACAGGCATGCCAACTACATGCTTGTTATTATCTAGCTTATCTCGTTCATTTCTACCAGGTTTAGCAATTCTAGCAGCCTCATCGCAAAAGTAAATAACATGCCCATCAATATCATCAACCAAAAGATCTTTAACCATTGCAATATTAGGTTCAACTTTAATTTGTTCAGAAGGTCTAGGTGTTCTTATATTACTTTTGTTAACCACAGTTGAAGCTTTAGCATGTTCCTTAATCCTAACAGGGAAAGGAGGTTTCTCAATATAAGCAGTAGGCACAACTGGATCAACATTGTAAACAATTGTTTCTTCTTTAACAATAACAGGTTCTTTATTTAATTCAATAGGTGGATGATATTTAAACCATTTATCCTTAGGGAGATCAACATGAGCAGCAAAAGATTCACAAAAGGTAGCTACTATCTCAGAGTCAAGTCCATATTTAGTACTAAACTTATGAAAAGGATCAGTTTCCATAAAAGATTTAACACAATCAAACTCAAGATTTATACATGACTCTTTACCTTTGTCGATTTCCCAATCTTCAGAGTTACGTTTAATTCTTTCCAGAAGATCCCATCTGAATTCAATAGTTCTTTTCATAAAGGAACCAGCAGAACAAGTATCAAGCATGGATTGATCATTATGAGAAAGCCGAGCATAGAAGTTTTGAATAATTATTTCTCTTGAGAGCTCATGATTAGGGCATGTATGCAACATATACTTAAGCCTCCCCCAAGCTTGAGCGATACTTTCTCCTTCACGAGGCCAAAAATTATATATATAATTCCGATCACGATGAACCAAATGCATAGGATAAAATTTCTGGTGAAATTCCAGCTTCAACCGGTTCCAATCCCATGTTTCAGTATCATCACATAGCCTATACCATGTCAATGCCTTTCCCTCCAAAGATAAAGAGAATACTTTCTTCTTAACTCCATCTCCGGATAGACCTGCAAGGTTAAACAATCCACAAATTTCATCCACATATATCAAGTGCATAACAGGATGCACCGTTCCATCTCCTGCATAAGGATTAGCTAGCAGTTTCTCTACCATACCCGAAGGAATTTCATAATAAATATTTTCAGTAGGTTCAGTAGGTTGAGGAGCAACTCTCAATGCTTCCAGTCGAGGTGAAGATACCCCGAACAAGCCCCTCAAAGGATTACTTTCCATAGTGACAAGTGACAATAAATTTCAGCACGTAATATAAATGTTTCCTTACCAAATTCCACTCACCAAAGGCGCTTCACTCCCCGGCAACGGCGCCAGAAAAGAGTCTTGATGACCCACAAGTGTAGGGGATCAATCGTAGTCCTTTCGATAAGTAAGAGTGTCAAACCCAACGAGGAGCAGAAGGAAATGACAAGCGGTTTTCAGCAAGGTATTCTCTGCAAGCACTGAAATTGTAGGTAACAGATAATTTGGTAGCACGATAATTCGTAACAAGTAACAAGTAGTAACGGTAACGAAAATGCAGTAAGGTGGCCCAATCCTTTTTATAGCAAAGGACAAGCCGGAACGAACTCGTATAATAAGCAAAGCATTCTCGAGGACACATGGAAATTTCATCTAGTCACTTTTATCATGTTTGTTTGATTCGCGTTCGCTACTTTGATAATTTGATATGTGGGTGGATCGGTGCTTGGGTGCTGTTCTTACTTGAACAAGCCTCCCACTTATGATTACCCCCTCCCGCAAGCATCCGCAACTATGAAAGAAGAATTAAGATAACTCTAACCATAGCATGAAACATATGGATCCAAATCAGCCCCTTACGGAATAGCGCATAAACTAGGGTTTAAGTTTCTGTCACTCTAGCAACACATCATCTAATTACTACTTCACAATGCCTTCCCTTAGGCCCAAAGATGGTGAAGTGTCATGTTAGTCGACGTTCACACGACACCACTAAAGGAAGCACAACATACATATCATCAAAATATCGAACGAATACCAAATTCACATGATTACTTATGACAAGACTTCTCCCATGTCCTAAAGAACAAAAGTAACTACTCACAAATCATATTCATGTTCAAGATCAGAGGGGTATTGAATAGCATTAAGGATCTAAACATATAATCTTCCACCAAATAAACCAATTAGCATCAACTACAAGATGTAATCAACACTACTAGCAACCCACAGGTACCAATCTGAGGTTTTGAAACAAAGATTGAATACAAGAGATGAATTAGGGTTTGAGATGAGATGGTGCTGGTGAAGATGTTGATGAAGATTGGTCCTCCCACGATGAGAGGATCGTTGGTGATGTCGATGGCTTCGATTTCCCCCTCCCGGAGGGAAGTATCCCCGGCGGAATCGCTCCGTCGGAGAGCAAAATAGCTCCTGCCCAGGTTCCGCCTCGAGACGGCGGCACTTCATCCCGAAAGTCTTCTTCTGATTTTTTTTCTAGGGCAAATGGCTTCATATAGCAGAAGGAGGGGGCCGGAGGCCTGCCAGGGGCCCCACAAGCTCGGGGGGCGCGCTCAGGGGGTAGGGCGTGCCCCCAGGCTTGTGGCTTCCTGGTGGGCCCCCTTCTATTGATTCTTTCACCAGTATTTTTTATATATTCCAAAATAATTCTTCGTAAATTTTCAGGTCATTTGGAGTTGTACAGAATAGCTATCTCTGTTTCACCCCTTTTCGGTACAGAATTCCAACTACCGGCAATCTCCCTCTTCATGTGAATCTTGCAAAATAAGAGAGAAAAGGCATAAGAATTGAACAATAAAGTGAAATAATCATTAAAAATATAATAATTATCAATAGAAAATCATGATGCAAATTGAACGTATCAAAGGGCTCCTATGAGATCAATTTGGCAACCACCCCCGGTGGGGCACTTGAAAATTATGGTGCATGGGCGAGTTGCATAGGCCAGCGGTGTAGGAGCAGCGGCAGCAGTTTGTAGAGATCAACATGGTTTAGAGAGAATTCCTTATTTGGCCCTTTCTTAAAGTTTGCTTCCTTTCTTGGCCCTAAAAAATTTGTTCTTCCTTTTTTGACACTATAACTTCATTTTGTTCCTTCCACGACATTTCTGTCAGTTTTGGCGCATAAGGGTGTTAAGTCTAACATGAAAAGACTATTTTACCCCTGCTTTTAGCACGCTGGAAAAAAAAAGTGCCGTGCGACCAAACCATTTCCCATGTTCTCTCCCGATTCACTGCGAGAGCTAACCCAATTGCAGCGGCGGCGGCACGAGGCACACAACGGCAGCAGCGCGGGGCTGGGAGAGCGGAGGATGGGTGGCCGAGGCTGCTGCGGAGGGCGGGGCAGAAGGCGACGGAGCGGCTGCTGCGGTGGGCGCCGTGCGCACGATGGAGGAGGGCCACGTCGCTGCAGCGATCTCGGCCTTGGCCTCGGGTGGCCATGGTGGGGCAGCGAAGAGCGGCCAAGGAGCAGCGGAGGAGGGGCAAGGCGACGCTACGCAGGGCTCGGTGGAAGAGGGTGACGTTCCTGTGGAAGGCGTGGAACGACCCGGCGGTCGCGAAGGAGACTTTCCAGGAGGCCATCGCCGCCGAGCCCAGCAACACCTCCGTCGATACTCCCCAAGAAACGAAGAAAGAGATGATCCCCCGCAAAGTCCACGCACTTCTCTGTCCATGTGCTTTTTTTTTTTTTTGAGGGTCTCTGTCCATGTGCTTGGCCAACCACAAAGCAAATACTACTACGCTATTTTGCGAATAAATACTACTGCGCTTACAAGTGCAGTTGATACATTCACATGACACAGTACACGAGCTATTGTTTACTTTGGCTGTTTTTTGTTACGGTTGCTCCTTTATACGGGGAAAAGAGGGGTGCAGCTGCAATTGGTCGTTTTATACTTTGTGGATGTTGTCCGATATATTGTGCATATATGAACAGTGTGCAGGTGATATGGCATCGAAATACAAGGGAGGTTTTGCCCAATTTTTCAATTAAAATTTGACAATGTGATATATGATTTTTTTTATAATGAATGATATATGAACTTTCAGTATGTTTGAATTCAAATATGTTACGTGGATGTGATAAAATAGCAGATTTGGTTTCTTTTGGTCACATAATGCATCAGGGGCATACTGGTCTTTTCATCTTAGATTTAACGCCGTTATGTGCCAAAACTGATGAAAATGTCATGGAAGGAATAAAATGAAATTGTAGTGTCGAAAAGGGAAGAACAGTTTTTTTAGGGCCAAAAAGGGAAGCAAACTTTAAGAAAGGGCTAAATAAGGAATTCTCTCCATGGTTTATACTTGGGCTCGTCATCGCTGGTCATCCGTGGAGTAGTTGAGCCGACAGTGCTGGAAGCTATTGCTTGTCGCGAGGTACTTGCGTTGGCGGAGGATCTTTCACTCCAGAATTTTGTAGTGGCAAGTGATTGCAAAAAGGTGGTGGATGATATACAAGGACGAACCGGTGGAGCTCATTTTATTGTGATCATAGAGATTTTGCTTAGGAGTTCCACTTTTACGTTGGGACTTTGGTCCAGTTAGTACCCGTCTCTAGACACTGGTAGTGGACATTTTTGGAATGTGCAATACCACGCCATAAAGACGTTCCAGACCATTAACTCACATAACTGTCAACAAATCTGATGGCCGGACCAAAAATGAAATAGTTACTAAATCAACCTTTACAACTCCTACATGACTTATTTTAGCCTGATCCATTCTAAGAAATGAATTCATCTTCACTATTTGGCAAAGTACACTTGTTTTTTTTAGAAAATGTAAAATACACTTTTGAGAGCTATGTAAAATGCACCTTTTAGGAATAGTGTTGTAAGGTTGCGACTCTAATCTAATTAGTACCAGTCTCTGGACAGTAGCAGTGGACATATGAGGAATGTGCAATACCATGCCATAAAGGCGCTCCAGTCCATTAACTTGGAGAACATTTGTTAAGAAATCTGATGGCGGGACTAAAGACAAAGTAGTTCCTAAATCAACCGTTAATTTAGTATAAGAAACAAAGTCATTCTCGCTATGGTAAAATATGCTTATTTTCTTAGAAAATGTAAAATACGCTTTTGAGAGCCGAGAACACTATTGTAAGGTTGCGACATTGGTCCAATTAGTACTGCTCTCTGGACAGTACCAATGGACATTTGCGAAATGTGAAATACCACGCTATAATGGTGCTCCAGACCATTAACTTGCCGAACATTTGTCAAGAAATCTGATGGCGGGACCAAAAACAAATTAGTTCCTATGGGTGATGGTGAACAAATCAATGTCTCAAAACAAGTCTGATGGATTGATAAGATCAGTCGTCTGAGGTGGAGAGTTTCCCTATTATAATTTCTTTACATGATAAACATAGTATCCCTTTCATTATAAATCATAATAAGGTTGGGACTCTGGTCCAGTTAGTACCAGTCTCTGGACACTGGTAGTAGACATTTTTGGAATGTGCAATACCACGCCATAAAGGCGCTCCAGACCATTAACTCACATAACTGTCAACAAATCTGATGGCCGGACCAAAAATGAAATAGTTCCTAAATCAACCTTTACAACTCCTACATGACTTATTTTAGCCTGATCCATTCTAAGAAATGAATTCATCTTCACTATTTGGCAAAATACACTTCTTTTTTTAGAAAATGTAAAATACACTTTTGAGAGCTGTGTAAAATGCACCTTTTAGAAATAGTGTTGTAAGGTTGCGACTCTAATCTAATTAGTACCAGTCTCTGGACAGTAGCAGTGGATATATGAGGAATGTGCAATACCATGCCATAAAGGCGCTCCAGTCCATTAACTTGCAGAACATTTGTCAAGAAATCTGATGGCGGGACTAAAGACAAAGTAGTTCCTAAATCAACCATTAATTTAGTATAAGAAACAAAGTCATTCTCGCTGTGGTAAAGTATGCTTATTTTCTTAGAAAATGTAAAATACGCTTTTGAGAGCCGAGAACACTGTTGTAAGGTTGCGACATTGGTCCAATTAGTACCGCTCTCTGGACAGTACCAATGGACATTTGCGAAATGTGAAATACCACGCCATAATGGTGCTCCAGACCATTAACTTGCAGAACATTTGTCAAGAAATCTGATGGCAGGACCAAAAACAAATTAGTTCCTAAATCAACCTTTACAACCCCTACTAGATGACCATTATAAGAAACAAAATCATTCTCGCTATGGTAAAATACGTTTTTTATGAAAATGTAAAATACATTTTTGAGAGCCATATAAAATGCACCTTTTGAGAACAGGGTTCTAATAATCCCTATTTTTAGTTTTAAATTGAGTAAAGATAAAACTATACAACTTGTAATCTTTTGTGTAAATAATTAAATAATATATGAATGGAATCCTTTTATCCTTGCCTAAGTGACACAAAGGAGTATAATTGTAGTAGCTAGTAACTGGGGCACATCCAGACGCACCTTTTAGGCGGTCAGCTATGCGCTTTAATAGTTAGCCAATTGATTTGTTAAACTTAAAATATATATAAAAGAGCATCCAAGGAAATATTAAGCATGATCTATGCCACCCAGTATAGTGGCAACCACGAAAGCTCGCGTGGAAGCGGAAATATATCGATCATATTACCTTGCTATGTGTAGTTTCTACTTCTCTTAAGCTCAACATCACTGCACTCTCTTACATCGACACTATCATTTCCATTGCTTAAGCCTCGATGATCCTACAACATGAACAACAAGAATGGGAATATTATTGAAAACTCACAGGTGGTGCATAAAATTTCTTCTGAGTGATACACGGGTTTCTAAGCATGTAAGCGAAAACAAATTAATAATGATTTCTCAATACTAAAAATGTAGGACTAGCCAAAAGATACTTGTGATGAACTGATACCAAAAAATTTGTTGCCCCGGATTCATGTTTTTTATGGCCCCACCCTCTCTCCCTCATCCATGCCCTTGTCCCTTCCTACTCTGGCCTCATGCATGTTTTAGACATTCTTGCTGCATGGCCTCCCTTCAGCTTGGTGTGCTAGACAAAGACCATGGCAAAAACACACGCAGTTGTGGATACTCTCCACCTCCACGCCTTTTTAGAGTAAATCTAAATGTAAAATTGTTTCATTTTTGTACAACTTCTAAGTTCAACTAGAAACAAATCACCAGCCCAAGTCTAGGGAAAAATCACTTAAGTATCAAATAGGGACCAACCAACAAAACAAATGATGTTGCTCCCTACACGAAAGATGCCATAAAATGAGGAAACGAACACATAGAACATATGCAGAAGGAATATGGAAATAGGACAACATGACCCAAGTGTAAAAAAACATGAAAATACTACACCACCAAGAATTGAATAACCTCTTCAGCCGCCAAAATTATGACTCCATTCCACCAAAATTAAATAGTTGAACAACCAATTGTTATAGTAAAACCCTCACCCACTTTCTCCATCCAAACTTGTCCAAAGTTTCAAAGTCTAACTCGGTTCCACCGAATCCTATTCATCCGTACCCACCGAGTTCATCAAGACAGTGCCACAAGCCAAACCCTAACAAATCGGATCCACCGATATGGATCTCGGTCCCACCGAGATGGCCTGGCCAACTCTCTATTGCTTATTGCAATTATTTTGGTCTAACCGAGTATGCAATCGGTGCCACCGAGATGGCTTGACCAACTTTCTGTTGCCTGTTGCAATTATTTCGGCCTCACCGAGATGTTGCAATCGGTGCCACCGAAACGAGGTTTGCCCTACCATTGCACATCGGTCGCTCCGAGTTGTTCCCAGTCGGTCCCACCGAAACTTCAAATGTTCATATCTTTTGCACAGGTCAGTCTCACCGAGATTTCAAATCGGTGCCACCGAGTTTGGTCAAGAGTGTGTAACGGTTGAATTTCGTGTGGAGGCTATATATACCCCTCCACCACCCTCTTACCAAGTAAGAGAGCCATCAGAACGTGCCTACATTTCCACCATACATTTTCTAAGAGAGAACCACCTACTCATGTGTTGAGATCAAGATATTCCAATCCTACCATTTGAACCTTGATTTCTAGCTTTCCCAAGTTGCTTTCCACTCAAATCTTTCTTCCACCATAGCCAAATCTGTGAGAGAGTGTTTGAGTGTTGGGGAGACTATCATTTGAAGCACAAGAGCAAGGAGTTCATCATCAACACACCATCTATTACCTTTTGGAGAGTGGCGTTTCCTAGATTGGTTAGGTGTCACTTGGGAGCCTCCAAGATCATGTGGAGTTGAACCAAGGAGTTTGTAAGGGCAAGGAGATCGCCTACTTCGTGAAGATCTACCTCGAGTGAGGCTAGTCCTTCGTGGATGTAAGCCATTGTGGAATAGACAAGGTTGCTTCTTCGTGGATCCTTCGTGGGTGGAGCCCTCCGTGGACTCGCGCAGCCGTTACCCTTCGTGGGTTGAAGTATCCATCAACATGGACGTACGATAGCACAACCTATCGGAACCACGCGAAAAACCACCGTGTATTCATTGCGTTTGATCTTCCATACTCTACCCCTTTACTTTCCGTACACTTGCATGCTTTACTATTTCTGCTACTCAATCTCTAGATATGCATGTGTAGGAAGTCATGGTGTCATCTTAACTTGTGCCAAAATCTGCCTAAATTTCAAGTGAACCAAAAATCTGCACCTTTGGTTGGTTAAGGGTCTATTCACCCCCCTCTAGACCTATCTCCTCAACCCCACAATTGGTATCAGAGCTTTGGTCTCCATAGCTTTGGTTTAATCACCATTGGAGGGAGATGAATGTGTCTACTTTGGGGAGTCTTAGACGTAGAGTGCCTATTCTCAATGGGGAGTATTACAACTTTTGAAAGGATGAGATGCTTGATATCTTTGATGAATTTAACTTGAGCAAGTATATTCATAATCCTTATGTGCCTCCTATTGATCCCTTGCATCCCACTCATGAAGAGGAAATTGACATGCTTCGTAATCTTAGAACCATCAATCTTATCATTAGAGGATTACCTAAAATTGTGCTTGGTTGCATGCAAAACTTTGAGTGTGCCTATACTCTTTGGAGAGACTTGGAAAAGCGATATCCCGATTACTCTTTAAAGAATCTTGATGAGATTCTTCATAAAACTATTGCTTTTCACAAGATGAGTCCTAGTGATCCTAACTTTGATGATTGCTTATTTGAGCTTCGTGATCTTATGCGTGCTAAAGGAGATGTTAGAACTATTAGTAACATTATCACGGAAGCTATTAGAATTCATAAACTTGAACATTGTCATGATCATGAAACTAATGAATTCATTGCCCTAGGTGATGATCATATACATGTTGATGATGATGATGTTGAGCATGATATTATGATGAGGACGAAGAATTTGACGTTGAATTTGAGAAGACCATGAGGAATCTTAGTCTTATGGCAAATCTTCGAGATTACATGGCCGGAGGAAAAGAGTGGATTCTTGATAGTGGATGTACCGATCACATGACCGGAGATAGAGACATGTTTCATGAGCTTGCAAAAAATGATGGTCCACGCAAGTATGTGACTTTTGGAGACAACTCCAAGGGTAAGGTACTTGGCCTTGTTAAGGTGGCAATATCCAATGATAGCTCCATACAAAATGTTATGCTTGTTGAATCTCTTGGCTACAATCTTCTTTCCGTATCTAGACTAGCCGATTTTGGTTTCAATGTTCTATTTACCGAAGTAGATTGCCAAGTGTTTCGTCGAGATAATCATAATATGGTCTTTACCGGCATTCGTAGAGGTGATCTATACATTGTTGATTTCACTAAGAGAGCCCAACCTCGTACATGTTTAATTGCTAAATCTTCTAAAGGTTGGTTATGCCATAGGAGACTTGGACATGCTGGTATGCGTAATCTTGATAAACTTGTTAAATGAGATCACATTCTTGGTGTGAAAGATGTTATATTTGACAAGGATCGACTTTGTAGTGCTTGTCAAGCAGGAAAACAAGTTGAAGGAAGTCATCATGTGAAGAACATTATGACCACAAGAAGACCACTCGAGCTACTTCATATGGATCTTTTTGGTCCCAACTCTTATAAGAGTCCTGGTCGTAACTCTTTTGGTTTGGTCATCGTTGATGATTTTTCCAGATTTACATGAGTGTTCTTTCTTGATGACAAATCGCAGGTACAAAAGATCTTCAAGAACTTCGTAAGAAAGGCCCAAAATCAATTTGAAGTGAAGATAAAGAAGGTTTGGAGTGACAACGGAACGGAGTTTAAGAACGCCAATGTGGATACCTTTCTTGATGAGGAAGGCATTTCACATGAGTTCTCGGCTATGTACACACCTCAACAAAATGGAGTTGTTGAGAGGAAGAACCGGACTCTTATTGAGATGGCAAGAACAATGCTTGATGAATACAAGACGCCAAAACACTTTTGGGCGGAAGCGGTTGAAACAGCTTGTCATGCTACAAATCGACTCTATCTTCACAAGCTTCTTGGTAAAATGGCGTATGAACTACTCACCGGTAACAAACCACAAGTTGGATACTTTCAAGTATTTGGCTCAAAATGTTACATTCTTGATAAGCATCGTCGTTCAAAGTTTGCTCCTAAATCTCATGAAGGTTTTCTACTTGGTTACGGATCAAACTCTCACACTTACCGTGTCTACAAGAACTTCACTCGAAAAATTGAAGAGACGGTAGATGTGAAGTTTGATGAGACTAACGGCTCGCAAGTCGAGCAACTGCCAATTGATGTAGGAGATCAAGAACCATCGGAAGCAATCCAAGACTTGTCTATTGGCAAGATTCGACCCATGGAAGTGAAGGATAGTACTTCGTCAATTCAAGTGGAAGCTCCAACTTCACGTCAAGGTGAACAACAAGTTGACATGGAGGCATCCACAAGTGCAACACGACAAGACGAAGGGAATGAGGAAGTACAACAAGATGATCCACCTCGACCTCCTTCTCCACCTCCACAAACGAACAACGACAACAACAACGAAGAAGAAGAAGATGATGATGAGGAAGCCTCACCACAACCCAAGCAAAAGCTACCTCGAGTTAGAGCAAGAATTGACAAGAATCATCCCGTCGAACAAATACTTGGAGATATCCAATCCGGGAGAATCACTCACTCTAAATCTCGTTTAGCTAACTTTTGTGAGCATTACTCATTCATCTCTAGTGTTGAACCTTTGAAGGTAGAAGAAGCTCTCAAGGACCCCGATTGGGTGAATGCAATGCATGAGGAGCTACACAACTTCGAGAGGAATCAAGTATGGACGTTGGTTGAAAAGCCTAAAGATGAGCAAAACATTATTGGAACCAAATGGGTGTTTCAGAATAAGCAAGATGAAGATGGACAAGTTATACACAACAAGGTTCGTCTCGTAGCACAAGGTTACACACAAGTCGAAGGTATGGACTATGTGAAAAGTTTGGAAGGTTGATGTCAGAAACGTATGAGATGTCTATGATGTGTGAATTCAAATTCTTTCTTGGTTTGCAAATCAATCAAACTAAGGAGGGCACCTTTGTTTCTCAAACAAAGTATACCAAGGACTTATTCAAGAAGTTCAACATGCAAGAAAGTAAAGGTATGAAAACTCCAATGCCCACAAGTGGACATCTTGACTTGACCAAGGATGGCAAACCGGTTGATCGAAAGGTTTACCGATCTATGATTGGTTCATTGCTATATCTATGTGCCTCCTGTCCCGACATTATGCTAAGTGTGTGCATGTGTGCACGATACCAAGCGGCACCAAAAGAGTGTCATCTTAAGGCAGTGAAGAGAATTGTGAGATACTTGTTACATACACCAAACTTTGGCATTTGGTATCCCAAAGGATCATCTTTTGATCTTGTTGGCTATTCCGATTCGGACTATGCCGGAGACAAGGTTGATAGAAAATCCACTTCGGGTACATGTCAATTTCTTGGTAGATCTCTTGTGTCTTGGTCCTCCAAGAAACAAAACTCGGTATCATTATCTACTGCCGAAGCGGAATACATTACCGCAGGATCATGTTGTGCTCAATTACTATGGATGACACAAACTCTCAAAGACTATGGTGTGCATAAGAGACATGTGCCATTACTATGTGACAATGAGAGTGCTATTAAGATTGCACACAATCCCGTACAACATTCTCGAACTAAGCATAATGAGGTTCGTCACCATTTCATTCAAGATCATGTTGAGAAAGGTGACATTGACCTTAAACATGTTCGTACCGACAAGCAATTGGAGGATATCTTTACCAAACCTCTTGATGAAAAGGTATTTTGTCACTTGAGAAGTGAGTTGAATATCATTGATGCTTCAAACATGAACTAGAGGTTCATGTGGATGCATACAAGGGCATGAGCATTCTTGACTAATCCATGATACTTCCATGATCATATTATATCTTGGACATTTTGCTCCCTTGTATTGTATCTAACCATTTGTAGGTACTTGGACAAGCTTCATGTCACAAGATTGCATCTCACTCTTATCTTGAGCAATCTTGTATAACTCAAGTATCAACAATCCTTGGTGGAACAAGGAACAAGACAACCTAAACATATCCTTTGACAACTTTTGAGTTATGCTTCATTCTTGTCATTTTGGATAAACATGTTGTTCCTTGCAAATCTAACCCATGTAGGAAGATGAACTACAAATAATAGGATTGCTCCAAACTTCAACTCATGAGCATCCACCTCAAGCTCAACTACATGAAGGACATCACCACCAAATCCCAATGTAAGTTCTCACATCTTAGAGAAGCTTTACTCAAAGACATGAGCTAAAGCAACTCAAAAAGATGTGAATACATTGAAATGCTTAAAGGAAAAATGGTAACCCCATTTTGAGCTTAATGAAGAGTATGACCTATGATCAAGTGTTCTCACTTGACTCCTAAGTCAATATACTCTAACATAGGTGACCTAGTCGCCGACCCCTCTAGATGAAGTTCTTTAGTGTTTCTTTTATGTTTCTCCTCTTGCTAGAGTGTTTCTATTTCAAAAAAAACTTCATCTAGATGTTTCTTAGTTTCTTTGTTTCTTTGCACTTTTCCTTTTTGCTGGTCTAGTAGTTAGATCATTGCAAATCTTTGTGAGGATTTCTTTGCCTAGTGAGCTGAGTTGACATAATATTTTCTTTTTCGCACTAGACTCGGTTACACCGAATTGCCTCAACTCGGAGTCACCAATTTTGCTGCTCTAAAGGAGCTTTTGTCAAACAAAAAAATCTGAGTTTTTCTGCTCCAGCTCCACTCAATGATTCTTACCCTCTACTTGCATCTGGAACTACTCAATTGTTAGAAGTATTTCTCAAGGACCACACCTACTTGACCAATAACCTTGAAGTAGCCCTTCTTGGAAATTGATGTCAAAGGGGGAGAGAGAGATCTACATCAAAGCTTATTCGCTTAGAGATGCACTTTATAAGAGGAGAGAATGTTACATGTTTCTAAGAGGGGAGAAACATGATCTCAGTGTTTTTTAATGCTCTTGGTTGCATTAGTTTTCTCGCCCTACCTGCTCCCAATATCCAATGTCAGATTCAGGGGGAGAGGAAGTTCCTTTAAGGGGAGACAACCAGTTTCTTTTGGGGACATGTCTGCTTCAAAGAAGTATTCACCTAGTGATACTCTCTTTTACATGTCATCCTAATCTTGGTTTCTTGTTGATCTTGTGTCCTTTCTTGGAGAAATTATCTTGTGTTATCTTACCTTATTTTCTCAAGTGTATTTCTTCAGGTACTTGATCAAGAACTTCAAGGTAAGTATATGCATCACACCCATGTACATGATGACCTCTTGCTAGTATATATATTGTTTGCAAGAAGATAATCATGAACATGTGGATATCTCAATGTCATGTTTGTTGCTCTGATGCATGTAGCCAAGATATATGTTGCATGTGCATTTCCTTACATTTGTGTCTCTGCTCTCCATGAAATATCATCATTCTATATGCACATCTTTAGGGGACGCTAATACATGTTACATGTTTTTCTTCAAAGCTTTCAAACAAACTTCTATTACTTCTTTAATTGAAGCTTTGATGTATGTTGTCATCAATTACCAAAAAGGGGGAGATTGAAAGCACATTTGCTCCCTTGGTGGTTTTGGTAATTCATGCCAACATACATGTTGTTGGACTAATGCCTCTATCTAGTGATTTCCAGACAATATCAAAAATGGCGTGGCAAGGACAAGAAGATGTGGAACCCTTCAAAATGCTAAAGACATACATTGGCAAAAGCTCAAGACTTTTCATTTTTGGTTTAGTGATTATCGTGGGTATGACCATCTATGGGGCCATCTAGCCCCTTTGTGGTTCGGCTAGGGGAATGCGCAAGCACAAAGAGCAAAATCAACAGAAGGGTGCAAGGGATTTTACCCAGGTTCGGGCCACCGTGAGGTGTAAAACCCTACTCCTGCTTTGGTGTATTGGAAATGTATGAACACAAGTACAAGGAGAGCTTTCTCCGGCAAGGTGCGGGAGGAGCAGCTACGCATGCAAGTTGTGCAAGGGTTCGATCGGGCGATCCCTGTAATGGTTGCCCTGGCCCTCCTTTTATAGCTCAAGGGGTTACCACAGTGGCAAAACAGTCATTACAAGGTGATTGGATAGCAAACAGTGCTATCAAACCTAACTCTGCCAGTTTAGGACAAAAGTAATAAATGCACCGTTAGGTGTCATGTGGCGAAGGAGCCCCGGCAAGGTTTCCGCACCGCTCGCCCAGCTACCTCCTATTAGCTTGACACACCTTTTGGACGGGTGTCGTTAAAGGTAAATCCCCTTCTAGCGTGCTGACACGTGCCCGGCAAATTCCACCTAACTGCCTGCGGGCTCGACACCTCATCGATTAGCGACTAGCTGCTGGATGAGGTGGAGCGCTAACAGCTTGCGAGGGCTTGCCGGCACGGAGCTTGCCGGGTCTTTACCTTGCCGGCAAAGGTTATCTTTAGCGTTTGAACTCGATGCTTCGTCTTGATCTTCTCTTCAGTGGCTTCTGCAACTGGGTCTTGAATCTTGGTGTTTGGTAATTCCCGGCAAGCCTTGGCCGGCAGGGGAGCCGCCACTGTCTGTGCATAAGTCAGGGTATAAAATACCCTTGTTTTATACACCGACAGGAGCCCCCGGGCCTGGGCCATACGCGCGTCCGAAGCGTCGTTGGGCTAGGCCCAAACAATGCATAGACGCGCGGTGGGAAAACTGCTGCTGTAATTTTGGTCATGATGGTTTTCTCTGACGCACGTCCAATCCACGCATTAAATGCGGGACGTGGGAACGTGGATTGTTGCGGTTATTCCGCGGTAGTGCGCCTGTAAAAGTGCTACTGGGGTAAAACAGTGAAGAGCCAGCCACCCTCGTGCCTTCCCCATAAAAAGGCAAACGCGAAGAGGCGCTGCCCATTCGCCCCTGCCTTCCCCTGCTTCATCTTCTTCCTCTCGCCAGAACTGCTTCCGCCCCCACCGCCACCGATTCGCATCTCAACTCGACTCCCTTCTTCCTCCTCGAGCCCTGATTGCACCCAAGAGAGCCGACGCGGAGGGGAAGAAGCCCGCCAAACCGCTCGACCCCAAGGCAGAGAACAAGAAGAAAGAGTTGGAGGAACTGGAGAAGCGGCGGAGAGAGAATGCGATCTTTTCAACGTCTTCCATGGACACCAACACTCTGATCGAGAGGTATGCTTACATGAGGGGGAAGGACATCAAGGATCACAAGGCCCCGGTAGTTCTTCCCGAAGGCGACAAGATTCCATCGGATTCGTATCCGTTCTTCTGTGCCTACTTTTACTACAGTCTGGTTCCTCCATTGTCAGACTTTTTCAGCGCGATGATGTTCAGTTTTGGGTTCAGACTGCTGGATTTTACTCCAAATGCGATGACTTGTATGGCGGTCTTTGCCCATCTGTGCGAGAACTTTGTCGGAGTTGCCCCCAATGTCGATCTGTTCCGCCACTTCTTCGTTCCTCGGATTGAGGACAAGTCGCTCTCTGGCAGCATAACATGGATCCCTAGGGCAAAAACCAAGGGCCAGTATCTTGCCGAGCAACTTCATCTCAAGTGGGACGAGTGGAGAGCAGAATGGTGCCGGATCCAGGAGAAGGATTTCCCTCAGTTTTGCTTGCCGCGGACAGTGAGGGTTCAACGAGGCAAGAATTGGAGTGATCTTGGTGCCACTGACGAGAAACTTCGCTCGGCGCTGAACAGGATCGCTCGCCTCAAGGCCGCCAAGCTGACTGTAGAAATGGTTGGCGCTGATTTCCTCCGGCAACGCATCGCGCCGCTGCAGAAGAGAGAGAGAGAGAGATTTGCTTGGGATTATCAGAGTGCCGCTGATATCATGCGGTTGTATCCTGGGACCGGCAACAATCTGACGACTCTGGAGCACGCCGCACTTTGTGAGCAGTTGTTTAGAAAGACTGGCACATTTCACTTGCCGAGCCAGATCGTCCCTCTGTACATCAATTCCGCCAAGGATTCCATCTTGGCGATGATGCCGGATTGCAACGCCCACGGAGTCAACGCAGATTCGCCGATGCCCAGCTTGGTGAATGAAATGGACTGGGCCTCCAATTTAACGGAAAAGGCCACCCGAAAAGAAAGAGATCTTGTCCAGGACACTAGGGAGGAGGAACTGGCGTATATCGCCAGTATAGCTGCAGAAGCCGCAAGAATTAGCGCGGCTAGCTGTTCTGGTGTCGCGGCAACCGAGGATGATGATGAAGAGCATCTCGACGAAGAAGCTGCCGAAGAACACCAAGAAGAGCCTACCGGGGACGAAGTTGCCGGAGCTGAAATTGCCGGAACCAAGATTGCCGGGACTGAGGTTGCCAGAGAACCCAAGGCGAAAGAGGAAGTAGGTCCTCGAGCCCCGAAAAGGAGACGCCGTCTTTGAAGGGCGGTCAGTCTGGAGCCAGTATGTGCTTCTTCACCAAAGACAGCCCCTACGGTAAAGAGATCCCATCTGGAGGCCTTTTCCGGTACTCCGCCGGAGGGGGAATCGATCACGGAGGGGCTCTACATCAACCTTGCTGCCCTTCCGATGATGCGTGAGTAGTTTACCACAGACCTTCAGGTCCATAGTTAGTAGCTAGATGGCTTCTTCTCTCTTTTTGATCTTCAATACAATGTTCTCCTCGATGTTCTTGGAGTTATATCCGATGTAATCACTTTTTTTGCGGTGTGTTTGTTGAGATCCGATGAATTGTGAGTTTATGATCAGATTATCCATGAATATTATTTGAGTCTTCTCTGAACTCTTTTATGCATGATTATTATAGCTTCGTATTTCTTCTTCGATCTATTGATTTGGTTTGGCCAACTAGATTGATTTATCTTGCCATGGGAAGAGGTGCTTTGTAATGGGTTTGATCTTGCGGTGCTCAATCCCAGTGACAGAAAGGGACATGACACGTATGTATCATTGCTATTAAGGGTAAAAAGATGTGGTTTATTCATGCGTGAGATTACTTTGTCTACATCATGTCATCTTGCTTAAGGCGTTACTCCGTTCTTTATGGACTTAATACACTAGATGCATGCTGGATAGCGGTCGATGTGTGGAGTGATAGTAGTAGATGCAGGCAGGAGTCGGTCTACTTGTCTCGGACATGATGCCTATATACATGATCATTGCCTTGGATATCGTCATGATTATTTGATTTTATATCAATTGCCCAACAGTAATTTGTTTACCCACCGTATGCTATTTTCTTGAGAGAAGCCTCTAGTGAAAACTATGGCCCCCGGGTCTATCTAAATCATATATTAAAACCCTAAAAATACCTTGCTGCACTTTTTCTTTATTTATTTTATTTTGTATTTTTGTTTCAATCTATCTATCTATCACATACAATTTAATTTAATCTTGCAACTTACCGCCGAGGGATTGACAACCCCTTGTTTGCGTTGGGTGCAAGGATTTGTTGTTTTGTGTGCAGGTGCTGCTAACGAGGTGTTGCGTGATTCTCCTACTGGATTGATAACCTTGGTTTCATAACTGAGAGAAATACTTATCTCTACTGTACTGCATCTCCCTTCCTCTTCAGGGAATTACCAACGCATCTCACAAGTAGCAGAGAGGTCCGCCAAGAGGAAGAACGCCAAGACGCGGATCCTACTGTGGCTTCTCCGTCAACCATCGTTCCGGAGAGTGCTTCTCCAGCAAGGGCTTCCATCGATGAGCCTGTTCGCATGGAAGCTACTCCAACAAGCGGAGCCGCCGATGACCGTGCGCCGGCAACACAAGTTGCCCGGGAAGGAGATGCCCTTCCTCAACAAACATCAGTGGGTAATCCTCTTGTCTTTATACATCTCTCACAGAATTTTTTGTTTCCTTGAACTCGACTTGTAAATTGAATCTCATTTTGCCTTTGCTTCGGCTCCATTCCACAGCTCCCACCTCTCCCGAAGACGGTTAAATTCTTGTGGAGGTAGCAAACATTGCAAAGGATGCTGTTGACGAAGTCGTTAAGATCGCCGCTGAAGAGAATTTTGTGCAAGTTGCCGAGGAGACCAGGGTACTTCCTGAAGAATCTGGGAGGCCCTCTGGCAACACGTCTGACCCCGCCATGATGGATGTGGATAAGGCGCCCGTCAATACTGACACGCCGAACCCCGACAACCAACCAGCAGTGTCAACTTTGCAGATCCCATCAAGCAGTCTGGCGATAATTGCTTCTCAGCATGAATCGGGAGCCCCCAGTTCGTCTGGTACTGCGGGGCCAAACTTCGATGAGGAAATAGCTCGGATCCTGCTCCCTCTGGCCCAAAGAACCGACGAGGCCACTGATGCTTCTGACAATGTTAAAGATCTTGCCTTCATGGAAATCATGGCCGTCGGATTCAAAGGTGTCCAAGAGAGGTACAGTCGGAGGTGGAACAGGGTCCAGGAAGAGCGTAAAGCTGCGGATTTGGTTGACCAGAAACTGAAGAAGAAAGCGGACGAGCTGCACACATGGTATAATGAGCAGGCCCGCAATCTTGGAAGGCAAGACGAAAAGCTTACCGCCGCCAAAGAAGAAGCGGCAATCCGTGATGGCAAGTTGACAGAGCGCGAAGCACTGCTCAACGCCAAAGAGAAAGATCTTGCCGCACGGGAAGAAGCCCTTGCCGCCACTCTCCGCGGCAAAGATGAAGAAATCGGGAAACTCCTTGAGCAAAGGACGCAAGAGCTAGAACAGAACCACAAGGATACTATTGAAACCCAAGCTCGAGATAACGCCGCCAAGCTCAAGGAGGCTTCCGACAAGGTTGCCGCTGCTGCCGCCGCCAAGACAGAATTAGAATCCCAAATGGCCAAGCTAAAGGAAGATCTTGCCGGTAGCAGCAAAGAAGCCGAGACCTTTAAGAGCAAAGCGCTGAAGGCGGCCCACACTCTCGGGGACCTGGAAACGCAGCTATCGTCTAAGACTCAAGATCTTGATGCTGCCGCCAAGACAATTGAGGATCTGAAATCCCAACTGGCCACCTTGGTAACAGATTTGGAATCTGCCAAGGAAAGGGAGAGAGTCTTGACGGAGAAACTGGAGAAGGAAGAGGCCTTGAAGAAGGATGCTGAAAACAACTACACCCAGCTGCACGATAACCTTTCCCTCTGGATCGGCAGGCTTGTCAATGCCGCTGAACGTATTACTTCCCAGATTGCCATGATGGACATGAAGAGCTGGGGTTTTACTGTCAACGACAAGGAGGCCACCAGCGTCAGGCTGACCAAGTTCTTCAAGGGCCTTATTGATGCTCTGAAGACATATCACGATGATAGGTCTGCCGCGTTTGCTAATAAATCTTGGAAATTTGCGCGTGAAGTTGTATACAAGGTGCTGCTTAAACTTGCTCATCACAATCCCGACCTTGATCTTTCCTGGGTCTTCCGGAAGCTGCCGAAGAACACTGACGTTACTGCCCCCGACAAGATCACTGCTCCTCTTCCGACAAGGTTCTCCAAGTTCCCAGGATCCAGGGTGATTGTCGGGATTAAGTTTGTCGTTATCTTCACCGCCGTGCTGTCATGTGAAAGATACATCCGATCTTATGTCAGACTGGCACTGCTTTTGTGATGTAACATAACTTGTGCTGATGGATGAACGTATATCGTTTCCCCTGTCTTATTTTGTCTTTGCATGTTTTTATACCCTACGCTTGTCGGAAGCTTGTCGATGCATGCACTTGCCGCGAGCGCTTGAGGAACGGGTCCTTAGCAGCCTGCTGGTAGTGTTGCCGCCGACAAGTTTTCCTTTGACGTATTCAACGCAGCTACTTAAATTGTTGAGCGGACTCGAAACAAAGTAAGAGAGCGAATGATCACGACAAGATTCCTTCGCGTGCAGGTTTCTCATACAAAGACTAAATCATTCAAGGCAAATCGCAAATATGACAAGGAATTTGTTTTGAAGTTTTTCCAACTTAGCTTTTCCTTGCACTGTCTCTCTTGTCGCATGAAATGGTCACTTGAACGTCATTAAACGGTACCCCATCGCCACTCCCCCTGGGAAACTTGCACGCGAGGGATCCTTCTGTCCTTTGAGAAAAAGAAAGAGGAAAAAGAAGTGGTTTGGGAACCTTGACGGTTCATTAGCCATTTCATACAAATCAAAGCGTAATCACAACATCACATGCATTTATACATAAATGAATATGTACAAAAGTTGTGAAACACTTAGCTTTATTTCACTTATGCACAGGGTCTACGACTGACTTTGTACAAAGGGTTACAAGTCTTGCCGACAAAGCTTGTACAAAAGGGGTTGCCGGGAGGCCCGGCAACTGCACCTTATGGGTAGAACTTGCGAAGATGTTCAATATTCCATGAGTTTTGCACTGGGATACCATCTTCGGTCTCCAGACGGACTGCGCCAGGTCTGGTGACTCGTGCTACCCGATAAGGGACTTCCCACTTTGGAGTCAACTCGTTTGATTTCTTGGCGGATTGAACGCGCTGAAGAACAAGGTCGCCTTCCTCAAGGCTTCGGGCACGCACTTTGCGGCTATGATAGCGGCGCAAGGCTTGCTGGTAGCGTGCAGCTCGCACAGCCGCCCGAAGACAATCTTCCTCAAGGAGCGTTGCGTCATCTTGCCGCAGCTGCTCTTGCTCTGCCTCATCATAGGTGAGCACTCGAGGTGACCCGTACATGAGTTCCGTGGGGAGTACCGCTTCTGCACCATAGACTAGGGAGAAGGGTGTCTGGCCGGTAGCTCGATTTGGTGTCGTTCTGAGTGACCAAAGAACCGCCGGCAACTCATCAATCCAGCGTCTTCCACACTTGAGCAGCCTGTCAAAAGTTCTTGTCTTGAGGCCTCGCAACACTTCAGCATTTGCCCTTTCCGCTTGACCGTTGCTTCTCGGGTGAGCAACAGATGCAAAACAAATTTTGCTGCCAAGGTCTTGGGTGTACTGCATGAAGGTGCGGCTCGTGAATTGTGTGCCATTGTCGGTGATGATTCTATTAGGAACCCCGAAACGGCAAACTAATCCTTTGAAGAACTTGACGGCTGATTGCGCTGTCACCTTCCTCACTGGCTCCACTTCAGGCCACTTTGTGAACTTGTCGATGGCGACGTACAAGAACTCAAAGCCCCCGGTAGCACGGGGGAAGGGGCCCAAAATATCAAGCCCCCAGACCGAAAAAGGCCAGGAGAGAGGTATTGTTTGAATAGCTTGAGCTGGTTGATGTATGTTCTTCAAATGGAACTGGCATGCTTCACACTTGGTTACTAGCTCAGTCGCATCCTGGAGGACAGTGGGCCAATAGAAGTCTTGCCGGAAAGCTTTGCCGGCAAGTGCCCTTGATCCTATGTGAGAGCCACATATGCCTCCATGTATCTCCGCCAACAACTTTAGTCCATCTTCCCGGCAAATACACCTCAATTTCACACCGTTTGGTCTCTTTCTGTATAGTGTGTTATCCACAAACTAATACATACTTGACTGACGGGTTACTTTCTCAGCTTCTTCTTGGTTATCGGAAAGTTCTCCAGTTTGAAGGAAATGAACTATTTGTTGTGCCCATGCTGGAGCCTGCGGTTCGACGACAAGGACTAAAGGCATTTCTTCGGCCGTGGGAACGCTTGCTTCAGCGGCAAGAACCTGAGGTTCTGCGCGAAGCCGCTGCTCACCAGCGGTCGTGTCGTTGTTCCCGGCAACTTTCTTGCCGGCGGCTTCTGGGAGCTCTGCCGGAAAATACTTGCCGGTATTCAACTTTCTTCTTTTGCTGGCCTGTGTTGATGGAGTGACTGATGGTTGATTCAAATGGAGTACAAAAGTTCCCGGTTCCACGGGTAGTTTTTGAGCGGCACACTTTGACAGATGATTAGCAATGTTGTTTTCCGCACGAGGGGTGTGCTCTGTTTGCAATCCGTCAAAGTGCTCTTCCAATTTCCTCACTCCTTCTACATACGCTTCCATCAACAGGCTCTGGTAGTCTTTGCTTACTTGCTTTACAACAAGCTGCGAGTCGCCACGGATGATCAACTTCCTGATTCTAGGGTCCACTGCGATCCTAAGACTGGCAAGGAGCCCTTCTTACTTAGAAGTGTTGTTTGTTGCTTTCTCCCTGGGAAAGTTCATTTGGATTACATACTTGAGATGCTCTCCGGTGGGTGCGACAAGCAGCACTCCGGCACCGGCGCCTTGCAGCGAAAAGGCACCGTCAAAGTACATGATCCATTCCTTAGCTATTTCTTTGCTGGGGAGAACTGTTTCTTGAATCTCTTCGTCTTGCGTTGGTGTCCACTCTGCAATGAACTCCGCCAAGGCTCTGCTCTGAATAGTTGATGTGCTTTCAAACTTGAGTGCAAAGCTTGACAATTCCAATGCCCACTCCACTATCCTGCCAGTTCCATCTGGATTTCTCAAAATACGCTGCAACGGAAAGCGAGTGACGATGATGATCTCATGTGCTTGGAAGTAGTGACGCAGCTTTCTCGAGGCCATAAGAAGACCGAAAAGCAACTTCTGCACACCGGAATATCTTGATCTAGCCCCCTGTAGAAGGGAACTAACAAAATACACTGGTCGATGCACCACCTTCTTCTTTGGCACCACTTGCTGATCAGCTTCATTTGCTTGCGCTATTTCTGATTTGTCGGCACCAGACTTTGCCGGGGAAGATTTGTCGCTGGACGGGCTTGCCGCTGCTGCTTCTCCGTCGTCAGTTTCTCTCTGCGCCACTAATGCAGCACTGACCACTTGATTTGTTGCCGCTAGATATAGCAGCAACGGCTCTTGTGGTTGAGGTGCAATTAGCGTTGGCGCAAAGGAGAGGTATCTTTTCAAATCCTGCAGCACGGCCTCCACTTTCGGAGTCCATTTCATTGGTCCTGCCTTTTTCAAAATCTTGAAAAACGGCAAGGCACGCTCAGCAGATTTTGAAATGAACCTACTTAAGAGAGCAACACAACCGGCAAGACGCCACACATCCTTGATGCTTTTTGGTGCTTGAATCTGCTCAATTGCTTTGATCTTGTCGGGATTTGCTTCTATTCCTCGTTGAGATACAAAGAACCCGAGAAGTTTGCCGGATGGAACACCAAACACACACTTCTCGGGGTTGAGCTTCAAATTGATCTTGCGCAAGTTTGCAAATGTTTCTTCTAAGTCTTGAATGAGGGTTGATTTGTCCTTGGTTTTGACCACTATATCATCCATATATGCTTCCACATTTCTGTGCAGCTGGGGCTCAAAACCAATCTAGACTGCTCTTGCGAATGTTGAACCAGCACTCTTTAATCTGAAAGGCATGCGCACAAAGCAATATGTGCCACATGGAGTAATGAATGCTGTTTTCTCCTCATCTTCCTTGGCCACGAATATCTGATGGTACCCAGAATATGCATCAAGAAAGGAGAGTAAATCATAGCCGACAGTAGAGTCTACAATTTGATCAATGCGCGGCAAAGGGAAAGGATCCTTTGGAAATGCTTTGTTAATATCAGTGTAGTCGATACAAAGTCTCCACTTTCCATTTGCTTTACGCACCACAACTGGATTTGCTAACCAAGTTGGGTGTAGTACACCCCTAACCAAGTCTGCTGCTTCAAGTTTTCTGATTTCTTCGGCAATGAACTGTTGCCGCTCCAAAGCCTGCTTCCTGACCTTCTGCTTGACGGGCCGAGCATGGGGGCAGATGATACGTCTCCAACGTATCTATAATTTTTTATTGTTCCATGCTATTATAGTATCAATCTTGGATGTTTTTATATACATTTACAACAATTATATATCATATTTTGGGACTAACCTATTAACTTAGTGCCCAGTGCTAGTTGTTGTTTTTTGCCTGTTTTTGGTTTTCCAGAATATCAGTACCAAACGAAGTCCAAATGCCACAAAACTTTTTGGAGATTTTTTCTGGACATAACAAACACTAGAAGCTTCGGGAGGAGACGAGAAGATGAAGCAGTGGCCCACGAGGCACCACGGCGCGCCCCAGGGGGCGCCCTGGTGGCTCGTGGGGCCCACACAACTCCGTTTGACCTAATTCCTCCACTATAAATTCTCTAAAATCGGGAAACCAACAGAGGAGTCCATGAAATACTTTTTCCGCCGCCGCAAGCTCCTGTTCTCGAGAGATCCCATCTGGAGGCCTTTTCTGGTACTCCGCCGGAGGGGGAATCGATCATGGAGGGGCTCTACATCAACCTTGCTGCCCTTCCGATGATGCGTGAGTAGTTTACCACAGACCTTCGGGTCCATAGTTAGTAGCTAGATGGCTTCTTCTCTCTTTTTGATCTTCAATACAATGTTCTCCTCGATGTTCTTGGAGTTCTATCCGATGTAATCACTTTTTGTGGTCTGTTTGTTGGGATCCGATGAATTGTGAGTTTATGATCAGATTATCCATGAATATTATTTGAGTCTTCTCTGAACTCTTTTATGCATGATTATTATAGCTTCATATTTCTTCTCCGATCTATTGATTTGATTTGGCCAACTAGATTGATTTATCTTGCAATGGGAGAGGTGCTTTGTAATGGGTTCGATCTTGCGGTGCTCAATCCCAGTGATAGAAAGGGACATGACACGTATGAATCATTGCTATTAAGGGTAAAAAGATGGGGTTTATTCATGCGTGAGTTTACTTTGTCTACATCTTGTCATCTTGCTTAAGGCGTTACTCCGTTCTTTATGAACTTAATACACGAGATGCATGCTGGATAGCGGTCAATGTGTGGAGTAATAGTAGTAGATGCAGGGAGGAGTTGGTCTACTTGTCTCGAACGTGATGCCTATATACATGATCATTGCCTTGGATATCGTCATGATTATTTGCTTTTCTATCAATTGCCCAACAGTAATTTGTTTACCCACCGTATGCTATTTTCATGAGAGAAGCCTCTAGTGAAAACTATGGCCCCCGGGTCTACTTCTATCATATATTAAAAATCCTAAAAATACCTTGCAGCACTTTTACTTTATTTATTTTATTTTATATTTTAGTTCTATCTATCTATCTATCGCCATACAATTTAATCTTGCAATTAACCGCCGAGGGATTGACAACCCCTTGTTTGCGTTGGGTGCAAGGATTTGTTATTTTGTGTGCAGGTACTGCTAACGAGGTGTTGCGTGATTCTCCTACTAGATTGATAACCTTGGTTTCATAACTGAGGGAAATACTTATTTCTACTGTACTGCATCTCCCTTCCCCTTCAGGGAATTACCAACACAGCTCACAAGTAGCAGCAGACGGCTAGGTGGTGCTCAATTACCTCCCTAGGAACACCGGGGATGTCAGATGGTCACCATGCAAACACATCAACATTCGCCCGCAGGAAGGCAACGAGCACGCTTTCCTATTTGCTGTCAAGGGTGGAGCTGATGGTGAAGGTACCATCAGTGCCATCCTCCCTTTCCGGCACCTTCTTTGTCGCTGGCGGAGTAGCCTTGGACTTCTTGCCGTTAGAGCACTCCGTCAAGTCTTCAACAGGCGCGCAGCACTCCGAAGAGGTGCGTTTCCCAGAATTCTTGTCGGAGGTCATGCCGGATTTCTTGCTCTTCTTTTCCTTGGCGGGAGCTGGCGCCTTGGCGGCCTCTGCTACAACCGCATCTCTGTATAGTTTGTCGACGCATATGACTGCATCTTTTTTATCTGAGTTGATGGAAATGACACCCATCGGCCCTGGCATCTTCAACATGTTATAGGCATAGTGGGATGGTGCCATAAACTTAGCCAAAGCTGGGTGGCCAAGAATTCCATTATACGGTAAGGGAATCTTAACAACATCAAACACAATTTTCTCTGTTCTGTAGTTCAATTCCCCGCCAAACGTCACCGGCAATGTGATCTTTCCCTTTGGCTGGCTCCTTCCTGAATTCACTCCTTGGAACGGGCCAGTTTTCTCGAGTTCTTCGTCGGGAATCTGCAGCCTCTTGATTACTTCCGGAGAAATCAAGTTTAAGCCGGCCCCACCGCCAACTAACATTTTCGTGACCTGGAGGTTGCGAATTGTCGGTGAAACCAACAACGGCAAGCACCCGACCGCAGTTGTGCGATCAGGGTGGTCCTCGGCATAAAAAATGATAGGCATGTGTGACCATTTGAGTGGCTTTTGGGCGCCTATTGCCGGTTTTGCTGCATTAACCTCACGCGCCCACTGCTTGAGTTGGTGGTGAGAGGAGTGCAGAGATGCACCTCCATCAATGCACATGGCTTCAGTTGCCTTCTGGAATTCTTGTTCACTGGACTCGTCATCATCCTCTTTGTCACTTCCATCGTCTTCTTCTTTCTTTTCACGGCCTCTAGCAGGCTTCTCTTTCTGCTGCTTGGCCTTGCCGCGGCGGCCTCCTCGACCACCACAACCCTTTTTGCCGGATCCACCAGCACCATCCTGACCCTTCTCCTTGTCGCGTTTTTCGTATTCAGCCTTCTGCTTTTCCACAAGGTGCTCGACTTGCCGGCACTCTTGGAGGTCATGGCCTTTGGTGCGATAAATCTTGCAGTATGGCCCATCAGACTTGCCGGCTTTCTCGTTTGCCGCCGCCTCCTGGCAAGCGGCGCATACAGCGGCCTCCTTGTCGGAGTTGTCTGTTTTGGCTTTCTTGGCAGACTCGGAGTTGCCGGAGCCCTCAACAGCCATAATGGTCTTGCCTTTGCGCTTCCTATTGCGCTTTCGGCCCTTCTTCTTCGGGGTGGCAGCATCGTCGTCCTCGGAATCAACCTCGGCACCAGCATCCTCCTCGGGAAGCCTCCTTCCTTCCTCAGCGCGTGCGCACTTATCCGCCAACGTGTAGAGTTGGTTGACGGTCTTCGGCGGCTTGACATTCATCTTCTCCTGCATCCTTCGATTGCGCACGTTCGTGTGGAAGGCGGCAATCACAGCTGCGGGGTGCACGTTTGGGATATTGCAGTGCACACGACTGAATCTCTGGATATACTTGCGCAAAGATTCACCATCTCTTTGCGGGATTACTTGCAGGTCGTTGGGCTGACCGGGAGCCTTGTGCCCTCCGGTAAAGGCACCAATAAACTCATTGCAGAGATCTGACCACGAAGATATGGAGTTCTCCATCAAGTTCATCAGCCAAGATCTCACGTTGGGCTTCAGCACCAACGGAAAGTAGTTGGCGAGAATCTTCTCATCTCTTCCCCCGGCAGCTTGAACGGCAATCGTGTAGATGCCCAGAAACTCTGCCGGGTTCAGCTTGCCGTCGTACTTTTCTGGTACTTCCGGCTTGAAAGCCCGAACGGACGGCCAGCGGACTTGGCGCAGCTCACGAGTGAAGGATGGCATCCAACCTCGTAAGGCAGGTATCCGCCAACCTCGGGCACAGGCTCATCAATGACTGGGCCATTGCGCACGTCGGATTGACGGTGCGCCTCCCGGCGCCGTTCAATGGTGGTGCGGGCATCCTCTACCCGCCTGTCCTGCAGCACTTGCCACTGGTCTTGCCACGCTCGCGGATCTGAAGAAGCCATTGACATCTCGTCGGGTTCGAAGGATCGTTGAGCTTGTCGTGGTTGTTGTTGACGTTGTTGCCGTGGAGGTGATTGCACCATTGGTGCAGCACCTTCAACGCGGCCACCAGTTGGAGCTACTGGTGCTGTTTGCGGACGCTGTGAAGGCTCCTCTTGCTGTGATCTCCTTGTCTCGGCAAACCCGATTAGGCTCTGGATGGTGGCTCTCCACTCATCCATCTTTTCTGCTGCCGGAGGAAAGATCAGCAGCATCTGGGCCCGTGCCATCGCTTCTGCCACTGTGGCTGGCATGGCTGAAAGTGAAGAATGCGACGTCGCTCTACTTCTGGCAGAGCCAGCAGGAGCGCCATCGCGATCTCGCTACCACGGCGCATGTTCAGCAGCAGGTTGTCGTGGCGGAGGTGGAGCTTGAGGATCTGGGACTTGGTTGACAGGTGTCTTGCCGTGTGGACGCCGCCACCCGGACTCGTCGAGGCCGCTCGGAGTCACATTGCGCCCATCATGCGACGGGCGCGACGTGTGCCTTGATGCAGCGTCTCTGGACGTCGTCGTGGCGGGATCTTGGCTCATGCTGCCCCGGGCATTGTCGCTCCGGTGGCTGCACTCGTCGACGCGGCGAGGAGGAGGAAGACGTCCATCCGTTCCACCTGCGCTGACACGGCCTTGCTCGCCAGAGGGTCGAGGAAGTCGACCGCCTCCAGCACTTCCGCCTCCTGCTCCAACCATGGTGGGCACGGTGACCGCGCCGCCTGCGCTGGTCGTGCCAACCGCGGTGTCCGCACCGCCCGCATCGGCCACGCTGCCTGCGCCGCCTGTGGATACATGCGAAGGAACCTTGGAGGTGGGAGGATCTGTCATCATGATGCCCTTCTTCTTGGGAGCCATCGACGACGACGAAGACGATGATGAAGCTGATGCGATTGACGCGCAATCTGCTGATTCAGGTTCACGCAAGTGAAGCCCCTACCTGGCGCGCCAAAGATGTCGTGGGTGCGACCATCTATGGGGCCATCTAGCCCCTTTGTGGTTCGGCTAGGGGAATTCGCAAGCACAAAGAGCAAAATCAACAGAAGGGTGCAAGGGATTTTACCCAGGTTCGGGCCACCGTGAGGTGTAAAACCCTACTCCTGCTTTGGTGTATTGGAAATGTATGAACACAAGTACAAGGAGCGCTTTCTCTGGCAAGGTGCGGGAGGAGAAGCTACGCATGCAAGTTGTGCAAGGGTTTGATCGGGCGATCCCCTGTAATGGTTGCCCTGGCCCTCCTTTTATATCTCAAGGGGTTACCACAGTGGCAAAACAGTCATTACAAGGTGATTGGATAGCAAACAGTGCTATCATACCTAACTCTGCCAGTTTAGGACAATGCTATCATGTGGAGGAGGAGCCCCGGCAAGGTTTCCACACCGCTTGCCCAGCTACCTCCTATTATCTTGACACGCCTTTTGGACGGGTGCCGTTAAAGTCAAATCCCCTTCCAGCGTGCTGACACGTGCCCGGCAAATCCCACCTAACTGCCTACGGGCTCGACACCTCATCGATTAGCGACTAGTTGCTGGATGAGGTGGAGCGCTAATAGCTCGCGAGGGCTTGCCGGCACGGAGCTTGCCGGGTCTTTACCTTGCCGGTTCGGCCTTGCCGGCAAAGGTTATCTTTAGCGTTTGAACTCGATGCTTCGTCTGGATCTTCTCTTCAGTGGCTTCTGCAACTGGGTCTTGAATCTTGGTGTTTGGCAATTCCCGGCAAGCCTTGGCCGGCAGGGGAGCCGCCACTGTCTGTGCATAAGTCAGGGTATAAAATACCCATGTTTTATACACCGACAGTGATCCAAGATCACATTGAGTCCATAGGAAAGACAATACTATTAAAAGGGGATGAGGTTTTGATAATGATCTATTTTCTCAAGTGCTTAGTGATATTGCTCCAAAACCCTCAGCCACTTCCTCCATACAAATTTGTCCAAAGTTCCAAAGTCTAACTCGGTTCCACCAAATCTTATTCATTCGGACCCACCGAGTTCATCAAGACAGTGCCACAAGACAAACCCTAACAAATCGGATCCACCGATATGGATCTCGGTCCCACCGAGATGGCCTGGACAACTCTCTATTGCCTATTGCAATTATTTAGGTCTAACTGAGTATGCAATCGGTGCCACCGAGATGGCTTGACCAACTTTCTGTTGCCTGTTGCAATTATTTCGGTCTCACCGAGATGTTGCAATCGGTGCCACCGAAACGAGGTTTGCCCTACCATTGCACATCGGTCGCTCCGAGTTGTTCCCAGTCAGTCCCACCAAAACTTCAAACGTTCATATCTTTTGCACAGGTCGGTCTCACCGAGATTTCAAATCGGTGCCACCGAGTTTGGTCAAGAGTGTGTAACGGTTGGATTTCGTGTGGAGGCTATATATACCCCTCCACCACCCTCTTACCAAGTAAGAGAGCCATCAGAACATACCTACATTTCCATCATACATTTTCTGAGAGAGAACCACCTACTCATGTGTTGAGATCAAGATATTCCAATCCTACCATTTGAACTTTGATTTCTAGCTTTCCCAAGTTGCTTTCCACTCAAATCTTTCTTCCACCATAGCCAAATCTGTGAGAGAGTGTTTGAGTGTTGGGGAGACTATCATTTGAAGAACAAGAGCAAGGAGTTCATCAACAACACACCATCTATTACCTTTTGGAGAGTGGTGTCTCCTAGATTGGTTAGGTGTCACTTGGGAGCCTCCAAGCTCATGTGGAGTTGAACCAAGGAGTTTGTAAGGGCAAGGAGATCACCTACTTCGTGAAGATCTACCCCGAGTGAGGCTAGTCCTTCGTGGACCTAAGCCATTGTGGAATAGACAAGGTTGCTTCTTCGTGGACCCTTTGTGGGTGGAGCCCTCCGTGGACTCGCGCAGCCGTTACCCTTCATGGGCTGAAGTATCCATCAACGTGGACATACGATAGCACCACCTATCGGAACCACGCCAAAAACCACCATGTCTTCATTGCGTTTGATCTTCCATACTCTACCCCTTTACTTTTCGTACACTTGCATGCTTTACTATTTCCGCTGTTCAATCTCTAGATATGCATGTGTAGGAAGTCTTGGTGTCATCTTAACTTGTGCCAAAATCTGCCTAAATTTCAAGTGAACAAAAAATCTGCACCTTTGGTTGGTTAAGGGTCTATTCACCCCCCTCTAGACCTATCTCCTCGACCCCACAGAACGAAGAAGAAAGAATCACAACTTGCACTACGGTATCAAAGAACACGGAAAAAGACACAAGTTACCTTTCAAAGAGCAAGATTCAGGCCCAATTTTCCACTTTCAATGTTGAATTGTGTACGCATATAAAATGAAAATTAGCAGTCACACTGTCAACCACTACTACTAAATGTTGAACTACAAAGACATACTTTGTAGTAGCACATTTCAAAATAAATTCGATGCTAGAGAAATGGCTTGCCTTCCTGGAGATGAACTCTTGGTGGTTGTCGTGGAGCATCTTAATAGCCTGCATGGTGCTTCCCAACCATCATCGACGAGTTTTAGAAGTTCATGACAATGGAGCAGATGTGTAACACCCCAAAAATTTAACCATATTTTTTATTAAGTAAAATTTGGCCAGAAATAAAATTTTGAATTATATTAGGTCTTTTATTATTTTTAGAGTCTTTTCTGTTTTCTGTTTTTCAAAATTCTTCCCTCCATAGAAAATTATTTGGAAAATATTGTGGGCTTTGGAAGTTTTCTTAAAACAATTCATTTATATTTTAAATAATAGTAGGAAATATTTTCATAATAAAATTTGCCCCAAAATAATTCTTTTAATAGCATTTTCAATTTCTGAAATGCTTCTGTTGCACTGCCACTATTTTAAATAATTCTTTTAAAATTACACAAAAATTATGAGGGGTCATGTGATGCCTATAGATCACTTTTATGCAAAAACCCATCATGGTCATTTGAAAAATTTGAGCACAATTTCCAATTTTTAATTCTGTCCCATTCCTAGGTTTTAACTGCAACCCTAGTTTTCCTTCATCAAACAATTCTGAAATTTTTCCCACTTGTAGTCCTTCCCACCAAACCCTTAAGTCCAGAAGATCAACTCCATTTGCAACTTGGAAGGCCTCCAGATAAATCCTCCAAGTTTCTGTCCAGAACTGAATTCTGGCAAAACTTGCACTAGCAAGTTTTTCTTTTTGCCTAACCAACTCCACCACCATCTCTACCATGCAAGGAGACACCATCCTGCCAATTCCTACATCTATAAAAATAACCTAGCTAGCCCTCGCATTCTGTCAAACAGATGATGTGCATGGCAAAATTTGGCAAAGCTTTGAACTGGCATTTGACATTAGCTCCTCCCTCCAAACCAACCTGTCCACAATCTGTTTCATCCAAATAGACACCACCCTACCAAAAATCAGCTCATTTGGAGCAACCTAGGAGGCCCTGGCATGTTGCCGGACACACTGGGTGCATGCACTGGGCGTGGCCAGAGCGCCCGAGTGGCAGGCGTCGGCATGAGGTCCTGCCACTCCCGCCTGCTGCCATTCCCAGCCTCCACCGCCCCAGCTAGAGCATGCCGACGACCCGCGACCTCGCCGACACCTTTCCTAGTCGCCTGGCGCCGGCCAGCGCCGACAACCACCGACCCGAGCCGCCACCGTCGTCTCCCACCCGGGCACAGCACCACCGGGACGCGTGGACCACTCACGAGCTGCCAGCACCCCCTCCTAGACGGTGGACTCCTCCAGAAGCTCTCCGCGCCGCAACCACCTCCCCCACCGACCTCACCAGCCTCAACCACCGCCATGAATGGCCGCCCGCAGCCGTGCCGTCCTCTGGAAGCCACGGGAGCAGCCACCCGTGCTATATATAGCCACTCCGAGCACCCTCTCGTGATCAGCACCCCTTCCTCCTCCTCCTACCAGTCTCCCATCGCAGTCGCATGACCAGGGATGGTCATCTTCCTCGTCTCCGATGGCCACGGCCGTCACCATCTCGCGGACAAATTCGACGTCGTCGGAACTCCTCTGACGAAGCCGTTGCACCAAAAGCTCCACCAGACCATCGCAAGCACTCCCAGATCATCAAATCAACCGAAGACCCACCATAGAAGAAAGCCCCAATTTGGTCGACGGTCGCCGTCCACTGCGAAGCTCGCCATCGGTGACCCCGGGCCCTCCGCAGGCCATGTCGCACACCGGGAGAACCGCCACGGACTCCTGAGCAATACGGTGGCCTCAGATTCTCAAACGGCGCCACCGTTCGCCGGCGGGGATCGCCGGAGCCCTTCCCCTGCTCCTGTCCAGGCGCACGCATGGGAGAAGGCAAACCCGACAGGTGGGCCCCACCTGTCGGTGATCCACCGCTCCCCTTCCCCGTGTGGCAGCACTTCTGGGCTCGGCCCAGTGGCACCGTTTAGCTGGGCCTTGCCCAGTGCGTGCCTCTGCCTGTCCGCCAGGGTGACTTTCTGTCTTTTTCTTTTATCCAAGGACTTAAATATTTCCACAGGTTTCATTTGAAATTCAAATGAGACAATAAAAATTTATATGGACTTATAAAATTGCTCTCTATTTAACTAGCCTCAGTGAACATTTTTCCTATGGCTAATTTCTGCCTGACCTAATTAATAGTTCATTTTCTTGTATAAGTCAATTTATAAAATCCCTAGAATATTCATCTCTAATCCAAATCTAGTGAAACTAATTTATAAATGTTTCTAAAATTTATGCCTCATTTAATAGGTGCCTCAACTCTTTTTATAAAAATGTTTTTTATAAAATTCGTGCAGATCCATTATTCCCATAATTCCACCTAATTGAAATGTTCAAAAATCTCAGTAGCTCTATAAATAGTAGGTGCATTCTGGTTATTTTTCACATAGCCAGAGAAGTCCTAGAAAATGAAATTCCCATTTTTAGAGCACTTTTATTTTCCTGCTTAATATTTGTGTGGTAATTGCATTATTTTGAAAATAGGAAATGGAGGGAAATGATTGTTTTCAAAGTTTATGAAGGGTACCCAACCCTTATACATACTCAAGGCAAGCATCTTGAACACTTGATATGGTGAATGCATAGTTGATTATTGCTAGAATAATAGAATCATGAATATGTTGAATTCAAATAAAATTTGCATATTGCTAGTTATGCATGCATGATCCCTTGATAATACTTTATCTTCATTTAAACATGAAGTATGAGTAAGCATGGCTATTTTCGCATCACATATACCCATGCTGGTCCGGACTAATTTGCATGAAAGAACCAGTCACAAGAAAAGTGACCGTGAGACTGAAATCTCGTTGTGACGAGAATGATCAGTGAGGACATGGACATGCCAGATGGTGACCCTGTTGGGTACTACCGAGGAAATATGTTGTGCTAACCATTGCAGGAAAAATTAAACCTCCTGAGTCAACCGTAGATCGAGTCTTGTTCCGGTAACCCCCATACTTGTTTCGTGCTGCCACTTGTCCCTGCCACAGGTAGGGTATGGTTTAGTAAGTTGTTAACCCCTTTCCCTGCACACACCGTACAGAGAGGCCGCGATGAAGGTTTCCAGGTACCGGTTATAATGCCGGTCATCGGGTCAAGGGGCATGGGTGTATCCGGCTGGGCCGAGAGGGGGGCACCCCTTGTAATCCATGCGTATAAATAGTGATCCCATGCTATTTGAGACGATGGTCTCCCCGACTTAGAGTTTTTCTTGAACGATGCTTTGGGTGATTCCTGGCATCCGGAAAGTTAATCTGGTGTGTACTGGTTAGGTGTGTTTTCAACCCAAAGACCGTAATGGGAATTAGTCAATGTCTCGGTGTTGGCTAAAGAAATCCTATACACGTGGGTAAAGAGTACACCCTCTGCAGAGTTATATCTATTCGAATAGCCGTGTCCGCGGTTAAGGACTATAGTCTGGGTTGGTCAAGTGTCTGTCTTAGTGTCGATCTTCGGAGGAAATAATTAAATTGATCATGATTCAATTTTGCAGGATATTTATTGTCACCACTGATGTCAGCATGAATATTATTGTTATCATGAATATTATTATGGACTAACCTTTTCTTATATGTGCATCTCTGAGTATCACTTGGGATGGCTAGACTACCCGGATACTCAGTTTTATTTTCTTTCTGAATATCTCATGGGATGGCTAGACTACCCGGGATACTCATTTTTATTTTTTCTGAATATCTCTTGGGATGGCTGGACTACCCGGGATATTCATTTTTATTTTTTCTGAATATCTCTTGGGATGGATGGACTACCCGGGATATTCATTTTTATTTTTTTTCTAAATATCTCTTGGGATGGCTGGACTACCCGGGATATTCATTTTTATTTTTTCTGAGTGTCTCTTGGGATGGCTGGACTACCCGGGATACTCATTTTTTTTTTTTTGAATATCTCTTGGGATGGCTGGACTACCCGAGATATTCATTTTTCTTTTCTGAGTACCTCATGGGATGGCTAGACTACCCGGATACTCAGTTTTATTTTCTTTTCTGAGTATCACTTAGGATGGCTAGTCCACCTGGATACTCAGTTATTTTCAAGACCTCTCGAGGCGTCGCTTTCAGACACCCGTTTGGCATTTCTCTTAAGACCTCTCGAGGCGTCGCTTTTAGACACATGTTTGGCATTTCTCTTCAAGACCTCTCGTGGCGTCGCTTTTAGACACCTGTTTGGCATTTTTCTTGGAATTCCTCAGGCGGTCCAACGCCCGATGTTCCATTTTATTTCCTTGATTTACTACTAACATGATATGTTTATTCTTCTGCACCGTATTAGTATTTTTCATGCCATGCTTTAATTTTCAGTCAGCATATGCATATAATTTAACCCATCATGAGCATATGCATTCGGTATATCTTTTGTTCATAATGTTTGCGAGTACATTCCAACGTACTCACTAGCTTGTCCCTGGCTAATTAATTGGCCAGGTCGGGATTTCAACGGGGAGTACCACAACGACGTCCATGCGGAGCCTAGGATAGTAGCCACGCGAGATAGGAATTATCCAGGTCAGCTATTCCTGTGGGAGTGGAGCCCCATCAGCGTTGGAGAACCACGAGTCGCTTTCGTCACCCGTCACTAGAAATCATTGTTGTATCATTAGACCTTTGCGGTCTTGTATCCAATTCTTGTAATTGCCTGGTAATCTGTAATAAGGACGTGTCCACCAGTAACAGTAATCCTGGGGATGGTGACGACACGAGGGGTCATTTGCTGGGATATTGTGTCCCGGAAATCCGGCCCCGACAAGATGCCACTAGGTGCAATGTCCAGGTACAAAAGGATACCACGCTCTAGCAGTCTGGATGCTCAAAAGCTATAAGTATAGATCAAGCCAGCTCCACAGAAAATATGCCGCAAGTGCACCAATAAGCAAGAAAAACTAGAGTAGTAATGTAAGCACAAATTACATAAAACTAGTGGAGAATCCATGAAAAATGGAGGGCGTGCTCAAAGCTAACAGTGTGAAAAGGCCAATATATCTACTAATTCTGCAGTCCAAATAAGGTCAAAATTTCCCAGAATACTACTAGGAACATGTAATATTTAGTGGATTTTTTCAGTTTTTTAAATATGAAATTTCAAACCAAATTCTACACCTCATTCGCAAAAGAGTCAATATTTCCTAGTATTATAGTCTACATAAGCTCAGGTTTTCCTAATTTACCACCAGAAACATGTAGTGTTTATTGGAAAAAAGTAGGCATTTTTGAAATATATGAAATTTTGAATTCAAATTTTGATTTGTTTAGCAAAGAGATCATGTCTCCTATATTTTATTCCAAATGAGCTCAAAATTTTCCATATTACTATTTGGAAGAAGTACTATTTGCTGGAATTTGTAGGGATTTTAAATATCAAATATTAGGCCTTTCTAGCAAAATAGCCATTATTTCGAACCAATATAGTACCATGTTTGACCATACCGCAAAGATTCAAGTCTAAATGCATACAATTTACACACCAATAAAATAATACAATATAAGCAACAATAAAAAGGCAACAACAATGATACTAGTGTTGCTTACTAGTGGTATTGTAGAACACCTCCAAACCAAAAAATAGAAATGTATGCCCAAGTATCCAACCACAAGCCATCTCTCTAAATTATCCCAATTATTAGTGATATAGTAGTTCAAGAACATAAGGCATCGAGAAGTGCCTATTACACACTAGTAAACCTGAGATATACCTCTAGGAAATCACATTATAGTCACAAATGTCCTTTGTGATCTTTCTTTTTCTCAGACTGTATCATGATTTGATCATCATGGTAAATTTTTAATATCCATTTCTCACAATGGCACATTATTAAATTACTGAGCCATTCATATGATATTTATTTTACAAACCTGTTCTTATGATCTTCACTACTAAAAATATTCGCTTAACTAATGAAGTTGCCATGGGGAGAATCAATGTCAACTCGACAAGGTGATATATCTGATATATTATAACGCAAATTTCCTTTGATGATCTTCACTGATGAAAATATTCGCTCAACTTATAAAGTTGCCATGGGAAGAATCAATGTCAACTCAATGAGGCGATATACCAATTGGAAAATTATATATTTTTGTTGTTTGAACCATCAAACAAGCAGGGTGGAAACATCCAGACATCCATTAAATTCCTCACTTCTCCTAATGTTTCTAAAGAATATTCGAAGATCAATTTTAGCAACAACTGATAGCTTCTGTTAAACTTTCAGCATAAATTTTAGCAAGTCTAATAAGTTTGTCAACATTAAACTTTGAAAAGTTGTTTGCTGGTGTCGGTGTAAAAACCGGCAGACCTCGGGGTAGGGGGTCCTGAGCTATGGATCTCGGACAGATGGTAACAGGAACAGGGAGACGATGTTCACCCAGATTCGGGCCTCTTGATGGAGGTAAAACCCTACGTCCTGCTCTTGTTTATATTGATGGAGATGTATCAAGTACAGATTTGATCTACCTCGAGATCGTAAGATATGTCCTAAGGCTAGGTGAATAAGATTGTGTTGAGGTCCCTTCTAAGGGCTAAACCCTTCGGCTTATATACACGCCAGGTAGGGTATCTAGGGTTACAAGGTTGGCAGCTTGGCCTGGAGGCGGCAGGAGGATTCTTGGAGTACACGCCAAGTCTTAGGTAGATGTAGTCTTGATCTCTTCTCCCACGTGTATCTTCCAAAGTCCATCTTGACAAGAATGAGAGCCCACTGGCCCAGCCCGAGGAATATGGGCTGACTAGGTTAGTACCCCCTAGTCTAGGACACCATCAGTAGCCCCTAAACTGGTCTCCGACGCCGTGGACGACACTCTTGGACTTTGGTTCTGGAGTCTTTGGCTCGGCAGGCAAGTTTCGTGCATGATCTTCCCAGCATAGCTTCAAGCAGTCCTCGGAAAGATTGATAGTCCCGCTGAGTGGGCCCAGCTCCACCACGCATGGCCTCAGCTTTCTGACATTTGGGAACCGTGTTACGGGCAAGCAGGTCAACTTATGGTGAAACGTCGAAGCGTTGGTCTCCCCCCTTTTTATCCACGAGTCAGGCACGCGGATTTATCACAAACCCCCACCCCTCTTTCCAAGCAAACTGTGCAAGCGCTCCCCTTCCTCCCAAGTCCAACCTTGAGGGTTTCCCATGGCGAGCAACGCAGGTTCTTCGAGGCACCCTCACGGCCCTATCAGGGGTGATTGGGGTAGTTGCACTGTCTCGCGCCTCCAACTGGAGCGCCTGGCCAGACAAGGATACCTGCCAGATTCAGATCTGACAGCGACCCGCCCGGGCTTAACATTCATCAACGGGCAGGTACACGCAGAGAATTACCCTTCCCCTCAAAAGGATGAACGGGTATGCTTCGTTTCCTTCCTGTTGCGCGGTTTAGGATTTCCAATTCACCCCTTCCTCCGAGGCCTGCTAGAGTTTTACACGCTGCAGCTCCACCACTATACCCCCAACTTGATTTTGCACATTGCGGGGTACGTCGCCCTATGTGAGATGCATCTTGGGTGTGAAGCGCACTTCGGACTCTGGAGGAGGTATTTTTGTGTAGTGCGTTATTCTCCCACCGAAAGGCTTTACGAGATTGGAGCGGCCGAAGTCTGTCGAATCGAGGGGACAGAATACCCGTCGGGCACACCTCGGGAGGATACCAACGTCCGGCCAACAGAGTGGTTCTATATAGACGACATCCCCCTCCCAGACCCAGTTCGACCAGGGCTTCCCCCTTTCTCTTCGGAGCCCCCGAAGAGGCGATATAGCTGGAGGCCACAGGGTATGGCCCAAGAAGGCGGTGCCGAGGTGACCGAGCTAGCCGCCAAGGTGAAGCAATTGGTAAGGACATGCCTTACCATAATAGACATAATGGCCACGGCGATAGACCGAAGAGTCCAACCACTCCGGCTGCGCCCTCACCCGTTGTGCGCATACAACAAAACCGAAGACTACTCCCGATCAATTCGGCAAAGTTTCTTTGACCAAGCGGCCTTCGGGACAGCGATGGCCGGTATTTACCAAGGAACGGCGGAGGATTTTGCCCGACGACAATTCCGGGACGGGCTGTCCTACTACAATCCGGCCGACATAGTAAGTCTTCCCGCTTTATTTCGCCTACCCGAGTTGTTTTTCAATAGCCAATCCGTTTGACCGATCTTTTTATTGGTTTCGAGCAGAGATGGAGGCGTCGAGTGGAGGCTCTAAGCAGCCCGGCGCCCGAGCTGGAAATGCACCAACGAGTGAAAGATCCCCTCTTTCACGAGGATCTGGCCCTTATGTATGAAGGGAGGAAGTTTTATATGTAGTGCCTTGACGGTTCCAAGGTAGCCGTCACCCCAGACGCGCCGGGGACGAGGCCAGCTTCATCGGTAACGCCCTCTTCCTCTACTCGAAAGCGAGCCCCTCGTCCCCAAGCCCCTGTTCGCCTGACTTCTCCTCCAAAGGGACGGCGTTCGAAACGCTTGCGCGAAGAGACGGCTCCTCATGGGAACCGCCCGCAAGAAGCGGAAGAAACACAGGCCGAGGTCATGGAGGCAAGCGAAAGTGCTCCTTCAATTATCAAGTGACTTTGATTACTGTATGTTGTAGAAATGCCATCTCGGTTTCTGACCCCTTTGACAATTTGCAGGCAGTCTTTTCCTTCCTCCATGGCAGCGAGTGTGAGGGCCGAGGGGACGGTGGCTTCAAACAGGGAAGAAGAAGCACGTCCTTCTTTGGGAGTCACTCCTGAAGTTCCCTAGCCCGAGGACTCAGAGACCAGCTCGGCTACTCCTTCCGAGATCCAATGTGCCATGAATTATCGGTGGCGAAAGACCTCCCTGAGGATTCTAGCCTTCTCGGATCAAGAGTTCAATGCTCTCAGCTTGGTGGACGCATACCTCGGGGCGACCCGCGCGGTATTTGATCAATCATTAGATGTTTTCTCGCAAGGGTTGCGGGTAAGGTCCAACCCGAGCTCATTTTATCTCGAAGATTTCTTATATCTTGCCGTTTGTTTGAAACACAAACAATAATGTCTAACCATGGTAGTAGCCCCTAAGGCTTGATATGGGCAAGAATGCCCATAGCGAGGCTTGATATTAACCTAAAGAAGTTATTTTTTGGTAGAGTGCTAGGGCGAGGAATGATCAGCTATCCGAGGCCCTTTCCCAGACAAAGGGGAGGTTGGAGACTGCCTTGGTCGAGGTGGAACAGGCAAAAAAGTTTACTCGAGAGGCGCACGGTAAGTGCTTTGCCTTGTATATAATAATCTTAGTCATCAAGATCTCCTGACAGCGTAATCCGATGTAGCAGCGGAAGCCCTAGGTCATCTTGAAAGAGATCTCAAGCAGGCTCGCGAGGATTTGCTTTATACGGAGTCGCGGCGCCAAGCCAACCAACATGTGGTGACCCAAAGGGTGGATGGCGTTAATGCGCTAAGGGCCAAAAATGCCCGACAGGCTGATGAGATCAAGAGCTTAAAGGCTCAACTAGCTGCTGCCGAGGCCAAGAATCATTGAACCGATGAGACGATTTTCGGTAAGTTTTTATTTCAAGAATTGTTACTTGAGTTTGGGGGCTTAGCCGAGATGTTTAGCAGGCTAATACATGCTTTTTGCCAGCTTCGCTGTCCGGCCGACCCCTTGATGACCGAGGTCCGGTTCCCGAAGACATGGCGACCTGGCTAGCCGAGGTGCACGAAAGTGCACGTAAATCAATGAAGGAAGTTTTCAAGGCGTTATGGCCTGAAGTGGAGCGCATCCCCGAAGACATGGCCGTCCTAGCCGAACATATGCGGCGAGCTCAACGTCGGATCCAGGCATGGAAGCTGTCCGCTTGCCGGGAAGGGTCGAGGGAGGCCTGGGCCATGGTCAAGACCCGGTACACGGAGGTTGATACGGCGCACCTGGCCGAGGTAGGGCCAATGGGGCCGAACGGGGAAGAAGTACCCACTAGTCTCGTATCCGAGAATGTCATGCCTGCTGCTCGGTCGTCGTAGAAGGACTACGCCCTAGACGTCTTAATAGATGGGTTAGACCGTGTGCAATGAAATGATAATGTATGACTCTATGTTTCAAAGTACTTTACGTCATTATTCAATCTGCGCATCTAAACTCTGTCAACCAGCCATCGGCTTCTACCTCCACGATCAGTGACCGAGGAGTGTCCGCTTACTATTGACCGAAGTGATCGAAACAGATGCTTCAGGAGACGAGGCAATCCGGCTATGTGGTGCGAACGACGAGAGTGAGGCAGAGAGTTATGTTATATTACTTTTTAACGTAAGAAACATCTTCCGAGGAAAATAGTTCTTCCAATAGTTCCTTTCCTCGGGTAGCTGTGTCGAACACGTAAGTCCGAAGACGGATGACCTCGGAGGAGAGACCCCCTCCACTTTATTTCTATGTCATGGCCGACCGATTTGTACGTTTAAGAGTGCTAGCTTTTGGCTTTGTCCGTCTGAGGTACTGCACCGGATGACCCGGGAGTAACAATCATAGCGGTGCTCCCTTTGCCTCTTAGCCGAATGATCGGGAATGTAAAGGGCAAGCACAGGAGCTGGGCAACCCAGCTTGGCCAAATCTTAAGTCAAATCAATGCATATTATGGCTTGAAAGACAATAGTATGTAAGAGGTGGAATGATGCGTGTTTTGAAAAGAACATCCATTATTGATTTTGTTCCTCGAGGCCCTTCAAGGGTTGCCTCCGAAATCTCTTGAGAGAGAGAAAAGAGTAAGAAGAAAAAAAATTAGGGTGGTGTATGTACAGAGGTGAGTAGTTCTCGGAGTTTCAACCATAGAAACGTGGGAGTAGCGCCGCGTTCCAGGGGTTGGGTTCTAGAAGCCCGTCCTCTGGGTCTCGAATTCGGTACGCGCCTCCGGTGAGGACCTGGTCGATGATAAATGGCCCATCCCACTTAGGGGAGAGCTTATGCGTCTGCTTCTCCGGATGAAGCCGCACGACGAGGTCTCCTTTGTTGAAGTCCTTTGCGCGGACCTCCCTACTGTGGTAGCGGCTAGCTTGTTGCTGGTAAATGGCAGATCATGCCCGAGCGACATTACGTTCCTCTTCTAAGGCATCCAAGGCATCCTGCCGATCTAACTTGGCCTCCCGCTCTTCGTACATGTGTACTCGAGGTGCATCGTGTATGATGTCGCAGGGGAGCACTGCCTCGGCGCCATACACCATGAAAAATGGAGTATACCCGGTGGATCTGTTTGGTGTGGTGCGCAGACGCCATAGAATGGAGTCAAGTTCCTCTACCCATTTGCAGTCGGCCTCCTTGAGGGAGCGAACTAGCCTAGGCTTGATTCCACTAAGGATTAGTCCATTGGTGCGTTCTACTTGCCCGTTTGACTGCGGGTGATATACGGATGCATAGTCGAGCTTGATGCCCATTTTTGCGCACCATGCTTTCACTTCTTTGGCCGTGAAGTTTGTCCCATTGTCTGTTATGAGACTATGGGGGATACCATAGCGGTGTACTACCCCCGAGACGAATTCGAGTACATGGACTGCACCGGCCGAAGTTACTGGTTTTGCTTCGATCCACTTAGTAAACTTGTCCACCATGACGAGTAGGTATTTATTTTTTCTTGACCTGCCCTTGAGCGGGCCGACCATATCTAGCCCCCAGACCGCGAAAGGCCAAGTTATAGGGATTGGGCGGAGAGCCGCGGGGGGCATGTGGCTTTGTTTGGCGAATACCTGGCAACCGGGGCAGCGCTGTACTAATGCAGAGGCGTCTGCGCCCGCGGTTGGCCAGTAAAAACCAGCTCGGAAGGCCTTGTTGACCAAGGTCCGAGCAGCGGCGTGATGTCCGCTCATGCCGGATTGAACCTCCTGGAGTAATAATCGTCCTTCCTCTTCGGAAATACATCGCTGGAGGATGCCCGTGATGCTTATTTTATAGAGTTCTCCCTCGTGAACCTTATAGGCTTTAGATTGCCTTGCGATCCGACGTGCATCGGTTTGGTCTTCGGGGAGCTCTTTATGGAGCAGGTATGCGAGGAGCGGCTCGGTCCATGGTGCAATAACTGCCATAATTTCGTGTGCAGAAGCTGTTATCTGGACAACTGAGTCGCCCACTATATCTGCTCCATCGTCGTCTTCAGGCGAGGGGGGCTGTTCGATGTCGTTTAAGTCCGACGTTCCCTTGTCGTCTTGCCAGACTACGGACGGCTTAAAGAGCCATTCGAGAAAGGTATTGTCCGGGACTTTTTCCCGCTTAGCGCCCATTCGGGCAAGTATATCTGCGGCCTGGTTGCTATCTCGGGCTATATGATGAAATTCAAGCCCCTCGAACTTGGCCGAGATTCGTACGACGGCATTCCGATAGGCTGTCATCTTTGGGTCCTTTGCGTCGAATTCGCCGTTAACTTGTGAGATGGCGAGGTTGGAATCACCTCAGACCTCAAGACGTTGGACACCCATGGAGACCGCTATCCGGAGTTCGTGTAACAGGGCTTCATATTCTGCCGCGTTATTGGAGTCGGTATACATAATCTGCAACACATACCGAATACTGTCCCCTGTGGGTGAGGTAAGCACTACGCCAGCCCCTAGGCCGGCAAGCATTTTGGAACCGTCGAAATACATGGTCCAATGCGCATAAGTGCTATATTCTCGAGGGAGCTCGGCCTTCGTCCACTCGGCCACGAAGTCGGCCAACACTTGAAATTTAATAGCTCGGCGTGGTCGGTAAGTTATTTCAAATGGTAGGAGCTCTATTGCCCATTTAGCTATGCGCCCCGTTGCATCCCCTGTTGTTGATTATGTCACTTAATGGGACATCGGATGCCACGGTTAGTGAGCACTCTTGAAAGTAGTGCCGAAGTTTTTGAGATGCCATGAAGACGGCATAGGCTATCTTTTGATAGTGGGGGTAGCGTGTCTTGCACGGGGTTAGGACCTCGGAGACGTAGTAAACGGGCTTTTGTACCCGGAATTTGTGACCTTCCATGTCTCGTTCGACCACGAGTACTGCGCTGACCACCTGGTTTGTGGCCGAGATGTATAATATCATCGGCTCGCATATGCCTGGCGCTGCCAAGATAGGATTGGTTGCCAGGAGAGCTTTAATGCCTTCCAGAGCCGCAGCGGCCTCCTCGGTCCATTTGAAGGTCTTTGTCTATTTTAAGAGTCTATACAAAGGTAAGGCTTTCTTCCCGAGTCTTGATATCAAGCGACTCAGTGCCGCCACGCATCCTGCCAGCTTTTGTACATGTTTAAGCTCTGTTGGTACCTCTACGCGGTCCAAGGCTTTTTTTTTTGCCGGATTGGCTTCGATACCTCGGCTAGATACGATGAAGCCAAGGAGTTTGCCGGCTGGTACTCCGAAGACACATTTTTTGGGGTTGAGCTTAATTTGATACTCCCGTAATCTAGCGAATGTATCACGAAGATTGTCTACCAATTGTCCGACGTGTTTGGTTTTGACAACCACATCATCGACGTAGGCCTAAACGGTCTTCCCGATTTGTTTCTCCAAGCATGATTGAATCATGTGCTAGTATGTGGCGCCGGCGTTCTTTAATCCGAAGGGCATCGTATTGAAGCAAAACAGCCCGTAAGGTGTGATGAATGCTGTTGCTGCCTGGTCAGATTCTTTCATCTTGATTTGATGGTATCCTGAGTAGGCATCCAAGAAGCATAGCGAATCGTGCCCGGCTGTGGCGTCTACAATTTGGTCAATTTGTGGTAAGGGGAAAGGGTCCTTGGGGCATGCTTTATTGAGGTCTTTGAAATCGACGCACAGGCGCCAGGACCTATCCTTTTTTGGTACCATGACCAAATTGGCAAGCCAATCGGGGTGCTTTATGTCTCGGATGAATTCGGGTTCCAATAGTTTGGCCAGTTCTTCGCCCATTGCTTGATGCTTGGGTTCAGAGAAGCGCCGAAGTGTTTGCTTGACGGGCTTGTAGCCTTTCAATATGTTTAGGCTATGTTCCGCAAGCCTGTGGGGTATCCCTGGCATGTCCGAAGGGTGCCAGGCGAATATATCCCAATTTTCCCTAAGGAAACTACGTAGAGCCTCGTCAATTTCTGGATCGAGGTTCGTCCCTATGGACGCCGTTTTAGCTAGGTCCGTGGGGTGTACTTGGAATTTGACTATTTCATCGGTCGGCCTGAATGAGGTAGACTTCGGCGGTTTGCCGAGGATGACATCATCTCGGTCGACTTCGGCTCGTAATGTGCTCAGTTCCTTGGCCGCGAGGGCTTCAGGCAAAGATTCAAGGGCGAGTGACGCCGTTTTGTTCTCGGCTTTGAGTGCTCTGTCAGGGTCGCTCGAGGCGGTGATTATCTCGTTCGGGCCCGGCATTTTGAGCTTCATATAGCTGTAGTGTGGTACTGCTTGAAATTTGGAGAAGGTGTCTCGTCCCAGGAGGGCATGATATCCACTCCTAAAGGGGACGATGTGGAATGTAATTTCTTCGGATCGGTAATTATCCGGGGTTCCGAAGACTACATCCAAGGTTATCTTTCCACTGCAACGTGCTTCTCGCCCAGGTATAATGCCTTTGAAGGTGGTGCTACTCTGTTCGATGTGCGATTTATCGATTTGCATTCTGTCCAGAATGTCTGCATATATCAAATTTAAGTTGTTGCCCCCGTCCATTAATACTTTTCGGAGACGGCAGCTGCCTACGAATGGGTTAAGGACCAGGGCGGCGGGGCAACTATTCGGGGTTGACCACGGCTGATCTTTACGATCAAAGGTGATGGGCGTGTCTATCCACGCGCCCCGAGTTGGTACCTGATAGATGGAGTTGATTTCTCGCAGGGCCCGCTTGCGCTGGTTGTTGGATGTAAAGGTCTCGTAGATCATCATGACCTCGCCCTCGTCTGAGGATCCTTCTGCGTGACTGGGGGTGCCCATAAGGAGGGCAGGTCCTCTTTTTGCCACTTGCCTCTCTACCCCGCAGTCGCGAAGGCTATGAGTTGGGCAAGAATTAAGCAAAATAGCATGTATCGGACATGGTTTATCCAGGAGACCATCAAGGGTGATTCCGGGGAGGACCGAGGTTTTCTTCTTTTTCCGAGGTTGCTTGGTCAGTACGGTCCCCGCGCGGGTTGCACATCGAGGTGTGGGTCTTTCTCGTTTTAACTTGTTGTCACAGATCGAATCTGTGCTCTTCTTGGCAATCCAAGCATCTTCGATGGTGCAGAACCTGGACACCAGGTCAGACAACTCCGAGAGGGTTTGTACACAGCAGCGGGCGAGGGCGTTCAAGAAGCCTTTATCCTTGCATCCGTGCTGAAAAGCTGTTATTATATCTGAGTCCTGGTAGTTTGGTATCTTGTTCTTGACTAACAAGAACCTAGCCCAGAACTGTCTGATCGATTCGTCAGGGAGTTGTTGTACGTAGGCTAGATCCCAGACATATGGAGGCCCCGAGTAATCGGGACAGTACTCGATGTGGGGGGTGGGTGGGTGGTTTCCGATCTCTATGGACCGTGGGCTCGAAGTCCTGGTATCTTCATCCCGTGACAAGCCTACGGTCGTCGGACCGGCCAAACTGATTTGAAGATCAGGTCCATTCGCCGTGTCTGGCTGGTCGCCGTCTGAATCGGTTTCCAAGAAATACTCCGGCCCTTCGCCCTTGAAAGGGGGTTCGGCCGGAGCCGGGGAGGAGTCATGGATTACTCCCAATCTATGGAGAAGGAAGGGTGCTTCTGTGACAGAAGCTTCAGGTGCGGGAACCATGCCCGCGAGATTGGAATCGTGAGCCGATGATCCCATTGATCCTTTTTTGATCCCACAACGGAACTCTCAATGAAAGCACCAGTGTCGGTGTAAAAACCGGCAGACCTCGGGGTAGGGGGTCCCGAGCTATGGATCTCGGACAGATGGTAACGGGAACAGGGAGACGATGTTTACCCAGGTTCGGGCCCTCTTGATGGAGGTAAAACCCTACGTCCTGCTCTTGTTTATATTGATGGAGATGTATCAAGTACAAAGTTGATCTACCTCGAGATCGTAAGATATGATCTAGTCCTAAGGATAGGTGAATAAGATTGTGTTGAGGTCCCTTCTAAGGGCTAAACCCTTTGGCTTATATACACGCCAGGTAGGGTATCTAGGGTTACAAGATTGGCAGTGATACGTCCATTTTGCATCATGTTTTACTACTATTATTTATAGTGTTTTTAATCAATATAACACTTTGTGGAGCAATTCTAATGCCTTTTCTCTCTTAATATGCAAGATTTACACAAGGAGGGAGATTGCCGGCAGCTGGAATTCTGGACCTGAAAAAGCTATGTCAGAGATACCTATTCTGCACATCTCCAAATGAGCTGAAATTTCACGGAGATTTATTTCGGAATAAATAAAAAATACTGGAAGAAAGAAGTACCAGAGGAGGCCACCCAGGCGCCCACGAGGCACCAGGGCGCGCCACCCCCCCAGGCGCGCCCTGGTGGCTTGTAGGGCCCCTGGCCAGCGTTCGGTGCCCATTTTCTGGTATATAAGCCCATTTGCCCTAGAAAAAATAAGGAGAATACTTTTGGGACGGTGCGCCGCCATCTCGAGGCGGAACTTGGGCAGGAGCACTTTTGCTCTCCGGTGGAGCGATTCCGCCGGGGATAATTCCCTCCGGGAGGGGGAAATCGGAGCCATCGACATTACCAACGATCCTCTCATCGTGGGAGGGCCAATCTTCATCAACATCTTCAACAGCACCATCTCATCTCAAACCCTAGTTCATCTCTTGTATTCAATCTTTGTCTCAAAACCTCAGATTGGTACCTATGGGTTGCTAGTAGTGTTGATTACATCTTGTAGTTGATGCTAGTTGGTTTATTTGGTGGAAGATTATATGTTCAGATCCATTATGCTATTTAATACCCCTCTGATCTTGGACATGAAGATGATTTGTGATTAGTTACTTTTGTTCTTGAGGACATGGGAGAAGTCTTGTCATAAGTAATCATGTGAATTTGGCATTCGTTCGATATTTTGATGATATGTATGTTGTTGATTCTCTTAGTGGTGTCATGTGAACGTAGACTACATGATACTTCACCATCTTTGGGCCTAAGGGAATGCATTGTGGAGTAGTAATTAGATGATGGGTTGCTAGAGTGACAGAAGCTTAAACCCTAGTTTATGCGCTATTCCGTAAGGGGCTGATTTGGATCCATATGTTTAATGCTATGGTTAGAGTTATCTTAATTCTTCTTTTGTAGTTGCGGATGCTTGCGAGAGGGGGTAATCATAAGTGGGACGCTTGTTCAAGTAAGAACAGCACCCAAGCACCGGTCCACCCACATATCAAATTATCAAAGTAGCAAACACGAATCAAACCAACATGATGAAAGTGACTAGATGAAATTCCCATGTGTCCTCGAGAACGCTTTGCTTATTATAAGAGATCGTTCCGGCTTGTCCTTTGCTACAAAAAGGATTGGGCCACCTTGCTGCACTCTTTGTTACTATTGCTACTTGTCACTTGTTACAAATTATCTTGCTATCAAACTACTCGTTACCGATAATTTCAGTGCTTGCAGAAAATACCTTGCTGAAAATAGCTTGTCATTTACTTCTGCTCCTCGTTGGGTTCGACACTCTTACTTATCGAAAGGACTACGATTGATCCCCTATACTTGTGGGTCATCAAGACTCTTTTCTGGCGCCGTTGCCGGGGAGTGAAGCGCCTTTGGTGAGTGGAATTTGGTAAGGAAACATTTATATTACGTGCTGAAATTTACTGTTACTTGTCACTATGGAAAGTAATCCTTTGAGGGGTTTGTTCGGGGTATCTTCACCTCGACTGGAAGCACAAATAGTTGCTCCTCAATCTACTACACCTACTGAAAATATTTATTATGAGAATCCTTCGGGTATGATAGAGAAACTGCTAGCTAATCCTTATGCAAGAGATGGAACGGTACATCCTGATATGCACTTGATCTATGGGGATGAAATTTGTGGATTGTTTAAGCTTGCAGGTTTATCCGAAGATGGAGTTAAGAAGAAAGTATTCCCTTTATCTTTGGAGGGAAAGACATTGACATGGTATAGGCTATGTGATGATACTGATACATGGGACTGGAACCGATTGAAGCTGGAATTCCACCAGAAATTTTATCCTATGCATTTGGTTCATCGTGATCAGAATTATATATATAATTTTTGGCCTCGTGAAGAAGAAAGCATCGCTCAAGCTTGGGGGAGGCTTAAGTACATGATGTACACATGCCCCAACCATGAGCTCTCAAGAGAAATTATCTTACAGAATTTTTATGCTCGGCTTTCTCATGATAATCAAACCATGCTCGATTCTTCTTCGACTGGCTCCTTTATGAAGAAAACAATTGAATTCAGATGGGATCTTCTGGAAAGAATTAAACGCAACTCTGAAGATTGGGAACTCGACAAAGGTAATGAGTCAGGTATAATACTTGAGTTCGATTGTGTTAAATCTTTTATGGCCACCGATGCTTTTCATAAGTTTAGCACTAAATATGGACTTGACTCTGAGATAGTAGCCTCCTTTTGTGAGTCATTTGCTACTCATGTTGATCTCCCTAAGGAGAAGTGGTTTAAATATCACCCCCTGTTAAAGAAAAGATTGAGGAACCCGTTAGTGTTAAAGAAGAAACAATTGTTTACCATGTTGATCCAGTTGTGCCTACTGCTTATATTGAGAAACCACCTTTTCCTGTTAGGATTAAGGAACATGCTAAAGTTTCAACTGTGGTTAACAAAAGTAATATTAGAGCACCTAGACCCTTTGAACAAATTAAAGTTGAACCTAATGTTGCTATGGTTAAAGATCTCTTGGTCGATAATATAGATGGGCATGTTATTTACTTCTGTGATGAAGCAGCTAGAATTGCTAAACCAGACCCTAAAGATAAAAATAGACCTGTAGTAAGCATGCCTGTTGTCTCTGTTAAAATAGGAGATCATTGTTATCATGGCTTATGTGATTTGGGTGCTAGTGTGAGTGCTATTCCGTTTACCTTATATCAAGAAATTATGAATGATATTGCACCTATTGAAATAGAGGACATTGATGTTACTATTAAGCTTGCAAACAGAGATACCATTACACCGCTTGGGATCATTAGAGAAGTTGAAGTCTTGTGTGGAAAAATAAAATACCCTACTGATTTTCTAGTCCTCGGTTCTCCACAAGATGATTTTTGTCCCATTATATTTGGTAGACCTTTCTTGAACACTGTTAATGCCAAGATTGATTGTGCTAAAGAAACTGTTAGTGTTGATTTTGGTGGTATGTCTCATGAGTTTAATTTCTCCAAGTTTTGTAGACAACCTCATGATAAAGAATTGCCTAGTAAAGATGAAATTATTGGTCTTGCTTCTATTGCCGTACCTCCTACTGATCCGTTAGAACAATATTTGCTAGACCATGAAAACGATATGCATATGAATGAAAGAAATGAAATAGATAAGATGTTCTTTAATCAACCACCTATCCTTAAATACAATTTGCATGTTGAAACTCTTGGAGGCCCTCCTCCACCTAAGGGTGACCCTGTATTTGAATTGAAACAATTGCCTGATACATTGAAATATGCTTATCTAGATGAAAAGAAGATATATCCTATTATTATTAGTGCTAACCTTTCAGAGCATGAAGAAAAGAGATTACTAAAAACTCCGAGGAAGCACCGAGCTACTATTGGATATACTCTTGATGATCTTGAGGGCATTAGTCCCACTCTATGTCAGCACAAAATTAATATGGAGCCTGATGCTAAACCAGTTGTCGACCACCAACGACGATTAAACCTAAGATGAAAGAGGTGGTAAGAACCGAAATATTAAAGCTTCTGGAGGCAGGTATAATCTATCCCATAGCTGATAGTAGATGGGTAAGTCCCGTTCATTGTGTCCCTAAGAAAGGAGGCATTACCGTTGTTCCTAATGATAAAAATGAACCTATTCCACAAAGAATCGTAACTGGTTATAGGATGTTAATTGATTTTAGAAAATTAAACAAAGCTACTAGAAAAGATCATTACCCCTTACCTTTTATTGATCAAATGTTAGAAAGATTGTCCAAGCATACACATTTTTGTTTCCTAGATGGATATTCTGGTTTCTCTCAAATACCTGTATCACAATCCGATCAAGAGAAAACCACCTTTACTTGTCCTTTTGGAACTTATACTTATAGATGTATGCCTTTTGGTTTATGCAATGCACCTGCTACCTTTCAAAGATGTATGACTGCTATATTCTTTGACTTTTGTGAAAAGATTGTTGAGGTTTTCATGGATGATTTTTCCGTTTACGGAACTTCTTTTGATGATTGCTTAAGCAACCTTGATCGAGTTTTGCAGAGATGTGAAGAAACTAATCTTGTCTTGAATTGGGAGAAATGCCACTTTATGGTGAATGAAGGTATTGTCTTGGAGCATAAAATTTCTGAAAGAGGTATTGAAGTTGATAAAGCTAAGGTTGATGCTATTGAGAAAATGCCATGTCCTAAAGATATTAGAGGTATAAGAAGTTTCCTTGGTCATGCTGGTTTCTATAGGAGATTTATTAAAGACTTCTCTAAAATTTCTAGACCTCTTACCAATCTCTTGCAAAAAGATGTTCCATTTGTTTTTGATGATGATTGTGTAGAAGCCTTTGAAACACTTAAGAAAGCCTTAACCACTGCACCTATTGTTCAACCACCTGATTGGAACTTGCCTTTTGAAATTATGTGTGATTCTAGTGATTATGATGTTGGTGCTGTTCTAGGACAGAGAGTTGATAAGAAATTAAATGTTATCCATTATGCTAGTAAAACTCTAGATAGTGCCCAAAGAAATTATGCTACTACTGAGAAAGAATTTCTAGCAGTTGTGTTTGCATGTGCTAAATTCAGATCTTACATAGTTGATTCTAAAGTAACTATTCACACTGATCATGCTGCTATTAAATATCTTATGGAAAAGAAAGATGCTAAACCTAGACTCATTAGGTGGGTTCTATTGCTACAAGAATTTAACTTGCATATTATTGATAGAAAGGGAGCTGAGAATCCCGTAGCAGATAATTTGTCTAGAATGGAAAATGTTCTTGATGACCCACTACCAATTAATGATGATTTTCTTGATGAACAATTAGCTATCATAAATGCTTCCCGTAATACCCCTTGGTATGCGGACTATGCTAATTATATTGTTGCTAAATTTATACCACCTAGTTTCACATACCAACAAAAGAAAAAGTTCTTCTATGATTTAAGACATTACTTCTGGGATGACCCACATCTTTATAAATAAGGAGTAGATGGTATTATTAGACGTTGTATACCTGAGCATGAACAGGAACAAATCCTACGGAAGTGTCATTCCAAGGCTTACGGAGGACACCATGCGGGAGACAGAACTGCACATAAGGTATTACAATCTGGTTTTTATTGGCCTACTCTTTTCAAGGATGCTCGTAAGTTTGTCTTATCTTGTGATGAATGTCAAAGAATTGGTAATGTTGGTAGATGTCAGGAAATGCCTATGAATTATTCACTTGCTATTGAACCATTTGATGTTTGGGGATTTGATTATATGGGACCTTTTCCTAAATCCAATGGGTATACACATATTTTAGTTGTTGTTGATTACGTTACTAAGTGGGTAGAAGCTATTCCAACTAGTAGTGTTGATCATAACACTTCTATTAAAATGCTTAAAGAAGTTATTTTGCCGAGGTTTGGAGTCCCTAGATATTTAATGACTGATGGTGGTTCACATTTTATTCATGGTGCATTCCGTAAACTGCTGGCTAAATATGATGTCAACCATAGAATTGCATCTCCCTATCACTCTCAATCTAATGGTCAAGTAGAATTGAGCAATAGAGAAATAAAATTAATTTTGCAAAAAACCGTCAATAGATCTAGAAAGAATTGGTCTAAGAAACTTGACGATGCATTATGGGCTTATAGAACTGCTTATAAATATCCTATGGGTATGTCTCCTTATAAAATGGTTTATGGAAAAGCATGTCATTTACCTCTTGAGTTAGAACATAAAGCATATTGGGCAATTAAATAACTCAATTATGATTTTAAACTTGCCGGTGAAAAGAGGTTATTTGATATTAGCTCACTAGATGCATGGAGAACCCAAGCTTATGAAAATGCCAAATTGTTTAAAGAAAAAGTTAAAAGATGGCATGATAAAAGAATTCAAAAACGGGAATTCAAAGTGGGTGAGCAAGTTCTATTGTACAATTCTCGCTTGAGATTCTTTGCAGGAAAACTTCTCTCTAAATGGGAAGGACCGTATATCATCAAAGAAGTTTATCGCTTCGGAGCCATCAAAATAAACAACTCCGAAGGCACTAATCCGAGAGTGGTGAATGGGAAAAAAATTAAGCACTATATTTCAGGTACTCCCATTAATGTTGAAACTAATATAGTTGAAACAATTACACCGGAGGAATACATAAGAGAGACCTTCCAGAACACTGAAAAGGAAGAGGTACGTGATACGGTAAGTAAACCAACTCCAAAAATTCCATAAAAATACTTTCTGTCAGTTTTGGAATATTAGAAAAAATACAAAAATAAGAAACAGCCGAGGGGACCCATGAGGTGCACACGAGGCACCAGGGCGCGCCACCCCCCCAGGCGCGCCCTGGTGGCTCGTGGGCCCCTCGTGAGCCTTCCCGACTCCGTTTTCTTCTGGAATACTTGTTTTGCAAGATAAAAATTCTTTATATATACTCCCAGACGTTTTGACCACCGTATCGCAGAAATCTTCTCTGTTCTTGTTTCGTGCTATTTTTCTGACAGATCCGAAAGTATGTCGTCTCAAGACTCGGTTGGAGAGAGCCATGTCTCTCATGTTGCTGCAAATCCATGAGCCTATGATGATGAAGATCACCATGGGTGGTCAATCAACGAGGAGGTCGAAGCTGACTTAAAGAGGCTGATTCCATGGAGCAGGAAGAAACTTCTCGACCACAGCCTAAGAACATGCACGTGGAATACAGGGAATCGAGCTTACCGGATACGGTTAAACCTCCCAACACTCAATTTGTTTCTTATCATAACTTGAAAAAGAGTGTTGCTTCATCTCCTTCAGTCAGGAAACACCCTTGGGTGGATGGTGCATTAACTGTCACCTGGAAGCTCCGGAAGGAAATTATGGATCTTAAGCATCAAGTCAATAAGCTTGAAGAGGAAAATCGCATCCTCAAGGACATCATCGCCAAGAACATCCCACCAACATCATCGAAGAAGGAAACTTGAGTACATGGGTATGGGCACTCCCCTTGGCTTGTGCCAAGCTTGGGGGAGGTGCCCCGGTATCGTATCACCATCACTTTTATTATCTTTACCTATTTTTAGTTCGATCCTTAGTGATTTCGTGATTTAGTTGAATAAAAGTTTAGTATGATCTATTTTCGAGTGCTAGTTTCGTGATCTATCTATCTATGTAATTGAGTTGAGAGTTATATAATAAAGAGTAGTTTGAGTTTTTGCTTCCTTACTTCTATGTTTCAATCCTAGCAATGAAAATAATGAAAAAGATCATATGCTAATCTTATGGAAAGTAATGACATTACATAAAGAAAAGTATAAGTGGTAAAATTTATTGAAAGTTAACAAACATAGCATTAGTCAATGATGCAATTCATGAAAAAATTAATAGGGAAGAGAAGATTCACATGCAAATACACTATCTTCGACATCTTTTATGATTGTGAGCCCCCATTAAGTATTTTATGTCAAATTGTTGACATTGGACAAGGAAGACAACGTAATGAATTATGTTTGCTTATATTCACATAGAAGTTATATTGTCAGAGATCCTCCAACATGTGGTGCTTGCTCAATATCTTTGCTAGCCAAAAATCCGCACCAAGTAGAGATACTACTTGTGCATCCAAAACCCTTAAACCCAGGTTCATGTCATGAGAGTCCACTATATCTACCTATGGATTGAATAAGATCCTTCAAGTAAGTTGTCATCGGTGCAAAAAGCAATAAAAATTGCCTCTAAATGTGTATGAACTTTTATTGTAAGGGAAAATAAGCTTTGTACGAACTTGTGATGGCAAAGAAATAAAAGCGACGGACTGCATAATAAAGGTTGTTATCACAAGGGGCAATATAAAGTGACGTTCCTTTGCATTAAGAGCTTGTGCATCCAACAACAAAAAGTGCATGACAATCTCTGCTTCCCTCTGCGAAGGGCCTATCTTTTACTTTTATGTATTTACTTTTTATGCAAGAGTCAATAGTGTTCTCCTCTATTCCTTTTTATTTTTCTCTTTTGCAAGCATCATGTGGTGGGGAAAGATCTAGGCATATATATCCAGTTGGATATGAGTGATCATGAGTTATTATTGTTAACATCACCCTTGAGGTGAATAAGTTGGGAGGCGAAATTATAAGCCCCTATCTTTCTATGTGTCTGGCTGAAACTTTTTGCTCCATATATATGTTGTGAGTGTTAGCAATCATAGAAGACTATATGATGGTTGAGTATGTGGACTTGCTAAATAGCTCCTACATGAGACCCTTCCTGAAAATATGATGAATTGCAATTGCATTGTTGACTGAGAACATAGTTTGTTAGTTTTCAAGAAAGTGTATGCCTTATACTTCATTGTTGTGATGAATCGTTACTTGCTCATGAGAAGTTTTATGATAATCAATATTGTTGTTATAATAATGATCATGATGCTACTATGTCCGTATTTTGTTTTTATCGACACCTTTCTCTCTCTAAACATGTGGACATGATTATCGATATCGGCTTTCGCTTGAGGACAAGCGAGGTCTAAGCTTGGGGGAGTTGATACGTCCATTTTGCATCATGTTTTACTACTGTTATTTATAGTGTTTTTAATCAATATAACACTTTGTGGACCAATTCTAATGCCTTTTCTCTCTTAATATGCAAGATTTACACAAGGAGGGAGATTGCCGGCAGCTGGAATTCTGGACCTGAAAAAGCTATGTCAGAGATACCTATTCTGCACATCTCCAAATGAGCTGAAATTTCACGAAGATTTATTTTGGAATAAATAAAAAATACTGGAAGAAAGAAGTACCAGAGGAGGCCACCCAGGCGCCCACGAGGCACCAGGGCGCGCCACCCCCCCAGGCGTGCCCTGGTGGCTTGTGGGGCCCCTGGCCAGCCTCCGGTGCGCATTTTCTGGTATATAAGCCCATTTTCCCTAGAAAAAATAAGGAGAAGACTTTTGGGACGGTGCGCCGCCGTCTCGAGGCGGAACTTGGGCAGGAACACTTTTGCTCTCCGACGGAGCGATTCCGCCGGGGATACTTTCCTCCGGGAGGGGGGAATCTGAGCCATCGACATCACCAACGATCCTCTCATCGTGGGAGGGCCAATCTTCATCAACATCTTCAACATCACCATCTCATCTCAAACCCTAGTTCATCTCTTGTATTCAATCTTTGTCTCAAAACCTCAGATTGGTACCTGTGGGTTGCTAGTAGTGTTGATTACATCTTGTAGTTGATGCTAGTTGGTTTATTTGGTGGAAGATTATATGTTCAGATCCATTATGATATTTAATACCCCTCTGATCTTGGACATGAAGATGATTTGTGAGTAGTTACTTTTGTTCTTGAGGACATGGGAGAAGTTTTGTCATAAGTAATCATGTGAATTTGGCATTTGTTCGATATTTTGATGATATGTATGTTGTTGATTCTCTTAGTGGTGTCATGTGAACGTCGACTACATGATACTTCACCATCTTTGGGCCTAAGGGAATACATTGTGGAGTAGTAATTAGATGATGGGTTGCTAGAGTGACAGAAGCTTAAACCCTAGTTTATGTGCTATTCCGTAAGGGGCTGATTTGGATCCATATGTTTAATGCTATGGTTAGAGTTATCTTAATTCTTCTTTCCTAGTTGCGGATGCTTGCGAGAGGGGGTAATCATAAGTGGCAGGCTTGTTCAAGTAAGAACAGCACCCAAGCACCGGTCCACCCACATATCAAATTATCAAAGTAGCGAACGCGAATCAAACCAACATGATGAAAGTGACTAGATGAAATTCCCATGTGTCCTCGAGAACGCTTTGCTTATTATAAGAGATCGTTCCAGCTTGTCCTTTGCTACAAAAAGGATTGGGCCACCTTGCTGCACTCTTTGTTACTATTGCTACTTGTCACTTGTTACAAATTATCTTGCTATCAAACTACTCGTTACCGATAATTTCAGTGCTTGCAGAAAATACCTTGCTGAAAATCGCTTGTCATTTCCTTCTGCTCCTCGTTGGGTTCGACACTCTTACTTATCGAAAGGACTACGATTGATCCCCTATACTTGTGGGTCATCAGGCAGCTTGGCCTGGAGGCGGCAGGAGGAGTCTTGGAGTACACGCCAAGTCTTCGGTAGATGTAGTCTTGATCTCTTCTCCCGCGTGTATCTTCCGGAGTTCATCTTGACACCGTCAGCTGGATTAAGACAAGAGATGCAATTCACTAACTCAATGTTAAATTCGTTGAATCCATGGTTCATCTCATTGATAATTGCATCAATAGAAACATTGAATATGCTAACTTTGAAACAATGATGTTGAGTCCCCTTACTCTGGGCGCAAACAGATTGACCCATAGATCCAACAAGATCATCCATATTTGGCATGTTGAACAACATCACACCATTAGTGCCATCATCAACTGGGTATTGGTACTCTCATATGTAAGGGTCGGGGTCAGTGCTCTCATTTGTTTGAGTAGGGAGGATTATGTTCTCAATTGGGCTGGTTGAACAACAACACCAATATGGGCAGTGTTGGGTTCAGAAACAATAGGGGGCATTTGAATTGCTTGCAAACCAACTGTGCAAAGTTCTCTTTCTTTTCATTTCTACAAACAAGAATATAAATTAATGCAATGGTTGATTGAAATTATAACTACTAACTAGCTACAATAACTAGAGGATCTTAACTCTTAACAAAAAGCACTACTTGGTTCTTAAATCTTAACTCTTAAAAGCTAGCTACTATAAAAGAGTATTAAAAATAGAAATCTAAACACAACCTTTATAGCAACGGTACCCGGACGACCAAACAGAGCAGGACGCTGGAGTCGTTGATCATCTACAGGTCGCTAGCAAGCTAGAGGCTGAGCAAGCCACCCTTAAGTCCACAATCACGCCGTCCTTGGCGGACCAGGTGGGGATGCCACCGGCACTGCGTCGGGGAGGGCAGTGTTGTGGAGTGGGACTAGCCGACTCAGGGGGGCAATGTTGGAGAAGTCGGCTAGTCATCATTGGGGACGGTGAAAAGAAGAGATTTTGGCCAACAGATTTTGTCGGCTAGGGCATTGATGGCGACATGGCGTGCAAGGTGGTATCGAATGAATGAACGACTACTCAAGGACATATTTTTCATGGACCATGGTTGTGTGGGGCTTGATGGGCCGGCGTCGATTGGTTGGGTAGTCCTTAATATTAGTATTAGAAAAAATCTACATCGTTGGATGGCAGTCTCGAGCATGTTAAAGAACTTCTAGTATATCTCCATTGCATCAAACCAAGTTATATGTGGATGCAAGATTGCCAGCCACAACAGCATGTCTACAATATTTGAAGTGCAAAAGGAGACCTATGAATTTTTTCATATGATAAAGCTTAGAAAAGAGAGGCATGAAAAACATGAACATTGTTCCAAAAAGAGGAGTTGGAAGTGGATATGCTTTAATAACATGGCAACTTATTTTTTTCTCCTCAAAATAGGAAGACAAAAGAAATTTGATTTGACCAAAACTAATAAGATACACACCAATTCAATGGTAGTTTCCAAATAAAACATGCCAACCTAATAACTTACCCTTGTAATCAGCAGAAAGTAAATCCAGCAGGAGTCACATGACATCATATGCACATTTGAAGGCAATGAATTACCTCATATGAATGATTGAACAATGTTTTCTCTTAGTTGATGGCTGGAATCATTTGCTCCAATCAAGCTACACTATAAAAAACCAAGCAAAATCCTAGTGATGTCTAGAATCATGTAATGCAAGAAAATTTCAAAAGTCGAAGCTAATCCGAGCCCATGATTTCTCATTGTGTGAGAAAAAATCCAGAAAATGAAAAAAATGTGTAAGAGCAACATTAACATTAGCATGACAAGCATAAATGGAAACATAAGTAATACCTATAATTTCAAAGAAAAAAAACACGATGGTGGAGTGGTGAATGTACTCAATAAGCATATAAAAACTGAAAATGATATAATCTATTGCACTAACAACTCATAAAATGATAAAACATTAGCAATTGCAATCTGCGGACATCAATCAAAATGCAACTTAATTTGGAACAACAAGACTTCACAAAAATGTAATAGGTGGATACAAAAGCTATATTCAAGTGAAGGCCCTATTATAATACATACTTGAAGAAAGGGAATTGGAATCATGTGATAAATTGGATATGTAGATAGCTCTTAGGAAAGAGGTAGCATGTTACTATTGACTATCAAAGCTTGTCACACTACAAAAGCAAAGTTAAAGATGATCATCCACAAAAGATGAATCTTCTTACGAGATAAATGATTGCAATAAGAAAACTGCACAAAAAGTCATATGTGCACATATAAGCTATTTTAACATGAATAGGAAGATAGCACATTCCTCGTAGGTGGTCCTACCCTTGGACTGCACTATCTTCATGCGCTCTGCAGCGTCTTATACAACAACTTGGAGACCTGGCATGAGTAGGGCAGTTGAGACAGATGATGCTGATGGGTAGGGGATTAGTTATGGGAAGGGTTTTGCATTCAGATGGATCGATCTAGAAAAAAATATTCATCTCAATTCATTGATTATGTAGAATCTAAGAATTTTTCCCCATATTTTTGTACATAGGTCCTTATTGTTATAAGTTAACTGAACAACAAAATATGACACTGGTTTTTGAAAGAAAGAGAGGAAGAGAAAATAACATACTCATTTGCACACATAGCTTCGTACACATCGTTTCCCTATGTTTATGCATAATAAGTCTAGGTGGAAAGAATATGCAAGAATTAGGATTCATGAATTTCTTACCAAGCAAATAAGAACACTTCATTATGTTGGCCTCGAGTCTTTTCAGAATGCAAGAATAAGAAAAGCACGAGATTAGAATGGCATGCCATATTGAATCCTACAGGGTTAGAAAACCACATGAATTTGGATCAAAAGAGTGTTTGATGCCATAAGAAAAACAAAGAAATTATACAAAGAGGGTTGAGTGGATGGAAATTTCCCTCCAAAATAACGTGCAAAGCAATCCTTGTGATTTTTCCCTAAGTATTTGCATTCCAGCGGATCACGTGACATATGTGGAAAAACCAATCTAAGGATCTAGATCTTCCAAAATTCCTATGAAACTCCTTCGAATCAAAGCAACCCTAAATAGGGCGTTCTTGCCGCTACTCTATTCATAGCATTGAGAGCAAAAGAGTCATTGTGGCAAAGAGAGAACAATCACATAAGTGAGCAAGTGATAGAGAGAGATGTTGTCTTAATTAACGAAGAGAATAGAGATATGGAGAATAATATGATTTTTGGAATTTTCTCGAAAACACATGTATAATCTTCTATTACTCCCTAATTTGAACTGCAAAAACGTCTTATATCTATTAGTGTACAGAGGTAGTATGTATTCTAGATACATCCGTTTGAGCGACAAGTAATATGGATCGGAGGGAGTATCAAAAATCGTCTATATAATTCTTAAATACAAAAACCTCTTTTGGGCTTGGGCCAGGCGTGGCATTTTCAGGCAGGGCCTTTCCAAGCCCGGCCCATGGCCTGCCCGGGGTATAACCGGAATAGTTCTCCGACCCATGGCCTTAACTGCGAAAACGAGCTTTCCCACGCCAGGTGGTGACAAAAACAGCACGAAGCAGCCGCTTTCCCTCTCTCTCTCTCTTCTTCCGTTCCGACATCTCACAGGTCACACAGCCCACCACCCCCTCGAACCCCACCTCAAATTACACTTCCGCCCCCCGCCTCGCCGCGACCGACGAGCGCCTCGGACTACTTCCTAGGGTTTGTCTTTCCGAGCCGCCCGTCCCCTCCCGTCTCGTCGGCGGCGATGGCGTCGGAGTCCGCCGCCGCGGCGGCGTCGGCTTCGTCCCCGGCGGCGGCGCGGGCCGGGGGCGGGAAGGACGACGAGCTGGCCGATCTGGTGCGGCGCATCGTCGACGTCCTCTCCCGCTACTCCGATCGCCTCCCCTTCGACCTCGATCGCCAGGTTTCCGCTCGGATCTGTGGCCTCGGTCCCCTCCCGTGAACTGATGCCTGAATGATCTGTCGGTAGTACTACCTCGTAGCTGAGCAGGAATTCCTTTTTGTTGGTGGCCTGGCCTCGAAAGCTGCTGGCTCCATATTTGGGGAAAGGCTATGCTTTGTAGCTGTGTATAGGCTGGGTGCTCTGCTGCGCTAGCTATTGCTTGCCTAGGTTGCGAAGCATCGATTCAGTAATGTCTTGTTAGCTGCTGCGCAAGCTTCGGGCATGTACATGGTGGGGGTTCGCAAGTGTTCACTGTAAAGCATGGCCTATTTTTTTCAGGGTAATGCGCGATCGGTTTCGGCAAAAGGTCAGGGGATTGCTGTGGTCCTTGTGATTTTGATGTCTCCTTGGCTGAAATAATCAGTCAGTACTCAGTACTGCTATATAGGACTGCCAGTTAGTCAGAAAGATGCAAACTTTCGAATGGCTACTATGTGATCTCCAGAGATGATATACCTCTGTGGGCAGATAGTGATGGGGTATTTTTTGCTATTCCTGAATTTAATATATTAAGGTCAGACTGCCAAATGGCAAATATTCTTTAGTTCATAGAATATGATGTCCTAGATCAATAGAGCATACCTATTTAACCCCTTCCATTCCGGCCAGAATTACCTGATCATTCTGCTTCAGAACAAAAACAGCACGCAGCAGCTTGCATTCCGTACTGACCATAATTCTGGCAATTCCAGCCAGGACACTGCAATAGCAAAGCGGCCAATTAACAACAAACAGTTTTCTTCTAGGAACAGCAGATTAGCTTGATGTTTTGCTCTTTTCCCATTCATGGTGAAGGTGCAGATTAGGTAGAAACAGCACGCAAAAGAACACAAAAATGGAGAAGTTTTTAGCCTACAGGAGGGGAGCTGCCATTAGATAGAAATCTGTAGGAGAGGTGCACTGGAGCATACCTTGACGCTGAGCCTGAGAGGCGAAGGAGTCAAGGAGCCCACCACCGGCGAGCTACTGCTGGAGCCTAAGGGGGGGAGGAGTCAGGGAGCATGGTGGTGAGCTGCTTCTGTAGCCTGAGAGGGGGGAAGAGACGAGGAGCCCACCACCGGCTTGCCACGGGCGAGCTATTGGCCTGCTGTTGGAGCCTGAGAGGGGGAGGGTGCAGGGAGCACACCTCCATCTTGCAGCCAGTGCGCTGCTGCTAGAGCCTGAGAGGGGGAGGAGGCGAGTAGCCCACCGCCGGCTTGTCGCCGGTTTGCCTGCTAGATCTGGTGGCGCCGCCAAGAGTGGGTACAGCAGGGAGGAAGAGGATCGGGAGTGGAGACTGGACACAAGGGATGGGGACAGGCTAGGGTTAGGATATGCCCCTTACTCAGTTTTTGCTGGGCCGGGCCGGGCCGTACAAGAAAGGATCAGGGAAGCTTCTGAAATGTATCTAAATTAAGATACTTTATTATTGCCATACTCACCGATACTCCACTGATACATATCGAGAATGTATCCTTATCAGATAGAGTATTTGATACGGACACGCTGGGTGCCGGACAAATCGGTGCCACAGAGCGAGGTGGTACTATTGTCCTGAGGTTCTACTTTTACCGAGAGCCAGTATACATGGAATATTCGACCTGGTGCTTTGTAGGCTTCGCCGTTCTCTTGTTGTAAACAATGCTAGGCCAAGCTACCATTAACCCTTTCATCATTTTTTTCACGTTTTATCTTCCTTTTAATTATATGACTCGTGTCTATAAATTGAATACATTAATTAATATGTCCGTAGCGAAACGGAATGCTCTGGTAATGAGACATTCCGTTTCAAACACCAAAGCAACATAAGTAAGCACTTCATGCAAGACATCAAGACCTGTGACGTCTATAATTGCAAATTAACACTGTTTGAACAACGATATGACTCCACAAAGTATAAGTGCTTGATGCAAACAGTGACTGATCAGTGCATTGTGTGTTACTTGGCTAGAACAAAAGGATATATCAAGTTTTGTGGGTTCTATAGTGCTAAGTCCCATGACTTGCCATTTTTATGATATGTTATTTTGAGTCCTGGTTGCCAGAATTATTGAAGTACTTCTTTCTTCCTTGTTTAGAAACTTCGCTTGCTTACCACACTTGCTGCAATTGCCATCACAAGTTTTGTGGGTTCTCAAGTGCTAAGTCCCATGACTTGTCATTTTTATGATGTTATTTTGAGTCTTTGTTGCCAGAATTATTGAAGTACTTCTTTCGTTTCCTCGTTTAGAAGCTTCGCTCGCTTACCACACTTGCTGCAATTGCCATCACAATTGTATTTGCCTGGAAACTGTTGAGAGCTCCTCCAGAGCAACCTCGGAGGCCACGTAGACGGGATGCTCCATCATCTAGCAACACAAGCAGTAGATCACAGCCAGGTGCTTTGGTCGGAACGGATGCCTGCTCATCGGTAGATTCAAGAGCACATGAAGCGATCAATCAGCTTTTCCAACCAGTAAATGTAGTGCTTCCTTTGTTTATTTCTAAATAATGTTAATGTTTGAATAACCCTTAGGTTGATAGTTTGCCTGTTTCTTCTTCAGCTGACTCTTGAGCAGCTTGTCAGGCATAAACTGAGCGAAGGGCGAAGGGTACTGTACAAACCACTGCTTTTAGTGCTGTTACAAAATTTCAAGCGTCCTGTTGGACCAATGCATGTGTTTCACTAATGTGGGAAGAACTGTTTCAGGTTACCTGCCGATTACTTGGTGTGATTTTGGAGGAAACAACTCCAGAGGAGCTCCAGGTGGGTAGAAATGCTTCAGCAAATTTTGCTATTTTTTATTGACTAACTAATGAATTCATGGATGTATGTCTTTCTTCAGAATCACGTCACAGTGAGACCTTCTGTCTTGGAGGTTCTTCTAGAAATTGCAAAAATTTGTGACGTCTATCTGATGGAGCACGTTCTTGATGATGAAAGTGAGGTAGGTCTTGAAAGAGCCCCCGTGTTCTCTTGTTACTTTATTATGTTGTGCACCAGTATACTTCCATCATCATATGCGTACCAAATAAAGTTTTTCATTCCACTCAGCTCATTGTTTTGGAATTTAGAGTTTGCATTATTACAAGTATGTGCTTCATTACCTAGTTTAGTGTTTAGAGCAGACCATTTTAACTTGACCCCCACACATTTGAATTGATGCAGGAAAAGGTACTGTCTGCCCTAAGTGAAGCTGGGCTTTTTACCGGTGGCGGTTTGGTGAGAGAAAAGGTAAACTTCATAATAAGACCTTGCAGACAGACATTTATCACTACTTTAGTTTTAGATATATGGAATAGGTGTTTGAAATATAACTCTTTGCTGAAATCTGTAGGTTCTCTTCTGCAGTACGGAAATTGGCCGCACCTCTTTTGTCCGGCAACTGGAGCCTGACTGGCACATTGACTCGAGTCCCGAAATTGTTCACCAGTTATCTGTAAGTCACAAATGCACCTATGCAGAGGTTTGATTTGCTATCTCCATTGCAGAGGTTTGATTTGCTATCTCCATTGCAGAGGTTTATCAAGTATCAGCTGCACATTTCGCCACAGCAAACGGAAAGGGTGTCACCTAATGTTTTCAGCTCTGCAAGCTTGGAACAGTTCTTTGGAGGTCTTGATCAGAGATGACAAAGTGAGGTACAACAGGAACTAATATACAGATCTACACGTGCATTTGCGTGTTCTTATGAAACTAAATAATTGGTTTGATGCATCTTATATAACCAAAGTGAGAGCTTCAAGATAACAGAAAATACATATATGATTCTACCTGAAATGCTCTTATGTTTTGAATGTGCATAATTTGCAGGTCAGACTCAGGCGAGACGTGGCATAGTGAGAGCCCAGAGGAACATCATTGTTCAATTCGTTTTCTTGAATGGTGCAATTCGTTTTTCTTGTATTGTGTGTAAAAGTCTTGTTGTGGCTAGTACTAAACTTGTTCTGCAATGCCCCATAAGCTATGGATAGAAAGACAGCACCTGTAGATTCATGTATCAACATTGTCCCTGTATAACCAAAGTAAACAGCTGTCAAGATGATGATATGTATTTTCACAAACACCAGCACTAGCGCTCTGGCAAAGATAGATGATATTGATGCCACCCCTCGACCTCCACAGTTCTAGGGTCTGGGCTACATCGTACATGTAGCCATTCTTTTGACAATTTTTTTCTTCAAAAACAGTATTTCTGTACCTCGAAAGAATCTGAGAAATGTATACATTATATGGTGTAAAACAAATACGTAGAACAAAATGAGCTTCTTTTACCAAAAAATTGTCTTTTTGTGGCCTATACAAAACATGTTATTTGATATATATTTTTACATAGAAATACACATTTTTTAAAATATATATGAACATGTAAATATGTTTTACCGAATGTCTGAAAGGTTATAAAAAAAAGAGCACATGTTCATAAGCTTGATGGGTAGAATCGTTCGTATGATGTGGTTGAATCATTAAATGTATATATAAGGATGTCAACATTGCATTATATTTCGACATCAAGATTTGGGTTTACTATTAAACTTGCTATCTATGAGACAACTATATGCATATATGAGATATACCGTATATCCATGGGGCAAAGATACCCACCGGGTTTGGGCATAAGCCTTTTTGTGTCGGCAAAATCGCTGGGCGAGCAACAACACTCAATTGTTGTATGGGCATGTCCGCAACAACACGATGCATTGTAGTTTCTGGTCACAATAATAAACTACTTTTAAAGATGAATTGACGTGCAATTATTGTTCTAGTTGTTTGATCACGCTATGATTTTTTTTTAAAACAAATTCGCCTTAAGACATGTACGACAATCTAGTCACATCATATATAGAGAAAATAATAAGAACTCAAGCATATAAGAAGAACTTCGTGAATTATCTATAACATTTGCTCATGAAGTAACACCAGCATGCTATAGTTATGGACAACCTTCCTCTCCCACTTAATCTTCTTTCTTTAAAAAAGTGCTTGTTATATAAGAAAAGAAAATTTATCATAGTCTGCCCAGAGGGAAATCCAGCCGCTTATTATCGAAGGAAAAAAAAAACACATCATTTGATGATCCTCTTGTTTCCCATAGCGTCTTTCCTCGACCTTTTCCCTCGTAAGATTCCCTGTAGAGCACCTTCTCTAGTCCTCCTTCCGTGCAGCTCCGCCTCCTTGCGGGGTCTCGTTCCCCGAGGACACCACCCCCCTCCTGGAAGCACCATGCATAACTCATGGTTGAGATTGATGTCAAGCCATTACTCTTTTGGAAGATGTTGGAACTATGGGAAGGAGTGGGTCCAGGGTCGCCTAATCAGGCTCTGATGGGACTGCATCGAGCCGAATCCATGGTTGGTGAGCCCAAATTAGCATAAGGTGGCGCCTGTATTCTCTATGGCGAGAGATCCCTGGAAGTCGAAGATTTTTCTATGTTGTGTATGCTGTTTCGACATGCTGCAAACGTCATTTTTTTTTGCACACACAGCGATGCATTGTTGTCTTTGTTTTTTTTTTTTTTGAACACAGTACAGACGCAAGCGCTCATACATACGCGCATACACTCACCCCTATGAACGCACACACGCACACCCTACCCCTATGAGCACCTTCGAGAGACTGAGCCGGCATATCATCTTGAGATTTACGAAGTCACCGTAGGCACCTCGTTGTCGACGGGAACGTCTCCTCCCACTGAAAGCGCATCGCCGGAAATCCTGAAATAAATCCAGGAATAATGCGAGCACCAGGACTTGAACCCTGGTGGGCTGGGGATACCACTGTCCCTCTAACCATCCAACCACAGGTTGGTTCGCGCATTGTTGTCTTTGTTGTTTCTGCATGCTAGTTGTGTTTGTCTTTTCATGGTCCGACCTAGTTTTGAAAGATAGCTGCCGCAATCAATGGGGATCCGCTTGCATGCCTTTCTTTATACTGTGATGTTGCAAAATGTTGGAATGTTTTTCTCATGATTTTCTCAAATATGTCGAGAAAAATGTTGTATGTGAAGGATTTTGGTTGCATAGAAGATTGGATGGCTCATGATCCGGCTTATGTCAAATCCAATGGATGAGCTGGCGACTGATTTCCCAACAACATCAAAGGACACCTTACAACAAAGATAACCAGCTGCTAGATATATCTTAGTGCAATGTTATTGATAGCCAATGTAACCAGCTTATGGCCAACAGACTGCAAAAGGAGATCATACCCATTCTACATCAGAATTAATATGGATTTATAAAGGATAAAAATATCCAAGACTGCCTTGGCTATGCATTTGAATATTTACATATCTGCCACCAATCAAAGAAACCCATCATCATATCAAAACTTGATTTTGAGAAGGCCTTTGATAAAGTGGAACACATTACTATTATTGCCATGCTTAAAGCTAAAGGATTTGGATCAATATGGATTAATTGGGTCACCAGAATACTACAATCTGCCACTACATCAGTTCTACTCAATGGTGTTGCTGGAAAAACTATTCATTGCAAATGTGGTGTCAGACAAGGAGACCCATTCTCCCCACTCCTATATGTGATTGTGGCAGATCTCCTTCAATCCATGGTCAATGGGGCCTGGATGAATGGTGAGTTAACTCTACCTGTTGATTGTGCATATGGACAACAATACCCCATTATTCAGTATGCAGATGATACACTCATGATTATGCCTGCTGACCTTGATCAAGTTATGCATCTCAAAACTCTGCTACTACTATTCAGTCAATCCACTAGGCTCTTTGTTAACTTCAACAAATCATCCATGGTACCAATCAACACTGATAATTCCACTGTCAACCAACTTGCCGAGGCCTTTGGATGTAAAATTGAAAGCTTACCATTCACATATCTTGGCCTTCCACTTGGCACTACCAAACCATCAGTACAAGACCTAATGCCCATCATTGCCAGAATTGACAAGAAACTATCTGGTGTGGCAACATTCATGAACTATGCTGGTAGACTCACATATGTGAATTCAGTCATTGCTTCCATGCCCATATTTGCAATGTGCACATTCAGAGTCCATATCACTGTACTGGAACATGTCAATAAATCAAGAAGAAATTTCCTCTGGCATGGTAATGATATAAAAAAGAAAGGTATTTGTCTTGCAAACTGGCAAATGGTCTGCAAGCCAAAGGAACTTGGTGGCCTAGGAGTATGTGACGCCCCCGACTTAATCGTGCACTAATCATACAAGCAAATGCACACGATCAAGCCTAAGGATTCACGGGAAGATATCACAACACAACTCTAAACACAAATAAAAGTCATACAAGCTTTATATTACAAGCCAGGGGCCTCGAGGGCTCGAATACATAAGCTCGCGAACAAGCGTTAGCGGAAGCAACAACAGTATCTGAGTACAGACACAAAGTTAAACAAGTCTGCCTTAAGAAGGCTGAGCAAAACAACGACTCTAGATCGAAAAGGCGCAGGCTTCCTGCCTGGGAGCCTCCTATCTAATCCTGGTCATCGGTCTCCACGTAGTAGTAAGCTCCACCAGTGGGGTAGTAGTAGTCGTCGACGGGGGCAACTGGCTCCGGGGCTCCGTCATCTGGTCGCAACAATCGGGTATGGGGAAAAGGGGAAGCAAAGCAACCGTGAGTACTCATCCAAAGTACTCGCAAGACTTACATCAGATCTATTCTAAGTATGCATTGGTATCAAAGGAAAGGCTGTATCTGTGGACTAGACTGCAGAATTGCCAGAATAGAAGGAAAGGTCTAGCCTATCGAAGACTAGCATCTTCAACGTCTTGCAGCATAAGAAGAGTGCAGATTAGCATAATATAAAGTAGTAAGCAAGTAGTATCCACGCCCAGAGATCCTTCCTCGACCCTTGTGAGAAAGCGATCCCGGAGCCACATATTATAGCATCTCAAGTGACCATTTCTAGTTGTAGAAGATCGGGATATTTTCCGAGCGTCCTGTTACCGTGGACACGGTTATTCGAATAGATATACTTCCCTGCAGGGGTGCACCAACTTACCCAACACGCTCGATTAACTCTGGCCGGACACACTTACTTGGTCCATGCCCGGCCTTGGTTGATCGACACGTCGTAGCCCTACCTAGGTCCAACAGAGAGGCCAGCACGCCGGTCTACACCCTAAGCGCTCAGGGGTCTTGGGCCCATCGCCCTTTGCACTCTTGCGCGTTACGAGGATGGCCGGGAGCAGACCTAGCCCCTGTATACACACGCAGGCCGTCGCGGTCCAACCCGGGCGCATGCCGCTCAACCGCTGACGTCTGAAGAACTTTGGCTGATACATACGACGTCGAGTGCCCATACTATCCCCGCGTGGTGGTTAGCGCGAAAAGGCCAAAGGCCTACTCAGATCACATATCCTAACCCATTAGTGCGTTGGGAGCTCGCAGAAACGAGCAGAGATCCACGATCATGTGACACCGTCGCCCCGTCTCGTGGACTTACGGCAAGGACTAAGAATGCCCGGCCGTGCCACGTAATTACCTCGCGGGTACCCTCTTGGTCAACCCGACTCCACATTACTCGCGGGTACCCCTCAGGGCCGACCCGATTTTAAACAGTGACTGAAATAAGTGCATGGTATCCATGTGTCCAAAACATCAAGGAGGAATCCGTGGAATCACCCTCGTTGGATTCTCACTCGGTGTATCCATCAAGGTGAACCCGGAGGAATCACCCTCGATGGGTTCACACTTGAGGGGTTGCACGACATAGGCATCATCGGAGGTGGTGAAAGAGGAATCACCCTCGGTAACCCACAACCGACTAGCTATACTACAGAGGCAACATCAGGAGTGAGATAAGAGGTATCATCCTCGGCACTTGATGGTAGCTCTGCAGAGTCGTACAACTAAGGGGTGTGCGGTGATGAGTCGGTCTTAGCCCATCGATCACATCGATCAGGGCACTGATACTAAAGCGGGGCAACTAGGACAAGGGTGAGGGGCCACAGACGGTTCACTAACCAACCTATACTAAGCATTTAGGATAGCAGGTAAGGTATCAATAACAGTTACAAAAACAGGCTATGCATCAGAATAGGTAATAACGGGACAACAATTGCAGCAATTCTAATGCAAGCATGAGGGAGAAAGAATAGGTGATATAGGCATGTTCAAGGGGGTTTGCTTGACTGGAAGCTATGCGGGGAAAGAGGGGTTGTCAACGGTGTAGTCGTACTCCGGAGCTGCGTCGGTCTCGGGGTCTACCGGAGAGAAGAGAGGGAAGAAACAATAAATAAAAGCAAACAAATGCAACACAGATGCATGGCATGGCAAAATGCAGTGCTGGTGGTGACCTAATGCAATGCCTGTTGGAAATATGCCCTAGAGGCAATAATAAATTGGTTATTATTATATTTCCTTGTTCATGATAATCGTTTATTATCCATGCTATAATTGTATTGATTGGAAACTCAAATGCATGTGTGGGTACATAGACAACACTGTGTCCCTAGTAAGCCTCTAGTTGACTAGCTTGTTGATCAAAGATGGTTAAGGTTTCCTAGCCATGGACATGAGATGTCATTTGATAACGGGATCACATCATTAGGAGAATGATGTGATGGACAAGACCCAAACTGTAAACGTAGCATTTGATCGTGTCAGTTTATTGCTATTGTTTTCTGCATGTCAAGTATCTGTTCCTTTGACCATGAGATCATGCAACTCACTGACACCGGAGGAATACCTTGTGTGTATCAAACGTCGCAACGTAACTGGGTGACTATAAAGGTGCTCTACAGGTATCTCCGAGGGTGTCTGTTGGGTTGGCATGGATCAAGACTGGGATTTGTTACTCCGTATGACGGAGAGGTATCTCAGGGCCCACTCGGTAATACAACATCACATTGAGCCTTGCAAGCAAAGTGACTAAAGAGTTAGCCACAGGATCTTGTATTACGGAACGAGTAAAGAGACTTGCCGGTAACGAGATTGAACTAGGTATAGTGATACCGACGATCGAATCTCGGGCAAGTAACATACCGAAGAACAAAGGGAACAGCATACGGGATTAACTGAATCCTTGACATAGAGGTTCGACCGATAAAGATCTTCGTAGAATATGTAGGAGCCAATATGGGCATCCAGGTCCCGCTATTGGTTATTGATCGTAGAAGTGTCTCGGTCATGTCTACATAGTTCTCGAACCCGCAGGGTCTACACACTTAACGTTTGGTGACGATTAGTATAATTGAGTTATTATGTTGGTGACCGAAAGTTGTTCGGAGTCCCGGATAAGATCCCGGACATGACGAGGATCTCCGGAATAGTCCGGAGGTAAAGATTGATATATGTGATAATAGTGTTTTGATCTCTGGAAGGGTTCCGGAGTTCACCGGAAGGGGTTCCGGATGTTTACCGAAGTGTTCGGGTGCAGCAACACTTTATATGAGCCAAAGGGATAAAACCCACAAGGTATTGGAAAGTGCAAAAGTAGTTTTGCTGCCGCGTAAGCGGTACTACCGCTTTGTGAAGCGGTACTACCGCCGGAGCGGTACTACCGCTTGTGTGAAGCGGTACTACCGCCCAAGCGGTACTACCGCTTGTGTGAAGCGGTACTACCGCTTGTGCGCGGCTGTGCACGGTTCGGCAGGGATCCGAGTTGGACTCTTTCCCTGCGGGCCAAACCGACCTTGTGCGGGCAAAACCGACCCGGAGGAGGCTTTTACTCCAAGTTTAGACCCCAAGGCTCAACATATAAATAGAGGGGCAGGGCTAGCACACGGGATAGATCAGGATTTCCCAAGCCGTGTGCCGGCAACCCTAGCCCTCTAGTTCCTCCGTCATAATCTCCGTAGTGCTTGGCGAAGCCCTGCAGAGATTGTTCCTCACCACCATCACCACGCCGTCGTGCTGCTGGAACTCAACCACTACTTCACCATCGCTCGCTGGATCGAGGAGGTGAAGGCGTCATCAAGCCGTACGTGTGTTGAACGCGGAGGTGCCGTCCGTTCGGCACTAGATCGGAAGGATCGTGATTGGATCGCGGGACGCTCGGCGATTTGGATCGCGAAGACGTTCGACTACATCAACCGCGTTTATTAACGCTTCCGCTTAGCGATCTACAAGGGTATGTAGATTCACTCTCCCTCTCGTAGATGCTCATCATCATGGATAGATCTTGTGTGTGCGTAGGAAAATTTTTGTTTCCCATGCAACGTTCCCCAACAGTGGCATCTGAGCTAGGTCTATGCGTAGATGAGATCTCGAGTAGAACACAAACGAGTTGTGGGCGTGGGTGTATACATATTGCTTGCCGTTACTAGTTGATACTTGATTCCGCGGTATTGTGAGATGAAGCGGCCCGGACCGACATTACGCGTACGCTTACGCGAGACTGGTTTCACCGCTGCGTGCACTTGTTGCATAAAGGTGACTGGCGGGTGTCTGTCTCTCTCACTTTAGTTGAATCGGTTCAATGAAGAGGGTTCTTTTAGAAGATCAAAAAGCAATCACTACACCACGTTGTGGTTTTGCGTAGGTAAGAACGGTTCTTGCAAACCCGTAGCAGCCACGTAAAATTTGCAACAACAATTAGAGGACGTCTAACTTGTTTTTGCAGGGTATGTTGTGATGTGATATGGCCAATTACATGATGAGATATATGTGATGTATGAGATGATCATGTATTGTATAGAATATCACGACTTGCATGTCGATGAGTACGGCAACTGGCAGGAGCCATAGAGTTGTCTTTAATTATTGTATGACCTGCGTGTCAATCATTAAGCGCTATGTAATGCTTTACTTTATCGCTAAACGTTAGCTATAGTCGTGGAAGCAACAGTCGGCGCGACAACCTTATGGCGACACGTTGATGGAGATCAAGATGATGGAGATCATGGTGTCATGCCGGTGACGATGGAGATCATGCCGGTGCTTTGGAGATGGAGATCAAAAGCACAAGTTCATGGCCATATCATGTCACTTATGATTTGCATGTGATGTTAATCCTTTTATGCATCTTATTTTGCTTAGGACGACGGTAGCATTATAAGGTGATCCCTCACTTAAATTTCAAGATAAATTGTGTTCTCCCCAAGTGTGCACCGTTGCGAAAGTTCGTCGTTTCGAGACACGCCGTGATGATCGGGTGTGATAGACTCTACGTTCGCATACAACGGGTGTAAGCCATGTTACACGTGCGGAACACTCGGGTTAAACTTGACGAGCCTAGCATGTACAGACATGGCCTCGGAACACAAGAGACCGAAAGGTCGAACATGAGTCATATAGTAGATATGATCAACATGAAGATGTTCACCATTGAAACCACCTCAACTCACGTGATGATCGGACTTGAGTTGGTGGATTTGGATCATGTTACACTCGAATGATCGGAGGGATGTCAATTTGAGTGGGAGTTTTTTAAATATGATTAACTAAACTCATTATCTAAGAACAATAGTCTAAGTTGTCTTTGCTATATTTATGTTGTAGATCATGGCTCGCGCAGTAGCACCCCTGAATTTTAATGCGTTCCTAGAGAAAGCTAAGTTGAAAGATGATGGAAGTAACTTTGTGGACTGGGCCCGTAATCTAAGGATTATCCTTACGGCTTCCCAGAAGGCTTATGTCCTTGATGCACCGCTTGGTGATCCACCCGCTCCAGTTGAGTCTCTAGACGTTGTGAACGCCTGGCAGGCTCGTTCTGATGATTACTCAATAGTTCAATGTGCAATGTTGTATGGCTTAGAACCGGGACTTCAAAGACGTTTTGAACGTCATGGAGCATATGAGATGTTCCAGGAGTTGAAGTTTATCTTTCAGAAGAATCCCCGGATCGAGAGATATGAGATCTCCGATAAGTTCTATGCTTGCAAGATGGAGGAGAACGGGTCTATCAGTGATCACGTGCTCAGAATGTCTGGGTACTCCACCCGTCTGGCTGAGTTAGGGATGCCCCTTCCGCCAGAGGCTATCACTGACAGAGTTCTTCAATCATTGCCACCTAGCTACAAGAGCTTCGTGTTGAACTATAACATGCACGGGATGAACAAGTCAGTCGCCGAGCTGTTTGCGATGCTGAAAGCCGCTGAGTCTGAAATTCAGAAGGAGCATCAAGTGTTGATGGTCAATAAAACCACTAGTTTCAAGAAAAATGGCAAGGGTAAGAAGGGTAACTCCAAGCAGAGTGGCAAAGCAGTTGCTCCTCTCGTGAAGAAACCCAAGGCTGGACCCAAACCAGAAACTGTGTGTTTTCATTGCAAGGGAACTGGACACTGGAAGCGGAATTGCCCCAAGTATTTGGCTGACAAGAAGGCGGCTAACAACAAACAAGGTATATATGATATACATGTTATTGATGTGTACCTTACCAACTCTCGTTGTAGTGCCTGGGTATTTGATACCGGTGCGGTTGCTCATATTTGCAACTCAAAACAGGAACTGCGGAATAGACGGAGGCTGGCAAAGGACGAAGTGACGATGCGCGTGGGAAATGGTTCCAAGGTTGATGTGATCGCCGTCGGCACGCTCGCTCTTCGATTACCGTCGGGATTAGTGATGAACCTAAATAAGTGTTATTTGGTGCCTGCGTTAAGCATGAACATTATATCTGGATCTTGTTTATTGCGAGACGGTTACTCATTTAAATCAGAGAATAATGGTTGTTCTATTTATATGAGTAATATCTTTTATGGTCATGCACCCGATGTGAGGGGTTTATTCTTATTGAATCTCGATAGTAATGATACACATGTTCATAACATTGATGCCAAAAGATGTAGAATTGATAATGATAATACCACTTTCTTGTGGCACTGCCGTTTAGGTCATATTGGCGTAAAACGCATGAAGAAGCTCCATGCTGATGGACTTTTGGAGTCACTTGATTTTGAATCACTTGACACATGTGAGCCATGCCTCATGGGCAAGATGACTAAAACGCCGTTCTCTGGAACAATGGAACGGGCAAGTGACTTGTTGGAAATCATACATACTGATGTGTGCGGTCCGATGAGTATTGAGGCGCGCGGTGGTTATCGTTACTTTTTCACCTTCACTGATGACTTAAGTAGATATGGGTATATTTACTTAATGAAACACAAGTCTGAAACATTTGAAAAGTTCAAACAATTTCAGAGTGAAGTTGAGAATCATCGTAACAAGAAGATTAAATTCCTACGATCTGATCGAGGAGGAGAATATCTGAGTTATGAGTTTGGCAGTCACTTAAGACAGTGTGGAATTGTTTCACAATTAACACCGCCTGGAACACCACAGCGTAATGGTGTGTCCGAACGTCGTAATCGAAACTTATTGGATATGGTGCGATCTATGATGTCTCTTGCCGATTTGCCACTATCGTTTTGGGGTTATGCATTAGAGACAGCTGCATTCACTTTAAATAGGGCACCATCGAAATCCGTTGAGACGACGCCATATGAACTTTGGTTTGGCAAGAAGCCAAAGCTGTCGTTTCTTAAAGTTTGGGGATGTGATGCTTATGTCAAAAAGCTTCAGCCTGAAAAGCTGGAACCCAAAGCGGAGAAATGCGTCTTCATAGGATACCCAAAAGAGACAGTTGGGTATACCTTCTACCTCAGATCCGAAGGCAAAGTGTTTGTCGCTAAAAACGGAGCATTTCTTGAGAAAGAGTTTCTCTCGAAAGAATTGAGTGGGAGGAAGATAGAACTTGATGAGGTTGTTGAACCTTTACTTCAACCTGAGAGTAGCGCAGCGCAGAAAGTTGTTTCTGTGGAGCCTACATTAGCTGAAGAGGAAGTTAATGATGATGATCATGAAGCTTTGGATCAAGTTGCTATCGAACCTCGTAGGTCGACAAGGACGCGTACTGCTCCTGAGTGGTACGGCAACCCTGTCTTAGAGGTCATGTTGTTAGACAACGATGAACCTACGAGCTATGGAGAAGCGATGATGAGCCCGGATTCCGAGAAGTGGTTAGAGGCCATGAAATCCGAGATGGGATCCATGTATGAAAACAAAGTATGGACTTTGGAAGTATTACCTGAAGGGCGTAAGGCCATTCAGAACAAATGGATCTTTAAGAGGAAGACGGACGCGGACGGCAATGTCACCGTCTATAAAGCTCGACTTGTGGCAAAGGGTTTTTCACAAGTTCAAGGAGTTGACTACGATGAGACCTTCTCACCCGTAGCGATGCTTAAGTCCGTCAGAATCATGTTTGCAAACTCCAGCGATCCATTTATGGACTGGTGCAAGCATCTCGGAGTTGGAATCTTCGTTTTGATGAGGTGATCAAAGCGTTCGAGTTTATACAAGTTTACGGAGAAGCTTGTATTTACAAGAAAGTGAGTGGGAGCTCTATAGCGTTTCTAATATTATATGTGGATGACATATTGCTGATTGGAAACAATATAGAAATGCTGGAAAGCGTGAAGGAATATTTGAACAAGAGTTTTTCAATGAAGGACCTAGGAGAAGCTGCTTTCATTTTAGGCATCAAGATCTATAGAGATAGATCGAGACGCTTAATAGGACTTTCACAAAGCACATACCTTGATAAGATTTTGAAGAAGTTCAAAATGGATTAGTCCAAGAAGGGGTTCTTGCCTGTTTTGCAAGGTGTGAAGTTGAGTAAGACTCAATGCCCAGTGACTGCAGAAGATAGAGAAAAGATGAGTGTCATCCCCTATGCTTCAGCCATAGGCTCTATCATGTATGCAATGCTGTGCACAAGACCCGATGTCAGCCTTGCCATAAGTATGGCCGGAAGGTTTCAAAGTGATCCAGGAATGGAACACTGGACGGCGGTCAAGAATATCCTGAAGTACCTGAAAAGGACTAAGGACATGTTTCTCGTTTATGGAGGTGATCAAGAGCTCGTCGTAAAGGGTTACGTCGATGCAAGCTTTGACACTGATCCGGATGACTCTAAGTCGCAAACCGGATACGTATTTATTCTTAATGGGGGTGCGGTTAGCTGGTGCAGTTCCAAGCAAAGCGTGGTAGCTGATTCTACATGCGAAGCGGAGTACATCGCAGCCTCGGAGGCGGCGAAGGAAGGTGTCTGGATGAAGGAGTTCATGACAGATCTTGGAGTAGTGCCTAGTGCGCTTAACCCAATGACTCTGTTTTGTGATAATACTGGTGCCATTGCTCTAGCCAAGGAACCAAGATTTCACAAGAGGACCAGACACATAAAACGACGTTTCAATTCCATCCGCGATTACATCAAGGAGGACGACATAAATATTTGCAAAGTACACACGGATCTAAATGTTGCAGATCCGTTGACTAAACCTCTTCCAAGGGATAAACATGAACAACACCAGAACTGCATGGGTGTTCGATTCATTACAATGTAAATCACATAGTGATGTGAACTAGATTATTGACTCTAGTGCAAGTGGGAGACTGTTGGAAATATGCCCTAGAGGCAATAATAAATTGGTTATTATTATATTTCCTTGTTCATGATAATCGTTTATTATCCATGCTATAATTGTATTGATTGGAAACTCAAATGCATGTGTGGGTACATAGACAACACTGTGTCCCTAGTAAGCCTCTAGTTGACTAGCTTGTTGATCAAAGATGGTTAAGGTTTCCTAGCCATGGACATGAGATGTCATTTGATAACGGGATCACATCATTAGGAGAATGATGTGATGGACAAGACCCAAACTGTAAACGTAGCATTTGATCGTGTCAGTTTATTGCTATTGTTTTCTGCATGTCAAGTATCTGTTCCTTTGACCATGAGATCATGCAACTCACTGACACCGGAGGAATACCTTGTGTGTATCAAACGTCGCAACGTAACTGGGTGACTATAAAGGTGCTCTACAGGTATCTCCGAGGGTGTCTGTTGGGTTGGCATGGATCAAGACTGGGATTTGTTACTCCGTATGACGGAGAGGTATCTCAGGGCCCACTCGGTAATACAACATCACATTGAGCCTTGCAAGCAAAGTGACTAAAGAGTTAGCCACAGGATCTTGTATTACGGAACGAGTAAAGAGACTTGCCGGTAACGAGATTGAACTAGGTATAGTGATACCAACGATCGAATCTCGGGCAAGTAACATACCGAAGAACAAAGGGAACAGCATACGGGATTAACTGAATCCTTGACATAGAGGTTCGACCGATAAAGATCTTCGTAGAATATGTAGGAGCCAATATGGGCATCCAGGTCCCGCTATTGGTTATTGATCGTAGAAGTGTCTCGGTCATGTCTACATAGTTCTCGAACCCGCAGGGTCTACACACTTAACGTTTGGTGACGATTAGTATAATTGAGTTATTATGTTGGTGACCGAAAGTTGTTCGGAGTCCCGGATAAGATCCCGGACATGACGAGGATCTCCGGAATAGTCCGGAGGTAAAGATTGATATATGTGATAATAGTGTTTTGATCTCTGGAAGGGTTCCGGAGTTCACCGGAAGGGGTTCCGGATGTTTACCGAAGTGTTCGGGTGCAGCAACACTTTATATGAGCCAAAGGGATAAAACCCACAAGGTATTGGAAAGTGCAAAAGTAGTTTTGCTGCCGCGTAAGCGGTACTACCGCTTTGTGAAGCGGTACTACCGCCGGAGCGGTACTACCGCTTGTGTGAAGCGGTACTACCGCCCAAGCGGTACTACCGCTTGTGTGAAGCGGTACTACCGCTTGTGCGCGGCTGTGCACGGTTCGGCAGGGATCCGAGTTGGACTCTTTCCCTGCGGGCCAAACCGACCTTGTGCGGGCAAAACCGACCCGGAGGAGGCTTTTACTCCAAGTTTAGACCCCAAGGCTCAACATATAAATAGAGGGGCAGGGCTAGCACACGGGATAGATCAGGATTTCCCAAGCCGTGTGCCGGCAACCCTAGCCCTCTAGTTCCTCCGTCATAATCTCCGTAGTGCTTGGCGAAGCCCTGCAGAGATTGTTCCTCACCACCATCACCACGCCGTCGTGCTGCTGGAACTCAACCACTACTTCACCATCGCTCGCTGGATCGAGGAGGTGAAGGCGTCATCAAGCCGTACGTGTGTTGAACGCGGAGGTGCCGTCCGTTCGGCACTAGATCGGAAGGATCGTGATTGGATCGCGGGACGCTCGGCGATTTGGATCGCGAAGACGTTCGACTACATCAACCGCGTTTATTAACGCTTCCGCTTAGCGATCTACAAGGGTATGTAGATTCACTCTCCCTCTCGTAGATGCTCATCATCATGGATAGATCTTGTGTGTGCGTAGGAAAATTTTTGTTTCCCATGCAACGTTCCCCATCAATGCCACACGTTGCAGACGAAGCGGGAAAATATCTGGGATATTTTCCCGGCTTTTAGGCAGTTATCGGTATACTGAACCGGAGGGGAAGGTTCCATGTTTGCAGTGTTGTGGGCATGTGATAGCTACATGGAGGGCATAATCGGATTCGTCTCGTTTTTCTAATCAACTTTCATGCAGAAAACTTTTCGATCCGAGCTACGGTTTATTTTCTATGATTTTTCAAAGATTTAAACCAATTTCTGAAATTCTTGGAATTAATTTAAATATTAAATTCAAATTTAAACAGTGCAATTACATTTATACTCAGACTGAGCCAGCCACAGTCAATGACATGTGGGGCCAGTCAAAGCACAGTCAGCAGTCAACTTTGACCATTGACTGGTCAAACTGACATGTGGGACCCCTCTGTCATAGACTAGATATTTAAACAGTGGATTAAATTAACTGATTAATTTAATTAGCTAGTGGGTCCCACTGTCAGTGACTGATTAATCTAACAATTTTAATTAACAGATTAATTAGCAATTTTATTTATTTATAAAAATGTTTTAAAAAGGTGGGGGCCACATGTCAGTGACCCAGTCTGCCCAGTCAGCAGGGTTGACCTAGTCAATCCAGCCAACGGGACCCACTGGTCGGTGGCCCAGGCGGTGCCACGTAGCCGCCACGCCAGCGCCGGCTGCCGGAGTAGCTCCGGCTAGCCCGAAACGCGGCGGCGTGCGATGGCCGACGTCGGGATTTCGCTATGGTGGGTCCAAACGGGTGCGGCCGGTGCCGTTCGAACGGCCGTGGAGTGCCGCGTCCAACGGCGGCAGCCACGCGGGCTGGGGTGGCCGGAACAGCCCGCGACGACGACGGCAGGCGGCGACGTTCTCGGGAGCTCTACGGAAATGGCAAAACGGCATGCACGTGAGCGATGTGAGGGGCCAGGCCGCACTACTGGAGTGTCCCGAGCACAACGGTGTGCTCGGATGGCCATGACAACGACGGGAGCAACGGCGGCGAGCCGCACGGCGGAGCTGGGCTCGACCATCCATGGCGGCCGGGCTAGACGCAGAAGAACGAGAGGGAGGCAGAGGGAGGACGTGCGGTGCTCACCGCGTGGCACAAGGAAGGCCGTCGAGGGGTTTAGGAGCGCAGAGGGTGGCCGAAGTTGGAGGAGAGCGACGGCGGATCCGAGGTGGTCGGCGACTCGATCTCGACGCGGTGGTACTCCCCGGCTCCAATGGCGAGGTGCAAACGACGAGGTCGAGGACGGCGATGATACTGGACACGTAGGGGCGGCGAGAAGAGCTCGGTGGCCGCGTGGTTTACGACGGGCCGGCCATGGCGGCGCTCGGGCGAAGTGGGAAAGAGCGAGGGAGGGGAAGGAGTGGCGCTAGGGTTTGTCCACGGGGGCGAGGTGGTTTTTAACCATCCAGGGACGGGCGCGGCGCCGCGCTGTCGACCAGGAGAGGGGGGGCCTGGTGCCGTGATCGCGCGCGCGGCGACAGCAGCGCGGGGATGAGCAGGAGGAGGGAGAAGACAGGCGGTGGGCTGGACCGGGCACTGTAGCCCAGAGGCTTAAGTGCACAGTAACTGCTAGCCCTTTTTTTTCTTTTTTTCTTTTCTACCTTTTTATTTCCTTTCTGCTTTGCAAATTGTTTGGCCACCAAATCACTTTTGAAAAATGTGCAACCTGGCCAAATAATTATGTTGCAATATTTGGCAGTGCCATAAAAAGTTTGGGGGCAATATAATTCCATTTGAATTTTGTATTGCATTTAAAAGATTCAAAAAGGTGTTGTTGGCCCTATTTTCATGATGTTAGAGTCATCTAGGGAATATAGGTGATGTTGTTTTCCTGAACATAAATAGTTATGGAATATTTCCAAAATTATGAACTATTTAGTTTCCAAATTTGAACAACTTTTATTTGCACCTCATATTTGAATTTCAAATTGAGATGGAATTTGAAATGAGATATGATTCCAATGTGATCAAGCATTGTAATAGATGATGACTTGGCATGATTAACAGATGATCACTGTGCTTAAATGCAGGGGGTGTTACAATTCTCCTCCTCTAAAAGAAATTCTCGTCCCGAGAATTCAGGAGGTAGAAGGGAAAAGATCGGGGCATTCCGGGAAGTTCTTCTGGAAGTACCTCATACAAGCCGCGAACGATTACAACTCGTCATATTTAATGCCATGCATGTATGCAAAAGCTTATGATAAGAATGAATACTATATTTCTGAATCAAAAAGACAGAAGCTGGTACTGAATTAACAAGAAGAGTACCCTTCACAGTAGCTGGTTGACCTTGAGCTTCATTCAGATCAACATAATAAGCTTGGCCACGACCATAAGAAGGCCTGACATTGCTGTTGCGGGGCTGGTTGTTGCCACAGCCATTTCCATGGCCAACAGAGGGAAGTGCAAGCTGATTCTGATTATGAGGGCATTCTCTGGAACGGTGACCTGGACGGCCACACTTGAAGCAGAGCCCGTCTTCGGGACGGAGAGCAGGAGCTCGAAGTAGTGGAGCTTGGGGTCTTGGCTGCCCCGGCGGTGGAGGCGGTGCAGCTGGATGGTACATGCTGTGAGGAATCCAGATACGTCGCTTCTGCGATGACGAGCCCAAAGATGAGCCCGCATCAGGGGTGCGCTTGAGAGTGTTCTTGTGTTCCTTCAGTCCAGTCTCAACTTGAATGGCCTTGTTCACCAAGGTGGCGAAGTCAGCGAAGTCTTGAATAAGAAGTGCTAGCTTGATATCTGGGTTGAGCCCTTCACGGAACTTCTCCTGTCTGCGAGCATCAGTAGTAATGTCTTCCTCAGCGTAGCGAGATAATTCAAGGAACTCCCGCTGGTAAACTTCCACAGACATGTTGCCCTGGGTAAGGTTGCAGAACTCATGCTTCTTCTGGTCCATAACTCCTTGCGGAATGTAACGGGCACGGAAAGCAGCTTGGAACTCCACCCAAGTGATGATAGTTCCAGCAGGTAGGGTATGCCTATGACTGTCCCACCATTGAGCTGCGGGGCCCTTCAGAAAGTAGGATGCGAAAGTGACAAAGCTGGCGGGGGCAACATTGGCTGACTCCATCTCGTAAGTGATGTCGCGGAGCCAGTCATCAGCATCAAGCGGCTGCACTGAGTTGCGGAAGACAGTTGGATTGAGGCGCACAAACTCTTGCAAAGTTATTGAGGCTGGCTGCTGGTTGGCGTTTGGAGGAGGGAACTGATTCATAAGCCCTTGCATAAACTGGCGGTGCGTTTCAAACTGTTGCATCATTGCAGCCATATAGTCGGGCGGTGGTGGATTGTTGTCACCACGGTCATGACCTGAGGGTCTAACCATCCTGCTAAAATCAACAGGGGGTAGTTTAGCAACGAGTATTGCAATTGTATGGAATCATTCATGAAGTAACACGTACAATCAAAGGAAGTGCAATAGATACAACATCATAATCAAACATGACATACAGATCCATACATAGATTCGGTTACAAGCCAGCGTTACAACAACGTAAAGGAAAGCTAGACAAACTAGGCGGCACGCAGGCACGCGGTGGAGGGATACAACAACGGGACATAGCGATAGCTACATCAACGTTAGAGAAAACCACTGGAGCCAGGCAACTGCAAGTGACGACGCAGGGTACCCTCGATATAAGGATCCTGCGCTCCGTGAACACTCTGGTGCAGAACCTGGTCCCGAACTGGAAGAAGAGGACCACGTGGAGGAGTACAACCTCCAGCAGCAGGCCACTCAAGACCTGGTGGCATCTCCGTCCTGCGCGGGTAAAGGATGTACTCTGGATGTATCCCTGCACTGACTGCTGGCAGCAACTGTGTCAGAGCATCATAAAGACGAGCACGAGTGGCGTACAACTCGATAGCAAGAGCTCGGGCAGTGCGATCCAGAGCCTGAGTGTACTGAACCAAAACCTGCGGGTCATAACGACGCAGCACGTAAGGAGTACAGACAGCAATGTAGTATCCACTCTCATCCCCAGTGGAGGCATATGGGATATATCTGAAAGCAGTCTCCTCCAAGCGACTGTGCTCTCCACGGAGACGGGCAATAGCAGTATAGGCAGCATCATGGACTGCCATGTCAACAGTCACTCCAACACCATGGAAGGTGTCCAAAACATCAAGGAGGAATCCGAGGAATCACCCTCGTTGGATTCTCACTCGATGTATCCATCAAGGTGAACCCGGAGGAATCACCCTCGATGGGTTCACACTTGAGGGGTTGCACGACACAGGCATCATCGGAGGTGGTGAAAGAGGAATCACCCTCGGTAACCCACAACCGACTAGCTATACTACAGAGGCAACATCAGGAGTGAGATAAGAGGTATCACCCTCGGCACTAGATGGTAGCTCTGCAGAATCGTACAACTAAGGGGTGTGCGGTGATGAGTCGGTCTCAACCCATCGATCACATCGATCAGGGCACTGATACTAAAGCGGGGCAACTAGGACAAGGGTGAGGGGCCACAGACGGTTCACTAACCAACCTATACTAAGCATTTAGGATAGCAGGTAAGGTATCAATAACAGTTACAAAAATAGGCTATGCATCAGAATAGGTAATAATGGGACTACAATTGCAGCAATTCTAATGCAAGCATGAGGGAGAAAGAATAGGTGATATAGGCATGTTCAAGGGGGTTTGCTTGCCTGGAAGCTCTGCGGGGAAAGAAGGGTCGTCAACGGTGTAGTCGTACTCCGGAGCTGTGTCGGTCTTGGGGTCTACCGGAGAGAAGAGGGGGAAGAAACAATAAATAAAAGCAAACAAATGCAACACAGATGCATGGCATGGCAAAATGCAGTGCTGGTGGTGACCTAATGCAATGCTACACGTTGCAGACGAAGCGGGAAAATATCTGGGATATTTTCCCGGCTTTTAGGCAGTTATCGGTATACTGAACCGGAGGGGAAGGTTCCATGTTTGCAATGTTGTGGGCATGTGACAGCTACATTGAGGGCATAATCGGATTCGTCTCGTTTTTCTGATCAACTTTCATGTAGAAAACTTTTCGATCCGAGCTACGGTTTATTTTCTATGATTTTTCAAAGATTTAAACCAATTTCTGAAATTCCTGGAATTAATTTAAATATTAAATTCGAATTTAAACAGTGCAATTACATTTATATTCAGACTGAGCCAGCCACAGTCAATGACATGTGGGGCCAGTCAAAGCACAGTCAGCAGTCAACTTTGACCATTGACTGGTCAAACTGACATGTGGGACCCCTCTGTCATAGACTAGATATTTAAACAGTGGATTAAATTAACTGATTAATCTAATTAGCTAGTGGGTCCCACTGTCAGTGATTGATTAATCTAACAATTTTAATTAACAGATTAATTAGCAGTTTTATTTATTTATAAAAAATGTTTTAAAAAGGTGGGGGCCACATGTTAGTGACCCAGGCTGCCCAGTCAGCAGGGTTGACCTAGTCAACCCAGCCAACGGGACCCACTGGGCGCACTGGTCAGTGGCCCAGGCGGTGCCCCGTAGGTGCCACGCCAGCGCCGGCTGCCGGAGTAGCTCCGGCGAGCCCGAAACGCGGCGGCGCGCGACGGCCGACGTCGGGATTTCGCTGTGGTGGGTCAAAACGGGTGCGGCCGGTGCCGTTCGAACGGCCGTGGAGTGCCGCGTCCAACGGCGGCGGCCACGCGGGCTGGGGTGGCCGGAACAGCCCGCAACGGCAGGCGGCGGCGTTCTCGTGAGCTGTACGGAAATGGCAAAACGGCGCGCGCGCGAGCGATGGGAGGGGCCAGGCCGCACTACTGGAGTGCCCCGAGCACAACGGTGTGCTCGGATGGCCATGACAACGACAGGAGCAACGGCGGCGAGCCGCATGGCGGAGCTGGGCTCGGCCATCCATGGCGGCCGGGCTAAACGCAGAAGAGCGAGAGGGAGGCATAGGAGGACGTGCGGTGCTCACCGCGTGGCACAAGGAAGTCCGTCGAGGGGTTTAGGAGCGCAGATGGGATGTCTACTACACAACTTATTCGTGTAGACTCGTGTTGGGTCTCCAAGCGCAGAGTCTTGTAGGACAGTAGCAATTTTCCCTCAAGTGGATGACCTAAGGTTTATCAATCCGTGGGAGGCATAGGTTGAAGATGGTATCTCTCAAACAACCCTGCAACCAAATACAAGAAATCTCTTGTGTCCCCAACACACCCAATACAATGGTAAATTGTATAGGTGCACTAGTTCGGCGAAGAGATGGTAATAAAAGTGTAGTATGGATAGTAGATATAGGTTTTTATAATCTGAAAATATAAAAACAGCAAGGTAGCAAATAGTAAACGGGCATAAAAACGGTATTGCAATGTTTAGAAACAAGGCCTAGGGTTCATACTTTCACTAGTGCGATCTCCCAACATTGTTGACATAGTTAAATCATATGTAAATCCCTCACGTGCGACAAAGAGTTCACTCCAAAGTCACAAATAGCGGAGAACAAACGAAGAAATTGTTGTAGGGTACGAAACCACCTCAAAGTTATCCTTCCCGGTCAATCTTATGAGCTATCCCCATTAATTGTCACGAACAGCCCTAGAGTTCGTACTAGAATAACACCTTAAGATACACATCAACCAAAACCCTAATGTCACCTAGGCACTCCAATGTCACCACGAGTACCCACGGGTTTGATTATACGATATGCATCACACAATCTCAGATTCATCTATTCAAACCAACACAAAGAACTTCAAAGAGTGCCCCAAAGTTTCTACCGGAAAGTCAAGACGAAAACGTGTGCCAACCCTTGTGCATAAATCCCCGAGGTCACGGAACCCGCAAGTTGATCACCAAAACATACATCAAGTGACTCAAGTGAATATCCCATTGTCACCACAGATATCCATATGCAAGACATACATCAAGTGTTCTCAAATCCTTAAAGACTCAATCCGATAAGAAAACTTCAAAGGGAAAACTCAATTCATCACAAGAAGATAGAGAGGGGAAAACTCCATATGATTCATCTATATCAACAAAGCTCGCGATACATCAAGATCGTGCCATCTCAAGAACACGAGAGAGAGAGAGAGAGAGAGATCAAACACATAGCTACTGGTACAAACCCTCTGCCCCGAGGGTGAACTACTCCCTCCTCGTCATGGAGACCGCCGGGATGATGAAGATGGCCTCCGGTGATGCCTTCCCCCCTCCGGCAGGGTGCCGGAAAAGGGCTGTAGATGAGATCGTGGAGGTACAGAGGCTTGCGGCGGCGTAAAAACTCATCTAGGTTAACTTTCGGGGGTTTCTGAATATATATGATTTTTCAGCGTTGGAATCACGCGAAACGGAGCCACGTGGGCCCCACGAGGTGGCCCCCCTCCAGTGGGTCTTGATGCTAATATTTTTTATTGGTCCAATAAAAAATCTCCAAAAAGTTTCAGCTCATTTGGAAAACTTTCATTTCTGCACAAAAAACAACACCACGGTAGTTCTGCTGAAAACAGCGTCAGTCCGGGTTAGTTCTAATCAAATCATACCAAAACCATATAGAATTGTTATAAATATGGCATGAATACTTCATAAATTATAGATACGTTGGAGACGTATCAGGTGGCCGGAGTTGGAGGAGAGCGACGGCGGATCCGAGGTGGTCGACGACTTGATCCCGACGCGGTGGTACTCCCCGGCTCCAATGGCGAGGTGCAAACGACGAGGTCGAGGACGGCGATGATACTGGACACGCAGGGGCGGCGAGAAGAGCTCGGTGGCCGCGTGGTTTACGACGGGCCGGCCATGGCGGCGCTCAGGCGAAGTGAGAGAGAGCGAGGGAGGGGAAGGAGTGGCGCTAGGGTTTGTCCACGGGGGCGAGGAGGTTTTTAACCGTCCAGGGACGGGCGCGGCGACGCGCTGTCAACCAGGAGAGGGGAGGGCCTGGTGCGGTGATCGCGCGCGCGGCGACAGCAGCGCGGGGATGAGCAGGAGGAGGGAGAAGACAGGCGGTGGGCTAGGCCGGGCACTGTAGCACAGAGGCTTAAGTGCACAGTAACCGCTAGCCCTTTTGCTTTTTTTTCTTTTCTGCCTTTTTATTTCCTTTCTGCTTTGCAAATTGTTTGGCCACCAAATCACTTTTGAAAAATGTGCAACCTGGCCAAATAATTATGTTGCAATATTTGGCAGTGCCATAAAAAGTTTGGGGGCAATATAATTCCATTTGAATCTTGTATTGCATTTAAAAGATTCAAAAAGGTGTTGTTGGCCCTGTTTTCATGATGTTAGTCATCTAGGGAATATAGGTGATGTTGTTTTTCTGAACATAAATAGTTATGGAATATTTCCAAAATTATGAACTATTTAGTTTCCAAATTTGAACAACTTTTATTTTCACCTCATATTTGAATTTCAATTTGAGATGGAATTTGAAATGAGATATGATTCCAATGTGATCAAGCATTGTAATAGATGATGACTTGGCATGATTAACAGATGATCACTGTGCTTAAATGCAGGGGGTGTTACAGAGTACTTAATCTCAAGACCCAGAATATTGCTCTGATGATGAAACATCTGCACAAGTTCTACTCCCATGCTGATATTCCCTGGGTCAAACTTATTTGGCAGGCCCACTATCATAATAATTCTTCCCCTCAGGCATGCACTAATAAAGGATCATTCTGGTGGAGGGATTGCATGAATCTTTATGATATATACAGCTGCCTAACTACTTGCACTGCCAATAACGGGGATACCATCATGCTTTGGAAGGATAAATGGTGTGGCCAATCATTAATGGACAAATTCCCTGAATTACACTCATTTGCCGATGATGATAACATCACCATACACAAAGCCAAAAGAACTGACAATTACTACTCCATGTTTCAACTGCCATTGTCTAGTATTGCTTTTCAGCAATTTACTCAACTCAGTAATACTTTGGAGCATATCAGAGACAATCAAGAGAAGGATATCTGGAGTTTCAAATGGGGTGGTTCCAGTTACAACACCAAAAAGATCTACAATGCCCTTATGGGACCATATGAACCTCCTCCCCCACCTATCACATGGATATGGAAAACATGCTGCCTTTCAAGACACAAGTTTTTTTGTTGGCTTATGCTCCATGATAGAGTCAATACATGTGATCTTTTAACCAGGAAACAATTCCATCTAGACAACATACACTGCTCATTATGTGAAGACTACACTATGGAAGACCGTATGCATTTATTTTTTGGCTGCCCATTCAGTCAGGGATTCTGGTGGAGCATTGGGATGGAGTGGAACACTGATGAAAATATTCATAACATGATCATTGATGCCAAGCACAGATACAACCTGGAATTCATCATGGAAATCCTAATTACTGGATGTTGGAGCATATGAAACCAAAGAAATGACAAGATTTTTGAAGGAATTCAATGCTAAATAAACCATCGCAAGACAGATTTCATCAATGCCTTCCACACTACTATGATGAGGGCTAAGCCTATCATCAAAGAAGGAATGCGATATTGGATAGACAGTGTATAGGTCAATAATATGTATTTCTGGCTAACATCCACTAACCCTATGCAACCCTCTTATTGCATTTGTAACAGAACACTCTAATTTCTTTATAATGAAAATGACATACAGTAGGGATTTTCCCTACTTTTCCCTGGTCAAAAATATAATAGCCAATGTAATAGTCAATATGTACAATAATTAGCTATAGGTATGTACTACTTACTAATACATGACCTATTTTATTCTCACAATTTTTTAGGAGCCTGTGATGCATTTTTCTTTAGAATAGCCCGTGATGCAGCTGCATACGTCCCACCTCTCTTCTATCTCTTCGTTCCCTTTTTCCAACTCGATAAAAATATGATGTGGCAACTTGCGTGTTAACATCATCATATTTATGCGAATTAACCAGTGCTTGTGCTTGGATGATTAGGAGGATAGTGGTATCTCCAGCCCACCAGGGTTCAAGTGTTAGACTTGACGTTGTTTCTCGTTTTCTGGCTTTATTTCAGACTTTTCGGCAATGTGCGTTCAATGGGAGGAGACATTTCCGTCGACTACGAATGCGTTTGTGACGACTTCGTCAATCTCAAGATGATGTGCCGGTTCGGTCTCTCGGAGGTGCTCATATGTGTGCGTGCGTTTATAGGGTTGAGTGTATGTGCGTATGTATTAACGTCTGCGTCCATACTGTGTTAAAAAAATCATCATATTTATACTTGCTCAGAGTACATGGCTATATAAAAAAGGAATATACAGTTAATTTAGTTGCCTTATTCAAGCAAAACTACAAATTTAGTTGCCTCATTCATGCGAACCCTAGTTTTTAACTAACTGAATTTTTTGATTGCGTTATTAAAAAATGGAATGTAAAAGGGCGAGAAAACGAAGGGAAGGCGGCGGCGACCTTTCCAGATTCCGCTCCGTAGAAAAAGGAAGATCCCAACAACGCTGGCTGTAAATACCGGCGAAGAAGCCCAGGAAAGGAACCACGACGGCGCACCACCACCTCCAAACCAACCAGAAACCCCCACCATCCTCCGCCTTCGCACTCCCAAAGCAAAACCCCCAACCATCTCCCCCCCTTCGGAGCGCAGCGCGGTGGGTCTCCTTCCGTAGCCGCGCCGATGTCGTCGCCGGCGGCGATGGCGGCGGCGGCCCGGGAGCACGTGGAGAGGATCCGGCGCGACCGCTACTACATTGGCCGCGGCGAGCAGAACCCGCTGGCCGAGGACATGCACCAGGCCGTCAACTACCTCAGCCAGGAGCTCTACTCCAGGGACGTGCACTTCCTCATGGAGCTCGTCCAGGTGACGAATCTCCCTCGCCTCCTTTCCCCCCTTTCTCGCAGTGTACTTTTTCCAGTAGGATTATATGATTTATTTAGTTATGATACGCACACAATATTCAAGAAGAAAGTATAGGAATCAATCGAATTCGTCTCCACGACTGGGGTTTTAATTGCGCACTTGCCTACAAATTATGAGACAACTTAGTACCTTACCACACGGTGGGTGTGGTGAGCAGTCTCAACCCAATAAAACAAACTGGTACATTTTTTACCCATCTATTTGGATTGTAAATAAATGGATATGTATGTGTTCATCGGCTACCAAAAGCTTATTCAAAGTATGAACGGTCCTTTTACCATCAAATTTAGCTCTGGACCCTTCTGCATTGCTAAGTGCATTGAGAACTTCAATTCTTTTACATTTACTCTTCACTTCAATGTCTTCAAGTGCCTTTTTATTTTATTTTATTAGATAATTTTTTTAATGATTCATGTGAATCCTTTTTCTTTTTTTCCTTCCTTATTCAGTACTCCCTCCGATCCAAAATAAGTGTTGTGATTTTAGTTCAAATTTGAACTGAAACTATGACACTTATTTTGGATCGGAGGGAGTATTATTTTTCTCTCTCCAATAAGAGGCGATAAAGTTTGCAAACGGTTTTATTAAATTGAATAAATGATTTACATTTGCTTGTACTAGCATACAAAGTGTTCTGTTCTGTTCCTGTATTTCCTTGAGAGGATTTCTCCTAATTTTTGCATGCTGTAAATGCTAAGTCACTCTTGTGTTCTGCTCATCACACTTGGGAAAACACCTTTGTTAGAAATGCTTCTATACTAGTGAAAAAAATAGATTCAGATTCAACTTAAACATTTTGGTTTGAGGGGGATATCCACCCTTTTAAAACCTGCTTTTTGAATACTGAGGTGATCCATGCAAGCAATTTACAAAAAAAATAAGTGTTTAGTTCATGGCCTATTTAATTCATGAAAGGAGCAGCAAGTAATGCATGCTTGTAATAACTAATGGAAGACTAATCTTTCCTATGTACAAATGTTGGAGTTGATGATGAGTTCACACGTGGGACACCACGAATAGACAAATGTGCTTCTACCAACATGTGGAACCAGCAACCCTTCCAAGAGACATAAGTAAACAAATGTTACTTTTACTTGGTGTCTGACCAATCCCAATATGAAAAAAAAATACACTGCTAGCCTTATATGATATTAACACTATTTTAAAAACACAAATTATAAATGCAAATGTGTGGATCCAACTAAAAATCATGGTCTTGATTTTTTTTTTCAATCAATTCTTCCAGATCTATATCATACCAAACAAATTGCAATTTCAACACACAATAGACATTGTCCTCCTACCTAATCCATGATCCTGCGCATTCAACTTACTCATGCCATTCTGCCATGTTTCAAAATTTAAAATGTTATGTCACTACAGATCTTGCAATGAACCTACTATGGTCGCTTAAGATTCTTCAACGAGTGCAACATGATCTTTTGTTATATGTTGCCTATTTTTTTAATTATGAACCATGCAATAGCTGCAAGACACTATCATATTGTGACGATCTCCTGAACAAAAGGTAGCTCCTCGTCTTTCTTATGGCTAATGGTAATGCAAAAACATTGTGCTAGTAAACTTTAATATTACCACCACATGAAAGCTAACTGAAATGTTGAATGAGTATCAGTGTAACAACATATGACATAAAACACAAGCCATTCCACAAGCAAAGGCAAGCATCCATCAATCAAGTTGTCGCGTCTATCTATTTTAATGATTTGGACATGTGAGTACATATTGCGTAATTTTGACCTAGGCCATTAGAACCGCAGTGATTTCTTTAGACCAATCAAGCTCTTGCACGGTTGACATATCATCGAGGGACCATAAGTATTTAAGATTGATTTCGTTGTAAGTGCTAGGGGTGGAACTTTAGCCAACAAAATGAGAAGAAATGTCCTCATGAAATATTTGATGTCTTTGATTTTTGAGAAGACGCCTAACCGCATTCGTTTGAGTACATACCTCGTATTTCTACATCATCACTTTTTGTGTCTAACTTCATAATCGGACTTGTCCCAAGTGGTACACCAAGGATTTTCTGAACAAGTGGTTTATGAAACTTTATTACCTTATTCTCGTGTTTTAACTTGAGTAAACTTAGTTTCATCCTACGTTTAATCCGCCCGACAAAGGCTTATGTGTGGACAAATCTCCAATAGTGTCTAAGTACCCGATTCCATACTTATTCACAAACTCTTCTACTTGGGTGTAAGTTTTTATGATTCTTTTAATCCTCGATGTACTGAACTGGCTCTTGATGCCTACTTCACCCATCAACTTTTCCTCCATGGTGACAGGTGACAGACCCTGAAATCATTAGAAATATGACGCTCATAACACTGCAACTTGGAGTGAAACCACAAAAGGGAAAACCGGGAGTTCATTGAAAATTATAATCCCTAATTTTGTGTTGAACTACATGTGTATGAGATCCTGGAAACATATACATGTTTTTAGATTAACCTATTTTGTTCCGCGACAACCAAAGGTGTGTCCATGGCTTCACAGAATGTGGATCATGCCTTTTTTGTGACTCCTATGGCGTGTACTCTTCACCGATGCCATGCTCACTAAGGGGTCGGGGTTGCCCGGTTAAGAATAATACGAAAGGGCCGGAGAAAGTTTCCATGCACACAATGAAGTCTTCATATTGCTTTTCAGTTCTGCAACATGTTTCCACAATCTTGTATGCATACACTGCAACACCAAATTAGGGATTAAAATTTTGCTTTAACACATCATTTTTTCCTTTTGTGGTTTTACTCCCAACTACAATGTTATAACCTAATCAATATGTGTATGGCCATATTTCTATTCATTTCAAGGGGTTGTCGCCATGGAGGAAGAGTTGAAAGGTTAATAGGCATATCAAGAGTCAGTTTAGTAAATCGAGAATTCAAAAAATAATGAAAAAAACTTACACCTAAGCAGAAGGGGTTTGTGGAGAAGTATGGCTTCGCGTATTTGGACACCATTGGTTATTTGTCCGCACATAAGTCGAGTGGATCATGCATAGGATGAACCCAAGTTTACTCGAGATCATACACGAAAACAAGGTAATAAGGTTTGATAAACCACTTGTTCAGAAAATCCTTGTATCGCCTAAGACAATGTTGATTTTGAAGTCAGGCATGGAAAGCGATCATGTCCGAGAGCTGTGAGCAATGTTCTCGAATGGATGTGGCAGGGCAAGGTCTTTTTAGAATAAATGAAGGAAGAATCTTTGACGATGACTTCTCTTCGCATTTTGTTGGCTATACTTTTCACCCCTGGCATCTACAACGAAATCAATCTTGAATACTTGTGGTCCCTTGAAGATATGTCAACTGTGCAAAATCTTGATTGGTCTGGTGAAACAATTGAGGTTTTATTGGCCCAGGTCAAATTTCGTAATATTTACTCTCTTTTCCAATCGGTGAAACAGATAAACGCCACATCTGGATTGGTGAATTGCTAGTCTTTGCTTGCAGCATAGCTTCTTTTTTATGCCATATTTTTCTTGCAGTAACACTCATTTGATATTTTATTTAGCATTCATGTGGTGAGAATAGTAAAGTCTATTAGTCTTTCATTAGTTATTACGTGCATGCATCACTTGTATAATTTGCTCTTGTCGTGAATGAAATATTTCTCAACAAAAATGAATGAGTTGTGTTCTTAATGAGAATCTACCGCGAGGTGCCGGTCCATGTCACATCGCATTCATCATCCCACTCCCTTTGTTTCCTGATAACCATCCAATGATTGTGGTGTACTCATATATGCTGCAAACAACACCATTTAAAACAAACATGCGAGCAGAAGAATTAATCTTGTGTCGCTGCTTTCTATATGATGGATTTAGTGAACAACTTCAAACAACAAATAAGTGCATAATTGTGCTTGCATGCCATATACTATCAGTTAATATTTATGATAATATGGTAATTAATGATAACGTTATATTACTTCTAATAGTAATATGAATAAGGGAAAACTTGAATTACATAAACTGGTTAGTATAGATAGTGATGGCAAACCATATCTTTTCAGATTCAGGGACTACGTTTTTCTTTCCGCCATATTCATTGTCATATTTGTAGGTATATGGCTTTTTATGTTGAATAATTGCCTCAACATTAGACCATCTTCATAATGCATACTCAGAAAGACAAAATTGGATGTTGTTTCTAAGTGAGCCATCGGTGTGAAATTACTTCACAATGCACAAATGTGTTCTTTATATTGATAGTACAATGATTGGCACTGAAGAGGACAGGTATCCCACCATGCTATTATGTGATGCACCAAAACATGATAGGATGGCATCAAATTCCATAAGCAATACTTAATTTTTATTTATTTTCCTTGTAACTGTAATTCAGAAGCTTGCTACTAAGACAGGTGAAATGCAACAACAATTTGCTGAACTAGTTTTTCACTGGATCTGCTTGTTTTCTCAATCTTATTTAGCCAACAGATATAAGTGCAATTACATTATGTTGCTTTGTAAGGAGCCTTCCTTTGATGTGTATGTTACAATTAAGACTAGCAGAATCGCCATGTTTCACTTGTATGCTCTACTGTTAGTGAATAAATTTTAGTGCCATATTTTAAGTTTAATATTTTGTTCCTCTAAAACTAGAATGCTGAAGATAATGAGTACCCTAGCGGAGTAGCGCCATCTTTGGAGTTTCTAGTTACATCCAATGATGTTACTGGATCTGGTGCATCATCTACTTTGCTCATCTTCAACAATGAGAAAGGCTTCTCTCCATCCAATGTTGAGTCCATTTGTCGTGTTGGGAAGTCAACTAAAAAGGGAAACAGGGACAAGGGTTACATCGGAGAGAAAGGTACATCTTTGCATCTCACTTATAAAATCCCTTTGTGTTCTGTTTTGGCAAATGAGAGAATTTACTCTTTGATGTTATTCCTTTAATTTCAGCAAGGAATCGGTTTTATAACTATTCTTCTCAAGCACTATGATAACTGACATAGCTATTACATGACATGTAAAATGATTGAAATATTAATTAGTACTTAATTAGGATGGTGACGAACTAGATTCTACATGAGGTCAGTATTCTCAACATAAATGTATTCTGTACTATTTGTTTTGGGTGGGTCATGATGTCCTGTATTGCCTTAGAATTTGGGTGCCGTGAACATGGACTCAAACCCCCACGCTGCTCAGAAAAAAGACGTGACGATTCTGCGTACTCTTGTAAAAGATTTCCAAGTTTTAAGTTCTTCCATACTAAAAAATTGTGTAAAAAATGTTCTTCACTGCTTGTGCATGTTGAGCATGTGACAAATCTTGTAGAAATCATTTCAGACTAAGTTATGGTTTCAGTATTATTGAGAAGTGAAGAAAATATTGTTCACCTTTTTCTCCAATGTTGTAAAAACTCGTCCCTTGGAGTATTCTATCAAGCCGTTAATGAAGCTCAAATAGTTTTGGACACTTCTATAAAATTAATGACTTGGTACTTGTCAGAGTGTTCGGTTTTGACACCCAGTTTTTTTGCTCCATTGTATCAATAAAAAGGCTGATAATCTGTCACTGCTACTTCAATTTTTTTGATAGGAAAGTAGGGAGAGCTCCTAGCTCTATTTCAATTAATGAAACAAAATTGTTTGGTACATCCAAGTTCACAGACATAGGTTGGTATCCATGTCAGCAAAAGGCAAAACGAAAGTGTTAACATCCCACCCAGTTTGTAAAACAGAGTAGAAACAGAGCCAAAACACTGAAACTGATGAAGACTAGTACTTCAAACATTCTATGCGACATACTATGTAGTGGAATCCTATACATCACTCATCTTGATTCTTATTATGTGTTAAGGTGTAATTTCTTTTCTTACTGTTGCCGTTTGAATTTTGGGATCTCTTGCCCTCCTAGCCCTTCCTTGGCAACAACTGTATTTCTGGGAGCTCCCATGGAACTATTAGTTTGCCAAACAAAGCCAAAGTGAGTCTCACACCATGGTTTGTTTAAACGTCATTTTGTCACATTGATTAACATCATTGCACTTAACTGAATGTTCCTTGGTTGGACAATAATGGGATAACTTGTTACAGCTTGGATTATTATTAAGTGCAACAATACCCTCGACCTCTATGATGTTATTAACAAAAAAAAAACTGTACTCTGCATTAATAGCTTGGAGATTCTTAAACTTTAAACTCGGTGTGGAGTACTGACTTCTCAAATACATATATGAGTAAATTTCATTTTGGACCATGTGTTTGTGACGTTGTGACAGTTTGGGCTATATATTTTTTAATTTTGACAGGTTGAACCAGATTTATAACATGGTCGAAATTTCACTTCATGTTGCTTTGATCTTCTAGTTTATGCATGCCTAGCATTATAAGATGTGAAAATATCCACAAATGCATTTTATTTCAGCAGTCAGTCATCCTTGTTAACCCATTTCATTTGAAGAATTACAATAAACAGCTATTTACCTACTTTACCAATTGTACCTCTTATATTATTATTATGACTTTAATGTTGTGATACCTTGTTGCTCTTGATGTAGGTATCGGGTTCAAGAGTGTTTTCCTGATATCGAACCAGCCCCATATATTCAGTAATGGCTATCAGATCAAATTCAATGAGAAGCCTTGTGCGGAGTGTAACATTGGATACATTGTCCCTGAGTGGGTGGAATCAAAACAGATCCTTTCAGACATAAGAAAGATTTATGGGCGATCGAAGGTTCTACCAACAACCACTATCATCTTGCCTTTGAAGGACGAGAAAGTTAAGACAGTAAAGCAGCAGCTGTCAAGCTTGCATCCTGAGATGCTACTGTTTCTGTCAAAGATCAGGCGGCTCTCTGTACAGGAAGCTAATTCCAATCCTAAAGGCAGCACAGTTAGTGAGATTGTGATATCTAGTGAAAAGAACTACCAAGCGAGAAAGAACATGCATGCAGAGTCTTACATGGTCCATTTATCAGCCCAAGAGGACGGGAAAGAAGAAGAGTGTGCCTACTACATGTGGAGGCAGAAGTTCCCGGTAAAACCGGAGAACAGAGTGGACAAACGTGCTGAGATTGATGAGTGGGTCATCACCCTGACCTTCCCACACGGCGAGCGTCTATCCCGTGGGAAGCAGATATCGTCTGGCGTCTATGCTTTCCTTCCCACTGAGATGGTAACGAATTTCCCCTTCATAATCCAGGCTGACTTCCTCCTTGCATCTTCAAGAGAGGCTATTCTGTTTGACAGTCCGTGGAACAAGAGGATTTTGGACTGTATCCCAAGTGCTTTCCTGAATGCTTTTGTCGCGCTTGTGAAATCTAGCGCTGACGCACCAGCAATGTCCTTGCCTTCTATGTTTAACTTCCTGCCGGTCAACCCTTCAGTAATACCAGTACTTGAGCCAGTTAGGTCTGGCATCAAAAACAAGGTTCTTGTCGAGGATATAGTGCCATGTGAGTCTCATAGTTCACAGAAAATATTTTGCAAGCCCGGTGAGGTTGGAAGGCTGAAACCGGCATTTTGGAGTATTCTCAGCAAGGCGCGAGAATCTGGAGTTGACCTGAAAAATCTTTCAACTCATGGCCGCTACATTCTGAGCTCTCACTTTGATAAGTCCACGTATAATACCGTGCTATCATTTCTTGGTGTTAAAGGTGTGAGCACCGAGTGGTATGCCAAATGCATCGAGGGCTCTAATCTTGTCAAGGAGGTAAATGAACAGATTTATCTCGAGGTTTTATCCTTTGTCGCCGACAATTGGCAGAACTGTTTCTCCGGTACAAACATGATGTCTATTCCCCTGCTGAAGTATGTTGATCGGAACAATGCTCTCTCTTTCTGGAGCGTTTCTAGAGCTACTCAACTGAGTGACAGATTGTGCATTGCATCTGAGAAGAAGTGCATACCTTGGCTTATCAACTGGAACTGGGAGTTCCCGTCTTCTAACCGGCTTTTTGTACCTCCCAGCACACAGGAAGCACTACAAAACTTTGCGCAGAAAACTGTAGTGACACAGTGGCTTCAGAGCTATGCAAAAGTGGAGGCTGTGTCTGTCTATAGTTATGGACTGGCTGTCGTTAATCCCTTGAATTGTGATAGGAGGCCTGCTATTGCTTTTGCTCACTTTCTATACCACTCGGCTCAGAAAGGTCACATCGAGAGCAACTACTTAGCAGAACTGTGTTGCGCCATGCCGGTAATCGACAGCTATGGCAGTATGGTCAAGACAAGAAGCAGTGTTCTAGTTCCTGCGAAGGGCAGTAAATGGGTAGGATTGATGGGCACTAACCCATGGAGGAACCAGAACTACATTGAACTATCGGCAGACTACAAGTCAGCAGGCAGTTACGCTGGGATCTATGCACCTGAAGACCAGCTCTTGGCTTTCCTGAAGACACAACTGCCGGCTTCAGACATTCCGTTCATACACCCTCCAGATGCAAGCTTTCCTACAGTCTCATCGGCTCTAACCGTTGACAATGCAATCTTGCTTTTGCAATGGATACAGAATCTCAAGTCAAGAAGGGTACATTTACCGGCTAGATTTCTGGCTTGTGTAAAACAGGGAAGTTGGCTGAGGACATCAGTTGGGTACAAGCCACCAAATGAATCATTTCTGTCCAGTTCCCAGTGGGGAGTTCTTTTGCAAAACGGATCTTCCTTTGTCGATATACCAATGATTGACCAAAAGTTCTATGAAAACAAGCTGCATTTGTATAAGGAGGAACTCAAGGCGATTGGAGTTAGATTTGAATTTCAGGAGGCGTCAGCGTACATCGGCAGCAGCCTCATGTCCATGGCCGCAAGCAATACGCTGACCAGAGAGAATGTGTACTCACTGCTTCGGCTGATTCGGTTTCTTCGAGAGAAAGTTCTATCTCCAAGCGAACTCATCAACAGTGTCAAAGATGGACAGTGGATGAAGAGCACTCTCGGCTACAGGTCTCCGGTTGGTTGTATCATCTATGATTCAGACTAGGCAGTTGCATCCTGTATCAGTAGCCAGCCATTCCTTGATGTCAAGTTCTATGGCGAGGACATCCTTACCTACAAACCAGAGCTCAAGTTGCTCGGTGTTCTTGTTGGATTTGAAGACAGCTACAAACTTGTGATTGATAATTTCAAGCTCATTTCGGCTGCTGTTACTCCTGAGGCTACTGTACTAATCCTCAAATGTATCCGGCATGTGAACTCATGCGACGCCTTCATAAGAAAGCTCAAAGATTTGAAATGGGTGAAGACCAATGTGGGGTTCCGTGCTCCTAATGAATCTTTTCTTGTGGATCCTCGATGGGAGTGCCTTCTAAAGGTCTTTGATGGGGTTCCTGTAGTTGATTTCAGATTTTATGGGAGTAAGATTAGTCCCTACAAAGAAGAGTTGGAGAAGACCGGGTTGATAACAAAATTGGAGGCGGCATCAAAGGCTATAGCTCACTTGTTCAAGCAGATGGTTCTGAACTCATCACTTCCAAAGGCGAGTGTCCTAGCCCTGCTAGCATGTTATCGGCAGCTGAAAACACAGGGCGCACTCCCTGTCGAGCTTTTCAGTTGCATGCTGAATGAGAAGTGGTTGCACACATCGTTGGGTTTCAGATCTCCCAAAGATGCAATCTTAGTCAATGCAGAATGGCAGTATCTATCATCAGTAGCAAACTTACCTTTCATAGATGATGGTGACTCTCACCAAGGTTTAAGCAAAGAAATACATGGTTATAAAGATGAGCTCAAGAATTTAGGTGTGACTACTGAAGTGAAAGATGGTACTAGGTTTGTCATCAATGGCATCAACATTCCCAAGGATTCTTTACACATGTCTGCAGCTACTGTCTTGTCATTGCTCAGGTCCATTCAGAGCTGGTTGGCTTCTTCAAGTAACTTTCCAAAGGGCTTTCTAGAGAAAATCAAAGGCTGCAGTTGGTTGAGGACAAAAGTGGGGTTCCGATGTCCCGATGAGTCGATCCTGTTTGATCCAAAGAATTCTTCCATTCGCATAGAAGATGGCCCTTTCATTGATGAAGCATTCTATGGCTCGGAGATAGCCTCATTCAAAGACGCCCTTGCGGCAATCGGAGTATCTGTGGATGTTAGACACGGACATGAGCTTGTTGCTCGGCATCTGAAAAGCCACAAAAACAGGGCTACTATTTCTCGTATTTACACGTACCTTAAGGAATGCAATTGGGAGCCTGTAAACAAGACGTGCGATTGGATCTGGATACCAAATAAAAAGAGAAGTGGAGAGTGGGTGAGCCCTCTGGGTTGTGTTCTTCATGATAAGGACAACCTTTTCAGCCTGCAGCTTCATGTCTTGGATAAATATTATGACAGGAAGTTGCTGGACTTCTTTTCGCATGTTTTTGGCGTGAGGCATGGTCCTAGCGCTGAAGATCATTGCAAGCTATGGAGCACATGGGAGAGCTCTGTCGATGCACTATCTCTTGCTGACTGCTCTGCTTTCTGGCAGTTCATTGCCAAGAACTGGAGCAAAAACATGGAGAAGCTTCTTTCTGCTTGTGTCAAGGTTCCAGTTTGTACTGACGATACTATCCTTCTGTCAAAGAAGGAGGATGTGTTTATTCCTGATGATCTACTTCTCAAGGATTTGTTCAACAAGCTTCCTAGCCGGTCATTGTTCATCTGGTATCCTTCTTCAAGCCTGCCTTCCATGTCTCGAGCAAAGTTGAACAACATCTACGGTAGCATTGGAGTCCAGGCAATATCCAAAGCTGTTGGGAAGAATGATTCACTAACATTGGAAAATGTCAGTCCAACAAAAGCTGCTCGGGGTAAGGTGATCAATGTTGGTATGATCAAACTGATCCTTGCTTTTCTTGCCGATCCTGCTCTCGACATTTCTGCTGAAGAGCGGCACAAGATAGTTTCCTGCCTGCTCGATGTGACGGTGCTAGAGACCAGCGAGCCAATCACGGTGGGATACAGCGTGAAGCTGTCCTCTGGGGCCGTTCTGGATGTGAAGGCCACACGGAAACTCCGGTGGGAGAGGGAGAGCTCGAAACTCTACATGCAGAAAAGCAAGCGTGCACCGGGCTACAAGGAAAAGTTAGAGTTTGCGACGAACTTTGCGGATGAGATATCCCAAGGACTGCTCTTCGAGAAGGCGGAGCAGATCCCTTTGCTCGCGGAGCTCATTAAAATCTGTAGCTTGATGGACTTCCACAGTGCCGCTGTCGAGTACCTTCTGAAATCAAAAAATCTGCAGCTGTTCCCTGAAGACGAAGAATTCCTCAACACTGCATCTCTAGGTCTGACTGATAAACAAAAAATTTCTCATCTTATGAGTCTTAAAGTATTTACCTCCTTATGCTATTGTCTCCAACTCTTTGACGCTTGTATGCATGCAGGTCGTAGCAGGAACCGTTAGCGATCTTTGGAGTTGCTCTTGCGCATGCCGACACATGGAGTGAAGTGGTGAGTGCATTGCTTGTTTGTTTTTCTATAAAAATTGTATCACCTCTGTAATTGCGATGGAAGCTTACGTAGTATGCTCACTTGACAGGTTACTTACTGATGGTCAGGTCAGCAGGAGCTTGGTGCTTAAGTCTGGAGGATCGAACAATGCGCCTACTCAATTATCTTGTGCATACGTTTTTGTCGCGATTACTAGCTGTGAACTTTTGTTTTGGCTTTCTCCCTTTCTGGACCGGATTGTGGTGGCCTGCTAAATGAAAGATGTCTGGTTGCCTTTCAAATCTTTCGGCATGCCCATGGTATTTTGTGTGCTACTGGATCATAAAAGCTAATTAAGTGAGGAAATGCTGAGTAACTGTGGATGGATTCCTTCTGTTAGCATGCGGTACTTGTGATGATGAACATGTTTATTGCTGCCAAATGGAAAATGGTTGGTTGTCTGACAAATCTTTCAGCATATATATTATGCACGGGTTGTGCTTGTTACTGAAGGCCAAACAGTAGCAAATGTTCTGTTGATATGCCAGGATTGCAGGGAGCCTGCCTGCGACTGCAAGCGGTCTCTGCATGCTCGACTGGGCATTCGACATGTAGACAAATAACTGTAAAGATGATATGTAGCAGTCAAGATGATATGTAGCAGAGGATCAGATCCTTGTTGCCATTACCAGATGTAAACTTTTGTTTTGGATTATGGCTTTCTGCCTTTCTGAACCAAAACCTGTTTATATGCCATCCTTTATGTCCTGTCGAATATGTTGGACTATGCGTGAGCTTGATTGTGGTGGTCTGCTAGATAAAAGATGACTGGTTTCCTGTCAAATCTTTCGGCATGTCCATGATATTTCAATTGGTACTGAATCATAAAAGGTAAATTAAGTGAGAATTGCTGAAATGGCACTGCTACTTGGGAGTAACTGTGGATGGATCTCTGAGCATCTTGCTCTATTAGTATGTACTTCCTCCGTAAAGAAATATAAAAGTGTTTAGATCACTACTTTAGACCGGATGCGACCTCTCACTAGCGCCGGCATTGAAGTGGCTCGCTGGCTGAGGGCGCCGCCCGCGACACGTCTCCGGTGTCCGCGCCTGTTCAATGCCGGAGACGCGTGACGGGACGGGACGGATATGTACCACGCCCGTTCAATGATGTTGTCCGTCCGTATGCTGGCATTAACCAGGCTCGCCGGCCGAGAAACCCACTCCGGCGCCGCGCATTAACGCACCTGGACGCCTCGCCTCACCGGAAACCTCTATATAAAGGCGGCCACACCCGGCTAACTCCACACCACCACACAAGCCCCTCCCCATCCTCCTTCCTTGCATTGCATCCGTCATGACTGCAGGCGGCGAAGCTCTTTGGGAGAGCCTTTCCACGGAGATGAAGCACGATGTGCCGGCCAGCTCGCTCGAGGTCTCCGAAGACGAGGACGAGGCCACGATGGAGACGGGCTCCGACGACACCGCCCCCGACCCCGCGCCTCCTGTGCACGCCGGCTTCACCATGGAGCAGGCGCAGGCGCACTACGACGCCGCCATGGCGGAGGTGCAGCCGGCGTGTGACGCCCCCGACTCGACCGTGCACTAATCATACACGCAAATGCACACGATCAAGCCTAAGGACTCACGGGAAGATATCACAACACAACTCTAAACACAAATAAAAGCCATACAAGCTTTATATTACAAGCCAGGGGCCTCGAGGGCTCGAATACATAAGCTCGCGTACAAGCGTTAGCGGAAGCAACAACAGTATCTGAGTATAGACACAAAGTTAAACAAGTCTGCCTTAAGAAGGCTGAGCAAAACAACGACACTAGATCGAAAAGGCGCAGGCCTCCTGCCTGGGAGCCTCCGAATCTACTCCTGGTCGTCGGTCTCCACGTAGTAGTAGGCTCCACCGGTGGGGTAGTAGTAGTCGTCGACGGGGGCAGCTGGCTCCGGGGCTCCGTCATCTGGTCGCAGCAATCGGGTATAGGGGAAAAAGAGGTAGCAAAGCAACCGTGAGTTCTCATCCAAAGTACTCGCAAGACTTACATCAGAACTATTCTACTTATGCATTGGTTTCAAGTGAAGGGGCTGTATCTGTGGACTAGACTGCAGAAATGCCAAAATAGAAGGGAAGGCCTAGCCTATCGAAGACTAGCAACTTGCAGCATCTTGCAGCATTAGAAGAGTGTAGATTAGTACATCAATATAGTAGTAGCAACAAGTATATATAATAGTAGCCATGCCCAGAGATCCTTCCTCGACTCCCTGCGAGAAAGCGATCCCGGAGCTAACATATTAATTAAAGCATCACAAGTATCCAGTTCTAGTTGTAGTACATCGGGATACTATACTGAGCGTCCTGTTACCGTGGACACGGCTATTCGAATAGATAACTTCCTTGCAGGGGTGCACTACTGTTACCCAACACGCTCGATTAACTCTGGCGGACACACTTTTCCTGGTCATACCCGGCCTCGGCTGATCGACACGACGTAGTCCTACCTAGACTCCGCAGAGAGGTCCCCGCCGGTCTACATCCTAAGTGCTCAGGGGTCTTGGGCCCATCGCCCTTTGCACTCCGGGTCGTTATGCGCAAGGTGGATCCAGGCACCACCTCTGTCCTGGATGGCGCCGATCCGACCCGGCCACAATGCTGAACTGGACGTCTGACGGAGCTTTCGGGAGAAACGTACGACGCCGAGTGCTAACCCACGTGGTGGTTAGTGCGAAAAGGCCAGAGGCCTACTCAGATCACATATCCAAACCGTTAGTGTATTGGGAGCTCGCGGAAACGAGCAGAGAACCACGATCATGTGACCCCGTCGCCCCGTCTCGTGGACTTACGGCAAGGGCCAGGCCCATCCCTCTCCTGGACGGTCTGCTTGCCCGGCCGTGCCACGTAATTATCTCGCGGGTACCCTCCAGGTCAACCCGACTTCCCAAGAGACTGTCGGGAACTCAGGTCCACCTCTACCGGGATGGTACCGCCTGTCCCTTCAGTCCCACAGTAACAATTAGAAAGGGGGCAACAGGTAAGGGTAATAGTGTGTGTTTGCCATCAAGGGGGAAGTCCGAGGAATCACCCTCGATGGACTCCCACTCGATATATCCGTCAAGGTGAACTCGGAGTAATCACCCTCGATGGGTTCACACTTGAGGGGCTGCACGACAGAGGTATCATCGGAGGTGGTGAAAGAGGAATCACCCTCGGTAACCCACAACCGACTAGCTACGCTACAGAGATACCATCAGGAGTGAGGTAGGAGGTATCACCCTCGTCACTCGATGGTAACTCTACAGTGTCGTACAACTAAGGGGTTGTGCGGTGATGTGTCGGTCTCTGCACGTCGGTCACACGGATCGAGTCATCCGGAAGCAAGCATGGCAACACGGACAAGGGTGCGGGGCCACTAGTGGATCACTAACCAGCCTATACTAAGCATATAGGACAACAGGTAAGGTATCAACAGCAGTTACCAAAAATAGGCTATGCATCAGAATAGGAGCAATCAATTACAGTAGCCAATTCTAATGCAAGCATGGGAGAGAAGGAATAGGCGATATAGCAATGATCAAGGGGTTTTGCTTGCTTGGAAGCTCTGCTGAAAAGGACTGGTCGTCAGGAGTGTAGTCGTACTCTGCTGCGTCGGCGGCAGTCTCGGGGTCTACCGGATAGAAGAGGGGGAAGAAACAATAAAAACGAGCAAACAAATGCAACACAATGCATGACATGGCAATATGTTGTGCTAGGGGTGACCTAATGCAGCACTACACGTTAGAGACGGAGCGGGAAAATATTTAGGCATCTGTCAGACAGATGAATCGGAGGGGAAGGTTCCATGTTTGCAGTGTTGTGGGCATGTGACAGCTACATGGAGGGTATATTCGCGTTCGTCTCGTTTTTCTGATCAACTTTCATGTAGAAAACTTTTTCATCCGAGCTACGGTTTATTTTCTATGATTTTCCGTAGTTTTAAATCATTTTCTGAAATTGTTTTAATTAATTAATTCGAAATTTAAACAGTGAAATACTTTTTATACTCAGACTGAGCCAGCCACAGTCAATGACATGTGGGGCCAGTCAAAGCCCAATCAGCAGTCAACACTGACAGTTGACTGGTCAAATTGACATGTGGGGTCCCTCTGTCATAGACTGTAGTATTAACAGTGGATTAAATTAACTGATTAATCTAATTAGCTAGTGGGACCCACTGTCAGTGACACAGTTTAATTAACAGATTAATTATTTATAAAACATTTAATTAGTGTGGGGGCCACCTGTCAGTGACCCAGGCTGCCCAGTCAGCAGGGTTGACCTAGTCAACCCAGCCAACGGGAACGGGGGGCCCACTGGCAGTGACCCAGGTGGGCCCCAGCAGCAGGCCACGTCGGCAGCGGCGCCGAAGAGGCTCCGGCGAGCCAAAACGCGGCGGTGCGCGTTGGCCAGCGGCGGGATTTGGCCACGGCGGGCCGTTTGGCGCACGGCTAGCGGCGTTCGATCGGGGAGATCGAGCCGCAGCGATCTACGGCGCGGGCGCGAGCTAAAGCGGCCGGAGACAGGCTCTACGGTGACGGCAGGCGGAGGGGATCTTCGGGCGAGCTCGGTTCCGTCGATGTAGGGCACGGCAGGTGACTGGGCTTGGCGTGTTGGGTTCCTGGAGAGGCCAGGAACACAATGCAGGGCTCGGATGCTGTCGGCGCCCACGGTGGCCGCGACGGTGAAGTAAGCAGCGACGGCGAGCTCACGGCGACGGCAGGGGCTAGCTAGCGAGCACGCGGGAGCTAGGATCGAGAGAGAGGGGAAGCGGGGAGGAGCTCACTGGGAGCCGGCAGAGGGGCAAAGCGTGCTCGGGGAGGGCCTGGGGTGGACGGAGCGGCGTCGGCGATCTCCGGCGACCGAAGAGGAAGGCGGGGTCGTGGGGCTCGCTGCAGAGGCGAGGAGCTCGAGATGGCGGCACCAGACGGGGTAGCAGGCGACGGCGGATCGTTCTGGCACGGCGGCGAGGCGACGGAGCGAAGGTGGCCGCGAGAATCACAGGGCAGAGGCCATGTCGGCGCTCGGACGAGATGGGAGAGTGATGTCTACTACACAACTTGTTCTTGTAGACTCGTGTTGGGCCTCCAAGCGCAGAGGTTTGTAGGACAGTAGCAATTTTCCCTCAAGTGGATGACCTAAGGTTTATCAATCCGTGGGAGGCGTAGGATGAAGATGCTCTCTCTCAAACAACCCTGCAACCAAATAACAAAGAGTCTCTTGTGCCCCCAACACACCCAATACAATGGTAAATTGTATAGGTGCACTAGTTCGGCGAAGAGATGGTGATACAAGTGTAGTATGGATAGTAGATATAGATTTTTGTAGTGCGAACAATAAAAAAACAACAAGGTAGCAAGTAACAAAAGTGAGCACAAACGGTATTGCAATGCTTAATAACAAGGCCTAGGGTTCATACTTTCGCTAGTGCAATCTCTCAACAATGCTAATATAATTGGATCATATAACCATCCCTCAACGTGCGATAAAGAATCACTCCCAAGTTCCTATTAGCGGAGAACATAAGATAGAAATTGTTTGTAGGGTACGAAACCACCTCAAAGTTATCCTTTCCGACCGATCTATTGAGCTATTCCTATAAGTGTCACAAATAGCCCTAGAGTTCATACTAAAATAACACCATATGATACACATCAACCAACTCTAATGTCACCTAGATACTCCAATGTTACCACAAGTATCCATGAGTTGATTATACGATATGCATCAAACAACTTCATAATCATAATATTCAAAGAAAACATTATTGAAAGGCTTTACTTGGCACATTATTGAAAGAAAACATATAAAACATGATTACTACAGTAGATTAATCATGTGGACATACAAAAACAGTAGGTAGAAATATTTTTGCACAGAATCAAATCAACAAGCATCCACACTATCCCAAAGGCTTTACTTGGCACATTATTGAAAGAAAACATATAAAACATGATTACTACAGTAGATTAATCATGTGGACATACAAAAACAGTAGGTAGAAATATTGGGTTGTCTCCCAACAAGCGCTTTTCTTTAATGCCTTTTTAGCTAGGCATGATGATTTTAATGATGCTCACATAAAAGATAAGAATTGAAACACGAAGAGAGCATCATGAATCATATGACTAGCACATTTAAGTCTAACCCACTTCCTATGCATAGGGATTTTTTGAGCAAATAGTTTATGGGAGCAAGAATCAACTAGCATAGGAAGGCAAAACAAGCATGACTTCAAAACTTTCAACATAAAGAGAGGAAACTTGATATTATTGAGATATGTAGAAGCATATGTTCCTCTCTCATAATAATTTTTAGTAGCATCATGAATGAATTCAACAATATAAATATCACATAAAGCATTCTTTTCATGACCTACAAGCATAGGATTTTTATTACTCTCCACATAAGCAATCTCCTTCTCATTCATAATAGTGGGAGCAAATTCAATGAAATAACTATCATGTGATACTTGATTGGCATAATTCAATTGAAAATTAAAATCATGATGACAAATTTCATGGTTATCATTATTCTTTATAGCATACATGTCATCACAATAATCATCATAGATAACAACTTTGTTGTCATACTCAATTGAAACCTCTTCCAAAATAGTGGAATCATCATTAAATAAAGTCATGACCTCTCTAAATCCACTTTTATCAATATAATCATCATAAATAGGAGGCATACTTTCATCATAATAAATTTTCTCATCAAAACTTGGGGGACTAAAAATATCATCTTCATCAAACATAGCATCCCCAAGCTTATGGATTTGCATATCATTAGCATCATGGATGTTCATAGAATTCATACTAACAACATTGAAATCATGCTCATCATTCAAAGATTTTTTGCCAAACATTTTATTGAATTCTTCGTCTATCAATTGAGCACAATTTTCCGATCCATCATTTTCAAGAAAGACATTATAAAAACGAATAATATGAGGCAACCTCAATTCCATTTTTTTGTAGTTTTCTTTTATAAACCAAACTAGTGATAAAACAAGGGACTAAAAGATTCAATTGCAAGATCTAAAGATATACCTTCAAGCACTCACCTCCCCGGCAACGGCGCCAGAAAAGAGCTTGATGTCTACTACACAACTTGTTCTTGTAGACTCGTGTTGGGCTTCCAAGCGCAGAGGTTTGTAGGACAGTAGCAATTTTCCCTCAAGTGGATGACCTAAGGTTTATCAATCCGTGGGAGGCGTAGGATGAAGATGGTCTCTCTCAAACAACCCTGCAACCAAATAACAAAGAGTCTCTTGTGTCCCCAACACACCCAATATAATGGTAAATTGTATAGGTGCACTAGTTCGGCGAAGAGATGGTGATACAAGTGTAGTATGGATAGTAGATATAGGTTTTTGTAGTGTGAACAATAAAAAACAGCAAGATAGCAAGTAACAAAAGTGAGCACAAACGGTATTGCAATGCTTAAAAATAAGGCCTAGGGTTCATACTTTCGCTAGTGCAATCTCTCAACAATGCGAATATAATTGGATCATATAACCATCCCTCAACGTGCGATAAAGAATCACTCCCAAGTTCCTATTAGCGGAGAACATAGGATAGAAATTATTTGTAGGGTACGAAACCACCTCCAAGTTATCCTTTCCGATCGATCTATTGAGCTATTCCTATAAGTGTCACAAACAGCCCTAGAGTTCGTACTAAAATAACACCATATGATACACATCAACCAACTCTAATGTCACCTAGATACTCCAATGTCACCACAAGTATCCATGAGTTGATTATACGATATGCATCAAACAATTTCATAATCATAATATTCAATCCACACAAAGAACTCCAAGGAGCACCCCAAAGTTTCTATCGGAGAAAAGATAATGAAAACGTGCATCAACCCCTATGCATAGATTACCCCAATGTCACCTCGGGAATCCGCGAGTTGAGTACCAAAACATACATCAAGTGAATCAATATAATACCCCATTGTCACCACGGGTATTCATATGCAAGACATACATCAAGTGTTCTCAAATCTGAATATTCAATCCGACAATAACGAAACCTCAAAGGGAAAATATTCGATTCATCACAACAAAGATAGAGAGGGAAGAAACACCATATGATCCAACTATATTAACAAAGCTCGCGATACATCAAGATCGTGCCAAATCAAGAACACGAGAGAGAGAGAGAGATAAAACACATAGCTATTGGTACAAATCCTCAGCACCGAGGGTGAACTACTCCCTCCTCGCCATGGAGACCGTCGGGATGATGAAGATGGCCTCCGGTGATGATTCCCCCCTCCGGCAGGGTGCCGGAAAAGGGCTGTAGATTAGATCATGGAGGTACAGAGGCTTGCGGCGGCAGAGTCGAAGTTCTCGGGTTATTTCTGGGGGTTTCTCTATTTATAGGATTTTTCAGCATTAGAATCAGGTCAGACGAAGCCACGTGGGCCCCACGAGGTACCAGGGCGCGCCTGGGGGGTGGCGCGCCCTGGTGCCTCGTGGGCACTGGGTGGCCCCCCTCCAGTGGGTTTTGGTTCCAGTATTTTTTATTTATTCCATAAAAAATCTCCAAAAAGTTTCATCCAATTCCAAGAACTTTTATTTCTGCACAAAAAACAATACCATGGCAATTCTGCTGAAAACAGCGTCAGTCCGGGTTAGTTCTAATCAAATCATACCAAAACCATATAGAATTGTTATAAACATGGCATGAATACTTCATAAATTATAGATACGTTGGAAACGTATCAGAGAGCGAGGGAGAGGGGGAACTGTGAGGCTAGGGTTCGTCCACGGGGCGCGGGCGAGGGCCTTATCCCCTCCGCGGCCCTGTAGCGGCGCGCTGTCGTGCGGGAGAGAGGGGGGGCTGGCGCGGCGAGCGCGTGCGCGGCGACAGCGAGCGGGGGTGAACAGGAGGAGGAAGACGACAGGGGAGTTGGGCCGGGCCGGCTACCGTGGACTTGAAGCCCACAAGCACAGTAACCGCTAGCCCTTTTCCCTTTTACTTTTCTGTTTATTCAAACAGCCACTGTTTGCATTTAATTCAGCCACCAAAACATTTTGCAAAAATGTGGATCTTGGTCATTTAAATATAATGCAATATATGGCACTGTCATAAAAACTTTGGGGGCCCAAAGACTTCATTTGAATTTTCCACAAGTGAAAAGGCATTTAAAATGCTTCTTTTTGCACTGTATTAAATGCTATAGCCTATTTTAGCTTTATGGTGATGTTGTTTTCCTGAATAAATATTTGTTTTGGAATATTTGCTAAATGATGAACTATTTTTCAGCCATGTATGTGCAACTTCAAATTTCACTTATAATTTGAATTGAAGTTAGTGGTGGAATTTGGAATGAGATTTTAATCCAATATGATCAAGCATTGCAAATCAAAATGACTTAGCTTAATCATGATGGATTACTGTAGCTCATTACTTAGGGGTGTTACACGGCGTCTTTGTCGGCGCTCCGGCAGGCACAAGAGGAACAGCGGTACAACCTGCTCCTCTTGAAGCAGCACCGGCTGGCGAAGGACTAGATCTACGTCGAGCGGGCGAGCGAGGAGGCCGTGGCGGCCATGGCCGCGGCGAACCCCAACTTTGTCGCGGAGCAGCGTGCAATCTACGATGCCGCCCGCGCTCAAGTCGTCGCTCGCCGGGAAGCGGCCGTGGCCAAGGCGCAGCTCCAGGCGATCGCCGAGGAGAACAACACCGGCTGCGCCTCTTACGCGCCACCGACGAACCATCAGGCGGCTCGGTGGGACGAGGACAACGCCGGCGCCACCATTTCCATCGTGGACCTCACGTCCACCGGCGACGGACAGGTCGCGGATTCCTTCGAGGATGTGGCCACGGGAGGCGGCAGGGCATGGTGTTCCATGTGGGCCGGTCCGTCTCCCGTGTTCTACTCTTCCTCGCCGGAGACCGTACCTTCACTTCATCGGTCTTATCGCCGGTGCTTATGGAGACGGTGGATGGAGAACGATATGGGCTTGGACACCGGGCGCCGCCACAATAGGATAGGTTTAGGGTCGGGTCTTTTTTTTGTTCTAGATGTTCGAAATGTAATGAAATCCGCCGTGTTTGAATGAAATCCGTCATGTTTGTATGAAATCCGACCGTGTTTGATCAAATTTCATTCGGTTGGTTTGAGTTGTTGTCAAAATGTATGCGGCTAGCGTTGGATGGCTGCCTCCCGCATCCGTGTCCGCGGACTGGTCCCTCCCTGTCCGCGGACGGATGCGGGAGGAAATTTGCGGGTTGCCGTTGGAGATGCCCTAAGGGTCCAAATCCTCCATAAATCCTATGAAATTCCTTTGGATCAAAGGAGCACTGAATGTTTTTCCTTTTGAAACTTTGTTGGAATTGTGTCAAATATAGTGTACAAGTAGGTTACAGTTAGACTCTGAGTTATATTGTCTTTAGACAGGATATGGAGTCGTGTCCTAATAGGACACTTGTATCCTGGTCCTCTGAGTTATGTGATGGTAGACATACAGGCACGCAGGGGGAGCCGGCGCCCGGATGGTTGGCGTGTGGTATTATGACGGTGTCACAGGGAGAGCGTTCATAGTCATGCTCCGGGGATGTAGTCATGTTGATGAACCTCGCTAACAAATCTCGATGTCGTGCCTCGTGTCCTTGCTTGGTCCTCGGATCGATCAACTATGCGCTTTGGTTTATTTTAACAAGTGGTATCATAAGCTAAGCTAGATTGTTCAAATTAAAGCTGTGGTTGTTAATCTAGAGCGGGGAATTGGCGAGATCAATCGTCATATACAAAGATAATTCGTTGAGATCGTGGATACGTGGGAAGCGATCGGAATCGGCGACTTGGAGACGTGTCTCGGCTAGAGATGCTCTAGGTGTTCTAACTCCCACAAATGACAGTTTTTCAAGAGTTACTTTTTGGATGCGTTATAGGTGCTCTAAGATGCACGATGTCCTCACGCTCCGTCTCTTACTAGCTGGTGGGAGTCCTGGTCTTCGCTCTACGTCATTAAGTATAACTATTGAATCTGGAATGACGAGCTCGATCCAGTTATAATAGTTCAACTAACAAAAAGAAAAAGAAAAACAGACTTGCAAGTTGATCTGAGCTGGTCAACCCAAGAGATGATTAGCACCTTACATAGACACAAACACGCTGAGATCTACTTATTCCCGACTTAGCCAAGTGATTAGAAGAGAGAATAAGCCATGGCGGAGACTGCGATCACGGCTTGTGCTCTCCAAGTTCGGGGAGCTCGCGGCGAGTGAGGCCAAGTTGCTGGTTCAGGTGGGGGACGACATGATGCTGCTGCGCGACCGGCTGGAGTGGCTTCAGGCCTTCATCCGCGACGCCGACCGGAAGCGCCGGAGTGGCACCGACGGGCTCACCCGCGTCTGGGTGCGCCAAACTCGCGATGTTGCCTTCCAAGTCGAGGACGCGCTCCATGAGTTCTTCCACGAGGTGCCTCCCCTGCTTGTCATCAGTTTTATCAATTTATTTATTTTTCTGTATGTTCCCCTGAAAGAAAAAAAATGTTTTTCTGGATGGATTTTTTTTCAAAAAATGTGTTTTTTTCTTCTAAGAATTTAACTTGTAACAAAAAAAATTGAGATGAAGAATTTGTAACAAGTTACAAGTGATTCTGTAGATTAGTAGCTAGTAGGATGCCCGTGCAGGCATATAAATGAATTCGAGTGAGTGAAATCTTGTCTTCACATGAGATGCACATCACTCTGATCTAGTATCTCTAACCATTAGATTTGACTTGATACGTCTCCCTGCTCCGCCATGGTCTACTCCATTCCGATCACCCACATACCAGCGCGCGAACTATTTCAGCTTTATGGCACGGAACAATTGCATCAGCTTTCAAGAATTGCTCGAGCAAGCAATGAGACCAATGGGCCGACCTCGGCAGAGTAGCCTCAGAAGTTAGAAGCAAGAAGACGCCAACCGGCCTCGGACGCCTCAAGCAAGCAAGCAGGCCAACCTACGGCAGCTCTATCGCGCCACGCTTCCCCACGCGCCCACCAGACCCAGCTCTAAGCCGCTCCGCCGCCGGAGTCGCCCGGATCTGGACTCCCGCCTGCTCCGGGGCGGGCCAGATCCGCCCTACCTACTCCAAGCAGCACCACGGGGTGCCATCCCTCGCTGCCGGCCGGAGATGAGGCCCGACCCCCGCCGTCTGCCGCCCGAGACACCGCCGCCGACGGACCACACCCACTGTAACAATCAGGTGTATCAACCTACTCCCTTCGTTTCTAAATACAAAAACTTTTAGAGATTGTATGAACGTAGACGTATTTTAGAGCGTAGATTCACTCATTTCGCTTCATATATTGTCTGTATTGGAATTTCTAAAAAACTTACTGTATATTTAGTAACAAAGGAGTAGAACTCGGCTAATAGACAGCAAAACAGGTAAGCTTTCTCCATCTTGAACATGCAGACAGCGAACATGAAGACTTTATCCATCAACAAGCATTTGTAGTTTTCTACGCAAGGTCTACAGACACTCATCTTGGACAAGTAGAAGATAGCCTCTGGCCCATGCCTTTAGAAGGGCAGCACCACCTAGGTGACGTAGATGGCAGCAGGAAGGGCCGCTGGCATGGCCCTCGTGCCATCCGTTGGTGGAGAATACCTGGCCATGGGCAGCCCGGCCCGGACGGCCCGACCCAACCCGATCTTGCCCGTGGGCCGGGCTTGGGCCTAGGTTTTGAGCCCGAAGGCCGGGCCGGGCCCTCTATATTTGCTATTTAACGAAGAGGTCCGGCCTGAGGCCCGACGGGCTTTTGCAGTGATGGGCCGGGCTTGGGCCAGATTTTTAGGTCCGACGCCCGGGTCTGGGTTTTTTGCTTCGGGCTTGGTTAGGCCCGGCCCGACCCGAAGCCCGGCCCGGCCCGAGGGATGACCAGGTATACTGGAGATGCAGCAGCCGGTCCAGGAGCCTCGCTGGTAACAGCAGGAAGCCGCCGGCACTGATGTGATGGTCGGCGGTGGTAGACGGCCTTCTAGCCCTTTAGCGCTTCTTTTGTGGATCGGTGGTTAGGAGTCTGTGGGGTCTGGCCTGTATCCCTAACATATGGTTCTCCTCTTATATACGTGAATAGTGCTAGGTGCACGTTCTCCTCTTATATACGTGAATAGCGCTAAGGAGCCAGGGACTGAAACCGAACTTTAGTTTTGGCGTGCCCCGATCAAAGCACAAAAGTGGGAAAAGACTCCCCCTATTCTCTCGGTCAATAACAACCTGAGATCAATTCTAACATTCTCCCCCTTGATCGTAAGATTAACATGATAAGCCCACTCTTAATAGAAATAATATACCAAGGTATGGTGTTGCAAAGACCAATGAAGTGTCGTCGAACCTTAATACTTATAGTACACCATTCTATCTTGAAATGGATAACATAATACTTTATGGGAGTTGGTTTCTATAACGGTCCTCATTTCCAGGATCAAAAGGCTTTCCTAACCCATGCCGGTAACATTATCATAAAAGGGTAAATGGTAAGCCTTAGTAAGCGGAACCGCAAAACCTTATAAATAAAATATCTTATGTTTGATCCTGCCCTTTATCTTTCACAACAGAGACATAATGTCGATGGCTTTGGCAACACCAATTGACTTGTTGTTACTCGCATAGAGAACTGCGTGTTCATAATCACAGTAAGTCGTTTAATAATATTGTCTACCACTTTCAGTTTCAGGAATAAAATTCTTTTGACACACAACCTGCTCGGTAGCCTATTAACATGCCACATATTTAGTTTGCATTATTAGTAATGCTATGATTGTCCTTTAGGAGCTTTTCCATGTTAAAGCTCCTTGTGTGATGGTGCAGATGTAACATAACGTGGAATTCTTAATATCCACATACCTCACCAAAACAACGTCTGACTAACCCACAATTATAGGTTATCAAACTCATTATATATGAGCATGTAATAATCATCGCCTTGCATATAGTGCAAAGGTAGACGGATTTTCAGTGGTACAGGTCTGGATTAAGCACAATTTTGCCAAGTATCCTGATCATAAATAAGAGGGCATGTTCATACTTAATACGTAAGGTGCTTCTGACAGCTGAAACATAAGGAACCGACATTATCTGATTAGTTTCAAATGGTTCCTTGGACGCTAAATGTCCAACTTTATCGCCCTTGACTTTAGAAGCAGGCGAGGCAAAGTACCAACGCATAATGTATTTCTTTCGTACTTTGTCCACGTATGTCACAGTAATAGGACTTTTACTCCTTTTGTACCTATGTCTCGATGAATCTCCATACAATTAATGCATGAGACAACACCAAGATTCTTTATGTAATTATTGGAAGATAGAAAACTCCTGGTTTAGCTAGTGAGATTTCATCTACATAAGGTAGTGAACTTACTCCCCCAGACTTTAGGTAACATTGTCTTATTGATTGTCTTAGTTCATAAGATATATTATTTATAGACAACATGCATTATGTTATTTTTCCTTTCATGAAAAAACCTTTTGGTTGAGCCACATAAACATTCTTAATTTAAGTCAACATAAAAGCATGTCATCATGATAACACAAAGATCTTAACAATTCCTTAGTCCAGACAAGAGGAAATATGCCATACGACAAATCTTCTCTCTTTATCATAAGCCTTTTGGTTAGAAGCATTTTTGACCTTTTGAGATTTTCTTAGTCCAAAAAACTCTATTGAGTTTCATACACCGTAAGAGCTCATAGCCTTCATCCTACATGGCAAGAAGCCACTAAGATGAAAGTTCACGCACATTATTTATCACTGGAAAAATGATGAGGTTCAACACTAGATGTTGCATTAGTGATTTCATAATCCTCAATCCACTTGATGCACGGGAACAAAGATCTCATGGATAATCAATTTCTCCTCAAGATTTGTGCTCCTAAGCTCCAAGGTCCAAGTTATTACTTTATTCTCACAGAGCATATATCATGCTCCAGAGTCTAATGTCGTAGGAAGCATAAATTGCAGTTCTAATCTGCATCACCGTAGGGCAGAAGACGAAAAATAACTTAATGAAGTGTGGCACATAATTACAAAGAACGTTGGTTAGAAATATAATCATAAGCCACATGTTACATTAATATCATACTCGACATTAGATTGGCAAACTTGCCACTTTAACATTAATGTGTGCTTCATATATTACTCATAAGGGGTAAGTACACAACCATGATAAAAGGAGTCAGAACATTAGTGTGATTTCATTCAACTTTCTAAATAAGACTTGTTGCATCTTAATCAGAAAATTAACATTAGTATGCTTTTCATACATTCTCCAAACAAGACTTCTCGTTGGTTCCATTTTAATTAGAGAATTAACACACATATTCTTTTTCTTAATATTATATGCTATGATCTTAGTAGGAGAAGTGAGCGTGATATCTCATATTTAACGAGACTTCAATCCCCCCCCCCCCCCCCTCAAAATGTGGTCTAAAAGAGCAAAACCACAATTTTGACGAGGTTTCATTATTACACTTCTCTTACATCTTTATTTGTAACATAGCACACAATCTTTACAAATGATTCATTTAGTGAAAGCATAACTTGCCTCGCCATGGGGCGAGACTAACATCACATAATTGGAGCTGACTTAATAATACATTCAAAACATACATAATAATGTCATCTATTGGAGAGAAATAAGTTTCTCCAATAACTAGGAGCATAAACAAACATCGTTATCAAGAGAAGAATTAAGCCATCTCCAAATGCTAATAGAATAAATCCAATAGTTTTGACTTTGGCGTCCTTCGCAACAGTAATGTGCATGATGACACATGCAACTTATGGGACAACTCCATATGTTTGCCTTAACATCCTTCAAAATTAATGGCACAAACGTTGGAGATTCCTTACACAAGACAATGATCTCTACTCTCCATGTGGGAAAGTTAATTACATAATGTTCGTCTATGCCAAAACAAAGTTTGACATCATTATTATTGTTCATTGCTGGAAGAGAGGAGGCAACATTATGAATGTCATAACAACACATCAAGCATGAATTAACCATGCATTGAGATGTATTAAAGACATACTTAATTGTTATTCCAATCCGTATCACCGCTGGGCAGATAACGAAAAAGGAACCTTATTTATTCATGAATGACACGTGAAAAACAATCAATGTTGGTCAGAATATCATCATATGCCATTATACCATTTACTCATTAAATCTCTAATCAGAACTTCTCGTTGGTTCCATTTTGATTAGAGAGACATAAAATCACATAATAACCAACAAGAACATCGACTAAATTAATAGTCAACATAAACAATAAGTAACATATAATCTAATGAAGTGTCATCACACACAACAATACATTTTGACTCCAAAGTTGATAATGATAATAATACTAAACATAAATGTCAAATTATCGTTAAAAAATTCTCAATGACATAATGAAAATGCCTTTAGAATTAATATCAATAATATAGATGACACTGCCATGGAGTAAACATTAAAATTGGCATTCAGAGTCAGCATATCATAACATTTTTCAAATAATAAATTTTGGACATCAGTGAGTTGTCAAACCAATGACAACATGTACTTTGGGAAACAAATTCCCTAAACAAAATTCCTTTGCTTAGGGAATTGATCATAACTCCAAAAACAAGATTTTGAGTCTTTATGAATATTTTAACGGTGCATATCGTAAAAGATGGTATGAAATGCACCAACCAAAACTTTAGTGCAAAAAATATTTGGAGGATAATCATAATATAATTTAGAAATGCACTGAATAAAAAAGGAAAATGCACAGATCTTCAATTTTAGCCCATAATACCCACGGCTGCCCGTTCAAACTTCGTCCCAGCAGAGAAAATCATTATAAAATAATCTTTTCTGCTGGCTAAAATAACTTGGGCCGTAGCCTACTGATACATTTGGCCTGTTAAGCGTCCGCAGCCGCCCTGAGCTCTGCATCGATCTCAACCGTCCGATCAAAAGACGGGCCAGATCAACCCTAGGAGGCAGGGGCAAAGCCAGGATAAAATGTCGCCGGGGTCAACACGAATAAGTAGCACTAATGTATCCCTTAAAAACAAAGTATATAACAATAATATGCGGCTAAAAGATGCGTACCTTGTATTAAGTAACATGTATATAACATTTTTAGTAACCTTGATTTAATAAAAGAAATCATAGTTGTCAATGTATAATAACAAAATAAGCTTCGATAACAAAATTAGTTACCTCTTTTATTGAGCTTTACGATCTTTCATCTTCAAAAGGTAATCTATCCCATCCTAGACGTTAAGCAATTACCAACCCAGACCTTTAAGCAATATAAGAAAAAATCAAGATTTAAAACAAACCCTAAGATAATATAAGAATATGAACTTTAGACAGCAGGAGAATAGCAATTATATGAAGAAAACAACTTTAGTGCCACTTACGTATGGAATCTCTAGAATGAATCTTAAATTTTTATACATGAGAGGAGCAGAGAGACTGGAGATTGGGAGCGGCCAGCCGGCGGCGGTTCAGCGAACAAAGAAAAAGGAAGAAGGGCGACACGGAGACGAGGGCATGAAGCCGTGAATAGGGGCGATTCTGTTCCTAGGGATCGATCAGAATTTGTTTTCTTTTTTGAGGCGTTGGGATCGATCGATCCTTTTCCTCCTGGATCGATGGGCGAGTGCTGTTTGGGCCATGCGTGCTGTGAGGCTACTGGGCCTTTTATGACTGGGGTCATTTTCTTTTCCCTGTGCCATTTTTCTTCATGGCCTATATGTGTTTAAGAGACTTTGGGCCAAGGTTATCGGGGTCAATTGACCCCGGCCCAACACTGTAGCTTCGTCCCTGCTAGGAGGAACAAAATGGCGCTGGGTCAAACCCTAGCGTCATTTTCCCTCGTCTCCCCCGATTTTTCTGCTCCCGCAGAAGAGGCGACACCGGCGGCTATGGCGGTGCGGCAGCCCCGTTCGTCGGAGCAGCGTGCCTGGCTCAAGGCCGCGCGCTCCTCCACCGAACGGCGCTAGCCGTGTCGACCTCATGGCGCGCAGGGAGCCAGTCCGTGCCGGCGACGCATACGAGGCGCTCGACGGCGAGGCGGGGAGGCGACCGCCGGCGCCTGATATTTGGGAGTCGACGACGACGTGTGCGGCATATGGGCCACACATCGTTCGCGTCCATAAGGGCGGCGCCGCCGGCCATTTCTTTCCGCGCGTCGTCCCGTGAGACACCGGCGTCGGGATCCCGAAGGAGAGCACCGACACGGCGTCATTAGGTGAAGGCCAATCCATTTCTTCGCTCAATTTCAACTTTCGCGGCCTGGTTTGGGGAATTTTTCTAAGGTTTGGGTTTCGGTTGATTGGGAATTTTGGGAATTTCATTAGTTTGCCCAATCACCTCCTGATTTCTTAGCCGAGATCCAGTTGAGCCGCAATTAGAGTTAATTGCAACTAACAGATAGAATTGATCACTAAACTTGATTAATCAGCATTAACAGAAAACAATGGGCTTAAACATGGTTAGCCGAACAATATATAATCTTGAGGCTTAAACATTAACCGAAAGTAATGAAGTCCAAGACTAACTAGACATAACAGAAAGCGATTAGTGCTAAAGGGTGATCATTAGGATTGCGGCATAGACAAGTAAACATGCCTCATTAGGTGCTTAACAGCATTAGATCTTAATTACACCCAATTAGCAATAACCCAAAAACAGTTGGACGTCATGATAGTAATTACATTAAGCAGAAGCCAAGTTAGGGTTCTAACCGAGATTAACCTTGCTCTAGATACCAATGTTATAAATAATTCCTTAGGATTAACTTAACACATGATCTTAATCTCGTGATTAGAACACCTCTTATGCGGAATAGTAGTGACTAACCGTGATTGGCAGGGACCAGTAGAAGATAGCCCATGGCTGCACCTTGGGGTCTCCGGCAGTGAAGACATGGCCCGGGGAAGAAGGGCAGCACCACCTTGGTGACGTAGATAGCAGCAGGGAGCGCCGCTGGCATGCCCCTCGTGCCATCTGTTGGTGGAGATGCAGCAGCTGGTCCAGGAGCCTCGCTGGTGGCTGCAGGAAGCCGTGGCCGGCGGTGGTAGACGGCCTTCTAGCCCTTTAGCGCTTCTTTTGTGGATCGGTGGTTAGGAGTCTGTGGGGTCTAGCCCGTATCCCTAACCTATGCAAAGGTGCACGTTCTCCTCTTATATACGTGAATAGCGCTAAGGAGCCAGGGACCGAAACCGAACGTTAGTTTTGGCGTGCCCCCGATCAAAGCACAAAAGTGGGAAAAGACTCCCCCTATTCTCTCGGTCAATAACAACCTGAGATCAATTCTAACATTCAACACACAAAAGTTTAATGGACTCCCATAACTGCAAGGAGTCTCCCCACGTAGTTCTTCTAAATTGTATGCTATCTAGCCATGCATCATTTAATGCATCAACAAACGGGGTATTTTACTGAAACATATACCATATAGCCTAGGATAAGCTTGTATGAGAGGTCTATCCCCTGTCCACCAATCTTCCCAGAAGCGAGTATTCATCCCATTGCCAACAATGCTGCGGCATAGGGGGGGAAATAATTTCTTAACATCCATTAAATTCTCCAGAACTAGGATTCCCCATTTCGTGTTTCCACCCTAGTAACACATTGGTTTTCGATATATTTAGTCCTCAAAACAGATTGACAGATGCCATTAGAGTTTTCATAGCCATTTAGCTAAAAGTGCTTTACTCAAAAGATAGGTTCAAAATTCCTAAACCACCCCGATTCTTAGGTTAAAATACCTCAGACCATCTAACTATGAGTCTAGATATGAGGAAATCCATTCTTTGTCTATTACCAACAAGAAGTCTATACAAGGACATCATATGTAAAGGTATATTAGAAAGACAAGATCGTATAAGAATCAATCTGCCCCTATAGACAACGTTTTTCCTTGCCAACACTTAACACACAAAAAAATCAACTTCATGCCCTACTGATTTCCCTGATTTGTTTGAAATTCTAGCTTCATGTACATGGATGCCAAGATATTTCGTTGGAAGTTAGAAAATAGTTCTATATTCTGAAGCTTTTCCCTTAGCATCTCCTAACAGAAATAATTCATTTTAATGGAAATATATCTTGAGTCCTGGCATTTGTTAAAGGATCACACAAAATAAACTTCAAGTTATGGGCACTACTAAAATTATCCTTCAATAGAGAGATAGCGTTTTTGTCATAGCTTTTTCAGCGTCCACCTTGGAGGCTTGGACATCATAGCATTCTCTTTTTGGGGTGTATAGAATTGAGGGTTTCATGTAAAATTAAAACCTCTTCCATAATATATCTCCCTCTAACAAAGGTTATTTGTATGGGAGAGATGACTTTAGCAGCTACAACATCAGTTTGTTCGTTACCGGATCTTGAAACTCACATTGAGCAGACATATTGGTCTAAACTTCTAAATCTGTTTAGCATCTATAAGGGACCAAAGTGACCTAGCCATGATTCAATCTTGGTCTAAAACTTTGAAAATAGAACCCTCATCCTGGTATTCTTGGTCATTTTGAACCCTATCACTATCTAGTAATAAGAACAATTTCGACCATGCTTACAACTTCACATGTTCATGTTTTCAGACAAATTTCCCTGGTTCTACTATTAAAATAAAAAGAATGAAAATAAAGACATGATGTTGCCTATTACTTTTTTTAATAGCATATAATACCACAATTTTGATCTGCATATAGTTTGCGTCCAAGATGTAGCTCGATCAAGTTGGTTCCAGCGTTGTTATAATTTTTGTTATCTTACCCATGAATTTTTTGTTGAATAACAGGTTGATCTAGAAAGCCAGGGTTATCAAGGCTTGATAAAATGGTGCAAATACTTGACGGGCTTCTGGACCCAAATCATCGTCCGGCATGGATTGTCTAGTCGACTCAAAAGAATTAAGAGCAGGCTGGAGCAAATTTCGGAGAACCAAAAGGAATACAAGATCGAGCATACATCATTAGCGGCGTTGACATCTTCCACGACAGCCATTGCGGCATGGTACATGACTCTCTTCTCAACCTCTTCCAGTCACACCCTCTGATTCTCAAGATAATTACATTTTAAACACATTTTTAGGGAGTTTTTAATTCTATAATAATATACTCTGCAACACGTTTGAGGTGTCATTATGTTTAGAAAAATAAACGAAGAAATAAATTGTACCTTAAGCAAGTGGAGCCCTTTTTCTTTATGGAACACAATTGTAGCGATGCACTCCTTTTACAGTATGCCTTTTTTTTGCGGGAATACAGTATGCCTTCTTAAGTCAACTTTTGGCATTAATTAATACTGTCAGTGAACAGGCGGGATGATCGTGCAAGCGCCATAGGGCTTGACGAACATGTGAAGACTATTGAGGGAATGCTGTTTCGTGAGGATCATCCAGAGCCAATGTTCATCTCCATATTTGGAGAGAGTGGTGTCGGAAAGAGCACACTCATATCTGTTCTTGGCGACAAAATTCATGAAAACTTTGACCTTATATTCGGGTACCCCGTCGTACCAGATTCAAGCATGGAAGATCTTCTCCGGGAAATCTACCGGAGAATAGCTGAACATTGCACAGAAGAAGAAAAAGCAAACTGTGGTGAGTCAAGGGAAGCCATTCATACCCCTGGCAAGATCCGTCGCTTACTGGCGAATAAGAAGTACCTGATGATTCTTAGTGGGATATCCTCAAAAACCATGCTCAACTGTGTGAGAGCGAGCCTTCCAGTTGGCAATACTGGTAGCAGTGTGGTACTCGTATTGGATAGTGAGTACGAAGAAGTAGCATGGCATGCTAATAGCATGAACAAAGACGGCGTCAACAAAATCCACCTGTTGAGCCGTCTAGATGAAAAACAGAGCGGACAGTTATTCCGTTCGAGGGCCTTCAGGAAACAAGAATACAGTGAAAGTGAACACATGGGCATATACGACAGGATCATGTCTCACTGGAGGTCCTTGAGGAAAGAACAGTCCAACGAAGAGGGAAACACGAGGATGTATGACAAGATCGTCTACGATATAACAGGGGGTTACCCTCTGGCTATAGTGGTTCTCGCTGGACTGCTCCGATTCAAAGAGAAGCCAGGGCAGTGGGAAGCAGTGCTGCAACAGCTTAGGCCTGGACCAGGAACGGAGGAGAAACAGGACAGCAGAGGCAACCAGATAACTGAAGATGTACAGGGGAAGTGTATCGAGTGGCAGACGAGCCCTGCAACACAAGCTAACACGTCCACAACAACGACGATTGAGAGGGTCTTCTGGGCAAGCTTTGAAGACCTTCCCAACGACCTTAAGTCATGCTTCCTCTACTTTGCGGCTTTCCCCAGGAACATTGTTCAGTACGCCAATCAGATGGTGCAGATGTGGATGGCGGAGGGTTTCATCAAGCCACAGAAGGGCAAGAGTATGGAGGAGCTGGGTCACGACTACCTCAAGGAAATGGTCTTGAGATGCCTTGTTCAAATTGAAGATACGAATGCCGCCGGTGGCATAGAGGGGGTCAGGGTTCAGAGGAACCTCCACGGGTTCCTGCATTCAGAGGCTCGCGAGGCTGGCTTCGTCGAGGTCCATGACATGCATGATGCCTTTGTTCCATCGTCGGTGCGCCGCCTCTCTTTCATGAGCTTTGGTGGTAGGTATACCACGCTCACCAACAAATTCCCTAAGCTGCATTCCTTCATATGTCAGGTCGAGGAGGAAGATCAGCAGAGCGATGACAGCCAAGGTGTGAACATGAAGCATCGTTGGCATGACATCAGGTTTCTGCGCAGGTCCAAGTTCATGCGCCTGATCTCCTTCAAGGGACTGAGACTTAACAAGTTGCCTGATGACATTGGCTGCATGGTCCACCTGCGGTACCTGCGTGTTGACAGCAAAGACCTTAAGGATCTCCCGTCCAGCATGAAGAGGCTGACCAATCTGCAGACACTGGACATACGGGGCACTCAGGTGGAGGAGATTCGCATTTCCTTGTGGACGATGAAGACGCTGCGGCATGTGCTCGCAGACAACCTCAAGCTTCCACCCGTCCAGGTCTTTCCCATCAGAAAAGAACTGGATGAGCTGCAGACAGTGCACGGTGTGAAGCCCCAAGGGGAATGGGACCAGCTGAACTGCCCGCTGCTCAAGATGGCAAAGCTCCGGTCGCTGGAGCTGCAAGGCTTGGAGGATGCTAAGCACGGGGCCGCACTGAAAGCTGCTCTCGGGAGGATGCATCTCCTTCGCCACTTGAAGCTGAAAGGCGACAAGATCCATCCGTGTGTGTTCACCGAACAGGGCCTTCAGTATCTTCAGACGGTGGAGCTGGAGGGCCCGGTGCAATGGCCGCCTGCCGACGCGTTTAATGAGCTTCGCATCCCCCGACCAAACCTTGTTCAGCTCAGCCTGACGGATACGAATGATGCGCCGCAAGACATCCAAGAGGAACTGAGAAAGGCAGGCTTTAACCGCTCGACATCCAGGCTCAGGACAGTTTATCGGCTTCCGTACCAATAAGGAGAAAAGACTTGTGGCAAAACCTGGAGCACCAGGGGTGAAACAAGCGGAAGAACAGGCTGCCATGTTCGTGGTATGGTTCTTATATCTCCAGTTAAATGGTTTTAATTCCTGATACAGAATGATTGCATTGTGTTGTAATGACCTGTTTGATTGGGATCTCTGGTTGTTCATGTTCTGTTCGTTGCTGCTGTAATCGTGAACTATCAACAGAAATAAGAGCAAAATCAACATTCACTCAAATTCTCGAGTATCTCCATCTCAATATTCCATACTAGCATGCCATTTTTACAGCGTCCAGCTATTGTCAGGCTGCTAGCCTGCTATGAAACATTTGAAAAAATTAGAACTATTCACAAAGTCTGTTTCGTATCTGCTAGATTATGAGTATTCAGAAGTCTTATGAAAATCTCCAGCCATTTTAACAGCAACCAGCTATTTTTGCATTACTCATACTCGTTGTTTTTGTAATAATAACTAGTAAGATGCCCGTGCTACGCTACGGGATTACAAAGATCAGGTGAAACATTGGTTTCCTAAATTGTATTGAAGAGGTAGTTCATTGGTACGGAACAATATCGAATACCCATGCATTGCGACGGGATAATAAACAATATACAGATGCACTGTTTAAACAATTGTTCTAATTCAAAAACATGTGTTGGAAAATACGGCATGTGGTTTCATTCATATAGCACCAAATATCGATTCTCTCCTACCTCTTTTCTCACCGGCAATCTGTGAGTCTCCATAGCAACTCTCTCCTCGCAAGAAGATAAAGCATCATCTTTGTCCCCAGCCCTCCTTTCCCTCCACTTCCATTCTAGTGTAGTAGTTTTATACATTGCTATGCTATATGGAACAACATCTACATAAATATCGTCTGACAAATTATTTAGTTAGAAGGGGTGATGTTTCTAGATTGTAGTTGATTATGAAATAGTTAGTGACAAACTCGACCTCTCTCCCTCCTCCCTCGCCTTCTCACGTTCAGTGTCTTCTCCTCTAACCGCCCCCTCTCTCATGTCTCCATCCTAAGTTAGTGCCCGTGCATTGCTACATAATATGGATTAAGATAAATCACATGTCACTGAGAAAACAATTATTACTCTCCATCTTTCCTTCTCATGTGCTCCCACCAAGCACTCGAACATTGTAATTGTGTAAGTTTTCATGAAGAAACAAAACATTTTGTGACCTGGACGGAAAAAATTGGAGCTCTTAAAAGACTTCCATGGGCATCGATTTTTTTTAGCCCAAATCACCACATATGCCATTTCTTCGCAAAACAAATGTATGTTGTTAGAAGACACACATATGTTTGTTGTAAAAAGTTCAGATTTTTCTATTATTTATTATTTTATTTTACTATTTGTCCGAGAGCTGCTCTGGTGCTCCATTTTCAATATTCGACTTTATGTTGCTGAATCTTAAGAAAAACAAAGAAGTTGAGCTAAACTTTGCATGACGGTTGTAACCCAAAGCTAAGAGTCAAATAATTGATGTATTGTTTTTCATGTGAGAAGGCAAGTTTTGATTAGATTTCATGAGGCGCCTCAAAATTATCCCTCAGCTTCTCACGAGGAGCATCTGATGTGGCCACGACCAAACAATAATTTGTCATACAGAGGGGCCAAGATGCAGGTCAGGCAAAATGAGCGCCAAAAAAAGGAAGAACTTGGATTCACATGGGCTATAAAGCATCGGGTCTGTGTGCGTACTTGATCACCTTTTGTGCTATAAAGCATCGGGACCTTTCTCTTTTTTGCACAAATAGAAAAAACGAAATTTGTTTCGGATACGAAAATTTCAAGAACTGAGAACTCAACATGTGGTAATATTTGATATGGACAGGTGACCATATAATGCACCAAAATCTGATTTGGCCACGTCGTCTCCGGCTCCACTTCGACTCTTCGGTCTCGCCTGTAACCATGATGGGCCAGCACACAACGTTGTGCGTTTTGTCGACTATGAGTGTCATATAGGATTTTACTCGCCACAGAACTAAACTAATTAAGATAACATGAGATATAACTTGTTCAAAATATTTCCAAAAATTATGCAGGTTCATGTAGGTATATGAGTCCAACGTCAGAATATTGTCTTAGAGAAAAAATACACAGTTTCCAATGAGTTTCTAATCATACAGACCTTCCACAATATCAAAATTTACTTTCATAGGTTAAAAACTGATATATGAACTCATAGGAGTTTGGGGTAACACATAATGAGATGGAAGGCACATGGTGAAGTCATGAAAAAACTATCTACAAGCAATATTGCACTCATTATCGGGCATCTCTCTCTCGGACCACATATGAGAAGGATATTACTAATGCTGCATATCTTTTTCCAATTAGCATTTGCATGTAGAAATCTTCTGCTAGTGGATGCGATGAAGGCAATAGTGCATGCCCTTCTTGCTCCATTAATCTCATACAACTACACAAGTGTATATATGCTTTTTGAAAAAATGATTACTCAGAATGCATTCAATAAACAACAATATACAGTGAACTGGGAAGTTAACTTACTTGATACAACAAAGTGGAAAAGCTTATCTTTCTGGCTTGAGCGAACGGCTTGATAACTTCTCCACTTAAGAAGACATTTAGTAATGCTTGATCATGCTGCTCCATTTTCCTTGCACAAAAGCATGCAAGTACAAAATTCTAACACAGATCGCAATGAAAAATAATCTGAATACTGAATAGAAAATCTGGTAACAACCCGAGGGGGTGGATCTCAATAATTTGACCAAGATAAATCCGCAATTCACGAGGTACTTTGCAGATCCAGAACCAATTTGTGTCTAAACATGTTTAGAAGAGGCCATGGTTCCAATCACATAATTGCATGGATCACACATCTTTGTATAAAAAATTGAGCAACTTCTTTGGGTCTAACAGGAGAAGCACAGAAGTTACGGAAGGATAAGCGTGGTTGGGAACAAACAGAGTGGCTCGAGGTAGTTGTCATCCGCACTACTGGGAATGAGTAGCTCGCCACCAGCACAAATCCTCTCGCCTGCAATCAGTGGCGGAGCGTGGCAAGCAACGAAGGGGGGGTCAATCTAAAAAAAAAGGCAAAATATGTATGACTAGGAGGAGTGTGAGCTGATGGTTGTTCAAGTTCAACACTTTCTACCAAGTATACATGCCCACAACCACAAATAGAAGTAGAGGAGTATAGAGTTGGACTTTATTTTCAACCGGAAGCATAGCTGCTAACTCACGCATGCAAGAACGACTACTAAGTTATTTTCAGCCGCAATTCAAGAAACCCAAGGCTGTAAAGGAGTATTGAAGAAGAGCATGCAAAAGGGGTACTTCGGAGTAATGGGTGTTGGACCAAAGCATTGACACAGCCGGCCCGCCCGCAGCGACGTGTGTTGTTGATCAAGGCATCGACACGGCCGACCGGCCAGCAACGACGTTGAATTCGACGGCCACCGCCTGGCGGCCAAAGGGACATCCGCAGACGCGTTGATCTCATTGCATAAGGAGCGGACATGGTCGGTGCGGCGCACGGCCACGACGAACCGGCAACCAGCACGCGCCAGGTCGACGACTCGAGGCAGAACTCACTGCCAACGCTAGAGGAGGCTCCTGTCCTGACCCTGCAGCCTGCTGCACGGCACTGCTGCAGCCATCTCCGGCCATGGCTACACCATCGATCGCTGATTTGCTACTTGGACTCTTGGTTTTGTCAGGCCAACAGACACACTCACAGCCATGGCCAGTGCAAATCTCCCTCCAAGACTAATCGTTTCCTCTTTGCTTTACTAGAATGATTAGTAGTAAAAAAATATTCTGCACATTTGGAAGGGGGGGTCGCAGCCCCCTTTGGCCTCCATGAGGCTCCGCCAGTGCCTGCAATGTCCAGGCCTACTCATGGTGCTCCTGTTGCCAGCCTCCATGGGCATCACGGAAGTAACAGCCTCACATTGGAGATTGAGAAGAGAACCTGAGTCAGGCACAACAGGGAATCAACCCAAACAGCCACAAGAGAACAACGAAGTAACTTGTAGAAAACAAACTTGGACATGGCAACAACCGCCGCTATCGTATTCGTCTCTGTCTCCGACGGCCTGCACAGCAGATCTAGAAGGAGAGAAACCCGGCAAGCTTGAAGCCAAAATCCGATCTATTTGAGACCCTAATTACAGCAAGAGATACACAAGGGGAGGGATCCTCGCACACCTCTACTCCGGTGGTCGCTGGGGAAGAGAGAGGAGGGGTTGACCGCAAGAAATTTGGGTGAGGGTTCTCGAAGGCTCGATACCTTTCCTGAAAGATTCAGAAGGAGAACGAAGAACCTTCAGACTGTTGGGGTTGTGTTTCGGGGTACTTGGGACACCCATTCTCAATCTCGGCCTTACATTCCAGATCGAACGGCACAGATGACGCAAAGGCAGGCACACCACCATCACCAACTCGCTTTTTTACAGGAGTAGAGATGTTTTTTTTTTTGAAACGAGGCAAAAGACTTGCCATTTTCATTGATTAAGAAGAAGAGAATTGTCCGGTTAATTAACGGAAACCCGGGCGAAAACCGTTACAACATGCCTACAGAGAAGGCATCCGGCCGACCTGGCACCCACAAGACCCACACACACACTGCCGAGGAAAGGACACCGTCGAGGTTGCCTGCAATGTCATCGTCATCACCTCTCCCTGAGTAGAGATGTTAGTCATGCCTTGGCTAATTTTGGTAGGTTGCAACGCTGAACTATGGTTGAGATAAGTTCATATTACAACTCCGAACTACCACCAAAGTCTAAGTTTCAGCCCTGAACTCTAAAACCGTCTAAAAAACAACCCCGAACTTTGAAAACCGGCCAGGAATCAACCCTCCTCATCCCCAAACCTGGTTTTGACCTTGTTGACTGGGTTTGACCCATTGACTAACTAGTCAGCAATCCCAGTCAGCTTAGCCAGTCACTTACATATGTGACCCATAAAGAATAAAAAAAATGTCTCCTCACTCAAACCAGCCCTGGGCAGGGAGAGCAGCAGTGGAGACCGACGGACGGTGGTGGAGCTCCGGCGATGTGGCAACCCAAGAAACCCCTGAACCTGCAGCCAGCCCCTACCTTCATGGACGTCGAAGACCGACGAAAAGGAGGCGCCCCACAGCCCCGAGGGGACAATGCAACAGGCCCGCGACGCTGCCGCCGACGACGAGGTGGCTGGGCGACGGACGGCGGTAGATGGCGGAGCGGCTCGGTCAGCGAGGTGCAGGGCTGGCCATGGCGGCTGCGTATGACGAGGGCGGCCGTTGATGGTTGCTGCAAGTAGGCAGCCTTGTCTCGGGCGGCGCAAGTGGGCAGGCAAGCCTCGGGAGGTGGCCAGCGCATGGCGGAGGCGCTGTGAGGCAGCAGAGACGGAGGGGCGAGGTGGTCATGTGGTGAAGTGGTGGGGATGGTCCGGCGGCTTGCCATGGGCGCGAAGGGGCCGGCCGAGGCGGGCGCGTGTGCCTGGGCGCTCGGGAGAGGAGGGAGACGAGAAGAGGAGGGGGGAGAGTTTTAGAGTTCAAGGTTGTATCTTAGACTTGATGGTAGTTCAAGGTTATAATATGGACTTCTCTCACCATGGTTTGGCTAGGCTCTGGACCAAATGAGGTCTTGGAACTTGTACGACGAGATTGTAACTTGTGATTCTGAGTAATGCAAGAGTTTATTCACACACACACAAAAAAAAAAATCTCCAGTGGCACCAACTACAGGTAATACATTCTGACAATTTCGATAGAAGTTTCGACATGGACAAAGCATAATTAACCCAGCACCCACTTCAGGATACCATCACCCCCATTCTTTCTGCATAATCCTACCCTTACAGTTTGGAGTTGTCAAAGTACCCAGTGGCATAAACTACAAGCACGATGCCCGCCGCCGACTAACAACGACCAAAATTTGCAGCAAGTCCAGTCCGCCTTGCTGCTCAGTTGGGCTTTTCCTCCTGGCACTTGGAGCAGGTACATGTGAATCCGTAGTCCGCGAGCTCCGCCTGCCGCTCCTCGTACGGAAGTTCTTCATCGATGTAGGAGATGGTGATCTGCAGCGGTGCAACAGAACGTCAGCAGGTGGCACAACAGTTTGGCCAGAGATATGATTTTTCTCTCGTTGAATGATTAGCACTAGGACTATAAATGACATTACCTCTTCGCCCTTGCTGATAGGCCCCAGAGCGATTATCACGGCGTGACCGTCATTATCCTGCGGCCGTAGTTCAACAGCTACTTATCAGCATTGCTGACTGGCAGTTTTGTAGGAAAATGGGTGAATCAGCTGAAGGGTAAAATATACATCACCTCATCCCTTTTAAATGCTTTAGCATTTGGACAGCATGAGTGATTCATACAGCTTTGAAGGGGAAAGAACGCCGTCCCTGACGGCAAAAAATTCGCAAGGAAACCACTTTTTCTTAGTGTTGGACAGATAGAAAAAGGCACATAGCAGTACTCTGAAAGGAGCAACTTGAGAGGAAGAAGTTGCACATACCATCACAAGGAACTGCATAGTCATCATCTAAAGCATCTAGAAATGGCGCTGTCAGCCTTTTCAGCTTCCTCCTGGGGTACATTGCATTTCAGGTTAAGAAACCCATGTAAGAGCAAGAGTAACATCTTACATGAAAGAATTAAGGCAACCATCAAACAAACCTTCTTATCATCTGGAAGATCATCAATGTGTATGAAATAGTCTTCAACAGGCGATGCAACGACCAAATCACTGGAATGAAAAAGGTGGAAGTATGACTGGAGGAGCAACTATTTAGGTCAAATGTGGCACTGTCATTTGCTTCAGGCAGGGATAGAAACGATGACAGAGTATATACATTCATCAAAATGAAATAGGGAAAATATATTACTTACAGATTGTTCAGCTCAAACATGCCAATTATATGGCCATACACCTCAAGGGAAAACACTAGAGCAAGTTAAGGTAATTCGAATGACAACGATAACTACTCATGGTATGAAAGTTTGAAACAAGTCTTGTGACTGCCAAAAAGGATACATGGTGCACACTCAGCATCGAAGATCGCATCCTTGAGAAGCTCTAGTGACTGCAAAATACAGAAGCCATGATCAGCCTATCAGTGGCTGAAATAAGATCTATAGGGACTAAAACAGAGCATCTTTCAATTAAATTTGTCCACTTATTGCGAGTCATCAATGTACAGTTTGTCAAGTAATATGTCGACATAGTTACCGTAAATGCTAGATCCCTTAGTTCCTGCCTAAATGAATCTTCATCGGAAGCATCAACATCCTCAGGCAAAGCAACATAATCCCACCATCTGCAATCACAAGATATTTTGCACAAATCACGGTAGTTATAAAGTAGCATTAATTCGGTAGTTCTATGGAGCTCAAAACATATATACCAGTGTACCCAAAACAAGGAAGAAGAAATGAGACATCTAACCATAGGTATCCCAGTGTAACCCAAAACGAAGGAGAAAAAAATGACACATCCGGCCATAGGTATCTTATCTTATTGATTGTTACACTGTTACCATCAAATTATTGCCAACACCGTGAGAAAAGAACCTTCAAAAGTCATGCTTAACACTAGTTGCATAATTAGAGAAAACTGCTAATTAGTCCCACTAAGAACAACTGGTCATCCCGTAAAAAAACAAGTGGTCATCAGAAGAGAAGTAATTACTTTGAAGTCATGCCCTTACCTCTTTTTGAAGCCCATGGAAAGTGGTTTCCAGGCTTCCATAAGCAAAGAAAAGTTTGATTCAGCTGATTTGTTTTGGAAGTCGTTCTGTCTTTTGAGTTTCTTGTACCTCAACATGGTGAAAGTGATAGCCTGGCATATAAAAAGTATGAACTCATATGCATGAGAATCAGGAAACCTTAGATGAGTTGCAGTTGGTACATAAGGGAGTGCATTTATTTTTTTGTTTGTTCGATCTGGTACAATTGATGTAGCTAGTCACTGTCTTGTGAAATAAGGTTCTAAATATCAGAAAATTGCAGTTTGAATATTTTTTTAGGCAAACACTAATGGCATTTATATCAACTCAAATTTGACGTCAACAGGTTTGCAATAGATGCTGGTCTTCCAATGCATAACAAAAATAGCTCCCCAAGAATGTTAGAAACTGAGAAAGTAACATGGTCGTTTATGTCAAATTTTGGTGCTTAATTTGACAACCAAGAACTAAAATGAACATTTATGTCACTAAAATAAGAAAATAAAAGTTTACAAAACATATTAAAGATTTTCTATTACATACCTTGGCGGCAACCAAGAAAATATCATTGGTTTCTGAAAATAAAGAGTGGGTATTATCAGATAACAGCTTCAGGACCTCAATCACAACCATCATTGATCATGACTGAATTGATATAGCATAGATGCAATGATGAACATACCACTATGATGATTCAGATTCAAGGGGTACTGCAGGCTTACCATTAGCATGCTCTACAAATTTGTGAAGAGCAGATCTTCGGGGTGGTTCAGTGTTGGGGCCAGCACAGAGCAAAGAATGGTAGGATTCCCAGTCAGAATCTGCACATGATTGGCTACACAGAAATGAACAAGTTAACGTTTTCTCAAACATCCAAAAACAATAACGATTTAAATGCTTTCTTGTAATAACAAGTTACTCAATGAACAATGAAAACAGAGTTATATGGTCTATAGATTCAAGTTATACATGATGCAATCCGGTTCAAATTTTAACATGATCGACAGTTAGAAAATATGATGAAAAATTGGATACCAAACACTTAATAGTCAAAAGATGTATGCCTCAAAAAAGAAAGGTGAAATTGCACAGCTATTATGAACTCAAACCTGCAGTAGCGTTCTTCCTCGCATCCTTGACAAGCAATAATTTCTGGTAAAGCGAAGTGGTCTGAGAAAGGCAGTGACACATCACCAGTTATAAGTGATTCTATGACCTCTTGTGGCAAAGTACTACTCTTTTCCTTTGTTACACCAGAAGAGCAAGTGCTTGATCCCACATCACTTCCATGACAGTGCCTCTCACTGCTGCAGCCAATGCTTGAAGCAATGCTTTGAAAATACAGTCTATGTCCAATCTGGAACTCTACAGAACCAATGAAGCGGAAGCAATAACTACACACGACGCAGTCAATCTGCAACAGAACACATAAAACGGATGTAATACTTCCAGGGAGGAACAGTTCGCATAAAAATGAACAAAGAGTGTCACTGGATCAATCTCAATAGCAAGCGCACCTTGTTAAGACTGTGTTGTGCACCAACCAATATTTGATCCTTCAGAATAAGGTCTCCTTCAGCAAAATCCTTGTTTGCACAAACACCTGCAAGAACCCGTCGGTTAATACATCTTAGCAGTATACAAGCATCATGTTTGCAGGATTGCTAGCCCGTAGGCCACACGGTAAGTATTTATTCAGCAGCGGTACCTTTCCCATGATCGCCTTTGTAGTTGACTCTTATGCCGTCATGTTTCTTAGACTGTATGAGCTCCTCATAGTATTCCTGAAAAATGAAAACATAGTTATGTTGTCGAATGTGAGCCACAAACCATCAGCAATACTTCATTTAAATGACACGGGGGGAGCAGAAAAAGAAACATAAAATCCACACCCATAAAAGCTTAGCATAAGATTTACTTCTGCAACTTTGTTGGCCTCAACGACTAACCCACCAGCTTGTAAGTTGTAACTGCCACATGACAAGGAGCACCTAAGATTATTTCGATTCCATCGTAATATTAACATCACACTGAACTGAATTGATTACACACACTAACAACTACTGGAATGCTAAAAAAACAGGCACCTTGTATCTTAAATTTGCACCTCGGTGAACAAAATACTTAAATCAAGGGGCTAATCTTGCAAGCTAATCAAGAACCACACATTTGGACTCTTGTGTTCCTCTGAAACATTAAGATACTCCTATATTAGTAAGACTGAACAAAACCGCGAATCAGAAATTTAAGATCAATCCATCCTGTCATAATCTTAACATCGGCATGAACTGAATCCATTACACACAGTAATTACTGGAATGCTCAAAAAAGAGGCACCTTGGATCTTATATTGGCACCTCAGTGAAAAATATATTTAAATCAGAGGGTTAATGTTGCAAACTAATCGAGAACCACACATTTCGACTCTCATGTCTCTACGAAAAATTACGATCCTCCTATGTTAGTAAGACTTGAAAAAACCACGAACCAGAAATATCACCACCCAAACAGCGCTCCCCCGCTCCACCAATACAAGTTTATCTGACCGAAATTCCCTGACATTGGCGCCACGAGGAAGCCAGTCCAAGTATTTCCACCAAACAATCAGGGGGCGCAACGCAATTAAGCACAATTAACAAATCCTCAGGCAACCAGACGCACCGGACCGAGAACAGGGAGAAGGGGCGGAGCGGAGCGGAGGGGAAAGTACCTGGGCGGACTGGGGAGGCGGGGCGGCGAGGAGCTGGGCGATCTGCGGGGCGAACTCCGTGTCCAGGTCGCAGGGGCTGGCGCCGCTGCCGCTGCCGCTCCGAGCCATGCCGCCGGCGTCGGCTGGTGGTTCCTGCGGCTGCGGCTGGTCCTGCCGCCGCTGGTTGCTGCTGCCCCTCTCTCTTGCAGTTGGCTCCTGGGGTTTTGTGGGTTTTGTACTACTGGTAGGTTTCGTTGGGGCCAAGATTGGTGTTTGGGCAGCGAAGGCGTAAAGTAGGTTTCGTTGCGGACAAGATTGGTGTTCAGAAAGGAATACGCTTTCAAGGGTAGAAAGCGTAAGACGCATCCCCTTTCAATTCGACATCCGGTGTACTTCTGCTGCTCCAAAATGCGAAGTGTATCCCGAGAGCGGAGTTTTGGCGGACGGGCTCATTGGAGCCCTTTTTAAAAAAAGCTCCAAAAAAATATTGTATTTCCAAGTTTTTAAATAAGTTATGTGAAAACCTATACATATTTGTGATAGATCCGTAAATTTTAGTTCAAAAATATTGTGTTTTGCAAGCAACAAAAAGAAAATATCGCCCAAACATAAAAAAATGGGCCCATTTTCCCGTACGTATTTGTCTTTTCTGTGTGCATCACGTATGAAAGTATATTGTTATGAAAATTTTCTCAAACGTGCTATACATGTATTTCTGTGTGCATAAATTTTTTTCTATGTTTTTGCACAATAGAAATATGGTATTTAAAAACCGGGATCACTGGAGCTCGTCCTCCATTGGCACTTTTCGAAGTTCCTAACCTCTACTTACTTGAGTCTGTTTGGGATTGCTGTACTCCGTCAAAATCAGTTTCACTCCATCAAATTCACTTTGAAGCAGTTTCACGTAAGAGTTGCAGCTTAATCATAGAGCAGTTTATTCTGTTTGGCTTCCAGCTACCTCTATCTTCAAAAATAAGAAAATTATGTGCGAAAGGTCTCTGCGTGACGTGGGAAAAAACATGAGATGGTATCCACTTACCGATGGTAGCGGTGGGTAATTTTCCCCCAGCTCCACGAAGACTTCTTGAATTAGAGTTTTTGGAGCACCACTCAAGAGCTTCATGAAAAACAGAGAGTTGTACCCCGATTCTAGTTTTTTTTGGAGCGGGACATCATAAAACTACCACGTTTGGCTTGCGCTTTTGAGAGTAAAGCTGAATTTTAGGGAGCGGGTCATTCCCAAATAGGCTTAATATATTGTTTATGCGATACAAAATAGCAGTCACATGTAAAAGGTGCTTTAATATGACTCACGACATCAGTTTTGCTCACGCAAAACCACATATTGGCAAGAAAACTGACGGTCAAAACTTTTTCTTCACGAATCAAAATTGGTTAGAACAAAGGGCGGGAGTAAGTCTATCCATCATTCTATTGTGAAAAAGTCAATGGTCATACATTAAGTTTTTTTAGTCTTGGTCATATATTAAATCGACCAACCCTCATAAGCACTAGCGGAGCATGCCCAACCCATGGCCCAAACATTAAAAGAGCATAGGTAAAACTGGGCTTTTGAGAGAGAAAATATATGTGTTTCCTTCAGCTTGGTCTGCCTTGGCCTGCCCAAGTATTTTTTTTTTGTAGTTCCGCCATTGCTTATAAGGACATCCTTACATGGTGTGTTACTTTTCTATGCAATGTTGGCAAATAGGCACATACCTACATGCCCTCAATGCCCAGTCTGTGGCATCGGAATGGAAGACATACATCATTGTTTATTCACACGTCCATGTGTGAAGAAGGTTTGAAAGAAACTGTGTGTGACTGAAGAATGTCATTGCTCAAACAGTTCTGTTAGATAGGTCGGGTTCTTCTACGATGGAAACATTGGTACAGGAAAAGATGCTCGATTGCCAATGGAAGATGTGCTGATCCCGGAGCTCGCCACGGTTGCCCCAGGTACATCTGGTGACAGGGCGGGCATACACACATAGTGAAGTTGTCCAAGGACTAGAGCACACTGCGGTGGCGATCAAGGTACTTGCAGTGAACTTCTTTAAGGCATCGAGCTCGAAGATCACTCCGAAGAAGGCTAATCATATGTGGTAGAATCCTTTGCATGGATGCATGAAAGTGAATGTTAATGCTCCATTCAATGCAAAAAACGTGGAGGTGCTATTGGTGCGGTTATTAGAGACGAGTGGGGGCATTTTGTTGTGGCGGCAAACTGATTTATACCACATGTCGAAGAGGCTACAACGGCAAAGACGCTCACACTGCGAAATAGCATGGTCCTGGCAGTTCACCTAGGATGCGGGGAAGGTGGAAGTTAAAACATATTGCTTGCCAGTCGTTGACACGATCAATGATGCGGCGAACTACTTGGAACCTGATGCGGCAGTATATGTTGAGAGTTATCAGTTGGCTAAGAACTTTGGAACCTTATCTTTTCGTCATTGTTTTCAGGAAACAAGTGGAGTCACAGATTGCCTAGCAAAGTTAGCTATTAGATCTAGACTATCCAAAGTGTGGGACGATGCTATGTTGGACTTTATTTCATCAGCTATTGCAAATGATTAATCACCCATTTTATGAATATAAAGTTCTATACTCCTAAAAAAGTCGACCAATCCTTATAAGGGCTTCCTTACAGGAACTAAAAATTACACACCGGACCTTAGGAAAATCTACACCATTACACACCGGACCTTAGGAGCTAGAAGATGCCGACGATAACGATCTGGAAGACAGACCGTCGTCCCAGAGAAGAAGACGATGAAGTGGGTTGGACGATCACCCAAATCCGACCAGACAGATTCGGGAGACATAACCTCAAACTCCCCGATGGCATCGAGGCTGGTCGGAGAAGGAGTCAGAGGATCAAGACATGAAGTTGCATCGTCCACTTCGCCGGAAGACACCTTCGAAGACAACATACATAACATGAAGACCCAATCAGATCCATCACTCCAAAAGAGAAGGACGATCGACCGGCCTCCTCTACAACGCCGATGAGGTGGACCAGGAGTCGAGGAAACCTTATTTTTGAACTGCACAATGCCACTACTGTCGCGGAATGAAACTCTAATTAAAGAGACCTTATCTGGGGTCCCTATCCTGTCTCGCCACCAGTGTGGCAGGCGGAGGTGAGGGGACACATGGCCTTGTCGGCGGACAGCGGGGGGTGCCCTAGTGGCTAGGGCATTTGGGGATGGAGGCGCCTTTTTCTTTTTTTGTTGAAAAAATTGGGATTCATCGAACAACTCAATCCATCAATTTGACCAACAAAATTTTATACATTATGATTCACAATTCATTTAGTAAGTGTTAACGTATTTCGAGACTTAACTTTGACCATCAATTTGACTAATAAAATGTGAGTTACGACCCACCATTATATAATCTGGAAATTATAATTGAATAGATTGTAGGCATCAATACGGATCGGTGATATTTGCTCATGTTACAATTTGAGATTGTATTACTAGGATATGAGTTATGAGTGACACACAAGATAATCCTCCTTATTTTTTTTATTTGATTAACTACTCTTATGCGACTATGTTTTTTGATGTGGTCAGGCCCAAACAAACCCGCTAGCACATGTCACTGGTTCACAACAAGGGACCAGGCGACAGTAACTTCTATCCTAGAGAACCCAACATCACCCACACCCTTGCTTCTACCGGACCTTCTAGGGGCAAACAACACTTCACCATTGGCAACCGAACCAGCCTCGAGATCACCATCACCAAGCCATGCGTCCACCAAAATCCTCAGCTCTCCGTTTTCTTCCACCGAAACAACACGACGCGTGAGCTCGATCGTGCCATTGCTCGTAATTGTTATCGCTCCGTCCTGAGAATCGAGCAATACCATGTCCCTACCATCAAGGTTGGAGATACGCGCAGCGAATCGTCCGTGATATCGAGTGGGCCAGGATCCCTCGGTGACTCGGACTGTCATGGTAGCCTCCACCGTTCGTTTGAGGTGTCCGACCGTCACCACCACCGTGCTCAGCTGAGAAGAGCGTGTGTAGCAGCGAACTCCTTGGCGACGTTCACCAGGAGTGTAGTAGTGCTTGTCCTCAATGACAAAAAAGCTCAAGAGCTTATCTTGAGACGGGGTTTCGCCCTTCACTTTTAATTCAACATCGTAGTCGACAGCCCTAACTTTCACGATGGCGCGGCTAGGACCGGTCAACAACAGAGAGGCATCCTGCATGGGATGATGTTGGAAAATTGATTAGATTTGGGTCCCATATCAATAAGAGAACAAAGCTTGGAAATTCAGTAAAATGTTACTGCAAAGTTGTGCTACAGTACGAATGGGATGTGTGCCAGTCTGCAAAATTGTTCTCATTTACTTTATCAAATTTTCGAATCCTCAAAGCCTTGCTACATACCTCTGCGGTGAGTGTCTGGCAATTGTCTCTGGTGCGGTTGAAGAGGAGGTTGCGATTGTGGTTCGCTGAATCCCGCGCGGCGACCACGCCGTACACATCCAGCGGCCATTCCAGGCCATGGTTTAGTTCCGTCACCTTCACCGAGAAGACGACCACGGCGTCAGCGCAGCCGACACGGTTGATGGGCGGCGGCGGCTCGTCGGTGTATAGCATCGGCGGTATAGACGCTGCACGCACAATCAAGATTCAGTTTAGTGATCCATCCATGATCTGACGATCAATCATTGCATTAAAACCTCGCGCTATTTAGAATCGGGGAAAGAATGAAAAATAGGAATCGGTTGACGGGAATGGTGGAGATGGCAGGCCGGGGCCAGAAGAAGATCGGGGATCGACGGGATCGATCGATGCTTACTTGCGTCCTCGTAGGATTCGCGACCACGACGGTACCTCCACTCCCATCTCTCGCGGTACTGCATCGCCACTAAGGCCATCAGGTCCTCTGGTTCCTCCTCCTCCTCCAGCCTGGCCACCCGCTTGCGGCGCTTCTCCTCGTTCGCCTCCGGCAGCAGGCGGCGCTTCCCCGTGCACTTGTCCTCGCCTCGGTTCTCCCTTGCGGCGCCTTCGCTTCTTCGTGGCTGTCTGCCTCCGCCTCCGCCTCCATCTACGCCGCCGGCGTCGGAGAAGAAGCAACAGTTTACGATGGGAACTGTCGCTTCTTCTCTGTCTCTATCTCTACCTAAAAAAACTAGAAGAGACCCAGGACCCAGAAGAAGATCGGGGATCGACGGGATCGATCGATGCTTACTTGCGTCCTCGTAGGATTCGCGACCACGACGGTACCTCCACTCCCATCTCTCGCGGTACTGCATCGCCACTAAGGCCATCAGGTCCTCTAGTTCCTCCTCCTCCTCCAGCCTGGCCACCCGCTTGCGGCGCTTCTCCTCGTTCGCCTCCGGCAGCAGGCGGCGCTTCCCCGTGCACTTGTCCTCGCCTCGGTTCTCCCTTGCGGCGCCTTCGCTTCTTCGTGGCTGTCTGCCTCCGCCTCCGCCTCCGCCTCCATCTACGCCGCCGGCGTCAGAGAAGAAGCAACAGTTTACGATGGGAACTGTCGCTTCTTCTTTGTCTCTATCTCTACCTAAAAAAACTAGAAGAGACCCAGGACCCAGAAGAAGATCGGGGATCGACGGGATCGATCGATGCTTACTTGCGTCCTCGTAGGATTCGCGACCACGACGTTACCTCCACTCCCATCTCTCGCGGTACTGCATCGCCACTAAGGCCATCAGGTCCTCTGGTTCCTCCTCCTCCTCCAGCCTGGCCACCCGCTTGCGGCGCTTCTCCTCGTTCGCCTCCGGCAGCAGGCGGCGCTTCCCCGTGCACTTGTCCTCGCCTCGGTTCTCCCTTGCGGCGCCTTCGCTTCTTCGTGGCTGTCTGCCTCCGCCTCCGCCTCCGCCTCCATCTACGCCACCGGCGTCGGAGAAGAAGCGACAGTTTACGATGAGAACTGTCGCTTCTTCTCTGTCTCTATCTCTACCTAAAAAAACTAGAAGAGACCCAGGACCCAGAAGCTCTGCCTCTCTCTAGTTTTTTTTAGACTCTCTGCCTCTCTCTAGTCGTCCATGGCCTATCTCTATCTCTATCTCTATCTCTATCTAATAATAAAGCACGGAACGCTTCTTACCACCGTAAATAAATTGGGGCTTGATGGGGTTCGAACTCCCGACCTTGGGTCTAGCCCCGACTGTAGTGTACCATTAAGCTGGCGATAGGTTATGTGTTAGGGAAACATTTTTTTTATATTAAATAGAAAAAGTGTTTCTTGCTCCAAAATTTTTGCACGTCGCCCTATTCGCTCGTGAACCTTTAGTACATCGTCCACAAGAGTCAGGTGGGCCTTCCTACCGAAACATCATTAATGGGCCGCGAAAAAAAAAATTGCCACTATGGCAAAAATCGAACTCAGCACCTCCTGTAAACCAGTTCAAAAGGAAAGCTGCCCTAACCAACTGAACCAACATTATTTTGTGATTAATCCCACCTCGAGTGTTTACATTGAATCTCACCACTTTATATATGTTCCCAACTTGCCTGAAACATCAAGGAGTGTCCTCAGGAATCAAAGAAAAGATAATTAAAACAGATATGAGGAAGGAAATTATGATAAAGGAGGAAGTTGCGCCATCAATTTGGGTATTGTAAAGGAGGATAATATGGGTATTATAAGGGAGGGATTGTGCGGCTGCCTATCTTAAAGAAGGACAAACAAGGACGTTGAGGGATTGTGGGGCCGATCATGACTGCCATGCATGATTACGGGAGGGATTGGTTGGTAATAAACTTGGTTAAATGAGTATATGAGTACATGGAAGACAAACAAGGACGACTGCGTGCCTGTATTTCTTCGCTGGGTTTACATCGGGACGTTCCACTTCATCTACGGCTAGACGTGCACATAGCTAGCCAGTTGTTCATCAATCAAGCTACTAGCGTGTGTGCTTGTTTGAGGCTAGGCTGTCCAACATCGCCCCCTCCATTGATCTCAGGCGCATATGCCGAATTGATTTGGTCTGAAATGATGAACAGGGGCTGGAAAAAAGAAGATAGAAGAAGAGAAACTCGTAGAAAATAGAATTGAAAATATCTCATTTATTCTTTTCGCACATGGATTGCGAGCAGTTAATTAAAATTTAGAATTTAAGGTTCTTAAATCTATTTGGACTTCATAGATTGTCTCGGTTTTGTATGTTTGGTAAAATTGTTATGCATATCGTTCATCTCATTTTTAAAGCATGTAGTTGTGCATATCGTCCAAAAAAATGCAAGTCAATCGTATTTCGGGTCGAGTTGTGCATATGATTTTCTGTTTCACTATTTAATCTCACTCTACTTGAATATGAGGGCAAGGCATGTGAGTTGTCAAAAGGTGTTACCTATTTCCAGATAATCATGATGCTACTTAAGCTGATTAGTTTAACTTCTTTGTGTGTTTCAAATTAGAGGTTGCTTCTAACAGGCATGGACAAGAAGACTAAAGTTGCTTCGGTTATTACATGATCTGGTGCTAATAGTATGTCTTCCTTAAGTTCTAAAATAGTATATGTCTAGATTTTTTGACCTATTTTTATTACTCACTAAAAAAATTAAATTCATGCTAAAAATCTTTAATTCATGTTCCTACATCTTGGTAAAGACTAAAATTTGCATCAACCGCAAATGTGTTTCGCACATACAATTGTCCCTCCCGTTGCAACGCACGGGCATATGTGCTAGTATTACTAACAGGCTGGGTAGCTTTGGCTCACATGTTCTACAGCCCGGAAATATTTCTTAGATTCATCAATATTTTTAAATCCCCTAAAAAATGAACATTTTTAAAATTCGTGCATATTATTTCAAATTTCTGATCATTTAAAAAAATAGAGGAACACTTTTTAATTCATGAACATTTTTAAAACTTGTGATTTTCTTAATGCACGGACATTTTCAAAATCTAGGGCCATTTTTTACATCTGGAAACTTTTTAAAATTTCCCAAATAATTTACAAATTCACAAGTATTTTTAAAATACAGAAATATTTTAATAATTCCGAAGCATTTTAAAAATCCGGATCATTTTTTTAAAATCCACAAATATTTTTTATATTCTTCTTAGATTCTAAAATATTTTATCAAATGCGCAATTTGTTTTTTAAATTTCATGATTTTTATGAAAACCTGGGTATGAACATTTTATAAAATTTCTGCATTAGCCGGTTTTTTGGGAAAAACCAACTCACAAACCGACCGACACGCAGCTATTTTCTTTAACAACACGTCATTCAACGAAGTGTTTTCGTTATTTGGTCATCACTAAAAAGTTTATAGTGATAAAGTGAGCCAGCCCATGTTGCAGCTTTAGTAATCTATATATTGAACAAAAATCACTAAATAGGTAAGTGGGCCGGCCCAATAATACGCATTGGACAGGAGGACTCGAAACAAAATCTATCTTTATCTTTATCTTTACCTAATAATAAAGCACCGATCGCTTCTGCCCGTTCACCGCCGCGACATTTTTGCAAAAAAAAATCCCTGTTGTTTTAGGTAATTAACCCGTGGTACTAATTTAAGTGGTCAGTGATGAAAAAACGATTTGTTCGTGGGCTGGGCTGACGCACGGGGGAGCAGATCTGTAAAAAGAAACACACCAGCACGGGCTCTTCTCGGGAGCTCCTATGTGCCTGAAAACGCAGGTTAACTCCCAGAGGGGGGGGGGGGTGAATGGGAGATTTTTAAAAATTCGTCAAACTCCGAAGATTTTGACGAAAATCAGAGTGACGAAATAGAAACAGGAAAGAAACTAGATCGACACAGATGTAACTAGCATGCAAAAGGAATACATACAAGTGAAGAACTAGTAGTCATACAAGCAGACATGCATGAGGAAGATGAACTGAAGAAATGAGATACAACATGAGGAAAGTCTTCAGTTCAAATTCTTCAGAAAAGTAGAGCACAAGTTCTTCAGCAGTGGAAATGCGTAAAGGTAAAATGGTGAGGAATTTAAAACCGGTTGGGCTCGATGAAGACACAACGATTTGGTAGACCAGTTCCAGTTGCTGTATCAACTGTACGTCTGGTTGAGGCGGCTGAGTCTTACCTCGGAGGACACTTAGTCCTCATCGTATTCCTCTTGAGCTAAGGTCACTTAGACCTTGCCCAATCACTCGTGGTAAGTCTTCAAGGTAGACTTCCAAAACCTTCACAGACTTGTTCACCGGCACGCCATAATTACTCTTGGGTGCTCAGAACATGATGCCTAACCGTCTGGAAGAATGACAGTCTTCAAAGGTAATAAGCGTCGGATCACACAGATCAACTTCTTCAGTGATGCTCAGTCACTTAGGCTCTGGTTGGGTTTTTCCTCACTTGGGTTCTCACAAAGTCGTCAGAGGAAGGGTTGCTCTCAAATGACAAGTGTCAAGTTCTCTCTAGAGCAGCCAACCTAGTGGTTGTGGGGGTGGCTATTTATAGCCAGGGGGCTGTAGGAGATATGCCCTAGAGGCAACAATAAATGTTATTATTTATCCCCATGTTCCTAATTAAGTTTATGTTCCATGCTATAACTGCTATGGTTCCCGAGCCCGTATGTGACGCCCCGAGACCGATGCTCCAGATGTCTTCCATTTGTTCGTCGTCGTTGCCATGTCATTCGCTTGCGTGTTGCACTTGGCCATGTCATCATGTGCATTTCATCCACATGTTTTTCAAAACTTGCATCCGTTCGTAGTTGCCGGCCTCTCCCCGTTCCTTCCGTTGTCCGTTTCGAGTCCCGACACACTCGCACACGCCCGCGGCACCTCCGAAATATTATTTTATAAGTGGGATAAAAATGTTCTTGGAATGGAGTGAAAGTTGGCGTGCGGTCTTTTTATGTTATAGGTAGACCGCCTGCCAAATTTCGTCCCATTCGGAGGTCGTTTGATGCCCCAACGGATAACCTATAGCGGCACTATAGCCGGTCAAACGTCGGACGTTTTCGGTGTTCCGAAAGCCGTGCCGGGCTGCACCACTTCCCTCTCTCCTCAGCCCAACCCCTCTACACAGCCCATCTAACCCACCTAGCTACCCCCTCCGTTTTAGACCGTCCGATCGAGATCAAACGGTCCGAAAACGGACTAAATCCCCTCCTCTAGCCTCTGTCTATAAATAGACAGCCTCCCCTGCCATTTCTGTCCAAACCCTAGCCCTCCATCGGGATCCGCGCCGCCGCCAGCCACCTCCCACCTCTCCTCCGCCGCCAAGTGGCTCGTGCCACCTCCTCCCACGCGTCTGGGCCCGCCAGGCCCAGATCTGAGCCCGCCAGAGCCTATCTGGGCCCGGACGAGCCGCGCCGTCGCCCGCAGCCACGGGAAGCCCCGTGCCCGAGCTCAACCTCGGCCTCCGTCACCCCGCCGCGGTCGCCGCCCGCCTCCGTCGCCCCGCCGCCATCGCCTCGAGCCGCCTCGCCGGAGCGCCGCCGGGTCACCCGAGCCGTCGTCTCCGTTCCTTTTCCATCCTTCAGCTCCCTCTCATCCCGCTGCCGCCGTTCGCCTCGCAGGAACCGCCATGGGCGCTGGCCCTCGAGCTCACCGATCTCACCGCCGACACCGGGAACGGAGAGCCAGCCGCCGGATCCGGCCTCCGGCGCTCATCCCCGGCCTCCTCCTTGCCGCCTCGTCCCTCGCCGACGCTCGTCCCAGCCGCTCGCCGCCAAGCTCGCCGGCCTCCTCCGCGCTGCTGCTCGCCCGTGTCGCCGACGAGTGGGCCCTGCCGCCTGCGCCTGCGAACCGAAGAAGACCGACCGGACCAGCCGGTTCGACTGAACCGGGCCGGCCCGCCCGAACCGCCGCCCGAACCGCCCAGTTCGGCCGACCTCAGCACCGACCGGCCCGATGGGCCCAATGGTGAGCGCCGCCCCTATATTCCTCCCGTGCGGTACATAGCTATCTGTCGCTCAGTTCTGTTTAGAAAACGACCAAGTCCTCAGATTTTTTTCAGCATCATGTATGCATTTTGTGATGATGGTATCTTTGTGCATGTTTGTCGGTTGGAGATGATCTTTATATGTAAAATGTTCTACTCTCTGTGCTCTACATGATGGTAGTAATTGCATTCATGTTAGAGTTCATCTTCATGTCATAATCTCTGTTGCAAAAGTGCATCATGCTGTTAACTGCTGAAAACTGTTAATGTTTGTCACTTTATCATTTTTGTGTGATTTAATACATGCTCCATATAAGCAACTTGTCAACATGACTTTGGAGCATTTTTATGTATTCTTGCTGTTAGTATTTATTTCATGCTTTGATATGCCTTGATGTGAGTGCCATGAGCTTGTAAACATGCCTAGTTAATGTTGCTGTTCTGAGTAAAAGCCGTCTGTGATAAAACTTGCCAACTTTGCTTGATGGTTGCCACTAGTCTATAGCTCATATGCATATGATTCCTTCAGGTGATTTGGTCTATGCAATGTGTACTTCGATGCCATGCCTTTGGTTGCCATGTAAAGTTCCTGTAGCATGTCTCTTTCTTGCTCTCAAGTTGCCATCATATTAACTCTGCTCATGTATATGCCCTGTTTAGCAGAACATTGCATTTTGCATGGATCATATTGAATTTACCTTGATGCCTATGAACCTGAACCTTTAAGATAAATTGGAGTATATCATGTCTATTTCAAGTGCATATCATGAGGATGCCCATCATGTTACTGTAGCTTGCTGTTTTGATGCTTGCAAAGTGCTATGTTGCTGTTTTGGACAGATTGTTGTTATAACTTGTGTTGCTTGTAGTTGTTGAACCGTTGCTCCGTTTTGATCATGACCTATATGAAAATTGCTTAGAATTGTGTGTAGCTTCATATTGTCATATTGCATCCTTGATTTGAGAGTGTGTTGTTGATGTTTCCATGCATTTTGTACCATATGCCATGTTAAACTTGTTTAGCTCATATCTTCTAGACTGTAGCTCCGAATTAAATGATCTACATATGTAACTTGACTAGAAAAATGCGTAGATCATCATGATGCATGTAAACTTGCTGTTTAACCACTTTAACATTGTGTTTAATCCAGATCAGTACCAATTTCGAAATTTGCATATGGGGACCTTCCGGAATTGTTATTTGTGTTTCCGGCCTCATTTAAACTTGCCTAGTTGTATGGATTGCTTATGCTTCATCTCTTGCCATGCTTAATAACATTTAATCTTGTCATGCATCATATGTGGATTGTGCATCATGCCATGTTTATGCTTGTGTGTTTACCATGTTGTTTTGCTTCTTTCCGGTTGTGCTTCTTCTCGATAGATCCGGTTTCATTGCGATTGTGAGGATTCGTTCTACCACGTTGGTTCGTCTTCTTCATGGAATCATTCTTCTTCCGAGCGGGATTTCAGGCAAGATGATCATGACCTTGGATATCACTACTATCTTTGCTTGCTAGTTGTCTCGTTGCTATCGCTATGTCGCGCTTCCTACCACATATATATGTCAGCCTCCCATATGCCATGATACAGCCTCTAACCACCCTTACCCAGCGAACCGTTGTTTGGCTAAGCTACCGCTTTGCTCAGCCCCTTTCTTATAGCATTGCTAGTTGCAGGTTGTTCCATGTTGGGACATGGATATGTTGGGATATCACAATATCTCCTATTTAATTAATGCATCTATATATTTGGTTATGGGTGGAAGGCTTGGCCTTTTGCTTAGTGTTTTGTTCCACTCATGCCGCCTTAGTTTCCGTAATGCTGGTGTTATGATCCATGTTTAGCGTTCCTAACATGCTCAGGGGAATGGGACCCTCTTGATAGTTCGCTTTGAATAACCGCTTCCAGCAAGGCCCAACATTGGTTTTACCATTTGCCTAATAACAACAAAAACTTGCATAGGGACTTTTCGGACCCCGAGGATTTTTTTAATCAACAAACCGGGCTAGTGCTCCTCATGAGTGTTGGTCCACCTACCTAGCAGCCTGCGGCGCCCCCTTGGAAACTTGGGTATGAGCTAACCGTAGCCTTTGCATAGACGGTTGTGTCCTGAGAATGAGATACGCGGCTCCTATCGGGGTATCGACACACTGGGTGGTCTTGCTGGAATTGTGTTACCATTGTCGAAATGTCTTGTGCACCGGGATTCCGAGGATACTTTGGGCTATCTCGAGGTTGAGGTATTTCCACCGCAGCTTGTGTAGGCTTATGATGGGCCAGGTTGGAACACCCCTGCAGGGTTAAATCTTACGCGAAGCCATGCCCGCGGTTATGTGGCGACTTGGATATTTATAACCTCCAGTTGTAGAGAACTTGACACTAAATCCTAATTAAAATACACCAACCGTGTGCGTAACCGTGACCGTCTCTTTTCGAGGAAGTTCGAGAAGAGAACACGGTGGGGTTATGTTTGACTCGTAAGTAGGTGTTCAGGATCACTTAGTGATCATTTGTAGTTTGCGACCGTTTTGCGTAGATGCTCTTCTTATTCTTGTACTCGTAAGTTAGCCACCATACAATGCTTAGTGCTTGCTGCAACCTCACCACTTTACCCCTTCCATACCCATTTAAGCTTTGATAGTCTTGCTACCCATGGTTATGGGATTGCTGAGTCCTCGTGGCTCACAGATTACTACAACAACAGTTGCAGGTACAGGTAATGCGATGTCTTGACGTGAGAGAGATGCTTGTTTGCTTTGGAGTTCTTCTTCTGCTTCTTCTTCGTCGTCGATCTGGGGATAGGTTCCTGGTCGGCAGCCTGGGCTAGCAGGGTGGATGTCGTTCTTCTTTTCGTTTGATTTCATCCGTAGTCGGATGCTGCCCTTCTGTATGATGTTTGTTATGTATTGATGTATTCATGTGATGATTGTATGTATTTGTTTGTATCCCCATCTATTATGTATGTGGTACGATGTAATGATATCCACCTTGCAAGCGTCTCCAATATGCGTTTCTACTCTTGGTGGGGCCTCCGAGTTCCTCGAGAATAAGATCGCATATTGGGCGTTACACCGTATATCCATAAAGGCTCTGAGGAAAACCCATGTGCACGTGTGGAATAATATGTATGTGTGCAACCCCGTAGAGAGGTCGTAGGTTTGATCTTTTTTGCCCGAGGGGCTGTTCGAGAGTGCCTCCCGAAGGGCTGTCCGAGTAACCGATCGAGTTTCTGTGAGTGCCTCCCGAAGGGCTGTTCGTGACACCGTCCAGGGGACTGTCCGACCGCCTCCCGAAGGGATGTCCGAGGGACTGACGAGGGAGTACATCCTCGCGGTTGGGAGGTTGTAAATCCTAGCTGCGGGGATCTGCACCGACGATCTACATCGACTCTACTTCCGCCGCGCTACGAGTTGGTAATGATCAGATCAAACCTTGTATGCATCTCCATAGTGATCCTGGGCGTGCTCGATGTACCGAATTTTTTTTGTTTTCTGTCGCGTTCCCCTACAGGGGCAACCCGACATGAATTGTCATAAATTCCCTTCTCAGACATGACTGTTGTCAAGATAAGAATCCACTCGACAGCTGGCACGCGGCGCAGCAATGGTCGGAAATTAAGCTCTCAATTTTGTCGGGGCACTCTATTTCCTCACGATAGGCAGATCGCACTGGCGAAATCCTAACTCCTTAGCCTAACCAAATTCGCCAGAGACTAGATGAACTTCGTCACTGTCACTGTCAAATTCGTCAGCTGTTCCGGAGGTTTCCAAAGGCTTCACTCGAAGCGGCTTAGTTTTGTATAGGTTTGAGCATCGCTTTGAAGTATGAAATATGTTTCACCTAGACCCCCTTTGACAGTACGGTTTTTCCTATGTCTCAAATAAGAAGAAAAACAAACTATGAAAACAAAGTCTTCAAGCTTCCAAGTCTTCACATCAATTTCCTCAAAGGCCGCACCAAATTCTTCACTTGAAGAAATACATTTTTAGGGGTCGACTTCCGTGGTTAAACCAAGTCTTCAGGGACTATTTTCTCCTGTGTACACTCACAGACTTATTAGTCCCTTAACTTATTTGTCTTCAATTCTCCAAAACCACTAAGGGGGCACTTGATGCACTTACAATCTCCCCCTTTTTGGTGATTGATGGCAAATCAGTTAAGTTTTCAACGGGAATAAAAATAGTGGAAGTGTAAGTACAGAATGTGAAGACATTGGTCACAAGATATTGAGGAACTCCCCCTAAAGATGTGCATATGAAGAATTTGCTCTGGATTGCAAATGCACATGGCAGGTTGAAATTGTGGAGATCTCCCCCTATATCTTGGAATCCAATCATGCATGATCATAAGATATTGAAAAATTTGAATGCATGATACGTCTCCAACGTATCTATAATTTATGAAGTATTCATGCCATGTTTATTATAGTTTTGTATGATTTTGGTGCACTTTTATATGGCTTTTATATGATTTTTATGGACTAACATATTGACCTAGTGCCCAGTGCCAGTTGCTGTTTTCTGCTTGTTTTTGGTTTTCCAGAAAATCCATATCAAATGAAGTCCAAATGCAGCAAAACTTTTTGACGATTTTTCCTAGAAGGAAACAGACCCAAGAAGCTTCAGGGGAGCAGCAGAAGACCCACAGGGGCCCCACAAGCCACCAGGGTGCGCCACCCCCCAGGCGCGCCCTGGTGCCTCGTGGGCCCCCTGTGGCACCTCTTTGCGTGATTCCAACGCTGAAAAATCATATATATTCAGAAACCCCCGAAAGTTAACCTAGATGAGTTTTTACGCCGCCGCAAGCCTCTGTATCAAGGAGATCCCATCTAGAGCCCTTTTCCGGCACCCTACCGGAGGGGGGAATCATCACCGGAGGCCTTCTTCATCATCTCGGTGGTCTCCATGACGAGGAGGGAGTAGTTCACCCTCGAGGCTGAGGGTATGTACTAGTAGCTATGTGTTTGATCTCTCTCTCTCTCGTGTTCTTGATTTGGCACGATCTTGATGTACTGCGAGCTTTGTTAATATAGTTGGATCATATGGTGTTTCTCCCTCTCTATCTGGTTGTGATGAATTGAATTTTTACCTTTGAGGTTTCAGTATTATCGGATCGAATACTTTTATGGATTTGAGAACACTTGATGTATGTCTTGCATATGAATACCCGTGGTGACAATGGGGTATTATATTGATTCACTTGATATATGTTTTGACACTCAACTCGCGGATTCCCGAGGTGACATTGGGGTAATCTATGCATAGGGGTTGATGCATGTTTTCGTCCTACTTTCTTCGGTAGAAATCTTGGGGCACTCTTTGAAGTTCTTTGTGTGGATTGAATATTATGATTATGAAGTTGTTTGATGCGTATCGTATAATTGACTCATGGATACTTGTGGTGACATTGGAGTATCTAGGTGACATTAGAGTTGGTTGATGCGTATCATATGGTGTTATTTTAGTACGAACTCTAGGGCTGTTCGTGACACTTATAGGGATGGCTCAATAGATTGATTGGAAAAGATAACTTTGAGGTGGTTTCGTACCCTACAACAATTTCTATCTTATGTTCTCCGCTAATAGGAACTTTGGAGTGATTCTTTGTCGCACGTTAAGGGATTGTTATATGATCCAATTATGTTAGCATTGTTGAGAGATTGCACTAGTGAAAGTATGAACCCTAGGCCTTGTTTTCAAGCATTGCAATACCGTTTGTGCTCCGTTTTATCACTTCCTACCTTGCTGTTTTTATATTTTCAGATTACAAAAACCTATATCTACTATCCATACTACACTTGTATCACCATCTCTTCGTTGAACTAGTGCACCTATACAATTTACCATTGTATTGGGTGTGTTGGGGACACAAGAGATTTCTTGTATTTGATTGCAGGGTTGTTTGAGAGAGACTATCTTCATCCTACGTCTCCTACGGATTGATAAACCTTAGGTCATCCACTTGAGGGAAAATTTCTACTGTCCTACAAAACTCTGCGCTTGGAGGCCCAACACGAGTCTACAAGAATAAGTTGTGTAGTAGACATCAAGCTCTTTTCTAGCGCCGTTGCCGGGGAGGTGAGTGCTTGAAGTTATATCTTTAGATCTTGCAATTGAATCTTTTAGTTTCTTGTTTTATCACTAGTTTGGTTTATAAAAGAAAACTACAAAAAAATGGAATTGAGGTTGCCTCATATTATTCGTCTTTATAATGTTTTTCTTGAAAATGATGGAGCGGAAAATTGTGCTCAATTGATAGAAGAAGAATTCAATAAAATGTTTGGCATAAAATCTTTGAATGATGAGCATGATTGCAATGTTGTTAGTATACTTTCTATGAATATCCATGATGCTAGTGATATGAAAAGCCATAAGCTTGGGGATGCTATGCTTAATGAAAATGATCTTTTTATTCCCCCTACTTTTGATGAGCAAATTTATTGTGATGATGACATGCCACCTATCTATGATGATTATTGTGATGATACTTATGTTATGAAAAATAGTGATGATTATTATTATAATACTTGTTATAATTATGAAAATCCTTTCACTGAACATCACTCTTTTAATGTGGAAACAATTTATAGTATTCGAGTTTCATACGATACTCCCACTATTATGAATGAGAAGAAAATTGCTTGTGTGGAGAGTAATAAAAATTCTATGCTTATGTATCATGACAAGAATGCTTTGTGTGATGGATATATTGTTGAATTTCTTCATGATGCTACTGAAAATTATTATGAGAGAGGATCATATGCTTTTAAATATCTCAATAATATCAAGTTTCCTCTCTATGTGTTGAAAGTTTTGAAGTTATGCTTGTTTTGCCTTCCTATGCTAGTTGATTCTTGCTCCCATAAATTGTTTGCTCATAAAATCCCCATGCATAGGAAGTGGGTTAGGCTTAAATGTGCTAGTCATATGCTTCATGATGCTCCCGTTATGTTTCAATTCTTTACTTTTATGTGAGCATCATTGAAATCATCATGCCTAGCTAAGAAGGCATTAAAGAAAAGCGGTTGTTGGGAGACAACCCAATATTTAACCCTACTGTTTTTGTGTGCTCACATGATTAAGATACTGTAGTAATCATGTTTCATATGTTTTCTTTCAATAATGTGCCAAGTAAAACCTTTGGGATAGTGTGGATACTTGTTGATTCGATTCTGTGCAAAAACAGAAACTTTTGTGTCCAGTGCTGGAATTTCTATTGAGAAAATTCTGAAATTTTTACACAGTATTTGGTTACAAATTTTTTACGTTGTCCTAATTTTTCAGAATTTTTGGAGGTACAGAAGTATGGTTTTTAAATCTCTTACTACATGCTATTCTGTTTTTGACAGATTCTGTTTTCGATGCATAGTTTTCTTGTTTTAGTGTTTCCATAGCTTATATTGAGTAATATAAATTGTGGAAATGATAGAATACAATAGGAATTATGTGAGAACACTTATGAATCTTGTCTTGACAGTACCTAAGTGGATGATTTATTTTTATCATACTAACCTATCTCACGAAGTTCCGTTAAGTTTTGTGTGATTGAAGTTTTCAAGTTTTGGGTGAGATATCGATATGAGAAGAATAAGGAGCGGCAAGACCCTAATCTTGGGGATGTACAAGGCACCCCAAGGTAATATTCAAGGAATACCCAAGCAAATAAGCTTGGGGATGCCCCGGAAGGCATCCCCTCTTTCGTCTTCAACATTATCGGTAACCTCACTTGGAGCTATATTTTTATTCGTCACATAATATGAGTTTTGCTTGGAGCATCATTTTATTTTGTTGATATTTGCTTGCTGTTATCAATAATCATGTTTTGTATCTTTTAGTTCAATAAAATGCCAATTATAGCCTTTACCATGCTCAGTTTGCAAGTTCATGTGTTGCTGTTTGAAAACAGAAAGTTTTCTGTTATGTCCAGAATATTCCTGAATAGTAAGAACATGATAAAAATTTGAATTTTTTACACAGTAAGCATGCATGAGTTCTATGTCACGTGGTAAGTTTTCAGAATTTTTGGAGTTAGGGAAGTATGAAGTTTAAATCCCCCTTTACAGACTGTTCTGTTTCGGCAGATTTCGGTTATAGTTGCATTGTTTGCATATGTTGCTTGTTTAATGTTTCTATTTGTGGATAGGAGTATTAAATGTGCAGAGGCATTTAGTATGCAATGTTTAGTTATAATTTTAGTGATTTGCTACAGTAGAGAATGTTAAGGTTTTGAGTTGATTTATATTAACTTATCTCACGAGTTCTTGTTGAGTTTTGTGTGGATGAAGTTTTTAAGATTTAGGGAAACCGTGATATGAAAGGAATTAAGGAGACACAAGAGTTCAAGCTTGGGGATGCCCAAGGCACCCCAAGATAATATTCCAAGAAGTCTCAAGCAACTAAGCTTGGGGATGCCCCGGTTGGAATCCCACCTTTCTTCATCAACACCTATCGGTTAGCCTAAGTTTTTACTTCTTCACATGTTATGTGCTATTCTTGGAATGTCATTTTATTTTGTTTTCTTTGATGTTTGAATAAAATACTTGAGATCTAATTTTTTTAAATGAGAGAGTCCTCACATAGCTACCTATTTACTTAAACTACTCATTTTATCTTCACTTATATCTTTTTGGAGTAGTTTGTCATTTACTATTGTGCTTCACTTATATCCTATGAGTAAATTGTTGAATGAATTGAATATCATAAAGTTGAAATAATATGAGATTCATATGCTTGTATCATGCCTAGTAGTAGTTTCACATTTGGGTTAGAAAGTGAAATCTATTGAAGCTTGACAATCACAATATTGGTCATACAAGCAATTCATGAATGATTAGTATAAGGAAGAGAACTTTCACATATAAATATATTATCTTGGACATCTTTTATGATTGTGAATACCCATTAATTATTTTCAAACTTGAGCAAATTAGTTGAAGTTGGACAAGCAAGACAACGTAATGAGTTATGTTTGGGTATATTTGCATAGAAGTTATATTGTTATGGATCCTCCAACATGTGGTGCTTGCTTAGGATCTTTTGCTAGCCAAAAATTCGTACTAAGTAGAGATACTACTTGTGCATCCAAAAACCCTTAAACCCAGTTTCTTCCCATGAGTGTCCACCATATCTACCTATGGATTGAATAAGATCCTTCAAGTAAGTTGTCATCGGTGCAAAAAGCAATAAAAATTGCTCCTAAAATATGCATGATCTTTTATTGTAAGGGAAAATAAGCGTTGTACGAACTTGTGATGGTAAAGAAATAAAACCGACAGACTGCATAATAAAGGTTGCTATCACAAGGGGCAATATAACGTGACGTTCCTTTGCATTAAGGGCTTGTGCATCCAAAAATAAAAAGCGCATGACAACCTCTGCTTCCCTCTGCGAAGGGCCTATCTTTTACTTTTATGCATTTACTTTTATGTATTTACGTTTATGCAAGAGTTAATAAGTATTCATTCGCATTTCAACCTTAATTATTCTCTAGTTGGCAAGCATCATGTGGTGGGGAAAGATCCAGGCACATATGTCCAGTCAAATATATTTGATCATGAATTATTATTGTTGACAATTATCTCTATGATAAATAAGTTGGGAGGCGAAACATTAAGCCCCTATCTTTCTCTGTGTTTGGTGGATGCCATTTGTTCTAAAAATATGCTTTGAGTACTAGCAATCATAGAAGACTATACGATAATTGAGTATGTGGAGCTCTTACTTAGACTTTGTTGAATATAAGTTGAATTGCAATTGTTTGGTGACTAAGAACATAGGTTGTTAAGTTTCAAGAGAATGCATTGTTTGAACCATAACATGTGAATGGATTGCTACTATATCATGATGAGTTTTATGAAAGAGTTGCCGTTATGATGCTAGGAAAAGTGATTGAAATTATCATTAATCAAACTTATGCACTATGCTAGCATTCACACTTCATAAATTATTTCTTTTATCATTTACCTACTCAAGGATGAGCAGGAATTAAGCTTGGGGATGCTGATACGTCTCCAACGTATCTATAATTTATGAAGTATTCATGCCATGTTTATTATAGTTTTGTATGATTTTGGTGCACTTTTATATGGCTTTTATATGATTTTTATGGACTAACATATTGACCTAGTGCCCAGTGCCAGTTGCTGTTTTCTGCTTGTTTTTGGTTTTCCAGAAAATCCATATCAAATGAAGTCCAAATGCAGCGAAACTTTTTGACGATTTTTTCTGGAAGGAAACAGACCTTGGAAACTTCGGGGGAGCAGCAGAAGACCCACAGGGGCCCCACAAGCCACTAGGGCGTGCCACACCCCCAGGCGCGCCCTGGTGCCTTGTGGGTCCCCTGTGGCACCTCTTTACGTGATTCGACGCTGAAAAATCATATATATTTATAAACCCCCGAAAGTTAACCTAGATGACTTTTTACGCCGCCGCAAGCCTCTGTACCAAGGAGATCCCATCTAGAGCCCTTTTCCAGCACCCTGCCGGAGGGGGGAATCATCACCGGAGGCCTTCTTCATCATCCCGGCGGTCTCCATGATGAGGAGGGAGTAGTTCACCCTCGAGGCTGAGGGTATGTACTAGTAGCTATGTGTTTGATCTCTCTCTCTCTCGTGTTCTTGATTTGGCATGATCTTGATGTACCGCGAGCTTTGTTAATATCGTTGGATCATATGGTGTTTCTCCCTCTCTATCTGGTTGTGATGAATTGAGTTTTTACCTTTGAGGTTTCACTATTATCGGATCGAATACTTTTATGGATTTGAGAACACTTGATGTATGTCTTGCATATGAATACCCGTGGTGACAATGGGGTATTATATTGATTCACTTGATATATGTTTTGGCACTCAACTCGCGGATTCCCGAGGTGACATTGGGGTAATCTATGCATAGGGGTTGATGCATGTTTTCGTCCTACTTTCTCCGGTAGAAATCTTGGGGCACTCTTTGAAGTTCTTTGTGTGGATTGAATATTATGATTATGAAGTTGTTTGATGCGTATCGTATAATTGACTCATGGATACTTGTGGTGACATTGGAGTATCTAGGTGACATTAGAGTTGGTTGACGCGTATCATATGGTGTTATTTTAGTACGAACTCTAGGGCTATTCGTGACACTTATAGGGATGGCTCAATAGATTGATCAGAAAAGATAACTTTGAGGTGGTTTCGTACCCTACAACAATTTCTATCTTATGTTCTCCGCTAATAGGAACTTTGGAGTGATTCTTTGTCGCACATTGAGGGATTGTTATATGATCCAATTATGTTAGCATTGTTGAGAGATTGCACTAGTGAAAGTATGAACCCTAGGCCTTGTTTTCAAGCATTGGAATACCGTTTGTGCTCCATTTTATCACTTGCTACCTTGCTGTTTTTATATTTTCAGATTACAAAAACCTATATCTACTATCCATACTACACTTGTATCACCATCTCTTCGCCGAACTAGTGCACCTATACAATTTACCATTGTATTGGGTGTGTTGGGGACACAAGAGATTTCTTGTATTTGATTGCAGGGTTGTTTGAGAGAGACCATCTTCATCCTATGCCTCCCACAGTTTGATAAACCTTAGGTCATCCACTTGAGGGAAAATTGCTACTGTCCTACAAAACTCTGCGCTTGGAGGCCCAACACGAGTCTACAAGAATAAGTTGTGTAGTAGACATCAATGCATGGTGACAATTGGTGTCTGACGAATTATAACATGCATGCACAGATATATATTTTGAGGATCAGAGCATAAACACGCATGCAAGTAAAACGTCGCAGAAGAATGTCAGACCACCAACAGTATGTAAGTTACAACTCATCAAAGGAGCGAATCAAATGAAGAACCAAGAGTTGCAACTTATCAAAAGAAACAGCCCGATATAAGACTCGCTTGAAGACTAACTCAAATTTCTCCCCCTTTGTCATTAGATGACCAAAAGGTGACGAAACTGAGAACTAGCGCGCCCCTGAAGAAAAACATCATGAAGCAGTCGAGGGAGCGCCAGCGTCGTTGTTGGGGTCGCGAGTTGAAGAAGGGCCTGCTGCAGTGTCTTCAACATCTTCATTTTCATCAGTGGCTCATGACGAAGACACAGAGCTTGGGACCATCGGAGGAACTTGAACATTCTTGAACTTCTTCTTGGGCGGATTGGCCCAATCGAAGTTCATTTGGAACTCCATTGCTTCAAGTTCGTCAGGGGTCTTCAGATGTGAAAGAATGGCCCAACTCCTGTCGAAGATCTCATGCAGATAATAATGATTTTTCTGGATTGAATTTTGTGTCACAGTCATATTGCCTAGAATTGCATGGAGTTGACGCTTAACCCAGTTGTGGTTCTTGTCAACTTTCTGATGAAGACTTATGAGGAGCTCACGATCAATCATCACTCGAGGAGCTTCGCCTTGAGGGGTTTGCTGAGTGGCATTTGCATCAGTGTCATGGCTTGAAGAATCATATCGTGTGGATTGAGAGACAGGCTGACGAAATTGGCCATCAAGGGGATGAACACCTTCATCAATAACAGCTTTGCCTTTGCCAGGAACTGAAGCAATTGTGCTTTGAAGAATTTCCACATCTAGTAGAAAGCTGAGATGATTTTGACTATCAGCTTTGTAGTTGATTGAAGATCTTGTTTGGATGAATCTCATGAGCCAAGGTGCATAAGGCTTCAAGTCAAATGGAGATTGTGCGACAGTGGCCAAAGTCCTCATGAAGAAATCATGTATGTTGATAGGAATACCATGGATGATATTGAATAGCAAGTTCTTCATGATTCCCACAACTTCTCCAGTCTCAAAATTGTGACCTTTGATAGGACTGAGGGTTTTGGCCAGAATTCGATATATTGTCCTTGGCACAAATAGTAGATCCTTCACTAAGAAAGTGGTTCTCTGAGCTTCTCCTTGAGCCAACGGCTTCATCAGCACTTGCATCAGATGATTGGGCAGCTCAGGTTCTTCATAGATCTTTCTGGCTTCAGTGGAGGGCAACGCAACAGGAAGATCTCGAAGCAATTCATCAGCAGGAGCTTTGTAATGTGTGTTCTCACTCATCCAGTCGAGAGCCCATGAGTGAATGTCATCAACATCACCAGATAGATGCAAGGTGGCATAAAATTGAAGAATGAGTTCTTCATTCCAATCACACACATCTGTGACGAAACTGAGTAGCCCGGCATCATGAAGAACAACCAGAACTGGCCGAAAGCACGGTATGGATTCCATATCCACATGATTGTTCTTGTCAAACAGCAGTGAGGAATAGAAGTTCATTTGAGCATTTGTCCAAAATCCCTGACGTCTGATTTTGGCAGAGTCATAAGGTGACTCGCCTATGAAGAAATTCTTCTCTTCAAAGAAGGCGGCATTGTCAATTTTTGGCCTTCTGACGCTTTTGCCAACCTTGGGCATTGAGGGCACTGGCTGAAGGTTTATCTTCTTTGGCCTCACATCAAAGATGGGTCTCGGAGAGCCCGTTGAATCATTGGGATCCATGATGGCCAAAGATTTTGCAACTTCCTCAGCAGTTGCGAACGGAACTGTGTCTGAATCTGCTGAGGGAGCTTGTTCTTCTTGTTGTGTTGGAGGGGGTGCAACTTCTTCATCATTCATTTGTTGCACAATTTCTTCAGCTGATGCAGCTGAAATTTCCTCATTGATTCTTTGAAGGGATGGTTGATGACCTTCAGAACCAGTTTGTATTTCCTCAGTGACAGCAGGAGACTGAGGTACTTGCATGAGCGGCGTGGTGAGGGGTGAGTTCGGATGTGCGACATCCCAGAAATCATCATGGATAATAGGAGTTGAAGAACCCACATCCATGTCCTCATCGGTTTCTTCATCAGTCACATGGACTGGAGGCGATGATACCTGGTGGAATGAAGCATCTGCTTCAATTTCAATTTCTTCATCCACTTGCTCTGTGGAAGCAGCAGAGTGGGAATTCTCTTCTTCATCTTCAGGTGGGATGATATAGTCCACACCGAAGGGAATGATCTGAAGCTCTTGAGTGGATCTGGTTGGAGGGGCTGAAGAAATTGGTATGGCATCGATAGGTGCATTTGAAGATATTGGATCCATCTTCAATTTCTTCACAGATTCTGCGGCAGAGGGTACTGAAGCTTTTCTTTTGACAGCAGTCTTCTTCGCTTTTGATGCAGAAGGTACTATGATAAGCGTCAAGGTTGATGACTAGTTTGGTACTGCTGCTGAGGATCTTGGAGGTATAATTTCTTCAGACGCAACTATTGCAGTTGCTCTGGCATTCTCTTTAGGCGGAACAGTCTCAGTTTCCCTGGTAGGTTCTTGCGGGGGAGCAGAAGAACTTTTTGGAGGTGCTTGACCACACTTCGCAGCCTCCCTTTGATTATAGTCATCAACAACTTTGTTTGAAGCGCTGATGAATCTGTCCTTCACTTCACAGCAGTGCTCAGCCTGGCGCTGATATTCATCAGACAAGCGCTGAATCTCTATTTGCATAGCAACAAGTTGCTGAGGGGATATAGTGAGCATTTTATCCTTGAGCTCCTTCTGCTTCTTCTTCATCTCTTTTCTTACAAGCTTTGCCTTCTCTATCTTGTGCTTTTCGTTGAGGACAAAGGCAGAAAGAACATGACTTGGTCCAGGCGGAAAATCCAAGTCGTCAAGTGGTGTATCTGGTTTCTGACACCAAACATCAATGAAGTCAAGGATCTTTTTTGGACTCAAAAATGTTGGGACCGAGGAGTTCTTAGCACGAGCGGCCTCTTCCATTCTTCTCTATACAAATTCTGCAAGTTCATCTTCATCAGCCATTCCATGTTCATCAGCTTGAGGCAACACAACCTTGCTCTTGGGGCTGGGCCTTGTTCCTCGGGCTGCAGTGACCTTCTTCTCCATCATTGGCGTGTTTGAGGAAATATGCCCTGATGCTGAGGCACTTGATGCAGCAATGGTGGCTGTTGGAAAGCCTTCAGTGCGCTGGCATGAAGCTAGCACAACTGACGTTGACGCTCTTGCTGCAGCCCTTGAAGAACTTGCGGATGGTGGAGGTGCAAATGAAGTAGGAGCAGTTTGTGCCTTAGGCGCTGATGCCTTTGAAGAAGATGGCTTGGGCTCTGAGGGCTTTGAAGAATATTTTGGCCGTGAGGGCTCTTCAGTCGAAGGTTTAGGCTTTTGAGCCGGCTTCTTTTTTATGGCTTTCTTGGGCGCACTGCCACTAGAGCCTGCACCCGCATCTTGTGAAGCCTTTGAGGCCCTGTTGAACTCTTCAATAGCCTTTTGAGCCTGCTTCCTCAGTTTAGCTTGATATTTTTCCCATTCTTTGGGAAATTCTTCACCCCTTCTGATGCTGGTTGGATCAGCAATCTGTCCAGGAGCTAGCGGGGGCCTCTTGCATGGAGGTTTGATAGCAAAGTCTGATACGTCTCCAATGTATCTATAATTTTTGATTGTTCCATGCTGTTATATTATCAATCTTGGATGTTTTTATATGCATTTATAGCAATTATATATCATTTTTTGGGACCAACCTATTAACTTAGTGCCCAGTGCCAGTTGCTGTTTTCTGCCTGTTTTTGGTTTTACAGAATATCAATACCAAATGAAGTCCAAATGCCACGAAACTTTTTGGAGATTTTTTTCTGGACAATACCAACACTAGAAGCTTCGGGAGAAGACCAGATGCCAGAGGAGGTGGCCACGAGCCACCAGGGCGCGCCTGGGGGGCAGGTGCGCCCTGGTGCCTAGTGGGCCCACCTCAGCCCCGTTTGACCTAATTCCACCACTATAAATTCCCAAAAAATCAGAAACCCTCAGGGGAGTCCACGAAATACTTTTTCTGCCGACGCAAGTTTCTATTCTAGAGAGATCCCATCTGGAGGCCTTTTCCGGTACTCCACCGGAGGGGGAATCGATCACGGAGGGGCTCTACATCAACCTTGCTGCCCTTCCGATGATGCGTGAGTAGTTTACCACAGACCTTCGGGTCCATAGTTAGTAGCTAGATGGCTTCTTCTCTCTTTTTGATCTTCAATACAATGTTCTCCTCGATGTTCTTGGAGTTCTATCCGATGTAATCACTTTTTGCGGTGTGTTTGTTGGGATCCGATGAATTGTGAGTTTATGATCAGATTATCCATGAATATTATTTGAGTCTTCTCTGAACTCTTTTATGCATGATTATTATAGATTCATATTTCTTCTCCAATCTATTGGTTTGGTTTGGCCAACTAGATTGATTTATCTTGCCATGGGAAGAGGTGCTTTGTAATGAGTTCGATCTTGCGGTGCTCAATCCCAGTGACAAAAAGGGACATGACTCGTATGTGTCATTGCTATTAAGGGTAAAAAGATGGGGTTTATTCATACGTGAGTTTATCTTGTCTACATCATGTCATCGTTCTTAAGGCGTTACTCCGTTCTTTATGGACTTAATACACTAGATGCATGCTGGATAGCGGTCGATGTGTGGAGTAATAGTAGTAGATGCAGGCAGGAGTTGGTCTACTTGTCTCGGACGTGATGCCTATATACATGATCATTGCCTTGGATATCGTCATGATTATTTGCTTTTCTATCAATTGCCCAACAGTAATTTGTTTACCCACCGTATGCTATTTTCTTGAGAGAAGCCTCTAGTGAAAACTATGGCCCCCGGGTCTATCTAAATCATATACTAAAACCCTAAAAATACTTGCTGCACTTTTTCTTTATTTATTTTATTTTTGTATTTTTGTTTCAATCTATCTATCTATCACATACAATTTAATCTTGCAACTTACCGCCGAGGGATTGACAACCCCTTGATTGCGTTGGGTGCAAGGATTTGTTGTTTTGTGTGCAGGTGCTGCTAACGAGGTGTTGCGTGATTCTCCTACTGGATTGATAACCTTGGTTTCATAACTGAGGGAAATACTTATCTCTACTGTACTGCATCTCCCTTCCTCTTCAGGGAATTACCAACGCAGCTCACAAGTAGCAAAGTCTTTCATGTATTTCGGCGTGACATATCTGTAACTTCTCCATTCATAGGCCCAACGCCTCTTGATCCTTTGCATACGCGTCTTGCGCTGCTTTTCAGTTTCTTTCCCGTGAATTTCTTCATCGGGTGTGCAATATCCTACATACAGTTCATCAGGGATCTCGAAAGCTGTGTGTTCCTCTTTCCTCTTGCCTCCCTTCTGAGGCTTTCTGCCATCTGCCATTTTCTTCAACTGAGGGTTTTGAACTTTTGATGTTTTTGATGAAGTCTGTAGATTTTCCTCAAGCAATGCTGCAAATAAATTAAGTTGATGAGAACCATGAGATTCATTTGCAGACATGGGTACCTGTGAATAGAATATAGTTGCGAGGAAATTGGGAAGAGTCACATGCGTTCTCAGAGATTTTCAAAATAAAGCCCAGTTGAGGAAATTGACCCTTATCGTCTTGAAGAAATTTACTAAGTGTTCTTGACTTAGATTTCAGAGCTATACAGATTGATACAATTGCACAACTGAGGAATCTAATCATGAAGTGCAACTTAGATGAAATTACCAAGACTGGCCAAAAGGAAGTGCTGAAGATTTGGAAAGAAGTGGTAAAAACATCACTTGAAGAATCTGAGAAAGTAACAAGATCAAACTTGGGCAGTAAAAATAAATGTTAATTACTCCAAGGATGAACTCGATGAACTGGATGATGAGTTGAAGGAAATCGTCAGGTCAGATCTCTCGCACCCTAACTTGGCGACGAAAGACAGCTACGGCGGCGGCAGAGGCGAAGAAATCCACGGCCGGCGCGGGTACGACGGCAAAGAAGTCGAGGCAGTGAAGCTCTTCCTCTCCGGTGACAATGAATTCTAGCGGCGACGCTAGGGTTTTGAGAGCGACAGGGGCGCGAGAGTGAATGAACTAGGTTTGACATGGTCAAGCCATTATATAGGCGCGGTGAAAACTGAGTGGTCCGAAAATTTTGGATGGATAAGCCCCTGGCTCTTCACATTTCTGCGACACGCGTCACACATGCATTTTGAGTGCGCTTATCCACGCGTGGGGTGCGCGGGATTAAGTGACAGTGGCAACCGCCAAAAATTTGAATAGAAGATTTTAAAGTGTGTTCACAATTTCTTCAGCTGTCAAGGACACAGTGAAGACTTTGAACGGTGTCAAATAGAATGCACATGAAGAGATTGTGAACAAAGTGGTTTGAGTTTAGCATAGAGGGGAGCGGGTCCAATCACATTCACATAGACGGAAAAACAACTTGAAGACTTAGCAATATGTGAATGCTGTTGAGGACATGAAAAACTCAGATATATATAAATAGAAAGTATTGACTCAAGCAATGAAGAACAATCACAAATGACGAATTTGAAAAGCTTTGACGAAATTGCAAATGACGAAGAAAACACAAATTGAAGCAAATCAAAAATGGGTAGTGGCGTTACCCACCGTATAAGAACTATGATGATTTCAGACACCGCGTATAATTGTCGTAGGGTTCTGAGAATCAAGTTCTTCGTTAATTTCTTCACACTTAGAGGGTTAGTCTTCATTGATTGAAGAAAAATGTTACTTCGTGTGTTGTGCATCAAAGTCATCAACAATGCATAAGTGTTAGGATGTGTGTCCTTTCCAAAGGACATTCGAAGATTCTAGAATGTTTAGCTCACACCGCAACATGCAAAACCTTCTCTCATCCAAGGGCTTAGTGAAGATATCAGCAAGCTGGTCTTCCGTCTTCACGTGGTTGATGACGATGTCTCCCTTCAGCACATGATCACGAAGAAAATGGTGAAGAATCTGGATGTGCTTCGTCCTAGAGTGTTGCACTTGGTTGTGGGCGATCTTGATGGCACTCTCATTGTCGTAGTAGAGTGGCACTTTCTTCAGGTTGACGCCATAGTCCTTGAGGGTTTGCTTCATCCATAGAAGCTATGAGCAGCAGGCACCTGTGGCAATGTATTCAGCCTCAGCTGTGGAAAGTGAGACGTTGTTCTGCTTCTTCGAGGACCAACAAACAAGAGATCATCCGAGGAAATGACATGTGCCTGATGTTGACTGATACGTCTCCGTCGTATCTACTTTTCCAAACACTTTTGCTCTTGTTTTGGACTCTAATTTGCATGATTTGAATGAAACTAACCCGGACTGACGCTGTTTTTAGCAGAACTACCATGGTGTTGTTTTTGTGCAGAAATCAAAGTTCTCGGAATTGGATGAAACTTTTTGGAGATTTTTTATGGAATAAATAAAAATTACTGGCGCAAGAATCAACAGAAGAGGGGCCACCTGTTGCCCACAAGGCAACAGGGCGCGACCCCCCCTAGGGCGCACCTTGATGCCTTGTGGGGCCCACAGGCGGCCGTCTGACCTAATTCCAACACTATAAATTCACTTTCCCCGAGAAAAAAGTGGAGAAGAAGTTTCATCATGTTTTACGATACGGAGCCGCCGCCACCTCCTGTTCTTCATCGGGAGGGCTGATCTGGAGTCCGTTCGGGGCTCCGGAGAGGGGGATTCGACGCCGTCGTCATCATCAACCATCCTCCATCACCAATTTCATGATGCTCACCACCGGGCGTGAGTAATTCCTTCGTAGGCTTGCTGGACGGTAATGGGTTGGATGAGATTTATCATGTAATCGAGTTAATTTGTTAGGGCTTTGATCCCTAGTATCCACTATGTTCTGAGATTGATGTTGCTATGACTTTGCTATGCTTAATGCTTGTCACTAGGGCCCGAGTGTCATGATTTCAGATCTGAACCCTTTATGTTTTCATGAATATATTTGTGTTCTTGATCCTATCTTGCAAGTTATATGCACCTATTACGTGTTATGATACGCATACCCCAAGGTGACAATATTGGGATTCTTTCCGGTGATTGCCGTAGTTTGAGGAGTTCATGTATTCACTAAGTGCTAATGCTTTGTTCCGGTTCTCTATTAAAAGGAGGCCTTAATATCCCTTAGTTTCCTTAAGGACCCCGCTGCCACGGGAGGGTAGGACAAAAGATGTCATGCAAGTTCTTATTATAAGCACGTATGACTATATACGGAATACATGCCTACATTACATTGATGAATTGGAGATATTGTGTATCGCCTTAGGTTGTGACTGTTATATGATGAATATCATCCAACATTATTATCATCACCCAATGCCTACGACTTTCTCATATTGGTTTCTGCTAAGTTACTTTGTTGCTACTGCTTTACACTTGCTACAAAACTGCTACTATTACTGTTGCTGTTACTATTGTTACTATTGCTACTGCTATCAAAACTATCATATTACTGTGCTACTAAATATTCTGCTGCAGATATTTTATCTCCAGGTGTGGTTGAATTGACAACTCAACTGCTAAAACTTGCAAATATTCTTTGGCTCCCCTTGTGTCGAATCAATAAATCTGGGTGAAATACTACCCGCGAAAACCGTTGCGATCCCCTATACTTGTGGGTTATCAAGACCTTTTTCTGGCGCCATTGCCGGGGACCATAGATCTATTTGTTGAGTCACTTGGGATTTATATTTGTTGATCATTATGAAGAATCTGAAAGACGCTAAGACCAAGATCGTTCCCTCTAAGACGAGGGGAGGTAAGGAACTGCCATCTAGCTCCGCACTTGATTCACCCTCTGTTTTGAGTAGGCTTGTGACACCACCACCTGTTATTCATTCTGATATGTGGCAAGTTATTGATGATACTACTTCTGCTATGATTGATACTTATGATGATGCTAGTACTATGCTTGATAATACTGTGCCACTTGGTGAATTTCTTGATGAACAACTTGCTAAAGCTAAAGAAATTGAGAATGCTAAAATTAATGAAACTTCGGAAAACTATGAATCACCTATTATGCCTAGTCCTTCTACTAGAGTTGAATCACCTGATGAACATGTCTTTGATAGGGAGACGGCTAGGGCCATTCTTGCTTGTAATGATAGAGATGCGGTTATAAAATTGCTTGCTGAAATGAAAGAAAAATCTATCAGGGAGAGAATGAAATATGATCCTAAGTTTGCTACATCTCCCATATTTGTTACCGATAAGGATTATGAATTCTCTGTCAATCCTGAGTTAATTACTTTGGTTGAATCTGATCCTTTTCATGGTTATGAAACTGAAACTGTTGTGGCACATCTGACTAAGTTGAATGATATTGCCACCCTATTTGCTCATAAGGAAAAAATTCGCTATTATTATATTCTTAAGTTGTTTCCTTTCTCATTAAACAATGATGCTAAGAAATGGTTTAATACTCTTGCTCCTGGTTGTGTGCGTAGTCCCCAGGATATGATATATTACTTCTCTGAAAAATATTTTCCTGCTCATAAGAAACAAGCTGCCTTACAGGAAATATTTAACTTTGTGCAAATTGAAGAAGAGAATCTCCCTCAAGCTTGGGGAGGCTTCTCCAATTACTTAATGCTTTGCCTGAACATCCTCTTGAGAAAAATGAAATACTTGATATCTTTTATAATGGACTAATCGATGCTTCTAGGGACTACCTAGATAGTTGTGCTGGTCGTGTTTTCAGGGAAAGAACTGTTGGACACGCTGAAGAACTATTGAATAATATATTGAGAAATGCCGATGATTGGACACTTCCTGAACCACCACCTAAGCCAACTCTGAAGAAGAGAGGTATTCTATTCCTCAGTCCAGAAGATATGCAAGAAGCCAAGAAATCTATGAAGGAAAAAGGTATAAAAGCTGAAGATGTTAAGAATTTACCACCTATTGAAGAAATACATGGGCTCGACATCCCGACACAGGTAGTGGAGGTAAATTCTCTCACTAGATTTGATGAAGGTGATATTTCGTATAATAAATCTGCTAGTCAATGCTTGTATGAATTTGATAATTACATCATTAAACAAGAACACTTTAATATGTATGTTAGCAATCAATTAAAACGGAATGCCATCATGATTGAACGCTTGAGTGATTTGATGTTTAGAACTACTAATGATGTTAAATGCTTGAGTAAACATGCTTCTATGGTTCAGACTTAGTTAGAACAAATAGCTAAGTCACAAAATGATTTGCTTGATGAGATGAATAATAAAAAGAATGATCATGTTGTTAGAGTTGTTACTAGAGGAGGTAGAATGACTCAGGAACCCTTGTATCCTGAAGGTCATCCTAAAAGAATTGAACAAGATTCTCAAAGAATTAATATTGATGCACCTAGTCCACCTAAGAAGAAAAAGAAAAAGAAAAATGATAGGACTTTGCATGCTTCTATTGAACCTGAGATAGAAAAACCTCCTGAGAATCATAATGATGTTTCTATTTCTGATGCTGAGACACAATCTGGTAATGAACATACACCTAGCGATAATGATAATGATAATCATAATGACAATGATAATGATAATGAAGATGTTCATGTTGATGCTCAACCAGATAATGATATAGAAATAGAACCTGCTGCTGATCTTGATAACCCACCTCCTAAGAATAAAAGATATGATAAGAGAGACTTTGTTGCTAGAAAACATGGAAAGGAAAGAGAACCATGGGTTCAAAAACCTATGCCTTTTCCTACTAAACCATCTAAAAATAAGGATGATGAAGATTTTGAGCGCTTTGTTGAAATGCTTAGACCTGTCTTTTTGCGCACTCGCTTGATTGATATGTTGAAAATGTCTCCCAATGCTAAATACATGAATGATATTGTCACTAATAAAAGGAAGATACCTGAAGCTGAAATTTCTACCATGCTTGCAAATTATTCTTTTAAGGGTGGAGTACCTAAGAAACTAGGAGATCCAGGAATACCTACTATACCATGCTCCATTAAAAGAAGTTATGTCAAAACTGCTTTATGTGATTTGGGAGCCAGTGTTAGTGTTATGCCTTTCTCTTTATATAGAAGACTTGATTTGAATAAGCTCACACCTACTGAAATATCTTTGCAAATGGCTGATAAGTCCACTGCTATACCTATTGGAATTTGCGAGGATGTGCCTTTGTTGCAAATGTTACTATCTTGACAGACTTTGTTATACTTGATATGCCCGAGGACGACAACATGTCGATTATCCTTGGTAGACCCTTTTGAATACTGCAGGGGCTGTTATTGACTGCAACAAAAGCAAGGTCACTTTTCATGTCAATGGTAATGAGCATACGGTTTATTTCCCGAAGAAACAAGCATCAGTGAATGGTATCAATTGTATTGAAAAGGTTTCGACAATCACTATTGGGGGATTCAAATTTCCTCTTCCTACTGTCAAAAAGAAATATGAAATTCTTATTGTTGGGGAGATGCATATCCCCGTTGAGGTAACTTAGTGTTATACGAAAATTCTTCGGTTTCATGTCACTCGGAAATAGTTTGTTAATAAGACTTGATCAACCTTATTAATGGATTCTTTTTGAAGGGCATGTGGTCGATGAATTTAGTAAGCACAACTTTCTGTAGTCATAGTTTGCTCTCTGTTATTTTTAGTTTAAATAAAATAAAATGCCATGATATCCTGTTTTCTGAATTATCCGTGCAATAAAAAATGGCCCAGAAATAAAAGTGCTCAGAATGCAATAAAATTTTAACATGATTTTTTCTGGAATATATAAGAATTTTTGGCACTGAAAACAACCCAGGGGGTGCACCTGTTGCCCATAAGGCAACAGGGCACGGCCACCCCCTAGGGGCGCGCCAAGATGCCTTGTGGGTCCCACAGGGACCCACTCACTTATCTCTTCAACCCACATCATCTTCTACCTCCAGAAAAAAATTGTGGTAGCTCTCTCTCTCATGTTCTTTCTCCCAAACCTGAGATTTTCGATCTCTTTGCTCGGAGCTCCATTTTCGAAACTGTTTTGAGGGATTGCTCCTTGGTATGTGATTCTCCCATTGCTCCAATTAGTTTTTGCTTTAGTGGATTATATTTTGCATAAATTGCTGCTATGCGTGCTACTGAAAATGAGCTTGCATGTTAAATTCTTTGAGCTCTAAGTAGTTTGAATGCTTGATGTAGCCTCTAGGCACTTGTATGAGTAGTTGCTATCAATCTTGTGAAGTTTTGTTAACATCTTTTTGTGGTCCAAAATTTTTCAAAAATTTGTTCGTAGTAATATGAACATTTTTAGGAGGAGTTATTCAAGGAGGAGGTCCTCTGAAGCATCATCGAGTGAAAGCCCAGCACGCCAATCATATGTTGAACCAAGGGCAAGTTCGGTGCGAGGTGCCGAAGCAAAATCTTGTCGACGGCCGTGCAACGAGTTCATGCTGGGTGCAGGCATTAAGGAAGAATTTGACTAGTATATTCACAACACCGAGCTCTCCGTCTTCATCGTAGATAAGCCACCACAGCACTACAACCTTACTCATTCATTCACTCAAAACTTTGAATATCATCCGCGCACTTCTAGAGTTTTATTTCATCTCTATGATAGATCTTATGCTATGTCTCTAGAAGAGTTTTGTGATGCATGCAAAATTCCATTTTGGGGTTCACTTAGCGAACCGCGACAATCTGAATATGAATTGTTTCTCAATAGCCTTTGCAATGGTGAGAATAGGGGAGTTATGCAAGCTAGAATAAAAAGTATTCACTTTCCCTCCATTCGGTATTTTGCACTCTTTAATGGCAAATGCATTGTTGGTAAACAAGACTGTAGTGCACTTTGTGCCCCTGACCTGAGCCTTATTCACGCTGCTTTAACGGGTAGCAGACATTATAATCTTGGGGCCATTGTTGCACGTAGGTTGCACCGCAACTCGGGTAATGGTGATTTATATGGAGGAATTTATGCCTCCTGAGTAGCTGCAAGGCTAGGGGTCTCGCCCCGGCCTAATGATCCTCTTTTACCTGATAAATATTTGAATTTTGAGGCAATGCAGAACCATGAGTTTATTAAGCGCAACACTCACAGATATGACTATAACTTAATATTCGATAAATATCATTCTGTGTTTTTTGTTTTGCCTGCTCCTGTCCTCTTTGATTTCTAGAACAAACAGAGATATTTTCTTCATGAGAATGAGGTGCACGAGTACAACACAGTAGTTGAGGCTGCTCGTCTGGCTGAGGAGGCGGCTCAGAACGCCTCCACGAGCTACCACTTCGATTATTATCCTGGATAGCCATGGCAGTAGACCAAGCTATGCCAAAAGCCTAAGCTTGGGGGAGTACGTATCTCTCACCGACATTACATTCATGTTCACACATTCATTCCAGTTGTCGGTGTTCATCCTTTTTCATTGTATATCCATGTTAGTTTTATCTTCGCTTTCTTCTCGTGTGTTTGAAAAACTTCGAAAATCCAAAAATATTTCTCGCTTCTTTTCGGTTTTCTTTCTTGTTTGTTAGTTCATAGTATTAAAAGAAAACCCAAAAAGATTTCTCGTTTCTTCTTTTGCTTGTTGGGAGCTCTCCCGTGTAAATATTTTTTCTCGCTTTTCGTTTTTCTTTTTTTAATTTGCTTTCTACAGAAAAACTAAAAACTCCAAAAATATTTCAATGTGTTTCTCTGAACTTCTTTTCTTTTTGTTGAGTCGTCATAGGGAGAAGACCACGATGAAAATGTTGAGTGGTTCTCATATGCTTTATTGTTGATCTAACGAAGAGCCAATTTTACTTTGTCTTCTCCCTTGAATAAAATGTTTGCAGATTCCAGCTTAGTCCACGACACACTTGCACTATTATTATTTTCACATCATTCGGTCGTGCAAGTGAAAGGCAATAATGACGATGATTTGATGAAGTGACTGTGGCAAGGAAAAGCTGGTATGAACTCTTCTTGTTTTTGTTTTTGTAAATATGTTTAACTCAGTATCCATGATTCAGCATTTTATGAGTAAACATGTTTGTGATGACAATTAGAGATTATAGTTGCTCATGCCATGCTTAAGTAGCTAGGAGTGGATAATGATTTATCTTGGAAGTCAACATGCATTAAAATGGTTATGATGTAGTATGTTAATATGGTATCCTCCTCTGAATGTTTCAAGTGGCTTGACTTGGCACATGTTCATGCATGTTGTTGATTCAAAACCAACATAGCCTCCACGATATTTATGTTCAGGGTGTCTATATCCTACCCATGCTAGTATTCAATGTTAATTATTCTCAATGCATGATCATGACCGTTTTCGCTCTTTAGTTGGTCGCTTCTCAACCTATTCGCTAGCCTTCACTTGTACTAAGCGGGAATTCTGCTTGTGCATCCACAATCCATAAACCAAAGTTGTTCCAGATGAGTCCACCATATCTACCTATATGCGGTATTACTCTGCCGTTCCAAGTAAATTTGCATGTGCCACCTCTAATCATTCAAATAAACATCCGTTTTGTGTGCCCGTACCGCTCATGGAGCGACAGGGGGCGGTCAATATCTTCCATGCTAAGCGGGTTATTCTCGAGATGAGTGTTTATTCACTTGTCATTGCACGAGAGAGGCTGGTATTTAGGATGCCTAGTCCTATGCTCAAAATCGAAAATATATAGTGCAAACAAACTCCCCCGGAAAGTTGTTGGTATGGAGGGCACCCGACGATTTGGCTAGCCATGGCTTGTGTTGGTATGGTGGAGGGGGAGTAAACTTAACCTTTCCGCTTGGGAACTGCCTATAATGTGTTTAGCATGGAAGATATTGAAAACTCTCGGTCGTGACGTTGACAGGAAAAATACACCTCCCAAAATTATTTTTCATCTCTGATTTAAGCTTCGAGCTCTGGCACCGCCGCAAATCCGTGCTTCCCTCTGTGAAGGGCCTATATATCTATTTACTTTTATGTTATTTACTTTATGTTATTTTACTTTTATTGTTGAGTCTCACCTTCTCGCACTAAGCGCCAATCCTGAGAGCACTATTGTCATTCTTATGCATTGGGTATAGTTAATGTAGCATGCATCATGACTAGATCTCTTCTACCCTGAATTACAATGTTTAGTCGCTGCTTGAACTTTGGAGTGCTCTGCATTTATGTTTTGTGGTCTCAGAAAGGGCTAGCGAGATACCATGTTATCATATTATATCATGATTGTTTTGACAAATTATTGGCATTTGAGATATGTTATTATTGCTCTCTAGTTGATTATGCCATTGATATGAGTAAATGTAGTTTTTAAGTGTTATTATGAGCATGGTTAGTTCATGGTCTTTGCTGAAAACCTGGGTACTATTTAAGCTTATATACGGATACAAGAACAAAAGAGTTCGTAAAAGTTTTCCTTTATGACTTTCAATTTGTCAACTGAATTGCTTGAGGACAAGCAATGAGTTAAGCTTGGGGGAGTTGATACGTCTCCGTCGTATCTACTTTTCCAAACACTTTTGCTCGTGTTTTGGACTCTAATTGCATGATTTGAATGAAACTAACCCAGATTGACGCTGTTTTCAGCAGAACTACCATGGTGTTGTTTTTGTGCAGAAATCAAAGTTCTCGAAATTGGACGAAACATTTTGGAGATTTTTTATGGAATAAATAAAAGTTACTGGCGCAAGAATCAACAGAAGAGGGGCCACCTGTTGCCCACAAGGCAACAGGGCGCGACCCCCCCTAGGGCGCGCCCTGATGCCTTGTGGGGCCCACAGGCGGCCGTCTGACCTAATTCCAACACTATAAATTCACTTTCCTCGAGAAAAAAAGAGGAGAAGAAGTTTCATCTCGTTTTACGATACGGAGCCACCGCCACCTCCTGTTCTTCATCGGGAGGGCTGATCTGGAGTCCGTTCGGGGCTCCGAGGAGGGGGATTCGACGCTGTCGTCATCATCAACCATCCTCCATCACCAATTTCATGATGCTCACCACCGGGCGTGAGTAATTCCTTCATAGGCTTGCTGGACGGTAATGGGTTGGATGAGATTTATCATGTAATCGAGTCAATTTGTTAGGGCTTTGATCCCTAGTATCCACTATGTTCTGAGATTGATGTTGCTATGACTTTGCTATGCTTAATGCTTGTCACTAGGGCCCGAGTGTCATGATTTCAGATCTGAACCCTTTATGTTTTCATGAATATATTTGTGTTCTTGATCCTATCTTGCAAGTTATATGCAGCTATTACGTGTTATGATCCGCATACCCCAAGGTGACAATAAATTGGGATTCTTTTCGGTGATTGCCGTAGTTTGAGGAGTTCATGTATTCACTAAGTGCTAATGCTTTGTTCTGGTTCTCTATTAAAAGGAGACCTTAATATCGCTTAGTTTCCTTAAGGACCCCGCTGCCATGGGAGGGTAGGACAAAAGATGGCATGCAAGTTCTTATTATAAGCACGTATGACTATATACAGAATACATGCCTACATTACATTGACGAATTGGAGCTATTGTGTATCGCCTTAGGTTGTGACTGTTATATGATGAATATCATCCAACATTATTATCATCACCGATCCAATGCCTATGACTTTCTCATATTGGTTTCTGCTAAATTACTTTGTTGCTACTGCTTTACACTTGCTACAAAACTGCTACTGTTACTATTGTTGTTACTATTGTTACTGTTGCTACTGCTATCAAAACTATCATATTACTGTGCTACTAAATATTCTGCTGCAGATATTTTATCTCCAGGTGTGGTTGAATTGACAACTCAACTGCTAATACTTGCAAATATTCTTTGGCTCCCCTTGTGTCGAATCAATAAATCTAGGTGAAATACTACCCGCGAAAACTGTTGCGATCCCCTATACTTGTGGGTTATCATTGACTTGCGATCCACACAATCTCCAGCATAGTCAGAATTAGAAAATCCAGCAAGATCAAATGATGAGCCCTTGGGATACCATAATCCAAGCATTGGTGTGTGAGCTAAATATCGAAGAATTCGTTTCACAGCCTGATGGTGTGACTCCTTCGGTGACGCTTGAAAGCGGGCACACATGCAAATGCTAAGCATAATATCTAGCCTAGATGCACATAGGTAAAGCAGCAAACTAATGATGGAGCGATATACCTTCTGATCGAAATCTTTACCATTTTTGTCAGTGCAGAGTTGACCATTTGTTGGCATTGGTATCTTGAGGCCTTTGCAATCTTGCATGCTGAATTTCTTCAGGCAGTCCTTGAGATATTTCTCCTGAGATATGAAGATGCCATTTTGTTGTTGACGAATTTGAATTCCGAGGAAGAATTTCAACTCCCCCATCATAGACATCTGATATTCTTCTTGCATCATATATGCAAATTCGTCACTGTATTTCTTGTTAGTGTAACAAAAGATAATATCATCAACATATATTTGGCATATGAACAGTTCACCATCATAAAATTTTGTGAAAACAGTAGGGTCAAGTGAACCGGGTTTGAAACCCTTTTTCTTCAGGAACTCCTTCAGTGTATCATACCAAGCCCTCGAGGCTTGCTTGAGGCCATAGAGAGCCTTGTTGAGTCTGAAGACTTTTTCTGGAGGCTTTGGGTCCTCAAAACCTGCTGGTTGAGCAACATATACTTCTTCCTCAAGCTTACCATTGAGGAATGCACTCTTCACATCCATTTGATATAAGAGGATATCATGATGGATAGCATATGCAAGCAGTATACGATTGGCTTCAAGCCTAGCAACATGTGCAAATGTTTCATCAAAATCAATACCCTGAACCTGTGTGTAGCCTTGAGCTATGATACGTCTCCAACGTATCTATAATTTTTTATTGTTCCATGCTGTTGTAGTATCAATCTTGGATGTTTTATATACATTTACAAACAATTATATATCATTTTTTGGGACTAACCTATTAACTTAGTGCCCAGTGCCAGTTGCTGTTTTCTGCTTGTTTTTTGCTTTTCAGAGAAACAGTACCGAATGAAGTCCAAATGGCACGAAACTTTTTGGAGATTTTTTTTGGACAAAAGAAACCTGGGAAGCTTTGGGAGGAGGCCAGAAGCCCCACAGGGGCTTCACAAGGCACTAGGGCGCGCCCCAGGGGGCGCGCCGTGGTACCTTGTGGGGCCCACGTGACTCCGTTTGACCTAATTCCACTTCTATAAATTCACAAATATTGGGAAACCCCCAGAGAGCCAGAAGAGAAAACCTTTCCGCCGCCGCAAGCCTCTGTTCTTCCACGATCCCATCTGGAGGCCTTTTCCGGTACTCTGCCGGAGGGGGAATCGATCACGGAGGGCTTCTACATCAACCTTGCTGCCCTTCCGATGATGTGTGAGTAGTTTACCACAGACCTACAGGTCCATAGCTAGTAGCTAGATGACTTCTTCTCTCTCTTTGATCTTCAATACAATGTTCTCCTCGATGTTCTTGGAGTTCTATCCGATGTAATCTTCTTTTGCGGTGTGTTTGTTGGGATCCGATGAATTGTGAGTTTATGATCAGATTATTCATGAGAAATATTTGAGTCTTCTCTGAACTCTTTTATGCATGATTGTTATAGCTTTGTATTTCTCTCTGATCTATCGGTTTAGTTTGGCCTACTAGATTGATTTATCTTGCAATGGGAGAGGTGCTTTGTGATGGGTTCAATCTTGCGGTGCTCAATCCCAGTGACAGAAAGGGACATGACACGTATTTGTATTGTTGCCATTAAGGATAAAAAGATGGGGTGTCGGTGTATAAAACATGGGTATTTTATACCCTGACTTATGCACAGACAGTGACAGCCTCCCTGCCGGCCAAGGCTTGCCGGAAACCACCAAGACCAAGATTCAAGGCCTAGTTGTAGAAGCCAATGTGGAGAAGTTCAAGACGAAGCATCAACGAGCACTCCACTAGTACTGAAGATGAAGATATTCCTTGCCAGCAAGGTTGAGCCGGCAAGGTGAAGACCCGGCAAGCTCCGTGCTGGCAAGCTTTCGCCAGCTCTCCAGCGCCCCACCTCACCTGGCAGCTAGTCGCTAATCGGTGAGGTGTCGACCGCGCAGGCTAGTTGGTGAGATTTGTCGGGCACGTGTCAGCACGCAGGGAGAAGGTTTGCCTTTAACGACACCCATCCAGAAGGCGTGTCAGGCTAATAGGAGGTAGCTGGGAGAGCGGTGCAGGAACCTTACCGGAGCTCCTCCTCCACATGACACCTAACAGTGCATTTATTGCTTTTGTCCTAAACTGGCAGAGTTAGGTATGATAGCACTGTTTGCTATCTAATCGACTTGTAATTACTGTTTTGCCACTGTGGTGACCCCTTGAGCTATAAAAGGAGGGCCAAGGCAACAGTTAGGGGGATTCGGATCCTTTTTCAAACACTAGCACGTCTTGCATGCGTAGCTACTCTCTCCGCACCTTGCCGGGAGAAGTGCTCCTTGTACTCGTGCTCTCACACATCCAATACACCAAAGCAGGATTAGGGTTTTACACCTCACGGTGGCCTGAACCTGGGTAAATCCCTTGCGTTCTCCGTTGATTCTGCTCTTTGTGCATGTTGATCTCCCCTGCCGAACCACAAAGGGGCTAGATGGCCCCATAGATGGTCATACCCACGACATCTTTGGCGCACCAAGTAGGGGGATCGCTTGCGCGAACCTGAATCAGTGGATTGCGCATCAGCTTCATCAACTTCATCATCGTCCTCCTCGTCATCGATGGCCCCCAAGAAGAAAGGCATCATGATGACGGCCCCTTCACACGTATCCGCAGGCGGCGCAACCAATGCGGGCGGTGCGCAAACCACGGTTGGCACGACCAGCGCAGGCGGTGCGGTCGCCATGCCCACCATGGTCGGTGCAGGAGACGAGCGCGCTGGAGGCGGTCGACTTCCTCGATCCTCTGGCGAACGAAGCCGACACGGCGCGAGCGGAGCAGATGGACGTCTTCCTCCTCCTCTTCACCGCGCCGATTAACGCAGCCACCGGAGCAGCAATGCCCGGGCCGGCGCGAGCTAAGATCCCGGCACAGCGGCGCCCAGAGATGCTGCTTCAGGACAGACGCTGCGTCCCTCGCACAATGGGCACATCGCAACTCCGAGCGGCATCGACGACTTAGGGAGGCGGCGACCTCATGGCAAGACCGCTGTTGATCAAGTCCCAGATCCTCAGGCACCACCCCCGCCACGGCAACCCGCTGCTGATCATGTGCCGCGGCAGCAAGACCACAATGGCGCTCCTGCTGGCTCTGCCAGGAGTAGAGCGACGTCGCGCTCTTAGCTTCCGGCCATGCCAGCCACAGCAGCAGAGGCAATGGCGCGAGCCCAGATGCTGCTAAACTTTCCTCCGGCAGCAGAGAAGATGGATGAGTGGAGAGCCACCATCCAAAGCTTGATTGGGTTTGCCGAAGCCAGCAAATCACAACAAGCGGAGCCCTCACGGCGTCCAACTGGTCACCGCGTTGACGGTGCCGCGCTAACGGTTCAATCACCTCCGCGGCAACAGTCTCAGCAGCAGCAACGCCAACAAGCGCGGCAAGCTCAGCGATCTTTTGAGCCCGACGAGATGTCGATGGCCACTTCAGATCCGCGAGCGCGACAAGATCAGCGGCAAGTGCTGCGAGACAGGCGGGTAGAGGATGCCTGCACCACCATTGAACGACGCCGGGAGGCGCGCCGTCAATCCGACGCGCTCAACGGCCCCATCGTTGATGAGCCTGCGCCAGGGATTGGCGGATATCTGCCTTACGAGGTTGGGTGTCCTGCCTTCACCCAGGAGCTGCGGCAAGTCCGATGGCTGTCCGTCCGGGCCTTCAAGCCAGAAGTACCAGAAAAGTACGACGGCAAGCTGAACCCGGCAGAGTTCCTGGGCATCTACACGATTGCCGTGCAAGCTACCAGAGGAAGAGATGAGAAAATCCTCGCCAACTACTTTCCGTTGGTGCTGAAGCCCAACGTGTGATCTTGGCTGATGAACTTGCCGGAGAACTCCATTTCTTCGTGGGCAGATCTCTGTAATGAGTTTGTTGGTGCCTTTACCGGAGGCCACAAGGCCCCTAGACAGCCCAGCGACCTGCAAGTAATCCCGCAAAGAGATGGTGAAACCTTGCGCAAGTACATCCAGAGGTTCAGCCGTGTACACCGTAACATTCCAGATGTGCACCCCGCAGCCGTCATTGCCGCATTTCACACGAATGTGCGCAATCAGAGGATGCGGGAGAAGATGAACGTCAAACTGCCCAAAACCGTCAACGAGCTCTATACGTTGGCGGATAAGTGCGCACGCGCTGAGGAAGGAAGAAGGCTTCCCAGGGAGGACGCTGGTGCTGAGGTAGATTCCGAGGACGACGATGCTGTCACCCCGAGGAAGAAGGGCCGAAAGCGCAACAGGAAGCACAAAGGCAAAACTGTTATGGCCGTTGAGGGCTCCGGCAACTCTGAGTCCGCCAAGAAAGCTAAGACTGAGAACTCCGGCAAGGAGGCTGCTGTATGCGCCGCTTGCCAGGAGGAGGCGGCAAACGAGAAGGCCGGCAAGTCTGATGGGCCGTACTGCAAGATTCACCGCACCAAGGGCCATGATCTCCAAGAGTGCCGACAAGTCGAGCACCTTGTTGAGAAACAGAAGGCTGAATATGAAAAACGTGACAAAGAGAAGGGTCAAGATGGTGCCGGTGGATCCGGCAAAAAGGGCCGTGGTGGTCGAGGAGGCCGTCGCGGCAAGGCCAAGCAACAGAAAGAAAGGCCTGCTAGAGGCTGCGAAAAGAACGAAGAAGATGATGGAAGTGAAGAGGAAGGGGACGACGGAGAGTCTAGTTAACAGGAATTCCAGGAGGCAACTGAGGCCATGTGCGTCGACGGAGGAGCATCTTTGCACTCCTCTCGCCGCCAACTTAAGCAGTGGGCACGTGAGGTTAATGCGGCAGAACCGGCAATGGGCTCTCGAAAGCCACTCAAGTGGTCACACACGCCTATCATTTTCGATGCCGAGGACCACCCTGATCGCACAACCGCGATCGGGTGTTTGCTGTTGTTGGTTTCGCCAACAATCCGCAACCTCCAGGTCACGAAAATGTTAGTTGACGGAGGGGCCGGCCTAAACTTGATTTCTCCGGAAGTAATCGAAAGGCTGTAGATTCCCGATGAGGATCTCGAGAAAACAGGCACGTTTCAGGGAGGAAACCCGGGAAGAAGCCAGCCCAAGGGAAAGATCACATTGCCGGTGACGTTTGGCGGGGAATTGAACTACAGAACAGAAAAGATTGTGTTTGACATTGACAAGATCTCCTTGCCGTACAATGGAATTCTTGGCCGCCCAGCCTTGGCAAAATTCATGGCAGCATCTCACTATGCTTACAATACGTTGAAGATGCCAGGGCTGATGGGTGTCATTTCCATCAACTCCGACAAGAAGGATGCAGTTATTTGCGTCGATAAGATGTACAGAGATGCGGTTGCAGCAGAGGCTGCCAAGGCGCCAGCTCCCGCCAAGAAGAAGGAAAGCAAGAAGTCCGGCAAGACCTCTGGCAAGGATTCCGGGAAACGCGCCTCTTCGGAGTGCTGCCCGCCTATTGAAGACTTGCCGGAGTGCTCTGCCAATAAGAAATCCAAAGCTACTTCACCAGCAACCAAAAAGGTGCCGGCAAGGGGGGACGGCGCTGACGGTACCTTCACCATCAGTGCCACCCTTGACAGCAAATAGGAAAGCGCGCTCATTGCCTTCCTGCGGGCGAATGTCGATGTGTTCGCGTGGCGACCATCTGACATCCCCAGTGTTCCTAGGGAGGTAATTGAGCACCACCTTGCCGTCTGTCCCCACGCTCAGCCCGTCAAACAGAAGGTCCGGAAGCAAGCTTTGGAGCGGCAACAATTCATTGCCGAGGAAATCAAGAAGCTTGAAGCAGCAGGCCTGGTTAGAGGTGTACTACATCCAACCTGGTTGGCAAATCCAGCTGTGGTACGCAAAGAAAACGGGAAGTGGAGACTTTGTATTGACTACACCGATATTAACAAAGCATGTCCAAAGGATCCTTTCCCCTTGCCGCGCATTGATCAAATTGTAGACTCTACTTCCGGCTGTGATTTACTCTCCTTCCTTGATGCATATTCTGGATACCCTCAGATATTCATGGCCAAGGAGGATGAGGAGAAAACCGCATTCATTACTCCATGTGGCACATACTGCTTCGTGCGTATGCCTTTCGGATTAAAGAGTGCTGGTTTGACATTCGCAAGAGCAGTCCAGATTGGGTTTGAGCCTCAGCTGCATAGGAATGTGGAAGCATATATGGATGACATAGTAGTCAAAACCAAGGACAAGTCAACCCTCATTTAGGATTTAGAAGAAACATTTGCAAACATGCGCAAAATCAATTTGAAGCTCAATCCTGAGAAGTGTGTGTTTGGCGTTCCATCCGGCAAGCTTCTCGGATTCTTTGTATCTCAACGTGGAATTGAAGCAAATCCCGACAAGATCAAAGCTATTGAGAAGATTCAAGCACCAAAAAGCGTCAAGGATGTACGGCGTCTTGCCGGCTGTGTTGCTGCCTTGAGTAGGTTCATTTCAAGATCTGCTGAGCGCGCTCTGCCGTTCTTCAAGATTTTGAAAAAGGCAGGTCCAATGAAATGGACTCCGGAAGCGGAGGCCGCGCTGCAGGATTTGAAAAGATACCTCTCCTCCGCGCCAACACTAGTTGCGCCTAAACCACAAGAGCCGTTGCTGCTATATGTAGCGGCGACAAATCAAGTGGCTAGTGCTGCATTAGTGGCGCAGAGGGAAGTCGATGATGCGGAAGCGGCTGCAGCAAGCCCGTCCAGCGACAAACCAGAATCTTCTCCGGCAAAGTCCGGCACCGACAAGTCAAAAACAGCGCAAGCAAATGAGGCTAATCAACAAGTGGTGCCAAAGAAGAAGTTGGTGCAGTGACCCGTGTATTTTGTTAGTTCCCTTTTGCAGGGGGCTAGAGCAAGATACTCTGGATTGCAGAAATTGCTTTTCGGCCTTCTTATGGCTTCAAGAAAGCTGCGTCATTACTTCCAAGCACACGAGATCACCGTCGTCACTCGCTTTCCGTTACAATGCATTTTGAGAAATCTAGAGGCAACTGGCAGGATAGTGGAGTGGGCGTTGGAATTGTCAAGCTTTGCACTTAAGTTTGAAAGCACTTCAACCATCCAGAGCAGAGCCTTGGTGGAGTTCATTGCAGAATGGATGCCAACGCAAGACGAAGAAATTCGAGAAACAGCTCTCCCCGGCAAAGAGACGGCCAAAGAATGGATTATGTATTTTGATGGTGCCTTCTCGCTTCAAGGCGCCGGTGCCGGAGTGCTGCTTGTCGCACCCACCGGAGAGCACCTCAAGTATGTAGTTCAAATGCACTTTCCCAGGGAGCAAGCTACAAACAACACTGCTGAGTACGAAGGGCTCCTTGCCGGTCTTAGGATCGCAGTGGACCTTGGGATTAGAAAATTGATCATCCGCGGTGACTCACAGCTTGTTGTGAAGCAAGTGAACAAACATTACCAGAGCCCGTTGATGGAAGCATACGTGGAGGAAGTGAGGAAATTGGAGGAACACTTTGACCGATTGCAAACGGAGCACGTTCCTCGTGCAGAAAACAGCATTGCTGATCACTTGTCAAAGTGTGCCGCTCAAAAGCTACCTATGGAACCAGGAACTTTTGTACTCCATTTGAATCATCCATCAGTCACTCCATCAACGCAGGCCAGTAAGAGAAGGAAGTTGAATACCGGCCAGTATTTTCCGGCAGAGCTCGCAGGAGCCGCCAGCAAAAAGGTTGCCGGGGACAACGACACGGTTGTCGGTGAGCAGCAGCTTCGCGCAGAACCTCAGGTTCTTGTCGCTGAGGCAAGCGCTCCCGCGGCCGAAGAAATGCCTTTAGTCCTTGTCGTCGAGCCACAGACTTCGGCATGGGCACAGCAGATAGTTCATTTCCTTCAAATAGGAGAACTTCCCGATGAACAAGAAGAAGCTGAGAAAGTAGCCCGTCAGTCAAGTATGTATCAGTATGTGGATAACACGCTATACAGAAAAAGACCAAATGGGGTGAAATTGAAGTGCATTTGTCGGGAAGATGGACTGAAGCTATTGGCAGAGATACATGGAGGCATATGTGGCTCTCACATAGGATCAAGGGCGCTTGCCGACAAAGCTTTCCGGCAAGGCTTCTATTCGCCCACGGCCCTCCAGGATGCAACTGAGCTAGTAACCAAGTGTGAAGCATGCCAGTTCCATTCTAAGAACATACATCAGCCGGCTCAAGCTCTTCAAAAAATCCCTCTCTCCTGGCCTTTTTTGGTCTGGGGGCTCGATATCCTGGGCCCCTTCCCCCGTGCTACCGGGGGCTTTGAGTTCTTGTACGTTGCTATCGACAAGTTCACAAAGTGGCCTGAAGTGGAGCCAGTGAGAAAGGTGACAGCGCAATCAGCCGTCAAGTTCTTCAAAGGATTAGTTTGCCGTTTTGGAGTCCCTAATAGGGTCATCACCGACAATGACACACAATTCACGAGCCGTACCTTCATGCAGTATATCCAGGACCTTGGCGGCAAAATCTTTTTTGCATCTGTTGCTCACCCGAGAAGCAACGGTCAAGCGGAAAGGATGATCGCTGAAGTGCTGCGAGGCCTCAAAACAAGAACCTTTGACAGGTTGCGCAAATGTGGAAGACGCTGGATTGATGAGTTACCAGCGGTTCTTTGGTCACTCAGAATGACACCAAATCGAGCTACCGGTCAAACACCCTTCTCCCTAGGCTATGGTGTAGAAGCGGTGCTCCCCACGGAACTCATATACGGGTCGCCTCGAGTGCTCGCTTACGATGAAGCTGAGCAAGAGCAGTTGCAGCAAGATAACGCAACACTCCTAGAGGAAGATCGTCTTCGGGCGGCTGTGTGAGCTGCACGCTACCAACAAGCCTTGCGCCGCTATCATAGCCGCAATGTGCACGCCCGAAGCCTTGAGGAAGGCGACCTTGTTCTTCGGTGTGTTCAGTCCGCCAAGAGATCAAACAAGTTGGCGCCGAAGTGGGAAGGCCCTTATCGGGAAGTACGAGTCACCAGACCTGGCGCAGTCAGTCTGGAGACCGAAGATGGCATTCAAATGCAAAACTCATGGAATATTGAGCATCTTCGCAAGTTCTACCCATAAGGCGCGGATTGCCGGGTCTCCCGGCAACCCCTTTTGTACAAGCCTTGTCGGCAAGACATGTAACCCTTTGTACAATGCCAGGCGTAGATCTTGTGCATGAGTAAAATAAAGCTAAGTGTTTCACAACTTATCGTACATTTTTCTTTTATGTATGCACATAGTGTTGTGATTACGCTTTAGTTTGCGTGAGATGGCTGATGAACCGTCAAGGTTCCCAAACCACTCTTTTCTCTTCTTTCTTTTTCTTAAAGGATAGAAGGGTCCCTCACGTGCAAGTTTCCCGGGGGGAGTGATGATGGGGTACCATTTTAATGATGTTCAAGTGATCATTCCGTACGGCGAAAACAGAGCAAGGAAAAGCTAAGTTGAAAAACTTTGAAACTTCTTCCTTGTTATGCTTGCAGTTTCCCTTGAACGATTCTGTGTTTGTATGAAAAACCTGCACGCGAGGGAACCTTGTCGCTATCAGTTTGTGCTCTAGTTTGCCTCGAGTCCGCTCGGCAAGCTTAGCAGCTGCGTTCTGGCCCGGCAAGCTACCTTGCAGGCAGCGGCACTTCCGGTAGGCTGCTAAGGACCTGTTCCTCAAAGCACTCACAGCAAGTGTGCGCACCGGCAAGTTTCCAAACAGCGTAGGGAACGCAATCATACAAAGACGAAATAAAACAAGGGGAACGACACACATTCATTCCGCCAGCATAAGTTATATTACATCACAAAAGCAGTGCAGATCTAACATGAGATCGAATGTATCTTTTACATGACAGCACAGCGATGGGTATAACGACAAGCTCAATCCCGACGATCACCCTGGATCCTGGGAATTTGGAGAACCTTGTCGGCAAGAGGAGCAGCGATCTTGTTAGCGGCGGTAACGTCGGTGTTCTCCGGCAGCTTCCTGAAGACCCCAGAGAGATCGAGGCCAGGATTGCGATGAGCAATTTTGAGCAGCACCCTATATACAACTTCACGTGCAAACTTCCGGGATTCATCAGCTGGTGGCCTCCTTGTCGTTGATAGTGAAGCCCTAGCTCTTCATGTCCATGACGGCAATCTGGGAAGAAATGCGCTCAGCGGCATTGACAAGCCTGCCGGTCTAGAGGGAGAGGTTATGATGCAGTTGGGTGTGTTTGTTTTCGGCATCCTTCTTCAAAGCCTCTTCCTTTTCCAGCTTCTCCGTCAAGACTCTCTCCCTCTCCTTGGCGGATTCCAAATCTGACACCAAGGTGGCCAGTTGAGATTTCAGATCTCCAATTGTCTTGGCAGCGGCATCGAGATCTTGATTCTTAGACGACAGCTGTGTCTGCAAGTCCCCTAGAGTGCGGGCTGCCTTCAGCGCTTCGTTCTTAAGATTCTCGACTTCTTTGCCGCTACCGGCAAGATCTTCCTTCAACTTGGCCATTTGGGACTCCAGCTCTGTCTTGGCGGCGGCAGCGGCATTAACTTTGTCGGAAGCCTCCTTGAGCTTGGCGGCGCTATCTCGAGCTTGGGTTTCAATAGTATCCTTGTGATTCTTCTCCAGCTCTTGCATCCTACGCTCAAGGAGTTTCTCAATCTCCTCATCTTTGCCGTGGAGAGTGGCGGCAAGGGCTCCCTCTCGGGCGGCAAGGTCTTTCTCCTTGACGTTGAGCAGCGCCTCTCGCTCCGCCAAGTTGCCGTCGCGGATTGCCGCTTCATTCTTGGCGGCATTAAGCTTTTCATCCTACCTTACAAGATTGTGGGCCTGCTCATTATACCATGTGCGCAGCTCATCCGCTTTCTTCTTCAGTTTCTGGTCAACCAGATCCACAGCTTTGCGCTCTTCCTGGACTCTGTCCCATCTTCGGCTGTACCTTTCTTGGATGCCCTTGAACCCGACGGCCATGATCTCCATGAAAGCAAGATCTTTAGCGTTGTCAGTAGCATCAGTGGCCTCGGAGGTTCTTTGGGACAGAGGGAGTAAGATCCGAGCGATTTCTTCGTCAAAATTTGGCCCCGCGGTACCAGATGAACTGGGGGCTCCAGACCCGCGCTGAGAAGTGATCAACACCAAGATGCTTGACGGGACCTGCAAGGTTGGTGCCACTGGTTGGTTGTCGGGGTTCGGCGCGTTGGTGTTGACGGGCGCCTTCTCCACATCCATCCTGGCAGGGTCGGACGTATCGCCAGAGGTCTTCTCAGGCTCCTCGTGAACCTCTCTGATCTCCTCGGTGGCTTGCACAAGGTTCTCTTCAGCGGCAATCTTGGTGGCTTCATCAGCGGCATCCTTTGCAATATTCGCTACCTCCACCAGGATTTCACCTTCTCCGGGAGAAGTTGGAGCTGTGGGGTGAAGCGAAAGCGAAGTCAAGTTCAAGAAAACAAAAAATTCTGTGAGAAGTGTGTAAAGGCAAGAGGATTACCCGTTGACGTTTGATGAGGAAGGGCATCTCCTTCCCCGGCAACCTATGTTGCCGGCGCACGGTCATCGTCCGCTTCGCTCGGCGGGGTGACTTCCATACGGACAGGCTCATCGGTGGAGGCCCTTGCCGTGGAAGCACTCTTCGGAACGATGGTTGACGGGGAAGCCACAGTGGGGTCCGCCTCTTGGCGGACCTCTCCCATCTCCTTGACAGGCTCAGAGGGAGGAACTTCGGCACTGGCGCTGGCGGGAGGCATCTGCACCACATCCTCGCGCAGGGGGCTGGGCTGGGGGCTGGCTACAATGGATTCAGCCGTTGCAACCCCCTGCCCGGCACTTACCGCGGGATCCTGTTCTGTTACAGGCTTGGCCCGCTTCGCCCGCTGTGCGAGTGATTCTAGATCTCTGTCAAGACAAGGAAATCAAGTCAGAACCGCAATCAGATGAAATCAAAGCTTGATGGAAATGAGCAAAATCACTTACTCCTCCTTCTCAGACTCGTTGAGGACGTCGAAATCATATATCACTGGCGGGGGCGATTCTCTGGCCCTCTTAAGTGCCGGAGGAGGTGAACCGGTCGGTTGAGTGGGTTCAATTTCCTCGGCAACCCCTTGTTGGGAAGATGGAGTTTGAGTTTGAGGACGTCGAGTTGATTGCCAACGTACTTCTTCTTGGTGGCCGGTCCTCGTGGTCATCTTCTTCACAGTAGGGCCAACTCCTGGCGAAGAAGAGTGAACCGGCTCCTGACTGACCGCCCTTCGAAGACGGCGTTTCTTCTTTGTCGGGGCTCGTGGACCCTCTTCCTCTTCAGGCTCTCCAGCAACCTCAGTCCTAGCAACCTCAGCTCCGGCAGTCTCGCCCCCGGCAACCTCTTCTTGTTGCTCTTTGGCAGCTTCTTCTTCGTGATGCTCTTCGTCATCATCCTCAGCTGCCGCGGCGCCAAGACCGCCTGCCGCGTTGATCCTCGCGATCTCTGCAGCCTTGCTGGCGATGTACACCAGTTCTTCATCATTGGTGGCCCGGATGAGATCCGTTTCCTTCCGGGAAGCTTTCTCCGTCAGGTTGGAGGCCCAATCCATCTCGTTCACCACGGTGGGCATTGGCAAGTCCGCTTTGTCTCCGTGAGCATTGCAGTCTGGCATCATCGACAAGATGGAGTCCTTGGCGGAGTTGATGTGCAGTGGGATGATTCCATCCGGCAAATGGAATGTGCCAGTTTTCCGGAACAACTGTTCGCAGAGGCAGGCATGCTCCATGACCGTCAAGTTGTTGCCGGTCCCGAGATACAATCGCATAATATCAGCGGCGTTCTGGTATTCCCAAGTGAATCTTTCTCTCTTCTGCAGCGGCGCGATGCGTCGCCGGAGGAAATCAGCGCCAACCATTTCTATGGTCAGCTTGGCGGCCTTGAGACGGGCGATTCTGTTCAGTGCCGGGTGAAGTTTCTCATCGGTGGTGCCAAGATCGCTCCAATTCTTGCTGCGTAGAACTCTCGTTGTACGCGGTATACAGAACTGAGGGAAGTCCTTTTCCTGGATCCATCACCATTCTGCCCTCCACTCGTCCCACTTGAGGTGGAGCTGCCCGGCAAGGTATTGGCCCTTGGTTTTTGTCCTAGGGATCCATGTCACACTGCCAGAGAGCGACTTATCCTTGATGCGAGGAACGAAAAAGCGACTTAACAAATCTACGTTGGGGGCAACTCCGACAAAGTTCTCGCACAAATGGGCGAAGACCGCCATACAAGTCATCGCATTTGGAGTGAAATCCAGCAGTATGAACCAAAAACTGAACATCATGGCGCTGAAGAAATCTGAGAATGAAGGAACCAGACCGTAGTAAAAGTAAGCATAGAAGAACAGATACGAATCTGCTGGATCCTTGTCGTCTTCAGGGAGCACCACTGGGGCCTTGTGATCCTTGGTGTCCCTTCCCCACAAGTACGCGTACCTCTTGATCAACTCGTTGCCGTCCAAGGAAGACGGTGAGAAGATCGCATTTTCCCTCCGCCGCTTCTCCAGCTCTTCCAACGCCTTCTTCTTCTCCTCTGCCTTGGGGTCGAGCGGCTTGGTGGGCTTCTTCCCCGCCGCGTCGGCTCTTTTAGGCGCCATCATAACTCGGGAGGAAGAAGAAGGTCGAGGTGAGGTGCGAATTAATGGCGGCAGCGGCGGAAAGGGGCTCTGGCGAAAGAAAGAAGATGAAGCAGAGGAAGGCAGGGGCGAATGAGCAGCGCCTCCTCGCCTTTTTATGGGGAAGGTGCAAGGGGGCTGGCTCTTCATTGTTTACCCCAGCAGCGCTTTTTACAGGCGCACTACCGCAAAATAACCGCAACAGTCCACGTTCCCACGACCCGCATTTAATGCGTGGATTGGACGTGCGTCAGGATAACTATCATGACGAAAATTACAGCAGCAGTTTTTCCGTCGTGTGTCTGTGCATTGTTTGGGCCTAGCCCAACGACACTTCAAACGCGCGTATAGCCCTGGCCCGGGGGCTCCTGTCAGTGTATAAAACATGGGTATTTTACACCCTGACTTATGCACAGACAGTGACAGCCTCCCTGCCGGCCAAAGCTTGCCGGAAACCACCAAGACAAAGATTCAAGGCCCAGTTGCAGAAGCCAATGGGGAGAAGTTGAAGACGAAGCATCAACGAGCACTCCACTAGTACTGAAGATGAAGACATTCCTTGCCGGCAAGGTTGAGCTGGCAAGGTGAAGACCTGGCAAGCTCCGTGCCGGCAAGCTTTCGCCAGCTCTCCAGCGCTCCACCTCACCGGGCAGCTAGTCGCTAATCGGTGAGGTGCCGACCGCGCAGGCTGGTTGGTGAAATTTGTCGGGCACGTGTCAGCGTGCAGGGAGAAGGTTTGCCTTTAACGACACCCATCCAGAAGGCGTGTCAGGCAAATAGGAGGTAGCTGGGCGAGCGGTGCAGGAACCTTGCCGGAGCTCCTCCTCCACATGACACCTAACGGTGGATTTATTGCTTTTGTCCTAAACTGGCAGAGTTAGGTATGATAGCACTGTTTGCTATCTAATCGACTTGTAATTACTGTTTTGCCACTGTGGTGACCCTTGAGCTATAAAAGGAGGGCCAAGGCAACAGTTAGGGGGATTCGGATCCTTTTTCAAACACTAGCACGTCTTGCATGCGTAGCTGCTCTCTCCGCACCTTGCCAGGAGAAGTTCTCCTTGTACTCGTGCTCTCACACATCCAATACACCAAAGCAGGAGTAGGGTTTTACACCTCTCGGTGGCCCGAACATAAATCCCTTGCGTTCTCCGTTGATTCTGCTCTTTGTGCATGTTGATCTCCCCTGCCGAACCACAAAGGGGCTAGATGGCCCCATAGATGGTCGTACCCACGACATCTTTGGCGCACCAGGTAGGGGGATCGCTTGCACGAACCTAAATCAGTGGATTGCGCATCAGCTTCAACAACTTCATCATCGTCCACCTCGTCGTCGATGGCCCCCAAGAAGAAAGGCATCACGATGACGGCCCCTTCACACGTATCCACAGGCGGCGTAGGCAGCGCAGCCAATCCGGGCGGTGCGCATACCGCGGTTGGCACGACCAGCACAGGCGGCGCGGTCACCATGCCCACCATGGTCGGTGCAGGAGACGAGCGCGCTGGAGGCGGTCGACTTCCTCGATCCTCTGGCGAACGAAGCCGAGATGGCGCGGGCGGAGCAGATGGATGTCTTCCTCCTCCTCTTCTGGAATTCTTGTTCGCTGGGCTCATCATCGTCCTCTTCGTCACTTCCATCATCCTCTTCTTTCTTGTCTCGGCCATTGGCAGGCTTCTCTTTCTGCTGCTTAGTCTTGCCGCGGTGGCCCCCTCGACCGCCACGGCCCTTTTTCCGGATCCACCAGTACCATCTTGACCCTTTTCCTTGTCGCGCTTTTCATATTCAGCTTTCTGCTTCTCAACAAGGGGCTCGACTTGCCGGTATTCTTGGAGATCGTGGCCTTTGGTACGGTGAATCTTGTAGTACGGCCCATCTGACTTGCCAGCCTTCTCGTTCGCCGCCGCCTCCTGGCAAGCGGCGCATGCAGCAGCCTCCTTGCTGGAGTTCTCAGTCTTGGCTTTCTTGGCGGACTCAGAGTTGCCGGAGCCTTTGACAACCATAACAGTTTTGCCCTTGCGCTTTCTACAGCGTTTCCGGCCTTTCTTCCCCGGGGTGACAGCATCATCGTCCTCAGAATCTACTTTGGCACCAGCGTCCTCCCCGGGAAGCCTTCCTCCTTCCTCAGCACGTGCACACTTATCCGCCAATGTGTAGAGCTCGTTGACGGTCTTGGGCAACTTGACGTTCATTTTCTCCCGCATCCTCCGATTGCGCACATTCGTGTGAAAGGCGGCAATCACGGCTGCGGGGTGCACATCTGGAATGTTACGGTGCACACGGCTGAACCTGTGGATGTACTTGCATATAGTTTCACCATCTCTTTGCGGGATCACCTGCAAGTCGCTGGGCTGTCCAGGGGCTTTGTGGCCCCCGGTAAAGGCACCAATGAACTTGTTGCAGAGATCTGACCATGAAGAAATGGAGTTCTCCGGCAAATTCATCAGCCAAGACCTCACGTTGGGTTTCAGTACCAACGGGAAGTAGTTGGCGAGGATTTTCTCATCCTTTCCCCCGGCAGCTTGCACGGCGATCGTGTAGATGCCGAGAAACTCTGCCGGGTTCAGCTTGCCGTCGTACTTTTCCGGCACTTCTGGCTTGAAGGCTCGAACGGACGGCCATCGGACTTGCCGTAGCTCACGGGTGAAGGTGGGACATCCAATTTCGTAGGGTAGATATACGCCAACCCTGGGCGCAGGCTCATCAACGATGGGGCCGTTGCGTGCGTCGGATTGACGACGTGCCTCCCGGTGCCGTTCGATGGTGGTGCGGGCGTCTTCTGCCCACAGCACTTGCCGCTAATCTTGCCGTGCTCGCGGATCCGAAGAGGCCATCGACACCTCGTCGGGCTCGAAGGATTGCTGAGCTTGCTGCGGTCGTTGGCATTGTTGCCTTTGGGATTGTTGCCGCTGAGGTGATTGCACCGTTAGCGTGGCACCGTCAGTGCGGCCATCAACTGGGCTTGCCGGTGCCATTTGCGGATGCCGCAAGGGCTCCGCTTGCTGCGATTTATTGCCCTTGGCGAATCCAATCAAGCTTTGGATGGTGGCTCTCCACTCATCCATCTTCTCTGCCGTTGGAGGGAAGTTTAGCAGCATCTGGGCTCGCGCCATTGCTTCTGCTGCTGTGGCTGGCATGGTCGGAAGTGAAGAACGCGATGTCGCTCTACTCCTGGCAGAGCCAATAGGAGCGCCATCGCGGTCTTGTTGCCGCGGTACATGATCAGCAGCAGGTTGTCGTGGCGGAGGTGGTGCCTGAGAATCTGGGATTTGATTAACAGGAGTCTTGCCGTGAGGTCGCAGCTACCCTGAGTCGTTGGCGCCGCTCGGAGCTGTGCCGCGCCCGTTGTGAGAGGGACGCGGTGTCTATCCTGAAGCTACATTCTTGGACGCCGCCGCAGCGGGATCTTGGCTCACGCCGGTCCGGGCGTTGCCGCTCCGGTGGCTGCGTTCACCAGAGGATCGAGGAGGTCGACTACCTCCAACACACTCGCCTCCTGCGCCGACCGTGGTAGGCATGACGACTACGCCGCCTGCGCTGGTCGTACCAACCGCAGTACCCGCGCCGCCCACATTGGCCGCGCCGCCTGTGCCGCCTGCGGATGCGTGCGGGGTGGCCGTCATCGTGATGCCCTTCTTCTTGGGCGCCATCGACGACGAGGAGGACGACAAGGAAGTTGATGAAGATAATGAAGAACACACGCAATCCACTGATCAAGGTTCGCGCGAGCGACGCTACCCCCTACCTGGCGCGCCAAAGATGTCGTGGTGTGACGACCATCTATGGGGACATGCAGCCCCTTGTGGTTCGGCGGCGGAGATCGACGTGCACAAAGAGCATGACCAATGGAGGGCGCAAGGGATTTTACCCAGGTTTGGGCCGCAGAGAAGCGTAAAACCCTACTCCTGCTTTTGGGGTATTAATGGTGTGGGAGCACAGTACAAGGAGCGCTTCTCCCGGCAAGGTGGGAGGAGCAGCCACACGAGACGTGCTTGTGTCTGAAAAGGGGTCCCCAATCCTCCTAACTGTTGCCTTGGCCCTCCTTTTATGGCTCAAAGGGGTTAGCACAGTGGCAAAACAGTAATTACATAGCGATTAGATAGCATACAGTGCTATCATACCTAACTCTGCCAGTTTAAGACAAAGGCATTAAATGCGCCGTTAGGTGTCATGTGGAGAGGTAGTCCCAGGAAGGTTTTTGCACCGCTTGCCCAGCTACCTCGTATTATCCTGACACGCCTCCCGGACGTGTGTCATTAGAAGCGAATCCTGTCCCAGCGTGCTGACACGTGCCCGATAAGCCTTACCAACTAGCCCGCGTGGTCGACACCTCGCCCACTAGCGAACACCTGTGCGGTGAGGTGGAGCGCTGGAGGGCTGGCAGGAGCTCGCCGGTACGGAGCTTGCCGGGTCTTCACCTTGCCGGCTTAGCCTTGCCAGCAAGGAATGTCTTCATCTTCGGTACTAGTTGAGTGCTGTGTCTTGAGCTTCTTTCTGGTAGCTTCCGCGACTGGACTCTGAATCTTGGTCTTAACGGTTCCCGGCAAGGCTTGGCCGGCAAGGAGGCTGCTACTGTCTGTGCATAAGTCAGGGTATAAAATACCCATATTTTACACACCGACACTTTGTATTTCTCTCCGATCTATCGGTTTAGTTTGGCCTACTAGATTGATTTGTCTTGCAATGGGAGAGGTGCTTTGTGATGGGTTCAATCTTGCGGTGCTCAATCCCAGTGAAAGAAAGGGACATGACACGTATTTGTATTGTTGCCATTAAGGATAAAAAGATGGGGTTTATTCATATTGCTTGAATTTGCTTCTCTACATCATGTCATCTTGCTTAAGGCGTTACTCCGTTTCATACTTAATACCCTAGATGCATGCTGGATAGCGGTCGATGGGTGGTGTAATAGTAGTAGATGCAGGCAGGAGTCGGTCTACTTGTCTCGGACGTGATGCCTATATACATGATCATTGCCATGAATCCGTCATAATTATTTGCTTTTCTATCAATTGCCCAACAGTAATTTGTTTACCCACCATATGTTTATGTGCTCAAGAGAGAAGCCTCTAGTGAAAACTATGGTCCCCGGGTATATCTTTATCATATAAAAAAACCTAAAAAACCTTGCTGCAATTTATTTACTTTTATTTTAATTAGTAGTTTAGTTTATCTATTTACCTTGATAAGATTTAATCCTTGCAAATAACCGCTAAGAGGATTGACAACCCTCTTATTTGCGTTGGGTGCAAGTGTTTGCTCTTGTGTGTGCACGTGTGCTTTAACGGAATTTTGCTTGGTTCTCCCACTGGATTGATAACCTTGGTTCTTAACTGAGGGAAATACTTCAGTACTGTACTGCATCTCCCTTCCTCTTCAGGGAATTACCAACGCAGCTCACAAGTAGCAGGAAAAATTTCTGGCGCCGTTGCCGGGGAAACATCAGCAAAATTACCAAGTACCTTCGCACAAATTATCATTCACTTGCATTTACTTTATTTACCTTTTATTTGCATTTGCCTCTCGTTTTCATCTCCCCCACTTCTAAAATATTTTACAAAAGCACAAAAATATTTTGTTTGCTTGTTTGCTTGCTTTGTCGCGATGTCTCAAGAAAATACTAAATTATGTGACTTTTCCAATACCAATAATAATGATTTTATTAGTACTCCTATTGCTCCTCCCGCCACTACTGTGGAGTCATGTGACATTAATGCTGCTTTGCTTAATCTTGTTATGAAAGAACAATTTTCTGGTAGTCCTAATGAAGATGCTGCATCCCATCTAAATACTTTCGTTGAACTTTGTGATATGCAAAAGAAGAGAGATGTGGATAATGATATTTTCAAATTAAAATTATTTCCGTTCTCATTACGAGATCGTGCTAAAACTTGGTTTTCATCCTTGCCTAGAAATAGTATTGATTCTTGGGATAAGTGTAAGGATGCTTTTATTACTAAATATTTTCCTCCCGCTAAGATTATTTCTTTAAGAAATCAAATTATGAATTTTAAGCAACTTGAGCATGAACATGTTGCCCAATCTTGGGAGAGAATGAAATTAATGATAAGAAATTGCCCAACTCATGGTTTGAATTTATGGATGATCATACAAAATTTTTATGCGGGACTAAACTTTGTCTCTAGAAATTTGCTAGACTCTGCCGCAGGTGGCACCTTTATGGAAATTACATTGGGAGAAGCTACAAAACTTCTTGATAATATTATGGCAAATTATTCTCAATGGCACGCTGAACGAACTCCAATTGGTAAGAAGGTAAATTCTGTTGAAGAAATTAATACTTTGAGTGATAAAATGGATGCTTTATTGAAATTGGTTGCTAGTAAAAATGCTCATATTGATCCTAATGATGTGTCATTGTCCACTTTGATTGAGCAAAATAATGATGCTATTGATGTGAATTTTGTCTTTAGAAATAATTTCAACAATAATGCTTATAGGGGTAATTTCAGTGCTAGACCGTTTCCTGGAAATTCCTCTAATAATTATGGCAATCCTTATGAAATTCTTATAATAATAATAATAATAGGATGCCCTCTGATCTTGAAAGTAATATTAAAGAATTTATTAGTTCGCAAAAGAATTTCAATGCTATGATAGAAGTAAAATTGAATAGAGTTGATGAATTGGCTAGGAACATGGATAAAATTGCTCATGATGTGAAAAATCTCGAAAATAAAATTTTGCCATCTAAGCATGATATAAATGAGTCTATTAAAGCTATCTATGTCTCCATTAATGAAAGTAAAGAAAGGACCGCTAGGTTGAGAGCTAAGCGAGAATTTCTAGAAAAAGCGATTCCACCCGGTTTCTATCGTAGTAATGATGAAGATATTAAAATGATTGGTGTTGCACCTATTGAATCCTTGTTTAATAATATAAAACTTGATGAAAAAGGGACTAAAGAAGAGTCAACTTTAGAAAGAAGGAGTCCCACTTGCTTGGAGGGTGATAATCTTGGTCATAAAAATAAAAAAAGTGGGTTTGGAGAGGTTAAAACTTTAAATAGTAATGCACCCACTACTTTGGATTAAAAGGACTTTAATTATGATAGTTGTTCTTTAATTGAGTGTATTTCCTTGTTGCAATCCATGATTAAATCACCAAATGTTTATGAACAAAATAAAGCTTTCATTAAACATATTGTAGAAGCCATGATGAAAGCACATGACGAAAAACTTGAGTTAGAAGTATCAATTCCTAGAAATTTACAAGATGAATGGGAACCCACTATTAAAGTAAAAATTAAAGATTATGAATGTAATGCTCTTTCTGATCTTGGTGCTAGCGTTTCCACTATACCAAAGTCTTTGTGTGATGTGCTAGGTCTCACCGACTTGGATCCTTGTTCCCTTAATTTGCATCTTGCGGATTCTACTATTAAAAAGCCATTGGGTAGGATTAATGATGTGCTTATTCTTTCAAATAGAAATTATGTGCCCGTGGACTTTATTGTTCTTGACATTGAATGTAATCCTTCTTGCCCCATAATACTTGGTAGGCCTTTTCTTCGAACTATTGGTGCTATTATTGATATGAAAGAAGGTAATATAAGATTTCAGTTTCCACTAAAGAAAGGGATGGAACACTTCCCTAGGAAGATAATTAAAGCACCATATGAATCCATTATGAGGGCCACCTATGGAATTAATTTGAAGGATGACAACACTTGAAACTATGCATTATGCCTAGCTGGGGGCATAAAACAATAACGCTTGTTGGGAGGCAACCCAATGAATAAAATAATTTTTTGCTTTTACCTACTATATTTGAGTATTTGCTTCTGTTATGATTGAGTTTTTATGTTTTAAGTAGTGTTTGTGCCAAGTAATACCTTTGGGATTATTTGGAAGATAGTATAATTGATGCTGTTTGGAAAACAGAAAGTTTTGCGTCCAGTGCTGGAATTTTAATTCTGTACTGGAGCGTTAGAAAAATCTGAAATTTTTACACAGTATTGGTATATGAATTTCCCACGTTTTCCTAAGTTTTCAGAATTTTTGGAGTTACAGAAGTATAGATTTTAAATGGATCTTTACAGACTTTTCTGTTTTAGACAGATTCTGTTTTTTTGTTGCATAGTTTGCTTATTTTGATGAATCTATGGATCGTATCGGGGGGTATGAGTCATGGAGAAGTTGGAGTACAGTAGCATTATGCCAATATTAAATATGAATTAATTTACAACAGTACCTAAAGTTTAAGATTTGTTTGTTATACTAACGGATCTCACGAAGGTTTTGTTGAGTTTTGTGTGATTGAAGTTTTCAAGTTTTGGGTGAGATCACGATAGATGAAGGAATAAGGAGTGGCAAGAGCCTAAGCTTGGGGATGCCCAAGGCACCCCAAAGTAATATTCAAGGAATACTCAAGCGTTTAAGCTTGGGGATGCCCCGGAAGGCATCCCCTCTTTCTTCTACCAACTATCGGTAATTTTACTTAGAGCTATATTTTTATTCATCACATGATATGTGTTTTACTTGGAGCGTCCTGTATTATATGAGTCTTTGCTTTGTTTGCTTTTTAGTTTGTCACAATCATCTTTGCTGGACACACCTATTTGAGAGAGCCACACGTTTATCATGATTTCTTAGAATACTCTATGTGCTTCACTTAAATCATTTGAGCTAGGCAGTTGCTCTAGTGCTTCACTTAAATCTTTTTGAGCACGGCGGTGATTATATTTTGAAGAAATATTTGAACTGTCATGCTTCACTTATATTATTTTGAGAGTTAATAAGATTAAATTTTGAAGAAATATTTGCACTCTCATGCTTCACTTATATATTTTTGAGAGTTGATAATAGTAATGGTAATTTGCACAAGATATGAATTTGGTCCCAAAGTGATGAATATTCAAGAGGGATATAATAAAAACTTTCATGAAAGATCATTGGATATGATAAGTTTGATTCCTTGCAATAGTTTTGTGATATGGAGATGATAATATGTGAGTCATGTTAGTGAGTAATTGTGATTTAGTGAGAATATTGGTGTTAAGGTTTGTGATTCCCTATGCATGCACATAAAGTTAATAGTTATGCAACGAAATTATATCCTACCTATGGTGCATTATTCGGTGTTAGTTATGTTCAATGCATGTTTATGACCATTTTTGCTTTTTGGTTGATCGCTTCTCAATCTATTTGCTAGCCTTCATTTGTACTAAGCGGGAATACTGCTTGTGCATCCAACCCCTTAAACCCAAGTTGTGCCAAATGAGTCCACCATATCTACCTATATGCGGTATTTCCATGCCGTTCCAAGTAAATTTGCAGGTGCCAACTCTAAATTTTCAAAATAATTTTCCATTTTGTGTGCCCGTACCGCTCATGAAGCGGCAGGGGGTGGCCAATATTTTCCATGCTAGGTGTGTTATTCTCATGATGAGTGTTTATTCACTTGTCATTGCACGAGAGAGTGGCAGGTAATAGGGATGCCCAATCCCGAAATGAAAAAAAATTTAATATGATGATACTAATAAAATCCTTGGAAAGTGTTGGTATGGAGGGCACCCGTGGATACGGCTAGCCATGTGTTGGGGATATAACCCCGCGGTTAACCCTGTTGGCGACTCATAGTGCAAGAGACTAAGCCGGCCCAGGAAGGCAAGACGTGAAGACGACGACTTACAGATGGGCCAGTCGAAGGCCTAAAGCCTGGTGGCGACTCAAGGCCCGAAAGGGTAAACCGCCATGTGAAGACTTATCTTGTAAGACTAGGAAAGTAGAACCTGGGTCGGTTACGTTGTGTAACCCGACCCGGACTCTTATAAGCCCAGGGCCTATACCTATGTATATAAAGGTGAGCCCCTGCGGCGGGAGAAGAGGGGAAGAAAGAATGGTGGAAAGGAAATAAACTTTATTTTCTATTTGGGAACCGCCTATAATGTGTCTAGCATGGAAGATATTGGGAATTCTCGGTCGTTTTCGTTGACAGGAAAAGCATGCCTCTCAAAATAATTTTATCTCTCTAATTTTATCCTTGAGCTCTGGCACATCTGCAAATCTCTGATTCCCTCTGCGAAGGGCCTATCTATTTACTTTTATGCAATTTTTATTTTTATTTTTGAGTCTCCATCTTCTCTTACAAAGGACCAACTAGAGAGCACTATTGTCATACTTGTGCATTGGGTGTAGCTAATATTGAGTGTGTTTCATGAATGGATCAATGATTGAGCATAATGGGCTAGGGATAACTTTCTTTAGCATTGATATTTTGAAAGACATGGTTGCTTGTTAGTATGCTTGAGTATTTATGTCTTCATGTCAAACTATGGACTATTGCTTTGAATCATTCAAGTCCAAATGTCCATGTTACAAAGAAAAGAGTATATGATGAATATGATAGGCAGCATTCCACATCAAAAATTCTGTTTTTATCATTTACCTACTCGAGGACGAGCGGGAATTAAGCTTGGGGATGCTGATACGTCTCCAACGTATCTATAATTTTTGATTGTTCCATGCTGTTATAGTATCAATCTTGAATGTTTTATATACATTTACAAGCAATTATATATCATTTTTTGGGACTAACCTATTAACTTAGTGCCCGGTGCCAGTTGCTGTTTTCTACTTGTTTTTGGCTTTTCAGAGAAACAGTACCAAATGAAGTCCAAATGCCATGGAACTTTTTGGAGATTTTTTTCTGGACAAAAGAAACCTGGGAAGCTTTGGGAGGAGGCCAGAAGCCCCACAGGGCTTCACAAGGCACTAGGGCGCGCCCCGGGGGGGGGGGCGCCATGGTACCTTGTGGGGCCCACGTGACTCCGTTTGACCTAATTCCACTTCTATAAATTCAAAAATATTGGGAAACCCCCAGAGAGCCAGAAGAGAAAACCTTTCCGTCGCCGTAAGCCTTTGTTCTTCCACGATCCCATCTGGAGGCCTTTTCCGGTACTCTGCCGGAGGGGGAATCGATCACGGAGGGCTTCTACATCAACCTTGCTGCCCTTCCGATGATGTGTGAGTAGTTTACCATAGACCTACGGGTCCATAGCTAGTAGCTAGATGGCTTCTTCTCTCTCTTTGATCTTCAATACAATGTTCTCCTCGATGTTCTTGGAGTTCTATCTGATGTAATCTTCTTTTGCGGTGTGTTTGTTGGGATCCGATGAATTGTGAGTTTATGATCAGATTATTCATGAGAAATATTTGAGTCATTTCTGAACACTTTTATGCATGATTTTTATAGCTTTGTGTCGTGGTGTGACGACCATCTATGGGGCCATGCAGCCCCTTGTGGTTCGGCGGGGGAGATCGACGTGCACAAAGAGCATGAACAATGGAGGGCGCAAGGGATTTTTCCCAGGTTCGGGCCGCAGAGAAGCGTAAAACCCTACTCCTGCTTTTGGGGTATTAATGGTGTGGGAGCACAGTACAAGGAGCGCTTCTCCCGGCAAGGTGGGAGGAGCAGCTACACGAGACGTGCTTGTGTTTGAAAAGGGGTCCCCAATCCTCCTAACTATTGCCTTGGCCCTCCTTTTATAGCTCAAAGGGGTTACCACAGTGGCAAAACAGTAATTACATAGCGATTAGATAGCAAACAGTGCTATCATACCTAACTCTGCCAGTTTAGGACAAAGGCATTAAATGCGCCGTTAGGTGTCATGTGGAGAGGTAGTCCTGTCAAGGTTTCTGCACCGCTTGCCCAGCTACCTCGTATTATCCTGACACGCCTCCTGGACGTGTGTCATTAGAAGCGAATCCTGTCCCAGCGTGCTGACACGTGCCCGATAAGCCTTACCAACCAGCCCGCGTGGTCGACACCTCGCCCACTAGTGAACACATGTGCGGTGAGGTGGAGCGCTGGAGGGCTGGCAGGAGCTCGCCGTTACGGAGCTTGCCGGGTCTTCACCTTGCCGGCTTAGCCTTGCCGGCGAGGATTGTCTTCATCTTCGGTACTGGTTGAGTGTTGTGTCTTGAGCTTCTTTCTGGTAGCTTCTGCGACTGGACTCTGAATCGTGGTCTTGACGGTTCCCGGCAAGGCTTGGCCGACAAGGAGGCTGCTACTGTCTGTGCATAAGTTAGGGTATGAAATACCCATATTTTATACACCGACAGGAGCCCCCGGGCCTGGGCCATACGCGCGTTCGAAGTTTCGTTGGGCTAGGCCCGTGGCCGTGGGCGACGCGGCGCCCGTGGTCGGGGCGGCCACATCGGGGCGCTTGCCGCTCCGTCTTTGGCCCGTCCTCCACCGGCAGAAGGCCACACGGTGGATACGGCGGAAGAGTTCGTCTTGGAGCTGCGCGACCAGCCGCGGAGCTGGCTGCGGCTCCCTCGCCCTTTTGCTAGGGAGATGGAAGGCCGCCACCTGCACGGCTTATGGCTGCGCGTGGACGGTTGCTGCAACAGCCCGGTCCGGGTGACCGTTGAGACTTCCAACAACGGCGTCATGTACCTCACGCACGGGTGGAAATCCTTTGCCCGTGCCCATTGTCTAGGGCAGGGGCACCTCCTTCACTTCAGGCTGGATGGACTAGACACGCTCGTCGTGAAGTTCTTTGGGGCTTCAGGCGCTCGTCTGGAGTGCTGCGTGGAGAGCTCGAGCGACAGCGACACCACTTCCTCCAGTGATGCTGAGGATGACGATGATGACGGCGATGACGACGGCTCTCTGGGTGTGAATATTGAAGACGACGACGAAGAGTCTGGCTGATTGCCGGCAGCACCATCATCTAGCCTTCCAAGAACAAGCCGGACTCCGCCTAGGCGCCCCTTTTGCCCTGTTCGCACTCGAGATAAACCCTGGCAAAGGGCCGATGAAAATGTAATCGAGTACCTTTTCAATGAATATCTAGTGTTTGCCGGGTTTAAATAAATGCATGTTGTTTCCCTTGTTTTATTTTGCCTTTGTATGATTGTGTTCCCTACGCTTATTGGAAGCTTGCCGGTGCGCACACTTGCCGCGAGCACTTCGAGGAACGGGTCCTTAGCAGCCTGCTGGAAGTGCCGCCGCCGGCAAGGTAACTCGCCGGGTCAGAACGCAGCTGCTAGGCTTGCCGAGCAGACTCGAGGAAAGCTAGAGCGCAGACCGATTGTGATAAGGTTCCTCTCGTGTGCAGGTTTCTCATACATAGCACAGAATTGTTCAAGGGAAATTGCGAATGTAACAAGGAAAAGTTTTCAAAGTTTTTGAACTTAGCTTTTCCTTGCGTTGCTTCTCTTGTTGTATGAAATGATCTCTTGAATGTCATTAGAAATGGTACCCATCTCCACCCCCCTGGAAACTTGTGCGCGAGGGATCCTTCTGTCCTTTTAAGAAGAAAGAAGAGAAAAAGAGTGGGTTGGGAACCTTGACGGTCCAACAGTCGCTCCATAGAAACTAAGGCGTAAGTCACAATCATCACGTGTATCACATATAGAACGAATATGTACAAGGAGTTGTGAAATACTTAGCTTTATTATGCACAGGATCTGCGCCTAGCTTTGTACAAAGGGTTACATGTCTTGCCGACAAAGCTCGTACAAAAAGGGATTGCCGGGAGGCCCGACAACTGCGCCTTACGGGTAGAACTTGCGAAGATGTTCAATATTCCATGAGTTTTGCACTGGGGTGCCATCTTCGGTCTCCAGACGGACTGCGCCAGGTCTGGTGACTTGTGCTACCCGATAAGGGCCTTCCCACTTCGGCGTCAACTTGTTTGATCCCTTGGCGGACTGAACGCGCCGAAGAACAAGGTCGCCTTCCTCAAGGCTTCGGGCATGCACTTTGCGGCTATGGTAGCGACGCAAGGCTTGCTGGTAGCATGCAGCTCGCACAGCCGCGCGAAGACGATCTTCCTCAAGGAGCAATGCGTTGTCTTGCCGCAGCTGCTCTTGCTCAACTTCATCGTAAGCGAGCACTCAAGGTGACCCGTATATGAGTTCCGTGGGGAGTACCGCTTCTGCACCATAAATTAGGGAGAAGGGTGTTTGGCCGGTAGCTCGATTTTGGTGTCGTTCTGAATGACCAAAGAACCGCCGGCAACTCATCAATCCAGTGCCTTCCACACCTGCGCAGCTTGTCAAAGGTTCTCGTCTTGAGGCCACGCAGGACTTCCGCATTCATCCTTTCCGCCTGGCCATTGCTTCTCGGGTGAGGAACGGACGCAAAACAGATCTTGCTGCCAAGGTCTTGGATATACTGCATGAAGGTGCGGCTCATGAATTGTGTGCCGTTGTCAGTGATGATTCTGTTTGGAACCCCGAAACGGCAAACTAATCCTTTGAAGAACTTGACGGCTGATTGCGCTGTCACCTTCCTCACCGGCTCCACTTCAGGCCACTTTGTGAACTTGTCAATTGCGACATACAAGAACTCAAAGCCCCCGGCAGCACGGGGGAAGGGGCCCAAGATATCGAGCCCCCAGACCAAAAAGGGCCAGGAGAGAGGGATTATTTGGAGAGCTTGAGTTGGCTGATGTATGTTCTTTGAATGGAACTGGCATGCTTCACACTTGGTTACTAGCTCAGTCGCATCCTTGAGTGCAGTGGGCCAATAGAAGCCATGCTGGAATGCTTTGCCGGCAAGTGCCCTTGATCCTATGTGAGAGCCACATATGCCTCTGTGTACCTCCGCCAACAGCTTTAGTCCATCTTCCCGGCAAATACACTTCAATTTCACGCCGTTTGGCCGTTTTCTGTACAGGATGTTATCCACAAACTGATACATACTTGACTGACGAGCTACTTTCTCCGCTTCTTCTTGCTCATCGGGAAGTTCTCCTGTTTGAAGGAATCGAACCATTTGCTGTGCCCATGTCGGAGCCTGTGGCTCGACAACAAGGACTAAAGGCATCTCTTCGGCTGCGGGAGCGCTTGCTTCTGCTGCAAGAACCTGGGGTTCTGCGCTAAGCGGCTGCTCACCGGCAACTGTGTCGTTGTTCCCGGCAGCATCCTTGTCGGCGGCTCCCGGGAGCTCTCCCGGAAAATAATTGCCGGTATTCAACTTTCTTCTCTTACTGGCCTGCGTTGATGGGGTGACTATCAGTTGATTCAAATGGAGCACAAAAGTTCCCGGTTCCACGGGAAGCTTTTGAGCGGCACATTTTGACAGGCTGTCAGCGATGCTGTTTTCCGCACGAGGAATGTGTTCTGTTTGTAACCCGTCAAATTGTTCTTCCAATTTCCTCACTTCTTCCACGTACGCTTCCATCAACGGGCTCTGGTAATCTTTGTTGACTTGCTTCACAACAAGCTGCGAGTCACCGCGGACGATCAATTTTTTGATACCAAGGTCCATTGCAATCCTAAGACCGGCAAGGAGTCCTTCGTACTCAGCAGTGTTGTTCGTAGCTTGCTCCCTGGGGAAGTGCATTTGAACCACATACTTGAGGTGCTCTCCGATGGGTGTGACAAGCAGCACTCCGGCACCGGCGCCTTGCAGCGAGAAGGCACCGTCAAAGTACATGATCCATTCCTTCGCCGTTTCCTTGCCGGGGAGAGCTGTTTCTTGAATTTCTTCGTCCTGCGTTGGTGTCCATTCTGCAACGAATTCCGCCAAAGCTCTGCTCTGAATAGTTGAAGTGCTTTCAAACTTGAGTGCAAAGCTTGCCAATTCCAACGCCCACTCCACTATCCTGCCAGTTGTCTCTAGATTCCTCAAGATGCGTTGCAATGGAAAGTGGGCGACGACGGTGATTTCGTGCGCTTGGAAGTAGTGGCGCCGCTTTCTCGAGGCCATAAGAAGACCGAAAAGCAACTTCTGCACCCTAGAGTATCTCGATCTAGCCCCCTGCAGAAGGGAACTGACGAAGTATACTGGTCGCTGCACCACTTTCTTCTTCGGCATTGTTTGTTGATTATCTCCATTTGTCTGCGCTGTTCCCGACTTGACGGCACCATGATTTGCCGGAGAAGATTCCGGTTTGTCGTTGAATAGGTTTGCTGCGGTTACTTCCTCGTCGTCGGGTTCCCTTTGCGCCACTAATGCAGCACTAGCCACTTGATTCGTTGCCGCTACGTATAGCAGCAACGGCTCTCGTGGTCTTGGCGCAACTAGTGTTGGCATGGAGGAGAGGCATCTTTTCAAGTCCTGCAGCGCGGCCTCCGCATCCGGAGTCCATTTCATCGGACCTGCCTTTTTCAAAACCTTGAAAAAGGGCAGGGCGCGCTCAGCGGATCTTGAAATGAACCTACTCAAGGCCGCAACACAATCGGCAAGACGCCGCACATCTTTGACGCTTTTCGGTACTCGAATCTGCTCAATCGCTTTGATCTTGTCGGGATTTGCTTCAATTCCTCGTTGAGATACAAAGAACCTGAGAAGTTTGCCGGACGGAACGCCAAACACGCACTTCTCGGGGTTGAGCTTCAAGTTGATTTTGCGCAAGTTAGCAAACGTTTCTTCCAAATCTTGAGTGAGGGTAGACTTGTCCTTAGTCTTGACCACAATGTCATCCATGTATGCTTCCACATTCCTGTGCAGCTGGGGCTCAAAACCAATCTGGACTGCTCTTGCAAATGTTGAACCGGCACTCTTTAACCCGAAAAGCATACGCACAAAGCAGTACGTGCCACAGGGAGTAATGAATGCGGTTTTCTCCTCATCCTCCTTGGCCATGAATATCTGATGGTATCTAGAGTACGCATCAAGGAAGGAGAGCAAATCACAGCCGGAAGTAGAGTCTACAATTTGATCAATGCGCGGCAAAGGGAAAGGATCCTTCGGACATGCTTTGTTAATATCAGTGTAGTCGATACAAAGTCTCCACTTTCTGTTTGCTTTGCGCACCACCACTGGATTTGCCAGCCAAGTGGGATGTAGCACTCCTCTGACCAGGCCTGCCGCTTCAAGCTTCTTGATCTCTTCGGCAATAAACTGTTGCCGTTCCAATGCTTGCTTCCGGACTTTTTGCTTGACGGGCTGGGCGTGGGGACAGACAGCAAGGTGGTGCTAAATTACATCCCTGGGAATGCCGGGGATGTCAGATGGTCTCCATGCAAACACATCGACATTCGCCCACAGGAAGGCAACGAGCGCGCTTTCCTATTTGCTGTCAAGGGTGGCACTGATGGTGAAGGTACCGTCAGTGCCGTCCTCCCTCGCCGGTACCTTCTTGGTTGCCGGTGCAGTGGCTTTGGATTTCTTACCGGCAGAGCACTCCGGTAAGTCTTCAACAGGCGCGCAACACTCCGAAGAGGTGCGCTTCCCGGAATTTTTGCTAGAGGTCTTGCCGGACTTCTTCTTTTCCTTTTTCTTGGCGGGAGTTGGCGCCTCGGCGGCATCTGCTGCAACCGCATCTCTGTTTATCTTGTCGACGCAAATGACTGCATCTTTCTTGTCGGAGTTGATGGAAATGACACCCATCGGTCCGGGCATCTTCAACGTGTTGTAAGCATAGTGAGATGCTGCCATAAATTTTGCCAAGGCTGGGCGGCCAAGAATTCCATTGTACGGCAAGGGGATCTTGACGACGTCAAAGACAATCTTTTCTGTCCTGTAGTTTAGTTCTCCGCCAAACGTCACCGGCAATGTGATCTTTCCCTTGGGCTGGCTTCTTCCCGGGTTTACTCCTTGGAACGTGCCCGTTTTCTCGAGTTCCTCATCGGGGATCTGCAGCCTCTTGATAACTTCTGGAGAGATCAGGTTCAGACTGGCCCCACCGTCAACTAACATCTTTGTTACTTGGAGGTTGCGAATTGTTGGTGAAACCAACAATGGCAAACACCCGACCGCAGTTATGCGATCGGGGTGATCCTCAGCATCAAAAATGATAGGCGTGTGTGACCATTTGAGTGGCTTCTGAGAGCCCATCGCCGGTTCCTCCGCATTAACCTCACGTGCCCATTGCTTAAGTTGGCGGTGAGAGGAGTGTAAGGATGCCCCTCCGTCAGTGCACATGGCGTCAGTTGCCTTTTGGAATTCTTGTTCGTTGGGCTCATCATCGTCCTCTTCGTCACTTCCATCATCCTCTTCTTTCTTGTCTCGGCCTTTGGCAGGCTTCTCTTTCTGCTGCTTACCCTTGCCGCGGCGGCCCCCTCGACCGCCACTGCCCTTTTTTCCGGATCCACCAGTACCATCTTGACCCTTTTCCTTGTCGCGCTTTTCATATTCAGCTTTCTGCTTCTCAACAAGGTGCTCGACTTGCCGGCATTCTTGGAGATCGTGGCCTTTGGTATGGTGAATCTTGCAGTACGACCCATCTGACTTGCCGGCCTTCTCGTTCGCCGCCGCCTCCTGGCAAGCGGCGCATGCAGCAGCCTCCTTGCCGGAGTTCTCAGTCTTGGCTTTCTTGGCGGACTCAGAGTTGCCGGAACCTTCGACTGCCATAACAGTTTTGCCCTTGCGCTTTCTACTGCGCTTCCGGCCTTTCTTCCCCGGGGTGACATCATCATCGTCCTCAGAATCTACTTCGGCACCCGCGTCCTCCCCGGGAAGCCTTCTTCCTTCCTCAGCACGTGCACACTTATCTGCCAACGTGTAGAGCTCGTTGACGGTCTTGGGCAACTTGACGTTCATTTTCTCCCGCATCCTCCAATTGCGCACATTCGTGTGAAAGGCGGCAATCATGGCTGCCGGGTGCACATCTGGAATATTACGGTGCACATGGCTGAACCTCTGGATGTACTTGCGTAAAGTTTCACCATCTCTTTGCGGGATCACCTGCAAGTTGCTGGGCTGTCCAGGGGCTTTATGGCCCCCAGTAAAGGCACCAACGAACTTGTTGCAGAGATCTGACCATGAAGAAATGGAGTTCTCCGGCAAATTCATCAGCCAAGACCTCACGTTGGGTTTCAGTACCAACGGGAAGTAGTTGGAGTGGATTTTCTCATCCTTTCCCCCGGCAGCTTGCACGGTGATCGTGTAGATGCCGAGAAACTCTGCCGGGTTCAGCTTGCCGTCGTAATTTTCCGGCACTTCTGGCTTGAAGGCTCGAACGGACGGCCATCAGACTTGCCGCAGCTCACGGATGAACGCGGGACATCCAATCTCGTAGGGTAGATATCCGCCAACCCTTGGGGCAGGCTCATCAACGATGAGGCCGTTGCGTGCGTCGGATTGACGACGCACCTCCTGGCGCCGTTCGATGGTGGTGCCGGCGTCTTCTGCCCGCCTGTCTTGCAGCACTTGCCGCTAATCTTGCCGTGCTCGCGGATCCGAAGAGGCCATTGACACGTCGTTGGGCTCGAAGGATTGCTGAGCTTGCTGCGGTCGTTGGCGTTGTTGCCTTTGGGATTGTTGCCGCTGAGGTGATTGCACCGTTAGTGTGGCACCGTCAGTGCGGCCATCAACTGGGCTTGCCGGTTCCATTTGCGGACGCCGCGAGGGCTCCGCTTGCTACGATTTACTGGCCTCGGCGAATCCAATCAAGCTTTGGATGGTGGCTCTCCACTCGTCCATCTTCTCTGCCGCTGGCGGGAAGTTTAGCAGCATCTGGGCTCGCGCCATTGCTTCTGCTGTTGTGGCTGGCATGGCCGAAAGCGAAGAACGCAATGTCGCTCTACTCCTGGCAGAGCCAGTAGGAGCGCCAACGCGGTCTTGCTGCCACGGCACATGATCAGCAGTAGGTCGTCGTGGCAGAGGCGGTGCCTAAGGATCTGGGATTTGATCAACAGGAGTCTTGCCGTGAGGTCGCCGCTGCCCAGAGTCGTTGGCGCCGCTCGGAGCTGTGTCGCGCCCGTTGTGCGAGGGGCGCGGTGTCTGTCCTGAAGCTGCATTCTTGGCCGCCGCCGCAGCGGGATCTTGGCTCGCGCCGGTCCGGGCATTGCCGCTCCGGTGGCTGCGTTCGCCAGAGGATCAAGGAGGTCGACTACCTCCAGCACACTCGCCTCCTGCGCCGACCGCGGTAGGCATGACGACTGCGCCGCCTGCGCTGGTCGTACCAACCGCAGTACCCGCGCCGCCCGCATTGGTTGCGCCGCCTGTGCCGCCTGCGGATGCGTGCGGGGTGGCCGTCATCGTGATGCCCTTCTTCTTGGGCGCCATCGACGACGAGGAGGACGACGAGGAAGTTGATGAAGATAATGAAGAAGACGCGCAATCCACTGATCAAGGTTCGCGCGAGCTACACTACCCCCTACCTAGCGCGCCAAAGATGCTGTGGTGTGACGACCATCTATGGGGCCATGCAGCCCCTTGTGGTTCGGCGGGGGATATCGACGTGCACAAAGAGCATGAACAATGGAGGGCGCAAGGGATTTTACCCAGGTTCGGGCCGCAGAGAAGCGTAAAACCCTACTCCTGCTTTTGGGGTATTAATGGTGTGGGAGCACACTACAAGGTGCGCTTCTCCCGGCAAGGTGGGAGGAGCAGCTACACGAGACGTGCTTGTGTTTGAAAAGGGGTCCCCAATCCTCCTAATTGTTGCCTTGGCCCTCCTTTTATATCTCAACGGGGTTACCACAGTGGCAAAACAGTAATTACATAGCGATTAGATAGCAAACAGTGCTATCATACCTAACTCTGCTAGTTTAGGACAAAGGCATTAAATGCGCCGTTAGGTGTCATGTGGAGAGGTAGTCCCGGCATGGTTTCTACACCGCTTGCCCAGCTACCTCGTATTATCCTGACACGCCTTCCGGACGTGTGTCATTAGAAGCGAATCCTGTCCCAGCGTGCTGACACGTGCCCGATAAGCCTTACCAACCAGCCCGCGTGGTCGACACCTCGCCCACTAGCGAACACCTGTGTGGTGAGGTGGAGCGCTGGAGGGCTGGCAGGAGCTCGCCGATACGGAGCTTGCCGGGTCTTCACCTTGCCGGCTTAGCCTTGCCGGCAAGGAATGTCTTCATCTTCGGTATTGGTTGAGTGTTGTGTCTTGAGCTTCTTTCTGGTAGCTTCCGCGACTGGACTCTGAATCTTGGTCTTGACGGTTCCCGGCAAGGCTTGGCCGGCAAGGAGGCTACTACTGTCTGTGCATAAGTCAGAGTATAAAATACCCATATTTTATACACCGAAACTTTGTATTTCTCTCCGATCTATCGGTTTAGTTTGGCCTACTAGATTGATTTATCTTGCAATGGGAGAGGTGCTTTGTGATGGGTTCAATCTTGTGGTGCTCAATCCCAGTGACAGAAAGGGACATGACACGTATTTGTATTGTTGCCATTAAGGATAAAAAGATGGGGTTTATTCATATTGCTTGAATTTGCTTCTCTACATCATGTCATCTTGCTTAAGTTGTTACTCTGTTTCATACTTAATACCCTAGATGCATGCTGGATAGCGGTCGATGGGTGGAGTAATAGTAGTAGATGCAGGCAGGAGTCAGTCTACTTGTCTCGGACGTGATGCCTATATACATGATCATTGCCATGAATCCGTCATAATTATTTGCTTTTCTATCAATTGCCCAACAGTAATTTGTTTACCCACCGTATGTTTATGTGCTCAAGAGAGAAGCCTCTAGTGAAAACTATGGTCTCCAGGTCTATCTTTATCATATAAAAAAAAACCTAAAAAAACCTTGCTGCAATTTATTTACTTTTATTTTAATTAGTAGTTTAGTTTATCTATTTACCTCGATAAGATTTAATCCTTGCAAATAACCGCTAAGAGGATTGACAACCCTCTTATTCGCGTTGGGTGCAAGTGTTTGCTCTTGTGTGTGCAAGTGCGCTTTAACGGAATATTGCTTGGTTCTCCTACTTGATTGATAACCTTGGTTCTTAACTAAAGGAAATACTTCTCTACTGTACTGCATCTCCCTTCCTCTTCAGGGAATTACCAACGCAGCTCACAAGTAGCAGGAAAAATTTCTGGCGCCGTTGCCGGGGAAACATCAGCAAAATTACCAAGTACCTTCGCACAAATTATCATTCACTTGCATTTACTTTATTTACCTTTTATTTGCATTTGCCTCTCGTTTTCATCTCCCCCACTTCTAAAATATTTTACAAAAGCACAAAAATATTTTGTTTGCTTGTTTGCTAGTTTGCTTGCTTTGTCGCGATGTCTCAAGAAAATACTAAATTATGTGACTTTTCCAATACCAATAATAATGATTTTATTAGTACTCCTATTGCTCCTCCCGCCACTAGTGCGGAGTCATGTGACATTAATGCTGCCTTGCTTAATCTTGTTATGAAAGAACAATTTTCTGGTAGTCCTAATGAAGATGCTGCATCCCATCTAAATACTTTCGTTGAACTTTGTGATATGCAAAAGTAGAAAGATGTGGATAATGATACTTAGAAATTAAAATTATTTCCGTTCTCATTACGAGATCGTGCTAAAACTTGGTTTTCATCCTTGCCTAGAAATAGTATTGATTCTTGGGATAAGTGTAAGGATGCTTTTATTACTAAATATTTTCCTCCCGCTAAGATTATTTCTTTAAGAAATCAAATTATGAATTTTAAGCAACTTGAGCATGAACATGTTGCCCAATCTTGGGAGAGAATGAAATTAATGATAAGAAATTGCCCAACTCATGGTTTGAAATTATGGATGATCATACAAAAAATTTATGCGGGACTAAACTTTGTCTCCAGAAATTTGCTAGACTCTGCCGCAGGTGGCACCTTTATGGAAATTACATTGGGAGAAGCTACAAAACTTCTTGATAATATTATGGAAAATTATTCTCAATGGCACACTGAACGAACTCCAATTGGTAAGAAGGTAAATTCTATTGAAGTAATTAATACTTTGTCGGGGGGATGATCCCCGGGTAGGCAACGAAGCCTAGATCCCCCTTCTTTTCAAAACATCGGGGCAGGACAAGCCCCTCAATCCGGCTGGCCTGCGCGCCGGCTCCCCAGCGCGAGCCGGCTCAGCATGGCGACCCGGCCTGGCCGGCTGGCCGCTATAGGGCAAACCCTCATGACAAGACAAGCATGGCGACATCGCCCCCTCCTTGGCGCCGACCCATGCGGGCATGGCTACAGCGCTCCCTGTGCCCCTGCCCGGGGCGGGCGGTGTCCGTGTGGTGCGATCCTGTTACTAGGCGGCGCCAACCGCCCTATGACGAATGACAAGACGTGCCACAGTGCAGCGCTGCCGACCGAGCCTGTGCCCGGTGGACCCGGCGCACCCGGCGCACCTGGCAGAACCGGCGCACCCGGCGGAACCAGCGGACCCGATGACCCGACGGCCCCCACTACCGGTTCCTAGACGATGACACCAGGGCCCCGTGCCTGTGCATCTTTACCAATGTAACCCTGGGGGGTCGGGCTATAAGACCCCCCAGGAGGCCTCCATGCAGGGGGGGTTCGCATTATCTCCCACCACTTACACACACCCACAGGAGAGGCCGAACTGCGGCCTAGCCCCTTCTTCCTCCTCCGCCCATACAGCTCCAGGAGCAACCTTGTAGCCCTTGTGCTCTCCATATTCCATCTGGCGGGACTAGGGGTGTTACCTCTCCGGAGGGCCCCGAACCTGGGCACGTCTCGTGTCTCACACTTGCACGTGCCAACCTCGCCTCTGGAATCCACCGGCGTCCTCTCGTAACCCCACCTTTTTTAGCCATCTTATGGCATCTGCCGTGAGAATACCACGACAGTTGGCGCCCACCATGGGGCGGCTCGCGGCGCCGGCCGAAGTCAAGTTCCGGACGAGGCCCTTCACCAGCTCCGGCGAGCGCATCGTGCATGGTTTGGTCCGTGCGCCTCGCACGGCCAACCCGGTCGGCTGCAGCGCTGCGCCGAGCGCGCACGCCGCCTGCCCCACAGGCTGCCTCGTCATCCCTTTCGGCGCGCTGCGCGTTTTCTTCGCACTCATCCCCGACGTGTTTCCCAGCGAGGTGCGCAGCTTCGCCGACTCCCCCGTCCCCATTGGCTGCGCCATCTCCGACGATGTCGCGGCTCTCTGCGACCGCGCGGAGGTGCTGACCATCGACGCCAGCTCCGGCTCCCCACGCGGAAAGGAGAAGGCTGCCACGGCCGCCGCAGCCGCGGCTGCGGCCCCGCCACGACGGGCCAATCCGTTCCGCGAGACGATCCAGAGCCTGCAAGCCCCCATCACACCCGACGCCGACACGGCTGCTACAGCGGCTCAGCTCAACGAGGACCGTCAGCATCTGCTGGTCGAGGCCACGGAGCTTGCGGCAACGCGGCGCCGGCTGGAGCCCGCCCAGCGAGAGTACGATAACGCCCACGGCTTCACGCCGGCCGCTGCCGAGCCCAGCCGGGTGGCGGAGGTGCGGATCCGTGGGGGCGCAATCGGCCGTGCGCTAGGCGCAGGCCGGCCCGTGTATGACACCCCCGTCAAGAACATGCGCGCGGCGCAGGCGGCCACGGTGGATCTCGAATTCCTGGAGGGCGAGGAGCTGCTGCAGCAGCAGCAGCGCATCCGCGACCTCATCGCCGCGGCGAACGAGCAGCAGAAGCAGTTCGACCCGGCCCAGCCATCCGCCTCCGCCTCAGGAAAAACCGGAAACCCGGAGAGGGCCCTCCGGGACGCGCGGCAGACGTCTTCCCACGCCACTAGCGCGAGCCGCTCTGGCTGGCACCGGTCCGGTCGGAGCCGGCACAACCGTGCCGCAGCCGCTGGAGACGACATCACTGGCGAGACGGCTGGTGACGGCCGGGTTCAGCCGCCGGAGCCCCCCGTGTGTCCGGCTCGGCGGCCCGAGCTGACCCCGGAAGCCCCGGCACCCCGCGGTCCCGTGGCAGACCGGCTCGGCCCCCGCGAGCCCTACGACGAAAGCGACGCCCGTCACCACATCGACCGGCTGGCGCGCTCCATGGCTCTGGAGGAGGAGAGCTCTGTCGGCCCGGCATGCTTTGGCCCCCGCATTCGCGAGGAGCCCTTCCCCAAAGGCTTCTCACTGCCCCGCGACTCGCCCAAGTACAACGGCGCCACCAAGCCGGAGGACTGGCTGACTGACTACACCACGGCTGTCGGCATAGCCGGTGGCAACCGGCGCGTGGCCGTGCGATACGTCCCCCTCATGCTGCTCGGCTCGGCCCGGACGTGGCTTAACAGCCTGCGAGCCAGCAGCGTGAACTCCTGGCTGGATTTCGAAGACGCGTTTATTTGCAACTTCACCAGCACCTACAAGCGACCTGGCAAGCCTCGCCAGCTCTCCATGTGCGTCCAGAAGCTGGGCGAGCCCCTTCGCGACTTCCTCATGCGGTGGACGGAACTGCGCAACTCCTGCGAGGGGGTCCACGAAGTCCTGGCCATCCAGTACTTCATTGACGGATACCTAGACGGCACTCTGGTCAAGCACCGGCTGGTGTGCGACGAGCTGGAGACCCTGGCAGAGCTCATGGCTGTGGCGGACAAGTACGCGACGGCCGACTCCGCGATGAATGTGAAGATCACGATCGACGCAGACGGCAGTCTCCTCCCGGCCCAGCCGGCTCCCTCCAAGCCGGCTGACGACAACAATCAGCGTCGGCAAGACAACAACAACAACAACAACAACAACAACAACAACAACAACAACAACAACAACGGCAAGCGCAGGAACGACCAGCAGGCGCCCCGCTACGACAACCGCCAGGTCGCCGCGGTGGAAGGGGAGCAGCCGGCCGAGCAAGGCTCCAGCCAGCGCCCGCGCATCGGCAAGGCCGCCTAGCAGACCAAGCTGTCCTTCGAGCAGATGGTCGACGCCCCCTGCAAGAACCACAACGGCGCGAAGCCGTCGACGCACACGCTCCGGCATTGCAGCTTCACCCAGCGCCTGTTGAAGGGCAACCTTCCACCCCCGCCACCCGGAGCCGGCCCGCAGCAGCCGCCGCTACCCCCGCCCCCGCCGCCACCCGGCGCCCTTGCCGACAACCCTTTCCCGCGCCCGGACGTGTCCTACGTCGTCTTCACCAGCGAGGGGGATGACAAGCACGCCAAGCGCAAGCACGCGGCCGAGGTGAACGCCGTCGTCCCCCCGGTTCCCCAGTACATGCATTGGTCCGACCGGCCGGTGAGCTGGACCCGGGAGGACCACCCGGCCGTCATGCCCACGCCGGGTGGCTACGCCCTTGTGCTCGACCCCACCCTCGTCTGAGAAGCGCACCTGCTGTTTTTCACGGGTGCCGATCGACGGCGGCAGCAGCATCAACATCCTGTACTGCGACACCATGACCAAGCTCGGCATCGAGGCGCGACAGATGGAGCCGACCCGGACGGTGTTCCACGACATCATGTCGGGTCTCTCCTGCTCTCCGATCGGCCGGATCCGGCTTGACGTCATGTTTGGCTCCAGCAGCCATTTCCGCCGCGAGCCGATCTGGTTTGAGGTGGTGGACCTGGCCAGCCCCTACCACGCGCTGCTGGGCCGGTCCGCGATGGCCAAATTCATGGCGGTCCCCCACTACGCTTACCTGAAGTTGGAGATGCCGGGTCCCAAGGGCCTCATCACCATCGTCGGCGACTACAAAAAATCCTTCGAGTGCGTCAAAGCCGGCTCCGAGCTGGCCGAGTCGCTGGTCATCGCCGAGGAGAGGCGCCAGCTCTACCGGATCGTGGCGCTGGTTAGCGCGCAGCCGGCAGTGCCGACTCTACCCAAGCCGGCCGCCGACGAGGCCTCCTTCAAGCCGGCCAAGGACACGAAGAGGGTCCCGCTCAACCCGGCCGACCCTGGCTCCAGCAAGTACATCATCATGGGCAGCGGCCTCAACAGCAAATAGGAAGGCGAGCTCGTCGATTTCCTCCATGAGAATCAGGATATCTTCGCATGGTCTCCCAAAGACATGCCGGGTGTCCCGAGGGAATTCGCCGAGCAAAAACTTCACGTCCGCAAGGACGCCAAGCCTGTCCGACAGCCGCTACGCCGCTTCTCCGAGGAGAAGCGAAGAACCATCGGTGAAGAAATCGCCCGGCTGCTAGCAGCCGGCTTCATCATGGAAGTGTTCCACCCGGAGTGGCTGGCCAACCCAGTCCTCGTCCTGAAGAAGAATGGCACCTGGCGCATGTGCAACAACTACACCAGCCTGAACAAGGCATGCCCCAAAGATCCGTTCGCCCTGCCCCGGATCAACCAAGTCATCGACTCCACAGCCGGCTGCGAGCTCCTATCCTTCCTGGACGCCTACTCCGGCTACCACCAGATCATGCTGGACTCGGCCGATGCCCTCAAGACGTCCTTCATCACGCCCTTTGGGGCGTATTGCTACATCACCATGTCGTTCGGCTTGAAGAATGCCAGCGCCAACTTCCAACGCTGAATGCAGAAATGCCTGCTGCCCCAACTCGGCAGGAATGTGCACGTCTACGTCGACGACATCGTGGTGAAGACCAAGTAGCACCTCACGCTCCTGGCCGACCTCAAGGAGACCTTCGCCAACCTGCGCCGGTTCCAGATCAAGCTCAACCCGGAGAAATGCGTCTTCAGCGTGCCGGCTGGCCAACTCCTCGGCTTCCTCGTCTCGGAGCGCGGCATTGAAGCCAACCCGGAAAAGATCAAGGCGATCGAACGCATGCGCAAGCCGACCCGGCTGCGCGACGTCCAGAAGTTCACTGGCTGCTTGGCCTCTCTCAGCCGGTTCATCAGCCGGCTGGGGAAGAGGGCCCTGCCCCTGTATCAGCTGATGAAGAAGACGATGGCGTTCGAGTGGAGCGACCAGGCGGACGAAGCTTTCCGCGACCTCAAGCGCATGCTGTCCACCGCACCCGTCCTGGCCGCGCTGGCTGATAAGGAGCCACTCCTGCTGTACGTTGCCACCATCTCCCGCACGGTCAGCACGGTGCTGGTCGTCGAGCGCTCTGAGGAGGGCAAGGTGCAGCCGGTCCAGCGTCCGGTGTACTTCCTGAGCGAGGTGCTCTCCGCCTCCAAGCAGAACTACCCCCACTACCAGAAGATGTGCTACGGCGTGTACCTTGCCGCCAAGAAGCTGAGGCAGTACTTCCAGGAGCATACCATTACCGTGGTGAGCACGGCCCCCATCGGCGAGATCATGGGCTGCCGGGATGCCTCTGGCCGGGTGGCCAAGTGGGCCATCGAGCAAGCTGGCCACACGATCCTCTACGAGCCCCGCACCACCATCAAGTCCCAAGCACTGGCCGACTTCCTCGTCGACTGGACCGAGACCCAGTACCTGCCGCCGGCGCCCGAGTTGACTCACTGGCGCATGCATTTCAACGGCTCCAAGATGCGCAATGGCTTGGGAGCCGGCATCGTGCTGTCCTCCCCCAAGAACGACCGGTTGCGGTACATCCTGCAGATCCATATCGCCGCCTCCAACAATGTTGCCAAGTACGAAGCCCTCGTGCACGGTCTCTGGCTGGCCAGGGATATCGGCATCCGGCGCATCCTCTCCTACGGCGACTCGGACCTGGTGGTGCAGCAAGTTTCCGGCGACTGGGACGCCAAAGACGCCAACATGGCCAGCTACCGCTTCCTGGTCCAGCAGCTCTTTGGCGGGTTCGACGGTTGCGAGTTCCTCCACGTCCCACGCGTGGACAACGAAGCAGCTGACGCCCTGGCCAAAGTGGGTTCCACCCGGCAAGCCATCCCATCCGGCGTCTCCCTCGAGCACCTGCGGAAGCCGTCCATCAAGCCGTCTCCCGAGTCGGAGTCCATCTTCGTCCCGGATGACACCGACGCGCCCCCACCCGACCCTGGAGTTCCCGGCCTAGGCTCGGAGGCTGCCGGCTCTGGCCCGGGGGCTGCCGGCCTCAGCTCGGGGACTGCCGGCTCCAGCTCGGGGACTGCCGGCTCCGGCTCGGGGGCTGCCGACCCAAGCTCGGGGACTGCCGGCTCCGGCTCGGGGCTTGCCGCCCCGGATCCCATCCCGGTGGCCGTCCTCACCGTGGTGATGGCGCCATCCTGGGCTCAGCCGATCCTCGCCTTCTTGCAAGACGGCGACCTTCCCAGCGACGAGACCGAAGCCCGGCAAGTGCAGAGTCGAGCGTCCGCCTACAATATCATCAACCATGAGCTCGTCAAGCGCAGCACGACAAGCATGTTCCAGCGCTGCGTCGAGCAGGACAAAGGGATCGAGATCCTCCTCGACATTCACCAGGGCGAGTGCGGGCACCAGAACGCCTCGAGATCCCTAGTGGCCAAAGCTTTCCACCACAGATTCTACTGGCCCACGGCCCTGCAAGACGCCTAGCAGCTGGTCCTCAAATGCGAGGGCTGCCAACGCTTCAGCAAGCGAAGCCACCAGCCGGCTTCAGCCCTCCAAACCATCCCAATCACCTCGCCCTTTGCCGTCTCGGGGCTCGACATGGTGGGGCCCTTCAAGACCGCCCGAGCGGCATGACGCATTTGCTGGTCGCCGTCGACAAGTTCACCAAGTGGATAGAGGCAAGACCGATCAAGAAGCTCGACGGGCCCACGGCCGTCCGGTTCATGAAGGATATCGCGGTTCGCTACGGCGTTCCCCACAGAATCATCACGGAATACGGCACCAACTTCGCCAAGGGTGCGCTGGCCCACTACTGCTCTGCATCCGGCATCCGGCTCAACTTGGCCTTCGTCGCACATCCCCAGTCGAACAGCCAGGTCGAGCGGGCAAACGGCCTCATCCTAGCTGGCATCAAGCCACGACTCGTCGAGCCTCTCGTGTGCTCACCCGGCTGCTGGCTCGACCAGCTGCCGGCCGTCCTCTGGAGTCTCTGGACGACACCCAAGCGCTCAACCGGGTTCACCCCTTTCTTCCTCGTCTACGGAGCCGAAGCAATCATTCCAACCGACGTCGAGTTCGACTCGCCCCGGATGACCATGTACATAGAAGCCGAGGCAAAGGAGGCACGCGAAGACGGCGTCGACCTGCTAGAGGAGGCGCGCCTTCTGGCCCTAAGCCGATCAGCTATCTACCAACAAGGCCGCGGGCCGTTGGGGCCACTGGCCGGCTGTGCCCAGTCGAACAGCCATCTATAAACAATAAGGGCCCACGGCCCCAAGTTCATTACATGGAACTACACCCCCAGTGGGTGGACCTGCTACCTAACTAAGTTCAAGTACAGGAAGGTTGAAGATAAAAAGAAAAAATCCTAAGCGGCACCCGCGTCATCTCCGGCCGGCGTCGGCTCAGCTGAGGTGGACGCAGCCGCCGGGTCGGGCCCAGGGCTCTCCGGCCTCTCGGTCGTGGCGGCATCATCCTGGTCGGTCTCGTCATCGGCGTAGGCCCCCGTCTCGGCCGGGCTGCCGTCCGGGTCGTTCAGCAGCAGGCCGAACTCGTCGGCGGGGAGCTCCTCGCCGTCCTCCGTCCGCTCCAGGACGAACTCGTCGTACGGGCCAAACGACGCCAGATAACTGGCCCTCCCGGCGATCCGCCGCGCCCTCGCCGCCAAGTTGTCCTCCGCGCCGGCCCGCTGCGCCGCCAAGCGATCGAGGTCCACGCCCGGATACCAGGACACGACGAAGCGCAGCGCCATCTCTGCGCCGGCCCGGGCCGCGGAGGCCCTTCACGCACCGAGTCGCTCCACGCCGGCCTCCAGCCATCGCGCTAGCCGGGTGACGCTGTTCGGCACCACCGCACTCGGCCAGAGGCTGCTCGCCATGCCCATCCCGGCCTCGAACATGCGGTGCATGTGCCCCTCCACGGCTCGAAGACGGGCCTCGCAGGCAAGGACGATCTCCGAGAGGCTCCAGGCGGCGTAAACATCGATCTCCGCCCCTGTCGCGCGCAGGTCCGCCCGGTGGGTATACACAGCGGCATCGGCCGCCTCCTGCGTCTCCGGGAAGACTCCTGGCAAAGGAAGGAAACAAATCAGTCAAAGAAAGCAACTTGCCGGCTACGCCAGCTGACCAAAGAAAAGATAGCACTTACGGGCGAAGGTCTCGTCGAGGTGCTGCGCCTCGCCTAGAATCCCGTTCTCCCGTAAGGCCGACGCGCGAGCCTGGGCCTCGAGATCCTTCTCCAGCTGGGCGATCCTTCTGCCGGCATCCGCCAGCTCCTCGGCCACCTTGCCGCGCTCCTCCGCTAGCCGGCCCAGTTCCGCCTGGTGGGCATCCTCTGTCTTGGCCTTCTCGGCCACCAGCTGGTCCACCTCGGCCTGGAGCCGGTCATGGTCGGCGACGGCGCGATCGCGCTGCTCGCCGGCTTCGGCAAGCCGGCCTCAGAGGCCTGGCACCTAAGATTCGACCCGGCTGGTCCATAGTCCGGCCCGAATCTCGGGGGCTACACCCAGTGGGTGCGCTGGCGTGCCCCCACTGAAGGCATGCAAAGCGTACCTTGGACCCGGCGCAGCTCCTCTTCTTTGATGGCGAGCTGGGCCTTGGCCTCGCGGAACCGGTCCCGAAGCCGGTTGTACGCGCTGGCCCGCAGGTCGTACAGATGCTGCGCGTAGACAGAAGATTAGAAGAATACAAAAGACAAGCTATAAGGTTCGACCCGGCTGCTCCGCAGCCCGGCCCGAACCTCGGGGGCTACACCTAGTGGGTGCGCTGGCGCGCCCCCACTGATTCAACAACCAAGGCAAGCAGAGAAGGAAAAACTCACCGCAATCCCCTGCTCCAGCCTCCGCGTCACCTCCTGCTCTTCCCGGACGAAGGCCTGCAGGCGCTTGCTCTGACCACGAAGCTGCGAGCGCAAGGCATCCGCCGCGTCATCCTCCCGAGTTCGCGGCCCGACCACAACCTCGCCGGAGCTCGCCCACGGCTGCTGGATCGCGGTCCCGGCGCCGGATCCGCTTCCACCCGGCCGCTCGGAGTTCGTGGCGGCTTGGGGCGGCACGACCACCAGGGTACCGGCGTCCCCGGCCGCGGCCTCCGGGGCCGGCATCGGCTGCGCTTGGCCGGACGGCGCGGAATCCGCCTCGCGCCTCTCTCTGTCGCCCTCACCTCCTCCTGCCGGGTTGGCCCGGGGCGGCGTGTCCACGATGATCTTCTCATCGATGTCCGACTCGCCGTTGGCCGGCTCCGCCCGCCCTGCCGGCTGGCCCCTCCCTTCGGCTGCGGCTCGATGATCGTTACTACCGGCGCCGACCCCCTCTCCATCTTCGGCCAGGCCGGGTCCTCGACGGCCCTGGCCCGCTTCGCGGAGGCCCTCTCCCACGCCCGGGCCGAGGTGTCGGCCATCTCCTTCTCGGCCTCCGCCCGATCCCGCCAGGCGGCGCGCACCGCCGCGTCGGGGTCCTGGACGGACTTGCGAGCCTCGAGGTCCTCCTCCGCGGTCCGGTCCGGCTCGCGGTCGACGGCGCTGCTCCGGGTCTTCCTCCAGACGGCCTCGCCCGCCGCGGCCTCCGTTGCCATCACCGCCAGGTCAAGGGCGGACCTGTGCACGGCAAGTTTGTCACGATGGAAGCATAAGCAAGAAACAAGCAAGGAATCAGAAAAAGACAAAACACACTTACCCAATGACCGTCGGGACCTCCCGCCTTTGGCCCTCCGGCGGGGCGAGCCGGCGCTTCTTCTTGACGACGGCCCTCTCGCGCGCTGGACCCGCCGCCGCCGGGCGCTTCGCGGCCGGCCTCGTCTCAACCGCCTCCTTCCCATGCGGCCGGCTGACGGACGCCGCCGCGCGGGCCGGCCCGGCACCGGCCGCCTTCCGCAGCCGTCTTGGGGGGTCGACGCTGGCGTCCTCCCCAACCAAGGGTGCTGCACCGCGGGCACCGGTCAGGGCCTCCTCATCGTCATCCGGCCAGTCTCGCATTCTGCGGCCCGCCGGCCGCGGCATCGGCCAGGCGCGCTTCGACCGCCCCCTCCTCCGCCTCGGCGCCTGCCTCCTCCACGTCCGAGTCGGGCAGGTCGGCTAGCAGGATCTGGGGATTCGGCCCGTCGTGATTCCGCTGGCTCGCGAACAGCTGCGACCACCCCCCCACGGCATCAGGACACAAGAATAACGTCGAAGCGGCTAAAAATAAACACCAGGGACTCACCGCCGGCGCCGTGTTCCCCCGGTGATAGGGCTCCTTCCCGAAGCTCCACCCCTCCTCCTTCAACCCGACCTTGGAGATGAAGTTCACCCGCTGGGCGATCCCGGCCGGCGTTAGCTCCTTGGTCGACATCCGGGTCGGGTCATGCCGGCCGCTCATGTCGCAGATCCGGTGTGCCCGGTGCTGCAGCGGCAGCACCCAGCGGGCGATGAAGGCCGCGATGAGGTCGACCGGCTTCAGCCCCTCGCTATCCGTCATCTCCCTGACCCGGCGGCAGATGTTCACCATTTCCTGCGGCGGCTTCTTGGGGCAGTAGCCCCATTTCGGCTTCTCGAGCGGCGGCGCGTCGACGAAAGGCGGAAGATTGATGACGTCCACCGCCGGGTCGGCGTTCCGGACGTAGAAGAACGTCGTCTGCCACTTTTTGGCCAAGTCCTCAAGCGTCAGCTTGGGAAACGGCCCATTCGGCCGGCCGGTGACCACCGCTGCCCCGCAGTCGGACATGGCGCCAACTGTCGCCCCCTGCTGTTTGAGGAAAAACATCTTGCCCCACAGCTCCACAGTCGGCAGCATGCCAAGATAGCCTTCGCAGAGCATGGCGAAGCGGGCGACCTGCAGCATGACGTTGGCGCCGAGGTGATGCGGCTGTAGCCCGAAGAAGTCAAGGAATCCCCGAAAGAAAAGACTCGCGGGGAGGCCGAGTCCGCGCTCGAAATGAGAGTAGAAAACGATGTGCTCGCCCTCCCGCAGCTGCGGCACCCTCTCCGGGTCGGGCGCGCGCGCGACCAGCGCCTCCGCCGGCGGCAGCCGCTTTGTACGACGGAGGTATCGGATGTTGGCCTCGGTCGTAATGGAGCCCTCCCAACAGCCTTTCGGCAGCACCATTGGAGGGCTCTACGGGCGTCGAGATGTGGCGATGAAGAGGAGGAGGAAGGGAGAACTGCGCGCTGCGGGCCTCTGGTCGCGGTGCGCGGCGGCGGGCGCGAGCAAAGCACGCGGTGGCAGCACTTCCCTCGGGCACGGCGGAGAAGAAGCACAAGCAGAGGAGAAGCGAGGGGCGGGGGTGTGTGCGGGAACGTTTCCGCCGCACTCTCCCCCTTCCTCATTTATAACCGCGAGAGATCGTGGGGGAATGGGATCGTTTGCACCCACGATCCCCACTCCCCCGCACTGTGCGCGCACATTCCCCATGCACATTTACTGCACGGGGAAGCGCAACCGCCAAGGGTCGCCGCAGTAAATCCCCCGCGCGCGGGCCGAGGGCACGTCGTGGCGGGCCCGGTCCGCAGTCGTGTCCCGTCGCGCGCGTGGGCTGGCAGGCCTCGCCCGCCACAAGGCAACACGTGGCGGTCCGTCAAGCTGCGGCGGGCGCGAATCGTCGTGCGAAGCAAGACTTGTCTGGCGGACGTTTCCGTTTCCCGCCCAGGCCGGGGTGCCGCGACCCCGCCCCCGGAAGCCGGCACCCAGCGGGTGTTCCCGGCGTCCGCTACCGCGTTGCCGACGCGCGCACGGACCGAGCCGCCCAGCCAGACTCCAGCACTTCCTCAACGAACCAGCTCCACAGGGGGGTAAGCTGCGAAGGCCCTCCTGCCTGGAGTCGGCGAACCTTCACAGCTTTGGGGACTACTGTCGGGGGGATGATCCCCGGCTAGGCTACGGAGCCCAGATCCCCCTTCTTTTCAAAACATCGGGGCAGGACAAGCCCCTCAATCCGGCTGGCCTGCGCGCCGGCTCCCCAGCGCGAGCCGGATCGGCATGGCGACCCGGCCTGGCCGGCTGGCCTATGTCGGCTGGCCGCTAGAGGGCAAACCCTCACGATAAGACCAGCATGGCGACAGCGCCCCCTCCTTGGCGCCGACCCATGCGAGCATGGCTACAGCGCTCCCTGCTCCCCCGCCCGGGGCGGGCGGTGTTCGGGCGGTGCAATCCTGTTACTAGGCGGCGCCGACCGCCCTATGACGAACGACAAGACCTGCCACAGTGCAGCGCTGCCGACCGAGCCCGTGCCCGGCGGACCCGGCGCTCCCGGCAGATCCGGCGCACCCGGCGGAACCAGCGGACCCGGCGACCCGGCGGCCCCCACTGTCGGTTCCCAGACGATGACACCAGGGCCCCGCGCCTGTGCATCTTTACCAATGTAACCCTGGGGGGTCAGGCTATAAGACCCCCCAGGAGGCCTCCATGCAGGGGGGTTCGCATTATCTCCCACCACACTTACACACACTCACAGGAGAGGCCGAACGGCGGCCTAGCCCCTTCTTCCTCCGACGCCCATACAGCTCCAGGAGCAACCTTGTAGCCCTTGTGCTCTCCATATTCCATCCGGCAGGACTAGGGGTGTTACCTCTCCGGAGGGCCCCGAACCTGGGTACGTCTCGTGTCTCACACTTGCGCGTGCCAACCTCGCCTCCGGAATCCACCGGCGTCCTCTTGTAACCCCACCTTTTTAGCCATCTTATGGCATCTGCCGTGAGAATACCACGACATACTTTGAGTGATAAAATGGATGCTTTATTGAAATTGGTTGCTAGAAAAAATGCTCATATTGATCCTAATGATGTGCCATTGTCCACTTTTGATTGAGCAAAATAATGATGCTATTGATGTGAATTTTGTCTCTAGAAATAATTTCAACAATAATGCTTATAGGGGTAATTTCAATGCTAGACCGTTTCCTGGAAATTCCTCTAATAATTATGGCAATCCTTATGGAAATTCTAATAATAATAATAATAGGATGCCCTCTGATCTTGCAAGTAATATTAAATAATATATTAGTTCGCAAAATAATTTCAATGCTATGATAGAAGAAAAATTGAATAGAGTTGATGAATTGGCTAGGAACATGGATAAAATTGCTCATGATGTGGAAAATCTCAAAACTAAAATTTTGCCATCTAAATATGATATAAATGAGTCTATTAAAGCTATCTATGTCTCCATTAATGAAATTAAAGAAAGGACCGCTAGGTTGAGAGCTAAGCGAGAATTTATAGAAAAAGCGATTCCACCCGGTTTCTATCGTAGTAATGATGAAGATATTAAAATAATTGGTGTTGCACCTATTGAATCCTTGTTTAATAATATAAAACTTGATGAAAAAGGTACTAAAGAAGAGTCAACTTTAGAAAGAAGGAGTCCAACTTGCTTGGAGCGTGATAATCTTGGTCATAAAAATATAAAAAGTGGGTTTGGAGAGGTTAAAACTTTAAATAGTAATGCACCCACTACTTTGGATTAAAAGGACTTTAATTATGATAGTTGTTCTTTAATTGAGTGTATTTCCTTGTTCCAATCCATGATTAAATCACCAAATGTTTATGAACAAAATAAAGCTTTCACTAAACATATTGTAGAAGCCATGATGAAAGCACATGAAGAAAAACATGAGTTAGAAGTATCAATTCCTAGAAAGTTACAAGATGAATGGGAACCCACTATTAAAGTAAAAATTAAAGATTATGAATGTAATGCTCTTTGTGATCTTGGTGCTAGCGTTTCCACTATACCGAAGTCTTTGTGTGATGTGCTAGGTCTCACCGACTTGGATCCTTGTTCCCTTAATTTGCATCTTGCGGATTCTACTATTAAAAAGCCATTGGGTAGAATTAATGATGTGCTTATTCTTGCAAAAATAAATTATGTGCCCGTGGACTTTATTGTTCTTGACATTGAATGAAATCCTTCTTGCCCCATAATACTTGGTAGGCCTTTTCTTCGAACTATTGGTGCTATTATTGATATGAAAGAAGGTAATATAAGATTTCAGTTTCCACTAAAGAAAGGGATGGAACACTTCCCTAGGAAGATAATTAAAGCACCATATGAATCCATTATGAGTGCCACCTATGGAATTAATTTGAAGGATGACAACACTTGAAACTATGCATTATGCCTAGCTGGGGGCATAAAACAATAGCGCTTGTTGGGAGGTAACCCAATGAATAAAATAAAATTTTGCTTTTACCTACTATCTTTGAGTATTTGCTTCTGTTATGATTGAGTTTTTATGTTTTAATTAGTGTTTGTGCCAAGTAATGCCTTTGGGATGATTTGGAAGATATTATAATTGATGCTGTTTGGAAAACAGAAAGTTTTGCGTCCAGTGCTGGAATTTTAATTATGTACTGGAGCATCAGAAAAATCTGAAATGTTTAAACAGTATTGGTATATGAATTTCCCACGTTGTCCTAAGTTTTCAGAATTTTTGGAGTTACAGAAGTATAGCTTTTAAATGGATCTTTACAGACTGTTCTGTTTTAGACAGATTCTGTTTTTGTTGCATAGTTTGCTTATTTTGATGAATCTATGGATCGTATCGGGGGGTTTGAGTCATGGAGAAGTTGGAGTACAGTATAATTATGCCAATATTAAATATGAATCAATTTACAACATTACCTAAAGTTTAAGATTTGTTTGTTATACTAACGGATCTCACGAAGGTTTTGTTGAGTTTTGTGTGATTGAAGTTTTCATGTTTTGGATGAGATCACGATAGATGAAGGAATAAGGAGTGGCAAGAGCCTAAGCTTGGAGATGCCCAAGGCAACCCAAAGTAATATTCAAGGAAGACTCAAGCGTTTAAGCTTGGGGATGCCCCGGAAGGCATCCCCTCTTTCTTTAACAACTATCGGTAATTTTACTTAGAGCTATATTTTTATTCATCACATGATATGTGTTTTACTTGGAGCGTCGTGTATTATATGAGTCTTTGCTTTGTTTGCTTTTTAGTTTGTCACAATCATCTTTGCTGCACACGCCTATTTGAGAGAGCCACACGTTTATCATGATTTCTTAGAATACTCTATGTGCTTCACTTAAATCTTTTGAGCTAGGCAGTTGCTCTAGTGCTTCACTAAAATCTTTTTGAGCACGGCGGTGGTTATATTTTGAAGAAATATTTGAACTCTCATGCTTCACTTATATTATTTTGAGAGTTAATAAGATTAAATTTTGAAGAAATATTTTAACTCTCATGCTTCACTTATATCTTTTTGAGAGTTGATAATAGTAATGGTAATTTGCACAAGATATGAATTTGGTCCCAAAGTGATGAATATTCAAGAGGGATATAATAAAAACTTGCATGAAAGATCATTGGATATGATAAGTTTGATTCCTTGCAATAGTTTTGCTATATGGAGATGATAATATGTGAGTCATGTTAGTGAGTAATTGTGATTTCGTGAGAATATTGGTGTTAAGGTTTGTAATTCCCTATGCATGCACATAAAGTCAATAGTTATGCAATGAAATTATATCCTACCTATGGTGCATTATTCGGTGTTAGTTATGTTCAATGCTTTTTGGTTGGTCGCTTCTCAATCTATTTGCTAGCCTTCATTTGTACTAAGCGGGAATACTGCTTGTGCATCCAACCCCTTAAACCCAAGTTGTGCCAAATGAGTCCACCATATCTACCTATATGCGGTATTTCCATGCCGTTCCAAGTAAATTTGCAGGTGCCAACTCTAAATTTTCAAAATAATTTTCCATTCTCATGAAGCGGCAGGGGGTGGCCAATATTTTCCATGCTAGGTGTGTTATTCTCACGATGAGTGTTTATTCACTTGTCATTGCACGAGAGAGTGGCAGGTAATAGGGATGACCAATCCCGAAATGAAAAAAAAAATATGATGATAATAATAAATTCTTTGGAAAGTGTTGGTATGGAGGGCACCCGTGGATACGGCTAGCCATGGATTGTGAAAGAATGGTGGGAAGGAAATAAACTTTATTTTCTGTTTGGGAACCGCCTATAATGTGTCTAGCATGGAAGATATTGGGAATTCTCGGTCGTTTTCGTTGACAGGAAAAGCATGCCTCTCAAAATAATTTTATCTCTCAAATTTAATCCTTGAGCTCTGGCACATCTGCAAATCTCTGCTACCCTCTGCGAAGGGCCTATCTATTTACTTTTATGCAATTTTTATTTTTATTTACATTTACAAGCAATTATATATCATTTTTTGGGACTAACTGTAACACCCCTATGTAATGAGCTACAGTGATCCACCATATTAATGCCAAGTCATCTGAGATTTGCAATGATAATCATGTTGGATTAATAACTCATTTCAAATTCTGCCATTGAATTCAAATTCAAATCACAAGTGAATTTTGAAGTTGCTCAAAAGTTGCTGGAAAAATGTTCATCATTTAGCATAAATTCCAAAACAATTTATTGTTAGGAAAACCAACATCACTCTTATGCTAAATTGGACAGTAGCATTTATAGCAGTGCCAAACCAGCAATTTAATTTGCAAGTTCAATTATGGAAAATGCAAATGAATTTCCCCTGGCCTCTAAACTTTTTGTGGCACTACCTAAAAATGCCAGGGATTTATATGGAATAGTTCCACATTTTTCCTAAACCATTTGGATGCCCAACTAAATTCTTTTCTCTCTCTGTTTATTTAAATAAAAGAGAAAACAGAAATAAAAGAAATCGGACGAGACCTTACCTGTCACTGGGCCGAACCGGCCCAGCCCAACTCACCTGCTCCCGCCCTTCGTGTCGTCCTCCCCGCAACCGGCGCGCGCGCGGCGTCGCTCACCGCGTTCCATGGCGATGGAGCCGGTGAGAGGAGGGGATAAGGGCCTCCCCGGCCATTCTCCCTGGACACCTCGCTCCTCCTCCTCTCCTCTCTCTCACGCGAGCTCGCTCGCTTCTCCCTCTTTGTCCCGAGCGCCGCCGCCTCATCTCCGTCAATCCCACGGCCACCGGCGTCCATTCGCGCCCCCGCCGTGCCCGTCGTCTCCGCCTCGTTCGACTACGCCGACCACCACTCGCCATTGAGCTCGGGAAGGACTGCACGGACGGGATCGAGCTCGGCGCCGACTTCTCTGTCACCGGCGATCTCCGGCGACCGCGGCCTCCCTCTGCGCTACCGATCACCGAGGGGCCTCCGTGAGCCCGCACGGTGAGCTCCGCGTCTCCTCCCTCTTCTCTCTTGCTCCGTTTCAAGCTGGCTAGCCGCTGTTGCTACCGCCGAGCTCCGGCTGCCGCCATTGCCGGTGAACTCCTCGCTCCCGTACCGTTTTGCTTGAATGCGTAGCTCTGCCGAGTTCCCGGGGTCCCGTAGAGCTCGCCTGCGTAGCTAGTTTGCTCGAACGTGCCGCGTAGCCGCGTTTCCGAAAAGGTCTGAACTCCGGCCGCCGCATCGAGCTCGTTTCCGGCGAGCTCCGACCACCTCTGCCCGTTCCGACGCCGCAGATGGACGCGGGGTGAAGTCCCCGATCGAATGCAACAAGAATCGCCCGAAACGGCGCACTGTAGCCCATTTCCGAGCCTCACCGTGGTTCCTCCGGCGCGCACGAGCTCGCCGGTGCTCCTCCGACGGCGCCGCTGACCTGGCACGGCATGGGGCCCGCCCAGTGACGCTGACAGTGGGCCCCAGGCCATCGTTTGACCGCGTTGACCACGGTCAACGCGGGTTACTGTTCCCGCTGTCACTGATGTGTGGGGCCCCCGCGATTAACTAACTAATTAACCTTTTTTTAATTAAAACATAATTAGATTAGTTAATCAGACACTGACATAGGGCCCCACCTGGTTAATTAGCTCTGTTAGTTAGTTAGTTAGCCCACTGTCTATGACAGGTGGGTCCCGCAGGTCAGGTTTGACCTGGACCAGGCGGTTTGACTCGCTGACGTCACAGTGTCATCACGCTGACGTAATTAGTATTTTCTGTTATTTCCTAAATTGATTTAAATTTCAGAAAAATGCTAAAACTTTGAAAAATCGTAGAAATTAAACCGTAGCTCGGATCGAAAAACTTTCTACATGAAAGTTGCTCAGAAAAATCCCACGAATCCGATCATGCCGTCTGTTTTCTTATCGGAACCCTCTACGTAGGTGAACCCGCAACTTTTTGCCTGTTTCCGGTAGATGAATAGTGCATGCATACCTGCTAATAATTCCAATTTAAATCCTTAAATAACTAAAATGGTTTAGAGATGCATTTAGGCAACCCTTCACTGCATTTTAGCATGTCATGCTCTGTGTTGCATTTGTCTGCCTTTATTTATTGTTTCTTCCCCCCTCTTCTTCTCCGATAGCCCCCGAGACCGACGCAGCTCAGGAGACCGACGACACCGCTGACGATCCCTCTTTTTCCGCAGAGCTTCCAGGCAAGCAACCCCCCTTGACGCATGCCTATATCACCTATTCTCTCTCCCTCCTGCTTGCATTAGAATTTGCTACTGCTATTGTTTTATCCTATTCTGATGCATAGCCTGTCCTTGTAGCTGTTATTGATACCTGCCTGTTATCCAAAATGCTTAGAATAGGTTGGATGGTAGTGAACCATCTATGGTCCCTCTTCCTTGCTGTAGTTGCTCTGCTTTAGTACCAGTGCCCCGATCGATGTGATCGACGGGCTCAGACCAGCACATCACCACACACCCCTAACTTGCTCGACTCTGCAGAGCTAACATCGAGTGCCGAGGGTGATACATCTTATCTCACTCCCGATGATGCCTCTGTAGTACAGCTAGTCGGTTGTGGGTTACCGAGGGTGATTCCTCTTCCCCACCTCCGATGAAGCTTTGTCGGTAACACCGCCAGAGTGAATACCATCGAGGGTGATTCCTCCGGATTCACTTTGACGGGATCATCGAGTAGGAATCCAACGAGGGTGATTCCTCGGATTCCTGCTTGATGTTATGGACACACGGTTACTTGCACTTTATTACTGTTACTTGATAAAGTCGGGACGACCCCGAGGGGTACCCGCGAGAGATATGTTGTCGGGTTGACCATGAGGGTACCCGAGAGATGAATACGTGGCACGGCCGGGCATTCTTAGCCCTTGCCGTAAGTCCACGAGATGGGGCGACGGGGTCACAGGATCGTGAGTCTCTGCTAGTTACCGCGCGCTCCAAATGCACTAATGGGTTAGGATATGTAATCTGAGTAGGCCTCTGTCCTTTTCGCGCTAACCAGCATGTGGGAATAATATGGGTACTCGGCGTCGTAGTATCAGCCAAAGTTCTTCAGACGTCAGCGGTTGAGCGGCACGCGCCCGGGTTGGACCGTGAAAGCCTGCGCTTGTATTAAGCGGGCTAGGTCTGCTCCCGGCCGTCCTCGCAACGCGCAGGAGTGCAAAGGGCGATGGGCCCAAGACCCCTGAGGGCTTAGGATGTCGACCGGCGTGCTAGCCTCTCTGTTGAGCCTAGGTAGGGCTACGATGTGTCGATAGTCCGAGGCCGGGCATCGACTGAGCAAGTGTGTCCGGCCAGAGTCATCGAACATGTTGGGTAAGTTGGTGCACCCCTGCAGGGAAGTATATCTATTCGAATAGCCGTGTCCACGGTAACAGGACGCTCGGAGAATATCCCGATCTTCTACAACTAGAAATGGGTTAAATGTATTGGCTCCGGGATTGCTTTCTCGCAGGGAGTCGAGGAAGGATCTCTGGGCGATGTTGATACTTGTTGTTACTGTTATATTTATGTACTAATTTGTACTCTTCTAATACTGCAAGACCCTGAAGATGCTAGTCTTCGATAGGCTAGGCTTTTCCCTTCTATTCTGGCATTTCTGCAGCCAAGTCCACATATACAGCCTTCCTTTGATACTGTTGCATATTTAGAATATATCTGATGTCAGTCTTGCTGAGTACTTTGGATGAGTACTCACGGTTGCTTTGCTTCCCTTTTTCCCCATACACAATTGATGCGACCAGATGACGGAGCCCCGGAGCCAGCTGCCCCAGCAGTCGACGACGACTACTACCACTACTACCCCTCCGGATACTACTACTACGAGGAGCCCTCCGACGACCAGGAGTAGTTAGGAGGCACCCAGGCAGGAGGCCTACGCCTTTCGATCCAGTGTTTTATTTTGCCCTGCCTTCTTAAAGGCCTATCTGTTTAACTTTATGTCTGTACTCAGATATCTAATGCTTCCGCTGATGCTTGTATGACTTCGAGCTTATGTATTCGAGCCCTCGAGGCCCCTGGCTTGTAATATAAAGCTTGTATTATTTTATTTGTGTTTAGAGTTGTGTTGTGATATCTTCAAGTGAGTCCTTAGGCTTGATCGTGTGCATTTGCGTGTATGATTAGTGCACGATTAAGTCGGGGGGTGCACAAGTTGGTATCAGAGCCGACTGCCTGTAGGATCCCCCTTTCCAACTCCTTGGCCGAAGTTGAGTCTAGTCTTTGCAAAACGATTTTACTAACATGGCTGTGTGGCTTACGGGCCCACGTCACCAATGGGTGGTATTAGGATCTTTTATTCCTCTTCTATACTCTGGGACTCTGATCTCTCTTCTTTTCGGGTTAAATGATTTTGCTAACTCTGACATTAGGTTCTCGTAATCACTTTCCCCTGGAGAGCTGGATTGTCTGCGACTAATTCATTCCTTTGGACTGGTTAATCTGATAACCACTTTTTCTTTTCCATTGGTCTGTTTAACCTTTCTTTCCAAGTTATCATATGCTTCTCACACCGTCATTTGACACTTTTGGAATCTCTCGGCAAAATGTGTCGTGGTAAGCGTCAACATTTTGACTTCTTCCGAGATGTTAATTGAATTCATGGTGAGCAATGCCATCCTTGCCCCTCGCTGATCTGTGTTATCACCAACAACCTCTTCGGCTACCTGCCCACGTATTGCTGTCAACCCAGAACGAGTTCAGGCTATTCTTGACTGGACTCCCCCGAAGAATGTCAAGCAAGTCAGAAGTTTTCTCGGACTTGCTAGCTATTGCCGTCGATTTGTCGAGAACTTTCTAAGATTGCCAAACCTCTGACTAATCTGCTTCACAAAGGCGTAAAGTTTGAGTGGACAGATAAATGTCAGGAAAGTTTCCAGACCCTTAAGGACAAGCTCACCTCTGCTCCAGTGCTTGCTCCTCCGGATTCTCGCAAGGATTTCGTAATTTATTGCGATGCCTCTCGTCAAGGATTAGGCTGTGTCCTGATGCAGGAAGGAAGAGTAATTGCTTATGCCTCATGACAGTTGCGTCCTCACGAAGAGAATTATCCAGTGCATGATCTTGAACTTGCTGCAGTGATATATGCATTGAAGCTGTGGCGACATTACCTTCTCGGTAACCGATGTGAGATCTATACTGATCACCAAAGTCTGAAGTATTTGTTTACTCAGCCGGATCTCAATCTCCGCCAACAGCGATGGTTGGAAACAATCACGGACTACGACTGTGGTATTTCATATACCCTTGGCAAGGCTAATGTGATGTCAGATGCCTTGAGCCGCAAGTCCTATTGTAACAACCTCATGGTTCAGCTAGCTCAACCTCGTCTGTATGAAGAATTGCGCCAGCTGAACCTCTGCATTGTTCCACATGGTTCTCTTAATACCCTTGTTATACAGCCAGATCTTCTGAATGTTGTTAAGCGTGCGCAAGCTAAAGATGCTGAAGTTGATCTGATGAAAAGAGATCTTCACCTTGAAAAGTACAGGGATTTCTCGCTTGCTGAAGATGGAACTTTGTATTTCAAAGACCGCATTGTGGTACCTCGGTTCGAACTTATGACCGATAAGGTTATAAAGGAGGCTCATGATACACCACTGTCTATTCATCCGGGTAGCACCAAGATGTATCGAGATCTCCGTCAAAGGTACTGGTGGTCTAGAATGAAGCAGGATATTGCTCAATATGTTGCTGAATGTGACATTTGTCGTCGCGTTAAAGCAGAACATTAGAAGCCTGCTGGACTTCTGCAACCGCTCCCTATTCCTTTATGGAAATGGGATAAGGTTCAAATGGATCTCATTACTGGCCTTCCCAAGTCACAGAAGGGTCACGATGCTATTCTTGTTGTCAGTGACCAACTTTCCAAAGTTGCACACTTCCTGCCAGTCAAGGAGACGATCACTGCTAGTCAGTTAGCAGATCTGTATATCTCCAGAATTGTATCACTCCACGGTATTCCGAAGGAGATCAGTTCGGACCGTGGCAGCCTTTTCACCTCAATGTTCTGGAAAAGTTTCCAAGAAGCTATGGGAACCCATATTACTTGGAGTATAGCTTATCACCCCCAGTCCCAAGGCCAAGTCGAACGAGTGAATCAAGTGCTTGAAGATATGCTGCGAGCTTGTGTTATTTCATTTGGCAAGAAGTGGGAAGAATCTCTCCCGTATGCCGAATTCTCTTACAACAACAGCTATCAAGCAAGCTTGAAAATGGCCCCCTTCGAAGTGTTATATGGACGTAAGTGTCGAACCCCTCTGAATTGGTCAGAAACTGGGAACGACCACTCGTGGGTCCGGATATTATCCAACACGCTGAAGAGCAAGTTCGAATTGTGCGAGAAAATCTCAAAGTTGCTCAGTCTCGCCAGAAGAGCAATTTGATCGTAAACACTGGGGATCAATCTATCAACCTGGTGAGCAAGCTTATCTGCGTATCACTCCTATGAAGGGCACTCACCATTTCGGAATCAAGGGCAAGTTAGCTCCTCGCTACATCGGCCCCTTCCGCATTCTCGCCAGACGTGGACATGTGGCTTATAAATTGGAGTTGTCGCCGCAATTCTCTCATATCCACGATGTCTTCCATGTGTCGCAACTTCGCTGTTGCTTCAAGGAATCTCCGCACCGAGCTGTGGATCATGAGATGCTTGATTTGCAAGATGATTTATCTTATAAAGAGCATCCGATCCGCATTCTCGATCAAGCTGAACGTCGGACCCGCCAGAAGACTACCAAGTTCCTGAAAGTGCAGTGGTCAAATCATACTGAAGGTGAAGCCACTTGGGAACGCGAGGATCGTCTTCGGGAGGAATACCCCGATTTGTTTCTTTCTACCTCCTAAATTCTCGGGACGAGAATTTCTTTTAGAGGAGGAGAATTGTAACACCCCTATGTAATGAGCTACAGTGATCCACCATATTAATGCCAAGTCATCTGAGATTTGCAATGATAATCATGTTGGATTAATACCTCATTTCAAATTCTGCCATTGAATTCAAATTCAAATCACAAGTGAATTTTGAAGTTGCTCAAAAGTTGCTGGAAAAATGTTCATCATTTAGCATAAATTCCAAAACAATTTATTGTTAGGAAAATCAACATCACTCTTATGCTAAATTGGACAGTAGCATTTATAACAGTGCCAAACCAGCAATTTAATTTGCAAGTTCAATTATGGAAAATGCAAATGAATTTCCCCTGGCCTCTAAACATTTTGTGGCAGTACCTAAAAATGCCAGAGATTTATATGGACTAGTTCCACATTTTTCCTAAACCATTTGGATGCCCAACTAAATTATTTTCTCTCTCTGTTTATTTAAATAAAAGAGAAAACATAAATAAAAGAAATCGGGTGAGACCTTACCTGTCACTGGGCCGAACCGGCCCAGCCCAACTCACCTGCTCCCACCTGCTCCCGCCCTTCGTGTCGTCCTCCCAGCAACCGGCGCGCGCGCAGCGCCGCTCACCGCATGCCACGGTGATGGAGCCGGTGAGAGGAGGGGATAAGGCCCTCCACGGCCATTCTCCCTGGACGCCTCGCTCCTCCTCCTCTCCTCTCTCTCACGCGAGCTCGCTCGCTTCTCCCTCTCTGTCCCGAGCGCCGCCGCCTCATCTCCGTCAATCCCACGGCCACCAGCGTCCATTCGCGCCCCCGCCGTGCCTGTCGTCTCCGCCTCGTTCGACTACACCGACCACCACTCGCCATTGAGCTCGGGAAGGACTGCACGGACGGGATCGAGCTCGGCGCCGACTTCTCTGTCACCGGTGATCTCCGGCGATCGCGGCCTCCCTCTGCGCTACCGATCACCAAGGGGCCTCCGTGAGCCCGCACGGTGAGCTCCGCATCCCCTCCCTCTTCTCTCTTGCTCCGTTTCAAGCTGGCTAGCCGCCGTTGCTACCGCCGAGCTCCGGCTGCCGCCATTGCCGGCGAACTCCTCGCTCCCGTACCGTTTTGCTCGAATGCGTAGCTCTGCCGAGTTCCCGGGGTCCCGTAGAGCTCGCCTGCGTAGCTAGTTTGCTCGAACGCGCCGCGTAGCCGCGTTTCCGAAAAGGTCCGAACTCCGGCCGCCGCATCGAGCTCATTTCCGGCGAGCTCCGACCACCTCCGCCCATTCCGACGCCGCAGATGGACGCGGGGTGAAGTCCCCGATCGAATGCAACAAGAATCGCCCGAAACGGCGCACTGTAGCACATTTCCGAGCCTCACCGTGGTTCGGCCGGCGCGCGCGAGCTCGCCGGTGCTCCTCCGGCGGCGCCGCTTACCTGGCACGGCGTGGGGCCTGCCCAGTGACGCAGACAGTGGGCCCCAGGCCATCGTTTGACCGCGTTGACCACAGTCAACGTGGGTTACTGTTCCCGCTGTCACTGATGTGTGGGGCCCCCGCGATTAACTAACTAATTAACCCGTTTTTAATTAAAACTTAATTAGATTAGTTAATCAGACACTGACATAGGGCCCCACCTGGTTAATTAGCTCTGTTAGTTAGTTAGTTAGCCCACTGTCTATGACAGGTGGGTCCCGCAGGTCAGGTTTGACCTGGACGAGGTGGTTTGACTCGCTGACGTCACAGTGTCATCACGCTGACGTAATTAGTATTTTCTGTTATTTCCTAAATTGATTTAAATTTCAGAAAAATGCTAAAACTTTGAAAAAAACGTAGAAATTAAACCGTAGCTTGGATCGAAAAACTTTCTACATGAAAGTTGCTCAGAAAAATCCCACGAATCCGATCGTGCCATCTATGTTCTTATCGGAACCCTCTACATAGGTGAACCCGCAACTTTTTGCCTGTTTCCGGTAGATGAATAGTGCATGCATACCTGCTAATAATTCCAATTTAAATCCTAAAATAACTAAAATGGTTTATAGATGCATTTAGGCAACCCTGCACTGCATTTTAGCATGTCATGCTCTGTGTTGCATTTGTCTGCCTTTATTTATTGTTTCTTCCCCCCTCTTCTTCTCCGATAGCCCCCGAGTCCGACGCAGCTCAGGAGACCGACGACACCGCTGACGATCCCTCTTTTGCCGCAGAGCTTCCAGGCAAGCAACCACCTTTGACGCATGCCTATATCACCTATTCTCTCTCCCTCCTGCTTGCATTAGAATTTGCTACTGCTATTGTTTTATCCTATTCTGATGCATAGCCTGTCCTTGTAGCTGTTATTGGTACCTGCCTGTTATCCAAAATGCTTAGAATAGGTTGGATGGTAGTGAACCATCTGTGGCCCCTCTTCCTTGCTGTAGTTGCCCCGCTTTAGTACCAGTGCCCCGATCGATGTGATCGAGGGGCTTAGACCAGCACATCACCACACACCCCTAAGTTGCTCGACTCTGCAGAGCTAACATCAAGTGTCGAGGGTGATACCTCTTATCTCACTCCCGATGATGCCTCTGTAGTACAGCTAGTCGGTTGTGGGTTACCGAGGGTGATTCCTCTTCCCCACCTCCGATGAAGCTTTGTCGGTAACACCGCCAGAGTGAATACCATCGAGGGTGATTCCTCCGGATTCACTTTGACGGGATCATCGAGTAGGAATCCAACAAGGGTGATTCCTCGGATTCCTGCTTGATGTTATGGACACACAGTTACTTGCACTTTATTACTGTTACTTGATAAAGTCGGGTCGACCCCGAGGGGTACACGCGAGAGATATGTTGTCGGGTTGACCATGAGGGTACCCGAGAGATGAATACGTGGCACGGCCGGGCATTCTTAGCCCTTGCCGTAAGTCCACGAGATGGGGCGACGGAGTCACAGGATCGTGAGTCTCTGCTCGTTACCGCGCGCTCCAAATGCACTAATGGGTTAGGATATGTAATCTGAGTAGGCCTCTGGCCTTTTCGCGCTAACCAGCACGTGGGAATAATATGGGTACTCGGCGTCGTAGTATCAGCCAAAGTTCTTCAGACGTCAGCGGTTTAGGGGCACGCGCCCGGGTTGGACCGTGAAAGCCTGCGCTTGTATTAAGGGGGCTAGGTCTGCTCCCGGCCATCCTCGCAACGCGTAGGAGTGCAAAGGGCGATGGGCCCAAGACCCCTGAGCGCTTAGGATGTAGACCGGCGTGTTGGCTTCTCTGTTGAGCCTAGGTAGGGCTACGACGTGTCGATAGTCCGAGGCCGGGCATCGACTGAGCAAGTGTGCCCGGCCAGAGTCATCGACGGAGCCCCGGAGCCAGCTGCCCCAGCAGTCGACGACGACTACTACCACTACTACCCCTCCGGATACTACTACTACGAGGAGCCCTCCGACGACCAGGAGTAGTTAGGAGGCACCCAGGCAGGAGGCCTGCGCCTTTCGATCCAGTGTTTTATTTTGCCCCTCCATCTTAAAGGCCTATCTGTTTAACTTTATGTCTGTACTCAGATATCTAATGCTTCTGCTGATGCTTGTATGACTTCGAGCTTATGTATTCGAGCCCTCGAGGCCCCTGGCTTGTAATATAAAGCTTGTATTATTTTATTTGTGTTTAGAGTTGTGTTGTGATATCTTCAAGTGAGTCCTTAGGCTTGATCGTGTGCATTTGCGTGTATGATTAGTGCACGATTAAGTCGGGGGCGTCACACTAACCTATTAACTTAGTGCCCAGTGCCAGTTGCTGTTTTCTGCTTGTTTTTGGCTTTTCAGAGAAACAGTACCAAATTAAGTCCAAATGCCACGAAACTTTTTGGAAATTTTTTTCTGGGCAAAAGAAACCTGGGAAGCTTCGGGAGGAGGCTAGAAGCCCCACAGGGGCTTCACAAGGCACTAGGGCGCGCCCTGGGGGGGCGCCATTTTTACCTTGTGGGGCCCACGTGACTCCGTTTGACCTAATTCCACTTCTACAATTTCACAAATATTGGGAAACCCCCAGAGAGCCAGAAGAGAAAACCTTTCCACCGCCGCAAGCCTTTGTTCTTCCACGATCCCATCTGGAGGCCTTTTCCGGTACTCTGCCGGAGGGGGAATCGATCACGGAGGGCTTCTACATCAACCTTGTTGCCCTTCCGATGATGTGTGAGTAGTTTACCATAGACCTACGGGTCCATAGCTAGTAGCTAGATGGCTTCTTCTCTCTTTTTGATCTTCAATTCAATGTTCTCCTCGATGTTCTTGGAGTTTTATCCGATGTAATCTTCTTTTGCGGTGTGTTTGTTGGGATCCGATGAATTGTGAGTTTATGATCAGATTATTCATGAGAAATATTTGAGTCTTCTCTGAACTCTTTTATGCATGATTTTTATAGCTTTGTATTTATCTCCGATCTATCAGTTTAGTTTGGCCTACTAGATTGATTTATCTTGCAATGGGAGAGGTGCTTTGTGATGGGTTCAATCTTGCGGTGCTCAATCCCAGTGACAGAAAGGGACATGACACGTATTTGTATTGTTGCCATTAAGGATAAAAAGATGGGGTTTATTCATATTGCTTGAATTTGCTTCTCTACATCATGTCATCTTGCTTAAGGCGTTACTCTGTTTCATACTTAATACCCTAGATGCATGCTGGATAGCGGTCGATGGGTGGAGTAATAGTAGTAGATGCAGGCAGGTGTCGGTCTACTTGTCTCGGACGTGATGCCTATAGACATGATCATTGCCATGAATCCGTCATAATTATTTGCTTTTCTATCAATTGCCCAACAGTAATTTGTTTACCCATCGTATGTTTATGTGCTCAAGAGAGAAGCCTGTAGTGAAAACTATGGTCCCCGGGTCTATCTTTATCATATAAAAAAAACCTAAAAAAACCTTGCTGCAATTTTTTTACTTTTATTTTAATTAGTAGTTTAGTTTATCTATTTACCTCGATAAGATTTAATACTTGCAAATAACCGCTAAGAGGATTGACAACCCTCTTATTCGCGTTGGGTGCAAGTGTTTGCTCTTGTGTGTGCAGGTGCGCTTTAACGGAATTTTGCTTGGTTCTCCTACTGGATTGATAACCTTGGTTCTTAATTGAGGGAAATACTTATATCTACTGTACTGCATCTTCCTTCTTCTTCAGGGAATTACTAACGCAGCTCACAAGTAGCAAGCTACAAGACGGGCCTTCTTCCTCACCACTTGGCCATTTTCGTCTTGTTTGTTGTGGTAGATCCATTTGGTGCCGATGACATTGTGCTTGCGTGGATCGGAACTCTTGACTAGCTCCCACACGTTGTTGAGCTGAAATTGATACAATTCCTCTTGCATCACTTGAATCCCTTCCGGTTCAAGAAATGCTTCATCAACTTTGGTGGGCTCTGAAATAGAGACAAACGCATAATGCCTACAAAAGTTAGCTAAATGTGAAGCTCTTGAGCGAGTGAGGGGACCAGGTGCATTGATGCTGTCGAGGATCTTCTCAATCTGCACTTCATTCGCCACTCGTGGATGTGCTGGACGAGGGCCTTGCTGTTGTTGTTGCCGTGCAGAATCCTCAACATCATTTTCCTCGGGATTAGCAGTTTTTTCATGACGAGGGATTAGTACTTCTTCATCAGCTATTTCTTCACTGGGCACAATTTCACCTGTGCCCATTAGCTTGATTGATTCCTCAGGAGGCATTTCATCTAGCACAGGAGGCAGGTGCACTCTTTGTGAGCCGTTAGTTTCATCAAACCGCATATCTACAGTTTCAACAACCTTGTGGTGGAAGGAGTTGAAGATTCTGTAGGTGTGCGAGTACTTTCCGTAACCAAGCATAAAACCCTCATGTGCTTCTTCTTGATGAGTGTGCTCAAATTCCTCATGCCAGTGTGTCCAAGACGTCGATGCCATAGCCAGCACTCTGAAGCTTTTGCCAGTAGACACGTGGCAGGCTAAGGACCTAGAGAGAAATCTACAATATACAAAACACCTTTCCTAAAGCCTTCGAAGACTTTGGATTTGTCAGATTCCAACAGCACAATGCATCTATATTTGCCAAAGATGACAATCATATCAAGATCACAAAGCATTGAGACAGACATGAGGTTGTATCCTAGGGACTCGACAAGCATCACCTTTTCCATGTGTCGATCCTTTGAGATAGCAACCTTACCTAGACCCAATACCTTGCTTTTTCCTTTGTCGGCGTATGTGATATGCTTCAGATGAGATGGAGTAAGGGGAGCATCAGTGAGGAGATTCCTATCTCCAGTCATATGATTCGTGCAGCCACTGTCCAAGACCCATTCTGTGGCTGAAGGTGTATCATCCTGTAGAAGCATTAGTCTGACTTACAAATTCATATACTTCAAAGTGAAGAATATGATGATGATCAATTTTGTCAGACAATTTCATCAAGGAATAGTATTTAGCAGCATAAGGGGTGTGTGAAATGAGTTATTCATTTCAACATGATTAGCATGCATCCCAACAGGCACTTTGTCAGGTCTTCAGCAAATTCATCAGACATTTCAGTTGTCTGAAGACCTGACCCTGCAGAAGAGATTAGTTCTTCTTCTTAACCACCCACATCTGTATGGGTGGCTGAGAAGCAATGTAGCGAAGTGCATTAATGGAGAACTTAGGCATTGAGGAATATGCATTTCTCTTCACAGGAGGGTTATAGTAATTGAATGAATAAGCAGAGAAATTCTTCGATGATTTGTGAACATAGTGGTTTGAAGAATAATGCTCATATTCATCAAATCGTTGTTTGTTTCCCTGTGAAATAGAGGCATTAGCACGACCATAAGTGGATATGCGTCCATTTGACGCCTTTGATCCCTGTGAAGAATTTGCCCTGGGAGGTTTCTTCTTCATTGGTGGTGTCATGATGACATTCGCCTGAAGATTTTCCAGAAGACTTTTAGGAACCCAGATTTTCTTCACAGGTGGACCATTCCTGCAGTTAGTACCAACAAATCTGGCAAAGACTTCACCATTTTGATTCTTGAACAGTTTATAGTTGGAGTCAAATGACTCATCTGAAGAATATGAAGTATCACAAGTATAGCCAGATAAAGTGGATGGATCTATTGGAGGTCCCTTTGTAGCAACCCATGTGGTTTTGGGATACTGCTCAGGCTTCCAATACGAACCATCAGTGTTGAGCTTTCTCTCAAAAGCAATACCCTCTTTCCTAGGGTTCCTATGAAGAATTTGCTTTTTGAGCACGTCACACAGGGTTTGATGCCCTTTGAGGCTTTTGTACATGCCAGTGACATACAATTCCTTCAGGCCTGCATTTTCATCAGTATCACTGGTGGCTTCCTCAGACGAGGGGTTAGTGGCCACCGTAGCAGTTGAAGCAATTGAAAGTACATAAGCATTTGAACATTCAGCTGAAGAATTTGCATTATCATGTTCAAGGCATTTTAGGCATGGTGCAACAGATTCTTCCTGAGCGGTACTGATCTGTTGAGCGAGGAGTGAATCATTTTCTTTTTGAAGATCATCATGAGACGCTCTCAGCTTCTCGAGATCTTGCTTCCGTTGAAGAAATTCATAGGACAGCTTCTCATGTTCGGCTGAGAGGGGCACATGACGACTTTCAAGTTCGTCATATTGAGACATAAGCCTTCTGAGATCCTCAGACAAAGCTTGACTACGATCCATTTCCTTGTCCAACAGGTCATCGCTTTTGTCTAGCAGTTTTTTAATCTTTTCCATGGCATGTTGTTGCTCAGTTGCAATTTTAGCAAGTTTTTTATATCTTGGTTTAGATTCACACTCAAAGTCATCATCACTGGAAGTTTCAAGGTAAGCTTCTCGTGAGGTTACCTTTGCACCTGTTGCCATGAAGCAATAGGTGGGAGTGTAGTCATCAGCACAGTCATCATTGTTGGTGGAGACCCCATTATCCTCAGGGTTGAAGATGGACTTGCTAACGTACTCAATAGCAAGAGCAAGGCTCGCCACACCAGTGCCTGACTCCTCCTCAGATTCCTCAGCTTGCTGATCATCGGATTCTTCTTCAGAATCCATTTCCTTTCCAATGAATGCACGAGATCTGCTAGAACTGGTTTTCTTGTGAGATGAGGACTTTGATGAAGACTTTGAGGACTTCTTCTTTTTGCCATCAGATTCATCATCATCCCTGCTCTTCTTCTTCTTCTTCTTCTTAGCCATAGAGGGCAGTCGGCGATGTAGTGGCCTAGCTTCTAGCATTTGTGACAGGTTCTCTTGTTGTAGTCTCGAGCAGACGCTTCTCCAGTGTTCTTCAAGTCATACTTTGAAGATTTTTCAAAGCGGTTCTTCTTGGAAAACTTCTGGAACTTCTTCACCAGCATAGCCAGTTCTCTGCCAATTTCCTCAGCACCATCAGAACTGCTCTCATATTCCTCTTCTTCTTCAGATGAAGAAATAGCCTTGGCTTTTGGACGACCATAGCTGGGTCCATACATATCTCTCTTCTTTGCTTGCTGAAATTCATGTGTGTTGAGCCTTTCAAGAATGTCAGCAGGATCTAGTGACTTGTAGTCAGGGCGCTCTTGTATCATCAGTGCCAAAGTGTCGAAGGAACTGTCCAGAGACCTCAGCAATTTCTTCACCACCTCATGATCGGTGATGTCAGCAGCACCAAGAGCCTGAAGCTCATTGGAGATATCAGTGAGGCGATCGAAGGTTTGCTGCACATTTTCATTGTCGAGCCTCTTGAATCGATTGAAGAGATTGCGCAGAACATCAACTCGGGAGTCACGTTGAGTGGATACTCCCTCATTGACTTTGGAGAGCCAGTCCCAGATCAGCTTCGAAGTTTCCAAAGCACTCACTCTATCATACTGGCCTTTGTTCAAATTGTAGGAGATATGCCCTTGAGGCAATAATAAATGTTATTATTTATCCACATGTTCCTAATTAAGTTTATGTTCCGTGCTATAACTGCCATGGTTCCCGAGCCCGTATATCCATAAAGGCTCTGAGGAAAACCCATGTGCACGTGTGGAATAATAAACGGTAAAAAGTATTCCTAGTCAAGCCTCTAAGACTGGCTCAAGTGTTGCATGATGATCACGTTTTCCTGATCATGGGCATGTCCATGCCGGCAACTTTGAGGACACAATGTTAGAAGAACATTTGTGTTGGATCGACCCGAATTGATGTTACGCTATGAGATACATTTGTCACAAGTTAATGGTTTATAACACAGAGAAAGTTAACATTTGCATAATTCCTTAGACCATGAGAGTATCGATTTTCTTCATGCTTGCTTCATGAACTTTGGGGTTTGTTAAACATCATCCGTAACTGGGTGGCTATTACGGTGGCTTACGGGTTCATGGGAAAGTATGACAAGGGACTTGATAGCTCAAGATTGGGATTTGCTCCTCCGACGATGGAGAGATATCTCTGGGCCTCTCGGTGTTACGGTATCCATCATCGTCTGGCCAGACACAATGTGATTTGATCACAGGGATGCCGGAATACGGGAACGAGAAAAGAGAACAAAACCGGTAACGAGGTAACTGGCATAGTGGACAAGTTGTTGATCCATGGGGATGCCGATAAGTCTCACCTCGGGTGTTTGTAACATATCGCGAAGCAACAGGAATAGCACACGGAAACTAGAGGTTCACTCGAATATTCATTCATGTGGGTATAGGGATCAATATGGGTGTCTGATAACCCACAAGTATAGGAGATCAATTGTAGCTTTTTCAATAAATAAGAGTGTCGAACCCAACGGGAGCTAAAGGTAGAATTAATATTCCCTTCAAGTTCTATCGACCACCGATACAACTCTACGCGCACTTAACGTTCGCTTTACCTAGAACAAGTATGAAACTATTTTGTAGGTGATAGGATAGGTTTGCAAGAATAAAACTAGAAGTACTTTGCGAGAATAAAACTACGAGTAATTTGCAAGATAATAAAAGTTAGTTGTTTAGTAGAAAGCTTTTGTAACACAAGAGAATGATTTGTCCCTAGGCAATCGATAACTAGACCGGTAATCATTGTTGCAATTTTATATGAGGGAGAGGCATGAGTTAACATACTTTCCGTACTTGGATCATATGCACTTATGATTGGAACTCTAGCAAGCATCCACAACTACCAAAGATCATTAAGGTAAAACCCAACCATAGCATTAAGTATCAAGTCCTCTTTACTCCCATACGCAACAACCCCCTTACTCGGGTGTAAGCTTCTGTCACTCTAGCCGCCCACCATAAGAGAATTATGAACGTATTGCAAACCCTACAGAGGGAATCCCTCATGCTTGCGCGACACAGAGGGCACCATAGGACAGCACCAAAATAAAACATACAACTCAAACCAATCACGATCATCAATCAACCCATAGGACAAAACGAATCTACTAAAACATCATAGGATGGCCACAAATCATTGGATAATAATATGTAGCATTAAGCACAATGTTTAAGTAGAGAATTACAGCGGGAAAAGAGAGGTTACAGCACTGCATAGAGGGGGAGAGAGTTGGTGTTGACGGCGGCGAAGTTGTTGGTGTAGATCGCCGTCACGATGGTTGCCCCGGCGGCGTTCCGGCGCCACCGGGAGAGAGGGGGAGAGAGCCCCCCTCCTTCTTCTTCTTGCTTGGCCTCCCCCCTAGATGGGAGGAGAGTTCCCCCTCTGGTCCATGGTCTCCATGGCGGCGGAGGGGCAGGAGCCCCTCCTAGATTGGATCTCTCTATCTGTTCTCTTCTGTTTCGCGTTTTTGTTTCTGGCCCTTCACCGTTTCTTAAATTCCCGGAGATCCGTAACTCCAATTGGGCTGAAATTTTAACACGATTTTCTTCCGGATATTATCTTTCTTGCGGCGAAAGAAGGGGGTCAACCGACTTACGAGGTGCTCATGAGCCACCAGGGCGCGTTTGCCCCCCCCCCCCCCCCCCCCCGCAGGCGCGCCCTGGTGCCTCGTGGATACCTCGGACACCGTCTTGCGTTGATTCTTCTTCCCAAAAATCACATATATTCCAAAATAAATCTCCGTAAATTTTTATCGCATTTGGACTTCGTTTGATATGGATATTCTGCGAAACAAAAAACATGCAACAAACAGGAACTGGCACTGGGCACTGGATCAATATGTTAGTCCCAAAAATAATATAAAATGTTGCCAAAAATATGTGAAAGTTGTAGAATATTGGCATGAAACAATCAAAAATTATAGATACGACGGAGACATATCAGCATCCCCAAGCTTAATTCCTACTCGTCCTCGAGTAGGTAAATGATAAAAAGATAATTTTTGCTGTGGAATGCTACCTAGCATAATCTTGATCATATAATCTAATCATGGCATGAATATTAAGACACGAGTGATTCAAAGCAATAGTCTATAATTTGATATAAAGACATCAATACTCAGGCATCCCAACAAACAATCAAGTCTTTCAAAATATCAATGCTAAAGAACGTTATCCCTACAAAATCATATAGCCTTGTCATGCTCCATCTTCTTAACACAAAGTATTTATCATGTACTACCCCGGTGTCAGCCAAGAAATTGGTTCATACTTTTTAACGCGCTTCAGCTTTTTCAACCCCCACGCAATACATGAGCGCAAGCCATGGATATAGCACTATGGGTGGAATAGAATGCGGTGGTAGAGATTAATATGGAGAAGACAAAAAAGGAAGAAAGTCTCACATCGACGCGGCTAATCAACGGGCTATGGAGATGCCCACCAATTGATGTCAATGCGAGGAGTAGGGATTGCCATGCAATGGATGCACTAAGAGCTATAAGTGTATGAAAGCTCAACATGAAACTAAGTGGGTGTGCATCCAACTTGCTTGCTCGAAGACCTCGGGCATTTGAGGAAGCCCGTCATCAGAATATACAAGCCAAGTTCTATAATGAAAATTCCCACTAGTGTATGAAAATGAAAGCATAGGAGACACTCTATATGAAAAACATGGTGCTACTCTGAAGCACAAGTGTGGTAAAGGATAGTAACATTGCCCCTTCTCTCTTTTTCTCTCATTTCATTTTTTTTTGTTTTCTCCTTTTTTTTCTTTTTTTCTCTTTTTTCTTGGGCTCTTTTTGGCCTCACTTTTTTTTCTCTTTTTTTTATTTTGTCCGAAGTCTCATCCCGACTTGTGGGGGAATCATAGTCTCCATCATCCTTTCCTCACTGGGACAATGCTCTAATAATGAATAATGATGATCATCACACTTCTATTTACTTACAACTCAAAAAATTACAACTCGATACTAGAACAAAGTATGACTCTATATGAATGCCTCTGGCAGTGTACCAGGATGTGCAATGATCTAGCGTAGCAAAGATATCAAAAAACGGACAAGCCATGAAAATATCATGCTATCTATCTTACAATCATGCAAAGCAATATGACAATGAATGCTCAAGTCATGTATATGATGATAATGGAAGTTGCATGGCAATATATCTCGGAATGGCTATGGAAATGCCATAATAGGTAGGTATGGTGGCTATTTTGAGGAAGATATAATGAGGCTTATGTGTGATAGAGCGTATCATATCACGGGGTTTGGATGCACCGGTGAAGTTTGCACCACATCTCAAGGTGAGAAAGGGCAATGCACGGTACCGAAGAGGCTAGCAAATTGCGGAAAGGTGAGAGTGCGTATAATCCATGGACTCACATTAGTCATAAAGAACTCACATACTTATTGCGAAAGTTTATTAGCCCTCGAAGCAAAGTACTACTACTCATGCCCCTAGGGGGGAGGTTGGTAGGAGTTAACCATCGCGCGCCCCTGACCTCCACGCAAAGGAAGACAATCAATAATAAATCATGCTCCAACTTCTTAGCATAACGAGAGACTATACGTGCATGCTTTGGGAATCACAAACCTTAACACCAATATTCCTACTAAACCACAATCATTCACTAGTACCTCCCACATATTACCATCTCTATAACACAAAACTAATGCAAGTAATCAAACATATCATATTGAGTGATCTACAAGTTTTATGTAGGATTTTATGACTAACCATGTGAATGGCCAATTCCTGTTGACTCTCTAAACAGATATACATGAAGCATGAGAGTTTAATTCTTTCTACAAAAGACTTGCCCATGCTCTAACAAATATAAGTGAAGCAAAAGAGCATTCTACAAATAACGGTTTTCTATATGAAGAGAAACAGGCATCCAAACTTCAAATGATATACGTGAAGCACATGAAGCATTCTATAAAGCCATACTCAAAAGATATAAGTGAAGTGCAAAGAGCATTCTATAAATCAACCAAGGACTACCTCATACCAGAATGGTGCATAAAATAAAATGGAAAAATAAACACAAAAGACGCTCCAAGAATTTACGCATATCATGTGAACAAAACAAAAACCGAGACATACCGATAATTGTTGAATAAAGATGGGATGCCTTCCGGGGCATCCACAAGCTTAGACGCTTGAGTCTCCTTGAATATTTACTTGGGGTGCCTTGGGCATCCCCAAGCTTGAGCTCTTGCCTCTCCTCATATCGATACCACCTCGATCTTCGAACACTTCATCCACACAAAAGTTAACCGAACTTTTTATTAGCAGGGTTAGTACATATAACATCAAATCCCATCACGTCCGGCCGTAACATTATTGTATAATTATAATCAAACATTACCCACTGTATTCTATCACAATTCTATGGTTCCCAACTCAACAGGGCTCAACAAGATTTCAAACATACGCAAATAACGAAACTATAACAGCAATCTGTGAAAACAGGACAGTCTGTAAAGATGCAGATGGTACATATACTTCTGTAACTCAAAAAATTCTGAAAAATTAGTAAAAAAATAAAAAATTTGCATAGAAGTGCTGTGTAAAAATTTCAGAATTTTTTCATGTTCCAGTAAAAAATGTAAATTCACGCACTACAGCAAAAGTTTCTGTTTTTGCACTGCACATACCAAACAAGCAATTTAAACATCGTAAAACGGTAAATCTTTGCACATTATTTTTATAATACAATGGATTTGCACAAGGTGATAATTATTTTTGTGGAAAAGTTTCTATAATTCAAGATTCACAAAGTTTCCATGGGCATGAACAAAGTTCAAGGAGCTCCCCCACTTCAACGGTGCTCGTCTTTCTTACTTTCACTTTCCTTTTTGAAAAGTTTTAGGTTACCCTCTATATATTTTTGTTTTTAAACTTTTTAAAAGCACACAACAGAATAAAATGACTCTCTAAAACTTCCGGGTTGTCTCCCTGGCAGCGCTTTCTTTAAAGCCATCAAGCTAGGCATAAAGTGCTCAAGTAATGGATCCACCCGGATCCCAAGGTATATCAAAGCCAATTTTAATTATAAATGATTTTCAATTTAGTAGTGAGCACAAAGCAACATATATCATGCAATTACGAAGTCTAACTCTCTTCCTATGCATCGGCATGTCATAAAAGAACAATTCATGCACATCAAGTAAAGACCAATGCATAGCATAAGTAGTTTCTTGCAATTTTATCGTATTGGATACATAAAGAGGTAGAGATATAGTTCCTCTCTCATAATAATTGCAAGTAGGAGCAGCAAGCACATGCATATTATATTCATCAAAATTATCATGTGTAGTAGTAAAACGTAACCCATCAATATAATCCTTAATAAGAGCAAACTTCTCCGATATAGTGTAGTTGGGAGAATTCAAAAAGATAATAGGACTATCATGTGTGGGTGCAATAGCAACAATTTCATTCTTAACATAAGGAACTATAGCAAGTTCATCTCCATAAGCATCATTCATATTGGCATCATGGCCACAATCATAGCAAGCATCAATTTCATCAGAAAGGGATATTTCAAATGAATCAACGGGATCATAGCAATTATCATAGCATTCATCCTTCGGTAAGCACGAAGGAAAATTAAACAATGTATGAGATAAGGAGTTATTCTCATCAGAAGGTGGGCACGAGTGATCAATCCGCTCTTCCTCCTTTTGTTCTTCGCTCTCCTCCTCAATTTTTTCATCTAATGAGCTTACAGTGTCATCAATTTCTTCTTCCATAGATTCCTGCAAAATATTAGTCTCTTCTCGGACAGTGGAGACTTTCTCAATAAACTCATTAATATCGGCATTGTATTCATAATTCTCATAGCAATATTTAAGTATAGCAAAATTTTCAGATCTGTAGATAGCATCATCACAATCTTCATACTTTTCAAACAAAGATTCAATTTCATAAGCACCCTTAAAAGCAACAAATTCTTCTATTCGTTCCACATCATAGTAATCATATATACCATTAGCATAAGAAGCCAAGGTTTCATTATCATTAAATTTACATGAAAAGGGAAGGTGTGGAGCCTTCATCCTAGAACAACAAGTATAATCATATCTCAAGCATAAATTCCAAGCATACCATTGCAAATAATCAATTTGATCTCATAAGTGTTTCCCTTTTTGAGACAAGCGATAATCCCTAAAGTATTCACGTTGATCTAACGTGTCTCCCATTATCAAGTTGAATGGGGTTTTCTCAGGATTATCAAAGTAGTGTTTAATGTTTTCCACATAACGAGCATCGAAAGTACAACTAATTTTTTTGGTGTTTCGTGTTCCATATCCATAACTAAAGATATAAAACAACTTAGAATAGAAAATAAAAACTACTTAGTGATAAAGCAAACAAGCACACACGAGAATATCAACCCCACTCTATTGCTCCCTGGCAACGACGCGAGAAAAAGGTCTTGATAACCCACAAGTATAGGGGATCAATTATAGCTTTTTCGATAAATAAGAGTGTCGAACCCAACGAGGAGCTAAAGGTAGAATTAATATTCCCTTCAAGTTATATCGACCATCGATACAACTCTACGCGCACTTAATGTTCGCTTTACCTAGAACAAGTATGAAACTATTTTGTAGGTGATAGGATAGGTTTGCAAGAATAAAACTAGAAGTACTTTGCGAGAATAAAACTACGAGTAATTTGCAAGATAATAAAAGTTAGTTGTTTAGTAGAAAGCTTTTGTAACACAAGATAATGATTTGTCCCTAGGCAATCGATAACTAGACCGGTAATCATTGTTGCAATTTTATATGAGGGAGAGGCATGAGCTAACATACTTTCCGTACTTGGATCATATGCACTTATGATTGGAACTCTAGCAAGCATCCGCAACTACCAAAGATCATTAAGGTAAAACCCAACCATAGCATTAAGTATCAAGTCCTCTTTACTCCCATACGCAACAACCCCCTTACTCGGGTGTAAGCTTTTGTCACTCTAGCCGCCCACCATAAGAGAATTATGAACATATTGCAAACCCTACAGCGGGAATCCCTCATGCTTTCGCGACACGGAGGGCACCATAGGACAGCACCAAAATAAAACATACAACTCAAACCAATCACGATCATCAATCAACCCATAGGACAAAACGAATCTACTCAAACATCATAGGATGGCCACAAATCATTGGATATTCCAAAATTACGAGGTGCTCACAAGCCACCAAGGCGCGTTTGCCCCCCCCCCCCCAGGCACGCCCTGGTGCCTCGTGGCCGCCTCGGACACCGTCTTGCATTGATTCTTCTTCCCAAAAATCACATATATTCCAAAATAAATCTCCATAAATTTTTATTGCGTTTGGACTTCGTTTGATATGGATATTCTGCGAAACAAAAAACATGCAACAAACAGGAACTGGAACTGGGCACTGGATCAATATGTTAGTCCCAAAAATAATATAAAATGTTGCCAAAAATATGTGAAAGTTGTAGAATATTGGCATGAAACAATCAAAAATTATACATACGATGGAGACGTATCAGTGTCCACGGTTCCGCTATTGATCATTGATCGGAAAGTGTTCCAGTCATGTCTATACTGCACCGAACCTATAGGGTCACACGCTTAAGGGTCATCTATCTGCTGAGTACTAGACACGGAGTCTGAGAGAAAGTCACCGGAAAAGTTTCGGAGACAACGGAAGAGTTCTGGAGAGAGAACACCGGAAGGGTTTCGGTAAAACCGAAAAGTTGTTTTGGAGTATACCATTAAGTCAAAATGTTTTCGGCACACGCCTGGAAATTCTTGGAGGGTGTCAGAATTGTTCTGGGAACTTCTGGGATTTTTCCGGAGGAAAAAACCGGAAATGTTCCGGAGCTGCCGGAACCGCTTTGGTTGCTTTTCGCTGATGAAAATCACTGATCCGGAATTGTTTCGGAATGCATCCAAAATTATTTTAGGGGGTAATGGAAATGTTCTAGGCCCACATAAATATTTTCGGATTTAACGGTCGCGGAAAAATGTTTTTGTGAATAGTGAAAAGCACTTTATGGTTGCTTTTTGGAAAGCCACCTTTTTTTGGGCTTTGTCCCAAAAGATCTAGGAGCTGACATGGATGGATGGGAACCCCTTTTTGGGGAGGACCCACATGGGGTGGGCAGCCAAGGGGGCTCCTCTTACCTCCCCATTATGCCCTTTATGTGTGACATAAAGCATGGGCATTTTGGGTTTTTCATGTGCCACCCTACCCCTTGGTTTTTCCTATAAATAGAGGTGGAGAGGCACTCTCCACACACACTCTTTCTCTCATATATTATGCCATGCAATGATCTAGCTTCTTCTCTCCCTTACAGGAAATAGTTTCGTAGAGCCGAAAGGCTGTCTGGGTTCTGGTGGGAACTAGTTCTGGACGGCGAAGCCCTGCCGGATAGCTGACACCGTATGTGTGCAACCCCGTAGAGAGGTCGTAGGTTCGATCTTTTTACCCAAGGGGCTGTTCGAGAGTGCCTCTCGAAGGGCTGTCCGAGTGACCGTCCGAGTTTCTGTGAGTGCCTCCCGAAGGGCTATCCGAGACACCGTCTGGGGGACTGTCCGACCACCTCCCGAAGGGCTGTCCGAGGGACTGTCCGAGGAGCAGACGAGGGAGTACATCCTCGCAGTTGGGAAGTTGTAAATCCTAGCTGCGGGGATTTGCACCGACAATCTACATCGACTCTACTTCCGCTGCGCCACGAGTCGGTAATGATCAGATCAATCCTTGTATGCATCTCCATAGTGATCCTGGGCATGTTCGTAGTGCGGAATTTTTTTGTTTTCTGTCGCGTTCCCTGATGACCCACAAGTATAGGGGATCAATCATAGTCCTTTCGATAACTAAGAGTGTCGAACCCAACGAGGAGTAGAAGGAAATGACAAGCGGTTTTCAGCAAGGTATTTTCTGCAAGCACTGAAATTATCGGTAACGAGTAGTTTGATAGCAAGATAATTTGTAACAAGTGACAAGTAGCAATAGTAACAAAGAGTACAGCAAGGTGGCCCAATCCTTTTTGTAGCAAAGGACAAGCCAGAACGATCTCTTATAATAAGCAAAGCATTCTTGAGGACACATGGGAATTTCATCTAGTCACTTTCATCATGTTTGTTTAATTCGCGTTCGCTACTTTGATAATTTGATATGTGGGTGGACCAGTGCTTGGGTGCTGTTCTTACTTGAACAAGCCTCCCACTTATGATTAACCCCTCTCGCAAGCATCCGCAACTACGAAAGAAGAATTAAGATAAATCTAACCATAGCATTAAACATATGGATCCAAAGCAGCCCCTTACGGAATAGCGCATAAACTAGGGTTTAAGCTTCTGTCACTCTAGCAACCCATCATCTAATTACTACTCCACAATGCATTCCCTTAGGCCCAAATATGGTGAAGTGTCATGTAGTCGACGTTCACATGACACCACTAAGAGAATCAACATACATACATATCATCAAAATATCGAACGAATACCAAATTCACATGATTACTTATGACAAGACTTCTCCCATGTCCTCAAGAACAAAAGTAACTACTCACAAATCATATTCATGTCCAAGATCAGAGGGGTATTAAATAGCATAATGGATCTGAACATATAATCTTCCACCAAATAAACCAACTAGCATCAACTACAAGATGTAATCAACACTACTAGCAACCCACAGGTACCAATCTAAGGTTTTGAGACAAAGATTGAATACAAGAGATGAACTAGGGTTAAAGATGAGATGGTGTCGATGAAGATTGGTCCTCCCACGATGAGAGGATCGTTGGTGATGTCGATGGCTTCGATTTCCCCCTCCCGGAGGGAAGTATCCCCGGCGGAATCGCTCCGCCGGAGAGCAAAAGTGCTCCTGCCCAAGTTCCGCCTCGAGACGGCGGCGCTCCATCCCAAAAGTCTTCTCTTTATTTTTTTTCTAGGGAAAATGGGCTTATATACCAGAAAATGGGCACCGGAGGCTGGCCAGGGGCCCCACAAGCCACCAGGGCGCGCCTGGGGGGGTGTCACGCCCTGGTGCCTCGTGGGCACCTGGGTGGCCCCCTCTAGTACTTCTTTCTTCCAATATTTTTTATTTATTCCAAAATAAATCTCCCTGAAATTTCAGCTCATTTGGAGACGTGCAGAATAGGTATCTCTGACATAGCTTTTTCAGGTCCAGAATTCCAGCTGCCGGCAATCTCCCTCCTTGTGTAAATCTTGCATATTAAGAGAGAAAAGGCATTAGAATTGCTCCACAAAGTATTATATTGATTAAAAACACTATAAATAACAGTAGTAAAACATGATGCAAAATGGACGTATCAACTCCCCCAAGCTTAGACCTTGCTTGTCCTCAAGCGAAAGCCGATATCGATAATCATGCCCACATGTTTTGAGAGAGAGGTGTCGATAAAAACAAAATACAGACATAGTAGCATCATGATCATTATTATAACAGCAATATTCATTATCATAAAACTTCTCACGAGCATGTAACAATTCATCACAACAACGAAGTATAAGGCATAAACTTTCTTGAAAACTAACAAACTATGTTCTCAGTCAACAATGCAATTGCAATTCATCATATTTTCAGGAAGGGTCTCATGTAGGAGCTTTTTAGCAAGACCACATACTCAACCATCATTTAGTCTTCTATGATTGCTAACACTCACAACATATATATGGAGCAAAAAGTTTCAGCCAGACACATAGAAAGATAGGGGCTTATAATTTTGCCCCCAACTTATTCACCTCAAGGGTAATGTCAACAATAATAACTCATGATCACTCATATACAACTGGATATATATGCCTGGATCTTCCCCACCACATGATGCTTGCAAAAGAGAAAAAAATAAAAAGGAATAGAGGAGAACACTATTGACTCTTGCATAAAAAGTAAATACATAAAAGTAAAAGATAGGCCCTTCGCAGAGGGAAGCAGAGGTTGTCATGCGTTTTTTGTTGTTGGATGCACAAGCTCTTAATGCAAAGGAACGTCACTTTATATTGCCCCTTGTGATAGCAACCTTTATTATGAAGTCTGTCGCTTTTATTTCTTTACCATCACAAGTTCGTACAAAGCTTATTTTCCTTTACAATAAAAGTTCATACATATTTAGGAGCAATTTTTATTGCTTTTTTGCACCAATGACAACTTACTTGAAGGATCTTATTCAATCCATAGGTACATATAATGGACTCTCATGACATGAAACTGGGGTTAAGGGTTTTGGATGCACAAGTAGTATCTCTACTTGGTGCGGATTTTTGGCTAGCAAAGATATTGGGCAAGCACCACATGTTGGAGGATATATGACAATATAGCTTCTATGTGAATATAAGCAAACATAATTCATTACGTTGTCTTCCTTGTCCAACATCAACAATTTGACATAAAATACTTAATGGGGGCTCACAATCATAAAGATGTCCAAGATAGTGTATTTGCATGTGAATCTTCTCTTCCCTATTAATTTTTCATGAATTGCATCATTGACCAATGCTATGCTTGTTAACTTTCAATAAATTTTACCTCTTTACTTTTCTTTATGTAATGTCATTACTTTCCATAAGATTAGCATATGATCTTTTTCATTATTTTCATTGCTAGGATTGAAACATAAAAGTAAAGAAGCAAAAAGTCAAACTACTCTTTATTATATAACTCTCAACTCAATTACATAGATAGATAGATCACGAAACTAGCACTTGAAAATAGATCATACTAAACTTTTATTTAACTAGATCATGAAATAACTAAGGATCGAACTAAAAGTAGGTAAAGATAACAAAAGTGATGGTGATACGATACCGGGGCACCTCCCCCAAGCTTGGCACAAGCCAAGGGGAGTGCCCATACCCATGTGCTCAAGTTTCTTTCTTCGGTGATAATGATGATGATGAAGTGGTGGGCTTGTCCTTCAGCTTTAGCAGAAACTCCAATTTATGGTTGATGCTCCGAAGGGTGATGTTTTGCTGGATGGGGGAAGATGGACATATAAGGGTTGAAGGATATCTCCCTTCTCCGCGGTCTCCTCCATGGGAACTGCTTGCCCTCCTTCTGGAGTCTGGGCGCCCGCTACTTCCTCGACCTTGTCTTCCTTGCCATTGTCTTCCTCTCCCGACGACAACTCGTAGTAAACCTCACTGTAGGGGCATTTGCCCGGCGATGGTTGCACAATACGGTGCTTGACACGGAGCTTTTGGGGGGCCATGGAGATCTAGATCTGTCAGAAAAATAGCACGAAACAAGAACAGAGGAGATTTCTGCGATACGGTGGTCAAAACGTTGCATATATTATTTCCATTCTCTTCCATGCATGTTTGCACAGGCTCAGCTATCTGTGATTTTCCACTCAACCAAAAATACTGTATTTTGAACAACAAAAGTAATTATAACTAGTAGGGAGTAAGAGAGTTTGGTCATCATGTGAAAGATACCGACTTCAAAGAAGTTCGTCGGTTGATCTAACTGCGGTGTCGAGAATTGGTAGTTGAAATATCTTATGAATCACCAACAAAAATATGCACACTATAGCAAATTAACAGTGACTGGTCATAAGCATATATAGCATGTCTATGTGTGTGGAGATTATATAGCAGATAAACATTAGATAGCATCAAGTAAGAATTCATCTACGAAGACATGCACATACCCCTGCGGTGAGCCTCTGGCAATTGTCTCTGGTGCGGTTGAAGAGGAGGTTGCGATTGCGGTCAACTGAATCCCGCGCGGCAACGATGCCGTATACATCGAGAGGCCAATCCAGGCTATCATCTAATTGTGTCACCTTCACCGAGAAGATGACCACGGCATCAGCATAACCGACACCGGCAAAGGGGGGTGGCGGCTCGTCGGTGTATCGCATTGGATTTATAGACGCTGCACAATCAAAATTCAGGTTAGCAATTCGTCCATGATTTGATGATAAATTCTAGTCATATGCGGAATCGAAGAAGAAGAAGAGGGATCGAGATGGCCGGGATCAGAGGAGTGAGGATAAGAGACGGATGCTTACTGGCTTCCCCGTAGGAGCCGCATAAGCGGGAGAAGGTCGAAATCCAATTCTCGCGGTATCGCATCGCCACGGTGGCCTCCTCATCCTCACGTTCCGCCGTGTCCGCCGCCGCCTCTGCGGCCACCTGCGCCCAGCGTTTCTCCTCGGTCGCCTCCCGCAGCAGGCGGCGCTTCCTCGTCCACTTGTCCTCGCGGTTCCCCCTCACGGCTTTCCACTGCATGTGGTTCATCCGCGGCGGCGCCATCGCTTCTTCTGCCTCCGCCTCCATCTACGCCGGCGTCGGAAAAGCATGTCGGGTGGGGCGGCGGAGTTGGGGTAGTTTTTTTTTTTGAAAGGGAGTTTTTTTAAGGGAACATAAGCTATTTTATTACAGTAACCTGCTGGTTAAATCACCAGCTACAGAGTTCCTTACAACATCAGGGAATTGGCCTAACCAGATTTCATAAGTGCCATTCCCTAAACTAGCTCCATGCGCAGCTAAGGCATGCGCTGCATTATTACAAGACCTTGGGCACACATGAAGAATTACATTATCAAAACCGACTCTCATTTGAAATTTTATCTTCTGGAACAGAGCTCCCAGTGGCGCTAGGTCGTAGTCCTGACTTGAGATTGCTTGTTTCAGTTCCATGGAGTCCGTCTCAAAGATGGCTTGGTGACACCCCATATTGATTGTTGCATTAATCGCATTTAGTAGTGCTAGTGTTTCAGCATGTAGGGCATCAGAGATATGTTCCAGATTTCCTGCACCTGCAACTATGAGCATTCCACAATCATCTCTTACAGCAAACCCCCACCCTCCAGAATGTGTAACTTCATGAAATGCACCATCAGTGTTTGTTTTCAGAAACTCACTTGGTGGAGGCGTCCATTTTTGGGTATTTACCTGCTTTTGGTTCATCCTCCTCAGCTTGAGATTCCTGTATTCATAAGTATGGTGATTAATAGAAGACAAAATATCAAATGGGGATTTAATTTTATCTCCTGCATTGGCTTTGTTTCTTTGGTGCCAAATTAACCAAAGTAATGTACACACCTTTAGACATTCTTCTTCATTTAGCTGAAACACTTCTTCCAGGAGGCATAGAGGATTAGTGCATGGCAACAATTTCAGTCTAATATGTTCCATTTGGGCTATGCTCCACACCTTTCTCACAGCTATACATTTCAGGAAGCAATGTCCTCCATCCTCATCAAATCTAAAACATATTGGGCATCTAGTATCCACATCCAAACCCCTCTGCTTCTGTTTCATTCTTAATGGTAAGCTGTATGTTGCTAAGCGCCACAAGAAGTGCAAGATCTTACCTTGCAGGGGGAGGGCCCAAAGTTTTTTCCACTTAAAATTTGTACCTTCATTGTTACTCGAACTAGTAGATGCTTGTCCCCGGGATGATTCTCGTTCTGCACTATCCACAGCCACCTTATAAGCTGATTTTACCGAGAAAATTCCTTTCTTATCAAAATGCCAAGCGATGAAATCACTAGTGTTATCCTGGATGGGGATTTGTAGAATTATCTCGGCGTCCTTGGGGTTGAAAGTCTGCTGCACAAGCTGCTTATCCCAGGTGTTTGTGGTTGGATCAATTAGTTCTTCCACCTTTGAAACCATGTGTCTTCCTCTGATAGAAGTAACTCTTTTGGTACTACCTCTCGGTATCCACGGATCTGACCATATATTTATGCTTCTTCCATCTCCCACTCGCCAAATCAAGCCTTTCTTTAGGAGCTCAACACCTTTTAAGATGCTACGCCATGCATAGGACATTCCTTTTTTTGGAGTTGCTTCGATTGTACTGCTTCCTGGATGGTATTTTGCTGCTAGTACTCTTGCACACAGGGAGGAAGGGTGTTGGAGGAGGCGCCATGCTTGACTTGCCAGCATGGCCATGTTAAATTGATGTAGGTTTCTGAAGCCAAGTCCTCCCACTCTCTTAGGTTTAGATAGCTTCTCCAAACTTGTCCAATGTATCTTGTTAACTTTATCCATTTGGCTCCACCAATATCTGCATATCATGGAACTGAGGTCCTCACAAAGTGATTTTGTTAAGTCAAAACATGACATTGTGTACACAGGAATGGCCTGGGCTGCCGCCTTGATAAGTACTTCCTTTCCAGATTTCGATAACAATTTTTCCTTCCACCCCTGAATTTCATTCCAAATCTTCTCCTTGATATACTGGAATGTTCTTGTTTTTGACTTCCCTATATGAGCTGGCATTCCCAAATATCTTCCTTTGAGACCTTCAGATGGTATATGCATAATTTCCATCACCTCTCTTTTCTGCCTCTGGTTTGTGTTCTTGCTGAAAAGGATACCAGATTTATCTTTATTAACCACTTGCCCTGAGCAAGATTCGTATTTCTCCAGTATGGAGCCCACAGCTTTAGCATTGCTCGCATTAGCTTCGAAAAACAACAGTGAATCATCTGCGAACAGGAGGTGACTCACACTTGGTGCTGCTCTACAAAGCTTAATACCATGCAAGATGCCCTTCCTTTCAGCTTCATATAGTATAGTTGAGAAGCCCTCGGCACATAAAAGGAACAAGTAGGGTGAGAGAGGGTCTCCCTGTCACAAACCTCTTTCGGGTATAATTGTCTCTGTCCAGTCATTGTTCACCTTGACTTGGTATCTCACTGTTGTAACACACTTCATCACCAGATTTACCCAGTCAAAGGCAAACCCCAGTTTAAGCATTATTTCTCTCAAAAATTTCCATTCCACCCGGTCGTAGGCTTTACTCATGTCCAGCTTCAGCGCCATGAATCCAAGTTTGCCTTTCCTTCTTATATACGACATTGCAGAGGCTGATGGGCCTTAAGTCCTTCATGCTTTGTGGGTTAGCAGATTTTGGAATTAAAACCACCATGGTGTCGTTCCACCCCTCGGGCATTTGACCACCTTTGAGAGTGTTTAGAACTTCTGTTGTTAACTGATCGCCCACGATGTGCCAGAATCTTTTGTAGAAAATTGCTGGCATTCCGTCCGGCCCCGGTGCTTTAAGGTCTCCAATGCTCCATACTGCTTCTTTTACTTAACCTTCAGTATACTCTGCACAAAGGCTCTCATTCATTTGCTTAGATACACTTGGCCTCACTTCTTGTAGAATTTGTTCGCTGCTTGGCCCAGTCGTGGAGGTGAAGAGATTGAAGAAATAACTTGCTACATGTTCTTTTAAACAGTTATCACCCTCAATCCAACTGCCATCTTCCCTTCTAAGCCCCTTTATGGTATTCTTCTTCTTCCTTTCAGATGCCAAAGCATGGAAAAAAGATGTGTTTTTGTCTCCTGCTTGTAACCATTTAACATGAGCCCTCTGTTTCCAAAATATGTCTTGTTGCGGCTCCAACCTATCCAGCTTCTCGCGTAGGAAGTGTTCCTGGGACACTGTCTTCTAATCAATTGGAGCCCTTCTGACTTTCTCCAGTTCCACTTTGATCGCTTTAATTCTTTTGTCCAAGTCACCTAGTACCTCAGAATGCCAGTTCTGAAGATCTCTCCCTACCTTCACTAGTCTCTTTGATAGATCATATTCCCCTCGAAGGGAGGCAACTGCCCAAGCATTACTGACAATCTCTTCGCAACCTTCTTCTTGTAACCACTTCGCTTCAAATCTGAACCGCTTGCTGCCCCTTTGACATCTCACTTCTCTATTTCTCCCCTCCACTAGAATAGTCACAGGGCGATGATCCGAGTGTCGTGGGTCTCCAATTATCACCTTATAAGATGGAAACCTAGCACACCAACTTAGGGATCCCACTGCTCTATCTAGTCTCTCTTTAACATATTTGCTGGCACACTGACTATGGTTTCTCCATGTGTACTTGTCACCTAAATAGCCCAAGTCGCGCATGCCACAGTCTGCTAGAGCCATCCGAAACTTCTCCATTTGTTGTGGTGTTTGAGCTGGACCCCCCCTTTTTTCATGAGTATACATAATCTCATTAAAGTCTCCTGCGCACAACCATGGAAGATTAAGCTGGCAGTAGAGGTTTCTCAGAAGCTTCCATGTTTTGTCCCTCTTTTCAGCGGCGGGTTCTCCATATATGCCCGTGAACCTCCATCTAAAATCATCCCGCTCCACTATCTCCACATCGATATGGTATCTTGAGTAGTTATGTAACTCCAGTTTTACATGTTTCTTCCATAACAGAGCTAGCCCTCCACTCTTACCTTCACTACCTCTTACAACCATATTTGGCATACCTAGCAAATACTTAAGCCAACTCATCCTCCTCTCAGCCGTCTTGGTCTCGGATAGGAAGAGGATATCGGGGTCCTCCCGCCTCTGGAGGTCCAGAAGTCCACGAACTGCCGGGCCATTCCCCAAACCCCGGCAGTTCCAAACCGTAATTTTCATTTTGGTTCACCGGGCTATCCTTGCAGCCCAGTGTTCACAATCTTATAATTGTTATTTTCTTCTTTTTCATCATCTCCATTGATCTCACCGTCAACCTCCATTCTAGCTCTTTTTGAAGGCTCAGCTTCTGTGTCTACCTCCATCAGCATAGCACTCCTTTTTTTCAATTCAAATTCAAAACTCTGATCTTGTTGATGATTATTTCTTGCTCTCGGAATGCGCTTGAAAGTGCCTTGTTTTGCATTGTTGACCTTCTTTGGGTCTTCATTTTCCTTCTTCTGTCCGTCCACCTTTACATGAGGCCTCTTTTTGTCATCGTTTACTTTCTCTGCTGCTAAAAACATTTTATTGGCAGTCTCTTTAGCTTTTAGCACAGGAACTGTCTCGGAAGTATTTGTATTTCTGGGCTCAAAGTCAACTTCTGCCTTATTACACTTTGTCTCGGATACTTGTGTATTATCCTCTAAAGTTGTCTTCCTTACTTCAGCTGGCTGAGTTTTGCTTTCTTGCGCTGTTATCAGGGGGCTTGCTACTTCGTTCTCCTCACCTTTCCTTGGCATATCCTTATCCCTATCAGGTGATGAATTTCTCCTCCAAGATGGAGCATCACTTCCCTGCTTGCTGCCATCGCTGCCTGCATTATTTGTTAACCAGAAGCCCCTTCTGTCATTTGAGCTCCTGCTTTTCTCTTCACTGGAGCTACCCCTGAGAATAGTTGCGTGCAGCCACGGACCAAATTGTTTATCTCCTTGTCTTCTGGTTCTGATCGGGCATGACATCTCCTTGTGACTTAAAATGCCGCAGTTATAACAAAAATCTGGGAGATGTTCGTATTTGAGGGAGATAAGCTTCTCTTTTTCCTCCATATTTTCCTTCATCTCGTACTTGTCGACTCCCATCATTTCTTCATATGTCTGAACTTGTTCCTCTTCATCCTCCCCAAAATCTAAAGTGATGAACCTCATTATTGGGACGGTTATATCCATTCGGATTTTGATTCTCATGAATTCGCCCATTGCATATCCATTGTCATCCATGTCCATATCCAGGACCTCCCCAATCTGTTCTCCCACCAGGCCCCCTACCTCTGAGTTCATCATTCCCATAGGAATACCATATGCTCTAACCCATATGGGGATAGTCCTAAACTCATCAATCGTTTTGTTTGGCATGAAATCTTCCATGACTAATAGGGTAGTTGGTGCACGGTGGAAAGGACAGGGCCAGAAGCGCTGGTCCGATAAACTCTTCGCTAGCCGTAAATGGGCCCATTAAATTCGCCGATCAGGTCAACGGGCCTGCGGCCCAAGTAGCGTCAAGGAAGTCCAAACATGAAAGGCCTTGAAAATCAATAGTCCAACTTCTTTTGACTTCTCAAAATCCACCATAAAATTGTCGAAGTCAATTAAGGAGCACTCTTACCCCTCAAAAAAAATTAAGGAGAATTCTTTGCAAAGATCACTCCAACCTCCCCGCAACCTAGGAGTTTTCCCTTTTTCCGTAGATCTGTTTATTCAAAACGTTTTATCTCTTAAATCGTGCGTCCAAATCTTGAACTGTTTTCACCGTTTGATTCCTCGCGTCGAGATCTTCAAAACTAGATCCCATATTTATAGGTTTTGACTAACTTTTTTTCACAAAAAACCAAACAAAAAAACCGAACCAGAAGCATGTTTTTTCCCTTTCCGAAGAGGCAGAATTGTGCCTCTTGCGGATGCAAATCAGTGCCTACATGAGAAGTAAATATGTGCCTTTCGCGGAAGGAAAAAAATTGCGTTTTTTTTTCATTTCCGAGAGGCACGGCTGTGCCTCTCGTGGAAGCAAATCCGTGCCTCTCGCGGAAGGAAAAAAAGCGTGTTTTTTTCGTTTCTGAGAGGCACGCTCATGGAAGCAAATCCGCGCCTCTCGCGGAAGCAAATCCGTGCCTCTCGCGGAAGGAAAAAAGAAAATGCGTTTTTTTCGTTTCTGAAAGGCATGTGCCTCTTGCGGAAGCGAATCCGTGCCTCTCGCGGAAGCTAATCCGTGCCTCTCGCAAAAGGCAAAAACAGTGCCTCTCGTGGAAGGAAAAAACATGTTTTTTTCGTTTCCGAGAGGCATGACATGGCGAGGCGAAGCTCCTGATCTAGTTGTCGTGATGAAGCTGGTCGGCGGGATGACGCTAGAGCCCCCATGTCAGCGGATGTGTCGAAATGGGTCGGCGTGGTGGACGTCGGCTTGAAGAAGCGGCGGTGCGGCGATGCCGACGCAGGTCAAAATTTGTGACGCGGTCAATGCTAGTTTGATGAAGTGACCGAGCGACGATGCCAGCGAGCCCGCCCCGTATAATCCGTGGGGCGACGATGTTGTACTGACGATTATTTGGCCTTCGCGATGCCGAACTCTTGGTCGGCTCGCCGAGGTTATGATCCGAGGTGGTTGTCGTCGGCTCGATGGAGCGACGGCGTAGTCGATGCTGGCGCAGGTCGGCAGCCGTGGAGCAATGTGGTCAGGCCGGTTTGACATCGGCGCAACGGTGAAGATCGCCTCGGAAAAGAATCAAAATTTGTAGGCACGTGTTTGAGAACAACACACAATACCCTAAAAAAAATTCTCCAAAAAGGATGTCCAATATCGCGTTCATGAAGAAAGATAAATTCTGGTCGGATTCGTTTTCGCGCAGGAAATACATCCGAAAGTTGATGCACTCATCGGAAGTTTCCCGGAGTTTGAATGGTCGGATCGAGCTGAAATTTTGAGGGATGGTCGATATATGTATTCCGCAGTCGATGAACGGTTGGATCTTCCAAAGGATGTCTGAGATAACTACTGGACTCCTTGCCCCAAACTCGTCCAGGTTTCCGTCCAGATTCGACAGGGCTCTGGTATATCGGAGATTGCCGGAGATTCCTCCATTGGAACGCGATGAAATTTTACAGGCTTGTTCTAGACTCAATTCTGCACAATTCCACCGAAGCAATCGTCAAAGAGACGCCCGAGGAGGCGGAGACAGCGAACACGAATCCGCTGTCATGAAAAACTGCACGGTCGCCCAAGGACAATGTTGACGTTGAGCCCCCGAGCTCCATGGATGATATCTTCATGATCTTGATAGAGATCGGAGTTGATGTTGATGATGGCACTCGTCCGATCTTGACAATCTTACGCGGAGCGCAGTCCTCAGTCCAACCGAGGCGACCAGTCGAGCCGGCGACGAAGATACCGACGCCGAGGATGAAGATTCGTTCTGGCGCGTATATCGCTTCAGAACCAATCTGAATTCCCATCGCGCCACGGCGACTACCAGCAGGGATCTGCATGGGCCACCAATGTCGGTGCTAAATCCGGCATATCTCGAGGTAGGGGTACTAAGCTAGGCGTCTTGGTGCGATGGTAACAGGATGAACAAGGTACACAGGATTTTACCCAGGTTCGGGCTCTCTCAAAGAGATAATACCCTACATCCTGCTTTTGATTGTATTGATATGGGGATAGTACATAGTACAGGTATCTACCACGAGATTGTTGTGTATGATTCTAATGATCTGGAATATGATCTATCGACTAGCCTGGCCTCGGCTTATATAATGTTCCGGAGGCCTAGGATAACAAGAGTCATCATCTTGGGCGCCAAGTCTTGTGGAATCTCCCTTGTATACATCATGGGTTGCCCGAAGAAGCCCATTAGTGAACCGTTATGGGGTCCTCGGCCCGACCCACCTGGTCGGGAGACGACGTGGTGAGTAACTGATAACCCACAAGTATAGGGGATCGCAACAGTTTTCACGGGTAGTATTTCGCCCTGATTTATTGATTCGACACAAGGGGAGCCAAAGAATATTTGCAAGTATTAGCAGTTGAGTTGTCAATTCAACCACACCTGGAGATAAAATATCTGCAGCAAAGTATTTAGTAGCACAGTAATATGATAGTTTTGTTAACAGTAGCAATAGTAACAATAGTAACAGCAACCATAAAAGTAACAGTTTTGTAGCACGTGTAAAGCAGTAGCAACAAAGTAACTTAGCAGAAACCAATATGAGAAAGTCGTAGGCATTGGATCGGTGATGATAATTATGTTGGATGATATTCATCATATAACAGTCACAACCTAGGGCTATACACAATAGCTCCAATTCATCAATGTAATGTAGGCATGTATTCCATATATAGTCATACGTGCTTATAGTAAGAACTTGCATGACATCTTTTGTCCTACCCTCCCGTGGTAGCGCGGTCCTTAAGGAAACTAAGGGATATTAAGGCCTCCTTTTAATAGAGAATCGGAACAAAGCATTAGCACTTAGTGAATACATGAACTCCTCAAACTACGGCAATCACCGGAAAGAATCCCAATTATTGTCACTTTGGGGTATGCGGATCATGACACGTAATAGGTGCATATAACTTGCAAGATAGGATCAAGAACACAAATATATTCATGAAAACATGAAGGGCTCAGATCTGAAATCATGGCACTCGGGCCCTAGTGACAAGCATTAAGCCTAGCAAAGTCATAGCAACATCAATTTCAGAACATAGTGGATACTAGGGATCAAAGCCCTAACAAATTGACTCGATTACATGATAAATCTCATCCAACACATCACCGTCCAGCAAGCCTACGAAGGAATTACTCACGCCCCGTGGTGAGCATCATGAAATTGGTGATGGAGGATGGTTGATGATGACGATGGCGACGAATCCCCCTCTCCGGAGCCCCGAACGGACTCTAGATCAGCCCTCCCGATGAAGAACAGGAGGTGGCGGCGGCTCCGTATCGTAAAACATGATGAAACTTCTTCTCTTATTTTTTTCTCAGGGAAAGAGAATTTATAGCGTTGGAATTAGGTCAGACGGCCGCCTGTGGGCCCCACAAGGCACTACGGCGCGCCCTAGGGGGGGTCGCGCCCTACTGCCTTGTGGGCAGCAGGTGGCCCCCCTTCTGTTGATTCTTGCGCCAATAATTTTTATATATTCCATAAAAATTCTCCAAAAAGTTTCGTCCAAATCAGAGAACTTTGATTTCTGCACAAAAACAACACCATAGCAATTCCGCTGAAAACAGCGTCAGTCCGGGTTAGTTTCATTCAAATCATGCAAATTAGAGTCCAAAACAAGAGCAAAAGTGTTTGGAAAAGTAGATACGATAGAGACATATCAACTCCCCCAAGCTTAACTCATTGCTTGTCCTCAAGCAATTCAATTGACAAACTGAAAGTGATAAAGAAAAACTTTTACGAACTCTTTTGTTCTTGTATCCGTATATAAGCTTAAATAGTACGCATGTTTTCAGCAAAGATCATGAACTAACCATGCTCATAATAATACTTAAAAACTATATTTACGCATATCAATGGCATAATCAACTAGAGAGCAATAATAACATATCTCAAATGCCAACAATTTGTCAAAACAATCATGATATAATATGATAACATGGTATGTCGCTAGCCCTTTCTGAGACCGCAAAACATAAATGCAGAGCACCTCCAAAGTTCAAGCAGCAACTAAATATTGTAATTCAGGGTAGAAGAGATCCAGTCATGATGCACACAACATTAACTATACTCAATGCATAAGGATGACAATAGTGCTCTCAGGATTGGCGCTTAGTGCAAGAAGGTGAGACTCAACAATAAAAGCAAAATAACATAAAGTAAATAACATAAAAGTAAATAGATAGGCCCTTCGTAGAGGGAAGCAGGGATTTGCAGTGGTGCCAGAGCTCGAAGCTGAAATCAGAGATGAAAAATAATTTTGGGAGGTGTACTTTTCCTGTCAACGTCACGACCAAGAGTTTTCAATGTCTTCCATGCTAAACACATTATAGGCGGTTCCCAAGCGGAAAGGTAAAGTTTACTCCCCCTCCACCATACCAACACAAGCCATGCACTACTGGAATCTGGCATTTTGCCGTCTGCCAGCTCTTTGCCGTCTGCCAGCTCATGGCAAAGAGGCTCTTTGCCGTCTGCTTTGGGAAAGCAGACGGCAAAGAACCAGCTCATGGCAAAGGCAGACGGCAAAGAGCCAGGTGGGCCCCACGGGGCACGGCGTGGCTAGGTCAACTTCTTTGCCGTCTGCTGGCAGACGGCAAAGAGGGGACAGATGGCAATGTCCCTCCTTTGCCGTCTTCTAGCAGACGGCAAAGAAGTGACGAGGGCGAGCCCTAACGGTCACCCTCTTTGCCGTCTGCTAGCAGACGGCAAAGAGGGGCCACTTAACGGGCAGCCGTCTCCCCCCTCTCTCTCTCTCTCTTTCTCACTCCCGCGCCCTCTCCTCCTTTTGTCGCCGCCGCCAGTCGCCGCCGCCGGCCAGCCCCGCCCCCGGAGCCAGCCCCGCCACCGGCTAGCCCGCCCGTCCCGCCCCCGGAGCCAGCCCCGCCGCCAGCCAGCCTGCCCGTCCCGCCCACCGGACCCAGGCCGCGGCGGCCACCCCGCCGCGACCCATCGCCGGAGGTCACTGCGCCGCCCCGCCCCGCCGCCGGAACCCTCCCCGCGGCCCCTGCGCCGCCCCGCCCCGCCGCCGGAGCCCTCGGCCTTCCTCCAGCGGCCCCCTCCCCGCGGCCAGCCTCCACCGGCCGACCTCGCCGGAGCAAGGTGAGCTCCATTTTTTCTGTTTTTTTTCTGTTATTTCCTGTTTAGTTCTAGGTTTAGGTTTAGTTTTAGGTTTAATGCTAGTTTTAGGTTTAGGTTTAGATAAATAGAAGAGGAAGAAGAAAGATGAAAAAAAACAGAAAAAGTAGAAGAAGAGGGAGAAAGGAAAAGAAGAAGAAGAAGAAGAAGAAGAAGAAGAAGAAGAAGGAGAAGGAGAAGAAGAAGAGGAAAAAGGAAAAGAAGGAAGAAGAAGAAGAAGAAGAGGAGAAGAAAAGAAGAAGAAAAAGGAAAAGGAAAAGAAGAGGAGGAGAAGAAAAAAGAAGAAGAAGAAGAAGAAGAAGAAGAAGAAGAAAGAGGAGAAGAAGAAGAAGAAGAAGAAGAAGAAGAAGAAGAAGAGGAGGAGGAGGAAGAAAAGGAAGAAGAGGAAGAAGAGGAAGAAGAAGAAAAGGAAAAAAGAGGGAAAAAACAAGAAGAGGAAGAAGAAGAAAACGACACCCCGACCCGACACCCCAACCCCGACCCGACACCCCGACCCCGACCCGACACCCCGACACCCCGACACTCCGACAGCCCGACACCACACCCCGACACCACGACACCCAGACACGACACCCCTGACACCCCGACCCCGACACGACACCCCGACCCCGACCCGACACCCCGACACCACGACACCCCGACACCCCGACACCACACCCCGACACCACGACGCCACGACACCCAGACACGACACCCCTGACACCCCGACACCCCTGACACCCCGACACCCCGACCCCGACACGACACCCCGACCCCGACATGACACCCCGACACCCCGACACCCCGACGGCCCGACACCACACCCCGACACCACAACACCACGACACCCAGACACGACACCCCTGACACCCCGACCCCGACACGACACCCCGACCCCGACACGACACCACGACACCACGACACCCAGACACGACACCCCCGACACCCCCTACCCCCGACACCTCTTCGGCCTCCTGTTGACCGAAAAGGTGCTCTTCGGCCTTCCAGAAGCCGACGGGGTCATATATTTGTGAATTATGAGTTAGGTCATATATTTTCCGATTTTGTTATGAAAAACATCATATATATTTGTGTTGATCGGGTGGATTTAAATGTGCAGTTGTTTCGTCGCTGCGAGGGTCTGGTGTTCGACGACCTCGCCGTGCGTTCGACGACCTCCCCGTGCGTTTGACGAGCTCCGCCCCTGCGTTTGTGGGTGAGCACAAATGACATCTCCTCCTCCCCCCTTAATTTGCTCTGTTCCGGTCTTCGTGCCGATGAAACTTGCTAGCTATAGGTGTCTTCAATCATCAGTATGCGTGACCAGTATGCGTCTCCCGTTCGAAAGGGCAGCATCTATAAATATGCATGTCTTTGTCATTGCAGGTATTCAATTTTTTTATGTTGTACTAATTTCGTTTACTCTTTGTCATTGTAGGTGTTGACAGATGGTGGGCGCGGGTCGAGAGCGCTCCGAGCCTCCTTCCTCGGCGCGTGCTATTATTCCACCCGAGCACCTCCGGATAGCGCTCGTACACAGTATGCAGACACCGGCGGGCGCTTCTTCTTCGGCCGGGAGAGGTCGGGGGAAGACGAAGAGGGGTGCTAGAGGTGGACGTGGCGGCGGGAGAGGTAGGAAGGCTGCTGCGCCTTCCTCGCCGCCACCCCCAGCTGATTCTCCCGACCACAGGAGTGCTCCATCTCAGGTGGACCCGTCTGACTTGGACCCATCTCGGACTCCGGTCCACGAGCCTCGGGCCGACGAGCCTTCATCCCAGGAGACTCCGGTCCCAGAGTCTTCATCCCAGGAGAATCCGGTCCCAGAGTCTTCATCCCACGTGACTCCGGAGGCTAGTGGCCATGCTGATGGTGGCGAGGACAGCTTTTCTGAGGATAGCTATAGCGACGGCGAGCTGGTTGAGGAGGGCAAGAAGGTCTACCAGCGTGGTGGTACAAAGCTCCCGCCCGTGCCGGCGACCCGCGATCAGAGGTGGTTGATTGTGCCTAATGGGGAGAAGTAAGTGCATTTAATCTTTTTTAACCTTTTGCCTTCATGTTTCTTCAAATTAATATCTAATGTGTTGGCCTTGTCATACTGCAGGGGTTGGAAACACGCCCCTGGTGTCCGCAGGCCCAACCAGGTCCTTGGTGTGCTTCTTCGGCACCACTTCCCGGGGTGGGTCAAGTTGCCCGGTGAGGGTGAGGTTCCACAGCTAGCACTGAGCTGGGAGCTGTACGTGGCTGCCCCGGCCCCGCCGGAGGAGAGGATCGACGGTGTCTTGTGCGAGACGGTGGCCGACATTGTGATCCGGCGGTTTTGGGTAATTTCTCCTTTACAGAATTAAAAATCAACAGCACCTAGTGATTGTACTAATCAGTGTTGTCTTGTTTGATTGCAGACCTTCTACAGGTGTCTTGAGGAACACGAGGCGGACGCGGCTATTGTTCTCGTAGCCGAGTGCAAGCGCCTATTTCAGAACTTACGGCACGAGACTCGGGTGCAGGCTGTCCGAGACTACTACGCCTCGACTAACATTAAGAGGGCCAAGAAGAAGTGCCGCGCCAAGTTTCTGAGTAAGGAGAAGTACATGAAGGTAATTACCTATTCTTAAGGCCTTGTACTTAGTTTCCTTGATTTGATTCGTAGGCGTAGCGCTGAAATTTCTCTTGTCTAACTTAGGTGCCCCCGAGATGGTGTGCGGATAGGATGGACTGTTGGGAGGCGTTGGTGGATGAGTGGTGCTCTCCCCAATGGATAGCCGTCCACAACAAGGCCAAGGATAAGCGTGCCCAAATGAAAGGTGTGCCACACCATCAAGGGAGCTCCAACTTGTTTGAGTTTGGGGATCACTGGGTATGTGGTTTGCTTCATGATTCATGCAATTTCATTCTTCATGCTAGCTTGAGCCCTTAACTAATATTTTGTTCCTCTCTTTTAGGCGCGACACAACAAGAAGGAGGTGCCACCGCTGTTCGACCTCTATGCCATGGCCCATACTGCCCCGTACAAGAAGGCCAAGGCATTCTCTAAGGATGACCTCGATCATCCAGGACGCTTCAGCAACATCTCCTCCCACAACAAGCTCGTGAGGTACAGAGATGAGGGGAAGACGAGGAAAGGGGAGGACTTCAACCCGAGCCAGAGTCCTTTTGATCCAGAGCTCGTGATGATATCTAGTGGTGGGAGGCCCCATGGCTCGATAGCCATTGGGGATGGACTGATACGTTGTCCTAGAACTCTCCCGGAGATCAAGAAGCGCCAGACGAGCTCCGATCCTGAGATAAGGCCTCGTCCACGGCCAATGGAGCTCGCCATCGAGGCTAGGGCCCAGGAGCTTCTGGCGGAGGCAAACAGGCAGGCGGCGGAGAGGGAGAGGGACATGGAGGAGAGGACGGCTAGGCTGGTGGAGGAGGAGAGGAACCGGAACGACGCGTCTCACCGGGCCCTATACGAGCTCCTCGTGGTAAGTTTCTCCTGCATATTAGCCAAATCATGCACGTAATGTTCGTTTCATCACTAACTAATATGACTGACTCGTGAAAACAAAATGTGCAGACCGTGTGCCAGAACAACGGTCAGACCCCTCCGCCGATGCCCCAGATTAGTATAGCGTCCACGGTGAGTTTCATTTGAATGGTCATTAGTTACTAGTATTCACATTTGAGTTGCATCATGCTGACGAGACATTGCAAATGATCTTTGGTGCAGCATGCCTCCCGACAAGCATCGACCGATCCTTCTGCGTCTGCCGCAACCCCGACCGGTCCTTCTCCGTCTCACACTGGCGCAAGCCCGACCGGTCCTTCACCTCCGTGATGATGGTAAGTTTTCCCAAGTGTTTTTCTTAACAAATGCATACTTAGCTTAAGAAATGACCTACTTAGCTCCAAAATGACCTATACTTAGCTTATTTTCCTCGAAAATGACACAATAACCTTACTTAGCTCGAAAATGACATATTTTACCTAGGATAGCTATAAAATGACCTATACTTAGCATTTTTTCCTCCAAAATGACTTGATATGCTTAGTTAGCTAAAAAATGGCATAACTACCTAGGATAGCTCAATAATGATTTATACTTAGCTTAGCTAGTTCATTTATGACATAATTAGCTCACTTAGGTAAAAAAATGGCATAATAACCTTGGTTTAGCTCCAAAATGACCTATACTTATCTTATTTTCCTCGAAAATGACATAATAACCTTACTTAGCTCCAAACTGACATACTTTACCTAGGATAGCTATAAATATGCTTAGTTAGCTCAAAAATGGCATAACTACCTAGGTTAGCTCAAAAATGGCATAACTACCTAGCTTAGCTATAAAATGGCCTACACTTAGCATTTTTACCTAGCTTAGCTAAAAATGGCATTTTTACCTACCTTGGTTAGAAGAAGAAGAAGATAAAGAAGAGGAGAGGAGAAAAAGAAAGAGAAGAAAATTCTTCTTCTTCTTCTTATTCTTCTTCTTCTTCTTTTTCTTCTTCTTCTTCTAGCTAGTCTTCTTCTTCTTCGTCTAACTTTCTTCTTTCCCAATTTGCAGATTTGCTTTAGATGAGGAAGCTTGCGTTGATGGAGTCTACTCTTCTCCTTGTGCTTCCTTTTTGTTTTGATTTTGTACGATGAACTTTGTTGTTGGAAACTTGTTGTTGGATATGTTGTTGGAAACTTGTTGTTGGATGTGTTGGTATGCTTGTTGAAAGTATTTTCAAATGTGTATATATATATATATATATATATATATATATATATCGATGAAATTCTGTGAAATTGAATGAATTTAAGAAAAAACAGAAAAAAACAGGGGCTATACAGGCTCTCTGCCGTCTGCTGGCAGACGGCAAAGAGCTTTGCCATGAGCCAGCAGACGGCAAAGCTGCCACGTGGCAGCTACCTGTGCAACCTGGGGGGCACTGGGCTGGCCTATGTGGTTGCTTTGCCGTCTGCTGGCAGACGGCAAAGAACTTTGCATCTTTGCCGTTTGCAAGCAGACGGCAAAGCACGCCGTTAACCCCTTAACGGACCTAAGCTGCCGCGTGTGCCGTCCATGCCCTTTGCCGTCTGCTGGCAGATGGCAAAGACCTTTGCATCTTTGCCGTCTGCCAGCAGACGGCAAAGTGCCCTTTACCGTGGCTTGTTCAGCCGGATGTGGTGCCGTCTGCTGGCTGACGGCAAAGACCTTTGCCATCTGCTGGCTGACAGCAAAGACCTTTGCCGTCCGCAATGCATGCCTTTGCCGTTAACCATGGCAGACGGCAAAGATCCTGATTCCAGTAGTGATGGCTAGCCGAATCCTCGGGTGCCCTCCATACCAACAACTTTCCGGGGGAGTTTGTTTGCATTATGTATTTTCTATTTTGAGCATAGGACTGGGCATCCCAAATACCAGCCTCTCTCGTGCAATGACAAGTGAATAAACACTCATCTTGAGAGTAACCCACTTAGCATGGAAGATACTGACCGCCCCCTGTCGCTCCATGAGCGGTACGGGCACACAAAACGAATGTTTATTTGAATAATTTAGAGGTGGCACGTGGAAATTTACTTGGAGCAGCAGAGTAATACCGCATATAGGTAGATATTGTGGACTCATCTGGAACAACTTTGGTTTAAGGATTGTGGATGCACAAGCAGAATTCCCACTTAGTACAAAGTGAAGGCTAGCAAATAGGTTGAGAAGCGGCCAACTAGAGAGCGAAAACGGTCATGATCATGCATTGAGAATAATTAACATTGAATACTAGCATGAGTAGGATATAGTCACCCTGAACATAAATATCATGGAGGCTATGTTGGTTTTGAATCAACTACATGCATGAACATGTGCCAAGTCAAGCCACTTGAAACATTCAGAGGAGGATACCATATTCACATACTACATCATAACCATTTTAATGCATGTTGACATCCAAGATAAATCATTATCCACTCCTAGTTACTTAAGCATGGCATGAGCAACTATAATCTCTAATTGTCATCACAAACATGTTTAGTCATAATATGCTGAATCATGGATACTGAGTTAAACATATTTACAAAAACAAAAACAAGAAGAGTTCATACCAGCATTTCCTTGCCACAGTCACTTCATCAAATCATCGTCATTATTGCCTTTCACTTGCATGACTGAATGATGTGAAAATAATAATAGTGCAAGTGTGTCGTGGACTAAGCTGAGATCTGCAAACATTTTATTCAAGGGAGAAGACAAGGTAATACTGGTTCTTTGTTAGATCAACAATAAAGCATATAAGAACCACTCATCATTTTCATCGTGGTCTTCTCCCTATGACAACTCAACGAAAAGAAAAGATATTCAGAGAAACACACTGAAATATTTTTGGAGTTTTTAGTTTTTTTCTGAAGGAAGCAAATTAAGGAAGAAAAACGAAAAGCGAGAAAACTATTTACACGGGAGAACTCCCAACAAGCAAAAGAAGAAACGAGAAATCTTTTTGGGTTTTTTTTAATACTACGAACTAACAAACAAGAAATAAAAACCGAAAAAAAGCGAGAAATATTTTTGGGTTTTTGAAGTTTTTCAAGCACACAAGAAGAAAGCGAGAAAAAAATTAACATGGATATACAATAAAAAGTATGAACACCGACAACTGGAATGAATGTGTGAACATGAATGTAATGTCGGTGAGAGATACGTACTCCCCCAAGCTTAGGCTTTTGGCCTAGCTTGTTGATCACCACCCGCAGTATCCATCAGGACTGGGCGGATAGTACTGGGGCGGAGGCACCTGAGGGTCCCACTGCTAGGCCTCGTCCTCTGCTGCTGCCAGGTCATTCCTGTAAGCTGTGATGTCTGCCTGCATGATGGTGTATCCATTCCTGGCATGAGAGTCAAACAAAGAGGGTGCAGGCAACGGAATAATATCGCGAGTTGTCTCGCTAAAAACCAGATTATACCGAATATATTGAGGAGGTTCAGGTTCATCAATAAAGTGGTGATCGATCATGCACTGTTGGTCTAAATAAGCCTTGGGCAACAGGTGGTCATTTGGGCGGATAACAACATTAAAACGTTTCGCAAGACGCGAAGCATAAATACCGCCATGGATTTTACCCTTAGTTCTGTTGGTGTGTAAGCGGCGTGCAATGATAGCTCCCAAGCTGAAAGTGTTATCGCCGTAAATAGCACGACGCAAGATGGCGAGGTCAGGGGCACTGAGCGTACCACCTTCCTCCCTGGCGGTCAAGCATTTCCCTATGAATAAAGCAAAGTAGTGCACAGCAGGAAAATGCAAGCTAGTAACACGGGCTTTTGAAACGCCCCTAAATTCCCCCACAGTCAAAGTGCGAAGGAAGTCCTCGAACTCCTCAGGCCGAGGCTCCCTCAAATCCCCATCAGAAGGGATCAAGCATATTTCACAAAACTCATCTAGCGTTAACTCATGATGTTCAGCATATAAATCGAAACATACCATGGGGATATAGGCATAAAATATAAAAAATTCACAAAGGAATTTGTAAGGATGTGGTGCTGGTCACACTCATCTGCGATGAAGTTGGTCAGCTCGGCGTTCGCAACAAATTGTGCGAACTCTAGGCGAAACCCGGCTTCGTTCATGAAGGTGTTGTGCGGCCACTCGCGCGGTCGGACTTCTGTCCTGCGCGGAATGTTGAGGTCGTGGTCATGGGCATCCTCAAGGGATTGATAGCAACTACTCATACAAGTGCCTAGAGGCTATATCAAGCATTCAAACTACTTAGAACTCAAGGAATTTAACATACAAGCTCATTTTCAGTAGCACCAATAGCAGCAATTTATGCAAAATATAATCCACTAACGCAAAAACTAATTGGAGCAATGGGAGAGTCACATACCAAGGAGCAATCCCTCAAAATAGTTTCGAAAATGGAGCTCCGAGCAAAGAGATCAAAAATCTCAGGTTTGGAAGCAAGAACACGAGAGAGAGAGAGAGAGAGCTACAAATATTTTTTCTGGAGGTAGGAGATGAAGTGGGCTGAATGGATAAGTGAGTGGGTCCCTGTGGGACCCACAAGGCACTTGGGCGCGCCCTGGGGGGTGGTCGCGCCCTACTGCCTTGTGGGCAGCAGGTGCATCCCCCTGGGTTGTTCTCGGTACCAAAAATTCTTATATATTCCAGAAAAAATCATGTCAAAATTTTATTGCATTCTGAGCACTTTTATTTTTTGGCCATTTTTTATTGCATGAAAAATTCAGAAAATAAGATAATCATGGCATTTTATTTTATTAAACTATAATTAACAGAGAGCAAAAGGTAGGTACAGAAAGTTGTGCTTACTAAATTCATCAACCACATGCCCTTCAGAAAGAATCCATTAATAAGGTTGATCAAGTCTTATTAACAAACTATTTCCGAGTGACATGAAACAGAAGAATTTTCGTATAACACTAAGTTACCTCTACGGGGATATGCATCTCCCCAACAATGAGAATTTCATATTTATTTTTGACAGTAGGAAGAGGAAATTTGAAGCCCCCAATAGTGATTGTCAAAACCTTTTCAATACAGTTGATACCATTCACTGAAGTTTGTTTCTTCGGGAAATAAACTGTATGCTCATTACCATTGACATGAAAAGTGACCTCACTTTTGTTGCAGTCAATAACAGCCCCTGCAGTATTCAAAAAGGGTCTTCCAAGGATAATTGGCATATTGTCGTCCTCGGGCATATCAAGTATAACAAAGTCCGTTAAAATAGTAACATTTGCAACAACAACGGGAACATCCTCGCAAATTCCAATAGGTATAGCAGTAGATTTATCAGCCATTTGCAAAGATATTTCAGTAGGTGTGAGTTTATTCAAATCAAGTCTTCCATATAAAGAGAAAGGCATGACACTAACACCGGCTCCCAAATCACATAAGGCAGTTTTAACATAACTTCTTTTAATGGAACATGGTATAGTGGGTATTCCCGGATCTCCTAACTTTTTAGGTACTCCACCCTTAAAAGAATAATTTGCAAGCATGGTGGAAATTTTAGCTTCAGGTATCTTTCTTTTATTAGTGACAATATCCTTCATGTATTTAGCATAAGGAGACATTTTCAACATATCAATCAAGCGAGTGCGCAAAAAGACAGGTCTAAGCATTTCAACAAAGCGTTCAAAGTCTTCATCATCCTTATTTTTAGATGGTTTAGTAGGAAAAGGCATAGGTTTTTGAACCCATGGTTCTCTTTCCTTTACATGTTTTCTAGCAACAAAGTCTCTTTTATCATATCTTTTATTCTTAGGAGGTGGATTATCAAGATCAACAGCAGGTTCTATTTCTACATCATTATCTGATTGAACATCAACATGAACAGCATCATTTTCATTATCATTATCATTATCACTAGGTGCATGTTCATTAACAGATTGTGTCTCAGCATCAGAAATAGAAACATCATTAGGATTCTCCAGAGGCTTTTCCCCCTCAGGTTCACTAGAAGCATGCGAAGTCTTATCATTTTTCTTTTTCTTTTTCTTCTTAGATGGACTAGGTACATCAATATTATTTCTTTGAGAATCTTGTTCAATTCTTTTAGGATGACCTTCAGGATACAAGGGTTCCTGAGTCATTCTACCTCCTCTAGTAACAACTCTAACAGCATGATCATTTTTTTTATTATTCATCTCATCAAGCAAATCATTTTGTGACTTAGCAATTTGTTCTAGGTGAGTCTGAACCATAGAAGCATGTTTACTCAAGCATTTAACATCATTAGCAGTTCTAAACATCAAATCAATCAAGCGTTCAATCATGATGGCATTCCGTTTTAGTTGATTGCTAACATACAAATTAAAGTATTCATGTTTAATGATGTAATTATCAAATTCATACAGGCATTGACAAGTAGATTTATTATACGGAATATCACCTTCATCAAATCTAGTGAGAGAATTTATATCCACTACCTGTGTCGGGATGTCGAGCCCATGTATTTCTTCAATAGGTGGTAAATTCTTAACATCTTCAGCTTTAATACCCTTTTTCCTTCATAGATTTCTTAGCTTCTTGCATATCTTCTGGACTGAGGAATAGAATACCTCTCTTCTTCGGAGTTGACTTAGGTGGTGGTTCAGGAAGTGTCCACTCATTATCATTCTTCAATATATTATTCAGTAATTCTTCAGCCTGCCCAATAGTTCGTTCCCTGAAAACACAACCAGCACAACTATCTAGGTAATCCCTAGAAGCATCGGTTAGTCCATTATAAAACATATCAAGTATTTCATTCTTATTAAGAGGATGATTAGGCAAAGCATTAAGTAATTGGAGAAGCCTCCCCCAAGCTTGAGGGAGACTCTCTTCTTCAATTTGCACAAAGTTAAATATTTCCTGTAAAGCAGCTTGTTTCTTATGAGCAGAAAAATATTTTTCAGAGAAGTAATATATCATATCCTGGGGACTACGCACACGACCAGGAGCAAGAGTATTAAACCATTTCTTAGCATCACCCTTTAATGAGAAAGGAAACAACTTAAGGATATAGTAATAGCGAATTTTTTCCTCATGAGCAAATAGGGTGGCAATATCATTCAACTTAGTAAGATGTGCCACAACAGTTTCAGTTTCATAACAATGAAAAGGATCGGATTCAACCAAAGTAATTAACTCAGGATCGACAGAGAATTCATAATCCTTATCAGTAACGAATATGGGAGAGGTAGCAAACTTAGGATCATATTTCATTCTCTCCCTCATAGATTGTTCTTTCATTTCAGCAAGCAATTCTATAACCTCATCTCTATCATTACAAGCAAGAATGGCTCTAGTCGTCTCCCTATCAAAGACATGTTCATCAGGTGATTCAACTCTAGTTGGAGAGCTAGGCATAATAGGTGAATCATAGTTTTCAAGAGTTTCAACATTTTTAGCATTCTCAATTTCTTTAGCTTTAGCAAGTTGTTCATCAAGAAAATCACCAAGTGGCACAGTGTTATCAAGAATAGTACTAGCATCATCATAAGTATCATTCATATCAGAAGTAGTATCATCAATAACTTGCGACATATCAGAATGCATAACAGGTGGTGGTGTCACAAGTCTACTCAAAACAGAAGGTGAATCAAGTGCGGAGCTAGATGGCAGTTCCTTACCTCCCCTCATCTTAGAGGGAACGATCTTGGTCTTAGCGTCTTTCAGATTCTTCATAGTGATCAACAGATATAAATCCCAAGTGACTCAGCAAATAGAGCTATGCTCCCCGGCAACGGCGCCAGAAAAGGGTCTTGATAACCCACAAGTATAGGGGATCGCAACAGTTTTCGCGGGTAGTATTTCACCCTGATTTATTGATTCGACACAAGGGGAGCCAAAGAATATTTGCAAGTATTAGTAGTTGAGTTGTCAATTCAACCACACCTGGAGATAAAATATCTGTAGCAAAGTATTTAGTAGCACAGTAATATGATAGTTTTGGTAATAGTAACAATAGTAACAGCAACCATAAAAGTAACAGTTTTGTAGCAAGTGTAAAGCAGTAGCAACAAAGTAACTTAGCAGAAACCAATATGAGAAAGTCGTAGGCATTGGATCGGTGATGATAATTATGTTGGGTGATATTCATCATATAACAGTCACAACCTAGGGCTATACACAATAGCTCCAATTCATCAATGTAATGTAGGCATGTATTCCGTATATAGTCATACGTGCTTATAGTAAGAACTTGCATGACATCTTTTGTCCTACCCTCCTGTGGCAGCGGGGTCCTTAAGGAAAGTAAGGGATATTAAGGCCTCCTTTTAATAGAGAACCGGAACAAAACATTAGCAGTTAGTGAATACATGAACTCCTCAAAGTACGGCAATCACCGGAAAGAATCCCAATTATTGTCACTTTGGGGTATGCGGATCATGACACGTAATAGGTGCATATAACTTGTAAGATAGGATTAAGAACACAAATATATTCATGAAAATATGAAGGGTTCAGATCTGAAATCATGGCACTCGGGCCCTAGTGACAAGCATTAAGCATAGCAAAGTCATAGCAACATCAATCTCAGAACATAGTGGATACTAAGGATCAAAGCCCTAACAAATTGACTCGATTACATGATAAATCTCATCCAACACATCACCGTCCAGCAAGCCTACGAAGGAATTACTCATGCTCGGTGGTGAGCATCATGAAATTGGTGATGGAGGATGGTTGATGATGACGATGGCGACGAATCCCCCGCTCCGGAGCCCCGAACGGACTCCAGATCAGCCCTCCCGATGAAGAACAGGAGGTGGCGGCGGCTCCGTATCGTAAAACGTGATGAAACTTCTTCTCTTATTTTTTTCTCAGGGAAAGAGAATTTATAGCGTTGGAATTAGGTCAGACGGCCACCTGTGGGCCCCACAAGGCACTACGGCGCGCCCTAGGGGGGGTCACGCCCTACTGCCTTGTGGGCAGCAGGTGGCCCTCCTTCTGTTGATTCTTGCGCCAATAAATTTTATATATTCCATAAAAATTCTCCAAAAAGTTTCGTCCAAATCAGAGAACTTTGATTTCTGCACAAAAACAACACCATAGCAATTCTGCTGAAAACAGCGTAAGTCCGGGTTAGTTTCCTTCAAATTATGCAAATTAGAGTCCAAAACAAGAGCAAAAGTGTTTGGAAAAGTAGATACGACGGAGATGTATCAGTAACCCCTAATCCAGGACACTCTCAAGTGTGCCTCTCAGGGAAGAAAATACATGCCTCTCGCGGAAGCAAATCCGTGTCCCTCGCGGAAGGGGAAAAACGTGTTTTTTCGTGCAAAAAAATAATTTCAAATTTTTTTTGTTCAAAATCTAAGAAAAACCAGAGGAAAAGCCAATAAAACATATAAAAGCTGAAAACGCGTGTGAAAAAATAAAAAAAAATCCGGAGGGAGCATACAGAGCGCGACACGTGGCGGCGGCTAAGAGCGCGCAAAGTGACGTGCTCTCAACCCATCCCAGGTAAACCTTGGGGAGGCTCCCGAAGGAGCGCTCGTAGATTAGACGCTCCCTAAAATTGTGCAGCATCCAGAAGGTTGGATAAATATCGCCGCATCCCTAAAAAAGATAAATATCGGCGCCTGCTAGGGGGAGCTCCTAGTCAGCGCCTTTGGCGCCAACTAGGGGTTCCAGCGCCCGCACAGCTGAACTCTTGGGCCAGGCCCAAAATAGGGGCGTCTTCGCTGGCTGGTCACGTCGTTCGCCCTATTATTGATCATCCGCCTGCTGCTGATTAGTCATGGTTGACCGGTCAATCGTTGGTCGGTCAAGCATTGACTTACGAAAAAAGGGAAAAAATCAAAAAAAATTGTGAATTCGAAAATGTGCATGAAATAAATTGAAAATGAGTTCATCGAATTTTAAAAAAGGTTCATCGGATTTGAAAAAAGTTCATCGATTTAGGAAAAAGTTCATTGAATTTGAAAAAAGTTCATCGAATTTGAAAAAAAAAGTTCATTAAATCTAAAAAAAGTTCATCGATTTTGAAAAAAAAATCATCGAATTTGAAAAAAGTTCATCGATTTTGAAAAAAAAGTTCATCGCATTTGAAAAAAAGTTCAAAAGTAAAGAAAGAAAACCCGAGTAAAAAAACAAAAATAAAAGAAATAAAAAAATCACGCATTTAAAAAATGAAAAAAGAACAAAAAGGAAAGAAAGGGAAAAAAGGAAAAAGAAAACCCGGAATGACCAGCGAACAGGGAAAAAACCGGTTTTGGAAGCTTCTGGAAGCTTCCCAAAACCGAAGGATTCCCGCGATTGAAGAGACAAACAAATGCAAAAAAACAAGTTAGCTATCACTAGTTGTTCGATGGCGCAGTGGTTACTGTCGTTGGCGCCGAAGGAATAGATCGTGAGTTCGATCTCCGGGCGGCGCACCTTTTTTGAACCTTTATAGACAGAAAAAACAGGAGATACATAGGTCGGCCCAGCTCGCAGCAAAGGGGGGCGCTTCAGGCGCCCGTTTGCAAAAGGACCTATAAGGGGCGCCTGAAGCGCCAAATAGGAAGCGCCCCTGCTAGGCGCCATCCGGCTGCAGCTAGCCAAAAAGCAGTCGCCTGGTCAGCCGTTGGATACCTGCCATCAGTACCATCAATTTGTACTTCCGCATCCCACGACTCCCACGACTCAGTCGTCGCCCACTAGCAGCGCTTGTCCACAACACCATCGGCCGCCTCAGAAAGCACCCCTCGCGACACGACAACCACTCCTATCAACACCATATCGGAGCACCGCGGGAGCGTCGCAGCACGGTTTGCAGCATGACAGCCATCGGCGGCGGCGTGGCAGCACTGGCTCGCAGCACCATCTCGCGGCACCGGCTTGTTGCAACCCCCGAGGTCCCCTCACACCATTCCTCGGGGCCACTGTCGAGATGTTGTCGTTGCAGTCCACTCCCAGCAACGCCTCGCCGTGTGGTTGGTGGTCGTCGCAGCATCTCGACGGTCGCCGGACTGTTGCAATAGCATCTCGACAGTCGCCGGACCGTGCAACCGCAGCGCCTCGCCGCGGCGTGGGCGGTCGTTGCAGCATCCCGACGGTCATCGGACCTTTGCAGCAGCAGCAGCGCCTCATCTCATCGTGGGCGGTCTTCGCAGCATCCCGACGCTCACTGGACCGTTGCAACATCCTGGCTGTCACCGGACCGTTGCGGCAGCAACTCTAACGCTCCCCTAGCATCGCCACATGGCTGCGCCGTCGCAACCGCCATCGAAACGGCATCGTAGCAGCCGTAGTGCCCCCGCTTGCGGCATCTCCCTGGACGGCCTAACAGCAGCCAACGACGACGGTGGTCACCGGCGGTGCTCCAACGCTAGGGCGTGGTTGCAGCACCCGGGTGGATGTGTGCATCAAGCCATGGTGGCGGTGGCTTGTTGGTGCAGCAACGGGGTGTTCCCATTCGGCGGCGACGACGGCGGCGTGGTTGTAGCATGCCATGGCGGTGGCGAGTGCTTGCAGCGATAGCTATGATAGCGACATGGTGGTTCACGCTGAAGGGAAGAGACAGAGAGATAAAGGGATGAGAGGATGGGATTGAACGCGGTGCATCTGGAGAGATAAGGGCAACTCCAACGCGCCGACGCATTCTGTCCGCGCGACTGTTTGGGTTGAAATGGACACAAATCGTGGCCCAACGTGTCGACGCAAATGGACGAGTGTCTGCTTTTTGTCCGCCCGTGACCCATTTCATGCTCAAATTTGGGCCGGGTTTGCGTCGGCGCGGACACGGCACAGACGCGCGCGACACCCGCCCTTTTCCTGTGGCACCCCGATCCGCCTGGAGCAGGAGGCCTTAGCACGTCAGCTCAGGATAACACCTAATGCACGACAGGTACATAGTACAACATTCCAAGCACAAAATATATTTCATTAATATGAAACAGAGTATTACATCGATGTTGAATACAATGGATTGCATAGCTCTAAGGCTATCTAAATGGCAGTGGAAGTCTTGGTTTAGCGGCACGTCGTCTCTGGCTGGGCTCCACAACTCACAGGACTGGCAGGGTTACGGTCTAGCATGACGAGTCTTCTCCTGCATCTGGCCACGTGCAAGGTCAGGTGAGTACTTTGAATGTACTTGCAAGACAACCAAATACATGGCATCCAAAACAAGCAGATGACAAAGCAAGTCCTATGCTCATACATGAATTTATCTCATGGCAATAGCTAAACATGGCATGATATTAACAAGAAACATGGATCAAGCAAACCCTTAACATATCATGGCATGGCATAGTTATATCTACCAAACATGGATATATGTATGAAACTAGGCTCGAAGGTAAACTACACTTACCTCCCGTGAAGAGTTAAAGTAATACGATGTTCCATCTATCAGTTTTACTGCCCCTCTGGGCTAACTCATGACTCACCGAGATCTCATCTCGTGATCATGTCAGAACAACACTGTGACTTCTCACGACTATCGCATAGTCCAACTCACCATTTACTTTGTAGCAAACTCTTTATCAAGTTTATTATATCAGGTTTATCCTCCATGTCGACAAAGACCAAATAGTGTGACCTAGTACGAACTGTGTCCATGACCGAGGACGCGGCTATTCGAATAGATTTTACACTCTGCAGAGGTCGCACACTTTACCCACACTATGGAGCTCCTGGCATCGTACTTTCGTATATGTTCCCATTCGGGTGGACTGATGCTGCTCCAACAAAACCGGTCTATTGTGTGGCACTCTTATGGTCCCTCTGACATACCCCTCTGGGTCATGCCATGGGTGTCCCTGGGGTCACCGCATGATACCCCGATGTCACAGCGCGACATCTGACCACCGCGTGGTCTAAACAAAATTGTCACCGCGTGACAAACTGCCACCGCGTGGCTAAAACTGTCCCAAACGGGGACCTTGGTATACCATATAACTTGGGCTCACAAGATTATAGCCGCCTACCGGGCCAGGGTAGCACACACATATAATCTTCCCTCGTTGGAGGTACCAGTAAGAGGCACGACGATAGATCAAGTTAGGGCCTCCCCATCCAGGCAAATGTGGTTGCACTAGTGAGTTCGGTTCGGTGGCATTATGACTCGATCCCATCGATGACGGAGGAGGTTTTTTATTTAAGTTTAACTTAACATCTCCATCATCTTACCATATCATCAATACTTATGAGCATGAATAATTACGAATGCATCAATGAGAAAATTTTACCAAACTTCTTAAGTGAGCAGTTATGACATATGAGGCATGGCAATAGCATGATACAAACATGTTGTTAGAACATGTGCTGCCCCCATGTTTGGTTTTGGTAATTGATGACAATCTCTATGGACTAATGGTTGCCTTGAGCTATATTTGAAGGGTTTGTCCATAGGCTTTGCTTGTAGACCATTTGTTGGTCTCAAGGTGATTTGAAGAAGAATATGTGTTGACCAAGGTTATTCATGGAGTTATCCAAAGATTGGTCATGTAAGAGATGAGCCTATTGCAAGCATGTCTTGAAGAAGGAGATTGTGTGAACATTCATGTTTACCTTCAAGACATCATCCTAATGAAGAGAGTTGGAAAGATTCAAGGTTGATCAAGACTAAATATGAAGAGTGATTCGAGTTGATCAACACACAAAGCGTAGAAGATGTACCGAGTGGGATCAAGTGATCTCACGGTATGGTAAGCATTGTCCATTACGCTTTGTGTACTAACCCATGTTCTATGCAAGAGTTCTTTGTGGGGTTAGGTTTGTTTCCATGGGCGTGCATCAAAAGGAAGATATCACACAACCCATGGAGGATGACATCAAGTGGTGATCGTCATCAAGATTGCGGTGTGCAAGTTCAAGTGGAGCATCACGAAGAGATCACATGCTTGAAGCTTGCTGTCCATTGTGGTGACAATGGACTTGTGAAGATGTGCCGAAGAGTGGCTCACCCATAGTGGAGTATGGGGGAGCAATCAGCTAGTCTTCATCGAGCCGGCGCAATCAAGAAAGGTGGTCCAACTTGAGGAGGTCAAGATCGTCATCATCTAGCTCAAGTGGACTTTGCGCAAGGCAAAGGTTTGCCCTTGATAGGTTTTCTATTTTACCGGTCTCATGGTAGTTGTTGGGAGACCGGGTTATAGGATCGATAGCCGTACTATCAAGGGGGGCTCTCAAGTGAGTAGCTTTATCATATCTTCGTAGAGAGCTCAAACCATTGCATCCTTGCATCATATTTCTTGGTTTGTGTTTGGTGTTTCTCTTTGTGAGTCTTTGAGCTTTTGGTCATCTTCATGACAAGCTCGAGGTCATCGAAAACGGAGTTCATATATGCATCTTCTATGATGTTTTCGATGTTGGAGTTTATGCCGGTTCTTCATTCATAGAGGTTTCTCATCTCTATATCATTGGTATTTTCTCTACTGCCACTTCTTAATATAACCAGGTGGCTGGCGGATAGTATTTGTCGTCCTCTATCCAACAAGCTTGAGTTTGCTCAATTCGGAGCTCATTTGCAGAAGTTATGGCAGTTCAGGGTTTATTGTTTGTCTGGGCAGTTTACCTGTCACCAAAGCGGTAGTACCGCTCGGGACCACGGTAGTACCGCTTGACACGGTACTACCGCCCCTACTACCGTTGCACTACCGTGATTTCTACTGGCATTCTTTTTCGTTTAGCGGTAGTAAAGCGGTAGTGGAGCGGTAGTACCGCTTGACACGGTACTACCGCCCCTACTACCGCTGCACTACCGTGTTTTCTTCTGGTGTTATTTTTCCCTAAGCGGTAGTGGGGCGGTAGTGGAGCGGTAGTACCGCTTGTTGCGGTACTGTCGTTCCAGTGCTACCCCACTTCCTCTGTTTCCTCTGTCCTGCGAAAGCTTAAGCGGTAGTACCGCTTAAGTTGAGCGGTAGTACCGCTTAGTGCGGCACTACCGCTCCAGTTCCTTGTTGATTGCCTGCTGTTTTTGAATTACTACCGCACGAGCGGTAGTACCGCTCGCAAGAGCGGTAGTACCGCTTGTGCGCGTCCTGCACGGGTAACGGTTGGATTTGGGGTGGCCCTATAAAAGGGGTCTTCTTCCCCAACGGTTTTCTTATCCTTTGAGCTCATTTCTCCCCCCATTGTTGACCTTCTTGAGCTTGCCTATCTCTCAATCCCTCCAATGATTCTTGCTCCTTCTTGAGGGAAAAGAGAGAGGAGATCTAGATCCACATTTCCACCAATCACTTTCTCCTCTAAGTGAGGGGAACCCCTTGGATCTAGTTCTTGGAGTTCTTCGTGTTCTTCTTCGTTCTTCCTCTCATTTTCCTCCATAGCTTTTGTTGCTTTGGTGGGATTTGAGAGAGGAGGACTTGGGCACTCCGTGTGCCCTTGCCATTGCATTAGTTGCATCGGTTTGAGTTCTCCACGGTGATACGTGGAAGTTAGTAGTTGAGAAGCTTATTACTCTTGGGTGTTTGAGCACCCTTGAGCTTGTTCCTCTTGGGTGCCTTGGCACCCTAGACGGCTTGGTGGTGCCTCGGAGCTCAATCATTGTGGTGTAAAGCTCCGGGCAAGCGTCGGGGTCTCCAATTAGGTTGTGGAGATCACCCCGAGCAATTTGACGGGTACCGGTGACCGCCCCCAAGGGTTGCCAAAGTGTACGGGTTCGGTGACCGCCCTCAAGGGTCCCATTTGTACGGGTTCGGTGACCGCCCTCAAGGGTCCCTTAGTGGAATCACGGCACCTTGCATTGTGCGAGGGCGTGAGGAGAATACGGTGGCCCTAGTGGCATTGTTGGGGAGCATTGTGCCTCCACACCGCTCTAACGGAGATTAGCATCCGCAAGGGTGTGAACTTCGGGATACATCGTCGTCTCCGCGTGCCTCGGTTATCTCTTACCCGAGCCCTTTACTTATGCACTTTACTTTGTGATAGCCATATTGTTTCTAGTTATATATCTTGCTATCACTTAGTTGTTTATCTTGCTTAGCATAAGTTGTTGGTGCACATAGGTGAGCCTAGTCGTTTTAGGTGTTGTGCTTGACAAATTAACCGCTAGGTTTATTCCGCATTTGTTCAAGCCTAAACCGTAATTATTTTAAAACACACAAAACATGAGGCACCTTTAGTGCTACCTATAAGGAACTTCATTGCACTATGTGTATCAATGATTTTTCTAATATTATCACAACTTGTCTACCATGGTTTCTTAGTTGCCTACCGTGGATGTTCAGTTGCCTATCATTGATGCTCAGTTGCCTACAATATTATGAAATTGGCCTACCATTGATGTCCAGTTACCTGCTATTGGTAATTAGTTATCTACCATTGCTGCTCATTGTCTAACTTTGCAAATTAGTTGTCTACAATATTATGAAGTTGCTTATCATTGTTTTTTAAGTTGCCTAAGAACACTATGAAGTTACATATCAATGATGCTCAGTTGACTGCCATTACTGTTTTAGTTGCCTATAATACATTGAAAAGTTGTCCATCAATGTTGCTAAGTTGCCTATATATGAAACTAAGTTGCTTACCACACCAAAAAAGTATTGTATGCAACTTAGAATAATGTTTGGCTACTCACTAGTCATTGCAGACAACTTAGAATAATGTTAGGCTACCTCGGAAAGTAGGTTTCCTATAGCACTATCAACATAGAGATGAAACTAGTTATGGTAGAATACTTGCTGGTTGTGGTATAAAACTTTGAGATTGTTATGCACTCAGATGGCACATAAAAAAGGTTAGCAACTTTTGGGATGTATTTATACAACTCTAGTGCACTCACCAGACAACTCATGTGTACTCTCACTTGGTATCCAGAAAAATACAACCACATATGGAGAAGTCTAAGTTCACCATTGACGGGGCTATTGAAGGCAAAACAAGGACAATAAGTTTAAGATCGTTATGCACTCGAGTATCACACAAAAAAAGTTAGCAACTTTTGGGGTGTTTTTTTGCAACTCCAGTGCATTCAACAAGCAACTCATGTGTGTTTTCCATCATTATATCTGGAGATTTCAATGATTTTCGCGGGCAACTCGTGCCAAAATTATAAACAACTTGTGTAGGTTTGTGGGTAACTGTCTCATCCGCCCCCCTATGAAACTTCTCATCTGTCCCCACTTATTCAACTAGTCAACACCTGTGACCTGACTAGCCAACACCCGCGCACTCAGCAGCGTTGACGGACAGACTCCCGCAGAAAAGGAAATAACAAGGCTCTCATACCATCCATCCCCACATAGTTTTGAAATTTGGCATCATGATAGACAACTTAGGTCCCACAAATACTTTTCGACATTCTCGGCAACTTAGGCCCCTTGATGGACAACTTCCATAATATTGATGGAAATATGCCCTAGAGGCAATAATAAAGTTGTTATTATTTTATATTTCCTTGTTCATGATAAAGGTTTATTATTCATGCTAGAATTGTATTGACCGGAAACTTAAATACATGTGTGAATACATAAACAAACACCGTGTCCCTAGTGAGCCTCTACTAGACTAGCTCGTTAATCAAAGATGGTTAAGGTTTCCTAACCATAGACATGAGTTGCCATTTGATAACGGGATCACATCATCAGGAGAATGATGTGATGGACAAGACCCATCTGTTAGCTTAGCATATGATTGTTCTGTTTATTGCTACTGCTTTCTTGAATGTCAAATACATGTTCCTCCGACCATGAGATCATGCAACTCCCGGATACCGAAGGAATACCTTGTGTGCTATCAAACGTCACAACGTAACTAGGTGATCATAAAGATGCTCTACAGGTATCTCCGAAGGTGTCTGTTGAGTTGGCATGGATCGAGACTGGGATTTGTCACTCCGTGTTTCGGAGAGGTATCTCTGGGCCCTCTCGGTAATGCACATCATAAGAAGCTTGCAAGCAAAGTGACTAAGGAGTTAGTTACGGGATGATGTATTACAGAACGAGTAAAGAGACTTGCCGGTAACGAGATTGAACTAGGTATGGAGATACCGACGATCGAATCCCGGGCAAGTAACATACCGACGGACAAAGGGAATTACGTATGTTGTCATTGCGGTTCGACCGATAAGATCTTCGTGGAATATGTAGGAACCAATATGGGCATCCAGGTTCCGCTATTGATTATTGACCGGAGAGGCATCTCGGTCATGTCTACATCATTCCCGAACCCGTAGGGTCCGCACGCTTAACGTTCATTGATGATATAGTGTTATATGAGTTATGTGAATTGGTAACCGAATGTTGTTCGGAGTCCCGGATGAGATCCCGGACGTCACGAGGAGTCTCGGAATGGTCGAGAGGTAAAGATTTATATATGGGAAGTCATATTTTGGGTTCCGGAAAAAGGTGCAGTTTTTTTGGTATTGTACCGGGAAGCTTCCAGAAGGTTCCGGAAGATTCCGGAGGGGTCCGGAAGTCCACAAGTGGGTCCACCACGTCCCAAGGGCTGGCATGGGCTAAGGGGAGGCGCCCTGGCCTTATTGGGCCAGGCGCACCAAGTCCTCAAAAGCCCACGCAGCTAGGGAAGAAAAAAAGGAGAGTCCTAGTAGGAATAGAATTGGACTTTGGAGTCCAAGTCCACGTGTGTACTATTCACGTGGTACTGTTCACATGGTACTATTCACGTGATACTGTTCACGTGGCACTATTCCTTCTACTCCAAGCCCCTACACATATATAAATAGAGGAGAGTGGACGCCCCAAAGAAGACACAACATTGTCTTAGCCATGTGCGGCGCCCCCCTCCACAGTTTCGTCCCTCGGTCATATTTTCGCAGTGCTTGGACGAAGCCCTGCGGAGATAGCATCACCATCACCGTCACCACGCCGTCGTGCTGCCGGAACTCATCCACTACCTCGCCATCTTGCTGGATCAAGAAGTCGAGGACGTCACCGAGCTGAACGTGTGCTGAACGCGGAGGTGCCGTACGTTCGGTACTCGGTCGGTTGGATCATGAAGTTGTTCGACGACATCAACCGCGTTGTTCTAATGCTTCCGCTTACGGTCTACGAGGGTACGTAGACACACTCCCCCTCTCGTAGCTATGCATCTCCATGGATAGATCTTGCATTTGCGTAGAAATTTTTTATTTTCCATGCAACGTTCCCCAACAGTGGCATCATGAGCCAGGTCTATGCGTGGATGATATGCACGAGTAGAACACAAAGAGTTGTGGGCGGTGATTGTCATACTGCTTACCACCAACGTCTTATTTTGATTCGGCGGTATTGTAAGATGAAGCGGCCCGGACCAACCTTACATGTCCACGTACATGAGACCGGTTCCACCGACAGACATGCAACTTGTTTTGCAGTTTTGCATAAAGGTGGCTGGCGGATAGTATTTGTCGTCCTCTATCCAACAAGCTTGAGTTTGCTCAATTCGGAGCTCATTTGCAGAAGTTATGGCAGTTCAGGGTTTATTGTTTGTCTGGGCAGTTTACCTGTCACCAAAGCGGTAGTACCGCTCGGGACCACGGTAGTACCGCTTGACACGGTACTACCGCCCCTACTACCGTTGCACTACCGTGATTTCTACTGGCATTCTTTTTCGTTTAGCGGTAGTAAAGCGGTAGTGGAGCGGTAGTACCGCTTGACACGGTACTACCGCCCCTACTACCGCTGCACTACCGTGTTTTCTTCTGGTGTTATTTTTCCCTAAGCGGTAGTGGGGCGGTAGTGGAGCGGTAGTACCGCTTGTTGCGGTACTGTCGTTCCAGTGCTACCCCACTTCCTCTGTTTCCTCTGTCCTGCGAAAGCTTAAGCGGTAGTACCGCTTAAGTTGAGCGGTAGTACCGCTTAGTGCGGCACTACCGCTCCAGTTCCTTGTTGATTGCCTGCTGTTTTTGAATTACTACCGCACGAGCGGTAGTACCGCTCGCAAGAGCGGTAGTACCGCTTGTGCGCGTCCTGCACGGGTAACGGTTGGATTTGGGGTGGCCCTATAAAAGGGGTCTTCTTCCCCAACGGTTTTCTTATCCTTTGAGCTCATTTCTCCCCCCATTGTTGACCTTCTTGAGCTTGCCTATCTCTCAATCCCTCCAATGATTCTTGCTCCTTCTTGAGGGAAAAGAGAGAGGAGATCTAGATCCACATTTCCACCAATCACTTTCTCCTCTAAGTGAGGGGAACCCCTTGGATCTAGTTCTTGGAGTTCTTCGTGTTCTTCTTCGTTCTTCCTCTCATTTTCCTCCATAGCTTTTGTTGCTTTGGTGGGATTTGAGAGAGGAGGACTTGGGCACTCCGTGTGCCCTTGCCATTGCATTAGTTGCATCGGTTTGAGTTCTCCACGGTGATACGTGGAAGTTAGTAGTTGAGAAGCTTATTACTCTTGGGTGTTTGAGCACCCTTGAGCTTGTTCCTCTTGGGTGCCTTGGCACCCTAGACGGCTTGGTGGTGCCTCGGAGCTCAATCATTGTGGTGTAAAGCTCCGGGCAAGCGTCGGGGTCTCCAATTAGGTTGTGGAGATCACCCCGAGCAATTTGACGGGTACCGGTGACCGCCCCCAAGGGTTGCCAAAGTGTACGGGTTCGGTGACCGCCCTCAAGGGTCCCATTTGTACGGGTTCGGTGACCGCCCTCAAGGGTCCCTTAGTGGAATCACGGCACCTTGCATTGTGCGAGGGCGTGAGGAGAATACGGTGGCCCTAGTGGCATTGTTGGGGAGCATTGTGCCTCCACACCGCTCTAACGGAGATTAGCATCCGCAAGGGTGTGAACTTCGGGATACATCGTCGTCTCCGCGTGCCTCGGTTATCTCTTACCCGAGCCCTTTACTTATGCACTTTACTTTGTGATAGCCATATTGTTTCTAGTTATATATCTTGCTATCACTTAGTTGTTTATCTTGCTTAGCATAAGTTGTTGGTGCACATAGGTGAGCCTAGTCGTTTTAGGTGTTGTGCTTGACAAATTAACCGCTAGGTTTATTCCGCATTTGTTCAAGCCTAAACCGTAATTATTTTAAAACACACAAAACATGAGGCACCTTTAGTGCTACCTATAAGGAACTTCATTGCACTATGTGTATCAATGATTTTTCTAATATTATCACAACTTGTCTACCATGGTTTCTTAGTTGCCTACCGTGGATGTTCAGTTGCCTATCATTGATGCTCAGTTGCCTACAATATTATGAAATTGGCCTACCATTGATGTCCAGTTACCTGCTATTGGTAATTAGTTATCTACCATTGCTGCTCATTGTCTAACTTTGCAAATTAGTTGTCTACAATATTATGAAGTTGCTTATCATTGTTTTTTAAGTTGCCTAAGAACACTATGAAGTTACATATCAATGATGCTCAGTTGACTGCCATTACTGTTTTAGTTGCCTATAATACATTGAAAAGTTGTCCATCAATGTTGCTAAGTTGCCTATATATGAAACTAAGTTGCTTACCACACCAAAAAAGTATTGTATGCAACTTAGAATAATGTTTGGCTACTCACTAGTCATTGCAGACAACTTAGAATAATGTTAGGCTACCTCGGAAAGTAGGTTTCCTATAGCACTATCAACATAGAGATGAAACTAGTTATGGTAGAATACTTGCTGGTTGTGGTATAAAACTTTGAGATTGTTATGCACTCAGATGGCACATAAAAAAGGTTAGCAACTTTTGGGATGTATTTATACAACTCTAGTGCACTCACCAGACAACTCATGTGTACTCTCACTTGGTATCCAGAAAAATACAACCACATATGGAGAAGTCTAAGTTCACCATTGACGGGGCTATTGAAGGCAAAACAAGGACAATAAGTTTAAGATCGTTATGCACTCGAGTATCACACAAAAAAAGTTAGCAACTTTTGGGGTGTTTTTTTGCAACTCCAGTGCATTCAACAAGCAACTCATGTGTGTTTTCCATCATTATATCTGGAGATTTCAATGATTTTCGCGGGCAACTCGTGCCAAAATTATAAACAACTTGTGTAGGTTTGTGGGTAACTGTCTCATCCGCCCCCCTATGAAACTTCTCATCTGTCCCCACTTATTCAACTAGTCAACACCTGTGACCTGACTAGCCAACACCCGCGCACTCAGCAGCGTTGACGGACAGACTCCCGCAGAAAAGGAAATAACAAGGCTCTCATACCATCCATCCCCACATAGTTTTGAAATTTGGCATCATGATAGACAACTTAGGTCCCACAAATACTTTTCGACATTCTCGGCAACTTAGGCCCCTTGATGGACAACTTCCATAATATTGATGGAAATATGCCCTAGAGGCAATAATAAAGTTGTTATTATTTTATATTTCCTTGTTCATGATAAAGGTTTATTATTCATGCTAGAATTGTATTGACCGGAAACTTAAATACATGTGTGAATACATAAACAAACACCGTGTCCCTAGTGAGCCTCTACTAGACTAGCTCGTTAATCAAAGATGGTTAAGGTTTCCTAACCATAGACATGAGTTGCCATTTGATAACGGGATCACATCATCAGGAGAATGATGTGATGGACAAGACCCATCTGTTAGCTTAGCATATGATTGTTCTGTTTATTGCTACTGCTTTCTTGAATGTCAAATACATGTTCCTCCGACCATGAGATCATGCAACTCCCGGATACCGAAGGAATACCTTGTGTGCTATCAAACGTCACAACGTAACTAGGTGATCATAAAGATGCTCTACAGGTATCTCCGAAGGTGTCTGTTGAGTTGGCATGGATCGAGACTGGGATTTGTCACTCCGTGTTTCGGAGAGGTATCTCTGGGCCCTCTCGGTAATGCACATCATAAGAAGCTTGCAAGCAAAGTGACTAAGGAGTTAGTTACGGGATGATGTATTACAGAACGAGTAAAGAGACTTGCCGGTAACGAGATTGAACTAGGTATGGAGATACCGACGATCGAATCCCGGGCAAGTAACATACCGACGGACAAAGGGAATTACGTATGTTGTCATTGCGGTTCGACCGATAAGATCTTCGTGGAATATGTAGGAACCAATATGGGCATCCAGGTTCCGCTATTGATTATTGACCGGAGAGGCATCTCGGTCATGTCTACATCATTCCCGAACCCGTAGGGTCCGCACGCTTAACGTTCATTGATGATATAGTGTTATATGAGTTATGTGAATTGGTAACCGAATGTTGTTCGGAGTCCCGGATGAGATCCCGGACGTCACGAGGAGTCTCGGAATGGTCGAGAGGTAAAGATTTATATATGGGAAGTCATATTTTGGGTTCCGGAAAAAGGTGCAGTTTTTTTGGTATTGTACCGGGAAGCTTCCAGAAGGTTCCGGAAGATTCCGGAGGGGTCCGGAAGTCCACAAGTGGGTCCACCACGTCCCAAGGGCTGGCATGGGCTAAGGGGAGGCGCCCTGGCCTTATTGGGCCAGGCGCACCAAGTCCTCAAAAGCCCACGCAGCTAGGGAAGAAAAAAAGGAGAGTCCTAGTAGGAATAGAATTGGACTTTGGAGTCCAAGTCCACGTGTGTACTATTCACGTGGTACTGTTCATATGGTACTATTCACGTGATACTGTTCACGTGGCACTATTCCTTCTACTCCAAGCCCCTACACATATATAAATAGAGGAGAGTGGACGCCCCAAAGAAGACACAACATTGTCTTAGCCATGTGCGGCGCCCCCCTCCACAGTTTCGTCCCTCGGTCATATTTTCGCAGTGCTTGGACGAAGCCCTGCGGAGATAGCATCACCATCACCGTCACCACGCCGTCGTGCTGCCGGAACTCATCCACTACCTCGCCATCTTGCTGGATCAAGAAGTCGAGGACGTCACCGAGCTGAACGTGTGCTGAACGCGGAGGTGCCGTACGTTCGGTACTCGGTCGGTTGGATCATGAAGTTGTTCGACGACATCAACCGCGTTGTTCTAATGCTTCCGCTTACGGTCTACGAGGGTACGTAGACACACTCCCCCTCTCGTAGCTATGCATCTCCATGGATAGATCTTGCATTTGCGTAGAAATTTTTTATTTTCCATGCAACGTTCCCCAACAGTGGCATCATGAGCCAGGTCTATGCGTGGATGATATGCACGAGTAGAACACAAAGAGTTGTGGGCGGTGATTGTCATACTGCTTACCACCAACGTCTTATTTTGATTCGGCGGTATTGTAAGATGAAGCGGCCCGGACCAACCTTACATGTCCACGTACATGAGACCGGTTCCACCGACAGACATGCAACTTGTTTTGCAGTTTTGCATAAAGGTGGCTGGCGGATAGTATTTGTCGTCCTCTATCCAACAAGCTTGAGTTTGCTCAATTCGGAGCTCATTTGCAGAAGTTATGGCAGTTCAGGGTTTATTGTTTGTCTGGGCAGTTTACCTGTCACCAAAGCGGTAGTACCGCTCGGGACCACGGTAGTACCGCTTGACACGGTACTACCGCCCCTACTACCGTTGCACTACCGTGATTTCTACTGGCATTCTTTTTCGTTTAGCGGTAGTAAAGCGGTAGTGGAGCGGTAGTACCGCTTGACACGGTACTACCGCCCCTACTACCGCTGCACTACCGTGTTTTCTTCTGGTGTTATTTTTCCCTAAGCGGTAGTGGGGCGGTAGTGGAGCGGTAGTACCGCTTGTTGCGGTACTGTCGTTCCAGTGCTACCCCACTTCCTCTGTTTCCTCTGTCCTGCGAAAGCTTAAGCGGTAGTACCGCTTAAGTTGAGCGGTAGTACCGCTTAGTGCGGCACTACCGCTCCAGTTCCTTGTTGATTGCCTGCTGTTTTTGAATTACTACCGCACGAGCGGTAGTACCGCTCGCAAGAGCGGTAGTACCGCTTGTGCGCGTCCTGCACGGGTAACGGTTGGATTTGGGGTGGCCCTATAAAAGGGGTCTTCTTCCCCAACGGTTTTCTTATCCTTTGAGCTCATTTCTCCCCCCATTGTTGACCTTCTTGAGCTTGCCTATCTCTCAATCCCTCCAATGATTCTTGCTCCTTCTTGAGGGAAAAGAGAGAGGAGATCTAGATCCACATTTCCACCAATCACTTTCTCCTCTAAGTGAGGGGAACCCCTTGGATCTAGTTCTTGGAGTTCTTCGTGTTCTTCTTCGTTCTTCCTCTCATTTTCCTCCATAGCTTTTGTTGCTTTGGTGGGATTTGAGAGAGGAGGACTTGGGCACTCCGTGTGCCCTTGCCATTGCATTAGTTGCATCGGTTTGAGTTCTCCACGGTGATACGTGGAAGTTAGTAGTTGAGAAGCTTATTACTCTTGGGTGTTTGAGCACCCTTGAGCTTGTTCCTCTTGGGTGCCTTGGCACCCTAGACGGCTTGGTGGTGCCTCGGAGCTCAATCATTGTGGTGTAAAGCTCCGGGCAAGCGTCGGGGTCTCCAATTAGGTTGTGGAGATCACCCCGAGCAATTTGACGGGTACCGGTGACCGCCCCCAAGGGTTGCCAAAGTGTACGGGTTCGGTGACCGCCCTCAAGGGTCCCATTTGTACGGGTTCGGTGACCGCCCTCAAGGGTCCCTTAGTGGAATCACGGCACCTTGCATTGTGCGAGGGCGTGAGGAGAATACGGTGGCCCTAGTGGCATTGTTGGGGAGCATTGTGCCTCCACACCGCTCTAACGGAGATTAGCATCCGCAAGGGTGTGAACTTCGGGATACATCGTCGTCTCCGCGTGCCTCGGTTATCTCTTACCCGAGCCCTTTACTTATGCACTTTACTTTGTGATAGCCATATTGTTTCTAGTTATATATCTTGCTATCACTTAGTTGTTTATCTTGCTTAGCATAAGTTGTTGGTGCACATAGGTGAGCCTAGTCGTTTTAGGTGTTGTGCTTGACAAATTAACCGCTAGGTTTATTCCGCATTTGTTCAAGCCTAAACCGTAATTATTTTAAAACACACAAAACATGAGGCACCTTTAGTGCTACCTATAAGGAACTTCATTGCACTATGTGTATCAATGATTTTTCTAATATTATCACAACTTGTCTACCATGGTTTCTTAGTTGCCTACCGTGGATGTTCAGTTGCCTATCATTGATGCTCAGTTGCCTACAATATTATGAAATTGGCCTACCATTGATGTCCAGTTACCTGCTATTGGTAATTAGTTATCTACCATTGCTGCTCATTGTCTAACTTTGCAAATTAGTTGTCTACAATATTATGAAGTTGCTTATCATTGTTTTTTAAGTTGCCTAAGAACACTATGAAGTTACATATCAATGATGCTCAGTTGACTGCCATTACTGTTTTAGTTGCCTATAATACATTGAAAAGTTGTCCATCAATGTTGCTAAGTTGCCTATATATGAAACTAAGTTGCTTACCACACCAAAAAAGTATTGTATGCAACTTAGAATAATGTTTGGCTACTCACTAGTCATTGCAGACAACTTAGAATAATGTTAGGCTACCTCGGAAAGTAGGTTTCCTATAGCACTATCAACATAGAGATGAAACTAGTTATGGTAGAATACTTGCTGGTTGTGGTATAAAACTTTGAGATTGTTATGCACTCAGATGGCACATAAAAAAGGTTAGCAACTTTTGGGATGTATTTATACAACTCTAGTGCACTCACCAGACAACTCATGTGTACTCTCACTTGGTATCCAGAAAAATACAACCACATATGGAGAAGTCTAAGTTCACCATTGACGGGGCTATTGAAGGCAAAACAAGGACAATAAGTTTAAGATCGTTATGCACTCGAGTATCACACAAAAAAAGTTAGCAACTTTTGGGGTGTTTTTTTGCAACTCCAGTGCATTCAACAAGCAACTCATGTGTGTTTTCCATCATTATATCTGGAGATTTCAATGATTTTCGCGGGCAACTCGTGCCAAAATTATAAACAACTTGTGTAGGTTTGTGGGTAACTGTCTCATCCGCCCCCCTATGAAACTTCTCATCTGTCCCCACTTATTCAACTAGTCAACACCTGTGACCTGACTAGCCAACACCCGCGCACTCAGCAGCGTTGACGGACAGACTCCCGCAGAAAAGGAAATAACAAGGCTCTCATACCATCCATCCCCACATAGTTTTGAAATTTGGCATCATGATAGACAACTTAGGTCCCACAAATACTTTTCGACATTCTCGGCAACTTAGGCCCCTTGATGGACAACTTCCATAATATTGATGGAAATATGCCCTAGAGGCAATAATAAAGTTGTTATTATTTTATATTTCCTTGTTCATGATAAAGGTTTATTATTCATGCTAGAATTGTATTGACCGGAAACTTAAATACATGTGTGAATACATAAACAAACACCGTGTCCCTAGTGAGCCTCTACTAGACTAGCTCGTTAATCAAAGATGGTTAAGGTTTCCTAACCATAGACATGAGTTGCCATTTGATAACGGGATCACATCATCAGGAGAATGATGTGATGGACAAGACCCATCTGTTAGCTTAGCATATGATTGTTCTGTTTATTGCTACTGCTTTCTTGAATGTCAAATACATGTTCCTCCGACCATGAGATCATGCAACTCCCGGATACCGAAGGAATACCTTGTGTGCTATCAAACGTCACAACGTAACTAGGTGATCATAAAGATGCTCTACAGGTATCTCCGAAGGTGTCTGTTGAGTTGGCATGGATCGAGACTGGGATTTGTCACTCCGTGTTTCGGAGAGGTATCTCTGGGCCCTCTCGGTAATGCACATCATAAGAAGCTTGCAAGCAAAGTGACTAAGGAGTTAGTTACGGGATGATGTATTACAGAACGAGTAAAGAGACTTGCCGGTAACGAGATTGAACTAGGTATGGAGATACCGACGATCGAATCCCGGGCAAGTAACATACCGACGGACAAAGGGAATTACGTATGTTGTCATTGCGGTTCGACCGATAAGATCTTCGTGGAATATGTAGGAACCAATATGGGCATCCAGGTTCCGCTATTGATTATTGACCGGAGAGGCATCTCGGTCATGTCTACATCATTCCCGAACCCGTAGGGTCCGCACGCTTAACGTTCATTGATGATATAGTGTTATATGAGTTATGTGAATTGGTAACCGAATGTTGTTCGGAGTCCCGGATGAGATCCCGGACGTCACGAGGAGTCTCGGAATGGTCGAGAGGTAAAGATTTATATATGGGAAGTCATATTTTGGGTTCCGGAAAAAGGTGCAGTTTTTTTGGTATTGTACCGGGAAGCTTCCAGAAGGTTCCGGAAGATTCCGGAGGGGTCCGGAAGTCCACAAGTGGGTCCACCACGTCCCAAGGGCTGGCATGGGCTAAGGGGAGGCGCCCTGGCCTTATTGGGCCAGGCGCACCAAGTCCTCAAAAGCCCACGCAGCTAGGGAAGAAAAAAAGGAGAGTCCTAGTAGGAATAGAATTGGACTTTGGAGTCCAAGTCCACGTGTGTACTATTCACGTGGTACTGTTCACATGGTACTATTCACGTGATACTGTTCACGTGGCACTATTCCTTCTACTCCAAGCCCCTACACATATATAAATAGAGGAGAGTGGACGCCCCAAAGAAGACACAACATTGTCTTAGCCATGTGCGGCGCCCCCCTCCACAGTTTCGTCCCTCGGTCATATTTTCGCAGTGCTTGGACGAAGCCCTGCGGAGATAGCATCACCATCACCGTCACCACGCCGTCGTGCTGCCGGAACTCATCCACTACCTCGCCATCTTGCTGGATCAAGAAGTCGAGGACGTCACCGAGCTGAACGTGTGCTGAACGCGGAGGTGCCGTACGTTCGGTACTCGGTCGGTTGGATCATGAAGTTGTTCGACGACATCAACCGCGTTGTTCTAATGCTTCCGCTTACGGTCTACGAGGGTACGTAGACACACTCCCCCTCTCGTAGCTATGCATCTCCATGGATAGATCTTGCATTTGCGTAGAAATTTTTTATTTTCCATGCAACGTTCCCCAACAGTGGCATCATGAGCCAGGTCTATGCGTGGATGATATGCACGAGTAGAACACAAAGAGTTGTGGGCGGTGATTGTCATACTGCTTACCACCAACGTCTTATTTTGATTCGGCGGTATTGTAAGATGAAGCGGCCCGGACCAACCTTACATGTCCACGTACATGAGACCGGTTCCACCGACAGACATGCAACTTGTTTTGCAGTTTTGCATAAAGGTGGCTGGCGGATAGTATTTGTCGTCCTCTATCCAACAAGCTTGAGTTTGCTCAATTCGGAGCTCATTTGCAGAAGTTATGGCAGTTCAGGGTTTATTGTTTGTCTGGGCAGTTTACCTGTCACCAAAGCGGTAGTACCGCTCGGGACCACGGTAGTACCGCTTGACACGGTACTACCGCCCCTACTACCGTTGCACTACCGTGATTTCTACTGGCATTCTTTTTCGTTTAGCGGTAGTAAAGCGGTAGTGGAGCGGTAGTACCGCTTGACACGGTACTACCGCCCCTACTACCGCTGCACTACCGTGTTTTCTTCTGGTGTTATTTTTCCCTAAGCGGTAGTGGGGCGGTAGTGGAGCGGTAGTACCGCTTGTTGCGGTACTGTCGTTCCAGTGCTACCCCACTTCCTCTGTTTCCTCTGTCCTGCGAAAGCTTAAGCGGTAGTACCGCTTAAGTTGAGCGGTAGTACCGCTTAGTGCGGCACTACCGCTCCAGTTCCTTGTTGATTGCCTGCTGTTTTTGAATTACTACCGCACGAGCGGTAGTACCGCTCGCAAGAGCGGTAGTACCGCTTGTGCGCGTCCTGCACGGGTAACGGTTGGATTTGGGGTGGCCCTATAAAAGGGGTCTTCTTCCCCAACGGTTTTCTTATCCTTTGAGCTCATTTCTCCCCCCATTGTTGACCTTCTTGAGCTTGCCTATCTCTCAATCCCTCCAATGATTCTTGCTCCTTCTTGAGGGAAAAGAGAGAGGAGATCTAGATCCACATTTCCACCAATCACTTTCTCCTCTAAGTGAGGGGAACCCCTTGGATCTAGTTCTTGGAGTTCTTCGTGTTCTTCTTCGTTCTTCCTCTCATTTTCCTCCATAGCTTTTGTTGCTTTGGTGGGATTTGAGAGAGGAGGACTTGGGCACTCCGTGTGCCCTTGCCATTGCATTAGTTGCATCGGTTTGAGTTCTCCACGGTGATACGTGGAAGTTAGTAGTTGAGAAGCTTATTACTCTTGGGTGTTTGAGCACCCTTGAGCTTGTTCCTCTTGGGTGCCTTGGCACCCTAGACGGCTTGGTGGTGCCTCGGAGCTCAATCATTGTGGTGTAAAGCTCCGGGCAAGCGTCGGGGTCTCCAATTAGGTTGTGGAGATCACCCCGAGCAATTTGACGGGTACCGGTGACCGCCCCCAAGGGTTGCCAAAGTGTACGGGTTCGGTGACCGCCCTCAAGGGTCCCATTTGTACGGGTTCGGTGACCGCCCTCAAGGGTCCCTTAGTGGAATCACGGCACCTTGCATTGTGCGAGGGCGTGAGGAGAATACGGTGGCCCTAGTGGCATTGTTGGGGAGCATTGTGCCTCCACACCGCTCTAACGGAGATTAGCATCCGCAAGGGTGTGAACTTCGGGATACATCGTCGTCTCCGCGTGCCTCGGTTATCTCTTACCCGAGCCCTTTACTTATGCACTTTACTTTGTGATAGCCATATTGTTTCTAGTTATATATCTTGCTATCACTTAGTTGTTTATCTTGCTTAGCATAAGTTGTTGGTGCACATAGGTGAGCCTAGTCGTTTTAGGTGTTGTGCTTGACAAATTAACCGCTAGGTTTATTCCGCATTTGTTCAAGCCTAAACCGTAATTATTTTAAAACACACAAAACATGAGGCACCTTTAGTGCTACCTATAAGGAACTTCATTGCACTATGTGTATCAATGATTTTTCTAATATTATCACAACTTGTCTACCATGGTTTCTTAGTTGCCTACCGTGGATGTTCAGTTGCCTATCATTGATGCTCAGTTGCCTACAATATTATGAAATTGGCCTACCATTGATGTCCAGTTACCTGCTATTGGTAATTAGTTATCTACCATTGCTGCTCATTGTCTAACTTTGCAAATTAGTTGTCTACAATATTATGAAGTTGCTTATCATTGTTTTTTAAGTTGCCTAAGAACACTATGAAGTTACATATCAATGATGCTCAGTTGACTGCCATTACTGTTTTAGTTGCCTATAATACATTGAAAAGTTGTCCATCAATGTTGCTAAGTTGCCTATATATGAAACTAAGTTGCTTACCACACCAAAAAAGTATTGTATGCAACTTAGAATAATGTTTGGCTACTCACTAGTCATTGCAGACAACTTAGAATAATGTTAGGCTACCTCGGAAAGTAGGTTTCCTATAGCACTATCAACATAGAGATGAAACTAGTTATGGTAGAATACTTGCTGGTTGTGGTATAAAACTTTGAGATTGTTATGCACTCAGATGGCACATAAAAAAGGTTAGCAACTTTTGGGATGTATTTATACAACTCTAGTGCACTCACCAGACAACTCATGTGTACTCTCACTTGGTATCCAGAAAAATACAACCACATATGGAGAAGTCTAAGTTCACCATTGACGGGGCTATTGAAGGCAAAACAAGGACAATAAGTTTAAGATCGTTATGCACTCGAGTATCACACAAAAAAAGTTAGCAACTTTTGGGGTGTTTTTTTGCAACTCCAGTGCATTCAACAAGCAACTCATGTGTGTTTTCCATCATTATATCTGGAGATTTCAATGATTTTCGCGGGCAACTCGTGCCAAAATTATAAACAACTTGTGTAGGTTTGTGGGTAACTGTCTCATCCGCCCCCCTATGAAACTTCTCATCTGTCCCCACTTATTCAACTAGTCAACACCTGTGACCTGACTAGCCAACACCCGCGCACTCAGCAGCGTTGACGGACAGACTCCCGCAGAAAAGGAAATAACAAGGCTCTCATACCATCCATCCCCACATAGTTTTGAAATTTGGCATCATGATAGACAACTTAGGTCCCACAAATACTTTTCGACATTCTCGGCAACTTAGGCCCCTTGATGGACAACTTCCATAATATTGATGGAAATATGCCCTAGAGGCAATAATAAAGTTGTTATTATTTTATATTTCCTTGTTCATGATAAAGGTTTATTATTCATGCTAGAATTGTATTGACCGGAAACTTAAATACATGTGTGAATACATAAACAAACACCGTGTCCCTAGTGAGCCTCTACTAGACTAGCTCGTTAATCAAAGATGGTTAAGGTTTCCTAACCATAGACATGAGTTGCCATTTGATAACGGGATCACATCATCAGGAGAATGATGTGATGGACAAGACCCATCTGTTAGCTTAGCATATGATTGTTCTGTTTATTGCTACTGCTTTCTTGAATGTCAAATACATGTTCCTCCGACCATGAGATCATGCAACTCCCGGATACCGAAGGAATACCTTGTGTGCTATCAAACGTCACAACGTAACTAGGTGATCATAAAGATGCTCTACAGGTATCTCCGAAGGTGTCTGTTGAGTTGGCATGGATCGAGACTGGGATTTGTCACTCCGTGTTTCGGAGAGGTATCTCTGGGCCCTCTCGGTAATGCACATCATAAGAAGCTTGCAAGCAAAGTGACTAAGGAGTTAGTTACGGGATGATGTATTACAGAACGAGTAAAGAGACTTGCCGGTAACGAGATTGAACTAGGTATGGAGATACCGACGATCGAATCCCGGGCAAGTAACATACCGACGGACAAAGGGAATTACGTATGTTGTCATTGCGGTTCGACCGATAAGATCTTCGTGGAATATGTAGGAACCAATATGGGCATCCAGGTTCCGCTATTGATTATTGACCGGAGAGGCATCTCGGTCATGTCTACATCATTCCCGAACCCGTAGGGTCCGCACGCTTAACGTTCATTGATGATATAGTGTTATATGAGTTATGTGAATTGGTAACCGAATGTTGTTCGGAGTCCCGGATGAGATCCCGGACGTCACGAGGAGTCTCGGAATGGTCGAGAGGTAAAGATTTATATATGGGAAGTCATATTTTGGGTTCCGGAAAAAGGTGCAGTTTTTTTGGTATTGTACCGGGAAGCTTCCAGAAGGTTCCGGAAGATTCCGGAGGGGTCCGGAAGTCCACAAGTGGGTCCACCACGTCCCAAGGGCTGGCATGGGCTAAGGGGAGGCGCCCTGGCCTTATTGGGCCAGGCGCACCAAGTCCTCAAAAGCCCACGCAGCTAGGGAAGAAAAAAAGGAGAGTCCTAGTAGGAATAGAATTGGACTTTGGAGTCCAAGTCCACGTGTGTACTATTCACGTGGTACTGTTCACATGGTACTATTCACGTGATACTGTTCACGTGGCACTATTCCTTCTACTCCAAGCCCCTACACATATATAAATAGAGGAGAGTGGACGCCCCAAAGAAGACACAACATTGTCTTAGCCATGTGCGGCGCCCCCCTCCACAGTTTCGTCCCTCGGTCATATTTTCGCAGTGCTTGGACGAAGCCCTGCGGAGATAGCATCACCATCACCGTCACCACGCCGTCGTGCTGCCGGAACTCATCCACTACCTCGCCATCTTGCTGGATCAAGAAGTCGAGGACGTCACCGAGCTGAACGTGTGCTGAACGCGGAGGTGCCGTACGTTCGGTACTCGGTCGGTTGGATCATGAAGTTGTTCGACGACATCAACCGCGTTGTTCTAATGCTTCCGCTTACGGTCTACGAGGGTACGTAGACACACTCCCCCTCTCGTAGCTATGCATCTCCATGGATAGATCTTGCATTTGCGTAGAAATTTTTTATTTTCCATGCAACGTTCCCCAACAGTGGCATCATGAGCCAGGTCTATGCGTGGATGATATGCACGAGTAGAACACAAAGAGTTGTGGGCGGTGATTGTCATACTGCTTACCACCAACGTCTTATTTTGATTCGGCGGTATTGTAAGATGAAGCGGCCCGGACCAACCTTACATGTCCACGTACATGAGACCGGTTCCACCGACAGACATGCAACTTGTTTTGCAGTTTTGCATAAAGGTGGCTGGCGGATAGTATTTGTCGTCCTCTATCCAACAAGCTTGAGTTTGCTCAATTCGGAGCTCATTTGCAGAAGTTATGGCAGTTCAGGGTTTATTGTTTGTCTGGGCAGTTTACCTGTCACCAAAGCGGTAGTACCGCTCGGGACCACGGTAGTACCGCTTGACACGGTACTACCGCCCCTACTACCGTTGCACTACCGTGATTTCTACTGGCATTCTTTTTCGTTTAGCGGTAGTAAAGCGGTAGTGGAGCGGTAGTACCGCTTGACACGGTACTACCGCCCCTACTACCGCTGCACTACCGTGTTTTCTTCTGGTGTTATTTTTCCCTAAGCGGTAGTGGGGCGGTAGTGGAGCGGTAGTACCGCTTGTTGCGGTACTGTCGTTCCAGTGCTACCCCACTTCCTCTGTTTCCTCTGTCCTGCGAAAGCTTAAGCGGTAGTACCGCTTAAGTTGAGCGGTAGTACCGCTTAGTGCGGCACTACCGCTCCAGTTCCTTGTTGATTGCCTGCTGTTTTTGAATTACTACCGCACGAGCGGTAGTACCGCTCGCAAGAGCGGTAGTACCGCTTGTGCGCGTCCTGCACGGGTAACGGTTGGATTTGGGGTGGCCCTATAAAAGGGGTCTTCTTCCCCAACGGTTTTCTTATCCTTTGAGCTCATTTCTCCCCCCATTGTTGACCTTCTTGAGCTTGCCTATCTCTCAATCCCTCCAATGATTCTTGCTCCTTCTTGAGGGAAAAGAGAGAGGAGATCTAGATCCACATTTCCACCAATCACTTTCTCCTCTAAGTGAGGGGAACCCCTTGGATCTAGTTCTTGGAGTTCTTCGTGTTCTTCTTCGTTCTTCCTCTCATTTTCCTCCATAGCTTTTGTTGCTTTGGTGGGATTTGAGAGAGGAGGACTTGGGCACTCCGTGTGCCCTTGCCATTGCATTAGTTGCATCGGTTTGAGTTCTCCACGGTGATACGTGGAAGTTAGTAGTTGAGAAGCTTATTACTCTTGGGTGTTTGAGCACCCTTGAGCTTGTTCCACTTGGGTGCCTTGGCACCCTAGACGGCTTGGTGGTGCCTCGGAGCTCAATCATTGTGGTGTAAAGCTCCGGGCAAGCGTCGGGGTCTCCAATTAGGTTGTGGAGATCACCCCGAGCAATTTGACGGGTACCGGTGACCGCCCCCAAGGGTTGCCAAAGTGTACGGGTTCGGTGACCGCCCTCAAGGGTCCCATTTGTACGGGTTCGGTGACCGCCCTCAAGGGTCCCTTAGTGGAATCACGGCACCTTGCATTGTGCGAGGGCGTGAGGAGAATACGGTGGCCCTAGTGGCATTGTTGGGGAGCATTGTGCCTCCACACCGCTCTAACGGAGATTAGCATCCGCAAGGGTGTGAACTTCGGGATACATCGTCGTCTCCGCGTGCCTCGGTTATCTCTTACCCGAGCCCTTTACTTATGCACTTTACTTTGTGATAGCCATATTGTTTCTAGTTATATATCTTGCTATCACTTAGTTGTTTATCTTGCTTAGCATAAGTTGTTGGTGCACATAGGTGAGCCTAGTCGTTTTAGGTGTTGTGCTTGACAAATTAACCGCTAGGTTTATTCCGCATTTGTTCAAGCCTAAACCGTAATTATTTTAAAGCGCCTATTCACCCCCCCCCTCTAGGCGACATCCACGATCTTTCACATGTCAACAATATAACAGAATCATAATAGTATTGATAACCATGGCATGAGATCAAATCATAGTATCAACATGATATTATCAATAAAAGTATTATTGCTGACATGTCAAAAGATAGCATGAAGTCAGGTCATGGCGTGACGTAGTAAGTAATACGAACATCTTGCACTGATTGTATAAGTGCTGACTAAAACATGATTTGAATGTACTGCAACTACACACACATGGTTCAAGCAAAGTCAACATGCAATTCTGGGCCTCATGATAAGAGGTTGGCTTGCCTTGGGGTGGACGAATGCACCAGAGGGAAATGCAACGATCCTTTGGACACGAGACGTCGAAACCGGTGTTTCGGGAGAGGCCTAGAATAGAGAAAGGGCAAAGGTGGAATTTTTAACATGTGACGACACTATGAAAATGGTACCATCGGAACTGGCTCGACAAACGGAGAACGTGGGCTTTGGAATTACCTTAATCGGAGTTACGATTGCAAAATGCAAATATACGGCCGTTTGTTCGTTAGAGAGAAAACCAAACAGAAACCGGTCCGTTTCTGTCCTTAACGGACGAACGTCCACAATCTAACCGTTTTGGCCGGCGTGCTGAGGCTGAAAGCGTGTTTTCAAGAATACGCCTTCGCGTAGCGAACACGTATTCTGGTCCGAAACCGTGGCCAGATAGGTTTAGCTTAGCGGAAAGCGTACTACTGAGAAGTACGTTTCCACTTAAACTGGCGCATGGACCCGGTCGGCCCAAGCAAAACTGGGTACTGTGGGCCTAGGGACTTCGGCCTTGACGATGGGCCCGTGACTTGGCTCTGTCCGGAGGAGAATTCCTGAGGACCCCAAATTCCCCGGTAGACTACAACACGCGCCATCAGGGAATAGTCCGAGGTCTGACCAAACCCGATGGGCCCCGGAAGCGCCTTCCGGAGTCTCCCGGGAAGCTTCTCGGACGGGCTTATGGTCTCGGGAAGGAGGCGAGAATCCTGCTGGCAGGCTTTCTGATGGCGTACCATACCTCGTCTACTGCTGCCTACATCAGCAGGAGGATGGGAGACGGATGTCCGGTCGATGTGCATGGGCTCCGACAAGATCACCATCAAGGATGATCTCATCCACAGTGGCTATAGGGCGGTTCACCTGCCCCGCGCGTCGCTATAGGGAAGCGTCCGGTGGGCGACTGTGGAGTACAGGGCAACGAGCACCCATTTATCCAACGAACAAACCACGGTGCCAAGGGTGACCATGTCGGTTCAGGCAGGCGTGCCATGACCGACCGTGTCACCCTCGGCACGGACAACCTGGGCGGCCGTCCTTGTTTATGCCCAGTCTATGAAAGCCTCCACGAGGGGGCAATGAACAGGCAGCAGTATAAATAGGGTAGGCTGGCCTCCTGATAGAGGGGACTTCCTTTCGAACAATTGTAAACACACACTCATATATCAACAAAGAGCACGAGTAGGGTGTTACACCGTCACGGTGGCCTGAACCTGGGTAAACTCCGGTGTTCTCTTCCCCTCTCCTTCATCTCCGGCGACGATGATCTAGGTGGGAAGACGTGTTCAGTCCTTGGCCGAACTCGCAAAGGGTTGTTGCACACAACCCAACGTCTCGTTCCTAGACACCGACATTTGGTGCGCCAGGTAGGGAACTGAGGCATCTTCATGTTCCTTGGGTCCCGAAAACTCTCCGGCGTCGATCCCGGCGCCGATCTCTCATTCTCCCCAGTAATGCAGTAATGGGTGAAGAAGGCACTGGGTGGGCTGCCCCGTGCCACGGTGTATCATTACGTACACCGCCCCGGGCAGGGCTCCACCCAGCCACGTCGTATCCAGGCACTGCCTCCCTGGGCGGTTCACCGGCGTCGAGGCCGCGCCGCGAGGGGTGCTTTCCCTCCGGCGAGCCACGAAGCAGCAAGACCCACGTACATCTCCCTTCGCTACCTCCGACAGGGCCCAGCCGAACAGCTCAGGGACTACATCCGACGTTTCCGTCAGGTGCACGAGAGGACTCGCGGTATCCTCGAGGAGGCCATCGTCGCGGCGTTCTCCCGGAACGTCCGTAGTGTCGGAGTACGCGATGCGATGGCCGCCCACTGGGTGCACACCGTCGACGGCCTCTACCACGCCGCGTACAGCTGTGCCCGCTCCCTCGAGGCCGGTGTCATCCCGGGCGCCGATAGCTTCTACCGCTTCGGGCCCATTCTCCCCGGGCAGCCTCTGGGCACCCGCATCACCCGGCCTGCTGGGATCACCCCCCCCCCCCCCCGGTGGACTCCACCGCCTCCGGTGAGACGGCTCCTGCGTCAGCACCTCCCGCTAGCCCGGGCGGCCTCGAGCCGCGCCACACGCCGGGAAGCTCCATCGTCCTGAAGAATCACCATCGGCGAAAGTGCCTCTCGCGCCATCACCATCGACACGGTCATCCCCTCCGCTTAGGCTCGGGGGCTAGCCTGACTGCTCGCGGCCAAAAGGCAGGCCCGTCGCGCTGACGAGGGCGCGTCCCCGAAAGACCACACGCCCCCGGCGAGCGGCGGCCCTACGGTGTGATGGGTTCAGACCATCCTCGTATTTTATGTCTAAAAAGCTAAGTACTCTACTGGCCATGTACCCGGGATCTCCCCCGTCAAAAGGAGCGTCATGGCATTCCCGCGCTACGTACCTTTCATAGTCTTGTTTCTTTCCTCGTGTTCGTGTTCCCAGCTCGATTAAATACACGCGCGGACCCTTGACTGCTCACTTGACCAGGAAGAACACGTTCTCGGGACGCACCCCGTACGAAACTCCTTCCCCGAGTGCCAGCACGTCGTCTCTCTCTGTGTGTATTCCTCAGGACGGGAAGAGGAGCACGAACCCCTGACGAGCGCACCCGTCAGGGCGTTTTTCTTCCCGGAGTTCCTTCAACGTATATCAGCCCCGACCGTGAAACGGGGGCTTCCCGGGAAGTGTCATTTCGTGACGAGCTTTGCTACTCCTACGCGCAGATTTCACGGATGGTGAGTTACGGACTGAGGTGGGATTAAAGGATTGGGAAATGAAGAGGGACGGCCCCACCATGCAAATCAGGGGGGGAAGAGATTGGTTAGAAGAGGTCGTCCGTAGGCAGCAGCCCGTAACGGGTCCGTAAGTTTAGAATTTTCGTTTCGTGACCCACTCCCGGCAATGTTCTGTCATCCCGAAAAGCAAAACATACACACTGCGTTCCGGACCCGATCCAACGTATTTGCATCACATTGTTCTTGTGATCGGAGATAGTCGCCCCGGCTACGTGGGATCCCCTGAGCATACAAATGGATTCAGAAAGAATGACATTCACGCACACATAGTTGAGGCTAATCAGGATTCCTGTTAACAATCCTTGACCTATTACAAACTAAGATACGCGTACTTAACGACATTTTTCGTACTCCTGTACAGCTAGCAAGAGAGTAAACTAAGGCAAAAGAAGCTCCGTCGCCAGTGGCGACAGCAACGGCCACGTCGGGCTCGGCGTCAAGTCCGCCAAGGTGGCGGTTTTGCCCGACCGCGGCGCCATCATCCTCGCCAAGGTGCGCGTGCCCCCGGGAAAACGCGCGCCGCCTCCAACGGCGCTCAGAGGCCAATGTAGTCTCCGTTCTTCTCCAACCACACCACCGCGGAGACGTGGCTCGCCATGGCCCTCAGCGACCTCGCGCGATCCTCCGGCGTCAGCTCCTCCATGATGGTGCCCACTAGGAAGTAGGGATCGCGGTGGTGGAGAGAGGAGAGAATGCGCGACGCCACCGCCACGGCCGCCCATGCTTTCTCCTTCTCCAGGTTCTCCCCCACCTCCTCACGGAGGTGGGTGAGCTCGTCGGCCAGGTGGCAGAAGAAGCCGACGAGGTCCGCCAGCTGATGCTCGTTGAAGTCGGCGCGGTGATGATACGGGTTGAGCCCGAGAGCGGGCATCACCCGGCTCGCCTGACGACAGACCCCGCTCGCCAACCCCAGATCCTCAAAAAAAAAAATCCTCAAAAACAAAATAATCAAGCAATACTCCAAGTCACAGAGTGTTTGGATGCAAAGTATACGTAAAACTACAGTATTCGAAAACTATATTTTTAAACCTCTAGTTGTACAATACCACAGTTTGTGAAAATCATAATATTCTACAGTATTTGCAAAACCATGAGACGTTTGGCACATACATTATTTACCACAGTATTTCAGTTAGAAATACTATTTCTTCTTCTGAGAAAGAACGTAAAACTTTCACACTATATAGTGTGAAGTACGGAGGTGCACTAATATATGTATATGTATTTTATATAACAGCTAGATTTGGGTGTCACAATGACAAGCACACGCGCGAGCCACTAATAACAGCTATATGTATTTTATACGGAGGGGCACACTCACGTGAGCCTGCGCTGCCAGACACTGATACACAGCAAAATATGTGTACATATACATTTATACACTAATAAGCACGATGTAGATCAGACAAAATAGACGAGGAGGGTGAGAGTATAAAAAAGGACGTGGCTAGCGGGCGCCCGAGCGTCCGTTGGTGGGATCGAGCGTTCTTCCAAATATGGAATGATTAGCCAACACGTCCTACGTGATCCATCAAAAAAGGAATCTTGTCCACACGTGCAATTATTTGGAGGCTCAAAAAGTTTAAAAAACTGTAACATTTGATTTAAGCGTCGAAATCCAGTTTCGCTTTCACAGCTGGGTTTCTTGCGACGAGTTCTTGAAAACTAGATCTCATATTGATAGGTTTCGTTGAACTTTTTTTCGAGGCAACTTTGGTTACGATGGAGGCAACTTTAGTGCTATAGGAAAGCAACTTCATTTTTTTGCCTAGTGTGGCTGTCTATTAGGTTGGTTTGTATAAAAATGAGAAAAACACACAAAACATGAGGCACCTTTAGTGCTACCTATAAGGAACTTCATTGCACTATGTGTATCAATGATTTTTCTAATATTATCACAACTTGTCTACCATGGTTTCTTAGTTGCCTACCGTGGATGTTCAGTTGCCTATCATTGATGCTCAGTTGCCTACAATATTATGAAATTGGCCTACCATTGATGTCCAGTTACCTGCTATTGGTAATTAGTTATCTACCATTGCTGCTCATTGTCTAACTTTGCAAATTAGTTGTCTACAATATTATGAAGTTGCTTATCATTGTTTTTTAAGTTGCCTAAGAACACTATGAAGTTACATATCAATGATGCTCAGTTGACTGCCATTACTGTTTTAGTTGCCTATAATACATTGAAAAGTTGTCCATCAATGTTGCTAAGTTGCCTATATATGAAACTAAGTTGCTTACCACACCAAAAAAGTATTGTATGCAACTTAGAATAATGTTTGGCTACTCACTAGTCATTGCAGACAACTTAGAATAATGTTAGGCTACCTCGGAAAGTAGGTTTCCTATAGCACTATCAACATAGAGATGAAACTAGTTATGGTAGAATACTTGCTGGTTGTGGTATAAAACTTTGAGATTGTTATGCACTCAGATGGCACATAAAAAAGGTTAGCAACTTTTGGGATGTATTTATACAACTCTAGTGCACTCACCAGACAACTCATGTGTACTCTCACTTGGTATCCAGAAAAATACAACCACATATGGAGAAGTCTAAGTTCACCATTGACGGGGCTATTGAAGGCAAAACAAGGACAATAAGTTTAAGATCGTTATGCACTCGAGTATCACACAAAAAAAGTTAGCAACTTTTGGGGTGTTTTTTTGCAACTCCAGTGCATTCAACAAGCAACTCATGTGTGTTTTCCATCATTATATCTGGAGATTTCAATGATTTTCGCGGGCAACTCGTGCCAAAATTATAAACAACTTGTGTAGGTTTGTGGGTAACTGTCTCATCCGCCCCCCTATGAAACTTCTCATCTGTCCCCACTTATTCAACTAGTCAACACCTGTGACCTGACTAGCCAACACCCGCGCACTCAGCAGCGTTGACGGACAGACTCCCGCAGAAAAGGAAATAACAAGGCTCTCATACCATCCATCCCCACATAGTTTTGAAATTTGGCATCATGATAGACAACTTAGGTCCCACAAATACTTTTCGACATTCTCGGCAACTTAGGCCCCTTGATGGACAACTTCCATAATATTGATGGAAATATGCCCTAGAGGCAATAATAAAGTTGTTATTATTTTATATTTCCTTGTTCATGATAAAGGTTTATTATTCATGCTAGAATTGTATTGACCGGAAACTTAAATACATGTGTGAATACATAAACAAACACCGTGTCCCTAGTGAGCCTCTACTAGACTAGCTCGTTAATCAAAGATGGTTAAGGTTTCCTAACCATAGACATGAGTTGCCATTTGATAACGGGATCACATCATCAGGAGAATGATGTGATGGACAAGACCCATCTGTTAGCTTAGCATATGATTGTTCTGTTTATTGCTACTGCTTTCTTGAATGTCAAATACATGTTCCTCCGACCATGAGATCATGCAACTCCCGGATACCGAAGGAATACCTTGTGTGCTATCAAACGTCACAACGTAACTAGGTGATCATAAAGATGCTCTACAGGTATCTCCGAAGGTGTCTGTTGAGTTGGCATGGATCGAGACTGGGATTTGTCACTCCGTGTTTCGGAGAGGTATCTCTGGGCCCTCTCGGTAATGCACATCATAAGAAGCTTGCAAGCAAAGTGACTAAGGAGTTAGTTACGGGATGATGTATTACAGAACGAGTAAAGAGACTTGCCGGTAACGAGATTGAACTAGGTATGGAGATACCGACGATCGAATCCCGGGCAAGTAACATACCGACGGACAAAGGGAATTACGTATGTTGTCATTGCGGTTCGACCGATAAGATCTTCGTGGAATATGTAGGAACCAATATGGGCATCCAGGTTCCGCTATTGATTATTGACCGGAGAGGCATCTCGGTCATGTCTACATCATTCCCGAACCCGTAGGGTCCGCACGCTTAACGTTCATTGATGATATAGTGTTATATGAGTTATGTGAATTGGTAACCGAATGTTGTTCGGAGTCCCGGATGAGATCCCGGACATCACGAGGAGTCTCGGAATGGTCGAGAGGTAAAGATTTATATATGGGAAGTCATATTTTGGGTTCCGGAAAAAGGTGCAGTTTTTTTGGTATTGTACCGGGAAGCTTCCAGAAGGTTCCGGAAGATTCCGGAGGGGTCCGGAAGTCCACAAGTGGGTCCACCACGTCCCAAGGGCTGGCATGGGCTAAGGGGAGGCGCCCTGGCCTTATTGGGCCAGGCGCACCAAGTCCTCAAAAGCCCACGCAGCTAGGGAAGAAAAAAAGGAGAGTCCTAGTAGGAATAGAATTGGACTTTGGAGTCCAAGTCCACGTGTGTACTATTCACGTGGTACTGTTCACATGGTACTATTCACGTGATACTGTTCACGTGGCACTATTCCTTCTACTCCAAGCCCCTACACATATATAAATAGAGGAGAGTGGACGCCCCAAAGAAGACACAACATTGTCTTAGCCATGTGCGGCGCCCCCCTCCACAGTTTCGTCCCTCGGTCATATTTTCGCAGTGCTTGGACGAAGCCCTGCGGAGATAGCATCACCATCACCGTCACCACGCCGTCGTGCTGCCGGAACTCATCCACTACCTCGCCATCTTGCTGGATCAAGAAGTCGAGGACGTCACCGAGCTGAACGTGTGCTGAACGCGGAGGTGCCGTACGTTCGGTACTCGGTCGGTTGGATCATGAAGTTGTTCGACGACATCAACCGCGTTGTTCTAATGCTTCCGCTTACGGTCTACGAGGGTACGTAGACACACTCCCCCTCTCGTAGCTATGCATCTCCATGGATAGATCTTGCATTTGCGTAGAAATTTTTTATTTTCCATGCAACGTTCCCCAACAGTGGCATCATGAGCCAGGTCTATGCGTGGATGATATGCACGAGTAGAACACAAAGAGTTGTGGGCGGTGATTGTCATACTGCTTACCACCAACGTCTTATTTTGATTCGGCGGTATTGTAAGATGAAGCGGCCCGGACCAACCTTACATGTCCACGTACATGAGACCGGTTCCACCGACAGACATGCAACTTGTTTTGCAGTTTTGCATAAAGGTGGCTGGCGGGTGTCTGTTTCTCCTACTTTAGTTGAATCAAATTTGACTGCGGCCGGTCCTTGTTGAAGGTTAAAACAGCAAACTTGATAAATCACCGTTGTGGTTTTGTGCCGTAGGTAAGAACGGTTCTTGCTAGAAGCCCGTAGCAGCCACGTAAAACTTGCAACAACAAAGTAGAGGACGTCTAACTTGTTTTTGCAAGGTATGTTGTGATGTGATATGGTCAAGACATGATGTGATATACGTTATTGTATGAGATGATCATGTTTTGTAATTTATCGGCAACCGGCAGGAGCCTTATGGTTGTCTCTTTATTGTATGAAATGCAAGCGCCATGTAATTGCTTTACTTTATCGCTATACGTTAGCAATAGTTGTAGAAGCAATAGTTGGCGAGACGACCACGACGCAACGATGGAGATCAAGGTGTCGAGCCGTTGACGATGGAGATCATGACGATGCTTTGGAGATGGAGATCAAAAGCACAAGATGATGGCCATATCATGTCACATATTTTGATTGCATGTGATGTTTATCCTTTATGCATCTTATTTTGCTTAGAACGACGGTAGCATTATAAGATGATCCCTTCACTAAATTTCAAGATAAAAGTGTTCTTCCTGAGTATGCACCGTTGCTAAAGTTTGTCGTTTCGAAGCACCTCGTGATGATCGGGTGTGATAGATTCTACGTTCACATACAACGGGTGTAAGCCAGTTTTACACAAGCAGAATACTTGGGTTAAACTTGACGAGCCTAGCATGTACAGACATGGTCTCGGAACACTGGCGACCGAAAGGTCAAACATGAGTCATATAGTAGATATGATCAACATGGAGATGTTCACCATTGATGACTATCCCATCTCACGTGATGATCGGACATGGGCTAGTTGATTTGGATCATGTATCACTTAGTTAACTTGAGGGATGTTAATTTAAGTGGGAGTTCATTAGTAATTTGATTAATTGAACTTAATTTATCATGAACTTAGTCCTGATAGTCTTTGCAAATTATGTTGTAGATCAATAGCTCGCGTTGTAGCTCCCCTGTTTTTTATACGTTCCTAGAGAAAGCTTAGTTGAAAGATGATGGTAGCAATTACACGGACTGGGTCCGTAACTTGAGGATTATCCTCATTGCTGCACAGAAGGATTATGTCCTTGATGCACCGCTAGGTGATGGACCTGCTGCAGGAGCTGCTGCAGACGTTGTGAACGCCTGGCAGGCTCGATCTAATGACTACTCGATAGTTCAGTGTGCCATGCTCTACGGCTTAGAACTGGGACTACAAAAGCGTTTTGAACGCCATGGAGCATATGAGATGTTCCAGGAGCTAAAATTGATATTTCAAGCTAATGCCCGGGTTGAGAGATATGAAGTCTCCAACAAGTTCTTCAGCTATAAGATGGAGGAGAACAGTTCTGTCAGTGAACACATACTCAGAATGTCTGGATACCACAACCACTTGACTCAGCTGGGAATTGATCTTCCAGTTGAGAGTGTTATTGACAGAGTTCTTCAGTCACTGCCACCAAGCTATAAAGGCTTCGTGATGAACTATAATATGCAAGGGATGGAGAAGACAATTCCCGAGCTCTTCGCGATGCTGAAATCGGCGGAGGTAGAAATCAAGAAGGAGCATCAAGTGTTGATGGTTAACAAGACCACTAGTTTCAAGAAAAAGGGCAAGGGAAAGAAGGGGAACTTCAAGAATAACGGCAAGCAAGCTGCCGCTCCCACGAAGAAACCCAAAGTTGGACCCAAGCCTGAAACTGAGTGCTTCTACTGCAAAGGAATTGGTCACTAGAAGCAGAACTGCCCCAAGTATTTGGCGGATAAGAAGGATGGCAAAGTGAACAAAGGTATATTTGATATACATGTTATTGATATGTACCTCACTAGTGCTCGTAGCAGCGTCTGGGTATTTGATACCGATTCAGTTGCTAATATTAGTAACTTGAAGCAGGAGCTGCAGAGTAACGGAGACTAGCTGAGGGCGAGGTGACGATATGTGTTGGAAGTGTCTCCAAGATTGATATGATCAATATCGACACGCTCGTAATACCTTCGGGATTAGTATTAAACCTAAATAATGGTTATTTGGTGCTTGCGTTGAGCATAAAACATTATATCTGGATATTGTTTATTGCAAGACGGTTATTCATTTAAGTCAGAGAATAATGGTTATTTTGTTTATATGAATAATATCCCTCGTGATCATGCACCCTTGTGAATAGTTTATTCTTGTTGAATCTCGATCGTAGTGATACACATATTCATAATATTGATGCCAAAAGATGCAAAGTTGATAATGATAGTGCAACATACTTGTGGCACTGCCGTTTAGGTCATATTGGTGTAAAGCGCATGAAGAAACTCCATGCTGATGGACTTTTGGAATCTCTTGATTATGAATCATTTGATACTTGCGAACCATGCCTCATGGGCAAGATGACTAAAACTCCGTTCTCCGGAACAATGGAGCGAGCTACTGATTTGTTGGAAATAATACATACCGATGTATGCGGTCCGATGAATGTTGAAGCACGCGGCGGGTATCGTTATTTTCTAACCTTCACAGATGATTTGAGTAGGTATGGGTATATCTACTTGATGAAACACAAGTCTGAAACATTTGAAAAGTTCAAAGAATTTCAGAGTGAAGTAGAGAATCATCGTAACAAGAAAATAAAGTTTCTACGATCCGATCGCGGAGGCGAATATTTGAGTTACGAGTTTGGCCTTCATTTAAGAAAATGTGGAATTGTTTCACAACTCACGCCACCTGGAACACCACAGCGTAATGGTGTGTCGGAACATCGTAACCGTACTTTATTGGATATGGTGCGTTCTATGATGTCTCTTACAGATTTGCCACTATCGTTTTGGGGTTATGCATTAGAGACAGCTGCATTCACGTTAAATAGGGCACCGTCTAAATCCGTTGAGACGACACCGTATGAACTGTGGTTTGGCAAGAAACCTAAGCTGTCGTTTTTTAAAAGTTTGGAGATGCGATGCTTATGTGAAAAAGCTTCAACCTGATAAGCTCGAACCCAAAGCGGAGAAGTGCGTCTTCATAGGATACCCTAAAGAAACAATTGGGTACACCTTCTACCACAGATCCGAAGGCAAGGTCTTTGTTGCCAAGAATGGGTCCTTTCTAGAGAAGGAGTTTCTCTCAAAAGAAGTGAGTGGGAGGAAAGTAGAACTTGATGAGGTAATTATACCTTCTCTCGAATTGGAAAGTAGCTCATCAGAGAAAACCGTTCCCGTGATGCCTACACCAATAAGAGAGGAAGATAATGGTGAAGATCATGAAACTTCAGATCAAGTTAATACTGAACCTCGTAGGTCGACCAGAGTACGTTCCGCACCAGAGTGGTACGGTAATCCTGTTCTGGAAGTCATGTTGTTAGACAACGGCGAACCTACGAACTATGAAGAAGCTATGATGAGCCCAGATTCCGACAAATGGCTTGAGGCCATGAAATCTAAGATAGGATCCATGGATGAGAACAAAGTATGGACTTTGGTGGACTTGCCCGATGATCGGCAAGCCATTGAGAATAAATGGATTTTTAAGAGGAAGACAAACGCTGATGGTAATATCACTGTCTACAAAGCTCGACTTGTCGCGAAAGGTTTTCGACAAGTTCAAGGGGTTGACTACGATGAGACTTTCTCACCCGTAGCGATGCTTAAGTCTGTCTGAAGCATGTTAGCAATTGCCGAATTTTATGATCTGGCAAATGGATGTCAAAACTGCATTCCTTAATGGTTTTCTCAAAGAAGAGTTGTATATGATGCAACCAGAAGGTTTTGTCGATCCTAAGGGTGCTAACAAAGTGTGCAAGCTCCAGCGATCCATCTATGGACTGGTGCAAGCATCTCGGAGTTGGAATATACGCTTTGATGAGGTGATCAAAGCATATGGTTTTGTACAGACTTACGGTGAAGCCTGTATTAACAAGAAAGTGAGTGGGAGCTCTGTAGCATTTCTAATATTATATGTGGATGACATATTGTTGATTGGAAATGATATAGAATTTCTGGATGGCATAAAAGGATACTTGAATGAAAGACCTCGGTGAAGCTGCTTATATATTGGGCATCAAGATCTATAGAGATAGATCAAGACGCTTGATAAGACTTTCAATGAGTACATACCTTGACAAGATTTTGAAGGAGTTCAAAATGGATCAGTCAAAGAAGGAGTTCTTGCCTGTATTGTAAGGTGTAAAGTTGAGTAAGACTCAAAGCTCGACCACGGCAGAAGATAGAGAGAGAATGAAAGTCATTCCATATGCCTCAGCCATAGGTTCTATAATGTATGCCATGCTGTGTACCACACCTAATGTGTGCCTTGCCACGTGTCTGGCAAAGGGGGTACAAGAGTGATCCAGGAGTGGATCACTGGACAGCGGTCAAAATTATCCTTAGTAACTAAAGGACTAAGGAAATGTTTCTCGATTATGGAGGTGATAAAGAGTTCGTCGTAAAGGGTTACGTCGATGCAAGCTTTGACACCAATCTGGATATCTCTGAGTAGCAAACCGGATACGTATAATGAAGCAGTCATTTCGAATAGCTCCAAGTAAAGCGTGATAGCAGCATCTACAGTATGACATAAGGATTTGCAAAGTACACATGGGTCTGAATATTGCAGACCCATTGACTAAAATTCTCTCTCACGAGCAAAACATGATCACACCTTAGAACTCTTTGAGTGTTAATCACATGGTGATGTGAACTAGATTATTGACTCTAGTGAACTCTTGGGTGTTAATCACATGGCGATGTGAACTAGATTATTGACTCTAGTGCAAGTGGGAGACTGATGGAAATATGCCCCAGAGGCAATAATAAAGTTGTTATTATTTTATATTTCCTTGTTCATGATAAAGGTTTATTATTCATGCTAGAATTGTATTGACCGGAAACTTAAATACATGTGTGAATACATAAACAAATACCGTGTCCCTAGTGAGCCTCTACTAGACTAGCTCGTTGATCAAAGATGGTTAAGGTTTCCTAACCATAGACATGAGTTGTCATTTGATAACGGGATCACATCATTAGGAGAATGATGTGATGGACAAGACCCATCTGTTAGCTTAGCATATGATCGTTCTGTTTATTGCTACTGCTTTCTTGAATGTCAAATACATGTTCCTCCGACCATGAGATCATGCAACTCCCGGATACCGGAGGAATACCTTGTGTGCTATCAAACGTCACAACGTAACTGGGTGATCATAAAGATGCTCTACAGGTATCTCCGAAGGTGTCTGTTGAGTTGGCATGGATCGAGACTGGGATTTGTCACTCCGTGTTTCGGAGAGGTATCTCTGGGCCCTCTCGGTAATGCACATCATAAGAAGCTTGCAAGCAAAGTGACTAAGGAGTTAGTTACGGGATGATGTATTACGGAACGAGTAAAGAGACTTGCCAGTAACGAGATTGAACTAGGTATGGAGATACCGATGATCGAATCTCGGGCAAGTAACATACCGATGGACAAAGGGAATTACGTATGTTGTCATTGCAGTTCGACCGATAAGATCTTCGTGAAATATGTAGGAACCAATATGGGCATCCAGGTTCCGCTATTGATTATTGACAGGAGAGGCGTCTCGGTCATGTCTACATCATTCCCGAACCCGTAGGGTCCGCACGCTTAACGTTCGTTGACGATATGGTGTTATATGAGTTATGTGAATTGGTAACCGAATGTTGTTCGGAGTCCCGGATGAGATCCCGGACGTCACGAGGAGTCTCGGAATGGTCGAGAGGTAAAGATTTATATATGGGAAGTCATATTTTGGGTTCCGGAAAAAGGTGCAGTTTTTTCGGTATTGTACCGGGAAGGTTCCGGAGGATTCCGGAGGGGTCCGGAAGTGCACAAGTGGGTCCACCACGTCCCAAGGGCTGGCATGGGCTAAGGGTAGGCGCCCTGGCCTTATTGGGGCAGGCGCACCAAGTCCTCAAAAGCCCACGCAGCTAGGGAAGAAAAAAAGGAGAGTCCTAGTAGGAATAGGATTGGACTTTGGAGTCCAAGTCCACGTGTGTACTATTCACGTGGTACTGTTCACGTGGTACTGTTCACGTGGCACTATTCCTTCTACTCCAAGCCCCTACACATATATAAATAGAGGAGAGGGGGCGCCCCAAACAAGACACAACATTGTCTTAGCCGTGTGTGGCGCCCCCCTCCACAGTTCCGTCCCTCGGTCATATTTTCGCAGTGCTTGGGCGAAGCCCTGCGGAGATAGCATCACCATCACCGTCACCACGCCGTCGTGCTGCCGGAACTCATCCACTACCTCGCCGTCTTGCTGGATCAAGAAGTTGAGGACGTCACCGAGCTGAACGTGTGCTGAACGCGGAGGTGCCGTACGTTCGGTACTCGGTCAGTTGGATCGTGAAGTTGTTTGACGACATCAACCGCGTTGTTCTAACGCTTCCGCTTACGGTCTACGAGGGTACGTAGACACACTCCCCCTCTCGTAGCTATGCATCTCCATGGATAGATCTTGCATGTGCGTAGAAATTTTTTGTTTTCCATGCAACGTTCCCCAACAAATATGTTAGGCAATTGGGGATGTAGGCAACTTAGAAGTCACAGTGAACAAGTTTGGAGAATATAAGACAAAATTAATTAGGGCACAAAATGCAGTAAAGTGATTTTTTGTCCAAAAGGACCACCTGCCCAGTGCAATTGACAGAAAAGACCGTCTCTGGGTCAGATTGCCAGAAAAGACCACCTGGTTCGTGGCGGCAGGCACGCTAGCCGACGCGTGGCGCCTGCCGCCACGCGCGGAGGCGGCAGCCGCTGCCGCCACAGGCCCAGGCGGCAGGTGGCCTGTCACAGGGAATCATCGGGAGCGGCCAGAACACGACGGAACGGGATCGGCAGTGGGCCCTGCCGCCACACCAGGAGGCGGCAGCAGTGCTGGCCGGTGGGCCACGCCGCCACGCCCAGAGGCAGCATGCACTGCAGCAGCATGGCTGATGTCCCAGGTTGGTTAATCAAGACGTACGGCAAGCACATGCATGCATGGCATTAGCATGGCAGCGCAGACCCAAAAGCTACAGCGATCGATCCAACTCGCGACTATACTACACGGGTGGAGTGTTCAGCTAGGCAAAGCTGTCTGCACTGCGCTGCACGCATTTCTTCCTTGCGCATGCAGTCCGGTCAGGCGGCGAGGCGTGATCAGCTCAGCGCAGCATATGCTCTGTCCGTGCTACAGCCGAACTCGCAGCAGCAGTGCATGCCGCCTCTGGGCGTGGCGGCATGGCCCACCGCCCAGCAATGCTGCCGCCTCCTGGTGTGGTGGCAGGACCCACCGCCGATCCCGTTCCGTCGTGTTCTGGCCGCTCCCGACGATTCCCTGTGACAGGCCACCTGCCGCCTGGGCCTGTGGCGGCAGGGGCTGCCGCCATGAACTAGGTGGTCTTTTCTGGCAATTTGACCCAGAGGTGGTCTTTTTTGTCAATTCCACTCGGCAGGTGGTCCTTTTGGACAAAAATTCCAGTAAAGTTGCCTATTTGTAGCACTAAAGTTGCCTCTCATGGAAGGAAAGTTGCTTATAAAAAGTGATGTGATGTTAACTACCAATGTTTCAAAGTTGTTCATTGTTGCTAATTAGTTGCCTATCATTGCTAACTAGTTGCTCTTAATGGAGTGAAGTTGCCTACCTTATTTGTTTTCTAACATCAATCATAATTTAGTCCACACGTTGTGCTATGGACAACTTCATAACCATGGTCGACAACTTAGAAGAAATGTTTTAACTGCTTTTGCAAATCATGGATAAGCGGCAATGTGACCGTGCATGTGCAATATATGTTGTATGCGTCTTCATAATGCGAGTTGCCTCCTTTAGTGTTGAAAGTTGACTCCATGTAATGCCAAATTTTCCTACCGATGATGCTCAATTGCCTATATACAATGAAAAGTTGTCTACCAAAGTTTCTAAATTATCTACGAAGTACTTCTAGGTAAATTCAGTAGTACATATGGTGAGAGACAAGTTGCTTTTATTTAACACTCAAGTTGCCTCAGCTAGCATCAAAGTTGCTTTTGATAAAAAAAATCATCGAAACATATAACGGATTGCAATTCCGAGGATCCGTTCAAAAGTTATACCTTTTTAAATTTTGTGAAACGACATTTAATGCAAAAAACATGGATTAGCACGTACCTACAGCCGTTGCCTAGTGTGAACGCATTAATTATTGTTTTCCATATCGTGTGTCAGACGCATGTCCCTGTCATGTGAACACGAATCAGGTACGAACGGTGAATTGTGGGTTGAATAGTGCAGCTGCGTTATTAAGCATTTGGGATAAAAAAGAGGTCGGGAGTAGTTTTTTAAAATACTAAAAAAAGCTACAGTTTTCATAAAACCACAGGTTTTTTTTTTTTGCAGGGTTCATAAAACCACAGTTTACAAGACTATGGTATTTCTTTTATCCAAACACCTCAAAGTATTTTAAACTACAGTTTTTCTAGAAACCATAGTATTGCAACAATACTATATTTTGCAACCAAACGAGGCCTAACCATGTGAAAATCAACGATAGTTTGTCGTACTCTCTTGGTACTGTGTGTGACCGAAGGATATCAGAAACCATGCCCAAGTTTGCTTGCATGAAAAATAATGCACTCTTAAGACACACTGACCCTTGAAAAAGTTCACACCGACCCTGTGAGGAAAGCTCGTTGCCCCATCCTCCCGGAGACTCGGATCCAGGGTTTCCCGTCGTGGCTAGGAGACTGGCGATGGTGCCGGAAGTTCGAGGGGGTGAGTGGACGCCGCCTTGATCGCCTTTTGTAGAGCTAACCCTAGGAAAATATTTCCTGGGGAGTTCACTCTTTTTGCGATATAAGAGTTCCAACATCGAACCCGTGTCTCTGCATATGTGGGGGCATGATGATTCGTTTGATTTGGATGCTCTCATTTGTATATACTGGCCTACCTTTAGTTGTTGAACTTGAGAACTTTGATGATACACATAAACTTGTGTCTCTAATCATGTCTCTGCCAGTTTGTTTCTCTGGCAGAGGCTGCACAAAACTCGTGAGATAATGGTCTGCAGTTATCTGATCCATTGTTGGATCGTCCTGTATTTGTTGCTATGATGCAGAGACACGGGTTTCTTCACTAGACATGCGAGGCTTCTATCGTCAGTGGGCCCACGGGCGTAAGATAATTACATGAGCCAACCGGCCCCACAATAACACCGCTGCAAAACTTGGTCAAGGCATCAGAACATGGCGGCGACCTGCAGAATAGTCCTAAGCTACAGGTGCTCCAAAAAACCTGTGCAAAAAGAGCTTTGCACGATTGTTGACGCCAAAGGCCTGCGATCAGCTCCCTATATGTTGAAGAGATATCCAAGATCTTCCATGGTGAGCCGAGTTGCGATGCCACCCGATTTCTCGTCGCCAAATGCCGATGCCACCATCTCCCTCTTTTTCGCCTGGCAACAGAAACATGCACATTTTGTCACAACAAAAACACAGGGAATAAAATATAAAGGGGCAATACACACAGGCAGAGTGCCAACAAGTTAGGACAAAGTTATTACCTGCAGAGCTAAGATGCGATCTTCCACCGTGCCATTGACTGTGAAACGAGTGACAGTCACAGGACGGGTCTGGCCGATTCTGTGTGCTCTATCAACCGCCTGGTCCTCAGCGTACGGGTTCCACCAGGGATCGAGCATGATCACATGGCTAGCAGCTATCATGTTTAGACCAAGATTACCAGCCTTCAGTGACATGAGCATCACTCTTACCTGAATAAGGAACGAGAACAGTTTTTTCCGATTATTTGTTGTTTGAATGGTGGAGATGAATTATTAGTTTCTAAATGGTAAATGTAATAACGCTGAAAAAGAAAAAGAGTAGAACGTACCTCTGGGTCAGCCTTAAACTCTTGCACTGCTTCTTCTCTATCGTCAAGGGACATTGACCCATCAAGCCTTCTGAAGTTTATGAAATTGCTATTCAGTGAAAGCTCCAGGACGTTCAGCATACCAGTCCACTGGGAGAAGACTATTGCCTTAGGAGTATCACTATCAGTAGGGCCATGTGTGTTGAAGATTGATTTAAGCGTGTCAACAGCCGCCTTGATCTTCGAGGAGATGTAACTGGCTTCGCAAATCGAGGATGATTCATCTGCTGCTGCTGCTGTTGCTGCTGCAGAACTATCTGCTCCTGATGCTGCTGCAGAACTATCTGCTCCTGCTGCTGCTGCTGCTGCTGCTGCAGAACTATCTGCTCCTGCTGCTGCTACTACTGCTGCTGATGATGCTGATGCTGCAGAACTATCTCCTGCTGCTGCTGCTGCAGAACTAGTTATTGCATATGACTCCAACTCATCAGAGATACAGAGCCTTAATACTGGGCGTGAAAAAAGCAATTCAGAACTTAATTTCTGTTTGCAAACAGGGCAGACTTCCTCTTCACTTAAGCTCTCTTGTACACATTCATAGCAGAAAATATGGCAGCATGTTGTTATAACAGCATTCTCAGGTGGTTCCTGCAAAATGAGGGGACAGACTAAATTATTCTATACTCATTAAAATAGTTGTGAAAGAACAAATACTTCAGCTAAATAAAAACAATAACCTTTGGTCCTGTGCGAGAGTCCATCTCGTTCTTTCTCTGCTCCTGCAAACAAATGAATATTCCAGAGGCAAGGTAACAATTTTTACACATACAGATGTTGAGTAAATTTTACACATACAAACGTTGAGTGACCAAGCTGCTTACCGCACATATCATACAAATTGGTCGCCGTACATCCAACTTTTCGAGCAAATTCATCACTATTTCCCTAGGAAGTTGTTTTGCCATTTCTATGGAAGCTGGGTCAGTATAATTTGCTTGATTGTCATCCTTCAGAAGATAAGGGTGATCACAAGCTTGCCGAAGCCGCAGCAGCAATACAAGAATGTTTGCATAGTTTTGTTTTATTGTTCCAGCAGCAGCAAATTCCTGCGGTATAAACAGGAAACATATGAGCATCACAAATAAAATGATTTTTTGTGGGGAAAAAAAATAAAAAATGGTATAAATTATTAAGAGCATTCAATGTTAAATTCAGACTGCTAAACATAATAGCTATAATGTTAATGTACATATTTTGATTATATTCAGGAAAAGAAAATAGCTAAGGCATCGAACAATCCCTCTGAGCCCAATACAGCTTAAAAAGCTCACCAGATCAAAAGGTTCTATCAGATAATATAAGACAACTGGGATAACAAATAGTTTGGGAAGTATCAATATACAATATATAATCATGCTATTCTAAGAGATATTCTTGAAAGCCACAACTGAGTTGTGATAACTCAAAACTGAGCTGTTTTTTTACTTCAACGAGTCCACAGGAGATACTGCTTTTGAGATTAGACAACATTAATGCACCATAATTGCCAAAAGTTTAGATATGATCTAAACACAATATCCAACCGAGTGACCAAGGATATAAAAACTGAATAAAATTAAGTTTGTAAACTTGAACCTACCTTGAACTTTTGCCGAGAACCTTCTTCAAGAGCCAAATAGAAATACCGTTCCTCTTGTGTGAAATTTATTTTCTTCAGCTCAATTGTCTTTGGAGGTACTTTTATAATAGGTTCTCCATCAAGTAGTGTTTCTAATGGAAACAGTTCGTAAGTGAATCAATGCCAGAATATCACAACCAATGAAGAACCAAGTTACAGTTATGCGCACTTTAAGACACAAAACATGATGGAACTGCTTTCCGAGTAAAGGAAGTAATATACGCAAACATCATCTAAATAAAATCAAAAGGTGCTTACTGTCTAGATAGTTCCCTATATTTTTTTGAACTTTGTTCCCCCTCCTTCAGTTTCTAGTTTTGTTATGTATTTCATGGCTGGCGGAATGAGAGAAAATTATGCTAATAAATATACATATGAGAAAATGCATTTTCCAAGACAAAGGTCATAAATTCATGTTGCCATGTATAGAATGTCAGTCAAATAGGTATACATCTACAGATGATATAACATTAATATCAATAGTTATCATGGTTGTGAGTAATATCATAGATTATGTTAGAGTTCATTCTATAGGCAAAGGCGTGTGGATTTTACGCCTTTATGGCATATAGTAGATAACAAACAATTGCAGATAGATATATGTAGACAAACTGTCAAAGAATTTTATTTCACCTTTTGTGCGCCGCAACAGAATTATCTTCAAGACAGTTTGAAGTTTCTTATATCCCTGACTTGAGCCTCTAGATATTGGACCCTTTATCATCGAGCGGAACAAACTAAATGAAGAATATGGCTCATATTTTAAAAAGCGGAAATAACTGTACAGGTCGTCAATTGTATTTTGCATAGGTGTACCCGATAAGCACCATCGCCTTTTTGCTCTCAGTCCACAACAGGCTCTAGCAGATTTAGTCCGGTGATTTTTTATTGTTTGAGCTTCATCCAGCACAACTCTAAACCATCGCACCCTGGCAAGTGGACCACCATCCAGATCAGCGTCTGAACTGTTAAGCTTCTTTTTCTTTATTGCCTTTTTCTTGGTCTGTTTTGACAGTTTTCTTTTATGAGCAGCAAAATCTGGACATAACCCATACTTTTCAGCGTTATTTGGCTCCATATCGTCATCAGAGTCTTGTTTGGGCACTTCTTGGCCTACAATAGTATATGTGGTGACAACAACATCATATTTTGCCAACTCAGTTGGTTTTGAAGTCCTTGAACCTCCATGATAAACCAAAACAGATAATTTGGAACTTTCAGCAACCTTGGCTTTGATCTCACTAGCCCACTGCTTAAGAATGCTAGCCGGGCAAACCACCAGTGTTCCTGCAGATGGTCTAGTAGCAGACCTCGAGGTTGATGAAGAGGATGGTAAATTCACTCTGGCCTTCTTCTTGGGCTCAACTTTAACAGTCTTGGCCATTCTATTAAAAGCACTCCCCGACGAACTAGCACAGAGCTCATGATCAAGCCTATCTGAGGGTTCACCCTTGGGTTTGTTCTTGTCCATTGCCATCACTATATCATCATCATCAATATCTAATGGCACAGAATTTTTACTGTCGGAATCAGCAGACATGAAGTTAGACTGCTGAACCCTCTCCTTTTGTATTAGGGCAATTGTTGATATTGTCTTCCCAAGACCCTACATCATGGGAAATTATCTGGTGCTAAGAAAGGAAAAGTGGTAAAATAATTAACAGCAAGTGCAATAAGCTAGGAAATGAAAATAACCTGATCATCTGCCAAAATTCCACCTGGACAATGCGAACTATTCTCCTTGGAGAGCATCCAAGCTAATGCTATTCTCTGTCAAACATAAAAGAACATAGCAGTGAACAGGATATCCAGAGTAGACAAACCAATTACAACAGCTGAGGTTTTGGAACATAAAGTTTACCTGGTGCTTAAGGAGTGATATGGACAAAACACCTTCAGGCAGATCTTCTTCCTTTGTTTCCTGACTGATATGCTGCATAAAAGTTTTGTTTACAATCCATAGTAATTAGAATCCGATCAAAGTCACCAGGCAATTAAAGCATATATGATCTCCACAATGACTTGTAAAATTATATACCTGTAGGGCTTCTTCATATATAGCTCTCTCATCACAACCAAGAGGCCTTTTTTCTACGTTTGGTTGGCTTTGCGTGCCAAAGCCATTGGAAACTTCAGGGTCATTATTAACTGGATTAAAGGAAGGCATTGATGGAGGAAACATCCTCTGTGAATGCAGGCCTTCATAAGTGTAGACATCATCTGACAATTACGAATGGCGAAAAAGCATATTAATTAATCACAGTTTGCACCAGCATGAATATTTTTGTTCAAATTAAATGAACAAGGTACATACTACACACCGCTATCGCTATCAGTTTTGACGTTCTGGCTGCTACCAAAAGGTAGTTTCCAATCTATTGACGATGTAGATGAAAACATCCCAGTTCCACCATCAGCATAATTAAACCTTGCAGTAAGATCCTCCTCGTCACTCAAACTTGGATGACTGGTTGGAAATGATTGAGGCGGAACCGAATACATATAGACATCATCATCTGACAAATTTGAACAGTGAAGAAACATTAATCTTGCTACTAGTCACAGGCTGCAGCGGTGCCCTTTTAAAAATTGTTAATTGTCAGAGTTAATCAAGGATAAATGCAGTGTACTCACCATCATCAATTTCCTGCTTGGTTTTACCGTATGAGGAATCATATAGCATCAGCGAAGAACTTGAGAGAGGATAGATCCTGTGTGATGAACCAGCCGGAGATCTATAAGAGCATGAAGCGTGATTGCTATTTAACCAATCATCATCATCCAAGGTGATTGGCTGTTCTGCATTATTCTTGGCAAACGGCGTGTTGAGTAAAAGAAGAGGGGAGTCAACGCCGTCAATAGGAACAAGATTGTCTTTTCTGTCCTCTGAGCCCAAATGAGTGATGTCGTTGCCTTTTGAACACAATTTAATATCATCTTCACTATCTGAACACAAGTCAATAATCTCCATGTTGGCGGCGAACTCGTGACTATGCAAACTTGTCAACTAACTTGTGCAACGGCCAGGGCAGTCTTGTCGATTGAAGTGTCTAAATCCTGCAAGAAGCCAAGCACAGGTTAGCTGGCAATAATAACACCTAAATACTAGTACTAACAAATGTGGGCAAGATAAAACTGTGCAAGAAGCAGGTGGATAAACCTCTCCAACAACAATGTGTTCTAAAGCCACAACGGTGACGGGAATCGCAGTGTCGTCAGTGTCCTTGACTGTTTTTTTCAAACCAAAAAGGCATAACAGGAACACGACAGTGTCGTCAGACAAGCAACGTCTGAAACTACGTCGCAGCCGACTAATTTAAAGAAACGATGGAGCAATCGAGAGAACCGAGTCGCGCACGAATCTACGGGATGCACAATCCTAGTCGGTCTCGCCCACGATCGCCAAGAAACCCCCCCAGCGCCCGACCTAGGCGAAATCGGATAAAGCCCGCCGCGGAAGGATCCGGCACCGCTCCAAACACCGACCAATCCCAACCTCCCCGTCAAAAAGAATCAAAGAACACCTCACGACACCATTCCGTCCGAATCAAGATTCAAAAACTCACCCCAAGAAAGCGACGGCGGGGGGAGGCCGGAACCCGCGCCGGGCCGCCTCGTGGATCGGGCCGCGCGGGCGGCGGGCGGGGATCGCCGGAGGCGCGGCGGGGCGGAGGGGCCGGGAGGAGGGGCCAACGGAAACCTGGCTAGCTGCGCCAATCGGATCGTGGGCGAGGGGATTTAGGAGGGGCGGGCGAGCGGTTCGTTGGTGGCGGCGGGCGAGGCAGGCCGACCGGGGGTCGTGGACCTGGGACTTAACGGGCGACGGTCGTCGCCCCCTCGGGTCGCTGTCTGGTGGGGCCGGCATGTGGGGGCCCGCGTGTCGGCGGGGGCTCGTGGAGCGGGAAAGGAGACGTTCGGATTGGCTGGGAGGTTTGGATTTCGGACGAAAGACGAGGAGGAAATCGGGGGCCTTGTGACGGAAGGAAACGCGGCAGTGAATGCTCACGACGTGACGTTCTACTTACCGTTGGTTGATTTTTTTTTTTTGAGGGGTACCGTTGGTTGATTGACGCGTGTGATTTGCTGCCGGTATTTTTTTTTCCTTTTGTGGAAAATCTAATGTGTGACCGTTCGCGGCCTGGCCAAAGACAGAAACGGCATCCGTCCTCGTATTGTGAGGAGGAAGGAGAAAGATGGATAGGGGAGGAAAATAGGATGAATGAGCTATCCGACAATTAAACGGGTAAGAGGGGGTACCGCCTAGGTTTACATGGATGTCTTGATCGCTCAATTGGAGGTCGCAGCGCCTCGCCTCGCCTTGCCCCAGGCTGGTGGTGGTGGTGATGGAAGGGCTAGAGCAATGTGTTGGACGATACGAGAAGTAGAAGGTGGAGGAGACGGCGAAGGGAAACTGGAGGGGGCGGTGTTTGGCGAGTTAGCTGGAAGAGTGGAGGAGTAAGAAGACGAAGAACAAGGTGTGATGAGCAGAGGTGGTGAGATGGAGGGTATAGTACATTTTCTTCTTTTGGGCAAACAAATTGACTTTTTTAGAGAGAATCTTTCAATCTATTCATAATCAATAATGGCAATACCGAGAATTAGAGGTAACAAAAATTACAACCAGGCCCATGAAACAACTAGTGACGACTACAAGCGCTGGAGCGAGCCATGGCGCGCCGCTATCATCGTTGTCCCGCCCCGGAGTCGGACAAATCTTATTACAGTAGATTGTAGGAAAGTCGTCGTGCTGAGGTACCATGTGCCCAGCCACCAGACTAGCAATCATCGTCGATGAATAGAGTCATAGATCGAAAGGATCAAACATATAAACACACGAACACAGATGAACGAAGACTGGATCCAAACATATCCATCAAAGACTAGCACCGACCGAATCCTGCGAGATCAGACAAAGACACACCTCGACACGCCCTCCGACGATGTTAGACGCATCATCGAAATGGGGATCGAACATGGGACACATTTTTCCAAACGAGTTGATTTTTTAAAATACTCAACACATGACATGAGGTCGAGGACACTTAAATAAACATGAACAAACTCGTCCTGAAACCAAAAGTAAATCAAGATACATTGAAGTCATCATCGTCTCTAGATTCAATTTTGGGATCTTGATTTCCGCTCCAGTTTCTGAAAAAACAGCCGCAAAAGAGCAAACCTGCACGAAATAACTAATCTCGAATGTTTGATTTAGTTTTTTGCGGAGTAAAATAAGTTTTATTGCAAAATTATAGGGTTATACTCAAAAGGCAGAAGTTTCTCAATACAAGGTGGCCCTCTCTGCAGCCATATAGCAGTGCTACACTCAGTTCAACTATACAACTTCAGTCATAAGTTGAGCGAGCTAAGGCAGTGCCAGATAATGTCGCCAAAGCTCGTGAAGAGTCTGACCAGACAATGACGGGCCCTACAGAATGTTGCTGGGCCAACGGCATGCCTTGCATTAGTGCATGAATCTCAGCTTCAAACGCATCATTACAGTGGAATAATAATTGATAAGCTGTGAATATAACACTGCCGTCATGTCTCCTGGGGATCATACATGCCGCTGTTGTCCCACTCCTTATTCAAGCAGGAAACGGCAACTAGTTGCAGTTGCAAACCATTGCCAAACATTTTACGGGCTTTTTTTTAATATTATGAAAACATTCGCCAAGAAAAAGTTTATGAAAACAATCTTAAATGTACGATGTGTTGTAGTGTGAGCATCCACGGAAAAAGGATACAATCTTTTGACCTTTTTGTGAACCGTACAGATTTTATTTGAAAAATGTATACATAACCTCCTAAAGTATCACGTTTCGGCCACATCATCCCCTCATCTCTAAAACTGGATTCTTAATCCCCTGAAGTTTTTAAAACCGGACAAAACACCCCCTAGACCATCTTAAGGTGTTTTGGCAGGTGGTTTTGCTGACGTGGACACCTGGCTCCGCCTATATACCATATACCGTACGTGTTCAGTGCCTTCTATGTCCCCAGGCAGGACCTGTTCAGCGTCTCCTTGTCCACCGTCGGGCCGGCGCTGGGGCGCCTGTAGCAGCAGCTCACTGTAGATGACATGGTGGCCTGGGAAGCTTCATGCACGCGTAGTGGTGTGCTTCGCCACAAGCGCCGTGCAGGCGGAGCAGCGGCTCGGCGCACTGCAGCTCGGCCTCGTCGATCTTGTCGGACACGATGAAGAGCAGAACGTTCTTACGGTGTAAATGGGTGCGGCATTGTGTGACCCCGTCTCGTGGATGACGCCGGCGACATGAAACCGGTTCAGCCCGACGTAGGTCATGAACTGGTGATCACCAGCTTGGGCTCACACTCCGACTCCACGGGGACGAGGTCCACGAGGTTGCCCGCGTCGACGGACGATGCCGCGCCAGTAGCCGCAGTTGGCATAGGCCCAACTCATCGCATACTTTTCGACTAGCGTTTCCCGATGCCTAACAGGCAGGCAGGGGCGAAGCTAGCTATCTGGCATGGTTTGGCCATCGCCATACCTAACCAGCCGTACAAATACCTATATATACTAGTACTACTAGCTAGCGTAACGTAATTTCCAGAGTCAGGGTGCCTTCTATTGGGCTGTGGCCATGCCGATCGGATGATGGGCCTTGCCCATGGGCTGAATCGCTGAAGCACACCTGCACACGCACGATCGATCACAAGTCACGACTGCTCGGCAAACTCCCGAGACGGGGAGGCGGCAGTGCTTAGAGGCTAGGGCACGCCCGCACGGACGCTCGACAGCGAGCCGCCGGCAAAGCCACCGGAGGCTGTGGGCGCGAAGCCGGCGACCGGCAACGCGACGAAGGGACTCCGCGAGTCTGCGATCAGCGAGGCCGCAGCCACGACTCGGCGAGTCTGCGGGGGTTTGCAGATGACGCCGCCGCCGAAGAAGAGGATTAAGTATGCCAATACTTATTTTTTATTTCGGTTGTATTTGTTGAACACCAATTAATATATATCTAGTATTCTAGTGAACATTTCCATAGTTGAGTTCTACATGGTTTTTTTCGTTCATACGTTCCGCCACACCTTAAAATTATTCCTGCCTTCGCCACTGCAGGCAGGTGCTGTTATCCGTATACGTACGTGCCCAAAGTTGGCTTTGGTTGCCTGGAAAATTCACTTGCATGAACTAGGCAACTAGCTAGCTGATCAATTCAACCAGCTAGCTGATCAATTCAACCAGCTAGATGCACACGTACATGGAAGCTGATTGATTCGATCGCTTCGGCTGGAAATACACACGAGAACCCGCGTGTCGCACCGGTGCTGGAGTTTGACGCCGTAGCCAGCGCCACTGCTACCGGACATGGTCCTCTCGGCCTTGCCCCGCAGCCAGACCTGGGATCGGAGTGGCTGAAGGTCGCCGCGGTGCACCTCGCCCCCGTCCGCCCGCCAGTTTATACCGCCATCAACGAGTTGTCCAAGCGCAAGCCCCCGCCCTCGCCGCTCTCGTAGATGGCAACCCCCCTCGCCGGCAAAGACGCGGCCAGCATCACCAGGAGCCACTCGTCGAGGATTTCTAACTGTCACCTGCTTCTGCAACCAGTTCCTGCACCGGAGCTCCGCGAGAGCGCGTACTCTCGAGGCCGGCCCTTGGCTGGTGAGCCGAACGACTCCATGGTGCCCTGTGCCGCATCCACGGCTGAGCATAGCCATTGACTGGCCTTTGACTACCGGATAAACAATATCGCCCACAGAAACCGCTTAAAACAGGTTTAGGGGGTGTTTTGTCCGGTTTTAAAAACTTCAGGGGATTAAGAATCCGGTTTTAGAGGTGAGGGGGTGATGTGGCCGAAACGTGATACTTTAGGGGGTTATGTATACTTTTTTCGATTTTATTTTGGACAGTTGCTATATTGAATGTGTGTTTCTAGATTTTTTAACCTCACACAGTACATCATTCTTTTTGCACAATTCATTCACAAGTGTTCATGTGATAAAAATGTAGTATATACCTTTTCTTTTTACATTTTGTGGAAACTTCGAGATGTATATCCTCACTATAGGGTTGGGCCGCAAGTTGTTGCAGAAAACCCACATTCCACTCATTGTACATGAATAAAACTATATATCTTTACCATCATAAAACAATTTCAACAAATTATTGTCATATCCAAATGTCCTTTATCACCCAAATTTGTTTCATTTGGTTGCTTAGTCTTTTTTGGTTCCTCAGCGTGTAAGTTTGACTCTACGATTTCAAAATCGACATATACAGAGGAAATGTTTTTTTTCTCGTGATAAAAGTGTAATTATCATGATTGCATCATCTCGGGCATCTTATTTGCCAGCAAGCGGCATCCACATGGTCATACATGGTCAAACATGCAGAAGAATCTTATTTGCCAGCAAGCGGCATCCACTCTCTCAATCCATATTAATTGTCGTTGCTAAATCAGTGATAATTAATATGGATCGGAGGGAGTAACTCATTTAATTCACCCTACTAGTGACAAATGAAAAGCTCACATGTCGGTCACCTAGTGAACGTAGTAAGTGGCATTATTAAAGCCTCCACCGCAAATAAATAATAAATAAAAATAAAGTATCATGATAATTTTATTGAGAGAGAAATAATAAAGTCTCTACTTAAGTAACAAGATAATTACAGTGCACCGTTTGCTAGCTATACTCGTTATTCAGGCTTCAGAAAAACAGCAAAAAGCTCAGGAGTACTACTACTGAAGTGTACACCAAAACGTGTCAAAAGTCATCACCAGCAGTAAAAAGAATAAAAAACACAAAAAATTCTAATAGTAATCTTCCGGAGAGAAAATTCAACCAAAATAACCTGCTGTTATCATGGATGAGAGGAGGGGCCGGGGCCGACGGAGAACGGGCTGGGCGGCACGGCGGCGGTGGAGGAGGCGGCGGCCCCGGGGAATGACCTGGGCGGCCCGAAGTTCGGCGCGGGCGGCACGGCGGTGGAGGAGGCCGCCCCGGGCAACGGGCTGGGTGGCCCGAAGTACGGCACGCTCGTTACCGCTGGCGGCACGGCGGTGGAGGAGGCGACCCCGGGGAAGGGCCTGGGCGGCGCGAAGTTCGGCACGCTCGCCGTCGCCGGCGGCTCCGCGGTGGAGGAGGCGACACCGGGGAACACGGCGACGGCCGGCTCCGTGAGCGGGTTCAACGGCGGCGCGGTGGTGGTGGTGCCCGCGACCGGGAGCGGGTCGGCGCCGTAGAGGGGCTGCTGCTGCTGCTGGCAGCGCGGCCACCGGCAGGCTGGCTCAGCCTTCTGGCCTCCCCAGAGCGTCCGGTGGGCCAGACCGAAGCCGAGGACGAGGCCGGCGAGCAGCAGCGCGGTGACGAGGCAGAGGAAGATCTTGGTGGCCTTGCCCACGTAGCAACACATCGGACTGGAAAACGGCAGAGCTCTGCTCCTCTTCCTCTCGGTGTGTCAGTGTGTGACTGCGTTACTCTCCAGCTACCACTTGGAGTACTCTCAGAGTCTCAGTCGAAGATGCAGCAATGGCGCACGCGTGGTGAGAGAAAGGAGAAGGGGGTCCAGTCCAGAGTAGAGGAGGGGGGCACTTGGCCCGGCCTCGTCGCCCTGTTTTCAGTGCTGGTGCTGCTTGTCGGTACCAGCACTCGTGCATCGCTTCACGTGCACAAGAGCCAGGGAGAGAGTTTCATTTTTCCGAGAGAGAGAATGTGTGGTGAATACAGTATATAAGTTAAAGAATAATACAATACGGTACAGTATAAAATTAAGTACTTGTCTACGCAGTGCATATAATACATTTAGTTATGCACAACTAAGTGCAATCAGTCTGTTCTGAACACCTGCAGCAGCCATGGCTTGATGCTAGAGTTGAAGTAAATACAAAATACGGAGTAATATGCTAGTGCAATCAGTCTGTTATTACTGAGAGCCTGACGGTACTTCCTCCGCCGACACACACTGTACAGTACACCATGAGAAAGTTGAGGGAATATTTGATAGTGGAAGTTACACTGTCACTGTGCACCACAGCTGATGATAAAGTTTCCCCAATAATGCTGCACCTTTAATTTCTTCATCATTTGCCTTTCTCCTACTAAGCTTTTACGTATTTCTTTTGCATGGCTGAATAGCTGGAGCCTAAAGCCAACCTGTGCTGTGAGTAGCTACTCAGAGCATCTCCACTCGCGTCCCCAAGAGGCCCCCCAGGGCATGTTTTTTACCGCCGGCGCCGAAAAATCCCCCCAGTCGCGCCCTCAGGACGCCGATTTCCGCCGGTTCGGCCCATTTTTTGGCCCGGCGATCCCAGGCCGAACCCAGTACACTGGGGGGCGCTTGGGGGCTCCGGCGGAAGGGAAAACGGCGCATGGGCCACCACTGTCAGGCGGGAAACGTTTTTTCCACCTCCAGATTCGCCCCCCGCGCGCGCTACCCCTTCCGCCGCCGTGCCGATCCCGGCGCCGCCCACCTGTCCACCGCCGCTAGAAAGGCCATTTCCCCGTCGAGAAAGAGAGGGTTCGCCGCGGCAGCCTCAACCCCGCTCCTGGGCGAGCTTTTCCGGCGCTCCGGTCACGCAAGCGGGGATACCGGCGGCGGCTGCGCGCCTACCACGCCCGCCAGGTGTTCGGCGATTTGTCTGCTCGTCGATGGACTCGGACGACGAGGAGGCGTTCGCGGCGCTGCTGGAGGAGGAAGCCGATGCCGACGCCCAGGACGAAGAGCACCTCATTGTCCTCGCCGCTCTGGCCGGCCTGTTCGCAAGCAATGCAAAGGCGCGGCGAGGTGGCTCGGCGCCGGGTTGGCAGAAGGCAAAGCAGAGGCATCGGCTGGAGGGCTATTGCTTGCTCTACGCCGACTACTTTGCCGACGCTCCACTGCACGGCGAGAAAGTATTTCGGCGCCGTTATCGGATGAGCCGAAAGCTCTTCCTCAGGATTGTGAATTCCATCCGTGAGTTCGACAGCTACTTCAAGTGCAAGAAGGATTGCACCGGCACACTTGGATTCACCTCACTCCAGAAGTGCACGATAGCTATAGGATGCTTGCATACGGAGCTCCCGGTGATATACTGGAAGACTATGGACGCATGGCCGAGTCCACCACCATTGAGTGTTTGTACAAGTTATGCAGGGCAGTGCTGGCAGTGTTTGGACCACAATACTTGCGATCACCCAATGCTGAAGACACTGCTCGGATCCTAGCACAGAATGCAACAAGAGGATTTCCTGGGATGCTTGGAAGCATCGACTGCATGCATTGGGCATGGAAAAACTGTCCATTTGCTTGGCAGGGGATGTACAAAGGCGCCAAAGGAGCTTGCAGTGTGGTACTTGAGGCAGTGGCCACACAGGACCTCTGGATTTGGCACTCCTTCTTTGGTATGCCAGGAACTCACAATGACATCAACGTACTGCAGTGCTCGAATGTCTTTGCCAAGCTTGTTGAAGGTCATGCTCCTCCGGTGAACTTCGAGGTCAATGGGCGCCACTACAACAAGGGATACTACCTAGCAGATGGCATCTATCCGAGATGGTCCACATTTGTGAAGACTATCTCAAACCCTGTGCCAGGAGGCAAACTCCTACTTTGCCAAGTGTCAGGAGACTTGCAGGAAGGATGTTGCGCGGGCATTTGGTGTGCTCCAATCTCGATTTGCTGTTGTCCGGTACCCCGCTATGACCTGGTCGAAAGATCAAATGTGTGAAGTCATGACTTGTTGTGTCATCTTGCACAACATGATCATTGAGAGCGAGCAGGAAGAGCCAGTGTTTGACACTGAACCATATTACAGGCAGGGTCCTCTTGCCCAAGTTGATCACCAGCTACCGGCAACCTGAACTGCCTTCCTCAATATGCGTCAGGAGATCCGAGACCCACAGGTGCATCAAGAACTGCAACACGATCTGGTGGAGCACCTATGGAGGCTCAAGGGCAACGCCTAGCTCGACGTGTGATGAAATATGAGTTTGATTTGTCGAACTATTTGATTTGTATTGATTTCTGTGATGAACTATGTGATAAAAATTAGTTTGTGTTGAATTTGTGCCGAAGCACGCCGAAATTGGGCCAATTTGCGCCGAAAGTGGGCCAAAATCCGCGGCTGGGGGGCGATCTTGGGTTGGCGACTGGGAACCATAGCCCCCCCCCCCCCCCCCCCCCCCCCGCGCCGAATTTACCGCCGATCGGCCCCCAGGCGGCGCTATTTCAAGCCCCTGTGGGGCCGAACGGCTAGAGATGCTCTCACGTGCTGCATCGGGCCACACCACAACAGCTTGCAGTTTTGTTCATTTCAAGGCGGTTAGGTACGATGGGAATCCTATAGATTCAGATGCACTCGTACCAACACTAATAAAATATATTGACATGAGACTAACCTACTGACATGATCTGGGAAGGAAAGTTGAGTGCAGTGGCTAAATTATCAGGGGATTCGCACCTTTGTGGTGCTGCAGCCTGCAGGGGATCACATCGGTTTTTTCTAAGTTGGACGTCAGAGTGCGCATGGGAACTCTCTCTCACACATAAGTTCAGTACTACACAAGCATTGTCAGAGTGCGCATGGCACATTAACATTGATTGTGTTAACAACTTACTTGTATATGTAGTATTAACAGGCACACTGAAGCACTGAACCATGCATGCATATGCAGTATTTTCAACCCAAAAACACAGACACACAGGTCTTCTCCGGCAAAAAGTGGCACACCTCAAATAAGATCGGATATTCTGTCCAGCTTATTAGTGGGTTTCTCCTCTTCTCATCTTTGCGCCACCTGTAATTCCTGCTCTTTACCTTCTCATTCACACGAAGTATTCATCAAGTCATTTCTTGGATGATTCTCTTCCTAAATGAACTTCACCCAGCTGGTTCATATATTATTATACAACAGTGCTACCCAATCCAAGGGCTAAATTGCATCACAAACAAAGGTTCAGTCAAAGTCACTCCCTTTTTTTTTCCTGAATTACTCGGTTGGCAAAAGGGATTCTCCGATCTGGTCATATATACCTGATATCTCTTCATGCAAGATAAATTATAGCTTAGTTTTAGAAAAAATTTCAATTTTTTTTTATTTTGCAAAATCTCGAAACTATATCCCCGTTTAAAAAAAAATCAATCCTATCACCCGGTCGTTCCCGTCGCAGACAAAGAAGATGTCTTCTGGTGGCGGACGAAGAGGTACTCTTCTTTCCCCTCGGCAACGAAAAAAGGTTGTCCATGGTGAACAAGCAAACTCGCAGATAATCATCCCCGTTGCACGGTAGCTCCCTGGCCGAACCCTCTCGCCATCAGGACCGCATCGACGAGAAAAATCCATTCAGACGAACAAGAGCTTGAACCGTGCATGGTGGAGGAATGATACGTCTCAAACGTATCTATAATTTTTTATTGTTTCATGATATTATAATATCACTTTTGTATACTTTTTATAGTTTTTTATATTTTTTTTTGGACTAACCTATTAATTTAGTGCCCAATGCTAGTTGCTATGTTTTGCATGTTTTTTATTTTACAGAAAATCCATATCTACAGAGGCCAAAAAAAACCTGGCGATTTAATACGATTTTTTCGGGGCATGAAGGCATAGTTTAAAAAACTGGATCGGACCGCTAGTCGGACCGGAAAAAACCAGAATCGGCGGCCTTGGCGGTTTTATAAGCTAATAAGATCGTTTTGCAAACAGACCGGACAAAGCCGGTCGGACTAGCCGGTTTTTTGCTCAAACCGGAACCGGTAGTACGCACTAGCATAGCACGGAAAGAGGAAAAATAATTGTGGCCGCTGGGGATCGATCCTTGGGCGCTATTAAACAGGCCGACGTCACTAATTTGGCCCAGCAACCAACTTAACCATCACACTTAATTATCAAAGGCTAGAAACTTAGTATATTTGACATATTTTTATGGCTTAAAAAATCAGCAAATGAACCAGTGAACCGGCGGTCCGACCAATAAAAACATGAACCAGCGACATCACCGGTTCGATCACCGGTCCAGTTTTTTCAACTATGCACGAAGGTTCCACGAAGCATCAGGGCCGGGGGAGAACGAGAGGGCCCCACACGGGCAGGGCCTTGGCCGTGCCCCTAGGCCATGTGGGCCCCACTTCCCTTTCGTCCATCCCACCATGATAAATTTCTATAAATAGATAAATCCTGCGAGATATTTTTATCTGAATTTTACCGTTGCCGCAAGCATCTGTTTTGAGGAGATCCAATCTGTAGGCCTATTTCGATACTCTGCCAGGCTTCTTCATCAACCTAATGTACCGCTCTCTCTCTCTCTCACTCTCTCTCTCCTTCTCTTGCCGCTCGTTGCCCTCCAATTTGATTTTATTTTATTTCGTTTTCATTTGCATCGCTAGGGTTTCAACGACGGCAGTGGCGGAAACGACGGACTGCTAGGATTCATCCCCTCCACAGCATTAACTCCACCTCCATCGGTGAGTTCATCCCATCCACCTTCTTTTGCTTTCTACAAAATCATCGGTGAGTTCATCCCCTCCCAATTTGATTGGCATTGCTAGGGTTTCAGTTTGGCAGTGAAGTGAGTAGGCCAAATTGAATTAGAATGGGTAGGCAAAATTAGGAGTTTGAATAGAAACTACAATTTTAGAAATGTGTGGTGGTGTGCTTCTGGGCACTACAATATTGCTATTGTGATCATCTATGTTGTCGATGAAATGTGTTTGCTCTAGTGTATTGCCAAGTCAGTGCCAAATCAGTGCCATATTGATGGCATTTTTAGTTGATACACATGTGGATAATTTGTATGGCAGTGCAAGATACTACACTTCATCATGTGTATCAACATGTGTATTTGCTCTAGGCATTTTTTTAGTTGCAAGGTTTTTAGTTCCAAGTTCATTAGATGGTAGTTCATTAGATGCTAGGTCATTTAGACAATTTAGTCAGATTTGGCAATAGTAGACAGATTTGAATGAGTGTGACATTATTGATAGAAGATACCACATGCTGCCTACAATTAACTTAGTCAGATTTGGCAATGTACACAATTAACTTAGTTCATTAGATGGTAGTTCATCCTACAATGCACAAAGGCCGGTAGTTGCAGCCAATTAACTTAGTTCATTACATACCAAAAGAGTGCCAAAACTTTAGTGCTATTTTCTATATGAACTAGTGCTATTTTGTTGTTGTCCAAAGCTAGTTATGCATATATGTTGTCATCATCTTTAAACAAAATTTTAAGTATAATTTGCCATGATACATAAACTACAAATGTCACCTGTAATTTAGGCAATTTAGCAAGTTAGTCACATGTAACCTAGAAACTGCCATGTGTTTGTATGTGTCTAAACTGCCATGTGTTTGTATGGCAGTGTTAGGTGATTTGAATAGATGGATATAATTTATTTGCTTGTGTAGAAACTGTCATGTGTTAGATAATTAGGAGTTTGAATAGATGGAACCTGCCATGCGTTTGCTCTAGTGTACGTTTGTAAAAATGCCATGTGTAGCATATGTTGAACTACTTTGTCATGGTATATATGCATTTGTAAAAATGCCATGTATTCTTGATCATAGTATGGCTAATGTGCATTTGTAAAAAATGCCATATGTATATGCATTAGATGGTAGTTCGTCCTCTCTAGTTCATATCACTAGTATCCTGACTTGTTATTATTTTATAGTTGCAACCATGAGTACCAGCTGGAATAGCCACTACCAGCCCTCGAGCAACTTCGCGGCGTATGCCGAAGTCAACAAAGGCGAAGCGAGCACTAACAAGGTAAGATTACAAAAACATTCATGAGCATTGCAAACACATGCATATATATATAACCATTAATTATTGATGATTGCAAACATTTGACTTGCCAGGAATACGTACGGGGCCCGTCGAGCAGCAGCCATGTGACGTGGACATGCTCAACCACGAGCTGGTCGCGTCACATGAGAGTACAGTGAAGGCCTCCAGGGAGTTGAATGACTCCTTGCGGAAGGAGAAGGATCATATTATCGATAATAATTCTGATTTCTACGATAAGATACTGAAACTGAATGACCAGAAGGATGAACTGGTCGCCGAGACGGATGAGCTGAAGAAGGACATACAGCTCCGAAAGCCGAAAGGATTCAACTAAATACGGAGAAAGCCCATTACAGAAGGGAGGGGGAGAGCAATAGGAATAAGCTACATGAGATGAAGTTAATTCTTCGGAGAGAGATGTAATGTGTAGGTAGTTTAGAAGTACTAACATTTTGTGGAGTTGATCACTACGTAGTTTAGAAGTACTAACCTTATGTCAAGTTGAATCTAAGTAAGTTTAAATGGCTGCATATATACTAGGTTTAAATTGTTGCGTATAAGTTTTTTTATTAGCGAAAAATCTAGTTGCTGGCGTTGGCACACGCTTAACGCCATAGCTAACACGAACATATTGCTGGCGTTGGACACGTGTCACGCCATCAGTACTCACAATACTACTGACGTTTGCGCCAATGCCACCAGTAAAAAATTTCACTGGCGCCATATTGGTGGCGTTGGAGCCCTACGCCAGCAATGGCAATTTTGGCACGCCATAGCTAGACTTTTCTGCACTAGTGGACACACAAAATAAAACCAACGTATATAGAATAACTTGAAATAATCTGAACCAAATCGATAATTTCCTTTCCTTGTCCTACTCATTCCATTAAAATAAAAGCAACATTCATTAATTTGTGAAAAGTATCATCTAGCGTTGGACAGAAGAATCACGTCAGTTATGACGAGTATATTTTTTCATGAGAGGCACGGTTTTGCTTTCACGAGAGGCACGCCGTGCCTCGGAAACGGAAAAAAACGCGTTTTCTATTTTTTTTTCCTTTCGCGAGAGGCACGGTTTTGCTTTCGCGAGAGACACGACCTTGCCTCTCAGAAACGAAAAAAAAACAGAATCTGTTTTTTTTCCTTTCGGGAGAGGCACGGTTTTGCTTTTGCAAGAGGCATGGTCGTGCCTCTCGGAAAACGAAAAAAAAACGTGTTTTCTGTTTTTTCCTTCCGTGAGAGGCAAGGTTTTGCTTTCGCGAGAGGCACGGCCGTGCCTCTTTCGGAAAGGGAAAAAAAACGTGCTCCCGGTTCGGTTTTTTCGTCCGGTGTTTTTCGTGAAAAAAAAGTTCATCAAAACATATCAACATGAGATCTAGTTTTGAAGATCTCGACGCAAGGAATTCAATGGTGAAAACGATTCAAGATTTGGACGCACGGTTTAAGAGATAAAACGTTTTTAATAAACGAATCTTCGAAAAAAAGGAAAACTCTCACGTTGCGACAAGCCGACAAGTGGTGCGCATTCAGTGCGCCACTTGTCGCAACCTCAATTAGTGATTTCGAACAAAATTTTACTGATTCGTTGTGAACACGGCTGCTGCTGCTGCTGGCCATGGCGGCCGTGAGTGTGTGTTGTGTGTGTGTGCAGTGTGTGTGCAAATTAGCTTAGGGGCTAACTACTAGTTAGTTTAACTACTAGCCTATGACAAGTGGACTCTAGACTAATTCATCTAATTAATTAGAATATTTTAGTTGTTGCCTATGACATGTGGGCCACTTGGTCAACTCAAATTAAAAATAATTCTAGGATTTTCAGAATATTACTAAAACTTTGAAAATTCGTAGAAATTCAACCGTAACTCGGATGAAAATGTTTTCTACATGAAAGTTGATCAGAAAAATCTAACGAATCCGAATATGTCATTTGCATTCATGTTAGAATCCTCTAAGTAGGAGAACCTGTAACTTTAGGCATGTTTCTGACAGATGAATAGTGCATGACTACCGGTTAATTATTTCAAATTAATTCCTAAATTTACTAAAATTATTTAGAGATGCATTAGGTCACCCATGCATTGCATTTTGCCATGTCATGCTTTGTGATTGCATTTGTATGCTTGTATTTATTTGTTTCCTCCCCCCTCTTCTCTCCGGTAGACCCCGAGACCGCTGATGATCCGGTGATCGACTACTTCACCGTCGAGGATCCGTTCCTGTCTGCAGAGCAACCAGGTAAGCAAAACCCCCTTGATCATTCCTATATCGCCCATTCTTTCTCTCCCATGCTTGCATTAGATTTTGCTACTGTTCTTCGATAGCTCCTATTCTGATGCATAGCCTGATTTTGTAACTTGTTGTTGATACCTTACCTGCTATCCTATATGCTTAGTATAGGTTGGTTAGTGATCCATCAGTGGCCCCGCACCCTTGTTCATTGTTGCCATGCTTTACTACCGGTGATTCGATCATTGTGATCGACGTGCAGAGACTGACACATCACCGCACCACCACACCCTTAGCTGTACGACGCTGCAGAGCTACTATTGAGTGCCGAGGGTGATACCTCCTACCTCACTCCTGATGATATCTCTGTAGCATAGCTAGTCGGTTGTGGGTTACCGAGGGTGATTCCTCTTTCACCACCTCCGATGAGGCCTCTGTCGTGCAACCCCTCAAGTGTGAATCCATCGAGGGTGATTCCTCCGTGTTCACCTTGATGGTTGCATCGAGTGGGAATCCATCGAGGGTGATTCCTCGGATTACCCTCCTGATGTTACGGCCACACGATTACCTTAACTGTTACCCCCCATGTACTGTTACTACGGGACTGAAGGGACAGGCGGTACCACCCTGGTAGAGGTGGACCTGAGTTCCCGACAGTCTCTTGGGAAGTCGGGTTGACCGTGAGGGTACCCGCGATATAATTACGCGGCACGGCCGGGCATTCCTGGCCCTTGCCGTAAGTCCGCGAGAAGGGGCGACGGGACCACAAATCGTGGATCACTAATTGTCAACGCGAGCTCCCAACACACTAATGGGTTAGGATATGTGATCTGAGTAGGCCTCTGGCCTTTTCGCACTAACCACTATGCGGGAATAGTATGGGCACTCGGCGTCGTATGTTTCAGCCGAAGTTCTTCAGACGTCAGCAACTGAGCGGCGCGCGCCCGGGTGGACCGTGAAAGCCTGCGTGTGTATACAGGGGCTAGGTCTGGTCTCGGCCGCCCACGCAACACGCAGGAGTGCAAAGGGCGATGGGCCCAAGACCCCTGAGCGCTTAGGGTGTAGACCGGTGTGCTGGCCTCTCTGTTGAGCCTAGGTAGGGCTACGGTGTGTCGATCAGCCGAGGCCGGGCATGACCCGAGTAGGTGTGTCCGGCCAGAGTTAATCGAGCGTGTTGGGTAAGTTGGTGCACCCCTGCAGGGAAGTATATCTATTCGAATAGCCGTGTCCACGGTAACGGACGCTCAGAGAGTATCCCGATCTACTACAATTAGAACTGGATACTTGTGGAACTTGAGTAATATGTTAGCTCCGGGATTGCTTTCTCGCAGGGAGTCGAGGAAGGATCTCTGGGCATTGCTACTATATAATTATTACTTTATTATATGCTAGTCTACACTCTTCTAATGCTGCAAGACGCTGAAGATGCTAGTCTTCGATAGGCTAGGCTTTTCCTCTCTATTCTGGCAATTCTGCAGTCCAGTCCACAGATACAGCCCCTTCCCTTTGATACTGATGCATGATTAGCATAGTTCTGATGTAAGTCTTGCGAGTACTTTGGATGAGTACTCACGGTTGCTTTGCTACCCTTTTTCCCCTACCCGATTGCTGCGATCAGATGACGGAGCCCCGAAGCCAGCTGTTCCCGCCGACGACTACTACTACCATGGCGGAGCCTACTACTACGTGGAGACCGACGACCAGGAGTAGTTTCGGAGGCTCCCAAGCAGGAGGCATGCGCCTTTTCGATCTAGAGTCGTTGTTTTGCTCAGCCTTCTTAAGGCAGACTTGTTTAATCTTTATGTCTGTACTCAGATATTGTTGTTGCTTCCGCTAACGCTTGTACTCGAGCTTATGTATTCGAGCCCTCGAGGCCCCTGGCTTGTAATATAAAGCTTGTATTATTTTAATTTGTGTCTAGAGTTGTGTTGTGATATCTTCTCGTGAGTCCCTGATCTTGATCGTGTACATTTGCGTGTATGATTAGTGCACGATTGAGTCTGGGGCGTCACAAGTTGGTATCAGAGCCGACTGCCTGTAGGAAGCCCCTTTCCAACTCCTTGGTCGAAGTTGAGTCTAGTCTTTGAAAAACTATTTTACTAACATTGTTGTGTGGCTTACGGGCCCACGTCGCCAATGGTTGGGATTAGGATATTTTATTCCTCTCCTTTACTCTGGGATTCTGATCTCTCTTCTTTTCGAGTTAAAGATTTTACTAACTCTAACCTTAGGTTCTCGTAACTACTTCCTCCCGGAGACCCCCTCATTCCAGATGATTGCTTGATTCACCAGAAGATTCCGAAGATACTCTTCGATGCTTTTTCGAGACCCTTGTGTTCATCGCTTTTGCGATTCTCTACCACTGATAAATCCCCGTGGATAACTACACCTCCTTGCCCTTAATACATTCATTCCCAGTTGCTCTTGTTATTACGAGATACCCCGAATTACTCTTCGTTGTTCCGAGAATCCATTGTGCCTACTGCCTTGCAGTTCCTTTTCCGCATGATTACACTTACGAATAATTCCTCACACTTACCGGGGATCCGTTCATCCCCAGTTGTTCATGTGATTCCCAAAATACTTTGAAATACTATCTGATCTCCCGAGAATCCTCTGCAACCTATTGCTTTGGAAAGTCTTGCCTGCCTGCATTATGATTAATTCCATATGTCTAGAAATATTCATTAACATCCTTTGTCATTGTCATTCTAAGCCTATTGATTCAATATGTATGTGAATGCTCCCTATCATTAGTTAATTCCTAAAATTCGTCCTTCCGGCTCAAACATCATTTTGGACATGAGCTAGTTCTCGGCAAATCAAATCTTGATTGATTGTCCATCTAATCCTATTCAACTTATTTATCTTTTGATCAGAGCGTTCACTTCTGATCCCCCTCTTTGGAAACCATAATTCCTTTGTGATTAAGCTTTGAATTATTTAGATGTTTCCATAAATCGATGCGCTTGCATCCCTTCCTCTTCTGTTTGAATATCGATACTCACATCAGATTCCTTGTAGACCACCCGATCTTTTGGTGGATTACATCCTACAGCTCACTCATATTTTAAATCATTGATGATTTTCCCCTGTTACAAGATGCCTTTGTGAATTGTATCCTCTGCTTTGCCGTCTGTACTCTGCTTTTGAACTTATATCCATTGCTTCTATAGGTGTGTTTTATAGCTTCCTAAACTCCCCGGATGAGTTGTATCTATACTTTCTGCAATCAGTGTGAACCTGGAAACTTTTACGGGTCATACTCTACTGGTGTTACGCCTGATAAAATTTCAACACTACAACTTCTTTGAAAACAAGAAGTGAATGTAAGGTTATGCATTGAAGAAGTGGGAGTCGACCTTGAACCTTTGTGTTCATGCCCATGGAAACGATGTAGACCGTCACAGAAGCTTCTTGTAAAATATATAATCATTTGAATAATTCTTTCGGTATCATTAAATTTGATCCCTTGCAGTTATGGTTCCGACCATGCTGTCCTTATTCAATATATCTGAAAGGAATCCTTTCCAGTGCCTCGTCTATTTTTTTGACAAGGTTAAAGTATCTGCTGTCGCAGGTCAACGACCCAGTTCAGCTTCTATTATGTTCTACCTTCGAGTATCACCCCCCGGTATCTCGAGGATATCATAGCCATTGCACTACATCTTGTGAATTTTTGATGAAGTAATACCTTTCCCTGTCTTAGTCATTCCACGGGTTCTGGGTTGTTGTCAATCGAGAACACCGATTCGTGAATCGAATCTGCACTGCAATTCAATACCCCTAGTAATTTGTTGCTGGGAAATTTAAACTCAACCTTGTCATTCCTAGACTATGGCTACATCCTTACCATGCTACCTTTGACCGTGCTACCTCGTCCTTCTTTGGTGCACGAATTCTTCAGACCGTGAGCAAGGCTTACATCGAGTTTTCAACATCATATTGTTTGTCTTGAAAGGCAACTCTGATTCTGAGAGTGCATCTTACCAGTGGTTCCAGTAACTTTTCGCTTCACCATTTCTTTTGCTTGATGTCGTCGCTGATTGATTACATCTTCATGAAACTTCTCAACAAAATGTGTTGTGATCATTGTCAACATTTTGACTTCTTCCAAGATATGAATCGAATTCATGATGAGAAATACCATCCTCGCCCTTCAGTAAATTGTGTTGTCATCGACAACATCCTTGCCTTCCTTCTAACACCGACTTGGTCCTGTGTTTGGTTATACCTTAATTTCCTTGCTATTCCTGAAGTTGCTCCTTGTGTATTCTTGTGATCTTCAGACCTAATCCTTACTTGAAACACCATATTATTGCTACCCCGAAGCATGACTGTGGTACTCCGAATATCAACAAGAACATCGGAAGCGCAATGCTAAATGTTTCTTGATCAATTATCCAAACACCATTGTATGGGTAACATCATGAATTTCCTCGCCCCTTTACCTAAATGATTTTGTACTTGCTGTCCTGTCATGTATATCATGCTCTACTTCATCCTTGGGAAGGACATGCTCATAATACTTGTGAGTAAACATATTTTCCTTTCCATTGGTCCGATTAATCCAATAACTACATTTTCCTTTCCGTTGGTCTGTTTAACCTTTCAAATAAATTATGTGATCTAAGCAGTAACAATTTCCTGCTTACGTAAACACTCCGGTGTACAGCCCCGTCAGACAAACCTCGTTACTATTGTTGTTAACATTTCGGTAACCATCGATGGACGAGAACTTTGCCTATTGGTCCGCCTCGTTCTTACGAGCAGGAAAAAGGTTCTCTTCATCCCCCGCCCTTGGTACCGACGTTGTTGCCGACATAACTGACAAGCTATCCTCTGACATGCCTTGCTATCGTGACCGTGCAAGATGTCACCGCCCTTCCTACTCTAAATCCACACCACCCACATTTCCACAGGATCGAAACCTGACTCTCCTATACATCCCTGTTTCCAAAGTTATTCCTCACGCTTGGCTTCGTATGTAATTCATGAGCCACCTTCCTAGAGATGATCTATGCTGGTATCAGACGCAATACTTATTTCCGTTGCTCTGAACCCCATTCACACCCTGGGTTGGGCATTAAATTATTTCCTATCCATTTGAAACTTCTTTCACCTTATTACCTTGCTCTCGATATAATTCCTGAGTTCCAATTCGAGAGATACCTTATACCTTCATCCCCTGTGATAATTACCGGATGCCAATCCTTCCAGACATTCGTCTCTATAGAGTTTTCCCACTTGTCCTATTCGTAAGTACGATGAAGATCCTGAAGGAAGGATGAGAACTTCGTCATGATGCAATGATGCATAAAATTGAAGACATCAACACAATGGACCGACCTCTTCGGGAAGAGCAACCAAGACCGAAAAGACTCGTTAGAATTTCGTAACCAATTTTCCCCCATAACTCTACCTCTTAAATCTCGGGACGAGATTTCTTGTAGTGGAGGAGATTTGTAACACCCCGATAATCATGCTACAGTAATCTCCCCCTAATGGTTGCCATGTCATCATGATTACTATGCAAATTGCCACTTGTCCAAAAATCTAATTCAAAATCCAATTTGAAATGCAAGTCAAATATTTACATCTTCAAACATGCAAACAAAATAGTTCATCATTTAGCAAATAATCCATAAGTAATTATGTTAAGGAAAACAACATCACCTAAAATTCCCAAAATGCCCCTGGGAATTATTTAAGTGGATCAGCAGCAAAATACTAGACCTTTTCAATTTCTAAAAATGTTTAGACAATTCCAAATGCTTTGAAACTTTTTGTGCAGCTTCACAATATTGCCAAATATATATGTGACCAGTTTCATGTTGAACAAAATTCAATTGGTATTTATTTTAAATGTGAAATAATGGAGAAAATACCAAATCAGAAAAAGACAGAAAAGAATAAAGAAAAATGCACTACTGTGCACTTATAGCCCATGGCTACAGTGCCAGCCCAAGCCCACCACTGCTACTTGTAGCTTGCGTTGGTATTATCCCCGAAGAGGAAGGGATGATGCAGCATAGTAGAGATAAGTATTTCCCTCAGTTATGAAGCCAAGGTTATCGAACCAATAGGAGAATCACACAACACCTCGTTAGCAGTACCTGCACACAAACAACAAACCCTTGCACCCAACGCAAACGTGGGGTTGTCAATCCCTCGGCGGTAAATTGCAAGATTAAATTGTATGTGATAGATTGATAGATTGAAACAAAAATACAAAATAAAATAAATAAAAGAATGGCAGCAGTATTTTTAGGGTTTTAGTAATATGATTTAGATAGACCCGAGGGCCATAGTTTTCACTAGAGGCTTCTCTCAAGAAAATAGCATACGGTGGGTAGACAAAAAACTGTTGGGCAATTGATAGAAAAGCAAATAATCATGACGATGTCCAAGGCAATGATCATGTATATAGGCATCACGTCCAATACAAGTAGACCGACTCCTGCCTGCATCTACTACTATTACTCCACACATCGACCGCTATCCAGCATGCATCTAGCGTATTAAGTCCATAAAAGAACGGAGTAACTCCTTAAGAACGATGACATGATGTAGACAAGATAAACTCATGTATGAATAAACCCCATCTTTTTACCCTTAATAGCAACAATACATACGTGTCATGTCTTCCCATGGCAAGATAAATCAACTCAGTTGGCCAAACCAAATCAATAGATCGGAGAAGAAATACAAGGCTATAATAATCATGCATAAAAGAGTGCAGAAAAGACTCAAATATATTCATGGATAATCTGATCATAAACTCACAATTCATCGGATCCCAACAAACACACCGCAAAAAGTGATTACATCGGATAGAACTCCAAGAACATCGAGGAGAACATTGTATTGAAGATCAAAAAGAGAGAAGAAGCCATCTAGCTACTAACTATGGACCCAAAGGTCTGTGGTAAACTACTCACGCATCATCGGAAGGGCAGCAAGGTTGATGTAGAGCCCCTCCGTGATCGATTCCCCCTCCGACGGAGTACCGGAGAAGGCCTCCAGATGGGATCTCTCGAGAACAGAAACTTGCGGCGGCGGAAAAAGTATTTCGTGGACTCCCCTGAGGGTTTCTGATTTTTTCTGAATTTATAGTGGAGGAATTAGGTCAAACGGAGCTCTGTGGGCCCCACGAGGTACCAGGGCGCGCCTGCCCCCCCAAGCGCGCCCTGGTGCCTCGTGGGCACCCCCTGGGGCTTCTGGCCACCTCCCGAAGCTTCTAGTGTTTATCTTGGCCAATAAAAAATCTCCAAAAAGTTTCGTGGCATTTGGCCTTCGTTTGGTATTGATTTTCTGTAAAACAAAAACAGGGCAGAAAACAGCAACTGGCACTGGGCACTAAGTTAATAGGTTAGTCTCCAAAAATGATATATAATTGTTGTAAATGCTTATAAAAACATCCAAGATTGATAATATAACAGCATGGAACAATCAAAAATTATAGATACGTTGGAGACGTATCAGCATCCCCAAGCTTAATTCCTGCTCGTCCTCGAGTAGGTAAATGATAAAAACTGAATTTTTGATGTGGAATGCTGCCTAACATATTCATCACATATTCTTTTCTTTTATAGCATGGACATTTGGACTTGGATGATTCAAAGCAATAGTTTATAGTTTGACATGAAAATATAGATACTCAAGCATACTAACAAGCAACCATGTCTTTCAAAATATCAACGCTAAAGAAAGTTATCCCTAGCCCATTATGCTCAATCATTGATTCATTCATGAAACACACTCGAATATTAGCTACATCCAATGCACAAGTATGACAATAGTGCTCTCTAGTTGGTGCTTTATAAGAGAAGATGGAGACTCAAATAAAAAATAAAAATTGCATAAAAGTAAATAGATAGGCCCTTCGCAGTGGGAAGCAGAGATTTGTCAAATGTGCCAGAGCTCAAAGCTTAAATTAGAGAGATAAAAATACTTTGAGAGGCATGCTTTTCCTGTCAACGAAAACGACCGAGAATTCCCAATATTTTCCATGCTAGACACATCATAGGTGGTTCCCAAACAGAAAGTAAAGTTTATTTCCTTTCCACCATTTCTTTCACAATCCATGGCTAGCCGTATCCATGGGTGCCCTCCATACCATCACTTTCCAAGGAATTTTGTTGTTATTAATTTTGATTTCATTGTGGGACTGGGCATCCCTATTACCAACCATCCTCTCGTGCAATGACAAGTGAATAAACACTCATCGTGAGAATAACACACCTAGAATGGAAAATATTGGCCACCCCCTGCCGCTTCATGAGCGGTACGGGCACACAAAACAGAAAAATTATTTTGAAAATTAGAGTTGGCACACGCAAATTTACTTGGAACGGCATTGAAATACCGCATATAGGTAGATATAGTGGACTCATTTGGCACAACTTGGGTTTAAGGGTTTTGGATGCACAAGCAGTATTTCTGCTTAGTACAAATGAAGGCTAGCAAATATATTGAGAAGCAACCAACCAAAAAATGAAAACGGTCATAAACATGCATTGAACATAACTAACACCGAATAATGCACCATAAGTAGGATATAATTTCTTTGCATAACTATTGACTTGACGTGCATGCATAGGGAATCACAAACCTTAACACTAATATTCTTACTAAATCACAATTTCTCACTAACATGACTCACATATCATCATCTTCATATCGCAAAACTATTGCAAGGAATCACACTTATCATATCCAATGAAAGTTTTTATTATATCCCTCTTGAATATTCATCACTTTGGGACCAAATTCATATCTTGTGCAAATTACCGTTAGTATTGTCAACTCTCAAAAAGATTTAAGTGAAGCATGAGAGTGCAAATATTTCTTCAAAATTTCAATCTTATCAATTCTCAAAATAATATAAGTGAAGCATGAGAATTTATTTCTTCAAAAATTTAATCTTGTCAATTCTCAAAATAATATAAGTGAAGCATGAGAATTTATTTCTTCAAAATTTCAATCAACTCTCAAAATAATATAAGTGAAGCATGAGAGTTCATTTCTTCAAAATTTCAATCAACTCTCAAAATAATATAAGTGAAGCATGAGAGTTCATTTCTTCAAAATTTAGCCACCACCGTGCTCAAAAAGATTTAAGTGAAGCACTAGAGCAACTGCCTAGCTCAAAAAATTTAAGTGAAGCACATAGAGTATTCTAACAAATTATGATGATAAACGTGTGGCTCTCTCAAGATAGGTGTGTTCAGCAAAGATGATTGTGACAAACTAAAAATCAAACAAAGAAAAGACTCATATAATACAAGACGCTCCAAGCAAAACACATATCATGTGATGAATAAAAATATAGCTCCAAGTAAAATTACCGATGGTTGGTAGAAGAAAGAGGGGATGCCTTCCGGGGCATCCCCAAGCTTAGACGCTTGAGTCTTCCTTGAATATTACCTTGGGGTGCCTCGGGCATCCCCAAGCTTAGGCTTTTGCTACTCTTTATTCCTTCATCCATCGTGATCTCACCCAAAACTTGAAAACTTCAATCACACAAAACTCAACAAAACCTTCGTGAGATCCGTTAGTATAACAAAATAAATCACTACTTAGGTACTGTTGCAAACCCATTCATATTTTATTTTTGCATTATACCTACAGTATTCTAACTTCTCCATGGCTTATATCCCCCGATACAATCCATAGTTCCATCAAAACAAGCAAGCAACACATCAAAAACAGAATCTGTCAAAACAGAACAGTGTGTAGCAACCTATTTAAAAGCCATACTTCTGTAACTCCAAAAATTCTGAAAAATTAGAACAACGTGGATAATTCATATACCAATACTGTGTAAAAATTTCAGATTTTTTTGACACTCCAGTACAGAAAAAAAATTCGGGCACTGGACGCAAAACTTTCTGTTTTCCAAACAGCATCAATCATACTATCTTCCAAATCATCCCAAAGGTTTTACTTGGCACAAACACTAATTAAAAACACAAAAACACAATCATACCAGTAGCATAATTGTGAAAACACCCAATAACAGAAAAAAATTATTTTATTCATTGGGTTGCCTCCCAACAAGCGCTATTGTTTTATGCCCCTAGCTAGGCATAATGCATAATTTCAAGTGTTGTCATCTTTCAAGTTGATTCCATAAGTGGACATCATAAGGGATTCATATGGTGCTTTAATTTTCTTCCGAGGGAAATGTTCCATACCCTTTTTAAATGGAAATTGAAATTTTATATTCCCTTCTTTCATGTCAATAACGGCACCTATGGTTCATAAGAACGGTCTACCAAGTATTATTGGGCAAGAAGAATTGCATTCAATATCAAGTACAATAAAATCAACGGGCACATAGTTCCTATTTGCAAGAATAAGTGATGTCTACTACACAACTTATTCTTGTAGACTCGTGTTGGGCCTCCAAGCGCAGAGTTATGTACGACAGTAGCAATTTTCCCTCAAGTGGATGACCTAAGGTTTATCAATCCGTGGGAGACGTAGGTTGAAGATGGTATCTCTCAAACAACCCTGCAACCAAATACAAGAAATCTCTTGTGTCCCCAACACACCCAATACAATGGTAAATTGTATAGGTGCACTAGTTCGGCGAAGAGATGGTGATAAAAGTGTAGTATGGATAGTAGATATAGGTTTTTGTAATCTGAAAATATAAAAACAGTAAGGTAGCAAGTAACAAAAGTGAGCACAAACGGTATTGCAATGCTTAAAAACAAGGCCTAGGGTTCATACTTTCGCTAGTGCAATCTCTCAACAATTCTAATATAATTGGATCATATAACCATCGCTCAACGTGCAATAAAGAATCACTCCCAAGTTCCTATTAGCGGAGAACATAAGATAGAAATTGTTTGTAGGGTACGAAACCACCTCAAAGTTATCCTTTCCGATCGATCTATTGAGCTATTCCTATAAGTGTCACAAACAGCCCTAGAGTTTGTACTAAAATAACACCACATGATACACATCAACCAACTCTAATGTCACCTAGATACTCCAATGTCACCACAAATATCCGTGAGTTGATTATACGATATGCATCAAACAACTTCATAATCATAATATTCAATCCACACAAAGAACTCCAAGGAGCACCCCAAAGTTTCTTATCGGAGAAATGATAATGAAAACGTGAAACCAACCCCTATGCCTAGATCTCCCCAAGGTCACGGGAATCCGCGAGTTGATCACCAAAACATACATCAAGTAAACCAATAGAATACCCCATTGTCACCACGGGTATCCACATGCAAGACATACATCAAGTGTTCTCAAATCTGAAATATTCTATCCGATAATAACGAAACCTCAAAGGGAAAGATTCAATTCATCACAAGGATGTAGAGAGGGAAGAAACACCATATGATCCAACTATATTAACAAAGCTCTCGATACATCAAGATCGTGCCAAATCAAGAACACGAGAGAGAGAGATCAAACACATAGCTACTAGTACATACCCTCAACCCCGAGGGTGAACTACTCCCTCCTCGTCATGGAGACCGCCGGGATGATGAAGATGGCCTCCGGTGATGATTCCCCCCTCCGGCAGGGTGCCGGAAAAGGGCTGTAGATGAGATCGTGGAGGTACAGAGGCTTGCGGCGGCGGAGTCGAAGTTCTAGGGTTATTTCTGGGGGTTTCTCTATTTATAGGATTTTTCAGCGTTGGAATCAGGTCAGACGGAGCCATGTGGGCCCCACGAGGTACCAGGGCGCGCCTGGGAGGGGTGGCGCGCCCTGGTGCCTCGTGGGCACTGGGTGGCCCCCCTCCAGTGGGTCTTGGTTCCAGTATTTTTTATTTATTCCATAAAAAATCTCTAAAAAGTTTCATCCAATTCCAAGAACTTTTATTTCTGCACAAAAAACAACACCATGGCAATTCTGCTGAAAACAGCGACAGTCCGGGTTAGTTCTAATCAAATCATACCAAAACCATATAGAATTGTTATAAATATGGCATGAATACTTCATAAATTATAGATACGTTGGAGACGTATCAGCATCCCCAAACTTAATTCCTGCTCATCCTCGAGTAGGTAAATGATAAAAGAAATAATTTATGAAGTGTGAATGCTAGCATAGTGCATAAGTTTGATCAATGATAATTTCAATCACTTTTTCTAGCATCAATATATATCATAATCAGTAGTTCATCTCATAAAACTTCTCATGATCAAGTAGTAAGCTATTCACATGTTTAAAGTATAGGCCATAAACTTTCTTGAAAACTAACAAACTATGTTCTCAGTCATCAAACAATTGCAATTCATCTTATTTTCAGGAAGGGTCTATGCTTTGATCTAGCAAATTCCACATACTTAACCATCAGTTAGTCTTCCATGATTGCTAACATTCAAAGCATATTTTTAGAATGAACTGTTTCAGTCAAATACATAGGAAGATAGGGGCTTAATGTTTCACCTCCCAACTTATTTATCTCAGGGATAATGTCAATAATAATAACAACTCATGATCACCTATATTCAACTGGATATATGTGCCTGGATCTTTCCCTACCACATAATGCTTGCCAACTAAAGAATAAATAGGGCGGAATAGGGATGAACATTAATGACTCTTGCATAAAAGTAAATACAAAAAAGTAAATGCATAAAAGTAAAAGAAAGGCCCTTCGCAGAGGGAAGCGGAGGTTGTCATGCGCTTTTTGTTGTTGGATGCACAAGCCCTTAATGCAAAGGAATGTCACGTTATATTACCCCTTGTGATAGCAACCTTTATTATGCAGTCCGTCGCTTTTATTTCTTTACCATCACAAGTTCGTACAACGCTTATTTTCCCTTGCAATAAAGATTATTCATATTTTAGGAGCAATTTTTATTGCTTTTTGCACCGATGACAACTTACTTGAAGGATCTTATTCAATCCATAGGTAGATATGGTGGACACTCATGGCAAGAAACTGGGTTTAAGGATTTTTGGATGCACAAGTAGTATCTCTACTTAGTACGAATTTTTGGCTAGCAAAAGATCCTAAGCAAGCACCACATGTTAGAGGATCCATGACAATATAACTTCTATGTGAATATAAACAAACATAACTCATTACGTCGTCTTCCTTGTCCAACGTCAACTACTTGATCAAGCTTGAAAATAATTAATGGGGGCTCACAATCATAGAAGATGTCCAAGATAGTATATTTATATGTGAAATTTCTCTTCCTTCAAAATTCTTTCATGAATTGTTCAAGTGACCAATGCTATGTTTGTTAACTTTCAATAAATTTTACCACTTATACTTCTTGTATGTGAAGTCACTACTCCCCATGGGACAAGCATATGAAGCATATAAATTTCAACTTTATGATATTCAATTCATTTTAACAACTTACTCATAAGATATAAGTGAAGAACAAGAGTAAATGACAAACTACTCCAAAAAGATATAAGTGAAGATCAAATGAGTAGTTAAGTAAATGGGTAGCTATGTGAGGACTCTCTCTCATATAAAAATTTCAGATCTTATTATTTTATTCAAACAGCAAGAAAAACAAAATAAAATGACATTCCAAGAATAGCACATATCATGTGAAGAAGCAAAAACTTAGGTTCATCCAAAACTGACCGATAATTGTTGATGAAGAAAGGTGGGATGCCTACCGGGGCATCCCCAAGATTATCCCCAAGATTAGATGCTTGAGACTTCTTGAAATATTAATTAGGGATGCCTTGGGCATCCCCAAGCTTGAGCTATTGTGTCTCCTTAATTCTTCTCATATCATGGTTTCACTAAATCTTAAATACTTCATCCACACAAAACTCAACAAGAACTCGTGAGATAAGTTAGTATAAATCAACTCAAAACTTTAACATTCTATACTGTAGAAAATTACTAAAATTATAATTAAACATTGCATACTAAATGCCTCTGCATATTTAATACTCCTATCCACAAATAGAAACATTAAACAAGCAACATATGCAAACAATGCAACTATAACCGAAATCTGCCAAAACAGAACAGTCTGTAAAGGGGGAATAAGAATCCATATTTCCCTAACTCCAAAAATTATGAAAAATTACCACGTGATAGATAACTCATGCATTCTTACTGTGTAAAAATTTCAGATTTTTATCATGTTCTGACTATTAAGGAATATTCTGGACATAACAGAAAACTTTCTGTTTTCAAACAGCAACACATGAACTTGCAAACTGAGCATGGTAAAGGCTATAATTGGCATTTTATTGAACTAAAAGATACAAAACATGATTATTTATAACACCAAGCAAATATCAACAGAATAAAATGACTCTCCAAGTAAAACTCATATTATGTGACGAATAAAAATATAGGTCCAAGTAAGGTTACCGATAATGTTGAAGACGAAAGAGGGGATGCCTTCCGGGGCATCCCCAAGCTTAGTTGCTTGGGTGTTCCTTGAATATTACCTTGGGATGCCTTGGGCATCCCCAAGCTTAGGGTCTTGCCACTCCTTATTCTCCTCATATCGATATCTCACCCAAAACTAGAAAACTTCAATCACATAAAACTTAACGGAACTTGTGAGATAGGTTAGTATGATAAAAATAAATCATCCACTTAGGTACTGTCAAGACAAGATTCGTAATTGTTCTCACATAATTCCTACTGTATTATATCATTTCCACAATTTATATTACTCAATATAAGCTATGGAAAGACTAAAACAAGCAAACTATGCACCGAAAACAGAATCTGTCAAAAACAGAACAGCGTGTAGAAAGCGATTTAAAACCCATACTTCTGTACCTCCAAAAATTCTGAAAAATTAGGAAAATGTAAAAACTTTGTAACCCAATACTGTGTAAAAATTTCAGAATTTTTCCACGCCCCAGTACAGAATCGAAATTCCAGCACTGGACGCAAAAGTTTCTGTTTTTGCACAGAATCAAATCAACAAGCATCCACACTATCCCAAAGGCTTTACTTGGCACATTATTGAAAGAAAACATATAAAACATGATTACTACAGTAGCTTAATCATGTGAACACACAAAAACAGTAGGTATAAATATTGGGTTGTCTCCCAACAAGCGCTTTTCTTTAATGTCTTTTTAGCTAGGCATGATGATTTCAATGATGCTCACATAAAAGTAGAGAATTGAAACACAAGGAGAGCATCATGAAGCATATGACTAGCACATTTAAGTCTAACCCACTTCCTATGCATAGGTATTTTGTGAGCAAACAACTTATGGGAGCAAGAATCAACTAGCATAGGAAGGCAAAACAAGCATAACTTCAAAACTTTCAACACATAGAGAGGAAACTTGATATTATTGCAACACCTACAAGCTTATGATCATCTCTCATAATAATTTTCAGTGGAATCATGAATGAATTCAACAATATAGCTATCACATAAAGCATTCTTTTCATGATCCACAAGCATAGAATTTTTATTACTCCCCACATAAGCACATTTCTTCTCATCAATAGGAGTGGGAGTATCATATGAAACTCGAATACTATAAATTGTTTCCACATTAAAAGAGTAATGTTCAGAAAAAGGGTAATCATAATTATGACAAGTTTTATAAATATAATCATCACTACTTTTTATGACATAAGTATCATCACAATAATCATCATAGATAGGAGGCATGAAATCATCATAACAAATTTGATCATTCAAAGTTGGGGGACTAAAAAGATCATCTTCATTAAGCATAGCATCCCCAAGCTTGGGACAAACATTAATTGCAGCAAATAAATTCTCAAACATGTCATTCTCATCAAACACAGCATCCCCAAGCTTGTGGCTTGGCATATCATTAGCATAATCACTATTATCATCAATAGTATGAATAGCACCAATAGTATAACAATTATTATCATAAGAATTTTCTAAGTTGGTGCCAAAAAGATTTTCAAGATTATAAGAAGTATCATTATTTTCCCAATCATAATCATCATAATGAGTAATAGGCATAATAAAATCATCCTCAATAGTTCCTTCGGACATTGTACCATAAGACAAAGAAGCAATATCATCATCAAGTATATCATTTTCCACAATTATTTTTGATTCACTCTCATGAGGCACAACAATAATAGGAGCAACATTATTTGGGAGGGATACCTTTTTACCTCTACTCTTTCTTCTTTTCTTCTTCTTCACCACATCATGTGTGGGTTTAATCAATTTTTTCGAGCTTCTTATTGATGAGATTGGTTGAATAGAAAGCTCCTCCTCGTCACCTATTTCATCATGAGAGACAATAGGAGGGAAAGTGGAAATCTTTACCCTTTCATTAGTGTTCCTTTTATATTCTATTGGTTTTCCCGTCTTTCCATAATTGGCAATATAAGCATTCTCATTGCAATTTACCACACAAAACATATAGATTTCCTCTAGATTAGTTTCAATGTTGTCTGTGAGAATGAATACTTCAAACCAACTTTTTTTATGTGTCAATTCCTCACACCCCAAAAATAGATAAAGCTCATTATATAGTTCAAGGGCGGTCAAGTCATTACAATATTTAGCCATGATTCAATCATAAAAAAGTATGCATTGAAAATTAAGGTGACCAACTTTATTGCAAAGTTCACAAGTAATGGGATGAAGAGAGCATAATTTTGTAGCAAATTCATCTATCACTTTGAGCAAAAAATTGGTTCTATCATGTTTATGCTTCTTACAAAATCTATCATCCCTATAAGGCATGTCTTCACAAACTTTATGCACTCCACAAAAATTGACATGCTTATAAGAAACATTTTTGTCATGACTAGTGCAATCATCATTAGTATTTTGGATATTCATAGAATTCATACTAACAACATTGCAATCATGCTCATCATTCAAAGATTTTATACCAAACATTTTATTAAATTCTTCTTCTATCAATTGAGCACAATTTTCCGCTCCATCATTTTCAAGAAAGACATGATAAAGACGAATAATATGAGGTAATCTCAATTCCATTTTTTGTAGTTTTCTTTTATAAACCAAACTAGTGATAAAACAAGAAACTAAAAGATTCGATTGCAAGATCTAAAGATATACCTTCAAGCACTCACCTCCCCGGCAACGGCGCCAGAAAAGAGCTTGATGTCTACTACACAACTTATTCTTGTAGACTCGTGTTGGGCCTCCAAGCGCAGAGTTTTGTAGGACAGTAGAAATTTTCCCTCAAGTGGATGACCTAAGGTTTATCAATCCGTGGGAGGCATAGGTTGAAGATGGTATCTCTCAAACAACCCTGCAACCAAATACAAGAAATCTCTTGTGTCCCCAACACACCCAATATAATGGTAAATTGTATAGGTGCACTAGTTCGGCGAAGAGATGGTGATAAAAGTGTAGTATGGATAGTAGATATAGGTTTTTGTAATCTGAAAATATAAAAAACAGTAAGGTAGCAAGTAACAAAAGTGAGCACAAACGGTATTGCAATGCTTAAAAACAAGGCCTAGGGTTCATACTTTCGCTAGTGCAATCTCTCAACAATGCTAATATAATTGGATCATATAACCATCCCTCAACGTGCAATAAAGAATCACTCCCAAGTTCCTATTAGCGGAGAACATAAGATAGAAATTGTTTGTTGGGTACGAAACCACCTCAAAGTTATCCTTTCTGATCGATCTATTGAGCTATTCCTATAATTGTCACAAACAGCCCTAGAGTTCGTACTAAAATAACACCATATGATACACATCAACCAACTCTAATGTCACCTAGATACTCCAATGTCACCACAAGTATCCGTGAGTTGATTATACGATATGCATCAAACAACTTCATAATCATAATATTCAATCCACACAAAGAACTCCAAGGAGCACCCCAAAGTTTCTTATCGGACAAAAGATAATGAAAACGTGCAACCAACCCCTATGCCTAGATCACCCCAAGGTCACGGGAATCCGTGAGTTGATCACCAGAACATACATCAAGTAAACCAATAGAATACCACATTGTCACCACGGGTATCCACATGCAAGACATACATCAAGTGTTCTCAAATCTGAAATATTCAATCCGACAATAACGAAACCTCAAAGGGAAAGATTCAATTCATCACAAGGAGGTAGAGAGGGAAGAAACACCATATGATCCAACTATATTAACAAAGCTCGGGATACATCAAGATCATGCCAAATCAAGAACACGAGAGAGAGAGAGAGATCAAACACATAGCTACTAGTACATACCCTCAGCCCCGAGGGTGAACTACTCCCTCCTCGTCATGGAGACCGCCGGGATGATGAAGATGGCCTCCGGTGATGATTCACCCCTCCGGCAAGGTGCCGGAAAAGGGCTATAGATGAGATCGTGGAGGTACAGAGGCTTGCGGCGGCGGAGTCGAAGTTCTAGGGTTATTTCTGGGGGTTTCTCTATTTATAGGATTTTTCGGCGTTGGAATCAGGTCAGACGGAGCCACATGGGCCCCACGAGGTACTAGGGTGCGCCTGGGGGGGGGGGGGTGGCGCGCCCTGGTGCCTCGTGGGCACTGGGTGGCCCCCCTCCAGTGGGTCTTGGTTCCAGTATTTTTTATTTATCCCATAAAAAATCTCCAAAAAGTTTCATCCAATTCCAAGAACTTTTATTTCTGCACAAAAAACAACACCATGGCAATTCTGCTGAAAACAGCGTCAGTCCGGGTTAGTTCTAATCAAATCATACCAAAACCATAAAGAATTGTTATAAACATGGCATGAATACTTCATAAATTATAGATACATTGGAGACATATCAATAAGAACATCATTAATCTTACCCAAAGGCTTTTTAATAGTAGAATCCGCAAGATGTAAATTAAGAGAGCACTCATCTTTATTGGTAAAACCTAGAACATCACAGACATTTTGGAATTGTGGAAACGCTAGCACCCAAATCACATAAAGCATTACACTCATAATTTTTAATTTTAACTTTAATGGTGGGTTCCCATTCATCATATAATTTTCTAGGAATTGAAATTTCTAGTTCAAGCTTTTCTTCTAACGCTTTCATCATTGCTTCTACTATATATTTAGTAAAAGCCTTGTTTTGCTCATAAGCGTTGGGTGAATTTAACATGGATTGTAACAAAGAAATGCACTCAATCAAAGGACAGTTGTCATAATTAAAATCTTTGTAATCCAAAAGAGTGGGCACATCGCTATTTAAAGTTTTTACCTCTCCAAACCCACTTTTATCAATTTTCTTATCAAGATTTTCACCTTCCGAATTATGGGAACGCCTACTAGCTAAAGTTGACTCTTCTTCAGTCCCCTTTTCATCAAGTTTTATATTGCTAAACAAAGAAACAATGGATGAAACACCAATCATTTTAATATCCTCATCATTACTACGTTCTAATGATTCAGGCTTAGCGACCATTTGATTTACTAGCGTAGCTTGTGCATCAGAATTTTTTTTCTAGCAAATTTTCAGTAAGAGCAAATTGGGATTGAAGACTAGCAACTTCTTTGCTAACATTATCGAGTTGTTTTGCAATAGCATCCAATAAAATAGAGTGTTCTTTGAGTTCCTCGGTAAAAAAATTGTTGTGCTCAAACTGCGTAGTCATGTAATATTTAGTATTTTTCTCAATTTCGGACAAAATTTTATAATAAGAAGTATCATGATAATCTTCTCGAGGCATCATGATTAGACAAACAAGAAAACAATCAAGCAAACAAGAAAAAGTCAAAAAGGCAAACGGAAAATATTTTTGTATTTTTGTAAAAAACGTTTTAGAAGTGGGGGAGATGAAAACAAGAGGCAAATAAAGTAAATGCAAGGAGATGAGAGTTTATGCAAAGGTACTTGATAGATGTTGATGATGTCTCCCCGGCAACGGCGCCAGAAATTCTTCCTGTTACTTGTAGCTTGCGTTGGTATTATCCCCGAAGAGGAAGGGATGATGCAGCACAGTAGAGATAAGTATTTCCCTTAGTTATGAAACCAAGTTTATCGAACCAGTAGGAGAATCACACAACACCTCGTTAGCAGTACCTGCACACAAACAACAAACCCTTGCACCCAACGCAAACAAGGGGTTGTCAATCCCTCGGCGGTAAATTGCAAGATTAAATTGTATGTGATAGATTGATAGATTGAAACAAAAATACAAAATAAAATAAATAAAAGAAAATGGCAGCAGTATTTTTAGGGTTTTAGTAATATGATTCAGATAGACCCGAGGGCCATAGTTTTCACTAGAGGCTTCTCTCAAGAAAATAGCATACGGTGGCTAGACAAATTACTGTTGGGCAATTGATAGAAAAGCAAATAATCATGACGATATCCAAGGCAATGATCATGTATATAGGCATCACGTCCAATACAAGTTGACCGACTCCTGCCTGCATCTACTACTATTACTCCACACATCGACCGCTATCCAGCATGCATCTAGTGTATTAAGTCCATAAAAGAACGGAGTAACGCCTTAAGAACAATGACATGATGTAGACAAGATAAACTCACGTATGAATAAACCCCATCTTTTTACCCTTAATAGCAACGATACATACGTGTCATGTCCCTTTCTGTCACTGGGATTGAGCACCGCAAGATCGAACCCATTACAAAGCACCTCTTCCCATGCCAAGATAAATCAATTCAGTTGGCCAAACCAAATCAATAGATCGGAGAAGAAATACGAGGCTATAATAATCATGCATAAAAGAGTGCAACAAAGACTCAAATATATTGATGGATAATCTGATCATAAACTCACAATTCATCGGATCCCAACAAACACACCGCAAAAAGTGATTACATCGGATAGAACTCCAAGAACATCGAGGAGAACATTGTAGTGAAGATCAAAAAGAGAGAAGAAGCCATCTAGCTACTAACTATGGACCCGAAGGTCTGTGGTAAACTACTCACGCATCATCGGAAGGGCAGCAAGGTTGATGTAGAGCCCCTCCATGATCGATTCCCCCTCTGGCGGAGTACCGGAGAAGGCCTCCAGATGGGATCTCTTGAGAACAGAAACTTGCGGTGGCGGAAAAAGTATTTCGTGGACTCCCCTGAGGGTTTCTGATTTTTTCTGAATTTATAGTGGAGGAATTAGGTCAAACGGAGCTCTGTGGGCCCCACGAGGTACCAGGGCGCGCTTGCCCCCCCCCAGGCGCCCCTGGTGCCTCGTGGGCACCCCCTGGGGCTTTTGGCGTCCTCCCGAAGCTTCAAGTGTTTATCTTGGCCAATAAAAAATCTCCAAAAAGTTTCGTGGCATTTGGACTTCGTTTGGTATTGATTTTCTGTAAAACAAAAACAGGGCAGAAAACAACAACTGGCACTGGGCACTAAGTTAATAGGTTAGTCTCCAAAAATGATATATAATTGTTGTAAATGCTTATAAAAACATCCAAGAATGATAATATAACAGCATGGAACAATAAAAAATTATAGATACGTTGGAGACGTATCAACCACCGGCCTCTCCCCTACCTCTGTACTGTACAGAGGGGAGGCAGGGGGATCGTGGCGGCCATCCGCCGGCCTTGCCGTGCGTGGCGGCCATCCGACACCCCCTGGCCGCCTACAAGACCTTCCACGCGACCCCCTCGGTCAAACCCTAGCCTCCCTATTCTCTCTCTCGTTTGCCCCGTTCCTCTGTCCGTCACCCGAAGCTCCGGGTCGCCGCCACCTCGTCAATCCCGCGGTCACCAGCCTCCCCTCGTCGCGCCAAGATGTCCAGGAGCCTCCCTATCCTCGTCTCCTTCACCTACGACCGTTGAATCAAGCTAGGCCGCGCCGTACGCTCGGCATCGAGCTCATTTCCCGCCACGGCTGCCGCCTCCCGTCGACGAGTGCGTCGCGTCCGGTCGTCTCCCTGCGTTCTAACCGTGTCCACGAGCTTCGTGGTGAGGTCCTCTGCCGGTTCCCCCCTTTTCTCCCTTCGATCTATTGCCGTAGACGCCAGTGCCCAACATGGCCGCCGTGGCCCCTGTACCCGTGTGCTGCTCACTGCTGCCCCTTGCTGCTGCGTGCTACTGCTACTCCTTGTGCTGCCGCTGCTTTTGCTACTGCGGCTGCGCCACTGCTTGCGCTGCTCCTGGCCGCTGCTAGCTACTACTGCTCGCGCTGCTGCTTGCTGCTACTCCGCTAGCTGCGCTGCTATGCTACTGCTACTGCCGGCTGCTACCGCCGGCTGCTGGTGTTGCTGGCCATGGCGGCCGTGAGTGTGTGTTGTGTGTGCGTGCAGTGTGTGTGCAAATTAGCTTAGGGGCTAACAAGTTAGTTTAACTACTAGCCTATGACAAGTGGACCCTAGACTAATTAATCTAATTAACTAGAATATTTTAGTTGCTGCCTATGACATGTGGGCCACACCCTCCCCATTTGACCAGTCAAGTTGACTTGGTCAACTCAAGTTAAAAATAATTCTAGGATTTTCAGAATATTACTAAAACTTTGAAAATTCATAGAAATTCAACCGTAACTCGGATGAAAAAGTTTTCTACATGAAAATTGATCAGAAAAATCTAACGAATCCGAATATGTCATTTGCATTCATGTTAGAATCCTCTAAGTAGGAGAACCTATAACTTTAGGCCTGTTTCTAATAGATGAATAGTGCATGACTACCGGTTAATTATTCCAAATTAATTCCTAAATGGACTAAAATTGTTTATAGATGCATTAGGTCACCCATGCATTGCTTTTTGCCATGTCATGCTTTGTGATTGCATTTGTATGCTTGTATTTATTTGTTTCCTCCCCCCTCTTCTCTCCGGTAGACCCCGAGACCGCTGATGATCTGGTGATCGACTACTTGACCGTCGAGGATCCGTTCCTGTCTGTAGAGCAACCAGGAAAGCAAAACCCCCTTGATCATTCCTATATCGCCCATTCTTTCTCTCCCGTGCTTGCATTAGATTTTGCTACTGTTGTTCGATAGCTCCTATTCTGATGCATAGCCTGATTTTGTAACTTGTTGTTGATACCTTACCTGCTATCCTATATGCTTAGTATAGGTTGGTTAGTGATCCATCAGTGGCCCCGCACCCTTGTCCATTGTTGCCATGCTTTACTACCGGTGATTCGATCATTGTGATCGACGTGCAGAGACCGACACATCACCGCACCACCACCCCCTTAGTTGTGCGACGCTGTAGAGCTACTATCGAGTGCCGAGGGTGATACCTCCTACCTCACTCCTAATGATATCTGATGTCTACTACACAACTTATTCTTGTAGACTCGTGTTGGGCCTCCAAGCGTAGAGTTTTATAGGACAATAGCAATTTTCCCTCAAGTGGATGACCTAAGGTTTATCAATCCGTGGGAGGCGTAGGATGAAGATGGTCTTTCTCAAACAACCCTGCAACCAAATAACAAAGAGTCTCTTGTGTCCCCAACACACCCAATACAATGGTAAATTGTATAGGTGCACTAGTTCGGCGAAGAGATGGTGATACAAGTGTAGTATGGATAGTAGATATAGGTTTTTGTAGTGCGAACAATAAAAAACAGCAAGGTAGCAATTAACAAAAGTGAGCATAAACGGTATTGCAATGCTTAGAAACAAGGCCTAGGGTTCATACTTTCGCTATTGCAATCTCTTAACAATGCTAACATAATTGGATCATATAACAATCCCTCAACGTGCGATAAAGAATCACTCCAAAGTTCCTATTAGCGGAGAACATAAGATAGAAATTGTTGTAGGGTACAAAACCACCTCAAAGTTATCTTTTTCGATGAATCTATTTAGTCATCCCTATAAGTGTCACGAATGGCCCTAGAGTTCGTACTAAAATAACACCATATGACACGCATCAACCAACTCTAATGTCACCTAGATACTCCAATGTCACCACAAGTATCCGTGAGTTGATTATTCGATATGCATCAGACAACTTCAGATTCATAATATTCAATCCACACAAAGAACTTCAAAGAGTGCCCAAAGATTTCTACCGGAGAAAGTAGGACAAAAAGGTGCATCAACCCTTATGCATAGATTACCCCAATGTCACCTCGGGAATCCACGAGTTGAGTGCCAAAACATACATCAAGTGAATCAATATAATACCCCATTGTCACCACGGGTATTCATATGCAAGACATACATCAAGTGTTCTCAAATCCATAAAAGTATTCAATCCGATAATAGTGAAACCTCAAAGGTAAAAACTCCATTCATCACAACAAGATAGAGAGGGGAAAACACCATATGATCCAACTATAGTAACAAAGCTCGTGGTACATCAAGATCGTGCCAAATCAAGAACACGAGAGAGAGAGATAAAACACATAGCTACTGGTACAAACCCTCAGCCCCGAGGGTGAACTACTCCCTCCTCGTCATGGAGACCGCCGGGATGATAAAGATGGCCTTCGGTGATGATTCCCCCCTCCGGCAGGGTGCCGAAAAAGGGTTGTAGATGAGATCGTGGAGGTACAGAGGCTTACGGCGGCGTAAAAACTCATCTAGGTTAACTTTCAGGGGTTTCTGAATATATATGATTTTTCAGCGTTGGAATCATGCAAAGAGGTGCCACAGGGGGGCCCACGAGGCACCAGGGCGCGCCTGGGGGGGTGGCGCGCCCTGGTGGCTTGTGGGGCCTCTGTGGGTCTTCTTCTGCTCCCCCAAAGCTTCCTGGATCTGTTCCCTTCCAGAAAAAATCGTCAAAAAGTTTCGCTGCATTTGGACTTCATTTGATATGGATTTTCTAGAAAACCAAAAACAAGCAGAAAACAACAACTGGCACTGGGCACTAGGTCAATATGTTAGTCCATAAAAATCATATAAAATCCATATAAAAGTGCACCAAAATCATACGAAACTATAATAAACATGGCATGAATACTTCATAAATTATAGATACGTTGGAGACGTATCAGCATCCCCAAGCTTAATTCCTGCTCGTCCTCAAGTAGGTAAATGTGTGATGCCCCCGGCCCGACCGTGCACTAATCATACACGCAAAGGCACACGATCAAGCCCAGGGACTCACGGGAAGATATCACAACACAACTCTAGACACAAAATAAAATAATACAAGCTTTATATTACAAGCCAAGGGCCTCGAGGGCTTGAATACATAAGCTCGAGAACAAGCGTTAGCGGAAGCAACAACAGTATCTGAGTACAGACACAAAGTTAAACAAATCTGCCTTAAGAAGGCGAAAACCAACAACGGCTCTGATCGAAAGAGGCAAGGCCTCCTGCCTGGGAGCCACCTAAACTACTCCTGGTCGTCGGTCTCCACATAGTAGTAGGCTCCACCGAAAGTGCAGTAGCAGTCGTCGGCGGTAGCAGCTGACTCCTGGGATTCGTCATCTGGTCGCAGCAACCGGGTATGGGGAAAAGAATAGCAAAGCAAACGTGAGTACTCATCCAAAGTACTCGCAAGACTGACATCAGAACTATGCTAAGTATGTATCGGTATCAAGAGAGGGGGCTATATCTGTGGACTGGACTGCAGAAATGCCAGAATAGAGAGAAGGCCTAGCCTATCGAAGACTAGCATCTTCAGCGTCTTGCAGCATTAGAAGAGTGCAGATTAGTATCATAACATAAAGTAACAAGCATGTAGGAGCAAAGCCCAGAGATCCTTCCTCGACTCCCTGCGAGAAAGCGATCCCGGAGCTTACATATTATTTAACATGTATCCAGTTCAAGTAGTAGTAGATCGGGATACAACATTGAGCGTCCTGTTACCGTGGACACGGCTATTCGAATAGATAACTTCCCTGCAGGGGTGCACTACTATTACCCAACACGCTCGAGTAACTCTGGCCGGACACACTTTCCTGGGTCATGCCCGGCCTCGGCTGATCGACACACTGTAGCCCTACCTAGAGCTCAGCAGAGAGGTCCCCGCCGGTCTACATCGTAAGTGCTCAGAGGTCTTGGGCCCATCGCCCTTTGCACTCCGGGTCGTTGCGAGCAGGGCGAGTCCAGGCACCACCTCTGTCCTGGATGGTGCCGGCCCAGCCGTGCTGCAATGCTGAACTAGACGTCTGACAAAGCTTTTGGCTGATACATACGGCGCCGAGGGTTCCATAACCATTATCCCACATGGTGGTAGTGCGTATATGGCCAGCGGCCAACTCAGATCAAATACCCAAATCCGTTAGCGCATTATTAGGAGCTCGCGGTGACGAGCAGTACTCCTGTCGCCCCGTCTCGAGGAAGTGCAACAAGGGCCAGGCCCATCCCTCTCTAGGGCGGTCTCTGCCTGCCCGGCCGCGCCTCGTAATTATCTCGCGGGTACCCTCACGGTCAACCCGACTTCGCATCTCTCGCGGGTACCCCTCGGGGTCGACCCGACTTTATTCAGTAAATGTGGTAAAATCCCGGTAACTGTGTGTTCATAACATCAAGGAGGAATCTGAGGAATCACCCTCGATGGGTTCCTACTCGATGTACCCGTCAGGGCGAACCCGAAGGAATCACCCTCGATGGTATTCACACTTGCGGGGTTGCACGACAGAAGCCTCATCGGAGGTGGAGGAAGAGGAATCACCCTCGGTAACCCACAACCGGCTAGCTATACTACAGAGACAATATCAGGAGTGAGATAAGAGGTATCGCCCTCGTCACTCGAGGATAACTCTGGAGAGTCAAACAACTTAGGGGGTGTGCGTTGCTGTGCTGGTCTCAGCCCGTTGATCACATCGAGCGGGGCTCTGGTAACTAAGCGGGGCAACTAGGACAGGGTGGAGGGCCACAGATGGTTTACTGCCAACCTATACTAAGCATTTAGGATAGCAGGTAAGGTATCAATAACAGTTTACAAAAATAGTCTATGCATCAAAATAGGATCAAACAAATGCAGTAACAAATTCTAATGCAAGCAGGGGGAAGAAAGAATAGGTGATGTAGGCATGTTCAAGGGGGTTTGCTTGCATGGTTGCTCTGCTGAAAAGGAAGGAGGGTCGTCGGTGACGTAGTCGTACTCGGTAGCAGCGTCAGTCTCGGGGTCTACCGGAGAGAAGAGGGGGAGGAAACAATAAATACAAGCAACAAATGCAATCACAGATGCATGGCATGGCAGCACGCTATTCGAGGAGTGCCCTAATGCAGTACTACGCAAGTTAGTCAGAGTGGGAAACATCTGGAGGTGTTTTACCAGCTCCAGGCACTTATCTGACAGATGAACAGAAGGGGAAAGTTCCATGTTCATCATGTTAAAGGAGTATGGCAGGTATGTGGGTAGGATATTCGGATTCTTCATATTTTTCTGATCGTTTTTCATATATAAATTATTTTCATCTGAGTTACGGTTTATTTTATATGATTTTTCAAAGTTTTACTGAATTTCTGGAATTATCTAAATTATTAAATTAGAATTATCCGAAACAGTGCTAGGTGATGTCAGCAGAACATCATGATGACGTCAGCAGTCAACCCAGCCGGTTGACTGGTCAATCTGACCAGTGGGCCCCACATGTCATAGACTGGTTAATTAAACAGAGGTTAGTTTTATCTAATTAAGTTAACTAGTTGGTGGGACCCATATGTTAGTGACAGATTAATTAATAGATTAGTTTTAATTAATAAACAGTTAATTAAAAAGGTGGGGCCTACGTGTCATTGACTGATTAAATTAACACTTTAATTAACAGATTAATTAGCGGTTTTATTTATTTTTCAAAACGTTTAATTAAAGTGGGGGCCACCTGCCAGCGAGCCACGGTCACTGACTGGTGGGCCCAGTCAATGCTGACTGGGCAGTGTCAAATCTGACGCGTGGGCCCCGGTGGTTTATTTGGTTTTAACCAGAAACTAATTCATGTTTTAATTAAACAGCGGGGCCCGCCTGTCAGTGAGTGTTAGGGGGGTTTAGAAGCTAATGACGGTGCCACGTCAGCATGCCAGCGGCTAAACGCCGGCGACCAAATGGACGGCGGCGCGGCTCGGGTTAGCGCCGGAAATCGGCTACGGTGGTCGGATCGGAGAGCGGAAAGTCATGTTCGAACGAGTGAACGAGCGCGCGTCCAACGGTGCGAGCAACGCGGGCAGAGGTGGCCGGAGTCGAGCTGGGCGTCGACAGCGACGGCGGCAGAGTTCGGGCTAGCTTGGGCGCGGCGATGCGGGGCTCTAACGACCAAACTAAGCGGCTAGGCCGCATAGATGGGGCAGCAGGAGCACGACGGCAACACTAGCGCGGGCAGAGGAGTACGGGAGCGCGATGCTCGCCGGCCATGGCGGACGGCGGCTTGGGCAAGGCGAGAGCGATGGCTAGAGGACGCGGGGAAGGGGGAAGAGGGGTCAAGGAGGAGCGCGTGCTCACATTGGAGCTCGTGGGGGACTCGGGGAGGCGCGGGGAGGTCGGTGCGGTGGGGATCGACGACGGGGAACTCCGGGCAAAGGCGGCGAAGATGGAGGCGATGGCGACGAACGGGGGCCTCCCGGCTCGTTTAGTTGCCCGCGGACGAAGTAGTCGACCTCGGCGGTCCTCCTGGGCAGGTCGGAGCTGCGCGGGGTGGCTCCTGGCTGCGCATACGACGGCGAGGCGGCGGCGGTTGCGTACGGGAGAGCTCGGGACTGAGAGAGAGAGCGAGAGGGGGTTCTAGGGTTTCAGGGAGGGAAAGAGAGACTAGGGGGCGGCCTTATCCTCGAGGTGGATCCGCGGATGGTCGACAGCGTGCGTCCAGCGCGGTGGACGGCGCACAGGCGCTCGGGCGCGCGCGCGCGCGCGGCGTGAGGTTAGGGAAAGGCCAGCCGTGATGGGCTGGGCCTCCCTGTAGCCACTAGAGGCCCAAGTGTGCAGGTAAGTTCTACCTTTTTCTCTTTCTTTTCTGTTAATTTATTTCTTTCTGCTTTGCATATTGTTTAGCCACAATTAGACTTTTGTAAAATGTGTGACTTGGCCACACAAATATCATGCAATATTTGGCACTGCTAGAAAAGGTTTGGAGGCCAGATGATTTCAATTGAATTTTATTTAAATGAAAATGGATTAATTAGTGCTGTTTTGGTACTATTTTAGTTGCTAGGGTCATTTTGGGAATCCAAATAATGTTGATTTTATTTTTATAATTGCTTTGGGAATTTTTGCAATATTATGAACATTTTTGTTCTACTGTTTGGATAACTTTTAATTTTGGCTTTATTTTAAATTTGAATTTGAAGTTGGATTATTCTCTAAATGTAATTTATTTAGGATGATCATGATGACATGGCTAATTAATTAGCTAAATGACAGGGTTAAGATTTGGGGATGTTACAAAATGACAAAATAAATAATTTATGAAGTGTGAATGCTAGCATAGTGCAAAAGTTTGATCAATGATAATTCCAATCACTTTTTTCTAGCATCATTATATATCATAAACAGTCGCTCATCTCATAAAACTTCTCATGATCAAGTAGCAAGCTATTCACATGTTAAAGTATAGACCATAAACTTTCATGAAAACTAACAAACTATGTTTTCAGTCATCCAACAATTGCAATTCATCTTATTTTCAGGAAGGGTCTATGTAAGAGCTTTGATTTAGCAAATTCCACATACTCAACTATCATTTAGTCTTCCATGATTGCTGACACTCAAAGCATATTTTTAAAACAAACTGTTTCAGTCAAACATATAGGAAGATAGGGGCTTAATGTTTTGCCTCCCAACTTATTTATCTCAGGGATAATGTCAACAATAATAACTCATGATCACCTATATTCAACTGGATATATGTGCCTGGATCATTCCCTACCACATGATGCTTGCCCACTAGAGAATAAATAGAGTGGAATAGGGATGAACATTACTGACTCTTACATAAAAGTAAATACAGAAAAGTAAATACAGAAAATTAAAAGATAGGCCCTTCGCAGAGGGAAGCAGAGGTTGTCATGCACTTTTTATTTTTGGAAGTGCAAACCCTTAATGCAAAGGAACGTCACGTTATATTGCACCTTGTGATAGCAACCTTTATTATGCAGTCCATCGCTTTTATTTCTTTACCATCACAAGTTCGTACAACGCTTATTTTCCCTTGCAATAAAAGATCATACATATTTTCGGAGCAATTTTTATTGCTTTTTGCACCGATGACAACTTACTTGAAGGATCTTATTCAATCCATAGGTAGATATGGTGGACACTCATGGCAAGAAACTGGGTTTAAGGGTTTTTGGATGCACAAGTAGTATCTCTACTTAGTACAAATTTTTGGCTAGCAAAAGATCCTAAGCAAGCACCACATGTTAGAGGATCCATGACAATATAACTTCTATCTGAATATAAACAAACATAACTCATTATGTTGTCTTGTCCAACGTCAACTACTTGATCAAGTTTGAAAATAATTAATGGGGGCTCACAATCATAGAAGATGTCCAAGATAGTATATTTATATGTGAAATTTCTCTTCCTTCAAAATTCTTTCATGAATTGTTCAAGTGACCAATGCTATGTTTGTTAACTTTCAATAAATTTTACCACTTATACTTCTTGTATGTGAAGTCACTACTCCCCATGGGACAAGCATATGAAGCATATAAATTTCAACTTTATGATATTTAATTCATTTCAACAATTTACTCATAGGATATAAGTGAAGAACAAGAGTAAATGACAAACTACTCCAAAAAGATATAAGTGAAGACCAAATGAGTAGTTAAGTAAATAGGTAGCTATGTGAGGACTCTCTCTCATTTGAAAATTTCAGATCTTAAGTATTTTATTCAAACAACATAGAAAACAAAATAAAATGGCATTCCAAGAATAGCACAACTCATGTGAAGAAGCAAAAACTTAGGCTCAACCAAGACTAACCGATAATTGTTGATGAAGAAAGGTGGGATGCCTACCGGGGCATCCCCAAGCTTAGATGCTTGAGACTTCTTGAAATATTATATTGGGATTCCTTGGGCATCCCCAAGCTTGAGTTTTTGTGTCTCCTTAATTCCTCTCATATCACGGTTTCCCTAAATCTTAAATACTTCATCCACACAAAACTCAACAAGAACTCGTGAGATAAGTTAGTATAAATCAACTCAAAACCTTAACATTCTCTACTGTAGAAAATTACTAAAATTATAATTAAACATTGCATACTAAATGCCTCTGCATATTTAATACTCCTATCCACAAATAGAAACATTAAACAAGCAACATATGCAAACAATGCAACTATAACCGAAATCTGCCAAAACAGAACAGTCTGTAAAGGGTGAATAAGAATTCATAATAACTCCAAAAATTCTGAAAAATTACCACGTGACAGAGAACTCATGCATTCTTACTTTGTAAAAATTTCAGATTTTTATCATGTTCTGACTATTCAGGAATATTCTGGACATAACAGAAAACTTTCTGTTTTCAAACAGCAACACATGAACTTGCAAACTGAGCATGGTAAAGGCTTTAATTGGCACTTTTATTGAAATAAAAGACACAAAACATGATTATTTATAACAGCAAGCAAATCTCAACAAAAGAAAATGATGCTCCCAGCAAAACTCATATCATGTGACGAATAAAAATATAGCTCCGAGTGAGGTTACCGATAATGTTGAAGACGAAAGAGGGGATGCCTTCCGGGGCATCCCCAAGCTTAGTTGCTTGGTTCTTCCTTGAATATTACCTTGGGGTGCCTTGGGCATCCTCAAGCTTAGGGTCTTGCCACTCCTTATTCTCCTCATATCAATATCTCACCCAAAACTTGAAAACTTCAATCACACAAAACTTAACGGGCCTTGTGAGATAGGTTAGTATGATAGAAATAAATCATCCACTTAGGTAGTGTTAATACAAGTTTCATAATTGTTATCACATAATTCCTACTGTATTCTATCATTTCCATAATTTATATTACTCAATATAAGCTATGGAAACACTAAAACAAGCAAACTATGCACCGAAAACAGAATCTGTCAAAAACAGAACATCATGTTGTGAGCGATTTAAAAACCATAGTTATGTACGTCCAAAAATTCTTAAAAATAAGCATAACGTAAAAAATTTGTAACCCAATACTGTGTAAAAATTCAGAATTTTCTCACGCTCCAGTACAGAATAGAAATTCCAGAACTGGACGGAAAAGTTTCTGTTTTTGCACAGAATCAAATCAACAAGTATCCTCACTATCCCAAAGGATTTACTTGGAACATTATTGAAATAAAACATATAAAACATGATTACTACAGTAGCTTAATCATGTGGACACACAAAAGCAGTAAGAATAATTATTGGGTTGTCTCCCAACAAGCGCTTTTCTTTAATGCTTTTTAGCTAGGCATGATGATTTCAATGATGCTCGCATAAAAGTAAAGAATTGAAACACAAAGAGAGCATCATGAAGCATAAGACTAGTACATTTAAGCCTAAACCTCTTCCTATTCATAGGGATTTGTGAGCAAACAATTTATGGGAGCAAGAATCAACTAGCATAGGAAGGTAAAACAAGCATGACTTCAAAACTTTCAACATAAAGAGAGGAAACTTGATGTTGTTGAAATATATATAAGCATATATCCCTCTCTCATAATAATTTTCAGTAGCATCATGAATGAATTCAACAATATAGCTATAACATAAAGCATTCATTTCATGATCCACAAGCATAAATTTTTTATTACTCTCCACATAAGCAAATTTATTCTCATTCATAATAGTGGGAGCAAACTCAACAAAATAACTATCATGAGATACTTGATTGGCATAATCCAATTGAAAATTAAAATCATGATGACAAGTTTCATGGTTATCATTATTCTTTATAGCATACATGTCATCACAATAATCATCATAGATAGCAACTTTGTTGTCATACTCAATTGAAACCTCTTCCAAAATAGTGGATTCATCATTAAATAAAGTCATGACCTCTCTATATCCACTTTCATAATTATAATCATCATAAATAGGAGGCATGCAATCATCATAATAAATTTGCTCATCAAAACTTGAGGGACTAAAAATATCATCTTCATCAAACATAGCATCCCCAAGCTTGTGGCTTTGCATATCACTAGCATCATGGATATTCAAAGAATTCATACTAGCAACATTGCAATCATGCTCATTCTTCATGGATTTTATGCCAAACATTTTATTGAATTCTTCTTCTATCAATTGAGCACAATTTTCCGATCCATCATTTTCAAGAAAGACATTATAAAGATGAATAATATGTGGCAACCTCAATTCCATTTTTTTTGTAGTTTTCTTTTATAAACCAAACTAGTGATAAAACAAGAAACTAAAAGATTCAATTGCAAGATCTAAAGATATACCTTCAAGCACTCACCTCCCCGGCAACAGCGCCAGAAAAGAGCTTGATGTCTACTACACAACTTATTCTTGTAGACTCGTGTTGGGCCTCCAAGCGCAGAGTTTTGTAGGACACTAGCAATTTTCCCTCAAGTGGATGACCTAAGGTTTATCCGTGGGAGGCGTAGGATGAAGATGGTCTCTCTCAAACAACCCTGCAACCAAATAACAAAGAGTCTCTTGTGTTCCCAACACACCCAATACAATGGTAAATTGTATAGGTGCACTAGTTCGGTGAAGAGATGGTGATACAAGTGTAGTATGGATAGTAGATATAGGTTTTTGTAGTGCGAACAATAAAAAACAGCAAGGTAGCAAGTAACAAAAGTGAGCATAAATGGTATTGCAATGCTTAGAAACAAGGCCTAGGGTTCATACTTTCGCTAGTGCAATCTCTCAACAATGTTAACATAATTGGATCATATAACAATCCCTCAACGTGCGATAAAGAATCACTCCAAAGTTCCTATTAGCGGAGAACATAAGATAGAATTGTTGTAGGATACGAAACCACCTCAAAGTTATCTTTTTCGACCAATCTATTTAGCCATCCCTATAAGTGTCACGAATGGCCCTAGAGTTCGTACTAAAATAACACCATATGACACGCATCAACCAACTCTAATGTTACCTAGATACTCCAATGTCACCACTGAAAGCGCAGGTTATCTCCCAGAGGGGGGGGGGGGTGAATGGGAGATTATTAGAAATTCGTCAAACTCTGAAGAATTTGACGAAGAACAGAGTGAAGAAATAGAAACGCAAAGGAAACTAATTCATCACAGAAACAGAGTACATGCGAACAGGATACATAAGAGTGAAGAACATGCAATCATACAATCTTACAGGCATGAAGAATACGAACTGAGGAAATAAAAGATAACATGATCAAATACTTTAGTTCAAATTCGTCAGAGGACAGATCACAAATTCTTCAGCAGTGGAATAAAGTAAGGGAGGGTGAGGAATTTGAAACCAGGTTGGCTCAGTGAAGACAATGGAATTTGGTAGACCAGTTCCAGTTGCTGCATCAATTGTACATCTGGTTGAGGCGGCTGAGTCGCAACTCAGACGACACTTAGTTCTCACCGTATTCCTCTTGAGCTAAGGTCACTCAGACCTCGCCCAATCACTCGTGGTAAGTCTTCAAGGTAGACTTCCAAAACCTTCACAGACTTGTTCACCGGCACGCCATAATTACTCTTGGGTGCTCAGAACATGACGCCTAACCGTCTGGAGGAATGACAGTCCTCAAAGGTAACAAGCGTCGGATCACACAGATCAATCTCTTCAGTGATGCTCAATCACTTAGGCTCTGGTTGGGTTTTTCCTCACTTGGGTTCTCACAAAGTCGTCAGAGGATGGGTTGCTCTCAAATGACAAGTGTCAAGTTCTCTCGGAGTAGCCAACCAACAAGTGGTTGTGGGGGGGGGGGCTATTTATAGCTAGGGGTAACCCGACATGAATTTTCATAAATGCCCTTGTTTGATTCGACCGTTGTCAGGATAAGGATCCACTCGACAGCTGTCACGTGGCACAGCAACGGTCTGAAAATTGAACTCTCAATTTTGTCAGGGCACTCAATTTCCTCACGGTAGGCAGCTCGCACTGGCAAACTCCTAACTCCTCAGCCTGACCAAATTCGTCAGCGACCAGATGAACTTCGTCACTGTCGCTAGCAAATGCGTCAACTGTACTGGAGATTTCCAAAGGCTTCACTCGAAGCAACTTTTGTGTGTATAGGTTTGAGAAGTTTTGAGCATCACTTTGGAAATGTGAAATATGTTTCACCTAGACCCCTTTTAACAGTACGGTTTTTCCTATGACACAAATAAGAAGAAAAGTGAAAGAGCAGGTTAACTCCCAGAGGGGGGGGGGTGAATGGGAGATTATTAGAAATTCATCAAACTCTGATGAATTTGACGAAGATCAGAGTGAAGAAATAGAAACGCAAGGGAAACTAAGTCATCACAGAATCAGAGTACATGCGAACAGAATATATAAGGGTGAAGAATATGCAATCATACACTCATACACGCATGAAGAATATGAACTGAGGAAATAAACGATAGCATGATCAAATACTTCAGTTCAAATTCGTCAGAGGATAGATCACAAATTCTTCAGCAGCGGAATAAAGTAAGGGAGGGTGAGGAATTTCAAACCAGGTTGGATCGGTGAAGACAATGATATTTGGTAGACCAGTTCCAGTTGCTGCATCAACTGTACGTCTGGTTGAGGCGGCTAAGTCGCAACTCAGAGAACACTTAGTCCTCACCGTATTCCTCTTGAGCTAAGGTCACTCAGACCTCGCCCAATCACTCGTGGTAAGTCTTCAAGGTAGACTTCCAAAACCTTCACAGACTTGTTCACCGGCATGCCACAATTACTCTTGGGTGCTCAGAACATGACGCCTAATCGTCTGGAGGAATGACAGTCCTCAAAGGTAACAAGCGTCGGATCACACAGATCAATCTCTTCAGTGATGCTCAATCACTTAGGCTCTGGTTGGGTTTTTCCTCACTTGGCTTTTTCCTCACTTGGGTTCTCACAAAGTCGTCAGAGGATGGGTTGCTCTCAAATGACAAGTGTCAAGTTCTCTCGGAGCAGCCAACCAACAACTGGTTGGGGGGCGGCTATTTATAGCCAGGGGCAACCCGACATAAAATTTCATAAATGCCCTTGTCTGATTCGACCGTTGTCAGGATAAGGATCCACTCGACAGCTGGCACTCGGCGCAGCAACGGTCAGAAAATTGTACTCTCAATTTCGTCAGGGCACTTAATTTCCTCACGGTAGGCAGCTCGCACTAGCGAACTCCTAACTCCTCAGCATGACCAAATTCGTCAGCGACCAGATAAACTTCGTCACTGTCGCTAGCAAATGCGTCAGCTGTACTGGAGATTTCCAAATGCTTCACTCGAAGCGGCTTGTGTATGGGTTTCAGTAAGTTTGAGCATCACTTTGGAAATGTGAAATATGTTTCACCTAGACCCCCTTTAATAGTACGGTTTTTCCTATGACTCAAATAAGAAGAAAAGAAACTATGAAAACCAAAGTCTTCAAGCTTCAAAGTCTTCACATCAATTTCTTCAAAGGCCGTACCAAATTCATCATCAAATTTTTCACTTGAAGAAATCTATTTTTAGGGGTCGTCTTCCATGTGTTAAACCAAATCTTCAGGGACTCTGTCTCCTGTGTATACTCACAAACACATTAGTTCCTCAACCTATTTGTCTTCAATACTCCAAAACCACTAAGGGGGCACTTGATGCACTTACAAAAAGAAACTACGAAAACCAAAGTCTTCAAGCTTCAAAGTCTTCATGTCAATTTCTTCAAAGGCCGTACCAATTTCATCATCAAATTCTTCACTTGAAGAAATCTATTTTTAGGGGTCATCTTCCATGTGTTAAACCAAATCTTTAGGGACCCTGTCTCCTGTGTATACTCACAAACACATTAGTTCCTCAACCTATTTGTCTTCAATACTCCAAAACCACTAAGGGGGCACTTGATGCACTTACAATCTCCCCCTTTTTGGTGATTGACGACAAATTGGTTAGGCTTTCAACGGGAGTAAAAATAATTGAAGTGTAAGTACAGAGTTGGAAGAAATTGATTACAAGATATTGAGGAACTCCCCCTGAAGATGTGCACATGAGGAATTTGCTTTGGATTGCAAATGCACATGGCAGGTTGAAATTGTGGAGATCTCCCCCTATATCTTGGAATCCAATCATGCATGATCATAAGATATTTGAGGAATATGAATGCATGATGAAAATTGGTGTCTGACAAAATTGTGCATGCACGAGCAGATATATTAGGATCAGAGCACGCATAATAAATGTAGCAAAAGAGTCAGATGACCAACAGTATTTAAGTTACAACTCATCAAAGAGCAAATCCAGCAAAGTCCAAGAGTTGCAACTTAAGCAAAAAATAGCCCATATATCGACCCGCTTGAAGACTAACTCACACTTCTCCCCCTTTGTCATCAGATGACCAAAAGGAGACAAGGTGAGGACTAACGCCCCTGAAGAAAAACATCGCGATGAAGACTAGGGAGCGCCAGCGGTGTCGGGGTCGCATGAAGCAGATGGACCAGCCGCAGTGTCTTCAATGGTTTCATTTTCATCAGTCGAGTGCGATGAAGACTCTGAACTAGGCATGAGTGGAGGAACTTGGACTTTCTTGTACTTCTTCCTTGGCGGTTCCGCCCAGTCAAAGTTCATCTGGAAGTCCAAATCAGCAAGTTCTTCATCGGTCTTGAGATGCGAAAGGATGGCCCATGATCTGTCAAATATTTCATGAAGATAGTAGCGGTTTTTGCGGACCGAGTTATGCGTCACAGTCATGTTGGCTTAACCCATCTGTGATTCCTGTCCACTTTCTGGTGAAGGCTTATAAGCAGCTCACGGTCCGTCATGACGCGTGGTGCTTCTGGTGAAGTAGTTGGCCTTGAAGCATTTGCTGCTGTATCCTGGCTAGCAGATTCATCAGCATTGGAGCTGGAGATTGGTTGACGAAAATGTCCATCCAGAGGACGTAAGCCTTCATCTATGGGTGTCTTGCCCTTGCCAGGTACTGTGGAGATGGTGTTCTGAAGAACTTCTACTTCAGGCAAATAGCTCAAGTGATTCTGACGGTTAGCCTTGTAGTCAATAGCAGATCGGGATCTAATGAATCTCATGATCCACGGAGCATATGGCTTCAGATCAAAAGCGACTGTGCCACTGTGACCAAAGTCCTGAGAAAGAAGTCATGAATGTTGATGGGAGTGCCATGAATTATGTGGAACAGGAAGTTCTTCATGATTCCCATAACTTCTTCAGTGTTGGAGTTGTGACCCTTAATTGGACTGAGGGTTTTGGACAGAATGCGGAAAACAGTCTTTGGCACATATAGCAAATCCTTCACGAGGAAGGTTGTCCTTTGAGCTTCTCCTTCAGCAATTGGCTTCATCAGCACTTGCATCAGGTGGTTTGGCAGTTCAGGTTCTTCATATTTTCTTTTTGCGTCTTCTTGGGGCGGATCAACTGGGAGAGCACGAAGAAGTTCTTCAATTGGTGCTTTATAGTGAGTGTCTTCACTCATCCATTCCAGTGCCCATGTTGCAATGTCTTCAGCCTCTCCAGAAAAATGCACAGTGGCGTAGAACTGAAGAATGAGTTCTTCATTCCAATCGCACACGTCAGAGCAGAAGTTAAGTAATCCTGCATCATGAAGTACAGCCAGGACTGGCTGAAAGCATGGTAGAGACTCCATATCCACGTGAGGAATATGGCGATGAGGAAATACTTTCTTCTTGTCAAACAGTAGCGATGCATAGAAATTCATCTGCGTCCTTGTCCAGAATCGCAGGCGCCTGATCTTGGCTGAGTCATAAGGGGACTCGCCTATTAAGAAATTCTTCTCTTCGAAGAATTTGGCGTTGTCGAACTGAGGCCGCCTGAGGGTTCTGCCAATCTTGGGCATCACTGGCACTGGCTGAAGGTTATGCATCTTCTTGCGAACGTCAAACACTGGTCGTGGGGACCCAGTGGAATCATTGGGATCGGTCACAGCAAGAGACTTAGCAATTTCCTCAGCAGTGGCGGTAGGAACTGTATCTGTGTTTGCTGAAGGAATTGAGTCTGTACGAGGAGATGTATTGACGACATCAACAGTAGGCTGATCTTGAGCAGTTTCATCAGCTGCTGTAGCTGGTATTTCTTCAGGAATGCTCTGGAGGGGTGATGGTTGTTTCTCCTTAGAGCCCGTATGAATTTCTTCAGTGACGGCGGGTGACTGTTGCACTTGCGACAGAGGTGTGGTGAGGGGCGAGTTTGGATGGAAAGCTTCCCAAAAGTCATCAACGATCGGTGGGGTTGTAGCACCATCTATATCCACATCCTCTTCAGTTGCTTCACTACTTGCAGACGAAGCAGTGTCATTTTCTTCAGTCAACGGAACCTGTGAGGGCTTCCGTGACACAACTTGGTGAAGAGAAGCATCATCTTCGACTTCAATCTCTTCATCCACTTGCTCTGTGGTAGCAGCAGAGTGGGTTTCAGTGACATCTACGTCAGCCTGAGGAATTTCATATTCCACCCCATATGGAACAAATTGAAGATTTTCTGTGACTAGAGCAGGGGGCGCTGATGAGATTGGAATGGCATCAATCGGAACTTCTGAAGACAATGGTGCCGTCTTCACTTTCTTCACTAGTGCAGTGATGGCAGGAGGAGCTGAAGCTTTTCTCTTCTTTGCTTCCTTCTCAGCAGCCTTGGTTTTCTTCACTTCTGATGCAGAAGGAAGTGTTATATGCCTTACAGATGAGGACGCTGGTGGTACTGTTGCTGAGGAGTTTGTTGGTTCAGTTTCTTCAGGAACGACTGATGCAGTCGCCCTGGCTGTTTCTTCAGGAACAACTTCTTTAGTTGCCCTTTCTGGTTCTGGCGGACATAAGGGCACAGTCTCACTGGCCAGAGCAGGTGGTGGTGAAGCTGAAGAACTTGTGGGTGGCACAGTACCAAACTTGGCGGCTTCGCGCTTGTTGTGGTCTTTAACAACCTGGTTGGTTGTAGTGATGAATCTGTCGCGCACACCACAGCAGTGACTAGACTGTCTTTCAAATTCCTCAGACAACTGTTGAATCTCAGTCTGTAAAGCTACGAGCTGCTGAGGGGAAATGGAAAGCATGTTCTTCCGCAGCTCTTTCTCTTTCTGCAGTTGTTGTTTCCTCACCAGTTTAGCTTGAGCAATTTTGTGCTTCTCGTTCAAGATGAAGGCAGACAACACATGACTCGGACCAGGAGGCAGGTTCAAGTCGTCAAGAGGCGTGTCTGGCTTGGTGCACCAGATGTCAATGAAGTCTAGAAGCTTCTTGGGGTCCAGCAGCATAGGGACTGAAGAATTCTTAGCAATGGTAGCTTGCTCTTGCTTTCTTCTGAGGAACTTCGCCAGCTCATTTTCGTCAGCCAGCCCGTGTTCATCAGCCTGAGGCACGACGGCCTTGCTCTTGGGACTTGGCCTAGTTCCACGGCCAGCCGTTGCCTTTTTCTTCAGTGTGGGCAATGAAGATGATGACTGCCCACAAGCTGAGGCACTTGATGCAGCGATTGAGGCTGTTGCAAAGCCCTCGGTGCGCTGGCAAGATGCGAGCACGACCGGTGTTGAAGATTTTGCTACTGCCACTGAAGAACTTGTAGCAGGAGGAGGCACTGAAGATTTTGATGCCTTGGGGGCTAAGGCCTTTGGGACTGACGGCTTTGGTTTGCTGGCAGGCTTCTTCTGCATGGCTTTCTTCGGAGCACTTGCACTGCCACTAGCACCAGCTTCAGCTGAGGCCTTTGTGGCCTTGTTGAATTCATCAACGGCCTTTTTGGCCTGTTTCTACAATTTAGCCTATTGCTTTGCCCATTCTTTGGGGAATTCTTCACCCCTACGGATGCTAGTTGGATGAGCAGTTTGGCCTTCAGCAAAGAGGTGGCCTATTGCACGGTGGCTTTACAGTAAAGTCCTTCATGTACTTGGAGGTGACGAAATTGTAGTCCCTCCACTGGTATGTCCAGTACCTCTTGATCTTTTGCATGCGCGTTTTGCGCTGCTCCTTTGTTTCCTTTCCGTGTGTTTCCTCATCTGGAGTGCAATATCCATCATACAAGTCGTCAAGAATCTCAAAAGCTGTATGTTCTTCTTTCCGCTTGCCTCCCTTCTAAGGCCTTTTCCCATCAGCCATTTTCTTCAGCTGAGGTTTTTGAACTTTTGAGGACTCTAAAGATGTTTGAAGATTTTCCTCAAGCAATGCTGCAAATGAATTAATTTGATGAGAACCTAGTGATTCGTCTGCAGACATTGTACTTGTGAATAGAATATAGTTGCGAGGAAATAGGGAAGAGTCACATGTGTTCTCAGAGATTTTTCAAAATAAACCAGGTGAAGAAATTGACCCTTATCGTCTTGACACATTTCACTAAGTATTCTTGACAAAGATTCCCGAGTTGTACAGATTGAAGCAATTGCACAATTGAGGAATCTTGTTGTTAAGTGTGACTTAGATGCAAATACTCAAGACTGGCCAGAAGGAAGTGCCGAAGAATTGGAAAAGTGGTAAAAACAGCACTTGAAGATTTTGTCTCAGTAAAAAGATCAAACTGGGGCGGTAAAAATGACATTTATTTACCCCAAGGATGAACTCGACGAACTGGATGACGAGGCGATGGAAATCGTCAGTTCAGATCTTCCGTGCCCTAGCTTGGCGACGAAAGACGTCTACGGCGGCGGCGGAGGTGAAGAAATCCACGGCCGGCGCGAGTACGACGGCGAAGAAGTTGAGGCAGTGAAGCTCTTCCTCTCCGGCGACGATGAGATCCAGCGGCGGCGCTAAGGTTTGAGAGCGATAGGGGCGCGAGAGTGAAAGGAGTTGAGGTTGACGGGGTCAAGCCTTTATATAGGTGAGGTAAAAACTAAGCGGCCCAAAGATTTTGGACGGATAAGCCCCTGGCGATTCGCATCTGAGTGACACGCGTCACACATGCATTTTCATCTCAATCCACGCGTGCGAAGCGCGGGATGAAGTTATTGTGGCAACCACCAAAAATGATTAGAAAATTTTCAAAAGGTGTTCGCAATTTATTCAGCTGTCAAGGACACAGTGAAGACTTTGAACAGTGTCAAGTAGAACGCATAAGAAGAGATTGTGAACAGAGTGGGTTGAGCTTAGCACAGAGGGGAGCGGGTCCGATCACATCCACATAGATGACGAGAAATTCCGAATGAAGAAATAGCTATATGTGGATGCTGTTGAGGACATGAAAAGCTCAAATCAAGATAAGTAGTGAAGAATAACCTCAAATGACGACATTGAAAAGATTGACGAAATTGCAAATGACGAACAACTCAAATTTGAAGATCGTCAAAAAGAGGTGGTGGCGTTACCCACCGTATAAGAACTATGATGATTTCAGACACCGCGTACAATTGTCGTAGGGTTCTGAGAATCAAGTTCTTCATTAATTTCTTCACACTTAGAGGGTTAGTCTTCATTGATTGAAGAAAAATGTTACTTCGTGTGTTGTGCATCAAAGTCATCAAGAATGCATAAGCGTTAGGATGTGTGTCCTTTTCAAAGGACATTCGAAGATTCTAAGATGTTTAGCTCACACCGCAACATGCAAAACCTTCTCTCATCCAAGGGCTTTGTGAAGATATCTGCAAGCCTGTCTTCAGTCTTCACGTGGTCGATGACGAAGTCTCCCTTCAGCACATGATCACGAAGAAAATGGTGACGAATCTCAATATGCTTCGTCCTTGAGTGTTGCACTAGGTTGTGGGCGATCTTGATGGCGCTCTCATTGTCGCAGAAGAGTGGCACTTTCTTCACGTTGACACCATAGTCCTTGAGATTTTGCTTCATCCATAGTAGTTGAAAGCAGCAGGCGCCAGTAGCAATGTACTTAGCCTCGGCAGTAGAAAGTGAGACGCAGTTCTTCTTCTTCGAGGACCAACATACAAGAGATCGTCCGAGAAAATGGCATGTGCCTGATGTTGACTTGCGATCCACTCGGTCACTAGCATAATCAGAATCGGAATATCCAGCAAGATCAAGTGATGAGCCCTTGGGATACCATAATCCAAGCATTGGGGTGTGAGCCAAATATCGAAGAATTCGTTTCACAGCCTGGTGGTGTGATTCCTTCGGTGACGCTTGAAAGCGGGCACACATGCAAGCGCTAAGCATAATATTTGGCCTAGATGCACATAGGTAAAGCAGCGAACCAATGATCGAGCGATATACCTTCTGATCGAAATCTTTACCATTTTCGTCAGTGTTCAGTTGGCCATTTGTTGGCATTGGTATCTTGAGGCCTTTGCAGTCTTGCATTCCGAATTTCTTCAGGCAGTCTCTGAGGTATTTCTCCTGAGATATGAAGATGCCATTGGGTTGTTGACGAATTTGAAGCCCGAGGAAGAATTTCAACTCCCCCATCATAGACATCTGATATTCTTCTTGCATCATATAAGCAAATTCGTCACTGTATTTCTTGTTAGTGCAACCAAAGATAATATCATCAACATATATTTGGCATATGAACAGTTCACCATCATAAGATTTAGTAAAGAGAGTAGGATCAAGTGAACCAGGCTTGAACCCCTTTTTCTTCAGGAATTCCTTCAGTGTATCATACCAAGCCCTAGGGGCCTGCTTGAGGCCGTAGAGAGGCTTGTTGAGTCTGAAGACTTTGTTAGGATGCTTTGGGTCCTCAAAACCTGGTGGTTGAGCAACATATACTTCTTCCTCAAGCTTACCATTGAGGAATGCACTTTTCACATCCATTTTATATAAGAGGATATCATGATGGTTAGCATATGCTAGCAATATACGAATGGCTTCAAGCCTAGCAACAGGTGCAAATGTTTCATCGAAATCAATACCTTCAACCTGTGTGTAGCCTTGAGCTACAAGACGGGCCTTATTCCTCACCACTTGGCCATTTTCGTCTTGTTTGTTGTGGTAGATCAACTTAGTGCCGATGATATTGTGCTTGCGTGGATCAGGACGCTTAACTAGCTCCCACACACTGTTGAGCTCGAATTGACGCTATTCATCTTGCATAGCTTGAATCCATTCAGGTTCCAGAAAGGCTTCATCGACTTTGGTGGGCTCTGAAATAGAGACAAACGCATAATGCCCACAAAAGTTAGCTAAATGTGAAGCTCTTGAGTGAGTGAGGGGACCAGGTGCATTGAAGTTGTCGAGGATCTTCTCAATCTGCACTTCATTCGCCACTCGTGGATGTGCTGGACGAGGGCCTTGTTGTTGTTGTTGCCGTGCAGAGTCCTTAGCATCATTTTCTTCAGAATGTTCATTTTCTTCACGACTTGGAACGACCACTTCTTCATCAGCAACTATTTCATCACTGGGCACAATTTCACCCGTGCCCATCAGCTTGATAGATTCCTCAGTTGGCATTTCATCTAGCACAGGAGGCAGGTGCTCTCTTTGCGAGTCGTTAGTTTCATCGAACCGCACATCTACAGTTTCAACAACCTTGTGGTGAAAGGAGTTGAAGATTCTGTAGGTGTGCGAGTCCTTTCCGTAACCAAGCATAAAACCTTCATGTGCTTTTGGTGCAAATTTAGAATTGTGATGAGGATCTCTGATCCACCATTTAGCACCGAAGACTTTGAAACAACTCACATTGGGTTTCTTGTCAGTGAGGAGTTCATATGAAGTCTTCTTGAGGAATTTGTGAAGATATACCCGGTTGATGATGTGGCATGCCGTGTCAATTGCTTCAGGCCAGAAGTGACGAGGAGTCTTGTATTCATCAAGCATAGTGCGCGCCATCTTGATGAGGGTTCTGTTCTTGCGCTCCATGACTCCATTCTGCTGTGGAGTGTAGGGAGCAGACAGCTCATGAGTAATACCAAGTTCATCAAGATAATCATCGAGGCCTGTGTTCTTGAACTCAGTGACATTGTCACTCCTGATGTGCTTGATCTTGAGACCATAATTCGTCATGGCCCAATTGGAGAATTGTCTGAAGACATTCTGAACTTCAGTCTTGTAGGTAATGATGTGCACCCAGGTGCAGCGAGAGTAGTCATCAACAATGACGAATCCGTAGAGAGATGCTGCATTGGTTAGTGTGGCATAATGTGTAGGACCAAACAAATCCATATGAAGCAATTCAAAAGGACGAATAGTGGTCATGATTGTCTTCGCCTGGTGCTTGGCTCTGGTCATCTTTCCAGACTCACAAGCGCCACAGAGGTGATCCTTGACGAATTTGACACCCTCGACGCCAATGATATGCTTCTTCTTGACGAGAGTGCTCAAATTCCTCATTCCAGCATGTCCAAGTCGTCGATGCCATAGCCGGCATTCTGAAGGTTTTGCCATTAGACATGTTGCGGGCTGAGGACCTGTAGAGAAATCTACAATATACAAGTCACCTCTTCTAAAGCCTTCGAAGACTTTGGATTTGTCAGATTTCAACAACACAATGCATCTATATTTGCCAAAGATGACAATCATATCAAGATCACAAAGCATTGAGACTGACATAAGGTTGAATCCAAGGGACTCGACAAGCATCACCTTTTCCATGTGTCGATCCTTTGAAATGGCAACCTTACCTAGACCCAAGACCTTGCTTTTTCCTTTGTCAGCGTAAGTGATATGCTTCAGATGAGACGGAGTAAGGGGAGCATCAGTGAGGAGATTCCTATCTCCAGTCATATGATTCGTGCAGCCACTGTCCAAGACCCATTCAGTGGCTGAAGGTGTATCATCCTGTAGGAGCATTAGTCTGACTTACAAACTCATATGCTTCAAAGCAAAGAATGTGATGATGATCAATTTCGTCAGACAATTTCATCAATGAATAATATCAAGCAGCATAAGGGATGTGTGAAATGAAGCATTCATTCCAGCATGATTAGCCTTCATCCCAACATGCATTATATCAGGTCTTCGGCAAATTCATCAGACATTTAGTTGTCTGAAAACCTGACCCTGCAGAAGGGATTAGGTCTTCTTCTTAACCACCCACATCTGAATGGGTGGCTGAGAAGCAATGTGACGAAGTGCATTGATGGAGAACTTAGGCATTGAAGAATATGCATTTCTCTTCACAGGAGGGTTATAGTAATTGAAAGAATAAGCAGAGAAATTCCTCGAAGATTTGTGAACATAGTGGTTCGAAGAATAATGCTCATATTCATCAAATCGCTATTTGTTTCCCTGCAAAACAGAGGCATTAGTGCGACCATAAGTGGATCTGCGTCCATTTGACGACTTTGATCCCTGTGAAGAATTTGCCCTGGGAAGTTTCTTCTTCATCGGTGGTGTCATGATGACATTCACCTGAAGATTTTCCAGAAGGCTTTTAGGGACCCAGATTTTCTTGACAGGTGGACTGTTCCTGCAGTTAGTACCAATGAATCTGGCAAAGACCTCACCATTCTGATTCTTGAACAGTTTATAATTGGAGTCAAATGACTCGTCTGAAGAATTTGAAGAATCACAAGTGTAGCCAGATAAAGTGGATGGGTCTACTGGAGGTCCCTTTGCAGCAAACCAGGTGGTTTTGGGATACTGCTCAGGCTTCCAATACGAACCATCAGCGTTGAGCTTTCTCTCAAAGGCAATACCCTCTTTCCTAGGGTTCCTATGAAGAATTTGCTTTTTGAGCACGTCACACAGGGTTTGATGCCCTTTGAGTCTTTTGTACATGCCAGTGACATACAATTCCTTCAGCCCTGCACTTTCATCAGTATCACTAGTGGCTTCCTCAAATGAGGGGTTAGTGGCCACCATAGCAGTTGAAGCAATTGCAAGTGCAGAAGCATTTGAACATTCAGCTGAAGAATTAGCATTATCACGTTCAAGGCATTTTAAGCATGGTGCAACAAATTCTTCCTGAGCGGTACTGATCTGTTGAGCGAGGAGTGAATCATTTTCTTTTTGAATATCATCATGAGACGCTCTCAGCTTCTCGAGATCTTGCTTCCTTTGAAGAAATTCATAGGATAGCTTCTCATGTTCAGCTGAGAGGGACACATGACGACTTTCAAGTTCATCAAATTTTTACTGAAGACGTTTGATTTCGTCAGTCAAGATTTGTGAGCGTTTCATTTCATCGTTCAACAGATCATCGCTTTTGTCTAGCAGTTTTTGAGTCTTTTCCAAGGCATGTTGGTTCTCAGTAGCAATTCTAGCATGTTTCTTATAGCTTGGTTTAGCTTCACACTCAGAGTCATCATCACTGGAAGTTTCATAGTAAGCTTCAGATGAGGTAACCTTTGCACCTCATGCCATGAGACACACTGTAGATGAAGTAGAGGCATCATCAGGTTCCCAGGATCTGAGGGAATTCGCAAATTCCACAAGCCAGGGATTATCACGTCTATATGCCACTTCATAGACGTCGGAGATCCTGTCCCAGACAAGTTTCGCATTGCTCAGATGGGAGATGCGAGTGAACTCACCCTTGGTCAGACGAGAACAGATGATGTATTTGGCCTGAGCATCGAGTTGAGTGTATCTGCGAATGTCCTCAGCATTCGCCCTCTTGCAAAGTTCAGTCACTCCCAGTTCAATGACAGTCCATAATTCGCTGTTCGTGGCAAGGAGACGCTTTCGCATCATGACCTTCCAGTAGGGATAGCCTGTGAAATTGAAGATGGGGCACGCAGCGGAGACCTTGATCATACCTGCGGTTGACATAACTAAAACTCCAGGTGGTTAAACCAAAATCACACAGAACAAGGGAGCACCTTGCTCTGATACCAATTGAAAGCGCAGGTTAACTCCAAGAGGGGGGTGAATGGGAGATTATTAGAAATTCGTCAAACTCTGATGAATTTGACGAAGATCAGAGTGAAGAAATATATACGCAAGGGAAACTAAGTCATCACAGAATCAGAGTACATGCGAACAGAATATATAAGGGTGAAGAACATGCAATCATACACTCATACACGCATGAAGAATATGAACTGAGGAAATAAACGATAGCATGATCAAATACTTCAGTTTAAATTTGTCAGAGGATAGATCACAAATTCTTCAGCAGCGGAATAAAGTAAGGGAGGGTGAGGAATTTCAAACCAGGTTGGCTCGGTGAAGACAATGATATTTGGTAGACCAGTTCCAGTTGCTGCATCAACTGTACGTCTGGTTGAGGCGGCTGAGTCGCAACTCAGAGAACACTTAGTCCTCACCGTATTCCTCTTAAGCTAAGGTCACTCAGACCTCACCCAATCACTCGTGGTAAGTCTTCAAGGTAGACTTCCAAAACCTTCACAAACTTGTTCACCGGTACGCCACAGTTACTCTTGGGTGCTCAGAACATGACGCCTAACCGTCTGGAGGAATGACAGTACTCAAAGGTAACAAGCGTCGGATCACACAGATCAATCTCTTCAGTGATGCTCAATCACTTAGGCTCTGGTTGGGTTTTCCTCACTTGGGTTTTTCATCACTTGGGTTCTCACAATGTCGTCAGAGGATGGGTTGCTCTCAAATGACAAGTGTCAAGTTCTCTCGGAGCAGCCAACCAACAACTGGTTGGGGGCGGCTATTTATAGCCAGGGGGCAACCCGACATAAAATGTCATAAATGCCCTTGTCTGATTCGACCGTTGTCAGGATAAGGATCCACTCGACAGCTGGCACTCGGCGCAGCAACGGTCAAAAAATTGTACTCTCAATTTCGTCAGGGCACTAAATTTCCTCACGGTAGGCAGCTCGCACTGGCGAACTCCTAACTCCTCAGCATGACCAAATTCGTCAGCGACCAGATGAACTTCGTCACTGTCGCTAGCAAATGCGTCAGCTGTACTGACGATTTCCAAAGGCTTCACTCGAAGCGGCTTGTGTATGGGTTTCAGTAAGTTTGAGCATCACTTTGGAAATGTGAAATATGTTTCACCTAGACCCCCTTTAATAGTACGGTTTTTCCTATGACTCAAATAAGAAGAAAAGAAACTATGAAAACCAAAGTCTTCAAGCTTCAAAGTCTTCACATCAATTTCTTCAAAGGCCGTACCAAATTCATCATCAAATTCTTCACTTGAAGAAATCTATTTTTAGGGGTCGTCTTCCATGTGTTAAACCAAATCTTCAGGGACTCTGTCTCCTGTGTATACTCACAAACACATTAGTTCCTCAACCTATTTGTCTTCAATACTCCAAAACCACTAAGGGGGCACTTGATGCACTTACAAAAAGAAACTACAAAAACCAAAGTCTTCAAGCTTCAAAGTCTTCACGTCAATTTCTTCAAAGGTCGTACCAATTTCATCATCAAATTCTTCACTTGAAGAAATCTATTTTTAGGGGTCATCTTCCATGTGTTAAACCAAATCTTTAGGGACCCTGTCTCATGTGTATACTCACAAACGCATTATTTCCTCAACCTATTTGTCTTCAATACTCCAAAACCACTAAGGGGGCACTTGATGCACTTACAATCTCCCCCTTTTTGGTGATTGATGACAAATTGGTTAGGCTTTCAACGGGAGTAAAAATAATTGAAGTGTAAGTACAGGGTTGGAAGAAATTGATTACAAGATATTGAGGAACTCCCCCTGAAGATGTGCATATGAGGAATTTGCTTTGGATTGCAAATGCACATGGCAGGTTGAAATTGTGGAGATCTCCCCCTATATATTGGAATCCAGTCATGCATGATCATAGGATATTTGAGGAATATGAATGCATGATGAAAGATGGTGTTTGACGAAATTGTGCATGCATGAGCAGATATATTTAAGATCAGAGCACGCATATAAAACATTGCAAAAAGAGTCAGACAACCAACAGTTATTAAAGGTACAACTCGTCAGAGAATGAATCAAATGAAGTTCAAGAGTTGTAACACAGCAAAAATAGCAAAATAGCCCATATAATGACCCGCTTGAAGACTAACTCACACTTCTTCCCCTTTGTCATCAGTGACCAAAAGGAGACGAAGCTGAGGACTAACGCCCCTGAAGAAAATCATCGCGGTGAAGACGAGGGAGCGCCAGCGTTGTTGGGTTCGAGCTATGTAGATGGACCAGTCGCAGTGTCTTCAACAGCTTCATTTTCGTCAGTCTTGCGTGATGAAGACTCTGAACTTGGCATGAGAGGAGGAACTTTGATGTTCTTGAACTTCTTCCTAGGCGGGTCGGCCCAGTCAAAGTTCATCTGGAAGTCCAAATCAGCAAGTTCTTCATCTGTCTTGAGATGCGATAGGATGGCCCATGATCTGTCAAATATCTCATGAAGATAATAGCGGTTTTTGCGGACTGAGTTATATGTCACAGTCATGTTGGCTTGAATAGCTGCAAACTGACGCTTAACCCATCGGTGATTCTTGTCCACTTTCTGATGAAGATTTATGAGTAGCTCATGGTCCGTCATGACGCGTGGTGCTTCAGGTGAAGAAGTTGGCCTTGAAGCTTTTGCAGCCGTGTCCTGGCTTGTAGATTCATCAGCATTGGAGTTGGAAATTGGTTGACGAAATTGTCCATCAAGGGGACGAATTCCTTCATCTACTGCGGCCTTGCCCTTGCCAGGAACTGAGGAGATGGTGCTTTGAAGAATTTCAACTTTAGGCAAATAGCTCAAATGATTTTGATTGTCAGCCTTGTAGTGAATTGCAGATCGGGATCTGATGAATCTCATGATCCATGGAGCATATGGCTTCAGATCAAAAGGTGACTGTGCCATTGTGACCAAAGTCCTCAGGAAGAAATCATGGATATTAATGGGAGTACCATGAATTATGTGGAACAGCAGATTCTTCATAATTCCCACAACTTCTTCAGTATTGGAGTTGTGACCCTTTATGGGACTGAGGGTTTTGGACAGAATGCGAAAAACGGTCCTTGGCACATATTGCAAATCCTTCACTAGGAAGGTTGTCCTTGGAGCTTCTCCTTCAGCGAATGGCTTCATAAGCACTTGCATTAGGTGGTTTGGCAGTTCAGGTTCTTCATATATTCTTCTTGCTTCTTCATGGGGTGGTTCAACTGGGAGAGCTCGAAGAAGTTCTTCAATTGGAGCTTTGTAGTGAGTGTCTTCACTCATCCAGTCCAGAGCCCATGTAGCAATGTCGTCAGCGTCTCCAGAGAAATGCACTATGGTGTAGAACTGAAGAATGAGTTCTTCATTCCAATCACAGACGTCAGAGCAGAAGCTGAGTAATCCAGCATCGTGAAGAACAGCCAGAACTGGCCGAAAGCACGGTAAAGACTCCATATCCACATGAGGAATATGGCGATGCGGAAATATTTTATTCTTGTCGAATAGCAGTGAAGCATAGAAATTCATCTGTGTCCGTGTCCAGAAGCGCATGCGCCTAATCTTGGCTGAGTCATATGGGGACTCACAAATGAAGAAATTCTTCTCTTCGAAGAATTTAGCATTATCGAACTGAGGCCGCCTGAGGGTTCTGCCAATCTTAGGCATCACTGGCACTGGGTGAAGGTTATGCATCTTCTTGCGTACATCAAACACTGGTCGTGGGGACCCAATGGAATCATTGGGATCTGTTACTGCAAGCGATTTGGCAATTTCCTCAGCAGTTGCAGTTGGAACTGTGTCGGTATCTGCTGAAGGAATTGAGTCTGCACAAGGAGGGGAAGTATTGACGACATCAACCACTGGCTCATCTTGAGCAATTTCATCAGCTGCTGCAGCTGGAATTTCTTCATCAATGGTTTGAAGTGGTGATGGCTGCCTTTCCTCAGAGCCCGTGTGAATTTCTTCAGTGACGGCGGGAGACTGTGGCACTTGCGTCAGAGGTGTGGTGAGGGGCGAATTTGGATGGAAAGCTTCCCAAAATTCGTCAATGATTGAAGGGGTAGTAGCACCATCAATATCCACATCCTCTTCAGTTTCTTCACTACTTTCAGATGAAGCAGTGGCATGTTCTTCAGTCACCGGAACCTGTGAGGGCTTCCGAGACAAGACTTGGTGAAGCGAAGCATCTTCTTCGACTTCAATTTCTTCATTCACTTGCTCTGTGGTAGCAGCAGAGTGGGATTCAGTGTCATCTTCATCAGCCTGAGGAATTTCATATTGCACCCCATACGGAACAATCTGAAGATTTTCATTGTATCGTGGTATTCTCGCGGGGGGTGCGCGATTCATGGCAGATGCCATGGGATGGCTTGAGGTGAGGGCAAGGCTGTAGTGGAGATCCGGGACGGGTTTGGGCAACTGGACATGGTGGTTTACCCAGGTTTGGGGCCCTCGCGGGGAGGTAATACCCCTACTCCTGCATGTCTGGTGTATATGCGATGTATATGGTTGTACAGAGTCGCTCCTGGAGCTGTGTCTGAGAAGAGCTATGAGCTATGAGCTATGTGCTCATCTACCTGTACATGTGCATGTGAGGAAATGAGAGAGTGAGTGGGCATGGAGCTCCTGGCTATGTGTGAGTGTGTGTGTGCGTGAGTGGCCTTGTGGCCGTGGGGTGTGAGGCCTCCCCTGGTGCTCCTTATAAAGGGGAACCCAGGGGACAAGGGGTGGCCCACATACCCACTACACTATTGGGGGGACACAAGACGTGTGAACAGTGTCGGCTGTCCGCCTACAGTGCCAGCCGCTCATCTACAGTGCCGGGCCGCCGGGTCCGCCAGGTCGCCAGGGGACGTCTGAGGTTGACTTTCCCGGATTCTAGCCGGACGGGCTCCATCCGTACGGCTCCACCCGGACGGCTCCACCCGGATGGCTCCACCCGGATGGCTCCACCCGGACGGCATCACCCGGATGGGCTCCAGCCGGACGGGCTCCCCCTGGAGGGCTCCACTCGGACGGCTCCACCCGGACGGCTCTACCCGGATGGCTCCACCCGGATGGCTCTACCCGGATGGCTCTACCCGGATGGCTCCACCCGGATGGCTCCACCCGGCTAGGGTGAACAGTGCCAGGTTCCAGCCAGCCAGGCAGGTCGCCGGGTCGCGAGGTGGCGAGCCGGACGGGACGCGGGGCGGCGAGCCGGACGGGTCGCCAGCATGCTAGGGGACGCTCCCCTGGCAAAGTTTTTTTGAAGTGTCGTTTCGCCGTCTTGGGATTACCCGGGGGTCATCCCCCCCGACAGTAGCCTCCGAGCCTCCGGGCGACTTGGAAAGTCGGGCGGAGGGTTTTCGCGGGCGTTGATGTAGCAGGTGTCGTCGATGACAGCCGGCTGCGGGCAGCAGCCGGCACGGCTCGCTTGCAGTGGCGGCGCGCTAGCGCACCCACTGGGTGTAGCCTCCGAGCCTCCGGGCAACTCGGAGAGTCGGGCGGAGGGTATTTGCAGTTTGTTGTAGCAGATGGGCGCGGAGCGCCGCCTGGCGCGGACGCGAAGTCCGTCGCCAGGTGGGCGCGAGGCGCCGCCGGGCGCGGAGCGGAGTCCGCTGGCTGGTGGGCGAGGGGCATTGCCGGGCACGGATGCGGAGTCCGCCGGCTGGCTGTTTCCAGTCGGGCGGAGGGTATTTGCAGTTTGTTGCAGCAGATGGGCGTGGAGCGCCCCTGGGCGCGGACGCGAAGTCCGCCGGCAGGTGGGCACGAGGCGCCGCCGGGCGCGGAGTGGAGTCCGCCGGCTGGTGGGCGAGGGGCCCTGCCGGGCGCGGATGCGGAGTCCGCCGGCTGGCTGTTTCCAGTGGGGGCGCGCCAGCGCACCCACTAGGTGTAGCCTCCGAGCCTCTGGGCGACTCAAAGAGTCGGGCGGAGGGTATTTGCAGTTTGTTGCAGCAGATGGGAACGGAGCGCCACCGGGCGCGGACGCGAATTCTGCCGGCAGGTGGGCGCGAGGCGCCGCCGGGCGCGGAGCGGAGTCCGCCGGCTGGTGGGCGAGGGGTCCTGCCGGGCGCGGATGCGGAGTCCGCCGGCTGGCTGTTCCCAGTGGGGGCGCGCCAGCGCACCCTCTGGGTGTAGCCTCCGAGCCTCCGTGCGACTCGAAGAGTCGGGCGGAGGGTCCTCGCTGTCGTTGTAGATGTCGTCGATGACAGCCGGCTGCGGGCGACAGCCGGCGCGGCCTTCTTCCAGTGGGGGCGCGCTAGCGCACCCACTGGGTGTAGCCTCCGAGCCTCCGGACGACTCGAAGAGTCGGGTGGAGGGTCTCCGCAGATGTTGGAGCAGATGGTGGCGTCGAGGATGCCGGTGGCAGCCGACGGCGGGCCTGCATTCGGCCTGATGATTTCCCAGCGGGGTGCGCCGGCGCACCCACTGGGTGTAGACTCCGAGACTCCGGGCGAGGAGGGGGGGTTCCCCACGAAAATGATCATGCGAAAGACAGAGTTAGTCAGTGCAGATATATCAAATATTTAGCTTTGGCAGCACAAGTTTTATGCAGAGGGTGCCGACTCGGTTTCGTCCGAGCCCCCTTCAGTCTTTTTCGTGTCCTCTCCGCCCTTTGGCTTTTGCTCTTGCCAGCCGGACAGCCGGGAGCCGGTCTGTAGCCGAGGCGAAGAGTGGGTCGCGGAGTGGAGCGTACAGTACTCGGACTCTGGGAGCAGATTCGACCGAGCAGATACTCATAAAGTAAACAACCGGGTCGCCCAGGCCGTTTTCTCCCCGGACGTCTTTCGCGTGGGCTGACCTCCAGCTTTTGCTCTTGCTAGCCGGACAGCCGCGGTGCAGTCTGTAGCTGAGATGAAGAGTGGGCCTTTGGTACCGTACACGTTACTAAGCCGTCTGCGGGGAAAACGAATGGGGCCAAACGGCAAGCCTCCGGGCCAAGACTAGCTGGCGCCGGGGTGAACAGCAAAGCAGCTAAAGAAATGCAGCGACAATCCCCGAGGGTTGCTCGGGGTTATCCGTCTGTGTGCACGGTGCAAAGGTATGCGAATGGGGAGCTCACATTGCTTTTTGACGCGGACGGGTCAAAGGTGTCCGCCAGCAGATGTCCCGAGCCTCCGGGCGGCCGAGGGGCGCCCTAGCCGGTCGGGCGGGCGTCGAGGCGGACAGGCAGCCGGGCCGGCTCCCCAGCCGGCCTGGTAGGCAGACCGGCCTGGCGGTGACGCAAGCAGGCAGGGACAGCCGGCTGAGCGGCGACACGGGCAGACGGGCGCGGCTGGAGCTTTTTCTTTCCTTCTTTATATCCAGCCGACCTTCTCTTTCCAGCCGGTCACTTTTTTTTTTGGGCAGCCGGACCCATCTCTTGGCTTTTCTTTCTCCTTTTCTCCAGCCGGCCGGGGAACTCGCAGGACACAGCCGGCGTGGGCGGGCAGCCGGCGGGCGTGGGAGGGCAGCGGCAGGCAGCAGCCGGCGAGCCGGCATGTGCGGCTGGCAGTAGTGCGGCGACTCCGGCGCGCGCGGGGGCTGGGACGCGGGGACGGCCGAGGCCGTGTCGGAGCAGGCGAGCGCGCGGCCGAGCGGAGCGTGGCGGGCTCGTGGAGCAGCGCGGAGGGGACGCGGGCGGAGCCGGCCTGCGCATCGGGGCAGGCGCACGCGGGCGCGGGGCGGCGACGGGGAGCCGGCCCGAGGCCGACGCAGGCGGAGCTGGGCGGCGCGGGGCGAAACCGGCATGTCGCGCGGTCGGAGCCGGCCCGCCGGCGTGCGGGAGGCCTGCTGGGCGAGGCGGCGAGCGGGCGGAGCCGGCGAGGCGAGGCGATGAGCGGGCGGAGCCGGCGAGGCGGAGGGAGTCGGCTCCAGGACGGCGCGGCCGTTGCTGGAGACGACGTCGGGCGGCACTGCCGCAGCTTGGACGGCGGGGCGCGGGGCTGTGGGCGCGCGGAGCGGACGCGCTGGCCGGGCGCGGGCAGGGGCCGCGCGCGCGGGAGGAGCGGCGCCGCGACGCAGGGGCGAGGGCGGCCACGCAGCCGTGCGCGGGGACGAGGGCGGCGGCCAGCAGGGATTTTTTTGTTTTTGGAGAAAAGGGGACTGAGCTGAGCGAGGCCGACCGGGTCTGGCGAGGGTGGAGGCGCTCGACGCAAGCTCGGAGGGGAGCGGGGTGGAGCAGGCGGCCCGTGGCAGCGAGCGGAAGGGCTGCAGGAGGAGTTTGACGAACGAGGGGCCGCGAAGGCAGCGTGCTTGCCGGCGGAGGCCACGGGAGGCCGGGCGCGGAGGCGGCTGGGCGTGCGGGCGCGGACCGAAGGCGGACGACGAGAGCGCGCCGGGGACGCGCCGTTGTCGAGCCCCCAAGCGCCGCCGCAGAGATGAAGGCGACGTCGCGGTGGTGGTGATGAAGAGGGTCCCGCCCGGACCGCGGTTCCGGCAGCAGCGAGCCCCACGGTGGGCGCCAACTGTCGTGGTATTCTCGCGGGGGGTGTGCGATTCACGGCAGATGCCATGGGATGGCTTGAGGTGAGGGCAAGGCTGCAGTGGAGATCCTGGACGGGTTTGGGCAACTGGACACGGTGGTTTACCCAGGTTCGGGGCCCTCGCGGGGAGGTAATACCCCTACTCCTGCATGTCTGGTGTATATGTGGTGTATATGGTTGTACAGAGTCGCTCCTGGAGCTGTGTCTGAGAAGAGCTATGAGCTATGAGCTATGTGCTCATCTACGTGTACATGTGCATGTGAGGAAATGAGAGAGCGAGTGGGCATGGAGCTCCTGGCTATGTGTGAGTGTGTGTGTGCGTGAGTGGCCTTGTGGCCGTGGGGTGTGAGGCCTCCCCTGGTGCTCCTTATAAAGGGGAGCCCAGGGGACAAGGGGTGGCCCACATGCCCACTACACTATTGGGGGGACACAAGACGTGTGAACAGTGCCGGCTGTCTGCCTACAGTGCCAGCCGCTCATCTACAGTGTCGGGCCGCCGGGTCCGCCGGGCGCGCCAGGTCGCCAGGGGACGTCTGAGGTTGACTTTCCCGGATTCCAGCTGGACGGGCTCCACCCGGACGGCTCCACCCGGACGGGCTCCATCCGGACAGCTCCACCCGGACGGCTCCAGCCGGATGGCTCCACCCGGATGGCTCCAGCCGGACGGGCTCCACCCGGAGGGCTCCACTCGGACGGCTCCACCCGGACGGCTCTACCCGGATGGCTCCACCCGGATGGCTCTACCCGGATGGCTCTACCCGGATGGCTCCACCCGGATGGCTCCACCTGGCCAGGGTGAACAGTGCCAGGTTCCAGCCAGCCAGGCAGGTCGCCGGGTCGCGGGGTGGCGAGCCGGACGGGACACGGGGCGGCGAGCCGGACGGGTCGCCAGCATGCCAGGGGACGCTCCCCTGGCAAAGTTTTTTTGAAGTGTCGTTTCGCCGTCTTGGGACTACCCGGGGGTCATTCCCCCGACACATTGGCAGGAGTAGGGGGCGCTGATGAGATGGGTATGGCATCAATCGGAACATCTGAAGACATTGGAGTCGTCTTCACTTTCTTCACAGTTGCTGTGATGGTTGGTGGGGCTGAAGCTTTTCTCTTCTTCGCTTCCTTCTCAACAGCCTTGGTCCGCTTCACTTCTGATGTAGAAGGAAGGGTGATATGCTTCACAGGTGAAGTCGCTGGTGGTGCTGCTGCTGAGGTACTTGATGGTTTAGTTTCTTCAGGCACGACTGATGTAGTCGCCCTAGCTGTTTATTCAGGAACAACTTCTTCAGGGTCCCTGTCATATTCGCTGGTTGGAGCAGATGGTGGAGGAGCTGAAGTACTTGAAGGAGGCACGACGCCAAACTTGGCAGCCTCACGCTTGTTGTGCTCATTGACCATATTGGTGGTGGCTTGGATGAATCTGTCACGCACCCCACAACAGTGACTTGACTGGCGTTCAAACTCTTCAGACAGCCGTTGAATTTCAGTCTGCAAAGACACTAGCTGCTGAAGAGAAATTGAAAGCATGTTCTTCCGCAGCTCCTTCTCTTTCCGCAGCTGCTGTTTCCTCACCAGTTTTGCTTGAGCAATTTTATGCTTCTCATTTAAAATGAAGGCAGAAAGCACATGACCCGGACCAGGGGGCAGATTCAATTCGTCAAGAGGCGTATCTGGCTTGGTGCACCAGATGTCAATGAAGTCCAGAAGTTTCTTGGGGTCTAGCATCATTGAAACTGAGGAATTCTTAGCAATTGCAGCTTGCTCTTGCTTCCTTCTGAGCAACTCGGCGAGCTCATCTTCGTCAGCTAGCCCATGTTCGTCAGCCTGTGGCACGACGACCTTACTCTTGGGACTTGGCCTGGTTCCACGACCAGCAGTGGCCTTTTTCTTCAGCTTGGGCAGTGAAGACAATGGTTGCCCACAAGCTGATGCACTTGATGCAGCAATTGGGGCTGTTGGAAAGCCCTCGGTGCGCTGGCAAGATGCGAGCACGATCGGTGTTGAAGCTTTTGCTGCTGCCATTGAAGAACTTGTAGCAGGAGGAGGCACTGAAGATTTTGAGATCTTAGGTGCTGAAGCCTTTGAAGCAGCTGGCTGGTCTACTGAGGGCTTTGGGACAGTCAGCTTCGGCTTGGTAGCAGGCTTCTTGTGCATTGCCTTCTTCGGAGCACTGCCACTGCCACTTGCATCTGCTTCAGCTGAGGCCTTTGCAGCCTTGTTGAATTCATCAACGGCCTTTTTGGCCTATTTCTATAACTTAGCTTGTTGCTTTACCCATTCTTTGGGGAATTCTTCACCCCTACGGATGCTTGTTGGATGTGCAGTTTGGCCTTCAGCAAGTGGTGGCCTGTTGCAAGGAGGCTTCACAGCAAAATCCTTCATGTACTTGGTGGTGACGAAATTGTAATCCCTCCACTGGTATGTCCAGTATCTCTTGATCTTTTGCATGCGTGTTTTGCGCTGCTCCTTTGTTTCCTTTCCATGAGTTTCCTCATCTGGAGTGCAATATCCATCATAAAGATCATTTGGAATATCAAAAGCTATATGTTCCTCTTTCCGCTTGCCTCCCTTCTGAGGCCTTTTCCCATCAGCCATTTTCTTCAGCTGAGGTTTTTGAACTTTTGAGAACTCTGAAGATGTTTGAAGATTTTCCTCAAGCAATGTTGCAAATGAATTAATTTGATGAGAACCTAGTGATTCGTCTGCAGACATTGGACCTGTGAATAGAGTATAGTTGCGAGGAAATAGGGAAGAGTCACATGCGTTCTCAGAGATTTTTCAAACTAAACCAGGTGAAGAAATTGACCCTTATCATCTTGACGCATTTCACTAAGTGTTCTTGACAAAGGTTCCAGAGTTGTACAGATTGAAGCAATTGCACAATTGAGGAATCTTGTTGTTAAGTGTAACTTAGGTGAAAATACTCAAGACTGGCCAGAAGGAAGTGCTGAAGAATTGGAAGAGTGGTACAAACAACACTTGAAGATTTTGTGGCAGTAAAAAGATCAAAATTGGGCGGTAAAAATAAATTTTATTTACCCCAAGGATGAACTCAACGAACTGGACGGCGAGGCAAAGGAAATCGTCAGTTCAGATCTTCCGTGCCCTAACTTGGCGACGAAAGACGGCTACGGCGGCGGCGGAGGTGAAGAAATCCGTGGCCGGCGCGAGTACGACGGCGAAGAAGTCGAGGCAGTGAAGCTCTTCCTCTCCGGCGACGATGAGATCTAGTGGCGGCGCTAGGGTTTGAGAGTGACAAGGGCGCGAGAGTGAAAGGAGTTGAGGTTGACGGGGTCAAGCCTTTATATAGGCGCGGTAAAAACTGAGTGGCCCGAAAATTTTGGACGGATAAGCCCCAGGCGATTCGCATCTGAGAGACACGCGTCACACATGCGTTTTCATCTTTATCCATGCGTGTGAAGCGTGGGATGAAGTCACTGTGGCAACCGCCAAAAATTGATTAGAATATTTTCAAAATGTGTTCGCAATTTCTTCAGCTGTCAAGGACACAGTGAAGACTTTGAACAGTGTCAAGTAGAACGCATATGAAGAATTTGTGAACAGAGTGGGTTGAGTTTAACACAGAGGGGAGCGGGTCCGATCACATCCACATAGATGACGAAAAACACCAATTGAAGAATTGGCTATATGTGGATGCTGTTGAGGACATGAAAAACTCAAATACATATATATATATATATATAATTAGCACTGAAGAATAACCTCAAATGACGAATTTGAAACGTTTGACGAAATTGCAAATGACGAAAAACTCAAATTTGAAGAATGTCAAAAAGAGGTGGTGGCGTTACCCACCGTATACGAACTTAGAGGGTTAGTCTTCATTGATTGAAGAAAAACGTTACTTCATGTGTTGTGCATCAAAGTCATCAAGAATGCATAAGCGTTAGGATGTGTGTCCTTTTCAGAGGACATTCGAAGATTCTAAGATGTTTAGCTCACACCACAACTTGCAAAACCATCTCTCATCCAAGGGCTTTGTGAAGATATCTGCAAGCTGGTCTTCAGTCTTCACGTGGTCGATGATGATGTCTCCCTTCAGCACATGATCACGAAGAAAATGATGACGAATCTCAATATGCTTCGTCCTTGAGTGTTGCACTGGGTTGTGGGCGATCTTGATGGCGCTCTCATTGTCACAGTAGAGTGGCACTTTCTTCACGTTGACGCCATAGTCCTTGAGGGTTTGCTTCATCCATAGTAACTGAGAGCAGCAAGCGCCAGCAGCAATGTACTCAGCCTCGGCAGTGGAAAGTGAGACGCAGTTCTGCTTCTTCGAGGACCAACATACAAGAGATCGTCCGAGTAAATGGCATGTGCCTGATGTTGACTTGCGATCCACTCGATCACCAGCATAATCAGAATCAGAATATCCAGCAAGATCAAGTGATGAGCCCTTGGGATACCATAATCCAAGCGTTGGGGTGTGAGCCAAATATCGAAGAATTCATTTCACAGCCTGGTGGTGTGATTCCTTCGGTGACGCTTGAAAGCGGGCACACATGCAAACGCTAAGCATAATATCTGGCCTAGATGCACATAGGTATGTAGGAGATATGCCCTAGAGGCAATAATAAATGTTATTATTTATCTCCATGTTCATAATTATGTTTATGTTCCATGCTATAATTGCTGTGGTTCTCGAGTCTACAATAACCACGAGGCTCGGAGGAAGACTCATATGCACGTGTGGAATAATAAACGGTAAAATGTATTCCTAGTCTGGCCTCTAAGACTAGCTCAAGTGTTGCATGATGGTTCTGTTTTCCTGATCATGGGCATGCCTATGCTGGCAACTTTGAGGGCACAATGTTAGGAGAACACTTGTGTTGAATCGACCCGAAATGAAACGCCAAGGAGTGATTCTTGCCGAAGTCACATGGAAAGAGTTTGCAAGACTCGGTGTCCCAAAACACTGATGAGCAAAATACATGATAAATTTTTCCACACACCTTTGTGTTTGGATTAATCATGTATTCCATGGTATGTAAAACAACCAGATATGTCCGATACTCCCAAGCTGTTGCGAGTATAGATACCAAAGTGATCAAAGTACTGATCATGGGGCAACAGTGAAAAATGTCATTAAGTACTAAAGTAGCACTAATGACATGTTTTCTCGCAAGAAGAGATTATGAAGTGCTCGTTGTAAGTAATTACATCGATACAGTCTTCAATGCTCCATGCGATTTTCGATTTAAGTTAAGGGTTTTGTGTAATACACGATATGGTGGCACAGTGTTTGGAAATCCTTCCAAACAGGTTACTGTGGCGAATTCTATAACAAAGGCTAAGTATGTTGCCGCTTTCAAAGCGACATAGAAGATGTTGAATCGTACAGTTCGTTCATGAACTTAGTATGGTTCCAAGAAGGCTTTGGTCAATGGAACACTATTGAAGATAGTTGCTCCATAGCTCAGTCTGAGGAATCAAGGTTTGACCTGTGATTCACATATATACAAAGCCAAGTCCACACAAAATATGAATTTTGTGAAAGCATGAAAACGTGAGGATATGCAAAGATACACACGAAGCTGTAGTTGTCAGATCCGTTGGACATCAGGCTATACCACAAGCGAAGCATTTTTACACCGATATGCCATAGGTGTAAAGTGCATTAGCATTGACTAGATTATTGACTCTAGTGCAAGTGGGAGTCTGTAGGATATATGCCCTAGAGGCAATAATAAATGTTATTGTTTATCTCCATGTTCATAATTATGTTTATGTTCCATGCTATAACTGATGTGGTTCTCGAGTCTACAATAACCACGAGGCTCGGAGGAAGACTCATATGCACGTGTGGAATAATAAACGTTAAAATGTATTCCTAGTCTGGCCTCTAAGACTAGCTCAAGTGTTGCATGATGGTTCTGTTTTCCTGATCATGGGCATGCCTATGCTGGCAACTTTGAGGGCACAATGTTAGGAGAACACTTGTGTTGAATCGACCCGAATTGATGTTATGCTATGAGATGCATTCGTCACAAGTTAATGGTTAATAACATAGAAAAAGTTAATGTTTGCATAATTCCTTAGACCATGAGAGTGTCAAGTTTCTTCATGCTTGCTTCATCAACTTTGGGGTTTGTTAAACGTCATCCGTAACTGGGTGGCTATTACGGCAGCTTACGGGTTCATGGGAAAGTATGTCAAGTAACTTGATAGCTCAAGATTGGGATTTGCTCCTCCGACGATGGAGAGATATCTCTGGGCCCTCTCGGTGTTACAGTATCCACCATCGTCTGGCCAGACACATTGTGATTTGATCACAGGGATGCCGGAACACGGAAACGAGAAAAGAGAACAAAACCGGTAACGAGGTAACTGGCATTGTGGACAAGTGTTGATCCACGGGGATGCCAATGTTTCTCACCTCGGGTATTTGTAACATATCGCGAAGCAATAGGAATAGCACACGGCAACTGGAGGTTCACTCGAATAGTCATTCGTGTGGGTATAGGGGTCAATATGGGTGTCCACGGCTCCGATGTTGATCATTGATCAAAAAGTGTTCCGGGTCATGTCTATACTTCACCGAACCTATAGGGTCACACGCTTAAGGGTCATCTATCTGCTGAATACTAGACAGGGAGTCTGAGAGAAAATCACCGGAAAAGTTTCGGACGCAACGGAAACGTTCCGGAGAGGACACCGGAATAGTTCCGGTAAAACTGAAAAGTTGTTTCAGGGTATACCATTAAGTCAAATTGGTTGCGGCACACGCCTGGAAATTCTTGGAGGGTGCCAGAATTGTTCTGGGAACTTCTGGGATTTTTCGGAGAAAAAAACCGGAAATGTTCCGGAGCTGCCGGAACCGCTTTGTTTGCTTTTCGCAGATGAAAATCACTAATCCGGAATTGTTTTGGAATGCATCCAAAATCATTTTAGTGGGTACTGGAATTATTCTAAGACCCACAGAAATATTTTCGGATTTATCGGTCGCGGAAAAATGTTTCCGTGAATAGTGAAAGTGCTTTTTGGTTACTTTATGGAAAGCCACCGTTTAGGGCTTTTTCAAAAGGCTTCTAGAAGGACTTGGGGGCTAAGAAACCCCCCTTGGGGGGGCCATGAGGGGTTGGCCGGCCACATGAGGGGCTCCTCCATGGAGCCCCACTTGCTCAATTACTTCCCCTTTATGCCCTTGTGAAGGACTCCATACATGGGCATTTTTGGGTTTTTGGAATGGCATCCCTACCCCTTGGCTTTACTATAAATAGAGGTGGAGAGGTGCTCTCCACACTCATCCCTTGCTCTCATACACATGCCATGCTCATCCGGCTCTCTCTCTCTCCCTCCCGCGAAAAGAGTTTCGTAGAGCCGAAAGGCTGTCTGGGTTCCGGTGGGAACTAGTTCTGGACGGCGAAGCCCTGCCCGATAGATGACACCGTATGTGTGCAACTATATAGAGAGATCATAGTTTCGGTCTTAGTTCGAGAGTGCCTCCCGAAGGGCTGTCCGAGTGACCGTCCGAGTTTCGAGGGTCCTCCCGAAGGGCTGTCCGAGTGATCGTCCGAGTTTCGAAGGTCCTCCCGGAGGGCTGTCCGTGACATCGTCCGAGGGACTGTCCGACCGCCTCCCGGAGGGCTGTCCGAGGGGCAGATGAGGGAGTACATCCTCGCGGTTGGGAGGTTGTAAATCCTAGCAGCGGGGATCTGCACCGCCGATCGTCATCGACTCTACTTCCGCTGTGCTACGAGTCGGTAACGAAAAGATCAAACCTTGTATGCAGTCTTCATAGTGGTCCTGGGCTGGTGCATAGGTCAGAAATTTTTTGTTTTCTGCTGCGTTCCCCTACAGTGGCATCATGAGCCGTGCTATGCGTAGATGCAGGTTACGATCTAGAATACATAGAGATGTATGGGTGTTGCACAATATAATTTGTAGTAGATGAGTTCTACTGCTTATAATTATTTGTGCGGGTAGCAGATGAAATCTGTTACCCGATGTTCTTGTTACTTCCCTGGAATTTGCATATTTCTGATCTTGATAACAGCATGGTGGAGTTTCAATGTTCTGGCAATCCACGATCCTGATTGATCAACGAAGTGCTAACAGTTCTTTGAATTCCACCATAGTTAAAAACAAAGATGAAATTTCGCAGACGAAAGGGCAATGCAGATATGATCTGCACGGGGGTCATGCGTATGACGAAGTTCAGTATGGGGCTCGAGATTTTATTATCTCGTGTTTCATACACCCCGTAAAGTTAATCTAGCGACTTGAATAATCATACTTGATGATGGACGTAGGTAGCTTCGGTTCGCTTCGAAACCTTAGAAGCCACGTAAAATATATTTTTTTGCATAAACCGATTAGAGGCATCTAACTTGGTTTTGTAGGATGGTTTGCATGTGCATGTGATATGGTATAGCAGTGCTCAGAATAATTTGATTATGTATGCGATGACTATATGATGTAAAATTAACATGACCCGTGTGTCATGATTCGGCATGATGGCTGGAGCCATATGATTGTCACTTTAATGACCTGCGTGTCAACCTTAAGTAATGCACTTATTTTATTAGCTATAGAGATAGCAATATTATCTAGTGCATCGACAAGGTGGTGGCAAACTTCGCGAAGGTGAACACCGACGCGAATGCCGAAGACAAAGAAATACAAGACTTCTCCGTCAGAAAGGGCTATACCATATCATGCTATTATGAATTGCCTGAGATGTTTATCCCTTATGGTGCACCCTTTTGATTGCGCGGTAGTCGCTTTTTATTAGGGTGATCTCTCACTTAAAATATCAAAGTAGTTAGTGTTCACCCAAGTGTAGCACCGTCTGAAATTCGTATCTTTCCGGGGGGCGCCATGTCCACATGGGTATGAACGAATCAAGAGGAATGAGGCGGGTGAGGTCAGACCTCGCAGCAAGATCACTTGGTTTTTCTTTGACGTTCAGGCAGGATAGTCCTAAGCTCGGAACACGCCCATCGAAAGATGAACAAGAATCACATAGAGATGTGATCGGCAAGTTGGCCTACCGGTTGAAATTCTCGTCATCAGTGATGTCCACATCAATGGCGTTGAATTGAAATGTGGATCTTGAATCACTCATAATCAATTTTGAGAAATATTGATTTGAGTGGGAGCGCACTATAGAATTAACTTGTTTAATTCTCAGTGCAATTAATTATGAACCTTGTCTAAGTGAAATTTGCATAATAGTTGTAGAATAATGGCTCGCGTTTCCACCTTCCCTGTTAAAATTGAATAAGCTGTTAAATATCTGGTTAAAACTTTACGGTTGGTAACGTAAAGTGAGGATTGTCCTCAAGAGTGCGGAGAAGGACTTTGTCCTATCGCATGCTTTCAGTATTCTCCCGCTAATGCTATGGATAAATGTGACTCTCGTCCTTTGATCCAAAAGCTAGAATTCTGTTACGGTCAAGTGCAATATGTTTGCTTCCATGAGACCCGGACTTCAAAAGTTTGGGATAGCTATGTGATATTCATGGAACTGAAAATCATTTTCAGACACAAACAATGGCTAAAAGATATGGGATATCCAAAGCAATGTTTGTTTTGCAAACTGTTAGTAAAAGTGTTTACTATACATTTGACTAATAACAGAGGGATCCAAAAGAACGCCCGTCATGTGATGAAGGTGAATAAAACAACAACTTAAAGAGAAAGGAAATGTCCAAAGGGTGTTAGTGTGACTTACACACCTAGGAAGTCCGGGGCTAACGCCACTCTTAAGTTGAGTGCTTCTTCTGAGAGTAGGAGAAATACAGAAAGTTAAACTGTTAGAAGTATAAAGGCAAAAAGAGAGAAGACTGGAATGTCCAGCTCATGTATGAAATTCATACAAGTTATTGATGTATAGAAGGCTGGTCAAGGAAATAGTTCTTGGGAATTATGATTAAACATGTTAATCACTGATTCTTGGGTATTGTGAGTTGATCACAAAGATACGCGCTCGATTGCATTCTGCTGCAACTCGATGCAAGAACTACTACGGCCTAAAAGACTTGCTGGAGTGAGGTTTAGATATGCGCTGCGAATATAGTAAAAGTTGCTATACTTGGTACATTACCTATGTATTTATTTTCATAATTCATTTTAGAGTTTTACACACTCTAGCCCATTGCATAAAGTATCTTGCAAGAAGGTTGTTCATAAGAGAACTTTTTGATGTTCGGTGTTATGAATAACATAAGGGCCATGCTTCCATCATGGCTGGGATGTATGTTATGAATATTGATAAATAATATATTACCTCTGTATTTACTTTCATAATTCATTTTAGAGTTTTACACACTCTAGCCCATTGCGTAATGTTTGTTGCAAAAGGGTTGTTCATAAAAGAACAATTGTTGTTCAGTGTTATGAATAACATAAGGGCCATACTTCCATCGTGGATGGGATGTATGTTATGAATATTGATGGTAATATGATACATCCATAACACTGACGCTAAATGTCGCAAGACTAAGAGAATACCACACATGTGTGGCACTGCATTTGGTCACATTGGAGAAACCCGCATGGAGAAATTCCATAATGATGGATTTTGAAGTCGTTTGATTATGTATCATCTGACACTTGCAACTTTCCTTTGAAAAGTGAAGTGACTGAAATACCGTTCACAGGCCATAAGGAACGAGCAACGAACTTATTGGTGATCATACATTTTGATGTGTGTAGTCCAATAAATGTTGTTGCTGGTAGTGGATTTATCTATCTTCAGAAATGACTCAAGTAGATATATGGATATTTGCTTGATAAGACGTAAGTCTGGATCTTTTTAAATCATTCAAAAGGTTTTCAATATGAAGTAGAAATTATTGTAACAAGAAAATTATGTTTCTGCAATTTGATTGCGGAAAGGAATATTTGAGTTACAAGTTTAGCGAATGTCTGATGAGTTGTGAAAAAGGTTTCATAACTTACACCTCCTGGAACTCCACTGTGAGTGGTACGTCCGTGAAGATGTATTCAAACCATTTGTGACATGGTAAGATCAAAGATGACATAAATCAATTTGCCATTATCCCTTTTAAAGGTAATGCTTTAGAGACTGCGGCTTTTACCCTGAAAAGAGCGCCATCAGGTCTGTTGAAATGACGCCATGGTATGGTACGCCCAACCATGCTTTGTCTTTCCTTAACATTTGGAATATGGGGCTTGTGTAAAATATTTACAAACCTATTCCAAATCAGACAAGTACTACTTTGTAGGTTATCCCAAGTAATTGGAAATTCCTCCACCACTGTACCGAGGCAAAAAGGTTTGCCACCAAGAACGGTATGCTTTTAAAGAGAATGGTTCTTGCAAAAAGGCGAGTGGGAGAACAGTGCAACTCGACGAGATAACAGTATCTTCGTCATCAGATCAAAGGAAAGAAACCTTGGAAGTAATTTCAGAGTTTCCTACTGCGACCGATATGGAAGCCTCTACATGAGATGTATGGACTTCGGTCGAACTTGCAACTGAACCACGTAGGCAAAACTCGTGCAGACCTCTCAGGTGTGCAAGCGAGATATTGTTGTTGACAACAGTATACCTACGATACACAAGGAAGCATTGATGGGCCCTGACTCCGGAGTTGGCTAAATGCCAATATAATCCAAGATAGTTTCAATAAATGATTCAAGATTATATCTTGATAAACCCTTTGGAAGACTTAGAGTTTAACGAACATTAATGGAACTATAAACTGATGTGGATAAAATGTTTTATCCATAAAGCTCGACTTGTTGCAATAACAAGTTCAAGGAGTTGACTACGATGAGGTTGTCTCACCGTAGCGATGCTTAAAGTCAGATCGGGTTAAACTAGCAATTAATACATATTTCAATCTTGAGATATGATACATGGATGCCAAAAAGGATTTCCATGAAATGGAAATGCAACCTAGGACTTGCATGTGATACAGTCCAAGGTATTTTGTCAATCCAGAGGATGCTAGTAAGTATGCAAACTTCAGAGTTCCAGCAATGGACAGAAGAGAGCAAAATGGAGTTGCAATCTTCGTTTTGATGAAATAGTCAAAAGAGTTTGATTTCATCAATGGATAACAAAGATGCTTGTGGTTTCAAGAAAGTAAGTGGGAGCATAATAATATTTCTTAAAACCTTGTGTGCTTGACACATTGTTGATTGGAAATAATATAAATTTCTTGACAAGAATTAGGACTTCATTGAAAATAGTTTTTCGATGAAGTGCTTGGGCTAAATAGCCTTGACATTAGGCATATTTATCTACGAGATAGAATTGCCTAAATAGGCTAAAGCCAAAAATACATATTGACAAGATACGAAAACAGTTTAGCATTAAAACGCCAAGGAGTGATTCTTCCCGAAGTCACATGGAAAGAGTTTTGCAAGACTCGGTGTCCCAAAACACTGATGAGCAAAATACATGATGGATTTTTTCACACACCTTTGTGTTTGGATTAATCATGTATTCCATGGTATGTAAAACAACCAGATATGTCCGATACTCCCAAGCTGTTGCGAGTATAGATACCAAAGTGATCAAAGTACTGATCATGGGACAACGGTGAAAAATGTCATTAAGTACTAAAGTAGCACTGATGACATGTTTTCTCGCAAGCAGAGATTATGAAGTGCTCGTTGTAAGTAATTACATCGATACAGTATTCAATGCTCCATGCGATTTTCGATTTAAGTTAAGGGTTTTGTGTAATACACGATATGGTGGCACAGTGTTTGGAAATCCTTCCAAACAGGTTACTGTGGCGAATTCTATAACAAAGGCTAAGTATGTTGCCGCTTTCAAAGCGACATAGAAGATGTTGAATCGTACAGTTCGTTCATGAACTTAGTATGGTTCCAAGAAGGCTTTGGTCAATGGAACACTATTGAAGATAGTTGCTCCATAGCTCAGTCTGAGGAATCAAGGTTTGACCTGTGATTCACATATATACAAAGCCAAGTCCACACAAAATATGAATTTTGTGAAAGCGTGAAAACGCGAGGATATGCAAAGATACACACGAAGCTGTAGTTGTCAGATCCGTTGGACATCAGGCTATACCACAAGCGAAGCATTTTTACACCAGTATGCCATAGGTGTAAAGTGCATTAGCATTGACTAGATTATTGACTCTAGTGCAAGTGGGAGTCTGTAGGAGATATTCCCTAGAGGCAATAATAAATGTTATTATTTATCTCCATGTTCATAATTATGTTTATGTTCCATGCTATAACTGATGTGGTTCTCGAGTCTACAATAACCACGAGGCTCGGAGGAAGACTCATATGCACGTGTGGAATAATAAACGGTAAAATGTATTCCTAGTCTAGCCTCTAAGACTCGCTCAAGTGTTGCATGATGGTTCTGTTTTCCTGATCATGGGCATTCCTATGCTGGCAACTTTGAGGGCACAATGTTAGGAGAACACTTGTGTTGAATCGACCCGAATTGATGTTATGCTATGAGATTCATTCGTCACAAGTTAATGGTTAATAACACAGAAAAAGTTAATGTTTGCATAATTCCTTAGACCATGAGAATGTCAAGTTTCTTCATGCTTGCTTCATCAACTTTGGGGTTTGTTAAACGTCATCCGTAACTGGGTGGCTATTACGGCGGCTTACGGGTTCATGGAAAAGTATGTCAAGTAACTTGATAGCTCAAGATTGGGATTTGCTCCTCCGACGATGGAGAGATATCTCTGGGCCCTCTCGGTGTTACGGTATCCACCATCGTCTGGCCAGACACATTGTGATTTGATCACAGGGATGCCGGAACACGGAAAAGAGAAAAGAGAACAAAACCGGTAACGAGGTAACTGGCATTGTGGACAAGTGTAGATCCATGGGGATGCCGATGTTTCTCACCTCGGGTATTTGTAACATATCACGAAGCAAAAGGAATAGCACACGGCAACTGGAGGTTCACTCGAATATTCATTCGTGTGGGTATAGGGGTCAATATGGGTGTCCACGGCTCCGATGTTGATCATTGATCGGAAAGTGTTCCGGGTCATGTCTATACTTCACCGAACCTATAGGGTCACACGCTTAAGGGTCATCTATCTGCTGAATACTAGACAGGTAGTCTGAGAGAAAATCACCGAAAAAGTTTCGGACGCAACGGAAACGTTCCGGAGAGGACACCGGAATAGTTCCGGTAAAACTGAAAACTTGTTTCAGGGTATACCATAAAGTCAAATTGGTTGCGGCACACGCCTGGAAATTCTTGGAGGGTGCCAGAATTGTTTTGGGAACTTCTGGGATTTTTCGGAGAAAAAAACCGGAAATGTTCCGGAGCTGCCGGAACCGCTTTGTTTGCTTTTCGCAGATGAAAATCACTAATCCGGAATTGTTTCGGAACGCATCCAAAATCATTTTAGTGGGTACTGGAATTATTCTAAGACCCACAGAAATATTTTTGGATTTAACGGTCGCGGAAAAATGTTTCCGTGAATAGTGAAAGTGCTTTTTGGTTACTTTATGGAAAACCACCTTTTAGGGCTTTTTCAAAAGGCTTCTAGAAGGACTTGGGGGCTAAGAAACCCCCCTTGGGGGGGCCCATGAGGGGTTGGCCGGCCACATGAGGGGTTCCTCCATGGAGCCCCACTTGCTCCATTACTTCCCCTTTATGCCCTTGTGGAGGACTCCATACATGGGCATTTTTGGGTTTTTGGAATGGCATCCCTACCCCTTGGCTTTCCTATAAATAGAGGTGGAGAGGTGCTCTCCACACTCATCCCTTGCTCTCATACACATGCCATGCTCGTCTGGCTCTCTCTCTCTCTCCCTCCCACGAAAAGAGTTTCGTAGAGCCGAAAGGCTGTCTGGGTTCCGGTGGGAACTAGTTCTGGACGGCGAAGCCCTGCCGGATAGATGACACCGTATGTGTGCAACTCTGTAGATAGATCGTAGTTTCGGTCTTAGTTCGAGAGTGCCTCCCGAAGGGCTGTCCGAGTGACCGTCCGAGTTTCGAGGGTCCTCCCGAAGGGCTGTCCGAGTGACCGTCCGAGTTTCGAAGGTCCTCCTGGAGGGCTATCCGTGACACCGTCCGAGGGACTGTCTGGCCGCCTCCCGGAGGGCTGTCCGAGAGGCAGACGAGGGAGTACATCCTCGTGGTTGGGAGGTTGTAAATCCAAGCTGCGGGGATCTGCACCGTCGATCGTCATCGACTCTACTTCCGCTGCGCTACGAGTTGGTAACGAAAAGATCAAACCTTGTATGCAGTCTTCATAGTGGTCCTGGGCTGGTGCGTAGGTCGGAAATTTTTTGTTTTCTGCTGCGTTCCCCTACAAGGTAAAGCAGCGAACCAATGATGGAGCGATATACCTTCTGATCGAAATCTTTACCATTTTCGTCAGTGTTGAGTTGGCCATTTGTTGGCATAGGTATCTTGAGGCCTTTGCAATCTTGCATTCCGAATTTCTTTAGGCAGTCTCTGAGGTATTTCTCCTGAGATATGAAGATTCCATTGGTTTGTTGACGAATTTGAAGCCCGAGGAAGAATTTCAACTCCCCCATCATAGACATCTGATATTCTTCTTGCATCATATGAGCAAATTCGTCACTGTATTTCTTGTTAGTGCAACCAAAGATAATATCATCAACATATATTTGGCATAGGAACAGTTCACCATCATAAAATTTAGTAAAAAGAGTAGGGTCAAGTGAACCGGGCTTGAAACCCTTTTTCTTCAGGAATTCCTTCAGTGTATCATACCAAGCCCTAGGGGCCTGCTTGAGGCCATAGAGAGCCTTGTTGAGTCTGAAGACTTTGTCAGGATGCTTTGGGTCCTCAAAACCTGGTGGTTGAGCAACATAAACTTCTTCCTCAAGCTTACCATTGAGGAATGCACTTTTCACATCCATTTGATATAAGAGGATATCATGATGGTTAGCATATGCAAGCAATATATGAATGGCTTCAAGCCTAGCAACAGGTGCAAATGTGTCATCGAAATCAATACCCTCAACCTGTGTGTAGCCTTGAGCTACAAGACGGGCCTTATTCCTCACCACTTGGCCATTTTCGTCTTGTTTGTTGTAGTAGATCCACTTAGTACTGATGATATTGTGCTTGCGTGGATCTGGACGCTTAATAAGCTCCCACACATTGTTGAGCTCGAATTGACGGAATTCATCTTGCATCGCTTGAATCCATTTAGGTTCCAGAAAGGCTTCATCAACTTTGGTGGGCTCTGAATTAGAGACAAACATGTAATGCCCACAAAAGTTTGCTAAATGTGAAGCTCTTGAGCGAGTGAGGGGACCAAGTGCATTGATGTTGTCGAGGATCTTCTCAATCTGCACTTCATTCGCCACTCGTGGATGTGCTGGACGAGGGCCTTGTTGTTGTTGTTGCCGTGCAGAATCCTCAGCATCATTTTCATCAGGATGTTCATTTTATTCACGACGAGGAACAACCACTTCTTCATCATCAGCTATTTCTTCACTGGGCACAATTTCACCAGTGCCCATCAGCTTGATAGATTCCTCAGGAGGCATTTCATGTAGCACAGGAGGCAGGTGCTCTCTTTGCGAGCCGTTAGTTTCATCGAACCACACATCTACAGTTTCAACAACCTTGTGGTGGAAGGAGTTGAAGACTCTGTAGGTGTGTGAGTCCTTTCCGTAACCAAGCATAAATCCTTCATGTGCTTTCGGTGCAAATTTAGAACTGTGATGAGGATCTCTAATCCAACATTTAGCACCGAAGACTTTGAAATAACTCACATTGGGTTTCTTGTCAGTGAGGAGCTCATATGAGGTCTTCTTGAGGAATTTGTGAAGATATACCCGGTTGATGATGTGGCATGTAGTATCAATTGCCTCAGGCCAGAAGTGACGAGGTGTCTTGTATTCATCAAGCATAGTGCGCGCCATCTCGATGTGGGTTCTGTTCTTGCGTTCCACGACTCCATTCTGCTGAGGCGTGTAGGGAGCAGAGAGCTCATGAGTGATACCAAGTTCATCAAGATAATCGTCGAGGCCAGTGTTCTCGAACTCAGTGCCATTGTCACTCCTGATGTGCTTGATCTTGAGACCATAATTCGTCATGGCCCGATTGGAGAATCGTCTGAAGACATTCTGAACTTCAGTCTTGTAGGTAATGTTGTGCACCCAGGTGTAGCGAGAGTAGTCATCAACAATGACGAATCCGTAGAGAGATGCTGCATTGGTTAGTGTGGCATAATGTGTAGGACCAAACAAATCCATATGAAGCAATTCAAAAGGATGAGTAGTGGTCATGATTGTCTTCGCCTGGTGCTTGGCTCTGGTCATCTTTCCAGACTCACAAGCGCCACAGAGGTGATCCTTGACGAATTTGACACCCTTGACGCCAATGATATGCTTCTTCTTGACGAGAGTGCTCAAATTCCTCATTCTAGCATGTCCGAGTCGTCGATGCCATAGCCAGCATTCCGAAGCTTTGGCCATTAGGAATGTTACAGGCTGAGGACCTGTAGAGAAATCTACAATATACAAGTCACCTCTCCTAAAGCCTTCGAAGACTTTGGATTTGTCAGATTCCAGCAGCACAATGCATCTATATTTGCCAAAGATGACAATCATATCAAGATCACAAAGCATTGAGACAGACATGAGGTTGAATCCAAGGGACTCGACAAGCATCACCTTTTCCATGTGTCGATCCTTTGAAATGGCAACCTTACCTAGACCCAAGACCTTGCTTTTTCCTTTGTCAGCGTAAGTGATATGCTTCAGATGAGACGGGGTAAGGGGAGCATCAGTGAGGAGATTCCTATCTCCAGTCATATGATTCGTGCAGCCACTGTCCAAGACCCATTCAGTGGCTGAAGATGTTTCATCCTGTAGAAGCATTAGTCTGACTTACAAATTCATATGCTTCAAAGTGAAAAATATGATGATGATCAATTTCATCAGACAATTTCATCAAGGAATAATATCTAGCAGCATAAGGGATGTGTGAAATGAAGCATTCATTCTAGCATGATTAGCCTGCATATCAACAGGCATTTTGTCAGGCCTTCAGCAAATTCATCAGACATTTAGTTGTCTGAATACCTGACCCTGCAGAAGAGATTAGTTCTTCTTCTTAACCACCCACATCTGAATTGGTGGCTGAGAAGCAATGTGACGAAGTGCATTGATGGAGAACTTAGGCATTGAAGAATATGCATTTCTCTTCACAGGAGGATTATAGTAATTGAATGAATAAGCAGAGAAATTCCTTGAAGATTTGTGAACATAGTGGTTTGAAGAATAATGCTCATATTCATCAACTCGCTGTCTATTTCCCTGCGAAACAGAGGCATTAGTGCGACCATAAGTGGGTCTGCGTCCATTTGACGACTTTGATCCCTGTGAAGAATTTGCCCTGGGAAGTTTCTTCTTCATCGGTGGTGTCATGATGACATTCACCTGAAGATTTTCCAGAAGGCTTTTAGGGACCCAAATTTTCTTCACAGGTGGACCGTTCCTGCAGTTAGTACCAATGAATCTGGCAAAGACCTCACCATTCTGATTCTTGAACAGTTTATAGTTGGAGTCAAATGACTCATCTGAAGAATATGAAGAATCACAAGTGTAGCCAGATAAAGAGGATGGGTCTACTAGAGGTCCCTTTGCAGCAACCCATGTGGTTTTGGGATACTGCTTAGGCTTCCAGTACGAACCATCGGCGTTGAGCTTTCTCTCAAAGGCAATACCCTCTTTCCTAGGGTTCCTGTGAAGAATTTGCTTTTTGAGCATGTCACATAGGGTTTGATGCCCTTTGAGGCTTTTATATATGCCAGTGACATACAATTCCTTCAGCCCTGCATTTTCATCAGTACCACTGGTGGCTTCCTCAGATGAGGAGTTAGTGGACACCATAGCAGTTGAAGCAATTGCAAGTACAGAAGCATTTGAACATTCAGCTGAAGAATTAGCATTATCACGTTCAAGGCATTTTAAGCATGGTGCAACAAATTCTTCCTGAGCGGTACTGATCTGTTGAGCGAGGAGTGAATCATTTTCTTTTTGAAGATCATCATGAGACGCTCTCAGCTTCTCGAGATCTTGCTTTCTTTGAAGAAATTCATAGGACAGCTTCTCATGTTCAGCTGAGAGGGACACATGACGACTTTCAAGTTTGTCATATTGAGACTTAAGCCATCTGAGGTCCTCAGATAGGGCTTGACTACGATCCATTTCCTCGTCCAACAGGTCATCGCTTTTGTCTAGTAGTTTTTGAATCTTTTCCATGGCATGTTGCTGTTCAGTTACAATTTTAGCAAGTTTCTTATAGCTTGGTTTAGATTCACACTCAGAGTCATCATCACTGGAGGTTTCAAAGTAAGCTTCTCGTGAGGTTACCTTTGCACCTCGAGCCATGAAGCAATAGGTGGGAGCGTAGTCATTAGCACAGTCATCATTGTTGGTGGAGATACCATTATTCTTAGTGTTGAAGATGGACTTGCTGACGTACTCAGTAGCGAGTGCAAGGCTTGCCACACCAGTGTATGACTCCTCCTCAGATTCCTCAGCTTGCTGATCATCAGATTCTTCTTCAGAATCCATTTCCTTCTCAAGGAATGCACGAGCTTTGCTAGAACTAGATTTCTTGTGAGATGAGGACTTTGATGAAGACTTTGAGGACTTTGATGAAGACTTTGAGGACTTCTTTTTCTTCCCATCAGACTCATCATCATCCCTGCTCTTCTTTTTCTTCTTCTGCCAAAGAGGGCAGTCGGCGATGTAGTGGCCTGGCTTCTTCCATTTATGACAGGTTCTTTTGTTGTAGTCTCGAGCAGACGCTTCTCCAGTGTTCTTCGAGTCATACTTTGAAGATTTTCCGAATATGTTCTTCTTGGAAAACTTCTGGAACTTCTTCACCAGCATAGCCAGCTCTCTGCCAATTTCCTCAGCACCGTCAGAACTGCTCTCATATTCCTCTTCTTCTTCTTCAAATGAAGAAATTGCCTTGGCTTTTGCTTTAGCCTTCAGAGCGCGGGGGCGACCATAGCTGGGTCCATACATGTCTCCCTTCTCTACTTGCTGAAATTCATGTGTGTTAAGCCTCTCAAGAATGTTAGCAGGGGATCCAGTGACTTGTAATCTGGGCGCTCTTAAATCATCAGTGCCAAAGTGTCGAAGGAACTGTCCAGAGACCTCAGCAATTTATTCACCACCTCATGATCGGTGATGTCAGCAGCACCAAGAGCTTGAAGCTCATTGGAGATATCAGTGAGGCGGTCAAAGGTTTTCTGCACATTTTCATTGTCGAGTCTTTTGAAGCGATTGAAGAGATTGCGCAGAGGAAAACACTTGTATCCAGCGCGCCGGCCGAAACTTCGGCCGGTCGCGCGCGGAGCGTATGATACAACGCGAGTATAGCATACGATACAATGCGATCGAAACATTTTTCTGTGCCCCCCACGTCGCACGCACTATGCAGCCTTATCCCTTCGCAAGCTGCCCCCTCCACTGCTTTTTCTTCTTCCTCATATCTCTGCCGCCCGCCGCTCTTTGCTTCTCCATCATCTCTGCAGCCCCCCTCTCCTTCCTGCTGCAGCCACCTCCGGCGATGCACTTGATGAGTGTGCTGCGACGAGACTCCTCTCCAGCAGACGCCCAACGCTAGGAGCTGGGACCACGCGTTTGCAGGTGCTGCAAGCACAGCCTGCCGAGCTGGAACGGCGATGGCACCATGTCGCGAACTGACCACACCGGCGAGCTAAAAAACGGAGCACGTGACCTGGGATGCTTCAACCATAGATGCGGTATGCTGGAACCTGCCGGCAGAGGAGCTGCAACGACCACGCCAAGAGCTGGAACCAGTGCGTGCCTGCTGGAATCGACACACGCGTCGTGCTGCACCCGTGTTCTAGCGATGCTAGAACCGTGTCTTGGCGATGCTGGAAGGGGGGCTGGCGATGCTTCAGAGCTCCAGGCCGGTGGGCGAAATGCTGGAACCAGCAGACAAAAATGCTGGAACCAACAACTCCCGAAGCTGCATCGGAAGCAATGGTGCTATGCCCAGCGATGATTTTTTTGCTGGAACCGGCTACCAGCAGAGCTGCAACCACGCGATGCGAATGCTGGAACTGTTATTGACGAAAGCTGGAACCGACGTGTGTTTTTGCTTCAACCGATGAGGTGGTGCGAAGACGACGACGGGTGACGCCGTGGCGGGCTGCAACCGGCGGCAGCAAAAGCTACATCCAACATTTTTGTTGTTGCGATGCTTATACATGCGAAACAGAGACCCAGGGGCGAGTGTTGATAGCGAGGGCGGCGACGAGACGGCAGTGGACGATGCCCCCGTGCGTCGAGTGTTCATGGCGATGGCGGCGAGGCGACGCAACCCCGGTGCTGCAACCATGGGGTGGTGAGCTACAATCACGGGCGGGGGGCGGCGCAACCCGAAGCAGCGACGCGTCCATGGCGAGGAGCTGCAAGATGAGGCAGCCATGGCGAGGAAGTGAACGGCGACAGTGAGAGGGGGGTGGGGGCGTCCATGGCTCAGAGCGGGGCGGTCGGCGGCGCTCGCTCGCGGCGTGCGGTTTGTGTGTTTGGGATAAGAACGATGCAGAGGAAGGGGACAAATAGAAGATTCAATCTGGACGGCTAGAAGCCAGTCCATCGGACGCTCGCAGTGCGACCGGCCGAAACTTTCGGCCGGCGCGCCGGCGCCTAGTACCGCCCTTGCGCAGAACATCAACTCGGGAGTCACGTTGAGTGGAAACATCCTCATTCACTTTTGAAAGCTGGTCCCAGATAAGCTTCGAGGTTTCCAGTGCACTCACTCTGCCATACTGTCCTTTGTTGAGATGACCACAAATGATGTTCTTCGCTTGAGAGTCAATTTGCTTGAATCTCTTCACGTCAGCAGCATTGATACTCGGTGAAATGGTGGGGACGCCGTTCTCGACGACGAACCAGAGATCGTTGTCAATAGCCTCAAGATGCATTCGCATCTTGTTCTTCCAGTAGGGATAGCCTGTGCCATCGAAGATGGGGCACGCAGCGGAGACCTTGATCATACCTGCGGTCGACATAACTAAAACTCCAGGTGGTTAAACCAAAATCACACAGAACAAGGGAGTACCTTGCTCTGATACCAATTGAAAGCACAGGTTATCTCCAAGAGGGGGGGTGAATGGGAGATTATTAGAAATTCGTCAAACTCTGAAGAATTTGACGAAGAACAAAGTGAAGAAATAGAAACGCAAAGGACACTAATTCATCACAGAAACAGAGTACATGCGAACAGGATACATAAGAGTGAAGAACATGCAATCATACAATCATACAGGCATGAAGAATACGAACTGAGGAAATAAAAGATAACATGATCAAATACTTCAGTTCAAATTCGTCAGAGGACAAATCACAAATTCTTCAGCAGCGGAATAAAGTAAGGGAGGCTGAGTAATTTGAAACCAGGTTGGCTCGGTGAAGACAATGGAATTTGGTAGACCAGTTCCAGTTGCTGCATCAACTGTACGTCTGGTTGAGGCGGCTGAGTCGCAACTCAGAGGACACTTAGTCCTCACCGTATTCCTCTTGAGCTAAGGTCACTTAGACCTCGCCCAATCACTTGTGGTAAGTCTTCAAGGTAGACTTCAAAAACCTTCACATACTTGTTCACCGGCACGCCACAATTACTCTTGGGTGCTCAGAACATGACGCCTAACCGTCTGGAGGAATGACAGTCCTCAAAGGTAACAAGCGTCGGATCACACAGATCAATCTCTTCAGTGATGCTCAATCACTTAGGCTCTGGTTGGGTTTTTCCTCACTTGGGTTCTCACAAAGTCGTCAGAGGATGGGTTGCTCTCAAATGACAAGTGTCAAGTTCTCTCGGAGCAGCCAACCAACAAGTGGTTGTGGGGGCGGCTATTTATAGCCAGGGGGCAACCCGACATGAATTGTCATAAATGCCCTTGTCTGATTCGACCGTTGTCAGGATAAGGATCCACTCGACAGCTGGCACGCGGCGCAGCAACGGTCTGAAAATTGAACTCTCAATTTCGTCAGGGCACTCAATTTCCTCACGGTAGGCAGCTCGCACTGGCGAACTCCTAACTCCTCAACCTGGGGGGTGGCGCGCCCTAGTGGCTTGTGGGGCCCCTATGGGTCTTCTGCTGCTCCCCTGAAGCTTCCTGGGTCTGTTCCCTTCCAGAAAAAATCGTCAAAAAGTTTCGCTGCATTTGGACTTCATTTGATATGGATTTTCTGGAAAACCAAAAACAAGCAGAAAACAACAACTAGCACTGGGCACTAGGTCAATATGTTAGTCCATAAAAATCATATAAAAGTGCATCAAAATCATACAAAACTATAATAAACATGGCATGAATACTTCATAAATTATAGATACGTTGGAAACGTATCAATATCTCTGTAGCATAGCTAGTCGGTTGTGGGTTACCGAGGGTGATTCCTCTTTCACCACCTCCGATGATGCCTCTGTCGTGCAACCCCTCAAGTGTGAATCCATCGAGGGTGATTCCTCCGGGTTCACCTTGACGGTTGCATCGAGTGGGAATCCATCGAGGGTGATTCCTCGGATTACCCTCTTGATGTTACGGCCACACGGTTACCTTAACCGTTGCCCCCCATGTACTGTTACTATGGGACTGAAGGGACAGGTGGTACCACCCCGGTAGAGGTGGACCTGAGTTCCCGACAGTCTCTTGGGAAGTCGGGTTGACCGTGAGGGTACCCGCGAGATAATTACGCGACACGGCCGGGCATTCCTGGCCCTTGCCGTAAGTCCGCGAGACGGGGCGACGGGACCACTAATCGTGGATCACTGATTGTCACCGCGAGCTCCCAACACACTAATGGGTTAGGATATGTGATCTGAGTAGGCATCTGGCCTTTTCGCACTAACCACCACGCCGGAATAGTATGGGCACTCGGCGTCGTATGTTTCAGCCGAAGTTCTTCAGACGTCAGCAACAGAGCGGCGCGCGCCCGGGTGGACCGTGAAAGCCTGCGTGTGTATACAGGGGCTAGGTCTGGTCCTGGCCGCCCACGCAACGCGCAGGAGTGCAAAGGGCGATGGGCCCAAGACTCCTGAGCGCTTAGGGTGTAGACCGGCGTGCTGGTCTCTCTGTTGAGCCTAGGTAGGGCTACGGCGTGTCGATCAGCCGAGGCCGAGCATGACCCGAGTAGGTGTGTCCGGCCAGAGTTAATCGAGCGTGTTGGGTAAGTTGGTGCACCCCTGCAGGGAAGTATATCTATTCGAATAGCCGTGTCCACGGTAACGGACGCTCAGAGAGTATCCCGATCTACTACAATTAGAACTGGATACTTGTGGAACTTGAGTAATATGTTAGCTCCGGGATTGCTTTCTCGCAGGGAGTCGAGGAAGGATCTCTGGGCATTGCTACTATATAATTATTACTTTATTATATGCTAATCTACACTCTTCTAATGCTGCAAGACGCTGAAGATGCTAGTCTTCGATAGGCTAGGCTTTTCCTCTCTATTCTGGCAATTATGCAGTCCAGTCCACAGATACAGCCTCTTCCCTTTGATATTGATGCATGATTAGCATAGTTCTGATGTAAGTCTTGCAAGTACTTTGGATGAGTACTCACGGTTGCTTTGCTACCCTTTTTCCCCTACCCGATTGCTGCGATCAGATGACGGAGCCCCGGAGCCAGCTGTTCCCGCCGACGACTACTACTACCACGGCGGAGCCTACTACTACGTGGAGACCGACGACCAGGAGTAGTTTCGGAGGCTCCCAGGCAGGAGGCCTGCGCCTTTTCGATCTAGAGTCGTTGTTTTGCTCAGCCTTCTTAAGGCAGACTTGTTTAATCTTTATGTCTGTACTCAGATATTGTTATTGCTTCTGCTAACGCTTGTACTCGAGCTTATGTATTCGAGCCCTCGAGGCCCCTGGCTTGTAATATAAAGCTTGTATTATTTTAATTTGTGTCTAGAGTTGTGTTGTGATATCTTCCTGTGAGTCCCTGATCTTGATCGTGTACATTTGCGTGTATGATTAGTGCACGATTGAGTCGAGGGCGTCACACTGGCCCAGGGCTGCCACCACCACCTACCGCTTTGAGAGTTGTTGCGGTCGCCGCCATCGCCACCCGCTGCTTTGCGATGCCGCTAGGGCCGCCACCACCACAAGGAATGTCCAAGAAGTTATTCTTTATTTTATTATTGCTCGCCAGATTATTTTCAATTCAACAACCATCATACTCAAATTTCATATTCTATGGCAAACCATTTAATTTCAAGAAACACAAAAAGGTCTAATCGACAACATTTCTGTTACCGTCATACATCAAATTTCATATTCGTCGGTCGCCGCCTCCGTGGAGGCTCCTGCGACACATCAATAACGGAAGGACCGAGTGTGGAGGAGCCGAAAAATCATAGAAAAAAATGAATCAGAAAAAAGGAAGCTAAAAAATAAAACTTAGAAAAAAAAACGCGTGCACGCGTCAAATGGGCCGGTCAACTTTGATTATAGTTGATGTTTTGGTAAGATTTGTTTTTTTTTGTATGAGTAATTGAAGACAAGGAAAGTTTGGTTTAGTTGAGATTTGATTTGATTGAGTTAATGCATGACATTGTTTTGGGAAAGCGCCAATTTAATTGGATTTTATTTTGGGAAAGTGTCAATTCTGATAGTATGCCGATCACAAAATAAGAGGTTGGTCATAAAAATATTACACAGAAAAAGGGAAACCAAAAAACCGAAACATACAAAAAAACGAAAAATAAAAACGCTTGCACGCGTCAGGCCGGCCAACTTTGATTATAGTTGATGTTTTGGTAAGATTTGATTTGATTTGGGTAATAGGAAAGTTTGCATTTAGTTGAGATTTTGTTAAGATTTGATTTGAATGATTTAATGCATGACGTAGTTTTGGTAAAGTGCTGGCCCAATTTGGCTGCGCTTTAACGAAAGGCCGAATGTATGACCCTCGTGGGCGTAATATAGGATTTGCCGAGGGGTTGGTGTTAGTGAGGTGAGACTACCAACTCCCCCTTTAGGAGTAGAGATTATTGTGCGTCATTCATATAGCATAATCGAATGAGAAACAAATATATTTTTAGATACTCCTTGTATATATATATATATATATATATATATATATATATATATATATATATATATATATATATATATATATATATAGTTATTCTTCACCCCCCCTCTATTTTAACATCAATGCACCGTAATTTTACGTTCCGTAAATGTTGTCTTATTTCAGACGTAAAAAGAGACCGTAAGAAAATATATATTCGCCGTAAAAAACATTTTTTGTTACGTAAAATTACAAACGTAAAAATATACATAAAATGCAATTTTTCTAGTCTTATGGCCTGTATTTTTGTTTTGTTATGCCAAATTTTACGTAGTGAATCAATATGAATGTAACTATTTGTATTCCAAATGTAATTTATTTATGAAACGATCATAAGATTACCTAGAGTGAAGAATAACTTATTCTGCACCCTGGGTGATGAATAGTATTACTATATATATATTGGAGCATAAATTGATGCTTCCCTTAAAAATTTAAAATTGTACTTCAATGTGGAATGTAATTAGGGCAAAGCAAATAAAAGTATGCCTATCCTATTCGACAACAAAGAAAAATAAAGCAGCCAGACAAGATGCTAAATTAGTCTTGATGCGGTGGAAGCTATATTCTGACAAGCAACCGTCAAAGTAAAACCAATTTAAGATTTTTATGGATAGAAACATAACATAGTACTATCTTAGTAAAACTATTTCAAACGAGACCGGCGCTTAGTAGTACCCTATACCTGTTCGACACTAATAAGAAAGCGCCGTATGTGTATATATTTTTTAAACCAAATCAAAATCTTTGCCTTTTTCATTAATTATAAGAAGAAGATTGTTGTCTAATTAATCATAAAATCTGGCGAAAATCATACAACTAGAGCCAAGCTCACATAAAACCTCGAACACTCGGGTTGAAGCCCACTCTCGCCGACATCACGACAAACACAACAGGATACGTCCAACCAAACACACACACGTCAATAGGGAACCCGTACCACCAAACTAGCCAGCTATTCACTACTCCACCGGCTACCAAAAGGATAAGTCGTGACTGATATGGGAGACACAGCCCCGAAACGCTCCAACATAGGTGAATAAGTCAACACTCCACCGGATGCAGCGTCCAAAGCAACGCTTGACATGCCGACGATCAACATCAAAGACAAAGTTGCCGCTCCACAATGCCGCCAAAGCCTCATGTCGACACCCCAACTTCCAACCACCATACGCTCGTGCGTAGCCCACCGACACCACCTTCCGCCGCCTCGACATACCACCGCCCATCCTCGAGCTGCAACGCCGCACGACCCGGTTACCCACGGTCCAAGCTGCACAAAACCACGACCGTCGCATCACTTCCGGGGCCGCCGCTCGGCGTACCGTCTAGCCGTTCCTGCTGGGACGTTTCGACAAGACGACAACCACACAGTCCTTGTTGCTCACGGTCACCACCCAAACCGTGCCGAGCAGAAGCCCTGCCCCATGGAGTTGTCGTCGCACGACAAATCCAAGACTGCCGCCTCGGTGCACATCAACCATCCCAAGGCGCTACCCGACGTCCACTGACCATGACGGTAGAGGAAACCCACGCAACAACCACAAGTTGCCTCTCCAAAACAACGCCTTCAAGAAGGTCATGACCTAGACGTCGCGGTCGCCCACTCGAGAGAAACCAGAGCTATGCTTTTCATCCGGAGAGCGTTGTATGGGTATGCGTAAGATAGGAAAAAGGTAATATCAAACGTAGACCTGCACAGTGAAGTCGCGATATTGTTTTGGCACAAGTGACGCGGCGAGGCATGACTTCTGGACAAAAAGGTTCTTGCCCGACCAGCTTGTACTAAACGAGTACTTTATGAACGAAAGCTTTAGAGGCACGACTTGACCTGCGAGAATTAAGAAAAGAACACGTTGATCGTGAGAGAGAGAGACGGGAGAGATACCGCAGGTCGCCATCGCTCACTGACTGATTGCAGTAGCTCCATTGCTCGCATCTTGTTCCACCTCTTATCTCGCTCTCCCCTCGCCCACCAGCCGCCTCCACTGCTACTGAGTACTGATGAAGCTCCAACCATCGCCCAATATGCCGTGTACAGCTCCGTCCCTCGCATGAATCAGTTTCACAAGCCGGTTCAGTCTTGCTGTCGCCCTGCAGATCGAGCTGCTTCCTCGACTCCGCTGCAGATCCCGTGGTTTCCATCAGGTACTCTGTTCTGAGCCAGAGAGTTTCATCACACGCACAGTAGTAGTTTCTCGGGTAACTGGCGGACTATGTTGGGAGTTGGGGGCGTCGTAATCCGGCGGCTTCATGTGTTCCGAATAAACTTCAGCTTTAGATGCTTGCCTGAAGGTTTACTAGAGAAAAGTTTTCGCCTGCCATGTGTTCGACAGATTGTCCCACCGCCAACTAGAGGCCCAGACCGGCTGCCAAAATGGTCAATCTTGTTGTACTAGCAGTAGTATGCACAGGACAGATATCTCATCCTGTTCTTGCCACTAGTGAGTACTCCCTCCGTCCCGTAACGTAAGACGTTTTTTGGCCTATCTTACGTTACGGGACGGAGGGAGTAGTGAATATTGTGTATCTTAAAAGTCGTAGCTCTTAATTGCGTCTGCATCTGTGTCCTTGGCCACATAGTCTGATGTTCGACTTCTCTTTTCTTATGCTGCAGAATTGATCACACTGGTCGTTCATTCGGCATGTAAGCGCCGTCCTGCTCCATAGGCCACATACTACAAGTCTCTAGAAGGTGAGTATTAGTTAGCTGATGATGTGAACCACCGGTATAAAAGTTACCTTTTCGAAAGATAGCTCTGTGCCCTGTAGTCTATCAAATGTGATAAATTAGCAGTCCACCGGTCCATTTACTAGACTAGTTGTGATCTATGTGCATGCTTCTTCAAAGAGTTTTGCTCTCAACTAGTACAAACATCAATTGCTTGTTGGTCCTTACTTCTACCTTAGTTTTGAAAAAAGAGAATGACTTTGACTGAACCTTTGTTTGTGATGCAATTTATCTCTTTGATTGGGTATTTCTATTCTATAATATGAGCCAAAATCCTCATATCTTTTCACTTAGGAATTCCATCCGTTACTAGTGCCGTTAACTCTGATCCATGGGGAGATTCCAGTGGACAAAAAGGGATTCTCTGATGTGGTGATACCTGGTATCTTCACGCATGGTAGATCACAGTTTGGTTTTAGATATGCTATACATCGATAAATTCAGTTGAGAAAAAATAAATGGAATGACATGGGCCAAGGGGTATAAACTACTATTTCTTCATGCATGAGCTAATTCGGTTAATTCTAGATGAATTTTCTACTCTATCATGTAACATGCACTATCTTTGCTGAACAGCTCAAATGGCCGAGGCTGTACTTATTGCTGTGACGAAGATTGGTTCCATTTTAGGAGATGAAGCCATCAAGGCCATCATATCTGAGCTCTCCGTAAAAGTTACTAATCTGAAGGAACTGCCGGTAAAGGTTGAGCAAATAAGACAGCAACTGGCTATGATGAGTAATGTGATAATGCAGATAGATACTGTATACCTCATTGACAAAGGTGTCAAGGATTGGATTGGGGAAGTCCGCAACGTGGCCTACCATGTTGAAGATGTAATGGATAAATACTCATACCATGTACTTAAACATAAGGAACAAAGTCGCCTGAAGAAATTATTGAAAGGAAAAGATTATGCAGTTTTCAGTCAAATTGCGGATGAGGTAGTTGTAGTAGAGGAGGAGATTGAGCAAGTTATAAAGTTGAAAGAACGTTGGTTGCAGCCCTTCCAGCTTGTCGCTGACCCACTTACTGAGATTGAAAGACGGTGGTCCCAGGACAGCTTCCCTGAATTTGTCAAAGATCAAGATCTAGTAGGAATTGAAGAGAATAGGATGTTGCTGACCAGATGGCTGCACTCTGAAGAGACGGAGAACAATGTGATAACAGTATCAGGCATGGGCGGGTTGGGAAAATCTACCCTGGTTTCAAATGTTTATGAACGTGAAAAGATCAAGTTCCCTGCACATGCATGGATCGTTGTGTCACAAATTTACACTGTTGATGCTCTGTTGAGGAAGATACTATGGAAGATTGGATACACAGAAAAACCATTGTCAGCAGGCATGGACAAAATGGACATATATGACTTGAAAAAGGAAATAGAGAAGATGCTTGAAAATAGAACATATCTGATTGTACTTGATGATGTCTGGGAGCAGGAGGTATACTTCAAAATATGTGATGCTTTCCAGAATCTCCAAGGAAGCCGCATCATCATTACGACACGGAAGGACCATGTTGCAGGAATTTCTTCTCCCACCCGTCACCTTGAGCTCCTGCCATTGAGTAATCCTGATGCATTTAAGCTCTTCTGTAGAAGGGCTTTTCACAACAGGAAGGACCACACATGCCCCAAGGATCTTGAGACAATTGCTACTTCTATTGTTGAAAAGTGTCATGGCCTGCCTCTAGCAATTGTTACCATTGCCAGCATGTTATCTTCAAGACAAAAATTAGATGTTTATAAACAAACGTACAATCAGCTTGGACACGAGTTGTCAAACAATGATCATGTCCGAGCAATTTTAAATCTGAGCTACCATGACCTTTCAGACGATCTGAGAAACTGCTTCTTGTACTGCAGTCTGTTCCCTGAAGACTACCCCATGTCACGTGACAGCCTTGTGAGGCTGTGGGTTGCAGAAGGCTTTGTGCCGAGTAAGGGAAAGAACACGCCAGAGATGGTAGCTGAGGGAAATCTCATGGAGCTGATCCACCGCAACATGCTTGAGGTGGTGGAGTATGATGAGCTTGGTAGGGTCAACATCTGTAAGATGCATGATATTATGCGTGAACTGGCTAGTTCTGTTGCTAAAGAAGAGAGATTCGCTTCAACAGATGATTACGGCGCAATGATGGATATTCGCCGTCTGTCATCATGTGAATGGAAAGAGGACATTGCACTGAAAGCTAAACTTACACATCTTCGAACAGTAGTGGCCCTAGGAGTAATTCCATCCTTGCCTGACATGCTATCATCAATTTTGTCTGTATCCAACTACCTTACTGTTCTTGAGCTGCAAGACTCTGAAATCACTGAAGTGCCAAAATCGATTGGGTCTCAGTTCAATCTACGTTATATTGGGTTACGACGCACCAAGGTCAAGTCACTTCCAGACTCTATTGAGCATTTGTCTCGCCTCCACACCCTCGACATCAAGCAAACCAAAATAGAGAAGCTACCACGAGGGCTTGTCAAGATCAAGAAGCTGCAGCATCTTTTAGCCGATAGATTTGTTGATGAGAAGCAGGTGGAGTTTCGGTACTTTAATGGAATGCAAGCACCTAAAGAGCTGTCCAACTTGGAAGAACTGCAAACTCTTGAGACCGTGGAATCCAGCAATGACTTGGCCGAGCAGCTGAAGAAACTGATGCAACTAAGAAGTTTGTGGATTGATAACATTAGTGCCGCGGAGTGTGCAAGTCTGTTTGCTACCCTTTCAAATATGCCACATCTTTCAAGCTTGCTTCTTTGTGCAAGGGATGAGAATGAGGCACTTTGCTTTGAGGCTCTCCAGCCAAGGTCTACAGATCTACACAAGTTGATTATCAGAGGGAAATGGGCCAAGGGGACACTAAATTGCCCGATATTTCTGAAGCATGGGACACATCTCAAGTATCTAGCTCTAAGCTGGTGTCACCTTGTGGAAGATCCACTGGAGATACTTGCGCGGCACATGCCGAACCTCACATATCTGAGACTTAACAACATGCATGGTGCAAATACTCTGGCTCTTTCTGCAAATTCCTTTCCAAACCTGAAGACACTTATCTTAAGGTGCATGCCTGATGTCAGCGAACTAAACATGACTGAGGGCGCTCTTCCATGCATTGAAGGTTTGTATATTATCTCGCTGCCGAAGCTTGATAAGGTCCCTCAAGGCATTGAATCTCTTCGCTCTCTTAAGAAGCTCACACTGCAGTGCTTGCACACGGATTTCAGAAGTCAATGGGACACCAACGGAATGCATCAGAAGACACTGCATGTTCCAGAGGTTTGTGTGTAGATGCAGCAGGTCGCTTCTCCCTGCAATGTCGGTCTTGGATGGTGCATCTGTCATTCACAGTTGTGTAGTCCTTTTAATTGTTCCAGTAAATTTGTGATTGTTGATGTCGTCAGGAGCAATTATCGGCACTTGTATGTGTAACATATTTACTCCTCACCCCGCAAAAAAAAAAAAAACATATTTACTCCTCAAAAGTTTGTTTTCCACTGCCTTCCAGAGGTCCCCGTCTGGTTTCAAGTCATACTATGTGCTAGTACTGATTTCATGTAATGATATGTATCATTTCTGTCGAACACCTTCTGTGAATAATCATGTCGAACATTTCATCTTATATGTGGATATATCTTGATCTTTGTCGCTGTATCACCCTATGACCTGATTCACCAAGAGGTATTACACTGCCGTTTCAGCAGGTCGTGCATTTGTGCGTTTTCCCAATTAGGTGTTGAAATTTCAGACTAACAATATGTAGAGTTAGTATCATTTATTAGTAGCACTTGTGTGTGTTTTGCAGGTATTAGGTCCTCCAGTTTTGGTTCATCTTGATATGATGCCGGACAGACACTATGGAGAAGGAAGACAAAGTACATGCATTTTACGAGCATGTGCTCTATGTTCACAATATGGAGTGGAAAACGGTTTTCGTGGACATGAATACCTCATCTTGTAAGATTAACTGATATCAGGGGAAATTGCAGTCAGAAATGTCAATGTAATGATGTTGTTTCCTGCCCCAGTTAAGCCCCTGCTTCAGAGGCCAGGAGCCAGAGCTTGGTCCAAGTTCAGCAAGTGTGTTTTGCTAGTACCATATTTTAGAGGATACAACTACGAGTGTCGAAAACTTGCAATAGCAAAGCAACACCTGTCCGTTCATGTCAGTTATGGCGGTCTGCACTCGATCATCTTGGTATTGTTTGAGTAAATCGGTTGAATTACATTACGCGAAACCGTGTGGTACAGTTAGTGGTTGGGGATAGTTATTCGCAACACCTGACGAACCGAGCCTACTAATCCACACCCACCACTTTTCTTGCTCTTTTGCCTTTCTAAGTTCTTTTTGGTTTGTTTGGATGATAGTAGTACGTAGTAGAATACAGTAGGTTGCAGTTTTGTTCAAGCCAGAACATGTAGCATTCAGAGAGCGATGCACAGTTACAGGACAGAGCACAATGGCTGGAATGAAACGGAAGTACAACAATATTACTACTACTGTAGATGATTCTGATAACACAAACATAACCGTGAGAGGTGATGCCTGCGCGGGCGGCTAGCTTGCAGGTGCAGGTGGCCACTAGGGCTGCAGTGGCTTAAGCTTGGCCAGGTCCTTGCAGGCCTGGCATGCTGATAACTCAAACAGAACTTCGTTGGGGTCGCAGGCACCGGCGCATGGCGACGGCACATAGATTTTGCACTCGCATCCGCCCCAGAACGGCCCCGACGGGCCGTCGCAGAGCGGGAGCGGGAAGCAAGTTACTTCCTTACTCACGACCGCGGACGACGGAGGATTGCAGTTACTCAATGGTAGGCACTCCGCCTCCGCCTCCTCTTCCTCCCCCGTGGCCATGGAGGAAATGGAAGACACGAGCAGCACGGCGCAGAGGGCCATCCTAAGCGCGGTGGAAGCAGCCATCCGCCCCCCCGCGCGCGCGCGGAAGAAGAGGATCACGGCCGGCCTCGCGCTCACGTGGCTTGATTAATTAGCTTGGCCGGCTAGGTGCGGTGGAGATGAGCTAGCAGCGCGAGGGTACGGTGGCGTCGTTATTTATACACCGGCTGTGGGTGAACCGATAATGCACCCCCGCTTTTTCTTAAAGAGAAAACGATTCGCAAGGTCCTTAGTTTTTTTTTTTAACACAGTACAGACACAAGCGCTCATATACACGCGCATACACTCACCTCTATGAACGCACACACGCACACCCTACCCCTATGAGCACCTCCGAGAGACTAGGGACGGACAAACATGCTGAATCACGAGGAGAATATGTAATTCCGTGAAGGTCCGTTTGTTGGGGCTTCCGAAATTAAGAGAAGTAGTAGCCACCACAGTGTGGTATCTTTGGTTTAAACACCCAAAAATCTATCATGGAGAAGATATTCAAAACCCCATGCAGATTTCCCTAGCTATACGTGGACTCGCTGCAAATTTTAGTATTGCCTGCTCACCAAAGGCCAAAGTTCGTGTAGAAGCTTGGCAGAAGTCACCGTTGGGATACATGAAATTAAACGTAGACGCTGGATTTGACCAAGATTTACTTGAAGGATCTGTGGGGGCAGTGATTCGTGATCACAGTGGGAAATTTATAGCGGCAGCTAATGAAAGAATAGACATATGCTATGATTCTTTCACAGCAGAAGCTTTGGCAATTAGGTTTGGGCTAAACCTTGCAAGATATGTTGGTTGTAGCAAGGTCGTGATCAACTCGGACAATCTGGAAGTAGTAGAAACTCTGAAAGATGGCAACTGTTCTTCGGTGGCAAGCACAATTATTGATGATTGCTATTTCATGTCCTCAGATTTTAATCATGTATCTTATGATCATTGTAATAGAGAGTGTAATCAAGTAGCACATGAACTTGCTAGGCTAGTTAAATTTTCTCCTCCTTCTGTATGGATGGATTCGGCACCTGCGGAGGTGCTTCCATTACTTGTAAACGATGCCACAGTTTTTTTTTTTTGACGTGGACAGCAGGAGCTCTGCTTTTGCATTGAAGAAGAATAGAAGTCTTACAACATCCAGTCGAGCCTAGGCAAAAGTCCTGGCCGACACCCATCAATCAAGAACAAAAATGAAAAACCTGAAAAAGATAACAGTCGCCCCCCCCACATCTACCAGCCCTCATTGACCGCCAAATTGGTGGCCTCGTAGAACACCCGTACCTCATCTCTGATCATCCCAGCAAGCGCGACCGGGGTCAATTCCTTCTGCTCAAATACCCTTCGATTTCTCTCCTTCCAAGTGTTCCACGCAATGTAAGCCGCTAAGGTGATTTGCTCCCTGTTCTTGTCCTTGGTCCCACTGCTTGCGCAAAGGCCAGACCACCATTCCCTAATGGTTATTGCCGAGGGAGCCCTTATGGCCATCCTTCCATTCCCTTGCTGGAACTGCATCTAGACCTCTTTGACAAAGCAGCAACCAAGGGTGATGTGGTCGGCCGTCTCTTCCTCTTGGTCACACAGAGCACACATGACATTATGAGGCCATCTCCTTGCTTGCAGGCGATCCGCCGTCCAATTCCTGTTTTGGAGCAATAACCATAGGTAGAATTTGACCTTCCCCTCCATCTTGCTCTTCCACACTTTTGCCAGGCCAGGTTTGGCCACTCTTGCCACAAACTGTATGTCATAAGCAGAGGCGGTCGAGTAGCCCTGATTGGCAGTAAGTGTCCAAATAATCTTGTCATTACTGACCGTAAGATGTATCAGCTGGACTTCTTCCCAAAGCCGCACGAACTGACTGAGCTGCACCTCTGTTGTCATTCTTTGTAGTCCTTGCATCCATCTTCCGTGGTGTATTGCCTCCCAAACCGAGATCTTCTTGAACCTGGCCAATTGGTACAGCTCCGGAAACATTATGCGCGGGGCCTCCCTGTTTAGCCATCTGTCCGTCCAGAACGCAGTGGTTCGCCCATCTCCCAGCTGGATCGATGTGCAGCTCGCAAACAGCTGCTTGTCCGTCTCATCACAAGGTGTTGGTGATCCCTTCCACGGTCTGTCATCATCAGCCCATTGAAACCACTCCCATCTCAGCCGGAGAGCACGACTGAAACATTCGATGTTCTTTACCCCCAGCCTTCCATTCTTTATTGGGGAGCAGACCTGTTTCCAATTTACAAGGCTTCTCCCCCCAATATTTGCATCGTCAGCCTCCCAAAGGAAGTTCCTCCTCAACTTATCCACCTTTTTGATAAACCATTTGTCCGGGGAAAAGGCAGTCAAGAAATAAGTTGCCATTGTTGTGACCACTGAATTGATGTACACAAGTCTTCCCTTCCTGTTCAACAAACGGCCTTTCCTCAAGGACAGCTTCCCTGCAATCTTATCAATCAGCGGCTGGACCTCCATCCTCCTTGGTTTTCGCACCCCCAGGGGCAGCCCCAAGTACTGGCAGGGGAGAGAGCCTTGTGCAATCCCGGCAGCCCCCAACATCTGTTGCAGGTCACTGTCAAAGCAATCAATTGGGTATGCCACCGATTTAGTCAAATTTGTTTTGAGCCCCGAAGCGTTCCCAAACATTTCCAGTATGGCCTTGACGGCAGACATCTCCTCTTGCGCCGGATTAATGAAAAGCGCCGCGTCATCGGCATAGAAGGTTGCCCGGAATCTCGCCACTCGCGTCCCCAGCGGCTTCAAAATGTTCATCTCCGTGGCCATCACAAGCAGCCTCTACAGCGGTTCCATAGCGATGATGAACAGCGGGGGGGAAAGGGGGTCCCCCTGCCTCAACCCACGCAAATGAGCAAACGGTGATCCGGGCGTTCCATTCAACAATATTCTGGAAGAGGCCAACGCCAAGATCAAGGCGATCATGTCCCTCCATCTTTGTCCAAACCCCATTGCCTCCATCACCTCCAGTAGGTAAGCCCATGAGACTGAGTCAAAGGCCTTGGCCACGTCCAGCTTTAGGAACACAAGCGGTGATTTTGCAGAGTGAGCCGCTTTGATCACATTCTTGACATAAAGAAAGTTGTCCTGGATTGATCTTCCTCGAATAAAGGCGCTCTGATTGTGCGTGACCAGCCTGTGTATCTCTGGAGCCAGCCGGGCTGCGAGCATTTTGCTGACCAGCTTGGGGACACAATGCATGAGGCTCACCGGCCGGAAATCCCCTGGGTCCTGTGCGTTGTCACGCTTAGGGATCAGCACAATGTTCGCCGTGTTGAGCAGATCCCAATTCCTCCCTCTGAGATTGTGGACACAGTTAACAGCCGCAAGGAGATCCTCTTTGATGATCAGCCAACATTTCTTGAAAAAAAACCCTGTGAACCCATCGGGGCCTGGCGCCTTCTCGCCATGTGTCTCCTTGATTGCCGATAGCAGCTCAGATTCAGTGAACGCCCCCTCCAGGTGATCCAGATGCCCATGCGGCAGCCCCAGCTCCTCCCAATTCAGCGTTGCGGATTGCCCGAACGGTGAGCCCATGAGGCCCTTGAAGTTCTCTTTCAGGATCTCAGCTTTCCCAGCATGGTCCGTGACCGGCCCATCCCTTCCCGTGAGAACCAGGATGTGGTTCTTCCGCCGGCGGCCACACGCTCGTAGGTGAAAAAACCGGGTGCTAGCATCCCCTTCTTTGATCTCTGTCGGCCTGGACTTCTGCCGCCACCTTGCCTTATCCACTGCCGGAAAACCCAACAACTTGGCTTTGAGCAAACCCCGCAAGCGCCTTTCCTCGTCCGTGAGGTCCCTGTCCTCCTGAGCCAGGTCCAACCGAAAAATCACCTCGCTAGCCAGCCCAGACATGAAGACAGCCCATCTCCTCTTGTTCTTGCTCCAAGCCCTTAGTGCCTTCGTTGTCCTTGATAATTTGGTGTGGAGCACCCTAATGGGGTCTCGCGACCGGACCTCCCTGCCCCATGCCTGAGCCACAATTGCATCGAAATCTGGGCAGTTGAGCCAGTGGTTCTCAAACCTGAACGTCTTGTGATGAGAGGCCTCCATCCGCCTGAGAACAAGCGGGCAGTGATCTGATATATTTGTTGAGGCAGGGGATAATTGATAATGAGGGAACGCCGCCTCCCACTCGCTGGAAACCATCACCCGATCGATCTTTGTGAGAGTTACGCTCCCACGCTCGTTCGACCAAGTAAACCTCCTACCAAGCAGAGGAAACTCAATCAACTCAAGATCATCAATGGCTGCCCTGAACCGGCCCATCATCCGCAGGTTGACGTTGTTGTTACTCTTATCACTTGCTCTGGAGATCATATTGAAGTCGCCCATCATCATCCATCTCGGCAGCATATGTTGTTTAATCCTCTTCATTTCATCAATAAACCGAACTTTGTCATCCTCCTATTGTGGCCCATACACACCGGTGATTGACCAACAAAACCCATCGGCCCTCCTCTTAATGGTCCCCGAAATTGAGAATTCACCAACCGCGAGTGGTTCCACCTCAATCTCATAACCCTCAGAACAGGCAATAAGAACCCCCCTCTCGAACCAGCCGCTGGCAGCGAGATGAAACTTTCAGCAAAGCGCGGCCCAAGCGTATCCACAACAATACTGCGAGACATATCGCAGATCTTTGTCTCTTGAAAACAGACGATGTTGCATTTAAGGCCAGCAGCAAAAATCTGGATAGCCCTCCTCTTCGCAAGGTTATTGAGCCCTCTCACATTCCAATTCAGATAAGAACAATCCATAAAGCAAACTGGGCAGACTCTGATGCAACACATCACCACTGCGCTACGCACCGGCAGCGGCAACACGACTCGCGGGAACCAAGTCCAAACTTCCAGCCCTCCACCCAACATCTAACATCAGAATACATTGGCATATCTAACATAGTAAACAGGCAAAGCAACACGCGCAAGACAGGGATCTGAAGCACAAACTTCAGATACAGGCGACCGGCCCTGGCTTACACGCCCCCTTTCCGCCGCCGGTAGCATCAATCAGCGCTTCCACCGCCGAGATGAAGTTCCCAGTCAGTGGCTTCTTGTACATCTCCCTGTACTTGAGCAGGTCGGCCCCCGTCGGCGCCGCTGCTGGCGCCTCTCCCGCCCAGATGTCGCTCTTCTTCAACAGCACCATCTGCACCTTGTCCATTGTTGACCAGCCAGCAGTCGGCTTGGCTGCCAGCCTCCCGCTGCTTCTCTTGGAGGGCTTCACCACCGGGCGCCCATCCAGCACGCCGGTGGCCGTCGTGTTGGGTAGCAGCGGCGCAGGAGGTGGGGAGGAGCAAGAGATGAGGAACAGGCGAAGTGGATCAGCCGGTTCCATCCCCTATTCCCCCGTCCCCGTAGGGTCATGTTCCCCTTCTTGGACCGACTCCAATCTGCCACACATGGGTGAGGGCCCATTCTGGGGCGGCCCATCCTCCACATGCAGCCCCGCCTCGACCGCTCTGCCAGATCTGGCGAGGTCCTCTCCGTCTGGGCTTCCACGCGGAGAATGCGGCCCAAACAGAGCCATTTGCTCCGGGATCACGCCCCCCTCTTGGCCATCCAGCGCAGCCACGTAGGTGGGGGCCTCCACTCGCTCCTCCCTTTGGTCCACCCTCGGCAGAGCGCGTGCACCAATGGGGTCCTCTGCATGGAAATGGCCATGCACGTCGCCCGCTTCCCCGCCGCTTGTCGTCCCCCTTTCCTCTTCTTGCCCTGTCCCCTCTTTATTTTGCTGTCCTAGACCAGGTAACAGAGTGACCGGAGCTATGCCTAGGGGTGGCAGACTTTCACGAGCAGGGCCATCCCCGCCTTCCGCCATCTCCGCCTGACCCTCTGCCTCCTTCCCTTCCTGGGCCGTGCTGACCCCATCGCCACACCGCTGACCAGAGAGCATGGGGGCACCATCAGACCCGAGGAAAGGGTCCACACCCGACGAGGCGCCATGGACCGCCGCGGTGTAGATCAGCGGCAGAACCGCCCCCGCCGGCGGGCCGGCAGGAGTTCATGTTTTTTAACACAGCTTGGTAGGAGTTCAACAAGTGTGTTTTGCTACCATATATTAGAGGATAAGAGGATCAAAAACTATTAATAGTTCTCGATCGAGCTCGCTTTGTCACTTAGGCAATGCGACATCTGTCTGTTCATGTCAGTTATTGTGGTCTGCATTCGTCTTGGTATTAAATTACATGAAACCATTTCTTTCGAGCGAACACGCAAGGTCGCCGCCTCCTAACCCTAAGCCGCCGCCGTCGCCACAACTCCTGCCACCGCCTCGGTCCCCCTCCTCTTCCCCGTCCGGTGGCCTCATCGGTGGCAAGAGGAGTGGGGACCCGCCCGTCTTTTTTTTCCCCTTAGGTTTTTGTTTCTCTGGCGACATCGACGAGGTGGTGGCGACGATGGCGTGTTGGAATAAGGTCTCTCCCTACCTCGACGACGTCCGATCCGGCGCCGGCGAAGGGCCTGTGAGAGTTTGTGTCCCTAGATCGGTTGGTTTTCTTCAGATCTTGGCAGTTCGTGTGTCTTTCAAGGAGTGCTTTTGGCTGGCGTTTGGTGTGTTGACTATGACATCTTCTGTGTTGTTCCGTGGCTTAACCCGGTTTCTCAAACCCTCTGAACTGGCGGTGGTGGATTGCAAGCCTGTTCTGCTTGGGGTGATGCTCCGGCCGATGCTGCTTCAATGATTTTTAGATCTCGTCTCAAGGGGCGAGTGGCTATTGCGGTCTTCAAAGCCTTGTATAGCGAGGGCGTTTGCAGGTGTCGCTTTTCTTTGTTGTTGGTTCAATGCAATTTTCAATCTCCGACGGGCGGCGTACAATCAGAGGAAGAAAAAGACTAGTATGCTTTTTAATGTAATTTTACTTTTTATTGGCCGCTCTACGTCCAGTTGTCTATCCATTGTGCTGACCTTTGTTTTCCTCGATGATAATCAGATCTAAGATGATGTCTTTATTCAAAAAAAATTACATGAAGCCTATTTTCCTACACTTTTGCCCTGCTATGTTTTGGTTTGGAGGATAGAATAGATTGTGGTCTTGTTCATGTCGCAGTCTGTCACTAGTCGCATGTTGCATTCGGCCGCAGCAGAACTGCTTTACAGTCCTGTTCATTTTGGTTGGGTACGGTGAGAATCCTATTGATTCAGATGCACTTGTACTAACAGTAATATGATACTCTTACGAGCATATCTGGGAAGTTTACCATAGTTACTATATTATCTTGGGGGGTTGCACTTTTGCAGTATTCCAGATATCACACCGTTTCTTTGAAGTTATGGAAATGCAAGTCAGATATGACGGTATCAACAATGTGAGTCTTTATCGAAAAATCAACAATGTGAGTAGACTGAACCATCTATTTAACCCCAGAAACAAACAGACGCTATCCCGTTTCCATATTTTTAGCTCTTTGTGAGCCTTTTTGCTTTTTGAGACTTGGAGACTTTGTTGAACTGTTTGCTTATTAATAAAATGGCCGCATGCATCAATCTGATGCAGAGGCCGGGGGATAACCTCCTTTTCGAAAAAAATGTAACATCGAGAAAGTACTTTCAAAAAAAAAAAACATCGAGAAAGTAATGCACCTCATTTGCCCTTGATGTGGAAGAAGGTGGGCATGGCCTTTCACTCCAAGCTTAGAAGGAACACCCTGCAAGTCGTCCCTAGACACATCATCTTCCATTGTCTTGTCCCTTCACTTCGCTTGTCGATCCTAGGTTCCTAGCCGGTGGTCGGTGGGCGTGTCCGGGAAATGTTCGCCTTCTACGCACATATGGGGCTCCAGGGAGATTTTGTGGCATTTTAGAGCACCTGTGTGAGTGTAATGACAGAAAGCACCATCTCTGAGTGGAATGGGCAAAAGAAAAAGAAAAACACCAGCCCCGTGACGGCGTGCGGCAAGCGACAGTGGCGCTTCCCGCAACAGTCTGTGGCAGCAACACTGTTCATGCACTGTTCGTCGTCTCGCCGTGCATGTACTGTGACCGAACACCTGCCAGCAGGACGGCACCGGCAGGGGCAAAGAGTACCTGGCTGTGGGCGGATCCTGGGTGGAAGGCGGCGTAGCCCAAGATGGACATGCGCGTGGGTGGGGGCTGCGGACGTCCGGTAATACCTGGGCGGCGACGTCGGACGAGGAGGGCGTGGATGCAGAGCAAGGGGGAAGCAGGGGGTGAAGTGGATGAAAAGTGGTCCGGGAGGGGTATTTGAGTGGGCCGGGGCTGTCGGAGTGCTATGTGGAGGAGGTCCGGACGCCCGCAAACCTCCCCCGAGTTTACGTCTGGTTTACGGGAATCCAGACTAGTGGATGCATCCGCGGACGAATACGGGTTCACGTTGGATGACAAACTATGTCCGCACAATTTGATCCGGACGTATGCGGGAGTTTTGAGGGTCGGCGTTTGGAGATGCCCTAAGACAACTTTGATCCCTAGTTGCTGGGGGTACAGCCATCCTTCTAACATTTAACGACAGGCTGGTCCTTTATAGTAGAACAATATCAATAGATAATCCGGAATGATAATGTAATTAACCGTGAATTGATGCATGTGCACGAAGCTACCATTACCAGCATGTGGGTGGTAGCTAGGCTACTACAACGACTCTGGGAATTATGACCGGGCATCATATCCTCCTAATCATCCAATGACATATTGGTTCTCTATAGTTGAACAACGTCGGTAGATAATTCGGAATGACAATCTTTCGGTCTGGTTGGCTTTTGGTAGCAGGTTTAGCCTTGCTAGTGTTTGATAGTGAGTTGGGTTCTAGAGTCCCAATCGGGTGACCTAAGGGTCTAGCCTGATCGCTAGATCTGAGCTCTGCTCATGGGAGCGTTTTGGTGGTGTAGTAAACTTGATGGGTTTTTTAATGAAAATTGGGGAACCCCTTTTCCTAATTTTTTTTTTCAGAATGTCAATGTACATAACCATGAACTAGTGCATGTGCGTGGGACCACAACAGTTTAGACCCTGGCAGAGACACCGGTGCGAGAACGGAGGCAAGTCAGCTATACCAACATTTGTGAAGATAGGCAACTCTTTATTTCTGAAGATAGGAATTCAAGATAAATAGATCCGCATTCAAGTTTTCGAATTAGTCTCTTTTTTTTTTTTTGCTATTTCGTGCTGTATAATTCCTTTGGTTATGGGATCACTTTCCCCGAGGGTTTCCAATCAATGGGGGCTCAGTCTTACGAAAAAGAGAAGGGGTTGGCATAGAGAGAAGCAAATTTGTAAAGCAAGCAAACCCAGAAATCTCAGGACCGGCCCTGACCATGAACTGGTGCATGTGTGCGGGGCTACAAAACAATGTACATCACCATGAACTGGTGGATGTGCGCGCGGCTACGACTGCCAGCATGCTGATGGTAGCTAGGCCACCACGGCGGCACGGCGATTTAAGACCGGGCACCACAACCAGCCGTAGGTGCCCGACTGATCATCAGACTTGCACCACTCCCACCTGCCGGACCCTCCCGTCTCAGCCGTCGAGCACAATCGCCAGCGGAAGGCGGAGTCCCACGGAGTCCGACCGTCCTTATGGCAGCTCACCCACACCCACTCGAGGCCATCTCCCATCGCCGTCCTCACCATGGACGACATGAGCAGCACGGCACAGAGGGCCACGGCCGCCATCCTAAGCGCGGAGGCAGCCATCCGCGGAAGAAGATGATCACGGGGGCTAGCTGGCTAGGTGCGGTGGGGATGAAGGATGAACTGCATTTTTTTCTTTTTTTAGAAAAGGAGGATTATCCTCGGCCTCTGCATCAGAGTGATGCATGCAGCCCTTTTATTAAGCAAAGTATCAGAAAAGTCTGAGATCCAAAACAAGCTCGTTCAAAGCTGAAAAAAATTAAAAAGTAAAAATTGCCACAACCGATGAAAATAGAACGAGATGACTAAACACCTATCCTATTACTGGACCGTCATCCAAACCGGTTGTAGATATCACGAGCTACCATCTCTCATCGGGTAGACCCAGTAACCAAAGGCTCCCTGACTTCCACAGGAGTGAGTAACGACCACATACGGATCCAAGCAGTGGCCCTGTAGATAACCTGCAAAAAATTTGTACGAGTTTGTCTGTTAAAAATCATATCGTTTCTACAGTTCCATATAGCCCAAAGTAATGCACATACTCCTATCCGAATATGTCTCGCAATATTTGTCTCTACTCCATTTAGCCACGTCCCAAATAACGTGTGAATACTATTTGGAGGGGTGATGTTAAAAGCTATATGAACTGAACGCCATAAAAGTTTGGCCAGCGGACAATCGAGAAAGAGGTGTTTGATGGTTTCATCTTGATCACAAAAGCTACATCTTTGACTACCCTTCCAATTACGTTTTGCCAAGTTATCCTTAGTCAGAACCACCACCTTGTGAACAAACCACATGAAGACTTTGATTCTTAACGGGACTTTGATCTTCCAAATATGTATCGATTTCGGAATCGGACCCGAATCAATTAGGTCCAAATACATAGATTTCACTGAGAAGACGCCATTCATAGTTAATTTCCAGTGAATACTATCAGACTCATCAGAAAGGTTCACATCCATCAACCTTCTGACCAGATGTAGCCATGCTTCCCATCGGTCTCCTACAACGATCTCCGGAATTGAATATTTAGAGAGTTGGACTGTAATACTGTAGCAACGTAAGCCTCCCTACGCTGTACAATGTTATAGAGAGATGGATATTGTGTGGCTAAAGGCGTCTCCCCTAACCACGCATCCTCCCAGAATCTCATCGAATTACCGTTTCCAATGATGAATTTAGTTCTATGGAAAAAAGTTGCTTTCGTTCTCATCAAGCCCTTCCAAAAAGGTGAATCATTGGGTCTAACGGTAACCTGGGCCAAGGTCTTAGATTGTAGATACTTATTACGTAAAATCTGTACCCACGTGCCTTCGGTCTCGACAGAAAGCCTGTACAGCCATTTACTGAGCAGACATCTATTCTTTACCTCTAAATTCTCAATCCCAAGACCACCTTGATCCTTCGGCCTACAAATGATGTCCCATTTAGTAAGTCTGTACTTCCTCTTTATTTCATCACTCTGCCAAAAGAATCGTGATTGATAAAAGTCCAACCTTTTCCGTACCCCTACAGGTACCTCAAAGAAGGACAAGAGGAACATCGGCATACTCGTGAGCACTGAGTTTATTAGTATTAGCCGACCTCCGTACGACATAAGCTTTCCCTTCCAGCAGCTTAGTTTCTTTTCAAATCGATCTTCAATACACTTCCACTCCTTGTTAGATAGCTTGCGATGGTGAATTGGTATGCCGAGATAACTAAACGGTAGGGTACCCAGTTCACATCCGAACAGTTGTTTATAAGCATCTTGTTCATCTTTGGCTCTCCCAAAACAAAACAATTCACTTTTGTTAAAATTAATCTTCAAACCCGACAATTGTTCGAATAGGCATAGCACAAGCTTCATATTTCTGGCCTTTGCCAAATCACGTTCCATGAAAATTATGGTATCATCAGCGTATTGTAGTATGGACACCCCACCATCTACTAGATGTGGTACTAGTCCACCTACCTGGCCTTCCTCTTTAGCTCTTCCTATCAGAATTGCCAACATATCCGCTACTATGTTGAACAAGATAGGAGACATCGGGTCCCCCTGTCTTAGACCCTTGTGCGTCTGGAAGTAATGACCTATGTCATCATTCACTTTAATCCCGACACTGCCTTTTTGTACAAATGAATCGACCTGCTTCCTCCAGGAATCGTCGAATCCCTTCATACGTAAGGCCTACTGTAGGAACGGCCATTTAACTTTATCATACGCTTTCTCGAAATCCACTTTGAAGACCACCCCATCCAGTTTCTTCGAGTGGATTTCGTGAAGTGTTTCATGTAGGACAACCACACCCTCTAGTATGTTTCTGCCCGGCATGAAAGCCGACTGAGTTGGTTGCACCACACTATGTGCAATCCGCGTCAGTCGGTTCGTTCCAACTTTAGTAAAAAAATTAAAGCTCACATTGAGCAGACAAATTGGTCGGAATTGCTCAATGCGCACCGCCTCCTCCTTCTTTGGCAACAACGTTATCATCCCAAAGTTTAGGTGAAATAGCTGCAGATGGCCACAAAACAAGTCATGGAACATCGGCACTAGGTCGCCTTTGATAATATGCCAGCACTTCTTGTAAAATTCTGCTGGGAAGCCATCCGGGCCTGGCGCCTTATTATTCTTCATCTGTGATATGGCCTCAAACACCTCTGAATCACGAGGAGAATATGTAATTACGCGAAGATCCGTTGACTGATCTTGATTAAGCGAGTGCTGCACACGATAGTACTTACGGAGCATACGCGGAGAAGGAGAAAAAAACAACACGCGCGCAGCGCTTACTTTCTTCCTCCCCCCGCATCGTGGCGTGGAGAAAAGTGGAGAGAATATCCAGCTTGGAATGAGTTCATCACACATCTATTTCTGAATGCAGTAAAGCGCTGTCATGTCTAAATATTTTTCAGTTCTGATTACAGAACACGGGCTTGATGTGCTAAGGCATTTTCTAATGTCTGAGAGGACACGATGCGTTGGATAGTGTGTCAGAACTAACCAGAAGTGATTTTGCAGGAATGGAGAATGGGATATAAAACAAACCTTTTTTTTTGCGAGATAAAACAAACCTTTTTCTACTTAGAAATGATGAATTATTTCCCCTGCGAATTACAAGGACTAGGTTGCTTGTGCGGGGGTCTTGGCATTCCCATCATAGTAGAAGCCATTAATCTTACAGTATAAAAATCATAAGATGATTGTAATTAACCAAGAAAATAATATTACTAGCCAATATAATTCAGGCTCCTTTACCATCTATTTGAAACCCTGATTTCCCTGTGATACAATATGCAGATGATACAATTTTAATTCTGCCTACCATTCGCAGGTACTTCAAGTGAGCTATTTGTTGAACTGGTCTCAAGATTAACTACCATAAGTCAGTAATGGTTCTTATAAATATTGTTGAAGATTATCTGGCTCATCTGCTACATATTCTTGGGTGCAAGCAAGGGGGCTTTCCATTTACTTACTTGGGTTTACCCTTAAGTGCCAGTAAACCGAATATTGAGGATTTTACACCCATCTACCAACAAATTGAGAGAAAGCTTGCTGGGTGCTCTACTATGTTATCCTATGATGGCAAATTTTTACTCATCAAATTAGTGTTCTCTGCTCTCCTAATTTCTTCATGAGTACCTTAACTCTCTCCGTGGCCATCGCTGATCAAATCAACAAGTATTTATGGAATTTAATTTGAAGAAAGTTTGGACAAAAAGAATGTTCGGCCTGCTCTCATTGCTTGGAAAAAAAGTGTTGTAGACCTAAAAATGTCAAGGTGGGCTAGGAATTTTGGACGTCACAGTTCATAACAAAGCCCTAATGATGAAGAACGTGTTGAAATATATTGCCCGCCTCTCTCCATAAGTTCGGACTTTTGGAGCAACTGGCTGGAGCATGAATTCAATATGGTATCCGAGCCAGGAGGTCTTGAGTTCAAGACCCTGCCAACACAGTATTGAAAAAAGGATTCTGCGGCCTACATAAATCCCACGTCTAAGGACTAAATAAGCTTAGACGTGAGGGGGGGTGTTGAAATATATTGCCCGCCTCTCTCCATAAGTTCGGACTTTCGGAGCAACTGGCTGGAGCATGAATTCAGCATAAATTCTTCGATAAAGAGGATCTGCCTTGGGTTAAACTAGTTTGGGAAAAGTATTATTCCACTCATCTTCCTGATTCAAGAATGGTAGGTTCCAGCCGGTGGGAAAACCATTGTAAACTTGCTCTTTTGTAAAAGCAACACACTTTCTGTAAGTTAGGACATGGTTAAACAATTATGCTTTGGCAACACATGTGGTTAGATGAACCACTGGTCCACAAATTTCCCGAACTTCATTCCTTTGTTAAAAATGATGTTCAATCTGCTGAGGGCTGGATAATTTTAGATGATACCACTCAATTCATACATACACCCCTCTCTGAGCAAACTTTTCTTCAGTACACTGAACTTCAAAGACTAATTGAGCTGCATAGAGCTCCTCAGAGACAAGATACTTGGCAAGGACATGGAAAGGGGAGGAACAACTATTCATCAATAAAGATGTATCACACTGTCCTTGCCACAGAGAAGAAATACTTTATATTCAAAGATCATACTTTATATTCAAAGATCTGGACAGCTGCAACTACGCTAAGGTACAAATTTTTTGGCCACTCCTTCATGACAGAGTTAACACTAGGAATCTTCTGAGAAGGAAAAAAACTTCATCTTGACTGTTATGAATGTGTTTTCTGCAATGGAAGAGCTGAGGAAATTACTAGACATCTTTTCTAGGATTGTGGCTTTGCACATAACTGTTGGAATAGCACCATGCCAAATAAAAAGACTGGGCATATCTGTTTTTGATGACATTTTCATTGACCATGCATCCCTGCCTCCAAAAATTTCTATGGGAATCATCATTCAAGGTTAGCTGGAACATTTGAACCCAAAGAAATGGGAAAAAATTCAGACAGGAAGTTCCAAGTGTTAATTGCTGGAAATTCAAGCTCAAAGAAGTTTTGGTGCTGCTGAAGCACAGAATCAAACATAAGCATTTGAACAGTTTGATAGATTGGATTGGTACCCATCTATGATGAGTGCAAGAGCATCTCCTTACACTATCATTTGATCTCATGTTTCCAAGAACAAGAATTGGTTGAGAGAGGGTTGTTTTTACTCTTTCTTTTATTTTATTTTTATTTTCCGTAACTAGTTTTATTTGTATTAATGGAAAATACCATAGAACTTGTTGTAGGGTTTCCAGTTCAAACAAAAATTAACTAGTAAAAATAATTTACCTTTGTGCTTCAACCGTTTTGTTCAAAAAGAATAATGTTGAAGCTCATAAATGTACTTTTGGTCTGCTTTCAAAGAAGCAATCATCTGCACAAATTTGATTAGACATAGTCTTCACAAAAAATATAGGAGTTTTCACGAAAAAAGAGACACTTTCTAGACCATAAACATAAACATTTATGAGGATATGGTACTTGGTTAATGCTACTGGTTAAGGTCTAATTTTGATGCTATGTATGTTGATGTTGAATAAAGTTAGTGCACTAACACAATATGTGGAAGCACAAATCATCAAAGACAAATTTCTAAAAATATTGGATTCTCATTAAAAAAATGTGTTGCTTCATCTTTAATTAGTGATTATGTTAGTCATAATATTGAATTTCTAAAAATGTGTTGATTCTCGTTACATATGTTGAAAATTCCCACCAAATGATCGTCAGGAAACACGTGTCGAGAATATGTTGCTTTGTCTGTAACTAGTGATTATGTTACTTTCTAGGGGCGATTTCTCGTTACAAAGATGTTGTGCATATCAAAACAGAACCGAAAAAACAAACCGGACCTGAATCATCGTTAAATTTGTTTATGGTTATCAATGGTATGAGAATGACTAAGCATTTTAAATTCCTTTATTTGATAATTCCAATAAAAATGGTTAACCTAACTAGGCGAAGAAAGAAATGTTATTTTCTCATAGCTTTATCAACACGGGTAAATTGTTATCTTCTTGCAGTTTATGTTGCACATGTGTCTATTTGGAATGTGACTTTGCAGTGAAAAAATAATCCGCATTAATGAGACACAAAAGTATCAAATCAGGGGTTTAATGTTACCGCCGGTTGGTTCTTTGATACAAACAAACTTAATTAAATAAAAACAAAATATTGTTGACTCATTTGAATTCATGTCAACTTTGGTTAATATGAGCCCTTCCCTAGGAGCGCCTCCAAGTTGACTAGGGTTTCATTGCCTCCCGCCGGTGCCGCCACTGATCTACCTCGTCTTATGCGGCCTTAGGGCCATGGAGGCGTGGTGGATACCGGCCCTTGTCAGAGAGAGAGGGCTTCTGCTTCGTTTTTAGTTGTTTTTTCAGAGTTTTTTTTAGAGTTTGTATCCTGCTTAGGAAGGCGAGGCTGCGACTCTGTGAAGATGAAATAAGGCTCTCTCTGCTTAGCACCCGTCCTAACGGTGCGTCGAGCGTCGTCGGAGGGCTTTTGGAGGTGTGTCTTCGGCGAATCTTGCGGGATTCGATCGGCGGTTGTCTTCGGTAGATCTACTTGGATCCGTTCTTCATTCGTGTGTGTGCAGGTTGGATTCTTCCGATCTATATTTCTCTTCATCGATGACGGTCTTGTTCTAGTGCACTGGTTTTTTGGGACCTTAACACGGCGATTTTTTGACTGTGCACTACAACAACAGACTTTGCCTCGGTTTGGGTTAGGGATATATACATACTGAAACAGAATCAACTGTAAATCAACACCGTAAGTATTAGTACGACCGTATTTACTGGAAACCATATAGGAGTACTTGCTGGACCGAATTACGCGAAGGGAAACGTTTATAGCCGGCAGTCTGGCCGAGTCTTCGGCCGGACGCACGTGCTGCGTTCGATCGCGCACATCATGCGGCCGCGCGGGCCTCGTGTAAGTTAACTAATCGCGTGGGCCTGCCACCAACCGTTCCCTTTTCTTTCTTTTTTTTTTCTCTGGCGATCGAACGCATCTCTTTCCTTTGGTTCTCTTCTTCCTCTCGTTCTTTTCTTCTCCTCTTGTGCAGGATGTGCTACAAGCTCAGGCCGCCATGGTGGAACCGGCGACGCGCCATGGGGACGAGACGAGCGTCAGGGCCTGCGGTGGGAAGCTGCAACCAGATCCTGGAGGCTGCTGCAACTGGGGGCGGCCCGTGGTGCTGGACCGAGGTCCGGTGATGCTGGAACCGGAGTCTAGAGGTGCTGGAACCAACAGCCATGGATGCTACAACCAGCAGCTGCCCGCGGTCACAAGCGCTGCAAGCGACGATCCTAGAGTGCTACAACCGGTGCCCTACAGTGCTGGAAGCGGCGTGCGGCGATGATACAACCGCTGCACGGCGATGCTGCAATCGGCAGACGACGGGCGCCGATGCTTCAACCGGACATGGAAAAAGCTTCAACCGGCCTAGGAGAAGTTACAACCGGTGGCGGAAAAAGCTTCAACAGGCATGGCGGAAAACCTTCAACCCCCATGGAAAAGCTTCAGCCGTGAAAAAAAGTTTCAACCGTCATAGGAAAAGCTTCGACCGGCGGTGAGAAAGCTTCAACCGGCTTTGGGAAGGAAGCTTCACCGATGGTAAAAGTTTCAACCGGCAGTTGAAAAAGCTTCAACCGGCGGTGAAAAAAGCTTCAACCGTCTTCGGGAAAAAGTTTCAACCCCGCGCACGCCGACGGTGCGAGCGGCAATGCCGAGAGCTGCGGCAGGCAGGGCGGTGGTGCTACGACGGCAGCAACTAGGTACTGCAACGACAGAGAGACGTGGGGAGGGAGAAGGGCGTGGTGCAATCCGATGCCATGATTCAATCAGGCCGCCCGCGTGACGAGGAGTGACAAACGGCACGCGCGAAGGTGCTGTCGGGGCCGCCGCTGCCGACGAGCGCGACCGCTGCAGCTCGAGAAGGACCTCTCAACGAGGGAGCGGCGCTGCACGACTCCCGCATTTTCCCCCTCCGCTGCTCGCGTGCGTTTGGTGGGAGGTGGGGGACGAGAGAGAAGGGGATCTGGCGGCTAGGGGTGGCCAGATCTGACGGGCAGGGTGCGACCGGCCCACACGCCTGTCAGTCGCCTTAAGCGAATGCAAGACGGCACTACAACCAGCCCACCCCAGCCAAGTGGGTCCACGAATAGAAGATGCCACTCTTCCCCACTCCACTCCGAGCCCTATTCTCCCCCACCACCGCCGCCTCCTCCACCTCCGCCCTGCCGCCGCCTCGTTGACCGCCGCTCGCGGGGGCTCTCCTCTTCCTCAGCCTAGGAGCCGTAGCGGGTTGCGCTCTCTCCACCCGCCGTCTCCCCTTCCTCCGGTAATTCCATAACCCTCCCTCTCCGCCCTCAGCTAATTAACAATTCGTGCTCTAGATTCATGGGATTTCGCGCTTGTTGGCTGTGATGGGTCAGCATGTAGCGTCTTTAGCTTTTCTGATTGCTAGCTCGTAGACTAGTTGCGTGGCTGCAACCCCGTCGATGAGCCAGGAAATAACCAATCAGACAATCACTTGCGCTACAAATTTACAATCATCCATGGATTGCTGTCGCCTAAATCTCTGAAACCTGTCTCCCGGTGTTGCTTGGCTGCATGAACCAATGGATTGCACTGTTAGTCTGTTACTTCAGTGAACTGGTACCCCCTCCGTTTCTTTTTAGTCTGCATATAAATTTTGTCTGAAATCAAAGTATCTCTAGTTTGACCAAATTTATAGAAAAAAGTATCAACATTCACAACACCAAATCAATATCATTAGATTCTTTATGAAATGTATTTTCATATTATATATATTTTGTATTGTAGATGTTGATATTTTTTAATACAAATTTGATCAAACTTTGTAAAGTTTGACTTGACAGAAATCTTATACGCGGAGTAAAAAGAAACGGAGGGAGTATCTATGATCTCCCTTCCTACTCAAGCCCATAGTTGCCATGTTTCCGGTACGGTGGGAACGAGGAACGGGAACGAGGGACGAGAGTCGGTGGCTGAAAAAAATAGGGTACAACTGGGGTATACATCTCTCGAACGATTTTTTTACAGCGGGGAAGTGATCCAATCGGTTTGGGTACGATGAACCCGGTACTGTACCATGGTTCGAGGAACGCCACTGGAGTCTGGTGGTGTTTATTGGGCTCATGACGAGTACTTAAAGGCATAAATCAATGAAGAACGAAGAGTCCCTGACGGTTAGCATTCCTTGCAGTTAATGGATCCCTTGCAATTAATGGACTGGAGGGAGAACGAGGAGTCCTTGAGAAAAGAAACGGCGGCGTGAGTAAATTATGTTTGGAGTTTTGGCTGCTGGATCGCTGAACCTGAATCGAGGAGCATGTTGTGGGGACGCCGAATCTTCAGCGAATCGTACCGAATCCGACCTCGTTCCCGAATCCGATTCCGGGTCGATGAATCGGGATCGAGGGACGGCCTACCGTTCCCCGTTTCCGGCTACTTTGGTCAAGCCCATCTGTATCCAACCATTAGTGTTGGTCCAATCCATATTTATGCAAAATTGTTGCGGTTACCCTCGTGGCTTTTCAGATAAAAACTGATGTGTTTCTGTTGCTGAACTAATGCTAAGAATTTGATAATCCGAAGTAGTAATACATTCATATTTACAACACTGTGATTTCTATGTGAGCCTGTGGTTATTTTGTTTTTTTCAAATGTAGAATAGTTGGTGATTAATTATGGACTGGCTTAACCAGCAAACGTTTGCTGGGGAGCATGGCAAATGCGAACGATTTGTATGGCAATTTGTGTTGCCCAAGGCAAATTTAGTTGGCAAGCATGGCAAATCCGCCTCGGTTCAGTTTTTTGCCAGGATTTGCCGTGCTTGCCAACGAAAATTGCCATCCTCGCGACAATATAAATTGCCCTACAAAACATTCGATTTGCCATCCTGTCCAAGCGAACGACCGTTAATTATTGGAACTTTACAGGGCAATAAGTTCTGCTAGAATGGAATCTACTTCCACGACTGTGCCTTCCATTGTTGTATATGTGACAGTTCCAAATCGGGAAGCAGGTACTTTTACCTATGCTGGTGGTCTTTTTTTTAATATCGTCACATGTTAGCATTGCCATTAATTAATCGCAAATTCATGCCGTACTATTAGCTGACCAACTGAACTTACTTACACATCTGGCAGTGCATTTGATTTACATTTCTATTTAAAATCTTGTCACTGTTGTGTTGTTCAATAGTCCTTATATGGCATTGTTATGGCAAGTTTGATCTCTTTCTTAAGCAGCACCAAGAAATGTTAAACGGCTGTCTTTTGTTTTCAGTTATCTTATTATTATTTTCCTTTGCTGCAGGCTAAAAGCTATCAGCAAGCATTATCAGTGAGAAACTTGCTGCTTGTGTGAACATAGTGCCTGGTAGGAACTGTGTTCTCTCTCTTGTTTATTCTATGCTGCTAGACACTCAAATTTAGTAGCCTCCTGTCAACTGACCATCTTCTGCAGTAGTTTTCAGTTCTCACTTGAAGCTCATCATCTCTTCCAGTTTCCATTCAAACCCCATGTTGTGCACTTTAGCTGACTTCTCCATCCCTTGCCTTGAATCGAATGTCAGCAATGGACCAGGATGACCATTAAACATTTGAGTTTTCCAAAACGTGACACGGACAGTCATGTGGCTGTGTACATCATCATTTGACCTGTCAGGTGTAGCCTCGTGAAATCACCACTGTTGGAACTAAACTTGATGAAAAGGATTCAGTTGACGACGTTATGAGGTCTCAAGTGAAAATCATGGGGAAAATGAAGGGCTGAAGGGAACTATCTTAATAATTATAGAAGTAGGGATTAGGGATGGTATATTACAGATTTGGAGATGGGGTATAAACATGTTATGCTTGATAGCCAACTCTACTTGGTTGCTGATAAAAAATATTTATATGAAAGAAGCACAATTCCAACTTGTGGTAGCTGAGGTTCAACATAATTACTGTTTGAGATTCTACTTGAATTAACTGACCATCATCAAGATCTTCAAGACCCCTTTAACTCTAGACCATAGCTTGTGCCTGCTTGTGCATATGCACTGGAACTGGAATAGTTGTGGATATGGTGAAGTGTAGGCAAGTTGATACATGGGTGACTTGCTTGTTTGTTTATAACATATGGGTGCAATGATGAAAATCGTTTATCAAGTTGTACTCTTCACTGAAAAGAGAGTGTGTATTAAACCGATGGATATGCATTTGTCCATGAACAGGTTAGCCACCTCATATTCTGATGATAGTTTCTTCTGTTGTCAATGTTGAAAAAAGCGTGAAGGGTAAGCGAAGCAAAAGGCTGTCGATTAGAGAATGGCCGCTTAAGTGTTTTTAAAAATTTGGGCAGAATTTGACTGTTTTTGAATAGTATGCACATGAAAGTAGGAAACATAGCATATAGGGAACTGAAAGAACATCTAAAATGCAGTTCACACCATAGACATAGCCTAATAGAGATCATTTGGCCAGAATCTGAAGGAAATAGTTCCCGAACAGACCAGACCCTAAGATAAATGGCATATTGCCATTATTGCGCAAGCAGCCAAGCAGCCAAGCAGAAGTAGTTCAAAAACAGCCAAATTTTGCCCAATGTTTAAAAAAAAACACTTAATCTACGGCTTAGGGCCAAAGCTAAGCGTTTTGCCGTCATTCAGCACTTAAGCATCGCTTAAAAACGCTTTCTTGAACACTGACTGTTGTACATGGCTTACCGAGCAATCTTATTTTCAGTCATCATCATATCATATCATCTTCATTTTTGCTCTTTTACCTATCTCATAGTTGCTATTCTTGTCTCTTTCCAGGAATTGAATCTGTTTACTGGTGGGAGGGAAAGGTACAGTACTACTGATGCTCTCTTGGCCAGGCTAATTTGCAGTGCTTGTTGTCCATTCACCGTTTTTTGCCATGAAACACCCTAATATCGGATGTTTTACCAATCCATTACAAAAGGACAGATATTTAGTAGCTTTCCACAACTTGATCATTCCTCAGGTGCAAACTGATGCTGAAGAGTTGCTCATTATCAAGACCAGAGAATCTCTTCTAAATGCCTTAACTGAGCATGTCAAAGCTAACCATGAGTATGAGTAAGTTCTGCCCCTTTTATCAAGCTGTATCTTTTGTTAGTACGGAGTATGAACCAACAGGTTATAAATCAAACATGTTGGCTGTCTTGAACGAAGATTTTTACTGTCTGATCTTTTCCTGCAGCGTTCCTGAAGTAATCGCGCTGCCCATAAGCGGAGGCAACCTCAAGTACCTGGAGTGGCTCAAGAACAGCACCAGGGAGAACTGATATATCTGGCTAGAGCTTCCCATGAACTGCATCTGTGAGTAGAGTACCTAGTGATGTGGAGTGTGTTATGATTTGAGACGCCTAGCTTGTGCAGAAAGGCTTTTTAGTCTCTATGCTTCAATGGCATTACCGCAACGAATTGGTTGATCTTTGTGTCTCCTAGGGTCAAATAATCTTCAGAAGAGTGTAGCGTTGAATGATTGCGCATGAAATCCTCTTGTTGCACTTGTGGATTATCTCATCATCATGTTCATTGGAGCCAATCTCTTCTTTAAAAAAAACATGAGAATTATCTGTCATGAAGCCATACGTTGTATTCCAAAGGAGGAATAGGAGCTGAAGGAGAGGACATGAGCGTCACTTGAGAAGAATAGACATCAACCATCTGTCACACAACGGTGTTAACGGCCAAGTGTGCTTACACTGGGCCATATCTTCTTTTCAACCCCAGAACAAGAGCACACGCATGTACAGTACTACGTGCGTGTGTAACATTTCATGACAATCACTGTTGACGCTTAAGCCACACACGATGGCAGCACGTGGCGTACGTTGAAAAAAATGGGGAAATGATGCGCGCTTTACCTCCTCGCTAAGCTACTAGGGTTCCAAGTAAAGAGTGGAGATCTGTCAGCAATCAGTAGGTTATTAGGCAACTAACTGATGAGTGATGATTGCCTGCTGGCTGGGACTTGCTCTGCCGGCACGGCTAGAATAATTCAGACAGTGGAAGTTATGCTTGACGCTGTCACTGTGTAGTGTCTGTGTACCAGAGTTGATAAAAAGTCTCTCCAATAATGTGTCCGGTCCTCTTTTGCCTTTTCTAATAAGCCCTTTTACTTTGGATGATTGATGAGTACCCGCAGGCTGCAGGCTGCAGCACGGGGCTGAATCCAACACGCGGCTGGTCTGGTGATCTGGTCACATGATGCACTGGGCCAGCAACAGGCTTGCAGTTTTGTTCATGCCAAGGTGGTTATGGACGGTGGGAATCTCCCTACCCCTAGTGATTCAGATGCACTTGTACCAACACCGAGATCTATATTTTGCTGATACTACCTACCTACCAGTAGCAGCTACTGACATAGTAATCAGGGAAAGTTCAGAATATAATAGCCAAATCATCCGAGTATCTGCACTTTTGTGGTGCCGCAAAGATCGCATCGTTTCTTCAAAGTTCACCCCACAGTACACCGAACCATCATATTTTCAACCCAAAAACAAGAACACACGCATGTACTAATCGACAACAATTAAACCTTAGCCAGTAGCCAAGTCACACACCCTACAACTCGCCTCTAGCGGGAGGAGACAGACACTCATCAGAATCAGATCAGATTAATATTCATAGTCACACACATCGCAACCAAGCGAACAGCACTCGGACAAGTTTCAGAGACGGCAAAGACCTATTTTTGGATGACTATGTCAGGAAGAGTGGTAACGGCAGAGCCGAGCGAGTCGTCGTCGGAGGCGTCCACCATCTTGTGGAGCTCGTCCGAGTTGGCGCCGACCATCTTCTTCACCACCTCCTTGCCCTTGCCCTTGATGAGGAAGAAGGTGGGCATGGCCTTCACCCCCAGCTTGGAAGACACGCCCTGCATGTATGCACAGCACACGTCCTTGCAGCTCATCAGCTTAACTAGGCCATCTTCAGAAGAAACTACATCTAAAAGGAAAATCTTCACACCAAATTAAATTACAAAATGAATTAATGGAGCAACTGTTGTTTATTGAGAAACGAGTAAGCCATAATCTTTGAGATATTTGACAAAACGTCAAGTCAATTTATCATTTGATTGAGTAGGTAGCCCCTCTCTGTTTTGTCTGAAGAAAGTTCAGTCTAAATCTTGCTGTCGAAAAAATGATGTGATGCTTTGAAGTATATAAACAATAATAAGCCATGAGGCGAGAATAGTTAGGGGAATGAATGATTGCTTACCGGGACATCATCAACGTCGACGAAGAGGAAGAGTATGTCGGGGTGGGTCTGGGCGAGCTCCTCGAACTTGTAGTTCATGGACAGGGACGTGACGCACCAGGACGCCCCAAAGTGAGCAGCGACCTGCACAACATGGAGGGATAATGTAACCAAAGTCAGCTTTGAAGTCGACATGAAAAACGAGCACTCTGAGTCCAGAACACAGTAATCATAAGGCCCATGCCATGCCATGCATTTCTCATCAATTAACATGATTTTATTTTCTGTATGTAAAAGGCACACAGGCAGCAGAAGAACAGGATGAAACACGCCATGAATAATGAAGGAAATTGCGTTAACAGAAAAAGGAAGTTGCTTAATAAGCGCTCAAACACGGAGAGGCGGTTAATTAGGCCGCAAGATCTCCGGCTATAAATGTGGGATTTCGAGGATCCACGGCATGGAAACGCGGGGAATCCGGACTCAGAGAATCCAACAGAGAATCAACACGAAATTGGGCCAAGAGAAGGGCGGCAAAGAGTTGGGGGAAGAAGATGGAGGAGGAGGAGGAGGCAAAGATGAATGGATAAACCGGGGAGGGGACGCACAGTGCGGCCTTCGTTGGCGGCCTGGGTGGTGAAGAGCTCCCAGGCGGCCTCCTTGTCCACCTTGACTACCCTGCAGCTGCCCACCTCCCGCGGCACGTCCATGCCGCCTCCCTCGTCTCTCTCCTCCTCCTCCTCCTCCGGCAACAAGAAGAAAATCACAGCGTGTCTGTCCCGAGAGAGAAAAGGCAAAGCAAGCAAGGAAGTGGCAATCCACTACGGGCACATCAGATAAGCCGCACCGCGCACAGGATTATATTCTGCAGGTGCGCGCCGGGTCCGGCCCGGCCCCGCCTCGGCTCGCTTGCTTTGTCCGGTTCCGATATTTATCTGTTTTACTAGTACTACAACTAGACCAATGACCCTAGTTGCAGCAGCTATGCAGTTCGTGAAAGGGCGTGAGCTTAGAGCATGTCGACCGCACAAAAGATATCGCAGTAAAAAACAGAACCTGTGAGCTAGGCATGTCGACGGAGATGCCTGTCTCATTCGCGGAGAAGGAGAAAGTAATGGTTATCAGGTGAGAAGGAGCTTTAAAATAGCACCAACAACATCGCATGGCTTTTGCTGGTCAAATCACAGGAGAAAGCGGGTCGCTTGGGAGATCCGCGTCACGGGGCATCGTTGCGTGGTGACGCTAGCTAGCTTCTGGAATCTAGCTTAGCTTGCCGCTGAACTGGATTTGGCCAAAGTGCTGACCGAGAGGGTATGCTAAATTGTTTGTTTGTCGCAACACTCTTGATTAGCCTCTCTCCGCTGTTATTTCTAGACTCCTCTAATCGGGTACATGGTCTTTGTTGTCTTTTCCTATGGTCCACTACTTTTCACATATCAGGGCCTTTTTGATTCAGATTTTAAGAATACATGAATAGAAAAAAAAAATAGGATTGGCATATCCACTTAAATCCTATAGGATTAGCAAGGAGTATTTGATGTCACAGAAAAAACAAAGAAAATATAGAAAAAAGTTGGAGTGGATAGATTTCCTATGAAATGTAGTGAAGAGGGTATGCTAAATTGTTTGTCTGTCACAACACTCTTGAGTAGCCTCCCTCCGTTGTTATTTTTAGACTCTTCTAATCGTATACTGCTAGTACGTGGCCTTGTGCGCTTCTTCTTCTTCCCTTGTCGTCACCATCAGGCAATGCCTGCTTGTTGTATTCTCCTATGCACCAATACTTTCGGCTGTCATATAGGAGTACTTCTAAGAGAACATCCGGAATGTACTCAATTAATATGAACAGTCCATTTCGCGTCATCTGATGGTTAGTATTACTCCTATTATCTATTGAAAGGTAAGATATGGACAACAATCTTGCAGGAGAAATATGAACTTTTTCCTTTATATACAAATAAAGAAATCAATCATTTCGGCATTGAAGCATGGTGCGAAACTAGGAAATATATCATGCAAAGTGCAACAGTTTCCATGCCATTTTTCTATGTGCCACGTCTCTGCCATTAATACCCACGCGCTGCCCCTCTCTTTCACTCATTACATAGTAGTATTTCTTTTTTAACACACTACAGACGCAGACACTCATAAATACGCACATATAAACTCATCCCTATAAGCGCACGCACGCACACCCTACCCCTATTAGCACCTCCGAGAGACTAAGCTGTCACATCATCTTGTGATTGACGAAGTCGCCACATACGCCTTCATATTCGGCGGAACGTCTCCTCCCACTGAACGCACATCGCCAGGTCTGAAATAAATCCAGGAAAATGCGAGCACCAATATCAGGTATAAGACTTGAACTCTGGTGGACAGGGGATATCACTGTCCTCCTAACCATCCAACCACAGCTTGGTTCGCTAACATAGTATTTCTTGAGACATTTACAAACAGGTTTGCTAGGGCTCATACTGATGCTCAAACCAAGAACAACCCAACACTTCTAGGAAATACCTTATAGGTGGAACCTTAACAGTAGCGCAGGGACATAGGCCAACGCTACTGCTACTTAGCAGTAGCGCTGGTTACAAACCGGCGCTACATGTAAACGTGTAGCAGTAGCGCGGGCTTACAACCCACCACTGCTGCTAAATGGTCCCCACCTTACCGACCGGGGCTACCCGTAGTAGCAGCGCGTCCGGCAGTTCCCACGCCACTGCTAAAATTATAGCAGTAGCGCCGGCCTATGACCCACCGCTACCACTATGTGTGCACTGTGCCAGCAGGTGGGCCACACTTAGCAGCAGCGCGGGCAGCTGATCCGGCCCTACTGCTATTGGGCTTAGCAGTAGCGTCGGCCCGGGACCAGCGCTACTGCTAATGCCACCTTATCCAACTCCTCGCGCCCAGACCTTCTCCTCCCCCCCCCCCACTCCTCACTGCCTCACTCTGCCTCCCTCCCGCCGTCGCCGCCGTCGCCACCGCATTGCCGCCGCCGTCCTCCCTCCTCCTTCCTCGGTATGCCGCGGCCCTCCTCCCTCCTCCTCCCACCGCCCTCCTCCCTCCTCCTCCGGCCGCGCCCTCCTTCCTCCTCCAGCCACCTCCTCCTCCGGCAGCCCTCCTCCCTCTCCTTCGGCCGCCCTACTCCATCCTCCTCCTCCTCTCTCCTCCCTCCTCCTATGTTGTTATAGAAAATTTTAGTAGTTTTGTTATAGGTATTATGTTGTTATAGAAAATTTAGTAGTTTTGTTATAGAAAGTACTATGAATGTTTAGGTATAGTGTTGTTATAGAAAGTGTTAGTAGTTTTGTTATAAAAAAAATTTAGTACTAATTTAGGTATAGAAAGTTTCAAAAGTTTTACTAATTTTGTTCATAGGTTTGGATGTAGTTGATGCCTAGTGAATTTTGAGAGAGAGAGAGAGAGAGAGAGAGAGAGAGAGAGAGAGAGAGAGAAAGAGAGACCTAATGAAATGAAATGGTTTTGCAAAAAAAAATGTTATGCTTGCTGTCAAAATTGAACCACTGAAATGCAATGAACATACCAAGTTTGAAATTTTCTATATAAATGCTCATGTGTTTATGCTCATGTGTGGCGCAGGGTATATCACCGACGAGCCAGTCGACGACGCCTAGAAGATCACCGACGTCACCCGCATCCTCAACAGCCATCGTCTATAGTGAGTAAACATGTATATATAGTGTTGTGTACTAGTGTTGCTCAAATATGATGGAGATTTAGACATGTGATATGTAGTGTTGTGTACTACTAGTGCTGTCACACATGAATATTTGGAAAATGAAGGATATGTGCTTCCCCAAGTGGCCTATGTTTGCAGGGAACACCTCTGAGTGGCCTATGTTTTGCCGAAATGTTGATTCATTTCCGTTCCGGCAAATTTCAGGCGCTCGATATGTCCTATTTTAGCAAAGGTCATGCCGAAATTTTTCGTGAATTTTGGCATGACTTGTGCTAGAAAGTAGGAAATATCGAGTGCCCGTGATTTGCCGGAACGGGAATTAATCAACATTCCGGCAGAACATAGGCCATTTTTTATGTCATTGCTCCATATATGTAACGCGTTGGCTTTCAGTCTGTCGATGCTCCTTGAGTGACTTTCAGTCTGTTCTTGAAGGAAGGATGCCGACTGTTGTCGTGGGGGTCGTTTCCTCTCCTTCTTCTCGTGATATACCTTGGTAATGCACGAGAGAAGGAGGGGAAGCGACCATCACCGACGGTCGAAATATCTGTGAGGGAGTGTCCACCATATATTGTCGAAATATCAGAGAGGAAGAATCCCGACTGTTGTCGTGGGGGTCGCTTCTCCTTCGTTCCCGTGTGCTAGACATTTTGGTGTAATGCACTCGAGAACGAAGGGAGGAGCGACCATCACCGACGGTCGCAATATCAGAGAGGGAGTGCCCACCATATACACCACGTGAGATGAGAGTGTAGCAAGGAAGACTCGATGGACCGAAAGTCAACCCGTGCTGAATAGTGATTTGTGTGTTGAGTTTCCTGGTAATTGCCGTCGATCGATTTTTAATCTTTGAATTATGAACATAGAAAATGTCTGACGACGATAGGATCCCTGAGTGCGACTACTGCGGCGACGACCGGGGTATGTGCGACATGCCTCACCTGGAAGACAATCGGCGCTTCAGTATTAAGCTCGATGAGACCTTCGATGTTTGTACGGTACGCAACGACGACAAGTCTTTTTTCGTAATTAAGCATGACTTCTGCTTCTTCAACGTGTAATTTCCGTTTTTTACAATTCGACTAGTGCATCCCCTGCCATGCAAGACGTTATATCTTGGAGAAGCTGGATTTCGAAGATCATGACAATAAGGAGACAAAGAGAGTTCACCTCAGGACCCAACATGGTTACGCTTTTGTCGTAAAGCTATACAATGCGGTGACCTACTCCCATTTTGGTTGCTCGAATTGGATAGCACTATGCAAGGCGTATGGTTTTCAGGAGGGTATGCATGTCACCTTCGATATTCGTCCTGGAGATGACATCAAAGATAATATCGACATTTGGGTCGATGTTGATACGCTTCCAGTTCTACCTCTATGTGGGTTTCTCAAACATATTTATTAAGTAATTTATATTGTTTATTTAAAAATAGTTGACAGCTTATTTCCATTCTTCAAGAAATGTACGGAACGTAGTAGACAAAACCTACTACACTTATGGGTCTGAACTAACTTGCGAGGAGATAAATCATTTTGTTTCATGGATTAATGATGTTGAGACTTTTAAGACGAGTCGTCATATTCCTCCAAGTTATGATCAATACGTGCCACTAGTCCACGTGTTGAACTACGGTAACATCCATCGAGATATCATGGTAAGATTTTTCCTATTATGTCACCAGTGCATCTTTTGCATACATTCTTCTTAAGCTAAACCACATTTTGCTAAGTATGTTATTATGATGTTCTTCAACAGAAACTCCCGGCGGATTGTGTGCCTCCTCTTATGCATATGAAAGGTGACATAAACATTATTAGCTTACGGCCAAGTTGGCCTACGTGTCACCGCAGTGCATACACGATTTGTCAAAGAAATGAAGTCCTCACAATCAAAGACTGGAGAAAAGTTCTGAATGATCGCAGGGAACTACTTGGGGGCAACATCAAGCGCAGTCCACAAATGGGAGACAGGTTGATCTGTATTCTCCATAATGGAGATTCAGGGGTTTACTTGTTTTATGCTATTTTACCTCCGAGAGAGTAGCAGGTCTTAGGTAGTAAGTACTCATCATGTGCTAAGAACAATTAGCTAGTGTTGGTTATGACTATGATGATGATGATGAGTTGTTATCATGATGATGATGATGAGTTATGTGCTACACATTGTGCTAGAATGATGAGCTAGTTCTTATATGACTATGATGATGAGTTGTTATCATGATGATGATGAGTTATGTGCTACATTGTGCTAGAATGATGAGCTAGTTCTTATATGACTATGATGATGAGTTGTTATTATGATGATGATGTATGAGTTCTTATATGAATATGATGATGATGATGACGAGTTAAATCTAATCCGTGTTTCTTCCACCCAATGATATAATAACTCATCATAATCATAATGATATAACAATCTCTTAATTGCTACTATATCAAAATTTGTATAACGATGTATAAATATAGTATAAAATAAAAGAAATGAAATACAGATGAATAGTAGTAGCGCGGGGTAAAGCCCACGCTGCTACTACTTAGCAGTAGCGCTGGTACAGAAGGATGCTACTGCTAACTGAATTAGTAGTAGCGCGGGTGGACCCAGCGCTACTGCTAAAGTTTAGCTGTAGTGCCCTAGTAGTAGCGCGGGTGCCCGCGCTACTGCTAGGAAAAAACCCCGCGCTACTAGTAGGGTTTTCCCTAGTAGTGCAAGCAATTATCAATCACATATATTCTCCACGTTTCTCCTTGAATCCATCCATAATAAAAACTAAAAGGGTATCTTTGTGAGTTTGAGGAACATGGTGATCATTTTTTTGTGTGCCACATTATATTACATTACTTTATATAAATAATAACGCTGACAACAGTTCTGACAAACAAATATTACAATCAGTTCAGACTTAGCATACTATACACGCTTGACTGCTTGAGTGAGGTGAATACACGAAACCTTTAACACAATACATGGTTCACAATATCAACACACACACACACACACAATCATACAACGAGTCCAGTAGTCACATAGTACCTAGGAATAATAACATGGTAAAGCACACCATTTTAGCTCATGAGTGTCATTTTGAGCTGTTCATGAGCTCATGAGTGTCAACACTTCCCTTTTTCAGAAGATCAACCAAATAGTCTTCTTATGATCGACGTTTTACTTTCAACAATTTCCTTTTTCAGATCAACCATAATATTCTTCTTATGATCGGTGTTTTCCTTAGTAAAGAGACAATGATGTTCACCATAGCGGGAGTGAATATCCAACTCTCTGAGTTTTGGAAGCGCATTGTTTGCCTCAACTCTCTTCAGTTCTTCCACATCAATCATGAGCTTCTTCAGGCAACGAAATCCACCAGGAGAGAAGACAAGATGGTCATCCTTGCAGGAGTTGGAATACAAGGAAAGGGTGGCAAGAAACGGCAGCTCGGCCAACTTATCAATGAATTCTTGAGATATACTTGTTCTCACCAGCGAAAGAGTAATGAGATTAGGAAGGAAAAATACACCATTCAACTTAGATGGCAAATCCAGCTTTCCTTCCAGCACTATGAACTTGAGGCGGCGATGAGTGTAGCTAGTGAACACACTTGATGGAATATTGTCACCTTTTATGATCAGAGTCCTAAGGTTCTCAAGCTTGTTTAGAGCATTTGAGAGAGACACCACATTCACTTCTGGAGAATACCCAACCCTTAAGTACTCAAGATGGATCATCTCACCTAATGTCCCAACCAAATCTTGCTCCAATGTATCAAGTTGTATGGAGTCAAGTGTCTGTAGGTGCTTCAACTTGCCAATTTTCTTAGGAAATTTCAAGAAACTACCAAAAACATGCCTTAGTGTTTTAATCATCCAGAATGCCGGTGGGAGATCCCGAACTTTAGTTTCCCTCACATCTAGTGTTTGAAGACTAGTGAGCCTTCCAATGGATCGTGGGATTTCCTCTAATGAACAAGATGTAATTCCAAGGTACTGCACATGCACAACATTGCCTATTTCATCTGGCAACCTCTTACCAATCTCAATGCCTTGTAGATTGATGACACGAAGGAACTCAGATCTATGCAATAATCCTTGTATATGGGATTTGATGTCTTTGTTCCTCTTCCACTTAGAGATTTTCCTGAGTTGAGGCGAGCAACATAAATAAGTTTGATTTTCTTTGGGATCTCTGTTATCTTGCTCAAAATGTGAGAATATGGATCGTAGCTTCGGCAAAGAAGTGGCTAGGACAGCATATTTATCTGTGGAATTTTGCAGAGAAAGGCGACGAGCACTTGTTAATGTGGGGATGTCATCGCCACTGTGGACTTCCACAAAACTTGCCTCTTGTGCTTCAATCTGCAAAAATTCATGGACTTTGTTCTGGATGGTGACGAAGATACTCCCAGCACTAGATGTATCTTCCTCATCCATATGCACAGGCTTAACTAGATTTCTTGCAATCAACTCATTCAAGTAGATGTATCCCACCTTCTCCATTGTCTTCCCAGCTCTTGGTCTTAGGAATCCCTCTGCCATCCACATGCACACCAATCTATGGGACTCAATCTTGATGTTGGCCGGCAATGCGGCAAAGTAGAGGAAGCAACATTTCAGCTCATGTGGAAGATCATCAAAGCACACAGATAGTATCCTGTGTAGTCGCTTTGATTGGTTGGACTTAAGATAATCAAATACATTGGTCCACTCACTAGGAAATTCCTTGGTTTGTACAAGACCTGATAAAAGAACAATACCAAGTGGCAACCCTTCGGTGATATTGTGGATTTCTTGGTGGTGCTCATGCAATTTTTCATACTGTAGTTCACTATGGAGTAGCCTCTTATGGAACAGTTCTATAGCAGTCTTCTGTCCAAGAGATTCCAACTTAATGATTTCATGATGATAGCTGACAGGTGGCTCTTCTGGTTTATGTTGTGTGATATGCACTATTCTACTGCCTTTAGCACCAACTTTGAGGTTAGGCAGAATGTTCTTCCAGTCAGTGCTGCTAACTTCACCATCTATCACTAGCAAGTACTTTTTCCCTCTTATTTGATCTTTAAAAATTTTGTCGACATCACTTCTAGTGCAATTCTCACCATCTTTTGTCAGCTTTTGAACAATTTGCCACATGATATTGGTAGCCGTCATATAAGGTGCAAAACTCTCCATAGCATGAACAGGGAAAATTTTCTTCTTAGATATTTTATCATATACTTCCCTCACGAGAGTTGTCTTGCCAACGCCACTTTTTCCAAACACTGAGATTACAACTGGATGGTGATCTTCACTCTGCAATTTCTCATGTTCAGTGGGATTAAGAAGAACATTCTCCAGTTTCTTTTGGTAATCTTCATGTATTGGCACATGTGGTGGCAGTAAATCATCCCTTCAATTCAACCATTGTTACTTGTTAGTAATTTGTAGTAGTTAGTAAGTAAAATTTAATGGTATTCGCATAAAAAAGTAAAATTTAATGGATCATTTTACATCTCAATATTATTGTAGTGCAATATAAATCCTTTCCACGGACTTGTAGTATTCAAGGTTGAACCTAGGTAACTTCCCTTTCCAATAACCTACTCGTCATTCATGTTGTGTAGGGAAAAATCATGATTCGAATAATTATCAAGTATTTAATTTATGTACTTATAACGAGCATTCGTGAAATTTCAGATTTTCTCTCGATCATGTGCTTAATAAATTACTATTTCTTAATAATGATTGCAACTTTTTTTTCCAAGGCCCTCATACTACCACTTGGATCTCGAACATTACCTATGGTAATAATCCAAAGGAAAGGTCGAAAAAATTATCAATATGAATTTATCGATATTTTGGATTGAGTTAAAAAGCACCAATATTTTCTTTCAACTTTATCAACAATATAATAAAATCATCATATGTTTGCAACATCTCCAACCTTTGATCACAACGAAATCAAAATAGTATTGCACCAAAATTTAGGGCAAGATTGCAGCATAATCGTCAAAGTGAATTACTATTACACATTTGGATGGGCGTGTTGCTACACATATGATGAACCATATTAATCTTCATTCAATATACTATGTGGGACAAGTGTTGAAGATACGATGTCATTGAATCCATCTTAAGGTAAGTGACCATATATGTATCATTTCTCCACATGGTTTGTGGATGTTTGGATTTGCCCAAGATCATACTGGAGTATTGAGGACACATTTCCACTGAAAGATATGGCTTGAGAATTTTCAAGTAGAGAAATAGATATGAGAAGGTCATGACTTCAATTAAATATAATTACACAATTGTATGTGTGTTGTATGATTGTATTATAATGTGTTTCCTTATGGGTTGTTATCTATCATTTGTCAATGCATAATGGCGCTCTGCTATGATGAGGACAAAGCTCTATTTCGCACTAGCCTACACAAGCTTTGGGTGGTTACATAGGAAAACAAAAAAATGATGTATCAAAGATGGTTACACCATAAAACCAACTGTAATAAATGTATCACATGCTAGCATTTGAATAAATGACAATGATAAGTCAACCACTTCACTAATCGCTACATCTCAGAAAATGTGTGTGTAATATGGTTTTGAAACCAACTGGATGTATATATGGATGAGGGGAGGGGGTTGTATGCACGGAATGTCGGTCCACATTAGGGTCACCTCGGAGGTGACATTTGACTCGACACGACACACCATGGACGAAGGCACACACCACGTCGGCACCACCACCATATTCAGCGGCGACCAACGAATCCAAATTGGTCAAGGACACCAGATCTGGCCGGTAGCACCCTTCCCCATCTGCCTCCACCCCGCAACCCAAGCACGGGTGGCCATTCCGGTGGCACTGCAACCACCAGGCAAGGAAGAGGAGACAATCGCACCCCTGATCATGTCCACTACCTCCTAGGGATATGAGCCCACAAAGCAAGGGATCCAAACCGCAGCAAGCCATTGGATCCAGATGCCACAACCTCCCATGGAGAAGCAGCCTTCTACAAACACAACTCGCGCCGCTGGCCACCGGGATGGCCGAATCTCGCGTTCAACCAGCCAGATCCGTGCGGAGGTCGAGTAGGAGAGATGCTAGAGAAGGAGGGAGGAGGGGATCGCGGCCGCCCGATCTGCAGAGCTCTGCCACGATGATACGTCTCCAACATATCTATAATTTTTGATTGTTCCATGCTATTATATTATCAATCTTGGATGTTTTTATAATCATTTACAGCAATTATATATCATTTTTGGAGACTAACCTATTAACTTAGTACCCAGTGCCAGTTGCTGTTTTCTGCCCTGTTTTTGTTTTACAGAAAATCAATACCAAACGAAGTCCAAATGCCACGAAACTTTTTGGAGATTTTTTATTGGCCAAGATAAACACTAGAAGCTTCGGGAGGAGGCCAGAAGACCCTGGTGGGCCCCACGAGCCACCAGGGTGCACTTGGGGGGGCAGGCGCGCCCTGGTGCCTCGTGGGTCCCACAGAGCTCTGTTTGACCTAATTCCACCACTATAAATTCAGAAAAAATCAGAAACCCTCAGGGGAGTCCACGAAATACTTTTTCCGCCGCCGCAAGCTTCTGTTCTCGAGAGATCCCATCTGGGGTCCTTCTCCGGTAATCTGCCGGAGGGGGAATCGATCACGGAGGGGCTCTACATCAACCTTGCTGCCCTTCCGATGATGCGTGAGTAGTTTACCACAGACCTTCGGGTCCATAGTTAGTAGCTAGATGGCTTCTTCTCTCTTTTTGATCTTTAATACAATGTTCTCCTCGATGTTTTTGGAGTTTTATCCGTTGTAATCACTTTTTGCGGTGTGTTTGTTGGGATCCGATGAATTGTGAGTTTATGATCAGATTATCCATGAATATATTTGAGTCTTTGCTGCACTCTTTTATGCATGATTGTTATAGCCTCGTATTTCTTCTCCGATCTATTGATTTGGTTTCGCCAACTGAGTTGATTTATCTTGCCATGGGAAGAGGTGCTTTGTAGTGGGTTCGATCTTGCGGTGCTCAATCCCAGTGACAGAAAGGGACATGACACGTATGTATCGTTGCTACTAAGGGTAAAAAGATGGGGTTTATTCATACGTGAGTTTATCTTGTCTACATCATGTCATCGTTCTTAAGGCATTACTCCATTCTTTTATGGACTTAATACACTAGATGCATGCTGGATAGCGGTCGATGTGTGGAGTAATAGTAGTAGATGCAGGCAGGAGTCGGTCTACTAATCTTGGACGTGATGCCTATATACATGATCATTGCCTTGGATATTGTCATGATTATTTGCTTTTCTATCAATTGCCCAACAGTAATTTGTCTACCCACCGTATGCTATTTTCTTGAGAGAAGCCTCTAGTGAAAACTATGGCCCCCGGGTCTATCAAAATCATATTACTAAAACCCTAAAAATATTGCTGCCATTTCTTTTTATTTATTTTATTTCATATTTTTGTTTCAATCTATCAATCTATCACATACAATTTAATCTTGCAATTTACCGCCGAGGGATTGACAACCCCTCGTTTGCGTTGGGTGCAAGGGTTTGTTGTTTGTGTGCAGGTACTGCTAACGAGGTGTTGTGTGATTCTCCTACTGGTTCGATAACCTTGATTTCATAACTGAGTGAAATACTTATCTCTACTATGCTGCATCATCCCTTCCTCTTCGGGGAAATACCAACGCAAGCTACAAGTAGCACACGACGCGCACCGTCGCTGCCCACCGCCCTTCACGCTTTCACGAGAAGACCATGACTCTGCCGCCAGCTCCTGAGGCCGCACCGCTCGCCCCGTTCTCAACGCCATGCCGCCACCCGACGGCCTCGGCCCGTGCAAATCCACACCGAGTGGAGGAAGAGGGGAGACCCTGCCGAGGACGACGTTGGCCGGGCTTTGCCCGCCAACGCTCCAAGGCGGCGACGAGGAGAGGAGGAGAGAGATGGGGGACATGAACGGGCGGCTAGGGTTTCCTCTCCTGAACACTCGCGGGAGCGCCTAGAATAGACCCACAACATTATAGTCCTCTCATTAATCATAAAACCTCAGTAGGCAGTACTTAGGCTTGTTACCCATATGGGGAAATGACTTGGTAAAACCATCGTGTCACCACTATCAACATCAAGATCCCTTAGGGCACCATCCCTCCCTCTACTCTCTTCCACGACCTCTAGTAAGTGGTACATTAATCATCGATACATGGTCAATGATTGCTATTAATGATCGGATCATCACGATCTGGCATATACCCTTGTGTATGTGACTGAGTGTGTGAGGCATCGTGTTTGGAATAGGTCAATGAAGACTCGGGACACAATGTATACATGTTTGCCTCCTTGGGGAGCAGCTATATTCTAAACATATCAAAATGGTGGTTCTTGACGAGGCATGAATCTACTACCTAGGAGTTGAGAGGTGATTTCTCATCCAACCTATCTAGATCTAGGGTTACGAAGCTAGGGCAGAAGATAACTTGGATGCTAAAGCCTGATGATGTCGCTTGATGTGAGATTTGCCCCAGAGGATGCAAAACTCGTGGTCCTTTGCAAGGTTTATTGGCCTCCTTATATAAGGTCAAAGTGTCATCGATCGCGGTAGCCACAAACTCCTTTAGAGCCTGTCTCCTCTTTCCATAGTCGTAGGGACACCTTCTCTTATCCTCGTAGAGTCTAGATATCTATTGGGTTCAACCTTACAGAGAATTTCCCGAGTAAACCCAACTGCATTATTGGGCATCAAGAAATATCCTTAGGTATTCTATATCGATATGGTCATCGTATAGTGGTAGTTACATGGTAGATGTACATCACATAACGACAGCGTGTAAAAAGGGTATCTAGAAAAAAGGGGTGTGTGTCAATGATTTGAAAGAATCATTTTGGACCATCTTATAGTCATAAATTTTGTATATCTAGGGTGATAACAGAGTATGACAACGATACTTAAGTAGTAAAATTTGTGGCGACAGTTCATACTCCATATAAAGGAAATAGTCTCACATGGGTGCAGAATAAGTTATATTGCAAGCCACGTATTTTTATGCTTGTTTGACTTTAAATTTATGGTTGGTATATATATATATATATATATATATATATATATATATATATATATATATATATATATATATATATATATATATATATATATATATATATATATATATATATATATATATATATTTATTCATGATCATGTTACACTTCCATCGAAACATAGCTGGACTTTTCTACATGAAAAATTATACATGGAATCAAATTTTATTTATTCTTAGTCAGTTAGTACTCTTTTTTATCTTTTAAAGCCATCATAATCCAATGTCATTTACTTGATTCCTCCATATGTTTCTTTTTATTTGATAATTGAAGAATTAAGTACTTGTGCTCTTTCTTTGAACAAGCTACAAGCATCCAACCAAATCTACTTATCATGGCTAACATGACTAAACTCTTCTTAATTGATCTTGTAGATCAATATAAGACATCATAACTCGGTCCTACTAAATTAATTTTTTGGATTTTTGTCTTCATTTATTAGTGTCATAATTTTTTCGTAATATTTCATACTTATATAATATAGTAATATAGACAGGCAAATATGCATACGTAGTCAAACATATATTCCCTCCATTTCTAAAGTCAATATTTGTAAACTATTACCAAGTTTATAGAAAATTTCTCACCATCTATATTATTACCAAACCAATACAATTAGATTCATTATGACATATATTTTCATATGGTATATATTCGGTATTGTAGATATAGTTAATTTTCTCTATTAACATTGTCAAGAAGCTTGAATTTTGAGAAAACCGATACACACTACATTACAAAATGGAAGGTTTACTTTTAAGCATCTAATTTAACGTCCATGCGCGCGCGCGCGCGCACACACACACACAACCATTGAGAGAATACCATAATGATGAGATATATTACCTCTGTATCAAAATATAAGACGTTTTTGTAGGCTAGTCTAGCCTAAAAAACTACTTGTATTTTGGTACGGAGGTAGTACATGATAAATGACAACCAAGCCTGAATTTTCAAACCTATGGGCAGACGTTATAATCACCACACTAACCACCACCAAAGTAATCATAGCAAGTATAACTAAATGAAGATTCAATTGCACTTACATATTTCTATGGGCATAAGATATTGATGTAGAAGCTTTCCATGTTAATTCTGACTTCGTGTTATTGAGCTCCATTTTGTATCTGTTTTTGTTTTCAATGATGTCCTCGAGCCTTGAGTTGATATCCTTTACTTTTGCAGACAGCTTGTGTCGCATCCTTACTTGTGTTGTAAAGGTTGCAACATATCTCACACTTTGACGAGCCCACCATGGATACCTTTATACAAACAATTTGCAACCAAAAATATCAGAGTAGATTATATGTGCAAATTAGACCATTACTTTACGTTTACAACCTGGAGAGCGTATCAGCGCTACCCCAATATTAATTGTAATCCTAACAGGTAAAAATCTACATGGTGAAACTAAACTAAGAGCGCAAATCTAAAGCTTAATGCGTCTACAGCAACACTCCATAGCCACCGATCATGATTTGTGCAAGTGTTCTCGTGTTTCGTTATGCAATAATGGAAATTAGCAGTATGCTATTAAACCCTAGAAAATAAGATGCATGTGACAATACATAGTATATTGGGCTTGCACCACCACCACACTTCCATTTCTCTCTCGGTCACTCTCCCTCCCTTAACTATCTCTCTCATTTTCTTGATGCTCTCTGGTCTCCGAAGGTGGTGCAGATGGGAGACACGTAGCATAGACACCGGTGTGTACCCTCCCTACTAAAGTGCAGTACACATTGAGGAAAGTCGCCAAGGAGAAGGCGCACCTTGTGCAGCCTGCACTAGATCACCATCGCATGTTCCTTGTTCCGTGTGATCGAGGTTTGCCAATGTGCTATCTAATTCCATAGTCGTGTACAGTGTACCCCTTCATACCCACAAGTATACTCCAAGTCTCCAATGGCATCAACCCCTCTCGTGCATGCCTTTTCATAGTATACATTGAACAATAGTACTATACAGAGGTGCCCCTCTGAGTGTAGATTTTCTATGGTACTATGCAGCTACACCTTCTATATATCTATGCCATCTAGTTTGCATCAAGATGTGTGTTATCTTTATACAGATTTCTTTTTTTTGGTTTCTTCCAAGCAAAAGAACATTTGAGCCTCAAACTTTGTAGGTCAAAGATACACAAGTGCCACTCTGTGCATAAAATGTTTTTGATTTCTTTTGATGAAGCATAAATTTGTCAAATTATAAATTTTGAATAAGTTGCATCATTTAAATATTTTGTAGAGACAAAAAATCCGAAAAAATTGGCACATGGTAGTGCTTGCGCGATGTTTATCTGCAAAGTTTTGGGTTCAAATGGTTTTTCATTTTGGATAAACCAAAAACAGAAACTTGTATGCATGAACTTTGATACAAAAAATGAACGATGAGGATAGAGGATGCACCTGTATGGTAGTAGAGCGATAACTTTCCCCCTCTACCACCACATCCCACCTCTCATATCCTCGCCGCCACATCCTAGCCATCGACCTGTACCACCCCATCATGTCGCCTCATACTCATCCCCCCTCCTATACTCGTCCCCGCAGGGCTAAGCCCGCGGCACCGACAACAACCGGGCCTTTTTTTCTCTCAAGGGGCGGAGTAGCACGTGGTTGCTTGGTTGTGCGGAGGCAAGGATTCAGGCGTGGCATCTAACAGGCATGGGGGCGTCGAGCTAGGCACGATGCTGGCAGGCGTGGGCACGCGCGGCGCGGTGCTGACAATCACGACAGCGCGGGCATGAGCTAATCTCTGGGCGACCAGCGGCGTGATGGTGCGGCCATGCTGTCGATTGCGCGTGGAGTTGCGGATATGTAGTCCGGTGGGAATCTCCTATGGCTGTTGGCCAGATCTGGAGCCAAGCAAGTCATGCCATCTGAGCCCATTTGGTGGTATAGGCCTTCTGTTTCGCACACGACTATCCTCGGCCAGATGGTGGTGTGGCAACAACCAGAAAAGATGGGATGGTGTATTCTCTTTTGACAAAATCTTCTTAGGTCGGCAACTTCTATGTGAGTAGATTGGCATATATGGGATGGTAACATCGGTCGTTGACATCTAGACTCTATTGTCTTCCATTGAGAACCCATGATTTAGCCTTTTGGAAAGATGAGGCAGCTCGATGTACGCATTTGTTTCCTTGTTGAAGGTGTTATCTTGAAGGATGGATTTTACGGATGATTATAGATGGGCTGACATGAGTTGTTTTGATTGGGAATTAGGAGGGAAGCCGACCCACCCTGAAATTCAGGGAGGAAGAGATTAGTGGAGGGGGAGTGTCGTTACTTCCGTAAATACTATGCGTAAGTCTAGAATTTTGTTTGTCTCAAAGTTCTGATTTGACATGATTGCCTAAGGTTTGCCTTTGGTTGGAGCATCCAACGTTGACGTGTGAGAAATGATGCTTTCTTGAAGGTTTTATTTTGGAGTTTTGCGTCTGTTGTTATCTCGCATGTATCTCCACAAAAAGATTATTGTCCATGGTCATAGAGTTTGTGGTCGGACCGTTGAGTTTTTGCTGCGATGCAAATCCAATGTGTATGGTCTCGGGTTTTTTCTTTCTCCTCTATCTCTCTCACACTAATTGACATACATCCATGTATGGATTTTCGTTCTCCTAGGAGGAAAATTCATAGATCCATGTATGAATCCTCTGTGGAGACGAGGGATCCGGCTGAGCTAGAGGCTCCACCACTTTCCCCTCCCAATTCACCAGTTACTTTGGTGGCGCGATTGGGTGGCTCCAGATCGAGGCAGCAGCCTCTCCGGTGGCGCGGTCGGGATGCATTCGTGAGGTCCAGGCGTTGAACCTAGTTGGTCGACCTGGCCTGGTGGGGTTGGAGCCGAGGCGGGAGAGGCCTCTCTCCCATCCTCCCCGGGTTAGACTCCTAGATTGGCTCCTGCTATACCGGCCTGTGCTACGCTGGTTGCTGCGGTTGCTTCACCGACGCCTGCTAATCGGCCAACCCCTACACTGATGGCTAATGCTGCTAGGCCGGTGGCTGGTTCGACTGCTACTCCTGTGAGGACGACGACCGGATCAGTGATGACGTCAGGGTGCGTCGACTTACTGGTGCAGCGGCAGCTGCGACGGGTGTTGTGGGTGCATCGGAGCTAGTGGTATCATCGGTCTTGTCGCGTATTGGTGCTTCTCTAGTTACCGTGTAGGAGGTAGATGTGGTGGCTTTTGTCGGGATCCCGGATCCATGTTCGGTAGGCAGGCGTGTGAGTCAACGGGTTCAAGCACAACCTGATGCTCATGAGCTACAGATGGCACAAGCCATGCAAGCGGCCAAATTTCCTGACATGGAGACCACCATAGGTATGTCGGTCAATACAAGTGTTTTGTTTTAAAGTTTTCAGAGGAGAAGCTTTTTTCATAATGGACTATCTATTGGGGTTTCTCTTGGGTCTAACGGTCAAGAGGATGTGATGTATATTAATGAGTTGCTAGATTCCGAGGCTGATCAAGCTATGCTCATGTTTAAAAATACAGTGGCAACCAAGCCCTTGCAGGAGAGTGAAGTTAGTGAGCTGGGTATTCAAGCTATTGAGTATTTATGCGAGGATCTTGTACCTAAGAGTGTTCAGCAGTTGGAAGATCATGTGGATTTTTCCCACACTCATGGGAACACTTGTGGTAATGATGGTTATGCAGACTTTTGTTTTGTGCATCTCAGTCAAAGCCTGTGCACGCGCGCGCAAGGTTTATGATCTTTTCGTGGTGCGGCCTAGTAATTGGATTAAGTTCAAAAAGAAATTTCATGATGAAAACTGAGAGGAATCTTTTGGAATAGCAGAGGTCTTCTCGACTTGGCTAAACATAGGGATACTTCTAGAGAGCAAAAGTTGGATTTTATCGCTCTGTTAGAGACCGGTAGATCCAACTTTACTTCTCAATTCTTGAGTACTATTTCGAGAGGCCTGGATTATATTTGGTACTACCTCCCTCATCGAGGAAGATCTGACGGGATCTTACTTGGGGTCAACAAGGGTTCTCCTGATGTTCAAAAGATGGTGGTGGGCGAGTTTGCCGTCAAGTTTCATGTGTGTTCGAAAATTGATGGTTTTCAATTGGCATTGGCTGCGGTTTATGGGGCGGCACAGCCTGAGCTCAAACCCAACTTCCTTGCAAATTTGGTACGTATCTTGGGAATGAGAGGCTGCTCATATTGGTAGGAGGGGACTTCAACATCATTCGTAGGAAGGAGGAGAAAAACAATGATTTCGATGGTCGTCGATCCTATATGTTTAATGCTATAATCGAAAGTCTTGACTTAAGGGAGATATCTCTCATGGGTCGGCAATAAACTTGGGCTAATAGCCTTGAGGTTCCAACTTATGAGAAGTTAGACCGAGGTCTAACCAATGTGGATTGGGAACAAAAATTTCCACTTGTGATGGTGCGAGCGTTGCAAAGAGGGTTATCGGATCATACACTACTTCTTGTTGATTCCGGTGAGGCGGTTCATGTGGGTAACAAGACTGCCTTCTCTTTCGAGTTATTGTGGTTGAAAGAGAGGATTTCCTGGAAATGGTGGCCAAGGAATGGGGTAAAGAAACCAGAGGGGAGACTAATGTGGAAAGATGGCACAATTAGACATCTTAGACAATTTTTGCGGGGTTGGGATAAGAATGCTAGTGGGATTTATAAGGTGGAAAAAGAAAGAATTCTCCTCCTGATTGGTGAACTTGATATTAAAGCTAAGACGTATCCTCTCCATATGGCCGACAACGCGGCCAAGCGAGAAGCTGAAGAGAGTCTAGCTAAGCTTCTTAGAGAGGAGGTGATTAAATGGGCACTACATGCAAAGCTTAAATGAGTTACAGAAGGTGACAAGAACACTTAGTTTTTCCATCTTTTTGCGAACAGAAAACATAGGAAAAAGAGGATTGTCAACTTGAACGGGATAAAGGTACAATTGTAGGTCAAGAGAACCTTAAATTGTACATCTCCAATTATTATAAGAAACTTTTTGGTGCTTTGGTGGATAATTTTGTTTCTGCGGAGGAGAACTCAGTGGGCGATATATCGCAGTTAAGTTTGGAAGAGAATGAGGTGCTTTGTGCCCCTTTTACCGAAAAGGAGGTACACGAGACCATTTTGCAGATGAAGAATAACAAGGCACCTGGGCTAGATGGATTCGCCACGGAATTCTATCGGCGGTGTTGGGGCACTATTAAGGGAGTCTTGATGCCTATGTTTCATGACTTATTTAATGGTGAGCTCCAGTTGTTCATGCTTAACTTTGGTACAACTACTCTGTTGCCTAAGAAAGAAGAGGCCGTTAGAATTGCGCAATTCAGACCGGAAGTGTTACTCTAATATCGATACAAATGCACCCCGCATGAATAGTAAATTCAGAATAATAGTAACAAAATTAAAAAAAATCTGATTTTTTGTGTGGGCGGACATCAACAAGTTTTCTAACATCCTCCAAAATTTCTCCCCGAAAAAATACATCCGTAGTGATGTATGCCAAAAAAACAAAACTGAGTGCTCCAAAATGCGTCTGTTTTAGTCCTGAATTTTGAGTTTTTGTATAGGCCCCACGGATGTCTTTTCAAAGTGAAATTTTGCAGGATGTTAGAACTTTTGTTGATGTCCATACACTAAAAATTTCAGTTTATTTTTTATTTTTTTATTGTTTTTTCTTCAAAATTTACTATTCATAGGGGTGCATTTGTGCTTGAGATTAGATACTCCATGTCCAATTCAGACCCATTTGTATTCCTAATGATAGCTTTAGATTTTTACCAAAGTGAGTATGAATCGTCTAACGACGGTTGCGCATATTGTGGTTCAACCAACTCAGATTGCTTTCATGCATGGACGTCACACTAGAGGGTGTTGTGGTTTTACATGAAATTCACTCGAAGTAACTTGACGGAGTTATTTTCAAAGTGAATTTTGAGAAGGCCTATGATAAGGTTAAGTGCTCACTCCTGCAGCAAGCTCTGCGTATCAAGAGTTTCGATCCTGCTTGGAGCAAGCAGGTTATGACCTTCGTACAAGGAGGTAGCGTTGGGGTTAAGGTCAGTGATGACATGGGTCACTTCTTCCAGAACGGATTGCGTCAGGGAGATCCTCTATCCCCGGTTCCTCGTAATACTGTGGCAGATATGCTAGCAGTTCTAATTGGTAGAGGCAAGGAGAATGAACAGGTAGGAGGGTCAATCCCACATCTCGTGGATGGGGAGTCTCGATCCTACAGTATGCTAGTGATACCATTATTATTATGGAACATGATATGGACAAGGTGATAAATATGAAGGTGGTCTTCTGTCTATTTGAGCAACTATCAGGACTCAAAATTAATTTCCACAAAAGTGAGTTTTTTTTTTGCTTTGGACACGCCAAAGAGGAAGAGAATAATTATAGATAGGTGTTCGGGTGTGAGATTGGGTCTCTCCCGTCTAGTTATTTGGGGATACCGATCCATCACCATAAATTAACGAACAAAGAGTGGAAATGCATTGAGGGTAGGTTTGAAATGAAGCTGAGTTATTGGAAAGGAAAACTTATGTCCTATGGAGGTAGGCTGGTCCTCGTGAACTCGGTGCTTACGAGTGTGCCTATGTTCATGCTTTCTTTCTAAAGTACCCGTAGGGGTCCAGAAAAGATTGGATTTTTATAGATCGTGGTTTTTTTGGCAGAGTGATGAACATACGACAAAGTATAGGTTAGCAAGGTGGGATATTTTGTGTAGGCCAAAAGACTAAGGAGGTTTGGGCATAGAGAATCTGGAAATGAAAAACAAATGTCTACTTAGTAAATAGCTACATCGTTTATCCTCTAAGGAAGATGGAGTGTGGATACAGTTATTGCGTAACAAATATCTACACTTCAAGACTTTGCCTCAAGTTTCAGCTCAGCCGACTGATTCGCCCTTTTGGAAGGGCTTAATGAGGGCTAAGGCTACTTTCTTTAATAGGGTAAGTTTATTATTGCAGATGGGCGCACCACTAGATTTTGCGAGGATACTTGGTTTGGGGATACACCTCTAGCCATACAATATCCAGTGTTTTATAATATTGTACAACGTAAGGACTCTTATGTGAGCACACTATTGGGGTCGGTTCCCTTGAACACCCAGTTTAGACAAGCTCTCTGGTTGGGGACAGATGGGTTGCGTGGCTTAGTTTAGTTCGAAGGTTGATGGAGGTCAACTTATCTAACGAGCCTGGTTATTTCCGATGGAGATTAATTTCTTCGGGTGTGTTCTCTGTTATTTCAATGTACACGGAATTGATTAACACTGGACCTGTTATCTAATCCCCACATGTAGGGGAAATCAAAGTCCCTTTAAAGATTAAGATTTTCATGTGGTTTGTGCATAAGGATGTGATTCTCACCAAGAACAGTTTGGCTAAGCGTACATGGCAAAGTAGTAAACAATGTTGTTTTTGTAACCAAGAGGAAACAATTCATCATATGTTGTTTCTAGCATGCCCGCTGGCCAAGCTTGTGTGGCGTACTATTCATGTGTCTTTTAATGTTTCTCTGCCGGCTAGCATATCAAATTTGTTTTGGTAACTGGCTAGGTGGGGTAGAGTCCAATACTGCGGCACAAATTCATGTGGAAATTTGTGCATTACTTTGGGCTATTTGAAACTGTTGAAATAATTTTGTGTTTAACTTAACAAAGATTCAAAAAAATTGCAGGTTATCTACAAACCGTCTGGATGGATCCGTATATGGTCATTACTTCACCATGCGGATGTGAGAGCTTGTGCCTGCAACAGTTGGGAGAGGAGACGATAGCACGGGATACGTATAATTGTTTTAGATGGCGATCCAATACTAGGATATATGTGTAGGCCTTTTATCCTATTTTGTCCGGTTGTGTCTTTTGGACTTGTAATTTTCTTTTTCTTTTTGTTGAAGCTTGCTACTACTCAATATTTACTAATAAATGGATATGTGCATTAAATGATGCAGAGGCTGGGGTATTTCTTGTTTTTCAAAAAAGGGAAAATTCAGAACACATGAGTGGAGGAGCTTTGCTACATCTACAAAAAATCCTTGCGAAACTTACGTACGAACTGAAGTGGCATGATTTGGTTGGAAGAAAAAAAAAAGGCCCAGGCCCACCTCATAAAATTTAGGGGGAATGATTAGTTTAGGAAGGAAAGAAACATAACATTAGGGCATCTCCAACGCCGACCCTCAAACCACCCGCAACCGTTCGGACCGCGCGGTCCGGACGTGTTTTGTCCGCAGGCCGGTCCGGACATGTTTTTCCCCGCAAAACGGAGACAAACTGGGGGGGGGGGGCTTTGAGGGCGTCCGGACCGCTACCACGCCCGCGTCTGACTAACCTAACCCACCAAAAAATCTCACCCGACTCTCTCGCGCTTTTCATCTGTTGGACGCGCCGCTTCCCATGCCGCATTCATGCCGACCCAGAGCATGCAGCGGCCGGCATTGATGCCGAGCGACGTGACCGGACAGGAGGGTGGCGCTGACCGACGCGACTCAATCCGGATGCAGTTTCTCGAGGAACCAACTCCGGTAGCTGCACCGCATTGAAGTGGCTGACCGGCCCTTCGCATGGCCTGGCCGCGGCTATTTAATACGTTCGTCGGCGATGCACATCAGCAGTTCGTCCTCTCAGATCCCCTCCTCCTCTCCGAGCCCCTCCTCCTCCCCAAGCCCCTCCTCCAATTCTGGTGACGATACTGAAGTCTTGGTTCTCCGCGCTGGCGGGCGGAGGTGGTGGTAGTTCGTTGTCAGGCGGATCATGGCACCACCGCTCTTGCTCTCCGGGCCTCTCGGCATCCACGTCGGCCGGCTGCTCTGGCAATGAGGAGATCGTCATCCTCCGGAGGAGGACCTGGAGCCGCAGCAGCGACACCAGCAGCCCTTCGTCCATTAGATGGAGATCATGACGGAGTGTTCGCTCCGTCAGATGGGCCCGGCGCCAACATCGCCGGTGCGTGCTATCAAGGAGGAGCCACCGTCCCCGTCGCACTACCGCGTCAAGCGGAAGACAGCGCCCCCACTCTAGCGGGTCAAGGAGGAGACCGCTCCCCCCCCCCCCCCCCCCGCGCAACTGTGGCGGCTTCCAGATCGGACTTCGCTACAAGGAGGAGCCCGCGTCCCCCCGCGCAACTGTGGCGGCTTCCAGATCGGATATCGCTTCAAGGAGGAGCCCGCGTCCCCCCGCGCAACCGCGGTGCCATCGTCCAGATCGGGCGCGTGAAGGAGGAGACGGTCTCGCCGCCGCGCCACTACGCCCGTGTCGACGGGCAGCCGTCGCCGCCTCACCGCAACCATCGCATCAAGGAGGAGCTGCCGCCCGCGATCACCGAGGCGCGTGGCCGCATCCGCCACTACCTGGGAGGAGGAGGCGGCGGTGCCTCAGGCTCGAGGGTCGTCGTGTCCGAGGAGGAGCGCACGGCGAGGCAAGCGGCGCGTTATGAGCGACACAATGCTGCCCGCTGATCTACGTTCGCCAAGTCGGACGTGGTGCCAGACTGGGTCCGCAATGGCCCCGACCTCTCCGCCGCCTAGGCCCTCGACTGCTCTGTCACCACCACGGAGACGGACGCCAGGCGTCGCAGCCACCTTGACGGCGAGCTGGCCAAGATCGGCGAGGAGTGGTCGCTTAGCGACTCCTCCGTCAACGCCGGCAGGGGCAAGGCTGCCGTCAGAGCTCCGCGGGCGCCGTCGGCATTGGGCGCGGCGGCCCTCCGCACCACACAGGAGGAGGCGGAGCGGCTCCGCCATGAGCGGCAGGCAGCGCCCGGACAAGGCTGTCGCGGCCATCCGGCACCCTTCCGAAGATGACGACAACGGCACGGACGGTGACGGCAGTGCGGCCACGCCTACGAGGTGGTCGTCCTGTATAGGGTTTAGTTGTTTTTCAAGTTTTTAGTTAAACGGTCGAAATATCGACCCTTTAATGTAAATTATGTCCGAACTTGAATGAAATCAGTCGTGTTTATTTAAATTTCGTCCGGTTTGTTTAAATCATGTTTGAAATGTTTGCAGATAGCATTGGATGGACGGGTTCTGCATCCGTGTCCACGGACGGATGTAGTGTTCGATTTGCGGGTCACCATTGAAAGTGCCCTTCGTAGCAGGTTACATAGATGTAGCATTTTTGAGAGCGGAGTTTAGTGAAAATCACTATATATATGTACATCAGTACATGCAGTATAACTGATACACACTTTATATTTTGAAAACGGAGGAAGTATTTACCTTGACATGTCGACCTGGAGGTAGTAGTGATCGACCGCGTCCTCGGCGTCGAAGACGGCGTCGCGCGTCTGCTGCAGCCACACCCTGGTGATCTCGTCGGAGAAGAGGTGGCGCTTGGCGTCGGCCTCCCGGAGAAAGGCCTGCAGAAACATGAGCTTGTCGCGGAGCCTCCGGATGTCCTTGTTCACCGCCACCAGCGCCCGCGTCTGGCTCAGCGCCAGCTCCTGGAGCCTCCCCACCAGCGGCCCGATCAGCGCGTCCGCCATGATGAGGCTTTTGGTGTGTCCTGGAGTTTTCCCGTCTGTGAACAATATGTTACGATGGTTCATGCATGTTTCCCTTTATATAGAGCGAGCTGCTCGATCGCTTTGAGTGGCGCCGCAGGCAAGGATCGGTTCCTCTGCCACGCAAAGGAGAAGCAACGCAGTGCGTTTATTCCTCACCTCTTCCTTGTCTCCATGCATATGTGCCGGTGCTTTGCTTTTCGTCGACACCAGTCACTTTCAAAGCGCACGCAGGGTGCAGATGCTCACACCGTCGCACGTTACTCTTATATATGTAGTATATACATTTGTTTTGTTGCACCATTATTATGGCGTTCATTTTGTCTTGGGGTTACTTCGCATCTCTCGATTTTTTATCACAATATTCATGTCATCTGAAGCTCGCCGCCGCACGGAAAAGCAAAGGTAGAAGCGACAGCCAAGAAGATGGCGACCTCATTGCGGCAAGGAGTCGGCGATTCACAGAGGGGCAGCTCACCTGGACCGGCCCATTTGTCGTGGCATCATGCATCATTCAGATGCAGAGGCTGGGGGTATTCCTTCTTTTCCAAAAAATAAAAAATGCCGTGGCATCGCATAGCGAGATGAAAAATCACATAAAAGGGAGCGCGCTAGCTGGGAATTGAACCCGCGACCTCCCACATAGCCAACATGAGGGGCAATGAGGCATGGACAAATGGTTAGGTTACTCTCGTCTCATTTTTATTACTTAGTCCATGACTTGTGTTTTAAGATTAGATTAATGCACCTTTAAAACTACATGATTTGATCTGTAGAACCTACAAAAAAAAAGTCACCATAAGACAAGGTTTGCATTGGTTATCCCCTCCTGTAGTAGAAAGATTTAGTTACCTCGCAAAAAAAAACAGATTTAGTTACATCTGAATTGCTTTTGACATTTGCTTTATGGCAAACTTAAATAAAAATTGAATTGCTCATAGCCGACACCAATTTTCTTCGTTTGATTAGGATATACTTCATCACCTAGGGTATTGTCCTACTAAAAAAACCTAGGCTATTGTCTCTACATGATCTTTTTATAAGTCTCCACACCCAAGGCAAAATCTCGCGTGCAAGATGTGAGCACGACACTTAAAGAAACTAACGACAGTGGCAAAACTTAACACTTCTTGAAAAATCACGAACAATTTCTCAAAATTTGAGAAAATATTTGAACTTGCAAAAAAAAAATGACAAACGCAACCATTTCTGAAACTTTCTTATTTTTAAATAATATTTTGAACAAAATTTTAAATTCCTGATCATTTTAGGAAAATGCATTTTTTTTAAAAGTTCCTAACATTTTTTGAAAAATTGAAAATATATTTGAAAACACGAACATTTTTGTAAACATGAACTTTTTTTGAAACTCCAAGAAAAATTGGAAAGAGTGAACATTTTTGTAAGCATGAACATTTCTTCAGACTCCAATTTTTTTTTGGAAAGACAAACATATTTTTAAATCAGAAACATTTTTTGAATTGGTGAACAAAAATTGAAACATGAATATTTTTTGAACTTCAGAATAATTTTGGAAAAGCATGAACATTTTTAAAATTCTCGAACCTTTTTCAAAAAAGCCAAAAAAACATTTTTTTTGAACCTTTTTCAAAGAAGCAAAAAAAGGCAAAAAATCTAAAAAACAATTTTCTAATTTTATTTATTTATTTTATGAAAAACAATTTCTCGAGGAAAAATGAAAATAAGCTTGAAAAAGGGAAATAGAAATAGAAACAGAAAAATAGATAAATGAAAAAAAAAAAGAAACACGAAAAACGGAAAATAAAACTGAAAAAGAAAAAAAAAAGGTTCTGGAACCTCCCAAAACATTGCCTATGCGATTGGTCGACTTCGTAAAATTGAGGGCGCGGCTATGTGTTACCCGCTCCGAGTCCTAGCACGACTCGCCTGTAGGGAGCAGATATTGGGCCGGCCCATTAGCCTCATTGCATCATCATGCTGACGTCATGTTACTTTTTTGTTTATTCTTCCATTTTTTATTCACAATGTTTTTCGTTTTTCTTTTTTTTTTTGCTTTTTTTTTACTTTATTTTTACATTTAGAAATATTCTAAATGTATCTATACCTACTATTAAAGGAAGGTGATGTTTTTGGTTTGGTTCGGTCTGTCATGGTATTTTGCAGAAAGCCCCTTGAAATGTGAAAATTAACCCACGATCAAAAAATGTTTCGTACGCACTGGCAAAACAACGCAGCCTCGCACTGTATGCCGTCCATCTTATCCAGTTTTTTTCGTTTGCACAGGTGCCAGGTTTGCTTGATTCTTGTGTCGTGACTTTCCCTTGATCCATAGATGTCTCCCTCCAGTTTTACTCCATGCCTGCATCTTATGATTTCACATTAAAATAATAATTCTTCCAATGATAGTTTCCTTAAAAAAGCTAAGCATATTGCCTATTAAATTCCTCAACAAAACAATTACCTATTATGTGTATGTGTTTAGCGTGCTCCCATAAGGTTGATTATATTATGCATATTCTTTTTCCTGATTGATTCCATAATATATCTCTCCATACACAAAAAATAGGTTCTCAAAAGTTTAAATTCAGTCCAAAAAGTAATGAAAAATCTCAGGCGGCCTTGCATAACGATAGTAGGTCACCGAGTACGAACATCAAATAAAAGGTATAAAAGGAACGGATTTATTTGGATGAGTTAGACCAGAAAAATGTCAAAAACACAAATGTTAGGTGTCGGGTGAGTCACGAGTTTGATCAATTGGATTTAAACAAGAGATGAGATGTTGATTAAGTTTGAACTATATACCATAAGATTCAGACCAGTCTAAGGTATATCTTCCTTTTAGATGCTTCTAACCTATATCTTTTATTTTTTTGAGATGCTTCTAACCTATATCTTTTTTTGGAGATGCTTCTAACCTATATCTAACGTATAAAAATGCATCAATCTCTAATTCATGAATCTCATGGTGCGTAGTTGGTTACAACCTGATTCCTCTCTTAGGTAAATGGTGAAGGTATTGCCGTTTTAAAATGGAGTGTTACTCTAAACAAGAAAATTGTGATGTCAAGATGAACAAGAAGCTTAACTACATCTCTTCTGTTTACATCATGATTGCAACCATTTTGAAATGGCGCATCAACAATAAACTCAATAATTGTTGATATGTTACTCTGTTGGCATACACCAAATAACTAGAATTATCACATACAGAGCATTTTACTTGGTAAATCGAGTTGGATTGGTGAGTACTTAATCTAAGAAGAAAAAAATACTCGCGTCCATCAAGAACATCATGGAGGATGTATCGCAGCGACAACAACCATGGATGATTAGGACTTCGATGGCTATGAGCTCGATCACTTGGATGATGGAAGACACTACGGTGTATTAGAGCATGCCATGAAGCACAAGAAGAGTGGGTCTATTCACGCCACTAGCCCACACACCTGTCAACATCAAGGCCCTCAAGCCGACCTCGCCCATGCCACTGTGTGTGGCAAGTGATTCGTCGTCTCACAACCGAGTTCATATGACTCATTGTCAACAGCTCCTTCCTCTTTGCCCACAACTCCATCCATATCTCCATCGACTCACCAGGACCTTTGTTGCGCCTTTACTGGTTCGTTGTCGATGTCTCTTGAGGTGAAGTTTATTTTCTATGCCGAGTTCTAGACGATCTCCACCATTTGGGTCGCTAGGGGTGTGTACAGATTTGTTTCACCCGTTGCAAAGCACGGGCTTTTTTCTCCCATTGCAACGGACGGGCATTTGAGTTAGTATTACAAAAAAACACTTTACATAAAATTATAAAAAATGAAAATATTGCATTGGAAAATTATAAAACTGTATAGAAAAATGTTGCTGGTGTATACGAAAAATATACAATGTGAATAAAAACATAGAAAATATTAATGATGTGTATGAAAAATATTAATACAGAAATCAATGATTGGTACATTAAAATAATGTATGTTACATTTTAAAAAAAGTTGAAAAGTCTCAAAAAATGCGTTCGTGACATTCTCAAAAAACATGTTTGTACAATATAAAGAAAAGTCAGCATAGTTCAGATTTTTAATCTTTTAATCAAATTTCGAACTTGTATTTAAATTTATATTAACACGTATTCAAAAAAATGTCCAAAACATGTTTTTGTAAAAATGTTCGACATGTATTTTAAAAATCTGAAACATTTATAAGACAATGTATTAAATATATACGAATAATATACAACATGTATCAAAAAAGTAGGCATCAAAACATGTATTCAAAAAATGTTAATCATGTATTTAAACGTGTGTAAAAAAATGTATCTAACATATATGAAAAAATGTATAATGCGTATGAAAAATATAGACATGTGTTGAAAAAAATAAAATAAGAGTTATAACCGAAGAAAACCAGAGGAAATCAATGAAAACCGAAGAAAGAAACTAACAAAGAAACCCGAGGAAACAAAACAAACAAAAAATAAAAAGGAAAACAGGAAGAAAACCGGAGAAAACCAAAAAAGGAGGAAAAGAAAAACCGAAAACACGAGAGAAGACCCACTAAAATCCAAAGGAAAACTAGGCTACAAACACCACGCTACAGTGTTGAGCCGGCCCGCTAGTGCCTGGCTGTAGGCGATTCCTAGGAATTGTTGTGGGCAAGAAATAGCCCTGGCGCAAAATTTAGCAGGTACTCCCTCCGTTCCTTTATATAAGGTGTATTTGGTTTTTCAAAAGTCAAACGAGGCCATGTTTGACCAAGTTTTTAGAAAAATATATCAATATCCACAATACAAAATTTATATCATTTGATCCATCATGAAAAGTAGTTTCATATTTTATCTATTTGGTATTGCAGATGTTTTTAGTTTATTCTATAATCTTGGTCAAACTTTCAAATGGTTGACTTGCACGGAAAACAATACACCTTATATTCTGGAACGGAGGGAGTAGGATTTTCCAAGAATATGAGGGAGAGGGGCGCCCCTATGTCTGCCTTCTAGCGAGACCAAGGGAACCCTCGCTGAAGGGGAGAGCGAGATGGGCCGGCCCAGGAGTGGGAGAGCCACAACCTTGTTTTTTCACTTTCTTGTTTTCCTTTTTTGCTTTATTTTTTTCCTTTTTATACTTTAAATATATGCATATATATTAAAAAAATGCTACGAATAATTTTGTAAAATGTTGACCAAGCATTTAAAAAATGTTAAATGTGTATAGGGAAAAAGTTTATCACGTATACAAAAAATTAATGTGTATGAAAAAATTTGATCCTGTATTTAAAAAAAAATATTCAAATATTTGGAAAAAAATTTGAACATGTATTTGAAAAATGTTAAATTGGTATAGAAAAAATGTGGACCATGTCTTAAAAAATGATGAAAAAATTTTATCATGTATATAAAAATGTTAATCAAGCATTTGAAAAAATGTTGAAAAAGTATTTGGAAAATGTTAATCAAGCATTTGAAAAATGTTAAATATGTATAGAAAAAATGTTGATCATGTATTAAAAAATGTTGAAAAAATTTGATCATGTATATAAAAATGTTAATCAAGCATTTAAAAAACATGTGGAAAAATTATTTGAAAAATGTTAATCAAGTATTTGGAAAATGTTAAATGTGTGTACAAAAAATGTTGACGATGTATTAAAAAATGTTAATCATTTATTTAAAAAATGTTAATCAAGCATTTAAAAATGTTAAAAATGTATAACAAAATTGACCATGTATTTAAAAAATCTTGTATTTGAAAAATGTTAATCAAGGATTTGAAAAATGTAAAACATGTATTATAAATATGTATTAGATATATTAAAAAATGAAAACAATAAAAATAGAGGGGAAACAAAAAGAAAAACAGATGAAAAACAAGAAAGAAACAAGACAGAACCGAAGAAACATGAAGAAAAAAGGAAGGAAAATAAAAAAGGCATTGAAATCCGAGAAAGAAACAAAGAAAACCGAAGCAAAATAGAAAAAAAAAACTAATGAGAACCGTGAAAAGAAATAAAGAAAACCAATGAAAAAGAAAGAAGAAAGAAACAAAAGAAAAAACCAGTCAAAATGGAGAAAGGAACAAAGAAAAACCGTAAAAATCCTGGGTATTTCCCTTTTTCTTAAGTAGGTCGCGCCCTACAAGTTTCTACGAACCAGACTCTAGTTCACTGGCTAGTAGCGTTGCCTTTCATCCCGAAGGCCCGGGATCAAATCCTGGGTGTTTCCCTTTTTCTTCTCCGTTTCTTTTAAAGACGCGCTATTGGGCTGTCCCGGAACTGTTGATGCTGAACGCGAGACATCCTACCATCTCGCTTAATGCGAGATTTCCAAATTATTACACATATCAATTAACGGAGCGTTTGGATTCTTGGAGTTATCGTGTCATTAGCCTAGGATTTACCCTTTTAACCTAGAGTCGCCGAAGAGGGGGAGTGGGGCGAGCTTAAGGAGCCGCTATGCAGAAGACAACGCCCATTAATACGCAGCCGCCCTCGCCGTCGCCGCCCAACAGGAGGCCGCCATCGTGGACAACAAGGCCCTCATCGTTGCGGCCACGCAGCAGGCCCTCCGCATACTAGGGTTCGACAACGGCCCCGGTCAGCAAGGGCTTGTCGCTGCCGCCATGGCCGCGGCCAACACGGGCTCGTGGCAGTCCGTCCGCCACCGGCAGAGTCGCCGCGCACGTCCACCACGCCGCAGAAGCCTGGCTTCCATCCCCAACCGCAAGCCTCCCGCTTCTCCACCTCTCCCGCAGACTGCTCGCTGGAGGTGAGTGTGGTCGCGCCGGCCACGCCCGCCCCCGTGGCCATCGACCTCAACGCCACACCTGTGGCCGGCGGGTCGTCCACCGGGGGCCAAAGGAAACGGCGGCGTGAGATCCCTGCGGGCAACCGTCCCGACGCCCGCAACCTGTTCGACTCAATGCCAGCGCCGACGACTGATGACATGGCCAATCATTTCATCATGGAGAACATCATTTTCGAGGGCGGCGCGGGTGGCGCGGCCTTCGATCCCGACGAGACCCAAAGCCAAGACGGCCGCGGCACCTTCACGGCAGACCAGGAGGGCATGGCCGACACCTTCACGCAAGGCCATGATGGCATGGATGGCACCTTCACGCAAGGCCAAGATGGCATGGGTGTCATGTTCCCGCAAGGCCAAGAGGGCATGGACGGCACGTTCCCGTAAGGCCACAAGTTCCCAGACGACTACGGCCAAGAAGAAGAAGAGGAAGTGAACATCGAGGGTGAGCCTTCGTTTGCCGACGAGCTCACACAACAAGCCAATGCGCAATGGAAGAAGCGCCAAAACATTCGGAATAAGGCATACACAAAGGATGAGGACAAACTCAATTATGAATATTGGAGAGATATTGGACAAGATCCCAAGATCGGCGGCGAGCAAAACGGATCAACCTTTTGGTTGAGAGTTCACCGCCAATTTCATGAACGCAAGAAGTTCCCGCTGGCATGAACTCTGGCCGCTGCCTTTTTTAATGTCAATTTTCTTTGTAAGCGGACGAAAAATGTGTCGGCGGGTTGGGCGCACCGTTTAGAGACAAGCGGACAACGAGCGCCCAGCCACGTGTTTGTCTACGTCGGCGCATTGGAGTTGCTCTAAGTAGTTGCGCGCTTGTCACCAACGAGGACTACGGCGTCATCGATGATGATTCGGAAAATCACCAACGACGACAACATACGTTCCAAGTGCTCTTGGCTGCGAACCAACCTGTGGTTGGATGGTTAGAGGGACAGTGGTATCCCTAGCCCACCAGGGTTCAAGTCCTGGTGCTCGCATTATTCCTGGATTTATTTCAGGATTTCCGGCGATGCGCTTTCAGTGGGAGGAGACGTTCCCGTCGACGACGAGGTGCCTACGGTGACTTCATAAATCTCAAGATGATATGCCGGCTCAGTCTCTCGAAGGTGCTCATAGGGGTAGGGTGTGTGTGTGCGTTCATAGGGGTGAGTGTATGCGCGTATGTATGAGCGCTTGCGTCTGTACTGTGTTCAAAAAAAAAAGTGCTCTTGGCTTACACCGACTGCGACAAATGTGTGTATGTTTGCACGTACTCCTCTGCCACGGACACTTGGAGCGTGCCTGTCAAGTGCCGCCGGGTTTCACGCCTCACCAGGTGTGGACCCTTCTCCGGCACCGTCGCCCACGGCATCGTGAACTGGATGTACCTGGACGCGACAAACTTCTACACTCTCAATGCAAGCATCACCACGGCACATGTCTCTCTGACCAAGACCCCGATCAAAGTCCACACCGGTTCACAATGGCGGCGAGTGCCGTTTCCATGCATCGCCGGAGATGGAAATCTTTCATTCGTGAGTGTGCGAGATGATGGTGTGCTAGAGGTTTGGACCAAGCAAAGACAATATGACGACGATCATGGGCACAAGGCTAGTGAGTAGTGAAGAAGGGTGGTTGCGCTCTGACTTGATAAATCTTGGAAGCGATAAGGAAATAAGCCTCGTCTTGTTCGCAGAGACGAGAGGCGCCATGCTTGTCGAGCTGCACAGTACATGTCAAAGACAAGAGAACAAATGCCAGAGCCATCCATAATCTTCCCCATCTCTGCAGTACTAGTTGGTACAACATTGGGCTAGCAAGGTGTGCAAACATAACACACCTGTGTTGTGCGAGGTGGATTGGGTATTTGACCGTCACATGTGATTCACTTCCGGTCAGCTGGGAGGCGAGGCGGGGACAGATTAATTCAATAATTTCTAGAGAACATGTACTCCCTCCGCCCCGAATTACTTGTCGCTTGGATGTATCTAGCACTAAGATACATCCATTTAAACGACAAGTAATACGGGACAGAGGGAGTATTACATAATGTACATGTAGGTTTAATGATACATATGTATACATGGCTGGCTCTATTTGGTTCAGTACAATTGGATTCGTTTATAGAAGGAAGAGAGAAAACATATGTATATGGAGGAGCCGTTTTCAGAGGTAACGTGTCTCTGCACCTCCAATAGCCAACACGCTCTGCTTGGTGTTCTCAAGATCCAACACGACCACCTCAAAGTGGTTAAGACAAGTGCAGTTCAAAATTCGCCGGTTTCTCTATTCTCCATCGCATTTGCTTCTTCGGCATTGTCGAGTGAACTTGACGTGTACTTTCTGGTTTGCCAGGTACAAGCACTCGGCCAGGGGTGATGTCTTCTCCAAGTATTACACTCGGCAAACAAATTTAGTAAAAAAATTAAAAAAGTATTCTACTTCACGTGAGTCGTCGTCCCTAGCACCGTCCTCGGCACGCCCTGGACCTCCCGGACCTCCCTCGGTGGTGGATTTGGTGCCCCACCAACCAAGCCCTGGAATGGAGGGGCTCGTGGAGAAGGATTCCCCGGAGGAGCGCCACAAGGGCTCATGTGAGCGAGGGGATGGAGAGCAGCAATAGCACACCCGCAAAAAAAAAAAAAAAAGAGAGTTGCCGAGGCGAATCTGATGGAGGCAGACTCTCCATGAAGCATCAAGAGCCGTTGTAGCCCCTGCTAGGCGTCGGACCCGATGGAGGCGAAGGTGGACTCGTGGTCGTCATCGTAGTAGGGAGTGGAAGGAGTGGACCCGGTATGCGCGTCGATGCGGATCCCTCCGCCTTTGTGGCCTGCTCGTCGGTGAGGCTGTCATGGCTGGGAGTGGCCGCCGTGGCTTGCGTGCGTGTGTGGCGAAGAAGGTAGAGAGAGGTGTGTGCCGCTACCTCTCAATCAACACACATATTTTCTATCATCCAATCAGAAAAAAGCATGACTTTACCAAGTGTCACACTCAGCAAGCTCCTTTTACATGTTTGTGTCTTCTTTTTCCTCTTTTCTTTCATTCTATATTTGATTTCTTTGCTATTATTTTTCTTGTATAAGGTCTAAACATGGACTCATTAACACAAACATGGACTCAATAGTCACTCTTGAACAATGCAACCAGGAACTCCATATTCCCCTTTTCTGAAGTATTCCCATATATATGTTGTTCTTCATAAAAAGAAGAGCCGTCTCAAAGAAACCTAAAACAGAGTTCCTCCCCCTACGGTCAAATCCTGGCTCCACCCCTTATAAAACGGAGTCGCAGACACACTGATGGACGCACAATCATATTACCAGCATCATGGATTCATTCTTGATGCATCGGCTGTTCAAAAGATACGCTGCAGCACGAAGTCACAGAGAAAGAATATAGCGCCAGTTAACATTACTCAATAAATCTCAAATCAATCAGCTACTACAAACAGAAGATCAATCATCGTAGCAGCAAGCAGAGGTTCTCTCCTGCTCTCAATGCCACAGCCCACAGCGCATGCTCTGCCACTCTCCCTACTGACTGTACATGTTACTAACAATACCAGAGGCCAGCCGCGCCGCGTCGCCAGCACACTCGTGGCCAAGTCGGCCCACAAAGCTGCTAGCTTAGCTCGTTATGTAGCAGTATCGCATCAACATCAGGCCACGACGGCCGTTGACAGACAAGACAGAGTTCACCCGTAGCTCAGCCTGTTACTGTTATCCGAGGAGGACTTGGACTGCGTCTGCCGTCTCGCCACCCCGATCTCACACGCGTTCACCCTCGACGCAAACCTAAGGGAGCAGAGCGTCTCCCCGGCCGAGGACGCCTCCGGCGAGACGTTGACGAACATGAGCGTCTTCGAGTCCCCGCCAAGGCAAGGCTGCAATGCAATGTGCATCCAGTTGATGTAAGAGTTTGTTTGGGATGACAGTGCAGGTCGCTTGTACATATGGTGGTGGTTACTTATGCAGCAGAGGGCACTCACCTGCAAGAGGTACGTGAGCTTCGAGTTCCTGAAGGGCACATGGTCATCGTTTTTTGCAATCGCAAAGATAACGTCGCTGAGAGCTGACAGGCTCTTGTTGATGGCCTGAAACATCAACAAACGCGACAGTTAATTCCATATGGCATTATCACCAAATCCCAACAACATAGTTAAGGTATCATGCTGAACTACTCACCTGAGTTTCCTTCAAGCGATCACCTGTTGCGCCACTTTTAGTAAGCCGCTCACTCCCGGCCAAATCAATCAAGTTCAGCACACCTTGCACTTGTTGGCCTGTGCTCTGCAACCAGATCAAAAGCACCATATTACTCTCAGTTTTCAATATCCGTGTTCACTTAGTAAGCAAAACCTTTGCAAGAAAATAGCATACTCCTAGAAGAATGTCAGTAGCTGTTGGCATAATGATTTTGTAAAGCTTCAGACAGTGTTTGTAAAACTCAAAGCTGAGAGAAGTGACCTACCTCATTTGATCCAAATATCTTTAGTGTGAAGACAAAATGGCTCCGGGAAGATTGCTCATTCATTTGGGTCTTACCTACAGACCTGTTTAAATGTGGTGCATCAAATCAGATTCAGAAGATAATTATTGAGCACAAGTTTTTTGTTCGGCAACCAACTATATACCTGCTATGAGATGCTTTCTCTAGAAGAGACGTCACATCAGCAGTGCTGAACACATTAGTAGTTGTAAGATCGGAGACTGTTGTGTTTCCCTGGGAATCATGCTTTATTGTGTATTGTTTACCGCCAGGCATCTCACTACTGGAGCGGCCTGGTGCTAACAAGTCACGAATTGTCTCATTGTATATTTCCAACATTGATGCCTGTGTGTAAATGTCTTAGTAGCAACATGGATAATATATCATTGCAGGAGCTAGATTGCAATGTAATGCACGGACTAACCTGCATACAATACTTCCATCCTTGAGATTCTAGAGACTGACTGGTCTTGAAAATTTGCTCCAAAGATCGAGGTATGATACCTTTCTGATCACAGCCTGGCTTACCCATCATTGTATAAGTTTTACCTGACCCTGTTTGACCATATGCAAATATGCATACCTGTACCATGCAAAAGTAAATTAAGCATAACAGCTATCATATTAACTGAAATGAAATAAATATTGCAGAGGCATGCAAATAAAATAGGTCTTGAAATCTATAAATAAGCTTGAGCCTCAAGGATGACAGTGACACAGAAGTGATTAGAATGTGCGTGATTAGTTAACTATTTTTTCACATACCACAAAAGCACAAGAATAAACATTTGTAAAAGAATGTGCATATCAAATTGCAGTTTCTATGTGTGGTGGTGGTGGAAAAAACACAGATACCATTGGAATATGACAGATACTAAAAAAAACTGTTCTAACAGACGCTGCTACGGCCTAGTTACTACAAGAAAATGAATGACACTTCCAAGTTGCAACCAGGCAATAGCGACAGCACTTAATTTTGTATTGGAAGATTATTACCTTGTATCCGTCAAGCGCGCTTTGGACTAGCTGTGACATTTCCACAAACACATCATCTTGCAAAGCGCTGTGATCGAAAACCTTGTCATATGAAAAAGAACATTTCTGACCTACAAATGCAAAACCAAAGGCATAATCTCTCGTTAGATTTGACACAAGAAACTATCAAAGTATAATCAGCATAAAGTGTGAGTAGCATAATTCACCTTGATTTATTAAATCAATACCACGCCCAGCATTTTCCACGGATGATGGATAAGAAATAATGGCTTCTTCCTGACCATTAGAATCGGCGTCCGACAGAAAGGGTCGAACCCTACAAAATACTCTGATATTGCCTTTTAGTTCCTGAAAAAAAAGAACATAATCAATACCAAGAGAGAAACCTGCATAATATAGCAATACTTTTGTTTATAATTTGTTTTACAACAGATTATGTCCATCCCCTGCCACTGTTTTGTAAGTATTACCAAGATGGTATTGTGCAGCTTCTTTCGTAGCTTGTCAGCTTCAATGATTCGAAACTCTGCATATGCCAAACGCTCTTCCAGATCTTTGATTGTCTCTTTCTGTGTTTCATATCCTGTCATCGCCTCAATTGCAGTCACATCAGCATGCTGCATAAGCAAATAATTATATCAATCTTCAAAGGATGTTATATATTTGCGAAAAATCATGAGCTACAAATATGTTTTTCTAACCTTCAGCTTCTCAGTTGCAACTGCAAACTGCTTCTGCAATGTTTCAATTTGCTCTTGCTGTGAACTGCATGTTTCCTGAGGACAAGCATAATGGTAAGCCTTTTGCAAAAAAAGAAGCATAATGTCTAGCCAACTAGTCACATTTAACCAAATGAACTGAAAGCACAAACCTCAAAGGCTGCCGCCTTTATTCTCAAAAGTTCAGAGTCTTTCGAAGACTTTCTAGCCTGTTCGCTGTAAGTGGCCAGTTCAGCGGTCAAGGTATTCAGTTGAGCAACAGACTGATCACGGTCTTCTCTAACTTGTTGTAAATCAGCTCTGAGGCATTCTACTTCTTTTCTAAGTTCTTCTTTCACTCTAATTGCTTCTTTCTGGGAGGACTGAAAGAGTATAAAATAGATTGTGCAAAGTATAAGTGAAAGAAAGAGTTCACTGAAAATACTAAGCCTGGAAACTGAAAACTACAATTTTACATGCCACAAACAAAACTCACCATGGAAGAATCCAACTGGTTCTTCATTGAGTTGTTAAGATCTTTCAGATTAGTCATGGCTTCCATCATTGCACTCTTCTCCCTTTGCAGCTTCGAAATGATTTCTCCGTTCTTGGATGTATCAGCTTGAAGATTACTGTTGTATTGCTGCAAGCTGGAGTTGTATTCCTGAAGTCTTTTGTTTGTATCTTGAACCATTTTTAGCTAGTTCACAAACTTTGCAGTCAGCAAAAGGATTTTCGATACAAACTCATGTAAAGACATCATGATTTGAACCTCTACCTGCTCACTAAACCGCTTTGCCTCATGAGTGACCCTTTCAAGATCGACCGTCAGTACATCCCGTGAAGCCTCGGCTGATTCCCTTTCTTCTCTTTCCTTCTCATAGGACTCCACAGCAAGCTGCCAGTTTGGAAATTGTGAAATTAAAGTTGTGCTTCAAAGTCTGTCTGTATCACATCAGACATATAATACTGTTGTGGGAGTTCTCACCAGCCTGTTGGCCTTCTCCTTGTTCAAGCTCTCCTCCAGTGAGTCACACCGTGTAGTCATTTCCAAGTTTGCAGCTTTCAATTCTTCAAGCGCACCACTGAGCTGAGCCTCTGCAGAGGCAATCCAACAAAAATCAAATTCTGAGAATATGGACTGTCTACAGTTTTTGCATTTTTATGAACTACACTGAAAAGTAAGAAGGCACTAAAAATGGCTCAATGTTACTCTCTGATGAATGACCAGACAGACACAAAAGATGAAGCAGGAGCATTATAATGCAGTAGTGAACGCGGTCACAGGTTCGACACCACCAGATGATAAATTGATGAGGAAAGAGTACACGAGTGGTATAATAAATGAGTCACTTGTACCCTCGACAAGATCAAACAGTCACGGAAGGAGTTATGAGCATCAGAGATTAGAATTCCTTACCAAACTCTGCATGACGAGCATTCTCTGAATCTATCTGCCCCCGAAGCTTCTCCTGCTCGGCCAAGTATCCGTCTTCCAGCTCCACCAGCCACCGGATGCAGGCCCTCAGCCTCTTGATGTACTCGCTCATCTGCTCCGTCCTCCCCTGCACAAATCCAACCAGTTCAGGAAACCCCGCTCGAACGAATCTGCAACGAAATCGACCCCGGGCCAAGAAACAAGAGGGAAGCCCGCACGCACGCACCTTGTAGTCGTTCTTGGATTTGCCCTTCATCTTCTCGTTGAGCAGGCGCTCCACATCCTCCCTCCCGCTGAACTCGACGAGGGGCGCCTCGGACCCGGCCTCTGACGGCGCCGGCTCGGCGTTGGCACCGCCGCCGTTGTTGATTGCCGACAGCACGTTGCGGCGCGGCGGCGCGTTGTACCCCATCCCCCTGCGCACGTTCCCCAGGTTCTCCTTCTTCTGCGAGGCCACCATTACCACCAAGAAGTCAGGAACAAATCGAAGAAATTCACGGGAGAAAGGAAAGGGGAAAGAAAGAAAGAGGGGTCACCTGGTATGGGCTGCGCGGCGTGAGGGAGGACGCCATGGGCGGGCGGGCGGGGATTATTACTAGCTGGATTAGGGGTTAATACTACTAGTGGAGAGTGAGCGGTCTCTCCTCTCCTCTCTTCCCCAGCAGTGATGGACTGGTGGAGGTGGAGGCGGTGGGTGGGGGAAAGGGAGCTTTCTCGGGATGGAGGGGCAGGGTGGAGTGGACTCGAAGGCAGCGGAATCTCTTCCCCTCTCGATCTCCCGTGGCTTAGAAGCGCCTACCGACAGAGCACGCCGCGCCTCCGGGTCGGGAAGAAATCGCCTGCCGAGCTCGCGAGCCCCCGGAGGTATTTCGAAAATTTCTCCCGGATCTGAGCGAGAAGCCCTAGAAGACCGGAGGGGAAGGGGAAGGAGGGCGGAGCCTTTCAAAAACAAGAGAAGGGACGGCAGGAGGGGCGGCGGCGGTGCTATTTCGAATTGTTTCGAACGTTTTGGATGGGCACGGGGCCACGGGGATCTCGGGGGTACCGTTGCAGGCCCGCCGGGTCCACGCTATTTACGGGGGTGCCACTGGCCGGTGCTGGTGGTGCGCCGGCGCGCGGCGGCCTCGCGTCATCGCGCGTGGGATTTGGGCAAGTGGCGCGGCGTGGTTCGCTTGGCCTGGGTTTTTTTTTTTAGGGGTCTTTGGCCTTGGTAGGGGCAGTTTGGGCATGGAATTGCTGCGGGGGAACGGTCAGTTTCCGTGTCGTGGGCTTCGGGATGGGCCTACTGGCTTTGCGGGTGGGCCGAGACAAACGCGCCGCGCGGGGCGCTTTGTGGCCTGGGAGTTGGTTGGTTTCCTCCGGGTCGCTAGAGAGAGAGAGAAGAGGTCAGCAGCACGGAGGTGCCACGTCGCTGCTCGGCTTCAGTCGCTTCACTGCACAACGACGACGACGATGCGACGCTTAATTTCTTTTCTTTTTTGATTTTGATTGATTGATTGAGGGATGCGATGCTTAATTTGGTTAGCCGTGCCTAATCCGGTTCGCTAATTAATCCTCTCCCGTCTTGTCGCTTTGCCCGATTAGCTCCTCGTGACCTTATTTTGGTCCAGATGTGTTAGGAAAATGGTGTTTGATTTGCCGATCGTATCTTCTGCTTTATTAGTTGGTGTTCCTTTTTCTTTTCTTTTTTGGTTCGGTGGTGGTTCTTGTATTCTGTACAAATGATGGCCTCTGCCGACGATAATATTCTTCCGGCCGGTTTCGAGCGCTTTTTGGGCTGCCCTGAAGCTTTTCTTCCGTTTCGGAAAAAAAAATACTATCAATCTTGTACTATTATATTTCTTGTACTTTACGTATTAGGGGGCCGGGAAGGGATGGTGTATATAGATATGGTCCATGACGCAATTCCACGATGATTGCCGAGTTAGTGTGCTCGACTTTGCAATGATTAGGTTAGGGCCCCGTTAATTACCCAGGTTGTTTTTTTCTGTGTGTCTCTTTCAGCTGTCCCTGCTGGAAGCTGCTGCTGCAGCATCGCTATATATACTGCACTGTCAAGTAAGCACAACTGCATCGTTAATCTGCGCACAATTCAAGAACCGATGAAAAGGACGGACGAGTATGCACCACCTCGTCACCAGAAACCACGAAAAAGGGGAGGAGAGAATATATGGCATGGTTTCGGTTTCAGCAAGAAAGGGGCGTGGAAACCATCGTCGCTCTCAGACATTGGGTGTGGGGTTTTTTTTTTTTTTTTTGCGGGTCGAAAGAACGAACTAAGACAAGCCAATCGCCGGTGGCTCTCGTTTATAGGCACTCATAGCATCTCTAGCAGACCCCTTATATCGCGAACCCTTAAATTCGTTATAAGGACCGAGAAAAACGTGTTTTAAGGTCCGATTTTAGCTATGGCCGCACAGATCCCGTATCATCAACCCGTAAAAAAGAATATTCTTTGAATATACCGAACAGGCTCACTTTTTTTTCCTAGCCGTCCTCTTCCTCACGCCAATTTGAAATCGGCACATACCGTAGGTCAGGGCGGCCGCCGGCGGACGAGCGAACGAGGAAGACGCGGGGCGGCCGCCGGCGGACGGGCGGATGAGGAAGACGCGGGGCGGAGGTCAGGGCGGCCAGGGCTGCGCGGGCGGCGGCCGGACTCCTCCGTTCGCCGTAGCGAGCTAGCTAGACGCGCATTGATTCAGCTAGAGCTAGCTAGCTCTCCGTTCGAATCGATTCAGCTAGCTAGCTCCTCCGTCGGGAGAGCCGCGGGCGGGGCGGACGGCCGGCGGGCATGGCGGCTGGGGCGGACGGCCGGCGGCCGCGGACGGGAGTGAGCCATGAAGGTTCCGATGGCAGTTGGACTCCCGCCAACGGTCTTTCGCGTATACAGGGCACCCTCGGGTTGCCTCCGAAATCCTTATTTTCACGGATTTAGTGAGGATATTTTCCATGCCCCTTAAAAAAAATTACAGGTCGGAGTCGTTTACGGGTTCTATTCGGATCGTTTTTCCGCCTAAAACTATTAACCGGCTGTTATTTTACAGTTTCGTGCGTTTTAATGGGTCTGCTAAAGATGCTCTCAATTGTTGCAAGTCTCGTTCATAGGCACTCAATCATTGCAACGGCGACCCACGCATGCGTGGAGTACCGTAGCATCTCCAGCCGGACCCTTAAACCCCTTCTATACGATCCAGACGAATGGTCTGGTCACGAAAATGCGACCCAACGGGATCCATCAAATCGGCCTTATACGTTAGAGTTGTCCGTCATCTCTCAAACCATCCCATATTAGGGAGTGAATATGGAGAGGCCCGGGCGCACCGGGATGCGCCTGCCACGTTGGACCTGATAGATCGGACCCACACCAAAACCCTCCAAATTGACCTACTCCATCAAATCGACCGCCCTCCTCCTGCGACCATCCTTCAGTTCCCGCGTCCAAGCCGTGGCCATCGTACACCCTTGTTGCACGTCCATGCCACCGCCCACGTCTGAGCCGTAGTGGATATCGTCGCCAAGTACCCCATCCCGCACCGACGATATGGATGATGCCTCGTCGTCATCTGTGGGGGTCCCGTCCCTGGGGGTCAGTTGCAAGGTGAAGAACGTTGCCCGATGGAGCGACGAAGGACGCAACGTGAGTACATGACTGGGAAGCTGCTAACAAGGAGGTGGTTGACGTCAACATGGACACGTCCTCCTCGGTCGCGAATGACTCCGCGTCGGCCCCGCCGCCAAGAAGGAAGGTGTCATCCGCCAGGGGACACTACCGAGTACTTTCGGCCCGACGATTGGCCGGGGACTCCGAATGGTTGGACGCAACAGGAAGCGCCGGAGATGTGTACGACTCGCGCAACTCTAATGGACGCAAACTGCTCTGGGAGCCACCGGCTCCGGGTTTGCCTAGGTCCTCTTCGGCAAAATGGCTGAGCAGGACACATTACAATTCATGCCCTCTTTTTGTTGATTCGTCGTTTGTTCAATTTAGGGATCATATGCCATTGATTCAATTTAAGGATGCATATGCCATTGATCCTTTTGTCGCGTAGATCATTAGTGATCATGATCATTATAGAAGGCTATCATGACGGACATGATCAATGACAGACAAAAGCCTATGCACTATGACTATGGGGATGTCGACTCTCCTACATATAAGATTGGGCAAACATCGATCACTCATAAACCAAAAAAGAAGAAGATATCCAAGGCAAGAGGTCCGTCATTCTTAAGCATGGAAGATGTATTGTTGTGACAAGCTTGGTTGGCCACAAGCATTGACCCTGTATATGGAACCTACCAAAAGGGCAACAAGTATTGGCAAAAGATCCACAATCATTACCATTTACACAAGGAATATGTGGAGCTGAACCCTATCCATATCACCCACAATGGGGCCTCTCTACAACATAGATGGTTCATCATCCAAGAGAATGTGAACAAGTTTTGCGACTACTATTCTTCCGTGATTGGCCGGAACCAAAGTGGTGTTGGAATCAACAAGAGTCATGTAAGTTGACTTGCTCCATTCGTCATCATTTGCATTGCTACCTTTGTTTGTTACATTATTAATTATGATTCTTGTTTGCTAGATGGGGTTGCTGGCCACTTTGTACGAACAAACCGAGGGGAAGACTTTCACTGTGTGCTAATGTTAGTTGAAATTGAATGAAAACCCATAATGGCAACAAGTGATCGATGACCTCAACAACGGCAACAAGAAGTTGAAGAGAAACAATGGCTCAAGCTTCCAACAATCTATTGGATTGGATGACGAAGATGCGGAAGGTGGAGGGGAGGGGGGGGGGACAAGCCACCGTGCCAAAGATGAATCGCCAACTGATGAAAACCAAGTGGAAGAAAGGAAGGGCCGCGCATGATGTCACGGTGAGCATAATGTTCGCGACGTGGATAGGCATTTTTTTCAACAAAGGAGGCGAAGAAGGATGAGAGATACAATCTCTTTTTGGATGCGAAAAAAGAGAGGATGGATTGGGAGCGGGAGAGGGTGAACAACAAGTTGCAACTTCGGAAGGAGAGGATTGACTTGAAAAAGGATGAGGCATATGCCAAATGGGAGCTTGAGAAGGCAAATGCTTTTGAATCAATTGAGCTCGAGAAAGAGAGGTTGCAGCTAGCTTGGGACACGGAGGATTTGATGATTATGTTGGCCGACGCTTCCATCTTGGATCCAAAAGGCAAGAAGTGGCTTGAGACAAAGAAGAAGGAGATCAACGCGCGCAATGCGAGCACCGTCTTTCGTGTATCGCCTATCTATGGATTTTTGTATTTTCTTTTGGGCATGTGTTAAATTATGTTGTTTTCTTGCTTTGTTGCATTGTTGAATTAGCGATGAATTTGTGCTATATTATGGATATGCATGGATTTGAAGAGTTGAATATGAGCTGTGTGGTTGTCTGGGCGAACAAATGAGGATCCATCCATAATAATTATGGACACGCCCGCGGACGTTGGGGGGGGGGGGGATTTCCCCAGTCCAGTTGTAGATGCTCTAAGCCACGTGTCGCCGCGCTGCATGGTGACCATCGTGTGCGGGGCGCACTGGGTATTATGAATATATTGAAGGTTTCTCATGTAAACAAATACAGTAGCCTTTTAGAGATGTTTTTTCATTAACATCACACGACATGTCATTTTCTTTGCATAACTTTGCTTGCAGATATAACATGTATTTAGTGAAAAAAATGGCATTTTATTTTTAAATAATAGCTAGTTTTTACGGTTTAATCGTGCAAAAATCTTCTCTGAATTCAATGGCCCGTTTGTGAGCTCTCCAGCGCTGAACTCCCCAGACTCCCTGACTGAGCGGCCAATTCCACGTAGCCCAAATACCAAATCTAAGGCGATGCAAGTCCAAAATGTTAAAGTTGCAAAAGTAGGGATTTGTGGATTTTCTATTCACATATTTAGATATATTTACTCATCATGCCACAAATAAATGAAAAGATGTTTCAGAATTGACCAATTCTCCACTCCCCTTCTCATGCTCTCTTAGGGATGCAAACCGAGTCCGTTTAAGCCCACTTATCAGTCTAACAGTTCAATAAAAATATTCAGGAAAAATGAACTATCAAGCTAACTAAACAGGACTTGGGGGCGCTGTTTATTTGCCATTTGCATCCCTCTCCTCTCTCCCTTTTATTCTTCCTCCACTGCACCTCCAGGAGATTGGTCATTTGCACCTCTTTACTCAGGATTGGATTATTTGCCCTGTTTTTTCCTTTTTGGTCATTTTAATCACTAAACTAGTTTTTGTATTTTATCCCTATTTTTTGCCATGTGAAAAGACTGTATTTTGCCCCTATGGCAAATTTGCAATTACCATGACTTTGATCGTTTTTTAGCGTTACTATGACTTCTCTCGTGGGCTTGTGGATGGGCCTACAGTCGTGGGTGGGCCGAGACAAACATGCTGCTCTCAGTGTCTTGTTCCCTTCGGTTCCGTGTGGCGTAGTTCGGCTGCCATCTTGGCGCTGAGAGATGGGGGGACCTCGCATCTTCAGGAGTGCTACGTTCTTCGTCATCGTCTAGTGATCATCATTTTTTGTGAGAATAAATTTACTCTTGTTCTTTTGGTGGTGCCATGAGGTTAGAGAGTTTTCAGTCCTCGCATATCTGATTATTCAGATCTGATGAGTTTAGGTTGGTGTGTCAAACCTACTTTTTTTTGGTTTGATTCTTTGTGAAGTTGAAGTGTTTCATCGACATCATGGTGAAGATATTGTGATTCGACATCCTACACTTATAGGGGATCATCCCCGGCCCAAGTACGTTCATCGAGCAAGGTCTCTCATCTTTTTGGATGGGCGACTCAAGGTGCTTTCAAGAACCATTATTGGTAATGTTCATGTAGATGAAAGAAATGACAACAACGTTGCTCCAGTCCAATTGCAGCCTTTTTACCGAAGTCTTTGGAGTATTTCTTCTAACAGAGATTGACACTGCCAAGAAGGTGCTTTCAATTGATTCATCGTAATTCCTAGTCATAGGAGTTACTTTGTATTTTCTTGGATCTTAGATCCGAATTAGTGTATCTGTAATTGTTATGAGTATGAATAAAATTACAAGTGTTTCTAAAAAAAGAAAAGGCTAGAGAAGAAGTTCCCCTCGGGAAAAAAAAAGCTAGAGAAGAAGTCAGCAGCAGGGAGCTGCCCCGTCGCTGGTTGGCTTCAGTCGCTTCACTGCACGACCACGACGCGACGCTTAATTGTCAGTATTAACAAACCTCTAATCAGATTCTGTCTTGTCGGCTTGCTTGGGTTACTGTTATGAGTTAGAAAAATGGTCGAGGCCGCCGGTGATGCATGCTTTCTATCTCTATCCTATCCGGGGACGGGGGACTGCCATGTGGTGGCTGTGGTCCTGTGGACTGTGGTGGTGCCGTGGTGGCCGTCTATCAGATTGTTTTCACTCCTTCTCCTTGGTTGTTGAGCTGCAGTGCGTGTGCGTTGCTGTTCCCTTTGAGAATGTTGGGTTCTTCTTCGCAAAGCTTTCTCCAAATGATGGACGGGTCTGCCCTGCCGACGATGATCATGCATGGACGAGTGCGCTGGTCACTGAACTGAGTTGTGCCTGTCCTGCATATGAAGCGCCTACTGTGCGTTGCCTTTCTCCTAGCACTTTACGTAGGATGGCATGGATGGTATTACATGGTCCAAGATGATTGCCGGATTGATTAACTAGTGTGCGCAGAAAAGAAAATCTGAATCTTTTGAGCTGTCCCTCGAAGCTGTTGATGTGAAGATGCCGCACCCAAATGCTCTGATGCACAGCACGGTGAAGTTGGTGTAAATCTGCGCATGGACAATTCATACTCCAACAAGGACCGACGAGCATGCACCACCTCGATCGTCACCCGAAAGCACGGAAAAATAAGAGGAGAATGGCATGGTTTCGGGTTCAGTCAGACTCGTACGACGCTGGGGTGCGTCCCAAGGAACGGAACGAACGAACTGACGGACGGCAACGGCGACGGCGACGGCGACGGTCGGTCGGTCGGTCGGGAGGCAATCAATCGTGGCGACGGCGACGGCGACGCGCGCATGCATGGAGTACCATATTTAAGGTCGCGTGTCGCCGCGCGCGGGGCTCACCGGCGACGGCGACGCCGCGCTCGGCACGAACCAAGACCAAACCGAACCCTGTCGCGCGGCCGTGGCCCCTGAACCTGAATGGAATCGAGTGACCCGGACGGAGGCAATTATGTGCGGGGGGCGAAGACGACCGCGTACCCGCTGCTGCTACTTCCGCGCGCGGCGAGCGTGCCGCACGGCGATGTACGGAGTCGCAGATGCGACCGGAAGGCTGTGACATGGCCGGCGGTGCGCGATTTGGGTTGGGGGACTGTCTCGGGCGGACGTTCCGCAGGGTGAGGCGTCGCCGCTTTTGTCGTCGGTCCGGGGGAGCCGCGGGGATGCTATTCGCCGCACACGTCTAGGTCAGTGAGCGTGCAGATATGGGCCGAATCCTTTCCGGTTTTCGAAGGTTCCAGAACGGTGGCCCTCCTATTTGGCGACCTGCGCGCCCAGTAGGGAGGTAACGCGCACCCCTCTGCTCTCCTGCATGGCATGGTTTCTGGTTTTTTTCCCCCTAAAAAAACCCCTCTGCTCCCCTGCACGGTGTGTTAAAATGTTTAAGTGTTCAATGTGTATTAGAAAAATGTTCACGATGTCCAAAATATTGTTCGCGAAATTGTAATAAATGTTAGCGAATTTGATAAATGTTCACAATTTTAAAAACAATCATGAATTCGAAAAACATTCTTTCAAAAAAAAAGTTCATGATTCCAAAAAATGTTCACGAATTAGAAAAGATGTTCAAAAAATGAAAATAAAAAACTAAAAATAAGTAAAATAAAAAGAACTTGAAAAAGCAAAATAAAAAACGTAAATGAAAAAAGAAAATTTAAAATAAAAAACAAGAAAGAAATTTCATAAGAAAAAACACAGAAAAAAAACGGTTCCGGGTGGAATATAAACCGGACTGGGCTAGCCCATACAGTAGACAGTGCAAGCGGGGGGTATGCGCTAGGGGCGCGTTTGGTAGGCTGCATACAGCCAAGCCATGCCCGGGCGGGATGAAAAAAACCGTTTGGTTGCGTGCAATGAGGCCTGGCTCGCATCGGCACGATACTTAAAGCACCCCAGAGCCAGGCTAGCTGGGAATGCTCAAATCGGCTGTTTCCAGCGAGCCTGGCTCGGGCGCAAAAGCTGATCCCGACGTAGGGCGCGGTGCAGGGGGGATTCGGGCGGAGATGATGAGAGACAGAAATTGGCGGAGGTGGGATGGCGCAAAATATACCCTCACCCCTCCCCCCCATTTACTCGCTCACCCCTGGCTGGAGGACACGCTCTCCCTCTGTTCTTGGCACTGGCGACGATAGATCCGCGGAAGCGACGGTGTTGGTGGCGACAACAACACTCTCCGGCAGCACCAGCTGCTTCTCCCCTTCTTCTTTGACTCCGCCCGGTCATCCTCGTGTCGGCCGCCATCTCCCCCCGACCCGAAGCTGGTAAGCAACATACAACCCCCCTCCTCTGTTAGGTCATTCGTTAGGACCATTTTGGGTCGATTGCGCCATTGCTGACCGCACCATGTATGTCGCTTAGGTTGTGGATAAACAGATGAAGCTTGTAGTTCAGGCAGCATCACTGATAGTTGTGGTTCGGGTCTGGATCTTGTTGGTCCATAAAAGAGATGTTCGTCGGAATGATAGGCCTCTCATCCGGTATGGTCCGATGTTAATCCGGAATCGGGAGAGGATAGTGAATCTAAGCTACATCTACAACTGCAACGACACATATGCTCTGTTGATGCTTCGAATGAAAAGAGCACCTTTCGTAGGGCTTGTGCAGACGTTTAGGAGCAGGGGGCTGCTACAGGATAGCATCCACACCACTGTGGAAGAGCAAGTTGCCATGTTCCTCCATGTTGTAGGTCATAACCAGAGGTTCAGGGTTATGCACAACATGTTTAGGAGAGCAATGGAGACCATTTCCAAGTACTTCAGGCATGTGTTGTATGTTGTTGGGGAACTCAGAGGAGAGATGATCATGTAACCAATAGCCCGGACTCCTAGCAAGATTCACACTAGCCCGAGATGGTATCCACACATTTAAGGTGAGCACTGACCATATGTAGTTCATGCCTTGATATGCTGTTATTGTTCTGCTATAGCCATAACACCATCTTGTAATGCCATTTCAGGATTGCATTGGGGCAATAGATGGTACTCATGTCATCGCAGAGTGCCGAGGTCACAATCTGCAGCATACAGAGGGAGGAATCACTACACAAGCTAGAATGTGCTTGCTGCTATTGACTTCGATTGAAGTTCACATATGTGCTGGCAGGCTGGAAAGGATCAACACATGATGCTAACATTCTAAGTGACAACATGTGTAGACCTGATGGCATCAACATCCCAGATGGCAAATTCTACCTAGAAGATGCTGGCTATGCATGTCGGCCAGGTATTCTTTCACCCTTTAGGAAAACCAGGTACCATCTGAACGAGTTCTCTGGTAGGAACTATCTTAGGACTCCTCAGGAACTGTTCAATCTCAGACACTCCAGCCTTAGAGTTATGGTTGAGAGGGCATTTGGAGCTTTTAAAAATAGGTTTAATATCCTAGATCAGAAGCCATTCCGCCATTTACCCTACACAGGTTAAGCTTGTTCTTGCATGTTGCATCCTTCATAACTGGATCCTATAATGGGGCTGTGATGTACTTGTGCCGGAGGAGGAAGATGTGACACCTGATGATGTGGTCAGCTCCGGCCATGGTGTGGAGGCGTTTGACAACGAAGTGTGGAAGAACAAAAGGTTGGAGTGGGCTCATGCTATGTGGGATAAAGAGGTCAGACAATGATCTGAAGAAGAAGAAGAGGCAGCAGCAGAAGAGAAGAAGCAGAAGCAGCAGCAGAAGAAGCAGCAGCAGCAGAAGAAGAAGAAGCGACAACGCCAGAAAAAGAAGAGGAACAGGATGGACTTCCACCTAGTTAGCATCGTTGAACTTTTCCCTATTCAGCCACATGGCTCCTAATAATTTGTACTGCTATTTGTTTCCTAGTTAGGACAAGACGATGTTCAGTGTGTGTGGTAAGGTCACCAATAGTGAGAAGTGATAATCACACCTTAAGCCGTTCGCAACCAAATAAACGTGTTGCTTATCTAACAACAACGACACAGGCAACCAAACATTGTCTACATCAGGAGCATGTTTTTAGACATGTGTTTTTAAATACATGTTTTGATATCTATTTTTTTCATAATCATTGTACATTTTGTAAATACTTGAAACATTATTTGCATGCACGTTTAATATATTCCTCAAATACATGATTACAATTTATTGAAATAGGTGTTTTGATGTCTATTCTTTAAATCACATCATAAATCCCCCCCCCCCCCCCCCTCAACAAAAAAGGAAACATTATTTTTATACACGTTTAGCATTTTACAAATAGATGATTATCAATTTTTTCCAAATACATGTTTTGATATCTATTCTTGTTCATACACATTTGTACGTTGTTTTATACATTTGAAACATGATTTTTATACACATTTAACATTTTTCAAACACATGATTAAAATCATTATTCAAATACTATTTCGATGTCTATTTTTTCATACACATTTGTACATTTTCTGTATACATCGCTCCGTTATTTTTATACACGTTTAACATTTTTAAAGTACAAGATTTTTTTCAAATACATGTTTTGATGTCCATTCTTTTTCATACAGACAGTACACTTTTGGTAAAGATCTGAAACATTATTTTTAGATACATTCAACATTTTTCAGTTACATGATTAACATTTTTTAAATGCATGTTTTGAACAATTTTTTGAATATACGGTAACATTTTCCAAACCATGTGTTATTACATTTTTTTAAGGGCAATACATTTTTTGTTTAAACTACGCCAAATATTTCTTTTACACTATTTAAACATTTTTAAATGTCACAATTTTTTTTGTGAAATGTGAAAATATTTCTTTAAAATGTGACGTACATTTATTAAATGGTAATAAGCATTGTTTAACAACAAGAACATATTTTTACATTTGTATAAACATTTTCTAAATATCATGATTTTTTTTTGAAAGTGAGAATATTTCTTTAAATTGTTACGTACATTTTTCTAATGGCACAAAACATTTTTTTTATCATGCAAACATTTATTTTTACATTGCATACATATTTTTTTTAAATCACTTTATTTGAAACGCGGGGACATTATTTCTAGAAGCTATCAACATTTTCTAAAATTGTGTTAATAAATTTTAAACTATGCTAATATTTCTTAATTTCATGATTTTTTAAAAACATTTAATAAAAATTATGTTTTTAAAAAATATTAATAATAAAAATAGTATAAAGGTTGAAAATGGGAAAAAACGTGGCGTCGGGGTCGCCAAACCAGGTCGCTACTGGGCTGGTCCATCACCGGCTCCTGTAGGCAGCCGAGGACGCAAGGCTGACTTCTGGCTCGCTTTCGTCCTAGGGCGGTTCCTATTCCGCGCATAGGTCGCTAGACCTAGGGCGCGTTTGGTTGACATCTCTGTTTTAGGGCATTTTGCATATTTGTCCCAGTTGGGCCTGTTTGAGTTAATGCAGGCGAAAAACTAACATATGCATGTAGTTTGGTTGTCTGCATTAGGCTCCCTGCTTCACGGAAGCAATTTCTATCACGAACTAAAGAAAACCATTACAAAACAACAAAAATGTTGGTTTCTGTTAGTAGTGTCACATGCGCACAATGCATCGCATTTATACCTAGTTATCTTATTTGGAAGGAGAATATAAGAAACTTGACATCTCTCAACTCACAAGCGCTAGTGGAAACTCGATTGCTTACTCGAATTGTAAAGTGTGTAATAAGATGTCCATACACTTATCTATCTTGTATTTTCAATCAATATATAAATATAGAAGGACAATGTCTTCCTCAACCAGTCGGATAAGTGAGGAAGAGGAAGAGTACTAGGCAGCAATGCCCATGAATAAGTGGGAAAGCCAACCAGCATAATCTGTATATTCATTGCTAACTTTTAGATTTTTTCATAGTCTACAATAATTATACAGTTTAGGCTATTTTTTAAAAAGTTGAGGTGTCAGTTGACCCCACAGCTTGTTCGTAGAATTGCCACTGCCACACATAAGGGAGATAGGTGAGGCGGAAGAGGCGGTGATAGACATGAAAAAATAGATGGCTCAAAAGAGACATGGATACCTATAGGGGAAATGAGTGAGAGAGAGAGCGCTACATATGATTTTGATTTTTGAAGCTTCATAAATAAATTTCTCTGTGTCAAATTCGTTATACAGAAAGACCATTTACGCCGTGTGCAAAAGTTCAAAGATGTGTTTCTGGAAAAAGAAAAACGAACGACTTATCGACTTAACCAAAATTCACGGGTTCAAATTTCTACTGGATGTAACAATATGTCAAAATTATTTTTGGTGTTTTATCGAACTTGACATTTTATTGCTGCAAATTAAGGAAAATAGAAATCTTGTGGCAAAATTGCGGGGCCAGAGTTTTTTTTTTTTTTTGAGTATGCGGGGCCAGAGCTGGATCCCCTTCGTCAGCTTACGACAGAGAGTTCCAAACCTACCGGAAATTTCTCCCTTTTGCCGCCGGCGACGCCGGCGCCGCGCCATGTTCCGCCTCCCAAGATTCACCCTTTCCGGCATCCTCCTCTCTTCTTACACCGCCTCTTCCATCTCCTGTCTCCACCGCTGCCTCCTCTTTTCCACCGCCACCGGCTCCCGCATCTCCACAAGTCCTAGCTTCGCCGTGGAGGAGTACCTCGTCGACACCTGCGGCCTCACCCGACCCCAGGCCCTCAAGGCATCCGCGAAGATCTCCCACGTCAAGTCCCCCACCAATCCCGACGCCGTGCTCGCCTTCCTCGCCGGCCTTGGCTTCTCCGGTGCCGATGTCTCCGCCCTCGTCGCCAAGGACCCCAAGTTCCTCTGTGCCAGCGTGGGGCGAACCCTGACGCCCATTTTCGAGGAGCTCACCGGCCTCGGTCTCTCCCGTTCCGAGGTCGTCCGCCTCGTCTCGCTCACCGCCGGCAGCGGCCATTTCCGTCGTAGATTTGTCGTCTCCAGGCTGCACTACTACCTGTCCCTCTTCGGCTCCTCCGAGAACCTCTTCCGCGCTCTCAAGGGCCGCTCTTGCTTTCTCGCCTCCGACCTCGAGAAGCGGGTGAAGCCCAATGTCACGCTCCTACAGGAGTGCGGACTAGGTGCTTGCGATATTGCCAAGCTGTTAACGGTTGTGCCGATGATGCTCACCGCCAACCCAGAGCGCTTCCAGGGTATAGGTGTGCCCCGTGGCTCTGGGATATTCAGAGCAGCGCTGCATGCTGTTGCATTCCAAAGCGAGGAGAAGGTTGCCGCTAAAGTGGAGTACTTGAGGAACACGTTCAGTTGGTCACATGCCGAGGTGGGCATTGCTGTGTCTAAATTCCCCAATATCCTGAGGAATTCAAAGGACAGGCTGCAGCGCATGTCCGAGTTCTTCATCTCCGAGGTGGGGCTGGAACCGGCCTATATTGCTCAGCAGCCAGTAATGTTCGGTTACAGTCTAGAGGGACGGCTCAGGCACCGGTACTACGTTATAAAGTTTCTCAAAGAAAATGGATTGCTCAAGCGCGTCCCAAAATGCAGTACAATTTTCCATTTAGTCGAGAAGTTATTCGTGGACAGGTACATATGCCCTCACAAAGAAGCTGCACCTCACCTTGCTGAAGACTATGCTGCCGCCTGCAGAGGTGAAATGCAGACTTGTTTCAGATTTATGAACCAAGAGCGTAGTATTGAACCTTGAAAATGCTTGCTGTAACACGGATTACTCTCTGTATCAAGCTGGTAATTCTTAATCCGGCCTTCTTTGCCTGACTGAATGGTGGCTGTCTGCTATACCATGTCTTTTATTTGCTGGTTTGGTCTGGTCCAATGCCCAATGAAACTGATAATTTGCTTTCTGAGCCATGACATGTTGATGCCATCATTCAGCAGAGAAAAAAAAGTATGATCTGTACAATCTTTTTTCATGTCAAATTTTATCTAGCATGCGCCGGTTTTGTTTCATCTTTTTTGTTCCATGATATGTGAATTAACACTAAGCTTGCACTTCATTGTTTAGTATTCTGATTATGCTTAGAAAATTATATCTATTGCTATATGTTTATTCTTTTCCCTTTTGATTTCTTTGCCCTTATTCTCGTAAGGTTGATTATGTTTGTCACTAAATCTTGTAGCTGACCTTTATATCACAGGGAAAATTTTCAAATTGGAAAATGTATGGGACTATGTTAGATTAATCCAAACGATTTTAGTGTGTTAGTCCTAGAAGGATTTGTCACGGTACTAAGCAATTACTTGTCGAGTCCGTGTAGGTTTGCTTGAGTTCACTTAGGAAGTTAGGAGTTGTCCTGCATGCCATAGTTATAGAGTTTGTATCAGTTTTGAGTCAAGTTTGTGGCGAAGCTGTAACCTGCATAGCTGCACCTCTATAAGCAGCTGCAGGTCACTACTTGTAGCACCAGAAAACGAGGAAAAGAAATAAAGAAGTTTTGGCACCCTCGGGATTTGCTGAATTGAGGTGGCTAAGTTTGTGCGCATGTGTTCGTGTAAATTTGATGTGCTCGATCTGTTGGAGAAACCTAACAGACTAAATCATGATCAACTAACGAAGTAAGTCTAGATCTTTTAGATTGATCATTAATTGTGAGAAATTGAGAACTAAGCCATGAAGATGGCATGAATTAGTCTTCATCACATCTTTGTACTATTCAGTCCTTGCATATCTGATGTTGTATATTTTCGTAAAACTACATGTGATGCTTATATAAGCTAAGCTGGGCTGTTGAAGCAATTGTTCTTTAGGTATCTTCCTTTACATTTTCTTTATAAGATGGTTGATTGATCTAGCCGAAATGTCTCACCAGTATTGTTCGGTTTTCTTGGGACAAATCCTTTGCCTGACAAATGGTAGACATGTGTGTGAGATTCCTGCATCGGTTTTGCAAACATTACTTGCCCAGTATCTTCTCATCAGCGGTTTAGCTTTATTTGCGCCTATATGCTCTCCAGCTGCAGCAACCATCATGCCCCACAAATTGTTTCTATGCAATGCTCATTTCCTGTGTCGCTCGTTTTGGAGTACTCAGCTCATTGATATTTTTCTGCATCAGCTTTTGAATTTCTGTTGTAAGAACTAGAGTTTTAATCGTGGATATTGTAGCTGAATTTGAGTTTTGACTATTGCACACTTAATATCCATTCTGGCTCACATTTGTGACATGTGAATTGAGAAAAACCTTGGAGAGCTCTGCACGTCAACAACTGCTACCTTATATGGCGTGTAGTAAGATGGGTCCTCCCTGAATATCTGGAGGGATCCATGGCTGCCCAGGGGATCCACCAGAAGACCCAGCTCATTTCGTGGTAGAATCTTTGTTGCGGAAAATAGAGGAGCTTACTAATCTGATCACACGGCAGTGCGATATGCAACTTGTTGGAAGACGCCTTCTGCTTAAGTGAGCAGATTGATGACTGGCTGGCCGGCTTGGCATCTGAATAGAAGAGGGATATTTTTCGCTGTCAAGGTTGCTTATAAACTGGGTATTGAGATGAGAGACCGTGTGATAAGATCATAAGAATCAACGTGGACTCCTCAGCATCGCTTTCCAAGATCTGGCAAACGAAGGTCCCCAACCAGGTGAGCATGTATTATTGGCAGTCTTACCAAGTTTCAAATTAACTGATAAGTAAGTACCAGTAGCCTTTGCATGTATAAATGCTTGTCTGTATCCAAAGCACCTGCTTCTATCTCTTAAAATTGCACTGACAGTCCATCAGAGTATAAGAGCAAACAAATCAAAATTTCATCGTTCCCAGTTCTCACTGGTTTATGATTGTACTTGCTAATGTCTAATCACATGATGAATTTGATGATGTTATTGTGTCCAGTTTAAGCGTAAATATGCATTACACTTTTTTCACATTGTAGGAATATGCATATACAAATCCACATTTTGGTTCTGTAAAATACACTAGGTCGCATATCTGTGATGCTCAACAAATTTATAATGTCATTGATTTGGCAATACACCTTAGCCTAAACCCTAATAAACTTTGATTTTGTAAAACATGTCACTTCACTTGTGTTACATTACTCGTAACTTTTATTTCTGCCCATTCATTATGGCAAGAAAAAGAAAAGCTCTTTTAGCTGCAACAACAGTTCTGTTAGCTACAGGTGTAGTTAACTACTCCCTCTGATCCATAATAAGTGTCGCAGTTTTGAACTAACACTTATTTTGGATCGGAGGGAGTAGTATTTTTATACTGATGCTGATAGGAACGAGTCCCTACCGGGGCGAGTTCTCAGGTTATAGGGGTGGAAGGAGGGTTTGCGAGGTGGAGGGCGCGGCCGACGGCGCTGGGGCGCCGTGATCGCGTGAGGAAGAGGAGGCGCAGGGGCGGCTAGGGTTAGGGGTCTCGGCTCCTGAAGGAAGCCGAGCAAGTTAGATTGCTTCTCCTCGTTCCAAAACGAGTCCTTACATGTGTTTATATAATCTTCCTATGTGCTAATAAAAATAACGATAAGCTGGGCTAAGCCCCTAATAACGATAAGTTGGGCCAAGCCCCTAACTGCCTGCGCCATTGGGCCTCCTCCGGCTATAGTGTATGCCGGTCATAACATCTCTCCCCGCCTGCACAAACATCTCGTCCTCGAGCTGGAAGTCGGGGAAGTGCTTGCGGAACTCCTCGAGCTGCTCCCAAGTGGCGTCCTCCTCCGGAAGGCCTTGCCACTGGATCAGTAGGCGCCAAACACCTCGGCTCTGCTGGGCCTTCAACACCTTCGCTGGACCTGGAAGGAGACGGCCCTCGGAGGTCGGGGGAAGATCCGGCGCGGCCACCGGTGGTTCGCCGCGGAAAGGCTTCAACAAGCCCACATGGAAGACATCGTGTATGCGGGCGCCAGGCGGCAGCTGAAGTCGATAGGCGACGTTGCCGATGCGCTCCAACACCGGAAACGGCCCAGCATAGCGAGGACCCAGCTTGCGCTTGGCTCGAGGGTCCAGTGACTGCGTGGTGCGGTGGAGGAGCCGCAGCCACACCCAGTCTCCCACCGCAAACTCCGCCTCGCGGTGGTGTGCGTCATAGTATTTCTTGGACAACTGCTGGGCCTGGAGAAGACGCTGGCGCACCTCGGCAAGGATCTCATCCCTGCCGCGGAGAAGGTCGCTCGCTGCCTCAGTCCGGGCCGTCCCTGGTTGAAACGGCAGGATGGGTGGTGGAGGACGACCGTAGACCACCTCGAAGGGTGTGGCACGCAGGGCGGAGTGGTAGGAGGTGTTGTAGCAGTACTCCGCCCAAGCGAGCCAGTCCACCCAAGCACGTGGGCGATCACCTGTAACACAGCGTAAATACATAGCAATCACCTTGTTGACCACCTCGGATTGGCCGTCGGTCTGTGGGTGGAATGCCGTGCTCAGGCGCAATTTGACGCCCGCCATCCGAAAAAGATCGCGCCAGACATGGCCGGTGAACACCGGGTCGCGGTCGCTGACGATCGAGGAGGGAAACCCGTGGAGGCGGACGATGCCGTCGAAGAAGGCCCGCGCGACGGAGGTGGCGGTGTAGGGGTGGCCGAGCGCGATGAAGTGCGCGTATTTGGAGAAGCGGTCGACCACCGTGAGAATGACGGACTTGCCGCCCACCTTGGGAAGGCCCTCGATAAAATCCATGGAGATGTTGGCCTAGACCTGGGAGGGCACCTCAAGGGGCTGTGGCAGGCCCGCCGGCTGCAGTGTCTCCGTCTTGTTGCGCTGGCACGTCACGCAAGACCGCACCCAGTCTCGCACCAGCGCACGATCGCCGGGGATGTAGAAATCTGCGCGGAGGCGGTGGAGGGTCTTCTGCACACCCTCGTGGCCGGCCGAATGGGCCAGCAGAATGGTCTGGTGGCGTAGATCGCCGTGATCCGGCACGAAGAGGCGCCGCCCGTGCAGGAGTAAGCCGTCGTCCAGGCGCCACGGCTCCGGCAACTCGCCCGCATCGAGGCGCTGATGGAGGTGCTGCGCATCCGCGGCGGTCGCCGTGGCTCGGCGGATGTCGTCGATGAAGGCGAACGAGGGCCCCGAGCTGGTGCAAAGGGCAGCCCCCTCGGTGTCGACGGCGCCCGTGTCGTGGTCGGCGTCGCGGCGGGACAGCGCGTCCGCCACGGTGTTGAGGCGGCCCGGCCGGTACTCGACAGTGAAGTCGAACCCGAAGAGCTTGCTGATCCACTGGTGCTGCGGAATGGTGGATAAGTGCTGGTCCAACAGAAACTTGAGGCTGTAGTGATCCGTGCGAATAAGGAACGGCCGCCCCCATAGATACGGCCGCCAGTGGCGCACAGCCTGCACCAAGCCGATGAGCTCCCTCTCGTAGGCCGCGAGATTGTGATGACGCGCGGCGAACGGCCTGCTGAAGAACGCGAGCGGCCCGGCGACCTGATGAAGGACGGCGCCAAACCCCACTCCCGAGGCGTCGCAGTCCACCATGAACTGCTTGTCGAAGTCCGGCATCTGGAGGACCGGTCCCGTGGTGAGAGCCTGCTTGAGTGTCTGGAAGGCCTCGGCCGCCTCCGGATCCCAGGAGAAGGCGTCGCGGCGCAACAGTCGAGTGAGCGGCGCCGCGATAAGGCCGAACTCCCGGATGAACTTTCGGTAGTAGCCCGCGAGGCCCAGAAAACCATGGAGGGCCCGCGGCAAGTGCGGCGTCGGCCAGGCCGCGACAGCCGCGACCTTGTCGGCATCCATGGCGACTCCCTCCGCTGAGATGACGTGGCCGAGATAGGCGACGGACGACGTGCCGAACGAGCACTTCGAGCGCTTGAGGTGCAGCTGGTGCGCCCGAAGCTCGTTGAAGACGATGGCGACGTGCTGCAAGTGCTCCGCCCACGACGAGCTGTAGATGAGGATGTCGTCGAAGAAAACGAGCACAAACCGCCGCAAGTAGGGGCGGAGGACGTCGTTCATCAAGGCCTGAAATGTCGCCGGGGCATTGGAGAGGCCGAAAGGCATCACCAAGAACTCGAAGTGGCCGTGATGTGTGCGAAAGGCCGTCTTAGCGACGTCGTCCGGGTGCATCCGAACCTGGTGGTAGCCCGAACGAAGGTCGAGCTTGGTGAAGAAGCGTGCCCCATGTAGCTCGTCCAGGAGTTCATCAACGACGGGGATGGGAAATTTGTCCTTGGACATCTTGGTGTTGAGAGCACGATAGTCGATGCAGAAACGCCACGAGCCGTCGGCCTTGCGAACGAGGAGCACCGGCGCCGAGAACGGCGATGTAGAGATCCGGATGATGCCCTGGGCGAGCATGACCGCGCACTGCCGCTCCAGCTCGTCCTTCTGCAGCTGGGGGTAGCGGTACGGTCGTACGGCGACGGGGGGTGTGCCCGGTAGCAGGTGAATGCGGTGGTCGTAGGGTCGGCCTGGTGGGAGGCCCTGTGGCTCGTCGAAGAGATCGCTGTGCTGCTGCAAAAGGCGAGCCAACAGGGGTTGCTCAGGTTCGGTGGCGGCCGCCGTCAGCTGAGGCTGGGGCGCCGCTGGGGCAGCGCCACCCACGCCTTCCCACCGGATGCGGCGACCCAGGCGCCAGAAGGTCATCGTCATGGCGTCGAAGTCCCAAAGGATGGGACCTAGGGTCCGCAAAAAGTCGACGCCGAGGATGAACTCGAAACAGCCCAAGTCTATTCCGACGCACATGATCCGGCACGAAGAGGCGCCGCCCGTGCAGGAGTAAGCCGTCGTCCAGGCACCACGGCTCCGGCAACTCGCCCGCATCGAGGCGCTGATGGAGGTGCTGCGCATCCGCGGTGGTCGCCGTGGCTCGGCGGATGTCGTCGATGAAGGCGAACGAGGGCCCCGAGCTGGTGCAAAGGGCAGCCCCCTCGGTGTCGACGGCGCCCGTGTCGTGGTCGGCGTCGCGGCGGGACAGCGCGTCCGCCACGGTGTTGAGGCGGCCCGGCCGGTACTCGACAGTGAAGTCGAACCCGAAGAGCTTGCTGATCCACTGGTGCTGCAGAACGGTGGATAAGTGCTGGTCCAACAGAAACTTGAGGCTGTAGTGATCCGTGCGAATAAGGAACGGCCACCCCCATAGATACGGCCGCCAGTGGCGCACAGCCTGCACCAAGCCGATGAGCTCCCTCTCGTAGGCCGCGAGCTTGTGATGACGCGCGGCGAACGGCCTGCTGAAGAACGCGAGCGGCCCGGCGACCTGATGAAGGACGGCGCCAAACCCCACTCCCGAGGCGTCGCAGTCCACCATGAACTGCTTGTCGAAGTCAGGCATCTGGAGGACCGGTCCCGTGGTGAGAGCCTGCTTGAGTGTCTGGAAGGCCTCGGCCGCCTCCGGATCCCAGGAGAAGGCGTCGCGGCGCAACAGTCGAGTGGGCGGCGCCGCGATAAGGCCGAACTCCCGGATGAACTTCCGGTAGTAGCCCGCGAGGCCCAGAAAACCATGGAGGGCCCACGGCAAGTGCGGCGTCGGCCAGGCCGCGACAGCCGCGACCTTGTCGGCATCCATGGCGACTCCCTCCGCTGAGATGACGTGGCCGAGATAGGCGACGGACGACGTGCCGAACGAGCACTTCGAGCGCTTGAGGTGCAGCTGGTGCGCCCGAAGCTCGTTGAAGACGATGGCGACGTGCTGCAAGTGCTCCGCCCACGACGAGCTGTAGATGAGGATGTCGTCGAAGAAAACGAGCACAAACCGCCGCAAGTAGGGGCGGAGGACGTCGTTCATCAAGGCCTGAAATGTCGCCGGGGCATTGGAGAGGCCGAAAGGCATCACCAAGAACTCGAAGTGGCCGTGATGTGTGCGAAAGGCCGTCTTAGCGACGTCGTACGGGTGCATCCGAACCTGGTGGTAGCCCGAACGAAGGTCGAGCTTGGTGAAGAAGCGTGCCCCATGTAGCTCGTCCAGGAGTTCATCAACGACGGGGATGGGAAATTTGTCCTTGGACATCTTGGTGTTGAGAGCACGATAGTCGATGCAGAAACGCCACGAGCCGTCGGCCTTGCGAACGAGGAGCACCGGCGCCGAGAACGGCGATGTAGAGATCCGGATGATGCCCTGGGCGAGCATGACCGCGCACTGCCGCTCCAGCTCGTCCTTCTGCAGCTGGGGGTAGCGGTACGGTCGTACGGCGACGGGGGGTGTGCCCGGTAGCAGGTGAATGCGGTGGTCGTAGGGTCGGCCTGGTGGGAGGCCCTGTGGCTCGTCGAAGAGATCGCTGTGCTGCTGCAAAAGGCGAGCCAACAGGGGTTGCTCAGGTTCGGTGGCGGCCGCCGTCAGCTGAGGCTGGGGCGCCGCTGGGGCAGCGCCACCCACGCCTTCCCACCGGACGCGGCGACCCAGGCGCCAGAAGGTCATCGTCATGGCGTCGAAGTCCCAAAGGATGGGACCTAGGGTCCGCAAAAAGTCGACGCCGAGGATGAACTCGAAACAGCCCAAGTCTATTCCGACGCACATGATCCGGCACGAAGAGGCGCCGCCCGTGCAGGAGTAAGCCGTCGTCCAGGCACCGCGGCTCCGGCAACTCGCCCGCATCGAGGCGCTGATGGAGGTGCTGCGCATCCGCGGTGGTCGCCGTGGCTCGGCGGATGTCGTCGATGAAGGCGAACGAGGGCCCCGAGCTGGTGCAAAGGGCAGCCCCCTCGGTGTCGACGGCGCCCGTGTCGTGGTCGGCGTCGCGGCGGGACAGCGCGTCCGCCACGGTGTTGAGGCGGCCCGGCCGGTACTCGACAGTGAAGTCGAACCCGAAGAGCTTGCTGATCCACTGGTGCTGCAGAACGGTGGATAAGTGCTGGTCCAACAGAAACTTGAGGCTGTAGTGATCCGTGCGAATAAGGAACGGCCACCCCCATAGATACGGCCGCCAGTGGCGCACAGCCTGCACCAAGCCGATGAGCTCCCTCTCGTAGGCCGCGAGCTTGTGATGACGCGCGGCGAACGGCCTGCTGAAGAACGCGAGCGGCCCGGCGACCTGATGAAGGACGGCGCCAAACCCCACTCCCGAGGCGTCGCAGTCCACCATGAACTGCTTGTCGAAGTCAGGCATCTAGAGGACCGGTCCCGTGGTGAGAGCCTGCTTGAGTGTCTGGAAGGCCTCGGCCGCCTCCGGATCCCAGGAGAAGGCGTCGCGGCGCAACAGTCGAGTGGGCGGCGCCGCGATAAGGCCGAACTCCCGGATGAACTTCCGGTAGTAGCCCGCGAGGCCCAGAAAACCATGGAGGGCCCGCGGCAAGTGCGGCGTCGGCCAGGCCGCGACAGCCGCGACCTTGTCGGCATCCATGGCGACTCCCTCCGCTGAGATGACGTGGCCGAGATAGGCGACGGACGACGTGCCGAACGAGCACTTCGAGCGCTTGAGGTGCAGCTGGTGCGCCCGAAGCTCGTTGAAGACGATGGCGACGTGCTGCAAGTGCTCCGCCCACGACGAGCTGTAGATGAGGATGTCATCGAAGAAAACGAGCACAAACCGCCGCAAGTAGGGGCGGAGGACGTCGTTCATCAAGGCCTGAAATGTCGCCGGGGCATTGGAGAGGCCGAAAGGCATCACCAAGAACTCGAAGTGGCCGTGATGTGTGCGAAAGGCCGTCTTAGCGACGTCGTCCGGGTGCATCCGAACCTGGTGGTAGCCCGAACGAAGGTCGAGCTTGGTGAAGAAGCGTGCCCCATGTAGCTCGTCCAGGAGTTCATCAACGACGGGGATGGGAAATTTGTCCTTGGACATCTTGGTGTTGAGAGCACGATAGTCGATGCAGAAACGCCACGAGCCGTCGGCCTTGCGAACGAGGAGCACCGGCGCCGAGAACGGCGATGTAGAGATCCGGATGATGCCCTGGGCGAGCATGACCACGCACTGCCGCTCCAACTCGTCCTTCTGCAGCTGGGGGTAGCGGTACGGTCGTACGGCGACGGGGGGTGTGCCTGGTAGCAGGTGAATGCGGTGGTCGTAGGGTCGGCCTGGTGGGAGGCCCTGTGGCTCGTCGAAGAGATCGCTGTGCTGCTGCAAAAGGCGAGCCAACAAGGGTTGCTCAGGTTCGGTGGCGGCCGCCGTCAGCTGAGGCTGGGGCGCCGCTGGGGCAGCGCCACCCACGCCTTCCCACCGGACGCGGCGACCCAGGCGCCAGAAGGTCATCGTCATGGCGTCGAAGTCCCAAAGGATGGGACCTAGGGTCCGCAAAAAGTCAACGCCGAGGATGAACTCGAAACAGCCCAAGTCTATTCCGACGCACGTGATGGCGAAGTGCTCGTCACCGATGATGATGGGGACATGCCGAGCAATACCCTGGCAGTGTAGGCGATCACCGTTGGCTACGGTAACCCGGAGCTGCTCCCCGCCCGTCGGTTGGAGCGCCAGGCGGCGCATGGTGGACTAGGGCAGGAAGTTATGGGTGGAGCCCGTATCCAGCAGGGCTAGGAGGCGCTCCCCGTTGATCGTCACCGGCAGCAGCATGGTCTTCTCCGCCCGTATACCCGCGAGGGCATGGAGGGAGACCACGAGGGCGGTCGCAGGAGCGGGCTCCGGGACGACTGCCGCGTCAGATGGGGCGGGCATGTCGCCGAGCGCGGCGGCAGTGGCATCCTCCTCGATGTAATCGGCAACCTCCAAGTAGAAGAGTCGCGGGCAGACGTGGCCCGGAACGTAGGGCTCGTCACAGTTGTAGCACAGCCCCTGGCGACGACGCTCGAGTTGCTCGGCCGGTGTGAGCCGACGGAACGGGCGCGCCGCGGCCGTGGTGTTGGGCGTGGCGGGGGCCTGGGCAGGACGGCCCGGCGCGGGAGTGGTCGGCCGGGGGGTCTGGCGAGCGGCCCGGAGCGGGGGCGCCTGCTGCATGGCCACCGCGCGGCGCTCGAATGCTCGGGCATAGTACATGGCCGTCTGGAGGTCCTGTGGCCCGCGCATCTCCACGTCCATCTGGTATCAGCTGTCTCGGGTTCGATCATGTCCGTCCCTCAGCCCACCGCCACCCTTCCGCTGCCGGTCACCACCACGCCGCCGCCGGCCACCACGGCGGGCGCGCCGGCCTTGTCGGGGCCGATCTCATCCCCCGCCTGGACGCCGCCGGGTTCCGCCCCCATCGTCTTCACCCCGGAGGAGATGACGGCCGCGCTACGGGAGCTTGGTCAGGCGGTTGCGGGCATCCGCACCTTCCTCGCCGGACCCTACGCCCAGCAGCCGCCCGCCCCCTTCGCCCCCACCATAGCACCGCCGCAGCAGCAGCTGCAGTCGCCGCCACCGCCGACCTTCCCGGTCGCCCCGATAGGAACCGAGTCCCTACCGGGGCTTATAGGGGTGGAAGGAGGGTTTGCGAGGTGGAGGGCGCGGCCGACGGCGCTGGGGCGCCGTGATCGCGTGAGGAAGAGGAGGCGCAGGGGACGGCTAGGGTTAGGGGTTTCGGCTCCTGAAGGAAGCCGAGCAATTTAGATTGCTTCTCCTCGTTCCAAAACGAGTCCTTACATGTGTTTATATAATCTTCCTATGCGCTAATAAACATAACGATAAGCTGGGCTAAGCCCCTAATAACGATAAGTTGGGCCAAGCCCCTAACTGCCTGCGCCATTGGGCCTCCTCCGGCTATAGTGTATGCCGGTCATAACAGATGCACTATGTCTAATTTAAAATTGTGTTATTGAATCTGATTTTAGCACTTAACAGAGACATGGTAACATATTAATAGTGCCATTTCAGGAACACTTTTGCAGCCAAGCCATATTTATGTATATATTCATTAAGTAGCACATATTGTTTCTCTCCGTTGCTGATGCGCTACCAACCAACAAACTGTTTAATTTTGGCTCTGTAATTTGGCTAGATGCACAATTAAAATGGACAGGTTGTCACGGCCTCCTTGTTTCCCAATGTGGTGCGTTTGGTAGTATTTTGATATGAATAACTTTAAGAGCAGTTGCCACAGTGAGAGTGGTAGCATAAGGTGTGCTGAAGTATATATACTTGGAGTACCAAAGTATCTGAGAGCTGCAACCGCAAACTTAGGTGACGCTGCTGGCATTTGTGTGAGACTGCCGGTAAAAGATGAGAAGCGTCCAAGCCGTCGATCTGGTAGGAAAGACAGGGAGCTAGTGTAGTTTTGTTGTAATTGGTGGCTACTTATTTTGAGATAATTGTTGGCTACTTTTGTCAAATCCTGTAGCTGATATTTGAGTTGTATATCTGTACTTCTTTGATTGTATGTATTATGTGTGCAGAAAATGATCGTAGCAGTGCTACTTCTCTAGAAAATGTGTCTGTTGTGTCAGTACTGATTTAACATTATTATTGTGCTCAGTCCAGTGTTTATGATTGAAACTTCAGAGTGCAAGCAAAATTTAGAAGATATGATGTCATCAGTCTGGTTGATGACCAGTTTAGAGTCTGCTTTTCGTTATGTTTCATTTTGCAAGTTTTTAATAGATATGCGCACCTTATGTTGGGACTTTTTGTTACGCCCAATATGAAGCTCTATCGCAATCTTGTGATGAACTCAAGATCGTGATAGAACCTCATTTTGAGACGCATAGCAAGGTGGTTCTCAATATATACAACCAAGTGAACATGTGAGAATACTAGATAAAGGCTTACACTCGCCACATGCTACAGCATAAATATCTCATAATCAACATACAATCATCCAAATGAAGACAGAGTCCGACTACGGACGAAATCAAACGAGAAAAACACCACCCTGCTATTATCCCCGGATCAACCGACTAGGGCCCACTACTGATCGTCTGGCATCGTGACGTACATACGCCCACGTTCATCATCGTACTCCCAATGGAGCATCTCGGGCTCACCTGTGTCTGACTCAAGCGTACCTGCAACTGGAGTTATGTAGGAATCTGTGAGCCACAGGGACTCAGCAATCTCATCACCCAAGGTAACAACACTATTTAAGCTTATAGGAATGGAAGTGGTAATATGGTGAGGTTGCGGCAAGCACTAAGCATGTTTAAGTGGCTAACTTACGAGTACAAGAATAAAGATGAGCATACTACGCATAACGGTCGCAAGTTTAATATGATCAAGAAGTGATCCTGAACACCTACTTACGGTTCAAACATAACCCCACCGTGTTCTCTTCCCGAACTTACTTGAAAAGAGACCATCACGGTTACGCAGACAGTTGGTGTATTTTATTAGAATTAGTGTCAAGTTCTCTACAACCGGAGGTTAAAAAATATCCAAGTCGCCACATAACCGCGGGCACGGCTTCGCACAAGATTTAACCCTGCAGGGGTGTTCCAACCTAGTCCATCATAAACCAACACAAGCTGCGGTGGAAATACCTCAACCTCGAGATAGCCCGAAGTATCCTCGGAATCCCGGTGCACAAGACATTTCGACAATGGTAAAACAAAACCAGCAAGACCTCCCGGGGTGCCGACAATCCTGATAGGAGTCGCACGTATCTCGTTCTCAGGGCACACCAGATGGGCAAGACGTCGGGTTGGCTGAGACCCTGGTTGCCCAGGGGGCGCCGGACATCGCCCAGTTTGGACCAACACTCATGAGGAGCACTGGCCCGGATTGTTGATTAAAAATATCCTCGGGTTAATTACTCCCTATGCAAGTTTTAGTTGTTATTAGGCAAATGGTAAAACCAAAGTTGAGCCTTGCCGGAAGAGTTTTATTCAAAGCGAACTGTCAAGAGGGTCCCATTCCCCTGAGCATGTTAGGAACGCTAATCAAGGATCATAACACCGGTATTACGGAAACTAAGGCGGCATGAGTGGAACAAAACACTAGGCAAAAGGCCGAGCCTTCCACACACAACCAAATATATAGATGCATTAATTAAATAAGAGATATTGTGATATCCCAACATATCCATGTCCCAACATGGAACAACCTGCACTGCACCTGCAACTAGCAACGCTATAAGAGGGGCTGAGCAAAGCGGTAACATATATAGCCAAACAACGGTTTGCTGGGTAGGGTGGTTAGAGGCTGTATCATGGCATATGAGAGGCTGACATGTATGTGGTAGGAAACGTGACATAGCGATAGCAACGAGACAACTAGCAAGCAAAGATAGTAGTGTTATCAAGGGTAATGATCATCTTGCCTGAAGTCTCTTCGGTAGGATAGTAAGACTGCTCCTCGAGCACGTTCTCAACCGGTTCCTCGAACTCGGACTCGTCTCTCGGAACTACCCAAAAGAAAGAACAAGCACCGAAATAAACAAACAATCATGGCATAGATGCACAAACAAAAAATGATGCATGAAATGGCATGATAAAATAATGAGCATGACATAAATGAAGGAACGGTGCTACCGGGACGATAGAAGTGACAACGAGATGTGAACGGTGAAGCAAAAGATGGATATGGGCAAAATCTTGGCAATCCAAGTATGCCTCTGGAAAGGATGGAAGATTTCGATGGAAATTGATATAAAGTTCACGAGGAACGGATGCACGAAACTCAAATGGTGAGCAACACAATATGCAATGCAAAACTGAAATTAACAGCAACATGGCATCTCGTGCACATCAAAACAACAAGCTACAACACTCTAAAATGCAAGGAATTGGCATTCAGCTACAGTACTCATGGCATAGATCATTTCATTACATTGGCACAAATTCATATGAAGCATGGATTCATCATAAATGAGCTCACAACATGGCAACATAATGTTGACAGAAAAACTGCTACGTAGACTAGGCATATTGAGAGCAGCATTTATATATGCTACAGGAGTTTAACATGGCAACAATTGGCATGGCATGAAAGTACTAACAACATAGAGCAAAACATGTTTACTGATCATGCTCAGCTATGGATTAGATGGTAGCATCAAAACAACATGGCAAGTTTCAGCAGAAATGTAATAAGGCAAAACAGTAACAATAACTAAGCATGTTTGCAAGCTTGTTGCACTCCCATCATGGCATATCATGGCATAGAAAAATTACTAGCAGCAAGATGGCATGAAAATGCTCCAAACTCATGTAGACAACATGCTCATATGACATATGCAATAATTCACACAAAAATAACAAAATGGCATGTTATGTGAAAATGGCACGCATGCAAACTTGCTCAAAAGACAAATCTAATGCCACAGATGGATTAGTTGGATTTTTTTACCCCAAAATCATATATTACGCTCATATGTTCCTACATGAAAATGCTCAAAAATGCCACAAAAACAAATAGGACAGAAGTTTTAATAGGTTATATGCCAGATTTGGCATATTCCCGATTTGGAAGGCGCCAGATCGGGAAACCTACCGAAAACGGAATGCACAGAAACGGAATTAAGCCAGAAACGGATTATACCGAAATTGGCATATGCCAAAAATGGCTAAAGACAGAGGGGAGAGGCTGACAAGTGGGTCCCTCTGGGCGTGTGGCTGACCAGTGGGTCGCGCGCGTGTGTGTGGATGACATGTGGGTCCGGCTGGGCCCACTACAGTAGCTGGCGCGCGCGGGCGAAACAGAGGAAAGCAGGGGAGGCGCCGGCGACGATCGAAGGACGGCGGCGACCTCGCCGGAGTAAGGCTCCGGTGACCTAGCGCTAAGGCGGAGGCGCGCGTTCGACGCGCGGGAGAATCCCGCACACCCGCATGGCAACCACGGCGCCAAACGACGACGGGAACGTCGCCGGCGACGAGGTGACAGTACGGCGACGGCGAGCTCGGACCGGATGCTACAGAGGCTAAGAAAGACGGGGAAAAAGCGGGATCGACTCTACGCGGCGGCGCGAACACAGCGGACAAGCTATCGAGGCCTAAGGGGGTCGGAACACTCGCCAGAGACGAGGTCCGACGGCGGCGAGATCGGGCGCGCACGGCATACGGCGACGGAGGGCTCTATCGAAGGGTAAAACGGTCGGGGAGATGAGGCTGCTCACCACGAACACTCAACTGTGATCGGAACGGCGGGAGGTGGACGGAGTCGACGTCGGCGGCGATCGAACGGCTTCGGCACCGACGGGGAAGAAGAGGAAGGAGACGACTGCGTATTGGCATCCTGCGGGCTGTAGAGGAAGTAGACGATGTAGTCGACGACGGGGAAGGCGACGGACAACCTTGGCGAGGCGGACGACGACGGATATCACGGCGGCGCCATAGCCGTGCTCTCTGTTGCGTACGGGAGCGGCTCACTGCGGTGGATCTGGTGGATGCTACACTCCTGGCGGCGGCGGAGGAGGGAGAGAGGGAACCCTAGAGCGTGCTGGACACGGTGGGGGGGAATATATAGGGGCTAGGGCGATCAGGTGGAGCTCGCGTGCACACGGGCTCTCGGTCCCCATGGCTCGCGCCTGAGCTTGACGAAAAGGTGGGTGGATGGCGCTGTAGCTAGGTCGCTAGCAGGCGGGACCGGGGTCGCCACGTGGCAGAGAGGCAGCGGGGGGCGAGTGGGTGCGCGGGTGAGGAAAAGAAAAGGAGGGGCGCGCGGCGAGCTGCTGGGCCGGCTGGGCTGCTGCGCTGGGTGCTGTGGGCTGCTGCTGCTCTCTCTCTCTTCTTTCTCTTTTCAATTTCCTCAAACAGAAATACAAAGGGAAAAGAATTGAGAGTTTAGGATGGGGCGAGAGATATATGAAAATACCCATGGAGTCCTGGAAATGTTTAGAATTTGAATAAAATGATTTGGACATTTTTAGGGATAGAAAAATAATTCAAGTTTGAATTAAATTCAAACTTGCATCATTTTTTAACCCCACCAAATCAATTCCAAAAATTGCTGAAATCTGGCAGAGAGGTAAATGACATGGTGTAGGATTTATAGGAAAATAGTGAACATTAATTTGAGACAGAAATATTGACCACATGAAAATACTTGGGAAGAAGAGGGGATTTGAGAGAGAGGTGATGGGATGGCTTGCATAGATGATCACATAAGAGTTGGGTGAGGCAAGAAGAATATGATGACACACCTCATGCATACAAGATGAACACAACAAAAAAATTAAAATGATGGATGCAATGCTCATGAACAACATAAACGAAAATGGTGATGCAAGCACATGACAAATAATGACATGGAGATGAAATGCAAAAGAAAAGAAAACAAAACACAACATGAGAAGAAGCCCATCCATCAAGATCATCATGACAAATCCATATATTGCAATGTGGGAAGTACAAATATGGAAGGAGCACTCTTGGGGTGTTACACTTTTCTCCCCGTGTGGTTTGCGAGTCTTGCATCAGTTTTTACTGTGTGTTTTCAGCAATACATGTCACTCTTCTCTTGAGGCTTGGCTTTAGTAGTCCTTCAGTTATAGCAATTGGAAGGAAGAGGTGTCTCGCTGAAATCCCGAATTGTGTGGCTGAGCCGAAATTGTAACTGCTGAAATATTTTAGTTGAAACAAGCATTGGTGGTGTATTTGCACCCTCCTTTCGTTACCGATGAATGTAACTCGTTTTGTGTGATCTGCCGGTGAGTTTCACCAGCAAAGATAACTGGAGTCTCTGTACCCTGGACTGGACCTTTGACAGGAGAAGTAGCATCTGTAGGTGCATGAATGACAGCTGCTGGTTGGCTCCTGAACTGAAGGTTTCCCTTTCAGTATCGGTTCAGGAGTTCCGAGAGGTTTTCAGTACAGTACACAACACCAGTACTAGTAAATTATGTATCAAACAGCTTGGTCGTACCACCGCTTTGGAAACCTCCTCATCAGAGCAAAAGTAACTCAGAAACAACAATTAATTGTGTGCAGAAATTTCACTTCAAGGAATGGTTATGGCAGCAGGGGATTTTAGTAGTACAGAATGTCGCGGTATGAAATGTTATTCGTGATGTTCACACATGGCTCCTTGTACATTGCTTGCTTATAAAAGAACTTGAAGCGCATCATCATGTAGCGTGATGTTATCCAGGCGGTAGGAAATGTGCATCCCATTGACGTTGAACACCTTCCCCCGATTGTATGCTGTTTGATCTTGCTTGCTTGTTTCCGCCCGATTGATAAATTAAATCTCTTCGCCCGACTGAATTGTCATCCGACTGAAACTGTAGGAGATCCTGAATTTGTATTCTCTTATTCCTCGACCTGAAAATGACCCAACTGACGAGAAATTCGAAAGCCCCACGGGGCAGAGACGAGGAAGAAGCAGAAAATGATGAATCTGAGGATGAGGGCGACGAAGACGATGGAGATGAATCTAAAGACGAAGTAGAATCTTCGCCTTCTGCAATGTTGTCCAAGAAAACCGAAGCAAAAGGAAACAAGATCTAAGCGATGGTGGTCCGACCACTCGGGCTTCCAAGCGAGCCCGAGCGGAATCAGAGCGGCAAACATCTCCTCCAGCCAAAGCAAAGGGTCCAACCAGCAAGATTCCTCTCAAGCCTCAGAAAGCTGCAACACTACCATAGATGACGAAGCCAATGCCTGTCGTTGCCAAGTAAGTATTTCATTTAAACGTTCAATACAAAATGGATGTTGATCCTTTTTGCTTATCTTTGCAGAATTGCTTCTTCCGTCAGTCTCACCAGCCAAACGACTGAAGGTGCTACCAACAGATCCAAACAAGTGTTGGACTCGGACCCGGTGTCTTCAAGAGGTATGCTATTTACCAACATTGTTCCCGAGTGAAGAACTGCATTATCTTGTACTGACAAGGAACTGCATTATCTTGTACTGACAAGGAAGCACCTGTTGCGGCCGCAGAAGAAAAGATGCCTGCAATAGAGCTTGACTCGGGCGTCGAACAGGCTCGTGACGTACAAGCTGGTTCTCCGAGCCCAAGGCGAATCCCTGTTGCTATGAAACCACAATTCTTCCTCGAAGATGGTTTGATTTCTAAAGAGTGCATGTCAAAACTTTTGTGGAACCTTCTCAAAATTTTATCACAACATATTGAGGTCAAATAATGACACCATGCCAAGTTTCATCTTTTTCGGACCTCATTTATATTTTCTGGAATTAAAAAAACCAACAAGCTGCATGTTTTTGATCGACTCTTGCCACACAGACCATTGAAATTTCTTTTATTTCTTTTATAACACATACAAATATATTCAAGACCCTAAATATGATTTTCAAATAATTTTGTGTACCGTTTGATGTACTCACAATTCAACTTTGAATTATAGCCATTAGATCCCTAGAAATGCACTAAATGACTTAAATATAGCAAATGAACACGGAAAAGTGCCAAATTTTGATATGAAGGATTATATGGTGTATGTTGAGTGTAGAAAAAATTTCAAGGTCCAACGATGAAGAAAATGTTAATTCGCCTTCAAACCTATCGTGAAAACAAGTTTCTCGAAAAAAAATCTTATGTAAGGAATCACACACAGTTGCTTTTTTAGAACTGTGTGTGATAGCAGGCTACATCTTCCACACATTTCTTTCAAAAAACGTGTGCAACTCATCACACATGGTTAAGTTTTACAAACTGTGTGCAATGATAAATTACATCGCACGCTGATATTTATAAAAACGCGTGAAAGACATCACATACGATTGTGTTTTCTAAATAGTGTGCAATGATAGGCTACATCTCACACACTTCATTAGCAATAACCGTGTGCAAAGCATATCACACGTTTTATGTTTGTAAAACAGTGTGCAGTGATAGGTTACATCACACACACATCTTTTGTGAAAACTGTTTGGACGACATCACACATGGTTGCGTTTTTGAATTGTGTGTGATATTACGAAATCACACGCTTTTTTTGCAAACTATGTGTGATGTTACAACACACACAGTTCGGTCAAGGGTGTGCGGTAGGCGTGTCTTCATAGCCCCATTATGCAGTAGTGATGTACAACCATTACAGCTCATGTTGTTGTAAAAACATCAAAAGTTTGAGAAATAAAGAGATATATAAAAGAGGATGATTTTGTATGTTTTGTCCGGTCGGTAAGTGAGGTTGTACTAGACAGTAGCACACAGACTGGCTGACTTGACACATGAGTCAGTTCTTCACACTGGCCTGAAACCATCCAACACGACATGCATATGTAGCAGCAACACACGTAGGCCACAAGTTGTAGCACATAGAGCCCACGTCAACACAAGATTCCATCAGAGTATACGCCATCCCTCCGTAGCAGTTCGGCTTTGTTTTTCGCTTTCATAGAATAGAGCAGAGCAGAGGCCCCTCCCTTCCTTACTCTTTAAAAAGGAATGAAATAACAAAAATTGCACACAATTTGCCCTGAAAATGGGTTTTTTTTACAATATGCGAAAATAAACATGTAATAGTGGAATTTTTGCAAAAAAAATCTTTGGTAAGAAGGAATGAATTAGTGGCATTCATATTACTCTTAAATAAGAAGAAAATAAAATAAAAACCAAATCAAATTCAAAATAATGAAGTTTTCTAAGGAAGAATGAATTAGTGGTCTTGATATTATCCTTTTAAAAACTAATAAAAAAATTGTAGGTAATTTACACAAAAAAATGGTGCCCTTTATAATATGCAAGTATAAGCATATAATAATGGACTTTTCGCAAAAAAAGTTTCTTAATAAGGAATGAAGTGGTGGGATTGTTATTACCCTTAAAGAAGAAAGAAAAGAAAACAAAAGCCAGAACAAATTAAAATAATGAAGTTTTCTAAGAAAGAATGAATTAATGACATTGGTATTACCCTTTAAGAAGAAAGAAAATGAAAAAATAAACACTGACAACAGCTGCACATAATTTACACAAAAATGTTCTTTTTATAATATGCAATAATACATATACTAGTAAAAGTTTCACAAAAAAGAAGTTTCTGATTAAGGAATGAATTAGCGGCATTAGTACCCTTAAAGAAGAAAGGAAATGAAATAAAAACTAAAACAAAAGCAAAATAATGAAATTTTACAAGAAAGAATGAATGAATGAAAGCGGCTTTGGCTACCCTTTAAAAAGAAAGAAAATAAATGAAAATAAAACAAAATCAAAATAATGATGTTTTCTAGGAAAGAATGAATTAGTGGCTTTGATATTACCCTTTGAGAATAATAAATGAAATAAAAACTAAAACAAAATGAAAATAATGAAGTTTTCGAAGAAATGATGAATTAGTGGCTTTGGTATTACCCTCCAAGAAGAAAGAAAATGAATAAAAGTAGCACAAAATCAAAATAATGAACTTTTCTAACGAAAAATGAATTAATCATTTAAGAAGAAACAAAATGGAAAAAAAATTAAACAAACAATGAAAATTTTGTTGCACACAATATACACAAAATTATGTTTTCTAAAATATGCAATAATAAGAACATTACAGAGGAATTTTAACAAGAAAGACATTTCCTAAGAAGGAATTAATTAGTGGCATTTGTACTACCCTTAAAGAAGAAAGAAAATGAAAAAAAAAACTAGAACAAAAATAATTAAGTTTTCTAAGGAAGAAAGAATTAGTGGCACTATTATTACCCTTTTAGAAGATATAAAATGAAACAAACTTAAACAAAATTTACACAAATTTGCACTTTTTATAATATGCAAGTATTAGCATATAATAATGGAATTTTCACAAAAATAAGTAATGGATTAGTGGCATTTTTATTACCCTTAAAGAAGAAATAAATTAAAATAAAACCAAACCAAATCAAAATAATAAAGTTTTCTAATAAAGAATGAATTCGTGGCATTGGAATTAACCTTTAAGAAGAAAGAAAATAAAAATAAAATGATCAATGACAATTGCTGCACTCAATTTACACAAAAGTTGCGCTTTTAAATTTAATAATATACAAGAATAAGCATATAATAGTGAAATTTTCACAAGAAAAGAAGTTTCCTACGAAGGAATGATTTAGTGGCATTTGTACCCTTAAAGAAGAAAGGAAATGAAATAAAACTCAAACTAAATCAAAATCAAAATAATGAAGTTTTCTAATAAAGAATGAACGAGTGGCTTTGGTATTAACCTTTAAAAAGAAAGAAAATGAAATAAAAACTAAAAAATATCAAAATAATGAAGTATTCTAAGAACGAATGAATAGTGGCTTTGGTGTTAGCCTTGAAGAAGAAATAAAATAAAATAAAAATAAAATAGTGAAGTTTTTTAAGAACGAATGAATTAGTGACTTTGGTGTTACCCTTGAAGAAGAAATAAAATAAAATAAAACTAAAAACAAAATAATGAAGTTTTCTAAAAAGAATTGAAGAAGAAATAAAATATAATAAAAACTAAAATAAAATCGAAGTAATGAAGTTTTCTAAGGAAGAATGAATTAATCCTTTGAGATGAAAAAATAAAATAAAATCTAAAACAAAATAATGACAAAATTTGCACACAATATACACAAAATTACACTTTTTAAAATATGCAATAGTAAGTACATAATAGAGGAATTTTCACAAAAAGGACAATTCCCAACAAGGTATGAATTAGCGGCATTGGTATTGCCCTTAAAGAAGAAAGAAAATGAAACAAAAACTAAAAAAAAAATCAAAGTAATGAAGTTTTCTAAGGAAGAATGAATTAGTGACATCGGTATTACCCTTTAAGAAGAAAGAAAACGAAAAAAAAAATGTTAAGCAAATACTTTACCAAAATTGCACACAATTAACTTGCGCTTTTTTATAGTATGCAAGAATAAACATATAATTGTGAAATTTCACAAAAAATGTTACTAAGAAGGAACACATTAGTGGCATTGGTATTGGTATTACCCTTAAAAGAAAGTAGATGACACTAAAATTAAAACTAAAAAAAAATAAAAAAACAAAGTTTTTAACGTAGAATGAATTAGTGACAATGGTATTACCCTTGAAGAAGAAATAAAATGAAGAAAATTAACAGCTCTATGCTTTTTTAATATGTAAGAAAAAAATAATAGTGCAATTTTCTAACTCTGGTGTGCTTTATATGAATATTATATAGTACTTGCATGTATACATTCTGCCCTCACCCAACATTCCAAAAATACCCATAAAAACCGACTAAAAAGAAAAAAGAAAAGCAAAAAATACAAACAAATAGGAAATGAGGAAGCATTGTAGGCCTATAAACAGGCAACACGAAATGAGCTTCAGCCCAAATAGAAACCGACTGACCCAAAACAGTGGTCAGTCGAAAATTTGAGCTCAAAACACAACAAAAAAGTTACAACTGGGAAAAAAAGCGGACGAATCTTGAAGTAAAAATCAACTGACCGAAATTAAATTTTGAGGCACTAAATTGGGCCAGCAAACGGAGTCCTTTGCCTATTTCCCTTCCCTACTGCATGGCGGCTTTACGAACCCAGAGCACGTCCGACGTTAGGTGGCTTTCCGAACCCGGCTAGAAATCGTCGTCAACGTGCTCGATATAATGCCACCGTGCACGCCCCTACTAGTCCCCAGGCACGGCGCGGACACCACCGTGCACGCCCTCCTCGCGCTCGCGATGGGAGTAATCCACATGGCGGACGACGAGACAGACTCCGGGGGCATGACCACGGTCGCCTCCCGAATCGCCTCCATCTGCGCAATGATCGCCGGCCACGGGGCCGCTGGTGCAGCGCTGAGCGCCAGGCGAGTCGCTGCCGTTTCCGCCATGATCGACGAGGTCGCCCAGGGAAGGAGGAGGAGGACGACGAGGAAGCGGCGCATGGGCAACTCTCGCTGCTACGAGTAGCTGTGCACGCTCGGCGGGGGCACGTTTGGCGACGTCTTCAAGGCGCGGCACCGCGCCACCGGCCAGACCGTCGCCGTGAAGGCTCTCCGCTGCGAAGGGTCCGACTCCAAACACGTCGTCGGTGAGCTCCTTCGGGAGGCCTGCATCATGGCGGCATGCGGCGGCCACCCCTCCCTCGTCGCTCTGCGCGACGTCGTGCGCACACCACGCGACACCAAGGGGTGCAGGGACTACTTCCTCGTCATGGAATTCGCCGGGCCAAGCCTGCGCCAGGTCCTCAACAAGCGAATCCGTCTCGGTCGCCGGCTGTTCTCGGAGAGGGACGTGCGCTCTATCGTGCGGCAGCTGCTGGCCGGCGCGGAGGCGATGCACATGCACGGCATCATGCACCGCGACATCAAGCCTGAGAATATCCTCGTGGTCCAGAACGGCGGCAGCATCGTCGCCAAGATCGGAGACTACGGGGCGGCGATGTCCACGGCCGAGCGGGACCCCGACGAGTATTGGGCTGCCGGGACTTGGGTGTACAGCGCGCCGGAGATGCTGCTGGAGGAGCCCCGCTACGGCACGCTCGTCGACCTGTGGTCCATCGGCTGCGTGATGGCGGAGCTCCTCACCGGGAACAAGCTGTTCCCAGGGGACGGCATAGACGAGGTGCTCTACAAGATCTTCGATCTGCTCGGCACGCCAGGCGAGAGAGAGAGTGGGCGCCAGACTTCGATTCGCCGGGACACGAGGTACAGGAACCGCCATCGCGAGCGCACCAACGGCTGCGCAAGCTGTTCCCCGAGAAGCTGCTGTCCAAGGAAGGGTTCCAGGTCCTCCAGGGGCTCCTCACGTGCAATCCATCCAGGCGGCTGGATGCTGCCGCCGCGCTCCGGCTTCCGTGGTTCACCGACACCGGTGGCATGCCGGTTGCGGCTGTTCCGGAGACTGGCGCCCGGAGGCCCCAGCTCCCCTCTGAAGCTGCTGAGGTCTGTCAAATAATTTAGGACGTCGATATCTCCCGACAGTTCGGTCCGGGACACTTCCTGGCGAGTTAATTGCAAGGAGATACCACACTTCAACACCATGTAACGAGTCAGTACCACACTTCGTGCATGTCGCAATTCAGTACCACTATCCGGCCTAATCATTACAAAAAAGACTGACAGCCGTATAACCCCGTATTGACCATGTATCTGATCGCGCGGCCCCACCTGTCAGGCGACACGCTGGCCAATCGGCGCGTGCCGGTGCGCTGACTAGGACTAGGCCGGCGCGGTCGGTCTTAGCGGGCTCGGTCGAACCTAGCCGGACCCCCCTGACAAACCCTAGCTTTCGTTCTCCCCTCTCCCTCTCCTCTCTCCCTGCGGATCTCAGGCGATGGCTGCGGCGACCCCCGGCGGCGGCAGTGTCATGGGCGGGTACGGCGACCTTCCTGGCCTCGGGAGCGATGACCACGTGGGTCTGGATGGCTCCAGTTCGTCCAAATCCACCGGCGACGAGGAAGAGGACGAGGAGGTGCCCCTGTCCATGGAGCAACGAGTGCGGCTCGCTGAGATGTGGTTGGCCAACCCAACTACAAGCCATCACTGGACCAGTGGAGTGGGTGGAGTGCTGTAAGTCCCTCCATTTTTTGCTTATGTCTGTTCAAATCAGAGGGCTAGGGTTAGTGTTCTAAAAGCACTGAAAACATTTAATTTTGCCGTGGCTTGTAGGTTAGATGATGCTATATGGGATGTTAGGATTCACTTTGATGCTGGGCATAGTTTGGATAGGAAGATTTGCAGCTCAGATGTCACATTTCTGAATATATATGCACTGATGCAGACAGTAGGATTTACATTCTTTGATGAACTGTACCACATGAAAAATATAGCTGCAGGAGTTGAGAGAGAGCATGGACTAGAACTGATTGACACAAACATCAAGTTGCAAGAACTAAAGAAGCAGTATGAGGATTCATTAGTTCTGAATTTGTTAGTGAGGGCAACAACACCTGTCAGTTCAGGATTTGTTAGTGAGGGCAACATCAATCACAGAGTAGATGAATTAGCTGTAGTCTTATATGAACCGCCTGTTGTGTATGATCTCAGTGATCCTGCTGTTCTTGCTGTTGATGATCATGGTGTAGTTTTTCACAGTCAGTGCAGCAGCAGTACTATGCAACCTACTCAACATACTGCTATGTGCACACAAGAGAGTAGAAATGTCAGTAAGGGGAAGCTCAAAGCTGTGTTGGAGGAAGAGGAGCAGGAGGGATATAAGAGTAGTGATGAGGAGATTGCATATGATAGTGATAACAACCCTTATAGCCTGGAGAAGTACATCATTCCTGATGCAGAAGATGAAGATGAAGATGAAGATGAAGAAGAGGAACACTTACATTATGAGGGTGACACTGAGGTTGAGGATTTGTTTGAGGAGGAGGAGGAGGAAGAGGAGGTGAATGTTGTTGCAGCAGAAGATCCACCCATGCAACAACCTGCAAGGAAGAAACAGAAGCTACAAGTTAGGAGAGGTCCCACCACTAGGTCACATTCTAGTGTTTTAGAGGAGGTGAAACCTGATTTCATTCCTTCATTAGATGAAGAAGATCATGGGCTGCTGTTTGACAGTGAGGATGATGAACATGAGTCACCAGCATTTGTCCTACATAAATGCAAGAAGAGTAGGGCCAAGAAAAGAAAACCTAGGATATGGTACAATGACAAACCTGAGCAACCACATCAGCAGTTGTGTCTACACATGTGCTTTAAGAATCAACAGCAATTCAGAGAAGCATTGTTGAGCTTGCACATTACACAGGCAAGAAATTTCAGGTACCACAGAAACTCAGACAAAAGGATATATAATTGCATGTTGCAAACATGATAAGTGCCATTTCTGCATAGTTGCTGCAGTTATCAAAGGGGAAAAGACATTTGCTATTAAGAAAATGAGGCTGCAGCACACTTGCCCTAGCAGTACAGGGACATCAAGGATTAGTGCAAAGTGGCTTGCAAAGACCTATGAGTCATTGTTCAGGTCTGATCCAACCACTAGCATACACACTTTGATTGACAACTGCCATGAGAAGTATGGTGTTGATGTGCCAAGGCACATGGCCTATAGGACCAAAAACCTTGCTGTAGAAGCTGTTTTAGGAGAGCACAAGAAGCAGTATCCCAGGCTGAGGGATTATGCTCAGACCATCATGGATACAAACCCTGGCAGTAGAGTTGTTGTGGCAACAGTAACTCCAAAACCTACATCTAAAAGACCACATCCTGGACCAAGGTTTCATGCTATGTTCTTCTGCATAAATGGAGCAAGAGAGGGATTTCTCAATGGATGCAGGCCATTCATTGGTTAGTAACATGTTTATTTCCTTTATATAGAATGCTTGTAGATCACACCTTCTGAATCATAGATGTTTACTTTAAATGTTGCTTTCTTGTTAAATTAGGTGTTGATGGGTGCTTTATTAAGCTGAATACTGGTGCTCAAATCCTAGCTGCCACTGGGAGAGATGGAAATAACAACATATTTCCACTAGCATTTGCTATAGTTGGACAAGAGGACACAGCAAACTGGTGTTGGTTTCTACACCAGCTCAAGATATGTATAGGAGGTGAATATGGGAAATTTGGCCCTTACACAATCATGTCTGATAGACAGAAGGTATGCATGCATCTCCATATTTATATTTATGTTGTACTCCAGTAGCTTAGTAGCATCAATACTCCAGTAGCTTAGTATGTTATATTATGTGAACAGGGGCTACTAAATGCAGTAAATCAAGTATTTCCAAACTGCCATCAAAGATTTTGCCTTAGACACCTATATGCAAATTTCTAGAATGCTGGGTTTAGGGGGGAAGATCTTAAGAAATGTATGGATAATGCCAGCTATGCTTATAACCAACACAAGTATAACATTGCAATGAATGATCTGAAAAATGAGAGTGAGGAAGCTTGGAAGTGGCTGAGTGGAATACAAAAACACACATGGGCTAGACATGCTTTTGACACTAACTGCAAGACAGATTTGGTTGTTAACAACCTGTCAGAGGTGTTCAACAAGTACATCTTAGATTTTAGGAAAAAACCTATTAGGACTATGGTTGATGGTATTAAGGACAAGCAGATGGTGAGGTGGCATAGGAATAGAGAGAGAGGAAAAGCAGCTATGTGGGAGATCACACCTCATTATGCTGAAAAGCTGGAGGTGGAAAAGAAAAGGGCCAGATTTTGCAAACCAATTCAGGCTGGTGTTAATATATGGCAAGTGACCAGTGGGCAGCAAACTCATCCAGTTAACCTGGAACAGTACACATGTGGTTGCAGAAAGTGGGACCTGTCTGGCATACCATGCAACCATGCTGTATCAGCAATTAATAAGGCAAAAAGGTTTCCAGAGGACTATGTTTCCAACTTCTTCAAAAAACCTATGTACCTGGCATCATATGAACCTATGATATATCCTGTTCCTGGTGAACATGATTGGACAAAGACTCCTGGACTAGACATAGATCCACCTGACTTCCATGTGAAGAGAGGAAGGAAGAAAGAAAAGAGGATAAAAGGCAGGTTTGAAGTTCCAAAGTCAAAGGACACTTCTAGAATGGCCACTATAACATGCAGTAATTGTGGGCTCCAAGGCCACAGGTACACCAACTGCAAGAAACCTTTGAAACCAGAGTTGGCTATGAGGAAAAATAAGCATGTGGTAATCCCCTTGCCACTCTAGTTTAAATTGCAAGAAACCTTCAACTGTATTTATGTATTTTTTTAGTAAACATCATGTTTGACTAACTACAAGGTTTAATTTTTTTTGTTTGCAAGGCACCTGCAAGATCATAGCCCCCAGCAAGATCACCTCCAGCTGCAAGATCACAGCCCCCAGCTGCAAGATCACATCCACCAACAGGAAGATCCCCTCCAGCTGCAAGATCATAGCCCCCATCTGCAAGATCAGAGCCCCCAGCTGCAAGAACTGCTAGAGGTGGAAGTTCTGCTGCTGCAAGAACTGCTAGGGGTGGAAGTTCTGCTGCTGCAAGCTATCAAAGACCATTCTCTGCCCCAAGAGTTTCAACTTCCGGTGCTTCTACTTCTGGTGCTCCTCCTACTGCTGGTGGCCCAAGAAACCATTCTGGATGGATGTCTTATTTTACTGCCAGTGGAAACACATGAGTGGAATGAGTTCTGTGATGTTATGAGCTACTGAGTTATTTGAACATCTATATTAAGTGATGTCTGTACTAAGGTTCAAATGATGTTATGAGCTACTGAGTTATTTGAACATCTATATTAAGTGATGTCTCTATATTGTTGTGTGTGTACTATGATTATTTGAAAATCTACCACTGTAATTTTGCTATGCAAATGCCAGCAGATGCTGCTATCAAAATGCCAGAATTCTCACAAATGGTTTCACATCACTGCTCATTACCATAGAATTCATAAAAAATAGATCCATTACAAACCCTAGGACTACACCTAGCACATTACAAACCAAGTTCCAGATCACTTTAATGATCAATTACAACCCAGTTTCTAGCACTCAAACTGACACAAGAAAATGAACTTCAGTACACTAGCATTTTCCCTAAGACTACACCTAGCATAAAGACAACGAAAACCATCACCAAATTCATATACTTGCCCTTCATTGCTTCCAGTTCTGCATTCTTCTCCCTTAACTGAACCTGCAGAGACATAACCCCATTCTCTAAAGCTGCTTCATTTCCAGAGACAGGCACATTTGGATATTGATCTTCTGTACGAGCCACAGATCCTTGACCCTTCAGCCTCCACACCTCGTCTCTCAAATCTCCAATCAAGTCACTTAAAAACTTAGGCAAAGGATCATCATGCCATTCCAGAAAGCCACATCCACCATGCTATTCAACAAAAAAGTGGCAAGAAATCAATCAAAGAGTATGAGCAAAAATGGCCAGAAGAAAATGATATTAAGGACAAGAAGAGGGGGCTCACCATTGCATCCACACAGGAGTAGTACCTCCGGCCGGGGTTTTGACGGCTCCAGGAGATCCATCGCGGCGCCTTCCGCGGCGGATCGCAGTGGCACATGTTGGGCGGCTCGTACGCCATTGGGCTCTGCCTGTAAGCCATAGGAGACCTGGCATCCGTGTCCCTCCTTCCACTGGCGCGGCGGAAGCCGGGAGCGGAAGAGGCCAAAGACCATGACATCGCAACGCCGTCGCCGCCGCGGCTAACCCTAGCTTCTCACCTCCAGGATTCCCCACTTCCCCCAACCCTTTTAACACGACCACACCAGTCAACAAAAGCGCTGGCCCACAAGTCAGGTCCCTCCCATGTGAGTGACTACTGCCATGTCATCGTTTTTTGGCCTAAAACACAATCAGGGTTCAGTTTGGACATGGATTTGATAGCTGTGTGTGCTAATTTGGACATGGATATTTTGGCCTAAATGGATGTGCTTCTGTATATATGAAAACCTCTGTACAAAACAGTACCCAAATCTATAATACTAAATAGATAGACTACTCTAATAGATTCTTACATACTTAATAGATTCTTACACATCATAGTAGAGTTCAACTCATTCCAACTTAGTCATAGTAGATTCTTACATAGTACACAGCCATAGTCCATAGTTACTACTTCTAAACAACATCATACATCACAAAAGGTCAGCTAAGCATGCTTCTCATGTCATGTTCATATGGATCTTGCTCTTGCTCTACATCTTCTTCATTCTGCCAAGATGTCCTGGATCCCCTTCAACTTCTTCCTGTTCCTCTCCTTTGACCTTAGCAAATCAGCAATGTGAAGCTTCAGTTCAGCCCTGCCTCCAGTGAGCTTCTCACGTCCCTTCTTCAGGTCACCAATGTGAAGCTTCAACTTTGAGTTCTCCTGTGTGAGCTTTTCCACAGACTTGTTGAGTTCATCAACCTGCAACTGCAAGTTTGTCGTGGTATTTTCATGGCAGGTGCCATAAGATGGCTAAAGAGGTGGGGCTACCTAAGGACGTCGGTGGGTTCCGGAGGTGAGGTTGGCACGAGCAAGTGCGGGACACAAGACGTACCCAGGTTCGGGGCCCTCCGGAGAGGTAATACCCCTAGTCCTGTCGAGTGTAGTATGGGAAGCACAAGGGCTACACGGTTGCTCGTGGAGCTATTTGGGCGGAGGAGGAAGGAAGGGCTAGGCCACTTTCCTGCCTCTCCGACGAGAGTGTGCGCGTGTGCTGTGGAGCAAGAAGGAGCAGCTAAGGGGAACGAAGAGTAAACAGCTAACTAGCCGCTCTCTGGAATGCAAACCCAAGGAAGCCAGCCAGAATGCGAGCCCCTCTGCATGGAGGCCTCCTGGGGGGTCTTATAGGCCGACCCCCAGGGTTACAATGGTAAGACTACAAAGGCGCGGGGCCCTGGTGTCATCGACCGGCATCCGGTGGCCAGGTCGCCGGGTCGCTGGATGCACCGCACCTCTGGGCGCGGGGTACTGTGGTGGGTCTTGTCTCTCGTCAGCCTGGGCACGGGCACTGTGGCACGTCTTGTCCGTCGTCAGAGAGAGGTCGGCGCCGTCGTTTCTACAGGACCGCGCCGCCCTGACACCGCCCGCCTCGGGCGGGGGTGCAAGGAAAACTGCAGCTTCGCCTGCTCTGTCAGCGTAAAGGTAGGAGCGCTGTAGCCATGCTTACTTCGTCACGAAGGTTTAGCCCCCTCGTGGCCAGCCGGGCAGGCCAGGTTGCCGTGCCGAGCCGGCTCACGCTGGGTAGCCGGCGTACTGGCAAGCCGGCCTGAGGGACTTGACCTGCTCCGATGATTTTTAAGAAGGGGTTCGAGCTCCGTTGCCTACCCGGGGTTCATCCCCCCGACAGTAGTCCCCGAAGCTGTGAAGGCTCGCCGGCTCCAAGCAGGAGGGCCTTCGCAGCTTACCCCCTGAGGAGTCGGTTTGTTGGTGAAGTGCGGGAGCCCGGCCGGGCGGCTCCGCTTGTCCGCATGCCGGCCAGGGGGAGGCGGACGCCGGCCTCTGGTTGCCGGGTCGTGGCACCCCGGCTCGGGCGGGAAACGGAAATGCCCGTTGGTCGAGTCTTGCTTCATACGGCGATTCGCGCCCGCCGCGGCTTGACGGAACGCCACGTGGTGCTCCGCAGCGGGCGGGGCCTGCCAGCCCACGTGCGTGACGGGACGCGACTGCGGACCGGGCCCGCCACGACGCGCCCTCGGCCCGTGCGTGAGGGATTTACTGCGGCGGCGCCTGGCGATTGCGCTTCCCCACGCAGTAAATGTGCGCGTAAAACACGCGCGCACGATGCGGAGGAGTGGGGATCGTGGGCGCAAACGATCCCACTCCCCCACGCTCTCTTCGCGGTTATAAATGAGAAGGGGAGAAGTGCGACGGGAACATTTCTCGCGCCCACTCCGCTCCTTGCTCCTCTCGCCCTGCTCCTCCTCCACCGCGCCTGAGCGAAGTGTTGCCGCCGTGCACTCCGCCCAGGCCCGCCGCCGCGCTCCGCGACCCGGGGCCCGCAGCGCGCCGCTTTCTCCTTCCCCTCTTCTTCGTCGCCGCAACTTCACGCTCACAAGCCCTCCAATGGCGCTGCCAAAGGGCTCGTGGGAGGGCTCGATCATCACCGAGGTGAACATTCGGTATCTTGGCCGGACGAGGCGGCTGCCACCGACGGAGGCGCTGGTCGCGCGCGCGCCTGGCTCGGAGAGGGTGCCGCAGCCGCGGACGGGCGAGCACGTGGTCTTCTTCTCCCACTTCGAGCGCGGGCTCGGCCTCCCCGCGAGTCTCTTCGTCCGCCGTCTTCTCGACTTCTTCGGGCTGCAGCCACATCACCTTGGCCCTAACGCCGTGCTGCAGATCGCCGGCTTCATCACGCTGTGCGAGGGCTACCTCGGCATGCTGCCGGACGTGGAGCTATGGGCCAAGATGTTCTTCCTCAAGCAGCAGGGGGCGTCGGCTGGCGAGATGTCGGATTGCGGGGCCGCCGTGGTCACCGGCCGGGTGAACGGGCCGTTTCCCAAGCTGCCGCTTGAGGACTCGGCCAAGAAGTGGCAGACGACGTTCTTCTACGTCCGGAACGCCGACCCGGCGGTGGACGTCATCAACCTTCCACCCTTTGTCAATGCGGCGCCGCTCGCCAAGTCGAATTGGGGCTACTGCCCCAAGAAGCCGCCGCAGGAGCTCCTGAACATCTGCCGCCGGGTCGGGGAGATGACGGACCGCGAGGGGCTGAAGCCGGCTGACCTCATCGCGGCCTTCATCTCACGCCGAGTGCTGCCGCTGCAGCGCCGGGCACACCGGATCTGCGAAATGAGCGGCCGGCGTGACCCGACCCGGACGTCGACCAAGGCGCTGACGGCGGCCGGGATCGTCCAGCGGGTCAACTATATCTCCTAGGCCGGGTTGAAGGAGGACGGGTGGTGCTTCGGGAAGGAGCCCTATCACCGGGAGAACCCAGCGCCGGCGGTGAGTCCTTGGTCTTTATTTTTTGCCGCCTCAACGTTATTCTTGTGTCCTGACGCCGTGGGAGGGCCACAGCTGTTCGCCTGCCAGAAGAAACACGACGGGCCGAGTTCGCAGATCCTACTGGCCGACTTGCCCGAGTCAGACGCGGAGGAGGCCGGCGTCGAGATGGAGGAGGGGGCGGTTGAAGCGCGCCTGGCCGACGCCGCAACCGGCGGGTCACGGAACGCGGGTAAGTCTCCGCCCTCAGAACTTCTGCGCGACTGGCTGGACGACGACGAAGAGGACCTGACCGGAGCCCACGGTGCAGCGCCTTCGGCTGGAGAGGATGCCAGCGTCGACCCTCCAAGACGGTTGCGGAAGACGGCCGGCGCCAGGCCGGCTCGCGCGGCGGAATCCGGCAGTCGGCCGCATGGGAAGGAGTCGGTCGAGTCGAGACCGGCCGCGAAGCGTCCGGCGACGGCGGCGCTTGCGCGGGAGAGGGCCGTCGTCAAGAAGAAACGCCGACTCGCCCCGTCCGTGGGCCAGAGGCGGGAGGCCCCGAAGGTCATCGGGTGAGTGACCCTTGCCTGCTTTTGATCACTTGCTTGTTTTCTTGCTTGAGCCCTTGTGATGACGAACTTGCTGTGCACAGGTCCACCGTTGACCTGGCTTTGGCGGCCGCGGAGGCCGCGGCTGGCGAGGCCGTCTGGCGGAAGACCCGGAGCAGCGCCATCGACCCCGAGCCGGCCCGGACCGCGGAGGAGGACATCGAGGCCCGCCAGTCCGGCCAAGCCCTCGACACGGCGTGCCGCGATGCCTGGCGGGATCGCGCGGAGGCCGAGAGAGAGATGGAGGCAGCCTCGGCTCGGGCGTGGGAGAGGGCCTCCGCGAAGCAGGCCAGGATCGCCGCGGACCCGGCCTAGCCGGAGATGGAGAGGGGCCTAGAGCCGGCGGTGACGGTCGTCGAGCCGCAGCCGGAGGAGGCGACGGAGCCGGCCGGGCAGACGGAGCCGGCCGACGGCGAGTCGGACGTTGATGATGACATCGTCGTGGACACGCCGCCCCGGGCCGACCCGGCCGGAGGAGGCGAGGTCGGCGGAGAGAGGCGCGAGGCGGACTCCGCGCCGTCCGGCCAAGCGCAACTGACGCCGGCCCCGGAGGCCGCGGCTGGAGATGCCGGCGCCCTGAGGGTCGTGGCTGGAGACGCCGGCGCCCTGGTGGTTGTTCCGCCCCAGGCCGCTGCGAACCCCGATCGTCCGGGTGGAAGCGGATCCGGCGCCGGGACCGCGATGCAGCATCCGTGGGCGAGCGCCGGCGCCGTTGTGATCGGGCCGCGCACTCGGGAGGACGATGCGGCGGATACCTTGCGCTCGCGGCTTCGCGAGCGGAGCGAGCGCCTGGAAGCCTTCGTCTGGGACGAGCAGGAGGCGGCGCGGAAAATGGAACAGGCGTTTGTGGTAAGTTTTTCCTTCTTGTCTTCTCTTGGTCGTCGAATCAGTGGGGGCGCGCCAGCACACCCACTGGGTGTAGCCCCTGAGGTTCGGGCCGGGCTGCGGAGCAGCCGGGTTGAATCTTATAGCTTGTCTTTTGCGTTCTTCTAACTTTTGTCCTTGCGCAGCACCTGTACGACCTGCGGGCCGCCGCGTACAACCGGCTTCGGGAGCGGTTCTGCGGGGTCAAGGCCCAGCTAGCCGGCAAGGAGGAGGAGTTGCGCCGGGTCCAAGGTACGTCTTGCATGCCTTCAGTGGGGGCGCGCCAGCGCACCCACTGGGTGTAGCCCCCGAGGTTCGGGCCGGACTGCGGAGCAGCCGGGTCGAATCTTAGAGCTTGTCTTTTTCTTCTTGTCCTTGCTTCCGGCGTCTGACCGGGAACCTTGTCGCGTAGCTGATGCGGCCGAGGTGCCGGGTCTCCGAAGCCGGCTTGCCGAAGCCGGCGAGCAGCGCGATCTTGCCGTCGCCGACCGTGACCGGCTCCAGTCCGAGGTGGATCGGCTGGCGGCCGAGAAGGCCAAGGCGGAGGAGGCCCACTAGGCGGAGTTGGACCGGCTGGTGGAGGAGCGCGCCAAGGCGGCCGAGGAGCTGGCGGATGCTGGCAGGAGGGTCGCCCAGCTCGAGAAAGATCTCGAGGCCCAGGTCTGCGCGTCGGTCGTGCGGGAGCGCGGGATGCTGAGCGAGGCGCAGCACCTCGATGAGGCCTTCGCCCGTGAGTGCCATCTTTTCTTCGGTCCGGCTAGCCGAGCCGGCAGGTTGTTTTTGCTTCTGACTAACTGGTTTCCTTCTTTGGCAGGAGTCTTCCCCGAAACGTAGGAGGCGGCCGATGCGGCCGTGTACGCTCACCGGGCGGACCAGCGCGCGCTAGGGGCGGACGTCGACGTTTACTGCGCCTGGACCTTGCCGAAGATCGTCCTGGCCGGCGAGGCCCGTCTTGGAGCCGTCGAAGGCCACATGCGTCGGCTGTTCGGTGCCGGCCTGGCCAAGGCGCGGAGCCTTTGGCCGAGCGCGATGGCGCCGAACAGCGTCACACGGCTGGCGCGGTGGCTGGAGGCCGGCGTGGACTGGCTCGGCGCGTGGAGGGCATCCGCGGCTCGCGCCGGCGTGGAGACGGCGCTGCAATTCGTCGCGTCGTGGTATCCCGACGTGGACTTCGACCGGCTGGCGGTGCAGCGGGCCGGCGCGGAGGAGCACGTGGCGGGGCAGGCGCGGCGGATCGCCGGGCGGGCTAGCTATCTGGCCGTGTTCGCCCCGTACGACGAATTCATCTTGGAGCGGACGGAAGACGGCGAGGAGACCCCCGCCGACGACTTCGGCCTGCAGCTCGACGATCCGGACGACAGCTCGGCCGAGACGGGAGCCTACGCCGACGACGAAGCCGATCCGGACGACACCGCGACGTCCGAGAGGCCGGAGAGCCTCAGGCCCGACCCGGCGGTTGCATCCACCTCCGCCGAGCCGGCACCGACCGGAGCCGCCTCCACCTCCGCCGAGCCGACGCCGACCGGAGCCGACGCAGGCGCCGTCTAGGGCTTTTCCTGTACTCGGTCACTTGAATTTTGTTAGGTAGCAGGTCCACCCACTGGGGGTGTAATTTATGTAATGAACTTGAGGCCGTGGGCCCGTGTTGTTTATAAATTTTGTGGCGCCAACTGTCGTGTTTTCGCTCTTTGCTGTTTGGGCTTGGGCCTTTTTCTTGTTTGTCTTTTCTTCGGGCTTCCTTCCCGCTAGCCGGACAGCCGGGTTGCGGACTGTGGCTAGGACGGGGATTCGGCCTTGAGAGGGGACGCACGATACTTAGGCTTTTTTGGACGTTTGAGCACGAGCGAAAACACCCACTGGGCCGGCTGGCGCGCAGCCGGTCGTGCGGTGGATAAGTGAGGGCGGGTAGGGCCGGGTTGGCCGAGCCGGGCTCTCCGCCTTAGTTGTTCTTGCGTGACGATGCCGTGGGCCCTGGGCTCTAGCCGGCCGGACAGCCAGGAGCCGGCTATGGCTAGCGAAGAGAGGGGTTTGGCGGTACGTATGTTTTGAGATGGACTAAGGAGAATATGGCGAGGCGCGGTCGAGCCGGCTAGCCCCCGAGCCCCCGAGCCGACTGCACCGACTCGGCGGGAGAATCGGAAGCGGGGAAGTACGTAGGCACCGAGCTTAGTAAAAATGGAAAAGGAAACCCCCTAGCCCCCGAGCCGGCTGGTCCGACTCGATGGGTGCCCGCTGTCATTCGGGGAGGGGCTTGCTGCTTTTATTAAGCTCAAAAGGTGGTGATACATACGTGCGCGCGTTCAACTGTAAAACGGGCGGAGGAGCTCCGCGTTCCAGGGCCGGTTGGACTCCTCGCCGGCTGCATCTCTCTTGCGCTTGTTCGGCTTCTGCGCGTCGATGAGGTAGTACGCGTTGCGGTCGCAGAGAGCCTTGCTGATGATGAAGGGGCCCTCCCAAGGGGAGGCCAGTTTGTGCTGGCCGGTTGTCCGTTGGATGAGTCAGATGACTGACCGGCTGAGGGCTAGAAGGCGCACCTCTTCGAGCAGGTCGATGCCGTCTTCGCGTGCCTCCTTTGCTTCGGCTTCCGTGTACATGGCCACCCGGGGCGAGTTGAACTCGACGTCGGTGGGAATGATTGCTTCGGCTCCGTAGACGAGGAAGAACGGGGTGAACCCGGTGGAGCGGTTGGGCGTCGTCCGGAGACTCCAGAGGACGGCCGGCAACTCGTCGAGCCAGCTGCCGGGTGAGCGGACGAGCGGCTCGACGAGTCGCGGCTTGACGCCGGCTAGGATGAGGCCGTTCGCCCGCTCGACCTGGCCGTTCGACTGGGGATGTGCGATGGAGGCCAAGTCGAGCCGGATGCCGGATGCCGAGCAGTAGTGCGCCAGCGCGCCCTTGGCGAAGTTGGTGCCGTTGTCCGTGATGATGCTGTGCGATATGCCGTAGCGAACCGCGATGTCTTTAATGAACCGGACCGCCGTGGGTCCGTCGAGCTTGATCGGCCGAGCTTCGATCCACTTGGTGAACTTGTCGACGGCAACGAGCAAATGCGTCATGCCGCCTCGGGCAGTCTTGAACGGCCCCACCATGTCGAGGCCCCAGACGGCAAAAGGCCACGTGATGGGGATGGTTTGGAGGGCTGAAGCCGGCTGGTGGCTGCGCTTGCTGAAGCGCTGGCAGCCCTCGCACTTGAGGACTAGTTGCTCGGCGTCTTGCAGGGCCGTGGGCCAATAGAAGCCATGGCGGAAGGCCTTTGCCACCAGGGATCGCGAGGCGGCGTGGTGAACGCACTCGCCTTGGTGGATGTCGAGGAGGATCTCGATCCCTTTGTCCTGCTCGACGCAGCGCTGGAATACGCCCGTCGTGCTGCGCTTGATGAGTTCGTGGTTGATGATGATGTAGGCAGATGCTCGCCGCTGCACTTGCCAGGCTTCGGTCTCGTCACTGGGGAGGGCGCCGTCCTCCAGGAAGGCAAGGAGCGGCCGAGCCCAGGACGGGACCGTCACCACCGTGAAGACGGCCGCCGGGATGGGATCCGGGGCGGCAGTCCCCGAGCCGGAGCCGGCAGTCCCCGAGCCGAAGGCGGCAGTCCCCGAGCTGGAGCCAGGGACTCCAGGGTTGGGCGGGGGCGCGTTGGGGTCGTCCGGGACGAAGATGGATTCCGACTCGGGAGACGGCTTGATGGACGGCTTCCGCAGGTGCTCGAGGGAGACGCCGGATGGGATGGCTTGCCGAGTCGAGCCCATCTTTGCCAGCGTGTCGGCCACTTCGTTGTCGGCGCGGGGGACATGGAGGAACTCGCAACCCTCGAACCCGCCGGAGAGTTGCTGAACCAGGAAGCGGTAGCTGGCCATGTTGGCGTCTTTGGCGTCCCAGTCGCCGGAAACTTGCTGCACCACCAGGTCCGAGTCACCGTAGCAGAGGATGCACCGGATGCCGATCGCCCTGGCCTGCCGGATGCCATGCACGAGAGCTTCGTACTCGACAACGTTGTTGGAGGCGGCGAAATGTATCTGCAGTACGTACCGCAACCGGTCGTTCTTGGGGGAAGACAGCACGATGCCGGCTCCCAAACCGTTGCGCATCTTGGAGCCGTCGAAGTGCATGCGCCAGTGAGTCGACTCGGGAGCCGGCGGCAGGTACCGGGTCTCCGTCCAGTCGACGAGGAAGTCGGCTAGCGCCTGGGACTTGATGGTGGTGCGGGGCTCGTAGAGGATCGTGTGGCCGGCTAGCTCGATGGCCCACTTGGCCACCCGGCCAGAGGCATCCCGGCAGCCCATGATCTCGCCGATGAGGGCCGTGCTCACCACAGTAATGGCGTGCTCTTGGAAGTATTGCCTCAGCTTCTTGGCGGCGAGGTACACGCCATAGCACATCTTCTGGTAGTGGGGGTAGTTCTGCTTGGAGGCGGATAGCACCTCGCTCAGGAAGTACACTGGGCGCTGAACCGGCTGCACCTTGCCCTCCTCCGGGCGCTCGATGACCAGCACCGTGCTGACTGCTCGGGAGGTGGCGGCGACGTACAGCAGGAGCGGCTCTTTCTCAGCCGGCGCGGCCAGGATGGGCGCGGTTGACAGCATGCACTTGAGGTCGCGGAAGGCTTCGTCCGCCTGGTCGCTCCACTCGAACGCCGTCGTCTTCTTCATCAGCTGATATAGGGGCAGGGCCCTCTCTCCCAGCCAGTTGACGAACCGGCTGAGAGAGGCCAAGCAGCCGGTGAACTTCTGCACGTCGCGCAGCCGGGTCGGCTTGCGCATGCGCTCGATTGCCTTGATCTTCTCCGGGTTGGCCTCGATGCCGCGCTCCGAGACGAGGAAGCCGAGAAGCTGGCCGGCCGACACGCCGAAGACGCATTTCTCCGGGTTGAGCTTGATCTGGAACCGGCGCAGGTTGGCGAAGGTTTCCTGGATGTCGGCCAGGAGCGTGAGGTGCTGCTTGGTCTTCACCACGATGTCGTCGACGTAGACGTGCACGAGCTGGGGCAGCAGGCATTTCTGCATGCAGCGCTGGAAGGTGGCGCCGGCATTCTTCAAGCCAAATGACATGGTGATGTAGCAATACGCCCCAAAGGGCGTGATGAAGGACGTCTTGAGGGCGTCGGCCGGGTCCAACTTGATCTGGTGGTAGCCGGAGTAGGCGTCCAGAAAGGACAGGAGCTCGCAGCCGGCTGTGGAGTCGATGACCTGGTCGATCCGAGGCAGAGCGAATGGATCTTTGGGGCATGCCTTGTTCAGGCTGGTGTAGTCGATACACATGCGCCACGTGCCATTTTTCTTCAAGACGAGGACCGGGTTGGCCAGCCATTTCGGGTGGAACACTTCCATGATGAAGCCGGCTGCGAGAAGCCGGGCGATTTCTTCACCGATGGTTCTTCGCTTCTCCTCCGAGAAGCGGCGTAGCGGCTGTCGAACAGGCTTGGCGTCCTTGCGGACGTGAAGTTTGTGCTCGGCGAATTTCCTCGGGACACCCAGCATGTCTTTGGGGGACCATGCAAAGATGTCCTAATTCTCACGGAGGAAATCGACGAGCTCGCCTTCCTATTTGCTGTCAAGGCCGGTGCCCACGACGACGTACTTGCTGGAGCTGGGGTCGGCCGGGTTTAGCGGGACCCTCTTTGTGTCTTTGGCCGGCTTGAAGAAGGCCTCATCGGCTGTCGGCGCCGGCTGTGCGCTAGCGAGCGCCACGATCCGATCGAGCTGGCGCCTCTCCTCGGCGATGACCAGTGACTCGGCCAGCTAGGAGCCGGCTTTGGCGCACTTGAGGGACTTCTTGTAGTCGCCGACGATGGTGACGAGGCCCTTGGGACCCGGGAGCTTTAGCTTTAGGTAGGCGTAGTGGGGGACCGCCATGAACTTGGCCATCGTGGGCCGGCCCAGCAGCACGTGGTAGGGGCTAGCCAGGTCGACCACTTCGAACCAGATCGGCTCGCGACGGAAGTGGCTGCTGGAGCCAAACAGGATGTCGAGCCGGACCCGGCCGATCGGAGAGCAGGAGAGACCTGGCACGATGCCGTGGAACACCGTCCGGGTCGGCTCCAGTTGTCGCGCCTCGATGCCGAGCTTGGTCATGGTGTCGCGGTACAGGATGTTGATGCTGCTGCCGCCGTCGATCAGCACCCGCGAAAAGCGGCAGGTGCGCTTCTCGGAGACGAAGGTGGGGTCGAGCACCAGGGCGTAGCCACCCGGCGTAGGCATGACGGCCGGGTGGTCCTCCCGGGTCCAGCTGACTGGTCGGTCGGACCAGTGCATGTACTGGGGAACCGGAGGGACGACGGCGTTCACCTCGGCTTGGTGTTTGTGCTTGGCGTGTTTGTCATCGCCCTCGCTCGTGAAGACGACGTAGGCCGCGTCCGGGCGCGGGAAAGCGTTGTCGGCGAGGGCGCCGGGTGGCGGTGGAGGCGGTGGAAGCGGCAGCTGCTGCGAGCCGGCTCCGGGTGGCGGAGGCGGAAGGTTGCCCTTCAACAGGCGCTGGGTGAAGCTGCACTGCCGGAGCGTGTGCGTCGACGGCTTCGCGCCGCTGTGGTTTTTGCAGGGGGCGTCGAGCATCTGCTCGAATGATAGCTTGGGCTGCCAAGCGGCCTTGCCGGTGCGTGGGCGCTGGCTTGAGCCTTGTTCGGCCGGCTGCTCCCCTTCCACAGCAGCGACCTGCCGGTTGTCATAGCGGGTCGCCAGCTGGTCGTTTCGGCGCTTGCCGCTGCTGGTGTTGTTGTCTTGCCGGCGCTGGTTGTTGTCGCCAGCCGGCTTGGGAATCGCCTGCTGGACCGGCAGGAGCTTGCCATCTGCATCGATTGTGACCTTCACATTCATCGCGGAGTCGGCCGTGGCGTACTTGTCCGCCACTGCCATGAGCTCCGCCAGGGTCTCCGGCTCGTCGCACACCAGCCGGTGCTTGACCAGAGTGCCGTCTAGGCACCCGTCGATGAAGTACTGGATGGCTTGGACCTCGTGGACGCCCTCGCAGGAGTTGCGCAGCTCCGTCCACCGCGTGAGGAAGTCGCGAAGGGGCTCGCTTGGCTTCTGGACGCACATGGAGAGCTGGCGAGGCTTGCCGGGTTGCTTGTACGTGCTGGTGAAGTTGCGGATGAACGCATCTTCGAAATCCAGCCAAGAGTTCACGCTGCCGGCTCGCAGGCTGTTAAGCCACGTCCGGGCCGAGCCGAGCAGCATGAGGGGGACGTAACGCACGGCCACGCGCCGGTTGCCGCCGGCTATACCGATGGCCGTGGTGTAGTCCGTTAGCCAGTCCTCCGGCTTGGTGACGCCGTTGTATTTGGGGGAGTCGCGAGGCAGCGAGAAACCTTTGGGGAAGGGCTCCTCACGAATGCGGGGGCCGAAACACGCCGGGCCAACAGAGCTCTCCTCCTCCAAGGCGGTGGAGCGCGCCAGCCGATCGAGGCGGTGGCGGGCGTCGTTTTTGTCGTAGGGCACGCGGGGGCCGAGCCGGTCAGCCACGGGGCTGCGCGGCGGGGGGGCCTCCGGGGCCAGCTCGGGCCGCCGAGCCGGCCGCACTGGGTTGGCCGGCTGCTGAACCCAGCCGTCGCCAGCCGTCTCGTCGGCAACGCCACCTCCAGTGGTTGTGGCGTGATTGTGCCGGCTCCGACCAGTCCGATGCCGGCCAGAGCGGCTCGCGCTAGTGGCGTGGGAGGACGTCCGTTGCGCGTCCCGGAGAGCCCTCTCCGGGTCCCCGGTTTTTCCTGAGGTGGAGGCGGATGGCTGAGCTGGGTCGAAGTGCTTCTGCTGCTCGTTCGCCGCGGTGATGAGGTCGCGGATGCGCTGCTGCTGCTGCAGCAGCTCCTCGCCCTCCAGGAACTCGAGATCCGCCATGGCTGCCTGCGCCGCCCGCATGTTCTTGACGGGGGTGTCGTAGACGGGCCGGCCTGCGCCTAGCGCACGGCCGATCGAGCCCCCACGGATCCGCACCTCCGCGACCCGGCTGGGTTCGGCGGCGGCCGGCGTGAAGCCGTGGGCGCTGTCGTACTCTCGCTGGGCGGACTCCAGCCGACGTCGCATTGCCGCGAGCTCCGTGGCCTCGACCATCAGATGTTCACGGTCCTCATTGAGCTGAGCAGCCGCAACCGCCGTATCTCCGGATCGTCTCGCGAAGCGGGTCGACCCGGCGCGGCGGGGCCGCAGCCGCGGCAGCGGCAGCCGCGGCGGCCTTCTCCTTGGCGCGCGGGGAGCAGGAGCTGGTGCCGGTGGTCAGCACCTCTGCGTGGACGCAGAGATCCGTGACATCGTCGGAGACAGCGCAGCCAACGGGGACAGGGGAGTCGGCGAAGCTGCACACCCCGCTGGGAAACACGTCAGGGACGAGCGCGACGAAAACGCGTAGCGCGCCGAACGGGACGATGAAGCAGCCTGCGGGACAAGCGGTGTCTGTACCCGGCGGAGCGCCGCAGCCGGCCGAGTCGGCCGCGTGGGGAGCGCGGACCAGACCGTGCACGACGCGCTCGCCGGAGCTGGTGAAGGGCCTCGTCTGGAACTTGACTCCGGCCGACGCCGCGAGCAGCCCCACGGTGGGCGCCAACTGTCGTGGTATTTTCACGGCAGATGCCATAAGATAGCTAAAGAGGTGGGGCTACCTAAGGACGTCAGTGGGTTCCAGAGGCGAGGTTGGCACGAGCAAGTGCGGGACACAAGACGTACCCAGGTTCGGGGCCCTCCGGAGAGGTAATACCCCTAGTCCTGCCGAGTGTAGTATGGGAAGCACAAGGGCTACACGGTTGCTCCTGGAGCTGTTTGGGCGGAGGAGGAAGGAAGGGCTAGGCCACTTTCCTGCCTCTCCGGCGAGAGTGTGCGCGTGTGCTGTGGAGCAAGAAGGAGCAGCTAAGGGGAACGAAGAGTAAACAGCTAACTAGCCGCTCTCTGGAATGCAAACCCAAGGAAGCCAGCCAGAATGCGAGCCCCTCTGCATGGAGGCCTCCTGGGGGGTCTTATAGGCCGACCCCCAGGGTTACAATGGTAAGACTACAAAGGCGCGGAGCCCTGGTGTCATCGACCGGCATCCGGTGGCCGGGTTGCCGGATGCACCGCACCTCTGGGCGCGGGGTACTGTGGTGGGTCTTGTCTATCGTCAGCCTGGGCACGGGCACTGTGGCGCGTCTTGTCCATCGTCAGAGAGAGGCCGGCGCCGTCGTTTCTATAGGACCGCGCCGCCCTGACACCGCCCGCCTCGGCCAGGGGTGCAAGGAAAACTGCAGCTTCGCCTGCTCTGTCAGCGTAAAGGTAGGAGCGCTGTAGCCATGCTTACTTCGTCACGAAGGTTTCGCCCCCTCGTGGCCAGCCGGCATGGGCCAGGCGGCCAGGCCGGGTCGCCGTGCCGAGCGGGCTCACGCTAGGGAGCCGGCGTACTGGCAAGCCGGCCTGAGGGACTTGACCTGCTCCGATGATTTTTAAGAAGGGGTTCGAGCTCCGTTGCCTACCCGGGGTTCATCCCCCCGACAAAGTTCCTACTAGCTTCACTGAGCTGCTCCTTCTCTTTCAAATGGTTGAGCTTCAGGTTCTGGATGACAGTGCCTTGAGCTTGTGTCAGATTCATCAGGACTTTATACTTCTCGTGTAGCTTGTAGATCTCTGCATCTTTCTTATCCATCTCTACATTCATATCAGAGAGAACTGACTTGGTAACCTCAACACCCTTCATCTTAGCATTCAAATAGGTGAAATCCATCATCCTGTCCTCTTGGGCATTGAATAGTTCATGCACATCTTCAACCAATTTGTCATAGTTGCCCTCTAGTTTGTTTTTCTCCTCTGTCAAATGGTGAATAGTGAGTGAATTCTCAAGGTTATCCTTCCTCCTACCACTCCTGTTGTCTTCATACATCTCCCATAGCTTCAACAAAGCATTCTGCAGTGTGGGAGGCCACTCTGGGTCAACCCATTGAACAAAACCACAGTTGTCAGCTTCCTGCAATGTAAACATCACATTTATTGTAAACAACCCATTCAAATAACAAGTTTAATTTAAGCAACACTTGTAAATAAAGTATCCCATATATGAGCATCCCACAGAATAAAGTATCTGATCTATGAGCATCCCACAGTTAAAAATAACTGTACTTTGAGCAACTCACAATTAACAAACCCTAGCATGAGCATCACACAGAATAAAGTATCTGAAATAGAGTACATGGCCCAGGACCCACAGTTTAAGATAAATCTACTTTGGCCAACTAACAATTAATAAACAACTCAAACTTGAAGCATCTGACACAATCTGTGAGATGCCCAATTAAAGAATGAGCATCTACACTGCAAACTATGTTGTTGACATGTTATAAAATAAACATCTACTGCCCAAATTAAATATACATGGAAAGCATCAGCAACTGGCTAAACAAGTACACAATCATATGCTGCCTACTTAAACAATCACACAATCTGCATCAGCACATGGGTAAACTAAGAAATGACCATCAGATCTGCCAACATAAACTATGGCCTGGGCCATGTGCTTACTATCATTCTTAATACAAAAAATAAAGCTGTTGTGTAGCATCTGACCTTATTAGCACACACTAAGAACCTCCCGCCCGTGTCAAATCCTTCAAAGGCCACACGCCTCTCAGCTGCCAGACCATGGTGCTCTCAAGGAACCAGCGGTGTTGTCTCAACGCCCATGTAGTCCTGGTCGTCAATGCTAGCAGGGACCTAAAGGAGCAAAATGAACCAAGAATCCCCCAAATAAAATCAGCAATCCCCCAAGAACACAAACCCTAACCCTAACCCTAGTTTTGCAACTCACCTGGTACTGCATGCCGTCGTCCGAGGAGCTGATGTACAGGAGGCTGGAGTAGTCGTTGCTGCTCTCGTCCTCGTACACCATGGCGCGATGGACGGCGGCGGCGGTCGACGGCGAATCGAAGGGGGGAGGGAGAGAGCTCGACGAGGAGGAGGAGAGACTGGAGTGGTCGGGGGGTCCGGCTCGGTTCGACCGAGCCCGCTAAGACCGACCGCGCCGGCCTGGTCCTAGTCAGCGCACCGGCACGCGCCGAGTGGCCAGCGTGTCGCCTGACAGGTGGGGCCGCGCGGTCAGATACATGGTCAATACGGGGTTATACGGCTGTCAGTCCTTTTTGTAACGATTAGGCCAAATAGTGGTACTGAATTGTGACATGCACGAAGTGTGGTACTGATTCGTTACATGGTGCTGAAATGTGGTATGTCCATGCAATTAACTCCTTCCTGGCTGAACGAGTCATTCGGTACCTGCTGATCAATCCATGGAACGATTCTGTTCGGTGCGAGAGGCTCCCAGCCCGAACCCTGTGAAACTACGGGCCTTTTAAACGGGCCACCCCTGAACCCAACGTCATCAGTAATCCAAAAAACATAAAAAAGACATAAAAAGGCCAAAATTTTCTCCTAGCTACTATCAAGCCTTAAACCTAGATTTTGGACCTGATTTTGAATAGAAAAACGAAATTAAAAATTTATCATAATATGTAATAAACTGCCATCATGTTCAAATGGATCAGAACTTGATGAAAAAATATATTTGGCATGTGATGTTTATGTAAAATTGCCATGCTAAACAAAAAGAAATTTCCATGCTTTATTCAAAAAATTTGCCGTGTTTCAATAATAATTTACAAAACAAACAGAATTTATTATGGGATATATGCGATAAAAAGTTTGCTTGCTGTGTACAAAGTTATATCTGCCATGGTCGAAAACATAAAATTTGCCATGGACCAAACAATAACTTTGACATGTTGAAAAAATATAATTGCCATGCTGCAAAGAAAAATGTACATTGCAAAGAAAGAAGTGTATCGTGCGTATTTCAGTAGTAATTGCCATGTTTCATAAAAAGTAAATTTACCATGGCCTCACATGGAAAGCAAGAATTACCATGAATGATGAATGTAAAAGTTGGCATGGTTGTGAAGTAAATTTTGCCATGGCATATAAGAAGGAAATTTGCCATGGTCCATAAAGTAAATTTGCCATAGTCCATAAAGTAAATTTTCCAGGAAAAAAACAGTATAAATTGCCATGAGCGATCAAAGTAAAAAATTGCCATGTACGATAAAGTAAATTTGCCATGTATTCAAAAGTAAAATTGCATGGCAATTAGGGGTAATTTTTTGCCATGACAAATAAAAAGGAAATTTGCCATGGTCCATAAAGTAAATTTGCCATAGTCCATAAAGTAAATTTTCCATGGCATAAAAAAGGATAATTTGCCATGAGCGATCAAAATAAAATTCACCGCGTATGTTAAAGTAAATTTGCCGTGTATTTAAAAGTAAAATTGCCATGGCAATTAAGGGTCATTTTTTGCCATGGAAAAAAAATAAAGGTAAATTTGACATGGCAAAGTTGATATAAAATATTGAATGGCAATGTAGGTAAATTTGCCATTGGCAATAAAGTAAAATTTGCCAAGCTACAAAGAAAAAAAATTCCATGTTATTATAAAGTAAATTTGTTATTAAGATCAAATTGCCATGGCAAAAAGCATATTAAAATTGCCATGTTATTTTTTAAAAATGGTCATGGATTATGTAATAAAAATTGCAATGTAAGTGAGAAAATTAGTCATGTTCCATGTCAACACATTAAGATTTATGTTGCCATGAGTGTAGACTTTGTTTCATGTACACTTGCGAAAAGTGTGAGAAAAAACATATTTACAATATCAACTTTGAAGAAAGAATATATTGCAATATGGCACAAGGTAAATGGGGGATTTTTTTCCTATCAAATTCAAGTTCCATTTAAGTAAGTTTGTCATGATAGGAAAAAGTGAAATTTGCCATGGTACTTGAATTGAACTTGCCATGGTCATAAAGTTAGTCTGCCATGTTAGAGGAAGGAAAAATAATAGAAATATAATTCTGTAGTAAAATTACGATGGCAGAGGAAGTAATTTTGCCATGATACATGAAAGAATGGAATAGATTTTGCAATGGTCTATGAATTAAATTTGCCATGACATTACAAATGAAATTCCCTTGGTAAAGTAGAAATGATGTCGAAAAATAGAACTATCTAGCAAAAAAAAGCATGAGACATGAATTCTTTGTATCGGAGCCATACTAACATTAACAACAAACTTAAAAGCCTAAACTCAAACACACTGAGATGAAAAGTTTAACAAAAAAATAAGAGTGGAAAATTTCACTACCAAAACTACAAAAATGGGTAACCGACACTACCAACAAAACCCAATCTTGCACTTAGCACCATGAGCATGTAGCAAAATGAGTGATAAATGCCAAAAAAAACTACGCATTTTGTACACTAGATCATCATTTCGTTAGGCTACAGTTCCAGTAGCAATGCAAAATGGCAATTCTCGAATAGTGCCATAGCGCGCGTGGGACGACCTGGGGGTTTACTGGTGTGTTTACCTGTCTGATGCGGTCAAACTGGATGAAAATGGCAACTACTCTAGAAATATGCCAATGCAACTTCTACAAAAAATTTGCCATGACAACTTCTCATAGCGATTCTATCAATTGCAATTACTTGTAGCAGTTATGTCATGGCACCTAATACAGATTTTTGCCATGGCAACTACTCCAACATTTTGCCATGGAAACTACTCATAGCGATTCTATCAATTGCAATTACTCGTAGCAGTGCTGTCATGACTCCTAATACAGAATTTGCCATGGCAACTACTCATATTCAATTATCTGTTGTGCATTCTACTCGGACATTACATGGTAATTTGAGAAAAATGAACTGAAAAATGAAACAATGCCATGACAATTATTTACGAAAACAAAAGATGGTAGCTATTCAATATATGTAAATTGCCATGTCAAATTGATGATAATTTGCAATAGCAAAAGATGTTGCCATGGTTAGTTGAGAGGAAAATTGGTTTGTTGCCATGTAGCACTCGGAAAAGCATGCTGCCCATCCTTAGAAATCTACTACAAAATTGCCATGATGGTAAGAATCAGTATAGGTTTGCTACCATGTGGGCATGATTAAAACCTGAGAAAGCATGCTCCCAAGGGCGTGTTTGGGGGGGGGGGTCGACATCGGGTCGAGGGCGTGGTGTTGGCCCCATGTTCGCCGCCCAAATGAGAAGATGGCCGTCAGGATCCACTGGAGACCAACGTGTGTGGGATCCGGCGCGTGAAGAAGAGCCTTGGCCGCCGCCTCCTCCTCTGTCGAGCACCACCGGTCGCCCGCTCAAGCCTCTGCTGGCCACCGCCCTCCGCGCAGGCCGCACCCTGGTGCCCGTAAGGCCGTAGCTCTCTTTCAAATCCTCCAAATCAGGCGGCGCGCAAGGCTGCAGCCCGCCGCTCCTACTGGCGGAAGCCTTCATCGATGTCCCCGCCTGCCCGACGCCGGTCATCCCATTCTTCAAATCCGGCAACACGCAAGGTCGTAGCCTGGTGCCTAGCCGATGCTGCAGCCCTCCTGCATCTCTCGCCACCATCCGCCGCTCCGACCGCCATATTCGCCGCACCCCGTATGCGTTGCCGCCGCCTTCTCCATCTCCGCCTCGGCCCGGACGTGCCCCGCGCGCATGAAACGGGTTGGCTCCTGCCGGCGGGAAGCCGTTGCAGGGGAGAACGCCATCATCCGCCGCATCGACTGCCGGATGCCTTCCCCGCCATCCCTGTGTAACATCCCCATGTAATATCTACATTGATCACCTCTTGATAGTGCCAAGTCAGCATGATTAACTATGCTTGATCATCATTGCATCATATCTCATTTCAAATTTCAATTTAAATACCAAACGCGGCGGCGCGGCTCGGGCCGGCGCCGACGTGGCCTGACGTGTGGGACCCCCTGTGCCGCTGACGGGTGGGTCCCGTTGACCTGTTGACCCGGTCAACTCGCTGATGTGGCACCCACAGTGGATGACATGTGGGTCCCGCGTGATTAAACGATTTAATTAAATAGATAATCTGTTAATTAATTAAATTAATTAATTAAAACGTTAATTAGACACTGACCAGTAGGCCCCACCCCTAATATAAACTGTAATTAGATTAATTAAAACCTAATTAGCTACTGTGAGGCTGACCAGTGGGTCCCACTGGACCCACAGGTCAGGTTTGACTATTCAACCACCACTGTTGACTGCTGACGTCACACATACTTCATGCTGACGTCATACCATACTGTTTTGGATAATGTTCTGGATAATTCGAATTTAAATTAATTAAATAATTCCAGAAAATGTTTAAAACTTTGAAAAATCATATAAAATAAACCGTAACTCGGATGAAAATAATTTATATATGTAAAATGATCAGAAAAATATGAAGATTCTGAATATGTGATCAAAGTGCGTGTCCAACACTCCTAGCTAGGTGAACATGAAACATTTTGACTGATTTCAATAAATGAATAGTGCTCAACTTTAATAAAATAAATCTAAATAAATTCCTAAATTAACTAAATCATTTAGTTAGGCAGTAAAACACCTCTGCATAGCATTTAGGCATGTGATGCATAGTGATTGCATTTTTGCCATGAATTTATTGTTTCTTCTCCCCCTTCTTTCCGATATCCTTCGGGACCGACGCTGCCCAGGAGACCGACTACACCGCTGACGACCCCGCCTTTGCCGCAGAGCAACCAGGCAAGCAACCCCTCCCCCTTGACGCATGCGTAAATCACCTATTCTTTCTCCCTCCTGCTTGCATTAGAATTTGCTATTGTTATTGATTGATCCTATTCTGATGCATAGCCTGATTTTGTAACCTGCTATTGTTTCCTTACCTGTTATCCTAAATGCTTAGTATAGGTTGGTTAGTGATCCATCTGTGGCCCCTCATCCTTGTCCTAGTTGCCCCGCTTAGTTGATAGTGCCCCGATCAGAGTGATCGGCGGGCAGAGACCGTCACATCACTATGCCACCCCCTTAGTTGCTGGACTCTGCAGAGTTACCATCGAGTGCCGAGGGTGATACTTCTTATCTCACTCCTGATGTTGCCTCTGTGTAACAACTAGTCGGTTGTGGGTTACCGAGGGTGATTCCTCTTTCTCCACCTCCAACGAAGCTTATGTCGTGCAACCCCTCAAGTGTGAATACCAGCGAGGGTGATTCCTCTGGTTTCACCTTGACGGATACGTCGAGAGGGAAATCCAATGAGGGTGATTCCTCGGATTCCTTCTTGATGTTATGAACACACAGTTACCTGGATTTTACTACAGTTACTGGATAAAGACGGGTCAACCCTGAGGGGTACCCGCGAGAGGTACGAAAGTCGGGCGGGCCCGGAGAGCACCCGCGAGAGTTACTGTGGCGGCTGGCTGTTTAGCGGTACCACCCAGGTTGTGGTGGTAGCTCCGGACTTGTCCCGACAGCCGTCACTTAAATTAATAAATGCGCCTAACGGATTTGGGTATTGATCTGAGTGGGTCGTTGGCCCTATACGCACTACCACCACGTGGGATAATGGTTTATGGGGCCCTCTACGCCGAATGTATCAGCCGAAAGCTCTGTCAGACGTCCAGTTCAGCATTGCAGCACGGCCTGGTCGGTGCCCCAGAGGAGGTGGCCTGGACTGTCCTGCACGCAACGACCCGGAGTGCTTAGGGCGATGGCCCAAGACCCCCGAGCGCTTAGGATGTAGACCGACAGGGACCTCTCTGCTTGTGGCACCCCGATAGAGGGCCGACGCACGCCAGTCCCAGGATAAGACCTGGCGCACGCCTGAGACATGATACAGTAATTCCAGGCACCAAAAATGGCTTTATTATAGGAAATGGAGTTTTACAACATTGTTGATTACAACAATATTACATGACTCCAAGGCTAGCTAAGTGGTAGCAAAGGTCTTGGCTCAACGGCAACGACGTCTCTGGCTGGGCTCCACAACGCACAGGACTGGCTGGGTTACGGTCTAGCACGACGGATCTACTCCTGCAACTGGCCACGTGCAAGGCCAGGTGAGTACTTTGAATGTACTCACAAGACAACCAAATACATAGCATCCAAACAAGCAGATAACAAAGCAAGCCCTATGCCTCTATAAGAATTTAATCTAAACATGGTATGGAATTAACTGGGAAACATGGATCAAACATGGCATAACATGGATCAGGCATAACAACTACATATCATGACATAGCATGGCTATTTCTACAAAGCATGGCATCCAAGATTAAACTGAAATCTACACTACACTTACCCCCTGTGAAGCATTAAAATACTATGTTGTGCCATCACTCAGTTTTACTGCCCCTCTGGGCTATCTCATGACTCACCAAGATCCCATCTCGTGATCATGTCAAAACAACACGATGACTGCTCATCTTTATCCAATGAGTACTTTCGAACACACGACAAGTTCTTCCAATATTATTATTATTATTGCGGTTGACCATCCTAGTGAGGCCTAAGCGGACTGTCCAATACCGTGGACGCGGCTATTCGAATAGGTTTATACACTCTGCAGAGGTTGCGCACTTTACCCACACTATGGAGTACCTGGCCTCGTGATCCCATTCGGGTGGACCGGTGGTGCTCCAACGAAACCTGCCTGACCCGTGACCCCTCTATCGTACCACCGACAATCATACCCTCCCAGGGTCATGTCCTGGGTGGCCCATGTGTCACCCCGTGACACCTGCCACCGTCGTGGCCAAACTAAACTGTCCCAAACAGGGACTCCCAGGTTAAACAAATCAACTGGGCTCACAGGATTATCGTCGTCTACCTGATCAGGGTAGCACGCACGCATAACCCTCCCTAGTTTGGTGGTACCGATAAAAGAGCACAAAGCCAGACCAAGTCAAGGCCGTCCCATACCGGCAAATGTGGCTGCACGGAAAAGTCCGGGTAGGTGGCTCTTGATCAACCAACTAAGTTTAGTTTATCGGTTCAATTTAATATTTCCGCCATCACACCATAACATCAATATTTATGAGCAAGAACAAATACTTAACAACATCATAGCAAAATTATAACGGTACTGACAGTCATGGCATGAGATCAAATCATAGCACTAACATGATAACGGTATTAAAAATATTGTTACTAGCATGGGAAAATATGACATGACAACAATTCATGATATCACATGGTAAATAGCTCTAGCATCTGGCACAGATGAAATAACAGGGATATGGCAATGCAGACTAACAGATGATCCGAAATATACTACAACACACACACAGGGTGCAAGCAAAGTCATCACGCAAGTCCGGAGCTCATGATAAGAGGTTGGCTTGCCTTGGGGTAGAGGAATACACCGGGAGGAAATGCGATGAAACTCCAGAAAGATTTGCCGGAACAGTTTCCCTCTCGAAGGGGGCTGATTAAGGGCAAGGGCAAAATGGTCATTTTCACAGTGTATAAACATTATGAAAATGATGCCATCGGAACGGGCTCGACGAACTGAAAACGTGGGCGTTGGTTTTACCTCAATCGGAGTTACGGTCGCGGAGAAACGCCCGTTCGTTCGTTAAGCGGTAAAACAGACAGAACACTGTCCACTTTAGCCCTTAACGGGTGAACGCCCGCTAAATACCCCTTTCGGCCGCGGCTAAGAAAATGAAGGCTCATTTTACAGATTACGCTTTCCATAAAAGAAATCGTATTCTCTGTAAAGAACACGGCGGAGTACGCTTCTCCAAATGGAAAGCGTATTTCACCGAATGCGCTTCCACTTAACAACAGGCGGGCCCGGGTTGACTCTTCTTCCTTCAGCTGACGTGCGGGCCCCGCCCCATCTCTTTCCTCTCTCTCGCTTTGGTCGTCTCCTCCCGACCGAACCGAGACAGAGGTGGGCCGACGTCGGCGTAGCCGTCGAACGGCGGCACGGGAGGGCTTGCCGCTGGGCTCGCCGGAACCGCCGCACTGCGCCGCGCCCGAAGGTGGCCGCAGGGGAGCCCGAGGTGGCCTACAGCACCAACGCCACAGAGCCGGCCACGGCGGCCGAGCCATGGCAGAGGAGCCGCGCCGGCGGAGTTTCCCCGGCGGGGATGGAGACGGCGGCCGCCTGCGGGTACTCCGGGGTGCTCGAGGGCGACGATGGTGAGGAGGGGGAGGACCACGGGGCTGGAATCGGGAGGGGGCTAGGCGGCGGCAGAGATCGGCCATTGGCGAGGTAGAGAAGCTTCGTGGGCTCGAGGGGGAGAGGCTGGGGCTCGCTGGTGAGGAGAAGGGCTCAGGGCACGCCTTAAATAGGCGAGGGGAGGGGTCTCGCGACGGTAGCCGAAGCTCCGAGACGCACGGCGAGGTGGCGACGTTCTCGACTTCGGCAGAAGCATCCGCGAGCTAGGGGACGAGGGGAGAGGCTTCCAGGCGAGGTACGTGTGTGGCGAGGAGGTCGTCGGCGCTGCCGGACGAACTATGGCCGGCAACCAGAAGGCTCGGGATACGCGGTGCCGCGGCCGTGTCCCAATAGTGCCCTGATGTCGGCAAGAAAGACCACAAGCTAGGCTCCAGGAGTAGCTGGGAGGTGGATGGGGTGCCGTACGTCGTCGCAGACGTCGGCAGAAGGCGACGGCGAGAGGAACAGGGGAGGGACGCGACGACGCAGTGCAGAGCTTCGGCTGTGCCTGCAATTGTCGTGGTCACCATGCGGCTATGGCCTTGCCACGCATGCCTGGCTATCAAACCATGCCCGGGAGGTTCACCCCCCCTCAGGTAGATGATTTGATCCAACAAACAGGAACAGGGAGCTTTGATGTGACTGCACGATGGTCAACTGCTGATGAACAGCAAGGTGTTTGATTGATGACATGGACAGCTCGTTGCTCCTCTTGGCATGATCTTTGGCTGAGAGTGACCACTCACTAAGGTGACCATCTGGGAAAAATTGCAGCACAAATGGACAAGTCTAGATGGTACTTCCTTCACAAAGCACCAATCTGACCAGAAATGCAAATGAGGAAGTAGGGGTCAAATGGCGAAATGGATTTGGATGATTTTTGGTGGGGAGTGATGATTTGGTCATGAGAGGTAGTTGGAAAAGTTTCAGCTCAAATTGATCATCCATGAGGGTACTTTCTTCACAGAGATGCAATCTGAGCAGAAACTTGGATAAATTACTAAGGAAAATTGGCTAGATGAAATGGGCAGGTTTTTGGTATCCAGAGGTGATTTATCCTTGTTAACCACCCTGAAAAATATCAGCCCAAAAAGATCAAGGGAACAACCACTTCCTTTGCAAACTTGAAATCTGGACAGAATTTGCAAATGGATGTTGTGCTCGAAATTTAATTGGTGGAACTTGAGATTTTGATGGAAATGGTGAATATATGGGTAGGATGAGCTCCACAATTTATTTGGGATTTTTCCTAACTACCAAAATGGTAGTTCCTTTGGAAAGGCCCCAAATTGAAACATTGGCTTTAAATAGGAAAAGGCAATTTCCTTTATTTAATTATGGCCAATATTTTTGTGAGAGCTAAATATGATCACAAAGAATATCTCCACAAGTTTTCATGAACTTTGGAGCTGGATAGATATTTTCCTGGATTTAATTTCTCAAAAAGGCAGAAAAAGGAATTAATTCCAGATGAAAAGTATTGCATATGGCTTAGCAATATTTTTGCACATCTAGGGTTTATGAGTGAAGGATGAGTCTCTGGAAATTTTGGGGGATTAACAGAGCAAGGAAAATGATAGCTCATTTGTAAACACAAAGGCAGGATTTCCAGTTCCAATATTTTGGAACTAGGATTTAAATGTGGTTCGGGGTTTACTGACAGAAGCTGGGCTGGCACAAGAGCATGGGAAAGGCAGGGACAGGCTGAGGATTGTCTGGATTCACCTGGTCACTCACCAGATTCCAGAGGAAAAAATTCGGGAGAGGAAAGCTAGGAAGGAATAACAACACAAAAATCGATAACTCGATTTTTGGGGTGTTACACTGCTGAGCTCTAGGTAGGGCTGCGGTGTGTCGATTACCCGAGGTCGGGCATGACCCAGGAAAGTGTGTCCGGCCAGATGTAATCGAGCGTGCTGGGTAACAGTAGTGCACCCCTGCAGGGAAGTTATCTATTCGAATAGCCGTGTCCACGGTAACAGGACGCTCAGTGTTGTATCCCGATCTGCTACTACTTGAACTGGATACTTTTAATTAATTGGAAGCTCCGGGATCGCTTTCTCGCAGGGAGACGAGGAAGGATCTCTAGGCTTCGTTACAACATGCTTGTTATTATATACAATGTTACTAATCTGCACTCTCCTAATGCTGGAAGACGCTGAAGATGCTAGTCTTCGATAGGACTAGGCCTTTCTCTCTATTCTGGCATTTCTGCAGTCAGTCCACATATACAGCCTTCCTTTGATAATGTTGCATAACTAGAATAGTTCTGATGTTAGTCTTGCTGAGTACTTTGGATGAGTACTCATGGTTGCTTTGCTTCCCTTTTTCCCCATACCCGATGCTGCGACTAGATGACGGAGCCCCGGAGCCAGCTGCCATAGCCGACGACTACTACTACCCCTCTGGAAAAGCCTACTACGTGGAGACCGACGACCAGGAGTAGGTTAGGAGGCTCCCAGGCAGGAGGCCTTGCCTCTTTCGATCAGAGTCGTTGTTTGTTTTCGCCTTCTTAAGGCACCTTTGTTTAACTTTGAGTCTGTACTCAGATTCTGTTGTTGCTTCCGCTAACGCTTGTGCTCAAGCTTTTGTATTCGAGCCCTCGAGGCCCCTGGCTTGTAATATAAAGCTTGTATTATTTTATTTTGTGTTTAGAGTTGTGTTGTGATATCTTCAAGTGAGTCCCTAGGCTTGATCGTGTGCATTTGCGTGTATGATTAGCGCACGATTAAGTCGGGGGCGTCACAGGTTGGTATCAGAGCTGACTGCCTGTAGGAAGCCCCTTTCCAACTCCTTGGCCGAAGTTGAGTCTAGTCTCCAAAAACTGTTTTACTAACATGGCTGTGTGGCTTACGGGCCCACGTCGCCAATGGGTGGTATTAGGATCTTTTATTTCTCTTCCTTACTCTGGGACTCTGAACTCTCTTCTATTCGGGTTAAATTTTACTAACTCTGACTCTAGGATCTCGTGCTTCCATTCACCCGAAGCGTTGGTTATCTGCAACTACTTCTTCAGTGCGTAATGCAAGATTCAATCACTATCATTTGACACTTTTGTTAAACAGCTATGCCATCCTTGGAAATCACATATAGATGTTATCATCGACAACATCCTTGACTTCCTGCCAATGCATTGCTATTAACCCGGAACGAGTTCAGGCTATTGTTGAATGGACTCCTCCGAAGAATGTCAAGCTAGTCAGAAGTTTTCTCGGACTCGCAAGCTATTGCCGCCGATTTGTTGAGAACTTCTCCAAGATTGCCAAGCCTTTGACTGATCTGCTTCACAAGGGCGTTAAGTTTGAGTGGACAGACAAATGTCAGGAAAGTTTTCAGACACTCAAGGACAAGCTGACATCTGCCCCAGTGCTTGCTCCCCCAGATTCTCGCAAGGACTTCGTGATCTATTGTGACGCATCCCGTCAAGGATTAGGCTGTGTCCTAATGCAAGAGCGAAAGGTGATTGCTTATGGCTCTCGATAGTTGCGCCCGCATGAAGAGAACTATCCAGTACATGATCTAGAACTAGCTGCTGTCATCTATGCATTGAAGTTGTGGCGACATTACCTCCTTGGTAATCGTTGCGAGATCTATACAGATCATCAAAGTCTGAAGTACTTGTTCACTCAGCCATCTCTGAATCTCCGGCAGCAAATATGGATGGAGGCCATTACGGACTATGATTTGGGTATTTCTTATACCCCTGGCAAGGCTAATGTGATGGCTGATGCTTTGAGACGTAAATCCTACTGTTGTGAACTTGAGGTTCAGCTGCAGCAGCCACTCCTGTATGAAGAGCTTCGAAAGCTGAACATCGAGATAGTTCCTCAAGGATATCTAGATACCCTGGTTGTTGAATCAGATCTCGACGATCTCATTAAGCATATACAGAAAGCTGACTCTGAGGTCGAGAAAATTAAGCGAGATATCAAAAGGGGAAAGCCCTTATTCTTCACTATTGATGCTGATGGTGCCTTGTACTTCAAAACTCGCTTAGTGGTTCCTAGAACGGGACACCTGAACCTGACCCCGCGCATTAAGAAAGAGGCTCATGATACGCCTCTTTCAATTCACCCTGGCAGTACCAAGATGTACCAAGACATCCGACAGAGATATTGGTGGCCTGATATGAAGCGAGACATTGCTCGTTATGTTGCTGAGTGTGACGTTTGCCGTCGCATCAAAGCAGAACATCAAAGACCTGCTGGAACTCTGCAACCCCTTGATATTCCTGAATGGAAATGGGACAAAGTTGAAATGGATTTCATTACTGGTTTTCCCAGATCGCAGAAGGGTCATGATGCTATTTTTGTCGTCATTGACCGATTCTCAAAGGTTGCTCACTTTCTGCCAGTCAAGGAGACAATCACTGCTAGTCAGTTAGCAGACTTGTATGTTTCCAGAATCGTGTCACTCCACGGTGTTCCGTTGGAGACCAGTTCAGATCGTGGCAGCCTCTTTACCTCAAGGTTTTGGAACAGTTTCCAAGAAGCTATGGGAACTCATCTGTCTTTCAGCACCGCTTTCCACCCCCAGTCTCAGGGTCAAGTTGAGCGAGTCAATCAAGTGCTTGAAGATATGCTTCGAGCTTGTGTCATCTCATTCGGTAAGAAATGGGAGGAATCTCTCCCGTATGCTGAATTCTCTTACAACAATAGCTATCAAGCTAGTCTGAAGATGGCGTCATTTGAAGTTCTTTATGGACGTAAGTGCCGAACTCCTCTAAATTGGTCAGAAACTGGGGAACGGCCACTCTTCGGTCCAGATATTATCCAACACGCGGAAGAACAAGTCCGCATTGTCCGCGAACATTTGAAAACTGCTCAGTCTCATCAGAAGAGCAATTATGACCGAAAACACAAGGTAATGGTCTATCAACCTGGCGAGCATGCTTACCTTCGCGTCACTCCGATGAAAGGCACTCATTGTTTCGGGATCAAGGGCAAGTTAGCTCCGCGCTACATTGGCCCATTCCGTATTCTCGCCTGTCGTGGAGAAGTGGCATACCAATTGGAATTGCCGCAGAATCTCTCCCAGGTTCATGATGTCTTTCATGTGTCACAACTCCGACGCTGCTTCAAGGATCCTATCCGAGCAGAGGATCATGAAGTGCTTGAATTGTGAGAAGATCTTTCTTATCAAGAGTATCCGATCCGCATTCTTTATCAAGCTGAACGTCGAACCCGTCAGAAGGCAATCAGTTTCCTCAAAGTTCAGTGGTCGAATCATTCTGAAGAAGAAGCCACCTGGGAACACGAGGATCGTCTTCGTGAAGAATATCCCGCTTTCTTTCAGTCTTCCTCTTAATTCTCGGGACGAGAATTCTTGTTAGAGGAGGAGAATTGTAACATCCCCATGTAATAGCTATAGTGATCACCTCTTGATAGTGCCAAGTCAGCATGATTAACTATGCTTGATCATCATTGCATCATATCTCATTTCAAATTTCAATTTAAATTCCAAACGCGGCGGCACGGCTCGGGCCGACGCCGACATGGCCTGACGTGTGGGACCCCCTGTGCCGCTGACGGGTGGGTCCCGTTGACCTGTTGACCCGGTCAACTCGCTGATGTGGCACCCATAGTGGATGACATGTGGGTCCCGCGTGATTAAATGATTTGATTAAATAGACAATCTGTTAATTAATTAAATTAATTAATTAAAATGTTAATTAGACACTGACCTGTAGGCCCCACCCCTAATATAAACTGTAATTAGATTAATTAAAACCTAATTAGCTACTGTGAGGCTGACCAGTGGGTCCCACTGGACCCACAGGTCAGGTTTGACTATTCAACCACCGTTGTTGACTGCTGACGTCACACATACGTCATGCTGACGTCATACCATACTGTTTTGGATAATGTTCTGGATAATTCGAATTTAAATTAATTAAATAATTCCAAAAAATGTTTAAAACTTTGAAAAATCATATAAAATAAACCGTAACTCGGATGAAAATAATTTATATATGTAAAATGATCAGAAAAATATGAAGATTCTGAATATGTGATCAAAGTGCCTGTCCAACACTCCTAGCTAGGTGAACATGGAACATTTTGACTGATTTCAATAAATGAATAGTGCTCAACTTTAATAAAATAAATCCAAATAAATTCCTAAATTAACTAAATCATTTAGTTAGGCAGCAAAACACCTCTGCATAGCATTTAGGCATGTCATGCATAGTGATTGCATTTTTGCCATGAATTTATTGTTTCTTCTCCCCCTTCTTTCCGATAGCCTCCGGGACCGACGCTGCCCAGGAGACCGACTACACCGCTGACGACCCCGCCTTTGCCGCAGAGCAACCAGGCAAGCAACCCCCCCCCCCTTGATGCATGCCTAAATCACCTATTCTTTCTTCCTCCTGCTTGCATTAGAATTTGCTATTGTTATTGATTGATCCTATTCTGATGCATGGCCTGATTTTGTAACCTGCTATTGTTTCCTTACCTCTTATCCTAAATGCTTAGTATAGGTTGGTTAGTGATCCCTCTGTGGCCCCTCATCCTTGTCCTAGTTGCCCCGCTTAGTTGATAGTGCCCCGATCAGAGTGATCGGCGGGCAGAGACCATCACATCACTACACCACCCCCTTAGTTGCTCGACTCTGCAGAGTTACCATCGAGTGCCGAGGGTGATACTTCTTATCTCACTACTGATGTTGCCTCTGTGGAACAGCTAGTCGGTTGTGAGTTACCGAGGGTGATTCCTCTTTCTCCACCTCCAACGAAGCTTATGTCGTGCAACCCCGCGAGTGTGAATACCATCGAGGGTGATTCCTGCGGTTTCACCTTGACGGATACGTCGAGAGGGAAATCCAATGAGGGTGATTCCTCGGATTCCTTCTTGATGTTATGAACACACAGTTACCTGGATTTTACTACAGTTACTGGATAAAGACAGGTCGACCCCGAGGGGTATCCGCGAGAGGTACGAAAGTCGGGCGGGCCCGGAGAGCACCCGCGAGAGTTACTGTGGCGGCTGGCTGTTTAGCGGTACCACCCAGGTTGTGGTGGTAGCTCCGGACTTGTCCCGACAGCCGTCACTTAAATTAATAAATGCGCCTAACGGATTTGGGTATTGATCTGAGTGGGTCGTTGGCCCTATACGCACTACCACCACGCGGGATAATGGTTTATGGGGCCCTCTACGCCGTATGTATCAGCTGAAAGCTCTGTCAGACGTCCAGTTCAGCATTGCGGCACGGCCTGGTTGGCGCCCCAGAGGAGGTGGCCTGGACTGCCCTGCACGCAACGACCCGGAGTGCATAGGGCGATGGCCCAAGACCCCTGAGCGCTTAGGATGTAGACCGGCGGGGACCTCTCTGCTGAGCTCTAGGTAGGGCTGCGGTGTGTCGATTACCCGAGGCCGGGCATGACCCAGGAAAGTGTGTCCAGCCAGATGTAATCGAGCGTGCTGGGTAACAGTAGTGCATCCCTGCGGGGAAGTTATCTATTCGAATAGCCGTGTCCACGGTAACAGGACGCTCAGTGTTGTATCCCGATCTGCTACTACTTGAACTGGATACTTTTAATTAATTGAAAGCTCCGGGATCGCTTTCTCGCAGGGAGACGAGGAAGGATCTCTAGGCTTCGTTACAACATGCTTTTTATTATATACAATGTTACTAAACTGCACTCTCCTAATGCTGCAAGACGCTGAAGATGCTAGTCTTCGATAGGACTAGGCCTTTCTCTCTATTCTGGCATTTCTGCAGTCAGTCCACATATACAGCCTTCCTTTGATAATGTTACATAACTAGAATAGTTCTGATGTCAGTCTTGCTGAGTACTTTGGATGAGTACTCACGGTTGCTTTGCTTCCCTTTTTTCCCATACCCGATGCTGCGACCAGATGACGGAGCCCCGGAGCCAGCTGCCATAGCCGACGACTACTACTACCCCTCTGGAAAAGCCTACTACGTGGAGACCGACGACCAGGAGTAGGTTAGGAGGCTCCCAGGCAGGAGGCCTTGCCTCTTTCGATCAGAGTCGTTGTTTGTTTTCGCCTTCTTAAGGCACCTTTGTTTAACTTTGAGTCTGTACTCAGATTCTGTTGTTGCTTTCGCTAACGCTTGTGCTCAAGCTTTTGTATTCGAGCCTTCGAGGCCCCTGGCTTGTAATATAAAGCTTGTATTATTTTATTTTGTGTTTAGAGTTGTGTTGTGATATCTTCAAGTGAGTCCCTAGGCTTGATCGTGTGCATTTGTGTGTATGATTAGCGCACGATTAAGTCGGGGGCGTCACACCCTGCCTGCCTAGTGCTGGCACCTGGTGTTGTGTGGTTTGCATAAGAGAGTGGTGGGAATGGGGGGAGGAGAGCGAGCGAGTGGTTCGGGTGTGGCTTCGTCCCAAACGAGTCCCTGGTGATGACGTGGCAAGGCCAGACCGTCAAGATTCGTGCGATGATAACGAGAGGGTTCGGGACGAGAAGCAAAAATACTGGTGGTTCGGGAGTTATAGATTCTAATAATTTATCTATCAATAATCCCCTATGATTTTTAGGGCGGCTGGGCCTAACCCTCCCCTTAATCTAGTCAAACCGTGCCAAATCAGCCCAACCCATAAACATACGTGACTCTTTACGTGGATGTAGCATCTTTTTTTTATCTATTGTATATACTTAAAACGATAGAAAACGGATGGTAGTGATTTGACACTCTAAAAACTAAGATGTATCAAAGGTGTAGATTGTGCAAGTACTAGATGTAAGGAAGAAAAACTGAAACGGATCGATGTACTACGGCAGCTATGAAAGAGTCCGGTATAATTAAATATACTGACATCACGTCGTCAATGAACTGAACTGAAGCCGCACTCGAGGGAAGCATAGAAAGAACATCAAACCTTCACATCCACATATAATCTACACCAAAACCTGCATCTGCACATAGAACCGCTCGTGATGCCACTGTTGGGAAATGTAGTAGAAAACAAAACAAAATCTCCCGACGATCACCCAGGAACACTATGAAGATGCGATAAACGGTTTGGATCAGATCGTTACCGACTCCGAGTCCCCCGAACCATAGATGAACGAACACGCGAACCGCCCACGAACAGTCCCTCGAAAGGAAGACCGAAAGTACGGCCTCTCCATAGATTGCAAGCGTATGGTCTTCATGATGTGACAATGCTTCACCGTCTAGAGGTAATCATTCCAGAGAATTAGAGGGAGGAAATTAGAACCACACTGGACTTCTAATTATGAGGATTAGGAACTAGATCTAGCTCTATTTGGAACAACTAGAACTAGACTAGAGAACTAGAGGAGGCTCCAAATTTTATGTATTCAAAAGTGCCAAAACCCTTTAGTATATATAGGTTGGAGAGGAGAGAGGGGGCGCCACACAAGGGGGGAAGGACTCCCCCCTTCCGCGGGCCATGAGGAGGGGAAGCCCCCCTCCAATTCGCCCTCCTCCTCCCCTTTCCATGGGGAGAAGGGGGCGCCACCCCTTTTGGGCCCAAGTGGCCCAAGTAGCCTTCCACCACTTGGCCTTTTAAGGCCTGTTGATATTAAATTTAATATAAAAGCCTCATAACTATTATTAAATCCTTTTATTATTAATTTAACATCGACAAAAACATTTTTTACCTATATATTATTTATTGGAAATAACCGGTATTGCCCGATAAACTCCGAAACCCTTCTGGTGACCCCGAAACGCTTCTGGTTCCTCTTGAAACTATTTCGCAAATATATCCTCATTATTCCTGTCCAATTAAAACTCAGGAGATCGTGATTACCTTAAGCTTGTGACCCTGCAGGTTCGGTAAAACATAGACATGAACGAAAACCCCTTTCGCTCAATGACCGATAGCGGAACCGTGGACGTCCATTTTGATCCCTATGAGTAGACAAATGACATTCAAGTGAACCTTTGGTTATCATGTGTTAATCCCTTTGCTTCGCGATACTTTACAAAATCTGAGGTGAGATATATCGGTATCCTCTTGAGTCATACACATGCTAACTATACGGGTTTCCTCGTTATCGCTTTTGTTCTTCTTTCTCATTGACATGTTCCGGCATACCCATGACATAGTCACTTGTGTCTGGCCAGACGATGATAGATGTCGTCACACCGAGAGGGCTCTAAGAATATCCCTCCATCGTCAGAGGAGCAAATTCCACTCTCGAGCTATCTAGTCCCTTGTCAAACTTTCCGATGAACCTGTAAGTTATCTTATGATCACCGTGTTACAGATGACGTTTGAGCAACCCCAAAGTTCATCGTATAATAAGAAGTGACTATGACACTCTCATGGTCTAAGGAACTAACACTACTGAGAAAAGGCCTATAGGTGAACTATGATGAGTGGCGGGCAGGGCGGGTCACCCGCCACTGTTATTATTCGAAAGTAGTTGTGGCGGGTAACAGGGTCCACCCGCCACAGCTAACCGCATAGCTGTAGCGAGCGGTAGCGTGCGCCCGTCACAGGTTGGCTCTTCCAAATAATCCCACAGGATGGAGAGTATAGTGGCGGGTGAGGGAGTCCTGGACTAGGGGGTCCTCGGGTGTCCGGCCTGATTGTCATGGGCCGGACTGTTGGGCCATGTTGAACAAAGCAGAAGGTTGCCCCCGTGTCCGGATGGGAGTCTTTATCATCTTAGTGTGTATTCCACGGCAAGTTTGGGTGTCCAGACGTAGTTATTCCTTTCTCCGTAACCGACTATGTGTAACCCTAGGCCCCCCCGGTGTGTATATAAACCGGAGGGTTTAGTCCGTAGGGAACAACAGAACAACAATAGGCATACCTCTTAGGGTTTAGCTACACGATCTCGAGGTAGATCAACTCTTGTAATCATCGTCTACATCGAATATAATCAAGCAGGACGTAGGGTTTTACCTCCATTAAGAGGGCCTGAACCTGGGTAAATACTGTGTCCCTTGTCTCCTATTACTCATTGATCCTAGACTCACAGCTCGGGACCCCCTACCCGAGATCCGCCGGTTTTGACACCGACATTGGTGCTTTCATTGAGAGTTCCGCTGTGTGGTCGCTATAAGGATCGATGGCTCGCCTTGTCATCAACAACGGCATCGTCTCCGGGGAGACCTTCGTCCCTGGCCAGCTCTTCGTGTTCGGCGGCTTCGTCTTGCGTGCCAACTCGACCGGTCATCTAGACCAGGTCGACAGCTTCGCCCCTGGACGTTGAATCAGGTTTGGAAGCTTGGATTACGTCGCCGATATCCGAGGCGACCTGGTCTTCGAGGGGTTCGCGGTTTCGTCCGGCGCACCCTACAATCTCAGAGAGGAGCCTTCGGATCCACCATCCGGCCCTGCCCAGGGGTCGACTCACTCTGCATCTCCGGCCTTGAGTCCGAAACCGATCACAGCGTCCGAAGACGGAGAGTCAGACTCCGCCTGACCCATCACACCCGTCGCGCACCAAGCCCTAGGCTCGGGCGAGACCCCACTGTCCGCAGGCTCGGAGTCAACCCTGGCCGAACTCACTATTGTTGAGCCGGACCCTCTTCCGGATAGGAGCTCGACTCCAATGCCCGGCCTCACGGAGTTTGCGTCTGCCGAACTCGCCCAGGTGATCAACCCTGAGTGTGATCCAGCAGATTCCCGTGCTACCGTCCAGCTCTCACTACTAAACGAGGCGCTGGACCGAATTCAATCCCTTGCTATCACCGAGGCCCTGCCTCTGGTATTGCCTAGCCCGATCGGGAGGCCGGGCTCAGGGAATTTTGTGTCCCACCCACCACCCACTTAATAGCCACTGTCGAAGACTTAACCGACATGCTAGATTACGCTTCAGAGGACATCGACGGCATGGACGAAGATGTCGAAGCTGAACCTGGCCAAACCCACCCACCACAGGGCGTTGGACGGCCACCTCCACATATGATGTGTATATGGTGGACACCCCCAAGAAGAAGGACGACGGCACCCCAGAACAAAACGAGGATAAGCCCGTCGAAGACCCACCAAAACGCCGACGTCAGCGGTGCCGATCTCGATCACGCCGGGGCAGGGAGAGTAACACTGGCACCGGAGAGGAGGATACCCCAGACAACGCCGATGACCCCAACGGCCCCGCTGACCCTGAATTCGAACAATACAGACCGGAGGAGCAGGAGGGTCAGTTCAATCCCGAAGACCCCATTGACCATAATGACTCCGAGCATAGCAACTATCTACCCCTCTCTGAAGAGGACGTTAGCCTCGGCGACGAAGATTTCATCGTCCCTGAGGAACCTCTAGAACAAGAACGCTTCAAGCGACAGCTTATTGCTACCGCTCGGAGCCTAGAAAAGAAGCAGCAGCAGCTAAAGGCGGAACAGGACACCCTCAATGACAGGTGGACTAAAGTCCTGGCGGCCGAAGAGGGATATGGCTACGAACGTCAAACCAAGAGTTACCCCAAGCGCAAGCTGCTGCCACAATTCGATGACGAGGCTATTGCGCCAATACCGTCAAGGTACAACCAGGCAGACCAGCCCGACCGACCACCTCGTGGATGGGATAGGGCGGCTGATAATGCCAAACACCAGCCCGCTCCCCCTCGCCATAAAGGCAAGGAAGCAGCGCAGGCAGGCTTCAAGTATGACCTGCGCCAGGACCTTGCCAATAGAGCCGGGTAGACCAGGTCCATCTACGGATCAAGAGGACATGCCCCCATCGAGGACGATGGCTATCAAGCCTGACGCGACCGGAATAACAGAGTTCGGGATCAATACCGAACCCAGATGCCAACTGGTCTTCGGTGCGACGTAGCTCGGGTAAGGGGCGCCGCTCACCCAATGTGCATCACAGACGAGGTGATGCGGCATCAGTTTCCAGAAGGGTTTAAACCCATAAACATCGAACAATATGACGGGACTACGGACCCGGCAGTATGGATAGAGGATTTCCTTCTCCACATCCACATGGCTCGAGGAGACGATCTCCATGCCATGCCATTAAAGCTCAAGGGACCAGCAAGACACTGGTTGAACAGCCTCCCTGAAAACTCTATTGGGAGCTGGGAGGACCTTGAGGACGCTTTCCGGGCTAATTTCCAGGGCACTTATGTCCGGCCACCGGATGCGGACGACTTAAGTCACGTAGTCCAGCAGCCCAGAGAGTCAGCGCGACAGATTTGGAACCGGTTCTTAACTAAAAAGAACCAGATCGTCGACTGTCCGGACGCCGAGGCCATAGCCGCCTTCAAACATAGCATTCGCGACGAGTGGCTTGCCCGACAGCTCGGCCAAGACAAGCCGAAGACTATGTCGGCCCTTACTGCACTCATGACCTGCTTTTGTGCGGGCGAAGACAGTTGGTTAGCTCGAAGAAGCAACAACATAGCAGACCCCGGTACCTCAGAAGTTCAGGATGGAAACGGGAAGCCGCGGCGCAACAAGAACAAGCGCCGAAGTAACAATGGAGAAGCTGATGACACGACAGTCAACGCCGGATTCAGCAACTCCAAATCCGGTCAGCGGAAGAAGCCCTTTAAAGGCAACAAGGACAGTCCATCCGCCCTAGATAAGATATTGGAGAGGCCCTGCCAAATTCATGGCACTCAGGACAAGCCCGCCAACCACACCAATCATAATTGTTGGGTATTTAAGCAGGCCGACAAAATAAATGCCGAAGACAAGGGCAAGGCCCCCCCAGAGCGAGGACGAGGAAGAACCTCACGGCCCGAACACTGGAGGGCAAAAACAATTCCCCCCTGAGGTGAAGACAGTGAACATGATCTACATCACCCACATACCAAAGAGGGAGCACAAGCGCGCATTACGGGATGTCTACGCCACGGAGCCTGTAGCCCCGAAATTTAACCCCTGGTCGGCATGTCCGATCACCTTCGACCGCAGAGACCACCCAACCAGCATCCGTCATGCAGGTTCGGCGGCCCTGGTCCTAGATCCCATAGTAGATGGGTATCACCTTACTAGAGTCCTTATGGACAGAGGCAGCAGCCTCAATTTAATCTACGAAGACACGGTACGGAAGATGGGAATTGATCCATCGAGAATCAAGCCAAGTAACACTACCTTTAAGGGAGTGATACCAGGTGTCAAAGCCCGCTGTACGGGCACAATAACTCTGGAAGTAGTGGTCGGCTCTCCGAACAATTTTCGCAGTGAAGACTTGATCTTCGACATCGTCCCCTTCCGCAGTGGTTATCATGCGTTACTGGGACGAACTGCCTTCGCCCGCTTTAATGCGGTCCCGCATTATGCATATCTGAAGCTCAAAATGCCCGGACCCAGAGGCGTTATCACAGTCAATGGAAATACAGAACGCTCCCTCCGAACTGAGGAGCACACAGCGGCTCTCGCAGCCGAGGTACAGTGTGGCCTGATCAAGCCGAATAACTCGCTGGCCGTTAAGGTTCGCGATTCAAGCAAACGTGCTCAGTCCACACCCCAGCGCGAGGAGTCACCTAACACTCAATAGCAATCCACCCTCTGCAGCACGCCCACTTTGCCCATAAAATATGTGCCTTGCGTGCACAATTTTGCGCTTAAAATACCCTGGGCAGCTGCAGAGGCAATATTATCCAACAAATCCCAAGCTTGGTTCGACCTGGCTAGGACTTCATAGGTCTTCGGATCATAATAAGTTCCGTTAAGGACCTACTCGGCATAAAGCTACACGGCGACAAATTTTCAGATCCTTCTTCGCAGGACCCAATCGCCAGACTAATACCTCTCAAGGATGTCTACCCCTCCAAGGAGCAAAGGCGCAGACGTGCAACAGGGCAACGTAGGGACATCAAACCACATTTTAGGCTCTGTGTAAACCTTTCCCTTGTGTAACAGCTCAAATATATAAATATATTCTTATGTTTTGGCAAGTTTGCATTGTACGGTTTGACGTCATATAAAGAGTATAAAGGCAGAACATGACACCTTTAATTTTTGACCTACTCGGTCCATCCTGTCTACATCTCCCTTTTTACTTATTTTTCTTGCTCTTCAAAATGCCAAAAGTGCATTGTACTGGTGCTCGTTGTACACCGGCTACATAAACCGGGGGCTGTTACCGCCCTGTACATTAAGTCCGAACACCCTATCAAGTATCTTTGGCGTCTCGGATATTGCAGTATATGCATCGGTTCCGAATTATGTCTTTGGTCAATAGTTGGGTTACCCGGCTCCTATGTTTACCATCTTACGTTCCGCATGTTCGGCTAAGTAGGTAAAGGGAGAACTACTGCGATTGTATTTCCAGCTCGTCTGGTTACGTACCTCAGTTGAAAAAGCCGACAACTGACTGTCATAATATGCGAGAACTGGTCGGCGATCCGATGAAAGTGTCATACTACAAATCGTTAGCGATTACTCCGTGTTATACGAGGGGCTGGTATTCACCCAGCCGTGTGGCAAAGGTATATACCTCGGCTAGCCGATCACACACCAGGGGCTAGTCCCTAGCCCCGCAGTCAAGCTCCTATGGCTAAGTGAAAGCAATAAAACCGCATAGTCTGATTGCCTGGTTTCGCCCACGTAAACCTCCTTCACGGACCAAGACGTTGGCTAAGGGTTGATACGTGAAGTTTGAAACACCCCTGTAGTATCTACATGGGGGCTGAATCCGACAACTGGTAGCTTTCAGAATAAAAATGGCCGCACATGAGTCAAAATAACATCATCACAACGACGCACACATAAGTAGCGCAAACTTAATATATATCAAAAGGCTTAAAGCAAAGTTTTACATATCATGGTACATCACTCGTACATTACATCTTTGGAGCACTGGCCCTCTATCGCCCGAGCACCATCTATGACCTCGGCAAAGTACATCTCGGGGCGCCGGTGGGTCTTTCCTTCAGGAGGAGGCCCAGTCGCTACTTCGGTGGCCTTCATCTTCGGCCACGAGACCTTGGTCCTGGCGAAGGTCATCCGGGCACCCTCGATGCAGACCGAGCGCTTTACCGCTTCGATCCGCGGAGATGCGTCGCGCAGCCGCTTCACCAGCTCGAAGTAGCTGCTGGGGATCGGCTCGGCCGGCCACAGCTGGACGGACAGGTCCTTCATGGCCAGCTCCGCCACCCGGTGTAGCTCCACCAACTGCTTCATCTGGTTGCTCAGGAGGGGAGGGTGTTCGGGCGCTTGAAATTGTGACCAAAATAGCTTCTCCTCCACTTCCCCCTCCTGAGCACGAAAGTAATTAGCGGCATCGGCAACACTCCTCGGCAGGTTCGCAAATGCGCCTGGAGAACGCCATACTCGGGTGAGTATTGCGTACCGTTGACCTCCAAAGACACTCTGCAGTAAATAAGGCTTACCAGCCGCTATCTGCTTTGCTTGGCGGATCTCCTCGCGAGCACTCCGGGACTCGGTCCGTGCCTCTTCGGCGTCCTTGCTAATCTTCGAGAGCTCGGTGGACTGATCCGAAGTCTTTTGCTCAAGGACCTCACACTTGGTGATGGCATCCTTGAGCTCCTGATCGACTTCGGATACCCGAGCCTCATGCCAGCGCCGAGCAATCTGCTCGGCCTCCATACCACAGCCTCTTTCTTGGCCTCGGCAAGAGCGGCCTTGAGGCTCTCAACCTCAGCAGCGCCAACTGTCGATAAACATTTCCAAATACAGACAAAATAAATCAGGTTTCATCTCTAACTGTTCTAAATCCGAACTATTAAAATGTTCAATCATATATACCTTGCGTTTCTTCAAACCGCTTATTGACGCGGTCGATTTCCTCATCGGCGACTCGGAGTTTCCGATTTAACTCGGAAATCTCCACGGCATTCGACGCCGCAGCCAGCATGGAGGCCTGTCACATTAAGACACAACAAATTGTTTATCCGGAGATTGTGATTATTGATCCTTTGTCTGGTTCTTTTCAAACCAGACAAAGTCTCAGGGGCTACTGTGTATATAAAGACAGGCATAATCAACTTATTTCTTTTCTAACAAATACAAAAGAAAAAAGGCATTACATCGCCTACCTCGAAGCCGGTTAGCAGGCTACCGAACGCGTCGTTCAGTCTGCGGTTGGCGAACCGAATCTTCTCCATCACCGTATCCATCAGGGCACGGTGTTCTTCCACAATGGAAGCACTCTGCAGTGCTTCCTCCAGGGCATCCGGTGGCCCAGGCGCCGTTGGCTCGGTGGAGAGCGGAGCGGGAGACGGAGCCCTGACCCCCTCTCTGGCAGGGGTCTGTGCAGTCAGCTTCGGAGTCCTGGTGGGCTCCGGAATAGTGTTCGGCGGGGGCCCGGATTGGCCGGGCTCTCCCCCTTCACGCGCCAGAGGGGATTTCTCACCCTGGTCTTCGGCGGCCGAGGTATGCGCCTCGGCCATTATCTCGTCAGCCCCACCCGCCTTTCCCTGGCCGGGAGGCATCCTTTGAGATGACACCTCGGCATCCTCCATAGTGGTAGGAGGTGGGGACCGCGGTGGTGTTCCGCTCTCCGCCATGTCAGTGGGTGGAGAGCTCCCCTCCGACAGTGGCTCGGCGGGGATCGCGCGCGGAGGGCTGTGACAAAAATAACAAATGATCGGTTAAGTTAAAAAGATAAGAACACAAGAGAATTAAAGCAGGTGTTCGGACTCATTCGTTGTGGCCAGGGGCTTAACCCTGACATTCCACTTGGGAACACCCTCGGATGCTACGGACCCAGCTTCGGAGTCCGAGCTATCGGGGAGGATCAGCTTTGGCCTCTTTTGGGCGGCTTCCTCGGCGTCTCCAGCCGCCGCCCTCTTCTTTGGGCGAGGGGAATCGCTCCCCTCTCCCTCTTCCTCTTCCTCCTCGTCCCCCTCATGGGTCAAGGGGGCGTCGGTCTCTCCGGACTTGGTCTCCGGAGGACCCCTTGAGCGGAGGCCACCTCGGGCCTCCTCTGTCTTCTTCTTCTTGGGCTTCTTTTCGGGCGCCTTGTAGGGCGCCGGGACCAGCATCTTGGACAACTGCGGTGTCCTTGGGTCTTCGGGCAGCGGAGCCGGACAGTCAATCCGCTCCGCTTTGGCCGTCCGGTGCTGCAATTAGAAGGGCAGATCAAAATAAGTCATTAAGCTATAATGAAAATGTTCGGGTTAGTATTCGGACAAGGTGTAAATACCTCCCCCGCCGGACTAGCGGCGTCAAGCCCGATGTCCTCGTCCTCCTTCGGCCATTCCTTTTGGGACTTGAATAGCAACTTCCACATGTTTTTGTGCGTGGTGCCGTAGAAGTGCTGCACAGTCGTAGGGTCTTCGGGCTTGAACTCCCACATGGGGGACGCCCGAAGTTGGCAGGGAAGGAGGCGGCGGAAGAGCATCACCTGAACCACGTTGGTCAGGGCCGTGTTGCCGTCCACCATATTGGAGACGCGCTTTTGGAGCATCTTCACTTCCGTCTGGGACCCCCATTCGAGGCCCTTCTCGTTCCATGAGGTGAGCCTCATAGGGGGTCCGGATCTGAAGGCAGGGGCCACCGCCCAGTTAGCGTTGCGGGGCTCGGTGATGTAGAACCACTCCTGCTGCCAGATCTTGACGGTGTCGATGAAGGCACCTTTTGGCCATGTGGCATTATTGAGCTTGCTCACCATGGCCCCGCCGCAGTCCGCCTGTTGGCCGTCGACCACCTTCGGCTTGAGATTGAAGGTCTTGAGCCATAGGCCGAAGTGTGGAGGGATTAGGAGGAAGGCCTCACAGACGACTACGAAAGCCGAGATGTGAAGGATAGAGTTCGGGGCTAGATCGTGGAAATCTAGCCCATAGAAAAACATAAGACCCCAAAGAAAGGGGTGGAGAGGAAAGCCGAGCCCTCGGGGGAAGTGGGGGATAAATACCACCCGCTCCCCAGGCTTCGGCGGGGGATGACTTGGTTCTCCTCCGGTGCTCGGTGCTCGATGGCCGCTGACAGGTACCAGCGAGCTTGAGGTCCTCGATGTCCTTGGTCGTAACGGACGAGGCCTCCCACTTTCCCTTCGAGCCAGATCCGGCCATGATCAAAGGGCGGAGGTTGCGAAGGAGGAGCTTGAGGCTGTGGGCGCTGGAGCTCTGGAAGATTTGGGAAGCAAGGAAGAGATGGAAGCGTGAGGTGAAAAGGGGTTATCTTTCCCCCTCTTATAGGCTGTTAAAATACCAAGCGTCCCTCCACCGCGCCGCCAACCTCGCTTCTTCCCAACGAAATCATGACATAATGCACGGTTGGGTTACCCAAATATCATTGATAGTATCCCGTAAAGGACGGGAACGATAGCTATATTGATGGGACGTGCCAATGGAGGCTTGGCCTCGAACCGCGAAATGAGGGCGCACAACGGTTCGATGTTTAAAGAATAGTTGTGTCGTTCCATTGAAAGCTGTCAGTAAAAAAGATGCTATTCTCACTTGGACGTTTGGCCTTCGCGATCAAGGGTTACGTTAATAAGTTCGGAGCCGGACACAAGTCCTTTCATGCAGGATATTAGCTCAGAGTTCGGAGGAGGAAGGAACTTGCCGTGCAACGCCGAAGATAGTTCGGAGTCCGGATACGTCGTCATTGAAGGCTAGTTCAGGGGCTACTGAGGGAGTCCTGGACTAGGGGGTCCTTGGGTGTCCGGCCTGATTGTCATGGGCCGGACTGTTGGGCCACGTTGAACAAAGCAGAAGGTTGCCCCCGTGTCCGGATGGGAGTCTTTATCATCTTAGTGTGTATTCCACGGCAAGTTTGGGTGTCTAGACGTAGTTATTCCTTTCTCCGTAACCGACTATGTGTAACCCTAGCCTCCCCCGGTGTGTATATAAACCAGAGGGTTTAGTCCGTAGGGAACAACAGAACAACAATAGGCATACCTCTTAGGGTTTAGCTACACGGTCTCGAGGTAGATCAACTCTTGTAATCATCGTCTACATCAAATATAATCAAGCAGGACGTAGGGTTTTACCTCCATTAAGAGGGCCCGAACCTGGGTAAATATTGTGTCCCTTGTCTCCTGTTACCCATTGATCCTAGACTCACAGCTCAGGACCCCCTACCCGAGATCTGCCGGTTTTGACACCGACAGCGGGCGCCTACTCATCACCCGCCACTGTTTCTCACATAGCTATGTCGAGCTTTTGCTGTCGCCCACCACAACTCAGTTTTGGCAAAATGCGCCAAATAAATCCAAAATTTTAAAATATTTGCAGTGGCGGGCTCGTTTACATGCCCGACACAGGTCTCCACACACAGTTACCCCTCGGCGCCAGCCGAACCGTCGCCAATCTATTTTCCATTCCCCCGCCCTCCATTTCATTTCTGTCAGTCAGTTCCTCTCCTCCTTCTCTCCCTTCCGCACCGTGCTACGCCTCAACCGCCGTCACCGTGCCTCCCACCCGCAGGGCTGCCGGGTCTGCTAGCCGCCCCGTCCTCCTCCGCGGGTGCCGCCCAATCTTCTCGTCGTTTCGTCATTTGCCTCCGACCCGCGCCGCCGCTGGATTTGCTCGTCGCCCGCCTCGACCACTGCCGCTGTCGTCCGCCTCGACCACCGTCGCCATCATCTGCCTCGACCACTGCCGCCGTCATCCGACTCTCGACCGGCGCCTCCTCCCCGCCGTCACGTCAACGGCCGGAAAAGCCGCCACCTGTATACTATTTTAGTGTTCTTCGATGTTACATTCTTTATTTGAAGGGATGGGGTTGCATTAGGGTGCCCAGGAACAACTCAATTTAGGATCAAACGTAGGAACCTCGTGGATAAGGATAAGGTAATGAATTTGATAGACAAATTAATAGACCTAAGTCGGATAAGCAAATTGATAAAGTGGATATTCCGTACGGGTACAACTCTTATTTGAACGAAGTGCGAAAAATGCGATCTTTTTTCTCTAATAGAACAAAAACTAATACATTGATTGAGTCGGTAAAGATCAAATGTATTATCAAAGTGTGTTAGGATCGGTTAGCCTCTACATACGACAAGTGGCGATGATGTTTGCATTTTCTTACGTATGACCTTTGCATGGGCTTATCATGTTATTCACGGAGATTTAAAAGAGTGACAAAGTTTTGCGAAACGTTGATTCATTTACGTTTCGCCAAATTTCTGTCACTCCATACGTCAACTTTGTAAGCAAAGTACATGCCGAATTTCATTTGCTATGACAATATTGTTTAACTTTGTAAGCAAAGTTCATGCCGAATTTACATATGACAAGTGCATGAGTTTTGAAAATGAGTGCCAACATTTTGATGAAACGTTGATTAACTTCCGTTTCATCAAATTTCTAGTACTCAAAATATGTTCAATAGTGAGCAAAGTTCATGCCGAATTTACATATGACAAGTGCATGGGTTTTGAAAATGAGTGCCAACGTTTTGATGAAATGTTGATTAACTTCCGTTTCATCAAATTTCTGGTACTCAAAATATGTTCAATAGTTTGCAAAGTTCATGCCGAGTTTACATATGACAAGTGCATGGGTTTTGAAAATGAGTGCCAATGTTTTGATGAAACGTTGATTAACTTTCATTTCATCAAATTTCTGGTACTCAAAATATGTTCAATATTCAGCAAAGGTCATGCCAAATTTTCTCGAACCCTTCATAGTCACTTCCTCCTCTCAAAAATTACAATTAATAAGTGCTTCATAATGATTATTAGGAATCATGACGCGTAACATCTTCCATATCTGCAAATGTCCATGTATGGATAGTGTTGATACTGCAGTAGATTTCGGACTCTTCTTGACGAAGGGATTTCAAAAATCAGTGGTAAAATTCTTTAACCTCAACTAGTATTCTACTCAAACCATTTGTATAATTATTATACTGACTTTATTGTTAATGATGACCTGCTGCATAGTGTATCCCATGCAACATAAGGGTTGACTTCAACAATTTATGCGGTAAGGTTATGTACTTTGACGATGATATGGGGCGCACATTCGAACTGGATATGCGTAAACGGAAGGACAGAGCCATCATATATGGTGATGGATGGAAGCAGTACATTGTACAGAATAATTTCATCGGAGGAGAGTACATATCCTTTTCCGTGAATGGAGAGGTCAACAGGTTAAGGACAATGTATTTCTGCAGCGATGACGATGATGATGACCAGAATCATAATGGCAGCCGTGAAGATGAGGACAGATCGGATGATGATGACATCCATGTTGGGGAACATTGCATGGAAAACAAAAAAAAATCTGCGCACACGCAAGATCTATCCATGGAGATGCATAGCTATGAGAGGGGAGAGTGTGTCTACGTACCCTCGTAGACCGTTAGCGGAAGCGTTTAGACAACGCGGTTGATGTAGTCGAACAGCTTCGCGATCCAACCGACCAAGTACCGAACGTACGGCACCTCCGCGTTCAGCACACATTTAGCTCGATGACGTCCTCGCCTTCTTGATCCAGCAAGACGGGTGAAGTAGTAGATGAGTTCCGGCAGCACGACGGCTTGGTGACGGTGGTGATGCAACTATCTCCGCAGGGCTTCGCCGAGCTCTACGAAAATATGACCGAGGGTGAAAACCGGGGAGGGGGCGCCGCACACGGCTAAGAGATTGTTGTATCTTGTGTGGCGCCCCCTCCTCATGTATATATAGGTGTGGGGGGAGAAGGGAAGGCAGCCAGGGCGCCCCCAAGGGGGCCAGCGGCTGATACGTCTCCAACGTATCTATTATGTTTGCTTGTTCCATGCTATGATATTATTATTATTGGATGTTTTTATTATCATTTTATACATTTTTATATCATTTTTGGGGACTAACCTATTAACTTAGTGCCACGTGCCAGTTCCTGTTTTCTGCCCTGTTTTTGTTTTACAGAAAATCAATATCAGATAAGATCAAATCGTCCCGAAACTTTTTGGAGATTTTTTATTGAAGTTAAGGATCACCAGGAACTTGGAGGCCAAGGAAGAAAAGACTGGAGGGCCCCACATGGCACCAGGGCGCGACCCAGGGGGGCGCCCCAGTGCCATGTGGGCCCCTCCTTGCGCCATTTTCCCTACCTCCACCACTATAAATTCAGAAGAATTCCAAAACCCTCAGGAGAGTCCATGAAATACTTTTTTCGCCGCCGCAAGCCTCTGTTCTCACAAGATCCCATCTGGAGGCCTTCTCCGGTACTCCGCCGGAGGGGGAACTCATCACGGAGGGGCTCTACATCAACCTTGCCGCCTCTCCGATGATGTGTGAGTAGTTCACCACAGACCTACGGGTCCATAGGTAGTAGCTAGATGGCTCTCTCTCTCTTTGTGTTTCTCAATACAATGGTCTCCATTATCTTCATGGAGATCCATCCGATGTAATGACTTTGTGCGGTGTGTTTGTTGGGATCCGATGAATTGTGAGTTTATGATTAGATCTATCCTTGTTTTATTTGAGTTCTTTGCTGATCTCTTTTATGCATGATTTAGTATAGCCTTGTATTTCTTAACTGGAGTTTTGGTTTGGTTTGGCCAACTAGATTAGATCTTCTTGCAATGGGAAGAGGTGCTCGGTAATGGGTTCGATCTTGCGGTGCTCAGTCCTAGCGACAGAAGGGGAATTGACACGCAAGTATTGTTGCCATTAAGGATAACAAGTTGGGATGAACTCTTATATGTTTTTATCTTGACTACATCATGTCATCGTTCTTAAAGCATTACTTCGTTCTTTTGGACTTAATACACTAGATGCATGCTGGATAGCGGTCGATGTGTGAAGTAATAGTAGTAGATGCAGGCAGGAGTCGGTCTACTTGATTTGGATGTGATGCCTATATCATGATCATTGCCTTGGATAGCGTCATAATTATTTGCTTTTCTATCAATTGCTCAATAGTAATTTGTTTACCCACCGTATGCTATTTTCTTGAGAGAGATGCCACTAGTGAACTCTACGGCCCCCGGGTCTACTTTTACTATAAGATCTATCTTGTTTACTTATACAAAAATACCAAAAATACTTGCTGCATATTTTTATCTTTTATTTACTTATCAATCTATCAATCTATCATATACCATTTAATCTCGTTACTTGACCGCCGAGAGATTGACAACCTCTCGTTTGCGTTGGGTGCGAGGGTTTGTGTTTTGTGTGTAGGTGCTTTTACGTGGTGTTGCTTGGTTCTCCTACTGGATTGATAACCTTGGTTTCTTAACTGAGGGAAATACTTACTCTACTGTGCTGCATCATCCTCTCCTCCTCGTGGATAAAAATCCAACGCAGTCTACAAGTAGCAGGAAGAATTTCTGGCGCCGTTGCCGGGGAGACATCATCAACATTACCAAGTACCTACGCTCTCAACTCTTACCTTTGCATTTACTTTATTTGCCATTTGCCTCTCGTTTTCATCTCCCCCACTTCTAAAAAAATTTTAAAAAATATTTGCCTTTTTCTTTTGCCACTTTTATTTGCCTCTTTTCCTTCGCCGTTTTCTCGTTCGCTTTTATTCGCTTGCTTTCTTTTTGCGTAGACATCATGTCTCAAGAAAACACCAAGTTGTGTGATTTTTCCAGTACAAATAATGATGATTTTATTAGCACTCCTATTGCTCCTCCCGCCACTAGTGCGGAGTCTTTTGACATAAATGCCGCTTTATTGAATCTTGTTATGAAAGATCAATTTTCTGGAAGTCCTAATGAGGACGCGGCCTCACATCTCAACACTTTTGTTGAGTTGTGTGACATGCAAAAGAAAAAAGATATGGAAAATGATATTGTCAAGTTGAAATTATTTTCGTTTTCTTTGCGAGATCGTGCAAAAATTTGGTTTTCTTCTTTGCCTCGCAATAGCATTGATTCTTGGGACAAATGCAAAGATGCTTTTATTACTAAATATTTTCCTCCAGCCAAAATCATCTCTCTCCGCAACCAGATTATGAATTTTAAGCAACTTGATCATGAACATGTTGCGCAATCTTGGGAGAGAATGAAATTGATGATGAGAAATTGTCCCACTCATGGTTTGAACTTGTGGATGATTATCCAAAAAAATTATGCTGGCTTGAATTTTGTTTCTCGAAATCTTTTGGATTCCGCCGCGGGTGGAACTTTTATGGAGATTACTTTGGGTGATGCTACTAAATTGCTTGATAATTTTATGGCTAACTACTCCCAATGGCATACCGAAAGGGCACCTACTACCAAAAAGGTGAATGCCGTTGAGGAGATTAGCACTTTGAGTGATAAAGTTGATGCTCTTGTTAAGTTGGTTGCTAGTAAGAATGCTTCTATTGATCCCAATGATTTGCCTTTGTCTACTTTGATTGAACAAAATAGTGATCCTATAGATGTGAATTTTGTTTCTCGTAGCAATTTCAATAATAATGCTTATAGAGGGAACTTCAATTCTAGGCCTTATCCTGGAAATTCCTCTAATGTTTTTGGCAATCCTTATGGTAATTCTTCCCATAATAACCAAAGGATGTCCTCTGATTTTGAAAATAGTATGAAGGAATTTATCCATGCTCAAAAAATGTTCAACACTTCGATAGAAGAAAAGGTGAACAAGATTGATGATTTGTATAAAAGTGTTGATAGGCTTTCTCTTGATGTGGAAAATCTCAAGGTAAAATCTTTGCCTTCGAGAGTTGATATTAATGAATCTATTAAGGCTATGTATGTTTCTATTGATGAAAGTAAGAAGAGAACCGCTATGTTGAATGCCAAGCGGGAATTGCTTCAAAAAGCCTCTCTTACTAATTCTCATATCAATAAGGATGAGCATGTTAAGATGATTGGTGTGTCTTCTATTGATTCTTTGTTTAGTAAAGTTAATCTTTTTGAAAAGGAGACTGAAGAAGAGTCAACTTTAGATAGAAGGCGTCTCCATGATTCGGAGGGTGAAAATCTTGATGAAAAAATTGTTGAAAGTGGGTTTGAAGAGGTCAAAACTTTAGCTAGTGATGCACCCACTATTTTGGATTTCCATGACTTTAATTATGATAGTTGTTCCTTGGTTGAGTGTATTTATTTATTGCAATCTTTGTTGAACTCACCAAATGCTTATGAACAAAATAAGGCTTTTACTAAACATATTGTGGAAGCCTTAATGAATGCTTTGGAAGAAAACTTGAGTTAAAAATTTCTATTCCTAGAAAGTTGTATGATGAGTGGGAACCTACTATCAAGGTTATGATTAAAAAATTTGAGTGCAATGCTTTGTGTGATTTGGGTGCAAGTGGTTTCACAATTCCAAAGTCTCTTTGTGATGTTCTCGGTTTTACCAATTTGGATGAGTGTTCTCTTAATTTGCATTTGGCGGATTCTACTATCAGAAAGCCATTGGGGAGGATCAATGATGTTATTATTGTTGCAAATAGGAACTATGTACCCGTGGACTTTATTGTTCTTGATATTGATTGCAATCCGTCTTGCCCTTTGATTCTTGGTAGACCGTTTTTACGCACTATTGGTGCGGTGATTGATATGAAAGAGGGAAATATAAAGTTTTAGTTTCCTTTGAAGAAAGGCATGGAACACTTCCCAAGGACCAAAATTAATACTCCCTATGAATCTATTATGAGGGCCACCTATGGAGTAAAATCCAAGGATGACAATACTTGATGGGTTGCTTTATGCCTAGCTAGGGACGTAAAACGATAGCGCTTGTTGGGAGGCAACCCAACGAATAAAATAAATTTTTATTTTTCACTTTTTGTTTCTGTTCTTTTTATTATCATTTATTTGCCTCTGTTTTTAGTTGGTTTTTATATTTTAATTAGTGTTTGTGCCAAGTAAGACCTTTGGGATGATGTGGATGCTTGTGAATGCAATTCTGTGAAAAACAGAAACTTTGACGCCCAGTCCAGGAATTTTATAAATTCGTCAGAGCGTCGAATGTGTCTGAATTTTTTACAGTTGATTGATATACAAATTTTCCACGTTGTTCTAATTTTTCAGAATTTTTGAAGTTTCATAAATATAGCTTTTCGGCAGATTGCTACAGACTGTTCTGTTTTTGACAGATTCTGTTTTCTATGCATTGTTTGCTTGTTTTGATGAAACTATGGATTGTATCGGGGGGTGCAAGCCATGGGAAAGTGAGAACACAGTACCTATAATGCAAAATAAAATTTGAATGGGTTTTGGACAGTACTTATAGTAGTAATTTGTTTAGTTATACTAACGGATCTCACGAAGGTTTTGTTGAGTTTTGTGTGATTGAAGTTTTCAAGTTTTGGGTGTGACGACGATGGATGAAGGAATGAAGAGATGCAAAAGCCTAAGATTGGGGATGCCCAAGGCACCCCAAGGAAATATCCAAGGAGACTCAAGCGTCTAAGCTTGGGGATGCCCCGGAAGGCATCCCCTCTTTCTTCTAACGACTATCGGTAACACACTTGAGGCTATATTTTTATTCGTCACATGATTTGTGTTTTGCTTGGAGCGTCTTGTATGATATGATTCTTTTCTTTTTAGTTAGTCACAATCATCACCTCTGAACACATTTGCTTGAGATGGCCTCACGTCATCACAATTTATTAGAATTGCTCTTTGTGCTTCACTTAAATTTGTTGAGCTAGGTGGTTGCTCTAGTGCTTCACTTATATCTTTTTGAGCACGGTGGTGCGAATGTTTTGAAGAAACTTGTTCTCTTGCTTCACTTATATCTTTTTGAGAATGCTAGTTATGTTTTGAAGAAACTTGTTCTCTTGCTTCACTTATATCTTTTTGAGAATGCTAGTTATGTTTTGAAGAAACTTGCTCTGTTGCTTCACTTATATCTTTTTGAGAGTGTGAAAATAGTTATGGTAAATTGCACAAGCTATGAGCTTGGTCCCCATGTGATTAATATTCAAGTAGAATAATGAAAACTAGCATACAAAATTTTATGGGACATGAAAAACTTGATTCTTTGCAATAGTTTTGAGATATGTAGATGATGATATGTGAGTTATGTTCATGAGTAATTATGCTCTAGTATGAATAGTGATGTTAAGGTTTATGATTCCCTATGCAAGCACATAAAGTCAATAGTTATGCAATGAAGTTATATCCTACTTGTGGTGCATTATTTGGTGTTGGTTATGTTTTATGTATGCATGTGCATCATTATGGTTTCTTAGTTGGTCGCTTCTCAACCTTTATGCTAGCCTCCATTTGTACTAAGTGGGAATACTACTTGTACATCCTTTACCTTAAAACTTGTTTTGCCAATTGTGTCCACCATATCTACCTATATATGATATTTCAATGCCGTCCTAAGTAAATTTGCATGTGCCATCTCTACAAAAAATTCAAAAATAATTTCTCTTTTGTGTGCCCGTATCGCTCATGAAGCGGTGAGGGGTGGCCAATGATTTTCATGTTGGATATGTCATTCTCACGATGAGTGTTTATTCACTTGTCATTGCATGAGAGTATGGCAGTATAAGGGATGCCCAGTCCCAAAAATAAATTGAATTTCCTTGGAATGTGTTTGTATGGAGGGCACCCGTGAATACGGCTAGCCATGGATTGTGATAAGGAAAGGTGGAAAACAAACTACTTCGGATGTGAATGGAAAAAAGGGACAAAAGTCTCAAAACCATGGAACGATGATGGGGAGCAAAACTTTTATTTTTTGTTTGGGAACCGCCTATGATGTATCCAATGTGAAAAGTGTTGGGAACCTTAAGTCGTTCTCGTTGACGAGAAAAGCATGCCTCCCAAAATAAATTTTTCATCTCTTTTTAAAACTTGAGCTCTGGCACCTCTGTAAATCAATGCTTCCCTCTGCAAAGGGCCTTTCTATTTACTTTTATGTTGAGTCTCACCCTTCTCATTAAAAGCACCAACTAGGGGGTCATGTGATCATGTGTGTGCATGGAGTATGATTGATATTCGAGTGTGTTTCATGAATGGATCAATGATTGAGCATAAAGGGCTAGGGATAATTTTCTTTAGCATTGTTATTTTGAAAGGCATGGTTGTTTGTTAGCATCACTTGAGTATCTATGTCTTCATGTCAAACTATAGACTATTGCTTTGAATCATACAAGTCCTCATGTCTATGCTATGAAAGTAATGTGAAGTATGTTGGGTAGCATTCCACAATCAAAAATATGTTTTATCACTTTCCTACTCGAGGACGAGCAGGAGTTAAGCTTGGGGATGCTTGATACATCTCCAACGTATCTATTATTTTTGCTTGTTCCATGCTATGATATTATTATTCTTGGATGTTTTTATTATCATTTTATACATTTTTATATCATTTTTGGGGACTAACCTATTAACTTAGTGCCACGTGCCAGTTCCTGTTTTCTGCCCTGTTTTTGTTTTATAGAAAATCAATATCAGATAAGATCAAATTGTCCTGAAACTTTTTGGAGATTTTTTATTGAAGATAAGGATCACCAGGAACTTGGAGGCCAAGGAAGAAAAGACTGGAGGGCCCCACATGGCACCAGGGCCCGCGCCCCGGGGGGCGCCCCAGTGCCATGTGGGCCCCTCCTTGCACCATTTGCCCTACCTCCACCACTGTAAATTCAGAAGAATTCCAAAACCCTCAGGGGAGTCCACGAAATACTTTTTCCGCCACCGCAAGCCTCTGTTCTCGCAAGATCCCATCTGGAGGCCTTCTCCGGTACTCCGCCGGAGGGGGAACTCATCACGGAGGGGCTCTACATCAACCTTGCCGCCTCTCCAATGATGCGTGAGTAGTTCACCACAGACCTACGGGTCCGTAGGTAGTAGCTAGATGTCTCTCTCTCTCTCTTTGTGTTTCTCAATACAATGGTCTCCATGATCTTCATGGAGATCCATCCGATGTAATGACTTTGTGCGGTGTGTTTGTTGGGATCCGATGAATTGTGAGTTTATGATCATATCTATCCTTGTTTTATTTGAGTTCTTTGCTGATCTCTTTTATGCATGATTTAGTATATCCTTGTATTTCTTAACCGAAGTTTTGGTTTGGTTTGGTCAACTAGATTAGATCTTCTTGCAATGGGAAGAGGTGCTCGGTAATGGGTTCGATCTTGCGGTGCTCAGTCCTAGTGACAGAAGGGGAATTGACACGCAAGTATTGTTGCCATTAAGGATAACAAGTTGGGATGAACTCTTATATGTTTTTATCTTGACTACATCATGTCATCGTTCTTAAAGCATTACTTCGTTCTTTTGGACTTAATACACTAGATGCATGCTGGATAGCGGTCGATGTGTGAAGTAATAGTAGTAGATGCAGGCAGGAGTCGGTCTACTTGATTTGGATGTGATGCCTATATCATGATCATTGCCTTGGATAGCGTCATAATTATTTGCTTTTCTATCAATTGCCCAATAGTAATTTGTTTACCCACCGTATGCTATTTTCTTGAGAGAGATGCCACTAGTGAACTCTACGGCCCCCGGGTCTACTTTTACTATAAGATCTATCTTGTTTACTTATACAAAAATACCAAAAATACTTGCTGCACTTTTTTATCTTTTATTTATTTATCAATCTATCAATCTATCATATACCATTTAATCTCGTTACTTGACCGCCGAGAGACAACCTCTCGTTTGCGTTGGGTGCGAGGGTTTGCATTTTGTGTGTAGGTGCTGTTTACGTGGTGTTGCTTGGTTCTCCTACTGGATTGATAACCTTGGTTTCTTAACTGAGGGAAATACTTACTCTACTGTGCTGCATCATCCTCTCCTCTTCGGGGATAAAAATCCAACGTAGTCTACAAGTAGCAGCGGCCACCTTTGGCTCCTGCCCTACTGCGCCCCCCTTTCCTTCTAGGCACACGGGAGGAAGGCAGGGGGAGGTGGCGCCCCCCCCCCCTTTCCTTTCTACCATGAGGAGGGAAAGGCAGGAGGGGCCAACCCTCCCCCTTTCCTTCCCCTAGGGCCGGCGGCCAGGGAGAGGGGCGCACCAGCCCCTTGTGGGCTGGTGTGTTCCCCCCTTTGGCCCATTAAGCCCATATAGCCTCCCGGGGCTTCCCGGAACCCCTTCCGGTGATCCGGTGACTACCCGGTTCCGCCCGAAACTCTTCCGGTGTCCAAATAGCATCGTCCTATATATCAATCTTTACCTCCGGACCAATCCGGAGCTCCTCGTCATGTCCGTGATCTCATCCGGGACTCCAAACAACATTCGGTCACCAATTCACATAACTCATATAACACTATATCGTCAACGAACGTTAAGCGTGCGGACCCTACGGGTTCGGGAATGATGTAGACATGACCGAGACGACTCTCCGGTCAATAACCAATAGCGGGACCTGGATGCCCATATTGGTTCCTACATATTCCACGAAGATATTTATCGGTCGAACCGTTATGACAACATACGCAATTCCCTTTGTCTGTCGGTATGTTACTTGCCCGAGATTCGATCGTCGGTATCTCCATACCTAGTTCAATCTTGTTACCAGCAAGTCTCTTTACTCGTTCCGTAATACATCATCTCGTAACTAACTCCTTAGTCATTTTGCTTGCAAGCTTCTATGATGTGTATTACCGAGAGGGCCCAGAGATACCTCTCCGAAACACGGAGTGACAAATCCCAGTCTCGATCCATGCCAACTCAACAAACACCTTTGGAGATACCTGTAGAGCATCTTTATGATCACCCAGTTACGTTGTGACGTTTGATAGCACACAAGGTATTCCTCCGGTATTCGGGAGTTGCATGATCTCATGGTCGAAGGAACATGTATTTGACATTAAGAAAGCAGTAGCAATAAACAGAACGATCATATGCTAAGCTAACGGATGGGTCCTGTCCATCACATCATTCTCCTAATGATGTGATCCCGTTATCAAATGACAACTCATGTCTATGGTTAGGAAACCTTAACCATCTTTGATCAACTAGCTAGTCTAGTAGAGGCTCACTAGGGACATGGTATTTGTTTAAGTATTCACACATGTATTTAAGTTTCTGGTCAATACAATTCTAGCATGAATAATAAACCTTTATCATGAACAAGGAAATATAAAATAATAACTACTTTATTATTGCCTCTAGGGCATATTTCCATCAGTCTCCCACTTGCACTAGAGTCAATAATCTAGATTACATAGTAATGAATCTAACACCCATGGAGTCTTGGTGCTTATCATGTTTTGCTCGCGGAAGAGATTTAGTCAACGGGTCTGCCACAATCAGATCCTTGTGTACTTTGCAAATTTCTATGTCTCCATCCTTGACATATTCATGAATGGAGTTGAAGCGTCTCTTGATGTGTTTGGTCTTCTTGTGAAACCTGGGCTCCTTGGCTATGGCAATTGCTCCAGTGTTGTCACAAAAGATTGTCATTGGACCCGATGCACTAGGTATTACACCCAGATCGGATATGAACTCCTTCATCCAGACTCCTTCATGCGCTGATTCCGAAGCAGCTATGTACTCCGCTTCACACGTAGATCCCGCCACGACGCTCTGCTTGGAACTGCACCAACTGACAGCTCCACCATTCAATATAAATACGTATCCGGTTTGTGACTTAGAGTCATCCGGATTAGTGTCAAAGCTTGCATCGACGCAACCCTTAACGATGAGCTCTTCGTCACCTCCATAAACGAGAAACATGTCCTTGGTCCTTTTCAGGTACTTCAGGATATTCTTGACCGCTGTCCAGTGATCCACTCCTGGATTACTTTGGTACCTCCCTGCCAAACTTATGGCAAGGTGATACGTCTCCGTCGTATCTACTTTTCCAAACACTTTTGCTCTTGTTTTGGACTCTAATTTGCATGATTTGAATGGAACTAACCCGGACTGACGTTGTTTTCAGCAGAATTGCCATGGTGTTGTTTTTGTGCAGAAATCAAAGTTCTCAGAATGAGCTGAAACTTTCTGGAGAATTTTTATGGAATTAATGAGGAATATTGGAGCAAAGAACTACCGGAGAGGGGGTCCAGGGTGGCCACATGGCACCTGGGCGCCCCCCCCCTGGGGCGCGCCCCAGTGCCATGTGGGCCCCTGGAAGCCCATCTGACCCTACCTCCAGGCCTATAAAATCACATTATCGGGGAAAAAAATCAGGGAGGAAGAATTATCGCATTTCACGAGACGGAGCCGCCGCCACCTCCTGTTCTTCATCGGGAGGCCAGATCTAGAGCCCGTTTGGGGCTTCGGAGAGGGGGATCTTCGATCTTCGTCATCACCAACCTCTCTTCATCGCCAATTCCATGATGCTCCTCACCGGGAGTGAGTAATTCCTTCGTAGGCTCGCTGGTCGGTGATGGGTTGGATGAGATCGATCATGTAATCGAGTTAGTTTTGTTAGGGCTTGATCCCTAGTATCCACTATGTTCTGAGATTGATGTAGCTATGACTTTGCTATGCTTAATGCTTGTCACTACGGCCCGAGTGCCATGATTTCAGATCTGGACCGTTTATGTTTTCACCAATATATTTGTGTTTTAGATCCGATCTTGCAAGTTGTATGCACCTGCTATGTGTTATGATCCGCATCCCCCAGGGTGACAATAACTGGGATTCTTTCTGGTGATTACCGTAGTTTGAGGAGTTCATGTATTCACTATGTGTTAATGCTTTGTTCCAGTTCTCTATTAAAAGGAGGCCTTAATATCCCTTAGTTTCCTTATGGACCCCGCTACCACGGGAGGGTAGGACAAAAGATGTCATGCAAATTCTTTTCCATAAGCACGTATGACTATTTACGGAATGCATGCCTACATTATATTGACGAACTGGAGCTAGTTCTGTGTCGCCCTAGTTTATGACTGATACATGATCGATATCATCCAACACACGTTCATCATTACCGATCTAGTGCCTACGAGTTTCCACATACTGCTACTCGCTAAGTTACTACCGTTGCTGTTACTGTTACACTTGCTACAAATCTGCCACTGTTACCGTTACTGTTACTACTGCTACTTTGGTTACTTGCTATCAAACTATCATATCATCTTGCTACTAATCACTTTGCTACAGATATTTAGTCTCCAGGTGTGGTTGAATTGACAACTCAACTGCTAATACTTCCAAGTACTCTTTGGCTCCCCTTCTGTCGAATCAATAAATTTGGGTTGAATACTCTACCCTCAAAAACTGTTGCGATCCCCTATACTTGTGGGTTATCACAAGGAACACATCAGGTCTGGTACACAGCATGGCATACATAATAGAACCTATGGCTAAGGCATAGGGAATGACTTTCATTTTCTCTATATCTTCTGCCGTGGTCGGGCATTGAGTCTGACTCAACTTCACACCTTGCAACACAGGCAAGAACCCTTTCTTTGACTGGTCCATTTTGAACTTCTTCAGAACTTTGTCAAGGTATGTGCTTTTTGAAAGTCCTATCAAGTGTCTCGATCTATCCCTATAGATCTTGATGCCCAATATATAAGCAGCTTCACCGAGGTCTTTCATTGAAAAATTCTTATTCAAGCATCCTTTTATGCCATCCAGAAATTCTATATCATTTCCAATCAACAATATGTCATCCACATATAATATTAGAAATGCAACAGAGCTCCCACTCACTTTCTTGTAAATACAGGCTTCACCGTAAGTTTGTACAAAACCATATGCTTTGATCACCTCATCAAAGAGTATATTCCAACTCCGAGATGCTTGCACCAGTCCATAGATGGATCGCTGGAGCTTGCACACTTTGTTAGCTCCCTTAGGATCGACAAAACCTTCTGGTTGCATCATATACAACTCTTCTTTAAGAAATCCATTAAGGAATGCAGTTTTGACGTCCATTTGCCAGATTTCATAATCATAAAATGCGGCAATTGCTAACATGATTCGGACAGACTTAAGCATCTCTACGGGTGAGAAAGTCTCATCATAGTCAACCCCTTGAACTTGTCGAAAACCTTTCGCGACAAGTCGAGCTTTGTAGACAGTGATATTACCATCAGCGTCTGTCTTCCTCTTAAAAATCCATTTATTCTCAATGGCTTGCCGACCATCGGGCAAGTCCACCAAAATCCACAGTTTGTTCTCATACATGGATCCTATCTCACATTTCATGGCCTCAAGCCATTTTTCGGAATCTGGGCTCATCATAGCTTCTTCATAGTTCGTAGGTTCGCCGTTGTCTAACAACATAACTTCCAGGACAGGATTACCGTACCACTCTGGTACGGAACGTACTCTAGTCGACCTACGAGGTTCAGTAGTAACTTGATCTGAAGCTTCATGATCTTTATCATTATCTTCCTCTCTTGTTGGTGTAGGCATCACGGGAACGGTTTTCTCTGATGAGCTACTTTCCAATTCGAGAGAAGGTACAGTTACCTCATCAAGTTCTACTTTCCTCCCACTCACTTCTTTCGAGAGAAACTCCTTTTCTAGAAAGGACCCATTCTTGGCAACAAAGATCTTGCCTTCGGATCTGTGGTAGAAGGTGTACCCAATTGTTTCTTTAGGGTATCCTATGAAGATGCACTTCTAGGCTTTGGGTTCGAGCTTATCAGGCTGAAGCTTTTTCACATAAGCGTCGCATCCCCAAACTTTAAGAAACGACAGCTTAGGTTTCTTGCCAAACCATAGTTCATACGGTGTCGTCTCGACGGATTTAGATGTGCCCTATTTAACGTGAATGCAGCTGTCTCTAATGCATAACCCCAAAACGATAGTGGCAGATCGGTAAGAGACATCATAGAACGCACCATATCTAATAAAGTACGGTTACGACGTTCGGACACACCATTACGCTGTGGTGTTCCAGGTGGCGTGAGTTGTGAAACAATTCCACATTTTCTTAAATGAAGGCCAAACTCGTAACTCAAATATTCACCTCCGTGATCACATCGTAGAAACTTTATTTTCTTGTTACGATGAATCTCTACTTCACTCTGAAATTCCTTGAACTTTTCAAATGTTTTAGACTTGTGTTTCATCGAGTAGATATACCCATACCTACTCAAATCATCTGTGAAGTTTAGAAAATAACGATACCCGCCACGTGCTTCAACATTCATCAGACCGCATACATCGGTATGTATTATTTCCAATAAATCAGTAGCTCGCTCCATTGTTCCGGAGAACGGAGTTTTAGTCATCTTGCCCATGAGGCATGGTTCGCAAGTATCAAATGATTCATAATCAAGAGATTCCAAAAGTCCATCCGCATGGAGTTTCTTCATGCGCTTTACAGCAATATAACCTAAACGGCAGTGCCACAAGTATGTTGCACTATCATTATCAACTTTGCATCTTTTGGCATCAATATTATGAATATGTGTATCACTACGATCGAGATTCAACAAAAATAGACCATTCACAAAAGGTGCGTGACCATAAAAGATGTTACTCATATAAATAGAACAACCATTATTCTCTGACTTAAATGAATAACCGTCTCGCAATAAACAAGATCCAGATATAATGTTCATGCTCAACGCTGGCACCAAATAACAATTATTGAGGTCTAAAACTAATCCCGAAGGTAGATGTAGAGGTAGCGTGCTGACGGCGATCACATCAACCTTGGAACCATTCCCGACGTGCATCGTCACCTCGTCCTTAGCCAATCTTCGCTTATTTCGTAGCTCCTGTTTCAAGTTACAAATATGAGCAACCAAACCAGTATCAAATACCCAGGCGCTACTACGAGCATTAGTAAGGAACACATCAATAACATGTATATCAAATATACCTTTGTTCACTTTGCCATCCTTCTTATCCGCCAAATACTTGGGGCAGTTCCCCTTCCAGTGACCAGTCCCTTTGCAGTAGAAGCACTCAGTTTCAGGCTTGGGTCCAGCTTTGGGTTTCTTCGCGGGAGTGGCAACTTGCTTGCCGTTCTTCTTGAAGTTCCCCTTCTTTTCCTTGCCCTTTTTCTTGAAACTAGTGGTCTTGTTAACCATCAACACTTGATGCTCCTTCTTGATTTCTACCTCCGCCTATTTCAGCATCGTGAAGAGCTCGGGAATTGTCTTCTCCATCCCTTGCATATTATAGTTCATCACGAAGCCTTTATAGCTTGGTGGCAGTGACTGAAGAACTCTGTCAATAACACTCTCAACTGGAAGATCAATTCCCAGCTGAGTCAAGTGGTTGTGGTACCCAGACATTCTGAGTATGTGTTCACTGATAGAACTGTTCTCCTCCATCTTACAGCTAAAGAACTTGTTGGAGACTTCATATCTCTCAACCCGGGCATTAGCTTGAAATATCAATTTCAGCTCTTGGAACATCTCATATGCTCTGTGGCGTTCAAAATGCTTTTGCAGTCCCGGCTCCAAGCCGTAAAGCATGGCACACTGAACTATCGAGTAGTCATCAGATCGAGCCTGCCAGGCGTTCACAACGTCTGCAGCAGCTCCTGCAGCAGGTCCGTCACCTAGCGGTGCATCAAGGACATAATTCTTATGTGCAGCAATGAGGATAATCCTCAAGTTACGGACCCAGTCCGTGTAGTTGCTACCATCATCTTTCAACTTAGCTTTCTCTAGGAACGCATTAAAATTCAAGGGAACGGTAGCACGGGCCATTGATCTACAACATAGATATGCAAAAACTATCAAGACTAAGTTCATGATAAATTAAGTTCAATTAATCAAATTACTAATGAACTCCCACTTAAATTAACATCCCTCAAGTTATCTAAGTGATACATGATCCAAATCAACTAACCCATGTCCGATCATCACGTGAGATGGGGTAGTCATCAATGGTGAACATCTCTATGTTGATCATATCTACTATATGGCTCATGTTCGACCTTTTGGTCTCCAGTGTTCCGAGACCATGTCTGTACATGCTAGGCTCGTCAAGTTTAACCCAAGTATTCTGCTTGTGTAAAACTGGCATACACCCGTTGTATGTGAACGTAGAATCTATCACACCTGATCATCACGAGGTGCTTCAAAACGACGAACTTTAGCAATGGTGCATACTCAGGGAGAACACTTTTATCTTGAAATTTAGTGAAGGGATCATCTTATAGTGATACCGTCGTTCTAAGCAAAATAAGATGCATAAAGGATAAACATCACATGCAATCAAAATATGTGACATGATATGGCCATCATCATCTTGTGCTTTTGATCTCCATCTCCAAAGCATCTTCATGATCTCCATCGTCACCGGCTCGACACCTTGATCTCCATCGTTGCGTCGTGGTCGTCTCGCCAACTATTGCTTCTACAACTATTGCTAACGCATAGCGATAAAGTAAAGCAATTACATGGCGCTTGCATTTCATACAATAATTAAGAGAAAACCATAAGGCTCCTGCCGGTTGCCAATAAATTACAAAACATGATCATCTCATACAATAACGTATATCACATCATGTCTTGACCATATCACATCACAGAATACCCTGCAAAAACAAGTTAGACGTCCTCTACTTTGTTGTTTGCAAGTTTTATGTGGCTGCTACGGGTTTCTAGCAAGAACCGTTCTTACCTACGCAAAAACAACCACAACGGTGATTTATCAAGTTTGCTGTTTTAACCTTCTTCAAGGACCGGCCGTAGTCAAATTCGATTCAACTAAAGTAGGAGAAACAGACACCCGCCAGCCACCTTTATGCAAAACAAGTTGCACGTTAGTCGGTGGAACCGGTCTCATGTACGTGGACATGTAAGGTTGGTCCGGTCCGCTTCATCCCACAATGCCGCCGAATCAAAATAAGACGTTGGTGGTAAGCAGTATGAACATCACCGCCCACAACTCTTTGTGTTCTACTCGTGCATATCATCTACGCATAGACCTGGCTCATGATGCCATTGTTGGGGAACGTTGCATGGAAAACAAAAAAAAATTCTACGCACACGCAAGATCTATCCATGGAGATGCATAGCTACGAGAGGGGAGAGTGTGTCTACGTACCCTCATAGACCGTTAGCGGAAGCATTTAGACAACGCGGTTGATGTAGTCGAACAGCTTCGTGATCCAACCGACCAAGTACCGAACGTACGGCACCTCCGCGTTCAGCACACGTTCAGCTCGATGACGTCCTCGCCTTCTTGATCCAGCAAGATGGGCGAAGTAGTAGATGAGTTCCGGCAGCACGACGGCGTGGTGACGGTGGTGATGCAACTATCTCCGCAGGGCTTCGCCGAGCTCTACGAAAATATGACCGAGGGTGAAAACCGGGGAGGGGGGCGCCGCACACGGCTAAGAGATTGTTGTATCTTGTGTGGTGCCCCCTCCTCATGTATATATAGGTGTGGGGGGAGAAGGGAAGGCAGCCAGGGCTCCTGCCCTGCCGCGCCCCCCCCCCCCTTTCCTTCTAGGCGCACGGGAGGAAGGCAGGGGGGTGGCGCCCCCCCCCTTTCCTTTCTATCATGAGGAGGGAAAGGCAGGAGGGGCCAACCCTCCCCCTTTCCTTCCCCTAGGGCCAGCGGCCAGGGAGAGGGGCGCACCAGCCCCTTGTGGGCTGGTGTGTTCCCCCCTTTGGCCCATTAAGCCAATATAGCTTCCCGGGGCTTCCCGGAACCCCTTCCGGTGATCCGATGACTACCCGGTACCGCCCGAAACTCTTCCGGTGTCCAAATAGCATCGTCCTATATATCAATCTTTACCTCCGGACCAATCCGGAGCTCCTCGTCATGTCCGTGATCTCATCCGGGACTCCAAACAACATTCGGTCACCAATTCACATAACTCATATAACAGTATATCGTCAACGAACGTTAAGCGTGCGGACCCTACGGGTTCGGGAATGATGTAGACATGACCGAGACGACTCTCCGGTCAATAACCAATAGCGGGACCTGGATGCCCATATTGGTTCCTACATATTCCACGAAGATATTTATCAGTCGAACCGTTATGACAACATACGCAATTCCCTTTGTCTGTCGGTATGTTACTTGCCCGAGATTCGATCGTCGGTATCTCCATACCTAGTTCAATCTTGTTATCGGCAAGTCTCTTTACTCATTCCGTAATACATCATCTCGTAACTAACTCCTTAGTCATTTTGCTTGCAAGCTTCTATGATGTGTATTACCGAGAGGGCCCAGAGATACCTCTCCGAAACACGGAGTGACAAATCCCAGTCTCAATCCATGCCAACTCAACAAACACCTTCGGAGATACCTGTAGAGCATCTTTATGATCACCCAGTTACGTTGTGACGTTTGATAGCACACAAGGTATTCCTCCGGTATCCGGGAGTTGCATGATCTCATGGTCGAAGGAACATGTATTTGACATTAAGAAAGCAGTAGCAATAAACAGAACGATCATATACTAAGCTAACGGATGGGTCTTGTCCATCACATCATTCTCCTAATGATGTGATCCCATTATCAAATGACAACTCATGTCTATGGTTAGGAAACCTTAACCATCTTTGATCAATGAGCTAGTCTAGTAGAGGCTCACTAGGGACACGGTATTTGTTTAAGTATTCACACATGTATTTAAGTTTCCGGTCAATACAATTCTAGCATGAATAATAAACCTTTATCATGAACAAGGAAATATAAAATAATAACAACTTTATTATTGCCTCTAGGGCATATTTCCATCAATCAAGAATGGCGAGGATGAGCAACATGATGACGATGGGGAAGATGTTGACGATGGTCCATTCATTTTAGCAATTTTCTCTCAAAGAATGAGGAAGCTTACTCCGGATGAGACCCTGAATGTTACCGCGATGTTACCATCGAGTGTGGCCTTCGTTGGGAAGCCCTTTGTGCACCGTTTAACAAAAACCAATGTCATAAAAAAAGTCATGGTGAGATGTTTTGTATTCTTTCATCCTTTTTTGTTCATAACTAAGCATGGTGAGATGTCTAACATTGAGTGCTCTCAATTTGCTGTTAATGACGGGGAGTTCAGAAGTTACCTATGAAGATGTTTTCCGGAGTGGACATCCCTGCCGTCGGCATCGCTGGAGTACGCCATTGACCAACAGGCCGTGTCACCAGCGTTCAGTACAAGTCAGAATCTGACGGACGCATATCCTTCTATGAGTCCGGCTGGCGGGAGTTCTTGACAGGAAAGAGAGAACTAAGGCTGGATACCCTTGTGGTAATCACCATAAGGAAGAGCAGCCACACCGACTTTCAGATGATGGTTGTCGTCGACCATGTTTAGAAATATGGACTAAGTCATGAATATATCAGTAGTTGAACTGTTAGTTAATTAGTATGTTAAGATGGATGCGATACATTAATGTTTAATTGTTTCTTGAGTCGAACAAATTTGAAGTGTTACTTAATTATTTGCTCGTTTGTTTCCAAAATGATTCAGTCTAGTTTAGTTATATTGATATCATATGACTACGCCTTTTGGAGTAATGTGTGTGAACCCGCAGAGCCAACAATTGGTATGTTGTAGCCTATCTCTCCAGTGGCGGGCGCTATGGATCAACCGCCACTGCCACAATGGTTTCTGTGGCAGGTAGGAACTGCCGCCCGTCACAGGAAACCACGTACCAGTGGCGGGCGGGCGCACGCCACTGATGTGGTTATAGCAGTGGCGAGAGATTGGTGGCGGGCGGCCCTGGGCGCCTCGCCCGCCACTACTAGCCTTTTTGCGCCCGCCACTGCTAGGCATTCCTGCAGTAGTGTAAATCACATGTTAACACTCCGTGTTATAACAATTGACTTCTGACGATATTATCTCAAAGTATAAAAAACAAATTTGGGTCGATTCAATATGATCGTGCTTCTAACGTCATACTTTCAATGTTGCTTTAGGACTATCGTTACACTTAGGGATATCCTAAGATCCGAAAAACATGATCACCAACAACATTTGAGCTAGTCTTAAATGCGAGAATAGGAATCTTATATTACCGTTTATCATTCCACACGTGCATATGAGTTTTCCACCGAATCGCATATTTCAGGATCATAGCAATTATAGCATAGAATATAAACTCTTAATTATGAACAGAGAAATATAATAATACAATAGTATTGCCTCTAGGGCATATTTCCAACAGAATAAGGTTCTCCCCGCCTACCCCTCATCCAGATGATGTGCCTAGCATCGTCGGTGGGCGTGTGGAGGTGTGTCTCCGGCGGATCTGTCCTTGGTGAATGTGCTCGGTTCTGGTCGTAGTTCGTCAACGTTCGTGTGTCTACAAGTTGGATCCTTTCGATCTACACTACTCTCAAAAGCGGCGGTTGTTATTCTGCTGCGCTGGTTTTATGTGGCCCTAGCACGACGACTTCCCGACTGTCTACTACAACAAGGTTTTCCCGGCTCTGGCGAGGGAGGGGCGATGATGGCAGCGCCTTCGGCTCGCTTCAGTGCTTGTAGTCGTCGCTAGGTGGTCTACGGATCTTTATTATTTTTTATCATTTCTGGTGTTCGTTGTACTGCCATGATTGAAGATGAATACATCGGAAGTTTTCCTTAAAAAAAGTAGGATAGGAGAGATTAACTACTCCATAGGGTTATCTTAGTGATTCTGCTTCTAGACCTAAAATTAGTTTTAGCCTAATAAATTTGTTTCTACGCCCCATCTTTCAATATCTTGTTGTATTTACATTAGCATTATAATTTGGAATTTTAGCCTTACATTAAGTATTACACTTCGGAATTTTGGGGAGCCAACTTACACTTTGAAATTTTATAGGTTTAAGGAAAGGAAGGAGCCAACTTGGTCGAGGTTACGCTCCAACTTCCAGTATTTTCCAATATTGGAGGTATAGGAAATTGCCTTTGTGTTGTAACGGGGACATATATATTATAGCGGCTCAAAAATGAATCGTGTGTAACATACACCTTTAAGCTTCTGACGCATATTAGCCTATCCCTTGGCAGCTAGGGTTTGTCTTTCCCTACTCCATCATTTGGCAGCTAGGGTTTCTCTTTCCCCACTCCATCATTTGGTGGCTACGGCAAACTCTCGCCTCCAGACTTCGCCGACGAGCCTATGGATTCGCCTCCCCTCTGCCTGCCGCTCCGGTGGCCGGTGGCAGGGAGGGGAATCTCGGTGCCTCTGCTTCGGTTAATAGTTTAGGTTAGGGTTTTTTAGTCCTCGTAGGTGCGGCGCTTGTTCTTCGAGTTTGTGTTCCGTGATTTGATCCTCCTCGAGTTCGTTCATCTAGACGTAGTCGACGGAGCTCCGACGTAGATTCCTGCCGTCTTCTTGGGGTGGTGAAGTTAGGGTTTCTCGTCGTGTGGCGAGATTTGGTGTCAGTTGCTTCAGATCTATTCAAGGGTTCAACGACGACTGCGGCTCCAGGGTACTGGTCCTTAGGGGCACGTGCACGAAGATTTCTCGGCTGTCATTGACAAGGTAAAGTCGGCTTCGATAGGGGAGCGGCGACAGCGGCACGTCGGCAACTCGTTCTGACGGCGGTAGTGATCGTTCAATGGTCTCGGTATCTTGATGTAATTTTTATTATGTTTGAGGTGCTTTGTACTTCCGATGAACTTTGATAATAGATCTGAATTATCTTTGCAAAAACAAAAAAATCTGACGCATATTTGGTGGCATTGTGGCTTCTTCTTCTTCTTCTTCCACAACTACCTTTGTCTCTCTGCCATACAAATCGAAGCTCGCAACCTCTATCAATGACTCATCCATCTTGCAATCCCCCTTCCACTCGCATGTACACACTCCAAATTTGTAACACACACTATGAACATGACGCAAACTTAAACAAGCATTTTAAAAGCTGCAACAAATCGAATGCCTAAGGATGGTCCTGAGCTGGCAGCGTGCCACACACCGTGCAACTTCAAACGTCACCACCAAAAATGTGTCATCGCCGTGTACCATTTGAAAGAAAGTGTCCATATGTGCCGCACCACTGAGACCGCACATGGATCCCTGACTATCTTGCACGTCGTCCGAGCACCTAGCGTGGTTGCGCACTTGTCCTAGAGAGAGAAATTAAGGAGATGCAACCTCAAACTTCATCATCAAATTTGTTTCATCTTCACCACCAATGAGATCATCATGCTCATAATTTCTTGTTCACACTCAAGAAGGTCTTGTTCGCAACATTAATTTGTTGGATTATTGGCATCATAATTTTTAAGAAAGAAATTGTCTATCCAATAAAATATCATTGCCCATTGCAATGTTATTCATTATAAAAAAAGACAATGGTCATACCCATTAATAAATAATAATAATAATTTCAGATATCCTTATTTACTACTCGGCCTCACGTAGCTGGCGCCTCCTCTCCCAAGTTTAGGTTTTCTCCGCCTCCCGCCGGCGCCGCCGCCGGTCCGCCTCGTCTCTGGTGGCCTTAGGGCCATGGAAGCGCGGTGGATCCCGGCCCTCGTCGATTTATATGGTATTTTGAGTTTTGTTAGGGTTTGCGCCCTGCTCCGGAAGACGAGACAACGGCGGCTCCCTGAAGATGGAATAAGGTTCTCCCCGCCTAGCCCCCGTTCTGGTGGTGCGTATAGCATCGTTAGTGAGCATATGGAGATGTGTCTCCGACAGATCTATCTTTGGTGGATCTGCTCGGATCTGTTCGTCATTCGTCTACGTTTGTGTGTCTTCAGATCGGATCCTTCCGATCTACACTACTCTTCATCGACGACGGTTGTTCTGGTGTGCTGGTCCTGCGGGGCCTTAGCACGATGACTTTCCGACTGTCTAGTACAATAAATTTTGCCAGGTTCCGACGAGGGAGGGGCGATGACGGCGGCGCGCTTTTCTTGTAGTCGTCGCTAGATAGTTTATGAATCTGGATGTAATTTTTATTATTTCTGATGTTCGTTGTACTGCCATGATTGATTTTTTTTTGAAACAGAGCTACACGCACGGAGGACAGAGCGTCTTTAGCTTTTTGGGTGCATCAGCTTGGTTCCTAGCATAGGTTCTTAACTGATGCCATGTATTTCCTTCCGGCCCTCTCCCCTCTGTTTTTCTATTTTCCTTAGGCAACTTATGGCCTCTGCACCACGGTCCGTAACATAAGTTTCATATAATTGACCTTTGATCACCAGGCTACGGCCTGTTTTGAAATGCATAAGGTAGAGCAAGATCTACTTTTTATTTCAAAAGAAAAAAAGGCATGATTGAAAATGAATAGATCGAAAGTTTCTCAGAAAAAAAATCAGATATCCTTGAATCTCCGGACGACCACTCAAGCAACATTAAAATCTTCTCACCTCGTGCTCTCAAATCTTCTCGTATAGATCCCGCAAAAAAAAGTCTTCTTGTATAGTAATATAAAAATATCAACACGAGATAATAGAATGTCATTCACGGCACCGAAAAGGGAACAGTACCTTTCTAACTCCATGCAACATGCGACCTAGCCAGCAGCCGCCTCCTAAAAGCTAGGGTTCTCTGCCTCCCGCCGGCGCCGGCGCCGGTCCATCCCGTCTCCGGTGGCCTTAGGGCCATGGAGGCGGAGTGGATATCGGCCCTTGCCGGTGGGAGGGCTCCGTTTTTAGACCTTTTTTCGAGCTTTGTTAGGGTTTGTGTCATGCTCAGGAAGGCGAGACGGCGGCGGCTCCCTGAAGATGGAATAAAGGTCTCCCCGCCTAGCCCCCGTTCCGGTGATGCGTCTAGCATCATCAGTGGGCGTGTGGAGGTGTGTCTCTAGCGGATCTGTCTTTGGTGGATTTGCTCGGATCTGTTCGTCGTTCGTCTTCGTTCGTGTGTCTTCAGGTTGGATCCTTCTGATCTACACTCTTCATCCGTGGCGGTTGCTGTTCTGGTGCGTTGGTTCAATGGGGCCTTAGCACGACGACTTCCCGACTGTCTACTACAACAAGGTTTGCTCGACTCCGGCGAGGGAGGGGCGATGACAGCGGCGTGCCTTCGGCTCGCTTCAGTGCTTGTAGTCATCGCTAGGTGGTCTACGAATCTGGATGTAATTTTTATTATTTCTAGTGTTCATTGTACTACCATGATTGAAGATGAATAGATTGGAAGTTTTTCCCGCAAAAAAAACATGCGATGGAGGCGTCCGGAGTAGCTGTATCCCGTTTTTTTTTCTTTTTGAACACGGGAAGGGGACTGGAAAGGAGTAAATAGCATAAAACTACTAGTTTACAGGCTAGGGTTCCAAAAAACTACCAGATTTTAATTTTTCTCAAAAAATACCAAACGTGCGGTCGGCTGTTTAAAAATAACCAAAATCGCGGTGACTAGCGATTTAACCGTTTTTCTGACGGATTGGGCCCACCGGCCAGGCCACGTGGCCCAGCGCGCAGACGGCGCATCAGTTAACGGCCGTTAGCTCGACCGGTCCGGTCGGAACGAAAGGAGCCAGTCGGGCCGCCCTCCCCCTCACTCTCCCCCTCCTCTCCCCCTCCTTTCCCCCGCTCTCTGACCTAGGTGCGATGGCAGCGCCGCAGCAGATGTCGTCGGTGGCGTGCCTTTGGGCCAAGGCGTCACCGTCGAGGAGAGCGGTGGACATTCAGAGGTAGAGAAATGGCTAGGCAGCTCGAGCTTCCCGACGCAGCGGTCACCGCAGCCATCACCGCCCGAGGTCCAGCTAGATCCGGCATACCACGCGACAATGGCAGTGGCGAAGTGCATCCACGCGGATCTAGAGGGGGGCCACAGGTGGGCGTCGTCGTTTGGTGGAGTGAGGTAAGTAATTTCAGTACCATTCATATATTTAGTTCAAATTTATAAATTAGGGTTAGAAGATGATAGTGACTTATTAGGAAAATTATAAATTAGGGTTAGAAGATGATAGTGACTTATTAACATAGTGCAGTATAGGAACTGAGCAGATTTATTTGTTTGTTGGCATGCTGGTGCATATTTTTTAGAAATATTTAGAGTTTTAAATACAGTAAGTAGTTGTTTTAAGTTTCAGTGCCTTTATAATTAATCTGCTTCTTTGTTTGTCAACTTAATCTCCTACATCTTAGATGATGAGGTTTGGGAGGTGAGGCTACATTTTCTAGGCAGGGACAATATGGAGAGAAAGTTTGCAATTTCAGATATCACATATCTAACCTTATTAGCACTGGTTGAGTTGGAGGGGTATGGATTGGATGCATTTTTGACTTATGTTAAGGAAGAGGGAAAGGGCTTGGAGGGGGTGGAGGTCCTGGATAGTGAGGAGAAAGTAGAGGAAATGCTTGACTTATTTGTTGATAAGAAGCTCCTGAACATCACTGTCAGAAAAGCTATTGATCCAAGCCCAGCCGATGATAATATGGATCATGCTACTTGCGAACTGCGTTGGATTTTTATCCCCAAAGAGGAGAGGATGATGCAGCACAGTAGAGTAAGTATTCACTCAGTTAAGAAACCAAGGTTATCAATCTAGTAGGAGAACCAAGCAACACCACGTAAACAGCACCTGCACACAAAACGCAAACCTTCGCACCCAACGCAAACGAGAGGTTGTCAATCTCTCGGCGGTCAAGTAACAAGATAAAAGGTATATGATAGATTGGTAGATTGATAAATAAATAAAAGATAAAAATATGCAGCAAATATTTTTGGTATTTTTGTATAAGAAAACAAGATAGATCTTATGATAAAAGTAGACCCGGGGGGCGTAGAGTTCACTAGAGGCATCTCTCAAGAAAATAGCATACGGTGGGTAAACAAATTACTGTTGGGCAATTGATAGAAAAGCAAATAATTATGACGCTATCCAAGGCAATGATCATGATATAGGCATCACATTCAAAACAAGTAGACCGACTCCTGCCTGCATCTACTACTATTACTTCACACATCGACCGCTATCCAGCATGCATCTAGTATATTAAGTCCAAAAGAACGAAGTAATGCATAAAGAACGATGACATGATGTAGTCAAGATAAACGCAAATAAGAATTCATCCCAACTTTTTATCCCTAATGGCAACAATACATGCGTGTCATTTCCCCTTCTGTCACTAGGATTGAGCACCGCAAGATCGAACCCATTACCGAGCACCTCTTCCCATTGCAAGAAGATATAATCTAGTTGGCCAAACCAAACCAAAACTTCGGAGAAGAAATACAAGGCTATTCTAGATCATGCATAAAAGAGATCAGAGAAGAACTCAAATAAAACAAGGATAGATCTGATCATAAACTCACAATTCATCGGATCCCAACAAACACACCGCACAAAGTCATTACATCGGATGGATCTCCATGAAGATCATGGAGACCATTGTATTGAGAAACACAAAGAGATAGAGAGAGAGAGAGCCATCTAGCTACTACCTACGGACCCATAGGTCTGTGGTGAACTACTCACGCATCATCGGAGAGGCGGCAAGGATGATGTAGAGCCCCTCCGTGATGAGTTCCCCCTCCGGCGGAGTACCGGAGAAGGCCTCCAGATGGGATCTCATGAGAACAGAGGCTTGCGGCGGCGGAAAAGTGTTTTGTTGGCTCCCCTAGGGTTTTTGGAATTCTTCTGAATTTATAGAGGTGGAAGTAGGGCAAAAGGAGCCAGGGGGCCCACATGGCACTTGCCCCCCCCCCCCCCGGGGCGCGCCCTGGTGCCATGTGGCCCCCTATGGAAGCTTCTGACTTGGTTCTCAAGTTGACGTTGATCCTTATCTCCAGAAAAAAACCTCCAAAAAGTTTCGGGATGATTTGATCTTATCTGATAGTGATTTTCTGTAAAACAAAAATAAGGCAGAAAACAGGAACTGGCACAAGGCACTAAGTTAATAGGTTAGTCCCCAAAAATGATATAAAAATGTGTGAAATGATATTAAAAACATCCAAGAATAATAATATCATAGCATGGAACAAGCAAAAATAATAGATACGTTGGAGACGTATCAGATCACATCTTGCTTGAGGACCAGATTCCCATTAATAATGTTGGTGAGCCAGTTGTTTACAGTGTTTCTCCACAAGGTGTTCTCCATCCAGCCTGTAATTCAACTTTGCCACCAGTAATCCCTGAGGAGCCCTATCTTAATACACAGCAGAGCTGTAATTTCAACAAGGGAAAAATGTAGTGGAAGAAGACGATGCAGATGAAGATGAAGATGAAGATGAGATGGACAAATCTTCTTCAGATTTTGAGTTTTTCAGGGGTGATTACAGAGGGCAGAAAATATCATACAAGGCTTGGTCTAGGGATGAAGATGAGGCTGGCACAGGGACAAGCCATAAGCAGAGGGAAGAGGAAGATACTGCAGAGCACTATTGTGGAGCTAACTCAGAACCTTCTAAGTTTTGGGAGGAAGACCAAATCCTTTCTGAACATGAAGAACCTTTAGTTGTACCAGAGAAAGGAGCAAAGAAGCTTAAGCCTGTCAGAAAACCAGGCCCAACTAGCAAGTCATACAGTGAGCCTGAACACACCAAGTTTGAAGATTTTGTGCCTGAACCTGATGAATACTGCTTTCCAGGTGATTTTGGCCTTAGTGATGAAGAAGAAGTTCCAAGGTTGCCTTCTGGTAGGAAGAGAAGGTTGAAGAAGAAGAAGGAGAGGAGATGGTATGATCCATCACTGCCTGATCCACATGAGCAGTTTGCATTACATTTGTGCTTCCTAAATGTTGTGGAGTTTAGAGAAGCACTTAGAAATTTCCATGTAAGGACACTTAGGAATTTTGAGTATCACAGAAATGAACCAACTAGGGTTATTGCTTGGTGCTCTGCTAGAAAGCAAGGTTGTGAGTTTTACATAGTGGCCTCTAGAATATCTAATGAGGCAACTTTCAGCATCAAGAAGATGAACTTGGATCACACTTATGGAGCAAGTGGAGAGAGCACCAAGGTTACAGTCAATTGGGTTGCCAAGGTTTGTGAGGATACAATTAGATCAAACCCTGGAGCTGGTGTTGAGACAATTATGACATACACAAAGAAAAAAATTGGTGTTCATGTGCCTAAAAGCTTGGCATATAGGGCAAGGAAGCAAGCAGTTGAAGTTGTGCAAGGAGATCACAAACTCCAATATCACAGACTATGGGACTATCTACAGTGTGTTCTAGATACTAACCCAGGCAGTAGATGCATAGTGACAACACAAGAGGACCTAGAAAATCCAGCTCCTACCCCCAGGTTTCACTACATGTTCTACTGCCTGTTTGCATGCAAGGAGGGCTTCCTAAATGGATGCAGGCCATTTATAGGTATTGATTATTACACATATATCTAAGATGGTTGCATTCATGTTATTTACAACTAATGTGATCATATCTTTAGGTCTAGATGGTTGCTTCATCAAGCTCAGCACTGGACAACAGATATTGGCAGCTACAGGGAGGGATGGGAACAACAACATCTTCCCCATAGCCTTTGGTGTTGTTGACAAGGAAGAGACATACAGCTGGACATGGTTTCTCACACAGCTGAGAACTGTTATTGGAACCGGGAACAAATTTGGCAAATACACAATTATGTCTGACAGGCAAAAGGTATGTGCTCCAGTACTCATGACCACACTTTAAACTTACCATCATACTTAGCCATCATTCTAAGCCATCATACTTAACAGGGATTGTTGAATGCAATCAATGATGTATTCTCTGACTCCACACAGAGGTTTTGTCTTAGACATATATATGCCAACTTCCAATCTACTGGTTTTAGAGGGGAGGAACTCAAGAAAGACTTAGATCAGGCTGGCTATTCCTTCACTAAGCATGGTCATGATAAAGGCATGGAAAATTTGAAGAAAGAAAGTTTTGAGGCTTGGCAGTGGTTGTCACAGATACCAGACCATACATGGGCAAGATATAAAATGGATACTGTTTGCAAAACTGACCTGGTTGTAAACAACCTTAGTGAAGTTTTCAACAGGATGATATTGGATGTTAGGAACAAGCCAATCAGGACTATGTTGGAGGGCATAAGAACAAAGTTGGTGATCAAGTTTTAGAAAATCAGAGAGAAAACAGAGACATGAAGATGGGAGATCACACCAACCTACTCAGAAATTTTAGAAGAAGGCAAGAAGTGGGCTAAGTATTGTGAAGCATACATGGCAGGTCCAGGCATCTCGCAAGTGACTAGTAGTTCTGAGAACACATATTGTGTTAACTTGAACAACTATACCTATGACTGTAGGAGGTGGGACGTGACAGTTGTGCCTTGCAGTCATGCCATTGTTGCAATGCAGAAAGTGAAGCTACATCCTGAAGACTTTGTCAGTGATTTCTTCAAAAAGCCCATGTATTGTGAAACATACAAGCATATAATTTTCCCAGTTCCAGGTCCTGACCACTGGCCTCATACACCTGGAGATGACATATCTCCACCAGTGTTCAAAGAAAAGAAGGGCAAAAAGCATACTGCCAGGAGGAAAGGTATATTTGAGGTGCCAGCAAAAAAGGACACCTCAAGAATTGGTACTGTGACATGTAGCAACTGCAAGAAGCAAGGCCATAGGTTCAACAATTGTGGTGACCCTTTGAAGCCTAAGTTTCAGATGAGGATGAACAAGCACCAGGTCATTTGAGGCACTGTTATTTCATTGTTTCATTTCTTACAATGTTTCTTAATTGTGTAGGAAAATAGAGCAAATTACTCTCAAGCTGGTTCTTCTATGGCTGCAAATACTCAGAGGCCTCCAAGAGTACTTGCTGCTACTGCACCTGAACCAAGACCAGCTGCAGCAAGAGCTACAACTTCTGCACCTTCACCAGGTCCAGTTGCTACTTCTAGGTCAAATAAAAGGGTTGCTTCAACTATTCCAGCAGCAGCAACACAAGGGCTAGCTAAGAGGAGCAGGACTAACACTTCTCTAGCAGCAGCAACAGCACCAGCTAAAAAGAAAAGCACCAACACTTCTTCTCCTGCTAAGAACTCCAGATCATCTACAACTTCTCTAGCAAAGAACACCAGGTCTGCAAGTGCCCAGAGGGATGGCTCAATGAGAAGAACATTCATTGCACCAAGGCAATCAACTTCAACTGTTGTCCAGACTGGGTCAAAGAGGATCAGGAAGCCAAGTGGGAGGCTGAAAGACTATTTTTATGCAAGTGGTAACTAGCATGTCTGTGTCTGAACTTGAGTTTAATTGGTATGGTTGTGTTTATGTTAGTGAATAAATATGGATGGATTTGTGTCTTTAGGTTGAACTGCTATGGTTTGTAATAACTATACTTTCTTCTGTGGTTTATCTTGTGTGGTTTCAGAGATATTCAGTCAGTTAATCTTGTGTTGATTCAGTCAGTTAATCTTGTGTTGATTCAGTCAGTTAATCTTCCGTTCAATCACTCAGTTCATCTTGTGTTTATTCACAGTTAGGTTGAACTGTGAATTGTGAACTGCTACATTGATTCAGAGATATTCAACAACATAAATTTCAGATCCACAACATATATTGATTCAGAGTAGCATACATTGATTCAGAGTAGCATAAATAAATAGATACATAGATTCAGAGTAGCATACATATTGATTCTCATCCAGATCTTACAAAGAACACCACTTACAGATAGATAGATAGATAGATAGATAGATACATAGAAGATAGATAGATAGATAGATAGATAGGTAGGTAGGTAGATAGATAGATAGATAGATAGATAGATAGATAGACAGACAGATCAGTCATAACGCTCGAAGAAACGAGCCCACTTAGCCCTAGTAGCTGGATGAGGAGCCATGACTGCTCTTCTCCTCGCCCAACTAATGATCTGCATGAAGCTCCTTCCCCTGCCACCAGGGAAAACAAGCTCAAGCTCTTCAGCATTGCATTTCTCCAGCACCTTATCGGAGAGCCGGCGGTTGTACTCAAGCTCCTGCTCATCCTAGGTGGCCTCCTGTGCCCTCTGCCTGCGCCTCCTCCTCCTCTGCTGTGCTGCTGGAGGCCTCACCTCCACGGCCTCTCCCTCCTCCTCTGTGACATCTCCCATGTCAGGATCCATCTCTAGGGTTTGATATGGGTGGCGGCTGTTGGAGTGGCTGGGAAAGGATGACCGGGGTGGGGAGGGGTTTATATTGACAGTGGTGGAGGGGGTTGGGTTTTAGTAGGCCTAGGGCAGTTTCATTTGGTCAGATACTAATGGCCCACTAAGCCCAATAACCCTATACATAAATATATAGATAACATAGACGATTAATAGAGACTAGTGGCCCACAGCATATAAGATCCATTACAACACTTAATACCATAGCATTGGAGATCCATTACAACATACTTAAGAACCCTAGGTTAACTTCACATTCCCCCAAAATGTACACCCATATAATCACTTGAGACAGTTAGGACACATCCTTATATAGGCCTTGGATGTACTTCACCACCATTTTCACAGCACTTCATGACTCAAGGATGGCCTTGATTTGCTCTAACTTCTCCTTGCTGCCATACCCATCTTTCAGCAGCTTAGCAACAACTTGCTCAAGCTTTGCCTTCTCCTTCTTAAGAAGATCTCTGTCAACTTCAACATCCTTCATAGCCTTCCTGGTGTTCTTGATAATGTCAGCTTGGCTCTGCAAAATGCACCTCTGCTCCTTTGCAAGTTTAAGCTTTTCCATCTGCACCTCCAACCTAGCTTTCTCCTCTACCTCCTTCTTCTTCTTCTTCTCAAAGTCTTCCTCCTCCACTTGTTTCTGGTACACCTTCCTGTCCACCCTACCATCCTGCCAATCAAACATCTTGGATACATCTTCAACAAGCTTGTTGTACTCTATGCAAAGCTTGTCATTTTCAATCTTAAGCTTGGCCAACTCCTTCTCAAACTTCTCCTTGTCAAGTACCCTTCCACAGCTCTGCTCATGGAATATTTCCCATAGCTTGGACAAACATATCTGAAGAACAGGAGGCCAAGGCCCATCAACCCACTCTACAACACCATCATTCACACCATTTTCCTGCATTTGTAAATATGATAAGTTATTACAATGCCATGATTAGCTTATTCACTTCCATGATTAACTTGGAATTTTCTAACAATGAATAACATAACTGAAATATGATAAGTTATTACAATGCCATGATTAAGTTTGCAAAGTAACAAAGAATAACATAAGTGAAATAACAAGTTACACTGTCATATCATCAACAAATTGCACTCAAACTGTTGCACCATGTGCTGCACTGAACATCCATATGTAACAAACATAATTGACATCTAACCTGGACTGGGCAGCCATAGAAACGCCTTCCTGTTAAAGTGCCTTCAAAAGTCACACACTTAACACGCCTCATGTGGTGCAGAATGCATTTGGGTTCAGAAAGCTCAAGTTGGCCACAGGAAAGGGGCTCCACAATGGTGTCTGGTTCCTCCTGCAACCAAAAAATCCCCAACAACACTGGTTTCAATCACCACTCAAAAGCACAATAAATTTGAACTGTTCATTAACCCTAAACACTACATAAATCCCCAAATCAGCAAGAACCCTAACATTGTACAAAGATGAACCCTAAGTTAGCTCAATCCTACAACCAACCCCCACCCTCACTAATCAAGATCCATATCAAAGAGACAACAATAACCCTAAACTAAGCAAGATCCATGGCTGTAGCCTAGCATTTAACCCTAACCCTAACCCTAGGTGGCAAGGAATAAACTTACCATAAGTCCCATGTCCATGCTGACGACCTCGCAATCATGCATCGTCGGAGCTCGTTTCCTCGTCGTTCCAGGAAGGCATGGCGGCAAGGAGGTCGACGGCGGCCGACCTCGAAGACGGCGAGCGGCGACGAGCTCGTACTGGAGCAGGGGAGTGGGAGCAGGGGAGTGGGAGAGTGAGCAGGGGAGTGAGCGGGCAGGGGGCGGAGCGACCGACGGAGGGGTACTTACCCAGTTCCGACCGGACCAGTCGAGCTAACGGCCGTTAACTACTGCGTCGTCCGCGCGCTGGGCCACGTGGCCTGACCGGTGGGCCCAATCCGTCAGAAAAACGGTTAAATCGCTAGTCACTGCGGTTTTGGGTTTTTTGAAACAGCCGACCGCGCGTTTGGTAGTTTTTTGAGAAAAATTAAAATCTGGTAGTTTTTTGGAACCTTAGCCTGTAAACTAGTAGTTTTATACTAGTTACTCGCTAGAAAGTCCCCGAAGAGGACCCTGAAAGAACTGAAGTTACAAGCACGTCCTCTCTATTTGCAAACAGGACCCTAAGGTAATCTCTACTACCTAAAAGAAACTTAAGGTTCCCTCTCCCCTCTTACGTTGACCCCTTTCGTCCGACTCCCCTCCCCGCATCGTTCCTCCACCCCCACGTCGTTTTTCCACCTGGTTTTCTTTTCCCCGGTTTTTTCCTCAAACTGACTTTGGTGCGTCAAGAAAAGAAACCCGTAACCCGGCCGGCCCGCTCCTGAAACCATCATCTACTGGCCCAGTCGCCTGCCCGTAAGGGTTTCCACGCCTCGAGAGGAACGGCGGCGGTGGCCGGTCACACCTTCGCCAAGGCTCGGGTCGAAGTTAATTAGGTCACAAATCAAGGCCGCTCCTCCCCTCTTATGCCATCGGACCAGCAGCAACACCGGATCCGGCCGCTCGAGGTGGACGGGACTTGGAGCCGAGGTATACTCCCTAACCAACGCTCCTCCCTAAGGATGACGGCGTCGCTCCTGCAACTTCCCTCCCTGGTGATACTCTTCAAATTTTCGGCTCGTACTACCACCGCCAATCTGGTTGCTCCGTCCTCCGCATCGCGAAATTAGCTTTGCATGCATGAATGTTAGATAGGCAGAGATCATCAGATGAGAAGGGTTCATGCATACAGCAAGCGCGGTGCACGACACATACATGTCATTTTGACTGCACGTGCAATCAGCCTGTCCATCGGCCTCGTGCATGTGACTGCACATGCCATGTGGTCCTTGATCAAGTACTTAACTGAGTGATTAAATTACTATGGTTAACTTCAGGAGAAAAGAATTATTGCGATTTCTTCATTCAGGAATCTGGAGCAAATTATTAGGCACTAGCAGTAATATGGTTACCTACAAATGGTCTTATTGCCTGCATGTTCTCTTTCAAGTTTGTTTGTGTGTTTTCTCTTCTGGTTGTTCCTTTTCTACAAGTGTTGTCGTATAAACGGAAATGAAACTCACATTCTATATTTCAGATGTATTCATGTATAGATGCATGTGAGTCGGCCGTCAAACTCGCCAAAAACGGATATGGATATAGATTTAAGGGTTATCATTCACTTAAATCTCGATCAATTGGTATATGTTTACATTGGGAACTGAGATAAATAGGAATCATTTTGTTCATGATACTTGGTTACATGAGCTTTTTCTCTTCTGTGTAGGCCAAAATTGTACAAAGTCATCTCCTGAATTTATATCGAAGGTGACTTCTGTGAGGTAACCATCTAAATTAGTTTTTTATATTTGTTACAAGGCTCATGTGTTGAAGGGATTTTCGCTTGGTCAATCTCTTATCTTTTAGTATTTCAAGAATGAATTTATTAATGTTACAGTAGCAAGGGATGAAACGGTTAAAAATAGGGACAATGGTGTTAAAAGAAAAATAGGTACTACCCGCTTCCAAACATTTGGACTAATGCTCTGTGTCCATTTTAGTTTCTGAAAAATGAAATGCGTAAAAAGTAAAGCTGAGTTGCAGCAACATGTTTAGACTGCAACGAAGAGGGGTCATTGTTGATCAGCCTGCAAGGTCAATAAACAATGTTAGTCGATAATGTTGCTTAATATGCATGAGAATCATAAAAGATATATTTTGCCACAATTGATAATGAACCTCTAGAATGCTTAGACCCCGATGCAACGCACGGGCAATTTCCTAGTAAACATAAAAAAGCAATCCAACTGTGTATCCCGTCAAGCTGTGTGTATCCAACTCCACCCTCACGCCGTGTGCCATGGTTTCCTACAACAAGCACCTGCCGAGCACAAGCAACTCGGCGGGAACGCCGCCACGCTCGCTCCGCAGAGTGCGGCCTCCCCTGTGTCCGCTATCGTGGCCGTGCCGCCGCCAAAGCATCAGCGAGGACGTCGCGTTCGAGTCAGGAACGTGATCGCTAAGACTCTCCGATACATCCGACCGAGATGTTGGTCCGATCCCGCTACGCGTGCGCTAGCGCTTTGCTGGGCTTCTCTTGGATCGCTAGGTTCGGTTTTATGGAAAGAGGCATTTTATCTTTTACGTTCTAGGAAAGAGTAGGAAAGAGGGTCGAGGAATTTTAGGCTTTACGTTCCAGGAAAGAGGGTTAGAACTTTACGCTCCAACATTCGAGGTGATTTTGGTCGAGGAATTTTACGCTTTACATTTAGGAAAGAGCCAAATTGGTCGAGGAATTTTAGGATGGCAGTTTGGGCTACAGAGGCTCCAACCTGATCAGGTGCACAATCCTTCCATCGGAAGAGGTTTCACTCTCATTTCAACTCTCTATCACAAACCTACAGCTCCCAATGAATGGCTCCCAGCAGCTCTGCCTCAAAGGAAGGAATGCTGTCCAATTCCGAGCTATTCTTATTGCGAGATTACTCTGCACACGACAATTTGCAAGACGATCTGCAGACGACCTTGTGATCAATGGCTGCAGACCACGTGAACTGGGGTGATCGATGGCTGCTATATCTTGTCGTCCAGAAATCGGGCACAGCCCACCGTTTGTGTAGCAGTTCTCTATTCTTATTGTCTCTGTTCACTTGCCACTCCCCTTAAGCTGCCAATTTTGTTTGAAATTGAATTCTAATTTATAGGTTTTCTATTTGGGGTATACAATTCATACACTGACCATAGACATAGTGCATATTTGTCTACTTGAAAGCAATCGAAACAAAGCTGTCAAAGCACACACGAATAGTTCGTTAAAGTTGAGATAATTAAGGTTTACAGTTCATACACTGACCATAGGACATAGTGCATATTTGACTACTTGCAAGCAATCAAAACAAAGCTGAAAAAGCTCACATGAATAGTTGGATAAGGTTGAGATAATTAAGGTTTACAACTCATACACTGACCATAGGACATGGTGCATATTTGACTACTTGCAAGCAATCAAACCAAAGCTGACAAACCTCATCCGAATATATAGTTGGATAAAGTGGAGATAACTAAGTCTGACTAGCCCTAGCCCTCAGCAATAAATTCATCATTAAGCGCCGGGTCCTCAGCAATAAATTCCTCATTAAGCTTCGGGCCCGCAGAAATAAATTCCTCATTAAACGTAGCACCATATACTCCAGTAAGAAGTCCTTGCAGAAGATGCCTGAGATCATCATCAAGAATAGGCCGCTGTCACACACAAAAAAAAAGCAAGTTAAGCATACAACCACCCAAAAAAATACTACTACGTATAATAATTTGTGATTGGTAAATTTACCCTATTAATATCATACTGGTGATAATGAGCTATGACTACTTTGGCAAAGTGCAAGGCTCCAAAAGTTGTGTGAGCAAACCCCACCCCCTGGGTAACTTCAATTTGATAGTTCAGAATCGCTTTAAGAGACGGGTCTTGAACACAGCTTTGCCACCCCTTTAAGTAGATATGATTCTCCAACCAATCTATTTGGCCTTTGGTAAACTTTTTTCCTTTTTCATATAATCTTTTATACTTGCTCTCCCTAATGTGGGGCACTGTGACTAGGAATGGATGATTGAGGACATCTTGTTTCCTGCCATATTAATAACAATAGAGTTAACTTTCTGCAATATTAATAACAATAGAGTTAACTAAAGATGATGGAGATGATGGTTAATGTTAGAAGAGTTGGCTAGTGCATACCTTATGTTTATATTTGGGTTAATGAGGAATTCATTGAAGTGCTCCAGTTCAATATCATTTGGTCATTGTTGCAAAATATTGGTCTGTATCATTTGTTGCAAACCCTGCCTAGGCGTCCTCACATCATGAGGAGTCCTTCCACGAATTCGGAATGGCATAATTTGGATCATATTCTCATTAACAGCATAAATTCCAATATCTTCCACATTATCTACTGTCCACTGTTTGTCCCATAACCTCTCCAGTGCCACATACAAAGACCTACCATGATTATACAAATAGATAAATTTTCAGCACACCAGCACAATAGCACAATTCAATGGGACAAATCTAAAGTGAAAAACAACTAGCACAATCCTAGCACAGTATGAGGCAAAGTACATTCTAATGAAAGATACATGGGGCAAATAGAAGTGTACGAGGCAATGTAAAGTGACATGGAGATAAAAGGATTGATAAGCAAATGTAATCTCTAGATGATAAAGAGGGGAGAAGGATGGCCATACCTAATACTATCTCTTAACTGATCAGGAACGAACATACTGTTATCTGGATTTGCTTGTATCCAGGAGAGCACACTTTGTCGAGAGCGAGCAAAGGCAATGATTGTTTTGCCAATTAGGGTATTATAGGCCACGCCGTAGGTCTTAACAATCCCTACATCAACGGATGGATTTAGCCCCAATGGGTTTAGCTGACCAAAAGGCACTTCATCCAGAACCAAGAAGGTGGCAGCTCGTTTCTGCAGTTCCTCTGAGACAAATCCTTGTTCTCTATCCACAGCAAACTTTATTGCCTTGTTTGAATAATAGATATAACCATCTTTTACTCCAAGTTCTGCAGTTTGTGGACAACTAAATTCGTAGGGCTGAATAAGAGTACCACACCTCCTAGCATTAGTACGAAAGTTTCTGGCAATTCTGCATCTGTTAAAGATGGTTTTCTCATTCCTCTACAATTAGACGAGGTGGGGACGGTTATGAGGTTGAAACAAGAAGGAAAAAAGAAGAATTGGATGGAAAGAAAGGTATGCTCTGTTTATACTTACATGGGGTGGTGGTTCTTGCACTTCCATTGGAACTGGATTCATGCTGAGAAATGAACAAAACCAAACAAACAAAAATGAGAAACCAAAAAGAAACAAAAACAAGGAACGGGGGAGGAGGAAGAAACATACCTCGGCTTTCTTTTCTCCTCTTCGTCTTCTCCCAGAGCGAGCCAAGGAGCAGCAGCAGAGCAGCGCGAGCCAAGGAGGGCGGCGGCGAGATCTAGGGTTTCGGCTGTGGGAATAGAGAGAAGCTGACTGTTTATATGGCGGAGCGAGCGGCCACCATAACCTTAACCATTTAGGTGTGGGCTACTTAGTCTGCATGGGCCACATTGCCTAGGCCTGCGCGATTATTTCTCCCTTTTTGCATTTTTTACCTGGGCCTGGATAGTAAGTGATGCACAAGCTGGATTTCAAAAGAAGTACTAAAAAAAAAGCGCGGCGTGACACAAAAATAAAGAAGGAAAGAGAATCTATTTATATTATTAAGACTAAAATTATTTTAACCATTGATCTCGATTATAATGATTGAGATATAAATGTCTAAAAATTAAATAAAATATTTGTGAGGTGCAAATATTGCCATAACATGTCATGTATTAACTTGGTAGTCAGAAAAAAAAGGTGACGTAACTAAGCCTAAATAATAGCCAATCGGACATTAGGTTTAGATGTCTCACTGACCAATGGGACCCACTAGTCAGGTTTGACCATTCAGCAGTCAACTGTAGACTGCTGACTCAACGTCACTGGGCCCCTTTGTCAGCCTCTTAATGCACTTTGCTGGGTACACTTCTGTGTACCTGTAGCAATTTAACCATTTAATTACAAATTAATAATAATTTTAGAAAATGTTTGAAACTCTGAATAATCATATAAAATAATCCGTAACTCGGATGAAAATAATTTTTATATAAAAAATGATCAGAAAAATAAGACGAATCCAAATACGCCATCCACATACCTGCCACATGCCTCCAACACAGCAAACATGGAACCTTCCCCTCCGGATCGTCTGACCGATAAATGCCTCGAGCCGGGAAAATATTTTCGGATATTTTCCCGCTCCGTCTATAACACCTAGCACTGCATTAGGTCACCCCTAACATAGCATATCGCCATGTCATGCATTGTGCTGCATCTGTGTGCTTTATATTTACTGTTCCTTTCCCCTCTTCTTCTCCGGTAGACCCCGGGACCGACGCTGACGCCACCGAGTACAACTACGCTGCAGACGTTCAACCACTTGTTGCAGAGCTTCCAGGCAAGCAAAACCCCTTGATCATTCCTATATCGCCCATTCTTTCTCTCCCATGCTTGCATTAGATTTTTGCTACTGTATTCGATAGCTCCTATTATGATGCATGGCCTATTTCTGTAACCTGCTGTTGTTACTTTACCTGATATCCTATATGGTTATTATAGGCTGGTTAGTGATCCATTAGTGGCCCCACACCCTTGTCCTTGTTTCCATGCTTTACTACCGGATGTCTCGATCAATGTGATCGATGTACGGAGACCGAACACACTACCAGCACCCCGCTTAGTTGTACGACTCTGCAGAGTACTATCGAGTGCCGAGGGTGGTGCCTCGTTTCTCACTTCCGATGATATCTCTATAGTGTAGCGCCTCAGTTGTGGTTTATCGAGGGTGATTCCTTGCTCACCACTCCCGATGATGACTCTATCGTGCAACACCTCAAATGTGAACCCTTCGAGGATGATTCCTCCAAGGTCACCTTGACGGTTACATCGAGTAGGAATCCATCGAGGGTGATTCCACAGATTCCCCCTTGATGCTATGGACACACACATACCTTGACCTTCACCTCAATCCTTTGTTGAAGTCGGGTCGACCCAAGGGGTACCCGCGAGAGTTATTGAAGTCGGGTTGACCATGAGGGTACCCGCGAGATAATGATGCGACGCGACCGGGCAGGCAGACCGCCCTAGAGAGGGATGGGCCTGACCCTTGTCGTAAGTCCGCGAGACGGGGCGATAGGAGCACTGATCGTCACCACGAGCTCCCAACACACTAACGGGTTTGGATATATGATTTGAGTAGGCCTCTGCCTTTTCGCACTAACCACCACACGGAAATAAGTATGGGCACTCGACGTCGTACGATTCTCCCGAAAGCTCTTCAGACAGTTCAGAGATGTGGGCTGATTGTTGGGGTGGACGGTAACCGCCTGCGCTTGTATAAGGAGGTGGGTCTGGTCCCCGACTAGTCGCGCAACGCTCACGAGTGCTTAGAATGATTGGCCCATGACCCCTTCGCACTTAGGATGTAGACCGGCGTGCTGACCTCTCTGTTGAGCCTAGGTAGGACTACGGCGTGTCGATCAGCCAAGGCTGGGCATGACCGGGAAAAGTGTGTCCGACCGGAGTTAATCGAGCGTGTTGGGTAAGTTGGTGCACCCCTGCAGGGAAGTAATCTATTCGAATAGTCGTGTCCACGGTAACGGACGCTCGAAGTTGTATCCCGATCTACTACAACTAGAACTGGATACTTGTGATACTAAACTGATATGTTAGCTCCGGGGTCATTTTCTCGCAAGGAGTCGAGGACGGATCTCTAGGCATTGCTAATATATACTTGTTACTATATGTTAAATTACTCTACTCTCTCATGTTGCTACAAGATGCTAGTCTTCGATAGGCTAGGCCTTACCCCTCTACTCTGGCATTCTGCAATATAGTCCACAGATACAGCCCCCTCCCATTGATACCGATGCATTTTTAGCTTAGATCTAATGTAAATCTTGCGAGTACTTTGGATGAGTACTCACGGTTGCTTTGCCACCTTTTTCCCCTTTACCCGAATGTTGCGATCAGATGACGGAGCCTAGGAGCCAGCGGATCCCGCCGATGACTACTACTATCCTGATGGAGCCTACTACTACGTGGAGACCGACGGCCAGGAGTAGTTAGGAGGCCTGCGCCTTTTCGATTTAGATGTCGTTGTTTTGCTAGCCTTCTTAAGGCAAACTTGTCTATTTATGTCTGTACTCAGATATTGTTGTTTTCGCTGACTCATGTATTCGGATCCTCGTTGAGGGAGTCCTGGACTAGGGGGTCCTCGGGCTGCCGGCCTATCTCTTATGGGCCGGACAGGTGGGCTGCTCTTCGACTACCACAAGGCCGAGCTATAAGGCCACTCCGTGTCCGGATAGGAAACCCTCGAAACCTTGGTGTGTACTCCAAGTCACGATAGAAGATTCAGCATGTTTATTCCCTCCTTGTAACCGACTATGTGTAACTATAGAGCCCCTGGTGTCTATATAAACCAGAGGGTTTTAGTCCGTAGGGGCTAGAACAACAACCATCATCCTACTCACCTAGGGTTTAGTTCATCTGATCTCATGGTAGATCGACTCTGTAATCATCCTATACACTTCAATATAATCAAGCAGGACGTAGGGTTTTACCTCTTAGAGAGGGCCCGAACCTGGGTAAACATCGTCTCCTTTGTCCCTTGTTCCCCATTGATCCAAGATCCACAGCTCGGGACCCCCTACCCGAGATCCACCGGTTTTGACACCGACATTGGTGCTTTCATTGAGAGTTCCGCTGTTGGATCGCCAAAAGGATCAATGGCTCGCCTAGTCATCAACGACGCCATCCATACTGGGGACGTCTTCGTCGCCGGCCAGATTTTCGCGTTTGGCGGTGTGATACTACGCGCCGATCCGACCGGCCGTCTCGGCCAGATTGGAAATTTCGCTCCCGGTCAGGAGATCAGGTTTGGGAACCTAGAGTTCGCCGCCGATTCCCGGGGAGATCTTACTCTGACAAAATCTTCAGCTCCCCTTGAAAAACTTACTGATCCCGATGCTTTAACTTCGGGAGCGGCAAACCGTACGGGGGCTGATGTCACCCGGAGCCCGACCCCGCTATCTCAACCGAACTAGATTCCGCCGAATACCGCCTGGGCGCGACCTCGAACGCCCTCGGAGCGGCTATATGATAACCCACAAGTATAGTGGATCGCAACAGTTTTCGAGGGTAGAGTATTCAACCCAAATTTATTGATTCGACACAAGGGGAGCCAAAGAATATTCATGAGTATTAGCAGTTGAGTTGTCAATTCAACCACACCTGAAAGACTTAATATCTACATCAAAGTATTTAGTAGCAAAGTAGTATGATAGTAACGGTAACAGTGGCAATAGTAACAGTAGCAATTTTGTAGTGATTGTAACAGTAGCAACAACGAAAGTAACTTAGCAAAGATCAATATGTGAAAAGCTCGTAGGCATTGGATCATCGATGGATAATTGTGTTGGATAATATTAATCATGTAGCAGTCATAACCTAGGGCGACACAGAACTAGCTCCAATTCATGAATGTAATGTAGGCATGTATTCCGTATATAGTCATACGTGCTTATGGAAAAGAACTTGCATGACATCTTTTGTCCTACCCTCCCGTGGCAGCGGGGTCCATAAGGAAACTAAGGGATATTAAGGCCTCCTTTTAATAGAGAAATGGAACAAAGCATTAGCACTTAGTGAATATATGAACTCCTCAAACTACGGTAATCACCGGAAAGAATCCCAATTATTGTCACCTTGGGGTATGCGGATTATAACTCGTAATAGGTGTCTACAACTTGCAAGATAGGATCAAGAACACACATATATTCATGAAAACATAATAGGTTCAGATCTGAAATCATGGCACTCGGGCCCTACTGACAAGCATTAAGCATAGCAAAGTCATAGCAACATCAATCTCAGAACATAGTGGATACTAGGGATCAAGCCCTAACAAAACTAACTCGATTACATGATAAATCTCATCCAACCCATCACCGTCCAGCAAGCCTATGATGGAATTACTCACTCCCGGCGGTGAGCATCATGAAATTGGTGATGGAGGAAGGTTGATGATGACGACGGCATCGGATTCCACCCTCCGGAGCCCCGAACGGACTCTAGATCAGCCATCCCGATGAAGAACATGAGGTGGCGGCGGCTCCGTATTGTAAAACGCGATGAATCCTTCTCTCCGATTTTTTCCTCCGCGAATAGGTATATATGGAGATGGAGTTAGGGTTGCCGGAGCTCCAGGGGGCCCACAAGCCTGGGAGGCGCGCCCCCAGAGCTTGTGGCTCCTGGGTGGCCCCCCTCCGGTATCTTTTTCCATCAGTATTTTTTATATATTCCAGAAATATTCTCCGTAAATTTTCAGGTCAATCCGAGAACTTTGATTTCTGCACAAAAATAACACCATGGCAATTATGCTGAAAACAGCGTCAGTCCGGGTTAGTTCCATTCAAATCATGCAAATTAGAGTCCAAAACAAGGGCAAAAGAGTTTGGAAAAGTAGATACGATGGAGACGTATCAACTCCCCCAAGCTTAACCCATTGCTTGTCCTCAAGCAATTCAGTTGACAAACTGAAAGTGACAAAGAAAAACGTTTACAAACTCTGTTTGATCTTGTTGTTGCAAATATGTCTAACCAATGTTCAGGTTTTCAGCAAAGATTATGAACTAACCATATTCACAATAACACTTAGGTCTCACATTTACTCATATCAATAACATAACCAACTACCGAGCAATAATAAGATATCTCGGATGACAACACTTTTTCAAAACAATCATGATATAATATGACATAATGGTATCTCGCTAGCCCTTTCTGAGACCGCAAAACATAAATGCAGAGCACCTCTGAAGTTCAAGCACTGACTAGACATTATAATTCATGGAAAAAAAGATCCAGTCACACTCATACTCAACATCAACTAAAAACAAAGCATATAAATGACAATAGTGCTCTCCAACTGGTGCTTTAATAAGAAGATGATGACTCAACTACAAAAGTTAATAGATAGGCCCTTCGCAGAGGGAAGCAGGGATTTGCAAAGGTGCCAGAGCTCGAAGCTTTTAAAACAGAGATGAATATAATTTTGAGAGATATGCTTTCATTGTCAACATAACAACCGAGAGATCTCACTATCTTCCATGCTAGACACATTATAGGCGGTTCCCAAACAGAATGGTAAAGTTTTACTCTCCCTCCACCAACAAACACAAGCCATGGCTAGCCGAATCCTCGGGTACCCTCCATACCAACAACAATCCGAGGGAGTTTTGTTTCATTAATATATTTTGATTTTGATCATAGGACTGGGCATCCCGATTACCAGCCACTTTCTCGTGAATGACAAGCGAATAAACACTCATCGTGAGAATAACCTGCTGGAATTTTGTCTATTTTGGGCCAGCCCAATAGCAGTTTCAGAATTCCTAATAAATCCTAGAGGCCCACGCAGCCCATTCGTCCAAGGCAAGAGGTGGAACTAAAGTTTAGTCCCACATTGCTAGTTTGGTGGGAGTTGGACCTCCTTATAAGGGAGGTTGTTTTCCCACATGTATGAGCATGAGAACAAGAGGGACATCCACGCGCGCTCCTCCTCCGCCGCCCGCCTCGCCACGCCACGCCACGCCTCGTCACGACGCGTCGCACTGCTGGTTGCGGGAACGAGCCGATGTCTAAATTTTTGCCATGCACGACTGGTATACGAAAGGTCACACGGAAGTTGAAAAGATTTTTGCTATAGTGGGAAACTGAATGCGAGCGGCGCATCCCTTCGGCTGCTGGCTGTTCACTTCGTCTCCCTCTCTTCGTTTCACCTCCCGTCGCTGCCCGTTCGCCTGCTCCTTCTGTGGCTATAAAAGGGAGGTCGCTCCTCTCCAGAGATACACACCAGAAGATCATCTCCCTCTCGCCACCGAGTTCCAATCTCTGAGCTGCTGATATGATCCTCCCCATCCCGGCTTGCGGCATGCACCGCAGGTCGGGACAGTAGGCCTCCGAAACCCCACCTCTTTGAGTCTTGTACGGGAGAAGGGTGATAAGGTTTTTGCGGAGCGCTCTGCGCGACTACTGACCGGTTCATCACGGACGCTCCGGACACCGACGACCACTTCCCCAACGACGACTTCTTCCCCGACGTCGACAACCTCTTCGACGACATGGCTGGCGAGGATGTCGACCCCAAGACCAGTGCTTCTGCTGCTGCACCGTATGTGTTCATGCTCTTTCTATTTGAGGTTCTGCTACAGTTTCTTGCTGTAGTGTCTGCTCTAGATATGTTTGGTTCTAGTTCATATATGCAGATGTTATTTGCCTTCTCTTTGTCAGATTGCATGACTTGTTTTATCTCTGCTATATTAGTCATGCCTTATCTAGTATATCTGTTAATAAAATCATTTGGTAAACTGCTCATATTTCCAACAATCCAGAATCCTTATTATAGGCAATTTACCCCAAGTGGTTTTGCTGCATCCATGAGGCCTCCTATGTTTGAGGGTGTGCACTATAAGAGGTGGCGCGTGAGAGCAGTCTTATGGTTTCAAACCATGAGTTGCTATGACGCCACTCTTGGCAAACCTGAAGGAGATTTTGATGCTCAACAGGAGCAAGCTTTCCAGAAAATGGATACCTTGTTTAAGGCTGCTCTCTTGAGTGTTCTTGGTGAGAACATAGTTGATGCTTATGTGTCAATTGATAATGGAAAAGATATGTGGGACGCACTCGAGGCCAAGTTTGGGGTCTCGGATGCCGGCACTGAGCTGTACATTATGGAACAATTCTATGACTACAAGAAGACTGATGAGCACTCCGTGGTTGAGCAAGCTCACGAGATACAGTCATTTGCTAGAGACCTTGAGCACTTCAATTGCATGCTACCATACAAGTTTGTTGCTGGGGGCATCATCACTAAGCTACCTCCCTCGTGGAGGAACTTTGCTACCTCTCTGAAACACAAGAGACAGGAGTTTTCCGTTCCGGATCTCATTGGTACTCTTGATGTGGAAGAAAATGCGAGAGCAAAAGACACACGTGCTCGAGGTATTGATGGAGGATCTAGTTCCAAACTGGTACAGAAGAAAAACTTCCAGCCCCACAAGTTCAAGAACAAGGGCAAGTTTGATGGTAAAGGAACGTTTGATGGGAAGAACAAGGCTTCTCAGCAGACCAACTTCAAGAAGAAGACTGACAAGAAGAAAGGTGTTTGTCATGTGTGCGGGGATCCTGATCATTGGGCTCCTAGTTGTCCAAACCGCTATGACAAGCGTCAACATGGGAAAGGCAGCAAGACCGCGAATGTTGTCATTGGTGACACTGAGATGAACGATGCTGGGTACGGTATATTTCCCACTATCCTTTCAGTTTGTCATTCTCCGGATTGGTTGATTGACACGGGTGCTAATGTACATGTATGCGGTGATATTTCTATGTTTTCCTCTTATCAGACCGCAGGCACTTCAACCGTGCTAATGGGCAACAGTTCAAGTGCTTCTGTTCGTGGTGTTGGCACGGTCGATCTGAAGTTTTCTTCGAGGAAGATCGTCCGGCTGAAGAACGTGCATTATGTCCCCTCCGTCAATAAAAATCTTGTTAGAGGATCTCTTCTATGTAGAGATGGCTACAAGCTTGTTTTCGAGTCCAATAAATTTGTAATATCCAAGTATGGAACTTTTGTTGGTAAAGGGTATGAGTCAGGAGGCTTGTTTCGCTTATCCTTGTCAGATGTTTGCAATAAAGTTGTTAATCATGTTTGCAACAATAATGAATCAAATGTCTGGCATTCTCATCTTTGTCATGTTAATTTTGGTTGCATGACGCGGCTAGCCAAGTTGAACTTAATCCCTAATTTCACCGTTGTCAAGGGATATAAGTGTCAAGTTTGTGTGCACGCTAAGCAACCTCGTAAGTCTCATACAACTGCAGAAACAAGAAATCTTGCGCCACTAGAACTCATACATTCAGATCTTTGTGAAATGAATGGTGTTTTGACAAAAGGTGGAAAGAAATATTTCATGACGTTGATTGATGACTCCACTAGATACTGCCATGTATATCTTTTGAAATCAAAAGATGAAGCTTTGAACTTTTTCAAGATCTATAAAGCTGAAGTGGAAAACCAACTTGATCGAAAAATCAAGAGGCTTCGGTCCGATCGTGGTGGAGAGTATTTTTCCAATGATTTTGATTCTTTTTGTGTGGAACATGGTATAATCCATGAGAGGACACCTCCCTATTCACCTCAGTCAAATGGGGTAGCCGAAAGAAAGAACCGTACTCTAACTTATTTGGTTAACGCCATGTTAGACACATCGGGTCTCTCCAAGGCATGGTGGTGGGAGGCGATATTGACTGCATGTCATGTCCTAAACCGAGTTCCCACGAAGAACAAAGAGATAACTCCATTTGAGGAATGGGAGAGGAAAAGGTTAAAACTCTCTTACTTACGAACCTAGGGTTGTTTGGCGAAAGTCAATGTGCCAATTCCAAAGAAACGCAAACCTGGACCAAAGACTGTGGATTGTGTTTTCCTGGGTTATGCTTTTCATAGCATTGGTTATAGATTCTTGATTGTAAAATCTGAGGTATCAGACATGTATGTCGGTACAATCATGGAGTCGAATGATGCAACTTTCTTTGAAGATATCTTTCCTATGAAAGATATGGGTAGCTCATCAAGTCAAAAGTTGCCTAGTTCCTCGAGTCGGGATGTAGTTGCAATTTCTGAACCTATCATTCCGATGGAACTTCTTGAAGATCCCGTGGAGGATAACAGTGAAACTCCTAAAAGGAGCAAGAGAGAGAGGACTGCAAAGTCTTTTGGTGATGATTTTCTCGTGTATCTCATAGATGATACTCCCGGTTCTATTTCAGAGGCCTATGCATCTGAAGATGCTGACTACTGGAAGGAAGCGGTCCGTAGTGAGATGGATTCCATCTTGGCAAATGAAACTTGGGAGATAACTAATCGTCCATATGGGTGCAAACCTATAGGGTGCAAATGGGTATTCAAGAAAAAGCTTAGGCCTGATGGTACTATTGAGAAGTACAAGGCACGACTCGTGGCCAAGGGTTATACCCAAAAGGAAGGTGAAGACTTCTTTGATACTTACTCACCTGTGGCTCGACTGACCACTATTCGAGTACTACTTCCACTAGCTGCCTCACATGGTCTTCTCGTTCATCAAATGGATGTTAAGACTGCTTTCCTAAATGGAGAGTTGGATGAGGAAATTTACATGGAACAACCAGATGGGTTTGTAGTAGATGGTCAGGAAGGAAAAGTGTGCAAGTTGCTGAAGTCTTTGTATGGACTTAAGCAAGCACCCAAGCAGTGGCATGAGAAGTTTGAAAGAACTTTAACAGCTGCAGGCTTTGTTGTAAATGAAGCTGATAAATGTGTGTACTATCGCCATGGTGGGGGCGAGGGAGTTATTCTTTGCTTGTATGTTGATGACATACTCATTTTCGAAACAAATCTGAATGTTATCAAGGAGGTCAAGGATTTCCTATCTCGTTGTTTTGCGATGAAGGATTTAGGAGTGGCTAATGTTATTCTGAACATCAAGCTATTGAGAGATGATGATGGTGGGATTACATTGCTTCAATCTCACTATGTGGAAAAGATCTTGAGTCACTTTGGCTACAGTGACTGCAAGCCCTCTCCAACACCATATGATGCTAGCGTGTTGCTTTGAAAGAATCGAAGAATTGCTAGAGATCAATTGAAATATTCTCAGATTATTGGATCTCTTATGTATTTAGCCGGTGCTACAAGACCTGACATCTCTTTTGCTGTTAGCAAACTGAGCCGATTTGTTTCAAAACCAGGAGATGATCATTGGAAAGCTCTAGAGAGAGTTATGAGTTATTTGAAAGGCACTGCGAATTATGGAATTCACTACACCGGGCACCCAAAGGTGCTTGAAGGGTATAGTGACTCAAACTAGATCTTAGATGCTGATGAGATAAAGGCCACGAGCGGATATATATTCACTCATGGAGGTGGCGCTGTTTCTTGGAAGTCTTGCAAGCAGACCATCTTAACGAGGTCAACAATGCAAGCAGAACTCACAGCACTAGATACAGCTACGGTCGAAGCAGATTGGCTTCGTCGGCTCTTGAATGACTTGCCGGTTGTTGAGAAACCTGTACCGGGTATCCTTATGAACCGCGCCAATCAAACTGTGATCACGAAAGTGAGTAGTTCAAAGGATAACATGAAGTCATCAAGACATGTTCAGAGAAGGTTAAAATCTGTCAGGAAAATGAGAAACTCCAGAGTTATTGCATTGGATTATATCCAAACGTCTAAAAATCTGGCAGATCCTTTTACTAAGGGTCTATCACGTAATGTGATAGATAATGCATCGAAGGAGATGGGTATGAGACCCGCAATATGAGTTGTTCACAGTGGTAACCTAGTCTATTTGATCGGAGATCCCGTGAATTAGATGTGGAAGACAAGCTGTTGGTCAACTGAGAGGAGAGTATCCTTACTATTAACAATACCACTCCATGAAGATGCAATACTCTCCTAATCTGCATGGCAGGTTGATATATATCTTAATGTGTTCTAAGTGGCTCATTTAAGCAGAGATGTTGTCCTGCAGAACATCTTTTGAAGAACACACCTATATGAGTCTGATTGTTAAACGTCGCAATCTATGAGAGTAGGGTGCTCTCTAATAAACTCATGAAAGGTCTCGGAGTATGAAGCATAAGCTCCACCCGCGGGGAAGACCCACGGTAGCCTAGTATCGGTCAAGGCTTTGTGTGAAGCTAGATTCGCAGAAAACTTGCAGTTCAAGGCCTAGTCCACTGTCCAAGTTGCTTACTAGTGTAGCATAGAGTTCTAGGTGGAAGTTCAACTTAACAGTCTCCACTGCAGTACCGGTATATAAAACAGTGTTTTGGAACCAAAGGCAAATTTTGTGTGCCTCTAGGATCTGGTGGGGGATTGCTGGAATTTTGTCTATTTTGGGCCAGCCCAATAGCAGTTTCAGAATTCCTAATAAATCCTAGAGGCCCACACAGCCCATTCGTGCAAGGCAAGAGGTGGAACTAAAGTTTAGTCCCACATTGCTAGTTTGGTGGGAGTTGGACCTCCTTATAAGGGAGGTTGTTTTCCCACATGTATGAGCATGAGAACAAGAGGGACATCCACGCGCGCTCCTCCTTCGCCGCTCGCCTCTCCACGCCACGACATGCCTCGTCACGATGCGCCGCGGGTTGCGGGAATGAGCCGAGCCGATGTCTAAATTTTTTGCCACGCACGACTGGTATACGAAAGGTCACACGGAAGTTGAAAATATTTTTGCTATAGTGGGAAACTGAATGCGAGCGGCGCATCCCTTCGGCTGCTGGTTGTTCACTTCGTCTCCCTCTCTTCATTTCACCTCCCGTCGCTGCCCGTTCGCCTGCTCCTTCTGTGGCTATAAAAGGGAGGTCGCTCCTCTCCAGAGATACACACCAGAAGATCATCTCCCTCTCGCCACCGAGTTCCAATCTCTGAGTTGCTGCTATGATCTTCCCCATCCCGGCTTGCGGCGTGCACCGCAGGTCGGGACAGTAGGCCTCCGAAACCCCACCTCTTTGAGTCTTGTACGGGAGAAGGGTGATAAGGTTTTTGGGGAGCGCTCTGCGCGACTACTGACCGGTTCATCACGGACGCTCCGGACACCGACGACCACTTCCCCAACGACGACTTCTTCCCCAACGTCGACAACCTCTTCGACGACATGGCTGGCGAGGATGTCAACCCCAAGACTAGTGCTTCTGCTGCTGCACCGTACGTGTTCATGCTCTTTCTATTTGAGGTTCTGCTACAATTTCTTGCTCTAGTGTCTGCTCTAGATATGTTTGGTTCTAGTTCATATATGCAGATGTTATTTACCTTCTCTTTGTCAGATTGCATGACTTGTTTTATCTCTGCTATATTAGTCATGCTTTATCTAGTATATCTGTTAATAAAATCATTTGGTAAATTGCTCATATTTTCAACATAACCAACCTAGCATGGAAGATACTGATAGCCCCCTGTCGCTACATGAGCGATTCGGGCATACAAAACAGATTATTATTTGAAGATTTAGAGTTTGGCACATGCAAATTTACTTGGAACGGCAGGTAAATGCCGCATATAGGTAGGTATGGCGGACTCATATGGAACAACTTTGGGTTTAAGGAAGTGGATGCACAAGCAGTATTCCCGCTTAGTACAAGTGAAGGCTAGCAAAAAGATTGAGAAGCGACCAACTAGAGAGCGACAACGGTCATAAACATGCATTGAGATTGATCAACATTGAATGCAAGCATGAGTAGGATATAAATCACCATGAACATAAATATCGTGGAGGCTATGTTGGTTTTGATTCAACTACATGCGTGAACATGTGCCAAGTCAAGCCACTTGAATCATTCAGAGGAGGATACCATCCTATCATACTACATCATAACCATTTTAAAGTACATGTTGGCACACAAGACAAACCATTATCCACTCCTAGCTAATTAAGCATGGCATGAATAACTATAATCTCTAATTGTCATTGCAAACATGTTTCATTCATAATAGGTTGAATCAGGAACGATGAGCTAATCATATTTACAAAAACAAAATAGGTCGAGTTCATACCAGCTTTTCCTCGTCTCAATCATTTCATCAAATATCGTCATTATTGCCTTTCACTTGCACGACCGAACGATGTGAATAATAATAATAGTGCACGTGCCGTGGACTAAGCTGGAATCTGCAAACATTTATTCAAAGGAGAAGACAAGGTAATATAGGCTCTTCGTTAGATCAACAGTAATGCATATGAGAGCCACTCAACATTTTCATCGTGGTCTTCTCCTTACGACCCAAAGAAAAGAAAAGAATTTCAAAGAAACACACTAAAATATTTTTGGAGTTTTTATTTTTCTCTTGAAAAGGGCAAATTAACGAAAGAAAAATGAAAACGAGAAAAACTATTTACACGGGAAAGCTCCCAACAAGCAAAAGAAGAACGAGAAATCTTTTTGGGTTTTCTTTTAATACTACGACTAAATTGAACTAGAAAGAAAAGCTAAAAAGAAGAGAGAAATATTTTTGGATTTTATCAAAGTTTTTCAAACACATAAGAAGAAAGCAAGAAAAATAAACTAACATGGATAATACAATGAAAAAGGATAATCACCGACAATTGGAATGAATGTGTAATGCATAAATGTAATGTCGGTGAGAAATGCGTACTCCCCCAAGCTTAGGCTTTTGGCCTAAGTTGGTCTATGGCCATGGCTCGCCTCGATAAAAATCGTAGTTCGGGTTGTATTGGATTGCAGCTGCCACCGCTTGGCGGGCTGCCTCGTTGAGGCGAGCGGTCTCCCTCGCCCTCTCATACTCATCTGCCTCCTCCCTAAGTATGAAATATCTTTGTTTTACCTGAAAGTCAAAGAAGGAAGGAGCGGGAAGCGTAATATGGACGACGCGGCTCCAGTCAAAGATTAGTCTGTACTGGAAAGGCAAGTCGCTCCGCTCAAGAAATTGGAAACGTTCCATAGCGGCATAATCAAGAAAAGCAGGTGGTAATTGAGTATCATCAATTCTTATAGGTACCCCAAGATATTTAGCTAAACGAGTGGAATAAATTCCACCAAAGAAATCTCTATCTAAGGCATTATTATGTAACCGACGTGCAATGATAGCCCCTAAATTATGTTGTTTATCATTCATTACCGCGCTCTTAAGAACACTCAGATCAGAAGCGCAAAGGTGGCTTTGGTCATTGCTACTTGTAGACTGCGTTGGATTTTTATCCCCGAAGAGGAGAGGATGATGCAACATAGTAGAGTAAGTATTTCCCTTAGTTAAGAAACCAAGATTATCAATCCAGTAGGAGAACCAAGCAACACCACGTAAACAGCACCTGCACACAAAACGCAAACCTTCACACCCAACGCAAACAAGAGGTTGTCAATCTCTCGATGGCTAAGTAACGAGATTAAAGGTATATGATAGATTGATAAATAAAATAAAAGATAAAAATATGCAGCAAGTATTTTTGGTATTTTTGTATAAGTAAACAATATAGATATTATGATAAAAGTGGACCCGGGGGCCGTAGAGTTCACTAGAGGCATCTCTCAAGAAAATAGCATACAGTGGGTAAACAAATTACTGTTGGGCAATTGATAGAAGAGCAAATAATTATGACGCTATCCAAGGCAATGATCATGATATAGGCATCACATCCAAATCAAGTAGACCGACTCTTGCCTGCATCTACTACTATTACTTCACACATCGACCGCTATCCAGCATGCATCTAGTGTATTAAGTTCAAGAGAACGAAGTAATGCATTAAGAACGATGACATGATGTAGTCAAGATAAACGCTAACAAGAATTCATCCCAACTTGTTATCCTTAATGGCGACAATACTTGCGTGTCAACTCCCCTTCTGTCACTAGGACTGAGCACCGCAAGATCGAACCCATTACCGAGCACCTCTTCCCATTGCAAGAAGATCCAATCTAGTTGGCCAAACCAAACCAAAACTTCGGAGAAGAAATACAAGGCTATACTAAATCATGCATAAAAGAGATCAGAGAAGAACTCAAATAAAACAAGGATAGATCTGATCATAAACTCACAATTCATCGGATCCCAACAAACACACCGCACAAAGTCATTACATCGAATGGATCTCCATGAAGATCATGGAGACCGTTGTATTGAGAAACACAAAGAGAGAGAGAGAGCCATCTAGCTACTACCTACGGACCCGTAGGTCTATGGTGAACTACTCACGCATCATCGGAGAGGCGGCAAGGTTGATGTAGAGCCCCTCCGTGATGAGTTCCCCCTCCGGCGGAGTACCGGAGAAGGCCTTCAGATGGGATCTCGCGAGAACAGAGGCTTGCGGCGGCGGAAAAAGTATTTCGTGGGCTCTCCTAGGGTTTTTGGAATTCTTCTGAATTTATAGAGATGGAAGTAGGGTAAAAAGAGCCGGGAGGGGCCCACATGGCACTGGGGCGCGCCCCCCTGGGGCGCGGCCAGGTGCCATGTGGGGCCCTCCAGAACCTTCTTCCTTGGCTTCCAAGTTCACGTTGATCCTTATCTCCAGAAAAAAAATCTCCAAAAAGTTTTGGGACGATTTGATCTTATCTGATATTGATTTTCTGTAAAACAAAAATAGGGCAGAAAACAGGAACTGGTACGTGGCACTAAGTTAATAGGTTAGTCCCCAAAAATGATATAAAAATGTATGAAATGATAATAAAAACATCCAAGAATAATAATATCATAGCATGGAACAAGCAAAAATAATAGATACGTTGGAGACGTATCAAGCATCCCCAAGCTTAACTCCTGCTCGTCCTCGACTAGGAAAGTGATAAAACATATTTTTGATTGTGGAATGCTACCCAACATACTTCAAATTATTTTCATAGCATAGACATGAGGACTTGTATGATTCAAAGCAATAGTCTATAGTTTGACATGAAGACATAAATACTCAAGTGATGCTAACAAGTAACCATGCCTTTCAAAATAACAATGCTAAAGAAAATTATCCCTAGCCCATTATGCTTAATCATTGATCTGTTCATGAAACACACTCGAATATCAATCATACTCCATGCACACACATGATCACATGACCCCCTAGTTGGTGCTTTTAATGAGAAGGGTGAGACTCAACATAAAAATAAATAGAAAGGCCCGTCGCAGAGGGAAGCATTGATTTACAGAGGTGCCAGAGTTCAAGTTTTTTAAAAAGAGATGAAAATTTATTTTGGGAGGCATGCTTTTCTCGTCAACGAGAACGACTTAGAGTTCCCAACACTTTTCACACTGGATACATCATAGGCGGTTCCCAAACAGAAAATAAATTTTTTGCTCCCCATCATCGTTCCATGGTTTTGAGACTTATGTCCATTTTTTCCATTCACATCCGAAGGTGTTTGTTTACCACCTTTCCTAATCACAATCCATGGCTAGCCGTATTCACGGGTGCCCTCCATACCAACACATTCCAAAGAAATTCAATTTATTTTGGGACTGGGCATCCCTTTTACCGCCACACTCTCGTGCAATGACAAGTGAATAAACACTCATCGTGAGAATGACATATCCAACATGAAAATCATTGGCCACCCCTCACCGCTTCATGAGCGATACGGGCACACAAAAGAGAAATTATTTTTGAAATTTTTTTAGAGATGGCACATGCAAATTTACTTCGGACGGCATTGAAATACCGTATATAGGTAGATATGGTGGACACAATTGGCAAAACAAGTTTAAGGTAAATGGATGCACAAGTAGTATTCCCACTTAGTACAAATGGAGGCTAGCATAAAGGTTGAGAAGCGACCAACTAAGAAACCATAATGATGCACATGCATACATAAAACATAACCAACACCGAATAATGCACCACAAGTAGGATGTAACTTCATTGCATAACTATTGACTTTGCGTGCTTGCATAGGGAATCATAAACCTTAACATCACTATTCATACTAGAGCATAATTACTCATGAACATAACTCACATATCATCATCTACATATCTCAAAACTATTGCAAAGAATCAAGTTTTTCATGTCCCATAATTTTTTTTATGCTAGTTTTCATTATTCTACTTGAACATTCATCACATGGGGACCAAGCTCATAGCTTGTGCAATTTACCATAACTATTTTCAAACTCTCAAAAAGATATAAGTGAAGCATGAGAGCAACATTTCTACAAAATATATAGCATTCTCAAAAAGATATAAGTGAAGCAAGAGAACAAGTTTCTTCAAAAACAAATGCACCACCGTGCTCAAAAAGATATAAGTGAAGCACTAGAGCAACCACCTAGCTCAACAAATTTAAGTGAAGCACAAAAAGCAATTCTAACAAATTATGATGACGTGAAGCTATCTCAAGAAATTGTGTTCAGAGGTGATGATTGTGATAAACTAAAAAGCAAAGACTCATATCATACAAGATGCTCCAAGCAAAACACATATCATGTGACAAATAAAAATATAGCTTCAAGTGTGTTACCGATAGTCGTTAGAAGAAAGAGGGGATGCCTTCCGGGGCATCCCCAAGCTTAGACGCTTGAGTCTCCTTGGATATTACCTTGGGGTGCCTTGGGCATCCCCAAGCTTAGGCTTTTGCATCTCTTCATCCCTTCGTCCATCGTCGTCACACCCAAAACTTGAAAACTTCAATCACACAAAACTCAACAAAACCTTCGTGAGATCCGTTAGTATAACCAAACAAATTACCACTATAAGTACTGTTAAAAACCCATTCAAATTTTATTTTGCATTATAGGTACCGTGTTCTCACTTTCCCATGGCTTGCACCCCCCGATACAATCCATAGTTTCATCAAAACAAGCAAACAATGCATCAAAAACAGAATCTGTCAAAAACAGAACAGTCTGTAGCAATCTGTCGAAAAGACATACTTCTGTAACTCCAAAAATTCTTAAAAATTAGGAAAACGTGTACAATTTGTATAGAAATCACGTGTAAAAAATTCAGACTCATTCGACGCTCTGACGATTTCATAAAAATTCTGGACTGGGCGTCAAAGTTTCTGTTTTTCACAGAATTGCGTTCACAAGCATCCACATCATCCCAAAGATCTTACCTGGTACAAACACTAATTAAAATATAAAAACCAACTCGAAACAGAGGCAAATAAAGGATAATCAAAAGAACAGAACCAAAAAGTGAAAAAATAAAAATTTATTTTATTCGTTGGGTTGCCTCCCAACAAGCGCTATCGTTTTACGCCCATAGCTGGGCATAAAGCAATACATCAAGTATTGTCTAGTTCCTTCTTTTTCGTAGAAGTGCTTTTGTCAGGAGGCTTTTCAAAAATAACATGAAACACATCATCCATAGAAATCTTAGCATTAGAAAGTTGCCCCGCATTAGAAAGTTGCCCATCCTTGTAGCCTTTTTGATTCCCGGTTACGATCCAAGAATAGTGGCTATTAACGTCATTAAAGACGTGTTGGATCATATCCATAGGAGGGACTTCCTTTTTGGTATTTTCATCAAAGGTACGATTGCTACGAAATAAAAGCCTCAATAAATCATCATTAGTATCTAGGATCTCTTTGATAACCGGTTTCTTACAGTCTATACCATAGAAATCAAAAATCTCTCTAGCTTCCTTCACTAAGTAATCAAATTCATGCATAAGGATAAGAGTGGCTAATTTCTTAGCTTTAGGATCCTTTATAAAGGGAAGCTCATAAAACAATCTTTGCAAGGTAGGATGAGTTCGAATAAATCTTCTTTCAAATTTAAGAACAAATCCGGCAATAGCTTCCGCATAGTCTGTGGGTCTTTTTGGAACCGGTACTTCACCCAAAGATAAAGTTCCCACACAATTAAAGAACTCTTGGATAGTACTTTTCCCTACAAAATTCCCATGCCCCAAAACAAAAGTTTTAGAATCTAGATTGGTAGAATTTCCAATTTTAGGAGTCCTACCATCATCCGTTCTTGCCATACCAAAATCACCCATTGTGACAGAAAGCAAATGCAAATGAGAAAACGGCAAAGGAAAAGAGGCAAATAAAAGAGGCAAGGGAGAAGGCAAATATTTTTGTAATTTTTTTTAGAAGTGGGGGAGATGAAAACAAGAGGCAAATGGCAAATAAAGTAAATGCAAAGGTAAGAGTTGAGAATGTAGGTACTTGGTGATGTTGATGATGTCTCCCCGGCAACGGCGCCAGAAATTGGCAAGTTGACGGGAGACGATGTTGACTTGATCCTCCCCGGCGACGGCGCCAGAAATTCTTCCTGCTACTTGTAGACTGCGTTGGATTTTTGTCCCCGAAGAGGAGAGGATGATGCAGCACAGTAGAGTAAGTATTTCCCTCAGTTAAGAAACCAAGGTTATCAATCCAGTAGGAGAACAAAGCAACACCACGTAAACAACACTTGCACACAAAACACAAACCTTCGGACCCAACGCAAACGAGAGGTTGTCAATCTCTCGATGGCTAAGTAACGAGATTAAAGGTATATGATAGATTGATAGATTGAAAAATAAAATAAAAGATAAAAATATGCAGCAAGTATTTTTGGTATTTTTGTATAAGTAAACAATATAGATCTTATGATAAAAGTAGACCCGGGGGCCGTAGAGTTCACTAGAGGCATCTCTCAAGAAAATAGCATACGGTGGGTAAACAAATTACTGTTGGGCCATTGATAGAAGAGCAAATAATTATGACGCTATCCAAGGCAATGATCATGATATAGGCATCACATCCAAATCAAGTAGACCGACTCCTGCCTGCATCTACTACTATTACTTCACACATCGACCGCTATCCAGCATTCATCTAGTGTATTAAGTTCAAGAGAACGAAGTAATGCATTAAGAACGATGACATGATGTAGTCAAGATAAACGCTAACAAGAATTCATCCCAACTTGTTATCCTTAATGGCAACAATACTTGCGTGTCAACTCCCCTTCTGTCACTAGGACTGAGCACCGCAAGATCGAACCCATTACCGAGCACCTCTTCCCATTGCAAGAAGATCCAATCTAGTTGGCCAAACCAAACCAAAACTTCGGAGAAGAAATACAAGGCTATAATAAATCATGCATAAAAGAGATCAGAGAAGAACTCAAATAAAACAAGGATAGATCTGATCATAAACTCACAATTCATCGGATCCCAACAAACATACCGCACAAAGTCATTACATCGAATGGATCTCCATGAAGATCATGGAGACCGTTGTATTGAGAAACACAAAGAGATAGAGAGCCATCTAGCTACTACCTACGGACCCGTAGATCTATGGTGAACTACTCACGCATCATCGGAGAGGCGGCAAGGTTGATGTAGAGCCCCTCCGTGATGAGTTTCCCCTCCGGCGGAGTACCGAAGAAGGCCTCCAGATGGGATCTCGTGAGAACAGAGGCTTGCGGCGGCGGAAAAAGTATTTCTTGGGATCTCCTAGGGTTTTTGGAATTCTTCTGAATTTATAGAGGTGGAAGTAGGGCAAAAAGAGCCGGGAGGGGCCCACATGTCACTGGGGCGCACCCCCCCTGGGGCGCGGCCAGGTGCCATGTGGGGCCTTCCAGAACCTTCTTCCTTGGCTTCCAAGTCCACGTTGATCCTTATCTCCAGAAAAAAATCTCCAAAAAGTTTCGGGACGATTTGATCTTATCTGATATTGATTTTCTGTAAAATAAAAACAGGGCAGAAAACAGGAACTGGCACGTGGCACTAAGTTAATAGGTTAGTCCCCAAAAATGATATAAAAATGTATGAAATGATAATAAAAACATCCAAGAATAATAATATCATAGCATGGAACAAGCAAAAATAATAGATACGTTGGAGACGTATCAGTCATGTTTACCATTAATGCATCTACCTATAAAGAGAGCAAAATAATGTAATGCAGGAAAGTGAATGCTCCCTATAGTAGCTTGTGTTATGGTTCTGGGTTCACCCACAGTAATGCTAGCAAGGAACTCAATGCAATCAGATTTACGAGGTTCAGTATAAATGGCCCATTGCGGGATTTTGCATGCTTCATTAAATTCTTCAAGGTCCATGCGAAATGATTTATCATAGAGGTCAAATAAAACGGAATGTGTATTGCGATGGACTGAATACTCAAATCTCCGCACAAAAGAATCAGTAAGATTGTAGTATTGCAAGCACTTATCTGACAAGAAATCCATCAGGCCGGCGTTGTGCACGTACATATCAAATTCTTCCTTGAAACCTGCACGAGTCATGAAATGATCCGACGGCCATTCGCAAGGTTGCACTAGAGCTTCCCGCGGTGGTTCAAGGGCCGGCTCACGTATCGCGAGCCTTGGGGATTTCTTCTTCGAGGAACCACCTTGGAACATCTTCCTAAACATTCTCTTCCTCTGAAAATTTCTGAAATTTTTAGTGACTCAAAATAAAAGTGAACAAAACTCAACAAAATTGATAGAAACTACTCCCACAAGTGTCTAGAGGCTATATCATGCAACAACACTACTTTGAACCATATAAATTTGACATGCAAGCACAGGAACATGGTCACCTCAGCAGCAAAAATTTGCAATATATAAAGCACTAGAACAAAAACTAATTAGACCATTGGAGGAGTCACATACCAATGAACAATCCCCTAAAACAGTTTCGGAAACGGAGCTCCGAGCAAGGAGATCGAAAATGGCAGCAAGATGAGCAAGAACACGGGTTTGAGCAGGTTTGTGATTTTTTTTCTGGAGGAAGAAGAAGAGCATGGGTGGCTGGAATAAGTGAGGGGGGCTACATGGGCCCCACAAGCCTGCATGGCGCGCCCAAGGGGGTGGGCGCGCCCTGTGAGCTTGTGGCTCACAGGTGCACCCCACTGGGGTGTGTTCAGTGCCAAATTTTTTCAAATATTGCAGAAAAAATCATATAAAATTTTCAGGGCATTTGGAGAACTTTTATTTTCTGGTCTTTTTTTTGCACGAATAATTCAGAAAACAGTAAAATAATAACATTTCTACTTTATTAATTCTAAATAACAGAAAGTAAAAGGTGGGTACAGAAGGTGGTATTTACTAAATTCATCCATCACATGCCCATCAAAAGGAATCCATCAATAAGGTTGATCAAGCCTTATTAACGAACTTCTTCCGAATGACATGAAACCGGAGAATCTTCGTACAACACTAGGTTACCTCAATGGGGATATGCATGTCCCCAACAATAAGAATATCATATTTCTTTTTGAAAATAGGGATAGGGAATTCAAAACCTCCAATAGTGATTGTTGAAATTTTTCCAATAGAATTGATACTATTCACTTGAGGTTGTTTCTTCGGAAAGTGTACCGTATGCTCATTACCATTGACATGAAAAGTGACATTGCCTTTGTTGCAATCAATAACAGCCCATGCAGTATTTAAAAAGGGTCTACCAAGGATGATCGATAAACTGTCGTCCTCGGGTATATCAAGAATGACAAAGTCCGTTAAGATAGTAACATTTGCATCTACGACAGGCACATCCTCACAAATACCGATGAGTATAGCAGTTGATTTATCAGCCATTTGCAAAGAGATTTCAGTTGGTGTCAACTTATTCAAATCAAGTCTACGATACAAAGAGAAAGGCATAACACTAACACCGGCCCCTAAATCACACAAAGCAGTTTTAACATAGTTTCTTTTAATGGAGCATGGTATAGTTAGTATTCCTGGATCTCCTAGTTTCTTTGTTATTCCACCTTTAAATGTATTATTAGCAAGCATGGTGGAAATTTCAGCTTCCGGTATCTTTCTTTTATTTGTAACAATATCTTTTATATACTTAGCATAAGGGGACATTTTCAGAATATCAGTCAAACGCAAGCGCAAAAAGACAGGTCTAAGCATTTCAACAAAGCGCTCAAATTCTTCTTCATCCTTATTTTTTGAAGCTTTAGGAGGAAAAGGCATGGGTTTCTAAACCCATGGCTCCCTTTCCTTACCGTGTTTCCTAGCAATGAAGTCTCTCTTATCATATCTTTTATTCTTAGGTTGTGGGTTATCAAGATCAACAACAAGTTCTATCTCCACATCATTATCATTACTAGATTGAGCATCAACATGAACATAATTATTATCATTATTATTAGGTTCATGTTCATCACTAGATTGTGTTTCAGCATCAGAAATAGAAATATCATTTGGATTCTCAGGTGTGTCTGCAGTAGGTTCACTAGGAGCATGCGAAATCCTATCATCTTTCTTTTTCTTTTTAGATGGACTAGGTGCATCAATTTTAATTCTTTGAGAATCTTGCTCAATTCTTTTAGGATGGCCTTCAGGATACAAAGGTTCCTGAGTCATTTTACCACCTCTAGTCACCACTCTAACAACATGATCATTCATCTTTTTGTTCATTTCATTAAGCAAATCATTTTGTGCCTTGAGAACTTGTTCTACTTGAGTTTTTACCATGGAAGCATGTTTACTAACAACCTTGAGATCATTAACAGTTCTAAACATATAGTCACTCAAGCGTTCAATCATATAAGCATTTCGTTTCAATTGTCTACTAACATATGCATTGAAGTTTTCTTGTTTAACAATAAAGTTATCAAATTCATCCAAGCATTGACTAGCAGATTTAGTATGAGGAATATCACCTTCATCAAATCTATAGAGAGAATTTACCTCTACTACCTGTGTCGGGGTATTAAGACCATGTATTTCTTCAATAGGTGGTAAATTCTTAACATCTTCAGCTTTAATACCTTTTTCTTTCATGGGTTTCTTTGCCTCTTGCATATCTTCAGGACTGAGAAATAGAATACCCCTCTTCTTCGGAGTTGGATTGTGCGGTGGTTCGGGAAGAGTCCAATCATTATCATTACTCAATATATTATTCAATAATTCTTCAGCTTGTTCAACAGTCCGTTCCCTGAAAACACAACCAGCACAACTATCTAGGTGGTCCCTAGAAGCATCGGTTAGTCCATTATAAAAGATATCAAGTATTTCATTTTTCTTGAGAGGATGATCAGGCGAAGCATTAAGTAATTGGAGAAGCCTCCCCCAAGCTTGTGGGAGACTCTCTTCTTCAATTTGCACAAAATTAAATATTTCCTGTAAAGCAGCTTGTTTCTTATGAGCAGGAAAATATTTTTTAGAGAAGTAATATATCATATCCTGGGGACTACGCACACAACCAGGAGCAAGAGAATTATACCATGTCTTAGCATCACCCTTTAATGAGAACGGAAACAACTTAAGAATATAGTAGTAGCGAATTTTTTCCTCATGAGCAAATAGGGTGGCTATATCATTTAGTTTAGTAAGATGTGCCACAACAGTTTCAGATTCATAACCATGGAAAGGATCAGATTCAACCAAAGTAATTAACTCAGGATCGACAGAGAATTCATAATCCTTATCAGTAACAAAGATGGGTGAAGTAGCAAACTTTGGATCATATTTCATTCTAGCATTCAAAGAGTTTTCTTTCAACTTGACTAGCAATTTCTTAAGATCATCTCTATCCTTACAAGCAAGAAAATCCCTAGCTACCTCTCCATCCATAACATAACCTTCAGGTATATCAGGCAATTCGTATCTAGGAGTGCTAGGTCTAATAGGTGTTTCAAAGTTTTTAGTTTCAATAATTTCATCAGTTTCAGAAATATCATCAGTTTCAGCATTCTCAATATCTTTAGCTCTAGCAAGTTGTTCATCAAGAAATTCACCCAGTGGCACAGTCTTATCAAGCAAAGTACTAGATCATCATAAGCATCATTCATAGCAGAAGTAGCATCATCAATTACTTGTGACATATCAGGATTAATAGCAGGTGGTGGTGTCGAAAGCTTACTCAAAACAGAAGGTGAATCAAGTGCAGATCTAGATGGCAGTTCCTTACCTCCCCTCGTCCTAGAGGGAACAATCTTGGTTCTCGTATCTTTCAGATTGTTCATAGTGATCAACAGATATAAATCCCAAGTGACTCAGCAAATAGAGCTATACTCCCCGGCAACGGCGCCAGAAAAAGGTCTTGATAACCCACAACTATAGGGGATCACAACAGTTTTCGAGGGTAGAGTATTCAACCCAAATTTATTGATTCGACACAAGGGGAGCCAGAGAATATTCACGAGTATTAGCAGTTGAGTTGTCAATTCAACCACACCTGAAAGACTTAATATCTGCAGCAAAGTATTTAGTAGCAAAGTAGTATGATAGTAACGGTAACAGTGGCAATAGTAACAGTAGCAATCTTGTAGTGATTGTAACAGTAGCAACAACGAAAGTAACTTAGCAAAGATCAATATGTGAAAAGCTTGTAGGCATTGGATCAGCGATGGATAATTGTGTTGGATAATATTAATCATGTAGCAGTCATAACCTAGGGCGACACAGAACTAGCTCCAATTCATCAATGTAATGTAGGCATGTATTCCGTATATAGTCATACGTGCTTATGGAAAAGAACTTGCATGACATCTTTTGTCCTACCCTCCCGTGGCAGCGGGGTCCATAAGGAAACTAAGGGATATTAAGGCCTCCTTTTAATAGAGAACCGGAACAAAGCATTAGCACTTAGTGAATACATGAACTCCTCAAACTACGGTAATCACCGGAAAGAATCCCAATTATTGTCACCTTGGGGTATGCGGATCATAAATCGTAATAGGTGTCTACAACTTGCAAGATAGGATCAAGAACACACATATATTCATGAAAACATAATAGGTTCAGATCTGAAATCATGGCACTCGGGCCCTAGTGACAAGCATTAAGCATAGCAAAGTCATAGCAACATCAATCTCAGAACATAGTGGATACTAGGGATCAAGCCCTGACAAAACTAACTCGATTACATGATAAATCTCATCCAAACCATCACCGTCCAGCAAGCCTACGATGGAATTACTCACTCCCGGCGGTGAGCATCATGAAATTGGTGATGGAGGAAGGTTGATGATGACGACGGCGTCAGATCCCACCCTCCGGAGCCCCGAACGGACTCCAGATCAGCCCTCCCGATGAAGAACATGAGGTGGTGGCGGCTCCGTATTGTAAAACACGATGAATCCTTCTCTCCGATTTTTTTCTCCGCGAATAGGTATATATGGAGTTGGAGTTAGGGTTGCCGGAGCTCCAGGGGGCCCACAAGCCTGGGAGGCGCGCCCCCAGAGCTTGTGGCTCCTGGGTGGCCCCCCTCTGGTATCTTTTTCCACCAGTATTTTTTATATATTCCAGAAATATTCTCCGTAAATTTTCAGGTCAATCCGAGAACTTTGATTTCTGCACAAAAATGACACCATGGCAATTCTGCTGAAAATAGCGTCAGTCCGGGTTAGTTCCATTCAAATCATGCAAATTAGAGTCCAAAACAAGGGCAAAAGAGTTTGAAAAAGTAGATACGATGGAGATGTATCACTATACTGCGGGTCAGCATCGAATATTCAGAGAGTATGGATCCAGCAAACCTTTCATCGTTGAATGATCTACTAGACCGGATTCGAGCCATGGGAATCTCCGATGGCCAATCCTCGGTCTACGATCAGATCGGGCTCAAACCCGATGACAGGGAAATTCACATCCCACCTATCACACACCTCGTCGCCACCATCGAGGACGTGCCGAAGGCTCGCAGTTACCAAAGTTAAAAACAAACTATGTCCGGGCTTGCGATCATCCCATCCAGGCTTCTAGCCCATAGCCCGATGTTCGCCCCGAGGAGAGCCCGGAACCAAGCCTCGATTCGAATGATGACCTCAAGTCAGCACAACAGTATCCAATCGACAATCCGGATTTCGAACTTGGCGCGCCAGACATCGCGATGAGGCTGGACACCATCGCCAAAGCTCCAGAAATGGTCCATCACTTCTGGGCTAGATTCCTCCTGGTCAAGGACAGAATAACGGATTGCTGCGACCAAGAAATCATAGCGACCTTTCAGCATAACTGCCGAGACGAAGGGATCTCGAACGCCCTCGCCCGTCGCCACGTTCAAAACTTCACCGAGTTATCGGATCTGGTATGCAAATATTGCGCCATGGAAAGCGTCTGGAAGGCACAACATATGCGTGTGGAGTCAATCCATGCCAAAGAACCCAGAAAGGCTCGGGCAAAACGTGCATACCCACGGCGGTCGTCCGAACACGAGCCCGATGAACAAATCCCTCCCCGGACCCAGGACAGTCCTCGACGAGCTACTGGACAAACCATGCCCCATACACTCGGTCTTGCTGAACACAAACCCAACCCACAACCATCGAGCTTGTTGGGTGGTCAGGCAGGTGGCTAAAAGTGGGGAAGCCATCCTCGGATTTACACCCTCCAGTAGGCGGCCAGCAACACCCCCCTACGACGACACTAAGGTCCTGACGATCTATGAGACATTTTCCTCAAATAATCAGAGGAAAAGAACCCTTCGAGAGCTCGGTCAAATCCACCAGGTGACAGCCGCGAATTCATGGACGGATACACCAATCACCTTCAACGAGGAAGATGAGCCAAGGGCCCGCCCCGTTCGAGCACCCGCCACACTCGTCCTTGATCCCATAGTGGATGGCTTAAGACTAACCAAGGTGCTAATGGACGGAGGCAACGATTTAAACCTCATTTATGAGGATACCCTTGACAAAATGCAGTTCGACAGATCTCGCGTCGAACAGAGCCACACCACCTTTCAAGGAATTATCCCCGGCAGAGAAGCACGCTACTCCGGACGAGTCACGCTCGACGTGGTATTCGGCATCCCCGAGAACTACAGGTCTGAAGAACTACTCTTCCACATTGTGCCCTTCCATAGTGGATACCACGCCCTATTGGGGCGTAATACATTCACAAGGTTTCAGGCCATACCACATTACAGGTATATGAAACTCAAACTGCCAGGGCCCAACGGCGTGATCACGGTTACAAGTGATCCGGATAGAGCCCTTTGAGCTGAGAACAAAACAGCTTCACTCGCCCTCGAGGCATTATCCGAGGCTCTCGCAGCCAAGGAATTAACCACACTCCCCACAATGGTGGATAGGGATGACGTAATCCTCAGTAAAAGGCCCAAATCCACATCCTTCAAACCAGCTGATGAAATCGTCAAATTTCAAGTGCATCCAACGGACCCCAACAAAACAGCACCATTGGAGCCCAGCTGGAGCCCGTGGTCGACGAAGCATTGCGCACATTCCTGCGCGAGAATTGGGACATATTTGCCTGGCACCCTTCGGACATGCCAGGAATCCCACGAAGACTGGCGGAGCATAGCCTGAATATAATTAAGGGCTTAAAGCCAGTTTAACAGGCGCTGCGCCGATTTTCTGAACCCAAGTGTCAAGCCAAGGGGGAGGAATTAGCAAAATTACTTGAAGTCGGATTCATCTGAGAAATAAAACACCTCGAGTGGTTGGCAAATCTGGTCATGGTGCCCAAGAACGACAAATCCTGGCGGCTATGCGTTGATTTTAAAGACCTAAATAAAGCATGCCCTAAGGATCCCTTCCCCTTACCCCCGAATAGACCAGATCATCGACACCACCGCCGGACACGACTCACTGTGCTTCCTCGACGCCTACTCCGGATACCATCAAATCAAGATGAAGGAGTCCGACAAAGCAGCAACCGCCTTCATCACCCTCTATGGGTCATTCTGCTTCAACACAATGCCCTTCGGTTTGAAGAACGCAGGCGCCACATATCAGCGCATGATTCAAACATGCCTGGAAAACCAAATCGGCAAAACAGTCAAAGCATACGTAGACGACTTGGTCATTAAAACCAAACACGTCAGCCAGTTGGTGGATGACCTCCGCCAAACCTTCGAAAATTTGCGAGCTTACGATATACGGCTCAACCCGGACAAATGCGTCTTCGGGGTTCCCGCTGGAAAACTGCTCGGATTCATTGTTTCCCACAGGGGGATAGAGGCCGATCCGGCTAAAATCCGAGCCTTATCCCAGCTAGCAATACCCACGGAGCTTAAACACGTCCAGAAGTTGGTAGGCTGCCTGGCAGCCTTGAGCCGCTTCATCTCCCGCCTTGGTGAAAACGCACTGGCGCTCTACAGATTGCTCAAAAAGACCAAAAACTTCGAGTGGACCGATGAAGCAACCGCTGCACTGGAGGAATAAAAACACTACTAGCAGGCAACCCTATACTAGCAGCACCCGGCATAGCGAACCCATGTGGTTATACATCTCGGCCACAAATCAAGTGGTGAGCGCGGTACTCGTGGTAGAATGAGAAGCGGAGGGCCACAAGTTCTGGGTGCAGAAGCCAGTCTACTATGTCTCAGAAGTGCTTACCCCGTGCAAATCCCGGTATCCACATTATCAGAAGATAGCCTATACAGTTTTCATGGCATCCCGAAAGCCCCGACACTACTTCCAAGAGTGTTCGGTCACAGTGGCATCCGAGGTACCCTTGAATGACATCATCAACAACAGGGACGCCACAGGCCGCATTGCCAAATGGGCCATAGAGCTCCTTCCCTTCGAAATTGTGTACAAACTGCGCCGAGCTATTAAATCTCAGGTGTTGGCCGATTTTCTGGCCGAATGGATAGAAGTCGATCTCCCCCGGGAATATAGTACATACTCACATTGGACAATGTACTATGACGGCTCCAAGATATTAGCCGGACTGGGGGCTGGTGTGATCCTTACATCTCCCACGGGCGACAATATCCGGTATGTACTACAGATTATGTACATGGATGCTAACAACGCAGCCGAATACGAGGCCCTGTTTCATGGTCTTCGGATGGCAACGTCAATGGGCGTACAACGGCTCGAGGTGCGGGGAGATTCTAACCTCGCCATCTCCCAAGTCAACGGTGAATTTGATGCCAAAGACCCAAAAATGGCGGCATACCAGAATGCCATCCTTAAAATATCAGCCCGGTTCGAAGGGTTAGAATTTCACCATGTCTCCAGAGATAGCAATCAAGCTGCAGATGTCCTCGCCCGCATGGGCGCTAAATGTGACCCAGTTCCTAAGAACACCTTCTTAGAATGGCTTTTCAAGCCATCCGTGGTGTGGCAGGACGGAGACAAGGACGCGATAGCCAATGGCCCAGAACAGATTGTCCCTCCGGCCATTGAGCCAGACGACGACATCATCGGCGGCTCGATGCTCGAAGAAACACCTTCGGCTCACGAAGTCATGGCTGTAATCGACCATGGACGAAGCCCTTCCTTGCCTACCTTCTTTGGCAAGAGCTCCCCGATGACCAGACCGAGGCACGACGCATAGTCTAGCGTTCTAAAACCTACAAGGTCCACGAGGGTGAGCTGTACAAGAAAAGCACTACCGGAGTCCTCCAGAGATGCATATCTGAAGAGGAGGGGCAACAACTTTTGGCTGAGATACACGCTGGCATGGGCGGCCACCACGCGGTAGCTCGGGCCCTAGCCAGCAAGGCCTTTCGCGCAGGGTTTTTCTGGCCCACCGCTCATGCGGACGCACACACTCTAGTCCAACACTGCGTCGGATGCCAGCTTTTTGCAAATCAAAGCCACATGCCCCCCACGGCTCTCCGAACAATACCGATTACCTGGCCTTTTGCGGTCTGGGGGCTGGACATGGTCGGACCACTTAAAGGGGGGACCAAGAAAAAGAAATACTTACTGGTTATGGTCGACAAATTCACTAAATGGATCGAGGCAAAACCAGTAACCTCAGCAAAGTCCGGACCAGTCATTGACTTTATATCCGGCGTGGTGCACCATTACGGTGTCCCTCACAACATAATAACTAATAATATGGATCCAATTTTACAGCCCAGGAAGTCAAAGACTGGTGCGCTAACATGGGCATCAAGCTCGACTATGCTTCGGTGTATCACCCACAGACCAACGGACAGGTCGAACGGGCCAATGGACTAATCATGAGTGGCATAAAGCCTCGTCTGGTCCATTCCCTGAAGGAATCCGATTGCCACTGGGTGGAAGAGGTTGACTCCGTATTATGGGGATTGCGCACCACCCCCAATCGGTCAACGGGATACACGCCTTTTATCATGGTGTACGGGGCAGAAGCAGTTCTCCCATGCGACCTTATTCATGACGTGCCTAGAGTGCGCATGTACGAAGAAAAGGAAGCCGAGTTGGATCGGCAGGACGACCTGGACGCCCTGGAATGAGAGCGCGAGATAGCTCGGGCTCGCTCTACATTCTATCAACAGCAGGCCCGATGCTACCAGAGCAGGGAAGTTTGGGCGAAGGCATACAACGTAGGCGAACTCGTCCCCCGTCTCCCTGAGAAGCAGAAGAACAAGCTCTCGCCCAAATGGGAGGGTCCTTTCATAATCGATGAAGTGCTAGCAGGGGGAGCATATCGTCTTTGCAACCCAGCGGACAATCGCCTCGAACCAAACACATGGAACGCAGCTCGGCTTCGGCGCTTCTACGGCTAGTCCGTTGTCGTCACTTTAACTAGCCTTTTCTTTGTTATAGTTTTTTCTTTTTACTTCTTGGGGAGTTAGCACCTCCCGGGCTATGTTCGGATAAACCGAACTGCGTTAGGCTCTTTAAGTATACATCTTCAAATGTACTACCCGGATCTACCTGGGGGCTCCTTTAAAGAAGCCAATCAATACACTTTTCATGCATATATTCGCCTTTGTCGTGTTTGCACCCTTCCCGTACCATTTCAAGCCATCTTGTGCACCAATTTGACTTAAGTTTTTGCCAAGCCGGGTTGCCTGGCTCCTGTGCTTACCCCCTACGTTCCCGACTGTTCGGCTAGGGGGTAAAGGGAGCACCTCTGCGATTGCTACGACCGGGTCAGCCGCGTACGTACCTCAGATGGGTGAAGCCGAAAGCTAGCGTTCTTAAGAAAATAATGGGTCGGCCATGAGGGAAGTGAAAATACTTGGGTGTTCACCACCAAAATCCTGGGGTTTGGTTCCCAACATGACTAACACCCGCATACTGTAGGTATCCGGATACAACGTCTATGGTCAACATGACAAACCCGAAGAAAGGAACCCATGGAGGAACTATTTTCTTCGGAAGATGTTTCTTACGTTAAAAAGTAATATAACATAACTCTTCGCACACGCTTTTGTCTATTTACACCAAATGGCCGGATTGCCTAGTTACCCGAAGTGATTTCCTGTTGATTCAGGTCACATAGTACGAAACACTCCCCGGCCACTGACCGGGGAGGCGGAAGCCGATGGCCGGTTAAGACAGCATTTACAGTGCGGATAGAGAATGCTTGATGTACAGTACATAGATACATAGAATCAAACACCCTGCTCCTTGTCAATATTATCTATCAAGCTATCTAGGGCACGGTCCTCTTGGGAGTACCGAGCAGCAGGCATCACTTGGTCATACACCAGGCGGAGCGGTATTTCTTGCCCGTCCGGCCCCGCCGGCCCAACACGAGCCATATGTTCTGGCTCGAGTTTGGTAAAACGGGTCTTCACCATTTCCCAGGTTTTGGAGATATGACCCCACGATATAACCCGCCCCGGAGGGGCCGGGTTAGGTTGTTGGCGACTTAACAATAAAGCCTTAGACAGGCCCAAAGACAAGACAAGGAAGCCTGGAGGCGACTTACCAGGCGGGCCGGACGGATGCCCAGAGCCAGAAGACGGTGCGTGACCCGGAGGCGTAAGCCGCCCGATGGTGACTTGCCAGAGAAGGCAAGGCGACTTAGAGACATGATTGGTTACAAAGTATAACCCGGTCCGGACTCTTGTAAGCCCAGGGCCTCGACTTGTGTATATAAAGGCGAGTCCCTGTGGCTGGTTAAGTTAAGTTACAATCAATCGATAGCTAGGTCAAGCGAATCCGCTCCCTTGTAATCGATACTCAATCAATACAACACAAAGCAGGACGTAGGCTCTTACCTCGATTGTGAGGGGCCGAACCTGGGTAAACTCGTGTCTTTCGTCCAGATCAACCCCTTCGAGCTAGTCACCGTAGCGATGGCCTCACACCTAAGTCCTTTCTCAAGGGCATCTGCCGTGACAAACACACGACAGTTGGCGCCCACCGTGGGGCCAGCGCATGGTGGTTTCGAGTTCTTGAAGGGCTCTTTCCCAGGGATCGAGGGATACGCCATTGGCAGGATGACTAAGAGTCACCGCGGCAAGCTCTACATCGACGACGCTGGCTGGGGCCCCGAGGCCGACTCAATCGAGTACGGGTACCGGGTCCCCTTCGGCGGAATTCACGTCTTCATCGGAAAGATCGGCGGATCTAAGCCCGAGCCAGACATCTGCACCGACCTCGTCGAGTCAGCTCGGCGCGTGCAACCCGCCCGGATTCGACCCGGCCGAAAGCACGTTTTCGTTGGTTTCACGCAAGGAACAAAACTTGCGGACGATTTCGCGTCTGGAGGAGAGACCCTTATCTACTCAAGGGATGAGTCCTCGACTGGAGAGACAGAGTCAATTTACCAGCTTCACGACGGCGGGCTTGGGGGCTATTCCGACGGTGACAGTATTCCGGACCCCTATGAGCCGCCAAGCTGAGCCGCCATCTTCATGGCAGGCACTGCGCCGGCCCTCAATAGCACGGCGGCTGGAGAAGCAGCTACTACTGACCCGTCAGGATCCGGGTTGGCCAGGCCATCGGCTCAGGTTTTGTTGGGGTTGATGAATGAGTTAACAACTCTGATGGGGACTGAGGTCACAGCTGAAAATCAAGCAGAGCGCAATGCGGAGATTGCAAAGCTGAAAGAGCAGATGACCAAGGCCCAAGAGGATATCAATGCAGTGCAGGTTCAGATGGATGCTGAGTCAGAGCATTTGAAAGCGGAGGCTTTTCGCTTAAGTCTGGATCAAAACGCCTCTGAGGCAGTTCTTCGGAGGAGGTATCAAACCCGCCTACCTGTGCAGTATGAGCCCAGGAACCTTTTTAGCACTCCGAGGGCGGGACCGAATATTCCACCGACCGTAACCCAGACCGTAGAGGCGCCAGGGAATAGGGTGGCAGCTCAGCCTCGACAGCCAGACCCGTCCCGAAGGAGTCAGACCCCGCCGTAGCACTTTCTAACACCGCCTGGCCATTATTCCAACCTGGTGGATAACATGGTAGCAGCGGCTACCAGGCTCAATGCGCTCCCCCTTGCTGATGGGAAGCCCTTCGCCGCAGAGGCGCGGAACGCTATTGAGCTCTTGCAAATAGCAGTGGCACAACGGGAGAAATATTCATACAGTCGGAGTCGTGTGCACTCAACCCCTCTTCCGAGCCGTAGTTACAGCTGGCGCATAGAGTCGCCCACAGTCTCGAGCAGCGAACGACGCCGCAACCTGCCCCGTGGTAATAACCCGCCCCTTGTTAATGCTCAGGCGATTGTGGATGAGGCCAGAGCTCGCCCTGAGGCGACAGCGGCGGCTCACCAGGAGGCTTATCAGCAGCCTCCGGTGACCCCTTCAACCTTGGTGGGCGCCGGCACAACTTCCAGGGCCGTTGGAGTGCCTTGTTTAGTACCAACTCTACGGAATGAGCGTTTGCCAAAGATTTTAAGGGTCCGCGCAAGGTGCCTAATTACACAGCTGATCTTCCTCTGGAGGCTTGGATTGAAAGTTATGAGTTAGCGATGGAGATGTTAGATGTCAATGATGCAGTCTGCGCCAAGTACTTCATTATGATGTTGGAAGGGCCGGCTCGTACGTGGTTAAAGGGCCTGCCTCCTAATTCTATCAATTCCTGGGCTGAGTTGAAAGCACGATTCATCAAGAACTTCCAAGGGACTTGCAAGCAGCCCCTGACGATTGTTGATCTAGATCATTGTGTGCAGCGCGAGGATGAGTCAGCCCACCATTGGGTCTGGCGGGTCTCTGCTATTATTCACTCATCTGATAATATCACGGCGGCTCAGGCGGTCCTAATTCTGGAGAAAAACTGTCACTTCGTGCCCCTCAAGCAGAAGCTTGGATGGCTCAAGTGCTCTTGCCAGGACATGGGTGAACTGATGGCGGCTCTCACTAAATATGCAGATTCTGACAGCACAAAAGACCCCGGCTCTGATGATGAGAAGTCCAACTAGGGTAAAAAGAATGGCAGCGGCAAGGGTCAGCAGCAGAACGCAGCAGGTAATAATGGTAATAACCAGGGCAATGGTGGTAAACGGAAACACCCCGACGGCGGGTCAGATCTAGTGGCTAACACCAACACCGGGAATAAGCGCCGCAACGGTAACGGTAAGCCACCTTTCGGCGGAGCCAAGCCTTTTAACATTGAGGCGATGCTTAACGACCCCTGCCCAAAGCACAGTCTTCCCAACAAGCCGTCAACTCACGCTTGGAAGGATTGTTACATCATGCGAGAGTTTAGGAATTACAGCCTTAACCAGCATCATGGTAACACCAATGGACCGCCTGGCGGGTCAGGATCCGGCTCTCAGGGGTCCGGCTTTTGGAGGCGGCTCAAATTCTGGTTATCAGGGTCAAGGCAACCAGGGTGGCCACAATCAGCAATCTGGCAATGGTAGCCAACAGCAAAACAATCAGTCAGGATATCAGAGTAATCCAAAGCAGCTTAATGGGGGCCAATATCATGTTTTCACTACAAGTCTTTGCAAGCGGGATCAGAAGGTTCATAAGCGGGCGGTTCATGCAGCCGCGCTGGCTGTTCCGCAGTATTTGAGGTGATCTGAGCACAAAATATCATGGAGCAGGGCGGATCACCCGCCACGAGTTGATAACCCGGGCCACATAGCCCTTGTGGTTGCCCCTCAGGTAGGAGGTTATAAATTCACAAAGGAACTGATGGACGGTGGTAGCAGCATCAACATCCTGTACTATGATACTTTTCGCCGGATGAATCTGACTGGTAAGAGTCTTAAGCCATCATCCACGGTGTTTCACAGCGTAGTACCTGGCAAGTCGGCATATCCGGTGGAAAAAATTGCCCTGGAGGTGGCCTTTGGTGATGAGTACAATTACAGAGCAGAAACGTTGTGGTTTGAGGTGGTCAAAATCAAGAGCCCATATCATGCTCTATTTGGACGGCCGGCTTATGCCAAGTTTATGGCTCGCCCTTGTTATGTTTACCTGCAGCTCAAGATGCCAGGGCCAGAGGGGACGATTACGGTACATGGTGATCGGAAAATAGCCCTGGAGTGTGAGGAAGGTGATGCTGCTTATGCAGAGGCAAGTTGCGCTAACGCAGAGCTCAAGTTCTACAAGGACAATGTTGACCCGACTGATATGACCCCGTTGAAGAAGCCCAGCACAGAATCTGACCCGCCCCTGAAGTTTAAGTCGGCAGAGGATACAAAGTTGGTGGATTTTGTCCCTGGCGACTCATCACAGCAGTTCACTGTCGGGGCTAATATGGATCCCAAATAGGAAAGCGTGCTCATCGAATTCATCCGTGAGAATCGGGACATCTTTGCATGGAAACCTTCTGACATGCCAGGTGTACCGAGAGAATTCGCTGAGCACCGCCTTAATGTGGACCCTAAATTTAAGTCGGTTAAACAGTTCCTCCGTCGCTTCAATGAGGAGCGACGTAAAGCTATTGGAGAAGAGGTAGCCCGGCTCTTAGCAGATGGGTTTATTGTGGAAGTTTTTCACCCAGAGTGGTTGGCTAATCCTGTGCTTGTACTCAAGAAAAATGGTACGTGGCGCATGTGTGTGGATTACACAGACCTCAACAAGGCTTGTCCAGCTAATCCGTTTGCTCTCCCCCATATCAACCAAATCATTGATACAACGGCGGGTTGTGAGAGCTTGTGTTTTCTGGATGCTTATTCTGGTTATCATCAGATCAAGATGGCAGTTGAGGACCAAGAGAAGACATCTTTTATAACACCTTTTGGGGCCTTCTGCTATGTGTCTATGCCCTTTTGACTCAAAAGTGCTCAGGCGACTTATCAGCGCTGTGTCCAGAATTGTTTCCATGGTCAGATTGGGCACAATGTTCACGCTTATGTGGACGATATTGTGGTCAAGTCAAGGAAGAAAGAGACTCTGCTTGCTGATTTGAAGGAAACATTTGACAACCTCCAGGTCTACAAGATGATGCTTAACCCGGCCAAGTGTGTTTTTGGTGTGCCTGCAGGTAAACTTCTAGGATTTCTGGTCTCAGAGCGGGGCATTGAAGCTAACCCGGAGAAGATAAAGGCCATCACGTCACTTTCTAAGCCGGCGTGTGTTAATGATGTCCAGCGCTTGGCGGGTCGTATTGCAGCCTTAAGCCGGTTCATAAGTCGCCTGGGCGAGAAGGCTATCCCTCTATATCAAATGATGAAGAAGACAGATCACTTTGTCTGGAGTGATGCTGCCAACAATGCGTTCGAGGCACTTAAGAAACAGTTAGCTGTGCCGCCCATCTTGGCTGCTCCTATAGACAAAGAGCCCTTGCTCCTGTACGTGGCGGCTAATAATAAGGCCGTCGGCGTTGCAGTTGTTGTGGAGCGCAAGGAGGCAGGCAAAGAATATCCAGTCCAGCGGCCAGCTTATTATGTCAGTGAGGTCCTAACTGAGTCCAAGCAAAGGTATCCACATTGGCAGAAGCTGGTGTTTGGGGTGTTCATGGCGAGTCGCAAGCTGAAACATTATTTTCTTGGACATCCGATTACGGTGGTCAGCTCTGCACCTTTAGGAGATATCATTCAAAACAGAGAGGCCACTGGCCAGGTTGCTAAATGGGCAATTGAGCTTGGACCTCATAATTTGAAGTATATGCCTCGAACAGCTATCAAGTCTCAAGCCCTGGTGGATTTTATCAACGATTGGACAGAGTTACAAGCACCGGAGGAGAAGCCTGATAACACATATTGGACGATCCATTTTGATGGGTCCAGGCAATTGGAAGGCTCAGGGGCTGGAGTTATTTTAACTTCCCCACGAGGTGATAAATTCTGTTATGTTTTAAGGTTAATGTTTCCTTGTACCAACAATGCAGCTGAGTATGAAGCTTTGCTCCATGGGCTCCGTATGGCCAAGGAGATGAGTTTGAGCTAGGTCAGATGTCTGGGCGACTCAGACCTTGTGGCTCAGCAAGTTTCAGGCAAGTGGGACTCTAAAGACCCGCTTATGGCGGCTTATCGCCAGGCGGTTGACAACATTGCTGTTCACTTTAAGGGTTATCAGGTGGATCACATTGATTGACGGAAGAACGAGGCGGCTGATGCACTGTGTCGGCTCGGGTCTCAATGTAAGCCGGTGCCCCCCAATGTGTTCCTCGTTGTGTTACACAATCCTTCGGTCAAGTTGCCTTCAGAGGAGGCTATTGCTATACCTGACCCAGAGGGGCGATTGGTGGCGGCTCTTCGTGCCATCCCTGACTGGACGTTGCCTTATTTGGCTTATATGACTCGTGGCGAGTTACTCGAAGATGAGACTTTGGCGCGGCAGATCACGAGGCAATCTAAGTCCATGACTATTGTAAATGGCGAGTTACATAGATGCAGTGTGACTGGTGTTTTTCAACGCTGTGTTTCTCCCGAGGAAGGCCGTGAGATCTTACAAGAGATACATGCAGGCGACTGTGGTCATCATGCCGGGTCAAAATCTTTGGTGGCCAAGGCCTTTCGTCATGGGTTTTACTGGTTAACAGCTCATGCAGATGCAGAGGATATTGTTAGCAAGTGTGATGGGTGTCAGAAATTTGCACGACAAGCTCATGTGCCGGCTCAGGAGTTGCAGATGATCCCAATCACTTGGCCGTTTGCGGTCTGGGGGCTTGATATGGTTGGACCATTTAAGAGATCTCAGGACAAGAAGACCCACCTCTTGGTGGCAATTGACAAGTTTACTAAGTGGATTGAGGCAGAGCCGGTTAGCAAGTGTGACGCAGCAACTGCAGTTCAGTTCGTCAAAAAGCAGATCTTCCGTTTTGGTTACCCTCATAGTATCATCACTGATAATGGCACCAATCTATCTAAGGGTGCTATGAAGGAGTTTTGTCAAAGAGAACACATCCGCCTTGATGTCTCCTCAGTGGCCCATCCACAGTCTAATGGTCAGGCAGAACGTGCTAACCAGGAAATTTTGAGAGGGATCAAACCCTGGCTCATGGTTCCTTTGGAACGAACGTTGGGTTGTTGGGTTGAGGAGCTTCCTTCAGTTCTTTGGAGCATCAGAACCACCCCCAATAGATCAACAGGCTACACGCCTTTCTTCATGGTTTACGGTGCAGAGGCAGTGCTCCCCAGTGATATTCTTCATGACTCGCCCAGGGTGGCGGCTTACATTGAAGCTGATAATGAGACGACACGTCAAGATGCACTTGATGCCTTGGATGAAGAGCGTGATCTTGCAGCAGCCCGATCGGCGATTTATCAACAAGACCTGCGTCGCTATCATAGCCGCAGAGTTAAGACCCGGACGTTCCAGGAGGGCGACTTAGTGCTCCGATTGATTCAAGATCAGACAGACATGCATAAGCTATCACCCCCTTGGGAAGGACCTTTTGTGGTCAGCAAGAATCTCAACAACGGGTCATATTATCTCATCGACATATGTGAGCATAATAAGTCACGTACTTCTGCGGAGGAGACCAACATGCCGTGGAACATTGCTCATCTTCGGCCTTACTACACTTGAGTCATCGGCTCTCATCATTGTACATACCTTTTTTGATGTATATACCTTTTTATGATCAATATAATAAAGCCGACATCCCCATAATTCGGGGCCTCTATCGTTTCATCTCATATTTCTGATACATGAGTCTTTATTTGTTGATCATAAGGTCACTTGGGGGCTTCCAACTCAATGAGTTTAGCTTTCATACCCTCTTGACCGGCTTTTATGCCATATATGGGTTAAACCTGCCTGTTTGCAACTTGCTACTCCGCTAGGTGACCCGCCGTACTCTTGACAGTCAATCTTTCAATAAGACCCTGAACTTGTCAAGGTTAAAACGGCGGCTTATGTCACGAGAGGGCCGGCTTACAGAGAGCTAGGATAAACTCACTTGTTCGCTGTTGTTTCTCTGCTATATGGCCCGTCCGTACTCTTAACAGTCAATCTTTTCAATAAGACCCTGAACTGGTTAAGGTTAAAACGACGGGTTTATGTCATGTGAGAGCCGGCTTACGGGGTTAAAGGCGTTCATGCCAAGCTTCTTTGAAGCAAAAACCTTGAGTTTTCAAAAATAAGAACAAGAGTTGATCTCTTTTGGTTGTGCCTTCAAAGCCGACTTACAAATATTTGAGATATACATGTATATATTCTCTATTTGTTGTTTTTACAGGAATTTTTTCATGAGAAGGTTATAAGTCTTTGGATCGCAGAAGATCCGGCTTAGCATTGCTCATCAATCAAAGTTTATGACAAGTCATGACCCGCCAAAGGGGTTCAAAAAATTTCAGACTATGGGTCATTGAGTTATTAACTCACCCTGGATTTTGACTATAAGTCACCAGTAGAGGAGCTGATGACGTTTTCACAGTTTCCAAATCAAGATTTTAGGAAAGTTCAGAAAAATTGCAAGACCAGACATATATGAATATGATGAGATTGCAGCGGTTAAGCCGCCAGAGCATAAGTTGATGAAAACATGCACGAAGACATGGCAGGACAAATAGTTGTTTGAAACTACGCTATTACAAGGCTACTGCTGAGCCCAAAAGTTTTCGCCCAAGTGTTTCTGAAGTTACATCACTGAGTTAAGCCGGCTTCAGTGCCATCTGGGTTAGGTCCAGCAGGGTCAATGTCATCCTGGCGCTTTGAGGTAGAGGGCTCCGGGTCATCCCGTGCCGGCTCTTCGTTGTCTGCCATTTGAAGATTATCCGACGTCCAGTCGATGCTAGTTAACGCCTCAAAGGTTGCTTCATCATTAAGGATAAGTGAAGGATCAAGTTCAGGGGCGAAAATATGCTTACGCCTTTGAGGAGTTAAATCCACAACTACTTGTGAGGGCGCCTTGATGCGAGCGTTGTTACTATCATAAGCCGGCTGATACTTCTTCAAGTCCAGCTCTTGCGCTAGTTGGCATGCTAGAGGCCTCATCTCTTTGACACACCTCACAAAGTCTGCCTCGTTGAAGACGGTTCCATCATCGTTATATTCTGGACACCCGCCAGCCATCTCTGCCGGGTCTAGTTCTGATTGCCACGCTTTTGCCCGGCTTAAAGCCGTAATGGCTCCTGAGCGGGCGGCTGACAATTTTAACTCTTCAATCTGGGATGGTAAAGTTGATAACTGAGCCAACATGGTCTTGATGAGTGTTGGAGGTTTTTTTGCCACAGGATACGGCTACAAGTGTTCGCAAACTCCCAGCGTATAGTTTTTCCGTCAGCGAATAAACAGCTTTAAGCTTCAACAGCATATTTTGGCCAAGGTTGGCACTCCTGGCACCTGTCATACAATCAAGACACAAGTCAGTTTAGTATTTTAAGTCACCACACGAGATGAGGCGCCTGCCTTGATTTATGAGTTGCTTCAGTTAAGAAAAAGTTTTGGCACTTACCAAAGATGGTGGCTGTCATTTGAGATATGTGTTGTTTTAAGCCGGCAAGCTCTTCAGTGACCGGCTTAAGCTGCTTTTCAGCACCTTCAGTACGCTTCAATAAAGCAGTTTTTTCCGTTTCCAGAGCGGACTTCTCAGCATTAAAATTGGATTTCAGCTTTTCTAGCTCCTCTAAGGCAGATTTCAGTTTTGACTCGGCCTTGCTGCTCTTAGCTTCCAGCGCTTCAACACTTTTCTTTAAGTCGCCAAGATGCGACTCCTTCAACTTTAACGCCACCTGCAAAGGGATTGGAAACCATGGTTGGAAATCAGTATTGAACAAGTTTGTTATGATTCAATTATTCAAGTCCCAAGCACATTGCAAGCAATACACTTGGCACTTGGGGGCTAATGTAGGTCATTTCAACTTATATTATGACCCGGCTCATCTCATTAAGATAAGCCTGCCCTTGGGGGCTACGACTGGATTTTTACGGAGTGCTTATTCAGAAGACCCGACTCATCTTATCAAGTTAAGCCGGCCCTTGGGGGCTACGTGCGGATTTTTTATAAAGTGATTAATTGGAAGACCCGGCTCATCTTATCAAGATAAGCCGGCCCTTGGGGGCTGCATGAGTATATATCTGTAAAACGGAAAGGGGTTAAGTTCATACCTCATATTTCTGCTTCATCATGTTTACTGAGCCGGCTTCCATGTCACGGCTTGTATGAAGGCGGCTTAGATAGCCTGCGTGCAGCTCGCTTACGCTAAATTCTGCATAGTCCTGCAGATCCAGCTTTGTCTTGCCTTTCTCCAACGAAGGCATTTCTTCTTTGTGCTTAGCCAGCACAGTGGAGTCTCCTGGTGCCTTGTAACCCGTCCCAGTGATAACAAAATCATCAAGGCTCTTCTCAGAAGGGATTTCTTCAGCCGGTTGGACAGGAGTAGGGCTTGGCGGGTCACACTTGTCGGCCGGGTTAGCATCAGTATCCATGGCCTCAGAAGGGACCTCATCAGTCTGCAAAGGTGGATCAGTTTGCCGGTTGACAGGGTCTTCAAGATGTTGGGTTGGGGCTTCACAGGCTTCCGGCGCCTCTTTCTCCGGCTCAGAGACCTCGGCGGCTTTGGAAGAGCCGCCCACCTTCTGCTTCTTGCTAGTTTTTGCCTTGGCCCTGCAATAAGAGTATACAAGTTTATGAGTATATAATAACAAGTCTTAGATGTCAACAAAGGTAAATCCTTACCCGGGGTTAACAACAAAGGCAGGCAGCTGTGTGCCAGTTGAGTCGCCAGATGATGGAGGCGTTTCCTGATAGTTGGAGTCGGAAGGGTTAAGAGGCTGCCGCATAAGACCGGCTCGTGGAAGAGATAAAGTTGGTCTATGAGGCACCTCATTACGACATTTCTGAGGAGCCGGTGTGTTGGACAAGCTGGCCACAAGATCTTCAGAGCCGCTGCTCCGGGTCTGACGCCTGGACTCATGCTGCTACTTCTTCAAAAGAAAGTTGGGGTCCAAGTGAGCAAGAGGGTGTGAAAATCTTACTTTTCGGATGACCCGCCGCGTTTTCTTTCTTGGCAAGGGTTCTGAGTCGGAGGAGATAATAGTTACCTCTGCTGCGTCGGCATGGCTTGTCTCCGCTTCGTCCTGAGAGGAATCGGCATCAATAAGTTGCATGAAAAGAAGGCCAAGGTAGTCAAGTTCTACCTCCGACTCATCCAGCTCGAGTAGTTCTTCTGCTGTTTGCTTCTTAGGACGACCCGGACCACGGGGTTTTGCCGCCTTAGTCTTTTTCTTCGTGGTTGAGGTTGCAGTTATTTTCCTCTTCCAGAAGGCAGAGTCGGCCTATATACATACATACGTTGGCAGAAATTTAAAAGGATATGAAGTACAAAAGTCAAATGGGCAAGACGAAGAATTACTCAAGGATACTTACCGCGGGAGCCGGGTTAAGAGTGTAGAAAGGATTCAATCCCGGTTTATTGCTGGCTTCTTGAGACTCGCCAAGTAGTGATTTAATATTCACATTGATCTCTTTGTCAGACAGAGGTGTTTGGTTGTAGCGCTGAGGGTCATCCACGTTGCCAGTATATTGGCACATTAAGCCGCCGCGCTGGCTCAGTGGTAAAATCCTCCAAGAAACCCAGCAGCAAGTCAAATCAATTCTAGTTAAACTATTGGCTATTAAAGCCCTGATCTTTGGAAATATGTGCGCATATTGAACGTGCTCTGTGGCGGTTAACCGGCCAGGAAGTTCGCTGTTGGTGTTGAGCCGGTAGGGGCGATAACCCGGCAAGGGGTTTTCTTCAGCCGGAGCAGTATTTTTGCAGTAGAACCAAGTAAAGTTCCAATTTTTGGGATGGCTGGGCAGAGCGGCTGAGGGGAAGGTTACATCTCTCCGTCTCTGGATGGAAACACCTCCAAGTTCAAGACTGGGTCCATCTGTTATTTCAGTCTGGCGATTGATATAGAAGAAATCTTTGAAAAGATTGACAGTGGGCTCTTCTTGCAGATACGCTTCACAGAATACTTGAAATTGGCACAGATTGGTGACGGAGTTGGGACCGATGTCTTGAGGGTGAAGGTTATAAAAGTGCAGAGCATCCCGGAATTTTTTTGACTCGGGCGGTGAGAAACCACGGAGAAGATGATCCGTAAAAATAACAACTTCACCCTCTCCGAGTTGAGGAGTAGTTTCTGGACCAAGAACCCGCTAGTGGATAACTTCTTTAGCTGGTAAGATCCCCATAGCTACATATTCATTAAGTATGAGCTCTGTGACTTCGGAGGCTACCCAGTCGCAAGAAGAGGGAGCCTTAGTCATGATTGGCCGGGTGAAAGAGCTGTGACAAGGAATAAGGTTATGGCGGGTTAAAAGTGCAATGGTAAGCCACCTAAGTGATACTCCCTCCGTCCCGAAATAAGTGTCTCAAGTTTGTACTAGCTTTAGTATAAAGTTGTACTAAGCTTGAGACACTTATTTTGGGACTGAGGGAGTACATGACACGCCAGTTGTGATTATAAGGCGGCGACGTGATACGGTGAGCCATTAAGAAATTATAAGCCGCCTTAACTATGGGAATAATATGTATCAGGATACAAGATACGGCGGGTTAAATTGTGCGAAGATAAGCCGGTAGTATGATGGCGGGTCAATAAAGCAGAAACTACTGAAAATATTGCAAAGTGTGGGCAAACAAGTTTCTCAAGTTACAGCTATATCTACGGATCTACAGACAGAGAAAAAGGGGGAATAATTACCAACCCTAGGAAGCAGTAATGGAAGAACTAGCAGCCTATGTATTGATTCTGATGGATGCTAAACTAGTTGCTGCGCTGTTTTGCTGGTACTTCCAGATCAAAAATGACTTCGATTCGAATGAAAGGATGAACTGAGATGAACGGCGACGAACTCTAAGAACTCGGGTGACCTAATGTGGATCTGAGAAAGCAGAGAAATGGCACCTGGTGGAGACGAAGGCGAGCGGGCGCGTGTCGCGGAGCTCTGGTCACAACAGGTTGATGCAACGGCCCCGACGGAGTAGATGGCGCGGTTCGGCTGGAGTAGTGGAGCTCCGGTCGCAGCGCGTGTCACGAGGAAGAAGAAGAAGAGGAGGCGACGGGGGAAAGTGAAAAGGGCAGGCCCCCCGTGCCTATTTATAATTCAAAAGGGGGTGGAACAGTAACAGACAGGTGCGAGAATCGAGGAGACATGATAAAGACTATGACCAAAAAGGCGCCTCGGTTTTCGGAATGGTTGATTAATGCAAAGATCCGTTGTGACGTCATGAGGATTTTCTGGATTTATTAAAGATGACATCATCCTTTTTATATGGTGGGTCGTGAAGATTTGGTCAAAATTAAATAATTGGAAGAATCAAAGAAGACTCGCCAACCAGAGGAATTGAAGATTGACATGAACAAGTTCAAATCAATCTGGGGCCTAATGTTGGGGATATGACCCCACGATATAACCCGCCCTGGAGGGGCTGGGTTAGGTTGTTGGCGACTTAACAATAAAGCCTTAGACAGGCCCAAAGACAAGACAAGGAAGCCTGGAGGCGACTTACCAGGCGGGCCGGACGGAGGCCCAGAGCCAGAAGACGGTGTGTGACCCGGAGGCGTAAGCCGCCCGATGGTGACTTGCCAGAGAAGGCAAGGCGACTTAGAGACAGGATTGGTTACGAAGTATAACCCGGTCCGGACTCTTGTAAGCCCAGGGCCTCGATCTGTGTATATAAAGGCGAGTCCCTGCGACGGGTTAAGTTAAGTTACAATCAATCGATAGCTAGGTCAAGCGAATCCGCTCCCTTGTAATCGATACTCAATCAATACAACACAAAGCAGGATGTAGGCTCTTACCTCGATTGTGAGCGGCCGAACCTAGGTAAACTCGTGTCTTTTGTCCCGATCAACCCCTTCGAGCTAGTCACCGTAGCGATGGCCTCACACCTAAGTCCTTTCACAAGGGCATCTGCCGTGACAAACCCATGACACCAGGCCTCTCGCGCTCCTTCTCGGCAAGCTGATATCTTCCATAACTCAAAGCGACGCCGAGCTCCTTTGAAATGATTGGCCAATTCGGCCATCCTGCTACTTGTAGACTGCATTGGATTTTTATCCCTGAAGAGGAGAGGATGATGCAGCACAGTAGAGTAAGTATTTACCTCAGTTAAGAAACCAAGGTTATCAATCCAGTAGGAGAACCAAGCAACACCACATAAACAGCACCTGCACACAAAACGCAAACCTTCGCACCTGATAACCCACAAGTATAGGGGGTCGCAACAGTTTTCGAGGGTAGAGTATTCAACCCAAATTTATTGATTCGACACAAGGGGAGCCAAAGAATACTTGGAAGTATTAGCAGTTGAGTTGTCAATTCAACCACACCTGGAGACTAAATATCTGTAGCAAAGTGATTAGTAGCAAGATAATATGATAGTTTGATAGCAAGTAACCAGAGTAGCAGTAGTAACAGTAACGGTAACAGTAGCAGATTTGTAGCAAGTGAAACAGTAGCAGCAACAATAGTAACTTAGCAAGCAGCAGTATGTGGAAACTCGTAGGCACTAGATCGGTGATGATGAACGTGTGTTGGATGATATCGATCATGTATCAGTCATAACCTAGGGCGACACAGAACTAGCTCCAGTTCGTCAATATAATGTAGGCATGCATTCCGTAAATAGTCATACGTGCTTATGGAAAAGAACTTGCATGACATCTTTTGTCCTACCCTCCCATGGCAGCGGGGTCCATAAGGAAACTAAGGGATATTAAGGCCTCCTTTTAATAGAGAACCGGAACAAAGCATTAACACATAGTGAATACATGAACTCCTCAAACTACGGTAATCACCGGAAAGAATCCCAGTTATTGTCACCCTGGGGGATGCGGATCATAACACATAGCAGGTGCATACAACTGTCAAGATCGGATCTAAAACACAAATATATTGGTGAAAACATAAACGGTTCAGATCTGAAATCATGGCACTCGGGCCCTAGTGACAAGCATTAAGCATAGCAAAGTCATAGCAACATCAATCTCAGAACATAGTGGATACTACGGATCAAGCCCTAACAAAACTAACTCGATTACATGATCGATCTCATCCAACCCATCACCGACCAGCGAGCCTACGAAGGAATTACTCACTCCCGGTGAGGAGCATCATGGAATTGGCGATGAAGAGAGGTTGGTGATGACGAAGACCGAAGATTCCCCTCTCCGGAGCCCCAAACGGGCTCCAGATCAGGCCTCCCGATGAAGAACAGGAGGTGGCGGCGGCTCCGTCTCGTGAAATGCGATAATTCTTCCTCCCTGATTTTTTTCTCCGAAGATGTGATTTTATAGGCCTGGAGGTAGGGTCAGAAGGGCTTCCAGGGGCCCACATGGCACTGGGGTGCGCCCCAGGGGGGGCGCGCCCAGGTGCCATGTGGCCACCCTAGACCTCCTCTCCGGTAGTTCTTTGCTCCATAATTCCTTATTAATTCCATAAAAATTCTCCAGAAAGTTTCATCCCATTCTGAGAACTTTGATTTCTGCACAAAAACAACACCATGGCAATTCTGCTGAAAACAGCGTCAGTCCGGGTTAGTTCCATTCAAATCATGCAAATTAGAGTCCAAAACAAGAGCAAAAGTGTTTGGAAAAGTAGATACGACGGAGACGTATCAACTCCCCCAAGCTTAACTCATTGCTTGTCCTCAAGCAATTCAGTTGGCAAACTGACAGTGATAAAGAAAAACTTTTACAAACTCTTTTTGTTCTTGTGCTTATGATTATGCTCAAATAGCATCCAAGTTTTCAGCAAAGATTATGACTAACCACATTCATGATAACTCTTAGAAATCATATTCATTCATATCAATGGCATAATCAACTAGCGAGCAATAATAAAGTATCTCAAATGCCAACACTTTGTCAAAATAATCATGATATAATATGACAATGATGGTATCTCGCTAGCCCTTTCTGAGACCGCAAAACATAAATGCAGAGCACCTCCAAAGTTCAAGCAGCGACTAAACATTGTAATTCATGGCAACAAAGATTCAGTCATGATGCATTCAACGATTAACCACACACAATGCATGAGGATGACAATAGTGCTCTCCGGTCTGTTGCTTGTTTGAGAAGGTGATGACTCAACAATAAAAGTAAATAGATAGACCCTTCGCAGAGGGAAGGATGGATTTGCAGAGGTGCCAGAGCTCAAGGTTTTAAAACAGAGATAAAATTTAATTTTGGGTGGCATGCCCTTCCTGTCAACGTTACGACCGAGATTTTTCAATATCTTCCATGCTAAACAAATTAGTGGCGATTCCCAAGCGAAAAAAGTAAAGTTTACTCCCCCTCCACCATCAATCACAAGCCATGGCTAACCGAATCCTCGGGTGCCCTCCATACCAACAACAGTCCGGGGGAGTTTGTTTATTTTTTGCAATTTTTATTTGGGACTGGAATCCCGATTACTGCCCTTTTCTCGTGCGATGACAAGTGAATAAAAACTCATCTGAGAATAACTCACTTAGCATAGAAGATATTGGCTGCCCCATGTCGTTCCATGAGCGGTTCAGGCACACAAAACAGATGTTCATTTGAATAATTTAGAGGTGGCACATGCAAATTTACTTAGGACGGCAGGGTAATACCGCATATAGGTAGATATGGTGGACTCATCTGGAACAACTCAGGTTTAAGGGTTTTGATGCACAAGCAGAATTCCCGCTTAGTACAGGTGAAGGCTAGCAATAAGATTGGGAAGCGACCAGCTAGAGAGCGAATATGGTCATGAACATACATTATGCATAATCAACATTGAGTACTAGCATGAGTAGTATATGAGCACCATGAACATAAATATCATAGAGGCTATGTTGGTTTTGATTCAACTACATGCATAAACATGTGCCAAGTCAAGCCACTTGAAACATTCAGAGGAGGATACCATATCATCGTACCACATCACAATCATTTTAAATGCATGTTAGACATCCAAGGTAAATCATTATCAACTCCTAGCTACTTAAGCATGGCATGAACAACTATAATCTCTAATTGTCATCACAAACATGTTTGGTCATAATATGCTGAATCATGGATACCGATCTAAACACATTCATAAGAACAAGAACAGGTTGAGTTCATACCCGCTTTTCTTTGCCACGGTCACTCCACCAAATCATCGTCATTATTGCCTTTCACTTGCATGACCGACTGGTATGAAAATGATAATAGTGCAAGGGTTCCATGGACTAAGCTGAAATCTGCAACAATTTATTCAAAGGAGAAGACATGGTAAAATGGACTCTTGATAAATAATCAATAATGCATATGAGAGCCACTCAACATTTTCATCGTGGTCTTCTCCTTATAAGAACTCAACCAAAAGAAAAGAAAAGAAATTCAGAGAAACACACTGAAATATTTTTGGAGTTTTTGGTTTTTCTTGAAGAAGGCAAATTAAAGAAAGAAAAGCAAAAAACAAGAAAAACTATTTACACGGGAAAGCTCCCAACAAGCAAAAGAAGAATCGAGAAATCTTTTTGGGGTTTTAATTTTTAGAGGCTACAACTAATTAAACTGGAAAAAAAATCCAAAAAGAAGCTAACTAATTTTTTTTTGGATTTTCTGAAAGTTTTTCAAACACACAAGAAGAAAGCGAGAAAACAAAAACTAACATGGATGATACAATGAAAGAGTATGAGCACCGACAACTAGAGTGAAATGTGGGAGCATGAATAAAATGTCGGTGGGAAATACGTACTCCCCCAAGCTTAGGCTTTTGGCCTAGCTTGGTCTACTGCCATCCTTGTCCCGGATAATAGTCGAAGTGGTAGCTCGAAGAAGCCTGCTGAGCAGCCTCCTCAGCCTGACGGGCAGCCTCAACTGCTGCATTGTACTCTTGCGCCTCGCTCTTCGTCAAAGAATACCTTCCCTTAGTCTGAAAATCAAAGAGAGCGGGTGCAGGCAAAAGTACATACACAGGGTCATATTTGCTAAAAATTAAATTATACTCATACGTGCATGCGTCTGACTTCAGAAACTGATGTGAACGCATAGCGGCGAAGTTCAAGGATTTGTAAGGTACAATGGTGTCATTGAACTTCGGAGGGATCTCTAAGTGTGCAGCTACGCGTGAAGCATAGATCCCTCCATATAAATCTCCATTGCTCGCGTTGCGTTGCAACCTACGTGCTACAATGACACCCAAATTATAATGCTTCTCGCCAGTCAAAGCAGTGTGAATAATACTCAGATCAGGAGCACAAAGTGCACTACAATCCTGCTTGCCCGCGATGCACTTCCCATTGAAAAGCACAAAATAGCGAATAGCGGGGAATTGAATACTATTTATTCTGGCTTGTGTCACCCCTCTATCCTCGCCACAGCAAAGGCTATTTAAAAACAATGAATACTCATCTGTAGATGGTTCATCTAACGACCCCCGGTATGGAAGTTTGCAAGCAAAACAAAATTCCTCTAGAGATAAACTATGAAGATCATCATAAATGCGAAATGAAACTCTAGAGGTGCGAGGGTTGTACGAAAAATGCTGAGTAAATGAATGAGTAAGGTGAAGGTACTGATCAGGCTTATCTGCCATGTACGCGATGAGGCCGGTGTTATGAATATATTCCTCAAACTCCTCCTTGATTCCGGCCCCCAACATAAAATCCGCACACGGCCATCGGCATCCTTGTGTTTCTGCACCTCTCACTGAGCTCGCTCGGGGCTCCTCATAAGATTTGCGTACGGAGCTTGAGCTCGAGGATGCCTCCATAGATTTCCTCCTGGAGGAACTCCTTCTCAAAAAGTTCATCTTCCTTTGAACAAATTTCTGAAAATTTTTGGTCCACAAAAAGATGTTAACAAAACTTCACAAAATTGATAGCAACTACTCATACAAGTATCTAGAGGCCATATCAAGCATTCAAACTAGCTAGCACTCAAAAAAATTCAACATGCAAGCTCATTTTCTGTAGCACCAAGAGTAGCTAAATATGCAAAATATAAACCACTAAAACAAAAACTAATTGGAGCAATGGAGGAGTCACATACCAAGGAATAATTCCTCAAAACAGTTTCAGAAACGGAGTTCCGAGCAAAGAGATCGAAAATGGCAGCAAGAGGAGCTAGAACACGGGCAAGAACTGGGCGGGATTTTTTTCTAAGGTAGAAGAAGGGAATGGCTGGAAGGGATAAGTGAGGGCGCCCCTGGGGGCCCCACATGGCACAGGGGCGCGCCCCGGGGGGGCGCCCTGGTGCCATGTGGCCCTTTTGCACTAGTTTTTATGCCAGAAATTCTAATATATTCAATAAAAAATCATGTAAAAATTTCAGGACATTCTGAGCACTTTCATTTCTGGGCACTTTTTTATTGCACGAAAAATTCAGAAAACGGGAAAACATGGCATTTTATTTTATTTAACTAATAAAAACAGAGAATAAAAGTTGGGTACAGAAAGTTGTGTTTGCTAAATTCATCAATCTCATGTCTCTCAAAAAGAATCCATTAATAAGGTTGATCAAGTCTTATTAATAACCCTTTTCAATTAACATGAAACCGAAGAATTTTCGCGAAAACACTATGTTACCTCAATGGGGACAGGCATGTCCCCTACCATAATTATTTCATATTTCTTTTTGGCAGTAGGGAGAGGTAGTTGAAAGCTTCCAATAGTGATTGTTGGAGTTTTTCCAATAACATTAATACCGCTCACTTGAAATTGTTTCTTCGGAAAATGCACCGTATGCTCATTACCATTAATATGAAATGTGACCTTGCTTTTGTTGCAATCAACAACAGCCCCTGAAGTGTTCAAGAAAGGTCTACCAAGGATAATTGACATATTGTCGTCCTCGGGCATATCAAGTATAACAAAGTCCGTTAAGATAGTAACATTTGCAACCACAACGGGCACATCCTCACAAATACTGATAGGAATGGCTGTTGACTTGTCAGCCATCTGCAAAGAAATCTCAGCAGGAGTGAGTTTGTTCAAATCGAGTCTTTTATATAAAGAGAAAGGCATAACACTAACACCAGCTCCCAAGTCACATAAAGCAGTTCTAACATAGTTTCTTCTAATGGAACAAGGTATAGTTGGTATACCTGGGTCTCCCAATTCCTTAGGAATACCGTCCTTAAAAGAATAATTTGCAAGCATAGTAGAAATTTCAGCCTCAGGATTTTTTCTCTTATTAGTGACAATATCTTTCATATACTTAGCATAAGGAGGCATTTTCAACATATCAATCAAGCGAGTACGTAAAACAACAGGTCTAGGAATTTCAACAAAGCGAGTAAAGTCTTCCTCATCCATACTCTTAGAAGGTTTAGGAGGAAAAGGCATGGGCTTCTGAACCCATGGTTCTCTTTCCTTACCGTGCTTTCTAGCAACAAAGTCCTTTTTCTCATACCTTTTGTTCTTAGGTTGTGGGTTATCAAGATCCTCAACAGGTTCAATATCAATATCATTATTTGGTTCTCCTACATTCTCTGGCTGAGTATCTGCAAGAATCTCATTAGTAGCATCAGGTGTATGTACATCACCTGATTGTGTTTTAGCATCAGAAATAGAAACATTAGGATTAATATCAGGAGGTTTTTCTACCTCTGGTTCACTAGAAACATGCAAAGTCTTATCATTTTTCTTTTTCTTCTTCTTTTTAGAAGAACTAGGAGTATCAACATTAGCTCTCTGAGAGTCTTGTTCAACTCTCTTGGGGTGTCCCTCAGGACAAAGAGGTTCCTGGGTCATCCTACCACCCCTAGTCATAACTCTAACAGCATGATCATTCATATTTCTATTCATGTCATAAAGCAAATCACTTTGAGATTTAGCAATTTGTTCTAACTTAGTTTGAATCATAGAAGCATGCTTACTAACTCCTTTAACATCATTGACAATTCTAAACAATAAATCACTCAAACGATCAATAGCATGAGCATTATGTTCTAACTGTTTCATAACACGAGCATTGAAATAATTTTGCTTACCAATATAATTATCAAACTCAAGATAACACTGATGAGAAGTTTTACCATAAGGGACATCTTTTTCATTAAACTTTAACAAATAATTTACCTCTACCACCTGTGGTGGTGGTGGTGCATTGAGCCCATGTATTTCTTCAATAGGTGGTAAATTCTTAACATCTTCAGCTTTAATACCTTTTTCCCTCATACATTTCTTTGCTTCTTGCATATCTTCGGGACAAAGAAATAGAATACCCCTCTTCTTCGGAGTAGGTTCAGGCGGTGGTTCAGGAAGTGTCCAATCATTATCATTTTTCAATGTATTCATTAATAATTCCTCCGCTTGAGTAACGGTTCGTTCCCTGAAAACACAACCAGCACAACTGTCTAGGTAGTCCCTAGAAGCATCATTAATACCATTATAGAAGATATCAAGTATTTCATTTTTCTTCAGAGGATGATCTGGCAAAGCATTAAGTAACTGGAGAAGCCTCCCCCAAGCTTGTGGGAGACTCTCTTCTTCAACCTGCACAAAGTTAAATATTTCCTACAAGGCAGCTTGTTTCTTATGAGCAGGGAAATATTTTTCAGAGAAGTAGTAAATCATATCCTGGGGACTACGCACACAACCAGGAGCAAGAGTATTGTACCAAGCTTTAGCATCTCCCTTTAATGAAAAAGGGAACAACTTAAGAATATAGTAATAGCAAATATTTTCCTCATGAGCAAAAAGAGTAGCAATATCATTCAACTTAGTAAGATGAGCCACAACAGTTTCAGATTCAGTACCATAGAAAGGATCAGACTCAACCAAAGTAATCAACTCAGGATCAACAGAGAATTCATAATCCTTATCAGTGATAAAGATGGGAGAGGTAGCAAACTTAGGATCACACTTCATCCTCTCCCTCATAGATTTTTCTTTCAACACAGCAATCAATGCTAAAGCTTCTTCCCTACTATTGCAATCAAGAATAGCTAAAGCAGATTCTTTATCTAAGCAATGTTCATCAGGTATTTCAGCTCTAACAACAGGACGAAGCAATAAAGGAGAATCGAGATTCTCAAGAGTTTCAGCACTCTTGGCCCTCTCAATTTCTCTAGCCTTAGCAAGTTGTTCGTCAAGAAAATCACCAAGTGGCACAGAAGTATCAAGCATAGTACTAGCATCATCAAAAGCATCATTCAAAGCAGGAGTAGTATCATCAATAACATGTGACATAGCAGAAGTAGCATCATTCATAGCAGGTGGTGGTGTTGCAAGCTTACTCAAAATAGATGGTGAATCAAGTGCAGAGCTAGATGACAGTTCCTTACCTGTCCTCGTAGTTGAGGGAAAGATCTTTGTTCTGTCATCCTTAAGATTCTTCATAGTGGCAAACGGATATAAATTCCCAGTGACTTCACAAATATTGCTATGCTCCCCAGCAACGGCGCCAGAAAAAGGTCTTGATAACCCGCAAGTATAGGGGATCGCAACAGTTTTCGAGGGTAGAGTATTCAACCCAAATTTATTGATTTGACACAAGGGGAGCCAAAGAATACTTGGAAGTATTAGCAGTTGAGTTGTCAATTCAACCACACCTGGAGACTAAATATCTGTAGCAAAGTGATTAGTAGCAAGATAATATGATAGTTTGATAGCAAGTAACCAAAGTAGCAGTAGTAACAGTAACGGTAACAGTAGCAGATTTGTAGCAAGTGAAACAGTAGCAACAACAATAGTAACTTAGCAAGCAGCAGTATGTGGAAACTCGTAGGCACTGGATCAGTGATGATGAACGTGTGTTGGATGATATCGATCATGTATCAGTCATAACCTAGGGCGACACAGAACTAGCTCCAGTTCGTCAATATAATGTAGGCATGCATTCCGTAAATAGTCATACGTGCTTATGGAAAAGAACTTGCATGGCATCTTTTGTCCTACCCTCCCGTGGCAGCGGGGTCCATAAGGAAACTAAGGGATATTAAGGCCTCCTTTTAATAGAGAACCGGAACAAAGCATTAACACATAGTGAATACATGAACTCCTCAAACTACGGTAATCACCGGAAAGAATCCCAGTTATTGTCACCCTGGGGGATGCGGATCATAACACAAAGCAGGTGCATACAACTTGCAAGATCGGATCTAAAACACAAATATATTGGTGAAAACATAAACGGTTCAGATCTGAAATCATGGCACTCGGGCCCTAGTGACAAGCATTAAGCATAGCAAAGTCATAGCAACATCAATCTCAGAACATAGTGGATAATAGGGATCAAGCCCTAACAAAACTAACTCGATTACATGATCGATCTCATCCAACCCATCACCGACCAGCGAGCCTACGAAGGAATTACTCACTCCCAATGAGGAGCATCATGGAATTGGCGATGAAGAGAGGTTGGTGACGACGAAGATCGAAGATTCCCCTCTCCGGAGCCCCAAACGGGCTCCAGATTTGGCCTCCCGATGAAGAACAGGAGGTGGCAGCGGCTCTGTCTCGTGAAACGCGATAATTCTTCCTCCCTGATTTTTTTCTCCGAAGATGTGATTTTATAGGCCTGGAGGTAGGGTCAGAAGGGCTTCCAGGGGCCCACATGGCACCGTGGCGCGCCCCAGGGGGGGCGCCCAGGTGCCATGTGGCCACCCTGAACCCCCTCTCCGGTAGTTCTTTGCTCCATAATTCCTTATTAATTCCATAAAAATGCTCCAGCAAGTTTCATCCCATTCTGAGAACTTTGATTTCTGCACAAAAACAACACCATGGCGATTCTGCTGAAAACAGCGTCAGTCCGGGTTAGTTCCATTCAAATAATGCAAATTAGAGTCCAAAACAAGAGCAAAAGTGTTTGGAAAAGTAGATACGACGGAGACGTATCAGCACCCAACGCAAACGAGAGGTTGTCAATCTCTCGATGGCTAAGTAACGAGATTAAAGGTATATGATAGATTGATAGATTGATAAAAAAAGATAAAAATATGCAGCAGGTATTTTTGGTATTTTTGTATAAGTAAACAATATAGATCTTATGATAAAAGTAGACCCGGGGGGCGTAGAGTTCACTAGAGGCATCTCTCAAGAAAATAGCATACGGTGGGTAAACAAATTACTGTTGGGCAATTGATAGAAAAGCAAATAATTATGACGCTATCCAAGGCAATGATCATGATATAGGCATCACATCAAATCAAGTAGACCGACTCCTGCCTGCATCTACTACTATTACTTCACACATCGACCGCTATCCAGCATGCATCTAGTGTATTAAGTTCAAGAGAACGAAGTAATGCATTAAGAACGATGACATGATGTAGGCAAGATAAACGCTAACAAGAATTCGTCCCAACTTGTTATCCTTAATGGCAACAATACTTGCGTGTCATCTCCCCTTCTGTCACTAGGACTGAGCACCGCAAGATCGAACCCATTACCGAGCACCTCTTCCCATTGCAAGAAGATCCAATCTAGTTGGCCAAACCAAACCAAAACTTCGGAGAAGAAATACAAGGCTATACTAAATCATGATCATGGCTAGCTGTATTCACGGGTGCCCTCCATACCAACACATTCCAAGGAAATTCAATTTATTTTGGGACTGGGCATCCCTTTTACGGCCACACTCTCGTGCAATGACAAGTGAATAAACACTCATCGTGAGAATGACATATCCAACATGAAAATCATTGGCCACCCCTCACCGCTTCATGAGCGATACGGGCACACAAAAGAGAAATTATTTTTGAATTTTTTTTAGAGATGGCACATGCAAATTTACTTAGGATGGCATTGAAATACCGTATATAGGTAGATATGGTGGACACAATTGGCAAAACAAGTTTAAGGTAAATGGATGCACAAGTAGTATTCCCACTTAGTACAAATGGAGGCTAGCATAAAGGTTGAGAAGCGACCAACTAAGAAACCATAATGATGCACATGCATACATAAAACATAACCAACACCGAATAATGCACCACAAGTAGGATGTAACTTCATTCCATAACTATTGACTTTGCGTGCTTGCATAGGGAATCACAAACCTTAACATCACTATTCATACTAGAGCATAATTACTCATGAACATAACTCACATATCATCATCTACATATCTCAAAACTATTGCAAAGAATCAAGTTTTTCATGTCCCATAAGGTTTTTATGCTAGTTTTCATTATTCAACTTGAATATTCATCACATGGGGACCAAGCTCATAGCTTGTGCAATTTACCATAACTATTTTCAAACTCTCAAAAAGATATAAGTGAAGCATGAGAGCAACATTTCTACAAAATATATAGCATTCTCAAAAAGATATAAGTGAAGCAAGAGAACAAGTTTCTTCAAAAACAAATGCACCACCGTGCTCAAAAAGATATAAGTGAAGCACTAGAGCAACCACCTAGCTCAACAAATTTAAGTGAAGCACAAAGAGCAATTCTAACAAATTATGATGACGTGAAGCTACCTCAAGAAAATGTGTTCAGAGGTGATGATTGTGATAAACTAAAAAGCAAAGACTCATATCATACAAGACGCTCCAAGCAAAACACATATCATGTGACGAATAAACATATAGCCTCAAGTGTGTTACCGATAGTCGTTAGAAGAAAGAGGGGATGCCTTCCGGGGCATCCCAAAGCTTAGACGCTTGAGTCTCCTTGGATATTACCTTGGGGTGCCTTGGGAATCCCCAAGCTTAGGCTTTTGCATCTCTTCATTCCTTCATCCATCGTCGTCACACCCAAAACTTGAAAACTTCAATCACACAAAACTCAAGAAAACCTTCGTGAGATCCATTAGTATAACCAAAGAAATTACCACTATAATTACTGTTCAAAACCCATTAAAATTTTATTTTGCATTATAGGTACTGTGTTCTCACTTTCCCATGGCTTGCACCCCCCGATACAATCCATAGTTTCATCAAAACAAGCAAACAATGCATCAAAAACAGAATCTGTCAAAAATAGAATAGTCTGTAGAAATCTATCAAAAAGACATACTTTTGTAACTGAAAAAATTCTGAGAAATTAGGACAACGTGTACAATTTATATATCAATCACGTGTAAAAAATTCAGACTCATTCGACGCTCTGAAAAATTTATAAAAATTCTGGACTGGGCGTCAAAGTTTCTGTTTTTCACAGAATTGCGTTCACAAGCATCCACATCATCCCAAAGGTCTTACTTGGCACAAACACTAATTAAAATATAAAAACCAACTCAAAACAGAGGCAAATAAAGGATAATCAAAATAACATAACCAAAAAGTGAAAAATAAAAAATTATTTTATTCGTTGGGTTGCCTCCCAACAAGCGCTATCGTTTTACGCCCCTAGCTAGGCATAAAGCATTACATCAAGTATTGTCATCCTTGGATTTAACTCCATAGGTGGCCCTCATAATGGATTCATAGGGCGGTTTAATTTGGGTCCTTGGGAAGTGTTCCATGCCTTTCTTTAAAGGAAACTGAAACTTTATATTTCCCTCTTTCATATCAATTACCGCACCAATAGTGCATAAAAACGGTCTTCCAAGAATCAAAGGGCAAGACGGATTGCAATCAATATCAAGAACAATAAAGTCCACAGGTACATAGTTCCTATTTGCAACAATAAGAACATCATTGATCCTCCCCAATGGCTTTTTAATAGTAGAATCTGCCAAATGCAAATTAAGAGAACACTCATCCAAATTGGTAAAACCGAGAACATCACAAAGAGATTTTGGAATTGTAGAAACACTTGCACCCAAATCATACAAAGCATTGCACTCAAAAATTTTAATCTTAACTTTGATAGTAGGCTCCCACTCATCATACAACTTTCTAGGAATAGAAATTTCTAACTCAAGTTTTTCTTCCAAAGCTTTCATTAAGGCTTCCACAATATGTTTAGTAAAAGCCTTATTTTGTTCATAAGCATTTGGTGAGTTCAACAAAGATTGCAATAAAGAAATACACTCAACCAAAGAACAACTATCATAATTAAAGTCATGGCAATCCAAGATAGTGGGTGCATTACTAGCTAAAGTTTTGACCTCTTCAAACCCACTTTCAACAATTTTAGCATCAAGATTTTCACTCTCCGAATCATGGAGACGCCCTCTATCTAAAGTTGACTCTTCTTCAGTCTCCTTGTCAACAAGATTAACTTTACTAAACAAAGAATCAATAGAAGACACACCAATCATCTTAACATGCTCATGCTTATTGCTACGAAAATTAGTAAGAGAGGCTTTTTCAAGCAATTCCCGCTTAGCATTCAACATAGCGGTTCTCTTCTTACTTTCATCAATAGAAACATACATAGCATTAATAGATTCATTAATATCAACTATCAAAGGCAAAGGTTTTGCCTTGAGATTTTCCACATCAAGAGAAAGTTTATCAACACTTTTAGACAAATCATCAATCTTGTTCAACTTTTCTTATATCGAAGTGTTGAATGCTTTTTGAGCATGGATAAATTCCTTCATATTATTTTCAAAATCAGAGGACATCCTTTGGTTATTATGGGAATAATTACCATAAGGATTGCCAAAAACATTAGAGGAATTTCCAGGATAAGGCCTAGAATTGAAGTTCCCTCTATAAGCATTATTATTGAAATTGCTACGAGAAACAAAATTCAAATCTATAGGATCACTATTTTGTTCAATCAAAGTAGACAAAGGCAAATCATTGGGATCAATAGAAGTATTCTGACTAGCAACCAACTTAACAAGAGCATCAACTTTATCACTCAAAGTGCTAATCTCCTCGACGGCATTCACCTTTTTGGTAGTAGGTGCCCTTTCGGTATGCCATTGGGAGTAATTAGCCATAATATTATCAAGCAATTTAGTAGCATCACCCAAAGTAATCTCCATAAAAGTTCCACCCGCGGCGGAATCCAAAAGATTTCGAGAAACAAAATTCAAGCCAGCATAAATTTTTCGGATAATCATCCACAAGTTCAAACCATGAGTGGGGCAATTTCTCAGCATCAATTTCATTCTCTCCCAAGATTGCGCAACATGTTCATGATCAAGTTGCTTAAAGTTCATAATCTAGTTACGGAGAGAGATGATTTTGGCTGGAGGAAAATATTTAGTAATAAAAGCATCTTTGCATATATCCCAAGAATCAATGCTATTGCAAGGCAAAGAAGAAAACCAAATTTTTGCACGATCTCGCAAAGAAAACGGAAATAATTTCAACTTGACAATATCATTGTCCACATCTTTTTTCTTTTGCATGTCACACAACTCAACAAAAGTGTTGAGATGTGATGCCGCGTCCTCATTAGGACTTCCAGAAAATTGATCTTTCATAACAAGATTCAATAAAGCGGCATTTATGCCAAAAGACTCCGCACTAGTGGCGGGAGGAGCAATAGGAGTGCTAATAAAACCATCATTATTGGTATTGGAAAAATCACACAACTTGGTGTTTTCTTGAGACATGATGTCTACGCAAAAAGAGAGTAAGCGAATAAAAGCGAACGAGAAAACGGCGAAGGAAAAGAGACAAATAAAAGTGGCAAAAGAAAAGGCAAATATTTTTGTAAAATTTTTAGAAGTGGGGGAGATGAAAACGAGAGGAAAATGGCAAATAAAGTAAATGCAAAGGTAAGAGTTGAGAGTGTAGGTACTTGGTGATGTTGATGATGTCTCCCCGCCAACGGCACCAGAAATTCTTCCTGCTACTTATAGACTGCGTTGGATTTTTATCCCCGAAGAGGAGAGGATGATGCAGCACCGTAGAGTAAGTATTTCCCTCAGTTAAGAAACCAAGGTTATCAATCCAGTAGGAGAACCAAGCAACACCACGTAAACAGCACCTGCACACAAAACGCAAACCTTCACACCCAACGCAAACGAGAGGTTGTCAATCTCTCGATGGCTAAGTAACTAGATTAAAGGTATCTGATAGATTGATAAATTGATAAATAAAATAAAAGATAAAAATATGCAGCATGTATTTTTGGTATTTTTGTATAAGTAAACAATATAGATCTTATGATAAAAGTAGACCCGGGGGCCGTAGAGTTCACTAGAGGCATCTCTCAAGAAAATAGCATACGGTGGGTAAACAAATTACTGTTGGGCAATTGATAGCAAAGCAAAAAATTATGACGCTATCCAAGGCAATGATCATGATATAGGCATCACATCCAAATCAAGTAGACCAACTCCTGCCTGCATCTACTACTATTACTTCACACATCGACCGCTATCCAGCATGCATCTAGTGTATTAAGTTCAAGAGAACGAAGTAATGCATTAAGAACGATGACATGATGTAGTCAAGATAAACTCTAACAAGAATTCATCCCAACTTGTTATCCTTAATGGCAACAATACTTGCGTGTCAACTCCCCTTCTGTCACTAGGACTGAGCACCGCAAGATCGAACCCATTACCGAGCACCTCTTCCCATTGCAAGAAGATCCAATCTAGTTGGCCAAACCAAACCAAAACTTCGGAGAAGAAATACAAGCCTATACTAAATCATGCATAAAAGAGATCAGAGAAGAACTCAAATAAAACAAGGATAGATCTGATCATAAACTCACAATTCATCGGATCCCAACAAACACACCGCACAAAGTCATTACATCGAATGGATCTCCATGAAGATCATGGAGACCATTGTATTGAGAAACACAAAGAGAGAGAGCCATCTAGCTACTACCTACGGACCCGTAGGTCTATGGTGAACTACTCACGCATCATCTGAGAGGCGGCAAGGTTGATCTAGAGCCCCTCCGTGATGAGTTCCCCCTCCGGCGGAGTACCGGAGAAGGCCTCCAGATGGGATCTCGCGAGAACAGAGGCTTGCGGTGGTGGAAAAAGTATTTTGTGGGCTCCCCTAGGGTTTTTGAAATTCTTCTGAATTTATAGTGGTGGAAGTAGGGAAAAAAGAGCCGGGAGGGGCCCACATGGCACTGGGGCGCCCCCTGTTGGGGAACGTTGCATGGGAAACAAAAATTTTCCTACGCACACACAAGATCTATCCATGGTGATGAGCATCTACGAGAGGGAGAGTGGATCTACATACCCTTGTAGATCGCTAAGCGGAAGCGTTAAGAAACGCGGTTGATGTAGTCGAACGTCTCCGCGATCCAAATCGCAAGTCGTCCCTCGAACCAAGCACGATCCAGCGCCGAACGGACGGCACCTCCGCGTTCAACACACGTACGGCTTGATGACGATCTCCGCCTTCTTGATCTAGCAAGAGGGAGCGGAGAAGAAGAAGAGTTCCAGCAGCACGACGGCGTGGTGGTGTTGATGAAGAACTATTTCAGCAGGGCTTCGCCTAAGCACTACTGAAATTATGACGTAGGAGGAACTAGAGGTTGCCGGCACACGGCTTGGGGCAATCTAATGTCTCTCGTGTGCTAGCCCTACCCCTCTATTTATATGTTGAGCCTTGGGGTCTAAACTTGGAGTAAAAGCCTCCTCCAGGTCGGTTTTGCCCGCACAAGGTCGGTTTGGCCCGCAGGTAAAGAGTCCAACTCGGATCCCTGCAGTACCGCGCACAAGCGGTAGTACCGCTTACGATAAGCGGTAGTACCGCTTGACCAGCTTAAGCGGTAGTACCGCTGACGATAAGCGGTAGTACCGCTTGACTAGTTTAAGCGGTAGTACCGCTGACGATAAGCGGTAGTACCGCTTGACCAGTTTAAGCGGTAGTACCGCTGATACATTAGCGGTAGTACCGCTTAACCAGCTTAAGCGGTAGTACCGTTGCTACAGTAGCGGTAGTACTGCCTTACCATCTTAAGGCAGTAGCAAAACTTCCTTTTGCACTTTCCAATACCTCGTGGGCTTTATCCCTTTGGCCCATATAAAGTGTTGTTGCACCCGAACACTTCGGTAAACATCCGGAACCCCTTTCCGGTGAATTCCGGAACCCTTCCGGTAACCAAAAACACTATTATCACATATATCAATTTTTTACCTCCGGACTATTCCGGAGATCCTCGTCATGTCCGGGATCTTATCCGGGACTCCGAACAACTTTCGGTCACCAACAAAATAACTCAACTATACTAATCGTCACCAAACGTTAAGTGTGTAGACCCTGCGGGTTCGAGAACTATGTAGACATGACCGAGACACCTCTACGGTCAATAACCAATAGCGGGACCTGGATGCCCATATTGGCTCCTACATATTCTACGAAGATCTTTATCGTTTGAACCTCTATGTCAAGGATTCAGTTAATCCCGTATGCTGTTCCTTTTGTTCTTCGGTATGTTACTTGCCCGAGATTCGATCGTCGGTATCTCTATACCTAGTTCAATCTCGTTACCGGCAAGTCTCTTTACTCGTTCTGTAATACAGGATCTCGTGGCTAACACTTTAGTCACATTGCTTGCAAGGCTCATTGTGATGTTGTATTACCGAGTGGGCCCTGAGATACCTCTCCGTTACACGGAGTAACAAATCCCAGTCTTGATCCATGCCAACCCAACAGACACCCTCGGAGATACCTGTAGAGCACCTTTATAGTCACCCAGTTACGTTGCGACGTTTGATACACACAAGGTATTCCTCTGGTGTTAGTGAGTTGCATGATCTCATGGTCATAGGAACAGATACTTGACATGCAGAAAACAATAGCAATAAACTGATACGATCATATGCTACGTTCGTAGTTTGGGTCTTGTCCATCACATCATTCTCCTAATGATGTGATCCCGTTATCAAATGACATCTCATGTCAATGGCTAGGAAACCTTAACCATCTTTGATCAATGAGCTAGTCAACTAGAGGCTTACTAGGGACACAGTGTTGTCTATGTACCCACACATGTATTTGAGTTTCCAATCAATACAATTATAGCATGGATAATAAACGATTATCACGAACAAGGAAATATAATAATAACTAATTTATTATTGCCTCTAGGGCATATTTCCAACAGTCTCCCACTTGCACTAGAGTCAATAATCTAGTTCACATCACTATGTGATTTACATTGTAATGAATCGAACACCCATGCAGTTCTGGTGTTGTTCATGTTTAGCCCTTGGAAGAGGTTTAGTCATCGGATCTGCAACATTCAGATCCATGTGTACTTTGCAAATATTTATGTCGTCCTCCTTGATGTAATCGCGGATGGAATTGAAGCGTCGCTTTATGTGTCTGGTCCTCTTGTGAAATCTTGGTTCCTTGGCTAGAGCAATGGCACCAGTGTTATCACAAAACAGAGTCATTGGGTTAAGCGCACTAGGCACTACTCCAAGATCTGTCATGAACTCCTTCATCCAGACACCTTCCTTCGCCGCCTCCGAGGCTGCGATGTACTCCGCTTCGCATGTAGAATCAGCTACCACGCTTTGCTTGGAACTGCACCAGCTAACCGCACCCCCATTAAGAATAAATACGTATCCGGTTTGAGACTTAGAGTCATCCGGATCAGTGTCAAAGCTTGCATCGACGTAACCCTTTACGACGAGCTCTTGATCACCTCCATAAACGAGAAACATGTCCTTAGTCCTTTTCAGGTACTTCAGGATATTCTTGACCGTCGTCCAGTGTTCCATTCCTGGATCACTTTGAAACCTTCCGACCATACTTATGGCAAGGCTGACATCGGGTCTTGTGCACAGCATTGCATACATAATAGAGCCTATGGCTGAAGCATAGGGGATGACACTCGTCTTTTCTCTATCTTCTGCAGTCACCGGGCATTGAGTCTTACTCAACTTCACACCTTGCAAAACAGGCAAGAACCCCTTCTTGGACTGATCCATTTTGAACTTCTTCAAAATCTTATCAAGGTATGTGCTTTGTGAAAGTCCTATTAAGCGTCTTGATCTATCTCTATAGATCTTGATGCCTAATATGAAAGCAGCTTCTCCTAGGTCCTTCATTGAAAAACTCTTGTTCAAATATTCCTTCACGCTTTCCAACATTTCTATATTGTTTCCAATCAGCAATATGTCATCCACATATAATATTAGAAACGCTATAGAGCTCCCACTCACTTTCTTGTAAATACAAGCTTCTCCGTAAACTTGTATAAACTCGAACGCTTTGATCACTTCATCAAAGCGAAGATTCCAACTCCGAGATGCTTGCACCAGTCCATAAATGGATCGCTGGAGTTTGCAAACTTTGTCAGCATTCTCTGGATCGACAAAACCTTCTGGTTGCATCATATACAACTCTTCCTTAAGGAAACCGTTAAGGAATGCTGTTTTGACATCCATCTGCCAAATTTCATAATCGAAAAAGGCAGCTATTGCTAACATGATTCTGACGGACTTAAGCATCGCTACGGGTGAGAAGGTCTCATCGTAGTCAACTCCTTGAACTTGTGAAAAACCCTTTGCCACAAGTCGAGCTTTATAGACGGTGACATTACCGTCCGCGTCCGTCTTCCTCTTAAAGATCCATTTGTTCTGAATGGCCTTACGCCCTTCAGGTAATACTTCCAAAGTCCATACTTTGTTTTCATACATGGATCCCATCTCGGATTTCATGGCCTCTAACCACTTCTCGGAATCCGGGCCCACCATCGCTTCTCCATAGCTCGTAGGTTCATCGTTGTCTAACAACATGACCTCTAAGACAGGGTTGCCGTACCACTCGGGAGCAGTACGCGTCCTTGTCGATCTACGAGGTTTGATAGCAACTTGATCCAAAGCTTCATGATCATCATCATTAACTTCCTCTTCAGCTAATGTAGGCTCCACAGAAACAACTTTCTGCACTGCGCTACTCTCAGGTTGAAGTAAAGGTTCAACAACCTCATCAAGTTCTATCTTCCTCCCACTCAATTCTTTCGAGAGAAACTCTTTCTCAAGAAATGTTCCGTTTTTAGCGACAAACACTTTGCCTTCGGATCTGAGATAGAAGGTATACCCAACTGTCTCTTTTGGGTATCCTATGAAGACGCATTTCTCCGCTTTGGGTTCCAGCTTTTCAGGCTGAAGCTTTTTGACATAAGCATCACATCCCCAAATTTTAAGAAACGACAGCTTTGGCTTCTTGCCAAACCAAAGTTCATATGGCGTTGTCTCAACGGATTTCGATGGTGCCCTATTTAAAGTGAATGCAGCTGTCTCTAATGCATAACCCCAAAACGATAGTGGCAAATCGGCAAGAGACATCATAGATCGCACCATATCCAATAAAGTTCGATTACGACGTTCGGACACACAATTACGCTGTGGTGTTCCAGGCGGTGTCAGTTGTGAAACAATTCCACATTGTCTTAAGTGACTGATAAACTCATAACTCAGATATTCTCCTCCTCGATCAGATCGTAGGAATTTAATCTTCTTGTTACGATGATTCTCAACTTCACTCTGAAATTGTTTGAACTTTTCAAACGTTTCAGACTTGTGTTTCATTAAGTAAATATACCCATATCTACTTAAGTCATCAGTGAAGGTGAGAAAGTAACGATAACCACCGCGCGCCTCAATGCTCATTGGACCGCACACATCAGTATGTATGATTTCCAATAAGTCACTTGCCCGTTCCATTGTTCCAGAGAACGGCGTTTTAGTCATCTTGCCCAAGAGGCATGGCTCACATGTGTCAAGTGATTCAAAATCAAGTGACTCCAAAAGTCCATCAGCATGGAGCTTCCTCATGCGTTTTACGCCAATATGACCTAAACGGCAGTGCCACAAGAAAGTGGTATTATCATTATCAATCCTACATCTTTTGGCATCAATGTTATGAACATGTGTATCATTACTATTGAGATTCAATAAGAATAAACCGCTTACATTGGGTGCATGACCATAAAAGATATTACCCATATAAATAGAACAACCATTATTCTCTGATTTAAATGAGTAACCGTCTCGCAATAAACAAGATCCAGATATAATGTTCATGCTTAACGCAGGCACCAAATAACACTTATTTAGGTTCATCACTAATCCCGACGGTAATCGAAGAACGAGCGTGCCGACGGCGATCACATCAACCTTGGAACCATTTCCCACGCGCATCGTCACTTCGTCCTTCGCCAGCCTCCGTCTATTCCGCAGTTCCTGTTTAGAGTTGCAAATATGAGCAACCGCACCGGTATCAAATACCCAGGCACTACAACGAGGGTTGGTAAGGAACATATCAATAACATGTATATCATATATACCTTGTTTGTTGTTGGCCGCCTTCTTGTCAGCCAAATACTTGGGGCAGTTCCGCTTCCAGTGTCCAGTTCCCTTGCAATGAAAGCACTCAGTTTCTGGTTTGGGTCCAGCCTTGGGTTTCTTCACAGGAGCAGCAACTGATTTGCCACCCTTCTTAGATTTACCCTTCTTACCCTTGCCATTTTTCTTGAAACTAGTGGTTTTATTGACCATCAACACTTGATGCTCCTTCTGAATTTCAGACTCAGCGGCTTTCAGCATCGCAAACAGCTCGGCGACTGACTTGTTCATCCCGTGCATGTTATAGTTCAACACGAAGCTCTTGTAGCTAGGTGGCAATGATTGAAGAACTCTGTCAGTGATAGCCTCTGGCGGAAGGGGCATCCCCAATTCAGCCAGACGGGTGGAGTACCCAGACATTCTGAGCACGTGATCACTGATAGACCCGTTCTCCTCCATCTTGCAAGTATAGAACTTATCGGAGATCTCATATCTCTCGATCCGGGCATTCTTCTGAAAGATAAACTTCAACTCCTGGAACATCTCATATGCTCCATGACGTTCAAAACATCTTTGAAGTCCCGGTTCTAAGCCATACAACATTGCACATTGAACTATTGAGTAATCATCAGAACGAGCCTGCCAGGCGTTCACAACGTCTAGAGACTCAACTGGAGCGGGTGGATCACCAAGCGGTGCATCAAGGACATAAGCCTTCTGGGAAGCCGTAAGGATAATCCTTAGATTACGGGCCCAGTCCACAAAGTTACTTCCATCATCTTTCAACTTAGCTTTCTCTAGGAACGCATTAAAATTCAGGGGTGCTACTGCGCGAGCCATGATCTACAACATAAATATAGCAAAGACAACTTAGACTATTGTTCAAGATAATGAGTTTAATTAATCATATTTACTTAAAAACTCCCACTCAAATTGACATCCCTCCGGTCATTCGAGTGTAACATGATCCAAATCCACCAACTCAAGTCCGATCATCACGTGAGTCGAGGTGGTTTCAATGGTGAACATCTTCATGTTGATCATATCTACTATATGACTCATGTTCGACCTTTCGGTCTCTTGTGTTCCGAGGCCATGTCTGTACATGCTAGGCTCGTCAAGTTTAACCCGAGTGTTCCGCGTGTGCAACATGGCTTGCACCCGTTGTATGTGAACGTGGAGTCTATCACACCCGATCATCACGGCGTGTCTCGAAACGACGAACTTTCGCAACGGTGCACACTCGGGGAGAACACAATTTATCTTGAAATTTAAGTGAGGGATCACCTTATAATGCTACCGCCGTCCTAAGCAAAATAAGATGCATAAAAGGATTAACATCACATGCAAATCATAAGTGACATGATATGGCCATGAACTCGTGCTTTTGATCTCCATCTCCAAAGCACCAGCATGATCTCCATCGTCACCGGCATGACACCATGATCTCCATCATCTTGATCTCTATCAACGTGTCGCCATGAGGTTGTCGCGCCGACTGTTACTCCCACGACTATTGCTAACGTTTAGCGATAAAGTAAAGCATTACATAGCGCTTAATGATTGACACGCAGGTCATACAATAATTAAAGACAACTCTATGGCTCCTGCCAGTTGCCGTACTCATCGACATGCAAGTCGTGATATTCTATACAACACATGATCATCTCATACATCACATATATCTCATCATGTAATTGGCCATATCACATCACAACATACCCTGCAAAAACAAGTTAGACGTCCTCTAATTGTTGTTGCAAATTTTACGTGGCTGCTACGGGTTTGCAAGAACTGTTCTTACCTACGCAAAACCACAACGTGGTGTAGTGATTGCTTTTTGATCTTCTAAAAGAACCCTCTTCATAGAAATCGATTCAACTAAAGTGAGAGAGACAGACACCCGCTAGCCATCTTTATGCAACGAAGTTACATGTTAGTTGAAGGAACCTGTCTCGCGTAAGCGTATGCGTAATGTCGGTCCGGGCCGCTTCATCTCACAGTACCGCCGAATCAAATATCAACTAGTAACATCAAGCAATATGTATACACCCACGCCCACAACTCGTTTGTGTTCTACTCGAGATCTCATCTACGCATAGACCTAGCTCTTGATGCCACTGTTGGGGAACGTTGCATGGGAAACAAAAATTTTCCTACGCACACACAAGATCTATCCATGGTGATGAGCATCTACGAGAGGGAGAGTGGATCCACATACCCTTGTAGATCGCTAAGCGGAAGCGTTAAGAAACGCGGTTGATGTAGTCGAACGTCTCCGCGATCCAAATCGCAAGTCGTCCCTCGAACCAAGCACGATCCAGCGCCGAACGGACGGCACCTCCGCGTTCAACACACGTACGACTTGATGACGATCTCCGCCTTCTTGATCCAGCAAGAGGGAGCGGAGAAGAAGAAGAGTTCCAGCAGCACGACGGCATGGTGGTGTTGATGAAGAACTATTTCAGCAGGGCTTCGCCTAAGCACTACTGAAATTATGACGTAGGAGGAACTAGAGGTTGCCGGCACACGGCTTGGGGCAATCTAATGTCTCTCGTGTGCTAGCCCTACCCCTCTATTTATATGTTGAGCCTTGGGGTCTAAACTTGGAGTAAAAGCCTCCTCCAGGTCGGTTTGGCCCGCAGGGAAAGAGTCCAACTCGGATCCCTGCAGTACCGCGCACAAGCGGTAGTACCGCTTACGATAAGCGGTAGTACCGCTTGACCAGCTTAAGCGGTAGTACCGCTGACGATAAGCGGTAGTACCGCTTGACCAGTTTAAGCGGTAGTACCGCTGACGATAAGCGGTAGTACCGCTTGACCAGTTTAAGCGGTAGTACCGCTGATACAGTAGCGGTAGTACCGCTTAACCAGCTTAAGCGGTAGTACCGCTGCTACAGTAGCGGTAGTACTGCCTTACCATCTTAAGGCAGTAGCAAAACTTCCTTTTGCACTTTCCAATACCTCGTGGGCTTTATCCCTTTGGCCCATATAAAGTGTTGCTGCACCCGAACACTTCGGTAAACATCCGGAACCCCTTTCCGGTGAATTCCGGAACCCTTCCGGTAACCAAAAACACTATTATCACATATATCAATTTTTTACCTCCGGACTATTCCGGAGATCCTCGTCATGTCCGGGATCTTATCCGGGACTCCGAACAACTTTCGGTCACCAACAAAATAACTCAACTATACTAATCGTCACCAAACGTTAAGTGTGTAGACCCTGCGGGTTCGAGAACTATGTAGACATGACCGAGACACCTCTACGGTCAATAACCAATAGCGGGACCTGGATACCCATATTGGCTCCTACATATTCTACGAAGATCTTTATCGTTTGAACCTCTATGTCAAGGATTCAGTTAATCCCGTATGCTGTTCCTTTTGTTCTTCGGTATGTTACTTGCCCGAGATTCGATCGTCGGTATCTCTATACCTAGTTCAATCTCGTTACCAGCAAGTCTCTTTACTCGTTCTGTAATACAAGATCTCGTGGCTAACACTTTAGTCACATTGCTTGCAAGGCTCATTGTGATGTTGTATTACCGAGTGGGCCCTGAGATACCTCTCCGTTACACGGAGTAACAAATCCCAGTCTTGATCCATGCCAACCCAACAGACACCCTCGGAGATACCTGTAGAGCACCTTTATAGTCACCCAGTTACGTTGCGACGTTTGATACACACAAGGTATTCCTCTGGTGTTAGTGAGTTGCATGATCTCATGGTCATAGGAACAGATACTTGACATGCAGAAAACAATAGCAATAAACTGATACGATCATATGCTACGTTCGTAGTTTGGGTCTTGTCCATCACATCATTCTCCTAATGATGTGATCCCGTTATCAAATGACATCTCATGTCAATGGCTAGGAAACCTTAACCATCTTTGATCAACGAGCTAGTCAACTAGAGGCTTACTAGGGACACAGTGTTGTCTATGTACCCACACATGTATTTGAGTTTCCAATCAATACAATTATAGCATGGATAATAAACGATTATCATGAACAAGGAAATATAATAATAACTAATTTATTATTGCCTCTAGGGCATATTTCCAACACCCCCCCCCCCGGGGCACGGCCAGGTGTCATGTGGGGCCCTCCAGAACCTTCTTCCTTGGCTTCCAAGTTCACGTTGATCCTTATCTCCAGAAAAAATATCTCCAAAAAGTTTCGGGACGATTTGATCTTATCTGATATAGATTTTCTGTAAAACAAAAACAGGGCAGAAAACAGGAACTGGCACGTGGCACTAAGTTAATAGGTTGGTCCCCAAAAATGATATAAAAATGTATGAAATGATAATAAAAACATCCAAGAATAATAATATCATAGCATGGAACAAGCAAAAATAATAGATACGTTGGAGACGTATCACATCCCTTCTGGAGGCGTCTCAGTCGGCCATGACGCCTTGACCATGCTCTTCATAGCTTTCCGAGCTCGCTCATGCACAATGGACAGATCCTTTAAAAGGTTCCCTCCAAATGAATTGACCTCTTCTTTGGGTCGCCCGGTCAGGAGACCTAACACAAGGTGTGGCATGTCCTTTACATTCATGTATTATGAATATCTACGTAATCATAAGTTGAAATATCACTTACCGAACATGCCGCCTTTCAATCCCTGGTTCTCCTCAAGGGCTTGCTTCATGCTGTGACTCGGCGTACCTTTGAGATTCTTTGGCTGCGTCCTGGTCCTTTTGTAGTTGACCTATGGATTCAGCTGCTATAAGGGAAGCCTATGTTAACAAGGTACCCTGAATAATTCATGCGTTTTAAAGCTTTCCCTCACCATGGGCTTCGCTGGTGAACTTCTTGACCTCCTCCAGTTAAGCTTTTGCAGCAGCCAACTGTATTCGGTTTAGCTCAAGGTCCTCAGACAATTTCTTATTCGGCTTTTGCAGCAGCCAACTATATTCGGTTTAGCTCGAGGTCCTCAGACAATTTCTTATTCTGTTCCCTCGAGGCCTAAAAATGTCACAAATACATATACTCTCAGATCCTTAACTCGGCCGTCCCGCCCGAATCAAGGTTCGGGGGCTACTGGGTTAGGATTTATGTTCGGTTTTCAAAACCAATCTCGTACCTGCATGTTGGTGGACAGGAGGTTGGCAATCCCCTCTAGACCTGTTCGGGCTGCTCTGAGGTATGCGTCTACCAAATTAAACGCATTGAATTCCTGGTCAGAAAATGCAACATGACGCAAAGACTCCTTCCGCCGTCGGTGATTCATCACACTTTCAACTTTGGAATTGGTAACCGAGACATCCCCAGGATCCTCTAGAGGCTGGTCTGCGGCAAAATCTTCCGCATTGACCCTGGCCCGCGCTGAAGATCTTCGTTCGGGATTACGCCCTGACACCTCCTGAACGTCTTCGGACGGTGGTGGCGGCACACTTCTTCTGCAGGTCTCAGTAACGAGTGCCTGCAGTGGCAACATTAATGATGACTCGATTATAATCTCAAATATATTACCTCTTGGCCGGAGGTGCGGTCAAAGCAGCTCCCGCGGCTACCTTGCGCTTGGAAGCTCCGTTGTTGGTTGATGCTGACATAGTCGGTACCGCTCCCGTTGGTGTTCGGCGCGTGGTACGGCGACCCTTGGGAGTAGAAGTCAGCATACTCGGAGTGGCGCCGAGTAAACACCCTTTTCGGAAAGAAGCCTTCTTGCTACTTACAGCGGAAGAAGGGAGGGGCCCTAGATGATCGGCTATAAGGGCCACCTTGGAACCGTCAAGGCTTTCCTGGAAAAAGACCCCGTCCTCAAAATTGATAGACGTCTCTGGGTCATCATGAAATCCTGGGTCGTCGTCACGGGAATGATTCTCTGGCTGTGGAGAAGGGCAGCTGATGGTCTCGACCTGGCGCCTCCAATTCTGTTCAAAAAATAGAGGATTCGATAAATAATACGGACGTGACGTCCGGATTATGAAAATGAAGGTACTTACCCATTCAATGGGATTATAGCTCGAATAGCCGTTCCTGCTCCTTAGACGGGCAAACGCTTCTTCTTCTCCCTTGAAGATATTGGCTAGTATGGCCGCCATTGCTGCCTGGTTATCAGGCCCCTGCCGTTTGTAACGGGATGCGTCGTTGGTCCCATTATAACACCACAGGGGATGTATCCTTTGTTGCAGGAGTTGCACGCATCGAGCAATGGCAGCGGCTATGACGTCAATAATGGTTAATTTGCTATTGGCCAACAGCCTCACCTTGGCGGCCAGGCACCGCACCTCGGCACTTTCTTCTTGAGATGAACTTTTTGGCCGCCAGTTGAACCGCTTCTTTAAAGGAGCATCCGAGTATTTTGGCAGACCCCTCCGAACTGGTTCAAATAGGGGAATGATGACCCACAAGTATAGGGGATCAATCGTAGTCCTTTCGATAAGTAAGAGTGTTGAACCCAACGAGGAGCAGAAGGAAATGACAAGCGGTTTTCGGTAAGGTAATTTCTGCAAGCGCTGAAATAAGCAGTAACGGGTAGTTTGATAGCAAGATAATTTGTAACGAGTAACAAGTAACAAGTGTAAATAAAGTGCAGCAAGATAGCCCAATCCTTTTTGCAAAGGACAGGCTGGAACAAGTTCTTATAACGAGGCAAACGTTCTTGAGGACACACGGGAATTTCATCTAGTCACTTTCACCATGCTTGTTTGATTCGCGTTCGCTACTTTGATGATTTGATATGTGGGTGGACCGGTGCTTGGGTACTGTTCTTACTTGAACAAGCCTCCCACTTATGATTACCCCCTCTCGCAAGCATCCGCAACTATGAAAGAAGAATTAAGACAAAGTCTAACCATAGCATTAAACGTGTGGATCCAAATCAGCCCCTTACGGAATAGCGCATAAACTGGGGTTTAAGCTTCTGTCACTCTAGCAACCCATCATCTACTTACTACTCCACAATGCATTCCCTTAGGCCCATAAATGGTGAAGTGTCATGTAGTCGACGTTCACATGACACCACTAAGAGAATCACAACATGCATATCATCAAAATATCGAACGAATACCAAATTCACATGATTACTTATGACAAGACTTCTCCCATGTCCTCAAGAACAAAAGTAACTACTCACACATCATCATCATGTTCAAGATCAGAGGGGTATTGAATAACAAAATGGATCTAAACATTTAGTATTTCACCAAGCAAACCAACTAGCATCAACTATGATAAGTAATCAACACTACTAGCAACCCACAGGTACCAATCTGAGGTTTTGATACAAAGATTGAATACAAGAGATGAACTACGGTTTGAGATGAGATGGTGCTATTGAGGATGATGATGAAGATTGGTCCTCCCACGATGAGAGGGTTGTTGGTGATGACGAGGGCTTCGATTTCCCCCTCCCGGAGGAAAGTGTCCCGGGGAATCTCTCCACCGGAGAGCAAAAGTGCTCCTGCTCTGGTTCCGCCTCGTGGCGGCGGTGCCTCGTCCCGAAAGTCTCCTCTTGATTTTTTTTCTATGGTAAAATGGGTTATATACTAGAAGATGGGAGGCGGAAGTGGGCCAGGGGCTCCACATGGCACCAGGGCGCGCCCCAGGGGGGCGCCCAGGTGCCATGTGGGCACCTGGTGGCTCCTCTCTGATATCTTTTCTGCCCAGTATTTTTTATATATTCCAAAATAAATCTCCGTAAAATTTCAGCTCATTTGGAGATGTGCAGAATAGGTATCTCTGCAGTAGCTTTTTCAAGCCCTGAATTCCAGCTGCCGGCATTCCCCCTCTTTGTGTAAACCTTGCATATTAAGAGAGAAAAGGCATTAGAATTACTCCATAAAGTGTTATATTGGCCAAAAACTTTATAAATAACAGTAGGAAAACATGATGCAAAATGGACGTACCAACTCCCCCTAGCTTAGACCTCGCTTGTCCTCAAGCGAAAAAACCGAAATCGAAAAACAAGACCACATGCTTAGAGAGAGAGGTGTTGTAACGCCCGGATAATTAAGCTATAGTAACCCCCTACTAAAGATGCCATGTTACCACAATTACTGGTGTTAATCTCGGGATGATTCAAATCCCGTTCGAATTCAAATTTAAATTAAAGTCAAAATTTAAATTTCTCAAACATGAAAACTAAAATGTTCTAGATGTGACTAATAATCCATAACTAATTATGGTGGTGACCCAACATTTTTGTAAAGTGTTTTAATGCCCTAAAACAATTAATACAGGGGCTCAAACATTATTTCAAATGTTTTTTAATTAATATAAATACGCGAACTAATTAATTGGAGTGTCAAACTTTTTATGGCAGTGGGTTATTTAATAACTCTAATTTAGGTGCTAGTTTGGTATTTTATAAAACTAAAATAAAATGAAATTAAATTAGAAAACAGTAAAGAAAATAAACAAAATAAAAGAAAAGAACAACCGCCCCGATTCCCCACTTCCCGGCCCAACTGGGCCACGGCCCAGCCAGGCCGGCCCACCCCCCTCGCCTACACCTAACCCCCTCACCCCGAAACCCTAGCCCACCACCCGCACAACCCTCCCATGCCCCCGATCTCTCTCTCCCCTTCCCCGCGTGGATCTGGTTCAGGGGCAACCGCGCCCCCGACGCGCCCCGACACCGTGCGCCGTCGCCGGCGCCGACCCCGTCGCCAGATCGCCAAGCGTCGCCCCTCCCCGACCTCCTCTCCGCCGGACTGCCACGAGCCTCGCCGCCCCCCTTTCCACGACGGCAGTGAGCGCCTCCCCTTTTCCCTCTCTCCCTACTGCCCTCGGTCACCGGCGCCCGCGCCCCGGCCGCGGTCACCGCACTCGCCAGCCGCGCCCCGCGTGCCCCTGCACGCGCCCCGGCGCACGAGAACGCGTCCCTGGCCTCGCCCGCGGTCGCGTCTCGCCCCCTAGCCGCGCTCGCCCGCTGCTGGTGCCGCCCGTGCGGTTGTTGCACGCCGCGCCCGCCTCCCCGCTGTTCGTTGCCGCGTCGCCCACTGCCATGGCCTCCCCCCCCCCCCCGCGCCGCCCGGGCTCCGTCCAGCCCGAGCCCGGCTCGCTTGCGGATGGCCCCGGCCGCCCCGCCTTCGCCTACGCCGCCACCCGCCCGCTGCCGCCGGCGCACCTCTGGGTGTCGCGGTGCACGCGAACAGGCGCCCGCGCCCGGCACCCGCTGCACCCGCTAAACCCATCTGGGCCTATGACATGTGGGCCCAGCCCCAGAACAAAAAAAAGGAGAAATGAAAAACGAAATTTTAAAAAAATAATTAAAAATAATAATAATAAAATAAATAAATAAATTAATTAACTTAGTTAATTCTGTTTAATTGACCCTAACTACTGATACTTCTCCAACGTATCTATTATTTTTGCTTGTTCCATGCTATGATATTAATATTCTTGGATGTTTTTATTGTCATTTCATAAATTTTTATATCATTTTTGGGGACTAACCTATTAACTTAGTGCCACGTGTCAGTTCCTATTTTCTGCCCTGTTTTTGTTTTACAGAAAATCAATATTAGATAAGATCAAATCGTCCCAAAACTTTTTGGAGATTTTTTTCTGGAGATAAGGATCAACTGGAACTTGGAAGCCAAGGAAGAAGAATTTGGAGGTCCCCACATGGCACCTGGGTGCGCCCCAGGGGGGGAGGGTGCCCCAGTGCGATGTGGGCCCCTCCCGGCTCCTTTTGCCCTACTTCCACCTCTATAAATTAAGAAGAATTCCAAAAACCCTAGGGGAGCCCATGAAATACTTTTTCCGCCGCCGCAAGCCTCTGTTCTTGCGAGATCCCATCTGGAGGCTTTCTCCGGTACTCCGCCGGAGGGGGAACTCATCACGGAGGGCCTCTACATCAACCTTCCCGCCTCTCCGATGATGCATGAGTAGTTCACCATAGACCTACGGGTCCGTAGGTAGTAGCTAGATGGCTCTCTCTCTTTGTGTTTCTCAATACAATGGTCTCCATGATCTTCATGGAGATCCATTCGATGTAATGACTTTGTGCGGTGTGTTTGTTGGGATCCGATGAATTGTGAGTTTATGATCAGATCTATCCTTGTTTTATTTGAGTTCTTCTCTGATCACTTTTATGCATGATTTAGTATAGCCTTGTATTTCTTCTCCGAAGTTTTGGTTTGGTTTGGCCAACTAGATTGGATCTTCTTGCAATGGGAAGAGGTGCTCGGTAATGGGTTCGATCTTGCGGTGCTCAGTCCTAGTGACAGAAGGGGAGTTGACACGCAAGTATTGTTGCCATTAAGGATAACAAGTTGGGATGAATTCTTATTTGCGTTTATCTTGACTACATCATGTCATCGTTCTTAATGCATTACTTTGTTCTCTTGAACTTAATACACTAGATGCATGCTGGATAGCGGTCGATGTGTGAAGTAATAGTAGTAGATGCAGGCAGGAGTTGGTCTACTTGATTTGGATGTGATGCCTATATCATGATCATTGCCTTGGATAGCGTCATAATTATTTGCTTTTCTATCAATTGCCCAACAGTAATTTGTTTACCCACCGTATGCCATTTTCTTGAGAGATGCCTCTAGTGAACTCTAGGGCCCTCGGGTCTACTTTTATCATAAGATCTATCTTGTTTACTTATACAAAAATACCAAAAATACTTGCTGCATATTTTTATCTTTTGTTTACTTATCAATCTATCATATACCATTTAATCTCATTACTTGACCGCCGAGAGATTGACAACCTCTCGTTTGCGTTTTGTGTGTAGGTGTTGTTTACGTGGTGTTGCTTGTTTCTCCTACTGGATTGATAACCTTGGTTTCTTAACTGAGGGAAATACTTACTCTACTGTGTTGCATCATCCTCTCCTCTTCGGGGATAAAAATCCAACGCAGTCTACAAGTAGCAGGAAGAATTTCTGGCGCCGTTGCCGGGGAGACATCATCAACATTACCAAGTACCTACACTCTCAACTCTTACCTTTGCATTTACTTTATTTGCCATTTGCCTCTCGTTTTCATCTCCCCCACTTCTAAAAAAAAATTACAAAAATATTTGCCTTTTCTTTTGCCACTTTTATTTGCCTCTTTTCCTTCGTCGTTTTCTCGTTCGCTTTTATTCTCTTGCTCCCTTTTTGCGTAGACATCATGTCTCAAGAAAACACCAAGTTGTGTGATTTTTCCAATACCAATAATGACGATTTTATTAGCACTCCTATTGCTCCTCCCGCCACTAGTGCAGAGTCTTTTGACATAAATGCCGCCTTATTGAATCTTGTTATGAAAGATCAATTTTCTGGAAGTCCTAATGAGGACGCGGCATCACATCTCAACGCTTTTGTTGAGTTGTGTGACATGCAAAAGAAAAAAGATGTGGACAATGATATTGTCAAGTTGAAATTATTTCCGTTTTCTTTGCGAGATCGTGCAAAAATTTGGTTTTCTTCTTTGCCTCGCAATAGCATTGATTCTTGGGACAAATGCAAAGATGCTTTTATTACTAAATATTTTCCTCCAGCCAAAATCATCTTTCTTCGTAACCAGATTATGAACTTTAAGCAACTTGATCATGAACATGTTGCGCAATCATGGGAGAGAATGAAATTGATGCTGAGAAATTTCCCCACTCATGGTTTGAACTTGTGGATGATTATCCAAAAAAATATGCTAGCTTGAATTTTGTTTCTCGAAATCTTTTGGATTCCACCGCGGGTGGAACTTTTATGGAGATTACTTTGGGTGATGCTACTAAATTTCTTGATAATATTATGGCTAATTACTCCTAATGGCATACCGAAAGGGCACCTACCACCAAAAAGGTGAATGCCGTTGAGGAGATTAGCACTTTGAGTGATAAAGTTGATGCCCTTGTTAAGTTGGTTGCTAGTAAGAATGCTTCTATTGATCCCAATGATTTGCCTTTGTCTACTTTGATTGAACAAAATAGTGATCCTATAGATGTGAATTTTGTTTCTCGTAGCAATTTCAATAATAATGCTTATAGAGGGAACTTCAATTCTAGGCCTTATCCTGGAAATTTCTCTAATGTTTTTGGCAATCCTTATGGTAATTGTTCCCATAATAACCAAAGGATGTCCTCTGATTTTGAAAATAGTATGAAGGAATTTATCCATGCTCAAAAAGCGTTGAACACTTCGATAGAAGAAAAGTTGAACAAGATTGATGATTTGTCTAAAAGTGTTGATAAACTTTCTCTTGATGTGGAAAATCTCAAGGCAAAACCTTTGCCTTCTAGAGTTGATATTAATGAATCTATTAAGGCTATGTATGTTTCTATTTATGAAAGTAAGAAGAGAACCGCTATGTTGAATGCTAAGCGGGAATTGCTTGAAAAAGCCTCTCTTACTAATTTTCGTAGCAATAAGGATGAGCATGTTAAGATGATTGGTGTGTATTCTATTGATTCTTTGTTTAGTAATGTTAATCTTGTTGAAAAGGAGACTGAAGAAGAGTCAACTTTAGATAGAGGGCGTCTCCATGATTCGGAGGGTGAAAATCTTGATGCTAAAATTGTTGAAAGTGGGTTTGAAGAGGTCAAAACTTTAGCTAGTAATGCACCCACTATCTTGGATTGCCATGACTTTAATTATGATAGTTGTTCTTTGGTTGAGTGTATTTATTTATTGCAATCTTTGTTGAACTCACCAAATGCTTATGAACAAAATAAGGCTTTTACTAAACATATTGTGGAAGCCTTAATGAAAGCTTTGGAAGAAAAACTTGAGTTAGAAATTTCTATTCCTAGAAAGTTGTATGACGAGTAGGAACCTACTATCAAGGTTAAGATTAAAAAAATTGAGTGCAATGCTTTGTGTGATTTGGGTGCAAGTATTTCCACAATTCCAAAGTCTCTTTGTGATGTTCTCGGTTTTACCAATTTGGATGAGTGTTCCCTTAATTTGCATTTGGCGGATTCTACTATCAAAAAGCCATTGGGGAGGATCAATGATGTTCTTATTGTTGCAAATAGGAACTATGTACCCGTGGACTTTATTGTTCTTGATATTGATTGCAATCCGTCTTGCCCTTTGATTCTTGGAAGACCGTTTTTACGCACTATTGGTGCGGTGATTGATATGAAAGAGGGAAATATAAAGTTTCAGTTTCCTTTAAACAAAGGCATGGAACACTTCCCGAGAACCAAAATTAAACCGCCCTATGAATCCATTATGAGGGCCACCTATGGAGTAAAATCCAAGGATGACAATACTTGATGTATTGCTTTATGCCTAGCTAGGGGCGTAAAACGATAGCGCTTGTTGGGAGGCAACCCGACGAATAAAATAATTTTTTATTTTTCACTTTTTGGTTCTGTTATTTTGATTATCCTTTATTTTCCTCTGTTTTGAGTTGGTTTTTATATTTTAATTAGTGTTTGTGCCAAGTAAGACCTTTGGGATGATGTGGATGCTTGTGAACGCAATTCTGTGAAAAACAGAAACTTTGACGCCCAGTCCAGAATTTTTAAAAATTTGTCAGAGCGTCGAATGAGTCTGAATTTTTTACACGTGATTGATATACAAATTTTACACGTTTTCCTAATTTTTCAGAATTTTTGGAGTTACATAAGTATGGCTTTTTGATAGATTTCTACAGACTGTTCTGTTTTTGATGCATTGTTTGCTTGTTTTGATGAAACTATGGATTGTATCGGGGGGTGCAAGCCATGGGAAAGTGAGAACACAGTACCTATAATGCAAAATAAAATTTTAATGGGTTTTGAACAGTACTTACAGTGGTAATTTGTTTTTTTATACTAACGAATCTCACGAAGGTTTTGTTGAGTTTTGTGTGATTGAAGTTTTCAAGTTTTGTGTGTGACGACTATGGATGAAGGAATGAAGAGATGCAAAAGCCTAAGCTTGGGGATGCCCAAGGCACCCCAAGGTTATATCCAAGGAGACTCAAGCGTCTAAGCTTGGGGATGCCCCGGAAGGCATCCCCTCTTTCTTCTAACGACTATCGGTAACACACTTGAGGCTATATTTTTATTCGTCACATGATATGTGTTTTGCTTGGAGCGTCTTGTATGATATGAGTCTTTGATTTTTAGTTTATCACAATCATCACCTCTGAACACATTTTCTTGAGATATCTTAACGTCATCATAATTTGATAGAATCGCTCTTTGTGCTTCACTTAAATTTGTTGAGCTAGGTGGTTGCTCTAGTGCTTCACTTATATATTTTTGAGCACGGTGGTGCGTTTGTTTTGAAGAAACTTGCTCTCATGCTTCACTTATATCTTTTTGAGAGTTTGAAAATGGTTATGGTAAATTGCACAAGCTATGAGCTTGGTCCCCATGTGATGAATATTCAAGTAGAATAATGAAAACTAGCATAAATTTTTATGGGGCATGAAAAACTTGATTCTTTGCAATAGTTTTGAGATATGTAGATGATGATATGTGAGTTATGTTTATGAGTAATTATGCTCTAGTGTGAATGATGATGTTAAGGTTTATGATTCCCTATGCAAGCACGTAAAGTCAATAGTTATGCAATGAAGTTACATCCTACTTGTGGTGCATTATTCGGTGTTGGTTATGTTTTATGTATGCATGTGCATCATTATGGTTTCTTAGTTGGTCGCTTCTCAACCTTTATGCTAGCCTCCATTTGTACTAAGTGGGAATAATACTTGTGCATCCTTTACCTTAACTTGTTTTGCCAATTGTGTCCACCATATCTACCTATATATGGTATTTCAATGCCGTCCTAAGTAAATTTGCATGTGCCATCTCTAAAAAAATTCAAAAAGAATTTCTATTTTGTGTGCCCGTATCGCTCATGAAGCGGTGAGGGGTGGCCAATGATTTTCATGTTGGATATGTCATTCTCATGATGAGTGTTTATTCACTTGTTATTGCACGATAGTGTGGCGGTAAAAGGGATGCCCAGTCCCAAAATAAATTGAATTTCCTTGGAATGTGTTGGTATGGAGGGCACCCGTGAATACGGCTAGCCATGGATTGTGATAAGGAAAGGTGGTAAACAAACTCCTTCAGATGTGAATGGAAAAAAGGGACATAAGTCTCAAAACCATGGAACGATGATGGGGAGCAAAAAATTTATTTTTTGTTTGGGAACCGCATATGATGTATCCAGTGTGAAAAGTGTTGGGAACTCTAAGTCGTTCTCGTTGACGAGAAAAGCATGCCTCCCAAAATAAAATTTTCATCTCTTTTTAAAACTTGAGCTCTGGCACCTCTGTAAATCAATGCTTCCCTCTGCGAAGGGCCTTTCTATTTATTTTATGTTGAGTCTCATCCTTCTCATTAAAAGCACCAACTAGGGGGTCATGTGATCATGTGTGTGCATGGAGTATGATTGATATTCGAGTGTGTTTCATGAATGGATCAATGATTGAGCATAATGGGCTAGGGATAATTTTCTTTAGCATTGTTATTTTGAAAGGCATGGTTGCTTGTTAGCATCACTTGAGTATTTATGTCTTCATGTCAAACTATAGACTATTGCTTTGAATCATACAAGTCCTCATGTCTATGCTATGAAAATAATTTGAAGTATGTTGGGTAGCATTCCACAATCAAAAATATGTTTTATCACTTTCCTACTCGAGGACGAGCAGGAGTTAAGCTTGGGGATGCTTGATACGTCTCCGACGTATCTATTATTTTTGCTTGTTCCATGCTATGATATTATTATTCTTGGATGTTTTTATTATCATTTCATACATTTTTATATCATTTTTGGGGACTAACATATCCTATATACTTAAGAAGTTCACCCCCACTACTTGATTTATCTCAACATGCAGCATAGACACCTCAGCATCCAATCATATTCAGCCACGTCACACCTCATGCTGTCCCACTCTAAGCCCACCTCCTATAATATTAGAAAAAATGAAATCTATAGAATTCTCGAAACGTACACGCCAATACAGTTTCCTCTTCGGCTTCTGGGTTAACTAAAACCCGAGACGACCCCTGACCCATCGTTTCCTCTTCGGCCTCTGTAAAAAACGAGGCGTTTCAGGAGCCTCCCAATGCATCTTTTTTACTCCCCCACACCAAGCGCCGACGCCATCGCCTGCCTCATGCCTCCCCGTTGTTATTGCATCACAAGGGCCCTCACGATATCCCGATCCATGTCCATCCCCTCTCCTCTATCCAGCCCCTTCGTCCCACTTCCTTGATCCATCCCCTCTGCTCCCGATCTAGCTAGCTCTGCACGAGAAGAAGGGGAAGGATTGCGCGAGGTGGAAAACTACGGCCCCCTCCTACCCCCACCATGGTGAGGCCTCTTTTCCCAATCCGTAGGCGCACGATGGGACGAGGGACTGCTCGCTTTTGTCTCATCTCCACCAAGGTTGAGGCTAATCCGCTCATGCACGCCGTTGGAGAACCCCATGCGAATAGCTCTGCAGGCCGACGGCGAGGACGAGGGGATGCTCGTCGTTGCCTCATCTCCACCGTGACTGAGGCCGATCTGCCCCTGCATGCCCGGGAATCCCACGCCAAGGCCGATCTGCTCCGACAAACGCGGTTGCCGTGAAATGGTCACAGCCATGAGCACCGTATCCACGACTCTCTTTTCTTCCTCTTCCTTTCTTTTTTTGGATTTAGCTAGTGGATGCATATACTATTTGTGTATTCATCTTCCATTGTTTCAACTATTGATTGCTACTGTTATCCATCCGGGGATAGTATAGTTACAGTAAGTGCTGCTCCGACTGTCACACATACAGCCTGATAAGTGTATTCATCGCTAAACTGCACCATCATGTTTTTATTTCACAACAGTCAATCAAAGCCATTTTGATGTTGGTATTTTACTTGGTACAAATAATTTGTTGTCCATTATGTTCATCGAAACCAGGAGCTAGCTACCGGTGTCTCAGTGATTAAAGGTGAATTTATCAGCATAGTGCGGTCAGCCGTAGCAGCAGATGGCCGAACCGCGGGCTTTGTCAGTTTAAGTACTGGTGTGTTGAGGTGTTCCTTGACATCTACAGCGTGTTCTGCTGAAAATGTCTCATGAAATTACTTTGCATTGGTGCAGAAGTTTACTTTGATGGTATGCATTCATAATCTCCTTTATCGTTCAGCACATCTTCTAATATTAAATTAATAATTAATGTTGATGCAAGATAATCTATCTTCTCTGAATAATATAAGTATCTTAACATTTACAATCACTTTTGTCTTGATCTGTAGACGCCTTTCGGTGATTTTCATGTGGTAATATTCGGTGTTACTTCAAAACGTATGCATACTGCTACTAACTCTCATCATTATGGTGTTGTCTACTATGAAGTTGCCTTTATGTGATTTTCATATGTTAATATCCGCAGTTACTTCAACATGTATACATGCCGCTCCTAATTCTCCTCTTTATAATATTTTCTACTGTGAGGAAAATGAAGGAATGTGGACACATTTTTTCCTACGATGCCTATACACACTGTATATGATGATCTTTTATATCCCTGTCTCTCTAATGACTGAGAGGAATGTTTAGAAGACAAGCCGAGGAATGGATCAAAGTGAATGCACGTCGGAGTTTTGATGGAGATTGACACAGTTCAAACCTGGGGCTATAGCTTCATTTCACAACGTCAATCAAAGCCATTTTGATGTTGGTACTTTACTTGGTACAAATAATTTGTTGTCCATTATCTTCATCGAAACGAGGAGCTAGCTACTGGTGTCTCAGTGATTAAAGGTGAATTTATCATTATGCCCCAGTTCTAATTCTACAAATATTTCACATGTACTGGGTTACTAACGTAGAGCTGTTTTGAGTGTTCTTGACTTATCTGATGCTAGGGACGTACTGTGTGCAACTAAGGATCGACTTGCCTGTGAAGAACACAAAAGGATTTGATGCATTGTGTACTACTTGGGTGCATCGTTAGCACCGAGGAGTGTAGCTTACAAGTTTTTATACATAGTTTCTTTTTGTTGTAAACAAATTCTTACTTCAATATGATAATTTGGATCTTGGTGCTTATGATAATTACTCATGCTCTCTTGAAACAAATGCTTTGAGACAAGAGAATTTTTACTCACTTTGGCAAAAAATAGGGGAGTTTTGTCAATCACTCATTGTCACGTATTGCAAGCAACTACGATGACCAATATTTGTGTTTAGTTGTAATTCTTTGTGTAGATCGTAAGCATGCAGATATGAAGATTGATTTACGACAACAGTTACAATGATATGCACTATTATTCATGTAAGTCACATGAGATTACTTATTGTATTTAGTAAAAAAAATGATTGCATAATTCATGTTTTCCAATATTTATATTTATAACAAGTATTGTGTCCATTGGATTTTTTAATCTTAAATTAAATACAGTATGGAAATAAATTGTTCAATTATCTACCATCATGTTTATAGACTAAGAATTCCCGCAGCAATGCGCGGGGTATCATCTAGTTAACTTAGTGCCACGTGCCAGTTCCTGTTTTCTGCCCTGTTTTTGTTTTACAGAAAATCAATATCAGATAAGATCAAATCGTCCTGAAACTTTTTGGAGATTTTTTTCTGGAGATAAGGATCAACTGGAACTTGGAAGCCAAGGAAGAAACGTTTGGAGGGCCCCACATGGCACCTGGGCGCGCCCTGGGGGGGGGCAGTGCCATGTGGGCCCCTCTCGGCTCCTTTTGCCCTACTTCCACCTCTATAAATTCAGAAGAATTCCAAAAACCCTAGGGGAGCCCACGAAATACTTTTTCCGCCGCCGCAAGCCTCTGTTCTCGCGAGATCCCATCTGGAGGCCTTCTCCGGTACTCCGCCGGAGGGGGAACTCATCACGGAGAGGCTCTACATCAACCTTGCCGCCTCTCCGATGATGCGTGAGTAGTTCACCATAGACCTACGGGTCCGTAGGTAGTAGCTAGATGGCTCTCTCTCTCTCTCTCTTTGTGTTTCTCAATACAACGGTCTCCATGATCTTCATGGAGATCCATTCGATGTAATGACTTTGTGCGGTGTGTTTGTTGGGATCCGATGAATTGTGAGTTTATGATCAGATCTATCCTTGTTTTATTTGAGTTCTTCTATGATCTATTTTATGCATGATTTAGTATAGCCTTGTATTTCTTCTCCGAAGTTTTGGTTTGTTTTGGCCAACTAGATTGGATCTTCTTGCAATGGGAAGAGGTGCTCGGTAATGGGTTCGATCTTGCGGTGCTCAGTCCTAGTGACAGAAGGGGAGTTGACACGCAAGTATTGTTGCCATTAAGGATAACAAGTTGGGATGAATTCTTATTTGCGTTTATCTTGACTACATCATGTCATCGTTCTTAATGCATTACTTTGTTCTCTTGAACTTAATACACTAGATGCATGCTGGATAGCGGTCGATGTGTGAAGTAATAGTAGTAGATGCAGGCAGGAGTTGGTCTACTTGATTTGGATGTGATGCCTATATCATGATCATTGCCTTGGATAGCGTCATAATTATTTGCTTTTCTATCAATTGCCCAACAGTAATTTGTTTACCCACCGTATGCCATTTTCTTGAGAGATGCCTCTAGTGAACTCAACGGCCCCCGGGTCTACTTTTATCATAAGATCTATCTTGTTTACTTATACAAAAATACCAAAAATACTTGCTGCATATTTTTATCTTTTATTTATTTATCAATCTATCAATCTATCATATACCATTTAATCTCGTTACTTGACCGCCGAGAGATTGACAACCTCTCGTTTGCGTTGGGTGCGAGGGTTTGCGTTTTGTGTGTAGGTGCTGTTTACGTGGTGTTGCTTAGTTCTCCTACTGGATTGATAACCTTGGTTTCTTAACTGAGGGAAATACTTACTCTACTGTGCTGCATATCCTCTCCTCTTCGGGGATAAAAATCCAACGCAGTCTACAAGTAGCAACTACCTGATTAGTTAATTAGTTTTGTTTAATTAAAACTGTGTCTATGACAGACGGGACCCACAAGTCAGTTTGACCCAGTCAACAGACTGTTGACTGCTGACATCATGCTAATGTCAGGCTGATGCAGTAAACCTGATTTTTTATTTAAATTAAATCTGTTAATTTCAGAAAATGATTAAAACTTTGAAAAGTAATATAAAATAAATCGTAGCTCGGATGAAAATATTTTGTACATGAAAGTTGCTCAGAAAAATATGACGATTCCGAATATGCACTCTGTTCATCTGTCATGTGCCTCTAGCTTAGCAAACATGGGACCGCCCCCCTCCGTTTCATCTGTCCGAAAATGCCAAACTTCGGGAAAACATTCCCGGATGTTTTCCCCCTTCACCGGTATCGTATAGCACTGCGTTAGAACACCCCTAGCTCTGCCTGTTGTCATGTCATGCACCTATTTGCTTTATATTTACTGTTTCTTCCCCCTCTTCTCTCCGGTAGACCCCGAGACCGCTGTTGATGTCACTATGATCGACTACGTCACCGACGACCCTTCTTCCTTTTCAGCAGTGCTTCCAGGCAAGCAAACCCCCCTTGATCATTCCGATATCGCAAAGTTCCTTCTCCCTCATGCTTGCATTAGATTTTTCTACTGTAATTGATTGCTCCTATTCTGTTGCATAGCCTGCTTTTGTAACCTATTGTTGTACCTAATCTGCTTAGTATAGGTTGGTTATTGATCCACCAGTGACCCGTCACCTTGTCCCAGTTGCCCCTGCTTCATGACCGGTGCTCGATCAACGTGATCGATGTGCAGAGACCGACACATCACCGCACACCCCCTTTAGTTGTACGACTCTGCAGAGCTACTATCGAGTGCCGAGGGTGATACCTCATAACGCACTCCTGATGATAACTCTGTAGTGTAGCTATTCGGTCGTGTTCATCGAGGGTGATTCCTCCTTCACCACTCCTGATACGACTCTGTCGTGCAACCCCTCAAGTGTGAACCTCGAGGGTGATTCCTCCTAAGTTCACCTTGACAATTACATCGAGTGGAATCCATCGAGGGTCAAAACAATCCGGGGACTATATATAGAATTTTTATCTTGCAAAACAAGTAAACCAGGAGAAAACGGAGTCGGGAAGGCTCACCTGGGGCCCACACGGTACCAGGGCGCACCCCAGGGGGGCACCCTGGTGCCATGTGGTCACCAGGTGGGTCCTCTCGGTTTCCCTTTATTTTTGTATTTTTGCAAATATTCCAAAACTGACAGAAAGTATTTTTGCGGAATTTTTTTGAGTCGGTTTACTTACCGTATCACGTACCTATTCCTTGTTTAGTATTCTGGAGTGCTCCGGAAGGACTCCTTGATATACTCCTCCGGTGTAATAGTGTCAATAACATTAGTTTCAACATTAATGGGTGTACCTGAGATGTTGTGCTTAATCCTTTGTCCGTTTACCACCTTCGGGTTGGTACCCGCGGCATTATTGATCTTAATGGCTCCGGAACGATAAACCCCCTCGATGACATAGGGTCCTTCCCATTTGGAGAGGAGTTTACCTGCAAAGAATCTAAGACGAGAATTATACAATAAAATATATTCACCCACTTTGAATTCTCGTTTCTGAATCCTCCTATCATGCCATCTTTTTACTTTTTCTTTGAATAACTCGGCATTATCATAGGCCTGGGTCCTCCATTCATCAAGTGAGCTAATATCAAATAACCTCTTTTCACCTGCAAGCTTGAAATCATAGTTAAGCTCCTTGACTGCCCAAAAAGCTTTGTGTTCCAATTCGAGAGGTAAATGACAAGCCTTACCATAAACCATTTTATAAGGAGACATACCCATAGGATTCTTATAAGCAGTTCTATAAGCCCACAAAGCATCATCTAATTTCTTAGACCAGTTCTTTCTAGATCTATTGACAGTCTTCTGCAAAATCAACTTTATTTCCCTATTGCTCAACTCAACTTGACCACTAGACTGAGGGTGATAGGGAGATGCAATTTTATGATTAACATCATACTTAGCAAGCAACTTACGAAAAGCACCATGAATAAAATGTGAACCACCATCAGTCATCAAGTATCTAGGGACTCCAAACCTTGGGAAGATAACTTCCTTGAGCATTTTGATAGAAGTGTTGTGATCAGCACTACTAGTTGGGATATCTTCTACCAACTTAGTAACATAATCAACAGCAACTAAAATATGAGTATACCCATTGGACTTAGGAAAAGGTCCCATATAATCAAAACCCCAAACATCAAATGGCTCAATAACAAGTGAATAATTCATAGGCATTTCTTGACGTCTACTGATATTACCAATCCTTTGACATTCATCACAAGATAAGACAAACTTACGAGCATCCTTGAAGAGAGTAGGCCAATAAAAACCAGATTGCAATACCTTGTGTGCAGTTCTATCTCCAGCGTGGTGTCCTCCATAGGCTTCGGGGTGACACTTCCGAAGAATTTGTTCCTGTTCATGCTCAGGTATACAACGTCTAACAATACCATCTACTCCTTCTTTATAAAGATGTGGGTCATCCCAAAAATAGTGTCTCAAATCATAAAAGAACTTTTTCTTTTGCTAGTAAGTAAAACTAGGAGGTATAAATTTTGCAACAATATAATTAGCATAGTTTGCATACCAAGGAGTACTACGAGAAACATTTATAGCAGCTAGTTGCTCATCAGGAAAACTATCATCAATAGGTTGTGGGTCATCAAGCACATTTTCCAATCTAGACAAGTTATCAGCTACGGGGTTCTCAACCCCTTTCCTATCAATAATATGAAGATCAAACTCTTGCAACAAGAGAACCCACCTGATAAGTCTAGGCTTACCATCTTTCTTCTCCATAAGATACTTGATAGCAGCATGATCAGTATGAATAGTAACTTTAGAATCAACAATATAAGATCTAAACTTATCACATGCAAACACAACTGCTAGAAACTCTTTTTCAGTAGTAGCATAATTCCTTTGGGCAGTGTCCAAAGTTTTGCAAGCATAGTGAATAACATTCAACTTTTTATCAACTCTCTGTCCTAGAATAGCACCAACAGCATAATCACTAGCATCACACATAATCTCAAAAGGCAAATTCCAATCAGGTGGCTGAACAATAGGTGCAGAAATTAAAGCTGACTTAAGAGTTTCAAAGGCTTCTACACAATCATCATCAAAAACAAAAGGAACATCTTTTTGCAAAAGATTGGTAAGAGGCCTAGAAATTCTAGAAAAATATTTAATGAATCTCCTATAGAAACCAGCATGACCAAGAAAACTTCTTATACCTTTGATATCCTTAGGACATGGCATTTTCTCAATAGCATCAACCTTAGCCTTATCGACTTCAATACCTCTTTCGGAGATTTTATGACCCAAGACGATACCTTCATTAACCATAAAGTGGCACTTCTCCCAGTTCAAGACGAGATTTGTTTGTTCACATCTCTGCAGAACTCGATCAAGGCTGCTCAAGAAATCATCAAAAAAAGTTCCATAAATGGAAAAATCATCCATGAAAACCTCAACAATATTTTCACAAAAGTCAGAGAAGATAGCAGTCATACATCTTTGAAAAGTAGCAGGTGCATTGCATAAACCAAAAGGCATATGTCTATAAGCAAAAGTTCCAAAAGGACAAGTAAAAGTGGTTTTCTCTTGATCAGATTGTGCAACAGGTATTTGAGAAAAACCAGAATATCCATCTAGAAAACAAAAGTGTGTGTGCTTAGACAACCTTTCTAGCATTTGATCAATACAAGGTAAAGGATAATGATCTTTCCTAGTAGCTTTATTCAACTTTCTAAAATCTATCACCATCCTATAACCAGTTACTATCCTCTGAGGAATAAGTTCATTCTTATCATTGGGAACAACAGTAATGCCCCCTTTCTTAGGAACACAATGAACTGGACTTACCCATCTACTATCAGATATGGGATAGATTATACCTGCTTCCAGAAGTTTTAATATTTCAGTTCTTACCACCTCTTTCATCTTTGGATTCAATCGACGTTGGTGGTCAACAATGGGTTTAGCATCTGGCTCCATATTAATCTTGTGCTGACATAGAGTGGGACTAGTGCCCTTAAGATCATCGAGAGTATATCCAATAGCAGCACGATGCTTCCTCAGAATTTTTAGCAATCTCTTTTCTTCATGTTCTGAAAGGTTAGCATTGATAATAACATGATATATTTTCTTTTCATCAAGATAAGCATATTTCAAAGTATCAGGCAATTGCTTCAATTCAAAAACAGGGCCACCCTTAGGTGGAGGAGGACCTCCAAGAGTTTCAACAGACAAATTATGCTTAAGAATAGGATGCTGATCAAAGAAAATCTTATCTATTTCACTCCTTTCATTCATATGCATATCATTCTCATGATCAAGCAAGTATTGTTCTAAAGGATCAGTAGGAGGAACAGCAATAGAAGCAAGTGATGGAAATATGCCCTAGAGGCAATAATAAAGTTGTTATTATTTTATATTTCCTTGTTCATGATAAAGGTTTATTATTCATGCTAGAATTGTATTGACCGGAAACTTAAATACATGTGTGAATACTTAAACAAATACCGTGTCCCTAGTGAGCCTCTACTAGACTAGCTCGTTGATCAAAGATGGTTAAGGTTTCCTAACCATAGACATGAGTTGTCATTTGATAACGGGATCACATCATTAGGAGAATGATGTGATGGACAAGACCCATCCGTTAGCTTAGCATATGATCGTTCTGTTTATTGCTACTGCTTTCTTAATGTCAAATACATGTTCCTTTGACCATGAGATCATGCAACTCCCGGATACCGGTGGAATGCTTTGTGTGCTATCAAACGTCACAACGTAACTGGGTGATCATAAAGATGCTCTACAGGTATCTCCGAAGGTGTCTGTTGAGTTGGCATGGATCGAGACTGGGATTTGTCACTCCGCATGACAGAGAGGTATCTCTGGGCCCTCTCGGTAATACACATCATAATAAGCTTGCAAGCAAAATGACTAAGGAGTTAGTTACGAGATGATGTATTACGGAACGAGTAAAGAGACTTGCCGGTAACGAGATTGAACTAGGTATGGAGATACCGACGATCGAATCTCGGGCAAGTAACATACCAACAGACAAAGGGAATTACGTATGTTGCCATAACGGTTCGACCGATAAAGATCTTCGTGGAATGTGTAGGAACCAATATGGGCATCCAGGTCCCGCTATTGGTTATTGACCGGAGATTCGTCTCGGTCATGTCTACATCATTCTCGAACCCGTAGGGTCCGCACGCTTAACGTTCGTTGATGATATAGTATTATATGAGTTATGTGAATTGGCGACCGAATGTTGTTCGGAGTCCCGGATGAGATCACGGACATGACGAGGAGCTCCGGAATGGTCCGGAGGTAAAGATTGATATACAGGACGATGCTATTCGATCACCGGAAAGGTTTCGGAGCGTATCGGGTAGTCATCGGATCACCGGAAGGGGTTCCGGGATGTCCCGGGAGAGTAATGGGCCTTATGGGCTAATAGAGGGAAGCACACCAGCCCACAGGGGGCTGGTGCGCCCCCCCCCTATGGCAGCCGGCCTTGGGGAGAAAAGGAAAGGGGGGGATTCGGCCTTCCCCTTCCTTCCCTCTCCCCCCTTTCCTTTTCCCGGATACATATATGGAAGGGGGGGCGCGGCTAGGGGCAGGACCCCAAGGTGGATTCGGCCACCCTTGGGGCTCCTCCTGGCTGCCTCCCCTCTCCCCCACCTATATATATGAGAGGGGGGCGCGACACAACCCACGACAATCTCTTAGCCGTGTGCGGCGCCCCCCTCCACCGGTTACACCCTCGGTCATATTTTCGTAGTGCTCGGCGAAGCCCTGCGGAGATAGTTGCGTCAACACCGTCATCACGCCGTCGTGCTGCCGGAACTCATCTACTACTTCGCCCGTCTTGCTGGATCAAGAAGGCGAGGACGTCATCGAGCTGAACGTGTGCTGAACGCGGAGGTGCCGTACGTTCGGTACTTGGTCGGTTGGATCGCGAAGGTGTTCGACTACATCAACCGCGTTGTCTAAACGCTTCCGCTAAACGGTCTACAAGGGTACGTAGACACACTCTCCCCTCTCGTAGCTATGCATCTCCATGGATAGATCTTGCGTGTGCGTAGAATATTTTTTGTTTTCCATGCAACGTTCCCCAACAGCAAGACCAACAATTTCATCTTTGCTAGGAAACTCTTTATCATGGGGCTGTCTATAAAACTTAGGGAAATTAAACTCATGAGACACACCACCAAAGTTAACACTAACAATTTCCTTAGCACAATCAATTTGAGCATTAACAGTATTCAAGAAAGATCTACCAAATATTATAGGACAAAAATCATCTTGTGGTGATCCAAAAACAAGAAAATCAGTAGGGTATTTGATCTTACCGCACAAGACTTCAACATCTCTGACAATACCAAGTGGTGCAATAGTATTTGTGTCTGCAAGCTTTATAATGACATCAATATCCTCAATTTCAGCAGTTGCAATATCATTCATGACTTCTTGATATAGAGTAAAAGGAATAGCACTCACACTAGCACCCAAATCACATAAACCATGATAACAATGATCTCCAATTTTAACAGAAATAACAGGCATGCCAACAACAGGCCTATTCTTGCCCTTAGGATCAGGACTAGCAATTCTAGATGCATTATCACAGAAATAAATAACATGCTCATCTAAATCATCAACCAAAAGATCTTTAACTATAGCAATACTAGGTTCAACCTTAATCTGCTCAGAGGGTGTAGGTGTTCTAACATAAATTTTCCTAACCACAGAAGAAACCTTAGAGTGTTCCTTTATTCTAACAGGAAAAGGTGGTTTCTCAAAATAAGCAGTAGGAACAACTGGATCAACATTGTAAACAATAGTTTTCTCTTCCTTAACCTCTGCAGGTTCTTCCTTTAATTCTATAGGAGGATGATATTTAAACCAATTCTCCTTAGGAAGATCAACATGTGTAGCAAAAGAATCACAAAAAGAAGCTACTATTTCAGAGTCAAGTCCATACTTAGTGCTAAACTTACGAAAAGCATCAGTTTCCATAAAGGATTTAACACAATCAAACTCAAGATTTATACCTGACACATTACCTTTGTCGATTTCCCAATCGTCATGGTTGTGTTTAATTTTCTCCAAAAGGTCCCATCTGAATTCAATAGTTTTCTTCATAAAAGAGCCAGTCGAAGAAGAATCAAGCATGGTTTGATCATTACGAGAAAGCCGAGCATAAAAGTTTTGAAGAATTATTTCCCTTGAGAGCTCATGATTGGGGCATGTGTGTAACATATACTTAAGCCTCCCCCAAGCTTGAGAGATACTTTCTCCTTCACGAGGCCTAAAATTATATATATAATTCCGATCACGATGAACCAAATGCATAGGATAAAATTTCTGGTGGAATTCCAATTTCAACCGGTTCCAATCCCATGTGTCAGTGTCATCACATAGCCTGTACCATGTCAATGCTTTTCCCTCCAAATATAAAGGGAATACTTTCTTCTTAGCTCTATCTCCAGATAAACCTGCAAGCTTAAACAATCCACAAATTTCATCCACATAGCTCAAGTGCATATCAGGATGTTTAGTTCCATCTCCTGCATAAGGGTTAGCTAGCAGTTTCTCAACCATACCAAGAGGAATTTCATAAGCAATATCTTCAGTAGACTCAATAGGTGGTGGAGAGGCAACTTTTTTTGTTTCCGATCAAGGTGAAGATACCCCGAACAAGCCTCTCAAAGGATTACTTTCCATAGTGACAAGTAGCAATAAATTTCAGCACGTAATATAAATGTTTCCTTACCAATTTCCACTTACCAAAGGCGCTTCACTCCCCGGCAACGGCGCCAGAAAAGAGTCTTGATGACCCACAAGTATAGGGGTTCAATCGTAGTCATTTCGATAAGTAAGAGTGTCGAACCCAACGAGGAGCAGCAGGAAATGACAAGCGGTTTTCGGTAAGGTAATTTCTGCAAGCGCTAAAATAAGCGGTAACGGGTAGTTTGATAGCAAGATAATTTGTAACGAGTAACAAGTAGCAAGTGTAAATAAAGTGCAGCAAGATAGCCCAATCCTTTTTGTTGCAAAGTACAGGCCGGAACAAGTTCTTATAATGAGGCAACCGTTCTTGAGGACACACGGGAATTTCATCTAGTCACTTTCACCATGCTTGTTTGATTCGCGTTCGCTACTTTGATGATTTGATATGTGGGTGGACCGGTGCTTGGGTGCTGTTCTTACTTGAACAAGCCTCCCACTTATGATTACCCCCTCTCGCAAGCATCTACAAATACGATGTCAAAAAGGCTTCAGCCTGATAAGCTCGAACCCAAAGCGGATAAGTGCGTCTTCATAGGATACCCAAAAGAGACTGTTGGGTACACCTTCTACCACAGATCCGAAGGCAAAGCTTTCATTGCTAAGAATGGATCCTTTCTAGAGAAGGAGTTTTCTCTCGAAAGAAGTGAGTGGGAGGAAAGTAGAAACTTGATGAGGTAATTGTACCTCCTCTGGATAGTAGTACGCCACAGAAAGAAATTTTTGTGACACCGACACAGACCAGAGAAGAAGTTAATGATGATGATCATGAAACTTCGGATCAAGTTGTTACTAAACTTCGAAGGTCAACCAGGACACGTTCCGCACCGGAGTGGTACGGAAATCCAGTCTTGGAGGTCATGTTGCTAGACAACGATGAACCTTCGAACTATGAAGAAGCGATGGCAAGCCCGGATTCCGAGAAATGGCTTGAAGCCATGAAATCCGAGATAGGATCCATGTATGAGAACAAAGTATGGACTTTGGTAGACTTGCCCGATGAACGGCGAGCTATTGAAAATAAATGGATCTTTAAGAAGAAGACGGACGCTGATGGTAATGTCATCGTCTATAAAGCTCGACTTGTTGCTAAAGGTTATCACCAAGTTCAAGGAGTTGACTACGATGAGACTTTCTCACCCGTAGCGATGCTAAAGTCTGTCAAAATTATGTTAGCAATTGCCGCATTTTATGATTATGAAATCTGGCAAATGGACGTCAAAACGGCATTCCTTAATGGTTTCCTTAAGGAAGAATTGTATATGATGCAACCGGAAGGTTTTGTCGATCCTAAAGGTGCTAACAAAGTATGCAAGCTCCGGCGATCCATCTATGGACTGGTGCAAGCATCTCGGAGCTGGAATACTCGCTTTGATGAAGTGATCAAAGCGTTTGGGTTTATGCAAGTTTATGGAGAAACTTGTATTTACAACAAAGTGAGTGAGAGCTCTATAACATTTCTAATAAGTATATGTGATTGGAAATGATGTAGAATTTCTGGAAAGCATAAAGAATTAATTAAAAGGAGTTTTTCAATAAAAACCTGTTTTTGAGTTATCCACAGTTTGGGCATCGAGATCTATAGAGATAGATCAAGACACCTAATAAAAGATTTTCACACACCTTGATGAGATTTTGAAGAAGTTCAAAATGGATCAAGTCAAAAGAAATAAGTTCTTGGCTGGTGTGAAGTGGAGTAAGACTTGAAGATCTAGGTAAAGGTTGTTTACATGTTAGGCATCAAAATCTATAGAGATAGATTGAGACGCCTCATATGACTTTCACAAAACATATACCTTGACAAGATTTTGAAGTTCAAAATGGATCAGTCAAAGAAGGAGTTCTTGACTATGGTGAAAGGTGTGAAGTTGAGTAAGACTCAAATCTCGACCACGGCAAAATAAATAGAATGGATGAAGGTTATCCCCTATGCCTCGGCCATAGGTTCTATAAAGTATGCCAAGCTGTGTGCCTTGCCATGTGTCTGGCAAAAGAGGTACCAAAGTGATCCAGGAGTAGATCACTGGACAGCGGTCAAATTATCCTTAAGATGACTAAGGAAGAATTTCTCGGAAATAGAGATGATAAAGAGTTCATCGTAAGGGGTTACGTCGATGCAAGCTTTAAACACTGATCCGAAAGACTATGAGTCTCAGACCGGATAAGTATAGTGGGGAAATTTTTTGGAGTAGCTCCAAACAGAGTGTGGTAGCAGCATCTACATATAACAAAGAGATTTGCCAAGAACACACGGATCTGAATATTGCAGACCCGTTGACTAAAACCTCTCTCACAAGCAAAACATGATCAGCCCTAGAACTGATTGGATGTTAATTACATGGAGATGTAAACTAGATTATTGACTCTAGTGCAAGTGGGAGACTATTGGAAATATGCCCTAGAGGCAATTAATAAAGTGTTTATTATCATATTTCTCCGTTCATGATAATGGTTTATTATTCATGCTAGAATTGTATTGACCGGAAACTTAATACATGTGTGGATAATAGACAAATACTGAGTCCCTAGTAAGCCTCTACTAGACTAGCTCGTTGATCAAAAGATGGTCAAGATTTCCTGACCATGGACATGAGTTGTCATTTGATAACGGGATCACATCATTAGGAGAATGATGTGATGGACTTGACCCAACCGTTAGCATAGCAAATGATCGTTCAGTTTATTGCTATTGCTTTCACTATGTCAAATACACGTTCCTCTGACCATGAGATCATGCAACTCCCGGATACCGTAGGAATACTTTGGGTGTATCAAACGTCACAACGTAACTGGGTGATTATAAAGGTGCACTACAGGTATCTCCGAAAGTGTTTGTTGAGTTGGCATGGATCGAGATTGGGATTTGCCACTCCGACTATCGGAGAGGTATCTCGGGGCACTCTCGGTAATACAGCATCACAGAAGCCTTGCAAGCACCGTGACTAAAGAGTTAGTTGCAAGATGATGTATTATGGAACGAGTAAAGAGACTTGCCGGTAACGAGATTGAACTAGGTATTGGATACCGACGATCGAATCTCGGGCAAGTAACATACCGCCGGACAAAGGGAACAACGTATGTTGTCATATGAGGTTCGACCGATAAAGATCTTCGTGGAATATGTAGGAAACAATATGAGCATCCAGGTTCCGCTGTTGGTTATTGACCGGAGAGCCGTCTCGGTCATGTCTACATCATTCCCGAACCCGTAGGGTCCGCACGCTTAAGGTTCGATGACGATTTAGTATTATATGAGTTATGTGATTGGTGACCAAAGTTTGTTCGGAGTCCCGGATGAGATCACGGACATGACAAGGAGTCTCGAAATGGTCGAGAGGTAAAGATTCATATATTGGAAGGCTATATTCGGACGTCGGAAAGGTTCCGAGTGATTCGGGTATTTTTCGAAGTACCGGGGAGTTACGGGAATTCACCGGGAGAAGTAATGGGCCTTATTGGGCCATACGGGAAAAGGAGAAGCAGGCCACGTGAGGAGGCGCGCGCCCCCCCTTGCCCAAACCGAATTGGACTAGGGGAGGGGGCGCAGCCCCCTTTTTCCTTTCCCTCTCCCTTCCCCCTTTCCTACTCCGTATGGGAGGTGGAATCCTACTAGGACTCCCCACACTTGGCGCACCCCTAGGGGGCCGGCCTCCTCCCTCTCATCCTTTATATACGGGGGCAAGGGGGCACCCCAAAGAACACGATTCATTGTTAGCCGTGTGCGGCGCCCCCCCTCCACCGTTTACACCCTCGGTCATATTTTCGGAGAGCTTAGGCGAAGCCCTGCCGAGATTACTTCACCGTCACCGTCGCCATGCCGTCGTGCTGACGGAACTCATCTACTTCCTCGACATCTTGCTGGATCAAGAAGGTGAGGAACGTCACCGAGCTGCACGTGTGTAGAACTCGGATGTGCCGTACGTTCGGTACTCGATCGGTGGAGCTCGAAGGATTGTTCGACTACATCAACCGCGTTGTGAGACGCTTCCGCTAAACGGTCTACGAGGGTACGTAGACACACTCTCCCCTCTCGTAGCGATGCATCTCCATGGATAGATCTTGTGTGAGCGTAGGAATTTTTTTGAAATTCATGCTCCGTTCCCCAACAAAATCATCACCGGAGGCCATCTTCATCATCCCTATGGCCACCATGATGAGGAGGGAGTAGTCCACCCTCGGGGCTGAGGGTTTGTACTAGTAGCTATGTGTTTGATCTCTCTCTCTCTCTCTCTCGTGTTCTTGATTTGGCACGATCTTGATGTATCGCGAGCTTTGTTAATATAGTTGGATCCTCTCTATCTTGTTGTGATGAATTGAGTTCTCCCTTTGAGATTTCGTTATTATCGGATTGAATACTTTTATGGATTTGAGAACACTTGATGTATGTATTGCTATGAATACCCATGGTGACAATGGGGTATTATATAGATTCACTTGATATATGTTTTGGCACTCAACTCATGGCTTCCCGATGTGACATTGGGATAATCTATGCATAGGGGTTGATGCACGTTTTCGTCCTACTTTCTCCGGTAGAAATCTTGGGGCACTCTTTGAGGTTCTTTGTGTTGGATTGAGTATTATGAATCTGAAATTGTTTGATGCATATCGTATAATCAACTCACGGATACTCGTGGTGACATTGGAGTATCAAGGTGACATTAGAGTTGGTTGATATGTATCATGTGGTGTTATTTTAGTACGAACTCTTAGATAGATCGATCGGAAAGGATAACTTGGTGTTATTTTAGTACGAACTCTTGGATAGATCGATCGGAAAGGATAGCTTTGAGGTGGTTTCGTACCCTACAAACAATTTCTTCTTATGTTCTCCGCTAGATAAGAACTTTGGAGTGATTCTTCGTCGCACGTTGAGGGATGGTTATATGATCCAATTATATTAGCATTGTTGAGAGATTGCACTAGCGAAAGTACGGACCCTGGGCCTCATTTTCAAGCATTGCAATACCGTTTGTGCTCACTTTTGTTACTTGCTACCTTGCTGTTTTTTATTGTTACTATTACAAAAATCAATATCTACTATCTATATTACACTTGTATCACCATCTCTTCGCCGAACTAGTGCACCTATACAAATTACCATTGTATTTGGTGTGTTGGGGACACAAGAGACTTTTTGTTATTTGGTTGCAGGGTTGTTTGAGAGAGACCATCTTCATCCTACGTCTCCCACGGATTGATAAACCTTAGGTCATCCACTTGAGGGAAAATTGCTACTGTCCTACAAAACTCTGCGCTTGGAGGCCCAACACGAGTCTACAAGAATAAGTTGTGTAGTCGACATCATGTACTCCAAGTCAAGATAGAAGATTCAACATGTTTATTCCCTCCTTGTAACCGACTATGTGTAACCCTAGAGCCCCTGGTGTCTATATAAACCAGAGGGTTTTAGTTCGTAGTGGCTAGAACAACAACCATCATCCTACTCACCTAGGGTTTAGTTCATCTGATATTGTGGTAGATCGGCTCTGTAATCATCCTATACACTTCAATATAATCAAGCAGGACGTAGGATTTTACCTCTTAGAGAGGGCCCGAACCTGGGTAACATCGTCTCCTTCGTCCCTTGTTCCCTATTGATCCAAGATCCACAGCTCGGGACCCCCTAACCGAGATCCGCCGGTTTTGACACCGACACTCGTGGCCATGGTTTGTAATATAACTCCCTTGTGTTTGAATTTGTGTCTAGAGTTGTGTTGTGATATCTTCCCATGAGTCTCTGGTCTTGATCGTGCATATTTGTGTGTATGATTAGTGCACGGTCGAGGAGGGGGCGTCACAACCAGTCAGCGATCCATGGTTCTGCCCCTTTTTCTCTCTCTTATAGCAAGCGCACCTCCTCCTCCCGCACGCGGTAATGGGCCGGCCCATGTGCAGGTCATGGCGCCCCCTGTTTTCTATTTTGTTTTTTGCTTTTTACTTTCTCATTTTTTTTGTTTAGTTTTTTCCTTCTTTACATTAATTCGGGATTTCCAAAAGAACCAAATTTCAAAAGTTGTGAGTTTTTAAAAAAATTGAGAAATCATAAACTGTTTCTGAATTCAAAAAACTTTCAAGAAATAATAAAATGTTCATGATTTCAAAAAATTGTTCGCATATTACTAAAAAATCATGATTTCAAATAAATGTTCATGAAATAAAAAATGTTTCTGATTTTTAAAAAATGATCCAATATTCAAAACATATTTGGGATCTGTAGAGGTTGTTTTATGATTTTATTTAGTCCCTAGCGGGCAAAAAAAAAAGATTTCCGTGTTTTGTAAAGCGCTGAGCCCCAAAAAAATCAACACAACTTCCTATGGGTTAGATTTTGTAGGCTATATGTAAATGACTAAATGTCTATTTTGCATCTATACACAGCTATGTTTATTCTGGTACCACAGTACTAGTTATGATAAACACCGCTACGCTAGGTCAAGGCGAGACACATCACTCATCAGTCTAGCTCAAGCAGGGTCCATCAATGCAGTTTGCTCAGCCAAAAAATATTTCATTGTGGCGCCTTAGGAAATCAAGTCGTGATGAGACCATCACATTTTTAGTTTTTTAAATGACTTTTTAAAAGTCCTTATCTCATCATGACATCACTCAGTCATAGTTTGTGAAATGGCATTTTAAAAGTCCTTATCTCATCCTGGCATTTGATTCGGACTTTTTTTATATCTACCATACCTGCATAATTTGATAGTTTTTCTCCCGTTGCAACGGACGGGCATATTTGCTAGTAAAATTTAATTCACATGTAGTTTAGTATCTCCTAATGTAAATGTACACTTATGTCGAAAAGGAATTTCTTTCAGATTTTCTGCATAGTTAAAAACATGTATTGTTGAATTTCGAAAAATTGGTCTTAGCGGAGCCAGGTCTCCGAAACACGATTCGAGTCAAACTGTCTCTTATAAAATACAATGGGCAGTGGCACACATGGCTCATAGTGTGTTTTTTCATGGTAATACGTGTCTCATTTATATCATAAGGATCATACAGTTTTACAAACCACGTATGTACAGACCCGGCAAACCGAAAAAATAGCAGAACGCAAGCCTTTGCACAAAGAAACACCAGCCAGGAAGTAGAATACAAACAAGATCGAAGAAACCTCTGAGCTTGACACCAATGCCCATCATCTGCCTCTGGCACCACCACAGCAGCCACCAAAGAAAAAAAAATGACGGATCACCTCCACACCCAAGCTCAACGCGACTCCAGCGCTGATATGTAGTTTTGCGGACCTCCAATGTGGCTCGCCGAAGGCGAAACCATTACCGTTGAACGAATCTGACCAGGGCACACCCCGGACACGCTATCGAACTCCAGATTGGCACCCCCACATGACTAAGACGTCGGAGGAGGAAACCATACCTGCCATCCGCGTACCACGAACCCAGCACACGATCCACCATCTTCCAGATGCCGCTGATGAAGACCGCAATCTGCATCCGCTCCTGGACTACCTCCCAAGCTCCACACCGGCGCTGGAGCAAACGCCGTCGCAACGGCGAAGCCCGAGGACACATGCCCACCACGAGGATGCCGCTACCGCACCATCCTTATTTGAACATACTTGATTCCAAATCTATCCCCAACCATAGGAGTGATCGCCTCGTCGGAGTAGGATATGAAGAAACTTTATTCAACGCCACCACCGCCACCGCCGAAGCCGAGACGATGAACGGCCTAAAAACTAAGCTACTTTGGCCTAAAACTATCCACACGTGTGGATCCGGCGACCCCCTCACCACCGACGACCGAGGTCGTCAGCGGAGGGGAGCCGTCAGAGGACGGCGGCGGAGGAAGCCCCTGGCGGCGGGCACTGACGAGATCGCTTTTTCTTCCAGAGGAAGAAAGGACGATACGACTGGCTCATAGTGTCTTATAGAACGAAAAAGAGGCACACTATTGAGAATACATAAAAATTATATACATACGAGGACCGCGCGCAAGGTGCCCATGAAGCCTAGGTAAGAAAATAAAATAAATCATATTAGGAGAAAGATGAACCAAGTTAGTGACAAGAGACATGTTTCACAGACAGATTAAAGTGACATTGAGGTGGTGGACTAAGAATAAATTTGTATCTCCAGGCTGCAAGCTCAAGCTGGACGGCGTGCGCCAGGCCACTTTCCATGACAGCCGCGCCCGGCGACTCACGCATGGTACGCGGGGGTGGTCGGCGCAAGCACCCGCGTGTGTACGTGCACCCTCCTCGGGGCCGTACGCGAGAAAACAGGGGCCCGGTACAAAATAAAAAATTAGGCCCTCGATAGCAATGGAAATTAGGAAACAATATTAAAAAAAAGGAAATTAGGACATGTTGGCAGTACAATTGTTTGAAGAACTACATCTTGTCGAAAAGTGATTCTCATTGTAAATAAAAAGTAGTACATTCTATAACTAAAAGACATTGCAAACAAGAAATCTAAGAGGCAAATACTCCCTCCGTCCCAAAATAAGTGTCTCAACTTTGTACTAACTTTAGTATATAAAGTTAGTACAAAGTTGAGACACTTATTTTGGGACGGAGGGAGTAACATTTACTGTTTGGGAGTATGAAAAACAAAACATCCAAAAAAAGAAGGATGAAACAACTTTGATAGATTTGGGAAGGAGATATGAGGCAGCAGCGCGTGGCGCCCTGATAGTCCGGTTCAGGGCCTGGTCTAGTCGTCCCTCTTGATGAATCAGAGACCAAGCGATCGGGCTTTGGCCTCCAACTCCAATCGTCGCACCCAAATTACTGGCAGGCAAGCAGAAACAGAGAAGAGATACGAGAATTCCGGATGAAAACATCGAATAACCAGATGGTGGATTGAGGTGGTACATACATATTCAGATTCAGCGGAGGAACAGATTTATTTTCAAAAATGCGAAGGAATTAATCCACGGCATAAGAACAGCAGCTTGGATTACTTGAAGAGGAAGGGATGTGTGCTGAAGCCGTTTAAACACTTGCGCTGGAAGTGGAAGAGAATAGGGTTTTTACGGCACCCTATACTGGGGAGTGGGGAGGGAGCAGTATCTGTGTGATCCCACCGTTGATTTTTATATAAGGGTAGTACATACATTTCTAGTTCAAAAACTTACGGTGAGAAAAGAAAAACTCTTGTTCGCAAAGGGAATTGCTCTGGTGGGCCAATACTTCAGAATGCATCGTGCACACGCCGCCGTCGGCGGCGGTGACGACCAGGACACAAGCAGGTTGAGCCCTGCCTGGGTGAGCCTCCGAGCACAGAACGTGGCTGTCGATTTTAGAGCAAAGGCAGATGAGCAGCTGCACGTCCCACAAGCTAGGCCAAAAGAGAGCGGTAGGAAAAGAAAAAAAAGACGACCATGGGCGTAGCGAGGACATGGTTAGCACGAGCTAGGCGAGGTTTCGCCGCGCTCCCGCACTCACCTAGCTGCAGCTCTTCGGGCGTCAGAAGACCGTCACGTCGTGCACATCCTGGCCTCTTCGTCGACGGCGGCAAGCTTGTCCGCGAGGGTGGTCTGGCATGCGCTGCCGCCGTGAACCAGGCACAATACGCGCGATGCTAGGGCGCACGGCGACGGGCCATAACGTCGTAGCCGTACAAGCATCAGTCCACGATCACGGCGGATTAATGGGACGCGGCCCGACAGGCACGCTGTCGAAAAGGAGACGAGTGGCCTGGGGCGTTTGCCGGAGATGCAGAGAATCACCGATTGAACAAGGAGAACGAAATTGCTATGCACACGAAACTGCACAAACGACGTGGCATATCCAACGATGGACCAGTGCTGCTGCCGGCATCAGATGGCCTGAACTTCTACATTTCTCTTTAAGGAACACCCGGATGTGTAGTGCTGCTACCGTGTGTAAAATCGGAGGCCCTAGTAACTGGGATCCCTGTGCAGTTGAACACCCTGCACAGGTGTCCCGTACGGGCCCCCTCCTGGTGTGTGCGCGCCAGCGCGTGCGTGCTCCTGTTTCGTGCGTTCGTGCATGCGCTGGTGCGTGTGCATGCCGGCGTGATTCTATATACTAGTAGTAGCAATCACCCTCATCCAAATAATACTTCAGACTAGGGATTGGGGCCCCTTGGGGGTGAAAAAACACTACTACTACTATTACCAAACATGGCCTAAGGCTCATGTTATAACCTACTCCACCATAATAACTCTAATTAATTAGAGGATAAAGGCAGTTCCAACAGTCAACCCACAACCCACAGCCCAAAATAAAGCACAGTTTTCACAACCCACACACTTAAGTTCACTGGACCAAAATAAAGCACAGTTTCCCTCCTTCCCCCGAATTAGTTGTCAACTAATTCCGGACGGAGGTATATTTGCTTTCCTTCTGTTACCTTCTCTCACAGACCCCCCCCCCCACCCCCCCCCCCACCCCCCCCCACACACACACACACTCTGCTTTCCTTCTGTTACCTCAAGCCCCCACTCTGCTGTCCTTCTGTTACCTTCACTCGACCATAAATACTTGCTTCCTGCATCAATCGAATAAACCCCTCTGACCAAACCCCCACTCTAGGAGGAAGCTGAGACAAGGCATGAACTCCTGCTGTCAAGGTCCTTCCGTCCCTGTCCCTAGAAGAAAGAAAAATCAATTGACAATCAGTCAATGAGTATATGAGTATACGTGTCCAACCAAAAAAAACAAGGTATCTGTTACCTTCTCTTCCTCTCCTGTTCACTGAAGTCAAGTAGAGCCAATCCTACCTTGAATCCAGACCTTGGGTCAGTTATACCCCCTATTATGCCATAGTAGGCCTCAAATATTCCCTCCCTAACTTTGGTACTATGATCCTCATCCTTATCCTCTGACTTGAGCTGAGCAAGCTTTTCCACAACTAGAAGCTTTTCCATAACTAGAGGCAGGTATTTCTCAAATTTCTCACCAAGAGCAAGAGCAATCTGTCCAATGCTTGATAGAATTGGAGGCTGAAGTGTCACTTCTGTCATACCTTGGCACAGAACATCCATAATATGATCAAAGGATGGCACCACTTCTTCCTCTTTCCCCTTTTTTCCCAAGACTTGGCAAATATCACACATCACTTCTAGATAAACTGGAAAGAGTCGCTTCACACTAAAATATTGTAGCAGCATAGGCATGTGTTGTCCAAAATCACCACCAATGGCATGAGCAAGAGCACCAATGGCAAGGGCTGCTCCATCACGTGCACTAGTACTGTCACGGGTCAACAGAGGGCACAATAACAGCAACACACATTTAGCAGACCACTTAAGTGTAAACTTTTTGCTGCTTCCAAGCTTGTGGATTAAGACATTAAGTAGACCACACAGCAAGACCTCAAGTTGGTTCTTCCTCTTAAGAGATGAAATTGCACCATGACCATGAAGCACAGTGTTCAATCTTCTCATGATATGAGACATCAAACCTATAAGTGCCCGACAGACTTGCAAGTCTTGAACGTGACTGACTCTTACAATCTCACTCAATGCTTTATAAGGACATGCAAGAAGCCTATAAGGGGTCTCCCTAGCCAGATCTGAAGCACAAATGAGAGCATCAATAACATGCGGAACAAAAGGTGAAAGCTGAGATAAGTTTGACTTTGACTTTGCATCTTCTCCATAACTTCTTGCAAGAAAACATAGAGCTCCATGCACTTCAGTGGACACTTGAGGGACATCTTTGCTCCCCTCTATCAAGACCCTCATGATCCCATCCAGGGTCACCACTTTATTTCTCATGATTCTATTTGCACCAACAAGCTCAAACAGCCGCCCAAGACTCCATGCAGCCTTGCCTCTTACACCTTCCTCCCGATCTTCCATCATGGTAAGCAATAAATCAACCACGGGAGCAAGTTGCTTGACAGAGGGACCTTCAAGGATAAAACCTAATGGAGACAATGCTGCTACCTTATGTGGCCCATTCATGTTTTCCACAACAAAATGCATCACAAGGGGGACAATTCCACCCTTCATAATTCGAGCTGCAAGGGCTAGGCATGTCATGGAAATGCCTTGTAGAGTCTCATCTTCCTCTTGTTCCCAAATGCCTTCAAGGTTTACTCCCTCTTGTTCCACATTTTCATCTCCCTCTTCTTCTTGTTCCGCAGTCATGGAAATGTCTCCATCTCCCTCTTCTTCTTGTTCCGCAGTCATGGAAATGTCTCCATCTCCCTCATCTTCCTGTTTCCAAATGTCCTCTTGTTTTAAATCTCCCTCTTCTTTTAAGTAAGTGCGTAGGAGAAGTGGAACAAATGAACAGAGAGTATCAATAAAGCTAGATGCCCCTTCTTCTTCTTCTTCTTCTTCTTCTTCTTCTTCTTCTTCTTCCTCCTCCTCCTCCTCCTCCTCCTCCTCTTCCCAATTGATCTCTTCTTGGCAAATAGTCATCCACAACTTAATACATTGGACTTTAACTGATTCCACATCTCCTTCCAAAGCTTGGGATGTAAGACTCAACATGATTTCCTTGTATGGTTCTAATTTGGTATGACAAGTGGATGCCATTGCAACAAGGCACTCAAATGCCGCCTCTTTGATCTCCGCTCCAGATTCACCCCGGCCTCCTGCCACATCACAAACTGTCACTACTGCCACATCACAAACTGCCACTATAGAATTTCTCCAAGCATGACCTTTAAACTTAGCTAACTCAAGAATGTTGAGTAGAACTTTAAGGGCTGCCAGATGGACTTCAGAACTTAGCACCTGGTTCTTCAATGCATTGATGACACAAGCTATAACATCATCCACTTGATTCCCCTTAAGAACTTTAGGGATCTTCTCCTCGAAGATATACTCCAGCACCTCTAGAGTTGCTTGCTTTAGGGAAGAAGATGAACTTGCCATGTTGTCCACTAATTTACCAACAAGGTCCAGCCATTGATTCCGGGGTATCTCCATGCATGCAACCCTGGCAATAACTTTTGCAATAACTTTTGATGAGGGGCGCCTTGAATGAGATTGCCTTGAATCAGATTCTAGTGTCATGAGCAAGTTCGTTTTAATCTCGGATCGGATAGAGGGATGGAGGTTGAGCCATTTTAGAGAAAGTAGATCCTTGTGCGCATCCTTGAGTGCAGGATCCTTTGAGTCCAATGAGTTCTTAAGGGTGATGGCAGCAAGTGCCCTAGACTCTTCTGGACTCCCCTCCCTCAAGAGCTCAGATGATAGTCGTAGGAGGAAGTTGGGAAGATCAAGATTGTGGAGCCGCTTTAGCATGCCTTCTCCTATTGACCTTATGTTGTCATCTGGGTTGGAAGCATGTGCCAGAGCATCACTCATATCAATTGATTCATCCATATCAACTCTCTTGGGCAAGTCCCCTGGCAAACATCAAAGATAGGAAAAAAAGCAACAAATTAACGACCAAAAATATGGTATGTAAGAACCAAATAAATGGATGGAGAACTAATTGTTATATTAGTTATTAGAACATGTAACCATAGTTGGAAGAAGAAATAAAAAAATTACATTAGCAGGAGCCTTGAAGTCACAACTAAAATACTAGCACTAAAATATTAGGAGAAAATTACAAGAAAACTAGTAATCATAGTCAAAAGTAGGAAACTTGAAGAGCAAAATTTACAAGAAAAATCATAGTGAAGTATAAACTAGAAAAAACAGCTAAAGAAAGTGATCATTCTTCATAGTATAAAGATAGATAGTATCCCTTACTAATAATCATATTCTACAATAAAAACAAAAAACTAGGAGCAAATTTACAGCAAAGCTTCCAGCACAAAAGGCAATAATACCACCATAAGGTACAGTTTAAATACAAAATGAAGACCATTATGCCTTATAGCAAAAATTGATGGATAAACGCCTATATCTGTGAAACTTGATATAAAACTATCTTAAAGCAAAATAAATACAAAGTACCAAATGGGCTAGTTCTAGATCCAAAGCCTAGTTCCAAAAGGTAGTGCCTGGACATCCTCTAACTAGGATCAAACACTAATAATCCAAGAGGGGCAATATAAGCTACACCAAAAAAATCCTCAAACTATGATTAATCAAGAACTAATAATCCAAGAGGGGGCATGTAAGCTACACAAAACTAAGAATGAGGGACCTTAAGAGAAAATAGCAACTACCTCAACGTGAGGAGAGAGAGAAAAAGAAGAGAAAAACAGGTTAACTATCCCCAAAACCAAAAGAGCACAACCACCTCCATGAAGCAACAACAAATCAATCTTCCCCGGATCTAGAAAATTTAACCTTCCCAGATCCAGAAAATTTAAATTTGACAGCTACATGGATGAGATTGTTGCTGCTGGTCACTTAGGGTCATGTGGGATCATCACTGTAAAAACTTATGCTTCTTAGAAGACGTAGCCTTGCAATTAGAGATGAAAGTGGTGAGGGGCTAGCCAGGCGGCGATTAGAGTTAGAGATCCAATAGATCTTACCGGCAGAAAGGAGGAAGCCGCCGTTTCTACTCGTGCGCCTCCGCTAGGTCGGGAGCTCGATGGCAGTGAAGCGCTGAAGAGCTCGCGGCGGCGAGCGGATGTCGTAAGCCCTGAGGAGCTCGCGGATGTCCAAGGAAGCCCTAAATAAATTATACGGAGTCTCAGTCACGAGCCGAGCCGTTGGATGGATGTTGCTTTAAGATTCACGAAGCGCTGCTCACTTTGTCGGTTTCGGCCTGTTTAGGGGTGCGGGCTGGGTTTTTCCCCCACCGCGCGTTTCCAGCAGCGCCGAGCATATGTGCTAGCCCATTAGGGGTCGCTCGGTCGTACACTACCGTCGTTGCCCGGTTTTTTGTGGTTTTCTTCCTTCTTTTTGTTTACAGTTTTCACCGGTTTTCATTGGATTTCACAATCTTTGACAGCATCGTATCGGTTTTTATTTCCTTTTTTATTTTTCTTCTATTTTCTTTTGTTTCTTTCATGTTTTCTTGGGTTTTTTCTTTATTTTTGCCGTGTTTTTCTTTTCGGTTTCATCAATATTCTTTGGTTTTCACTATACTAGCAAAAGTGCCCGTGCGTTGCAACGGGAGAAACAAATTATCACCCCTAGCGCCCCCATCCCTGTAGCCACTTCTTTTCTTTGTCGTCATTGTCGGTCACGATGTCCACTACAGGGCGAACGTTCCACCTAATGACCTAAGCTTGGAACCAATAAAGAATTGCATCGCCTGTATGGACAGACCAGCAAACGGCCGCGTTTGAGATCCCGGACACATCTGCACAATCTAATAGTTGCGCCTTGTGTTTGTGTTATCCGGATTTTACATCGTAGTAGTTTAGTACCAGTCCGTGAAGGACACAAGCAAACATCAAATTCAACTTTAGTTTAAAACGATCAACACCTTTTTTGTGTGGGGTAAAACGATCAACACCCAAAAACAGTGGAGGTTGCGAGTTTGATTCCTGTATTTTTGCATCATCTCCTAAACGGGGCGATGGGTCTGATTTGTTGTGCCGAGTCGCACGAACAGGTTGGGAGGGCACCGCTTTTTTATTGGTGGAATGTTATACGGATGAACGGGGCAGAGGCCCAGCGCACTAGGACAGACAATCGGTAGAATAGCCTAGCTAAGTATGAAGAAACGCCATGGACATACGAAATGAGAGGACCAATAATATTATACCTCCATTTATATAAAAAAATAGTATATATGCCTATGGGTTACAACGGTAGAAAAAATAACATAAGTTTAGTGAGGATTGTATGCGCAAACATATCGTTCAATGTGTTATAAAATTGGCGAAAATTTAGTAAGGATTATAAGTGCAAGGGAAACATGTCATGTTGTCTGCTGCAATGGAAGAAAAAATGACATGAATTTAGCAAGGATTACATGTAGGAAGAAAATGCCATATCATTTTTATGCATATACTAGGAAATTGCCCGTGCGTTGCACCGGGGTCTAAGCATTCTAGAGGTTCATTATCAATTGTGGCAAAATATATCTTTTATGATTCTCATGCATATTAAGCAACATTATCGACTAACATTGTTTATTGACCTTGCAGGCTGATCAACAATGACCCCTCTTCGTTGCAGTCTAAACATGTTGCTGCAACTCAGCTTTACTTTTTACGCATTTCATTTTTCAGAAACTAAAATGGACACGGAGCATTAGTCCAAATGTTTGGAAGCGGGTAGTACCTATTTTTCTTTTAACACCATTGTCCCTATTTTTAACCGTTTCATCCCTTGCTACTGCAACATTAATAAATTCATTCTTGAAATACTAAAAGATAAGAGATTGAGCAAGCGAAAATCCCTTCAACACAAGAGCCTTGTAACAAATATAGAAAACTAATTTAGATGGTTACCTCACAGAAGTCACCTTCGATATAAATTCAGGAGATGACTTTGTATAATTTTGGCCTACACAGAAGAGAAAAAGCTCATGTAACCAAGTATCATGAACAAAATGATTCTTATTTATCTCAGTTCCCAATGTAAACATATACCAATTGATCGAGATTTAAGTGAATGATAACCCTTAAATCTATATCCATATCCGTTTTTGGCGAGTTTGACGGCCGACTCACATGCATCTATACATGAATACATCTGAAATATAGAATGTGAGTTTCATTTCCGTTTATACGACAACACTTGTAGAAAAGGAACAACCAGAAGAGAAAACACACAAACAAACTTGAAAGAGAACATGCAGGCAATAAGACCATTTGCAGGTAACCATATTACTGCTAGTGCCTAATAATTTGCTCCAGATTCCTGAATGAAGAAATCGCAATAATTCTTTTCTCCTGAAGTTAACCATAGTAATTTGATCACTCAGTTAAGTACTTGATCAAGGACCACAAGGCATGTGCAGTCACATGCACGAGGCCGATGGACAGGCTGATTGCACGTGCAATCAAGATGACATGTATGTGTCGTGCACCGCGCTTGCTGTATGCATGAACCCTTCTCATCTGATGATCTCTGCCTATCTAACATTCATGCATGCAAAGCTAATTTCGCGATGCGGAGGACGGAGCAACCAGATTGGCGGTGGTAGTACGAGCCGAAAATTTGAAGAGTATCACCAGGGAGGGAAGTTGCAGGAGCGACGCCGTCATCCTTAGGGAGGAGTGTTGGTTAGGGAGTATACCTCGGCTCCAAGCCCCGTCCACCTCGAGCGGCCGGATCCGGTGTTGCTGCTGGTCCGATGGCATAAGAGGGGAGGAGCGGCCTTGATTTGTGACCTAATTAACTTCGACCCGAGCCTTGGCAAAGGTGTGACCGGCCACCGCCGCAGTTCTTCTCGAGGCGTGGAAACCCTTACGGGCAGGCGACTGGGCCAGTAGATGATGGTTTCAGGAGCGGGCCGGGTTACGGGTTTCTTTTCTTGACGCACCAAAGTCAGTTTGAGGAAAAAACCGGGGAAAAGAAAACCAGGTGGAACAACGACGTGGGGGTGGAGGAACGATGCGGGGAGGGGAGTCGAACGAAAGGGGTCAACGTAAACGTAAGAGGGGAGAGGGAACCTTAAGTTTCTTTTAGGTAGTACTAGAACAATGCTCGTGCGTTGCAATGGGATATAGATATTCTAGTACATTAGCTTGTGATTTACCTGCCCATAATATGCGATTGTGTAAACAAATGTTCATCAAATTCTATCCGTGATTTACCTTATTTTTTGACCAGAAATGATTTACCTGCACATAGTATGCCATTGTGTAAATAAATGTTCATCAAATTCTACCCGTGATTTACCTTATATTTTCATCAGAAGTTTGGTAAGTAATTAAAGTGCAATTGGTTCAGAAGGTAAGTAAATTAAGCTGATTGATTATTATACGGGGAAGGTTGGACGAAAGGTGATGGGAAGAAAGATGAAATGGGAACCATACGTTCTTTTTAAGTAGTAGATAAGTAGAGAAGAGATAGAGAAGATATGAATGAGACCACTACCCCGGCCATTGATTCCAATTAAAATTCATGCCAACCAAGAAATCCCGCACACAAATCCCACACACGTCTAGGATCCTCCCTCGTTCAATCCTCGTACGTTTATTTCCTTTCCCTTTCTTTCCTTATATCATGGATGTCACGAATCCCATTTGGCAGCATGTTAATTACTCCCGTGATTAATATGACACCCACATAATTACCATATGTTTCCATCCTCTCTCTTTCTTTTCTCCTTCCTTCTTTATTTCTCATGTAATTAATGTTTATTTTCTTTCTTACCGGCTTAATTATGCATAATGGCTATTGCCCTGCATCACATTTGTTCCATTAAGGACAAATATTATTCACGCCTTATTTCTTTGCTTAATTTCCGAAGCAGCTCCTTGATGCCTGACAATCTAAAAACATACTAATTTAATGCCCGTGCATTGCCACGGACAAAAGAAAAATAAGCATTTCATGCATCAAATGATGATACGACCGAATATTTAATGTGTATGTTTGAGTACAAGATAATGTAAAGACTTGCAAACCGTTGTCCCGAGTAAGTGAACAATTCCAACTTTGATATGAAGAAAAGAACACCATTTTCAGGCTGACCTCTTCTTGGTCCAAGCACTTATTACCGAAAAAGTCTCGCGCCCCGCTTTACATATAAATCAACGACCAATCATCATACAACTCAACCAACCCCACTCGGTATCACAACGCACACACTCAAGACACGATACAAGGGTGATAAAAACAACTACACGGAGAAGCCGAGTATGGCGAACTGGGAGCTCCAAGACGGCGCCTTCAGGAAGGAAACGACATCGAAATGCTGCCACCGTCTGATCCAGGGATCGAGGTTTCCCCCGGGGCACCAAAGGAGACGAAGAAGAGCCGCGACGATGCCTTCAAGAAGGGGACGACACCATAGGCGCCGTCGCCGCCGACCCGGCATAGCCAGGATGGGTTTTCACCCCGGCACGCCCTGTGCATCTCCCAGACGGAGTACACCAAGGCATCATTAGCCGCACCACAACCACCGGTTGCCGCACACATATCATCATGCCTCCCACACGACCATGGCAGCCGGTCCACACCCAAGCCGCGAGCTCTGCCCACGAGCACCGCGGCTACCACCACCAAGGCCGCCGCCCTGGACTTCATGACCCCGACACCACCCCCACCTGAGATGCGCAGCTACAACGAACAGAGAGACGAGCGGAAAGGACCCTTCTTTCCCACCGCTGGGTGGCCCCTAGCCCCGAAACCCACCCCAGGCCGGCCATATCTGGCCGCCACCGCCCCGCCTTGCCGGTCCAGGGCAATGGACGAGCTCCCCGGTGGCACACCACCGACCGAAGGGAGGGAAGGATGATTCTGCGGCCCTCCTGGCGGAAGAATCATCCCTCAACGGTGGACGACGACTGGGAGAGGACGGGCCCTCCGACGAAGATAGCACACACGCGACGAGGAAAGGAGGCAGAGGCCCAGACGGTCCACCTGCAGACGAGCCGACGCCGGAGAGCCGGCCATTGCCGTAGCCGAAGCCGCCACACTACCATGTAGTGACGCGCTGCAGGGAGGCCACTACACAGCGGACCTCGCCGCACCACCACTGCCCACGGCCAGAGCAGCCACCAGGCCAAGCTGCTGCCCCAACCCGCGCCACCCGCTGGCCACCATAGCAATGGAGACCACTAGGGCGCCAACCACCACCACTGCACCTGCGCCTCCACGCCCTGGCCAGATCCACCCAGAGCCCTGCCACCCAACACCTGAGCAGCACGGACACCAGCCGCATCACCACCACCTCATTATGGCTGCCGGCCACCCCTGCCATCGCCTACGACCACCATCCACGGGATCCGAGCAGGGATTTCCAGATCCGCCGCCAGCACGTCCCCCGGAGCATAATCTTAAGGGCTTGCATTAATAAAATGACAGATTAACTACCTCTGATCCATAACATATACTCCCTCCGTTCCTAAATATTTGTCTTTCTAGATATTTCAACAAGTGACTACATATGGAGCAAAATGAGTGAATCTACACTTTAAAATATGTCTATATACATCTGTATGTGGTAGTCCATTTGAAATCTCTAAAAAGACAAATATTTAGAAACGGAGGGAGTACATAGCAGTTGCCAGCCAACTCTTGTTGATCTACCTAATACATGAACCTATTTGCCATTGAATAAGCCGACTAAGGTAGCCCACTTAGGAAGACAAGCTGGCAATACATTTACAAGCATGGTAATAGTAAAACCACCTTGAAACATTTGAGAATAATGTGTGTTTGGACTAAAATGAGAGCACATCTCGGCCAGGATTCAGCAAATTAGTATTGTGCACACAACCTTGTACCAGTGAATTGCAGAACACGAAAATTGCTACAACGCAAAATTGAGCATGATGCACTCACCGAAAGCTCTACAGAGTCAAAGGTCGCACAAGCAGCAAGCACGACCCCCATGCCATAGCCTGAAGCCCCGGACAAGTGTGATGGCTGATGCGGCGGGCTCGACCAGCGCCACAAGCCCACAACGAATGTCGGCATGGCACCCTCTCGTGCTCCCCGTCCGCCCTCTCAGCCTCCTACGCCTCCTCCTGTTTCCGCTAATGCTGAACGGCGCAGAGTAAGATTCGAATGAAGAAAACAAAAGGCATGAGTCCGAAACTTCTACGTTATATTTTGCTAAACAAATATTGATTTTGAACTAACAAGGAGAAAAAACACTAAAATAACTTAAACAATTGACCTAGATAATGCAGACAAACCAACAAAAACTCAGGATTTGCGCACTTCGAATAAGCTTTCAAGGAACAGAAGCTAGTAAAAGTACAAAATTAAGACACATATAAGATGAAGCTTCTTGATGATGCCTTCAGGTCACCACATCTCACTGTCTCCTCTCGGGCCTGCATAGTCCAACAACCAAACCAACCACATTCTTCAGTTTCTCTTCTACTCCGTATCTAGCAACCGATCGAGGGTGGCGATGGGGGGAGAAGGATGTCGCGAATGACGGAGCCGAAGGTGATGACCAACACTGAATGAAGCTTTAGAAAACAACTGGAGGATAGTTGGGGTGTGCATATAGATCAGAGAAATTAAGCCATAGGAAAAGAACATTTGCCCCATACATAATATAACTTGCCAGTATTGGTTATTTGGTATTGATTTGTCCACGCTCGAACGACTTCTTCCACCAGATCCAAGATTTCTTGCTTCGTACATAAGGTTGCACTGTAGAACTTCTATATTAACAGAATCAGTTGGTCATTTATTCATGCTAATTAACTCACAAGACTAATTAAAGAACAGGATGGATGTATATATAGATGAAGGTGTCCACGTACCTGATCCTGGTAGCCGGCCCAGCTTCGGCGGAGCTGCTCTACATGGCGTACAAGGTACAACAGCGACAAGGAGGTGAAGTGGAGCGAGGTGTGCAGTCTGTTCGGTGGCTTCTGCAGGTAGGCCTGGACGTGGTGGTCATCACCTATTCACCTTTGGCTTCATCGTTCGCAACATCCTTCTCCCCCCATCGCCTCCCTCGGTCGCGTGCTAGATAGAAGAGAAACTGAAGAGAAAAAAAATACATACATGATACAGTACATGGCTCTGTTCCGCTTGCTGCCTCTGTTTCCCAGGGCGACACCGGCAGCGCTGAGGCGCGCTCGCTACGCATGGACCTTTCCATGGTTTTCATGGGAGGCTAGCACGGGGAATAGTCGGTGTGCGTCGGCGACGAAGGTCGACGTGGGCAGCGACGGGATCCCAGTGCCACAGGGATGATGCAGAGGGCTCGGCCTACTAAGGGAGCACGACGGTCGGGCATCATGCTGGACGGGGCGGAGGTTGGGGCACGGATCATGCGGGCGAGTGGGGTTGGGTCTCGAGCTCGTGTAGAAGACGGGTGGAGGTGATCCACAAAGATGCAGGGTGGAGGCGCTGGGTGGCGTGATCGGCGGCGCGATGCCCGGAGATCCTCCACGTCGTGCACCTCCAGCGACTTGCCCGCCGTTGCCACATCGATCGATGGAGGGAGGCTGCTTGCGGGAGGAGGGAGAAGGGGAGGGGTGCTTGCGTTCTGCTAGGGATTTGGGGAGGGAGCGAGTGGTTTCATCGGGTGGTCTTTTTTCCGGATGGTTTTTCCACCTGTTCATGCGAGGATTAAAAATCGGTGCAAGGTGTGGGAGATCGAACCAACGTAAGGGGGATTACCAACGAACGCGTTAAGTCGAGTACCAACAAACGAAACGACATACGGACTCCCGAAAGGAAGTAGAGATATTGGTTCTTAGAAAAGGCAAGGATCGATACATTAGGAAAGTTAGGATTTTGAATTGATTGCCATGAAACTGAATTTTATTGATTGGTAACGTGCTATCGGTTTCTGCCCGTTTGTAACGTGTGTAGTTAGGAAAATTTGGAAAGATTAGGAAAGTTTTTATTGTGAAGGTAAAAAAACTAACGTGAGGAGATATGGTGATGGGATGTGAGACGAAAATAAATTAGATGAAAATAAACCAGATGAAATATAACCAGACGGAAAAAAACCGTGAAGGCTATCCTACCAAGTGAGACATTAGGAGTAGAGATATAAACTGGTAAAAGTTAATGCAAAATAGCAAGGTGAGACTATTTGTAATCTATATAAGTAAACAAATATGACAAACAGGCTCCAGCCTGCTTCTCTTTGTCCGTCCCGTGGGCTGCAGCAGCCGTCCCGGCCCAGCACGCCCATGCCCATTGCCTCGGTCCGAGTACGATTTGTCTGTTATTCTTAAGAAGCCAGACGCCCAAATTAGCACATTCATGAGCCCAGTCTTAGTGGTCTGCTACATTGGCATCTACACGACAGTTTTTTCAATTCAAACACACGTACACACAGGACCGTGTGCGCCAGATGTAAAAAACGATGGTGAACCGACAGAAGCACTCCACGCTTTATTAGTAGGTATAGATATAGATTACACTGTTTCACATTGATATATTTGTTTTTTATATGTTTTTTGTTTTTGTTTTTGCTTTCTTTTATCTTTCTTTCTCCGTTTTTTGTTTCTTTACTGTTTTCTTCTTAATTTTTTTTCCAACACATGTCTATTTTTTGAATATATGTCAGGATTATTTTTATACATGTTTAACATTTTTAAAATAGATGATCACCTTTTTATAAAATTATATTTTACGTCTACTTTTTTCATATACATTGTACTTTTTCCTGTAGTAGAAACACGTTCAACATTTCTCAAATGCATGATTAATTATAATTTTCAAATAAATGTTTACACCTACATTTAAAAAAAATCAAGAACATTTCTTAGGAATGTTGATCATGTTCACATTTTTAAATACATGATCAACATTTTAAAAAATATATGGTATATATTTTTATATACATTGTACATTTTTTGTTTATATTAAAATTTATTTATACACGTTCAACATTTTTCAAATACATGATTAACTTTTTTTCAGAAAATTGTTCGTTTATATTATTTTCGACATATTGTACATTTTTTGTATATATTAGGATAATTTTATAGGCATATTTGCTTTTTTATGTACATAATTAACATTTTTCAAATATATGTTTTTTATGTCTACTTTTTTCATACACAGTTTTACATTTTTTGTATATATGAAGAACATGTTTTATACACATTAGTTATTTTCTAAATACATGGTTAACATTTTTTATAATGTCACATACATTTCTTTGAAAGATGTGAATGGTTTTCAAAATGTCACAAACATTTTTTAGTATGCTACCAACATTTTTTTCAATTAATCTAACATGTTTTGTTTACATTGCGTTAACATTTCCAAATTCATGATTTATAAAAAAAAATTTGGAATATATGTATATAAAATATTTTGGAAGATAATAAAAAAAGAAATAAACAAAAGAATAACAAAGGAGAAAACAGGAAAAGGGATGAACTAATCTGGAACCTACCTAGGTCAGGCCATTTGTAGCGACACCGTCCCGAGCGCACGCTCCATCTCGCATCAGGCGATACATAGTCGTGTCGAGGGGCATTCTGGGGACAAGCTCCATCTCTACTACACTTGCCCGTGCGTTGCATCGGGCGAAAAAAGAGCAGAACATGCTTCCTGTGCTATTATACACCATTTTATATCCAATTGTAATAAACATCAATGATAATGTTAAACGTTAAAATTTTCTTTTTAAAAATAGAGGCAATGTTTACATAAAAATTGAAATACTTTTTTAAGAATAGTTAACATTTTTATGAAGTTTGAACATTTATCTGAGAAAGATCATTTTCCAACGTTTTCTTGCAAAGAATCTTTTTTTAGGGGTAATGTCTTGTTTTTGAGGGGTAATAGCATTTTTCTGTATAATATTTTTTTTAATGTTTTGTTTTTTTAAAAAAATATTTTTTTCTGCAACTATTTTTTGCACAACCTGCTTCATGTGCCATTGTGCATCATTTTTTATATCCAACTTTAATAAACGTCGACGATAAGGTTAAAGGTTAAAATTTTATTTTTTTAATAAAGTTAACGTTTGCATAAAAATTGGAAAACTTTTTTAAGAAGAGTTAACGTTTTTATGAACTTTGAACATTTCACTGAAAAAGAAATTTTTTTGAACAAGTGTTTTTCTTGAACATTTTATGAAGTTTTTGGGCTTGGCCGAAACGACTTGGACTGCACACACGCTCTCAGAAAAAAGAGACATTGTCGTTGCCACACAAACTGCATGCATTGTCTCTGTTCCCGTCCCCCATTTCACTATCCCTAGTCGTCGCCGTCGCTGACCGCCGACCGCCGAGCCCCACTTCTCTCGTCTCTCCCCTCGAACCCTCTCCTTCCCCTCGCATCGTATCACAGGCACACAACACACAGAGGAGCGAGTGCCCGTTGCCCCGATCCCTCCAGCCACGCGACCCTCGACCGTCGCTCCGACCAGAGAGTTCTGCCACGTCGACGATGAACCCTTCGCCGCCGCCTCCTCGTTCCTCCCCGTGCCTCTATCCTCTCCCTCACGCCTCCTCTGCATCGGCGCGCCGGACAAGCCGTCGTTGCCCCGGGCCACTCCGGCCAAAAATAGTACTCTCTCCGTCCCGAAATATCTGTCGCGAGTGGTAAAGTTACAAAAAACCTCGATGTTTTTGGGACACAACCCGCAGTCCAGAGAATCACCAGTCTCGCATCGCCCACTCCACTCGCATCCACCATTCTGCCTGCACCCCCCGTATTTCTCCGTAGTCCCAGCGCCGGCACGACGCCGCATGCCCCCGTAGAGCGAGCGTTGTTACCGTCGCATAGCCCTTCGAGCACCGCTTCCACCTACGCATCCGCCCGCCGCTGCCGCCGACGCATCCGCCTGGCTCCAAAAAAGCTCATTTTGTGGTCCAAATTGGTCGATCCAGCGGAGGTGCTGGATCCGGTAGCGGTGGAGGCGGCCAGCGGGGAGGAGCAGGTCCTCCATGGTGGGCGGCGGCACGGAAGTGGGCGGTGAGGCGGCTCGGTGACCGGATGGCCCTCTTCCTTCTAAGAGTAATTGATGCCCAACATTCTCCGTCCCATTTTGGAGGGCCATCCGGTCACCGAGCCGCCTCACCGCCCACTTCCTCCTAAAGAGTGCACAGACGGATAGATGGAGTAATTTCACCTTAATCTGTGGCGCTTCCCTTTCTCGCCTTAATCTGTGGTGGTTCCAAATCCTCCTAAGAGTAATTGATGCCCAACATTCTCCGTCCCATTTTCATTGATGCTTCTCTGGCCGCAGCGTTCTGCGTCTCCTCGATGAGTAATCAACCCATGTTCAGAGTTAATTAGGAGTGCAGTATTTTATTTTCTTTGTTGGGAAACTCAATCTATTGCACATTTGATCATGTTCATGCGTGGTATCAAATCGAGATGTTTTACTGCAGTAGAAATTGCCACTCAATATCTTGATGTAGGCTCAAAGATTACACATTGCTACTTGTGAGCTGCGTTGGGATTTCCTCGAAGAGGAGAGGATGATGTAGTACAGTAAAGATAAGTATTTCTCTCAGTTAAGAACTAAGGTTATCAATCCAGTAGGAAAACCACGCAAAACCTCGTTAGCAACACCTACACACAAAAGAGCAAATACTTGCACCCAACTGATGGAAATATGCCCTAGAGGCAATAATAAAGTTGTTATTATTTTATATTTCCTTATTCATGATAAAGGTTTATTATTCATGCTAGAATTGTATTGACCGGAAACTTAAATACATGTGTGAATACATAAACAAATACCGTGTCCCTAGTGAGCCTCTACTAGACTAGCTCGTTGATCAAAGATGGTTAAGGTTTTCTAACCATAGACATGAGTTGTCATTTGATAACGGGATCACATCATTAGGAGAATGATGTGATGGACAAGACCCATCCGTTAGCTTAGCATATGATCGTTCTATTTATTGCTACTGCTTTCTTGAATGTCAAATACATGTTCCTCAGACCATGAGATCATGCAACTCCCGGATACCGGAGGAATACCTTGTGTGCTATCAAACGTCACAACGTAACTGAGTGATCATAAAGATGCTCTACAGGTATCTCCGAAGGTGTCCGTTGAGTTGGCATGGATCGAGACTGGGATTTGTCACTCCGTGTTTCGGAGAGGTATCTCTGGGCCCTCTCGGTAATGCACATCATAAGAAGCTTGCAAGCAAAGTGACTAAGGAGTTAGTTACGGGATGATGTATTACGGAACGAGTAAAGAGACTTGCCGGTAACGAGATTGAACTAGGTATGGAGATACCGACGATCGAATCTCGGGCAAGTAACATACCGACGGACAAAGGGAATTACGTATGTTGTCATTGCGGTTCGACCGATAAGATCTTCGTGGAATATGTAGGAACCAATATGGGCATCCAGGTTCCGCTATTGGTTATTGACCGGAGAGGCGTCTCGGTCATGTCTACATCATTCCCGAACCCGTAGGGTCCGCACGCTTAACGTTCGTTGACGATATAGTGTTATATGAGTTATGTGAATTGGTAACCGAATGTTGTTCGGAGTCCCAGATGAGATCCCGAACGTCACGAAGAGTCTCGGAATGGTCGAGAGGTAAAGATTTATATATGGGAAGTCATATTTTGGGTTCCGGAAAAAAGTGCAGTTTTTTTCGGTATTGTATCGGGAAGCTTCCAGAAGGTTCCGGAGGATTCCGGAAGTCCACAAGTGGGTCCACCACGTACCAAGGGCTGGAATGGGCTAAGGGGAGGCGCCCTGGCCTTATTGGGCCAGGCGCACCAAGTCCTCAAAAGCCCACGCAGCTAGGGAAGAAAAAAGGGAGAGTCCTAGTAGGAATAGGATTGGACTTTGGAGTCCAAGTCCACGTGTGTAATATTCATGGTTACTGTTCATGTGGCACTATTCCTTCTACTCCAAGCCCCTACACATATATAAATAGAGGAGAGGGGGCGCCCCAAAGGAGATACAACATTGTCTTAGCCGTGTGTGGCGCCCCCTCCACAGTTCCGTCCCTCGGTCATATTTTCGCAGTGCTTGGGCGAAGCCCTGCGGAGATAGCATCACCATCACCGTCACCACGCCGTCGTGCTGCCGGAACTCATCCACTACTTCGCCGTCTTGCTGGATCAAGAAGTCGAGGACGTCACCGAGCTGACCGTGTGCTGAACGCGGAGGTGCCGTACGTTCGGTGCTCGGTCGGTTGGATCGTGAAGTTGTTTGACGACATCAACCGCGTTGTTCTAACGCTTCCGCTTACGGTCTACGAGGGTACGTAGACACACTCCCCCTCTCGTAGCTATGCATCTCCATGGATAGATCTTGCGTGTGCGTAGATTTTTTTTTGTTTTCCATGCAACGTTCCCCAACACCAACACGATCAAGGGGGTTGTCAATCCCCATGCGGTTATTTGCAAGGATCAAATCTGATAATGATAGATGGATAAATAAAACATAAAATAAAAGAACGGTAAATAAATTGCAGCAAGGTATTTTTGGATTTAATATATGATAAAAGTTAAACCCCGGGGCCATAGTTTTCACTAGGGGTTTCCCTCTCGAACAAAAAATATACGGTGGGTGATGACCCACAAGTATAGGGGGTCAATCGTAGTCCTTTCTATAAGTAAGAGTGTCGAACCCAACGAGGAGCAGAAGGAAATGACAAGTGGTTTTCAGCAAGGTAATTTCTGCAAGCACTGAAATTGTCGGTAACAGGTAGTTTGATGGCAAGATAATTTGTAATGGACAAGTGACGGTAACGGTAAATAAAGTGCAGCAAGGTAGCCCAATCCTTTTTGTAGCAAAGGACAGACCAAAACGGTCTCTTATAATAAGCAAAGCGTTCTTAAGGGCACACGGGAATTTCATATAGTCACTTTCATCATGTTGGTTTTGATTCGCGTTCACTACTTTGATAATTTGATATGTGGGTGGACCGGTGCTTGGGTGTTGTTCTTACTTGAACAAACCTCCCACTTATGATTAACCCCCTCGCAAGCATCCGCAACTACGAGAAAAGTATTAAGATAAAATCTAACCATATCATTAAACATATGGATCCAAATCAGCCCCTTACGAAGTAGCGCATAAACTAGGGTTTAAGCTTCTGTCACTCTAGCAACCCATCATCTAATAAATACTCCACAATGCATTCCCTTAGGCCCAAAGATGGTGAAGTGTCATGTAGTCGACGTTCACATGACACCACTAAGGGAATCACAACATACATATCATCAAAATATCGAACACATATCAAATTCACATGATTACTTGCAACATGACTTCTCCCGTGGCCTCAAGAACAAAGGTAACTACTCACAAATGATATTCATGCTCAAGATCAGAAGGGTATTAAATAGCATAATGGATCTGAACATATAATCTTCCACCAAATAAACCATATAGTAATCAACTACTAGATGTAATCAACACTACTAGTCACCCAGAGGTACCAATCTGAGGTTCCCGTACAAAGATTGAACACAAGAGATGAACTAGGGTTTGAGATGAGATGGTGTTGTTGAAGATATTGATGAAGATTGGCCTCCCAAAGATGAGAGGATTGTTGGTGATGACGATGGCTTCGATTTCCCCCTCCGGGAGGGAAGTTCCCCCGGCGGAATCGCTCCGCCGGAGGGCAAAAGTGCTCCTGCCCAAGTTCCGCCTCGAGATGGCGGCGCTCCGTCCTGAAAGTCCTCCCCTTATTTTTTTCTAGGTCAAAAGACCTTATGTACCAGAAGATGGGCACCGGAGGTGGGCTGGGCTGCCCACCACCCACCAGGGCGCGCCTGGGGGGCCTGGCGCGCCCTGGTGTCTTGTGGGCACCAGGTGGCCCCCCTCCGGTAGTTCTTTTCTCCAATAATTATTAAATATTCCAAAATAATTCTCCGTAAAATTTCAGCTCATTTGGAGATGTGCAGAATAGGTATCTCTGACGTAGCTTTTTCAGGTCCAGAATTCCAGCTGCCGGTATTTTCCCTCTTTGTGTAAACCTTGCATGTTATGAGAGAAAAGGCATTAGAATTACTCCATAAAGCATTATTATGCATAAAAACATTATAAATAACATTAAGAAAACATGATGCAAAATGGACGTATCAGTGGGTAAACAAATCACTGTTGGGCAATTGATAGAAAAGCGCATAGTTATGACGATATTCAAGGCAATGATCATGTATATAGGCATCACGTTCGAGACAAGTAGACCGACTCCTGCCTGCATGTACTACTATTACTCCACCCATCGACCGCTATCCAGCATGCATCTAGGGTATTAAGTTAATGAAAACAGAGTAACATTTTAAGCAAGATGACATGATGTAGACAAAGTAAATCCAAGAAATATGAATAAACCCCATCGTTTTCCTCTTAATGGTAACAATACAAATACGTGTCATGTCCCCTTCTATCACTGGGATTGAGCACCGCAAGATTGAATCCATCACAAAGCACCTCTCCCATTGCAAGAAAAATCAATCTAGTTGGCCAAACCGTGGATGCTATCCTACCAAGTGAGACATTAGGAGTAGAGATATAAACTGGTAAAAATTAATGCAAAATAGCAAGGTGAGACTATTTGTAATCTATATAAGTAAACAAATATGAAAAACAGGCTCCAGCCTGCTTCTCTTTGTCCGTCCCGTGGGCCGCAGCAGCCGTCCCGGCCCAGCACGCCCATGCCCATTGCCTCGATCCGAGTACGATTTGTCTGCTATTCTTAAGGAGCCAGACGCCCAAATTAGCACATTCATGAGCCCAGTCTTAGTGGTCTGCTACATTGGCATCTACACACAGTTTTTTCAATTCAAACACACGTACACACAGGACCGTGTGCGCCAGATGTAAAAAACGACGGTGAACCGACAGAAGCACTCCGTGCTTTATTATTAGGTATAGATATAGATTACACTGTTTCACATTGATATATTTGTTTTTTCTATGTTTTTTGTTTTTGTTTTTGCTTTCTTTTATCTTTCTTTCTCCGTTTTTTGTTTCTTTATTGTTTTCTTCTTAATTTTTTTCCAACACATGTCTATTTTTTGAATATATGTCAGGAATATTTTTATACATGTTTAACATTTTTCAAATACATGATCACCTATTTTAAAATTATATTTTACGTCTACTTTTTTCATATACATTGTACTTTTTCCTGTAGTAGAAACACGTTCAACATTTCTCAAATGCATGATTAATTATAATTTTCAAATAAATGTTTACACCTACATTTTTAAAAAAATCAAGAACATTTCTTAGGAATGTTGATCATGTTCACATTTTTAAATACATGATCAACATTTTTTAAAATATATGTTTTGATGTATATATTTTTATATACATTGTACATTTTTCGTTTATATTACAAATTTATTTATACACGTTTAACATTTTTCAAATACATGATTAACTTTTTTTCAGAAAATTGTTCGTGTATATTTTTTAGACATATTGTACATTTTTTGTATATATTAGGATAATTTTATAGGCATGTTTGCTTTTTTATGTACATAATTAACATTTTTCAAATATATGTTTTTGATGTCTACTTTTTTCATACACATTTTTACATTTTTTGTATATATGAAGAACATATTTTATACACATTAGTTATTTTCTAAATACATGGTTAACATTTTTTTTAATGTCACATACATTTCTTTGAAAGATGTGAATGGTTTTCAAAATGTCACAAACATTTTTTAGTATGCTACAAACATTTTTTTCAATTAATCTAACATGTTTTGTTTACATTGCGTTAACATTTCCAAATTCACGATTTATAAAAAATATATTTTGGAATATATGTATATACAATATTTTGGAAGGTAATAAAAAAAGAAATAAACAAAAAAAAAAACAAAGGAGAAAACAGGAAAAGGGATGAACTAATCTGGAACCTACCTAGGTCAGTCTATTTGTAGCGACCCCGTCGCGAGCGCATGCTCTATCTCGCGTCAGGCGATACATAGACGTGTCGAGGGGCATTCTGGAGACAAGCTCCATCTCTACTACACTTGCCCGTGCGTTGCATCGGGCGAAAAAAGAGCAGAACATGCTTCCTGTGCTATTATACACCATTTTATATCCAATTGTAATAAACATCATTGATAATGTTAAACGTTAAAATTTTATTTTTAAAAATAGAGGTAATGTTTACATAAAAATTGAAATACTTTTTTAAGAATAGTTAACATTTTTATGTAGTTTGAACATTTATCTGAGAAAGATCATTTTTCCAACAGATGTTTTCTTGCAAAGAATCTTTTTTAGGGGTAATGTCTTGTTTTTGAGGGCTAATAGCATTTTTCTGTATAATATTTTTTTTAAATGTTTTGTTTTTTGAATTTTTTTTTTCTGCAACTATTTTTTGCAAAACCTGCTTCATGTGCCATTGTGCATCATTTTTTATATCCAACTTTAATAAACGTCGACGATAAGGTTAAAGGTTAAAATTTTCTTTTTTTTTAATAAAGTTAACGTTTGCATAAAAATTGGAATACTTTTTTAAGAAGAGTTAACGTTTTTATGAATTTTGAACATTTCATTGAAAAAGAAATTTTTTTGAACAAGTGTTTTTCTTGAACATTTTATGAATTTTTGGGCTTGGCCGAAACGACTTGGACTACACACACGCTCTCAGAAAAAAGAGACATTGTCGTTGCCACACAAACAGCATGCGCTGTCTCTGTTCCCGTCCCCCATTTCACTATCCCTAGTCGTCGCCGCCGCCGACCGCCGACCGCCGAGCCCCACTTCTCTCGTCTCTCCCCTCGAACCCTCTCCTTCCCCTCGCATCGTATCACCGGCACACAACACACAGAGGAGCGAGTGCCCGTTGCCCCGATCCCTCCAGCCACGTGGCCCTCGACCGTTTCTCCGACCAGAGAGTTTTGCCACGCCTCCTCTGCATCGGCGCGCCGGACAAGCCGTCGTTGCCCCGGGCCACTCCGGCCAAAAATAGTACTCCCTCCGCCCCGAAATATCTGTCGCGAGTGGTAAATTTACAAAAAACCTCGATGTTTTTGGGACACAACCCGCAGTCCAGAGAATCACCAGTCTCGCATCGCCCACTCCATTCGCATCCACCATTCTGCCTGCACCCCCCGAATTTCTCCGTAGTCCCAGCGCCGGCACGACGCCGCATGCCCCCGTAGAGCGAGCGTTGTTACCGTCGCATAGCCCTTCGAGCGCCGCTTCCACCTACGCATCCGCCCCCCGCTGCCGCCGACGCATCCGCCTGGCTCCAAAAAAGCTCATTTTTTGGCCCAAATTGGCCGATCCGGCGGAGGTGCTTGATCCGGTTGCGGTGGAGGCGGTCAGCGGGGAGGAGCGGGTCCTCCATGGCGGGCGGTGGCACGAAAGTGGGTGGTGAGGCGGCTCGGTGACCGGATGGCCCTCTTCCTCGTCGTTCCTTTCAAATGATGTCCCCTCAAATCCTCCTAAAGAGCGCACAGACGGATAGATGGAGTAATTTCAGCTTAATATGTGGTGCTTCCCTTTCTCGCCTTAATCTGTGGTGGTTCCAAATCCTCCTAAGAGTAATTGATGCCCAACATTCTCCATCTCATTTTCATTGATGCTTCTCTGGCCGCAGCGTTCTGCGTCTCCTCGATGAGTAATCAACCCATGTTCAGAGTTAATTAGGAGTGCAGTATTTTATTTTCTTTGTTGGGAAACTCAATCTATTGCACATTTGATCATGTTCATGCGTGGTATCAAATCAAGATGTTTTACTGCAGTAGAAGTTGCCACTCAATATCTTGATGTAGGCTCAAAGATTACACATTGCTACTTGTGAGCTGCGTTGGGATTTCTTCGAAGAGGATAGGATGATGTAGTACAGTAAAGATAAGTATTTCTCTCAGTTAAGAACCAAGGTTATCAATCTAGTAGGAGAACCACGCAAAACCTCGTTAGCAACACCTACACACAAAAGAGCAAATACTTGCACCCAACACGATCAAGGGGGTTGTCAATCCCCATGCGGTTATTTGCAAGGATCAAATCTGAATGATAGATGGATAAATAAAACATAAAATAAAAGAATGGTAAATAAATTGCAGCAAGGTATTTTTCGATTTAATATATGATAAAAGATAGACCCCGGGGCCATAGTTTTCACTAGAGGTTTCTCTCTCGAACAAAAAATACACGGTGGGTGATGACCCACAAGTATAGGGGGTCAATCGTAGTCCGATAAGTAAGAGTGTCGAACCCAACGAGGAGCAGAAGGAAATGACAAGTGGTTTTCAGCAAGGTAATTTCTGCAAGCACTGAAATTGTCGGTAACAGGTAGTTTGATGGCAAGATAATTTGTAACGGACAAGTAACGGTAACGGTAAATAAAGTGCAGCAAGTTAGCCCAATCCTTTTTGTAGCAAAGGACAGGCCAAAACGGTCTCTTATAATAAGCAAGGCGTTCTTGAGGGCACACGGGAATTTCATATAGTCACTTTCATCATGTTGGTTTGATTCGCGTTCGCTACTTTGATAATTTGATATGTGGGTGGACCGGTGCTTGGGTGCTGTTCTTACTTGAACAAACCTCCCACTTATCATTAAACCCCTCGCAAGCATCCGCAACTACGAGAAAAGTATTAAGATAAAATCTAACCATAGCATTAAACATATGGATCCAAATCAGCCCCTTAAGAAGTAGCGCATAAACTAGGGTTTAAGCTTCTGTCACTCTAGCAACCCATCATCTAATAACTACTCCACAATGCATTCCCTTAGGCCCAAAGATGGTGAAGTGTCATGTAGTCGACGTTCACATGACACCACTAAGGGAGTCACAACATACATATCATCAAAATATCGAACACATATCAAATTCACATGATTACTTGCAACATGACTTCTCCCATGGCCTCAAGAACAAAGGTAACTACTCACAAATGATATTCATACTCAAGATCAGAGGGGTATTAAATATCATAATGGATCTCAACATATAATCTTCCACCAAATAAACCATATAGTAATCAACTACTAGATGTAATCAGCACTACTAGTCACCCACAGGTACCAATCTGATGTTCCGGTACAAAGATTGAACACAAGAGATGAACTAGGGTTTGAGATGAGATGGTGCTGTTGAAGATGTTGATGAAGATTGGACTCCCAAAGATGAGAGGGTTGTTGGTGATGACGACGGCTTCGATTTCCCCCCTCCGGGAGGGAAGTTCCCCGGTGGAATCGCTCCGCCGGAGGGCAAAAGTGCTCCTGCCCAAGTTCCGCCTCGAGACGGCGGCGCTCCGTCCCGAAAGTCCTCCCCTTATTTTTTCTAGGTCAAAAGACCTTATGTACCAGAAGATGGGCACCGGAGGTGGGCTGGGCTGCCCACCACCCACCAGGGCACGCCTGGGGGGCCTGACGCCCCCTGCTGTCTTGTGGGCACCAGGTGGCCCCCCTTCGGTAGTTATTTTCTCCAATAATTATTAAATATTCCAAAATAATTCTTCGTAAAATTTCAGCTCATTTGGAGATGTGCAGAATAGGTATCTCTGACGTAGCTTTTTCAGGTCCAGAATTCCAGCTGTCGGTATTCTCCCTCTTTGTATAAACCTTGCATATTATTAGAGAAAAGACATTAGAATTACTCCATAAAGCATTATTATGCATAAAAACATTATAAATAACAGTAATAAAACATGATGCAAAATGGACGTATCAGTGGGTAAACAAATTACTGTTGGGCAATTGATAGAAAAGCGCATAGTTATGACGATATTCAAGGCAATGATCATGTATATAGGCATCACGTTCGAGACAAGTAGACCGACTCCTGCCTGCATCTACTACTATTACTCCACCCATCGACCGCTGTCCAGCATGCATCTAGGGTATTAAGTTAATGAAAACAGAGTACCACCTTAAGCAAGATGACATGATGTAGACAAAGTAAATCCAAGCAATATGAATAAACCCCATCTTTTTTCCCTTAATGGAAACAATACAAATACGTGTCATGTCCCCTTCTATCACTGGGATTGAGCACCGCAAGATTGAACCCATCACAAAGCATCTCTCCCATTGCAAGAAAAATCAATCTAGTTGGCCAAACTAAACGGAAAGATCGGAGAGAAATACAAAGCTATAACAATCATGCATAAAAGAATTCAGAGAAGACTCAATTAATATTCATGAATAATCTGATCATAAACCCAAAATTCATCGGATCCCAATAAACACACCGCAAAAGAAGATTACATCGAATAGATCTCCAAGAACATCGAGGAGAACATTGTATTGAAGATCAAAGAGAGAGAAGAAGCCATCTAACTACTAGCTATGGACCCGTAGGTCCATGGTAAATGATACGTCCATTTTGCATCATGTTTTCCTACTGTTATTTATAATATTTTTATGCATAATAACACTTTATGGAGTAATTCTAATGCCTTTTCTCTCATAATATGCAAGGTTTACACAAAGAGGGAGAATACCGGCAGCTGGAATTCTGGACCTGAAAAAGCTATGTCAGAGATACCTATTCTTCACATCTCCAAATGAGCTGAAATTTTACGGAGAATTATTTTGGAATATATAATAAATATTGGAGCAAATAACTACCAGAAGGGGGCTGCCTGGTGCCCACAAGACACCAGGGCGCGCTAGGCCCCCCAAGGCGCGCCCTGGTGGGTGGTGGGCAGCCCAGCCCACCTCCGGTGCCCATCTTCTGGTATATAAGGTCTTTTGACCTAGAAAAAATAAAGAGAGGAGTTTCGGGACGGAGCGCCGCCGTCTCGAGGCGGAACTTGGGCAGGAGCACTTTTGCCCTCCGGCGGAGCGATTCCGCCCGGGGAACTTCCCTCCCGGAGGGGGAAATCGAAGCCATCGTCATCACCAACAACCCTCTCATATTTTGGAGGCCAATCTTCATCAACATATTCAACAGCACCATCTCATCTCAAAACCCTAGTTCATCTCTTGTGTTCAATCTTTGTACCGGAACCTCAGATTGGTACCCGTGGGTGACTAGTAGTGTTGATTACATCTTGTAGTTGATTACTATATGGTTTATTTGGTGGAAGATTATATGTTCAGATCCATTATGCTATTTAATACCCCTCTGATCTTGAGCATGAATATCATGTTTGAGTAGTTACCTTTGTTCTTGAGGTCACGGGAGAAGTCATGTTGCAAGTAATCATGTGAATTTGATATGTGTTCAATATTTTGATGATATGAATGTTGTGATTCCCTTCGTGGTGTTATGTGAACGTCGACTACATGACACTTCACCATCTTTGGGCTTAAGGAATGCATTGTGGAGTAGTTATTAGATGATGGGTTGCTAGAGTGACAGAAGCTTAAACCCTAGTTTATGCGTTATTCCGTAAGGGACTGATTTGGATCCATATGTTTAATGCTATGGTTAGATTTTATCTTAATACTTTTCTCATAGTTGTGGATGCTTGCGAGGGGGTTAATCATAAGTGGGAGGTTTGTTCAAGTAAGAACAACACCCAAGCACCGGTCCACCCACATATCAAATTATCAAAGTAGTGAACGTGAATCAAACCAACATGATGAAAGTGACTAGATGAAATTCCCGTGTGCCCTCAAGAACGCTTTGCTTATTATAAGAGACCGTTTTGGCCCGTCCTTTGCCACAAAAGGATTGGGCTACCTTGCTGCACTTTACTTACTGTTACCGTTACTTGCTTGTTACAAATTATCTTGCTATCAAACTACCTGTTACCGACAATTTCAGTGCTTGCAGAAATTACCTTGCTGAAAACCGCTTGTTATTTCCTTCTACTCCTCGTTGGGTTCAACACTCTTACTTATCGAAAGGACTACGATTGATCCCCTATACTTGTGGGTCATCAAGACTCTTTTCTGGCGCCGTTGCCGGGGAGTGAAGCGCTCTTGGTAAGTTGAAATTGGTAAGGAAAAATTTATATTACGTGCTGAAATTTATTGTCACTTGTTACTATGGAAAACAATCCTTTGAGGGGTTTGTTCGGGGTATCTTCACCTCGACCGGAAACACAAAGAGTTGCCCATCAACCTACTGCACCTACTGAAAATATTAGTTATGAAATTCCTTCGGGTATGATAGAACAACTGCTAGCTAATCCTTATGCAGGAGATGGAACTAAACATCCCGATATGCACTCGATACATGTGGATGAAATTTGTGGATTATTTAAGCTTGCAGGTTTACCCGGAGATGAAGTTAAGAAGAAGGTTTTCCCTTTATCTTTGAAGGGAAAAGCATTGACATGGTATAGTCTATGCGATGATACTGGATCTTGGAACTGGAATCGATTGAAATTGGAATTTCACCAAAAAATTTATCCTATGCATCTAGTTCATCTTGATCGGAATTATATATATAATTTTTGGCCTCGAGAAGGAGAAAGTATCGCTCTAGCTTGGGGGAGGGTTAAGTCAATGTTATATTCATGCCCCAATCATGAGCTCTCAAGAGAAATTATTATTCAGAATTTTTATGCTCGGCTTTCTCGTGATGATCAATCCATGCTCGATACTTCTTGTACTGGTTCTTTTATGAAGAAGACTATTGAATTCAAGTGGGACCTTTTGGAAAGAATTAAACACAACTCTGAAGATTGGAAACTTGACGAAGGTAAAGAGTCAGGTATTAAGATTGAGTTTGATTGTGTTAAATCTTTTATGAATACCGATGCTTTTCACAAGTTTAGCACTAAATATGGACTTGACTCTGAGATAGTAGCCTCTTTTTGTGAATCATTTGCTACTCATGTTGATCTCCCTAAGGAGAAGTGGTTTAAATATCACCCCCCTATTACAGAAGAAATCAAAGAACCAGTCATAGCTAAAGATGAAACTATCATTTACAATGTTGATCCAGTTGTGCATACTGCTTATATTGAAAAACCACCTTTCCCTGTTAGGATAAAGGAACATGCTAAGGTATCAACCGTGGTTCGCAAAAGTAATATTAAAGCACCTAAACCCTCTGAACAAATTAAAGTAGAACCTAGTGTTGCTATGGTTAAAGATCTCTTGGTCAAAAATATTGATGGGCATGTTATTTACTTCTGTGATGAAGCAGCTAGAATTGCCAAACCCGATGAAAAAGATAAACATAGACCTGTAGTTGGCATGCCTGTTGTCTCGGTAAAAATAGGAGATCATTGCTATCATGGTTTATGTGATTTAGGTGCTAGTGTGAGTGCTATTCATTTTACCTTATACCAAGAAATTATGAATGACATAGCACCCGCTGAAATAGAAGACATAGATGTTACTATTAAACTTGCTAATAGAGACACCATCACACCACTTGGGATTGTTAGAGATGTTGAAGTATTGTGTGGGATAATAAAATATCCTACTGATTTTCTAGTTCTTGGTTCCCCATAAGATGACTTTTGTCCCATTATCTTTGGTAGACCTTTCTTGAACACTGTCAATGCTAAGATAAATTGTGAAAAAGAGACTGCCAGTGTTAGTTTTGGTGATGTGTCTCATGAGTTTAATTTCTCTAAGTTTCGTAGACAACCTCATAATAAAGAATCACCTAGTAAAGATGAAATAATTGGTCTTGCTTCTATTGCCATGCCTCCTACTGATCCACTAGAACAATATTTGCTAGACCATGAGAATGATATGCACTTGCGTGAAAGAAATGAAATAGATAAAATATTCTTTGAACAACAACCTCTCCTTAAACACAATTTGCCTATCGAAACTCTAGGAGGTCCTCCTCCACCTAAAGGTGATCCTGGGTTTGAATTAAAACAATTGCCAAACACTCTGAAGTATGCTTATCTTGATGAGAAAAAATATATCCTGTTATTATTAGTGCTAACCTTTCAGAACATGAAGAAGAAAGATTATTAAAAATTCTGAGGAAGCACCGTGCTGCTATTGGATATACTCTTGATGATCTTAAGGGCATTAGTCCCACTCTCTGTCAGCACAAGATTAATATGGAACCTGATGCTAAACCCGTTGTTGATCACCAACGACGATTGAATCCTAAGATGACAGAAGTGGTAAGAACTGAAATACTAAAGCTTCTGGAAGCAGGTATAATCTATCTCATAGTTGATAGTAGATGGGTAAGTCCTGTTCATTGTGTCCCTAAGAAAGGAGGTATTACTGTTGTTCCTAATGATAAAAATGAACTTATCCCACAAAGAATAGTGACTGGCTATAGAATGGTAATTGATTTTACAAAATTGAATAAAGCTACTAGAAAAGATCATTACCCTCTGCCTTTCATTGATCAAATGCTAGAGATATTATCTAAGCACACACACTTTTGTTTTCTTGATGGATATTCTGGTTTCTCTCAAATACCTGTTTCACAACCTGATCAAGAGAAAACCACCTTTACTTGTCCCTTTGGAACTTATGCTTATAGACGTATGCCTTTTGGTTTATGTAATGCACCTGCTACCTTTCAAAGATGTATGACTGCTATATTCTCTGACTTTTGTGAAAAGATTGTTGAGGTTTTCATGGATGATTTTTCCGTTTACGGAACTTCTTTTGATGATTGCTTAAGCAACCTTGATCGAGTTTTGTAGAGATGTGAACAAACTAATCTTGTCTTGAATTGGGAGAAGTGCCACTTTATGGTTAATGAAGGCATTGTCTTCGGGCATAAAATTTCTAAACGTGGTATTGAGGTGGATATAGCTAAAGTTGATGCAATCGAGAAAATGCCATGTCCTAAAGATATTAAAGGTATTCGTAGTTTCCTTGGTCATGCTGGTTTCTATAGGAGGTTTATTAAAGACTTCTCTAAAATTTCTAGGCCTCTTACTAATCTTTTACAAAAGGATGTTCCTTTTGTTTTTGATGATGATTGTGTAGAAGCCTTTGAAACACTTAAGAGAGCCTTAACTTCTGCACCTATTGTTCAACCACCTGATTGGAACTTGCCTTTTGAAATTATGTGTGATGCTAGTGATTATGCTGTTGGTGCTGTTTTAGGACAAAGAGTTGATAAGAAATTAAATGTTATCCATTATGCCAGCAAAACTCTAGACAGTGCCCAAAGAAATTATGCTACTACCGAGAAAGAATTTTTAGCAGTTGTGTTTGCCTGTGATAAATTCAGATCTTACACTGTTGATTCCAAAGTAATTGTTCACAGCGATCATGCTGCTATAAAATATCTTATGGAAAAGAAAGATGCTAAACCTAGACTCACTAGGTGGGTTCTCTTGCTACAAGAATTTGACTTGCATATTACTGATAGGAAAGGGGCCGAGAATCCCGTAGCAGATAACTTGTCTAGGTTAGAAAATATTCTTTATGACCCACTACCTATTGATGATAGTTTTCCTGATGAACAACTAGCTGTCATAAATGCTTCTCATAACACTCCTTGGTATGCTGACTATGCTAATTATATCGTTGCTAAATTTATACCACCTAGTTTCACATACCAACAAAACAAAAAATTCTTGTATGACTTAAGACATTACTTTTGGGATGACCCACATCTTTATAAAGAAGGAGTAGATGGTATTATTAGACGTTGTGTACCTGAGCATGAACAGGAACAAATCCTACGGAAGTGTCACTCCGAAGCCTATGGAGAACATCATGCGGGAGATAGAACTGCGCACTGATACGTCTCCAACGTATCTATTATTTTTGCTTGTTCCATGCTATGATATTATTATTCTTGGATGTTTTTATTATCATTTCATACATTTTATATCATTTTTGGGGACTAACCTATTAACTTAGTGACACGTGCCAGTTCCTGTTTTCTGCCCTGTTTTTGTTTTACAGAAAATCAATACCAGATAAGATCAAATCGTCCCGAAACTTTTTGGAGATTTTTTTCTGAGGATAAGGATCACCAAGAACTTGGAGGCCAAGGAAGAAAAGATTGGAGGGCCCCACATGGCACCAGGGCGCGCCCCAGGGGGGGCGCCCCAGTGCCATGTGGGCCCCTAGTTGCGCCAATTGACCTACCTCCACCACTATAAATTCAGAAGAATTCCAAAACCCTCAGGGGAGTCCACGAAATACTTTTTCGGCTGCCACAAGCCTCTGTTCTCGCGAGATCCCATCTGGAGGCCTTCTTCGTTACTCCACCGGAGGGGGAACTCATCACGGAGGGGCTCTACATCAACCTTGCCGCCTCTTCGATGATGCGTGAGTAGTTCACCATAGACCTACGGGTCCGTAGGTAGTAGCTAGATGGCTCTCTCTCTCTTTGTGATTCTCAATACAATGGTCTCCATGATCTTCATGGAGATCCATCCGATGTAATGACTTTGTGCGGTGTGTTTGTTGGGATCCGATGAATTGTGAGTTTATGATCAGATCTATCCTTGTTTTATTTGAGTTCTTTGCTGATCTCTTTTATGCATGATTTAGTATAGCCTTGTATTTCTTCTCCGAAGTTTTGGTTTGGTTTGGCCAACTAGATTAGATCTTCTTGCAATGGGAAGAGGTGCTCGGTAATGGGTTCGATCTTGTGGTGCTCAGTCCTAGTGACAGAAGGGGAATTGACACGCAAGTATTGTTGCCATTAAGGATAACAAGTTGGGATGAATTCTTATTTGTGTTTATCTTGACTACTTCATGTCATCGTTCTTAATGCATTACTTCGTTCTCTTGAACTTAATACACTAGATGCATGCTGGATAGCGGTCGATGTGTGAAGTAATAGTAGTAGATGCAGGCAGGAGTCAGTCTACTTGATTTGGATGTGATGCCTATATCATGATCATTGCCTTGGATAGCGTCATAATTATTTGCTTTTCTATCAATTGCCCAACAGTAATTTGTTTACCCACCGTATGCTATTTTCTTGAGAGATGCCTCTAGTGAACTCTACGGCCCCCGGGTCTACTTTTATCATAAGATCTATCTTGTTTACTTATACAAAAATACCAAAAATACTTGCTGCACTTTTTATCTTTTATTTATTTATCAATCTATCAATCTATCATATACCATTTAATCTCGTTACTTGACCGCCGAGAGATTGACAACCTCTCGTTTGCGTTGGGTGCGAGGGTTTGCATTTTGTGTGTAGGTGCTGTTTACGTGGTGTTGCTTGGTTCTCCTACTGTATTGATGACCTTGGTTTCTTAACCGAGGGAAATACTTACTCTACTGTGTTGCATCATCCTCTCCTCTTCGGGGATAAAAATCCAACGCAGTCTACAAGTAGCAGGAAGAATTTCTGGCGCCGTTGCCGGGGAGACATCATCAACATTACCAAGTACCTACACTCTCAACTCTTACCTTTGCATTTACTTTATTTGCCATTTGCCTCTCGTTTTCATCTCCCCCACTTCTAAATTTTTTTTACAAAAATATTTGCCTTCTCTTTTGCCACTTTTATTTGCCTCTTTTCCTTCGCCGTTTTCTCGTTCGCTTTTATTCGCTTGCTCTCTTTTTGCGTAGACATCATGTCTCAAGAAAACACCAAGTTGTGTTATTTTTCCAATACCAATAATGATGATTTTATTAGCACTCCTATTGCTCCTCCTGCCACTAGTGCGGAGTCTTTTGACATAAATGCCGCTTTATTGAATCTTGTTATGAAAGATCAATTTTCTGGAAGTCCTAATGAGGACGCGGCATCACATCTCAACACTTTTGTTCAGTTGTGTGACATGCAAAAGAAAAAAGATGTGGACAATGATATTGTCAAGTTGAAATTATTTCCGTTTTCTTTGCGAGATCATGCAAAAATTTGGTTTTCTTCTTTGCCTCGCAATAGCATTGATTCTTGGGATAAATGCAAAGATGCTTTTATTACTAAATATTTTCCTCCAGCCAAAATCATCTCTCTCCGTAACCAGATTATGAACTTTAAGCAACTTGATCATGAACATGTTGCGCAATCTTGGGAGAGAATGAAATTGATGCTGAGAAATTGTCCCACTCATGGTTTGAACTTGTGGATGATTATCCAAAAAAATTATGCTGGCTTGAATTTTGTTTCTCGAAATCTTTTGGATTCCGCCGCGGGTGGAACTTTTATGGAGATTACTTTGGGTGATGCTACTAAATTGCTTGATAATATTATGGCTAATTACTCCCAATGGCATACCGAAAGGGCACCTACTACCGAAAAGGTGAATGCCGTTGAGGAGATTAGCACTTTGAGTGATAAAGTTGATGCTCTTGTTAAGTTGGTTGCTAGTAAGAATGCTTCTATTGATCCCAATGATTTGCCTTTGTCTACTTTGATTGAACAAAATAGTGATCCTATAGATGTGAATTTTGTTTCTCGTAGCAATTTCAATAATAATGCTTATAGAGGGAACTTTAATTCTAGGCCTTATCCTGGAAATTCCTCTAATGATTTTGGCAATCCTTATGGTAATTCTTCCCATAATAACCAAAGGATGTCCTCTGATTTTGAAAATAGTATGAAGGAATTTATCCATGCTCAAAAAACGTTCAACACTTCGATAGAAGAAAAGTTGAACAAGATTGATGATTTGTCTAAAAGTGTTGATAGGCTTTCTCTTGATGTGGAAAATCTCAAGGTGAAATCTTTGCCTTCGAGAGTTGATATTAATGAATCTATTAAGGCTATGTATGTTTCTATTGATGAAAGTAAGAAGAGAACCGCTATGTTGAATGCTAAGCGGGAATTGCTTGAGAAAGCCTCTCTTACTAATTTCTGTAGCAATAAGGATGAGCATGTTAAGATGATTGGTGTGTCTTCTATTGATTCTTTGTTTAGTAAAGTCAATCTTGTTGAAAAGGAGACTGAAGAAGAGTCAACTTTAGATAGAGGGCGCCTCCATGATTCAGAGGGTGAAAATCTTGATGAAAAAATTGTTGAAAGTGGGTTTGAAGAGGTCAAAACTTTAGCTAGTAATGCACCCACTATTTGGGATTGTCATGACTTTAATTATGATAGTTGTTCTTTGGTTGAGTGTATTTCTTTGTTGCAATCTTTGTTAAACTCACCAAATGCTTATGAACAAAATAAGGCTTTTACTAAACATATTGTGGAAGCCTTAATGAAAACTTTGGAAGAAAAACTTGAGTTAGAAATTTCTATTCCTAGGAAATTGTATGATGAGTGGGAACCTACTATCAAGGTTAAGATTAAATTTTTTGATTGCAATGCTATGTGTGATTTGGGTGCAAGTATTTCTACAATTCCTAAGTCTCATTGTGATGTTCTCGGTTTTACCAATTTGGAAGAATGTTCTCTTAATTTGCACTTGGCGGATTCTACTATTAAAAAGCCATTGGGGAGGATCAATGATGTTCTTATTGTTGCAAATAGGAACTATGTACCCGTGGACTTTATTGTTCTTGATATTGATTGCAATCCGTCTTGCCCTTTGATTCTTGGTAGACCGTTTTTGTGCACTATTGGTGCGGTGATTGATATGAAAGAGGGAAATATAAAGTTTCAGTTTCCTTTAAAGAAAGGCATGGAACACTTCCCAAGGACCAAAATTAAACCGCCCTATGAATCCATTATGAGGGCCACCTATGGAGTAAAATCCAAGGATGACAATACTTGATGTATTGCTTTATGCCTAGCTAGGGGTGTAAAACGATAGCGCTTGTTGGGAGGCAACCCAACGAATAAAATAAATTTTTATTTTTCACTTTTTGTTTCTGTTATTTTGATTATCCTTTATTTTCCTCTGTTTTTAGTTGGTTTTTATATTTTAATTAGTGTTTGTGCCAAGAAAGACCTTTGGGATGATGTGGATGCTTGTGAATGCAATTCTGTGAAAAACAGAAACTTTGATGCCCAGTACAGGAATTTTATAAATTCGTCAGAGCGTAGAATGTGTCTGAATTTATTACAGGTGATTGATATACAAATTTTCCACTTTGTCCTAATTTTTCAGAATTGTTGGAGTTACAGAAGTATGGCTTTTCGACAGATTGCTACAGACTATTCTGTTTTTGACTGATTCTGTTTTTGATGCATTGTTTGCTTGTTTTGATGAAACTATGGATTGTATCGGGGGGTGCAAGCCATGGGAAAGTGATAACACAGTACCTATAATGCAAAATAAAATTTGAATGGGTTTTTAACAGTACTTATAGTAGTAATTTGCTTGGTTATACTAACGGATCTCACGAAGGTTTTGTTGAGTTTTGTGTGATTGAAGTTTTCAAGTTTTGGGTGTGACGACGATGGATGAAGGAATGAAGAGATGCAAAAGCCTAAGCTTGGGGATGCCCAAGGCACCCCAAGGTAATATCCAAGGAGACTCAAGCGTCTAAGCTTGGGGATGCCCCGGAAGGCATCCCCTCTTTCTTCTAACGACTATCGGTAACACACTTGAGGCTATATTTTTATTCGTCACGTGATATGTGTTTTGCTTGGAGCGTCTTGTATGATATGAGTCTTTGCTTTTTAGTTTGTCACAATCATCACCTCTGAACACATTTGCTTGAGATGTCCTCACGTCATCATAATTTGTTAGAATTGCTCTTTGTGCTTCACTTAAATTTGTTGAGCTAGGTGGTTGCTCTAGTGCTTCACTTATATCTTTTTGAGCACGGTGGTGCGAATGTTTTGAAGAAACTTGTTCTCTTGCTTCACTTATATCTTTTTGAGAATGCTAGATATTTTGTAGAAATGTTGCTCTCATGCTTCACTTATATCTTTTTGAGAGTATGAAAATAGTTATGGTAAATTGCACAAGCTATGAGCTTGGTCCCCATGTGATGAATATTCAAGTAGAATAATGAAAACTAGCATAAAAATTTTATGGGACATGAAAAACTTGATTCCTTGCAATAGTTTTGAGATATGTAGATGATGATATGTGAGTTATGTTCATGAGTAATTATGCTCTAGTATGAATAGTGATGTTAAGGTTTATGATTCCCTATGCAAGCACAAAAGTCAATAGTTATGCAATGAAGTTACATCCTACTTGTGGTGCATTATTCGATGTTGGTTATGTTTTATGTATGCATGTGCATCATTATGGTTTCTTAGTTGGTCGCTTCTCAACCTCTATGCTAGCCTCCATTTGTACTAAGTGGGAATTCTACTTGTACATCCTTTACCTTAAAACTTGTTTTGCCAATTGTGTCCACCATATCTACCTATATACGGTATTTCAATGCTGTCCTAAGTAAATTTGAATGTGCCATCTCTAAAAAAATTCAAAAATAATTTCTCTTTTGTGTGCCCGTATCGCTCATGAAGCGGTGAGGGGTGGCCAATGATTTTCATGTTGGACATGTCATTCTCACAATGAGTGTTTATTCACTTGTCATTGCACGAGAGTGTGGCGGTAAAAGGGATGCCCAATCCCAAAATAAATTGAATTCCCTTGGAATGTGTTTGTATGGAGGGCACCCATGAATACGGCTAGCCATGGATTGTGATAAGGAAAGGTGGAAAACAAACTCCTTCGGATGTGAATGGAAAAAAGGGACAAAAGTCTCAAAACCATGGAACGATGATGGGGAGCAAAACTTTTATTTTTTGTTTGGGAACCGCCTATGATGTATCCAATGTGAAAAGTGTTGGGAACCTTAAGTCGTTCTCGTTGACGAGAAAAGCATGCCTCCCAAAATAAATTTTTCATCTCTTTTTAAAACTTGAGCTCTGGCACCTCTGTAAATCAATGCTTCCCTCTGCGAAGGGCCTTTCTATTTATTTTTATGTTGAGTCTCATCCTTCTCATTAAAAGCACCAACTAGGGGGTCATGTGGTCATGTGTGTGCATGGAGTATGATTGATATTCGAGTGTGTTTCATGAATGGATCAATGATTGAGCATAATGGGCTAGGGATAATTTTCTTTAGCATTGTTATTTTGAAAAGCAAGGTTGCTTGTTAGCATCACTTGAGTATTTGTGTCTTCATGTCAAATTATAGACTATTGCTTTGAATCATACAAGTCCTCATGTCTATGCTATGAAAGTAATGTGAAGTATGTTGGGTAGCATTCCACAATCAAAAATATGTTTTATCACTTTCCTACTCGAGGACGAGCAGGAGTTAAGCTTGGGGATGCTTGATACGTCTCCAACGTATATATTATTTTTGCTTGTTCCATGCTATGATATTATTATTCTTGGATGTTTTTATTATCATTTCATACATTTTTATATCATTTTTGGGGACTAACCTATTAACTTAGTGCCACGTGCCAGTTCCTGTTTTCTGCCCTGTTTTTGTTTTATAGAAAATCAATACCAGATAAGATCAAATCATCCCGAAACTTTTTGGAGATTTTTTTCTAAGGATAAGGATCACCAGGAACTTGGAGGCCAATGAAGAAAAGACTAGAGGGCCCCACATGGCACCAGGGCGCGCCCCAGGGGGGGCGCGCCCCAGTGCCATGTGGGCCCCTCGTTGCGCCAATTGACCTACCTCCACCACTATAAATTCAGAAGAATTCCAAAACCCTCAGGGGAGTCCACGAAATACTTTTTCCACCGCCGCAAGCCTCTGTTCTCGCGAGATCCCATCTGGAGGCCTTCTCTGGTACTCCGCCGGAGGGGGAACTCATCACGGAGGGGCTCTACATCAACCTTGCCGCCTCTCCGATGATGCGTGAGTAGTTCACCATAGACCTACGGGTCCATAGGTAGTAGCTAGATGGCTCTCTCTCTCTCTTTGTGATTCTCAATACAATGGTCTCCATGATCTTCATGGAGATCCATCCGATGTAATGACTTTGTGCGGTGTGTTTGTTGGGATCCGATGAATTGTGAGTTTATGATCAGATCTATCCTTGTTTTATTTGAGTTCTTTGCTGATCTCTTTTATGCATGATTTAGTATAGCCTTGTATTTCTTCTCCGAAGTTTTGGTTTGGTTTGGCCAACTAGATTAGATCTTCTTGCAATGGGAAGAGGTGCTTGGTAATGGGTTCGATCTTGCGGTGCTCAGTCCTAGTGATGGAAGGGGAATTGACACGCAAGTATTGTTGCCATTAAGGATAACAAGTTGGGATGAATTCTTATTTGCGTTTATCTTGACTACTTCATGTCATCGTTCTTAATGCATTACTTCGTTTTCTTGAACTTAATACACTAGATGCATGCTGGATAGCGGTCGATGTGTGAAGTAATAGTAGTAGATGCAGGCAGGAGTCGGTCTACTTGATTTGGATGTGATGCCTATATCATGATCATTGCCTTGGATAGCGTCATAATTATTTGCTTTTCTATCAATTGCCCAACAGTAATTTGTTTACCCACCGTATGCTATTTTCTTGAGAGATGCCTCTAGTGAACTCTACGGCCCCCGGGTCTACTTTTATCATAAGATCTATCTTGTTTACTTATACAAAAATACCAAAAATACTTGCTGCACTTTTTTATCTTTTATTTATTTATCAATCTATCAATCTATCATATGCCATTTAATCTCGTTACTTGACCGCCGAGAGATTGACAACCTCTCGTTTGCGTTGGGTGCGAGGGTTTGCGTTTTGTGTGTAGGTGTTGTTTACGTGGTGTTGCTTGGTTCTCCTACTGGATTGATAACCTTGGTTTCTTAACTGAGGGAAATACTTACTCTACTGTGCTTCATCATCCTCTCCTCTTCGGGGATAAAAATCCAACGCAGTCTACAAATAGCACACACAAGGTATTACAATCTGGTTTTTATTGGACTACTCTTTTCAAAGATGCCCGTAAGTTTGTCTTGTCTTGTGATGAGTGTCAAAGAATAGGTAATATCGGTAAGTGTTAGGAAATGCCTATGAATTATTCACTTGTTGTTGAACCATTTGATGTTTGGGGCTTTGATTATATGGGACCTTTTCCTTCCTCTAATGGGTATACACATATTTTGGTTGCTGTTGATTATGTCACTAAGTGGGTAGAAGCTATTCCAGCTAGTAGTGCTGATCATAACACCTCCATTAAAATGCTTAAAGAAGTTATTTCCCAAGGTTTGGAGTCCCTAGATATTTAATGACTGATGGTGGTTCACACTTTATTCATGGTGCTTTCCGTAAAATGCTTGCTAAATATGATGTTAACCATAGAATTGCATCACCCTATCATCCTCAATCTAGTGGTCAAGTTGAACTTAGCAATAGAGAAATAAAATTAATATTACAAAAAACTGTCAATAGGTCCCGAAAGAATTGGTCTAAGAAACTAGATGATGCACTTTGGGCCTATAGAACAGCTTATAAAAATCCTATGGGTATGTCTCCATACAAAATGGTTTATGGAAAAGCTTGTCATTTGCCTCTTGAGTTAGAACATAAAGCATATTGGGCAATTAAAGAACTCAATTATGACTTGAAACTTGCCGGTGAAAAGAGGTTATTTGATATTAGCTCACTAGATGAATGGAGAACCCAAGCTTATGAAAATGCCAAACTATTCAAAGAAAAAGTTAAAAGATGGCATGACAAAAGGATCCAAAAGCAGGAATTCAAAGTTGGTGAACATGTTCTATTGTACAACTCTCGTTTTAGATTTTTTTGCAGGAAAACTTCTTTCCAAATGGGAAGGACCATATATTATCGAAGAAGTTTATCGCTCTGGAGCCATTAAGATCAATAATGCCAAAGGTACTAACCCGAAGGTGGTCAATGGGCAAAGAATTAAGCACTATATCTCAGGTACGCCTATTAATGTTGAAACCAATATTATTCAAACCATGACACCGGAGGAACACATAAAAGAAACCTTCCAGAACACTCCAGAACCCTGAAAAGGAAGAGGTACGTGATACGGTAAGTAAACGGACTCCGAAAAATCCGCAAAAATATTTTCTGTCAGTTTTGGAATATTAGAAAAAATAGGAAAATAAGAAACAACCGGGAAGGCAACCTAGGTGCCCACAAGACACCAGGGCGCGCCTGCCCCACCTGGCGCGCCCTGGTGGGTGGTGGGCCCCTCGGGCACCTTCCCGACTCTGTTTTCCTTCCATATGCTTGTTTCCCAAGATAAAAAATCTTTATATATACCCCCGGATGATTTGACCACCGCACCGCAGAAAAATCCTCTGTTCTTGTTTCGTGCTGTTTTCCTGTCATATCTAGATCACCATGGCTCCACCAAGCTCCTCCAAGGACAAGTTCTTCGAGAAGGTCATCAACCCGTACTTGTCGGTGGTGATGAAGCACCCTCAAGCCATTGAGATGCGTGAGGGGGTGCTCCACATCCGGGATGTTCAGGGGCCCAAGAGGACAGGGAGCATGGAGTCCAGGCTCGAGGCGGTGGAACAAGACATCTTCAAGTGCCAAGGGATGGTGGAGCGTGGACTCAGCGCCAATCACTCCATGGTCACGGAATTCACCCGTGACCACATGGTGGATGACCGGTCCATGAAGGACATCGTCTTCACCTTCAACGAGGAAATCAATTTCCTGCAAAGCCAAATCTATGATCTTCAAAACCAAGTTTTCGAGTATGAAGCAAGATTTAAAGGTATGAGTTTAGCTGCCAGTTGCAGGACTCGGGAGACTCGTGCATCGTCTTTTGATGGTGAGCCCCTGCCCTGGAAGCTGGAGGACAAACTTACTACCTCATAACCACCACCTTCATCATCTTCCCCACCAAAGGAGACTTGAGTACACGGGTATGGGCACTCCCCTTGGCTTGTGCCAAGCTTGGGGGAGATGCCCCGGTATCGTATCACCATCACTTTTTTTACCTTTACCTATTTTAGTTGGATCCTTAGCTATTTCGTGATTAAGTTGAATAAAAGTTTAGTATGATGTATTTTCGAGTGCTAGTTTCGTGATCTATCTATCTATGTAATCGAGTGAGAGCTATATAATAAAGTTTAGTTTGAGTTTTTGCTTCTTTACTTTTATGCTGCAATCAAAATAAAGGAAATAAATGAAAAATATCATATGTTAATCTTATGGTAAGTAATGACACCACATAAGGAAAAGTATAAGTGGTAAAATTTATTGAAAGTTGACAAACATAGCATTGGTCAATGATGCAACTCATGAAAAAATTAATAAGGGAAGAGAAGATTCACATGCAAATATACTATCTTGGACATCTTTTATGATTGTGAGCCCCCATTAAATATTATATGCCAAAATTGTTGACGTTGGACAAGGAAGACAACGTAATGATTTATGTTTGTTCATATTCACACAGAAGTTATATTGTCATAGATCCTTCAACATGTGGTGCTTGCTCAATATCTTTGCTAGCCAAAATTCCGCACTAAGTAGAGATACTACTTGTGCATCCAAAAACCTTAAACCCAAACTCATGTTTTGAGAGTCCACCATACCTACCTATGGATTGAGTAAGATCCTTCAAGTAAGTTGTCATCGGTGCAAAAAGGCAATAAAAATTGCTTCTAAATGTGTTTGATCTTTTAGTGTAAGGGAAAATAAGCGTTGTACGAACTTGTGATGGCAAAGTAATAAAAGCGACGGACTGCATAATAAAGGTTGCTATCATAAGGGGCAATATAACGTGACGTTCTTTTGCATTAAGAGATTGTGCATACAAAACCAAAAGCGCATAACAACCTCTACTTCCCTCTGCGAAGGGCCTATCTTTTACTTTTATGTATTTACTTTTTATGCAAGAGTCAAAGTATTCTTCTCTATTCCTTTTTATTTTCTCTTTTTGCAAGCATCATGTGATGAGGAAAGATCTAGGCACATATATCCAGTTGAATGTGAGTGATCATAAGTTATTATTGTTGACATCACCCTTGAGGTGAATAAGTTGGGAGGCGAAACTATAAGCCCCTATCTTTCTATGTGTCCGGTTGAAACTTTTTGCTCATATGTATGCTGTGAGTGTTAGCAATCATAGAAGATTAAATGATGGTTGAGTATGTGGACTTGCCAAAAGGCTCCGATACGAGACCCTTCCTGAAAATATGATGAATTTGTAACACCCTGGATTTTGCCCATTTCTTTTTCTTTTGATTTTATTTGGATTTGGTTTTCAGTGGCTTAGTGGTCTTGAAACCTGGAGAGATCACTCTTGATTCCTCTCCCAAGTGGCTTGTCAAACTCTAAACCATCCCAAGACCATGTCATGTCTATCTTGGACCAACCCAAATATTCTTTTCCTTGGGAATATTCCTTTTTCTATTAAAGGAATAACCCTGTTTGCCCTGGGTTGTGAAGCAACCCACATTTCCATCATTCCAAAAATTCCCAAATAATTCTCATAAAATGTTTGGGTCATATCTTCCATAAATATGTCAAAACCCTTCCTTGCCATGTCCAAAAATATTCCACAAATATTCCTTTTCTGATTCTGCCCCAGCTGGCAGTTTGAGAAGAAAGTACCCTTTATCTTTGCTTGTTTGCTCTCAAACTTTTTGGGTGCTTTTTACTATCCATATCATTGCCTCTTGCCAAAATTAAACTCAAGTGGGCTAGTAAATCTTCCTTGGCAAATTTCCTAAGTTTCTGGTCCACTGGAAGCTTAATGAAGGAAGTACTAGCTAGGATGATCTAAATGAGTTGAAATTTTGCACTCACCTACATATGCTCACATCATTTCTCTCCACCAAATTTTAGCCCTATCCAAATAATCTTTGTGAGCATACCATCAAATCTTGATTTCTGGCCATTATTTTGGATTGTGAAGCAATTATATTTTATATTGCTCCATAATTCATGAATAATTCCCAGAATGTGCTTCTACCTATATAACATCACTCCACCAAGTTTTGGCTCATTTCATGTAGCCAATTTTCCTCAAAAATCCCCCCAACATTCTGGTCAGAGAGGTTCCTTATGAAGGAAGTACCATTTTGGTTTGACCAAATGGAATGAAATTTTTACAGTATCTTCATATGCCCATATCATTCATCTACTCCAAAATTCAGCTCCATCTCATTTGATATGTGAGTGCCACATCAAGATTTGATTATGGACCAGATTATGCAGTTGTTAAGCAACTGTATTAAACCTTGGTCCAAATCCCTCCAAACTTCATAGGATTCTTGTCCTTCCTACCCTAAACATCTGAGACATCTTGTTCTATCACTTCCCCATCCCTGTTGATCACAGTCTCATGCAACAGTTGGATGCAGTAAACTTCAGAGGATCATTCACATCTAACCACAGTGCGTTTCTTCGAGCGATCACCTCAGTTGTAACCTAGCTTGGAAAGAAAACATGCTAGACATGTGCTGTCAGCCTCTCTTGTCCTCTCCATGCCATGTCTCGTGGTGATCGCGCGGTTTGGCACCTGTGCGCGCGCTCTGCAGGCCTAGTCCGCGTCCAGAGCGCTGTTTTGCTCTAGTCACTTCTCCTCTCGTCGCCCTCGCGCGCCTGAGCGTGTCTGGTGGCTTCCTCGTGCCGTCGCCGTCGCTCTGGAACCCTCTCCCCTCCTGTAGCCCCCTCGCCGGTGCTAGCCACCGCATGCACGCGGGTGCATAGTGCCCGGCAGCCCCTGTCGTGCCTCGTCTCCTTCCTCCTCGTGCCCGTGGCGTCGCTCTCCGTTCCAGTGCCTCCCCCTGCCCTCTCCCGTCGCCCTCCATGGCTCACGGGGCCGTTGTTCACCGCGAGAGCCTCGGCCGGACTCGCACGGCGGCGACCGGCTCGGGCACCTCATCCCCGGCTATATATAGCCAGCCTCGAGTCCTCTCGACCGCGCCAGCCGCTCCCTCTCACTCCTAGGAGCCTCCCCGTCCACTCACCGGAGCCCCAACCCCTCTCCCCACCGCTATTGGTCGCCACGGCCGCCGCTCCCTCCGGCCAAAATTCCGGCGAGCCACCCACTCTCTCTCCCTCCCACCACCACCTAGAGACCCCCTGAACTCCGGCGAAGCTCCTCACCTCCTCAGCGCCTCGTCTCCGCGCCCGTAGCGCCATGACCATCTCCACCCGACGCCACCGTCCGCCGGGCTCGAGCTCGCCGCCCCTCCCGTCGCCGTTGGAGTCCGTGGGTGGGATGGATGGATGCGCTGCGCCTCGGGGAGCACTCCGGTGGTCCGAGCTCCACCGGAGGTGGCCGGAGCCAGCCGGACGAGCGCCGGTGCCGCGCGGCCTCGCCTCTGCTCTGCCTCGTCGCGGGAAGAAGACGACGACCCCAGGCCTGCCCATGGATCCCTCCTGTAAGCCTCACACGCTGACCCAGCCGGCTCCGCTGACGTGGCAAGTGGAGGCGTACTTCGGGGAAATACGTTTTCGTGTGATGAAAGCGTACTTTGGTGCTTCTTCGGGCCCAAATACGTTTTCTCTTCTGGGAAGCGTATTGTTCAGAAATGCGCTCTCTTCTTTTAACTGCCAAGGACCTGTTTGTGACTATTCTTTTTACATATTGGTCCCTGGTCTTCAATCGTCCGTATCTTCGCAACCGTAGCTCCGAATGAGGTGATTCCAAAGCCCACTTCTTCGTCTCGTCGAGCCCGTTCTGTTGGTATCATTTTCACCATGTGTTCACATAGTGGAAATGACCATTTTGCCCTTGCCTTAAATCAGCCCCCTCCGAGAGAGAAGTGTTTCCGGCATTCTCTTCCGCGACCTTTCCGCACTTCCTCCCGGTGGTTTCTTCATACCCAGGCAAGCCACGACAGCCACTTGCATGATGGATTTGCAGTAGCTATGGTTTCCTACTTGAATAGTTATTTAATGTGTGCATGTTAATATTTTTGAGGATACTTTATACGCTCGTGTTTCATGCTTATCCTTATATTCTGTCCATGTGCATCTTGCTAGTTATCGAGTACTTGTTGGTAGCATTATGATCATGATTAATACTTGTAGTAGTTCATGCTAAACATGTCTTCATACTTCTTTATCATCTGTTATGGAAATACCGACGTTGTTCGTGCTCACCTCTATGTCATGCTCATTTGCATCCAGTAGATTAAATAATTGCCTGATGTTGATGCTATGATCCATGTGTTATGCTTCCCATCCCCGCTTATGTTATATCATGTTCATATGCAATGTGGTTTCAGCATGTTATGGTGACTCATCTCGTTTGCATTCAAGTTTAACCGGATATTAATCGAACTTGAACACCTGTTGGCTGAGTCATAGTGCCATCAAATCGAACTGACCAGTGCAACCACATTTGCCTTTATGGGAAGGCCCTAATGCGGTCTATTGTCATGCCTCTCGCCGGTGCCTCCATCTAGGGAAGGTTATGCGCGGGCGCTACCTTGGCCAGGTGGGACGGCATAAGCCTTGTGTGCCCGGGTTTGGTATTGAGATCTCATGTCCCCGTTTGGGACCGTTTTTGTTTTGCCATGACGGTGGCCGTTGGATGTCACGAGGTGACATCGGGGCCACCCAGGACTTAGCCCAAAGGGGAGTTTGTCGGAGTGGCCGGGAGAGTGTCATGACAATAGATTGGTTTTGTCGGAACGCCGTTGGTCCACCCGAATGGGAGTACGAGGCCTTGGGTTCCGTGGTGTGGATACAGTGTACTAACCTCTGCAGAGTGTATATAATCTATCGATAGCCGCGCCCGCGGATATGGGCCCAGTTCGTAGTAGGTCACACTATGGGTCAACAGTAATAATAATCTGGCTAATAACAAACCCGGTTCGATGAAAAAGAAGTTGGTTGATCTTTATGTGGTCACGGAAGGATCACGATGGTATTCTTGATAATGAAGCTGTGTGGATCACCCGGGTATTCTTGATATGGATGAGGTGATCTTGATGGTATTTTGATAATAATTGAAGTGATCCCGTGACCACAGCAGTAAGTAAGATTGGTATTATCTATGGTGGTTACGAGGTAACCTCCGAACAGAGTAAGTTGAATCATGATAGTGTTAACATGCTGCATGTTTGTGTCATCTTGTTCACATGTTCATCCATGTTACTGTAACATGTCCATGCCATGCTCATCTGATATTGTGCTAGTTGCATCATGATCAGTATTAATTAACCTGTAAATGCCAGGCTGTTGTTTGTCTTGATTGCTTTGGTTGTTGTGAGCTTGCGAGTACATTCAAAGTACTCACCTGGCGTGTCATGCCAGTTTGCAGGTCATGTCGGGTTTGCTTGCTTGTCGAGGATGTCGAGTTTGCGAGCTAGGATACGCGTTCCAGCCAGAGTCCCTGCGGAGTGGAGTTCACCACCGCCTTCGTCGTTCCACTGCTAGATGTTATTCCGCTTCCCCGAGATGATCTGCTGCTAGCATAGAGCTACCCTGGGCAGGCGTAGTGTCGCCGTGCCGATGTAATCCATGTACCCTTGTAGCCATATCCATTGTAATAAAGAGCTGATTTGTTCTATGCCAGCAGTGCCGTATTCCAGAAGACTTGTCTTTGGGCTGGAATACGGGGCATTCCAGTTTCCTCTGAGCCGGGGTGCCACAACGGTTGGTATCAGAGCAGGTCTGGCTATAGGACGCCCTAGACTGCGCGAACGTTAGTAACCGGTAGTATAGAGTCTAGTCGGTTTGCTGCACTTATTTGTTGCATTTGTTTGTGCATAGCATGCATATAGGTTATTTATCTTGTCACTAACGATTGATCTGATGAGTGTAGGTGGCATCGGTTTCGATTCACTACCTGCACCCTCCAGTTGCATACTCGTTCCTTGGTGTGGTGTCATCTCCGTCCCAGCGGAGTGATGCCAAGGTACCTGGTGGTGTTGATCACTTGCAGGATTGATGCACCGGTACCCCACCAATATATTCTCTTCAGCCACCCCTATTGTTTCGGTGATAGACATGTTTCTATTCCGGACCTTGCCATCCCTCTAGCCGCCTTGGCAACCCTTATTGATCTTTGTTATCAGAAAAGGGCAATGCCGCAAGCCTTTCTCTCCACCGCTATCCTATCCCGCCACCCATTCTCTGGACGAGTACGGTTTCTTTCCGTGCGCTTGATGATGATGTGGTCGTGACCTCCGTGTTTCGATCCACGATCACCAAGTCCGTCCTCACCACTATGTCCGCCCAGCTGCAACCGGAGTAAGCTCGTGTTTGGTGTAGCTTTGTTTACACCAACTCCTTCCACACGAGGATTCACTTTCGTGCACACCGTCACAGCATGTTAGACTGTAGTACCGGAGTTCTTGCGAGATTTGTGTGCTTAAGTAGGCATGCATACTATTGCTGTGAATAGCTGTAAATTATGATATTGCTTGTGTGTGATCTTGATGCTTTGTGTGTTTTTATTTTAGTTGTTTCTTTTGCTTCTTTCTTTGGGCCCTTGGTGTTACCTTATTTCCCCTTATGGAAGTTGCTCACCGACACCGGACTCAAAGAATCAGTAACGAGACATACAGTTGGAGGCTCAGCTCAACGCTATGAAATTTTCAGCAGACTGTATTGTATTGGAAATATCTGGTCTGATTATAAATGGTATTCTAGATTGATTATCAGCATCAAGTATACATCGGGGTGCAACCCTCACAGCAGTAATGATCAAATCAGCAAGAAGGCAAATTGTGTGCATGTTCAACAGTACATTTCGAGTCAGAGGTATGATACAAGGTTTTGAGTCTGCTATAAGTACAATTTGAAACCTGCAATATCCCGGAAGCACGCCAGAATGTGCTATAAATCCAGTGCTCAGCAAAAAGGATAGTCGAACAACTTTCTTCATTCAACAAGCATCCGGCAGCCGAAACATCCAAGGATATTTATATCTGCACTCAACTCGCATATAACAAAGAGAAGCTTCGGATGTAAGCAACCCGGTCTTTCTTCGCAAGCTACCTGAGAAGCTTACGACGCAAGGTTCCTCTGCCTTCCTCAGTACGGCACATGGATATCTTCCAGTGCAAGATACTAAGGCTTCTTCAGTAAGCTATCGCAAAAGCTTCCAGCCTAAGGAACCGAGTCTTCCCCAACAACCTATTAAGGGGGGAAGCTTCTGAGGTACGGTACCCAATCTTCTTCAGAAAGCCACCCCGGCAAAAGTTTCGGGCACAAGCTATTCAGTCTTCCTCGGCAAGATACTCTCGATGTCTTCCAACATAAGCTAGGCAATCTTCGTCAGCAAGGCATCACATCCTCATCAGTACAAGCTATTCCACCGACAGTTGGCAACATATAACAATGCATTCCCGGAATCAGATCCGCAACAGTTGGTCAGAATGCAAGAATCAGTCAGGACACAAGTTTGCATCAGAAATCAAATACTCAGCTACATATGTTCAATAGATATGGTGGACATGCTGCCAAGATCATCCAAGTCACCCATACAATGATGCCAGCCTGGTGTGAATCCGACTATCACCTAAGTTATGCAAGAGGAAGAAAACCAGTTATACACCTCAGCGTGATGCAAGGGTCGATAAGATAGGAAGCAAGACAACATAGAGACAACAATCTTGACAGTGGTCATCAAGACTAGCTTCCTCGCATCCGACAAAGGAATATCATTAACCTTTGTCACTGTCTGCATGGTTGACAACAATAATGGGCCTAGAAAAAGTACCTGTGAACCTGGGTTCAGATGATCATTGCACTATAGATAAAGCTTGAAGGACGATCAACTTGCCAGTTAAGCGAGGATACCCTGTCATGAGATAAGGATAAGATATGCCTGCCAGAGTATTGCATATGACATCACCCTTGGTCACACGCAGAACGAAGAGCATATAAGGCCAAGTTCTTTCAGCAAAGGATCCATGCAAGAGAAAACCATAATGAAAGAGCAAGATTGGCCATCCAGGTATGATAATGGTTGCATGACCAACATGGTACAGATACTCAGAACAGTCTGGTTCGATACTGATCACCATGGGTGCACACCCACGGGGTACATCCAGTTACAAAAACCTCATCTCGAGGCGACCCGCTCAGCTAACCAGATATGCTCAGAATTGTCAGAAAGGGATATTCAAGCCTGTCAGGTCAGACCGAAGGGTCAGCTCAGCAGTTTGATTGCAGCAACCGTGTTACAGCATTACACGGCCTACTATCCACATAGAGATACCGAGAGAATGAGCAATCAAAGTGCTAACCAACAGTCTCGAAGCATGTGTCCTCACATATGGGAATCAGTTAAAGAATAGTCTGCCATGAACAAGATTCTTCTGCCAGAACCACCATCATGCAAGTCTGTGGATAATCTCGTTATGAGGCCGTACACCTTTACGCTGGTCACGACAGGTGACAGTCAAATCTTTGGTATGGATGTGATACTCAAGACAATGGAGCTACTCAATATGTTTCAGCAATTCTTGCGAGAAGTTAGCTTCCGCCAGAAGAACGGTATGATTCACATCACTGGTTGAGTCTGGAGGACACACATCCATTTGAAGCCACCCAATGCAATGAGCAAAATATTTCGTGTCCACAGAGAAAATCTGTTCACAACTCAATGGACGGTCGTCCGTATTGGACTTCATCACAACACGTCCATGAGAAACAACTCTCGGACTTGCGAGAAGAGCACGTAGTTCAGTCAGGATAATTCATCGCACCCCGATAAGTCACCAGAGATACAAAGGATTGGAGTCAGAGTAACATATGAGGTAAGATTTTTTAGAATGAGGATCCAGTGAAACAAACCACCCCGAAGCCAGGCAGTCAGTCAGATGAAATTTAATGAGAGCATTATACAAAGGCAAAAAGGAAACCCGAGTTGGAAACGATTTCTTTCAACGAGAATCTTCATGCTTGACCCCTGAGCAACCAAATCTTGAGGACGAGATTTCTTTAAGGGGGGAAGGTTTGTAACAACCTGGATTTTGCCCATTTCTTTTTCTTTTGATTTTATTTGGATTTTGGTTTGGATTTGGTTTTCAGTGGCTTAGTGGTCTTGAAACCTGGAGAGATCACTCTTGATTCCACTCACAAGTGGCTTGTCAACCTCTAAACCATCCCAAGACCATGTCATGTCTATCTTGGACCAACCCCAATATTCTTTTCCTTGGGAATATTCCTTTTTCTATTAAAGGAATAACCCTGTTTGCCCTGGGTTGTGAAGCAACCCACATTTCCATCATTTCAAAAATTCCCAAATAATTCTCATAAATTTTTTGGGTCATATATTCCACAAATATGTCAAAACCCTTCCTTGCCATGTACAAAAATATTCCACAAATATTCCTTTTCTGATTCTGCCCCAGCTGGCAGTTTGAGAAGAAAGTACCCTTTATATTTGCTTGTTTGCTCTCAAACTTTTTGTGTGCTCTTTACTATCCATATCATTGCCTTTTGCCAACATTCAACTCAAGTGGGCTAGTAAATCTTCCTTGGCAAATTTCCTAAGTTTCTGGTCCACTGGAAGCTTAATGAAGGAAGTACTAGCTAGGATGATCTAAATGAGTTGAAATTTTCCAATCACCTACATATGCTCACATCATTGCTCTCCACAAAATTTTAGCCCTATCCAAATCATCTATGTGAGCATACTATCAAATCTTGATTTCTGGCCATTATTTTGGATTGTGAAGCAACTATATTTTATATTGCTCCATAATTCATGAATAATTCCCATAATGTGATTATACCTATATAACATCACTCCACCAAGTTTTGGCTCATTTCATGTAGCCAATGTTCCTCAAAAATTCCCCCAACATTCTGGTCAGAGAGGTTCCTTATGAAGGAAGTACCATTTTGGTTTGACCAAATGGAATGAAATTTTTACAGTATCTTCATATGCCCATATAATTCATCTAATCCAAAATTTAGCTCCATCTCATTTGATATGTGAGTGCCACATCAAGATTTGATTCTGGACCAGATTATGCAGTTGTTAAGCAACTGTATTAAACCTTGGTCCAAATCCCTCCAAACTACACAGTATTCTTGTCCTTCCTACCCTAAACATCTGAGACATCTTGTTCTATCACTTCCCCATCCCTGTTGATCATAGTCTCATGCAACAGTTGGATGCAGTAAACTTCAGAGGATCATTCACATCTAACCACAGTGCGTTTCTTCGAGCGATCACCTCAGTTGTAACCTAGCTTGGAAGGACAACACGCTAGGCATGTGCTGTCATCCTATCTTGTCCTGTCCATGCCATGTCTCGTGGTGACAGCGCGGTTTGGCGCCTGTGCGCGCGCTCTGCAGGCCTAGTCCGCGTCCAGAGCGCTGTTTTGCTCTAGTCACTTCTCCTCTCGTCGCCCTTGCGCGCCTGAGTGTGTCTGGTGGCTTCCTCGTGCCGTCTCTGTCGCTCTGGAACCCTCTCCCCTCCTGTAGCCCACTCGCCGGCGCTAGCTGCCGCGTGCACGCGGGTGCACAGTGCCCGGCAGCCCCTGTTCGCGCCTCGTCTCCTTCCTCCTCGTGCCCGTGGCGTCGCTCTCCGCTCCAGTGCCTCCCCCTGCCCTCTCCCGTCGCCCTCCATGGCTCACGGGGCCGCTGTTCATCGCCAGAGCCTCGGCCAGACTCGCACGGCGGCGACCGGCTCGGGCACCTCGTCCCCGGCTATATATAGCCAGCCCCGAGGCCTCTCGACCGCGCCAGCCGCTCACTCTCACTCCCAGGAGCCTCCCCGTACACTCACCGGAGCCCCAACCCCTCTCCCCGCCGCTATTGGTCACCACGGCCGCCGCTCCCTCCGGCCAAAATTCCGGCGAGCCACCCACTATATCTCCCTCCCAACACCACCTAGAGACCCCCTGAACTCCGGCGAAGCTCCTCACCTCCTCAGCGCCTCGTCTCCGCGCCCGTAGCGCCGTGACCATCTCCACCCGACGCCACCATCCGCCGGGCTCGAGCTCGCCGCCCCTCCCGTCGCCGTTGGAGTCCGTGCGTGGGATGGATGGATGCGCTGCGCCTCGGGGAGCACTCCGGAGGTCCGAGCTCCACCGGAGGTGGCCGGAGCCGGCCGGACGAGCGCCGGCGCCGCGCGGCCTCGCCTCTGCTCTGCCTCGTCGCGGGAAAATGACGACGACCCCAGGCCTGCCCGTGGGTCCCGCCTGTAAGCCTCACACGCTGACCCAGCCGGCCCCGCTGACGTGGCAAGTGGAGGCGTACTTCCAGGAAATACGTTTTCATGTGATGAAAGCGTACTTTGGTGCTTCTTCGGGCCCAAATACGTTTTCTCTTCTGGGAAGTGTATTGTTCAGAAATGCGCTCTCTTCTTTTAACTGCCAAGGACCTGTTTGTGACTATTCTTTTTTACATATTGGTCCCTGGTCTTCAATCGTCCGTATCTTCGCAACCGTAGCTCCGAATGAGGTGATTCCAAAGCCCACTTCTTCGTCTCGTCGAGACCGTTCTGTTGGTATCATTTTCACCATGTGTTCACACAGTGGAAATGACCATTTTGCCCTTGCCTTAAATCAGCCCCCTCCGAGAGAGAAGTGTTTCCGGCGTTCTCTTCTGCGACCTTTCCGCACTTCCTCCCGGTGGTTTCTTCATACCCAGGCAAGCCACGACAGCCACTTGCATGATGGATTTGCAGTAGCTATGGTTTCCTACTTGAATAGTGTCGGGCCCATGGAACCCGGGGTATCCAGGCCCGTCTTCCTCCGGCCCAGGGCGTGACGCGTGGAGTGTGCCCGGCGGGCCGTCGCCACCAAGTGTCTCGCCATGACCCCTCATGGGGCCCCCTCCTCAGGGAGTAGCAGGCAACACTCAGCACCACCATAAACGGCCTCGCGAGGTCCCCTCACGAGGCGGCTTCCCGAGTCCCCTCACGAGGCGGCTTCCCGAGTGGCCTCACGAGGCGGCTTCCCGAGTCCCCTCACGAGGCGGCTTCCCGAGTCCCCTCACGAGGCGGCTTCCCGAGGTGGCCTTCCGAGGCCCCCTCGAGGCCACCTCCCGGAGGCGCTCGAGGAGAAGGCCGTTCGGCGTGTCGCGCGGACTGGAGCCCGTCACGTGGGTGACGCGCGCGGCGACGAGCAGCAGCAGAGGCCGCGCCAACAGGCGCGGATGCAGATGGTTTCCTCTTTTGTGCTAGGGAAGCAGGGCCAGCTATCTGCTCCCCAAAGCAACCCCAAAGGTTGCCCGATCGGCGAAGGAAGACCAAGACGGCGGGCGCGCAGGGCGGAGGTCATCACCGAGCCCACCGGCGCGTCATGGATCATGCTTTGGCAGGAGAAGACCACCTTTAGTCAGGATTGCCTGAGCGCCTGTCCCCTTTCAAAACCGCCAAGTGTGGCAACCCTTCCCGCCTAAGTTTCGAGGGGGAAGAGGACCAAGGCGGCATAAAAGGGGCAGTGCAGCCACCATAGGAGGGGGGATCCATCATCTTCGACCATGTACGCAAGAACTCTCTGATCCACGATAATCTCAACCACAAAGCAGGAGTAGGGTCTTACACCGCAAGGTGGCCCGAACCTGGGTAAATCGATGTGCCTTTGCCCGTCCTACGCTAGCGCGCTCTTGCCGTAGTCTTGCCGTCGCATTGCCGTGGTAGGGGAAGAAGTAGTAGGACGAGCTCACCCCAGTGTTCGAACCTTTGGGTCCCCGGAGCCCCACTTCCGACATTTGGCGCGCCAAGTAGGGGTGCGCTACTGTTCCTCTGCTCGACCTTCAGCTCCACCAGTCCCATGGCAGACGCGCGTCGCGAGCGCGCTGAGCGCAGGGCTGGCCGCGTGGCCCAGACGGAACCGGTGGCCCGCGGCAATCGCCGCCGCCCCGACGCCGAGGCTGCCGCCGCCACCGACCCCGCTGCCCGTGAACAGCAGGCCTCCTCCCTGCACCCCTCCGTGCGGGCGGACGGCCACACCGCCACGGCCTCCTCCCTCGCCAACCGTGGGCCGCCGAACCCGCAGGCCGCGCTGCTCATGGCGCGCGAGCTGCTCTGCTACCGTCCTGATGACGCCGGCTACGACGCCTGGCTTGGTCGCATCACCGAGCTCGTCAACGTCGCCGGGGACGCTCCGGCGCCTTCTCACTCGCTTCGCCCCCACCGTCTCGTGCTGGGGACCTCGCGTACGGCGCTCCCCCGCCGCCTCCTCTGCCTGACGAGCACGCCGGGCCCCAGCGCAGCGCACGGGATCGTGAGCCGTCCCACGGCGCGTCTTCTCCGGACCACTGCGAGCCCAGCTGCCAGATCATCCGCCGCGCGTCCCCCGACACGTGAGTGCTCCTCGAGCGCCAGTGCCAGCGCCAAGACCAGCCCGTTCAAGACGTTGCAGCGGCCGGGCGTCAAAACCGCGCCGCCCTCGCTGGCGGCGTCCCCTCGAGCGGCGTGGGCTGCCGTGCCTTCACCCGCGAGCTGCGTCGCGTGGTCTGGCCCGCGAAGTTCAAGCCTGAGCTGCCTCCGCGCTACGATGGCACCCCCAACCCCATGGAGTTCCTCCAGCTCTACGCGCTGAGCGTCGAGGCGGCTAATGGCGACGACAAGGTCATGGCGAACTGGTTCCCCATGGCCCTCAAGGACGGCCCGCGCTCCTGGCTCATGAACCTCCCCGAGGCTTCCATCTCGTCGTGGGCCGAGCTCTGCAGCCAGTTCATCGCCAACTTCAAGGGCACACAGGACCGCTCCCTCACCATCAACGACCTGCGACGCGTTCGACAGCGCCCAGACGAGACCCTCCGTAAGTACATCCAGCGCTTCAGCCAGGTGCGCAACAAGATCACACGCGCTTCCGACGCGGCTGTCATCTCCGCGTTCTCCACCGGCGTCATGGACATCAAGATGCGCGAGAAGCTGGCCATCAACGGTGAGCTCGACTCCGTGCTCGAGCTGCTCGACCTCGCCGACAAGTGCGCCAAGGCTGAAGAAGGCCGCCTCTTCGTCCACAATGACCCCGCCGCGACGCTCGACGACACCAAGGCCAAGAGCAAGGACGTCAAGCGCAAAGGCCCTGCCGTGCTTGCGGCGGAGCACGAGCAGAAGCGCGGCCGCGACCTCGACGAACCCAGAAAGGACAACCGGCCACTCTGCGCCTTTCACAATGTCCGCTCCCACGGCACCGAAGACTGTCATGAGCTCAAGCTGCTCCGCGACGAGCGCCAGAGCCGCCGAGACGACCGCAATGGCCGTGGCGCCGGCCGCGGAGGTGGCCGCAGTGGCAACCGCTGGGACAGCCGCAACAATAACAGCAACTACCGCCAGGGCTGGCGCGATCAGCCTCGTGAGGCCGCCTGGCGCGACCAGCCTCGTGAGGTGAATCCTCAGGCTAATGCCGCTCTCCCGCCGCTGCCTCCGCCACCTCGGAGGAATGACGTCAACCAGCCTGACGAGGGCGCTGGGGGCTACCAGGAGCCTCGCGCGGTCGCCTGCATCCTTGGCGGGTCCCAAGCCCCCGCGTCCGTCCGCCACTTCAAGCAACTCTCTCGCGAGGTATACGCCGCCCTCCCGAGGCCTGAGGTCACGCGGCCCCTGAAGTGGTTGCAGTACGCCATCACCTTCGACTCCAAGGACCACCCCAAGTCCACGGCCTCCACAGGCGCGCTCCCCATGCTGTGCACTCCCACCATCAGCAACGTCACGATCACCAAGACCCTCATCGACGGGGGTGCCGGCCTCAACGTGCTCTCCATCGAAACCTTCGAGACGCTCCAGGTGCCCTACGACCAGCTGATGCCGACCAGGCCTTTCTCCGGAGTGACCGATGGCTCCACCATTCCGCTGGGGCAGGTGCGCCTCCCCGTCACTTTTGGCACCCGCAAGAACTACCACACCGAGCTCATCGACTTCGATGTGGCGCACATCGGCCTGCCCTACAATGCCATCTTGGGCTACCCAGCTCTCACCAAGTTCATGGCGGCCACTCATCACGCCTACAACGTCCTCAAGATGCCCGGCTGCAGCGGCATCATCACCGTCGCCTGCGACGAAAAGGACGCGGCCAGCACCCTCGAGCGCGCCTACAAGGCTGCCGCTGTCGCGCACCCAACCGACGAGGATGCGGCCGAGCCTTCCGAGGCCGCGCCGGCAAAGAAGAAGCGGCTGTTTTCTCAGGACCGCGCCGAGACGAAGAAGGTGTCGGTGGACGGCAGCGGCTCCGGCCCCGCCTTCACCATCGGCACAGGCCTCCCTCCTGCATAGGAAAGCGCGCTCGTCACCTTCCTTCGGGCAAACTCGGATGTTTTCGCCTGGAAAGCATCCGACTTGTCCGGCGTGCCGAGGGAGGTGATCGAGCACCACTTAGCGGTGTGCCCCAATGCACGCCCGGTCAAGCAGAAAGCACGGTGCCAGGCGCCAGAGAAGCAAGAGTTCATCGTCAGTGAAGTTCAGAAGCTCCAAGAAGCCGGAGTCGTTCGTGAGGTGCGCCATCCTGAATGGCTCGCCACCCCAGTCGTCGTCCCCAAGAAAGGCGGCAAGGAGTGTATGTGCGTCGACTTCACCAGCCTCAACAAGTCCTGCCCTCGTGACCCCTTCCAGCTGCCGCGAGGCGGTCAGGGCGTTGGTCCCACCGCCGGCGGCACGTGCATGCCCTTCGGGCTGAGGAACGCCGACGCCTCTTTCCAGAGGCTGGCACCCTTCGCACCAGGGCCTCGTGAGCCTCCCGCTCCTCGCGAGCTCCGAGCGCCTCGCGAGCCCCCTGGCTCCGAAGGAGCAGACTCCCTTGGCGCGCCGCGCCGAGTGGTCTCACGTCACTACAGTGCGGTCCTGCCGGGTGCGCCAGGCGCGTCGCCCCGCGCGACCCGCACTTCTTCCCGCCGCGCCTCTCGAGCTTCGCTCCCGGAACCTTATCCTTTTGGTCGTGTAATGGATTTTACTGATTTTTACTTTGATGAATTTTATTACCTACTCAATTGCCTGCTAATTTCTATGATAAATTTGATGCCGCCCGAGAGCGCCTCACGCTCGCGACCCCTCCCCTGACCAATTCCGTGAGCGGGGGCTAGGCACGGTGCCTGTGCTCGGGTTCGTCCCTGCAGCACTGCCAAATCCATGCAACTGAGCTCTGGCTCGCGGACCTGCTCCCGCGCACGTCACCTCACCAAGGTCCTTGGTGCCTTATCTCCTCACGCAACGGCCACGGGTTAGTTAGCAAGTGCGTGCCGCTCCCCCTATCGTGAGGCCTTCAGGAGAGAACTGCGCGAAGGCCTCGCGGGCAGCCTCTCACTAGCCGGCTTCGCGAGGCAAAGGCACTTCAAACGCCGAGCCTTGTGCGTGCGTCCCGCGAGCGCGCCTCGTGGGCGCAGCTCGAGAGCGGCAAGGGTTGGCTCGGCGAGTGGCGGTCCGTGCCATGTCCATCCGCGCGGCGACAAGCGAGCCCACCGGCGAGACCCCCGTCTTCCTCGTCTACGGCGTTGGCACGGTTCCCCTCTGAAGTTAAGCACGGTCCCCAGTGAGCCCTTGCCTTCAACAAGGCGCGTCAGGACGGCTCGCGGGAGGCCGACCTGCCACCCATTGAGGAGGGCCGCCGCCAAACCGACCTCGCGCCCCCATTACAGCCGTGGCGTCCGCCCCCGCACCCTCGAGGTCGGTGACCTCGTCCTGCGCAGGATCCTGTCCAGAGAGGGACCACACAAACTCCCACCTACGTGGGAAGGCCCTTTCGGGGTTACTCATGTCTCCAGGCCCGGCTCAGCCCGGCTGGAGACGGAGGACGGAGTTCCTGTGCCTAACGCCTGGAACATCCAACACCTCCGCAAGTTCTACCCGTGACCCTCACGAGTACGAACGAAACGGGGCTGTACACGCCCCGGAGCCTCTCATTGCGTTCGCCTGATGGGCCCGCGAGAGCTCCCGCCCACGCCCCAGTGGAAGCCCCATGCTCCGCGCTGGCGGAACGATCGACCCGCGATCATGCCCACACCCCTGTGGAAGCCCCATGCTCCGCGCTGGCGGAACAATCAACCGAGGGCGCCCCACGGGTTGCACCAACCTCAAGCTGACCCGTGCCGGACGCGGCAGCCGCATCTCGTTTTAATTATGTAATGGGTTGCTATTCTGCTTCAGCAAGCTCAGTTTTATGCATGGCATCCCGCCTTGTTCTTGCCTCACGAGCCCCGCGCGCTCACGACGTCCCTCATGAGCCTCACGCGAGCGGGGGCTGGACACGGTGTCCGTGCCCGGATCAGTCCCGGCAGCGCTGAAAAGCCCAAGCAGCAGGCTTCGGCTAGGCTCTAGCTCGCGGGTCTGCTCCCCACGCACGCCACCTCGCCAAGGTTCTTGGCGTCTTATCTCCTCGCGTGATGCCCATGAGCAAATCGACAAGCATGCACCACTCCCCTGTCGTTGAGTGTGCTACATGCAGCTATCGCAGGAACAGGTTCATGGAGGGGCCTCGCGAGGTGGCCCCGCCGGGCCCCCAGCATGCATGCAGGGCCCACCTCAGGAGGTCGCGCGAACGGAGCCCTAATGACTCGTCATACCGGCAGCGATTATGGCCCGCTCGGGGGCTAGGTCCTAACAATGCAGAGCGCCGCGAGGAGCAGAAAGAACAAAATGAGCTACGAGGGCGCGGGCGTTCGATACAGTCATGAACAAAGCACTTAAAATGCAAAAGCACTGTCCTCACGCCCCCACGGGGTCACAATCAGCTATATACAGGATATGGGGAGGGACCTAAAAAGACATGTCGCCATCGCCGCCGCTGCCACCGTAATCGTCACCCTCCTCGGCTCCGCTCGAGCTCTCGCCAGGAGCGAAGTGCTCGTGCAGGGCGTCCACATAGTCCTCCACCGCCTTCCCAAGGGTGTCACGGACCTCCTCGGGGACAGGGACTATCACCTTGCCGAAGTCAAAGTTGGGGTCGGCGTTCAGAAGATGGCTGAAGATGCGCGTCGCGGCCTGGGTGAGGAGGTCGTGGCTCTCCTCCTCGACGATTCCACCTACCTTCTTGGCGCCCACCTCGAGCCGCTCCACGAGCTTGGTGAAGAAATCGAGGTAGCTGCCGTCGTGGGTCTCGAGGGGGCTGCTGACGTCCTCCTTGCAAATGGAGCCCAAGGCGCGGCGGGCCTAGAGCTCTAGGGCGCGGAACATCTTAGAGCGCTGGAGTTGCCGCCCCCGCACGTGGGCCGCCTCGTCCCGCGCTTGCTTCACGACTGCAGTGACACCCCCCACCTGTTGTCGGAGGGAGGACAGCTCGGCCTCGGCGTCGGCCTGGGCCTTCAGAGCAGTCTTCCGCCGCCCTCCAGCTTCGGCTAGCATTTCCTTAAGGCCCGCGATCTCATGTCGGAGCTCCTCGCGCTTGGCCTTGAAGCGGTCCTCCTGCCGTTTCAGCTTCTTGCTGCTCTCATCCGCAAACGCTTCGCGGCTCTCCGTGACCCTCCTTTTGGCGTCCTCCTGGATCTTCTCCGCCGTGGCCGCCAATTTGGCGTTGGCCTTGTCTAGGCGCTCGGCGTAGGAGTTTTGGGCAGCGGACACCTCTCACTCCAGCGTCTCCAGCCGCTCGCGCTCCAGGTCCTGTGCAGATGCCGACAAGGACTCAGATGCGCGCAACACATAGGGCGCAAGAGAAAGGAAAGCGAGCGCTTACTGGTCCCTGGCAAACCACCTCCTCTTCTTCAGCGACCACAGAGGCGCGTTGCTGCCACCGCCTTCACCGGGCCCTCCTTCGCGGTCGACCCCCCTTTCGGGAGGGCCACGGGACCCGCCTCCACCACCGTCTCCAGGGCCCCGCGACTTCGCAGCTGCCGCGCGGGGGCTTCCCGCGCCCTCCGCCCGGACGGACGCGGCGGGCAAGGCCGCAGGCGGGGTGGTACCATCGTCGTTTCCGAGCTCGCGGACGAGTTGGCGGCGGGCCGGACGAACCAGGTGGCCTCCTCCCCCCGCTGCGCCCGCCGAAGCCGCAGCGCTGCCGTGCTCGCCTGAGCCGGGGACCGCCAGAAAAGGGTTGTCACGGGGCCCTTCGAAGCCCTCTGGGAGCGGTCCCCACTGGTCAAAACGCGGCATTGAGCCCGCCAGCGCCTCCTTGTTCCTGTAGCGATACAAAGGAAGCCCGTCCCTTGGTGGCTCACTCGCTTCTTCGCCGGTCAGGGTATGGAGCATCCCGTCTAGCACCTCCGGCAGCAAGCTGTCCACGCTCAATCGCATCGGATCCTGTGGGCCGGTGAAGGCCCACATCGGGCGGGAGTGTCGCTGCAAGGGGGCTATTCGGCGCCAGAGGAACTCCCGCACGATCATGACCACCGTTACTTTCGTGGCCCTCAGCTCGGCCAACTTCCTCCATACCCGCGCCAGCCGCGGGTCGGCAAGCCTCTCGTGTCCCCACCCGGAGCTTCTCACGGCCGGGGATGTCGGCAGCTGCAACAAGGGGCTGAATTGGGCCGTGTCCACGTACAACCATTGCCGCCTGAAGCCCTCGACCTCTTTGGTAAGCCTCATGTCAATACCGTCGCCCGCCGCGTCGCCTGCGGCGCGAAACGAGACGCACCCGGAGCACTGGTTCGCTGCGGTCAGCCGCAGACTGAAGAAGTGACGGAAGAGCGCCACCGAAGGCGTCACGCCCAGGAAGGCCTTGCATAAGAAGGCAAAGGCGGAAAGAAGGAGGACGGAATTCGGCTTGAGATGCAGCGCATGGACTTGGTAGTGGGAAAGAATGGCGTTGAAGAAATCGTAGAATGGAGGCAGCAGGCCCGCGAAGAGCGCAGGAAGGAAGAGGACGGCGGAGGTGGCATCGAGGTCAGCGATTGGGCGTGAAGCCAGCCAGATGCGAGTGGCCCCCCACTCGTTGGAAGCGGCCGCGGTCATCGGAAGCACCTTGTCGAGCCCCTCGGCGTTGACGATTGTGGGCCTACCCAGAGCAGGCTCTGGCACCACTTCCGCGACCGCCGTGTCCTCCTCTTCTTCCTCCCTACCGGCGGGTGCCATGGCGGCACAGCAAGGGGTTAGGGCGGCGGAGCTTGGGAGAAGTAGAAGAAGCCGTGCGTAGGAAGGAAGGCGCGGGGAGGCGGAATGTGCAAGGGAAGGCAATGATGGTCTCGCGCCACCCGCGGCAGATTTATGTCAGCGCGGCACTTCCCGAGGCGTCGTGGGAAGTGGGGGCGTCGCCCGTCACACCGTGCGCCACGAGTCGCGCCTGGCCGTAGGCGGTTAGGGCCCGCGCCGTTTCGCCCCTCCGTAGGCGGGAACGTGCGCGCCACAGGCCCGGGGGCTACTGTCAGGCCCATGGAACCCGGGGTATCCAGGCCCGTCTGCCTCCGGCCCAGGGCGCGACGCCTGGAGTGTGCCCGGCGGGCCGTCGCCACCAAGTGTCTCGCCATGACCCCTCATGGGGCCCTAGCCTCCTGAGGCCCCCTCCTCAGGGAGTAGCAGGCAACGCTCAGCACCACCATAAACGGCCTCGCGAGGTCCCCTCACGAGGCGGCTTCCCGAGTCCCCTCACGAGGCGGCTTCCCGAGTGGCCTCACGAGGCGGCTTCCCGAGTCCCCTCATGAGGCGGCTTCCCGAGTCCCCTCACGAGGCGGCTTCCTGAGTCCCTTCACGAGGTGGCTTCCCGAGGTGGCCTTCCGAGGCCCCCTCCCACAGGCGCTCGAGGAGAAGGCCGTTCGGCGTGTCGCGCGGACTGGAGCCCGTCACGTGGGTGACGCGCGCGGCGACGAGCAGCAGCAGAGGCCGCGCCAACAGGCGCGGATGCAGATGGTTTCCTCTTTTGTGCTAGGGAAGCAGGGCCAGCTATCTGCTCCCCAAAGCAACCCCAAAGGTTGCCCGATCGGTGAAGGAAGACCAAGACAGCGGGCGCGCAGGGCGGAGGTCATCACCGAGCCCACCGGCGCATCATGGATCATGCTTTGGCAGGCGAAGACCACCTTTAGTCAGGATAGCCTGAGCGCCTGTCCCCTTTCAAAACCGCCAAATGTGGCAACCCTTCCCGCCTAAGTTTCGAGGGGGAAGAGGACCAAGGCGGCATAAAAGGGGCAGTGCAGCCACCATAGGAGGGGGGATCCATCATCTTCGACCATGTACGCAAGAACTCTCTGATCCACGATAATCTCAACCACAAAGCAGGAGTAGGGTCTTACACCGCAAGGTGGCCCGAACCTAGGTAAATTGCTGTGCCTTTGCCCATCCTACGCTAGCGCGCTCTCACCGTAGTCTTGCCGTCGCACTGCCGTGGTAGGGGAAGAAGTAGTAGGACGAGCTCACCCCAGTGTTCGAACCTTTGGGTCCCCGGAGCCCCACTTCCGACAAATAGTTATTTAATGTGTTCATGTTAATATTTTTGAGGATACTTTATATGCTCGTGTTTCATGCTTATCCTTATATTCTGTCCATGTGCATCTTGCTAGTTATCGAGTACTTGTTGGTAGCATTATGCTCATGATTAATACTTGCAGTAGTTCATGCTAAACATGTCTGCATACTTCTTTATCATCTGTTATGGAAATACTGACATTGTTCATGCTCACCTCTATGTCATGCTCATTTGCATCCAGTAGATTAAATAATTACCTGATGTTGATGCTATGATCCATGTGTTATGCTTCCCATCCCCGCTTATGTTATATCATGTTCATATGCAATGTGGTTTCAGCATGTTATGGTGACTCAGCTCGTTTGCATTCAAGTTTAACCGGATATTAATCGAACTTGAACACCTGTTGGCTGAGTCATAGTGCCATCAAATCGAACTGACCAGTGCAACCACATTTGCCTTTATGGGAAGGCCCTAATGCGGTCTATTGTCATGCCTCTCGCCGGTGCCTCCATCTAGGGAAGGTTATGCGCGGGCGCTACCTTGGCCAGGTGGGACGGCATAAGCCTTGTGTGCCCGGGTTTGGTCTTGAGATCTCATGTCCCCGTTTGGGACCGTTTTTGTTTTGCCACGACGGTGGCCGTTGGATGTCACGAGGTGACATCGGGGCCACCCAGGACTTAGCCCAAAGGGGAGTTTGTCGGAGTGGCCAGGAGAGTGTCATGACAATAGATTGGTTTTGTCGGAACGCCGTTGGTCCACCCGAATGGGAGTACGAGGCCTTGGGTTCCGTGGTGTGGGTACAGTGTACTAACCTCTGCAGAGTGTATATAATCTATCGGTAGCCGCGCTCGCAGATATGGGCCCAGTTCATAGTAGGTCACACTATGGGTCAACAGTAATAATAATCTGGCTAATAACAAACCCGGTTCGATGAAAAAGAAGTTGGTTGATCTTTATGTGGTCACAGAAGGATCACGATGGTATTCTTGATAATGAAGCTGTGTGGATCACCCGGGTATTCTTGATATGGATGAGGTGATCTTGATGGTATTTTGATAATAATTGAAGTGATCCCGTGACCACAACGGTAAGTAAGATTGGTATTATCTATGGTGGTTACGAGGTAACCTCCGAACAGAGTAAGTTGAATCATGATAGTGTTAACATGCTGCATGTTAGTGTCATCTTGTTCACATGTTCATCCATGTTACTGTAACATGTCCATGCCATGATCATCTGATATTGTGCTAGTTGCATCATGATCAGTATTAATTAACCTGTAAATGCCAGGCTGTTGTTTGTCTTGATTGCTTTGGTTGTCGTGAGCTTGCGAGTACATTCAAAGTACTCACCTGGCGTGTCATGCCAGTTTGCAGGTCATGTCGGGTTTGCTTGCTTGTTAAGGATGTCGAGTTTGCGAGCTAGGATACGTGTTCCAGCCAGAGTCCCTGCGGAGTGGAGTTCACCACCGCCTTCGTCGTTCCGCTGCTAGATGTTATTCCGCTTCCCCGAGATGATCCGCTGCTAGCATAGAGCTACCCTGGGCAGGCATAGTGTCGCCGTGCCGATGTAATCCATGTACCCTTGTAGCCATATCCATTGTAATAAAGAGCTGATTTGTTCTATGCCAGCAGTGCCGTATTTCAGAAGACTTGTCTCTGGGCTAGAATACGGGGCATTTCGGTTTCCTCTGAGCCGGGGTGCCACAGAATTGTAGTTACAAAGTTGAGTGAGAACACAGTTTGTTGGTTTTCAATAAAGTTTATGCTTTTTACTTCGATGTTGTGATGAATTGTTACTTGTTCATGAGAAATTATATGATAAAGTTGTATGATAAAGTTTGTTGCTATTATAATAATAAGCATGATGCTACTATGTCCGTATTTTGTTTTTATCGACACCTCTCTCTCTCTAAACATGTGGACATGATTTTCGATATCGGCTTTCGCTTGAGGACAAGCAAGGTCTAAGCTTGGGAGAGTTGATACTTCCATTTTGCATCATGTTTTCCTACTGTTATTTATAATGTTTTTATGCATAATAAGACTTTATGGAGTAATTCTAATAATGCCTTTTCTCTCATAATATGCAAGGTCTACACAAAGAGGGAGAATACCGGCAGCTGGAATTCTGGACCTGAAAAAGCTATGTCAGAGATACCTATTCTGCACATCTCCAAATGAGCTGAAATTTTACGGAGAATTATTTTGGAATATATAATAAATATTGGAGCAAATAACTACCAGAGGAGGGCTGCCTGGTGCCCACATGACATCAGGGCGCGCCAGGCCCCGCAGGCGCGCCCTGGTGGATGGTGGGCTGCCCAGCCCACCTCCGGTGCCCATCTTCTGGTATATAAGGTCTTTTAACCTAGAAAAATAAAGAGAGGACTTTCGGGATGGAGTGCCGCCGTCTCGAGGCGAAACTTGGGCAGGAGCACTTTTGCCCTCCGGCGGAGCGATTCCGCCGGGGGAACTTCCCTCTCGGAGGGGGAAATCGAAGCCATCGTCATCACCAACAACCCTCTCATCTTTGGGAGGCCAATCTTCATCAACATCTTCAACAGCACCATCTTATCTCAAAACCCTAGTTCATCTCTTGTGTTCAATCTTTGTACCGGAACCTCAGATTGGTACCCGTGGGTGGCTAGTAGTGTTGATTACATCTTGTACTTGATTACTATATGGTTTATTTGGTGGAAGATTATATGTTCAGATCCATTATGCTATTTAATACCCCTCTGATCTTGAGCATGAATATAATTTGTGAGTAGTTACCTTTGTTCTTGAGGTCACGGGAGAAGTCATGTTGCAAGTAATCATGTGAATTTGATATGTGTTCGATATTTTGATGATATGAATGTTGTGATTCCCTTAGTGGTGTTATGTGAATGTCGACTGCATGACACTTCACCATCTTTGGGCCTAAGGGAATGCATTGTGGAGTAGTTATTAGATGATGGGTTGCTAGAGTGACAGAAGCTTAAACCCTAGTTTATGCGCTATTCCGTAAGGGACTGATTTGGATCCATATGTTTAATGCTATGGTTAGATTTTATCTTAATACTTTTCTCGTAGTTGCGGATGCTTGCGAGGGGGTGAGGGAGTACTGGACTAAGGGGTCCTCGGGTGGCCTGCCTATCTCTCATGGGCCGGATTGTTGGGCCGTACTGTGTCCGGTCCGAAGACCTTTCTGCCTTGGTGTGTGCTCCAAGTCAAGATGGTATATCCGGTGTTCCCCTCAATGTAACCGACTATATGTAAACCCTAGTACCCCTGGTGTCTATATAAACCAGAGGGTTTAGTCCGTAGAGGCTAGAAGAACCATTGCCATCCTACTAGTTAGGGTTTAGTTCGTCTGATCTCATGGTAGATCTACTCTGTAACCCCCTTATACACAAGTAATATAATCAAGCAGGACGTAGGGTTTTACCTCTTAGAGAGGGCCCGAACCTGGGTAAACATCGTGTCCCACGTCTACTGTTCCCCATCGATCCATGGTCCATAGTTCGGGACCCCTACCCGAGATTTGCCGGTTTTGACATCGACATTGGTGCTTTCATTGAGAGTTCCGCTGTCGGATCGCCAAAGGATCGATGGCTCGCCTCATCATCGGAGACGGCATCAACTCCGGAGACATCTTCATCCCCGGTCAACTGTTCGCGTTCGGTAGCATTGTTCTGCATGCCAATTTGACCGGTCGCCTTGACCAGGTCGACAACTTCGCCCCCGAGCATCACATCAGGTTCGGTAATCTGGAGTACGTCGCCGACGCTCGGGGCGATCTAATCTTCACCGCCTTCTCGGCTTTGCCCGAGATGCCCGACTATCCGGGAGCCTCGACTCCCGAATCCACCCTCGGCCCGATCATCGAATCGACCATCAACGCGCACCAGGATTCGAACCCGGATGCAGCTGCACTTGAAGGCCCAGAGTTAGCTCTGGCCGCGCTCACTCCCCCACCTCGGGTCAGGCTTCGAGCCTTAATGCCGCCCTGGCACCCATAAACCAGGGGATGGTCCTGGCCGAACTCTCCCCCATGGCCACTGGTCCGGCCCCGAGCCTGAACACCAGTTCGGCATCCCAAGAGCGAGAGCCCATCATCGCCGGACCCTCCCCACCACCTACTAGCACTCCGGAAGTCTACTCCGAAGGAATCCCACACGTTGACCCGAGCAACCTCGCTCTGATAAACGAGGCGCTAGATCGGATCCAAGAGATGAGCATCTCAGATGACCTATCTTCGGTTCATGAGATGGATCACAGGGAATTTTATGTCCCACCCACCACCCACTTAGTAGCCACTATCGAAGACTATATGCTGGACTACGCCTTTGAGGAGGCCGAGGACATGGACGACGACATCGAACCACTAGTCCACACCAACACCCCTGCCACCGGCCGATGGACGGCCACCTCGACCTACGATGTGTACATGGTGGACACCCCCAAGGACAGTGGCGACGGCGCCAACGCCGGCAATGGCTCCCCCAGACACAATAACAAGCCGGGCGAGGAGCTGCCTAAACGCCGACGACAGCGCCGCAGGTCCAAGGGATGAAGAAGCAGGGAAACTCATACGGATACCGGGGAGGAGCACACCTCGGACAACATCGAAGACCTCGGCGACCCCACCCTCGATCAGCAGCCGGACGGTTTGGAGGAGCATGAGGATGAAGTCGACCCCGAGGACCTCAACAACTCCGAGGATAGTAATTACCTTCCTCTTTCCGAGGAGGAGGTCAGCCTTGGAGCCGAAGACTTCATAGTCCCAGAAGACCCGCTCGATCAGGAGCGGTTCAAGCGGCAGCTTATCGCCACCGCCCGCAGCCTCAAGAAGAAGCAGCAGCAGCTCAAAGCTGATCAGGATACCCTCAACGACAGATGGACAAAGGTCCTTGCAGTCGAAGAGGGGTACGGCTACGAGCAGCAACACAAAGGTTACCCAAAGAGGAAGCTGCTGCCATAGTTCGATGACGAGGCTCTCGAGCCCGTACCACCCAAACGAATTCAAGGCGACCAGCCTGACCGCCCCCCTCGAGGAAGAGACAGGCTGGCTGGCGAGGCCGAATACCCACCTGCCCCTCCTCACCATAAAGGCAAAGAGGCGGCACAGCCGGCATATCAATATGATCTTCGGCACGACCTGGCCGCTAGAGCGGGTCAGTCAAGATCCATCTACGGATCAAAAGATTACCCTCCGAATAGAAGAGACGGATACCAAGCATGGCTCGATCGGAACGATAGAGTTCGGGATCAACGTCGGGCTAGGATGGAGTCTGAAGTTCGACGCGACGTGGCCCGAAGAAGAGGCGCCGCCCACCCTATGTGCTTCACCGATGAGGTGATGCAGCACCAATTCCCAGAGGGGTTTAAGCCCGTCAACATTGAGCCGTACGACGGAACTACAGACCCAGCTGTATGGATTGAAGACTTTCTTCTCCATATCCACATGGCTCGAGGAGATGACCTCCACGCCATGAAATATCTGCCATTAAAGCTCAAAGGACCAGCCCGGCACTGGTTGAACAGCCTCCCCGAAGACTCCATAGGGAGCTGGGAAGAGCTCGAAGACGCTTTTCGAGCCAACTTTCAAGGCACCTATGTCCGGCCTTCGGACGCCGATGACCTAAGCCACGTGGTCAAGTAGCCCAGCGAGTCAGCCTGGCAGTTTTGGAATCGGTTTTTGACCAAGAAAAATCAGATAGTGGATTGCCCAGATGCTGAAGCCATAGCTGCATTCAAGCATAGTATCCAGGACGAATGGCTCGCCCGCCAGCTCGGCCAGGACAAGCCGAGGATAATGGCGGCCCTAACCTCCCTTATGACCCGTTTTTGTGCGGGTGAGGATAGCTGTTTGGCTCGTAGAAGCACCAACCCAGAAGACCCCGGCACATCAGAAGCCCGGTGTGGGAGTCCTAGACTAAGGGGTCCTCGAGTGTCCGGCCTAGTTGGCATGGGCCGGACTGTTGGGCCACATTGAATATGGAGCAGAAGGTCAACCCCGTGTCCGGATAGGAGTCTTCGTCATCTTGATGTGTTCTTCAAGGCAAGATTAGGTGTCCCGGCGTGATTATTCCTTCTCTGTAACCGACTATGTGTAACCCTAGGGCCCCCGGTATCTATATAAACCGGAGGGTTTAGTCCGTGGAGGATAGCAGAACAACAATCATAGGCATACCCATCTAGGGTTTAGTTCATACGATCTCGAGGTAGATCAACTCTTGTAATCATCATCACATCCAATATAATCAAGCAGGACGTAGGGTTTTACCTCTTAGAGAGGGCCCGAACCTGGGTAAACTTCGTGTCCCTAGTTACCTGTTCCCCATTGATCCTAGATCCACAGCTCGGGACCCCCTACTCGAGATCTGCCGGTTTTGACACCGACATTGGTGCTTTCATTGAGAGTTCCGCTGTGTGGTCGCCAAAAGGATCGATGGCTCGCCTTGTCATCAACAACGGCATCGTCTCCGGAGAGACTTTCGTCCCCGGCCAGGTCTTCGCGTTCGGCGGTTTCGTCCTACGCGCCAACTCGACCGGTCATCTAGACCAGGTCGACAACTTCGCCCCTGGTCATCGGATCAGGTTCGGAAGCCTGGATTACGTCGCTGATATTCGGGGCGACCTGACCTTCGAAGGATTCATGGTCTCGCCCGGAGCACCCAACGGCATCGAAGGATCATCAGCGGATCCTCTTCCCGGCCCCGCCTATGGGCCGGTCCTCTCTACACCACCAGCCTCGAGCTCGGATATGACCTCACCATCCGAAGACGGGGAGTCAGACCCCGCCGGACCTATCACTCTCATCTCGCGCCCAGCTTTGAGCACGGGCGCGATCTCATCGTCCGCAAGCCAGGAGTCAACCTTGGTCAGACTCATGACGACCGATCCGGACTCTTTTCCGAATAGGAACTTGACTCTAATATCCGGACATCCAGAGTTGACGTCTGTCGGACTCGCCCAGGCCCTTAACCCGGAGAGCGGTCTCGCAGACCCCCATATTACCGGTCCCTCCCAGCTCGCGTTGTTAAACGAAGTGCTGGACCAGATCCAGTCCCTAACCATCACCGAGGATCTACCTCTGGTTTGTGCTCGGCCCGATCTTGAGGCCAGGCTCAGGGAATTTTGCGTCCCACCCACCACCCACTTTATAGCCACTGTCGAGGATTTAACCGACATGCTAGAATACGCTTCCGAGGAAATGGACGGCATGGACGAAGACGTCGAAGCCGAACCTAGCCGAACCCCGCCCATTATCGGGCGCTGGACGGCTACCTCAACCTACGATGTTTATATGGTGGACACTCCCAAGAAGGACGACGACGGCACTCCCGAACAGGGTGAGGACTAGCCCGTTGAAGAACCACCAAAGCGCCGACGACAGCGTCGCCGGTCTAGATCACGTCGGGGTAGGGAAAGTAATACTGGCACCGGGAAGGATGATACCCCGGATAACGTTGATAAGTTCAATGACCCCGTCGCCCCGAACACCAACCACACATATCGGAGGAGCTTGAGGGCCAGTTCAATCCCGAAGACCCTGAAGACCATAATGACTCCGAAGATAGTAACTATCTACCCCTCTCTGAAGAGGACGTCAGCCTCGGAGACGAAGAATTCATCGTCCCTGAGGATCCACTGGAGCAAGAACGATTCAAGCGGCAGCTTATTGCTACCGCCCGAAGCCTCAAAAAGAAACAACAGCTACTGAAAGCCGAACTAGACACCCTCAATGACAGATGGACTAAAGTCCTGGTGGCCGAAGAGGGATATGGCTATGAGTGACAGACCAAAAGCTATCCCAAACGCAAGCTGCTGCCACAATTCGACGACGAGGCTCTCGCGCCCGTACCGTCAAAGTACAACCAGGCAGACCAGCCCGACCGTCCACCTTGAGGGCGGGACAGAACGGCTGATGGAGCCGAACACCAGCCCGCTCCCCCTCGCCATAAGGGCAAGGAGGCGGCTTAGCCGGGCTACAAGTATGACCTGCGCCAGGATCTAGCCAATAGAGCTGGCCAGACCAGGTCCATCTACGGATCAAGAGGACATGCCCCTGCAGGAGAGGATGGCTATCAAGCCTGGCGTGACCGGAACGACCGAGCTCGGGATCAATACCGAACTCAAATGACAACTGGTCTTCGGCGCGACGTAGCTCAGGTGAGGGGCGCCGCTCACCCAATGTGCTTTACAGACGAGGTGATGCGGCATCAGTTCCCAGAAGGGTTTAAACCCGTAAATATCGAACAATACGACGGGACTACAGACCCGACAGTGTGGATTGAAGATTTCCTTCTCCACATCCATATGGCTCGAGGAGACGATGTCCACGCCATAAAGTACTTGCCACTGAAGCTCAAAGGACCAGACAGACACTGGCTGAATAGCCTCCCCAAAAACTCTATAGGAGCTGGGAGGACCTCGAGGACGCATTCTGAGCTAACTTTTAGGGCACCTATGTCCGGCCACCAGATGCAGATGACCTGAGTCACGTGATCCAACAGCCCGGAGAGTCAGCCCGGCAGTTTTGGAATCGGTTCTTGACCAAGAAGAACCAAATCATCGACTCTCTAGACGCTGAAGCCATAGCCGCATTCAAACATAGCATTCGTGATGAATGGCTCGCCCGACAGCTCGGCCAAGACAAGCCGAAGACAATGTCGGCCCTTACCTCACTTATTACCCGCTTTTGCGCGGGCGAAGATAGCTGGTTGGCTCGTAGAAGCAACAACATGTCAGACCCCGGCACCTCAGAGGTCCGGGACGGGAACGGGAAGCCGCGACGCAACAAAAATAAGCGCCGAAACAACAATGGAGAAGCAGATGACATGGCAGTCAATGCCGGATTCAGCAGCTCCAAGTCCGGTCAATGGAAGAAGCCCTTTAAAGGAAATAAGGACGAACCATCCTCCTTAGACAAAATATTGGAGAGGCCCTGCCAGATTCACGGCACTCCGGACAAACCCGCCAACCACACCAACCGTAACTGTTGGGTGTTCAAGCAGGCCGGCAAGATCAACGCGGAAGACAAAGGCAAGGGCCCCCAGAGTGAGGACGATGCAGAGCCTCGTGGCCCAAATAATGGAGGGCAAAAACAATTCCCCCCTGAGGTAAAAACAGTGAACATGATCTATGTCACCCACATACCAAAGAGGGAGCGCAAGCGCACACTGCGGGATGTCTACGCCATGGAGCCTGTAGCCCCGAAATTTAACCCCTGGTCGGCATGTCCAATCACCTTGGACCAAAGAGACCACCCAACCAGTATCCGTCACGGAGGTTCGGCGGCCCTGGTCCTCGATCCCATAGTCGATGGGTATCACCTCACTAGGGTCCTTATGGACGGAGGCAACAACGTAAATTTAATCTACGAAGACACAGTAAGGAAAATGGGTATTAATCCGTCAAGAATCAAACCCAGCAACACTACCTTTAAGGGAGTGATACTAGGTGTCGAAGCCCGCTGTTCGGGCACAATAACTCTGGAAGTAGTGTTCGGCTCGCCGAACAATTTTCGCAGTGAAGACTTGATCTTTGACATCGTCCCCTTACGCATTGGTTATCACGCATTACTGGGACGAACGGCGTTAGCCCGCTTCAATGCGGTCCCGCATTACGCATATCTAAATCTCAAAATGCCCAGACCCAGAGGCGTCATTACAGTCAATGGCGACATGGTGCGTTCCGTCCGAACTGAGGAACACAGCGCGGCGTTAGCAGCCGAAGTGCAATGCAACCTGGAAAAGCCAAAGCACTCGCTCTCCGTTAGGGGACGCGACTCAGGCAAATGTGCCCGGCCTGCACCACAGCGCAAGAAGTCGCCTGACGCTCAAATCGAATAGCAATTCGTCCTCTGCAGCACGCCCACTTTACCAGTGAAGTACGTGCCTCACATGCACAAATTCGCGCTCAAAATACCTTGGGCAGCTGCAGGGACAACCTTATTAGACAATCCAAAGCTCGGTTCGACCTAGCTGAGGCTTTACAGGTCTTCGGATCATCACGGTTCCATCAAGGGCCTATTCAGCGTGAAGCTTAGTACAAAGCAGCGACCTCTCACAGACCCCCTCTTACAGGGGCCCGATCGTCGATCAAACACCTCTCAAAGATCTTGCCTTCACAGGAGCAAAGGCGCAGACGTGCAACAGGGTTCAGTAGGGATGTCAAACCACGTGTTAAGACCCTGTGTAAACCTTTCCCCTGTATAAGATTCCTATGAAATATATGTATCCTATTAGCTTCGGCAGTTTGCATTGTACGGATAGACGTATCACAAGAGCACAAAGGAAGAAAAATATTACCTTTAAATTTCTGACCTACTCGGTCTCTTCTATGTACATTCTCCTTTTTTCTCTCTCTTTAAACGCCAAAGCACACCGTCCTGGTGATCGTTACTCTTTTCATACATCGGCTACTAAACCGGGGGCTGATACCGCCCTGTACATAAAGTCTGAACACCTTCTTTCATGTGTTCGGCGTCTCGGATATTGCGTTATATGCATCGGTTCTGAATTATGTCTTGGGTCAATAGTTGGGTTGCCCGGCTCCTATGCTTACCCTCTTACGTTCCGCACGTTCGGCTAAGAAGGTAAAGGGAGAACTACTGCGATTGTATTTCCAGCTCGTCTGGTCAAGTACCTCAGTAGAGAAAGCCAAAAATTGACTGTCATAATATGCGAGAACTGATCCGTGATCCAATGACAAGTATCATACTAAAAATAGTTGGCGATTACTCTGTGTTACACGAGGGGCTGGTCTTCGGCCAGCCATGTGGTGTAGGTATATACCTTGGCTTGCCGATTATGCACCGGGGGCTAGTCCCCAGCCCCACAGTCAAGCTCCTATGGCTAAGTGAAAGTGGTAAAGCCACATAGTCCGATTGCCTGGTTTCCCTCACATAAACCTCCTTCGCGGACCAAGACGTTGGCTAAGGGTTAAGATGTGGAGTATGAAACACCCCTGTAGCATCTACATGGGGCTGAAGCCGACGACTGGTAACTTTCAGAGTATAAACGGCCGCGCATGAGTCAAAATAATAATAGCATAAGACGCACATGTAAACAGCGCAAACATCACATATACCAAAAGATTAAGCATTGTTATTTCATACATGCTGGGTACATCACTCGTACATCACGTCTTTAGAACACTGTGCCTCTATTGCCCGAGCCCCGTCCATGACTTCGGCGAAATAGAGCTCGGGGCGCCGATGATCCTTTCCGGCGGGAGGAGGCCCGGTTACCACCTCAGCTGGCTTCATCTTTGGCCACTGGACCTTGGTCTTGGCGAAGGCCATCCGGGCTCCTTCGATGCAGACCGAGCGCTTCACCACTTCGATCCGAGGAGAAGCATCACACAACCTTTGCACCAGGCCGAAGTAGCTGCTTGGGATCGGTTCGGCAGGCCACAGACGGACGAAGAGGTCCTTCATGGCCAATTCCGCCGTCCGATGCAACTCCATCAGCTGCTTCATCTGGTTGCTCAGAAGGGGAGGGTGTTCGGGCACTTGAAACTGCGCCCAGAACAGTTTCCCTTCAACGTCTCCCTCTTGAGCGGCAAAGAACTTGGCGGCGTCGGCCGCGCACCTCGGAAGGTCCACAAACGCGCCTGGAGAGCGCCATACTCGGGTGAGTATTGCGTACCGTTGACCTCCAAAGACACTCTGTAGTAAGTAAGGCTTACCAGCCGCTATCTGCTTCGCTTGGCGGAGCTCCTCGCGAGCGCTCCGAGACTCAGTCCGCGCCTCTTCGGCCTCTTTGCCGAACTTGGAGAGTTCGGCGGACTGGTCCGAACTCTTCTACTCAAGGACCTCACACTTGGTGATGGCATCCTTGAGCTCCTGCTCCACTTCGGCTACTCGAGCCTCGTGCTGGCTCCGAGCATTTTGTTCGGCCACCAGATCGGCAGCCGCTTTTTCAGCGGCCTCTTTCTTGGCCTCTTCCAGCGCGGCCTTGAGGCTCTCGACATCAGCGGCGCAGCTACAGTCAAAATTGGTACAGTATATCAGGATTTGACCCTGAGTGTTCTAAAATAACTCCGAACTGTTGAGAAGGTTCGGTCACACTTACCCTGCGTTTCTTCGAAATGCCCGTTGACGCGGTCAAGCTCCTCGTCGGCGGCTTGAAGCTTCCGATTTAGCTCGGAAATCTCCGCGGCGTTTGACGCCGCAGCCAGCGTGGAGGCCTGTCACATTAAGATACATTCAGTATTTATCCGAAGAGTAAGATTGTTGATCCTCTGTCCGGTTTTTTCAAAACCAGACAAAGTCTCGGGGGCTACTGTGTATATAAAGGCAGGCATAACAATTTACTCTCTGATAACAAAAAGCATTACATCGCTTACCTCGAAGCCTGTTAAAAGGCCGTCGAAGGCATCCTTCAGTCCGCTGCTAGCAGACTGAATCCTTTTCATCACCATGCCCATCAGGGCACGGTGTTCTTCCACGATGGAAGCGAACTTCAGCGCCTCCTCTAGGGCGTCCGGTTGCCCAGGCGCCACCTGTTCGGTGGAGTGCGGCTCCGGGGATGGAACCCTGGCCCCCTCTCTAGCAGGGGACCGAACTGTCACCTCCGGAGTCCTAGAGGGCTCCGGAGTGGTGTTCGGAGAAGGCTCGGACTGTCCGAGCTCTCCTTCTTCGTTTACCAGAGGGGATTTCTCCCCCTGGTCTTCGGCGGCCAAGGTATGTACCTTGGCCATGACCTCATCGGCCCCGCCCTCCTTCTCCTGGCCAGGTGGTGTCCTCTGAGACAACACCTCGCCACCCTCTACGGTTGTGAGGGGCGGGGACCGCGACGGCATCCCACTCTTTGCCAGTTCGGCTGGTGGAGAGTCTCCCTCCGATAGTTGGTCAGCAGGGATCGCGCGCGGAGGGCTGTAATATAACATATGGTTGGTCAAATGAAAAGCTAAATACATAAAGTGTTGTGAAGGGTTTTCAGACTCATACGTTGTGGCCAAGGGCTTGACCCTGGTGTTCTGTTTAGGAACATCTTCGGACGCTATGGATTCCGCGTCGGAATCCGAGCTGTCGCGCAGGATCAGCTTTGGCCTGCACGACCTCTTCTAGGTGGGAGGTGCGATCTCCTTGACGTCTTCGGACGTCACCCTCTTCTTTGCACGGGAGGAGTCGCTCTCCTCCCCCTCTTCCTCCTCCTCCCCCTCGTGGGTCGAGGGGGCTTCGGTCTCTCCGGACTTAGCCTCCAGAGGACCCCTTGAGCGGAGGCCGTCTCTGGTCTCCCCCGCCTTCTTCTTTGGCTTCTTTACAGGCGTCTTGTAGGGCGCCGGTACTAACATCTTGGACAACAGAGCTGTCCTGGGGTCTTTGGGAAGCGGAGCCGGACTATTGATCCGCTTCGCTTTGGCCAGCCAGTGCTACAGTCAGAAGAAGGAATCAGGATGGTTGTTAAGCTGTAATTTGTGTCCGGATTAGAGTTCAGATGAAACTTGGTTACCTCTTTGGCGGGATTGGCGGTATCAAGCCCGATGTCCTCAATCTCCGCCGGCCAGTCCTCCTGAGACTTGAACAACACCTTCCACAAATTCTTGTGTGTGGTGCCATAGAAGTGCTGCACAGTCTTAGGGTCTTCGGGCTTGTAGGCCCACATTGGGGACTCCCGAAGCTGGCATGGTAGGAGACGGCGATTGAGCATTACCTGGACCACGTTGGTGAGTGCTGTCTTTGCGTCCACGATGTTGGAGACGCGCTTTTGGAGCACTTTCACCTCGGCTTGTGACCCCAAGTCGAGGCCCTTCTCGTTCCATGAGGTGAGCCTCATAGGGGGTCCGTATCTGAAGGCAGGGGACGCCGCCCATGCGGCGTTGCGGGGTTCGGTGATGTAGAACCACTCTTTTTGCCATACTTTGTTGGTGTCGATGAAGGTGCCTTCCGGCCACATGACTCGGGTAAGCTTGCTTACCATAGCCCCTCCGCAGTCCGCCTGCTGGCCGTCGACCACCTTTGGCTTGATGTTGAAGGTCTTCAGCCATAGGCCATAGTGTGGTGGGATCCGGATAAAGGCCTCACATATGACTATGAAGGCTGAGATGTGAAGGTGGAGTTCGGGGCTAGATCGTGGAAATCTAGCCCGTAGAAGAACATGAGACCCCGGAGGAAGGGGTGGAGTGGGAAACCGAGTCCTCGGATGAAGTGGGGGATGAATACCACCCTCTCCCCGAGCTTCGGCGTGGGGATGATATGGTCCTTCTCCGGTGGCCGGTGCGCGATGTCAACCGACAAATAGCCGGCGCGCTTGAGGTCCTCGATGTCCTTGTTGGTGACGGACGAGGCCTCCCACTTTCCCTTAGAGCCGGATCCGGCCATGGTGGAGCGGCGGAAGCTGCGAAGGAAGAGCGTAAGCTTTGGACGCTGGAGCTCTGGAAGATTGGGGAGCGAGGATGAGGAGATGGAAGCGTGGGGTGAAAGGAAGGTTTCCTTTCCCCTTCTTATAAGCTGTTAAAATACCAAGCGACCCCCTGTTGCGCCGCAGACCTCGCCTCTTCCCGATAAAATCGTGACGTTATGCGCGGTTGGGTTAACCAAGATCATTGATAGTATCCCCTAAAGGGCGGGCACGATCTCTGTATTGATGGGATGTGCCAATGGAGGCTCAGCCTCGAACCGCGAAACGAGTACACACAACGGTTCAGTGTTTAAAGACCAGATGTGGCACTTCGCTAAAAGGTGTCAGGGAAAAAGATGTTGTTCCCACTTGGACGTTTGGCCTTCGAGGTCAGGGTTACGCTAATAGTTCGGATCCGAATATGAAGGCCTTTTTATGCAGAGGAACCACTCAGGGTTCGGAAGAGGGAGGAACCCGCCTTGCAAAGCCGAAGACAGTACGGATTCCGGATACGTCGTCATTGAGGGCTAGTTCAGGGGATACTGTGGGAGTCTTGGACTAAGGGGTCCTCGAGTGTCCGACCTAGTTGGCATGGGCCAGACTGTTGGGCCGCATTGAATACGGAGCAGAAGGTCAACCCCGTGTCCGGATAGGAGTCTTCGTCATCTTGATGTTTTCTTCAAGGCAAGATTAGGTGTCTGCTACTTGTAAACTGCGTTGGATTTTTATCCCCGAAGAGGAGAGGATGATGCAGCACAGTAGAGTAAGTATTTCCCTCAGTTAAGAAACCAAGGTTATCAATCCAGTAGGAGAACCAAGCAACACCACGTAAACAGCACCTGCACACAAAACGCAAACCTTCCCACCCAACGCAAACGAGAGGTTGTCAATCTCTCGATGGCTAAGTAACGAGATTAAAGGTATATGATAGATTGATAAATAAATAAAAGATAAAATTATGCAACAACTATTTTTGGTATTTTTGTATAAGAAAACAAGATAGATCTTATGATAAAAGTAGACCCGGGGGCCGTAGAGTTCACTAGAGGCATCTCTCAAGAAAATAGCATACGGTGGGTAAACAAATTACTGTTGGGCAATTGATAGAAAGCCAAATAATTATGACGCTATCCAAGGCAATGATCATGATATAGGCATCACATCCAAAACAAGTAGACCGAGTCCTGCCTGCATCTACTACTATTACTTCACACATCGACCGCTATCCAGCATGCATCTAGTGTATTAAGTCCAAAAGAACGAAGTAATGCATAAAGAACGATGACATGATGTAGTCAAGATAAACGCAAATAAGAATTCATCCCAACTTGTTATCCTTAATGGCAACAATACATGCGTGTCATTTCCCTTTCTGTCACTGGGATTGAGCACCGCAAGATCGAACCCATTACCGAGCACCTCTTCCCATTGCAAGAAGATCCAATATAGTTGGCCAAACCAAACCAAAACTTTGGGGAAGAAATACAAGGCTATTCTAGATCATGCATAAAAGAGACCAGAGAAGAACTCAAATAAAACAAGGATAGATCTGATCATAAACTCACAATTCATCGGATCCCAACAAACACACCGCACAAAGTCATTACATCGGATGGATCTCCATGAAGATCACGGAGACCATTGTATTGAGAAACACAAAGAGAGAGAGAGCCATCCAGCTACTACCTATGGACCCGTAGGTCTATGCCATCCAGCATCATTGGAGAGGCGGCAGGGTTGACGTAGAGCCCCTCCGTGATGAGTTCCCCCTCCGGCGGAGTACCGGAGAAGGCCTCCAGATGGGATCTCGCGAGAACAGAGGCTTGCGGCGGCGGAAAAGTATTTCGTGGGCTCCCTTAGGGTTTTTGGAATTCTTCTGAATTTATAGAGGTGGAAGTAGGGCAAAAGGAGCCAGGGGGGCCCACATGGCACTTGGGCGCGCCCCACTAGTGCCATGTGGCCCCCTCTGGAAGCTTCTTCCTTGGCTTCCAAGTTGACGTTGATCCTTATCTCCAGAAAAAAATCTCCAAAAAGTTTCAGGACGATTTGATCTTATCTGATATTGATTTTCTGTAAAACGAAAACAGGGCAGAAAACAGGAACTGGCACAAGGCACTAAGTTAATAGGTTAGTCCCCAAAAATGATATAAAAATGTATGAAATGATGTTAAAAACATCCAAGAATAATAATATCATAGCATGGAACAAGCAAAAATAATAGATATGTTGGAGACTTATCAAGCATCCCCAAGCTTAACTCCTGCTCGTCCTCGAGTAGGAAAGTGATAAAACATATTTTTGATTGTGGAATGCTACCCAACATACTCATCAAGTTATTTCCATAGCATAGACATGAGGACATGTATGATTCAAAGCAATAGTCTATAATTTGACACGAAGACATAAATATTCAAGTGATGCTAACAAGCAACCATGCCTTTCAAAATAACAATGCTAAAGAAAATTATCCCTAGCCCATTATGCTCAATCATTGATCCATTCATGAAACACACTCGAATATCAATCATACTCCATGCACACACATGATCACATGACCCCCTAGTTGGTGCTTTTAAAGAGAAGGATGAGACTCAACATAAAAATAAATAGAAAGGCCCTTCGCAGAGGGAAGCATTGATATACAGAGGTGCCAGAGCTCAAGTTTTTAAAAGAGATGAAAAATTTATTTTGGGAGGCATGCTTTTCTCGTCAATGAGAACGACTTAGAGTTCCCAATACCTTCCATGCTAGATACATCATAGGCGGTTCCCAAACTGAAAATAAAAGTTTTGCTCCCCATCATCGTTCCATGGTTCTGAGACTTTTGTCCCTTTTTTCCATTCACATCCGAAGGAGTTTGTTTTTCCACCTTTCCTTATCACAATCCATGGCTAGCCGTATTCACGCGTGCCCTCCATACCAACACATTCCAAGGAAATTTAATTTATTTTGGGACTGGGCATCCCTTTTACCGCCAGACTCTCGTGCAATGACAAGTGAATAAACACTCATCTTGAGAATGACATATCCAACATGGATTTCATCGGCCACCCCTCACCGCTTCATGAGCGATACGGGCACACAAAAGAGAAATTATTTTTGAATTTTTTTAGAGATGGCACATGCAAATTTACTTAGGATGGCATTGAAATACCGCATATAGGTAGGTATGGTGGACACAATTGGCAAAACAAGTTTAAGGTAATGGATGCACAAGCAGTATTCCCACTTAGTACAAATGGAGGCTAGCACAAAGATTGAGAAGCGACCAACTAAGAAACCATAATGATGCACATGCATACATAAAACATAACCAACACCGAATAATGCACCACAAGTAGGATGTAACTTCATTGCATAATTATTGACTTTACGTGCTTGCATTGGGATTCATAAACCTTAACATCAATATTCATACTAGAGCATAATTACTCATGAACATAACTCACATCTCATCATCTACATATCTCAAAACTATTGCAAAGAATCAAGTTTTTCATGTCCCATAAAATTTTCATGCTAGTTTTCATTATTCCTCTTGAATATTCATCACATGGGGACCAAGCTCATAGCTTGTACAATTTACCATAACTATTTTCATACTCTCAAAAAGATATAAGTGAAGCATGAGAGAAACATTTCTAAAAAATATCTAGCATTCTCAAAAAGATATAAGTGAAGCAAGAGAACAAGTTTCTTCAAAACAAAAGCACCACCGTGCTCCAAAAGATTTAAGTGAAGCACTAGAGCAACCACCTAGCTCAACAAATTTAAGTGAAGCACAAAGAGCAATTCTAACAAATCATGATGACGTGAAGCTATCTCAAGAAAATGTGTTCAGAGGTGATGATTGTGATAAACTAAAAAAAATAAACAAAGCAAAGACTCATATCATACAAGACGCTCCAAGCAAAGCACATATCATGTGATGAATAAAAATATAGCCTCAAGTGTGTTACCGATAGTCGTTAGAAGAAAGAGGGGATGCCTTCCGGGGCATCCCCAAGCTTAGACGGTTGAGTCTCCTTAGATATTACCTTGGGGTGCCTTGGGCATCCCCAATCTTAGGCTTTTGCATCTCTTCATTCCTTCATCCATCGTCGTCACACCCAAAACTTGAAAACTTCAATCACACAAAGCTCAACAAAACCTTCGTGAGATCCATTAGTATAACAAAACAAATTACCACTATAAGTACTGTTCAAAACCCATTCAAATTTTATTTTTCATTATAGGTACTGTGTTCTCACTTTCCCATGGCTTGCACCCCCTGATACAATCCATAGTTTCATCAAAACAAGCAAACAATGCATCAAAAACAGAATCTGTCAAAAACAGAACAGTCTCTAGCAATCTGTCGAAAAGCCATACTTCTGTAACTCCAAAAATTCTGAAAAATTAGGAAAACATGGAAAATTTGTATATCAATCACGTGTAAAAAAATTCAGACTCATTCGACGCTCTGAAAAATTTATAAATTTTTTGAACTGGGCATCAAAGTTTCTGTTTTTAAAGAATTGCGTTCACAAGCATCCACATCATCCCAAAGGTCTTATTTGGCACAAACACTAATTAAAATATAAAAACCCACTCAAAACAGAGGCAAATAAAGTATAATAAAAAGAACAGAACCAAAAAGTGAAAAATACGAATTTATTTTATTCGTTGGGTTGCCTTCCAACAAGCGCTATCGTTTTACGCCCCTAGCTAGGCATAGAGCAATACATCAAGTATTGTCTAGTTCCTTCTTTTTCGTAGAAGTGCTTTTGCCAGGAGGCTTTTCAAAAATAACATGAATCACATCATCCATAGAAATCTTAGCATTAGAAAGTTGCCCATCCTTGTAGCCTTTTTGATTTCCGGCTACGATCCAAGAATAGTGACTATTAACGTCATTAAAGACATGTTGGATCATATCCATAGGAGGGACTTCCTTTTTGGTATTTTCATCAAAGATATGATTGCTACGAAATAAAAGCCTCAATAAATCATCATTAGTATCTAGGATCTCTTTGATAACCGGTTTCTTACGGTCTATACCATAGAAATCAAAAATCTCTCTAGCTTCCTTCACCAAGTAATCAAATTCATGCATAAGGATAAGAGTGGCTAATTTCTTAGCTCTAGGATCCTTTATGACAGGAAGCTCATAAAACAATCTTTGCAAGGTAGGTTGAGTCCGAATAAATCTTCTGTCAAATTTAAGAACAAATCCGGCAATAGCCTCCGCATAGTCTGCGGGTCTTTTTGGAACCGGTACTTCATCCAAAGATAGAGTTCCCACACAATTAAAGAACTCTTGGATTGTATTTTTCCCTACAAAATTCCCATGTCCCAAAACAAAACTTTTAGAATTGAGATTGGTAGAATTTCCAATTTAGGAGTTCTACCATCATCCGTTCTAGCCATACCAAAATCACCCATTGTGACAGAAAGCAAAGGCAAAAGAGGAAACGGCGAAGGGAAAGAGGCAAATAAAAGCGGCAAAAGAGAAGGCAAATATTTTTGTAATTTTTTTTAGAAGTGGGGGAGAGGAAAACGAGAGGCAAATGGAAAATAAAGTAAATGCAAAGGTAAGTGTTGAGAGTGTAGGTACTTGGTAATGTTGATGATGTCTCCCCGGCAACGGCGCCAGAAATTCTTCCTGCTACTTGTAAACTGCGTTGGATTTTTATCCCCGAAGAGGAGAGGATGATGCAGCACAGTAGAGTAAGTATTTCCCTCAGTTAAGAAACAAAGGTTATCAATCCAGTAGGAGAACCAAGCAACACCATGTAAATAGCACCTGAACACAAAACGCAAACCTTCGCACCCAACACAAACAAGAGGTTGTCAATCTCTCGGTGGCTAAGTAACGAGATTAAAGGTATATGATAGATTGATAAATAAATAAAAGATAAAAATATGCAGCAAATATTTTTGGTATTTTTGTATAAGAAAACAAGATAGATCTTATGATAAAAGTAGACCCGGGGGCCGTAGAGTTCACTAGAGGCATCTCTCAAGAAAATAGCATAGGGTGGGTAAACAAATTACTGTTGGGAAATTGATAGAAAACCAAATAATTATGACGCTATCCAAGGCAATGATCATGATATAGGCATCACATCCAAAACAAGTAGACCGACTCCTGCCTGCATCTACTACTATTACTTCACACATCGACCGCTATCCAGCATGCATCTAGTGTATTAAGTCCAAAAGAACGAAGTAATGCATAAAGAACGATGACATGATGTAGTCTTGATAAATGCAAATAAGAATTCATCCCAACTTGTTATCCTTAATGGCAACAATACATGCGTGTCATTTCCCTTTCTATCACTAGGATTGAGCACCGCAAGATCGAACCCATTACCGAGCACCTCTTCCCATTGCAAGAAGATCCAATCTAGTTGGCCAAACCAAACCAAAACTTCGGAGAAGAAATACAAGGCTATTCTAGATCATGCATAAAAGAGATCATAGAAGAACTCAAATAAAACAAGGATAGATCTGATCATAAACTCACAATTCATCGGATCCCAACAAACACACCGCACAAAGTCATTACATCGGATGGATCTCCATGAAGATCATGGAGACCATTGTATTGAGAAACACAAAGAGAGAGAGCCATCTAGCTACTACCTATGGACCCGTAGGTCTATGGTGAACTACTCACGCATCATTGGAGAGGCGGCAAGGTTGATGTAGAGCCCCTCCGTGATGAGTTCCCCCTCCGGCGGAGTACCGGAGAAGGCCTCCAGATGGGATCTCACGAGAACAGAGGCTTGCGGTGGCGGAAAAGTATTTCGTGGGATCCCTTAGGGTTTTTGGAATTCTTCTGAATTTATAGAGGTGGAAGTAGGGCAAAAGGATCCAGGGGGCCCACATGGCACTTGGGCGTGCCCCCCTGGGGCGCGCCCTGGTGCCATGTGGCCCCCTCTGGAAGCTTCTTCCTTGGCTTCCAAGTTGACGTTGATCCTTATCTCCAGAAAAAAATCTCCAAAAAGAATCGGGACGATTTGATCTTATCTGATATTGATTTTCTGTAAAACAAAAACAGGGCAGAAAATAGGAACTGGCACAAGGCACTAAGTTAATAGGTTAGTCCCCAAAAATGATATAAAAATGTATGAAATTATGTTAAAAACATCCAAGAATAATAATATCATAGCATGGAACAAGCAAAAATAATAGATACGTTGGAGACGTATCAGTGTCCCGACGTGATTATTCCTTCTCTGTAACCGACTATGTGTAACCCTAGGGCCCCCGGTATCTATATAAACCGGAGGGTTTTGTCCGTGGAGGATAGCAGAACAACAATCATAGGCATACCCATCTAGGGTTTAGTTCATACGATCTCGAGGTAGATAAACTCTTGTAATCATCATCACATCCAATATAATCAAGCAGGACATAGGGTTTTACCTCTTAGAGAGGGCCCGAACCTGGGTAATCCCATTTTTTTTGCTTGTACTAATAACGAGGCACTTGCTTGCGTTCTGCCATGACCCTGGTGGGTCCCTACTGTCATCCTCTCCACGTACAGTCATCTCTTTATTCCTCTCGGTTGTTGACCACGTTGACAACGCCAGACGGCGGCGCACCACGCAGGGCGAGCGAACCAAGGCGGAGGACGACGGCGAGGCCTCGGACGGGAACGAACAAGAGCCGTGGAAGATGCGGCAGTCTAGTCGCAGACGGAGGGGAGTACGAGGGTTGACTGGTTCGGGGCTAACGTCGCCGGAGAATAACATGACGTGTGGGGGAATAGAGGGATGGACTGGCCAACGTTTGAGGGTACAGTAGGGCGGCGGAGGCGTAGCCAGCCGTGGGGGGTGGGCACTGAAGGCGGGAGCAGGCGGGACCGACGGCATGGTTTGGTTTGGGCGGCTCGACGAAGAAGACAAGAGATAGAAGAAACACGACAGATGTTGGATGTCAATCCAACGGCTGGTAGGCAGAATCGTTTGTTGACTAAGTCGACACCACCTTGGATAGGCTTTCTCCTCGTGGGTCCCAAATGTCAGAATCCAAATCAGTCACGGCCACGCATCCTTTCTTTTGAAGAATTACCGCCTATTTGGTGTGCTAGCTCAAAATTAGTTTGTGGGTGCTGGCGGGCGCTAAGCACTTGGGTTCTGTAACGCACAATGAGGTTAAGCAGCCGGCGAGAGTGATGTTATTTCCCTGAGATTTGTTACAATATTTCTCTCTTAATTAAGGAAATGGCAAGCCATTTGCCTTGTTTCAAAGGAAAAATGACAGTCACAGCCGAGTTGAAAAGGGTAACAACATCTAACTCAAGCTTACAAATGGTACAAAAGCACAAGGATTAATTGTTCATCAGGTTTAGACAAAAACAAGATTGAAAAGAGCAACAACACCTAACTCCACCACTGTTTTCGGCAGGCACAATCAAATGGATCGGTCAAGTCCAAACAATGAATATCCTGGGTCCTAAAATTTACAAGATCATGACCACAAGATGTCGTAAATAGAAGCCCGACACATTCAGAAGCCGTTTTGTCCACCCGAAACTCCTTTTTTTTTGCTCTTCGACATACCCATCCGTCAAAACCATGCTGCTGATAAACTTAAGCCCGATGGACAATAGTAACCTCGCATTCTACAGGAAGAAATTGACAAATCTAGTGTTTGCATGGTTGGCTACATATCGTTCCAGCGTTATTGTCTTCAATCGAATGTCATGAGAACTGAGAAAATCCCTTTGCTTACGAAACCACCGATTGGTTATAACTTTCTTACCCCGTCCTGTTGCCTAAATAGACATGAAGATTGAAAACGGTTAAGGTCTAAAGAAAGAGTGTCGAAAGAGCAACAGCTGAATGGTTAATTCTAATACACTATATACGGGCTTCCAATGTGCGTGAAATTATCACCTTTATATCAACTTCTCCAGACATGGAAAACATTGCAGCAAGCCAATAATCTTGTTCAGATCAAAAGTATTCATATTGATATATAAGATCTTGACAGAATCTAGCAGCATTGATAGGCTATCCATGGAAAAACTCTTCATTGAGCATAGAACATAATATTAGTACAAAAAGTGTACTCCAAGATGATATAGAACTTATGCACACAAATGAAAAATGTAGCTTATGATTACAAGTGTAGATGATAATATACAGTACCTGAAGAACTGTGGAGCCAAACACCATCTTGAAATATGCACAGAGATCATGTATTACACCCAAGGTCTCCAGTTTAGGCGTAGAGACGACAGTTATTTGCGAAGGTGAATAACGAGAATCAAGTATCAACCTTTGAAGTGAGGGGGCATCTTCGATGATGAGCTCCCTTCTGTCAAAAGAAATTGCAAGTCTTACAAGGTTAGGCGACTTTATTTGGAGACAACCGACTCTAACTGCCAAAACAAGCACCAAGCACTCCAGGGCAGGGCAACTGGAGTTGATGATGCTGTGCAATGAGGTCTCCGACATACGAACCAGCACAAGTGAAAGTTTTTTGACAAGTGGGAGTCAAAGCTTTTGTACCAGATTGTCTGGTAGTTTGAACAGCGCAAAGGTGGCGGTGTGGAGAGAGGAGGAAAACCGCGCGATGGACATCGGTGCTGAGGGCACAGGTACATGGCATTCGGAATGTGGTATGTGATTTATCTGGGAATAGTACAACTCAAGCACCTGGAGTTTTTTGAATTCAGGGGATTTCAGCCAAGCGTTCACCATGCAGGGCATGCACAGGTAGCATGCCGGGATGCAGAGGCGTTGAACGGAGCCCTGGTGGGAGGAGATGATGGCTCCGGGGAGTTCAAAATCATTAAAGAGAGATAGGCCACGACAGTCGAGATTAAGAGGCGCGGCGCGCCATAGAGGGCGCCACCGAGATGCGAGGACTTGGGTGCGGCAGTCATCCTTGGTGGGGAGAAGGGAGATGATCTCCCCAAGGATGGCGTCCGGGAGATCGCTGATGAGTTCCGCCCGAGATTCTTCGGGTTCCTCAGATCCAGGGCGGTGGCCCTCGCCGCTTCTCCCCGCGCTGCCGGGTGCGGGATCTACAAGAGGCATCGCCGCTGGCGGGAGCCTCATCTTCTTGGCGCTGGAGTCAGCCGACTCCATTTTCATTGCGGGTGCCGCGTCGAGTTCACGGATTTGAGCAGAGTAACGAATGACGAGCCTAATTGTAGTGCGAATGAAGAATAAGGCGAGCTGGGAATTTCTATAGCAGTGAGGAAGAAGGGGAGCTGGGGTTTTCTGTAGGAGTGAGGTGAGGAATTTGGGGGTACGAGTGGAGCGAGCTGACCTGAAGTGGGAGTGAGGAGGAAGGAGAGCACCCAGATTTTTTTGGGGGGCAGTGTTCTGGGGGAGCGCCTCTCATTAAGTAAATATGGGCTTTTGAATTGATTTTATTATTTAGGGTGGATGGGCTCTTTTGTCTAGGGCCCAGAGAAACAATTACTACTAGTACAGTGTAGACACTCTACAGCTACCCAGAAAAACAATTAACTACTAGTACTATAGTGGATACACTACCGCTTCTGGCTCCTTCTCGGTCATCGAAACGTCTCCCTCTACTGAATGCCGTTTTACTTTCGTTCACCGACATGCGGGCCATGCAGCGCGCGAGCCCAAATGGCATCCACCAAATTAGAAGGCGGTATGCAGGAGGAGAGTCACCCCGGTCGTAGCGCGGCCGTAACGAGCCGTCATATCAGAGAACCCCACCTCCCCGTAGTCTAAGTTGGACGGATGAAGCAACCATCATTTCACTTTTCGCTGAATCCGCTTCTCCCTCATCGTCTTCAAGAAAGCAACACTTGCTTTTGCTATTGTTCTTCTCTCCCAACGAAGGGAAGGTAAGTGTTTCCGTGATGTTGGTATATTTTGTTTCCAAAAAAAAAATCTTTTGCAAAGTAGTAACCGATCCTCACTCTCTTTTTTGTTTCATTCTCATTGCAATTGTGTTTCCTTTCAGTTGTCTTCTATTCGTCAGTTTCATGATGGATCAAGGAGAACCAGGCAAAGATCTGCCGATGTTGGAGCAGACGCGGGAGGCTGATCCCCACGAGACAGAGAGCTCCAAGAAGATGAAGGCCACCACCGAGCCGACCCCAGATATGCTCATGGCCACTACTGAGATGGTCAATGCAACGTTTGAGGTTACAGCCCCCGTGGCCCTGCAGGAGTAGTTTTCCCCCTTCGAGGATGTGTCCCCCCAAGCTGAGCTGCCCAAGGTGATTTTCTTCTCTGCTGATCTTGATTGTGGTTTTTCATCTAAGTATGTGGTGATAAATAATGCAAGATTTATTAGTTCTGATGCCATGATACCTTCCCTATCATGCATACTTTTGACTCTAGAAAGTGGTTTAAATAACCTGTGTTTTTATATTGGAAAGTAATTTAGAATTCGTTTCTGTTTCGATTAGAGCCTTGATGCAGACAAGGATTGTGTGGTTGTACATGTCACTCGCTATGAGGCGGATGACCTGAATATACGCACTGGGAAAACAAAGTTCTTAGGTTGTTCGATCCTGGAAGCCAGTTGCACTTATACCAAAGACGAGATGTATTCCAGCTACACTGTTGTCAGGCGTGTTGTCCAGGGTGTACTGAAGCACAAGAAGTTCAAAGCTACTCCTTCGTTTGTGAGGCATACTGTTCTTGTCAAGCTTACGCAGGAAGATGACGTGGCATGCCTCGACAGACAAGTTTATGAGTGGCAAGGCCACAAGGTTATCTTCAAGAAGGTTGACAGGATTGAGCTGCTGCCGGACGTCCTCGATGATGTTCATGGCAAGGTCCGTCTTGTGTCCATCCCAAATTAGATCGATGGCATGAAATAGTTGGCCCAGCTAGTGTTTTCGAAGTAGTTTGGATTGTGTTTAATTACCCGAACCTTGCGTATTGTCGAGCCCTCTGGGGGCTAGTACTCTGTTTGAATCCGTCTATGGGAACTAGTGCTACTTTTGTGTGCCCGTGAATCATGTGAGAACCATCGTAATTGTTGCCGAATCAGATGCATCCTCACTAGTTTTTTCATGTAATATGGCATGGTAAGACATAAGTTGCCACAGTTTATCATACGAGCAGTGTGTGTTTGATGAAATAGAGTACTTGTTCGACAACTGTGCGCCGACGTATACATAGGGTACGTAAGGCTGGTTAAGTACTTGTAAACACTGTTGGTGCTACACCACTTGCAAGAAGTTGTGCAAAACACGGCACATTGGCGCAGCTCGCTTCAACACTAAAAAGTCGGCTATCGACCAGCTCACAATCAATACACGGCACATAGGGTACGTATCTTGTTACAGTGGTTCATGCAGTTAACTGGGGCCACAATGTAAATTCCAAACGTTCACACGCTAGTCCGGCATTCATGTGGAACATTCACATTAAACACGGCTTCATAAATTTAGCAATTTTATACATCTCAATGATTCATACTAGAACATAACCAACAATTACTTGTTCACAGCAAAAGACAAAGTTGTGAGAAGGTTTACAAAACAGGAAAAATCAAGCAAGGCTTCTCTCAGGAAAGGGCCTCCCTAGGCACGCTTTAATTTCCTGGAGTTCACTCTGGTTTTTCTTGTTACCACCATCCAGGGTTCGGTTCTCTCATTCCAGAACCATGTAGTGGACTGACCATCTGAACTTCTTGTGCAGTTCCACTAAATTTAAGCACCACTATTGGCAGAAATAAGCAGACCACAATGCCTCTTGTCCGCTCCGTGCTCGGTGCAACCAAAATGTGCAATCAAATTTGTGCAGTTCCACTAGGATGAAAGCAATGTTACCGGTGTGAGATTTAAGTGTAACTGCAAAAACACTTAAATGGTGAGGCAGATGTGGTTGCCGAGAGCGGCAAACATTCAGGCAGGATGTCTGCATTTGTCCCATTTTTCTATCTCCTCGGCGACATTTTCCTATGTAAGCGCAGGAAATCTAAACCTGCTCTTTCTCATTTGCGTTGTCCCCCCCAACACCCCTCACTTTCTTTCCTTTTTCGACGAGAGACAGGTCCACTTCCCCCCACCCTTCGCCATCCACCCCGCTTTCTTCCCCTTTTCAACCAAGAGACCGATTGGGTAGCCAGTATCTACTACTTTCCCCCGTTTCCTCTTAGAACCAAGTCCTAGATTCATGCTATAGCTTTCCCACTTCTTCCCTGTTTGAACCAAGTCTTAGATTCGACTGTGTGAACTAGCTTTACCTCTAATAATAGTAAAAGTCTAGGTGGCTTTGGAACAGCTGACAGAAGTAGAAAAAGATCCACATGCAGCCACGTGGGGAGCAGGGGCAGTAGAGCAAGGCCGGTTTCAAAGGAAGATATACCTGAGGGTCGTCGGGATGTGGCAAAGACGGCGTCGGGAGGCCGCATCTTGGCCACAATACCGCAGGGAGGAAGAAGGGGTCGGAGGCCCTCCTGAGCCAGCGCTGTCTCGGAGAGATCGGCACAGCCGCCGATCGGGACGCACGGGCAGCTGTTGGTCTCCTCAGTCGCCGCCGATGACGGCGTGAACGATGCACCTACACCCCTGCCCCGGCCGAGCTGGTCCGGCCGGATTTGTGACCAGCGGTGAGCAGAGAGAAAGAGAGTGTGGCCACCTATGTCTTGTTTAGATCTGGAGAGCATGAGAGAGTGAAAGAGAGGAACCCTAGTAAAGCAAGCGCCGAGGCTCCTGCTTATATATATAGTGGAGTGAATTTGTTGTAGCAACCGTTATTAAATTGAATAGGCGTGAACCACTATTTTTTCATTTAAAGTTCAAGTAAAAATAAAACTCGATCAATAACGTGCCACCGCTTCCAGGTCGCACTATCAAATCACCGCGTCCAGGACGCACTCGGTACTGTACGTATCATTCACGTGTGGTCCCCGACCCTCCATGAAGTTGAAAACTAGACGAGTCAAAATTGATGTGAAACAAGGAAGACAAATGAGTCTCTCTTTCATTCACAGATGATGTCTGTACATTATATATCCCTGAAGGGACACGAACGAATGGACATATTCATTCGGGACGGCGCAAGGAGAGACGCAACGGTTAGAATAGGCTAACGCCTGTCGGTTTACAAGGAGGAGATTATCCATAATTAACTATATCTAATTAATTCTTAACAAAAATGTCAATTGGGATGCCTCTTTGTAAACAAATGCGCTCCTAGCTTAAAAAAAATGCGCTCCTACGTGTACCCGCGCGTGGGTGTGAGAGAACTAGTGCGTGCGTGCACCGCTTCTCTTCGTGAGAGTACAATATACTACGCCCAAAGAACGTTCGCCACAAGAGTAGTAGTATAAGTGTGTGACGTGTGAGTTAAAAAAGAAGGTGTGCGACGTCTTTTATTTTTTAGAAGTTCTGAGGGTAGGGTGTGAAGAGCACATATGTGTGTGACGTCTACCTACAGATAGACCGTGGGTGCGAGAGGACTCGGGAGAGTCGTGACTCGTGTGGGTGCGTGTGTGCGTGAGAGAGAGGGGGCACGTATCAATCGAATGCATGTGTCCGTAAATCATATCTGACAAACATTCGCCACAAGCCGTTTCCTGACGAACGCCAAAAGAACCGTTAGATCGGCATCCGACGGTGTCAGTTTTGCCATGGCATTTAACAGAACAGCCACTCCTCCGACACATAAATCTTCCACATGAGTGTTAGCAACTGCCGTATGCTCCTTCCTCCGTTCCAAAATGTAGTGCATATAGCTTTACTGAAAATTCGAACCTCCCAAACTTTTACCGAGTTTTCGTAGAACAAAATACACATATAGAATACCGAGTATATATCATTTCATTCATCATCGAGAGGTAACTACAGAGATGGGGGAGGAGTGTACAAAGAAAGACCGTCGTATCACCTGCAGCAATTTCAACCATCCTTTGGTGTGGAGGAATATCATTGGAACTCTATATGATATGATTTTTATAGGAATTTTTCCTTTAGAGCCAATTGGTTCATAGGAATAGATTCCTATACTCCACATTTCAAAGGAAAATAAACATGATATGATTTTTATAGCTTTAGAGCCACTTGGTTCATATGAATGGATTCCTATACTCCCACAATTTCAAAGGAAAATAAACATTAGCCTAGATTAATTCAATAGAAAAGTTCCTATCATGTGAACCAAATGACATCTCTTTTCCAATCCCTACTCATAGGAATTGAGATACATGTCATCTCTAGATTCAATAGAAAAGTTCCTATGATGTGAACCAAATGACATCTCTTTTCCAATCCCTACTCTTAGGAATTGAGATACATGCATTCTCTTTCCCTACAACTTCCATATATACATCTTCTATTCCTAAATAGCTAGTACAACCCACTAGCTTTTTTCCTGGACATGCAACTATGGCACATGAACACGTCATGCATGCAAGTCATAAATCACATTGTTTTTGTACTCTATGCATGCAAGCACCACATCATCAATTCGTGCATGTTACTCATAAGTTATTTTTTGCATTAGATTTTGTATTGACAATATATGTGTTGGTCACGTGCACACATATGTAGTTCACATTCACATTTTTGTTAGAAATGTCATTCTTTTAACTGCAATTCATTTTTTCTCTTTTTATTACCTTTTTATTTTATTTTCATTTTAAGCATACATTCACTTCCCATTAGTTATAGATGTTTTTGCAGGAACTTTTATACATTATTTTGAGTAGAAAATTTCACGCGGCCGTCGGTATATCAAAACGCGGGTCCCATGCGTAATTTCCTTTCGGTCGAACCTACGTCCACAATTTTTTGTACGTATATCTCCACTGCTCCCCGAACCCAAAATTCTGCCTCGTTCCCGTAAAACCGAGCGGCCCACCCGTATTAAGGCGACGACTCCAACTCAATCCCTCTCCCGTTTACTACGGCGTGGGCCCCGCACGCCGTAGTACTCCTAGAAACCCTACCCGCCGCACGCATCATCGGTTTTCTTCGACTAGCCACAATGGAGAGTAACATACACTAGTAGTAACATACACATATTTCTAGACTATGTTACTACCTTCATAGTGGGTAGTAACATGAGTGTGGTGTCATGCAAAGCTTCATTTATTAGATTATAGACTCATATTGTATTGGTATGTGTGATGTTACTCATAATATGAGTAACTAGCTAAAGAGGACGAGGGAGAAGCGGATTTGTAGTGGAGGCTCCTACCGTAGGGCGCCCTAGGTAGCTGCCACACGCATCATTGCTTTCCTTTTTTCTTTATGCTCCTGCGCCCTAGAGTGAAATGATGGTTGCTTCGTCCGTCTAGCTTTGTGATTTGACCCCTCATCGCTCATTTACTACTACTGGTCACTGTGACGCTACGACCGGGGTGCCTCCAAGTCCAACAGCTGCTCCGAACTGTAATTTGCTGCATCGCACGTGGAACAACACGGTGGATGACCCACTTGGTTTTGCTCCTTGGTGAATCCCGACTATATTGATCTAAAGATAGTATCCAGATTAGAAAAAATGAGGTGATTTTACCGAGCGGTGGGCGGGGGAGCATGGCCTGTCATGCGGTCCCATGTGTTATGATGTACTACCAAGCCGACGCGCGTCCCTCCTGAGGCAGAACAATGGCAGAAGCAATACGTGGTTTTCTTGAAGGAGATGATGGAGAAGCGGAATCAGCGAAGTGTGAAATAATGGTTGCTTCGCCCGTCTGCGAGAAAGGTGCGGCTTTGTGATTTGACGTCTCATTGCTCATTACTACAACTACTACTACGGCGCTACGACTGGGGTGCGTCCCCCCCTGCTGTTCTGCACTGTTATTTGGTGCATGACACGTGGATCCGGTTGCTATATGTCCCACATGTCGGCGAGAGGAAGTAGAACATTTATGAAAGCGACCATCTCCACTCTTAGTACGACGGAGGAGTACAAGACACGGCTTGGTTTTTGCTGCTTCGCCCGATCCATCGATACAAACCCCGACTAAAAAAGGCGAGGGCGGGTCTTTTCCCGCACGGTAGGCAGGGGAGTTTGGCATAGTCTGTTCGACATATAGAGCGACAGAAAGATGTGATGAAATGCTTGAATGTTTGTAATTTGTGCTAAATTTTGACCAAATATTTAATTGACAAAATGTTAGCGCATGTCAACAAAAATAATATTGTTGGATTCGTATTTGAACATAGTTTTGAATGATATAGATTTTTGTGACATGCAATAACATTTCGTTAGTTAAATACATGGTCAAAATTGGAACAAAATACGATGTGGAACGATAAATCAGGACAGAGGTACCCCCACAAGGTCGGTTCGGCACGCTGTAGTAGTACCCCTGCTTTTTTCTGGTCGGATTGCCCAACGAGCACCAAGCAAAAAGTGCATGCATTGGCCTAGACACATGCAGCCATCAACACGTGTAATCATTTCGCAAAAAAAATCAACACGAGTAATCAATTGCTATTCACACGACCTCATTTTTTCTGGCTGCATTGGGAAGAACAACGAGGCAGGAAGGGAAACAAGCAAATAAGTAAGGTTGAGCGACTTAGTTGTGGGAAAACCTGATTTTACGGAGTTACTACGTACCCACTATGGAGGTACTACTACTACTACTAGTAACATAGCCTAGGGTAGCTTGCTGTAGCACGGACTCCAAGGAAATTTGAGTCAGATGAGACTCGTACTATACTCTATATACACTGTACTACTCCTACCACTGTACTACTACTACTCCACTACTAGTACTATGAGGCCATCCAACCGTGTCCCGACAGAAGACCGCGGACACCGATTATTCGTTCATATTTAAATTTGTTTTCACACAGCAAAATATCTCTGAAAACAACAACACATGAAAAAATTCACGGCGAACGAGGGATTTGAATGTGCTGGGAGGGGTGGGGCTGGAAGGGGCTGTTTGGATCTTGCCCGGGGTAACCAAAATATTGGCGAGCCTTTTGTCCACCCGTGCCTTTGCCACCGATGAACGAGTAGAGCTCGGGTGCTCCTCCAGCGCGCGTGTCAGATATGAGCTCGCACGAGCTGATTTTTATTTGTCCCACCTCGCCGCCCGAGCCGGCCGCAGACCGAAGGGCACGTCTCCAACGGCGACCCGCAAATTACGCCATCCAACCGTAGCCGCACACATTCTAACAACAACTCAACTAACTGGACAAAATTCGTGCAAACACAGCGATATTTCATGTAAACAATGGCGGAATTCAAATAAAATACCGGATTTTCATATAAACATGACGGATTTCATTACATTTATAAATCAACTAAGTGGTGCTACTCCTGAACTGCACAGGTATAATAATACCTAGTCTAAATGGTCGCCCGCAGATCCCTTTGTCTTCCTCATGTCTGGCAGCACGATCACCGGACTGCCGGGAGCCCCGGAGCCGGAGGTATATGCTTCAGCGCAAAGGACGGCTCGCTTCCCCACCGCTCAACTGAGTGAAATCCTTGGCTGATGCCTAAGATGGAGTCGAAGGGGGCTTCTCCGCTTCCGTGGAGCCCATGCGGGGTCGACGAAGGTTCTCGCAACAGAATGACCCGGCAAGACACTTGCTGTGTTCACCGGCGTTGCCTCGGCGGTGGCCTTCATGGGACCCAAGCGGCGGCGGCCTCCCGTGTCCTACTTCTCCTCGATGATGGCGGCGGACGCGGAGGCGCTGGCCACCAACTCGTCGCTCTCCGCGCACCCGGCTTCTGTCTCTGCCTGCATGGCGCGACCGCAGGCACGGGAGTCGCGGCCACAGACACAGGAGGCGCGGTACGAGGCGGCGTCCTGGACGACAGCGACGACGCCCGTGCTCCGCGCCGTGCCGGCGTGGAGCAAATCGCCGCTCCTCGTCGAGCTGGCCTGGAGCAGCGAGTTGCTGAACCACGCGCCGGCTTGGGGCGGCAACTGGCTACGTCGGGCGAGGCAAGGGAGGTGGATCAGCGAGCTGCATAGCTTCCACACGGGTTTCATGGAGGCATTTGAATGCGGCAAGGAGCCGTGTTCAGCCGGGCGTGCAGCGGGCGGCGCCCTCGACCAGATCGTCTGACGTACGACACCGTGCCGTTCTTCCATTGATGTGCGGGCCCGTTGGGTACCTGGCCTGCATGTCAGTGACCCAACGCAGGCAGCGCACGGCAGAAGAGCCGGTTCCGCATGTATGTGGGCAGCTGGCGCTGGGCAGGAATCACGCGCGGGAGGGGGGAGGGGTTTTTGGTGGGCCAGGGCGGTGAGAAGCGAGCATTTCAGGCGTGTGAGTGTTGCGTGCGTGCATGTGTACGAGTGAGTGTTGCGTGCGTGTGTACGTTTCAGTGTTGCGTGCGTGCGTGTGTTCGTGCGTGCATGTGTACGTGTCAGTGTTGCATGCGTGCGTGTGTTCGTTCGAGTGTTGCGTGCGTGCATGTGTACGTGTGAATATTGCATGCATGCATTCGGGCGTTGCGGGCGTGTTTGTGCGCATGTGTGATGTGTTTGTATTCACCATAGTAGCTCGGGCGTGCGTGCAATTAAAACGGCCGGCTCAGCATATCATCACAAGGCGACCTTGTCCGCTCTAGTTAGGGCGCGCGGGCTTCCAACCTCAGGTCTCACGACTTCGAATCCCCACCGACCACTAATTTATTACCATTTCTGTCTTTCATATACACGCTGACAGGTGGGCCCTACGGTAATGTGCGTTGATGAACGTGGACCGTTTGACTGGTCAATTGATCGTGTCATCAACAAATTACGGAGCTGTACGGTGAGCCAGTGACCGAATGATCACCACAAAATGTATTTCATGAACACAGTACAGACGCTAGCTACCGTTTCTTTCTTTCATATATGCGCTGACAGGTGGGCCCCTTGGTAACGTGCGCTGATGGTGCAACACTAGTTGCGCCACGTGGACCGTTTGACTGGTCAATTGATCGTGTCATCAACAAATTACGGAGTTGTACGCGCATACACTCACCCCTATGAACGCACACACGCACACCCTATCCCCTATGAGCACCTTCGAGAAAGTGAGCCGGCATATCATCTTGAGATTTTACGAAGTCACCGTAGGCACCTCATAGTCGAGGGGAACGTCTCCTCCCACTGAACGCACATTGCCGGAAATACTAAAATTAATCCAGGATAAATGCGAGCACCTGGACTTTAACGCTGGTGGGCTGGGGATACCACTGTCCTCCTAACCATCCAACCATAGATTGGTTCGCACCACAAAATGTATATGGTGACCGTAATGAGCTTATTCTGAAGTCCAGTGACTATATCGTGTTGTCGCTTCAGATACAATGACCGTAAGTGTCATCAACAAAATATGGAGCACGCTTAAAATACAATGACCGTCAGTGTCATCAACAAAATACGGAGACGTACGGTGAGCTAGAGACCGTATGATCACCACAAGAATGTACGTATACGGTGATCGTAATGAGCATATTCTGAATTCCAGTGACCGTATTGTGCTTTCGCTTGAAATACAGTGACCGTCACGCGTGAATGTGTCGGGGGCATACTTTTAGAGGGCCGAGAGATAGTTTGTGTGCGTACGTGAAAGTGGTGTGGAGAGAGGGGGTGTGCGGTGGAGACAAACAGAGATATGCCCTTCGTTTCTCTTTCCCGTGACTATTTTTTAGGAGAAAATATAAACATTCATAATACGGGACATATATCATTTGATGCATGCACCATACAATTAAGTTTCATGTATAACTTTGTACTATTGTATATGCTTATTTTCTTAGTGGCCCATGGTGTGTGGGGTGTGGTGGGCACATCATTTCTAGTTGTGGTGGGTCGACGTGAGGACTCATAGGTCGGTTTCGTCCTGCGCCACATAGGTCGGACCTAGACGCGTTATACGAAGACCCATGGAGGACTCGGCGTACAAGACAAAGCTACCAGAGTCGTGGAGGACTCTATCCCCACCGATGAAGTGCCGACTATGATTTGTAACCCTAGGCCCTGAGTATGTTATGTAAGCCCCGGGGCTAGTTCGTCGATAGTATATACACACAGACACAATGGCTGGTATTCACGTGTACTTTGTACACACCCCAGTCACAAATATACAGTACCGGGAGTAGGCTTTTGCCTCAACTGCAAGGGCCCGGACTTGGGTAAAACTTTGCCTCTTATTACCATCGAGCCTAACCGTCAGGGATATCCTACCGAATGATTTGATGGAATCATATCCGCCAACTAGTAAGAGAGAGGTGGGGGGGGGGCAATGTGTGCAAGAGAGGCCTAAAGATAGTGTGCGTGCGGGAGACACATAGCTAGGGAGATATTTGTGCATATAGAGGGCCAACAGAGACCGTGCGTGTGTATATATGCATGTGAGAGAAATAGTGTTTTCCAACTGAGATTAGTGAAGAGAGTCGTAGATAGTAGTAAGAGAGAGAGAGAGGGAGATATATAGAGAGTGTGTGAGTGAGACACCACAGGAGAGAATGTGAGCATGTGTGAGAGAGAAATGCCGATGTATATAAAGTGTGTGCACTTATGCGTCAGATAGAGAGATATATAGCGCGTGTGTGAGGAGGGGCCGAGGCATAGTGCATCTATGCGTAAAAAGTGGTTCTACGCATTAATTTTTTTTGGATGGGATCATGAATTTTGCAATTTGCGTATGAACGAACATTGGTCTATCAAACACCCATACTCTATTGAATTCGAGCATGTGTATGGGTTTATTTCACATTATTGATCCATAGAGTGAGAGTGGTTTGTAATCCAGACAATGCATGGCTTTTGCAATTCATATATAAACATGAGTGCACTTCGCGTTGTCAGTGTCAAGCACTTTATACATTTGCCACATACTTGGATACATTCCAAATTGCTAGCTACGAAATATAATACATGTTGAATTCAACATAAAAGTGGTTTCAAAGATTCGAATTCATAGGAAGTGCATTCAACTATTTGAATTCGAGATAGTGGCATCTGTAAATCAGATCTAAAAGGGGGCATCAATCTTTGTTGTGCGTTTGAACATGTTATATATTCATACGCATGTCTAACTATTTTTTGGCAACCAAGGAGATTATATCTGGAACGATGCATGAATTGAGCTAAGCTGCATTTTTTTAATATATAGTCGTGTACAATGTAGATTCAAATTGTAGCCCCTCCATTCCAAAATAATCGTAGTTTTAGGATTTTCAAGAGTCGAGATTTTTGAAGTTTGACAAATCCTGAAAGTTTAATTCAAGAGAACTGTAAACGTTAATGCTTCTGCTCCCAAATATTGAACGAAGCGCCAAATAAGCCTCTGGTCGCCCCAAACCGCGCGAGGCCAATTTTTGGTGGTAGGAAATTACTGTCCTGACTCTGACCCGTGTAGCCTATCGGCCCGATGTCCAAAGGTCTAAACCAAGGTAGGTTTGTAACTTCACCAAGATGCCAGTCAACCGCCTCCGAGAAGCATTCATACACCGTGGGCACATAAACACCCATGCGCTCGGCCGAAATTTATCCTGCACACTATTTGGGACACCTGAGATTACCGTCCTACCCCCGACCCGCAATATGTCTGAAATTTTAGATTGGGTCAAAGCTGGTAACTTTCCCCAAATTTTAAACAAGCGCGTCCCAAACCGAAACATTGTTCCCCCTTAGCTCCCCCCTCCCTCCGTTTCCCCATTCATACTCCGTGGGCGCCAAAACGCCCTCTCCACCAGCCGCGAAACCCCAGCCTCCCTCGTCCTCCACCCCATCGCGCCCGATCCACCACCGCCCTCTGTCGGTGTCAAAACCGGCAGATCTCGGGTAGGGGGTCCCGAGCTGTGAGTCTTAGGATCAATGGTAATAGGAGACAAGGGACACTGTATTTACCTAGGTTTGGGCCCTCTTAATGGAGGTAATACCCTACGTCCTGCTTGATTGTATTCGATGTAGACGGTGATTACAAGAGTTGATCTACCTCGAGATCGTAGTAGCTAAACCCTAAAGAGGTATGCCTATTGTTGTTCTGATGATGTCTACGGACTAAACCCTCCGGCTCATATACACACTGGAGGGGCCTAAGGCTGTACATAGTCGGTTATAGAGAAAGGAATTATCACGCCTGGACACATAAAAAGACTCCTATCCGGACATGAGATGGCCTCCAGCTTCGTCTTCATCATAGCCCAATAGTCCGGCCCACTCCAGCTAGGCCGGACACCTGAGGACCCCTTAGTCCAGGACTCCCTCAGTAGCCCCCGAACTAGCCTTCAATGACGACGTAGTATCCGGCACCCGTACTGTCTTCGGCTTTGCTAGGTGAGTTCCTCCCTACCCTTCGGTCGATAATAATTCGGCTTGACTTCTATGTTTACTTCATAATTTCAACCAACAGTTGCTTCAATTTCCACGTGTCAGATGAAGGTGAACAACCCACCATTTCTTTTTGCAAAGAGGCCCTCCATCGGGCAGGGACAACGACTATTTAAACGGGCAGGAACCGTCACGGGCTATCCATCTCCAATCGAGAGAGCCCAAAACGCCCAAAAAAGCTTCAAAAAATGGCAAGCGTCCCAAGTTCCTCCTCGCGTCCTCACGGTCCCCAAGCAGGCGATTGGGCCAGCTGCTCCGTCTCCCGCCTCCATCTGAATCGACTTCAGACGGAGGGATATCTTCCCCCCGCGGATCTTGTCTCTGTACGCGCGGGGTTGACTTCTGTCTGTGGCGAAGCTTTGGCTGAAAACTTTCCAAACCCCAACAAGGAGGAGAGGGTATGTTTTGTATCGTTCCTCTTGAGAGACCTTGGCTTCCCTATTCATCCCTTTCTCAGGGGTTTGCTAGAGTTTTATGGGATCCAACTCCACAATCTTACTCCCGGCTCAATCCTGCACATCTCTGGCTTCGTTGCCCTTTGCGAGCTTTTCCTGGGCTGTGAGGCCCACTTCGAATTGTGGAGGAAGTTTTTCTGCCTCGTCCCCCGCACACAGGGAGGATCTATTTTTGAAGTGGGCGGAGCCAAAGTATGGCGCATAGCCGGGACGGGGTATCCCATGGGGACCCTGAATAAGGAGTCCGAAGAATGGTCTTCAGAGTGGTTCTATATTGAGGATGTTCCTTTGCCGGACCCAGTCCGGCAGGGTCTTCCCGAATTCTCCAATGCTCCCTTGAAGAAACGCTTCAACTGGCGCCCCCGGAGCCCTAAGCAAGAGGACAGCGCGGAAGTGAAGAGTCTGGTTGCCAAAGTGAGGGTGCTTGCTAATTCCAAGCTCACTATCGTCGAAGTGATGGCTATCGCCATAAAGCGATGCATTCAACCCCTTCAGCTGAGGGGGCACCCCTTGTGGTGCTATAATGGGACAGATGACGTGTCCTGCTACAAGCGCCAAGGACCTGACAATCAAGTTGCACTAGCAGCGATCCTGGCCGATCTCTACAAAGGAGAAAAGAAAGAGTTCGCCCGCTTGAACTGTCGGGAAGGTTTTTCGATGTACAATCCCATTGAATGGGTAAGTATCACTTATTAGCACAGTTCGACTTATTATCTGGGAGCACTCACCGAACTGTTTTTTGTTCTTCCGAACAGACTTGGAGGAAATGGATCGAAAAGGTCCATTGCCCTTCTTCGCAGCCCGAGGACTACGCCCGTAATGAGGATCCGGGCTTCCATGACGGCCCGGATATATCCATTGACTTTGATGACGGAGTTTTCTATCAGGCGAGCCTTGACGGCTCGGAGGTGGCCATCATAGCTGATCACCCTGGGCTTCTTCCCTCCTCCACTATAAGTAATCAGAAGGCGCCTTCCAGAAAGGAGAACCCCTCTCGCGCTTCCCCTAGTGTGCTGACTCATGCTCCAAAGGGTCGACGTTCATCACGCCGCGCACCAACGGGGGCGGCTCCTAAGAAACCAGTGCAAGACGAGACTTCCAAGCGGAAGGAAATCGGGAGCGCCGCAACGCCTGCTCCTCCAACGAAGAGGTATAAACTTACGCTTTTACTTCAGACTTGTTACCAAGGCTTCAATTGCTTCCGCCTATTATTCACAGAAGAAGTATTCGGCGGACTGCGTCCGAAGACACCGCCATCAAACGGCAAGGCAATCTGGAGCCGAACTCTTCGACTCAGGTTAAAACTGATGCAGGCACTTCCCCTAGCCATCCACTTCAAGGGGATTCTGATGACGTCTTCGTCACAAATTCCGAAGTTGAAAGTGTGATGAACCACAGACGATGGAAAGAGGCTCTACGCCATCCTGCCTTCTCTGATCAAGAATTCAATGCCTTCAGCTCTGTAGATGCATACATCCGAGCTGCTCAAACTGGCCTTGAAGGAGTGGCCCATCTGCTGTCGACTGATATGCAGGTAATTTTTTTAGAGTTTTACACATAAGCTGTGCCCAGTAGCCCCCGAGACTTAAAGTGGTCGGTACGACCGATTTAAGGATCATTGTGTGTGCAGGTCTTGAAGGACCAAAATAAGGCACTGTCTCATGAGCTTGAGACCAGCCGAACACAGCTAGCCGCCACCACCGCTGAACTAGAGGGGGTTAAAAAGTTTACAAGAGAGGCACATGGTAAGATAAAAAGTTTTACATTTGATGATCCTTTATAAGAGTTTAGTATTTAATGCCAAGCTCGTATGTAGCAGCGGAGTCGATAGGGCAGCTGCAAAAAGATTTAAAATCCGCTAAGGAAGCCCAGGGGTATGCGGAAGCTCAAGAGGCGGCTGGCCGCCGAGTACTAGCTCGGGCCGTAGATCAAAAGAACAAGTTGGAGGAAGAAAGAAATCAACAAGCCGAAGAGATCAAGAGCTTGAAGGCTCAACTGTCCGACGCCCTGGAAGAAAATCAAAAGCTAAAGGGCGGCATATTTGGTACGGCCTGCGATCCTGTTCTTGAAAGGGAACATTCATTTTCCAGTAGTTCGGTAGTTTTAATACTATATTTCCTTGTAGGTCTACTCACCGGGCGCCCTGAGGAGGAAGTGTCCTCATATCGAGGCGACTTAATGAAAGAACTGTCCATAGTGCATGAGCGGGCTTGGAAGGTGATGAAGAGCATGGTCAAGGCCTTATGGCCATTCGATACGCCTCTGGAGAGCATGGCCGATTTGGCCAGCCAATTTAAGGGAGCCCGGCGCCGCTTTGAGCTATGGAAGACTTCGGCCTGTCGCGAGGGTGCACGGGAAGCGTGGGAAATGGTGAAAACACGTTATACCCAACTGGAGCCAAATCACATGGCTCGAGTAGGGCCCGTAGGGCCAGATGGAAAAGAAATTCCTCTAAATTTGGTGTATGACCAAGTGCTGCCCGCTGCAAGATATTCGCAGGAAGACTGTGCTCTAGACAGTCTTATAGATGGCTTAGATAAGGAATAGTCGTTTGATTCTATGTATTCATGTACTTTGATATCAAACTTATCTCCGGCCGAGCTGTAAAACGTTGTCATAACCGACCTTCGGCTTCTACCTCCATAACTAAAAGTTCGGAGTGTTTCCGTACTATATGACCTGAGTCAGGTAGGTGATCACATTTGGAAACAAGGCAATCCGGTCATATGGCTTGAACAGACAAAGCGTGTTCGGGGAGTTATGTTATATTACTTTTTAACGTAAGAAACATCTTCCAAGGAAAATAGTTCCGTTAGGGGTTCCTTTCCTTGGGTTGTCATGTTGACCATGTGTAAAGAGGCTGATTACCCGTAGTATACGGTTTTAAGGGTGGCCAGCCCTTTGTTTGTAGTACTGAAGTACAGTTGATGTCTTCGTCGCCGACCATTTATGTTCTTAAGAATGCTAGCCTTCGGCTTCACCCGTCTGAGGTACAGATCCGGCTGACCCGGTTGTAACAATCGCAGATGTGCTCCCTTTACACCCTAGCTGAACAATCGGGAAGTTAGGGCGTAAACACAGGAGCGAGGCAACCCAGCTTGGCAGAAACTTATGTCAAAGTGGTGCATATAGTGGCATGAAAATGAGACGAACGCCTTAGAGCTTTATAATAGCTTAGGGGGAATGTAATTGCTGGCTTCGTAAAGGAAGCCCCCGGGTGTACAAGGATATTACATTTAATGATGTATACCTAAACAGTTCTAACACAGTTCGGCAAATCCGAACACAACCTGGGATGTTCCTATGTCCAAATCAAAATACATAAGAATGAAAAAAGAAAAAGGGGAAGAATGAGAGAACCCAAGAGGTAGATTGGATGCAAAAACCGTGAGAAGAGGCGCTTGCCGAATTATCCGTAGAATCGCCAAAGCCGAGCTGCGTTCCATGGGTTTGGTTCGAGGCGGTTATCCATTGCATCACGAAGGCGATATGCTCCCCCAGTTAACACTTCGTAGATTATGAAGGGGCCCTCCCACTTTGGTTTGAGCTTGTCCTTCTTCTTCTCAAGGAGGCGTAAGATGAGATCGCCGACGCTGTATGTCTTAGCCCGAACTTCTCCGCTCTGATATCGCCGAGCTTGCTGTTGATAGAATGCGGAACGAGCTCGCGCTATGTCACGTTCTCCTTCAAGGGCGTCTAAATCATCCTGCCGATCTAACTCGGCCTCTCGTTCTTCATACATGTGCACTCGAGGTGAGTCATGAATGATGTCACAGGGCAGAATAGCCTCCGCGCCGTACACCATAAAGAAAGGTGTGTATCCGGTCGACCGGTTGGGGGTGGTTCGCAGTCCCCAGAGTACAGAGTCTAATTCCTCAACCCAGTGCTTATCAGATTCCTTTAAGGAGCGCACCAGCCGAGGTTTTATACCGCTCATTATCAGGCCGTTGGCTCGTTCCACTTGCCCATTTGTTTGCGGGTGATAGACAGATGCATAGTCGAGTTTAAAGCCCATATTAGCACACGAGTCTTTCACTTCATCGGCTGTAAAATTAGAGCCATTGTCTGTGATTATGCTGTGGGGGAGACCATAACGGTGCACCACGCCGGATATGAAATCAATTACCAGTCTGGATTCGGCTGTTTTCACTGGTTTGGCCTCAATCCATTTAGTGAACTTGTCGACCATAACCAAGAGATATTTCTTTTTATGGCTTCCCCCTTTAAGAGGTCCTACCATGTCCAGCCCCCAGACCGCGAAGGGCCAGGTTATTGGTATAGTCTGGAGGGCAGTGGGGGCAGGTGGCTTTGATTTGCAAAGAGCTGGCATCCAACGCAATGTTGGATAAGTGTTTGTGCGTCCACCCGGGCTGTGGGCCAGAAGAACCCTGCTCGGAAGGCCTTGCTTACCAGGGCCCAAGCTGCCGCGTGGTGGCCGCCCATGCCAGCATGTATTTCGGCCAAGATTTGCCTCCCTTCCTCTTTGGATATGCACCTTTGGAGAACACTAGTAGTGCTTTTCTTGTACAATTCGCCTTCGTGAATTTTGTAGGCTTTGGAGCGCCGAACTATGCGGCGTGCCTCGTTTTGGTCATCGGGAAGTTCCTGCCTATGGAGATAAGCCAGGATTGGTTCGGTCCATGGTGCGATGACGGCCATGATTTCGTGAGCCGAAGAGGTCTCTTCGATAGCCGAACCCCCAATGATTTCGTTATCTGGCTCGATGCCAGGAGGGATGATAGAGTCCGAGCTATTATCCCTGCCTTCATCCTGCCACACTACGGATGGCTTAAAGAGCCATTCGACGAAGGTGTTTTGAGGGACGGGGTCGCGTTTGGCGCCCATGCGAGCAAGGATATCTGCTGCCTGATTACTGTCGCGAGCTATATGATGAAACTTGAGCCCTTCAAACCGGGCTGATATCTTGATGACAGCATTCCTATAAGCTGCCATTTTGGGGTCCTTGGCGTCGAACTCGCCGTTTACTTGGGAGACCGCGAGGTTGGAGTCCCCACGCACTTCAAGGCGTTGTACTCCCATAGAGACTACCATGCGAAGGCCATGTAACGATGCTTCGTATTCGGCCGCGTTATTGGAGTCCGTATACATGATTTGTAGTACATAACGGACTGTATCTCCGGTGGGGGATACCAGGATTACGCCAGCTCCCAGTCCGACTATCATCTTAGAGCCGTCAAAATACATGGTCCAATTGGAGTATGTACTGTATTCCTTTGGGAGCTCGGCTTCTGTCCATTCGGCTACGAAGTCGGCCAGCACCTGAGATTTAATAGCTCGGCGCGGTTTGTACATGATTTCGAAAGGGAGGAGCTCTATCGCCCATTTAGCTATGCGGCCAGTGGCATCCCTGTTGTTTATAATGTCATTGAGCGGTACTTCGGATGTGACTGTAATCGAACACTCTTGAAAATAGTGCCGAAGTTTTCAGGATGCCATGAAGATGGCATAGGCTATCTTTTGGTAATGAGGGTATCTGGATTTGCATGGTGTAAGGACCTCCAATACATAATAGACCGACTTTTGAATAAGGGACTTATGTCCCTTCTCTTCTCGTTCGACGACGAGGACGGCACTCACTACTAGATGGGTTGCTGAAATATATAATAGCATCGGCTCGCCAACATTTGGGGCTGCTAGGATTGGGTTGCCAGCCAATAGTGCTTTTATTTCTTCCAATCCTGCCGTTGCCGCATCCGTCCATTGAAAGTTATCGGTGCGTTTAAGCAACCTGTAGAGTGGTAGTGCTTTTTCTCCCAACCTGGAGATAAAGTGGCTTAAAGCTGCTACGCACCCTGCCAACTTTTGGACATGCTTTAGTTCTGTTGGTATTGCCAATTGTGACAGGGCCCGGATCTTAGCCGAGTTTGCTTCGATTCCTCGATGGGAAACAATGAAGCCAAGTAGCTTTCCGGCAGGGACTCCGAAGACACATTTGTCCGGATTGAGCTGTATGTCATATGTTCGGAGATTTTCAAATGTTAAGCGGAGGTCGTCCACCAGTGACACGACGTTCTTGGTCTTGATGACCACGTCGTCTACATATGCTTCGACAGTTTTTCCGATTTGGTTTTCCAGACAGGTTTGAATCATGCGCTGATATGTGGCACCGGCATTCTTTAACCCGAAGGGCATAGTGTTGAAGCAGAAAGGCCCGTAGGGAGTGATGAATGCGATTGCAGCCTGGTCGGATTCCTTCATCTTAACCTGGTGGTATCCGGAGTAGGCGTCGAGGAAACAAAGGGAGTCATGTCCGGCGGTGGCATCTATGATCTGGTCTATGCGAGGTAGAGGGAAAGGATCTTTGGGGCAGGCTTTATTGAGGTCCTTAAAGTCGACACAAAGCCGCCAGGATTTATCCTTCTTTGGCACCATGACCAGATTGGCTAGCCACTCGGGGTGTTTGATTTCCCTAATGAACCCTGCTTCTAGGAGTTTCGCTAGTTCTTCCCCCATAGCCTGACGCTTAGGTTCAGAAAATCGTTGTAGCGATTGTTTAACTGGCTTGAAGCCTTTGATTATGTTGAGGCTGTGTTCGGCCAGTCTACGTGGGATTCCTGGCATATCAGAAGGATTCCAGGCGAATATGTCCCAATTTTCCCGTAGGAACGCGCGCAAGGCTGTGTCCACCGTTGGGTCCAGTTGTGCTCCGATGGATGTTGTTTTGTTTGGGTCCGTCGGGTGCACTTGACATTTGACTACTTCGTCTGCTGGTTTAAAAGAAGTGGACTTGGGTCTTTTATCGAGTATCACGTCGTCCTTGTCCACCATAGTCCGGAGCGTGGATAACTCTTCGGCCGCGAGGGCTTCGGATAGTGCTTCGAGAGCTAGGGACGCTATTTTGTTTTCGGCCCGGAGGGCTCTGTCCGGATCGCTTGTGATTGTAATCACCCCGTTGGGCCCCGGCATTTTAAGCTTCATGTATCCATAGTGAGGTACTGCCTGGAATCGTGCGAATGCGTCACGCCCCAAGAGGGCATGGTATCCGTTGTTGAAGGGCGCAACGTGGAAGAGCAACTCCTCGGACCTGTAGTTTTCGGGTGTGCCGAATACTACATCAAGCGTAATCCGTCCCGAGCAGCATGCTTCTCGACCAAGGATTATTCCGCGAAAGGTAGTATAACTTTGCTCGATGCGGGATTTGTCGAACTGCATCTTTGTGAGCGTATCCTCGTAGATGAGGTTCAGTCCACTGCCACCGTCCATGAGTACTTTTGTTAGTCGAAAGCCGTCCACTATAGGATCAAGGACCAGTGCGGTAGGTGCTCGGACTGAGCGGGCCCTTGGTTCGTCATCGGCATCAAAAGTTATTGCTGCATCGTTCCATGGGCTGGTTGGTGTTACTTGATGAACTTGGGCGAGCTCTCGAAGTACCCTTTTGCGCCGATTGTTTGAAGAAAAGGTTTCGAAGATTGTCAGGACATCAGGATGTTCGTCCGTAGGTGACTGTCTACCTGAGGGTGGGGCGCCGAGGATGACCTCGCCGCTTTTGGCTACCTGCCTGAGCACCCAACAAGTTCGAAGGTTGTGGGTCGGATGTGTGTTTAATAATGCCGAATGTATCGGGCATGGTTTGTCTAGGAGTTCGTCAAGGACGGTCCTATGTCCCTTGGAGGATTTATTCCTTTTGCCGGCGGGCTCGTGTTCGGATATCCTTCGAGGGTGTATCCGCTTTATCCAAGTTGCGGATGGGTCTTCGGCATGCGCAGGTTCCACGTGTGTCCTTTGGACTTTCCATGTGCTTTCCATCGCACAGTACTTGCGTACCAAGTCGGACAGTTCAGTGAAACTTTGAATGTGGCGCCGGGAGAGGGCATTCGAAATTCCCTTGTCATGGCAATTGCGATGGAAGACTGAGATGATATGTTGGTCGCAACAATCCTTGATCCTGTTTTTAACGAGGAATCTGGCCCAGTAGTGGTGGACTGTTTCTCTGGGCTGCTGCTATACATACATTAAATCACATATGTCCAGTGGGCCAGAGTTGCTTGGAGAGTATTCGGCATGGTGGGTGGGTGGGAAATTTTTTGACATCCCCTCCAGGCCTGCGTCCGGAGTCTGGAGAGCTGTCAGGGCTTCCAGAGCTAAGGATTCGGGCCCGGGAGTGTCCGGATGCTCGCCGAGTTCAGCGCCCAGTCCAGAGTCCGGAATGAGTGCCGCTCCTTTCTGGAAAGGAGGCTTGAGCTCCGGGAGTTCGGAAATCCGAACATATTTGGTTTTCAGCCTGGGAGACGTAGAGTCTTCGGCTTGTTCTTCAATGGTTGCTATGAGGTGAGTGACCGGCGGGGTGTGAATTTCCCTGTCATCGGGTTTGAGCCCAATTCGGTCATAAGCCGGCGTAAGTGCCAAGGTCTTGATGCGGTCTAGCAACTCGTTTAATGACGAGACGTCCGCTGGATCCATCTTCTCCGAACATTCGGGGCTGATGTGCAGGTTGTGTTCGACGATCGTCGAGGTCGTCGCCAGGCTTGAAGCCTTGTTGGAGGGATCTGAGGTCGAGGCCCCAGGGTTGTTCTGACCTCCAGTCGGAGCCGCGGACCTGATCGGGACTAAACCATGCTGGGCGTCGAGGACGCATACTGGGCTGTCGATCGGGATCTGGTGCTCAAGGGCGGAAACCTCGACACGGTCATGTTGACCGGCCGAGTCGGCGCTTAGGACAAAGCTGCCGATCCGCAGGGTTTGTCCTGAGATCAAGATGTTCCCGGAGGTGATGTTGCAGTTGAAGTTTACGCGAGCCATCGATTCTTTTGGCGACCACACAGCGGAACTCTCAATGAAAGCACCAATGTCGGTGTCAAAACCGGCAGATCTCGGGCAGGGGGTCCCGAGCTATGAGTCTTAGGATCAATGGTAACAGGAGACAAGGGACACGGTATTTACCCAGGTTCGGGCCCTCTTAATGGAAGTAATACCCTACATCCTGCTTGATTGTATTCGATGTAGACGATGATTACAAGAGTTGATCTACCTCGAGATCGTAGTAGCTAAACCCTAAAGAGGTATGCCTATTGTTATTCTGATGATGTCTACGGACTAAACCCTCCGGCTCATGTACACACCGAAGGGGCCTAAGGCTGTACGTAGTCGGTTACAGAGAAAGGAATTATCACGCCTGGACACCTAAAAAGACTCCTATCCGGACACGAGATGGCCTCCAGCAACGTCTTCATCATAGCCCAATAGTCTGGCCCACTCCAGCTAGGCCGGACACCTAAGGACCCCTTAGTCCAGTACTCCCTCACCCTCCTCCATCACGCCAGAGCCGGTACCCCGACGTCGTCGTCCACCGCAACCCCAACCGCAATGACGCCCTCAAAGACTTCGCAGCTGAAGCCGAGGAAGAGCTGCCTCCACGACGCCGACGTGCGCCGTACCCGAACCACTTCGGCCACGCCGTCCTGCGCCTCACCGCTGCCACTCCACTATCGCAACCGTCCACCGCACCGGATCTGTTCCTGCTATGCCGTGGTTCGCCGCCTCGGATCTGCTTCCCCACGACCGACAGACGGCCACCGCACCACACTCAACAACTTGGCCATGGGTTCGTCCAAGGCTCCACCGTCCTCCACAACATCTTGTTTCCAGCGAACCACAAGAAGATCGTTGAAAAAACAGGAGGACACAACACTGTCAGCCGAAATTGGTACTCCTCTTCCCTAATTTGTGCAAATCTTACGTCTCTGCTCACACGGTATTCATCTCACGAAAGAAACTAGTTGACCGCTTCTTACTTCACCTTCTTCGTGATACTAAATGTTCCAAGTAACTCGCCATGCACAAGGTTTCCCCCCATTTACTATTTCACCTTAGCCAGAGGTCCGTCGCCCGCCTGGATTTCAATTTAGGGTCAGTTGATTCCCAATTAAAATAAGCGGCACCCGCTGAGGCGCGCGGAGCACCTAGTCCGCCTGTTCGCCGGGGAAGCGGCGCATCGGTGTCTATCTTAGGGGTGTGGGGCGTAGGAGCTGCTGGCGCCCGATCTGGAGGTCGGCGGGGCTTAAAGGGATGGCTGGGGGGCCGTGCCAAGCACGGCGGTGGGGTGAGGTCGAGGGGAGGGCGGAGGCAGGGGACTGGGCCGGTGGTCGCTGGCGGTTCGCGGAAGATCGTCAACACTGAATGGCTGGAGGTAGATGAAGGCCATCTGCCCGTTCTTTGTACATCGGACGGTGCAGAAAAAATGGACTGACCTATTTGTTTTCAGTCGACTGTTATTTTCCAAGGACCACATCTTGTGGTGTGCTGGAGGAGTACCTGCATGGCTGAATTTCCCAGCCATCCCTGTGCTCATACTTTAAAATCCTAGAATATGATTTCGTGTGCCATGCATTTCTAGAGCTACCATATGTCTCCCGTCATTTATTTTTCACCCACCTGCTGTATGCTACTTTTACAGTGCACTGCTTCTGTACACACTTCACCCATACTCTCACTATTGTTTTTTTATGCATGGGTATTTCAGCCTCTAACACACTGTTGATAAATTCACGAAAGAAAAGACAGAAGTCGCTCCAGTCTAATTCATGGATAAGCCCGAAGCGTTTAAGCGCTTTAAAGGGTGCAGTGTCAGCAGATGCAGACAGTAAACGTAGCTCTGCAGTTGATGATCTCGTTCGCCATGAACCACCATCCCAGGTGCTTGCTTTAACTTCGCGGTGTCATATGTGGTTGCATGTTACATATGGTGTCTAGTATGTATTGCTTCCAATTTGGTTAAATTGCATCTGCTTACTTTACAAATTATACCTTTGATAATGACATTCCTTCCTGTTTTTGGTCCATACTATATCTGTCTATTAACCATGTTCTTACATCAAACTAATGCTCTTGTGTATCCCTCATCAATCACTTATGATGAGACAACCACGGCAGTGGGTTACTGTGAGACGCACTACTCTTTTAAAGAGTGTATTGTCATCCTCCCCACATGATTCTCAAGAAACAGCAAAGCTAGATGAAGATAGTCAACGTAGCTCTGTAGTTGATGACCGCAATTCCCCTACACCACCATCGCAGGTGCTTGCTCTATCTTGGCAGTGTGATATGTGGTTTCATGTTGCATATGGTGTCTACCTTGTATTGCTTGTAATTAGGGTTAATTGCATCTGCTTAGTTAACACATTATACCTGTGAATATGACATGCCTTCCTATTTTTGGTACATACTACGTCTTTCTATTAACCATGTTCTTACATCAAACTACTTTTCTTGTGTATCCCGCATCAATCACTTCTGATGAGACACCTTCAAATTGACAGTGTGATATTGGTTGCATCTTGCATATCATTTCAAGCATGTACTGCCTCTAATTTGTTGAAATGCCACTTATGATGAGACACTTTCAACTTGGTATAGTTATTTTGGTTGGATCTTTCATATGGTGTCTAGCTTGCATTGCTTCTAATTTGTTTAAATGCCTTCTGCTTAGCATTTTTCGTACATATTCCATCCTCCTATAATGCGGTTGCCTTACATAAAAGTAGTGTTCATCAGTATCATGCATCAACGAATTTGGAAGAGCGAATTTCATTCCTTTTTCTTATGGGTTTGACTTGACAAGGCAAAATCTAAAAGGATGAATGCACGGGATGATGGTCGTCATCTGGAGCAACCGAAACAGATGATCTCTGTAGATTCTCCTGCTACTCCTACTGCAGTGCAAGTTCCAAATCTTGTCTCCCCTACTCCACAACCCCAGGTGCTTGCTCTAACATGGCAGTGTGATATCTGGTTGCATTAGCATACGGTGCCTAGCTTGTATTGCTTCTAATTTGTTAAATTGCATCTCCTTAGCTTACACAATATACATGTGAATATGACACGCCTTCCTGTTTTTGGTACATACTACGTCTGCCTACACACCATGTTCTTACATCAAACTACTGTTCTTGTGTATCCTGCATCTCTCACTTATGATGAGACAGTCACGCCCGTGGGTCAGTATGAGACGCGCTACTCTTATAAAGAGTGCAGTTTCATCCTCCCCACATGATTCTCAAGAAACATCAAGTCTAGATAAAGATATTCAACGTAGCTCTATAGTTGAGGACCGCATTTCCCCTACACTACCATCACATGTGCTTGCTCTAACTTGGCAGTGTGATATGTGGTTGCATGTTGCATATGGTGTCTAGCTTGCATTGCTTCTATTTAGGCTAAATTGCATCTGCTTAGTTTGCACATTATTCCTGTGAATATGACATGCCTTCCTGTTTTTGGTACATTCTACATCTATCTATTAACCATGTTCTTACATGAAACTACCGTTCTTGTGTATCCTGCATCAATCACTTACGATGAGACACCTTTATTCATTGCATGTTGCATATGATTTCTAGCCTGTTGCCATGTATTGCTTCTAATTTGTTGAAATACCCTGATGAGGCCACCCTTTTAATTTGGCAGATTGATATTGGTTTCATCTTTCATATGGTGTCTAGCTTGCATTGCTTCTAATTTGTTGAAACGCCTTCTGCTTAGTTTACACTTTACACATCATAGGTGTCAATATATATGTCATGCCTTCCTGTTTTTCATACATATTCCATCCTCCTATCATGCGGTTGCCTTACATCAAAGTAGTGTTCATCAGTATCATGCATCAATGAGTTCTGAAGATCAAATTTTATTCCTTTTTCTTGTGGGTTTGACTTGATAAGGCAAAATCAAAAAAGAGGAAGGAAAAGAGTAAGGAAGGCGATGATGGTGGTCCTCTGCAGCAACATAAAGGGACCATGTCTACAGATTCTCCTTGTACTGCTAGTGCATTACAAGTTCCAAGTCTCCGCTTCCCTACGCCACCATCCCAGGTGATTGCTCTAACTTGGCAGTGTGATATTTGGTTGCATGTTGCATATGGTGTCTAGCTTGTATTGCTTCTAATTAGTGTAAACTGCATCTGCTTAGCTTACACATTATACGTGTGAATATGACATGCCTTCCTATTTTTTGTACATACTACATCTGCCTATCACACCATATTCTTACATCAAACTACTGTTCTTGTGCATCCTGCACCAGTCACTTATGATGAGACACCTTTAAGTTGGCTGTGTGATATTGGTTGCGTCTTGAATATGATTTCTAGCATGTACTGCTTCTAATTTGTTGAACGCCACCTATGATGAGACAGTTTTAACTTTGCAGAATGATATTGGTTGCATCTTCCATATGGTGTCTAGCTTGCAGTGCTTCTAATTTGTTGAAGTGCCTTCTGCTTAGTTTCCACATGATAGGTGTGAATATGTCATGCCGTCCAGTTTTTCGTACATATTCCATCCTCGTATCATGAGTTTGCCTTTCATCAGAGTAGTGTTCGTCAGTATCAGGAATGAATGAGTTCTGAAGAGCAAATTTTTTCCATTTTCTTATCGGTTTGACTTCACAATGCAAAATCAATAAAGCGAAAGGAAATTTGTATGTCATTAGATGATGGTGGTCCTTCCAAGCTACTGAAACGGAGGGTCTCTACAGATTCTACTCTGCCATCCTCCCAACAAGATTCGCAAGACAACGCAAGGCTAGACAGTCAACGTAGCTATGTAAATGATGAGCACATCTCCCCTACTCCACCATCACAGGTGTTTGCTCTAACTTGGGACTATTATATGTGGTTGCATGTTGCGTATGATGTCTAGCTTGCATTGCTTCCAACTTTTCTGTATTGCATCTGCTTGCTTTACACATTATACCTGTGAATATGACACGTGTTCCTGTTTCTAGAACATACTATATCTGATCACACCATGTTCTTACATCAGACTACCGTTCTTGCGTATCCCTCATCAATCACTTATGACGAGACACCATTAAGTGGGCACTATGATTTCTAGCATGTACTGCTTCTAATTTGTTCAAACGCCAGACAGTTTTAAGTTGGCAGAGTGATATTGGTTGCATCTTTCATATGGTGTCTAGCTTGTAGTGCTTCTAATTTGTTGAAATGCCTTCTGCTTAGTTACCACATCATAGGTGTGAATATGTCACGGTGTCCTGTTTTTCTTACATATTCCATCCTCGTATCATGTGTTTGCCTTTCATCCGAGTAGTGTTCGTCAGTATCATGCATGAATGAGTTCTGAAGAGCGGATTGTATTCCTTTTTCTTATCGGTTTGACTTCACAATGCATAATCAATACAGCGGAAGGAAATTAGTAAGGCAGTGGATGATGGTGGTCCTTCGGAGCAACTGAAACAGAGGGTCTCTACAGATTCTACTCCGCCATCCTCCCAACAAGATTCGCAAGACAACGCAAGGCTAGACAGTCAGCGATGTTGTGTAGATGATGAGCACATCTCCCCTACTCCACCATCACAGGTGCTTGCTCTAACTTGGCACTGTTATATGTGGTTGCATGTTCCATATGATGTCTATTTTGTATTGCTTCTATTTTGTTGAATTGCATCTGCATAGCTTACAACTTATACCTGTCAATATGACACGTGTTCCTGTTTCTAGAACATAATAAATCTGTCTATCACACCATGTTCTTACATCAAAGTACTATTGTGTATCCTGCAACAATCACTTACCATAAGACACATTTAACTTGGGAGTATGATATAGGTTGCATCTTGCATTATCTTCTAGCTTGTACTGCTTCTAATTTGTTGAAATGGCACTTATGATGAGACACTTTTTACCTGGTAGAGTTATATTGGTTGCATGTTCATATGGTGCCTAGCTTTAATTTCTTCTAATTATGTTGAAATGCCTTTTGCTTACTGTTTTTCATACGTATTCCATCCTCCTATCATAGGTGTGAATATGCAATGCTGTCCTTTTTTCGTATATATTCCATCCTCCTATCATGCGCTTGCCTTACATCAAAGTAGTGTTCGTCTGTATCATGCATCAACGAGTTATGCAGAGCTAATTTTATTCCTTTTCTTGCGGTTTTGGCTTCAGAAGGCAATATCAAAAAAGAGGAAGGAAAAGAGTAAGTTAGGGGATGTTCGTGGTCCTCCGGACCGACGCAAACCGAGGCTCTCTAGATTTGGCACTGCTACTGCTACTGCAGTTGAAGTCCCAAGTCTATATGATGAGTTCATCTCCCCTACTCCACCATCGCAGGTGCTTGCTCTAAGTTGACAATGTGATAATTGGTTTCATGTTGCATACGGTGTCTAGCTTGTATTTCTTCTAATTTGATTAAATTGCACCTGCTGAGTTTATATGTTATACATGTGCATATGACATGCCTTCCTGTTTCTAGAATACACTGCATCTATCTATCACGCCATGTTCTTCCATCAAAGTATTGTTGTTGTGTATCCCGCATCAATCACTTATGATTGGATGCTTTTAACTTGGCGGTGTGATATTGGTTGCATCTTGCATTGATTTCTAGGTTGTACTGCTTCTGATTTTTTGAAATGCCACTTATGACAAAACACTTCTAACTTGGCTGAGTGATATTGGTTGCATATTTCATATCGTGTCTAGCTTGCATTGCTTCTAATTTCTTGAAAATCGTTCTACTTAGTTTACACATCGTACGTGCGAATATGTCATGTCGTCCTGTTTTTCATACGTATTCCATCCTCCTCTTATGGTTGTCTTACATCAAAGTATTGCTCATTTGTATCATGCATCAATGAGTTCTGAAGAGCGAATTTTGTGTTGTGGGTACGGCTTGACATGGCAACGTCAAAAAAGAGCAAGGAAAATAATATAGTAGGGGATGGTGTTACTCGTCAGGTGCAACGGAAAAGGAGCTTCCCTCGAGATTCTGCTGGTACTTATAGTGCAGTAGAAGGTCCAAGTCCACCAGCTAAATCTACAAACACAGTATCCCCTGCTCCACCAGCTGCAGCACCTCCTTCAACTGTACCGACATCTCAACGAGTTACTCGTTCAAGTGCTCCACAAGTGGCATGTTCCCAAGCTGCCTTCACACCTAACACTACTTCCGAAGCACTGCTGACACTACAGGACTTGGCAAGATCAGATGAACCTCATGAGCATCAACACCAATACGGTACCTGACCGAGTCAAGTCAAGTTGCATGCTCCTTTCTATGTACTCTCACCGTTTGATGTGCACTAACACTTTCCATTTTCGTTGTTGAACTAGCACCACGGTGCAAGAGGAAACAGACATCAGGGATAATGCTTGACAGATTAACAAAATCTAAAGGAGGAAGAATGGAGATCCATTTTGAGGTAGGTTTAAAAAGGCCACGTGATGCTACAGAGTCAGCCAAGTTAGTATCAGAGGCAGCCATTGCCGTTAGGTGTCATGCACGTATCCTCCCAACGTGGATCCAGTATAGGAATGAGAAAGACGATACCCAGTTTAAGACCTTCCTTGACCATTTATCCGTAAGTAATGTTATTCATCACAATTTGTAAAATTGTCTTGCTCTGTTCCTTACTTTCTAGCTTCCTCCTAATGAGACTCCCATTCTTTTTTCAACAGATGAGGTTCAAGTTGGATCTGAAAGATGATGCAACTAAACAAGCATGCACTCATGTTTTTCAGTCTGCTCTGAGACAATATCGGTATCACCTTAGAAAAACTCACTTTGAAGGCAATGCTAACAATGAAATCGCCCAAACATCTCCAGTGGAATATATTACGGATGAAGACTGGACAGCCCTTGTTAAACATTGGTCTGATCCCAAGTATCAGGTAGGGTATATGTATGTGATCAGATCACATATTGAACTCGTATTTACGTATGTACCTTACAAGTCTATCTTCTTCTAGGCTAACTGTTTGAAGAACAAGACCAACCGTTCTAAAGTGAAATTCCAACAGACAACAGGATCTCGTAGCTATATTGCACACTACGAGGCTCTTGTAAATAGCTGCTATTTCCTTTTTTTTTTGCCGTGCCATATTATCGTATCTATATTGACTTGTTCCAACTACAGAGGAAAGCCCGTGCGGACCAAAAAGAACCTGAACCAAATGCAGTGCAAATCTTCAAGGATTGTCACACCAGCAAGATGAAGGGAATGAGCACACCAGTTCAAGCCGCTGTTGTAAGTCCTTACTCCTCATGCCTTTGAACTGCTTGTTACTGTGACGTGTTCATTTAACTGCTTGGTTTGCAGCCAATGTCAGTTACTCTGTTCACTTTTATACACAGTTGTCTTAACATATCATTTCACGTTACACGTTTTAAAAGAGAGGAAGGACATTCTTTTGGTCTTGATCTGTAATATAGTTGTGATGTTCACGTGCCCACACAATGATACAATAGCATGTTTGTTTGATATCTATTATATGAATGATGTCATACTATGTTCATCCTATTTTAAACCATGTCTCTTTATCCATAGATGTCTATAAATTTGAGTAAATAGACAATACAGTAGGCATGCTACATGGACATATGTTCCGAAAGTGATTTTATTATGTAGTTAGCACTAAAATACATGCTAATGTATTACAGTAGTTAACCAAAATAAGTTATGTATAAACATGAAAGCTATTTTGTTTGTTTTTGTCTCATTAGTAACTTATCTGGTACACTAATCTACAAATTCAAACTTTCAGCAAGCTATGGAACAAATGATTGAACAACCACAACCACCTGAAGATGACGAGGCTACCACAGGCACAATGTCACCTCTTGTTGTAGTGCGTCAGTATCTCTCCACTAACAGTGCAAAAAGCACCTTCCTGCGTAATTCTGGGTTGGTTGTCAAGGTAACATCGTCCAAATCGCGTACTGAACAAAATCTTCAGGCTAGACAGAGTGATATATCTGTGCTCCAGACACAAGTCCAATTCCTAATGGAGGTCGCATCTGAAACAAGAATAGTGGTTGACAAATGTCATCAAGATATGAATGGTTTTGAAACCAGACTGTCACACATTTGCTACGTTGTTCAAGAGCAATGGCGGAAAAAAGCGGAATGTCATGCTGCTCCATCAGATTCTACGCCCTGAAACATTAGCACTTAGGTCAAATGATCTGTGCTTCTATAGATCTGATGGTGCATTTATCTGCAAGGACTGTAAACTTTTATGCCAACAGGCCTTTTGTTGTATGGCTGTAATTTATTTTGTTGTGATACAACACTTATCGTGCTGCCAAAGGCTTGAGAAATTATGAAGCTATTTTTGTATAGTGTAGGTTTATCTTAGTAATGTATTCGGCCTCATCGTTATCCTTCCGGCCATAAGCATCGTAAGGAAACCAACGGGCCAACATTCCTCCGGCCCACAATTCCAATTGGGTTAACAACGATCATTTGCCGTTTTTGGCATGTAGCCCACAGAAAATATGTCGGCCTAAATCAGCGTAAGCTTTCTTATTTTTGATAGGCCCGTGGCCATAGTAGGCCGTTACCAGGCCTAAACATAGTTTGGGCCCATAGTAACAATAGCCCGTTAGCACGTGTAAATATATCGCGGACCTAATATGTGCAATAAATAAAAGGGCCTTTAATAGGCCAAAAATCAGATTGGGCCTTAATTGGGCCAGAGTATGCCCAGGGCTTTTATGAAGCCGAAAGATGATTGGGCCTGAAATATGCCGAATAACCCACTGGTCATTACAGGCCGAAATTTATCTCAGCTCATGGTGGCCCATTTACAATGCGGATCGTTAACAGGCCGAAAGTCAAACGGGCCGTAATTGCGCCGACCTACTACACGGGCCTTTACCAGGCCGGAAGTGCAGGCGAACTTGATTTGTTTCAGCTAGTATATGTGCCGTTAGTAGGCCCGTTGTGACGTGGGGCCACATGTGGCCCATGTATGTCGTCCGACGTTAACAGGCCGAAAAACACAAAAGGATGGAAGTGGCCCAAATCTACAGTGGGCCGTTGACAGGCCGAATGTCGGACCTGGCCGAATATGGCCCAATTCCTTAACGGTCTTTAATGGGCAAAAAGTTTCATTGGGCAATAAATGGGCCCAAATGTAAGAGGACCTTTAATAGGCCGGAAAAATTCTGGGCCGTAATTTGGCCCAAATACTTCGCTGACTGTTAACGGGCCAGAAGTGACAATGGGCCGCAATGATGAGAATCTAGAACGAGCCGTTGACGGGCCGATTTGGCACTATTCCTACGGGCCTTAACTACGAATGGGCCGTATGCAAGCAGGCCGTTAGTGGGCCAGTCCGCTGATTTTGACTGGGCCGGCCTTTTAACTTAAATGGGCCTCTGTTGGGCCGTGCCACGTGTCAAATTTTCATAGGCACGTCCCATCCATTCACTGGATGACATCTGTCCCAACAGGGAGCCAACACGTGTTTCCTGCGCCCAATGAGAATTTTACACGTGGAAAATCACTATTGGTCGCGCCTATTAACGGGTTATCGGATCCAAAACCGGACCCGATAGCTTAACGGCGACCCGTTACGGTGGATGCCATGTGTTGGTCACCCTTGACGAAACCACTTCCATGACGCGCCATTTATCGTCATGGAAGTAGACATTTCCGTGATGATAATTTTGGTATTGTCATGGGACACTTCTACGACAGCACAGGTATGACTATCTTGATTCTGTCATAAAATTGTCATGGATGTGCATGCATGACAAAAAACGTGACCTACTGTGACAAACACGTATTATCACGGAAGTGTTTTTTTGTAGTGTAAAGCTAAGAAACTAGCTACTCATGTCCTTATGCATGAATTTGATTACTTAGTAAAAGAGGCTAAAGAGATCTTTGATTTCTATGGGATAGACTGATGACCCACGTAAACCCCCAGAACAGTCCACGAAATACTTTTTTCGGCGCCGCAAGCCTCAATTCTCGCGAGATCCCATCTGGAGGCCTTCTCCGGTACTCCGCCGGAGGGGGAACTCATCACGGAGGGGCTCTACATCAACCTTGCCGCCTCTCCGATGATGCGTGAGTAGTTCACCACAGACCTACGGGTCTGTAGGTAGTAGCTAGATGGCTCTCTCTCTCTCTCTCTTTCTGATTCTCAATACAATGGTCTCCATGATCTTCATGGAGATCCATCCGATGTAATGACTTTGTGCGGTGTGTTTGGTGGGATCCTATGAATTGTGAGTTTATGATCAGATCTATCCTTGTTTTATTTGAGTTCTTTGCTGATCTCTTTTATGCATGATTTAGTATAGCCTTGTATTTCTTGTCTGAAGTTTTGGTTTGGTTTGGCCAACTAGATTAGATCTTCTTGCAATGGGAGGAGGTGCTCGGTAATGGGTTCGATCTTGCGGTGCTCAGTCCTAGTGACAGAAGGGGAATTGACACGCAAGTATTGTTGCCATTAAGGATAACAAGTTGGGATGAATTCTTATATGCTTTTATCTTTACTACATCATGTCATCGTTCTTAATGCATTACTTCGTTCTTTTGGACTTAATACACTAGATGCATGCTGGATAGCGGTCGATGTGTGAAGTAATAGTAGTAGATGCAAGCAGGAGTCGGTCTACTTGATTTGGATGTGATGCCTATATCATGATCATTGCCTTGGATAGCATCATAATTATTTGCTTTTCTACGAATTGCACAATAGTAATTTGTTTACCCACCGTATGCTATTTTCTTGAGAGAGATGCCACTAGTGAACTCTACGGCCCCCGGGTCTACTTTTACTATAAGATCTATCTTGTTTACTTATACAAAATACCAAAAATACTTGCTGCATTTATTTATCTTTTATTTACTTCTCAATCTATCAATCTATCATATACCATTTAATCTCGTTACTTGACCGCCGAGAGATTGACAACCTCTCGTTTGCGTTGGGTGCGAGGGTTTGCGTTTTGTGTGTAGGTGCTGTTTACGTGGTGTTTTTTTTTTACTGGACACTGTAGGGAAAACCCCCCACAGCCTTTACTCTTTATTCAACAACTGTTACAATAATTATAGGGTTATGAAAAGTAACCCAAAAGAAAAGGAGAAACTCTAGACTACAGGAAACAAAAAGCATTAAATGGGGAGAAAGGTTACCCAACGTACAAGGCTGTCTTTGAACCTAGGCTTAATCCTAAAAGTAAGCAAAGACAAATCATGGATGAAGGATCTCCTCCAATGATTAAAACTAGGATTAACATGCCTAAAAACTTTAGCATTCCTGATGAGCCAAATATTCCAGCAAGCAGTAAAAACTGCTTTAGCAAAAAAAGGCTTATTGAAATCCCTCCTAGCATTGACAGCAATTTCAGACATGTTGTTGCCATGAGACCAATCAATTTGAAGGTAGTTCCACACACGCTGACTGAAGAGATAGTTGAAGAAGAGATGGTCCCTATCTTCTCTGGTTTGCAAGTGACATAGTACACAAGAGGTACCATCATCAATGTGCCAATGTCTTCTTTCCACCATATCCTTGGTGTTCAGCCTATCCATGATCATCATCCACGCAAAAACCTTGATCTTCAATGTACAGGAGCTGGCCCAAACCCATTTTAAGAGAGGGTCGAAGGACAAATTAGCATGCATATGGATGTAGAACCTCTTGGGGAGTAAGACTTGACAGTCCCATGCCAGAACCACACATCTCTGGAATCAGGCTGCCTTTCACGGAGCAACAACAGATTCTGCAGAGCTAATAACTCAACATGTGCTTGTGCAGAAAGAGGTAAGTGAAACCATGTGGATAAATCAGCACAATCTAGTCCATCCTTCACAGTGGTGAAAGTATCTCTGCAATAGGAGAAAAGCTTGGGGAATCTATTCTGTTTACGTGGTGTTGCTTGGTTCTCCTACTGGATTGATAACCTTGGTTTCTTAACTGAGGGAAATACTTACTCTACTGTGCTGCATCATCCTCTCCTCTTCGGGGATAAAAATCCAACGCAGTCTACAAGTAGAACATTACTTCGTTCTTATGGACTTAATACACTAGATGCATGCTGGATAGCGGTCGATGTGTGAAGTAATAGTAGTAGATGCAGGCAGGAGTTGGTCTACTTGTTTTGGATGTGATGCCTATATCATGATCATTGCCTTGGATAGCGTCATAATTATTTGCTTTTCTATCAATTGCCCAACAGTAATTTGTTTACCCACCGTATGCTATTTTCTTGAGAGAAGCCTCTAGTGAACACTACGGCCCCCGGGTCAACTTTTATCATAAGATCTATCTTGTTTTCTCATACAAAAATACCAAAAATATTTGCTGCATATTTTTATCTTTTATTTATTTATCAATCTATCAATCTATCGTATACCTTTTAATCTCGTTACTTGACCGCCGAGAGATTGACAACCTCTCGTTTGCGTTGGGTGCGAGGGTTTGCGTTTTCTGTGCAGGTGCTGTTTACGTGGTGTTGCTTGGTTCTCCTACTGGATTGATAACCTTAGTTCTTAACTGAGGGAAATACTTACTCTACTGTGCTGCATCATCCTCTCCTCTTCGGGGATAAAAATCCAACGCATTTTACAAGTAGCAGGAAGAATTTCTGGCGCCGTTGCCGGGGAGACATCATCAACATTACCAAGTACCTACACTCTTAACACTTACCTTTGCATTTACTTTATTTGCCATTTGCCTCTCGTTTTCCTCTCCCCCACTTCTAAAAAAATTTTACAAAAATATTTGCTTTCTCTTTTGCCATTTTCATTTGCCTCTTTTTCCTTTGCCGTTTTCTCTTCTGTCTTTTGCTTCTTGTCACCATGAGTGACTTTGGTATGGCAAGAACGGATGACGGTAGGACTACAAAAATTGGAGGTTCTACCAATCTCGATTCTAAAACTTTTGTGTTGGGACATGGGAATGTCGTAGGGAAAAGTACTATCCAAGAGTTCTTTAATTGTGTTGGAACTCTATCTTTGGATGACGTACCGGTTCCAAAAAGGCCCGCAGATTATGCGGAAGTTATTGCCGGATTTGTTCTTAAATTTGAAAGGAGATTTATTCGCACTCATCCTACCTTGCAAAGATTGTTCTATGAGCTTCCTGTTATAAAGGATCCTAAAGCTAAGAAACTAGCTACTCTTGTCCTTATGCATGAATTTGATTACTTAGTAAAAGAGGCTAAAGAGATCTTTGATTTCTATGGGATAGACTGATGACCCACAAGTATAGGGGGTCAATCGTAGTCCTTTCGATAAGTAAGAGTGTCGAACCCAACGAGGAGCAGAAGGAAATGACAAGCGGTTTTCAGTAAGGTAGTTTCTGCAAGCACTGAAATAAGCGGTAACAGATAGTTTGATAGCAAGATAATTTGTAACGGGTAACAAGTAACAAGTGTAAATAAAGTGCAGCAAGATAGCCCAATCCTTTTGAGTGCAAAGGACTGGCCGGAACAAGTACTTATAATGATGCAAACGTTCTTGAGGACACACGGGAATTTCATCTAGTCACTTTCACCATGTTCATTGGATTCGCTTTCGTTACTTTGATGATTTGATATGTGGGTGGACCGGTGCTTGGGTGCTGTTCTTACTTGAACAAGCCTCCCACTTATGATTACCCCCTCTCGCAAGCATCCGCAACTACAAAAAGAGAATTAAGACAAAGTCTAACCATAGCATTAAACGTGTGGATCCAAATCAGCCCCTTACGGAATAGCGCATAAACTGGGGTTTAAGCTTCTGTCACTCTAGCAACCCATCATCTAATTAATACTCCACAATGCATTCCCTTAGGAACATAAATGCTGAAGTGTCATGTAGTCGACGTTCACATGACACAACTAAGAGAATCACAACATACATATCATCAAAATACCGAATGATTACCGAATTCACATGATTACTTATGACAAGACTTCTCCCATGTCCTCAAGAACCAAAGTAACTACTCACTCATCATCATGATGTTCAAGATCAGAGGGGTATTGAATAACATAAAGGATATGAACATTTAGTAATTCACCAACTAGCATCAACTACGATAGGTAATCAACACTACTAGCAACCCACAAGTAGCAATCTATAGTTTTGATACAAAGATTGAATACAAGAGATGAACTACGGTTTGAGATGAGATGGTGCTGTTGATGATGATGATGATGAGGATTGGTCCTCCCACGATGAGAGGGTTGTTGGTGATGACGAAGGCCATTTGGAGATGTGCATAATAGGTATCTCTGCTGTAGCTTTTTCAGGCCCTGAATTCCAGCTGCCGGCATTCTCCCTCTTTGTGTAAACCTTGCATATTAAGAGAGAAAAGGCATTGGAAATACTCCATGAAGTGTTATATTGGCCAAAAACTTTGTAAATAACAGTAATAAATCATGATGCAAAATGGACGTATCAACTCCCCCAAGCTTAGGCCTCGCTTGTCCTCAAGCGAAACCGAAATCGAAAAACATGACCACATGCTTAGAGAGAGAGGTGTCGATAAAAATAAAATACGGACATAGAAGCATCATGAACAATATCATAGCAGCAATAAGTAGTATCATAAACTTCTCATGAGCAAGTAACAATTCATCACAATATTGAAGTATGAAGCATAAACTTTCTTGAAAACTAACAAACTATGTTCTCAGTCAACAATACAATTGCAATTCATCGTACTTTCAGGAAGGGTCACATGTAGGAGCCTTTTGGCAAGTTCACATACTCAACTATCATTTAGTCTTTCATGATTGCTAACACTCACACCATACATATGGAGTATCAAGTTTCAGCCGGACGCATAGAAAGATAGGGGCTTATAGGTTTGCCTCCCAACTTATTCACCTCAAGGGTGATGTCAACAATAATAACTCATGCTCACCCACAATCAACTGGATATATGTGCCTAGATCTTTCCCCACCACATGATGCTTGCCAAAGAGTAAAATAAAAAAGGAATAGAGGGATAACTTTGACTCTTTGCATAAAAGTAAATTCATAAAAGTAAAAGATAGGCCCTTCGCAGAGGGAAGCAGAGGTTGTCATGCGCTTTTAATGTTGGATGCACTAACTCTTAATGCAAAGGAACGTCACGTGATATTGCCCCTTGTGATGGCAACCTTTATTATGCAGTCTGTCGCTTTTATTCTTTACCATCACAAGTTCGTACCACGCTTATTTTCCCTTACAATAAAAGATCATACATATTTAGGAGCAATTTTTATTGCTTTATTGCACCGATGACAACTTACTTGAAGGATCTTACTCAATCCATAGGTAGGTATGGTGGACTCTCATGACATGAATTTGGTCAAAGGGTTTTGGATGCACAAGTAGTATTTCTACTTAGTGCGGAATTTTGGCTAGCAAAGATATTGGGCAAGCACCACATGTTGGAGGATCCATGACAATATACCTTCTATGTGAATATGAACAAACATAACTCATTACGTTGTCTTCCTTGTCCAACATCAACCGTTTGACATACAATACTTAATGGGTGCTCACAATCACAAAAGATGTCCAAGATAGTGTATTTGCATGTAAATCTTCTCTTCCTTATTAACTTTTTCATGCAATTGCACCATTGACCAATGCTATGTTTGTCAACCTTCAATAAATTTTACCACTTATACTTTTATTTATGTGATGTCATTACCCACCATAAGATTAGCATATGATTTTTCCATTCTTTTCATTGCTTTTGATTCAAGCATAAAAATAAACATGCAAAACTCAAACTACTCTTTATTATATAACTCTCACTCGATTACATAGATAGATAGATCACGAAACTAACACTCGAAGATAGATCATACTAAACTTTTATTCTACTAGATCATGGAATACTAAGGATCGAACTGAAAATAGGTAAAGATAATAAAAGTGATGGTCATACGATACCGGGGCATCTCCCCCAAGCTTGGCACAAGCCAAGGGGAGTGCCCATACCCGTGTGATCAAGCCTCCTTCTTTGGAGATGGCGGTGATGAAGTAGTAGGATCATCCTCCGGCTTCCATGGTGTATGTTCTCCACCATAATATGATGCGCGAGTCTCCGGAGCCCTGAAACTTGCAGCTAAACTCATACCTCTGAATTTTTCCTCATACTCATAGTTTTGGCGTCGGAGGTCGTAGATCTGATCTTGGAGATAGTCGATGCGGTCATTGAGCTTGAGGACGATGTTGTCCATAGATTGGCCATCCACCCTATTCTCACGAGTGAAAGCCGTGATCATAGAGTGGTTGGCACTGAGTCCACGCTCCACCATCCCTTGGCACTTGAAGATCTCTTGCTCCACCGCTTCGAGCCTCTCCTCCACGCTCTCGGTCTTCTTGGGTCCTTGAACGTCCCGGATGTGAAGCACCCCCTCATGCGTCACAATTTCCTGAGGGTGTTTCATCACCTCCGGGAAGTAGGGGTTGATGACCTTCTCGTAGAACTTGTCCTTGGAGGAGCTTGATGGAGCCATGGAGATCTAGTTCTGTCAGAAAAACAGCAAGAAACAAGAACAGAGGATTTCTCGCGATGCGTTGGTCAAATCAATCCAAGGAGTATATATAGAATTTTTATCTTGCAAAACAAGTATACCAGAGGAAAATGGAGTCGGGAAGGCTCACCAGGGCCCCACATGGAACTTGGGCGCGCCCCAGGGCGGGCGCGCGCCCAGGTACCATGTGGCCACGGGGTGGGCCCTCTCGGCTTCCTTTTATTTTTGTAATTTTTTAAATATTCCAAAACTGACATTAGATATTTTTGCGGAATTTTTGGAGTCGGTTTACTTACCGTATCACATACCTATTCCTTTTTCAGTATTCTGGAGTGTTCCGGAAGGACTCTTTGATATGCTCCTCTAGTGTAATAGTATCAATAACATTAGTTTCAACATTAATGGGTGTACCTGAGATGTAGTGCTTAATCCTTTGTCCATTTACCACCTTCGGGTTGGTTCCCGCGGCATTATTGATCTTGATGGCTCCGGAACGATAAACCTCCTCGATGACATAAGGTCCTTCCCATTTGGAGAGGAGTTTACCTGCAAAGAATCTAAGATGAGAATTATACAATAAAACATATTCACCCACTTTGAATTCTCGTTTCTGAATCCTCCTATCATGCCATCTTTTAACTTTTTCTTTGAACAACTTGGCATTATCATAGGCCTGGGTCCTCCATTCATCAAGAGAGCTAATATCAAATAACCTCTTTTCACCTGCAAGCTTGAAATCATAGTTAAGTTCTTTAATAGCCCAAAAAGCTTTATGTTCCAATTCAAGAGGTAAATGACATGCTTTCCCATAAACCATTTTATAAGGAGACATGCCCATAGGATTCTTATAAGCAGTTCTATAAGCCCACAAAGCATCATCTAATTTCTTAGACCAATTCTTTCTTGATCTATTGACAGTCTTTTGCAAGATCAACTTAATCTCCCTATTGCTCAACTCAACTTGACCACTAGATTGAGGATGATAGGGAGATGCAATTCTATGATTAATGTCATACTTAGCAAGCAACTTACGGAAAGCACCATGAATAAAATGTGAACCACCATCAGTCATCAAATATCTAGGGACTCCAAACCTTGCGAAGATAACTTCCTTGAGCATTTTGATAGAAGTGTTGCGATCAGCACTATTAGTGGGGATAGCCTCTACCCACTTAGTAACATAATCAACAGCAACTAGAATATGAGTATACCCATTGGACTTAGGAAAAGGTCCCATATAATCAAAACCCCAAACATCAAATGGTTCAATAACAAGAGAGTAATTCATAGGCATTTCCTGACGTCTACTAATATTACCAATTCTTTGACATTCATCACAAGATAAGACAAACTTACGTGCATCCTTGAAGAGGGTAGGCCAATAAAAACCGGATTGTAATACCTTATGTGCGGTCCTGTCTCCAGCGTGGTGTCCTCCATATGCTTCGGAGTGACATTTCCGAAGAATTTGTTCCTGTTCATGCTCAGGTACACAATCTCTAACAATACCATCCACACCTTCTTTATAAAGATGTGGATCATCCCAAAAGTAATGTCTCAAATCATAGAAAAACTTTTTCTTTTGCTGGTAAGTCAAACTAGGAGGTATAAACTTAGCAACAATATAATTAGCATAGTCTGCATACCAAGGAGTGCTATGAGAAACATTAATAGCAGCTAGTTGCTCATCAGGAAAACTATCATCAATAGGTTGTGGGTCATCAAGCACATTTTCCAATCTAGACAAGTTATCAGCTACGGGGTTCTCAGCCCCTTTCCTATCAACAATATGAAGATCAAACTCTTGCAGCAAAAGAACCCACCTGATAAGCCTAGGCTTAGCATCTTTCATTTCCATAAGATACTTGATAACAGCATGATCAGTATGAATAGTAACTTTGAATCAACAATATAAGACCTAAACTTATCACAAGCAAACACAACTGCAAGTAACTATTTTTTAGTAGTAGCATAATTCCTTTGGGTAGTGTCCAAAGTTTTGCTAGCATAGTGAATGACATTCAACTTCTTATCAACTCTCTGTCCTAGAACAGCACCAACAGCATAGTCACTATCATCACACATAATTTCAAAAGGTAAATTCCAATCAGGTGGCTAAACAATAGGGGCAGAAATTAAAGCTGACTTAAGAGTTTCAAAGGCTTCTACACAATCATCATCAAAAACAAAGGGGACATCCTTTTGCAAAAGATTGGTAAGAGGCCTAGAAATTTTAGAGAAGTCTTTAATAAATCTCCTATAGAAACCAGCATGACCGAGAAAACTTCTTATACCTTTGATATCCTTTGGGCATGGCATCTTCTCAATAGCATCAACCTTAGCCTTATCAACTTCAATACCTCTTTCGGAGATCTTGTGGCCCAAGACAATACCTTCATTAACCATAAAGTGGCACTTCTCCCAGTTCAAGACGAGATTTGTTTGCTCACATCTCTGCAAAACTCGATCAAGGTTGCTCAAGCAATCATCAAAAGAAGTTCCGTAAACGGAGAAATCATCCATGAAAACCTCAACAATCTTTTCACAAAAGTCAGAGAAGATAGCAGCCATACATCTTTGAAAAGTAGCAGGTGCATTACATAAACCAAAAGGCATACGTCTATAAGCAAAAGTTCCAAAAGGACAAGTAAAGGTGGTTTTCTCTTGATCAGATTGTGCAACAGGTATTTGAGAAAAACCAGAATAACCATCTAGGAAACAAAAGTGTGTATGCTTAGACAACCTTTCTAGCATTTGATCAATAAAAGGCAAAGGATAATGATCTTTCCTAGTATCTTTATTCAACTTTCTAAAATCTATCACCATCCTATAACCAGTTACTATCCTCTGAGGAATAAGCTCATTCTTATCACTACGAACAACAGTAATGCCACCCTTTTTGGGAACACAATGAACTGGACTTACCCATCTACTATCAGCTATGGGATAGATTATACCTGCTTCCAGAAGCTTTAATATTTCAGTTCTTACCACCTCTTTCATTTTTGGATTCAATCGACGTTGGTGGTCAACAACGGGTTTAGCATCTGGCTCCATATTAATCTTGTGCTGACATAGAGTGGGACTAATGCCCTTAAGATCATCCAGAGTGTATCCAATAGCAGTATGATGCTTCCTCAGAATTTTTAACAACCTCTTTTCTTCATGTTCTGAAAGGTTAGCACTGATAATAATAGGATATATTTTCTTTTCATCAAGATAAGCATATTTCAAAGTATTAGGCAATTGCTTCAATTCAAAAACAGGGTCACCCTTAGGTGGAGGAGGACCTCCAAGAGTTTCAACAGGCAAATTGTGCTTAAGAATAGGCTGCTGATTAAAGAAAACCTTATCTATTTCATTCCTTTCATTCATATGCATATCATTCTCATGATCAAGCAAATATTGTTCTAAAGGATCAGTAGGAGGAACAGCAATAGAAGCAAGACCAACAATTTCATCCTTACTAGGCAACTCTATATCATGGGGCTGTCTATGAAACTTAGAGAAATTAAACTTATCAGACACACCACCAAAGTTGACACTAACAATTTCCTTAGCATGATCAATTCTAGCATTAACAGTATTCAAGAAAGGTCTACCAAATATTATGGGACAGAAATCGTCTTGCAGTGATCCAAGAACAAGGAAATCAGTAGGGTATTTGATCTTACCGCACAAGACTTCAACATCTCTGACAATACCAAGCGGTGAAATAGTATTTCTGTCTGCAAGCTTAATGGTAACATCGATATCCTCAATTTCAATAGGTGCAATATCATTCATAACTTCTTGATAAAGAGTAAAGGGAATAGCACTAACACTAGCACCCATATCACATAAGCCATGATAACAATGATCTCCAATTTTGACAGAAATAACAGGCATGCCAACAACAGGTCTATTTTTGCCCTTAGGATCAGGACTAGCAATTCTAGATGCATTATCACAGAAAGAAATAACATGCTCATCTAGATCATCAACCAAAAGATCTTTAACTATAGCAATACTAGGTTCAACCTTAATTTGCTCAGGAGGTGTAGGTGTTCTAATATAACTTTTGTTGACCACAGAAGAAACCTTAGAGTGTTCCTTAATTCTAACAGGAAAAGGTGGTTTCTCAAAATAAGCAGTAGGAACAACTGGATCAACATTGTAAACAATAACTTTTTCTTCCTTGACCTCTGTGGGTTTTTCCTTAATTTCTATAGGAGGATGGTATTTAAACCACTTCTCCTTAGGAAGATCAACATGTGCAGCAAAAGATTCACAAAAAGAAGCTACTATCTCAGAGTCAAGTCCATACTTAGTGCTAAATTTCTGAAAAGCATCGGTTTCCATAAAAGATTTAACACAATCAAACTCAAGATTTATACCTGACTCATTACCTTTCTCGATCTCCCAATCCTCATGGTTGCGCTTAATTTTTTCCAGAAGATCCCATTTGAATTCAATATTCTTCTTCATAAAAGAACCATTCGAAGAAGAATCAAGCATAGTTTGATCATTACGAGAAAGCCGAGCATAAAAGTTTTGAAGAATTATTTCTCTTGAGAGCTCATGATTGGGACATGTATGAAGCATATACTTGAGCCTCCCCCAAGCTTGAGCGATACTTTCTCCTTCACGAGGCCAAAAATTATAGATATAATTCTGATCGCGATGAACCAAATGCATAGGATAAAATTTCTGGTGGAACTCCAATTTCAACCGATTCCAATCCCATGTGTCAGTATCATCACATAGCCTATACCATGTCAATGCATTTCCCTCCAAAGATAAAGGGAATACTTTCTTCTTAGCTCTATCTCCAGATAAACCTGCAAGCTTAAACAATCCACAAATTTCATCCACATAGATCAAGTGCATATAAGGATGTTTAGTTCCATCTCCTGCATAAGGATTAGCTAGCAGTTTCTCAACAAGACCAAAAGGAATTTCATAAGCAATATTTCCAGTAGCTTCAATAGGTGGTGGAGAGGCAACTCTTGTTGTTTCTGGTCGAGGTGAAGATACCCCGAACAAGCCTCTCAAAGGATTACTTTCCATAGTGACAAGTAGCAGTAAATTTCAGCACGTAACAAAAATGTTTCCTTACCAATTTCCACTTACGAAAGGCGCTTCACTCCCCGGCAACGGCGCCAGAAAAGAGTCTTGATGACCCACAAGTATAGGGGGTCAATCGTAGTCCTTTCGATAAGTAAGAGTGTCGAACCCAACGAGGAGCAAAAGGAAATGACAAGCGGTTTTCAGTAAGGTAGTTTCTGCAAGCACTGAAATAAGCGGTAACAGATAGTTTGATAGCAAGATAATTTGTAACGGGTAACAAGTAACAAGTGTAAATAAAGTGCAGCAAGATACCCAATCCTTTTGAGTGCAAAGGACAGGCCGGAACAAGTACTTATAATGATGCAAACGTTCTTGAGGACACACGGGAATTTCATCTAGTCACTTTCACCATGTTCATTCGATTCGCGTTCGTTACTTTGATGATTTGATATGTGGGTGGACCGGTGCTTGGGTGCTGTTCTTACTTGAACAAGCCTCCCACTTATGATTACCCCCTCTCGCAAGCATCCCCAACTACAAAAAGAGAATTAAGACAAAGTCTAACCATAGCATTAAACGTGTGGGGTCCAAATCAGCCCCTTACGGAATAGCGCATAAACTGGGGTTTAAGCTTCTGTCACTCTAGCAACCCATCATCTAATTACTACTCCACAATGCATTCCCTTAGGCCCATAAATGGTGAAGTGTCATGTAGTCGACGTTCACATGACACCACTAAGAGAATCACAACATACATATCATCAAAATACTGAACGAATACCGAATTCACATGATTACTTATGACAAGACTTCTCGCATGTCCTCAAGAACAAAAGTAACTACTCACTCATCATCATGATGTTCAAGATCATAGGGGTATTGAATAACATAAAGGATCTGAACATTTAGTAATTCACCAACTAGCATCAACTACGATAGGTAATCAACACTACTAGCAACCCACAAGTAGCAATCTATAGTTTTGATACAAAGATTGAATACAAGAGAGGAACTAGGGTTTGAGATGAGATGGTGCTGTTGATGATGATGATGAGGATTGGTCCTCCCACGATGAGAGGGTTGTTGGTGATGACGAAGGCTTCGATTTCCCCCTCCCGGAGGGAAGTGTCCCCGGCGGAATCTGCCCGCCGGAGAGCAAAAATGCTCCTGCTCTAGTTCCGCCTTGTGGCGGCGGCGCCTCGTCCCGAAAGTCTCCCCATGAAAGATTTAGGGTAAAATGACTTATATACCAGAAGGGGGGAGTCAGAGGTGGGCCGGGGGCTCCACATGGCACTTGGGCGCACCCCGGAGGGGGCGCCCAAGTGCCATGTGGGCACCTGGTGGCTCCCCTCTGGTAACTCTTTGGCCCAGTATTTTTTATATATTCCAAAATAATTCTCCGTGTAATTTCAGCCTATTTGGAGATGTGCAGAATAGGTATCTCTGTTGTAGCTTTTTCAGGCCCTAAATTCCAGCTGCCGGCATTCTCCCTCTTTGTGTAAACCTTGCATATTAAGAGAGAAAAGGCATTAGAAATACTCCATGAAGTGTTATATTGGCCAAAAACTTTGTAAATAACAGTAATAAATCATGATGCAAAATGGACGTATCATAGACCGTAAGAAACCGGTCATCAAAGTGATCCTAGACACTAATGATAATTTGTTAAGGCTTTTATTTCATAGTAATCATGTCTTTGATGAGAATACCAAAAAGGAAGTCCCTCCTATGGATATGATCCAACATATCTTCAATGACGTTAATAGTCATTATTCTTAGATCGTAGCCGGAAATCAAAAAGGCTACAAGGATGGGCAACTTTCTAATGCTAAGATTTCGATGGATGATGTGTTTCATGTTGTTTTTGAAAAGCCTCCTGAAAAAAGCTCTTCTATGAAAAAGGAGGATGGCAATACTTGATGTACTGCTTTATGCCTAGCTAGGGGCGTAAAACGATAGCGCTTGTTGGGAGGCAACCCAACGAATAAAATAAATTTTTATTTTTCACTTTTTGGTTCTGTTCTTTTGTTTACCCTTTATTTTGCTATGTTTTGATTTGGTTTTTATATTTTAATTAGTGTTTGTCCAAGTAAGACCATTGGGATAATGTGGATGTTTGTGAACTCAATTCTGTGAAAAATAGAAACTTTGACGCCCAGTCCAGAATTTTTATAAATTAGTCAGAGCGTCGAATGAGTCTGAATTTTCTACACGAGATTGATATATAAATTTTCCACGTTTTCCAAATTTTTCAGAATGTTTGGAGTTACGGAAGTATGGCTTTTCGACAGATTGCTACAGACTGTTCTGTTTTTGATGCACTGTTTGCTTGTTTTGATGAAACTATGGATTGTATCGGGGGTGCAAGCCATGGGAAAGTGAGAACACAGTACCTATAATGCAAAATAAAATTTGAATGGGTTTGCAACAGTACTTGTAGTAGTAATTTGTTTGGTTATACTAACGGATCTCACGAAGGTTTTGTTGAGTTTTGTGTGATTGAAGTTTTCAAGTTTTGGGTGTGACGACGATGGATGAAGGAATGAAGAGATGCAAAAGCCTAAGCTTGGGGTTTCCCAAGGCACCCCAAGGTAATATCCAAGGAGACTCAAGCGTCTAAGCTTGGGGATGCCCCGGAAGGCATCCCCTCTTTCTTCTAACGACTATCGGTAACACACTTGAGGCTATATTTTTATTCGTCACATGATATGAGTTTTGCTTGGAGCGTCTTGTATGATATGAGTCTTTGCTTTGTTTGTTTTTAGTTTATCACAATCATCACCTCTGAACACATTTGCTTGAGATAGCCTCATGTCATCATGATTCGTTAGAATTGCTCTTTTGTGTTTCACTTAAATTTGTTGAGCTAGGTGGTTGCTCTAGTGCTTCGCTTAAATATTTTTTGAGCGCGGTGGTGCTTTTGTTTTAGAGAAACACATGAACTCTCTTGCATCACTTATATCTTTTTGAGAATGCTAGAAGATTTGTAGAAATTTACTCTCATGCTTCACTTATATCTTTTTGTGAGTTTGAAAATAGTTATGGTAAATTGTACAAGCTATGAGCTTGCTCCCCATGTGATGAATATTCAAGAGGGATAATGAAAACTAGCATAAACATTTTATGGGACATGAAAAACTTGATTCTTTGTAATAGTTTTGAGATATGTAGATGATGATATGTGAGTTATGTTCATGAGTAATTATGCTCTAGTATGAATATTGATGTTAAGGTTTATGATAACCTATCCAAGCCCATAAAGTCAATAGTTATGCAATGACGTTACATCCTACTTGTGGTGCATTATTCGATGTTGGTTATGTTTTATGTATGCATGTGCATCATTATGGTTTCTTAGTTGGTCGCTTATCAATCTTTTTGCTAGCCTCCATATGTACTAAGCGGGAATTCTTCTTGTGCATCCATTATCCTAAACTTGTTTTGCCAATTGTGTCCACCAAACCTACCTATATGCGGTATTTCAATGCCGTCCTAAGTAAATTTGCATGTGCCATCTCTAAAAAAATTTAAAAATAATTTCTCTTTTGTGTGCCCATATCGCTAATGAAGCGGTGAGGGGTGGCCGATGAATTCCATGTTGGATATGTCATTCTCAAGATGAGTGTTTATTCACTGGTCATTGCACGGGATTGTGGCGGTAAAAGGGATGCCCAGTCCCAAAATAAATTAAATTTCCTTGGAATGTGTTGGTATGGTGGGCACCCGTGAATACGGCTAGCCATGGATTGTGATAAGGAAAGGTGAAAAACAAACTCCTTCGGATGTGAAAGGAAAAAAGGGACAAAAGTCTCAAAACCATGGAACGATGGTGGGGAGCAAAACTTTATTTTCAGTTTGGGAACCGCCTATGATGTATCTAGCATGGAAGGTATTGGGAACCTTAAGTCGTTCTCGTTGACGAGAAAAGCATGCCTCCCAAAATAAATATTTCATCTCTTTTAGAACTTGAGCTCTGGCACCTCTGTAAATCAATGCTTCCCTCTGCGAAGGGCCTTTCTATTTATTTTTATGTTGAGTCTCATCCTTCTCTTTAAAAGCACCAACTAGGGGGTCATGTGATCATGTGTGTGCATGGAGTATGATTGATATTCGAGTGTGTTTCATGAATGGATCAATGATTGAGCATAATGGGCTAGGGATAATTTTCTTTAGCATTGTTATTTTGAAAAGCATGGTTGCTTGTTAGCATCACTTGAGTATCTATGTCTTCATGCCAAATATAGACTATTGCTTTGAATCATACAAGTCCTCATGTCTATGCTATGAAAAGAAACTTGATGAGTATGTTGGCTAGCATTCACAATCAAAAATTTGTTTTGTCACTTTCCTACTCGAGGACGAGCAGGAGTTAAGCTTGGGGATGCTTGATACGTCTCCAACGTATCTATTATTTTTGCTTGTTCCATGCTATGATATTATTATTCTTGGATGTTTTTAATATCATTTCATACATTTTTATATCATTTTTGGGGACTAACCTATTAACTTAGTGCCATGTGCCAGTTCTTGTTTTCTGCCTTATTTTTGTTTTACAGAAAATCACTATCAGATAAGATCAAATCGTCCCAAAACTTGTTGGAGATTTTTTTCTCGAGATAAGGATCAACACAAACTTAAGAGCCAAGGCAGAAGATGAAAGAGGGGGCCACATGGCACCATGGCGCGCCCAGGGGGCGCCCAAGTGCCATGTGGGCCCCCCTGCGTCCATTTGACCTAACTCCTCCACTATAAATTCAGAGATATTCCAGAACCCCCAGAACAGTCCACGAAATACTTTTTCCGGCGCTGCAAGCCTCAATTCTCGCGAGATCCCATCTGGAGGCCTTCTCCGGTACTCCGCCGGAGGGGGAACTCATCACGGAGGGGCTTTACATCATCCTTGCCGCCTCTCCGATGATGCGTGGGTAGTTCACCATAGACCTACGGGTCTATAGGTAGTAGCTAGATGGCTCTTTCTCTCTTTATGTTTCTCAATACAATGGTCTCCTTGATCTTCATGGAGATCCATCCGATGTAATGACTTTGTGCGGTGTGTTTGTTGGGATCCGATGAATTGTGAGTTTATGATCAGATCTATCCTTGTTTTATTTGAGTTCTTTGCAGATCTCTTTTATGCATGAGTTAGTATAGCCTTGTATTTCTTCTCCAAAGTTTTGGTTTGGTATGGCCAACTAGATTAGATCTTCTTGCAATGGGAAGAGGTGCTCGGTAATGGGTTCGATCTTGCGGTGCTCAGTCCTAGTGACAGAAGGGGAATTGACACGCATGTACTGTTGCCATTAAGGATAAAAAGTTGGGATAAATTCTTGTTAGCATTTATCTTGACTACATCATGTCATCGTTCTGTATGCATTACTTCGTTCTTATGGACTTAATACACTAGATGCATGCTGGATAGCGGTCGATGTGTGAAGTAATAGTAGTAGATGCAGGCAGGAGTCGGTCTACTTGTTTTGGATGTGATGCCTATATCATGATCATTGCCTTGGATAGCGTCATAATTATTTGCTTTTCTATCAATTGCCCAACAATAATTTGTTTACCCACCGTATGCTATTTTCTTGAGAGAAGCCTCTAGTGAACACTACGGCCCCCGGGTCTACTTTTATCATAAGATCTATCTTGTTTTCTCATACAAAAATACCAAAAATATTTGCTGCATATTTTTATCTTTTATTTATTTATCAATCTATCATATACCTTTTAATCTCGTTACTTGACCGCCGAGAGATTGACAACCTCTCGTTTGCGTTGGGTGCGAGGGTTTGCGTTTTGTGTGCAGGTGCTGTTTACGTGGTGTTGCTTGTTTCTCCTACTGGATTGATAACCTTGGTTCTTAATTGAGGGAAATACTTACTCTACTGTGCTGCATCATCCTCTCCTCTTCGGGGATAAAAATCCAACGCAATTTACAAGTAGCAGGAAGAATTTCTGGCGCCGTTGCTGGTGAGACATCATCAACATTACCAAGTACCTACACTCTTAACACTTACCTTTGCATTTACTTTATTTTCCATTTGCCTCTCGTTTTCCTCTCCCCCACTTCTAATTTTTTTTTACAAAAAAAATTTTCTTTCTCTTTTGCCATTTTCATTTGCCTCTTTTTCCTTCGCCGTTTTCTCTTCTGTCTTTTGCTTCTTGTCACCATGAGTGACTTTGGTATGGCAAGAACGGAAGACGGTAGGACTCCAAAAATTGGAGGTTCTACCAATCTCAATTCTAAAACTTTTGTGTTGGGACATGGGAAAGTCGTAGGGAAAAGTACTATCCAAGAGTTCTTTAATTGTGTTGGAACTCTATCTTTGGATGACGTACCGGTTCCAAAAAGGCCCGCAGATTATGCGGAAGCTATTGCCGGATTTGTTCTTAAATTTGAAAGGATATTTATTTGCACTCATCCTACCTTGCAAAGATTGTTCTATGAGCTTCCTGTTATAAAGGATCCTAAAGCTAAGAAACTAGCTACTCTTGTCCTTATGCGTGAATTTGATTACTTAGTAAAAGAGGCTAAGATATCTTTGATTTCTATGGGATAGACTGTAAGAACCCGGTCATCAAAGAGATCCTAGACACTAATGATAATTTGTTAAGGCTTTTATTTCATAGTAATCATGTCTTTGATGAGAATACCAAAAAGGAAGTCCCTCCTATGGATATGATCCAACATATCTTCAATGACGTTAATAGTCATTATTCTTGGATCGTAGCCGGAAATCAAAAAGGCTACAAGGATGGGCAACTTTCTAATGCTAAGATTTCGATGGATGATGTGTTTCATGTTGTTTTTGAAAAGCCTCCTGACAAAAGCTCTTCTATGAAAAAGGAGGATGACAATACTTGATGTATTGCTTTATGCCTAGCTAGGGGCGTAAAACGATAGCGCTTGTTGGGAGGCAACCCAACGAATAAAATAAATTTTATTTTCCACTTTTTGGTTCTGTTCTTTTTCTTACCCTTTATTTTCCTCTGTTTTGATTTGTTTTTTATATTTTAATTAGTGTTTGTGCCAAGTAAGACCTTTGGGATGATGTGGATGTTTGTGAACTCAATTCTGTGAAAAACAGAAACTTTGACGCCCAGTCCAGAATTTTAATAAATTCGTCAGAGCGTCGAATGAGTCTGAATTTTCTACAAGTGATTTATATATAAATTTTACACGTTGTACTAATTTTTCAGAATTTTTGGAGTTACAGAAGTATGGCTTTTCGACAGATTGCTACAGACTGTTCTGTTTTTGATAGATTCTGTTTTTGATGCATTGTTTGCTTGTTTTGATGAAACTATGGATTGTATCGGGGGGTGCAAGCCAGGGGAAAGTGAGAACACAGTACCTATAATGCAAAATATAATTTGAATGGGTTTGCAACAGTACTTATAGTAGTAATTTGTTTGGTTATACTAACGGATCTCACGAAGGTTTTGTTGAGTTTTGTGTGATTGAAGTTTTCAAGTTTTGGGTGTGACGACGATGGATGAAGGAATGAAGAGATGCAAAAGCCTAAGATTGGCGATTCCCAAGGCACCCCAAGGTAATATCTAAGGAGACTCAAGCGTCTAAGCTTGGGGATGCCCCGGAAGGCATCCCCTCTTTCTTCTAACGACTATCGGTAACACACTTGAGGCTATATTTTTATTCGTCACATGATATGAGTTTTGCTTGGAGCGTCTTGTATGATATGAGTCTTTGCTTTGTTTTATTTTTAGTTTATCACAATCATCACCTCTGAACACATTTGCTTGAGATAGCCATATGTCATCATGATTTGTTAGAATTGCTCTTTTGTGCTTCACTTAAATTTGTTGAGCTAGGTGGTTGCTCTAGTGCTTCACTTAAATCTTTTTTGAGCACGGTGGTGCTTTTGTTTTAGAGAAACACATGAACTCTCTTGCTTCACTTATATCTTTTTGAGAATGCTAGAAGTTTTGTAGAAATTTACTCTCATGCTTCACTTATATCTTTTTGAGAGTTTGAAAATAGTTATGGTAAATTGTACAAGCTATGAGCTTGGTCCCCATGTGATGAATATTCAAGAGGGATAATGAAAACTAGCATAAAATTTTTATGGGACATGAAAAACTTGATTCTTTGTAATAGTTTTGAGATATGTAGATGATGATATGTGAGTTATGTTCATGAGTAATTATGCTCTAGTATGAATATTGATGTTAACGTTTATGATTCCCTATGCAAGCACATAAAGTCAATAGTTATGCAATGAAGTTACATCCTACTTGTGGTGAATTATTCGATGTTGGTTATGTTTTATGTATACATGTGCATCATTATGGTTTCTTAGTTGGTCGCTTCTCAATCTTTTTGCTAGCCTCCATTTGTACTAAGCGGGAATTCTGCTTGTGCATCCATTATCCTAAACTTGTTTTGCCAATTGTGTCCACCATACCTACCTATATGCAGTATTTCAATGCCATCCTAAGTAAATTTGCATGTGCCATCTCTAAAAAATTTCAAAAATAATTTCTCTTTTATGTACCCGTATCGCTCATGAAGCGGTGAGGGGTGGCCGATGAATTCCATGTTGGATATGTCATTCTCAAGATGAGTGTTTATTCACTTGTCATTGCACGAGAGTGTGGCGGTAAAAGGGATGCCCAGTCCCAAAATAAATTAAATTTCCTTGGAATGTGTTGGTATGGAGGGCACCCGTGAATACATCTAGCCATGGATTGTGATAAGGAAAGGTGGAAAAACAAACTCCTTCCGATGTGAATGGAAAAAAGGGACAAAAGTCTCAAAACCATGGAACGATGATGGGGAGCAAAACTTTTATTTTCAGTTTGGGAACCGCCTATGATGTATCTAGCATGGAAGGTATTGGGAACCTTAAGTCGTTCTCGTTGACGAGAAAAGCATGCCTCCCAAAATAAATTTTTCATCTCTTTTAGAACTTGAGCTCTGGCACCTCTGTAAATCAATGCTTCCCTCTGCGAAGGGCCTTTCTATTTATTTTTATGTTGAGTCTCATCATTCTCTTTAAAAGCACCAAGTAGGGGGTCATGTGATCATGTGTGTGCATGGAGTATGATCGATATTCGAGTGTGTTTCATGAATGGATCAATGATTGAGCATAATGGGCTAGGGATAATTTTCTTTAGCATTGTTATTTTGAAAATCATGGTTGCTTGTTAGCATCACTTGAGTATCTATGTCTTCATGTAAAATATAGACTATAGCTTTGAATCATACAAGTCCTCATGTCTATGCTATGAAAAGAATCTTGATGAATATTTTGGGTAGCATTCCACAATCAAAAATTAGTTTTGTCACTTTCCTACTCGAGGACGAGCAGGAGTTAAGCTCGGGGATGCCTGATACGTCTCCAACGTATCTATTATTTTTGCTTGTTCCATGCTATGATATTATTATTCTTGGATGTTTTTAATATCATTTCATACATTTTTATATCATTTTTGGGGACTAACCTATTAACTTAGTGCCATGTGCCAGTTCCTATTTTCTGCCTTATTTTTGTTTTACAGAAAATCACTATCAGATAAGATCAAATCGTCCCGAAACTTTTTGGAGATTTTTTTTCTGGAGATAAGGATCAACACAAACTTAAGAGCCAAGGCAGAAGATGAAAGAGGGGGCCACATGGCACCAGGGCGCGCCCCTATCATTTCATACATTTTTATATCATTTTTGGGGACTAACCTATTAACTTAGTGCCATGTGCCAGTTCCTGTTTTCTGCTTTATTTTTGTTTTACAGAAAATCACTATCAGATAAGATCAAATCGTCCCGAAACTTTTTGGAGATTTTTTGCTGGAGATAAGGATCAACGTAAACTTAAGAGCCAAGGCAGAAGATGAAAGAGGGGGCCACATGCCATTAAGGATAAAAAGTTGGGATGAATTCTTATTAGCGTTTATCTTGACTACATCATGTCATCGTTCTTTATGCATTACTTCGTTCTTATGGACTTAATACACTAGATGCATGCTGGATAGCGGTCGATGTGTGAAGTAATAGTAGTAGATGCAGACAGGAGTCGGTCTACTTGTTTTGGATGTGATGCCTATATCATGATCATTGCCTTGGATAGCGTCATAATTATTTGCTTTTTATCAATTGCCCAACAGTAATTTGTTTACCCACTGTATGCTATTTTCTTGAGAGAAGCCTCTAGTGAACACTACAGCCCCCAGGTCTACTTTTATCATAAGATCTATCTTGTTTTCTCATACAAAAATACCAAAAATATTTGCTGCATATTTTTATCTTTTATTTATTTATCAATCTATCAATCTATCATATACCTTTTAATCTCGTTACTTGACCGCCGAGAGATTGACAACCTCTCGTTTGCGTTGGGTGTGAGGGTTTGCGTTTTGTGTGCAGGTGCTGTTTACGTGGTGTTGCTTGGTTCTCCTACTGGATTGATAACATTGGTGCTTAACTGAGGGAAATACTTACTCTACTATGTTGCATCATCCTCTCCTCTTCGGGGATAAAAATCCAACACAGTTTACAAGTAGCAGCGGTCGAATACGAAGTATCGAACGGTCCACTCGCCATCATGGCACGAGCGCCAAACAAGTGAGCGCGGGATCTATCCCCAGCCAAGGGGCCTCCCTGCGTCCGACGCGCATAGGGATACGACCCCCATGGCAGGCCCACCCAGAAGCACGTCGCGTGCCTAGATATTATAACTTTGCGCTCAAAACACAATGGGCAGATGTGGGGCCCCCAACCTATAGTTTGGTTCGACCGCCCTAAGGAGCACCGCGTCTTCGGACGACGTACAGGTACCGTATAGGACCTATCCGGCATCAAGCCCCACCAATGCAGCAACTTCTCAAGGACTCCCTGTTAAGGACCCGTCATCGGTCACCCGTCCAGCAAATTTGTTTCCTACAGGCAGAAGCAAAGGCGCAGACGTGCAATAGGGCACAGTTCGGGTGTTAACCCACACATCAAGGCCCTACATAAACCTTTCATCTGTACATTTATCTTTTTTATTTTACAAGCATAATCCTATCTGAGGTATTGTTCGGCAGTTCGAATTGTGCAGCTAGACGTCATGAGCTCATTGGCAATAAAGCAAACCTTTTTACGAATCTTCTACAGATATTTATGCTGTACATTTTCCCTGTTTGTTCCTTTTTGCTCTTTGAATCGGCCTCAATCAAGCATTATACCCTTTGGATCTTGCATATACACCGGTTACTAGACCGGGGGCTTGACCTAGACACTCGCCCTATACATCAAAGACCGACACCTTTCTTTCTACTGTGTTCGGCGTCTCGGATATTGCATTATATGCACCGGTTCCGAATTATGTCTTGGGTCATTAGTTGGGTTGCCCCGCTCCTGTGCTTACCACCTTACGTTCCACACGTTCGGCTAAGAAGGTAAAGGGAGAACCGCTGCGATTGTACTTCCGCCTTGCTCGGTCAAGTACCTCCGTGGAGAAAGCCGAAAACTGACTGTCATAATACGCGAGAACTGGTCGGCGATCCGATGACTGGTCTTCAAACCAAAAATCGTTAGCGATTGTCCCGTGTACTACGAAGGATTCGTATTTGAACAAATCGGGTGATTGATGTTCGGCCCTAGGGTTCTTCTAAACATCTCACCACACGGGGGGCTGGTCACCAGCCCCCACAGTCAAGCTCCTATGGCTAAGTGAAGGTAATAAAGCCGCATAGTCCGATTGCCTCGTTCCCCTCCTACACTACCGCCTCCGGGCACCAAGACGTAGGCTAAGGGTTACAGTGCAGAGGATGGAACACCCCTCGTAGCATCTACATGGGGGTTGAAGCCGACGACTGGTAACTTTCAGCATAAAATCGGCCGCACAGGAGTCAAAATTAAAACACAGAAATTCACATAAGCATGACAAACCATACAAAAAACCATTGGCTCATAAAGCACACAGTTTCATTACAAGTTCATGCATCAACAACGCAACTACTCAAGGAGCACATCCTTGGAATACTGCGCCTCCACTGCCCGAGCCCCGTCCATCACGGTGGCGAAGTACTGCTTCGGGCGCCTGTGCTCCTTCCCGGTTGGCGGCTGACCGGTGGCCATCTCGACGGGCTTGATCTTAGGCCAGTGTACCATCATCTTCGAGAACGCCATCCGAGCCCCCTCTATGCATACGGAACGCTTAAGGGCCCCAATATGGGCATAAGCGTCACACAGCTTGGCCACCAGACCAAAATAGCTGGTCGGTATGGGCTCGGAAGGCCATAGTCGGACACAAAGATCTTTCATGGCCGGCTCTGCCATGCGGTGCAGCTCCATCATTTGCTTCATTTGATTAACGAGGAGGGGAGGGTGCTCGGGCGCCTGGAATTGTGCCCAAAATAGCCTCAAATCAGCGTCACCCTCCCGAGCCGCATAGTGCCTCGCCGCTTCAGCTGCACTCCTCGGGAGTTCCACAAAGGCGCCTACGGAACGCCAAACCTGCGTGAGCAACTTGAATCTTTGGCCGCCAAATATACTTTGCAGTAAGTACTGCCTACCATTGGCTATTTGCTGAACTTGCTGGAGCTCCTCCCGGGCACTCCGTGCCTCCGACCGCGCCTCTTGGATCTCTGTCTTCACATTCGCCAGCGCGGTGGCGTGCTCCTTATTCTTTTTCTCAAGGTCCTCACATTTCGTGACGGCATCCTTGAGCTCTTGTTGCACCTCGGCCACCCTGGCCTCATGCTTCTCACATTCGGTTTTCACCAACGCAAAATCGGCAGCCGCCTGTTCGGCCGCCGCCTTCTGTTCGGCCGCTTCCTTTCTGGCCCGCAGCAGTTCGGCCTTGAGACTTTGACCTCCGCGGCGGCAGCTGCACAACGGTCTCTTGCTTAGAGATAATTCTGGATACTTTGTTCGACAAAGAATCTCAAAGAACCGCATTTCACTCATACTAACCTTGTGCCTCGTCGAACCGTTTGCTGACAAGGTCGAGCTCTTCATCGGAACGCTTCAGCCTCCGATTCATCTCCGCCAGTTCGGTGGCATTGGCTACCGCCGCTAATGCTGAAGCCTGCATTTACGTAACATGCACCTTGGTTAGCCTATCATTACGACGATCTGGATCCTCAACCAGGTTTTCTTTTCAAAACCTGCCAGAGTCTCGGGGGCTGCTATGTATAAGGGTCGTTAATGTCCTGACTATAAAATATACCTTCATAAAAATGAAAGTATTGCTTGGCTTACCTCAAAGCCGGTCAAGAGGCCTCCGAAAGCATCCTTTAGTCCGTTGTTAACAGACCGAACGCTTTGCAAAACCGCACCCATTAGGGTGCGGTGTTCCGCGACTATGGAGGAGCTGTTTACAGCCTCCTCCATCTTGTTCGGCCACTCCACCACGGCCTGGTCCCCGGTGTTCAGTGCCGGTGGCGGGGCCGTCGTTCCCCCTTTGGTGGGAGGTGGCTGTGACACTTCAGAAGGCCGTGAAGGCTCCAGAATAGTCTTCTGAGAGGCCTCGACCCGCCCGGGCCCCCTCTCTTGGTCTTCGGCGGCCGAAGCGTTAGCTCCGGCCATGTCGATGTCACCATCGCCCCCCGTGTTCGGCATGGGTGGGGTCCTCTGGGACAATACCTCCCCGATCTCCCCGATGACCGGGGGAGGCGCAGAGTGCGATGCGCCCTCGCTCTCCGCCAGATCGGTTGGCGAAGAAGTACCTTCCGAGATTTGATCGATGGGGAGGTCGCGCGGCGGGCTGCAACACAAGAAGTGATACACTTTTTAGCAACAGGTTGGCTAGACCGGCACCCGGATAATCTTTGGAATCTTACCTCTCGGCGCGGGGTTTGACCCAGGGAACCTTCTCCGGCACCTTCTCGGAGGCTGCGGACTCTTCGTCGGAGTCCGAGCTATCATCAAGCAGGGCCAGTTTGCCCTTGCTCTTCTTTTTTGGGGCTGGGGAAGGGTTCTCCCCTTCGGCTTCGGCTGGCGCCGCTCTCTTCCTGGAGCGGGAGGAATCGCTCTCCTCCTCTTCTTCTTCTTCTTCTTCTTGCTTCCCCTCCTGAGCGGAGGGGGCGTGGGTGTCCCCAGACCTGGTGTCCGAAAGGACTCGTGGGTGGAGGCCCTCTCTGGCCTCCCCTGCGGGGTTCTTCTTCTTCTTCTCCTTTTTGTCTGGCGCCTTGTAGGGCGCCACTGTCAGCATCTCTTCTAGCGGAGCTGACACGGGGTCTTCGGGCAGTGGGGCCGGATTGTCTATCTTCACGGCCTTCTTGAGCCAGCCCTGGGAAAATGAAGGAGGAATTGAGGATTATAATGGGAACGCAAACATCCGAACATAAAGAGAGTGGTATTACATTACCTTCCTTGGGGGGTTCTCGGCGTCGAGACCAATGTCTTCCTTCTCGGCCGGCCAAGTCTTCTGCGGCTTGAACAACGCCTTCCACAGCTTCTCCAGGGTGGTGTCGTAGAAGTATTGCACGGGGCGGGGGTCTTCGGGCTTCCAGTCCCACATTGGGGTGGCCCAAAGTTGGCAGGGCAGCAGACTGCGTTGGAGCATGATCTGGACCATATTGGTCAGTGCGGATCCCGCCCCTATCATATCAGAGACGCGTTTTTGCAGCGCCTTCACCTCCGAATCCGATCCCCAGTCAAGGCCTTTCTTGGTCCATGAGGTTAGTGATACGTCTCCGTCGTATCTATAATTTTTGATTGTTTCATTCCAATATTATACAACTTTCATATACTTTTGGCAACCTTTTATATAATTTTTGGGACTAACATATTGATCCAGTGCCCAGTGCCAGTTCCTGTTTGTTGCATGTTTTTTGTTTCGCAGAATACCCATATCAAACGAAGTCCAAATGCAATAAAATTTTATGGAGATTTATTTTGAATTATTTGTGATTTTTGGGAGGTGGAAGCAATGCAAACGGAGGCCCACGGTGCCCACACGGCACCTGGGCGCGGCCCTCCCTAGGGCGCACGGTGGTGCCATGTGGCCACACCGTAAGTCGGTAGGGGGTCTCCTTCGGGCGCAAGGAAGCTAATTTATGGAGAAAAAATCGTGTTAGAATTTCAACGCAATCGGAGTTACGGATCTCCGGCGGTGGTGCCATGTGGCCACACCGTAAGTCGGTTGGGGGTCTCCTTCGTGCGCAAGGAAGCTAATTTATGGGGGGAAATCGTGTTAAAATTTCAACGCAATCGGAGTTATGGATCTCCGGATATCAAAGAAACGGTGAAAGGCCAGAAAACAGGAACGCGAAACAAAAGAGAACAGAGAGATAGATACAATCTCGGAGGGGGCTCCTCCCCTCCGGGAGCCATGGAGGCCATGGACTAGAGGGGGAACTCTCCTCCCATCTAGGGGGGAGACCAAGGAAGAAGAAGAAGGAGGGGGGGCTCTCTCCCCCTCTCTCTCGGTGGCGCCGGAGTGCCGCCGGGGCAAGGATCGTGACGGCGATCTACACCAACAACCTTGCTACCGTCAACACCAACTCTCTTCCCCTCTATGCAGCGGTGTAACCTCTCTATTCCCGCTGTAATTCTCTACTTAAACATGGTGCTTAATGCTACATATTATTATCCAATGATTTGTGGCCATCCTATGATGTTTGAGTAGATCTGTTTTGTCCTATGGGTTGATTGATGATCATGATCGGTTTGAGTTGTATGTTTTATTATTGGTGCTGTCCTATGGTGCTCTCCATGTCGCGCAAGCGTGAGGGATCCCCGCTGTAGGGTGTTGCAAAACGTTCATGATTCGCTTATAGTGGGTTGCTAGAGTGACAAAAGCTTAAACCCGAGTAAGGGGGTTGTTGCGTATGGGATAAAGAGGACTTGATACTTAATGCTATGGTTGGGTTTTACCTTAATGATCTTTGGTAGTTGCGGATGCTTGCTAGAGGTCCAATCATAAGTGCATATGATCCAAGTAGAGAAAGTATGTTAGCTCATGCCTCTCCCTCATATAGAATTGCAACAATGATTATCGGTCTAGTTATCGATTGCATATGGACAAATCTTTCTCTAGTGTTACAAAAGCTTTCTACTAACTTTTATTATCTTGCAATTTATTCGTAGTTTTATTCTTGCAAAGTACTTCTAGTTTTATTCTTGCAAACTTATCTTATCACACCTACAAATTAGTTTCATACTTGTTCTGGGTAAAGCAAACGTCAAGTGCGCATAGAGTTGTATCGGTGGTCGATAGAACTTGAAGGGTTTATTAATCCTACCTTTAGCTCCTCGTTGGGTTCGACACTCTTATTTATCGAAAAAGCTACAATTGATACCATATACTTGCGGGTTATCAAGACCTTTTGTCGGGGAGTCATAGCGTGGGGTTGATATTCTCGTGTGTGCTTGTTTGCTTTATCACTAAGTAGTTTTTATTTTCTGTTCTAAGTTGTTCTCCATCTTTAGCTATGGATATGGAACACGAAACACCAAAAAAATTAGTTTTACTTGCTACTCATGGAGATGGGGAACCTCCTAAAACCCTCGATGCTGGTTATGTGAAAGATATTAACCGCTACTTTGATAATCCCGAGAAAACCCCATTCAACTTGATAATGGGAGTCACGTTGGATGAACGTGAATACTTTAGGGATTATCGCTTGACTCAAAAAGGGAAACTCTTATGGGATCAAATTAGGATGTTGCAATTGTATGCTTGGAATCTATGCTTGAGATATGATTATACTTGTTGCTCTAGGATGAAGGCTAAACACCTTCCCTTTTCATGTGAATTTAATGATCATGAAACCTTGGCTTCTTATGCTAATGGTATATATGATTACTATGATGTGGAACAAATAGAAGAGTTTGTTGCTTTTAAGGGTGCTTTTGAAATTGAAGCTTTGTTTGAAAGTATGAAGATTGTGATGATGCTAATTACCGATCTCAAAATTTAGCTATACTTCGTTATTGTTATGCCAATTATGAATATAATGCCCATATTGACCAATTTATTGAGAAAGTCTCCGCTGTCCAAGAAGAGATTAATATTTTGCAGGAATCTATGGAAGAAGAAATTCCTGACATTGTGAGCTCACCAAATGAAAAAGATGAGGAGGAGAGCGAAGAACAAAAGGAGGAAGAGCGGATTAGCTACCCGTGCCCACCTTCTAATGAGAGTAACTCTTCAACTCATACATTATTTAATTTCCCTTCGTGCTTACCGAAAGATGAATGCTATGATGATTGTTATGATCCCTTGGATTCATTTGAAATATCCCTTTTTGATGAACATGATGCTTGCTATGCTTGTGGCCATGATGCCAATATGAATGATGCTTATGGAGATGAACTTGCTATAGTTCCTTATGTTAAACATGAAATTGTTGCTATTGCACCCACACATGATAGTCCTATTATCTTTTTGAATTCTCCAAACTACACTATATTGGTGAAGTTTGCACTTATTAAGGATTGTATAGATGGGTTGCCTTTTACTATTCCACATGATGATTTTGATAAATATAATATGCATGTGCTTGCTGCTCCTACTTGCAATTATTATGAGAGAGGAACTACATCTCCACCTCTCTATGTTTCCAATACAATAGAATTGCAAGAAGCTGTTTATACTATGCATTGGCCTTTACTTGATGTGCATGAATTGTTCTTTTATGACATGCCGATGCATAGGAAGAGAGTTAGACTTCGTCTTTGCATGTTTTATGTTTCTTTGTGCTCATTACTAAATTACAAATCATTGCTAATTAAAATTGGCTTTGATATACCTTGGGATCCGGGTGGATCGGTTACTTGAGCACTTTATGCCTAGCTTAATGGCTTTAAAGAAAGCGCTGCCTGGGAGACAACCCGGAAGTTTTAGTTAGTCATTTATTTCTGTTGTGTGCTTTTAAATAGTTTAAAAACAAAAAAATATAGTGGGGAACCTAAAACTTTTTCAAAAAGAGAAATGAAATTGAGAAACACAAGCACCGTTGAAGTGGGAGCTAGCCTTGAACTTTGTTCATGCCCATGGAAACTTTGTGAATCTTGATTATAGAAACTTCTCAAAAAAAATAAGTATCCCCTTGTACAAATCATTGTATTATAAAAATAATGTGCCAAGTAAAGCCTTTGGGATGATCTGGTTGATAGTTGCTTGATTTTGTGCAAAAACAGAAACTTTTGTGCCCAGTACAGAATTTTTATAAAATCATCAGAGTGTCAAAAGCTTCTGAATTTTTTACACATGACTGATATACAAATTTCCCAGGTTTTCCTAATTTTTCAGAATTTTTTGAGTTACAGAAGTATGGTGAATGTTCAGATTACTAGAGACTGTTCTGTTTTTGACAGATTCTGTTTTTGATGCATTGTTTTGCTTGTTTTGATGAAACTATGGATTGTATTGAGAGGTATGAACCATGGTGAAGTTAGAATACAGTAGCTATAATGAAAAAACAAAATATGAATGGGTTTGCAACAGTACTTAAAGTAGTGATCTGCTTTATTATACTAACGGATCTCACGAAGGTTTTGTTAAGTTTTGTGTGATTGAAGTTTTCAAGTTTTGGGTGAGACCACGATAGATAAAGGAATAAGGAGAGGCAAGAGCCTAAGCTTGGGGATGCCCAAGGCACCCCAAGGTAATATTCAAGGAGGACTCAAGAGTCTAAGCTTGGGGATGCCCCGGAAGGCATCTCCTGTTTCGTCTACAATCTATCGGTAATTTTACTTGGAGCTATATTTTTATTCGTCACATGATATGTGTTTTACTTGGAGTGTCGTTTGCTTTTTATTTTTCTTTTAATAATGAACCATGCTGGTATGAGATAATCCTTGGTTGATTTATAGAATGCTCTTTGCACTTCACTTATATCTTTTGAGTATGGCTTTATAGAATGCTTCATGTGCTTCACTTATATTATTTGAAGTTTGGATGCCTGTTTCTCTTCATAGAAAATCCGTTATTTGTATAATGCTCTTTTGCTTCACATATATTTGTTAGAGTGTGATCTTTTGTAGAAAGAATTAAACTCTCTTGCTTCACTTATATCTGTTTAGAGAGTCAACAAGAATTGGTCATTCACATGGTTAGTCAGAAATCCTACATAAAACTTGTAGATCACTGAGTATGATATGTTTGATTCCTTGCAATAGTTTTGCGATATGGAGATGATAATATGTGGGAGGTACTAGTGAATGATTGTGGTTTAGTAAGAATGTTGGTGTTAAGGTTTGTGATTCCCAAAGCATGCACATATGGTCTGTCGTTATGCTATGAAATTGGAGCATGAATTATTTTTGATTGTCACCTTTGTGTGGCGGTCGGGGGCGCGCGATGGTTAACTCCTACCAACCTCCCCCCTAGGGGCATGCGTAGTAGTACTTTGCTTCGAGGGCTAAGTAGACTTGTGCAATAAGTATGTGAGTTCTTTATGACTAATGTGAGTCCATGGATTATACGTACTCCTATCTTTTCGTAATTTGCTAGCCTCTTCGGTACCATGCTATGCCCTTTCTCACCTCGAGAGTTGGCGCAAACTTTGCCGGTGCATCCAAACCCCGTGATATGATACGCTCAATCACACATAAGCCTCCTTATGTCTTCCTCAAAACAGCCACCATACCTACCTATTATGGCATTTCCATAGCCATTCCGAGATATATTGCCATGCAACTTCCATCATATACATGACTTGAGCATTCATTTTCATATTGCTTTGCATGATCGTAAGATAGCTAGCATGATATTTTCATGGCTTGTCCGTTTTTTGATATCTTTGTTACGCTAGATCATTGCACATCCTGGTACACTGCCAGAGGCATTCATATAGAGTCATCTTGTATAGTTTTTATCGAGTTGTAATATTGAGTTGTAAGTAAATAAAAGTGTGATGATCATCATTATTAGAGCATGTCCCAGTGAGGAAAGGATGATGGAGACTATGATTCCCCCACAAGTCGGGATGAGACTCCGGACAAAAGAGAGAAAAAGAAAGAAAAAAAAGAAAAAAGAAAGAAAAAGTAAACAAGAGAAAAAGAAAAAGAAAAAAATTAAAAATAAAAAAGAGAGAAGGGGCAATGTTACTATCCTTTACCACACTTGTGCTTCAGAGTAGCACCATGTTTTCATGTAGAGAGTCTCCTATGTTGTCACTTTCATATACAAGTGGGAAATTTTCATTATAGAACTTGGCTTGTATATTCCGATGATGGGCTTCCTCAAATGCCCGAGGTCTTCATGAGCAAGCAAGTTGGATGCACACCCACTTAGTTTCATGTTGAGCTTTCATACACTTATAGCTCTTGGTGCATCCGTTGCATGGCAATCCCTACTCCTCGCATTTATATAGATTGATGGGCATCTCCATAGCCCGTCGATCCGCCAAGTTGATGCGAGACTTTCCACTTCTCCTTTTTCATTATTTGATACCTACCACCGCCTTCTATTCCACCTAGTGGTATATCCATGGCTTGCGCTCATGTATTGCGTGAGAGTTGAAAATGCTGAAGCGCGTAAGAAGTACGAACCAATTGCTTGGCTAAAACCGGGGTTGTTCATGATAAAGTATTTTATGTTAAGAAGATCGAGCATGACATGGCTATATGATTTTGTTGGGACAACTTTCTTTAGCATTTTTATTTTGAAAAACATGATTGTTTGTTGGGATGCCCGAGTATTGATGTCTTTATGTCAAACTATAGACTATTGCTTTGAATCACTCGTATCTTAATATTCATGCCATGACTAGACATGTGATCAAGTTTATGCTAGGTAGCATTCCACATCAAAAATTATCTTTTTCATCATTTACCTACTCGAGGACGAGCAGTAATTAAGCTTGGGGATGCTGATACGTCTCCGTCGTATCCATAATTTTTTATTGTTTCATGCCAATATTATACAACTTTCATATACTTTTGGCAACTTTTTATATTATTTTTGGGACTAACATATTGATCCAGTACCCAGTGCCAGTTCCTATTTGTTGCATGTTTTTTGTTTCGCAGAACACCCATATCAAACGAAGTCCAAATGCAATAAAATTTTACGGAGATTTATTTTGAATTATTTGTGATTTTTGGGAGGTGGAAGCAATGCAAACGGAGGCCCACGGTGCCCACACAGCACCTGGACGCGGCCCCCCCTAGGGCGCGCGGTGGTGCCATGTGGCCACATCGTAAGTCGGTTGGGGGTCTCCTTCGGGCGCAAGGAAGCTAATTTATGGAAAAAAATCGTGTTAAAATTTCAGCGCAATGAGAGATACAGATCTCCGAATATAAAAGAAACGGTGAAAGGCCAGAAAACAGGAACGCAAAACAGAAGAGAACAGAGAGATAGATCCAATCTCGGAGGGGGCTCCTCCCCTCCGGGAGCCATGGAGGCCATGGACCAGAGGGGGAACTCTCCTCCCATCTAGGGGGGAGACCAAGGAAGAAGAAGAAGGAGGGGGCTCTCTCCCCCTCTCTCTCGGTGGCGCCGGAGTGCCGCCGGGGCAAGGATCGTGACGGCGATCTACACCAACAACCTTGCTACCGTCAACACCAACTCTCTTCCCCTCTATGAAGCAGTGTAACCTCTCTATTCCCACTGTAATTCTCTACTTAAACATGGTGCTTAATGCTACATATTATTATACAATGATTTGTGGCCATCCTATGATGTTTGAATAGATCTGTTTTGTCCTATGGGTTGATTGATGATTGTGATCGGTTTGAGTTGTATGTTTTATTATTGGTGTTGTCCTATGGTGCTCTCCGTGTCGCGCAAGCGTGAGGGATCCCCGTTGTAGGGTGTTGCAATACGTTCATGATTCGCTTATAGTGGGTTGCTAGAGTGACAGAAGCTTAAACCCGAGTAAGGGGGTTGTTGCGTATGGGATAAAGAGGACTTGATACTTAATGCTATGGTTGGGTTTTACCTTAATGATCTTTGGTAGTTGCGGATGCTTGCTAGAGGTCCAATCATAAGTGCATATGATCCAAGTAGAGAAAGTATGTTAGCTCATGCCTCTCCCTTATATAGAATTGCAACAATGATTACCGGTCTAGTTATCGATTGCCTGTGGACAAATCTTTCTCTAGTGTTACAAAAGCTTTCTACTAACTTTTAATATCTTGCAATTTATTCGTAGTTTTATTCTTGCAAAGTACTTCTAGTTTTATTCTTGCAAACTTATCTTATCACACCTACAAATTAGTTTCATACTTGTTCTGGGTAAAGCGAACGTCAAGTGCACGTAGAGTTGTATCGGTGGTCGATAGAACTTGAAGGGTTTATTAATCCTACCTTTAGCTACTCGTTGGGTTCGACACTCTTATTTATCGGAAAAGCTACAATTGATCCCGTATACTTGCGGGTTATCAGTTAGCCGCGCAGGGGGTCAGGATCTCAACTCTGGAGCAGCTGCCCAGGTCGCCTCGCGGGGTTCTGTGATGTAGATCCATTCTTTTTGCCAGATCTTGACTGTGTCCACAAACACGCCCTCCGGCCAGCCAAGACGGGTGAGCCTGCTCACCATGGCGCCCCCGCAATCCGCGTGCTGGCCGTCGACAATCTTTGGCTTGACATTAAACATCTTCAACCATAGGCCAAAGTGCGGCTGAACCCGAAGAAAGGCCTCACAGACAATGATGAAGGTTGAAATGTGAAGAAAAGAGTTCGGAGCCAGGTCGTGGAAGTCGATCCCGTAGTAGTACATCAACCCTCGAATGAACGGGTGGAGTGGGAAACCTAGTCCCTGAACGAAGTGGGGAACGAGTACCACCTGTTCGCCGACGCGGGGTGTCGGCATGACCTGGCCCTCCTCGAGGGCCTGATGAGAGATGTTGGCGGAAAGGAAGCCCGCTCGTTTCAGATCCTCGATGTCGTTGTTGGTAACACACGTGGCCTCCCACTTGCCCTTCGCTCCAGATCCGGCCATTGCTGAGCTCGACTTCACGGGAAGTTGGATTGGGGCGCTCAAGCTCTGAAGATTGGGAAAGGTTGTGGCAAGAGGAAGGGAGAGGCGTATGGGGACAACTATGGTCGTTTCCTTTTTATAAGCAGTCAGGATACCAGGAGTCCTTTAAACGCGCTGCTAGCCTCGCCATCTCCCGATATATCCGAAGCGTCACGCGCGGGTAGATGTGGGGGATCATTGATCAAATCCCTTAAAAACGGGACACGATCTCTACCTAGATGGAACGTGTCGATGGAGGGGGTGCCTCGAGCCGCGCATCGAGTCCTCATAATGGCTCGATTGGTCGTGGCCCTTTGCCGAAAATTGTCAGACAAAAACACTGTTCACGTTAGAGTAGTTAGCCTTCAAGGCTAAGTAAAATCGATAGTCCGGAATCCGGATATGGCCTGGTACGTGGCCGAGCTGGGTCGGTCATTGTTTAAAGGCTTGGCTGGAGGGAATCATTCCGAATACTCAGAAGAAGGGGAACTCGCCTGCAAGCCGGAGTCTGCAGTCATGGGAGTAGCTAGAAACCGGCGTTAAAGGCTAGCTCGGGGGCTACTGAGGGAGTCCTGGACTAAGGGGTCCTCGGGTGGCCTGCCTATCTCTCATGGGCCGGATTGTTGGGCCGTACTGTGTCCGGTCCGAAGACCTTTCTGCCTTGGTGTGTGCTCCAAGTCAAGATGGAAGATCCGGTGTTCCCCTCAATGTAACCGACTATATGTAAACCCTAGTACCCCTGGTGCCTATATAAACCAGAGGGTTTAGTCCGTAGAGGCTAGAAGAACCATTACCATCCTACTAGTTAGGGTTTAGTTCGTCTGATCTCGTGGTAGATCTACTCTGTAACCCCCTTATACACAAGCAATATGATCAAGCAGGACGTAGGGTTTTACCTCTTAGAGAGGGCCCGAACCTGGGTAAACATCGTGTCCCACGTCTACTGTTCCCCATCGATCCAAGGTCCACAGTTCGGGACCCCCTACCCGAGATCTGCCGGTTTTGACAGCAACAGGGGATTAATCATAAGTGGGAGGTTTGTTCAAGTAAGAACAACACCCAAGCACCGGTCCACCCACATATCAAATTATCAAAGTAGCGAACGCGAATCAAACCAACATGATGAAAGTGACTAGATGAAATTCCCGTGTGCCCTCAAGGACACTTTGCTTATTATAAGAGACCGTTTTGGCCTGTCCTTTGCCACAAAAGGATTGAGCTACCTTGCTGCACTTTATTTATCGTTACTGTTACTTGCTTGTTACAAATTATCTTGCTATCAAACTACTTGTTACCGACAATTTCAGTGCTTGCAGAAATTACCTTGCTGAAAACCGCTTGTTATTTCCTTCTGCTCCTCGTTGGGTTCGACACTCTTACTTATCGAAAGGACTATGATTGATCCCATATACTTGTGGGTCATCAGTAAACTACTCACACATCATCGGAAGGGCAGCAAGGTTGATGTAGAAGCCCTCCTTGATCGATTCCCCCTCCGGCAGAGTACCGAAAAAGGCCTCCAGATGGGATCACGGAAGAACAAAAACTTGCGGCGGCAGAAAAAGTATTTCGAGTGGCTCTCTGATGTATTGGGAATATTTGGGAATTTATAGAGGCGGAATTAGGTCAAGAGGTGCCACGAGGGGCCCACAAGCCTGGGGGCACACCTAACCCCTGGTTCGCTCCCTCATGGCTCTTCAGGTCTTCTCCCGAACCTTCTAGGGTCCCTTCTGGTCCAGAAAAAATTAATCCAATGTTTTTTCTCCATTTGGACTCTGTTTGATATTGATTTTCTGAAAAGCCAAAAACAAGCAAAAATTAGCAACTGTCCCTGGGCACTAGGTTAATAGGTTTGTCCCAAAAAATGATATATAATTGCATATAAAACATCCAAGATTGATACTATAATAGCATGGAACAATCAAAAATTATAGATACGTTGGAGACGTATCAAGCATCCCCAAGCTTAATTCTTGCTCGTCCTCGAGTAGGTAAATGATAAAAACAGAATTTTCGATGTGGAATGCTACCTAACATGTTCATCATGTAATCTTTCTTTTATGGCATGAATATTTAGATCCGAATGATTCAAAGCAATAGTCTATAATTTGACATAAAGACATTAATACTCAGGTATACCAACAAACAATCATGCCTTTCCAAATATAAATGCTAAAGAACGCTATCCCTACAAAATCATATAGCCTTGTCATGATTCATCTTCTTAAAACAAAGTATAAATCATGCACTACCCCGATGTCAGCCAAGCAATTGGTTCATACTTTTTAACACGCTTCAGCTTTTTCAAACCCCCACGCAATACATGAGCGCAAGCCATGGATACAACACTACGGGTGGAATAGAATACGGTGGTAGAGATTAATTTGGAGAAGACAAAAAAAGAGAAAGTCTTACATCAACGCGGCTAATCAACGGGCTATGGAGATGCCCATCAATTGATGTTAATGCAAGGAGTAGGGATTGCCATGCAACGGATGCACTAAGAGCTATAAGTGTATGAAAGCTCAAAATGAAAACTAAGTGGGTGTGCATTCAACTTGCTTGCTCTAGAAGACCTCGGGCATTTGAGGAAGCCCATCATCGGAATATACAAGCCATGTTCTATAATGAAAAATTCCCACTAGTTATATGAAAGTGACTACATAGGAGACTCTCTATATGAAAAATATGGTGCTACTTTGAAGCACAAGTGTGGAAAAGATAGTAACATTGCCCCTTCTCTCTTTTTCTCTCAGTTTTTTGTTGGGCTCTTTTTGGTCTCTTTTTTCTGGGCTCTTTTTGGCCTCCTTTTTTTCCTCACTGAGACAATGCTCTAATGATGAATAATGATGATCATCACACTTCTATTTACTTGCAACTCAAAATTACAACTCGATACTAGAACAAAATATGACTCTATATGAATGCCTCTGGCAATGTACCAGGATGTGCAATGATCTAGCGTAACATGTATAAAAAATGATGAAAGGTGGCTGAGCCACAAATACTATGTCAGCTATGTGATCATGCAAAGCAATATGACAATTACCATGTGTGTCATAATAACGGAACGGTGGAAGTTGCATGGCAATATGTGATGCCCCCGATTAAATCATGCACTAATCATACACGCAAATGTGCACGATCAAGATCAGGGACTCACGGGAAGATATGACAACACAACTCTAGACACAAATTAAAATAATACAAGCTTTATATTACAAGCCATGGGCCTCGAGGGCTTGAATACATAAGCTCGAATACACAAGAGTCAGCGGAAGCATTATCTGAGTACAGACATAAGTTAAACAAGTCTGCCTTAAGAAGGCTAGCACAAACATCAACAACGATCGAAAAGGCAAGGCCTCCTGCCTGGGAGCCTCCTAACTACTCCTGGTCGTCGGCGGTCTCCACATAGTAGTAGGCACCCTCTAGGTAGTGGTAGTCATTGGTGACGGCATCTGGCTCCTGGGATTCGTCATCTGGTCGCAACAATCGGGTATGGGAAAAAAGAGGTAGCAAAGCAACTGTGAGTACTCATCCGAAGTACTCGCAGGACTTACATCAAATCTATACTAGTATGCATCAGTATCAAAGGAATGGGGTTGTATCTTTGGACTGAACTACAGAAATGCCAGAATAGAGGGAAGGCCTGGCCTATCGAAGACTAGCATCTTCAAGCATCTTGCAGCATTTAGAAGAGTACAGAAAAGCATTTTATAATTAGCAAGTATGTTGTAACATTAGCGCCCAGAGATCCTTTCTCGACTCCCTGCGAGAAAGCAATCCCGGAGCCATCATATCCATTACATGCCTCAACATCCAGTTCTAGTTGTATCGATTGGGATACAACTCCGAGCGTCCGTTACCGTGGACACGACTATTCGAATAGATATACTTCCCTGCAGGGGTGCACCAACTTACCCAACACGCTCGATTAACTCCAGCTGGACACACCATCAGGTCATGACCGACCTCAGCCGATCAACATGCCGTAGCCCTACCTAGGCTCAACGAAGAGGCCAGCACGCCGGTCTACATCCTAAGCGCGCAGGGGTCTTGGGCCCATCACCATTTGCACTCCTGCACGTTGCGTACGCGGCCGGTGTCAGTCCTGGCTACCTCCTCATACAAGGCATGTGCTTACGTGGGCCACCCGGGCGCGCGCCGCTCCATTGCTGATGTCTGAAGAGCTTTCAGCTGATACATACGACGCAGAGTGCCCATACTTATTCCCGCGTGGTGGTCAGTGCGAAAAGGCCAGAGGCCTACTTGGATCACATATCCAAATCATTAGTGTCTTGGGAGCGCGCGGTAACGATCAATGATCCACTATATGTGGTCCCATCACCCCGTCTCACGGACTTACGGCAAGGGCTAGGAATGCCTGGCCGTGCCGCGTAGAAATCTCGCGGGTACCCTCCAGGTCAACCCGACTTCACATCACTCGTCACATTTCTCTCGCGGGTACCCCTCGGGGCCGACCCGACTTCAACATGGTTCAGTGGTAAGTCAAAGTAACCGTGTGTCCGAACAACAAGGGGAAAACCCGAGGAATCACCCTCGATGGATTCCACTTGATGTAAACGTCAAGGTGAACTTAGAGGAAACACCCTCGGGGGTTCACTCTTGATGTGTTGCACGACAGAGTTGTTATCGGGAGTGGTGAAGGAGGAATCACCCTCCGTAGACCACGACCGATTAACTACACTACAGAGATCTCATCACAAGTGCTATACGAGGTATCACCCTCGGCACTCGATAGTAACCCTGCAGTGTCGTACAACTAAGGGGGGTGATGTGCGGTGTCGGGCCCTGGACGTCGATCACGTTGATCGAGTCATCGAACACAAGGCGGGGGCAACTGGGACAAGATGAGGGGTCACTGGTGGATCACTAACCAACCTATATAAGCAGTTTAGGATAAGCATGTAAGGTAACAAGTGCAGGTTACAAAATCAGGCTATGCATCAGAATAGGATCATAGAAAAGCAGTAGCAGTTCTAATACAAGCATAAGAGAGAAGGGAATGGGCGATATCGGAATGATCAAGGGGGTTTTGCTTGCCTGGTTGCTCTGGCGAGAAGGAGGGCTCGTCGTCGACATAGTCGATCACAGTGGCATCAGCAACAGTCTCGGGGTCTACCGGAGAGAAGAGGGGGAAGAAACAATAAATATAAAGCAAACAAAGAATCACAAAGCATAACATGGCAATACGCTGTGCTAGGGGTGACCTAACGCAGTACTACACGATACAGAGGAGGAGGGAAAACATCTCGGGATGTTTTCCCGGTGTTCGACATTTTCTGAACAGATGAAAGAGAGGGGACGGTTCCATGTTCATCATGCTAGAGGCATGTGACAAATGAACGAATTGCATATTTGGATTCGTTGGATTTTTCTGAGCAATTTTCATATATAAATTATTTTCATCTGACTTACGGTTTAATTTCTATTAATTTTCAAAGTTTTTCTGCAATTTCTGGAATTAATACTAATTCGAAAAATAAAAAAAATGCTAAATATACACAGAGGTGTACCCAGCCAGGCCACACAGGGGCTGACTGGTGGGCCCTGTTGACTGGTTCAACAGCCCAGTCAGCAGAGGCTGACTGGTGGGGCCAGTTGCCCAGTCAGCAGGCTGACTGGGTGAACCCTATCCACTAGAACAGTGGACAGGGCCCACATGTCATACACCGAGAGTTAATTAGGGGGGTTAGATTAATTAGTTGGGTTAATTAGAGGGCGGGGCCCCTGTGTCAATGAGTGTAGGGGGGGTTAGTGGTTAATAGCCCGGGGCCCACATGTCAGTGGACCAGGGGGCGGTGTCACGCCGGCGGCGATGCCGCGGCGACCAATACCACGGCGGAGCGGCTCGGGCGTCGCCGAATATCGCGTACAAGGCACGGATCGGGGCGGGGCTTGGCGCGTTCGAACGCGGGCTTGATGCCGCGTCGGATGGGGTCGGCGGGGAGGCCGGAGGTGGACTGTGGCAACGCCGGCGACAAGTTGCAGTGACAGGGGCCGCAGGCGAGGATGAAACCGACGAAGCAGAGCATGGCAAGGCCGGCGGGCGACGGCGTTGGGTTGCTGGGAGGCGCTGAGCACGATGCCGTGCTCGGTCACGGGCTACGGGGTTCCTGGCTACGGCGACGACGGAGCAGGGCGGCGGTGAGTCGGGCAACCACGGCGAGGCGAGCTAGGGAGGAGCCGGAGCTCAGGCAGAGAGGGGAAGTGGAGGAGAGCTCACGGTGGTGCGGCAGGGAAGGCCAGCGAGCTCAGGGAAGCACTAGAGGCGGCGAATTGAGGTGAGCAGCGGCGGCCACAGTTGGAGAAGACGGGTCACGGGCGACGTCGATGGGGCTCCCCCGCCTCCAGTTGCTGGTGTAGACGATGAAGACGGCCTCGGCAGAGCGGCTGGACACAATCCCCGGCTCCGAGGAGGACGGTGGGCACGGGGGCGCAGTGAGGCATGGCGACGGTGGCTCGGGTCTGTGTGGGGAAGAAGAAGAAGGCGCTTGGAGGGGGAAGTGGCGGTCTAGGGTTGGCAGGGGGGCAACGGGGTCTTATAGGAGAGCTGGGGGCCTCTGGATGGCCGCCCCGTGGCGGATCCACACCATGGACGCGCCGACGGCATCCACCGCACCCTTGTGAACAGGGTTGAAGATGACCGGCTGTTGGGCTGGGCCGTGCACTGTGCACTTACGGCCCAGTCCAACAGTAGTTGTTTACATTTTCTTTTTTCTTCTTTTTTTGTTTCTATTTTCTTTACTGTTTTGTATTTTCTTTTAGTGTCAAATGATTTTTGTTCTGAACAAAACTTGGCACATAATTCTAACACAATATCTTGAGATGGAACAAAAAGTTTGGGGTCAAAAGGAGTTGTCTATCTATTTTTAGAAATTGAAAAGGCCAATTTAAATGCTGCTGGACCACTAAATTAATTCCCAGGGGCATTTTGGGAATTCAAATGAGGCTGGTTTCAACAAGACAATGATCAGGGGAATTTATAGGATAATTTGAACATTTTAGTTTTACTGTTTGAAGAAATAAATATTTGACTTGCATTTTTAAATTTGAATTTGAGTTTGGTTTGAAACAAAGTTAGGATTAGCAACTTAATTATGATGACACGACATCATTAGGCATGAGATTACTGTAGCATGATACTGGGGGTGTTACAAATCTCCTCCACTACAAGAAATCTCGTCTCGAGATTTAAGAGGTGGAGTAAGGGGGAAAGTTCTGGTTACGAAGGTTTAACGGATCTGCTCGTTCTTGGTTGCTCTTCTCGAAGAAGTTGACCCATTTCGTTGATGTCTTCATTTCTCTTCATCATTGCATCATGATGAAGTGTAGGATCGAAAGTATGTCTAGAGGGGGGTGATTAGACTACTTGACCAAATAAAAATCTATCATTTTCCAAATTTTAGTTGTGGGCAGATTTTAGCAATTGGCACAAGTCAAGCAATCAACCTACACATGCAATTCTAGAGTATAGCAGCGGAAAGTAAAACATTGCATAGGAAGGTAAATGGAAGGGTTTGGAGAAGGCAAACGCAATGGAGACACGGAGATTTTTGGCGTGGTTTCGATAGGTGGTGCTATCGTACGTCCACGTTGATGGAGACTTCAACCCACGAAGGGTAACGGTTGCGCGAGTCCACGGAGGGCTCCACCCACGAAGGGTCCACAAAGAAGCAACCTTGTCTATCCCACCATGGCCATCGCCCACGAAGGACTTGCCTCACTCGGGTAGATCTTCACGAAGTAAGCGATCTCCTTGCCCTTACAAACTTCTTGGTTCAACTCCACATCACGACGGAGGCTCCCAAGCGACACCTAACCAATCTAGGAGACACCACTCTCCAAAAGGTAATAGACGTGTGTTGATGATGAACTCCTTGCTCTTGTAGTGCTTCAAATGATAGTCTCCCCAACACTCAACTCTCTCTCTCTCAGATTTGGATATGGTGGAAGAGGGATTTGAGTGGAAAGCAACTTAGGAAGGCTAGAAATCAAGGTTCAAATGGTAGGAATGGAATCTCTTGATCTCAACACATGAGTATGTGGTTCTCTCTCAGAAAATGTATGGTTCGCAAAATAAAAATGATTCCTCCCCTGACAGCTGGGACCCAGCAGCTATATCTTCGCACACAAGGAAGTGCGTCCTTATCCTCCCTGACAGCTAGGACCCACCCGGTCGAAGCGTACGTAGCGTTGTCTGTCTGGTCGCGAACGTGTACGTACATACTGGTCGATTGGTCTCTCTGCAACGATGAACCGTGAGCGAGTAAGTAGGGGCACGTGTCATAGTAGAGCCCCCGACGTAGCAGTTCAGGCTGTCTCGTCTAAACCGTGTACACGTACATATAACCACATGCCAAAAAATACGGCCACGTATGTACATACGGGCGGGGTCTCGAAACACGTACTCGCGCATACGGACGACCAGGGCTCGTATACATGGAGAGGCAACGGACGGCAGCAACGGCGTGTTCATCGGCAGCTAACCGGCTGGGTCGGAACGGAGGAAACAGCGTTGTGTTCATCGGGAGGCAACCGACTGGGTCGGAATGCGTCCTGTTCAACGGGAGCCAACCGGCTTGGACGAAACAGCCGAAACGGGCTCTGGCGTACCGCAGAACGTAGGAAACGGCCTTTAGTTCGACCACCTACGGTCGAAACGGGATCCTGTTCATCGGGAGGGGTCTGGCGAACCGCAAAACGGAGGAAACAGACTTCCGTTCGAGTGCCTACGGTCGAAACGGGATCCTGTTCATCGGGAGGGGTCTGGCGAACCGCAAAACGGAGGAAACAGACTTCTGTTGGAGCGCCTACGGTCGAAACGGGGTCCTGTTCATCGGGGGGGTGTGGCGTACCGCAAAACGGGACTCCACGGGCTACTGTTCATCCACCGTCTACTGCCTCGCTCCAGCCTCCACGAGCTACTGTTCATCCATAGCCGACTTCCTCCAGCCTCCACCGGCTACTGTTCATCCAGCCTCCATGGGGGTCCTGTTCATCCACCCCAACCGCCTGGGTGTGTGGCGGCCTCCTCGGGGTCCTGTTTATCCAGCGGCAACCGCCTACTACCACGGGGTCCTGTTCATCCAGCGGCAACCGCCTACACACGGTCGGGGTCCTGTTCATATCCAACCCCCACCTAGAACTGTTCATACACAGCCAACCAACCGGCTAGGTCGACTCACCACGTCTCGACTCATGCTACGTATCACGAGCGCGGCAGCAACAGGCAATGTTCATCCAGAGGCAACCCAACACACCGGGTGGCTACGTCTTGCACGGGGGCTCGATCGGCTTCAGTATAAGCAGCAGCAACGATCGATCGCTCGGGTTCACTAAGCGAACGCCTCGCTCGGGTTCAGTTATAGCGAACACGGCTCGCACCACGCGCGCGTACGAGAGAGAAACGCGCAAACCACACTGCATCGCTCGGCCCTGACCACCCACCGTAACCGGGAACTCCGCGAAAATTTCCTTGCCCTCACTTCTACCATGATTTTTTATGTCATGGGCGGCCCAAAGAATGTCATGCAGGCGCGTCACCGGCCCACCCAGGACGAAAAGCCCATTTTCTGTCATGATTTTTTTTCATAGAAGTAGGAGCCCACCACATCTATGATGATACGTGTTTTTGTCAAAATTATCGTCATAGAAGTGTCATAACCATGATAGATTTTTTTTTCGTTCGGGCCATAATGTCACGGATGTGTCTTTTTTTTGTAGTGATGTGGTGCACCCCTGCATGGAAGTTAAACTATTCGAATAGCCGTGTCCACGGTACCAGGACGCTTGGATATATGAGAGTATCAAGATCTTATACAACTTGAACCAGATACATGATGAAACACATTGCTCAATAAATATGGAATGCCCGCAGATCTTTTCTCGCAGGGAGTCGAGGAAGGATCTTAGGGTATTGTATTGTTGTGTTAATTACAAGTTAGCATCGTATGCGCTCATACTCCTTCCTTTGCTGCAAGATGATCAGCCTCTCTTCTTTTGCTGCAAGATGATGGCTGCAAGAAGATGTAGTCTTCGTTAGGATGAGTTTCTCCCTCTTATTCTGGCATTTCTGCAGTATAGTCCACAGATACTACCCCATTCTTTTGATACCGATGCATATATAGTATAGATCTGATGTTAGTCTTGCGAGTACTTTGGATGAGTACTCGCCGTTGCTTTGCTACTCTTTTCATCCAACCCGGTTGCTACTATCAGATAGTAGTGCTCCGGATGCAGGTTCCTTCGTCGACGATTGCTACGTGGAGACCTACGACCAGGAGTAGTTCGGAGGTCCCAGGCAAGAGACCTGCGCCTTTTCGATCTAGAGTCGTTGTTTGTTTTCGCCTTCTTAAGGCTCCTTTGTAATTGTCTGTAGTCAGACCTAACTCTTGTTGTAATATTGGGTCTTACGACCCTGGCTTGTAATATATTTGTTTCCTTGTTTAATTTGAGTCATAGAGTTGTGTTGTGATATTATACCATGAGTCACTGATCTTGATCGTGCATGCTACGTGGATGTTCAGTGCACAATTAATTTCGGGGGCGTCACATAGATCTACATTTCCACCAATCCACATCTCCTCTAAGTGAGGGGAACCTTGTGGATCTAGATCTTGGAGTTCTTTTGTGTTCTCCTCCCTTGTTCTTCCTCTCGTATTCCTCCATAACACTAGTTGCTTGGGTGGGATTTGAGAGTGAAGGACTTCAGCACTTCGTGTGTTTTTGCCATTGCATTAGTTTCATCGGTTTAAGTTCTCCATGGTGATTCGTGGAAATGAAAGTTGAAAAGCTTATTACTCTTGGGTGTTTGGACAACCTAGAACTTGTTACTCTTGGTTGCTTGTGCGCCCTATACGGTTGGTGTTGTCTCAAAGCTCAATCATTATGGTGTAAAGCTTCAGGCAAGCTTCGGGAGCCTGCAATTAAGTTGTGGAGATTGCCCTGAGCAATTTGTACGGGTTTGGTAACCGCCCTCAAGGGTCTCCAATTGTAATGGTTCGGTGATCGCCCTCAAGGGTCCCTTAGTGGATTTGCGACACCTTATTCTCATCGAGCGAGGGTCCCTTAGTGGATTCACGACACCTTTCATCAAACCGGCGACCTCCTGCTTTGAAGTACGATGCACTAACCACCCCCGACACCAAACATCACGTGATTACTTCAATCTTTTCCTTCTTTCCTTCTTTCTACTCTTCTTTTCCCTTTTACTTTTTTATTTTTATTTTTTCTTCTTCCTTGTTCAATGAACCTTTTTCAAATCGTGAATTTTTTCTTCAAAATCAAAGTTTTTTTTTCAAAATTGATGAACTTTTTTTCAAACTAGTGAACTTTTTTTATCAAATTCATTGATTTTTTTGAATTTGATGAACTTTTTTTCAAATTAGATGATTTTATTGTTCAGTAGGCTCCTGATACTTAAGTAAACAATTTTCAGCCGATCTTTTATGATTCCGTAGCGTAGCACGGGCATCTTACTCAGATAAGCAACTTAAATAGGACTGCAGATTGAATACGTAATTCAGCAGGAACTTTTCTGCAAAATCGCCACGACGGTGAACTGGAAGTGGCCCAAAAAACAGCCCGTTTGGCCAGCTCTGGCCTCTGGGTCGCACGCGTGTATTGCGTGAAAAAAAAAACCAAGCAGGCAACTACCCAAACCCAACCCCCCGTCCCCCCGACTTGTTATAGCTGGCCAAACGGGCCGTGCTAACTGGGCCGGCCCGGTAGCACGCAGGCATGGCACGGCCCAGGCACGGCACGGCACGGGCTAAACGGGCCAGGCCCGGCACGCGGCACGTCATGGGCCGTGCCTGGGCCTGGAGGCTGGGCACGCGGGCCGGCACGGCACGGCCCGTTTATTTTTTTTGAAATATATAAATATATATGTCCTATATAAATACCTAATACTCTAATATGTTCAATATTTTTGTAGTGCATGCGTATTTTTGTAGTGCTTGGATCTGAGTAGTTGTACTCTTATAGTGTAGTCTTTGTATTATTTTTTATCTTTTTGTAGTTCTAGAGCATGTCTTGTATTCTTTTACTTCTTTGAGATGGAAGGTTTTAATGATGTAGGTGCTAATAAAACTCTAGATTTATCCCACATAATACTTCACCGAATATTTTAAATTTTCAATATTTTTTTTGGCTTTTCCCCCCTGTTTTTCGAAGGTATTTCGCAGAAAAAAATTAATCCGACACGGGCCGGCGTGCCTAAGCGTGCCGCGGGCCGGTCCACTTACCTCCCGTGCCGTGCTTGGGCTGCTGCCTGCAGCACGTGGGCCGGCACGGCACGGCCCGGCTATTAATCGTGCCCTGGCGGGCCGTGCCGTGCCAGGCACGTTTACGGCGGGCCGGGCCGTGCCGTGCCGTGCCGGCCCGTTTGGCCAGCTATGCGACTTGTCCCCAAAATCCCTAACCCTAACCCGAAGATGGCGGCGGCTGAGGAGGGGAAAGCGGAGGGGAAGATGGCGGCGGCTGAGGAGGGGAAAGCGGAGGGGCCCCCGATCCTTGAGGTCGCCCTCGGCAAGGATTTCGTCGACATTCCCTCCAACGCTGACGAGAGCCCCGCCTGGTCGCTGCTCGTCGGCGTCAAGAGCGGCGCCCTGCGCCTCCACCGTTTTCGCGTGGCGAGATCCGGGAGGATCTCAGGTCGGAGCGGCGACACGCTCGAGATCTTCCACGACCTCAAGAAGCCGCAGGGTTGCAGCTCGGGCGCCAGCGCAGTCCTGGCTCCCGACGGCCGCTCGCTCTGCCTCCTGCAGCGGGTCGGGAAGCCGCAAACCGAGGCCCTGCAGCTGCAGCTGCCGGTCGAGCAGGAGCTGCCGTCCAAAGTAGCGCTTCCCCCGCTGGATCCAAGCATGCGTGGCTGGTGCATGCCCATCTCCGCCGACGGCCACATATGGGCGGTGTCCGCTAGCTACTGTTCTGCCACCAGCTTCCGTCTCCTCGTGCAACGCCTGGTCATCCAAGAGGAAGAGGGCGTGGCAGGACAACGTTGGGAGCAGGTCGGCGGCCCCTTGATCCAACATTGCAAAGTCGAGCTCTCCCACCCCATGTGGAGTCCTGACTTGCTCCAGGGCTACGCAGTACTCCCTGGCCAGGGCCCTGACGGGGGCACGCTCATCCTGCTCTCCCTCGGAAACCGCCTTTTCTTCACCTTCAATTGCTCCGCCCCTGACTCAGGCTGGACCAAGGTAACCCACACCTCAAAGGACAAGTATTACGTCCCTATCCTTGGCCGTGGGGTGTATGCACAAGAAAGCAATGCTGTTTACATGGTTCGCAAAGATGTCATCTACGCATACAAGCTCAAGCTCGGGCATGAAGAGAGAAGTCTCAAGCTGGACCCCCCTGTGGAGATTAGCTTTCCTTCTGTTGTAAGAAACACAGCGCATAGCTTCCTCACCCATCTCGGCCGCGGGGTCATGTGCTGTGTCTGGATCTGTGTGGGGCTCTCATGCTGGCGTGACCATCTACACGCCATTATCACCACCTTCCACCTTGGTCCTGAGCCTTCGCATCTCAAGCTCCTGCACTCCACCTCCCGCCAGGTCGACATGTTGTTGCCTATGAAACACCTTGATGAATTTGAATTCTGCTTTCTCCAGTAAGTCCACTGAATCCATGCATTCATTTTGACCATTAATCCATGCATTCATTTTGGCCATCTTGCTTACAAATTAATCTTCTGTTCACTAATCTATCACTTAGAGAGTATAAGGATGACAAGGCGCTGCCGCCTCAAGCCCATGAAGAGGGAGTACTGCTTCATGATCGTTGCAGGTCTTGTTCCACAAGCTTGAGCTTGGCTTAGATATTTCATTCCAGGTTTCTTGTGCATGACATATTTTGCTTCTTGCATGCAGGCATCATTTCCCAGGAGGTCCTCCTCCTCCCTATGTGAAGCCACATATGGACAAACATCTCTTGTTTATTATCTGCCAAGCTGGTTCGCAATCATTTATCTATAAAACCAGTCTCATGGATCTGATTCCAAGGTTAGGAATAGCTCCTCCTCTCAAACTGCATTACATTGTACATGGAGATGATCATGGTCAGAGGCACTTTTTTCTCACTAGCTCAAAACTATGTGCCGTCTCATTCCTGAAAGATGGCATGCATGTGCTTAACCTGGACACCAGACGTCAGGATTTCGATCACCTTGCACGGCGGCCTGTTTCTCCATTTGATCCTTTTGTAATGGTTATCCAAGTTGGTCGTGCGACTCTTGCTCTTACTGAAACTCTCCATGTTTATCGTCAGTCCCACCTTATTCGCCCTCCTGGATCCACCTCATGGGTGCACTGCGTCACAGATCGGTCTCACCTTCTTGACAGGAAGGTCAAGCTGTCCGGATATGTAGTAGTGGGTGATGATTCCTTTATAGTCTGTGATACTGTCACATGTTCTTGTCTTCAGTTTGACCTGAATGCCAAGCAGTGGCATGTTGTCATGCCTTGGGCTCCTTTGGGAGAATGCCTGCCAAGCGATATGTCCAGATACTCCTTCCTAAATGGCAGATGTGTATTTGTTGATGGTTTTATCTACACATGCTCAGGAAATGGGCTTGCTGCTTATGAACTACTCTCTGAAAATCATTGTGTGTACCTCAACGACCCAATCTTTTTCCCATTCTCATGGAAGAGTGAAGATTGGCAGAGTGAAAGAATGTGTTTGGATTATGCTGGCAAAGACGTCAGCTCAGGTGCCATCTTGTTTTGGGTGGTGCAAGGTGAATCTCTCTCTCTCTCTCTCTCTCTCTCTCTCTCATATGCATTTCATGAAAAAGATGCCATGGCCTCTAATGCTCTTGTATATATATAGGTTTGCAAATTAAATCTTGCCCCCTCAAGAATCGGCTATGGATCACTGCCGTCCAGGTTAAGACTGAGAAAACATCTAGCAAGAGCATGAAACCGGTGGGAATTAAGCATGTGGTCTCTGCCACACGTCTGATTGATCAAGAGGAAACAATTGATCAGAAGGAAGTAATCAGTACCAGATGTTGTGCTGTCTCTTTCTGATGCCCTATTATGGCACCTTATTTTATGGTGTTCCGATTGGCCAGTTATTTTGCTCACAAGTCAACTTGTACTTTATTTTGGTAGACTCTCATTTGACCAGCTATTGACAAGTGAACTTGTATGCACCTCTTGGTTCTAAGTGAACTTGTATGCACCTCTTGATTGCGACCGGCTAGTACCAGAGATGTTGTGCTGTCTCTTTCTGATGCCCTATTATGCCACCTTTGTGGTGTTTGGAATGGCCAGTTATTTTACTCACAAGTCAACGTGTACTTTATTTTGGTAGACTCTCATTGGATCAGCTAGTGACAAGTGTATGCACCTCTTGGTTTTTCTGTGAATTCTGTGAACCAGCTAGTGGCAAGTGTATGCACCTCTTGGTTCTTCTGTGAATTCTGTGAACTTGTATGCACCTTGCTTGGAACTGTAAAGTTGAATTAGGGATGTGCATTGGGTTTATATGATTAATTTGTTGCTTTAGAATTTTGGTTTCCCTAAAGTGATAAAATGACCATTTAAATAATCACAAAGTTCAGCATTAATTATTGGGGGCCACTACAATATACACAACCTTCAATTCATTAAGCAAATCAGGTGTTGTGTGGTGTTATGTAACCTGAGGCTAGGGCATGCGACTGTCCCTAATAGGGCACTTCTAACCTTTATTTTTTATTTTTTATTTACATGTTTTGGCTAACCTTCTACCTTTCTTTTTGTTTTTGGATTTACATGTTTTGTTTTGGCTCGCTTTGGCCCTTATTTTTTTGCCTAAGGAGAGCTGTTTTTAGGATTGCTTCGCCAAGCCCTACTTATTGCACTTGTTTGATTCAAATCAAACAATAAGATAAAAAAAAAAGCCCTCCCCCCCCCAATCTCCTAACGGAGTAGGGCACATGTACCATCTTGATATGTGCCAAAATCTTTTCTCCTTTTCTTTTGTGGGAACCTAAAATTACGTTTTTTTTTTCCTTTTCTTTTGTGGAACCTAAAATTACGTCTTCTCTTTTCTTTTGTGGAACCTAAAATTACGTTTTTTATTTTGGGGGACTTAAGAACAAAAAATTACCTTTCTTTTATTGGAACGCAGAATTCCAGTCTCCCCTATCTACGTTCCTGTTTATTCAGCGATATATGAGTGACCTGGACCTAATTCCCGTAGAACAATGTCCGAGCTCATGCTCCAGTTGGTGGTTGAAGATGGACTGCGCCATATCAAGGTTCAGTTAAGATTCATGTTGATGCGCAGGCTAACCGCCCCGTTTCGAGTCCTGGCTTGGGCGAGGGGGGTGCTTAGAGATTTTCTCCTATAAAAATATGCCGCCAAGGGCTAGTCCTGGCCGGTCTCGTTTTTTTTAAGATTCATGTTGATGCAGCAATAAACAGACATGGTGATAGGGGTGCTATCGCTGCTATTACTGGAGAGTATTTGGGTTCCTCTATATCACTAACTTTACGGATCCGGAGACCCTCGAAGCTATGGCGCATGCAGGCGCTATCTTGATTGACTGCGCAACGATTCAAGGCAATCACCCGGGACGATTCAAGGCAATCACCCGGGATCATCAGGAATGATCATCAAATAAATTCAAGGCAATCACCCGGGATCATCAGGAATGATCATCAAAGAAATTCAGAGGAAGATGGAAGATTTTGAGTTTGTTCAGATTATTCACGAGAAAAGAGAGCATGTGTGTTGGCTAAAGCAGGCACTACCTTAGGCGTAGGTGTCGGTGCTAAATCCGGCAGATCTCGAGGTAGGGGTCCTAAGCTAGGCGTCTTGTAGCGATGGCAACATGGACACATGATTTTACCCAAGTTCGGGATTGTATTCATATACTAGTAAAGGTGCCCGTGCGTTGCAACGGGATTGATATTGTTGTAATCTTTTAAAAAGATGAAAATCAAACATAACTAAATATTAAAGAATGGCAATAAATAAATAAAAAATATAAACTTGGTTCATAGGTAGGATGTGTCACATAAATTAAAATAAAAACACAACTAACCATCTTTTAGTCATAGTGAGACGGCTCTATTATTACATGAAATAAATTACAAACAATGTCGTTTTTCACATTGCATAACACAACAATTATATTAGCAAATTTGCCGGTGCGTTGCTGCGGTTGATTTATATTTGATTTTTAGGCTATGGAGGATTTTGCACAATGTATTCTCCAAATAGCATGAAACAGATAACTCAAGAACTAATGTGACATAACAAGCCATACCCAACCGTGGTCCAAATGATCTAAATTTCGCGAATTATTACCATGTAGAAGAACAACCGATCATGTGATTTTTTATCCTCCTAGGAGCTTGCCCTTCCTTTTTAAAAATAATATGGATTTATCTATCTTCATCTGTTCAGTAGAAAGATCTGAGTTTCTAACAGATTACATGTAATCTGGATGCATGTGACAACAATGTCGCAAAACTGGAAAAGCAAACAACAAAAGGACAGAAGGGGGAGCATAATATGACATTTAGGCATGTTACAACACTGAGATTAACAACATCCGTCCCATGCCAAAGAAATTAAGAATGTGCTAAAGACAATTGACATACATCGCTTTATTGCAAGGTACACAATATGATTGTCGCTGTTGATGGTCTTCGCTTCTCCCTCTAGCATTGCCGCTCGCCCAGCAAACACCCGCGGCTATAATCGCTTGCCCTGCAAACACCCAAAGCAGAGACACTTTGTGCAGCTTTTATTAGATAAGTTTGTGCCGGTACCTTTGTCAGATATGATTTCGGAGTCGCCCAGAAAGAGTTGAGGGACAGAATGGTAGCAAGATTTACCAAAGTGTCACCCCGGAACTCCCTGGTTGACACAAAACAGCATGTTAGGAAAGATCATGCCGTATGTGCATTATTCGAAGAGCTAAATGATATATATACAAAGTAGAGGCACTCTAAGTTTTACCTTCCATTTTCGTAGTTCAGTATCAAGTACCAGAACCTTAAACTGAAATGACTGAACTCACATATCCAATTGTTTTCTGTACAGCAGCAACTCACATGCATCCCATCTCTGAAATACTGTAGCATGTCCTGAAAACTGAAGCATGTGTAGTATTTGCTCTGTTTATAATTAAGTGTCTTGTTCATGCTTGTCTTTAATAAAGGGATAAATGCAATCATATGTGTAGCTGCGTAATATATAGGAAACAGTGACGATCTTAACAATGAAAAGGGATAACTTCTGAATTAAGTACAAGATTCCATCATCCCTTCTTGAAAGTTTTTTCACTGAACCTGACAAACTAATAGGGCACTACTTATGCCACCTAACATCCAAAATTACAGAACCAAAAAGATCAGAACAAAAGGCACAAGATCTAACGTGTACTTTCTTGTTTTGTGGAGTGATTTATTGGGTACATTCTTTAAAGGAGACAAATTGGTCGACATCAGAAATGCCGGAGATACTGAGAATTTCTCTTCAATGCGACATTAGATAAAAAAATATTGAATATAATGAAGAAAAGATTGCGATAGAATTAGTCATGGGTTTGCCAGGAGGAAAATCAGTCGGTCAACAACATTGCCCTCAATTCATCCTAAGTAAGCAAAACAAAACAAAAGATCTTCAGACTGCTAATGATACAATGCTAGGAATCATTTAAATTTATAGAATAATTTGGGAAAAGCTAATTAGATGTTGCCGCATGCTACGGATATTTTGTTAACCCTTTGCTTGTAGCAATGCATGCATCAATCAGCCTGCACATGAACGTGTTCGAAAATGTGATAATGTAGATAAGAGGATAGCAGCAGAAGTCGTGGAGATAAAAGAGCATTAGGGGAACGCCACTAAACCTGGCAGCATCGACAAAGGATAGACGCAGAAGTCATGGATTTTCATGCAAATTTGGCGCATTGTCCATCAGCACGGGTGTCCTGCCACCACGGACAACATCACCTTATACCCAGATCATCACAATCAAGATTTAGCGCGAGAATTATTTGCTATGGAAAGACTCAAGCTACATCCTTGCTGGGCTCGGCTCACGATTACGAGTTTCTGGCCGCCTCGCTTGCTGTGAAGGCTGACCTGATCTCTCATGCCGATGTCTTGAAGCAAGGAACAATATTTGGCCATTACTGAAGCTGAAGCACCGATACGGATACGGGTATCAGTATCAGGCGGATACCGATACGTAAATTCGTCATTTTGAAAAAGTGCCAATACGTGGATACGTTTGACTATTCTTTTACAATTAATAATAAATATATCTTGCTAATGCTAGGGACAGCAGATTACCTTCTTGTTTTGCTCTTCCTAACCATAGAGAAGCAGCTCCAAAGTCACTTCATCCCGGCTTTGAATCTTTGATGCAGCGGCGGTGCAGCAGCCGGCTGATGCCTTCCAAGCTATCCAATCCAACACTTCCAATACATTACAAAAGATAGAATGTTACTTACGAATAAGTCTAGAACTGTAAATATTATAACTTGGATAAAGAAAGGTTCATCAATACATCACCTTTGAAGCATTGAGTCAGAGTCCCAGTCCATTCTCTTCTATCTTCTTGATTCTTAATTTCTTATCCATGTTTCCCCTTTCCAGCAACAACCAACAGCCAACAAGGCAATAGCAAACAGCCAAGAGACAAACAGCAAGGCAGCTGCCGTTAGATAGGAATCTACATGAGAGAAAGGGAGGGAGCTGCCATTAAATCCACATGAGAGAGAGGAGGGAGGAGGATTACCTTGCTGCTACTGAAGACAGAGGGGGGGAGGAGCCGAGCTACTGCTTGCTGCCGGCTGAGGGTGAGGGGGAGTCGGGGACGAGGACGACGGGGAGTCGGTGAGGAAGGAGGAGCAGCTCGTCGTCGGCTTGCCGCCGGCCTGCCGCCGCCGCTGGGTGAGAAGCCGCCGCCTGCTGTCGAGCTCGGAAGGATGCGAGAGGGAAAGGATGCGGCGTCGGGGCCTAGGGTTGCGTCTTGCGTGGGTTAGTTACCTCTTAACTGGGCTGAACTGGGCTGGGCCGTATCCAAAACGCACCCATCGAGTATCCAGCACGTATCGGCATTGTTTTAATTCCTTTATTCCCCGATACTCAGGTGATACGTATCCAGCTGCGTATCGGAGTATCGGATACGGTATCCGATACGGGTTCGCTGGTTCAGTGAAGTATCCGTGCATTCTAGAGTGAAGCATCAAAAATGAAAATATTTGGGACCAACCTTCATTTGTAGCCAGGCTATTCTCACTTGGATGACCGACATCGATAAGGGTACTAATTAAATTATTTCAAGGTGCCATTTAAAAATTAGCTAGGAAGGTAACTACTTGCTCTGTAATTTGTAGTTTGACAGCTAGATCAAAGAGGTACCGGCTCATCGTTTATGTCGTAGAGGAGGTAGAGAGCTGCAGCAGGTCGTGCTGGCGAGCCACGGAGCACCAGCCCTCGGACAATTCGATGGTGGAAAGGTCCTTGCAGGCGAGGCGCGCACAGCAGGTACAGCCGCGATGTGTTGCAGAGCCCAGCCAGCTTCAGCAAAGGTTTTCGCCTCCCTCAGGGTCAGGGAGTAGAGGAAGCAGAGGAAGGCAGATACATCGCTGGGGGAGGAGTCGAGCATGCCGATGTGCGGCTCCTGTTCAGTCGTCTGCTCCAACACTGGCGACTCCGAGGCCTTCACCAAAGAATGCCCATCCAATTTCACAGAAGAGCTTCCCTGCAACACGGTGTCCCGGCAGGAAGGAGTACCTCCGGGGATCTCCGGCCGGACGTGGCCGAACTGGGCCAAGTTCTCCTCGGAACTGGGCTGCTTCAGCTTCATCAATTATATATTATGAAGTGGTGAAAACAAAAGATGACCTATTCCAAATAATAAGTACAAACATTTATTTAATAACTATGCACCATAAGAAAAATAACGATCATCTATGTTGGTCAAAGACACAACTGTGAGGGAACGACTTGTATAGCAATGAGCATAAAATTAAGAATAAGCCACTGAAGCTGAGTTTGCTGTGAACATACATTTTTTACATCAGTTACCCATCGCCAGGCTAAAAGATCAGATACCCCACAATACAACAAATTGTAAATCTTCCTATTTGAAGCACCCTGCAACTCTTTAGGAATACCTGCGTGTATGTGGCATGAAGAATGGTTAGATACGCCATGCAGAGAATTAGAGGTATGCAAAAGAACACATCCAAATAGTTATAAACATGAAAATAAACACCAAAGCCAACAGTCTGGCAAGAGCTGCTATTACTGATTCCGTGAATCACGTGCTGCTGGAGGCGATGCAGATCATCCCAACTCGTTTGCCTCCACTTCCTATAGGACATAATTATTCGAGTCAAGAGCTTCCTCATCTAAAAAAGGATTAAGACCAGCACTCATAGATACTCATAACTGAATTTTTCCTGATCAAACGTTAGGACTGAAGCTAATTTCGTTATTCAGTGTTAAATTTAATGGCTGGAGAACAGAGAGCCTCTGCAGTTCCTCCAGTCGGCAACCTCACAATGACGGCAACCCATTAAATTGAAATTGTCGGTAATACAGATGTGATCCTCTGCTGCATCAAGCATCACCCTCGTGAGATTGATTCCTTAATTGATCTGAAAAGAGATGCTTGGATTGATCTACGGTTAGGACTTGATATCAATGGAGATTAGAAGATGGAGAAGGGACCGGGGAGAGGCTGTATTGGGTTGGTGGCCTTCCTTAGATCCACACTGCCTACGCCCGGCTCGGGAGCTCATGGCCTCGGCGGAGCTCCGTCCATGCTGCAGCGGCGCGGATGTGGGGCCAATTAGTCCTGCGCAACCTGGGTGTCCACCGACGCCACGCCGATTGTGACGGTGGCCAGGTGGGCATGGACTCCATAGCGGCGGACGGCGGAAGCATCTGGCCTCCATCAAGCGGGAAGCCATGAGAAACCATGGTCATAGGGGAGTATAGCCGAAGCATATGACCTCCATGAAGTGAGGAGGGCAAAGGGGCGGACGGCGCCGAAGCCCCCATGGCCTCGATCTGGGTGGGGATTCGCTTGAAACCGGACCGGAACCCACGAGAAAATCATAGAGGCGGACCACGCCGAAGTCACCGGCTTCTGTCTATCTAGGTAAGCTGGGCAAGGATTCTCTCGAAGCCCGCCGGCGTCGGTGAGCTGGGCGAGGATTCGCTCGAAGTCGGAGCAGGGCGTGGGATGCTCCGCGTCGTGACGGAAGAGGAAGGCGAACAGCGCAGGTGTGGGCAACTCCTTTTTTTTCTTTTCGATCAAGCCTTCGACGCTTAATCAATTTGGATGACGGACGGACCAGCAGCGTACCTCTCGGTGGGCTGAGGCTCAAGTAATAGGTGGCCCAGTCAGGCGACACAGGGGCTAACAGGCGGCCCAGTCGGGAACCAATTAATAAGTCGTATGTAAACCATGAAAAACGTATGGAGAACTAAGAAATAATCCGTCCTTTAATATTATTAGGTAAAGACTAGGACAACTGCCCGTGCGTTGCAACAGGAGATACGCTATGAAAACCTTGTCATGACAGGGAATCCATTATACACGACACAGAGTAACATACAACTCACCATCAGTTCTAGAAGATATATATAGGTATGATCAGATTTCCACTTGAGCAGGAACATGTACTTCTTATTATGCATTGCATCCAACCGAGCATGACCACGTTCATGTTGTTTATCTCTAGTCTTCACGATTAGTAAAAAACGTATTCATGGACACCAAGTAAAAATACACCCTACTAATCCAAGTGATATTTCATCTGCCCTTGTCCCAACATGCATACTTATAGACAACTTGAAATGTCAGATCCTTCAAATATATCATCGATTACTACAGAACAAAAAAAATGAACCAAGTAAAGTCAATTGTCTTTTGGTAGAAAATACATGAGAACTACAGAACTCATTGCATGTACCTTTAGTCAGTAAGAGTTCCTTGATAGGTCAATGGACCTAGTAATCAGCAGACAACTTACTAACTATTTACACATCTGAACTCATTGCATGTACCTTTAGTCAGTAAGAGTTCCTTGATAGGTCAATGGACCTAGTAATCAGCAGACAACTTACTAACTATTTACACATCTTGATACAATAGAATGCAAGCACCTGATTCGTAAAATAAGGATTGAACTGTAGAACTTCTAGAAGGGAGAGCAGGATACTCCAGTTGGCTGAATGTAGGAGGAATATAACATTTTGAAATGCACCTGAGTTCTTGGGGCATCGTTCATTTGATTCGTACTCACTTGAGGGTTCCAGCGTATATATAGACATATGTATGGACACACCAACGAAGTATTGTGTTCTCACTTGAATTTTGGTTGCTCCAAACACTTCTAAAGAATCAACTACCCTGCACCATATATGAAATCAATAAGTACACGTGACACAAAATAGCTGACATAATAGTTTCTTAGTTACAGAAGTAAGAAATTGAGCCTGCATCTTGAATACAAAAATGATATCTGAATTATCGTTCTAAGTGTCACTCTCAGCTATCAATATGAACAGATTGAAAAAAGATATAAAGATAATATGTCACAGTAGACACCTTTGGTACAAGTGCCCGGAAGTCATCATGGTGAATATAAGTGGATAGACCACCAGCCGAGCAGCCATCAACAGAGTATCACAACAAAATAATAAAAGTAATAAGTGGCATTACAGAGATAACAAGATCAATGAAACCAAAAGTAATATTAATCTATAAACAAATGACTGGATGACACAGGCTAAAGATCAAATTTAATACAGAAATAATATTTCAGTATCTCCATATGGCATGAATCATCCGTCTATTACTGCATTCAAAATGCATATCATAGACTGACTCGAGATTCTAAACAAAACACAAAGATGTCATTCAGGACAAAATAACCTCGGATGCATTTACAGAGAAGTGATACGAATATAAAAAGGCAATACTATCTAGTGTTTGGTTGGTGTGAAGTTACTAATCTATTTCTTCATTTCTTTTGCTGTGGTGGCGCTAGTTCTAGGTGTGACCTGTACAACTGATCTGTTAAAATGGCAACAACAAAAAATGTTGAGACTCATGCATAGTTCAAATTCAAACATTGCTTCTATCTAACCCAGATATCAATGACCACACCTAATTTTGTAGGAAGGCTACTTCTTTAGCATGTGAGACCTTTTGATAAAAGTTCCCTAATGACTGCTTCCCAAATACGCTGGCCTCTGAAGAAGAAATGGGTGTTCCTGCATTGATCACAGCAGATCATCACTCAGAATATGAAGTAGGAATTGACAAGCAAGTTACAGAAGGTTCTGCCAACCTGAAATTCCTCCTCGACGTTTCCAGAAAATGACACACCATCACAGTATCTTCACTTTAATTGTAAGAATCTGCAGGTTTAAATGACTATTTCTCATCAGATGTCAAAGTGTGCCGCTATTATATCACTACAGAGACTGAATCAGAAAGCTCGCTCCCACATAAAAAAGGATTCCTAAAATCCACCCAGAACAGCAAGATATTATTCTAACTCAAACAAAATTGAACAATAGGTCTATAGCTCATTCTTACAACAAACTCGACTGCCATACAAAATAACAGGCTACAACAAATTTTGTGACAGAAGCTAGAAAGTAGAAATCTTACATCTTTTTCAAAGCTCTGGCGATTGTTGGCTTGGAGCTCCTGAACCTGCTTTTCGCATACAGTGCAGGTCAAATCTCAGCCTCTTGTTATAGTCACAGTACGATCTCCCCTGAAATCCTCCTCACGGACCACCATCTCCAAACCTTCATGGGCCAGAGAAAAAGATAATAAAACATGCCAAACAGATTGACAAAAGTGTCATAATAAGTATCTATTTTTAATTGCAGAGAAAGATTGAGCCTAGGATTATCTATTTTTTGTTTCGTTGTGCGTTGCATTTGCAGATGCACAAAAATTGATCACTGTATTCTTCCAATTCAAGAATGTCCAGTCTTTGCCAATCTGACTCATTACAATCATCATACAGGGAAGCTCAACATTGAGAAAAGAAAGAAACAAAAAACAAAAAAAGAGAGGAATGGACAAAGAAGAAACCATTGCTATATTTTTGCTAGAAGATAACCCGACCTATATGACTACATTGATCTAGGCAAAGATCTTTACCCAATATCCTTCTCTCTAATTATCAAATATTCATGCTTGGAGTCAAAACCAAACAAACTTGCATCTCGATCTGCCTACACTTATACTTATAACACCGACCGTGCACTGCACTTTATCCACAGTGCAAACCGAAAGACATGCAGTTCTTGTTTAGAGCCGAAGATATATGCACGCATATCATGGTACTGAAAGATGATAGAGTTGTGATATGTGATATATAGCCAAGCTCGCAACGTGGAAAATCAGAACACAAAATTCGAATTGATCTAGTGAGCGAATGATGCTTACACAATCTGACTCCGATGCTGCCGATGCGGGTCGGGCTCACTGCGGTAGAAGGTGCAGCCCCTGCTGAACTGAAACGGCAGCCACTCTGCACCCATTGCACAGATCACAATCATACCCTAGTCCACCAGCTCAAGCATCTGAATTTCCGGAACAAAAATGGTCTATCCAGGTGAAGACGGATTTAATTTGCGTACCAAGGTGACAGGTGACGCGGACGGTGGAGGGGCCGTGGTCGTAGATGTCGTCGATGATGAAGTGGAGATGAGGGTTGACACGCCCATGAAGTCGCCAAAGAAGGCCATCACTTGATCCTCCCCCACCATGGGCCGCCAGAAGCCAGGAACACCAGGTCCTCCCATAGCGAGAGAAAGAGAGAGAGCCAGGAACATCAAATTTGTATATTAGTACATCTCACATGAAATATTTTGCTAATTCATGAATCAATCACATGCATTAGCCATCACATCAGCAAGTAGCACAGATAAACATCATTCTGTAGCTGAGAATCAATTAGAGAGAGAGAGAGAGAGAGAGAGCTGTTTTCGGTGCATCAAAAGAGGACTGCTCTCCATCAAATAGCAATGGAATCTCAATACTAATTAGAGAAGGGAGAGGAATTTACGGTGGCTGCTCTGCATCAAATGTGCCGATGCAGCACATGTTTTTCCTCTTACCTACGGACTCGTCCCATCGGCCGCCGTCCAACAGCAGCAGCAGCACCACCGGAGCAAGCTACCACCGGGGCTCCAACCCAGCCCCGCAGGATCCCGCCGCCCCTTCCTGAGGTCTCCTTCCTTTCCTTCTTCCTCCCGGCTCTCTCTCTCTCATCTCTCTCTCTCTCTGGCCGCAGTCAGGAGAGCTGCCGCAGGAGACGGGCACCACCAGGACTTCCCAGCCGCTCCTCGCGCCCTGTCCTTCTCCCTGTCTCTCCTCCTTCCTTTCTATCTTCCCCCCTCATCTATGTCTCTCTCATAGCTGCAGCGCCACCGTATCCATGGAGACACTCCGCCGGAGCTCGCCATCTCGCTCGGAACTGGCGAGGAATGCAGCCGCCATGAACTTGGAGTTCAAGCCCCGCTGCTGGACCTCCTCCCGCGCCTCCTAGATCGCCTCCACGCCGTCCCCGAAACAGGATCCGGCCCCTGCCTCGCCTCCTCGACCGGATCTGGTCGGAGATTGCCGCCGCCGCGCCCGGCGGCGCGCAGCAGCGGGGCAGGGGGTGGCGGCGCACTGGAGGTGGTGATGAGATTGGGAGGGGTCGTGCGGGTGGGTGGTTTTTTTCTCTCTCTTAATTAACAAAGGATCGCTGGTTGAATACTAAAAGGTGCAGGGTTCATTTTGCAAAAGTGAAACGTTTTCTCACGTCACTTAAAATAGGACTGCAGGTTGAATACTAAAAAGTGGAGGGACTTTTCTGCAAAAGCGTTAATGACGGACAACCAGAAGCAATAAGCGCTTTATTATTAGGTAAAGATAAAGATAAAGATTGGGGATAGTAGAGTACAGGTATCTACCACGATATTGTTGTAATGAATATGAGATGCCCTATCGACTAGCGTAGCCTTGGTTTATATAATGCACCGGAGGCCTAGGGTTTAGAAGAGTCCTCGTCTTGCGCGCTAAGTCTTGTGGAATCTTCCTTGTATACGTCATGGGCTGCCCGAAGTGGCCCATTCGCGAACCGTCATGGGGGTCCTCTTTCCGACCTACCTGGTCGGGAGACGACGTGGTGAGTACTCCATAGTCCAGGACTCCAACAGTAGCCCCTTGAACCAATCTTCTAGTTGGGGATGCTCCTCGGTTATTCCGAACTGTTCTTCGTCTTCGGTCGTCGGTCTTGAAATCTGGTTCAACAAATCTTCTCATCTTCGATCTTCAGGATTGCCGATGTGTATCCGAAGAGTTCACACGTCAAGCATCCGAGGAGCCCCTTAAGTTCCCGACCTTTATCAATGCCTTGTTATTTTTATGCCACACCTCGGGTTCAAAGTTTTTCCCGTGCGGCGGTGTCCTCTTGCAGCCGAGTTCCAAAGCGGGACTGCATCCGAGGTGTCTTTTTGTAGCCGAGCTCCAACGCCGGTCTGCATCTGAGGTGTTATAGATTAACTCGTTTGAAAAAGTTGAAGGGGTTCAAGCTTAATGCCTGAAAAGTCCTATGTGAAGCCAGCCACTCACATCCGAGCTTTATGCTGGTCTGCTTTCAAGGTGGTGCACCACCTCAGCCTTGGGCTGATTTTTTGCGGATATTTTTTCCGAGGGGTGTAGTTTATTCTCTCTCTCGAGATGTATAGCCAGTAGCCCTCAAGGTGTGTGCCGGCCTAAAATTCGAGATGCACTTGAATGATAACATAAAACCGTTGATCTCAGTAGCCTGAGACTCAGGTCGATTCACGTAATGGTCTAAGGATCAAGTCCTTGCTCGGTAGTATACTTTTAGGAACGGAAACACGGTGCGCAATAGTTCTCGAGACTTAGACTAGGTGCGGCCGACCAACTTGAGGATCATAATCTCCTCGGAAACCATTTTGCACTTTGATTTTTAACTGAATCGTCAATGCAGTAGCCCCCGAGCCATTAGTCGGGTGGCAACACCTGATCAGGGGATTGATGTACCCCTTTAATGGCTTTTAATTGAGAAGCGCGAAGCCCAGTAGCCTTCGAGCCTTAATTTGGGCACGGGTGGCCGAATTAAGGATCGACATGCGTTTGACACAAGATTTTGTTACGTTTGACACAGACTTTTTGGCAAGAGAATAAAGATCTCTTAAATAAGCTAGAGCTAACCAAAGCCAAGCTTGCCGAGTCGCAGAAAGAAGTGCCCAATGTCAAGAAATTCACCCACGAGGCACATGATAAGTTTAATACTTGACCTATGCTACCAATATGATGATTACCTGTGCTCAAGAAGCGTGGACCATGGCTAATGTGACGACCCCGACTTAATCGTGCACTAATCATACACGCAAATGCACACGATCAAGCCTAAGGACTCACTTGAAGATATCACAACACAACTCTAAACACAAATAAAGTCATACAAGCTTTATATTACAAGCCAAGGGCCTCGAGGGCTCGAATACATAAGCTCGCTGTCATACAAGCATCAGCGGAAGCATCAGGTATCTGAGTACAGACACAAAGTTAAACAGATAGGCCTTTAAGAAGGCGGGGCAAAATAAAACACTGGATCGAAAGACGCAGGCCTCCTGCCTGGGTGCCTCCTAACTACTCCTGGTCGTCGGTCGGCTCCTCGTAGTAGTAGTAGTATCCGGAGGGGTAGTAGTGGTAGTAGTCGTCGTCGGCTGCTGGGGCAGCTGGCTCCGGGGCTCCATCATCTGGTCTCAATAATCGGGTATGGGGAAAAAGGAAGCAAAGCAACCGTGAGTACTCATCCAAAGTACTCAGCAAGACTTACATCAGAACTATTCTACTTATGCAACATTATCAATGGAAGGCTGTATATGTGGATTGCTTTGCAGAAATGCCAGAATAGAAGGGAAAAGCCTAGCCTATCGAAGACTAGCATCTTCAGGGTCTTGCAGCATTAGAAGAGTGCAGATTAGTTCATAAGTATAATAGTATCAACAAGTAGCAACAACGCCCAGAGATCCTTCCTCGACCCCCTGCGAGAAAGCGATCCCGGAGCCACATATTAACCCAGTTCTAGTTATAGAAGATCGGGTTATTTTCTGAGCGTCCTGTTACCGTGGACACGGCTATTCGAATAGATAATATTCCCTGCAGGGGTGCACTACTGTTACCCAACACGCTCGATTAACTCCGGCCGGACACACTTTCCTGGGTCATGCTCGGCCTCGGCTGATCGACACATCGCAGCCCTACCTAGAGCTCAGCAGAGAGGTCCCCGCCGGTCTACCTCCTAAGTGCTCAGGGGTCTTGGGCCCATCGCCCTTTGCACTCCGGGTCGTTGCGCACAAGGTTAGATCCAGGCACCACCTCTGTCATGGATGGCGCCGATCCTGCCGTGCCGCACTGCTGAACTGGACGTCTGACAAAGCTTTCGGCTGATACATACGGCGCCGAGTACCCATTTTATTCCCACGTGCTGGTTAGCGCGAAAAGGCCAGAGGCCTACTCAGATTACATATCCTAACCCTTAGTGCCTTTGGAGCGCGCGGAAACGTGCAGAGACTCACGATCCTGTGACCCCGTCGCCCCGTCTCGTGGACTTACGGCAAGGGCTAAGAATGCCCGGCCGTGCCACATATTTATCTCGCGGGTACCCTCATGGTCAACCCGTCTCCACATCACTCGCGGGTACCCCTCGGGGTCGACCCGTCTTTAACCAGTAACATCAGTAATAAAGTGCAAGTAACCGTGTGTCCATAACATCAAGCAGGAACCCGAGGAATCACCCTCGTTGGATTCCCACTAGATGTAACCGACCAGGTGAACCCAGAGGAATCACCCTCGATGGTATTCACACTTGCGGGGTTACCGACAAGGCTTCATCGGAGGTGGGGAAGAGGAATCACCCTCGTTAACCCACAACCGACTAGCTGTACTACAGAGGCTTCATCGGGAGTGAGATGAGAGGTATCACCCTCGGCACTCGATGTTGGCTCTGCAGAGTCGAGCTAATTAGGGGTGTGTTCGGTGATGTGCAGGTCTCCCCCCGACGATCACATTGATCGGGACACAGGTACTACAGCGGGGCAACTAAAGCAAGGAAGAGGGGCCACAGATGATTCACTACCATCCAACCTATTCTAAGCATTTTGGATAACAGGCAGGTATCAATAACAGCTACAAGGACAGGCTATCCATCAGAATAGGATAAAACAATAGCAGTAGCAAATTCTAATGCAAGCAGGAGGGAGAAGCAATAGGTGATATAGGCATGCATCAAGGGGGGGTTGCTTGCCTGGAAGCTCTGCGGCAAAGGAGGGGTCGTCAGTGGTGTCATCGGTCTCCTGAGCTGCGTCGGTCTCGGGGGCTATCGGAGAAGAAGAGGGGGGAAGAAACAATAAATAAAGGCAGACATATGCAACACAGAGCATGGCATGCTAAAATGCAGTGCAGGGTTGCCTAACTATATCTCTAAACCATTTTAGTTATTTTAGGATTTAAGTTAGAATTATTAGCAGGTATGCATGCACTATTCATCTACCGGAAACAGGCAAAAAGTTGCGGGTTCACCTACGTAGAGGGTCCCGACATGAAAACAAATGGCACGATCGGATTCGTGGGATTTTTCTGAGCAACTGTCATGTAGAAAGTTTTTCGATCCGAGCTACGGTTAATTTTCTACGATTTTTCAAAGTTTTAAACAGTTTTCTGAAATTATTTAAATTAACAGAAATGGAATATGACGTCAGGATGAGGTCATGCTTGCGTCAGCAGTCGGCTGACCAGCTGACTGGTCAAACAGACAGGTGGGGCCCACCTGTCAGCCTCAGAGGGTTAAAACAGATTTAAATTTAATCTAACAGACTAATTATCCAGTGGGCCCGGCCTGTCAGTGTCTTAACTAACTAACTGATTTAACTAATTAGTCATTAGTAGTTAATTAACCTCGCGGGCCCACACGTCAGAGTCAGAGGTGAACAGTACCCGCACGTTGACCGTGGTCAACGCGGTCAAACGGCGTCGGGGGCCCACTTGTCGGCGTTTCAGGGTGGGTCCCAGCCGGTGCCACGTAGGCAGCCGACGCCGGAGCTACTCCGGCGAGCTCCTCGCGGTGGCCGAACGCCGGCGATGGCCGAAAAATCGCCACAGAGGGCCGTTTTGCGTGATTTAAACTGCGCTCGAACGAGCACTTAGCCGCGCATCCAGTGGCGGCGTCGGAACGAGCAGGGGAGGCCGGTAGAGGCACCGGCGGCGAGCCATGGCGGCGGCGCGGTTCGGGACTGCGCGAAATCGACGGTCTAGCGCGCGCGCAAGCAACTAGAGAGGCCAGGGAAGAGGGTGGATGCTCACCGAGCGGCGCAAGGGGGCCCGTGGCGGTTTAGTAGTTGCAGACGGGTCGCCGGAGATGAAGGGAACGCCGGCGAGCAGAGATGTGGGACGAGGTCGGGCGGCGTCAGGAGGGCTCTCCGGCTCCGCCTGACGGCACCAGGAGAAGAGGGAGGAGCTGGCGGAGCTCGCAGGCACGATCAGCGGGCACGGGGCCGCCGGTGGCCGTGGAATCGACGGAGGTGTGGCGGCGATGCGCGGGCAGAGAGGGGAAGAAGGGAGCGAGCGCGCTGGGGAAGAAAGAGAGAGGAGAGAATGGGGGCGAGGCGACCAGGGGGAAGGGCTCGGGCGCCCTTATCCCCTCGGGCTACCTGCCCCGTCGGCGTGGCTGGCGGTGGACGGCGCCGTGCGCGCCGGATGCAGCGACGGCGACACGCAGCGAGAGCAGGTGGACGAACAGGTAATGGGCCGGCTGGGCCGCACCAGGTAAGGCCTCCCCCGTTCTTTTCCTTTTCTGTTTCTTCTTTTATTTATTTACAGAGAGGAAAAAGAATATTTGGAACCACCAAATGAGCTAAGAAAAATGTGGAACTTAGCCCATTAACTTCTTTGCATTATTAGGCAATGCCAGAATTATTTTGGGAGGCAGAGGAATTCATTTGCATTTTTCATAAATGAATTTGCAATTTAAATTGCTGGTATGGCACTGTTAAAAATGCTACTGCTCATCTTAGCAACTTGGTGATGTTGTTTTCCTGAACAACAATTTGTTTTGGAATATTTACTAAATGATGAACATTTTTCCAACAATTTTTTGAGCAACTTCAAAATTTCACTTGCATTTGAATTTGAATTCAGTGGCAGAATTGAAATGAGATATTTATCCAACATGATTATCATTGCAAATCTCGGATGACTTGGCATGTTTAACAGAGGATCACTGTGCTTTATTACATAGGGGTGTTACAATTCTCCTCCTCTAAAAGAAATTCTCGTCCAGAGAATTCAGGAGGTAGAAGGAAAGAGGTCGGGGTATTCCTCCCGAAGACGATCCTCGCGTTGCCAAGTGGCTTCATCTTCAGTATGATTTGACCACTGCACTTTAAGGAACTTGGTAGTCTTCTGGCGGATCCGACGTTCAGCTTGATCGAGAATGCGGATTAGATGCTCTTTATAAGATAGGTCATCTTGCAAATCTAGCATCTCATGATCCACAGCTCGGTGCGGAGATTCCTTGAAGCAACGGCGAAGTTGCGACACATGGAAGACATCGTGGATGTGAGAGAATTGCGGAGGCAACTCTAATTTATAAGCCACATGTCCATGTCTGGCGAGAATGCGGAAGGGGCCGATGTAGCGAGGAGCTAACTTGCCCTTGATTTCGAAGCGGTGAGTGCCCTTCATAGGAGTGACACGCAGATAAGCTTGATCACCAGGTTGATAGGTCAATCCCCATCGTTTGCGATCATAGTTGCTCTTCTGGCGGTCCTGAGCCGCCTTGAGATTTTCGCGAACAACTCGGACTTGCTCTTCAGCGTGTTGGATAATATCCGGACCAATGAGCGGTCGTTCCCCAGTTTCTGACCAATTCAGAGGGGTTCGACACTTACGGCCATATAATACCTCAAAGGGGGGCATTTTCAAGCTCGCTTGATAGCTGTTGTCGTAAGAGAATTCGGCATACGGGAGAGATTCTTCCCACTTCTTGCCAAATGATATAACACAAGCTCGCAGCATATCTTCAAGCACTTGATTCACTCTTTCAACTTGGCCTTGAGACTGGGGGTGATAAGCTGAACTCCAGGTAATATGGGTTCCCATAGCTTGTTGGAAACTATTCCAGAAGTGTGAGGTGAAGAGGCTCCCACGGTCTGAACTGATCTCCTTCAGAATACCGTGGAGTGATACAATCCTGGAGATATATAACTCTGCTAACTGACTAGCAGTGATCGTCTCCTTGACTGGCAGAAAGTGTGCAACTTTGGAGAGTTGGTCGACGACGACAAGAATAGCATCGTGACCTTTCTGTGACCTGGGAAGGCCAGTAATGAGATCCATCTGAACCTTATCCCATTTCCATAAAGGAATAGGGAGCGGTTGCAGAACTCCAGCAGGCTTCTGATGTTCTGCTTTCACGCGACGACAAACGTCACATTCGGCAACGTATCGAGCAATATCCTGCTTCATTCTAGACCACCAGTACCTTTGTTGGAGATCACGATACATCTTGGTGCTACCCGGATGAATAGACAGTGGTGTATCATGAGCCTCCTTCATGACCTTGTCAGTCATCAATTCGAACCGAGGTACCACAATGCGGTCTTTGAAATACAAAGTTCCGTCTTCAGCGAGCGAGAAATCCCTGTACTTTTCAAGGTGAAGATCTCTTTTCATGACATCAACTTCAGCATCTTTTGCTTGCGCACGCTTCACACCATTTAGAAGATCTAGCTGTATAACAAGGGTATTAAGAGAACCCTGTGGAACAATGCAGAGGTTCAGCTGGCGTAATTCTTCATACAGACGAGGTTGAGCTCGCTGAACCGTGAGGTTGTTACCGTAGGACTTGCGGCTCAAGGCATCGGCCATCACATTAGCCTTGCCCGGGGTATATGAAATACCACAGTCATAGTCCGTGATTGTTTCCAACCATTGCTGTTGGCGGAGATTGAGATCCGGCTGAGTAAACAGATACTTCAGACTTTGATGATCAGTATATATCTCACATCGGTTACCGAGAAGGTAATGGCACCATAGCTTCAATGCATAAATCACTGCAGCAAGTTCGAGATCATGCACTGGGTAATTCTCTTCATGAGGACGCAACTGTCGCGAGGCATAAGCAATTACTCTTCGTTCTTGCATCAGGACACAGCCTAATCCTTGACGAGAGGCGTCGCAGTAAATCACGAAATCCTTGCGAGAATCCGGCGGAGCAAGCACTGGAGCAGAGGTGAGCTTGTCCTTGAGGGTCTGGAAACTTTCCTAACATTTATCTGTCCACTCAAACTTAACGCCTTTGTGAAGCAGATTAGTCAGAGGCTTGGCAATCTTTGAGAAGTTCTCAACAAAGCGACGACAATAACTTGCAAGACCGAGAAAACTTCTGACTTGCTTGACATTCTTCGGAGGAGTCTAGTCAAGAATAGCCTGAACTCGTTCTGGGTTAACAGCAATTCCATCCTTGGAAATCACATGACCAAGGTAGGTTACTTCAGATAACCAGAATTCACACTTGGAATACTTGGCATACAACTGGTGCTCTCGAAGCTTTTCCAGAACTAGACGAAGATGTTCAGCATGTTCTTCCTTATTCTTGGAGAATACCAGAATATCATCTAGATATACCATGACGAATTTGTCGAGGTAATCCATGAAGATGTAATTCATCAGACGGGAGAACGTTGCTGGTGCATTTGTTAAGCCGAAAGACATGACAGTGTACTCATAAGAGCCATAGCGAGTAACAAAGGCAGTCTTGGGAATATCCTCTTCGCGGACACGGATCTGATGATAACCCAACCTCAAGTCGAGTTTAGAGAACACTGATGATCCAGCAAGTTGATCATACAAGTCATTGATCCGAGGAAGCGGATATTTATTCTTAATGGTGGCTTGGTTGATAGGTCAGTAATCTTGGACCAGACGATTCGTACCATCCTTCTTCTTGACAAAGAGAGAAGGTGCTCCCCAAGCAGAAGAACTAGGACGGATGAAACCCTTTTGAAGTGACTTGTCAATTTCCTCCTTAAGTTCAAGGAGTTCATGAGGCGGCATCTTGTATGGGCGCTTGGCAATAGGAGTAGTACCAGGTTTCAGATCGATAACGAATTCGACAGCTCTGGCAGGTGGTACTCCTGGGAGTTCCTCTGGAAAGACATCTTGAAAGTCACGAACAACTGGAACATTCTCGATTCCTTCAAGAGGTGAAGCATTCAACGCATTCAGAGTATAAATCTGGCTCTCGGCATTTTGAACTGTCCGAGCTGAGTAACTGACTGTCTGGCCGGAAGGGTGTGCGAGTCGGACTGTTTCAGTGGCATAATCAATCAACGCTTTATGAGGTTTCAACCAGTCCATACCCAGAATGATGTCTATGTCGGCAGTGTTGAGTGCAATGAGAGACACGGGGAACACCAATCCTCCAATCACAATGTAATTACCGTGGCTTACCATGGTAGTTTGCCACCTAGCCCCGGGTGACTGGATCACTAAAGGGGTGGACATCTCCTCAAAAGGTATATCATGTCTTCGCGCAAAACTTTCGGACATGAAGGAGTGCGATGCTCCAGAATCAAAGAGGACAGAAGCTAGGATTGAATTCACTAGAAGGGCACCCATCACAATTTTGGTGCCCTGTCGAGCTTCTTCCATCTTGACATGGTTGACACGAATAAGTTGACTAGCAGGTGGTCTGGCATCAGCGTTCCTAGAAGGATGTTTTCGTCGGCCCTTCCTGCGACCAACAGGAGGATGTGGTGTACTCTGAGGCTGGTTCTGGCGACAGTTGATAGCACGATGTCCTGGCTGTCCACACTTGTGGCATAAACCATCATTATGGGGAGGAGCGGTGGCATTGGGCTGTCCACCCTGAATCGTTAGCTGTCTCGGCGGCAGAGGCAGACGAGGTGCAACATATGACGGCCTTGGGGTTGGAGCAGGTCGGTGATAGACATTGTGCGGGATCCAGACTTGACGTTTCTGAGCAGGCTGACCCGAGGATGAGCCCACATCTCGAGTACGTTTGAGCGACTCCTGGTATTCAGTCAGACCAGTTTCAACTCGAAAAGCTTGGCTGACAAGCGTCGCAAAATCTGCACAGTCATGGACAACAAGTGCGAGCTTTATGTCAGGATGCAGTCCTTCACGGAATTTCTCCTGCTTGCGAGCATCAGTGTCGACGTCATCTTCAGCATAGCGGGATAACTCAAGGAATTTCCTCTGATATTCATCCACAGTCATTTTGCCCTGTGTGAGTTTGCGGAACTCCTTCTTCTTCTGGTCCATCAGACCTTGAGGAATGTATCGTGCACGGAATGCTGACTGAAATTCTATCCATGTGGTGGCTGTCCCAGCGGGCAGCATACGCCTGTGGCTTTCCCACCATTGAGTAGCTGAACCCCTCAGGTGATACGTCGCATAGGTGACGTAACTGTCAGGGACAACATCAGCCGACTCCATCTGAAAGGCAATGTCACGGAGCCAATCATCAGCATCCATTGGATCAGTCGAGTTGCGGAAGGTGGACGGATTGAGGCGCACGAATTCTTGCAGAGTTATTGGGGCATACTGTTGCTGAGCATTCTGAGTTGGGAACTAAGCCATTACTCCAGTCATAAACTGTTGGTTCAGCTCAAACTGTTGCATCATTGCGGCAATATAGGGTGGAGGTGGAGGATCGTCAGCCATCCTGCCAAATCAACAGGGGCAGTTTAGCAAGAACAACTACATGTGTAAGAGGTCATACAGGATGTAACATGAGAATTGAACAAGAAGTGCATTAGATGCATATTAGTAGTCAATAAAGACATACAGATCCATGCACAAAGTTGGATTCAAACGGATAGTACGAGCACAGAAACACTCGCAGCTAGACAACTAGACGGTGGAGAGGTACCACAACGAGGCATAGCAAAGGCTACACCAACGTCGGAGAAAACTATTGGAGCGAGGAATCTACAAGGAACAACGCAGGGGATCCTGGATAAAAGGATCCTGCGGTCCGTGAATATTGTGTAGCAGAATCCTGGCCCTCATCTCGAAGAAAGGGGGGGAATATATTCAGAACTCCGGGTGGACGTGAGCACGAGAACCTAATGTTAGAGTTAATAAAACTTTAACCCGAATAGGAGAGAGAGCAGAGTCCCAGAGTATAGAAGAGGAATAAAAGATCCTAATACCACCCAGTTGGCGACGTGGGCCCGTAAGCCACACAACCATGTTAGTAAAATCGTTTTACAAGTACTAGACTCAACTTCAGCCAAGGAGTTGGAAAGGGGGATCCTACAGGCAGTCGGCTCTGATACCAACTTGTGACGACCCCGACTTAATCGTGTACTAATCATACACGCAAATGCACACGATCAAGCCTAAGGACTCACTTGAAGATATCACAACACAACTCTAAACACAAATAAAGTCATACAAGCTTTATATTACAAGCCAGGGGCCTCGAGGGCTCGAATACATAAGCTCGATGTCATACAAGCATCAGCAGAAGCATCAGGTATCTGAGTACAGACACAAAGTTAAACAGATAGGCCTTTAAGAAGGCGGGGCAAAATAAAACACTGGATCGAAAGGCGCAGGCCTCCTGCCTGGGTGCCTCCTAACTACTCCTGGTCGTCGGTCGGCTCCTCGTAGTAGTAGTATCCGGAGGGGTAGTAGTGGTAGTAGTCGTCGTCGGCTGCTGGGGCAGCTGGCTCCGGGGCTCCGTCATCTGGTCTCAATAATCGGGTATGGGGAAAAAGGAAGCAAAGCAACCGTGAGTACTCATCCAAAGTACTCAGCAAGACTTACATCAGAACTATTCTACTTATGCAACATTATCAATGGAAGGCTGTATATGTGGACTAATTTGCAGAAATGCCCGAATAGAAGGGAAAAGCCTAGCCTATCGAAGACTAGCATCTTCAGGGTCTTGCAGCATTAGAAGAGTGTAGATTAGTTCATAAGTATAATAGTATCAACAAGTAGCAACAACGCCCAAAGATCCTTCCTCGACCCCCTGCGAGAAAGCGATCCCGGAGCCACATATTAACCCAGTTCTAGTTATAGAAGATCGGGATATTTTCTGAGCGTCCTGTTACCGTGGACACGACTATTCGAATAGATAATCTTCCCTGCAGGGGTGCACTACTGTTACCCAACACGCTCGATTAACTCCGGCCGGACACACTTTCCTGGGTCATGCCCGGCCTCGGCTGATCGACACACCGCAGCCCTACCTAGAGCTCAGCAGAGAGGTCCCCGCCGGTCTACCTCCTAAGTGCTCAGGGGTCTTGGGCCCATCGCCCTTTGCACTCCGGGTCGTTGCGCACAAGGTTAGATCCAGGCACCACCTCTGTCATGGATGGCGCCAATCCTGCCGTGCCACACTGCTGAACTGGACGTCTGACAAAGCTTTTGGCTGATACATACGGCATCGAGTACCCATTTTATTCCCACGTGCTGGTTAGCGCGAAAAGGCCAGAGGCCTACTCAGATTACATATCCTAACCCTTAGTGCCTTTGGAGCGCGCGGAAACGAGCAGAGACTCACGATCCTGTGACCCCGTCGCCCCGTCTCGTGGACTTACGGCAAGGGCTAAGAATGCCAGCCGTGCCACGTATTTATCTCGCGGGTACCCTCATGGTCAACCCGTCTCCACATCACTCGCGGGTACCCCTCGGGGTCGACCCGTCTTTAACCAGTAACATCAGTAATAAAGTGCAAGTAACCGTGTGTCCATAACATCAAGCAGGAACCCGAGGAATCACCCTCGTTGGATTCCCACTAGATGTAACCGACAAGGTGAACCCGGAGGAATCACCCTCGATGGTATTCACACTTGCGGGGTTACCGACAAGGCTTCATCGGAGGTGGGGAAGAGGAATCACCCTCGTTAACCCACAACCGACTAGCTGTACTACAGAGGCTTCATCGGGAGTGACATGAGAGGTATCACCCTCGGCACTCGATGTTGGCTCTGCAGAGTCGAGCAACTTAGGGGTGTGTTCGGTGATGTGCAGGTCTCAGCCCGACGATCACATCGATCGGGACACAGGTACTATAGCGGGGCAACTAAAGCAAGGAAGAGGGGCCACAGATGATTCACTACCATCCAACCTATTCTAAGCATTTTGGATAACAGGCGGGTATCAATAACAGCTACAAGGACAGGCTATGCATCAGAATAGGATAAAACAATAGCAGTAGCAAATTCTAATGCAAGCAGGAGGGAGAAGGAATAGGGGATATAGGCATGCATCAAGGGGGGATTGCTTGCCTGGAAGCTCTGCGGCAAAGGAGGGGTCGTCAGTGGTGTCGTCGGTCTCCTGAGCTGCGTCGGTCTCGGGGGCTATCGGAGAAGAAGAGGGGGGAAGAAACAATAAATAAAGGCAAACATATGCAACACAGAGCATGGCATGCTAAAATGCTGTGCAGGGTTGCCTAACTGTATCTCTAAACCATTTTAGTTATTTTAGGATTTAAGTTAGAAATATTAGCAGGTATGCATGCACGATTCATCTACCGGAAATAGGCAAAAAGTTGCGGGTTCACCTACGTAGAGGGTCCCGACATGAAAACAGATGGCACGATCGGATTCGTGGGATTTTTCTGAGCAACTTTCATGTAGAAAGTTTTTCGATCCGAGCTATGGTTAATTTTCTACGATTTTTCAAAGTTTTAAACAGTTTTCTGAAATTATTTAAATTAACAGAAATGGAATATGATGTCAGGATGAGGTCATGCTTGCGTCAGCAGTCGGCTGACCAGCTGACTGGTCAAACAGACAGGTGGGGCCCACCTGTCAGCCTCAGAGAGTTAAAACAGATTTAAATTTAATCTAAGAGACTAATTATCCAGTGGGCCCGGCCTGTCAGTGGCTTAACTATCTAACTGATTTAACTAATTAGTCGTTAGTAGTTAATTAACCTCGCGGGCCCACACGTCAGAGTCAGAGGGGTACAGTACCCGCGCGTTGACCGTGGTCAATGCGGTCAAACAGCGTCGGGGGCCCACTTGTCGGCGTTTCAGGGTGGGTCCCAGCCGGTGCCACGTAGGCAGCCGGCGCCGGAGCTACTCCGGCGAGCTCCTCGTGGTGGCCGAACGCCGGCGATGGCCGGAAAATCGCCATAGAGGGCCGTTTCGCGTGATTTAAACTGCGCTCGAACGAGCACTTAGCCGCGCATCCAGTGGCGGCGTCGGAACGAGCAGGGGAGGCCGGTAGAGGCACCGGCGGCGAGCCATGGCGGCGGCGTGGTTCGGGACTGCGCGAAATTGCCGGTCTAGCGTGTGCAAGCAACTAGAGAGGCCAGGGAAGAGGGTGGATGCTCACCGAGCGGCGCAAGGGGGCCCGTGGCGGTTTAGTAGCTGCAGACGGGTCGCCGGAGATGAAGGGGAACGCCGGCGAGCAGAGATGCGGGACGAGGTCGGGCGGCGTCAGGAGGGCTCTCCGGCTCCGCCTGACGGCACCAGGAGAAGAGGGAGGAGTTGGCGGACCTCGCAGGCACGGTCAGCGGGCACGGGGCCGCCGGTGGCCATGGAATCGACGGAGGTGCGGCGGCGATGCGCGGGCAGAGAGGGGAAGAAGGGAGCGAGCGCGCTGGGGAAGAAAGAGAGAGGAGAGAATGGGGGCGAGGCGACTAGGGGGAAGGGCTCGGGCGCCCTTATGCCCTCGGGCTACCTGCCCCGTCGGCGTGGCTGGCGGTGGACGGCGCCGTGCGCGCCGGATGCGGCGACGGCGACACACAGCGGGAGCAGGTGGACGAACAGGTAGACTGGGCCGCGCCAGGTAAGGCCTCGCCCGTTCTTTTCCTTTTCTGTTTCTTCTTTTATTTATTTACAGAGAGGAAATAGAATATTTGGAACCACCAAATGAGCTAAGAAAAATGTGGAACTTAGCCCATTAATTTCTTTGCATTATTAGGCAATGCCAGAATTATTTTGGGAGGCAGAGTAATTCATTTGCATTTTTCATAAATGAATTTGCAATTTAAATTGCTGGTATGGCACTGTTAAAAATGCTACTGCTCATCTTAGCAACTTGGTGATGTTGTTTTCCTGAACAACAATTTGTTTTGGAATATTTACTAAATGATGAACATTTTTCCAACAATTTTTTGAGCAACTTCAAAATTTCACTTGCATTTGAATTTGAATTCAGTGGCAGAATTGAAATGAGATATTTATCCAACATGATTATCATTGCAAATCTCGGATGACTTGGCATGTTTAATAGAGGATCACTGTGCTTTATTACATAGGGGTGTTACAGCTAAGAAGCACTATCGTCTGTTGAAGACCGAAGTGCTTGCCAAGGTCGGCCCCAAGGGTACTGATGGGAAGGAAATTAAGGCCAACAAGAATTATGTGAACATCATGCCTGCTGCTCGGCTAACCAAACATGATTTTCTCCTCGATACCCTTATAGATGGCCTTGAATAAATTTTGTAAACAGTTAATGCTGAATGATGACTTTATGTATCTATGTACTTTTGTCATTTTGAACGCTCATATCCGCAGATTTTATACTTCTTTAACCAGCCATCGGCTTCTACTTCCTCGGCCAGAGGACGAGGAGTGTACCCAACGTCAGCCCGAGTCCTCGGGCAATGCTTGTAGGGAACAAGGCAATCCGGCCATAAGGTCAAAACGAAATCCTTGCAGAGAGTTATGTTATATTGCTATTTAACACAAGTCACATCTTCGGCGAAAAATAGTTCCTCCAGCAGTTCCTTTTCCTAGGATGTCATGTTAATCACGACGAATTAGCCGATATCCCAATATACTTGCTCGAAGGCCTCGACTCGGGAATATCCTCTGTGTAATAGGTAAACTCTATACCCTACGTCTAGCGCCCTTTAAAAAGGCCTTGATTTTTCACTTCCTGTGTTGCCGACCAACTATATTCTTGTGACCGCTGGCTTTCGGCTTCACCGATCTGAGCTACTTGCCAGGTTGACCCGAAAGTAACAATCGCATAGGTGCTCTCTTTACCCCTTAGCTGAATTCGTCGGAAACGTAAGCGGTAAACACATGAGTGAGGCAACCCAGCTTGGCAAAAAATCTCAAGTCAAATTGATGCATATTGTGGCTTTTATAACAATTTGTGGGAAGACAACGCTCGTATATCAAATACAAATACTATGGATATGTTGGGCTCTCCAGGAGTCCCGAGGTAGTCGCGCCGAGGTGCCTCAAAGAGCCCCTGGTATAGTTTATTGGACTCTTTGTTAAGTCCAAAGTGTTTTATACGAAGAAATCGAGGTAAGTATTGTGCAGTTTTTTTCAAAGACGGCCGAACTGGTTTTCTATTAGTGACCTTGGACAAGCCGAGCACCTTTATGAAAGCAAGCTTTGTGACTTATCGAAAAGTCCTTGGTTTTACATAGGCAACCTTTATTGTTAATATTTCTGATCGGTCGGTCGAATTTGCGCATGTTTGTGACAGTCAGTTTTCGGCTGTACTTTGCAGCTTTATGCTATATGTTATTTTGACTCGACCATGACTATTTAAGATGTGTAGTTGGCCAGTCGTCGGCTTCCACCCCTTAGTAGAAACTACTTAGGGTGTTCCCTTTCTGATTGTAACCCTTAGCCGACGTCTCGGTGCCCGGAGGTGGATATATCAGTGGGAAAACTAGGCAATCAGACTTTTAGGGCTAAAATATACACTTAGTCGTAGGAGCATTAGGTGGGTGGCAACTTAATAGCCCCCGGTATATGTCGAGTCTTCGGATCATCCGAGGTCGAACCACCTAAAATTCGTCTTTTTCGAAAAATAAAAGCCCTTCGTTTTATACGGTAGGCACTATCGGCTATATATAGTTTAACACTGCCTACGGTTTGCCAACCGATTTACATGTATTGTGACAGTCAACTTTCGGTTTTATCCATCTGAGGTACTTGACCGGTTAAGTCAGAGGTAACAATCACAGTGGTTCTCCCGTTACACCCTTAGCCGAACAAAGCAGAAACGTAAGGGGTAAGCACAGGAGCCGGGCAACCCAACTATTGACCAAAGACACAAGTCGAGAACAATGCATATAAGTGCGAAATACTGAGGGCGTTTTGCCGAGGACTCCATGGAGTATCTTGGCTTTTAGTGGGTTTGGCTCTTGTCGCAGCCCCCCGTTAGTATTACCGATGCTTTAAAGGCGTCTCCCGTTGTATTGCGAGAGTTATTCTCGAAAAACCAAAAAACTTACGTAAAAACTTTATGTCTAAATTAAATCAAGTTTTTTTGTGCCAATCCAAAATTGGTCTTAAAACTAATTGCGTGCTTCCGTCGTGCTTCAACATGACACATCCGATCTCTAGACTTCAATTGGGTCAGCCTTCGGCTTCAACCTCATTTTTCCGAGGGCGGAGTGCTTCTCAGGCCAGTTTAGCGAACTAAACTTGAGCGGTTTTAGAGAGAAACCAAGCTATTCGGCTATTTGACCGTACACTCGAGTCGAAAAAGGAGTAGCAGAAAAAGACTTTGTAATGCCTAAGAAAGAAAAGTACTTAAAACTACACATATAAGTTTATGAGCCCCTAGTTAACTTGGGTAGAGGAGGCGTTTTTAACAAACTAAGTTTTTAACAAACAACTTTTTGCTTTTCACAAATATAATGCTTGGTTGAACTGAACAAAAATTAAAAAAGTTTAAAAAATTGAGCAGGAAAGCGACTTAGCTGGTTAATGTGCTCCAGGCGTTGATTATGCTGCCCGAGCTTGCGGCGGGACGAGGTCCCAGCCCCCAAGCCGGTCCCGACGTAGCCGGGCGAAGAGCTCGGCTTGATGAAGTGATGGCACAATACTGTCGATGTAATTTAGGCTAAGTCCTCGGCCGAGCCGAGGTGATGAAAGCACAAGTGCTCCCTGGGTGATTTTGGTAATTAATGTCAACATATCTCTTGTTGGACTAATGGTTTTATCCAAGTACATTTCAGATAAGTTCAACAGTAGCGTGGCAAGGACAAGAGGACGTGGAACCCCTTCAAAATACTAAGGACAAATATTGGCAAAACCACAAGACTCTTCATCTTTATTTTAGTGATCCAAGATCACATTGAGTCTATAGGAAAGCCAATACTATTAAAAGGGGATGAGGTGTTGCTTAATGGCTTGCTTGCTCAAATGCTTAGTGATATTGCTCCAAAACCCTCAACCACTTTCTCCATCCAAATATGTCAAAACCCTAAACTCCAACTCGGCCCCACCGATTCTTTCTATCTGGAGCCACCGAGTTCATATGACATAGCCACTGCCAGAAACCCTAGCAATTCGGTCTCACCGATACGGATCTCGATCTCACCGAGATGGCCTTGCAAACTCTCTGTTGCCTGTTGTAATCATTTCGGTCTCACCGAGATTGCAATCGGTCCCACCGAGTTTGACTGACCAACTCTCTGTTGCTCTGTTGTTTCACTTCGGTCTCACCGAGTTGAACCAATCGGCGCCACCGAGATGAGGTTTTTCCCTAAGCCCTTGCACATTGGTCCCTCCGAGTTGTTCCAGTCGGTCCCACCGAGATTCCTAACGTTCACATTTTGAACTAATCGGTCACACCGAGTTCAGCTATTCAGTCTCACTGAGTTGGGTCAAATGTGTGTAACGGTTGGATTTTGTGTGGAGCCCCTTCTCCATTTGTGAGAGAGCCATCAGAACGTTCCTACACTTCCACTACTCATTTTCTGAGAGAGAACCACCTACTCATGTGTTGAGATCAAGACATTCCATTCCTACCATAAGAATCTTGATTTCTAGCCCTCCCCCAAGTTGCTTTCCACTCAAATCATCTTTCCACCATATCCAAATCTGTGAGAGAGAGTTGAGTGTTGGGGAGACTATCATTTGAAGCACAAGAGCAAGGAGTTCATCATCAACACACCATCTATTACCTTTTGGAGAGTGGTGTCTCCTAGATTGGTTAGGTGTCACTTGGAAGCCTTCGACATGTTGTGGAGTTGAACCAAGAAGTTTGTAAGGGCAAGGAGATCGCCTACTTCGTGAAGATCTACCCGAGTGAGGCAAGTCCTTCGTGGGCGATGGCCATGGTGGGATAGACAAGGTTGCTTCTTCGTGGACCCTTCGTGGGTGGAGCCCTCCGTGGACTCGTGCAACCGTTACCCTTCGTGGGTTGAAGTCTCCATCAATGTGGACGTACGATAGCACCACCTATCGGAACCACGCCAAAAATCTCCGCGTCTCCATTGTGTTTGCAAACTCCAAATCCCATCCCTTTACTTTCTTGCAACTTGCATGCCTTACTTTTTCCGCTGCATATATACTCTTGTCATGCTTGCTTGAAATGTATTGTGAATGCTTTAACTTGTGATAAAACTCTACCTTAACTTGAAGGAAATTTAAAAACTGTCAACTTTGCTTGTTAAGGGTCTAATCACCCCCCCTCTAGACCCCTCTTCTCGATCCTTTCATGTGACGCAGCAGGTCGGTAGGGTGACACTGGAGTCCTGAAGCAGTTTGATGAAGCCCCCGGTCTAGCCGAGGTGACGGAGTAAGTCGGCGCATTCAGCGTCGGCTTAATGAAGTGACGGCGTGGAGATGCTGATGATGACCCACAAGTATAGGGGGTCAATCGTAGTCCTTTCGATAAGTAAGAGTGTCAAACCCAATGAGGAGCAGAAGGAAATGGCGAGCGGTTTTCAGTAAGGTAATTTCTGCAAGCACTGAAATAAGCGGTAATGGGTAGTTTGATAGCAAGATAATTGGTAACGAGTAACAAGTAACAAATGTAAATAAGGTGCAGCAAGATAGCCCAATCCTTTTTTAGTGCAAAGGACAGGCCGGAACTAGTACTTATAATGAGGCAAACGTTCTTGAGGACACACGGGAATTTCATCTAGTCACTTTCACCATGTTTGTTTGATTCACGTTCGTTACTTTGATGATTTGATATGTGGGTGGACCGGTGCTTGGGTGCTGTTCTTACTTGAACAAGCCTCCCACTTATGATTACCCCCTCTCGCAAGCATCCGCAACTATGAAAGAAGAATTAAGACAAAGTCTAACCATAGCAATAAACGTGTGGATCCAAATCAGCCCCTTACAGAATAGCGCATAAACTGGGGTTTAAGCTTCTGTCACTCTAGCAACCCATCATCTAATTACTACTCCACAATGCATTCCCTTAGGCCCATAAATGGTGACGCAGTCGAAGTTGATTCGCTACACACATAAAATAGTGCAAGCCAATAATAATAATACCTAAGAATTATTTGCATAATTAATGTCGCAAAGGGAATAATAAAAGAAATATGGCCTGTGCACCCGAAGATCCAATGAGGTACCGTTCTCTGGGCAGGTTGATTTGGCGATGCCGAAGCCCCCGAGTCGATCGATGTGACGGGCAGTGTCGTGGTGTTCTCACGGCAGATGCCATAAGATGGCTAAAAGTGGGGGATGCGTTAGGACGCCGGTGGGTTCCGGAGGCGAGGTCGGCACGCGCAAGTGTGAGACACGAGACGAACCCAGGTTCGGGGCCCTCCGTGGGAGGTAACACCCCTAATCCTGCCGAAATATGGTATGGTAGGCACAAGAACTACAATGGTGCTCCTGGAGCTGTTTGGGTGGAGGAGGAAGAAGGAGCTAGGTCTCCCTTCCTGCCTCGCGTGAGTGTGTGTGTTGTGGATCGAATGAACTAAACTCGCCCTGCTTGGAGGTCTCCTGGGGGTCTTATAGGCCGGCACCCCATGGTTACAATGGTAAAGTTACATAGGAGCGGGTCCCCTACGTCAGTGTCCGGAGCCAGCCATGGGACCCACCGGGTACCCAGGGCAGCCGGGCACGGGTCCTGCCGGCCGCGCGGCACTGTGGCGCGTCGCGCCCTACATCATGGGTCGGTCGGCGTCGTGGGTCTACAGTGCCGAGCCGCGCTGACGCCGGCCGCCCCGGTCAGTGGACTTGGCGGCACTGCAGCCACGCTCTCCCGTCGTGGGAGGGCTGTCTTGTCGTTGGCTCGGATGGGACGACCGCTGACCCGCTGCCTGCCGGCTAGCGACCAACCGGCCCGTCCGGGTGCCGACTCCCATCCGGCTAGCACCGGGGAGCCGTCAGGCGAGCAGCCAGCCTGAGCAGCCGGCCACCTGAGGTCTTGGTGAATGATTCGGGCTCCGGTGCCTACCCGGGGGTCATCCCCCCGACAGTAGCCCCCGAAGCTATGAAGGGCCGCCAGCTCCAGGCGGGTGGGCCTTTGCAGCTTACCCCCGGGGAAGTTGGTTGATGATGGTCGAAAGGGCCCGGTCGGTTTGCATCGCCCAGCCGGATGCCGGCCTGGGGTCATACGAGAATTGGGAAGACCAAACGGGCAGGCCGGCTCCGCATGGCGATTCGCGACTGCCGCGATCCGAGCGGCCGCCACGTGTAGCCCAGCGGCAGAGCGAGACTCTGCGAGGTCACGCGCGATAGGACGTAGCAGTGGGCTGGGCCCCGCCAGGCCGCGCCCTCGGCCCATGCGTAAGATTTAATGTGGCGGGGGCTGACGGTTGCAATTCCCACCGCAGTTAAGGGGGGCGTGTTGTGCGCCCGCATATCTCGAGGAAGTGGGGGTCGTGGGCGCAAACGATCCCACTTCCCCCACGTCCTCCGCGGGTTCAAATGGAGGGGAGGGGGAGCGGCCGAGGCAATCTCACACTCCCCCGTCCCTTTGCCTCTTCTTCTTCTTCCTCTCCCGCGCGCGCGTACTCCATTATGCCGTCCCTAGCCAACGTCGCCACCGTGCCGTGCCGCCGTCCCATGGGGTGCGGTCCATCTATGCCCCTCCACGCCTGAGCGCACGCCGAGCCTTGCGATGGCGCCGCCCAAGGGCTCGTGGGAGGGCTCAGATGTGACCGAGGACAACATCGCCTACCTCCGCGATACGAGAAGACTGCCGCCGGCGACGGAGGTGGAGGCGCCCGTGCTCGGCGGCAAAACCGATCGGAGGAGGACCCAGAGCGGACTGGGCGGGAGCGAGCCGGCCAGGACCCCTGAGGAGGAGCTCGTGGCCCGGTAGACCGGCGTGGATCCCGACGAGAAGGAGCGCGCCGCGTGGCGGGCATGGGTGGAGGTCATGAAGGAGGTCAAAGAGGCCTCAGCGAGGGCGTGGGAGAGCGTCGCCGGGGCACGAGGGAGTGCCGCCGAGGGGCCCGCGTGGCCGGCCTGGGAGGTGGAGTCACCGCCGCCGTCACCCGTTCCGGAGCATCACTCGAAACTGGTGCACGACCCGGCCCGCCGGGCGGAAGACGAAGTAGCCGGCCAGGGCGAGGAGGAGGAGCGCGAGACGGCCGATGATGGGGCGATGGACATCGAACCACCACCAGTGGCCGACCCGACCGGCGAGGCCGAGCACGGGGGAGGTGAGGACCACGTGCTGGAGCGCACGCCACCCAGTGGAGGGGCGCCGCCGCTGAACGCCGAGGCGACGCCCGGAGGCTCCGGCGCCATGGTGATCGTGCAGCCGCAGCTCGCGAGGCGCAACATCGAGCCGGCGCCGACGAGGAGCTGGACCAGTGCCGGGTCCACCACGTGGATGCAGCAGAGCTGGGGGCACACTGGTGAGGCCACCAGCGGGTCGGTCTTCAGCGAGGTGGACCTGGCGGTGAACTCCCTGTGGCTGCAGTTTGCCGACAACCGCCGCCGGATTCAGGCAGAGCAGGCGCACTTGCAGGAGCTGGAGAAGGCCATCGCGGTAAGTCATCTTGCCCTTTGTGCTTTCTGATGCTGCTTTTTTCTCTTTTGATCGTCTCAATCGATTATCAGTGGGGGCGCGCCAGCGCACCCACTGGGTGTAGCCCCCGAGATCCGGGCCGGTTGCACAACAGCCGGGTCGGATCTTATCGCTCGTTTTCTCTTTTTGCTGAACTTCTTTCTTTGCAGAAAGTCTATGACTTGAGGGCGGAGGCCTACAACGGCCTGCTTGGTCGGTTTCGTGAGGCCAAGGTGCGACTCACCACACAGGAGGAGGAGCTACGGTGGCTTCAAGGTATGACGCGTGTCTTTTCCAGTGGGGGCGCGCCAGCGCACCCACTGGGTGTAGCCCCCGATATCCGGGCCAGCTGCGTAGCAACCAGGTCGGATCTTATGGCTCGTTTTTCTTCTGGGCTCTTCTTAGGGGTGGAAACTGGCGGTGGATAATCCGAAATATCCGATATTCGTATTCGAGAAAATGCCTATTCGTATCCGAAACATCCGCATCCGAACTAAAATGGAAATGGAAAGTATCCGTATCCGAATTTATTTAAAAAATAAATAAATAAATATGGTATGAGATTTTGACACAAATATGGATATGGAAGTGGATATATCCGTATCCGAATAAGATTATGGGAGCTAATTTTCAAAATTCTAGCCCCAATATGCCAACTATCCAACATAAAGCCAAATAAGTGGTCAAATTTTACTCTTTGTATAATTAAACTTGGAAATTATTATGCATTACAGTAGTATTTATTCATAAACCTTTTTATGATTTACTTATTGTATGTCCCAAGTTGATTATTTCATGTCACATAGTTATCGACTAATTTTCTTAAGCAATATGTCCCTATTATTCGTATCCGTTCCGAATTGAGTAAACATCCGATATGTATCCGTATTCGAGTAACATCGGATCCGCATTCGTATCCGATAACATCCGTATTCGCATTCGTATTCGTTTTCAAAATATGGAAATGGAAGTGGTAAGGGCACTATCCGATCCGCATCCGATCCGTTTCCACCCCTAGCTCTTCTGATCCAAGGTTCTTGCCACGCAGGAGCCCCAGCCGAGGTCGCCGATCTCCAACGCCGGCTGGAGGTGGCCGGCTGGTCCCGCGACGCGGCCGCAGCGGAGCGTGACCGGCTGTAGGCAGATATGAGTCGGCTGGACGGGGAGCGGAAGGAGGTGGGGGCCGCCCACCAAGCCGAGCTGGATCGGCTGGCGGAGGAGCGCCGTCAGGTGGCGGCTCAAAAGGACGAGCAACTAACGAAGGCCGTCGAGGAGATCCGCTAGCTCAAGGAGGGGCGCGACCGCCAGGCCAGTGCCTGGGCAGCGAAGGAGCAGGGGATGATGTCGATGGTGCGGCAGATTGACGACTTCTTCGTCGGTGAGTTGCTTGCTTATTTTCTTGTCTTTCCGAACTCGGCCGGCGGCGAGGTTGGTTGGGGAATTTGATTTCTTCGTCTGATCCTTCCCCCTCTTGTTGCCAGAGGTGTTCCCTGAGGCGCAGGTGCCGACCGACGATGCATGAATGAGCAGAGGAAGGCGGGCGCCCAGATCGGGGAGCATGATGCTTGGACGGTGGCGGAGATCACTGCTGCCACCGAGGCCCGGCTGCGGGCGGTGGACAGTGTCATGGGCCGGCTTCGCAATGCCGGCTTGGTGATGGCGGGCGCCCTCTGGCCGGGTGCGGTGCGGCCCGAGACCTATAGCCGGCTGGCGAGGTGGCTCGAGGCCGGCGTGGCGCGTCTCCATGCGTGGAGGGCCTCCGCGGCCCCAGCTGGGGCAGAGATGGCGCTCAGCTTCGCGCTGTCCTGGTACCCGGGCATCAACCTGGACCGGCTGGCCGCTCGGCGGGAAGGGGCGGAGGAGGTGTTGGTGCAGCGAGCGGTGCAGCTCGCCGTTCGGGCTAGTGCCATTGCGTCGTTCACCCCTGATATGTCTCCAACGTATCTATTATTTTTGCTTGTTCCATGCTATGATATTATTATTCTTGGATGTTTTTATTATCATTTTATACATTTTATATCATTTTTGGGGACTAACCTATTAACTTAGTGCCACGTACCAGTTCCTGTTTTTGTTTTACAGAAAATCAATACCAGAGAAGATCAAATCGTCCCGAAACTTTTTGGAGATTTTTTTTGAGGATAAGGATCACCAGGAATTTGGAGGCCAAGGAAGATAAGACTGGAGGGCCCCACATGGCACCAGGGCACGCCCTAGGGGGGGGGCGCCCCAGTGCCATGTGGGCCCCTCCTTGCGCCAATTGACCTACCTCCACCACTATAAATTCAGAAGAATTCCAAAACCCTCAGGGGAGTCCATGAAATACTTTTTCCGCTGCCGCAAGCCTCTGTTCTCGCGAGATCCCATTTGGAGGCCTTCTCCGGTACTCCGCCGGAGGGGGAACTCATCACGGAGGGGCTCTACATCAACCTTGCCGCCTCTCCGATGATGCGTGAGTAGTTCACCATAGACCTACGGGTCCGTAGGTAGTAGCTAGATGGCTCTCTCTCTCTTTGTGATTCTCAATACAATGGTCTCCATGATCTTCATGGAGATCCATCCGATGTAATGACTTTGTGCGGTGTGTTTGTTGGGATCCGATGAATTGTGAGTTTATGATCAGATCTATCCTTGTTTTATTTGAGTTCTTTGCTGATCTCTTTTATGCATGATTTAGTATAGACTTGTATTTTTTCTCCGAAGTTTTGGTTTGGTTTGGCCAACTAGATTAGATCTTCTTGCAATGGGAAGAGGTGCTCGGTAATGGGTTCGATCTTGCGGTGCTCAGTCCTAGTGACAGAAGGGGAATTGACACGCAAGTATTGTTGCCATTAAGGATAACAAGTTGGGATGAATTCTTATTTGCGTTTATCTTGACTACATCATGTCATCGTTCTTAATGCATTACTTCATTCTCTTGAACTTAATACACTAGATGCATGCTGGATAGCGGTCGATGTGTGAAGTAATAGTAGTAGATGCAGGCAGGAGTCGGTCTACTTGATTTGGATGTGATGCCTATATCATGATCATTGCCTTGGATAGCGTCATAATTATTTGCTTTTCTATCAATTGCCCAATAGTAATTTGTTTACCCACCGTTTGCTATTTTCTTGAGAGATGCCTCTAGTGAACTCTACGGCCCCCGGGTCTACTTTTATCATAAGATCTATCTTGTTTACTTATACAAAAATACCAAAAATACTTGCTGCACTTTTTTATCTTTTATTTATCTATCAATCTATCATATACCATTTAATCTCGTTACTTGACCGCCGAGAGATTGACAACCTCTCGTTTGCGTTGTGTGCGAGGGTTTGCGTTTTGTGTGTAGGTGCTGTTTACGTGGTGTTGCTTAGTTCTCCTACTGGATTGATAACCTTGGTTTCTTAACTGAGGGAAATACTTACTCTACTGTGCTGCATCATCCTCTCCTCTTCGGGGATAAAAATCCAACGCAGTCTACAAGTAGCAACCCCCCATGAAGACTTTGTCGTGGAGAGGGCGGCAGATAGCGCGGCGCTTCACGCGGACGACTTCGGCCTGCTCCTTGACGACCCGGAGGGCAACGTGGGCGAGACGGCGGTTGAGGAGACCGGCTCCAGCACCGCGACGTACGTCGATGGCACCGCTGAGGGGGACACCGGCACCACGGAGGAGCCGGCCCGGACGGATGCGCCTGCTGCATAGGGCTCTGATTTCTCCTGCTCTTTGTGTATGTATATCCTAAACTTCCGTTAAGTTGCAAGTCCACCCACTGGGTTGTAGTAGTCCATGTAATGAACTCTTGGCTATGGGCTTTGCTTTGTATATAAATGCATGTGTTTGCTTTCTCTGTGTATGTCTATTGCCGTCTGGCGTCTCGCATTTGCTTTTCTTGTCCTTAGACCTTTTTCTTGTTTGGCTTCCCCTTTTGGCTTCCTCCCCGCCAGCTAGACAGCCGGGTGCCGGTCTGTGGCTGGGACGGGGAGTCGGCCTTGAAGGAATACGTACAATACTTAGCCTTAGGACGTTGAGCACAAGCGAGACACCCACTGGGCCGGCCGGCTGCAGGCGGCGTAGCCGGCTGGAGCTCGGCCGGTCGTGCGGCGAATGGTGAAGGGCGGAAAGGGAGGGCCGGGTTGCCCTTGCCGGGTGTTCTTCCTTGGCCATTTCTTCGTGTGCGGGTGCTTCCGTACTTTGGCTCTTGCCAGCCAAACTGCCGTGTGCCAGACTGTGGCTTAAGGCAGAGAGAGGGCTTTGACCACACGCATGCTACAGAGCCGACAGCCAAAAAAGATGAGGCGTGGGCTAGCTGGCGAGCCCCCGAGCCAGCCGGGCTGACTCGGCGGAAGGGGGAAAATGCAATAGAAATGCAGTGAAGAGAGTTCGATAGAACTGAAAAGGTAGCCACCGAGTGTCGTTCAGGGGGACCTGCTGCTTTCATTAACTCCAAAAGGTAGCGATACATACATACATGCGTTCAACTGTAAAATGGCCGGAGGTGTTCTGCCGGCCATGGGCGCTCGGTTTCTTCTCCGGAGGCATCTCTCTTGCGTTTGTCTACTTTTTGGGCGTCGATGAGGTAGTATGCATTTTTCTGCGTGGCCTTGCTGACGATGAAGGGGCCCTTCCATGGGGAGGACAGCTTGCGTTGGCCGGTTGTCCTCTGGATCAATCGGAGTACGAGGTCGCCCTCGTGGAATGCGAGGGGCGTGATATTCTTGCTATGGTAGTGGCGCAGGTTCTGCTGGTATATGGCTGACCGACTGAGGGCCAGCAGGCGCGTCTCTTCGAGCAGGTCGACGCCGTCTTCACGCGCTTCTCTTGCTTTGGCCTCCATGTACATGGTGACCTGTGGCAAATCAAACTCGATGTCGGTGAGGATGATTGCCTCGGCCCCGTAGACGAGGAAGAAAGGGGTGAAGCCGGTGGATCGGTTGGGAGTGGTCCGGAGACTCCAAAGAACTGCCCGCAGCTCGTCGATCTAGCTGCCGGGTGATTGTACAAGCGGCTCGACGAGGCGTGGTTTGATGTCGGCTAGGATCAGGCCGTTTGCTCGTTCCACCTGGCCGTTCGATTGGGGGTGCGCGACGGTGGCCAGGTCGAGCCGGATGCCAGAGACGGAGCAAAAATGGGCCAACACGCCCTTAGCGAAGTTGGTGCCGTTGTCGGTGATGATGCTGTGGGGAACGCCGTAGCGGACCGTGATATCTTTGACGAACCGGACCGTTGTAGGCATGTCGAGTTTGTAGACCAGCCTTGCCTCGATCCACTTGGTGAAATTGTCGACGACCACCAGGAGGTGCGTCATGCCGCCTCGAGCGGTTTTGAACGGGCCCACCATGTTGAGGCCCTAGACGGCGAACGGCCACGTGATTGGGATATTCTGGAGGGCCGAGACCAGCTGATGAGTGCGCTTGCTGAAGTGCTGGCAGCCCTTGCATCGGAGGACCAGGTCTTCGGCGTCTTTCAGGGCCGTGGGCCAGTAAAAGCCACCGCGAAAGGCCTTGGCCACGAGCGATCTCGAGGTGGCGTGGTGGCCGCACTCGCCCTGGTGGATGTCGCGAAGGATTTCGAGCCCCTTGGCTGGCTCGACGCAGCGTTGGAACACGCCGGTGGCGCTGCGCTTGACGAGCTCATGGTTGATGATGTTGTAGGCGGAGGCCCGGCGTTGCACCTGTCGGGCTTCGTCTTCATTGTCGGGCAGCTCACCGCTTTCCAGGAAGGTGAGGATCGGTTGTGCCCAGGACGGCGCCGACACCACCGTGAGGACGGCAGCCTGCTTGGGAGGAAGCGGCGCAGCCCCCAGGCCGGGTTCGGAAGCGTCCGGGGCCTGTTCAGGACCGGCAGTCCCCGGGCCAGAGCCGGCGATGCGTGGGGCCGGGTCGGAGCCGGCAGCCCCCGAGCCGGAGCCGGTAGCCCCCGAGCCGGCGGTGGGGGCCGCCGGGTCGGCTGGGACGAAGATGGACTCGGAATCGGTAGACGGCTTGATGGAGGGCTTGTGCAAGTGCTCGAGGGAGACGCCGACTAGGATGGCCTGCCGGGTGGAACCCAGCTTAGCCAGCGTGACGGTGTCCTGGACTAGGGGGTGCTAACCTAGACGGCCCATGCTCCTCGGATTGGGCCTGTGGGCCCTCATTTGTGATTAATAGAAGACTCTAGAAGCCATACGTAGGAGGAGAGATCAAGATCATGTCTACCAAAGACTTGTCGTGTACTCCAAGACTACTCCTGCCGCCTTATGCCTAGATGCCGACCTTGTAACCCTAGATACCCTACTCGGCATGTATATAAGCCGTAGGGTTTAGCTCGTAGAGGGGACATCAACACAATACCATTCACCTAAACCTGGAGTTAGACCACAACTTACGATCTCGAGGTAGATCAACTCTGTATTCGATACTACTCCATCAATATAAACAAGAACATGACGTAGGATTTTAACTCCATCAAGAGGGCCCGAACCTGGGTAAACATCGTCTCCCTGTTTCCTGTTACCATCCTTCCGAGATCCATAGCTCAGGACCCCCTACCCCGAGGTCTGCCGGTTTTCACACCAACACTGGTGCTTTCATTGAGAGTTCCGCTGTGAGATCGACAAAGGAATCGATGGCTCACCGGCAGGTCAACTGCATCTACGACATCGGGAATGTTTACGTCCCCAGCCAACTCTTCGTGTTTGGTAGCATGATGTTTTGCGCCGATTTGACTAGCTATCTGGCCTCGGTCGAAAACTATGCCCCGGGTCAGATCATGACCTTCGGAGGCCTAGAGTACACCACAGATTCCCGCGGCGAACTCATCATGTCAGGCAGGACGCCCGGACTCATGGGAGATCTGCCGGGAACTGGAGGCTCAACTCCGGAGCCGGCTGTCGGGCCCGTGGGACTAGGGGTACCCAGGCCCGTCTGCCTGCGGCCCTTCGCGTGGCGTCATCAGAAGGCCCGGTGTGGCCCAGCTTCAAGACTTCATGAGCAAGACCCTCGCGAGGGCCCCGCCCCGCTAGGCGAGCATCCGCAAGGGTCGTCAAGAGCTCCCGAGGGCCTCACGCGGGGCGGTCTCCCGAGGCCCCTCGCTGGGCGGATATCTCTAGGCTCGCCACCCGGCCTCGCGATGCACGTGGGTGACGCGAGCCATGATGAGCTGAGCCAGAAGGGCGCCAGCGGGCGCGGGTAAGGACGCTTTCTTCTTTCGTGCTAAGGGAACAAGGACAACGCGCGGGTTCCCAAAGCAATCCCCAAAGGTTGCCATTCCGGTGCAAGAAGACCAGGACAGCGGGCTCGCCAGGACGGAGGTCATCGTCGATCCCACCTGCGCGTCATGGACTGAAGCTTTTGCTGGCGAAGACCACCTTTCGTCAGGATAAGTTGTACTCCTGCCCCCCTTCAAAATTGGCGGTTGTGGTATCCCTTCCCGCCTAGAGTTTTCGGGGGAAGAGGACCAAGGCCAGTATAAATATAGGCTAGCCCTCACCGTAGAGGAGATCGAACCCTGGGATCCCCGAGGTCGCGTCTTGAGCCCTCCTGAGGCAGTTCATCCTTGTACTCTCATACTCGTCCTCCCTCGCGAGGCAATCCAAACCAAGCAGGAGTAGGGTCTTACACCGCAAGGTGGCCCGAACCTGGGTAAATCGTCGTGTCCGTGTTCTTCTTCCTTTCCGCTCGAGTATGCCAGAGCGTCGCCGTGAGGCAGTGGGCAGGAGCTAGAGCCTAGTGGAGTTCTTCGAGCGCACCCCAGAGTTCGAACCTTCCTTGGGTCCCTGGAGCTCCGATTCCGACATTTGGCGCGCCAGGTAGGGGTGTGCCGGAGTTCTTCCACTTCGTAGTGTCCATGCTCCATCGTTTCCATGGCCAACGCCCGTCGCATTCACACCGCCCAGGCGGGCCCCGCAGGCCGCAGGGTTCGCCGCCGCTCCACCTCGGCCGCAGCCAGCGCCCTCTGCCCCGCCGTTTTGTTAAACGCCATGGGCTGCCCGGCCTTCACCCCCAACCAGCGTCGGGTAAATTGGCCGGCGAGGTTCAGGCCGGTGCTGCCCCCGTGCTACGACAGCGCTTCTGACCCTGAGGAGTTTCTCTGGCTCTACTCCCGGGGCATCTTGGCAGCGGGCGGCGACAGCAAGGCCATGGCGAACTGGTTTCCCCTGGCCCTTGTGGGCTCCCCGCGTTCTTGGCTCCTCGACCTCCCTGAGGCCTCGATCTCCTATTGGAGCGAGCTCCGGGATCGGTTCGCCGTGTGTTTCGCGCTCCCAGGGCCCCACGCGGTCGCGTGTATCCTCGGCGGGTCCCAGGCGCCTGCGTCCGGTCGCCACACCAAGCAGTTCTTCCGCGGGGCGGATGCCGCGCGGCCCCAGCCCGAGGCTTCGCGACCTTGCGCGTGGCCTGAGTGCGCCATCACTTTCGACTCCCGGGACGACCCCGAGTCCGCGGCCGCCGCCGGCATGCTCCCCATGTTAGGCATGCCTACCATCAGCAACGTCTCTATCACCAAGACCCTCATCGATGGCGGTGCCGGCCTCAACGTCCTCTCTGTCGAGACCTTCGAGACGCTGCAAGTGCCTTTCGACCAGCTCGCGTCCACCAGGTCCTTTTCGGGTGTAGCTGACGGCTCCACCACTCCCCTGGGGCAGGTGCGTCTCCCAGTCACCTTCGGCACTCGCGACAACTACCGCACCGAGCTCATCGAGTTCGACGTGGCCCACATTGGCCTCCCGTACAACGCCATCCTGGGGTACCCTGCCCTTGCCAAGTTCATGCCGGCAACCCACCACGGCTACAATGTCCTCAAGATGCCAGGGTGCAGCGGTGTCATCACAGTCGCCTGCGATGAAAAAGATGCGGCTCTCGAGCACGCCTACCGGGCTGCCGCGGCCGAGAATTCCGACGGCGAGGGTGACGTCGCGCCCCCTGAAGCTGCCCCCGCGAAGAAGAAGCAGTTCCTCCCCAAGGGCCGTCCCGAGGCAAAGAGGCCGCCGGCCTGCAATGCCTCGGGAGCCGCGCCTGTCGCCGGGGCATGCCTTCCTCCCGCATAGGAAGACGTGCCCGGCACCTCCCTCCGGTTAGGCTTGGGGGCTTCCACCTGGAGAGCGTCTGACCTAACCGGTGTGGCAAGGGAGGTGCTCGGGCACCACTTGGAGGCGTGCTTCGACGCGCACCCCCGCAAGCAAGGAACACGGTGCGAGGCGCCAGGAGCACAAGAGTTCATCGCCCAGGAGATCCGCGAGCTTCAGGAAGCGCGGGCCATGCGCGGCGAGCGTCGCCCCGCATGCCCCACCAGCTCAGCTGCAGCTCCCGACACGGGCGGCGCGCTGCGCGTGTGCGTCAACATCCCGGGCCTCAATGGGGCCCCTTCCCAAGACCTCTTCTAGGTGTCACGTGTCGGCCGGAGCGGAGGTGTCCCCTGCAACTACATCTGCATGCCCTTCGGCCTGCTGAACGTGGGCGCCACATACCAGCGGTTCGCGCAGCTCGCGTTGGCATCTCATGAGGCTCGGCGCGCGGATCTGGTGCCTCACGAGGCCCCAGCCCCTTGCGAGCCTCCAGGGCCTCAGGAGCCAGCCGGCCCCTGAGGGGCGAACCTTCATGGCACGCTTCGCCAGCTACCTAGACATTTCCGCAGCAACATTGCCAAGTGACTTTTTGGTTTGTTCAATTAAGGGCGCCCCGCGGGCTGCATCATCCTCAGGCTGGTCACGGTCCGCCCCTACAGCCATTGTTTTTGCTCATATATCGGATTTAGCTATGCCTTGATAAAATCTTCCCGATGACTTAAATTGTGTGATCGGTGCTTCGACACCATGGGAATCGCCACGCCCTCACGAACCTGCTCTTGACCGCTTCATGACCAAGGACTGACACGGCGTCTGTGCTCGGGTCCGTCCCTGCAGCGTCGATAAATCCAAGCGACTGAGCTCTGTCTTGCGGGCCAGCTCCCGTGCACATCACCTCCTGGGGTCCTTGGTGTCTCGTCCTCTCATGGGACTATCACGGCAGGCAAGTAAGGGCGCGGCCCGGTTTGCATAACCGCATTTGTGGTGCTTCGCCGCCGCGGGCGCCGCACGCCGAGTGGTTCCCCCTCAGATCGTTACTTGAGATAGCTTGCCACGGCGTCTGTGCTCAGGTCCATCCCTGCAGCGTTGCTAAACCCAAGTGACCGAGCTCTGTCTGATGGACCGGACCCGTACACGTCACCTTCTTGGGTCCTTGGTGCCTAACCTTCTCATGCGATGGCTGTCGGTGTCAAAACCCGCAGATCTCGGGTAGGGGGTCCCGAGCTGTGAGTCTAAGATCAATGGGTAACAGGAGACAAGGGACACAGTGTTTACCCAGGTTCGGGCCCTCTTAATGGAGGTAAAACCCTACGCCCTGCTTGATTATATTCGATGTAGACGATGATTACAAGAGTTGATCTACCTCAAGATCGTAGTAGCTAAACCCTAAGAAGTATGCCTATTGTTGTTCTAATGATATCTACGGACTAAACCCTCCGGCTTATATACACACCGGGGGCCTAGGGTTGTATATAGTTGGTTACAGAGAAAGGAATAATCACGCCAGGACACCTAAAAAGACTCCTATCCGGACACGAGATGGCTTCCAGCTTCGTCTTCATCATAGCCCAATAGTCCGGCCCACTCCAGCTAGGCCGGACACCTGAGGACCCCTTAGTCCAGGACTCCCTCAGTAGCCCCCAAACTAGCCTTCAATGATGATGTATCCGGCACCCGTACTATCTTCGGCTTTGCAAGGCGAGTTCCTCCCTGCCCTTCGGTTGATAATAATTTGGCTTGACTTCTATGTTTATTTTATAATTTCAACCAGCAGTTGCTTCGATCTCCACGCGTCAGACGAAGGCGAACAGCCCACCATTTACTTTTACAAAAAAGGCCCCCCATCGGGCAGGGACAGCGACTATTTAAACGGGCAGGAACCGTCACTGGCTATCCATCCCCAATTGAGAGAACCAAAACGCTCAAGAAAGCTTCAAAAATGGCAAGCGTCCCAGGCTCCTCCTCGCGTCCCCATGGTCCCCAAGCAGGGGATTGGGCAAGCTGCTCCGTCTCTCGCCTCCATCTGAATCGACTCCAGACGGAGGGATATCTTCCCCCCGCGGATCTTGTTTCTGTACGTGCGGGGTTGACTTCTATCTGCGGCGAAGCTTTGGCTGAAAATTTTCCAAACCCCAACAAGGGGGAGAGGGTCTGTTTTGTATCGTTCCTCTTGAGAGGTCTTGGCTTCCCTATTCATCCCTTTCTTAGGGGTTTGCTAGAGTTTTATGGGATCCAACTCCACAATCTTACTCCCGGCTCAATCGTGCACATCTCTGGCTTCGTCGCCCTTTGCGAGCTCTTCCTGGGCTGTGAGGCCCATTTCGATTTGTGGAGGAAGTTTTTCTGCCTTGTCCCCCGCACACAGGGAGGATCTATTTTTGAAGTGGGCGGAGCCGAAGTATGGCGCATAGCCGGGATGGGGTATCCCATAGGGACCCGGAAGAAGGAGTCTGAGGAATGGTCTTCGGAGTGGTTCTATATTGAGGACGTCCCTTTGCCGGACCCAGTTCGGCAGGGTCTTCCCAAATTCTCCAACGCCCCCCTGAAGAAGCGCTTCAACTGGCGCCCCCGGAGCCCCAAGCAAGAGGACAGCGCGGAAGTGAAAAGTCTAGTCGCCAAGGTTAGGGTGCTTGCCAATTCCAAGCTCACCATCGTTGAAGTGATGGCTATTGCCATAAAGCGATGCATTCAACCTCTCCAACTGAGGGGGCACCCCTTGTGGTGCTATAATGGGACAGACGACGCGTCCCGTTACAAGCACCAAGGACCTGACGACCAAGCCGCACTAGCAGCGATTCTGGCCGATCTCTACAAAGGAGAAAAGGAAGAGTTCGCCCGCTTGAACTGCCGGGAAGGTTTTTCGATGTACAACCCCATTGTATGGGTAAGTATTGCTTATTCGCACAATTCGGCTCATTATCTAGGAATACTGACCGAACTGTTTCTTGTACCTCCGAACAGACTTGGAGAAAATGGATCGAAAAGGTCCATTGCCCCTCTCCGCAGCCAGAGGACTACGCCCGTAACGAGGATCCGGGCTTCCATGATGACCCAGATATATCAATTGATTTTGATGACGGAGTTTTCTATCAGGCGAGTCTTGACGGCTCGGAGGTGGCCATCATAGCCGATCAGCCTGGGCTTCTTCCTTCCTCCACTGTAAGTAATCAGAAGGCGCCTTCCAAAAAGGAGCACCCCTCTCGTGCTTCCCCTAGTGTGCTGACTCGTGCTCCAAAGGGTCGACGCTCGTCACGCCGCGCACCAACGGGGGCGGCTCCTAAGAAACCAGCGCCCGCACAAGACGAGACTTCCAAGCGGAAGGAAATTGGGAGTGCCACAACACCTGCTCCTCCAACGAAGAGGTATAAACTTACGCATTTGCTTTAGACCTGTTCTCAAGACCTCAATTGCTTCCGTCTATTATTCACAGAAGAAGTATTCGGCAGACTGCGTCCGAAGACACCACCACCAAACGACAAGGCAATCCGGAGCCAAACTCTTCGGCTAAGGTTAAAGCTGATGCAGGTGCTTCCCCTGGCCATCCACTTCAAGGGGATTCTGATGACGTCTTCGTCACAAATTCCGAAGTTGAAAGTGTGATGAACCACAGACGATGGAAAGAGGCTCTACGCCATCCTGCCTTCTCGGATCAAGAGTTCAATGCCTTCAGCTCTGTAGATGCATACATCCGAGCTGCTCGAACTGGCCTTGAAGGAGCGGCTCATCTGCTGTCTACTGATATGCATGTAAGAATTTAAAGTTCTATACATAAGCGATGCCCCAGTAGCCCCCGAGACTTAAAGTGGCCGGGACGACCGATTTAAGGATCATTGCCCGTGCAGGTCTTGAAGGACCAAAATAAGGCACTGTCTCAGGAACTTGAGACCAGCCGAACACAGCTAGCCGCCACCGCCGCTGAGCTAGAGGCGGTGAAAAAGTTTATAAGAGAGGCACATGGTAAGATAAAAAGTTTTACATTTGATGATGCTTTATAAGAGTTTAGTATTTAATGCCAAGCTCGTATGTAGCAGCGGAGTCTATAGGGTATCTGCAAAAAGATTTAAAATCCGCTAAGGAAGCCCAGGAGTATGCGGAATCGCAAGAGGTGGCCGGCCGCCGAGTACTAGCTCGGGCCGTGGATCAAAAGAACAAACTGGAGGAAGTAAGAGATCAACAAGCCGAAGAGATCAAGAGCTTGAAGGCTCAACTGTCCGACGCCCTGGAAGAAAATCAAAAGTTAAAGGGCGGCATATTCGGTATGGCCTGTTATCCTGTTCTTAAAAAGAGACATTCATTATCCAGTAGTTCGGTAGTCTTAGTACTACATTTCCTTGTAGGTCTCCTCACTGGGCGCCCTGAGGAGGAAGTGTCCTCGTATCGAGGCAACTTAATGAAAGAACTGTCCATAGTGCATGAGCGGGCCCGGAAGGCGATGAAGAGCATGGTCAAGGCCTTGTGGCCATCCGATACGCCTCCAGAAAGCATGTCCGATTTGGCCAGCATATTTAAGAGAGCCCGGCGCCGCTTTGAGCTATGGAAGACTTCGGCCTGTCGCGAGGGTGCACGGGAAGCATGGGCGATGGTGAAAACACGTTATACCCAACTGGAGCCAAATCACATGGCTCGAGTAGGGCCCGTAGGGCCAGATGGAAAAGAAATTCCTATAAATTTGGCGTATGACCAAGTGCTGCCCGCTGCAAGATACTCGCAAGAAGACTGTGCTCTAGACAGTCTTATAGATGGCTTAGATAAGGAATAGTCGTTTGATTCTATGTATCCATGTACTTTGACATCAAACTTATCTCCAGCCGAGCTGTAAAACGTTGTCATAACCGACCTTCGGCTTCTACCTCCATAACCAGAAGTTCGGAGTGTTCCGCACTGTGTGACCTGAGTCAGGCAGGTGATCATATTTGGAAACAAGGCAATCCGGTCATATGGCTTGATCAGACAAAACGTGTTCGGGGAGTTATGTTATATTACTTTTTAACGTAAGAAACATCTTCCAAGGAAAATAGTTCCGTTAGGGGTTCCTTTCCTTGGGTTGTCATGTTAACCATGTATAAAAAGGCTGATTTCCCGCATTATACGGTTTTAAGGGTGGCCAGCCCTTTGTTTGTAGTACTAAAGTACAATTAATGTCTTCGTCGCCGACCATTTATGTTCTTAAGAACGCTAGCCTTCGGCTTCACCCGTCTGAGGTACAGATCCGGCTGACCCGGCTGTAACAATCGCAGAGGTGCTCCCTTTACACCCTAGCCGAACAATCGGGAACGTAGGGCGTAAACACAGGAGCGAGGCAACCCGGCTTGGCAAAAACTTAAGTCAAAGTGGTGCATATAATGGCATAAAGACGAGACGGACGCCTTAGAGCTTTATAACAGCTTAGGAGGAATATAATTGCTGGCTTCATAAAGGAAGCCCCCAGGTGTACAGGGATATTACATTTAATGATGTATACCTAAACAATTCTAACACAGTTCGGCAAATCCGAACACAACCTGGGATGTACTTATGTCAAAATCAAAATACATAAGAATGAAAAAGAAAAGAGGAAAGAATGATAGAACCCAAGAGGCAGATTGGATGAAAAACCGTGAGAAGAGGCGCTGCCGAGCTAGCCGTAGAATCGCCGAAGTCGAGCTGCATTCCATGGGTTTGGTTCGAGGCGGTTATCCGCTGCATCACGAAGGCAATATGCTCCCCCTGTTAATACTTCGTCGATTATGAAGGGGCCCTCCCACCTTGGTTTAGGCTTGTCCTTCTTCTTCTCAGGGAGGCATAAAACGAGATCGCCGACGTTGTATGTTTTAGCCCGAACTTCTCTGCTCTGATATCGCCGAGCTTGCTGTTGATAGAATGCGGAACGAGCTCGTGCTATGTCGCGTTCTCCTTCAAGGGCATCTAAGTCATCCTACCGATCTAACTCGGCCTCTCGTTCTTCATACATGCGCACTTGAGGTGAGTCATGAATGATGTCACAGGGCAAAACAGCCTCAACGCCGTACACCATAAAGAAAGGTGTGTATCCGGTCGACCGGTTGGGGGTGGTTCGCAGCCCCCAAAGTACAGAGTCTAATTCCTCAACCCAGTGCTTATCAGATTCCTTTAAGGAGCGCACCAGCCGAGGCTTTATACCGCTCATTATCAGGCCGTTGGCTCGTTCAACTTGCCCATTTGTTTGCGGGTGATAGACGGATGCATAGTCGAGCTTAATCCCCATATTGGCACACCAGTCTTTCACTTCGTCAGCTGTTAAATTAGAGCCGTTGTCTGTAATTATGCTCTGGGGGACACCATAGCGGTGCACCACGCCGGATATGAAATCAATTACCGGTCCGAATTCGGCTGTTTTTACGGGTTTGGCCTCAATCCATTTAGTGAACTTGTCGACCATAACCAACAGGTATTTATTTTTATGGCTTCCCCCTTTAAGAGGTCCTACCAAGTCCAGCCCCCAGACCGCAAAGGGCCAGGTTATTGGTATAGTCCGGAGGGCAGTGGGGGGCAGGTGGCTTTGATTTGCAAAGAGCTGGCATCCAACATAGTGTTGGACAAGTGTTTGTGCGTCCGCCCGGGCTGTGGGCCAGAAGAACCCTGCTCGAAAGGCCTTGCTTACCAGGGCCCGAGCTGCCGCGTGGTGGCCGCCCATGCCAGCATGTATTTCAGCCAAAAGTTGCCTCCCTTCCTCTTCGGATATGCACCTTTGGAGGACACCGGTAGTGCTTTTCTTATACAATTCACCTTCGTGAATTTTGTAGGCTTTGGAGCGCTGGACTATGCGGCGTGCCTCGTTCTGGTCATCGGGAAGTTCCTGCCTATGAACATAAGCCAGGATTGGCTCGGTCCATGGTGCAATGACGGCCATGATTTCGTGAGCCGAAGGAGTCTCTTCGATATCCGAACCCCCGATAATTTCGTTATCTGGCTCTATGCCAGGAGGTACGACAGAGTCCGGGCTGTTATCCCTGCCCTCGTCCTGCCACACTACGGATGGCTTGAAGAGCCGTTCGACGAAGGTGTTCTGAGGGACGGGGTCGCGTTTAGCGCCCATGCGAGCAAGGATATCCGCAGCTTGGTTACTGTCGCGAGCTACATGATGAAACTCAAGCCCTTCGAACCGGGCTGATATCTTGATGACGGCATTCCTGTAAGCTGCAATTTTAGGGTCCTTGGCGTCAAAATCGCCGTTTACCTGGGAGATCGCGAGGTTGGAGTCCCCACGCACTTCAAGGCGTTGTACTCCCATGGAAACTGCCATGCGGAGGCCGTGTAACAATGCTTCGTATTCGGCCGCGTTATTGGAGTCCGTATACATAATTTGTAGTACATAACGGACTGTATCTCCCGTGGGGGATATTAGGATTACGCCAGCTCCCAGTCCGGCTAGCATCTTAGAGCCGTCGAAATACATGGTCCAATTGGAGTATGTACTGTATTCCTTTGGGAGCTCGGCTTCTGTCCATTCGGCTACGAAGTCGGCCAGCACCTGAGACTTAATAGCTCGGCGCGACTTGTACATGATTTCGAAAGGAAGGAGCTCTATCGCCCATTTAGCTATGCGGCCAGTGGCATCCCTGTTGTTTATAATGTCATTGAGCGGTACTTCGGATGCGACTGTAATCGGACACTCTTGAAAGTAGTGCCGAAGTTTTCGGGATGCCATGAAGACGGCATAGGCTATCTTTTGGTAATGAGGGTATCGGGATTTGCATGGTGTAAGGACCTCCGATACATAATAGACTGGCTTTTGAATCGGGAACTTATGTCCCTCCTCTTCTCTTTCGACGACGAGCACAGCGCTCACCACTTGGTGGGTTGCTGAAATGTACAATAGCATTGGCTCGCCAACACTTGGGGCGGCTAAGATTGGATTGCCAGCCAATAGTGCTTTTATTTCTTCCAATCCTGCCGGTGCCGCATCTGTCCATTGAAAGTTATCGGTGCGTTTAAGCAACCTATAGAGTGGTAATGCTTTTTCTCCCAACCTGGAGATGAAGCGACTTAAAGCTGCCACGCACCCTGCCAATTTTTGGACATGCTTTAGTTCTATTGGTATTGCTAATTGTGATAAGGCTCGGATTTTAGCCGGGTTTGCTTCGATTCCTCAATGGGAAACAATGAAGCCGAGTAGCTTTCCGGCCGGGACTCCGAAGACACATTTGTCCGGATTGAGCCGTATGTCATATGCTCGGAGATTTTCAAACGTTAAGCGGAGGTCTTCCACCAGTGATGCGACATTCTTGGTCTTGATGACCACGTCGTCTACGTATGCTTCAACCGTTTTTCCAATTTGGTTCTCCAGGCAGGTTTGAATCATGCGCTGATATGTGGCACCGGTATTCTTTAACCCGAAGGGCATGGTGCTAAAGCAGAAAGGCCCGTAGGGAGTGATGAGTGCGGTTGCCGCCTGGTCGGATTCCTTCATTTTAATCTGATGGTATCCGGAGTAGGCGTCAAGGAAACAGAGGGAGTCGTGTCCGGCGGTGGCGTCTATGATCTGGTCTATGCGAGGTAGAGGGAAAGGATCTTTGGGGCAAGCTTTATTGAGGTCCTTAAAGTCGACACAAAGCCGCCAGGATTTATCCTTCTTTGGTACCATGACCAGATTGGCTAGCCACTCGGGGTGTTTGATTTCCCTAATGAACCCTGCCTCCAGGAGTTTTGCTAGTTCCTCCCCCATGGCCTGACGCTTAGGTTCGGAGAATCGCCGTAGCGATTGTTTAACTGGCTTGAAGCCTTTGATTATGTTAAGGCTATGTTCGGCCAGCCTACGTGGGATTCCTGGCATGTCAGAAGGATGCCAGGCGAATATGTCCCAATTTTCCCGTAGGAACGCGCGCAAGGCTGCGTCCACCGTCGGGTCCAGCTGTGCTTTGATGGATGCTGTTTTGTTTGGATCCGTCGGGTGTACTTGAAATTTAACTACTTCGTCTGCTGGTTTAAAAGAGGTGGACTTGGGTCTTTTACCGAGGACCATGTCATCCTTGTCCACCATGGTCCGGAGCGTGGATAACTCTTCGACCGCGAGGGCTTCGGATAACGCTTCAAGAGCTAGGGACGCCGTTTTGTTTTCGGCCCGGAGGGCTCTGTCCGGATCGCTCATGATTGTGATCACCCCATTGGGCCCCGGCATTTTAAGTTTCATGTATCCTAGTGGGGTACTGCCTGGAATCGTGCGAATGCATCACGCCCCAAGAGGGCGTGGTATCTGTTGTTGAAGGGCACAATGTGGAAGAGCAACTCCTCGGACCTGTAGTTTTCGGGTGAGCCGAATACTACGTCGAGCGTAATCCGTCCCGAGAAGCGTGCTTCTCGGCCGGGGATTATTCCGCGAAAGGTAGTATAACTTTGTTCGATTCGAGATTTGTCGAATTGCATCTTTGTGAGCGTATCCTCGTAGATGAGATTCAGTCCACTGCCACCGTCCATGAGTACTTTCGTTAGTCGAAAGCCATCCACTATAGGATCGAGGACCAATGCGGCAGGTGTTCGGACTGAGCAGGCCCTTGGTTCGTCGTCGGCATCAAAAGTTATTGCCGCATCGTTCCATGGGCTTGTTGTTGTTACTTGATGCACCTGGGCGAGCTCTCGAAGTGCCCTTTTCTGCCGATTGTTTGAAGAAAAAGTTTCATAGACTATCAGGACATCAGGGTGTTCGTCTGTAGGTGACTGTCTACCCGAGGGTGGGGGGGCGAGGATGACCTCACCGCTTTTGGCTACCTGCCTGAGCACCCAACAAGCTCGAAGGCTGTGGGTCGGGCGTGTGTTTAATAATGTCGAATGTATTGGGCATGGTTTGTCTAGGAGTTCGTCAAGGACGGTCCTATGTCCCTTGGAGGATTTATTCCTTTTGCCGGCGGGCTCGTGTTCGGATAACCTTCGAGGGTGTATCCGCTTTGTCCGAGCTGCGGATAGGTCTTCGGCATGAGCAGGTTCCACGTGTGTCCTTTGGGCTTTCCATGTGCTTTTCATTGCACAGTACTTGTGTACCAAGTCGGACAGTTCAGTGAAACTTTGAATGTGGCGCCGGGCGAGGTCATTCAAAATTCCCTCGTCGTGGCAATTGCGATGGAAGACTGATATGATATCTTGGTCGCAGCAATCCTTGATCCTGTTTTTAACGAGGAGGAATCTGGCCCAGTAGTGATGGACCGTTTCTCTGGGCTGCTGCTGTACGTACATTAAATCGCATATGTCTGGTGGGCCGGAATTACTTGGAGAGTATTCGGCATGGTGGGTGGGTGGGAAAAAATTTGACATCCCAGCCCGGCCTGTGTCCGGATTCTCGAGAGATGTCAGAGTTTCCGGAGCTAAGGATTCGGGGCCGGGAGTGTCCGGGCGCTCGCCGAGTTCGGCGCCCGGTCCAGAGTCCGAAATGAGTGTCGCCCCTTTTTGGAGGGGAGGCTCAAGCTCCGGAAGTTCGGAAATCTGAACATATTTGGTCTTCAATCTGGGAGATGCAGAGTCCTCGGCTGAATCTTCAATGGTTGCTACGAGGTGAGTGACCGGCGGGGTGTGAATTTCCCTGTTATCGGGTTTGAGCCCAATTCGGTCATAAGCCAGCGTAAGTCCCAGGGTCTTGATGCGGTCTAGCAACTCGTTTAACGACGAGACATCCGCTAGGTTCATCTTCTCCGAATATTCGGGGCTGGTGCGCAGGGTGAGTTCGGCGAGCGTCGAGGTTGTCGCCAGGCTTGTAGCCTTGTTGGAGGGATCTGAAGTCAAGGCCCTAGGGTTGCTCTGACCTCCAGTAAGAGCCGCATACCTGATCGGGGCTAAACCATGCCAGGCGTCGAGGACGCGCACTGGGCTGTCGATCGGGATCTGGTGCTCAAGGGCGGAAACATCGACACGGTCAAGGCGACCGGCCGAGTCGGCGCTCACGACAAAGCTGCCGATCCGAAGGGTTTGTCCTGAGATCAAGACGTTCCCGGAGGTGATTTTGCCGTCGAAGTTTACGCGAGCCATTGATTCTCTTGGCGACCACACAGCGGAACTCTCAATGAAAGCACCAATGTCGGTGTCAAAACCGGCAGATCTCGGGTAGGGGGTCCCGAGCTGTGAGTCTAAGATCAATGGGTAACAGGAGACAAGGGACACAGTGTTTACCCAGGTTCGGGCCCTCTTAATGGAGGTAAAACCCTACGTCCTGCTTGATTATATTCGATGTAGACGATGATTACAAGAGTTGATCTACCTCGAGATCGTAGTAGCTAAACCCTAAGAAGTATGCATATTGTTGTTCTAATGATATCTACGGACTAAACCCTCCGGCTTATATACACACCGGGGGCCTAGGGTTGTATATAGTCGGTAACAGAGAAAGGAATAATCACGCCAGGACACCTAAAAAGACTCATATCCGGACACGAGATGGCCTCCACCTTCGTCTTCATCATAGTCCAATAGTCCGGCCCACTCCAGCTAGGCCGGACACCTGAGGACCCCTTAGTCCAGGACTCCCTCAATGGCCTCATGACGATCATTCGGTGCAGGTCGCCCCCATGTCTCAGGTTACACGAGCGTGCAACCGCGCCAGGAGCTAGGCCCAATCCGCCTGAGGAAAGAGGTAGGACCTCTTGAGCCCCACGCTGGCTCACGAGCGTCTAAACACCTCCGCAAGTTCTGCCGTGCCTGCCACGCGTACGAACAAGATAGGGCTGTACACGCCCCACAGACTCTTGGACATAGCTCTTTCCCATGCCCAGTGGAAGCCACATGCTCCGCGCTGGCGGAACGATCGATCAATGATCATGCCCACGCCCAGTGGAAGCCCCATGCTCAGCGTTGGCGCAACGGTCGCAATACGGCCATGCCCACACCCAGTGGAAGCCCCACGCTTCGCGCTGGTGGATAATCAACTAAGGGCGCCCCCACGTGCCCATCAACCTCAGGATGGCCCGTGCCTATTACGGCCGCCGTTCAACCCTTCAGCAACATCGCTCGCGGCTTCCCCCTATGCCTCACGCGAGCGGGGGCTGGACACGGTGCCTGTGCTGGGGTCAGTCCCAGCAGCGCTGAAAAACCCAAGGGACTGGGCTCTGGCTCGCGGGCCTGCTCCCGTGCACGTCACCCCACCAAGTCCCTTGGTGTCTAGTCTCCTCGCGTAACACCCATGTGCAAGCCAACAAGCGCACGTCGCCCGAAGCGAAGCCGTGCGCACAGGTGTCCCCTCGGGACGGAGCACTCGAGGTACCTCACAGTGCGCGCGACAAGTAAGCGGCCACCTGCACCGCGAGAGCTAAGTATGAGAACTCCCGGGATAGCCTCGCCGTCGCCTAGGTTTTCCTTCATGCGGGCCGCTTGCGCGTCAAGGGGGGACTCCTGAGCATCGCGACTCAGGAGCCTTCACTAGTTCCGAAGCCCCTCACTTCCTGGCCTTGTCCAGGCATCGCGACCTAACATCCCAGTGGCGGGTGAGGTATGCGCGGGGCTGGGCCCTGCCGACGCAGAGCACAAAGGCTAGCAAGAAAGAAACCGATCACAAAAAGGGAACCCGCGGATTACAAGCAGTTTTTACAAGCATCAAAGTATCTCACAGATTAAACCATTGTCTTACGCCTCCGCGAGGCAGGATCAGTCTGTTGCAGGGTTATAAAGGAAGCTTCAGAGAGAGGAGCCTTCGCCACCATTGCCGTTGCCAGGTGCCCCGTCACTGCTGCAGGAGAACCTCTCAAGCAGCGCAGCCACGTGGCCTTCCACAGCTTCCGCCATGACGCCGCGAGATTCCTCGGGGACGGGGCCTATCACCTTGCCAAAGTTGAAGCCAGAGTCATGGAGGAGAAGGTGGTTGAAGACGCGCATCGCCGCCACGGAGAACAGGTCGCGGCATTCCTCCTCTAGGATATCGTCCACCTTCTGGGCCGCGTCCTCGAGCTCTTCGACGAGTTTGGAGGAAAGCTCGGCGTAGCCAGCGTCGGGGGCTGCGAGCAGAGCCTCGAACCCCTCCCTGCATATGGAGCTCAGTGCCTGGCGGGCCCTGAGCTCGAGGGAAGATAAGGCGGTGTGGTCCGCCGCTGCCTTCGCGCCGGTGCCGGCTTGGATCTTCTTCTCCCTGGCATCCAGCTTGGCGTTCGCCTTGGAGACGTGCTTGGCGTAAGATGCCTGGGCCTCAGTCACCTCATGCTGCAGCGTTTCCAGGCGCCCACACTCTGTGGCCTGTTCGGTCGCCACCTTCGTTAGCTCCGAGTCGCGATTCGCAAGCTTCGCTTCGCGGGCCTTGAGGTCTTCCTCCCGCTGCTGGAGTTGATGCGCCTGCGCGGCCTGTTCTTCCTAGAGCGCCTTCAGGCGGGCCTCCGCCTCGCCAAAACGCTTCGCGACCTCCCCCGCCTCGGCGAGCGTGCTGTCCCGGGCCACCTTAGCCTCGGCGACCTCCTTCCTGCTCTCCACGACGGCGGCGGCGGTCCGGACCTGGGCCTCCCTGGCGGCCGTGTCAAGCTGATGCCACCTTGAGGCGAGCTTCAGGCGCTCTCGGGCGAGGCACCTTTCGGCGTCCTGAAGGTCTGCACCGAGCTAGTCAAGTGCAACCTGAGCATCAGCCAACGCCCTGCACCGGATCAGGGTGTCGCAGTCCGCAAGAGCAAGGGCCTGACGAGGGGTCGGTGCCTCCGCGCCCGTCGTCACCACTGCCGAGGAGGCCCCTGATACGTCTCCAACGTATCTATAATTTTTGATTGTTCCATGCTGTTATATTATCATTCTTGGGTGTTTTACAATCATTTTATAGCAACTTTATATCATTTTTTGCGACTAACCTATTGACATAGTGCCCAGTGCCAGTTGCTGTTTTTTTGCTTGTTTTTTACTTCGCAGAATATCAGTACCAAACGAAGTCCAATTGCCACGAAACTTTTTGGAGATTTTTTTTGGACCAGAAGACAACTTGGGAGCCAAGGAAGCACCTGGGGGAAGGCCTGTGGGGCCCACAAGAGACCAGGGCACGCTAGAGGCCCCTGACGCGCCCTGATGGGTTGTGGGGCCCACGGGGGTCTCCTGCACCGCCTCTTCGCTCTATAAATTCTCAGATATTCCAGAAACCCTAGGGGAGCAGACGAAACACAATTCCAGCCGCCGCAAGTTCCAGAACCACGAGTTCCAAGCTACACCATCATAGAGGGGTTCATCATCCTCATTGGTGCCTCTCCGATGATGCGTGAGTAGTTCACCATAGACCCACGGGTCCGTAGGCAGTAGCTAGATGGCTTTCTCTCTCTTTTTGATTCTCAATACAATGGTCTCTTGGAGATTTATTTGATGTAATGACTTTTTGCGGTGTGTTCGTTGGGATCCGATGAAGTTTGAGTTTATGATCAGTTTCTATCCATGAATATTATGTGAGTCTTCTTTGATCTCTTATATGCATGATTATTTATAGCCTCGTATTTCTTCTTCGAATCTTTGGTATAGTTAGGCCAACTAGATCGATTTTTATTGCCATGGGAAGAGGTGCTTTGTGATGGGTTCGATCTTACGGTGTCCTCACCCAGTGATAGAAGGGGTAGCGAGGCACGTATGTATCATTGCTATTAAGGATAAAAAGATGGGGTCCATTCCTACATGAATAAATCTTGTCAACATCATGTCATCGTTCTTATTGAATTACTCTGTTTCCCCATGAACTTAATACACTAGATGCATGCTGGATAGCGGTCGATGTGTGGAGTAATAGTAGTAGATGCAGAATCGTTTCGGTCTACTAATCTTGGACATGATGCCTATATATTGATCATTGCCTGGATATCGTCATAATTATTTGTTCTTCTATCGATTGCCCAACAGTAATTTGTCTACCCACCGTATGCTATTTTCTCGAGAGAAGCCACTAGTGAAACCTACGGCCCCCGGGTCTATCTTTTAATCATATTGCTTTCCGATCTATTTTTATTGTTTTGTTTTCAGATCTCTTAATCCAAAAACCCAAAAATACCTTGCTGCACTTTTTATTTGCATCTTTTATTTAGTGTTCTTGTGCGATCTATTTATCCAATCTCATACAATTTAATCTATCTTTTTACCGGGGAGGGATTGACAACCCCTCTTACGCGTTGGGTTGCGAGGTTTTGTTCTTTGTGTGCAGGTACCGTTTACATAGTGTTGCTTGGTTCTCCTACTGGTTCGATAACCTTGGTTTCATAACTGAGGGAAATACCTACTGTCGCTATACTGCATCATCCCTTCCACCTTGGGGAAAAAACCAACGCAGTTTCAAGCCACGTCAAAGGAAATTTCTGGCGCCATTGCCGGGGAGACATCATCAACATCTATTGGGTTCCTAATCACAAATCTCATCTCCTCGCAATTTACATTATTTGCCATTTTCCTCTCATTTTCATCTCCCCCACTTCTAAAAAGTTTTTGCGAAAAGCACAAAAATATTTGCCTTTTTATTTGCCTTCTTTCCGTTTTCCTTTTTCTCGTTCTATCTTTTGTTTGCTTGTGTTACCATGTGCCTTTTATTTGCTTGCATCTTCGCTTGCTAAAAATCTATTGATATGGATCCTCATCCACTTGCTAATCTTTTCAAAAGATCTAATTATGTTGAACCAATTATTAGTGAGTTGAGTGCACTTGATTATCTCTATGAAGTTTTGCTTGAAAATCATGAATCTGAAAATTTTGATGAAGTGTTGAAAGAAGAAATTTATAAAGTGATTCATGATAGCTCTTTGAATGAAAAGCATGATTGCAATGATGTTATGATAAATTCTATTAATGTCAATTGTGTTAATGATATGCAAAACCCCAAGCTTGGGGATGCTAATTTTGATATGTCCACTACTTATTGCAATGGTCATGATTGGGGTAATTCTTCTTATGATCTTGAAAATTTATTTAAGCCTCATGATGAATATGTTTGCGATAATACTGAAAGTGGGTTTGGAAGAGTGTCAACTTTAGAAAAAAATAATCCTACATATTTGGAGAGTGTTCGATCTTATGAAATTATTGATAAAAGTGGGCTTGGAGAGGTCATGACTTTATTTGATGATAATCCCACTATATTGGAAGAGTGTCAACTTTGCATGCATGTGGATCATGAAGAGAAAATTTTATATGATATCTATATTGTTGAATTTGAATATGATCCCACCTGTAATTATTATGAGATAGGAAAATATGGTTGTAGAAATTTTGATGTTGCTAAATTACCTCTCTTCATGTTGAGATTGCTATTGTTTCTTTCTCCTTCCTTGAATATGCTAGGTTTTTCTTGTCTTGATAATTTGTTCTCTTATAAAATGCCTATGCATAGGAAGTATGTTAGACTTAAATGTGTTTCTCACATGTTTTATGATGCTCTCTTTATGTTTCAATTATTATCTTTCATGTGAGCATCAATAAAATATTATGCCTAGCTAGGGGCATAAAACGATAGCGCTTGTTGGGAGGCAACCCAATGAATAAAATTTATTTTTGCCTTTTTCTTTCTGTTCTTCAGTGTTTGCACAATTATGCTACTGTTATGATTGTGTTTTTAATGTTTTAATTAGTTTTTGTGCCAAGTAAAGCCTTTGGGATCATATTGGGTGATAGTTGATTTGATCTTGTTGGAAAACAGAAACTTTTGCGTCCAGTAGCAGAATTTTGAAAAATCACAGAAGCTACGAAAAATTCTGAATTTTTTACACAGGATTTATATACAAATTGCCCACGTTGTACTAATTTTGCAGAATTTTTTGAGTCACCGAAGTATGGGAAAGTCTCAGATTACTACAGACTGTTCTGTTTTTGACAGATTCTGTTTTCTTTGCATTGTGTGCTTATTTTGATGAATCTATGGTTTGTATTGGAGGGTATAAGCCATGGTAAAGTTAGAATACAGTAGGTATAATGCAATAACAAAATATGAATGGGTTTGCAACAATACTTAAGTGATGATTTGCTTTATTATACTAACGGATCTCACGAAGGTTTTGTTAAGTTTTGTGTGATTGAAGTTTTCAAGTTTTGGGTGAGATCACGATGGATGAAGGAATAAGTGAAAGGATCGAGATGGACCTAGAGGGGGGGGTGAATAGGTACAATTACAAATTTTAATTCTTACTTAGCAATTTTAGGCTATAATGCGGAATATGAAGATGAGCCTAACAATTGCAAAGATGATACAATGAGCTAAGCAAGGTGACCAAGAATTACAAGGATATGAATAAGCAAGCACAATATGGAACAAGTAAAGATAAAGAGACAAATAACCACAAGTAGGGAGCTAGGGTTAGGAATAACCGCAACTCCGAGAGACAAGGATGTATCCCGATGTTCACTTCCTTGGAGGGAAGCTACATCACCGTTTAGAGAGGTGGATGTTACCACGAAGGCACACCAACGCCACGAAGGCTCACCCTATTCTCTCTTTGAGATATCACCACGAAGGCGATTCTCAACCACTAGTGGTAGACCTTGGGGTGGTCTCCAAACCCTCACAAACTTTTCGGGGGTAATCACAATGAACGATTCCTCACCGAAGAACTCCTACCGCCTAGGAGTCTCCAACCTCCAAGAGTAACAAGAACAATGGGGAAAATGCTCAAAACTTGCTCAAATCACGGATTCCTTTGGTCAAGAGAAGTGGAAGGAGTGGATCTATCACTTGATTGGAGAACTTGTTGAGAACTCTCTCAAATCCGTCCGGGATCTAGGATTTGGTGTATGAGATTGAGAGAGAGAGTGAAAAGTGTTCTTGTGTAAGCTCAAAGTGAATGGTCAACCCTCCACGGGCAAAGGAGGAAGATATTTATAGTCCCCTCCAATAAGTGGCCGTTGGTGCCCCCTTATGTTCTGTATGTGTCGGACGTCCGACGATTACCGGACGTCCGATGTCACGGCAGACACCGGACATCCGACGCACCACCGGTCGACCGACAGTACCAAGGAGAGAAACAAAAGTGGAAATATCTGGATGGGGTCGGTCATCCGATAGGTACCGGACATCTGGCATTTTGGATCTGAATAGCTAGTACCGGACTTCCGGTAGAGACCGGACGTCCGAGGTACCGGACGTCTGATAGTGACCGGTCGTCCAATGTTTTGGCTCTGTTAGGTATGGACCGGATTTTTGGTGGAGACCGGAAATCCAAGGAATTGACTCTGTATAGAGGGTACCAGACATCCGATGACTACCGATCGTCCGATAAGTACCGGACGTCCGAGAAAACAGAGGGAGTGAGAGAGGAGAAACCGTAGGCTTTGAGCAAGTCCTTCACGAGACCCAATGTTCCCCTCTTAATAGTGTGGGATCCCTATACTCAAGATCAAACAAAAAAACAATCCGAAGCTTCTTGTCTTGTTTCTTCATTCTTGAGTAAAGTATGTATATATATATATATATATATATATATATATATATATATATATATATATATATATATATATATATATATATGTCCGAAGTCACGATCCACACATAATCCTTGAGAACAAATCCTGAGATATACTTGACACACATGATTAGTCCTCTATATGTATGTTGTTATCAACATCAAAATCTGATAAGGGCATGATTGCACTTTCAATCTCCCCCTTTTTGGTAGTTGATGACAACATACATATAGCTCTCAGAAAGATATAATCTTTTGTTCAATGCATAACCAACAATAAAAATGAGGAGAGCTCCCCCTCAATTTATACCGAAACAAATTACAGAGAAACAACATGGCATCATAACATATAATTTCCTCCATAATGGTTTATCACACAATACTTAAAATATCATAACATGGTTCGATACAAGCTCAAATCATAGCACTTAGATAATCATAACATGGTTCGATACAAGCTCAAATCATAGTACTTAGACAACAAATCAAGACCTAGGATAATAATGTCTCCCCCTTGGCATCAAGTACCCAAAAGGGGAGCAAAGAGGAACAACCAGGAATTCACGGATCCTCATCGCCATCACCACAAGTGCCACTGGCACCAGCCTCGTCAAAGAAATCAGCCCACTCGGGACCAGAAGGAAAACCAAAGTCTGAAGGAGGAGCCTCAGGCAGACGCTCATCCTCACTCACATCGGTAGCTCCGGAGTCTCTCAAACAAGCCTTCAGAGCATTCTTGGAAGTGATCATGCGAGAGACAACATCGTGGTTTTGTGTGCATTGAAAGGTAAAGGCCTTCATCATGGCAGAATGGGCCTTCCCGAGGAAGCGAGCAAAACGACCAAACGGAGCGTCGGTAGTGGATGCGGTAGGCTGACGAGACCGAGACTCCGCACGACGAGCAGAGGGAGCATGTGCCTTTGGTGCAGCGTCATCAGCCATATGAGCAGGAATGTCCCATTTTGGGACGGTATTGGTCCGGACAACAGAGAAAGGGGCAACATGCTCAATGAGAGCCTGAATAAACGGAGCATGAGGGAATGCCCGCTTATACTGAAGGGAAGCCAGACGAATCTCATGCCAGATGAAATGAGGGATATTGATTGTAACATCCCAATTTTCAATTTGGATGTTTATAAATAGATCATTCATATGCATCCATGATTTATGCATTTTGCCTTCATTTCTTTTATTTGAATTTTGATCCAAGAAATTTTGAGCAACTCAAGGACAAAAAGAGAGAGTTGGAGGTTTCCCTAAAACCATTTTTGAATTTTCAAAGTTTGGAAATTGGATCAAATTTGGTTTCAACAAAATTCATTTCCGTTGTTTCAAAAATAAAATAAAGAGAGAAGATAAAATGACTTCTTCAAAAACAGAGGGGAAATATCGGAAATTGAATTTGAAATCAAAATATATTTATTGGATTTTATTTGCAAATTATTTTGATGCAAATTTTATTAGAATAGCAAAAATATTTATTTATAAAAATTTTCATTTTAGGCCAGATAAACACAAGGTCATATATAAGACCATATATCTATGTGAATTTTTCTGGAATTTTAGTATTATTTTTTTGTGGGTTTTTCTGTCTCCGTGTTAAAAAAAATGTTTCTGTAAAAAAAAAAAAAAGGCCAGCACCCAGCCCAGCCGGCCCAGCAGCGGCCAGGCCAGCAGGCCAGGCGCGCCAGCCAGAGGCCAGGCGAGGCGGCGCCAGCAGCCGCCAGCGAGGCATCAGGCCCACGCGCCTACGCTCCCCTCGCTCGCTACCCTTTTTCCTCTCGTGCGTGACTCTCTCTCTCACGTACCCCTTTCTCTTGTTTTTTTTTCTGGCGCCTGGACCCCACCTCTTTCTTCTTCTTCTCCACGAACAGAGAAACCTACGCGTACATGCTCCCGACGCCGTTTCCGTTTCAAATTCTTGCAAATCTTATCTCTAGCCAACCCCACGCCCAACGAAGATGTCCTATAAATAGCCACGACCTTCCTCGACCGACTCCCCCAAACTCCAACGCCCAAGACCACCTCTAGTCGACGCCCTCGACGTTCCAATCTCGCCGAAAAAACTGCAGTTCATCGCCTGATTCCGACACCGGTGAGCCATCCCGAGCCTCCCTCTTCTATATTCCTACTAGTCTCGATCTCCACAACCTTTTTGACAAGGTCTTGCCTCCCCTCTCCCTCTACAGAAGCCACCCCGACCACGTCGTCTTCACCGGAGCACCCGGAGTACGCGAGCTTCATCGCTTGGTTTTGTCGCCGTTCGTCGTCGCCGACCATCTCTGACTCCACCACTGGACGAGACACTCTCCGCCGCATCTCCTAGACACGTCCGCCGCCGCCCATGACCGCCGGAGCCGCCGCCTCCACCACGCCAGAGCCGCCCCAATGTACGTTCGTTTCTCGCTAGCCATGTTCGTTTCAGTTTAAAAAAGAAACGTTTTCCTTACGGATTGGCCGCCCTCTCCAAGACTCGCAGCAAACACCCGTCCAGCCAACCAGAAAGCGCCACATGTCTCTGGCCGAAATTAGTTTTTTTCAGAAAAATTTCTATTACACTTTTCTGTCAGAATTTTCTTTTAGCATATCTTTAAATCTATAGATCCGATTTAGTTGATTCTTTTTCCTACTAGTTCATAAAAATATCCTCTATCCAGAGAACCAAACGAAAAATATTTTTGAAAGTTTTAAAATTTGAATTCAAACAGATCTGAATTCAAACTTCGTTAGGCCATAACTTGAGTTTCGTAACTCCGTTTTGGGTGATTCTTTTTGCAAATCGAATCTTGTAACGTGTACCTTCTGTTAAAACCAAAACCTAATTTTTCTTCTGTTAAAATTACGTTCTGTACAGAAACTTTATTTGGTGTTTTTGGAGTTTTCCGAAGTCTTTTCTTCGTTTTCTTTTTCATTCTTTTGCTTGATTGCTTATGTGTGTCAATGTTTGCTTCGTTAGATCATCCGGAGTGCGAAGCTTGCTACTACGAATCTTTAGATTTCAACGATCGTCAGCAAGGCAAGTTCACACTTTGATCATACTTTTCTATACCTAGTTTTTACTATGCATTAGTTTCACCCTCAAAGATTTGCATGAGTAGGATTGGGAACTTGTGGCTATGCTATGTAGTTCATGAGGTAGGAACCTATGACCTTTGATCACCCCGGGAATATTCGTTATGTCATATATTGCTTAGCCATGCTCATAGACGGGGATTGGTATGTGTGATCCATGCAAGTTGCGAGAGTTAATAATTTTGGGATAACATAAGGTGGCAACTTTAATACACATCTAGTTGGATTGATTGGGGCACCTGGAGCAACCAGTGCTTGCCCAAGGGGATCCCGGAGTACCCGTGTGATTACCCTAGGTCCGCCATCCAGGCTCAAAGGGATCATATGATATTTCATGCCTAGAAACTTCCGTGTGCAGCCACAAGCCATTATGGGCTCTGGCATAGTTGAGTAAGTTGTGTGACCTCTTTCCATGGTAGACTAGCTGATGTAGGGGAAAGTAGGTGTACCGGTCTACCCAGGGTTTAGAGGAAATACTTCAGAAAGGCTATGTCTCGATCTTCCGATCATGGAGGTGGTCGAGTCTTGTGGGGAAAAGTGCGCAAACCTCTGCAGTGTACAAACTAATCATGATTAGCCGTGTCCCCGGTTATGGACAAATTTGAGTATCTAGAAGTGAATTATTGGTTGATCTCATCACTTTACTTAATTAATGAATTGGGGTTTAATAATTTTGGTTAAGGGATTGAGTTGGAGGAACCTTCTCAATAATAATGGTATAAACTTGATAGTAAAATAAAAATTTATTCCTTTGTTGTAGGAAAAAATTGGCTTTATGCAAAATTAAACTTAGAGCCTCCACCAGCCAAATTTGCATATAGAGATAGTCATTTTCATTATTATTCTATGGTGTGAAATTGCCAGCATATTCCATGTGCTGACCTACACGGCTGCAACGTCTCATGTTTCAGACTTTTCCGATGAGGATTAAGGTGCGATAGGTCGTTGTTCTGCACTCAGTTTGTCGTGGAGTTGGTTACCTTTGAAGCTTCCGCAGTTATTTTATTTAGTTGGCCTTCCGCCTTATTTATGTAATAAATACTCTTTTGAGGACCTCGATGTAATAAGTGTGTGATTGAACTCTGTTATAATTCCTCGAGTACTGTGTGTGTCAGCATACCAATCCAGGGATGACACTTAAGCACAGAGACTTCGATCCATTTGGGTCGGGTCGCTACAAGATGGTATTAGAGCACACGCTGACTGTAGGACGCGACCACTAGTAATGGAAAAGCCATAGGATGGAAAAACTTATTTTACAATTTCCCTATATATCCGTTGGTCTTATACTCTTCTCTATTCATTTCTATCTCTTCTTTACTTCAAAAAAATAGTTGTTGACTCCCACAACCGAGTTTGCTCAGCCCGACGAGACCATGCCCTATGAAGACGACACTGACGAAGAAGCTGGAGCCGATGTTGATCTGATGGAGTCTTCTACCAACGAGAACTAGCAGACCACCATTTAGACATTAGTAATCCGTTATTCGATTAGAATTTCTTTTTCGATTAGTCTGTGAGACTTTTGTGTGATTGTGTGAACCTTGATTGAAGTGAGTGATGTGATTTGGAGATTTATTTGCCTCATTTTGCATATGGGTAGTGTGATTTTCTCATTAGGCCCTTATTCTATTCTAATTTCTCACCCACTCCAAACCCATCAGATGCCTCCGAGACGTGACCCGGGATTCCCACCGGAACTTACCCAGTTGATCCAGAACCAGAATGCCCTCATGCAGATGCTCCTCCAGAACCAGAACCAGAACCAGAACAACAACAACAACCCGCCACCCCAAGTCGACAACCTTACCCGTTTCCTGAGGTTGAACCCACCCGTGTTCTCAAGCAGCACGGAGCCGATCGTCGTAGATGACTGGCTTCGCAAGATTGGAAGGGAGTTGGTTACTGCAGGATGCACTGACGCGGAGAAGGTTAGATTTGCCGCTCATCAGCTGGATGGACCGGCAGCAGCATGGTGGGAGAACTACACCACCACCTACCCCATGGCCAACGTGACTTGGGATCAGTTCCAGCAGGCGTTCTGTACCGCACATGTTTCAGCTGGAGCTATGAGTTTGAAGAAGCGTGAGTTTCGCAACTTACGCCAGGGAAGCTGTACAGTGGCCCAGTATATGGATGAATTCAGCCAGCTAGCCCGTTATGCCCCAGAGGACGTGGCCACAGATGCCGCTAAATAGGAGAAATTTCTGGAAGGACTTAACGATGATTTAGGACTTCAGTTGACCGTGGCTACATTCAACAACTATCAAGAGTTGGTCGACAAGGCTATCATTCTGGAAGGCAAGCAGCAGCAGGTGGAGAATCGCAAGAGGAAGTACGGACAAGGGAAGTACAATTCTGGAGTGCAGTAGAAGTCCCGCTATAACCCATACTCGGGAAATAATGGATCAGGATCCGGCAAGTATGGTGGACACACTCACCATAACCATGGAGGACATTCACATCATGGAGGGAATGGACACAACCATAATGGCCATAGGAATGGCAATGGGAACGGAGGAAACGGCAATCAACATCGCTCCAACCCCGCTACACCGGCGAAGAAGGATCTGAGCCACATCACCTATTTCAAGTGTGGGAAAACCGGACACTATGCCACTGAATGTCCCGAGGCGAAGAATGGGAATGGCAATGGAAGCTCCGGAAGCAAGAAGCCCAACCCCTTCACCAGAGGTTAGGTGAACCACGTTGATGTGGAGGAAGTTTACGATCAGCCTGACGCCGTTATTGGTAAGTTCTTGGTTAATTCAGTTACAGCCCTTGTTCTTTTTGACACCGGTGCATCGCATTCATTCATATCAAGGGGGTTTGTGGATAAGTTTAAGTTGCCAACCGTAGCCCTTAAAACACCCATGTTAGTGAGTTCCCCAGGAGCAGAGTCTACGGCTAGTCGGGGATGTTTTCAGTTGCCATTGACCATAGGGAGACACATTTTTCCCACCGACCTCATCATCCTAGAATCACAAGGATTGGACGTAATTCTAGGTATGGACTGGCTATCCAAGTATGAAGGGAATATTGATTGTGCCCATAAGACGATTCTTCTCACCACCCCGGATGGAAAATGGATCAAGTATGTGTCGAGGCATACGCCAAGGAGGACGTAGATGAATTCTCTTTCGGGATTTGTTCAGGAGGAAGTACCAGTCGTGAAGGATTATCCCGATGTTTTCCCAGAGGAATTGCCCGGCATGCCACCGGATCATGACATTGAGTTTTTGATCGAGTTATTGCCAGGCACATGACCGATATCCAAGAGACCGTATCGGATGCCCGCAAATGATTTGGAGGAAATTAAGAAACAAATTAAGGAATTGTTGGAGAAAGGATATATCCGACCAAGTTCATCACCTTGGGGAGCCCCAGTTCTTTTACTGGAAAAGAAGGACGGAACCTTGAGAATGGTTGTGGATTACCGTTCGTTGAACAAGGTGACCATCAAGAACAAGTACCCCTTGCCAATGATTAATGACCTGTTTGATCAGCTAGTCGGAGCTAGTGTTTTCTCCAAGATCGATCTTCGATCAGGATATCACCAGTTGAAGATCCGAGAGCAGGATATACCCAAGACAGCTTTTACCACGAGGTATGGGCTTTATGAATACACGGTCATGTCTTTTGGTTTGACTAACGCCCCTGCCTATTTCATGAGCATGATGAACAAGGTATTCATGGAGTTTTTGGATAAGTTCGTCGTTGTGTTCATTGATGATATACTGGTTTACTCGAAGAATGAAGAGGAACACAAGGAACATTTGCGCTTGGTGCTGGAGAAGCTCAGAGAACATCAGTTATACGCCAAGTTCAGCAAGTGCGAATTTTGGTTGAAGGAAGTCGGGTTTCTCGGACATGTTATATCAGGGGAAGGAATAGCAGTGGATCCTTCGAAGGTTGAAGCCGTCACCGAATGGAAGGCACCCACCTCAGTCGGAGAGATTCGCAGTTTCCTTGGACTTGCAGGATATTACCGAAGGTTTATTGAGAATTTCTCCAAGATCTCGAAGCCCATGACAGAGTTATTGAAGAAAGACACTAAGTTTGTTTGGACCGACGAATGTGAGGCCAGTTTCCAGGAACTGAAGGAACGTTTGGTCACAGCCCCAGTGCTAATTCTTCCGAATATACGCAAGGATTTTCAGGTGTATTGCGACGCTTCACGTCAGGGACTTGGAGGTGTTCTTATGCAAGAAGGAAGAGTGGTATCCTATACCTCACGTCAACTTCGACCTCACGAGTTGAACTACGCAACGCATGATTTGGAGTTAGCAGCCGTAGTGCATGCGCTCAAGACCTGCAGACATTTTCTTATCGGAAATAGGTGTGATGTTTATACGGATCACAAGAGCTTGAAATACATTTTCACACAGAAGGAGTTGAACCTCAGGCAGAGAAGATGGTTGGAGCTCATAAAGGATTATGGCATGAAATTGCATTATCACCCAGGAAAGGCCAATGTTGTGGCAGATGCATTGAGCCGCAAGAGCTATGTTAATACCCTCATAGCAGGAGGATTACCTCAGGAGTTAGTTGATGATCTCAGAGATCTCTGATTGGAGATAGTACCATGAGGTTTTGTTGCCGCAATGGAAATTCAATCCACTTTGTTGGGAAAGATCCGAGAAGCCCAGAAGATAGACAAAGGTATTGCGGAGATAAAGGGAAGGATGAACCAAGGAAAAGCAGAAGGATTTCGTGAGGATGAACACGGAACCTTATGGTTTGAGAAGTGTATTTATGTGCCCAATGACCCAGAGATCAGGAAGTTGATTCTTCAGGAGGCTCATGATTCACCGTACTCGATATACCCAGGCAACACCAAGATGTATTTGGACCTAAAGGAAAGTTTCTGGTGGACAGGTATGAAGAAGGATATTGCCGAGTATGTAGCAGTATGTGACGTGTGTCAGAGGGTTAAGGCAGAGCACCAGAAACCAGCAGGGTTACTTCAGCCGTTGCCGATACCCAATTGGAAGTGGGACAAGCTTAGTATGGACTTCATCAGAGGATTACCAAGGACCTGATCAGGTTATGATTCTATTTGGGTAGTGGTTGATCACCTGACCAAGGTAGCTCACTTCATCCCCGTGAAAACCACCTATACGAGCGCTAAGTTGGCCAAGATATACATGACTAGGATCGTATGTCTGCATGGAGTTTCGAGGACCATCGTATCAGATAGAGGAACGTAATTTACCTCAAAGTTTTGGCGTCAGTTACACGAGACTTTGGGAACCAGGCTGGAGTTTAGTACAGCTTTTCATCCGCAGACAGATGGACAGACGGAGAGAGTCAACCAGATTCTGGAGGACATGTTGAGAGCTTGTGCGCTAGATTACGGATCCAGTTGGGAGGATAATCTACCATATGCAGAGTTCTCATACAACAACAACTACCAGACCAGCTTGAAGATGGCCCCTTTCGAGGCTTTGTACAGAAGGAGGTGCAGGACACCATTGATGTGGGATGAAGTTGGAGACCGTAAATTATTCGGACCAGATTTAATTAAAGATTCAGAGGAGAAAGTCAAGCTGATTCGTGACAGACTCAAGATAGCCCAATCCAGGCAGAAGAGTTATGCCGATACTAAGCGCAAGGAGGTAACCTATGAAATCGGAGACAGAGCATATCTCCGTGTGTCACCACTTCGAGGAATTAAACGGTTTGGAGTCAAAGGGAAGTTAGCACCACGGTTTGTGGGGCCATACAGAGTTTTAGAATGCATGGGTGAAGTTGCCTACAAGTTGGAATTACCCGAAGCTCTGTCAGGAGTTCATGATGTGTTTCACGTCTCCCAGTTGAAGAAGTGCCATGCAGAGATGTCCGATATTCCTTTGAGAGATACAGTGCCACTGGAGGCCATACAGTTGGATAGTGACCTGACTTATGAAGAGAAGCCCGTCAAGATTCTCGAGACTGCAAGCAGGGTTACCCGCAGCAAGGTCATCAAGTTTTGCAAGGTTCAGTGGAGTCATCATACCGAGGAGGAAGCCACCTGGGAACGAGAAGAAGATCTCCGACAGGACCACCCACACCTTTTTGCTAGCCAACCCGAATCTCGAGGGCGAGATTCATCTTAAGGGGGGTAGGTTTGTAACATCCCAATTTTCAATTTGGATGTTTATAAATAGATCATTCATATGCATCCATGATTTATGCATTTTGCCTTCATTTCTTTTATTTGAATTTTGATCCAAGAAACTTTGAGCAACTCAAGGACCAAAAGAGAGAGTTGGAGGTTTCCCTAAAACCATTTTTGAATTTTCAAAGTTTGGAAATTGGATCAAATTTGGTTTCAACAAAATTCATTTCCGTTGTTTCAAAAATAAAATAAAGAGAGAAGATAAAATGACTTCTTCAAAAACAGAGGGGAAATATCGGAAATTGAATTTGAAATCAAAATATATTTATTGGATTTTATTTGCAAATTATTTTGATGCCAATTTTATTAGAATAGCAAAAATATTTATTTATAAAAATTTGTATTTTAGGCCAGATAAAAGTTCACAAGGTCATATATAAGACCATATATCTATGTGAATTTTTCTGGAATTTTAGTATTATTGTTTTGTGGGTTTTTCTGTCTCTGTGTTAAAAAAAATGTTTCTGTAAAAAAAAAACGCCAGCACCCAGCCCAGCCGGCCCAGCAGCGGCCAGGCCAGCAGGCCAGGCGAGGCGACGCCAGCAGCCGCCAGCGAGGCATCAGGCCCACGCGCCTACGCTCCCCTCGCTCGCTACCCTTTTTCCTCTCGTACGTGACTCTCTCTCTCTCTCACATACCCCTTTCTCTTGTTTTTTTTTTCTGGCGCCTGGACCCCACCTCTTTCTTCTTCTTCTCCACGAACAGAGAAACCTATGCGTACATGCTTCCGACGCCGTTTCCGTTTCAAATTCTTGGAAATCTTATCTCTAGCCAACCCCACGCCCAACGAAGATGTCCTATAAATAGCCACGACCTTCCTCGACCAATTCGCCCAAACTCCAACGCCCAAGACCACCTCTAGTCGACGCCCTCGACGTTCCAATCTCGCCGAAAAAACTGCAGTTCATCGCCGGATTCCGACACCGGTAAGCCATCCCGAGCCTCCTTCTTCTATAGTCCGACTACTCTCGATCTCCACAACCTTTTTGACAAGGTCTTGCCTCCCCTCTCCCTCTACAGAAGCCACCCCGACCACGTCGTCTTCACCGGAGCACCCGGAGTACGCGAGCTTCATCGCTTGGTTTTGTCGCCGTTCGTCGTCGCCGACCATCTCCGACTCCACCACTGGACGAGCCACTCTCCGCCGCATCTCCTAGACACGTCCGCCGCCGCCCACGACCGCCGAAGCCGCCGCCACCACCACGCCAGAGCCGCCCCAATGTACGTTCGTTTCTCGCTAGCCATGTTCGTTTCAGTTTAAAAAAAAACGTTTTCCTTACGGATCGGCCGCCCTCTACAAGACTCGCAGCAAACACCCGTCCAGCCAACCAGAGAGCGCCACATGTCTCTGGCCGAAATTAGTTTTTTTCAGAAAAATTTCTATTACAGTTTTCAGTCAGAATTTTCTTTTAGCATATCTTTAAATCTATAGATCCGATTTAGTTGATTCTTTTTCCTACTAGTTCATAAAAATATCCTCTATCCAGAGAAGCAAACGAAAAATATTTTTGAAAGTTTTAAAGTTTGAATTCAAACAGATCTGAATTCAAACTTCGTTAGGCCATAACTTGAGTTTCGTAACTCCGTTTTGGGTGATTCTTTTTGCAAATCGAAGCTTGTATCGTGTACCTTCTGTTAAAACCATAACCTTATAATTTTTCTTCTGTTAAAATTATGTTCTGTACAGAAACTTTATTTGGTGTTTTTGGAGTTTTCCGAAGTCTTTTCTTCGTTTTCTTTTTGATTCTTTTGCTTGATTGCTTATGTGTGTCAATGTTTGCTTCGTTAGATCATCCGGAGTGCGAAGCTTGCTACTACGAATCTTTAGAGTTCAACGATCGTCAGCAAGGCAAGTTCACACTTTGATCATACTTTTCTATACGCAGTTTTTACTATGCATTAGTTTCACCCTCAAAGATTTGCATGAGTAGGATTGGGAACTTGTGGCTATGCTATGTAGTTCATGAGGTAGGAACCTATGACCTTTGATCACCTTGGGAATATTCATTATGTCATATATTGCTTAGCCATGCTCGTAGATGGGGATTGGTATGTGTGATTCATGCAAGTTGCGAGAGTTAATAATTTTGGGATAACATAAGGTGGCAACTTTAATACACATCTGGGTGGATTGATTGGGGCATCTGGAGCAACCAGTGCTTGCCCAAGGGGATCCCGGAGTACCCGTGTGATTACCCTAAGTCCGCCACCCAGGCTCAAAGGGATCATATGATATTTCATGCCTAAAAACTTTCATGTGCAGCCACAAGCCATTATGGGCTCTGGCATAGTTGAGTAAGTTGTGTGACCTCTTTCCGTGGTAGACTAGCTGATGTAGGGGAAAGTAGGTGTACCGGTCTACCCAGGGTTTAGAGGAAATACTTCAGAAAGGCTATGTCTCGATCTTCCGATCATGGAGGTGGTCGAGTCTTGTGGGGAAAAGTGCGCAAACCTCTGCAGAGTGTACAAACTAATCATGATTAGCCGTGTCCCCGGTTATGGACAAATTTGAGTATCTAGAAGTGAATTATTGGTTGATCTCATCACTTTACTTAATTAATGAATTGGGTTTTAATAATTTTAGTTAAGGGATTGAGTTGGAGGAACCTTCTCAATAATGGTATAAACTTGATAGTAAAATAAAAATTTATTCCTTTGTTGTAGGGAAAAATTGGCGTTATGCAAAATTAAACTTAGAGCCTCCACCAGCCAAATTTGCATATATAGATAGTCATTTTCATTATTATTCTATGGTGTGAAATTGCCAGCATATTCCATGTGCTGACCTACACGGCTGCAACGTCTCACGTTGCAGACTTTTCCGACGAGGATTAAGGTGCGATAGGTCATTGTTCTGCACTCAGTTTGCCGTGGAGTTGGATGGACTCATTTACCTTTGAAGCTTCCGCAGTTATTTTATTTAGTTGGCCTTCCGCCTTATTTATGTAATAAATACTCTTTTGAGGACCTCGATGTAATAAGTGTGTGATTGAACTCTGTTATAATTCCTCGAGTATTGTGTGTGTCAGCATACCGATCCAGGGATGACACTTAAGCACAGAGACTTTGATCCATTTGGGTCGGGTCGCTACATTGATCTTGCCCTTAGGAGACTCATACGGGCGATACATGAGGGCAATGCAATAGCTGTTGCAGGATCCCTCTTGCGAGTCATCGGAGCCGCCGCGACGAGAGGCGCGAGCAGAAGGGCCCTCGGCATCCTTGCGAGCGGTGTGTTTGATTTTCGCCATCGTTGGGCACCACACCCTTCAAGAACAGCCACGGCAACAAGGTCAACGACCAGCGGAGACAACGGTAAGGGCGAGACAGACCGGAGGAGAGGATGGTGGACAGGGAAGAGGTACCTCAGAGGAGATCTACGGGGGAGAGGAGGGATGGAGACGGGAGATCGACTCCTAGATGGCGCGGGGGCGATCCGGCGGCGCGGCGGCGGAACAGAGCCACGGGGTGGGGAGAAGATAGAATAGGGCAACTGCCCTTTCGATCCCGTCCCCAGAATATATATGGGCCGCAAAATGTACCGGACGACCGACAGTTGTCGGACGTCCGGGGACTGAGGGAACCGCAAGGCGTATCAGGCGACGGACGACCGGACGTTGTCGGACATCCGAGGCCTGGGGATGAGAGGGGCGGCTGAGGTGGGATGCTGCACAGGGACCGGATGACCGACAGCTACGGACGACCGGGCGTCCGAGAGTGACCGGACATCCGACAAGTGTCGGAAATCCAGTGGCAAAATGTGGTGCTAAGGTAGTGAGGATGAGTTCAAGATGGATCCGAAATAGATAAACAACCATACCAAAAACAATATATATGTAGATATGTAGAGAAGACAATCAATCATGAATATTTCTATGGACCCTATGATCGACCACGAAACCCTTCCAAGAGGAAAGGGCGGTGGCCTAGACCACCATGTATGAGCATGCGTGTTGTGATGCCGCGAAGACTTTAACCTTGGGCTCACGGACACTACTCCATCATTTAAAGCACCATTGTCGCAAGGACATAGTAGCTTTGAGAGTGTTTGTTCTATTTACGCATCATATAGGGAGAAAGAGATTCATGAGTTGAATTTCTCCCCCTAAATATATGCCTACATCTAGACAGACATAAGTTAAATGTATGCATGGGTACAAGATTTCACATAATGTTGTCAAGCTCCAAGATACCAAGTTCATGCCTAAGTTGACAAAACCTTGCTTCATCCAATGGTTTGGTGAAAATGTCGGCAAGTTGCATATCGGTACCAACAGGAGCAATATCAATGTCACCCTTTTGCACATGGTCTCTCAAGAAGTGATACCTAATATCAATGTTCTTTGTGCGGGGATGATCAATAGGGTTCTCAGCAATCTTGATGGCACTTTCATTGTCGCATAGAAGAGGCACATGTCTATAGGTGATACCATAATCCTTCAAAGTTTGCCTCATCCATAGTAATTGAGTTGCACAGCTTGCGGTTGCAATGTATTCGGCTTCGGTGGTGGAGAGGGAGACACAATTTTGCTTCTTCGAAGACCAACTTACCAAGGAGCGTCCAAGAAATTGACATGCACCTGAGGTAGACTTCCGTCCCACTTTGTCACCGGCCCAATCCGCATCCGTGTACCCAATGGGATCAAACTTTGCATCCTTGGGGTACCATAGACCCAACTTTGCGGTGTGAACAAGGTATCTAAGAATATGCTTAACCGCCTTATGATGACTTTCCCTAGGGAAAGCTTGAAATCTTGCACATATGCCTACACTTAACATGATTTCTGGTCTAGATGCACAAAGATACAGCAATGAACCAATCATAGAGCGGTAAAGAGATGGGTCAAAAGGGATACCGTTGGTGTCTTCAGTGAGAACAAGTTTTGTTGGCATGGGTGTTTTACATGGGCTCGCATTTGTCATATCAAACTTCTCGAGAATGTCCTTGAGGTATTTTGTTTGAGACAAGAAAATTCCTTCTTGAAATTGTTGAATTTGAAATCCGAGAAAGAACTTCAAATCCGCATTGAGTGACATCTCAAAGGTCTTGGTCATGGAGGCCGCAAACTTCTTGCACAAATGAATGTTAGGAGAACCAAAAATGATGTCATCTACATAGATTTGGCATAATATCAAATCACCTTTTTCTCTCTTAGTAAAAAGAGTGGGGTCAATTACCCCTCTAACAAAGCCATCATCGAGTAAAAACTTCTTAAGATGATCATACCAAGCACGAGGTGCTTGTTTGAGGCCATACAAAGCCTTGTGAAGTTTATACACATAGTCTTTGTGATCGGGATCAACGAACCCGGGTGGTTGTGATACATATACTTCTTCTTGTAGAGGACCGTTAAGAAAAGCACTCTTCATATCCATTTGATGTAAAGTAAAACCATTGAAAGCAGCATAAGCAAGTAAGATGCGAATAGACTCAAGACGGGCAACAGGAGCAAAGGTCTCATTAAAGTCCAAACCTTCAACTTGTGAGTACCCTTGTGCCACTAACCTTGCCTTGTTTCAGATGATTACGCCATTCTCATCTTGCTTGTTTTTGAAGATCCACATTGTTCCAATGACATTGTGTTCCTTTGTTGGTCTCATGACTAATGACCACACTTTGTTGCATTCAAAACTGTTCAACTCTTCTTGCATAGCAACAAGCCAATCATTGTCCATCAATGCATCTTGTACCTTGAGTGGATCAACACTAGAGACAAACGAAAAGTGAGCACAAAAGATTGTCAATTGTTTACGAGTGACTCTACCTTCCGATATGCCGTTAAGAATTTGATCAACATCAACTCGACCGGCCACTCGTGGCATGATGGAGGTTAGGGTTTCACGAGGTTCAACTTCATTTCCATCATCCACATCCTCAACATACGGATCATTAATGTGTGGTGGAAGATCTTCTTCTTCGTGTTGCATTTGTTGAGGTTCATCATCAAGGATTGCACTTTCTTGTTCTTCCTCTTGGTGATGATCTTGTTCTTGAATATGATAATGGTGAGGGACTTGTTCTTCTTCTTATTCTTGAACAACGGGCTGCGTTTGAGGAGTAGGATCTTGTGGTGGCATGGGTGTTGAAGTGGCTTGATGATGAGTGAAACTTCCATCTTCTTCTTCATCATCATGAGGTTCTTGTTCCATTGGAAGAAGAGCACCAACACCCATGGTCAAAATATCTTGAGAAGGATCTTCTTCACCTACATCACTTAGATCAACTTGCTCCCCATGGGAGCCATTAAACTCATCAAACACCACGTCACAAGTTTCTACAACACATCCATTGGATTTGTTGTAGACTCTATAGGCGTGAGAGTTTGATCCATAACCAACAAATATGCCCTCAATTGTTTTGGATTGAAATTTTCCTAACCGTTCTCTCTTGTTGAGAATGAAGCACTTGCACCCAAATACATGAAAGTACTTGACATTTGGCTTGTTTCCGGTTAGGAGCTCATATGGAGTCTTCTCCAATATCGTGCGGAGAAAGAGCCGGTTTGATGCATGACATGCGGTGTTGACGGCCTCGGCCCAAAAACTATGTGGTGACTTGTACTCATCCAACATGGACCTTGCCATTTCCACAAGTGTACGGTTGTTCCTCTCGGCTATTGTTGAGGAGTGTAGGGTGCGGAATATTGATGCTCAATCCCCTCATCACTAAGAAATTCTTCCAAGGTGTAGTTCTTGAACTCTAAGCCATTATCACTTCTTATTGCCAAGATTTCTTTGTCAAACTTGCGTTGGGCTTGCTTGGCAAAATCAATGAAAGTGATCTTCGTCTCGTCCTTGGACTTGAGGAAAAACACCCATGTGTATATTGAGTAATCATCAACAATGACAAGTCCATACTTTTTCCCACTAAGACTATCCCATGAAGGAGGTCCAAAGAGATCCACATGAAGGAGCTCCAAAGGTCTTGAAGTAGATACAATATTCTTGGGTGGATGCTTTGATTGATGTTGCTTCCCGGCTATGCATGCACTACACACACGATCTTTCTCAAAAGAGACATTGGTTAGTCCAAGGATGTGATTACCCTTTAAGAGATCTTGAAGATTTCTCATGCCGACATGGGCTAGCCGGCGATGCCATAGCCACCCCTTGTCGGCCTTGGCCATCAGACAAGTTGCATGGAATGTGCTCTCTTTCGAGAAATCAACCGTGTAACGGTTGCCATCCAACTCTCCAACAAAGCCACTTCGAGAGTATCTCTCTTAAAGACTTTCACATCCGTTAGTCCAAATAGTGTATCATAACCAATGGAAGCCAATTGGCGAATGGAAAGCAAATGGTATTTAAGGGATTGGACAAGCATGACATTTGCAAGAGACATGTCATTTGTGATAGCCACCTTGCCCAACCCGAGTACCTGTCCTTTTGATCCTCCACCAAACACAATGCTCATAAATGGTTGAATAGCTTCCATGAAATCGAAGAGCAATTTGCTATCTCCGGTCATATGGTTGGTGCATCCACTATCGATCACCCATTTAACTCCACCGGAGAAGGCAACCTACACACAATTCACGACTTGGTTAGAGGCACCCATTTTGCAATGGGACCTCTCAAGTTAGTCACAAGGGTCTTAGGAACCCAAATAGCATGAAAACGGAATGCATTATGAGGACCAACAAATTGAGCATAAACTTCTCCATCCTTTGTTTTATGAAGTACATAGGATGGAGGCATGAACTCTTTTGGTTTGTTGAGAGTGGACATGCTCCTAGTGGCCTTCCCACTCACAACCTTACCTTTCTCCTTGTGCCCTTCACGTACAAATGTCTCCTTGAGAGGTGTGGTGCACTTTTGAGAAGACGTTTTCTTCTTGCTTGTGCTTGGGTCAAACCCAAGCCCTTCCTTGGCAACCACCTCATTGTGTTGGCTCAATACCTCATTAAGGTTCTTTTGTCCTTGAGCACATGTCATGAGTCCTCTCTCGATTTGTGCCTTTAGAAAGCGATTTTCCTCAAGAATAGATGCTAGGTCACCACTAGAGTTAGTAGTACAAGCATCAACATTGATAATAGGTGAAGAGTAAACCTTAGCTAGAGTTTCAAGATAAGTAAGTTTGAGCGTCTCAAAGTTCTTTGTAAGAAGGGTGAGCTCCTCTTCCTTAGTCTTAAGGGACACGGATAGAAGCTCACAATCCTTAGAGAGAGAAGCATGAGATTTCACAAGCGTACTTTTATCTTTCATCAACTCCTTGCAAGAGTTCTTGGCATTTTTTAAGGAGGCAAGTTCTTTAGCATGAACATCAATGTTTGCACCAATTTTTAAGCATAGCTCATCATTTCGTGCTTCCTCATATTGGACTTTCCGCTCAAGGATTTCATATTTTTCCTTTTCCTCGATGACGAGGGTTTCGAGTTCCTTAATGGTGGTGGTGTGCTTACTCACCATCTCCATAAGCATACGAAACATAGTGAGCTTCTTTCCTTTAAGGGAGCACATGAACTTATTTAGTTTAGCAAGCATAGGATCATCTATATCATCATCATCATAATTATCCTCCGCATCAAGATACTCATCACAAGGAGTAGATGGAGTGAAAAGAGGAAGATTTGAACGTGGGGTTACCTTGACCTTGTCAGGAGAGTTTTGGTCCTCTCCATCTTCTACCACGGCCTTTGCCATTAAGCACTTGTGAGCGTTGCCCTTGTAGTCTTTCATGTAGTTGTAGGTGACAACATCACCACTCTTGTTGACAAGCCTCAAGGTGTTTTGAGAATCTTGAGCTACTCCGGCAACACCACCAACATTATCCGGGTCGGATTCATCTTGAGAAACCATTGCCTTCCCATCTCTTTTCTTGAACTTGGAGTTTAGAGGGTTTGGCAACTTCTTCTTAGGAAAGGTCTTGGGAAACCTTGGTTTGTCTTCTCTCTTCTCATAAGGGCAATCGTTGGAGAAGTGGTTGGTTTCTTCACAGTTGTAGCACTTTCTTACTTTCTTCTTTTGGAATCTTCCCTTGAACTTTCCCGCGCTAAACTTCTTGACAAAGAGGGCAATGTCTTCATTGGATGGGCTCTCATCGGAGTCAATCTCATCACCATCTTCATCATCATCATCTTCTTCTTCTTCACTTTGCTCTTCCCCACATACATGCTTGGCCTTCAAAGCAAGATTGATCTTTGACGTTGAGGTACCATGCATGGCAAGATGTTTTGTAGCATTTGACTTGGATTCTTCGAATAGTTGAAAGGTGGATATGATGTCATCGGGAGTCATTTCCTTGAATCCATGATGTTGCCTTATGTCCCACACCATTTGGTGATGATACAGAGCAAGAGCATGAAGTAATTTGTCCACTAGAAATCGCTTAGTCAAGTTGAAACCATCTTGTGTCTTGTCACAATCACAGGACTCGATGTCGGCGGAGAGGGTCATGAGACGCTCAAGGAGCTGCTTGGGGGATTCAACTTTCTCCATACAAAAGTTTTGCAATTGACCTTTGGCAATTTCATACTGAGCAAGCCGGAGAGTGGAGGTACCGGTCTTGGTCCTTACAATGCTGTCCCATAATTCCTTGGCACTTGTGATGTGTATGTAAGGTCTCCTTTGCTTATCATTCATTCCTTTTCTTATGCACATGATTGCGGTGTCGTTGAGATGCTTGTCATAAGTTTCTCTTGGAGTGAGATTCTTTGGGTCAACAGGGTTGTAGCCATGCTCCAAGATGTCCAGCATTTCATCATTGGCGTACCTAAGATGGTCCTGCATACCAACTCTCCACAAAGCAAAATCGGAACTGTCATCAAGCAAAGGGGGTTTTCCCCCAGGGTTATAGTTAGGTTTCTCTACTTGAGGTCTTGCATAAAGCCATGGAACACTAGAGTGATCATTACTAGGAGGTTGTTGGCCAAGTGAAGGAGTAGGGGCAGTTGGCCTCGAGGCCGCACCACCCGGATTAGCAAGTGGTGCGAGCACCGTGGTTAATGCGGCTAATCTCATTTGGACCAAGGCCTCAAGAGAAGCATCATGCTCCTCCTTTTGCTTAGCAAGGGCTCGTTCCAGATCCTCGGAAGTGAAGGACTTGGCTTCCATGGAAGCCGCGCCCTTCTCCTTCAGATCTGCAACAAGGGGAGTCCCATCAGGGTACATCTCGCTCTAGGGCGGTTAAGCCACAAGAATAGAGCACGAGGCTCTGATACCAATTGAAAGGATCGAGATGGACCTAGAGGGGGGGTGAATAGGTACAATTACAAATTTTATTTATTACTTAGCAATTTTAGGCTATAATGTGGAATATGAAGATGAGCCTAACAATTGCAAAGATGATACAATGAGCTAAGCAAGGTGACCAAGAATTACAAGGATATGAATAAGCAAGCATAATATGGAACAAGTAAAGATAAAGAGACAAATAACCACAAGCAGGGAGCTAGGGTTAGGAATAACCGCAACTCCGAGAGACAAGGATGTATCCCGATGTTCACTTCCTTGGAGGGACGCTACGTCACCGTTTAGAGAGGTGGATGTTACCACGAAGGCACACCAATGCCACGAAGGCTCACCCTATTCTCTCTTTGAGATATCACCATGAAGGCGATTCTCAACCACTAGTGGTAGACCTTGGGGTGATCTCCAAACCCTCACAAACTTTCCGGGGGTAATCACAATGAACGATTCCTCACCGAAGAACTCCTACCGCCTAGGAGTCTCCAACCTCCAAGAGTAAAAAGAACAATGGGGAAAATGCTCAAAACTTGCTCAAATCACGGATTCCTTTGGTCAAGAGAAGTGGGAGGAGTGGATCTATCACTTGATTGGAGAACTTGTTGAGAACTCTCTCAAATCCGTCCGGGATCTAGGATTTGGTGTATGAGATTGAGAGAGAGAGTGAAAAGTGTTCTTGTGTAAGCTCAAAGTGAATGGTCAACCCTCCACGGGCAAAGGAGGAAGATATTTATAGTCCCCTCCAATAAGTGGCCGTTGGTGCCCCCTTATGTTCTGTAGGTGTCGGACGTCCGACGATTACCGGACGTCCGGTGTCACGGCAGACACCGGACATCTGACGCACCACCGGTCGACCGACAGTACTAAGGAGAGAAACGAAAGTGGAAATATCTGGACGGGGTCGGTCATCCGATAGGTACCGGACATCTGGCGTTTTGGCTCTGAATATCTAGTACCGGACTTCCGATAGAGACCGGACGTCCGAGGTACCGGACGTCTGATAGTGACCGGTCGTCCGATGTTTTGGCTCTGTTAGGTATGGACCGGATTTCCGGTGGAGACCAGAAATCCGAGGAATTGACTCTATATAGAGGGTACCGGACATCCGATGACTACTGGTCGTCCGATAAGTACCGGACGTCCGAGAAAACAGAGGGAATGAGAGAGGAGAAACCGTAGGCTTTGAGCAAGTCCTTCACGAGACCCAATGTTCCCCTCTTAATAGTGCGGGATCCCTATACTCAAGATCAAACAAAAAAACAATCCGAAGCTTCTTGTCTTGTTTCTTCATTCTTGAGTAAAGTGTGTATATATATATGTCCGAAGTCATGATCCACACATAATCCTTGAGAACAAATCCTGAGATATACTTGACACACATGATTAGTCCTCTATATGTATGTTGTTATCAACATCAAAATCTGATAAGGGCATGATTGCACTTTCAATAAGGAGTGTCAAGAGCCTAAGCTTGGGGATGCCCCATCGCACCCCAAGGTAATATCCAAGGAGAAACAAGCAACCAAGCTTGGGGATGCCCCGGGTGGCATCCCCTCTTTCTTCTAACGACCATCGGTAATTTTACTTGGAGCTATATTTTTATTCGTCACATATCATGAGTTTTGCTTGGAACGTCTTGTATTATATGAATCTTTTTTTGATTTGCATTTTAGTTTGTCACAAGTATCCTTGCTAGACACACCTATTTGAGAGAGCCAAAAATATGCTATGATTTGATAGAATTGCTCTATGTGCTTCACTTAATTTTTTTGAGCTATGGAATTGCTCTAGTGCTTCACTTATATCTTTTTGAGCATGGTGTGCTTTAAATTTTGAAGAAATATTCTCTCATGCTTCACTTATATTATTTTGAGAGATTAAAATTTTTATGCTCATGTTCTTCACTTAAATTTGTTTGAGCTTGTCAAAAGCAATTGCAACATATGAAACTAGTCCCAAAGTGATAGATATTCAAGAGGGATATAATAAAAACTTTCATGAAGATCATAGGACAAAATAAACTTGATTCTTTGTAATAGTTTTGAGATATGATGATAGTAATATGTGAGTCATGTTGGTGAGTAATTATGCTTTAGTAAGAATATTGGTGTTAAGGTTTGTGATTCCCTATGCAAGCACGAAAGTCAATAGTTATGCAATGAAATTACATCCTACTTGTGGTGCATTATTCGGTGTTAGTTATGCTTAATGCTCGTTTATGAGAATTTTCGTATCTTGGTTGGTTGCTTCTCAATCTATTTGCTAGCCTCCACTTGTACTAAGTAGAAATACTACTTGTGCATCCAAAATCCTTAAACCCAGTTTTGCCATATGAGTCCACCATATCTACCTATATGCGGTATTTGCGTGCCGTTCTAAGCAAATTTGTATGTGCCAACTCTAATTTTCAAAATAGTTTCCTTTTTGTGTGCCCGTACCGCTCATGAAGCGACAGAGGGTGGCCAATATTTTTCCATGCTAGATGTGTTATTCTCAAGATGAGTGTTTATTCACTTGTCATTGCACGAGAGTATGGCGGTAATAGGGATGCCCAGTCCCGAAATGAAAAATGAATTTACTTTATGTTGTCAAATAATAAATTCCTTGGAAAGTGTTGGTATGGAGGGCACCCGTGGATACGGCTAGCCATGGATTGTGAAAGAATGGTGGAAAAAGGAATAAACTTTATTTTATGTTTGGGAACCGCCTATGATGTATCAAGCATGGAAAGTATTGGGAACTACTCGGTCGTTTTCGTTGACGGGAAAAGTATGCCTCTCAAAATGTTTTATCTCTCGTTTTTTTGCTTTGAGCTCTGGCACCTCTACAAATCCCTACTTCCCTCTGCGAAGGGCCTATCTATTTACTTTATGCAATTTTTTTATTTGAGTCTCCATCTTCTCTTATAAAGCACCAACTAGGGGGCACTATGATCATACTTGTGCATTGGATGTAGCTAATATTCGAGTGTGTTTCATGAAAGGATCAATGATTGAGCATGATGGGCTAGGGATAACTTTCTTTAGTGTTGATATTTTGAAAGACATGGTTGCTTGTTGATATGCTTGAGTATTGAAGTCTTCATGTCAATTATAGACTATTGCTTTGAACCATCTAAAAGTCCAAATGTCCATGCTACAAAAGAAAAGAATATGTGATGAACATGTTAGGCAGCATTCCACATCAAAAATTCTGTTTTTATCATTTACCTACTCGAGGACGAGCAGGAATTAAGCTTGGGGATGCTGATACATCTCCAACGTATCTATAATTTTTTATTGTTCCATGCTGTCATATGATACGTCTCCAACGTATCTATTATTTTTGATTGTTCCATGCTATGATAGTATCATTCTTGGATGTTTTTAACATCATTTCATACATTTTATATCATGTTTGGGGACTAACCTATTAACTTAGTGCCATGTGCCAGTTCCTATTTTCTGCCTTATTTTTGTTTTACAGAAAATCACTATCAGATAAGATCGAATCATCCCGAAACTTTTTGGAGATTTTTTTTCTGGAGATAAGGATCAACACAAACTTGAGAGCCAAGGCAGAAGATGAAAGAGGGGGCCACATGGCACCACGGCGCGCCCCAGGGGGGGCGCCCAGGTGCCATGTGGGCCCCCTGCATCCATTTGACCTACCTCCGCCACTATAAATTCAGAGATATTACAGAACCCCCAAGAGAGTCCATGAAATACTTTTTCCGCCGCCGCAAGCCTCTGTTCTCGCGAGATCCCATCTGAAGACCTTTTCCGGTACTCCGCCGGAGGGGGAATCCATCATGGAGGGGCTCTACATCATCCTTGCCGCCTCTCCGATGATGCGTGAGTAGTTCACCATAGACCTTCGGGTCCGTAGTTAGTAGCTAGATGGATTTCTCTCTCTCTTTGTTTCTCAATACAATGGTCTCCATGATCTTCATGGAGATCCATCCGATGTAATGACTTTTTGCGGTGTGTTTGTTGGGATCCGATGAATTGTGAGTTTATGATCAGATCTATCCTTGTTTTATTTGAGTTCTTCTATGATCTCTTTTATGCATGATTTAGTATAGCCTTGTATTTCTTCTCCGAAATTTTGGTTTGGTTTGGCCAACTAGATTAGATCTTCTTGCAATGGGAAGAGGTGCTCGGTAATAGGTTCAATCTTGCGGTGCTCAATCCTAGTGACTGAAGGGGAAATGACACGCATGTATGGTTGCCATTAAGGATAAAAAATTGGGATGAATTCTTATTTGCGTTTATCTTGACTACATCATGTCATCGTTCTTTATGCATTACTTCGTTCTTTTGGACTTAATACACTAGATGCATGCTGGATAGCGGTCGATGTGTGAAGTAATAGTAGTAGATGCAGGCAGGAGTCGGTCTACTTGTTTTGGATGTGATGCCTATATCATGATCATTGCCTTGGATAGCATCATAATTATTTGCTTTTCTATCAATTGCCCAACAGTAATTTGTTTACCCACCGTATGCTACTTTCTTAAGAGAAGCCTCTAGTGAACACTATGGCCCCCAGGTCTACTTTTATCATAAGATCTATCTTGTTTTCTTATACAAAAATACCAAAAATATTTGCTGCATATTTTTATCTTTTATTTTATTATCAATCTATCATATACCTTTTAATCTCGTTACTTGACCGCCGCGAGATTGACATCCTCTCATTTGCATTGGGTGCGAGGGTTTGCGTTTTGTGTGCAGGTGCTGTTTACGTGGAGTTGCTTGGTTCTCCTACTGGATTGATAACCGTGGTTCTTAACTGAGGGAAATACTTACTCTACTGTGCTGCATCATCCTCTCCTCTTCGGTGATAAAAATCCAACGCAGTCTACAAGTAGCATTATATTATTATTCTTGGATGTTTTACAATCATTTTATAGCAACTTTATATCATTTTTGGGACTAACCTATTGACATAGTGCCCAGTGCCAGTTGCTGTTTTTTGCTTGTTTTTTACTTCGCAGAATATCAATACCATACGAAGTCCAATTGCCACTAAACTTTTTGGAGATTTTTTTGGACCAGAAGACAACTTGGGAGCCAAGGAAGCACCTGGGGGGAGGCCCGTGGGGCCCACAAGACACCAGGGCGCGCCAGAGGCCCCTAGCCCTGATGGGTTGTGGGGCCCACGGGGGTCTCCTGCACCGCCTCTTCGCTCTATAAATTCTCAGATATTCCAAAAACCCTAGGGGAGCAGACGAAACACAATTCCAGCCGCCGCAAGTTCCAGAACCACGAGATCCAATATACACCATCACGGAGGGGTTCATCATCCTCATTGGTGCCTCTCCAATGATGCGTGAGTAGTTCACCATAGACCTACGGGTCCGTAGGCAGTAGCTAGATGGCTTTCTCTCTCTTTTTGATTCTCAATACAATGGTCTCTTGGAGATCTATTTGATGTAATGACTTTTTGCGGTGTGTTTGTTCGGATCCGATGAAGTTTGAGTTTATGATCAGTTTCTATCCATGAATATTATTTGAGTCTTCTTTGATCTCTTATATGCATGATTATTTATAGCCTCGTATTTCTTCTTCGAATCTTTGGTTTAGTTAGGCCAACTAGATCGATTTTTCTTGCCATGGGAAGAGGTGCTTTGTGATGGGTTCGATCTTACAGTGTCCTCACCCAGTGACAGAAGGGGTAGCGAGGCACGCATGTATCGTTGCTATTAAGGATAAAAAGATGGGGTCTATTCCTACATGAATAGATCTTGTCAACATCATGTCATCGTTCTTATTGCATTACTCTGTTTCCCCATGAACTTAATACACTAGATGCATGCTGGATAGCGGTCGATGTGTGGAGTAATAGTAGTAGATGCAGAATCGTTTTGGTCTACTAATCTTGGACGTGATGCCTATATATTGATCATTGCCTGGATATCGTCATAATTATTTGTTCTTCTATCAATTGCCCAACAGTAATTTGTCTACCCACCGTATGCTATTTTCTCGAGAGAAGCCACTAGTGAAACCTACGGCCCCCGGGTCTATCTTTTAATCATATTGCTTTCTGATCTATTTTTATTGTTTTGTTTTCAGATCTATTAATCCAAAAATCCAAAAATACCTTGCTGCGCTTTCTATTTGCATCTTTTATTTAGTGTTCTTGTGCGATCTATTTATCCAATCTCATACAATTTAATCTATCTTTTTACCGGGGAGGGATTGACAACCCCTCTTACGCGTTGGGTTGCGAGGTTTTGTTCTTTGTGTGCAAGTACCGTTGACATAGTGTTGCTTGGTTCTCCTACTGGTTCAATAACCTTGGTTTCATAACTGAGGGAAATACCTACCGTCGCTATACTGCATCATCCCTTCCACCTCGGGGGAAAACCAACGCAGTTTCAAGCCACGTCAGCCCCGGCGTCCCTTCCCTAGGGCGCCGGGGGCTCCGTGTTGTTCCCCGCGTTCGGCGCGCCTGGGAAGGCTGGCACACTGGCCCGCTGAACTCCGGGAGTGGGCACGATGGGAGGCCGCGCCACGGCGTGTGTCGTGGTTTTGTCACGACAGATGTCCTAGTGTGAGGACTTAGTCGTGAGGCCAACGCAATTAAGTGGTAGCCTGAACGGGGTTGAGCGGGACGAGAGACGCGAGATTTTACCCAGGTTCGGCCTCTCACGGTGGAGGTAAAAGCCTACATCCTGCTTGATTGATATTGATGATGATGACGATCTCGGTTACAAGGGCGGTGTTTCGCTACCTCTATCTCGAGAGCATCTATTTTTATGTTGTCTAAGACTTGTGTCTAAGACCTATCTATTATGACCTGTAAAAACCTGACCCTCTTGGGGTGCCCCGCCCCTCCTTATATAAGTTGAAGGGGCGGGTTACATGTAGAGTCCTGGTAGGATTAGGACTTAACCTATTCTGACTTCCCATCACGGGCTTCTTATCACGGGCTTCTCACCGTGGGCTTCTTAACGCCTGGGCTTCTTATCTCCAGGCGGCTCATTTTCATGGCTAAGTACTTGCCGGGTTACAATCTGCCGGGTCACAATCTGTCTGCCGGGTTACAACTGTCTGCCGGGTTAGAAACTATCTGCCGGCTTACAACTGTCTGCCGGGTTAGAAACTGTCTGCCGGCTTACAACTGTCTGCCGGGTCAGGATCTACCGGGTTAAATCCAGAAATGACTTAACGTCAGGGCGACTTAAGCCCAGAGATGACTTAACGTCATGGTGACTTAAGCCCAGAGATGACTTAATCTTCAGGGCGGCTTATCCCTATGAGCCGGGTCTTGGTCGTGGGGAATATCCCCAACATTAGCCCCCAGTTTAGCTTTGAATTTATTCATGCTAAACTCTTGAAATAAGAGTATGTAAAGGGACCGGCTCACTCAAAAAGACCAGTTTTAGTTCATTGACCAACTCCTGAAAAGTCTGAATCTCTGTCATATCAATATGCTGACGCTGGTTCCTTGCAGAAAAAATAACCCTTATGATATCTTGAACTATCTTCAAAAATGCCTTGGCTTGATAAAAAGAATATTGCGTCTGATGTTATACCAACTTTCAATGCTTCAGACTTGTCTGAATAGCTTAGAGCAAATAATCTTTGCAAATTTCTCCATCAAAAAATATGAGACCTGGTTTGCTCAACACTGAAAATTTTGAAGGTGTTCTACTTATATCCATATTACCTGTAGCCCCCAAGTCTTAAGAGGGGAATGTAGTGATAGCTTAAGACTTGCTCCAATATGAATGTTGCAAGCTTGGAGAAATCCGGGTTGTTCATCTAAGTCACCAGTCATAAGTTGAATGTTCCACATATGTAGCCCCCAAGTACCGGGTTGTCTTTGCCTGCAGCAACCTGGGACTTGTAATTGCCTTATGCTCATAAAACTTCAACCAGTGTAGCCCCCAAGGGCCGGGTCATTATGCAATAATGAGCAGGGACTTTTGCAGATATGATTATATAGACTTGAGGAGTTTTGTGTAGCCCCCAAGGGCCGGGTCATCAGTATGTGATGGGCCGGGTCTTCCAATTTGGACCTTATGACTTTAACAAAGAACTGAATGATGTAGCCCTCAAGGGCCGGCTCAGTAAGATATACTGAGCTGGGACTTAGAAACTGACGGGAGGCTGGCTCATCTACCTGAAATAACCGAGTCTGTTGACAATGTGATGATTTGAAAAGCAGCTTGCATTAGCCCCCAAGTGTCGTGGTGCATGCTTGCAGCGACACGGGACTTGAATACTTGATGTAATCTTGATTTGAATAATGTAGCCCCCAAGTGCCGGGTCGTATGCCTGCAGCGACTCGGGACTATTTCTTCCATTGTAGAATAAAATCATATTCACTGTCTGGATGATGTTACTGAATGCTTTGCATATCAATATTGAACCATGCTCCTTGCTGTAAGCTGGTATTTTTGGATGAAGAAATAATATCCATTTTTTCTGAAGCGGCTTTTGAAAACCTCAATCATCCAATACTGGTTATGATAACCATAATGAAAATCCAGCCATGTTGGCTATTAAAGATTTGAATAATATAATTCGGTTTGAAAACCGGCTCCTGCAATATAAACCAGGATATCCATGCGTATATGAAGCATGGTATGATGATGCAATGTATGATGCAATGCATGATGATGTATGATAACAGAGTATAAAAATGTCGGCTTTCAAGGCTCGACAAAAAGAGGCTAGCTCTGTTTGTTTTTTGAAAAACTCAAGTTTTGCTTCAAAGAAGCTTGGCATGAAAGCCTTTCATCCCGTAAGCTGGCTCTCACGTGACATAAATCCGTTGTTTTAACTTTAACTAGTTCAGGGTCTCATTGAAAAGATTGACTGTTAAGAGTACGAACGGGGCCACATAGCGGAGAAACTACAGTAGACAGGTGAGTTTATCCTAGCTCTCTGTAAGCCGGCCCTCACGTGACAAAAGCTACCGTTTTAACCTTGACAAGTTCAGGGTCTTAAAAAAGATTGACTATCAAGAGTACGGTGGGTCACCTGGTGGAGTGACAAGTTGCAAACAGGTAGGTTTAACCCAGATATGGCACGGAAGCCGGTCAAGAGGGTATGAAAGCTATACTCGTTGAGTAGGAAGCCCCCAAGTGACCCATGATATGATAAGCCAATAAGGCAGGATACCCGTGTTTGAACCGCGCATTATTGCAGCAAGTTCTTTTTGGCAACCTTTAACTTTCTGAAAACTCGAACTTGCGAGAGATGAATTTCTCTTGAATCGGATGCTGAGCCGGATATTGAGATCTCAAAACTTTGTGAGACAGAGACTTCTCTTGAGCCGTATTTTAAACCGGAACCTTTTCTGATAATCTGGAATCTTTCTTTTGAGGCAGAACTCTCAGATTGCTCGGCACTTTTTCAGCTGGAAATTTTCTGACAGCCTTTAAACTTTCACCAATGTGGCAGTAGCCCCCGAGATCGGGTTATTTTTTCTCCAATGACCCGGGGTTCTTGAATTTGCTGAAACTAGCAACATTTGTTGAGTCATGTCTGTGTAGCCCCCGAGTCTTAAGACGACTCGAGGAGTTGGCTTGAGATTCTCCATACTTGGCCGTGGCATAAACCGGCATATAGTTGACAGCGGAAACGCTGGAATGTGTTGAAGCTGGAGGCAAGGTGGCGAGTTTGATGATCTTCGCAACACTCATTGTATACCCTCGGCGTTGATAACGCGATGTGAATCCATGGAAGGTTGAGGTTGACTGCAGCAGGTTATAAACGATCCCGTATGAGCTGTGTCAGTAACCCGATCAATGGTTCATCCCAGCTGGTTGTTGTAGTTAACTAAACTGCAGTGGCGGCGACTTGTGCGCCTATCCATTGAGCCATCCGTTGGAGGCTGATAATTTTGCTCTAGAGTTATTGGAATATACCGGGCCGCAGGAGTGGCGACTTGCGTGCGCTCACTAAGCAGCTCGTGCAGATGGGTGCGGCTCCGGTGTGTTGATGTAGACCAGACCGCGAGGGCGGACGGTAGAGACGGGACGACTTGAAGGCGACTGCATAGTGGAGACCAGCGGAGGCAAGGCAGCGGCTGACGAGGCCACGGCAGAGGTGACGGGCCGTAGCGGCGACAACAGCTCGAGGCAAGACCGCGGATTTTGAGGCAGAGGCGGCTCGCATTGGAAACCTGGCGGCTCAGAAACAAGGCCGATCGGGGGTGACTCAGCACGAGGTCGTAGCAGCGACGATGGAGGCGGCGGCTTGAGCGCGACCGCAGCGGAGACGGAGCTGGGCGGCTCGGAACGGACCCTCCGGGTCGTGTTGACCAGTCCCTTTTTTTTGAGCTGTGGGCCTTACATCCGTCTTACCCATCCACGGAGAAGCATCTCGCCGCATCATATTTCTGTCTTCGATTAGCTCCCCTTTTCTTTCTTCTTTCTCTTCTTTTTTCATCCAGATCGAGACCGCCATAGGGGAGCAGGAGGTCGGGCGGAGCCGGTGCCGGGGCCGACCAGCACCGCGAGGCGATGCAGAGCGCAGGAGGCGCGGCTGCGGACGCGGAGGGAGGCAGCGGCGCAGGTCGAGGAGGGGCGGCTAGGAGCGCGCGAGTCGGCTGGCGGGTGCGGCGAGGCAGGCGGAGCAGTGCAGCAGCATGGTGGTTGGAGTGAGGCGGGCGGCTCAGCGACTGGCGGAGCCGGCCCGGCGGGCGCGCGGAAGCCGGCCGGGGGACGCCGGAGGCAACGACGACTGCGGCGGCTGCGGCAGCTCAAGGTCGTTCTATGGCAGAAGAAGAGCGCGGCCAGGGCGGCTCGACGTGCAGCAGGGTCGCGATAGAGACATCGGCGCAGGGCGGGTCACGTGTGGCGGAAGTAAGGACCAAGGCGACAGCGGATGCGGCGACTTGGCGCATCGGGGGTGGCCCGGCGACAGCAGAGGCGCGGGGACCCGCAGCACCGCAGGGCAAAGGAAGGTGGCCCGCGGCGACGCCGGCGAGTCGGTGAAAGCAGCTTGCTGCTGCAGAGGCCATACGGCCGGGGCCACTTCGGCGGTTTGAGGAGGCCCCCGGCGATTTGAGGCGGCTCAACACGGGGCGGCCTGAGTGGCGACACGGAGATGGCGTCAGGTGGTGACTCGGAAACAGAATCGAGGCGGCTTGGTGGCGAAGGTGAACGCGACGGCGGCTTGCAGCAGCGAGTCGGAGAACTTGGTGGCGGGTTGTGCGGACGGGGCGCGCAGTGGCGCGAGCCGGCAGAGGGCGCAGCAGCCGCCGGCTGCGCGACGAGCCGGCGGGAGATACGGCCGCAGCCGACAGCGCGGGAGGATTCGGAGTGGTGAGCCGGTTACGTCGGCTTGAGAGCGAGCAGGCAATGGCGGTTTGCAGGCAGCGCGGCAGCTTGGAGCGCGGGGAAGTGGCGGTGCCAGTACGAGGAGAGCCGGCGAAGCGCGTGGATGCGGCAGTCCGGCGAGGATGATCCAGCCAGGCCAGAGTGCGGCGGCGGCTTTGCCCCCACTGCAGCTGAGGAGAAGCGGCAGCGGACTGGCAAGGGGAGGCGCAGCGACGGTCTGCAGAGATGCGGATCAAATCCCCGGCAATTGAGGCAAAACGGCGACTCGTGGCCGTGGGGACGGCGCGAGGGCGCGAGATGGGGCGGGGCAAGGCCACAGTTGTGGCCTGTGGCCGGAGCGACCGTAGCAGCAGAGGAGACCCACAACAGGCGGCTTGAGGTAGAGAGGCGCCCACGGCGGGTCACCACGGGGAGATTAGGCAGCGGCGACTTGGCACGCCATGGCTACAGCGGCTTGAAGACCCGGCTGCACATCAGCGGCGGCGGCAGCAGGTGCTCGAGGCGAGCGTGCCGTGGGAGCAGTCAAGGACGGCCGACGGCTTGAAGCAAACGCGTCGCGGCCGCAGAGTCGAGGCGGCTGGGCGCCCAGGGTGAGGGGAAACTCGCAGCGGAGGCGGGCGGCTCGTGGCGGCCCGGAGATGTGGAGGCGCGACGAAGCGACGCTTGAAACCGCGGCGACTTGCCGCGGATGTGAGTCCATGGCAGCTTGGACGAACGAAAAAGTGAGCCGCCGTCGTTCGGCAGAAGCGGCTCCCAAAGGTGGCTCAAGGCGGAGGCGGAGACCAGCACAGGCAACTCACGGCGGCGGAGGTGAGTCGGCTCGGTGTACGGCGGCTCGAGGCGAAGCGAGCCACGGTGAAGGCAGAAACAAGGCGGGTCACGGCAGCGACAGCGGCTTAGAAGCGCGGCTGCTCGATTGTGAAGACAGGGCCGTGCAAGGCGCGGGCGGCGACTTCGGAGGCAAGCAGCAGAGGAGCTAAACCCGAGTCAACGCCTACCATTATATCCTTTCCGAGTCATGGTTGCTTTTGAAGATTTCATTGCATGTTGTGGCACTGCTTGAGGCAGAAAATGGGTCGACAGCAAGTCGCTGAGGCAATAGCCCAGGGTGGAGGCGTCTCGGGCGCTCGAGGAGGCGTGGACCGCGGAGGACGCAAGCGCCGGCCGGTGCGTCGGAGACGGCGGGCATGCGGGAGGCGGAGATCACGGGCCGATGGGATGGCTCGGTGACCCGCAGCGTCGCGACTTGGCAACGGCGGCTTAAAACCATACGGCAGAGACGAGCAGCGGAGGTGGCTCCGGCCAGCGGCGGCTCATGGCAAGGGTGGGTTTTGAGCGGTCCTCAAGGCAGAGGCGACCTTGAGCGGCTCACGGAGGCAGCGGCAGCTCTCATCACAGTGTGAGGCGGTGGCGGCTTAGAAAGTGGGGGCGAGCCACAGTAATTTTACGGAGGTGGGTCGTCATGCCGGCGAATCAAGGCGGGTCGTCATGCCCTTCTCCTCCAGATCGCGGCTAGCTTGAATAATCCATGTCCGAGTCCTTTTCCAACGAGCAGGCACACGTGAGGCATCGGTTTGATCTGACGCGTTCCTTTCAGATCTCTGTTTTGGCGACTCGAAAACGACTGAATAAATCGCATGACGGCGGCAGCGGATAAACCGTAACCCTAATTCTTCTCTGACACAAATCTTATGGATTGTAAAATCTGGACCGATGATGCTGATGCAGATCCTTCCGAGCTGAAACTTTCTTCATCCGGAAAATTGCCAACTTCTCAATCCCTAGGAGAGATCCCTCCAAGAACTCAACACCACCATGCGCTGGGCCCCACGGTGGGCGCCAACTGTCGTGGTGTTGTCACGGCAGATGTCCTAGTGTGAGGACTTAGTCGTGAGGCCAACGCAATTAAGTGGTAGCTTGAACGGGGTTGAGCGGGACGAGAGACGCGAGATTTTACCCAGGTTCGGCCCCTCACGGTGGAGGTAAAAGCCTACATCCTGCTTGATTGATATTGATGATGATGACGATCTCGGTTACAAGGGCGGTGTTTCGCTACCTCTATCTCGAGAGCATCTATTTTTATGTTGTCTAAGACTTGTGTCTAAGACCTATCTATTATGACCTGTAAAAACCTGACCCTCTTGGGGTGCCCCTCCCCTCCTTATATAAGTTGAAGGGGGGGTTACATGTAGAGTCCTAGTAGGATTAGGACTTAATCTATTTTGACTTCCCATCACCGGCTTCTCACCGTGGGCTTCTTAATGCCTGGGCTTCTTATCTCCAGGCGGCTCAATTTCATGGCTAAGTACTTGTCGGGTTACAATCTGCCGGGTCACAATCTGTCTGCCGGGTTACAACTGTCTGCCGGCTTACAACTGTCTGCCGGGTTAGAAACTATCTGCCGGCTTACAACTGTCTGCCGGGTTAGAAACTGTCTGCCGGCTTACAACTGTCTGCCGGGTTAGAAACTGTCTGCCGGCTTACAACTGTCTGCCGGGTTAGAAACTATCTGCCAGCTTACAACTGTCTGCCGGGTCAGGATCTGCCGGGTGAAATCCAGAAATGACTTAACGTCAGGGCGACTTAAGCCCAGAGATGACTTAACGTCATGGTGACTTAAGTCCAGAGATGACTTAATCTTCAGGGCGGCTTATCCCTATGAGCCGGGTCTTGGTCGTGGGGAATATCCCCAACAGCGCGCCCTGTGTCACTCTCGGCGGCAGGGGTGAGAACGGCCACTGGGGCTGAGGCAACCCATCCTTCCCCAAGGGCGGAGCCGTCGCCGTCTGGGTGGGCAGACCCTTCTGCGGCACTGGCGAGGCACCGGGGGCCGCTGCTGCGCCCGTGCGCCCGAGCGTAGCGCCGAGACGGCGCAAGGCGCCCACGCGCCCGCCGAAGCCTTGGCCGAGCGCCAGCGCCGCCTTTGGGGCAGAGGTCACCTTCGCCCCAGGGGCCACCCTCTTATTCTTCGCCTCCTCGCTACCGCCAAGTCCCCTGCGTAGGCAAAAGGTTAGCACGGGCGAACCAACCGGGGGCGTGCAATGCGAGGATGGCCGGGGCGCTTACTTGTCAGGCGCGGTCAACTTCCTCTTTTTCTCCTCTGCGGAGGCCGTCGCGCCGCCGTCCTTCCCTGGCGCTGCCTTAGCGCCGCCTCGGGGGTTGTCAGGGCGACTCTCAATAAGCGTCGCCACGGCACCGCTTCCCCGGGGAATGCTAGAACTCCCTTGAGGGGACTCGGTCAGCGAGGGCTCGGCCGCTATCGCGAGGGCCACCGTGATTGGCGGCTGTGCGGCCGGCGGGGCAGGATCTGTTTCCCCGGCCGCCCTAGCAGGGCGTGGGGAGTCCGTGCGAGGAGGCTCGTCAGCGGCATCATCGTCCCCGAGGTCGAGGAGGAGCTGACGGCAGGTGCGCCCTTGCACCCTCCCGAGGTCGTCCTCCCCCGTCTCCTCCGAGTCCTCGTCGCCAACACTTTCGCTGGAGGACAGCTCCATGGTCGGAGGGCCCCCGTGCGGGCCGGCGTGGTCGGCTTGCGCGAGCCCCCACTCGTCGAAGGCGGGCATTCCCTCAAGCAGCTCCTCCAGGTTGTCGTACTTGTACAGCGGGGCCGCGTCCTCAGGAGGGTCCCCCGGGAGGGGGCCGAGCAGGGCCGCTACAGCCACATCCAACTCTCCGGTCGTCTGGCCGGCGGAGTGCAGCCTCATCACATCCCCTGTGCCGGAGAACTCCCACATGGGTCGCGAATGCGCTTGGAGAGGCGCAATACGCTGACCCAGGAACTCTTTGATGATCATCGCCCCCGTGAGCTCCGTCTCCCCATGCGCGGCTATCCTCTCTAGGACATGCCTCACTCTGGGGTCAGTGAACTTTTCGTGCCCCCACCCAGGGGTCTGCTCGGGCGGCACCGCCGGGGTCATCAGGAGCGGGTTTGTGTGGCGCGCGTCCATGAAGACCCAGCGCTGCCGATATCCTTCCACCTTCTTCCCGGCTCTTAAGAGGGAGTTTCCGCCATGTACATCGACGAAGGAGACGCATGCGGATCGCTAGCCCCGGGTGGTGAACCGCAAACTGAAGAGGAGGCGGAAGAGGCGCCACCGAGGGCCTCACGCCCACGAAAGCCTCGCAGTAGAAGGCAAAGACAGACAGGAGAAGAATGGAGTTGGGCTGAAGGTGGAGGGCGTGGATTTGGTAATGAGAAAGGATGGCGTAGAAGAAATCGGAGAACGACAGGACCAACCCGGCATAGATGCTGTGGAGGAAGAAGGGGTACACGGAGTCCGCCAGGTCATTCCGCGCATGCGAGCCTGGCCAGATCTTGGTTTCCTGCCCTTTGTTTCCCTCGCCGGCTATCAGCGGGAGCACCGGGCCCAGGTCCTCGTCCTTGGCGATTGAGGGGGGCCAGAGCGCCGGCCCCATGGAAGATGAGCTCGCGTTGGGAGCCGCAGACTTTGCTTTCTTGCTGCCCGGCGTCATCAGGAGTCGCAGCTGCGAGCGGGATGAGGAAGGAGCCGCGCCTGAGATTGGATTTGGAGGAACCTCACGCGAGAGAAAGGGGGGGGGGGCACAGCAAGACAGATGCAAGCAGGAGAAGGAAGCAATGATGGCCCCGCGGCGTCCGCCAGGCTTTATGTCAGCCTGGGTAGTTGCCGAGGTATCATGGGGAAGTGGGATCGTGCCGTGCCCCTGCGCACGCCACGCGTCAAGCCTAGCCCGCAGGCGGTTGGGGCCCGCGTCGCTTCGCCCCCTCTCTTTCCCTTCGCCGCAAGCGGAGTCGTGCGCACCGCGGGCCCGGGGGCTACTGTTGGGCCCGTGGGACTGGGGGTACCCAGGCCCGTCTGCCTGCGGCCCGTCGCGTGGCATCATCAGAAGGCCCGGCGTGGCCCAGCTTCAAGACTTCACGAGCAAGACCCTCGCGAGGGCCCCCGCCCCGCGAGGCGAGCTTCAGCAAGGGTCATCAAGAGCTCCCGAGGGCCTCACGCGGGGCGGTCTCCCGAGGCCCCTCGTGTGGCGGATATCTCTAGGCTCACCACCCCGCCTTGCGAGCTACGACGAGCGGAGCCAGAAGGGTGCCAGCGGGCGCGGATAAGGACACTTTCTTCTTTCGTGCTAAGGGAACAAGGACAGCGCGCGGGTTCCCGAAGCAATCCCCAAAGATTGCCATTCCGGTGCAAGAAGACCAGGACAGCGGCCTCGCCTGGACGGAGGTCATCGTCGAGCCCACCTGCGCGTCATGGACTGAAGCTTTTATAGGCGAAGACCACCTTTCGTCAGGATAAGTTGTACTCATGTCCCCCTTCAAAATTGGCGGTTGTGGTATCCCTTCCCGCCTAGAGTTTTCGGGGGAAGAGGACCAAGGCCAGTATAAATATAGGCTAGCCCTCACCGTAGAGGAGATCGAACCCTGGGATCCCCGAGGTCGAGTCTTGAGCCCTCCTGAGGCAGTTCATCCTTGTACTCTCATACTCATCCTCCCTCGCGAGGCAATCCACACCAAGCAGGAGTAGGGTCTTACACCGCAAGGTGGCCAGAACCTGGGTAAATCGCCGTGTCCATGTTCTTCTTCCTTTCCGCTCGAGTATGCCGGAGCGTCGCCGTGAGGCAGTGGGCAGGAGCTAGAGCCTAGTGGAGTTCCTCGAGCACACCCCAGAGTTCGAACCTTCCTTGGGGCCCCGGAGCCCCGATTCCGACACCGGCCTCCCTTGAAGACGTCGGATCAGACTCCTCGGCGCCATTAGCGGCTGAGGATCCCGACGCAAACGACCCCGGGCAATTTCACCCCAACTCTTGTTCCGGACTTCGGTCCGACCCCTATCTGTGCTACTGCGTCGGATCTAGAGCCGACCCTCGCACGGGATCCGGAGTCAGCCTCGGATCCCCTCCATATATATCACAGAATCGCCAAGCTATATGCCAGGCATCCTTTAGATCGACGCTGTGTACGGCCAGGCTATGGATTCCGAAGAGCTATCACACCTAAACGACATGCTCGATCGGATCCAGCGCATATCCATCTCAGATGACAAGACCTCGGTCTATGACAAGATCGGCCTTAAAGCCGACGATCGGGAAATTTACATCCCACCCACCACCCACCTAGTCGCAACTATCGACGACTTAACCGACATGCTTGACTACGGCGAGGCCTCGGATATGGAAAATTCCGATGGCCCTGCGGACAACACTTCGCCACTAGTAAAGACTGGCAAGTGGACCGCAACGTCCATTTATGACGTATACATGGTCAACACCCCCAACACCCCTCCATGATGTGGGCCTAGGCATAGAAGGGGTGCCAATGGGGAGCCCAGCGGCAATAATGCCACCGCCGAAAACGGCGACGCAGCAGCTGGCAATGCCAATAACGTCGGCGAGGACTTTCAAGCCTCCCCAGCACGAAACAATGGCCCCGAGGACCCTGATCCCGATGACCTCTTCGAGGGGGCCGACGACAACTACATGCCAGAGTCAAAGGAGGATGCGAGCCTCGGCACCGAGGACTACATCGTCCTCGAGGACCGTTTCGAATAGGAACGCTTCCGGTGGTGCCTTCTTGCCACCGCCCGCAGTATGAAGCGCAAGCAGCGAAAGCTGCAAGCTAATGCCGATGCGCTAAACGAGAAGTGGGTCGAAGTCCTTTCGGTCGAGCAAGATCTCGAAAACCGACGTCACAACGCACATAAATCTTACCCTCGCCGGCGTTTACTGCCGGAGTTCGGTAATGAAGTGTCCACACACACATCGGATCGACCCCCTAGAGGTCGAGACAGGCCGGTACGGGACAATACAAATACCCGACCACCCCCTCATCGTCATGGCAGGGACTCCGTGGACTACCTAGATCTGCATGATGCTCGACGTCACATTGAGGCAAACCGAGCGCCTCCTCGGTCCATCTATGGGGCGCGAGAATGCGCGCCAGCCGGGATGGACGGTTACGAAGCCTGGCTAGACAGGAATGGCCGCGCCCAGAATCAGACATACACAAGGCTCTCCCTCGATCCCTAACGTGATACTGTTCGGTCCCGAGGTCCAGCCCACCCGATCTGTTTTACAGACAGGGTAATGGAACATTAGTTCCCGAAAGGGTTTAAACCCATCAATATACAATCTTATGATGGAACAACGGACCCAACAGTATGGATTAAAGACTTCCTGCTTCACGTCCACATGGCAAATGGAGATGACCTCCACACCATCAAGTACTTGCCGCTCAAGCTAAAGGGGCCGGCAAGGCATTGGCTGAATAGCCTCCCCCCTTAATCTATTGGAAGTTGGGGAGCCCTTGAGGACTCCTTTAGAGCAAACTTTCAGGGCAGTTATGTCTGGCCACCGGATGCTGATGACCTCAGCCGCGTTATTCAATAGTCCGGCGAGTCAACTCGGAAATTCTGGAATTGGTTCCTCACTAAGAAGAACCAGACCATCGATTGTTCCGACGCCAAGGCCATTGCGGCATTCAGAAACAACATACGCAACGAGTGGCTGACCCACCAGCTTGGCCAAGACAGGCCGGGAACGATGGCTGACCTCACCGCTCTTATGACCCGCTTTTGCACCGGAGAAGACAACTGGCTAGCCCGTAACACCCATAACGATGAGGCGGGCATCTCGGAGATGCGCGACGCCAACGGAAAGCCTCGGCGTAACAAAAACAAACACATGCATAAGAACGGGCGGCAGCAACACAGAGGATGCCGCAGTCAACGCAGGGTTCACCGGACCTAGATCCGGGCAGAAGGCAAGCCCTTTAAAGGGAACAAGGATGGACCCAGCTAGTTGGATAAAATCCTTGATAGGCCATGCCAAATCCATGGCACATCGGCCAAGCCTGCAACGCACACCAACAGGAATTGTTGGGTCTTCAAGCAAGCAGGCAAAATTGCGACCGAGGGGATGGATAAACCCCAACGCCGCGAAGACGATGAGGATGAACCTCGGGGGCCTAATAATGGAGGCCAGAAGAAGTTTCCTAATGAGGTGACTGAGGTCAACATGATCTACACCACCCACATCCCTAAAAGGGAGAGGAAGCGAGCGCTTCGGGACGTCTATGCGCTAGAGCCAGTTACCCTGAAGTCCAACCCATGGTCGGCTCATCCGATCACTTTCGACAAACACGACCATTTTTACCAGCATCAGGCATGGTGGATCGGCCGCACTAGTCCTGGACCCAATTGTCGATGGTTATCATCTGACGTGAGTCCTTATGGACGGCGGAAGCAGCCTCAACCTAATCTATGAAGACACGATCAAGAAGATGGGCATTGACTCATCCCGGAGTAAGCCAAGCACCACCACCTTTAAAGGTGTCATTCCAGGTGTTGAAGCCCGTTGTACTGGAACAGTTACGCTGGAAGTAATCTTCGGCTCGCCCGAGAACTTCAGAAGCGTAGAGTTAATCTTCGACATCGTTCCTTTTCGAAGTGGATACCACGCGCTCTTAGGGCACACAGCTTTTATGCGCTTTGACGTGGTCCTTCATTACGCCTATCTCAAGCTCAAAATGCCGGGACCCAACGGAGTTATCACAGTTAATGGTAATACCGAACGCTCACTCCGGACGGAGGAGCAGATCGGGGCTTTCGCAGCCGAGGTACAAGCGTTTGAGGAGGCCGCCCACAGCGGTAAACGCATGACCAACTCTTCGAAGCACGCGCGGGCCGTGCAAGTCGACCTCGGCCACATACCCCCGCACCCTAAATAGGGACGCGGGCTCCTTGTGCGCCCTCTCTGGATGGGGCATTACGTCCCCAGGGTGCATAATTTTGGGCTCAAAATTACCTGGGCCATCAAGGAGCCGAATTTAACAGATATGTCGGAACGGCTTGACCGAGAAGCGACGTGGCCTTGAGCCATCACATCGGCACGTCTCTGTCAAAGGACGACCGGCATACCCCAAGGTGGCTTAAACCACCCAACGGACTGCTGCAAGACCTCCTTCATAGGACTCGGCCAATAAATGCATGAAGCGTATAAAGGGTCGAATACTGCAGCAGTCCCCCTCAGTAAAGACGACAAGTTGGTCAACAGTTCAGAGGCGCAGACGTGCGGAAAGATGCGGCCCCGGCTCCTTAAAACCCGATGACTATATCCGCCCTATTTTCTCCCTCCTATATTTTTCTCCTTTACATTGTATTCTTTTAGTTCCTCTCGTTGTAGTTCGGCATGTAAAAGCTTGAATTTATATATAAAGAAATAATGCCCTTTAAAGGTTCCTGTTAGTTTTCTTTACAAGCACTGCCTCTGTGTTAGCAAGAACGTCTTTAAATGATACAATTGTTACAAAAGTCCAAAGTACTCAGCGTCTTGGATTTGCCCTTATATGCATCCGTTTCGAACCCAGATTTCGGTCAATAGTTGGGATGCCTGGCTCCTATGTGTACCCCTTATGTTCCCGATGAATTCGGCTAAGGGTGTAATGGGAGAACCAATGCGATAGTGCCGCCAGGTTAATTGGCAGAGCGCCTCAGTGGAGAAAGCCAAAAACTGACTATCTGGGTAAGCGTAAACTAGTCGGCTATCCGCAGACTGCGTCAAGCAATGTGACGATAGAGATCACCAGTGTTAAATGAATGGCTTCTCTTTTTATTAGCCAAAGTGTGCACATGCATAGACCTCGTTCGGCCAAAGCCGACCACTTCAAACACCGGGGGCTCGTCACCAGCCCCCACAGTTAAACTCCTATAACTAAGTGAAAGTTACTCCCTCCTTTCCGGTTTATAGGGCTTATCTCAAAATTTTAGTTTTCCCATTTTATAAGTCTCAATTTGGTTGTTCTCCATCACAAGTTCAGATTTTAAGGTGCATTGAATGATTGCATGCAAGTATTAAGAGAAAATTGACCAATGCATGTACTTTATGCATACATGCAGTGCAATTAATGCAATGGTAAACACAATTTTTTGAGGAAAACAAGCGCCTTAATTGAATGCTTTTGCAAACTACAAAAAGATTCCACCACTCACCATTTACCATGGTTGGTGAAATTTTTGAATTGAGCCCTATAAACCGAAAAGGAGGTAGTATAAAGCTATTATAGTCTGATTGCCTAGTTCCTATGAGCACCGATCGCCTCCGGGCTCCGAGACGTCGGCTAAGGATCAATGGTGCCTCGAAGAACACCCTATGTATAATCTACGTTGGGGCAGAAGCCGACGACTGGCAACTTTCAGTTCAAATACGGTCGCACAGGAGGAAATTAATGCATAACACATAAAGGAACTTAAAGCCACATTCATTTAAATAAAATATAAGTTTTTACACCCAACACACCTTGGCTCTCCCGAGGTGACATCTAGAAATACAAAGTGTCCTTGGGACACTTGACCTCGGTGTTTCGAGCACCCTCCTCCACCTCGGCAAAATACTCCTCCGCAGTGTGTGACTTCCCCTCGGAAGGACCCGCAGCACAGGACACCGGGTAAACCTTGCGGAAGTGCGTCTTGACGCAGGCATAAGCCCGCCGTGCTCCTTCAAAGCACGCAGACCGCTTCCAATGATCCAGCTGCGGGGTAGCCAACTACAGCCGAGCCAGAAGACCGAAGAGGCTGGTCAGCAAGGCCTCGGTGGGCCACATCCTGATGCTGAGATCCTGGAGCGCTGGCCTCGCCATGCGGAGTAGCTCCGCCAGTTGCTTCATCCGATGATTCAGCAACGGGGCCGACGACGACTCCGGGAACTGGCGCTAAAAGGCCTTATGCCGCCCGTGGCCCTCCAGCCGGTCGAAGTGCGCAACGGCGTCCGCCACACTGTTTGGAAGATCCGCGAAGATCTCTGCGGAGCGCCACAGCTCGGTGAGCTCGACACACCCTTTGCTGCCAAACACACACTGCAATAAATATGGCTTACACGAAGCGATTTTCTCCACTTGCTGAAGCACCTCGCGGTCGGTCCGGCTGATATCTGGGGTTCGGAGTGCGTAAGCTGGAGATTTTTGAGCACCTCCTTTGCCCGCTTCTCCTTCTCCTGCAGCTTGTCGCATGCCTCAAACACACCCTTCATGGTCTCTTCAACCTCCAGAACCCGCTACCGGTGTTTCTCCGCAGCTACCTGCTCGGCAGCCCGGGCCTTCTCCGCCTTGGCGGCCGCAGCCTTCTGCTGCTCTGCCTCCCACCGAGCCTCTTTAAGCTCGGCCTTGAGCATCTCAAGCTGGGACAAAGCTGCTGTCATCACATAGCTCGGCATTAGTCGCCCACTCACCAGTAAAAGTACAACTGTGGAGTTCAGTTCAAACAAAACGCAGAGCTAGGCTGCTTACCTTGAGACTGCTCGAATTTCTGGTTCACCAGGTTGAGGTCCTCCTCGGACCACGCAAGTTTCTGCTTCATCCCTTCCATCTCCTCGGAGACAGAGTTCAAAGCCGAGGTCGATACCTATAACATACATTTATTTTTCATAGTCAATTTATTGAAACAACAGGACGATCACCTGTGACAGCGTCCCGGGGGCTGCGTTATGCACCACTACTCCTGTATGACCCCAACGCCGGTTTCTCGAAACCAGCGTTGGGCTCGGGGGCTACTCATTGGCCAGGACGTTTAGAAGGCCTCAAAGACATGTCCTCGGTCAAGTAGGCAAAAGAAATTTAAACACGACAATTGCTTTCAGGCAAAGGATAGAAGCATACCTCGAAGCTTGTGACGAGGTGCTGGAAGACCTCGCGCAATCCGGCCCCTGCGGACTAGAAGCTTTGTAGCGCCACGCCTATCAAGGCGCGGTGCTCTTCTTTAGGGAGGAGCCCTTCAAGGTCTCCTCCATCTCTTCTATCCACCTCTCGCTATCCTGCCCTCGGGTAGGAGGCGGGGGTGGCATGGTGACTTCGGGCCCAAGCACCTGAGTACTAGGCCGAGGTATCTCCAGACGTAGTGGCGGAGTCGGAGCGGAGGTCGGCTGGGCCGGAGTCTGGCCTAGCCCTTTCGTGATGACCTCGGGGATCCTCTCCTCAAGGTCCTGATGGACTGAGGCCTTGACCTCGGCTAGGGCGCCCGACTTCTCGGCCCCCGATGTGTTTGCTTGGGGGGCCAGAGTGGACGTCGCCTCCCCCAGCCCGTCAAGAGCTGGCGGGGGAATAGCGGGGTCTGGGCTCCTGCTGGGCGACGACAACCCGCTTGAAGAGCCGCTGGGTACCACCTTCGGTGGACTGCATAGAATGACGCCTTTGTAAAGACTGCTGGTGGAACCCTTCAAGAATGTTAAAACGAGAAAGTGGTAACGTGCCCTCTCGGCGCCGGTTTCTTCCTCCCCACCGCCAGGGGGTCGTCCTCTGACTCGTCGGAGATCTCCACCCTCTCCGACGGCTTGCTGGCGGTCCGGGCCGAGGTCCACCTTGGCCTCTTCGAGCCCTTGGGTTGTGGGCCAACTTCGGTGTCCTTTGACGCCGCCGTCTTCCCCTTAGGGGGGAAATCTTCCTCCTCTGTGTCGTCTTCATGGGTGGAGGAGGCATGGGTCCCTTCGGACCTGGTGATCGAAGTCTCCCGAGCCCGTGCGCTGGCTCGGCCCTTCTGGGCCTTCTTGGGGGCCACCACGTGCGACTCCTCTACTAGGAGCATCTCGAGGAGGGCGGTCCTTGTCTCCTCGGGTAGTAGGGGCTAGCACCGCATGGTTTTCGCCTAGTCCGTCCATTTCTGAGAATATTAAACGAGATTCGATCAGAACAAGCACTTCGGTGCGAAACGTAAAAACATGGGCTTGTGTGATACAACACTTTCCTCGGGGGCTTTGTATTCCTTGTCGAGGCCGAGGTCCTGCCCCTCTTTGGGGATCTTGTCCCTGGCCATATTGCGGAGCCGTGTCCACATGCCGGACAAGGTGGAGTTATAGAAGGCCGTGATGGGGCCGACCTCTTCGGGTCCGAGCTCCCACATCGGCTTTTCTCGAATCTGGAGTGGGAGAAGGCGGCGGTTGAGCATGATGTTGACGATGTCGGCGAGTTGAACATCCCTAGAGGTAGGCCACCATTTGATCTTGATCAGGGCCTCCGCCTCCTCCGGATTCCCCTAGACGACGCTCTTCCCCTTCCAGGACTTGAGCTTCTTTGGAGGCCCGGCCGAAAAGGCTGGGACTCCGGTCTGGCCAGGGGTGAGTGGCTCGGTGATATAAAACCACTCGCACTGCCACTCCTTCACCGTTTCGATGAAGGTGCCCTTAAACCATTCCACGCCCTGGTTCTTGCTGACCATGGCCCCTCCGCACTCCGCCTGCTCGGAGCCGCTGGACTTCGACTTTACCCCGAAGGTCTTCAGCCATAAAAGCAAAGTGGGGCTCGTAGCGGAGGAAAGCCTCGCAGACGATGATGAAGGAGGCGAGGTGGAAGATGGAGTTCGGGGCCATGTGGTGGAAGTCGAGCCCATAGTAGAACATAATCCCGCGCACGAATGGGTGCAGCGGGAACCCCAGACCTCGGATGTGGTGGGGGACGAAGACGACCCACTCCCCTTCATTGGGAACGGGCACTTGCTGGTCCGCATCTGGAGCGCGACCGTGATGTCAGCAGAGAGATACCCGCCGTCGCGCAGCTCCTTGATGGTGTCATTTGTCACAATGGAGCCGCCCTAGTGCCGTTGAAGGGTATCGGCCATGGTTGGAGGTGGAGCTTGGATGCGCTAGACGAAGGGGGAGAAAGATTTTGGATCTGGGCGCTGAGCTAGATGAAGCAGTAGGCGGGGGAAAATGGGGGCGTGATTGCCTGCGCTATCCCACTTTTCACTCTTATAGGCTGTTGAAAGGCTAAGAGTCCCCTTTTACCGCGCCGGTGAAAATGCCACGCTCACAAAAGATGCCGTTAAGCATATGGGGGGGAAACAAAATCTTGATGATTTCCGTAAGAAAACGGGCACGATCTCTGTTGAGATAACATGTGCCAGTAAAACTGCCGCCTCGGGCCGCGATTTAGGGGGAGCAGTGATTGCACGACCCATCATGGTATGAATCGCTCGATAAAGTTGTCAGACTAGGCAGGACTGTTCACATATAGCTGGTTGGCCTTCGAGGCTGGCTTGCCTGATCTCTCTGGACAAGGAATGAGCTCGGCTGGGGCACGCGTGGAGTCACCCCCTTGGAGGGTGGTCTGGAATTTGCAAAGGGGAACTCGTCTGTCAAGCCAAGGACTTCGGATCCGAGGTCACCTTCACCAGGGAGTCGTCCTCCGCATAGAAGACCAGTTTGGGGGCTACTGATGGTGTCCTGGACTAGGGGGTGCTAACCTAGACGGCCCACGCTCCTCGGATTGGGCCGGTGGCCCCTCATTCATGATTAATAGAAGACTCCATAAGCCACACGCAGGAGGAGAGATCAAGATCGTGTCTACCAAAGACTTCTCATGTACTCCAAGACTACTCCTTCCGCCTTATGCCTAGATGCCGACCTTGTAACCCTAGATATCCTACTCAGTGTGTATATAAGCCGTAGGGTTTAGCCCGTAGAGGGGACATCAACACAATACCATTCACCTAAACCTAGAGTTAGACCATAACTTATGATCTGAAGGTAGATCAACTTTGTATTCGATACTACTCCATCAATATAAACAAGAGAAGGACGTAGGGTTTTACCTCCATCAAGAGAGCCCGAACCTGGGTAAACACCGTCTCCCTGTTTCCTGTTACCATCCTTCTGAGATCCACAGCTCGGGACCCCCTATCCCGAGGTCTGCTGTTCTCACACCGACATAGCGTGTCGGTAGCCTCGTTCTGTGCTCGAGGGACGTGGAGGAACTCGCAGCCATCGAAGCCGCCGGTCGGCTGCTGGACCAAAAAACGGTAGCTGGCCATGTTGGTGTCCCTGGTGTCCCACTCGCCAGAGACCTGCTGCACCACCAGGTCGGAGTCGCCGTAGCAGACAATGCGCCGGATGCCGATTTCCTTGGCCAGCCGAAGGCCGTGGATGAGGGCTTCGTACTCGGCCACGTTGTTGGAGGCGGCGAAGTGGATATGTAGCGTGTACCACTGCTTGTCGCCCTTTAGGGAGGAGAGCACGATGCCGGCTCCCAGGCTGGTGCGCATCTTGGAGCCGTCGAAGTGCATGCGCCAATGGGTCGAGTCGGGGGCCGGCGGCAAGTACCGGGTCTCCGCCCAGTCGACAAGGAAGTTGGCCAGTGCCTGGAACTTGATGGCGGTGGGGGGCTCGTAGAGGATTGTGTGGCCGGCTAGCTCGATGGCCCATTTGGCAACCCGACCGGAGGCGTCTCGGCAGCCCATGATCATGCCGATCGGGGTCGTGCTCACCACAGTGATGGTGTGCTCCTGGAAGTACTGCTTCAACTTCTTGGCGGCGAAGTACATGCCATAGAACATCTTCTGGTAATGGGGGTAGTTCTGTTTGGAGAGGGAGAGCACTTCGCTCAGGTAGTACACGGGGTGCTGAACCGGCTGTGCCTTGCCCTCCTCCAGGCGCTCTACCACCAGCAACACGCTGACCACGCGGGTGGTTGCCATGATGTACATAAACAGGGGCTCCTTCTCAGCTGGCGCGGCAAGGACGGGTGCGGTGGAGAGCATGCGCTTGAGGTCGCAAAAAGCTTCGTCCGCTGATACGTCTCCAACGTATCTATTATTTTTGCTTGTTCCATGCTATGATATTATTATTCTTGGATGTTTTTATTATCATTTTACACATTTTTATATCATTTTTAGGGACTAACCTATTAACTTAGTGCCACGTGCCAGTTCCTGTTTTCTGCCCTGTTTTTGTTTTACAGAAAATCAGTACCAGATAAGATCAAATCGTCCCGAAACTTTTTGGAGATTTTTTTTGAGGATAAGGATCACCAGGAACTTGGAGGCCAAGGAAGATAAGACTGGAGGGTCCCACATGGCACCAGGGCGCGCCCTAGGGGGGGCGCCCCAGTGCCATGTGGGCCCCTCCTTGCGCCAATTGACCTACCTCCACCACTATAAATTTAGAAGAATTCCAAAACCCTCAGGGGAGTCCACGAAATACTTTTTCCGCCGCCGCAAGCCTCTGTTCTCGCGAGATCCCATCTGGAGGCCTTCTCCGGTACTCCGCCGGAGGGGGAACTCATCACGGAGGGGCTCTACATCAGCCTTGCCGCCTCTCCGATGATGCGTGAGTAGTTCACCATAGACCTATGGGTCCGTAGGTAGTAGCTAGATGGCTCTCTCTCTCTTTGTGATTCTCAATACAATGGTCTCCATGATCTTCATGGAGATCCATCCGATGTAATGACTTTGTGCGGTGTGTTTGTTGGGATCCGATGAATTGTGAGTTTATGATCAGATCTATCCTTGTTTTATTTGAGTTCTTTGCTGATCTCTTTTATGCATGATTTAGTATAGCCTTGTATTTCTTCTCCGAAGTTTTGGTTTGTTTTGGCCAACTAGATTAGATCTTCTTGCAATGGGAAGAGGTGCTCGGTAATGGGTTCGATCTTGCGGTGCTCAGTCCTAGTGACAGAAGGGGAATTGACACGCAAGTATTGTTGCCATTAAGGATAACAAGTTGGGATGAATTCTTATATGCTTTTATCTTGACTACATCATGTCATCGTTCTTAATGCATTACTTCGTTCTCTTGAACTTAATACACTAGATGCATGCTGGATAGCGGTCGATGTGTGAAGTAATAGTAGTAGATGCAGGCAGGAGTCGGTCTACTTGATTTGGATGTGATGCCTATATCATGATCATTGCCTTGGATAGCGTCATAATTATTTGCTTTTCTATCAATTGCCCAACAGTAATTTGTTTACCCACCGTATGCTATTTCTTGAAAGATGCCTCTAGTGAACTCTACGGCCCCCGGGTCTACTTTTATCATAAGATCTATCTTGTTTACTTATACAAAAATACCAAAAATACTTGCTGCACTTGTTTATCTTTTATTTATTTATCAATCTATCAATCTATCATATACCATTTAATCTCGTTACTTGACCGTCGAGAGATTGACAATCTCTTGTTTGCGTTGGGTGCGAGGGTTTGCGTTTTGTGTGTAGGTGCTGTTTACGTGGTGTTGCTTGGTTCTCCTACTAGATTGATAACCTTGGCTTCTTAACTGAGGGAAATACTTACTCTATTGTGCTGCATCATCCTCTCCTCTTCGGGGATAAAAATCCAACGCAGTCTACAAGTAGCATCCGCCTGGTCCGACCACTCGAAAGCCATCGTCTTTTTCATCAGCTAGTACAGGGGCAGGGCCCTCTCCCCTAGCCGGCTGACGAACTGGCTGAGAGAGGCCAAGCCGCTGGTGAACTTCTGGACATCGCGCAGCCGATGCAGCTTGCACATGCGCTCGATCGCCTTGATCTTCTCGATGCCGCGCTCCGAGAGGAGGAAACCAAGGAGCTGGCTAGCCGGCACGCCGAAGACGCACTTTTCCGGATTGAGCTTGATCTAGAACCGACGCAGGTTGGCGAATGTCTCCTTGAGGTCGGCTAGGAGGGTGAGGTGCTGCTTGGTCTTCACCACGATATCATCAACGTAGACGTGCACATTCCTGACGAGCTGTGGCTGGAGGCATTTTTGCATGCAGAGCTGGAAGGTGGCGCCGGCATTCTTTAGGCTGAACGACATGGTGATGTAGCAATACGCCCAAAGGGTGTGATGAAGGACATATTGAGGGCATCTTTCGGGTCTAGCTTGATCTGGTGGTAGCCGAAATAGGCATCCATGACGGACAGGAGCTCGCAGCCAGCGGTGTTGTCGATTACTTGATCAATCCGCGGCAGAGCAAAGGGATCTTTGGGGCATGCCTTGTTCAGGCTCGTGTAGTTGATGCACATGCGCCAGGTGTTGTTCTTCTTCAGAACGAGGACCGGGTTGGCCAGCCACTCGGGGTGGAAAACTTCCATGATGAAGCAGGCTGCGAGGTGCCGGGCGATCTCTTCACCAATGGTTCTTCGCTTCTCCTCGGAGAAGCGGCGTAGCGGCTGCCGGACCGGCTTGGCGTCCTTGCGGACGTGCAGTTTGTGCTCGGCGTACTTCCTCGGAACACCCGACATGTCCTTGGGGGACCATGCAAAGATATCCCGATTCTCACGAAGGAAGTCGACGAGCTCGCTTTCCTATTTGCTGTCGAGGCGCGTGCCCACGACAACGTACTCGCTGGGGTTGGGGTTGGCCGGGTCGAGCATGACCCGCTTCGTGTCCTTGGACGGCTGGAAGGAGGCCTGGCCAGCCGACTGCTTGGGTGGAGGCGGCATGGCCGGCTGCTCGCCGGTCAACGCCACTACCAAGCCAAACTGGTCGAAGTCGAGTCTAGAAATGCTTTAGTTATATAAGGGAACTGATTGTGGAAGGGAACGTAAGGCTCTTTTTACTCCTTTACCTTATGAACTTCTGATCTGAGTCACCCTCTTCTTTCCTACGAGGATTAAGAACTAGGCTTCTCATTTTTCTATCAGGATCACGTGTTACTAGTCCGTAGGCTTATAGGATTGATGGATTCAAGTCTCAGTTCAGTTTCTAGTACTTCCGTGTGTTAACAGTTGGTCTCAGAACCTTGATATTGTGATGTTGAGTGGTTATGCCACTATTTGTAGGATGTCTCAAAATCTTTCTGAGCATTTACAGCTGTTATGCTATTCGAGTTGTCCCAGGTTTCTAAATAGTCTGATGCATTTGCAAATTCTTCCTTCCTGTTCCCGATGTCCTTTTGGGCCAGACTAACCACACTAATCGGTGTGTTGAGGTACTCCATTACCTCGACATATATGTTGAAGCTATTATTAGGACACTAGGGTATCCTAGAGAACCACCCAGTAATCTAGCAATGCCTTGTATTTCCAGTGTGATGATTCTGGCCACCATTCTCGAAAGCATCTTGTGATGTTATTTAATTAGTAGGTATTCCATTTCTGGGTTCTTGAACCCAAGATTCACTCTACTTCCTGTTGATAGTGTTTGCTCGTTCCTTTAGGATATTAGTAACCTTTGTGATAGTCTTCAAGGTCCGTGGTATATCGTTCTTCCAATACCATGAACCAATATGGTAGAAGTTCTTTTTAACCAAAAGATCACAACCAGAGTGCTCTTGATGAGTTCTCCATTCTACATTGTGAATCTGCTAGTCCTTCCTCTTCTGCATGGGTTATTCGGAAGAAACATGTTGAACTTGTTCGACATGCTAATCCATGCATTCACAACTCAGAAAAACATGTGTTCCTTTGAGTTGTTCCCTTTGTAGCTGTATTCCGACCCTCATATATCAGTTGATAGCCAGGAGTAGTTGTGCATTCGTGTTCATCGATGCCTTTTACTCTTGTGGTCCGTCAAGCCATTCTATCCTGGAATGACTATGAGAAACAAACTCCAACACCTCATCCATTTCTAGGATTTGGTCAAAGCAGTTGTGTTCCGCAGATCAAGAAAGCTATCCAGCTTTTGTTCTGTTCTACCCTGAAGTGTTACCCTCTTTATGTCAAGAATATCATAGGAATTGCACCACCTCTTATGAATTATTGACACAGTGATACTTCTCGTCATCTTTGTTCATTCCTCGGTTCCCGTGTTGGTTGTAACCGGAATGCCGATAAGTGAACCATGATGTGTGAAATCAATACTCCTAGCAACCCCGTTGCTTGGTAGCTAATGGACAATAATCTCATTCCTAGTGTGCTGGTTATCGAATCAACATTCTAAGATTGATTGTGCTACCTAGTCCATACTTCTTGGTGCACTCTTAGATCAATGAGTTAGGATTATGTCAATCCCTTGCTCTTTTGATCATATTGTCTTGCCCTGAAAAGCAAGATTGTTCTCAAGCTTTGAAACATATCGGTGGTTCGTGATTTTTCGAATATCTTCTCAGAAGTATTACCAGGTTGTTCCCTGACCGTTATGATGAGTTTGTGATCAAGTTGGTTTTCTTATAAACCACCCCTTCTCCAAGAATCTGTGTTGGATACCCTGAGCTAGTTGGTTAAGCTAAACAACAACTTGGAGAGTTGGAGGATAAAAGCTTTGCCTAACTTAGTTTGTTCCGAAGGGATATCTTCGCGTTTGTGTGTGTGTGTTGAAGAAATATGATATCATCATCGGTTGATCTCCGTGATCAATTGTTGGATCTATTGTCTTGTCCAAACTTTGATTTGAGTGTGGTCTATTGTCAAATCACATCAGAACCAATGATGTTCATAATGTTGTCCTACTTGTGGTTGATCCCTCGAGCATACACCATTATATCTTTTGGTCTGACCAATGCTATCACCGTGTTCACTTAATTGTGGAATTCCATCTATATGGAAGCCTGGATGAATTGTTGTTGAGTCCACCGGCAATATTTTTATCTTCTCCATGATTCATGATGAACATTAAAGCTAGCGTTGGAAACTTTGTAAGCATTGCCTTCGTGTTCCGCTCATGAGGTATATGCTTGGATGATAGAAGAGACTTCCTCTAATTCACGTGCACTTGATGTAAGTTGCCGCCGTGGATCCGAGAAAGATTGTTTTTGGTTCCTCTAGAATCATCCCAAGTTAGTCACGCCTATGTGCGAAGCACTCTATGGTTTGATAGGTGGGCCACCTCCATTCCATATGTGTTTCCTAGCACACCAAGCCACTGATTGACCTGTTCATGGAGAAGAAGTTCCTTCTTAAGATCTAATCCAGACTTATGTAAGGACTTCGATATCCTCGATGATGGTTCCCAACCAGAACTCGGTGGCGTTTTGCTGTAAGACTTTTATGTGGTCACGCTTGTCCTGGACAGTGTGTTCACATGCATCTTACAATCCAGCTCATGTTTTGGAGCTTGCTATCGTAGCTCACTTCCCGAGAATCTCGCAACATCATCTCGTTGGTTTGTATTGCAAACTTTCTTTTCCAGACATGTTGTCTGAAATATCCTATTACCAACCAGATCTGAATCTCAGGCAGGTATGATGGTTGGAACTTTTCCAAGATCTATGACGTAGGTTCCGGCAAGGTTGATATTTTGGCCGACACACCTAGCCGAGAGATCTATTATTGTAGTATCTTGATTGAGCAATTTGACCATCTTCTCCATGAGGATTTTGAGTGACTTATTCTAGAAGTTGTTCCTTATGGATTTTGTGCCTCCGAAGTCCGACCTTTACTTGATGTTCTAGATACCATACGCTAGTACATCAAGGAGAACATTAGAAGCGGAGTGCTAAATGTCTCGCGGTCGATCATCCAGATTTTGTGTCCTTGGCATTGCTAAGGTGAAATCTGAGAAAGTGTTGTCTTCCTTTGCATCTGCATCCTCCACCGTTATTCATCATGGTAGTATGAAGAGTTACCAAGACCCTGGCACAGATGTTGGCAAAAACCTGATGAATATGGAAATGATCAAGTTCTTGAAAGCACGCTCAAACACTAGGTTATATCCTCGGTATCAATTGGAATGTGCCTCCCGTTTGCCGAGTTGTTCTATAACCATAGTTTCCTTTCCAAACTGAGTATGCCATCTCGTTTGTGAATTGCCTTAGCCTGGTAAGAAGAGTTTCAACGATCTCTATATGAAAAGTAATTCTTTTTGCCACTTAAGGGAATAATTCTACGGGTCACCTTCCTTAAGGTTCCCATTATGGAATCATGGCAATTAACTCCTCATTACTTTGAAATGCATCCACCATCTTCTTAAGCGTGGAATTGTTGCCTACCAAATTGAACCTTCGTCATCTGTTCCTCTCAACCCCTCCCTATGTGTGTTTTGTGTCTCAACTCAAGAGGTATTCTTACGTCTCACTCCATGAGTTGATCTTGAGTTGCTTGATCTTCAAGAAGATCGATTCCTGTAGAGCTTCTTTCTGTCATCATCGTGTTGGATGAAGATCTCGAAAGCAAAGATGTCAAAGATCAATATGAAGCAATGAATCAACATCTTTGAGATGGCAGTTGGATCATGAAGATTGTGTTAGTTAGTGTCCCATGTTCCTCTTACCCTACGCTTGAATCTCGGGACGAGATTCTTGTTTAGTGGGGGTGAGTTGTCACATCCCTAGAATAATGCTTGTAATTAGTTGCATCAGTGAGCATCATGCATCATGTTAATTTCAAGAAACTTGAATTGAGGAAAGTGGAAGCCTAAAAAATTTAATTAAAGGGCAAGAACCCTGAAAATGCATTAGGACGAAGGGCATGCAGATGTAGCAGAACACGCCATAGGGAGTGATGAAGGCGGTCTTTTCCTCGTCCCCCTGTGCCATCTTGATCTGGTGGTACCCTAAGAAGGCGTCCAGGAAGCACAGTAGATCACACCCAGCGGCGAAATCCACGATCTGGTCGATCCGTGGGAGGGGGAAGGGGTCCTTGGGGCAGGCCTTGTTGAGGTTGGTGAAGTCGACACACATGCCCTTGCTGCCATTAGCCTTGGGGACGACGACGGGGTTGGCGATCCACTCGGGGTTAAGCACTTCGCGGATTATTCCTGCCTCTTGCAGCTTTTTGACCTCCTGAATGATGAACTCTTGCTTCTCGGGTGACTGGCGACGGACCTTCTGCTTCACGGGCCGTGCATTGGGGCACACGGCTAAGTGGTGCTTGATCACCTCCCTCGGTACACCGGACATGTCTGATGATGTCCAGGTGAACATATTAGCATTTTCCCGGAGGAAGGTGACGAGATCGCCTTCCTATTTGGGAGAAAGGCCGGCCCGATGGTGAGGGAGGGGCCCATGCCGCTGCTTTCCAGTGACATCTTCTTCGTCTCCGCGCGTATCTGCGAGAACTGCAGCTTCTTCTTCACGGGGCGGGCTCGGATGCCCCTGCCTCATCTTTGTCTGTAGGGTATGCGGTGGCTGCAGCCTTGTAGGCATGCTCGAGGGTGCGCATCGCATCCTGCTTGTCGCAATGGACAGTGATGGTCCCGCTGCAGCCCGGCATCTTGACGGTGTTGTAGGCGTGATGGGTCACTGCCATGAACCTGCGAGCGCGGGGTAGTCCAAGATGGTGTTGTACGTGTTGGAGATATGCCCTAGAGCCAATCATGTATGATGATATTTCCTATGTGTTTATGAATAAAGATAGTCCTTGGACATTATCAATGATGTGTATCAACAAGTACGTGACTTGTTTGTGGGACTATGCATTGTATGATGACTGTCCTACAAGGTCCCTAGTTGAAAGGGCTGTGTGGACGCGCATCCAACTAGACTAGCATATAACACGGTGGATGGCTCGGTCTCACTGGCCATGGAGCATTGAATGCTAACCGGATAATATGGACTCGGAAGGATCTGGTCGGATTCGACATAGTCAGATCCGAGTCGAGATAAGGTCCGAGTCGGCGAGGGAGTCCTGGACAGAGCGGGGAGGTGCCCCCGTGTCCGGATTGGACTCTCATGTGTGTTTTACGGCAAGTCTAGGTGTCCAGGCATAATGATTCCTTTATCTATAACCTACTATGTACAACCCTAGGCCCCTCCGGTGTGTATATAAGCCGGAGGGTTTAGTCCGTAGAGATAGTCAGAACAACAATAGGCATATCACTTAGGGTTTTAGCCATTACGATCTCGAGGTAGATCAACTCTTGTAATCATCATCTACATCGAATACAATCAAGCAGGACGTAGGGTATTACCTCCATTAAGAGGGCCCGAACCTGGGTAAACACTGTGTCCCTTGTCTCCTGTTACCATTGATCCTAAGACTCACAGCTCGGGACCCCCTACCCGAGATCTGCCGGTTTTGACACTGACATTGGTGCTTTCATTGAGAGTTCCGCTGTGCGGTCGCCAAAAGGATCGATGGCTCGCCTTGTTATCGACAATGGCATCATCTCCAGGGAGACTTTCGTCCTCGGCCAGCTTTTCGTGTTCGGCGGCTTCGTACTACGCGCCAACTCGACCGGTCACCTTGATTAGGTCGACAGCTTCGCCCCTGGTCGTCGAATCGAAGCCTGGAATATGTCGCCGATATCCGAGGCGACCTGATCTTCGAGGGATTCGCGGTTTCGCCCGACGTACCCTGCGATCTCGAACATGAGCCTTCAGATCTGTCCTCCAACCCCATCCAGGGGTCGACTGATACGTCTCCAACGTATCTATTATTTTTGCTTGTTCCATGCTATGATATTATTATTCTTGGATGTTTTTATTATCATTTTATATATTTTATATCATTTTTTGGGACTAACCTATTAACTTAGTGCCACGTGCCAGTTCTTGTTTTCTGCCCTGTTTTTGTTTTTCAGAAAATCAGTACCAGATAAGATCAAATCGTCCCGAAACTTTTTGGAGATTTTTTATTGAAGATAAGGATCACCAGGAACTTGGAGGCCAAGGAAGATAACGCTGGAGGGCCCCACATGGCACCAGGGCACGCCCAGGGGGGGGGGGGCGCCCCCGTGCCATGTGGGCCCCTCCTTGCGCCAACCGACCTACCTCCACCACTATAAATTCAGAAGAATTCCAAAACCCTCAGGGGAGTCCACGAAATACTTTTTCCGCCGCCGCAAGCCTCTGTTCTCGCAAGATCCCATCTGGAGGCCTTCTCCGGTACTCCACCGGAGGGGGAACTCATCACGGAGGGGCTCTACATCAACCTTGCCGCCTCTCCGATGATGCATGAGTAGTTCACCATAGACCTACGGGTCCGTAGGTAGTAGCTAGATGGCTCTCTCTCTCTTTGTGATTCTCAATACAATGGTCTCCATGATCTTCATGGAGATCCATCCGATGTAATGACTTTGTGCGGTGTGTTTGTTGGGATCCGATGAATTGTGAGTTTATGATCAGATCTATCCTTGTTTTATTTGAGTTCTTTGCCGATCTCTTTTATGCATGATTTAGTATAGCCTTGTATTTCTTCTCCGAAGTTTTGGTTTGGTTTGGCCAACTAGATTAGATCTTCTTGCAATGGGAAAAGGTGGTCGGTAATGGGTTCGATCTTGCGGTGCTCAGTCCTAGTGACAGAAGGGGAATTGACACGCAAGTATTGTTGCCATTAAGGATAACAAGTTGGGATGAATTCTTATATGCTTTTATCTTGACTACATCATGTCATCGTTCTTAATGCATTACTTCGTTCTTTTGGACTTAATACACTAGATGCATGCTGGATAGCGGTCGATGTGTGAAGTAATAGTAGTAGATGCAAGCAGGAGTCGGTCTACTTGATTTGGATGTGATGCCTATATCATGATCATTGCCTTGGATAGCGTCATACTTATTTGCTTTTCTATCAATTGCCCAACAGTAATTTGTTTACCCACCGTATGCTATTTTCTTGAGAGAGATGCCACTAGTGAACTCTACGGCCCCCGGGTCTACTTTTACTATAAGATCTATCTTGTTTACTTATACAAAATACCAAAAATACTTGCTGCATTTATTTATCTTTTATTTACTTATCAATCTATCAATCTATCATATACCATTTAATCTCGTTACTTGACCGCCGAGAGATTGACAACCTCTCGTTTGCGTTGGGTGCGAGGGTTTGCGTTTTGTGTGGTAGGTGCTGTTTATGTGGTGTTGCTTGGTTCTCCTACTGTATTGATAACCTTGGTTTCTTAACTGAGGGAAATACTTACTCTACTGTGCTGCATCATCCTCTCCTCTTCGGGGATAAAAATCCAACGCAGTTTACAAGTAGCATCGACCCACTTTACGTCTCCGGCCTCGAGTCTGGAACCGATCACAACGTCCGAGGACGGAGAGTCAGACTCCGCCGGACTCATCACCCCCGTTGCGTACCTGGCTCTAGGCACGAACGCGATCTCATCATCAGCAGGCCCCGAGTTAACCCCGGCCACACTCGCTATTGGCAAGCCGGACTCTCCTCTGGGTACGAACTCAACTCCAGTGTCCGGCCTCGCGGAGACTGCATCTACCGAGCTCGCCCAGATAGTTAACACTGAAAGCAGCCCGGCAGATTCCCTCACGGCCGTCCAGCTCTCACTACTAAACGAGGCACTGGACCGAATTCAGACACTTGCTATCGCTGAGGCTCAGCCTCCGGTTTGCGCCTGGCCCGATCGAGAGGCCGGGCTCAGGGAATTTTGCGTCCCACCCACAACCCACTTAATAGCCACTGTCGAAGACTTGACCGACATGCTAGACTATGCTTCCAAAGACATCGACGGCATGGACGAAGATGTCGAAGCCGAACTTGGCCAAAACCCGCCCATTACAGGGCGCTGGACGGCCACCTCCACCTATGACATATACATGGTGGACACCCCTAAGAAGAAGGACGACGACACTCCAGAGCAAAACGAGGATAAGCCCGTCGATGATCCACCAAAACGCCGACGTCAGCGGCGCCACTCTCGATCACGTCGGGGCAAGGAGTGTAACACCGGCACCGGAGAGGAAGATACCCCGGACAACGCCGATGACCCCAATGGCCCCGTTGACCCCGAGTTCGAACAGTACGAGCCGGAGGAGCTGGAGGGTCAATTCAATCCCGAATACCCCACCAATCATAACGACTCAGAGGATAGTAACTATCTACCCCTCTCTGAAGAGGACGTTAGCATCGGCGACGAAGACTTCATCGTCCCTGAGGAACCCCTAGAACAAGAGCGCTTCAAGCGACAGCTTATCGCCACCGCTCGAAGCCTCAAAAAGACGCAGCAGAAGCTAAAGGCAGAGCAGGACACCCTCAACGATAGGTGGACTAAAGTCCTAGCAGCCGAAGAAGGGTATGGTTATGAACGTGAAACCAAGAGTTACCCTAAGCGCAAGCTGCTGCCACAATTTGATGACGAGGCCCTTGCGCCAATACCATCAAGGTACAACTAGGCAGACCAGCCTGATCGCCCCCCTCGTGGACGCGATAGGACGGCTGACAGTGCCGAACACTAACCCGCCCTTCCTCGCCATAAAGGCAAGGAACCAGTACAGCCGGGCTACAAATACGACCTGCGCCAGGACCTCGCCAATAGAGCCGGCCAGACTAGGTCTATCTACGGATCGAGAGGACATGCTCCCACCGAGGACGATGGCTATCAAGCCTGGCGCGACCGGAATAATAGAATTCGGGACCAGTACCGAACCCAGATGCCAACCGGTCTTCGGCGTGACGTAGCTCGGGTAAGGGGCGCCGCACACCCAATGTGTTTTATCGATGAGGTAATGCGGCACCAGTTCCCTGAAGGGTTTAAACCGGTAAACATAGAATAGTATGACGGGAATACAGACCCGGCGGTATGGATTGAAGACTTTCTTCTCCACATCCACATGGCTCGAGGAGACGATCTCCACGCCATTAAGTATTTACCATTAAAACTCAAGGGACCAGCAAGGCACTGGTTGAATAACCTCCCCGAAAACTCTATTGGGAGCTGGGAGGACCTTCAGGATGCTTTCCGGGCCAACTTCCAGGGCACCTATGTCCGGCCACCGGATGCGGACGACTTGAGTCACGTAGTCCAGCAGCCCGGAGAGCCAGCTCGTCAATTCTGGAACCGGTTCTTAACTAAAAAGAACCAGATCGTCGACTGTCCGGATGCCGAAGCCTTAGCCGCATTCAAACATAGCATTCGCGACGAATGGCTCGCCCGACAGCTCGGCCAAGAAAAGCCGAAGACCATGTCGGCCCTTACCGCACTCATGACCCGCTTTTGTGTGGGCGAAGATAGCTGGTTGGCTCGTAGAAGCAACAACATAACCGACCCCGGCACCTCAGAGGTTAGGGATGGAAACGGAAAACCACGGCGCAACAAGAACAAGCGCCGAAATAACAATGGAGAAGCAGACGATACGGCAGTCAACGCCGGATTCAGCAACTCCAAATCCGGTCAACGGAAGAAGCCATTCAAAGGCAATATGGACGGTCCATCTGCCCTAGACAAAATATTAGAGAGGCCCTGCCAGATTCACGGCACCCCTGACAAGCCCGCCAACCACACCAACCGTAACTGTTGGGTGTTCAAGCAGGCCGGCAAGATCAATGCCGAAGACAAGGGCAAGTGACCCCAGAGCGAGGACGATGAAGAGCCCCACCGCCCAAACACTGGAGGTCAAAAACAATCCCCCCTGAGGTAAATACGGTGAACATGATCTATGTCACCCACATACCTAAGAGGGAGCGCAAACGCGCACTACGGGATGTCTACGCCATGGAGCCTGTAGCCCCAAAATACAACCCCTGGTCGGCTTGACCGATCACCTTTGACCGAAGGGACCACCCAACCACTATCCGTCATGGCGGTTCGGCGACCCTGGTCCTCGATCCCATTATTCATGGGTATCACCTCACTAGAGTCCTTATGGACGGGGGTAGCAGCCTCAATCTAATTTATGACGACACAGTTCGGAAGATGGGTATCGATCCATCAAGAATCAAGCCCAGTAACACCACCTTCAAGGGAGTAATTCCAGGTGTCGAAGCCCGCTGTACGGGTACAATAACTCTGGAAGTAGTGTTCGGCTCTCCAGACAACTTTCGTTGCGAAGACTTGATCTTCGACATTGTCTCTTTCCGTAGTGGTTATCACGCGTTACTGGGGCGAACGGCCTTTGCCCGCTTTAATGCAGTCCCGCATTATGCATACCTAAAGCTCAAAATGCCCGGACCCAGAGGCGTCATCACCGTCAATGGTAATACGGAACGCTCCCTCTGAACGGAGGAGCACACTGCGGCTCTGGCAGCCGAAGTACAATGCGGCCTTCTCAAGCCGAATAACTCACTGGCCGTTAAGGTCCGGGATTCTGGCGAACGTGCCCGATCCGCAGTCCAGCGCGGGGGCTCACCTGAGCCTCAGCTCGACTAGCAGTTCTGCCTCCGGGGCACGCCCATAATGCCAGCAAAATATGTACCTCGCGTACACAATTTCGCACTTAAAATACCATGGGCAGCAACGGAGGCAACCTTATCGCAACATCCGAAGCCTGGTTCGACCTCGCTCGGACTTCTAGATGTTCGAATCATCCCAGGTTCCATAAAGAACCTATTCGGCGTAAAGCTACACGGCGACCTTCCTTTTCAGATCCCTCTTCGCAGGACCCAATCGCCGGACTAGTACCCTTCAAGGATGTCTTCCCCTCCAAGGAGTAAAGGCGCAGACGTGCAACAGGGCAGCGTAGGGGCGTCAAACCATATTACAGGCTCTGTGTAAACCTTTTCCTTGTGTAAAAATTCAAACATATAAATGTACTCTTATGTTTTGGCAACTTCACATTGTACGGCTCGACGTCATGAAAAGAGTATAAAGGCAAAAATTAACACTTTAATTTTCGACCTATTCGGTCTATCCTCTCCGTGTATCCTTTTTTACTTATTTCTTTTTGCCTTTAAATGCCAAAGACGCACTAGTGCTCATTGTACACCGGCTATATAAACTGGGGGCTGTAAACCGCCCTACACATTCAAGTCTGAACACCTCTTCGGGTACCTTCGGCGTCACGGATATTGCAATATATGCATCGGCTCCGAATTATGTCTTCGGTCAATAGTTGGGTTGCCCGGCTCCTGTGATTACCATCTTACGTTCCGCACGTCCGGCTAAGTAGGTAAAGGGAGAACTATTGCGATTGTATTTCGAGCTCGTCTGGTTAAGTACCTCAGTAGAGAAAGCCGAAAACTGACTGTCATAATATGCGAGAACCGATCAGCGATCCGATGACTTAGTGTTATACTATGAATCGTTGGCGATTACCCCGTGTTATACGAGGGGCTGGTCTTCGTCCAGCCGTGTGGAAAAGGCATAGAGCTCGGCTAAGCCGCTCACACACTAGGGGCTAGTCCCTAGCCCCACAGTCAAGCTCCTCTGGCTAAGTGAAAGCAATAAAACCACATAGTCTGATTGCCTGGTTCCACCCACATAAACCTCCTTCACGAACCAAGATGTTGGCTAAGGGTTGATATGCCAAGTTTGGAACACCCCTGTAGTATCTACATGGGGGCTGAAGCCGACGACTGGTAGCTTTCAGTATAAAAACGGCCGCAAAGGAGTCAAAATAATGAAGCCGCACATACAAGTAGCGCAAACATAATATATATATCAAAAGGTTTTAAGGCATAGTTTTACACGCCATGGTACATCACTCATACATCACGTCTTTGGAGCACTGACCCTCTATCGCCCGAGCTCCATCTAAGACTTCGGCGAAATACATCTCCGGATGCCGGTGCTTCTTCCCTTCGGGGGGAGGGCCAGTAGCAATTTCGGTGGCCTTCATCTTCGGCCACTGGACCTTGGTCCTGGCGAAGGCCATCCGAGCACCCTCTATACAGACCGAGCGCTTAACCGCTTCGATCCGTGGAGGTGCGTCGCGCAGCCGCTGTACCAGCCCGAAGTAGCTACTGGGAATTGGCTCGGCCGGCCACAGTTGGATGGACAGGTCCTTCATGGCCAGCTACACCACCCGGTGTAGCTCCATCAGTTGCTTCATTTGATTGCTCAAGAGGGGAGGATGTTCGGGCGCCAGGAATTGCGACCAGAAAAGCTTCTCCACTGTCTCCCCCTCCTGAGCACGGAAGTACTTGGCGGCATCGGCAGCACTCCTCGGAAGATCCGCAAACGCGCCTGGAGAGCGCCATACTCGGGTGAGTAAAGCGTACCACTAACCTCCAAAGATACTCTGCATTAAAAAAGGCTTACCAGCCGCTATCTGCTTCGCCTGGCGGATCTCCTCGCGAGTACTCCGGGACTCGCTCCGCGCCTCTTCGGCGTCCTTGCTGATCTTGGCGAGCTCAGCAGAATGAACCGAAGTCTTTTGCTCAAGAGCCTCACATTTTGTGATGGCTTCCTTGAGCTCTTGCTTGACTTCGGACACCCGAGCTTCGTGCTGGCGCCGAGCAGTCTGCTCGGCCTCTAGATCGCCAGCCGCTTTATCAGCGGCCGCCTTGCTCGCCGCAGCCTCTTTCTTGGCCTCGGCAAGAGCGGCCCTGAGGGTCTCGACCTCAGCAGCGCCAACTGTTGATAAAAATTTCCACATACAGATGAAATGTATGTCAGACTTTATCCCTGACTATTGCAAATCCAAACTATTGAAATGATCAAACTCACATACCTTGCGTTTCCTCAAAACGCTTGTTGACGCGGTCGATCTCCTCGTCCACGACACGGAGTTTCCGGTTCAGTTCAGAAATCTCCACGGCGTTTGACACCGCAGCCAGCATGGAAGCCTGTCACAACAAAACACGACAAGTTAGGTGTCCGAAGAGTGCGGTTATCGATCCTTTGTCCGGTTCTTTTCAAACCAGACAAAGTCTCAGGGGCTCCTGTGTATATGAAGACAGGCCTATTCCTTTTTCTAGTAAATAGAATAGAGAGCATTACATCTCCTACCTCGAAGCCAGTTAGCAGGCTACCGAAGGCATCATTCAGCCCGCGGTTGGCGGACCGAATCTTCTCCATCACCATACCCATCAGGGTACGGTGTTCCTCCACAATGGAAGCACTTTGTAGTGCTTCCTCCAGGGCATCTGGCGCCCCAGACGCCACCAGATCGGTGGAGAGCGGCGCCGGAGTTGGAGCCCTGACCCCCTCCCTAGCAGGGGGCTGTACGGTTGGCTCCGGAGTCCTGGTGGACTCCAGAACAGTATTCGGCGAGGGCCCGGATTGGCCAGGCTCTCCCTCTTCACGCGCCAGAGGGGATTTCTCCCCCCTGGTCTTCGACGACCGAGGTATTCACCTTGGCCATAACTGCGTCGGCCCCGCCTGCCCTTTCTTGGCCGGGAGGAGTCCTTTGGGACGATACTTCGACGTCCTCCATGGCGGCAGGAGTGGGGGACCGTGGTGGTGTTCCGCTCTCCGCCATGTCAGTGGGCGGAGAGCTCCCCTTCGACAATGGCTCGGCAGGGACCGTGCGCGGAGGGCTATAACTAAGATAACAAATGATTGATCAAAATAGAAAGATAAGATCGCAGGAGAAACCAAGGTAGAGTGTTCGGAAACTTACGTTGTGGCCAGGGGCTTAACCCTGGTGTTCCGCTTGGGAACACCCGCAGAGGCCACGGATCCGGTTTCAGAGTCCGAGCTGTCCGGAAGGATCATCTTCAGCCTCTTCTGGGCGGCCTCCTCGGCATCTTCGGCAGCCGCCCTTTTCTTCGGGCGAGGGGAATTGCTCCCCTCTCCCTCTTCTTCTTCCTCCTCGTCCTCGTCATGGGCGGAGGGAGCTTCGGTCTCTCCGGACTTAGTTTCCAGAGGACCCTTTGAGCAGAGGCCACCTCGGGCCTCCTCTGTCTTATTCTTCTTGGACTTCTTCTTGGGCGCCTTGTAGGGCGCCGGGACCAGCATCTTGGATAGCTGGGGGGTCCTTTGATCCTCAGGCAGTGGAGCCGGACTGTTAATCCGCTCCGCCTTCGCCATCCAGCCCTGTGATTGGAAGGGAAAACTGGAGTTAGATATTAAATCATGTTGAATAGTGGTCGGATTGGTGTTCGGACTAGGATATGTTTACCTCCGTCGCTGGACTAGAGGCGTCGAGTCCGATGTCTTCGGTCTCCTTCGGCCATTCCTTTTGGGACTTGAACAACAACTTCCACATGTTCTTGTGAGTAGTGCCGTAGAAGTGCTGTATGGTCCTAGGATCTTCCGGCTTGAACTCCCACATAGGGGACGCCCGAAGCTGGCAGGGGAGGAGGCGGTGAAAGAGCATCACCTGGACCATGTTGGTCAGGGCGGTGTTGCCATCCACCATGTTGGAGACGCGCTTTTGGAGCATCTTCACCTCGGATTGAGATCCCCATTCGAGGCCTTTCTCGTTCCATGAGGTGAGCCTCATAGGGGGTCCGGATATGAAAGCAGGAGCAGCCGCCCAGTTGGCGTTGCGGGGTTCGGTGATGTAGAACCACTCCTGCTGCCAGACCTTGACAGTGTCGATGAAGGCGCCTTTGGGCCAAACAGCGTTGGCGAGCTTGCTCACCGTGGCCCCACCGCAGTCTGCCTGCTGGCCGTCGACCTCCTTCGGCTTAAGGTTAAAGGTCTTGAGCGACAAGCCGAAGTGTGGGGGGATTCGGAGGAAGGCTTCACACACGACTATGAAAGCCGAGATGTGGAGGATTGAGTTCGGGGCTAGATCGTGGAAATCTAGCCCATAGAAAAACATGAGACCCCGGAGAAAGGGGTGGAGAGGAAATCCGAGCCCTCGAAGGAAGTGGGGGATAAACACCACCCGCTCCCCGGGCTGCGGCGTGGGGATGACCTGGTTCTCCTCCGGAGCTCGGTGCACGATAGCCGGAGACAAGTAACCGGCGAGTTTGAGGTCCTCGATGTCCTTTATGGTGACGGACGAGGCCTCCCATTTGCCCTTCGAGCCAGATCCGACCATGGCTAGAGGACGGAAGTTGCGAAGGAAGAGCTTGAAGCTGTGGGCGCTGGAGCTCTGGAAGGATTGGGAGGCAAGGGAGAGATGGGAGCGTGAGGTGAAAAGGGGTTTCCTTTCCCCCTCTTATAGGCTATCAAAATACCAAACGTCCCTCCGCTGCGCCGTAAACCTCCCTTCTTCCCAATGAAATCGTGACATAAGACGCGGTTGGGTTACCCAAATATCATTGATAAGTATCCCGTAAAGGGCGGGCACGATCGCTGTTTTGATGGGATGTGCCAATGGAGGCTTGGCCTCGAACCGCGAAACGAGAGCGCACAACGGTTCAATGTTTAAAGAACAGTTGTGTCGTTTCGCTAAAAAGTTGTCAGTAAAAAGATGCTGTCCTTACTTGGACGCTTGGCCTTCATGGTCAAGGGTTGTGTTAATAGTTCGGGGCCGGATACAAGTCCTTTTATGCAGGAAGCTAGCTCAAGTATTCGGAGAAAGAAGGAACTCGCCTTGCAACGCCGAAGACAGTTCGTGGGCCGGATACGTCGTCATTGAAGGCTAGTTCAGGGGCTACTGAGGGAGTCCTGGACTAGGGGGTCCTCGGATGTCCGGCCTCGTTGTCATGGGCCGGACTAATGGGCCTCGTTGGACAGAGCGGGGAGGTGCCCCCGTGTCCGGATTGGACTCTCATGTGTGTTTTACGGCAAGTCTAGGTGTCCAGGCATAATGATTCCTTTCTCTATAACCGACTATGTACAACCCTAGGCCCCTCCGGTGTGTATATAAGCCGGAGGGTTTAGTCCATAGAGATAGTCAGAACAACAATAGGCATACCACTTAGGGTTTTAGCCATTACGATCCCGAGGTAGATCAACTCTTGTAATCATCGCCTACATCGAATACAATCAAGCAGGACGTAGGGTATTACCTCCATTAAGAGGGCCCGAACCTGGGTAAACACTGTGTCCATTGTCTCCTGTTACCATTGATCCTAAGACTCACAGCTCGGGACCCCCTACCCGAGATCTGCCGGTTTTGACACCGACAGTCGGACAGACCCAACTATGAGACACAACGATTTGTCATCTGTGAGTCTCTAGTACAACATACGTTCTATGTCCTAAGACCTGAGCTGGCGCACGCACTCGGGATGGTGACAGACCTGCTTTGGGCCGACCAAACGCTATTCCGTGACTGGGTAGTTACAAAGGTAGGTTTCAGGCTTGTCGAGACCCATGCCGCGAGACATGGTCGAGCAAGATGGGATTTGCCCCTCCGGCCAGGAGAGATATATTTTGGGCCTCTCGTGTGATCCGACCAAGATAAGCATGGCCATGCGACATGGATTATGAGATAATCCGGTTTGTGGTCGGCATCACTGGAACGAGAAAGAGGTCGGGCTAGCACAAGGATGACAGACTCGCCTTGAGCCCGACAACATATATCGTGTGGCAAAGGGAATAGAAGTGTGACACGTTGTACAGGTTCGCCTAACCAGCTTCATCGGACACTTGGAGTTGGCACGCTTTGCTAGAGGCCGCTACTGACTAGACGAGCCGGATGTGATCTGACTCGCGACCAAGTGAATGAGAACCCAAGGGGTCGCGCGCTTAAGGGAAAGGAACATGTGAGGCTGGACACGATTCCACGAGTCGGATGTGATCCTACTCGGACTCGGATCTAGGCCGAATAGACTTTGGGATTTAGGATCCGTGCGAGGCTCAAGTGTTGAGCCCGCGACGGATGCCTATATATAGTGGGGGTGCAGCACACTCATTCAGTTGATCGCTTCGGTGCCGTCACTAGGGCTTTGCATGTGTTGCAAGTAGCCACCTCCACTCGCCGCCGACTGTGTGATCGTACCTAGCAGTCCGCCGCACGGTGTTCCTCCTGCACGCGTGGATACCGTTAGAGGCGGTGCACTTGCGCTGCTCCGGTGAACCTATATGTGGGATCTGACGACCGGCTGTTCGAGGGAGATCAGACGAGGATGAGACGATCCACACGGATGCGCTGCCCCAACTCTTCTTCCGCTGCACGGCACTGCGCGTCTAGTGGTAACGATCTATGATCCATCTCCCGTAGCATGATCTTGGTTGTTCTGCGCGGAGGAAATTTTAATTTGCAGTCGACGCACCCTACCGTAGATCCCAATAGTACGGTAGGCAGATGTGCGCCACGTCAAAGTTGATGATCTCGGTGTGGTAGTTCTTGCAGGAGCCAAAGGTGACGGAAAGGCGCACCTGCGCCAGGGGCACCATGGAGCCATCGGTTACGCCCGAGAAGGGCCTTGTGGGCATCAGGCGCTCATAGGGCACTTGGAGCAGCTCGAAAGTTTCCACAGAGAGCACGTTGAGGCCGGCGCTGTCATCAATGACCGTCTTGGTGACTGCCACGTTGTTGATGGTGGGTGTGCACATCAGAGGGATTGTGCCAATAGACTTTGTAGACTTGGGGCGATCGACGTAGTCAAAGCCGATAGGGTACCGCGACCACTTGAGGGGCTTGGCGTCAGCATGCTCCGTGAGGGCTGCGTTCACCTCACAAGAGAAATGCTTGAAGTGGTGGTTGGACGGGGGGCTCGCGGTCCACCAAGGATGTAGGCCACTACGCGAGGCTCCTGGTAGCCCCTGGCGTCCTCCTCAGGTAGGTTGTCGTTGTTCCTGTTGGGGCGCGGCAGGACCGCCGTGTGCGTAGCGCCTTGTATTGCGTACACGATCACTCAAACTGGTAGAATGCGATCTGTGCATAACTTTGTTTTGCAGGTTTGATGTGAATAGTATGGCTCATGTGTATGTGATGCATGTGTGTAAATTATACATGGCCTGCGTGTCATGTTTGTCAGCTGGCAGGAGCCAAAGTGCTGTCATTATAATGTATAACGACATGTGTGTCGACTTGTGATTCTCTGTAAAATTCATTACTAGTTGTAGTAGTTGGATAATAGAGATTAGGTTGGTGGCTTGGCGTCCCGGCGTGACAAACAAGATGGAGTTCCTCGATGGTCATCGGAGTCGGAGCCAACCTGGAAGAACATCCATGAAGGAGCCACACTATTTCAAAATATATGTTTATTTGTGATTGTTATGCTTCTTTGTTTCTATGCATGTTAAAATGGTAGAAAGATCCCTCGTTAATATCAAGCGAATTGCCATCCCCGATGTTGCACCTTTGCACGTCAAGTACGTCTAGTAGTGGGCTCATAAAATTGGGGTGCTACTAGGTGTCCTTGAACTGAAGGGTTCGTGTCGGACACGGACATGCACTGCATCAGGTTAAATTGACAAGGCTATCAAAACAGATTTGGGCCTTGTGGCAAGGAAGGTTGGGAGCCGGGGTATGAGATACCTACCCGACCGACAAGAGTTGTATAGAGATACGATTAGCAAGGAGTTGCTTACCGGATAGGCATGTTGGCTAGCAGTGATGCTAAAGCTCACTAGTCGCATGCGCTAGTCGGATCCTGAATCACTGAGAGTTTGCGAAGGGATGCTGACTTCAGTGGGAGTATTTCTGTTCAAGGCTTGAATTACTCTACATAAACACATTGCTTAGTGATTGCATATTTTCTGTTGTAGATCAATGGCACCACCTGCTCAACCCAACTTTGGATTGAAATCAATCTTGGAAAAGGATAAACTTAATGGAACAAACTTTACCACCTGGTATAGAAATTTGAGAATTGTTCTCAAGCATGATAAGAAGGAACATGTTCTAGAGGATCCACTTCCAGAGGAACCTGCCGATACTGCTAATGCCACAACCAGGAATGCCTACCAGAAACTCGTTGATGAATCAAACGAGATCAGCTGCCTCATGTTGGCTTGTATGGAGCCCAATTTGCAACAGCATTTCGAAGATGTTGGGGCTTTCGATATGATCGAGAGTCTCAAGAGCATGTTTCAAGTACAGGCTAGGACCGAAAGGTTCAACGTCTGGCGATCCTTGATGGATTGTAAGTTGAAGGAAGGTGATCCACTAAGCTCGCATGTGATCAAGATGATCAGATACATGCAAGCTTTGGATCGGTTAGGCTTCCCGCTCTTGGATGAGCTGGCTACCGATGCAGTTCTGGGTTCTCTTCCGCCTTGCTATGGGACGTTCATCTCGAACTATCATATGCACGGCATGGATAAGAAGCTCACTGAATTGCATGGGATGCTAAAGGTGGCAGCGCAGGATATTAAGAAAGGTAAGCATCAAGTGTTGATGGTGCAGAACTCCGGCAAGTTCAAGAAGAGTTTGTCCAAGAAAAAGGCTAAGGCAAAGGGCACGGAGAAGGTAATCTCCGCCGCTACGCCAAAGTCTGGACCGGACTCAGGGACCATTTTCTATCATTGCAAGGAGACCGATCACTGGAAGAGGAACTGTAGCAAGTGGCTTGCAGAGCATCGCAAGAAGGCCGGAAATGCTTCTTCAGGCAAAGGTACACTTGTTACATATGTTATAGACATTTACCTTGCTGACATACCTAGTAGCTCTCGGGTATTTTGTGACACCCTGGTTTTTGGCAACTTTTTCTTTTCAAAATCTTTCTGGCTTTATTTGCAATTTGGTTGGATTTTGAACCTTTTTAGTTGACTTTGGACTTATGAATTCCTCTCAGTGATCCAAAGCCCTCAGCATCTTGCAAAAACCTTGTCACTCACCATCTGGATCAATTTCCAATTCTTTATCTTTCCCAAATATTCATTTTCTTTCTTTGGGAAAATTGGTCACTATGGGTTACAAAGTAACCTATAGTTCTGGTGATCATAAAAATTCCAAATTAATCCCAGACCTTCTTGTCATCATCTACTTCCACAATCTTCAAAAACATTTCATGGTCCAGTACAAAATTTTGTCCAGAAAACTCCATTTGCTCTCTGGACAGTACTGGTCATTTGTGAAGGAGCTCATATTTTCCCAACTCAATTAATTCCCATAAAATTCCCTGAGATATTAGAGAACCTATCTTTCCACAATATCCAAAAATATCATCTTTTCTAGTACAAATTTTCACCACCCATATTCTGCCAAGTTTCTGTTCAGTTGGGACCTCTGTGAAGGAAGTGCCAGCTAGAGGTACCCAATTGAGCTGAAATTTTTATGGCATCTTCTCCTCATCAAATAACTCTCCTACACCAAAATTCAGCTCCAGAAAATCCACCAGATGAGTGCATCAAGCTCATCTCTGTTTCTGGTTCAGTACAACAGTTGTACATGAACTATATCCAAATCTTGACCAAATCCTTTCAAACTTGGCCAGCTCATAGTCCTTCCAAAGCAGAACACCCCAGACATCTCCATTGGCTCCATCTCCATCTCACCACTCCTCTAGATCTCTCTCAATTCTGCTGTCAGAGACTGTAGCTGAAGCTACACTTCGGTTCAGAGTGAACCTGGTCGAACCAGAGGCATGGAGAGACTAAGGGGTCGAGGGTCGACGTGCCAGACAAGAAATGCCAGGCTCGCGAGGCCTCTAGACACCCTTGCCCGTGGTGAGCACGACACTGGCATGCCACTGCGCGCTCTGCATCGCGCTTGTGCTAGATCCATCGCGTCCGCCTGCCCCGCGCTGCAGCAGCTCGTCTCCGTGCGCCGACATCCTCCCCTGCGTCCACCTGGCCGTCCTGGAGCGTGGCCCTCACCGGAATCGCCCTCGCCGGCCGCCACGCACGCGCGCACTGTGCCGCCCGTGCGGACACAGTGGCTTAGCGGCGCGTCTTCTTCCTCCGCTAGCTGCCGCCGCGCATTTACTCCTCCCTGCCTTCTCCCGTCTCGTCGCCCGCAAGCAGCCAGCCAGCTCGCCATCCTTGCGCCGGTGACGTGGCCGAATCCCGCCGCTTCCAGAGACCTCCCCTAAGCTCCTCCCCCTCCTATAAATAGCCTTCCCCGGCCTCTCCCGAGCTCATCACCCACCTCACTCCGCCTCCTATCGAGCCCCCGAGCAACGAGCCACGGCCGAGAGGCCCTCTGGCCTCGAATCTCGCCGGAGCATCGCCGCCACCCGAGCTCTGCCTCCCCGCCGTTCCACTCGTCCCCGAGCTCGACTGACCACGCCATCGAGCTCAGCTCATTCCACTGACCTCGCCTGAGCCCCTCCCGAGCGGAATCGCTGCCGGAGTCACCGTCGCCGACGACACCCGAGCGCCGCCACCGCCGGAGAGGAAGGGGGCGACGTCGTCCAGCCGTCTCTCACGAAGCCACGGGTACGGGTGAGTTCGGCTCGTTGAGCTCGATCCATTCCCCATCTCTCCCGACCTCGCCGCCGTCCATATCGCCGGCGATGATCGCCGGAGTCCCGCCCTCTCTCTGTTTCCCTCCTCCCCCTTTTAAATCTGACGATGCGGCCCGCCTGTCAGCGACATGCCGAAGCGGTAAGTGGAGGCGCCCCTCCACTTTACGCCTTCGACGTGGCCCCCTGGCAGATTTTCTAATTTCTATTTAAAATCTAGATTTTGACCAGAACTTCGACCATCAATAACTTTTAAACCATAGGTCCAAATCAATTGATTCTTTTTGCTCTGAGTTTGTCTTGAGCTCCTCTATTTTCTTGCAAAATTTGGTATTTTTCCCTGGTTCACAGAATTTCTGGTGAACAGAACAGTAATATGTGACATTTTCAATTGCATTTTAAAAATATTTTCAGAAGGAGATTCTTTTGGATTTGAAGCCCAGGAGTTTGTGGACAACCCAACAGAGCAAGGCAAGCCATGTCATCCATTGCATATATCATTTCAATAGTGTTGGTTATTTATTTGAATTTCATGCATTATTTCAATATGTGATAATTCTTAGTAAATTATGTAATTGATTAGCTAATGCCATATTACATTATTCTTGATTAATATCCATACTGGTTAAATGCTTGGCTATATTAAACTTAGTTGGTTGATCAAGAGCCACCTACCCGGACTTTTCCGTGCAGCCACATTTGCCGGTATGGGACGGCCTTGGCTTGGTCTGTCTTCGTGCTCTTTTATCGGTACCACCAAACTAGGGAGGGTTATGCGTGCGTGCTGCCCTGATCAGGTAGATGACGATAATCCTGTGAGCCCAGTTGAGTTATTTGCCGGCGTCCCCGTTTGGGACAGTTTAGTTTGGCCACGACGGTGGAAGGTGTCACGGGGTGACACAGGGGCCACCCAGGACATGACCCTGGGAGGGTATGATTGTCGGTGGTATGATAGAGGGGTCACGGGTCAGGCCGGTTTCGTTGGAGCACCACCGGTCGACCCAAATGTGATCACAAGGCCAGGTACTCCATGGTGTGGGTAAAGTGCGCAACCTCTGCAGAGTGTAAAACCTATTCGAATAGCCGCGTCCACGGTATTGGACAGTCCGTTTAGGCCTCTCTAGGATGATCAACCGTCATAAGGATAATAATGATGGAAGAACTTGTCTTATGTTTGGAAGTGCTCCGTGGATGGTGAGCATTCCGAGGGTTGTGGGACAACCCAGATGTGAGTAAGTTGGTACCAGTAAGTGAGCAATCTAAGCACTTAACCTGTTATTGCCATGCTATTGTTTGCTGCATTGTTTTGGTTGCCATGAGCTTGCGAGTACATTCCAAGGACTCACCTGGCGTATCATGCCAGATGCAGGAGAAGCCGAGGATGGAGGTCCCGATGGTTCGTGCTACGCTAACTAGGCCGTGTCCACAGCAGTGTCCCTGTGGATGGAGTTCCCGCGCTATGTTCCGCTATGCCGTAGTCTACCCAGTAGTATCGAGGCCCTGCTATGTTCCATAAATAATGTAGATATTGTTCTCAGCACCTGCAGTGCTTCTGGCCTTGCTATCATGTAAATTATGAGCTTGTACTCGAGATATTTCAATAAAGTTCAGTTCTGTTCTGTTCCAAGATGTTGTGTGTTTCCAGAGGACATGATCTCTGGGCTGGAAACACTGGTAAACCAGTTCTCTGAGCCGGGGTGCCACATATTTGATACCGGATCGGTTGTTCATATTTGCAACTCGATGCAGGGGCTGTTAAGAACTAGGCGTGTGGCACAAGGGGAGATTGACATTAGGGTCGGCAACAAAGCAAGAGTTGCTGCGTTGGAGGTCGGCATGATGCAGCTCCAGCTTCCTTCCAGATTCATTTTGGAATTGAATAATTGTTATTACATTCCTGCACTTAGTCGGAACATTATTTCTGCCTCATGTTTGATGAGTCAGGGTTATGAATTCAATTTAAAGGACAATGGTTGTTCAATATATTTGAATGGTATGTTCCACGGCTATGCACCCATTATTGATGGGCTATTTATTTTGAATCTGGAAATGGAACCTATCTATAATATGAATGTCAAGAGGCATAAGCCTAATGAGATAAATCCGACATACTTCTGGCATTGCCGGCTTGGACACATTAGTCTGAAACGCATGAAGAAGCTCCATGATGATGGACTCCTAACTTCGTCCGACCTCGGGTCGTTCGAGACATGCGAATCATGCTTGCTCGACAAGATGACTAAGTCTCTGATACATCTCCGTCGTATCTACTTTTCCAAACACTTTTGCTCTTGTTTTGGACTCTAATTTGCATGATTTGAATGGAACTAACCCGGACTGACGCTGTTTTCAGCAGAATTGCCATGGTGTTGTTTTTGTGCAGAAATCAAAGTTCTCAGAACTGGACGACACTTTTTGAGGATTTTTTATTGAATATATGAGGAATTATGGAGCCAAGACCCACTGCATAGGGGTCCCAGGTGGCCACATGGCACCTGGGCGCGCCCCCCCTGGGGCGCGCCCTGGTGCTGTGTGGGGCCTTGGAGGCCCCCCTGACCCTAACTCCAAGCCTATGAATTCACTTTTGCGGAGAAAAAATAGGAGAGAAAGTTTTATCGCATTTCACGAGACGGAGCCGCCGCCACCCCCTGTCCTTCATTGGGAGGCCAGATTTGGAGCCCGTTTGGGGCTCCGGAGAGGGGAATCTTCGATCTTCGTCATCACCAACCTCTCTCCATCGCCAATTCCATGACGCTCCTCACCGGGAGTGAGTAATTCCTTCGTAGGCTTGCTGGTCGGTGAAGGGGTTGGATGAGATCGATCATGTAATCGAGTTAGTTTTGTTAGGGCTTGATCCCTAGTATCCACTATGTTCTGAGATTATTGTTGCTATGACTTTGCTATGCTTATTGCTTGTCACTAGGGCCCGAGTGCCATGATTTCAGATCTGAACCATTTATGCTTTCACGAATATATTTTTGTTCTTGATCCGATCTTGCTAGTTGTATGCACCTGCTATGTGTTATGATCCGCATCCCCCAGGGTGACAATAACTGGGATTCTTTCCGGTGATTACCGTAGTTTGAGGAGTTCATGTATTCACTATGTGTTAATGCTTTGTTCCGGTTCTCTATTAAAAGGAGGACTTAATATCCCTTAGTTTCCTTTTGGACCCCGCTGCCACGGGAGGGTAGGACAAAAGATGTCATGCAAGTTCTTTTCCATAAGCACGTATGACTATTTACAGAATACATGCCTACATTGTATTGACGAACTGGGGCTAGTTCTGTGTCGCCCTAGGTTATAACTGCTATATGATCGATATCATCCAACACACCCATCATCACCAATCCAGTGCCTACGAGTTTCCACTTATTGATACTTGCTAAGTTACTACTGTTGCTGCTATTGTTACTCTTGCTACAAATCTGCTACTGTTACTGTTACTGTTACTGTTGCTATTGCTACTTTGGTTACTCGCTATCAAACTATCAAACTACTTTGCTACTAATCACTTTGCTACAGATATTTATCCTCCAGGTGTGGTTGAATTGACAACTCAAATGCTAATACTTTGAAATATTCTTTGGCTCCCCTTGTGTCGAATCAATAAATTTGGGTTGAATACTCTACCCTCAAAAACTGTTGCGATTCCCTATACTAGTGGGTTATTGATGACCCACAAGTATATGGGGTCAATCATATTCCTTTCGATAATTAAGAGTGTCAAACCCAACGAGGAGCAGAAGGAAATGACAAGCGGTTTTCAGTAAGGTAGTTTCTGCAAGCACTGAAATAAGCGGTAACAGATAGGTTGATAGCAAGATAATTTGTAACGGGTAACAAGTAACAAGTCTAAATAAAGTGCAGCAAGATAGACCAATCATTTTGACTGCAAAGGACAGGCCGGAACAAGCACTTATAATGATGCAAACGTTCTTGAGGACACACGGGAATTTCATCTAGTCACTTTCACCATGTTCATTCGATTCGCGTTCGCTACTTTGATGATTTGATATGTGGGTGGACCGGTGCTTGGGTGCTGTTCTTGCTTGAACAAGCCTCCCACTTATGATTACCCCCTCTCGCAAGCATCCGCAACTACGAAAAGAGAATTAAGACAAAGTCTAACCATAGCAATAAACGTATGGATCCAAATCAGCCCCTTACGGAATAGTGCATAAACTGGGGTTTAAGCTTCTGTCACTCTAGTAACCCATCATCTAATTACTACTCCACAATGCATTCCCTTAGACCCATAAATGGTGAAGTGCCATGTAGTCGACGTTCACATGACACCACTAAGAGAATCACAACATACATATCATCAAAATACCGAACGAATACCGAATTCACATGATTACTTATGACAAGACTTCTCCCATGTCCTCAAGAACAAAAGTAACTACTCACTCATCATCATGATGTTCAAGATCAGAGGGGTATTGAATAACATAAAGGATCTGAAAATTTAGTATTTCACAAAACAAACCAACTAGAATCAACTACGATAGGTAATCAACACTACTAGCAACCCACAAGTAACAATCTATAGTTTTGATACAAAGATTGAATACAAGAGATGAACTAGGATTTGAGATGAGATGGTGCTGTTGATGATGATGATGAATATTGGTCCTCCCACGATGAGAGGGTTGTTGGTGATGACGAAGGCTTCGATTTCCCACTCCCGGAGGGAAGTGTCCCCGGCGGAATCTGCCCGCCGGAGAGCAAAAGTGCTCCTGCTCTAGTTCCGCCTCGTGGCGGCAGCGCCTCATCCCGAAAGTCTCCCCATAAAAGTTTTAGGGTAAAATGACTTAAATACCAGAAGGAGAGGGCCAGAGGTGGGCCAGGGGCTCCACATGGCACTGGGGCACGTCCCAGGGGGGGCGCCCAGGTGCCATGTGGGCACCTGGTTGTCCTCCTCCAGCAACTCTTTGGCCCAGTATTTTTTATATAATCAAAAATAAATCTCCGTTGAATTTCAGCCCATTTGGAGATGTGCAGAATAGGTATCTCTGCTGTAGCTTTTTTAGGCCTTGAAATTCAGCTGCCGGTATTCTCCCTCTTTGTGTAAACCTTGCATATTAAGAGAGAAAAGGTATTATAAATACTCCATGAAGTGTTATATTGGCCAAAAACTTTATAAATAGCAACAATAAAACATGATGCAAAATGGACGTATCAACTCCCCCAAGCTTAGACCTCGCTTGTCCTCAAGCGAAAGCCGAAATCGAAAAATATGCCCACATGCTTAGAGAGAGAGAGAGGTGTCGATAAAAATAAAATACGGACATAGAAGCATCATGAACAATATTATAGCAGCAATGATTACTATCATAAACTTCTCATGAGCAAGTAACAATTCATCACAATGTTGAAGTATGAAGCATAAACTTTCTTGAAAACTAACAAACTATGTTCTCAGTCAACAATGCAATTGCAATTCATCATACTTTTAGGAAGGGTCACATGTAGGAGCCTTTTGGCAAGTTCACATACTCAACTATCATTTAGTCTTTCATGATTGCTAACACTCACACCATACATATGGAGCATCAAGTTTCAGCCAGACACATAGAAAGATAGGGGCTTATAAGTTTGCCTCCCAACTCATTCACCTCAAGGGTGATGTCAACAATAATAACTCATGCTCACCCACATTCTGCTGGATATATTTGCCTAGATCTTTCCCCACCACAAGATACTTGCCAAAGAATAAAATAAAAAGGAATAGAGAGAATAACTTTGACACTTTGCATAAAAGTAAATTCATAAGAGTAAAAGATAGGTCCTTCGCAGAGGGAAGCAGAGGTTGTCATGCGCTTTCAGTGTTGGATGCACTAACTCTTAATGCAAAGGAACGTCATGTGATATTGCCCCTTGTGATAGCAACCTTTATTATGCAGTTTCTCGCTTTTATTCTTTACCATCACAAGTTCGTACCACGCTTATTTTCCCTTACAATAAAAGATCATACATATTTAGTAGCAATTTTTATTGCCTTATTGCACCGATGACAACTTACTTGAAGGATCTTACTCAATCCATATGTAGGTATGGTGGACTCTCATGACATGAATTTGGTTAAAGGGTTTTGGATGCACAAGTAGTATTTCTACTTAGTGCGGAATTGTGGCTAGCATAGATATTGGGCAAGCACCCCATGTTGGAGGATCCATGACAATATACCTTCTATGTGAATATGAATAAACATAACTCATTACGTTGTCTTTCTTGTCCAACATCAACCATTTGACATACAATACTTAATGGGTGCTCACAATCACAAAAGATGTCCAAGATAGTGTATTTGCATGTAAATCTTCTCTTCCTTATTAACTTTTTCATGCAATTGCACCATTAACCAATGCTATGTTTGTCAATCTTCAATAAATTTTACCACTTATACTTTTCTTTATGTGATGTCATTACTCACCATAAGATTAGCACATGATTTTCATTCTTTTCATTACTTTTGATTGATGCATAAAAATAAACAAGCAAAACTCAAACTACTCTTTATTATATAACTCTCACTCGATTACATAGATAGATAGATTACAAAACTAATACTCGAAGATAGATCATACTAAACTTTTATTCTACTAGATCACGAAATACTAGGGATCGAACTGAAAATAGATAAAGATAATAAAAGTGATGGTGATACGATACCGGGGCACCTCCCCCAAGCTTGGCACCAGCCAAGGGGAGTGCCCATACCCGTGTGATCAAGCCTCCTCCTTTGGTGATGGTGGTGATGAAGCAATCTTGTCCTTTAGTTCCATTAAAGCTATCAATCTGCGGTTCACGCTCCTGAGGGCTATGATGTGCTTCTCCAACAAAATAACTTCACGGGTGAGATAAGTATTGCGAGCACAGACTGTTTCGAATAACCTCAGGGCCTCAATAAGAGGAGGAGATAGTAGGTGATAGTAGGGTTGAAGGACATCTTCTTCCTCCGTGGTCTCCTCCATGAAGGTAGATTGCTCTTCTTCCAGGTCATGGTTTTCCATAACCTTCTTGCCCTTGGCTACCTTGAGCTCCTCCTTCTTTATCTCCGTGACGTCCATCCTCTTCAGATCAGCTTCCGTTTCTTCATAGACTGGAGGGACATGGCTCTCCCTAGCAGATTCCTGGGATGACATATTTTCATATCTGCCAGAAAACAGCAAGAAACAAGAACAGAAGATATCTCGCGATGCGGTGGTCAAATCAATCCGGGGAGTATATATAGAATTTTTATCTTGCATAACAAGTATACCAGAGGAAAACGGAGCCGGGAAGGTGCACCAGGGCACCACATGGCACTGGGGCGCGCCCCAGGGGGGGCGCCCAGGTGCCATGTGGGCACCTGATGGGCCCTCTCGGCTTCCTTTTATTTTTGTAATTTTTTAAATATTCCAAAACTGATTGTAGATATTTTTGCGGAATTTTTGGAGTCGGTTTACTTACCGTATCACATACCTATTCCTTTTTCAGCATTCTGGAGTGTTTCGGAAGGACTCTTTGATATACTCCTCCGGTGTAATAGTATCAATAACATTAGTTTCAACATTAATGGGTTTACCTGAGATGTAGTGCTTGATTCTTTGTCCATTTACCACCTTCGGGTTGGTTCCCGTGGCATTATTGACCTTGATGGCTCCGGAACGATAAACCTCCTCGATGACATAAGGTCCTTCCCATTTGGAGAGGAGCTTACCTGCAAAGAATCTAAGACCAGAATTATACAATAAAACATATTCACCCACTTTGAATTCTTGTTTCTGAATCCTCCTACCATGCCATCTTTTAACTTTTTCTTTAAACAACTTGGCATTGTCATAGGCCTGGGTCCTCCATTCATCAAGAGAGCTATTATCAAATAACCTTTTTTCACCTGCAAGCTTGAAGTCATAGTTAATTTCTTTAACAGCCCAAAAAGCTTTATGTTCCAATTCAAGAGGTAAATGACATGCTTTCCCATAAACCATTTTGTAAGGAGACATACCCATAGGATTCTTATAAGCAGTTCTAAAGCCCACAAAGCATCATCTAATTTCTTAGACCAATTCTTTCTTGATGTATTGACAGTCTTTTGTAAGATCAACTTTATCTCCCTATTTCTCAACTCAACTTGACCACTAGATTGAGGATGATAGGGAGATGCAATTCTATGATTAACATCATACTTAGCAAGCAACTTACAGAAAGCACCATGAATAAAATGTGAAACACCATCAGTCATCAAATATCTAGGGATTCCAAACCTAGGGAAAATAACTTCCTTAAGCATTTTAATAGAAGTGTTGTGATCAGCACTATTAGTGGGGATAGCCTCTACCCACTTAGTAACACAATCAACAGCAACTAGAATATGTGTATACCCATTGGACTTAGGAAAAGGTCCCATATAATCAAAACCCCAAACATCAAATGGTTCAATAACAAGAGAATAATTCATAGGCATTTCCTGACGTCTACTGATATTACCAATTCTTTGGCATTCATCACAAGATAAGACAAACTTACGTGCATCCTTGAAGAGGGTAGGCCAATAAAAACCGGATTGCAATACCTTGTGTGCGGTCCTGTCTCCAGCGTGGTGTCCTCGATATGCTTCGGAGTGACACTTACGAAGAATTTGTTCCTGTTCATGCTCAGGCACACAACGTCTAACAATACCATCCACACCTTCTTTATAAAGATGTGGATCATCCCAAAAGTAGTGTCTCAAACCATAGAAGATTTTTTTCTTTTGCTGATAAGTAAAACTAGGAGGTATAAACTTAGCAACAATATAATTAGCATAATCTGCATACCAAGGAGTACTATGAGAAACATTAATAGCAGCTAGTTGCTCATCAGGAAAACTATCATCAATGGGTTGTGGGTCATCAAGCACATTTTCCAATCTAGACAAGTTATCAGCCACAGGATTCTCAGCCCCTTTCCTATCAACAATATGAAGATCAAATTCTTGCAACAAAAGAACCCACCTGATAAGCCTAGGCTTAGCATCTTTCTTTTCCATAAGGTACTTGATAGCAGCATGATCAGTATGAATAGTAACTTTGGAATCAACAATATAAGATCTAAACTTATCACATGCAAACACAACTACAAGAAACTCTTTTTCAGTAGTAGCATAATTCCTTTGGGTAGCGTCCAAAGTTTTACTAGCATAATGAATAACATTCAACTTCTTATCAACTCTCTGTCCTAGAACAGCACCAACATCATAGTCACTAGCATCACACATAATTTCAAATGGTAAATTCCAATCAGGTGGCTGAACAATAGGTGCAGAGATTAAAGCTGACTTAAGAGTTTCAAAGGCTTCTACACAATCATCATAAAAAACAAAGGGAACATCTTTTTGCAAAAAATTGGTAAGAGGCCTAGAAATTTTAGAGAAGTCCTTAATAAATCTCCTATAGAAACCAGCATGACCGAGAAAACTTCTTATACCTTTGATATCCTTCGGGCATGGCATCTTCTCAATGGCATCAAACTTAGCCTTACCAACTTCAATACCTCTTTCGGAGATCTTGTGGCCCAAGACAATACCTTCATTAACCATAAAGTGGCACTTCTCCCAGTTCAAGACGAGATTTGTTTCCTCACATCTCTGCAAAACTCGATCAAGGTTGCTCAAGCAATCATCAAAAGAAGTTCCGTAAATAGAAAAATCATCCATGAAAACCTCAACAATCTTTTGACAAAAGTCAGAGAAGATAGGAGTCATACATCTTTGAAAAGTAGCTGGTGCATTGCATAAACCAAAAGGCATACGTCTATAAGCAAAAGTTCCAAAAGGACAAGTAAAGGTGGTTTTCTCTTGATCAGATTGTGCAACAGGTATTTGAGAGAAACCAGAATAACCATCTAGGAAACAAAAGTGTGTATGCTTAGACAACCTTTCTAACATTTGATCAATAAAAGGCAAAGGATAATGATCTTTCCTAGTAGCTTTATTCAACTTTATAAAATCTATCACCATCCTGTAACCCGCTACTATCCTCTGAGGAATAAGCTCATTCTTATCATTAGGAACAACAGTAACGCCACCCTTTTTGGGAACACAATGAACTGGACTTACCCATCTACTATCAGCTATGGGATAGATTATACCTGCTTCCAGAAGCTTTAATATTTCAGTTCTTACCACCTCTTTCATTTTTGGGTTCAATCGACGTTGGTGGTCAACAACGGGTTTAGCATCTGGCTCCATATTAATCTTGTGCTAACATAGAGTGGGACTAATGCCCTAAAGATCATCCAGAGTGTATCCAATAGCAGCACGATGCTTCCTTAGAATTTTTAACAACCTTTTTTCTTCATGTCCAGAAAGGTTAGCACTGATAATAACAGGATATATTTTCTTTTCATCAATATAAACATATTTCAAAGTGTCAGGCAATGGCTTCAATTCAAAAACAGGGTCACCCTTAGGTGGAGGGGGACCTCCAAGAGTTTCAACAGGCAAATTATGCTTAAGAATAGGATGTTGATCAAAGAAAACCTTATCTATTTCATTCCTTTCATTCATATGCATATCATTCTCGTGATCAAGAAAATATTGTTCTAAAGGATCAGTAGGAGGAACATCAATAGAAGCAAGACCAACAATTTCATCCTTGCTAGGCAATTCTATATCATGGGGCTGTCTACTAAACTTAGAGAAATTAAACTCATGAGACACACCACCAAAATTAACACTAACAATTTCCTTAGCACAATCAATTTGAGCATTGACAGTATTCAAGAAAGGTCTACCAAATATTATGGGACAAAAATCATCTTGCGGTGATCCAAGAACAAGAAAATCAGTAGGGTATTTGATCTTACCGCACAAGACTTCAACATCTCTGACAATACCAAGTGGTGAGATAGTATTTCTATCTGCAAGCTTTATAGTAACATTGATATCCTCAATTTCAGCAGGTGCAATATCATTCATGACTTCTTGATAAAGAGTAAAAGGAATAGCACTCACACTAGCACCCACATCACATAAGCCATGATAACAATGATCTCCAATTTTAACAGAAATAACTGGCATGCCAACCACAGGTCTATTCTTATGTTTAGGATCAGGACTAGCAATTCTAGATGCATTATCACAGAAAGAAATAACATGCTCATCTAGTTCATCAACCAAAAGATCTTTAACTATAGCAACACTAGGTTCAACCTTAATCTGCTCAGAAGGTGTAGGTGTTCTAACATAACTCTTCCTAACCACAGAAGAAACCTTAGAGTGTTCTTTAATTCTAACAAGGAAAGGTGGTTTCTCAAAATAAGTAGTAGGAACAACTGGATCAACATTGTAAACAATAATTTTTTCTTCCTTAACCTCGGGGGGGGGGGGGGGTTCCTTAATTTCTATAGGAGGATGGTATTTAAACCACTTCTCCTTAGGAAGATCAACATGTGCAGCAAATGATTCACAAAAAGAAGCTACTATATCAGAGTCAAGTCCATACTTAGTGCTAAATTTCTGAAAAGCATCGGTTTCCATAAAAGATATAACACAATCAAACTCAAGATTTATACCTGACTCATTACCTTTGTCGATCTCCCAATCCTCATGGTTGCGCTTAATTTTTTCAAGAAGATCCCATTTGAATTCAATAGTCTTCTTCGTAAAAGAACCATTCGAAGAAGAATCAAGCATAGTTTGATCATTACGAGAAAGCCGAGCATAAAAGTTTTGAAGAATTATTTCTCTTGAAAGCTCATGATTGGGGCATGTGTGAAGCATATACTTGAGCCTACCCCAAGCTTGAGCGATACTTTCTCCTTCACAAGGCCAAAAAATATAGATATAATTCCGATCACGATGAACCAAATGCATAGGATAAAATTTCTGGTGGAACTCCAGTTTCAACCGATTCCAATCCCATGTGTCAGTATCATCACATAGCCTATACCATGTCAATGCCTTTCCCTCCAAAGATAAAGGGAATACTTTCTTCTTGGCTCTATCTCCAGATAAACCTGCAAGCTTAAACAATCCACAAATTTCATCCACATAGATCAAGTGCATATCAGGATGTTTAGTTCCATCTCCTGCATAAGGATTAACTAGTAGTTTCTCAACCAAACCCATAGGAATTTCATAAGAAATATTTTCAGTAGCTTCAATAGGTGGTGGAGAGACAACTCTAGTGGTTTCTGGTCGAGGTGAAGATACCCCGAACAAGCCTCTCAAAGGATTACTTTCCATAGTGACAAGTAACAATAAATTTCAGCATGTAACGAAAATGTTTCCTTACCAATTTCCACTTACCAAAGGCGCTTCACTCCCCGGCAACGGCGCCAGAAAAGAGTCTTGATGACCCACAAGTATAGGGGGTCAATCGTAGTCCTTTCGATAAGTACGAGTGTCGAACCCAACGAGGAGCAGAAGGAAATGAGAAACGGTTTTCAGTAAGGTAGTTTCTGCAAGCACTGAAATAAGCGGTAACAGATAGTTTGATAGTAGGATAATTTGTAACGGGTAACAAGTAACAAGTGTAAATAAAGTGCAGCAAGATAGCCCAATCCTTTTGAGTGCAAAGGACAGGCCGGAACAAGTACTTATAATGATGCAAACGTTCTTGAAGACACACGGGAATTTCATCTAGTCACTTTCACCATGTTCATTCGATTCGCGTTCACTACTTTGCTGATTTGATATGTGGGTGGACCGGTGCTTGGGTGCTGTTCTTACTTGAACAAGCCTCCCACTTATGATTACCCCCTCTCGCAAGCATCCGCAACTACGAAAAGATAATTAAGACAAATTCTAACCATAGCAATAAACGTGTGGATCCAAATCAGCCCCTTACGGAATAGTGCATAAACTGGGGTTTAAGCTTCTGTCACTCTAGTAACCCATCATCTAATTACTACTCCAAAATGCATTCCCTTAGGGACATAAATGGTGAAGTGTCATGTAGTCTACGTTCACATGACACCACTAAGAGAATCACAACATACATATCATCAAAATACCGAACGAATACCGAATTCACATGATTACTTATGACAAGACTTCTCTCATGTCCTCAAGAACAAAAGTAACTACTCACTCATCATCATGATGTTCAAGATCAGAGGGGTATTGAATAACATAAAGGATATGAACGTTTAGTATTTCACAAAACAAACCAACTAGCATCAACTACGATAGGTAATCAACACTACTAGCAACCCACAAGTAACAATCTATAGTTTTGATACAAAGATTGAATACAAGAGATGAACTAGGGTTTGAGATGAGATGGTGCTATTGATGATGATGATGAAGATTGGTCCTCCCACGATGAGAGGGTTGTTGGTGATGACGAAGGCTTCAATTCCCCCCCCCCCCCCCCCCGCGGAGGGAAGTGTCCCCGGCGGAATCTGCCCGCCGGAGAGCAAAAGTGCTCCTGCTCTAGTTCCGCCTCGTGGCGGCGGCGCCTCGTCCCGAAAGTCTCCCCATAAAAATTTTAGGGTAATATGACTTATATACCAGAAGGAGAGGGCCAGAGGTGGGCCAGGGGCTCCACATGGCACTGGGGCGCGCCCCAGGGGGGGCCGCCCAGGTGCCATGTGGGCACCTGGTTGGCCTCCTCCAGCAACTCTTTGGCCCAGTATTTTTTATACAATCAAAAATAAATCTCCGTTGAATTTCAGCCCATTTGGAGATGTCCAGAATAGGTATCTCTGCTGTAGCTTTTTCAGGCCCCGAAATCCAGCTGCCGGTATTCTCGCTCTTTGTGTAAACCTTGCATATTAAGAGAGAAAAGGCATTAGAAATACTCCATGAAGTGTTATATTGGTCAAAAACTTTATAAATAGCAGCAATAAAACATGATGCAAAATGGACATATCAGTTATCAAGACCTTTTTCTGGCGCCGTTGCCGGGGAGCATAGCTATATTTGTGAAGTCACTTGGAATTTATATCTGTTTGTCACTATGAAGAATCTTAAGGATGATAGAACCAAGATCGTTTCCTATACTACGAGGGGAGGTAAGGAACTGCCATCTAGCTCTGCACTTGATTCACCATTTGTTTTGAGTAAGCTTGCAACACCACCACCTGCTATGAATTCTGCTATGTCTCATGTTATTGATGATGCTACTTCTGCTATGAATGATGCTATGAATGATACTACTTCTGCTTTGAATGATGCTGTTGATGATGATGCTAGTACTATGCTTGATAATACTATGCCACTTGGTGAATTTCTTGATGAACAACTTGCTAAGGCTAGAGAAATTGAGAAAGCCAAGAGTGTTGAAACTCTTGAAAATCTCGATTCACCTTTCTTGTCTAGTCTTGTTAGAACTGAAATACCTGATGAGCATTGCTTTGATAAAGAAACTGCTTTAGCTATTCTTGATTGCAATAATAGAGAAGAAGCTTTAGAATTGCTTGCTGTGCTGAAAGAAAAGTCTATGAGGGAGAAAATGAAGTGTCCTAAGTTTGCCACGTCTCCCATCTTTGTCACTGATAAAGATTATGAGTTCTCTGTTGATCCTGAGTTGATTACTTTGGTTGAGTCTGATCCTTTCTACGGTACTGAATCTGAAACTGTTGTGGCACATCTCACTAAGTTGAATGATATTGCCACTCTTTTTGCTCATGAGGAAAAGATTCGTTACTACTATATTCTTAAGTTGTTCCCTTTTTCATTAAAGGGTGATGCTATGGCTTGGTACAATACTCTTACTCCTGGTTATGTGTGTAGTCCCCAGGATATGATTTACTACTTCTCTAAAAAATATTTCCCCGCTCATAAGAAACAAGCTGCCTTGCAGGAAATATTTAACTTTGTGCAGGTTGAAGAAGAGAGTCTCCCACAAGCTTGGGGGAGGCTTCTCCAACTACTTAATGCTTTGCCAGATCATCCTTTGAAGAAAAAGGAAATACTTGATATCTTCTATAATGGTATAAATGATGCTTCTAGGGACTACCTAGACAGTTGTGCTGGGTGTGTTTTCAGGGAACGAACTGTTACTCAAGCGGAGGAATTATTAATGAACATATTGAAGAATGATAATGAATGGACACTTCCTGAACCACCGCCTGAACCTACTCCGAAGAAGAGGGGTATTCTATTTCTCAGTCCTGAAGACATGCAGGAAGCAAATAAATGCATGAAGGAAAAAGGTATTAAAGATGAAGATGTTAATAATTTACCACCTATTGAAGAAATACATGGGCTTAATGTACCACCACCACAGGTGGTAGAGGTAAATTCTTTGTTAAAGTTTAATGAAAATGACATCCCTTATGATAAAACTCCTCATCAGTGCTATTATGAGTTTGATAATTATATTGGTAAGCAAAATTATTTCAATGCTCGTGTTATGAAACAGTTGGAACATAATGCTCATGCAATAGATCGTTTGAGTGATTTGTTGTTTAGAATTATCAATGATGTTAAAGGAGTTAGTAAGCATGCTTCTATGGTTCAAACTCAGTTAGAACAAGTTGCTAAATCTCAAAGTGATTTGCTTGATGATATGAATAGAAATATGCATGATCATGCTGTTAGAGTTATGACTAGGGGTGGTAGGATGACCCAGGAGCCTCTATATCCTGAGGGACACCACAAGAGAGTTGAACAAGACTCTCAAACAGCTACTGTAGATGCTCCTAGTTCTTCTAAAAAGAAGAAGAAAAAGAAAAATGATAAGACTTTGCATGCTTCAAGTGAACCAGAGGTAGAAAAACGTCCTGATGTTAATCTTGATGTTTCTATTTCTGATGCTGAAACACAATCAGGTGATGAACATACACCTGATGCTACTAACGAGGTTCTTGCAGATGCTCAGCCAGAAAAAGTTGGAGAACCAGATAATGATATTGATATAGAACCTGCTGAGGATCTTGATAACCCACCGCCTAAAAATAAAAGGTATGAGAAAAAGGACTTCGTTGCTAGGAAGCATGGTAAGGAAAGAGAACCATGGGTTCAAAAGCCCATGCCTTTTCCTCCTAAGCCTTCCAAGAGTAAGGTTGAGGAAGACTTTGATCGCTTTGTTGAAATACTTAGACCTGTTGTTTTACGTACTCGCTTGATTGATATGTTGAAAATGCCTCCTTATGCTAAGTATATGAAAGATATTGTTACTAATAAGAGAAAGATTCCTAAGGCTGAAATTTCTACTATGCTTGCAAATTATTCTTTTAAGGATGGGGTGCCTAAGAAATTGGGAGACCCAGGTATACCAACTATACCTTGTTCCATTAAGAGAAATTATGTTAGAACTGCTTTGTGTGATTTGGGAGCTGGTGTTAGTGTTATGACTTTCTCTTTATATAAAAGACTTGATTTGAACAAACTCACTCCTACTGAGATTTCTTTGCAGATGGCTGACAAGTCAACAGCCATTCCTATCGGTATTTGTGAGGATGTGCCCGTTGTGGTTGCAAATGTTACTATCTTAACAGACTTTGTTATACTTGATATGCCCGAGGACAACAACATGTCGATTATCCTTGGTAGACCCTTCTTGAATACTTCAGGGGCTGTTATTGATTGCAACAAAAGCAAGGTCACTTTTCATATCAATGGTAATGAGCACAGGGTGCATTTCCCGAATAAACAATTTCAAGTGAATGGTATTAATGTTATCGGAGAAACTCCTACTATCATGATTGGGAGCTTTCAACTACCTATTCCTACTGCCAAAAAGAAATATGAAATAATCATGGTAGGGGACATGCCTGTCCCCATTGAGGTAACATAGTGTTTTCGCGAAGATTCTTCGGTTTCAAGTTGATTGAAAGGGGTTATTAATAAGACTTGATCAACCTTATTAATGGATTCTTTTCGAGAGGCATGAGATTGATGAATTTAGCAGGCACAACTTTCTGTACCAACCTTTTACTCTCTGTTTTTATTAGTCAAATACAATAAAATGCCATGTTTTTCCTGTTTTCTGAATTTTCCGTGCAATAAAAAAGTGCCCAGAAATGAAAGTGCTTAGAATGTCCTGAAATTTTTACGTAATTTTTTATATAATATAGTAGAATTTTTGGCACAAAAATTACTGTAAAGGAGCACCCCAGGTGGCCACATGGCACTAGGGCGCCCCCCCTGGGGCGCGCCCATGTGCCATGTGGGCCACCCAGGGCCCCACTCACTTATCCCTTCCTCCCACATCCTTCTTCTTCCTTAGAAAAAAAATCCTGGTTCAGTTCTTGCCCGTGTTCTTGCTCTCTTTGCTGTGATTTTCGATCTCCTTGCTCGGAGCTCCGTTTCCGAAACTATTTTGAGGAATTGTTCCTTGGTATGTAACTCATCCAATGCTCCAATTAGTTTTTTTGTGACTGTAAACTGTAGGGAAAACCCCCACAGCCATAACATTTTATTCCAAAAGATTATACAATATGTACAAAGAATACAGAAAGGCAACCCAAAGAAGGAAAACTAAACTAACACAAACCTGAGGCAAATATTTACAACGTCTGAAAGTAGGACGCTCACGCCTGAAGACCTTTGCATTCCTGATTATCCAAATATTCCAGCAAGTTGTGAAGACTACCTCAGCAAAAAAAGGCTTGTTGAAATCTCTCCTTGCATTAACAGCAATTCCAGCCATATCATTGCCAGCAGACCAGTCAATTTGAAGGTATGACCAAACTCTGTGACTAAAATTGCAGTTGAAAAACATATGATCCCTGTCCTCTCTAGTCTGGAGTGGGCACATAACACAATTCACACCATCCTCAATATGCCAATGCCTCCTTTCCACCATGTCCTAAGTGTTTAACCTATCCATAATGAGCATCCATGCAAAGACCTTTATCTTCATAGTACAACCACTTGACCAGACCCATTTAAGCAAAGGGTTGAAGGTAAGATGCGAGTGCATGTAAGTATAAAAGGTCTTGGGGATATAGGGCTTGTTAGTGCCATTCCAAAACCAAATATCCTTTAATCCAGGGTCCCTTTCATGTGATTGGAGCATAGCTTTCATTGCTTGCATTTTCTGCTCCAATTAGTTTTTGTTTTAGTGGTTTATATTTTGCATATTCAGCTACTCTTGGTGCTGTAGAAAATGAGCTTGCATGTTGAATTCTTTGAGTGCTAAGTAGTTTGAATGCTTGATATGGCCTCTAGGTACGTGTATGAGTAGTTGCTATCAATTTTGTGAAGTTTTATTGACATCTTTTTGTGGACCAAATTTTTTTTCCAGATATTTGTTCATAGGAAAATGAACATATTCAGGAGGAGCTCCTCTAAGAAGAATGCCAAGGGAGTTCGCGGAGAGTCTTTGGACAATGATCTTTATGCACCCCGCGATGTGGATGTTCGGCCGTGCGAATGGCCACATGTACCTTTCATGGATGAAGCCGGTTTTCACCACGAGTTCGCACAATTTATCACCAACGCCGGGCTGACCGCCTTCCTCGCAGATGAGTGTGAACAATATCACATCCTTACCAATTGTTTTGTGCAAAGTTTTCATTTCTTGAGTGGGAACAATCCTCTTGAAGTGAGCTTTAATTTATATGCTGAAAATCATCAAATACCACTTGCTCAGTTTTGTGAGATATGTTTGATCCCTACTGATGGGGATTTGAGAGAGCCTCGACCAGGGGAGTTCGAGGACTTCCTCCTCACCTTAATGGTGGGAGAAGGAAGGGGAGTGTCCAAAGCCAAGTCCACTAGCTTGCATTTTCCAGCTGTTCATTACTTTGCTTTATTCATAGGGAAATGTTTGAATGCTAGAGAGTCTGCGAGCTCTCTTAGTGCACCTGACCTTGCTATCCTACGCCGTGCACTTTACACTGACAATACTTTTAGCATGGGAGCTATCATTGCACGCCGCCTGCACCTTAATAGGACTAAGGGCAAGATTCATGGTGGTATTTATGCTACTCGCTTGGCGAGTCATTTTAATGTTAATGTCCGTCCGCATGATCCCCGTTTGCCCAAAGTTTATTTAGATCACGCGTCCATGAAGTACCATCACTTCATATCTGATCCGGATGACTTTCACCGCATTCGCTATAACTTAGTCTTTGATGAGATTTCTCAGGATATTATTCCGTTGCCTGCACCTGCTTTGTTTGATTCTCATGCCACGAATGGATACATTATCATGCCATCGGACATTGTTGCTTACCGAGAGGCGTTGGCCGTGGCTAAGCACGAGGCCCAGGGCTGGGATGCTCAGGTCCTGCCTCCGCAGGAGTTTCACATGGGACCGGATGGATTCTACGGATGGTAGTAGGCCAAGCTAGGCCAAAAGCCTAAGCTTGGGGGAGTACGTATTTCCCACCGACATTTTATTCATGCTTACACATTTCACTCTAGTTGTCAGTGCTCATACTCTTTCATTGTATTATCCATGCTAGTTTTATTTTCTTGCTTTCTTCTTGTGTGTTTGAAAAACTTTCAGAAAATCCAAAAGCATAGTTAGCTTCTTTTTGGTTTTTTCTTTCCAGCTTAATTAGTTGTAGCCTTTAAAATTCAAAAACCCAAAAAGATTTCTCGCTTCTTCTTTTGCTTGTTGGGAGCTTTCCCATGTAAATAGTTTTTCTCGTTTTTTGCTTTTCTTTATTTAATTTGCCTTCTTCAAGAAAAACCAAAAACTCGAAAAAATATTTCGGTGTGTTTCTCTGAATTTCTTTTCTTTTCTTTTGGTTGAGTTCTTATAAGGAGAAGACCACGATGAAAATGTTGAGTGGCTCTCATATGCATTATTGATGATCTAACGGAGAGCCTTTGTATCTTGTCTTCTCCTTTGAGTAAAATGTTGCAGATTCCAGCTTAGTCCATGACACCCTTGCATTATTATTATTTTCATATCATTCGGTCGTGCAAGTGAAAGGCAATAATGACGATGATTTGGTGGAGTGACCGTGGCAAAGAAAAGCGGGTATGAACTCAACCTGTTCTTGCCTTTATGAATGTGTTTAGATCGGTGTCCATGATTCAGCATATTATGATCAAACATGTTTGTGATGACAATTAGAGATTATAGTTGTTCATGCCATGCTTAAGTAGCTCGGAGTTGATAATGATTTACCTTGGATGTCAACATGCACTTAAAATGATTGTGATGCAGTATGATGATATGGTATCCTCCTTTGAATGTTTCAAGTGGCTTGACTTGGCACATGTTTATGCATGTAGTTGAATCAAAACCAACATAGCCTCTATGATATTTATGTTCATGGTGCTCATATTCTACTCATGCTAGTATTCAATGTTGATTGTGCATAATGTATGTTCATGACCATATTTGCTTTCTAGCTGGTCGCTTCCCAATCTTATTGCTAGCCTTCACCTGTACTAAGCAGGAATGCTGCTTGTACATCAAAATCCTTAAACCTGAGTTATTCCAGATGAGTCCACCATATCTACCTATATGCGGTATTACCCTGCCATTCCAAGTAAATTTGCATGTGCCATCTCTAAATTATTCAAATGAACATCTGTTTCGTGTGCCTGGACCGCTCATGAAGCGACAGGGGGCAGTCAGTATCTTCCATGCTAACTGGGTTATTCTCAGATGAGTGTTTATTCACTCTTCATCGCACGAGAAAAGGGCGGTAATCGGGATTCCTAGTCCCAAATTAAACTTGCAATTACTTAAACAACCTCTCCTGGACCGTAAGTGGAATGAAGGGCAACCGATTTTCGATCTGCCGCGGACTATGAAATTGTGAAGGGGGAGTAAACTTTACTTTTATCGCTTGGGAACCGCCACTAATTTGTTTGGCATGGAAGATATTAAAAAAATCCCGGTCGTGACGTTGACAGGAAGGGCATGCCACCCAAAAATAAATTTTATCTCTGTTTTAAAACCTTGAGCTCTGGCACCTCTGCAAATCCATGCTTCCCTCTGCGAAGGGCCTTTCTATTTACTTTTACTGTTGAGTCATCACCTTCTCAAACAAGCACCAGACCGGAGAGCACTATTGTCATCCTCATGCATTGTGTGTGGTTAATCATTGAATGCATCATGACTGGATCTTTGTTGCCATGAATTACAATGTTTAGTCGCTGCTTGAACTTTGGAGGTGCTCTGCATTTATGTTTTGCGGTCTCAGAAAGGGCTAGCGAGATACCATCATTGTCATATTATATCATGATTGTTTTAACAAAGTGTTGGCATTTGAGATACTTTATTATTGCTCGCTAGTTGATTATGCCATTGATCTGAATGAATATGATTTCTAAGTGTTATCATGAGTGTGGTTAGTTATAATCTTTGCTAAAAACTTGGATGTTGTTTAAGCGTATTCATAAGCACAAGAACAAAAGAGTTTGTAAAAGTTTTTCTTTACCACTGTCAGCTTGCCAACTGAATTGCTTGAGGACAAGCAATGAGTTAAGCTTGGGGGAGTTGATACATCTCCGTCGTATCTACTTTTCCAAACACTTTTGCTCTTGTTTTGGACTCTAATTTGCATGATTTGAATGGAAATAACCTGGACTGACGCTGTTTTCAGCAGAATTGCCATGGTGTTGTTTTTGTGCAGAAATCAAAGTTCTCAGAACAAGACGAAACTTTTTGAGGATTTTTTATTGAATATATGAGGAATTATGGAGCCAAGACCCACTGCATAGGGGGTCCCAGGTGGCCACATGGCACCTAAGCGTCCCCCGTGGGTGCGCCCTGGTGCTGTGTGGGGCCCTGGAGGCCCCCCTGACCCTAACTCCAAGCCTATAAATTCACTTTTGCGGAGAAAAAAAAAGGAGAGAAAGTTTTATCGCGTTTCACGAGACGGAGCCGCCGCCACCTCATGTTCTTCATCGGGAGGCCAGATCTGGAGCCCGTTTGGGGCTCCGGAGAGGGGAATCTTCGATCTTCATCATCACCAACCTCTCTCCATCGCCAATTCCATGACGCTCCTCACCGGGAGTGAGTAATTCCTTCGTAGGCTTGCTGGTCGGTGAAGGGGTTGGATGAGATCGATCATGTAATCGAGTTAGTTTTGTTAGGGCTTGATCCCTAGTATCCACTATGGTCTGAGATTGATGTTGCTACGACTTTGCTATGCTTAATGCTTGTCACTAGGGCCCGAGTGCCATGATTTCAGATCTGAACCGTTTATGTTTTCACGAATATATTTGTGTTCTTGATCCGATCTTGCAAGTTGTATGCACCTGCTATGTGTTATGATCCGCATCCCCCAGGGTGAAAATAACTGGGATTCTTTCCGGTGATTACCGTAGTTTGAGGAGTTCATGTATTCACTATGTGTTAATGCTTTGTTCCGGTTCTCTATTAAAAGGAGGCCTTAATATCCCTTAGTTTCCTTATGGATCCCGCTGCCACTGGAGGGTAGGACAATAGATGTCATGCAAGTTCTTTTCCATAAGCACGTATGACTATTTACGGAATACATGCCTACATTGTATTGACGAACTGGAGCTAGTTCTGTGTCGCCCTAGGTTATAATTGCTATATGATCAATATCATCCAACACACCCATCATCACCGATCCAGTGCCTACGAGTTTCCACTTATTGATACTTGCTAAGTTACTACTGTTGCTGCTATTGTTACTCTTGCTACAAATCTGCTACTGTTATTGTTACTGTTACTATTGCTACTTTGGTTACTCGCTATCAAACTATCAAACTACTTTGCTACTAATCACTTTGCTGCAGATATTTAATCTCTAGGTGTGGTTGAATTGACAACTCAACTGCTAATACTTTCAAATATTCTTTGGCTCCCCTTGTGTCGAATCAATAAATTTGGGTTGAATACTCTACCCTCGAAAACTGTTGCGATCCCCTATACTTGTGGGTTATCACTCTCCTTTCGCAAAGAGTTGCGAGAGGGCGTCTGAGCTGTTCGAGCTTATACACAGTGATGTGTGTGGTCCAATGAGCACAACTGCTAGAGGTTGCTATCATTACTTCGTGACTTTTACCGACGACTTGAGTAGATATGGATATATCTATTTGATGAGGCACAAGTCGGAAACTTTTGAAAAGTTCAAAGAGTTTCAGAACGAGGTTGAGAATCAGCTCGGCATGACTATAAAGTTTCTACGATCTGATTGTGGAGGTGAGTACATGAGCCAGGAGTTTGATAATCATCTGAAAAGCCGAGGTATAGTACCCCAGCTCACACCTCCGGGTACACCGCAGAGAAATGGTGTGTCGGAACGGAGGAATCGTACCTTGTTAGACATGGTTCAATCTATGATGAGCAAATCGGATTTACCCTTGTCATTCTGGGGATACGCTCTAGAAACTGCAGCTTTTACACTCAACAGAGTACCATCTAAATCCATAGACAAGACACCACATGAGATGTGGACTGGGAAGAGTCCCAAGTTGTCTTTTCTAAAGATTTGGGGTTGTGAAGCATTTGTCAAGCGACTTATGTCGGACAAGCTTACACCCAAGTCGGACAAGTGCATATTCGTGGGATATCCGAGGGAAACCTTGGGATATAGCTTTTACAACCGCGAAGAGAACAAAGTGTTTATTGCTTGGAACGGGCTCTTCCTTGAGAAAGAGTTTCTCGGGCGAGAAGCCAATGGGAGGCAGTTACAGCTCGAAGAAATTTGAAAACTACTTGGGGACAACTCGGCTGATGATGTGATCATACCGGAGTCTATCAGGGAACCCGTAGTGGAAGCGGCACCGGAATCACGGAGGTCGGAAAGATTGCGCAGAGTGCGCGATGTTTTGTTGCTTGAGAGCGACGAGCCGGTCACATATGCGGAAGCGATGGTGAGCCCAGATTCCGAGGCATGGCTAGAGGCCATGAGATCCGAATTAAAGTCCATGGATGAGAATCAAGTCTGGGACTTGGTTGATCCGCCTCCTGGTGTAACAGCCATTGGTTGCAAATGGGTCTTTATGAAGAAAACCGATGTGGATGGAAATATTCAAATCCACAAAGCTCGGCTTGTCGCTAAAGGTTATGGACAAGTTCAAGGAATTTACTACGACGAGACTTACTCGCCGGTGGTGATGCTGAAGTCGGTGAGGATCGTACTAGCTATAGCTGCATATTTCGATTACGAGATATGGCAGATGGATGTCAAAATGGATTTCCTTCACGGAAATTTAACTGAGGATGTATATATGATACAGCCCGAGGGTTTTGTCGATCCGACTAGCGCTAGTAAGGTATGCATGCTCAAGAGATCCATTTATGGGTTGAAGCAAGCATCTCGGAGCTGGAATATTTGTTTTGCTGAGGTCGTCACTGGTCTTGGTTTCATCAAAAGCGAAGAGGACGCTTGTTTATACAGGCAGTTGAGTGGGAGCTCGATAGTGTTTTTGATCCTGTATGTGGATGACATATTGATGATCGGAAACGATATTTCGATGCTGAACTCGGTCAAGGAATCATTGAATGGCAAGTTTTCAATGAAGGACCTCGGCGAGGCAGTGTATATTTTAGGCATTAAGATCTATAGAGATAGATCGAGGAGTCTGCTCGGCTTGAGCCAGAGCACGTACATAGATAAAGTGTTGAAGCGGTTCAACATGAGTGAGGCCAAGAGAGGGTTCTTGCCTGTCTCAGATGGTATAAGGCTAAGCAAGACTCGGAGTCCTTCGACGTCTGATGAGCGAAGCAGGATGAGTGGGATTCCATATGCCTCGGCTATCGGATCCATCATGTATGCGATGATATGTACACGGCCTGATGTTGCTTTTGCAATAAGCCTAACAAGTAGATACCAGGCCAACCCAGGTGAGAGTCACTGGGCGGCGGTAAAGACTATTCTAAAGTACCTGAAAAGGACTAAAGAGATGTTCCTAGTTTATGGAGGTGAGGAAGAGCTCGTCGTAAGGGGTTACGTCGACGCTAGTTTCCAAACTGACCGAGATGATTGTCGATCACATTCTGGATTCGTGTACGTCATGAATGGAGGAGCAGTGAACTGGACGAGTTCCAAGCAAGATATGGTGGCCGATTCTACCACAGAAGCCGAATACATTGCGGCTTGTGAAGCTGCAAAGGAAGGTGTTTGGATCCGGAACTTTCTGGATGATCTTGGTATTTTCCCAGCCTCGGTAAAACCGTTGGACCTTTATTGTGATAATTCTGGTGCCATCGCACAAGCCAAGGAGCCGAGGAATCACCACAAGACCAGACACGTAGATCGGAAATATCACCTGATACGAAAGATCATAAAGAATGGTGATATAGAGTTATGCAAAATTCACACGGATGCAAATGCCGCAGATTCACATAGTCAGATCCGAGTCGACACATGCTAGCTATCTGTTGGGGAACGTTGCATGGAAAACAAAAAATTTCTATGCACATGCAAGATCTATCCATGGAGATGCATAGCTACGAGAGGGGGAGAGCATCTACATAGCCTTGTAGATCGCTAAGCGGAAGCGTATATAACGCGGTTGATGTAGTCGTACTCTTCGCGATCCGATCACGATCCAACCGATCTAGTGCCGAACGGACGACACCTCCGAGTTTAGCACACATGCGGCTTGATGAAGTCTCCTCCTTCTTGATCCAGCAAGCGGGAGAGGATAAGTAGATGGGATCACAACCAACACGACGGCATGGTGGTGATGGTGGTGGTGGAGCACCGACAACGCTTCGCTAAGCGTCGTCGGGACGAGGCGGTGGAACTACGGAGTAAGGGGAGAGAGAGAGGCGCCAAGGGCTTGGTGTATCCTCTTGGGGCACCCCCTCCCCTCTATATATAGGTGGAGGGGCGTGGGAAACAGCCCCTCCAAGCCCTAGGGCGCAGCTAAGTGGGAGAGGACTTGGACTCCAAGTCCAATCCTATTCCTACTAGGACTCCTTCCTTTTTTGCCTTCCCTAGCCACATGGGCTTTTGAGGACTTGGTGCGCCTAGCCCAATAAGGCCAGGGCCCCTCCCCGCAGCCCATGCTAGCCCTTGGGTCATGGTGAACCCACTTGTGGACTTCCGGACCGCTCCGGAATCCTCCGGAACCTTTTGGAAGCTTCCCGGTACAATACCGAAAAAACTGCACCTTTTTCCGAAACCCAAAATATGACTTCCCATATATAAATCTTTACCTCTCAACCATTCCGAGACTCCTCGTGACGTCCGGGATCTCATCCGGGACTCCGAACAACATTTGGTTACCACTCATCAAATATCCCAATACTACTCTAGCGTCAACGAACGTTAAGCGTGCGACCCTACGGGTTCGGGAATTATGTAGTCATGACCGAGACACCTCTCCGGTTAATAACCAATAGCGGGACCTGGATGCCCATATTGATTCCTACATATTCCATGAAGATCTTTTATCAGTTGAACCTTTATGACAACATACGTAATTCCCTTTGTCTGTTGGTATGTTACTTGCCCGAGATTCGATCGTCGGTATCTCTATACCTAGTTCAATATTGTTACCGGCAAGTCTCTTTACTCGTTCCGTAATACATCATCTTGCAACTAACTCCTTAGTCACTTTGCTTGCAAGCTTCTTGTGATGTGTATTACCGAGAGGGCCCAGAGATACCTCTCCGATACACGGAGTGACAAATCCCAATCTCGATTCACGCCAACTCAACAGACACCTTCGGAGATACCTGTAGAGCATATTTATGATCACCTAGTTACGTTATGACGTTTGATAGCACACAAGGTATTCCTCTGGTATCCGGGAGTTGCATGATCTCATGGTCGAAGGAACATGTATTTGACATTAAGAAAGCAGTAGCAATAAACTGAACGATCATATGCTATGCTAACGGTTGGATCTTGTCCATCACATCATTCTCCTAATGATGTGATCCCGTTATCAAATGAAAACTCATGTCTATGGTTAGGAAACCTTAACCATCTTTGATCAACGAGCTAGTCTAGTAGAGGCTCACTAGGGACACGATATTTGTTTATGTATCCACACATGTATTTAAGTTTCCGGTCAATACAATTCTAGCATGAATAATAAACCTTTATCATGAATAAGGAAATATGATAATAACGATTTTATTATTGCCTTTAGGGCATATTTCCATTAGTCTCCCACTTGCACTAGAGTCAATAATCTAGTTCACATCGCCATGTGATTAACACCCAAAGCGTTCACTAGAGTCAATAATCTAGTTCACATCGCCATGTGATTAACACCCAAAGAGTTCTAAGGTGTGATCATGTTTTGCTTGTGAGAGAGATTTTTAGTCAACGGGTCTGCAACATTCAGATCCATGTGTATTTTGCAAATCCTTATGTCATACTGTAGATGCTGTTATCATGCTTTACTTGGAGCTATTCCAAATGACCGCTCCATTATACGTATCTGGTTCGCTACTCAGAGTTATCCAGATTTGTGTCAAAGCTTGCTTCGACGTAACCCTTTACGACGAATTCTTTATCACCTCCATAATTGAGAAACATTTCCTTAGTCCTCTAGCTACTAAGGATAATTTTGACCGTTGTCCAGTGATCCACTCATGGATCACTCTTGTACCCCCTTTGCCAGACATGTGGCAAGGCACACATCAGGTGTGGTACATAGCATGGCATACATTATAGAACCTATGGTTGAGGCATAGGGAATGAATGGTTGAGGCATAGGGAATGAATTTCATTCTTTCTCTATCTTCTGCCGTGGTCGAGCTTTGAGTCTTACTCAACTTCATACCTTACAATGCAGGCAAGAACTCCTTCTTTGACTGATCCATTTTGAACTCCTTCAAAATCTTGTCAAGGTATGTACTCATTGAAAGTCTTATCAAGCGTCTTGATCTATCCCTATAGATCTTGATGCCCAATATATAAGCAGCTTCACCGAGGTCTTTCATTAAATAGATCTTATTCAAGTATCCTTTTATGACATCCAGAAATTCTATATCATTTCCAATCAACAATATGTCATCCACATATAATATCAGAAATGCTACAGAGCTCCCACTCACTTTCTTGTAAATACAGGCTTCACCGTAAGTCTGTATAAAACCATATGCTTTGATCACCTCATCAAAGCGTATATTCCAACTCCGAGATGCTTGCACCAGTCCATAGATGGATCGCTAGAGCTTGCACACTTTGTTAGCACCCTTAGGATCGACAAAACCTTCTGGTTGTATCATATACAACTCTTCTTTAAGAAATCCATTAAGGAGTGAAGTTTTGACATCCATTTGCCATATTTCATAATCATAAAATGCGGCAATTGCTAACATGATTCAGACAGACTTAAGCATCGCTACGGGTGAGAAAGTCTCATCGTAGTCAACCCCTTGAACTTGTCGAAAACCTTTCGCGACAAGCCGAGCTTTGTAGACAGTGATATTACCATCAGCGTCTGTCTTCCTCTTAAAAATCCATTTATTCTCAATGGCTTGCCGATCATCGGGCAAGTCCACCAAAGTCCACACTTTGTTCTCATACATGGACCCTATCTCAGATTTCATGGCCTCAAGCCATTTGTCGGAATCCGGGCTCATCATAGCTTCTTCATAGTTCGTAGGTTCGCCGTTGTCTAACAACATATCTTCCAGGACAGGATTACCGTACCACTCTGGTGCGGAACGTACTCTGGTCGACCTACGAGGTTCAGTAGTAACTTGATCTGAAGCTTCATAATCTTTATCATTATCTTCCTCTCTTGTTGGTGTAGGCATCACGGGAACGGTTTTCTCTGATGTGCTACTTTCCAATTCGAGAGAAGGTACAATTACCTCATCAAGTTCTACTTTCCTCCCACTCACTTCTTTCGAGAGAAACTCCTTCTCTAGAAAGGACCCATTCTTGGCAACAAAGATCTTGCCTTCGGATCTGTGGTAGAAGGTGTACCCAATTGTTTCTTTAGGGTATCCTATGAAGACGCACTTCTCCGCTTTGGGTTCGAGCTTATCAGGCTGAAGCTTTTTCACATAAACGTCGCATCCCCAAACTTTAAGAAACGACAGCTTAGGTTTCTTGCCAAACCATAGTTCATACGGTGTCGTCTCGACGGATTTAGATGGTGCCCTATTTAACGTGAATGCAGCTGTCTCTAATGCATAACCCCAAAACGATAGTGGCAAATCGGTAAGAGACATCATAGAACGCACCATATCTAATAAAGTACGGTTACGACGTTCGGACACACCATTACGCTGTGGTGTTCCAGGTGGCGTGAGTTGTGAAACAATTCCACATTGTTTTAAATGAAGGCCAAACTCGTAACTCAAATATTCACCTCCACGATCAGATAGTAAAAACTATATTTTCTTGTTACGATGATTCTCTACTTCACTCTGAAATTCTTTGAGCTTTTCAAATGTTTCATACTTGTGTTTCATCAAGTAGATATACCCATACCTACTCAAATCATGTGTGAAGGTTAGAAAATAACGATACCCGCCGCGTGCTTCAACACTCATCGGACCGCATACATCGGTATGTATTATTTCCAATAAGTCATTAGCTCGCTCCATTGTTCCAAAGAACGGAGTTTTAGTCATCTTGCCCATGAGACATGGTTCACAAGTATCAAATGATTCATAATCAAGTGATTCCAAAAGTCCATCCGCATGGAGTTTCTTCATGCGCTTTACACCAATATGACCTAAACGGCAGTGCCACAAGTATGTTGCACTATCATTATCAACTTTGCATCTTTTGGCATCAATATTATGAATATGTGTATCACTACGATCGAGATTCAACAAGAATAAACCATTCACAAGGGTGCATGATCACGAGAGATATTACTCATATAAATAGAATAACCATTATTCTCTGACTTAAATGAATAACCGTCTTGCAATAAACAATATCCAGATATAATGTTTTATGCTCAACGCAAGCACCAAATAACCATTATTTAGGTTTAATACTAATCCCGAAGGTATTACGAGCGTGCCGATGGTGATCATATCAATCTTGGAGACACTTCCAACACATATCGTCACCTCGCCCTCAGCTAGTCTCCGTTACTCTGCAGCTCCTGCTTCAAGTTACTAATATTAGCAACTGAATCGGTATCAAATACCCAGATACTGCTACGAGCACTAGTGAGATACACATCAATAACATGTATATCAAATATACTTTTGTTCACTTTGCCATCCTTCTTATCCGCCAATTATTTGGGGCAGTTCCGCTTCCAGTGACCATTACCCTTACAGTAGAAACACTCAGTCTTAGGCTTGGGTCCAGCTTTGGGTTTCTTCACGGGAGCGGCAACTTGCTTGTCGTTCTTCTTGAAGTTCCCTTTCTTTCCCTTGCCCTTTTTCTTGAAAATGGTGGTCTTATCAACACTTGATGCTCATATTGATTCCTACATATTCCACGAAGATATTTTATCGGTTGAACCTTTATGACAACATACGTAATTCCCTCTGTCTGTCGGTATGTTACTTGCCCGAGATTCGATCGTCGGTATCTCTATACCTAGTTCAATATCGTTACCGACAAGTCTCTTTAATCGTTCCGTAATACATCATCTTGCAACTAACTCCTTAGTCACTTTGCTTGCAAGCTTCTTGTGATGTGAATTACCGAGAGGGACCAGAGATACCTCTCCGATACACGGAGTGACAAATCCCAATCTCGATTCACGCCAACTCAACAGTCACCTTCGGAGATACCTGTAGAGCATCTTTATGATCACCCAGTTACGTTGTGACGTTTGATAGCACACAAGGTATCCTCCGGTATCCGGGAGTTGCATGATCTCATGGTCGAAGGAACATGTATTTGACATTAAGAAAGCAGTAGCAATAAACTGAACGATCATATGCTATGCTAACGGTTGGGTATTGTCCATCACATCATTTTCCTAATGATGTGATCCCGTTATCAAATGACAACTCATGTCTATGGTTAGGAAACCTTAACCATCTTTGATCACCGAGCTAGTCTAGTAGAGGCTCACTAGGGACACGGTATTTGTTTATGTATCCACACATGTATTTAAGTTTCCGGTCAATACAATTCTAGCATGAATAATAAACCTTTATCATGAATAAGGAAATATGATAATAACCATTTTATTATTGCCTCTAGGGCATATTACCATCACTATCTTACGATCATGCAAAGCAATATGACAATGAATGCTCAAGTCATCAAAACGGAAGCGGTGGAAGTTGCAAGGCAATATATCTCGGAATGGCTATGGAAAGGCCATAATAGGTAGGTATGGTGGCTGTTTTGAGGAAGATATAATAAGGCTTATGTGTGATAGAGCGTATCATATCACGGGGGTTGGATGCACCGGAGAAGTTTGCACCGACTCTCGAGGTGAGAAAGGGCAATGCACGGTACCGTAGAGGCTAGCAAATTGCGGAAAGGTAAGAGTGCGTATAATCCATGGACTCACATTAGTCATAAAGAACTCATATACTTATTACAAAAGTTTATTAGCCCTCAAAGCAAAGTACTACTATGCATGCCCCTAGGGGGATAGATTGGTAGGAAAAGACCATCGCTCGTCCCCGACCGCCACTCATAAGGAAGACAATCAATAATAAATCATGCTCCAATTTCATAGCATAACAAGAGACTATACGTGCATGCTTCGGGAATCATAAACCTTAACACTAATATTCCTAGTAACCACAACCATTTACTAGTACCTCCCACATATTATCATCTCTATATCGCAAAACTATTGCAAGGAATCAAACATATCATATTCAGTGATCCACAAGTTTTATGTAGGATTTCATGACTAACCATAAAAATGACCAATTCATGTTGACTCTCTAAATAAATATAAGTGTAGCATGAGAGTTTAATTCTTTCTACAAAATACCATGCTCTAATAAATATAAGTTAAGCAAAAGAGCATTCTACAAATAATGGTTTTCTATGTGAAGAGAAACAGGCAATCCAAACTTCAAATGATATAAGTGAAGCACATGAAGCATTCTATAAAGCCATACTCAAAAGATATAAGTGAACTGCAATGAGCATTCTATAAATAAACCATGGACTATCTCATACCGGCCTGGTGCATAAAATAAAATGAAAACTAAACACAAAATACGCTCCAAGATTTACACATATCACATGAACGAAACGAAAACGAAAACATACCGATACTTATTGAAGAAAGATGGGATGCCTTCCGGGGCATCCCCAAGCTTAGACGCTTGAGTCTCCTTGGATATTTACTTGGGGTGCCTTTGGCATCCCCAAGCTTGAACTCTTGCCTCTCCTCCTTCTCCTCATATCGAGACCTCCTCGATCTTTGAACACTTCATCAACACAAAGCTTAACAGAAAACTCGGTGATATCCGTTAGTATAATAATGCAAATCACTACTTTAAGTACTGTTGCAAACCAATTAATATTTTGTTTTTGCATTGTAGCTACTGTATTATAACTTCTCCATGGCTTATACCACCGATACAATTGATAGTTTCCTCAAAACAAGCAAAACAATGCATCAAAAACAGAATCTGTCAAAAACAGGACAGTCTGTAGTAATCTAAACATTGACCATACTTCTGTAACTCCAAAAATTATGAAAAATTAGGAAAAAATAAAAAAAATTGCATAGCAGTACTGTGTAGAAATTTAAGAAACTTTTGACATTCCAGTAAAAAATGTAAATTCACGCACTACAGCCAAAGTTTCTGTTTTTGCACCGCACATACCAACAAGCAATATAATCATCCTAAAGGAAAATCTTGGCACATTATTTTTATAATACAATGGATTTGTACAATGGGATAATTATTTTTGTTGAAAAGTTTCTGTAATTAGGATTCACAAAGTTTCCATGGGCATGAACAAAGTTCAAGGCTAGCTCCCACTTTAACAATGCTCGTCTCTCTCACTTTCACTTTTCTTTTTGAAAAAGTTTTAGGTTCCCCTCTATATATTTTTTTGTTTTTAAACTTTATAAAAGAACACAATAGAATAAAATGACTCTCTAAAACTTTCGGGCTGTCTCCCTGGCAGCGCTTTCTTTAAAGCTATTAAGCTAGGCATAACGTGCTCAAGTAATCGATCCACCCGGATCCCAAGGTATATCAAAGCCAATTTTAATTAGCAATGATTTGTAATTTAGTAGTGAGCACAAAGCAACATATATCATGCAATGACAAATTCTAACTCTCTTCCTATGCATCGGCATGTCATAAAAGAACAATTCATGCACATCAAGTAAAGGCCAATACATAGCATAAGCAGTTTCTTGCAATTTTATCTTATTGGAAACATAGAGAGGCGGAGATGTAGTTCCTCTCTCATAATAATTGAAAGTAGGAGCAGCAAGCACATGCATATTATAGTCATCAAAATCATCATGTGTAATGGTATAAGGCAACCCATCAATATAATCCTTAATAAGAGCAAACTTCTCCGATATAGTGTAGTTTGGAGAATTCAAAAAGATAATAGGACTATCATGCGTGGGTGCAATAGCAACAATTTCATTCTTAACATAAGGAACTATAGCAAGTTCATCTCCATAAGCATAATTCATATTGGCATCTTGGCCACAAGCATAGCAAGCATCAAGTTCATCAAAAAGGGATATTTCAAATGAATCAACGGGATCATAGCAATTATCATGGCATTCATCCTTCGGTAAGAACGAAGGGACATTAAACAATGTATGAGTTGAAGAGTTACTCTCATTAGAAGGTGGGCACGGGTGATCAATCCGCTCTTCCTCCTTTTGTTCTTCGCTCTCCTCATCATCATTTTCATCCAATGAGCTCACAGTTTCATCTATTTCTTCTTCCATAGACTCCTGCAAAATATTAGTCTCTTCTTGGACATCGGCGACTTTCTCAAGAAATACATCAATATCATCATTGTATTTATAATTCTTATAGCAATATTTAAGTATAGCAAAATTTTCAGGTCTATAAACAGCATCATCATAATCTTCATACTTTTCAAAAAGATATTCAATTTCATAAGCACCCTTAAAAGCAACAAATTCTTCTATTCGTTCCACATCATAGTAATCATATCTACCATTAGCATAAGAAGCCAAGGTTTCATTATCATTAAATTTACAAGAAAAGGGAAGGTGTCGAGCCTTCATCCTAGAGCAACAAGTATAATCATATCTCAAGCATAAATTCCGAGCATACCAATGCAACATATGAATTTGATCCCATAACAGTTTCCCTTTTTGAGTCAAGTGATAATCCCTAAAGTATTCACGTTGATCCAACGTGTCTCCCATTATCATGTTGAATGGGGTTTTCTCAGGATTATCAAAGTAGTGTTTAATATTTTCCACATAACGAGCATCGAGGGTTTTAGGAGGTTCCCCATCTCCATCAGTAGCAAGTACAACTAATTTTTTTGGTATTTCATGTTCCATATCCATAACTAAAGATAGAGAACAACTTAGAACAGAAAATAAAAACTACTTAGTGATAAAGCAAACAAGCACACACGAGAATATTCACCCCACGCTATTGCTCCCCGGCAACGGCGCTAGAAAAAGGTCTTGATAACCCACAAGTATAGGGGATCGTTTGTAGTCTTTTTCGATAAATGAGAGTGTCGAACCCAACAAGGAGCTAAAGGCAGAACAAATATTCCCTCAAGTTCTATCGACCACCGATACAACTCTACGCACACTTAACGTTTGCTTTACCTAGAACAAGAATAAAACTAGAAGTACTTTGTAGGTATGAAGGGATAGGTTTGCAAGATAATAAAGAACATGAAAATAAAAGTTAGGTGCTGTTTAGATAAAGAAACAATTAACTTAGTATAACGTGTGTAGATTAGTAGTGGTAGGATTTGCGGAATTGTCCCTTAGCAATTGACTACGTTACTAGACCGATAGCAAGTTTATATGTGGGAGAGGCCACGGCTAGCATGTCATCCCTTACTTGGAACTCCATGCACTTATGATTGGAACTATCAGCAAGCATCCGCAACTACTAACGTTCATTAAGGTAAACCCAACCATAGCATTAAGATATATATTGGTCCCCCTTCAATCCCGTATGCATCAATTTCTATGGTAGGAAGAAGCTTCTGTCACCCTTGCCGTCCAATGCATAGTCCTATCAACATACAACTAACCCTATGGTGTGATCCACACGCGCGCTCATATGATGGGCACCAAAGGACAGCAACATAACCACAAGCAAGTCATAGCAATTCACCAATTACCGATAGGACAACAAAAACCTACTCAAGCATCATAGGATGGCAACATATCATTGGATAATAATATGAAGCATAAAGCACCATGTTCAAGTAGAGGGTACATCGGGTTGCGGGAGAGTGGATCGCTGAATATAGATGGGGGAAGGTGATGAAGATGTTGGTGAAGATGACAGAGTTGTTGGAGTAGATTGCCGTCACACGATGATTGCCCCGGCGGAGGTTCCCGCGCCACCGGGAGAGAGGGGGAGAGAGCCCCCCACCTTCTTCTTCCTTGGCCTCTCCCCTAGATGGGAGGAGAGTTCCCCCTCTGGTCCATGGCCTCCATGGCGGCGGAGTGGCAGGAGCCCCTCCTAGATTGGATCTATCCCTCTGTTCTCTTCTGTTTCGCGTTCCCGTTTTCTGGCCAAAAACCGTTTCTTATATTACCGGAGATCCGTAACTCCGATTGCGCTGAGATTTTAACACGATTTTTTCCGGATATAAGCTTCCTTGCGCCTGAAGTAGAGCAGCAACCGCCTTAGGAGGTGAGCACAACCCACCACCACGCGCCTGGGCCCTGGGGCGCGCCCTGGTGTACTGTGGGGGCTGTGGGCCTCCTTTTGCGTTGATTACAACTCCCAAAAATCACATATATTCCAGAATAATTCTCCGTAAATTTTTATCGCGTTTGGACTTCGTTTGATATGGATATTTTGCGAAACAAAAAACATGCAACAAACAGGAACTGGCACTGGGCACTGGATCAATATGGTAGTCCAATAAATCATATAAAATGTTGCCAAAAATATGTGAAAGTTGTATAATATTGGCATGAAACAATAAAAAATTATAGATACGACGGAGACGTATCAGTTGGACGGGGAGCTTGCCCTCCGCCAACGATGCAGGCCACTGCGCGAGGCTCCTGGTAGCCCCCGGCGTCCTCCTCAGGTAGGTTGTCGTTGTTCCTATTGGGGCACGGCAGGGCCGCGTTGGCCTGTGGAGGGTTGGACTCGCGAGGGTTGGCCTGCCGAGGCTGGTTCTGCCAACCCTGGGGAGAGTTGTTGTTGTTGTAGTGGTCCTTCCAGCGTCCACCCTTGCGGCTGCCGCTGTGGCCTGAGCTATGCTCGTTGCGGTCCCCGCACTTCTCCTGCCGCTCGTCGTGAAGCAGCTTGAGCTCGTGGCAGTCTTCAGTGGCATGGGAGTGTATGTTGTGGTAGGCGCAGAAGGGATGGTCATCCTGCCGGGCCTCCTTGCAGTCGCGGCCGCGCTTCTGCACAGCAGGGCCATTGCGCTTGGTGTCCCTGCCCTTGGGCTTGGCGACGTCGAGGTCGGCGTCAGGGTCGTTGTGGGCAAAGAGCCGACGCTCTTAAACCTTGGTGCACCTGTCACTGAGGTCGAACAGTGATACGTCCATTTTGCATCATGTTTTCCTACTGTTATTCATAAAGTTTCTGGCCAATATAACACTTCATGGAGTATTTCTAATGCCTTTTCTCTCCTAATATGCAAGGTTTACACAAAGAGGGAGAATGCCGACAGCTGGAATTCAGAGCCTGAAAAAGCTACATCAGAGATACCTATTCTGCACATCTCCAAATGAGCTGAAATTTTACAGAGATTTATTTTGGAATATATAAAAAATACTGGACAGAAGAGTTACCAGAGGAGAGCCACCAGGTGCCCACATGGCACCTGGGCACGCCCCCCCTGGGGCGCGCCCTGGTACCATGTGGGGCCCCTGGCCCACTTCTGGCTCCCTCCTTCTGGTATATAAGTCATTTTATCCTAAAACTTTTATGGGGAGACTTTCGGGACGAGGCGCCGCCACCACGAGGCGGATGTAGAGCAGGAGCACTTTTGCTCTCCGGCGGAGAGATTCCACCGGGGATACTTCCCTCCGGGAGGGGGAAATCGAAGCCTTCGTCATCACCAACGACCCTCTCATCATGGGAGGACCAATCTTCATCATCATCCTCAACATCACCATCTCATCTCAAACCCTAGTTCATCTCTTGTATTCAATCTTTGTATCAAAACTTCAGATTGGTACTTGTAGGTTGCTAGTAGTGTTGATTACTTCAAGTAGTTGATGCTAGTTGGTTTACTTGGTGAATTACTAAATGTTCAGATCCTTTATGTTATTCAATACCGCTCTGATCTTGAACATCATGATGATGAGTGAGTAGTTACTTTTGTTCTTGAGGACATGGGAGAATTCTTGTCATAAGTAATCATGTGAATTTGGTATTCGTTCGGTATTTTGATGGTATGAATGTTGTGATTCCCTTAGTGGTGTCATGTGAACGTCGACTACATGACACTTCACCATTCATGGGCCTAAGGGAATGCATTGTGGAGTAGTAATTAGATGATGGGTTGCTAGAGTGACAAAAGCTTAAACCCCAGTTTATGCGCTATTCCGTAAGGGGCTGATTTGGATCCACACGTTTAATGCTATGGTTAGACTTTGTATTAATTCTTCTTTCGTAGTTGCGGATGCTTGCGAGAGGGGGTAATCATAAGTGGGAGGCTTTTTCAAGTAAGAACAGCGCCCAAGCACCGGTCCACCCACATATCAAATCATCAAAGTAGCGAACGCGAATCGAATGAACATGGTGAAAGTGACTAGATGAAATTCCCGTGTGTCCTCAAGAACGTTTGCCTCATTATAAGTACTTGTTCCGGCCTGTCCTTTGCACTAAAAATGATTGGGCTATCTTTCTGCACCTTATTTACATTTGTTACTTGTTACTTGTTACAAATTATCTTGCTATCAAACTACCCGTTACCGCTTATTTCAGTGCTTGCAGAAATTACCTTACTAAAAACCGCTTATCATTTCCTTCTGCTCCTCGTTGGGTTCGACACTCTTACTTATAGAAAGGACTATGATTGATCCCCTATACTTGTGGGTCATCAAGACTCTTTTCTGGCGCCGTTGCCGGGGAGTGAAGCGCCTTTGGTACGTGGAAATTGGTAAGGAAACATTTTTATTACGTGCTGAAATTTATTGCTACTTGTCACTATGGAAAGTAATCCTTTGAGAGGCTTGTTCGGGTATCTTCACCTCGACCGGAAACAACAAGAGTTGCCTCTCCACCACCTATTGAGTCTACTGAAAACATTGCTTATGAAATTCCTTTTGGTTTGATTGAGAAACTGCTAGCTAATCCTTATGCAGGAGATGGAACTAAACATCCTGATATGCACTTGATCTATGTGGATGAAATTTGTGGATTGTTTAAGCTTGCAGGTTTATCTGGAGATAGAGCTAAGAAGAAAGTATTCCCTTTATCTTTGGAGGGAAAGGCATTGACATGGTATAGGCTATGTGATGATACTGATACATGGGATTGGAACCGGTTGAAATTGGAATTCCACCAGAAATTTTATCCTATGCATTTGGTTCATCGTGATCAGAATTATATATATAATTTTTGGCCTCATGAAGGAGAAAGTATCGCTCAAGCTTGGGGGAGGCTTAAGTATATGTTGCATACATGCCCCAATCATGAGCTCTCAAGAGAAATAATTCTTCAAAACTTTTATGCTCGGCTTTTCGTAATGATCAAACCATGCTTGATTCTTCTTCGACTGGTTCTTTTATGATGAAGACTATTGAATTCAAATGGGATCTTCTAGAGAAGATTAAGCGCAACCACGAGGATTGTGAAATCGACAAAGGTAATGAGCCAGGTATAAATCTTGAGTTTGATTGTGTTAAATCTTTTATGGAAACCGATGCTTTTCAGAAGTTTAGCACTAAGTATGGACTTGACTCTGAGATAGTAGCTTATTTTTGTGAATCTTTTGCTACACATGTTGATCTTCCTAAGGAGAAGTGGTTTAAGTACCATCCTCCTATAGAATTGAAGGAAGAACCCCTAGAGGTTAAGGAAGAGAACACTATTGTTTACAATGTTGATCCAGTTGTTCCTACTGCTTATTTTGAGAAACCACCTTTTCCTATTAGAATTAAGGAACACTCTAAGGTTTCTTCTGTGGTTAGGAAAAGTTATGTTAGAACACCTACACCTTCTGAGTAGATTAAGGTAGAACCTAGCATTGCTTTAGTTAAAGATCTTTTGGTTGATGATTTAGATGAGCATGTTATTTCTTTCTGTGATAATGCATCTAGAATTGCTAGTCCTGATCCTAAGGGAAAGAATAGACCTGTTGTTGGCATGCCTGTTATTTCTGTTAAAATTGGAGATCATTGCTATCATGGTTTATGTGATTTGGGTGCTAGTGTGAGTGCTATTCCTTTTACTCTATATCAAGAAGTCATGAATGATATTGCATCTATTGAAATTCAGGATATTGATGTCACTATTAAGCTTGTCGACAGAAATACTATTTCACCACTTGGTATCGTCAGAGATGTTGAAGTCTTGTGCGGTAAGATCAAATACCCTACTGATTTTATTGTTCTTGGATCACCACAAGATGATTTTTGTCCAATAATATTTGGTAGACCTTTCTTGAATACTGTGAATGCTCAAATTGATTGTGTTAAGGAAATTGTTAGTGTTAACTTTGGTGGTGTGTCTCATGAGTTTAATTTTTCTAAGTTTCGTAGATAGCCCCATGATAAAGAGTTGCCTAGAAAAGATGAAATTCTTGGTCTCGCTTCTATTGTTGTTCCTCCTACTGATCCTTTAGAACAATACTTGCTTGATCATGAGAATGATATGCATATGAATGAAAGGAGTGAAATAGATAAGGTTTTCTTTAATCAGCGGCCTATTCTTAAGCATAATTTGCCTGTTGAAACTCTTGGAGGTCCTCCTCCACCTAAGGGTGACCCTGTTTTTGAATTGAAGCAATTGCCTGATACTTTGAAATATGCTTATCTTGATGAAAAGAAAATATATCCTGATATTATCAGTGCTAACCTTTCAGAACATGAAGAAAAGAGATTGCTAAAAATTCTGAGGAAGCATCGTGCCGCTATTGGATATACTCTTGATGATCTTAAGGGCATTAGTCCCACTCTATGTCAGCACAAGATTAATATGGAGCCAGATGCTAAACCTGTTGTTGACCACCAACGTCGCTTGAATCCAAAAATGAAAGAGGTGGTAAGAACTGAAATATTAAAGCTTCTGGAAGCAGGTATAATCTATCACATAGCTGATAGTAGATGGGTAAGTGCAGTTCATTTGTTCCTAAGAAAGGGGGCATTACTGTTGTTCCCAATGATAAGAATGAGCTTATTCCCCAGAGGATAGTAACTGGTTATAGGATGGTGATAGATTTTAGAAAGTTGAATAAAGCTACTAGGAAAGATCATTATCCTTTACCTTTTATTGATCAAATGCTAGAAAGGTTGTCTAAGCACACACACTTTTGTTTTTTAGATGGTTATTCTGGTTTTTCTCAAATACCTGTTGCACAATCTGATCAAGAGAAAACCACCTTTACTTGCCCTTTTGGAACTTTTGCTTATAGACGCATGCCTTTTGGTTTATGCAATGCACCTGCTACCTTTCAAAGATGTATGACTGCTATCTTCTCTGACTTTTGTGAAAAGATTGTTGAGGTTTTCATGGATGACTTTTCCGTTTACGAAACTTCTTTTGATGATTGCTTGAGCAACCTTGATTGAGTTTTGCAGAGATGTGAACAAACAAATCTCGTCTTGAACTGGGAGAAGTGCCACTTTATGGTTAATGAAGGTATTGTCTTGGGCCAAAAGATCTCCGAAAGAGGTATTGAAGTTGATAAGGCTAAGGTTGATGCCATTGAGAAGATTCCATGTCCTAAGGATATCAAAGGTATAAGAAGTTTTCTAGGTAATGTTGGTTTCTATAGGAGATTTATTAAAGAATTCTCTAAAATTTCTAGGCCTCTTACCAATCTCTTGCAAAAAGATGTTCCGTTTGTTTTTGATGATGATTGTGTAGAAGCCTTTGAAACTCTTAAGTCAGCTTTAATTTCTGCACCTATTGTTCAGCCACCTGATTGGAATTTGCCTTTTGAGATTATGTGTGATGCTAGTGATTATGATGTTGGTGCTGTTCTAGGATAGAGAGTTGATAAGAAGTTGAATGTTATTCATTATGCTAGCAAAACTTTGGACAGTGCCCAAAGGAATTATGCTACTACTGAAAAAGAGTTTCTTGCAGTTGTATTTGCATGTGATAAGTTTAGATCTTATATTGTTGATTCTAAACTTACTATTCATACCGATCATGCTGTTATCAAGTATCTTATGGAAAAGAAGGATGCTAAGCCTAGACTTATCAGGTGGGTTCTTTTGTTGCAATAGTTTGATCTTCATATTATTGATAGGAAAGGGGCTGAGAACCCCGTAGCTGATAATTTGTCTAGATTGGAAAATGTGCTTGATGACCCACAACCTATTGATGATAGTTTTCCTGATGAGTAACTGGCTGCTATAAATATTTCTAGTAGTACTCCTTGGTATGCAGATTATGCTAATTATATTGTTGCAAATTTTATTCCTCCTAGCTTTACTTATCAGCAAAAGAAAAAGTTCTTTTATGATTTGAGACACTACTTTTGGGATGACCCACATCTTTATAAAGAAGGAGTAGATGGTATTGTTAGACGTTGTATACTTGAGCATGAACAGGAACAAATTCTTCGGAAGTGTCACTCCGAAGCATATAGAGGACACCACGCTGGAGACAGAACCACACACAAGGTATTGCAATCCGGTTTTTATTGGCCTACTCTCTTCAAGGATGCTCGTAAGTTTGTCTTATCTTGTGATGAATGTCAAAGAATTGGTAATATTGGTAGACGTCAGGAAATGCCTATGAATTATTCTCTTGTTATTGAACCTTTTGATGTTTGGGGTTTTGATTATATGGGACCTTTTCCTAAGTCCAATGGGTATACTCATATTTTAGTTGTTGTTGATTATGTTACTAAGTGGGTAGAAGCTATCCCCAATAGTAGTGCTGATCACAACACTTCTATCAAGATGCTCAAGGAAGTTATCTTCCCAAGGTTTGGAGTCCCTAGATACTTGATGACAGATGGGGGTTCGCATTTTATTCATGGTGCTTTTCTTAAGTTGCTTGCTAGGTATGATGTTATTCATAGAATTGCATCTCCCTATCATCCTCAGTCTAGTGGTCAAGTTTAGTTGAGCAATAGGGAAATCAAGTTGATTTTGCAAAAGACTGTCAATAGATCTAGGAAGAATTGGTCTAAAAAATTAGATGATGCTTTGTGGGCTTATAGAACTGCTTATAAGAATCCTATGGGTATGTCTCCTTACAAAATGGTTTATGGTAAGGCTTGTCATTTACCTCTCGAACTTGAACACAAAGCTTTTTGGGATGTCAAGGAACTTAACTATGATTTCAAGCTTACAAGTGAAAAGAGGTTATTTGATATTAGTTCACTTGATGAATGGAGGACCCAGGCCTATGACAATGCCAAGTTATTCAAAGAAAAAGTAAAAAGATGGCATGACAGGAGGATTCAGAAACGAGAATTCAAAGTGGGAGAATATGTTTTATTGTATAATTCTCGTCTTATATTCTTTGCAGGTAAACTCCTCTCCAAATGGGAAGGACCATATGTTATCGAGGATGTCGGTGCAACAAACACCTGCATTTGTTGACCGGACATATGCACAGGCGTACCATAGACCGCGCGTCCAACGCCAGTTTATATTACAGAACCAAGCCAGAAGAACCACTCTTCGAGAGATCAAGGAACGCATCAAGAATACCAAGACAGCAAGATGTACCCCAGGGGAAGTCTCCCTTGCCGGGCAAGAGAGCCTGGCCAGGTCGAGACCGCCCCCTGGAACAAGCCCAAGACAAGCCCCGGCAGGCTTGCCGCGGTAACCCAGTCCAAGATCCCCGCCAAGACACCACTGCTCCACTGCTCCACCGCACGGTGACACAAGTCACCTATCAGTGCGGTGTCGAGCCCCCGAGTGATTAAGTGGCTACCACAGGGCGCGTGGCAGCCCGTTGGAAGACAGATCACGCCCTCGTGACACCCGTCCAGTGGCGTGTCCAGACAATAAGCAAAAGCTGGTTTAGCGGCGCGGCAGGCTTGCCGGGCTCCGTCCACAGCATGACACCTAGCAGTGCATTTAATGCCTTTTGTCCTAACTGCCAGAGTTAGGTATGATAGCACTGTTTGCTATCTAATCGCAGGATAATGACTGTTTTGCCATTGTGGTCACCCCTTGGGTTATAAAAGGAGGTCCAAGGCAACCTAGAAAAGGATTCGGCCACTTCGAACCCTCACATACTTGTACGCACGCAGCTGCTTTTCCCTAGGCCACCTTGCCGGGGACTAGCACTTCATGCTTGTGGCCTTCTTCCCACTCAATCCACCAAAGCATGAGTAGGGTTTTACGCTTCACAGCGGCCCGAACCTGGGTAAAAACTGCCTGTGTCATCTTCGCCGCGCTGTGTCATGGCCTCCGCTCTTTGTGCAACGTGACCTCACCCTTGCCGAACCACAAAGGGGCCGAGGGGCCCAATAGGTGATCGTGTTGATCCACGACATCTTTGGCGCGCCAGGTAGGGGGAGTCGCTTGTGCGAACCTGAGGTTGTGAAGCGCGCGTTCATCATCATCTTCGTCACCATCTTCATCCATGGTGCCCAAGAAGAAGCCCAACACGACCGCACATCCTTCCACTTCGAAGCCTCCCTCACACGTGGCCGCGGACGCAGCGAACGCCGCGGTGGCGTCGGGAGAAGTGGGCGTCGCGGGTGACTTGGCCGACGTAGGCGGCGCCGTCGCCGTGTCACCCGTGGCCGAAACTGGGGCGGAGGGCGCCGGAGGAGGACAGCATCAACAACACGTCAGCGGCCGTGACCCGCCGACCGCGGATGGGGAGGCATCCAGTCTCAACCTCGCCGTCGCGTTAGCGGGCGCAGTCGCAGCAACGACGCACGCTCTGGTGCGAGCCGGGACCCTCCAGCGGCGCCCGCTATTGGCGCGGCCGCTGGACCCGTGCCTCGTCCAGGGCAAAGCGGGCAGAACGGGGTCGCCAATTCCCGAGCGCAGCCCGCCCTTCATCAGCCCACCATGGCGACCGGCTTGCGACGGCGTGAACGCGGCGAAGCTCCTGCTGGTTCTACCAGGAGTCGAGCGACGTCGCGGTCCGCCTCATCAGCTATGCCGAGCACGGCGACGGAAGCCATGGCGCGAGCCCAACTCCTGCTAAGGTTCCCTCCGGCAGCTGACCAGATGGACGAGTGGAGGGCCACTATCCAGAGTCTGATCGGCTTCGCTGAGGCTGGAGGACAGCGGCAGGGAGAACCGTCGCAGCGCCAACCCACGACTGCAGCGACCGGAGCAGATGCCCGTGTTGGGGGGGGCCACGATGACCGTGCGCTCCCCTCCACGGCAACAGGTTCAGCGGCAGCCGCAGCAAGGGCAACATACCAACGAGCCCGACAAGACGTCGATGGCTTCGTCTGGCCCGCGTGCTCGACAGGATCAGCGGCAAGTCTTAGAAGATCGGCGGAAAGAAGATGCGCGTGTCACCATAGAGCGGCACCGGGAGACGCGCCGCGCATCAGATAGACGCAACGGTCCAGTTGTTGACGAACCCGCGCCCAGTGATGGCGGGTACCTACCTTACGAGGTCGGGTGTCGTGCCTTCACTCGCGAGCTGCGGCAAGTCCACTGGCCGTCTGCCCGCGTATTCAAGCCAGAGTTGCTAGAGAAGTACGATGGAAAGTTGAATCCGGCAGAGTTCTTGAGCATCTATACCATCGCTGTTCAAGCTGCTGGAGCTAGAGACGAGAATGTGTTCACCAACTACTTCCCTTTGGCGCTCAAGCCAAACGTGAGGTCTTGGCTGATGCACCTACCAGAGAACTCCATTTCATCCTGGGCTGACTTGTGCAACGAGTTTGTTGGCGCCTTCACAGGTGGCCATCAAGAGCCCGGGAGACCCAGTGATTTGCAAGTCCTTCCACAAAAAGAAGGAGAGAGTTTGTGGAAGTATATGCAGAGGTTCAGTCGAGTGCACCACAACATTCCAGAGATACACCCGGCAGCTGTGATTGCCGCGTTCCATTCGAACGTGCGCAACAGAAGAATTTGCTCTAAAATGAGCGTTCGGCTGCCCAAGACCGTCAATGAATTGTATACCTTGGCGGATAAGTGCGCTCGGGCTGAGGAAGGAAGGCGACTCCCCGGCGAGGAGGAGGGTGCTGAGGTTGGTTCTGAGGACGACGATGAGACCTCCAACCCGAAGGGGGGGAACCGGAAGCGCAATAAGAAGCGCAAGGATAAGTCAGTATTGGCCGTTGAGGGTTCCGGCAATCTCAGCTCTGGCAAGAAGGCCAAAACCGAAGCCCCCGGCAAGGAAGCTGCCGCGTGCGCTGATTGCCGGGAGGCTGCGGCAGCGGAGAAAGCCGGAAAATCCGATGGGCCATACTTCAAGATCCACCGCACAAAAGTTCATGATCTCCAAGAGTGCCATCAGCTTGTCAAGAAGCAGAGAGAGCAGAATATGAGAAACACGACAAGGAGAGAGATCAAGAAGGCAATGGCGGGAAGGGCCGCGGCAATAGGGGAGGACGCCGCGGCAAGGTTCCACAGGCAAATGATAAGCCCGCCAGGGGCCGCGAAAAGAAAGAGGAAGAAGATGAGAGTGATGGAGGAGATGGAGAAGAGACCAGCGAACAAGAATTCCAAAAGGCGACTGAAGCCATGTGTGTTGACGGGGGTGCCTCTTTGCACTCCTCCCATCACCAACTCAAGCAGTGGGCGCGTGAGGTCAATGCCATGGAACCAACTGCAGATTCCCGGAGGCCGCTGAAGTGGTCCCACACGCCTATCATCTTTGACAAAGAGGATCATCCTGATCACACCACTGCGATTGGATGTTTGCCGTTGTTGGTTTCTCCAACGATCTGCAACCTCAAGGTCACCAAGATGCTAGTTGACGGTGGGGCTGGGCTGAATCTAATCTCCCCAAAAGTGGTCAGCAAGTTGAAGATCCTTGAAGAAGAGCTTGAAGCAACTAGCACGTTCCAGGGAGTCAACCCCGGTAGGCGCCGTCCTAAGGGGAAGATTACGCTACCAGTGACATTCGGTGGGGAACTGAACTACCGGACTGAGAGGGTTGTATTCGACGTCGTCGAGCTCCCCCTGCCGTATAATGGAATTCTTGGTCGTCCAGCTCTGGCAAAGTTCATGGCAGCATCGCACTATGCCTACAACACTTTGAAGATGCCAGGGCCGATGGGCATCATTTCCATCCCCTCAGACAAGAAGGATGCAATCATATGTGTGGACAGAATGTATCGAGACGCGGTAGCAGCTGAAGCAGCAGAAGCCACAGCTCCCGCCAAGGATACAAGGAAAAAGAAGGAGGCTAGCAGGGACGCCGGCAAGGACTCCAGGAAGCGCGCCTCTTCGGAGTGCGCTGCACCTGTTGAGGATCTGCCGGAGAGTTCCACTAGCAAGAGATCTAAGGTTGCTTCACCTGCTGTGAAAAAGGTCCCGGCAAGGTAGGATGGCGCTGATGGCACGTTCACCATCAGCTCCACTCTTGACGACAAATAGGAAAGCACGCTCGTTGCCTTCCTGTAGGCGAATGTCGATGTGTTTGCTTGGCAACCATCTGACATCCCCGGTGTTCCCAAGGAGGTAATCGAGCACCACCTAACTGTCTGCCCTCACGCCCGGCCTGTGAAACAGAAGGTTAGGAAGCAAGCTTTGGAGAGGCAGCAGTTCATTGCCGAGGAGATCAAGAAACTCGAGGCAGCTGGTTTGGTCAGAGGAGTACTGCACCCGACTTGGTTGGCAAACCCGGTGGTAGTATGCAAGGCGAATGGGAAATGGAGGCTGTGCATTGATTTCACTGACTTGAACAAGGCTTGCCCGAAGGACCCATTCCCCTTGCCGCGCATCGATCAGATCGTAGATTCCACCTCCGGGTGCGATCTACTTTCCTTTCTGGATGCTTACTCCGGCTACCACCAGATATTCATGTCCAAAGAAGATGAAGAGAAGACGGCGTTCATAACTCCATGTGGCACGTACTGCTTCGTACGGATGCCCTTCGGGTTAAAGAGCGCCGGATCTACTTTTGCAAGAGCAGTACAGATTGGTTTTGGCCCCCAGCTACACAGGAATGTAGAAGCTTACATGGATGATATAGTGGTCAAGACCAAGGACAGATCAACACTCATTCAAGACTTGGAGGAAACCTTTGCGAGCCTGCGCAAGATTAATTTGAAGCTGAACCCGGAGAAGTGTGTATTTGGTGTCCCCTCCGGCAAGCTTCTTGGCTACTTTGTGTCTCATCGAGGGATAGAAGCCAGCCCGGACAAGATCAGAGCAATCGAGCAGATTCAGGCACCAAGGACTATTAAAGACGTGAGTCGTCTGACTAGATGCGTTGCCGCGTTGAGTAGGTTCATTTCCAAGTCTGCCGAGCGTGCCCTACCCTTCTTTAAGATCTTGAAGAAGGCAGGACCGGTGAAGTGGACCCCCGAAGCAGAAGCAGCACTGCAAGACCTGAAGGCCTACCTCTCTTCCGCTCCCACCTTGCTCGCTCCTAGGCCACAAGAGCCATTGCTGCTATACCTAGCGGCAACGAATCAAGTGGTTAGTGCAGCGCTGGTGGCGCAGCGAGAGGTGGATGGGGAAGCAGCTGCAGCAACTGTCCTTTCCGGGGAAGGAACTGAAATGGCCGCGGCAAAGAAAAAGGTGGTGCAACGACCAGTTTACTTTGTCAGCTCCCTGCTGCAGGGGGCTAGGTCAAGGTACTCCGGGGTGCAAAAGCTGATCTTCGGCCTTGTCATGGCCTCGAGGAAGTTGCGCCACTACTTCCAAGCACACGAGATCACAGTGGTCACCCGTTTCCCTCTGCAGCGCATTTTGAGGAACCCTGAGGCCACCGGCAGGATAGTTGAATGGGCACTAGAATTGTCAAGCTTTGGATTGAAATATGAGAGCACTTAAACTATTCAGAGCAGAGCATTGGCGGAATTCATTGCCGAATGGACACCCACTCCGGATGAATAAGTACCAGAGACAGCTCTTCCCGGCAGGGAAACACCGCAAGAATGGGTCATGTATTTTGATGGTGCCTTCTCACTGTAGGGCGCCGGAGCTGGCGTGCTCCTCGTCGCGCCCACCGGAGAGCACCTCAAGTACATGATCCAAATGCACTTTCCCCGGGAAGAGGCTACCAACAACACTGCTGAGTATGAAGGACTCCTTGCCGGGCTCAGAATAGCAGTGGAACTGGAAATCAAGAAGTTAATCATCCGCGGCGATTCGCAACTGGTGGTGAGGCAAGTCAATAAAGACTACCAAAGCCCATTGATGGAGGCATATGTGGAGGAAGTGAGGAAGCTGGAGGAGCGCTTTGATGGGCTGCAAACAGAACACGTACCACGTGCGGAAAACAGCATTGCTGACCACTTGCCAAATGCGCTGCGCAAAAACTCCCAGTGGAACCTGGGATTTTTGTCCTCCACCTGACCCAACCTTCAGTATCCCCTTCGACGATGGCCAGAAAAGGAGGAAGTTGGACTCCGGCAAGTATCTCCCGGCAGAGCTTCCCGAAGCCGCAGGTAGAGATGCTGCCGGGAACAGCTCTACTTCGGGTGGTGAGCAGCCGCCTCCCGCGGAACCGCAGGTTCTGACGGTCGAAATGAGCGCTCCCACGAACGAAGAGACGCCGTTGATCCTTCTTGTCGAGCCCCAGGCTCCAACTTGGGCGCGGCACATAGTCCACTACCTCCAAACAGGAGAACTTCCCGATGAGCAAGAAGAAGCTGAAAGAGTAGCCCGGAGGTCAAGTATGTATCAGTTTGTCGATGACACTCTATACAGAAGAAGGCCGAATGGTGTGAAATTGAAATGCATCTGTCGGGAAGTTGGACAGGAGTTGCTGGCAGATATACACAAAGGCATGTGCGGCTCCCACCTTGGATCCAGAGCCCTTGTCGGGAAAGCTTTCCGGCAGGGTTTCTACTGGCCCACAGCCCTCCAAGACGCAACTAAGCTCGTCGCCAGATGTGAAGCCTGCCAGTTCCACTCCAAGAACGTCCATCAGCCAGCTCAAGCTCTCCAGACGATCCCTTTATCCTGGCCGTTTTCGGTCTGGGGGCTCGACATCTTGGGCCCCTTCCCCCGAGCTGCCGGGGGCTTTGAATTCTTGTTCATGGCAATCGACAAGTTTACAAAGTGGCCGGAAGTAGAGCCAGTGAGAAAGGTGACCGCACAATCAGCAATCAAGTTCTTGAAGGGGTTGGTGTGCCGTTTCGGAGTACCCGCCAAGGTGATCATTGACAACGGCACCCAATTCACGAGCCGCGCCTTCACCCAATACATCCAAAACCTTGGAAGCAAGGTCTCTTTCGCTTCCGTTGCTCATCCCCGGAGAAATGGTCAAGCAGAGAGGATGAATGCTGGAGTGCTGCGAGGACTCAAGACAAGAACTTTTGACAAGCTGCTAAAGTGTGGCAGACGCTGGATCGACGAGCCGCCGGTGGTTCTTTGGTCCCTCCGTACGACACCAAATCGAGCCACTGGCCAGACTCCCTTCTCCCTTGTATATGGGGCAGAAGCAGTGCTCCCCACGGAACTCATATACGGGTCACCTTGAGTACTTGCCTACGATGAAGTAGCGCAGGAGCAGCTACGGCATGACAATGTTGTGCTCCTCGAGGAAGATCATCTCCGGGCGGCTGTACGTGCTGCACGATACCAGCAAGCCCTGCGTCGCTATCACAGCCGCAGTGTGCGTGCCCGGAGCCTTGAGGAAGGCGACATTGTCCTTAGGCGTGTTCAGTCCGCCAAGGGTTCCAACAAGTTGACGCCGAAGTGGGAAGGCCCTTACCGGGTAGTACGAGTCACCAGACCTGGCGCAGTCTGTCTGGAGACCGAAGATGGCACTAAGGTGCAAAACTCATGGAATATTGAGCATCTTCGTAAGTTCTACCCGTAAGGCGCGGCTGCCGGGCTCAGTCCCGGCAGCCACCTTTTGTACAAGCCTTGCCGATGTTGCATGTAACCCTTTGTACAAAGCCGGGTGAAGACCCTGTGCACAGACAATAAAACGAAGCGCTGGCGCCCTAGGAACTAACATGCATGTTAGATTGAGCATCTCTTTGATAGGGTTGCAGTCATGCTTAGTGCAAGCTAACTAACCCTTTACATAGAGATCATATACTGCTGTCCTATCCCTCGCACTTCTTTGGTTCACAGCTGCGCCTCTGCCGTGGTAGAACTTCCCGGAAGGAGGAGAGGGCGGACTAGCGCACCTGCCCCGGAGACTTGTGGCTGCTGGGAACAGCAAGGTCAGATAAGTTCACCTCGCCCTTCATAATGTACCATTGTATGAAGAACTTGAACGTATGAAACCTTGGTCACTCCTATACTTCTGTGCTCCCTCCTTCTAGACCAAATTTTCCTTGGATAGAAGTTGGTTGCAGTTGCAGTTGGAAGGAGGCGGACAAAGGGCCTACTCCCATTTTCGCTCCTACTCTCGCCGAGGCAAGAACGTAGTCGTAGCGGAAGGAAAGGAAACGGCAAGAGGTGCTGCCGGGGAACATCGTTTACTTGAAAGTAATAAGGACTCGTTCCTTAGCATGAACCCCCGTACATGCGCAAAAACCCGGCAAGCACTCTTTTTCACTAATATGCTGGTCAACAAGTACACATCATACAGAGTACAAGCATGGGCTGAGGATTACATAATTTAAGTTAAAAACTGGCAAGTGCCTACATTTTTTAGAACTAAAAAAGATAAGTGCCCCGTAAACCCTTTCTTGTCCCTCTCCTCCTAGTAGGTGGATCGAGACGACGAGAGGGCAAAGGGAGCACCTGGGCAGAAGCCCAGCCTGACCCTGTCGGGACCACCTGGACGCCGGCCGACAGGGTCGAGAGAACATGGGCAGCACCCTGATCACCCCCGCCAGGACCAGAGGAGCACGACAGGACCGGGCCCCTCGGCAGGGAAGACGAAGCCGGGGGCCACGAGGGAGCCTGCCGGGGGCCAGCTGGAAGACTGCTGGAGGAAGCGGATGCATCCATGCCTGGAACCCTCGGCAAATCACTCTGCCGGGGAGAAGGCCAGGTGCAGATGATGGTGCTGCCGGCGCCGGCTGACGGTGACGGTGCGTCCGGCATTTAGCCGGACCCATCGCCGTCGTCCTCCCCACTGGCCTCCTCCTCGTCGCTACCGCTCGAGGAGGAGCTTTCGTCATCAGTCGAGCTCTCCGCGCAGCACCCTAGTCGGATTCCCGAGCGCCCGAAGACCTTGACGGAGAGCAGATCGGCCTCCATCAACTTGAAGTGGAGAAGGTGCCCCTCCGTCAGACCGTGAGCTCATGCAAAGGTCTTCTAGCCACATCGGAGAAGCATGACATGAGGTGCGGGGAACTCAGTGTTCACCCACATGTCGCCATTACAGCAACCTCTCATGTGCAGCCTCAACCCCGGCGGCTGGTCGACCTCCAGCACCCTCGCAAACGGCCCGGGAAGACAAAATGGCCACATGGGGGCTCACGCAGCCTGATGATGAACTCCAGTGCTGTGTCCCCGACGTGGCCCTCCATCGGAGCTGGGACGGGCGGCGGCGTGACGGCCACGCTGCCACCGCGCCCGCCTCTGCCCTGAGCGCCTCGCCTACCGCGTCCATGTCTCATGCCCCCGCCTCGTGCACTGGGCTCTCCCTCGGTGGCCACGGGAAGTATGGCGGCCCGCTATCGATAAGATACCCTCGTCGCTGCCACATGAGAATGGCCCCGACCTCTCCCCCTCGGCATGACGGAAAACAAGAAGAAAGGCGAAAGAGGAGGTGCATGGATGAATGCTCCCATTCCCCCTCGCGCTCCCCTTTTATAGCCAAGCAGGGGCTGGGGGCTGATTCTCCACCCCCTCTAGGGGGGGGCCTTCGAATCCAGCTCGTCTGTGTCACTGACGACGGCTGGAATCGTCGGCCGCCCTCCTGCGCCTATCCAGGGTGCTTGGGTTTCTGCCATGGCACCACTTCCCGCGCCCTACGCATCCGTTACCTACCCCGTGCCATGCATGCGACGTACGTGGCGGAAAAGACGGGCGTAGTGGGAGGCGTGAAATGGCAGTTACCACCCCGTGAATAAAGGCCATTCACGGGCCATTACAGAGGCGGCCCCACCACGTTTGGCACCACACGATCCACGGGAAGACCAGGAACTTATCCAAGTTCAAGGTTAATGAAGAAGCAAAGAAGATCTCAAAAGGAAGAATCCTACCGTGGCGCGGTCCTGGTGCTCGCCTGTGCATTATTAGGGCCTACCCCAACGATGCCCGGCAGCACGTATGGGCCAGGCCCGAGGGCTTCTGTCGGTGCAACAAACACCTGCGTTTGTTGACCGGACATATGCACAGGCGTACCAGAGACCGCGCGTCCAACGCCAGTTTATATTACAGAACCAAGCCAGAAGAACCACTCTTCGAGAGATCAAGGAACGCATCAAGAATACCAAGACAGCAAGATGTACCCCAGGGGAAGTCTCCCTTGCCGGGCAGGAGAGCCTGGCTAGGTCGAGACCGCCCCCTGGAACAAGCCCAAGACAAGCCCCGGCAGGCTTGCCGGGGTAACCCAGTCCAAGATCCCCGCCAAGACACCACTGCTCCACCGCTCCACCGCACGGTGACACAAGTCACCTATCAATGCGGTGTCGAGCCCCCGAGTGATTAAGTGGCTACCACAAGGCGCGTGGCAGCCCGTTGGAAGACAGATCACGCCCTCTTGACACCCGTCCAGTGGCGTGTCAAGACAATAAGCAAAAGCTGGTTTAGCGGCGCGACAGGCTTGCCGGGCTCCGTCCACAGCATGACACCTACAGTGCATTTAATGCCTTTTGTCCTAACTGCCAGAGTTAGGCATGATAGCACTGTTTGCTATCTAATCGCAGGATAATGACTGTTTTACCATTGTGGTCACCCCTTGGGCTATAAAAGGAGGTCCAAGGCAACCTAGAAAAGGATTCGGCCACTTCGAACCCTCACATACTTGTACACACACAGCTGCTTTTCCCTAGGCCACCTTGCCGGGGACTAGCACTTCGTGCTTGTGGCCTTCTTCCCACTCAATCCACCAAAGCAGGAGTAGGGTTTTACGCTTCACAGCGGCCCGAACCTAGGTAAAAATTGCCTGTGTCATCTTCGCCGCGCTGTGTCATGGCCTCCGCTCTTTGTGCAACGTGACCTCCCCCTTGCCAAACCACAAAGGAGCCGAGGGGCCTCATAGGTGATCGTGTTGATCCACGACAGAGGAGGTTTACCGTTCCGGAGCTATTAAGATTAATAATGCCGCGGGTACCAACCCGAAGCTGGTAAATGGACAAAGGATTAAGCACTACATCTCAGGTACACCCATTAATGTTGAAACTAATGTTATTGACACTATTACACCGGAGGAACATATCAAGGAGTCCTTCCGGAACACTCCAGAATACTGAAAAAGGAATAGGTATGTGATACGGTAAGTAAACCGACTCCAAAAATTCCGCAAAAATATTTTCTGTCAGTTTTGGAATATTTACAAAAATACAAAAATAAAAGGCAGCCGAGAGGACCCACCAGGAGGCCACATGGCACCTGGGCGCGCCCTGGTACCGTGTGGGCCCCTGGTGAGCCTTCCCGACTCCGTTTTCTTCTGGTATACTTGTTTCGCAAGATAAAAATTCTAGATATAGTCCCTGGATTGTTTTGACCACCGCATCGCGAGAAATCCTCTGTTCTTGTTTCTTGCTGTTTTCTGACAGATCTAGATCTCCATGGCTCCATCAAGCTCCTCCAAGGACAAGTTCTACGAGAAGGTCATCAACCCCTACATTCCGGAGGTAATGAAACACCCTCAGGACATTGTGATGCGTGAGGGGGTTGAGGGAGTCCTGGACTAAGGGGTCCTCGAGTGTCCGGCCTAGTTGGTATGGGCCGGACTATTGGGCCGCATTGAAGATGGAGCGGAAGGTCGACCCCGTGTCCGGATAGGAGTCTTTGTTACCGTAATGTGTTCTCCAAGGCAAGTCCAGGTGTCCTGGCGTGATTATTCCTTCTCTGGAACCGACTATGTGTAACCCTAGGGCCCCCGGTGTCTATATAAACCGGAGGGTTTAGTCCATAGAGGGGGGCAGAACAACAGTTATAGGCATACCCATCTAGGGTTAGTTCATACGATCTCGAGTGTAACACCCTGGATTTTTCCCATTTCTTTTTCTTTTGATTTTATTTGGATTTTGGTTTGGATTTGATTTTCTGTGGCTTAGTGGTCTTGAAACCTGGAGAGACCACCCTTGATTCCTCTCCTAAGTGGCTTGTCAACCTCAAAACCATCCCAAGACCATGTCATTTCCACCTTGGACCAAACCCAATATTCTTTTTCTTGGGAATGTTCCTTTTTCTATTAAAGGAATAACCCTGTTTGCCCTGGGTTGTGAAGCAACCCACATTTCTTTCATTCCAAAAATTCCCAAATAATTCTCATAAATTGTTTGGGTCATATCTTACACAAATATGTCAAAACCTATCCTTGGCATGTTCAAAAATCTTTCACAAATATTCCTTTTCCTATTCTTCCCTAGATGACACTTTGTGAAGCAAGTGTCATCTATATTTGCTTGATGGGCACTCTTTCCTATCCATATCATTGCCACATGCCAAAATTCAACTTCATTTGGTTAGTAAATATCCCTTGGCTAATTTCCAAAGTTTCTGTTCAAATGGAAGCTTTGTGAAGCAAGTGCTAGCTAGGGTTTTCCAAATGAGTTGAAATGTTGTCATGACCTCAAGATGCTCAAATAAACACTCTCGACAATATTTGAGCATCATCACTTCAACCATGTGAGCACACCATCAAATCTTTATTTCTGGACATTATTTTGGGTTGTGAAGCAACTATATTTTATATTTCTCCATAATGCATGAATAATTCCCAGAATGTGATTCTCCCTATATTACATCTCTCCACCAAACTTTGGCTCATTTCATGTAGCCAATCTTTCTCAAAAATTCCCACAAGATTCTGGTTAGAGAGGTGCATTATGAAGGAAGTACCACTTTGGCTTGTCCAAATGGTATGAAAATTTTATGACACTCTCATATGACCAAATAATCCAGCCACACCGATTTTCAGCTCAAGGCAACACACTATGTGAGTGCCACATCTAAATTCAGTTTCTGGACACTTTTGTTGGTTGTAAAGCAACTATACAAAATATTGGTCCATTTCTTCTCCAACTTCACAGGATTGTAGTCTTTACCATCCTAAGCATTACTGACATCATGTTTGACTCTTATCTCTTCTCTTTTGACCACAGCAGGGTGGTCAAGTTTGCTACAACAAACTTCTCCTGACCATTCCAATCACACCTGAGCCTCTCTTCTCAGTCTATCTCTTCCTACAGTCTCCAGGATACAGAGGCAACACGCTAGACGCCATTTCCCTGCCTCATGTGTCCTCTCCGTGCCATGTCTCGAGGTGACTGCATCGCTGGCACACCTATGCACGCGCTCTGGCAGCGCTGGGCGCGCTCTGGGCGTTTGACCGCGTCGGCTGCTCTGTTTCCGGCGACGACCGCGCGTCCTCTGGTGCCGAACCGCCTCCCCTTGCTCTCCCGTCGCTCTCAATCCCCTGTCCCCCTCCTGTAGCTCGCTCGTCGGAGCTCGCCGCCGCATGCCCACGGGCGAACAGTGGCCACCCGGCGCTGTGCACGCCTCGGCCCTTTCCTCCTCGTCCCCTGGTGCCGTCCACTGCCCCGTGACCCGCCTCTGCCCTTCCCCGTCGCCTACCGTCGAGCTCCCGTGCGTGCCCACGCGTCCGCGGCTCCGGCCACGCGTCCGCGGCGACCAAGCTCGGGCTCCTCGCCCCCGCCTATAAAAGGCCACCCCGAGCCCGTTCTGCCTCGCCAACCTCCTCCCCACACTCCTCTGGTCCCGCCTAGCCTCTTCCCGGAGCCGGAGAAGCTCTCTTCGCCGCCCATCGCCGCCATGGCCGCTTCCCTCCACCGGCTAAATTGACGCAATGCCGAGCCCCTCCCCTCTCTCTTTCTGTGCCACTGGAGCCCCTCAACTCCGTAGAGCCACTCCCACTCTTCCCCTTGCTCTCCCCACCACCGAAAGCCACAACCCACCATCGCCGTCGCCGCTGTCCTCGGCCACCACGAGCTACCATGTCGGCAGCCCTCTCCGGCGAGCGTGTGGCGGACGGATGGATGCGGCGCACCGCCCTGGTTCCGCCGGTGGTCTCAGCGCGGCCGGAGATGACCGGAGCCGGCCGGGCCGGTGCCGGCGAGCGCGCCGTTCCCATGTGCATCGGGCCAGCGGGAGGAAGGAGAAGGAGGAGAAGAGAGAGAGAGGTGGGACCCACCGGTCAGCGGGACAAGGCCCGGCCCCGCGCCTGCCACGTTGGATAAGTGGATGCGTTTTTCATAGAATACGTTTTCTATGTAGTGAAAGCGTATTTCTGTAGAAGGCGCGATCTGTTAAACCAGCCAGGGACCTGTTTGTAGAATTTATTTTTACAGATTGGTCCCTGATCTTCGTCGGGTCATATCTTTTCACTCCCTACTCCAAATAAGGTGATTCCAAAGCCTACTTCTTCGTCTCTTCGAGCCCGTCATGTTTGTACCATTTTCATGATATTTCCACATAGTGGAAATGACCATTTTGCCCTTGCCCTAAAACAGCCCCCCTCCGAGAGAGAACTATTTCCGGCGATCCATTCCGCGGACTCTCCGCACTTCTCCTCGGTGGATCCTTCACCCCCAGGCAATCCACGACAGCCACTTGCATGATTGCCTTGCAATAGTCTTGGTTCCTACTTGAATATTTAAATATTGTGTGCATGTTTATATTTTTGTGAATACGTTTTATGCTCATGAATCTGTGCTTATTCTTATACCATATTCATGTGCATCTTGCTAGTTATTGAGTACCTGTTGGTATCATTAGGCTCATGATTAACTATTGCATTTAGTTCATGCTAATGATGATATGTCTGTATGCATCTTTATCGTTTGTTATACTGATGCTATTCATGATCACCTCTATGACATGCTCATTTGCATCTAGTAGCTTAAATACTTGCATGTTGTTGATGCTATGATCCATATGTCATGCTCCCCATCCATGCACATGTTATATCATGTTCATATGCATTGTTATTTCATCATGTTATGGTGACTCAGCTCATTTGCATTCAAGTTTAACCGGATATTAATCGAACTTGAACATCTGTTGGCTGAGTCATAGTGCCATCAAATCGAACTGACCAGTGCAACCACATTTGCTTTATGGGGAGCCCTGATTTGGTTTATTGTTATGCCTCTCGCTGGTGCCTCCAACGAGGGAAGGTTATGGGCACGCGCTACCCTGATCAGGTAGGCGGACATAAGCCTTGTGTGCCCAAGTTGTTTGGGACCGTTTGTTTTGTTTTGCCACGACGGTGGCCGTTGGATGTCACGAGGTGACATTGGGGCCACCCATGACTTAGCCCAAAGGGGAGTTGGTCGGAGTGGCCGGGAGAGTGTCATGCAATAGATCGGTCTTGTCGGAACGCCGTTGGTCCACCTGAATGGGAGTGCGAGGCCATGGGTTCTGTGGTGTGGGTACAGTGTGCTAACCTCTGCAGAGTGTATATAATCTATCGATAGCCACGCCCCCGGATATGGGCCCAGTTCGTAGTAGGTCACACTATGGGTCAACAGTAATAACAACCTGGCTAATAACAAACCCGGTTCAAGGATAAAGAAGTTGGTTGATCTTTATGTGATCACGAGAAGATCACCGTGGTATCGTGGATACCGAAGTTGGTTAATCGTGATCACGAGAGGATCACCGTGGTATCATGGATACCGAAAGTTGGTTGATGTTTTTGGGTGGGGTTATGTGGTGATCTCGGGTAAAGATCAAGCTCCTTGTAATCATGTTATCACTACGGTATTGTAATACCAAGTTTGGTTGGTCCCGAGGTTATCATGTGACACACTCGATGGTAAGTTCATACATGTGGTGGTTACGAGTTAACCTCCAAACAGAGTAAGTTGCATCATGATAGTTTTAACCTGTTGCATGCTAGTGCCATCATGTTCTCATGTTCATGCCATGCTCATCGGATATTGTTCTTGTGCATTATGCTCAGTATTAATTAACCTGTAAATGCCATGTTGTTGTTTATCTTGATTGCTTTGGTTGTTGTGAGCTTGCGAGTACATTCAAAGTACTCACCTGGCGTGTCATGCCAGTTTGCAGGTCATGCCGGGTTTGCTTGCGTGTCGAGGATGCCGAGTTTGCGAGCTAGGATACGCGTTCCAGCCAGAGTCCCTCCGGAGTGGAGTTCACCACTGCCTTCGTCGTTCTGCTGCTAGATGTTTTTCCGCTTCCTCGAGTTGATCCGCTGCTAGCATAGAGCTACCCTGGGCAGGCGTAGTGTCGCCGTGCCGATGTGATCCATGTACCCCTGTAGCCATATTCATTGTAATAAAGAGTTGATTTGTTCTATGCCAGCAGTGCCGTATTCCAGAAGACTTGTCTCTGGGCTGGAATACGGGGTGTTCTGGTCTCCTCTGAGCCGTGGTGCCACAACGGTTGGTATCAGAGTAGGTCTGGCTATAGGACGCCCAAGACCGCGCGAACGTTAGTAACCGGTAGTATAGAGTCTAGTCTGTTTGCTGCATTGTTTGTTGCATTTGTTTGTTGCATAGCATGCATGTAGATTATTTATCTTGTCACTAACGATTGATCTGGTGAGTGTAGGTGGCATCGGTTTCGATTCACTACCTGCACCCTCCAGTTGCATACTTGTTCCTTGGTGTGGTATCATCTCCGTCCCAGCGGAGTGGTGCCGAGGTGCCTGGTGTTGTCGATCACTTGCAGGATTGATGCCCGGGTACCACACCAATTTATTCTCTTCAGCCACCCCTATCGTTTCGGTGATAGACATGTTTCTATCCCGGATCGTGCCATCCCACTTGCCGCTTTGGCAACCCTTACTGATCTTAGTTATCAGAAGAGGGCAATGCCCGCAAACCCTTCTTTCCACAACTATCTTACCCTGTCACCTATTCTTTGGATGAGTACGGTTTCCTTCCGTACGCTTGATGATGATGTGGTCGTGACCTCCGTGTTCCGATCCACGATCACCAAGTCCGTCATCACCACCGTGTCCGTCCAGCTGCAACCTGTGTAAGCCCGTGTTTGGTGTAGCTTTGTTTACACCAACCCCTTCCACACGTGGATTCACTCTCATGCACATCGCCACAACATGTTAGACCGTAATACCGGAGTTCTTGCGAGAATTGTGTTCTTAAGTAGGCATGCATATTATTGATGTGAATATCTGTAAATTATGTTATTGCTTGTGTATGATCTTGATGCTTTGTGTGCTTTTGTTTTAGTCGTTTCTTTTGCTTCTTTCTTTGGGCCCTTGGTGTTACCTTATTTCCCCTTATGGAAGTTGCTCACCGACACCGGACTCAAAGGATCAGTGAAGAGACAAATATTTGGAAGCTCAGCTCAACAATATGGAATTTTCAGCCAACTGTATTGTATTGGGAATATCCGATCTGATCATAAATGGCATTCTGGATTGATTATCAGCATCAAGTATACATCAGTGTGCAATCTTCACAGCAGCAATGATCAAATGAGCAAGAAGACAAATTGTGTGCATGATCAACAGTACATATCAAGTCACAGGTATGATTCATATACAAGGTTTGAGCCTACTATGAGTACGATTGGAAATCTTTTATATCTTGGAAGCAAGCCAGAAGGTGCTATGAATTCAGTGCTCAGCAAGAAGGATAGTCGAACAACTCTCTTCGTACAACCAGTAACCGGCAGCAGGAACATTAAGGGATATATATATCTGCACTCAGTCCGCATATGGCCAAAAAGAAAGCTTCTGATGTAAGCAGCTCAAGCTTTCTCCGCAAGCTACCAGAGAAGCTTAAGACACAAGGTTTCTCTGTCTTCCTCGATACAACACATGGATATCTTCCAGTGCAAGATATTTAGGCTTCTTCAGTAAGCTACCGCAACAGCTTCCGGCAGAAGGTACCGAGTCTTCCCCAGCAAGGGGGGAAGCTTCTGAGGCATGGTACCCAATCTTCTTCGGGAAGCCATCCCGGCAAAAGCTTCAGGCACAAGCTATTCAGTCTTCCTCAGCAAGATACTCTCGATGGCTTCCAACACATGCTATGCAATCGTCGTCAGTAAGGCATCACATCCTTATCAGTACAAGATATTCCACGGTCAGTTGGCAGCATATGGCAGTGTATCCCAAGATCCAGATTTGCAACAGTTTGGTCAGAATACAAGAACCAGTCAGGACACAAGTCTGCATCAGAAATCAAGTGCCCAGCTTCATATGTTCAATAGATATGGTGGACATGCTGCCAAGGGCATACGAGTCACTCATACGATGATGTCAGCCCGGTAAAAATCCGACTGTCAGATGAGTTATGTAAGAAGAAGGAAGCCAGCCATACACCTCAGTGTGATGCAATGACCGACAAACTCTGAAGCAAGACAATATTGAGACAACAATCTTGACAGTGGCCAGCAAGGCCAGTTTCCTCACACCCGACAAAGGAATATCATTAACCTTTGCTGCTGTCTGCTTGGTTGATGACAACAATAAGCCATGTACAAGTACCAGTGGACCTGGTTTCAGATGATCATTGCCCCACGGATGAAACTTGAAGGGCGATGAACTTGCCATTTAAACAAAGATACCCTGTCATGGGATAAGAATAAGGTATGATTGCTGGAATATTGCACCTGACAGCACCTATGGCCACACAAGGAATCAAGAGCATATTAGGCCAAGTTCTTTCAGCAAAGGATCCAGCCAAAGAAAACCATAATGAAGGAGCAAGATCGCCCATACAGGTATGATAATGGTTGCATGGCCAACATGGTATAGATACCCAGGACAGCCGGGTTCAGTACCAATCACCATGGGTACACACCCACGAGGTCTACTCTGTTTGTAGGGGCCTCATATCAAGGTACCCCGCTCAGCCAGCTATGTATGATCCGAACTGTCAGAAGAGGGCATCCAAGTCCGTCAGGTCAGACAAAAGATCAATTCAGCAGTTGGATTCCAGCAACCGTGTTAAAGCATTACACGGCCTATTGCCCACCTAGGGATACCGGCAGACTGAGTAATCAGAATGATGAACAACAGTCTCGAAGCCTGTGACCTCACATCTGGGGATCAGTTAAAGGATAACCTGTTGTGAACAAGATTCTTCTGCCAGAACCACCGTCAGTCAAGTCTGCAGATAATACCGCTATAAGGCCGTACACCTTTTTACTGGTCACGACAAGTTACAGTCAAGTCTTTGGTACAGATGTGATACCCAAGACAGTGGAGATACCCAAGATGTTTTAGCAATTCTTACGAGAAGTCCGATTCCGCCAGGAGAACGGTATGATTCACAACACTGTTTTGAACCTGGAGGACACATATCCATTTGAAGCAACACAATGCAATGAGTAAAAGATTTCGTGTCCACTGATACGTCTCCAACGTATCTATTATTTTTGCTTGTTCCATGCTATGATATTATTATTCTTGGATGTTTTTATTATCATTTCATACATTTTAATATCATTTTTGGGGACTAACCTATTAACTTAGTGCCACGTGCCAGTTCCTGTTTTCTGTCCTATTTTTATTTTACAGAAAATCAATATCAGATAAGATCAAATCGTCCCGAAACTTTTTGGAGATTTTTTTATGGAGATAAGGATCAGCAGGAACATGGAAGCCAAGGAAGAAACGACTGGAGGGCCCCACATGGCACCTGGGCGCGCCCCAGGGGGGGCGCCCCAGTGCCATGTGGGCCGCCCCGGCTCCTTTTCCCCTACTTCCACCTCTATGAATTCAGAAGAATTCCAAAAACCCTAGGGGAGCCCACGAAATACTTTTTCCGCCGCCGCAAGCCTCTGTTCTTGCGAGATCCCATCTAGGGGCCTTCTCCGGTACTCCGCCGGAGGGGGAACTCATCACGGAGGGGCTCTACATCAACCTTGCCGCCTCTCCGATGATGCGTGAGTAGTTCACCATAGACCTATGGGTCCGTAGGTAGTATCTAGATGGCTCTCTCTCTCTTTGTGTTTCTCAATACAATGGTCTCCATGATCTTCATGGAGATCCATCCGATGTAATGACTTTGTGCGGTGTGTTTGTTGGGATCCGATGAATTGTGAGTTTATGATCAGATCTATCCTTGTTTATTTGAGTTCTTCTCTGATCTCTTTTATGCATGATTTAGTATAGCCTTGTATTTCTTCTCAGAAGTTTTGGTTTGGTTTGGACAACTAGATTGGATCTTCTTGCAATGGGAAGGGGTGCTCGGTAATGGGTTCGATCTTGCGGTGCTCAGTCCTAGTGACAGAAGGGGAGTTGACACGCAAGTATTGTTGCCATTAAGGATAACAAGTTGGGATGAATTCTTATTTGTGTTTATCTTGACTACATCATGTCATCGTTCTTAATGCATTACTTCGTTCTCTTGAACTTAATACACTAGATGCATGCTGGATAGCGGTCGATGTGTGAAGTAATAGTAGTAGATGCAGGCAGGAGTCGGTCTACTTGATTTGGATGTGATGCCTATATCATGATCATTGCCTTGGATAGCATCATAATTATTTGCTTTTCTATCAATTGCCCAACAGTAATTTGTTTACCCACCATATGCTATTTTCTTGAGAGATGCCTCTAGTGAACTCTACGGCCCCCAGGTCTACTTTTATCACAAGATCTATCTTGTTTACTTATACAAAAATACCAAAAATACTTGCTGCACTTTTTTATCTTTTATTTATTTATCAATCTATCAATCTATCATATACCATTTAATCTCGTTACTTGACCGCCGAGAGATTGACAACCTCTCGTTTGTGTTGGGTGCGAGGGTTTGCGTTTTGTGTGTAAGTGCTGTTTACGTGGTGTTGCTTGGTTCTCCTACTGGATTGATAACCTTGGTTTCTTAACTAAGGGAAATACTTACTCTACTATGTTGCATCATCCTCTCCTCTTCGAGGATAAAAATCCAACGCAGTCTACAAGTAGCAGGAAGAATTTCTGGCGCCCTTACCGGGGAGACATCATCAACATTACCAACCGGGGATCCATCCGATGTAATTGGTAACCGAATGTTGTTCAGAGTCCCGGATGAGATCACGGATGTGACGAGGAGTCTCGGAATGGTCGAGAGGTAAAGATTTATATATGGGAAGTCATATTTTGAGTTCCGGAAAAAGGTGCAGTTTTTTCAGTATTGTACCGGGAAGCTTCCAGAAGGTTCCGGAGGATTCCGGAGGGGTCCGTAAGTCCACAAGTGGGTCCACCACGTCCCAAGGGATAGCATGGGCTAAGGAGAGGCGCCCTGGCCTTATTGGGCCAAGCGCACCAAGTCCTCAAAAGCCCACGCAGCTAGGGAAGGAAAAAGGGAGAGTCCTAGTAGGAATAGGATTGGACTTTGGAGTCCAAGTCCACGTGTGAACTATTCACGGTTACTGTTCATGTGGCACTATTACTTCTACTCCAAGCCCCTACACATATATAAATAGAGGAGAGGGGGCGCCCCAAAGGAGACACAACATTGTCTTAGCCGTGTGCGGCGCCCCCCTCCACAGTTCCGTCCCTCGGTCATATTTTCGCAGTGCTTAGGCGAAGCCCTGCGGAGATAGCATCACCATCACCATCACCACGCCGTCGCGCTGCCGGAACTCATCCACTACCTCGCCGTCTTGCTGGATCAAGAAGTCGAGGACGTCACCGAGCTGAACGTGTGCTGAACGCGGAGGTGCCGTACGTTCGGTACTCGGTCGGTTGGATCGTGAAGTTGTTTGACGACATCAACCGCGTTGTGCTAACGCTTCCGCTTACGGTCTACGAGGGTACGTAGACACACTCCCCCTCTCGTAGCTATACATCTCCATGGATAGATCTTGCGTGTGCGTAGAATTTTTTTTGTTTTCCATGCAACGTTCCCCAACAGTGGCATCATGAGCCAGGTCTATGCGTAGATGATATGCACGAGTAGAACACAAAGAGTTGTGGGCGGTGATCGTCATACTGCTTACCACCAACGTCTTATTTTGATTCGGCGGTATTGTAAGATGAAGCGGCCCGGACCAACCTTACATGTCCACGTACATGAGACCGGTTCCACCGACAGACATGCAACTTGTTTTGCATAAAGGTGGCTGGCGGGTGTCTGTTTCTCCTACTTTAGTTGAATCAAATTTGACTGTGGCCAGTCCTTATTGAAGGTTAAAACAGCAAACTTGATAAATCACTGTTGTGGTTTTGTGCCGTAGGTAAGAACGGTTCTTGCTAGAAGCCCGTAGCAGCCACGTAAAACTTGCAACAACAAAGTAGAGGACGTCTAACTTGTTTTTGCAGGGTATGCTGTGATGTGATATGGTCAAGACATGATGTGATATACGTTGTTGTATGAGATGATCATGTTTTGTAATTTATCGGCAACCGGCAGGAGCCTTATGGTTGTCTCTTTATTGTATGAAATGCAAGCACCATGTAATTGCTTTACTTTATCTCTATGCGTTAGCAATAGTTGTAGAAGCAATAGTTGGCGAGACGACCACGACGCAACGATGGAGATCAAGGTGTCGAGCCGGTGACGATGGAGATCATGACGATGCTTTAGAGATGGAGATCAAAAGCACAAGATGATGGCCATATCATGTCACATATTTTGATTGCATGTGATGTTTATCCTATATGCATCTTATTTTGCTTAGAACGACGGTAGCATTATAAGATGATCCCTTCACTAAATTTCAAGATAAAAGTGTTCTCCCCGAGTATGCACCGTTGCTAAAGTTCGTCGTTTCGAATCACCTCGTGATGATCGGGTGTGATAGATTCTACGTTCACATGGTGTAAGCCAGTTTTACACAAGCAGAATACTTGGGTTAAACTTGACGAGCCTAGCATGTACAGACATGGTCTCGGAACACTGGAGACCGAAAGGTCGAACATGAGTCATATAGTAGATATGATCAACATGGAGATGTTCACCATTGATGACTATCCCATCTCACGTGATGATCGGACATGGGCTAGTTGATTTGGATCATGTATCACTTAGTTAACTTGAGGGATGTTAATTTAAGTGGGAGTTCTTTAGTAATTTGATTAATTGAACTTAATTTATCATGAACTTAGTCTTGATGGTTTCTTTGCATATCTATGATGTAGATAAATGGCCCGTGCTACTGTTCCGTTGAATTTTAATGCGTTCCTAGAGAAAGCTAAGTTGAAAGATGATGGTAGCAACTACACGGACTGGGTCCGTAACTTGAGGATTATCCTCATTGCTGCACAGAAGAATTATGTCCTTGATGCACCGCTAGGTGATGGACCTGCTACAGGAGCTGCTGCAGACGTTGTGAACGCCTGGCAGGCTCGATCTGATGACTACTCGATAGTTCAGTGTGCCATGCTCTACAGCTTAGAATCGGGACTACAAAAGCGTTTTGAACGCCACGGAGCATATGAGATGTTCCAAAAGCTGAAATTGATATTTCAAGCTAATGCCCGGGTTGAGAGATATGAAGTCTCCAACAAGTTCTTTAGCTGTAAGATGGAGGAGAACAGTTCTGTCAGTGAACACATACTCAGAATGTCTGGGTACCACAACCACTTGACTCAGCTGGGAATTGATCTTCCGGTTGAGAGTGTTATTGACAGAGTTCATCAGTCACTGCCACCAAGCTATAAAGGCTTCGTGATGAACTATAATATGCAAGGGATGGAGAAGACAATTCCTGAGCTCTTCGCGATGCTGAAATCAGCGGAGGTAGAAATCAAGAAGGAGCATCAAGTGTTGATAGTTAACAAGACCACTAGTTTCAAGAAAAAGGGCATGGGAAAGAAGGGGAACTTCAAGAAGAACGGCAAGCAAGTTGCCGCTCCCACGAAGAAACCCAAAGCTGGACCCAGGCCTGAAACAGAGTGCTTCTACTGCAAAGGGACTGGTCACTGGAAGCGGACATGCCCCAAGTATTTGGCGGATAAGAAGGATGGCAAAGTGAGCAAAGGTATATTTGATATACATGTTATTGATGTGTTCCTCACTAATGCTCGCAGTAGCGCCTGGGTATTTGATACTGGTTCGGTTGCTCATATTTGTAACTCGAAACAGGAGCTACGAAATAAGCGAAGATTGGCTAAGGACGAGGTGACGATGTGCGTCGGGAATGGTTTCAAGGTTGATGCGATCGCCGTCGGCACGCTACCTCTACATCTACCTTCGGGATTAGTTTTAGACCTCAATAATTGTTATTTGGTGCCAGCGTTGAGCATGAACATTATATCTGGATCTTGTTTATTGCAAGACGGTTATTCATTTAAGTCAGAGAATAATGGTTGTTCTATTTATATGATTAACATCTTTTATGGTCACGCACCTTTTGTGAATGGTCTATTCTTGTTGAATCTCGATCGTAGTGATACACATATTCATGATATTGATGCCAAAAGATGCAAAGTTGATAATTGTCGGGGGGATGACCCCCGGGTAGGCCCAAGACGGCGAAACGACACTTCAAACTTTGCCAGGGGAGCGTCCCCTGGCATCCTGGAAACCAGTCCGGCTCGCCGCCTCGCGACCCGGCGACCTGCCTGGCTGGCTGGAATCTGGCACTGTTCACCCTGGCCGGGTTCCCAATCCGGGTCCCCAATCCAGGTTCCCTGGCCGGGTTCCCCATCCGGGTTCCCAATCCGGATTGAGCCATCCGGGTTGAGCCGCCCGAGTTGAGGCGTCCGGGTGGAGACGTCCGGGTGGAGCCCGTCCGGCTGGAATCCGGCGAAGTCAACCACAACGTCCCGTCGGACTGCGCAGACGAGACGGCCACGTTCTACTGTAGAGCACTGTAGATTTAGCGGCTGGCACTATAGATTTAGCGGCTGGCACTGTTCACCTGTCTGGTGTCCCCCCAATAGTGTAGTGGGCATGTGGGCCACCCTTGTCCCCTGGGCTCCCCTTTATAAGGAGCACCAGGGGAGGCCTCACGCTAGGAACGGGCTCTCAGGCCAGCCACGCTCTCACTCTCCCTCTCGTTCTCACTCTCACAGGAGGAGGAGAGCTCAGTGCCTCCTCTTCCTCCTCCAAACAGCTCCAGGAGCAACCATGTACTACCATATACTCCACATATACATCAGACATGCAGGAGTAGGGGTGTTACCTCCCGCGGAGGGCCCCGAACCTGGGTAAACCACCGTGTACAGTTGCCCAAACCCGTCCCGGATCTCCACTGCAGCCTTGTCCTCACCACCTCAAGCCATTCCATGGCATCTGCTGTGACGCGGCACCCCCCGCGAGAATACCACTACAGTTGGCGCCCACCGTGGGGCTAGCTGCTGCTGGAATCGCGGTCCGGGCGGGACCCTTTCGTCACCACTACCGCGACGTCGCCACCGTCCAGAGGCGGCGTGCTCGCATGCCTCCGCGCGCTGCTCCGACTGCGGTCGCGTGTCCGCTCTCCTCCGCGCCGCCTCGCTCCGGCTCCCGCACGCCTGCGCGTCCGCTCCTCCCTCCCGCGGATCTTTTCCTCTGGATTGAGCGAGCTTGCGCTCGTTCCTGGACTCCTCGTCGTCTCCGCACGTGCTCTGCTCCAGCCTCTCCCTCGTTCTTCTTTTTCACACTAGTAAAAGCAAAAAAGTCCCAGGAAGACACCCAGTGGGCAGCCGTCGCCCCTCGCCGCCCGCGCCTCTGCCCTGCCTCGCCTCCGGCTGCCCGCGCCGTCGCGCCGGCTGCTTGGACGCGTGCCCGCCTCGCCTCCCGCGCTCGGCTGCGCCTGCTTCGCCCCGCGGCCGGCTTGCCGCTCGCCGGCTCCGCCCGCCCCGCGGCCGGCTTGCCGCTCGCCGGCTCGCCTCCCGCTGCCTCTGCTGCTTCCCTCCGCCACTGCAGCCGACTCCGCGCCCACACCGCCTGCGCGACCCCTGCGGGTCGCCTGCTCCGCCCTCCGCGTCCCCGCGTCGCTGCGCCCGCAGCCGCCCCGGCTCGCCGCAGCGCCTGGCCGACTCCGTGTCGCCGCTCCCGTGCCTGCCGGCCTGGCCGCCTCCGTGCCTAGCTGCCTCCGCGTCACCGCTCCCGCGCCTGGCGGCTCCTCCACGCCCGGCCGCCTCCCGCGCGCCTTTGGACCCGGCCGCCTCCCGGACTCCTCCGCGCCGGCTCCGCCCGCTCGCCGCCTCACCCAGCCGGCCTCCCGCACGCCGGCTGGCCGGCTCGCCGCCCCGCGCGCCGGCTCCACCCGCTCGCCGCCTTCTGCCACGCGAAGACCCGGCCCGCCTCACTCCCCTCCACCGCTGCACCACGGCCCGCGTCGCCGGCGTCAGCCCTCGCCGCTCCCCGCCCTCCCGCGCGCCCGCGTCGGCTGCGTTCCGGCTCTGCCTCCCGACGCGCGCGCCGGTTGCTGCGGCAGGCTGCCCAGACGAGAAAGAGAAAAGGGGTGGGGGCCGGCTGCTCGCGAGGAAAAGTCAAGGGTCGGCTTAAAAAAAAAGAAAGAAAGAAGAAGATGTGGGTCGGCTGCCGGCTGCTCGTGGGACGGCTTGCCAGCCGGCTGGATAAAAAAAATGACCGGCTGGAAAGGGAGAGACAAAGAAGAAAAAAGACCGCCCGCTGTTCCCGGTCTGCCCGCGTCGCCGCCCGGCCGGCTAGCCTGCCCGCCCGTTTCGACACCGGGCCGGCTGGAGGGCCGGCTCGGCTGCCTGCCGCTCCACTGCCCAGCCGGCTGGGGCGCCCTTCGACCGCCCGGAGGCTCGGGCCGCCGTCCGGCTGGCCCCTCTGACCCGTCCGCGTCAAAAAGCAATGTGAGGTCCCATCCGCATAACGTTACACAACGCACAAAACGGATAACCCCGAGCGACCCTCGGAGGCCACTTCTGCTTTTTTCCAGTTGCACTGCTGCTTAGCCCGGCGCCAGCTACTCTCGGCCCGGAGGCTTGTCGTTTGGCCCCATTCGTTTTCCCCGCAGACGGCTTAGTAGCGTGTACGGTACCAAAGGCCCACTCTTCGTCTCAGCTACAGACCGCACCGCGGCTGTCCGGCTAGCGAGAGCAAAGCTGGAAGTCAGCCCACGCGAAAGACGTCCGGGGAGAAAACGGCCTGGGCGACCCGGTTGTTTACTTTATGAGTATCTGCTCGGTCGAATCTGCTCCCAGAGTCCAAGTACTGTACGCTCCACTCCGCGGCCCAGTCTTCGCCTCAGCCACAGACCGGCTCCCGGCTGTCCGGCTGGCAAGAGCAAAAGCCAAAGGGCGGAGGGGACATGAAAAAGACTGAAGGGGGCTCGGACGAACCCGAGTCGGCACCCCTCTACATTTAACTTGCGCTGCCAAAGCTAAATATTTGATATATCTGCACTGACTAACTTTGTCTTTTGCATAACAATTTCCGTGGGGACGCCCCCTCCTCGCCCGGAGGCTCGGAGGCTACACCCAGTGGGTGCGCCGGCGCGCCCTGCTGGGAAAACGCCACGCCGGTTGCAGGCCCGCCGCCGGCTGCCACCGGCATCCTCGACGCCACCGTCTGCTCCAACATCCACGGATACCCTCCGCCCGACTCTTCGAGTCGCCCGGAGGCTCGGAGACTACACCTAGTGGGTGCGCTAGCGCGCCCCCACTGGAAGCGAGCCGCGCCGGCTGCAGCCCGCAGCCGGCTGTCATCAACGACATCTGCCACGACAACTGCAAATACCCTCCGCCCGACTCTTCGAGTCGCCCAGAGGCTCGGAGGCTACACCCAGTGGGTGCGCTGGTGCGCCCCCACTGGAAGCAAGCCGCGCCGGCTGCAGCCCGCAGCCGGCTGTCATTGACGACATCTGCTACATCAACGCCCGCGAATACCCTCCGCCCGAATTTCCAAGTCGCCCGGAGGCTCGGAGGCTACTGTCGGGGGGGATGACCCCCGGGTAGGCCCAAGACGGCGAAACGACACTTCAAACTTTGCCAGGGGAGCGTCCCCTGGCATGCTGGCGACCTGTCCAGCTCGCCGCCTCGCGACCCGGTGACCTGCCTGGTTGGCTGGAATCTGGCACTGTTCACCCTGGCACTGTTCACCCTGGCCGGGTTCCCAATCCAGGTCCCCAATCCGGGTTCCCAATCCGGGTTCCCCATCCGGGTCCCCAATCCGGGTTCCCAATCCAGGTTCCCTGGCCGGGTTCCCCATCCAGGTTGAGCCATCCGGGTTGAGCCGTCCGGGTGGAGCCGTTCGGGTGGAGCCCGTCCGGCTGGAATCCGGCGAAGTCAACCACAACGTCCCGTTGGACTGCGCGGACGAGACGGCCACGTTCTACAGTAGAGCACTGTAGATTTAGCGGCTGGCACTGTTCACCTGTCTGGTGTCCCCCCAATAGTGTAGTGGGCATGTGGGCCACCCTTGTCCCCTGGGCTCCCCTTTATAAGGAGCACCAGGGGAGGCCTCACGCTAGGAACGGGCTCTCAGGCCAGCCACGCTCTCACTCTCCCTCTCGTTCTCACTCTCACAGGAGGAGGAGAGCTCAGTGCCTCCTTCTTCCTCCTCCAAACAGCTCCAGGAGCAACCATGTACTACCATATACTCCACATATACATCAGACATGCAGGAGTAGGGGTGTTACCTCCCGCGGAGGGCCCCGAACCTGGGTAAACCACCGTGTACAGTTGCCCAAACCCGTCCCGGATCTCCACTGCAGCCTTGCCCTCACCACCTCAAGCCATTCCATGGCATCTGCCATGACGCGGCACCCCCCGCGAGAATACCACGACAATAATGATAGTGCAACATACTTGTGGCACTGCCGTTTAGGTCATATTGGTGTAAAGCGCATGAAGAAACTCCATGCGGATGGACTTTTGGAATCTCTTGATTATGAATCATTTGATACTTGCGAACCATGCCTCATGGACAAGATGACTAAAACTCCGTTCTCCGGAACAATGGAGCGAGCTACTGATTTGTTGGAAATAATACATACCGATGTATGCGGTCCGATGAATGTTGAAGCACGCGGCGGGTATCGTTATTTTCTAACCTTCACAGATGATTTGAGTAGATATGGGTATATCTACTTGATGAAACACAAGTCTGAAACATTTGAAAAGTTCAAAGAATTTCAGAGTGAAGTAGAGAATCATCGTAACAAGAAAATAAAGTTTCTACGATCTGATTGCGGAGGCGAATATTTGAGTTACGAGTTTGGCCTTCATTTAAGAAAATGTGGAATTGTTTCACAACTCACGCCACCTGGAACACCACAACGTAATGGTGTGTCCGAACGTCGTAACCGTACTTTATTGGATATGGTGCGTTCTATGATGTCTCTTACCGATTTGCCACTATCATTTTGGGGTTATGCATTAGAGACAACTGCATTCACGTTAAATAGGGCACCGTCTAAATCCGTTGAGACGACACCGTATGAACTATGGTTTGGCAAGAAACGTAAGCTGTCGTTTCTTAAAGTTTGGGGATGCGATGCTTATGTGAAAAAACTTCAACCTGATAAGCTCGAACCCAAAGCGGAGAAGTGCGTCTTCATAGGATACCCTAAAGAAACAATTGGGTACACCTTCTACCACAGATCCGAAGGCAAGGTCTTTGTTGCCAAGAATGGGTCCTTTCTAGAGAAGGAGTTTCTCTCGAAAGAAGTGAGTGGGAGGAAAGTAGAACTTGATGAGGTAATTGTACCTTCTCTCAAATTGGAAAGTAGCTCATCAGAGAAAACCGTTCCCGTGATGCCTACACCAATAAGAGTGGAAGATAATGATAAAGATCATGAAACTTGAAATCAAGTTACTACTGAACTTTGTAGGTCAACCAGAGTACATTCCGTACCATAGTGGTACGGTAATCCTGTTCTGGAAGTTATGTTGTTAGACAACGGCGAACCTACGAACTATGAAGAAGCTATGATGAGCCCGGATTCCGACAAATGGCTTGAGGCCATGAAATCTGAGATAGGATCCATGTATGAGAACAAAGTGTGGACTTTGGTGGACTTGCCCGATAATCGGCAAGCCATTGAGAATAAATGGATTTTTAAGAGGAAGACGGATGCTGATGGTAATATCACTGTCTACAAAGCACGACATGTCGCGAAAGGTTTTTGACAAGTTCAAGGGGTTGACTATGATGAGACTTTCTCACCCGTAGCGATGCTTAAGTCTGTCCGAATCATGTTAGCAATTGCCGCATTTTATGATTATGAAATCTGGCAAATGGATGTCAAAACTGCATTCCTTAATGGTTTTCTCAAAGAAGAGTTGTATATGATGCAACCAGAAGGTTTTGTCGATCCTAAGGGTGCTAACAAATTGTGCAAGCTCCAGCGATCCATCTATGGACTGGTGCAAGCATCTCGGAGTTGGAATATACGCTTTGATGAGGTGATCAAAGCATATGGTTTTGTACAGACTTACGGTGAAGCCTGTATTTACAAGAAAGTGAGTGGGAGCTCTGTAGCATTTCTAATATTATATGTGGATGACATATTGTTGATTGGAAATGATATAGAATTTCTGGATGGCATAAAGGGATACTTGAATAAGAATTTTTCAATGAAAGACCTCGGTGAAGCTGCTTATATATTGGGCATCAAGATCTATAGGGATAGATCAAGACGCTTGATAGGACATTCACAAAGCACATACCTTGACAAAGTTTTGAAGAAGTTCAAAATGGATCAGTCAAAGAAAGGGTTCTTGCCTGTCTTGCAAGGTGTGAAGTTGAGTCAGACTCAATGCCCGACCACGCCAGAAGATATAGAGAAAATGAAAGTCATTCCCTATGCCTCAGCCATAGGTTCTATTATGTATGCCATGCTGTGTACCAGACCTGATGTGTGCCTTGCCATAAGTTTGGCAGGGAGGTACCAGAGTAATCCAGGAGTGGATCACTGGACAGCGGTCAAGAATATCCTGAAGTGCCTGAAAAGGACCAAGGACATGTTTCTCGTTTATGGAGGTGACGAAGAGCTTGTCGTAAAGGGTTACGTCGATACAAGCTTCGACACTGATCCGGATGACTCTAAGTCACAAACCGGATACGTATTTATATTAAATGGTGGAGCTGTCAGTTGGTGCAGTTCCAAGCAGAGCGTCGTGTCGGGATCTACATGTGAAGCGGAATACATAGCTGCTTCGGAAGCAGCACAGGAAGTAGTCTGGATGAAGGAGTTCATATCCGATCTAGGTGTAATACCTAGTGAATCGGGTCCAATGACAATCTTTTGTGACAACACTGGAGCAATTTCCATAGCCAAGGAGCCCAGGTTTCACAAGAAGACCAAACACATCAAGAGACGCTTCAACTCCATTCGTGAATATGTCAAGGATGGAGACATAGAAATTTGCAAAGTACACACGGATCTGAATGTGGCAGACCCATTGACTAAGCCTCTTCCACGAGCAAAACATGATCAGCACCAAGACTCCATGGGTGTTAGATTCATTACTATGTAATCTAGATTATTGACTCTAGTGCAAGTGGGAGACTGATGGAAATATGCCCTAGAGGCAATAATAAAGTTCTTATTATTTTATATTTCCTTGTTCATGATAAAGGTTTATTATTCATGCTAGAATTGTATTGACCGGAAACTTAAATACATGTGTGAATACATAAACAAATACCGTGTCCCTAGTGAGCCTCTACTAGACTAGCTCGTTGATCAAAGATGGTTAAGGTTTCCTAACCATAGACATGAGTTGTCATTTGATAACGGGATCACATCATTAGGAGAATGATGTGATGGACAAGACCCATCTAGCTTAGCATATGATCGTTCTGTTTATTGCTACTGCTTTCTTGAATGTCAAATACATGTTCCTCAGACCATGAGATCATGCAACTCCTGGATACCGAAGGAATACCTTGTGTGCTATCAAACGTCACAACGTAACTGGGTGATCATAAAGATGCTCTATAGGTATCTTCAAAGGTGTCCGTTGAGTTGGCATGGATCGAGACTGGGATTTGTCACTCCGTGTTTGGGAGAGGTATCTCTGGGCCCTCTCAGTAATGCACATCATAAGAAGCTTGCAAGAAAAGTGACTAAGGAGTTAGTTACGGGATGATGTATTACGGAACGAGTAAAGAGACTTCCCGGTAACGAGATTGAACTAGGTATGGAGATACCAACGATCGAATCTCGGGCATGTAACATACCGACGGACAAAGGGAATTACGTATGTTGTCATTGCGGTTCGACCGATAAGATCTTCGTGGAATATGTAGGAACCAATATGAGCATCCAGGTTCCGCTATTGGTTATTAACCGGAGAGGCGTCTCGGTCTAGTCTACATCATTCCCGAACCCGTAGGGTCCGCACGCTTAACGTTCGTTGACGATACAGTGTTATATGAGTTATGTGAATTGGTAACCGAATGTTGTTCGGAGTCCCGGATGAGATCTCGGACGTCATGAGGAGTCTCGGAATGGTCGAGAGGTAAAGATTTATATATGGGAAGTCATATTTTGAGTTCCGGAAAAAGGTGCAGCTTTTTCGGTATTGTACCGGGAAGCTTCCAGAAGGTTCCGGAGGATTCCGGAGGGGTCCGGAAGTCCACAAGTGGGTCCACCACGTCCCAAGGGCTAGCATTGGCTAAGGAGAGGCACCCTGGCCTTATTGGGCCAGGCGCACCAAGTCCTCAAAAGCCCAGGCAGCTAGGGAAGGAAAAAGGGAGAGTCCTAGTAGGAATAGGATTGGACTTTGGAGTCCAAGTCCTTGTTTGTACTATTCACGGTTACTGTTCACGTGGCACTATTCCTTCTACTCCAAGCCCCTACACATATATAAATAGAGGAGAGGGGGTGCCCCAAAGGAGGCACTACATTGTCTTAGCCGTGTGCGGCGCGCCCCTCCACAGTTCCGTCCCTCGGTCATATTTTCGCAGTGCTTAGGCGAAGCCCTGCGGAGATAGCATCACCATCACCGTCACCACGCCGTCGTGCTGCCGGAACTCATCCACTACCTCGCCGTCTTGCTGGATCAAGAAGTCGAGGACGTCACCGAGCTGAACGTGTGCTGAACGCGGAGGTGCCGTACGTTCGGTACTCGGTCGGTTGGATCGTGAAGTTGTTTGACGACATCAACCGCGTTGTTCTAACGCTTCCGCTTACGGTCTACGAGGGTACGTAGACACACTCCCCCTCTCGTAGCTATGCATCTCCATGGATAGATCTTGCGTGTGCGTAGAATTTTTTTTGTTTTCCATGCAACGTTCCCCAACAGCCAGAATCCTTGGAACCAATTGGTAAGGATGAGGATCTTAAAATGATTGGTGTGTCTTCTATTGATTCTTTGTTTAGTAAAGTTAATCTTGTTGAAAAGGAGACTGAAGAAGAGTCAAATTTAGATAGAGGGCGTCTCCATGATTCGGAGGGTGAAAATCTTGATGCTAAAATTGTTGAAAGTGGGTTTGAAGAGGTCAAAACTTTAGCTAGTAATGCACCCACTATTTTGGATTGCCATGACTTTAATTATGATAATTGTTCTTTGGTTGAGTGTATTTGTTTATTGCAATCTTTGTTGAACTCACCAAATGCTTATGAACAAAATAAGGCTTTTACTAAACATATTGTGGAAGCCTTAATGAAAGCTTTGGAAGAAAAACTTGAGTTAGAAATTTCTATTCCTAGAAAGTTGTATGATGAGTGGGAACATACTATAAAGGTTAAGATTAAATTTTTTGAGTGCAATGCTTTGTGTGATTTGGGTGCAAGTGTTTCCACAATTCCAAAGTCTCTTTGTGATGTTCTCGGTTTTACCAATTTGGATGAGTGTTCTCTTAATTTGCATTTGGCGGATTACACTATCAAAAAGCCATTGGGGAGGATCAATGATGTTCTTATTGTTGCAAATAGGAACTATGTACCCGTGGACTTTATTGTTCTTGATATTGATTGCAATCCGTCTTGCCCTTTGATTCTTGGTAGACCGTTTTTACGCACTATTGGTGCAGTGATTGATATGAAAGAGGGAAATATAAAGTTTCAGCTTCCTTTAAAGAAAGGCATGGAACACTTCCCAAGGACCAACATTAAACCGCCCTATGAATCCATTATGAGGGCCACCTATGGAGTGAAATCTAAGGATGACAATACTTGATGTATTGCTTTATGCCTAGCTAGGGGCATAAAACGATAGCGCTTGTTGGAAGGCAACCCAACGAATAAAATAAATTTTTACTTTTCACTTTTTGGTTCTGTTCTTTTGATTATCCTTTATTTACCTCTGTGTTGAGTTGATTTTTATATTTTAATTAGTGTTTGTGCCAAGTAAGACCTTTGGGATGATGTGGATGCTTGTGAACGCAATTCTGTGAAAAACAGAAACTTTGACGCCCAGTCCAGAATTTTTATAAATTCGTCAGAGCATCGAATGAGTCTGAATTGTTTACATGTGATTGATATACAAATTTTCCACGTTGTCCTAATTTTTCAGAATTTTTTGAGTTACAGAAGTATGGCTTTTCGACAGATTGCTACAGACTGTTCTGTTTTTGACAGATTCTGTTTTTGATGCATTGTTTGCTTGTTTTGATGAAACTATGGATTGTATCGGGGGGTGCAAGCCATGGGAAAGTGAGAACACAGTACCTATAATGCAAAATAAAATTTGAATGGGTTTTGAACAGTACTTATAGTGGTAATTTGTTTGGTTATACTAACGGATCTCACGAAGGTTTTGTTGAGTTTTGTGTGATTGAAGTTTTCAAGTTTTGGGTGTGACAACGATGGATGAAGGAATGAAGAGATGCAAAAGCCTAAGCTTGGGGATGCCCAAGTCACCCCAAGGTAATATCCAAGGATACTCAAGCGTCTAAGCTTGGGGATGCCCCAGAAGGCATCCCCTCTTTCTTCTAACGACTATCGGTAACACACTTGAAGCTATATTTTTATTCGTCACATGATATGTGTGTTTTGCTTGGAGCGTCTTGTATGATATGAGTCTTTGCTTTTTAGTTTATCACAATCATCACCTCTGAACACATTTGCTTGAGATATCTTCACGTCATCATAATTTGTTAGAATTGCTCTTTATGCTTCACTTAAATTTGTTGAGCTAGGTGGTTGCTCTAGTGCATCACTTATATCTTTTTGAGCACGGTGGTGCGTATGTTTTGAAGAAACTGGTTCTCATTCTTCACTTATATCTTTTTGAGAATGCTAGATATTTTGTAGAAATGTTGCTCTCATGCTTCACTTATATCTTTTTGAGAGTTTGAAAATAGTTATGGTATATTGCACAAGCTATGAGCTTGGTCCCCATGTGATGAATATTCAAGTAGAATAATGAAAACTAGCATAAAAAAATTTATGGGACATGAAAAACTTGATTCTTTGCAATAGTTTTGAGATATGTAGATGATGATATGTGAGTTATGTTCATGAGTAATTATGCTCTAGTATGAATAGTGATGTTAAGGTTTATGATTCCCTATGCAAGCACATAAAGTCAATAGTTATGCAATGAAGTTACATCCTACTTGTGGTGCATTATTCGGTGTTGGTTATGTTTTATGTATGCATGTGCATCATTATGGTTTCTTAGTTGGTCGCTTCTCAACCTTTATGCTAGCCTCCATTTGTACTAAGTGGGAATACTACTTGTGCATACTTCACCTTAAACTTGTTTTGCCAATTGCGTCCACCATATCTACCTATATACGGTATTTCAATGCCGTCCTAAGTAAATTTGCATGTGCCATCTCTAAAAAATTTCAAAAATAATTTCTCTTTTGTGTGCCCGTATCGCTCATGAAGCGGTGAGGGGTGGCCAATGATTTTCATGTTGCATATGTCATTCTCACGATGAGTGTTTATTCACTTGTCATTGCACGGGAGTGTGGCGGTAAAAGGGATGCCCAGTCCCAAAATAAATTGAATTTCCTTGGAATGTGTTTGTATGGAGGGCACCCATGAATACGGCTACCCATGGATTGTGATAAGGAAAGGTGGAAAACAAACTCCTTCAGATGTGAATGGAAATAAGGGACATAAGTCTCAAAACTATGGAACGATGATGGGGAGCAAAATTTTTATTTTATGTTTGGGAACGCCTATGATGTATCCAATGTGAAAAGTGTTGGGAACTGTAAGTCGTTCTCGTTGACGAGAAAAACATGCCTCCCAAAATAAATTTTTCATCTCTTTTTAAAACTTGAGCTCTGGCACCTCTGTAAATCAATGCTTCCCTCTGCGAAGGGCCTTTCTATTTATTTTTATGTTGAGTCTCATCCTTCTCATTAAAAGCACCAACTAGGGGGTCATGTGATCATGTGTGTGCATGGAGTATGATTGATATTCGAGTGTGTTTCATGAATGGATCATTGATTGAGCATAATGGGCTAGGGATAATTTTCTTTAGCATTGTTATTTTGAAAGGCATGGTTGCTTGTTAGCATCACTTGAGTATTTATGTCTTCATGTCAAACTATAGACTATTGCTTTGAATCATACAAGTCCTCATGTCTATACTATGAAAATAATTTGAAGTATGTTGGGTAGCATTCCACAATCAAAAATATGTTTTATCACTTTCCTACTCGAGGACGAGCAGGATTTAAGCTTGGGGATGCTTGATACGTCTCCAACGTATCTATTATTTTTGCTTGTTCCATGCTATGATATTATTATTCTTGGATGTTTTTATTATCATTTCATACATTTTTATATCATTTTTGGGGACTAACCTATTAACTTAGTGCCACGTGCCAGTTCTTGTTTTCTGCCCTGTTTTTGTTTTACAGAAAATCAATATCAGATAAGATCAAATCGTCCCGAAACTTTTTGGAGATTTTTTTCTCGAGATAAGGAACAGCAGGAACTTGGAAGCCAAGGAAGAAACGACTGGAGGGCCCCACATGGCACCTGGGCGCGCCCCAAGGGGGGGCGCCCCAGTGCCATGTGGGCCCCTCCCGGCTCCTTTTGCCCTACTTTCACCTCTATAAATTCAGAAGAATTCCAAAAATTCTAGGAGAGCCCACGAAATACTTTTTCCGCCGCCGCAAGCCTCTGTTCTCACGAGATCCCATCTGGAGGCCTTCTCCGGTACTCCGCCGGAGGGGGAACTCATCACGGAGGGGCTCTACATCAACCTTGCCGCCTCTCCGATGATGCGTGAGTAGTTCACCATAGACCTACGGGTCCGTAGGTAGTAGCTAGATGGCTCTCTCTCTCTTTGTGTTTCTCAATACAATGGTCTCCATGATCTTCATGGAGATCCATCCGATGTAATGACTTTGTGCGGTGTGTTTGTTGGGATCTGATGAATTGTGAGTTTATGATCAGATCTATCCTTGTTTATTTGAGTTCTTCTCTGATCTCTTTTATGCATGATTTAGTATAGCCTTGTATTTCTTCTCCGAAGTTTTGGTTTGGTTTGGCCAACTAGATTGGATCTTCTTGCAATGGGAAGGGGTGCTCGGTAATGGGTTCGATCTTGCGGTGCTCAGTCCTAGTGACAGAAGGGGAGTTGACACACAAGTATTGTTGCCATTAAGGATAACAAGTTGGGATGAATTCTTATTTGCGTTTATCTTGACTACATCATGTCATCATTCTTAATGCATTACTTCATTCTCTTGAACTTAATACACTAGATGCATGCTGGATAGCGGTCGATGTGTGAAGTAATAGTAGTAGATGCAGGCAGGAGTCGGTCTACTTGATTTGGATGTGATGCCTATATCATGATCATTGCCTTGGATAGCGTCATAATTATTTGCTTTTCTATCAATTGCCCAACAGTAATTTGTTTACCCACCGTATGCTATTTTCTTGAGAGATGCCTCTAGTGAACTCTATGGCCCCCGGGTCTACTTTTATCATAAGATCTATCTTGTTTACTTATACAAAAATACCAAAAATACTTGCTGCACTTTTTTATCTTTTATTTATTTATCAATCTATCATATACCATTTAATCTCGTTACTTGACCGCCGAGAGATTGACAACCTCTCGTTTGCGTTGGGTGCGAGGGTTTGCGTTTTGTGTGTAGGTGCTGTTTACATGGTGTTGCTTGGTTCTCCTACTGGATTGATAACCTTGGTTTCTTAACTGAGGGAAATACTTACTCTACTGTGCTGCATCATCCTCTCCTCTTCGGGGATAAACATCCAACGCAGTCTACAAGTAGCAGGAAGAATTTCTGGCGCTGTTGCTGGGGAGACATCATCAACATTACCAAGTACCTACACTCTCAACTCTTACCTTTGCATTTACTTTATTTGCCATTTGCCTGTCGTTTTCTCCCCCACTTCTAAAAAATTTTACAAAAATATTTGCCTTTTTTTGCCACTTTTATTTGCCTCTTTTCCTTCACTGTATTTTTGTTTGCCCTTTGCTTGCCCGTTTTTGTTCAATCATGATGTCTCGAGAAAATATTCAAGATACCTACTATCATAGGATCTTCAACGAGATCGAGAAAAGTACCAAAGATTACATGACTGCTCAGTTTGAGCACAACAAGTTCTTCACCGAAGAGCTTAAGGCTCATTCTATTATTCTTGATGCTATTTCAAAACAACTTGATGATGTTAGTGAGGAGGTATCTCACCTCCAAGCACAATCTTGATGGCTCCCAAATTTTTTTGGGCACTCTTTCCTATCCATATCGTTGCCACATGCCAAAATTCAACTTCATTTGGTTAGTAAATATCCCTTGGCTAATTTCCGAAGTTTCTGTTCAAATGGAAGCTTTGTGAAGCAAGTGCTTGCTAGGGTTTTCCAAATGAGTTGAAATGTTGCCATGACCTCAAGATGCTCAAATCAACACTCTCCACAAGATTTGAGCATCATCACTTCAACCATGTGAAGCAACTATTTTGGGTTGTGAAGGAACTATATTTTATATTGCTCCATAATTCATGAATAATACCCAGAATGTGCTTCTACCTATATGACATCTCTCCACCAAATTTTGGCTCATTTCATGTAGCCAATCTTTCTAAAAAATTCCCACAAGATTCTGGTCAGAGAGGTGCATTATGAAGGAAGTACCACTTTGGCTTGTCCAAATGGTATGAAAATTTTATGGCACTCTCATATGACCAAATCATCCAACCACACCCATTTTCAGCTCAAGGCAACACAGTATGTGAGTGCCACATCTAAATTCAGTTTCTGGACACTTTTGTTGGTTGTAAAGCAACTATACAAAATATTGGTCCATTTCTTCTCCAACTTCACAGGATTGTAGTCTTTCCTATCCTAAGCATCACTGACATCCTGTTTGCCTCTTATCTCTTCTCTTTTGACCATAGCAGGGTGGTCAAGTTTGCTACAACAAACTTCTCCTGACCATTCCAATCACACCTGAGCCTCTCTTCTCAGTCTATCTCTTCCTACAGTCTCCAGGATGCAGAGACAACACGCTAGACACCATTTCCCTACCTCATGCGTCCTCTCCGTGCCATGTCTCTTGGTGACTGCGTCGCTGGCACACCTGTGCACGCGCTCTGGCAGCGCTGGGCGCGCTCTGGGCGTTTGACCGCGTCGACTGCTCTGTTTCCGAAGACGGCCGCGCGTCCTCTGGTGCCGAACCGCCTCCCCTTGCTCTCCCGTCGCTCTCAATCCCCTGTCCCCCTCCTGTAGCTCGCTCTTCGGAGCTCGCCGCCGCATGCCCATGGGCGAACAGTGGCCACCCGGCGCTGTGCATGCCTCGGCCCTTTCCTCCTCGTCCCCTAGTGCCGTCCATTGCCCCGTGACCCGCCTTTGCCCTTTCCCGTCGCCTACCGTCGAGCTCCCGTGCGTGCCCACGCGTCCACGGCGACCAAGCTCGGGCACCTCGCCCCCGCCTATAAAAGGCCACCCCGAGCCCATTCGGCCTCGCCAACCTCCTCCCCACACTCCCCTGGTCCCGCCTAGCCTCTTCCCCGAGCCGGAGAAGCTCTCTTCGCCGCCCATCGCCGCCATGGCCGCCGCCCTCCACCGGCTAAATTGGCGCAATGCCGAGCCCCTCCCCTCTCTCTTTTTGTGCCACTGGAGCCCCTCAACTCCGGCGATCCACTCCCCCTCTTCCCCTGGCTCTCGCCGCTGTCCTCGGCCACCACGAGCTACCACGTCGGCAGCCCTCTCCGGCGAGCGTGTGGCGGATGGATGGATGCGGCTCACCGCCCTGGTTCCGCCGGTGGTCTCAGTGCGGCCGGAGATGACCGGAGCCGGCCGGGCCGGTGCCGGCGAGCGCGCCGTTCCCCTGTGCATCGGGCCAGCGGGAGGAAGGAGAAGGAGGAGACGAGAGAGAGAGGTGGGACCCACCGGTCAGCGGGACAAGGCCCGGCCCCGCGCCTGCCACGCTCGATAAGTGGATGCGGTTTTCAGAGAATACGTTTTCTATGTAGTGAAAGCGTATTTCTTCAGAAGGCGCGATCTGTTAAACCAGCCAGGGACATGTTTGTAGAATTTATTTTTACAGATTGGTCCCTGATCTTCGTCGGGTCATATCTTTTCACTCCCTACTCCAAATAAGGTGATTCCAAAGCCTACTTCTTCGTCTCTTCGAGCCTGTCATGTTGGTACCATTTTCCTGATATTTCCGCATAGTGGAAATGACCATTTTGCCCTTTCCCTAAAACAGCCCCCTCCGAGAGAGAACTATTTCCGGCGATCCATTCCGCGGACTCTCCGCACTTCTCCTCGTTGGATCCTTCACCCCCAGGTAAGCCACGACAGCCACTTGCATGATTGCCTTGCAATAGTCTTGGTTCCTACTTGAATATTTAAATATTGTGTGCATGTTTATATTTTTGTGAATACTTTTTATGCTCATGAATCTGTGCTTATTCTTATACCATATTCATGAGCATCTTGCTAGTTATTGAGTACCTATTGGTATCAGTAGGCTCATGATTAACTCTTGCATTTAGTTCATGCTAATGATGATATGCCTGTATGCATCTTTATCGTTTGTTAAACTGATGCTATTCATGATCACCTCTATGACATGCTCATTTGCATCTAGTAGCTTAAATACTTGCATGTTGTTGATGCTATGATCCATATGTCATGCTCCCCATCCATGCTCATGTTATATCATGTTCAAATGCATTGTTATTTCATCATGTTATGGTGACTTAGCTCATTTGCATTCAAGTTTAACCGGATATTAATCGAACTTGAACATCTGTTGGTTGAGTCATAGTGCCATCAAATCGAACTGACCAGTGCAACCACATTTGCTTTATGGGGAGCCCTGATTCGGTTTATTGTTATGCCTCTCGCAGGTGCCTCCAACGAGGGAAGGTTATGGGCGCGCGCTACCCTGATCAGGTAGGCGGACATAAGCCTTGTGTGCCCAAGTTGTTTGTGCACTTTTGTCCCCGTTTGGGACCGTTTGTTTTGTTTTGCCACGACGGTGGCCGTTGGATGTCACGAGGTGACATCGGGGCCACCCATGACTTAGCCCAAAGGGGAGTTGGTTGGAGTGGCCGGGAGAGTGTCATGCAATAGATCGGTCTTGTCGGAACGCCGTTGGTCCACCCGAATGGGAGTGCGAGGCCATGGGTTCTGTGGCGTGGGTACAGTGTGCTAACCTATGCAGAGTGTATATAATCTATCGATAGCCGCGCCCACGGATATAGGCCCAGTTCATAGTAGGTCACACTATGGGTCAACAGTAATAACAACCTGGCTAATAACAAACCCGGTTCAAGGATAAAGAAGTTGGTTGATCTTTATGTGATCACGAGAAGATCGCCGTGGTATTGTGGATACCAAAGTTGGTTAATCATGATCACGAGAGGATCACCATGGTATCGTGGATACCGAAAGTTGGTTGATGTTTTGGGGTGGGGTTATGTGGTGATCTCGGGTAAAGATCAAGCTCCTTGTGATCATGTTATCACCACGGTATTGTAATACCAAGTTTGGTTGGTCCCGAGGTTATCATGTGACACACTCGATGGTAGGTTCATACATGTGGTGATTACGAGTTAACCTCCGAACAGAGTAAGTTGCATCATGATAGTTTTAACCTGTTGCATGCTAGTGCCATCATGTTCTCATGTTCATGCCATGCTCATCGGATATTGTTCTTGTGCATTATGCTTAGTATTAATTAACCTGTAAATGCCATGCTGTTGTTTGTCTTGATTGCTTTGGTTGTTATGAGCTTGCGAGTACATTCAAAGTACTCACCTGGCGTGTCATGCCAGTTTGCAGGTCATGCCGGGTTTGCTTGCGTGTCGAGGATGCCGAGTTTGCGAGCTAGGATATGCGTTCCAGCCAGAGTCCCTGCGGAGTGGAGTTCACCACTGCCTTCGTCGTTCCGCTGCTAGATGTTTTTCCACTTCCTCAAGTTGATCCGCTGCTAGCATAGAGCTACCCTGGGCAGGCGTAGTGTCGCCGTGCCGATGTGATCCATGTACCCCTGTAGCCATATCCATTGTAATAAAGAGCTGATTTGTTCTATGCCAGCAGTGCCATATTCCAGAAGACTTGTCTCTGGGCTGGAATACGGGGTGTTCCGGTCTCCTCTGAGCCGGGGTGCCACAACGGTTGGTATCAGAGCAGGTCTGGCTGTAGGATGCCCTAGACTGCGCGAACGTTAGTAACTGGTAGTATAGAGTCTAGTCGGTTTCCTGCACTTGTTTGTTGCATAGCATGCATATAGATTATTTATCTTGTCACTAACGATTGATCTGGTGAGTGTAGGTGGCATCGGTTTCGATTCACTACCTGCACCATCCAGTTGCATACTTGTTCCTTGGTGTGGTATCATCTCCGTCGACCAGGTCGACAGCTTCGCCCCTGGTCATCGGATCAGGTTCGGAAGCCTGGATTACGTCACTGATATTAGGGGTGACCTGATCTTCGAAGGGTTCACGGTCTCGTCCGGAGCACCCAACGGCATCGAAGGATTGTCTGCGGATCCTCTTCCCGGCCCCGCCTATGGGCCGGGTCTTTCTACACCACCAGCCTCGAGCTCGGATACGACCTCACCATCCGAAGACGGGAAGGCAGACCCCGCCGGACCCGTCACCCCCATCCCGCGCCCAGCTTCGAGCACGGGCGCGATCTCGTCGTCCGCAAGCCAGGAGTCAACCTTGGCCGGACACATCACAACCGTTCCGGACTCTTTTCTGAATAGGAGCTCAACCCCAGTATTCGGACATCCGGAGTTAACGTCTGCCGGACTCGCCCAGGCCCTTGACCCTGAGAGTGGTCTCGCAGGCCCCCATATTACCGGTCCCGCCCAGCTCAAGTTGTTGAACGAAGCGCTGGACCGGATCCAGTCTCTAACCATCACCGAGGATCTACCTCTGGCTTGTGCTCGGCCCGATCTTGAGGCTGGGCTCAGGGAATCTTGCGTCCCACCCACCACCCACTTCATAGCCAATGTCGAGGATTTAACCGACATGCTAGACTACGCTCCCCCTCGCCATAAGAGCAAGGAGGCGGTGCAGCCGGGCTACAAGTACGACCTGCGTTAGGATCTAGCCAATAAAGCTGGTCAGACCAGGTCCATCTACGGTTCAAGAAGATGCGCCCCTGCAAGAGAGGATGGCTATCAAGCCTGGCCCGACCGGAACGACCGAGCTCGGGATCAATACCGAACTCAAATGACAACTGGTCTTCGATGCAACGTAGCTCGGGTCAGGGCCGCCGCTCACCCAATGTGCTTCACAGACGAGGTGATGCGGCACCAGTTCCCAGAAGGGTTTAAACCCGTAAATATCGAACAATACAACGGGACTACGGACCCGGCAGTGTGGATTGAAGATTTCCTTCTCCGCATCCATATGGCTCAAGGAGATGATCTCCACGCCATAAAGTACTTGCCATTGAACCTCAAAGGACCAGCCAGACACTGGTTGAATAGCCTCCCCGAGAACTCTATAGGGAGCTGGGAGGACCTCGAGGACGCATTCCGAGCTAACTTTCAGGGCACCTATGTCCGGCCACCGGACACGGATGACCTGAGTCACGTAATCCAACAACCCGGAGAGTCAGCCCGGTAGTTTTGGAATCGGTTCTTGACCAAGAAGAACCAAATCGTTGAATGTCCGGACGCCGAAGCCATAGCCGCATTCAAAAATAGCATTCGCGATGAATGGCTCGCCTGACAGCTCGGCCAAGACAAGCCGAAGACAATGTCGGCTCTTACCTCACTTATGACCCGCTTTTGCGTGGGCGAAGATAGCTGGTTGGCTCCTAGAAGCAACAACATGACAGATCCCAGCACCTCAGAGGTCCGGGACGGGAACGGGAAGCCGCAGCGCAACAAAAATAAGCGCCGAAACAACAATGGAGAAGCAGACGACATGGCAGTCAACGCCGGATTTAGCAACTCCATGTCCGATCAAAGGAAGAAGCCCTTTAAAGGAAATAAGGATGGACCATCCGCCTTAGACAAAATATTGGAGAGGCCCTGCCAGATTCACGGCACTCCGGACAAACCCGCCAATCACACCAACCGTAACTGTTGGGTGTTCAAGCAGGCTAGCAAGATCAACGCTGAAGACAAAGGCAAGGGCCCCCAGAGTGAGGACGATGAAGAGCCTCGTGGCCCAAATAATGGAGGGCAAAAACAATTCCCCCCTAAGGTAAAAACAGTGAACATGATCTATGTCACCCACATACCAAAGAGGGAGCGCAAACGCGCACTGCGGGACGTCTACGCCATCGAGCCTGTAGCCCCGAAATTTAACCCCTGGTCGGCATGTCCGATCACCTTTGACCGAAGAGACCACCCAACCAGTATCCGTCACGGAGGTTCGGCGGCCCTGGTCCTCGATCCCATAGTCGATGGGTATCACCTCTCTAGAGTCCTTATGGACGGAGGCAGCAGCCTAAATTTAATCTATGAAGACACAGTAAGGAAAATGGGTATTGATCCGTCAAGAATCAAACCCAGTAACACTACCTTTAAAGGAGTAATACCAGGTGTCGAAGCCCGCTGTTCGGGCACCATAACTTCGGAAGTAGTGTTTGGCTCGCCGGAAAATTTCCGCAGCGAAGACTTGATCTTCGACATCGTCCCCTTCCGCAGTGGTTATCACGCATTACTGGGACGAATGGCGTTCGCCCGCTTCAACGTGGTCCCGCATTACACATATCTAAAGCTCAAAATGCCTGGATCCAGGGGCGTCATCACAGTCAATGGCAACATGGAGCGCTCCCTTCGAACCGAGGAGCACACCGCGGCCTTAGCAGCCGAAGTGCAATGCAACCGGGAAAAGCCGAAGCACTCGCTCACCGTTAGGGGACGCGACTCAGGCAAACGTGCCCGGCCTGTGCCCCAGCGCAAGGAGTCACCCGGCGCTCACATCGAATAGCAATTCGCTCTCTGCAGCACGCCCACCTTACCAGCGAAACACGTGCCTCGCATGCACAACTTCGCGCTCAAAATACCTTGGGCAGCTGTAGGGGCAACCTTATTATACAGCCCAAAGCTCGGTTCAACCTAGCCGTGGACTTACAGGTCTTCGGACAACTACAAGCTCCGTCAAGGACCTATTTGGCGTAAAGCTACACACAAGGTGGCGACCTTTCTAGACCCTCTTTCATAGGGCCTAGTCGCCGGATACACACCTCTCAAGGATCTTTGCCTCAAAGGAGAAAAGGCGCAGACGTGCAACATGGCATAGTAGGGACGTCAAACCACGTATCAAGGCCCTGTGTAAACCTTTCCCCTATATAAGATTCCTATGAAATATATGTATCCTCTTAGCTTCGGCAGTTTGCATTGTACGGATTGACGTCTCACAAGAGCACAAAGGAAGAAAAATGTTACCTTTAAATTTCTGAGCTATTCGGTCTCTTCTGTGTAAATTCTCCTTTTTTCTTGCTCTTTAACGCCGAAGCACACCGTCCTGGTGATCGTTACTCCTTTCATACACCGGCTACTAAACCGGGGGCTGATACTGCCCTGTACATAAAGTCCGAACACCTTCTTTCGTGTGTTCAGCGTCTCGGATATTGCATTATATGCATCGGTTCCGAATTATGTCTTGGGTCAATAGTTGGGTTGCCCGGCTCCTATGCTTACCCTCTTACGTTCCGCACGTTCGGCTAAGAAGGTAAAGGGAGAACTACTGCTATTGTATTTCCAGCTCGTCTGGTCAAGTACCTCAGTAGAGAAAGCCGAAAACCGACTGTCATAATATGCGAGAACTGGTCGGCGATCCGACGACAAGTGTCATACTAAAAATCGTTGGTGATTACACCGTGTTACACGAGGGGCTGGTCTTCGGCCAGTCATGTGGGGTAGGTATATACCTCGACTCGCCGATTACGCACCGGGGGCTAGTCCCTAATCCCACAGTCAAGCTCCTATGGCTAAGTGAAAGTGGTAAAGCCGCATAGTCCGATTGCCTGGTTTCCCTCACATAAACCTCCTTCGCGGACCAAGACGTTGGCTAAGGGTTAAAATGTGGAGTTTGAAACACCCCTGTAGCATCTACATGGGGGCTGAAGCCGACGACTGGTAACTTTCAGAGTATAAACAGCCGCACAGGACTCAAAATAATAATAGCATAAGACGCACATATAAACATCGCCAACATAACATATACCAATAGATTAAGCATTGTTATTTCATACATGCTGGGTACATCACTCGTACATCACGTCCTTTGAACACTGGGCCTCTATTGCCCGAGCCCCGTCCATGACTTCGGCGAAATAGAGCTCGGGGCGCCGATGATCCTTTCCGGTGGGCGGAGGCCCGGTTGCGACTTCGGCTGGCTTCATCTTCGGCCATTGGACCTTGGTCTTGGCAAAGGCCATCCGGGCTCCTTCGATGCAGACCGAGCGCTTCACCGCTTCGATCCGAGGAGAGGCATCACGCAACCTTTGCACTAGGCCGAAGTAGCTGCTTGGGATCGGTTCGGCAGGCCACAGACGGATGAAGAGGTCCTTCATGGCCAACTCCGTCGTCCGATGCATCTCCATCAGCTGCTTCATCTGGTTGCTCAGAAGGGGAGGGTGTTCGGGCGCTTGAAACTGCGCCCAGAATAGTTTCCCTTCAATCGCTCCCTTCTGAGCTCCAAGAAACTTGGCGGCGTCGGCCATGCTCCTCGGAAGGTCCGCAAACGCGCCTGGAGAGCGCCATACTCGGGTGAGTAATGCGTACCATTGACCTCCAAAGACACTCTGCAATAAGTAAGGCTTACCAGCCGCTATTTGCTTCACTTGGCGGAGCTCCTCGCGAGCGCTCCGGGGCTCAGTCCGCGCCTCTTCGGCCTCTTTGCCGATCTTGGAGAGTTCGGCGGACTAGTCCGAATTCTTCTGCTCAAGGGCCTCACACTTGGAGATGGCATCCTTGAGCTCCTGCTCCACTTCGGCTACTGGAGCCTCGTGCTGGCTCTGAGCATTTCGTTCGGCCACCAGATCGGCAGCCGCTTTCTCAGCGGCCGCCTTTCCCGCTGTGGCCTCTTTCTTGGCCTCTTCCAGCACGGCCTTGAGGCTATCGACCTCAGCGGCGTCAGCTACAGTCAAAATTGGTACAATAAATTAGGATCTGACCCTGAGTGCTTTCAAATAAACTCCGAACTATTGAGAAGGTTCGGTCACACTTACCCTGCGTTTCTTCGAAACGCCTGTTGACGCGGTCAAGCTCCTCATCGGCGGCTTGGAGCTTCCGATTTAGCTCGGAAATCTCCACGGCGTTCGAAGCCGTAGCCAGTGAGGAGGCCTGTCACATTAAGATACAGGCAGTATGTATCCGAAGTGTAAGATTGTCGATCCTCTGTCCGTTTTTTCAAAACCAGACAAAGTCTCGGGGGCTACTATGTATATAAAGGCAGGCATAACAGTTTACTTTCTGATAACAAAAAGCATTACATCGCTTACCTCGAAGCCTGTTAAAAGGCCGTCGAAGGCGTCCTTCAGTCCGCTGCTAGCAGACTGAATCCTCTTCATCACCATGCCCATTAGGGCACGGTGTTCTTCCACGATGGAAGCACTCTTTAGCGCCTCCTCCAGGGTGTCCGGTTGCCCAGGCGCCACCTGCTCGATGGAGGGTGGCGCCAGGGACGGAACCCTGGCCCTCTCTCTAGCAGGGGACCGAACTGTCACCTCTGGAGACCTAGAGAGCTCCGGAGCGGTGTTCGGAGAAGGCCCGGGCTGCTCCTTCTTCGTTTACCAGAGGGGATTTCTCCGCCTGGTCTTCGGCGGCCAATTTATGTACCTCGGCCATGACCTCATCGGCCCCACTCGCCTTCTCCTGGTCGGGTGGTGTCCTCTGAGACAACACCTCGGCACCCTCTACGGTTGTGAGGGGCGGGGACCGCGACACCATCCCACTCTCCGCTAGTTCGGCTGGCAGAGAGTCTCCCTTCGATAGTTGGTCGGCAGAGATCGCGCGCGGAGGGTTGTAATATAACATATAATTGGTCAGATAAAAAGCTAAATACAGAAAGTGTTGTGAAAGGTTTTCGGACTCATACGTTGTAGCCAGGGGCTTGACCCTGGTGTTCCGTTTAGGAACGTCTTCGGACGCTACGGATTCCGCGTCGGAATCCGAGCTGTCGGGCAGGATCAGCTTTGGCCTGCACGGCCTCTTCTGGGCGGGAGGGGCGATCTCAACGACGTCTTTGGATGCCGCCCTCTTCTTTGCGTGGGAGGAGTCGCTCTCCTCCCCCTCTTCCTCCTCCCCCTCATGGGTCGAGGGGGCTTCGGTCTCTCCGGACATAGCCTCCGGAGGACCCCTTGAGCGGAGGCCGTCCCTGGCCTCCCCCGTCTTCTTCTTCTTCGGCTTCTTTACGGGCGCCTTGTAGGGCGCCGGTACTAACATCTTGGACAGCAGAGCTGTCCTCGGGTCTTCGGGTAGCGGGGCCGGACTGTTGATCCGCTCCGCTTTGGCCAGCCAGTTCTACAGTCAGGAGAAGGAATCAGAATAGTTGTCAAGTTGTAATTTGTATCCGGATTAGAGTTCGGATGAAACTTGGTTACCACTCTGGCAGGGGTGGCGGCGTCAAGCCCGATGTCCTCGTTCTCCGCCGGCCAGTCCTTCTGGAACTTGAACAACACTTTCCACAGATTTTCATGTGTGGTGTTGTAGAAGTGCTGCACAGTCTTGGGGTCTTCGGGCTTATAGGCCCACATTGGGGACGCCCGAAGCTGGCATGGCAGGAGACGGCGATGGAGCATTACCTGGACCACATTGGTCAGTGCTGTCTTCGCATCCACGAGGTTGGAGACGCACTTTTGGAGCACCTTCACCTCGGCTTGTGACCCCCAGTCGAGGCCCTTCTCATTCCATGAGGTGAGCCTCATAGGGGGTCCGGATCTGAAGGCAGGAGCTGGAGCCCATGCGGGGTTGCGGGGTTCGGTGATGTAGAACCACTCTTTCTGCCATATTTTGTAGGTGTCGATGAAGGTGCCTTCCGGCCACACGACCCGGGTAAGCTTGCTTACCATAGCCCCTCCGCAGTCCGCCTGCTGGCTGTCAACCACCTTCGGCTTGATGTTGAAGGTCTCCAGCCATAGGCCGAAGTGTGGCTGGATCCAGATAAAGGCCTCACAGATGACTATGAAGGCCGATGTGAAGGATGGAGTTCGGGGCTAGATCGTGGAAATCTAGCCCGTAGAAGAACATGAGACCCCGGAGGAAGGGGTGGAGTGGGAAACCGAGTCCCCGGATGAAGTGGGGGACGAATACCACCCTCTCCCTGGGCTTCGGCGTGGGGATGATCTGGTCCTTCTCCGGTGGCCGGTGAGCGATGTCAACCAACAGATAGCCGGCGCGCTTGAGGTCCTCGATGTCCTTGTTGGTAACGGATGAGGCCTCCCACTTGCCCTTAGAGCCGGATCCGGCCATGGTCGAGCGGCGGAAGTTGCGAGGGAAGAGTGTAGGCTTTGGGCGCTGGAGCTCTGGAGGATTTGGGGGCGAGGATGAGGAGATGGAAGCGTGGGGTGAAAAGGGTTACCCCTCCCCTTCTTATAAGCTGTTGAAATGCCAAGCGTCCCCCTGCTGCACCACAGACCTCGCCTCTTCCCGATAAAATCATGACGTTATGCGTGGTTGGGTTAACCAAAATCATTGATAAGTATCCCATAAGGGGCGGGCACGATCTCCACATTGATGGGACGTGCCAATAGAGGCTTAGCCTCGAACCGCGAAACGAGTACGCACAATGGTTCAGTGTTTAAGACCAGATGTGGCTTTTTGCTAAAAGTTGTCAGGAAAAAAGATGTTGTTCCCACTTGGACGTTTGGCCTTCGAGGTCAGGGTTACACTAATAGTTCGGATCCGAATATGGAGACCTTTTTATGCAGAGGTTTCACTCAGGGTTCGGTGAAGGGAGGAACTCGCCTTGCAAAGCCGAAGACAGCATGGATGCCAGATACGTCGTCATTGAAGGCTAGTTCAGGGGCTACTGAGGGAGTCCTGGACTAAGGGGTCCTCGAGTGTCTAGCCTAGTTGGTATGGGCCGGACTATTGGGCCGCATTGAAGACGGAGTAGAAGGTCGACCCCGTGTCTGGATAGGAGTCTTTGTTACCTAAATGTGTTCTTCAAGGCAAGTCCGGGTGTCCTTGCGTGATTATTCCTTCTCTGTAACCGACTATGTGTAACCCTAGGGCCCCCGGTGTCTATATAAACCGGAGGGTTTAGTCCATAGAGGGGGGCAGAACAACAGTTATAGGCATACCCATCTAGGGTTAGTTCATATGATCTCGAGGTAGATCAACTCTTGTAATCGTCATCCACACTCAATATAATCAAGCAGGACGTAGGGTTTTACCTCTTAGAGAGGGCTCGAACCTGGGTAAACTTCGTGTCCCTGGTTACCCGTTCCCTATTGATCCGAGATCCACAGCTCGGGACCCCCTACCAGAGATCCGCCAGTTTTGACACCGACAGGGGTGCTTCACATCCAGGACGTTCAAGGACCCAAGAAGACCGGGAGCGTGAAGGAGTGGCTCGAAGCGGTCGAGCAAGAGATCTTCAAGTGCCAAGAGATGGTGGAGCTGTTGGGGAACGTTGCATGGAAAACAAAAAAATTCTACGCACACGCAAGATCTATCCATGGAGATGCACAGCTACGAGAGGGGGAGTGTGTCTACGTACCCTCATAGACCGTAAGCGGAAGCGTTAGAACAACGCGGTTGATGTCGTCGAACAACTTCACGATCCAACCGACCGAGCACCGAACGTACGGCACCTCCGCGTTCAGCACACGTTCAGCTCGGTGACGTCCTCGACTTCTTGATCCAGCAAGATGGCGAGGTAGTGTATGAGTTCCGGCAGCACGACGGCGTGGTGACGGTGATGGTGATGCTATCTCCGCAGGGCTTCGCCCAAGCACTGCGAAAATATGACCGAGGGACGGAACTGTGGAGGGGGGCGCCGCACACGGCTAAGACAATGTTGTATCTTCTTTGGGGCGCCCCCTCTCCTCTATTTATATATGTGTAGGGGCTTGGAGTAGAAGGAATAGTGCCACATGAACAGTAACCGTGAATAGTACACACGTGGACTTGGACTCCAAAGTCCAATCCTATTCCTACTAGGACTCTCCCTTTTTCCTTCCCTAGCTGCGTGGGCTTTTGAGGACTTGGTGCGCCTGGCCCAATAAGGCCAGGGCGCCTCCCCTTAGCCCATGCCAGCCCTTGGGACGTGGTGGACCCACTTGTGGACTTCCGGACCCCTCCAGAATACTCCGGAACCTTCTGGAAGCTTCCCGGTACAATACCGAAAAAAACTGCACCTTTTTCCGAAACCCAAAATATGACTTCCCATATATAAATCTTTACCTCTCGACCATTCCGAGACTCCTCGTGACGTCCGGGATCTCATCCGGGACTCCGAACAATATTCGGTTACCAATTCACATAACTCATATAACACTATATCGTCAACGAACGTTAAGCGTGCGGACCCTACGGGTTCGGGAATGATGTAGACATGACCGAGACGCCTCTCCGGTCAATAACCAATAGCGGAACCTGGATGCCCATATTGGTTCCTACATATTCCACGAAGATCTTATCGGTCGAACCGCAATGACAACATACGTAATTCCCTTTGTCCGTCGGTATGTTACTTGCCCGAGATTCGATCGTCGGTATCTCCATACCTAGTTCAATCTCATTACCGGCAAGTCTCTTTACTCGTTCCGTAATACATCATCCCGTAACTAACTCCTTAGTCACTTTGCTTGCAAGCTTCTTATGATGTGCATTCCCGAGAGGGCCCAGAGATACCTCTCCGAAACACGGAGTGACAAATCCCAGTCTCGATCCATGCCAACTCAACGGACACCTTCGGAGATACCTGTAGAGCATCTTTATGATCACCCAGCTACATTGTGACGTTTGATAGCACACAAGGTATTCCTCCGGTATCCGGGAGTTGCATGATCTCATGGTCTGAGGAACATGTATTTGACATTCAAGAAAGCAGTAGCAATAAATAGAACGATCATATGCTAAGCTAACGGATGGGTCTTGTCCATCACATCATTCTCCTAATGATGTGATCCCGTTATCAAATGACAACTCATGTCTATGGTTAGGAAACCTTAACCATCTTTGATCAACAAGCTAGTCTAGTAGAGGCTCACTAGGGACACGGTATTTGTTTATGTATTCACACATGTATTTAAGTTTCCGGTCTATACAATTCTAGCATGAATAATAAACCTTTATCATGAACAAGGAAATATAAAATAATAACAACTTTATTATTGCCTCTAGGGCATATTTCCATCAGTCTCCCACTTGCACTAGAGTCCATAATCTAGATTACATAGTAATGAATCTAACACCCATGGAGTCTTAAAGCTGATCATGTTTTGCTCGTGGAAGAGGCTTAGTCAACGGGTCTGCCACATTCAGATCCGTGTGTACTTTGCAAATTTCTATGTCTCCATCCTTGACATATTCACGAATGGACTTGAAGCGTCTCTTGATGTGTTTGGTCTTCTTGTGAAACCTGGGCTCCTTGGCTATGGCAATTGCTCCAGTGTTGTCACAAAAGATTGTCATTGGACCCTGTCATGGGAACGAGTCTGACAGTAGAAGGTAGGGGTACGTAAGGAGAGGGCAGAGTCCTAGCTACGGCGAGGGTGTACACACAGATGTATCAGTTCAGGCCCCTCTCGTGGAGGTAATAGCCCTACGTCTCAGGTGCTCGGGAGCTCTTTGTCGAGTGTAATTGGAGTATCGCCACAGGGGATCCGAACCAACCAACCCTTATGCCAGAGGGGAGGGGTGGCTTATATAGAGTGCGTTGCCCCTCATAAGTGACCGGCGTTTAAGGGTCAGATCGTGGTTATAATGACGTACGTTACTGGTAACGTACAACATAAATGCTATTAATGGTCTTGATGAATGCCTGCCCGTTAGCCTCCCTGGGGTGACTTCTGGGCTTCTGTGGTCGACTGTCTTCTGGTCCTTCCGAGTGAAAGGTAAGCGTCGAGTGAAAGGTACCTCCGAGTGTATATTGTCGAGTGACTTGTATGCCTTGATGATTTCAGTCAGAGACTTCCTTGTAGCTCTTAAGCTTTCTGGGGTAGTGTCTTTAGGTAGGGCATGTAGGTCAGGCCTATGACCCTACCCTAGGTACATATCCCCATCATTAGCCCCCGAATGGATCGGGGTTCGAGTGTAAAAAGTGTCAATGCAGGTTCTGACAAGACACAAAAATATCGAGTGCATTTTGAGGCTTCTTATGAATCTGCGTCGATTGGAACCTTTATCGTTCACCCTGATCGATTCTGTCTTGAAGTTTATCCGAGTGAAACTGAGCTCGAAATCAGGTCCGAGTGAAACTGAGCTCGAAATCAGGTTCGAGTTGTCTGCAGAGTCTTCTGATGCGACGGTTCGCTCCGTCGGGTCCGGATTTTACGGGATTCGAAAATTGGATAAACGCGCGCCGAGCGGGGATGACGCAACCGCAAAGGCAAGCGAGGACCCGACGCCTCGATTACCGCGCCGCCAAAATCGCCACGTACCGCGCCTCCTCTGGATTCGGGATACCCAGAGATCCGACGGGCCCGCAGGTCAGTGACCCACACGGGCGGATATAAGGGGCGACGACGCCGGTGCTTGGCACAGTATTCTTCCCCCAAATCTGCTCTTCTCCTCCTCTTCCTCTGCTCAGCTCCGCTCCGACGACCGCCGCTGCCATGACGAAGGGCAAGACGGAGAAGCTCGAGCGCGCCAAGAAGGGAGGAGCCAAGGCAAAGAAGCCGTCGGGCGCCCGGTCGACGGTGCCGCCGGGGTGGATCCAGGGGGATTTCCTCCAATCGACGGTCATGGCGGAGGATGTGCTAAATCTCGTCGTTGACGGGTTGATAGCTGCGGAGTCCTGGAGATTGCCGAAGGGGGAGACCGAACCAGAGCCACGCGACGGCGAGCAAGTTCTGCTTCTCACTCACATCGAACGAGGTTTCTCCATGCCACCCCACCCGTTCATCCGCAGTTTCCTGAACTATTTCGGGGCGCAGCTCCACCATTTTCCTCCGAATGCGATTGCCTATCTTTCCTGTTTCATAACCCTGTGCGAATGCTTCTTGGGCTGTCCTCCGCATTGGGGTTTGTTTAAACACATATTCTCTGTTAGATCTCAATCCGTCAAGAAAGCCAATCCCAGTGATAGCAAAACCAATGTAATCCAACTGTGTGGTGGCTTAGGGATCCAAAAGAGAGGTAGGAGTGCATTTCCCTCTATGACCTTTCCTGATTCTGTCCGGGGTTGGCAGTCGACATGGTTCTATTGCAAGGATGTTGCATCACCAAATATGTCGACTGGACTTCCTCCTTTAACCTTGGATCGACCTACCACTCCCAAACCACTGTATGTGACAAAGGTAGAGAAAATCCAGGTAGGGATCCTAGTGAACGCTGTATCTGATCTCATCCGCGGCGGAGTGACTGGCTTGGATCTCCTTGAAACGTTTCTCAGTCGACGGATCCAGCCTCTCCAGGCCCGGGATCACACCATGTGGCATTACTCGGGCCCTGAGGATACCACTCGGACTCATCCTGAAGAAGTTTCCGACGAGACCGTCTCCCAGTGGCTCAGGAGCATCACCGGAGCCTGTGACAATCCCGAGGGAGCGAAGCGAATTCCGCCCTTTTCTGCTTTGAACCCACCAAAGAATCTTGTGAGTTATACCTCTGTCGATTATTTTAATATCTGTCGAGTAACTGGATCTTCAGTCGACTGACTTTGAAGCTTGTATCTTGCAGGAATTTACAAACATGTACTCGCCCGTGCCAAACGGAGAACAGTCTGATGAAGAAGGGAGCGTAGATGACAGCGCAGACGGCGATTATGCCAATGACAACGAGAGCAGCGATGACGACCTGGAGGAAGGCAAGGTGGAAGCTCAGGTCCCTCTGCGCCCTGGGCGTCGCACCAAGCATCAGGAAGACCCAGAGGTTGCCCCGAGCAAAACTGTGGCGTCGAGCACAAGGAACCCAAAACGCGACCGCACCGCAACACCGGGGTCGACTGAAAAAGCTGCGAAACAACTCAAGCCGGACGCGCCAAAGCCTCGGAAGGCCCTGCCTCGTATCAAGATTGCTGTGCCTGTTGCCTCAACGTAAGTGTTTATTTCCCGCAATTGTGATTGTGGCACTTCATGTCTCTGCTGACCGAGTGGAGTTTATCCGCCAGAGCTGCTACCTCTGTGACGTCACCCCAGCGAAATGATGGGGACCATATGGAAGTGGACACTCCTGATGCGGCCACCTCCCAACGAGGTATAACAAACCCACACTCTACTCTATTTTTTGAAGAATAATCGTCGGATGACTTGATTAAAATTGCCGATTGATAGCTGACGAAGTCATCGAACTGGAAGATGACGAGGAGCTACAGCAAGGAACGCAAGATGAAGCTGTGCCTCTGGAAGCTCCACACGTACACACTCGGAGAACATCGTCAGGACAGACGCCCCATGGGTCGACTGCTGTGACGCCTCCAACCCTTGTGGTCCCGCTGTCGAGTGCTCCGCCAGCCACTTCAATTCTGGTGGCTTCAGCACCTATTGGACAACTTGAAGCACCACCTGCTGCCTCAGTTACAGCACCAACTCATTCGACGCCCGCGTACCCTTTGTATCACGTCCCGGAGGACCAAACTGGAGCTGCCAAGGAAGCTATGATTCAGACTGGGCAGATGATGCTGTGAACAAAGGAGGCGTATGAAGCCAGCAAGTTAGCCTATGATGCCAGCTCAGCGCTTCAAGCCAACGTCCGAGTAAGTGCTATTGTAAGTTCATTTCCGATTGAATTCCTGTCCATCTTGATTTTACACCCACTGGGTGTTTTCTTCGCAAGTAGATCAGGTAGTCTCTGGTCCAGTGGGTGTAGTCCCCGAGACCGCCGTCGAGTGCGTGCATCGGTGGGGGTCTGATAGAAACAATGTTCGCTTGCTTGCTTCTTTTATACTCTGACAGGCCAGACCTGGTCGAGTGTTTTTGTATCCAGTGGGGGCACGCTGAGTGCACCCACTGGGTGTAGTCCCCGAGACTACTGTCGATCGTTGACGATGGGCAGTAGTCTTAAGAACCATTCTACAGGTTTCATGGACATCATTTCCATCAACCATGATATGACGCTGTATGGGGTTGTGGGGTGGAGCGGCGGGCCGCCTTTCAGTCGACTGCACTTGTACTTTTCCACTCGGAAGTAGAGAAATATCCATGTCGACTGAGCCCCTTCTTTGCTGATTTCAGAAAGCCTGTGGGCTCGGGACCAAGTACGTCGAGCTGGAGAAGGAAAAGAATCGACTTCTGCTGGATCTAGAGCTGACAAACAACAACCTGGACCGTGCACAGACCGAACTGAAGACTTTTGGAGGTAATCTTTGTCGACCAATTGCATTATCACTTTCATCTTCCATCCTTTGAACCGAGTGAATCCACTCGAACAGACGTACGTGATGAGAACCGTCGACTCCGAGCGTGACTCAGCAATGTTATTTCTTTAGATACAATGAACAAGGCGCTCGAGGACAAGGACAAATCGCTTGCTGATGCTCAGAAGGAAGCGAAGGAGAAAACTGAAGCCGCTGAGAAGAAACTTGCTGCAGCCAGTAAACTGGAAGAAGAGAACGCCAAACTCAAGCAGGAACGATCCGACTGGATCAAGAAACTTGAAGTGCAGACCAAGGGAAAGAGTGCTCTAGAAAAACACTTAGGAGACTTTGCGAAGAAAATGTTCAACATGCTTGAAGGTGAGTTTCGTCTGTCGAATGAATTTCTTTGATTTCCTCAGAACGGCATTGTGATCAGCTTTTCTCTTTCTCTTCACGCAGAATTCTGTCAAGACTTTGAGAAGGAAACAGAAGAAATCGATCCCAATCTAAACCCCACGGAGTCACTCGTCGGAGACGCCGTGGCCATGGATATGTTTCGACTCGAAGCTCGTCTTAAGAGTGTCCAAGGGTATGTCACTCGGCTGAAGACTGCATTCAAGAAGGTCGACAAGGAGTTGTGGCCTGAAGATTCTCTCCAGACTGACCTCGAGTCTATGATGACTTGCCTCAATGAAATTCCCAGTCGAGTGCAGGCGTGGAAGAAATCCGCTGCTCGTTGTGGTGCTGATGTGGCACTTTCACTCGTCAGGGTTCATTGCAAGGAGGCCAGGGAGGACAAACTGAAGGCTCTCCGAGTGATCAACACAAAGAAACTGCAGTTTGAAGATTTCATGGAGACTTTCATCGAAGCAGCCACTCGGATCGCCGACGGAATTTACCTGGATACTTTTGTCGAGTCTTCAAGTCCTACCGGAGCTTGAAGAAGTATGTTGCTTTCAGTTAAAACTTTATTTGCCTCGGTATGCCGAGTGATGATGTAACCGATTAAAACTTCTTTCAGGCCTTAAGCCTGAGAACTTCCCTTTGCGCGAACAAGTTTTTGCTGCGCTAGTGATCCTAGTCTTACTCGCATTTTGCTTTCTGACATTTTGCTTGGTTGAATTTAGGACTTAGGCGAAGACTGGTTCGCAGCTAAGCTCCGAGTGTTAGGAATACCTTACACTCGGCAGGATTTTTTAACTTAGGTGAAAACTGTTTCACAGCTAAGCCCCCGAGTAAGAGGATTGCTCTTCACTCGGAGAAGTTTTCTGAACTTAGGCGAAGACTGGTTCACGGCTAAGTCTCCGAGTGTATTGAATGCTATACACTCGGAAGGGTTTTTTACTTAGGCGAAACGGATTCGCAGCTAAGCCCCCGAGAGAGAGGGTTGTTCTTCACTCGGAGAAGTTTTTGAACTTAGGCGAAGACTGGTTCGCGGCTAAGTCTCCGAGTGTATTGAATGCTATACACTCGGAAGGGTTTTTTACTTAGGCGAAACGGATTCGCAGCTAAGCCCCCGAGAGAGAGGGTTGCTCTTCACTCGGAGAAGTTTTTGAACTTAGGCGAAGACTGGTTCGCGGCTAAGTCTCCGAGTGTATGGAATGCTATACATTCGGAAGGGTTTTTTACTTAGGCGAAACGGATTCGCAGCTAAGCCCCCGAGAGAGAGGGTTGCTCTTCACTCGGAGAAGTTTTTGAACTTAGGCGAAGACTGGTTCGCGGCTAAGTCTCCGAGTGTATTGAATGTTATACACTCGGAGGGGTTTTTCACTTAGGCGAAACGGATTCGCAGCTAAGCCCCCGAGAGAGAGGGTTGCTCTTCACTCGGAGAAGTTTTTGAACTTAGGCGAAGACTGGTTCGCGGCTAAGTCTCCGAGTGTATTGAATGTTATACACTCGGAAGGGTTTTTCACTTAGGCGAAACGGATTCGCAGCTAAGCCCCCGAGAGAGAGGGTTGCTCTTCACTTGGAGAAGTTTTTGAACTTAGGCGAAGACTGGTTCGCGGCTAAGTCTCCGAGTGTATTGAATGTTATACACTCGGAAGGGTTTTTCACTTTGGCGAAATGGATTTGCAGCTAAGCCCCCGAGAGAGAGGGTTGCTCTTCACTCGGAGAAGTCTTTGAATGTGAAAATGTGCGATCGGAATCGACAATAGACTGCGGAAGTCATAACTTAACAAACGACATCGTCTGGAGCACTCTTATTACATCAAAACAACTCAGTCGTCAAGTATAAAAGCGTCGAAGCAAATCCACGTTCCAGGCGCGTGGCTCATCAATATTCTTCTTCAAGTTGAAAATATGGTACGCCCCGTTGTTCAGCACCTTGGTGACGACGAATGGGCCTTCCCACGCTGGGGCCAACTTGTGGGGCCGCTGCTGATCCACTCGGAGCACCAGATCACCTTCGAGGAATGAACGGCTTTTGACGTGTCTCGCATGGAAGCAGCGAAGGTCTTGTTGATATACAGTCGACCGGATCAGGGCCATCTCTCGTTCTTCCTCTAGGAGATCCACACCATCTTGTCTAGCTTGCTCAGCTTCGTCTTCAGAGTATAGATCCACTCGGGGGGAATTGTGAAGGACGTCACTTGGCAGAACGGCTTCAGCTCCATACACAAGGAAGAAAGGAGTGCGTCCAGTCGACCGGTTAAGAGTCGTCCTCAAGCCCCACAGGACAGACGGCAATTCAGTGACCCAAGCTCCAGCAGCATGATCAAGATCTCGCATGAGCCTTGGCTTCAGTCCTTGGAGGATAAGTCCATTCGCTCGCTCAGCTTGACCGTTAGACTGGGGGTGCGCAACGGATGCGTAGTCCACCCGAGTGCCTTGAGAGGAGCAAAAGTGTCTGAACTCTTCCGAGTCAAAGTTAGAGCCATTGTGTGTAATGATACTGTGGGGGACTCCATACCGGAAGGTTATTTCTTTCATGAATTTGATAGCAGTGCGGGCGTTCAGCTTCTTGATGGGTTTAGCTTCAATCCACTTAGTGAACTTGTCGACTGCAACCAGTAAGTGAGTGAATCCACTCTGGCCTGTTCTAAGGGGTCCAACCATATCCAAGCCCCATACAGCAAACGGCCAGACGAGTGGAATAGTCTTCAAAGCAGACGCAGGTTTGTGTGACAGGTTCGAATAAAACTGGCATCCTTCGCAGTGATCGACTATATCTTTGGCCATCTCATTGGCGCGTGGCCAAAAGAAACCCGCTCGGTAGGCTTTGGCAACAATTGTCCTAGAGGACGCATGATGACCACAAGTTCCCGAGTGAATCTCCTCCAAAATCAGTCGACCTTCTTCAGGAGAAATACACCGCTGAATCACGCCAGTCACACTTTCTCTGTAGAGTTGTCCATCCATAATAGTAAATGCCTTGGATCTGCGGACTATCTGTCGAGCTTCATCTTCATCATCTGGGAGTTCTTGCCTCAGAATATACGCAATATAAAGAACAGTCCATTCGGGGATGATCAATAAAACCTCCATAACCAAATCAACAACTGCTGGGACGTCGACTTTAGTCGGATCTGAGGCGCTCTTTGCTTGCGAGGGCTCTTCAGTGAAAGGATCCTCCTGTACCGAAGGAGAATGAAGGTGCTCGAGAAATACATTGCTGGGGATAGGTTTCCGAGTGGATCCAATCTTTGCCAGCTCATCAGCTGCTTGATTCTTCACTCGGGGAACATGATGGAGTTCTAAGCCTTCGAATTTCTTCTCAAGTTTCCTTACTGCATTGCAGTATCCTGTCATAGCGGGGTTCCTGACATCCCACTCTTTCATCACTTGATTGACCACCAAATCAGAGTCGCCATATACCATCAGGCGCTGGACGCCGAGTGAAATGGCCATACGCAACCCATACAAAAGTGCTTCATATTCAGCTTCATTGTTGGAGGAATCAAAGTGAATCTGCAAGATATATCTGAGTTTGTCGCCTTTTGGGGACACCAGTACTACGCCAGCACCAGACCCATTCAGCATCTTCGAGCCATCAAAGAACATGGTCCAGTGTGCCGAGTAAACTTGGATCGGTTGCTGCTGTTCAGTCCACTCGGCCAAGAAATCAGCGAGGGCTTGAGACTTGATTGCTTTCTTTGCTTCAAACTTGATGTCAAAATAGCGGAGCTCAATAGCCCATTTGGCCACTCGACCAGACGCATCTCGATTGTGGAGAATTTCAGACAATGGAGCATCACTGACGACTGAAACTGAGTGATCTTGAAAATAATGTGCCACCTTCTTAGCTGATAGATATATACCGTACACAAGCTTCTGGTAATGTGGATATCTTTGCTTTGAAGGAGTCAACACTTCAGAGACGTAATAAACAGGATGCTGGACTTTGTAAGCTTTACCTTCCTCTTCCCTCTCGACAGTGAGAACTGTACTGACGACCTGATTAGTAGCCGCTATGTACAATAGCAATGGCTCCTTACTGCGCGGAGCAGCAAGCACCGGCTGGGTGGAAAGCAGAGCTTTGAGCTCGACAAACGCTGCTTCAGCTTCAGAAGTCCACTCAAATGTATCAGACTTCTTCATCAGTCGGTATAAAGGCAATGCCTTTTCACCGAGACAAGAAATGAATCGACTCAATGCTGCCAAGCAACCTGTGAGCTTCTGGACATCGTGCACACGCTCAGGGCTTTTCATTCGGGTAATGGCACCGATCTTTTCAGGATTAACGTCGATTCCCTTTTCAGAAACGAGAAAACCGAGTAATTTGCCACCAGGAACACCGAAAGTGCACTTAGTCGGATTTAGCTTGATATCATATCTCCTCAGATTGGCGAATGTTTCAGCTAAGTCAGACAACAGGTCGGAACCTTTGCGAGACTTGACGACAATGTCATCCATGTAGGCTTCAACATTCCGAGGAATCTGATCGAGTAAACATTTTTGAATCATGCGCATGAAAGTAGCACCGGCGTTCTTCAAACCAAAAGGCATGGTGATATAACAGAAACACCCGAAAGGGGTGACGAAGGCTGTCTTTATTTCATCCGGACCAAACAGACGGATCTGATGGTAGCAAGAGTAAGCATCCAGGAAAGATAGACGCTCACACCCCGCAGTTGAGTCTACAATCTGATCAATGCGTGGGAGTGGAAAATGATCTTTCGGGCAGACCCGATTGAGATGTTTGAAATCAATACACATGCGGAGTGACTTGTCCTTCTTAGGGACCATAACAACGTTCGATAACCACTCGAAGTGGTAAATCTCACGTATGAACTTAGCCGCCAAGAGACGAGCCACCTCCTCACCGATTGCCTTCCGCCTCTCTGCTGCCGACCGACGCAAGTGCTCTTCCATAGGCCTGGCCTTCGGATCGACTCTCAGTCGGTGCTCAGCCAGTTCCCTGGGTACACCCGGCATGTCAGCAGGCTTCCATGCGAAGATGTCCCAGTTCTCACGGAGGAACTGGATGAGCTCGGCTTCCTATTTGCTGTCGAGTGTCGTCGAGATGTTGGTCGGGGCAGCAGTTGGATCTGTCGGGTGAATGTTCACTTTCTTCACTTCTCCTGCCGACTGAAAAGCTGACTCAGAAGCGGGCTTCTTAGCGCGCAACAGGTCGGAAGGATCAGCATTTTTCTTGTATTCTTCCAATTCGACCATGGCCATCTGATGATCGGCGATCTTGGAGCCCTGCTGAAGGCACTCCTCAGCCCTCTGTCGATTGCCAATGACTGTGATCACACCCTTGGGTCCGGGCATCTTCAGCTTGAGATACACATAACATGGACGGGCCATGAAACGGGCATAAGCCGGACGACCAAGGATGGCGTGGTATGCACTCTGGAAGTCCACCACTTCAAATGTCAATCTTTCCTTGCGAAAATGCTTATTGTCACCAAACACAACATCCAACGCTATTTGACCGAGTGAACGGGCCTTTTTCCCAGGGATGACGCCATGGAACTGCATGTTGCTTTCACTGAGTCGGGACATCGGAATGCCCATCCCCTTGAGGGTATCTACATATAGGATGTTCAGACCGCTTCCACCGTCCATCAAAACCTTGCGGAGTCGAGTGCCCCCCACAACTGGGTCCACCACCAGCGCTTGCCGCCCGGGGGTAGCAATATGCACAGGGTGATCTGACTGATCAAACATGATAGCAGTCTGAGACCACTTGAGATATGTGGGGGTAGAGGGAACCGCCATGTTAACCTCCCTGTTGGTAACTTTCAGTCGACTCTTGCTCTCAACATCAGCAAAAATCAACAGAGTGGCATTGATCTCAGGAAACTCTTCTTTATCTTCTTCATCTCCCTTTTCAGGGTCTTTTTCACTCGACTGGCTCTCTTTGAACTGTTCGATCAGCAAACGGCACTGTCGGGTGGTATGCTTTGGCAATATTAAATTGCCCTCTTCATCTTTCCTCGTGTGGATTGCACACGGTAAATCCATAACATCTGTACCCGACTGATTCTTTGACTTCTTGGGGGTGAACTTAGCTTTGGACTTTCCTTTATTTTTGGCCTGAGCCGCCAGAGCGGCCGCTTCTGCCGGAGCGGGGGGATCAGCCTTGCGCTTCTGTTTCCGATTGGAATTTCCGCCTGTATCATTGTCGACTGCTTTTCCTTTACCGCTTCGGAGGCGGTCCTCTTCTTCCCCATTGGCGTACCGAGTAGCAATCTCCATCATCTTGCTCAGAGAAATATCACCAGTGCGACCAAACTTCAGATAGAGCTCTCTGTATCTAACACCAGCCTTGAAAGCACAAACAGCCTGGTGTTCGGAAACATTCTCCACCGTGTGATGCAGGGTGGACCAGCGCTGAATGTAGTCTCGCAAGGTCTCATTGTGTTTCTGAACACAGTGCTGCAAATCAATCAAACCAGACGGACGTTTACATGTGCCCTCAAAGGTTCTGATAAACACTCGGGCCAAATCCTCCCAGCAATAGATGCTAGAGGGAGCCAAGCGATTCAACCAAGCTCTGGCCGAACCATCTAACATCAGGGACAAATGCTTTATGGCTATGTTGTCGTTTCCTCCACCAATCTGCATGGTCACTCAGTAATCATCTAACCATGTCTCGGGCTTCGTCTCGCCAGAAAACTTGCCAATTCCAGCCGCCAACCTGAAGTTGGGGGGAATCTCTGCAGAGCGAATGGCTCTGCTAAAACACTCGGGACCAGACACAACAGCTCCACTTCCACTCGGATAGTCTCTGTTATAACCATCTCTGTGGGCTCTGCCTCTGTCGACCCGTCTTTGAGCGAGGACATCCCTTGCATCAAATCTAGGATTCCGCACCTCACCGAACGAGCGCCTATCATCATTGTGCCGGGGCACATAGGAACCACTCCGTGGAGGAGAAAGCACTCGACAGCGGTCATCGCGGTGATAACGGGGAGCAAACTGATCTCGCCCCTGATCTCTGTACCGATCTTCCCGGAAGTCTCCGCCTCTGTGGCGCAGGGGCGACCCAGGACTGTGGGCCGATTGAACTGTTTCCGCCCTGGGTGAATTGCTATGTAATCTGTTCTGCGACTGAGAAACAGCCGCATTCTGCTGCTGCGCTGCTTCGAGCAGCGTTCTGATCTGTTGCAAACCTCTACCAGCTTCTGACCGTGATGGCTGTATAGAATCTGCAATCCTAGCAGCAGCCGCAACATTCAACACTGGAGTACGGAATACCTCGACGTTATTCCGCGATCCACTCGGAAACAACTATCGCTGATGTCGATTGGGACGCGGCGGACGCTGTCGAACACGCTCGTCGAGTGCCTTCTGCATCTCTTTGAGTCGAAGGCGAGTCGCCTCCATGGCCTGGGCCTCAGCAGTTGTGCCGACGATGGGAGTATGGAGAACATCCTCATCCCGGTGCTGCTGTTCATTCGACGTTCCACCAATCTCGCGTCTGGCGGGGCTGAGACCAGGCAGCGGACTCTGATGAGAGCCAGCCATAAAAACTTCAGCCGCAGGATAGCAGCTCTCGCACTCGGAGGGAACGCCAGACCGATCTGACGCCGAGTCGAACACGCCGAAAAGCGACTCGACGGGCTCGATGGCCGCAATCTGCGGGGACGAAGCCTGACGGGCCGCCGCATGTCGCACCCAACGCTGTAGCCGCGAATGACCGGATCGCTTGCGGCGATGAACAGCATGGAGGGCCGACACATACGGAGTCGACGGCTGAAGGAGAAGAACACCGCAGGAGCTTGCGCAAAAGTGCGTCGCCCCGCGACTCGGGAGCGCCTCAACGTCCAGAGGCGCCTCCCGGAGCCATGCCGAATCGTCGGCGATGAAGGTGAGCGCTCCGAGACGGATCTCGCGGCCCAGGAACAAATCACCGCCGGATGACATGATGAAGAAAAAGAAATGCAACCTCGCCGGAAGTCACTTAGACGCCTGCCCCACGGTGGGTGCCAACTGTCGTGGGAACGAGTCTGACAGTAGAAGGTAGGGGTACGTAAGGAGAGGGCAGAGTCCTAGCTACGGCGAGGGTGTACACACAGATGTATGAGTTCAGGCCCCTCTCGTGGAGGTAATAGCCCTACGTCTCAGGTGCTCGGGAGCTCTTTGTCGAGTGTAATTGGAGTATCGCCACAGGGGATCCGAACCAACCAACCCTTATGCCAGAGGGGAGGGGTGGCTTATATAGAGTGCGCTGCCCCTCATAAGTGACCGGCGTTTAAGGGTCAGATCGTGGTTATAATGACGTACGTTACTGGTAACGTACAACATAAATGCTATTAATGGTCTTGATGAATGCCTGCCCGTTAGCCTCCCTGGGGTGACTTCTGGGCTTCTGTGGTCGACTGTCTTCTGGTCCTTCCGAGTGAAAGGTAAGCGTCGAGTGAAAGGTACCTCCGAGTGTATATTGTCGAGTGACTTGTATGCCTTGATGATTTCAGTCGGAGACTTCCTTGTAGCTCTTAAGCTTTCTAGGGTAGTGTCTTTAGGTAGGGCATGTAGGTCAGGCCTATGACCCTACCCTAGGTACATATCCCCATCAGACCCGATGCACTAGGTATTACACCTAGATCGGATATGAACTCCTTCATCCAGACTCCTTCATGTGCTGCTTCCGAAGCAGCTATGTATTCCCCTTCACACGTAGATCCCACCACGACGCTCTGCTTGGAACTGCACCAACTGACAGCTCCACCATTTAATATAAATACGTATCCGGTTTGTGACTTAGAGTCATCTGGATCAGTGTCGAAGCTGGCATCGACGTAACCCTTTACGACGAGCTCTTCGTCACCTCCATAAACGAGAAACATGTCCTTGGTCCTTTTCAGGCACTTCAGGATATTCTTGACTGCTGTCCAGTGATCCACTCCTGGATTACTCTGGTACCTCCATGCCAAACTTATGGCAAGGCACACATCAGGTATGGTACACAGCATGGCATACATAATAGAACCTATGGCTGAGGCATAGGGAATGACTTTCATTTTCTCTATATCTTCTGCCGTGGTCGGGCATTGAGTCTGACTCAATTTCACACCTTGCAAGACAGGCAAGAACCCTTTCTTTGACTGATCCATTTTGAACTTCTTCAAAACTTTTGTCAAGGTATGTGCTTTGTGAAAGTCCTATCAAGCGTCTTGATCTATCCCTATAGATCTTGATGCCCAATATATAAGCAGCTTCACCGAGGTCTTTCATTGAAAAATTCTTATTCAAGTATCCCTTTATGCCATCCAGAAATTCTATATCATTTCCAATCAACAATATGTCATCCACATATAATATTAGAAATGCTACAGAGCTCCCACTCACTTTCTTGTAAATACAGGCTTCACCGTAAGTCTGTACAAAACCATATGCTTTGATCACCTCATCAAAGCGTATATTCCAACTCCGAGATGCTTGCACCAGTCCATAGATGGATCGCTGGAGCTTGCACAATTTGTTAGCACCCTTAGGATCGACAAAACCTTCTGGTTGCATCATATACAACTCTTCTTTGAGAAAACCATTAAGGAATGCAGTTTTGACATCCATTTGCCAGATTTCATAATCATAAAATGCGGCAATTGCTAACATGTTTCGGACAGACTTAAGCATCGCTACGGGTGAGAAAGTCTCATCATAGTCAACCCCTTGAACTTGTCAAAAACCTTTCGCGACATGTCGTGCTTTGTAGACAGTGATATTACCATCAGCATCCGTCTTTCTCTTAAAAATCCATTTATTCTCAATGGCTTGCCGATTATCGGGCAAGTCCACCAAAGTCCACACTTTGTTCTCATACATGGATCCTATCTCAGATTTCATGGCCTCAAGCCATTTGTCGGAATCCGGGCTCATCATAGCTTCTTCATAGTTCGTAGGTTCGCCGTTGTCTAACAACATAACTTCCAGAACAGGATTACCGTACCACTATGGTGCGGAATGTACTCTGGTCGACCTACAAAGTTCAGTAGTAACTTGATTTCAAGTTTCATGATCTTTATCATTATCTTCCTCTCTTATTGGTGTAGGCATCACGGGAACGGTTTTCTCTGATGAGCTACTTTCCAATTCGAGAGAAGGTACAATTACCTCATCAAGTTCTACTTTCCTCCCACTAAATTCTTTCGAGAGAAACTCCTTCTCTTGAAAGGACCCATTCTTGGCAACAAAGACCTTGCCTTCGGATCTGTGGTAGAAGGTGTACCCAATTGTTTCTTTAGGGTATCCTATGAAGACGCACTTCTCCGCTTTGGGTTCTAGCTTATCCGGTTGAAGCTTTTTCACATAAGCATCGCATCCCCAAACTTTAAGAAACGACAGCTTATGTTTCTTGCCAAACCATAGTTCATACGGTGTCGTCTCAACGGATTTAGACGGTGCCCTATTTAACGTGAATGCAGCTGTCTCTAATGCATAACCCCAAAACGATAGTGGCAAATCGATAAGAGACATCATAGAACGCACCATATCCAATAAAGTACGGTTACGATGTTCGGGCACACCATTACGCTGTGGTGTTCCAGGTGGCGTGAGTTGTGAAACAATTCCGCATTTTCTTAAATGAAGGCCAAACTCGTAACTCAAATATTCGCCTCCGCGATCAGATCGTAGAAACTTTATTTTCTTGTTACGATGATTCTCTACTTCACTCTGAAATTCTTTGAACTTTTCAAATGTTTCAGACTTGTGTTTCATCAAGTAGATATACCCATATCTACTCAAATCATCTCTGAAGGTTAGAAAATAACGATACCCGCCGTGTGCTTCAACATTCATCGGACCGCATACAACGGTATGTATTATTTCCAACAAATCAGTAGCACGCTCCATTGTTCTGGAGAACGGAGTTTTAGTCATCTTGCCCACGAGGCAAGGTTCGCAAGTATCAAATGATTCATAATCAAGAGATTCCAAAAGTCCATCCGCATGGAGTTTCTTCATGCGCTTTACACCAATATGACCTAAACGGCAATGCCACAAGTATGTTGCACTATCATTATCAACTTTGCATCTTTTGGCATCAATATTATGAATATGTGTATCACTACGATCGAGATTCAACAAGAATAGACCATTCACAAAAGGTGTGTGACCATAAAAGATGTTACTCATATAAATAGAACAACCATTATTCTCTGACTTAAATGAATAACCGTCTCGCAATAAACAAGATCCAGATATAATGTTCATGCTCAACGCTGGCACCAAATAACAATTATTGAGGTCTAAAACTAATCCCGAAGGTAGATGTAGAGGTAGCGTGCCGACGGCGATCACATCAACCTTGGAACCATTCCCGATGCGCATCATCACCTCATCCTTAGCCAATCTTCGCTTATTCCGTAGCTCCTGTTTCGAGTTACAAATATGAGTAACCGAACCAGTATCAAATACCCAGGCGCTACTACGAGCATTAGTGAGGAACACATCAATAACATGTATATCAAATATACCTTTGCTCACTTTGCCATCCTTCTTATCCGCCAAATACTTGGGGCAGTTCCGCTTCCAGTGACCAGTCCCTTTGCAGTGGAAGCACTCTGTTTCAGGCCTGGGTCCAGCTTTGGGTTTCTTCGTGGGAGCGGCAACTTGCTTGCCGTTCTTCTTGAAGTTCCCCTTCTTTCCCTTCGCTTTTTTTTTCCTGAAACTAGTGGTTTTGTTAACCATCAACACTTGATGCTCCTTCTTGATTTCTACCTCCGCTAATTTCAGCATCGCGAAGAGCTCGGGAATTGTCTTCTCCATCCATTGCATATTATAGTTCATCACGAAGCCTTTATAGCTTGGTGGCAGTGACTGAAGAACTCTGTCAATAACACTCTCAACCGGAAGATCAATTCCCAGCTGAGTCAAGTGGTTGTGGTACCCAGACATTCTGAGTATGTGTTCACTGACAGAACTGCTCTCCTCCATCTTACAACTAAAGAACTCGTTGGAGACTTCATATCTCTCAACCCGGGCATTAGCTTGAAATATCAATTTCAGCTCTTGGAACATCTCATATGCTCCGTGGCAGTCAAAACGCTTTTGCAGTCCTGGTTCTAAGCCGTAGAGCATGGCACAATGAACTATCGAGTAGTCATCAGATCGAGCCTGCCAGGCGTTCACAACGTCTGCAGCAGCTCCTGCAGCAGGTCCATCACCTAGCGGTGCATCAAGGACATAATTCTTCTGTGCAGCAATGAGGATAATCCTCAAGTTATGGACCCAGTCCGTGTAGTTGCTACCATCATCTTTCAACTTAGCTTTCTCTAGGAACGCATTAAAATTCAACGGAACAGTAGCACAGGCCATTTATCTACAACATAGATATGTAAAGAAACTATCAAGACAAAGTTCATGATAAATTAAGTTCAATTAATCAAATTACTAATGAACTCCCACTTAAATTAACATACCTCAAGTTAACTAAGTGATACATGATCCAAATCAACTAGCCCATGTCCGATCATCACGTGAGATGGGATAGTCATCAATGGTGAACATCTCCATGTTGATCATATCTACTATATGACTCTTGTTCGACCTTTCGGTCTCCAGTGTTCCGAGACCATGTCTGTACATGCTAGGCTCGTCAAGTTTAACCCAAGTATTCTGCTTGTGTAAAACTGGCTTACACCCGTTGTATGTGAACGTAGAATCTATCACACCCGATCATCACGAGGTGCTTCAAAACGATGAACTTTAGCAACGGTGCATACTCGGGGAGAACACTTTTATCTTGAAATTTAGTGAAGGGGTCATCTTATAATGCTACCGTCGTTCTAAGCAAAATAAGATGCATAAAGGATAAACATCACATGCAATCAAAATATGTGACATGATATGGCCATCATCTTGTGCTTTTGATCTCCATCTCCAAAGCATCGTCATGATCTCCATCATCACCGGCTCCACACCTTGATCTCCATCGTTGCGTCGTGGTCGTCTCGCCAACTATTGCTTCTACAACTATTGCTAACGCATAGCGATAAAGTAAAGCAATTACATGGCGCTTGCATTTCATACAATAAAGAGACAACCATAAGGCTCCTGCCGGTTGCCGATAAATTACAAAACATGATCATCTCATACAATAATGTATATCACATCATGTCTTGACCATATCACATCACATCATACTCTGCAAAAACAAGTTAGACATCCTCTACTTTGTTGTTGCAAGTTTTATGTGGCTGCTACGGGCTTCTAGCAAGAACCGTTCTTACCTACGGCACAAAACCACAACGGTGATTTATCAAGTTTGCTGTTTTAACCTTCAACAAGGACCGGCCGCAGTCAAATTCGATTCAACTAAAGTAGGAGAAATAGACACCCGCCAGCCACCTTTATGCAAAACAAGTTGCATGTCTGTCGGTGGAACCGGTCTCATGTATGTGGACATGTAAGGTTGGTCTGGGCCGCTTCATCTTACAATACCGCCGAATCAAAATAAGACATTGGTGGTAAGCAGTATGACGATCACCGCCCACAACTCTTTCTGTTCTACTCGTGCATATCATCTACGCATAGACCTGGCTCATGATGCCACTGTTGGGGAACGTTGCATGGAAAACAAAAAAAATTCTATGCACACGCAAGATCTATCCATGGAGATGCATAGCTACGAGAGGGGAGTGTGTCTACGTACCCTCGTAGACCGTAAGCGGAAGCGTTAGAACAACGTGGTTGATGTCGTCGAACAACTTCACAATCCAACCGACCGAGTACCGAACGTACGGCACCTCCGCGTTCAGCACACGTTCAGCTCGGTGATGTCCTCGACTTCTTGATCCAGCAAGACGGCGAGGTAGTGGATGAGTTCTGGCAGCACGACGGCGTGGTGACGGTGATGGTGATGCTATCTCCGCAGGGCTTCGCCTAAGCACTGCGAAAATATGACCGAGGGACGGAACTGTGGAGGGGGGCGCGGCACACGGCTAAGACAATGTTGTGGCTTGTTTGGGGCGCCCCCTCTCCTCTATTTATATATGTGTAGGGGCTTGGAGTAGAAGGAATAGTGCCACATGAACAGTACCACGTGAATAGTACACACGTGGACTTGGACTCCAAAGTCCAATCCTATTCCTACTAGGACTCTCCTTTTTTCCTTCCCTAGCTGCGTGGGCTTTCGAGGACTTGGTGCGCCTGGCCCAATAAGGCCAGGGCGCCTCCCCTTAGCCCATGCCAGCCCTTGGGACGTGGTGGACCCACTTGTGGACTTCCGGACCCCTCCGAAATCCTCCGGAACCTTCTGGAAGCTTCCCGGTACAATACCGAAAAAACTGCACCTTTTTCCGGAACCCAAAATATGACTTCCCATATATAAATCTTTACCTCTCGACCATTTCGAGACTCCTCGTGACATCCGGGATCTCATCCGGGACTCCGAACAACATTCGGTTACCAATTCACATAACTCATATAATACTATATCGTCAACGAACATTAAGCGTGCGGACCCTACGGTTTCGGGAATGATGTAGACATGACCGAGACGCCTCTCCGGTCAATAATCAATAGCGAAACCTGGATGCCCATATTGGTTCCTACGTATTCCACGAAGATCTTATCGGTCAAACCGCAATGACAACATACGTAATTCCCTTTGTCCGTCGGTATGTTACTTGCCCGAGATTCGATCGTCGGTATCTCCATACCTAGTTCAATCTCGTTACCGGCAAGTCTCTTTACTCGTTCCATAATACATCATCCCGTAACTAACTCCTTAGTCACTTTGCTTGCAAGCTTCTTATGATGTGCATTACCGAGAGGGCCCAGAGATACCTCTCTGAAACACGGAGTGACAAATCCCAGTCTCGATCCATGCCAACTCAACGGACACCTTCGGAGATACCTGTCGAGCATCTTTATGATCACCCAGTTACGTTGTGACGTTTGATAGCACACAAGGTATTCCTCCGGTATCCGGGAGTTGCATGATCTCATGGTCTGAGGAACATGTATTTGACATTCAAGAAAGCAGTAGCAATAAACAGAACGATCATATGCTAAGCTAACGGATGGGTCTTGTCCATCACATCATTCTCCTAATGATGTGATCCCGTTATCAAATGACAACTCTTGTCTATGGTTAGGAAACCTTAACCATCTTTGATCAACGAGCTAGTCTAGTAGAGGATCACTAGGGACACGGTATTTGTTTATGTATTCACACATGTATTTAAGTTTCCGGTCAATACAATTCTAGCATGAATAATAAACCTTTATCATGAAAAAGGAAATATAAAATAATAACAACTTTATTATTGCCTCTGGGGCATATTTCCATCAAGATTTTCCAGATCGATTAAAGGATTCAACGGCGACGGCTCCAGGACGCTGGTTCTTAGGGGCATGTGCACGAAGGCTTCCTAGGTGTCATCGACATGGTCAGGCGGACTCCTGTATGGGAATGGTGACAGCGGCCCGTCGGTGGCTCGTTCTGGCGGCGGCAATGGTCATCCGGTGGTCCATGGACCTCAATGTAATTTTTTATTATGTTTGAGGTGCTTTGTACTTCTGATGACTTTATAATAGCTTTGATCTTTTTCGTAAAAAAAAGTCCCATTGGGTGGGACATGTGAGTTTAAATGATTGAGGTTTTTTTCCCACATGGATGGTCATTTCAATATGTTTTACCTCTTGGCTATGAAACTGTTACACTTGGAAAGGACACATATTTTCGGTAAGAAAATAATCTTTGCTCTTCCATGTTGCCTCCCATGCTTCCTCACTTACAGTAAAATTGTCGACTATAAATTATTCGTTGAAGTTGATTTCAAACAACTCATTGTAGGCGGACCAGACAGTGAAAACTCCTGATCGTTCCCAAGCACATGCCCAAGGAAATTGCATTTTCTAGTGGAGCATGTATCTACCATGTAAGAATCTGCCTTTCAGTCGCTTCAAGATCCGTGCATTTTGGACGCATATGCGTGTGGTATTCTATGTATTTGCTTTGTCTCTTATCTGGTATTGTAATTTCAGGTCAAGTCACTAGGTCCGATCACCTTGTTATCAGAGAGAAGGGCGGTAATGTGCATGTATGAATGCCATTCTCCATTCTCCTCCCATGAAAATACTAGCATTAATTTTCGTAGTGTTTTGCTATATGATTCATATCATTCAAATTATAATTTGGTTCTTAAATTTTTATATATTTTAAATCCTGATGACAAGATCTTTCAAACAAGATCAATATTGAATATATTTTAAACTTGTTTAATTTTTTCTGTTTCACAAAATTGATTGGAATTGAAATGAGTTTAACAAATTTTAAGAATTTCTTCTACTGACTGAAATTGAAATGAATTTCATATATCACTTTATTTCATACATTCCAATAACATAGTTACCAGATGTATTTCAAGTACCAATTCAATTTGTTACCAGATTCGTTTCAATGCAGGATGCTTCACTATCAGATCAATTTGCCAGCATATGAATTCATACCAAATGCATGCAATTATCACACTACTTTCAGTAAAATGCACATGTTTCAATCTCATTACTATTTTAAATATATATTTAAATAAAATTTAGTACCACATCCATTTCAGTAAGATAAAAGTGAAATACGGAATATAAATTTCAGTACCAGTTGCATTTCGATACCAGAGGCATTCCAATACTAGATCACTTTGTTACCAGGTGCATTTCAATACCATATGCTTCACTACCAGATCACTTTGCTTGCATTTGCATTTCAATACTAGATGCATAGTAGACCACATTTTTTTGAAATACTATACTACTTTTAGTACCATATCCATTTCAATAATATGTACCTTTTTTCAATTTCAGCAATTTAAAAAAAATATTTCAATAGTTTTAAGACATTTAATATATATTTAAACAAAACATTGATTTTAATTATGTAAAATATATTATTAATTAATGTGATATATATGAAGCTAAAATTTCACAATCACAACTGTCAATATGAAACTGAAATAGTGAAAATTAAATGACTTTGAAATGTATTCTAAATTAATCTTGTTCAAAATGTCTTGCTGCTAGGAATTAAAATATATAAAAAATGAATTTTGTTTAAGAAGTTATGAATTATTTATAATATCACTTAGAAATAAAAGGTTGATTTATGTATGGGGAGAGGAAGAATAGAAAACATGCATGCAACGTCTTTCTCTCCACCCTCTCCTTCTCTTTCCTAACACATTGACAAAAAGCTCTTGTGTATTGCTTCTCTTATGGCATAATACTCATATACATGCAAAAGGTTGCACAAATCTCTAAAAAGTGCTGGATGGTGGATCTTTACCCAGTACATACATGCTCCGCTAGAATGGAGTTTGGCCATGCCCAAGTCTCTATACCGGCCAACTCGTTTCTCTTTTTTTCTTTTTGCGGGTGAAAAATAATTTTTATTTATCACTCAGGATCAATCTCATTCTTACATAAGTCTCTATACCGGCCAACTCGTTTCTCGGCATCCCTAGAATTGCATCAACGTTAGGTGGATAAAAGATCTGCCAAACGAGGGGAAAATTGTGTCGGTGTTAGGTTTTCTGTCCGCTCGAGTCCAATCAGTGCACTTAGTCTTCAGTAAGAGCATCTACGACATCGGACCGCGCATATTCCCCCATACATTTGGGCAGACGACTCGGTCACTGGCTGGTTATTTTTTTAATCCAACCAAACCACACCAATGCGTCCATGCTATCTAGCACCCCTCATATGGGAGGCCCGAACGCGCTCGGACAACTCCGCCATGTCAGATCCGGTCCATGCTAGCCCACCCCGACCCCAGAAATACCCCACCCCCGGAGAGAACCATAGTTGAAGTCCATACCCTAGACTACGCTCCGCTTCCAATCTCTGTCTCCTCCCCACTCCACCATGGACGACTCCGGTAGCCACCTTGACAACGAGTCCAATCCCATCGACTTGGACGAGCTCTTGAAGGAAGAGGGCTCCGACAGTGAGGCATTGGGCAACGAGGAGCTCGCTTTTCGCATGGACATCCGGTGTTCGCAGGTGGACATGGGCGGGAGCTCGAGCTTCCCATTGTCCCCGATGGTCCGACGACGCAATGGGGTCGAGCGCGCTGTCTCATAGCGCTCCGGTTCACTACAGATCCACGCATGCCCCTCGCCACTCTAGCCCCAACTCCTCCTTGCTAGCATTGGGTGCTCGTGCCCGCTCCGAGCCAACAGATGAGGATGCGAAAACCGAAGGCGAAAGCCGCACCCTGCTAGAGGCAGAGGGCGGCGGAGGCCGGTTCCTCCCGCAAAGGAGCCTCCGTTGGTCGATCCGGAGGAGCAGCACGTGCGTGAGGTCCACCGCCGGTTGCTGACCATGGTGGAGACGGGTGCGAGGTGCCTTCGCTATAAGAACGCAAAGGCGCTCTGGCTCGGCATTGAAGCATTCGAGCGCGCGGTGAGGGAGAAGGATGCCGCTAGGGCGAAGGCGACATGGCTCGCGAAGGAGCAGGCCCGCGTCGTTTGACGTCTCACCGGCATCATCTCGCCGCCGTCCGACAGCGACACAACGAGCACCGACGACGATGATGCACCTCCGGCCACTGGCGCCTACATGGAGGAAGACTACCACCGCTCCAGTGACCACAGGTGGAAGAGCTCGACAAGGAAATGGTGATGTCTGGCACCCCTCTCCTTATATCTAGTTTATTTTGTATTTAGTTCAATCTGTCCGGTGATGGACTTGTTTTGGGTCCGATTGTACTAACACTTACCCCTTTGAGGTCTGGATTATATTCTACATATGTATGTTAATCTACGTTGCTATGTTGATTTAAATAGTTGCATGGATTGTATGGATTTGGGGGCGGACATTTGAGGAGCACGATTGTGGGCGAGGCTAAATACGGGGTAATCGGTCACTGTCCACGGACATATAGGGTGCTACATTTGGCAATTGTCGTATATGCTCTAAGAATGATTTAACATGACCTCATTGTTCTTTCAATAATCTTATTCTTTTTCTCTCCCCCCCTCTCTCTCTCTCCAAAAAAGGGGCACCTCTGCCAGAGGTGCCTGATTTTTTTGCGTCGGTTAATTTCCTCCCCAACCTTCTTCATCCTCACACCTGACCTTCTAGCATTACCGCCCTCCAACCTGAGCCTAACCAATGGTGTTATGGCTCAGGGGTACCTCACCATGTCGGGTGCCGGCCTGGTGGGCTAGCCTAAGGACCCCAAGGTTGGTTCCATCCTCGGCCACAGTGTTGGCCCAATAGCGTTCTACGAAGAGGAATCCGGAAGCCTTGTTGTCCAAGACAAGGAAGATGGACCTGTGGAGAACTCCCCCTCCGCCGACGTAGCCGACTAGGTTGTGTAACACCGAGGCCCCCGGTATTTTATATATGCCGGGGTCCGGGCTAGTCGATAGTTCATCATACTCCCTTTGTTTCTTTTTTACTCTGTTGGGCTACGCTAGGTGCATCGACTGCAATGTAAAAAAATTCCTACGAGAATATTAACCATGGCAGATGGATCACAGATGTTTACCACTAGATGCACAGTGCCGTGCAGTGGAAGACGAGTTGGGGCAGAGCGTCTTCGGTGTTGTCTCCTCCTCGTCAATATCCCTCGTACAACTCGATCGCCGGATCCCTCGAACAGGTTTGCCGGACCTGCACAAGTGCGCTGTCTCTAGAGGTATCCGCGCATGCAGGAGGAACGCCGTGCGGCAGACTGCTAGGTCCGATCCCACGACCGGTGACGAGCGGAGGTGCCTAGTTGCAACACATGCAAAGCCCTAACGAAAAACGCTAAAGTGATCAACTGAATTCGTGCGCCGCACCTCCACTATATATAGGCATCCATCGCGGGCTCAACACATGGGCCCCGCATTGATCCTAAATCCCACAAGTTTACTCAGCCCAGATCCAAGTGCAGGTCAGATCAGATCCAAACTTCAAGTCGTATCCGACCTCGTAGGTTCCTTCCCTTAAGCGCGTGACCTCTTAGGTTCAATTCGGCTTGGTCACAAGTCGGATCACATCCGACCTGCTCAGTTGGTAGCGGGCTCTAGCAAAGCGCGCCGACCACCATGCTGACAATGAAGCCGATGTGGGGAACATGTATACCATGTCATACCTATGTTCCCTTTGCCTCATGATATATATTTTTGGGCTCAAGGAGAAGCCGTCATCCTTGTTGCAGCCCAATATATTTCTCGTTCCAGTGATGTTGACGTACAAACCGGATTATCTCATAATCCATGTCGCATGACCATGCTTATCCAGGTCGGATCACATGAGGGGACCAGAGTATATCTCTCCGGATCGGAGGGACATACCCCATCTTGCTCGACTATGTCTCGCGGCATGGGTCTGGACAAGGCAAAAGCCGACCTTTGTAACTACTCAGTTACGGAGTAGCGTTTGGTCGGCCCAAAGCAAGTCGGTCGCCATCCTGAGTCTACGCGCTAGCTCAGGTCTTAGGATACAGAATGTCTGTTGTACTAGAGACTCACAGATGACCTATCGCTGCGTTTCATGGTTGGGTCTGTCCGACTTGGACCTTATCTGGACCCGGATTCGACTTCATCAAATTCAACAAGATCTTTCCAAGTCCATATTATCCGGATAGCATCCAATGCTACATGGCCAGTGAGACCGGACCATCCACTATTTCATATGCTAGTCTTGTTGGTTGCGTGTCCACGCTGCCCTTTCGACTAGCGACCATTCAGGACAGTCTTCATACAATGTGTGGTCTCACAAACAAGTCATGTAGTTGTTGATACACATCATTAACAATGTCCAAAGACTATCTTTATTTTATAAACACATAGAGAAATATCATCATACATGATTGTCTCTAGGGCATACCTCCAACATGTTCCGCATATAAGATTTGTTTAAAGTCAAACTTCATAAAGTTTGACCATGTTTATAGGAAAAGATATCATCATTCACAGTACCAAACCAATATTATTGGATGCATTATGGAATTAATTTTCAAATATTTTATAACGTTAATATTCTAGATGTTGATATTTTTTAATATAAATTTGGTCAAATTTTCTGAAGTTTAACTTGAGACAAATATTATATACTAAGTAAAAGGAAGCGGAGGGAGTACAATCACTTGGTTCATACCTGTACTTTGTACATCCCAGTCGTAATATGCACAAAGCAAGAATAGGGTTTTACCTCCACTAAGAGGACTCGAACCTAGGTAAACTCGCCTCCTTGTCCCCTCCGACCTAATCACCAAGCCGGGATACCCTACTGAGAGATCTGTTGGAATCATCTCCGACTCTAACCGCTGACTTCTGCCACCTATGAGCCCCTCGCCCTCCCTCGCCGCCACCCACCTCCATGCTGCCACCGCCCGACCATCCCTCTACCCCTCCCCTTGTTCTTCAACGTCGACGACGATCCCGCACCCCCTCCCGAAAAATCAAGCCTCGGACCCACTCCCGCTGTTGACGCCGCCAACGCAGGTGATAACCCTGCACTCTCACCTGAATATTCATCCTCGGACTCCCTCCCGTCGTGCCGCGGTGTTGCGGCTCTCGATCGTTCAAGGCCCGCACTCGTCATGGAGGCCGCGGGGCTTTCCCAACTGAGGGCTGGGTTTTTCTTCTTCTGTTTTCGATATTTTCAGATTTTCAGTTTGCATTGCATGAGGATTAGCCCAAGGAAAATATTTTTCCCTCTCACGTTATTGTTATTGAAAAGAAAAGCGTGTGATTTCTTCTTAACAAGAAGGGTTGGGCGCGCTTTGCTGCGCCGTTGGTGTTGTTGGCTTTCTTAAAAAAATAATCACTCTGTTTGAAAATATAAGGTGTATTACTTTTTGGAAAAGGCAAACCTTTTAAGTTTGGTCAAATTTGTAGAGAAATATATCAAAAACCATAATATCATATCGGTATTTTTAGATTCATCATGAATGAACTTCCATACTTTTTTTGTTTAATATTGTGAATGTTGATATTTTTGCTCTGAACTTGATCAAAGTTAAAGAAATTTGACTTTCTAAAAAACTAATACCCCTTATATTTTGGACTGATGGAATATTTAGTTTGGCGGGTGGGGGAGATGATAGAGTGTGTTTAATTTTTATTTATAATGCCTTGATTTGGTGGGTCTTTCTTCGTGTGATTCTGTGTTATCCGCTAACCAACCTATATTTATGTGGACAAATTTCTGTGTCCATGGTTGCATATACTATATTGGTGCTACAATATCACATGGTGGCACTTTTTTTCCCAGGTGGTGGGAGGGTGCATGGGATTTATATGTTTTGGACTGATTGATTTGAATATTGTTGACTTGGTCAAAATTGTAAGCCAAATCCAAATTGAACACCTCAATTGAATAAAAGAGCTTCAAAATTAGGGGACATAGTGAATTAAAAGAATTGAATGTGAGAGCCTGAGAAATTGTTCACCCGGTCAAAATCAGATGACACAATTCTAAATTGAATACCTCAATTAATTGTGAGGCCTTAAAAATTAGAAAGCATAGTGTATAATATAAAAGAATTGAATGAGAGAGCTTTGAGAAATTGTTGACCCGGTCAAAATCGGATGACCCAATTTTAATTGGAGACCTCAATTGAATATGTGGTCTTTAAAATTAGGGAGCTTAGTGTTATATATAAAGGATTGCACATGGACCTAAGTTGTTAAATGTGAATTCTGTTTAACAAACAGAAGCGAAGCATACAGAGACTCGGACTACTCGGAGCTGAGTCTGAAAGGTTCTCTTGTCGTGTCGTGCCACGCACTTATAAAATCAACAGGATCAACCTCTACCGACGTATCACGAGAGAAAGCCAAATAATCCACCCATCGGGTCGACGATCGATTGTGTGCACACAATGCTGGCAACAACGGCCTCCGCCGCATCAGGCCAGTGGGCGGAACTCCCGGCCAACCTGCTCCACGACATCGCCTACCGTCTCCGCACCACGTCCGACTTCGTCCGCTTCGACGCCGTCTGCAGGCCATGGCGCGACGCGCGAGAAGTTCAATGTCACGCCCAATATGCGGTCCTATACTCATGGGACTTGAAAGTCCCATTAAGGATAGAAGCGCATATCGGAGATGCTTCGCAAGGTGGATATCATTACAACATACCATGTACATAATAGATGGGGATACAGACAAATACATACAATCATCACATGAATACATCAATACATAGCAAACACCATACAGAAGAGCAGAATCTGACTACGGATGAAAACAAACGAAAAATACGAATGACATCCACCCTGCTAGCCTAGGCTGCCGACCGGGAGCCCATCCTATGATCGACGAAGAAGAAGAACCAGAAGAAGAACTCCAAAAGCAAACATGCATCGCGCTCACGTCAAATCATCGCTTTACCTGTACCTGCAACTGTTGTTGTAGTAATCTGTGAGCCACGCGGACTCAGCAATCCCATTACCATGGGTATCAAGACTAGCAAAGCTTAATGGGTATGGAATGGATAAGTGGTGAGGTTGCAGCAAGCACTAAGCGTTGTACGGTGGCTAACTTACGAGTACAAGAATAAGAAGAGTAACTACGCATAACGGTCACAAACTAATAATGATCAAGAAGTGATCCTGAACACCTACTTACGAGTCAAACATAACCCCACCGTGTTCACTTCTTGGTTCAAACCTCACAAGAAGAGACGATCACGGTTACGCACACGGTTGGCGTATTTTAATTGAAATTAGTTTTAAGTTCTCTACAACCGGAGGTTATAAATTTCTAAGTCGGCACAGCTTCGCGAAAGATTTAACCCTGCAGGGGTGCTCCAAGTAGTCCATTATAAATTACCATACACATCCGATGGAACATCCTCACACCATGATAACACGATGCTTACGATAAGGAATCCCGGTGGACAAGCCACTCGTAACAGGCAAAACTAAACCAGCAAGACCTACCGGTGAGCCAGATCCGTGTCTAGAGCCGCGCGCTCTCTATCTACGGGCATCATCCGTCTATGCATAGTGGACGGTAGCCAAATACCTCGAGTTGCCCCAAGGCGGCTCCGTCGACTGCTAGGTAGGTGGACCAACAGTTGTGTTTTGCCGCTGGCCCGAGTTATGTTGGAATTAAAAGAGTCCCCGAGGTGGCGACCCTTGTGGCGCCCCGCCTGAATACCACTGTAGCCAGACGGTCGCCGCACACACCAGCCCAGAAAATCACACTGGCGCGTGCCTTTACAACAAGTATCATGAACATAGGCATTTCTATTAATAGATATATAGGTCTTACATGATATTTTACAAGGGTGATGGCAACGGGAAAGCTATATCTAAGGCAGCATGGTCTTGGTGCGGCTCCAATCCACAGGGATCTGACTGGGTTACTCTTCTAGCCCGCGAATGCTCCGGCTCCTCGCTAGTGGACGTCGGATCCTTAGGTGAACGTGGCCACCTTGAAGGCCGCTGAGTACTTTTTTATGTACTCGCAAGCAAACCAAACCAACATATACACCAAGCAAAGCAATCCATGGCACTCAAGCATGCATTTATTATTAGAGTAATATTAAATATCATGGCATAGCACACCTATCTAGCAATATTAATTACCATGTTATAACAGGATTATCTGGCATGATAACTACTAAAGTAAAACATATCAAGTAAATAATCCATACTCCGAATATGTCATGACACAAACCAAATCCGATCCAAATCCAATCCAAGTCTTGTGGTCATCCGACCCTTTAGCTCATAGCCACCGCATGGCTAACAATCATACCCCTGACATCATCTGATGTCCATGCATCCGTACTGCAAGTTTGACAAACCTTACCATTCTCTGGTTCAGTCTTAGCAATAACATTATATAGTTTGTTCCTCCAGACTAGACACAGACCAAATAGTGTGACCTAGTACGAACTGTGTCCATGACTGAGGACGCAGCTATTCGAATAGATTTACACTCTGCAGAGGTTGCGCACTTTACCCACACTATGGAGCTCCTAGCCTCATACTCCCATTCGGGTGGACCGATGCTGCTCCAAATAAACTTGTCTATTGCCCGGCACTCTTACGGTCCCACCGACAATCATACCCTCCCAGGGTCATGTCCTGGGTGGCCCATGTGTCACTCCTGACACCTGCCACCGTCATGGCTAAACTAAACTGTCCCAAATGGGGACCGCACGCAAACAAACAACTGGGCTCACAAGGTTATCGCCGCCTACCGGGCCAGGGTAGCGCGCACGCATAACCTTCCCTCTTTGGTGGTACCGACAAGAGGCAAGACAGTAGACCAAGTTAGGGCCTTCCCATAAAGACAAGTGTGGCTGCACTGATGAGCTCGGTTCGGTGGCACTATGACTCGATCCAGCCGACGGAGGAGGTTGTCATTATTAAGTCACATTCTTTATCCTTGCAATAACAATAGTAATGCACAACGAAAACATAACAACCTATCTCCATACTGTCATCTACGAGTCACTAGTGCGGTAATATGATGAACATTAGCAGATAATGTAAATAGCAAATTCAACTTAGTAGGAGTTTAATTATTTCTAACACAAGCATATTCATTAATTAAACACGCAAGAATAACACAGAGCAATGCTTTAGGGCATATATCAGATGGTCGGCTTGCCTGGGGGTCGACGGATTCACCGGAGAGAAGTGCGATCACCTCGCGGAAAAATTCACCGGAGAAGATTCCCTCTCGGAGGGGCTGAATATAGGGCAGGGGCAAAATGGGCATTTTCAGAAAGTGTAAACATTGTGAAAGTGATGTCATCGGAACGGGCTTGACGAACTAAGAAAGTGGGCTTTGGAATCACCTGAGTCGGAGTTGCGGATGAAAAGATATTGACGATTGACTGCCAGGGACCAATCTGCAAATAGTTTATTTGCAAACGAGTCCTCAGCAGTTATTTCGGTGGAAAAGAAGAGTTTGCATTGTGCACTTGGGCTGCCTTTGGCCGGAAGCAGCTGGCCGGCCTGCTACAGCATAGCTGGGCCGAGCCCGCTGTGGCCGACGAAGCCTTATTCACTTGAATACGTCTTCACAGCGGGAAAGGCGGGTTTTAACAGAAGCCGTCTCCACTTAACAGGCGGGCCCGTGGCTAAGGCACTGACGGGCGGGCCCCGCGCTGCTTCTCTCTCCTCCCTCCCACCCATCTTCTTCTTTCTCCTGGTCGGAGACAGAGGAGCGCCGGCCGGCGTCGTTTCCGGTGGCCGTGGTGCTTAAGGGGGGCGGGCGAGGGTAGGGATGGATGCAGTGCTTGCCGGCGCACTCGCACGTACTCATGGCTAGGGCAGGGGTGCCCTGTGGCGGTCGGACGGTTGGCGGAGGCGGCGGGCTGCGGTGGCGCGATTGGGGCCGGGGTTGCGGCGGTGGAGAGGCAAGGGAGGGATTGGCCAGGGCTTCACCGTGGATTAGGAGCTCCACTGAAGGGGAAATAAGGGAGGAGGGAACGCCGGCGTGCTCGAATTCGAGCGGAGACCGTGGCGGCTATGGCGACCAGGGAGGCAAAATTGAACTCGGGAGCGCACACCTGCAGGCAGGGGAGCGAGCTAGGAGGGAGAGGAGGAGGTTGTGGGTGTTGCTGATGCTCGGGAGGCTCCGGGCCGTGGCTTGTATAGCCGGCCGGGGTGAGGCGATAAGCACGGCTGCCGTGGCATTCTTAGCCATGCACTGGAGCTCCAGCGAGGTGGCAAACTCCCGGTGGTGCCGACCTAACGAGCGGATGAGGACGGGGACAGCTCAGGGAGGAAGAGGCCACCGGAGGGAAGCGATAGAGGAGGTCGCGGGGAGTACAGTGCCGCGGCGGTGCTCGCCGTGGTGTGAGGAGGAAGACTCCGGAGGGGAGAAGGTGCGAGAGAGGGGTACGTGGATGGTGCGGAGCTAGGCGGCATGCACAGACAAGCTCGGGCTGGCCGGAGGTATCGGGCCGACGAGGACAGTGCCGCAGAGCACTGTTTCTGCACGGTGGCTGCGTGGTCACCATGCACACCACATGTCCAGGGCACCTTCTCGACCTCAGGACATATCACGTAGGTGAGTTAATGCCTCTAGAGCTGAATGGTGAGGTTTTGGTAGCAAGGGGAGACAAAATATTGACTGATTTGAGCTCACAAGGGTGCTGACATGAAACTTGGGTGGACTATTCTGGAGAAATGCTAAAGAAATGGAGTTGGATCCTTGTCATACTGACTTGTGGTAGAAAGGAGTAGGTTCTTGAAAAAATTGAGGCCATTTGGACCAGGTTTGCATATACTTCCTTTGTAATGCAAATTTTGGTCCAGAAACTGGACTTTGATGTTGTGCTCTACTGGCTTGATTAAATGAGCTGAATTTTGGTGTAGGGTCCTCATTTGGCTATATGAAGGCACTGGTAAAATTTCAGCTCATTTGGATATACCAAAATGGTACTTCCTTCACAAAGCTTGAATCTAGACAGAAACTTAGGAAAATTGCTGAGGAAGAATGCATAGCTGGATTGAGCTTATTTTTGGGTTACATGAGTGATTTATCAATGTTAACCACCATACAAAATTTCAGCTCAAATGGATCAAGGGTTCAAGCACTTCATTTGCAAACTGGAAATCTGGACAGAAACTAGATGGAATTTTTGGGGGAAATTAGCTAGATGAAATGATGTGAATTTTTGCATGCTCACATCATATAGGGAACATGAGGTCCTGGATTAATTTCAAGAATTTTGAAGCAATATAAAATATAGTTGCTTCACAACCTCAAAATTGGTCCAGAAACAAGAACTGGATGATGCTCTCAAACTTTGAACTGTGGAACATGGATTCTTGATGGAAATGGTGAAGATATGGATAGTAGAAGCTCCACAAATTATTTGAGATTTGTCCTGGCTACCGAAATGGTAGTTCCTTTGGAAAGTGCCCAAAGTGCAATATTGACTTTAAATAGGAAAATGCAATTTCCCTTATTTAATTATTGTCAATATTTTTATGGGAGCTCAATATGATCACAAAGAACATCTTGTGGCACCCCGGCTCAGAGAGACCGGAACACCCCGTATTCCAGCCCAGAGATCAAGTCTTCTGGAATACGACACTGCTTGGCATAGAACAAATTAGCTCTTTATTATGAATAAACGGGGTACAAGGGTCCGATATTACAAAGGTTACAGGGGCACGGCAACACTTCGCCTGCTAAGGTAGTTCTATGCTAGCAGCGGAACATCTCGAAGGGGAATAAACTCTAGCAGCGGAACAGCGACGACGGTGATGACCTCCACTCCGCAGGGACTCTGGTTGGGACGTATCCTAGAGCGCAACCTAGGGATCCTCGACAAACAAGCAATCACGGCATCACCTGCAATCTGGCATGACACGCCAGGTGAGTACTTTGAATGTACTCGCAAGCTCACAGCAACCAAAGCAATCAAGACATACAACAGCCTGGCATTTACAGATTAATTATCAAAGATGAACATGATACAACTAGAACAAAATGAGCATGACAACAACATGAGCATGGCAATAGCATGAGCATGGCATGTACACATGATCGATGATATGAACATGATAATACTAGCACTAGCATGCAAGGGGTCGACGTTTAAGGTCTCATGGACCAACTTACTCTGCTCGAAGGTTATCTCGTAACCACAAACTTACCATCGTGATCATCACACGATCACCTCAGGATCAACCAAGCTCGGTATCAACTATACCATCGTGATCATCGCATGACCACACGGAGCTTGATCTCTACCTATGATCATCACATGACCACATGAAGATCAACCAACTTTTTTTCTCATAGAACCGGGGTTGTTATTATTCAGGTTATTATTTCTGTTGACCCATAGTGTGACCTACTACGACCTGTGTCCATGACCGAGGACGCGGCTATCGATAGATTATACAATCTGCAGAGCTTAGTACACTGTACCCATAGCACGGAACTCATGGCCTCGTGCTCCCATTCGGGTGGACCAACGACGTTCCGACAAAACCAGTCTATTGCATGACACTCTCCCGGCCACTCCGACAAACTCCCCTTTGGGCTATGTCCTGGGTTACCCTGATGCCAACATGTGACATCCGCCACCTCTGTGGCTGCCACCGTCGTGGCCAAACCAAAACTGTCCCAAACGGGGACCTGAGCTCAATACCAAAACTGGGTACTCAAGGCTTATGGCCGCCTACCTGATCAGGGTAGCGCGCGCACATAACCTTCCCTAGTATGAGGCATCGGCAAGAGGCATGACAATAGACCACATTAGGGCCCCCCATAAGGCAAGTGTGGCTGCACTGGTTAGCTCAATTCGGTGGCACCATGACTCAGCCAACAGATTTGTTCAAGTTCGATTAATGTCAGGTTCAACTTGAATGGTGATGAGCTGAGTCATAATAAAATAACATGATGAGATGCCAATGCATATGAACATGATACCAGTGTAACCATGGATGGGCAACATAACCATTTAACAACATAGCATCAAAATGATAACTCATTTATTCTACGGGATGCAAATGAGCATGGCATAATGACAATCATGAATATAACAAGTATTTTCATAATAAACCCTAACTATTCAAATGAGCATATCGTTATCACTAGATTCGGAAAATAAATCCGAGAACTAACATGATAATAATAATACTAGCAAATAATCATTTAACTTACTAGATGCAAATGAGCAAGGCATAAGAACGAGCATGGATTCACAAGCATATAATATTCACAAAATAATTAAATGAGCAAACATTTATTTAAATATTCAAGTGAAAACCATGGCTACTGCAAGGCCATCATGCAAGTGGCTGTCGTGCCTTGCCTGGGAATGAAGGATTCACCGGGGGAAAGTGCAAGGCACTCGCGGAAAGAATCGCCGGAAAAGTTTCCCTCTCGGCGGAGCTGTTTTAAGGGCAAGGGAAAAATGGTCATTTTCATAGTGTTACAACATAGTGAAAATGATACCATCGGAACGGGCTCGACGAATTGAGATCGTGGGCTTTGGAATCACCTGAATCGGAGTTACGGTTGTCGAGATACGGCCGTTCGTTCGTTAGGCAGAAAAAGAATAAAAATCTGTTCTTTTCTGGCCTTAACGGACGAACGTTCGTAATATAACTGTTTCGGCCGGCGAGATAAAAATAGAAAGCGTACTTCTGGGATTACCCTTCCAAACAGAGAAAGCGTACTTTAGCCCGCAGAAGCACCAGAGTACGTTTTCTTTAAGCGAAGGCGTATTTTCGAAAATCCGCCTCCACTTATCCACGTCACTGTGCTTGCTGAGTCACTGGAACGTGGGGCCCGCCTGCAGGTCGAGCCAGTCATCTTCATCCTCTCGCTGGCGCCCGTGCGGCAGAGGAGGTGGCTACTCCGGCGAACGGCGCGGGCGTCTCCGGCCGTCCCCGGCGATGCTTCGGCCACCGGCGCACTCAGGGGACGGAGCCGCGTCCATCCCCGCACCGCACGGACATCAAGGGGCACCGAGTCGAGCGGGACGACGACCACGGCAGACGGCGGCCACTGTGAGATCGGGCACGGCACCATGTTTCACAAGAGGAAAAGAGGAAGGGCGGGGAAGCTCTAGGGGGCTCGGGTGGGTTCTCTGGTGGTGGCTAGGAGGGGAGGGGAGCTCGGCATTGAGCGAATTTAGGGCGAGGCCGACGGCTGCCATGGCGGCCATGCGAGGCGAGGAGGAGCTCTCGAGCTCAGGGGAGAGGTCGGGGAGGGCTAGTGGAGGGAGGGGAGGCTTAAATAGCCAAGGCGTTGATGCCGTCCGCGGACGATGACGGAAGCTCGCGGTAGATGCTCTCTGGCATGACCGCGTGCACGAGCACACACACGGAGGGGGATAGGGGTCTAGGGGAGGTGTATTCGGTGCAAAGTTATCGCGGGGAGGAAGAGGACAACGGCAAACCGACGACGGCCGCGGGCACGCGCTGCGGCATGGTTCGCCGGAGAGGAAAGAGGAGAGGGGAAGGGGTCCAGAGAGGACACGCGGATGCGGGAGAGTGAGAGCAATGCTGTGGACATGGTGCGGTGGCGATACGACATGGTTTGGACGGCGGCAGAGGGCCCCGATTGCCCAGAGCACACTTTCGGCGTCCAGACCGCGTGGTCACCGTGTGCACAGGCGCACGCGGTGCACTCTGGCCAATCAAACGATGTCTAGCGTGTTGTCTCTCTTAAGTGGGTCCTACCTGAGGTGATGGCTCAAAGAAAGGCACTGTATGTTGATGGGAGGGATCAGAGAAAGATTGATGTTTCAAACTTAGGCAGGAAGTAATGATCAACTGAGATGAGATAAGAGCTAACAAATATGTCACAGAGTCTTAGGGTAGGAAGGACTATGATCCTGTGAATTTTGAAGGGATTTGGGCAAGGTTTGAGTGCAGTTGCTTTACAACTGCAAAAATTTGGCCAGAATCTAGATCAGGAAGTAGCACTCACATGGTTGCTTGGATGAAGCTGAAAATTAGTGGAGGATGATTATTTGAGCATACGAAGGTACCATAAAAATTTCATCCCATTTGGATGAGTATAAATGGTACTTCCTTCACAATGCTCCATACTGGACAGAAACTTGGGGGAATTTTGCAGAGAAAATGGCATGGCAAAATAATGTGATTTTTGGCATTCTCACATTATTTAGGGATATTTAGGTCCTGGATTAATTTCAGAATTTTTGAAGCAATATAAAATGTAGTTGCTTCACAAACTGAAATTGTGACCAGAAACCAAGATTGGATGGTGTGCTCACATAGATTGTTGAGTGGAGATGAAATTTGGTGGAGAGTCATTATTTGATCATATGAATGATCTCCCAAAATTTCAACTCATTTGGATAAGCCTAGCTAGTACTTCCTTCACAAAGCTTTTCTCTGGTCATAAACTTTGGGAATTTGCTGAGGAAGATTCACTAGGAAAATGAGGTTGAATTTTGGTATGTGGCAATTATTTGGATAGGAAATAAGGCACAAAAATTTTGAGGGCAATCAAGAAAAGATAAATAGCACTTCCTTCACAAAGTGCCAATCTGGACAGAATAGGAAATGAATATTCCTGAACTATTTTTGAACTAGGCAAGGATGGGTTTTGACATATTGGTGGGAGATATGGTCTAAATAATTTATGAGAATTTTGTGGGAATTTCTGGGATAGCAGAAATATAGGTTGCTTCACAACCTAGGGCAAACAGGGTTATTCCTTTAATAGAAAAAGGAATATTCCCAAGAAATAAATATTGGAGTTGGGCTAAGATGGAAGTGACATGGCCTTGGGATAGATTTGAGAGTGACAAGCCACTAGGAAGTGGCAGGAGAGAAGATCTTCCCAGGTTTCAAGACCACATAGCCACGGAAAAAAGAAGGTCCAAATAAAATTCGAAGAAAACCAAAAGAAAAAGAAAGGGCCAAAAATCGGGGTGTTACAAACCTACCCCCCTTACGATAAATCTCGTCCTCGAGATTTGGTTGCTCAGGGAACCAGTATGAATATTCTGACTTAAGGAAACCGTTTCCAACTCGGGTATCCTTTTCCTTCATATGATGTTCCCACTGAATTTCATATGATCTGCATACCTTGCTCGGCAGTGGTTTGCTTCACTGTATGCCACATTCTGACAGGTCTTCCTTCATATGTTCATCCTTGCTCTGACTTCAGTTCTTTTATGTCTGCTGGCTTGTTTGATATTTTCATGACCGGGATTTCCATAAGTCCGGGAGTGATTTCCAATTGACATGACATTCTTATATCCAGCACCGATAGTAGTCAATGGAGTTGTGTACAAATTTCCTCGATGGACATGAATAATTTAATCATTGCATTGGGTTACTAGATGCATGTCCTCCGGGTTCAAAACCATACTGGGAATCATAACCGTTCCCTTGGTAGAATCTGACTGCTTGTAGGTAGTTTTAAATCTTGCTGACTTCTTTGTCTCAGATCTGTGTCGATGATTCAACTGTTACCTTGATATGAGGTCCTTACAAACGGAGTAGACCCCTTGGGTGTGTGTTCATGGTGATCGATACGGAATCAGACTGTCTTGGGTATCCGTACCGTGTTGTTCCTGCACTGATTATCATACCTGTATTACCGGTCTTGCTCCTTCATTATTGTTCTCTTTTGCTGAATCTTTTGCTGAAAAGAGCTTGGCCATTGATATCCTCAATTCTTCATGTGACCATAGGTGCTGTCAGGTGCAATATTCCAGCGGTCATACCTTATCCTTATCCTCAGGCAGTGCAGCAACGTTTGACTGGCAAGTTTATCATCTCTCAAGCTTTAACTGTATGGCAATGATCATTTGAACCTTTGCATAAAATCGGCAAATAACTAAGTAGCCACCAGAATGGTCTTTACAACTCAGATCTGGGACATTACTGAAATAACTCAACCATGGCTCACGACGGCTGAAAAGCAGCTCAGAGCATGAGGTAGTGTTGGTAAGAAGAATGTAGCAGTTCCCTAAGACGGCCGAGGAACAGCTCAGAGCAGAGGGTCGCTGCTAAAAAGAAACTCAACAGCTGCCCGAGATGGCCGAAAAGCAGCTCAGAACACGGGTCAGTTGTTGAAAAGAGAAATATAAAGGCGGCATCCACCCTGGACGGCCAAAAGCAGCTCAGAACACAGGCGTGGTGCCGTTACCAGGAAAAAGGTAGGCAAGGATTCATCATGATCATATACCAGGTTCACAGTTATTTGTATAGAGCTCACTGCTGTGGTCAATCATTCATGACAGTGACAAGGGTTAACGATATCACCTTGTCGGGCGTGAGGAAGCTGGCCTTGATATTCACTGTCAGGATTGTTGTCCCAATCATTGTCTTGCCTCATAGCTTGTCAGACATTGCATCACACTGAGGTGTATATTCTTCCTCTTACATAATTCATGTGGTTGTCGGATTCTCATTATGCTTGTATCATCGTTCGAGTGACTTGAATGACCTTGGCAGCATGCCCACAATATATATGGAAGGGTGTGTAGCTGAGCAGTTGATTCCTGAGGCAGACACTTGGGTCCTGGCTGATTCTTGCTTCTGACAAAATTGTTGTGGATCTGATCCTTGAGAGGCACTGCCATATACTGCCAAATCACTGTGTAACATCTTGATGAATGTTGGTAGTGCCGTACTGACGAAGATTGGATAGCTTGTGTTGGAAGCCATCTGAGAGTATCGTGCTGAGGAAGACTGAATAGCTTGTGCTCGAAGCTTTTGCCGGGATAGTGTGCTGAAGAAGACTGGGTATCGTACCTCAGAAGTTTTCTGCGGTGGCTTACCGAAGAAGACTGAGTGTCTTACACTGGAAGTTATCCACATATCGTACTGAGGAAGACTGCGGAACCTTGCGTCGTAAGCTTCCCTAGTAGCGTGCGGAGGAAGATTGGGTTGCTTATACCAGAAGCTTTTCTCTGTAGTGTGCGGACTGAATGCCATATATACATATGCCCTTGATATTCCTCTGACTGGAAATGTACTGTTGTCTTGCACACAAATTGTGTTCCAGTTGGTTCATTACAATTGTGATGGTTGCGCACTGAGGTAAACTTGATCCTGATGGTCAATCCAGGATAGCATTTGCATTCAGATCAGATATTTCCAATATAATGCAGTCGGCTGAGAATTTCATAATGTTTAGCTGAGCTTCAAAATATTTGAAATATTTACTGATTCTTTGAGTCCGGTGTCGGTTGATGAGCAACTTTTCATAAGGGGAAATATGGTAACACCGAGGGCCCAAAGAAAGAAGCCAAAAGAAACGACTAAAACAAAAGCACACACAGTATTAACATCACATACAAGCAACATCACACTTCACAGCTATTCACCTCACTATGCATGCCTACTTAAGCACACAATTCTCGAGGGAACTCCGGTACTACGAGCTAATATGTTGTGGCGGTGTGCACGAAAATGAATCAGGGTGTGGAGGGGTTGGTGTAAACAGAGCTACACCAAACGCTGGCTTAGCGCCAGTTGCATCTGGACGGGCTTAGGGATGAGGACGGACTCGGTGATCATATAGTGAGACACGGATGTCCCGACCACATTATCATCAAGCGTACGGAAGGGAACCATACTCGTCCAGGGGATGGGTGATAGGGTAGGATAGTGGTGGAAATCAGGGTCTGCTGGCATTGCCCTTTTCTGATAGCAAAGATCAGTAAGGGTTGCCAAGGCGACGGGTTGGATGGCAAGATCCGGGGTAGAAACATGTCTACCACCGAAACGATGGGTGTGGCTGAAAAGAAAAAAATATTGGTGCGATACCTGTGCATCAATCCTGCAAAAGATCGACATCACAAGGTACCTTGGCGTCACTCCGCTGGGACAGAGCAGACACCAAACACCAATGAGCAAGTATGCAAAGCGGGAGGGTGTAGGTAGTGGATCGAAAACCGATGCCACCTACACTCACAAGATCAATCGTTAGCGACAAGATAATAAGTCTATATGCATGCGATGCAGCAAACAAATGCAACAACCAAATGCAACAAGCAAGCTAGACCCTGAAATACCGGTTTCTAACGCTCGCGCGGACTAGGGCGTCCTACAGCCAGACCGGCTCTGATACCAATCTGTTGACACACGAACGCGTCACGCGTACCCTCGACGCCGGGGGTGATGCACCGCAGCTCACGTCGAGGGAGGCCTGCCGGAAGCGCGATACGCAAGACAATCCGACGGGCGCTTTTGAGACCCGAAACCCCACACTCCCGGGAGGGACCCCGTCAGGGAGCACGGCGGCAATGGGCTGCCCTAGGTCGATTCGCTCGCCCCTAGGGCCTCGAGGATCGCTGCCCTTCAACACGAAGAACGAACGAAGAACGCGAGAGAAAGAACAAGGGAGAGATGTAAAAGCTAAGGTAAAAAGTAGTAGATTGATTTGTTCGATTGTGTCTTTTTCAATCGGCCATCACCTCTTCTATTTAAGAGGGGGTTGGACTTCCCGTACAAGTCATGGATTCATCTTTCCTTACAAAGTATCAAAAACACTAGCCAAATTCGGACTCCTCAAAAACCTGCCCGAATCTGCGCGACGGTAAGCGGTAGTACCGCTACAAGCGGTAGTACCGCTCTGAGTATAGCTGAGTACCGCGCTACTACCGAGTAAGGGTCTCGGGATACCAGAAGAATTTTCGTAAGCGGTGGTAGGCGCGGTAGTAAAACACGGTAGTACCGCTCAAGCGGTAGTACCGCTCTGGAGGGCGGTAGTACCGCTCCAGAGGCTGTCTTGATGGGCTGGCTTACGTCTCCTCGCGTCCATCTTGATCTTCGGTCTTCGACGGGCCATTGCCTTCCCGGGAGTACCATCAGGATATCTTGCCGGGTCGCCTTGCTGGGTCATCTTCTTGCCGGATCGCCTCCTTGCCGGGCTGCCTCCTTGCCGGATCACCTCCTTGCCGGGATGTCTCCTTGCCGGGCCGTTTCCTTGCCGGATCTCCTGCCGGGTCATCCCCTTGCCGGATCGTCTCCTCATCGGGTCATCTCCTTGCCGGATCGTCTCCTCGCCGGGTCATCTTCTTGCCGGATCGTCTCCTTGCCGGGTCATCTTCAACCCCTGTTTGGGCCTCCACTGAAATCGGCAAGCATTCAAGATCGACAAGCCAAACCGACAAGCCTTCAGCTCGAGCGGTAAGATTTCACCGGCAAGCCTTTCATGCCGGAAATGTGAATTTTCTCGTATAGAAGACTTCTTCGCTTGAGTCCACCTTTACTGTATTTTGCACCGTGCCAAAATCGGGTGTCAACACATGCCCCCCTGTTTTTCGGCAAAGCTTGCATGCAGAAAAATAATTTGCATTAGGCTTTTTCTAAGGACGATGTCAACACTCCATCGGCCATTAATATGTGCTTAGGGCGATAATCATATATCGGCCATTGCCTATTTAGGCTTCTTGCCACACACTTGGGTGGTACTTCTTCAAATATTTGCCATTGAGAGCTCGAGGTAGCAATGTTCCTTGCATGGATTCCACCAAATATGAATTTCCGGGAACTATTCTTGCAATCTTGAAAGGACCTTCCCAACTTGGAGACCACTTCCCGAATTTTCTGTCCTTTGAACCAATCGGTAGAATCACCTTCCACACAAGATCACCAATCTGAAAATTCTTCAACTTGACCTTCTTATTGTAGGCTCTTGCTACCCTCAACTTGTCTCTCTCTATGGCCTTTAATGCAGCCAAACGCTTATCGGCAACCTCGTCAATATTATCCATCATCAAGTTATAAAAGTCCACTACCGATAAATCATTTTGTTTGGCTATTCTCAAATCATTCAAATTAACTTCCACCGGTAAAACGGCCTCTTGACCATATACGAGCTCATATGGAGTTACCTTCGTCGCACCATGCCTTGAGATTCTATGCGCCCACAAAGCCTCGAACAATAATTCATGCCATCTCCTTGGATTATCTTCAATCTTCTTCTTGATGAGCTTGATCAAAATTTTATTGCTAGACTCAGCTTGTCCATTGGCTTGAGCATAATACGGGGAGGAATTGAGCAACTTTATCTTATATGATTCGGCAAATTCTCTAACTCCGTATGTGTCATATTCTTGAGAGGTACTGCTTCAGACCATTTAGTAAAATAATCAGTTGCCACCAACACGAACCGATGCCCCTTTGAAGAGGAAGGATGAATTTCTCCAATAAAGTCTAATCCCCAACCTCTAAAAGGCCATGGCTTGATAATAGGATGTAACATAGCAGCGGGAGCCAACTGAATATCACCAAACTTTTGACAAGCTTCACATCCTTTATAATACCTGAAGCAATCGTTGATCATCGTCGGCCAATAAAATCCAGCACGTCGTAATAACCACTTCATCTTGGGGGCCGACTGATGAGTGCCGCAAATTCCTTCATGAACCTCTCCCATAGCAATTCTCACTTGGTCTTTGTCCAAACACTTCAAGAGAACATCTTCAACCGTTCGGCGATAAAGACCATCGTCTCTCATTGTATATTTGAAAGCCATGCGCCGAACAGCCCTGTCCACCCTTCCACTCAGATTGCACAAGTAATCAATAATGGGCTTCCTCCAGTCATGATTTTCATCTGCACTAGATTTATTGTCAGTGACCGAATCAGTGGGCTCTGGTTCGGTCTCTCCTATGTTAGCAAGACAAGACATCGGCTTTAGAGAGATATGAAACATGCCATGATCGACATGATAGCCGGATGCTTGTTGTGCCAACTCGTTTGCTCTCCAATTATCATGTCTAGATATATGAGCAATGCTAAAATGATCCAAAGTAGAAATTATATCTAGACATTTATCAAGATAAACATTAAGTGATTCGTCTAAACATTGAAAAACTTTGGATACTTGTTGTACTACTAATAACGAATCACCAAAAGCCTCAATATGTGTAGCACCTATAGCAAGCAACATCTCTAAGCCGAATAACAATGCTTCATATTCGGCTTGATTATTTGTGCAAAAATATTCTAAGCGGCATGAGGCTTCAAAAACAGCACCATGAGGAGATATATAAGTAATACCAACACCTTGGCCGTTACTACAAACTGAACCATCAAAATATAATCTCCATGGTACTAACGAGACAAGGTTTATATCAATATCTTGCTTGTCATTAATCCGATGCTCAACGATAAAACTAGCAACAATTTGGCCTTTCATGGATTTTAGAGACTCATAAGCCAAATCATACTCAATTAAAGCATAAGCCCATTTACCAATTCTACCACTAAGAATTGGTCTATGCAACATGTATTTAATGACATCGGTTTGACAAGCTACTATGCAAGCACTTGGTACTAGATAATGTCTCAATTTTGTGCAAGCATAGTACAAGCATAGGCATAATTTTTCAATAAATGTATACCTTGTCTCGGCATCCAATAGGCGTCGGCTCAAATAAGTGATAGCATGCTCTTTTCCTTCGGTTTCTTGAGTCAAAACAGCTCCAATAACGCCTTCCTCGGCTGCAATGTAAAGTCTAAAGGGCTCTCTATGCTTGGGCGCCTTCATCACCGGAGGAGTGCACAAATAATTCTTAACCATATCAAATGCTTCTTGCTGTTTTGCCCCCCAAGTAAAATCAACATCATTCTTCAACCGAAGGATATGAGTAAATGCATCAACCTTCCCTGACAAATTAGCTATGAACCTCCTCAAATAATTGACCTTGCCAAGGAATTTTTGCATATCTCTCTTGCATGTTGGAGCCTCCACTTTTTGTATAGCTTCTATCTTTTTGGGATCAATATCTATGCCATCTTCATGAATAATGAAACCCAAAAACTTACCAGCCGACACGCCAAACGCACACTTCAAAGGATTCATCTTCAGCCCATATTTCTTCATCCTCTCAAAAGCTAAACGCAAATCGGCTAAGTGAGATTCAAAAACATCCGATTTGACAACAATATCATCAATATAGACTTCAAGTATAACACCGAGTAAATCATGAAAGATCAAATTCATAGCCCTTTGATATGTGGCGCCGGCATTCTTCAATCCAAAGGTCATCACTGTCCACTCAAATAATCCAAGGAAACCGGGGCACCGAAAAGCCGTTTTGGACATGTCCTCTTCGGCCATGAAAATTTGGTTGTACCCCGCATTGCCATCAAGAAAGCTAATAACCTTATGTCCAGAAGCATCATTAATAAGCATGTCGGCTATAGGCATAGGATACTCATCTTTGGGCGTAGCTCTATTCAAATCTCTGAAATCAATGCACACCCTCAACTTGCCGGAGCCTTTCTTTTCCACTGGCACAATATTAGAAATCCACTCGGCGTACCTGCAAGGTCTAATAAAATTAGCTTTAAGCAAACGACCGATCTCTTCCTTGATCCGGTCATATATTTTTTGATTGAACTTCCTAGCCGATTGTTTATACGGTCTAAAACCGGCTTTTATAGGTAACCGATGCTCCACTAGCTCTCGGCTTAAACCTAGCATCTCATGATATTCCCATGCAAAGCAACAAATATATTCTTTCAATAGCTCGATTATCTTGACTTTACAATCGGCTTTCAAATTTTTGTTTACACATGTCGGCCTAGGAATTGAGCCATCTCCAATATCTACTTCTTCTAATGGATCGGCCGATGTAAAACCTTGTCCAAGTTTATCCATATCACCTAACTCCTCTATAGACTCATACATATCGTTCCCTTTGGACCGATATTCTGCAAGCCACTTTTGTAACCACTCAGAGTTAGGATCCATTTAAATACGTCATACCTTGGAGCCGATTTCCACCAACCGGCTTTAAAGAAACGGGTACAAAACCACTCTTGGTGGCGCTGAGAAAGTCAAACTCTGATAAGTCCCGTCCCGTCAAGCAAGCAGCATTGGGGTGTTCCCAATCCACCGGTGTATCGGCTAAAGCAACGCAAGCCGAATTATCCGCATGAACGATCTCCACTTCATCATCAACCCATTGAATTAAAAATTGGTGCATAGTGGATGGCACACATTGGTTTGCATGAACCCAATCACGGCCTAGAATGACGTTGTAGTTACCTTGCACCTCGGCGACAAAGAATGCAGCAGCCAAAGTTTTGATTCCAACCGTAAGCTCCACGTAAATCACACCTTTAGCTTCGGTTTTCTCTTTGCCTTCAAATCCATTGAGCACCATATTGGTTTTCATCAATCCTTCGTCAGGCAAACCCAATTTCTTGAAGACTGAATAGGGCATGAGATTCACCACAGCACCACCATCAACAAGCATTCGAGTAATTGGTGATCCATTGATATGGCCCCTGAGGTACAACGGTTTCAAGTGTGTCACTGGTTCTTTTGGCTTCTCAAATATTGCATTCTTAGGGACAAAATCCAGCTGAGCCACCTCCCCTTCTTCATCTATAGCACGAAATTCAGCGGGTACGTAAAACACCATGTTGATATCCACACCTTCATGCACCGGTGTAGGCTCACAATCCACCATATCTTCCTTCTCCTCGGGCGTGTTTATTGGTTCTGAAATCTGTTCGGGTGGAGCAGAATCGATTGGTGTTGCGGACGATGTAATAGCAATGGCATCGTCCTGCTTCGGTGGTACAGGTGTTGATGTGGCAGATATAGAAACCACTGCATTCTGTATTTGTTTAGGCACCCATACTTGTTTTGTAGGTACCATGGGCCGAATGTCATTGAACCAATCATCTCTTTGCTTCTCGCCCTCCTGCTCTGCCATCTCGTGACTCCTTAACCTCTGTAATTTCCTCTTTTGTGTTTTTGTTAGCCCTGGAGGACACCACTTAGGTTGCATGTACTTTGGATCTTTAAACTTGGACTTGCTTGAGCTAGCTTCATGATCATTAGCCGAGTGCTTTGGCGCGATAGCAAGTATCGGCTCAGTAGGGTTGTTCCGCACAGTCGGCTGTTGTATGGCGAATGTCTCAGTGCCCAAGATGAGTGAGTCGGCATCAACCTTTTCTTTGCCCTTCCCAGACTCGACCGCTGCACTTGATGTTTTGGCACGCCACACTTGCTTGTTGGTTCTTTCTTGATTATTCTGCATTGGCCGATTGACCCCATTGTTCAAACGGCCTCGTGTGGGATAATAAAACTTCTCACGCATAGGCCTCCTTGGTTCTGCCCATCCTGGATGAAAAGCATAAGGGGCCATTGGGGGCTGCTCCCATCCTCCATTGAATCCTCCCATGTAGTATGGTGCATAGGGAGGTGGCGCCATCCACGGTCCTGGCGCCCATGACCCATATGGTCTTGTGTGATGCTGAAACTCCTGTCTCGGAAGTGATCTTGGGCGCTTCAAGTTTGATGACCGGTTAGAACTAGAACCGGCCGCTTGATTAGCATACTTGGACAGCAACATATCAAAAGTTGGCTTGATTTTCTTGCGCTGCACTTTGGCTTCATTCAGCTTCCACTTGCCAACTTCCGGACTCTTGGGCTTGACAAACTTAACATGGGTATTCTCTTGCTCTTGCGGTTGCCCCCCAAGTGCAGGATTCTTCACGGTGATCTTGATTATCTCTCCACCATCGGGTTGCTTATCAAGCACAACTTGCCTTCCCAAGATTTTGTCGCCATCTCTGTTTTTCCTGGGCTCACCAATGACGACATTAGTTTTATTAGCAGATTCGGCCACCTCCGGCCGAATGAGTAATTTTTTACCCTCCAAATCCAGAGTATTCATTGGGAAGGGCTGCTTATCAACTTGCATTTCAGAAAAGTTGGCCGATTGTATCTGTCGTCCGTCATTAATGGCCGATTGTATCTGTCATCGGAAAACATTGCAATCATTAGTTGCATGAGAAAAAGAATTATGATACTTGCAATAAGCACGCCGCTTCAGCTCTTCAAACGGCGGTAAAGTATGAGATATTCTAATAATCTTAGCTTGTAGCAAAGCATCAAATATTCTATCACATTTAGCAATGTTAAAAGTAAACTTCATCTCATCATCACGATTCTTATGAATCGGCTTTAGATCATGACAAGTAAAAGGTTTGGCCTTCGAGGGCCAAACAAATTCAGCAGCATAAATATCATCCTCATCGTCCGAATGATCACTATCATATTCAACCATATTCATCTTTGGACGATCAGTTTTATATCTATGCACTTCTTTGAGGTCCTTGCTTCGGCTTTCATGAGCCAAAGCCCTTTGTAAGACTTGGTTGATACTTATAAACTCATAGCCTTCTAGCTTTTCTCTAATTTGAGTTCTAAAACCATTAAGCACAAGATCTGCCAAGTCTCTCTCGGTTATAACTAAACTATAGCACCGGTTTTTTGTCTCTCTAAATCTCTTGACGTAATCGGAGACCGATTCATCATGCTTCTGCTTAACCGATGTAAGATGTGACAACTTAACTTCATTGTCGCCGCTATAAAAATGATCATGAAATTTTTGCTCTAGTTGTGACCAAACACGAATAGATCCATGCGGCAAAGAAGAAAACCATGAAAATGCAGTACCAGTTAATGACAAAGGAAATAAACGCACTTTCAATTCATTTATCGAGCCTGCTTCACCCAATTGTGCTAGGTATTGGCTAACATGCTCCCATGTGGTTTTCATGCCCTCTCCATTGAACTTAACAAAATCTGGAATTTTATATCCTTGGGGGCACGGAATTGCATCAAAGTACTCAGGATACGGCTTTTGATAAATCCGATTCCTAGGTAATTCAACGCCAAAATTCTCTCGAAGCGTTTTAGCCATCTCCTCTCTAAAATTATCTGAAGCATCGTCCATAGTAGACGATGGAGCTTGTGGCAATGGCATAGGAGGATTAGGGTTAGCAACTATGGGTGTAAATTGTGGCATGTTGGCCGAACCATAGTTCGGCGATGATCTAGCAATGTTTCCACCTATCGGTAAGGTTTGGTTCGGCGTTGCCACCGAACTCTGCATATTCATGAAGGGATTAAGCGGTGCAGCCACAATTTGATTGGTATGGGTGGGAAAATAATTCATCGGCATGGGGGCGCCGATGAGATAGGCAAAGCTGAATTAGGGCTTCCCATACTAGCAGGCATATTAGGCATATTCTTCTGAGCAATATTATTTTCTAAGAAAGCTTGATAGATCAGATTATTGCTATTAGAAATACGGCTCTCAATTTCAGCCAATTGCTCAGGAGAAAAGGTAGTACTTACAGAAGGTTTAACCTGATCGGCTTGAAGAGGAGGGAACTTGATTTCTCCAACCGGAGTGATATTGCCTTGGCGGTCCTTCTTGAAGTTTCCAAGGAACTCCTGCAACTCCTTCTCTTCACGCGCCTTCTTGTACTCCTCATAAGCTTGGCGATGCTCGGCCGATAACTCCTCCAGATTGGGCTTGATGATGTTATCGGCGTCAACTTCCGAGGGATTGGGAAGATTGGACATGATGGATGATGATGATGGATCAAAGTTCCCCAGCGGAGTCGCCAAAAAGTGTGTTGACACACGAACGCGTCACGCGTACCCTCGACGCCGGGGGTGATGCACCGCAGCTCACGTCGAGGGAGGCCTGCCGGAAGCGCGATACGCAAGACAATCCGGCCGGCGCTTTTGAGACCCGAAACCCCACACTCCAGGGAGGGACCCCGTCAGGGAGCACGGCGGCAATGGGCTGCCCTAGGTCGATTCGCTCACCCCTAGGGCCTCGAGGATCGCTGCCCTTCAACATGAAGAACGAACGAAGAACAAGAGAGAAAGAACAAGGGAGAGATGTAAAAGCTAAGGTAAAAAGTAGTAGATTGATTTGTTCGATTGTGTCTTTTTCAATCGGCCATCACCTCTTCTATTTAAGAGGGGGTTGGACTTCCCGTACAAGTCATGGATTCATCTTTCCTTACAAAGTATCAAAAACACTAGCCAAATTCGGACTCCTCAAAAACCTGCCCGAATCTGCGCGACGGTAAGCGGTAGTACCACTCTGGTCAAGCGGTAGTACCGCTACAAGCGGTAGTACCGCTCTGAGTATAGCTGAGTACCGCGCTACTACCGAGTAAGGGTCTCAGGATACCAGAAGAATTTTCGTAAGCGGTGGTAGGCGCGGTAGTAAAACACGGTAGTACCGCTCAAGCGGTAGTACCGCTCTGGAGGGCGGTAGTACCGCTCCAGAGGCTGTCTTGATGGGCTGGCTTACATCTCCTCGCGTCCATCTTGATCTTCGGTCTTCGACGGGCCGTCGCCTTCCCGGGAGTACCATCAGGATATCTTGCCGGGTCGCCTTGCCAGGTCATCTTCTTGCCGGATCGCCTCCTTGCCGGGCTGCCTCCTTGCCGGATCACCTCCTTGCCGGGCTGTCTTCTTGTCGGGCCGTTTCCTTGCCGGATCTCCTGCCGGGTCATCCCCTTGCCGGATCGTCTCCTCATCGGGTCGTCTCCTTGCCGGATCATCTCCTCGCCGGGTCATCTTCTTGCCGGATCGTCTCCTTGCCGGGTCATCTTCAACCCTTGTTTGGGCCTCCACTGAAATCGGCAAGCATTCAAGATCGACAAGCCAAACCGGCAAGCCTTCAGCTCGAGCGGTAAGATTTCACCGGCAAGCCTTTCATGCCGGAAATGTGAATTTTCTCGTATAGAAGACTTCTCCGCTTGAGTCCACCTTTACTGTATTTTGCACCGTGCCAAAATCGGGTGTCAACACAATCGCTGTGGCACCCCGGCTCAGAGAGACCGGAACACCCCGTATTCCAGCACAGAGATCAAGTCTTCTGGAATACGGCACTGCTTGGCATAGAACAAATCAGCTCTTTATTATGAATAAACGGGGTACAAGGGTCCGATATTACAAAGGTTACAGGGGCACGGCGACACTTCGCCTGCTAAGGTAGTTCTATGCTAGCAGCGGAACATCTCGAAGCGGAATAAACTCTAGCAGCGGAACAGCGATGACGGTGATGAACTCCACTCCACAGGGACTCTGGCTGGGACGTATCCTAGAGCGCAACCTCGGGATCCTCGACAAACAAGCAATCACGGCATCACCGGCAATCTGGCATGACACGCCAGGTGAGTACTTTGAATGTACTCGCAAGCTCACAGCAACCAAAGCAATCAAGACATACAACAGCCTGGCCTTTACAGATTAATCATCAAAAATGAACATGATACTACTAGAACAACATGAGCATGACAACAACATGAGCATGGCAACAGCATGAGCATGGCATGTACACATGATCCATGATATGAACATGATAATACTAGCACTAGCATGCAAGGGGTCGACGTTTAAGGTCTCATGGACCAACTTACTCTGCTCGAAGGTTATCTCGTAACCACAAACTTACCATCGTGATCATCACACGATCACCTCAGGATCAACCAAGCTCGGTATCAACTATACCATCGTGATCATCGCATGACCACACGGAGCTTGATCTCTACCTATGATCATCACATGACCACATGAAGATCAACCAACTTTTTTTCTCATAGAACCGGGGTTGTTATTATTCAGGTTATTATTTCTGTTGACCCATAGTGTGACCTACTACGACCTGTGTCCATGACCGAGGACGCGGCTATCGATAGATTATACAATCTGCAGAGGTTAGTACACTGTACCCACAGCACGGAACTCATGGCCTCGTGCTCCCATTCGGGTGGACCAACGACGTTCCGACAAAACCAGTCTATTGCATGACACTCTCCCGGCCACTCCGACAAACTCCCCTTTGGGCTATGTCCTGGGTTACCCTGATGCCAACATGTGACATCCGCCACCTCTGTGGCTGCCACCGTCATGGCCAAACCAAAACTGTCCCTAACGGGGACCTGAGATCAATACCAAAACTGGGTACTCAAGGCTTATGGCTGCCTACCTGATCAGGGTAGCGCGCGCACATAACCTTCCCTAGTATGAGGCACCGACGAGAGGCATGACAATAGACCGCATTAGGGCCCCCCATAAGGCAAGTGTGGCTGCACTGGTTAGCTCGATTCGGTGGCACCATGACTCAGCCAACAGATTTGTTCAAGTTCGATTAATGTCAGGTTCAACTTGAATGGTGATGAGCTGAGTCATAATAAAATAACATGATGAGATGCCAATGCATATGAACATGATACCAGTGTAACCATGGATGGGCAACATAACCATTTAACAACATAGCATCAAAATGATAACTCATTTATTCTACGGGATGCAAATGAGCATGGCATAATGACAATCATGAATATAACAAGTATTTTCATAATAAACCCTAACTATTCAAATGAGCATATCGTTATCACTAGCTTCGGAAAATAAATCCGAGAACTAACATGATAATAATAATACTAGCAAATAATCATTTAACTTACTAGATGCAAATGAGCAAGGCATAAGAACGAGCATGGACTCACAAGCATATAATATTCACAAAATAATTAAATGAGCAAACATTTATTTAAATATTCAAGTGAAAACCATGGCTACTGCAAGGCCATCATGCAAGTGGCTATTGTGGCTTGCCTGGGAATGAAGGATTCACCGGGGGAAAGTGCGAGGCACTCGCGGAAAGAATCGCCGGAAAAGTTTCCCTCTCGGCGGAGCTGTTTTAAGGGCAAGGGAAAAATGGTCATTTTCACAGTGTTACAACATAGTGAAAATGATACCATCGGAACGGGCTCGACGAACTGAGATCGTGGGCTTTGGAATCACCTGAATCGGAGTTACGGTTGTCGAGATACGGCCGTTCGTTCGTTAGGCAGAAAAAGAATAAAAATCTGTTCTTTTCTGGCCTTAACGGACGAACGTTCGTAATATAACTGTTTCGGCCGGCGAGATAAAAATAGAAAGCGTACTTCTGGGATTACGCTTCCAAACAGAGAAAGCGCACTTTAGCCCGCAGAAGCACCAGAGTACGTTTTCTTTAAGCGAAGGCGTATTTTCGAAAATCCGGTTCCACTTATCCACGTCACTGTGCCGGCTGAGTCACTGGAACGTGGGGCCCACCTGCAGGTCGAGCCAGTCGTCTTCATCCTCTCGCTGGCGCCCGTGCGGCAGAAGAGGTGGCTACTCCGGCGAATGGCGCGGTCGTCTCCGGCCGTCCCCGGCGATGCTTCGGCCACCGGCGCACTCAGGGGACCGAGCCGCGTCAATCCCCGCACCGCACGGACATCGAGGGGCACCGAGTCGTGCGGGACGACGACCATGACAGACGGCGGCCACTGAGAGATCGGGCACGGCGCCATGGTTCACGAGAGGAAAAGAGGAAGGGCGGGGAAGCTCTAGGGGGCTCGGGTGGGTTCTCTGGTGGTGGCTAGGAGGGGAGGGGAGCTCGGCATTGAGCAAATTTAGGGCGAGGCCGACGGCTGCCATGGCGGCCATGCGAGGCGAGGAGGAGCTCTCGAGCTCGGGGGAGAGGTCGGGGAGGGCTAGTGGAGGGAGGGGAGGCTGTTGGTGCGGTCGGGAGGACTCGGGGGTGGCTTAAATAGCCAAGGCGTTGATGCCGTCCGCGAACGACGACGGAAGCTCGCGGTTGATGCTCTCTGGCACGACCGCGTGCACGAGCGCACGCGCGGAGGGGGAGAGGGGTCTAGGGGAGGTGTATTCGGCGCAAAGTTATCGCGGGGAGGAAGAGGACAACGGCAAACCGACGACGGCCGCGGGCACGCGCTGCGGCATGGTTCGCCGGAGAGGAAAGAGGAGAGGGGGAGGGGTCCAGAGAGGACACGCGGATGCGGGAGAGCGAGAGCAATGCTGTGGACATGGTGCGGTGGCGATACGACGTGGTTTCGACGGCGGCAGAGGGCCCCGATTGCCCAGAGCACACTTTCGGCGTGCTAGACCGCGTGGTCACCGCGTGCACAGGCGCACGGGGTGCACTCTGGCCAATCAAACGATGTCTAGCGTGTTGTCTCTCTTAAGTGGGTCCTACCTGAGGTGATGGCTCAAAGAAAGGCAATGTATGTTGATGGGAGGGATCAGAGAAAGATTGTTGTTTCAAACTTAGGCAGGAAGTAATGATCAACTGAGATGAGATAAGAGCTAACAAATATGTCACAGAGTCTTAGGGTAGGAAGGACTATGATCCTGTGAATTTTGAAGGGATTTGGGCAAGGTTTGAGTGCAGTTGCTTTACAACTGCAAAAATTTGGACAGAATCTAGATCAGGAAGTAGCACTCACATGGTTGCTTGGATGAAGCTGAAAATTGGTGGAGGAATATTATTTGAGCATATGAAGGTACCATAAAATTTTTATCCCATTTGGATGAGTATAAATGGTACTTCCTTCACAATGCTCCATACTGGACAGAAACTTGGGGGAATTTTGCAGAGAAAATGGCATGGCAAAATAATGTGATTTTTGGCAGTCTCACATTATTTAGGGATATTTAGGTCTTGGATTAATTTCAGAATTTTTGAAGCAATATAAAATGTAGTTTCTTCACAAACTGAAATTGTGACCAGAAACCAAGATTGGATGGTGTGCTCACATAGATTGTTGGGTGGAGATGAAATTTTGTGGAGAGTCATTATTTGATCATATGAATGATCTCCCAAAATTTAAACTTATTTGGATAAGCCTAGCTAGTACTTCCTTCACACAGCTTCTCTCTGGTCATAAACTTTGGGAATTTGCTGAGGAAGATTCACTAGGCAAATGAGGTTGAATTTTGGTATGTGGCAATTATTTGGATAGGAAAGAATGCACAAGATTTTTGAGGGCAATCAAGAAAAGATAAATAGCACTTCCTTCACAAAGTGCCAATCTGGACAGAATAGGAACTGAATACTCCTGAATTATTTTTGAACTAGGCAAGGATGGGTTTTGACATATTGGTGGGAGATATGGTCTAAATAATTTATGAGAATTTTGTGGGAATTTTTGGGATAGCAGAAATATAGATTGCTTCACAACCTAGGGCAAACAGGGTTATTCCTTTAATAGAAAAAGGAATATTCCCAAGAAATAAATATTGGAGTTGGGCTGAGATGGAAATGACATGGCCTCGGGATAGATTTGAGAGTGACAAGCCACTAGGAAGTGGCAGGAAAGAAGATCTTCCCAGGTTTCAAGACCACATAGCCACGGAAAAAAGAACGTCCAAATAAAATTCGAAGAAAACCAAAAGAAAAAGAAAAGGCCAAAAATCGGGGTGTTACACATCTACACAAGTTTTCATGAACTTTGGAGATGGATAGATATTTTCCTGCATTTAATTCCTTTAACTGGCAGTAAAAGGACCTAATTTTAAATGAAAAATATTGCAAATGACTTGGCAATATTTGTGCATATCTAGGGTTTACAAAGATAGGATGATCATTGAGAAAAGTTTGGGAGGCAAAAGATCAAAGGAAATTGGGGTTCCTTTGTAACGAAAGAATTAGGGTTTCCCTTCCGGTAACTCGGAAGGTAGGGTTTCGGCGGCAGAATCCTGAGAACAAATTTTGGGTGACAGGGTTGGAATGGAGAGAATCTCTGGTTGGATAGGAAAGGCAAGACTAAATGACCATCTTCACATACCCAAGAGCGAGAGAAAATCCGACAAGATCGAAAAAAACACGGGAGTCCAATCCCGCGAAGGAAAAAAAACCAGGGTGTTACAAACCTACCCCCCTTAAGAAAATCTCATCCTTGAGATTTCTGGGCTTACCTCCCGGCGAAGGGGAACATACCTGTGTGTGACTTGGATCCATCAGCTGTCTTGTCTTCATTAGTTCATTGGCCCCTTTCAAATGTCTCTTCTGATGGCTCAGGTGCTGTCTTTTCCAACGACTGCATTGAATCCTTCTCTTTCTTGTCAGGTGTAGCTTTTGTCCTGGTAGTTTGTTGCTTGGTGGTTTAGCGGTAGTATCGACAAATAGCTTGACTTCCATGGCCTGGAGCTAGTTGCTTCGGGTTTTGTTGCGATACTCCGTACCCTGGCTCTCATGGGCAAGACATCCTTCTTGGTGCATGGTATTGCATGCATACATCCTCGGTAATACCTGTTAAAACCTCTGAGCTAAACATAGTGTGGCTGTCATTCAGTGCATCTTTTGGAGCATAGCCTTTTATCTTGGCGGATGGCCCATATTCATGATGAGTATGACATGCTGGCTACACTGTTGTGGCCGTATATGCAAGAGTCTGACAAGGATTGGCAATATCACCTTGTCTGTGAAGCTTTACTTCATTGATCGTCACGGAGATTGTTTATTCAAGACTTCCTTGTTCTTGAGGGTTCCTTTTGGGGAACTGTCATGACCGGCCAACACGGCTCCTTGGTCGTATCATAACTTACCCTTGCATATCTCGTAGGGATTGCTGCGTGCATATCCTTCTTTGAAGTATGGGGCCAATCTTTCTCTAAACACAGTCATTCCTGTGTACGAGTGGCTCGCATGAACTGATCCATTGGACTGCATGCTCACAACAAATGCAGGGGTATGATAAATTCTTTCACAACCACTGAGTTCTGAGGCGGACGTGTGTCTGGACTAGTTCGCGCTTCTGACAGGATTGTTGCGGAAACGATGGCGTGTTGAAGAAAGCTGAATACCTTATGCTCAGAGCTTTTGCCAAGGTAGTGTGCCGAAGAAGGCTGGGTGTCGTACCTCGGAAGTTTCCCCTCGGGTTGCTTACTGAGGAAGGTTGAGTACCTTATGCCGAAAGTCTTTCCATGGTAGCGGGCTGAGGAAGATTGGAGTGTCGTACTCCAAAAGATTTTCTTGCCAAGTGGTGTAGTGAGGAAGGTTGGGAGTCTTGCGTCATAAGCTCCTCCCGACATCTTGCGGAGGAAGGCTGGGTTGCTTACACCAGAAGTCTTTTGTTGTGATCTACGGTCGGATCTATGGCCGATTCTGGCTTCCTTCCGGAGTATCCAAAATTTGCCCATAGTGGAGCCATAACTTGGTGTAGGTCATACCTTGACTGAAGATATTCCGTTGGTCATGCACACCGCTAGTCCTTCTGCTGGTCTGCTCATTGTTGCTATTCTCGACATGTTCACATTCTTGAAACATGTCTTCTGCGGGCAATAAATGATTCTTGAGTCCATTGAGAAGAGACTCAAGGTTCACCCCACTGACTAAAATAATCCTTGTGTCGAGGAGCGAATAATTTGCTCTTGCTGGTATTCATTCCCGATAGCTCATCTGGCTGTTCCTTAGGTGTGATTTGTTCTAAGGAAAACTCTCTTAGGTATATTCTGGCCTTGTCTGTAGCACGCAGAGTCTGCTTCTGACCCGTTCTTCATTTGGCAAATCCGGTGTTGGTGTTCTGAATATCAGGCAGTTGGCTTGGCTTGACTCTTACTAAATTTGGATTATTGGGTATTATCCAAGTTGTGTGCTGGTCTTCTTTGCTGCTCTTGCGGATGGATCCAGTCGGAGCAAAAGAATGGAACCGACAAAAGAAGAAAGAACCGCGAAAACCCAAAAATACTAAAAAAACAAATAAAGCTCAAATTTTGCGGACCTTACACATGTGGCCGAAGATTCACTGGTATAACTATTATAGCGCACTAGATGCACCTCTAAGGGTTTAGAAGCAAAACCACACAATGCTCCTAGTAGCAATTGGTGTCGAGCTCCTACTACTTCCTTAGGGAACATCAACCTCGACGCACGACCATAGCCAAAGTGGCTTAGTCGACGATCCTAAGGTTATCGGGAAAAGATGGAATTTATAGGCGTTTCCCAAAGGAAACTGGATTTGAGGAGAGAAATGCCATGGTTAGCAAGCAAGGTAGGGATATCTGGTTTACCTAGGGGTTAAGGGCTCACGGGTCAATGCCTGGTGCGGACCTTTCCCACTGGAGGCAAAGGCCATGAGAGTTGAGGGTCTATTGGAGCCATAAACCTATGGGGGTTGCCTTATGATCAATAGTAGCCGTGCCTATTTGGCAAAGATGGTTGAAATCCATCTGGGCTTCCTACTGAGCACAAGCCAATGAAGTCTGGCTAGGGTAACCTACCGTCAGCCTGGCTCTGATACCATCCTTTGTGGCGCCCCGCCTGAATACCACTGTAGCCAGACGGTCGCTGCACACACCAGCCCAGAAAATCACACTGGCGCGTGCCTTTACAACAAGTATCATGAACACAGGCATTTCTATTAATGGATATATAGGTCTTACATGATATTTTACAAGGGTGATGGCAGCGGGAAAGCTATATCTAAGGCAGCATGGTCTTGGTGCGGCTCCAATCCACAGGGATCTGACTGGGTTACTCTTCTAGCCCGCGAATGCTCCGGCTCCTCGCTAGTGGACGTCGGATCCTTAGGTGAACCTGGCCACATTGAAGGCTGCTGAGTACTTTTGAATGTACTCGCAAGCAAACCAAACCAACATACACACCAAGCAAAGCAATCCATGGCCCTCAAGCATGCATTTATTATTAGAGTAATATTAATTACCATGTTATAACAGGATTATCCAGCATGATAACTACTAAAGTAAAACATATCAAGTAAATAATCCATACTCCGAATATGTAATGACCCAAACCAAATCCGACCCAAATCCAATCCAAGTCTTGTGGTCATCCGACCCTTTAGCTCATAGCCACCGCATGGCTAACAATCATACCCCTGACATCATCTGATGTCCATGCATCCGTACTGCAAGTTTGACAAACCTTACCATTCTCTGGTTCAGTCTTAGCAATAACATTATATAGTTTGTTCCTCCAGACTCGACACAGACCAAATAGTGTGACCTAGTATGAACTGTGTCCATGACCGAGGACGCGGCTATTCGAATAGATTTACACTCTGCAGAGGTTGCGCACTTTACCCACACTATGGAGCTCCTGGTCTCGTACTCCCATTCGGGTGGACCGGTGCTGCTCCAACAAAACTTGTCTATTGCCCGGCACTCTTACGGTCCCACCAACAATCATACCCTCCCAGGGTCATGTCCTGGGTGGCCCCTGTGTCACTCCTGACACCTACCACCGTCGTGGCTAAACTAAACTGTCCCAAACGGGGACCGCGCGCAAACAAACAACTGGGCTCACAAGGTTATCGCCGCCTACCGAGCCAGGGTAGCGCGCACGCTTAACCTTCCCTCTTTGGTGGTACCGACAAGAGGCAAGACAGTAGACCAAGTTAGGGCCTTCCCATAAAGACAAGTGTGGCTGCACTGATGAGCAAGGTTCGGTGGCACTATGACTCGATCCAGCCGACGGAGGAGGTTGTCATTATTAAGTCACATTCTTTATCCTTGCAATAACAGTAGTAATGCACAACGAAAACATAACAACCTATCTCCATACTGTCATCTACGAGTCACTAGTGCGGTAATATGATGAACATTAGCAGATAATGTAAATAGCAAATTCAACTTAGTAGGAGTTTAATTATTTCTAACACAAGCATATTCATTAATTAAACACGCAAGAATAACACAGAGCAATGCTTTAGGGCATATATCAGATGGTCGGCTTGCCTGGGGGTCGAAGGATTCACCGGAGAGAAGTGCGATCACCTCGCGGAAAAAATCGCCGGAGAAGATTCCCTCTCGGAGGGGATGAATATAGGGCAGGGGCAAAATGGGCAATTTCAGAAAGTGTAAACATTGTGAAAGTGATGTCATCGGAACGGGCTCGACGAACTGAGAAAGTGCTTTTTGATATCACCTGAATCGGAGTTGCGGATGAAAAGATATTGACGATTGACTGCCAGGGACCAATCTACAAATAGTTTATTTGCAAACGAGTCCTCAGCAGTTATTTCGGTGGAAAAGAAGAGATTGCATTGTGCACTTGGGCTGCCTTGGGCCGGAAGCAGCTGGCCGGCCTGCTACTGCAAAGCTGGGCCGAGCCCGATGTGGCCGACGAAGGCGTATTCACTTGAATACGTCTTCACAGCGGGAAAGGCGGGTTTTAACAGAAGCCGTCTCCAGTTAACAGGCGGGCCTGTGGCTAAGGCATTGACAGGCGGGCCCCGCGCTGCTTCTCTCTCCTCCTTCCCGCCTACCTTCTTCTTTCTCTTGGTCGGAGACAGAGGAGCGCCGGCCGGCGTCGTTTCCGGCGGCCGTGGTGCTTAAGGGGGGCGGGCGATAGTAGGGATGGATGCAGTGCTCGCTCGCGCACTCGCACGTACTCGTGGCTCGGGCAGGGGTGCCCTATGGCGGTCGGACGGTTGGCGGAGGCGGCGGGCTGCGGTGGCGCGATTGGGGCCGGGGCTGCGGCGGTGGAGAGGCGAGGGAGGAATTGGCCAGGGCTTTGCCGTGGATTTGGAGCTCCACTGAAGGGGAAATAAGGGAGGAGGGAACGCCGGCGTGCTCGAATTCGAGCGGAGACCGTGGCGGCTATGGCAACCAGGGAGGCAAAATTGAGCTCGGGAGCGCACACCTGCGGGCAGGGGAGCGAGCTAGGAGGGAGAGGAGGAGGTTGTGGGTGTTGGTGATGCTCGGGAGGCTTCGGGCCATGGCTTTTATAGCCGGCCGGGGCGAGGCGATAAGCACGGCCGCCGTGGCATTCTTAGCCACGCACTAGAGCTCCGGCGAGGTGGCAAACTCCCGGTGGTGCCGACCTGACGAGCGGATGAGGACGGGGACAGCTCAGGGGGGAAGAGGCCACCGGAGGGAAGCGACAGAGGAGGTCACGGGGAGTACAGTGCCACGGCGGCGCTCGCCGTGGCGCGAGGAGGAAGACTCCGGAGTGGAGAAGGTGCGGGAGACGGGTACATGGATGGTGCGGAGCTAGGCGGCATGCTCAGACAAGCTCGGGCTAGCCGGAGGTATCGGGCCGACGAGGACAGTGCCGCAGAGCACCGTTTCTACACGGTGGTTGCGTGGTCACCACGCGCACCACATGTCCAGGGCACCTTCTCGACCTTAGGACATGTCACGTAGGTGAGTTAATGCCTCTGGAGCTGAATGGTGAGGTTTTGGCAGCAAGGGGAGACAAGATATTGACTGATTTGAGCTCACAAGGGTGCTGACATGAAACTTGGGTGGACTATTCTGGAGAAATGGCTAAAGAAATGGAGTTGGATCCTTGCCATACTGACTTGTGGTAGAAAGGAGTAGGTTCTGGAAAAATTTGAGGCCATTTGGACCAGGTTTGCATATACTTCCTTTGTAATGCAAATTTTGGTCCAGAAACTGGACTTTGATGTTGTGCTCTATTGGCTTGATTAAATGAGCTGAATTTTGGTGTAGGGTCTTCATTTGGCTATATGAAGTCACTGGTAAAATTTCAGCTCATTTGGATATACCAAAATGGTACTTCCTTCACAAAGCTTGAATCTGGACAGAAACTTAGGAAAATTGCTGGGGAAGAATGGATAGCTGGATTGAGCTGATTTTTGGTTTACATGAGTGATTTATCAATGTTAACCACCATACAAAATTTCAGCTCAAATGGATCAAGGGTTCAAGCACTTCCTTTGCAAACTGGAAATCTGGACAGAAACTAGATGGAAATTTTGGGAGAAATTGGCTAGATGAAATGATGTGAATTTTTGCAGGCTCACATCATATAGGGATCATGAGGTCCTGGATTAATTTCATGAATTTTGAAGCAATATAAAATATAGTTGCTTCACAACCTCAAAATAGGTCCAGAAACAAGAACTGGATGATGCTCTCAAACTTTGAACTGTGGAACTTGGATTCTTGATGAAAATGGTGAAGATATGGATAGGAGAAGCTCCACAAATTATTTGGGATTTGTCCTGGCTACCAAAATGGTAGTTCCTTTGGAAAGTGCCCAAAGTGCAATATTGACTTTAAATAGGAAAATGCAATTTCCCTTATTTAATTATTGCCAATATTTTTATGGGAGCTCAATATGATCACAAAGAACATCTACACAAGTTTTCATGAACTTTGGAGATGGATAGATATTTTCCTACATTTAATTCCTTTAACTGGCAGAAAAAGGAATTAATTTTAAATGAAAAATATTGCAAATGACTTGGCAATATTTTTGCATATCCACGGTTTACAAAGATAGGATGATCACTGAGAAAAGGTTGGGAGGCAAAAGATCAAAGGAAATTGGGGTTCCTTTGTAACGAAAGGAATTAGGGTTTCCCTTCCGGTAACTCGGAAGGTAGGGTTTCGGCGGCAGAATCCTGAGAACAAATTTTGGGTGACAGGGTTGGACTGGAGAGAATCTCTGGTTGGATAGGAAAGGCAAGACTAAATGACCATCTTCACATACCCAAGAGCGAGAGAAAATCCGATAACATGAAAAAAAAGACGGGAGTCCAATCCCGCGAAGGAAAAAAAACAAGGAGTGAAAACCAGGGTGTTACAACCCTCTATGCATTAATTATTAGGTTCATGTTGGCAAATGTGAAAACAAATGTTAGGCCTTGCTGGAGAAGTCTTATCCTAAAACAAGTGATCAGGGGGGTTCCTATATGCCCCACATGTGTTAGAAGCGCTCATCAAGGAACATAACACCGGTATTACGGAAACTAGGGCGGCATGAGTGGAACAAAACACTAGGCAAAAGGCCGAGCCTTCCACCCATAACCAAGTATATAGATGCATTAATTAAATAAGAGATATTGTGATATCCCAACATATTCATGTCCCAACATGGAACAACCTGCACTGCACCTGCAACTAAAACGCTATAAGAGGGGCTGACCAGAGCGGTAACATAGCCAAACAATGGTTTGCTGGGTAGGGTGGTTAGAGGCTGTTTCATGGCATATGGGAGGCTGCCATATATGTGGTAGGAAGCGAGACATAACGATAGCAACGAGACAACTAGCAAGCAAAGATAGTAGAGATATCCAAGGTCATGATCATCTTGCCTGGAATCCCGCTAGGAAGAATATCGAATCCATGAAGAAGACGAACAAGCGTAGTCGAACGAATCCTCACTCCGAAACGTTACCGGGAACTATCGAGAAGACGCGCAACCGGAAAGAAGCAAACAACACGGTAAACACACAAACATAATCATGACATAATGCACAATCAAGTATGATGCATGTCAAGTTTAAAGATGCATGGCATGGCAAGGATGCAACTCAGGCTGGCAATGGGGATTACCCAGGCGGGTATTACACTCCCATCCCCGTCCCCGCGACAGCCTTCCCATGCCCGTCCCCGTCCCCATACCCGTCTGCGGGGATAAAAATATGCCCATCCCCATCCCCGTTGGGTTTGTTATCCCCGTGGGGAAACCCATACATGAAATCAACAACAACCTCCAATAGCATTTCAGTAGAAAAAATAAGCATTTCAGCACACTAAAGAATCTGTTGGGGCTAGGTTAAGGGTTTCTTAGGCCTTTTTGGCCAAAGGGCTGGGATGGGTGGAAATTTGGGTAGGTAAGGACGGGAATTACATGGGGCCTACTAATTTTAGAGCCCACACGTAAGGCCTTCATGGGTGAGGCGGGCAATGGGCACGGGTAATGCTATCCCATCCCCATCCCCATCTTGCGCGCTGGGTAAGGTATTTGACCCACTAGCTTCTCCGGGGGCATTAAAGCTAGCGCATACCCGTCCCCTGATAGAGTAATTACCCACGGGGATGCGGGGAACGGTTAACCATTGCCAGCTTGAGATGCAAGAAACAACTACTACACATTAAGTGAAGCTCAGTATGCAACGAGTTGCATATTGATGAAACTCCACAACAATTATTTAGTTCAATCCCGTTTATTCTACTCATCAATATTAAATGTTGTTAAACATGGCAAGAGATGAAGCATAATTAAGCTATCTATCTAGGCAATTTAAATGAGGCCGGAAACACCAAATAACAATTCCGGAAAATCCTCATATGCAATTTTCGAATTTGGTACTGTTCTGCCTAAAACACATTTTTAATGTGGTTAAACAGCAAAAGTAATGTCACCATGTTAATCTACACATTTTTCTACCCCATTTACATATAAAGTTTATTTAATTCGGAGCTACGGTTATTTAGTTATGAAATAAACCATTTTAGCATGTCATTTATGCAAATTATATGCAAACATCAAGTTAAACATTTTAAACATGGATGAAGGTTAGATACATTAATCTACATGAGATTCTAAGCATTTTGCATATATGACATGTTTTATTTTGATGCACGGTTGTGGAGTTATTATATGCATGAAGTGCAAGGGTTTTTCTGTAAAACTGCAGTTCACTTGGTTAATTTGACATATTCGCAGCAGGGAAAAAAAATACACTACGGGTTGAAACTGGAATAGGAGCACAGGCGCAACATAATGAATCTTGCCCACGGCGACAGATAGAGCAAACGGGTGCTGGGCTGGGGGTGCTGCTCACCATGGGCCAAGCCCGTTGGTGCGGCGGCTTGGGCCGGATCTGGTGCGGCTTGGAGAGGCAGCTGGGCCTAGTGCGGTCAACGCGGTCGTGTAGGCGAGTAGAGGAGGCTTCGCTCGATGCAGAGCTCCTGGTCGAGCGCCTGAAGAGGAAGGCGTGGCGGCGTTGCAGGGGAGTTCCGGCCGGCGGCTCAACGGGCAGCAGGCGCGGAGGAGGAGGCGGATCTGGCTGGCCTTGAAGGAGATCGAGGCGCGGGAGGCTCCATGGCCAGCGAGCTACAAGAAGAAGGCGGCGGCTCTCCGGTTAGAAAGAGAGAGAGGGAAACAAGAAGAGGGAGGTGAGTACGGGAGACAGAGGAGGGGCAAACCAACAAGCTGCGGACCCGATCTAGCGATGATGGGATGGAACTGGCACGGTGAGGTCTTCGATGGCCGACGATGAGCCTCGGGCTGCCATGGCCGTGGGTCTCCTGTGGAAGGGAAAAGACAGAGAGCAAGGTGAGGCATGGGAGAGAGAGGGCCGGGGTAAGGACCGGCAACGGGGCGAGGACCTCACCGGCGACCAGTGTCGGGGCTGGTCCACGGAGATGGTTGGTCGGCGGCGAGGCAAGGTGCATCCATGGAGGCTCTGCAGGAAAAACAAGGGAGGGAGAGACGTGAGAAGAGGAAACAGAGGGAGAAGGCAAGGAGGAAAAGCAGGGGCGCGGTCGCGGCCTGGTGCTGCTGCTCACCGGCGGCTCGCCGGCCAGCGGCGCGACGTGGGGCTCGGGCTGGTCGAGTTACATGGCGGCGCTGGCGTCAGGCTCCTTGGGCGCCAGGGAGGGGCGGTGCTCGGGCCGGCTGCGGAAGGCAAGGAGGTTGGCAGGGAGCAAGGCGTGGAGGCGCTGCGCTCGATCCACTCGGAATCGAGATGCTCGGGCGGCCGCGCAGAAATCCAGGGAGGTGGTCGGAGGCTGCTGGTTGGTGGCCTGGATCTGGAGGGGATCCCGAGGGGAAATAGACAGACGAAGTGGCGGCGGCCGGGAGGAATGGATGGATGAGACAGGGGTTAGGTTTCGTCTGATATTTATAGAAGGCAGGGAATGTTTTGGATAGATCGCATGTGTCTGATCGAGATCTGATGGTCGAGAATATAGGTTAGGGGAGTCGAAATAAGAAACCGAAGATGTTTGGGGTATTTCGGGATTGATCCGGACCACTGGTCATGACCGAGCTGTTCGGGTTCGGGGAAGTTTCGGACTTGGTTCCGAGTGGGTCCTGTGCACTATGCAGAGAGAGACAAGGCGGTCGCGTGCAAGTGTGTATGGTCTCGAAACGATCAATGACGACAGCGAGGAGAAATGACAACTATGAACGGATGCAAGTTTTGAAAAATGACGGCAACAGAGTGCTGATGCAATGCGAATGATGTGATGATGAATGCAACGAACAAATAATTAACGCGGCTATAACGAAAAACATGGAAGGCATCTGGCGCGTCGGTCTCAGGCTGTCACAACACTCCCCCACTTACAAGAGAATTCGCCCCGAGATCTAAGCATGAGAAGAGGAAGAGGAAAAAGGAAGAGGTAAAACAAAGTTGCTTCTTGGACAAACGAGTGAAACCTACAAATCTCGAAGGTTGCAAAGAGTAGAAGAATGGCTTGAGGAACAAGCAAGAATTCGAAACCACTCTGCTTGAAACGAGATAGATAAGGAATGAGAACAAAAAATAATTTGGGCAACACTCCGGTAGAAAAGAGGACAGCTTGATAAGAAGAAAAGGACTTGAAAAGAGGGCACAACACTCTGGTAAAATGGATAAGCAAGGAAAGAACATGATCTTGGCGAAACGAGATAATGGGTCGAAGAGAGCAACAACAGAATGCCTCCGGAACAAAGAATAGAAGCTAGATCGTTGAAAAGAAAAGAAAGGGGAAACAAAAGACAACTTCCACCATAATTTAATTTGAGAAAACATCCTTACAAAGAAGGATTGAATGGAGTTGTTGGAAATTCAACAACGAAAAGAATAAGCTTGTTGTGGGCTTATAGAAAACATCTCAAAATTATGAGGTGACAACTGGCCACTAACAGAAACAATCGATTGCTTGAGATGAATGAAAAGATGCGAGAAAGCATCTCCCAAAGGCGATGAAAAATTAATTGCACTTCGAAATGCAAGAAGAAGAATACTTGAGCTCCAACAAGAATGTTGATGAACTTCAAGAATGAATTAAATCCTTAATGAAACATCATTTAGAAACTCTCGAAGACCTCCGGATAGCTAACAAGATGATCGAAACGAAAAGAAAGTTGAAAATAACAAGATGAAGCCTTGCAATGATTTAGATGGAGCTCCGTGACGAGATAACCGAGAGAACTTGGATTTTCAGAAAAGAAAGAGGAACAACTTGGAACCAAGAATTGATATCAAGAACGAACTCTGGAAAAAGGAACTAAGTCATCTCCATGAACAAGAATAAGAATTATGATATGCGTATCCTTCATCAATTTAAATTGAAGAAAAACAATGGATTTGCATACTACTTATTCCTCTTGAAAAAGACTGAAGAGATATATAAATCAAACTTGGGAAGGTCTTCAAGGAACCATCGGTAGGATTTAAAAAGAACAAATGAATAATTTGATGTGATAACAAAGGAAGAGGAATCTTGAATGAACCACCGTAAGAATTGATAAGGAACGAAGAAAAAAGAAGGAGTCACCGTGAAGAATTTTGAAAATGAACGAAGGTGCTTGAGGGAAATTTAGATACAAGAGAACGAAGAGATCACGAGCTTATTAGAGAATACTTGAACGATGCACTGGAAGAATTGAGAACAAGCGATGAACATTGAGAATGAAGAATTCTTCTCAAATGATGGCCTCCGGAGAATTAAAATGAAAGCACTCATAAAATGCTTCGCATGGGTATGAAAATAATTCTCACAATCAAAACAATTGTGATGATGGCATGAAGCTAGAACCACAAATCTTCAAGAGAATGGACAAGGATTAAATCTTCTTCAATTTGAAAGCTGAGAATGATGACGAGGAACACCACCAAAACTGTAGAGACATTCCGGAATAATGAAGAATAGAAAACTGAGCCAACGATGAAAAGAATTTGAAAGCGATCTTGGATAAGGGAATTGGCTGATGGAATCCATTCTTATGTCAACTATGAAAAGAATTTGAGAATACTCCGAAAAAATTAGAAGAGTCAGGTAAGATCCTGGGAAAGACCTGTGGGTTATGGGCCCACTCAAAGGAAACACCGTTGGAATGATTGCTTAGAAAGAGAGATCGCACCGGTTAGATTTGAAAGACTTGAATGAGGTAACAACCCCAAAATGGCTCGAACGGGTCTTGAATGGAAACACGAATATTCTGAGATAATTTCGACACTCCAGATATGAACAGAGAGGTGAAATAAACAAGAGAATCTTGGATAAGAATTTCCAACACGAAAAGGCATTAGAATCGAAGAAACGGGGTATGATCAACACCGAAACTTGAATTTAGTCCACCGGAGAAGAAAACGAGAACGAAGAATAACGAACTTGTAACTCCTGAGCATCTTCACGAGAAATCACCGGCTAAGAACATTCAAGGAATGAAATGAAGAGACTTCTCATGAACAAAATGGATACTTGATTGAGGTCTCTGGCTCCGTGAAGAAAAGGGGTGGGAGGGTGGGAAAAATAAAGACGACTTAGGATGGATGAAATGAACTCCGTTGAGAAAACTGAGAATTGATCTTTCACATGGTGAAGAAGATTGAATTAACTCGAAGAGAAGCACAATGGTTGAAAAGAAATTTCCATGACAATACGATCGGTCAAAAGGATTAGTATTCACATAGAAATATGAGAACACCACTTAGGAAAGATATGGATCTCACTTGTTGACTTTGAAGCAACTCAAATACCACAACAAAAACAAAACAAAGGATTGTGCTTGGAGAATAAGCCTGAACAAACATATGATAGAGATTTTGTCCGAAATTTTTGTGGTGGGGCCCACACGGGCTCTATCGTACAGCGACCATCAAGTACATTGCTGCCCTTGACATACGAAGCATCTCCGAGCCGTAGCAAAGCTACAAGGGCTCTTTAAGACACCACGAGACCACTGTAAAAATGATCGTGTACAGGCGGACCACTAGAAGTCGAACCCCAATCTCATATCATGCATCTGTCGGAAAGATATCCTAGGTAACTACTTGAATTCCCACCTAAGAACTCCCGAAACTTCTTGGTTATGCGATCAGGTTGCGGGTCCAGGAACCTACTCATAGCAAACAACAACCTAATCAGCTGCAATTGCATCCGCAACCCTTAACACACAACCGAGAAACTTCGCAAATTCGTCTACCTCAGACCTTCAAAAACACAGCGATACTAGTCACGGTGGATCATCCGAGCCATCTCCTCCAGTACTGGGAAAAAGTCACGGCACTATTTGCCACCACAAAAAGTATAGAAGCGTTTCGATGTCGGCGTCCTCTGGTATTCAGGAACTGAAATGATAGCGAATGTGACAAGAACCCCTTGGAGCTCAACTCCCCGGGTCCAATCCATACGGCCAGGAGGCACCAAGAACAGAATTCTGTCACACCGATATCGCAACGATTCCGAAAATACCCGCGTGATCCTAATTTTTTTTTGAGTGAGAAGAGTAGTAGAATTAAAACACCTACGTCACAATTCCTCACCAGAGCAACGATGGAGATGAGGAGTAAAAAGAAGTCCTACTCTCCGATATAGAATTAGACTCAAAATAGTTTTTCTTTTCTAGACTCGTCAACGGTTCGATCAATCAAGGGGCCTCCTGCGGTCGGTAGAGTCTCCGATTCCAACTTGTCACGCCCAATATGCGGTCCTATCCTCATGGGACTCGAAAGTCTCGCTAAGGATAGAAGCGCATATCGGAGACGCTTCACAAGGTGGATATCATTACAACATACCATGTACATAATAGATGGGGATACAGACAAATACATACAATCATCACATGAATACATCAATACATAGCAAACACCATACAGAAGAGCAGAATCCGACTACGGATGAAAACAAACAAAAAACACGAACGACATCCACCCTGCTAGCCTAGGCTGCCTGCCGGGAACCCATCCTATGATCGACGAAGAAGAAGAAGCAGAAGAAGAACTCCAAAAGCAAACATGCATCGCGCTCACGTCAAATCACTGCTTTACCTCTACCTGCAACTGTTGTTGTAGTAATCTATGAGCCACGAGGACTCAGCAATCCCATTACCATGGGTATCAAGACTAGCAAAGCTTAATGGGTATGGAATGGATAAGTGGTGAGGTTGCAGCAAGCACTAAGCGTTGTATGGTGGCTAACTTATGAGTACAAGAATAAGAAGAGTAACTACGCATAACGGTCGCAAACTAATAATGATCAAGAAGTGATCCTGAAAACCTACTTACGAGTCAAACATAACCCCACCGTGTTCACTTTTTGGTTCAAACCTCACAAGAAGAGACGATCACGGTTACGCACACGGTTGGCGTATTTTAATTGAATTTAGTTTCCAGTTCTCTACAACCGGAGGTTATAAATTTCCAAGTCGCCACATAACCGCGGGCACGGCTTCGCGAAAGATTTAACCCTGCAGGGGTGCTCCAAGTAGTCCATTATAAATTACCACACGCATCCGATGGAACATTCTCACACCATGATAACACGATGCTTACGATAAGGAATCCCGGTGGACAAGCCACTCATAACAGGCAAAACTAAACCAGCAAGACCTCCCGGTGAGCCAGATCCGTGTCTAGAGCCGCGCGCTCTCTATCTACGGGCATCATCCGTCTGTGCATAGTGAACGGTAGCCAAATACCTCGAGTTGCCCCAAGGCGGCTCCGCCGACTGCTAGGTAGGTGGACCAACGGTTGTGTTTTGCCGCTGGCCCGAGTTATGTTGGAATTAAAAGAGTCCCGAGGTGGCGACCGTCTATGCATTAATTATTAGGTTCATGTTGGCAAATGTTAAAACCAATGCTGGGCCTTGCTGGAGAAGTCTTATCCTAAAACAAGTGATCAGGGGGGTTCCCATATGCCCCACATGTGTTAGAAGCACTCATCAAGGAACATAACACCGGTATTACGGAAACTAGGGCAACATTAGTGGAACAAAACACTAGGCGAAAGGCCGAGCCTTCCACCCACAACCAAGTATATAGATGCATTAATTAAATAAGAGATATTGTGATATCCCAACATATCCATGTCCCAACATGGAACAACCTGCACTGCACCTACAACTAAAACGCTATAAGAGGGGCTGAGCAGAGCAGTAACATAGCCAAACAACGGTTTGCTGGGTAGGGTGGTTAGAGGCTGTTTCATGGCATATGGGAGGCTGACATATATGTGGTAGGAAGTGCGACATAGCGATAGCAACGAGACAATTAGCAAGCAAAGATAGTAGAGATATCCAAGGTCATGATCATCTTGCCTGGAATCCCGCTAGGAAGAAGATCGAATCCATGAAGAAGACGAACAAGCGTAGTCGAACGAATCCTCACTTCGAAATGTTACCGGGAACTATCGAGAAGAAGCGCAACCGGAAAGAAGCAAACAATATGGTAAACACACAAACATAATCATGGCATAATGCCCAATCAAGTATAATGCATGTTAAGTTTAAAGATGCATGGCATGGCAAGGATGCACAAAACAACTACTACACATTAAGTGAAGCTCAATATGCAACGAGTTGCATATTGACGAAACTCCACAACAATTATTTAGTTCAATCCCGTTTATGCTACTCATCAATATTAAATGTTGATAAACATGGCAAGAGATGAATCATAATTAAGCTATCTATCTAGGCAATTTAAATGAGGCCGAAAACAACAAATAACAATTCTGGAAAATCCTCATATGCAATTTTCGAATTCGGTACTGTTCTGCCTAAAACACATTTTTAATGTTGTTAAACAGCAAAAGTAATGTCACCATGTTAATCTACACATTTTTCTACCCCATTTATATATAAAGTTTATTTAATTCGGATATACGGTTATTTAGTTATGAAATAAACCATTTTAGCATGTCATTTATGCAAATTATATGCAAACAGCAAGTTAAACATTTTAAACATGGATGAAGGTTAGATACATTAATCTACATGAGATTCTAAGCATTTTGCATATATGACATGTTTTATTTTGATGCACGGTTGTGGAGTTATTATATGCATGAAGTGCAAGGGTTTTTCTGTAAAACAGCATTTCACTTGGTTAATTGGACAAATTCACAGCAGGGAAAAAATACACTACGGGCTGAAACTGGAACAGGAGCATGGGCGCAACATAATGAATCTCGCCCACGGCGGTAGATAGAGCAAACGGGTGATGGGCTGGGGGTGCTGCTCACCATGGGCCAAGCCCGTTGGTACGGTGGCTTGGGCCGGATCTGGTGCGGCATGGAGAGGCAGCTGGGCCTAGCGCGGTCAACGCGGTCGTGTAGACGAGCAGAGGAGGCTTCGCTCGATGCAGAGCTCCTGCTCGAGCGCCTGAAGAGGAAGGTGTGCCGGCGTTGCAGGGGTGCTCCGGCCGACGGCTCAATGGGCATCGGGCGCGGAGGAGGAGGCGGATTTGGCTGGCCTTGAAGGAGATCAAGGCGCGGGAGGCTCCATGGCCAGCGAGCTGCAAGAAGATGGCGGCAGCTCTCCAGTTAGAAAGAGAGAGAGGGAAACAAGAAGAGGGAGGTGAGTACGGGAGACATAGGAGGGGCTCACCAATGAACTACGGACCCGATCCAGCGAGGATGGGATGGAACTGGCACGGTGAGGTCTTGGATGGCCGACGATGATCCTCGGGCTGCCATGGCCGTGGGTCTGCTGTGCAAGGGAAAAGATAGAGAGCAAGTTGAGGCAAGGGAGAGAGAGCGCTGGGGTAAGGAGCGGCGACGGGGCGAGGACCTCACCAGCGACCAGTGTCGGGGCTGGATCACGGAGATGGTTGGTCGGCGGTGAGGCAAGGTGCATCCATGGAGGCTTTGCAGGAAAAACAAGGGAGGGGGAGATGTGAGAAGAGGAAACAGAGGGAGAAGGGAAGGAGGAAAAGCAGGGGCGCGGTCATGGCCTGGTGCTGCTGCTCGCCGGCGGCTCGCCGGCCAGCGGCGCGACGTGGGGCTCGGGCTGGTCGAGGTACATGGCGGCGCTGGCGTCAGGCTCCTTGGGTGCCAGGGAGGAGCGGTGCTCGGGCTGGCTGCGGAAGGCGAGGAGGTCGACAGGGAGCGAGGCGTGGAGGCGCTGCGCTCGATCCACTCGGAATCGAGATGCTCGGGCGGCCACGCGGAAATCCAGGGAGGTGGTCGGAGGCTGCTGGTTGGTGGCCCGGATCTGGAGGGGATCCCAAGCGGAAATGTACAGAGGAAGTGGCGGCGACTGGGAGGAATCGATGGATGGGACAGGGGTTAGGTTTCGTCTGATATTTATAGAAAGCAGGGAATGTTTTGGATAGATCGCACGCGTCTGATCGAGATCTGATGGTCGAGAATATAGGTTAGGGGAGTCCAAATAAGAAACCGAAGATGTTTGGGGTATTTCGGGATTGATCCGGACCAATGGTCATGACCGAGCGGTTCGGGTTCGGGGAAGTTTCGGACTTGGTTTCGAGTGGGTCCTCTGCACTGTGCAGAGAGAGACAGGGCGGTCGCGTACAAGTGTGTATGGTCTCGAAACGATCAACGACGACAGCGGGGAGAAACGACAACTTTGAACGGATGTAGTTTTGAAAAATGACGGCAATAGAGTGCCGATGCAATGCGAATGATGTGATGATGAATGCAACAAACAAATAATTAACGCGGCTATAACGAAAAACATGGAAGGCATCTGGCGCGTCGGTCTCGGGCTGTCACATTCAAGAAAACCACCTGCCGTGGCTCCTCGCGCCGTCCGAGGCCGGCAATGGCTCCGCTGAGGACCAGCGGTTCCGCTGCGTCTTCTCCAGGACGAGCTACCGCGCGCCCGGCGTCTGCGTCCGGGACAGTAGGGTCGCCTGCGCCGACGGCACGGCCGCGTGGCTGCTCAGCGCGCACAAGGAGCTCTCCCTCATCAACCCCTTGACCACTGACTCTCTGTCTTTCCCCCGCGAATGCCTGGACAGCAAGTGGGTGGAGCACATTCACCGCATCATCTCCGATGATCACGCCGTCCTCTTATACGACTTCAATTCGGACCCACTGCGAGATGAAGGTTATTATCCATACGGCAGAGGCAGATTCTCGGCGTCCTTCCTGAGCCCTGGCGACAGCCAATGGCGGAGTGTTTGGTCAAATATCGGCGGCACTGAGCGCTATTGTGCGGCCGCGTATTACTACGGCTACATCGTCTGCGTGGGCTTGGCTGACTGTCACATCCTCTGGCCGGACTGGGTAACATTCGCTGAAGGTTTGAACAATTACGAAACGACCGGGCAACTGCAAGCACCGATGCCGGAGGAGCTCGGAAAGGTATGCTGGTGCAGCTACCTCTTGGAGGATGCCGGCAGGCTGCTGCTCGCCAGTGTTCCCCAAGAGGACGGCGGCACCGACCTGTCGGTGTCCCTACACAAGCTGCGTCTAACGAGCGGCGAAGAGGAGGAGCGGGTGGTAGAGTGGGTGAAGACCGACGGATCAGACCATTACGGCGAGGATGTTCTCCTCTTGGATTTCTTGGGCAGCTTCGCCGTCTAGGCCGAGTGCTTCGGCGGCCGGGAGGTGAGCGGTGGCACCACCTACTTTGTCATTGACAACACAGCTCCACAGTCGTGCAGCGTGTACAGGTACAACTTCCATGACGGTGTAAGGGTCTCACTAGCCCTGTCTCTCACAAGCAATGGTGATTTCGATCTCAATCTGGTACAACTTGGAGGAAGGAGGAAAGGGGATCGGTTTACAGGAGGATACACACTCACACACGCAACATACACTGCCGCCGCCTTGATCCTAGCCGGGATCATCTGCCACCTACTCTTCCCTGCCTTTATATGCTCGCTTGCCAAGTGGCCTAGGGCTCGAACATGTAGGACACCCATTGGGGCCCCGTTAGCCTGTAGTTGGGCTTCCTCTCCCTTTGCGGCCTCTTGGTCTCGTTGTTCCTCCTTCCTGGGCCTTGGGCCGATGCTGCCCTCCTCGTCAGGTCGCTGACACCCCCTCCTTCTTCAGAACCGGCTTGACCCCAAGCCGGATTGCGAGGGAACCTGCGCTGCATGTCGTCGAGGTCTTCCCAGGTATCCGCTGCAGCGTCCTCGCCTTGCCATCGGAAAAGTCCTTGCTCCTTGACCTTGCGCGCTCCTCGATGCCAGCGGCGATCCAGCATTTGGACCGGCGTGTTGCTGGTCGCAGCTGTAGATGGGAGCTATGAAGAAGCACTCGTACCTGGCATCAGGTAGTTGGAGCTCGTAGGTCACGTCGTTGATGCGCCGGACGATCGGGAAAGGTCCGAAGAATTTGAAGCTCAACTTGTGGTTGGTGCGCCGCGCCACCAAGTTTTGTATATACGGTTGGAGCTTCAGGAATGCTTGGTCGCCCACTTGAAATTCCCGCCACGAACGCCGTTTGTACGCTTGGCTTTTCATGATTTGCTTAGCTCGCACCAAGTGTTGACGGAGTGCCTCCTACATCTACTGCCTCTCCTCGAGCCACGCGTTGAGTTCTGGAAGCAGTGTTGCTTGTTCTAGAGTGATGCCCAGTTGCCTTGGCTCTTGGCCGTAGACCACCACAAACGGTGTTTTGCCCAATGTGGAATGGAAGGTGGAATTGTACCAAAATTCAGCTAGCGCCAACCATCTACTCCAGCTACTCGGTGCTCCTTGGACGAAACAGCGTAAATACGTCTCCAGACATTGATTGATGTGTTCCTTTTGCCCATCTGTTTGCGGATGATGGGCTGAACTCATTTTCAATTCTACTCCCTACAACTTGAAAATAGCCTGCCACACCTTGCTGGTGAAAACCGCATCTCTGTCCGACACCAAAGCTTCCGGCAGCCCATGCAAACGATAGATTTGATCCATGTACAATTGGGCTATGTGCTGAGCAGTATAGGGGTGAGTGACAGGTAGGAAGTGAGCATACTTGGAAAAGGTATCCACGATGACTAAGATGCAGTTCGCCCTTCCTGATGTTGGAAGCCCTTCGATAAAGTCCAGAGAAACCATGTCCCAGCAACGCTTAGCCACGAGCAAGGGATGGAGAAATCCTGGATATGCTGAACGGTCCGGCTTGGCCTACTGGCAAATTTGACAGGTTGAACGTACTGCTTGATCTGTGCCTTCATCCCTAGCCAAGCAAATAGCTTCTTGATCCTTCTGTATGTCGCGGGAAATCCGGAGTGCCCCCTGACCGTGCTATCATGCAGCGCCCTCATGATCTGCGTGTGTAACTTATCATTGTTCCCCAGACATACCCTGCCTCTGAACCTGAGAATGCCCTGCTGGAAGGTAAACTTGCCTCCTGCAGCCGGTGCGATCGCCAATTGAGTGATGAGCTGTTGCGCTTTCGGGTCCCTCTCGTACCCCTGGGTGACTTCCTGGAGCCAGGCCGGCTGACAAGCTGAAATTGCCTGGACATGCTATGGTGCTTGAATTGGGCGCCTTGACAATGCATCCACCGCGCTTTTTTCCGTACCATTGTGGTAACAAGTTCTGTATTGGAGCCCCAGCAACTTTGTGAATGCTTTTTGCTGCCAGGGTGTGTTCAGCCGTTGCTCCTCTAGGTGAATGAGGCTCTTCTGATCGGTCATGATAGTGAATTCTGAGAACTGCAAGTATGCCCTCCATTGATCGACTGCAAGCACCATGGCCAAGTATTCTTTTTCATATGTTGAAAGCCCTTTAGTCCTTGGACCCAAAGCTTTACTCAAGTATGCAATTGGATGTCCTCCCTGCTGCAGAACTGCTCCCACCCCATACTCACACGCGTTGTCTCTATGACAAATGGTTTTGTGAAATCCGGCAGGGTCAGAGTGGGTGATGTGGTCAGCGCCTGTTTCAGAGCCTCAAATGCATCCGCGGTGGCTGCAGTCCAGTGAAACGGAGTGTTTTTGCGCAGCAGCTGAGTGAGGGGCCGTGTGTTGGGGAACGGAGCATGAATTTCAAAAAAAATCCTACGCTCACGCAAGATCTATCCATGGAGATGCATCGCTATGAGAGGGGAGAGTGTGTCTACGTACCCTCGTAGACCGTTTAGCGGAAGCGTCTCACAACGCGGTTGATGTAGTCGAACAATCCTTCGAGCTGCACCGATCGAGTAGCGAACGTACGGCACCTCCGAGTTCTACACACGTGTAGCTCGGTGACGTTCCTCGCCTTCTTGATCCAGCAAGACATCGAGGTAGTAGATGAGTTCCGTCAGCACGACGGCGTGGCGACGGTGACGGTGAAGTGATTCCAGCAGGGCTTCGCCTAAGCTCTCCGAAAATATGACCGAGGTGGAAAACGGAGATCGGGGCACCACACACGGCTATGGGACAATTGTGTGTCTCCAAGGGGTGCCCCTCCTCCGTATATAAAGGAGGGAGGGAGGAGGCCGGCCCCCTAGGGGTGCGCCAAGTGTGGGGAGTCCTACTAGGACTCCTTAGTCCTAGTAGGATTCCACCTCCCATACGGAGTAGGAAAGGGGGAAGGGAGAGGGAAAGGAAACAGGGGGCTGCGCCCCCTCCCCTAGTCCAATTCGGTTTGGGCAAGGGGGGGCGCGCGCCTCCTCACGTGGTCTGCCTCTCCTTTTCCCGTATGGCCCAATAAGGCCCATTACTTCTCCCGGTGAATTCTCGTAACTCCCCGGTACTCCGAAAAATACCCGAATCACTCGGAACCTTTCCGACGTCCGAATATAGCCTTCCAATATATGAATCTTTACCTCTCGACCATTTCGAGACTCCTCGTCATGTCCGTGATCTCATCCGGGACTCTGAACAAACTTCGGTCACCAATCACATAACTCATATAATACTATATCGTCATCGAACCTTAAGTGTGCGGACCCTATGGGTTCGGGAATGATGTAGACATGACCGAGACGACTCTCCGGTCAATAACCAACAGCGGAACCTGGATGCTCATATTGGTTCCTACATATTCCACGAAGATCTTTATCGGTGAACCTCATATGTCAACATACGTTGTTCCCTTTGTCCGGCGGTACGTTACTTGCCCGAGATTCGATCGTCGGTATCCAATACCTAGTTCAATCTCGTTACCGGCAAGTCTCTTTACTCGTTCCGTAATACATCATCTTGCAACTAACTCTTTAGTCACGGTGCTTGCAAGGCTTCTGTGATGCTGTATTACTGAGAGGGCCCAGAGATACCTCTCCGATAGTCGGAGTGACAAATCCAAATCTCGATCCATGCCAACTCAACAAACACTTTTGGAGATACCTGTAGTGCACCTTTATAATCACCCAGTAACGTTGTGACGTTTGATACACCCAAAGTATTCCTACGGTATCCGGGAGTTGCATGATCTCATGGTCAGAGGAACGTGTATTTGACATAGTGAAAGCAATAGCAATAAACTGAACGATCATTTTCTATGCTAACGGTTGGGTCATGTCCATCACATCATTCTCCTAATGATGTGATCCCGTTATCAAATGACAACTCATGTCCATGGTCAGGAAACCTTGACCATCTTTTGATCAACGAACTAGTCTAGTAGAGGCATACTAGGGACATAGTATTTGTCTATTATCCACACATGTATTTAGTTTCCGGTCAATAAAATTCTAGCATGAATAATAAACTATTATCATGAACGGGGAAATATGATAATAACTAATTTATTATTGCCTCTAGGGCATATTTCCAACACCGTGCTATTGTGCCAAAATGGCGAATGAAACGCCGGTAATACCCCGCAAGCCCCAGGAATGCACGCACCTCCTTAACAGATGTCGGTGTTGGCCAGGCTGCTAGTTCGCTGATCTTGCTCTTATCTGTAGACACCCCTCCTTCCGAAATCGTGTGGCCGAGGTAGTTCAACTCTCTGCCTGCAAACTCGCACTTGGAACGCTTGACTACCCATTTATCTTTGTGCAGCAGTGCCAAGACCTCTCTGAGATGTTCCAAGTGCAAAGAATAAGAAGCACTGAACACCACTATGTCATCGAAGAACACCATAACGCACACGCGCAAAACCGGATGGAGAGTGGTATTCATGGCTCCCAAGAATGTTGGAGGTGCTCCCGCCAGGCCAAATGGGACTACCTTGAACTCAAAGTGCCCGGAGTGAGTTTGAAACGCTGTTTTGTGTTCCTCCCCTGGCGCGAGCCGGATCCGATGGTACCCTGCACGGAGATCCAGCTTGGAAAACCACCTTGCTCCTGCTAGCTCGTCGAGGATCTCCTCTATGATAGGTACCGGATATCGACTGACAATGGTCATGGCATTGAGCTTCCTGTAATCCACACACATACGTCAGGTTCCATCTTTCTTCTTGACTAAGATGATGGGTGAAGAGAATGGGCTATTGCTCTTTTGAATGACCCCTGCTTTCAGCAACTCAAGGATCTGTTGCTCGATCTCGTCTTTCAGCTCTGGCTTATGCCTGTAAGGCCTGATGTTAACAGGTTGTGCCCCTTGCATCAGTGGTATTTTATGATCACACTCCCTCCTTGGTGGTAGTTCTGTGGGTTCCATAAAAAGATCCTCATACTCGAGCAAAATTTGAGCTACTTCCGGTGGCAGCTCCTCGGCCTGTATGGCAACGAGCTGATCTAAATCCTCTGCGAACTGTAGCTGCACTGCGAAGGTGATACGTCTCCAACGTATCTATAATTTTTGATTGTTCCATGCTATTATAGTATCAATCTTGGATGTTTTTATATGCAATTGTATGCAATTATATATCATTTTTTGGGACTAACCTATTAACGCAGTGCCTAGTGTCAGTTGCTGTTTTTGGCTTGTTTTTGGCTTTTCAGAGAAACAGTACCAAATGAAGTCCAAATGCCACGAAACTTTTTGGAGATTTTTTTCTGGACAAAAGAAACATGGGAAGCTTTGGGAGGAGGCCAGAAGCCCTACGGGGGCTTCACAAGGCACTAGGGCGCGCCCCAGGGGGGCATAGTACCTTGTGGGGCCCATGTGATTCCTTTTGACCTAATTCCACTTCTATAAATTCACAAATATTGGGAAACCCCCAGAGAACCAGAAGAGAAAACCTTTCCGCCGTCACAAGCCTCTGTTCTTCCACGATCCCATCTGGAGGCCTTTTCCGGTACTCTGCCGGAGGGGAAATGGATCACGGAGGGCTTCTACAACAACCTTGCTGCCCTTCTGATGATGTGTGAGTAGTTTACCACAGATCTACGGGTCCATAGCTAGTAGCTAGATGGATTCTTCTCTCTCTCTTTGATCTTCAATACAATGTTCTCGATGTTCTTGGAGTTCTATCTGATGTAATCTTTTTTTGCGGTGTGTTTGTTGGGATCCGATGAATTGTGAGTTTATGATCAGATTATTCATGAGAAATATTTGAGTCTTCTCTGAACTCTTTTATGCATTATTATTATAGATTTGTATTTCTCTCCGATCTATCTGTTTAGTTTGGCCTACTAGATTGATTTATCTTGCAATGGGAGAGGTGCTTTGTGATGGGTTCAATCTTGCGGTGCTCAATCCCAGTGACAGAAAGGGACATTACACGCATTTGTATTGTTGCCATTAAGGATAAAAAGATGGGGGTTATTCATATTGCTTGAATTTGCTTCTCTACATCATGTCATCTTGCTTAAGGCATTACTCTGTTTCATACTTAATACCCTAGATGCATGCTGGATAGCGGTCGATGGGTGGAGTAATAGTAGTAGATGCAGGCAGGAGTCGGTCTACTTGTCTCGGACATGATGCCTATATACATGATCATTGCCATGAATCCGTCATAATTATTTGCTTTTCTATCAATTGCCCAACAGTAATTTGTCTACCCACCGTATGTTTATGTGCTCAAGAGAGAAGCCTCTAGTGAAAACTACGGTCCCCGGGTCTATCTTTATCATATAAAAAAACTAAAAATACCTTTCTGCAATTTATTTACCTTTATTTTAATTAGTAGTTTAGTTTATCTATTTACCTCGATAAGATTTAATCCTTGCAAATAACCGTTAAGAGGATTGACAACCCTCTTATTTGCGTTGGGTGCAAGTGTTTGCTCTTGTGTGTGCAAGTGTGCTTAACGGAATTTTGCTTGGTTCTCCTACTGGATTGATAACCTTGAATCTTAACTGAGGGAAATACTTATCTCCACTGTACTGCATCATCATCTCCTCTTCGGGGAAATACCAACGGAGACTGCAAGTAGCAGGAAGAATTTCTGGCGCCGTTGCCGGGGAAACATCATCAAAATTACCAAGTAACTTCGCACAAATTATCATTCACTTTCATTTACTTTATTTACCTTTTATTTGCATTTGCCTCTCGTTTTCATCTCCCCCACTTCTAAAATATTTTACAAAAACACAAAAATATTTTGTTTGCTAGTTTGCTTGCTTTGTCGCGATGTCTCAAGAAAATACAAAATTGTGTGACTTTTCCAATACCAATAATAATGATTTTATTAGTACTCCTATTGCTCCTCCCGCCACTAGTGCGGAGTCATGTGACATTAATGCTGCCTTGCTTAATCTTGTTATGAAAGAATAATTTTCTGGTAGTCCTAATGAAGATGCTGCATCCCATTTAAATACTTTCGTTGAACTTTGTGATATGCAAAAGAAGAAAGATGTGGATAATGATATTGTCAAATTAAAATTATTTCCGTTCTCACTACAAGATCGTGCTAAAATTTGGTTTTCATCCTTGCCTAGAAATAGTATTGATTCTTGGGATAAGTGTAAGGATGCTTTTATTGCCAAATATTTTCCTCCCGCTAAGATTATTTCTTTAAGAAATCAAATTATGAAATTTAAGCAACTTGAGCATGAACATGTTGCCCAATCTTGGGAGAGAATGAAATTAATGATAAGAAATTGCCCAACTCATGGTTTCAATTTATGGATGATCATACAAAAAATTTATGTGGGACTAAACTTTGTCCCTAGAAATTTGCTAGACTCTGTCGCAGGTGGCACTTTCATGGAAATTGCATTAGGAGAAGCTACAAAACTTCTTGATAATATTATGGCAAATTATTCTCAATGGCACACAGAACGAACTCCAACTGGTACGAAGGTAAATTCTGTTGAAGAAATTAATACTTTGAGTGATAAGATGGATGCTTTATTAAAATTGGTTGCTAGTAAAAATGCTCATATTGATCCTAATGATGTGCCATTTTCCACTTTGATTGAGCAAAATAATAATGCTATTGATGTGAATTTTGTCTCTAGAAATAATTTCAACAACAATGCTTATAGGGGTAATTTCAATGCTAGACCGTTTCCTGGAAATTCCTCTAATAATTATGGCAATCCTTATGGTAATTCTTATAATAATAATAATAATAATAATAATAATAGGATGCCCTCTGATCTTGAAAGTAATATTAAAGAATTTATTAGTTCACAAAAGAATTTCAATGCTATGATAGAAGAAAAATTGAATAGAGTTGACGAATTGGCTAGGAACATGGATAAAATTGCTCATGATGTGGAAAATCTCAAAACTAAAATTTTTCCATCTAAGCATGATATAAATGAGTCTATTAAAGCTATCTATGTCTCCGTTAATGAAAGTAAAGAAAGGACCGCTAGGTTGAGAGCTAAGCGAGAATTTCTAGAAAAAGCGATTCTACCCGGTTTCTATCGTAGTAATGATGAAGACATTAAAATGATTGGTGTTACACCTATTGAATCTTTGTTTAATAATATAAAACTTGATGAAAAAGGTACTGAAGAAGAGTCAACTTTAGAAAGAAGGAGTCCCACTTGTTTGGAGGGTGATAATCTTGATCATAAAAATGAAAAAGTGGGTTTGGAGAGGTTAAAACTTTAAATAGTAATGCACCCACTACTTTGGATTACAAGGACTTTAATTATGATAGTTGTTATTTAATTGACTGTATTTCCTTGTTGCAATCCATGATTAATTCACCAAATGCATATGAACAAAATAAAGCTTTCACTAAACATATTGTAGAAGCCATGATGAAAGCACATGAAGAAAAACTTGAGTTAGAAGTATCAATTCCTAGAAAATTACAAGATGAATGGGAACCCACTATTAAAGTAAAAATTAAAGATTATGAATGTAATGCTCTTTGTGATCTTGGTGCTAGCGTTTCCACTATACCAAAGTCTTTGTGTGATGTGCTAGGTCCCACCGATTTGGATCCTTGTTCCCTTAATTTGCATCTTGCGGATTCCACTATTAAAAAGACACTGGGTACGATAAATGATGTGCTAATTCTTCCAAATAGAAATTATGTACCCGTGGACTTTATTGTTCTTGACATTGAATGCAATCCTTCTTCCCCATAATACTTGGCAGGCCTTTTCTTCGAACTATTGGTGCTATTATTGATATGAAAGAAGGTAATATAAGATTTCAATTTCCAATAAAGAAAGGGATGGAACACTTCCCTAGGAAGAGAATTAAAGCACCATATGAATCCATTATGAGGGCCACCTATGGAATCAATTTGAAGGATGACAACACTTGAAACTATGCATTATGCCTAGCTAGGGGCATAAAACAATAGCGCTTGTTGGGAGGCAACCCAATGAATAAAATAAATTTTTGCTTTTTATTTATGTTCTTGTGTGTTTACACAATTAGGCTACTGTTATGATTATGTTTTAATTAGTGTTTGTGCCAAGTAATGCCTTTGTGATGATTTGGAAGATAGTATAATTGATGCTGTTTGGAAAATAGAAAGTTTTGCGTCCAGTGCTGGAATTTTAATTCTGCACTGGAGCGTCAAAAAAATCTGAAATTTTTACACAGTATTTGAATATGAATTGCGCAAGTTTTTATAATTTTTCAGAATTTTTAGAGTTACAGAAGTATGGATTTTAAATAAATCTTTACAGACTGTTCTGTTTTAGACAGATTCTGTTTTTGTTGCATAGCTTGCTTATTTTGATGAATCTATGGATCGTATCGGGGGGTATGAGTCATAGAGAAGTTGGACTACAGTAGCATTATGCCAATATTAAATATGAATCAATTTACAACAGCACCTAAAGTTTAAGATTTGTTTGTTATACTAACGGATCTCACGAGGTTTCTGTTGAGTTTTGTGTGCTGAAGTTTTCAAGTTTTGGGTGAGACTACGATGGACAAAGGAATAAGGAGTGGCAAGAGCCTAAGCTTGGGGATGCCCAAGGCACCCCAAGGTAATATTTAAGGAAGACTCAAGCATCTAAGCTTGGGGATGCCCCAGAAGGCATCCCCTCTTTCGTCTACAATCTATCAGTAACTCACTTGGAGCTATATTTTTATTCATCACATGATATGTGTTTTACTTGGAGCATCTTGTGAAATAGTTTGTTTGCTTTTGTATACTTTTTAGTTTGTCACAATCATCTTTGCTGAACACACCTTTTTGAGAGGGACACACATTATTCGTAATTTGTTAGAATACTCTATGTGCTTCACTTATATCTTTTGAGCTAGGCAGTTGCTCTAGTGCTTCACTTATATCTTTTAAAGCACGGCGGTGATGATATTTTAAAGAAATAGTTGCACTCTCATGCTTCACTTATATCTTTTTGAGAGTCTCATGATAGCAATGGTAATATGCACGGGTTATGAATTTGGTCCTGATATGATAGGTATTCAAGAGGGATATAATAAAAACTTTCATGTAGATCACTGAATATGATAAATTTGATTCCTTGCAATAGTTTTGCGATATTAAGATGGTAATATGTGGGAGGTATTAGTAGATAGGGTTAATTGGATTCATGCCACTGCAATTTTCATGAGTTGGAAAAATGCCATTACAAAAACCCAAGTTGGAAATATGCCACTACAACTTTCCCATACCTCTACCTATGCCATTTTCTTTACTTAAAAGAATATCGGTTCAATAAACGCTTGTATTTCAATGTGTATTCAGTACTGGGTTGCTGAATCAGCAGCTGCATCGTGCGCCCCTCCAGCCGTGGCGTACCCGTCGCGCCCACCTCCATGGTTGCCACCGGCAGAGGGAAGCAACCGGTGGGACTCACGGCGACCTCTCCATGGCTGCTTCCAACAAAGCTTTCAGGAGCAGCGGCTTCTGCACAACGTGTAGCGATTTGAGGAACTGGCCATCGAACAGCAGCCGGTGGCACGGCCATCGAGGTGGTAGTGGGGAACGACGGAGGAGTTCGGCACGACAGATGCAACATGCGGCGGCTGCGGCTGCAGCGCGGCCGCAGTGGCTCGGGGCGACGTCGTCGCATCCTACCCTGGTATCTAGCATGCTCCCGCCGCTCCACGCGCGATAGGGACAGGGCATGGCGAGCTCGGCTTCTTGGGCGACCTTGTGCATGGCGGGGTTCATCTCGAGCCCCTACAGCAGGGCCGTCCTGGAGCACGCCGGGCACGCTGGGCTCGCCGTTGACTTCGCCGAGCTCGAGTTCTTGCGACCCTTGAACCTGTGGAGGTCGTGAACTTGTTCCCGCTGTAGGTCGCCGAGCTCGTTCTGGACTGGAGGCTGGGCGGCAACGACATCGAGTCGGTGGCAGGGCCGTCGAGGCGGTAGCGGGGAACGGTGGAGGGGGCTCAGCATGGCGGATGCAGCATGTGGCGGCTGCTGCCGCAGCGGTACGGAACGGCTTCGTTGTGCTCGGCCGACGGAGTCGCAGGTGAAGCCGCACGGTAGCATGGCGGCATGGAGACACGCACAACGAACAACACCTGCGCGCAGTAGACGCGGCACGCCGTCGTGCGGCGAGGGTGTAGGTGCATCCGCACCCGCTTCCAGCCGTATAATGCTACGTGAACAAATACGGGGCGTATAACGGCAGTATTTGGACCAATATTAGAGAAAATGGCATAGTTAGAGGTATGGGAAAGTTGTAGGGGCATATTTCCAACTTCAGTTTTTGTAATGGTATTTTTCCAACACGTGAAAGTTACAATGGCATGAATCCAATTAACCCTAGTAGATAATTGTGGTTTAGTAAGAATAATTGTGTTAAGGTTTGTGATTCCCGAAGCATGCACATATGGTTTGTCGTTATGCTAAGAAGCAGCAGAAAACAAAAAAATTCCGACCTACGCACCAGCCCAGGACCACTATGAAGACTGCATACAAGGTTTCAATCCAATCGTTACCGACTCGTAGCGCAGCGGAAGTAGAGTCGATGTAGATCGTCGGTGCAGATCCCCGCAGCTAGGATTTACAGCCTCCCAACCGCGAGGATGTTCTCCCTTGTCTGCTCGTCGGACAGCCCTCCGGGAGGCGGTCGGACAGTCCCTCGGACGGTGTCACGGACAGCCCTTCGGGAGGACCCTCAAAACTCGGACGGTCACTCGGACAGCCCTTCGAGAGGAACTCTCGAACAGCCCCTCGGGCAAAAATATTGAACCTACGACCTCTCTACGGGGTTGCACACATACGGTGTCATCTATCCTGCAGGGCTTCGCCGTCCAGAACTAGTTCCCACCGGAACCCAGACAGCCTTTCGGCTCTAGGAAACTATTTCGCGGGGAGGGAGAGAGAAGCCAGATCATGCATGGCACTTGTATGTGAGAAACGAGTGAGTGTGGAGAGCACCTCTCCACCTCTATTTATAGAAAATCCCAAGGGGTGGGGTGGCATTCCAAAACCCCAAAATGCCCATGAATGGAGTCCTCAACAAGGGCACAACGGGGAAGGTAAGAGGGCAAGTGGGGCCCCATGAAGGAGCCTCACCATGGCTGGCCACCCCCTAGTGGGTCCCCCCCCCCCAAAAGGGGTTCGTTAGTCCCCAAGTCCTTCTAGAAGCCTTTTGGGAAAAGCCCTAAAAGGTGGCTTTCCATAAAGTAACCCCAAAAAGCACTTTCACTATTCATGGAAACATTTTTCCGCGACCGTTAAATCCGAAAATATTTCTGTAGGTCTTAGAACATTTCCAGTACCCACTAAAATAATTTTGGACGCGTTCTGAAACAATTCCGGATTAGTGATTTTCATCTGCGAAAAGCAAACAAAGCGGTTCCGGCAGCTCCGGAACATTTTCGGGTTTTTTCTCCGAAAAATCTCAGAAGTTCCCAGAACAATTCTGGCACCCTCCAAGAATTTCCAGGCGTGTGCCGAAACCAATTTGACTGAATGGTATACCCTGAAACAACTTTTCAGTTTTACCGAAACTATTCCGGTGTTCTCTCTCCGGAACTTTTCCGTTGTCTCCGAAACTTTTCTGGTGACTTTCTCTCAGACTCCCTGTCTAGTATTCAGCAGATAGATGACCCTTAAGCGTGTGACCCTATAGGTTCGGTGAAGCATCGACATGGCCAGAACACTTTCCGATCAATGATCAACATCGGAGCCGTGGACACCCATATTGACCCCTATACCCACACGAATAAATATTCGAGTGAACCTCCAGTTGCCGTGTGCTATTCCTGTTGCTTCGCGATATGTTACAAACACCTGAGGTGAGATTTATCGGCATCCCTGTGAATCAACAACTTGTCCACTATGCCAGTTACCTCGTTACCGGTTTCGTTCTATTTTCTCGTTCCCGTGTTCCGGCATCCCTGTGATCAAATCACAATGTGTTTGGCCAGACGATGGTGGATACCGTAACACCGAGAGGGCCCAGAGATATCTCTCCATCGTCGGAGGAGCAAATCCCAATCTTGAGCTATCAAGTCCCTTGACACACTTTTCCATGAACCCGTAAGCCACCGTAATAGCCACCCGTTTACGGATGACGTTTAACAAACCCCAAAGTTCACGAAGCAAGTCATGGTCTAAGGAATTATGCAAACATTAACTTTCTCTGTGTTATTAACCATTAACTTGTGACGAATGTATCTCATAGCATAACATCAATTCGGATCGATTCAACACAAATGTTCTTCTAACATTGTGCCCTCAAAGTTGCCGGCATAGTCATGCGCATGATCAGGAAAACAGAACCATCATGCAACACTTGAGCTAGTCTTAGAGGCCAGACTAGGAATACATTTTATCATTTATTATTCCACACGTGCATATATGTTTCCCTCCGAGCCTCGTGGTTATTGTAGACTCGAGAACCATAGCAGTTATAGCATGGAATATAAACTTAATTATGAACATGGGGCTAAATAATAACATTTATTATTGCCTCTAGGGCATATCTCCTACACTCCTACCAACCTCCCCCCTAGGGGCATGCGTAGTAGTACTTTGCTTCGAGGGCTAATAAATTTTCGCAATAAGTATGTGAGTTCTTTATGACTAATGTGAGTCCATGGATTATAAGCACTCTCACCCTTCCGCAATTTGCTAGTCTCTACGGTACTGTGCATTGCCCTTTCTCACATCGAGAGTTGGTGCAAACTTCGCCGGTGCATCCAAACCCCGTGATATGATACGCTCTATCACACATAAGCCTCTTTATATCGTCCTCAAAACAGCCACCATACCTACCTATCATGGCATTTCCATAGCCATTCCGAGATATATTGCCATTTAACTTCCACCGTTCCGTTTTTTATGACACACATCATCATTGTCATATTGCTTTGCATGATCGTATAGCTGACATAGTATTTGTGGCTCAGCCACCGTTCATCATTTTCATACATGTTACGCTAGCATCATTGCACATCCTGGTACACTGCCAGAGGCATTCATATAGAGTCATATTTTTGTTCTAGTATCGAGTTGTAATTTTGAGTTGTAAGTAAATAGAGGTGTGATGATTATCATTATTAGAGCATTGTTCCAGTGAGGAAAGGATGATGGTGGCTATGATTCCCCCACAAGTCGGGATGAGACTCCGGACGAAAAAAAATAGAAAAAAAAGAGGCGAAAAAGAGCCATGAAAAAAAAGAAAATGGAAGAAAAAAATATAAAAAAAAGAAAAAAAGGAAAAGAAAAGAAAAACATAAATGAGAGAAAAAGAGAGAAGGGGCAATGTTACTATCTTTTTCCACACTTGTGCTTCAGAGTAGCACCATGTTTTTTATATAGAGAGTCTCCTATTTTGTCACATTCATATACTAGTGGGAATTTTTCATTATAGAACTTGGCTTGTATATTCCGATGATGGGCTTCCTCAAATGCCCGAGGTCTTCATGAGCAAGCAAGTTGGATGCACACCCACTTAGTTTTCATGTTGAGCTTTCATACACTTATAGCTCTTAGTGCATCCGTTGCATGGCAATCCCTACTCCTCGCATTGACATCAATTGATGGGCATCTCCATAGCCCGTTGATTAGCCTCGTTGATGTGAGACTTTCTCCATTTTTGACTCCTCCTATTTATCTCTATCACCATACTCTATTCCACCCATAGTGCTATATCCATGGCTTGCGCTCATGTATTGCGTGGGAGTTGAAAAAGATGAAGCGCATTAAAAAGTATGAACCAATTGCTTGGCTAAAACCGGGGTTGTTCATGATAAATACTTTGTGTGAAGAAGATGGAGCATGACAGGATTATATGATTTTGTAGGGATAACGTTCTTTAGCATTTTTATTTTGAAAGACATGATTGTTTGCTAGTATGCCTGAGTATTTATGTCTTTATATCAAATTATAGACTGTTGCTTTGAATCATTTGGATCTTATTATTCATACCGTAAGAGAGAGATTACATGATGAAACATGATAGGTAGCATTCCACATCAAAAATTCTGTTTTTATCATTTACCTACTCGAGGACGAGCATGAATTAAGCTTGGGGATGCTTGATACGTCTCCAACGTATCTATAATTTTTGATTGTTCCATGCTATTATAGTATCAATCTTGGATGTTTTTATATGCAATTGTATGCAATTATATATCATTTTTGGGACTAACCTATTAACCCAGTTGTCGGTGTAAAAACCGGCAGACCTCGGGGTAGGGGGGGTCCCGAGCTGCGGATCTCGGATCGATGGTAACAGAGACAAAGGAGACGATGTTTACCCAGGTTCAGGCCCTCTTGATGGAGGTAAAACCCTACGTCCTGCTTCTGATTATATTAATGGAGATGTACCGAGTACAGAGTTGATCTACCTCGAGATCGAGATATGTGTCTAACTTCTAAAGCTAGGTATTCGATATTGCGTTGATGTCCCCTACGGGCTAAACCCTATGGCTTATATACACGCCAGGGAGGGTATCTAGGGTTACAAGGTCGGTTTCTTAGAATAAGGCGGCTGGAATAATCTTGAAGTGTACTGCAAGTCGGTAGAGGCAGTCTTGATCACGTCTTCCATCTGCGGCCCCCGGAGTCCACCTTGATCACGTACGGGGGCATATCGGCCCATCCGGGGAGACAGGCCGGCTAGGTTAGCACCCCCTAATCCAGGACACCGTCAGTAGCCCCTGAACTGGTCTTCTACGTCGAGGACGACTTTGAACCATCACTTCGGATCCGGAGTCTCCGGCTTGACAGACGAGTTCCACCTCATATTTCGAATTCTATTAACAGAGCATCAACATCCGTGGTCCAACCGTGCTCGTACCCTATCCGAGGTGAGCAAGTATCTTAGCCTCGAAGGCTTGCTGTCCCGGTATGAACAATCCAATCTGGCCTGACAGCTTTATCGGAGAGGCCCGCCCCACGACAGGTTGAGCAGTTACTGCCTCCCCTCAAATCGCGTTTCGAGGCGGCTCCTTTACTGGCACGTCCCGTCGAGGCAGAGATCGTGCCCGCTTTCTTAGGGATATCATCAAAATTTCGTTTCCCCCCATATGTTTCAACGGCATCTTTGATAGTAATCACGAATTTATCGACGCAGCAAAGGGGGCTCTTGGCCTTTCCTAGGCTTATAAAAGCAATGGGGAGAACAGCGCGATAGCCTACGCTCCCATTCCTCCCTTGCTGCCGCTTCGTCTAGCTCCAACGCCTAGATCCAGCTCTTACGCCTTTCTCGTACGCAAGCTCGATCTCCCCATCAGCCATGGCCGATACCCTTAAGGGGCACTGGGGCGGCTCCACCGTAACGGTGGTGACCATCGCCGAGCTGCGCGACGCGGGGTATCTAGCCCCTGCCATCGCCGCCCGCGCTCCAGAGGCCGACGAGCTGGTACCCGCTCCCAACGCTGGGGAGCGGGTGGTCTTTGTCCCGCACCTCATCCGAGGCTTGGGGTTCCCGCTGCACCCTTTCGTGCGTGGGATCATGTTTTACTACGGGTTTGATTTCCATCACCTACCCCCAACTCCATTCTCCACCTCGCAGCTTTCATAACAGTCTGTGAGGCCTTCCTCCGCTGTGAGCCACACTTCGGCCTATGGCTGAAGCTCTTCGGGATAAAACCGAAGTCAAGCGGCTCCGAACTCGCGGAGTGCGGAGGGGCAATGATCAGCAAGAACTAGGGGGCCACCTGGTTCAAGGGCACCTTCATCGAAACGGTGAAGGAATGGCAAAAGGAGTGGTTTTATATCACCGAACCCCTTGCCGTTGGTCAAACCGAGGTCCCGGCCTTCTCGGTCGGGCCGCCCAAGAAACTCAAATCTTGGAAGGAAAAGGGCGTCGCCTGGGGGAAACCCGAAGAGGTAGAGACCCTGGTCGAGAGGATCGTGTGGTGGACCACTACGGGGAAGGCTGAGCTGGCCGATGTCATCAACGTCATGCTCAACCGCCGCATCCTTCCTCTCCAACTTCGGGCCACCCCGATGTGGGCACAGAAGCCCAAGGACATGGACACCATCAACACCTTCTTCCGCTCCACCTTGGCCACTATGTGGACAAAGCTCATGAAGCTGGCCAAGGACAAGATTCCCAAGGAGCGAGAGGACCGCGGCCTCGAGCACGGCTATGAGGCCCCCCCGGTGAGTGGTTCCGTCCCTCAATCTTTCATTCTTTGCTTACTGCTCCGAGGAGTAATGTCTTTATTTGAGCCGTCGTGTTTTGACATTTTGCAGAAGTGGTCGGCATGGGTAAAAGGGGTACGATGCCCAGCCCCATTGCCAGAACAGCCCCGAACTCCCCTGCTCTCGGCGCTTCTGAGCGAGGAGCCCCATGTGGTGGCTTCCAAAGGGACGAAGACCCAAACGGGGAAGTCCAGTGCTCGGACCCGGGGGACTTCGGTCACCCGATCAGAGGATACCCACACCTCCGCCGCTCAAGACGGTGGCGCCGAAGAGGGCGAGGAGGAGATTCCTCCCCCGAAGGGGAAGAGGTCGGTGTCAGAAGACGCCGACATGGGCATGCCGCCCAAGGGCCAAAAGAGGCTGAGGCAAGCCTCATCCGAGGCCGCCAACAAGTCGTCGGAGAGAGCCGAGCTCTCCGGTGACTCAGAGGAAGACCTCCTCATAACGGGGAGGAAGAAGCCGACACCTCGAGGGTAAGCCCTTATCCTTGTCTCCCTTGCTTGAGTTAGTGTTTCATCAAGGGAAATTTTACAAAAGCAACTTTTCATACACAGTCCGCCGAAGGTGATCCCTAGCGGCTCCTCGAACGGGTTGCCGTCCGCTAGCGGGACTCCAGAGCCCGCTGCTTCTCCCCCGACGCAAGTCGGTCTGGGGGAGGCAACATCCACCCTGGCCCCTGAGGTCAACATGGCGGGGGCCGACGATGCGGCGGTCATGGCCGAGGTTGAAGCCTCGGCCCAACAAGGCCAGGGGACGAAGGGCCCCGAGGTCATCGAAGAAGGGCTGGGCCAGATATCGGCCCAGCAGGAGTCTACCTCGGCACCACCTTCATAGACGGGGGCTCCTCGGGTGGATCCATCCGAGGTCTTCCCTCCACCCCAGCCTGATGTCCAAGGACGGACCAGCGCGGGGTGGGCCGAGGAGGTGGAGGAGGCCCTAAAGGGCTGCTCCCTCAAGGAGGAGCACCGTGCCTTGATAGGCACGGCGCTGGAAGGCTACCGGTCCGCAGAGGCCGGCCTGCACGTGGTCTTCAAAAACCTCGTAGCAGGTTTCGAGGTACGTCTTCTGCGCATGCGGTTTGCTTTGTCTTTATGAATTTTGTCCGAGGACATAAAAATGTAGCCTGCTAAACGTCGTAATGAGTGAGTAGCCCCCGAGCCCGAAGTCGGTTTCAAGAAACCGGCATCGGGGTCGCTTGAGTAAGTAGGAGCCTGTTGAGTAGCCCACAGGACGCTACCCAAAGTGGCTGTCCTGGAGCATGTTGATGGTCGAGACCATTTGTCCTTTAACGAGGAGTTTGTTTTATTACAGGTTTCGACCTTAATGCCGGACTCCGTCTCCGAAGAGATGGCGGAGATGAACCGGAGACTTGAGCGATCTCAAGGTAAGCAAGGTTAAACTTACTTTGTGTGTTGTATGTTAAAGAAAACAACTAAGACTTAAAAATGCTGACAGCGGAGCTGGAGACGCTCAAAGCCGAGCTTGAAAGGGCTCGGAAGGAGGTGCGGCAGCAGAAGGCTGCTACCGCCGCAGCCGAGAAGGCGCGGACTGCCGAGGAGGCGGCCGTGGAGAAGCACCAGGCGCGGGTGCTAGAGGTCGAGGAGACCCTGAAGGGCGTGTTTGAAGCGCGCGACAAACTTCAAGAGGAGGGGCAGCAGACGAAAGAGCAGCTCGAGAACCTTCAACATGCCCACTCCGAGCTCAACACATCGGCTCGTGTGGACCGCGAGGTGCTCCAGCAAGTGGAGCAAATCGCCTCGGGTAAGATATTTTTGCTGCAGTGTGCATTTGGCAGCAAAGGGTGTGTTGAGCTCACCCAGTTATGGCGTTCCGCAGAGGTCTTCGAGGATCTCCCGCAGAGCGCGGAGGATGCGGTGGCCTATTTTGGCCAGCTGGCGGGTCATGAGGCAGAGAAGGCCTTCTGGGGTCAATTCCCAGGGTCTCCATCCGCGCAGCTGCTAAATCATCGAGTGAAGCAGCTGGTCGAACTGTTTCGCATGATAAAGCCAACACTCCAGGACCTCTGCGTTGCTCTGTGGCCGGCCGAAGACATGCCGAGGAGTCTCTTTGGCTTGACGGCTCGTCTCTGAGATATCGTGCCCTGCGTTAACCACTGGAAGAGGTCCGCGTGCTTCGAAGGGGCTCGGAGGGCATACGCTTGCGTGAAGACGCACTTCCGCAAAGTTGATGCGGCGACTTGTGCTGCTGGCCCTCCTACCGACAAGCCGCGGACTGCCGAGCAGTTCTTCGCCGAAGTGGAAGCGGGAGCTCGGACCACCGAGGCCATGTGCCCCAAAGACAATCTTTATTATTAGATAATACTTCGGAATGCCGGAGTGTAGTATGTAAAAACTTTTTCTTTTGTTTAAATGAAGATGGCTTGAAGTTCCATATATGTTTATTTAGTAATTTGATTATTCCTCCGATATGACTTTTTTAAAATGAGAGTGGCCAGTCGTCGGCTTCAGCCCCAGTGTAGGTCATACAAAGGGTGTTCCCTAAGCCATACTTGACCCTTAGCCGACGTCTCGGTACCCATGGGCGGTCGATGACTTAGAGGAACTAGGCAATCGGACTATAGTGGCTTGATGTCTTTCACTTAGCCATAGGAGTTTGACTGTGGGGGTGATGACCAGCCCCCGGTGTGGGAAGTGTTCGGCCTATTTGGCCGAGGTCTAGGCCATAGCACACTTCAGCTAAAAAATGAAAGCCCTTCGTTTAACACGGGTGATATCTACAATCACATCGCTTGACGCGGTCTCCGGATGGCAGACCAGTTTACGCTTACCTAGATAGTCAGTTTTCGGCTTTCTCCACTGAGGCGCCACGCCAATTGACCTGGCGGCGCAATCGTAGTGGTTCTCCCATTACGCCCTTAGCCGATTTCATCAGAAACGTAAGGGGTACGCATAGGAGCCGGGCAACCCAACTATTGACCGAAATCTAGGTTCGAGACTGATGCATATAAGGCCAAAATCCGAGACGCCGAACACATCGGACTTTGTCATACAATTGCATCTTTTTTAGAGAACTTCATCGTTCCAGAGCTATGCTGATAAAGAAATACAATAGAGACCTTGAAAGGGCACGGTTACTTTATTTCATAATATCAATCATGTACATGCCCTGTGGACGAGAGTAATGGAAAGAATACAATGTAGACGGTAAAGAAGGAGGAGGAAAAACAGGTCGGATAGTTACTAACGGATTTTAAAGGATCCGGACCGAAGCCTGCCGCACATCTGCGTGTCCAAACTATTGACCAGATTGTCCTGATAGAAGACGAAGAATTTGCGAAGGTCGATGCCCTTCTGGCCCTTTAGACACTCGAAGTGTTTGACTGACCGAGCTCCTTTAGTGGAGGTGTGGCCGAAGTCACTCTGTGGTTAAGGCCACCTAGACGTATGCGTATTTTGGCTGCTTCTTTTACAGATGCCTGCCTGTGCTGGGGCTCTAAGCCTCGCCATTGCGTGGTTAACCCGCGCCTGACGTTTCAGAATTGTTTTGGCTCCTCGGCATCCCAGGGGATCTTGAGTGCAAAATTATGCACTCTAGGGACGTAGTGTCCACAGAGAGGGCACTCGAGGAGCCCGCACCCCTATTGCGGGTGCGGGGGTAACTGGCCGAGGTCGATTTGTGTAGCCTTGACGCGCTTCAAAGAGCGGATAGCGCGTTTACTGATGTGGGCTGCCTCCTCGGATGCTTGAACCTCGGCTACGAAAGTCGCGGTCTGTTCCTCTGTCCGGAGTGAGCGTTCTGTGTTACCATTGATAGTGATAATGCCCTTGGGTCCCGGCATTTTGAGCTTGAGATAGGCATAATGCGGAACTGCGTTAAAGTGGGCGAAGGCTGTGCGCCCTAGGAGCGCATGGTACCCACTCCGGAAGGGTACGATGTCGAAGATTAACTCCTCGCTTCTGAAGTTCTCGGGCGAACCGAAGACTACCTCTAGGGTTATTGTTCCCGTACAACGGGCTTCGACGCCCGGGATGACACTTTAAAGGTGGTAGAGCTCGGCTTGATCCGAGATGAGTCGATGCCCATCTTCCGAACTGTATCCTCGTAAATGAGGTTAAGGCTGCTTCCCCCATCCATTAGGACGCGTGTTAGATGATAACCATCAACAATGGGGTCCAGGACGAGCGCCGCCGATCCGCCATGCCTGATGCTGGTCGGATGATCATGCTTATCGAAAGTGATCGGGTAAGCCGACCACGGGTTATACTTCGGGGCGACTGGCTCCAGCGCGTATACGTCCCGAAGTGCACGTTTCCGCTCCCTCTTGGGGATGTGGGTGACGTAGATCATATTGACCTCTGTTACCTCGTTTGGAAACTTCTTATGCCCTCCATTAGTGGGCTGCCGAGGTTCATCCTCGTCGTCACTGCGGTGTTGGGTTTTATTTTGTCCCTCTGCCGCTATCTTCCCGGCTTTCTTAAACACCCAGCAATTCCTGTTAGTGTGGGTTGCTGGTTTTTCCTTGGTACCGTGAATCCCACATGGGCGGTCCAGGAGTCTATCAAGCTGGCTAGGTCCGTCTTTGTTCCCTTTATAGGGTTTTCTTTTCTGCCCGGATTTAGGTCCGGTGAATCTTGTGTTAACCGCGGCGTCTTCAGTGTCGCTTCCGCCATTTTTATATCTGTGCTTATTTTTATTGCGCTTTGGTTTTCCATTGGCGTCGCGAATTTCCGAGGTGCCTGCCTCGCCGTTGTGGGTACTTCGGGCAAGCCAGCTATCTTCTCCCGCGCAAAAGCGAGTCATTAGTGAAGTCAGGGCTGCCATAGTTCTTGGTTTATCCTGTCCGAGCTGTCGAGCCAGCCATTCATCTCGGATATTGTTTTTGAAAGCGGCGATGGCTTCGGCTTCGGAGCAGTCTATAATCTGGTTCTTCTTAGTGAGGAACCTATTCCAGAACTTGCGGGCTGATTCGCCTGGCTGCTGGGTGACACGGCTGAGGTCATCAGCGTCCGGAGGTCGGACATATGTGCCCTGGAAGTTGGCTCGAAAGGCGTCTTCTAGGGCCTCCCAGCTGCCGATAGAATGAGGAGGTAGGCTGTTAAGCCAGTGTCTTGCCGGCCCCTTTAGTTTGAGCGGCAGATATTTAATGGCATGAATATCATCTCCATTGGCCATGTGTATATGTAAGAGGAAATCCTCGATCCAAACTGCTGGGTCCGTGGTACCATCATATGATTCTATGTTGATGGGTTTAAACCCTTCCGGGAACTGATGTTCCATTACCCTGTCTGTAAAGCAGATCAGGTGAGCCGGACCTCGGGACCGAGGAGGGTCTCGTCGGGTCTCGGGAGAGAGCCGTGAGTAAGCTTGATCTCGGGCGCGGCCGTTCCTGTCCATCCAGGTGTCATAGCCGTTGGGCCCCGCGGGCGCGCGTCCCCTTGATCCGTAGATGGACCGAGGAGGAGCCCTATTATCTTCAGTGCGACATCTATCGTCGCGAGGATCCGGGTAGTCCATGGGGTCTTTACCATGACGGCGTGGTCTTTCACCATTGTCTTCTCGTCTTGGCATGTCCCGGCCTCTAGGGGGTGATCGAGGTCATCAGCGAGCTCTTTATCGAATTCTGGCAAGAGGCGCTTGCGTGGGTAGGACTTCGACGCACTATGACGTTGGTTCTCCATATCTTGCTCGGCGGAGAGCACTTCAACCCACTTTTCAATTAGCGCGTATGTATTTTCCTGCAACTGCTGCTGCTTGCGTTTTAAACTCCGGGCCGTCGCAACAAGGCGTCGCCGGAAACGTTCTTGTTCGAAGGGATCCTCGGAGACGATGAAGTCCTCGGTACCGAGGCTGTCGTCCTCCTCAGACTTTGGCATGTAATTGTCATCGGCCCCTTCGAATAGGTCATCGGGGTCGGAGTCCCCGAGATGTCGATCTGGTGTGCCGTCCCTTGCGGGGGAGGCTTGAATGTCCTCCTCGTGGTCATTGGCATCACCGTCCTCCGTGTCATTGTTGTTGGTTGTCGCGTCATTGCCACTAGGTTCTCCATTATTTCCCCGTCGGCGTCTTCGTCGACGTCTTGGAGGGGACTTGGGGGTATCCACCATGTAGATATCGTAGGTGGATGTGGCCGTCCACCTGCCCGTGTTGACCGGGGTTAAGGTGTCCTCAAGGGGGCCATCAGCATCTTCCTCCATGTCGGAAGGTTCGCCGTAGTCCAACACGTCGGTTAAATCATCGATCGTGGCGACTAGATGGGTGGTGGGTGGGATGTAAATTTCCCTATCGTCGGCTTTAAGTCCAATCTGATCGTAAACCGAAGTCTTGCCGTCCGAGATGGACATGCTCTGGATGCGGCAAAGCATCTCATCAAGGTGAGATAACTCTTGGGGATCCATGGATGCGCCGTAGGCCGGGCTGATTTGGAGTAGCCCCGGCGTGTAACCAGACGTGTTTCTGGTGTGAGGGGGATCCAAGCATGGATCCGGTTTCTGCGCCGGGATCGTATCTGGCGCCAGCGTAGTTTCAGAAGTGGGTGCCGGATCTATCTCCGGACCGATAATCGGGGAGAGACTGGCCGAAGCGGCGGCGTCCGGGGTCTCAAGGGGCACCGTGACGGAGTTCGGTTCCGGAGTCGAGCCTCCAGAACCGACCGAGCTTTCGATCCGGCCGGGAGTCCATCCCGATAAGACGAGCTCACCACGGGAGTCCGCAGTGTACTCGAGGCCGCCAAAGGTCACGATCCGACCAGGGGCGTAGTTCTCGACAGAGGTCAGATGACCTGTCGAGTCGGCGCAAAACACCATGCTGCCGAAGACGAAAAGCTGTCCTGGGGCGTAGACGTCCCCACAGCCATTGAGGCAATTGATCTGCGGATGAGCCATCAATCCTTCTAGTGATCACGCAGCGGAACTCTCAATGAAAGCACCAGTGTCGGTGTAAAAACCGGCAGACCTCGGGGTAGGGGGTCCCGAGCTGCGGATCTCGGATCGATGGTAACAGAGACAAAGGAGATGATGTTTACCCAGGTTCGGGCCCTCTTGATGGAGGTAAAACCCTACGTCCTGCTTCTGATTATATTAATGGAGATGTACCGAGCACAGAGTTGATCTACCTCGAGATCGTGATATGTGCCTAACTTCTAAAGCTAGCTGTTCGATATTGCGTTGATGTCCCCTACGGGCTAAACCCTATGGCTTATATACACGCCAGGGAGGGTATCTAGGGTTACAAGGTCGGTATCTTAGAATAATGCGGCTGGAATAATCTTGAAGTGTACTGCAAGTCGGTAGAGGCAGTCTTGATCACGTCTTCCATCTGCGGCCCCCGGAGTCCACCTTGATCACGTACGGGGGCATATCGGCCCATCCGAGGAGACGGGCCGGCTAGGTTAGCACCCCCTAATCCAGGATACCGTCACCAGTGCCTAGTGCCAGTTGCTGTTTTCTGCTTGTTTTTGGCTTTTCAGAGAAACAGTACCAAATGAAGTCCAAATGCCACGAAACTTTTTGGAGATTTTTTCTGGACAAAAGAAACCTGGGAAGCTTCGGGAGGAGGCCAGAAGCCCCACGGGGGCTTCACAAGGCACTAGGGCGCGCCCCAGGGGGGGCGCCGTAGTACCTTGTGGGGCCCACGTGATTCCTTTTGACCTAATTCCACTTCTATAAATTCACAAATATTGGGAAACCCCTAGAGAGCCAGAAGAGAAAACCTTTCCGCCGCCGCAAGCCTCTGTTCTTCCACGATCCCATCTGGAGGCCTTTTCCGGTACTCTGCCGGAGGGGGAATCGATCACGGAGGGCTTCTACATCAACCTTGCTGCCCTTCCGATGATGTGTGAGTAGTTTACCACAGACCTACGGGTCCATAGCTAGTAGCTAGATGACTTATTCTCTCTCTTTGATCTTCAATACAATGTTCTCCTCGATGTTCTTGGAGGTCTATCCGATGTAATCTTCTTTTGCGGTGTGTTTCTTGGGATCCAATGAATTGTGAGTTTATGATCAGATTGTTCATGAGAAATATTTGAGTCTTTTCTGAACTCTTTTATGAATGATTGTTATAGCTTTGTATTTCTCTCCGATCTATCGGTTTAGGTTGGCCTACTAGATTGATTTATCTTGCAATGGGAGAGGTGCTTTGTGATGGGTTCAATCTTGCGGTGCTCAATCCCAGTGACAGAAAGGGACATGACACGTATTTGTATTGTTGCCATTAAGGATAAAAAGATGGGGTTTATTCATATTGCTTGAATTTGCTTCTCTACATCATGTCATCTTGCTTAAGGCGTTACTCTATTTCATACTTAATACCCTAGATGCATGCTGGATAGCGGTCGATGGGTGGAGTAATAGTAGTAGATGCAGACAGGAGTCGGTCTACTTGTCTCGGACGTGATGCCTATATACATGATCATTGCCATGAATCCGTCATAATTATTTGCTTTTCTATCAATTGCCCAACAGTAATTTGTCTACCCACCGTATGTTTATGTGCTCAAGAGAGAAGCCTCTAGTGAAAACTATGGTCACCGGGTCTATCTTTATCATATAAAAAACCTAAAAATACCTTGCTGCAATTTATTTACCTTTATTTTAATTAGTAGTTTAGTTTATCTATTTACCTCGATAAGATTTAATCCTTGCAAATAACCGTTAAGAGGATTGACAACCCTCTTATTTGCGTTGGGTGCAAGTGTTTGCTCTTGTGTGTGCAGGTGCGCTTAACGGAATTTTGCTTGGTTCTCCTACTGGATTGATAACCTTGGTTCTTAACTGAGGGAAATACTTATCTCTACTGTATTGCATCATCCTCTCCTCTTCAGGGAAATACCAACGCAGACTACAAGTAGCAGAAGGCTACTACTGAATTCTTCTGGATGCTTGCAAGTTGTAAACTGGACAACACCGAACACGTGGGCTGCTTGGCTGCGATCCCTTGCAGTGTAATCATGTCCCCTCGGTCTTGAATTTGCATGCAATGGCGCGGCCAATCGATGAGCATGGGGCTGTGGTACTCCAACCAGTCCATGCCTAAAATAACGTCGTAGGATCCCAACGGCAACACCCTGAAGTTGCTGGTGAACTCGTGCCCCTGAGTATACCATTGACAGTCCGGCACTTCCTTGATACACTGCAACTCAGCTCCGTTGGCCACAGAAACCTTGACAGCCCGTGGCATGTCCTGCACCCCTCCAAGGAACGGCAACTGTTGCTGAGATACAAAAGAAGCGGAGCTCCCCGAATCCACCAGCATGAGGACCTCTCGCCCTTGAAGCCAACCGTGGATTTGCAAATAGCTGGGCGCCTCTGTGCCAGCCACCGCATGAACTGATATGTGCCACACCTGGTCTGCGGGCACATTTTCTGTTTGCTCGGCCGCCGGCTCGTCCGCAGAGAGGGTTGTTTCTAGATTGAACAGCTCGATCAGTTCCTCGATGACGTGCAGCTTCACTGTCGGGGGGCAAATGTGATCATGCCCCCACCGCTCACCGCACTTGAAGCATAACCCCTTGTCTCGGCGGTAATAGCAGAGCGCTGTCATCTTGACCACATCTCCATTGGCTCTGGGTCCGTCTGCCCCGCGCCGATCATCCGCAGTTGGGGATGGCCCGGATGCCCAAGCCGGTGGTGCAGGTAGCAGTAGAGGTGCCGGCGCGCGGGCGCGATTGTACTGCGAGTACTCCGACTGCTCGCCACGCCGGTGTCGCTACCCCTCCGCCACCTCCTCCTGAAGGATGGCAAGGGCGCACGCCATGTCCAAATCACCCGGCCTTTGCACCATGACCACCGCGCGGATATCGCTGCGGAGTCCCTCCACGAACCTCGTCAGAAAGTACAGTGGATGGGTAGCATCAGAGTATGAAATGAGATGATTCATAAGTGATTCAAACTGCTCAATATACTCTACTACAGAAGAAGTTTGCTTAAGAGCGTAAAACTGCCGGATCAACAGCTGATGCCGATCGCGGCCGAAACGAGTACAGACCAATTCACAAAATCCCTCCCAATCAAGCGGCCCCAGCTTCGGCTGAATGGACTGAAGCCATATCGCCGCTGCCCCCGAGAAATGCAAGGTAGCCATAGGAACAAAGTAGGTTTCGTGGATTTGAAACATGGTGAAATACTGCTCACACATGGTTTTCCAAATTTTCGGATTCTCACCCGAAAATTGGGGGAAATTGAGAGTGGGTGGAGTATGCCCCATACTCGCCACTATCTGTCCCGAAAGTAAACCAGAGTTCGGCGAAGTTGGATCGGAGCGTTGGGAGATAGGGGTTTGAAAGTCAGGCGTACCATTGGCCGGAGGAGCCACCGGGGAAGAATCCCCCCCCCCCCGATAGCTCGCTCCGTCGTTGATGTGCCCCGCCGTGGCCATCGGGCCCGTGGATCCCCTCGCGCGCCACCGGGTTGGTGAGTCCCGACGCCGCCGATCCACCAGATGGCACCGCCGTGCTGAGTGGCGCGCCCTGGAGCACGGTGACCGCCTCCTAGAGCTTGGAGAAGCGCTCCTCCAGATCGGGCTTCCAGGCGTTGAGAGCCTCCACTTGCGCCATCTGGCCGTCGATCTGCGCGTCGAGCCCCTGGATGTCCGCGCGCGTGTCGTTGCTGGCCCTTGTCAGCGTCTCCGTGAGTTTGTCGAGGTAGGACTTGAGGGCCGGATCCATGGTGGCGAAGAGGTGCTGTCGGTCGCTGGCCTGCTTGCGCGTCTCCAGCGCGGCGAGAGGGAGGTGGGTGGCGACTGATACCAGGTGTAAGGGTCTCACTAGCCCTGTCTCTCACGAGCAATGGTGATTTCGATCTCAATCTGGTACAACTTGGAGGAAGGAGGAAAGGGGATCGGTTTACAGGAGGATACACACTCACACACGCAACACACACTGCCGCCGCCTTGATCCTAGCCGGGATCATCTGCCACCTACTCATCCCTGCCTTTATATGCTCGCTTGCCCAGTGGCCTAGGGCTCGAACATGTAGGACACCCATTGGGGCCCCGTTAATCTGTGGTTGGGCTTCCTCTCCCTTTGCGGCCTCTTGGTCTCGTTGTTCCTCCTTCCTGGGCCTTGGGCCGATGCTGCCCTCCTCATCAGGTCGCTGAAGAGCACCGCTGCCGGAGGAGCCCGGAAAGGTACGCCGGTGCAGCTACCTCTTGGAGGATGCCGGCAGGCTGCTGCTCGCCAGTGTTCTCCAAGAGGACGGCGGCACCGACCTGTCGGTGTCCCTACACAAGCTGCGTCTAACGAGCGGCGAAGAGGAGGAGCGGGTGGTAGAGTGGGTGAAAAACGACGGATCAGACCATTACGGCGAGGATGTTCTCTTCTTGGGTTTCCCGGGCAGCTTCGCCGTCTGGGCCGAGTGCTTCGGCGGCCGGGAGGTGAGCGGTGGCACCGCCTACTTTGTCATTGACAACACAGCTCCGCAGCCGTGCAGCGTGTACAGGTACAGCTTCCACGACGGCGGCGCCGCCACGCTGGTGCAGACGCTGCCTTCCGGATGGCACGACGCCAGCTGCATGTGGTTCATACCCGCGCCCCAGATAACCATGTTTCCTGAGCCGGACGAAGAGCAGGAAACTCCAGCAGCAGCGACCTGCGACAGCACCACTCAGTCGTCGCAACAGCTCACGATCTACGCCGGCGATCTGTCCCCGAAGTTGGATAGCTCCCAGCTGCGAGACGTGTTCAGCAAGCACGGCAAGGTAGCCCGCGCAAGAGTCGCCTACGACAAGCGTGGGCGATCACGAGGGTTCGGGTTTGTGACCATGGCGACGCAGGAGGGCTTCGACAACGCCATGGCTGCTTTCAACGCCGTGGAGGAGCCGCACGGCAGCAGCGTCATCAGCCCCTTCTATTTGTTTGTCATGTTACTGGTTCTCTCAATGTTTTTTACAATATTTTATAGCTTGACCGGCTGATGCTACCTGGTTTTCTATTCACTAATTTCACAAGAACATCATTAAGTACTTGTAGGAGCAATCTTGACGCTAATTAGTGATTGTTTACATAGTATACTCTCTCGTGTCACAGTTCACAAGTACAGAATGTTTTAAGGATATCGTGTCTGAACTCTGAAGTGTACACTTTCACGTGATATGATGTTTACAACAAGCTAGATTTTCGCCATTCGTCCTGTCCCAGAGATGTGTGAATTTTAATCCACTATAAAATGCCTGGAATAAATGGAGTAGTATTTTTTACACTTTTGAAACATCATAAAATTAACATGAAACTCTTTGGAACTCTCACATAGGTTTCATGAGGTGTCATTGTGCGGGACATATATTTCCTAAGGTTTCATTGTGCATGACAACTGTTTCACGAGGTTTCATTGTGCATCATCTTGTACTATGTTTCACCAGGTTTTAGTGCGCTTCAAATCTGATTTGAAGGTAGTCACAACGTTTCATTGGGTGTCAACGCACTTCAATCTAGTTTAACATGAATTATGTTCCATTCAAATATGATTCAAAGTGCAACAAAATATTGCATGGACGCAGATATGGAGCGAACGTGCCCTCCCGGATCCCCCTGACGCGACGAACATTTCTGCTATGACCGACGAACCAGGGAAGGCCATCGTTCTCACTGGGTCACCCTCTAGTATTCCCCGCCCATGGCCTGTTCTTAAGAAAGCAGTCCCCCCCTCCCCCCTCCTTTTTACTATGTAGATCAGGGTTGTCGGCCTCCATCCCTCCACCAATGTACAGTTGCCATGAAATATAATACAAATGAATTGTCATGCTATAGCAGAGAGAATTGGCATGCTACAACAGAGAAAGTTGGCATATGTTCCGGAATTGCCATGTTGCAGTAGAGAGAATTGTCATGCTAAATAAGAGAAAGTTCCCACTTGTTCAGAAATTGTGATTCTACAACATAGAGAAGTGTCATGCTACAACAGAGAAGTTGCTACATGTTTAGGAATTACCATGCTACATCATAGGGAAATGCCATGCAAAAAGGATTCAAGGGGATTCCATGTATAAAGCCTAATACATAGAAGTTGTCACATGTTCAAGAATTGCCATGCTACATCAAAGGGAAATGCCATGCAAAATAGATTCAAAAAGGGATTCCATGTATAAAAGCCTAATGCACAGAAGTTGGCATGCTCTAGATAAAAATAAAATTGCCACTTGGCAATTGTTTTGATGTTGTCGTGACTAAAATGGTACACTAGATCATTGCACATCCTGGTATACTACCAGAGGCATTCATATGTAGTCATTATCTTTGTTTCATATTTGAGTTATAAGTAAAATAAAAATGTGATGCATTCTAGAGTGCGCCCCTACCTATGAGGATATAAAAAAGGGAAAAATAATAAAAAAAGGAGGCCAGAAAGCGCCCATCAAAAAAGAACAAAATGTGAGAAAAAGAGAGAGGGGCGCACTACTATCCTTTACCACACTTGTGCTTCAAAGTAGCACCATGTATTTTATATAGAGAGTTTTCATGTTATTCATTTCATATGTTAGTGAGAATTTTACATTATAGAACTTGACTTGCATAATCTTATGATGAGGTTCCTCAAATGCTCGAGGTCTTTAATGAAGCAAGTAAGTTGGATGCACATCCACTTAGTTGCATTAGGAGAGCTTTCAACGAGGGTTCGGGTTTGTGACCATGGCGACGCAAGAGGGATTCGACAATGCCATGGCTGCTTTCAACGTCGTGGAGCCGCACGGCAGCAGCGTCATCGGCCCCTTCCACTTGTTTTTCATGTTCCTTGTTCTCTCAACGTGTTTTTACATTATTTTATACCTTCACAGGCTGATGTTACCAGGTTTCACCGGATATTTATGAGCAATCTTGATGTTAATTAGTTAGTTTATACTCTCTCGTGTCACACAACTCACAAGTATAGAATGTTTTAAGGATATTGTATCTGATGTGTTACACTACACTTACACGTAATATGAAGTTTACAACAAGCTCGTTTTCCACCATTTGTCCTTTCCTGGGGATGTGTGCAATTTAATCCACCAAAATGCTCGATTATTTGATATTGTGTATGTATAGTTAATCCTATGCACTTTATGATTTAGTGTCGGATAGTACCTCCCGGGATCGATGCACACAACGGTGGTCCTCAAAGCTCCAACCGGACTACTCCCCGCAAGCCTCGGCAACCTCCACCGCCTACGGAGGATCCACTTGAAAACCTGAGCTCTTGTATCAGCATGACCATAATGAGACTACATCACAACAAGCTTGGTTGGCGCATCCCGCCTGAGCTTGACGAAAGCTCATGTCCTTGACAGCATTCTCGCCGGCGGACAACAGCTTCACAAGGCGCATCCCAGCGTCACTGGGCAACTTCTCCTATTTGCAGTACCTTAACTTCCCCTTTAACCAGCTCGTTGGCACAACCCCACCAGGCCTCAGAAGCATCCAGAGAATGCTGCAATTCAGCCTCTTCCAAAACAACTTCTCTGGTGTGCTTCCACCTTCTCTCTACAACTAGTCATCCTTAGAATATTTTTACGTAGGGTTCAATATGTTGGGAAACGTAGTAGAAAACAAAAAAAATGCCCTACGATCACCCAAGAACAATATGAAGATGCATAAACGGGTTGGATCATGATCGTTACCGACTCCGGAGTGCAGCGGAAGTAGAGAGTCGGTGTAGATCGTACTTGTAGTCCCTTGAACCGTCGATGAACGATCCCGCGAACCGCCCTCGAACGATCCCTCAAACGGAAGACCGAAAGCACGGCCTCTCAAGTTGGTTGCAAGCGTACGGTCTTCACGATCCGGCATCACTTCGCCGTCCAGAGCTAATCATCGCCGGAGAATTAGAGGGAGGAGATTAGAATCACACCGGGATTCTAATTATGAGGATTAGAGGATCTAGGTCAAGCTCTAATTGATCAACTAGGATCAACTAGAACTAGAGGACTAGAGGAGGCTCCAAAAGTTGTGTGTTCAAATAGCACCAAAACCTTTAGTATATATAGGTTGGGAGGGGAGGAGGAGGCTCCACACAAGGGAAGGATTACCCTCCCCTTGTGTCGGCCCTAGGGGGAGGAGGAATCCTCCCCCTTGTCCAATTCGGCCTCCCCATAGTGGGAAAGGAGGCGCCTCCCCTACATGGGCCTTGGTGGCCCAATTCTCCCTCCACCACTTGTCCTTTTAAGGCCCGTTGATATTAAATTAAATATAAAAGCCTCCTAACAATTACTATAGCCTTTTATTATTAATTTAACACCACCAGAAATATTTTCCACCTATATATTATCTATTGGTAATACCCGGTATTGCCAGACAAACTCCGAAACCCTTCCGATGACCTCGAAACGCTTCCGGTTCCTCTCGAAACTATTCAGAATATTAATGAAACAATTCCACAAATAAATCCTCGATACTCTCATCCTACTAACACTCAGCAAATCTTGATTACCTTAAACTTGTGACCCCGTGTAACACCCCTATGTAAATGAGCAACAGTGATCCCACATGATTATGTTAATTCTCTGAGGTTTCCAATGTTAATCATGTTGGAATAATATCTCATTGCAAATTCCTCTCTGAATTCAAATTCAAATCATGAGTGAAATTTGAAGTTGCTCAAAAATTACTGGAAAATAGTTCATGTTGTTGAAAATATTCCAAAACAATTTATTGTTAAGAAAAACAACATCACCTATTTTCCTAAATTGGGCTAGAGCATTAAAACAGTGCAAAACTGCACTTTTAAAGGCATTTCCATTTTTGAAAAATTCATATGGAATCCAAGCTTGCCCAAACCTTTTTGTGGCAGGGCAGAATAATGCATTGTAATTTTGTGGACTACTTTCACATTTTACAAAATGTATTTTGGCAGCTCAATTATTTTTGCAATCTTCTGTAAAAAGAAAAAGCAAAAAAGAAAAGCAAAAAAGGCCAGACCGGCTGGGCCTGAGTGCACAGTGCGGCCCAGCCAGCCCAGCCGGCCTGTCTCCCTCCTCTCTCTCTTCCCCGTCGCCGTGTCGCTCGCGCCGTGGCCAGAGCGCGGCTGCTCCGGCCACTGGCCGACGCCGCGACGCCGCGGGCGCCCAGAGAGGATAAGGGCGAGCCTTATCCTTCCCCCTGGCCACTTCTCCTTCCTCCCCTCGCTCTCTCCCTCTCGATCTCGAGCTCACCGAGAGCCTCCTCCGCCGCATCGGTGCTCCGCCGTGGCCACCGGCGTCCCCAAGCCCGGCAACCGTGTCCGGGAGACGCGCCTGCCTCGGCTACTTCCTCTGCGGGACTCCGTTTGAGCCGGGCGACGCCGTAGCCCGCGGATCCAGCCGCCCCCTTCCGCCTCGGCCTCCGGCGATCGTCGTCGTTCCCGGCCTCCCTCTGCACTACAAATCTGTCGCCGGCTTTCCGTAGCCACTCAGTGAGCGTCCACCTCTCCTCTCCCCTCTTCTTCTTCGTCATCCCGCGCCGTAGCCGCCGTTTTTCACCAAGGCCGAGCTCGCCGCCGCACGAGCTCGTCGCCGGCACGTCTCCGGTGACCATTTGGTCACGCGGTGATGTCCATCGTCACCGCCGCGACGAGTAGAGCCCGGTAGTTCCCCTAACTAGCCCGGTTTCCCGCTCCAACGACGTTTCCGTCCTCGGCCGAACTCCGGCGGCTGCTGACCTCGACGCCGGCGACGATTCCGGCCGTCCCACGGGCAGCCGCCACCACCGCTAGATGTGCGCGAGCCTCACGAAGCCGTAGGTGCAAACCGCGTCACAAAAGACCCACCATAGCGCAAACCCGAGCCTCGCCGGCGAGACAGCCGCCACGGAGGGCTCGCCGGAGCGATTCCGGCACCGGCGCTGACCTGGCGTGGTCGGGGCCCACCACTGGGTCAATGCCAGTGGGCCCCAGGCCGCCGTTTGACCCCGTTGACTTTAGTCAACGCGGGTTACTGATCACCACAGCCGCTGACTAATGGGTCCCGCTGACGTAAGCACTGTTAACGGCTAATTAGTTTTCTGTTAGGCTAATCAGTCACTGACAGGCCGGGCCCACTAACTAATTAACCTGTTAGATTATTTTAAAACCCTGTTTAACCTCTCTGAGGCTGACAGCTGGGCCCCACCTACCAGTTTGACTAGTCAGCTGGTCAGTTGACTGCTGATGCAGTGAGGACATCATCATGACGTCATATTCCTATTTTGGCATTTCTGTTAATTTAAATAATTCTAGGATTTTCAGAAAATAGTTTAAATCTTTGAAAATTCATAGAAAATAAACCGTAGCTCGGATCGAAAAACTTTCTACATGAAAGTTGATTAGAAAAATGAGACGAATCTGATTTCGTGGACAAAATGCTTGACCATCACTCCTAACTACCTGAACATGGAACCTTTCCCTCCGGTTCAGTATACCGAAATCAGCCCAAATGCCGGGAAAATATCCCAGATATTTTCCTGTCTCGTCTGCGACATGTAGCCATGCATTAGGTCATCACTAACACTGCATATTGCCATGCCATGCATCTGTGTTGCATTTGTCTGCTTTTATTTATTGTTTCTTCCCCCTCTTCTTCTCTGATAGCCCCTGAGACCGACGCAGCTCAGGAGACCGGCGACACCTCTGATGATCCCTCCTTTGCTGCAGAGCTTCCAGGCAAGCAACTCCCCCCCCCCCTTGACGCATGCCTATATCACCTATTCTTTCTCCCTCCTGCATGCATTAGAATTGCCACTACTGTTGAATTATCCTATTCTGATGCATAGCCTGTTTTTGTAACTGTTGTTGATACCTGCCTGTTATACAAAATGCTTAGTATAGGATGGATGGTAAACCATTTGTGGCCCCTCTTCCTTGCTTTAGTTGCCCCGCTTTAGATCTGTGCCCCGATCGATGTGATCGAACGGGCTGAGACCAGCACATCACCACACACCCCTAAGTTGCTCGACTCTGCAGAGCTATCGTCGAGTGTCGAGGGTGATACCTCCTAACTCACCCCGATATGGACTCTGTGGTACAGCTATTCGGAGTTGGATTACCGAGGGTGATTCCTCTTTCACCACCTCCGATGAAGCTTCTGTCGTGCAACCCCGCAAGTATGAATACCATCGAGGGTGATTCCTCCGGATTCACCTTGACGGGATCATCGAGTGGGAATCCTACGAGGGTGATTCCTTGGATTCCTTCTTAATGATAAGGACACACGGATACTGTGACTTTACTACTGCTACTGGATAAAGTCGGGTCGGCCCCGAGGGGTACCCGCGAGAGATATGTCATCAGGTTGACCAAGAGGGTACCCGAGAGATGAATACGTGGCACGGCCGGGCATTCTTAGCCCTTGCCGTAAGTCCACGAGACGGGGCGACGGGGTCACAGGATCGTGAGTCTCTGCTCGTTTCCGCGCGCTCCAAACGCACTAATGGGTTAGGATATGTAATCTGAGTAGGCCTCTGGCCTTTTCGCGCTAACCAGCACGTGGGAATAATATGGGTACTCGGCGTCGTAGTATCAGCCGAAGTTCTTCAGACGTCAGCAGTTGAGCGGCGCGCGCCGGGTTGGTCTGGGAAAGCCCGCGCTTGTATTAAGGGGGCTAGGACTGCTCACCGGCCGCGTTCGCAACGCGCAGGAGTGCAAAGGGCGATGGGCCCAAGACCCCTGAGTGCTTAGGATGTAGACCAGCGTGCTGGCCTCTCTGTTGAGCCTAGGTAGGGCTACGACGTGTCGATCAGCCGAGGCCAGGCATCGACTGAGCAAGTGTGTCCGGCCAGAGTTAATCGAGCGTGTTGGGTAAGTTGGTGCACCCCTGTAGGGAAGTATATCTATTCGAATAGCCGTGTCCACGGTAACAGGACGCTCGGAAAATATCCCGATCTTCTACAACTAGAAATGGGTTAATATGTGGCTCCGGGATCGCTCTCTTGCAGGGAGTCGAGGAAGGATCTCTGGGCGTTGTTACTACTTGTTGCTACTATTATATTTATGTTCTAATCTGCACTCTTCTTATGCTGCAAGACCGCTGAAGATACTAGTCTTCGATAGGCTAGGCATTTTTCTCTCTATTCTGGCATTTCTGCAACCAAGTCCACATATACAGCCTTCCTTTGATAATGTTGCATATTTTAAAATAGATCTGATGTCAGTCTTGCTGAGTACTTTGGATGAGTACTCACGGTTGCTTGCTTCCCTTTTTCCCCATACCCGAATGCTGCGACCAGATGACGGAGCCCCGGAGCCAGCTGCCCCAGCAGTCGACGACGACTACTACCACTACTACCCCTCTGGCGGATACTACTACTACTAGAAGCCCTCCGACGACCAGGAGTAGTTAGGAGGCACCCAGGCAGGAGGCCTGCGACTTTCGATCCAGAGTTCTATTTTGCCCCGCCTTCTCATAGGCCTATCTGTTTATCTTTATGTCTGTACTCAGATATCTAATGCTTCTGCTGATGCTTGTATGACTCAAGCTTATGTATTCGACCCCTCGAGGCCCCTGGCTTGTAATATAAAGCTTGAATTATTTTATTTTGTGTTTAGAGTTGTGTTGTGATATCTTCAAGTGAGTCCTTAGGCTTGATCGTGTGCATTTGCGTGTATGATTAGTGCACGATTAAGTCGGGGGCGTCACAAGTTGGTATCAGAGCCGACTACCTGTAGGACTCCCCCTTTCCAACTCCTTGGCCGAAGTTGAGTCTAGTTCTTGAAAAATGATTTTACTAACATGGCTATGTGGCTTACGGGCCCACGTCGCCAATGGGTGGTATTAGGATCTTTTATTCCTCTTCTATACTCTGGGACTCTGATCTCTCTTCTTTTCGGGTTAAATGATTTTGCTAACTCTGACACTAGGTTCTCGTAATCACATTCACCCGGAGAGCTGGATTGTCTGCAACTAATCCTTTTCCTTTGAACTAGTTAATCTGATAACCACCATTTTCTTTTCCATTGGTCTGTTTAACATGTCTTTCTAAGTTATCTTATGCTTCTCACACTGTCTTTTGACATTCTGCACTATCTTATTTCAGATGCGTCCCGCAAGACAGCTTGTCCGTCAGACCATGGCTATTGATGCGACTGGGTTTCCGGCCATTTTGGTCGAACTTCTGACCAGGCTGGGATATCGCTGGTATCCCGAGTACACTGTTTATGAGGATTACCGCGAGTTCAACCAGGAGCAGTACCATGCCGAGGTTCGCATCTTTGATCGGCGGGACATCTCTATTACTGAGTTGCACACCTTTCAGGGTGTTGGAGTGACTGTTGATATGGCTGTCCATGATGCTGCCTATACTGCTATTGCCCGTCTCCGTGGAGAGCACAACAGTCGCTTGGAGGAGACTGCTTTCAGATACATCCCATATGCTCCTGCTGGGGATGAGACTGGATATTACACTGCTGTCTGTACTCCTTATGTGTCGCGTCGCTATGACCCGCAGGTTTTGGTACAGTACACTCAGGCTCTGGACGGCACTGCTCGAGCCCTTGCTGTCGAGTTGCACGCCACTCGTGCTCGTCTTTACGACGCTCTGACACAATTGCTACCAGCAGTCAGTGCACGGATGCACCCAGAGTACATTCTTTACCCGCGCAGGACGGAGATGCCACCAGGTCTTGAGTGGCCTGCTGTTGCAGGTTATACTCCTCCACGTGGTCCTCTTCTTCCAGTCTGGGACCAGGTTCTGCACCAGAGTGTTCACGGAGCGCAGGATCCTTCCATCGAGGGTACCCTGCATCGTCACCTGCAGCTGCCTGGCTTCAGTGGTTTTCTCCGACGTTGATGTAGCATATCGCTATGTCGCATTGTTGTATTCCTACACCGCGTGCCTGCGTGCCGCCAAGTTGTCTAGCTTTTCTTTACGCTGTTGTAACACTGGCATGTAACTGAACCTATGTATGGATCTGTATGTCACGTTGACTATGTTGGTGTATCTATTGCACTTACATTGTTGTGCATGCTACTTCATAAATGTATCCATACAATTGCAATGCTCGTTGCTAAACTACCCCTTGTTGAATTTTAGCATGATGGTTAGACCAACAGGTCGCGGCCGTGGTGACAACAATCCACCACCGCCCGACTATATGGCTGCGATGATGCAACAATTTGAAATGCGCCGCCAGTTTATGCAAGGGCTGATGGATCAGTTTCCCCGCCCCGATGCCAACCAGCAGCCAGCCGCAATCACTTTGCAAGAATTTTTGCGACTGAATCCAACCATTTACCGCAACTCAGTTCAGCCGCTTGACGCTGATGACTGGCTCCGCGACATCTCTTTCGAGATGGAATCTGTGGATGTGGCCCCTGCCAACTATGTCACTTTTGCCTCCTACTTCCTGAAGGGATCTGCAGCACAATGGTGGGACACTCACAGACAGACCTTAGCTCCTGGAACCATCATCACCTGGATGGAGTTCAAGGCTGCCTTTCGTGCCCGTTATATTCCGCAAGGAGTCATGGACCAGAAGAAGCGTGAGTTCTGTAATCTTACTCAAGGCAGTAAGTCTGTGGAAGCTTATCAGCGGGAATTTCTGGAATTATCTCGCTACGCTAAAGCGGACATAGCTACTGATGCACGCAGACAGGAAAAAATCCGTGAAGGGCTCAACCCTGATATCAAGCTCGCACTGCTAGTCCAGGACTTTGCCGACTTCGCCACCTTGGTGAACAAGGCTATCCAGGTTGAGACTGGTCTGAAGGATCACAAGAACGCTCTCAAGCGCACCCGTGAAGCAGGCTCATCTTCGGGCTCGTCTTCCCAGAAGCGCCGCATTTGGATCCCTCAAAGTATGTACCGTCCAGCTGTACCTATTCAGAGGCCATCATATGCTGCACCACGTATGCCTCCTCCGCCTCCAAGGCAGTTCAGACCTCAAGCTCCAATGCCACGAGCTCCTGCTCCCCGTCCTGACAATGGACTCTGCTTCAAGTGTGGCCATCCAGGTCACCGTGCTAGAGACTGCTCCCAGAGTCAAAATCAGCTTATGCTTCCATCTGCTGGCCGTGGCAACAACCAGCCTCGCAACTATAATGCCAGACCTTCATATGGTCGTGGGCAGGCTTATCACGTCAACATGGCTGAAGCTCAAGATCAACCAGAAACTGTGATGGGTACTCTCCTTGTTAATTCAGTACCTGCATCTATTTTATTTGATTCAGGAGCATCGCATTCTTTCATATCAGAAGAGTTTGCATTCATGCATGGCTTTACATATGAAAAGTTGCACCATCCATTAGCGGTAAACACTCCCGCGGGCCAATGCCAAGCCTCTATGTTCAGCCTCGATGTCACCATTGATATTGAAGGGTAGGAGTTTCGTGCTTTTCCCATTATCTTCAAGTCTTCCAAGATTGACCTCATTCTAGGAATGGATTGGTTGAAGGCTCACTACGCCTTGATCAATTGTGCCACCAAAGTTGTACACCTTCTGCACCCATCGGATGAGCTAGTAAATTACCATGCTCATGTCGTTCAAAGTGCCAAGGCTCAGATCTATGCACTGAATGCGTTGAACGCTTCTCCTCTTGAGGGGATCGAAAACGTTCCAGTCGTTCGCGACTTCCAAGATGTATTTCTGGAAGAACTTCCAGGAGTACCCCCTGCCAGAGCGGTTGAATTTGTCATCGACCTAAAACCAGGCACAACTCCTATTGCGAAGCGTCCTTACAAGATGCCTCTGCATGAACTTCTCGAGCTTAAGGAGGAACTCGACAAGTCACTTCAAAAGGGTTTCATTCGCCCAAGTTCCTCTGCCTGGGGAGCACCTTCTCTCTTTTTTAAGAAGAAAGATGGCACAAACCGATTGGTCCAAGATTACCGGCCTATCAACCAAGCCACCATTCAGAACAAGTATCTGCTTCCTCCGATCAATGACCTGTATGATCAACTTGCTGGATCATCAGTGTTCTCTAAACTCGACTTGAGGTTGGGTTATCATCAGATCCGTGTCCGCGAAGAGGATATTCCCAAGACTGCCTTTGTTACTCACTATGGCTCTTACGAGTACACTGTCATGTCTTTCGGCTTAACAAATGCTCCAGCTACGTTCTCCCGCCTGATGAATTATATCTTCATGGATTACCTCGACAAATTCGTCGTGGTTTATCTGGATGATATTCTGGTTTATTCCAAGAATAAGGAAGAACACGCTGAACATCTTTGATTGGTTCTGGAGAAGCTTCGAGAACACCAGCTATATGCCAAGTACTCCAAGTGTGAATTCTGGTTATCTGAAGTAACCTACCTTGGACATGTGATTTCCAAGGATGGCATTGCTGTCAATCCAGAGTGAGTTCAGGCTATTCTTGACTGGACTCCCCCGAAGAATGTCAAGCAAGTCAGAAGTTTTCTCGGTCTCGCAAGCTATTGCCGTCGATTTGTCGAGAACTTCTCAAAGATTGCCAAGCCTCTGACTAATCTGCTTCACAAAGGCGTTAAGTTTGAGTGGACAGATAAATGTCAGGAAAGTTGATTCAAGGAATCTCTGCACCGAGCAGTGGATTATGAGTTGCTTGATTTACAAGATGACTTATCTTATAAGGAGCATCCGATCCGCATTCTCGATCAAGCTGAACGTCGGACCCGCCAAAAGACAATCAAGTTCCTGAAAGTGCAGTGGTCGAACCATACTGAAGGTGAAGCCACTTGGGAACGCGAGGATCGTCTTCGCGAGGAATACCCCGATCTTTTTCCTTCTACCTCCTAAATTCTCGGAACGAGAATTTCTTTTAGAGGAGGAGAATTGTAACACCCCTATGTAAATGAGCAACAGTGATCCCACATGATTACGTTAATTCTCTGAGGTTTGCAATGTTAATCATGTTGGAATAATATCTCATTGCAAATTCCTCTCTGAATTCAAATTCAAATCATGAGTGAAATTTGAAGTTGCTCAAAAATTACTGGAAAATAGTTCATGTTGTTGCAAATATTCCAAAACAATTTATTGTTAAGAAAAACAACATCACCTATTTTCCTAAATTGGGATAGAACATTAAAACAGTGCAAAACAACACTTTTAAAGGCATTTCCATTTTTGAAAAATTCAAATGGAATCCAAGCTTGCCCAAACCTTTTTGTGGCAGAGCAGAATAATGCATTGTAATTTTGTGGACTACTTTCACATTTTACAAAATGTATTTTGGCAGCTCAATTATTTTTGCAATCTTCTGTAAAAAGAAAAAGCAGAAAAGAAAAGCAAAAAGGCCAGACCGGCTAGGCCTGAGTGCACAGTGCGGCCCAGCCAGCCCAGCCGGCCTGTCTCCCTCCTCTCTCTCTTCCCCGTCGCCGTGTCGCTCACGCCGTGGCCAGAGCACGGCTGCTCCGGCCACTGGCTGACACCGCGACGCCGCGGGCGCCCAGAGAGGATAAGGGCGAGCCTTATCCTTCCCCCTGGCCACTTCTCCTTCCTCCCTCGCTCTCTCCCTCTCGATCTCGAGCTCACCGAGAGCCTTCTCCGCCGCATTGCTGCTCCGCCGTGGCCACCGGCGTCCCCGAGCCCGGCAACCGTGTCCGGGAGACGCGCTTGCCTTGGCTACTTCCTCTGCGGGACTTCGTTCAAGCCGGGCGACGCCGTAGCCCGCGGATCGAGCCGCCCCCTTCTGCCTCGGCCTCCGGCGATCATCGTCATTCCCGGCCTCCCTCTACGCTACAAATCTGTCGCCGGCTTTCCGTAGCCACTCGGTGAGCTTCCACCTCTCCTCTCCCCTCTTCTTCTTCGCCATCCCGCACCGTAGCCGCCGTTTTTCACCAAGGCCGAGCTCGCCGCCGCACGAGCTCATCGCCGGCACGTCTCCAGTAACCATTTGGTCACGCGGTGATGTCCATCGTCACCGCCACGACGAGTAGAGCCCGGTAGTTCCACTAGCTAGCCCGGTTTCCCGCTCCAACGACGTTTCCGTCCTCGGCCGAACTCCGGCGGCTGCTGACCTCGACGCCGGCGACGATTCCGGCCGTCCCACGGGCAACCGCCACCACCGCTGGATGCGCGCGAGCCTCACGAAGCCGTAGGTGCAAACCGCGTCGCAAAAGACCCACCATAGCGCAAACCCGAGCCTCGCCGGCGAGACAGACGCCGCGGAGGGCTCGCCGGAGCGATTCTGGCGCCGGCGCTGACCTGGCGTGTCCGGGGCCCACCACTGGGTCACTACCAGTGGGCCCCAGGCCACCGTTTAACCCCGTTGACTTTAGTCAACGCGGGTTACTATTCACCGCAGCCGTTGACTAATGGGACCCGCTGACGTAAGCACTGTTAACGGCTAATTAGTTTTCGGTTAGGCTAATCAGTCACTGACAGGCCGGGCCCACTAACTAATTAACCTGTTAGATTATTTTAAAACCCTGTTTAACCTCTCTGAGGCTGACAGCTAGGCCCCACCTACCAGTTTGACCAGTCAGCTGGTCAGTTGACTGCTGACGCAGTGATGACATCAGCATGACTTCATATTCCTATTTTGGCATTTTTGTTAATTTAAATAATTCCAGTATTTTCAGAAAATTGTTTAAATCTTTGAAAATTCATAGAAAATAAACCGTAGCTCGGATCGAAAAACTTTCTACATGAAAGTTGATCAGAAAAACGAGAAGAATCCGAATACGCAGTCAAAATGCTTGACCATCACTCCTAACTACCTGAACATGTAACCTTTCCCTCCGGTTCAGTATACCGAAATCAGCCCAAACGCCGGGAAAATATCCCAGGTATTTTCCCGTCTCGTCTGCGACATGTAGCCATGAATTAGGTCATCACTAACACTGCATACTGCCATGCCATGCATCTGTGTTGCATTTGTCTGCTTTTATTTATTGTTTCTTCCCCCTCTTCTTCTTCGTTAGCCCCCGAGACCGACGCAGCTCAGGAGACCGGCGACACCTCTGACGATCCCTCCTCTGCCGCAGAGCTTCCAGGCAAGCAACCCCCCCCCCTTGACGCATGCCTATATCACCTATTCTTTCTCCCTCCTACTTGCATTAGAATTGCCACTACTGTTGAATTATCCTATTATGATGCATAGCCTGTTTTTGTAACTGTTGTTCATACCTGCCTGTTATCCAAAATGCTTAGTATAGGATGGATGGTAAACCATCTATGGCCCCTCTTCCTTGCTTTAGTTGCCCTGCTTTAGTATCTGTGCCCCGATCGATTTGATTGAACGGGTTGAGACCAGCACATCACCACACACCCCTAAGTTGCTCGACTCTGCAGAGCTATCGTCGAGTGTCGAGGGTGATACCTCCTAACTCACCCCGATATGGACTCTGTGGTACAGCTAGTCGGAGTTGGATTACCGAGGGTGATTCCTCTTTCACCACCTCCGATGACGCTTCTGTCGTGCAACCCCGCAAGTATGAATACCATCGAGGGTGATTCCTCCGGATTCACCTTGATGGGATCATCGAGTGGGAATCCTACAAGGGTGATTCTTCGGATTCCTTCTTCATGATAAGGACACACGGATACTGTGACTTTACTACTGCTACTGGATAAAGTCGGGTCGGCCCCGAGGGGTACCCGCGAGAGATATGTCATCGGGTTGACCAAGAGGGTACCCGAGAGATGAATACGTGGCACTGTTGGGGAATGTTGCATGGGAAACAAAAAATTTCCTACGCACACGCAAGATCTATCCATGGTGATGAGCATCTACGAGAGGGAGAGTGAATCTACATACCCTTGTAGATCGCTAAGCGGAAGCGTTAAGAAACGCGGATGATGTAGTCGAACGTCTTCGCGATCCAAATCGCAAGTCGTCCCTCGATCCAAACACGATCTAGCGCCGAACAGACGGCACCTCCGCGTTCAACACACGTACGGCGTGATGACGCCTTCACCTCCTCGATCCAGCGAGCGATGGTGAAGTAGTAGATGAGTTCCGGCAGCACGACGGCGTGGTGATGGTGGTGAGGAACAATCTCTGCAGGGCTTCACCAAGCACTACGGAGATTATGACGGGACGAACTAGAGGGTTAGGGTTGCCGGCACACGGCTTGGGGAAATCTTGATGTATCCCGTGTGCTAGCCCTGCCCCTCTATTTATATGTCGAGCCATGGGGTCTAAACTTGGAGAGAAAGCCTCCACAAGGTCGGTTTTGCCCGCACAAGGTCGGTTTGGCCCGCACGGAAAGAGTCCCACTCGGATTCCAGCAGTACCGCGTACAAGCGGTAGTACCGCTTCACACAAGCGGTAGTACCGCTTACGCGGTAGTACCGCTTCACACAAGCGGTAGTACCGCTTACGCGGTAGTACTGCCTTACCAGCGGTAGTACCGCTTAAGGCAGCAGCAAAACTTCCTTTTGCACTTTCCAATACCTCGTGGGCTTTTACCCCTTTTGCCCATATAAAGTGTTGCTGCACCCGAACACTTCGGTAAACACCCGGAACCCCTTCCGGTGAATTCCGGAACCCTTCCGGAGATCAAAACACTATTATCACATATATCAATCTTTACCTCCGGACTCTTCCAGAGATCCTTGTCATGTCCGGGATCTTATCCGGGACTCCGAACAACCTTCGGTCACCAACACAATAACTCAACTATACTAATTGTCACCAAACCTTAAGTGTGTAGACCCGGCGGGTTCGAGAACTATGTAGACATGACCGAGACACCTCTACGGCCAATAACCAATAGCGAGACCTGGATGCCCATATTGGTTCCTACATATTCTACGAAGATCTTCATCGGTTGAACCTCTATGTCAAGGATCCAGTTAATCCCGTATACTGTTCCCTTTGTTCTTCGGTATGTTACTTGCCCGAGATTCGATCGTCGGTATCTCTATACCTAGTTTAATCTCTTTATCGGCAAGTCTCTTTACTCGTTCTGTAATACAAGATCTCGTGGCTAACACTTTAGTCACATTGCTTGCAAGGCTCATTGTGATGTTGTATTACCGAGTGGGCCCTGAGATACCTCTCCGTCACACGGAGTAACAAATCCCAGTCTTGATCCATGCCAACCCAACAGACACCCTCGGAGATACCTGTAGAGCACCTTTATAGTCACCCAGTTACGTTGTGACGTTTGATACACACAAGGCACTCCTACGGTGTCAGTGAATTGCATGATCTCATGGTCATAGGAACAAATACTTGACATGCAGAAAACAATAGCAACAAACTGACACGATCAAATGCTACGTTTATAGTTTGGGTCTTGTCCATCACATCATTCTCCTAATGATGTGATCCCTTTATCAAATGACATCTCATGTCCATGGCTAGGAAACCTTCACCATCTTTTGATCAACGAGCTAGTTAACTAGAGGCTTACTAGGGACACAGTGTTGTCTATGTACCCACACATGTATTTGAGTTTCCAATCAATACAATTATAGCATGGATAATAAACGATTATCATGAACAAGGAAATATAATAATAACCAATTTATTATTGCCTATAGGGCATATTTCTAACAGTCTCCCACTTGCACTAGAGTCAATAATCTAGTTCACATCACTATGTGATTTACATTGTAATGAATCGAACACCCATGCAGTTCTGGTGTTGTTCATGTTTAGCCCTTGGAAGAGGTTTAGTCATCGGATCTGCAACATTCAGATCCGTGTGTACTTTGCAAATATTTATGTCGTCCTCCTTGATGTAATTGCGGATGGAATTGAAACATCGCTTTATGTGTCTGGTCCTCTTGTGAAATCTTGGTTCCTTGGCTAGAGCAATGGCACCAGTATTATCACAAAACAGAGTCATTGGGTTAAGCGCACTAGGCACTACTCCAAGATCTGTCATGAACTCCTTCATCCAGACACCTTCCTTCGCCGCCTCCGAGGCAGCGATGTACTCCGCTTCGCATGTAGAATCAGCTACCACGCTTTGCTTGGAACTGCACCAGCTAACCGAACCCCCATTAAGAATAAATACGTATCCGGTTTGTGACTTAGAGTCATCCGGATCAGTGTCAAAGCTTGCATCGACGTAACCCTTTACGACGAGCTCTTGATCACCTCCATAAACGAGAAACATGTCCTTAGTCCTTTTCAGGTACTTAGGATATTCTTGAACGCCGTCCAGTGTTCCATTCCTGGATCACTTTGAAACCTTCCGACCATACTTATGGCAAGGCTGACATCGGGTCTTGTGCACAGCATTGCATACATGATAGAGCCTATGGCTGAAGCATAGGGGATGACACTCATCTTTTCTCTATCTCCTGCAGTCACTGGGCATTGAGTCTTACTCAACTTCACACCTTGCAAAACAGGCAAGAACCCCTTCTTGGACTGATCCATTTTGAACTTCTTCAAAATCTTATCAAGGTATGTGCTTTGTGAAAGTCCTATTAAACGTCTTGATCTATCTCTATAGATCTTGATGCCTAATATGAAAGCAGCTTCTCCTAGGTCCTTCATTGAAAAACTCTTGTTCAAATATTCCTTCACGCTTTCCAACATTTCTATATTGTTTCCAATCAGTAATATGTCATCCACATATAATATTAGAAACGCTATAGAGCTCCCACTCACTTTCTTGTAAATACAAGCTTCTCCGTAAACTTGTATAAACTCGAACGCTTTGATCACCTCATCAAAGCGAAGATTCCAACTCCGAGATGCTTGCACCAATCCATAAATGGATCGCTGGAGTTTGCAAACTTTGTCAGCATTCTCTGGATCGACAAAACCTTTTGGTTGCATCATATACAACTCTTCCTTAAGGAAACCGTTAAGGAACGCTGTTTTGACATCCATCTGCCAAATTTCATAATCGAAAAAGGCAGCTATTGCTAACATGATTCTGACGGACTTAAGCATCGCTACGGGTGAGAAGGTCTCATCGTAGTCAACACCTTGAACTTGTGAAAAACCTTTTGCCACAAGTCGAGCTTTATAGACGGTGACATTACCGTCTGCGTCTGTCTTCCTCTTAAAGATCCATTTGTTCTGAATGGCCTTACGCCCTTCAGGTAATACTTCCAAAGTCCATACTTTGTTTTCATACATGGATCCCATCTCAGATTTCATGGCCTCTAACCACTTCTCGGAATCCGGGCCCATCATCGCTTCTCCATAGCTCGTAGGTTCATCGTTGTCCAACAACATGACCTCTAAGACAGGGTTGCCGTACCACTGAGGAGCAGTACGTGTCCTTGTCGACCTACGAGGTTCGATAGCAACTTGATCCGAAGCTTTATGATCATCATCAACTTCCTCTTCAGCTGATGTAGGCTCTGCAGAAACATCTTTCTGCGTTGCGCTACTCTCAGTTTGAAGTAAAGGTTCAACAACCTCATCAAGTTCTATCTTCCTCCCACTCAATTCTTTCGAGAGAAACTCTTTCTCAAGAAATGTTCCGTTTTTAGCGACAAACACTTTGCCTTCGGATCTGAGGTAGAAGGTATACCCAACTGTCTCTTTTGGGTATCCTATGAAGACGCATTTCTCCGCTTTGGGTTCCGGCTTTTCAGGCTGAAGCTTTTTGACATAAGCATCACATCCCCAAACTTTAAGAAACGACAGCTTTGGTTTCTTGCCAAACCAAAGTTCATATGGCGTCGTCTCAACGGATTTCGATGGTGCCCTATTTAAAGTGAATGCAGCTGTCTCTAATGCATAACCCCAAAACGATAGTGGCAAATCGGCAAGAGACATCATAGATCGCACCATATCCAATAAGGTTCGATTACGACGTTCGGACACACCATTACGCTGTGGTGTTCCAGGCGGTGTTAGTTGTGAAACAATTCCACATTGTCTTAAGTGACTGCCAAACTCATAACACGGATATTCTCCTCCTCGATCAGATCATAGGAATTTAATCTTCTTGTTACGATGATTCTCAACTTCACTCTGAAATTGTTTGAACTTTTCAAACGTTTTAGACTTGTGTTTCATTAAGTAAATATACCCATATCTACTTAAGTCATTAGTGAAGGTGAGAAAGTAACGATAACCACCGCGTGCCTCAATGCTCATCGGACTGCACACATCAGTATGTATGATTTCCAACAAGTCACTTGCCCGTTCCATTGTTCCAGAGAACGGCGTTTTAGTCATCTTGCCCATGAGGCATGGTTCACATGTGTCAAGTGATTCAAAATCAAGTGACTCCAAAAGTCCATCAGCATGGAGCTTCCTCATGCGTTTTACGCCAATATGACCTAAACGGCAGTGCCACAAGAAAGTGGTATTATCATTATCAATTCTACATCTTTTGGCATCAATGTTATGAACATGTGTATCATTACTATCGAGATTCAATAAGAATAAACCCCTCACATCGGGTGCATGACCATAAAAGATATTACTCATATAAATAGAACAACCATTATTCTCTGATTTAAATGAGTAACCGTCTCGCAATAAACAAGATCCAGATATAATGTTCATGCTTAACGCAGGCACCAAATAACATTTATTCAGGTTCATCGCTAATCCCGATGGTAATCGAAGAGCGAGCGTGCCGACGGCGATCACATCAACCTTGGAACCATTTCCCACGCGCATCGTCACTTCGTCCTTTGCCAGCCTCCGTCTATTCCGCAGTTCCTGTTTTGAGTTGCAAATATGAGCAACCGCACCGGTATCAAATACCCAGGCACTACAACGAGAGTTGGTAAGGTACACATCAATAACATGTATATCATATATACCTTGTTTGTTGTTGGCCGCCTTCTTGCCAGCCAAATACTTGGGGCAGTTCCGCTTCCAGTGTCCAGTTCCCTTGCAATGAAAGCACACAGTTTCTGGTTTGGGTCCAGCCTTGGGTTTCTTCACGGGAGGAGCAACTGCTTTGCCACTCTTCTTGGAGTTACCCTTCATACCCTTGCCATTTTTCTTGAAACTAGTGGTTTTATTGACCATCAACACTTGATGTTCCTTCTGAATTTCAGACTCAGCGGCTTTCAGCATCGCAAACAGCTCGGCGACTGACTTGTTCATCCCGTGCATGTTATAGTTCAACACGAAGCTCTTGTAGCTAGGTGGCAATGATTGAAGAACTCTGTCAGTGATAGCCTCTGGCGAAAGGGGCATTCCCAATTCAGCCAGATGGGTGGAGTACCCAGACATTCTGAGTATGTGATCACTGATAGACCCGTTCTCCTCCATCTTGCAAGCATAGAACTTATCGGAGATCTCATACCTCTCGATCCGGGCATTCTTCTGAAAGATAAACTTCAACTCCTGGAACATCTCATATGCTCCATGACGTTCAAAACGTCTTTGAAGTCCCGGTTCTAAGCCATACAATATTGCACATTGAACTATTGAGTAATCTTCAGAACGAGCCTGCCAGGCGTTCACAACGTCTAGAGACTCAACTGGAGCGGGTGGATCACCAAGCGGTGCATCAAGGACATAAGCCTTCTGGGAAGCCGTAAGGATAATCCTTAGATTATGGGCCTAGTCCACAAAGTTACTTCCATCATCTTTCAACTTAGCTTTCTCTAGGAACGCATTAAAATTCAGGGGTGCTACTGCGCGAGCCATGATCTACAACATAAATATAGCAAAGACAACTAAGACTATTGTTCAAGATAATGAGTTTAGTTAATCATATTACTTAAAAAACTCCCACTCAAATTGACATCCCTCCGGTCATTCGAGTGTAACATGATCCAAATCCACCAACTCAAGTCCGATCATCACGTGAGTTGAGGTGGTTTCAATGGTGAACATCTTCATGTTGATCATATCTACTATATGACTCATGTTCGACCTTTCGGTCTCTTGTGTTCCGAGGCCATGTCTGTACATGCTAGGCTCGTCAAGTTTAACCCGAGTGTTCCACATGTGCAACACTGGCTTGCACCCGTTGTATGTGAACGTAGAGTCTATCACACCCGATCATCACGTGGTGTCTCGAAACGACGAACTTTCGCAACGGTGCACACTCGGGGAGAACACAATTTATCTTGAATTTAAGTGAGGGATCACCTTATAATGCTACCGTCGTCCTAAGCAAAACAAGATGCATAAAAGGATTAACATCACATGCAAATCATAAGTGACATGATATGGCCATGAACTTGTGCTTTTGATCTCCATCTCCAAAGCACCGGCATGATCTCCATCGTCACCGGCATGACACCATGATCTCCATCAACGTGTCGCCATGAGGTTGTCGCGCCGACTGTTGCTTCCATGACTATTGCTAACTCATAGCGATAAAGTAAAGCAAAACGGCGAAAATAATTAAAGACCACTCTATGGCTCCTGCCAGTTGCCGTACTCATCGACATGCAAGTCGTGATATTCTATACAACACATGATCATCTCATACATCACATATATCTCATCATGTAATTGGCCATATCACATCACAACATACCCTGCAAAAACAAGTTAGACATCCTCTAATTGTTGTTGCAAGTTTTACGTGGCTGCTACGGGTATCTAGCAAGAACGATTCTTACCTACGCCAGCCATCTTTATGCAACGAAGTTACATGTCAATTGATGGAACCGATCTCTCGTAAGCGTACGAGTAATGTTGGTCCGAGCCGCTTCATCCCACAATACCGCCGAAACAAGAAAAGACCAAGGGAGGAAGCAATCTGAATATCAACGCCCACAAACTCCTTTGTGTTCTACTCGAGATCTCATCTACACATAGACCTAGCTCAGATGCCACTGTTGGGGAACGTTGCATGGGAAACAAAAAAATTTCTACGCACACGCAAGATCTATCCATGGTGATGAGCATCTACGAGAGGGAGAGTGAATCTACATACCCTTGTAGATCGCTAAGCGGAAGCGTTAAGAAACGCGGTTGATGTAGTCGAACGTCTTCGCGATCCAAATCGCAAGTCGTCCCTCGATCCAAACACGATCTAGCGCCGAACGGACGGCACCTCCGCGTTCAACACACGTACGGCTTGATGACGCCTTCACCTCCTTGATCCAGCGAGCGATGGTGAAGTAGTAGATGAGTTCCGGCAGCACGACGGCGTGGTGATGGTGGTGAGGAACAATCTCTGCAGGGCTTCGCCAAGCACTACGGAGATTATGACGGGACGAACTAGAGGGTTAGGGTTGCCGGCACACGGCTTGGGGAAATCTTGATGTATCCCGTGTGCTAGCCCTGCCCCTCTATTTATATGTTGAGCCATGGGGTCTAAACTTGGAGAGAAAGCCTCCACAAGGTCGGTTTTGCCCGCACAAGGTCGGTTTGGCCCGCACGGAAAGAGTCCCACTCGGATTCCAGCAGTACCGCGTACAAGCGGTAGTACCGCTCATGAGCGGTAGTACCGCTTGAGCGGTAGTACCGCTTCACACAAGCGGTAGTACCGCTTCACACAAGCGGTAGTACCGCTTACGCGGTAGTACTGCCTTACCAGCGGTAGTACCGCTTATGGCAGCAGCAAAACTTCCTTTTGCACTTTCCAATACCTCGTGGGCTTTTACCCCTTTTGCCCATATAAAGTGTTGCTGCACCCGAACACTTCGGTAAACACCCGGAACCCCTTCCGGTGAATTTCGGAACCCTTCCGGAGATCAAAACACTATTATCACATATATCAATCTTTACCTCCGGACTCTTCCGGAGATCCTTGTCATGTCCGGGATCTTATCCGGGACTCCGAACAACGTTCGGTCACCAACACAATAACTCAACTATACTAATCGTCACCAAACCTTAAGTGTGTAGACCCTGCGGGTTCGGGAACTATGTAGACATGACCGAGACACCTCTACGGCCAATAACCAATAGCGGGACCTGGATGCCCGTATTGCTTCCTACATATTCTACGAAGATCTTCATCGGTTGAACCTCTATGTCAAGGATTCAGTTAATCCCGTATACTGTTCCCTTTGTTCTTCGGTATGTTACTTGCCCGAGATTCGATCGTCGGTATCTCTATACCTAGTTTAATCTCTTTATCGGCAGGTCTCTTTACTCGTTCTGTAATACAAGATCTCGTGGCTAACACTTTAGTCACATTGCTTGCAAGGCTCATTGTGATGTTGTATTACCGAGTGGGCCCTGAGATACCTCTCCGTCACACGGAGTAACAAATCCCAGTCTTGATCCATGCCAACCCAACAGACACCCTCGGAGATACCTGTAGAGTACCTTTATAGTCACCCAGTTACGTTGTGACGTTTGATACACACAAGGCACTCCTACGGTGTCAGTGAATTGCATGATCTCATGGTCATAGGAACAGATACTTGACATGCAGAAAACAATAGCAATAAACTGACACGATCAAATGCTACGTTTATAGTTTGGGTCTTGTCCATCACATCATTCTCCTAATGATGTGATCCCGTTATCAAATGACATCTCATGTCCATGGCTAGGAAACCTTCACCTTCTTTTGATCAACGAGCTAGTTAACTAGAGGCTTACTAGGGACACAGTGTTGTCTATGTACCCACACATGTATTTGAGTTTCCAATCAATACAATTATAGCATGGATAATAAACGATTATCATGAACAAGGAAATATAATAATAACCAATTTATTATTGCCTCTAGGGCATATTTCCAACAGGCACGGCCGGGCATTCTTAGCCCTTGCCGTAAGTCCACGAGACGGGGCGACGGGGTCACAGGATCGTGAGTCTCTGCTCGTTTCCGCGCGCTCCAAACACACTAATGGGTTAGGATATGTAATCTGAGTAGGCCTCTGGCCTTTTCGCGCTAACCAGCATGTGGGAATAATATGGGTACTCGGCATCGTAGTATCAGCCGAAGTTCTTCAGAGGTCAACAGTTGAGCGGCGCGCTCCGGGTTGGTCTGGGAAAGCCTGCGCTTGTATTAAGGGGGCTAGGACTGCTCACCGGCCGCGTTCGCAACGCGCAGGAGTGCAAAGGGCGATGGGCCCAAGACCCCTGAGTGCTTAGGATGTAGACCGGCGTGCTGGCCTCTCTGTTGAGCCTAGGTAGGGCTATGACGTGTCGATCAGCCGAGGCCGGGCATCGACTGAGCAAGTGTGTCCGACCAGAGTTAGTCGAGCGTGTTGGGTAAGTTGGTGCACCCCTGCAGGGAAGTATATCTATTCGAATAGCCATGTCCACGGTAACAGGACGCTCAGAAAATATCCCGATCTTCTACAACTAGAAATGGGTTAATATGTGGCTCCGGGATCGCTTTCTCGCAGGGAGTCGAGGAAGGATCTCTGGGCGTTGTTACTACTTGTTGCTACTATTATATTTATGTTCTAATCTGCACTCTTCTTATGCTGCAAGACCGCTGAAGATACTAGTCTTCGATAGGCTAGGCCTTTTTCTCTCTATTCTGGCATTTCTGCAGCCAAGTCCACATATACAGCCTTCCTTTGATAATGTTGCATATTTTAGAATAGATCTGATGTCAGTCTTGCTGAGTACTTTGGATGAGTACTCACGGTTGCTTGCTTCCCTTTTTCCCCATACCCGAATGCTACGACCAGATGACGGAGCCCCGGAGCCAGCTGCCCCAGCAGTCGACGACGACTACTACCACTACTACCACTACTACCCCTCTGGCGGATACTACTACTACGAGGAGCCCTTCGACGACCAGGAGTAGTTAGGAGGCACCCAGGCAGGAGGCCTGCGCCTTTCGATCCAGAGTTCTATTTTGCCCCGCCTTCTCATAGGTCTATCTGTTTATCTTTATGTCTGTACTCAGATATCTAATGCTTCCGCTGATGCTTGTATGACTCAAGCTTATGTATTCGATCCCTCGAGGCCCCTGGCTTGTAATATAAAGCTTGAATTATTTTATTTTGTGTTTAGAGTTGTGTTGTGATATCTTCAATTGAGTCCTTAGGCTTGATCGTGTGCATTTGCGTGTATGATTAGTGCACGATTAAGTCGGGGGCGTCACACCCCGTAGTTTCGGTAAATTATAGACATGAACGAAACCCCTTCGTTCAATGACCGATAGCGGAACCGTGGACGTCCATATCGATCCCTATGATTACACGAATGACATTCGAGTGAACCTTTGGTTATCATGTGATGTTCCCTTTGCTTCGCGATACTTCACAAAACCCGAGGTGAGATGTATCAGTATCCTCTTGAGTCACACACATGCTCATTATACTGTTCTCCTCATTACCGGTTTTGTTCTTCTTTCTCGTTGACATGTTCCGGCATCCCCGTGACATAGTCACATGTGTTTGGCCAGACGATGATGGATGCCATCACACCGAGAGGGCCCTAAGAATATCTCTCCATCGTCGAAGGAGCAAATTCCACTCTCGAGCTATCTAGTCCCTTGTCAAACTTTCTGATGAACCTATAAGTTGTCGTTATGATCACCGTGTTATAGATGACGTTTGAGCAACCCCAAAGTCCACTGTACGGTAAGAAGTGACTACGATACTCTCATGGTCTAAGGAACTAAAACACATGTTAACACTCTGTGTTATAACAATTGATTTCAGACGATATTATCTCAAAGTATAACAAACAAGTTTGGGTCAATTCAATATGATCGTTCTTCTAACGTCATACTCTCAATGTTGTTTTAGGACTATCGTTACACTTAACGATATCCTAAGATCCGTAAAACGTGATCACAAACAACACTTGAGCTAATCTTAGAGGGAGACTAGGATTCTTATTTTGTCGTTTATCATTCCACACGTGCATATGAGTTTTCCACTGAATCGCATATTCCAGGATCATAGCAGTTATAGCACAAAATATAAACTCTTAATTATGAACATGGAAATGTAATAATACAATATTATTGCCTCTAGGGCATATTTCCAACACAATATGCTATATGAAGCATTATGGATGATAATTGCAACAAGTTCCTGAAGATGAAAAGTCTTGGCTTGGATGATAATCATTCTACTGGAAACATCCCTTCCTCAATATCCAAACTATCTCAACTCCCATGACTTATCCTTGGGCAGAATAGATTTAGTGGGTACGTGCTTCCCACATTGGGGAATCTAGGAGCTCTCCAATACCTGCACATGGGTGGCAATAGACTCGAGGCAGATGATAATAAGGGGTGGGAATTCGTCGCTTCTTTAGCAAACTGCACTCAATTGCAGGAATTGATACTCAACAACAACTATTTTGGAGGACAACTACCGAGTTCGATTGTGAACCTCTCAACCACTCTCGAGCAGTTGACATTGGCAATTTGACTGGTCTATGCAGACTTGAGATGGCGAATACTTTCGTATCCAGAGTGATTCCAAATAGCATTGGTAAGGTAGAGAACTTGATTGAGCTAGACTTGTACAATAATAGCTTGTCTGGCCTCATACCTCCATCACTAGTAAATCTTTCGCGGGTGAGTACACTTTATGCATCCTATGGGAACTTAGAGGGACCAATTCCGGCAAACCTAAGGGAGTTAAAAAAACATTTTGTACTCGATTTGTCAACAAACTATAGACTTAATGGTTCGATACCAAGGGAAATTCTGAAATTCTGGACTTTCTTTGTACTTAGACTTGTTGTATAATCCTTTCTGGACCCATTCCTAATGAAGTTGGTAATTTGAAAAATCTTACCAACTGTTTCTATCAGGAAATCAGTTGTCTGGCAAGATGCCCGACAGTATTCAGAATTGCATAGTATTGGAATGGTTACTATTAGACAATAATTCATTTGAGGGAAGCATACCTCAATCATTGGGGAGTATAAAGGTACTTGGTATACTGAACCTAACCATGAATAAGTTCTCTGGTAATATTTCCGAGGCCCTTGGTGGCGTTGGAAACCTACAGGAACTGTACCTAGCACACAACAGTTTGTCAGGATCAATCCCGGTAGCTCTACAGAATTTGACATCATTGTCCGAATTGGATGTATCCTTGAATAATTTCAAGGCAAGGTGCCAAATGAAGTTGTTTTGAGAAACATCGCTTACTTAGAACTTGATGGGAATACTTGTGCGGTGGCACACATCAACTTCACTTGGTTCCATGCTTCATGAGCTCCATAAACAAGAACCAAAAAAGATGCAAAAGTCTCTTTTAATTACTATAGCAACTGTCGGGGCTCACTTTCAGTAAATGCAGAAGTGAATAGTGCAATCTTCAATTGCTGAGGAGCAAAATGAAATAATCCCATACCATGCATTATTTAGAGGAACCAATGGATTTTTAGAAGCTAACTTGCTTGGGATAGGAAGTTATGGTGCAGTTTATAAGTGTGTTTTGGATAGTGAGGATAGAGTATTGGCTGTGAAGGTATTTAACCTTCGACAATCTGGATCTTACAAGAGTTTTCAGGTTTAATGTGTGGCCATCAGAAGGATACAACGCCTGGTGGGATCGAATAAAAATTGAAATTCAAATCGAACAGTACAGTCAAATAGAACGCTGATACGTCTCCAACGTATCTATAAGTTTTTATTGTTCCATGCTATTATAGTATCAATCTTGGATGTTTTATATGCAATTATATGCTATTTCATATCATTTTTTGGGACTAACCTATTAACCTAGTGCCCAGTGACAGTTGCTGTTTTCTGCTTATTTTTTATTTTTCAGGAAATCAGTACCGAACAGAGTCCAAACGCTACAAAACTTTTTAACGATTTTTTTTGGACAAAAGAGACCCTAGAAGCTTCGGGAGGAGACCAGAAGCCTCACGAGGAGGTGACAAGGCAACCCCGCGCGCCCCGGGGGGCACCAAGATGCCTTGTGGGCCCCTCGTGGCTCCTTTTGACCTAATTCCACTTCTATAAATTCTCAAATATTGGGAAACCAACAGAGAGCCACCTCGAATAACTTTTCCGCCACCTCAAGCTTCTGTTCTTCCGCGATCCCATTTGGAGGCCTTTTCCGGCACCCTGCTGGAGGGGGAATCGATCACGGAGGGCTTCTACATCAACCTTGCTGCCCTTCCAATGATGTGTTAGTAGTTTACCATAGACCTATGGGTCCATAGCTAGTAGCTAGATGGCTTCTTCTCTCTCTTTGATCTTCAATACAATGTTCTCCTCGATCTTCTTGGAGTTCTATTCGATGTAATCTTCTTTTGCGGTGTGTTTGTTGGGATCCGATGAATTGTGGGTTTATGATCAGATTATTCATGAGAAGTAATTGAGTCTTTTCTGAACTTTATTATGCATGATTCTTATAGCTTTGTATTTCTCTCCGATCTATCCGTTTGGTTTGGCCAACTAGATTGATTTATCTTCAGCAGGAGAGGTGCTTTATAGTGGGTTCAATATTGAGGTGCTCTATATCCCAATGACTGAAAGGGACAAGACACATATTTGTATTGTTGCCATTAAGCGTAAAACGATGGGGTTTATTCATATTGTTTGGGTTTACTTTGTGTACATCATGTCATCTTGCTTATGGCGTTACTCTGTTTTCATTAACTTAATACCCTAGATGCTTGCTGGATGCGGTCGATGGGTGGAGTAATAGTAGTAGCTGCAAGTAGGAGTCGGTCTACTTGTCTCGGACGTGATGCCTATACATGATCATTGCCATGAATCCGTCATAACTATGCGCTTTTCTATCAATTGCCCAACAGTAATTTGTCTACCCACCGTATGCTATGTGTTCGAGAGAGAAACCTCTAGTGAAAACTATGGCCCCGGGGTCTACTTTAATCATAAAAAGGAAACCTAAATATATTTGCTGCAATTTCCTTTCTTTTATTTTCTTTTGCAATTTATCTATCCACCACTATCAGATTTAATCCTTGCAAGTAACGAGTTCAAGGGGATTGACAACCCTCTTGCCCGCGTTGGGTGCAAGTATTTGGTTTTGTGTGTGCAGGTGATGTTCACGAGGCTTTGTGTGATTCTCCAACTGAATTGATACCTTTGTTCTCACTGAGGGAAATACTTATCTCTGTTGTACTGCATCTCCTCTCCTCTTTGGGGAAAATCCCAACGCGGCTCACAAGTAGCAAACGCCACCTGGCCTGACGGCCACACTCGGCTCATGAGGCCGGGCATGCAACGCTCAAATCCCAAGCCAGGCACACGCACGAGCACGCCTGGACGACGGCTGGCTGGACGAGCACATCGGGCTGGTGAGGCCGAGCACATCCGGCTCGTGAGACCGGGCACACCCGTCTCGTGAAGCCGGCATGCAACACCGAGATCCCGAGCTGAGCGAACCCTGCGCGGGGCAAGGACACTGACAGGAGGGTTCGGCCAGCCCTTCAAGTGCGGGGAAGTGCGCGACAGGGTGCTTGCGGGCGCGCCCAAAGCCGCCCAATGACGGTGCCTCCGGGTGCACACGCGGTCCATCTATCATGGAACGCCGAGACGGATCGCCCAGTGATACGTCTCCGTCGTATCTATAACTTTTGATTGTTTCATGCCAATATTCTACAACTTTCACATATTTTTGGCAACATTTTATATTATTTTTGGGACTAACATATTGATCCAGTGCCCAGTGCCAGTTCCTGTTTTCTGCTTGTTTTTTGTTTCACAGAAAATCCATATCAAACGAAGTCCAAATGCAATAAAATTTTATGAAGAATTATTTTGGAATATATGTGATTTTTGGGAGGTGGAATCAACGCAAACGGAGGCCCACGGCCTCCACAAGCCACCTTGGCGCCCCCCCTGGTACACGGTGGTGCCTCGTGGGCACACCATAAGTCGGTTGGGGCTCTTCTTCGGCCACAAGGAAGCTAATATCCGGGAAAAAAATCGTGTTAAAATTTCAGCACAATCAGAGTTATGGATCTCCGAAAATTTAAGAAACGGTGAAAGGGCAGAAAACAGGAACGCGAAACAGAAGAGAACAGAGAGAGAGATCCAATCTCGGAGGGGCTCCCGCCCCTCCAGGTGCCATGGAGGCCAAGGACCAGAGGGGAAAACCTCCTCCCATCTAGGGGGGAGGCCAAGCAAGAAGAAGAAGGAGGGGGGCTCTCTCCCCCTCTCTCCCGGTGGCGTCGGAACGCCACCGGGACAATCATCGTGACGGCGATCTACACCAACAACTTCGCTGCCGTCACCACCAACTCTCTCCCCCTCTATGCAGCGGTGTAACACCTCTTCTCCCCGCTGTAATCTCTACTTAAACATGGTGCTTAATGCTACATATTATTATCCAATGATTTATGGCCATCCTATGATGTTTGAGTAGATTCTTTTTGTCCTATGTGTTTATTGATGATCGTGATTAGTTTGAGTTGTATGTTTTATTTTGGTGCTGTCCTATGGTGCCCTCTGTGTCGGGCAAGCGTGAGGGATTCCCGCTGTAGGATTTGCAATACGTTCATAATTCTCTTATAGTGGGCGGCTAGAGTGACAGAAGCTTACACCCGAGTAAGGGGGTTGTTGCGTATGGGAGTAAAGAGGACTTGTTACTTAATGCTATGGTTGGGTTTTACCTTAATGATCTTTGGTAGTTGTGGATGCTTGCTAGAGTTCCAATCATAAGTGCATATGATCCAAGTACGGAAAGTATGTTAGCTCATGCCTCTCCCTCATATAAAATTGCAATAATGATTACCGGTCTAGTTATCAATTGCCTATGAACAAATCATTCTCTTGTGTTACAAAAACTTTGTACTAAACAACTAACTTTTATTATCTCGCAAATTACTCCTAGTTTTATTATCGTTAAGTACTTCTAGTCTTATCCTTACACCCGCAAAATAGTTTCATACTTGTTCTAGGTAAAGCGAACGTTAAGTGCGCGTAGAGTTGTATCGGTGGTCAATAGAACTTGAAGGGAATATTAATTCTACCTTTAGCTCCTCGTTGGGTTCGACACTCTTATTTATCGAAAAAGCTACAATTGATCCCCTATACTTGTGGGTTATCAAGACCTTTTTCTGGCGCCGTTGCCGGGGAGCAATACGTGGGGTTGATATTCTCGTGTGTGCTTGTTTGCTTTATCACTAAGTAGTTTTTATTTTGTGCTCTTGTTTTCTATCTTTAGTTATGGGTAGGAAACATAAAATACCAAAAAAATTAGTTGTACCTGCTAAACCAATGGTTGAAGAACCACCCAAAATCTATCATACTACTGACGCTTTCTACTTGGATCATCTTCAATCCCTATGTGCTCGTGCTGAAAACCCAACTAGCTTAGTTGAGGGAAAATCATTAGATAAGCATGCTCATTTTGTGCGACACCGCTTATCTCAAAAAGGGGAACTTTTATGGCATCATATTAATACTATGCATTGCTATGCTTGGAATTTATGCGAAATACATGATTTTACTTGTTGTTCTGAAGACCCTAAGAAACACCTTCCCTACCAATGTGAGCTTAGTGATAATGGAATTGTATCTTCTTATGCTAAAGGTGTTTATAGTTACTATGATATTGAACAAATTGAAGAATTTGTTGCTTTTAAGGGTGCATATGAAATTGCTTCTTTGATTGAAAAGTGTGATGCTACTCTTTACAAATATGAAAATTTTGCCATACTTAAATATTGCTATGAAAACTATGCTTCTCATGCTTATGTTAAAGAATATATTGAGGACTCCTCCGCTGTCCAAGAGGAGACTAATATTTTGCAGGAAACTATGGAAGAAGAAATTGCTGAAATTGTGAGCTCATTAGATGAAAAAATGACGAGGAGAGCGAAGAAAAAAAGGAGGAAGAGCGGATTAGCTACCCGTGCCCACCTTCTAATGAGAGTAACTCTTCAACTCATACATTGTTTAATTTCCTTTCGTGCTTACCGAAGGATGAATGCTATGATGATTGCTATGATCCCTTGGATTCGTTTGAAATATCCCTTTTTGATGAAATTGATGCTTGCTATGCTTGTGGCCATGATGCCAATATGAATTATGCTTATGGAGATGAACTTGCTATAGTTCCTTATGTTAAGAATGAAATTGTTGCTATTGCACCCACACATGATAGTCCTATTATCTTTTTGAATTCTCCCAACTACACTATATCGGAGAAGTTTGTTCTTATTAAGGATTATATTGATGGGTTGCGTTTTACCGTTGCACATGATGATTTTGATGAATATAATATGCATGTGCTTGTTGTTCCTAATTGCAATTATTATGAGAGAGGAACTACATCTCCACCTCTCTATGTTTACAATACGATAAAATTGCAAGAAATTGTTTATACTATGCATTGGCCTTTACTTGATGTGCATGAATTGTTCTTTTATGACATGCCGATGCATAGGAAGAGAGTTAGACTTCGTCATTGCATGATATATGTTGCTTTGTGCTCACTATTAAATTACAAATCATTGTTAATTAAAATTGGCTTTGATATACCTTGGGATCCGGGTGGATCGATTACTTGAGCACTTTATGCCTAGCTTAATGACTTTAAAGAAGGCGCTGTCAGGGAGACAACCCGGAAGTTTTAGAGAGTCATTTACTTCTGTTGTGTGCTTTTAAAAAGTTTAAAAACAAAAAATATATATAGAGGGGAATCTAAAACTTTTACAAAAAGAAAAGTGAAAGTGAGACAGATGAGCAATGTGGAAGTGGGGGCTAGCCTTGAACTTTGTTCATGCCCATGGAAACTTTGTGAATCTTGAATTACAGAAACTTTTCAACAAAATTAATTATCCCCTTGTACAAATTCATTGTATTATAAAAATAATATGCCAAGATTTACCGTTAGGATGTTTAAATTGCTTGTTTGGTATGTGCAGTGCAAAAACAGAAACTTTTGTTGTAGTGCGGAATTTACATTTTTTTTACTGGAATATGCAAAAATTCTGAAATTTCTACACAGTACTGCTATGCAAATTATTTATTTTTTCCTAATTTTTCAGAATTTTTTGAGTTACTGAAGTATATGTACCATCTGCATCTTTACAGATTGTCCTGTTTTCACAGATTGCTGTTATAGTTTCGTTATTTGCTTATGTTTGAAATCTTGTTGAGCCCCATTGACTTGGGAGCCATAGAATTATGATAGCATACAGTGGGTAATGTTTGATTATAATTATACAATAATGTTAGAGCAGGACATGATGGGATTTGATGTTATATGTACTAACCCTTCTAATAAAAAGTTCGGTTAAGTTTTGTGTGGATGAAGTGTTCGAAGATCGAGGAGGTATTGATATGAGAAGAATGAGGAGAGGCAAGAGCTCAAGCTTGGGGATGCCCAAGGAACCCCAAGTAAATATTCAAGGAGACTCAAGCGTCTAAGCTTGGGGATGCCCCGGAAGGCATCCCATCTTTATTCGACAATTATCGGTATGTCTCGGTTTTTGTTTTGTTCACATGATATGCGTAAATTCTTGGAGCGTCTTTTGTGTTTATTTTTCCCTTTTCTTTTATGCACCATGCCGGTATGAGATAGTCCTTTGTTGATTTATAGAATGCTCTTTCCACTTCACTTATATCTTTTGAGTATGGCTTTATAGAATGCTTCATGTGCTTCACTTATATCATTTGAAGTTTGGATGCCTGTTTCTCTACATCTAGAAACCGTTATTTGTAGAATGCTCTTTTGCTTCACTTATATTTATTAGAGCATGGTCTTTTGTAGAAAGAATTAAACTCTATTGCTTCACTTATATCTATTTAGAGAGTCAACAGGAACTAGTCATTCACATGGTTAGTCATAAAACCCTACATAAAACTTGTAGGTCATTGAATATGATATGTTTGATTCCTTGAAAAAGTTTTGCGATATAGAGATGGTAATATGTGGGAGGTACTAGTGAATGATTGTGGTTTAGTAGGAATATTGGTGTTAAGGTTTGTGATTCCCGAAGCATGCACGTATAGTCTCTCGTTATGCTAAGAAGTTGGAGCATGATTTATTATTGATTGTCTTCCTTTGCGTGGAGGTCGGGGGCACGCGATGGTTAACTCCTACCAACCTCCCCCCTAGGGGCATGCATAGTAGTACTTTGCTTCGAGGGCTAATAAACTTTCGCAATAAGTATGTGAGTTCTTTATGACTAATGTGAGTCCATGGATTATACGCACTCTTACCTTTCCACAATTTGCTAGCCTCTTCGGTACCGTGCATTGCCCTTTCTCACCTCGAGAGTCGGTGCAAACTTCGCCGGTTCATCCAAACCCTGTGATGTGATACGCTCTATCACACATAAGCCTCATTATATCTTCCTCAAAACAGCCACCATACCTACCTATTATGGCATTTTCATAGCCATTCCGAGATATATTGCCATGCAACTTCCATCATCATCATATACATGACTTGAGCATTCATTGTTATATTGCTTTGCATGATCGTAAGATAGCTAGCATGATATTTTCATGGCTGGTCCATTTTTTTATATCTTTGCCACGCTAGATCATTGCACATCCTAGTACACCACCAGAGGCATTCATATAGAGTCATATTTTGTTCTAGTATCGAGTTGTAATTTTGAGTTGTAAGTAAATAGTAGTGTGATGATTATCATATCCATTATTAGAGCATTGTCCTAGTGAGGAAAGGATGATGGAGACCATGATTCCCCCACAAGTCGGGATGAGACTCTGGACGAAAATAAAAAAAGGAAAAAAAAAAGAGGCCAAAAAGAGCCCATAAAAAAACAAAAAAAAGGAAAAAAATGAAAACAAAAAAAATGAGAGAAAAAGAGAGAAGGGGCAATGTTACTATCCTTTTACCACACTTGTGCTTCAGAGTAGCACCATGTTCTTCATATAGAGTCTCCTATGTTGTCACTTTCATATACTAGTGGGAATTTTTCATTATAGAACTTGACTTGTATATTCCGATGATGGGCTTCCTCAAATGCTCGAGGTCTTGAGCAAGCAAGTTGGATGCACACCCACTTAGTTTTCAGTTTGAGCTTTCATACACTTATAACTCTTAGTGCATCCGTTGCATGGCAATCCCTACTACTCGCATTGACATCAATTGATGGGCATCTCCATAGCCCGTTGATTAGCCGCGTCGATGTGAGACTTTCTTCCTTTTTTGTCTTCTCCATATTAATCTCTACCACCACATTCTATTCCACCCATAGTGCTATATCCATGGCTTTCGCTCATGTATTGTGTGGGGGTTGAAAAAGCTGAAGCGCGCTAAAAAGTATGAACCAATTGCTTGACTGACACCGGGGTAGTACATGATTTATATTTTGTGTTAAGAAGATGGAGCATGACAAGGCTATATGATTTTGTAGGGATAGCGTTCTTTAGCATTTTTATTCTGAAAGGCATGATTGTTGGTTGGGATGCCTGAGTATTGATGTCTTTATATAAAATTATAGACTATTGCTTTAAATCACTCATGTCTTAATATTCATGCCATGATTAGATTATATGATCAAGATTATGCTAGGTAGCATTCCACTTCAAAAATTATCTTTTTTATCATTTACCTACTCGAGGACGAGCAGGAATTAAGCTTGCGGATGCTGATACGTCTCTGTCGTATCTATAATTTTTGATTGTTTCATGCCAATATTCTACAACTTTCACATATTTTTGGCAACATTTTATATTATTTTTGGGACTAACATATTGATCCAGTGTCCAGTGCCAGTTCCTGTTTTCTGCTTGTTTTTTGTTTCACGGAAAATCCATATCAAACGAATTCCAAATGCAATAAAATTTTACGGAGAATTATTTTGGAATATATGTGATTTTTGGGAGGTGGAATCAACGCAAACGGAGGCCCATAGCCTCCACAAGCCACCTTGGCGCCCCCCCCCCCCCCTAGCACGCGGTGGTGCCTCATGGGCACACCGTAAGTCGGTTGGGGCTCTTCTTCGGCCGCAAGGAAGCTAATATCCAGAAAAAAATTATGTTAAAATTTCAGCGCAATCGGAGTTACGGATCTCCGGGAATTTAAGAAACGGTGAAAGGCCAGAAAATAGGAACGCGAAACAGAAGAGAATAGAGAGAGAGAGATCCAATCTCGGAGGGGCTCCCGCCCCTCCGGGTGCCATGGAGGCCAAGGAACAGAGGAGAAAACCTCCTCCCATCTAGGGGGGAGGCCAAGCAAGAAGAAGAAGGAGGGAGGCTCTCTCCCCCTCTCTCCCGGTGGCGTCGGAACGCCACCGGGACAATCATCGTGACGGCGATCTACACCAACAACTTCGCTGCCGTCACCACCAACTCTCTCCCCCTCTATGCAGCGGTGTAACACCTCTTCTCCCCGCTGTAATCTCTACTTAAACATGGTGCTTAATGCTACATATTATTATCCAATGATTTATGGCCATCCTATGATGTTTGAGTAGATTCTTTTTGTCCTATGTGTTGATTGATGATCGTGATTGGTTTGAGTTGTATGTTTTATTTTGGTGCTGTCCTATGGTGCCCTCCGTGTCGCGCAAGCGTGAGGGATTCCCGATGTAGGATTTGCAATACGTTCATAATTCTCTTATAGTGGGCGGCTAGAGTGACAGAAGCTTACACCCGAGTAAGGGGGTTGTTGCGTATGGGAGTAAAGAGGACTTGTTACTTAATGCTATGGTTTGGTAATACCCTAATGATCTTTGGTAGTTCCGGATGCTTGCTAGAGTTCCAATCATAAGTGCATATGATCCAAGTACGGAAAGTATATTAGCTCATGCCTCTCCCTCATATAAAATTGCAATAATGATTATCGGTCTAGTTATCGATTACCTATGAACAAATCATTCTCTTGTGTTACAAAAACTTTGTACTAAACAACTAACTTTTATTATCTCTCAAATTACTCCTAGTTTTATTCTCGTTAAGTACTTCTAGTCTTATCCTTACACCCGCAAAATAGTTTCATACTTGTTCTAGGTAAAGCGAACGTTAAGTGCGCGTAGAGTTGTATCGGTGGTCGATAGAACTTGAAGGGAATATTAATTCTACCTTTAGCTACTCGTTGGGTTCTACACTCTTATTTATCGAAAAATCTACAATTGATCCCCTATACTTGTGGGTTATCACCTAGGCGCGTACCGTCAGGGAGTATCGAACAGCGCGAAGAGCCCTTGAGAGCCCCTCGCGGCACACCACCTCGAAACAGACGGCTCAGAGGCTCTCTTCTCCCTTGACGATCCGAAGGAGGCGAGTACTCTAGCATCCTTTATAGGAGTAATATTCCTAATTTTCTTTCGAAACCTGCAAAAACTCGGTATAGCTTCTAACAATCTGCAGCACAACATCAGGGTCAACATACAAGTTTTCACTTAATTTATCAACTATTTCTGACTTAAGATAAGTTTTGATACAATCATAATCTATCTTCACTCCTCCTTATCCACCTTCATCAGTCCTCCAAGCTTCGTGGTTGGCCTGTATATTATCTAGTAATTCCCATGCTCAGGTCACTTCATTTTCAGTAAAGGCCCCTCCTTAAGTGAGATCTACCTCAGATTTGCATTCATCATTAAGCCCTCCATAGAAGAAATTTAATACTAACAAAGATGGCATATTATGATGGGCGCAATCATCGAGTAAAATTCGGTACCTCGGGTATGCCTTTACTAGGCTCTCACCTGGTCTCCGAGTAAAATTTATAATCCAACGCCTGGCTTTATAAGCTTTCCTCTCTAGATAGTAGTGAGCCAAGAATGCTTTGCATAATTTATCCCAAGTGTAAAAGGTACCTGCAGGGTGATAAAGTAGCCATGCTTTTTCCTCGACGGTTAATGTTTGTCCAAACAATTTTAACTTCATTTCATCGTAAGAGAAAGCATTAAGTTTAAATGGCCCGCATATCTCATCGAATAATTGCAAATGACGGTAAGGTTCTTTATCGTCATTACCTTTAAATCTCTTACCATGCAATAACTCTAATAAGCTTGAATTAATTTCATGGAATACTCCATCGGGTCTCAAGCCCAAAGATGTAAATATATTTCCAATAGACGGCCCCGACAACTTCATTGCGACGAGTTGTTAGATGTGCCCAAACTCAGCCATGGTTTCTTAGAAATTGCAAACAACTTAGAACACAAAATAAGTAAAAACTCAGAACAAAGACCAAAAGCGCTTAGCTCCAAAAATCTTGATGGCGTACAAGTGCACATGGTTTAGTTGTAACCTTTTAGAAGTAAGAGTATCGATCCCACGAGGAGCAAATGAAATGGACTTTGTCTTTTGTGTAAGATTTATAATATGGTGCCTGCAAGTACGTTGTGATCCAAAGCAAAGTGGAAACGGAAGGCTGAAATATTGTAATTGTGAACACGAAAATGAAGTGGAAGAATAAAGTAAAAATAAATGCGCAAGTGTAATATGACGGCTGCTAGAATCAATAGGTCTAATGCGTTTTCAGGGAGTCTGAATTCCCTTCTGGCATGTATCTAGCGCGACCTACGCTTTTGTATAGTTCTAGGTTCGAATTCCTAAGCCACTTTATATGTTTCTACAAGTGGGCGGACCAAGTATAGATACATGCATACATGCCGCAACCCTGTATCACATACCCCACCGCCGTTCCTCCCCATGCCGGTTTTAGAATGGTGATTAATGGTTTCCCCATGGACGCAACAAAAGGCGGTCTATGCCATCACTACAAACCTCCACAAACCCACTGTCACACCAAAAGTAATGACCTTTCGTTGAAAAGAGGCAAATGTTGGATGGTCGACTTCTCCCAACATAAAGAAGATCATTAACATAAACATATAAAGAGGATCTCAAATCCTATCATCGTTCATTACCTAAACATACTGGGGTTCCTCTATATCCCTGAGAACTAAGGAGATTACTCGCACATAAAGGTAATAGGCATCATGGGATGAATTATGATAAACATGAATGAAGAGTCAATTAATATGAAAATGGATCCACTAGGGCTATTGTATTACGAAGAGGTGGAGATGGGATGGTGATGGTGTAGACGGATGATGTTGATGCTTCCTCGACAGGGTGATGTCACGGTGAAGCCCTTCTATCGATTCCCCCTCCAGATCCCTTCGGAGGCTAGGGTTCGTCGTACTGGAGTTGTTTCTGGTGGCTTTAGGCATCTGATCTCTGATCCGATCGCATGAGGAAGAAGTATTGGACCAAGGGCGGCGGCTGGTACAATTAGCGGGACAAGCGTGCACGATCGTAGTGAGCATCATCGATCGCCCTAGAACCGTCTATTGCATTCCTATCTTCTCCCCTTTTACTTCTTTATTTTGTGGAAGTGTTTTACCATCCCAATTAACATGATTTTGACACCATATCCTTGAGATTCTTTCGTCATGCCTCGAAATACCTCTGTATGTGAAATCCTGGCGAAAATAGATAAAAGGGTGCATGAACGCGATAAAATCTTAACAATCCTAACACTAGGGTGCAACATAAAATTGTTAAACGATGCAAAATTTGGACTCGTTAGCAGTTATGAAAGTTTTAAGATTTTCTTCTAAAGGTCTTCTATTACCGTTGCTCACCCCATTAAAATAATTTGGTGCCCCTTGATTGGTAGTATAAGGAGGATTAGGATAATTACGAGAATAACCTTGATTCTTACAATTGGGGTTGTAATTATTTCAAGCAATAAAATTAACATCATCCATATCGGTATTGGTGATAGAGTTAACATTTACCTCTTCTCTATCTTTCATACAATGGCAATCAATTCGTTGATCTGGCGGTCAGTTCATCGTTATTTCCCTCAGAGATGGCGTTCACCTTCTTGGTGGTCGACCTTTCTACATGTCATTGGGCATGGTTTTCTTGCTTGACATCAAGTAATTTCTTAGCTTCTTCTATTGCCCCCCCCCCCCCCCCATGATGATTCATTGTGCAGCAATGTCTAACATGGTTTTGACATGGGGTTAAAAGCATTACAAAATATATGAAGAATAAGCCACTCTTCCATCTCATGGTTTGGAAAATTTATTATATCCTATATCATGCGGTCCCATGTAAGATTGCTCGCGATCTTCCTACTTAAAGTAAAGCCTCAGGTTCATACTATTTAATGCCTGTCATATCTCAAAGTTCAGTAAAAATATGTAAATGTATGTCGTCATCTTCGGATGCGGAGCCTACAAACTAGTTTCGTTGAACCATAGTAACAAGATGGGGCTTAATTTCGAATTCTTCGACAGTAACATCGGGTAGTCCGATTGGTGCACACATAAAGTTCTCATCGGGAATAGCAAACTCTATGAGTTTCTTAGCATGATAATTATTATTTTTTGGGTAAAACACAAACAAGGAAAACATGTAAAGACAAAAAAACTGAAACCAAAACTAAAACAATAACTCTAGTCTAGGGACTAGTAACAGTGATGCTTCCGAGGCAACGGCGCAAGAAAATGGGTTGATTACCTTTATGATTCGGTTTCCGATTGCAGAGTCCCAAGGCTGAACTTGGGTATCGAACCCACTGGAGGATGTGCTCTATGACAAAGATTCTAATAAGTTATTGTTCACGCAAGAAGTTCTAGTTTCCTGGGCCTTTTAAATGACAAAACTTTTTTGGTGTAAAAAATGATATGAAAATAGGCATGGGTATGAGAACTTTACTTACAACCATATATTTGTGAATGTAATCTCTTCTTAATTTACAACATTGTCCTTGTAGACACCCATTACGATGTGCTCACAACACGATGAAGTAGGGGATGTGTCCAAAGTGGTTAATGAGGTATTTACCGAAACCCTACAGAAATAGTATGGTATTTACCGGAACCGAACCATATAGTCATTTCGTACTGTATTAACTAGTATATCAAAATCATATTTACCAAAGAACAATATTAATTGAACTATATTAACCGAACATCGAGGGCTACGACATGCGCATTATCGCCAGGAACCTCTGGAGTAGAGCAAACTGGGGTCGAGGGGAACAAGGTGCCGGCTTGGAGCACCACCAATGACAGGTGAGCCACACCCATTGCCGTCGAGGAGTTAGAGATCCCGGTGAGCACCGGCCATGACCGCCAACACGCCGACCCACAACCACCTCAATGGGATTCGTCATAGGCAGTAAAAAAAAGCCACCACGCCGGCACCACCACGCTAGACCTGAGGGCCTGCCGCGTCGGATCCAGGGAATGACTGAAAGCCTCAAAGCCCGGAGGCCGCCAACCACCGCAGGGGGGAGGGAGCCCTTCCCTCACCATGGTGTCGCCACCCGCTTGTGCAGCCACCGCCATATCCAAGGCCCGCCAAAAACCCCATCAGGAGGAGGCTATCGACCACCTTGAGGGAGAAACGGCCCCGTCGCCACCGTCCGCCGCGCAGGGCTTCGCTGGAAGGTTTCATCCAATGAAGGTGAGGAGGAGAAGGAGGAAGGGGCGGGAGTGACTGGCGGAGTCACCTAGTTCACCGCACGTGTCGCTCGAGCGAGCAATGCGGGAGCGTATCGAAAGATTTATTACTGGAAAATCCGCCTTTGACAAGTGCAAGACCTTCGTCGGGTTCCTTTACACGAGCACTCGGCAAAGTAATCTCTGCGTAGGAGAGCTCTCGGCAAACTATGGAACTCCGTAGAGGGATGTATTTACCGAGAAGCAGCCAAAAAAAAACTCGGCACAACAAAACACTCGGCTTATAATTAGTTTGAAGAGAGCGCATGGAACGACATCGACAAATATGGCACCACATCATCTCCTGTTAGTGGCCGTCACGGCGGTTGCCTTTTGCCGAGTGCCCTAGGACGGTGGCTCGGCAAAGTTTTTTTACATCCCTTTTTAAAAATTATGAAAAACTTTACCAAGTTCTTGGAATGGGACTCAGCAACCCATGTTGGTTCCAATTGCTGCCATGTGGCAAGGTTTGCCGAGTTTGACATCTTCCCCCACACGTCAATAGTTCCCGTCTACCTATAGGATAATTTCTCCGATCATTTTTACTCCGCATATAAGATTTGTGTGAAGTCAAATTTTGTAAATTTGACGAGATTTATAGAACAAAATATTAACATTCACAATATAAAATCAATATCATTAGATGTGTCATGAATTTAATTTTCATATTGTATAAATTTAGTATTATAAATGTTTATATTTATATATATATAAATAGGGTAAAGTTCAGACAAATATTATATTGCGGAGTAAAAGGACCGGAGGGAATACGTACGTGTAGGTGCAGCGTAACACAAACGGAAGCGAAGCGTGGATGCCCTACCGTAATTCGGAGTCGGAGCCGAGTTCGAAAGGTTCTCTTGTCGTCCATGGATTGGATGCACGCCATGGCCACGCACTTATAAAATCTACGCGCTAACTTCTTACCTCAGGTCCTCAACTGCCCCGACGGATGACGAGCGAGAAACCAACAAATCCACTCACCGGATCGACGACGATCGATTGTGTGCGCGCAATGCCGGCAACAACGGCCTCCGCCGCATCGGGCCAGTGGGCGGAACTCCCGGCCGACCTGCTCCGCGACATCGCCTGCCGTCTCCACACCGCGTCCGACGCGGTCCGCTTTGACGCCGTCTGCAATCCATGGCGCAACGCGCTCGAAGATCAAGAAGACCTCCTTCCGTGGCTCCTCGCGCCGTCCGAGGCCGGCGACGGCTCCCCGGAGGACCAGCGGTGCCGCTGCGTCTTCTCCAAGACGAGCTACCGCGCGCCCGGCGTCTGCGTCCGGGACAGGAGGGTCGCCTGCGCCGACGGCTCGGCCGCGTGGCTGCTCAGCGCCCGCAAGGAGCTCTCCCTCGTCGGCCCCTTGACCGCCGAGCCCCTGCCTCTGCCTTTCCCCCGCGAACGTCTGGACCGCAAGTGGCTGGAGCACAGGCACCGCATCATCTCCGACGACGGCGCCGTCCTCTTATATAACTTCAGCCCGAACACACCGCGACATGGATGTTATACCTATCCATACCGCAGGGACAGGTTCCGGGCATCCTTCCTGCGCCCCGGCGACAGCGAATGGCGGCGTGTATCGTCAAACCTCGGCAGCACTGACCGCTTCTGCGCGGCCGCGCATTACCGCGGCTATGTCGTCTGCGTGGGTTTGGCTACCTACCACGTGCTCCGGCCGAACGGGGAACCACTCGTCGATGGCTTAGCGTTACCGGCCGGTCGTGCGCGGAAAGGTACGCCGGCGCAGCCACCTCGTGGAGTATGACGGCAGGCTGCTGCTGGCCAGTGTTCTTCAGGAAGACGGCGGCAACGACCTGTCGGTGTCGCTGCACAAGCTACGTGTGAAGAACGGCGGTGAGGTGGTAAAGTGGGCGCGCCGTGACTTCTATTGCGACGAGGACGACGTCCTCTTCTTGGGCTTCCCGGGCAGCTTCGCCGTGGAGGCCGAGTGGTACGGCGGCGAGCTGAGCGGTGGCACCGCCTACTTTGTCATGGCCAACACGGCTCCGCTGCAGCCGTGCAGCGTGTACAGATACAGCTTCAAAGACGGCGCCGCCACGCTGGTGGAGACGCTGCCGCCCGGATGGCACGACGCCAGCTGCATGTGGTTCAGACCCGAACCTAAGATAATCATGTTTCTTGAGCCTGAGCCTGACGAGCAGCCTGCTGACGAGGAGCAGGAAACTCCAGCAGCGACCTGCAACACCAGCATCAACCCCTTCTATTTTTGTTTCTCATGTTGCTGCTTCTCTCAATGTTTTTTGCATTATTATTTTATTTTATAGCCTGACGGGCTGATGCATGCTACCGAGTTTTCCATGCATTAGTTTCACACAGGAACATCATTAATTAATTGTAGGAGCAATCAACTCTGATGCTAATTAGTCATTATTTATACTCTAGCGTGTCACAACTCACAAGTACAAAATGGTCTTTATAATGTTTAGATCAAAATTTTGGTCGTACTATCAGTGCCTATCAAAAAAATCTGCACTGAAACATCTCTGATTAATTAAAAATACTCCCTCCATCGAGGTGTGTTGGCCATCTAAGGGCATCTTCAATGATAGACGCTTAAGTAGACACTTAAGGAGAACAAAATAAATATCATAAAATAAAAAAGTCATGAAAGCGTTTGCTAACGCAACCCTGGCCGCTTATAACTATCGGCGCTAGTTAACTGCTGACCCAGCCTTGGACATGGCGTTCTAACTCATGAGAACAGGGCGTTGAGCCGTTGGCTGGGCAGCTGGGGTAGCTACCAGCCCGCCCGCGTTCGAGCCTCTCCTCTGGCGCGCGGCGCTCGCGGAGTTTCTCCTATAAAAAAAAGCCAACGGGGGTTAGCCCTTGGGTTGGTCTTTTTTTTTTTTTAACTCATGGGAAGGAAAAAAAAAAAGGTTAAGCGCTGGCCATCAGTTCTTGCGTCGACGCAGGAATGCCTATCAATGGTGAGCGTCAAAAGCCCACAAGTGGCGGGCGAGGCTGTGTCCGTCACTGACCTCCTGCCACTGGTAACATGACATCTATGGTGGGCGCGCCCGCCATTGGTAGAGCACTTACAGTGGCGGGCTCTCTACTACCTGCCACGTGCCACAGTTGTTTGAGAAAAAATGGCGGGTTCTAGATTTCGCATGCCACAGGTGTTGAGATAACAAATGGTGGTTGCCTCTTTTAGCCCGCCACCGGTAGAGAACCAGGAAGAAATGATGTTGTTGCACCATTTTGCACCTGATCATCACATTTACATCTATGAATTATCACCTTAACATTCATTGACAGCATACACGATGTAATGAAAAATATTACTAAAACAATTATAATAAGTACATTGCAAGAAGCATGTTTTATCACAAAATGAATAGTCCGACCATTTGTTTACGAGTCTAAAGAGTGGCGCGCGACGTTTGGACCAAGAGTGCGTTACCATGACCCAGTGCTTCCACTCCCGGACTGCAATCATCTCTCACGGAACTTTGTCGATATATTCTTCCTCCTCAAATTGAATAATCCGCAGCCTCCAGACAATCTAGCTCATGATATTCCGCACATGCCTGGCCTCTGCAACCCCCCATTTTCACCGTTCAACCATGTCATTCCACACATGCCTGGCCTCTGCAACTCCCCATTTTCACATATTCCAGAAATAAGTGAGTTATAAATCAGTAAGCTTGGGATGAACCCCTTCTAGAGCTCAGGAAACAACTTCCTTACCTCCCAAACCATTCCACTTCACTCTTGCATAACCAGTAGATCATTGTGCACGTGATCATGTTATCTGGTGGCACATTATTCTTCACCATTCAACTCCATAGCCTCTTTGTCCTGGTACAACACATCGACCACCTTAGCAGCCAGTTGCATACTCCTATCTGGAATGTACCCTACTCCAAGCATCTCACACATTCCGCACCCAAAAAAAAAGCATCTGGCGCATTGAATGGCCTGCCTCGGCTGATTTCCCCTCCTTGCAGCATGGCGCACGACTGAATTTGTCCATCTCATTCATAATCCTAGCCGCGTCATGTATCTTTATCCTGGTCCGGCAGTACCCAACCCATCGGATGAGCAGCGTGTACATTGTAACATCTGACCCGTTCCCACGGGCAATTATATCATCAATTAGCTTATGCGCACCATTGAGATCCTTCTTGGAGCAGTAGGCCGAGATAAAAGTCGTGTGGGTGACAACATCAGGGACAATCCTCCACGCGGGCATTTCATCGAGAAGCCTGAGGGCGGCATCGAGGTCGCGGATGCCGACGAGCCCCCTGAGCACGGTGGCGGCCAGAGGTCGGAATCAGTGGGACAGCGGCGGGAGGGAGGGAGTGAGGTGGATTCGCCTGCACGTGCTGCTGGCGGAGCTGGAGGCGCGGCGGTGAAGCGCGGTGCTCCGAAACGGCGTGTTCAACAAGCTCTCGCGGCTCGTGGCCGGAGCACTAGAGGAAATGCAGCTGCAGCCGGAGTTCTCGCGACACGCGCATGGAGACGCGGTGTGGTGGCTGGCCAGGTGCTCCACGGCCCGTGCGAGCTCGCTCATCGACATGGCTTGCTCACGGACTCCACCACGCCCGTGCACCCTGCCTAGATGCGATGGCTTCCTCACGGATCTCGTTGGAGAGAAAGAAGGAGGGCGGTCGGCCACGAGCGCCCACTGGGAGAAGGGACCATTGAGCCGGCGGTGAAGTTCCGGTGAGCGTTGCGGCCCGCTGTCATTGTGACCGGTACGCAACAAGCTGCTCGAGGAAATGTCGCGGGGAGAAAAAGTTTTTGAGATGACCGGTGGGCCCACATCCATCTTAACGGTCAATACAAGCAGAGTTCATGCAGGCCCAACCTATCATAATCACAGTTTTAACCAACTGAGTGATCTTTTTTTTGGAAAATTAGGCGCAATACCAGAAGATTTTTTAATGAAAAGTTTCATAATGATGGTTTTTTAAACCCTAACCGCAATTAGGTTTTTCTTTTTCTTTTATACTCTTCCCAAACCCCTCATTCCAAAGATGGACAGCATCTGCACCTTGCTCTCATCTCGTTGGCGAGTAACAACTTCAGGGCCAATTCCTTGCCGTCTGCTCTGCCACTGCCAAGGGAGTTGCGGTGGCTCATGTGCTCCACCAGGCCAAACTTGTTAATCGCCTCAAGTAGCTTATTAATCTTTTTAGGGACGGTGTCCAGCTTTCTACCTTGTGTGTCTTGGACTCGCCGATCTGAGCCTCCCGACGGAGTGCCTTATACTGGAAGTCATCAAGGGCATCACCGGCCTTGTTGGCGACGGTTCTGAAGTCATTCATCCACCTTCTGGACTCACATGATAAGCTGCATCCTCAAAGGCAAGTAGCAATTTTCAAATTTTCGCTGTTAGCGTAATCATTTTTTCCCAACATTTAAGCTGGAAAAACGCAAGTGGGTTGCAAGCTCTCACGAGTGATCTCATGGTGAAAATCCAAGCTCCCGCTTTAGCCGGAGCGAGCAACGGCGTCGTTTCCATCGATTTTCCCTTGAGGAGCCGCCTTGCAGATCCGGTCTTTCGTCAGGCGTCGCCGGTAGGTGTCGTCCTGCAGCTTCGTCTTCAGCTAGGCGTGTGTGTGGCCTCGGAGATGGTGTGGAAGCCGGAGCGGCGACTTCGGACAGCGCATTGGTGTTGAGGTGGTCAAGTATGATTACTTTGATGGTAGAGTTGTTAGTTCGTTGTGGGTGCAGCCTTGGGAAGTCAAAGCGGCAGTTCCGGAGTGCGTTTTCAGTTGCAGGGTGTTTACGAAGTTTGTAGAGAAAAACATATACATTTAGAATACCAAATATATATCCTTAGATACATCGAGAGACGTACTTTCATATTGTATATATTTGATATTGTAGATATAAATACTTTTCTTCATAAACTTGGTCAAAGTTTGTAATGTTTGACTTTTCAGAAAATCTATATTCACTATATTATGGAATGGAGGGAGTATGTATGGAAAAACATCTCGCAGGCCTAAGCCACAAAGACCACAGTAAATCATCAAATTCCCCAATTCTTGTAGGGTCTCCAACTCCGACTGCAAGCTGAGCTGAGCCAGCCGGCCATGGCGGAATCTGCGGTGGCCTCGGTGGTGCGCGCGTTCGGTACGCTGGCCGCCGAAGAGGCCGCCTTCGTCCGCGTCGTCCACGCCGACGCCGATCTTCTCAGGGCCGAGCTCCGCCGCATGCAGCGCTTCCTCCGCGACGCCGACGCCAGGAGCCGCGCCGGGGGCCGCGACGGCGCGCGCCTCACCAACTGGGTCGTGGACGTGCGCGCCGCGGCCTACGACGCGGAGAACGCGCTCGAGAGGGCCGACTACCTCGCGCGCCGCCGCCGCCTGCAGCTCGGGTTCTCGGGCGCCCTTGTATGGTGCGCCGATGTCGCCGCGCTTCACACGTTCGGCGTGAACATCAGGCGCGTCCGGGCCAGGATCCGTGAGATCTCCGACGGCGCCGTGGCCTACGGGATCGCCGATCTTGGGGAGACCACCGCCGTCTCAGCTGACCTCCAGGAGCAAGAAGAGGTGATCCCTTATGACCTCAGCTGGAACAGTGCAGATAGTGATTTGGTTGTTGGATTCCATGAGGAGAGGAATAATATCTTGAAAGAGTTGATGAATCATAAGATTTGTCAAATATGGGTCGTCTCCATAGTTGAGATGGCTGGATCCGGCAAGTCCACGCTTGCAAGGAAAATTTACAACGACCCACGTGTTAAACAACATTTCCATTCCTCGAGTTGGATTTCAGTGTCTGAGAAATACAGGTTTCTTGATCTGATCAAGGATATTGCTAGGAGGATCATGGGTATTACAAGGAAAATGATAGTTACAGAGGAGAAGGACAAGGACAAGGACAAGGACGGAGAGGGAACAAGTAATGATGGTGGGGCATGTCGTGGGAACAAGCCTGACAGTAGATGGTAGGGGTACGAATGGAGAGGGCAGAGTCCTAGCTACGGCGAGGGTGTACACACAGATGTATGAGTTCAGGCCTCACTCGGAAGTGATAACAGCCCTACGTCTCAGTGCTCCGGAGAGCTCTCTACTCTGTCGAGTGAAATATGTGTGTTGTGTTACAAAAGGTTGTGAACCCTTGTGCCAGAGGGGAGGGGTGGCTTATATAGAGTGCGCTGCCCCTCGTAAGTGTCCGGCATCCAAGGGTTTAATCGTGGTCATAAAGGGGTGAACGTTACTGGTAACGTACACAATAAATGCTATTAAAGGTCTTGATGAATGCCTGCCCGTTAGCCTCCTTGGGGTGACTTCTGGGCTTCTGTGGTCGACTGTCTTCTGGTCCTTCCGAGTGAAAGGGTAAGCGTCGAGTGAAAGATATCTCCGAGTGTATATTGTCAAGTGACTCATGCGTCATGGTGATTCCAGTCGGAGACTTACTCGTAGCCTTTAAGCTTTCCGGGGCAGTGTCCTTAGGTGGGGTATGTAGGTCAGGCCTATGACCCTACCCTAAGTACATATCCCCATCATTAGCCCCCGAATGGATCGGGGTTCGAGGGTAAAAGGTGTCAATGCAGGTTCAGACGAGACACAAAAATTCCGAGTGTATTTTGATGCTTCCCAGAAATCTGCGTCGATTGAAACCTTAATCGTCCGCCCTGATCAATTCTGTCTTGGAGCGTGTCCGAGTAAAACTGAACTTGAAAACTGGTCCGAATGAAACTGAGCTCAAAGCCAGGTTCGAGTGATCTGGAGAATCTTCTGACGAAACAGTTTGCTCCACCGGGTCTGAGTCTCGCGGGTTTTGAAATTTGGATAAGAGCGCGCGCGCGCGGAGCGGAGATGGCGTAACTGCTAAGGCAAGTGCAGGAACGACGCCTCGATTATCGCGCCGCCCATATCGCCACGTACCGCTCCTCCTCTGATTTCGGGATATCCAGAGATCCTGTGGGCCCGCAGGTCAGTGGCTCACACGAGCGGGTATAAGAGGCGACGACGCCGGTGCTGGTACAGTACTCTTCCCCCAAATCCACTCTTCTCCTCCTCTTCCTCCGCCCTGCTCTGCTTCGCTGACCGCCGCCGCCATGACGAAGGGCAAGACGGAGAAGCTCGAGCGCGCCAAGAAGGGAGGCGCCAAGGCGAAGAAGCCGTCGGGAGCCCGGTCGACGGTGCCGCCGGGGTGGATCCAGGGGGATTTCCTCCAATCGACGGTCACGGCGGAAGATGTGGACAAACTCGTCGTCGACGGGTTGATAGCTGCCGATTCCTGGCGGTTGCCGAAGGGGGAGGTCGAGCCGGAGCCACGCGACGGCGAGCGAGTTCTGCTTCTCACCCACATCGAGTGAGGTTTTTCCATGCCTCCCCATCCGTTCATCCGTGCTTTCTTGAACTATTTTGGAGCGCAACTCCACCACCTTCCTCCTAATGCAATTGCCTATCTTTCCTGCTTCGTAACCTTGTGCGAATGTTTCCTGGGCTGTCCCCCACATTGGGGTTTGTTCAAGCACATATTCTCTGTCAGATCCCAAGCCGTCAAGAAAGCCAATCCCAAAGATAGCAAAACCAATGTGATCCAACTGTGTGGTGGCTTAGGGATTCAGAAGAGAGGTAGGAGTGCGTTCCCCTCTATGACCTTTCCCGACTCCGTTCGGGGTTGGCAGTCGACCTGGTTTTATTGCAAAGATGTTGCATCACCAAATATGTCGACTGGACTTCCTCCTTTCACCCTGGACCGACCTGTTACTCCCAAACCGCTGTACGTGACAAAGGTAGAGAAAATCCAGGTAGGGATCTTAGTGAATGCTATATATGAACTGATCCGCGGTGGAGTGACTGGTTTGGACCTCCCTGAAACGTTTCTGAGTCGACGAATTCAGCCTCTCCAAGCTCGGGATCACACCATGTGGCATTATTCGGGCCCTGAGGATACCACTCGGACTCATCCTGAGGAAGTTTCCGATCAGACTGTTTCTCAGTGGCTCAGAAGCATCACTGGAGCCTGCGATAACCCAGAAGGATCCAAACGAATTCCGCCTTTCTCCGCTTTGAACCCGCCAAAGAACTTGGTGAGTTATATATTTGTCGATTGTTTTAATATTTTGCCGAGTAACTGAATCTTCGGTCGACTGAATTTGAAGCTTAAATCTCGCAGGAATTTACGAACATGTACTCGCCTGTACCCAATGGAGAACATCCTGATGAAGAGGAAGGGAGCGTCGACGGTAGCACAGACGGCGATTATGCTGACGACAGTGAGAGCAGCGACGACGATCTGGATGAAGACGAGGTGGAGGCTCCGGTCCCTTTGCGCACCGATCGTCGGGCCAAGCAGCAGAACGACCTGGAGGTCACCCCGAGCAAAACTGTGGCGTCAAGCACAAGGAACCCGAAACGTGACCGTGTCGCGACATCGGGGTCGACTGAAAAGGCCGCGAAACAGCTCAAGCCAGACGAGCCAAAGCCTCGGAAGGCCCTGCCTCGAATCAAGATAACCGTGCCTGTTGCCTCCACGTGAGTGTTCATTTTCCTTATTCTGCTGTTGAAGAACTTTATGTTGATGTTGACCGAGTGAAATTTATTTGCCAGAGCCGCTACCTCCGTAACGTTGCCCCATCGGGATGATGTAGACCATATGGAAGTAGACACTCCTGATGCGGCCACCTCCCAACGAGGTATGACGATTCCACACTTTACTCTGCTTGCTGAAGAATAATTGTCGAATTGTCGACTGCAGCTGACGAAGTCATCGAACTGGAAGATGATGAGGAGCCGCGGCAGGGAGCGGGGGGTGAAGCTGTGCTTCCGGAGGCTCCCCGCGTGGGCACTCGGGGACCACCGTCTGTCCAGACGCCCCGTGGGACGACTGCTGCGACGCCTCCAACCCTTGTAACTCCGCTGTCGAGTGCTCCGCCGGCTACTTCTACTCTGGTGGCTTCGACGCTGATCGGACAATCTCAAGCACCTCCAGCTGCTCCAGTGACTACACCAACTCACTCGACGCCTGCATACCCTTTGTACCATGTCCCGAAGGACCAAACCGGAGCTGCCAAGGAAGCCATGATCCAGGCTGGGCAGATGATGCTACGAACAAAGGAGGCGTATGAAGCCAGCAAGTTAGCCTATGATGCCAGCTCAGCGCTTCAGGCCAACGTCCGAGTAATTGGTATTGTAAGTTCATTTCCGATTGAATTCCTGTCCGTCTTGATTTTACACCCACTGGGGTGTTTTTCTTCGCCAGTAGACCAAGTAGTTTCTGGTCCAGTGGGGGCACGCTGAGTGCACCCACTGGGTGTAGTCCCCGAGACCGCTGTCGAATGACGAAGGCATCGGCGGGGGTCTTAATATTGTTTCCATTCAACAAGGCAGACCTTGTCGAGTAAAAGTAGGTCCAGTGGGGGCACGCTGAGTGCACCCACTAGGTGTAGTCCCTGAGGACGCCGTCGAGTGCTTGCTTCGGCGGTGGTCTGATAAGGACGATGTTTGGTTGCTTGCTTCTTTCTTTTATACTCGGACAGGCCAGACCTAGTCGGGTGTTTTTGTTTCCAGTGGGGGCACGCTGAGTGCACCCACTGGGTGTAGTCCCCGAGACTACTGTCGATCGTTGACGATGGGCAGTAGTCTTTAGAACCATTCTGCAGGTTTCATGGACATCATTTCCATCAACCATGATATGACGCTTGTTTAGGGTTGTGGGGTCGGGCGGCGGGCTGCCTTTCAGTCGACTGTAGTTATTATGTCGACTGAACCCCTATTTTTGCTGATTTCAGAAAGCCTGTGGGCTCGGGACCAAGTACGTCGAGCTGGAGAAGGAAAAGAACCGACTTCTGCTGGATCTGGAGCTGACGAACAACAACCTGGACCGTGCACAGACCGAACTGAAGACTTTGGGAGGTAATCTTTGTTGATCAATTGTATTATCACTTTCAATTTCCATCCTTTGAACCGAGTGAATCCACTCGAACAGACGTACGTGATGAAAACCGTCGTCTCCGAGTGCGCCTCAACAATGCTATTTCTTTAGATACCATGAAGAAGGCGCTCGAGGACAAGGACAAATCACTTGCTGATGCTCAGAAGGAAGCGAAGGAGAAAACTGCAGCTGCTGAGAAGAAACTTGCAGCAGCCAGTAAACTGGAAGAGGAGAACACCAAGCTCAAGCAGGAACGATCTGAATGCATCAAAAAACTCGAAGTGCAGACCAAGAGTAAGACCGCTCTGGAGAAACACTTGGGAGACTTTGCGAAGAAAATGTTCAGCATGCTCGAAGGTAACCCTCATCTGTCGAATGAATTTCTTCGGTTTTTCCAGAATGGTATTATGATCACCCTTTCACTTTCTCATCATGCAGAATTCTGTCAAGGCTTCGAAAAAGAAACTGAAGAAATTGAACCCAATCTGGACCCCACAAAGTCCCTCGTCGGAGACGCCGTGGCCATGGATATGTTTCGTCTCGAAGCTCGTCTTAAGAGCGTCCAAGGATTCATCACTCGGCTGAGAGCTGCATTTGAGAAGGTCGACAAGGAATTGTGGCCTGAAGATCCTCTCCAGACTGACCTCGAGTCAATGATGACTCGGCTCAATGAGATTCCCAATCGAGTGCAATCGTGGAAGAAATCTGCTGCCCGCTGTGGTGCTGACGTGGCACTTTCACTCGTCAGGGTTCATTGCAAGGAAGCTAGAGAGGACAAACTGAAGGATCTACGAGTGACCAACACGAAGAAACTCAAATTTGAAGATTTCATGGAGACTTTCATCGATGCTGCCACTCGGATCGCCGACGGAATCGACCTGGATACCTTCGTTGAACCTTCAAGTCCTGCTGGAGCTTGAATTGGTACTTTGCTTATGGTAAAAACTTTATTTGCCTCGGTATGCCGAGTGTTGGTGTAACCGAGTAAACTTCGTTCAGGCCTTAAGCCTGAGAACTTCCCTTTGCGCGAACAAGTTTCTGCTACGCCAGAGATTTTAGTCTTACTCGCATTTCGCTTTCCGACATTTAGCTTGGCTGAATTTATTTAATTCTCGAATGGAACGGGCGTTCAGCACTCGAAAGAATTTAGGGCTTAAGCGAAGACTGGTTCACAGCTAAGCCTCCGAGTGTACTGAATGTCATACACTCGGAAAGGGTTTGAACTTAGGCGAAGCGGATTCGCAGCTAAGCTTCCAAGAGAGAGGATCGCTCTTCACTCGGACTAAATTTCGAACTTAGGCGAGGACTGGCTCGCAGCTAAGTCTCCGAGTGTACTGAATGTCATACACTCGGAAAGGTTTTGAACTTAGGCGAGACGGATTCGCAGCTAAGCCCCCGAGAGAGAGGATCGCTCTTCACTCGGAATAATTTTCGATCTTAGGCGAGGACTCGCTCGCAGCTAAGTCTCCGAGTGTGCTGAACGTCATACACTCGGAAAAGTTTTGAACTTAGGCGAGACGGATTCGCAACTAAGCCCCCGAGAGAGAGGATCGCTCTTCACTCGGAGTAATTTTCGAACTTAGGCGAGGACTGGCTCGCAGCTAAGTCTCCGAGTGTACTGAATGTCATACACTCGGAAAGGTTTTGAACTTAGGCGAGACGGATTCGCAGCTAAGCCCCCAAGAGAGAGGATCGCTCTTCACTCGGAATAATTTTCGATCTTAGGCGAGGACTGGCTCGCAGCTAAGTCTCCGAGTGTGCTGAACGTCATACACTCGGAAAAGTTTTGAACTTAGGCGAGACGGATTCGCAACTAAGCCCCCGAGAGAGAGGATCGCTCTTCACTCGGAGTAATTTTCGAACTTAGGCGAGGACTGGCTCGCAGCTAAGTCTCCGAGTGTGCTGAACGTCATACACTCGGAAAAGTTTTGAACTTAGGCGAGACAGATTCGCAGCTAAGCCCCCGAGAGAGAGGATCGCTCTTCACTCGGAGTAATTTTCGAACTTAGGCGAGGACTGGCTCGCAGCTAAGTCTCCGAGTGTCCTGAAGGTCATACACTCGGAAAAGTTTTGAACTTAGGCGAAACGGATTCGCAGCTAAGCCCCCGAGAGAGAGGATCGCTCTTCACTCGGAGTAATTTTCGAACTTAGGCGAGGACTGGCTCGCAGCTAAGTCTCTCGAGTGTACTGAACGTCATACACTCGGAAAAGTTTTGAACTTAGGCGAAACGGATTCGCAGCTAAGCCCCCGAGAGAGAGGATCGCTCTTCACTCGGAGTAATTTTCGAAATTAGGCGAGGACTGGCTCGCAGCTAAGTCTCCGAGTGTACTGAACGTCATACACTCGGAAAAGTTTTGAACTTAGGCGAAACGGATTCGCAGCTAAGCCCCCGAGAGAGAGGATCGCTCTTCACTCGGAGTAATTTTCGAACTTAGGCGAGGACTGGCTCACAGCTAAGTCTCCGAGTGTACTGAACGTCATACACTCGGAAAAGTTTTGAACTTAGGCGAAACGGATTCGCAGCTAAGCCCCCGAGAGAGAGGATCGCTCTTCACTCGGAGTAATTTTCGAACTTAGGCGAGGACTGGCTCGCAGCTAAGTCTCCGAGTGTACTGAACGTCATACACTCGGAAAAGTTTTGAACTTAGGCGAAACGGATTCGCAGCTAAGCCCCCGAGAGAGAGGATCGCTCTTCACTCGGAGTAATTTTCGAACTTAGGCGAGGACTGGCTCGCAGCTAAGTCTCCGAGTGTACTGAACGTCATACACTCGGAAAAGTTTTGAACTTAGGCGAAACGGATTCGCAGCTAAGCCCCCGAGAGAGAGGATCGCTCTTCACTCGGAGTAATTTTCGAACTTAGGCGAGGACTGGCTCGCAGCTAAGTCTCCGAGTGTACTGAATGTCATACACTCGGAAAAGTTTTGAACTTAGGCGAAACGGATTCGCAGCTAAGCCCCCGAGAGAGAGGATCGCTCTTCACTCGGAGTAATTTTGAATGTAAAACTGTGCGATCGGAATCGACTAGACTGCGGAAGTCTTCATTTAACACATAATCCTGTCTGGAGTACTCTTATTACATCAAAGCAACTCTGTTATCAAGAATAAAAACGTCGAAGCAGGTCTGCATTCCAGGCGCGTGGCTCGTCAATATTCTTCTTCAAGTTGAAAAGGTGGTACGCCCCGTTGTTAAGCACTTTGGTGATGACGAATGGGCCTTCCCATGCTGGGGCCAACTTATGAGGTCGCTGCTGATCCACTCGGAGCACCAAATCACCTTCGTGAAACGAACGGCTCTTGACATGTCTTGCATGGAAGCGGCGAAGGTCTTGTTGATATGCAGTTGATCGGATCAGGGCCATCTCACGCTCTTCCTCTAGGAGATCCACTCCGTCTTGTCTTGCTTGCTCAGCTTCGTCTTCAGAGTAAAGATCTACTCGAGGAGAATTGTGAAGGACGTCACTCGGCAAAACAGCTTCAGCTCCATATACAAGGAAGAAAGGAGTGCGTCCAGTCGACCGGTTGGGAGTTGTCCTCAAGCCCCACAGAACAGACGGTAACTCAGTGACCCAAGCTCCGGCAGCATGATCAAGATCTCGCATGAGCCGAGGTTTCAATCCTTGGAGGATAAGGCCGTTCGCTCGCTCAGCTTGACCGTTTGACTGGGGGTGCGCAACGGAAGCGTAATCCACCCGAGTGCCTTGAGAAGAGCAAAAGTACCTGAACTCTTCCGAGTCAAAGTTAGAGCCATTGTCTGTAATGATACTGTGGGGGACCCCATACCGGAACGTTATCTCTTTTATGAATTTGATAGCAGTGCGGGCGTTCAGCTTCTTGATGGGCTTAGCTTCGATCCACTTAGTGAACTTGTCGACTGCAACCAGTAAATGAGTAAACCCACTCTGACCTGTTCTAAGGGGTCCAACCATATCCAAGCCCCACACAGCAAACGGCCAGACGAGTGGAATGGTCTTCAAGGCAGACGCAGGTTTGTGTGATAGGTTCGAGTAAAACTGACATCCTTCGCAGTGATCGACAATATCCTTAGCCATCTCATTGGCGCGTGGCCAGAAGAAACCAGCCCGGTAAGCTTTGGCAACAATCGTCCTAGAGGACGCATGATGGCCACAAGTTCCCGAGTGAATCTCCTCCAGAATCAGTCGACCTTCTTCAGGAGAAATGCACCGCTGAGCTACGCCAGTCACACTTTCTCTGTAGAGTTGTCCCTTGATTACAGTAAAAGCCTTGGATCTGCGGACTATCTGTCGAGCCTCATCTTCATCATCTGGGAGTTCTCTTCTGAGAATGTACGCAATATATGGTACAGTCCAGTCGGGCGTGATTACCAAAATCTCCATGACCAGATCAATGACAGCTGGGACATCAACTTCAGTCGGATCATAGGCGCTCTTCGCTTGCGGGGGCTCTTCAGTGAAAGGATCTTCCTGCACCGAAGGAGAATGAATGTGCTCGAGAAACACATTGCTGGGGACAGGTTTCCGAGTGGATCCAATCTTTGCCAACTCATCAGCTGCTTGATTCTTCACTCGGGGAACATGATGGAGTTCCAAACCTTCAAATTTCTTCTCAAGTTTTCTTACTGCATTGCAGTATCCAGTCATAGCGGGGCTCCTGACATCCCACTCTTTCATCACTTGATTAACCACCAAATCAGAATCGCCATATACCATCAGGCGCCGGACGCCGAGTGAAATGGCCATACGCAATCCATACAAAAGTGCTTCATATTCAGCTTCATTATTGGAGGAATCAAAGTGAATCTGTAAGACATAACTAAGTTTATCGCCTTTTGGGGATACCAGTACGACGCCAGCGCCAGATCCATTCAGCATCTTTGAACCATCAAAGAACATGGTCCAGTGTGCCGAGTGAAGTTGGATTGGCTGCTGTTGCTCGATCCACTCGGCGAGGAAATCAGCAAGCGCTTGAGACTTGATTGCTTTATTTGCTTCAAATTTGATATCAAGATAAAGGAGTTCAATAGCCCATTTGGCCACTCGACCAGTCGCATATCGATTATTGAAAATTTCAGATAACGGAGCATCACTGACGACTGAAATTGAGTGATCCTGAAAATAGTGTGCCACCTTCTTTGCAGTCAGATATATACCATATACGAGCTTCTGGTAATGTGGATATGTTTGCTTCGACGGAGTCAATACTTCAGAAATATAGTAGACCGGGCGTTGAACTTTGTAAGCCTTGCCTTCCTCTTCCCGCTCGACAGTTAGTACTGTACTGACGACCTGATTAGTGGCCGCGATGTACAATAACAATGGCTCTTTGCTGCGCGGAGCAGCAAGCACCGGCTGGGTGGTAAGTAGGGCTTTGAGCTCGACAAACGCTGCTTCAGCTTCTGGAGTCCACTCAAATGTATCAGACTTCTTCATCAGTCGGTATAAAGGCAGTGCCTTTTCACCGAGACGAGAAATGAATCGACTCAATGCTGCCAAGCAACCTGTGAGCTTCTGGACATCGTGCACACGCTCAGGGCTTTTCATTCGGACGATGGCGCCGATCTTTTCAGGGTTAACATCGATTCCTTTTTCGTTTCCACCGGGAACGCCGAAAGTGCACTTAGTCGGATTTAACTTAATATCATACCTCCTCAAATTGGCGAATGTTTCAGCCAAGTCAGACAACAGGTCGGAACCTTTGCGAGACTTGACTACGATATCATCCATATACGCTTCAATGTTCCGAGGAATCTGATCGAGCAAACACTTCTGAATCATGCGCATGAAAGTAGCGCCAGCATTCTTCAAACCAAAAGGCATGGTGATATAGCAGAAACATTCGAAAGGGGTGATGAAGGCTGTCTTTATTTCATCCGGACCAAACAGACGGATCTGATGGTAACCAGAATAAGCATCAAGAAAAGATAGACGCTCACATCCCGCAGTTGAGTCGACAATCTGATCAATGCGGGGGAGTGGGAAATGATCTTTCGGGCAGACCCGATTGATATGTTTGAAATCAATACACATGCGGAGTGACTTGTCCTTCTTAGGGACCATGACGACGTTCGATAACCACTCGGAGTGGTAAATCTCACGTATAAACTTGGCCGTCAAGAGACGAGCCACCTCTTCGCCGATTGCTCTTCGCTTCTCTGTTGCCGACCGACGCAAGTGCTCCTTCACAGGCTTGGCCTTCGGATCAACCCTCAAACGGTGCTCAGCCAGTTCCCTGGGTACACCAGGCATGTCAGCGGGCTTCCATGCGAAGATGTCCCAGTTCTCACGGAGGAACTGGATGAGCTCGGCTTCCTATTTGCTGTCGAGTGTTGTTGAAATGTTGGTCGGGGCAGCAGTTGGATCCGTCGGGTGAATGTTCACCTTCTTCACATCTCCTGCTGACTGAAAAGCTGACTCAGAAGCGGGCTTCTTAGCACGCAACAGATCGGCGGGATCAGCATTTCTCTTGTATTCTTCCAACTCAACCATAGCCATCTGCTGGTCGGCGATCTTGGAGCCCTGCTGGAGGCACTCCTCAGCCCTCTGTCGGTTGCCGGTGACTGTGATCACACCCTTTGGTCCAGGCATCTTCAACTTGAGATACACGTAACATGGTCGGGCCATGAAACGGGCATACGCTGGTCGACCAAGGATGGCGTGGTAAGCACTCTGGAAGTCTACCACTTCAAACGTCAGTTTTTCCTTGCGAAAATGCTTGTCATCACCAAACACCACATCCAACGCTATCTGGCCGAGTGAACGGGCCTTCTTCCCAGGGATTACTCCATGAAATTGCATGTTGCTTTCACTGAGCCGGGACATCGGAATGCCCATCGCCTTAAGGGTATCTGCATACAGGATGTTCAGACCGCTCCCGCCATCCATCAAAACTTTGCGGAGTCGAGTGTCCCCTACAACTGGGTCCACCACCAGCGCTTGCCGCCCGGGGGTAGCAATGTGCGCAGGGTGATCTGACTGATCGAAAGTGATAGCAGTCTGAGACCACTTAAGATATGCTGGGGTAGAGGGAGCTGCCATGTTAACCTCCCTGTTGATAACTTTCAGTCGACTCTTGCTCTCAACATCAGCAAAAATCAACAAGGTGGCATTGACTTCAGGGAACTCTTCTTTTTCTTCTTCAGTTTCTTTCTCACTCGACTGACTCTCTTTGAATGACTGGATCAGCAAACGGCACTGTCGAGTGGTATGCTTTGGCAATATTAAATTGCCCTCTTCATCTTTCCTCGTGTGGATTGCACACGGTAAATCCAAAACATCAGTACCCGACTGATTCTTTGACTTCTTTGGGGTGAACTTAGCCTTGGACTTTCCTGTACTCTTGCCTTGTGCCGCCACGGCGGCCGCTTCTGCCTGAGCAGGAGGATCCGCTTTGCGCTTCTGTTTCCGACTGGAATTCCCACCTGCGTTATTGTCGACTATTTTGGCTTTACCGCTTCGGAGGCGGTCTTCTTCTTCTCCATTGGCGTACCGAGTGGCAATCTCCATCATCTTGCTCAGAGAAATATCACCGGTGCGACCAAACTTCAGATAGAGCTCTCTGTATCTAACCCCAGCCTTGAAGGCACAAACAGCTTGATGTTCGGAAACATTCTCCACCGTGTGATGCAAGGTGGACCAGCGCTGAATGTAATCTCGCAAGGTTTCATTGGGCTTCTGGACACAGTGATGCAAATCAATCAAACCAGCTGGACGTTTACAAGTGCCTTCAAAGGTTCTGATAAACACTCGGGTCAAATCTTCCCAGCAATAGATGCTAGATGGAGCCAAACGATTCAACCAAGCTCTGGCCGAACCATCCAACATCAAGGACAGATGCTTCATGGGTATGTACAGCCACTCGGTAATCATCCAACCAAGTTTCAGGCTTTGACTCGCCAGAAAACTTGCCAATTCCAGCCGCCAACCTGAAGTTGGGGGGAATCTCTGCAGAGCGAATGGCTCTGCTAAAACACTCGGGCCCAAAAACAACAGCACTGCTTCCACTCGGATAGTCTCCGTTATAACCATCTCTGTGGGCTCTGCCTCTGTCGACTCGCCTTTGAGTAAGGACATTTCTTGCGTCAAATCCAGGATTCCGCTCGTCGCCGAACAGGCGCCTATCATCATTGTGCCGGGGCACATATGAACCACTCCGCGGAGGAGAAAACACTCGACGGCGGTCATCGCGGTGATAACGGGGAGCAAACTGATCTCGCCCCTGATCTCTGTACCGATCATCACGGTAACTTCCGCCTCTGTGACGCGAAGGTGACCCAGGACTGTGAGCCGACTGAACTGTTTCTGCCCTGGGAGAATTGCCGTGTAACCTGTTCTGCGACTGAGAAACAGCCGCATTCTGCTACTGCGCTGCCTCAAGCAATGTCTTGATTTGCTGCAAACCTCTACCAGCCTCTGATCGTGACGGTTGAATAGAATCTGCAATCCTAGCAGCCGCTGCAACATTCAAAACTGGAGTACGAAATACCTCGACGTTATTTCGAGATCCACTCGGAAACAACTGTCGCTGATGTCGATTAGGACGTGGTGGACGCTGCCCAGCACGCTCGTCGAGTGCCTCCTGCATCTCTTTGAGCCGAAGGCGTGTAGCCTCCATGGCCTGGGCCTCAGCAGTTGTACCGACGATGGGAGTATGGAGAACATCCTCATCCCGGCGCTGCTGTTCATTCGACGTTCCACCAATCTCGCGCCTGGAGTGGTTGAAGCCGGGCGGCGGACTCTGATGAGAGCCAGCCATAAAAACCTCCGCCGCAGGGTCGCAGCTCTCGCACTAGGAAGGAATGTCGGAGCGGTCCGATGCGGAGTCGAACACGCCGTGAAGTGACTCGGCGGGCTCGATGGCTGCAATCTGCGGGGACGAAATCTGGCGTGCCGCCGCATGTCGCACCCAGCGCTGTAGCCGCGAGCGACCAGATCGCTTGCGACGACGAACAGCAGGAAGGACCGACATATACGGAGTCGACGGCTGAAGGAGAAGAACACCCAGGAGCTTGCACAGAAGTGCGTCGCCCCGCGAATCGGGAGCGCCTCCACGTCCAAAGGCGCTTCCTGGAGCCATGCCGAATCGTCGGCGATGAAGGTGAGCGCTCCGAGACGGATCTCGCGGCCTAGGAACAAATCACCACCGGAAGACATGAAGAAGGAGAAAATATGCAACCTCGCCGGAAGTCGCTTAGACGCCTGCCCCACGGTGGGCGCCAACTGTCGTGGGAACAAGCCTGACAGTAGATGGTAGGGGTACGAATGGAGAGGGCAGAGTCCTAGCTACGGCGAGGGTGTACACACAGATGTATGAGTTCAGGCCTCACTCGGAAGTGATAACAGCCCTACGTCTCAGTGCTCCGGAGAGCTCTCTACTCTGTCGAGTGAAATATGTGTGTTGTGTTACAAAAGGTTGCGAACCCTTGTGCCAGAGGGGAGGGGTGGCTTATATAGAGTGCGCTGCCCCTCATAAGTGTCCGGCATCCAAGGGTTTAATCGTGGTCATAAAGGGGTGAACGTTACTGGTAACGTACACAATAAATGCTATTAAAGGTCTTGATGAATGCCTGCCCGTTAGCCTCCTTGGGGTGACTTCTGGGCTTCTGTGGTCGACTGTCTTCTGGTCCTTCCGAGTGAAAGGGTAAGCGTCGAGTGAAAGATATCTCCGAGTGTATATTGTCGAGTGACTCATGCGTCATGGTGATTCCAGTCGGAGACTTACTCGTAGCCTTTAAGCTTTCCGGGGCAGTGTCCTTAGGTGGGGTATGTAGGTCAGGCCTATGACCCTACCCTAAGTACATATCCCCATCAAGGCAAACGGTGGTAGCAAGTCAAAGGAAGTAACCATTTTGAAGAATTGGAAAATATGGGGGAGGAAGATGTACTGAAAATTCTGCGCGAGTTCCTCGCTCATAGAAGATTTCTTGTAGTGTTGGATGATGTCTGGAAGAGTGATTCTTACAGTAAGATAAATAGGATCCTCGCTGTCTTACCGGATGTGAACAATGGTAGTAGAATCATTTTAACCACCCGAGATAAGAATGTCGCAAAGCATGTCGACAAGTGGAGCAGCATTCATGAAATGAAGCTTTTGGATGAGAGGGAGAGCTGGGAGTTGCTTGAGAAGAAGTCCTTTCCAGAGTACCAAAATGTCAGCAGCGTCGATCGATCACGGTTGATGCCGATAGGCAAGAAATTGGCAGTGAAATGCAAAGGGTTGCCACTTGCTCTTGTAGTCTTGGGAGGTTATCTTTCAAGGAACTTGGACTATGACATTTGGTCAGGATTGGTTGATAATCTAGACTGGGAAGCTCGCAAAAATGATGAGCCAGTCTGGAACATCATAGCTAGAAGTTACAATGACCTTCCCAATCATCAACTGCAATCATGCTTTCTTTATGTAGCCTCCTTTCCAGAGGACCATGTCATCCGCGTAGCAAGACTTTGCAAGCTGTTGATTGCTGAAGGATTTATTCCACATCGTCCGAATCGGACAATGGAAGATACAGCAAGAGAATACATAAAGGAGTTGGCACAGAGATGTATGCTCCAAACTGTTGAAAGGAGCAAGTGGCATGGCTCAATAAAGAGTGTAGTACTCCACGACGTGCTTCGTGAATGGGGTATTGCAGAGGCAAGGAGGGAGGGATTGTTCAATATTTGGACTAATCCGACCGATTCTGATGCATGCTCTGATTCAATAATGGCTTACCGAATTGCTCTCCATAACGTTGTTGGATGTACTGAGATTAATGTAGCCATGCCGAAGCTCCGCACCTTGTTGGTGTTTTTCAAGTTACCAGCAGTATCAGTATTATGCAGGCTGAAATGTCTGAGAGTACTTGATCTTTATGGCCTAAAAGAACTCAAGTCATTACCATCTGGTGTTGGCAATTTGATACACCTAAGATATTTAGGATTAGAAAAATGTGGCAGTGGATCGGTTGGTATTCCTTCCTCAGCTAGCAATCTCTTGAACTTGCAAACTCTGGATGCAAGAGGGACAACAGTAAAATCACTACCACCGCTCTTTTGGAATATTCCAACCTTGCGGCACCTGTTTCTTAGTGAGGTCAATCACTGGGTTCCTCCGGAGGTTGGATGCCTTGTCTCGTTGCAGACTTTCTACTTATGTGAAGCATGTGTGTTTCATGATGCTGAAAGCTATGTTTTACCCAAGTATCGCCGAACAGCTAGAGATTTAAACAAATCTATTGCCCGCAGAAACAAGGAAAAATGGACTGCCTTATTAAGAGCTTTGGAGGAAATGGAGCAGGTCGTGCTCCTACACTTGGAGAGTTGGGAGGTTACAAAAGAGTTTGGTAGAAAAAAAGGGTATGACCGCAGAACACGAGGGCAGGTCTTCTCTGCTGAACTCATCAGTAGCATTTCACGCCATAGGCATCTTCAAGTGCTAGAACTCGCAGGAGAGTGGAAGCACGGGGATAGCCAGCTAAGCAAGCTCCCTCATAGCCTCAAAAAGCTCAAGCTGATAGGTTCTGAACTGAGTGAAGACCCAATGCCTGTGCTGGGCGTCTTTCCAAATCTGGTGGTGCTCGTCTTGGAAGACGACGCTTTCAAATGGAATAGTATAGGCAAATGGAATAGCATGACATGCCATGCAGGAGGATATCCTAGGCTGCGCCACCTGACATTTGACGGCATGAAAAATGTCGAGTCCTGGAATGTCGAAGCTGGGGCATTTCCTTCACTAACTCATCTGAATCTTATATCGAGCTTCACTGGGATGTCTCTTCGTCCCCTAGGGCTGCTGCACGTGACTTCACTTCGGACATTGCTGTTGAAACGGTACTCCAGGAATGGGAGCACTATTTCTTCCAGTAATGTTGGCAAACTAGAGGAGATGGGGCGCGAGGTCATCATCAGACGGATGGATTAATCATGTCAAACTGTCCTTGTCTAAGTACTGGGTTAGGGAACTTCACTGTACTCTTTTCCTCCCATAATAACTCATTTGATTCCTTTGCAGAAGATCAAATTGTCTATAATGGTCTCATCCTTTTTGACCAGGCTTCATGGTCTCATCTTTATTAATGCAGCAATTGGATAATCTAACCTTGTTGTTTTTCTCTCAATTTTGTAATGTCACAAGAACTACTACCTGCACACAAGATCTTCGGACCTTTGTTATGAAATGAAAATGAAGGTACAGCATTCCATAACTTCTTCAGTAGCTCAGCAGCATAGCCAAATATTTTTCATGCAGCAAATAGAAGGATGCATAGCTGGTTCTCTGGCTTAGCTGCCCAAGAAAATCTATTCCATGCTTCTTCAGAGGCATTTTTAGTTCGTGCAGCTGCTCTGGAGTGGAAACATTTGTGTCCAGTGAATGTTGTTAATGCTGCCGTAGAAGCAAGGGTAGCTTTGCTCCGACACCCTTGTCACTGTCGTTGCTCCAACGGGGCAATGAGAGGCCTTTGGTTGACAGTGTCATATCCTGCGAGCTGTCTTGTGTCAAATACCAATTGGTGATCTTCTGCAAGTTCTGCCCATGCTTATTCGGTTACTGTTGCGACATCAAGGATTGAGTGAGGAAGACCAAATGTGAGGTAATCGGGTGGGTTATTTGCTAGACATCTTTTGCTTCCCACTAGTAGTATGACTGACAATTTTGTGTTTACATTGAGTTAGTGTTTCTGCAGCCATTTTCCTGCAAAGATAGCAACACATTTGGTTGGAAGAGTTTCCTGTCCTATTCTGTAAATTGCTGATGTTAACCAAGAAATTGTTCAACACCTCTTCCAAACTGTCAATTTGTGGTGTAGTGAGCAGTTGGGTTTGTGTATATTCCTGTTCGTTTAGCACAAGAATTCATTTTGTTATGTAGGGTACTTCAGTCCAATAATGCAGTTTCTGCAAGACATGGTCATTCTGTAAAGAATCCCTAGAATGGCGACTGAATTCCTTGGAGTGACATATAGTAGAGTAAATCCATAATGCTCAGTTCAGAATGGAGATAAGAGGATGACTAATGTTCTGGGATGCATTCATCTGCGGTCCGTGAACTAAAGACACTACTGTATTTGATAGCCTTGAAATGAACATGATGTGGAATTGTACCAACCCATACTCACATTTCATACTCCACCCCACCAATATCTATTGCATTATGAACTTGATAGCAGATTGTTCTCTCCTTGACTCCTTGTTATGTACCCGCTCCGATCTATATTGATTGACGCTGCTTTCGTACTAAAGTTGCACTAGAGCAGCGTCAATTAATATGGATTTTACTATCGAATTTTACAGCATATTGTCAGTGTTACTGCGTTTCAAGTAATAATTCTGTACTGGTTCCCATGGTGCTTCTTGCATGTTCATGAACCATTCCATCTGGAAACAATGCTTTGGACAAATCTTACATTCTTAAGAAGTTGATCCCCACTATTATCAATTTCTCTCAACATGCACACTATCCACATCATCATCATGCCACCTCATCATTTAGTTTGCGGCCTCACCACATCAGTAGCATGCCACCTCAGCATTTTTTTCCACGAATCATGTGATTAAACTCCGGTAATTAATTGAAGCGGGCATGTTCCGTCTTCAATTATCGATGAACCGGTGTAAAAACTGATAAAAGAAGCCCATCAGTTCATCTCTTCATATCTACAGGCCCATGCTTTTCCGTCCCATCTCCTTCCCCTGCCTAAGTTCAGTTACGATACGAGCGACCGAACAGGCAGTGGTCCACCAAAGTGTCCTTCGACTTTCCCCTTCGATCGATAAAAGCCAGCTTCTCTCCCTTGAATTTCACAGTAACCGACAGGCAATCATGGCGCCAAGCCCGCTCCCCCACACATCCACCGTCTTCCTCACCTCTGACGCCTTTTCAGGGCACTTGGACGTGGGCAGGGATGCGGTTCTGTTGCTGCTCACTCAGATCATCCAGCGCATCCAAATCAGCCAGTGCAAGTTGTTGCTCTGCTCGACTGCTCTGGACCTCCTTCGGCGCGCCCGCAAGACCGTCTCCTCGGACGTCTTTCCGAGAGCTGGGAGGCGAGCCGAGAGCTGGGAGGCGAGCCGAGAGCCATTCCGTTGCCAGCCACCCAGAATCGCAGATCATAGAGGAAGGCACAGCTGAGGAGCCCTCTACGCGTCGTTGCTCTGCTCCGCGGCCACTGTCGGCGGCGACAAGTGGCGGGGAATCCGGCTTGATCAACAAAGATTACTTCTCATTATGGATTCTAACGAAGGCACAAGTACATAGAGGAATTGGAAGGAACAGGAACTACAGACATCAATAGGTCAGAAATCTTTTCCCACCGTTTATGTCCCACCTTGATCCGAATTCTGAAACTGTTGTCCACCAGTATCAATCCTCTCCAACTCCTTTGTTTCAGCTTCTGTCTCACCCTCCCCTTAAACTGATCCACGAAACGTTGAAGCTACAATTCTTAGGGACGCCTGTACCTCGCCCCTTGCTGCCAATTCAGGGTTATAAACATGTCTGTTTTTCGATCATGATCGAATGCGCCCGCCTGGTCGCGTTGTCATCTCATCCATGGGCGTCCACTGTGCTAAAGGTTACTTCTTCATGTTTCAATCTCCCATTATTTCGCTTATCCCTGACCTTATCACTTATCAATTTGTCAGATTGTGCTCCAGCTCAAAAGGTGCTTGAAGTTTTGCTGGAAAGGGCCACCGCTGATTCGTTTCTTCAGATCTCTTGCTACTCCCATGGTACACAAACTTTCATCTTAATTATCTTATTTAAGTTGGATGAGCACATGCATCTTCTATTATGCTACGTTTGATGTTCGCAGGAAGCTTCCATCTTTAAATTTAATTAGTTACACTGGATGAGCATGCACCTTCTATTTATTTCCATGTGTAGATAGCATCAAGAGCATGGGAATTTGCTCAATCAGATTAGGTACAAACCTTTCCATCTGTAAATAGCATAGGAATTAGCTGCCCAGATTCTTCCATCCAATGTATTAGCTCAATCAGATTATTTATAAACCAATACAACACTATATGCTTCCTTTGAAGGCTATTTAAATTTGTATTATTTGCAAACATGGATAGCTAGCTCTGAAAATTGTTCGAGCTATCATGGTAGGCACTCAGTCTCATGTTCTGTTTTTCACAGCTAGCATGCATAACCTTATAGGTTAAACCATTGCAATACTGATTCAGCACATGCAGGACATTGCCAACCATGCATGCAAGCTTCTCATGAACTATACTGATAACTTAGTTCTTTACTGTTGACTCTCATTTCATGTTGATGCAGTACATGTATCTGCATGAATAAAAAGTCATCTCCTTTGGATAGATTCTATTTGCTTCCTTACCATGCAGTGCCCCTAATGGCAGACTACTTATCTATCAATATGGTGACCACTTTTGATCAATATTCGTTGCACTAATGGTAGACTCTGCAACTGCAAACAAAATAATTGTATCGATATGGTGACCGTTTGGTTATGTTCGCAATCAGAACAATTGCATCGATATGGTGACCATTTGGTTATGTTTGCTTTCATACCATGTCGTGAACTTCAAATACATTTTAGTTCCGAATGGTAACCAATTCTCTACCTATATCCATGGCATAAAATGTTCGTCTTAAAGTTCTGAATGGTAACAATTTTCCTACCTGCTGGATTCATTACACTAATTTTTTGGCATAACAGTATCATGATTTCTCTATTTCTCACTGCAATCCTCCTATTTAACTTTACAAAATTCCCGCAGCAACGCGCGGGGTTTCATATAGTTATTTTTATGAACTAGGCCGCTACCAATGGCCTCCGGTGAGCAGTATACTATTTCTGCATTTACCAACACATTGCTCACATGGATTACAATTCCTATAGAGAATAAATTGATTTGCTAATAAAGTATTGATGAGTCTAGCTAGATCTTTGCTCACATGGATTAGATATTCCTGTAGCTCTTGATTTTGCAACTGACGCACGGTTTTTGGCTTTACCTTTTTTTGGAAAAAGCTCATCCTTTCCGCCCTTGACTCCCTCAAGGTAAACTACGTGATGGGATTGGTATGCATACAACACAACTATTGAACTAATATAATCATTGTTATTTTTGTGAACATCGTAAATTTGCATCCCTTTAAAATAAATTGGTAGGTTGTATGCAAGATTCAAGATTCAGAAACTATCTATCCATGTAAGTTGTTTACTTTGGCCTGCAAATTTCTATAATTGTGCGACATGTTTGTTCATTTGTTGTTTCTGACTTGTTTTCACTTGATTTCTACAGATGGGGATGTTTATGGGGCCTGGAGGCATTATATATTTATATCGAGTTTACAGTAGTTTTGTTGTGAAATGAGCTTTGAGATGTCATTGATGTATATTTCTTTACATGCACGGAATATCATGTAAAAATAATTTGCTTGATGAAATGTTCTATTCAGTTTCACACACCACTATTCATATACAAACCTTGTGTCCGAACTGTTTTTCCAGCTTACCCCCATTGTTACAACCGAATGGAGGAAGCCCTTTGCCGTACTACACTACATCGAAATTTCTCAGATTTGGGATCCTACACTACCTATACAAGACTTACTGTTGATCATGCTATGTATGCCAGATAAACCAATTCCTACATATTAATGAATGCATTTTGCGTGCACACTTTATTATCCTTTGAGCCGTCATCATTATGATATATGTTTGCACTATGGTAAAATCATATCCATTGCATCCAAATGTCCTATCTACTGGCCCGGGCGTTATGGCAAGCCCACCCCCTATCTAGTTTCTACTGGAACAACCTCTAGATATTCCCGATTAAAATCCGGTGGGTGGGAGGGTAAAATTTCCCGGGACCCTCATTTAAAAGAGATTTTTTTTTTGGAAAACACCTGTAACTTTATTCATACTCATAACAATTACACAGGTACACTGATTTGGATCTAAGATCCAAGAAAATACAAAGTAACTCCTATGACTAAGAATTATAATGAAATCTCTTGAAAACACCTTCTTCGCGGTATCAATCTTTGGTCAAAGAAATACTCCAAAGACTTCGGTAAAGAGGCTGCAATTAGACTGAAGCAACGATGTTGTCACTCTTTCACCCGCACAAACATTACGAATAATGGTTTTTGAAAGCGCCTTGAGTCGCCCATCCAAAAAGATGTGAAACCTTGATCGATGAACATACTTGGGCAGGGGATGATCCCCTAGAAGTGCAGGCCGTCGAATCACTATAGCTTCACCATGGTGTCCATGAAAGATTTCACCTCCATAGAGAATAAAACCAACAAAAAAAGCTTGACACAACAACATAAACTCATCAGATCCGTGGATCTGCGAGGACAGAAAACTCTCTAACCTCATGGCACTGCCAAAAGAACGAGAGAAAATTTATTCTCACAAAACTATGATGGTCACTAGACGTTGACGAAGAACATAGAGGTCTTGAAGATCCGAGGTCCCCTCACCTTTCAGCGCCAAGATGGCAGCCGGAGGCGAGGGGACCTAAATTTCTCAGATGGCGGCGGCGCCGGTGCCATGAGAAACCCTCGTCACGAGACGACTCAGAATAAAAAAAATCCTGAGACCCTAAAATCCAGCAGCAAAAGTTGGGCCGGCCCAACTGGTGTGGCTGGTGGTGGCACGGTTCATACGCACAACTCAAAAAAGAAAAAAGAAAAAAGCAAGCACCCCGGTGTTTCTAGCACCCTGGATTTAGTCGTCCCACTTGTCCCCTAAAAAAAAACTTGTCCCCAAATCCCTAACCCTAACCCGAAGATGGCGGCGGCTGAGGAGGGGAAAGCGGAGGGGAAGATGGGGGCGGCGGAGGAGAGGGAGAGGGAGCACTCCTATCCTGACCGCTCCAACCCCTTCATTGAGGTCAAATTCGGCAATGATTTCGTCGACATTCCCTCCAACGCGGACGAGAGCCCCGCCTGGTTGCTGCTCGTCGGCGTCATAAGCGGCGCCCTACGCTTCCACCGTTTTCGCGTGGCGAGATCCGGGCGAATCTCAGGTCAGAGCGACGACACGCTCGAGATCTTCCACGACCTCAAGAAGCGGCAGGGGTGCAGCTCGAGCGCCAGCGCAACCCTGGCTCCTGACGGCCGCTCGCTTTGCCTCCTGCAGCTGGTCGAGAATGCGCAAACCGACGGCCTGCAGCTGCAGCTGCCGGCCGAGGAGGAGCCGCCGGCCGAAGTACCGCTTCCCCCGCTGGATCCAAGCATGCGTGGCCGGTGCATGCCCATCTCGGCCGACGGCCACATATGGGCCGTGTCGGCTACCTACTCTTCTGCCACGAGTTTCAGTCTCCGAGTACAACGCCTGGTCATTGAAGAGGAAGAGGGCGCAGTTGCACAACGTTGGGAGCAGGTCGGGATCCCCTTGCTCCAACATTGCAAATTCGAGCCCTACCTCCCCAGCATATGGGGTCTTGACTTCCTCCAGGGCTACGCGGTGCTCCCTGGCCATGGCCGTGAGGGGGGCACCCTCATCCTGCTCTCCCTCCAAAACGGCCTTTTCTTCACTTTCAATTGTTCCTCCCCTGACTTGGACTGGACCAAGGTAACCCACACCTCAGAGGCCAGGGACTACGTCCCTATCCTTGGCCGTGGCCTCTATGCACAAGAAAGCAATGCCATCTACATGCTCCGCAAAAATGTGATCTATGCATACAAGCTGGGATATGAAGAGGGAAGTCTGAAGATGGATCCCCCTGTGGACATTAGATTTCCTTATGTTAGCAGAAGCAGAGCCCATGGCTTCCTCACCCATCTGGGCTCTGGGGTCATGTGCTCTGTCTTGATGAGTGTGGGGCTCCCATGCTGGCCAGACCACCTACACGCCATTATCACCACCTTCCACCTTGGTCCTGACCCCTCCCATATCAAGGTCCTGCACTCCACCTCCCGCCTGGTGGACATGTTGCCCATGAAAGACATCAATGAATTTGAATTCTCCTTTCTCCAGTAAGTTTCTCCGTCAACTAAAGCCATGTATTCATTTTGACCATTAATCCATGCATTCATGTTGGTCATCTTGCTTACAAATTAATATTAATCTTGTGTCCACTAATCAATCACTTAGAGAGTATAAGGATGACAAGGTGCCTCATCAAGTCCATGAAGTTCATGATGCAGAGGAAGTCCATGAAGAGAAAGTGCTTCATGATCCTTGCAATCCTTGCAGGTCTTGTTCCACAAGCTTGAGCTTAGCTTAGATATTTTATTTCAAGTTTCTTGTGCATGACATATTTTCCTTCTTGCATGCAGGTATCATCTCCCGCCACTTCCTCCTCCTCCCTATGTGAAGCCACATATGGACAATGAGCTCTTGTTTATCATCTGCCAAGCTGGTTCACAGTCATTTATCTATAAAACAAGTCTCATGGATCTGAGTCCAAGGTCAGGAATAGCCACTCCTCTCAAACCACATTACATTGTACATGGAGATGATCGTGGTCAGAGGCATTTTTTTCTCCTTGACTCCAAACTATATGCTGTCTCATTCCTAAAAAATGGCATGGATGTGCTTAACCTGGACACCAGATGTGAGCATTTCGATTTCCTTGCATGGCGGCCTGTTTCTCCTATTGATCCTTTTGTCATGGTTATCCAAGTTGGTAGGACAACTCTTGCTCTTACTGAAACTCTCCAAGTTTACCGTAAGGCCCACCTTGTTTGTCCTCCTGGATCCAGCTCATGGGTGCGCTGCGTGACAGATCACTCTAATATTCTTGACAGGAAGGTCAAGCTGTCCGGATATGTAGTAGTGAGTGATAATTCCTTTATAGTCTGTGATACTCTCACATGTTCTTGTCTTCACTTTGAACTGGATGCCAAGAAGTGGCATCTTGTTATGCCTTGGGCTCCATGGGGAAAATACCTGCCAAGGGATATGTCTAGATACCGCTTTCTAAATGGCAAATGTGTATTTGTGGATGGTTTTATCTACACATGCTCAGGAAAAGGGCTTGCTGCTTATGAACTACTCGATGAAGATCATTGTGTGTACCTAGACATCCCAATATTTTTGCCACTCTCATGGGAGAGTGAAAAGTGGAAGACTGAAAGAATGTGTTTGGATTATGCTGGCAAAGATGTCAACTCCGGTGCCATCTTGTTTTGGGTGGTGCAAGGTGAATCTCTCTCTCTCTCTCTCTCTCTCTCTCTCTCTCTCTCTCTCTCTCTCTCTCTCTTATGCATTTCATGAAAGATGCCATCACCTCTAATGTTCTTTGTATATATAGGTTTGCAAATCAAGTATCGTGACCCCCAGAATACGTTATGGATCACAGCAGTGGAGGTTGAGGCTGAGAAAACACCCAGGAAGAGCATGAAACCGGTCCGAATTAGGCATGTGGTCTCTGCTACACGTCTCATTGATCAAGAGGAAACCATGGATCAAAAGGAAGTAATCAGTACCAGATGTTGTGCTCTCTCTTTCTGATGCCGTTCCCCACTATTTTTTGCTAAGAAGTCAACTTGTACTTTATTTTGGTAGACTCATTGCACCAGCTAGTCAGCTAGTGACAAGTGAACTTATATGATCCTCTTGGTTCTGTGAATTCTCACAAGTCAACTTGTACTTTATTTTGGTAGACTCCCATTGCACCATCTAGTGACAAGTGAACTAAAGTGAACTTGTATGATCCTCTTGGTTTTCTGTGAACTCTGTGAACTTGTATGCACCTTGCTTGGAACTGTGAATTTAAAGTAGGTGGGCATTGGGATTACTCCCTCCGGTCCGGTGTATAGGGCTCGCTGTGAAGCGCAGCGCGACCAAGGTGAATTTCTACTGGCTACGATATCTCCTCTTCTCGTACGTCTCCACCTATCAGCGATTAGTTAGGAACTTTTAATTAATTCTCGCTTTTAAGGGTGGCAACCAAAGCGACGTTGAGGCCCACCAAAAGGAGCTGCGTGCACCAGTTTACATTTGCATGCAACCAAAAAGGAGCTGCGAGCACGCGGGTGCGGCCAGGAGTAAATTCTCCCGGGGAGAGAGAGCCAGCTATTGTAATTAATTAGCCAAATTAATTCTAGCAGGCCTTATTCCTGTGGTGTTTCGGAACAAATAGAAATTGCTGTGAGTATATGATTAATTTGTTGCTTTAGAATTTTGGTTTCCCTGAAGTTATAAAGTGACCATTAAAATAATCACAAAGTTGAGCATTAATTTGGGACCACAGAAATAGACACAACTTTGCAATTCATTAAGCAAATCATACGAATCATGTTTCTTTTTCTTTTGTGGAACCTAAGTTACGTTTTTTATTCTTTCGGGACGCAAGGGCACATAAAATTACGTTACCTTTTTTTTCTTTTCTTTGTGGAACCTAAAATTACGTTTTTCATTTTTTGGGAACGGAAGGGAACATAAAATTGGGTATCTCCTAGTTTATTCTTTTTGAAACTGGGCATCTCCAAATAGTAATTAGGACTATTTATTACTAAATAATTAATGGCAATGGTGGAGCACTAATGCGCTGGCCTGGAATAGAAACGGTCCATTCCACATCTAGGAACTGGCATGGTTCCATGTCTTTGGTTGTTGTGTATTGTGTTGAGGAACCAGGGAATGCAATAGTCCAGTAGCGATCACGGCTCAATTTTTTATTTTTTGAGATTCAACCTCTCGGCTCTAAAAAATGGATGTGTCTACCGATCGACCGTTAGCTCGATAACACTCCATGACAGCCTTCTTTTTCCGGTTCAAACAAAATATTTTGTCTTTAGCAGGGAAAAGCCAAAGACCATGTAGTGTGTTCGGAGAAAATTGCAAAAACACTCATGCGAACATGTGTCAACGCATTTAGTTTGGATTTTAATTTATTTTAAAAAGCTTAGCTTTTGAACCGAACATCATAATAAAATCCGCTTTCACCGTTGGAATCCTCGCGACGTGCTCTTCGAAACTAGATCCCGCATGGGTACGTTTCGACGAACTTTTTCTTGTACAATTTAGTCCTTGTTATGTGCAACTACCTATTAGTTGATGTGACTACCTGATAGTCGATGTGCAACTTTCTCCCTGACCATGAACGTGCAGTTTACACTGATGGCACCTCGCCCCAAACTACCCATTACCAAGTGAGATGTGCAACTTCGTCTGCTGTCCCGACCAACTGCCTAGTAATCGATGTGCAACTCCCCCCTGTTGGGGAACGTAGCATGGGAAACAAAAATTTTCCTACGCACACGCAAGATCTATCCATGGTGATGAGTATCTATGAGAGGGAGAGTGAATCTACATACCCTTGTAGATCGCTAAGCGGAAGCGTTAAGAAACGCGGTTGATGTAGTCGAACGTCTTCGCGATCCAAATCGCCGAGCGTCCCGCGATCTCATCACGATCCGTCTCGCGATCCAATCACGATCACGGTCCTTCCGATCTAGCGCCGAACGGACGGCACCTCCGCGTTCAACACACGTACAGCATGATGACGCCTTCACCTCCTCGATCCAGCGAGCGATGGTGAAGTAGTAGATGAGTTCCGACAGCACGACGGCGTGGTGACGGTGGTGGTGAAGAACAATCTCCGCAAGGCTTCGCCAAGCACTACGGAAACTATGACGGAGGATGAACTAGAGGGACAGGGTTGCCGGCACACGGCTTGGGGAAATCTTGATCTGTCTCGGGTGCTAGCCCTGCCCCTCTATTTATATGTTGAGCCCTGGGGTCGAAACTTGGAGAAAAAGCCTCCTCAAGGTCGGTTTGGCCATCAAGGCAAGAGTCCCACTCGGATTCCAGCACGGCAGTACCGCGTACAAGCGGTAGTACCACTTACGATAAGCGGTAGTACCGCCTGTAGCGGTAGTACCGCTTACGATAAGCGGTAGTACCGCCTGTAGCGGTAGTACTGCTTACGATAAGCGGTAGTACCGCCCCAGACGCCAGCAAAACTTCCTTTTGCACCTTGCCTAAGCCTCGTGGGCTTTACCCCTTGGCCCAAATAAAGTGTTCTCGTACCCGAACATTTCGGGAAACATCCGGAACCCCTTCCGGTGAATTCCGGAACCCTTCCGGAGACCAAACACTATTATCCCATATATCAATCTTTACCTTCGGACTATTCCAGAGATCCTCGTCATGTCCGGGATCTCATCCGGGACTCCGAACAACCTTCGGTCACCAACATAACAACTCAACTATACTTATATCGCCACCAAACGTTAAGTGTGTAGACCCTGCGGGTTCGAGAACTATGCAGACATGACCGAGACACCTCTACGGCCAATAACCAATAGCGGGACCTGGATGCCCATATTGGTTCCTACATATTCTACGAAGATCTTCATCGGTTGAACCTCTATGTCAAGGATTCAGTTAATCCCGTATATTGTTCCCTTTGTTCTTCGGTATGTTACTTGCCCGAGATTCGATCGTCGGTATCTCTATACCTAGTTCAATCTCGTTACCGGCAAGTCTCTTTACTCGTTCCGTAATACAAGATCCTGTGGCTAACTCTTTAGTCACTTTGCTTGCAAGGCTCATTGTGATGTTGTATTACCGAGTGGGCCCTGAGATACCTCTTCGTCACACGGAGTAACAAATCCCAGTCTTGATCCATGCCAACCCAACAGACACCCTCGGAGATACCTGTAGAGCACCTTTATAGTCACCCAGTTACGTTGTGACGTTTGATACACACAAGGTATTCCTCCGGTGTCAGTGAGTTGCATGATCTCATGGTCATAGGAACAGATACTTGACATGCAGAAAACAATAGCAATAAACTGACACGATCATATGCTATGTTCGTAGTTTGGGTCTTGTCCATCACACCATTCTCCTAATGATGTGATCCCGTTATCAAATGACATCTCATGTCTATGGCTAGGAAACCTTAACCATCTTTGATCAACGAGCTAGTTAACTAGAGGCATACTAGGGACACAGTGTTGTCTATGTACCCACACATGTATTTGAGTTTCCAATCAATACAATTATAGCATGGATAATAAACGATTATCACGAACAAGGAAATATGATAATAACTAAATTATTATTGCCTCTAGGGCATATTTCCAACAGTCTCCCACTTGCACTAGAGTCAATAATCTAGTTCACATCACCATGTGATTTACATTGTTCTAACACCCAATGAGTTCTGGGGTTCGATCATGCTTTGCATGTGAGAGAGGTCTTTAGTCAACGGGTCTGCGACATTCAGATCCGTGTGTACTTTGCAAATCTCTATGTCATACTGTAGACACTGCTACCACACTCCACTTGGAGCTATTCCAAATGGCTGCTCCACTATATGTATCCTGACTGCTACTCAGAGTCGTCCGGATAGGTGTCAAAGCTTGCATCGACGTAACCCTTTACGACGAACTCTTTATCACCTCCATAATCGAGAAATATTTCCTTAGTCCTCTAGTTACTAAGGATAATCTTGACCGCTGTCCAGTAATCCACTCCTGGATCACTCTTGTACCCCTTGACAGAATCATGGCAAGGCACACATCAGGTGCGGTACACAACATGGCATACTATACAGAGCCTATGGATAAGGCATAGGGGACGACCTTCGTCCTTTCTCTTTCTTCTGCCGTGGTCGAGCTTTGAGTCTCACTCAACTCCACACCTTACAAATCAGGCAAGAACTCTTTCTTTGACTGATCCATTTTGAACTCTTTCAAAATCTTGTCAAGGTATGTACTCATTGAAAGTTTTATCAGACGTCTTGATCTATCTCTATAGATCTTGATGCCCAATATTTAAGTAGCTTCATTCCAGGTCTTCCTTTGAAAAACTCCTTTCAAACGACCCTTTATGCTTTCCAGAAATTCTACATCATTTCCGATCAATCCATATGTCAACCACATATACTTATCAGAAATTCTATAGTGCTCCCACTCACTTTATTGTAAATACAAGTTTCTCATAAACTTTGTATAGACACAAAAACTTTGATCACCTCATCAAAGTGTATATTCCAACTCCGAGATGCTTGCTCCAGTCCATAGAAGGATCGCTGGAGTTTGCATACATTTTAGCATCCTTAGGACTGACAAAACCTTCCGGTTGTATCACATACAACCTTTCCTCACGGATACCATTAAGGAAACGATGTTTTGACATCCATCTGCCAGATTTCTTAATCGAAAAATGCAGCAACTGCTAACATAATTCCAACAGACTTTAGCATCGCTACGGGTGAGAAAATCTCATCGTAGTCAACTCCTTGAACTTGTGAAAAACCCTTTGCCACAAGTCGAGCTTTATAGACGGTGACATTACCGTCCGTGTCCGTCTTCCTTTTAAAGATCTATTTGTTCTGAATGGCCTTTCGCCCTTTAGGTAATACTTCCAAAGCCCATACTTTGTTTTCTTACATGGATCCCATCTCGGATTTCATGGTCTTAACCATTTCTCGGAATCCGGGCCCATCATCGCTTCTCCATAGCTCGTAGGTTCGGCATTGTCCAACAACATGACCTCTAAGACAGGGTTGCCGTACCACTCAGGAGCAGTACGCATCCTTGTCGACCTACGAGGTTCGATAGTAACTTGATCCAAAGCTTCATGATCATCATCATTAACTTCCTCTTCAACTGATGTAGGCTCTACAGAAACATCTTTCTGCGCTGTGCTACTCTCAAGTTGAAGTAAAGGTTCAACAACCTCATCAAGTACTATCTTCCTCCCACTCAATCTTTCGAAAGAAACTCTTTCTCGAGAAAGGACCCGTTTTAGCAACAAACACTTTGTGCTTGGATCTGAGATAGAAGGTTTACCCAACTGTTACGTTAGGGTATTCTATGAAGATGCATTTGTCCGCTTTGGGTTCGAGCTCATTAGGTGAAAACCCTTTTTCACATAAGCGTCGCAGCCCCAAACATTAAGAAATGACAGCTTAGGTTTCCGCCAAACCAAAATTCATACGGTGTCATCTCAACGGACTTATGGTGCCCCTTTTAAAGTGAATGTGGTTGTCTCTAATGCATAGCCCTAAAACGATAGTGGTAAATCGATAAGAGACATCATAGTTCGCACCATATCCAATAGAGCATGACTACAACATTCAGACACACCATTACACTATGGTGTTCCAGGTGGCGTGAGTTGTGAAACAACTTCCACATTGTCTTAAGTTGTATACCAAACTCATAACTCAGATATTCACCTCCACGATCATATCGTAGATATTTTATCTTCTTGTCACGATGATCTCAAACTTCACTCTGAATTTGCTTGAACTTTTCAAACGATTCAGACTTGTGTTTCATTAAGTAAATATACCCTATATCTACTCAAATCATCAGTGAAGGTAAGAAAATAACGATATCCACCGCCCGCTACAACATTCATTGGACCGAACACATCAACATGTATCATTTCCAATAAGTCAATTGCCCGCTCCATCATATCGGAAAACGGGATCTTAGTCATCTTGCCCATGAGGCATGGTCCGCATGTCTCAACCGATTCGAAATCGAATGAGTCCAAAGATCCATCAGCATGGAGTTTCTTCATGCGTTTTACACCAATATGACATTTAGCGGCAGTGCCACAAGTATGTGGTACTATCATTATTAACTTTGTATCTTTTGGCATCAATATTATGAACATGTGTATCACTACGATCAAGATTCAATAAACCACTCTTATTGGGTGCATGACCATTGAAGGTATTATTCATGTAAACAGAATAACCATTATTCTCTAACTTAAATGAATAACCGTTTTGCAATAAACATGATCTAATCACGTTCATGCTTAACGCAAACACCAAATAACATTTATTTAGGTTCATCACTAATCCCAAAGGTAGAGAGAGCGCGCGATGGTGATCACATCAACCTTGGAAACACTTCCAACACTCATCGTCACCTCGCCCTTAGCTAGCCTCCGTTTCTTCCGTAGATTTTATTTCGAGTTACTAACATTTAGCAACCGAACCGGTATCTAATACCTAGGTGCTACTAGGAGTACTAGTAAGGTACACATCAATAACACGTATATCAAATATACTTCTGTCGACGTTGCCAACCTACTTATCTACCAAGTATCTAGGTTTGTTCCACTTCAGCGACCGTTCTCCTCATAATAGAAGCACTTAGTCTCGGGTTTGGGTTCAACCTTGGGTTTCTTCACTGGAGCAGCAACTGACTTGCCATCCATGAAGTTTTCCTCCTTACCCTTGCCCTTCTCGAAACTAGTGGTTTCACTAACCATCAACATTTGATGCTCCTTTTTGATTTCTACCTTCGCAGTGTCAAACATTGCGAACAGCTCAGGGATCATTATTTCCATCTCTGGCCTTTTATAGTTCATCACGAAGCTCTAGTAGCTTAGTGACAGTGACTTGGAGAACTATATCAATCACTATCTTATCTGGAAGATCAACTCCCACTCGATTCAAGCGATTGTAGCACCCAGACAATCTGAGCACATGCTCAACGATTGAGCTATTCTCCATCATCTTGCAGGCAAAGAATCTTGTTGGAGGTCTCATACCTCTCAACACGGGCACGAGTCTGAGATCCCAATTTCAGCTCTTAGAACATCTCATATGTTCCGTGACGTTCAAAATGTTTTGGAGCCTCAATTCTAAGCCGTAATGCATGACGCACTGAACTATTAAGTAGTCATCGGAACGTGCCTGTCAGATGTTCACAACATCTATAGACGACGCTAGAGGGGGTGGCACACCGAGCGGTGCATTAAGGACATAATCCTTCTGTGCAGCATTGAGGACAATCCTCAGATCACGGACCCAGTCCGCATTATTGCTACCATCATCTTTCAAATCTATTTCTCTAGGAACATATAAAAATTCAAGGGAGCTACAGCGCGATCTAGTAATCTACAACATAATTTGCAAAGACACTTTGACTATGTTCATGATAATGAGTTTAGTTAATCATATTACTTAAAACTCCCACTCAAATTGACATCCCTCCGGTCATTCGAGTGTCACATGATCCAAATCCACCAACTCAAGTCCGATCATAACGTGAGTTGAGGTGGTTTCAATGGTGAACATCTTCATGTTGATCATATCTACTATATGACTCATGTTCGACCTTTCGGTCTCTTTTGTTCCGAGGCCATGTCTGTACATGCTAGGCTCGTCAAGTTTAACCCGAGTGTTCCGCATGTGCAACACTGGCTTGCACCCGTTGTATGTGAACGTAGAGTCTATCACACCCGATCATCACGTGGTGTCTCGAAACGACGAACTTTCGCAACGGTGCACACTCGGGGAGAACACAATTTATCTTGAAATTTAAGTGAGGGATCACCTTATAATGCTACCGTCGTCCTAAGCAAAATAAGATGCATAAAAGGATTAACATCACATGCAAATCATAAGTGACATGATATGGCCATGAACTCGTGCTTTTGATCTCCATCTCCAAAGCACCGGCATGATCTCCATCGTCACCGGCATGACACCATGATCTCCATCATATTGATCTCCATCAACGTGTCGCCATGAGGTTGTCGCGCCGACTGTTGCTTCCACGACTATAGCTAACTCATAGCGATAAAGTAAAGCAAAAACGGCGAAAATAATTAAAGACAACTCTATGGCTCCTGCCAGTTGCCGTACTCATCGACATGCAAGTCGTGATATTCTATACAATACATGATCATCTCATACATCACATATATCTCATCATGTAATTGGCCATATCACATCACAACATACCCTGCAAAAACAAGTTAGACGTCCTCTAATTGTTGTTGCAAGTTTTACGTGGCTGCTACGGGTATCTAGCAAGAACGATTCTTACCTACGCAAAAACCACAACGGTGATATAAAAATTGCTTTTCAACCTTCTCAAGGACCGCCTTTGTCAAATCCGATCCGACTAAAGTGGGAGAAACAGACACCTGCTAGCCATCTTTATGCAACGAAGTTACATGTCAGTTGAAGGAACCAGTCTCTCGTAAGCGTACGAGTAATGTTGGTGCGAGCCGCTTCATCCCACAATACCGCCGAAACAAGAAAAGACCAAGGGAGGAAGCAATATGAATATCAACGCCCACAAAACCCTTTTGTGTTCTACTCGAGATCTCATCTACGCATAGACCTAGCTCAGATGCCACTGTTGGGGAACGTAGCATGGGAAACAAAAAATTTCCTACGCACACGCAAGATCTATCCATGGTGATGATTATCTATGAGAGGGAGAGTGAATCTACATACCCTTGTAGATCGCTAAGCGGAAGAGTTAAGAAACGCGGTTGATGTAGTCGAACGTCTTCGCGATCCAAATCGCCGAGCGTCCCGCGATCTCATCACGATCCGTCTCGCGATCCAATCACGATCACGGTCCTTCCGATCTAGCGCCGAACGGACGGCACCTCCGCGTTCAACACACGTACAACTTGATGACGCCTTCACCTCCTCGATCCAGCGAGCGATGGTGAAGTAGTAGATGAGTTCCGACAGCACGACGGCGTGGTGACGGTGGTGGTGAAGAACAATCTTCGCAAGGCTTCGCCAAGAACTACGGAAACTATGACGGAGGATGAACTAGAGGGACAGGGTTGCCGGCACACGGCTTGGGGAAATCTTGATCTGTCTCGGGTGCTAGCCCTGCCCCTCTATTTATATGTTGAGCCCTGGGGTCGAAACTTGGAGAAAAAGCCTCCTCAAGGTCGGTTTGGCCATCAAGGCAAGAGTCCCACTCGGATTCCAGCACGGCAGTACCGCGTACAAGCGGTAGTACCTCTTACGATAAGCGGTAGTACCGCCTGTAGCGGTAGTACCGCTTACGATAAGCGGTAGTACCGCCTGTAGCGGTAGTACCGCTTACGATAAGCGGTAGTACCGCCCCAGACGCCAGCAAAACTTCCTTTTGCACCTTGCCTAAGCCTCGTGGGCTTTACCCCTTGGCCCAAATAAAGTGTTCTCGTACCCAAACATTTCGGGAAACATCCGGAACCCCTTCCGGTGAATTCCGGAACCCTTCCGGAGACCAAACACTATTATCCCATATATCAATCTTTACCTCTGGACTATTCCAGAGATCCTCGTCATGTCCGGGATCTCATCCGGGACTCCAAACAACCTTCGGTCACCAACATAACAACTCAACTATACTTATATCGCCACCAAACGTTAAGTGTGTAGACCCTGCGGGTTCGAGAACTATGCAGATATGACCGAGACACCTCTACGGCCAATAACCAATAGTGGGACCTGGATGCCCATATTGGTTCCTACATATTCTACGAAGATCTTCATCGGTTGAACCTCTATGTCAAGGATTCAGTTAATCCCGTATACTGTTCCCTTTGTTCTTCGGTATGTTACTTGCCCGAGATTCGATCGTCGGTATCTCTATACCTAGTTCAATCTCGTTACCGGCAAGTCTCTTTACTCGTTCCGTAATACAAGATCCTGTGGCTAACTCTTTAGTCACTTTGCTTGCAAGGCTCATTGTGATGTTGTATTACCGAGTGGGCCCTGAGATACCTCTCCGTCACACGGAGTAACAAATCCCAGTCTTGATCCATGCCAACCCAACAGACACCCTCGGAGATACCTGTAGAGCACCTTTATAGTCACCCAGTTACGTTGTGAAGTTTGATACACACAAGGTATTCCTCCGGTGTCAGTGAGTTGCATGATCTCATGGTCATAGGAACAGATACTTGACATGCAGAAAACAATAGCAATAAACTGACACGATCATATGCTATGTTCGTAGTTTGGGTCTTGTCCATCACATCATTCTCCTAATGATGTGATCCCGTTATCAAATGACATCTCATGTCTATGGCTAGGAAACCTTAACCATCTTTGATCAACGAGCTAGTTAACTAGAGGCATACTAGGGACACAGTGTTGTCTATGTACCCACACATGTATTTGAGTTTCCAATCAATACAATTATAGCATGGATAATAAACGATTATCACGAACAAGGAAATATGATAATAACTAAATTATTATTGCCTCTAGGGCATATTTCCAACACCCCCCCTGGAAGTGCAGTTTTCACTGTTTGCTGCCTCGGTCAACTGCCTAGTAATGGATGTGCAACTTCGTATACTTACCCGGCCAACTGCCTAATAGTCGATGTGCAACTTTTCTCCATACCCATGGATGTGTAGTTTTCCCTGCTAGCACCCCGTCCCACCACGGTCCAAATTACAAGAATCTTTCCTCCTCCACAAGAAAAGCTCTTCTCCTCCCGTCGGCGCCGCCGCCGGTCCGCCCCATCTTCGATGGCCTCTAGGCCATGGAGGTGCGGAGGATCTCGCCCCCCCCCGCCGGCGGGAGGGACACCGTTCTCGTTCTTGTTAGGTTCAGCGTCTTGGTTGGGGCTATGTGGCGGCGGCGATGTCCCTTAGTAAGAATAATGTCTTCCACGTTCTATCCCCGTCCCGATGGTGAGTCTAGCATCGTCGGAGGGCGTGTGGAGGTGTGTCTCCGTCGGATCTCGCAGGATTCGGTCAGTGCTAGTTTTCGGTGGATCTGTTTGGATCCGGTCTTCGTCCGTCTTCGTTCGGGTGTTTACAGGTTTGATCCTTCTGATCTACGAGTTTCTTCATCGGCGATGGTTGCTACTCTGGTGCGCTGGTCCTATGGGGCCGTAGCATGACGACTTCCCGACTATCTACTACAACAAGATTTGCCCGCCTCCGGTGAGGGAGGGGCGATGACGGCGGCGCGCCTTCGGCTCGCTCTAGTGCTTGTAATCGTCGCTAGGTGGTCCACGGACATGATTGTAATTTTTATTACCTCTGTTGTTCTTTGTACTGCCATGATTGAAGATGAATAGATTGGAAGTTTCTCGCAAAAAAAGCACCCTGTCCCACCCACCCCAGCTAATGAGATGTGCAACTTTAGCGCCTCGTCTATATGCAATTTTTCACTATCCACATGAATTTACAATTTTCACCATCCAACTATCCCTGACAGTGAGATGTGCAACTTCGACTGTTGCCCCCCGCTAACTGCCTAGCAGACTGTGTGCAATTCCGTCTGTCCCCTACAAACTGAAACTACACATCCATGTAGGGAGGGGAGGAGTTGCACATCGACTACTAGCCAGTTTTGGCTGAAACAACTGATTAAGTTGTACATATCGCTGGTAGGGTCGGTGGGGCGGGGGTGTGGCAGCTGTGAAAAACTACAAGTAAATTGCAAAAAACCACCACAATTGGGACCCTAATTCACAAAACCGCCACCATTCGTTTCTTTTCTTCAAAAAACCACCAACATTGTGGTGACAGTTGATATGCCCAATTTGCATCATGATTTCCTACTAATAATTATTATGTTCTTGATCATTATTTCACTTTATGGTAAAATTCTTATGCCTTTTCTCTCTTATTTTGCAAGATTTACATGAAGAGGGAGAATGCCGGCAGCTGGAATTCTGGACCTGAAAGGGGTGAAACAGAGCTAGCTATTCTGCACAATTCCAAATGACCCGAAAATTTATGGAGAATTATTTTGGAATATATAAAAAATACAGGAATCAACAAAAGGGGGCCCACCAGGAAGCCACAAGCCTGGGGGGCGCCGCCTACCCCCCTGGGCGCGCCCCCTGGCTTGTGGGGCCCCTGGCAGGCCTCTGGCCCCCTCCTTCTACTATATGAAGCCATTTTCCCTAGAACAAAATCAAGAGAAGACTTTCGGGATGAAGCGCCGCCGTCTCGAGGCGGAACTTGGGCAGGAGCTATTTTGCTCTCCGGTGGAGCGATTTCGCCGGGGATACTTCCCTTCGGGAGGGGGAAATCGAAGCCATCGACATCACCAACGATCCTTTCATCGTGGGAGGACCAATCTTCATCAACATCTTCACCAGCACCATCTCATCTCAAACCCTAGTTCATCTCTTGTATTCAATCTTTGTCTCAAAACCTCAGATTGGTACCTGTGGGTTGCTAGTAGTGTTGATTACATCTTGTAGTTGATGCTAGTTGGTTTATTTGGTGGAAGATTATATGTTCAGATCCTTAATGCTATTCAATACCCCTCTGATCTTGAACATGAATATGATTTGTGAGTAGTTACTTTTGTTCTTGAGGACATGGGAGAAGTCTTGTCATAAGTAATCATGTGAATTTGGTATTCGTTCGTTATTTTGATGATATGTATGTTGTTGCTTCCTTTAGTGGTGTCGTGTGAACGTCGACTACATGACACTTCACCATCTTTGGGCCTAAGGGAAGGCATTGTGGAGTAGTAATTAGATGATGGGTTGCTAGAGTGACAGAAGCTTAAACCCTAGTTTATGCGCTATTCCGTATGGGGCTGATTTGGATCCATATGTTTCATGCTATGGTTAGAGTTATCTTAATTCCTCTTTCATAGTTGCGGATGCTTGCGCGAGGGGGTAATCATAAGTGGGAGGCTTGTTCAAGTAAGAACAGCACCCAAGCACCGGTCCACCCACATATCAAATTATCAAAGTAGCGAACGCGAATCAAACAAACATGATGAAAGTGACTAGATGAAATTCCCATGTGTCCTCGAGAACGCTTTGCTTACTATAAGAGTTCATTCCGGCTTGTCCTTTGCTATAAAAAGGATTGGGCCACCTTGCTGCACTTTATTATACTTGTTACTTGTTACTTGTTACGAATTATCTTGCTATCAAAACTATCTGTTACCGCTACTTTCAGTACTTGTAGAGAATACCTTGCTAAAAACCGCTTGTCATTTCCTTCTGCTCCTCGTTGGGTTCGACACTCTTACTTATCGAAAGGACTACGATTGATCCCCGATACTTGTGGGTCATCAACAGTTTTCAGAAAACATTAAACAATCGATTAGAACCGTTTAATGCGAAACCTGACGGCTGGGTTCAACCAAAAGTAATGACGTGGAATGAAAACAACTCACCCCATTTGTCTCAAATATTAGACTGGTGTGGGGCCCACACGTCATCCTCTCCCCTACCCCTCTTCCCCCTCTGTCCAACACGAACTCGCAGTCATGAACGAACCCGTGTCCTCGCCAGCGTCGTCCTAGCCACGGGTTCTTGCCAGGAGACTCGGGAGAGCAGGACAAGGGGGAAGGAGGAGCTCACGAGGAGCTTGTAGTCAACGCGGGGGTGGCAGGGGAGCTCGAGGATGATTGCTTGGGGCACGGCGGCGGCTGCCGGAGCAGGGCGACGACGGGACATGGCAAGAGGTCACGGGGATCGTCATGAAGATGTCCTGCGGCACCGGCTCGTCGATGCGAATCCGCTTGTGGTGACGGCGAGGGCTGGGGCTCGCCGGAGTTCGAGTTTGTGCGGTGGCGAGGTGTGGTCAGATGTGGAGATCACGACCATGACACGGCCGATTCCGAACGTCCTAGTCCAATTCCTTAGGTGCGAAGAGGGAGAAGGCCGTGGCGGGGCTAGCTATCATGACGGCGTTGTGAGATTCGGCCGTTGGCCACGAGCTCCATGCGAGGGCGGTGATGGGCGCGGTGGGGCGCCGCTGCAACCTGCAAGAGAGCACCTCGCGCCGAACGCGACCAGCCACCTCCAGCTCCTCCCCATGTGCTTCCCCTCCTTCTTCCGTATCCTGGTCCACGCAGCGCTCGCTGCCAGCTACGGACAGAGCCACATGCGCGGCCCGGCTCAGCCACGGCCAGCCACCTCGCCGGCTGCGGCCATGGCTGCGCCGTCACCTCGCACCGGGTCCGACACCATCAGCCGTCGCCGCCCTTGCCTAGACCCCTGGATGAGCAGCTCGAGCTCAGTGATGGAGACGGCGACGGCGGCGCACGGGAGGTGTTCGTAAGAATGCTTGAGAGAGAAAGAGGAGCAAGCACACTGATGGGCGGGTCCTACGTAACGTCGAGCCAAACTTTCTAACAGCGTGTAACGAGTACCGACTTTACCCGGGCCACGTGGCACCTGATAACGGGCCCCACCGGTCAGAAATCTACTCAAACGACGCAAATCACTCTATCAGTGTTTTTAAAAAACTGTCACCACAATGTTGGTTGTTTTTTGAAAAAAAAACCGAATGGTGGCGGTTTTGTGAATTAGGGTCCCCAATTGTGGTGGTTTTCTGCAATTTACTCGAAAAACTACACATCCACGAGTAGGGAGGGGGTTACACATCGACTACTAGGTAGTTGGCTGAGATAGTAGAATAGTTGCACACCAAAAAAAAAATCTCATTGTCATGGTTGGTTTCAACCGCGTGAGAAGTTGGGTCATGTAGCTCCAAAATTGGTTTGAAAAAAGTTGAACCATGCAGTACTAAAGTTGCACCATGTAGTAATAGAGTTACACCATATAGCACCAAAGTTGGCATCAAATTTTTTTCATCGAAACATACCCATGCGGGGTGTAGTTTCAAAGATTTTGTTGCGAGGATTCCAATGGTGAAAACGGATTTGAATTTCGACGCGCGGTTTAAAAGATATGACTTTAAAAAAAATTAGAATCCCAAAATAAATGGACATGGATTTGTTTTTCCAAATATTGTGACTAATGTGAACACATTTAATGCCTACAGCCACATGCACTAGGAGACAAAAAAATACACATGCATGCGTGTGGCAGAGCGGCCGCTCGGGAACACCAACTAGTGCATGCACACTTTTTAGATTTTAGGCTAAAAAAAGACCAACCAATACTTGGATGGGATGGTTAAGAGGGTACTATATAGGGATGGAGCCTTTGCTGGTGAGCTTAATGTGTGCTCCATAGTAGCTCTTTAAGCTCTTAACTCATTTTTAAAGAATAAAACCTATTTCAACTACTCAAACTTAGCAAGAGGCAACATTTCTTGGACTTCAACCCATCTAATCTTTACCTAATATTAAAGGAGGGAGACTTTCATAGTTCTCCATACGTTTAGTTGTTTTCCTTGCGTTTTTTGTTTTCCTACGTCGACCCATATATGTTCCCGGCCCATTATTTGAACAAACTAGGATGGGCCGAGGTAGGCCTGCTCTGATTTTTTTTAGAGGAGCAGCGAAAAATACAGGTCCATGAGGAGATCGAACTCCAGACCTCCGCTTCATGTATCGATCGCAGCAGCCAACTCCGCTAAGTTATGGTACATGGTAGGAGCAAGGTCGTTACCAATGAATAGTCCCACCTCACTTCTTTCTATCAAATTCCACCAATTTTTATATGTTCCCAAGTTGAAGCCGATAAGCCTCCTAAAGAATCAAAAGGGTGAGGAGTGCAGGAGGAAAGGAATTAAGAGAAAAATCTTTCTGTCCTAAGTTACGAAGGAAAGAAAATAGAGCCATGCATCTCCATGACCAGGAAGGAAAGGATTTAAAGGATGATGGGAGAGATCTTGCATATGGCATGAATAAGCAAGGAAGGAAAGGAATTCTTTTTTTTTTCGATAAAGGACATTTCATTGAATTGATTTATCAAGGTGATACAACCGCATCCAAAGAATGCCCGGCCTCTGCATAACATGATGCACACAGCCAACAAGTCCAAACGACCAAAAATAAACATTGTTTTGCAGCAAAAATAAATCAATCCAGCCTAGGGTGGGGTAGATCCTATAAATGGCATGAAATAAGTCAGGAAGGGAAGGAATTCTACATGGCCATCGATGAGGGTGAGAGAATAAATTATGAATTCCAGGAATGGAATTATGCAGGGGAGAGAATAAATTGAATAAGTTGTTCCCTGGGCATCCACCGCGAGTTGTGGACTTATTCCAATTACTCGAGGCGTTGCGATCAGGCTATGGTGGCGATCATCGACGACAAGGCCGGTGGCCGGTGCCCGAGCACCCAGCCTTTCATGTGTCCGATGGCTTGCCTGAGCGCCGATGGGTGTTAACATTTTTTTTGTCATGGGAACGTTTTTTTAAGATCGCAATGTTGTAGCACTAAAATATAAGCTAGCCATCGGATATGTTTGCACTTTGCACTGGTTACTGCAGGATGCAAGAGGCACATATGTTCTCAAATGATTTCATGGCATCCGTACAAGCAACAGAGAGGGGTATACAGTATGCTGGGTATTTGAGTGGAGACTAGGGGATCAACTGAGTGGTTTCTGAGTTCTGCGTTTTCTAACTGTTAGCTCATTGCATTGGATGAAGGAGGGGATTTTTAATGTCTAAAGGCATGCAAACTTGACCTAAATAAGTGCTCTTGTATTTTTGATATATTTGCCTATGACTGAGATATTGTAACTTAAATTAAACAGTGTTGTGTTTGTCTCAGTTCTGTTCATGCAATTGCTGTTATATGTTCCTCTCAGTACTGCTAATGCAACCACATTTCAATTCATATACAACAAGTGCACTTACATCTTGCGAAAAACAGTTTTTAGTTCTGTTCTGTGTAGTCCCGCAAAATGCAGTTAGAATCTGTCATAATTCAGCGAATGGAGATGTTATATTTTTGTTCTGTGGTTCTGTAAAATGCAGTCACAATCTCTCAAAATCCAGATAAATTAAGTCACATGTATGGCCAAATTATTGCTTCAGGTACTATAAAAAGTGCACTTCACATGCGTGTACACAAGGATGGATTAGAACAACACTTGATATTACAGAACCTTGCAACACAACTACTGACAGTAATATAGTTCTCAATGCACACCTGAGGTTACATAACTAACAAAAGAGCTACATGTATAAAATCCCGTCTTATCCCGAAGCACTGTGATAACCCGATGAAGAAAACTTGGGCTTGCAAGATGTGCGGAGAAATAGGACACACCCAGGAAGAACACAAGGATGGATGCCCACATTGTGAAGGAAATCACCCAGAGGAAGAATGCCCAACTAGGCAGGTGACATGTTTCTTGTGTGAAGGAACTACTCATTACCCAGCTCAGTGCCACATTTACCCCAAGGTACAAGAAATTACGAAACAGCAGAAGGAAGCAATGAAGGAAGCCCTCAGGGAAAGTTTAGTAGAACCTGTGATGAAGGAAGACGTTGAAGACACAGATGAAGAAGGCCTAATCAGATTTTTCTCCAATGCGTGCTATTCCTGTGGAGAAGAAGGACATTTTTCATAGAATTGTACGAAGGAAAGAAAGGAGTGTCTGGGAAACTTCCCGATAGTAGAAGTGGAGTTTGATCCACAGGAAATAGAAGATTTGATCAGTACGGAGAAGTCCAGGAAGAGAAAGAGCATGTATCCCCCGAACAACCCAATTTCTGCAAAGAAGGACCGGAGTCATATCACATGTTTCAAGTGCAAGAATACAAGTCATTACGCCAGTAAATGCCCGGAAAGGAAGCCAAGAACCCAAGGAGCCAGGATAATCACCAGGACGCCCCTGGATTTGTCTGACGTCATTTGTTTACGCTGCAAGGAAGTAGGTCATTTTGCCAGAGAATGTTCAGACCCGAGGAAAGCTTGAAGCTGAGTAGTTGAGATTTTGATACTGGAATAAAGAATGAAATAAATGTGGAACGCACTTTTATTTTCATTGGGGATGTTGAGTTGAGTTATGTAATGGAAATTGTAATAATTCGTGAAGTAATAAAATTAATGTGTTATGATGTTAAATTGTATGAGTTGTTACTCTATTTTGACCATTTTCGAGGAGATGAGAAATATGGTCTATGGATGGATTTGTGCATTACATATTAAGGGTGGTAATACCCTGTGTGAACACTAGACCCATGGAAAGGAAAATGTTGTTCCATAGGGTGGAGTTTGGACAAAATAAGTTGGAGTTTTGTATTCATTATGATGGTTACCCCAAGAGTATGAAGGAATGAAGTACAATTGGATTTAAGGAGGTGTAATGTTGGAATATGAAACAATAGTAACTTCAAGGATGAGTTAAAGCTGTACAAGTATTGAAGTGGGCCCGTAACCCACAGGCCCAGGAGTTAATATGGAGCAAGCACTCCCTTGTTGAAGGAAGAAAACTGGAAGAAGCTGTGATTTCATCAGCAAACATTTCATAGGAGGTTACGCAAAAACCCGAGAGTTGTGAAGAAACGATAGATGTTTTGTTCAGCTTGCAGAATCAATGGATTTATCCGAACTCAGTTCGTTGACAAGAGAATTTCTGCAATGCTTGTGAGGATGCCCAAGTGTTAGAATACGTGATTCACTGTCTGCGTATGTAGTAATGATTCAAGTACGGGATGGATTGGCCCCCATACCGGAGACTTTTATCATGAACTATCATATGTTGATGGTAAATCAGAGAGACTTAAAACCCTAGTAGAGTGTCGACACGACAAGCCAAAAACCTTAGAATGGCAGGACGATGGAACCTTGTACAGGCAACCATTGCCAATCGTAGGTTATACGGTGAGATTCAACCCAGACCCATTTCCCCCAAGAGAAACCAGTAATTGTTGACCACCATGATATTTTCGATAGTTGTTTAGTATTGGCGACAAACCTGTCAGCTAATAAGACCCAGTCTCGGAAGAACATAACCATGATGAAAGGACACAAGATTTTGAGAAAAATGTTATGCCCCTACCGGAAAAGCATCAATGAAGGAGTTATCCCGAAGATATGAGAAGACCGACATTTTCAACCCAAAAGAGAGAATACTTGAGTTTCGATGGAACCGTACCATGCTTCTAAGGGTGGTAGCACCCCAGACCTTTGTGATGATCAATGGATTTTCAAGAAGACCCCCCAAACCTAACCTTCTTTCTAGCCTCTCCGAATCTCGAGGACGAGATTCATTTTAAGGGTGGTAGTTATTAACATCCCAAAATTCTAAATTTTGGAATGTTATATTAAATAGATAATTATGATTGTTTGTTTGATTGTTGTGTGATTGATTGTGTGAAATTGAGTGGAAATTTGAAACTTTTTGAAAGTTAAATGAGAGGGAATAAAAGGACTTTCCCAAACTTTCATTCTTGCATTTGGTTTCCATGAATTCAAATTCATTTCAACACAAACCCTAGAGTGAAGATAAAATGACTTCTTCCATTAAAGAAATGAAAAGGGGTTTTGAAAAGATTTGAATTCCATTTGAAATAATTCAAACTCAGAAACTTTATGCCACTCAAGGATTTTCCTGAGAGAAGATAATAGGACTTCTTCAAAATATATGAAATAGAGTGAGGAGTGCACTTTCAAAAAAATTATTTGAAACACCATTTAAAGTTTTTTTTCAAAATGTTTTTCCTCTGAAAAAGATTAATTATGAGTGAGGGTAAACTGACTCCCTCCAAAGTAAAAATAGTGGAGAATTATTTTGAAGTCATTTGGTATTTTCAAAAAGTCATCTTGAATTGATTTTAAGCACCAGATTGCTTCCTCAATTTTTAAAAATATTTATATATTTTAGTTTGGAAAACTAAATAGTTCACGTGGACCTAAATATCCCCTAGTATTTGTTTTCCGAATTTTCAATTTTTTGTGAGTTCGGTTGATATTTGTCTCGAGCACTTTTGTGCTTCAGGTAAAAAAAAACAAAAACAATTCAGGCAGCTCCCTCCCTCCCCACCAGGCCGCCCCACCAGGCCCAGCCGCGCCCCTGCCTTTTTTTTTCTCCCTGGCGCACAGCCCACCTCCCTTTTCCTTTCCTTTTTTCTTTTCTTTCCTTCTTCCTTTTCTTTTCTTCTCTGTTTCCTTCACAGAGCACACACCGGATCTCCATCTCCGGGATTTGATTTTTCGTTGATTCTTTCCTTCTAAAATCATGTCTTATAAATAGGTCCCGACCCCCTCGACCGACCCCCCTCGAAAAATCTCGCCAATCCCCTCCATATCGTGCTCCCAATCGTTGTTTCCGTCGTCGGCCACACCGGATCTCCGCGGATGATTCCTTCGCCGGTGAGCCTCCGTTCGACCTCTCCTTGTGCCACCCTTCGGATCTCGACATGGTGAATCTGTTTGACAACTTGTTTTGGTCCGTAGGTCGCCGGAGCATCGCCATCTTTAACCAAACACCGCCCGGAGCTCCGAGTTCATACCTGCGCCTCCACTGCTCCGCGCCTCCTCCTCCACCCCGCGCCCCAGGACGGATGGAGGAGCTCCTCCCCTACCCCGCCGACACCAGCGCCGCCGCCGCCCCTGCCCCGAGCCCCCTCCCCGCCGGCGCCCCCTCCCTTCCAGTGAGCACGCACATCTCCTCCCCTCTCTGTTCTTCTCTGTACATGTTCTTGTTTTTCGATTTTTTGTTGTTCTGTTGGTTAACCAACCGGTTCACTGTAGATCTAAGAAAAACCAGATGGTTTTAGTCAACTATGCCCTAGATTCCTTAAGTGTCGGCCGTCCTCTAGTAATTCCCGAGCAAACACTTTTCCAACCAATCAGAGTTCGCCACGTGGCAGTTGCCGATTCCTAGCAGTTTCAGAAAATAGTTCTTTTTCAGATTCTGATTCAATTTTTCTTTTACATGTCGTTTGGTACCCATCATTTTGGGCGGATTTGGCGGATTTCATTTGTGAATTCTGGGTTCAATTTATTTGGCTGCCACATAATTGACCATTGGAATTGAATTGTCATTTCCACCCAAATCCCTCCCCCCCACAGCCGCACTATACCCAAATCCCTACCTCCACCTCGTCATTTCTGTAGATTTGCCGCAACTCTCCTCCTCCCCGATCCTGCTCCTCCCCATCAATGGCGTTCCGATTCGCCGCCACCAGCGAGCCGCCCCCCCTCCTCTGCTGATCCCTCTTCCTCCTTTCCCATATCCTATTGCTCACCCCCCTTCCCTCCCTCGACCCCCAGTTGCTCCGCCCCGTGCTCCGTCTTGCTGTCGGGAGTAGCGTCCGATGACCCTAGTTGCCCTGCCCGGACCTCCGCCCTACTGCCGGGAGCAGCGGCCGGTGACCCCCAGTTGAGCACCGCAGTCCCTGGTAGGTCTCCTCCTCCACCTCTTCTCTCTCCCCCTCCCACACACGCACTTCTCTTTTCTTGAACCCTAACCTCACTAAATCAGCAGGTTTAGTACCGGATCAGCCTCAAGCACACAGGATCTGGACACCTCCAGGGGAGATTGACATCTTGACCATCCCTGCACCTCATCCCTTTCTTAGAGGGCAATTTTTTTGCAAGGTTCGTCTGAGCAAGTTTTTAATTTGTACCAATGGAAACTCCGTTCCAAGTTAATTAGCTGCTGATGCATACCCCATTGACCTGTACTCCCTTTTAAGAAAGAGATGATGCTGGTGTAATTGTAATTACTGTCGTATTTGGGAGAGCAAGATGTGTTGATGTGCATTTGTAGGCAAGCCTTGTGATGCCCGCCATTCCATTCCTAGTAGCAGAACAGAGAGCCAGTTGTACTTGCTAGTAATGGTGCATCTCTGGCTGGCTTTTACCGCAAGTTGATCAGGATTTCCAGAAATTGGATTTTTGATAGGAACTTTAAAAGATGCAAATATGGAAGGTTTTAGACGGAATGGTTTGATTAGGTTCTACTGCTCTTTGTAGTGCATAGCATCATCCATCATATGCATAGCAGTGCGCACACTGCACACACTCCCTGTCTCTCTTTGAACCACATGCATATAACCATCTTGTTTGTCCAACATGAATTTGCTCTAACAACATGAGTTTTTTTTTTCAATTGTCATTTACTTCTCAATATAGATGTCGGACTTGCACGTTAACACATTGCATCATGATGAGAGGAGGAAGAAAAGAAAGAGGGCATCAACTGGATTTTTTGTGTCGGTTGTCACGATAGTTCAACACACGTATTATCGGAGGAGGATTAGAGAGCTTGATGATTTCAGTGAGGATGAGGCGGAGATTAGGATTAGAAAGCATATGCTTAAATCAATTTATCAAGGTTCTAATAAGTACTGTTATGATAGTTTGCGCCTAACTAAACGGTCCTTTGTGGACCTATGCGCTATCTTGCGTGAAAGATGTGGTTTGTGGGACACATTTTATATATTAGTCGAAGAATCAGTCACAATCTTTTTACGTGAAGTATTTCTGTTTGTTGGAGGTAACTAGAGGGAGAGAATAAGATATAATAACATGGGAGGTAAAAAAACACATTTGCCCTCTCCCTCGCGTCGTCTTCTCCGAGGCGACCCAAAACCTAGCGCCGCTAGGCCTGGCCAGCAGTTACTCCTCGTCAGGCGGCGGGCGCTCGAGGTAGGGGGAGGCTCGATCCCCTTTCGGCTGTGTGGCTTGGTGGATCCAGGCAGGTCGACGGTCTCGGCGGCATCGCCGGTAGGCCTCTAGGGCCGTTTGCGCGCTCCATGGGCTGGACGCTTGCGGCATTGCGGTCGGCAGGTGACCCTCCGACAATGGTGTTGTTGTGCGACTTCTTATGTGGCAACGACGGCGGCTTTGGGCGGAGTTGGACTGCTACTGAGCTTTGATAGTCGGTCTCATCCGGCGTGTTCGAGGGGTTGTCATGCCTCGCTTGTCTTCTTGAAGTCGGAGCTACAGAGGAGGTGCCTCCGTGGTGACGATGACACGAGAGGGGTGGTCGGTTCCGATGCCGGCTTGGCGCAGGCCCAACGCTTTTCCCCTGCAATACTTGTCGATAGAGTCAAAACTGCCTAGTCATCGGCGCGTGTGCTGGACTGTTTGGCATCGGCCGGCGCAGGCCTCTGCACTTGTTTGCGGTGAGGGCTACATCGGTGGTCGTTGATGGTGGAGTCGGAGTCACCCTCGCGGAGGTTTGATGACGATGACACCGGATTGCAACCTCGACGGCGTGTGTGCTTTCTTGTGTGGGTTGTTAGGTCGCCCTGTGTGCCTTGTTTTTGCGGGCGTGTTGTGACGGTTTTCGCCCAGTTTTTTGTTAATTAACTGGGCAACTCTCTTCGACCTTTTTTAATGAATCAGGCCCTAAGGGACCGCATTTTGAAAAAAACACGGGAGGTGGGAATAGACTACTTATGCTGATACCTTGTATTGTTTACTCTGTATATGCACTACTTGAAGGTAGTTTTGTTGATCTAGGTGGATTATAGCTTATTATACAAAAGAAAATATATAGCATTCTGAAATGTGATGACTTGCAATACTACCAATAAATAAAATAAGATGGAGTTTTAGAAGCTTGACAATTTATAAATACTTCAGTAAGTTTCCTTCTCGTCATATTTGCAGGACAACAAACAAGCCACATGTTCAAGTCTCTTCAAGTCTTACTTGAGTGATCCTGATGCAAGTCCAAGCCTCTTCAAGTCTTACTAGAGTGGTCCTGATGCAATTTCAAGCCTCTTCAAGTCTTACTAGAGTGGTCCTTACGCAAAAGTTCAAGTCTCTTGGATGCAATTTTTTTTATGGTTGTAATGCATTTATGATGGCACACTGTAGTTTTTTGTGTTCCTTCTTAACACAAGCTTTGAAACTTCGAAGATCTTGGTTTTTGACAAGCGCAAGTTTTAGCCTTTAATGGTCCTTCGGAGATCTTGTCACTATTCTTGTCTGCATTTGAAATGAATATACTTTGACATATTTGAATGCGTGGAACTGATGTTGTTCAGATCCTTTTGATCTTGATCAATTAGAAAATGCACAATGTAAATGTGTTGAATGTACAGGCTGAGATGTGCATGTTGATTATTTGTAATTTAAACTGGTAGCCAAACAACATATGGCACTCAGTTTCATTTCAGAAATCCATATGGCAGCCAAACAGGAAATTTGGACTTGGACACCAAATCCCACCAAATGAAATCTTTGCAGGAATGTGTTTTCATTTCATTTCCACCAAATGAAATGAAAGCCTGGGTACCAAACGAGCTGTTAGCATATCTTTAATTCTACAAATCCAATTTAGTTGATTCATTTTCCTACCGGTTCGCATTGATCCCATCTATACAGTGGCCTAAACCAAAAATATTTTTGAAACTTTAAATTTTGAATCTGATCAGATTCAAATTTGAACTTCGTTAGGCCATAACTTTGGATCCACAACTCTGTTTTATTCGATTCTTTTTGCAAATTGAAGCTCATGAGATGTACTTTCTGTAGAAACCTTAAACACATAATTTTACTACTGTCAAAATTATGTTTCTGTCCAGCAAATTTATTTGTTTCTTTTTGGAGTTTCATAAGTCTTTTATTTGGTTTCTTTTTGGACCTTTGAGTGATTGCTTATGTGTGGTTATATTTTTTGCTTTCTTATGATAGATTGCTCAGGTGTGATGATTAGAATTATAAGGATTTTGAGTGCGACGAATCTTCATCAACTATACGAGGCAAGTTCACTTTGACCATATTTTCATTTCTTTGTTTTATTGTATTTAGTGTCACCTTTCCAACATCCCTCCAGTAGTTATATTGAATCTTCTAGTTGAGTAGAAGCATGAGGTAGGAACCCACACCCTTATTACTAAACCCCGGGAACGTTACTTATTTTGTTGCTATGCTATAGTAGACGGGGATTGGTATGAGTGCTCGTGAGTGGTGTGAGAAGGAGGACTCTACGACAATGACGACAACTTCAAGATGGCAACTTCAAGGCCTGCATCTACAAGACCTCAAGACTTCAAGACTCGAGACAAGAATTCAATACACACTACTGGGTGGAGGATGGATTGACGGGTATCCTGGGGCAACCAGGGGATTACCCTGGGATGCATGGGGAAGCGCCATGACATCTTGCGGAAAGCTTCACCCAGACTCAAAGAGACGGAAGAATACTTCATGCCCGGAAGCTTACCTGTGCAGCCACAAGTCATTATGGGCTCTGGCTTGGTTGATCTTAGTTGTGACTCTGGCGGGACAGTTGCTAGCAGATGTAGTTGAAAGGTAGGATTGGATGGGCACTGTTCGTGGTCAGGGAAACTCTCTGAAAGGCCATGTTTCGTTCGTCCTGTTCTCAAACACCCGGCAGTGCGAGGACTTAAAAGGAGGGAACGATTCTTGTGGGTAAAGTGCACAAGACTCTGCAGAGTAACAACCTAATCGATTAGCCGTGTCCCCGGTTACGGACAATTTGAGCCTTTGGACTTGGATCTATCTCTGAACTCTCAACACCGGACTGATAATTAATTGTGGGCAACTTATAATTATTTGGGCTATGAGACATCGGTTGGCGGAACCATGTAATAGTAGATAACTCAGTAGTGAAGGTTTCCTTGACACTCTTTTGTTGTAGGGAAAATAATAAAAACAGCTTTTATGCAAAAACTCAGACATAGAGCCACAAAGACATATTGCATATAAAATAGTCTTTTTCATCTGCTTTCTATTGTGATCTTGCTGGTACATTCAATGTACTGACCTACATGGCTGCAACTTATCATGTTGCAGATATTTCTACCGACGGGTAAGAGTTACGATATAGGGTTACGGTCTACACTTAGCTTGCCGCAGGCGTTGATGGGACTCCACACCCTTATTGATTTGTTTCTGCTGTGATAAATAAGGTATACTCTGGATCTACGGTATTTATTTTACATGTGATGTTATGGTATTTTATCGAAATATTGTGTGTGCCAGCATACTGATCCAGGGATGGCACAGAAAGCACAGAGACTTGACCGTATTGGGCCGGGTCGCTACAACACCGTTTCGTTCCCAACGGGGGGAAACGTGCGCGTCGCGGGCCTGGGGGCTACTGTCAGCCCAGTGGGAACCAGGGTACCACAGGCCATATGCGCCGCTGTCGTTTCCGGCCACCACAGGCCCGACCATGTAACACCCCGATTTTTGGCCCTTTCTTTTTCTTTTGATTTTCTTTGGATTTTGGTTTGGTCTTCTTCTGGTTGGGCTCTGTGGTCTTGAAACTCGGGAAGATCATCTCTTCTTCCTCTCCCTAGTGGCTTGTCATTCTCAAATCCATCCCAAGACCATGTCATTTCCATCCTAGCCCAACCCCAATATTTATTTCTTGGGAATATTCCTTTTTCTATTAAGGGAATAACCCTGTTTGCCCTAGGTTGTGAAGCAACCTATATTTCTGTCTTCCACAAAATTCCCACAAAATTATCATAAATTCTTTGGATCATATCTTCCACAAATATGTCAAAACTCATCCTTGCCTAGTTCAAAAATAATTCAAGAATATTCATTTCCTATTCTGTCCAGTATGGCACTTTGTGAAGGAAGTGCTATTTATATTTTCTTGATTGCCCTCAAACTTTTTGAGCACTCTTTATTATCCAAATAATTGCCACATGCCAAAATTCAGCTCCATTTGCCTAGTAAATCTTCCTCAACAAATTTCCAAAGTTTTTGTCCAGAGAGAAGCTTTGTGAAGGAAGTACTAGCTAGGCTAATCCAAATGAGTTGAAAATTTGGTAGATCATTCATATGATCAAATAATTACTCTCCACCAAATTTCATCTCCATCCCACAATCTATGTGAGCACACCTTCAAATCTTGGTTTCTGGTCACAATTTCAGTTTGTGAAGCAACTATATTTTATGTTGCTTCATAAAATCTGAAATTAATCCAGTACCTAAATATCCCTATATCCATTGAGCATGACAAAATTCACATCATTTTGCCAAGCCATTTTCTCCACAAAATTCCCCCAAGTTTCTGTCCAGAGGAAGGCATTGTGAAGGAAGTACCATTTATATTCATCTAAATGGTACGAAAATTTTACAGTACCTTCATATGCCCAAATCATCCTCCTCCACAAAATTTCAGCTCAATACAATCATCCAGGTGAGTGCAACTTCAAGATCCAGTTTCTGGACCAGATTGGCAGTTGTGAAACAACTATGACAAATATTGGTTCAAATCCTTTCATATTTCACAGGACTGTAGTCCTTCCTTCCCTAAACCCCTGTGACATCCTGGCTAGCCCTTATCTCATCCCATTTGACCACAACTTCATGACCTAGTTTGCTACAGCAAACTATAGATGATCACTCCCATCAGCACACAGCTGATTTCTTCGAACCATCACCTCAGGGAGGTCCCACTTTGGAAGGACTACACGCTAGAAACGGTTTGGGCGGCCCTAAAGTCCCGCGTGTGCTAGTGCACGCGGTGACCACGCGGTCTGGCATGCCAGAAGCGTGCTCTAGACGTCTGGGCCCTCGGCCACCGCCCAAACGCCGTGGCCTCGCCACCGCGGCATGTCCACCGCGTAGCCCTCCCTCTCCTCCGTCCACACGCCCCCTCTGGACCCCTCTCCCCCTCTTCTTTTTGCTCCGGCGAGCCATGCCACACCGCGTGCCCGTGGCCGTTGTCGTTTTGCCGCTGTCCTCTTCGTCCTCGCTGATTCTCTGGCACTCCACTACCTCTCTCCCATCGCCATCCACGCCTGCCCGCGTGCACGCGCGTACGCGGTCACACCAGAGCATCGTTCTCGCGTCCGTGGCAGCATCCGGCGAGGGCATCATCGCCGCGGCTATTTAGCCCCTCCCCGAGACCTCTAAACCTCACCAGCCTCTTCTCCACCCTACTCTAGCCCTCCCCGACCTCTCCAGCAAGCTCGGGAAGCTCTCCTCGACCGCCATTGCCGCCATGGCCGCCGCCACCCTCGGCTTAAATTCTTGCAATGTCGAACTCCTCCCACCCTCTTTCCTCCACCAGAGCTCCCTCCAGACCTCCACTAGCCTCCCCAGTACCCCGCGGCGTCTTCCCCACGACCGGAGCGCCGTGCCCAACTCCGGCCGAAGCCGCCGTCCGCTGCGGCCATAGTCCCGCCCCCTCTCATGCTCCCCGGCGCGTTTGACACCCCCAGGCGGGTGCACCTCTTCGCCCCTAGCCCGCCGATGGCCGGAGCTCGGCCGGAGGTGGTCCGAGTCGCCGGGCAAGCGCCGGCGAGCGCGCGTCCCTCCTCTGCACCGCGGGCGAGCGGGAGGATGAAGATGACTACCCGGCCAGGCGGGCCTCACCCCCCCTCGACCCCACATGTCAGTGACCGAGCCCCGGGTCCAGCTGGATAAGTGAAAACGTATTCGACCGAATACGTTTTTGCTATACTGAAAGCGTAAACGAGGGCAACTCCAGGGCAGAATGCGTTTTCGCTTCGGCGAAAGAATATTTTCCTAAAATGCGCCTTCTATTTTAACCCGCCGGCCGAAACTATTATATTGTGGACGTTCGTCCGTTAGCAGCAGAAAAGCACAGTTTTTAATTCTTTTTCTGCCTAATGAATGAACGGTCGTATTTTCGCAACCATGACTCCGATTCAGGTGATTCCAAAGCCCACGTTCTCTTCTCGCCGAGCCCGTTCCGATGGTATCATTTTCACTATGTTGCAACATTCTGAAAATGACCATTTTTCCCTTGCCCTTAATCAGCCCCGTTCGAGAGGGAACCGTTTCCGGCGAAATTTTCCACGAGCCTCTCGCACTTCTTCCCGGTGACTCCATCAACCCCAGGCAAGCCACGACAGCCACTTGCATGATGGCATTGCAATAGCCATGGTTTCCACTTGAATATTTGAATAATTGTTTGCTCATTTAATTATTTTGTGAATGTTATATGCTTGTGAATCCATGCTCATTTCTTATGCCATGTTCGTCTAGTAAGTGAAATGATTAATTGCTGATGTTATTATTATCATGTTTCATTCTTGTAATCATTCCCGATGCTATTGATAATAATATGCTCATATGAATAGTTATCAGTTGGTTATGAAAATACTTGTGAGATTCATGTACATCTCAATGCCATGCTCATTTGCATCCGATAGACTAAATGATTTATCATTGTTGATGTTAAGATTCATATGTTTAATGCTGGTGTTACCCATCCATGCAAATGCCGATTTCATGCTCATATGCATTGTTATTTTATTGTGACTCAGCTCATCACCATTCAAGTTAAACCTGACGTTAATCGGACTTGAACAAATCTGTTGGCTAAGTCATGGTGCCACCGAATCGAGCTCACCGGTGTAACCACACTTGCCTGGATGGGGAGGCCCTAATGTGGTCTATTGTCATGCCTCTCACCGGTGCCTCCAACTAGGGAAGGTTATGTGCGCGCGCTACCCTGATCAGGTAGGCGGCCATAATCTTGTGTGCCCGAGTTTTACGGTACCGATGTCCCCGTTTGGGATGACTTTGTTTTGGCCACGACGGTGGCAGCCACGAGGTGGCAGGATGTCACGAGTTGACATCGGTGCCACCCATGACATAGCCCAAAGGGGAGTTTGTCGGAGTGGCCGGGAGAGTGTCATGCAATAGATTGGTTTTGTCAGAATGTCGTTGGTCCACCCAAATGGGAGCACAAGGCCATGAATTCCGTGGTGTGGGTACAGCGTACTAACCTCTGCAGAGTGTATAATCTATCGATAGCCGCGTCCTCGGTCATGGACACAGTTCGTAGTAGGTCACACTATGGGTCAACAGAGATAATAATCTGGATAATATTTAACAACCCCGGTTCTATGAGGAAAGAAGTTGGTTGATCTTTATGTGGTCATGCGATGATCACAGGTAGAGATCAAGCTCCGTGTGGTCATGTGATGATCACGATGGTATAGTTGATACCGAGCTTGGTTGATCCTGAGGTAATTGTGTGATGTTCACGATGGTAAGTTTGAGACACATGGTGGTTACGAGATAACCTCCGAGAAGAGTAAGTTGGTCCAAGGGACCTTAAACATCGACCCCCTCTCATGCTAGTGCTAGTATCATCATATTCATATCATGAATTATATGTACCTGCCATGCTCATGTTGTTCTAGTAGTATTGTGTTCATCATTGATGATTAACCTGTAAATGCCATGCTGTTGTTTGTCTTGATTGCTTTGGTTGCTGTGAGCTTGCGAGTACATTCAAAGTACTCACCTGGCGTGTCATGCCAGATTGCAGGTGATGCCATGATTGATGGTTTGTCGAGGATCCCGAGGTTGCGTTCTAGGATGCGTCCCAGCCAGAGTCCCTGCGGAGTGGAGTTCATCACTGTTGTCGCTATTCCGCTGCTAGAAGTTATTCTGCTATTACGAGATGTTCCGCTGCTAGCATAGAGCTACCTTAGCAGGTATAGTGTCATCTTGCCGATGTAATCCTTTGTATTATCGGACCTTTGTACCCCGATTATTTGTTATAAGAGCTGATTTGTTCTATGCTAAGCAGTGCCGTATTCCAGAAGACTTGATCTCTGGGCTGGAATACGGGGTGTTCCGGTTCCTCTGAGCCGGGGTGCCACAGACCACCACCAGATGAAAAAGATTTATATATGAAAAATGGTTAGAAAAATCCAATCTATCCATTGGTACTGTTTTCATGCATGGCAAAACAAGTTACACCTGCTGATCAGGTTAAATCAATTAAATGGTATTTGAAATACCATATGTGGAGTTTGAATGTGAACCCCTGGTTCAAACCAACTTCATTTAAATTGTTGCTTGCATTAGCCCAAATCACAGCATACTGCCTTGTCATGATCATGCATCATATTGTTGCATTACATTGATTGTGTTCTTTCTTTGTTTGTCGGTGTTTGTTCCTTCTTGGTAGCCGACGTTTCCGACGTAGTGACCATTGACACCGCGATGAAGTGCAGTATCATCTTCAGAAGGTCCAGTCAAGCAAACCCCCATGAGCATTTCGATACAATCCCACCACTACAAAAAAACGCTTCCGTGATGATTGCTACTTGTGAGCTGCGTTGGGATTTCCCCGAAGAGGAGGGGGATGATGCAGTACAGTAGAGATAAGTATTTCCCTCAGTTATGAAACCAAGGTTATCAATCCAGTAGGAGAATCACGCAACAACTCGTTAGCAGCACCCGCGCACAAAATAACAAATCCTTGCACCCAACGCGAACAAGGGGTTGTCAATCCCTTGGCGGTTAATTGCAAGATTAAATTGTATGGTGATAGATAGATAGATCGAACAAAAATACAAAATAAAATAAATAAAGTAAAATTGCAGCAAAGTATTTTTAGGATTTTTAATATATGATAAAGGTAGACCCGTGTCGTGGTGAAATCACGGCAGATGCCATGAGATGGCTAAAAGTGGGGGGCTGCGTGAGAACACCGGTATGTTCCGGAAGCAAGGTTGGCGCGCGCGTGCGGGAGACACAAGGCGTACCCAGGTTCGGGGCCCTCCGGAGAGGTAACACCCCTAATCCTGCCGAATGGGATGATATGCACAAGGACTACAGGGTTGCTCCTGGAGCTGTGTGAGCGGAGGAAGAAGAAGGGGCTAGGCCGCCGTTCTACCTCTCCTGTGGGTGGGCGTGTGTGCTGCTAAGCTGGACTGGAGTGAGATGAGATCGATAAAAGAAGAAGACCCCTCTGCATGGAGGCCTCCTGGGGGGTCTTATAGCTCGACCCCTCAGGGATACATGGGTAAAACTACACGCGGGCGGGACCCGGATGTCGGCGTCCGGATCCGGCTTGCGGGGCCCGCCGGCTGCTCGGCACTGTGGGCTGTCGCCTCGTGTGTCATGGAGTGGTTGGCGTCGTGGAGCTGCAGTGGCGCGCTGGTGCTGACGTTGGTCATCCCGGTCAGTGGGGTTGGCCGCACTGCTGTCGCGCCTTCCCGAGGCGCGCTGCACTGCAACCACGCTCTTCCGTCGTGGAGTGCCGTCTTGTCGTCCGGAGCGATGGGATGGCCGCTGACCCATCATCGGCCGGCTAGCGGACAGCCGGACCCGGCACGGGGCCGGGAGCAGCCGGCAAGCGTCGGGAAGCCGGCCGAACGGCCAACCGGTTTGGAGGGGCTCGCGTGGCCCCGTATTTTTGAAAAGGGGTTCCGGGTTCGGCCGCCTACCCGGGGGTCATCCCCTCGACAGTAGTCCCCGAAGCTGTAAAGGCTCGCCGGCTCCAAGCGGGGGAGGCTTTGCAGCTTATCCCCCCCGAAGGAGAGCGGTTGCTGATGAAGAAGTGCCGGCTTAATGTCGCAAGCGCCGGCTACCGGGAGCCGGGTCAGGATGCTTAGCCGCAACGAAGTTTGAACATTTCGGCCGGCCAGGGCAGCCGGTGTGGGGGATCGCGCCAGCCACCTGACGAAACCCCGCCACGTGCAGCCCAGCGGCGGAGGAGGCCTGCCAGGCCATGCGCGCGACAGGACGTCGCGGGGGGCTGGGTCCTACCAGGCCGCGGCCTCGGCCCGCGCGCGGGATTTACTATGGCCGAGCGCATATGTTGGAGTTCCTGGGGTAGTTATTGCACGTCTTAATGCGCCCGTGTATTGCAGGGCAGTGGGGATCGTGGGCGCAGACAATCCCACTCCCCTACGTTCGTAGTGGTCTTTAAATGGGAGGGGCGGGGGAGAGGCCGAGGCATTCGCTCTCTTGCCCCCGCCTGTTGCTTCGTCTCCACCTCCCCAACTTCCTTCTTGTGCACACCATCGCCGCACGCCGTCGCCTGCTCGAGCTGCAACCGTGCCGCGCCGTGACCCTCGAGTGGCCATTCTCCCCCAGCTTCGCCGCCACCGCTCTTCTTTCTCGACCGCACCCCTCCCGCTCTCGCCGATGGCCCCGCCGAAGGGTTCTTGGGAGGGGTCAGTGGTGACCGCCAACGACATCGAGTACCTCCGCTGCACGCGGCGGCTGCCGCCGGCAGAGCAGGTGGAGGCGCGTGCGCCCGGCGAGGAGACGGCGCCGGCGCCGCGGGCCGGCGAGGTGGTGGTGTTCTACACCCATTTCCTCCGCGGGCTCGGTCTCCACGCGAGCGTCTTCTTTAGGCACTTCCTCACCTATTTCGGCCTCCAGCCGCATCACCTGGGGCCGAACGCCATCCTGCAACTCGCCGGCTTCGTGACGCTGTGCGAGGGCTACGTCGGCCTCCTCCCGTATGTGGAGTTGTGGTGCCGGATCTTTTATTTGAAGCAGCAAGGAGCATCAGCCAGCGTCATGTCCGAGTGTGGGGTGGCCGTGCCGGTTACCAGGACGGCGGGCCCCTTCCCGAAGCTGCCGCTCGAGGACTCCGCCAAGAAGTGGCAGAAATCCTTCTTCTACGTGAAGAATGTCGACCCGGCCGACGACCGCATCAACCTTCCCCCCTTCATTGACGTGCCACCGGCTGAGAAACTGAACTGGGGCACAACCCGAAGAACCCGTCCACGGAGATCTTGGGCGTCTGCCGCCGGGTCAAGGAGATGACGGACCGTGAGGGGCTCGCCGCCGTGGATCTCATCGCGGCCTTCATCGGTCGCTGGGTGCTGCCGCTGCAGCGGCGGCCGCACCGGATCTGCGACATGAGAGGCCGGCGCGACCCCTGCCGGCTGTCGACGAAGGAACTGACGCTGGCCGAGATCGCCCAACGCATGAACGATGTCTCCGCCGCCGGGCTCAAGGTGAAGGAGTGGCGATTCGGCAAGGAGCCATATGGCCGGAATGCCTCAGCGCCAGCGGTGAGTCTCTGGTCCTTGTTCTTTGCAGCGTCCGCCCTCTTCATGCGCCCTGGGGCGGCTGCAGCATTTCCCGAGGCAGCTAATGTATGATGGCCCGAATCCCATGGTCCTGCAGCTGGATCGGGTCGAATCTGACCCGGAGGAGGAGGGAGACGGTGACGCGGAAGCTGGAGGCGGCGAGGAGCGCCTCGCTGATGTGGGAGCCGACGGGTCCGGCCAAGCCGGTAAGTCCATGAACCCGGATCCTTTGCGTGAGTGGCCGGATGATGACGAAGATGATGGAGGTGACGCGGGCGATGCAGCACCATCGGACGCGGAGGCGGGCAACGGGGCCGCCCCCAGAGGGCGGCAGCAGAGGACGGCCAGGGAGCCGGCAGGTCCAAGCCGGCCGCACGGGAAGCAGCCGGTCGAGGCGCGGCCGGCCGCGAAGCGCCCGGCCACGGCGCAGCCGAGTGCCATGAAGAGGTCCATCAAGAAGGCGCGCCGGGCGGCGCCGTCGGCGGGCCCGAAGCGGGCGGTTCCCACGGCCATAGGGTGAGTTTTTTCTCAATTGCCAAGTCAATGAAGTCATTGCCTTTCTGCTGCTGTTGTTTTTGTTCTTCTTCCTCATCTCTCTCGCGCGCTGTCTAGGAACGCGCTCGAGCTTGCGGAGGCGGCCGTGGTGGCTGCGGTCGCGGAGGAGGCCGACCGGCAGAGGGGCCAGAGCGGCGCGGAGGAGCATGAGGCGGCGGAGACCACCGAGGAGGCGCTCGCAGCCCGCCAGTCCGGCGCCACCCCGGAGGACGCCGAGAGGGACGCCTGGAGGGCCCGGGCCGAGGCCGAGAAGGAGATGGCCGAGGCGTCGGCCAAGGCGTGGGGCGACGCCGTGGCCGAGGTCGTGGCGAGGCGGCGGCGGGTCATGGAGGAGGCCGCGTGGCCGGATTGGACGAAGCCATCGTCCCTGCTGTCGCCGGTTGCGGAGCACCGCTCCAAATCGGTGCACGACCCGTCCCGCCGGGCGGAGGCGGATGCCCGTGCCGCCGTCGAGGAAGCGGCCAGTCACGGCAAATCCGGTAATCACGAGCCGGAGGCCGACCCGACGGCCGACCCGGAGGTGCCGCCGGCTGTCGACCCGGCCGATGGGGCCGGAGGAGGAGATGGAGGAAGCCGCGAGCCGGAGGCCGCGCCAGGCGGGGGAGGAGTGCCACCTCCGAGGACGGAGGCCACGCCAGGGAGCTCTCATGCCCTGGTGACCGCAGAGCCACAGGCCGCGGGGCGCAGCCTCGAACTGAGGCCGGCCGGCAGCGGAACCAGCGCCGGGTCATTGGCCCAGCCGCAGTGGACCTGGGCGGCGAGCTCCAGCGAGGCGGCTAGCAGCGCCCCTCAGAGCGAACTGGACGCGGAGGTGGACTCCCTGCGGCTGCAGATTGCCAACCACCACGGCCAGTGGCAGAGCTTCGCCCAGGCGGAGGGCGGCCGGTTGCAGCAGCTGGAGCGGACCTTCGCGGTAAGTTCGCTTGTCCTTCGTGCTTTCTTGTGTCTCATTTCTTCTTTCCTTTCCTTGACCGGCTTGGTCGCTTTCCAGTGGGGGCGCGTCAGCGCACCCACTGGGTGTATCCCCCGAGGCCCGAGCCGGCTGCGTAGCAGGCGGGTCGGGCTTTCTTAGGCGTCCGTGTGCTAACTTCCTTTCCTTGCAGTCCATCTACGACCAGCGGGTGGCGGCGTACAACCGTCTCCTGGGCCGGTACCACACGGCTGGGGACCAGCTGGCAGCCAAGGAGGAGGAGCTTCGCCAGGCCAGAGGTATTTCTTCGAGCTCTTTCTTGCATTTCGCCAGTGGGGGCACGCCAGCGTTCCCACTGGGTGTAGCCCCCGAGATTCGGGCCGGTTGCGCAGCAGCCGGGTCAGATCTTCTTGCCTCGTATTTTGCTTTCTCGTCCGGCTTTTGATCGGAATCCGGATCTAGATGCGCAGCCGCCGCCATCGACCCGGCGGAGATGGAGGGGCTCCGGCGCCAGCTGGCTGACGGCCAGCTTTGTGACCAGGCGGTCGCGGAGCGCAGCCGGCTGCAGGAGGAGGCGGCCCGGGCGGTCAGGGAGAGGGACGAGGCCGCCGCTGCCCACAAGGCCAAGCTGGACCGGCTCACCGAGGAGCGCCGCCAGGCGGCGGTGCGGCAGGAGGAGGAGGAGGCGAAGAAGGCCGTCGAGGAGATCGCCCAGCTCAAGGTGGCCCGCGATCGCAGCGCCAGTGCATTGGCGGCGTGGGAGCGGGAGGCGTTGCAGGAGGTGTTGTACATCGACGAGCTCCTCATGCGTAAGTGTTTCTACTTGCTTGTGTTTGTTTCTTTCTGGTTTCGGCCCTTCGGCCTTTTGATCAATCTTCGCCCTCTTCTTTTCCAGGGGTCTTCCCCGAGACCCAAGAGCCGGCCGAGGAGGCGGTGAACGCCCATCGGCAGGAGCAGAGGGCAGCGGGGGCCGCCGTCGAGGAGTACGCTGCCTGGTCGGTGGCGGAGATCACCGTGGCCACCAAGGCCCGCTTGGAGGCGGTGGAGCGCGACATGAACTGGCTTTTCGAAGCCGGCTTGTCGATGGTGGCTGCCCTCTGACCGGGCGCGGTGGTGCCGACGACCATCAGCCGGCTGGCGCACTGGCTGGAAGCCGGCGTGGCGCGACTTAGTGGGTGGAGGGCCTCCGTGGCCCGGGCCGGCGCAGAAATGGCGCTCGGCTTCGTGCTGTCCTGGTACCCTAGCATCCGCTTGGACCAGCTGCGCGCACGGAGGGCCGGGGCGGAGGCGGATTTGGCAGAGCGGACGACGCCGATCGCCGTGAGGGTCAGCGACATCGCGTGGTTCACCCCGCACGACGAGTTCATGCCGGAGCGGGCGCCAGACGGCGCGGAGCTTCCCGCCGACGACTTCGGCTTGGTGCTCGAGGACCCGGAGGGTAGCTCGGCTGAGACGGGAGCCGGTGCGGATGACGCCGCCACCGACTTGGACGACACCGCCGCCACGGAGGATCCGGCGCAGAGTGATGCCGACGAGGCCGCCACCTAGGGCCTTTTGCTTTTCCTGTATTTTTCTTTCTTTTGAACTTGAACTGTTTGTTAGTTGACAAGTCCACCCACTGGGGTGTAGGTTTATGTAATGAACTGATTGCCCGTGGGCCTCTGTTGTGTATATATATGCATGCTTGCTTCGATGCTTGTGTGTTGCCATCTGGCGGTTCGCTTTCGCTTATTGCCTTAGCCGTTTTCTTGCTCTCTCCCCCTCTCGACCTCCTCCCTGCCAGCCGGATAGCCGGGAGCCGGTCTGTAGCTGGGACGGGGAGCCGGACTTGAGAGAGAGCGAGCAGTACTTAGACCTTAGGATTTTGAGCGCAAGCAAAACACCCACTGGGCCGGCTGGCTGCAGGCGGCGAAGCCGGCTAGAGCGTGGCCGGTCTGTGCGGTGGAGAGTGAAAGAGAGAGGAGAAGAGCCGGGTTGGCCGAGACGGACGTTCGTACTTAGCTGTTTTTCGCGTGGGGGTGCTTTCAGCCTGTGGCTCTTGCCAGCCTGGATAGCCGGGAGCCGGACTGTGGCTTATAGCAGAGAGAGGGCCTCAGCGGTGCGCACGTTACTGGCCGTATTTAGGAGAACGCGGCGCGGGCTAGCCGGCGAGCCCCCGAGCCACCGAGCCGACCGTGCCGACCTGGCGGGAGGGAGGCGAATGTGGTAAATTGCGCAAGAACTCGATAGAGATGAAAAGGTAGCCCCCAAGTGTCGTTCGGGGGACCTACTGCTTTCATTAAACTTCCAAAAGGGGTAGTGATACATACATACATGATTCAACTGTAAAACGGACGGAGGAGTGATGTCTACTACACAACTTATTCTTGTAGACTCGTGTTGGGCCTCCAAGCGCATAGTTTTGTAGGACAGTAGCAATTTTCCCTCAAGTGGATGACCTAAGGTTTATCAATCCGTGGGAGGCATAGGATGAAGATGGTCTCTCTCAAACAACCCTGCAACCAAATACAAGAAATGTCTTGTGTCCCCAACACACCCGATACAATGGCAAATTGTATAGGTGCACTAGTTCGGCGAAGAGATGGTGATACACGTGTAGTATGGATAGTAGATATAGGTTTTTGTAATCTGAGAATAAAAAAACAGCAAGGTAGCAAGTAACAAAAGTGAGCAAAAACGGTATTGCAATGCTTGAAAACAAGGCCTAGGGTTCATACTTTCACTAGTGCAATTTCTTAACAGTGCTAACATAATTGGATCATATAACAATCCCTCAACGTGCGATAAAGAATCACTCCAAAGTTCCTATTAGCGGAGAACATAAGATAGAAATTGTTGTAGGGTACGAAACCACCTCAAAGTTATCCTTTCCGATCAATCTATTGAGCCATTCCTATAAGTGTCACAAACGGCCCTAGAGTTCGTATTAAAATAACACCATATGATACGCATCAACCAACCCTAATGCCACCTAGATACTCCAATGTCACCACAAGTATCCGTGAGTTGATTATTCGATATGCATCAAACAACTTCAGATTCATAATATTCAATCCACACAAAGAACTTCAAAGAGTGCCCCAAGATTTCTACCGGAGAAAGTAGGACGAAAACGTGCATCAACCCCTATGCATAGATTACCCCAATGTCACCTCGGGAATCCGTGAGTTGAGTGCCAAAACATACATCAAGTGAATCGATATAATACCCCATTGTCACCATGGGTATTCATATGCAAGACATACATCAAGTGTTCTCAAATCCATAAAAGTATTCAATCCGATAATAGTGAAACCTCAAAGGTAAAAACTCAATTCATCACAACAAGATAGAGAGGGAGAAACACCATATGATCCAACTATATTAACAAAGCTCGTGGTACATCAAGATCGTGCCAAATCAAGAACACGAGAGAGAGAGAGATCAAACACATAGCTACTGGTACATACCCTCAGCCCCGAGGGTGAACTACTCCCTCCTCATCATGGAGGCCGCTGGGATGATGAAGATGGCCTCCGGTGATGATTCCCCCCTCCGGCAGGGTGCCGGAAAAGGACTGTAGATGGTATTTCGAAGGTATAGAGGCTTGCGGCGGCGGAGTGCAAGTTCTAGGGTTATTTCTGGGGGTTTTGGTATTTACAAGAATTTTTGGCGTTGGAATCACGCGAAGAGGGGCCACAGGGGGCCCACGAGGCACCAGGGCGCGCTTGGGGGGGGGGGGGGTGGTGCGGCCAGGTGGCTCGTGGTGCCCCTGTGGCTCTTCTGCTGCTCCTTCGAAGCTTTCTGGGTCTGTTTCCTTCCAGAAAAAATCGTCAAAAAGTTTCGCTGCATTTGGACTTCATTTGATATGGATTTTCTGGAAAACCAAAAACAAGCAGAAAACATCAACTGGCACTGGGCACTAGGTCAATATGTTAGTCCATGAAAATCATATAAAATCCATATAAAAGTGCACCAAAATCATACAAAACTACAATAAACATGGCATGAATACTTCATAAATTATAGATACGTTGGAGCCGTATCAAGGAGCTCCGCGTTCCAAGGGCGTTCTGTCTCTTCGCCGGAGGCGTCTCTCTTGCACTTTTTTTGCTTATGTGCGTTGATGAGGTAGTACGCGTTGTTGCGCAGGGCCTTGCTGATGATGAAGGGGCCCTCCCATGGGGAGGACAGCTTGTGCTGGCCGGCTGTTCGCTGGATCAGCCGGAGCACGAGGTCGCCCTCGCGGAAAGCGAGGGCTTGATCTTCTTGCTGTGGTATTGGCGCATGTTTTGCTGGTAGATGGCCGACCGGCTGAGGGCCAGCAGGCGCGCCTCCTCTAGCAGGTCGACGCCATCTTCACGTGCTGCTTTGGCTTCCACTTCCGTGTACAAGGTGACCCGAGGCGAGTCGAACTCGAGGTCCGTGGGGATGACCGCCTCGGCCCCGTAGACGAGGAAGAATGGGGTGAAGCCGGTTGAGTGGTTGGGGGTGGCCCGGAGACTCCATAGGACGGCCGGTATGTGGCGCCCCGCCTGAATACCACTGTAGCCAGACGGTCGCCGCACACGCCAGCCCAAGAAATCACACTGGTGCGTGCCTTTACAACGAGTATCATGAACACAGGCATTTCTATTAATGGATATATAAGTTTAACATGATATGTTACAAGGGTGATGGCAGCGGAAAAGCTCTATCTAAGGCAGCATGGTCTTGTTGCGGCTCCAATCCACAGGGATCTGACTGAGTTACTCTTCTAGCCCGCGAACGCTCCGGCTCCTCGCTAGTGGACGTCGGATCCTTAGGTGAACCTGGCCACATTGAAGGCCGCTGAGTACTTTTGAATGTACTCGCAAGCAAACCAAACCAACATATACACCAAGCAATGCAATCCATGGCATTCAAGAATGCATTCATTATCTTAACAATATTAGCTATCATGTCTTAGCATGATTATCTAGCAATATCAGATCATAACAGGATTATCTAGCATGTTAACTACCAAAGTAACTATAGTATGGCGAAGATACAGCATATCAAGTAATTAATCCATACTCCGAATAATCTTAGGATCCAATCCAAACCCGATCCAAATCAAATCCAAGCCATGCGTTCATCCGACCACTCATCTCATAGCCATCGCATGGCTAACATCCCATATACCTGACATCATCTGATGTCCCTGCATCTGCACTGCAAGTCTGACAAACCTTACCATTCTTTGGTTCAATTTTAGCAATAACATTATATAATTTGTTCCTCCAGACTCGACACAGAACAAATAGTGTGACCTAGTACGAACTGTGTCCCATGACCGAGGACGCGGCTATTCGAATAGATTTACACTCTGCAGAGGTTGCGCACTTTAACCACACTATGGAGCTCCTGGCCTCGTGCTCCCATACGGGTGGACCGGTGTTGCTCCAACAAAACTTGTCTATTGCCTGGCACTCTTACGGTCCCACCGACAATCATACCCTCCCAGGGTCATGTCCTGGGTGGCCCCTGTGTCACTCCTGACACCTGCCACCGTCGTGGCCAAACAAAACTATCCCAAACGGGGACCTGAGCTCAATAACCAAACTGGGCTCACATGATTATCGCCGCCTACCGGTCCAGGGTAGCACGCACGCATAATCCCCCCTCTTTGGTGGTACTGATAAGAGGCAAGACAATAGACCAAGTTAGGGCCTTCCCATAAAGACAAGTTGCACTGATGAGCTCGGTTCGGTGGCACTATGACTCGATCCAGCCGACGGAGGAGGTTGTCGTTATTAAGTCACATTTTCAAGCATTGCAATAACAACAGTAAAGCACAATGAAAACATAACAACCTATCTCCATATTTTCACCTACGAGTCACTAGTGCGATAACATGATGAACATTAGCAGGTAATGTAAATAGCAAGTTCAAACTAACATGAGTTTAATTAATTCTTTCACATGCATGTTCATTAATTTAAACACGCAAGAATAACACAGAGCAATGCTTCAGGGCATATATCAGATGGTCGGTTTGCTTCGGGGTGAAGGAATACTCCGGAAAGAAGTGCGATCACCTCGCGGAAAATTTGCCTGAAAGGATTCTCTCTTGGAGGGGCTAATAGAAGGGCAAGGGCAAAATGGTCATTTTCACAGTGTGGAAACATTATGAAAATGATACCATCGGAACGGGCTCGACGAACTGAAGATGTGGGCGTTGGATTTACCTCAATCGGAGTTACGGTCGCGGAGAAACGGCCGTTCGTTCGTTAAGTGGAAAAACAAACAAAAATTGTCCATTTTAACTCTTAACGGGTGAACGCTCACTATATAGCCGTTTCGGCAGCGGGGCTGAGAGCGAAAGCGCACTCTGGCGAAATACGCTTCCAGTATACACAAAACGTACTTCCAGCCGAAGCACTAGCAGAATACGTTTTCCTTAGCAGAAAATTGTAGGATCGAAAGTATGTCTAGAGGGGGGGTGGGGTCATTAGACTACTTGACCAAATAAAACCTAACCTTGTCCCAATTTTAGTTATGGGCAGATTTTAGCAATAGTACATGTGAAGCATCACCCTACACATGCAATTCTAAGAGTATAGCAGTGGAAAGTAAACAATTGCATATGTAAGTAAAGGAGGGTATCGGAGATTTCAAACGCAATGAAGACACGGTGGTTTTTGGCGTGGTTCCGATAGGTGGTGCTATCGTACGTCCACGTTGATGGAGACTTCAACCCACGAAGGGTAACGGCTACGCGAGTCCATGGAGGGCTCCACCCACGAAGGGTCCACGAAGAAGCAACCTTGTCTATCCCACCATGGCTTACGTCCACGAAGGACTAGCCTCACTCGGGGTAGATCTTCACGAAGTAGGTGATCTCCTTGCCCTTACAAACTCCTTGGTTCAACTCCACATCATGTTGGAGGCTCCCAAGTGACACCTAACCAATCTAGGAGACACCACTCTCCAAAAGGTAATAGACGGTGTGTTGTTGATGATCTCCTTGCTCTTGTGCTTCAAATGATAGTCTTCCCAGCACTCAAACAACTCCTCACAGATTTGGATATGGTGGAAGAAGGATTTGAGTGGAAAGCAACTTGGGAAAGGCTAGAGATCAAGGTTCAAATGGTAGGAATGGAATAGCTTGACCTCAACACATGAGTAGGTGGTTCTCTCTCGGAAAATGTATGGTGGAAGTGTAGGCACGTTCTGATGGCTCTCCTTACTGAGAAGGATGTGGTGGAGGGGTATATATAGCCTCCACACAAAATCCAACCGTTACACACTTTTGACCCAACTCGATGGCACCGAAACGATAATCTCGGTAGCACCGAACTGTGTAAAAGATATGAACTTTAGGAATCTCGGTGGGACCGATACGAACAACTCAGATGGACCGAAGTGCAATGGCTAGGGCAAACCTCATCTCGGTGGCACCGATTGCATCAACTCGGTAGGACCGAAGTGAAGCAATAAGGCAACAGAGAGTTGGCAAGCCATCTCGGTGAGACCGATTTGCAAAACTCGGTGAGACCGAAGTGAGTGCAAACAATTACAGAGAGTTGGCAAGGCCATCTCAGTGGGACCGAGATCCATTTCGGTGGATCCGATTTGTCAGGGTTTTGGCAGTGGCTAAGTCTTGGATGAACTCGGTGGGGCCGGATAGGGAATTTCGATGCGGTCGAGTTGGAATGTAGGTTTAGGACATATTTGGTTAGAGAGAGTGGTTGAGGGTTTAGGAGTACTGTCACTAAGCACTTGAGCAAAAAGACCATTAAGCAACACCTCATCCCCTTTTAATAGTATTGGCTTTCCTATGGACTCAATGTGATCTTGGATCACTAAATCAAAAAAGTAGAGTCTTGATCTTTTGCCAATCCTTGTCCTTAGCATTTTGAGGGTCCACATCTCTAGTCCATGCCATGCCAATCATTGAACTTCCTGAAATCTTAATCTTGAATGGACATTAGTTCAATGAGATATATGTTGTTATGAATTACCAAAACCACCAAGGGAGCAAATGTGCTTTCAATGTCCCCCTTTTTGGTAATTGATGACAACATATAGATCAAAGCTTCGACAAATGATTAAATGAATGAAATACATCATCGCTTTGAGAAGTATGTGATAAGCAAGAGCTCCCCCTAAATTTGTGCATTATTAAAGATTTGCGTTTGAATGCAAATGCACAATCGATTAGGCTCATGGGTCACTCTTCCATGTCACATACATCTTGGTGGAGCGCGCAAAAAGATATGATTGAAATAATAGGCACGCATCACCAACACAAATGAATGATCATACAAGATAAAGGTAAAGATAAACATAGATCATCACAGTAAGCATAGTATGATCGATCAACATAGTATCTCACAAGCACTGAAGCAAGCACACACATAAAACAAACTATGGACAAGCAAATAAGTAGCAAAAGAACTCGAGCAAATCAAAGTAGAACACTCTCTCTCGAAGCCTATGATCTATACAAATTCTCCCCCTTTGGCAACAAGTACCAAAAAGATCGAAGAGGTATAGGACTAATCGGCACTCTAGGCACGGTCCTCCGAAGCTCCTGAAGGCGATCTCCTGCTGGCAGCTCCGGTGTGCATAGATGGCGTTGAGAGAAGAGCATCCGCGAAGGCTTCTGCGGATGTGTGCTGGGCTGGTGGAGTAGAGACCTGAGGTGGCACTATGGCAGTAGCAGCTGGTGCAGAAACTGTGGTCCGTGGATCCACAACTGGTATTGCAGCAGACCTGGCTGCTCTGGGCACTGTCTGAAAACGCTCTGTGGTTGGTCTGTCATCTCCATTGTCATCTGATGGGGCTGTCTTGACAGCATCAACATCATTCTGTAGCTGCTCCACTGTAGTCTGAATCTCTGTCACCTTGACATCTAGATCATGAAATTTTGTCTCAATAATCCGCTCAAAACTAGCCTGGGTCTGGGTGAGGTTGGCCAAACTTCACTCAATCCTCAGAGTGGCTTCAAGCAGATATGTCATTTGGTCCTTGGGTGTCTTGAGATTGGCAATTGGAGCATTTGGAGCTGATGCCTCCTGAGCTGCTTTTGCTTCTTCAGCTTTGCGAATCTTCTCTTGGGCTTGTGCTGAAGTGGGATGCGAAGGATCCATCAGGATCACATTGTCCTCAAACTCTGGACGGAGTGGCAAGTGCTCTCGATCAAGAAGATATGTGCTGGTTCCAACCTTGGAATTGATCAATATCTGAATATGTGGAGCATATCCGCACGATCTCTTCTGATCTGCTGCAGTCCTCTTGATAGTCTCTACTATCATGCTCATCACCTTGAATTTTTGAGGTGTATCAAACAAATGCAGCAAATTGATGGAGTGGCCATGAATCATTTTGTCATCTCCTGACTTGGGTAGCAGAGTGTACCGCAAGATGGTGTTCGTTGTGGCTAATCCTGGGAGCAGATGCTTCACTGATCCAAGATTATGAGTCTCAAGGTCCTTCTGAGGAATTGCAGTGTACATGTTGGCCATGGAGTTGTGATCCATCTTGAGCTTAGCATAAATGTCTATGTCATCATCCTCTTCCTTGGGAGCACCAAGAAGACTTGCCCACTCAGAGATGGTAGACTGGTATCTTATACCCTCAGTCATCCATATAATGCGGCCATCTGGATAGAAGTGTGCTGTAGAGTAGAATTGCATGACCATTTCGTCATTCCACTTGGTCAACTTCTGTCCAACAAACTCGTCAACTCCTGCAATCCTGAAGCTCTCATGGACATGGGGGAAATAGTCTTCATTTGTATCAATATATTTCCAGTCCACCCATTTCATGTCACTGACTATGGGCTTCTTGTCAAGCAATACTGTCTCATAAAAATCTTGTTATTCACGAGTGTGAAAGCGATAATCACATGCTGTCCTTCTCCTTATAGCATAAGGATCTGACTGTCTCCACTGACGCAGTCCTTTATCCTTCCTCAGCATCATGTTCTCCGCAACTGGGTGTGCGTTGTCATGGTCTGGTATCTTTGGCCTCAATTTTCTGAGCACTAGTGGCTCTTCATCAACATTTGACTCTGGCACTGGGGCCTTGTTCTTCTCAGCAGCTGATATGTTTCTGGTTGATCTCTTTGGTGCTGACACCTTAGGCTTGGACTTGGGGGCAGAAGTCTTGATTGCATCCGACATAAGTTTCTGAGACTTGGCTGGAGGTGCAGTGGGTTCTGGCTCTTCCTCCTCTTCCTCCTCAATCATCATGGAGGGTCTGCCAATCACACGGGCAGTAGTTTTCCTTATTCTCTTCTTCTTGCCACCTGCAGCTGGTTCTGTGTCACTAGGCTCTTCAAGAGTGAATTGCATAGTCTGCTTTGGCACTTTCCTCACAACAGTCCTCTCTTTGGCAGTGGATGGTTTGGTGCTGTACTCCTTAGCAAGCACTATTCTCTTTTTCTTAGTTGCAGCTTCACTTGCAACGAAATCTTCATCCTCACTGTCTGAGGTTTTCTTCTTCCTTGTTCTGGTTGCAGCTTTAGGAAGATCTGGAGAGCTCCTCTCTCCCTCATAGAAACTTCCTGCTGGACTTGACCGTTCACTCATTTCTGCATGTTGTTCAGATCTGTTCTGACTATCACTGTTGTCTGACATCTTGCTGAGCTGACCCTGTGAATAGATAGGTATGGGCAGAGTAGATGAGTCATCACAAAAAGCAGAGATTTTTCATAAAATTTGAGTTCAACTCTTAGTTTCAAGTTTTCACAGGATGCATTTCGGCTGGACCGAGTTGATCATCTCGGTGATACCGAAGCACTCTACAGAAACCTTACACGCCATTCCGGTCAGACCGAGATGGGTTTCGGTGGCTCCGAGATGCTAGGGTTTCTCTGAGACTTTACTTTTGGTCTCACTGATACGTACAACTCGGTGGCAATGAGACGTACTAGTGCTATGGCCAGAGGCCAAATCGGTAGGACCAAAAATTTCAAATCGGTCGGTCTGAGATGCATTCGGCGGAAACTTAAACCTAAAAATTTTACTCGCATCTAATCTACGGAGTTTGTAGTGTAACAGGAGTTCTAAATCCGTGGCATGAATTCAGGCAGTCCAATCGTGCATTGAATCAGAGATGGGAGCACGAGAGGGATCGAATCTCACCCTAACTTGGTGGAGATCCTCTACGGTGGCAACGGCGGGGTAGATTGCCGTTGACGGCGGCGGAATCCGGCGGCGAGGGCGCGCTGGAGACGACGGCGAAGTCCGAAGACGAAGGGCGACGGCAGCAACGGGGAGCGGGAACGAGTGGGGTCGAGAATTTTCTACCGTTCGGTCCGCGCGATATACATACCCGTACGCTGTCGGTGGCGCCGAGTTGAACAACTCGGTGGCACCGATATGTGTAACTGCACGCAGTTTAGCACATCGGTGGCTCCAAAATGGTTCAATTTGGTAGCACCGAGATGGAAAACCTAGATCAATCTAAGTGATTTCGGTTGGACCGAGTTTGAGTGAATTGGTTCGGCCGAAATCAGATAGAAGGTTTTGGAGGTTCAACCCCTTCAGATCGGTGGCTCCTAGTGCTCCTCACCCGGAGGGTCCGAAAATGACTTGTTCAATTTTTGTGATGCAGCAAGAATAGAATTTGAGACAAGAAAGCATAGATAGCTAGAGAAGGTACTTAGGCATTCTTGTACATCCACTTGGCCAGAAAAACCAAGACAATCAAAACAACAAATGGATGTCCTTGAATGATGAAAACATGCAAACCAACATGCTCACACAATAAGATAGCAAATGAAATATGTGTCAAACATGCACAACCAATTCTAGCATCTATCAAGCAATGGCGATGACTAGGTCATCTATATATGAGTATATTGACTTAGGAGCCAAATGAGAACATTTGATCATAGGTCATACTCATCGTTTAAGCACAAGTGGGGTTACCACTTTTACATAAAGCATTGATGTGTTCACACCATTAGAGTTGCATTAGCTCAATTGTTTAGAGCAAAGCTCCCCCTAGATGTGATATTCCCCCTAAGAGGGATGAACTAACCTTGGGTTTTGTCGATGATGATTCATGTAGATGTTGAAGATGTGGATGCTCAATGTTGATGTAGACACTACTCGAATCAGGCACTTTGCCGTCTGCTATAGCAGACGGCAAAGGCATGCTTGGCGGACGGCAAAGGCTTTGCCGTCAGCTAGCAGACGGCAAACACTCCGGCTGAACGGCTGCCGGCAAAGGCCGCTTTGCCGTCTGCTGGCAGACGGCAAAGAACTTTCCTTCTTTGCCGTCTGCCAGCAGACGGCAAAGAACGTGGACGACACAGAAAAGCTTCCATCCCCGTTAGGTGGCTAACGGCGCTCTTTGCCGTCTGCTGGCAGACGACAAAGAGCTGTAGATGACGTCAGCTGACGTCAGGCTTCAGCTGGGCCCAGGCAGGCTCTTTGCCGTCTGCTGGCAGACGGCAAAGAACTTTCCTTCTTTGCCGTCTGCCAGCAGACGGCAAAGAGCTGCAGATGACGTCAGCTGACGTCAGGCTTCAGCTGGGCCCAGGCAGGCTCTTTGCCGTCTGCTGGCAGACGGCAAAGAACTTTGCCGTCTGCTGGCAGACCATCAAGAGTTGGGAGCATTCCTTTGGAGTTTTGTCCTTTCAATACCTACATGGGTTAGTCCCACACAAGGAACATACAAGGATATCCATAGACATAGAGTGAAATTCACATATGATGATGTCCATGAATGCATTGAATACCTTGTCCCTTGCCTTACCAACAAGAGGGTTTGTGACTCCATGAATTAGTGCAAAATGTGGAAGTTGGTTGCACAAGTCCTTGCCATAAATAATATGAGTGAAGTTTGTTGGCGGAGTCACCCTCAAGAACTCTCTAGTTCTTCTTCTTTTGGACCCACATCAACTTGATGGTAATCCTTGGAGTTGTAGTAGCACTTGATGAAGTAGAACTTGATGAAGTCTTGGGAACCCACTTGACCATGGCTTGAGGAGCTTCTTCAAATGAGTCAATCTCTTCTTGAAGCTTGTCCTTGCCTTTTAGCTTGTGGTCTTGTGGTGGAAGATCTTCTTGAGCTTGTGTTCCCTTGAAGGAAGTAGGATCATACTTCTCTTGTTGAGGAACAAACTTCGTCTTGGGGTATTGATCTTATTCCCACTCAACTCCATTGGCACTGAACTTTTGTTCAAAACCAACACCTTGGTTCTTCCGGTGCCTTCCTTGCTTGCGTACAATTTCCTCAAATTGCTTACTCCCGGCAAGACACTTGTAGACACCTTTTTCTATAATTCCTTTCAATAGCATATTTTCTTGCTCAAGTGTAACTTGGCTAAGAGAATCGTTAGTGGAATCAATAGAACTACTAGAAGCAACAGTATTGGATTTAGCATTGTTATTGTTACTACTAGAGGTAGAACCATTTTTACCCTTGTTGCTAGTTTGCTTAGGTTTAACTTGTGGCATAAATGTAGACAAGAGTAAACGCTTAGCAAGATATGAAGAACTCTTCTTTCGAAGATCGTCATTGATAGCTTTAAGAAACTCATGCTCTTGCTCTAAATTTAGCTTCTCGAAGCGTAGCTTCTCATGAGTTCTTAGAAGTTCTCTATGATCCTCTTGAGTTGTTTCACGAGCTAACTTAAGAGCATTTAGTTCTTTAGTGAGATGCTCAATCTCCTTCATAGCATTGTCACTCGTTTCCTCTTGAATATCATGATTACTAGCATTTTCATTATAACTCACATTACTATCCTTGTCAACAAGTAAATCATCATCACCAAGCAAATCATCTTCATCACTATTGAAATGAAGATACTCGGGGTGTGATACCTTGGGGCCTTTTTCCATGAAGCATCTTCCAATTCCTTCATTTGGTGAGTCAAATAGATCATAGGAGTTGGATGACACAAGTGCAAGTCCGGCAACACCTTCATCTTGACTATAGTCGGAGTTGGAGTGATAACTTCTCTCGGAGTGGTTGTCGGAGTCGAAGCCGGAAACCCATTCACCAACATGAGCTTGATGTCTTCTTCTTGTGTAGCTCCTTGATGACTTGTCCTTCCTCTCCGAATCCTTGCTTCTTCGAGAGTGTCTTCGTTCATAATGATCATCTCTACTCCTTCTCTCCTTATGAGGTGATTCATCTCTTCTATGTCTTCCTCTTGGTGATTCGTCTCTTTTCTTGTAGGGAGCCGTAAACTCATTGGAGTAGTGTCTGGGCTTCCCACAATTGTAACAATTACAGTCACGACTTGATGATCTTTTCTCATAATGTCTTGAGCTAGAGCTTCTCTCTTTCCCTTTGTTCTTGTAGAACTTGTTGAACCTTTTCACCATTAGACTAATCTCTTCATTGGATACTAGCTTGTCACTTGAAGTTGTTGGAGCATCGGTTGAGACTTTGTATGCACCACTTGATTTGTTGTGCAGGTCCTCTTTGTCCTTGAGTGACATTTCATGAGCAACAAGCCTTCCAATGACTTCCGTGGGCTTGAGATCTTTGTAATTTGGCATCATTTGGATCAATGTGCAGACGGTATCATATTTTCCATCCAAAGCTCTAAGTATATTCTTGATGATGAATTTGTCGGTCATCTCTTCACTTCCTAAGCCGGCAATCTCATTTGTGATGAGAGCAAGCCTAGAGTACATCTCTGCGACTCCTTCACCATCCTTCATCTTGAACTTGTCAAGTTGACTTTGAAGCACATCCAACTTAGATTCCTTGACGGACTCGGTACCCTCATGCATATCATTCAAAGTATCCCAAATTTCCTCTGCATTCTCGAGGCGGCTGATTTTGTTGAATTCTTCGGGACATAGACCGTTGAATAGAATGTCACAAGCTTGAGCATTGTATTGCAACATCTTCAATTCTTCCGGGGTTGCTTCACGATCCGGTTCCTTGCCATCCTAAAGAAGTCACCTTGCAAGCCAACACGAACAACAGCCCAAACGGCAGGGTTATGACCAAGAATATGCATTTTCATCTTATGTTTCCAACTAGCAAAGTTTGTACCATCAAAATATGGACCTCTACGGTGATAGTTACCCTCACTAGACGCCATACTCTCCTAGGTTGTGAAACCAAGGCTATGATCACCAAAGCAATGGAAATCAAGGCTTTACGGAGACCAAAGCTATGATGCCACTTGTAGGATCGAAAGTATGTCTAGAGGGGGGGTGATTAGACTACTTGACCAAATAAAACCTAACCTTTTCCCAATTTTAGTTGTGGGCATATTTTAGCAATAGTACATGTCAAGCATCACCCTACACATGGAATTCTAAGAGTATAGCAGTGGAAAGTAAACAATTGCATATGTAAGTAAAGGAGGGGATCGGAGATTTCAAACGCAATGAAGACACGGTGGTTTTTGGCGTGCTTCCGATAGGTGGTGCTATTGTACGTCCACGATGATGGAGACTTCAACCCACGAAGGGTAACGGCTGCGCGAGTCCACGGAGGGCTCCACCCACGAAGGGTCCACGAAGAAGCAACCTTGTCTATCCCACCATGGCTTACGTCCACGAAGAACTAGCCTCACTCGGGGTAGATCTTCATGAAGTAGGCGATCTCCTTGCCCTTTACAAACTCCTTGGTTCAACTCCACATCATGTTGGAGGCTCCCAAGTGACACATAACTAATCTAGGAGACACCACTCTCCAAAAGGTAATAGACGGTGTGTTGTTGATGAACTCCTTGCTTTTGTGCTTCAAATGATAGTCTTCCCAGCACTCAAACAACTCCTCATAGATTTGGATATGGTGGAAGAAGGATTTGAGTGGAAAGCAACTTGGGAAAGGCTAGAGATCAAGGTTCAAATGGTAGGAATGGAATAGCTTGATCTCAACACATGAGTAGGTGGTTCTCTCTCAGAAAATGTATGGGGGGAGTGTAGGCACGTTCTGATGGCTCTCCTTACTGAGAAGGATGTGGTGGAGGGGTATATATAGCCTCCACACAAAATCCAACCGTTACACACTTTTGACCCAACTCGGTGGCACCGAAACGATAATCTCGGTAGCACCAAACTGTGTAAAAGATATGAACTTTAGGAATCTCGGTGGGACCGATACGAACAACTCGGATGGACCGAAGTGCAATGGCTAGAGCAAACCTCATCTCGGTGGCACCGATTGCATCAACTCGGTAGGACCGAAGTGAAGCACTAAGGCAACAGAGAGTTGGCAAGCCATCTCGGTGAGACCGATTTGCAAAACTCGGTGAGACCGAAGTAAGTGCAAACGATTACAGAGAGTTGGCAAGGCTATCTCGGTGGGACCGACATCCATTTCGGTGGATCCGATTTGTTAGGGTTTTGGCAGTGGCTAAGTCTTGGATGAACTCGGTGGGGCCGGATAGGGAATTTCGGTGGGGCCGAGTTGGAATGTAGGTTTAGGACATATTTGGTTAGAGAGAGTGGTTGAGGGTTTAGGAGTACTGTCACTAAGCACTTGAGCAAAAAGACCATTAAGTAACACCTCATCCCCTTTTAATAGTATTGGCTTTCCTATGGACTCAATGTGATCTTGGATCACTAAACCAAAAAAGTAGAGTCTTGATCTTTTGCCAATCCTTGTCCTTAGCATTTTGAGGGGTCCACATCTCTAGTCCATGCCATGCCAATCGTTGAACATCCTGAAATCTTAATCTTGAATGGACATTAGTTCAATGAGATATATGTTGTTATGAATTACCAAAACCACCAAGGGAGCAAATTTGCTTTCAAAAATGTAATCCACTAAATACGTCGTCACTTAAGTGGCGGGGCCCGGCCAGTTGTGACGCTTACAGGTGGGCCCCGCTTGCTTCTCTCTCTCCTCCTCCTTCTTCCTTCTCCTTCTCTGCCTCCCCCCGACGCCACGGCAGAGAGCTTGGGCTCCGGTGGCTGGCGATGCTCCGGCGAGTCTCCTGGGCGGGCGAGGCCACAGATGGGTGCGCCGGCGAGCACCACATCCAAAGGTGGGTAGCACGGGCGGCGGGGGTGGCTGGGAGAGCGGCAGCGCGGGGAGGCAGTAGGCGGCGGGTGAGCTTGGGGTGGAGGCCATGGCCTCCCCCAGGGTAGAATGGAGGCGGGGAGGGTGTAGAGGTGGCGGTGGGGGTCGGCTACGGTGCCCAGGTGGAGCATTGGGGGCCGGGGATGGACGAATTTTGGAGATGGGTAGATATTTTTCTGGATTTAATTCCTTTAACTAGCAGAAAAAGGAATTAATTTTAAATGAAAAATATTGCAAATGACTTGGCAATATTTTTGCATATCCAGGGTTTATAGATGTGGGATGATCACTGGGAAAATTTTGGGAGGCAACAGATCAAAGGAAATTGGGGTTCCTTGGTAACAGACGGAATTAGGGTTTCCCTTCTGGTAACTCGGAAGGTAGGGTTTCGGCGGCAAAACTCTGAGAATAGATCTTGGGTGGCAAGGTTGGACTGAAGATAATCTCTGGTTGGATAGGAAAGGCAAGGCTAACTGACCATCTTCATATACACAAGGAAAAGAGAAAATCCAATAACACCAAAAAAAAAGACGGGAGTCAGATCCCGCGAAGGAAAAAAAAGAGGAGCGAAAACCAGGGTGTTACAAACATACCCCCCTTAAGAAAATCTCGTCCTCGAGATTTCTGTGCTTACCTCCCGGTGAGGGGGACATACCTGAGTGCGACTTGGATCCATCAGCTATCTTGTCTTCATTTGTTTACTGACCTTTTAACTGCCTCTTTTAAAGGCTCGGTTACTGCCTTCTCAAACGGATGTATTGAATCCTTCTCTTTCCTTTCAGGTGTACCTTTTGTCCTGGTAGTTTGTTGCTTGGTGGGGTAGCGGTAGTACCGACAAATAGCTCGGTTTCCGGGACATAGAGTTAGCTGCTTCTGGTTTTGTTGCGATACTCCGTATCCTGACTGCCACACTTTGTCAATCACTGAGGTGGCTCTGCCATATATATATCTTCTGTAGTCCACTGAGCTGAACCTAGTATGGCTATCATCTAGTGTATCTTTCGGAGCATATCGTCTTAACTTGGTTGATGGCCCAGATTCATGATGAGTATGACATGCTGGCTGCATTGTTGTGGCCGTATATGCAAGAGTCTGACAAGGATTGGCAATATCCCCTTGTCAAATTTCATTTTGTTGACCGTTGCGGAGACTGTTCATCCAAAACTTCTTGGTTCTTGTGGGTTCCTTTTTGGGGACCCGTCATGACCTGCCAACACGGCCCCTTGGTCACATCCAGCTTATCAGGCTTGCACTCACGACTTACTCTTGCACATCTCGTAGGGTTTGCTATATTCATATCCGTCTTTGCAGTTTGGGGCCGATGTTTCTCTGAACATAGTCATTCTCGTATACGAGTGGCTCGCATGAACTGATCCACTGGACTGCATGCCCACAACATATGCAGGGGTATGGTAAATCCTTTCATAACCACTGAGTTCTGAGGCGGATGTGTGTCCAGACTAGTTCGTGTTTCTGACAAGATTGTTGTGAGCATGGTGGCGTGTTGAAGAAGGCTGAATTCCTTATGCTCGAAGCTTTTGCCAGGGTAATGTGCTGAAGAAGGCTGGGTATCGTACCTCAGAAGCTTTCCCTCATGTGGCTTGCTGCGGAAGGTCAGGTGCCTTATGCCGGAAGTTTTCCGTGGTAGCACGCTGAGGAAGATGGGAGTGCCGTACCCTGGAAGATTTTCTCACCAAGGGGTGTAGCGAGGAAGGTTGGGAGTCTTGCGTCGTAAGCTCCTCTTAATAGCTTGCGGAAGAAGGCTGGGTTTCTTATACCAGAGGCCTTTTACTGTGATATGCAGTCGGACCTGTGGCCGGTTCTGGCTTCCTTCCGGAGTATCTACCCATGGGGAAGCCAAAACTTGGGGTAGGCCATGCCTTAACTGAAGATATTCCGTTATTCCTGCACACCACTTGTCCTTCTACTGGTCTGATCATTGTTGCTATAGAGGTTGCATAACTAATGCAGACTTTATGTTGACAATTAGTTCGGAATACCCTTTCCATTCAAACCTAGTGTTGCCAGTAGTGAGCAGTTGACGGAGAATTTCCTTTGATTTGGCTGAGCTTCCAGGTGTTTGGAATTCTCATTGATTCCGAATGGCCATGGACTTATCCATATGTCTCTCAAACCTTGTTCACAATGCCCGGAAAATTTTGTATATACATCGGTAAATTCCCAAAATATGTTTGAAATTTGTATCAACATACCAGAGTTCTGTTGTTGCTCTCGGCACATTCACATTCTTGTAGTATGTCTTCGGTGGGTGATAAATGATTCTTGAGTCCATTGGGAAAAATTCAAGGTTCACTCCACTGACCAAAATAATCCTTGTACCGAGGATGGAATAATTTGTCCCTGCTGGTGTTCATTACAGATAGCTTATCTAACTGTTCCTTCAGTGTGATATGTTTTGAGGCAAACTCTCTCAGGTATATTCTGGCCTTGTCTGTTGCATGCAGAGTCTGCTCTTGACCCATTCTTTATTCTTGACAGATCCGGTGATAATGTTCTGAATATCGGGCAGTTGGCTTGGCTTGACTCTTACTGAATTTGGATTATTGGGTATTATCCAAGGTGTATGCTGGTCTTCTTAGCGGTACTTGTGGATGGATCCAGTCGGAGCAAGAGAATGGAAACGAGAAAAGAAGCAAGAACCGCATAAAACCAAAAAGCAAATAAAGCTCAAATTTTGCAGACCTTACACATGTGGCCGAATATTCACTAGTATAACTAGCCTAGCGCACTCGTTGCACCTCTAAGGACTTAGAAGCAAAACCACACAATGCTCCTGGTAGCAATTGGGGTCAAGCTCCTACTACTTCCTTAGGGAACATCAAACTCGACGCACGACCATAGCCAAAGTGGCTTAGTCAATGATCCTAGGGTTGTCTGGGGAAAGATGGAATTTATAGGCATTTCCCAAAGGAAACTAGATTTGAGGAGAGAAATGCCATGGCTAGCAAACAAGGTAGGGATATCTGGTTCACCTAGGGGTTGAGGGCTCACGGGTCGTTGCCTGGTGCGGACATTTCATCCCGAAGACAAAGACCATGAGAGTTGGGGTCTGATGGAGCCAAAAGCCTATGGGGTTGCCTTACAATCAATAGTAGCCGTGCCTGTTTGGCAAAGATGGCTGAAATCCATCTGGGCTTCCTACTAATCAAGAGGCAATGAAGTCCGGTTAGGGTAACCTATCGTCAGCCTGGCTCTGATACCATCCGTTGTGGTGCCCTGCCTGAATACCACTATAGCCAGACGGTCGCCGCACACGCCAGCCCAGGAAATCACACTGGCGCGTGCCTTTACAATGAGTATCATGAACACATGCATTTCTATTAATGGATATATAAGTCTTACATGATATGTTACAAGGGTGATGGCAGCGGAAAAGCTCTATCTAAGGCAGCATGGTCTTGGTGCGGCTCCAATCCATAGGGATCAGACTGGGTTACTCTTCTAGCCCGCGAACGCTCCGGCTCCTCGCTAGTGGACGTCGGATCCTTAGGTGAACCTGGCCACATTGAAGGCCACTGAGTACTTTTGAATGTACTCGCAAGCAAACCAAACCAACATATACACCAAGCAATGCAATCCATGGCATTCAAGCATGCATTCATTATCTTAAAAATATTAGCTATCATGTCTTAGCAGGATTATCTAGCAATATCAGATCATAACAGGATTATCTAGCATGTTAACTACCAAAGTAACTGTAGTATGATGAAGATACAGCATATCAAGTAATTAATCCATACTCCGAATAATCTTAGGATCCAATCCAAACCCGATCCAAATCAAATCCAAGCCATGCGGTCATTCGACCACTCATCTCATAGCCATCGCATGGCTAACATCCCATATACCTGACATCATCCGATGTCCCTGCATCTGCACTGCAAGTCTGACAAATCTTACCATTCTTTGGTTCAGTTTTAGTAATAACATTATATAATTTGCTCCTCTAGACTCGACACAGACCAAATAGTGTGACCTAGTAGGAACTGTGTCCCATGACCGAGGACGCGGCTATTCGAATAGATTTACACTCTGCAGAGGTTGCGCACTTTACCCACACTATGGAGCTCCTGGCCACGTGCTCCCATACGGGTGGACCGGTGCTGCTCCAACAAAACTTGTCTATTGCCTGGCACTCTTACGGTCCCACCGACAATCATACCCTCCCAGGGTCATGTCCTGGGTGGCCCCTGTGTCACTCCTGATACCTGCCACCATCGTGGCCAAACAAAACTGTCCCAAACGGGGACCTGAGCTCAATAACCAAACTGGGCTTACAGGCTTATCGCCGCCTACCGGGCCAGGGTAGCATGCACGCATAATCCCCCCTCTTTGGTGGTACCGATAAGAGGCAAGACAATAGACCAAGTTAGGGCCTTCCCATAAAGACAAGTGTGACTGCACTGATGAGCTCGGTTCGGTGGCACTATGACTCGATCCAGCCGACGGAGGATGTTGTCGTTATTAAGTCACATTTTCAAGCATTGCAATAACAACAGTAAAGCACGATGAAAACATAACAACCTATCTCCATATTGTCACCTACGAGTCACTAGTGCGATAACATGATGAACATTAGCAGGTAATGTAAATAGCAAGTTCAAACTAACAGGAGTTTAATTAATTTTATCACAGGCATGTTCATTAATTTAAACACGCAAGAATAACACAGAGCAATGCTTCAGGGCATATATCAGATGGTCGGCTTGCCTGGGGGTGAAGGAATACTCCGGAAAGAAGTGCGATCACCTCGCGGAAAATTTGCCGGAAAGGATTCTCTCTCGGAGGGGCTGATAGAAGGGCAAGGGAAAAATGGTCATTTTCACTGTGTGAAAACATTATGAAAATGATACCATCGGAACGGGCTCGACGAACTGAAGACGTGGGCGTTGGATTTACCTCAATCGGAGTTACGGTCGCGGAGAAACGACCGTTCGTTCGTTAAGCAGAAAAACAGACAAAAAATGTCCATTTTAACTCTTAACGGGTGAACGCTCACTATATAGCCGTTTCGGCAGCGGGGCTAAGAGATACAGCGCACTCTGGCGAAATACGCTTCCAGTATACAGAAAACGTACTTCCAGCCGAAGCACTAGCAGAATACGTTTTCCTTAGCAGAAAATGTAATCCACTAAATACGTCGTCACTTAAGTGGCGGGCCGGGCCAGTTGTGACGCTTACAGGTGGGCCCCGCTGGCTTCTCTCTCTCCTCCTCCTTCTTCCTTATCCTCCTCTGCCTCCCCCCAACGCCACGGCAGAGAGCTCGGGCTCCGGTGGCCGGCGATGCTCCGGCGAGTCTCCTGGGCGGGCGAGGCTACGGATGGGTGCGCCGGCAAGCACCACATCCAAAGGTGGGTAGCACGGGCGGCGGGGGTGGCTGGGAGAGCGGCAGCGCGGGGAGGCAGTAGGCGGTGGGTGAGCTTGGGGTGGAGGCCATGGCCTCCCCCGAGGCAGAATGGAGGCGGGGAGGGCGTAGAGGTGGCGGTGGGGGTCGGCTACGGTGCCCAGGTGGAGCAATGGGGGCCGGGGGTGGCCGAATTTAACCGGGGCCGAGCGGCGGACATGGCGGCGATGCGGTGGCGATTTGAGCAGAGGAGCTCGAACACGCGAGTGGAGAGGTTCTAGGGGGGAGAGGGTAGTGGTGTGAGCTCGAGAGGTGCGGGGATGGGCTATTTATAGCCGCGAGAGCTCACTGGATAAGCTCGGCCGCTCGGTGAGCTGACCGGAGTTCTAGAGCCCGCGGGCAACATGGCTGGCCAGTTCCCGGCGTCGGGGAGCTGCCGACCTGACGAGATACGACGGCTTGAGAGGAAGAAGCCATAGGAAGAAGACGACGACCGTGACACGCACGCGTACGGCGGTGCTTGTCGTCATCCGGCGAGAAAGAATCCGGTGGGCGAAAGGTCCGGAGAGGGGCAGGTGGACGCCGCGGAGCCGTTTGACACTCTCAGACAAGCCGAAGCTGGCCGAAGCTAGCTGGCCGACGCGACGACCGCATAAAGCACAGTCTCTGCTCGCTGTTCACGTGGTCACCGCGTGCACCGCCTGCTCTGGGACACGTCTGGCCGTCAGGCCTTGTCAAACGCGGTGGCCACTGATCATATGGATGGGTTATGTCATTGGATGGATCATGGCAGCTCTAGAGTGGTCGAGAGGATCCAGAACATTTTCTGGATAGAAACTTGGGCAGGAAGTTTTGGTCAGACAGGTGTGCCATTGAACTGGCCAATTTGTCACAGGGTCATGAGATAAGAAGGAGCACCTGCTGGAGAAATTTGAAGCAAATTGGACCAAGTTTGAGTGCACTTCCTTTACAATGCCAAATTTGGTCCAGAAACTTGACTTTGAAGCAGCACTCATCTGGCTTGATGAAATGAACTGAATTTTGGTGTAGGGTGATGATTTGGAGGTATGGAGGTCTGGAAAAATTTCAGCTCATTTGGATATACCAAAGTGGTACTTCCTTCACAAAGCTTTCTGCTGGACAGAAACTAGATGGAATTTTTGGAAGAATTTGGCTAGATAAAATGATGTGAATTTTTGCATGCTCACATCATATAGTGAATGTGAGGTCCTGGATTAATTTCAAGATTTTTGAAGCAATATAAAATATAGTTGCATCACAACCTCAAAATGGGTCCAGAAATAAGAACTGGGTGATGCTCTCAAACTTTGAACTGTGGAACTTGGGTTCTTGATGGAAATGGTGAAGATATGGATAGGAGAAGCTCCACAAATTATTTGGGATTTTTCCTGGCTACCAAAATGGTAGTTCCTTTGGAAAGTGCCCAAAGTGCAATATTGGCTTTAAATAGGAAAATGCAGTTTCCCTTATTTAATTATGGCCAATATTTTTATTGGAGCTCAATATGATCACAATGAATATCTCCACAAGTTTTCATGAACTTTGGAGATGGGTAGATATTTTTCTGGATTTAATTCCTTTAACTGGCAGAAAAAGGAATTAATTTTAAATGAAAAATATTGCAAATGACTTGGCAATATTTTTACATATCCAGGGTTTATAGATGTGGGATGATCACTGGGAAAAGTTTGGTTGGCAACAGATCAAAGGAAATTGGGGTTCCCTGGTAACGGAAGGAATTAGGGTTTCCCTTCCGGTAACTCGGAAGGTAGGGTTTCGGCGGCAAAACTCTGAGAATAGATCTTGGGTGGCAAGGTTGGACTGAAGAGAATCTCTGGTTGGATAGGAAAGGCAAGGCTAACTGACCATCTTCATATACCCAAGAGGAAGAGCAAATCCAATAACACCGAAAAAAAGACGGGAGTCAGATCCCGCGAAGGAAAAAAAATGAGGAGCGAAAACCAGGGTGTTACATGGTAGCTCGTCGATCCAGCTGCCGGGTGATCGCATGAGTGGCTCGACAAGTCGCGGCTTGATGCCGGCCAAGATGAGGCCATTTGCCCGCTCCACCTGGCCATTGGACTGGGGATGTGCGACGGAGGCCAGGTCGAGCCGGATGCCGGAGATGGAGCAGTAGCGCGCCAGCGCGCCCTTGGCGAAGTTGGTGCCGTTATCGGTGACGATGCTGTTGGGGACGCCGTAGCGGACGGCGATGTCTTTGATGAACTTGACGGCTGTGGGCCCGTCAAATTTCTTGATCGGCCTTGCCTCGATCCACTTGGTGAACTTGTCGACGGCCACCAAAAGGTGCGTCATGCCGCCTCGAGCGGTTTTGAAGGGTCCCACCATGTCGAGGCCCCAGACGGCGAAGGGCCATGCGATGGGGATGGTCTGGAGAGCCGCCGCCGGCTGGTGGCTCTGAGCCTTGAAGTGTTGGCAGCCCTTGCACTTGAGGACCAGCTCCTCGGCGTCCTTCAGTGCCGTCGGCCAGTAGAAACCGTGGCGGAATGCTTTGGCCACCAGAGACTGGGAGGCGGCGTGGTGCCCGCACTCGCCCTGGTGGATGTCAAGCAAGATCTCGAGGCCCCTGGCCGTCTCGACGCAGCACTGGAAGACGCCAGTTGTGCGGCGCTTGACGAGCTCGTGGTTGATGATGCTGTAGGCGGAGGCCCGGTGCTGCACCTGCCGAGCTTCGACCTCGTTCGCCGGGAGCTCGCCGCTCACCAGGAAAGTGAGGATCGGTTGGGCCCAAGACGGCGCCTCCAACACTGTGAGGACAGCCACTTGCACAGGTTCGACCGGGTCGGGAGGCGGCGGGCCGGAGCCGGCAGCCCCCGTGATCGGGACGGCAGCCCCCGGGGCTGGGTCGGAGACGGCAGTCCCCGAGCCGGAGCCAGCAGCCCCCAGGGTCGTGTCAGAGACGGCAGACCCCGGGACCGGGACGGCTGTGCCCGAGCTGGATCCGGCAGCCCGCGAGCCAGAAGCAGGAAGCAGGGACTGTTGGGTCGACCGGGACGAAGATGGACTCCGAATCCGGAAATGGCTTGATGGAGGGTTTGCGCAGGTGCTCGAGGGAGACGCCGGTTGGGATTGCTTGCCGGCTGGAGCCAAGCTTGGCTAGAGTGTCCATCGCCTCGTTCTCGTTTCGAGGGACGTGGAGGAACTCACAGCCGTTGAAGCTGCCGGTCATCTGCTGGACCAGGATGCGGTAGCTGGCCATGTTGGAGGCCCTGGCGTCCCACTCGCCAGAGACCTGCTGGACCACCAGGTCGGAGTCGCCGTAGTAGAGGATGCGCCAGATGCCGATTTCATTTGCCAGCCGGAGGTCATGGATGAGGGCTTCGTACTTGGCGACGTTGTTGGAGGCGGCGAAGTGGATCTGGAGCGCGTAGCGCAGCCGGTCGCCCTTAGGGAAGGAGAACACGATGCCGGCTCCGAAGCCGGAGGCCATCTTTGAGCCGTCAAAGTGCATGCGCCAGTGCGTCACGTCAGGAGCCGGTGGCAAGTACTGGGTCTCCGCCCAATCGACGAGGAAGTTGGCCAACGCCTGCGACTTGATTTCGGTGCGAGGCTCGTAGAGAATGGTGTGACTGGCTAGCTCGATGGCCCATTTGGCGATCCGGCCAGAGGCGTCCCGGCATCCCATGATCTCGCCGATGGGGGCCGTGCTCACCATGGTGATGACGTGCTCCTGGAAATACTGCTTCAGCTTCTTGGCGGCCAAGTACACGCCGTAGCACAACTTCTGGTAGTGGGGGTAGTTCTGCTTGGAGGTGGAGAGGACCTCACTTCGGTAGTACACAGGGCGCTGGACTGGCTATCCCTTGCCTTCCTCGGGGCACTCAACCACCAGCACCATGCTAACCACGTGGGTGGTTGCCGCGATGTACATCAGGAGCGGCTCCTTCTCAGCCGGTGCGGCCAAGACGGGTGTGGTGGAGAGCATGCGCTTGGGGTCGCGGAAAGCTTCGTCCGCCTGGTCGGACCACTCGAACGGCGTCGTCTTCTTCATCAGCTGATACAGGGGCAGGGCCCTCTCCCCCAGCCGGCTGACGAACCGGCTGAGAGAGGCCAAGCAGCCAGTGAACTTCTGGACATCGCGCAGCCGAGCTGGCTTGCGCATGCGCTCGATTGCCTTGATCTTCTCCGGATTGGCCTCAATACTGCGCTCTGATAGGAGGAACCCAAGGAGCTGACCAGCCGGTATGCTGAAGACGCATTTCTCTGGGTTGAGCTTGATCTGGAACTGGCGCAGATTGGCGAACGTCTCCCTGAGGTCCTCTAGGAGGGTGAGGTCCTGCTTGGTCTTCATCACGATGTCGTCGACGTAGACATGCACGTTCCTGTCGATCTGTGGCAGGAGGCACTTTTCCATGCAGCGCTGGAAGGTGGCGCCGGCGTTCTTCAAGCTGAACGACATGGTGATGTAGTAATACGCCCCGAAGGGGGTGATGAAGGATGTCTTGAGGGCATCCGCCGGGTCCAGCTTGATCTGGTGGTAGCCGGAGTAGGCGTCCAGGAAGGACAGTAGCTCACAGCCGGCGGTGGAGTCGATGACTTGGTCGATCCGGGGTAGGGCAAATGGGTCTTTGGGGCAGGCCTTGTTCAGGCTGGTGTAGTCGATACACATGCGCCAAGTGCCGTTCTTCTTCAGGACGAGGACTGGGTTGGCCAGCCACTCGGGGTGGAACACTTCCATGATGAACCCGGCTGCGAGCAGCCGGGTGATCTCTTCGCCAATGGTTCTGCGCTTCTCCTCGAAGAAGCGGCGTAATGGCTGTCGGACCGGCTTGGCATCCGGCCGGACATGGAGTTTGTGCTTGGCGAACTTCCTCGGAACACCCGGCATGTCTTTAGGGGACCATGCGAAGATATCCCGATTCTCACGGAGGAAGTTGACGAGCTCACCTTCCTATTTGCTATCGAGGCCGGAGCCCATGACAACGTACTCGCTGGAGTTGGGGTTGGACGGGTCGAGCAAAACCTTCCTTGTGCCCTTGGCCGGCTTGAAGGACCCCTCGTCGGCCGACTGCTTGAGCTGAGCCGGCATGACTGGCTACTCGCCGGCTAGCGTGACGAGATGGTCGAGCTGGCGCCTCTCCTCGGCGATGACCAGCAACTCGGCCAGCTTGGATCCGGCTTTGGCGCACTCCAAGGACTTCTTGTAGTCGTCGGTGATGGTGATGATGCCCTTGGGACCCGGCAACTTCATCTTGAGGTAGGCATAGTGGGGGACCGCCATGAACTTGGCCAAGGCGGGCCGGCCCAAGAGCACGTGGTAGGGGCTGGCCAGGTCGACCACCTTGAACCAGATCGGCTCGCGGTGGAAGTGGGCGCTGGTGCCGAATAGCACGTCCAGTCGAACCTTGCCGATGGGGGTGCATGAGGCGCCTGGCACGATGCCGTGGAACACCGTCTGGGTAGGCTGCAGCTAGCTCTCCTTGATGCCGAGCTTAACCATTGTGTCGCGGTAGAGGATGTTGATGCTACTGCCGCCATCGATCAGTACCAACGAAAAGTGGCCGGTGCGCTTCTCAGCAACGAAGGTGGGGTCAAGGACGAGCGCGTAGCCACACGGCGTGGGCATCACGGCCGGGTGGTCCTCCCGGGTCCAGCTAACGGGACGGTCGGACCAGTGCATGTACTGGGGGATCGGGGGGACGACGGCGTTCACCTCGTGCCGGTACTTGTGCTTGCTGTGCTTGTCATCGCCCTCACTGGTGAAGATGACGTAGGCCACATCTTGCTGCGGGTAGGCGTTGTTGGCGAGGGCGCCGGCTGCCGGAGGTGGCGGGAGCTGCGGGTCGGGACCGGGCGGTGGCGGTGGGAAATCGCCATGCATCATAAGCTGGGTGATGCTGCAGTTCCGGAGCTTGTGCGTGGATGGCTTCGCACCGCTGTGGTGCTTGCAGGGGGCGTCCAGCATCTGCTCGAAGGAGAATTTGGGCTGCCAGGCCATCTTGCCGGTGCGCTGGCGCTTGACGCCACCTTGCTCGGCCGGCTGCTCCTCAGCCACGGCGGCCACTTGCTGGTTGTTGTAGCGAGGAGCCGGCTGCTCGGCCTTCCATTTGTTATTGTTGTTGTTGTCTTGACGGCGCTGGTTGGTTTCGCCAGCCGGCTTTGGGGTGGCCGGCTGGACCGGGACCGGCTTGCCATCTGCGTCGACGGTGATCTTTACGCGCATCGCGGAGTCGGCCGTGGCGTACTTGTCCGCCACCGCCATGAGCTCTGCCAGGGTGTCTGGCTCGTCACACATCAGCCGGTGCTTGCGCAGGGTGCCGTCTCGGCACCCGTCGACGAAGTACTGGACAGCTTGCACTTCGTGGACCCCTTCGCAGGAGTTGCGCAGCTCTGTCCACCGCGTGAGGAAGTCGCGGAGAGGCTCGCCCAGGCCCTGAACGCACATGGAGAGCTGGCGAGGCCGACCTAGATGCTTGTACGTGCTGGTGAAGTTGCGCACAAATGCATCCTCGAAGTCCAGCCAGGAGTTGACGCTACCGGCCCTTAGGCTGTTAAGCCATGTCCAGGCCGAGCCGAGCAGCATGAGGGGGACGTAGCGGACCACCACGCGCCTGTTGCCGCCGGCTATGCCGACAGCCGTGGTGTAGTCAGTTAGCCAGTCTTCCGGCTTGGTCATGCCGCTGTACTTGGGGGTGTCGCGGGCCAATGTGAATCCTTTTGGTAAGGGCTCCTCGCAGATGCGGGGTCTGAAGCAGGCGGGACCAACGAAACTCTCCTCCTCGAGAACCGTGGACCGCGCCAGCCGGTCGATGCAATGGCGGGTGTCGGTTTCGTCGTAAGACTCGCGTTGACCCAGCCGGCTTGCGATGGGGCCACGTCGCACCGCGCCAGTGGATGCCGGACGGGGACGTCGAGATGGCGGGAGCGGCACTTCCGGCCGCTGGGCCCGGTCGTTGCCGGCAGTCTCATCAGCTATGCCGTCGCCGGCCGTCGTGGCGCGGTTGTGCCGGCTCCGGCTTGCCCGGCGCCGGCCAGAGCGGCTGGCGCTACCGGCAGGGGAAGACGCCTGCTGCGTGTCCCGAAGGGCCCTCTCCGGGTTCGCGGTGTTTCCTGCAGCGGAGGCGGATGGCTGGGCCGGGTCGAAACGCTTCTGCTGCTCGTTCGCCGCGGTGATGAGGTCGCGGATGCGCTGCTACTGCTACAGCAATTCCTCGCCCTCCAAGAACTCGAGGTCCACCATGGCCGCCTGCGCCGCGCGCATGTTCTTGACGGTGTTTCGTAGACGGGCCGGCCTGTGCCTAGCGCACAGCCGATCGCGCCCCCGCGGATTCGTACCTTCGTGGCCCGGCTGGGCTCAGCGGCGGCCGGCGTGAAGCCGTGAACACTGTCGTACTCCTGCTGGGCAGACTCCAGCCGGCGCCGCGTTGCCGCGAGCGCCATGGCCTCGACCAGCAGTTGCTAACGGTCCTCGTTGAGCTGAGCCGCTGCGGCCGCCGTGTCGGTGTCGGGCATGATGGGGGCTTGCAGGCTCCTGATCGTCTTGCGGAGCGGGTCGACCCAACGGGATGGGGCTGCAGCCGCGGCAGCGGCATCCGCGGCGGCCTTCTCCTTGCTGCGCGAGGAACCGGAGCTAGCGCCGATGGTCAGCACCTCCGCACGACTGCAGAGGTCTGCAACGTCGTCGGATACAGCGCGACCAATGGGGACGGGCGAGCCGGTGAAGCTGTGTACCTCGCTAGGGTACTCGTCGGGGATGAGCGCGACGAAGATGCGCAGCGCGCCAAAGGGGACGATGGAGTAGCCTGCGGGGCAGGCGACGTCCGCGCCTGGCGCAGCATGGCAGCCGGCCGGGTTGGCCACGCAAGGCACGCGGACCAAACCGTGCGCGATGCGCTCGCCGGAGCTGGTGAAGGGCCTCGTCCAGAACTTGACTCCGGCCGACGCCGCGAGCAGCCCCACAGTGGGCGCCAACTATCGTGGTGAAATCACCGTAGATGCCATGAGATGGCTAAAAGTGGGGGGCTGCATGAGGACGTCGGTGGGTTCCCGAAGCGAGGTTGGCTCGCGCGTGCGGGAGACACAAGGCGTACCCAGGTCCGGGGCCCTCCGGAGAGGTAACACCCCTAATCCTGCCGAATGGGATGATATGTACAAGGGCTACAGGGTTGCTCCTGGAGCTGTGTGGGTGGAGGAAGAAGAAGGGGCTAGGCCGCCGTTCTACCTCTCCTGTGGGTGGGCGTGTGTGCTGCTAAGCTGGACTGGAGTGAGATGAGATCGATAAAAGAAGAAGACCCCTCTGCATGGAGGCCTCCTGGGGGGTCTTATAGCTCGACCCCTCAGGGTTACATGGGTAAAACTACACGCGGGCGGGACCCGGATGTCGGCATCCGGATCCGGCTTGCGGGTCCCGCTGGCTGCTGGGACCCGCCAGGTGCGGGGCCCGCCGACTGCTCGACACTGTGGGCTGTCGCCTCGTGCGTCATGGAGTGGTTGGCGTGGTGGAGCTGCAGTGGCGCGCTGGTGCTGATGTTGGTCATCCCGGTCAGCGAGGTTGGCGGCACTGCTGTCGCGCCTTCCCGAGGAGATGGGTGGGGTGGTACTCCGACGAGGAGGCCAAGGCGGTCGCCGGAGATGGGTGGGATGGACTCAGCGCAGCACGGTGAGCACACACGTTCCCGAGGCGATGGCTGGGGTAGACGGACGGCGTCGGAAGCTTCTTCTCCAGAGACGGCGGCGGCGGAGCTCGTCAGATTCGGCGATTCAGGCGACGATCCGGCGAGCAAGTGGTACCGTCGAGCTCAGGAGATCACCACGACCTCGATGGGAGCAGTGGACGGAGCTGGGGGTGGCTAGGATGAGTGCACATTCCAAGGGGATCCGCGGCGGATTCCGGCGATGAACGGCGGTAGGAGGCCCTCCCGGCCTTGCCGCGCTCGTGGGAGAGCGATTTGTGGCCAAGTGAAGTGAGATCGATGGCTAGAAGGAGTCGGGATGCCTCTATTTATAGATGGAGGGTGGCCGTGCTCGGGACTCCGCCGGCGACGTGCTGCAGAAGAAGAGAGGGGGAGATAAGCTCGGGCACGGCGTGGGGGAGGGGCAGGGGTGCATAGCTATGCGGTGCACACGTGCAAGCACAGTGGCGCACACTACGCGGAGAAAACGGAGCATGCGCACCCACTGTTCCGCCGCGTAGCGATCGGCCGCTTCCGGCGAGTGTCTTGCCGGCGTCGGGAAGGAGCAGGGCGAGGCTAGGTGGCATGCTGGAGATGGCTGAGGACCTGGGACACGCTGCGGTGGCGAGCGGAGGGCGAACGGGCGGAGGCAGAGGGACCCGGTGCACAGAGCGCGGCGAGCGCATGCAATGCACCATGCACTCACGCGGTCATCGCGTGCACTGGCGTGCCTAGAACTGCGCTTGGCGTGCCTAGAACTGTGCTTTCGGCGCTGCCAAACAGTGTCATTCGTGAAGTCCCATCAACGTGGTGCCTAGAACTGCGCTTGGCTTGCCATCTGGCGCAGTGGAGGTGACTGGAGCTTGATGCAAAGTTCCTGGACAGAAACTTGTGCCATGTGCTAGGGACAAATGGCTAGGAGTTTAAGTCTGAAATTTTGGGGTTAAGCATTGCTTAGGAGGGTAGTCATGTGGTAAAATTTTCAGCTCCAACAGATCAAGGAAAAATGTACTTGCTTCACAAAGTGCCCATTCTGTCCAGAAGCAAAAACATTTTCCTTAGCTAAAAATTTCCAAATGACCATGGGATATTTTTTGCATAGGGAGGCGAGGCATGATCCAAAGAATATTTGGGAATTTTCTTGGAATTTTTGGAGCAATAAAAATGAGGGTTGCTTCATAGCTCAATGAGAAAATATACATTTTCAGGAAGAAAAAGAATATAATTCTATTAAATAAGAATATCCAATGGCCTTATGGTGAGAGGGATGAGGTCTAGGGAGGGTTTATGGATGATAGAACCCACTTGGAAGAAAATCAAAAATAATTCCAAGTGGCAAGTCCAAAAAAATTACTGAAAAACTCAAATGCAAATTGAAATATTCAATAAATCCCAATAAAAGAAAATGGCAAAAAACCAGGGTATTACAAACCTCCCCGCCCTTAGGATGAATCTCGTCCTCGAGATTCGGTTGCTCAGGAAACAAATATGGGTATGCAGTCCTTAAGAAATCCTCTCTTTCCCAGGTGGCCTCATCCTCAGTGTGGTGCTCCCATTGGACCTTGTAAAACTTTATAGTTTTGCTGCGGGTGACTCTGTCCATTTCTTCCAAGATTCTCAAGGGTTTCTCCTCATATGTTAAATATTTGGCAAGCTCTAGTTCTGTCATATCCGTCTGTTTTGCGGGTGGTGCGATGCATTTCCGTAGCTGAGACACGTGGAACACATCATGGACCTCGGATAGCTCGGGAGGCAATTCTAACTGATACGCCATTTTGCCCACTCTGGTCATAACTGGAAATGGACCGATGTACCTTGGTGCGAGCTTTCCCTGAGTATGAAACCTTTTAACTCCTTTCATGCGGGTAACTCAGAGATATGCATATTCACCTGGTTCAAAACTGATCTGCCTATGCTTTGAGTCATAGTAGCTCTTCTGACGAGATTTTGCTACTTGCAGTCTGTCTCGAATTTCTTTAACATGCTTTTCTGCTTCCATCATTAAATCAGTCCCGAAGATTCGGCTGTCTCCTGTCTGAGACCAGTTCAACGGGGTGCGACACTTACGTCTGTATAGAGCCTCAAAGGGGGACATCTCCAGACTAGTTTGATAGCCGTTATTGTAGGAGAACTCCACATATGGCAGGATGTCCTCCCATTTGGGTTAATGAGCAAGAGCGCATGCCCGAAGCATATCTTCCAAGATTTGATTTACCCGTTCTGTCTGCCCATCTGTCTGAGGGTGATAAGCAGTGCTATGTTTCAAGGCGGTTCCCAGGGCTTGGTGTAGATGTAGCCAGAATGCCGAGGTAAACAAAGATCCTCGGTCTGAAGTGATAGTCCTGGGTACCCCATGCAGACTGACTATCCTGGATATGTAAAGTTGAGCGAGTTGGTCTGCACGGTAGGTTGTCCTTATTGGAATAAAGTGGGCCACCTTGGTGAGCATGTCGACCACGACCCATATGGCGTTATTACCTCGTGGTGTCCTTGGTAACCCCACGATGAAGTCCATGAAGATATCATCCCATTTCCATTGCGGAACGGGTAAAGGTTAAAGTAAACCAGCGGATTTTTGATGTTCAGCCTTTACCTTATTGCATATATCGCAACAGGCGACGTAATAGGCGATATCTTTCTTCATACCTTCCCACCAGAATGTTTGCTTCAAGTCTTGATACATTTCAGTACCTCTGGGATGAATGGAGTATGCAGACTCGTGAGCTTCCTTCAGAATCTGCTGCTTTAATTCCCCGAGGTCCGGTACACAGACTCGATTCCGAAATCGTAGTGTACCTTTATCATCAATGTTGAAATCTGGTATCTTCCCTTCTCGTACTTGGGCCATTACCTTGAGTAACATTGGATCACCAGGTTGAGCCTTTCGGATTTCGTTTTCCAGAGTAGGGGTTACTTCCAAGGTAATCGAACAAGTTGCATCACACAGGATCATATTGAGCTGAGCTATTTCTTCTTGAAGTGCTGGGTGCAGACGCTCGATTAATGAGTTCGCTGTAGCCAGTTTGTGACTGAGAGCATCGGCGACCACATTTGCTTTTCCTGGGTGGTAGTTGATACCCAGGTCATAGTCTTTGACCAACTCAAGCCATCTTCTTTGTCGGAGGTTCAGGTCCGGTTGCGTGAATATATACTTGAGACTCTTGTGGTTGGTGTAGATTTGGCATCGTTTTCCAATGATGTAATGCCTCCAAAATTTTAAGGCATGGACCACAGCTGCCATCTCCAAGTCATGGGTAGGATAATTCTCCTCATGTGGTCGAAGCTGCCTTGATGCATAGGCCACGACCTTTCCATCTTGCATAAGTACACACCCAATGCCACACCTGGATGCGTCGCAATAGACGTCGAAGCTCCGATAGATATCTGGTAGAGTCAATACTGGAGCGGTGGTCAAACGGGTCTTTAGCTCATTGAAACTATTCTCACATGCTTCCGTCCATATGAACTTCTGATTCTTCTTGAGTAGTTCAGTCATTGGCTTGGCAATCATTGAGAATCCTTCAATGAAACGACGGTAATAACCTGCCAGACCCAAGAAACTCCTGATTTCTGTCACCGAAACAGGTGTCTTCCAATTCAAGACTTCCGTGACTTTGCTTTGGTCCACGGCCACTCCTTGAGCGGAAAGAGTATGCCCAAGGAATCCCACTTCCTTAAGCCAAAATTCACATTTGCTGAACTTGGCTTAGAGTTGATGAGCGCGTAATCACTCCAACACTGCTGGGAGATGCTGCTTGTGCTCTTCTTCACTTTTGGAATATATGAGTATGTCATCAATGAACACCACTACAAACTTGTCCAAGAAGTCCATGAATACCTTGTTCATCATGTGCATGAAGAATTCAGGAGCGTTGGTTAGTCCAAGTGACATGACCGTATATTCGTACAACCCATATCGTGTAGTGAATGCTGTCTTGGGGATATCTTCTTTTCTGATTTTCAGCTGGTGATACCCGGTGCGCAAATCAATCTTGGAGAACACTTGAGCTCCACTGAGTTGATCGAACAAATCATCGATCCGGGGCAACGGGTATTTATTCTTGATGGTGACATCATTGAGAGTGCGGTAATCAACACACATCCGGAGACTGCCATCCTTCTTGCCCATGAATATTGCCGGTGCACCCTAAGGAGATGAACTGGGGCGAATATATCCTTTTTGGAGCATCTCATCCAATTGCTTCTTCAACTCCACTAGTTCGGATGAAGGCATACGATAATATTTCTTGTAAATTGGTACTGTCCCGGGCACAAGCTCGATTGAAAATTCAAGCTCTCGATTAGGTGGCATGCCTGACAATTCATCTGGAAACACATCTGGGAATTCACAGACCACTGGGACTAGATTCATCTTTGTAGCAATTGCTGCATAGACCATCCCCTTCTTTGGCATGGCTCGACCGGCAAAGAACCGAGCAGACTGACCCGAGGGGTTTATTAGCGTGACTTCTCTTGTTGCGCAGTTGATGCAGACCTGGTATCTTGTCAACCAATCCATCCCCAAAATAATATCCAATGTTGGAGATTCAATGGATACTAGGGATGCGGGGAAGATGACTCCAACAACAACAACAACAACAAAAAAGCCTTTAGTCCCAAACAAGTTGGGGTAGGCTAGAGGTGAAACCCATAAGATCTCGCGACCAACTCATGGTTCTGGCACATGGATAGCAAGCTTCCACACACCCCTGTCCATGGCTAGTTCTTTGGTGATGCTCCAATCCTTCAGGTCTCTCTTTACGGACTCTTCCCATGTCAAGTTCGGTCTACCCCGGCCTCTTTTGACATTATCAACACGCATTAGCCGTCCGCTATGTACTAGGGCTTCTGGAGGCCTACGCTGAATATGTCCAAACCATCTCAGACGATGTTGGACAAGCTTCTCTTCAATTGGCGCTACCCCAACTCTATCTCGTATATCATCATTCCGGATTTGGTCCTTCCTTGTGTGGCCACACATCCATCTCAACATGCGCATCTCCGCCACACCTAACTGTTGCACATGTCGCCTTTTAGTCGGCCAACACTCAGTGCCATACAACATTGCGGGTCGAACCGCCGTCCTATAGAACTTGCCTTTTAGCTTTTGTGGCACCCTCTTGTCATAGAGAATGCTAGAAGCTTGGCGCCACTTCATCCATCCGGCTTTAATTCGATGGTTCACATCTTCATCGATATCCCCATCCTTCTGCAACATTGACCCCAAATATCGAAAGGTGTCCTTCTGCGGCACTACCTGCCCATCAAGGCTAACATCCTCCTCCTCCTCGTGCCTAGTAGTACCGAAAGCGCACCTCATGTACTCGGTTTTAGTCCTACTAAGTCTAAAACCTTTCGATTCCAAAGTTTTCCTCCATAACTCCAACTTCCTGTTGACCCCCGTCCGACTCTCATCGACTAGCACCACATCGTCCGCAAAGAGCATACACCATGGGATATCTCCTTGTATATCCCTTGTGACCTCATCCATCACCAAGGCAAAAAGATAAGGGCTCAAAGCTGACCCTTGATGCAGTCCTATCTTAATCGGGAAGTCATCAGTGTCACCATCACTTGGTCGAACACTTGTCACAACATTATCGTACATGTCCTTGATGAGGGTAATGTACTTTGCTGGGACTTTGTGTTTCTCCAAGGCCCACCACATAACATTCCGCTGTATCTTATCATAGGCCTTCTCCAAGTCAATGAACACCATATGCAGGTCCTTCTTTTGCTCCCTATATCTCTCCATAAGTTGTCGTACCAAGAAAATGGCTTCCATGGTCGACCTCCCAGGCATGAAACCAAACTGATTTTTGGTCACGCTTGTCATTCTTCTTAAGTGGTGCTCAATGACTCTCTCCCATAGCTTCATTGTATGGCTCATCAGTTTAATTCCACGGTAATTAGTACAACTCTGAACACCCCCCTTGTTCTTGAAGATTGGTACTAATATACTCCGTCTCCATTCTTCTGGCATCTTGTTTGCCCGAAAAATGAGGTCGAAAAGTTTGGTTAGCCATACTATCGCTATGTCCCCGAGGCCTCTCCACACCTCAATGGGGATACAATCAGGGCCCATCGCCTTGCCTCCTTTCATCCTCTTCAAAGCCTCCTTGACCTCCGACTCCTGGATTCGCCGCACAAAAAGCCTACTAGTATCAGCAAAGGAGTCGTCTAGATCAATGGTAGAGCTCTCACTCTCCCCATTGAACAGCTTGTCAAAGTACTCCCGCCATCTATGCTTAATCACCTCGTTCTTCACCAGGAGTTGATCCGCTCCGGCCTTGATGCACTTGATTTGGTCAACATCCCTCGTCTTCCTCTCTCGGATCTTGGCCATCTTATAGATGTCCCTTTTGCCTTCCTTCGTGTCTAACCGTTGGTAGAGGTCCTCATACGCCCGGCCCCTTGCTTCACTCACAGCTCGCTTTGCGGCCTTCTTTGCCATCTTGTACTTCTCTATGTTGTCTGCACTCCTATCCAGATATAGGCGTCTGAAACACTCTTTCTTCTCCTTAATTGCCTTCTGGACATCATCGTTCCACCACCAGGTATCTTTAGCTTCTCTTCTACTTCCCCTGGACACTCCAAACTCCTCTGAGGCCACCTTACGAATGCAAGTCGCCATCTTCATCCACATGATGTCTACATCACCTCCTTCCTCCCAAGGGCCCTCCTTAATGACCCTCTCCTTGAACGCCTGAGCTACCTCCCCCTTGAGCTTCCACCACTTCATTCTAGCAACTTTGGCACGCTTGTCCCGCTGGACACGAATCCGAAAGCGGAGGTCAGCAACCATAAGCTTATGCTGAGGGACAACACTCTCTCCAGGTATCACCTTACAGTCTAGGCATGCACGCCTGTCTTCTCTTCTCGAGAGGATGAAATCAATATGGCTAGAGTGTTTCCCACTACTGTAAGTCACTAGATGTGATTCTCTCTTCTTAAAGAGGGTGTTAGCTATGATCATGTTGTAGGCTAGCGCAAAGCTTAAGACATCTTCTCCTTCTTGGTTCCTGATGCCATAGCCAAAACCCCCATGCACCCCTTCAAAACCTGTGTTAGATGTGCCCACGTGGCCATTGAGGTCTCCTATGAAGAGCCTCTCGCCAATCGGTACACTCCTAACCATGTCCTCTAGGCCTTCCCAGAACTCCCTCTTGGTGTTCTCATTGTGGCCTACTTGCGGGGCATACGCGCTGATAACGTTGAGAACTAAGTCCCCAACTACCAGCTTGACCAGGATAATCCGGTCCCCACGTCTCTTGACGTCTACCACTCCATCCTTGAGGCTCTTGCTGATCAAGATGCCTACTCCATTTCTGTTTGCAACCGTCCCCGTGTACCACAGCTTGAAGCCGGTACCCTCCACCTCCTTCGCCTTTTGTCCCCTCCATTTGGTCTCTTGGACGCAAAGGATATCAACGCCTCTCCTCACCGCGGTATCAACTACCTCCCGAAGCTTACCTGTCAGAGACCCTATGTTCCAGCTACCTAAGCGAATCCTCCTAGGCTCGGCTAGCTTCCTTACCCTTCGCACTCGTCGAGTCAAATACGAAGACCCTTGCTCAATTTCCACTACACCCGGGCGCCGATGTAGCGCGCCACTAAGGATGCGATGACCCGATGCTCGCTCACTTGCCACCGTATCCAGATCAAGATATGGTGCGCCACCTAGGGGGTGACGGCCCGGCCCTTGCCCATTTTCCACCACACCCGGGTTCCGATGTGGCGCATCCCTGAGAGGGTTACGCCCCAACGAAAATCTTTTGAGTTTCATCTCCATAAGAGTGGCTGAGTTTTGACGTTGCCTCGCCAAGCCTATCACAACCCTCCTCCTTTATCCGGGCTTGGGACCAGCTATGTTGAGACAACATAGGCGGAGTTGCAGGGAAGATGACTCCATTGATTGATATTTTCAATCCTCGGCATACAATATTTGTCCTGAGCCTAGATCCGGGGGATTGTACCACCATAACTTTGTCCAAAAGAGTATAGGAAAGTCGATGTTGGGCAACAAAACTCCGCGAAATAAAAGAATGGGAAGCCCCGGAATCGAATAAAATTGTTGCAGGTATGTCATTAACAGGGAACATACCAATGACCACATCAGGAACTTCGGAGGTTTCTTCGGCGGAGATATGATGAACTTGCCCTTGAATATACTTCCGTTTGGGGAATTGCCCCACATAATTGTCTTGAGGATTTAGGTTGGTTAGCGACTTTCCGTTCTTGGGGCACTGCCTAGCGTAATGCCCAGTTTGTCCACATGAGTAACATGCATTGTTACGCTGACAGTCTTCCTTGTTTGGCTTGGCGACCACAGTCTTGATCTGCCTTTCATTCTTGATGTTCCCCTGCTGCCAGGTTGGCTTGAACTCGAACTGGGGTTGCTGCCAAGTACGAACCTTCTGAAAAACTTGCCCTTCCTTCTTGGGTTCAAACTTGCGTTTGCGGTCATCATAGGCAGTCTTATGATCATTAACCAGTTTGTGTTCCCTTTCGGCAATGAGTGCCTTGTTCACCAGAGTTTGGAAGTCAGGGAAATCTAGCATGCTAAGTGCACATCGGAGGGTAAGGTTGAGTCCTCCGAGGAACCGATCTATCTTCCATTCTTCGGTGGCCACATCATGTGTAGAATAACGGGCCAAGTAATTGAACTTGTGTAAATACTCACTTACAGTCGATTTCCCTTGTGTAAGGGTGAGGAATTCTTGCTCCTTGACCTTGAAGATACAGGCGGGAATGTGATACTTGCAGAATTTATCTTTGAATTTATCCCAAGTAATCTCGTCTTTAGCAGGCCACATAACTTTGGCATTGTCCCACCATATAGCAGCTGGTCCTTCTAGATAATGAGTGGCGAAGGGTACCTTATCAGCATCTTCAATGCGAGAAATTTCTAGCTTCTTCTCAATGGTCCTCAACCAGTCATCGGCTTCCATTGGGTCCACTGCTTGACTGAAACTTGGCGGTTTGGTCCTCTGAAAGTCTGACAGCTTGGAGTGATTACCATTGTGATTATTCTGCCCGACCATAGTCTGCATGCTTCTCAGGAATTCCATCAGGTCTTGGTTTCTCTTCTCCTCAAACATCTGCATAATCTGCTCTGTTGTGGGTGCTTGAGGTGGAGGAGGTGGTGGCTGATATGGTTCTAGAGAATGTCCTGCTTGCCTGGCGGATCGACGAACTGGAGTATCGTCGCCACCATGACAGTTACTGCCACACCTTATCATCCAATATATGTTTCCCAATACGAAGCATCGAGATGAGCAACATCCATAAGGGAAAAAAATTAGGAAGGTGAAGTAACAAACCCGGAAAAGAAATCGAGAAAAGCCAAAGAGAATAACAGAAAGCAACATAATTATACAATACATCATCCAACATACATAACAGGACAACTGCATGGATAGTACTACTACATGCATACAACCAAACACCACATCATCCTCGTCTACTCGCAACGACAGCGATCGCACTGGCACTCTGACGGTCCTACTGGTGTCTCCTCGGTGTCGGACTCCGAATCAGAACTGATAACGGACATCTCCGGAGCAAAGGAAACATGACGACGCTGACAGGACGACTCTCCCTCAGGGTCTGGAGCAGGGTGGTTCCGCAGCATCGGAGCGGCTGGGGTAGCGAGAAGCATAGCCCACTGGGCTGGGGACTCATGGGGAGTCACTATCGAAGTACCTGAGTTACTCTGAGAAGGTGTGGGAGTCACTGGTGCAGGTGGAGGTAAGGTAACTGGAGGAACAAGCGATGTATGGATAAGTAAAGGTGGAGCAAAGGCAGATCGAGCGGCAGCTAGCTCGTCTCGAATGCGGTTTAGCTCCTGGGCTAGGCTGACGATCAGAAAGTATCCAACCGTTATGTAACGAGACAGGTGGCTGGCTGACCAGTCACACTCTGGATCAATGTAAGGGAAATGGATCTGTCCTGACTCAAACAGGGACGGATAGAAGTCTAAACCTGGGTGAGTCTGCATCTGAATTTCGTTATAGTGCAAGTCAGTGAGAGCCTCGAATGCTGCAAACTGGACCGCCTGGTCGGGTGTAGAAGCAGTCCCGCCCTTGGTGGAGCGAGTGTAAGTGCCCACCACAGTACTGTTGTGCATGATGACCTCTGCGTGATACTCGCGTAGATACCATCTGCAAGCTGCTCTTGGTACACCTGGTACACAGGGTCATCGCCATCGGGGTAGAGTCGGCGCCACACGTTGCTAAGCAGATGCGGAAAGGTGGAAGGTGCCAGCTCAGGCTGATACGGATAAGGGACTGGTGCCATCTACACTCACAATATTAGCTGATCAGTATTAACAGTAAACTATATGTATGCAATGCAACACCCAAGTGCAGAGTCAATCCTTAGATCACTACAGAGGCCAAAACTACCGTTTTCTAACGCATCGGCTATCTAGGGCGTCCTACAGTCAGCGCGGCTCTGATACCAAGTGTTGTGGCACCCCGGCTCAGAGCAACCGGTTTACCTTGCATTGCCAGCCCAGAGATCAAGTCTTCTGGCAATACACAACAACTTGGTACAGAAAACGACCGCTTTATTGATCTCTAGCAGATACATAGGTTCCAATATTACATGATAAGTGAGGCCAAGCGGCACACACGGTGCGGCTGCACTTATGTACATTATTTAGAAGACATCTCAGGGGCCTCGATGGTAAGGGAACTACTACGCGGCAGTAGAACTACGAGGTAGCGGAACTCCACTCCACAGGGATACTGCTGGGACACGGCCTAGAGCGCGACATACTGCTCGACATCCACACCATGAACGGCTTCTCCTGCATCTGGCATGATAAGCCAAGTGAGTACTTTGAATGTACTCGCAAGCTCACATCAAACAAAACAAGTACGACAAACAAAAACAAGGCATTTAACAGGTTTAATGCATGAGCATGATACTACTCAACATGAGGTGTGCGTGAAAAGTTGCCATGGTCCCTGGGACCAACTTACCATTTCGGGGTTACCACGTAACCACCATTCATAGCTTACCAACGTGATCCTCACTTGATCACATCCGTACCTTTCATAGTGATCCTCACTCGATCACCGCTTCTGCATGTGCCATCTTGTGAATCTTAGTGTGCAAGTTAATTATATCTGTTGACCCACGGTGTGACCTACTACGAACTGTGTCCATATCCGAGGACGCGGCTATCGATAGATTATACACTCTGCAGAGGTTAGTACACTGTACCCACACGACGGAACTCATGGCCTCGTGCTCCCATTCGGGTGGACCAACGACATTCCGACAAAACCAATCTATTGCATGACACTCTCCCGGCCACTCCGACAAACTCCCCTTTGGGCTATGTCATGGGTGGCCCCGATGTCAGCTCATGACATCCGCCACCTCTGTGGCTGCCACCGTCGTGGCCAAACAAAAACATCGTCCCAAACGGGGACCTCGGTACCGTAAAAATCGGGCACTCAAGGTTATGAGTGCCTACCGGGCCAGGGTAGCGCCAGTGCACAACCTTCCCTCGTAGGAGGCACCGGCGAGAGGCATGACAATAGACCGCATTAGGGCCTCCCCATCCAGGCAAGTGTGGTTGCACTGGTGAGCTCGATTCGGTGGCACCATGACTCGATCAACAGTAGGTTCACGTTGAATTAACATCAAGTTTAACTTGAAATAAAAATGATTCGAGTCATAGTGTGAATGGATGCACGGGTCACGATCATGAATAACGAATGCATCATGCTACCAGAAGAGTACATGACATGATCCCTACTACACACTATAGAAAGAAAGCATGTACCCTACTGCATACTATCAAAATGACATGGACAAATTCTATGCAATAAGTTCTATATAGCAAATCATTTTAATAGTGAATTATATGATGAATTTAATTCAAATAAACCAATGTCATTGCCATGCCATCCTTGCGTATGAATGTTGTGGCTTGCCTTGGTTCAGAGGAGTGTCACAATACTCCTGGTCTTCTCCAACACAATTAGGGGCTTCTGAAAATATTTTAAATGCAAAAAGAAAATGTCACATAAAGCATTTTATTTCACCAGAAATTCTCAACAGCAAGAAAAATTCTGAAATTTGGTATGCATAAACTTTGGCTCAATACAAACCAGTAGCAAAAAGAATCAACTCAATTGGACTTATAGAATAAAAGTTAGAGCTGGTCAAAGTTGGGGTCAGAAACTGGTCAAATATTCATTTAAATGATTTTACAGAAATTCCTACAGAGAGCCACGTCGAAGGCGTATTCGGCAAATACGCCTCCACTTAAAAATGTATCGCGGGAGGGAGAGAGAGGCTGACAGGTGGGGCCCCCTGTCAGGGTTAAAAGAGAGAGAGAGGGGGAACAGGAGAGGCGGCGCTGTCGCCGGTGGTACTCCGGCGAGGAGGCCACGGCGGTCGCCGGAGATGGGCGGGATGGACTCAGCGCAGCACGGCGAGCACGCTTGTACCCGAGGCGATGGCTGGGGTGGACGGACGGCGTCGGAAGCTTCTTCTCCAGAGACGGCGGCGACGGAGCTCATCGGATTCGGCGATTCCGGCGATGATCCGGCGAGCAAGTGGTACCGTCGAGCTCAGGAGATCACCACGACCTCGATGGGAGCAGTGGATGGAACTGGGGGTGGCTAGGATGAGTGCATGTTCCAAGGGAATCTACGGCAGATTCCGGCGATGAACGGCGGCAGGAGGCCCTCCCGGCCTTGCCGCGCTCGTGGGAGGGTGATTTGTGGCCAAGTGAAGTGAGAGCGATGGCTAGAAGGAGTCGGGGATGCCTCTATTTATAGATGGAGGGTGGCCATGCTCGGGACTCCGCCGACGACGTGCTGCAGAAGAAGAGAGGGGGAGATAAGCTCGGGCGCGGCGTGGGGGAGGAGCAGGGGTGCACAGCTACGCGGTGCACGCATGCAAGCCCAGTGGCGCGCACTACGCGGAGAAAACGGAGCATGCGCGCCCACTGTTTCGCCGTGTAGCGGTCGGCCGCTTCCGGCGAGCGGCTTGCCGGTGTTGGGAAGGAGCAGGGCGAGGCTAGGTGGCGTGCTGGAGATGGCTGAGGAGCTGGGACACGCAGCGGTGGCGAGCGGAGAGCGAACGGGCGGCAGCAGAGGGACCCGGTGCATAGAGCACGGCGAGCGCATGCAATGCACCGTGCACTCACGCGGTCACTGTGGCACCCCGGCTCAGAGAGACCGGAACACCCCGTATTCCAGCCCAGAGATCAAGTCTTCTGGAATACGGCACTGCTTGGCATAGAACAAATCAGCTCTTTATTACAAATAACACGGGTACAAAGGTTCTGAAGGCATGAAGGTTACAGGGGCACGGCGACACTTCGCCTGCTCAGGTAGTTCTATGCTAGCAGCGGCACATCTCAAAGCGGAAAGAATTCTAGCAGCGGAACAACGGCGACGGTGATGAACTCCACTCTGCAGGGACTCTGGCTGGGACGTATCCTAGAGCGCAACCTCGGGGTCCTCGACAAACAAGCAATCACGGCATCACCTGCAATCTGGCATGACATGCCAGGTGAGTACTTTGAATGTACTTGCAAGATCACAGCAACCAAAGCAATCAAGACATACAATAGCATGGCATTTACAGGTTAATCATCAAAAATGAACACTATATTACTAGAACAACATGAGCATGGCAACAACATGAGCATGGCATATACATATAATTCATGATATGAACAGGATGATACTAGCATGCAAGGGGGTCAATGTTTTAAGGTCTCATGGACCAACTTACTCTGCTCGGGGGTTATCTTGTAACCACCAAATTACCATCGTGATCATCACATGACCACACGGAGCTTGATCTCTACCTGTGATCATCGCATGACCACATAAAGATCAACCAACTTCTTTCCTCATGGAACCGGGGTTGTTTATTATTCAGATTTTTATTACTGTTGACCCACAGTGTGACCTACTACGAACTATGTCCATGACCGAGGACACGGCTATCGATAGATTATACACTCTGCAGAGGTTAGTACACTGTACCCACACTACGGAACTCATGGCCTCGTGCTCCCATTCGGGTGGACCAATGACGTTCCGACAAAACCAATCTATTGCATGACACTCTCCCGGCCACTCCGACAAACTCCCCTTTGGGCTATGTCCTAGGTGACCCCGGTCTCAACATGTGACACCTGCCACCTCGGTGGCTGCCACCGTCGTGGCCAAACAAAACTGTCCCAAATGGGGACCTCGGTATACCATCAAAACTCGGGTCCTCAAGGCTTGTGGTAGCCTACCTGATCAGGGTAGCGCGCACCCATAACCTTCCCTAGTAGGAGGCACCGGCGAGAGGCATGACAATAGACTGCATTAGGGCCTCCCATAAGGCAAGTGTGGCTGCACTGGTTAGCTCGATTCGGTGGCACCATGACTCAGCCAACAGATTTGTTCAAGTTCAATTAATGTCAGGTTCAACTTGAATGGTGATGAGCTGAGTCACAGTAAAATAACATGATGAAATAACAATGCAGATGAGCATGATAACAATGTAACCATGGATGGGCAACATACTCATTTAACCTCATAATGATAAATCATATATGCTATGCGATGCAAATGAGCATGGCATAGCGATGATCATAACTATCACAAGTATTTTCATATCAAACCGTAACAACTCAAGTGAGCATAGCATTATCACTAGCATCGAAAATAATTACAAGAATAAAACATGATAAGAATATCCTTAGCAATTAATCATATCACTTACTAGATGAAAATGAACATGGCATAAGCATAGACATGGATTCATAAGCATATTCGAAGTATTCAAAAAATAATTAAATGCGCAAACAATTATTAAATATTCAAGTGGAAACCATGTCTACTGCAATGCCATCATGCAAGTGGCTGTTTTGGCTTGCTTGGGGATGAAGGATTCACCGGGGAGAGGTGCGATGAACTCGCAGAAAGAATCGCCGGAAAAGTTTCCCTCCCGGCGGAGCTGTTTTAAGGGCAAGGGCAAAATGGTCATTTTCACAGTGTGACAACCTCATGAAAATGATACCATCAGAACGGGCTCGACGGACTGAGATCGTGGGCTTTGGAATCACCTGATTCGGAGTTACGGTTGCCGAGTTACGGCCGTTCGTTCGTTAGGCAGAAAAAGAATTAAAAACTGTTCTTTTCTGGCCTTAACGGATGAACATCCGCTAATTAGCAGTTTCAGCCGGCGGCTGAAAAACGGAAAGAGCACTTTCGGAAATACGCTTTCGAATAGGGAAGACGTATTTTAATCCGAAGAAGCAGCGAAGTACGCTTTCGTTAAGCGAAAGCGTATTTTTGGAAACTCCGCTTCCACTTATCCTAGTCAGCGCCGGCTGAGTCTCTGACGCCCGGGGCCCACTGGCAGGCGACGACACTCGTCTTCAACCTCTCGCGCCCGCGTTCGGCCGAGGAACAGAGGTGCTCGACCGGCGATTGCCAGAGCTACAGGGCACCTCACGGACGCCGAGGAGGATCGGCAGGGAATGCCGCATCCATCCCCGCACCGCACGGACGCCGAGGAGGATCAGAGTGGCGACAGCATGGGCTCCGGCGGAAATGGCCGTCGGCTGATCTTGGTTTCGGGCATGAGGTCGTCTCCGAGATGAAACGAGGGCATGGGGAGGTTCGCCGGGATATGGTGGTGCTACTGGTGGTGGTAGGAGGGCGAGATCGGGCTCGGGCAGTCGGAATTTAGGCCAAGGCCGAGGTGGTAGTGGCGGCCAGAGGGCGGGCAGGGGAGCTCCTTGAGCTATATTGGGTAGTCGGGGAGGCTACTGAGAGTGAGGGACAGAGGTTGGCGAGGAAGGGGGGGGTCTCGGGTGGGCTTATATAGCCAGGACGAGATGCCCATAGCCGGAAGCCGACGGGAGCGCGAAGTTGATGCCTCTGGCGCGACCGCGTGCACGAGCGCACGCGCGGAGGGGGAGAGATGGCTAGGGGAGGTGCATTCGGTGCAAAGGTGCCGCGGGGAGCAAGAGGACAAATGCAACGCGACGACGGCCGCGGGCATCCCAGGACGGCGTGCTCGCCGGAGAGGAAAGAGGAGAGGGGGAGGGGTCCAGAGAGTACGCGCGGACGCAGCAGAGTGGTGGCGACGTAGAGGACATGGTGCGGTGGCGGGAGCTCGGCATTTGGGCGGCGACAGAGAGCCCCAAAGTTCCGGAGCACACTTTTGGCGCGCCAGACCGCGTGGTCACCACGTGCACAGGCGCACGTGGTGCACTCTGGCCAATCAAACGATGTCTAGTGTGTTGTCTCTCCTAAGTGGGTCCTATCTGAGGTGATAGATCAAAGAAAGGCACTGTGGGTGGATGGGAGAGGTCGACTGAACTTTGCTGTTGCAAACTTAAGCAGGAAGTAGTGATCAAATGGGCTAGGTTAAGAGCAAACCAGAATGTCTCAGAGGTTTATGGTAGGAAGGACTATGATCCTGTGAATTTTGAGGTGATTTGGACAAGTATTTAACATAGTGGCTTTGCAACTGCAATAACTGGTCCAGAAACTTGATCAGGAAGTAGCACTCACATAGATGCTTGGGTTGAGCTGAAATTTGGTGGAGTGTGATCATTTGGGCATATGAAGGTGCCATAAAAATTTCATCCCAATTGGATTAATAAAAATGGTACTTCCTTCACAAGGCTTCTCTCTGGACAGAAACTTTGGAAATTTGCTGAGGAAGATTTACTAAGCAAATGAAGTTGAATTTTGGCATGAGGCAATAATTTGGATAGGAGAGAGGGCACACAATTTTTGAGGGCAATCAAGAAAAGATAAATAACACTTCCTTCACAAAGTGCCATTCTGGACAGAATGGAAAATGAATATTCCTGAATTATTTTTGAACTAGGCAAGGATGGATTTTGACATATTTGTGGAATATATGATCCAAAGAATTTATGAGAATTTTGTGGGAATTTTTGGAATGGCAGAAGTATAGGTTGCTTCACAACCTAGGGCAAACAGGGTTATTCCTTTAATAGAAAAAGGAATATTCCCAAGAAATAAATATTGGAGTTGGGCTAAGATGGAAATGACATGGGCTTGGGATAGATTTGAGAATGACAAGCCACTTGGAAGTGGCAGGAGAGAAGATCTACCCAGGTTTCAAGACCACATAGCCACGGAAAAAGAACTCCAAATAAAAATTCGAAGAAATCCAAAAGAAAAAGAAAGGGACAAAAATCGGGGTATTACAAACCTACCCCCTTACGATAAATCTCGTCCTCGAGATTTGGTTGCTCAGGGAACAAGTATGAATAATCTGACTTAAGGGAAACCGTTTCCAACTTGGGTATCCTTTTCCTTTATAAATTGTTCCCACTGAATTGCATCTGACTGACTGCCTTACTCTGGGGTGGTTTGCTTCACTGTATCCCACATTCTGACAAGTCTTTCTTCATATGTTCATCCTTGCTCTGACTTCAACTCTTTTATGTCTTCTTGCTTGTCTGATATTATCATGACCGGGATTTCCATAAATCCGGGAGGAATTTCCCCATTGACGTGTCATTCTTATATCCAGCACTGATAGTATCAATGGAGTCGGGAACAAATTTTCTCGGTGGACATGAAACATTTATTCCTTGCATCGGGTCACTCGAGTAGATGCATGTCTTTCGGGTTCAAAACAATGCTGAGAATCATAGCCGTTTTCTTGGCGGGATCTGACTGCTAGAATGTAGTTCTGAATTACCTTGGCTGGCTCCACTGTCTCGAATCCGTACCGATGATTCGACTATCGCCTTGATAAGAGGTCCTTCCAAACAGAGTAGGCCCCTTGGGTGTGTGTTCATGATGATCAATACGGAATTAGACTGTCTTGGGTATCCGTACCGTGTTGTTCCTGCACTGATTATCATACCTGTATTGCCGGTCTTGCTCCTTCATTATTGTTCTCTTTTTCTGAATCTTTGGCTGAAAGAGCTTGGCCATATATATCCTTAATCCTTCGTGTGACCATAGGTACTGTCAGGTGCAATATTCCGGCAAACATACCTTATCATTATCCTTATCTTATGACCGTGCAACAACGCTTAACTGGCAAGTTCATCATCTCACATGCTCTAACTGTGGGGCAATGATCATCCGAACCTTTGCATGAAATTGGCAAATAAATCAGTAGCCACCAGAACGGTCTTTACAACTAAGATCTGGGACATTACTGAAATAACTCAACTCTGACTCACGACGGCTGAAAAGCAGCTCAGAGCATGAGGCAGTGTTGATAAGAAGAATGTAGCAGTTCCCTAAGACGGTCGAAGATCAGCTCAGAGCATAGGGTCGCTGCTACAAAAAGAAACTCAATAGCTGCCCGAGACGGCCGAAAAGCAGCTCAGAACACGGGTCAGTTGTTGAAAAGAGAAATATAAAGGCGGCATCCACCCTGGACGACCGAAAGCAGCTCAGAACACAGGCGTGGTGCCGTTATCAAGGAATAGGTAAGCAAGGGTTCATCAGAATCATATACCAGGTTCATAGTTACTTGTATAGAGCTCACTGTTGTGGTCAATCATATATGACAGTGACAGAGGTTAATGATGTCACTTTGTCGGTTGGTAGGAAACTGGCCTTGATATCCACTGTCAAGATTGTTGTTCCAAATTGTCTTTCTTCATAGCTTGTCAGTCCTTGCAACACACTGAGGTGTATACTAGCTTTCTTCCTCTTACGCAATTCATGTGGTTGTCGGATTCTCATCATGATTGCCTCATCATTCGAGTGACTTGCATTATCTTGGCAGCATACTCACAATATATATGGAAGTGTGTGTATTTGAGTCTTTGATTCCCGAGACAGATACTTGGGTGTTGACTGATTCTTGCTTCTGACAAACCATTGCAGATCTGATTCTTGGGATGCACTGCCATATGCTGCCCACTCACTTTATAATATCTTGTATCCACGATGATGACTGTTGATAGTGTCGTACTGATGAGGATTGGATAGCTTGGGTTGGAAGCCATCGAGAGTAGCGTGCTGAGGAAGACTGAATTGCTTATGCTCGAAGCTTTGGTCGGTGGTAGCGTGCTGAAGAGGGCTGGGTACTGTGCTTCAGAAGCTTCTCCCTTGGTTGCTTACTGAGGACGATTCGGTATCTTATGCTGGAAGCTTTCTGCGGTGGCTTACCGAAGAAGACTGGGTATCTTATGCTGGAAGTCATCCACATATCATACCGAGGAAGACTGCGGAAACTTGCGTCGTAAGCTTCCATGGTAACGTGTGGAGGAAGACTGGGTTGCTTATACCAGAAGCTTCTCTCTATGATATGTGAATTGAATGCCATATAAATACACCTTTGATATTCCTCTGACTGGAAATGTACTGTTGTCTTGCACACAAATTGTCTTCCAGCTGGTTCATTACAATTGTGATGGTTGCGCACTGAGGTAAACTTGATGCTGATGGTCAATCCAGGATAGCATTTGCATTTAGATCAGATATTTCCAATATAATGCAGTCGGCTGAGAATTTCATAATGTTTAGCTGAGCTTCAAAATATTTGAAATCTTTACTGATTCTTTGAGTCCGGTGTCGGTTGATGAGCAACTTTTCATAAGGGGAAATATGGTAACGCCGAGGGCCCAAAGAAAGAAGCCAAAAGAAACGACTAAAACAAAAGCACACACAACATTAAGATTACATACAATCAACATCACATTTCATAGCTATTCACCTCACTATGCATGCCTACTTAAGCACACAATTCTCGCGGGAACTCCGGTACTACGATCTAATATGCTGTGGCGGTGTGCACGAAAGTGGATCAGTGTGTGGAGCGGTTGGTGTAAACATAGCTACACCTAGCGTTGGATCAGCACCGGTTGCATCTGGACGGGCTTGGCGGTGAGGACGGACTCGGTGATCATGTAGCGAGACCCGGATGTCGCGACCACATCATCATCAAGCGTACGGAAGGGAATCATACTCGTCCAGGGAAAGAGTGATAGGGTAGGATCTGCTAGCATTGCCCTTTTCTGGTAATAAAGACCAGTGAGGGTTAGCAAACGGCGGGTTGGATGGCAAGATCCGGGGTTGAAGCATGTCTACTACCGAAACAATAGGTGGTTGGCGAAAAGATATTGGTGCGATACCCGTGCATCAATCCTGCAAGTGATCGACACCACTAGGTACCTTGGCATCACTCCGCTGGGACAGAGATGACACCAAACACCAAAGAGCAAGCATGCAAAACTGGAGGGTGCAGGTAGTGGATCGAAAACGATGCCACCTACACTCACAGGATCAACCGTTAGTGACAAGATAATAAGTCAATATGCATGCTATGCAACAAACAAATGCAACAACCAAATGCAACAAGCAAGCTAGACTCTGAACTACCGGTTTCTAACGCTCGCGCTGACTAGGGCGTCCTACAGCCAGACCTGCTCTGAAACCAATCCTTGTGGCACCCCGGCTCAGAGAGACCGAAACACCTCGTATTCCAGCCCAGAGATCAAGTCTTCTCGAATACGGCACTGCTTGGCATAGAACAAATCAGCTCTTTATTACAAATAACACGGGTACAAAGGTTCTGAAGGCATGAAGGTTACAGGGGCATGGCGACACTTCGCCTGCTCAGGTAGTTCTATGCTAGCAGCGGCACATCTCGAAGCGGAAAGAATTCTAGCAGCGGAACAACGGCGACGGTGATGAACTCCACTCCGCAGGGACTCTGGCTGGGACGTATCCTAGAGCGCAACCTCGGGGTCCTCGACAAACAAGCAATCACGGCATCACCTGCAATCTGGCATGACATGCCAGGTGAGTACTATGAATGTACTCACAAGCTCACAGCAACCAAAGCAATCAAGACATACAACAGGATGGCATTTACAGGTTAATCATCAAAGATGAACACTATATTACTAGAACAACATGAGCATGGCAACAACATGAGCATGGCATATACATATAATTCATGATATGAACAGGATGATACTAGCATGCAAGGGGGTCGACGTTTTAAGGTCTCATGGACCAACTTACTCTGCTCGGGGTGTCGGTTCTAAATCCGGCATATCTCGTAGTAGGGGTCCTACGCTAGGCGTCTTGGAGCGATGGTAACATGGACCCATGATTTTACCCAGGTTCGGGCTCTCTCGAAGAGATAATACCCTACGTCCTGCTTTTGATTGTATTGATATGGGGTATAGTACAGAGTACATGTAGCTACCACGAGATTGTTCTAATGAATATGAGTTCCTCTATTGACTAGCCTGGCCTCGGTTTATATATGCACCGGAGGCCTAGGTTTTAGGGGAGTCTTCGGCTTGTGCACCAAGTCTTGTAGAGTCTTCCTTGTATGTGTCATGGGCTGTCCGAAGTGGCCCATTAGTGAACCGCCAAGGGGGTCCTCGGCTCAACCCACCTGGTCGGGAGACGATGTGGTGAGTACCCCCTAGTCCAGGACACCGTCAGTAGCCCCCTGAACCGGTCTTCAAGTTGGGGACGCTCCTCGGTTCTTCCGAACTGTTCTTCGTCTTCGGTCGTCGGTCTTGAAAACTGGTTCAACAAATCTTCCCATCTCCGATCTTGAGGATCGCCGAGATGTATCCGAAGAGTTCATACGTCGGGTATCCGAGGAGCCCCTTTAGGTTCTTGGCCTTTATCAATGCCTTGTTATTTTTTACGCCATACCTCGGGTTCGAAGTGTTTCCAGTATGGCAGTGTCCTCTTTGCATCCGATCTCCAACGCCGGACTGCATCCGAGGTGTTTTTTGCAGCCGAGCTCCAACGCCGGCCTGCATCCGAGGTATATTTTAGCAGCCGAGCTCCAATGCCGGTCTGCATCCGAGGTACATTTTAGTAGCCGAGCTCCAACGCCGGTCTGCATCCGAGGTACATTTTAGCAGCCGAGCTCCAACACCGGACTACATCCGAGGAGGCATAGAGTACCTCGTCTTTGAAATAGTTTGAAGGAGCTTATCCGAGCTTAACGCCGAAAAAGTTCTCTATGGAGCCAGCCACTCGCAGCCGAGCTTTTATGCCGAACTGCTTCTGTTGGGGATATAACCCCACGGTGTGACCCGCCCTTAAGGGGCCGGGTTACAACGGTTGGCGACTCATGGCGCAAGAGCCCAAGCAAGCCCAGGAAGGCAAGACATGAAGACGACGGTTAACAGGCGGGCCCTTTGAAGGCCCAAGGCCTGGTGGCGACTCAAGGCCTGAGAGGGTGAGCCGCCACGTGAAGAATTACCTTGTAAGACTAGGAAAGTAGAACCAGGGTCGGTTACGTTGTGTAACCCGACCCGGACTCTTGTAAGCCCAGGGCCTCGACCTGTGTATATAAAGGTGAGCCCCTACGGCGGGTTAGGAAAAAAGAGAAAGACAGACAAGCCTTACGGCGAGAGAGATCAAGCAATTGAGAGTTAGGGCAAGCAAGCCGCCCCTTGTACTCGATATACCAGTTAATACAGCTTAAGCAGGACGTAGGCTTTCACCTCCACCGTGAGGGGCCGAACCTGGGTAAACCCGTGTCCCTTGTCCCGCTTAACCCCTTTGAGTCCACTTCCATGGCATTGACTCCGAACCTAAGCCTTCGGGCATCTGCCGTGACAAAACCACGACAGTTGGCGCCCACCGTGGGGCTAGCGCTCGGTGGTGTTGAGTTCTCAAAGGGTGCTCTCCTCGGGGGCGAGGGATACGTGGTCGGCGAGATGACTAAGAGCCGCCGCGGAAAGCTTTACATCGACGACGCCAGCTGGGGTCCTGAGGCCGACTCAATCGAGTACGGTTTCCGGGTCCCCTTTGGTGCAATCCATGTCTTCATCGGCAAGATTGGCGGATCTGAACCCGGGCCGGACATCTGCACCAACATCATCGAGCCGGCCCGGCGCAAGCAACCCGCCCGGAGCATGCAACCCGCCCGTTCTGACCCGGGCAGGAAGCATGTCTTCGTCGACTTCACTCAGGGCGTAGAACTTGAGGGTTCTGTGTCCGAGGAAGAAACTCACGACTACTCCGGGGAGGAATCTTCATGTGGGGAGACGGAATCGATCTATCAGCTTCAAGATGGAGGGCTTGGGGGCTACGACGAGCCTTACCCCGAGTCAGAATACCATGAGCCGGAGGGTGATGAGCCGCCAAGTCATGCAGCCGTCTTCATGGCCGGTTCAGCGGCGGCTCAGGGCAGTACACCTGCTGGTGCGACCGTGTCCGGGTCAGGCGCGCCCCCGGCTCAAGTTCTCCAGGATCTGATGAACGAGCTTACAACCTTGATGGCAACTGAGGTCACTGTTGCGAACCAAGCAGCCCGCAATGCAGAAATCACTAGGTTGAAGGATCGGATGGCCGCGGTCCAGCAAGAAGTTAACGAGCTGAAGGCTCAGATGGATGCTGAGGCGGAGCGCCTTAAGGCGGACGCTCTTCACCTCGAGATAGAACAACAGTCGGCCGCGGCGGTTCAGCGGATGAGACATCAGTCCCGCTTGCCGGAGCAGTATGAAGCTAGGAATCTCTTCAACACGCCAGGAACGGGACGAGGTGTGCCTTTGGCCATAACCCGGACGGCGGAAATACCTGGGAGCCAGGCGGCGGTTCAGCGTCAAGACCCGCCACGACGTGGCCAAAACCCGCCACCGCTTTATCCGACACCGCCGGGTCATTATTCTAACCCGGCGGAGAACATGGTGGCAGCAGCTACCAGGCTTGACACAATTCCGATCCCCGATGAGGCGCCTTATGCAGAAGAGGTGCGGAACGCCATCGGATACCTGCGCACGGCGATGGCCCAGCAAGAGAAGTATAATTACAGCCGGAGTCGCGTGCACTCAACACCCCTCCACAGCCGTAGCTACAGCCGGCGTTATGAGCCGCCGGCGGTTTCTAGCAGCGAACGACATCGTAACCCGCCGCAAGCGGATCGGGCGGCTCTGGATGCTCAGACATTGGTGGATAAGGCGAGAGCACGGTGAGAAGAGGCGGCGCAGGCAGCGGCGGCGTCTCAGGAACACACAGTCGCCCCTTCCGTTTCAGGGGGAGCGGGGTTAACTTCCAGGGCTGTGGGGGTGCCGTGTCTGGTACCGGCTCTGCGGAATGAGCGCCTACCGAAGGATTTCAAGGGTCCTCGTAAGGTGCCCAATTACACTGCTGATTTACCTCCGGAGGCCTGGGTTGAAAGTTATGAGCTAGCCATGGAAATGTTGGACGTTTGCGATGCGGTCTGCGCCAAGTATTTCATCATGATGCTGGAAGGGCCGGCTCGCACATGGTTGAAGGGTTTGCCACCCAACACCATTAACTCCTGGGCCGAGTTAAGGGCGAAATTCATCAAATTTTTTAAAGGAACATGCAAGCAGCCCATGACGATTGTGGATTTAGACCATTGTGTACAGCGTGAGGACAAGTCGGCTCATCACTGGGTCCGGCGGTTCTCTACTATCATCCATTCTTCGGAGCAGATTACGGCGGCTCAGGCGGTTTTAATTCTGGAGAAGAACTGTCACTTCACGCCTTTGAAGCAGAAGCTTGGCCGGCTCAAGCGGTCATGTCAAGACATGGGGGAGCTCATGGCGGCTCTCACCAAGTATGCAGATTCTGACAATACGAAAGACCCGGGCTCTGATGAGGAGAAATCAGGTCAGGGGAAAAAGGGTAACAATGGCAAGGGTCAGCAGCCGGGTACGGCTGGAAGTAACAACGCTGGAAAGCGGAAACACCCGGAAGGCGAGTCAGAGCTAGTGGCTAATACCAACACTGGGAATAACCGTGCTAAGGGCAATGGGAATTATAGACAACCTTTTAACAGAGGTAAGATTCCTCTAGAGGAGATGCTTAATAGACCTTGTCCAGAGCACAGCCGGAATGGCAAGCAAGCAGATCATACATGGGGAAATTGCAGCGTTATGCGAGATTTCCGGAACTACAGCATTCAGCAGCATCGTAACAACGGTAATGGCCCGTCGGGCGGCTCAGGGCCAGGCGGCCAGGGTCAAGGCAACAAAGCAGGTCATAACCAACAGTCTGGTGGTGGAGGCCAGCAGCAGAATAACCAGTCAGGGTATCAGAGTAACCCGAAGCAGCTCAGCGGGGGTCAGTACCACGTCTTCACAACCAGCCTTGACAAACGGGGACGGAAGGTACACAAACGGGCGGTTAACGCGGTCATGCCGGCTCTCCCACAGTATCTCAAGTGGTCTGAGTATGACATCACTTGGAGCAGGGCGGATCACCCGCCACGTGTTGATAACCCGGGGCAGCTAGCCTTAGTAGTTGCCCCCCAAGTGGGAGGATACAAGTTCACTAAAGTACTTATGGATGGCGGCAGCAGCATCAACATCTTGTACTATGACACCTTTCGCCGGATGAACTTACTTGACAAGGATCTTAAGCCTTCTTCAACAGTCTTTCACGGTGTGGTACCAGGAAAGTCGGCTTACCCAGTCGGGAAGATCTCTTTGGAAGTGGCTTTTGGTGATGAACACAACTACAGGGTGGAGTCTCTATGGTTTGAGGTGGTCAAGATCAAGAGCCCGTACCACGCTATTTTTGGACGGCCGGCTTACGCGAAGTTCATGGCCAGACCTTGTTATGTGTATTTGCAGCTCAAGATGCCCGGCTTGGGGGGAACGATTACTGTACATGGTGATCGGAAGACGGCTATGGAATGTGAGGAAGGTGATGCGGCTTACGCAGAGATAAGCTGTGCAGAGGCAGAACTTAATTTCTATAAGCAGAATGTCGACCCGGCAGATATGACCTCTCTGAAGAAACCCAACACGGAATCTGAGCCGCCCCTCAAGTTTTTGGCAGAAGATACTAAGTTGGTGGACTTTAAACCGGGCGACTCATCACAGCAGTTCACTATTGGGGCCAATATGGACCCCCAATAGGAAAGCGCGCTCATCGAATTCATCCGTGAGAATCGGGACATCTTTGCATGGAAGCCTTCTGACATGCCGGGTGTACCGAGAGAATTCGCTGAGCACCATCTTAATGTGGATCCTAAGTTTAAGCCGGTTAAACAGTTCCCCCGGCGGTTTAACGAAGAGAGACGTAAAGCCATTGGAGAAGAGGTGGCCCGGCTCTTGGCTGCAGGGTTCATCGTCGAAGTGTTTCACCCGGAGTGGCTTGCTAACCCGGTGTTGGTACTGAAGAAGAACGGCACGTGGCGCATGTGTGTGGATTACACGGATCTCAACAAGGCGTGCCCGATTGATCCTTTTGCCCTCCCCCGCATTGATCAAATCATTGATGCCACGGCGGGGTGCGAGAGCCTATGTTTCCTGGATGCTTACTCTGGGTATCATCAGTTCAAGATGGCGGTTAAGGACCAAGAGAACACGGCTTTCATAACGCCTTTTGGTGCTTTCTGCTATGTGTCTATGCCTTTTGGGCTCAAGAGTGCCCAGGCGACTTATCAGCGCTGTGTGCAGAACTGTCTTCACAATCAAATTGGGCGCAATGTTCATGCTTATGTGGATGATATTGTGGTTAAGTCTCAGAAGAAGGAGACTCTGCTCGAAGACCTGAAGGAGACATTTGATAATCTACGGGTTTACAAAATGATGCTTAACCCGGCCAAGTGTGTTTTTGGAGTTCCAGCAGGAAAACTCTTGGGGTTTCTAGTTTCAGAGCGAGGCATTGAAGCTAACCCGGACAAGATAAAAGCTATTACCTCCCTGTCAGAACCGAAGTGTGTTAACGCTGTTCAGTGCCTGGCGGGTCGAATCGCTGCGTTAAGCCGGTTCATAAGCCGCCTGGGCGAGAAAGCTATCCCCCTGTATCAGATGATGAAGAAGACAGACAACTTCATCTGGAGTAAGGAGGCGGGTGAGGCGTTTGAAGCTCTTAAGAGGCAGCTGTCCGAGCCGCCCGTCTTGGCTGCTCCAATTGAGAAGGAACCGTTGCTCCTCTACGTGGCGGCTAATAACAAAGCAGTCAGTGCCGCAGTGGTTGTGGAGCGAAAGGAGGCAGGGAAGGAATATCCGGTTCAGAGGCCAGTTTACTACATCAGTGAGGTGTTGAGTGAGTCAAAGCAAAGGTACCCCCATTGGCAGAAGCTGGTGTATGGGGTGTTCATGGCGAATCGCAAGCTGAAGCACTATTTCTTGGGCCACCCGATTACTATGGTGAGCTCTGCCCCGTTGGGGGACATAATTCAGAACAGGGAGGCCACTGGTCGGATTGCAAAGTGGGCATTGGAACTTGGGCCTCTCAACCTTACATACGTGCCTCGTACGGCTGTCAAGTCTCAAGTTTTGGTGGATTTCATTAACGACTGGACAGAGCTGCAGGCGCCCGAGGAAAAGCCGGATAACACTTACTGGACGATTCACTTTGACGGGTCTAGACAGCTAGAAGGCTCGGGGGCCGGGGTTGTCTTAACCTCCCCTAAAGGTGGTAAGTTCTGTTATGTGCTCAGACTAATATTTACCTGTACTAACAATGCAGCTGAGTATGAGGCCTTGCTTCATGGTCTCCGCGTGGCGAAAGAGATGAGCCTGAGCCGGGTTCGATGTCTTGGCGATTCAGACCTCGTGGCTCAGCAGGTTTCAGGCACTTGGGACTCCAAAGACCCAAGGATGGCGGCTTATCGTCAGGCGGTGGATGAAATTGCTGGTTACTTCAAAGGCTATCAGGTGGACCATATTGACCGTCGCAAGAACGAGGCGGCTGACGCGTTGGCAAGACTTGGCTCACAGCATAAGCCGGTGCCGCCTAACGTCTTCTTGGACGTGTTACACCACCCGTCTGTCAAGCTGCCTTCAGAGGAAGACCTGGCTGTCCCTGACCCGGAGGGGCCATTGGTGGCGGCTCTACATGCTACTCCTGACTGGACATTGCCTTACTTGGCATATCTGACGCGCGGTGAGTTACCAGAGGATGAGATCTTGGCCAGACAAATCATAAGGCGGTCTAAATCTATGACTATCCTCAATGGCGAGTTACATAGACGCAGCGTCACCGGCGTCTTTCAGCGGTGTGTTTCACCAGAAGAGGGTAAGGAGATTTTAAATGAAATTCACGCTGGCGACTGCGGTCATCATGCCGGCTCAAAATCTTTGGTGCCAAGGCTTTCCGTCATGGTTTCTTCTGGCTGACGACTCATAAGGACGCGGAAGACCTGGTTCTTAAGTGTGACGGATGTCAGAAGTTTGGGCGTTGTGCTCACGTGCTGGCTCAGGAGCTGCGTATGATTCCAATTACTTGGCCGTTTGCGGTCTGGGGGCTTGACATGGTTGGACCCTTCAAGAGATCTAAAGATAAGAAGATCCACCTTTTGGTGGCGGTGGATAAATTTACCAAGTGGGTGGAAGCTGAGCCGGTCAGTAAGTGTGACGCGGCTACGGCGGTTCAATTTATTAAGAAGTTAATCTACCGTTTTGGTTATCCTCACAGTATCATCACTGATAATGGTACAAACCTGTCCAAGGGGGCTATGCAGACGTTTTGTGAGAATGAACATATCCGGCTTGATGTTTCGGCGGTTGCTCATCCACAGTCCAATGGTCAGGCGGAGCGTGCTAACCAGGAGATCTTGAAAGGTATCAAGACCCGGCTTATGGTTCCTTTGCAGCGAACACCGGGTTGTTGGGTTGAGGAGTTACCATCAGTGATATGGAGCATCAATACTACCCCCAATAGATCGACGGGTTATACACCTTTCTTCATGGTTTACGGCGCGGAAGCTGTATTACCAAGCGACATACGTCATGACTCGCCGCGTGTGGCGGCTTATGTTGAGCAAGACAACGAGATGGCGCGTCAGGATGCGCTAGATGCTCTGGAGGAGAAACGTGATCTGGCGGCGGCTCGTTCGGCGATTTATCAGCAAGACCCGTGTCGCTATCACAGCCGCAGAGTTAAGACCCGGACGTTTCAAGAAGGCGACTTAGTGTTGCGTTTGATTCAAGACCAGACGGATATGCATAATCTATCTCCTCCATGGGAAGGGCCTTTTGTGGTCAGCAAGAATCTCAACAATGGGTCATACTACCTAGTTGACGTGCGAGACGAGTCAAATACCTCTGGGCAGGAGACCCGCCGGCCGTGGAACATAGCTCATCTACGGCCTTATTACACTTGAGTCGTTGTACATATCACATATATGATAAATAAAGTTGGCATCCCCATAAGCCGGGGCCTCTGCCGTTTTTTCGTGTATCTCAGATTGTGCACAAGTATGTCATTGACAAGGTCAAATTGGGGTGCAGCGAGTTTAATACTTACCCCCTCTTTGATGATTTATTCCAAAATTGGGGTGCAGCGAGTTGAGAACTTACCCCCTCTTTTGATGATTTTTTCCAAATTGGGGTGCAGCGAGTTGAATACTTACCCCCTCTTTGATGACTTATTCCAAAATTGGGGTGCAGCGAGTTGAGAACTTACCCCCTCTTTTGATGATTTTTTCCAAATTGGGGTGCAGCGAGTTGAATACTTACCCCCTCTTTGATGACCTTTTTTCAAAATTGGGGTGCAGCGAGTTAGCCGCTCACCCCCTCTTTTGATAACCTCTCCAATATTGGGGTGCAGCGAGTTGGCCACTTACCCCCTTTTTGGATGACTTGCAAGAGCAGAGAACATCATACATCATGCATTGCATCATGCATCGTGCATTACATCATACGTCATACATTGCATCATACATCACACTTACATATCATTCCGGTTTTGACAAGCCGGGTCAAGGAAAGATTATGAAACAAGACGCAAGACCATGAAAGATATCTCCGGGTTGTGCTGTTATAAGCCGCCCTTACAACAATATAGAAGTTTTCTGTATTGGTTATTTTTGCAGGTTTTATCTTTTCTGATAAGCCGCCGTGGACATTGAAAGCATGGTTGAGAGTAAGAGCATATGAAAGATGTCATTGCAGCAAGACTATTCAAAAAGGGTTATACGTGCACGAAGGCACGACTCAGGCATTTCAGATATCTCCACAGCTATGACAAAAGCTCCCAATGGAGTACAAGACAAGGCAAGATTGAAGTTTGTTTACAAAAGACAGCCTTGGAGGCTCAGACAGGCCGAGTTATCAGTTTCAGCCGAAAGTACAGCTCGCTGGCTAGTCATCCTTCGCTGGGTCTTCGACCTCTTCGATCTGAAGATTGTCGACATCCCAGTTGCAGCGTGTTAAAACCTCAAATTGGGTCTTGTCGAAGAAGGGAGATGCATCAAGGTCAGGAGCGAAGAGCTGCTTACGACGTGCGGGAGTCAGGCTCCTCGATTCAAAGGTTGGGCCGCGCACGCGTTTGTTTTTCGCGTCATAAGCCGCCTGGTATGTGGAAAGGTCTAACTCATTGGCAAGACTTGAGGCCAGCACCCGGGAATCTTTCATACATTTGACGTAGTCGGCTTCTGTGAAATCTGAGCCGTCGACCTTTTTGGCTGGGAACCCGTCCGTCATTTCCGCTGTAGTTAACTCCGGGGCAAAAGCAAGACACCGGCTTAAAGCAGCCATGGCTCCCTGCCTAGCGGCTGACCGTTTGAGTTCTCCAACCTGTTTGGGCAGGGTGGATAGAAGTTCTATCACCCCCTTCATATGCTTTGGGATGCATTTCTCGGTCAGCATCGCCTTCATAGTGCAAAGGGTCCCGCAGTATAACTGTTCGGCTAAAGAGTAGACGACTTTCAGCTTAATCACGCTGTCCGAAGACAGTTGGCAGCTTTGTTCCCCTGCAAGATAGTCAAGTATTATAAGCCGCCTGTATGAGTTATTCAAACAACTCAAGGTAATTTTCAAGTGTTTGGCACTTACCGAAGATCGCAGAGGTCATTCTGGAGATATGGTCTTTGAGAGTTTGTAGCTCATCGGACACAACCTTAAGCCGGTTTTCAGCGTCGTTGGCTCGTTGGGTTATAGCAGTTTTTTCCGCCTCAGCCGTCTTCTGATAAGCAGCGAGTTCAGCCCGGGTTTTCTCCAGCTCTGTCACGGCAACTCGCCATTTATTGTCCGCCTCAGCCCTGGCGGCTTGTTGCACAGTGAAATTCGACTCAGCAGTTGCTAAAGCTTCCTGCGTTACGCAAAAGACAGTTTCAAAGGTTTTCAGTCAGGATATGATTCGCACATTGGTGAAACTATTGTGTCACAAGTCTCAAGCACATTGCAAGCAATATACTTGACACTTGGGGGCTAATGCCTGTGTTTTTCTCTAAGTCTACATGGCAGTCCCGGCTCATCTTTGTTAAAGTTAAGCCGGCACTTGGGGGCTACACAGAGCTCTCCAAAGTTTACAATGAAGTTCTGGCTCATCGTCATGACCCAAACTCGGGGGCTACACTTGGATCAACTCTATCAAATTAGTACCGGCACAATATCTATATTAACCCGGTCCTTGGGGGCTACAGGTATCAGAAATATAAAAGATGACAAGAATTGAAAGACCCGGCCTACTAGTGGATCTATTAAACCGGCTCTTGGGGGCTACATAAGAGTATAAGGAAAGCACGAAAGGAGGAGTACCTCAAATTTGGACTTCATAAGGCCAACAAGTTTTCGTTCCATGTTGTGGCTTGCGCTGAGGCGGTTTAAATAGCCAGCATGGAGATCATCCGTAGACATCTTTTCCAACGAGGGAAATGCAAACTCGAATTTTTCTGGTGAGCTCTCTTTAGCCTCGCCGGAGTGTCTTGTTAACACATGAGAGGGCGACTGATAACCCGCCCCAGTAAGAGCGACGTTTTTGGAAGCTGGAGAGCTCGGCGTTTGGAAGACAGGTTGTGGAGGGTTCGTAGGAACGACCATATCATGAACAGCCGGCTCGTGGGGCTGAGGATCATCGGTAGGTGTTTCTTTTATAGCTTCTGTAGGCTTAGCATGAGGTACAGGGGAAGCCGGATTGGATTTCTCCGACTCTTGGACAGTGGGGGCGGCTTCAGACCGGCCGGTTTTCTTCCGCTTCGCTTGAGCCCTAGAGAGCAAAAACAATTGTCAAATAAAAGACAAGATTGAAGAAAAATATAGTGCAAAGGAAAAATGCATACTCTGGGTTGATCCTCAATGGAGGTAGTTTAGTGGCTATTGAATCGCCAGACGAAGGGGGCGAGTCCTGGAAAAGTTACAGCTCTTCAGGCAAAGGTAAGATTGTAAGACAAGACTATTAAGATGATCAGACTTGGGTAAAAAGTACCTCTGCAGGTCGTTTCCGAGAAGCCGGGGAGTCGGGTAAGCTGGCCATCAGCTCATAAGAGCCGGAGCTCCGGGTCCGACGCCTGGAGGTGTGCTGTTGCTTTTTCAAAAGAAAATGGGAGTCCAAGTAAGCAACAGGATGAGAGAATGGGACTTTTCGGATGACCCGCCGTTTCTTCTTTGGGGGAGAACTTTCTAAGTCGGAGGAAATATTAGTTACCTCAGGGGCATCCGCACGGCTAGTCTCTGGTTCGACCTATGAATAAATACTATCAATAAGCTACATAAAAGGACGGCCAGAAGAAGTCAGGCTTTACCTCTGAATCGTTAGACTCAGGGATGGAGGAGGCGGTGGTTTTCTTTTTATGAGCAAGGGTTTTACCCGCCCTGGGCTTCCTCACGGGCGGGTTGAGTTTCTTTTTCCAAAAATCAGAGCCGGCCTGCGCACAAGCCGCCAGAGAGATTAAAAGATGAAAGTTAAAAACGAGCAAGACGAAGATTATGAGTTTTTCAGAAGCTTTCTCTTACAGGTGGAGCCGGGTTCTGGGCATAGAAGGGTCTCAGCCCAGTTTTATCACAAACCTCCTGTTTCTCGCCGAGAAGATTTTTAACACTATTGCTGATGTCCTGTTTTGACAATTGGGTGTTTGAGAAGCAGAGGGGGTCATTGGGTTCACCCGTGTATTGAGACATAAGCCGGTCACGCCGGCTCAGGGGCAATATTTGCCAACTGACCCAGCAGCGGGTTAGGTCGACACAAGTCAATCCGTTTGCAATCAAAGCTTTGATCTTGGCAATGGAAGTGGCATACTTCGCTCTTTCAATAGTGGATAGCCTATCTGGAAGTTCTCCGGAGCTGGGAAGCCGGGTAGGGCGGTAACCCGGCAGCGGATTTTCACCCTCCGGGGAAGTGTCTTTACAATAAAACCAGGTCTTATTCCAGTTCTTAGGATGACTTGGCAGGGTAGCAGATGGGTAAGGCACATCTCTCCGCCTCTGGATAGTCACGCCGCCAAGTTCCAGACTTGAGCCGCCTGCTTTCTCAGTTTGGCGGTTGATATAATGATAATCGCGAAAAATATCCACAGAAGGTTCTTCTTGCAGATACACCTCACTCAAGACTTGGAATTGGCAGATATTGGTGACTGAATTGGGGCCTATGTCTTGAGGGTGAAGCTTAAAAAAGTGCAGAACATCTCGGAAGAATTTAGACCCGGGCGGGCTGAAGCCGCGGACAAGGTGGTCAACGAAAACAACGACTTCTCCGTCTTGAGGTCTGGGTCTTTTCTCTAACCCGGGAGCCCGTCACAGAATGACGTCCCGAGCCGGTAAAACGCCTATTTTCACATAGTCTAACAGTAGATCTTCGGTAACTCCGGATTGGACCCAGTCACAAGACGATGTTGCGCTTGACATATTGGCGGGTAAATCTCTGAAATTAAGAGCCGGTGGCAGACTGGCGGGTTACGTAAAAGAAGCAGTAATAAGACTCTATGGCGAGTTACAAAATATGTGCTAAGCCGCCTAAAGGGTGAAGGGCGGGTCAGTTATCGGTGCATCCAAGGATGGCCAGAAATTCACTAAGTGTTGGACAAACAAGTTTCACAATCCGTCGCAATTTTTTCGGATCTACAGGCAATCTAGAAAGGGGAAAAACTATCAACCCTAACAGATAGTGGAAGAATAGATAAATCAGCAACTCGCTAATCCCGAAGCAGAATCGATCCATACAAGATGCAAAGGGGGAGCTAGCTACTGCCGCGATATTTTCTGCCTTGATTCGGATTGAAGCATCACTTTTGGCACGAGGAACACGAAGAACAGGCAAAGAACTCCGGCGAGCTCGATGAACAGACCGGATCTAATGTGAATCCGGGGAAGGGAAAGGGCATTACCTGGACGTCTGATCGGAAGGCAGAGATGCGCCGCTGGGCTCTAATCCAGTCAGGTTGATGCAGCGGCCCGAGTCGAGGCTGTCGATGAGGAACGACGACGGCGGAGCTTCAGGCTGCTGCGGTGTACACTGTAGCTGGCACGAGGAAGAAGAAGGAGGAGAGGTGACGGGGTAAGTGGAAAAGGAGAGACCCCCGCGCCCATTTATAAGGAGAAGGGACAGTGAAACGGCAAGCCCGAAGATCGAGGCGACGTAATTGTCGTGACTGAGGAGGCGCCTCGATTTCCGGAATGGCGGGTTAAGGTGAAGATTCGCAGTGACGTCACACTGTTGAATATGGCGGGTTATGAAAGACCAGTCCAAGATTAAATTTCAGAAGAGTTAAAGAAGACTCGCCAACGGAAGGATTTAAATTGACATGAACATGTTCAAATCAATTTGGAACCTAATGTTGGGGATATAACCCCAAGGTGTGACCTGCCCTTAAGGGGCCGGGTTACAACGGTTGGCGACTCATGGCGCAAGAGCCCAAGCAAGCCCAGGAAGGCAAGACATGAAGACGACGGTTAACAGGCGGGCCCTTTGAAGGCCCAAGGCCTGGTGGCGACTCAAGGCCTGAGAGGGTGAGCCGCCACGTGAAGAATTACCTTGTAAGACTAGGAAAGTAGAACCAGGGTCGGTTACGTTGTGTAACCCGACCCGGACTCTTGTAAGCCCAGGGCATCGACCTGTGTATATAAAGGTGAGCCCCTGCGGCGGGTTAGGAAAAAAGAGAAAGACAGACAAGCCTTACGGCGAGAGAGATCAAGCAATTGAGAGTTAGGGCAAGCAAGCCGCCCCTTGTACTCGATATACCAGTTAATACAGCTTAAGCAGGACGTAGGCTTTCACCTCCACCGTGAGGGGCCGAACCTGGGTAAACCCGTGTCCCTTGTCCCGCTTAACCCCTTTGAGTCCACTTCCATGGCGTTGACTCCGAACCTAAGCCTTCGGGCATCTGCCGTGACAAAACCACGACAGCTTCCGAGGTGGACACCTCGGCCGTGAGCTGGTTTTTTGTGGATTGGTGCAATTTATTCTTTGTCGAGATGTATAGCCAGTAGCCCTCAAGGTGTGTGTCGGCCTAAAATCCGAGATGCACCTGAAGGATAACATAAAACCGCTGATCCCAGTAGCCCCTGAGACTCAGGTCGATTCGTGAAATCGGCCTGAGGATCAACTCCTAGCTCAGCAGCATACTTAAAAACATAAACGTGGTGTGCATAGTTCTCGAGACTCAGGTTGGGTGCGGCCGACCAACCTGAGGATCATAATCTCCTTGGAAACTGTTTCGCACTTTTTAAATTGTCTGCATTGAATCGTCGATGCAGTAGCCCCCGAGACTTGGGTTGGGCAACATGGCCGACCCTAGGATCGTATCTCCTCGGGAACTAGTTCAACTGCCATGTACGTTTTGACATCGCCGAGGTGCAGCTCGGCAGGAAAGATGCCGAACTACAGGTCGGAAAAAAAATTCCCCGAGCCAAAACCATCACGCAGAACACCTTGATCAAGAGGATGCCCCGCCTCCTGAAAAAAACATAAAAATAGGTTAAAGGTGGCATAAAAACATAAAAATAGGTCATGAGATGATGTGGTGAGTACCCCCTAGTCCAGGACACCGTCACGGGGGTTATCTTGTAACCACCAAATTACCATCGTGATCATCACATGACCACACGGAGCTTGATCTCTACCTGTGATCATCGCATGACCACATAAAGATCAACCAACTTCTTTCCTCATGGAACCGGGGTTGTTTATTATTCAGATTTTTATTACTGTTGACCCACAGTGTGACCTACTACGAACTGCGTCCATTACCGAGGACGCGGCTATCGATAGATTATACACTCTGCAGAGGTTAGTACACTGTATTGGCCTCGTGCTCCCATTCGGGTGTACCAACGACGTTCCGACAAAACCAATCTATTGCATGACACTCTCCCGGCCACTCCGACAAACTCCCCTTTGGGCTATGTCCTGGGTGACCCCGGTGTCAACATGTGACACCTGCCACCTCTGTGGCTTCCACCGTCGTGGCCAAACAAAACTGTCCCAAACGGGGACCTCAGTATACCATCAAAACTCGGGTCCTCAAGGCTTATGGTAGCCTACTTGATCAGGGTAGCGCGCACCCATAACCTTCCCTAGTAGGAGGCACCGGCGAGAGGCATGACAATAGACTGCATTAGGGCCTCCCATAAGGAAAGTGTGGCTGCACTGCTTAGCTCGATTCGGTGGCACCATGACTCAGCCAACAGATTTGTTCAAGTTCGATTAATGTCAGGTTCAACTTGAATGGTGATGAGCTGAGTCACAGTAAAATAACATGATGAAATAACAATGCAGATGAGCATGATAACAGTGTAACCATGGATGGGCAATATAATCATTTAACCTCATAATGATAAATCATATATGCTACGGGATGCAAATGAGCATGGAATAGCGATGATCATAACTATCACAAGTTTTTTCATATCAAACCGTAACTACTCAAGTGAGCATAGCATTGTCACTAGCATCGAAAATAATTACAAGAATAAAACATGATAAGAATATCCTTAGCAATTAATCATATCACTTACTAGATGAAAATGAACATGGCATAAGCATAGACATGGATTCATAAGCATATTCGAAGTATTCACAAAATAATTAAATGCGCAAAAAATTATTAAATATTCAAGTGGAAACCATGGCTACTGCAATGCCATCAAGCAAGTGGCTATTGTGGCTTGCCTAGGGATGAAGGATTCACCGGGGAGACGTGCGATGAACTCGCGGAAAGAATCGCCGGAAAAGTTTCCCTCCCGGTGGAGCTGTTTTAAGGGCAAGGGCAAAATGGTCATTTTCGCAGTGTGACAACCTCATGAAAATGATACCATCGGAACGGGCTTGACGAACTGAGATCGTGGGCTTTGGAATCACCTGATTCGGAGTTACGGTTGCCGAGTTACGGCCGTTCGTTCGTTAGGCAGAAAAAGAATTAAAAACTGTTCTTTTCTGGCCTTAACGGCCGAACGTCCGCTAATTAGCAGTTTCAGTCGGCGGCTGAAAAACGGAAAGCGCACTTTCGGAAATACGCTTTCGAATAGGGAAGACGTATTTTAATCCGAAGAAGCAGCGAAGTACGCTTTCGTTAAGCGAAAGCGTATTTTCGGAAACTCTGCTTCCACTTATCCTAGTCAGCGCCGGCTGAGTCTCTAACGCTCGGGGCCCACTGGCAGGCGACGGCGCTCGTCTTCAACCTCTCGCGCCCGCATTCGGCCGAGGAACAGAGGCGCTCGACCGGCGATTGCCGGAGCTATAGGGCACCTCAGGCGATGCTGTGGTACCGACGAGCTCGGCAGGGAATGCCGCATCCATCCCCGCACCGCACGGACGCCGAGGAGGACCGGAGTGGCGACATCATGGGCTCCGACGGAAATGGCCGTCGGCTGATCTTGGTTTCGGGCATGAGGTCGTCTCCGAGATGAAACGAGGGCATGGGGAGGTTCGCCGGGATATGGTGCTGCTACTGGTGGTGGTAGGAGGGCGAGATCGGGCTCGGGTAGTTGGAATTTAGGCCAAGGCCGAGGTGGCAGTGGCGGCCAGAGGGCGGGCAGGGGAGCTCCTTGAGCTAGATTGGGTAGTCGGGGAGGCTATTGGGAGTGAGGGACAGAGGTTGGCGAGGAAGGGGGGGTTCTCGGGTGGGCTTATATAGCCAGGACGAGATGACCATAGCCGGAAGCCGACGGGAGCGCGAAGTTGATGCCTCTGTCGCGACCGCGTGCACGAGCGCACGCGCGGAGGGGGAGAGATGGCTAGGGGAGGTGCATTCGGTGCAAAGGTGCCGCGGGGAGCAAGAGGACAAATGCAACGCGACGACGGCCGCGGGCATCCCGGGACGGCGTGCTCGCCGGAGAGGAAAGAGGAGAGGGGGAGGGGTCCAGAGAGTACGCGCGGACGCAGGAGAGTGGTGGCGACACAGAGGACTTGGTGCGGGGACGGGAGCTCGGCGTTTGGGCGGCGGCAGAGGGCCCCAAAGTTCCAGAGCACACTTTCGGCGAGCCAGACCGCATGGTTACCGCGTGGACAGGCGCACGCGGTGCACTCTGGCCAATCAAACGATGTCTAGCGTGTTGTCTCTCCTAAGTGGGTCCTATCTGAGGTGATAGATCGAAGAAAGGCACTGTGGGTGGATGGGAGAGGTCGACTGAACTTTGCTGTTGCAAACTTAAGCAGGAAGTAGTGATCAAATGGGCTAGGTTAAGAGCAAACCAGAATGTCTCAGAGGTTTATGGTAGGAAGGACTATGATCCTGTGAATTTTGAGGTGATTTGGACAAGTATTTAACATAGTGGCTTTGCAACTGCAATAACTGGTCCAGAAACTTGATCAGGAAGTAGCACTCACATAGATGCTTGGGTTGAGCTGAAATTTGGTGGAGTGTGATCATTTGGGCATATGAAGGTGCCATAAAAATTTCATCCCAATTGGATGAATAAAAATGGTACTTCCTTCACAAGGCTTCTCTCTGGACAGAAACTTTGGAAATTTGCTGAGGAAGATTTACTAAGCAAATGAAGTTGAATTTTGGCATGAGGCAATAATTTGGATAGGAGAGAGGGCACACAATTTTTGAGGGCAATCAAGAAAAGATAAATAACACTTCCTTCACAAAGTGCCATTCTGGACAGAATGGAAAATGAATATTCCTGAATTATTTTTGAACTAGGCAAGGATGGATTTTGACATATTTGTGGAATATATGATCCAAAGAATTTATGAGAATTTTGTGGGAATTTTTGGAATGGCAGAAGTATAGGTTGCTTCACAACCTAGGGCAAACAGGGTTATTCCTTTAATAGAAAAAGGAATATTCCCAAGAAATAAATATTGGAGTTGGGCTAAGATGGAAATGACATGGGCTTGGGATAGATTTGAGAATGACAAGCCACTTGGAAGTGGCAGGAGAGAAGATCTACCCAGGTTTCAAGACCACATAGCCACGGAAAAAGAACTCCAAATAAAAATTCGAAGAAATCCAAAAGAAAAAGAAAGGGCCAAAAATCGGGGTGTTACAAACCTACCCCCCTTTCGATAAATATCGTCCTCGAGATTTGGTTGCTCAGGGAACAAGTATGAATATTCTGACTTAAGGGAAACCGTTTCCAACTTGGGTATCCTTTTCCTTTATAAATTGTTCCCACTGAATTGCATCTGACTGACTGCCTTACTCTGGGGTGGTTTGCTTCACTGTATCCCACATTCTGACAAGTCTTTCTTCATATGTTCATCCTTGCTCTGACTTCAACTCTTTTATGTCTGCTTGCTTGTCTGATATTATCATGACCGGGATTTCCATAAATCCGGGAGGAATTTTCCCATTGACGTTTCATTCTTATATCCAGCACTGATAGTATCAATGGAGTCGGGAACAAATTTTCTCGGTGGACATGAAACATTTATTCCTTGCATCGGGTCACTCGAGTAGATGCATGTCCTTCGGGTTCAAAACAATGCTGAGAATCATAGCCATTTTCTTGGCGGGATCTGACTGCTAGAATGTAGTTCTGAATTACCTTGGCTGGCTCCACTGTCTCGAATCCGTACCGATGATTCGACTATCGCCTTGATATGAGGTCCTTCCAAACAGAGTAGGCCCCTTGGGTGTGTGTTCATGATGATCAATACGGAAATAGACTGTCTTGGGTATCCGTACCGTGTTGTTCCTGCACTGATTATCATACCTGTATTGCCAGTCTTGCTCCTTCATTATTGTTCTCTTTTTCTGAATCTTTGGCTGAAAGAGCTTGGCCATATATATCCTTAATCCTTCGTGTGACCATAGGTACTGTCAGGTGCAATATTCCGGCAAACATACCTTATCCTTATCCTTATCTTATGACCGTGCAACAACGCTTAACTGGCAAGTTCATCATCTCACATGCTCTAACTGTGGGGCAATGATCATCCGAACCTTTGCATGAAATCGGCAAATAAATCAGTAGCCACCAGAACGGTCTTTACAACTCAGATCTGGGACATTACTAAAATAACTCAACCCTGACTCACGACGGCTGAAAAGCAGCTCAGAGCATGAGGCAGTGTTGATAAGAAGAATGTAGCAGTTCCCTAAGACGGCCGAAGATCAACTCAGAGCATAGGGTCGCTGCTACAAAAAGAAACTCAACAGCTGCCTGAGACGGCCGAAAAGCAGCTCAGAACACGGGTCACTTGTTGAAAAGAGAAATATAAAGGCGGCATCCACCCTGGACGGCCGAAAGCAGCTCAGAACACAGGCGTGGTGCTGTTATCAAGGAAAAGGTAAGCAAGGGTTCATCAGAATCATATACCAGGTTCATAGTTACTTGTATAGAGCTCACTGTTGTGGTCAATCATACATGACAGTGACAGAGGTTAATGATGTCACTTTGTCGGTTGGTAGGAAACTGGCCTTGATATCCACTGTCAAGATTGTTGTTCCAAATTGTCTTTCTTCATAGCTTGTCAGTCCTTGCAACACACTGAGGTGTATACTGGCTTTCTTCCTCTTACACAATTCATGTGGTTGTCGCATTCTCATCATGCTTGCCTCATCGTTCGAGTGACTTGCATTATCTTGGCAGCATACTCACAATATATATGGAAGTGTGTGTATCTGAGTCTTTGATTCCCGAGACAGACACTTGGGTGTTGACTGATTCTTGCTTCTGACAAACCGTTGCAGATCTGATTCTTGGGATGCACTGCCATATGCTGCCCACTCACTGTATAATATCTTGTATCCACAATGATGACTGTTGATAGTGTCGTACTGACGAGGATTGGATAGCTTGGGTTGGAACCCATCGAGAGTAGCGTGCTGAGGAAGACTGAATAGCCTATGCTCGAAGCTTTGGTCGGTGGTAGCTTGCTGAAGAGGGCTGGGTACTGTGCTTCAGAAGCTTCTCCCTTGGTTGCTTACTGAGGACGATTCAGTATCTTATGTTGGAAGCTTTCTGCGGTGGCTTACCGAAGAAGACTGGGTATCTTATGCTGGAAGTCATCCACATATCATACTGAGGAAGACTGCGGAAACTTGCGTCGTAAGCTTCCATGGTAACGTGTGGAGGAAGACTGGGTTGCTTATACCAGAAGCTTCTCTCTGTGATATGTGAACTGAATGCCATATAAATACACCTTTGATATTCCTCTGACTGGAAATGTACTGTTGTCTTGCACACAAATTGTCTTCCAGCTGGTTCATTACAATTGTGATGGTTGCGCACTGAGGTAAACTTGATGCTGATGGTCAATCCAGGATAGCATTTGCATTCAGATCAGATATTTCGAATATAATGCAGTCGGCTGAGAATTTCATAATGTTTAGCTGAGCTTCAAAATATTTGAAATCTTTACTGATTCTTTGAGTCCGGTGTCGGTTGATGAGCAACTTTTCATAAGGGGAAATATGGTAACACCGAGGGCCCAAAGAAAGAAGCCAAAAGAAACGACTAAAACAAAAGCACACACAACATTAAGATTACATACAATCAACATCACATTTCATAGCTATTCACCTCACTATGCATGCCTACTTAAGCACACAATTCTCGCGGGATCTCTGGTACTACGATCTAATATGCTGTGGCGGTGTGCACGAAAGTGGATCAGTGTGTGGAGCGTTTGGTGTAAACATAGCTACACCTAGTGCTGGATCAGCACCGGTTGCATCTAGACGGGCTTGGCGGTGAGGACGGACTCGGTGATCATGTAGCGAGACCCGGATGTCGCGACCACATCATCATCAAGCGTACGGAAGGGAATCGTACTCGTCCAGGGAAAGAGTGATAGGGTAGGATCTGCTGGCATTGCCCTTTTCTGGTAACAAAGACCAGTGAGGGTTGCCAAACGGAGGGTTGGATGGCAAGATCCGGGGTAGAAGCATGTCTACCACCGAAACAATAGGTGGTTGGCGGAAAGATATTGGTGCGATACCCGTGCATCAATCCTGCAAGTGATCGACACCACTAGGTACCTTGGCATCACTCCGCTGGGACAGAGATGACACCAAACACCAAAGAGCAAGCATGCAAAACTGGAGGGTGCAGGTAGTGGATCGAAAACGATGCCACCTACACTCACAGGATCAACCGTTAGTGACAAGATAATAAGTCTATATGCATGCTATGCAGCAAACAAATGCAACAACCAAATGCAACAAGCAAGCTAGACTCTGAACTACCGGTTTCTAACGCTCGCGCTGACTAGGGCATCCTACAGCCAGACCTGCTCTGATACCAATCCTTGTGGCACCCCGGCTCAGAGAGACTGGAACACCCCGTATTCCAGCCCAGAGATCAAGTCTTCTGGAATACGGCACTGCTTGGCATAGAACAAATCAGCTCTTTATTACAAATAACACGGGTACAAAGGTTCTGAAGGTATGAAGGTTACAGGGGCACGGCGACACTTCGCCTGCTCAGGTAGTTCTATGCTAGCAGCGGCACATCTCGAAGCGGAAAGAATTCTAGCAGCGGAACAACGGCGACGGTGATGAACTCCACTCCGCAGGGACTCTGGCTGGGACGTATCCTAGAGCACAACCTCGGGGTCCTCGACAAACAAGCAATCACGGCATCACCTGCAATCTGGCATGACACGCCAGGTGAGTACATTGAATGTACTCGCAAGCTCACAGAAACCAAAGCAATCAAGACATACAACAACATGGCATTTACAGGTTAATCATCAAAGATGAACACTATATTACTAGAACAACATGAGCATGGCAACAACATGAGCATGGCATATACATATAATTCATGATATGAACAGGATGATACTAGCATGCAAGGGGGTCGACGTTTTAAGGTCTCATGGACCAACTTACTCTCCTCGGGGGTTATCTTGTAACCACCAAATTACCATCGTGATCATCACATGACCACACGGAGCTTGATCTCTACCTGTGATCATCGCATGACCACATAAAGATCAACCAACTTCTTTCCTCATGGAACCGGGGTTGTTTATTATTCAGATTTTTATTACTGTTGACCCATAGTGTGACCTACTACGAACTGTGTCCATGACCGAGGACGCGGCTATCGATAGATTATACACTCTGCAGAGGTTAGTACACTGTACCCACACTACGGAACTCATGGCCTCGTGCTCCCATTCGGGTGGACCAACGACATTCCGACAAAACCAATCTATTGCATGACACTCTCCCGGCCACTCCGGCAAACTCCCCTTTGGGCTATGTCCTGGGTGACCCCGGTGTCAACATGTGACACCTGCCACCTCTGTGGCTGCCACTGTCGTGGCCAAACAAAACTGTCCCAAACGGGGACCTCGGTATACCATCAAAACTCGGGTCCTCAAGGCTTATGGTAGCCTACCTGATCAGGGTAGCGCGCACCCATAACCTTCCCTAGTAGGAGGCACCGGCGAGAGGCATGACAATAGATTGCATTAGGGCCTCCCATAAGGCTAGTGTGGCTGCACTGGTTAGCTCGATTCGGTGGCACCATGACTTAGCCAACAGATTTGTTCAAGTTCGATTAATGTCAGGTTCAACTTGAATGGTGATGAGCCGAGTCACAGTAAAATAACATGATGAAATAACAATGCAGATGAGCATGATAATAGTGTAACCATGGATGGGCAACATAATCATTTAACCTCATAATGATAAATCATATATGCTACGGGATGCAAATGAGCATGGCATAGCGATGATCATAACTATCACAAGTATTTTCATATCAAACCGTAACTACTCAAGTGAGCATAGCATTATCACTAGCAATGAAAATAATTACAAGAATAAAACATGATAAGAATATCCTTAGCAATTAATCATATCACTTACTAGATGAAAATGAACATGGCATAAGCATAGACATGGATTCATAAGTATATTCGAAGTATTCACAAAATAATTAAATGCGCAAACAATTATTAAATATTCAAGTGGAAACCATGGCTACTGCAATGCCATCATGCAAGTGGCTATTGTGGCCTGCCTGGGGATGAAGGATTCACCGGGGAGAGGTGCGATGAACTCGCGGAAAGAATCGCCGAAAAAGTTTCCCTCCCGGCGGAGCTGTTTTAAGGGCAATGGCAAAATGGTCATTTTCACAGTGTGACAACCTCATGAAAATGATACCATCGGAACGGGCTCGACGAACTGAGATCGTGGGCTTTGGAATCACCTGATTCGGAGTTACTGTTGCCGAGTTACGGCCGTTCGTTCGTTAGGCAGAAAAAGATTTAAAAACTGTTCTTTTCTGGCCTTAACGGACGAACGTCCGCTAATTAGCAGTTTTAGCCGGCGGCTGAAAAACGGAAAGCGCACTTTCGGAAATACGCTTTCGAATAGGGAAGATGTATTTTAATCCGAAGAAGCAGCGAAGTACGCTTTCATTAAGCGAAAGCGTATTTTTGGAAACTCCGCTTCCCCTTATCCTAGTCAGCGCCGGCTGAGTCTCTGACGCCCGGGGCCCACTGGCAGGCAACGGCGCTCGTCTTCAACCTCTCGCGCCCACGTTCGGCCGAGGAACAGAGGCGCTCGACTGGCGATTGCCGGAGCTACAGGGCACCTCTGACGATGTTGTGGCTACCGGCGAGCTCGGCAGGGAATGCCACATCCATCCCCCAACCGCACGGACGCCGAGGAGGACCGGAGTGGCGACAACATGGGCTCCGGCAGAAATGGCCGTTGGCTGATCTTGGTTTCGGGCATGAGGTCGTCTCCGAGATGAAACGAGGGCATGGGGAGGTTCGCCGGGATATGGTGGTGCTACTGATGGTGGTAGGAGGGCGAGATCGGGCTCGGGCAGTCGGAATTTAGGCCAAGGCCGAGGTGGCAGTGGCGGCCAGAGGGCGGGCAGGGGAGCTCCTTGAGCTAGATTGGGTAGTCGGGGAGGCTACTGGGAGTGAGGGACAGAGGTTGGCGAGGAAGGGGGGGTCTCGGGTGGGCTTATATAGCCAGGACGAGATGCCCACAGCCGGAAGCCGACAGGAGCGCGAAGTTGATGCCTCTGGCGCGACCGCGTGCACGAGCGCACGCGCGGAGGGGGAGAGATGGCTAGGGGAGGTGCATTCGGTGCAAAGGTGCCGTGGGGATCAAGAGGACAAATGCAACGCGACGACGGCCGCGGGCATCCCGGGACAGCGTGCTTGCCGGAGAGGAAAGAGGAGAGGGGGAGGGGTCCAGAGGGTATGCGCATACGCAGGAGAGTGGTGGCGACGCAGAGGACATGGTGCGGTGGCGGGAGCTCGGCGTTTGGGCGGCGGCAGAGGGCCCCAAAGTTCCAGAGCACACTTTCGGTGTGCCAGACCGCGTGGTCACTGCGTGCACAGGCGCACGCGGTGCACTCTAGCCAATCAAACGATGTCTAGCATGTTGTCTCTCCTAAGTGGTTCCTATCTGAGGTGATAGATCGAAGAAAGGCACTATGGGTGGATGGGAGAGGTCGACTGAACTTTGCTGTTGCAAACTTAAGCAGGAAGTAGTGATCAAATGGGCTAGGTTAAGAGCAAACCAGAATGTCTCAGAGGTTTATGGTAGGAAGGACTATGATCCTATGAATTTTGAGGTGATTTGGACAAGTATTTAACATAGTGGCTTTGCAACTGCAATAACTGGTCCAGAAACTTGATCAGGAAGTAGCAGTCACATAGATGCTTGGGTTGAGCTGAAATTTTGTGGAGTGTGATCATTTGGGCATATGAAGGTGCCAAATTTATCCCAATTGGATGAATAAAAATGGTACTTCCTTCACAAGGCTTCTCTCTGGACAGAAACTTTGGAAATTAGCTGAGGAAGATTTACTAGGCAAATGAAGTTGAATTTTGGCATGAGGCAATAATTTGGATAGGAGAGAGGACACAAATTTTTTGAGGGCAATCAAGAAAAGATAAATAGCACTTCCTTCACAAAGTGCCATTCTGGACAGAATGGAAAATGAATATTCCTGAATTAGTTTTGAACTAGGCAAGGATGGATTTTGACATATTTGTGGAATATATGATCCAAAGAATTTATGAGAATTTTGTGGGAATTTTTGGAATGGCAGAAGTATAGGTTGCTTCACAACCTAGGGCAAACAGGGTTATTCCTTTAATAGAAAAAGGAATATTCCCAAGAAATAAATATTGGAGTTGGGCTAAGATGGAAATGACATGGCCTTGGGATAGATTTGAGAATGAGAAGCCACTTGGAAGTGGCAGGAGAGAAGATCTACCCAGGTTTCTGTTGGAAATATGCCCTAGAGGCAATAATAAATTGGTTATTATTATATTTCCTTGTTCATGACAATCGTTTATTATCCATGCTATAATTGTATTGATTGGAAACTCAAATACATGTGTGGGTACATAGACAACACTGTGTCCCTAGTAAGCCTCTAGTTAACTAGCTCATTGATCAAAGATGGTTAAGGTTTCCTAGCCATATACATGAGATGTCATTTGATAACGGGATCACATCATTAGGAGAATGATGTGATGGACAAGACCCAAACTGTAAACGTAGCATATGATCGTGTCAGTTTATTGCTATTGTTTTCTGCATGTCAAGTATCTGTTCCTATGACCATGAGATCATGCAACTCCCTGACATCGGAGGAGTACCTTGTGTGTATCAAACGTCGCAACGTAACTGGGTGACTATAAAGGTGCTCTACAGGTATCTCCGAGGATGTCTGTTGGGTTGGCATGGATCAAGACTGGGATTTGTTACTCCGTGTGACGGAGAGGTATCTCAGGGCCCACTCGGTAATACAACATCACAATGAGCCTTGCAAGCAATGTGACTAAAGTGTTAGCCACGAGATCTTGTATTACGGAACGAGTAAAGAGACTTGCCAGTAACGAGATTGAACTAGGTATAGAGATACCGACGATCGAATCTTGGGCAAGTAACATACCGAAGAACAAAGGGAACATCATACGGGATTAAATGAATCCTTGACATAGAGGTTCAACAGATAAAGATCTTCGTAGAATATGTAGGAGCCAATATGGGCATCCAGGTCCCGCTATTGGTTATTGATCGTAGAGGTGTCTCGGTCATGTCTACATACTTCTCGAACCCGCAGGGTCTACACACTTAACGTTTGGTGACGATTAGTATAGTTGAGTTATTATGTTGGTGACCGAAGGTTGTTCGGAGTCCCAGATAAGATCCCGGACATAACGAGGATCTCCGGAAGAGTCCGGAGGTAAAGATTGATATATGTGATAATAGTGTTTTGATCTCCGGAAGGGTTCCAGAATTCACCGGAAGGGGTTCCGGATGTTTACCGAAGTGTTCGGGTGCAGCAACACTTTATATGAGCCAAAGGCGTAAAGCCCACGAGGTATTGGAAAGTGCAAAAGGAAGTTTTGCTGCTGCCTTAAGCGGTACTACCGCTGGTAAGGCAGTACTACCGCTTGTGTGAAGCGGTACTACCGCGTAAGCGGTACTACCGCTTGTGTGAAGTGGTACTACCGCTCAAGCAGTACTACCGCTCGTGAGCGGTACTACCGCTTGTGTGCGGTACTGCAGGGATCCGAGTTGGACTCTTTCCCTGCGGGCCAAACCGACCTTGTGCGGGCAAAACCGACCTGGAGGAGGCTTTTACTCCAAGTTTAGACCCCAAGGCTCAACATATAAATAGAGGGGCAGGGCTAGCACACGGGATTGATTAAGATTTCCCAAGCCGTGTGCCGGCAACCCTAACCCTCTAGTTCTCTCGTCATAATCTCCGTAGTACTTGGCGAAGCCCTGCAGAGATTGTTCCTCACCATCATCAGCACGCCGTCGTGCTGCCGGAACTCATCTACTACTTCATCATCGCTCGCTGGATCGAGGAGGTGAAGGCGTCATCAAGCCGTACGTGTGTTGAACGCGGAGGTGCCGTCCGTTCGGCACTAGTTCGTGATCGGATCGAGGGACGACTTGCGATTTGGATCGTGGAGACGTTCGACTACATCAACCGCGTTTCTTAACGCTTCCGCTTAGCGATCTACAAGGGTATGTAGATTCACTCTCCCTCTCGTAGATGCTCATCACCATGGATAGATCTTGTGTGTGCGTAGGAAAATTTTTGTTTCCCATGCAACGTTCCCCAACAGTTTCAAGACCACATAGCCACGGAAAAAGAACTCCAAATAAAAATTCGAAGAAATCCAAAAGAAAAAGAAACGGCCAAAAATCGGGGTGTTACAGTCACCGCGTGCACTGACACACGCGGTGCTTTCGGCGTTGCCAAACCGTGTCATTCATGAAGTCCCGTCAACGCGGTGCCTAGAACTGCGCTTGACTAGCCATCTGGCGCAGTGGAGGTGACTGGAGCTTGATGCAAAGTTTCTGGACAGAAACTTGTGCCAAGTGCTGGGGACAAACGGCTAGGAGTTTAAGTCTGAAATTTTGGGGTTAAGCATTAATTAGGAGGATAGTCATGTGGTAAAATTTTCAGCTCCAACAGATCAAGGAAAAATGTACTTGCTTCACAAAGTGCCCATTCTGTCCAGAAGCAAAAACATTTTCCTTAGCTTAAAATTTCCAAATGACCATGGGATATTTTTTGCATAGGGAGGTGAGGCATGATCCAAGGAATATTTGGGAATTTTCTTGGAATTTTTGGAGCAATAAAAATGAGGGTTGCTTCATAGCTCATTGAGAAAATTGGCATTTTCAGGAAGAAAAAGAATATAATGCTATTAAATAAAAATATCCAATGGCCTTATGGTGAGAGGGATGAGGTCTAGGGTGGGTTTATGGATGATAGAACCCACTTGGAAGAAAATCAAAAATAATTCCAAGTGGTAAGTCCAAAAGAAATGACTGAAAAACTCAAATGCAAATTGAAATATTCAATAAATCCCAATAAAATAAAATGGCAAAAAACCAGGGTGTTACATTATAGGCGGTTCCCAAACAGAAAATAAAGTTTATTTCCTTTCCACCATTCTTTCACAATCCATGGCTAGCCGTATCCACGGGTGCCTTCCATACCAACACTTTCCAAGGAATTTATTATTATCATCATATTATTTATTTATTTTTCATTTCGGGAATGGGCATCCCTATTACCTTGCCACTTTCTCGTGCAATGACAAGTGAATAAACACTCATCGTGAGAATAACACACATAGCATGGAAAATATTGGCCACCCCCTGCCGCTTCATGAGCGGTACGGACACACAAAACGGAAAATTATTTTGAAAAGTTAGAGTTGGCACATGCAAATTTACTTGGAACGACATGGAAATACCGCATATAGGTAGGCATGGTGGACTCATTTGGCACAACTTTAGGTTTAAGGAGTTGGATGTACAAGTAGTATTTCCGCTTAGTACAAATGAAGGCTAGCAAATAGATTGAGAAGCGACCAACCAAAAAGCGAAAATGGTCATAAACATGCATTGAACATAACTAACACTGAATAATGCACCATAAGAAGGATATAATTTCGTTGCATAACTATTGACTTTAGGTGCATGCATAGGGAATCACAAACCTTAACACCAATATTCTTACTAAATCACAATTACTCACTAACATGACTCACATATTATCATCTCCATATCGCAAAACTATTGCAAGGAATCAAACTTATCATATCCAATGATCTATATGAAAGTTTTTATTATATCCCTCTTGAATATTCATCACTTTGGGACCAAATTCATATCTTGTGCAAATTACCATTACTATTATCAACTCTCAAAAAGATATAAGTGAAGCATGAGAGTGCAGATATTTCTTCAAAATTTAATATTATCAACTCTCAAAATAATATAAGTGAAGCATGAGAGTTCAAATATTTCTTCAAAATATAGTCACCGACGTGCTCAAAAAGATATAAGTGAAGCACCAGAGCAACTGCCTAGCTCAAAAGATTTAAGTGAAGCACATAGAGCATTCTAACAAATCACGATAAACATGTGGCTCTCTCAAATAAGTGTGTCCAGCAAAGATAATTGTGACAAACTAAAAACAAAACAAAGACTCATATAATACACGACGCTCCAAGCAAAACACATATCATGTGATGAATAAAAATATAGCTCCAAGTAAAATTACCAATAGTTGGTAGAAGAAAGAGGGGATGCCTTCCGGGGCATCCCCAAGCTTAGACGCTTGAGTCTTCCTTGAATATTAACTTGGGGTGCCTTGGGCATCCCCAAGCTTAGGCTCTTGCCACTCCTTATTCCTTCATCCATCGTGATCTCACCCAAAACTTGAAAACTTCAATCACACAAAATTCAACAAAACCTTCGTGAGATCTGTTAGTATAACAAACAAATCTTTAACTTTAGGTACTGTAGTAAATTGATTCATATTTAATATTGGCATAATTCTACTGTACTCCAACTTCTCCATGACTCATACCCCCCGATACGATCCATAGATTCATCAAAATAAGCAAACTATGCAACAAAAACAGAATCTGTCTAAAACAGAATAGTCTGTAAAGATCTATTTAAAAGCTATACTTCTGTAACTCCAAAAATTCTAAAAAAGTAGGAAAACGTGGGAAATTCATATATCAATACTTTGTAAAAATTTCAGATTTTTTTGACGCTCCAGTACAGAATTAAAATTCCAGCACTTGACGCAAAACTTTCTGTTTTCCAAACACCATCACTTATACTATCTTCCAAATCATCCCAAAGGCATTACTTGGCACAAACACTAATTAAAACATAAAAACACAATCATAACAGAGGCTATAATTATGTAAACACACAAGATCAGTAAAAAAATAAAAAAATTATTTTATTCATAGGGTTGCCTCCCAACAAGCGCTATTGTTTTATGCCCCTAGCTAGGCATAATGCATAGTTTCAAGTATTGTCATCTTTGGTTTCCAACTCCTCAATTACACAACCACTTATTTTATGAGGTTCAACATACGAGTTTCCCATAATCACACTCCTAGGCACAAAATCAAATTTTTTGTTCTTATAGGTAGGTTCTTTTATCACGTCAACAAAATTGGGGTGCACGCTAATCATTTTAAGATCCTCATTTCCCTTACTAGAAGTAGCACCATTGGTTTTAGGAACGTACATAAACTTGTAATTTTTATTGGGAGGAGTTCTATCAACATTCTTAACGGAGGAAAAAGCCGAGCCCAAATTATTAATAATTTCTTCTAACTTTTCAATTCTAGCGGGGCTTTGTTCTATTCTTTCATTAATTACCGGTTCCTTTTCTTTTAAGGTTTTCATTGTAATTCCTACCTTAGAACCAAATTGAGTGATATGATTATGAATTTTTTTATCTAATTTCTCAAGATGTTCAATAGTAGGTATTTTATTTTCGATACCTTCTAACCTTTGCATAACATGTTCCAAGGTTAAAGTTGTTTCATTAATAGTGATAGGTGGTGATCCCAGTAAATTTCCCATAGCATTGAAAGAATCCATAGAGGGACACATCAAGAAATTTCCTCCAGTAATAGTATCAAGCACAAACCTATACCAAGTAGTAATGCGCACATAAAAATTGTGAAGAAGAATGGTGGTAGATTGCTTATGAGTTGATCTATTATGAGCATCACAAATCCTATACCAAGCATCTTTTAAATTCTCTCCTTCCCTTTGTTTAAAATTGAGAACTTCATTTTCAGGGGTACACGTAACAAGGGAAGAACTAGCCATCATGAGCAAACAAGAAGGAGGGCAAACGGAAAATATTTTTGTATTTTTGTAAAAAAAAAATCAGAAGTGGGGGAGATGAAAACGAGAGGCAAAGGCAAGTAAAATAAATGCAAGGAGATGAAAGTTTATGCGTAGGTACTTGATAGATGTTGATGATGTCTCCCCGGCAACGGCACCAGAAATTCTTCCAGCTACTTGTGAGCTGCGTTGGGATTTCCCCGAAGAGGAGGGGATGATGCAGTACAGTAGAGATAAGTATTTCCCTCAGTTACGAAACCAAGGTTATCAATCCAGTAGGAGAATCACGCAACAACTCGTTAGCAGCACCTGCACACAAAATAACAAATCCTTGCACCCAACGCGAACAAGGGGTTGTCAATCCCTTGGTGGTTAATTGTAAGATTAAATTGTATGGTGATAGATAGATAGATAGATAGATCGAACAAAAATACAAAATAAAATAAATAAAGTAAAATTGCAGCAAAGTATTTTTAGGATTTTTAATATATGATAAAGGTATACCCGGGGGCCATAGTTTTCACTAGAGGCTTCTCTCTTGAAAATAGCATACAGTGGGTAAACAAATTACTGTTGGGCAATTGATAGAAAAGCAAATAATCATGACGATATCCAAGGCATTGATCATGTATATAGGCATCACATCCGAGACAAGTAGACCAAAACGATTCTGCATCTACTACTATTACTCCACACATCGACCGCTATCCAGCATGCATCTAGAGTATTAAGTTCATAAAGAACGGAGTAACGCCTTAAGCAAGATGACATGATGTAGACAAAGTAAACTCACGCATGAATAAACCCCATAGTTTTACCCTTAATAGCAACGATACAGTACGTGTCATGTCCCTTTCTGTCACTGGGATTCAGCACCGCAAGATCGAACCCATTACAAAGCACCTCTCCCATGGCAAGATAAATCAATCTAGTTGGCCAAACCAAATCAATAGATCAGAGAGAAATATGAAGCTATAACAATCATGCATAAAAGAGTTCAGAGAAAACTCAAATAATATTCATGGATAATCTGATTATAAACTCACAATTCATCGGATCCCAACAAACACACCGCAAAAAGTGATTACATCAGATAGAACTCCAAGAACATCGAGGAGAAAATTGTATTGAAGATCAAAAAGAGAGAAGAAGCCATCTAGCTACTAACTATGGACCCGTAGGTCTATGGTAAACTACTCACGCATCATCGGAAGGGCAGCAAGGTTGATGTAGAGCCCCTCCGTGATCGAATCCCCCTCCGGCAGAGTGCCGGAAAAGGCCTCCATATGGGATCTCTCGAGAACAAAGACTTGCGGCAGCGGAAAAAGTATTTCATGGACTCCCTATTGGTTTCCCGATTTTAGAGTATTTATAGAGGTGGAATTAGGTCAGACGGGGCAGAGGTGGGCCCACGAGGCACCAGGGCACGCCTACCCCCCCGGGCGCGCCCTGGTGGCTCGTGGCCACCTCCTCTATCTTCTGGCCCTCTCCCGAAGCTTCTAGTGTCTCTTTTGTCCAGAAAAAAATCTCCAAAAAGTTTCATGGCATTTGGACTTCATTTGGTACTGATATTCTGAAAAACCAAAAACAGGCAAAAAACAACAACTGGCACTAGGCACTAAGTTAATAGGTTAGTCCCAAAAAATGATATATAATTGCTTGTAAGTGTATATAAAACATCCAAGATTGATATTATAATAGCGTGGAACAATAAAAAATTATAGATACGTTGGAGACGTATCAATGATACGTCTTTGTCACAATAGGTCACGTTTTCTGTCATGCATGTACATCCGTGACGATTTTATGACAGAATCAAGATAGTCATACCTGTGCTGTCGTAGAAGTGTTCCGTGACAATACTGAAATTATCATGACGGAAGTGTACACTTCCATGATGATAAATGTCGCATCATGGAAGTGTTTTTGTCAAGGGTGACCGACACGTGGCATCCACTGTAACGGGTTGTCGTTAAGCTATCGGGTTCCGGTTTGGATCCGATAACCCGTTAACAGCTCGGACCAATGGGGATTTTCCACGTGTAAAATTATCATTGGCCGAAGGAACCACGTGTCAGCTCGGCGCAGCGACAGATGTCATTCCTCCAATGGTCGAGACGGTCCTATGGAAATGTTACACGTGGCATGGCCCAACAGTGGCCCATTGAGGTTTAAAAGCCGGCCCAGTCGAAATAAGTGGGCCGGCCCATTTAAGGCCTACTTTCGTCTGGCCCATTTACAAAAACGGCCCATAAGAGATATTCCAATTCGGCCCGTCAATGGCCCGTTAATGATTTGACGCTATTGCAGCCCATCGTCTGTTCCAGCCCGTTAACAGCCCGTTATGCCTTTGGGCCCATTTGCCGGCCGAGGTTCTTTCGGCCTGTTAGAGGCCCATTATAGAGATGAGCCAATTTCCAGGCTGTACAACTTTCGGCCCGTTATAGGCCCATTATAGGCATGGGCCAATTTCCTGGTGGTACGTATTTCGGCCTTTTAGCGGCCCATTAGGGATTTGGGCCAACTTCCAGCCCGGTGTACCTTTCAGCCTGTTGACGGCCCACACCGTAGTTGGGCCATTTTACATTCCGACCTGACTTTCGGCCTGTTAGTAGCCCATGTTCTCCATGGCCCAATTCCAGCCCGACATGACTTTCGGCCTGTTAAAGGCCCGTTTTGTATATGGGCCCACTTATGGCCCGAATGGCTTTTGGCCTGTTAACGGCCCGACATCGAAATGGGCCATGTAGTAATTTTGATCAATTTCTGCCTGCTAACGGCCCGTTGACCCGTTTCCACTGTTGGAGCCCAATCGAGGTTTTGGCCTACTAACGGCCCATCAACTAATTGGGTGTACTTTAGATTTGGGCCTGCTAAGGGCCCGTCAAATAATTAGGCCTACCTTTCATTTGGGCCTTCTAACGGCCCGTCAATTAATTGGGCCTAACTTACATTTGGGCCTGCTAAATTTCCTGCATGGCTACATGCCCATTGAATGACAGGGCCGAAGACAGTCCATCAAAGGCCCACAACAATTTAGGCCCCGCTATTACCTTCAGCCCATTAACAGGAACAATTATGGCCTGTGGCAAAGCCCATCTAGTAACTGCAGGCCCACTACGGGCCTTTACAGGCCCCGAGTTGTTCCCTTAGAAGAAGGGCCCGCGTTGCTTTGTTCCAGTTATTAATTTCACTGCATATTTTGGCTTGTTTGCCGCCAGTTGAGGTTTCGACCCAGAAAGCTCGGGTGTAACCCTGTGCTAAGCAAATATACGCATAAAAGGAAAAACGTAGCACATCGAAGCATATATTACAGGAAATTACATCCACTGGGCAATCAAAGGTTGATGCCAGTGCAAATAAACGAATAGAGCTTAACGATCGACAACCTCACAATCTGCAACTTGGCGTGGATGACGCCCATAAGCATGTGAGCAAGTTCTTTCTTCTTTGCTATACTAACACTGAAATCATCAATCAGTTGTTGTTGCGCAAGAATGTGCACCTTTGATTCCTCCACAATTTCCATCATTGCTTCAGCCAGTAATTGGTTCACAAACGTACATCTTTTTCGTTGGATTCGAGACAGAGGAAACTGAACAGATTCATATGTGGATTTTGGCAGGCTTGTATCAATGATAGTGGAAAGTGTCTCGACCACTGCATCATAACTTAAATTAGAGGGGAAACTGAATAGATTAATCAAGAGTTATTTCCATATTACCTTCGCTAGATTTATTGGAGAGAAACAATGGGGTTGCCTTGCTGTCTTGAGACTTTGTCGTATTATCTTCAGCAGCCTGCACCAAATCATCGGACAGGTCAGTTAATACTTAATAGGAAAGCAACATTGACACAATGAATGTTTGGGCAACCAGACCACACCAGCCTACACCGAATAAACACAACATGGCACTGCTATCATCAGCCAGGTAAGTTAATAGGAAAGCAACATTGACACAATGAACGATTGGGCAAATAGACCACACCACTAGATTTTAGTAATGTGCAATATATGAGATAGCACAATCATGCAGCTCAATATGCAAAACTACCAGGCAGTTTCCCTTACAAAAATCTACATTAGCGCATTAATTAGACATTTTGCTACAAGTAAATTCAGATCAGATAACTGGTGGAGGGTACTGAAGGTTGGATTCACGCCCATGCTACTTAATAAACTACATACTGATGTAAAATTATAGTGATATACAACAGGTACTTACATCAGCATTGGAGCGCGGAGCATTGCTGCAAGATATTTTCCTCGACCACGATCCTCATTTAGAACATTTTTTGTCCTTTAAGCATATTTTCTACAACAAAGATGCGTAAGACAAATGTAGAATACATAAGATCAAATGTGATCTGAATGCTATAAAATTTCATGATGGGAGGATACGCACACGCTTCCTAGCAAGGAGTTGACATGTTTTTGTTGAACTGGAGCTGACTTGTTCTTTCGCCACTGGAATCTGGTTATTATCTGGAGGACTTGGGTTTCTCTATGCTGGAGCAGTTCCGATGAACACTTGAGTTGGGTTACTATCTCCTAGAGTTTGGATCTTTTGCAAAAACTTGTTTGTACCCCTTTAGATTCTAACATAGCCCTCTTCCGCTTACATGCCTTGTACAGAAGAATGGTGCTTCAGTTATAAAACATGCTATGGCAGAGAGATGGAATAGGTACTGAAGAATAGAAAGGCATGACATATTGACATGTACTCCCTCCATCCGGAAATAAATGGATGTGTCTAGACGTATTGTAGTTCTAGATACTTCCATTTTTATGCATTTCTGCCACAAGTAATACAGACGAAGGGAGTATGATGTACTCCCTCCGTAAAGAAATATAAGAGTGCTTAGATCACTATTTCTTTACAGAGGGAGTATAAGCTAAGGATACGACAGGACAACAGAGTAAAAGAAACAGTAGTTGAATGTAGAAGTGTATGATAGCTGGAATAGGTACAGAAAAATAGCAAGGCAGCATATAGGCGTGCCCTGGTGCCTCGTGGGCACCTGGGTGGCCCCCTCTGGTACTTCTTGGCTCCAGTATTTTTTATTTATTCCAAAATAAATCTCCGTAAAATTTCAGCTCATTTGGAGATGTGCAGAATAGGTAGCTCTGACATAGCTTTTTCAGGTCCAGAATTCCAGCTGCCGACAATCTCCCTCCTTGTGTAAATCTTGCATATTAAGAGAGAAAAGGCATTAGAATTGCTCCACAAAGTGTTATATTGATTAAAAACACTATAAATAATAGTAGGAAAACATGATGCAAAATGGACGTATCAACTCCCCCAAGCTTAGACCTCGCTTGTCCTCAAGCGAAAGACGATATCGATAATCATGTCCACATGTTTAGAGAGAGAGAGGTGTCGATAAAAACAAAATACGGACATAGTAGCATCATGATCATTATTATAACAACAATATTTATTATCATAGAACTTCTCATGAGCAAGTAACAATTCATCACAACAACGAAGTATAAGACATAAACTTTCTTGAAAACTAGCAAACTATGTTCTCAGTCAACAATGCAATTGCACTTCATAATATTTTCAGGAAGGGTCTCATATAGGAGCTTTTTAGCAAGTCCACATACTCAACCATCATTTAGTCTTCTATGATTGCTAACACTCACAACATATATATGGAGCAAAAAGTTTCAGCCAGACACATAGAAAGATAGGGGCTTATAATTTCGCCTCCCAACTTATTCACCTCAAGGGTGATGTCAACAATAATAACTCATGATCACTCATATCCAACTAGATATATATGCCTAGATCTTTCCCCACCACATGATGCTTGCAAAAGAGAAAAAATAAAAAGGAATAGAGGAGAACACTATTGACTCTTGCATAAAAAGTAAATGCATAAAAGTAAAAGATAGGCCCTTCGCAGAGGGAAGCAGAGGTTGTCATATGCTTTTTGTTGTTGGATGCACAAGCTCTTAATGCAAAGGAACATCACTTTATATTGCCCCTTGTGATAGCAACCTTTATTATGCAGTCTGTCGCTTTTATTTCTTTACCATCACAAGTTCGTACAAAGCTTATTTTCCCTTACAATAAAAGTTCAGACATATTTAGAGGCAATTTTTATTGCTTTTTGCACCGATGGCAACTTACTTGAAGGATCTTATTCAATCCATAGGTAGATATAGTGGACTCTCATGACATGAAACTGGATTTAAGGGTTTTGGATGCACAAGTAGTATCTCACTTGGTGCGGATTTTTGGCTAGCAAAGATATTGGGCAATCATAATTCATTACGTTGTCTTCCTTGTCCAACGTCAACAATTTGGCATAAAATACTTAATGGGGGCTCACAATCATAAAAGATGTCCAAGATAGTATATTTGCATGTGAATCTTCTGTTCCCTTATTAATTCTTTCATGAATTGCATCATTGACTAATGCTACGTTTGTTAATTTCCAATAAATTTTACCACTTATACTTTTCTTTATGTAATGTCATTACTTTCCATAAGATTAGCATATGATCTTTTTCATTATATTCATTGCTAGAATTGAAACATGAAAGTAAAGAAGCAAAAAAAAACTCAAACTACTCTTTATTATATAACTCTCAACTCGATTACATAGATAGATAGATCACGAAACTAGCACTCGAAAATAGATCATACTAAACTTTTATTCAACTAGATCACAAAATAACTAAGGATCGAACTAAAAATAGGTAAAGATGATAAAAGTGATGGTGATACGATACTGGGGCGCCTCCCCCAAGCATGGCACAAGCCAAGGGGAGTGCCCATACCCATGTGCTCAAGTTTCTTTCTTCGGTGATGGTGGTGGTGATGAAGTGGTGGGCTTGTCCTTCACGACATTAATTAGGATCTCTTTTAGGCTCTGGATTTCCCAGAGCACATACTGTATAATTTCCGTATTCCTTTGGACTTCGGCCATAATATGCTTATTCTCTGGGCCCCAAGCGTTCTTTCCTGCATCACTTTCACTTGGACGAGAGATGTCCCAATTGGAGGGTTTGTGCATACGAGGAGTATTTTCGATCCCATAATTGTGAACTAAGCTATGAAAATTGTTCCGATGTAACCTGTGTAAGGGCCTTCTAGGGGGAAGACCTTCTTGTACTTCTGGATTCCCATGGCCTGAAGTGCTTCTTACGGCTTGGTGCGGGTTCGGAATTGTGGAGATGCCGGCAAGGGTTCCCCTCTCGGAAGCCGGAGGGTGGACCTCGAGCGAATCTCCATCATCTTCTTCCATGGTAACTTCTCCTTCCTCCCCCCTCCTAAGCTCCATCTGCATCAACCAAGCATCGTCTCCCACATTGTTGGAGGAAGAAGAAGACATGGTGCCTGGCCTCAAAATCTGGCAGAAAACAGCACGAAAGAAGAACAGAGGAGATTTCTACGATACAGTGGTCAAAACGTCCGGGAGTATATATAAAGATTTTTTATCTTGCAAAACAAGTAATCTAGGAGAAAACGGAGTCGGGAAGACTCACGAGGGGCCCACGAGCCACCAGGACGTGCCTGGGGTGGTGGTGTGCCCTGGTGCCTCGTGGGCACCAGGGGGGTCCCCTCGGTTGTTTCTTATTTTATTTTTTATTTTTTTCTAATATTCCAAAACTGACAGAAAGTATTTTTTATGGAATTTTTGGAGTCGGTTTACTTACCGTATCACATACCTACCCCTTTTCAGGGTTCTGGAGCGTTCCGGAAGGTCTCTCTTATGTATTCCTTCGGTGTAATTGTTTCAATAATATTAGTTTCAACATTAATTGGGGTACCTGAAATATAGTGCTTAATTCTTTGCCCATTCACCACTCTCGGATTAGTGCCTTTGGAGTTGTTTATTTTGATGGCTCCGGAGCGATAAACTTCTTCAATGATATACGGTCCTTCCCATTTAGAGAGAAGTTTTCTTGCAAAGAATCTCAAACGAGAATTGTACAATAGAACTTGCTCACCCACTTTAAATTCCTGTTTTTGAATTCTTCTATCATGCCATCTTTTAACTTTTTCTTTAAACAATTTGGCATTTTCATAAGCCTGGGTTCTCCATTCATCTAATGATCTAATATCAAATAACCTCTTTTCACCGGCAAGTTTAAAATCATAATTGAGTTCTTTAATTGCCCAATATGCTTTATGTTCTAACTCAAGAGGTAAATGACATGCTTTTCCATAAACCATTTTATAAGGAGACATACCCATCGGATTTTTATAAGCAGTTCTATAAGCCCATAATGCATCATCAAGTTTCTTAGACCAATTCTTTCTAGATCTATTGACGGTTTTTTGCAAAATTAATTTTATTTCTCTATTGCTCAATTCAACTTGACCACTAGTTTGAGGGTGATAGGGAGATGCAATTCTATGATTGACATCATATTTAGCAAGCAATTTACGAAATGCACCATGAATAAAATGTGAACCACCATCAGTCATTAAATATCTAGGGACTCCGAACCTTGGGAAAATAACTTCTTTAAGCATTTTAATAGAGGTGTTATGATCAGCACTACTAGTTGGAATAGCTTCTACCCACTTAGTAACGTAATCAACAGCAACTAAAATATGTGTATACCCATTGGATTTAGGAAAAGGTCCCATATAATCAAATCCCCAAACATCAAACGGTTCAATAGCAAGTGAATAATTCATAGGCATTTCTTGACGTCTACCAACATTACCAATTCTTTGACATTCATCGCAAGATAAGACAAACTTACGAGCATCCTTGAAAAGAGTAGGCTAATAGAAACCAGATTGTAATACCTTATGTGCAGTTCTGTCTCCCGCATGGTGTCCTCCGTAAGCTTCGAAATGACACTTCCGTAGGATTTGTTCCTGTTCATGCTCAGGTATACAACGTCTAATAATACCATCTACTCCTTCTTTATAAAGATGTGGGTCATCCTAGAAGTAATGTCTTAAATCAAAGAAGAACTTTTTCTTTTGTTGGTATGTGAAACTAGGTGGTATAAATTTAGCAACAATATAATTAGCATAGTCCGCATACCAAGGAGTACTACGAGAAGCATTCATGATAGCTAATTGTTCATCAGGAAAATCATCATTAATAGGTAGTGGGTCATCAAGAACATTTTCCATTCTAGACAAATTATCTGCTACGGGATTCTCAGCTCCCTTTCTATCAATAATATGCAAGTCAAATTCTTGTAGCAATAGAACCCACCTAATGAGTCTAGGTTTAGCATCTTTCTTTTCCATAAGATATTTAATAGCAGCATGATCAGTGTGAACAGTTACTTTAGAATCAACTATGTAAGATCTGAATTTATCACGTGCAAACACAACTGCTAGGAATTCTTTCTCAGTAGTAGCATAATTTCTTTGAGCACTGTCTAGAGTTTTACTAGCATAATGGATAACATTTAATTTCTTATCAACTCTCTATCCTAGAACAACACCAATAGCATAATCACTAGCATCACACATGATTTCAAAAGGCAAGTTCCAATCAGGTGGTTGAACAATAGGTGCAGTGGTTAAGGCTTTCTTAAGTGTTTCAAAGGCTTCTAGACAATCATCATCAAAAACAAATGGAACATCTTTTTGCAAAAGATTGTTAAGAGGCCTAGAAATTTTAGAGAAGTCTTTAATAAATCTCCTATAGAAACCAGCATGACCTAGGAAACTTCTTATACCTTTAATATCTTTAGGACATGTCATTTTCTTAATAGCATCAACCTTAGCTTTATCAACTTCAATACCTCTTTCAGAAATTTTATGCCCCAAGACAATACCTTCATTCACCATAAAGTGGCCCTTCTCCCAATTCAAGACAAGATTAGTTTCTTCACATCTCTGCAAAACTCGATCAAGGTTGCTTAAGCAGTCATCAAAAGAAGTTCCGTAAACAGAGAAATCATCCATGAATACCTCAACAATCTTTTCACAAAAGTCAGAGAATATAGCAGTCATACATCTTTGAAAGGTAGCAGGTGCATTGCATAAACCAAAAGGCATACGTCTATAAGCATAAGTTCCAAAAGGACAAGTAAAGGTGGTTTTCTCTTGATCGACTGGTGATACATGTATTTGAGAAAAATTAGTATAACCATCTAGGAAACAAAAGTGTGTATGCTTAGACAATCTTTCTAACATTTGATCAATAAAAGGTAAGGGGTAATGATCTTTTCTAGTGGCTTTGTTTAATTTTCTAAAATCAATTACCATCCTATAACCAGTTACAATTCTTTGCAGAATGAGTTCATTTTTATCATTAGGAACAATAGTAATACCTCCTTTCTTAGGGACACAATGAACGGGACTTAGCCATCTACTATCAGCTATGGGATAGATTATGCCTGCTTCCAGAAGCTTTAATATTTCAGTTCTTACCACCTCTTTCATCTTAGGATTTAATTGTCGTTGGTGGTCGACAACTGGTTTAGCATCAGGCTCCATATTAATTTTGTGCTGACATAGAGTGGGACTAATGCCTTTAAGATCATCAAGAGTATATCCAATAGTAGCTCGGTGCTTCCTTAGAATTTTCAGTAATCTCTTTTCTTCATGCTTTGAAAGGTTAGCACTGATAATAACAGGATATATCTTCTTTTCATCAAGATAAGCATATTTCAATGTATCAGGCAATTGCTTCAATTCAAATACAGGATCACCCTTAGGTGGAGCAGGGCCTCCAAGAGTTTCAATAGGCAAATTGTGTTTAAGGATAGGTGGTTGATCAAAGAACATCTTATCTATTTCTTTTCTTGCATTCATATGCATATCATTTTCATGGTCTAGCAAATATTGTTCTAACGGATCAGTAGGAGGTACGGCAATAGAAGCAAGACCAATAATTTCATCTTTACTAGGCAATTCTTTATCATGAGATTGTCTACGAAACTTGGAGAAATTAAACTCATGAGACATACCACCAAAATTAACACTAACAGTTTCTTTAGCGCAATCAATCTTGGCATTAACAGTATTCAAGAAAGGTCTACCAAATATAATGGGAAAAAATCATCTTGTGGAGAACCGAGGACTAGAAAATCAGTAGGGTATTTTATTTTTCCACACAGGACTTCAACATCTCTAACGATCCCAAGTGGTGTAATGGTATCTCTGTTTGCAAGCTTAATAGTAACATCAATGTCTATTTCAACAGAAGCAATATCATTCATAATTTCTTGATATAAGGTAAACGGAATAGCATTCACACTAGCACCCAAATCACATAAGCCATGATAATAATGACCTCCTATTTTAACAGAGACAACATGCATGCCTACTACAGGTCTGTTTTTATCTTTAGGATCTGGTTTAGCAATTCTAGCTGCTTCATGACAGAGGTAAATAACATGCCCATGTATATTATCGACCAAGAGATCTTTAACCATAGCAACATTAGGTTCAACTTTAATTTGTTCAGAGGGTCTAGGTGCTCTAATATTACTTTTGTTAACCACAGTTGAAACTTTAGCATGTTCCTTAATCCTAACAGAAAAGGGTGGTTTCTCAATATAAGCAGTAGGCACATGTGACGCCCCCGACTTAATCGTGCAGTAATCATACACGCAAATGCACACGATCAAGCCTAGGGACTCACTTGAAGATATCACAACACAACTCTAAACACAAAATAAAATAATACAAGCTTTATATTACAAGGCTGGGGCCTCGAGGGCTTGAAAACATAAGCTTGAGTCATACAAGCATCAGCGGAAGCGTTATATATCTGAGTACAGATATAAAAGTAAAACAGATAAGCCTTAACAGGCGGGGCAAAACAAAACACTGGATCGAAAAGGCACATGCCTCCTGCCTAGGAGCCTCCTAACTACTCCTGGTCGTCGGCGGTCTCCACGTAGTAGTAGGCTCCTCCAGAGGGGTAGTAGTAGTCGTCGACTAGGGCAGCTGACTCCGGGGCTCTGTCATCTGGTCACAGCAATCGTGTGTGAGGAAAAAGGGAAGCAAAGCAACCGTGAGTACTCATCCAAAGTACTCACAAGACTTACATCATAACTATTTTACTTATGCATCAGTATCAAAGAAAGGCTGTATATGTGGACTGAACTGCAGAAATGCCGGAAGAGAGGGGAAAAGCCTAGCCTATCGAAGACTAGCATCTTCAGCGGTCTTGCAGCATAAGAAGAGTGCAGATTAGTACATAATTATAGTAGCAAGCATGTTGTAACAAACCCTAGGGATCCTTCCTCGGCTCCCTGCGAGAAAGCGATCCCGGAGCTTCAATTATATAACATGTATCCAGTTCAAGTTGTAATAGATCGGGATACAACACTGAGCGTCCTATTACCGTGGACACAGCTATTCGAATAGATAATCTTCCCTGCAGGGGTGCACTACTGTTACCCAACACGCTCGATTAACTCTGGCCGGACACACTTTCTTGGGTCATGCCCGGCCTCGGCTGATCAACACACCGCAGCCCTACCTAGAGCTCAGCAGAGAGGTCCCCGCCGGTCTACATCCTAAGTGCTCAGGGGTTCTGGGCCCATCACCCTTTGCACTCCGGGTCGTTGTGTCGCGGATCGAAGTCCAAGTACCACCTCAGTCCTGGATGGCACTTGTCCCAACTTGCTCACAATGCTGAACTGGACGTCTGACAGAGCTTTCGGCTGATACATACGGTGCAGAGGGCCCCATTAAACCATTATCCCACGTGGTGGTAGTGCGTATAGGGCCAACGACCCACTCAGATCAATACCCAAATCCGTTAAGCGTTTTATTAGGAGCTCGCGGTAACGAACAGTACTCCTGTCGCCCCGTCTCGAGGAAATGCAACAAGGGTCAGGCCCATCCCTCTCTAGGGCGGTCTCTGCCTGCCCGGCCGCGCCTTGTAAATATCTCGCGAGTGCCCTCCAGATCAACCCGTCTTCCTAGGAGACTGTCGGGACTCAGGTCCACCTCTACCGGGGTGGTACCGCCTGTCCCTTCAGTCCCGCAATAACAGTACAAGGGGGCAACAGTTAAAGGTAACCGTGTGTCCGTAACATCAAGAGGGTAATCCGAGGAATCACCCTCGATGGATTCCCACTCGATGCTGCCATCAAGGTGAACCCGGAGGAATCACCCTCGATGGATTCACACTTGAGGGGTTGCACGACAGAAGCTTCATCGGAGGTGGTGGAAGAGGAATCACCCTCGTATCCCACAACCGACTAGCTGTACCACAGAGCCATATCAGGAGTGAGATAAGAGGTATCACCCTCGGCACTCGAGGATAACTCTGTGGAGTCGAACAACTTAGGGGGTGTGCAGTGACGTGCTGGTCTCAGCCCGTCGATCACATCGACCGGGGCACTGGTAACTAAGCGGGGCAACTAGGACACGGTGGAGGGGCCACAGATGGTTTACTGCCAATCTATACTAAGCATTTTGGATATCAGGCAGGTATCAATAACAGTTACAAGGACAGGCTATGCATCAGAATAGGATAAAACAAAGCAGTAGCAATTTCTAATGCAAGCAGGAGGGAGAGAGAATAGGTGATATAGGCATGCGTCAAGGGGGGTTGCTTGCCTGGTTGCTCTGCAGACAAATACGGATCTTCAACGAAGTAGACGTTCACCGGATCATCAGCGGTCTCGGAGTCTACCGGAGAGAAGAGGGGGAGGAAACAGATAAATATATAGCAAACAAATGCACTCACAGAGCATGACATGGCAATATACAATTCATGGGTGATATACTGCAATCCTCAATATTCTAGATGTTTTAGGAATTTATTTGAAATTATTTTACCAAAGTCATGCACTATTCATCTGCCAGAAACAGGCCTAAAGTAACAAGTCCACCTACTTAGAGGAGTCTAACATGCATGAAGATGGAATAAACGGATTCGTTAGATTTTTCTGATCATTTTCATATATAAATTATTTTCATCTGAGTCACGGTTTATTTTCTATGAATTTTCAAAGTTTTATTGATTTTCTGGAATTTTCTGTTTTATTAATAATTCAAAAATATCTACTGGTTAAATGCTAGATGTACCCAGAAAGTGTACACAGCAACAGCTGTGTGGCTGACAGTGGGCCCCAGTTGACTGCCCAGTCAGCAGTTAACTGGAGGTTGACTGGTCAAAGGGGGCCCGAGCGTCCCAACTGTCACTGACTGGGACTGCCGAGTCAGCAGGTTTGACTGGTCAACTATGACAGGTGGGGCCCGATGAACAGTGCCTTAGTTAAAATAACAACGTTTAATTAGCGTGCGGGTCCCACTGTCATAGACTCTAGGGGTTAGTTAGTGGAGCAATTAGTGGGTGATTAACCCCTTAACGACGGTGCAACGTCAGTGCCGCGCCGGAACGCTAACGACGGCGAGGCAGAGCACACCGGCGACGGCCGTGCGCTCGCCTCCGGCCACCATTTGAGGCTCGGTCAGGCTCTACGTGATCACACGGCTGAGCCGCATTGATGGGTGGTGGCGGCAGTCGGCCGGAGTCGTCGACGGCGTCAAACGGAGCGGCGCCGGAGCCACGGTGGTTGCGGGAAACGGCGCCAGAGCACGCGGGCGAGCAGCGAAGCAATGGGGCAGCAGCTAAGGGACTCCAGGAGCATGCTGGACAGGAGCACGTGTCGAGGGGAGCCCAATGGCTACGGGGAAAACGATCATGGCGGCGACCGGAGCTCGAACGCGACGGCGGCTTGCTACGGCTACAAATCGCGACGGGATCCAGAGGAAAAACATAGGGAAAGGAGCGGATGCTCATAGCGGGTCTCGCGGGTGGCTCGAAGACGTCAGAGGAGGTCGAGGATGCGTGGATCGAACGGCGGCGTTGCGGTGGCCGTGACGGGGAAGATGGATGCGGGCGACGCGGCGGTGGCCTCCCAGCTCCGATCCAGAAGCGAAGATGACGAAGTCGTCCACACCGGAGCTTCTGGACACCAAGTCGCTGTGTGGGGTGGCCGTTGGCTACGCGGGTGAGCTGCGGCGGCGACGACGCGTTCTCGGGCGTCGAAGAAAGGAAGGCAGCGAGGCGATGGAGAGAGGGGAGAGCAGTTGGAGCTCATCAGGGGGTGGTTGGGGCTGCCCTTATCCCCTCACGAGAACGAGGGAGGGCTGGCGCATGGAGCGGCAGCGCCCACGGCCATGGCGCGTTCGACAGCGCGACGGGAGCAGGTAGAAGAAGCGGTAGGCGGGCTGGGCCGGCTCGGTAAGTTGGGCCGGATTGCATAGGCAGTTTCTTCTTGTCTTTTATTTCTTTTTTTTTTATTTTCTGTTTTCATTTTTAGTCTCTATTTTGCATTTTCTTCTTGCACCAAAAGAGTTTTCTAAAATGTACAACTTGCTGCAACAAATACTTTGCATTATTTGGTACTGCCTTAAAAAGTTTGAAGGCTTTATAATTTCAATTGAATTTTATTTAGATGAAAATGGATTAATGGGGCTTTTTTTGTCACTGTTTCTGGATGCTAGGGTCAATTTGGGAATTTTAATAATGTTGATTTTATTTTTATAATAGCTTTGGGATTATTTGCAACATTATGAACTATTTTGTTTTAAAATTTGATCAACTTTTATTTTGACTTGCATTTGAATTTGGAAATTTGAATTTGTATTATTTCCTAAATGCAATTTAATTAGGATGATCATGATGACATGGCAATTTAATTAGCTTAATGACAGGGTTGAGATCTGGGGATGTTATAGGACAACTGGATCTGCATGGTAAACAATTGTTTCTTCATTAACACTAACGGGTTCCTAAATCTTTTCTTTAACAGGGGAATGATATTTAAACCACTTCTCCTTAGGGAGATCAACATGAGTAGCAAATGATTCACAAAAGGAAGCTACTATCTCAGAGTCAAGTCCATATTTAGTGCTAAACTTATGAAAAGCATCGGTGGCCATAAAAGATTTAACACAATCGAACTCAAGTATTATACCTGACTCATTACCTTTGTCGAGTTCCCAATCTTCGGAGTTGCGTTTAATTCTTTCCAGAAGATCCCATCTGAATTTAATAGTTTTCTTCATAAAGGAGCCAGTTGAAGAAGAATCGAGCATGGTTTGATTATCATGGGAAAGCTGAGCATAAAAATTATGTAAGATATTTTTTCTTGAGAGCTCATGATTGGGGCATGTGTACATCATGTACTTAAGCCTCCCCCAAGATTGAGCGATGCTTTCTCCTTCACGAGGCCAAAAACTATATATATAATTCCGATAACGATGAACCAAATGCATAGGGTAAATTTTCTGATGGAATTCCAGTTTCAATCGGTTCCAGTCCCATGTATCAGTATCATCACATAGCCTATACCATGTCAATGTCTTTCCCTCCAAAGATAAAGGGAATACTTTCTTCTTAAATCCATCTCCGGATAAACCTGCAAGCTTTAACAATCCACAAATTTCATCCACATAGATCAAGTGGATATCAGGATGTACCGTTCCATCTCCTGCATAAGGATTAGCTAGCAGTTTCTCTATCATACCCGGAGGAATCTCATAATAAATATTTTCAATAGGTGCAGTAGGTTGAGGAGTAACTATTTGTGTTTCCGGTTGAGGTGAAGATACCCCGAACAAACCCCTCAACGGATTACTTTCCATAGTGATAAGTGACAGTAAATTTCAGCACGTAATATAAAATGTTTCCTTACCAAATTCCACTGACCAAAGGTGCTTCACTCCCCGGCAACGGTGCCAGAAAAGAGCCTTAATGACCCACAAGTATAGGGGATCAATCGTATTCCTTTCGATAAGAAAGAGTGTCGAACCCAACGAGGAGCAGAAGGAAATGACAAGCGGTTTTCAGCAAGGTATTTTCTGCAAGCACTGAAATTATCGGTAACGAGTAGTTTGATAGCAAGATAATTTGTAACAAGTGACAAGTAGCAATAGTAACAAAGAATGCAGCAAGGTGGACCAATCCTTTTTATAGCAAAGGACAAGTCGGAACGATCTCTTATAGTAAGCAAAGCGTTCTCGAGGACACATGGGAATTTCATCTAGTCACTTTCATCAGGTTGGTTTGATTCGCGTTCGCTACTTTGATAATTTGATATGTGGGTGGACCAGTGCTTGGGTGCTGTTCTTACTTGAGAAAGCCTCCCACTTATGATTACCCCCTCTCGCAAGCATCCGCAACTACGAAAAAGGAATTAAGATAACTCTAACCATAGCATTAAACATGTGGATCCAAATCAGCCCCTTACGGAATAGCGCATAAACTAGGGTTTAAGCTTCTGTCACTCTAGCAACCCATCATCTAATTACTACTCCACAATGCATTCCCTTAGGCCCAAAGATGGTGAAGTGTCATGTAGTCGACGTTCACATGACACCACTAAGAGAATCAACAACATACATATCATCAAAATATCGAACGAATACCAAATTCACATGATTACTTATGACAAGACTTCTCCCATGTCCTCAAGAACAAAAGTAACTACTCACAAACCATATTCATGTCCAAGATCAGAGGGGTATTGAATAGCATAATGGATCTGAACATATAATCTTCCACCAAATAAACCAACTAGCATCAACTACAAGATGTAATCAACACTACTAGCAACCCACAGGTACCAATCTGAGGTTTTGAGACAAAGATTGAATAAAAGAGATGAACTAGGGTTTGAGATGAGATGGTGCTGGTGAAGATGTTGATGAAGATTGGTCCTCCCACGATGAGAGGATCGTTGGTGATGTCGATGGCGACGATTTCCCCCTCCCGGAGGGAAGTATCCCTGGCAGAATCTCTCCGCCGGAGAGCAAAAGTGCCCCTGCCCAAGTTCCGCCTCGAGACGGCGGCGCACCGTCCCGAAATTCTTCTCTATATTTTTTATAAGGCAAATGGACTTATATACCAGAAAATTGGGGCCAGAGGCTGGCCAGGGGCCCCACGAGCCACCAGGGCGCGCCTGGGGGGTGGCACGCCCTGGTGCCTTGTGGGCACCTGGGTGGCCCCCTCTGGTACTTCTTGGCTCCAGTATTTTTTATTTATTCCAAAATAAATCTCCATAAAATTTCAGCTCATTTGGAGATGTGCAGAATAGGTATCTCTGACATAGCTTTTTCAGGTCCAGAATTTCAGCTGCCGGCAATCTCCCTCCTTGTGTAAATCTTGCATATTAAGAGAGAAAAGGCATTAGAATTGCTCCACAAAGTGTTATATTGATTAAAAAAACTATAAATAACAGTAGGAAAACATGATGCAAAATGGACGTATCACATATTCACATGTTTGATGGGCAAACTAAGATCACATTGCAACAGAACAGTAGAACAGCACTTCAATGTATAAAACCATGATATGGTAGACGGATGGAGTACATACTGACGAACAAAAATGCATGAGATATTCAGATGGATGATGTCCAAACTAAGCAGATGGCATTGCAGCAGAGTAGAATGACAGTACTTGAATTTGAAAAGATGTTATCGTGAATGGAATAGGGACAGACAAACTGGAAGGCATGACATATTCACATGTATGATCAACAGGCTAATCCCATGGCATTGCAACAGAGTAGATGCATTGCAAGACATTATATGCATCTTTCTTCAACACACACACACACACACACAAATGATCACGAAGGTCAATCGGTGAAGGTATCATCTTTCTTCAACACACACACACACACACACACACACACACACACAAAATTATCCCTTTGGAATGAACTAAGTCAGGCAAAGCTTTTATCTTCCAACTCTCCAAGTTATTGTCTGGCTTAACCAACTAGTTCAGGGGTATCCAATACAGATTCTTGGAGAAGGGGTGGTTTATAGGAAAACCAACTCGATCACGAACTCAACATAACGGCCAGGGGACAACCTGGTAGTACTTCCGAGAAGATATTCGAAAGATCACGAACCACCGATAAGTTATTAAGCTCGAGAACAATCTTGCTTTTCGGGGCAAGATGATATGATCAAAAGAGCGAGGGATTGACACAATCCTAACTCATTGATCGAAGAGTGCACCAGGAAAAACGGACTAGGTAGCACGATCAATCTTAGAATGGTGATTCAGCAACCAGCATGCTAAGAATGAAATTATCGTACATTAACTTCCAAGCAACATGGTTGCTAAGAGTATTGAGTTCACACATCACAGTTCACTTGTCGGCATTCTGGTTACAACAACACGGGGACCGAGGAATGAATGATGATGGCGAGAAGTATCACTGTGTCAATAGTCCATAGGAGGTTGTGCAATTCCCATGACATTCTTGACATAAAGACGGTAATACTCCAGGGTAGAACAGAACAGAAGCTGGACTGGCATTCTTGATCTGCGGGATAAACTGCTTTGACCCAATCCTAGATATGGATGAGGTATTGGAGTTTGTTTCTCCTAGTCATTCTGAAGTAGAATGGCTTGACGGACCACAAGAATATTAGGCGTTGATGAACACGAATGTATGACATACTCTTGACTATCAATTGCTAGACGATGGTCGGATTACAACGGAAAAGGGACAACTCAAAGGAACATATGATTTTCTGAGTTGTGGATGCATAGATTAACATGTCAAGCAAGGCTCAACATATTTCTTCCGGATAATCCATGCAGAAGGAAATGATTGGCAGATTCACAATGTAGAATGGAGAACTCATCAAGAGCACTCTTGTTGTGATCTTTTGGTTCAAGGAGAACTTCTACCAAGGATGGTTCATGGTATTGGAAGAATGATATACCATGGACCTCGAAGTCAAAAACAAGGTTACTAATATCCTAAAGGAGCGACAATCACTACCAACAGGAATAAGCAGATCAAATCTTGGGTCCATGAACCCAGAAATAGAATACCTACTCACTAAATAACATCACGAGATGCTTTCGAAAATGATGGCCAGAATCATCACACTGGGGATACAACACAAAAGGCTGAATCTCTGGTTGGTTCACTTAAGAAAACATGGTTTCCTATTAACTTCAACAGATATGTTAAGGTAATGGAATACCTCAACACAACAATTGGTGTGTCTCATCTGGCCAAAAGACATTGAATTAGGATGAAAGAATTTGCAAATGCATCAAATTCTTTAGAAACCTTGGATACCTCGGACAGCATAACGGCTGTACGGGCATGAAATATGAGACAACCTGCAAGACAACTGACAACATCTCAACTGAGTTATTATGGAAACACCGATCCGAGAAGACAACACCTTTCCTATAAGTCTCCAGCATAGTAACTCGTCATCCTGATAGATAGATGAGAAGCCTAGTCCTTAAATCCCGTAGAAAAGAAGAGGGTGACTCAGAATCAGAATGACAGAGGGTAAGGAGTAAAAAGAGCCTGACGTTCCCTTCCACAATCAATTCCCTTATATAAGTAAAGCATTTCTAGACTCGACTTCCACCAGTTTGGCTTGATAATCCTACAGGCAGTCAGGCTCTGATACCAAAGTTGTCGGGACCCCGATCCCAAGTCACACCGATCTAGCCTAAGACAAATCATATCACTTTGCGACCTCATGCACGGTAACCCACGGCTACCGCCTTTACCTTGGCCGGGACCGTTTGCGACTTTTGGCTCACGTATATGATTGTGATGCTAGCATCCATATGACAGAGAACCCGGGTCGACATGACTAGTCATAAACCAAGGTGGCACAAACATACAGGGACAGGCATACGTAACCCAGCAATGCACGTGTCGGTCATCAGCGTGTGCAACCGAGTCGTAGCAAGCTACAAGGACTCCAGTAAAATACCGCGTGACATTTTCCCGTAGGGACAAACACAAGAGCAAAGAAGGATACATGCCAGTCAATCCATGTGTTCTGGAGCAGTAGCGAACTACCAGGGTTCAGTGGAAGCACTAGGAGCCATACATAGCATGATATTACAATCTTGGGATACATGACCCAACATACAAAGTCATACAAGCAACGGAAGCATAACATGCCCGAGTACAGATAACTACAAAAGAAAAAGGCTGGGAAGCCTGACTATCTACAAGACCATCCATAGGAACCAAACCTCTGTCTGGGATTCCCAAGCTACTCAACGAAGCCCACGTGGAACTACTAGTGAGACTGAAGTCTCCTCTGCAAAAACATAATTAAGCAACCGTGAGTACAAAGGTACTCAGCAAGACTTACATCAAATCTAGCTACTTATGCATCAGGTATCAAGAAGGGGATTGTGGTGTTTAACTGCAGCAAGCCAGCTTTGACTCAGTGGCTATCCTGTACTACGACTACCAGTATTTTCTTTGAGGTGAGATAGCGCACACGAGTCCACATATTCACCATATCAATACACCACTATGGATCCTCTCCCGTCTCCCTACGAGAAGGCCATCCATAGCACTCACGCTTATCTTGCGCATTTTAGAGTATCCACTTCAAGTTGTCTATGAACCATATAAGTCTCCAAGTAGTCCATATCCGAGGACGCGGCTATTCAAATAGATCGTTTTACCCTGCAGGGGTGTACTTCTTCACACACGCTCTCACCACTTACCACCATTGATGGTGTCCTAGATTAGGGGGTGCCAACCTAGCCGGCCCGTCTCCTCGGATGGGCCGATATGCCCCCGTACGTGATCAAGATGGACTCCGGAGGTCGCAAATGGGAGACGTGATCAAGACTGCATCTACCGAAGACTTGCAGTACACTTCAAGATTATTCTGGCCGCCTTACTCCAAGATACCGACCTTGTAACCCTAGATACCCTCCCTGGCGTGTATATAAGCCATAGGGTTTAGCCCGTAGGGGACATTAGCGCAACATCGAACACCTAGCTATAGTAGTTAGACACATATTACGATCTCGAGGTAGATCAACTCTGTACTCGATACACCTCCATTAATATAAACAGAAGCAGGACGTTGGGTTTTACCTCCATCAAGAGGGCCCGAACCTGGGTAAAACACGATCTCCCTTTGTCTCTGTTACCATCGATCCGAGATCCGCAGCTCGGGACCCCCTACCCCGAGGTCTGCCGGTTTTTACACCAACACTGGTGCTTTCATTGAGAGTTCCGCTGCGTGATCACCAGGAGGATTGATGGCTCATCTGCAAATCAACTGCATCAATGGCTGTGGGGACGTCTACGCCCCAGGACAGCTTTTCGTCTTCGGTAGCATGGTATTTTGCACCGACTCGACTGGTCATTTGACCTCTGTCGAGAACTACGTCCCTGGTCGGATCGTGACCTTTGGCGGCCTCGAGTACACTGCGGACCCCCGTGGTGAGCTCGTCTTATCGGGATGGACTCCCGGCCGGATCAAAAGCTCGGCCGGTTCTGGAGGCTCGACTCCGGAACCGAACTCCTTCGCGGTGCCCCTTGAGACTCCGGACGCAGCCGCTCCGGCCAGTCCCTCCCCGATTATCGATCCGGAGATAGATCCGGCGCCCACTCCTAAAATTACACCAGCGCCAGAATCGATCCCGGCGCAGAAATCGGATCCATGCTCGGATTCCCCTCGCACCGGAAACACGTCCAGTTACACACCGGGGCTACTTCAAATCAGCCCTGCCTACGGCGCATCCATGGATCCTGAGGAGCTATCTCAGCTCGACGAGATGCTCGACCGTATCCAGAGCATGTCCATCCCGGACGGTAAGACTTCGGTTTATAATCAGATCGGACTTAAAGCCGACAATAGGGAAATTTATGCCCCACCCACCACCCACCTAGTCGCCACGGTCGACGATTTAACCGACGTGTTGGACTATGGCGAACCTTCCGACATGGAGGAAGATGCCGATGGCCCCCTTGAGGACACCTTACCCCGGTCAACACGGGCAGGTGGACGGCCACATCCACCTACGATGTTTATATGGTGGACACCCCCAAATCCCCTCCAACACGGCGGCGACGGCGCCGAAGGGGCAATAACGGGGAGCCTAGCGGCAATGACGCAACAGCCAATAACGGCAATGAGGAGGACGGCGACGCCGATAACCCTGAGGAGGACATTCAAGCCTCCCCAGTAAGGAACGGCACACCAGACCGACCTCTTGTGGACTCTGATCCCGATGACCTCTTCGAAGGGGCCGACGACAATTACATGCCGGAGTCCGAGGAGGCGACAGCCTCGGTACCGAGGACTTAATGGTCCCCGAGGACCCCTTCGAACAAGAACGCTTCCGGCGACGACTCGTTGCGACGGCCCGGAGCTTAAAACGCAAGCAGCAGTAGCTGCAGGAAAATACCGACGCGCTAAATGACAAGTGGGTTGAAGTGCTCTCTGCCGAGCAAGATATGGAAAACCGACGCCATAGCGCGCCGAAGTCCTACCCACGCAGGCGCCTACTACCAGAATTCGACGAAGAGCTCGCTGATGACCTCGATCGGCCCCCTAGAGGCCGGGACAGGCCAAGACGAGATGACCATGACGATAGGCCACCTCCACGCCGTCATGGTAAAGACCCCGTGGACCACCTGGATCCTCGCGACGCTTGACGTCGCATTGAAGAAAATAGGGCTCCTCCTCGGTCCATCTATGGATCAAGGGGACGTGCGCCTGCGGGGCCCAACGGCTACGATGCCTGGATGGACAGGAACGGCCGCGCCCGGGATCAAGCTTACTCACGGCTCTCTCCCGAGACCCGACGAGACCCTCCTCGGTCTCGAGGTCCGGCTCATCCGATCTGCTTTACAGACAGGGTAATGGAACATCAGTTCCCAGAAGGGTTTAAACCCATCAATATAGAGTCATATGATGGTACCACGGACCCAGTAGTTTGGATCGAGGATTTCCTCCTGCATATACACATGGCCAATGGGGATGATCTGCATGCCATTAAATATCTGCCGCTCAAACTAAAGGGGCTGGCAAGACACTAGCTTAACAGTCTACCTCCTCATTCTATCGGCAGCTGGGAGGCTCTAGAAGACGCATTTCGAGCAAACTTCCAGCGCACATATGTCCGACCTCCGGATGCTGATGACCTCAGCCGTGTCACCCAGCACCCAGGCAAATCAGCCCACAAGTTCTGGAACAGGTTCCTTACTAAGAAAAACCAGATTATAGACTGCTCCGAAGCCGAAGCCATCACCGCTTTCAAAAACAATATCCGAGATGAATGGTTGGCTTGACAGCTCGGACAGGATAAACCGAGAACTATGGCAGCCCTGACTTCACTAATGACTCGCTTTTGCGCGGGAGAAGATAGCTGGCTCACCCGAAGTACCCACAACGGCGAGGTAGGCACCTCGGAAATTCGCGACGCCAATGGAAAGCCAAAGCGCAATAAAAATAAACGCATGTATAAAAATGGCGGAAGCGACACTGAAGACGCCGCGGTCAACGTAGGATTCACCGGACCTAAATCCGGGCAGAAAAGAAAACCCTATAAAGGGAACAAAGATGGACCTAGCCAGCTTGACAGACTCCTGGACCGCCCATGTGGGATTCATGGTACCCAGGAAAAACCAGCAACCCACACTAACAGGAATTGCTGGGTGTTTAAGCAAGCAGGGAAGATAGCGGCAGAGGGGCAAAATAAAACCCAACACCGCAGCGACGACGAGGATGAACCTCGACAGCCCACTAATGGATGGTAGAAGAAGTTTCCAAACGAGGTAACAGAGGTCAATATGATCTACGTCACCCACATCCCCAAGAGGGAGCGGAAACGTGCACTTCGGGACGTATACGCGCTGGAGCCAGTCGCCCCGAAGTATAACCCGTGGTCGGCTTACCCAATCACTTTCGATAAGCATGACCATCCGACCAGCATCAGGAATGGCGGATCGGCGGCACTCGTCCTGGACCCCATTGTTGATGGTTATCATCTAACACGCGTCCTAATGGATGGGGGAAGCAGCCTTAACCTCATTTACGAGGATACAGTTCGGAAGATGGGCATCGACTCATCTCGGATCAAGCCGAGCTCTACCACCTTTAAAGGTGTCATCCCGGGCGTCGAAGCCTGTTGTACGGGCACAATAACCCTAGAGGTAGTCTTCGGGTCGCCCGAGAACTTCAGAAGCGAGGAGTTAATCTTCGACATCGTACCCTTCCGGAGTGGGTACCACGCGCTCCTAGGGCGCACAACCTTTGCCCGCTTTAACGCAGTTCCGCATTATGCCTATCTAAAGCTCAAAATGCCGGGACCCAAGGGCGTTATCACTGTCAATGGTAACACAGAATGCTCACTCCGGACAGAGGAACAGACCGCGGCTTTCGCAGCCGAGGTTCAAGCGTCCGAGGAGGCAGCCCGCAGCAGTAAACGCGATGCCCGCTCTATGAAGCGCGTCAAGGCTGCACAAGTCGACCTCGGCCAGTTACCCCTGCACCCGAAATAGGGGTGCAGGCTCCTCGAGTGCCCTCTCTGTGGGCACTACGTCCCTAGAGTGCATAATTTTGCACTCAAGATCCCCTGGGACGCCGAGGAGCCAAAACAATTCTGAAACGTCATGCGCGGGTTAACCACGCAATGGTGAGGCTTAGAGCCCCAGCGCAGGCAGGCATCTGTAACAGAAGCAGCCAAAATATGCATACATCTAGGTGGCCTTAACCACAGAGTGACTTCGGCCACACCTCCACTCAAGGAGCTCGGTCAATCAAACACTTAGAGTGTATAAAGGGCCAGCAGGGCATCGACCTTCGCCATTCTTCGTCTTCAATCAGGACGATCTGGTCAACAGTTCGGGAACGCAGACGTGCGGCAGGCTTTGGCCTGGATCCTTTAAAATCTGTTAGTAATTATCCGACCTGTTTTTCCTCCTCCTTCTTTACCGTTTACATTGTATTTTTTCCATTACTCTCGTCCACAGGGCATGTACATGATTGATATTATGAAATAAAGAAACCGTGCCCTTTCAAGGTCCCTATTGGAATTCTTTATCAGCCTAGCTCTGGAACTATGAAGTTCTCTAAAAAAGATGCAATTGTATCACAAAAGTCCGATGTGTTCGGCTTCTCGGATTTTGGCCTTATATGCATCAGTTTCGAACCTAGATTTCGGTCAATAGTTGGGTTGCCCGGCTCCTATGTGTACCCCTTACGTTTCCGATGAATTCGGCTAAGGGCGTAACGGGAGAACCACTGCGATTGCGCCGCCAGGTCAATTGGCGTGGCGCCTCAGTGGAGAAAGCCGAAAACTGACTATCTAGGTAAGCGTAAACTAGTATGCCATCCGGAGACCGCGTCAAGCGATGTGGTCATAGAGATCACCCGTGTTAAACGAAGGGATTTTATCTTCTAGCCGAAGTGTGCTATGGCCTAGACCTCGGCCAATTGAGCCGAACACTTCCAACACCGGGGGCTGGTCATCACCCCCACAGTCAAACTCCTATGGCTAAATGAAAGACATCAAGCCACCATAGTCCGATTGCCTAGTTCCTCTAAGTCATTGGCCGCCCATGGGTACCGAGACGTCGGCTAAGGGTCAAGTATGGCTTAGGGAACACCCTTTGTATGACCTACACTGGGGCTGAAGCCGACGACTGGCCACTCTCATTTTAAAAAGTCATCTCGGAGGAATAATCAAATTACTAAATAAACACATACGGAACTTCAAGCCATTTTCATTTCAAAAGATCAAAATTTTTATATCATACACCCCGGCATTCCGGAGTACCTAAAAATACAGGGTGTCCTTAGGGCACATGGCCTCGGTTGTCCGAGCTCCCGCCTCCACCTCGGAGAAGAACTGCTCGGCGGTCCGCGGCTTATCGGCAAGAGGGCCAGCAGCACAAGTCTCCGCATCAACTTTGCGGAAGTGAGTCTTCACGCAAGCGTATGCCCTCCGTGCCCCTTCGAAGCACGCGGACCTCTTCCAGCGGTCAACGCAGGGCACGGCATCTCGAAGACGAGCCAACAGACCAAAGAGACTCCTCGGCATGGCTTCGGCCGACCACAGAGCAATGCAGAGATCCTGAAGTGCTGGCCTGGTCATGCGGAACAGCTCGACCAGCTGCTTCACTCGATGATTTAGCAGCTGTGCGGATGGGGACCCTGGGAATTGACCCCAGAAGGCTTTCTTGGCCTTATGACCCGCCAGCTGGCCGAAATAGGCCACCACATCCTCTACACTCTGCGGGAGATCCTCGAAGACCTCTGCGGAACACCATAACTGGGTGAGCTCGACACACCCTTTGCTGCCAAACGCACACTGCAGCAAAAATATCTTACCCGAGGCGATTTGTTCCACTTGCTGGAGCACCTCGCGGTCCACATGAGCCGAGGTGTGGAGTTCGGAGTGGGCCCGTTGAAGCTTCTCGAGCTTCTCTTTCGCGCTCCGCCCCTCCTCCTAAAGCTTGTCGCATGCTTCAAACACGCCCTTCAGGGTCTGCTCGACCTCCAGCACCCGCGCCTGGTGCTTCTCCCCGGCCGCCTTCTCGGCTGTGGCGATAGCTGCTTTCTGCTGCCGCACTTCCTTCCAAGCACTTTTAAGCTCGGCTTTGAGCGTCTCCAGCTCCGCTGTCAACATATTTAAGTCTTAGTTGTTTTCCTCAACATACAACACACAAAGCAAGTTTCACCTTGTTTACCATGAGATCGCTCAAGTCTCCTGTTCATCTCTTCGGAGATAGAGTCCGGAACCAAGGTCGATACATGTAATATAACAAAATCCTTGTTAGAGGGAAAATGGCCTAGACCATCAACATGCTCCAGGACAGCCACTTCGGGTAGCGTCCTGGGGGCTCATCAACAGGCTCTACTTACTCAAGCGACCCCGATGATGGTTTCTTGAAACCGACTTCGGGCTCGGGGAATACTCACTCATTACGCCGTTTAGCAGGCTACACTTTTTATGTCCTCAGACAAATTTTATAAAGACAAAGCAAACCGAATGCGCAGAAGACGTACCTCAAAACCTGCTACGAGGTTTTTGAAGACCTCGTGCAGGCCGGCCTCTGCGGACCGGTAGCCTTTCAGCGCTGTGCCTATCAAAGCGCGGTGCTCCTCCTTAAGAGAGCAGCCCTTTAGGGCCTCCTCCACCTCCTCGGCCCACCCCGCACCGGTCCATCCTCGGACAGCAGGCTGGGGTGGAGGGATGACCTCGGATGGATCCCCTCGAGGAGCCCCTGTCTGTGAAGGCGGTGTCGAGGTAGACTCCTGCTGGGCCGATATCTGGCCCAGCCCTTCTTCGATGACCATGGGGCGCTTCGTCCCCTGGTCTTGTTGGGCCGAGGTTTCAACCTCGGCCATGACCGCCGCATCGTCGGCCCCCGCCGTGTTGACCTCGGGGGCCAGGGTGGATGTTGCCTCCACCAGACCGACTTGCATCGGGGGAGAAGCAGCTGGCTCTGGAGTCCCGCTGGCGAAGGGCAACCCGTTCGAGGAACCGCTGGGGATCACCTTCGGCGGACTGTGAATGAAAAGTTGCTTCTGTGAAAATTTCTCTTGATGAAACAGTGACTCAAGCAAGGGAGACAAGAATAAGGGCTTACCCTCGAGGCGCCGGCTTCTTTCTCCCCGTTATGAGGGGGTCTTCCTTGGAGTCACCGGAGAGCTCGGCTCTCTCCGACGACTTGTTGGTGGCCTCGGATCAGGCTCGGCTCAGCCTCTTTTGGCCCTTGGGCGGCATGCACACGTCGGCGTCTTCTGACACCGTCCTCTTCCCCTTCGGGAGGGGGGGGGGGGGAATCTTCTCCTCACCCTCCTCGGCGCCGCCGTCTTGAGCGGCGGAGGTATGGGTCTCCTCTGATCGGGTGACCGAAGTCCCCCGGGTCCGAGCACTAGACTTCCCCGCTTGGGTCTTTGCCTTTGGAAGCCACCGTATGTGGCTCCTCGGTCAGGAGCGCCGAGAGCAGGGGAGTTTGGGGTTGTTCCGGCAATGGGGTTGGGCATCCTACCCCCTTTACCCATGCCGACCACTTCTGCAAAATGTCAAAACATGACGGCCCAAATAAAGACTTTACTCCTCGGAGCAGTAAGCAAAGAATGAAAGATTGAAGGACGGAACCACTCACCAGGGGGGCCTCATAGCCGTGTTCGAGGCCGCGGTCCTCTCCCTCCTTGGGAATCTTGTCCTTGGCCAGTTTCATGAGCTTTGTCCACATAGTGGCCAAGGTGGAGCGGAAGAAGGTGTTGATGGCGTCCATGTCCTCGGGCTTCTGTGCCCACATCGGGGTGGCCCGAAGTTGGAGAGGGAGGATGCGGCGGTTGAGCATGACGTTGATGACATCGGCCAGCTCAGCCTTCCCCGTGGTGGTCCACCACACGATCCTCTCGACTAGGGTCTCTACCTCTTCGGGCTTCCCCCAGGCGACGCCCTTTTCTTTCCAAGACTTGAGTTTCTTGGGAGGCCCGGCCGAGAAGGCCGGGACCTCGGTTTGGCCAGCGGCAAGGGGTTCGGTGATGTAGAACCATTCCTTTTACCATTCCTTCACCGTTTCGATGAAGGTGCCCTTGAACCAGGTGGCCCCCTGGTTCTTGCTGAGCATTGCCCCTCCGCACTCCGCAAGTTCGGAGCCGCTTGACTTCGGTTTAATACTGAAGAGCTTCAGCCATAGGCTGTAGTGCGGCTCACAGCGGAGGAAGGCCTCGCAGACTGTTATGAAAGCAGCGAGGTGGAGAATAGAGTTGGGGGCTAGGTGATGGAAATCTAACCCGTAGTAAAACATGATCCCGCGCACGAAAGGGTGCAGCGGGAACCCCAGGCCTCGGATGAGGTGGGGGACGAAGACCACCCGCTCCCCGGCATTGGGAGTGGGTACTAGCTCGTCGGCCTCTGGAGCGCGGGCGGCGACGGTAGGGGCTAGGTACCCCGCGTCGCACAGCTCGGTGATGGTCACCGCCGTCATGGTGGAGCCACCCCAGTGCCCCTTAAGGGTATCGTCCATGGCTGATGGGGAAATCGAGCTTGCGTACGAAAAAGGCGTAAGGGCTGGATCTGGGCGTTGGAGCTAGACGAAGCGGCAGCAAGGGAGGAATGGGAGCGTAGGCTATCGCGCTGTTTTCCCCATTGCTTTTATAAGCCTATGAAAGGCCAGGAGCCCCCTTTGATGCGCCGATAAATTCATGATTATTATCAAAGATGTAATTGAAACATATGGGGAAACGAAATTTTGATGATATCCCTATGAAAGCGGGCACGATCTCTGCCTCGACGGGACGTGCCTGTAAAGGAGCCGCCTCGAAACGCGATTTGAGGGGAGGCAGTAAACTGCTCAACAGGTCATGGGGCGGGCCTCTCCGATAAAGCTGTCAGACCGGATTAGATTGTTCGTACCGGCACAGCAAGCCTTTGAGGCTAAGATACTTGCTCACCTCGGATAGGGTACGAGCTCGGTTGGACCACGGGTGTCGATGCTCTATTAATAGAATTCAAAATGTAAGGTGGAACTCGTCTGTCAAGCCGGAGACTCTGGATCCGAAGTGATGGTTCAAAGTCGTCCTCGGCGTAGAAGACTAGTTCGGGGGCTACTGACGGTGTCCTGGATTAGGGGGTGCCAACCTAGCCGGCCCATCTCCTCGGATGGGCCGATATGCCCCCGTACGTGATCAAGATGGACTCCGGAGGTCACACATGGGAGACGTGATCAAGGTTGCATCTACCGAAGACTTGCAGTACACTTCAAGATTATTCCGGCCGCCTTACTCCAAGATACCGACCTTGTAACCCTAGATACCCTCCCTGGAGTGTATATAAGCCATAGGGTTTAGCCCATAGGGGACATTAGCACAACATCGAACACCTAGCTATAGTAGTTAGACACATATTACGATGTCGAGGTAGATCAACTCTATACTCGATACACCTCCATTAATATAAACAGAAGCAGGACGTAGGGTTTCACCTCCATCAAGAGGGCCCGAACATGGGTAAAACACCGTCTCTCTTTGTCTCTGTTACCATCGATCCGAGATCCGCAGCTCGGGACCCCCTACCCCGAGATCTGCAGGTTTTTACACCGACAACCACATACACATCATGTATCTCGGCAACCTTCAAGCGTAAGCTTGGCGAGGGTGTTGGCCACAACGTGACTAACCACGCAAGACTCTAGTCCAGGTTTATCGCCTATCTAAGGCTGAACCCGCAAGGGATGTCCGGCTGAAGTTTCCATTACGGCCTCAAACGATGTGCGCAGGGTTCCCAAGCCCACCTCGCCGGATGGAAATGCGCTTGGTACACCGTCCCACGGTGCCTAGTCTGTGCCAAGCCTACTTGTACGGGGTGCCACTTGGTAGTCTACTAACACAACCTACAAACACCAGAAACTAGTTGCAACTCCTGGACAAAGATAAAGGCGATTAATAAGCGAGAGGGGCCACATTACCGGAACCCAATGTGTGGTAGTAGCTAGTCTTGGATAACATACACAAAGCTCAGTTCTTAAGGAGGGTCTCAATGAGACAACCCACCATGTACTCCTACATGGCCTCTCATCGCTACCTTTACCAAATTGTGTTCACACACTTAGCTCTCACGCAGTAGGACATGAACACAACCATTCCAATTCATCGCCCAGATGGATCAGACCCGACACAACTCTAAGCAAAGCAGGCATAACAAGCAAGCATGGATGAGTAGTCACAACATGGCTCAAGCAATTCCTACTCATGCTAGAAGGTTTTAACTATTTACTATGGCAAAGACGGGTCATGCAGAGGAATGGGTTCAACTACTGCAACATGTAATAGTTGAATCGTTATTGTCCTAATGCAATAAAAGAGAGTAGGAGCGAGAGAGTGGGATTGTATCAGAATGCTCAATGGGGGTTTGCTTGCCTGGCACTTCTGAAGATAGTACTGCTCTTCATGGATGTCAACGATCACTACGTTGGAACCGTCTTCTACCGAGAAGGAACAACACCGACAAACAAAGAAGGAACACAATCAATGCAATGCAACAATATGATGCATGATCATGACATGGCAATAATGTTATCAATGGCGCTAATGCATCTAGCAACAATATAAATGAAGCTCATTTGAACCAAGGATTCAAATGCAACTCCAAACTTAAGCATTTAAAATGCCTTTAATTGAATTTGACCTGATCAGCATGTATAAGTTATTTAAACATGCATGAAAATGATACTGATGGATAGATTGGATTTTTCATATATAAATTATTTAATTTTGAGCTACAGTTGAATTTCTGTGAATTTTTTAAGTTTGGAACATTTTCTGGAATTTTTGTTAAATCAAAAATGCCACAATTACTTTTGTTACTCATGGTGGGCTAGCCAGTGCCACTGACGACTGGGCCCAGGTCAAAGCTGACTAGGATCTGGTCAAACTGACTACGGGGGCCCATTAGATTAGATTAGCTCTAACCTAAAAATAACTAATGGTTAATTAGGCAGCGGGGGTCCAACTTGTCATAGACCAAGGGGCTAATTAACAGGGTAATTTAGTCCCTAACTAAGTGGACACGTCAGCGGCCGGAGTTTAATCGCCGGCGACCATATCTCACGGCGGAGACACACCGGAATGGCTCGGGTTTCGCCTATGGGGGATAATTTGAGGCGCGGTTGGTGCCGTTGGGGAGCTGGCACTCAGCCGCATCCAACAGAGGTAACGGCGGGCGCTGGGGTGAAGTGTAGCGACGGTGGTAACGATGTCAGCGGCGGTCGGAGCACGGCGAGCACGGGATCGAAGCTACGGTGCACTATCGGGCAAGCTAAGTGGCTCGGCAGCCTCCTGCGAGGTCCAGGAGCACAACTGCATGCTCGGATGTGGTCGTTGCTAGCTCAAACGACGACGCCGACGAGCGTGGCGGCGTTGACCTCTCGGCCATGGCAGGGATCTAGGCTAGAGGGCGAGCGCGATGCGGGGAGAAGGGGGAAACGACATGGGGCTCACAACAAGTCGAACGGGAGGCTCGGTGGGCTCGGGGAGGCGTCGGAGAGCGCGCACGGTCGCCGGCGATCTCGGCGGGCATAGGTTGAAGATGGCGATGGTGAGGACGAAGCAGGGCTTCCGGAGACGCGTGGATCGGTGTAGAGGTCGTGGACGTCATGGTGGTGCTTCTGGACACGGAGAGAGGTCGAGGGGGAGGCGCTGGCTACGTGAACGAGCAGCGGTGGCCGGCGATTGCTCTCGGGAGTGCTTGAGATCGAGAGCTAGAGAGGAGGGAGAGAGCCAGAGAGCGAGGGGAAGGTGAGAGGAGGGGCTCGGGCGTCTCCCGGCACGGATAGGCTCGAGGGGGAGGCCGCCAGCGCGAAGCAGGAGGTGGAGGCCTCCCAGTGTGCGCGTGCGTCTTCGCCTCTGCCTACTGGCAGAGGTTGAAGATGGCACGGCTGCCTGGTGGGCTGGGCCAGCGAGCTGGGCCGCCAAGTAAGCACAGTTAACTCACTTCCCTTTCCTTTAATTTCTGTTTTCTGCTTTTTATTTCTTTCTGTCTTGATTTAGTTTCTAAACCAAATCATTTTTCCTGCTTCTGTAAAATATTTTGTGGACTAGTGGAATTATTCCAAAGCCCCACAATAAATTCCAGAATTATTGGAGCTATAAAATTATTTATAGGAATACATAACTCCAATTCAAATAAGTTATGGATTAATTCAAAGGCCATAAATGCCATGGAAAAATGTGAATCATCTTTGGTAAAGGTTTTCACCTTTTCCCATAAATAATGAACATTTTCGAAGAGCTTTTTGGGTTCATTGAGAAATATTTTATTTGATCCTAGTTGAATTCCATTTGGTTCTAGGGTTTGAACATCCCCATTTCAAATTCATTTGAATTTTAACATGATGCATGGATGCTGATGCAACTATTTACAATCAAATTCTATGGTTGTGACAACTCACCCCCACTAAACAAGAATCTCGTCCCGAGATTCAAGACGTAGGGTAAGAGGAAGGGGACACGGGACTGACATGGTCTTCACGATCCAATTTGCACTTCTTGAGGATGTTGATCCATTGCATCGTCTTGATCTTGACGCCTTTGTTTTCGAGACCTTCACCCAAACACGAAGACAAAAGGGTGGGAAAACTCTTCAAGAATCGATCTTCACGGAGATCAAGCAACTCACGATCAACTCATGGAATGAGACATAGAAACATCTCTTGAGCTGAGACACAAAACACACATCGAGAGGGATGGAAAGAAACAGATGACGAAGGTTCAGTTTGGTAGGCAACAATTCCACGCTTAAGTAAGATGGTGGATGAGTGTCAAAGTAGCAGGAAGTTAATTGCCCTTAATACCATAACGAGACATCTTAAAGAGGTGACTTGTTGAATTATCTCCTTGGTCAGGCAAAAAGAATTACTTTTGATACAGGGATCATTGAAACTCTTTATACCAGACTGATGCAAATTCACAAATGATCGTTTGAAGGAATTCGAGAGGATGGAATACTCAGATTGGAAAAGGAAACTAGAGTTATAAAACAATTCGGCAAATTGAAGGCACATTCCAATTGATACCGAGGATATAACCTAGTGTCTGAGCGTGCTTTCAAGAACTTGAGCATTTCCATATTCATCAGGGTTTTACCAACTTCTATGCCAAAGATCTTGGTGACACCTCATACTACCATGATGAATAGAGATGGAGAATGCAGATGCAAAGGAAGACATCACTTTCTCAGATTTGACCATAGCAATGCCAAGGGAACAAATCTGGATGATCGACCGAGAGACATTTAGCACTCCACTTCTAATGTTCTCCTTGATGTACTAGCATAACCCGATTATAGGTACTGTTTGGTACCTAGAACATCAAGTAAAGGTCGGACTTTGGAAGCACAAAGAATCCATAAGGAACAACTTTTAGAATAAGTCATATGAAATCCTCATGGGGAAGTAATCAAATTGCTTAATCAAGACACTACAATAATAGTTCTTCTGGCTAGGTGCTTCCACTTTACCGGAACCTACATCATAGTTCTTGGGAGAAGTTCCAACCATCATACCTACCTGAGATTCAGATCTAGTTGGTGTCAGGATATTCCAGACTCATCATGTCTGAAAAAGAAAGTTTGCAACACAAATCGATGAGATGACGTTGCGAGATTCTCGGGAAATGAACTACAGAAGCGAGCTCCAAAACATGAGCTGGTTTGCAAGATACATGTGAACAGATGTCCAGGACAATCATATCCACATAGAAGTCTTACAAAAAAATGCAATCGAGTTCTGGTTGGGAACCATCATCGAGGATATCGAAGTCCTTGCATAAGTCTAGCTCTTAAGAAGGAACTTCTTCTCCTTGAGCAAATCAATCAGTGGCTTGGTGTGCTAGGAGATACATATGGAATGGAGTTAATTAATCTACCAAACCATAGAATACTTCGCGCACGCATGATTGACTTGGGATGATTCCAGAGGAAAGAAAACAAACTTTGCTCGAATTCACGGCAGCAACTTGCACCAAATGCACGTGAACTTAAAGGAAGTAACTTCTCACACCAAAACATCTACGTCATGAGCTGGCATGAAGAAAATGCTTACAAAAGTTTCCAACACTGGCTTAATGTTCATCACAAATCATGGACAATATGAAGATGTTGCCGATGGGCTCAACAACAATTCATCTAGGTTTCCATATAGATGGAATTCCACAATTATGTGAACACGGTGATAGCATTGGTCAGATCAAAAGAATATAATGGTGTATGCTCGAGGAAACATCCACGAGTAAGACAACATTACGAAAACCGTTGGTACCGATTCTGACTTGACGATAAGCGTGGATAAGACAATAGATCCAACAATGATCACGAAGGTCAATCGGTGAAGATATCATCTTTCTTCAACACATACACACACACACACACACACACACAAAAATATCCCTTTGGAATGAACTAAGTCAGGCAAAGCTTTTATCTTCCAACTCTCCAAGTTATTGTCTGGCTTAACCAACTAGTTCAGGGGTATCCAATACAGATTCTTGGAGAAGGGGTGGTTTATAGGAAAACCAACTCGATCACGAACTCAACATAACGGTCAGGGGATGATACGTCTCCGTCGTATCTATAATTTTTGATTGTTTCATGCCATTATCCTACAATTTCCACATACTTTTGGCAACATTTTATATGATTTCTGGGACTAACATATTGATCCAGGACCAGTGCCAGTTCCTGTTTGTTGCATGTTTTTTGTTTCACAGAAAATTCATATCAAACGAAGTCCAAACGTGATAAAAATTTACGGAGATTTATTTTGGAATATATGTGATTTTTGGGAAGAAGAATCAACATGAGACGATGACCGAGGGGGCCACAAGCCCAGAGGGCGTGCCCCCTACCTAGGGCGCGCCTGGCAGGCTTCTGGGTCTCCTGTAGGTCAGTTGGGGGTATCCTTTGGCCGCAAGGAATCTAATATCCGAATAAAAATCCCCTCAAAATTTCATCCAAATCGGAGTTACGAATCTCCGGGAATTTAAAAAAGGTTTCGGCCAGAAAACAGGAACGCGTAACAGAAGAGAACAGAGAGAGAGAGATCCAATCTCGGAGGGGCTCCTCCCCTCTGGGAGCCATGGCAGCCATGGACCATAGGGGAAACTCTCCTCCCATCTAGGGGGGAGGCCAAGGAAGAAGAAGAAGGAGGGGGCTCTCTCCCCCTCTCCCGGTGGTGCCGGAACGCCGCTGGTGCAATCATCGCGACGGCGATCTACACCAACAACTTCGCCGTCGTCAACACCAACTCTCTCCCCTTCTATGCAGTGGTGTAACACCTCTTCTCCCCGCTGTAATCTCTACTTAAACATGGTGCTTAACGCTATATATTGTTATCCAATGATATGTGGCAATCCTATGATGTTTGAGTAGATTTCTTTTGTCCTATGGGTTGATTGATGATCGTAATTGGTTTGAGTTGTATGTTTTATTTTGGTGCTGTCCTATGGTGCCCTCCATGTCGCGCAATCATGAGGGATTCCCGCTGTAGGGTTTGTAATACGTTCATAATTCGCTTATAGTGGGTTGCGTGAGTGACTAAAACACAAACCCGAGTAAGGGGGTTGTTGCGTATGGGAGTAAAGAGGAGTTGTTACTTAATGCTATGGTTGGGTTTTACCTTAATGATCTTTGGTAGTTACGGATGCTTGCTAGAGTTCTATTCATAAGTGCATATGATCCAAGTACAGAAAGTATGTTAGCTCATGCCTCTCCCTCATATAAAATTGCAATAATGATTACCAGTCTAGTTATCGATTGCCTAGGGACAAATCCTTTTCTTGTGTTACAAAAGCTTTCTACTAAAAAACTAACTTTTATTATCTTGTAAATTACTCGTAGTTTTATTTTTGCAAAGTACTCCTAGTTTTATTCTTGCAAAGTAGTTTTAGCATTACACCTACAAAGTACTTCTAGTTTCATACTTGTTCTAGGTAGAGCGAACGTTAAGTGTGCGTAGAGTTGTATCGGTGGTCGATAGAACTTGAAGGGAATATTAATTCTACCTTTAGCTCCTCGATGGGTTCGACACTCTTATTTATCAAAAAAGCTACAATTGACCCCCTATACTTGTGGGTTATCAAGACCTTTTTCTGGCGCCGTTGCCGGGGAGCAATAGCGTGGGGTTGATATTCTCGTGTGTGCTTGTTTGCTTTATCACTAAGTAGTTCTTATTCTATGATCTTGTTTTCTATCTTTAGTTATGGGTAGGAAACGTAAAATACCAAAAAAAATAGTTGTACTTGCTAAACCAATGGTTGAAGAACCACCCAAAATCATTCATACTGCTGAAGCTTTCTACTTGGATCATCTTCGATCCCTTTGTGCTTGTACTGAAAACCCAACATGCTTGTTTTGTGCGACACCGCTTGTCTCAAAAAGGGAAACTTTTAAGGTATCAAATTAATTGTTTGAAATGCTATGCTTGGAATTTATGCGAAATATATGATTTTACTTGTTGTTCTGAAAACCCTAAAAAACACCTTCAGTACCAATGTGAGTTTAAGGATAATGGAATCTTATCTTCTTATGCCAAAGGTGTTTATAGTTACTATGATATTGAACAAATTGAAGAATTTGTTGCTTTTAAGGGTGCATATGAAATTGCTTCTTTGATTGAAAAGTGTGATGCTACTCTTTACAAATCTGAAATTTTTGCCATACTGAAATATTGCTATGAAAACTATGCTTCTAGTGCTTATGTTAAAGAATATATTGAGGACACCTCCGCTGTCCAAGAAGAGACTAATGTTTTGCAGGATTCTATGGAAGAAGAAATTGCTGAAACTATGAGCTCATTAGATGAAAAAGATGACGAGGAGAGTGAAGAACAAAGGGAGGAAGAGCGGATTAGCTACCCGTGCCCACCTTCTAATGAGAGTAACTCTTCAACTAATACATTGTTTAATTTCCCTTCGTGCTTACCAAAGGATGAATGCTATGATAATTGCTATGATCCCTTCGATTCGTCTGAAATATCCCTTTTTGATGAAATTGATGCTTGCTATGCTTGTGGCCATGATGCCAATTTGAATGATGCTTATGGAGATGAACTTGATATAGTTACTTATGTTAAACATGAAATTGTTGCTATTGCACCCACACATGATAGTCCTATTATCTTTTTGAATTCTCCCAACTACACTATATCAGAGAAGTTTGCGCTTATTAAGGATTATATTGATGGGTTGCATTTTACTATTACACATGATGATTTTGATGAATATAATATGCATGTGCTTTCTGCTCCTAATTGCAATTATTATGAGAGAGGAACTACATCTCTACCTCTCTATGTTTCCAATACGATAAAATTGCAAGAAACTGCTAATACTATGCATTGGCCTTTACTTGATGTGCATGAATTGTTCTTTTATGACATGCTGATGCATAGGAAGAGAGTTAGACTTTGTCATTGCATGATATATGCTGCTTTGTGTTTTTGTTTTTAAACTTTTTAAAAGCACACAATAGAATAAAATGACTCTCTAAAACTTCCGGGTTGTCTCCCAGGCCGCTCTTTCTTTAAAGCCATTAAGCTAGGCATATAGTGCTCAAGTAATTGATCCACCCGGATCCCAAGGTATATCAAAGCCAATTTTAATTAACAATGATTTGCAATTTAGAGGGGAACCTAAAACTTTTTCAAAAAGAAAAGTGGAAGTGAGACATATGAGCAATGTGGAAGTGGGGGCTAACCTTGAACTTTGTTCATGCCCATGGAAACTTTGTGAACCTTGATTACAGAAACTTTTCAACAAAAATAATTATCCCCTTGTACAAATCCATTGTATTATAAAAATAATGTGCCAAGATTTACCTTTAGGATGTTTAAATTGCTTGTTTGGTGTGTGCTGTGAAAAAACAAAAACTTTTTGCTGTAGTGCTTGAATTTTAATAATTTACTAGAACGTGCAGAAATTCTGAAATTTTGACACAGTACTGATATGCAATTTTTTTATTTTGACCTAATTTTTCAGAATTTTTTGAGTTACAGAAGTATACGTTTCATTTGCATCTTTACAGACCGTCCTCTTTTCACAGATTGCTGTTATAGTTTCTTTATTTGCGTATGTTTGAAATCTTGTTTTGCCCCATTGACTTGGGAGCCATAGAATCGTGATAGCATACAGTGGGTAATGTTTGATTATAATTATACAATAATGTTACAGCAGGACATGATGGGATTTGATGTTATATGTACTAACCCCTCTAATAAAAAGTTCGGTTAAGTTCTGTGTGGATGAAGTGTTCGAAGACCGAGGATGTATCGATATGAGGAGAATAAGGAGAGGCAAGAGTTCAAGCTTGGGGATGCCCAAGGCACCCCAAGTAAATATTCAAGGAGACTCAAGTGTCTAAGCTTGGGGATGTTGATGGGGTCACCTACCCCTGGTAGGGACAAGGATCTGACATCTAGGGCCCACCAAAGGCCCACATCATTATTCAGAGACCCCAGGGTCACGATTACGGTCGGATGCATCCCATGGGAGATCCACTCGGACCTTGCAAGGATAACACTCAGACGTCCACCCTCCAGTCGGCCGGTCATCATCACTTGGAGAATAGAGGCGTCGGGACGGCGTGGGAACTGCAACGGTCAAGTAGCCTTCAATTAGGCTTAAAGTTTGGTTATGTCTACCGTTACCTGTAACTGCTATAGTCATAGCCATGTTAAGCACCTGTAACTGTCGTAGTTAATGTCATTAACTACCCCACGATGTGGTGGCTGAGGGGCTGCGGTGGACTCCTATATAAACCGCCCTCTCCCTCCGTCGCTGGGGTTAAGCACTCATTGTAATCAGATACCCCCAGAGAAAACAAGCCTCAGGGCACGAGACGTAGGGCTTTTACCTCCTTCGAGAGGGGCCTGAACTGACTAAATCTGAGTGTTACACCTGCGTTGTAGCTAGGCTTCGCTCCCCATTCGTACCCCCAGTAATTACTGTCAAACTAGTAACCACGACAGTTGGCGCCCACCGTGGGGCGGAGCGTCTAGCGACTTTAGCAGTTCAGGTGAAATTCCATCATCACCATGTTAGTTGGCAGTGAGATCCATTTCGAAGCTCTTAGCTTCATCGCCGATGACTCAGCGTGGCTCCCGGAGGCCCCGCTAGACGTGGAGTCGTTGCCCACCCGTGGTGCGGCGCACTTCCGGGCTTCTTCATTCGGAGTTCTCCTTCGACAGCCATCGGTTCCGTACCGAGTGACTTCCGTCCTTCCCACTGGACGTCGTCGCAAGCACTCCGGATGCTTGCGGCTCCAACGCTGAATCAAGCATGCGGTGGTCGTCCAGGCCGCAACAAAGCATGTGTGTGGCACCCCGATAGAGGGCCGATGCACGCCAGCCCCAGGATAAGACCTGGCGCACGTCTGAGACATGATACAACAATTCCAGGCACAAAAATGGCTTTATTATATTAAATGGAGTATTACAATACTGTTGCTTACAACAATATTACATGGCTCCAAGTCTACCTAAATGACAGCGGAGGTCTTGGTTCAGCGGCAACGACGTCTCTGGCTGGGCTCCACAACTCACAGGACTGGATGGGTTACGATCTAGCATGCCGGATCTTCTCAAGCAACTAGCCACGTGCAAGGCCAGATGAGTACTTTGAATGTACTCGCAAGACAACCAAATACATAGCATCCAAACAAGCAGATGACAAAGCAAGCCCTATGCTCATGTAAGAATTTATTCTAAGCATGGCATGGAATTCACAGGCAATCATGGCTCAAGCATGGCATGACATGGATCAGGCATATCAACCACATATCATGGCATAGCATGTCTACTTCTACAAAACATGGTATCCAAAACTAAACGGGAACCTACACTACGCTTACCTCCCATGAAGCATTAAAGTAATATGTCGTGACATCATTTAGTTTTACTGCCCTTCTGGGCTAACTCATGACTCACCGAGATCCCATCTCGTGATCATGTCGGAACAACATGGTGACTGCTCACAATTACCCCCATGGTCCAAGTTACCACATTCACACTCTTTAACAAGTTTATAGTAACAGGTTTGTCCTCCAGATCGACCAAGACCAAATAGTGTGACCTAGTACGAACTGTGTCCAATACTGTGGACGCAGCTATTCGAATAGATTCATACACTCTGCAGAAGTTGCGCACGTTACCCACACCATGGAGCTCCTGGCCTCGTACTCCCATTCGGGTGGACCGGTTCTGCTCCAACGAAACTTGTCTAACCCGTGACCCTTCTATCGTACCACCGACAATCATTCCCCGTCCGAGGCATGTCCTGGGTGGCCCCTGTGTCACTCCTGACACCTGCCACCGTCGTGGCCAAACAAAACTGTCCCAAATGGGGACTCCCGGGCTAAACAAATAACTGGGCTCACAAGGTTATCGCCGCCTACCTGATCAGGGTAGCACGCGCGCATAACCCTCCCTCTTTGGTGGTACCGATAAAAGAGCACAAAGCTAGACCAAGTCATGGCCGTCCCATTACGGCAAATGTGGCTGCACGGGTAAGCTCGATTCGGTGGCACTATGACTCGATCCCATCGATGACGGAGGAGGTTTAATTTATAAGTTCAATTTAACCTTTCCATCATCTTACCATCACTTCAACATTTGTAAGCAGGAACAACCATGTAGCAACGGTATAGCAAACTCATAACAGTATTGACAGTCATGGCATGAGATCAAATCATAGCACTAACATGTTATTGGTATTAAAAATATTGTTACTAGCATGGGAAAATATGACATGAAAGCAATTCATGATATCACATGGTAAATAACACTAGCATCTGGCACAGATGAAATAACAGGGCTATGACAGTGCAGACTAACAGATGATCTGAAATATACAGCAACACACACACAGGGTGCAAGCAAAGTCATCATGCAAGTCCGGAGCTCATGATAAGAGGTTGGCTTGCCTTGGGATTGATGGGGTCACCGGGAAGAAGTGCGATGAAACTCCGAAAAGATTTGCCAGAAAAGTTCCCCTCTCGAAGGGGGCTGATTGAAGGGCAAGGGCAAAATTGTTATTTTCACAGTGTGAACACGTTATGAAAATGATACCAATGGAACGGGCTCGACGAACTAAAGTGGTGGGCGTTGGATTTACCTCAATCGGAGTTATGGTCGTGGAGAAATGGCCGTTCGTTCGTTAAGCGGTAAAACAAACAGAAACTGTTCGTTTTAGCCCTTAACGGGTGAATGTCCGCCAAATAACCAGTTCGCCCGCCGGCTGAAAAAACGAAAGCGTATTTTGATGTTTACGCTTTCACTTAAGCGAAAGCGCATCCACTGGAGTGCGCCTCCACTTATCCGACTGGGCCCGGTGGTTGTCTCACTTACGGGCGGGGCCCACCCTATCCTCTCTCTCTCCTGGATCGTCTCCTACCTCCGTCACGATAGGAAACAGAGGGAGGGGAGCAGGGCGCTCGGCCGTCGGCTGCAGCGGCCACACGGCGGCGCAGGAGAGCCGGCCGGCGCGCGCAAGGGCACCTCCACTCCCTGCCGCGTCCGAGGGTAGCTGCAGCCTCGCTTGGGACGGCCTATGGCACTACCGCCACTGACCGGAGCGCGGCGGCCGACGGGAAGTACAGAGGCCACTCCGGCAGTGCTTCCCAGCGAGAAGGGAAACGGCAGAGACTCGCGGGCACTCAGGGGAGGCCGGGGCAGGGATAGAGAGGAGGGGAAGGGCTTGGTCGCGGGGTGGGCCAAGAGGGATCCGGTGGCAGAGCCGCGGCCATGGCGAGGGAGAGGAGCTTCGTGACCTCGAGGGAAGAAGGGGCTGGACTTGCTGGTGCTCGGGAGGGGCTCGTGGACTCGCTTAAATAGCCGCGGGGAGGGGCTACGCGACGCCGGCCGAAGCTCCAAGAGGTGATGCCGTGGCGGAGCTCGAGCGGAGCATCGATGTCGGCAGAGGCGGCCACGGGCTAGAGGACGAGGGGGGAAGACTCCAGGCGGCGTACGTGTGTGGTGGGGAGCTCCCCGGCGCGCCCGGACGAGCTGGAACCCGCTGGAGGCGCGCTCCCGAAGGCTCTGGCGCACAGGACACGCAATTGGCGTGCTCTGCCCGTGGTCAACGCATGGTCATGGCGTTGCCATGCCCCATGCGAGGCCAAACCATGTCTAGGGTCTTCTCCGTCCTTCCCCGAGTTGAATAGTGCGGTTAAAATGCAATGGACTGCTCTGGTGTGACTGCACCTGGGTCAAACAGTTTCCAGCAACAAACTGTTGACATGTGGTGCGGTCAACATAGTGCTCCTCTTGGCCTTATCTTTGGCAGAGGTTAGTCATCTACTAAGGTAGTCAGCTTGGCCAAATTTCAGCACAAATGGACAACTCTAGATTGTACCTCCTTCACAAAGTACCAAACTGGCCAGGAGTATGAATGAGGATGCTGGGAAGGATTGGCTAGATGGATTTGGCTGATTTTTGGTGTAGGGTGATGATATGGTTATGAGATTTAGCTGGAAAAATTTCAGCTCAATTTGATAATCTATGAAGGTACTTCCTTCACAGAGATGCAATCTAGACAGAAACTTAGATAATTTACTAGGGAAGTTTGGCTGGATGAAATGGGCTGGTTTTTGGTATACAGAGGTTATTTATCAATACCAATCACCCTGAAAAATTTCAGCCTGAAAAGATCAAGGGAGCAAGCACTTCCTTTGCAAACTGGAAATCTGGGCAGAATTTGCAAATGGATGTTGTGCTCAAATTTTGAATTGTGGAACTTGGAATCTTGATGGAAATGGTGAATATATGGACAGGAGAAGCTCCACAAATTATTTGGGATTTTTCCTAGCTACCAAAATGGTAGTTCCTTTGGAAAGGCCCCAAATTGAAATATTGGCTTTAAATAGGAAAATGCAATTTCCCCTATTTAATTGTGGCCAATATTTTTGTGAGAGCTCAATATGATCAATATGAATATCTCCACAAGTTTTGATGAACTTTGGAGATGGGCAAATATTTTCCTGTATTTAATTCTTCAGAAAGGCAGAAAAAGGAATTAATTCTAGATGAAAAATATTGCATATGACTTCGCAATATTTTTGCACATCTAGGGTTTATGAGTGAAGGAGGATCTCTGGAAATTTTGGGAGGATCAACAGAGCAAGGAAAATGATAGCTCCTTTGTAAATGCAAAAGCAAGATTTCCAGTTCCAATATTTTGGAACTAGGGTTTGAATGAGATTCGGGGTTTACTGACGGGAGCTTGGCTGGCACAAGAGCATGGGAAAGGAATTGAGAGGCTGAGGATTGTCTGGATTCACCTGGTCACTCACCAGATTCCAGAGGAAAAATTTGGGAGAGGAAAGCTAGGAAGGAATAACAACACAAAAATAGATAACCCGATTTTTGGGGTGTTACAAACCTTCCCCCTTAAGAGAATCTCGTCCTCAAGATTCCTAGGGTTAGCTCAAAACAAATACTACACCTCCTGGAAAAACCTTTGGGTTGGGTTTTAACCCTTTGGTTGGAAAGAAACAAGTTGAGAGTACCGATAATTGGTACACCCAGATCGAGATACGGATATTGCGGGATCTACTCCATGGGTAGGGGTCGCTGGGTTACCTTCGTGTCCTGAAATTTTTAGAAAAAGCAAAAATTTCCTTTTTCCAAAAATGCTAGAGACACCCCAAAGAACAGTGGCCTCTCTTGCTGACAGGTGGGCCCAGGGCCCACTGGCAGCCTCCTTCTTCTTTCCCCGGCCAACGGCTCTCTCTCGCTCCCGTGCTGTTCTGCGTGCGGCTAGGCACAACGCGCGTCTAGCTCCTAGGGCATAAAGCACACCCTACGACGATAGTGCGCGGCATGCACGGGGTCCACGCAGAGAGCACTCCCGTCGCGGGCCAGCGCCGGTCGGCACTGCTCGCGGATCGCCTCCTGGACGCCGGTGATCGAGCGATGCGCGGTTCTCCTAGACCTCGCTCACCGTACACCGGGCTTGGGCTATAAAGGATGATGGCAACGCGGCTCTGTCCAATACACACCATGCCTCTCTTCCATCTCTTTGGTTTGGACGAGCTCGAGCCGAGATCCTTCGGTGACGCGGTGTTCCTAGTGGGGCTACGGTGGTTCCTCACTACATTGCTGGCTACTCTGATCGGTTCATCGCTCTGCCTGCTGCAGCTCATCCTGCTGGACTGGGCTCGCGATGACGAGGGTCCTGACGCGGCCGGTTGGGATGAGGGCGATGCTGGTGTGGTGGCTGGTGATCAACCACGCTGGTTTCTCCGCCATCTCAGGCCGACGGAATAAGCGCGTGATGCGGTAGGGCAAGGTGGCGGCCTGTCCAGCATCACGCAAGACGGTGACAGAGGTGCCGCTGGGTCTGTGGCTGGTGTGGTGTGCTTAACGGAGCTCTACCAATGCGTAGACCACGTTGCAGGTAGCTCATCGTCGAGCAACATCCACAATGAGTGGGTGTTGGGGTCAAATCGGGGATTAGATCTTGGACTAGAGGGGTTGTAACGGTTTATGCTGCAATAAAATTTCTCAGAATTCCTCCGAGATTGCAACTGGGTTCTGGAAAAAGATTTAGGGGCTAGGGAATTATTGGGTAGAATTGGTTTTCCAGAATGCTGTGTTCGAAAAGCTGGCAAGCGGAGTAAGAACAGATGGGTATGGGTATGCGGCTTTGCATACTACCCGAGTACTGCTGCGACTGAACTCAGGAGGATGAACTTTGTGTGCAAACATTCCTCACACAATACACGCGCAATCTACTCAACCAATATGCAAGCAAATGCAAAATGCATATAGGAGCAAAATACATGCAAGGGAAAAAGAACACATCTAGCAGATCACACTAAGGTGTTTTAATGCTAGTGGGTGTATGTACTCCTGGTATACATATACCTACACCAACTCGTATTTCATTAGGGACTCCGAGCGAGTCTATTGTTATTAGGTGTAAGTGCTCTACTGACTAAAATCTTGTTGACAAACCATTGCCGGCTCTGTTAGGCATTTCTGCTTAACAGAGAGGCAATGAACCAAATCCACAGAGCAAACAGGCATACATAACACTGCAACAACACATAAGTTACAAGCAATACAAGTATACAAGAATGCGCAACCTTACTAAGCAGCTAACAGCAACTACTCACTCCCGGCTACAGGGTTCTACTCTTGCTGGGGCTCTCCTGGGGGGCGTAGGCTGAGCCAACTCTCGCCTTCATTGTCGGACACCTCTATAGGTTGGGGCTCAACTGCTGGAGTTGCGGCGGGAACTTGACGGAACACATCCCGATGACGAAGACGCCGGAAAGCTCGGTAGAAGGAACTTGGGGAAATGATGCCTGGTCGATATGAGTTCACGGGCTGCGAGGGTGGCACTAGCTGTGAAGGTGGCACTGGGTTTGGCATCAGGGAACTGGTGGCCTGGGATGCAGTTTGACGGGCCTCATGGTATGCTTCCGTAACAACCCGAATGGTGTCTCGGTCAATGGCTTTAAACTCTCCAAGGATGTTGGAGAGCAGCAGTCCCTGGGCAGCAATGAACTGAACCAGGCGAGCCATTGCTAAGTCGGCATCTTCGACTGTGCTGAAGAACTCGCAGCCTTCACTGGACGCAGAGGGAAAGTAGCGGAACTCCCGCATCTTTGCTACTTGAGAAAACTAGAAACGAAGACGTGCGATGGCTTCCGCAGCAGCTGTCTGGACAGCCAATGTGGGAGTGGGCATGGGTTTACCCTGAAAAGTCATGGGCTTCCCATCCTCTGCTGGACCTGGGCAGATATGCGCATTCGCATAGAATCGGCAAAGGTGAGGGACGGGTTCCGAATGGAACACCAGATACATCGGGCTAGTACTATAGCCAAGGGCTTGGGTGAGCATACTCGAAAGGATGGGCGGAAATCCAGCATAACCATTAGCCAAAGTTCGGCAATGGAAAGTGGGTGCTCTGGAAGAACTAGCCATGGCTGCTGGTTTGAGGATACTGGCCTGGGTTCTCTTGCGGGGATCTGGCTTACTGAACGGAGAGGGCTTCGACTCGCAGGTGGGAGAGGTTTTTAAATAGGCAGCCAGGCTGGGACATACCAGCATGGCGTGGATCCTTCTCGTGCCAGGTAAAGGATATGCTGGCACGGCCGACAACTGGGTAGGGTCGCAGTCCAATCCAGGGATGGTTGGGTGGGTGGACATCTGGGTAGGGGCACGTCAATTCTGACTGCGCCGACTGTAGATCAATAGTGGCCGTGTCGGATGCAGTGATGGGTCAAACATATTGGGCTCACTACCGGTTGAAATTAGGGGTGGTCCGATGCTAGGGTAACCTACAGCCAGCCTGGCTCTAATACCATGCTCTGTGGCACCACGATAGAGGGCCGACGCACGCCAGCCCCAGGATAAGACCTGGCGCACGTCTGAGACATGATACAACAATTCCAGGCACAAAATGGCTTTATTATATGAAATGGAGTATTACAATACCGTTGCTTACAACAATATTACATGGCTAAAAGGCTAACTAAATGGCAGCGGAGGTCTTGGTTCAGCGGCAACGACGTCTTTGGCTGGGCTCCACAACTCACAGGACTGGCTGGGTTACGATCTAGCATCCCGGATCTTCTCCTGCAACTGGCCACGTGCAAGGCCAGGTGAGTACTTTGAATGTACTCGCAAGACAACCAAATACATAGCATCCAAACAAGCAGATGACAAAGCAAGCCCTATGCTCATGTAAGAATTTATTCTAAGCATGTCATGGAATTCACAGGCAATCATGGCTCAAGCATGGCATGACATGGACCAGGCATATCAAGTACATATCATGGCATAGCATGGCTACTTCTACGAAACATGGTATCCGAAACTAAACTGGAACCTACAATACGTTTACCTCCCGTGAAGCATTAAAGTAATATGTCGTGACATCATTCAGTTTTACTGCCCTTCCGGGCTAACTCATGACTCACCGAGATCCCATCTCGTGATCATGTCGGAACAACATGGTGACTGCTCACAATTACCCCCATGGTCCAAGTTACCACATTCACACTCTTTAACAAGTTTATAGTAACAGGTTTGTCCTCCAGATCGACCAAGACCAAATAGTGTGACCTAGTACGAACTGTGTCCAATACCGTGGACGTGGCTATTCGAATAGATTCATACACTCTATAGAGGTTGCGCACGTTACCCACACCATGGAGCTCCTGGCCTCATACTCGCATTCGGGTGGACCGGTGCTGCTCCAACGAAACTTGTCTAACCCGTGACCCTTCTATCGTACCACCGACAATCATTCCCCGTCCGAGTCATGTCCTGGGTGGCCCCTGTGTCACTCCTGACACCTGCTACCGTCGTGGCCAAACAAAACTGTCCCAAACGGGGACTCTCGGGCTAAACAAACAACTGGGCTCACAAGGTTATCGCCGCCTACCTGATCAGGGTAGCACGCGCGCATAACCCTCCCTCTTTGATGGTACCGATAAAAGAGCACAAAGCTAGACCAAGTCAAGGCCGTCCCATAACGGCAAATGTGGCTGCACAGGTAAGCTCGGTTCGGAGGCACTATGACTCGATCCCATCGATGATGGAGGAGGTTTAATTTATAAGTTCAATTTAACCTTTCCATCATCGTACCATCACTTCAACATTTGTAAGCAGGAACAACCATGTAGCAACGGTATAGCAAACTCATAACAGTATTGACAGTCATGGCATGAGATCAAATCATAGCACTAACATGTTATTGGTATTAAAAATATTGTTACTAGCATGGGAAAAATATGACATGAAAGCAATTCATGATATCACATGGTAAATAACACTACCATCTGGCACAGATGAAATAACAGGGCTATGACAGTGCAGACTAACAGATGATCTGAAATATACCGCCACACACACACAGGGTGCAAGCAAAGTCATCACGCAAGTACGGAGCTCATGAGAAGAGGTTGACTTGCCTTGGGGTTGATGGGGTCACCGGGAAGAAGTGCGATGAAACTTCGAAAAGATTTGCCGAAAAAGTTCCCCTCTCGAAGGGGGCTGATTGAAGGGCAAGGGCAAAATGGTCATTTTCATAGTGTGAACACATTATGAAAATGATACCAACGGAATGGGCTCGACGAACTGAAGACATCGGCGTTGGATTTACCTCAATCGGAGTTACGGTCGCGGAGAAATGGCCGTTCGTTCGTTAAGCGGTAAAACAAACAGAAACTGTTCGTTTTAGCCCTTAACGGGTGAACGTCCACCAAATAACCAGTTCGGCCGCCGGCTGGAAAAAACGAAAGTGTATTTTGAAGTTTACGCTTTCACTTAAGCAAAAGCGCATCCACTGGAGTGTGCCTCCACTTATCCAACTGGGCCCGGTGGTTGTCTCACTTACGGGCGGGGCCCACCCTATCCTCTCTCTCTCCTAGATCATCTCCTACCTCCGTCGCGACAGGAAACAGAGGGAGGGGAGCAGGGCGCTCGTCTGTCGGTTGCAGCGGCCACACGGCGGCATAGGAGAGCCGTCCGGCATGCGCAAGGGCACCGCCGCTCCCTGCAGCGGCTGAGGGTAGCCGCAGCCTCGCCTGGGATGGCCTATGGCACTACCGCCACTAACCGGAGCGCGGCGGCCGACGGGCAGCAGAGAGGCCACTCCGGCAGCACTTCCCAGTGGGAAGGGAAACGGCGTAGACTCGTGGGCACTCAGGGGAGGCCGGGGCGGGGATAGAAAGGAGGGGAAGGGCCTGGGAGCGGGGTGGGCCGAGAGGGATCCGGCGACGAGCCACGGCCATGGCGAGTGAGAGGAGCTTCGCGAGCTCGAGGGGAGAGGGGCTGGACTTGCTGGTACGCGGGAGGGGCTCGGGGACTCGCTTAAATAGCCGCGGGGAGGAGCTATGCGACGCCGGCCGAATCTCCGAGAGGTGATGCCGTGGCGGCCCTCGAGCGGAGCATCGATGTCGGCAGAGGCGGCCACAGGCTAGAGGACGAGGGGGGAAGACTCCAGGCGGCGTACGTGTGCGGTGGGGAGCTCGCCGGCACGCCCGGATGAGCTGGATACCGCTGGAGACGCGCTCCCGAAGGCTATGGCGCACAGGACACGCAATTGGCATGCTCTGCCCATGGTCACCGTGTGGCCACGGCGTTGCCACGCCCCACGCGAGGCCAAACCATGTCTAGGGTCTTCTCCGTCCTTCCCCGAGTTGACTAGTGAAGTTGAAATGCAATGGACTGCTCTGGTGTGACTGCACCTTGGTCAAACAGTTTCCAGCAGGAAACTGTTGACATGTGGTGTGGTCAACACAGTGCTCCTCTTGGCCTGATCTTTGGCAGAGGTTAGTCATCTACTAAGGTAGTCAGCTTGGCCAAATTTCAGCACAAATGGACAACTCCAGATGGTACTTCCTTCACAAAGTACCAAACTGGCCAGGAGTATGAATGAGGATGCTGAGAAGGATTGGCTAAATGGATTTGGCTGATTTTTGGTGTAGAGTGATGATATGGTTATGAGAGATAGCTGGAAAAATTTCAGCTCAATTTGATCAGCTATGAAGGTACTTCCTTCATTGAGATGCAATCTGGACAGAAACTTAGATAATTTACTGGGGAAGTTTGGCTAGATGAAATGGGCTGGTTTTTGGTATACAGAGGTTATTTATCAATACCAATCACCCTGAAAAATTCGAGCCCGAAAAGATCATGGGAGCAAGCACTTCCTTTGTAAATTGGAAATCTGGGCAGAATTTGCAAATGGATGTTGTGCTCAAATTTTGAAATGTGGAACTTGGAATATTGATGGAAATGGTGAATATATGGACAGGGGAAGCTCCACAAATTATTTAGGATTTTTCCTAGCTACCAAAATGGTAGTTCCTTTGGAAAGGCCCCAAATTGAAATATTAGCTTTGAATAGGAAATGCAATTTCCCCTATTTAATTGTGGCTAATATTTTTGTGAGAGCTCAATATGATCACAATGAATATCTCCACAAGTTTTCATGAACTTTGGAGATGGGCAAATATTTTCCTGGATTTAAGTCCTCAGAAAGGCAGAAAAAGGAATTAATTCTAGTTGAAAAATATTGCATATGACTTGGCAATATTTTTGCACATCTAGGGTTTATGAGTAAAGGTGGATCTCTAGAAATTTTGGGAGGATCAACAGAGCAAGGAAAATGATAGCTCCTTTGTAAACGCAAAAGCAGGATTTCCTGTTCCAATATTTTGGAACTAGGGTTTGAATGAGATTCGGGGTTTACTGACGGGAGCTTGGCTGGCACAAGAGCATGGGAAAGGTATTGAGAGGATGAGGATTGTCTGGATTCACCTAGTCACTCACCAGATTCCAGAGGAAAAATTTGGGAGAGGAAAGCTAGGAAGGAATAACAGTACAAAAATCGATAACCCGATTTTTGGGGTGTTACAATGTGGAGGCTCTTGACCCTGACGAGCCCGCTTTAGACCTCTTCGCTCAGCTCCACGAGGACTCTGTCAGCGAGTCCGAGTGAGAGAGCATAGAGTCCACCGCCGAAGTTCTCATGGCCGGCACAGAGCCGCGTGGCCCTCCGGGTTATTCCGGTACTCGCGACGGGCACGTGGGCACTTCTCACGGGAACAACAACGACGGTCATGGGAATGACCGTTTGCCTCACCACGATCCATACGTCCCGGAAGCTCTCAATCGGGAGCAGAGTGACGAGCTCCGGCGGATAAATGAACAAGCTCTACATACTCCCGTCACCAGGACGACTCCCGAGGCCCTGGCCAAGGAGTCAGCACGTTTGGCCACTCTGGCCGAACGAGACCGCCTAGAGCGGCTGCAGAGGGAGTTGGACGATCGCGCTTGCCAACAACCTAGTTCCAGTCGGCACAAGCGCCGGCTGTACCCGAGTGATCAACCTCGGAAGTACCAGGTGCTGAACACTCCCCTGCAGAACCTGGCGGTAGCTACCAGGATCGCTGATTCCATTCAGCCCTCCCATTCCGCGGCCGGGGAAGGGATCCGATAGATCCAAGCACTCCTGAAGATGGCCCTATCGCGGAATGCGGCGGTGTTGCTGTCCCGCGATCGCATCCACAGCGCATCAGTGCGCGCCGAGACTGTCCAGTCGGCTCATAACCCACTGGGTTTAGGAAGACGCCGAGCGTTGCCATCTTCCCGAGATCATCACGGGGAGCGGAGGCGCGACCGAGTTTTTCGCCCCGGTGATACGATGATTATGATCGGACCCGGATGCCCCCTCCGCGGGACGTCCCATACGGGCGCCAGCCCAATGGTTACAGGCGTTCTCCCAGGAATGATCGCAGTCCAAGTCCCTCATACCGTGCGGGTAACCTCCGGGACCCCTAGTTCAATGCGAGATCTGTCCTCGCTCAGAACTTGGTCGACAGAGGGCGGGCTCTGAGTGAAGGCCTTGAAGCCGACGTTCCGAGTGGTTCCGCACCCTCCGGACCTGAGTGTTTCAGTCGTTACATTCGAGCAGCAGATATCCCGCACAACTTCAGGTTAGCTGCCGGCATCAGCAAGTTCACTGGCGAGTTGAAGCCAGAGATTTGGTTGGAGGACTACCGAGTGGCCGTTCAGATCGGCGGTGGCAATGACAGTGTGGCTATGAAACATTTGCCACTGATGCTCGAAGGATCGGCCTGAGCATGGCTCAATCAGTTAGCACCCGGCAGCATATACTGTTTGGATGATCTAGCCCGAGTCTTCATCAAGACTTTCGAGGGCACGTACAAGCGCCCGGGTGGGTTGTCAAGCAACATTGTGTCCAGAAGCAGAATAAAACTCTCCGAGAGTACATCCAGCGATGGACCACCCTTCATAACACGGTGGAAAACGTCACTGAGCACCAGGCGAACTGCGCCTTCAAGGTTGGCGTCAGGTACCGTGAGTTGGCCTTGAAGTTCGGCCGCACTGAGATCCTGACTCCCATTCGTGCGATGGAAATAGCCAACCGGTACGCCAACGGCGAAGAGGAAGACCGACTGAAAAGCAAAAATGCGGACCACAACAAGAACAAGAAGCAGAAATGCAAAGCCGAGGTGGCCAGCAATGTGGAGGCTGCAGTTATGGCCGGCCAAAGCAAAGGCAAGGGTCCGCCAAAGCAGAAGGAGTGGGCTAGCAAAAAGAAAGCCGCCCCAAAAAATGACATCCTTGATCAGCCCTGTCAAGATGAAGAAGGCAACATGATCTTGCCGAAGCATACCACTCGGGAATGCCAGCTACTCAAGGAAGAGATGCGTCAGGACCCCTTCGAGGGGAAAGATGAAGATGAGGACGACGATGGGGATAAGGGCACCTCTGGGTACCCCCATGTCGAGAAGGTTCTCATGATTTTTGCTGACGTAGAAAGCAAGAGTCGCCTCAAAGTGATAAACTAAGAGGTCAACATGGCAGTTCCGACTGTCACCAAGCTCCTAGACTGGGCCCAGACCCCTGTCACCTTTGATCAGTCGGATCACCCAGCTCACATACTGACCACCAGGTGGCAAGCACTGGTGGTCGATCCTGCTGTCGGAGGAGTCCGACTGCGTAAAGTCCTCATGGACGGTGACAGCGGGCTCAACATCATTTACGCCGATACTCTGGAGGCGATGGGCATTCCGATGCCCCGACTGAGTAAGAGCAGCAAGCAGTTCCACGGGGTTATTCCCGGGAAAAAAGCAAAGTCACTCGGGCAAATTGCCCTCGACGTCGTATTCGGCGGAGAAAAGAACTTCAGAAAGGAGAGGTTAACCTTTGAGGTGGTGGACATCAAGAGTGGTTATCACGCCATCCTTGGTAGGTTTGCCTACGCACGATTCATGGCCATACCATGTTACGTGTATCTTAAGCTTAAGATGCCAGGCCCTAAAGGCATGATCACCATCACAGGGAATCGAAAGATAGCTAAAGAGTGCTTGCAGAAAGGCTCTCAGATCGCTGACGAGCAGATGGCGTTGGCGGAGTTAGACGAGTACAAGAAGATGGTTGATTCGAGTGACTTGCTCAAGAGCAAGAAGCCGACTGTAGAATCCGCTTTCCAGTCGGCTGGCGACTCAAAGCAGGTTCACATTCACCCGGAAGACCCAAACGCCGCCCCGACCAATATATCAATGACGCTCGACAGCAAATAGGAAAGCGAGTTCATCCAGTTCCTCCGTGAGAACTGCGACATCTTCGCATGGAAACCCTCTGACATGCCGGGTGTTCCCAGGGGACTGGCTGAGCATCGTCTTAGAGTTGACCCGAAAGCGAAGCCTGTCAAAGAGCATCTTCGACGCTCCACTACGGAGAAACGCAAGGTGATTGGTGAGGAGATCGCGCGGCTCTTGGCCGCCGAGTTCATCCGTGAAATATACCACTCCGAGTGGCTCGCCAACGCCGTGTTAGTCCCCAAGAAAGATAAATCGCTCCGAATGTGTATTTACTTCAAACACATCAATCGGGCCTGCCCGAAGGACCACTTCCCTCTCGCCCGCATAGATCAGATCGTAGACTCTACTGCGGTTTGCGACCGCCTATCGTTTCTGGATGCGTACTCCAGGTACCACCAGATCCGAATGTATGGTCCGGATGAAATGAAGACTGCATTCATCACCCCATTCGGGTGTTTCTGTTACACCACGATGCCATTTGGGTTGAAGAATGCCGGCGCAACTTCCATGCGCATGATCCAAAAATGCTTACAGAAATAGATCAGTCGGAACGTGGAGGCTTATATGGATGACATCGTGGTCAAGTCACGGAAGAGTTCCGACCTCCTAACTGACCTCGCCAAAACCTTCGCAAACTTACGCCAGTACGGCATCAAGCTCAATCCGGCTAAGTGTACTTTCGGGGTGCCCACTGGCAAGTTACTTGGCTCCCTTGTTTTCGAACGAGGGATCGATGCTAACCCCAAGAAGATCAGCACAATAGTCCGAATGAAGCAGCCGCAACGTCTGCACGATGTTCAGAAGTTCACAGGCTGTCTGGCAGCCCTGAGTAGATTCATCTCACGACTCGGAGAGAAGGCCCTGCCACTCTACTAACACATGAAGAAATCAGAGAAGTTCGAGTGGACGACAGAAGCGCAGGCCGCATTCCAAGAACTCAAAGCCCTGCTTTCCACCCAGCCGGTGCTTGCTGCTCCGGGCAGCCAAGAGCCCTTGCTCTTGTACATCGCGGCTACAGGCCAAGTTGTTAGCACTGTGCTCACCATGGAATGTGAAGAATAAGGCAAAGCCTACAAGGTTCAGAGGCCAGTTTACTACATCTCTGAAGTTCTGACCCCTTCCAAGCAAAGATATCCACACTACCAGAAGTTGGTGTACGGGATTTACCTGACTACGAAGAAGGTGGCTCATTACTTTCAAGAGCACTCGGTCACGGTGATAAGCGATGCCCCCCTATCGGAGATCCTGAACAACAGAGACACTACGGGCCGAGTAGCCAAGTGGGCCATCGAACTCCTTCCTTTGGACATCAAGTTTGAAGCTAAGAAAGCTATCAAGTCACAAGCTCTGGTAGACTTCTTGGCCGAGTGGATTGAACAGGAACAGCCGGCCCCAACTGTCCCCGAACACTGGATGATGTTCTTCGATGGTTCCAAGATGCTGAATGGCTCGGGGGCTGGTGTCGTCCTAGTATCCCCCAAAGGTGACAGGCTCAGTTATGTTCTTCAGATCCACTTCGACTCCTCAAACAATGAGGCAGAGTATGAAGCCCTCCTGCACGAGTTGCGTATGGCGATCTCCCTGGGAATCCGTCGACTGATGGTCTACAATGACTCGGACCTAGTGGTGAACCAGGTGATGAAAGAGTGGGATATCCGGAGCCAAGCTATGACATGTTACTGCAATGTCGTCCAAAAGCTAGAAAAGAACTTTGAAGGACTAGAGCTCCACCACATCCCTCGAATTAAAAAGTAGGCGTCTGATGGTTTGGCCAAGATTGGCTCCACTCGGAAAGCTGTCCTGAAGAATGTGTTCCTAGAGCACTTGCACTCGCCCACAATCAAGGAAGACCCTTTTGTGGAGGAGCCCCCACAACCAGTCGGACCATCGAATCCAACTGAAGTTGATATCCCAGCGGTGTTGGATCTGGTCCACGAGGTGCTCGTCATCACTCCCGAGTGGACCGAGCCATACCTCGCATATCTGCTCAGGCAGAAGCTCCCTGAAGACGAAAAAGAGGCCCGTCAGATCATCCGCCAGTCAAAAGCCATTACCGTCATGGGAGACCAACTTTACAAGAAGAGCGCCACCGGCGTCACTTAGCGTTGCATGACGCCGGAGGAAGGGCAGCAGATCCTACAGGAGATTCATTAAGGAACTCGTGGTCACCATGCTTCCTCTCGGACCTTGGTCGCCAAAGCGTTCCGGGCTGGTTTCTATTGGCCCAGAGCCAACGAAGCTGCTCGTGATATCGTTGACCACTGCGTTGCGTGTCAGTTTTATGCAAATCAGTCGCACAAGCCAGCATCCGCGCTGAAGACGATCCCACTCGCATGGCCGTTCACGGTCTGGGGACTCGATATAGTCGGTCCACTCCAGACCGGGGCCAGTGGTTTCACGCATCTGTTGGTCACAGTGGATAAGTTCACCAAGTGGATCGAAGCGAAGCCCATAAAGAAGCTAGACTCCTCGACTGCGATCAAGTTCATCAAGGAAATAGTCTTCCGATTTGGAGTCCCCCATAGCATCATCACGGATAATGGGTCGAACTTTGACTCGGACGAATTCCGCGAGTTCTGTTATTCCCAAGGAACTCGGGTCGATTACGCCTCTGTGGCTCACCCGCAGTCGAATGGAAAAGCAGAGCGGGCGAATGGACTGATACTCCAGGGGCTCAAGCTGCGTCTCATGTGTGACCTGAAGCATGCAGCGGGAGCCTGGGTCACCGAACTGCCGTCGGTCCTCTGGGGCTTGCGGACGACCCCAAACCGGTCCACAAAGCGCACTCCGTTCTTCTTGGTGTATGGCTCGGAGGCCGTTCTGCTGAGTGATCTGCTCCACAACTCCCCCCGAGTGGATCTTTACTCGGAGGCAGAGGCAGAGGAAGCGCGTCAAGATGGCCCTGACCTGCTGGAGGAAGAGCACGAGTTGGCCCTTATCAGGACTACTGCTTATCAGCAAGACCTATGCCGCTATCACAATAGGCACGTCAGGGGACACACTTTCCAGGAAGGCGACCTGGTCCTCCGACTGGATCAGCAAAAGCCTCACAAGCTGGCGCCTCCGTGGCAGGGACCCTTCACGATATCAAAAGTGCTGAATAACGGAGCCCATCGGCTCTACAACTTGACCAAGAGTGAGGAAGAGCCCCGAGCTTGGAACGCGGATCTGCTCCGCAAATTCTTTACTTAGAATAAATTCTCCCCGTTGTAATAATGCTCCGAATGAAATTAGATGAATGAAAGTCTTACTTTTCCTGTACTTCGTCTAATTTGGACCAACACCATGTTTTCACTCTGGTGACTAACAGCATTCGGAATCTAACAACATGCCCCAGTGGGTGCACGAGCTTAGCCGCGGACCAGACTTCGCCTAAGTTAAAAACTATCCGAGTGCGAACACGCTTCTCACTCGGGGGCTTAGCAGCGGACCAGATTTCGCCTAAGTTAAAAACTATCCAAGTGCGGACATGCTTCTCGCTCGGGGGGTTAGCCGCGAACCAGACTTCACTTAAGTTGAAAACTATCTGAGTGCGGACACGCTTCTCACTCGGGGGCATAGCTGCGAACCAGGTTTCGCCTAAGTTAAAAATTATCTCAATGCGAACAAGCTTCACACTCGGGGGCATAGCCGCGAACCAGATTTCGCCTAAGTTAAAAACTATCCGAGCGCGGACACGCTTCTCACTCGGGGGCTTAGCTGCGAACCAGGTTTCGCCTAAGGTAACAACTATCTGAGTGCGGACACGCTCCACACTCGGGGGCTTAGCCATGAACCAGATTTCGCCTAAGTTAGAAACTATCCGAATGCGGACACTCTCCACACTCGGGGGCTTAGCCGCGAACCAGATTTCGCCTAAGTTAGAAAAATAATAACACTGGCAAATGGTGTAAGCATTCAAGCATTCGAGAAAACTCCGATCCGTTCGAGTTCTCCTAGCAAAAGCAAAGTATGCGAGCCCAAGGCTCGTTAAAGTTTAACGGTTACAGCAACCACTCGGCATTTCAAGGCAAATCAAGACTTAAGTGTTTTTCTCTCCGCTGTGGGAGGATTGGCCGGCTCGACGAAGGTGTCCAGGTCAATGCCGTCTGTGATCTGAGTCGCAACCTCAATGAACGTCTCCATGAAGTCCTCAAACTTGAGCTTCTTCTTGTTGGCGACCTTCAATGACTTCAGCTTCTCCTCGTCCACATCCTTGCAGTGGACGCGGACGAGTGCAAGAGCCATGTCAGCACCACAGCGAGCAGCAGACTTCTTCCAGGCTTGCACGCGGCTTGGGATGTCCTTCAGCCGAGTCATCATGGACTCCACGTCATTCTGAAGCTCTTTGCCAGGGAGTAGTTCTTTATCGATCTTGGACAGAGTGGACCGCAGTCGGATGATAAACCCCACGACACTCTCAAGACGCTCCTCCAGTCGGAGAATGACCATGGCAGCATGGTCCCTGAGAATCTGCCTGGAGGGGTCCAAGTCCTTCTCGAGTCTGTCGGTTTCCAGCTCAAAGTCATAGCAGAACTCTGTTGTGAAGAAATGACTCGGGATCAGAGATACAAGACTCCCGAGCAAAGTGGACAGAATCCAATCGGTGAAACGACTTACCTTCGAGCTTCTTGCCCATGTCCTCGCCGAATTTCTGGATGTACTCCTCGAGTTCGCCCTTCTTAACAAGGAGCTTTGTGTCTGGGCCGGATTTCCGGGACACGATATCCCAGAAATTAACCCCTCGTGTCGTCACCAGCCCAGGATTACTGTTACTGGTGGACATGTCCTTGTTACAGATTTACCAAGCTATTACAAGAATTGGATACAAGACCATAAAGGTCTAATGATACAACAATGATTTCTGGTGACGGGAGACGGAAGCGACTCGTGGTTCTCCAACGCCGATGGGGCTCCATTCCCACCGGAACAGCTCACCCGGATAATTCCTATCCCGTGTGGCTGCTATCCTAGGCTCCGCACAGACGTCGTTGTGGTACTCCTCATTGAGATCCTGACCTGGCCAATTAAATAGCCAGGTACAAGCCAGTGAGTAGATTTGAATGTACTCGCAAGCAATATGAACAAAAGATATACCGAATGCATATGCTCATGATGGGCTAAATTATATGCATATGCTGACCGAAATTTAATCATGGCATGATAAATATTAATACGGTGCAGAAGGATAAATATAAAATTTTAGTGACAAACAAAGAAAGTTAATGAAGAAACGGGCGAGACAGGACCGCCCGAGAATCCAAAAGAAAATATAAAAGTGGAGAATCGGGCGAGACAGGACCAGCAGAGAATCCAAAAGAAATGCCAAACGGGTGTCTAAAAGGGACGCCTCGAGAGGTCTTGAAAAGAAATGCCAAACGGGTGTCTAAAAGCGACGCCTCAAGAGGTCTTGAAAAGAAATGCCAAACGGGTGTCTAAAAGTGACGCCTCGAGAGGTCTTGAAAATAAATGAGTATCCGGGTAGTCTAGCCATCCCATGAGATACCCAGAAATGAAAATGATATCTCGGGTAGTCCAGCCATCCGAAGAGATATTCAGAAAGAAAATAAAACTGAGTATCCGGGTAGTCTAGCCATCCCATGAGATACCCAGAAAAGAAAATGAATATCTCGGGTAGTCCAGCCATCCAAAGAGATATTCAGAAACAAAATAAAACTGAGTATCCGGGTAGTCTAGCCATCCCATGAGATACTCAGAAAATGAAATGAATATCTCGGGTAGTCCAGCCATCCCAAGAGATATTTAGGAAGAAAATAAAACTGAGTATCCGGGTAGTCTATCCATCCCATGAGATACTCAGAAATGCACATAAAAGAAAAGGTTAGTCCACAATAATATTCACGATAACAATAATATTCATGCTGACATCAGTGGTGACAATAATCATCCTGCAAAATTGAATCATGTTCAATTTAATTATTTCCTATGAAGACCGACACTAAGACCGACACTTGACCAACCCAGACTGTAGTCCTTAACCACGGACACGGCTATTTGAATAGATATAACTCTACAGGGGTGTACTCTTTACCCACAAGTAAAGGATTTCTTTAGTCAGCATCGAGACGCTGACTAATTCCCATTACGGTCTTTGGGTTGAAAACACACCTAACCCACACGCACCAGCCTTAATTTTTCCCGGGCCAGGAATCACCCAAAGCAACGGTAAAGTAAAACTCTAAGTGGGAAGGCCTCATCAATTACCTCCAATAGCATGAACATTTAGCTTCAGTCCCAGACCGGCCATTCATGCCCCCGGACCAAGTGACATGCCTACTAGTAATCAGATGGTATCTTTCACTTTGGCCTATCTGTACGGTGTGTACAGGAAAGGGGTTAACAACTTACTGAACCCTACCCTACCTGCGGCAGGGACAAGTGGCGGCACGAAACAAATATGGGGGTTACCGGAACAAGATTCGATCTACGGTCGACTCAGGAGGCTTATGTATTTCCTGCAGTGGTTAGCACAATAAAGTGTCCTTTCAACAGTAACACCAAAACAGGGCCACAGCCCTTGCATGTCCCAACATGCATAACCAACAAGGCATGATAATGCTCTGACGTGATCACCCTTTTGCCGGTAATGGTATTTCTCTTATACCTGCTCCTGCAAGTTAGTCATGACAAGCACACGTTGCACGGTACGAGGAAACATGCCAACACTACATGCATGCAAATTTTATTTGAATTCAACATATGCATGATTCAATTATTCTTGTAAATATTTAACCATGCAATCACCATATCAAGTGTTCAAGATGCTTGCCTTGAGCATGCAGAAAGATTGGGTGCACTCCAAGACTTTGAAAATTATATCTTCCCTCCATTTCCTATTTTCAAAAATATTGCAATTACCACATAAAGCCAAACAGTGCTAAAAAGTTGTTTGGAAAATTTTGAAATAAATTCTAAAATAAACTAGATGAAAAATGAAGAATTTCAGAAAAAGAATAAAGTAATTTGGAGTTCATATGATTTTCCTAGGAATTGTCAAAGCTGAAATAAATGACTAAATGGATATTTAATTGATCCAACAAAAACTAAGCTTAGGAAAAATGTTCACCCTAGCTGGTTTAATAGAGCATGAATTTATGAGTATGTAGAAATTTGAATCACCAACTTTGGATTTGAAAAGATTGCTGTGGAATTATTATATGAAAACTGCTGAAAAAGAAAAGGGAAGAGGGCAGAGGCGCGCCCTGAGCGCGGTATAGCCGGCTGGCGCTACTGGGCCAAGCCCAGCCGCTCGGCTGCGCGGGAGGCTGCCGACGTCGATGGCGTCGTCGGGGAATACGCTTTCCTCGCGCGAAGATGGCTTTCGGGAAACCTGCCTCCACTTAGCCGGCGCGGCGTGACTTCCAGTCACTGACAGTGGGTCCCGCAGGCCCACCAGTCAGGTTTGACTTGTCTTCGTCGTCCACCGCACAGGAACAGGTGAGGATGCAGCTGTCAGCGGCGATTGCCGGCAAACGACGGTGACCCATGGCGAGCTGAGCCCACGTGCGTGCTCAGTGGATCAAGGCGATCCTTTAGGTACCCTCCTCGGACTCCGGGTTGGACGGAGTCGTCGGCGGCCTCGGCGGACGGCGGCGTCGGGCAGGATGAGGCTTCCGACTACGGCGGCGCTTGAGCCAAATTGAGAGGGGGAGAAGATCAGCGGTAGCTCCAGGAGGCTAGTGGTGCTGAGAGTGGAGAAGAGGAGGCTCAGACAGCGCCGGAATCTACTGGACAGAGGCGGCGACCGTGGTTGCCGGAGAGGAGGGAGACGACCGTTCCAGGCCGTTCCACTGCTCGGGGAGGTGCCTAGGGGAGGGAGTGATGATCCGGTGTAGTAAGGCGAGCTCGGGGAGGCTTTATAGGCGGGGAAAGGTCGGTTTCCGTGGCTTCCCGAAGAAGATACGACGGCGGCGGCCATTACTGCACCGGAGAAGTGGGTGTGGACGGTGGCCAGGGTCGGTGGGGTGGTCGGCGAGCTGCGGATGAACCCAAGTGGTTGGCAATTAGGGCGAGGCGCGCTGGCGGCCTCGGATTCAGCCAGGTAGTTGGGCGACGCCGTGACAGCGACAGCGGCGGCTCTGGTCGGTGCTGACCAGCGAGGGCCGGCGCTAGGAGACGAGGGGAGATGTCGGTGATGGTGGTGGCTTGCCCGTGAAGCTGGAGAGGGTGGAAAACGTGCGGGGGAGGCGGTAGAGCAGCGGTGCGAGGGCGAGGCCGAGCCTGCCAAAAGAGCGCTCTGCTCGTGCTCTGGTCGTGCACGTGTGGTACTCGATGAAATGCCAGGGTGAACTAGGGTGATCCACTTGAGCTGATTTTTGGTAGGGTTATGCTAGCATGGATGGTGGTGATGATGGACTTCATGGTTTGGTCAGAAGAGCTAGGGAGAATTGTAGTTTAGAAGGTTGCAAAGATTCTGCCATGCTCACCACCTATTTGATAAAATGCTATGGCAATCTAGGGATCTTTGTTGCTTGTGAAAATTAGCAGGATCATCCTTCATTGTGTGATAGATGGAATAGTGGGGTTGGATGGGTCAGAGGTGAAACTTGCAAGTGCAAGTTTTAATGAAATTCAGTTCTGGACAGAAACTACAAGGAAATATTTGGTGAATTAAAAGGAGGTAATTGGATCTGATCTTCTGGACTTAAGGGTTTCTTAGGGAGAACTATAAGTGGGAAAAAATTCAAAATTATTTGAGCAGGGAAAATTGGGGTTGCAGTTGTAACCCAAAAATGGAACATATTTGAAAAGAGGATGTTTCCCTCAAAAAATTTGAAAGACCAAGTTGGGTTTTTGCATAAAGGTGATCTATAGGCATCGCATGACTCCTCATAATTTTTGTGGAATTTTTTAAAGAATTATTGAAAACAGTTGTAGTGTAAGAGAGGCATTTAAAGTATTGAAAATGCTGTTAAAAGAATTATTTTGGGGCAAATTTTATGATGAAAATATTTCCTACTATTATTTAAAATATAAAAGAAATAATTTAAGAGGACTACCAAAGCTCATAATATTTTTCCAAAAATTTCTACATGAAGGAAAGAATTTTGGAAAACAGAAAAAAGAAAAGATTCTGAAATTAATAAAAGACCTAATATAATTCAAAATTTTATTTCTGGCCAAATTTTACTTAATAAAAATATGGTTAAATTTTTGGGGTGTTACACTTTGTGATCTGGTCGTTCAACTTCTTCTCCTCTTCGAAGACGTTCGCCTGGGTGCTGTGCTTCACCTCCCACTCGGCGTTGGACTTCTTAAGCTCGGAAACCTCATTCTTGGCTGTCTCAGCAGTGGCCTTTAGGGTCTAGATCTCCTTCTCAAGCTTGCCGACTGAAGCCAGCTTCTCTTCGGCAGCCTTGGTCTTGCTCCTAGCCTCCTTCTGCGCGAGCGCCAGCTCCTTGTCCTTGTCCTCCAAGGCCTGCTTCATGGTGTCTAAAGAAATAGAAGTCCTCAGCCCCGTTACAAGTTGAGCATTCTCACCACAGACATCTGAAGAAGCAATTGACTCGGATCAATAGTAAAACACGACTCGGCTGATGGTCAAACAACGGAGCTTACCTCCAAGAGTGTTCTTCTCCTTCTCAAGGTGAGTGCTCCTATGCTTTTCCGCGTCCAAGTCCACTCTGAGCTGCACCACCTCCTTCTCCAAGTCGGAGTAGCGGGTTCCCAGCTCGCAAGCCCTCTGTCGCAAAACAAGGAAGTTGTCAGTCGGATGAAAGAACAAGCTTGACCAATATCAGACCCTGAAGTACCCTCTTACAACTGAGTCAGCAATGAAGAAGATCGAAGACAACAACACATTGGTCTTCATCATCGACCTCAAGGCAGACAAGCTCGATCAGCTCGAAGCTTACTAGTTTTTCAAGCTTCCCACTAGGCCCGCCGAGTGAGGAAGGACACTCCGAGTGTCATAAAAAAAACTCTAAGACTACTGCCGACTGCTTCAGCCGACGGCAGTCTCGGGGACTACACCCAGTGGGTGCACTCAGCGTGCCCCCACTGGAAAGTGACTTGTGTTGAGCTAAAAAAAGAGCTTATGTGTGGATTCTATCAGACTCCCACCGATTGCCCGCAATCGATTGCAGTCTCGGGGGCTACACCCAGTGGGTGCACTTAGAGTGCCCCCACCGGAAAAAACACACTCGGTTAAGACCCTGGTCGACCCGAGTGGAAATAACAACAGGATGAGGTTCTAAAACTCCCGCCGACTGTCTTCAGTCAACGGGAGCCTCGGGGACTACACCCAGTGGGTGCACTCAGCGTGCCCCCACTGGAGAAAAACGAACACCCAGTGGGTGTGCCCCACACAAACCCACTGACAGAAGTTCATTTTCAGATTCAAAACAAAAACTACAATACTTACAATGGTAATTACTCGGACGTTGGTCCTCAGAGCCTCGCTGGCGTCGTACACGTCCTTCAGCCGGCTGTTCATCACCTCCACTTGGACCAAGGCCTCCTTGCTCGCCCCCACCTGGTCCTCTGGGACCCTATGTAGGGCGAAAACGGTGGCAGGGGCCGAGTGCTGCACGGGTGTAGGCTCAGGAGGTGGCGCGGTGAGTGCCAACGAAGAGCTGGCTTGAGCTGGAAGACTCGGACCGACGGACTTCTTGGCAGCCTTAGCAGGAGAAGAACGGGTCCTCTGGCCGGTTGAAGCTTCCCGCATAATGAAGTCGGCTCCGGTCAGCGCCCCCTTGTCGGCCTCCGGGTTCGGCGGGTCGGCCTTGTCATCTTCCTCCAGATGTATGACTTCAGTCGGGGCTGCAAGAAGATTTGGAAACAATGTCAAGTTATAAACCACTCGATCAAGAGTCAAGACGAAGGGCGATCAGGGAATCCTTACCCTTGGAAGTGGCAGCATCGACGGCATCGCCTTCTGTTTGGCCTCGCCTCGGGGCGTTCGGGTCCGGCGAAGTCGTAGATGTGTCGTTGCTGCAAGATAGGAGATCACTCGACACGTCCGAAGAACGAAAATCACATAGGAAAGAGATCTGGTCTTAGGCACTTACGTCGAGGCCAGCGGTACCATCACCTTGATCCTTGGCACTACCGCCTTCTTAGCGAAGATTGGCTTCGGATGTTTGGGCTGTTTCTTCGCCGAGTCAGCAGCTTCCGCCCTCAGGCGCTTCTCTTCGCACGAAGAAGCTGAAGCAGTCGGTCTTGAATCACTCGACGCCCGAGTGCTCCTCGTCCTGGCGCCCGGGTCGTTCTTCTCTTTAGTGCGGCGCTCTCAGGGAACATTCTCAGACGGAGAAGATACGGCCTCCTCACCCTCCTCCGTGTCACTCGCGTCTTCACCACTCTCTTCCCCATCCTCATCACTCTCCTCTTCCTCCTCGCCACTGTCTTCCGGGTGCTGGTGCTCCGTGTCACTCTTCACATCCTCTAGGTCGTGGTCAATGGCCGGTACCTGTGAAAGGATCTTCTGGAAAATCTACAAGACGACATCACTCGTCAAGACACAAACATACGCGAAAGAATTGCCATATGAAGTATTCAGATGGAGTATGAACTTACATCAATGGGCTGGTTGTCAAGAACATATGGGGGCACCCTCCTGGCCCCATGTGGATTGTCGCGTGCAGAGGTGATCGCCTTGATTTTGCCCACGAGGGCCTTCGCCGACAAGACGCCGGGGTGCATCCGAGTGGGATCACTCGGCCCCTGGTACAACCACATGGGGTGCGCCCTGTCCTGCAGCAGGATCCATCCCGTCGACTCCGGCCCGCACCACGCCCACCAAAGCATCCACCAAGATGCCCACATCTACCTTCTCCTCCTTGGCGACTGTAAGAGATGGCGGGGCAGCGACCCATGCGTCCGAGTACGGTGGCAGCCCAATCGGGATCCCTTCACTCGGGACGTCATTGCAATAGAACCAGCTGTCCTGCCAGCCTTTGACGGAGTCGGGGAAGCTCATTTTGGGGAAAGCCGAGTGCCCCCTGAGCTGGATCCCCAAACCACTGCACTGCTGCATCACGCTGGTCTTCGCACCCCTGAGCGAGTCCTTCTTCACCGTCATCGACCAAAAAGTGAAAATGTGCTTGAACAGCCCCCAATGGGGGTAACAACCGATGAAGTTTTCGCACAGCGAAACGAACGCTGCCAAGTAAACCACCGCATTCGGCGGAAGGTGGTGGAGCTGCGCCCCGAAGAAGTCCAAGAAAGCGCAGAAGAAGGGGTGTGGGGGCATCAAGAAACCTCGCTCGACGTGGGTGACGAGGAGGACTCGCTCGTCGGCGTGCGGAGCGGGCTCAATTTCCCCCTCCTCGGGCAGCCTCCAGCCGCCCGCGGGTATCAGTCCCTCGCCGTCCAGCTCCTTCAGCCGTGCCTCCATCACTCGCGATGGGACCCAGTCCCCCTGGATGCGGTAGGCCACCGCACCGCCGCTCGAGGACACGCCCTTCCCGGCCTTCTTCGCCCTCTCCAAACTGGCCGTCGTCTCCTTCACCATGGCTACGAGTGCACGGCAGCTCGGAGTGGAGAAGCGAGAGGGACAAGAGAGCAGAGGACGCGAGGGAAAAAGGGGATCTACGATTTACCCTAGCACGCATCGGGTTTATACCACGGGTAAAAACTCGTTAGGCGTGATCTCAGACGCAAATTCCTGGATCGGACGGCGCCTGCGCCGGATGCGCCTGCAGATAGATCGGGACACGTGTCTACAGTTAGGGCGAAAATCGAGGCGCCACGCCCCACTTTCCGCACTAGCCTCGGCGTAACCGCTTCTGCGTGCGCACGCCTGATTTCGAATTCCAGAAATCCCGCAACGAATCGGCCAGACAGATTGCACCTGCATCGTTTCCTAAGAAACACCCGTCGGTCCGACCAACCGCCTTCCGCAGCCCCCCGTGCACTTGGACACGTTAAACACCCGACTGGAGCCTGCTCCAGGATTGCGAAAGGACGGGCTCGACGCTCCCCCACGGATTAACTTGGCCCTTTCACTAGGCTCCAAGGCACGTGTCTCGTAAATTTGGACTCAGAGCTGGCCCACGCTGGCGTTCCCCAGGGATATGGAGTGGCATCTCTCCGAAGAGTCAGCCCACGCGTCGGCGTCGCCACTCGAGTTTCATGGCATGCCTCACTCGAGCCTCAAGTCCATCTCTCCCGAGGGACATGCGAATGCCACCGAATTTTGCCTAGAAATCACCACTACCTGATCACTCAGGAAACCTCTAGTCCAGAATCCGCTGCGGCTTCTCCTAAGGACAATCATGGGAGAGTGGACACCGAGTGCCTCCGGGACACTCGGATTGCTCCGAAGACTCAACCAATTCATCCTGTGAAGCCTCAACCAATTCGGGGGCTAATGATGGGGTCACCTACCCCTGGTAGGGACAAGGAACTGACATCTAGGGCCCACCTAAGGCCAACATCATTATTCAGAGACCCCAGGGTCATGATTACGGTCGGATGCATCCCATGGGAGATCCACTCGGACCTTGCAAGGATAACACTCGGACGTCCACCCTCCAGTCAGCCGGTCGTCATCACTCGGACAATAGAGGCGCCGGGACAGTGTGGGAACTGCAATGGCTAAGTAGCCTTCAATTAGGCTTAAAGTGTGGTTATGTCTACCGTTACTTGTAACTGCTGTAGTCATAGCCGTGTTAAGCACCTGTAACTGCCGTAGTTAATGTCATTAACTACCCCACGACGTGGTGGCTGAGGGGCTACGGTGGACTCCTATATAAACCACCCTCTCCCTCCGTCGCAGGGGTTAAGCACTCATTGTAATCAGATACCCCCAGAGAAAACAAGCCTCAGGGCATGAGACGTAGGGCTTTTACCTCCTCCGAGAGGGGCCTGAACTCGCTAAATCCGAGTGTTACACCTGCGCTGTAGCTAGGCTCCGCTCCCCATTCGTACCCCCAGTACTTACTGTCAGACTAGTAACCACGACAGATGCCCCGGAAGGCATCCCATTTTTCTTCGACAATTATCGGTATGTTTCGGTTTTTGTTTCGTTCACATGATATGCGTAAATTCTTGGAGCGTCGTGTGATTTTTCTTTTTCTTTTAATAATGCACCATGCTGGTATGAGATAGTCCTTGGTTGATTTATAGAATGCTCTTTGCACTTCACTTATATTTTTTGAGTATGGCTTTATAGAATGCTTCATGTGCTTCACTTATATCATTTGAAGTTTGGATGCCTATTTCTCTACATATAGAAAACCGTTATTTGTAGAATGCTCTTTTTCTTCACTTATATTTATTAGAGCGTGGGCAAGTCTTTTGTAGAAAGCATTAAACTCTCATGCTTCACTTATATCTATTTAGAGAGTCAACAGGAATTGGTCATTCACATGGTTAGTCATAAAATCCTACATAAAACTTGTAGATCACTGAATATGATAAGTTTGATTCATTTCAATAGTTTTGCGATATTAAGATGGTGATATGTGGGAGGTACTAGTGAATAATTGTGGTTTAGTAAGAATATTGGTGTTAAGGTTTGTGATTCCCGAAGCATGCACGTATAGTCTTTAGTTATGCTAAGAAGTTGGAGCATGATTTATTATTGAGTGTCTTTCTTTGCGTGGAGGTCGGGGGCACGCGATGGTTAACTCCTACCAACATCCCCCCTAGGGGCATGCATAGTAGTACTTTGCTTCAAGTGCTAATAGACTTTCGCAATAAGTATGTGAGTTCTTTATGACTAATGTGAGTCCATGGATTATACGCACTCTCACCTTTCCGCAATTCGCTAGCCTCTTCGGTGCCGTGCATTGTCACTTCACCGATGCATCCAAACCCCATGATATGTTACACTCTATCACACATAAGCCTCCTTATATCTTCCTCAAAACAGCCACCATACCTACCTATTATGGCATTTCCATAGCCATTCCGAGATATATTGCCATGCAACTTCCACCATCATCACACACATGACTTGAGCATTCATTGTCATATTGCTTTGCATGATCATAAGATAGCTAGCATGATATTTCCATGGCTTGTCCGATTTTTGATATCTTTGCTATGCTAGATCATTGCACATCCTGGTACACTACTAGAGGCATTCATATAGAGTCATATTGTTCTAGTATCGAGTTATAATATTGAGTTGTAAGTAAATAAAAGTGTGATGATCATCATTATTAGAGCATTGTCCCAGTGAGGAAATAAAAAAAAAGAGGCCAAAAAGAAACCAACAAAAAAACAAAAAAAGGCCAAAAAGAGCCCATAAAAAAAGAAAAAAAAAAGAAAACCAAAAAAATGAGAGAAAAAGAGAGTAGGGGCAATGTTACTATCCTTTTCCACACTTGTGCTTTAGAGTAGCACCATGTTTTTCATATAGAGAGTCTCCTATGTTGTCACTTTCATATACTAGTGGGAATTTTTCATTATAGAACATGGCTTGTATATTCCGATGACGGGCTTGCTCAAATGCCCAAGGTCTTCATGAGCAAGCAAGTTGGATGCACACCCACTTAGTTTTCAGTTTGAGCTTTCATACACTTATAGCACTTAGTGCATCCATTGCATGGCAATCCCTACTCCTCGCATTGATATCGATTGATGGGCATCTCCATAGCCCATCGATCTGCCTAGTTGATGCGAGACTTTCTCCCTTTTTGACTTCTCCTTATTGATCCCTACCACCGCATTCTATTCCACCTATAGTGCTATGTCCAGGGCTCACGCTCATGTATTGCATGGGGGTTGAAAAAGTTGAAGCGCGTTAAAAAGTATGAACCAATTGCTCGGCTGACATCGGGGTTGTACATGATTTATATTTTGTGTTAAGAAGACGGAGCATGACAAGGCTATATGATTTTGTAGGGATAGCGTTCTTTAGCATTTTTATTCTGAAAGGCATGATTGTTTGTTGGTATGCCTGAGTATTGATGTCTTTAAATCAAACTATAGACCATTGCTTTGAATCACTCGTATCTTAATATTCATGCCATGATTAGATTACATGATCAAGATTATGCTAGGTAGCATTCCACATCAAAAATTACCTTTTTATCATTTACCTACTCGAGGACGAGCAGGAATTTAGCTTAGGGATGTTGATACGTCTCTATCGTACCTATAATTTTTGATTGTTTCATGCCATTATCCTACAATTTCCACATACTTTTGTCAACATTTTATATGATTTCTGGGACTAACATATTGATCCAGTGCCCAGTGCCAGTTCCTGTTTATTGCATGTTTTTTTTCCGCAGAAAATCCAGATCAAACGAAGTCCAAATGCGATAAAAATTTATGGAGATTTATTTTGGAATATATGTGATTTTTGGGAAAAAGAATCAACACGAGACGATGACCGAGGGGGCCACAAGCCCAGAGGGCGTGCCCCCTACCCAGGGCGCACCTGGCAGGCTTGTGTGTCCCCTGTAGGTCGGTTGGGGGGTATACTTTGGCTGCAAGGAAGATAAAATCCGAATAAAAATCCCCTCAAAATTTCAGCCCAATCGGAGTTACGGATCTCTTGGAATTTAAAAAACGGTTTTCGGCCAGAAAACAGGAACTTAAAACAGAAGAGAACAGAGAGAGAGATCCAATCTCGGAGGGGCTCCTCCCCTCTGGGAGCCATGGCGGCCATGGACCAGAGGGGAAACTCTCCTCCCATCTAGGGGGAGGCCAAGGAATAAGAAGGAGGGGCCTCTCTCTCCCCCTCTCTCCCGGTGGCGCCGGAACGCCGCCGGGGCAATCGTCGTGACGGCAATCTACACCAACAACTTCGCCGCCGTCAACACCAACTCTCTCCTCCTCTATGTAGTGGTGTAACACCTCTTCTCCCCGCTGTAATCTCTACTTAAACATGGTGCTTAACGCTATATATTATTATCCAATGATATGTGGCAATCCTATGATGTTTGAGTGGATTTCTTTTATCCTATGGGTTGAGTGATGATCGTGATTGGTTTGAGTTGTATGTTTTATTTTGGTGCTGTCCTATGGTGCCCTCCATGTCATGCAAGCATGAGGGATTCCCGCTGTATGGTTTGCAATACGTTCATAATTCGCTTATAGTGGGTTGCGTGAGTGACTGAAACACAAACCCGAGTAAGGGGTTTGTTGCGTATGGGAGTAAAGGACTTGTTACTTAATGCTATTGTTGGGTTTTACCTTAATGATCTTTGGTAGTTGCGGATGCTTGCTAGAGTTCCAATCATAAGTGCATATGATCCAAGTACGGAAAGTATGTTAGCTCATGCCTGTCCCTCATATAAAATTGCAATAATGATTACCGGTCTAGTTATCGATTGCCTAGGGACAAATCCTTTTCTTGTGTTACAAAAGCTTTCTACTAAACAACTAACTTTTATTATCTTGCAAATTACTCATAGTTTTATTCTTGCAATGTACTCCTAGTTTTATTCTTGCAAAGTAGTTTTAGCATTACACCTACAAGGTACTTCTAGTTTCATACTTGTTCTAGGTAAAGCGAACGTTAAGTGTGCGTAGAGTTGTATCGGTGGTCGATAGAACTTGAAGGGAATATTAATTCTACCTTTAGCTCCTTGTTGGATTTGACACTTTTATTTATCGAAAAAGCTACAATTGATCCCCTATACTTGTGGGTTATCAGGGGACAACCTGGTAGTATTTCCGAGAAGATATTCGGAAGATCACGAACCACCAATAAGTTATTAAGCTCGAGAACAATCTTGCTTTTCGGGGCAAGATGATATGATCAAAAGAGCGAGGGATTGACACAATCCTAACTCATTGATCGAAGAGTGCACCAGGAAAAACGGACTAGGTAGCACGATCAATCTTAGAATGGTGATTCAGCAACCAGCACGCTAAGGATGAAATTATCTTCCATTAACTTCCAAGCAACATGGTTGCTAAGAGTATCGAGTTCACACATCACAGTTCACTTGTCGGCATTCCGGTTACAACAACACGGGGACCGAGGAATGAATGATGATGGTGAGAAGTATCACTGTGTCAATAGTCCATAGGAGGTTGTGCAATTCCCATGACATTCTTGACATAAAGACGGTAATTGTAGGATCGAAAGTATGTCTAGAGGGGGGGTGATTAGACTACTTGACCAAATAAAACTTAACCTTTTCCCAGATTTTAGTTGTAGGCAGATTTTAGCAATAGTACAAGTCAAGCATCACCCTACACATGCAATTCTAAGAGTATAGCAGTGGAATGTAAGCAATTGCATATGTATGTAGAGAGGGGATAGGAGATTTCAAACGCAATGAAGACACGGCAGTTTTTGGCGTGGTTCCGATAGGTGGTGCTATCGTACGTCCACGTTGATGGAGGATTCAACCCACGAAGGGTAACGGTTGCGCGAGTCCACGGAGGGCTCCACCCACGAAGGGTCCACGAAGAAGCAACCTTGCCTATTCCACCATGGCTTACGTCCACGAAGGACTAGCCTCACTCGGGGTAGATCTTCACGAAGTAGGCGATCTCCTTGCCCTTACAAACTTCTTGGTTCAACTCCACATCTGGTTGGAGGCTCCCAAGCGACACCTAACCAATCTAGGACACACTACTCTCCAAAAGGTAATAGACGGTGTGTTGTTGATGAACTCCTTGCTCTTGTGCTTCAAATGATAGTCTTCCCAGCACTCAATCACTCCTCACAGATTTGGCTATGGTGGAAGAATGATTTGAGTGGAAAGCAACTTGGGAAAGGCTAGAGATCAAGGTTCAAATGGTAGGAATGGAATATCTTGATCTCAACACATGAGTAGGTGGTTCTCTCTCAGAAAATGTATGGTGGAAGTGTAGGCACGTTCTGATGGCTCTCCTTACTGAGAAGGATGGGGTGGAGGGGTATATATAGCCTCCACACAAAATCCAACCATTACACACTTTTGACCCAACTCGGTGGCACCGAAACGATAATCTCGGTAGCACCGAACTGTGTAAAAGATATGAACTTTAGGAATCTCGGTGGGACCGATACGAACAACTCGGATGGACCGAAGTGCAATGGCTTAGGGCAATCCTCATCTCGGTGGCACCAATTGCATCAACTCGGTAGGACCGAAGTGAAGCAATAAGGCAACAGAGACTTGGCAAGCCATCTCGGTGAGACCGATTTGCAAACTCGGTGAGACCGAAGTAAATGCAAACGATTACAGAGAGTTGGCAAGGCCATCTCGGTGGGACCGAGATCCATTTCGGTGGATTCGATTTGTTAGGGTTTGGCAGTGGCTAAGTCTTGGATGAACTCGGTGGGGCCGGATTGGAAATTTCGGTGGGGCCGAGTTGGACTTTGGGTTTAGGACATATTTGGGTAGAGATAGTGGTTGAGGGTTTAGGAATACTGTCACTAAGCACTTTGAGCAAAAAGACCATTAAGCAACACCTCATCCCCTTTTAATAGTATTGGCTTTCCTATGGACTCAATGTGATCTTGGATCACTAAACCAAAAATGTAGAGTCTTGATCCTTGCCAATTCTTGTCCTTAGCATTTTGAGGGGTCCACATCTCTAATCCATGCCATGCCAATCATTGAACATCCTGAAATCTTAATCTTGAATGGACATTAGTTCAATGAGATATATGTTGTTATGAATTACCAAAACCACCAAGGGAGCAAATGTGCTTTCAGTAATACTCCAGGGTAGAACAGAACAGAAGCTGGACTGGCATTCTTGATCTACGGGATACAACTGCTTTGACCCAATCCTAGATATGGATGAGGTATTGGAGTTTGTTTCTCCTAGTCATTCTGAAGTAGAATGGCTTGACAGACCACAAGAATATTAGGCGTCGATGAACATGAATGTGTGACATACTCTTGACTCTCAATTGCCAGACGATGGTCGGATTACAATGGAAGAGGGACAACTCAAAGGAACATATGATTTTCTGAGTTGTGGATGCATAGATTAAAATGTCAAGCAAGGCTCAACATATTTCTTACGGATAACCCATGTAGAAGGAAAGGATTGGCAGATTCACAATGTAGAATGGAGAACTCATCAAGAGCACTTGTTGTGATCTTTTGGTTCAAGGAGAACTTCTGCCAAGGATGGTTCATCACTACTGCAGGCGACCGCTAACGCGACACATGAATCAGAGACCCCGCGACCAAACTGTGTGCGATGCATGAATCGCAAACGGTGTCGTAAAAAAACCGTCCCCAATAAGACAAACTGTTTATGATGCCGGAGACATAAAAAACGATTCAGATTAGAGACGCGTGTGCGATACGTGGCATACAGTTGATCCATATGAACTATTTGCGATAAGCCAGAACAACAAACACGGTCAGCCTGTTCGTGGTCTGTGCGATACACGGCATACAATTCACTCGGATGAACTGTTTGTGATTACGCAACACAACAGAAACGGGCAGGCAGATCAAGGTGTGTGCGATATACAGCATGCGGTTCACTCGGATGAACTGTTTGCGATTACCCAGCACAACAGAAATGATTCAACTTAACAAGATGTGTGTGATACGCGGCAAACAGGTCAGTAATCCGAAATGTGTGGGAAGACGGATAACAACACGGACGATTCCTGCTAATAACCCGTGTGTGTTGTGGGAAAACACTTGCTGGTATACAATTGTCAGCGATTGATGAAATCATCACCGACGGGTTCCCTAGATTAGCCCGTGGGCGATGTGATCTGCTCAGTCTACAGAAGAACAACATATATAACCAAATTAAACAACCAATTACATAGGTGACTATACAAAACATTCGCACACACCTCAATAAACAATTACATGCATTCTAAACTAGGAGAAACAATCATCTAATCATCTACTTCTTGTGACGCTACCGCCACTACTCTACTTGTGGCTCGATCCCTCGTCGTCCACGGGAAGGAGGCACTCCCTCATGTCAACGATCCGCCTATACATCTCGTAGCTTGTGAACGCATCCTTGGCCTCGTACTTGACGTGTTCTTCATCCAGTCTCCGCACCCAGGCCTCGTGCCAGTCATCCTTGTTCTTTTTCCACTCATCCTTCATGCCTTTGTAGTAGGGGTCGATGATGGCCACGGCTAGGTCAACCAGGGAGTCCTTCGCCATCTTTCTGCCCTAGACCCTATACTGGCCTTGGATGTCGACAAGATTCTGGCAGGCCAAGCCCTTAGTCTTGAGCACCTTTAGATCGTTGAAGGTGTCCACCATAGCGAACCTGTAGTCGGGGCTGTTGATAAACCTGGCGAAACGCTCGCAAGGACTTGTGCCCAGGGACTAGTGGTAGACGAGGACGTGATGGCGTACGCACAACTGGGCGACGACAACCTTCTGATCATACCCGGCATGACTGCCGGTGAACTCGAGGTCGAAGCCGACCACTTGGTACTCATCCTCAGCAAGCAACTGCTCCATAGTGTGGATGGAGTTCTCCACCAAGTCCGGCTCATTGGTGTACACCACTGATACGTCTCCAACGTATCTATAATTTTTGATTGTTCCATGATATTATATTATCAATCTTGGATGTTTTATATACATTTACAAGCAATTATATATCATTTTTTGGGACTAACATATTAACTTAGTGCCCAGTGCCAGTTGCTGTTTTTTGCCTGTTTTTGGTTTTCCAAAATATCAGTACCAAACGAAGTCCAAATGCCACGAAACTTTTTAAATATATTTTTCTGGACATAAGAGACACTAGAAGCTTCGGGAGGGGACGAGAAGATGAAGCAGTGGCCCACGAGGCACCACGGCGCGCCCTAGGGGGGCGCCCTGGTACCTCATGGGGCCCACAAGGCTCCGTTTGACCCAATTCCACCTCTATAAATTCTCTAAAATTGGGAAACCAACAGAGGAGTCCACGAAATACTTTTTCCGCTGCCACAAGTTCCTGTTCTCGAGAGATCCCATCTGGAGGCCTTCTCCGGCACTCCACCGGAGGGGGATTCGGTCACGGAGGGGCTCTACATCAACCTTGCTGCCCTTCCGATGACGTGTGAGTAGTTTACCACAGACCTTTGGGTCCATAGTTAGTAGCTAGATGGCTTCTTCTCTCTTTTTGATCTTCAATACAATGTTCTCCTCGATGTTCTTGGAGTTCTATCTGATGTAATCACTTTTTGCGGTGTGTTTGTTGGGATCCGATGAATTGTGAGTTTATGATCAGATTATCCATGAATATTATTTGAGTTTTCTCTGAACTCTTTTATGCATGATTGTTATAGCTTTGTATTTCTCTCCGATCTATTGATTTGGTTTGGCCAACTAGATTGATTTATCTTGCAATGGGAGAGGTGCTTTGTAATGGGTTCGATCTTGCGGTGCTCAATCCCAGTGACAGAAAGGGACATGACACGTTTGTATCATTGCTATTAAGGGTAAAAAGATGGGGTTTATTCATGCGTGAGTTTACTTTTCCTACATCATGTCATCTTGCTTAAGGCGTTACTCCGTTCTTTATGAACTTAATACTCTAGATGCATGCTGGATAGCGGTCGATGTGTGGAGTAATAGTAGTAGATGTAGGCAGGAGTCGGTCTACTTGTCTCGGACGTGATGCCTATATACATGATCATTTCCTTGGATATCGTCATGATTATTTGCTTTTCTATCAATTGCCCAACAGTAATTTGTTTACCCACCGTATGCTATGTTCTCGAGAGAAGCCTCTAGTGAAAACTATGGCCCCCGGGTCTACCTTGATCATATATTAAAAATCCTAAAAATACCTTGCTGCAATTTTACTTTATTTACTTTATTTTGTATTTTAGTTTGATCTATCTATTTATCACCATACAATTTAATCTTGCAATTAACCGCCAAGGGATTGACAACCCCTTGTTCGCGTTGGGTGCGAGGATTTGTTGTTTTGTGTGCAGGTGCTGTTAACGAGTTGTTGCGTGATTCTCCTACTGGATTGATAACCTTGGTTTCATAACTAAGCGAAATACTTATCTCTACTGTACTGCATCATCCTCTCCTCTTCGGGGAAATCCCAATGCAGCTCACAAGTAGCAAGAATAATTTCTGGTGTCGTTGCCGGGGAGACATCATCATCATCTATCAAGTACCTATGAATAAAACTTTCATCTCCTTGCATTTATTTTATTTGCCTTTGCCTCTCATTTCATCTCCCCCACTTCTAAAAAGTTTTTACAAAAATACAAAAATATTTTCTGTTTGCCTTTTTGCGTGTATTATCATGGCTGATTTTGGCATGGAAAAAAGTGAGGATGGTAAGATTCCTAAAATTGAAATTCCTACCAATTTAGATGCTAAAACTTTCATGATAGGAAAAAGTGTTATTCAAGAATTCTTTAATTGCATCGAAACTTTGGCTTGTGATGACACTCCTATTCTTAAAAGAACCAAAAACTATTCCGAAGCTATCTCTGCATTGGTTCTTAAACTTGAGAGAAGATTTATTTGTACCCATCCTACTTTGCAAAGATTGTTTTATGAGTTGCCAGTTATAAAAAATCCTAGAGATAAGAAGATAGCTACCCTCATCCTCATGAATGAATTTGATTATATAGTGCGGGAAGCTAGAGAAATCTTTGATTTTTACGGTATGAATCATGAAAAACTCGTGATAGATGAGATTTTATACAATAGCGATTACTTGTTGAGATATTTATTTCACGATGACCACACTTTTGATGAGAATACCAAAAAGGAGGTCCCTCCCTTAAGAATAATCCAACAAGTTTTCAATGGTATTAATAAACATAATTCTTGGATTGTAAAAGGGAATCAAGAGGGATTCGAGGTTAACCAACTTAGGAATGCTAAAATTTCCATGGATGATGTGTTTCATATTATCTTTGAAAAGCCTCCTGATGAGAAAGCATCCTTAGAAAAGAAGAAGAAAGATGACAACACTTGAAACTATTCATTATGCCTAGCTAGGGGCATAAAACAATAGCGCTTGTTGGGAGGCAACCCAATGAATAAAATAAATTTTTGCTTTTTATTTCTGTTCTTGTGTGTTTACATAATTATAGCCTCTATTATGATTGTGTTTTTATGTTTTAATTAGTGTTTGTGCCAAGTAAAGCCTTTGGGATGATTTGTAAGATAGTATAATTGATGCTGTTTGGAAAACAGAAAGTTTTGCGTCCAGTGCTGGAATTTTAATTCTGTACTGGAGCGACAGAAAATCTAAAATTTTTACACAGTATTGGTATATTAATTTCCCACGTTGTCCTAATTTTTCAGAATTTTTTGAGTTACAGAAGTATGGATTTGAAATAGATCCTACAGACTATTCTGTTTTAGACAGATTCTGTTTTAGTTGCATAGTTTGCTTATTTTGATGAATCTATGGATTGTATCGGGGGGGTATAAGCCATGGAGAAGTTGGAGTAAAGTATCATTATGCCAATATTAAATATGAATCAATTTACTACAGTACTTAAAGTTAAAGATTTGTTTGTTATACTAACGGATCTCACGAAGGTTTTGTTGAGTTTTGTGTGATTGAAGTTTTCATGTTTTGGGTGAGATCACGATGGATGAAGGAATAAGGAGTGGCAAGAGCCTAAGCTTGGGGATGCCCAAGGCACCCCAAGGTAATATTCAAGGAAGACTCAAGCAACTAAGCTTGGGGATGCCCCGGAAGGCATCCCCTCTTTCTTCTACCAACTATCGGTAATTTTACTTGGAGCTATATTTTTATTCGTCACATGATATGAGTTTTGCTTGGAGTGTCATGTATTATATGAGTCTTTGCTTTGTTTGTTTTTTAGTTTGTCACAATCATCCTTGCTGGACACACCTATTTGAGAGAGCCACACGTTTATCATGATTTGTTAGAATACTCTATGTGCTTCACTTATATCATTTGAGCTAGGCAGTTGCTCTAGTACTTCACTTAAATCTTTTTTAGCATGGCGGTGGCTATATTTTGAAGAAATATTTTAACTCTCATGCTTCACTTATATTATTTTTAGAGTTGATAAGATGAAATTTTGAAGAAATATTTGCACTCTCATGATTCACTTATATCTTTTTGAGAGTTGATAATAGTAATGGTAATTTGCACAAGATATGAATTTGGTCCCAAAGTGATGAATATTCAAGAGGGATATAATAAAACTTTCATATAGATCATTTGATATGATAAGTTTGATTCCTTGCAATAGTTTTGCGATATGGAGATGATAATATTTGAGTCATGTTAGTGAGTAATTGTGATTTAGTAAGAATATTGGTGTTAAGGTTTGTGATTCCCTGTGCATGCACATAAAGTCAATAGTTATGCAACGAAATTATATCCTACTTATGGTGCGTTATTCAGTGTTAGTTATGTTCAATCCATGTTTATGACCGTTTTTGCTTTTTGGTTGGTCGCTTCTCAATCTATTTGCTAGCCTTCATTTGTACTAAGCGGGAATACTGCTTGTGCATCCAACTCCTAAAACCCAAGTTGTGCCAAATGAGTCCACCATACCTACCTATATGCGGTATTTCCATGTCGTTCCAAGTAAATTTGCATGTGCCAACTCTAATTTTTCAAAATAATTTTCCGTTTTGTGTGCCCGTACCCCTCATGAAGTGGCAGGGGGTGGCCAATATTTTCCATGCTAGGTGTGGTATTCTCACGATGAGTGTTTATTCACTTGTCATTGCACGAGAGAGTGGCAGGTAATAGGGATGCCCAGTCCCGAAATGATTTTTTTTAATATGATGATAATAATAAATTCCTGCAAAGTGTTGGTATGGAAGGCACCCATGGATACGGCTAGCCATGGATTGTGAAAGAATGGTGGAAAGGAAATAAACTTTATTTTCTGTTTGGGAACCGCCTATAATGTGTCTAGCATGGAAGATATTGGGAATTCTCGGTCGTTTTTGTTGACAGGAAAAGCATGCCTCTCAAAATAATTTTATCTCTATAATTTAGGACTTGAGCTCTGGCACCTCTGCAAATCTCTGCTTCCCTCTGCCAAGGGCCTATCTATTTACTTTTATGCAATTTTTATTTTTATTTTGAGTCTGCATCTTCTCTTACAAAGCACCAACTAGAGAGCACTATTGTCATACCTGTGCATTGTGTGTTGCTAATATTGAGTGTGTTTCATGAATGGATCAAATATGGAGCATAATGGGCTAGGGATAACTTTCTTTAGCGTTGATATTTTGAAAGACATGGTTGCTTGTTAGTATGCTTGAGTATTTATATCTTCATGTCAAACTATAGACTATTGCTTTGAATCATTCAAGTCCAAATGTCCATGCTACAAACGAAAAGAGTATATGATGAATATGATAGGTAGCATTCAACATCAAAAATTCTGTTTTTATCATTTACCTACTCGAGGACGAGCAGGAATTAAGCTTGGGGATGCTTGATACGTCTCCAACGTATCTATAATTTTTTATTGTTCCATGCTATTATATTATCAATCTTGGATGTTTTATATACATTTACAAGCAATTATATATCATTTTTTGGGACTAACCTATTAACTTAGTGCCAAGTGCCAGTTGCTGTTTTTTTGCCTGTTTTTGGTTTTCCAGAATATCACTACCAAACGAAGTCCAAATGCCACGAAACTTTTTGGAGATTTTTTTCTGGACATAACAGACACTAGAAGCTTCGGGAGGGGACGAGAAGATGAAGGAGTGGCCCACGAGGCACCACAGTGCACCCTAGTGGGGGCGCCCTGGTACCTCGTGGGGCCCACAAGGCTCCGTTTGGCCTAATTCCACCTTTATAAATTCTCTAAAATCGGGAAACCAACAGAGGAGTCCACGAAATACTTTTTCCACCGCCGTAAGTTCCTGTTCTCGAGAGATCTCATCTGGAGGCCTTTTCCGGCACTCCGCCGGAGGGGGATTCGATCACGGAGGGGCTCTACATCAACCTTGCTGCCCTTCCGATGATGCGTGAGTAGTTTACCACAGACCTTCGGGTCCATAGTTAGTAGCTAGAAGGCTTCTTCTCTCTTTTTGATCTTCAATACAATGTTCTCCTCGATGTTCTTGGAGTTCTATCCGATGTAATCACTTTTTGCGGTGTGTTTGTTGGGATCCGATGAATTGTGAGTTTATGATCAGATTATCCATGAATATTATTTGAGTTTTCTCTGAACTCTTTTATGCATGATTGTTATAGCTTCGTATTTCTCTCCGATCTATTGATTTGGTTTGGCCAACTAGATTGATTTATCTTGCAATGGGAGAGGTGCTTTGTAATGGGTTCGATCTTGCGGTGCTCAATCCCAGTGACAGAAAGGGACATGACACGTATGTATCGTTGCTATTAAGGGTAAAAAGATGGGGTTTATTCATGCATGAGTTTACTTTGTCTACATCATGTCGTCTTGCTTAAGGCGTTACTCCGTTCTTTATGAACTTAATACTCTAGATGCATGCTGGATAGCGGTCGATGTGTGGAGTAATAGTAGTAGATGCATGCAGTTGTTGGTCTACTTGTCTCGGACGTGATGCCTATATACATGATCATTGCCTTGGATATCATCATGATTATTTGCTTTTCTATCAATTGCCCAACAGTAATTTGTGTACCCACCGTATGCTATGTTCTCGAGAGAAGCCTCTAGTGAAAACTATGGCCCCCGGGTCTACCATTATCATATATTAAAAATCCTAAAAATACCTTGCTGCAATTTTACTTTATTTATTTTATTTTGTATTTTAGTTCGATCTATATATCTATCACCATACAATTTAATCTTGCAATTAACCGCCAAGGGATTGACAACCCCTTGTTCGCGTTGGGTGCGAGGATTTGTTGTTTTGTGTGCAGGTGCTATTAACGAGTTGTTGCGTGATTCTCCTACTGGATTGATAACCTTGGTTTCATAACTAAGGGAAATACTTATCTCTACTGTACTGCATCATCCTCTCCTCTTCGGGGAAATCCCAACGCAGCTCACAAGGAGTGACCACCGAGAGGTCCTTCCTCCTCACGTCGGTGTCCACTACGTGAGGCATGGTGAACTGCCACCTGCCATTGTTGTCAGCCGCTGGGAGCGCCATTGGAGCCGGGTGTGCCATTGGATACGCTGGATATCCTCTCTGTATGTGTCGTCGTGGGTGTGCTTAATGTGTCGTGGGGTGCGACAGATGAAGGTAAATGGCCGCAGGAATAAATGAGGGTCGGGCGGTCGGGATTCTCGGCACGTCCGCAAGGCAGTTTTTGCCGCACGTAACTGCGTCGTGGCGTGGTGTCCGGCGTAACCGCATGCATAAGGCACCCCCAACGTAAGTGATCGTGCGCCAGCCTGAAATTCTTGCAGCGCGCGCGGAGGGACGTGATCAGAGCACGCGTGGCGGGACGCGAGCAGAGCGCGCGCAGTGGGACGCGAGTAGAGCGCGCGCAGCGTGACGCGAGCAGAGGCAAACCCAGTTAATGTATAAAAATGTCCAAACGAACCCCGAATAATTCCAAATTTTACCCGACACTCCTGTTGGTCTATGTTGCCTCTAGAAAAAAAATGAAGGCAAGAAGAGGCAACGAATGTCGTTTCGTCCACAAAGGTGACACGTTCCCCACCGGAACCATGATGCTTCTTGCGAGAAGCTCTGGTTTGTGAGAAGCTTATACCAAAACCTGCCACAAATGGGATAATTTTTTTACCACAACATGCTGGTGCCATTCCATGATAGCATGCGAAGTTTCATGAATTTCTGACGAGTTTTGGATTTACTAGAATTTCAAAACCAAGTATATCAACGTTTGCGGTGGAACCACGATGCCGAGGTGTCTGAAATTCATTCCCATTTATTGCATGGGACCTAAGCCTGCACCCAAGGACACATATATGATTTTTCAACCCATTTTGGTGCACCAAAGCATGTGCCTGTAGTTCAAATTTGAATTATGCACATAAAATGCCTAGAATACTCAGTTAATGTATAAAAATGTCCAAACGAACCCCGAATATATCCAAATTTTAACACGACACTCCTATTGGTCTATGTTACCTCTAGAAAAAAAATCAAGGCAAGAAGAGGCAACGAATGTCGTTTCGTCCACAAAGGTGACACGTTCCCTACCGGAACCATGAGGCTTCTTGTGAGAAGCTCTAGTTTGTGAGAAGCTTATACCAAAACCTGCCCCAAATGGGACAAAATTTTTACCACAGCATGTTGGTGCCATTCCATGACAGCATGCCAAGTTTCATGAATTTCAGATGAGTTTTGGATTTACTAGGATTTCAAAACCAAGTATCTCAGCGTTTGCGGCCGAGCCACGATGCCGAGGTGTTTGAAATTCATTCCCATTTCTTGCATGGAACCTAAGCATGCACCCAAGGACACACATACGATTTTTCAACCCATTTTGGTGCACCGGAGCATGTGCATGTAGTTCAAATTTGAATTATGCACATAAAATGCCTAGAAAACTCAGTTAATGTATAAAAATGTCCAAACGAACCCGGAATAATTCCAAATTTTAACATGACACTCGTATAGTTTTATGTTCACTGCAGACAAATGTTCTAGCAATTCAAACACCGTCCTTTGCCACTGTGACCCCATTCCGTATTTCAAATCAAGACGAAAAATCAAGTACATCACACACAGTTTATTATCACCAACCGTGTGAGATGCAGTACAAAATATCTTGGTGCACCGTCATATATGGCTTACGTGAGAAGGTTCGTCAGCTACAGTCCACAGCTGGCGCATCAAGTAAACTAGCCCCCCAAATATCATATCACTGTTCAATCGTCGCCGGTCAAAGATGGGGACGTGGACCCGCGTCTTGAGGGCAACTTCGGCGGCCCACTCCGGTGAGAGCGCGGCCGCAGCCTCCATGAGCGTGCTCACATCCTGCTTGAGCACGGCCACAATCTGCGACCGGGCGGTTGCGGTAGCCGACACGGCTGCTACTGCAGCTGAGATGGCGGCAACAACATCTGCGATGGGGATAGCAAATGGTGAGAGCGGGACAGCAGCTGTCTGTTCCATGGCGGCCGCCTTAGCCCTGATGGAGGCCGCCCGCGCCCATGTCGAGGCCGCCCGCGCCCATGTCGAGGCTGCCCGTGCCCAGCTCCTGGTGGTCACCGCACAAATCACATGAAGCTTCTCCGATAACGGTCGGCAACCCACGGCCGAAGAGTTGGCAATCGCCGAGAGCGTTCGAGCAGCCGTCCGTTCGTTCGCGGCATACATTGCCGTGATGGAGCCCGTCCAAGCCCAGACCGCGGTCGCCCACGCCCAGCTCATGGCGGCCTTTTCCGAAGAGATGGCGGACGCGGATGGCGAGATGCTTGCCGAGTATGGTGCGATGGATGCCATGGAGCCCCTTCCCCAGGAGATCGTCGGGCGCAAGCTGGACATGGAGGAGGCGGCGGAGATCGATGAGCGCCAGGCCGAGTAGTAGTCTATGTTTAGAGCGCCGGTCTTTTGCTAGAGTAATGCTTAGGTCAGCTAGCTCTGTTTAATTACTGAACTTGCTCGATTAAGAAGTGTGGGTGTGCTGTAGGCTCTTTTGTGTACCTAAATTATGCAATGACGTGGATGACCACTGTAACCAGGGAAATTCTAACCAAAATTTGCACGTTCAAACTCATCACACACGGGGTAAGCCATATGAATCGTTTGTGATGTTCATATATCGTACACAGTGCTGAATAAGGCACCGTGTCTGATGACACTTCGTGCGCCAGTTTTGCGCTGCACGGAGCAAAAAAATTCGGCATCCGCGGAAATATCTACCTCCCATGGCCCCCTCCTCCTTACCAAAAGCCACATTTCCCCTATTTCCGCCTTCCATTCCAAGTTCAACGCTTCACTCTGCTTGCTTGCAGCGCCGCCGCCTCGCCGGCGACGCGCCTTCCTGCTGCTCGGCCTCGTCGATCTAGTCAGGTAATCCACACTCGACCCCCATCCTCCACCTCCTTCTACATCCCACATGCCCCGACCGCCGGCGCGACACCTTCCACCCAAATCACCGACACATCCTCCAAATAAGCGCCGCCCTAAGCCATGGTGCACACAGTATAGCCAGGAGCTCAAGGAGCATCTGGTAGCGGAGAAGCAAATCATGGCCGCATGCGCGGCTGAGGTCGTGATGGCTGCCATGCGTGCCGACCCCCAGATCTTGGAGGAGCACCTCGCCGTCGAGGCCACCATCGACGCCTCACGCGCGGATGCCGCCACGCGGTTGGCTGCTTTAAACGACAGTTCGTGGCGTTTTCTCGAGGCCACCATCGGTGCCTTCGACAAAGACTACGAGGTGTTTTTTCAGCGTGCCCGTGCTTACCTCAACTCCAGAGCCAGCAGGTTGGTGCCTAGGGTGGCTCAGGTGACTCACCAGTACGAGGAGGGCACCCACGATGTGGAGGCCTCGCCCTCTTCCAAGTCTAAGGAGCCCATCGTCATCAATATCTCAGACGATGAGGAGTAGCTTGTCTTTTTAGCTCACTACAAGGACCTATGTTCAGCTAGCTAGCTACGCCGGTTAAGCATGTTCGGTTTACCTTTTGCATGTGCTGCTCCTGCCTTTCCATTACAAATTCTAGTGAATTGTCCTATGTACTCTTACTATGCAATCTGATCCTCTAGTATATATGTTCTATATATTGTGCAATGTGGTGCTGAGTTAACTGTTTGGTTATGTTTTTGTCATGTTCAGTTAACTATTTAGTTCAATTCTGCAAGGTGAAGCTCAATTATTGTGGGTGCAATTTTGTATTCTCTTGCATGTGAGAAATAATCGAATTTGGTTGTACAAAATACATGAGATACAAATACAATTGCTATATTTCCAAGTTGTTAAGCATACTAGGCTTGGTTAACTGTCTGATCTTGTAGTATGTTCTCTTGTGCAATGTGGTGCTCAGTTAACTGTTTGGTTCATTTGTTGCGGTGCTTAGTTAATTGTTTGGTTCAATTCTGCAGTGCGATGTTCAATTGTCGTGGGTACAATTTTGTATTGTTATGCACGTGAGAAATAAATTGAATTCGGCAGTACTAAATACATGAGAAACATATACAATTGCTATATTTCCTGGTTCTTAAGCATGCTTGGTTTGGATAAATGGCTTTTCTGTGTGCCTCGAATTAATCTGCTGAATCTGCAATGTGTTTATTTTTCATCAACATATTTTACTGATAGTATGCCAACCCTCACTTAGCCTGATCAATAACTACCTTATATGTGTTGCAGGGAAACAATGGGAGGCACTGAGGTTTACCATCGAGGTTCACACATGCATGGTCCTTTGTCTAATAGCACATTATTGTGCAATTGCAGGAACCATTCTAGTATTTAGGTTTTTAATAATTTGGTGTTGCACATGTAGGTCCTGCTGTCAGAGGTTTTGACGCACTGTTCGACCCATTTTGCATATGGGGAAATGAGATGTCCATGAATATCAGTCAAGTCAAGAAACTCAGAAAGATTGTGAGGATAAAGAAACTAGCGACAAAAAACAATAACATCTTTGTCTGCACAATGAAGAAGACATCAGTGAACTACAGGATAACTCTTATACTCCCTCCGGTCCTTTTTAGTCTGCATATAAGTTTTGTTCAAAGTTAAAGTATATCTACTTTGACCAAAGTTATAGAAAAAAGCATCAACATTCAAACTGCAAAATCATTATTTTTAGATGCATTATGAAATACAATTTTATAGTTTACATATTTGGTATCGTGGATGTTGATATTTTTTAAAATAAATTTGGTGAAACTTTACAAAGTTTGACTTGATACAAATCTATTGCGCGAAGTAAAAAGGACCGGAGGGAGTACCTTGTTTTTTTTATTCCTTTGCGCCATTTCAAAATTCAGAGAAGATATTTATGCATATCTTTGTTTTCAGGCCTTTCCAAAGCAGTTCATAGATGATTACCTCTCAAACCACCTGTATGGTCAAGAGGCGAGGAAGGTGTTCATACAACACTTTCGGTGTAAAAACCGGCAGACCTCGGAGTAGGGGGTCCCGAGCTGTGGATCTCGGATCGATGGTAACAGGGACAATAGAGACGATGTTTACCCAGGTTCGGGCCCTCTCGATGGAGGTAAAACCCTATGTCCTGCTCTTGTTATATTGAAGGAGATGTATTGAGTACAGAGTTGATCTACCTCGAGATCGTAATATGTGTCTAACTTCTATGGCTAGGTAAGCAATGTTGCGTTGATGTCCCCTCTACGGGCTAAACACTATGGCTTATATACACGCCAGAGAGGGTACCTAGGGTTACAATGTCGGTATCTAGGAGTAAGGCGGCTGGACAAATCTTGAAGTGTACTACAAGTCTTCGGTAGTGACAGCGCCGATCACGTCTCCCATGTACAATCTCCGGAGTCCATCTTGGTCACGTACGGGGGTACATCGACCCAACCGAGGAGACGGGTCAGCCCGGTTAGCACCCCCTAATCCAGGACACCGTCACTAGCCCCTGAACTGGTCTTCGATGCCGAAGTCGACGCCCTTCACATTCCGGAGTCTTGGCTCGATAGACAAGTTCCCGTACTTTTATTCTTCGACCGGATTTTAAAGACCTCGGCCGACCTTTAGAATTCGCCGAGAACTCAATGTCAAACGTTGAAAATCATGCCACTTAGGGAGTTGGGCCCCTTTATGGGAAAAATGTCGAAGGGTCAGCCATTTCTGCCCTTACTTAATAGACGTGTTACCCTTGCCTGTGGTTGTACGCCCTTGCAACCGCAGCGAGAAATTCCCCTCTTTCTCCCACCCAAGCTCAAGAGCCCAAACAATGGCGAGCGGCGAGCGATCGTCAAGGCGTCCTCACAGCCCGGATAGGGGGGACAAGGGGAGCTGCTCCATCGCGTGCCTTCAATTAGAGCATTTGGCGACGCAGGGATACCTACCGGATGCGGATCTGGCCGCTACCCGCCCTGGACTAACATCCATCAACGGTCAAGTCCATGCCGAAAATTACCCCTCGCCACGAGAGGACGAGCGGGTATGATTCGTACCTTTCCTCCTCCGCGGCCTAGGGTTCACAATCCACCCATTCCTCCGCGGCTTGCTGGAGTTCTACGGGTTACAGCTACATCATCTCTCTCCGAATTCGGTGCTACACATCGCGGGATTCGTCGCGCTCTGTGAGCTACACCTCGGTTGTCAGGCGCACTTCGGATTATGGTGGAAGTTCTTCTGCGTCGTGCCCCGCTCTTCGGCCGACAAGCTATTCGAGGTCGGAGGAGCCGAAGTCTGCCAAATCGACAAGACTGGCTATCCAGCGGGTACACCTCGGGAGGAAACCGATTACTGGCCTTCCGAGTGGTTCTATATCACCGACGTCCTACTGTGCGAGCCAGTCCGGCCAGGCCTTCCGCCCTTCTCATTAGATCCACCGAGGAAGCGTTACAGCTGGAGGCCACTGAGTTCGGCTCAAGAGGAAGACGAAGCCGTGACTAGGCTAGCGGCCAAGGTGAAGTTTCTGTCAAGTGCGGGTCTTACCATCATCGATGTGATGGCGGTGGCTCTAGACCGGAGAGTCCAGCCTCTTCGGCAGCGCCAACATTTATTGTGCGAGTATAACGGGTCCGAAGACGCCTCTCGATCCATCAAGGGGGCTTTTATGGACCAAATGACCCTCGGAGCCGTGCTAGCCAGCATGTACCAAGGGTCAGCCGAGGAGTTTGCTAAGCGCCAGTTCCAGGACGGGCTATCGTACTACAACCCTACCGACATTGTAAGTCTCTATTTTGGGCTTTCCTGTTTCACCTCGGGATCCTTATCATTAATCCATTATATATTGGTTGAACAGCGGTGGAGACGTTGGCTCGAAGGGGTGAGCAATCCGGCTCCAGAGCCAGAGTTGCACAGCCATGCAGAAGATCCTCTCTACCACGAGGACGAAGACATTGGGCTTATCTATGAAGGGAGGAGTTTTTTCCTGGAGAGCCTTGACGGCTCAAAGGTAGCGGTCGTCCCGGATACGCCGGGGACAAGACCAGCCTCACCGGTAACTCTCCCCTCTTCTAAGCGAAAGAGAGCCCCTCATCCCCCAGTATCTAGTCTTCTGACTTCTCCTCCAAAGGGGCGGCCCTCCCAACGCCTCCGCCGAGAAATAACTCCACGGAAAGGGTTCGGCCAGAAGTTCAAGAAGCTCCAGCCGAGGTTGCGGGGGCAAATGAAAGTGCTCCATCCGTCATTAGGTAATATTTAGCTTCATGTCATAGAAAAGACACTTCGGGTTCTAACACTGCCGAGTATCTGCAGACAGCCTCCACTCTCCACCGCACATGTGGAGGCCGAGGAAGGTACGGCCCCGCCCAAGAAAGCAGAGGTCCGAAATCCTGCAAGGGTTGACCCCGGAGCCGCCCAGCCCGAGAACTCAGCGACATCGGCCACTCCATCCGAAGTTCAATGCGCCGCGAATTATCGCCGGCGAACGGCTTCCTTGAATAATCCGGCCTTTTCGGACAGCGAGCTTAATGCTCTCAGCGTGGTAGACGCATACCTCGGGGCGACCCGAGGTGCCTTTGACGAGTCGCTGGATGTTCTGTCGCGAGGGCTGGGGGTAAGGTTTTTAAAGACGAATATGACTACCAAGTATAGTAGTAGCCCCTAAGGCTTGATATGAGCCCCTGGGGTCGAATCAAGACTTGAAAGCTAATCCCGCAATCTTTGTCATAACAGGAAGCTCGCTTCAAGAACGAACAATTGGCCTCAGCGTTAGACCAAACAAAGGTGCAGCTTGACGCGGCACTTTCCGAGGTTGAGCAAGTGAAGAAATTCACCAGAGAGGCGCACGGTGAGTGCTTATCCCTTGAAGTAGGTAACGTCCAAAAAGCAGAGCTGACGCCTAACATCGTTTGTAGCAGCGGAAGCCCTGGGCCATCTTGAAAGAGATCTAAAACAGGCCCGTGACGATCTGGCGTATGTGGAAGCGCAACGCCAAGCAAATCAACATGTGGTCGCGCAGAGAGCGGCCAACATGAATGCACTTAGGGCAGAAAATGCCCGGCAGGCCCAGGAAATTGAGAGCTTAAAAACTCGCCTGGCTGCTGCAGAAGCAAAGAATCGGCGAACGGACGACATGATTTATGGTAAGTTAGAAAGCACGACAGATATGTGTCATGCAATTTGTCCAAAGAGATTTGACATTCGAAATGTTGTTGTTGATAGCGTGCTTGACTGGCCTTCCTCCGGACTCTCGGGGTCCGATGTCCGAAGACATGAGCATTCGTCTATCCGAGGTGCATGAAGGAGCTCGGAAAGCGATGAAGGATGTACACCAGGCGTTATGGCCCGAGGTGACGCCGGTCCCCGATGACATGGCCGCACTAGCCGAACAGCTTAAGAGAGCTCGGCGCCGGATCCAGGCGTGGAAAGTATCAGCTTGCCGAGAAGGTGCAAGGGAGGCCTGGGCCATGGTGAAGACCCACTACACCGGTGTGAAGACAACGGAATCAGAGGTGGGACCCCTGGGGCCGGATGGGGAAGAGATCCCTACCAGCCAAGCATAAGATAGTGTAATGCCTACGGCCCGATTCTCGCAAAAGGACTGCGCATTAGACACCCTAATAGACGGGCTAGACCGCGCTTGAAAAATGTTGTATGACTTTATGTACCGAGGTATTCTATGTCAAATTTTTCCGTCCGTTTAGCCAAAACTCTGTCAGCCAGCCTTCGGCTTCCGCCTCCTCGGAGAAAGTCCGAGGAGTGTCCCATACTACTGGCCGAGGTCAGCGGACCAGATGCTTCAGGCGACCAGGCAATCGGGCAATGCGGCTCAAAAGACAAGAGGGTAACGGAAGGTTATGTTATATTACTATTTAACATAAGAAACATCTTCCGAGGAAAATAGTTCTTCCAACAGTTCTTTTCCTCGGGTTAGTGTGTCGAACACGCCCGTCGGAAGACGAATGACATCGGGGGTAAAGCCCCTGGTCGGGGTTTGAAAAGACCCTTGCCACCTTAGTACTATGTCATAGCCGACCAATCCGCAATATAAGAACGCTAGCTTTCGGCTTTATCCGTCTGAGGTACTACACCGGTTGACCCGGGAGTAACAATCACAGCGGTGCTCCCTTTGCCCCCTAGCCGAAATATCGGGAACGTAAGGGGCAAGCACAGGAGCCGGGAAACCCAGCTTGGCCAAATCTTAAAGCGAATCGATGCATATGGTGGCTTGAGAGACAATAGTACATAAGGGGCAGAATAGCCATTGTTTTGAAAAGAAGATGCTATATTGTCCTCGGGGTCATAAAAGACTTGCCGAGGTGAGAAGATAATTAAAAAAAAGAGCAGAAAAAGGTTAAATTGAAAGAAAATGCACAAGTTATTTACACAGACCGTCTGCTTTGTTTCATGCATAGAAACGTCAGAGTAGCACCGCGTTCCATGGTGGGGCTCTAATCGGCCGTCCTCTGGATCTCGGATTCGATAATTCCTCCGATGAGTACTTGGTCAATGATGACCGGTCCGTCCCATCTAGGGGAGAGCTTGTTTTTTTGTTTTTTTGGGGTGTAGTCTCATGACGAGATCCCCGACGTTGAATTCTTTGGCACGAACCTCTCTACCGTGGTAGCGCCGTGCTTGCTGCTGGTAAATAGCTGATCTAGCCCGCGTGATGTTGCGCTCTTCTTCGAGAGCGTCTAGGGCATCTTGCCGATCGAGTTCGGCCTCCAGCTCCTCGTACATGCTCACCCGAGGTGCATCATGTATGATGTCGCAAGGGAGGACCGCTTCGGCGCCATATACCATAAAAAATGGGGTATACCCTGTGGATCTGTTTGGTGTTGTATGCAAGCCCCTTAATACAGAATCAAGTTCCTCCACCCATTTGCAATCGGCTTTTTTAAGAGAGCGAACTAGCCGAGGCTTAATGCCACTAAGGATAAGTCCATTGGCGCGTTCCACCTGCCCATTAGACTGTGGGTGATAGACGGACGCGTAGTCGAGCTTGATGCCCATTTTCTTACACCATGCCTTGACCTCTTTGGCCGTGAAGTTAGTTCCGTTGTCTGTGATCAGACTGTGGGGGACACCGTAACGATGTACTACTCCCGAAATAAATCCGATGACCTGGACGGCCTCGGCCGAGGTAACCGGCTTAGCTTCGATCCACTTAGTGAATTTGTCTACCATGACGAGTAGGTATTTGTTTTTATTTGATCCACCCTTGAGTGGCCCAACCATATCGAGCCCCCAGACCGCAAAGGGCCATGTAATGGGAATGGTACGCAGGGCCGTGGGGGGCATGTGGCTTTGCTTGGCGAATACCTGGCAGCCTGGGCAACGCTGTACTAATGCCGAGGCATCGGCGCTTGCCGTTGGCCAGTAGAAACCGGCTCGAAAGGCCTTGCTGACCAGGGTCCGAGCAGCAGCGTGATGTCCGCTCATGCCGGAGTGTATCTCTTGAAGGACGAGTTTTCCTTCTTCCTCGGATATGCATCTCTGGAGGACGCCCGTTGTGCTCATTTTATAAAGTTCCCCTTCATGAACCTTGTAGGCCTTAGACTGTCTTACGATCCGACGGGAGTCGGCTTGGTTATCAGGGAGTTCTTTTCGGAGTAGGTATGCAAGGAGCGGTTCAGTCCATGGTGCGATCACTGCCATGACTTCATGCGCTGAATCAGTTTTCCGGATCATGGACCCGCCTATGATACCATCGTCCTTTTCGGGCAGGGCCTGTTGCCCGACATCAGTTGAGTCCGATGTTCCTATGCTGTCTTGCCAGACTACGGATGGCTTAAAAAGCCGCTCGAGGAAGGCGTTTTCGGGAACGTTGTCCCGCTTTGCGCCAAGCCGGGTGAGTATGTCTGCGACCTGATTGGTATCTTGGGGTATATGGTGAAATTCCAGCCCCTCGAATCTGGCCGAGATTTTTATGATGGCATTTCGGTAAGCTGTCATCTTGGGGTCTTTGGTGTCGAACTCGCCATTGATTTGCGAGATGGCGAGGTTCGAATCACCTCAGACCTCGAGGCGTTTAACGCCCATGGAGACTGCTATCCGAAGTCCGTGTAAGAGAGCTTCGTATTCGGCCGCGTTATTGGAGTCTGTGTACATGATTTGCAGTACATCTCTAATGTTATCTCTCGTGGAGGACGTGAGTACTACGCCAGCCCCTAGGCCGGCAAGCATTTTGGAGCCATCAAAATACATTGTCCAATGCGAGTAGGTACTGTACTCACGGGGGAGTTCGGCTTCGGTCCATTCGGCCACGAAGTCTGCCAACACCTGGGATTTAATTGCCCGGTGTGGTTTATAGATAATTTCGAAAGGCAGGAGCTCTATAGCCCATTTGGCGATGCGCCCCGTTGCATCTCTATTATTAATTATGTCACTTAACGGGACATTGGATGCCACGGTCACCGCGCACTCTTGAAAGTAGTGCCGAAGCTTTCGTGATGCCATGAAGACTGCGTAAGCTATCTTTTGATAGTGAGGGTAACGTGTCTTACAGGGGGTTAAGACCTCGGACATGTAGTATACGGGTTTCTGGACCTGGAACTTATGACCTTCCATGTCTCGTTCGACCACGAGGACTGCGCTAACCACCTGGTTTGTAGACGAGATGTATAATATCATTGGTTCACAAACGCCTGGTGCTGCCAGGATTGGGTTGGTGGCGAGGAGGGCCTTGATGTCTTCCAGGGCCGCCGCAGCCTCCTTGGTCCATTTAAACGTTTTGGTCTGCTTTAATAGCCTGTACAATGGTAAAGCTTTTTCTCCAAGCCGTGATATAAAACGGCTTAGGGCTGCTACGCAGCCCGCTAGTTTTTGTACATCCTTGAGCTCTGTAGGGATCTCCAAACAATCTAGGGCTCGAATTTTGGACGGATTGGCCTCAATTCCTCGGCTAGATACGATAAAACCGAGGAGTTTGCCAGCCGAAACCCCAAAAATGCATTTTTCCGGGTTGAGTTTTATTTGTTATTCCTGTAGGCAGGCAAATGTGTCGCGGAGGTTGTCCACCAGCTGGTCGACGTGTTTAGTTTTGACAACCACGTCGTCTACATAGTACTCCATAGTTTTTCCGATGTGTTTTTTCAGGCACGTCTGAATCATACGCTGGTACGTAGCGCCAGCGTTCTTTAGTCCGAAGGGCATCGTATTGAAGCAAAATGGCCCATAGGGCGTAATAAATGTTGTTGCTGCCTGATCCGATTCCTTCATCTTTATTTGATGATACCCTGAATAGGCGTCTAGGAAGCATAATGCGTCGTGGCCCACAGTGGCGTCCACAATTTGATCAATACGGGGTAGGGGAAAGGGGTCTTTGGGGCAAGCTTTGTTGAGGTCTTTAAAATCGACGCACAACCGCCAGGACCTGTCCTTTTTTGGTACCATGACCAAATTGGCTAGCCAGTCGGGGTGTTTTATATCCTTGATGAATCCTGCCTCCAGCAGCTTTGCCAGTTCCTCGCCCATTGCTTGACGCTTGGGCTCGGAGAAACGCCGAAGTGTTTGTTTAACGGGCTTATAGCCTGCCAATATATTTAGGCTATGCTCTGCAAGCCTAAGGGGTATCCCAGGCATGTCGGAGGGGTGCCAGGCGAATATGTCCCAGTTTTCCCTAAGGAAAGCGCGTAGGGTTTCAGCGACTTCTGGGTCGAGGTTAGCCCCTATGGACGCCGTTTTAGCGGGGTGAACTTGGAATTTGGTAATCTCGTCGGCCGGCTTGAAAGAAGTAGGTTTTGATCTTTTGTGGAGGACGACATCGTCCCGGTCGACCTCGGCGCAGTGCGGTTAGTTCTTCGGCCGCGAAGCTTTCGGCCAGGGTCTCGAGGGCGAGGGACACCGTTTTATTCTCGGCTTTGAGCGCCCTATCAGGATCGCTCGAAATGGTAATGATCCCTTTCGGGCCCGTCATCTTGAGCTTCATGTAGCCATAGTGTGGCACCGCTTGAAATCTTGAAAAGGCGTGCCGTCCGAGGATGGCGTGGTATCCGCTTTTGAAAGGCGCGACGTGGAACGTAATCTCCTCGGAGCGATAATTATCCGAGGTCCCGAAGACTATGTCTAGAGTTATCTTTCCACTGCAGCATGCCTCTCGCCCGGGGACTATTCCTTTAAAGGTGGTGGTACTCCGTTCTATGCGCGATTTATCGATGTGCATTTTATCCAGAGTGTCTTCATATATTAGATTCAGGCTTCTACCTCCGTCCATAAGGACCTTATGGAGGCGGTAGTGGTCCACGATGGGGTTGAGGACTAGCGCGGCGGGGCACCTGTGAGGGTGTCCTGGACTAGGGGGTACCCGAGCCGCCGGCCTATCTCTCGTGGGCCGGACTGGTGGGCCTCTCTCTATTCGTCGATGGAAGGACGGATTGTGGGCGACCCCGTGCATCAGAAGGAAACCTCCGAAGACTTGGCGTCTCCTCCAAGGAATAATTGGCGTGACCGGCATGTTTATCCCCTGATGGTAACCGACCATGTGTAACCCTAGGACCTCCTGGTGTCTATATAAACCAGAAGGCCTAGTTCGTAGAGGGGAATATTTCAGAACCTAGGGTTTAGCCCATCTGATCTCGAGGTAGATCAACTATGTAACCTTCATACAATCACATCAATACAATCAAGCAGGACATAGGGTATTACCTCCTTGAGAGGGCCCGAACCTGGGTAAACCATCGCCCCCACGATTTCTGTTACTCATTGATTCCTAGACCCATAGTTCGGATCCCCTACCCGAGATCTGCCGGTTTTGGTACCGACATTGGTGCTTTCATTGAGAGTTCCGTCATGGGTCGCCAAGGATCAATGGCTTGCCGTCCCGGGAAAGCTCTTCGGCGATGGAATCTGCAGCGGGGACATCTTCGTCCTCGGACGGCTCTTCTCTTCAGCGATGGAATCCGCAGCGGGGACATCTTCGTCCCCGGACAGCTCTTCACGTTCGGCAGCATTGTGCTGCATGCCGATCCGACCGGTCACCTCGACCAGGTCGGCAGCTTCGCCCCCGAGCAGGAAATCAGGTTCAGCGGCCTCGAATATGTCGCCGATGCTCGAGGCGATCTGGTCTTCACTGGGTTCTCGGCTGTACCCGAGGAACCAACCAATCCCGAGGCCTTGACCTCGGATTCCTTCCCCGCCCCCATCCCCGGGGCGGGCCTCAGTTCGGATCTGACATTGAGTTTAGATCCGACCCCAGCGCCGGAAAACCAAGGGTCACCCTTGGCCGAACACACTCCCATTATCGGCGCGCCGGAGCTCAACTCCGATAGCCGCCCGAGCATAGATCCAGTGGACCTCTCGATTTTAAGCGAGATGTTAGACCGGATCCAGAAGATGAATATCACGGATGGCTCATCCTCGGACCAGGAGCAGGTCGGACAGGACGCCAGCCACGGGGAATTTTGCGTCCCACCCACCACCCACTTGGTAGCCACTATCGAAGATTTAACCGACATGTTGGACTACGCCTCTTAGGAGGCTGACGACATGGACGAGGATATCGACATCCCGCCCTATACGGCTCCTTCCCTTGCCACTTCCAATACCGGAAAGTGGAACGCCACCTCCACCTATGACGTCTACATGGTCGACACCCCCAAGGATGGCGACGGCCCCACCGAAGAACCGCCCAGACGCCGACGACGGCGAGCCAGAGGGCGGGGAAAGGGCAAGTAAGATCACACAGACACGAACGGCACCAGAGATAACGAGACTCCGGACAACTTGGAGGAGCTCGGCAACAACACCCCCGAGCATCGCCGTGATACCCCTGAAGGGCACGAGGACCAGGGTGACCCCAAGGACCTCGAGGATTCCGACGACAGTAATTACCTCCATCCGTCCGAAGAGGAGGACAGCCTCGAACTCGAAGACTTCATCGTCCCAGAGGACCCCCTAGAGCACAAGAAATTCAAGCGGCAACTCATCGCCACCGCCCGAAGCTTAAAGATGAGACAACAGCAGCTAAAAGCAGAACAGGATACGCTCAACGACAGATGGACGATGGTCTTAGCTGCTGAAGAAGGCCTTGACGATCAACGTCAGGGTCAATATATACAAGAGTTACCCACGGCGGCGCCTACTCCCAGAATTTGAGGATGAGGCCCTTGAGCCCATGCCTCCCAGACGAACTTACGCAAACCAGCCCGATCGCCCCCCACGAGGACGGGATAGACTGGCTGTGGAAATCGAACTCCCACCCGCACCCCCTCGAGGACGGGATAGACCGGCCGTGGAAACCGAACTCCCACCCGTTGCCCCTAGAGGACGGGATAGGGCGGCCAATGAAGCCGAATACCCACCCGCGCCTCCTCGCCGAGTAGGCAATGACCCGGTTCAACCGGATGACCGATACGATCTGTGCCACGACCTGAACGCCCGAGGGATCCAGTCCAGATCCATCTACGAATCCACAGGATACGCGCCCGCTGGACGGGACGGATACCAAGCCTGGCGCGATAGGAACGACAGAGCTCTGGAGCAGCACCGTGCTCGGATGACAACCGATCTCCGGCGCGATGTGGCCCGGGCCAGGGGCGTCGCACACCCAATGTGTTTCCCCAATGAGGTGATGCAGCATCAGTTCCCTAAAGGGTTTAAACCCGTCAATATAGAATCCTACGATGGAACAACCGACCCAGCCGTGTGGATTGAAGATTTTCTTCTCCACATTCATATGGCCCGCGGAGATGACCTCCACGCCATTAAGTACTTACCATTGAAACTCAAGGGACCACCAAGGCATTGGCTGAATAGCCTACCCGAAAACTCCATCGGGAGTTGGGAAGAGCTCGAGGATGCATTCCGAGCTAACTTTCAGGGCACATATGTTCGGCCACCAGACGCCGACGACCTGAGCCATGTCATTCAGCAGCCCGGAGAGTCTGCCCAACAGTTCTGGAATCGGTTCTTGACCAAGAAGAACCAGATCGTCGACTGTCCGGATGCCGAAGCAATTGCGGCATTCAAACACAGTATTCGGGATGAGTGGCTCCCTCGCCAGCTCGGCCAGGACAAGCCGAGAACGATGTCGGCTCTTACCTCCCTAATGACCCGCTTTTGCGTGGGTGAGGATAGCTAGTTAGCTCGTCGAAGCAACCACCCTGAAGACCCCGGCACTTCAGAGGCCTTGGACGGGAACGGGAAACCCCGGGGCAATAGGAACAACAAGCGCCGGCACTCAAACAACGGCGGTGAAGCCGATGACGCAGCTGTAAACGCCGGATTCAGCGGCTCGAAATTGGGACTGCAGAAGAAACCCTCTAAAGGGAACCGGGACGGCTCGTCTGCACTGGACAGAATATTGGATAGGCCCTGCCAGATTCACGGCACCCCGACAAGCCCGCTAACCATACCAACCGTAATTATTGGGTAATCAAGCAATCCGGCAAAGTCACTACCGAGGAACAGGGCAAGGGCCCCCGCAGCGAGGATGACGACGAACCTCACGGGCCGAATAATGGAGGCCAAAAACAGTTCCCTCCAGAGGTTAAAACCGTGAACATGATCTACGTCACACATATACCGAAGAAGGAGCGGAAGCGCGCACTTCGGGATGTCTACGCCTTAGAGCCGGTAGCCCCGAAATTCAACCCGTGGTCGGCTTTCCCGATCACTTTCGACCGTCGAGACCATCTGACCAGTATACGCCATGGAGGGACGGCGGCTCTGGTGCTCGACCCCATTGTGGACGGATTTCACCTCACCAGAGTCCTTATGGACGGAGGTTGCAGTCTCAACCTGCTTTACTCAAATACAGTGAGGAAAATGGGGATCGACCCGTCAAGGATCAAACCCAGCAACACCACCTTTAAAGGTGTAATCCCAGGCATCGAGGCACGCTGCTGGGGATCCGTGACTTTGGAAGTAGTCTTCGGCTCGCCCGATAACTTCCACAGCGAGGACTTGATCTTCGATATTGTCCCTTTCCGCACTGGTTATCACGCACTCCTCGGACGGACTGCGTTGGCCCGCTTTAACGCCGTCCCGCACTATGCGTACCTGAAGCTCAAGATGCCAGGACCAAAGGGCGTTATTACCATCAACGGTAATACTGAGCGCTCGCTCCGAACAGAGGAACACACTGCGGCTCTAGCCGCCGAAGAGGCGTCGCAGGCCCAGTCCACTGCCAAGACACTGGACGCACGCAAGCGCTCCCGAGCTGCAGCCTCGGTCCCGGAGCACTCCCATGCTCATCCCAAATAGGGATACGCGCCCCACAGCACGGCTCACCTAGTCGCGAAATACGTACCTCGAGTGCACAATTTTGCGCTCAAAATTCCATGTGCAGTTGTGGGAACACATAAAACAAAGGCCAAGAACTCGGTTCGACCAACAAATGGCCAACAGATGTCTTCGAATCAACATCGACGACGGGCACCATCTAGGGCCTGATCAGCGTCAAGCTGATATACCACGGCGACTTCTCAAACCCCTTTTCCCAAGGGCTCGTCCGCCGGACATTACTACTTGCGCCGAATACACGGTCGACAGCTTCGCTCACACGGAAGCTTCTTAAAAGAGCAAAGGCGCAGACGTGCAGCAGGGCGTAGTAGGGACGTCAAACCACTCATGAAGGCCCTGCGTAAACCTTTACTCTAATGTATTTTTTTCTTCAAAAGTATCTATCAAAGTTACTTCGGCAATCCGGATTGTACGGTTGGACATCACATATTCAAAGGAAATAAAGACCAAGTTTTCTCTGGTAATTGTGCATTCATTCACGTTGCATATTCCTTTCCGCAGTTAGGCCGAAGTAAACTATTATGATACACCCCTTTTTAGTAACCGGCTAATAGACCGGGGGCTCAAATATGAGTCTTGCCTCAAACTTTATCCCAGCACCTACTTTTATTTTATGTGCTCGGCGTCACGGATATTGCACTATATGAATCAGTTCCGAATTGCGTCTTTGGTCAATAGTTGGGTTGCCCGGCTCCTGTGTTTACCCTCTTACGTTCCGCACTGTTCGGCTAAGAGGGTAAAGGGAGAACCACTGCGATTGTACTTCTAGCTTGTCTGGTTAAGTACCTCAGTGGAGAAAGCCGAAAACTGACTGTCACAATAAGAGAGAACTGGTCGGCGATCCGATGACTCGTGTCAAACAAAAAATCGTTGGAGGTTAGTCCGTGTTAAACGAAGGGTTCTCTGTTACAGGAACCATGTGATGATGGTATCAACCGCGGCCCGTCCGAATATCACAAAACACTGGGGGCTAGTCACCAGCCCCCGCAGTCAAGCTCCTATGGCTAAGTGAAAGCACTAAAATCGCATAGTCTGATTGCCTTGTTTTCCATACATACAACCGCCTCCGGGCACCGAGACGTCGGCTAAGGGTTCAAGTATTACGAGAAAACAACCCACGCAGTATTTGCCAGGGGGCTGAAGACAATGACTGGTAACTTTCAGTTTCAAAGCGGCCGCACGGGAGTCAAAATTAACATAAACATGCACTATATTAATAGCCGACAAACTTGCATTAAAATAAAGCAAAAGTTTCAACTCCTTGCCTACAAGGAAAATAAATCTACTCATATATTACATCTTTTGAACATTGGGCCTCTACTGCCCGAGCACCATCCATCACGATGGGAAAGTATTGCTCGGGGCGCCTATGCTCCTTCCCTGGCGGCGGAGGTCCGGTGGCCATCTCGGCTGGCTTTATCTTCGGCCAATGTACCATTGTTTTGCAGAAGGCCATCCGAGCCCCCTCAATGCATGTGGAGCGCTTCCAGGCATCGATCCGGGGAGCAGCGTCATACAGCCTCTGCACCAGACCGAAGTAGCTGCTCGGCAGTGGCTCCGCCGGCCATAGCTTCACGCAGAGGTCCTTCATCATCGGCTCCGCCATTCGATGCAGCTCCACCAGCTGCTTCATTTGGTTGTTAAGGAGGAGAGGGTGTTCGGGCGCTTGAAATTGCGCCCAGAACAGCCTCTGCTCGGCCCGACCCTCCTGAGCAGCAAAGAACCTGGCCGCGTTCGCCGCACTCTTCGGGAGGTCCGTAAAAGCGCCTCGGGAACGCCATACTGGCGTGAGCAACGCGAACCTATTACCTCCAAAGATACTTTGCAGCAAGTACGGCTTACCGTCCGCAATAAGCCTGACTTGGCAGAACTCTTCTTGGCAGCCGCGCGTCTCTGTCCGCGCTTCCCTGGCCACCGCCGCCAATGAGGTCAGCTCGGCGGCCTGCTCCTTATTCTTCTGCTCGAGGGACTCACATCTTGTGACGGCATCCCCGAGCTCTTGCTACACTTCCAGCACCCTGGCCTCATACTTCTCACTAGCGGTTCTCACCGCAGCCAGCTCGGCAGCTGCCTGTTCGGCTGCCGACTTTTGCGCCATCGTTTCCTGCTGAGCTGTCCTTGGTGTGGCCTTGAGGTTTTCTACCTCCGCGGCGGCAGCTGCAATGGAATCGGTTAACTCCTTTAGAATACTTCGAACCTGCTTACAAGACAACGGTTGTACTCAATATTACAGCTCGGTCTTACCTTGCGCCTCGTCGAACCTCTTGTTCACCAGGCTCAGGTCATCCTCGGAGCTCTTCAGCTTCAGATTCAGCTCGACCAACTCTTCGGCGTTGGCGGCTGCGGCCGAAGATGATGCCTGCGCATTATCCTACGCACGTTAGTATCCGGGTAATTGATTTTCGATCCTCTGACAGGCTGTGCTCAAGCGAGTAAGAGTCTCGGGGGCTACTGTGTATGAGGCTATACATTTACACAAAAGAATTTTTCTAAGGAAAAAGCATTACTTCGCTCACCTTGAAGCCGGTAAGAAGGCCACTAAAGGCCTCCTTCAGTCCGTTGTCCACGGACCGAATACTTTGCAACACCGCGCCCATAAGGGCACGGTGCTCTTCGGCGATAGAGGAGCTGGTTAGAGCAACCTCCATCTCGTCCGGCCACCCGATTGACGCCTACTCTGGAGCGGGAGGGGGTGGGGGGTGCTTCGGCTCCTTCCTTCTCGAAGTCCAGGGCGCCGGATTCTGGACGCCTTGACGTCTCCGGAGTCGTCTTCGGATAAAGCTCGGCTTATCCGGGCTCCTCCTCTTCGTTCACCAGAAGGGCCCTCCCCTCCTGGTCTTCGGTGACCGAGGTATTCACCTCGGCCATGATAGTGTCGCCACCTCCCCCTGTATGTGGCACGGGAGGAGTCCTCCTCGACAGGACCTCCTCGGCCTCCTTGACTACTGGGGAAGGTGAGGCGCGGGATTCGGTCCCACTCCCCGCTAGCGCCGCCGGAGGAGAATCGCCCTCTGAGACTCGGTCGGTGGGGAGATCGCGCAGCGGGCTGCAACATTATAAACGGAAACATGATCAATGTCAAACCCAGTTCGGCTAAGGACGGTCAAGCGATTACTAGAATGCGTACCTTTGAGCCAGTGGCTTAGCCCTGGGGATCCTCCGAGGAACCTCCTTGGAGGCCTCAAAGTTCTCGGTAGAAGCCGAGATGTCGCCTGACAAGGCTACCTTGGCCTTGCGCGGTCTTTTGAGAGCGGGTTGAGGCGGCTCCTCCTCGGCATCCTCGGACGCCGCCCTCTTCGCTGTTCAGGAGGAATCGTCTTCCTCCCCGTCCTTTCCCTGCTCCTTCTCCTCCTCTTGCGCGGAGGGAGCATTAGTGTCCCCGGATCTAGCACCTGGGGGTCCTCAGGAGCGGAGGCCCTCTCTGGCCTCCCTCTTCTGGTTCTTCTTCTTCTCCTTCCTCTCCGACACCTCATATGGCTCCACGGCCAACATGGCCGACAGTAGGGGCGTCCTGGGTCCCTCTGGCAGCGGCGCTGGACTATCGATCCGCTGGGCCTTTTTCAGCCAGTTCTACGGACGGGAAGTGAAATAGCTAAGTACCTTATCGAAAGGGAACAGCTCGGATATAAGAGTAAAATTAGTCATACCTCCCGTGGGGGGTTCGCGGCGTCGAGGCCAATGTCCTCCTCTACGGCCGGCCACTCCTTCTGCGGCTTGAACAGCGCCTTCCATAATTGAGCGTGGGAGGTGCGGAAGAAGCTGCGCACGGTAGCCGGGTCTTCGGGCTTGTAGGCCCACATGGGGGAAGCCCTGTCCTGGAAAGGGAGGATTCGGTGGCCGAGCATGATCTGGATCACGTTGACCAGCTTGACACCCTTCTCTATCATTTTGGCGATCCGGCTCTGCAGCAGCACCACCTCCTTATTCGGCCCCTAGTCTAGGCCCTTCTTGGTCCATGAGACAAGCCTTGTAGGGGGTCCGGATCGGAAGGCCGGAATCGCCCCCCAATCCGCGCTCCTTGGCTCGGTGATGTAGAACCATTCCTTCTGCCAGACCTTGATGGTCTCGATGAAGGTGCCCTCTGGCCACTCCACTCGGGGAAGCTTGCTGACCATCGCGCCCCCGCAGTCCGCCTGCTGGCCGTCGATGATCTTCGGCTTGACGTTGAAGATCTTAAGCCACAAGCCGAAGTGTGGCCGGACCCGGAGAAAAGCCTCACAAACGATGATGAAGGCCGAGATGTGGAGGAAGGAGTTCGGCGCGAGATCGTGGAAGTCGAGCCCGTAGAAGAACATGAGACCCCTGACGAAGGGGTGAAGGGGAAATTCCAAACCTCGGAGGAAGTGGGGGATGAACACCACCCTCTCGCCCTGCCTCGGCGTGGGGACGGCCTGGCCGGCCTCTGGAGCACGGTGGGTGACGTTGGCGGGGAGATATCCCGTGCCCTTCAGCTCCATGATGGCGCTCTCGGTGACGACGGACGCCTCCCACTTGCCTTTGGATCTAGAGCCCGCCATAGCTAGATCGAGCAGGCGGGAGAGCGGATCTGGGCGCTGGAGCTCAAAAGATGGGGAAGGCAATGGCGAAGGGGAGGAATGGGAGCATATGAAAGGAACAAAGGCTGTGCCCCTTTTATGGGCTGTAAAACCCACGGTCCCTTTACTGCGCCACAGTCCTCGCCATTTCCCCATGTAACCGCGTCATTATGCGCGTGTGGGGTAAGGCGGATTATTGATCATATCCCTTGAAAACAGGACACGATCTCCATATCGATGGGACGTGCCAATGAAAACTGCCTCGAACCGCGAATCAAGTTTTTCACAAACCAACTCACGGTCGTGGCAAGGTGTGACCCTTCGGTAAAAGTTGTCAGATGAGGACACTGTTCACACCGAAGCGACTAGCCTTCGGGGCTAAGTTATAGGTACACTTCGTTGCCGAGGTATAGTTCGGCGCATATACGACCGGGCAATGCTTGAGGATACAATTCGGAGTGATACATGCCTGTTACCAGCGTCACAGAAGAAAGGGAACTGGTCTACAAAGCCGATGATGTTCGGCACCTACCTCGGCTTCGAAGACTAGTTCGGGGGCTACTGAGGGTGTCCTGGACTAGGGGGTACCCGGGCCGCCGGCCTATCTCTCGTGGGCCGGACTGGTGGGCCGCTCTCTATTCGTTGATGGAAGGCCAGATTGTGGGCGACCCCGTGTATCAGAAGGAAACCTCCGAAGACTTGGCGTCTCCTCGAAGGAATAATTGGTGTGACCGGCATGTTTATCCCCTGATGGTAACCGACCATGTGTAACCCTAGGACCTCCTGGTGTCTATATAAACCAGAAGGCCTAGTCCGTAGAGAGGAATATTTCAGAACCTAGGGTTTAGCCCATCTGATCTTGAGGTAGATCAACTCTGTAACCTTCATACAATCACATCAATACAATCAAGCAGGACGTAGGGTATTACCTCCTTGAGAGGGCCCGAACCTGGGTAAACCATCGCCCCCACGATTTCTGTTACTCATTGATTCCTAGACCCATAGTTCGGATCCCCTACCCGAGATCTGCTGGTTTTGGTACCGACAACCTGTCCAGGGCCGATTTCGGTTGATCATTCTGAGTGAAGGTGATCGGCGTGTCTATCCACGCACCCCGAGGTGGTACCTGCCGGACGGCGTTGACTTCCCGCAAGGCCCGTTTGCGCTGGTTGTTAGACGTAAATGTCTCATAAATCATTAGGACCTCGTCTTCGCTCGAGGTCTGTCCAGAGTGGCTGGAGGTGCCCGCCAAGAGGGTGGGTCCTCCTTTGGCCACCTGCCTCAACACCCAACAGTCTCGAAGGCTGTGGGTTGGGCAGGAGTTAACTAATACGGCGTGGATCGGGCATGGTTTACCCAGAAAGCCGTCCAGGGCCGTTCCGGGGTGATCGGGGGTTCTCCTCTTCTTCCAGGGCCGATAACCCGAGGTGTTACGTTTGTGATTTTCGCGCCGAGGTGCCGACTGGTCGCGTTCCGGGTAGCCCTCACAGATCTAGTCTGTATTCTCCTCGGTTCGCCAGGTGTCTTCAATGGCACAAAATTGTGCTACCAAGTTGGTTAATTCAGGGAGCGTTTGGACGCAACGGCGGGCGAGGGCGTTCAAGACACCTTTATCCTTGCATCCATGCTCGAAAGCGGCGATTATATCAGAGTCTTGGTAATCTAGTATCTTGCTCTTGACGATCAAGAACCTGGCCCAGTATTACCAGATCGGCTCACCGGGGATCTGCCGCACGTAGGCTAAGTCCCAGATGTCGTACGGGCCGGAGTCGTCAGGGCGATATTCTATACAAGAGGTGAGCGGACCAGATCCGATCTCTAAGGACCGTGGGCTCAAAACCTCGTCACATTCGTCCGACGGTGGATCCGTAATTATCGTTTTAGCCGATTCGATCTGGGAGTCAGTCGTTAGTGGGTCGCCGTCCGATTCGCTCTCCAGGAAGTATCTTACCCCCTCGTAGGTGAGGGGGCCTTCTTTGGAGCTGAAGAGGGGTCATGGTTCGCTTCCACATTACGTGGAGGCGTCTGCGAGACCAAAGCTTCGAATGTGGAGACGTGCTCCGCAGGTTTAAAGCCGTTGACCGGCGATCCCATCGATCCCTCCGGCGATCACACAATGGAACTCTCAATGAAAGCACCAGTGTCGGTGTAAAAACTGGCAGACCTCGGGGTACGGGGTCCCGAGCTGTGGATCTCGGATCGATGGTAACAGGGACAATAGAGACGATGTTTACCCAGGTTCGGGCCCTCTCGATGGAGGTAAAACTCTACGTCCTGCTCTTATTATATTGAAGGAGATGTATTGAGTACAGAGTTGATCTACCTCGAGATCGTAATATGTGTCTAACTTCTATGGCTAGGTAAGCAATGTTGTGTTGATGTCCCCTCTACGGGCTAAACCCTATGGCTTATATACACGCCAGAGAGGGTACCTAGGGTTACAATGTCGGTATCTAGGAGTAAGGCAGCTGGACAAATCTTGAAGTGTACTACAAGTCTTCGGTAGAGACAGCGCCGATCACGTCTCCCATGTACAATCTCCGGAGTCCATCTTGGTCACGTACGGGGGTACATCGGCCCAACCGAGGAGACGGGTCGGCCCGGTTAGCAACCCCTAATCCAGGACACCGTCAAACACCCACGGTACAATATTGAAGTCTTCCTCAAGAGGACGAAGGATGGGCGGTCAATCATCCACAGGCACTGGCCTAAAGTTGCAAGGACATTGAACATCATTGAAGGCTCAATATTTGCCTTTCGCTTCAGCAGTTTTCCAGATGAGATTTATCTGTCTATCTACCGTCTATGATGCTAATTCTCAAAGGTTTTAGAAGTTGCATGTGAAACTTGGTGCTGTTGTGTAATGGGGTAGCTAGCTATATGCCTATATGGTGTGAGTGAGTGCTGAAGGTATATAATATTGTACTCTGATGTATTACAATTATGAAATCCTAGTTCCTTAATACGAAAATGAAATATATTGTGTGGTTATTATGAAATGTAAATTTGATTACTAAATGGATTAATAATAATAGGCCAATTAGCCTGCTTATTGGGTTTTTCTAGTGCAAACGGTTATTGAGACAACACCGTGGGCGATGATCTCAGACAACCCACACAGTTTATAGGAAGTAAACGTGTTAGATTAATGAACAATCACACACGACATCCTCTGGACAACTGTTTGCGTTAGGCCACCTTACACAAACATTTGCCACATAAAAAGTGTGTGTGATGGATAGCCTATGCCACACAATTTCTTCTAGACACCATGTGTGATGCATTCAATAACACAAAGGATAAAATTATTACTATCGTCTGCAATGGCAACACTATCACAAACGATGTGATGCGGAAAATTGTGTGCTTTGTATATACGAACGGAAACGTTTGTCTGGGATTCACTGTGTGGGATGTATATACGAATGGAAACGTTTATCTTGGATTCATTGTGTGGGATGTACATACGAACGGAAATGATTGGGCCATTATAATTGTCAGCGATGGCTCACCTGATCGCACACGAGCTCTTTTTGCCCCGCATGTGTGACCAGAGGCCCTATCGCGAACGGTTTCTGGGTCATGTGGAAAGGACCCCCCTATCGCACACACAGGCAAGGTGACAGTTTAAAACTATATCGCTGAAAGGGGGTAAAAACCGTTTGTATAGCAGCCCACTGTACTAGTGCATGGTATTGGAAGAATGATATACCACGGACCTCGAAGACTAAAACAAGGTTACTAATATCCTAAAGGAGCGACAATCACTACCAACAGGAATAAGCAGATCGAATCTTGGGTCCATGAACCTAGAAATAGAATACCTACTCACTAAATAACATCACAAGATGCTTTTGAAAATGATGGCCAGCATCATCACACTGAGGATACAACACAAAAGGTTGAATCTCTGGGTGGTTCACTTAAGAAAACATGGTTTCCTATTAACTTCAACAGATATGTTAAGGTAATGGAATACCTCAACACAACAATTAGTGTGTCTCGTCTGGCCAAAAGACATTGAATTAGGATGAAAGAATTTGCAAATGCATCAGATTATTTAGAAACCTTGGATACCTCGGACAGCATAACAGCTGTACGGGCATGAAATATGAGACAACCTGCAAGACAACTGACAACACAATAACTGAGTTATTATGGAAACACTGATCCGAGAAGACAACACCTTTCCTATAAGTCTCCAGCCTAGTAACTCGTCATCCTGATAGATAGATGAGAAGCCTAGTCCTTAAATCCCATAGAAAAGAAGAGGGTGACTAAGAATCAGAATGACAGAGGGTAAGGAGTAAAAAGAGCCTGACGTTCCCTTCCACAATCAATTCCCTTATATAACTAAAGCATTTCTAGACTCGACTTCGACTAGTTTGGCTTGGTAATCCTACAGGCAGGCAGGCTCTGATACCAAAGATGTCGGGACCCCGATCCTAAGTCACACCGATCTAGCATAAGACACATCATATCACTTTGCGGCCTCACGCATGGTAACCCATAGCTGCCACCTTTACCTTGGCCGGGACCGTTTGCGTCTTTTGCCTCGTGTATATGATTGTTGTAGGAACGAAGTATGTCTACTAGAGGGGGGGGGGAATGGGAGTTTGAAATTTTCTTCGGAAAAATCAAAACTCTCGTAACCCAGCAGCGGAGCGAATGAAAACAGTATGCAGTGAGCGAATACAAACTACCGAATGGAAACTAAGGGCATGCATCGAGATAGTTCACATGATTGAAATATGTCATATGGTACAGTTCGAATGTAAAAGAGATTAGCAGAGGTAACCAGTGATGCTCGATGGCGACAAGGTATTTGGTAGACCAGTTCGCCCTTCTGCAAAAGGACTACGTCTGGTTGGAGGGGTTGTGATTTAACACAGAAGATAAACTCTCTTCACCCTATTCTCCTCGATAATTGGTTCGTCAACCAATGTCGATTACTCGTGGTAGATGCTTGAGGCGATCTCCGAACCTTTACAGAACTCTTCTTCGAGAACCACAATTACTCTTGGTCTCTGAAGAAATTGACACCGAACCATCTAGAGAGTTCGTAGCTCTCAAGAGTAATAGGCAGAGCGTACTGGACTTAGATTCGAGTGATGCTGAACCACTATCTAATTTTTCAGCTCTGGGGTTTTCTCTCGGTGGATTTTAAACTCAAATCTATCGGAGAGGGGGTTGCTCAACAATCTTCTCAGAATCAAACGGAGCAGCCACCGGACAACGCCGGTGCAGGGTGGCTATTTATACCCGCAGCCTTCCCTGATAGGAAATGACCATTTTGGACACGCGGTCTAGCCAATGGCCAACCGACACGTTCACAACGGTCGGATTTTAAGAGCAACAGTAACATTACTTAGGGAGCAAGTAATGCTAACTCCTCGGTCAGAGACAAATCTCTCGCAGCGAAGAAGATCACAGTCTCTTGCTGGCAAGTATTTGCTCGGAACACAAAGAGATTTCCCTTGCAACTTTCATAGGATTTGGGTTTGGCATCAGCGAATCAAATCTTCGAACGCTACACCCCTCTTAATAGTACGGTGGTCCTATGACTCAATAAAGAGAAAAGAAACAACAAAATGAATGCTACGTCTTCGCTTCGTCTTCAATCTTCTCGGCAGCAGTCATGTTCTTCGGACGAGCACCGAATCAATTGCTTCACATCAGCAAATTTTGAGGGGTCACTCTTCTCGTCATAATCTTCGGTGATAACCTTCACTGCTACGCAGGTAATATTCTTCGGAGTTTGAACCAAACTCCTCTTGACTCCAGGGACCTGTTACTCTGTGTGCACTAGCAAACACATTAGTCCCTCACTGTTTATGTCAACAATCTCTAAAACATAAGGAGGCAAATTATTGCACCAACAATCTCCCCCTTTTTGGACGATTGTTGACAAAACAGATAATCATTGTAGAGAAGATAGATAGGTGTAAAGTAATTCAACAAGAGTGAGTAAGTGTTACTTTGCTCGATGATGAAATAGACTCCCCCTAAATGTATGCAGGGAAGAAAGATATGAGATAAATTCTCCTGCAAGTATTAAAGTACATGGAGGAAATTTCAATCATTCGAGACATTGATTTGCACTGATGAGATATAATCCATCGAGATCGTAGTGCAATCATTCATAACTTCTGATAATAATTCCACCTGCAAGACAAATGCTTTGAGAGAAATAGTGCAGCAGCAGGGGTTATTAATATTTCAGCACAGAAGTTATCGAGTTTTACAACATAGTACAGATAAACTTAAACCAGAAGTTGCAAACTCGCACAAAACAAGAAACAATCGAAACACCGAAAGCAAATCTATCGAGACTCGATGTAATTCTCCCCCTTTTTGTCAACAAGTGTAAAAAAGGTGACGAATAACATGAGTGCAAAAACGCAGAATACGGTTCAATCAGTGGCATCTCCTGAAGAACTGTCTGAGGTGAGTTCTTCTTCGGAAGTGTTGGGATGGTCTTTGTCTTCAGCAGCATCAGAGTTTCCTTCAGAAATAATAACTTGGGGCTAAGCAGACGAGGGTATAGCTGGAGTAGCTACAGGAGGAACACGGGATTGCACATTGCCTTCGGTAGGTTTTTCTGTCGGTGAGGTGGCTTCAGACTCGTCAAGTAGTTTGCGAAGCTTGAGATGAAGAAGATCAGTTGTTGGCTCACGAACTGGCAGAGGAGGGGTACTCCGATCTTGAAAATCTTCAACAGTGAAGCCTTTGTCAATATAGTCATAGAGCTCTTGGAGATTGACATTCAGGAGTTGTTTCTCGGTGAAGAACTTGCGAAGCAATTTCCAGAGCCTCTTCTTGTTTTCATCGGCTATCAGATGCATAATCCTCGTGCGATTGTTAAGGGCATTCAGCTCGGAGGCGAGAAGTTCTTTTTCGCGTCGATCCTCAGCTATATGCTGCAGCAGCAGTTGTTGTGTACGCAAACTAACTTCGAGTTGCGATGGAGGTTGAGGCGAAATCTTTCGGTCGTGCTGAGGCAGACGTGGCCCGTTGAATTGCTTGTGATAGTCCTGGGGGCTTGATGCAGGCGATTTGCCCGAAGTAATATCTTCCATGACTTGCAATGTATCACGAACAGGAGGAATGAAACTTTTATGGCTTTCCTTCGCAAGATACACTGTGCGCATTGCATGATCAACAACTTTCTGGATCCAGGGCACGAACACTTTGATGCAGAAGGGATATTGAGCAGAATCCTTCAGAATGCGCAGGAACATGTCTTCCACGTCGAAGATGTATCGCTCAGAGATTGCATAGATAGCATTTTGAAGAACATCTGAGATGGATTTGTCTGGATTCATACCCGCCAGAGGGCAAATGGTGTAAGAGAGCATGTGGAATAGCGTCTGATTCTCGAACGTTAAGTGCTCAGGACGAGGAGGACCAGTGTAGTCACGAATCTTTTCTTGATCCATAGTGCACTGAAAATTTTCATCCGATATGACATCAATGTTTTGGACCCGAATTTCAGTGTCACCATGCTCAAAGTGAGGGAAATGGAAGTGCGAGACAAAATCCATTGAAGTGCATTTAATGCATTTTCCTTCGGTCATCCACTCCATAATCCATTTTGAGCTATCAGATTCATCGCCAAATATGTACAATGTAGCATAGAACTGAAGAATAATCTCTCTATTCCAAGGATGCTCGAATTCAAATACCTTAGAGAGGTAGAAATCATCCAGATCCTGAAGCAATTGATTGAAACAACCAATATTGCGCATTGCAGAGATGTTCAGATATTCGTGAGGAAATATCTTTTTGCTTTCATAGAGGACCCGAGAGTAATAGATGGCCTGTTCCTTAGTCCAGAAGCGAGGCGATTCCGAAGTGCGCGGCTCATCATACGGACTAGCTTGAAAGAATTTGGGATGCGCATTCCGATTGAAAACAGGACCTTTGGCGCCTGCTCCTGACGAGAACAAACGTAGTTCTTCACGAGGGTACGGGTATTTGAGTTCTTCTTCAGGAGAGAGATATTCATCACCATATACAACTGAGTCAGTTCGGCGAGCAGAGACAGATTTTCATTCAGAGGGACCAACATCTTGGATTCGTGTCGCTGTGTCGATACTTAACTTGAGTGGAGACGGGGCAGGTGTTGCAACAGAGGGTGCTGCAGGGGCAGTAGGCAGCAGGGCAGGTTCACCAATTTTAGGCACTGAGGCCGAATCATTTACTGGAGGAGGTTGAGGTTGTTCCACTGGAATCTATTGTTACTCAATAGTAGGAGAAGCCGAGACTTTTGGGGCTTCATGAGCCGGAGAAGTTTGGGGCTCGGAGCGAGCGATTTCACCTTCCTCAGAAACAAAGTGTTGCGAGGGAATATCAGCCCGAGCAGGGGAGGCCACAGGCACTGATTCAGTTGGCCTTGGCGAGCGAGGAGCATCTGAGTCTTTGACTGGGGGGTTCGAGGGGATGGCTGGATCAGGAGATTTTTCTTCCTGTGACTGAGCAACTTGGTGAGCAGGCGACAGTTCTTTCGGAGCAGGAGGTACATTTTTCTTCACAATTCTTTTTCGTTGCTTTTTCTTTTGCTGAGCAACTTGATCAATGTGGCCCTTGACCAGATCATTGTAGCCGGTGACCTTTGCTTGATGTTCGTCACAGATCTTGCGAACAATTTCGTCTAGATCCGTGTGAAAGCATAACCTTCGGTGACGAAGGAGAGTCATGGCACAGTTGACATCCTTGTAGGAATCTTCGAGAGCTTTAATGACAAATTTTGAAGAGGCAGTTTTTATTCGGTCATCAAGATCCATTAGCTCGGCAGAGAGAGAGTTGATCTCAACTGCATCTTCCCTCAGTTCTTGAACTATGGAAGTAGCATGTGTAATAACTTCAGCAGGAATTGGCAGAGAGGCCACTTCACCATCGAATGGATAGTCCACAAATTTATCGAGCTGTTCCATGATAAATATGTGATCATAGTAGTCTGGACAGGAACTTGCTCAGAAGGAGGCTTAGAAGCCAATGGTTGAGTCAAGATAGGCACAAACTTAGCAGCCTTCTCCTTCGAAGCAGTAGCCTGTGGAGCATCTTTTTCGGTAGGCGCCTTGATTTTCTTCAGATCAGGCTTGGGAATTCTTTCGCCTGGCTTTGCAGAACTCACAGGAGTGTCAACCACCAAATCTTTTAGATTGATAGCATCTGGATGAGGAGTTGTGTTCACATGCTGTCTCAGAGTGACAGTAGTAGCAGGGGTTTTTCTAGCTGGGATCTTCTTCGGTGGTGCTTCTGGAACCAGATTGACCCGAAGATCAGGCAGCACAGTTGATGTGGTAATATTCACTTCCTCGCTGAGAGTAGCAGCAACTTCTTCCTTGGTGAGCGGAGGGTCATCATCATCAGCCGAAGAATCATTCATTTTAATTTCATCAGCAGGTTCATCCTTTTTCTTCTTTGGTGCGCTCTTTCTCTTTGCAGCAGCGCTGGGATCATGCTTTCGTTTAGAACGACCTTCAGATTTTCCTTCGGCCTTTTTCTTCTCCACGTCATCTTTGAGAAGGCGAAGGTTTTCCTCTTCACGAGCCTTTTGCTTTTCAGCCCTCTGAGCTCGCTTGATGGCATTGCGCTGACGCTTAGCAAGCTCATCAGGATAAGATGCGGGTGTGCGAAGGGATGACTCATGAGCATTTGGCGGAGGAGGTGGTCTCTCTTGGGGACCATTTGGCTTGATGAGAGAAATTTCCCGGCAGTCACCCCATGGTGGATGAAATGCAAAGTTTTGAGCAAACCGAGGATGAAAAAATTCATAGTTGAACCATTTGCGCACCCAGTGACGGCGAATCCATTGTTGACGCGTATCTCTCTGGTGTTTGGTTTCTCCTGGAACAGTATCGTACCGATCATGAGAGATGTACTCAGATGTGTTTGTGTATGCCTATCTGCCACCCCTCTTCTTCTTCAGAGCATTCTCTTCTTGCTCATCGGCATTTTGCTTGGTTCTTTTTTGCTTGCTGGTTGAAGGGCCTACCATTGGGCCCTTAGCATTCGGAGCTTTGGATTCATCAGAAGTATCCAGAACAGCATCATCTCTGTCAGCCAGGCTCACTGGTCGAGCCGAATCCTCAACTGACTGCATGTTCCTATGAACAGAGATAGATGCGAGGGAAAATGGGGACAGGGTTACGAATGCACACAGCAAAGATTTTGAAAAAGAAATCGTTTTTGATGAAGAAGTAGATGCAGACTTTGAGAAATGTTTCGGTCGAAGGAAATGTATAGAACGAACTAGTAGGTTCGAAGAATATACTAGTAAACGTGCTAAGCATTCCGTTCGTACGAGACATAACACAAACCCTAGATCTGAATATTTTTTCGGATGCGAGGGACAACTACAAACCACATCCGCACAAGTTACCTAGCAGTAAAGATCTGGGAAATGCAGTAAAATTCGGCAATTTCTACCGCGGACGAACTCGAACAGGATGAATGGAAGAACGAGTTTGTACTACACATACCCTAACTCGGTGATGTGCAGCGACTACGGCGGCGCGGGGATGAAGATGATCCGCGGCGGCGAGGAATGACTCCGGCGACCTTTTTCCGGCAGTGAAGCGGTGAAGATGATCGACGGCGTCGAGCTCGAGGTGGAGCAGTGCGGTAGGGCTTTGGAAGGTGACGGTGGAGGAGAGAGATGCGAAGTGAGACGAGGGAGGGTGGCGGCACAGTATATATATGCGAGGAGGAAATAACCGCACCCGGTGAATCTGATCGGACGGCTACAGACAGAGGACTTTTGCAATTCAACGGACCAGATGAACTGGCAGTTGATGAAGAGCACGTGGCAACCGTCACCAAAGAACGTGGTCCAGACTTGGGCGGGAAACCCCAAATTTTGGACGGCTTTTGCCAAAACAGATTAAGTTCGGACCGAAACTTTAACGTGTTCAAGGACACCAGATAAAGTTTCGTTTGCAGATGAATTTTGTGCATTCATAACGGAGCAGCATAGACTGGAAGAGATAGAATAGAGGGAAAACAGGGTCCTAGATATTTCACTCAGACGAATAAACACAAACACCTGAGAGAGAAGCTATGAGTGAAATACATTCGGACTAACACAAAAACTTCAAACGCAACTCAGCGAAGAGAAATTGTGGTGGCGTTACCCACCGTATAAGAAATGTATGACCCCGAGCATCGCACAATTATCGTGGCACCCAGTTAGTCTAGTTATTCGTTAATGTATTCACTCTCAGAAAGAAAATTTCACTTTGTCGAAATTTTCAAACTCTTCAAGTGTTGTGCACCCATTCCTTCTAAGATGCGGAAGTGATGGTACGGGTGCCGAGTCTAGTTTACTGCACGTTTGCGGAATCTAGGATATTTAGCTCACACCGTAACGCACAGAATCTTTTCTCATCGAGAGGCTTGGTGAAGATATCGGCGAGATTCTCTTCGGTATTGACATGACTGATAACAATATCCTCTCGAGCAACATGATCGCGTAGGAAATGATGTCTGATCTCAATATGCTTGGTGCAAGAGTGCTGCACTGGATTGTGTGCAATTTTGATCGCACTCTCATTGTCGCACAATAAAGGGATCTTCTTGGCCTTGATGCCATAATCCTTCAGAGTCTGCTTCATCCATAATAACTGAGTGCAACAGGTGCCAGCAGCAATATATTCGGCCTCAGCCGTAGAGAGCGAGACACAGTTCTGCTTTCTTGACGACCAACATACCAATGATCTACCGAGGAAATGGCATGTCCCCGAAGTAGATTTCCTATCAACCCGGTCACCTGCATAATCTGAGTCTGAATATCCAACAAGGTCAAACTGTGCTCCCTTAGGATACCATAAACCTAAGGTGGGGGTGTGAGCCAAATATCTCAGAATACGCTTGACCGCTTGGTGATGTGATTCTTTCGGTGCAGCTTGAAAACGAGCACACATACAAACACTAAACATAATGTCAGGTCTGGATGCACATAAGTAGAGCAAAGAACCAATCATCGAACGATAAGCTTTCTGATCATAATCTTTACCGTACACGTCTGCGTCCAGCTATCCATTTGTGGGCATGGGAGTTTTGTAACCCTTCTGTTTGCAATCTTGCATTTTGAACTTCTTAAGACAGTCTCTCAGATATTTCTCTTGAGATATGAAAATTTCATTGTCCTGTTGACGAATTTGCAGTCCGAGAAAGAACTTGAGTTCACCCATCATAGACATTTGCTATTTCTCGGACATCATTCGCCCGAATTCCATGCTGCATGCATTGTTAGTACAGCCGAAAATAATATCATCCACATAAATTTGACACACGAATAGATCGCCATCAATAGCACGAGTGAAAAGAGTGGAATCCGTGGATCCAGGCTTGAACCCTTTGTCGAGCAAAAACCTCTTCGGAGTGTCATACCAAGCTCGAGGGGCTTGCTTTAGCCCATACAGAGCCTTTTTCAACCTGAAAACTTTGTTAGGAAACTGAGGGTTTTCAAAGCCAGGTGGCTGTCTAACATATACTTCCTCATCAATTTTACCATTGAGGAAGGCACTTTTCACATCCATTTGATAAAGTAGAATATCATTGTAATTTGCATAAGCGAGAAGAATACGAATTGCCTCAAGGCGAGCAACAAGAGCATATGTTTCACCGAAATCAATACCTTCTACCTGTGTATACCCTTGAGCGACAAGACGCGCTTTGTTTCTCGCAACGATGCCATTTTCATCTTCCTTGTTTCGAAAAATCCATTTTGTGCCGATGATATTGTGCTTCTTAGGATTCGGTTTGTCAACCAATTCCCACATATCATTCAATTCGAATTGCACCAACTCTTCTTGCATAGCATTCATCCAATCAGGATCATTCATAGCTTCTTCATACTTGGTAGGTTCTATCAATGAGACAAAGGAGAAACTGCCACAGTAGTTAGCCAAGTGAGTGCGAGAGCGAGTTGTGGGTCGGTAACCTGGATTCTTGAGATCTTCGAGGATTAATGCAGGGTCAACTCAATTTTCCACTCGTGGTAGAGGATTTCCTTCTTGATGGTTATTTTCATTTTCCTCGGTATCAGCATCAGGATTGCCATTAGTATCGCCATTATCATCGGGATTGCCATTTTGATTTGCACTTGCATTTGGATTGCCATTTGTGTTCGGTGCGGCATTTTCTTCGGTAGTAGATTGGCGTGTTCTTCGAGCTATGGGGGCATCATCATCGGAAGAGTCAGGTGTATTTCCTTCGACTGGCCCGACGTCCCTAATGGCCATTTGCCGAATAGCATCCGAGATCGGAGGTTCATCTATCACATTTGGCAGGTGCTCCTTTTGAGAGCCGTTAGATTCATCAAACCGCACATTTACCGTTTCCATAACTTTCCCGTGGTGAGAGTTATAGACACAATAAGTATGCGAGTTCGAGCCATAACCAAGAAGAAAACCTTCATGTGCCTTTGGTGCAAACTTGGAATTATGATTCATGTCATGAATATAGCAAGGTGCACCGAAAACACGTAAATAAGAAACATTCGGTTTCTTGCCAGTGATAAGATCATATGAGGTTTTCTTAAGGAATTTGTGAAGATAAACATGATTCACAACATGGCAAGCAGTCTTAATAGCATCAGCCCAGAAACGAATGGGAGTTTTATACTCACTAAGCATTGTTCTCGCCATGAGAGTTCTATTCTTTCGCTCAACAACTCCATTCTGTTGGGGAGTGTATGCGGCAGAGAATTCATGAGTGATACCATTTTCATCGAGAAAGTCTTAGATATGAGTATTTTTGAACTCAGTACCATTGTCGCTTCTGACATGCTTAATTCGCACATCATATTCATTTTGAGCCTTCTTGGCGAATCTTTTGAAGATGTCTTGGGTGCAGGTTTTGTCTTCGAGAAAGAATACCCAAGTGTATCGAGAGAAATCATCAACAATAACCAGAACATAATGACTGCCTCCGAAACTTGCATAGTTTTGAGGCCCGAATAAATCCATATGAAGAATTTCCAGTGGTCTTGTTGTGGTCATGACAGTTTTTGACGAATGGTGCTTCTTGGCCAATTTGCCAGCTTCACACGCAGCACAGAGACGATCCTTGTCGAATTTCACATCAGGAATACCACGAAGATGATTTTTATTCACGAGAGTCTGCAAATTTCTCATACCTGCATGACCAAGTCTTTGGTGCCACATCCATCCTTCGGTTGCTTTTGCAAGCAAACAAGTTTGGACTGAGGGACCCTTAGAGAAAACCACAATATATAAATCACCTTTTCTATTACCCTCGAAAACAAGGAATTGTCAGTGGCCATAAAGACGATGCAATTGGATTTAGAAAATAGAACTAGCATGCCTAGATCACAAAGTTTGCCAACTAACATGAGATTGAATCCAAGAGACTGAACAAGTAAAACATCATCAATGTTCTTGTCCTTGGATATAGCAATTTTACCTAACCCAATTACCTTTCCTTTGTTGTTATCGCCGAAAGTAATATACTTCGGAGATGAAGCAGTTAAGTTGGGGTCGACAAACAACGACTTGTCTCCGGTCATATGACTAGTGCATCCACTATCCATTATCCATTCGGTACACCCGGAGACATAGTCCTGCAGAGAAATCAGGCATTCTTAACCACCCACATCTTTGTAGGTGGCTTCGAAACATATGAGCGAGAAGGATATGATTTCTTTCGATAGTCATACGAATTGTGACTTGAATGAGTACGAGCATAATTGAAAGAATATGCATTAAAATTCCTTCCCGACGAATGAGTATAGTGATTAGATGAGGTATGCATGTACTCATTCTGTCGAGCCTTTACAAGGATATATCAAGCATTTTCTTTGAGTTGTCGGGTGAGAAGAGAATTTTCTCTGATCAAGTCATCATGAGCCACTCTCAGCGACTCGAGTTCCTGTTTCCTTTTCAGGTAATCATAAGTCAATCTCTCGTGGTCAGCCGAGAGAAAATCATGACGACTTGATAGTTCTTCCATTCGAGACTCGAGAGCCGAATGCTCTTCTGTCAACGACTGATTTTTCTCCATCTCCTCAACCAACAACCCTTCAAATTTCCTGAGGGTTTTCTCAATTTTCTTGAGAGAATTTTGTTGCATGTTAGCAAGTTTGATCAGTTAGAATGGTCATCCTCATCCGAAGAGTATTGATCACTGGAGTGAACCTTGTGATGTTTGGAGGATACCTTTTCTTTCGAAGCTTTGGCCATGAAGCAGTACGCAGGAGACTCGTTGTCGCTCGAATGATTCTCGAAGAAGTTTGATGCAGGAGTAGAGGCACATGCTATGCCAGCCATGCCGGAATCAGAATCCTCATCAGATTCATCAACTTCTTCGAAGTCAGATGACTCTTCTTCATCGGAATCCATCTCCTTGCCGATGTACGCCTTGGCCTTGCGAGAGGTGTTCTTGCGGTTGGATGAGAACTTGGAAGGATTCCTTGAGGAAGATCTTGACGAGGACTTGGAGGAGCTATCCTTCTTCTTGAAGAACTTCTTCGTTTTCTTCTCATCATCGGAGTCGTAGCTTTTGCTCTTGCCTTTGCCATGGTTGTGTCCTGGATCAAATCTTCCACTAGCACGGATTTCAGCTTCCCAAAGAGGGCAGTCCGAAATAAAATGTCCTGGCTTTTTGCACTTGAAGTAGGTGTAATCTACAGTAGGTTTTGATGAATATTTAGAGCCACCAGAGTTGCTGGATCCTTTCTTCTGAAACTGATTTTTCCTTTGAAGGCGCTAGAATCTTTTCGTGATCAATGCGAGATCCTTGCTGATCCTTTCTAGGTCATCTGAATCTTCTTCGGGATTTCCTTCCGAGGAAGAATCAGCCACAGCCTTGAGAGCATGACTTTTTCGGTGACTTGAGCCATAGAGTTCTCTCTTTTCTTCTTTTTGTTCTTCGTGGGTGTTTAGCCTTTCCATGATATCAGCAGAGTCGAGAACTTTGAAATAAGCTCGTTCCCGAATCATCAGAACTAGAGTGTCGAATGAACTGTCAAGGGATCGGAGCAGTTTCTTCACAACTTCTTGATCAGTGATGTCTTTGGTGCCGAGACCTTGTAGCTCGTTTGCGATGTCACTCGGACGATCGAAGGTTTGCTGGCAGCTTTCATTTCCAATTCGCTTGAACCGATTGAACTTCGCCCGAAGAGTATCAATACGAGCTTCTTTCTGAGTTGAGACACCCTCGTTTATCTTTTCGAGAATGTGCCACAATTCCTTTGCAGTTTCACACTGACGATAGCAATGAAATTGAGCACGAGAGAGATGGCCACCAATTTCATCTTTGGCTTCAGCATCCATCTGAATGAGTTTCTTCTCGTGGTCAGTGGGGACCTGGGGCACTTCAACCACGAATCCATTCTGCACCACGTTCCACATATCATCATCAATAGCTCGGAGACGGATCTTCATCTTCTCCTTCCAGAAGGGATAGTCCGTCCCATCGAAGATGGGAATCTTGAGGTGCGACTTGTAGCTCACTGAAGACATACTTAAACTCCAAGGTGGTTAGACCAAAATGAGCAGAGTCAAGGAGTACCTTGCTCTGATACCAATTGCAGGAATGAAGTATGTCTACCAGAGGGGGGTGAATGGGAGTTTTAAATTTTCTTCGGAAAAATCAAAACTCTCGGAACCCAGCAGCGGAGCGAATGAAAACAGTATGTAGTGAGCGAATACAAACTACCGTGGAAACTAAGGGCATGCATCGAGATAGTTCACATGATTGAAATATGTCATATGGTACAGTTCGAATGTAAAAGAGATTAGCAGAGGTAACCAGTGATGCTCGATGGCGACAAGGTATTTGGTAGACCAGTTCGCCCTTCTGCAAAAGGACTACGTCTGGTTGGAGGGGTTGTGATTTAACACAGAAGATAAACTCTCTTCACCCTATTCTCCTCGACAATTGGTTCGTCAACTAATGTTGATTACTCGTGGTAGATGTTTGAGGCGATCTCCGAACCTTTACAGACTTCTTCTTCGAGAACCACAATTACTCTTGGTATCTGAAGAAATTGACACCTCGTAGCTCTCAAGAGTAATAGGCGGAGCGTACTGGACTTAGATTCGAGTGATGCTGAACCACTATCTAATTTTTCGGCTCTGGGGTTTCCTCTCGGTGGATTTTAAACTCAAATCTATCAGAGAGGGGGTTGCTCAACAATCTTCTCAGAATCAAACGGAGCAGCCACCGGACAACGCCGGTGCGGGGTGGCTATTTATAGCCGCAGCCTTCCCTGATGGGAAATGACCATTTTGGACACGCGGTCCAGCCAATGGCCAACCGACACGTTCACAATGGTCGGATTTTAAGAGCAACGGTAACATTACTTGGGGAGCAAGTAATGCTAACTCCTCGGTCAGAGACAAATCTCTCGCAACGAAGAAGATCATGGTCTCTTGCTGGCAAGTATTTGCTTGGAACACAAAGAGATTTCTCTTATAACTTTCATAGGATTTGGGTTTAGCATCAGCGAATCAAATCTTCGAACGATACACCCCTCTTAATAGTACGGTGGTCCTATGACTCAATAAAGAGAAAAGAAACAATGAAATGAATGCTACGTCTTCGCTTCGTCTTCAATCTTCTCGGCAGCAGTCATGTTCTTCGGACGAGCACCGAATCAATTGCTTCACATCAGCAAATTTTGAGGGGTCACTCTTGTCGTCATAATCTTCGGTGATAACCTTCACTGCTATGCAGGGAATATTCTTCGGAGTTTGAACCAAACTCCTCTTGACTCCAGGGACCTGTTACTCTGTGTGCACTAGCAAACACATCAGTCCCTCACTGTTTATGTCAACAATCTCCAAAACATAAGGAGGCAAATTATTGCACCAACAATTGTGATGCTAGCATCCATATGACAGAGAACCCGGGTCGACATTACTAGTCATAAACCAAGGTGGCACAAACATACAGGGACAGGCATACATAACCCAGCAATGCACGTGTCGGTCATCTGCGTGTGCAACCGAGTCGTAGCAAGCTACAAGGACTCTTGTAAAACACCGCGTGACATTTCCCCGTAGGGACAGACACAAGAGCAAAGAAGGATACATGCCGGTCAATCCATGTGTTTCGGAGCAGTAGCGAACTACCAGGGCTCAGTGGAAGCACTAGGAGGCATTTCCCTGTAGGAAAGGCTACCAAAGGCAGATAACTAGGTGTCGAATCCCACACATACCAATGCATTTCAAACATACACACAATATGCACGATATGTGTAGATACAACATGGCATCACAACATAACTCTACGACTCAAAGTATTTATTTAAGAGGCTCCGAGGAGACATACATAGCATTATATTACAATCATGGGTCTCATGACCCAACATACAAAGTCATACAAGCAACGGAAGCATAACATGTCCGAGTACAGACAACTACAAAAGAAAAAGGCTGGAAAGCCTGACTATCTACAAGACCCTCCATAGGAACCAGACCTTTGTCTGGGATTCCCAAGCTACTCAACGAAGCCCACATGGAACTACTAGTGAGACTGAAGTCTCCTCTGCAAAAACATAATTAAGCAACCGTGAGTACAAAGGTACTCAACAAGACTTACATCAGATCTAGCTACTTATGCATCGGGTATCAAGAAGGGGATTGTGGTGTTTAACTGCAGCAAGCCAGCTTTGACTCAGTGGCTATCATGTACTACGACTAACAGTATTTTCTTTGAGGTGAGATAGCGCACACGAGTCCACATATTCACCATATCAATACACCACTATGGATCCTCTCCCGTCTCCCTACGAGAAGGCCATCCATAGCACTCACGCTTATCTTGCGCATTTTAGAGTATCCACTTCAAGTTGTCTATGAACCATATAAGTCTCCGAGTAGTCCATATCTGAGGACGCGGCTATTCGAATAGATCGTTTTACCCTGCAGGGGTGTACTTCACACACGCTCTCACCACTTACCACCATATACACATCATGTATCTCGGCAACCATCAAGCGGAAGCCTGGCGAGGGTGTCGGCCACAAACTGACTAACCATGCAAGACTCTAGTCCAGGTTTATCGCCTATCTGAGGCTGAACCCACAAGGGAAGTCCGGCCGAAGTTTCCATTACGGCCTCAAATGATGTGCGCAGGTTTCCCAAGCCCAGCTCACCAGATGGAACTTGTCGTGCGTACGACCATCTATGGGGCCATCTAGCCCCTTTGCGGTTCAACTAGGGGAATTCACAAGCACAAAGAGCAAAATTAGCAGAGAACGCAAAGGTTTTTACCCAGGTTCGGGCCACCGTGAGGTGTAAAACCCTACTCCTGCTTTAGTGTATTATATGTGGAGAGCTCAAGTACAAGGTGCACTTCGTCCCGGCAAGGTGCAGAGGGAAGCAACTACGCATGCAAAGTGAGCTAGAGTGTCTAAGGATCGATCCCTGTAAAGGTTGCCCTGGCCCTCCTTTTATAGCTTAAAGGGGTAACCACAGTGGCAAAACAGTCATTACAAGTTGATTAGATAGCAAACAGTGCTATCATACCTAACTCTGCCGTTTTAGGACAAAAGCATTAAATGCACCGTTAGGTGTCATGTGGAGGAGGAGCCCCGGCATGGTTCCTGCACCGCTCGCCCAGCTACCTCATATTATCTTGACATGCCTCCTGGACGGGTGTCACTAAAGGTAAATCTCCTTCCAGCAGGCTGACACGTGCCCCGACAAACCTCACCAAACTACCTGCGCAGTCGACACCTCACCGATTAGCGACTAGCTACTCGGTGAGGTAGAGCGCTGACGAGCTAGCAAAGGCTTGCCGGCACGGAGCTTGTCGGGCCTTTAGCTTGTCGGCTCGAATCTTGCCGTCAAGTAATGCTTCCATCTTCAGTACTAGTCAAGTACTTATTGATGCTTCGTCTTGATTTCTTCCTTAGTGCTTTTGCGATTAAGCCTTGAGTCTTGATCTTGGTATTCCCTGGCAAACCTGGCGATCAAGAAGGCTGCTACTGTCTGTGCATAAGTCAGGGTATAAAATACCCATGTTTTATACACCGACAGGAGCCCCCGGGCCAAGTCCATATGCGCATCCGAAGCGTCGTTGGGCTCGGCCCAAATGATGCACAGACACGTGGCAGGAAATTACCGCCGTAATCTTTGCAATGATGATTTCCCCCCAAGCATGCCGAAGCCGCGCATTAAATGCGGGACGCAGGAGTGGTGGACGGTAGCGGTTATCTCGCGGTAGTACACCTACAAAGGCACTACCAAGGCAAACAGTGAAGAGCCAGCCCCCTCGCGCCTTCCCCATATAAAGGCAACCATGAGGGGACGCTGCTCATTCACCCTCGCCCGCCCTTGCTTCATCTTCTTCCTCTCGCCAAAGCCGCTTCTGCCACCGCCGCTGCCCATTCTCATCCCACCTTGACTCCCTCTTTTCTCCTTGAGCCCTCATGGCACCCAAGAAAGCCGACACATCGGGGGAAAAGCCCGCCAAGCTTGTCGACCCCAAGGCGGAGAAGAAGAAGAAGGATTTGGAGGGACTGGAGAAGCGGCGAAGGGAGAACGTGGTGTTCTCGCCGCCGGCGCTGGACAAGAACACGCTGATCGAGAGATACGCCTACAAGTGGGGACGAGACACCAAGGATCACAAGGCTCTAGTGGTGCTCCCCGCCGGAGGCAAGACCCCCTCAGATTCATATCCCTTTTTCTGTACGAACTTTTATTGCTGGCTGGTTCCTCCCTTCTCGGATTTCTTCAGCGCAATGATATACAACTTTGGGTTTAGACTGCTGGATTTTACCCCAAATGCCATAACTTGCATGTCAGTCTTTGCCCATCTCTGTGAGAATTTCATCGGAGTTGCCCCCAATGTTGATTTGTTCCGCCACTTCTTCATCCCTCGAATCGAAGGCAAGGCGCTTTCCGGCAGTGTCACTTGGATCCCCAGGGCCAAGACCAAAGACCAGTACCTTCCCGGGTAGCTGCACTTGAAATGGGAGGAGTGGCGGGCTGAGTGGTGCTGGATCCAGCAAAAGGATTTTCCCAGTTTCTGCTTGCCGTGCACAGAGTGAGTCATATGTGGCAACGACTGGAGCAGTTTGGGTGCCAGCGACAAGAGACTTGGCATGGCACTGAACCGCATCGCTTGCCTCAGAGCCGCCAAGCTGACTATAGAGATGGTGGGTGCCAATTTCCTTCGGTGACGCATCGCGCCGCTACAAAAGAGTGAAAGATTCACCTGGGAGTACCAGAATGCAGGCGACATCATGCGGTTGTACCCAGGCCTCAGCAACAATCTAACCGTCATGGAGCACGCCTGCCTCTGCGAACACCTGTTCAGATCTACCGGGACCTTCCACTTGCTGGACCAGATCGTCCCCTTGCATATCAATTCCGCCAAGGACTTCATCTTGGCGATGATGCCAGAGTGCAATGCGCAAGGAGTCAAACCCCTCTGGCCAATGCCTACCTTGGAAAATGAAATGGACTGGGCCTCAAACTTGACGGAGAAGGCCTCTCGGATAGAGAGGGATCTCATTAAAGCCACCAAGGATGAGGAACTGGCATACATTGCCAGCAAGGCTGCAGAAGCTGCCAGAGTTAGCGGAGTAGGCGGTTATCAGGTCGCGACAACTGAAGACGATGAAGAAGAACATCCCGAAGAGGAGGTTGCCGAGGAACACCAAGAAGAGCCTGCCGGAGATGAGGCTGCCGAGGAACCCGAAGATGAAGAAGAAGAAGGTCCTCGGGCCCTAAAGAAGAGGGCACGCATTCTCCGAAAGACTGCCAGCCAAGAGCTAGTGCGCGCTTCTTCGCCGAAGGCTGGTCCTGTCGTGAATAAGACGACCACAAAGACTGGCCGTCAAGAAGAAGTGCGCCGGCAACCATCCGGCGTCCACTAGCTCAACACCCGTCTTTCCAGCAAGAGGTTGTCGGAGAAGTCGGGTCTTCTCAGCCGGCAAGTTCATCTCCTCCGGCACTAAAAAGGGCCAGGGAATCGCCCCCGCCGGCGAGATATGACCTATCCATCCTCAGCGAGTCAGAAGACGAGGAGTAAGCTCAATTGCCTTATATTCAACAAGTCTTGCCTTCATCTTGATCATGATTTTTGACTTGATTCTTTTCTGTTTTTGTAGAGACACAGAGCCACTTGTGCACCGGGCCAAGCGAGCCAAGGCTGCAGCGGGAGGCGAACCTACGACAAGCACTGGGCAAGGGGGCGTGTCCGCTGACACCATCGTCATCAGCCCCCAGCCCAGCCCCCTGCATGAGGTTGCAACACAATTCCCACTTGCCAGTGCTGACGCCAAAGCTTCTGCTCCTGGTCTTGACAAGAAGGTAGGAGAAGGTCACCAGGAGGAAGAGCACCAAGAGGCGGATCCTACCATGATTCCTCCGTCAACCACCGTCCCGGAGAGTGCTTTTCTGACAAGGGCCTCCACTGATGAGCCCGCCCGCACTGAAATAGTCCCGGCAAGTGAGGTTGCCGGAGACCGTGCGGCGACAACCGAGGTTGCCGGGGAAGAAACTGTTCTTCCACAACAAGCTCCAATAGGTAATCCACTTATCTTTAAGCACTTCCTGAATTTTTTGTTTTCTTGAACTTGACTTGTAACTAATTTCCATTTTATCCTTCGCTTCTGTTTCATTCTGCAGCTCCCACCTCTCCCGAAGAAGGAGAGATCCTTGCAGATGTGGCAGATATTGCAAAGGAAGCTACTGATCAAGCCGCCAAGATTACTGTCGAAGAGGCCACCAATCCTGCTGTTGAGGAAGTAAGGGAAGTTGCCGGGGATATAAGGGAGTCTCCCGGTAACACACTTGCTCCCATCCAAATGAGCACGGAAACGGTGGTGATTGCTGCTGGCCAGCCAAACTCTGCCATTCAGCTAACTGCGCCAACTACCCAATCTTTGACGGATGCACTTGTTCTTGCCGCTCCTCAACAAGGGTCTGAAGCCCCTAGCTCATCAGGCACTATAGAACTGGATTTTGACGCAGAGATTGCTCGCATCCTTGCCTCCATCCCCAAGAGCACCCTTGAATCGGACAACGCTGCCGATAGCAGAACGGATCTTGCCTCCCTGGAAACCATGGCAGCAGGCCTCAGGGATGTGCAAGAGCGCTACGGCAAGCGATGGGATAAGCTCCAAGATGAACACACAGCTTTGGATGTAATTGAGGAGAAATTGAAGAAGAAGGCTGAGGATATCCGGTCTTGGTATAACAACCAATCTCAAAACCCGAGGAGGCAAGAGGAAAGACTTGCCTCTGCCCAAGAGAAGGCAATAGCTCTGGACGGCAAGTTGGCAGAGCGCGAGGTGCAGCTCAATGCCTGAGAGAAGAATCTTGCCGCACAAGAGGAAGCTCTTCCCGCCAAACTTTGCACCAAGGATGAAGAAATCGAGAAACTCGTTGAGCAAAGGACGCAAGAGCTGGAGAAGAAACATAAGGATTTCATCAAGACCCAGGCTTAGGAAAACGCCGCCAAGCTCAAGGAGGTTACTGATGAAGCTACTGCTGCTACCTCCGCCAAGGCGGATCTTGATTCCCAGTTGACCAAGTTGAAAGAAGAGCTCGCCGACAGCAGTAAAGAGGTCGATACTCTCAAGGGCGAAGCGCAGAAAACAGCCCTCACTTTAGGGGAACTGCAGACGCAGCTCTCGTCCAAGAATCAAGATCTCAATACCGCCACCAAAGTAACTGAGGATTTGAAATCCAAACTTGTTGGTCTGGAAAAAGATCTTGAATCCGCCAAGGAGCAAGAAAGAATCCTGATGGAAAAGCTTGCCACGAAAGAAACTCTTCGGGAAGATGCCGAGAATAAATTCACGGAGCTATGCGAGGTGATCTCCCTTTGGACGAAGAGGCTGGTTGACATAGCTGAGCGCCTAACTTCGCAGCTTGCCGTCATGGATATGAAGAGCTCGAGCTTCACCGTTAATGATCATGAGGCTGCTAGCGCTAGATTAACCAAGTTCTTCGATGGCCTCATCGATGCACTGAAGACATATCATGATGACATGTCTGCCTCGTTTGCCGATGAATCCCGGAAGTTTGTGCGCAACATCCTTTACAAGGTGCTGCTCAAGCTCGCATATCACCATCCTGACCTCGACCTCTCCGGGATCTTCAGAAAGTTTCCACAAGACACAGATGTCACCACCGCCGACAAGATTGCTGCTCCTCTTGCCGACAAGGTTCTCCATGTTCCCAGGATCCAAGGCGATCGCCGCGATTGAACTTGTTGTTGTATTGCCACAGTGCTGCCATGTCAAAGATACATTTGATCTTATGTTAGATCTATATTGCTTTTGTGATGTAATATAACTAGTGCTGATGAATGAATGTATGATGTCTCCCTTGTTTCACTTTGTCTTTGTATGTTTGATTTACACCCTACGCATACCAGAAGCTTGCCGGTGCGTGTACTTGCCGCGAGCGCTTGATGAACGGGTCCTTAGCAGCCTGCCGATAGTGTCGCCACCGACAAGTTTTCCTTTGATGTTTTCAAAATGCAGCTACTTAAATTGTTGAGCGGACTCGAAACAAAGTAAGAGTGCAACTGATCACGACAAGGTTCCTTCACGTGCAGGCTTTTCATACAAACACAGAATCGTTCAAGGGAAACTGCAAATGTAACAAGGAAATTATTTCAAAGTTTTTCAACTTAGCTTTTCCTTGTACTGTTTTTCTTGTCGTACAAAATGATCACTTGAACGTCACTAAGTGGTATCCCCATCGTCACTCCCCCCGGGAAACTTGCACACGAGGAATCCTTCTATCCTTTGAAAAAAAAAGAGAAAAGAGTGGTTTGGAAACCTTGATGGTTCATCAACCATTTCATACAAGTCAAAGTGTAATCACAACATCACATGCATTCATACATAAATGAATATGTACAAAGAGTTGCGAAATACTTAGCTTTATTTTACTTATGCACAGGATCTGCGCCTGGCTTTGTTCAAAGGGTTACAAGTCTTGGCGACAAAGCTTGTACAAAAGAGGTTGTCGGTAGGCCCAGCAACTGCGCCTTATGGGTAGAACTTGCGAAGATGCTCAATATTCCATGAGTTTTTCACTGGGATGCCATCTTCGGTCTCCAGACGGACTGCGCCAGGTCTGGAGACTCGTCCTACCCGATAAGGGCCTTCCCACTTCGGCGTCAACTTGTTTGAATTCTTTGCGGACTGAATGCGCCGAAGAACAAGGTCGCCTTCCTCAAGGCTTCGGGCATGCACTTTGCGGCTATGGTAGCGGCGCAAGGCTTGATGGTAGCGTGCAGCTCGCACAGCTGCCCGAAGACGATCTTCCTCAAGGAGCGTAGCGTCATCTTGCCGCAGCTGCTCTTGCTCCGCCTCATTGTAGGCGAGCACTCGAGGTGACCCGTATGTGAGTTCCGTGGGGAGCACCGCTTCTGCACCATAGACTAGGGAGAAGGGCATTTGGCCGGTAGCTCGATTTGGTGTCGTTCTGAGTGACCAAAGAACCACCGGCAACTCATCAATCCAGCGCCTTCTGCACTTGTGCAGCCTGTCAAATGTTCTTGTCTTGAGGCCTCGCAGCACTTCAGCATTTGACCTTTCCGCTTGACCGTTGCTTCTCGGGTGAGCAACAGATGCAAAACAGATTTTGCTGCCAAGGTCTTGGATGTACTGCATGAAGGTGCGGCTCGTGAATTGTGTGCCGTTATCGGTGATGACCCTGTTGGGAACACCAAAATGGCAAACTAATCCTTTAAAAAAACTTGACGGCTGACTGTGCTGTCACCTTCCTCACTGGCTCCACTTCAGGCCACTTTGTGAACTTGTCGATTGCAATGTACAAGAACTCAAAGCCCCCGGTAGCACGGGGGAAGGGGCCTAAAATGTCAAGCCCCCAGACCGAGAAGGGCCAGGAGAGAGGTATTGTTTGGAGAGCTTGAGCTGGCTGATGTATGTTCTTTGAATGGAACTGGCATACTTCACACATGGTTACTAGCTCAGTTGCATCCTGGAGAGCAGTGGGCCAATAGAAGCCTTGCCGGAAAGCTTTGCCGACAAGTGCTCTTGAACCTATGTGAGAGCCACATACACCTCCATGTATCTCCGCCAACAGCTTTAGTCCATCTTCCCGGCAAATACACCTCAATTTCACACCGTTGGGTTTCTTTATGTGCAGAATGTTATCCACAAACTAATACATACTTGACTGACGGGCTACTTTCTCAGCTTCTTCTTGGTCATCGGGAAGTTCTCCTGTTTGAAGGAAATGGACTATTTGATGTGCCCAAGTTGGAGCCTGTGGCTCGACGACAAGGACTAAAGGTGTCGGGGGGATGATCCCCGGGTAGGCAGCGGAGCCCGGATCCCCCTTTCTTTCAAAAACATCGGGGCGGGCCGAGCCCCTCAATCCGGCTAGCTTGCTCGCCGGCTCCCCCGCGCGAGCCGACTCGACACGGCGACCCGGCCCGGCCGGCTGGCCCAAGCCGGCTGGCCACGAGAGGACGAGCCCTCATGACAAGGCAGGCGTAGCTACAGCGTTCCCTCCTTTATGCTGACCCCGGCAGGCGCGGCTACAGCGTTCCCTCCTTTACGCCGACCCCGGCGGGCGCGGCTACAATGTTCCTTCCTTTACGCCGGCCCCGGCTGGCGGCGCATTCCTGTAGCTGGTCGGCACCAGCCGCCTTGTGATGCGGGACAAGACGCGCCACAGTGCCCCATGCCCGGCGGACCCGGCGCACCCGGCGGACTCGGCGGACCCGGCGACCCGGCGGCCCCCACCACCGGCTCCCAGACTATGACACCAGGGCCCCGCGCCCGTGCGTCTTTACCAATGTATCCCTGGGGGGTCGAGCTATAAGACCCCCCAGGAGGCCTCCATGCAGAGGGGTCAACCGGTTCAGATTCGTTCATAGTTCACGCGCATACACGCTCACAGGAGAGGTCGAACGGCGGCCCAGCCCCTTCTTCCTCCTCTGCCCACACAGCTCCAGGAGCAACCTTGTAGCCCTTGTTTACTCCATACTCCATTCGGCAGGATTAGGGGTGTTACCTCCTCAGAGGGCTCCGAACCTGGGTACGTCTCGTGTCCCACACTTGCGCGTGCCAACCTCGCCTCCGGAACCCACCGGCGTCCTCACGTAGCCCCACCTTTTTAGACATCTTATCGCATCTGCCGTGAGAATACCACGACAGTTGGCGCCCACCGTGGGGCTGCTCGCGGCGCCAGCCAGAGTCAAGTTCCGGTCGAGGCCCTTCACCAGCTCCGGCGAGCGCATCGTGCACGGTTTGGTCCGTGCGCCTCGCACGGCCAACCCGGCCGGCTGCGGCGCCGTATCAGACGCGGACGCCGCCTGCCCCGCAGACTGCCTCGTCGTCCCCTTCGGCGCGCTGCGCGCCTTCGTCGCGCTCGTCCTCGACGTGTTCCCCAGTGAGGTGCGCGACTTCACCGACTCGCCTGTCCCCGTTGTTTGCGCCGCTCCCGACGACGTCGCGGCTCTCTGCGCCCGCACGGAGGTGCTGACCATCGGCACTACCTCCGGCTCCCCGCTCGACAAGGAGAAGGCCGCCGCGGCTGCCGCTGCTGCAGCTGCGGTCCTGCCACGCCGGGCCGACCCGCTCCGCGAGACGATCCGGAGCCTGCAAGCACCATCACGCCCGACGCCGAAACGGCGGCCACAGCGGCTCAGCTCAACGAGGACCGCCAGCATCTGCTAGTCGAGGCCACGGAGCTCGCGGCAATGCGGCGCCGGCTGGAGTCCTCCCAGCGAGAGTACGACAGCGCCCACGGCTTCATACCGGCCACCGCCGAGCCCAGCCGGGTCGCGGAGGTGCGGATTCGTGGGGGCGCTATTGGCCGTGCGCGAGGCGCAGGCCGGCCCATGTACGACACCCCCGTCAAGAACATGCGCACGGCGCAGGCGGCTATGGCGGATCTCGAATTCCTGGAGGGCGAGGAGCTGCTGCAGCAGCAGCAGCGCATCCGCGATCTCATCACCGTGGCGAACGAGCAGCAGAAGCACTTCGACCCGGCCCAGCCATCCGCCTCTGCATTAGGAAAAACCGGGAACCCGAAGAGGGCCCTCCGGGACGCGCAGCAGACGTCCTCCCGTGCCACTAGCGCGAGCTGCTCTGGCCGGCACCGGTCCGGTCGGAGCCGGCACAACCGCGCCGCAACCGCTGGAGACAGCGTCGCTGACGAGACGGCTGGCAACGGCCGGGTTCAGCCGCCGGAGCCCCCCGTACGGCCGGCTCGGCAGCTCGAGCCGGCCCCGGAAGCCCCTGCACCCCGCGGTCCCGTGGCCGACCGGCTCGGTCCCCACGAGCCCTACGACGAAAGCGACGCCCGTCACCGCATCGACCGGCTAGCACGCTCCACGGCCCTGGAGGAGGAGAGCTCTGTCAGCCCGGCGTGCTTTGGCCCCCGCATTCGCGAGGAGCCCTTCCCCAAAGGTTTCTCGTTGCCCCGCGACTCCCCCAAGTACAACGGCGTCACTAAGCCGGAGGACTGGCTGACCGACTACACCACGGCTGTCGGCATAGCCGGCGGCAACCGGCGCGTGGCTGTGCGGTACGTCCCCCTCATGCTGCTCGGCTCGGCCCGGACGTGGCTTAATAGCCTTCGAGCCGGCAGCGTGAACTCCTGGCTGGACTTCGAAGACGCGTTCATTCGCAACTTCACCAGCACCTACAAGCATCACGGCAAGCCTCGCCAGCTCTCCATGTGCATCCAGAAGTCGGGCAAGCCCCTTCGCGACTTCCTCACGTGGTGGACGGAGCTGCGCAACTCCTGCGAGGGGGTCCACGAGGTCCAGGCCATCCAGTACTTCATCGACAGATGCCTAGACGGCACTCTGGTCAAGCACCGGCTGGTGTGCGACGAGCCGGAGACCCTGGCGGAGCTCATGGCTGTGGCGGACAAGTACGCTACGGCCGACTCCGTGATGAATGTGAAGATCACTATCGACGCAGACGGCAAGCTCCTCCCGGCCTAGCCGGCTCCCCCCAAGCCGGCTGGCGACAACAACCCATGCCGGCAAGACAACAACAGCAACAATGGCAAGCGCGGGAACGACCAGCAGGCGCCCCGATACGACAACCGGCAGGTCGCCGCCGTGGAAGGGGAGCAGCCGGCCGAACAAGGCTCCAGCCAGCGCCCGCGCACTGGCAAGGCCGCCTGGCAGCCCAAGCTGTCCTTTGAGCAGATGCTCGACGCCCCCTGCAAAAACCACAGCGGCGCGAAGCCTTCGACACACACGCTCTGGCAGTGCAGTTTCACCCAGCGCCTGTTGAAGGGTAACCTTCCACCCCCGCCACCCGGAGCCGGCCCACAGCAGCCGCCGCTTCCCCCACCCCCGCAGCCACCCGGCGCCCTCGCCGACAACCCTTTCCCGCGCCCGGACGCGTCCTACGTCGTCTTCACCAGCGAGGGGGATGACAAGCACGCCAAGCGCAAGCACGCGGCCGAGCTGAATGCCGTCGTCCCCCCGGTTCCCCAGTACATGATTTGGTCCGACCGGCCGGTCAGCTAGACCCGGGAGGACCACCCGGCCGTCATGCCCACACCGGGTGGCTACGCCCTTGTGCTCGACCCCACCCTCGTCTCCGAGAGGCGCACCTGCCGTTTTTCGCGGGTGCTGATCGATGGCGGCAGCAGCATCAACATCATGTACCGCGACACCATGACCAAGCTCGGCATCGAGGCGCGACAGCTGGAGCCGACCCGGACGGTGTTCCACGGCATCGTGCCGGGTCTCTCCTGCTCTCCAATCGGCCGGGTCCGGCTCGACGTCCTATTCGGCTCCAGTAGCCATTTCCACCGCGAGCCGATCTGGTTCGAGGTGGTCGACCTGGCCAGCCCCTACCACGCGCTGCTGGGCCGGCCCGCGATGGCCAAATTCATGGCGGTCCCCCACTACGCCTACCTGAAGTTGAAGATGCCAGGTCCCAAGGGCCTCATCACCATCGTCGACGACTACAAGAAGTCCCTCGAGTGCGCCAAAGCCGGCTCCCAGCTGGCCAAGTCACTGGTCATCGCCGAGGAGAGGCGCCAGCTCGACCGGATCGTGGCGCTGGCTAGCGCGCAGCCGGCCATGCCAACTCTGCCCAAGGCGGCCGACGAGGCCTCCTTCCAGCCATCAAAAGACACGAAGAGGGTCCCGCTCAACCCGGCCGAGCCCAGCTCTAGCAAGTACGTCGTCGTGGGCACCGGCCTCGACAGCAAATAGGAAAGCGAGCTCGTCGATTTCCTCCGTGAGAATCAGGACATCTTCGCATGGTCTCCCAAAGACATGCCGGGTGTCCCGAGGGAATGCGCCGAGCACAAACTTCACGTCCGCAAGGATGCCAAGCCTGTCTGACAGCCGCTATGCCGCTTCTCCGAGTAGAAGCGAAGAACCATCGGTGAAGAAATCGCCCGGCTGCTCGCAGCCGGCTTCATCATGGAAGTTTTCCACCCGGAGTGGCTGGCCAACCCAGTCCTCGTCCTGAAGAAAAATGGCACCTGGCGCATGTGCATCGACTACACCAGCCTGAACAAGGCCAACCCCAAAGACCCGTTCGCTCTGCCCCGGATCGACCAAGTCATCGACTCCACAGCCGGCTGCGAGCTCCTGTCCTTTCTGGATGCCTACTCCGGCTACCACCAGATCAAGCTGGACCCGGCCGAGGCCCTCAAGACGTCCTTCATCACGCCCTTTGGGGCGTATTGCTACATCACCATGTCCTTCGGCTTGAAGAATGCCGGCGCCACCTTCCAGCGCTGCATGCAGAAATGCCTGCTGCCCCAACTCGGCAGAAATGTGCACGTCTACGTCGACGACATCATGGTGAAGACCAAGCAGCACCTCACGCTCCTGGCCGACCTCAAAGAGACCTTCGCCAACCTGCGCCGGTTCCAGATCAAGCTCAACCCGGAGAAATGCGTCTTCGGCATACCGGCTGGCCAGCTCCTTGGTTTCCTCGTCTCGGAGCGCGGCATTGAGGCCAACCCGGAAAAGATCAAGGCGATCGAGCGCATGTGCAAGCCGACCTGGCTGCGCGACGTCCATAAGTTCACCGGCTGCTTGGCCTCCCTCAGCCGGTTCGTCAGCCGGCTGGGGGAGAGGGCCTTGCCCCTGTATCAGCTGATGAAGAAGACGACGGCGTTCGAGTGGAGCAACCAGGCGGACGAAGCTTTCCGCGACCTCAAGCGCATGCTATCCACCGCACCCGTCCTGGCCGTGCCGGCTGAGAAAGATCCACTCCTGCTGTACGTCGCCACCACCTCCTGGGCGGTCAGCACGGTGCTGGTGGTCGAGCGCCCTAAGGAGGGCAAGGTGCAGCCGGTCCAGCGACCAGTGTACTTCCTGAGCGAGGTGCTCTCCGCTTCCAAGCAGAACTACCCCCACTACCAGAAGATGTGCTACGGCGTGTACTTCGCCGCCAGGACGCTGCGGCAGTATTTCCAGGAGCATACCATTACCGTGGTGAGCACGGCCCCCATCGGCGAGATCATGGGCTGCCGGGATGCCTCTGGCCGGGTGGCCAAGTGGGCCATCGAGCTAGCCGGCCACACGATCCTTTACGAGCCCCGCACCACCATCAAGTCCCACGTGCTAGCCGACTTCCTCATCGATTGGACGGAGACCCAGTACCTGCCGCCGACACCCGACTCGACTCACTGGCGCATGCACTTCGACGGCTCCAAGATGCGCAATGGCTTGGGAGCCGGCATCGTGCTGTCTTCCCCCAAGAACGACCGACTGTGGTACGTGCTCCAGATCCATTTCGCCGCCTCCAACAACATTGCCGAGTACGAAGCTCTCGTGCACGGCCTCCGGCTGGCCAGAGAGATCGGCATCCGGCACATCCTCTGCTATGGCTACTCGGACCTGGTGGTGCAGCAAGTCTCCGGCGACTGGGACGCCAGAGATGCCAACATGGCCAGCTACCGCTTCCTGGTCCAGCAGCTGTCCGGCGGGTTCGACGGTTGTGAGTTCCTCCGCGTCCCCTGCTGTCGGTGTAAAAACCAGCCGACCTCGGGGTAGGGGGTCCCGAGCTGTGCATCTCGGATCGATGGTAACAGAGACAATAGGAGACGATGTTTTACGCAGGTTCGGGCCCTCTTGATGGAGGTAAAACCCTACATCCTGCTTCTGTTTATATTAATGGAGGTGTATCGAGTACAGAGTTGATCTACCCCGAGATCGTATGTTATGTATGATTCTAATGAATATGAGATGTCATAATAACCTATCGACTAGCCTAGCCTCGGCTTATATAATGTACCGGAGACCTAGGATATCAAGAGTCTTAGTCGGCTACGTCGGTGGAGAGGAGTCCTTGTCTTGATCACCAAGTCTTGTGGAATCTTCCTCGTATATGTCATGGGCTGCCCGAAGTGGCCCGTTAGTGAACCGCCATGGGCGTCCTCGGCCCGACCCACTGGTTGGGAGACGACGTGGTAAGTACCCCCTAGTCCAGGACACCGTCACTAGCCCCCTGAACCGGTCTTCAAGTTGGGGACGCTCCTCGGTTCTTCCCAGCTGTTCTTTGTCTTCGGCCGTTAGTCTTGAAAGTTGGTTCAACAAATCTTCCCATCTTTGATCTTGAGGATCGCCGAGCAGAATCCGAAGAGTATATACGTCGGGCTGTTGACACACAAACACGACACCGTGTACCCTCGACGCCGGGGGTGATGCACCGCAGCTCACGTCGAAGGAGGACCGTCCGGCAGCGCGATACGCAAGACAGCCGGCGGACGCTTTTGTAAACCCGAAGCCCCGCTCACCCGGGAGGGACCCCGTCAGGGCTCGCGGCAGCTATGGGCTGCCCTAGTTCGATTCGCTCGCCCCTAGAGCCTCGTGGATCCGCAGCCCTCCGGCGTGGAAGGCTAGCGAAGAACGAGAAAGAAAGATACAAGGGTAGGAGATAAAAAGTAGATGAACACGAAAAAGTAGATTGATAGATTGGTTCGATTGGTGTTGTTTCAATCGGCCGTCACCCCCAACATATATAAGAGGCAGCTGGACTTTCCGTACAAGCAAAGGATTCATCTAGGCTTTCCTTACAAGAAAATTACATCAATTCACGTCCTAGAGTCCTAGTTCTGGTCCCACTCGGATTCAGCCCGAATCTGGTCCAATCTTCTGTCTTGCTCCTTGCATGGGCCGTGGAATCTGCATATGACTTCCGATGGAGACGGTTCAAATACCAATTTTGTACGCTTCGACGAGGCCAACAATCCGTATGTTGATCACTTTTCCAAATAAGGCCATCTTGAATACTCCCCGGGGTCATCTTTAATTTCGAGGCGGACTCGGTCATGTAGCTGACTGTACCGTCCGACTCTTGTAGCGTCTCTACAGGTCGTATACTACGTCGGATGATGATGAATTCAAAAGCAAATTTGACCGTTTCGACGTTGCGAACAACTTTCATGTTGAACACTTTTTCATCCGAAGCCATCTAGATAATCTTTTGAGCCCAACTTCAGCTTCTGGTCGGATTGGCCTTGACAGTTTCCACCCCGGCAAGCTTTTCCCGGCAAGCTTTCCACCCCGGCAAGCTTTCACACCGGCAAGGTTTCCACCCCGGCAAGCTCTTTGCCCGGCAAGCTTTTCACCCGGCAAGCTCTTTGCCCGGCAAGCTTTTCACCCGGCAAGCTCTTTGCCCGGCAAACTTTCTGGTTGCACCTTGCGGGTCTTTTTTGGGGCAGTAAACGACCTCGGATGAAAATGCGTCCAAAACCAAAGTTGACCGTTTCGACGAGATGAACAACTTTCATATTGAACGTTTTCGATTCGAGACCATCTTCTGGGCCAAAACGCTCGCGCAAAACATCTGAATTGTGGCGCTACCCATCAGACATGTGTATGGTGGGGCGCGCCATATTTCGCCTCCTGACAGGGCTGCCTTCTGATAGCTTTTACTTTTTCATACGAACTCGGATTGAGACGATTTTTATATCAAAATCGACCATTTCGACGAGACGATGACAATCCGTGTAGAAACTTTTCTCATACGAGGCCGTCTTGGGGGCGTAATCAGCCGAATAGTGTTCTGGACACAAAATCTCAGTACTTCGAACACAACTTCAGCCTTAGAAATAAGATCGGATGGCTATGGCCCAAATATCAAAGTTTCTCCTTTAGACGATACGGAACTTTCTCACTTTGAGCACTTTTTCATTTGAGACTGTCTTAATTATGTTTTTGACCATGCCAAAATCTGGTGTCAACACATTCCCCCCTGTTTTTCGGCAAAGCTTGCATACCGAAAAATAATTTGCACCATGTTTGTTCTAAGGACGATGTCAACACTTCATCGGCTATGCATGCTGAGGACGATAATTGTTATCGGCCATATGCTCAGGTTTGCTGCCACTTGGGATTTCTTCAGATATTTGCCGCTTCAAAGCCCATGACGTGTGTATAAAATGTCTCTGTGTATGCATCCCATGGGAATCTTTGCTTGGTTCGAACTTTGCCCAAGCACCTCAATAGAATATTGCCAACCATTCGGCAACACAGATCATCAAATATCAAAGGATATATTAAGTCATGTGCCGAACAATCTTGCTTCACTCGGATCCTGCAAATGACTGATACTCAGATTTCTCCAGTTAGCTTTCTGGCTCGCACTAGATCCTTCATTACTGGCTGAATCAACTAAGGAGTCGGCCACACTGACCGATTCAAAGATGAGTCAGCCGTACACTCCTCACAAGCCGAGTGAATAAATAAGTCGGCTTTGCTGGTATTGCAAAGACTGAACATCGGCTATAGGAGTACCAGACAAACCATGATGAACACCGCTAGCCAGATGCCCGCTTTGCCAATACAATGAACTCTGAGGGCGATATTAAAATATCGGCCATGCGTTCTTATCTCAAAGGAGCTTGGGAATCCGTCCACCAAAGTATGAATAGCCGAAACAAATCAGACATTTCAGCTGGGGATAAATTGTTGGGCACAAACTCTGATGGGAAGGTTGCAGAACATGCATGATGCGCCGTTTGGAGTCTCGTATAGTGACATAAAAATCGTTGTTTTCGCCTACTGGCTTCACGCTTGTCCTCCCTTACTCCTGCCGGCTTCACAACAGGAGCTTGCACATCATTCTCGCCTTGATGGCTTCCCTTGGGGACCCATGCCATATTCCTCTCCTCCAACTCTTTGGCCCTGAGCCGCTTCAGCTTTCTTTCTTGCCAATGTGATAAGCCGAGTGAGCATCCCGGCTGTGATTTTATTTTATGCTCTAACAACTCTTTCCTGGCTTTGGGCACCTCCGGCTTGGCTTGTCCAAACTCGGCGATTGGGTCTTTGAATGTTACTCGCTTCACTTCCTTTCCCTTAGTAGCCAACGTAGACTCGGCTGGCTTTTTGTTGTTTGGACTCGGATCTAAAATAACACACTTGCGGCCATCTTTTTTCACTTGGTAAACTTGCTTGACCATGTCAATCTTCTTTGCCGAGCTCCAGACCGATTCTTTTTGGTTGAGTCGGTCTTTAACATGTGGTTGTTGAACAAACGATGATCCTCTCGGAGCTGCATAATTTTGGTGAAACGGCTTAGAATATGATGTACGGTGTGCCCTCGATTTATACCTATCCCATGATTGATATGAATAACAGTCAGCATGAGAAGGTACTTATGACATCGGCATTGGTGACCCAAAAGGAGGATACGAAGTCAACTCCTTCCTTCGCCAATCCTGGTGTTCAGATTTATTCCTTGGGGGTGACTTCGATGCCTTTGCTTCACTTGGCCGATAAGCACACTTCTCCTCACTCAACTTATGATATTTTTCCAATAACTGCGCGAAAGTGACTTTCGGCTTTTTACCTTTGTGCTTACCGCGGCCTTTTCTTTCTTTGGTTGTGTGTGCATCTGTCTTTGAATTTTCTTGTTGCCCCCCAGTGCTAGATGTGTCAGTTGTAGCTTTGATGGAATTCCCGTCTTCAATATTGTTGCTGATGCACTCTTGAATGATTACCTCGCTTGAAGATTTGATCACATCATCATTAGCATATACCAGTCCGTATTTGGATGAGCCGGCTTGAGGTAGCCGAGTCAACACTCGATCGCCATCAAGACCAATCTGAGTCGACTGGCCGTATGCTTGTGCCTCAACGAGCTCCAATCGTCCTTTGTTGGCCGATTGTGTGGCTTGATGAATCACATTGTTGTCTTTGACATTCTGTTCAAACGAACATTGCATTTGCTCTTGTCTTGATGGCTCGACATCGTGATCAATTATAATAATAGGATTAGTTGGCGACGCACCGACGATGTGGTCACTTATGCCCGGACTGAAAGTACACTGCTCGTCCATTAACCGATATTGTGATACCGGCTCTGGAGCAAACCAACCGAGTGGTGCCGGTTTAACGCCATCCGACTCAGCTATGCATTGATTTTCGTCCTCCTTCCCCGATGCTCTTGAATCGGCTATCTCGGAGGACTTTGGACCTGGCTTTTTGTTTCTACAACCAAAGTAACTACAGAATATACGTCTCATTTGATACCAAATGTTAGCCAAGCATGAAACAATCAAAGCTACCCATATGAACATAATTTTCAGTCGGCATAATGGGAAAAGCTTTGGTTGCAATAATCTATCACTAGCAGCCTCTATGAATGGTACAATATGTTGACTAGCATGATTAGTGACAGGACTATTTCTAACAAACAAGTTACTCATCTCGATTGGTCTTTCCAAGTTAATTATGATCTTGCTAATGGATGCATCAATGATATATTTTTGACCGAATCGGAAAGCGAGTAAATTATCTGCTAGACGTACCTTTGCGACAAGGTTGGTGGAATATGATGATCGTATATGTGGAACAATGCCTTGCTCCACCCCAAGATGATCCTCCAAGGCCTCATCTTCTTCTTCTGGATTTCGTGCCTCGTCACTCGGATTACCCGAATAGATTCCACTCGAACGCTCTTTGTCAGCTGAACTTTGCTTGGCTGCATGTTCTTGTTCTTGATGTTCATTGTTAACCGAACTGTGTTCAGCCATATCACTTTGTTCTTGATGCTCACCAATTTCTTTAGCACGAAACTCATAGGGCAGCATGTAAGCTCCCTCACATCCAGAAAAATCGAGCAGGGCCAATTTGCTGCGTTTGTCGTTCCTTTGCTCGGTGAAGCTTGCATCATCTATTTTGGTACACTCGACAATAACTGGCTTGATGCACTCGATATTAGCCGGTGATTCACACGGATGACTCAATGCACTCGGCCTTGACTGGCTCGATGCACTCGGTTGGCTCAATGCACTTGGCCTTAACTGGCTCGATGCACACGATATTGACTCTATGCACTCGACCTTGGCCGTCTCGGTGCTCAATCCGGTTTCAATCGAATCCATCATTGTCTTGGCTTTAAAGGAACCGTTTGACTCGACTGTAGACGACTTAGTCATATTTGACTCGGTTTCAACCGAATCAAACGTATTAACCGAGTGAATCCTTTTTTGTTGTTCAGCTTGCAAAGCTTCTGTTTTATCTTGCCTCAACATCGTGGAAGGTCCAACATGGTTGCTGCATAGAGGAAGGGACTTGACGTATTCCTGCAAATCTTCCTCTTCACGCTTCTTCTTGAGTGCTTCATAAGCCTGTCGATATTCTGCTGGTAACTCCTTAAGAGTCGGTGTGATAAAATTGTTGACGCAATTGCCTGTGAGCTTTGGCTTGACCTTGTCCATTCGGGCCACATATTTTTCTTTAAATTCGGCCCTGCTTGGTTCGGCTTGCCCCCCAATGCTTTTATGATATTTCGGCAATGAACTGATGTTGCCAAAATTTTGCAATTGTATAGGGGGTGTATGACACGCTGCAATGATAGGTGAAGACGTATGCACTGTTCTTGAACCATATTTCCTCTCGCCAATTTGGTCAATTGGCAGCACATCATCTTCTTGCAAAACCCTAGCTCTTATTGCCTCATAATCAGGAACCATCCCCTTATCATGTTGCTCAAGGCAAAGAGCGCTAATCTTCTTGTTTTGGGCTAAACTTTTTAAAGCAGCCAGAGCCACCTCATCTCCTGCAATATTAGGCACGGATGCTCCTGTATATTCTTCATTCATTCGGCCATAACCACGAAGGTGAGCCGAGTCATGAATATTTTGAGTTGTATTTTCTGCCAAAAAATTAATCTCATGAGGTGTAGTATATGATGACTGAGGATAACCGGCCAAATTGCTAATGAAAGCATGGCTGATTCCCCCATCCATCGGCATGTTTGGGGATGAACCCGCATATTGCGAGCCAGCTGCCGATGGGTAAAACTGTGAGACACCCTCCTGTACATGTAGTTTCCTATATTGATCACTCGAACTCATCGTGTTGTTCATCGGCATATTGAAAGGAGTTGCCGATGCACGAAAGTTCGGATCCATAAGTTGCATGTCATGATTATGTAATTTCCAAGCTTCTCCAACAGGATACTTAGTCGGCCTTTTCTCGTTAGAGCTAGCCGACATGGCATGCCCATCAAAGGATCTAGTGACAGCAACATAATGGCTATTTGCATCCACATAAGCAGATTTATGATACATGTTACCGTGTAGATTGCAGCCGCTTGATGACGCTCTCCTCGTAGCAAGAACGGGCTGGAGACCGTTCGAAGCTTCGTCCCCAGTGGAGTCGCCAAAAAGTGTGTTGACACACGAACATGTCACCGTGTACCCTCGACGCCGGGGGTGATGCACCGCAGCTCACGTCGAAGGAGGACCGTCCGGCAGCGCGATACGCAAGACAGCCGGCGGACGCTTTTGTAAACCCGAAGCCCCGCTCACCCGGGAGGGACCCCGTCAGGGCTCGCAGTAGCTATGGGCTGCCCTAGGTCGATTCGCTCGCCCCTAGAGCCTCGTGGATCCGCAGCCCTCCGGCGTGGAAGGCTAGCGAAGAACGAGAAAGAAAGATACAAGGGTAGGAGATAAAAAGTAGATGAACACGAAAAAGTAAATTGATAGATTGGTTCGAATGGTGTTGTTTCAATCGGCCGTCACCCGAGGCGGCTGGACTTTCCGTACAAGCAAAGAATTCATCTAGGCTTTCCTTACAAGAAAATTACATCAATTCACGTCCTAGAGTCCTAGTTCTGGTCCCACTCGGATTCAGCCCGAATCTGGTCCAATCTTCTGTCTTGCTCCTTGCATGGGCCGTGGAATCTGCATATGACTTCCGATGGAGACGGTTCAAATACCAATTTTGTGCGCTTCGACGAGGCCGACAATCCGTATGTTGATCACTTTTCCAAATAAGGCCATCTTGAATACTCCCCGGGGTCATCTTTAATTTCGAGTCGGACTCGGTCATGTAGCTGACTGTACCGTCCGACTCTTGTAGCGTCTCTGCAGGTCGTATACTACGTCGGATGATGATGACTCCAAAAGAAAAGTTTACCGTTTCGACGTTACGAACAACTTTCATGTTGAACACTTTTTCATCCGAAGCCATCTAGATAATCTTTTGAGCCCAACTTCAGCTTCTGGTCGGATTGGCCTTGACAGTTTCCACCCCGGCAAGCTTTTCCCGGCAAGCTTTCCACCCCGGCAAGCTTTCACACCGGCAAGGTTTCCACCCCGGCAAGCTCTTTGCCCGGCAATCTTTTCACCCGGCAAGCTTTTTGCCCGGCAAGCTTTTCACCCGGCAAGCTCTTTGCCCGGCAAACTTTCTGGCTGCACCTTGCGGCTCTTTTTTGGGGCAGTAAACGACCTCGGATGAAAATGCGTCCAAAAGCAAAGTTGACCGTTTCGACGAGACGAACAACTTTCATATTGAACGTTTTTCAATTCGAGACCATCTTCTGGGCCAAAACGGTCGCGCAAAACATCTGAATTGTGGCGCTACCCATCAGACATGTGTATGGTGGGGCGCGCCATATTTCGCCTCCTGACAGGGCTGCCTTCCGATAGCTCTAACTTTTGCATACGAACTCGTATTGAGACGATTTTTATATCAAAATCGATCGTTTCGACGAGACGAAGACAATCCGTGTAGAAACTTTTCTTATATGAGGCCGTCTTGGGGGCGTAATCAGCCGAATAGTGTTCTGGACACAAAATCTCAGTACTTCGAACACAACTTCAGCCTTAGAAATGAGATCGGATGGCTATGGCCCAAATATCAAAGTTTCTCCTTTTGACGATACGGAACTTTCTCACTTTGAGCACTTTTTCATTTGAGGCTGTCTTAATTATGTTTTTGACCATGCCAAAATCTGGTGTCAACACGGGCATCCGAGGAGCCCTTTAAGTTTTCGGCCTTTATCAATGCCTTGTTATTTTTACGCCACACCTCGGGTTCAAAGTTTTTCCCGTGTGGCGGTGTCCTCTTGCATCCGAGCTCCAACGCCGGACTACATCCGAGGTGTCTTTTTGCAGCCGAGCTCCAACGCCGGTCTGCATCTGAGTTGTCATACATTACTTCGGTTTGAAAAAGTTGATGGAGTTCAACTGAGCTGAATGCCGAAAACGTCCTGTATGGATCTAGCCACTTGCATCCGAGCTTTATGCCGGACTGCTTCCGAGGTAGTGCACCACCTCGGCCTTGGGCTGATTTTTTGTGGAATTTTTCGATTGGTGCAATTTATTCTCTGCCGAGATATATAGTCAGTAGCCCTCAAGGTGTGTGTCGGCCTAAAATCCGAGATGCACCTGAAGGATGAAATAAAACCACTGATCCCAGTAGCCCCTGAGACTCAGGTCGATTCGCGAAATCGGCCTGAGGATCGATTCCTAGCTCAGCAGCATACGTAGGAATAGAAACGCGGTGTGCAGTAGCCCCCGAGACTCAGGTTGGGTGCGGCCGACCAACCTGAGGATCGTAATCTCCTCGGAAATTGTTTTGCACTTTGAATTTTCTGCATTGAATCATCAATGCAGTAGCCCCCGAGCCATTGGTCAGGTGGCAACACCAGATCAGGGGATCAATGTACCCCTTTAATGGCTTTTAATTGAGAAGAGCGAAACCCAGTAGCCCCCGAGCCTTAATTTGGGCACGGGTGGCCGACTTAAGGATTGATATCCCGAGTAATTTGACTTTAATCACAATTTATGTGTAATGATTCTATGTATCCAAGTACTTTACATCATTACAAATGCCTCTGTTCTACAAACTTTGTTAACCAGCCTTCGGCTTCTCCCTCCTCGACCATTGGCCGAGGAGTGTTTCCTACTCCTGGTCCGCCGAGGCGAACCAGACTCTTCGGATAACAAGGCAATCCGGCTATTTGGTTCTACAAAAAAAGTGGAACAGAGCTTATGTTATATTACGTTTAAGCGTAAGAAACATCTTCCAAGAAAAATAGTTTCTCTATAAGTTCCTTTTCTCAGGCTATCATGTTGACCATGATCGTGAAACCTCAACTCCGATCAATGTGGGAGAAAAATATTGAGGATTTAGTTTGGGGAAAGTTCCTGAACTCTGTGGTCTTTAATGAAACTAAATTTTCACTTCCGTCGTTGCCGACCAATTGTATTCTTAAGATGCCTAGCTTTCGGCTTCACCCAATCTGAGGTACTAACTCGGATGACCCGGTAGTAACAATCATAGAGGTGCTCCCTTTACCCCCTAGCCGAACAATCGGGAACGTAGGGGGTAAGCACAGAAGCAAGGCAACCCAGCTTGGCCAAGATCTTAAGTCAAATTGATGCATATTTATGGCTTTATAACGATGATTACGGAAGGCAGCACTCGTATATTGAATACACACGCTGATGATATGTTGGGCTCTCCAGGAGTCCCGATGTAACCATGCCGAGGTGCCTCAAGGAGCCCTGGCTTTTGGTGGGTTCGGCTCTAGTCGCAGCCCCCCGTTGATATTGCCGATGCTTTAAAGGCGTCCGGCGTTGTACTGCGAGAGTTATGCTGGAGACACACAGTATCCCCCGAGACTCAGGTTGGGTGCGACTGACCAACCTGAGGATCGAATCTCCTCGGGAACTAGTCCAGATATCATGTGCGTTTCACCAACGCCGAGGTGTAGGTCGGCAGGGAAGATGCCGAGCTGCGGGTCGGAAAAGATGTCCCGAGCTGAATTATTACACAGGGCACCTCGGTCATGAGGATGTCCCGCCTCTTGAAAGAAAAACATACAAATAGCTTAAAAGTGCCATAAGCTCGAAAAGCCAAAAAACTTATGTAAAAACTTGACGTCCGAACTAAATCAAGTTTTTATGTGCCAATCCGAAAAGTGGTCTTAAAATTAGTTTGTGCTTCCGTCGTGCTTTAACATGACACATCCGATCTCAAGACTTCAAGCGGGTCAGCCTTCGGCTTCAACCTCCTATTCCCGAAGGCGGAGTGCTTCTCAGGCCAGTTTAGCGAACCAAACTCGAGCGGCTTTAGAGAGAAACCAGGCTATCCGGCTATTGACCACACACTCCTGTCGAGAAAGGAGTAGTAGAAAAAGACTTTGCAACGACCAAGAAGAAAATATTTATTAGAAAACGGCTCATATAAATTTAAGAGCCCCCAGTTAACATGGGTAAAGAAAGTGTTTTTAACAAACAGAGTTTTCAACAAACTAAGTGTTTACCTAATAACTTGTCTATTTAACACAAAAGTATAACGCTTGGATGAACCAAACAAAAATTAAAATTTGAAAAAAGTTAAGCATTAAAGCGACTTAGCTGGTTAATGTGCTCGGTGTTGTTGACGTAGTCCGGGCTTGCAACGGGTCGAGATCCCAGCCCCCAAGCCGGTCCTGGGGCGGCCGAGCGAAGAGCTCGGCTGATGAAGTGGCAGCACAAAACTGCCGATGTGCCGAGGCAAAGCCCCTGGTCCAGCCGAGGAGACAGAGTAGGTCGACAGGGTGACGCCGGAGTAGGTCGATGAAGCGATGGTAAAGCCCCCGGTCCGGCCGAGGTGTCCGAGCGAAGAGCTCGGCTTGATGAAGTGGTAGTACAACACTGCCAATATGTTGAGGCGAAGCCCCCGGTCCGGCCGAGCTGACGAAGCTAGTCGGCTGGTGACGCTGAAGTCCCCGGAGTAGGTTGATAAAGAGATGACGAAGTCCCCGGTCTAGCCGAGGTGTCGGAGTAGGTTGGTAAAGTGACGTTGCAGCCCCATGCCAGCCGAGGTGTCGAAGCAGGTCGGCGTGGTGGACATCGTCTTGAATAAGCAACGGCGCGGCGATGCCGACGCAGATCGTAACTTCTGACACGGTCAATGCCGGCTCGATGAAGTGACCGCGCGGAGATGCCGGCGCGCCCGACCTGTGCAATCCGTGGGGCGACGATGTTGGTGATGATTTAACCGTGATGCCGAACTCTTGGTCGGCTCGCCGGGGTGAGGTTCCTGATGAGGTTGACCTCGGCTTGACGAAGCGACGACCTGTCTAACGCAGGTCGGCAGCCGTGGAGCAACGTTGTCGGGTTGGTTTGACACCGGCGTGACAGTGAAGATCACCTCCGAAAAGGAGCAAAATTTGTGAGCATGTGTTTGTAAACAAAACACAATACCCTAGAGAGAGTTTCCTTCAAAAAGGATATCCGATATCCCGTTCACGAAAAAGACGAACATGGGTCGGATTCGTTTCCGCGCAGAAAACAGATCCGAAAAGTGATGCACTCATCGGACTATTCCCGGAGTTTGGACGGTCGGATCGACCTCAAATTTTGAGGGGTGGTAGATACAGGAATTCCGCAGCCGATCAACGGATGGATCTTTCAAAGGACATCCGAGCTAGACGCTGGAGCCCACGCCCTAAACTCGTCCAGATTCCCGTCCAGATTTGACAGACCTCCGGTATATCATAGATCGCCGGAGATTCCTCCATCGGAATGCGACGAAATTTTACAGGGTTGTTCTAGACTCAATTCCGCACAATTCCACCGAAGCAATCGTCAAAGCGACGATCGAGGAGACGGGGACGGCGAACACGACTCCGCTGTCTAGAAAAACTGCACGGTCACCCGAGGGCAATGTTGATCTTGAGCCCCCGAGCTCCATGGACGATTCCCCCATGATCTTGATAGAGATCGGAGTTGAAGTTAATGGGGGCACTAGTCTGATCTTGATGATCCGACATGTAGCATTGTCCTCGGTCCAGCCGAGATTGCTAGTCGAGCCGGCAACAAACATGCCATCGTCGACGATGAGGTTCGGTCCTGACGTGTAGATCGCGTCGGAGCCGATCTGAATTCCCATCGAACCGCGGAACTCTCAATGAAAGCACCAGTGTCGGTGTAAAAACCGGCCGACCTCAGGGTAGGGGGTCCCGAGCTGTGGATCTCGGATCGATGGTAACAGAGACAATAGGAGACGATGTTTTACCCAGGTTCGGGCCCTCTTGATGGAGGTAAAACCCTACGTCCTGCTTCTGTTTATATTAATGGAGGTGTATCGAGTACAAAGTTGATCTACCCCGAGATCGTATGTTATGTATGATTCTAATGAATATGAGATGTCATAATAACCTATCGACTAGCCTAGCCTCGGCTTATATAATGTACGGGAGGCCTAGGATAACAAGAGTCTTAGTCGGCTACGTCGGTGGAGAGGAGTCCTTGTCTTGATCACCAAGTCTTGTGGAATCTTCCTCGTATATGTCATGGGCTGCTCGAAGTGGCCCATTAGTGAACCGCCATGGGGGTCCTCGGCCCGACCCACTGGCCGGGAGACGACGTGGTGAGTACCCCCTAGTCCAGGACACCGTCACCCGCGCGGACAACGAAGCGGCCGACGCACTGGCCAAAGTGGGCTCCACCCGGCAAGCCATCCCATCCGGTGTCTCCCTCGAGCACCTTCGGAAGCCGTCCATCAAGCCGCCTCCTGAGTCGGAATCCATCTTCGTCCCGGACGACCCCGACGCGCCCCCACCCAACCCTGGAGTTCCCGGCCCAAGCTCGGGGGCTGCCGGCTCCGGCTCGGGGGCTGCCGCCTCCGGCTCGGGGGCTGCCACCTCCAGCTTGGGGGCTGCCGTCCCAGATCCCGTCCCGGTGGCCGTTCTCACAGTGGTGACGGCGCTGTCCTAGGCTCGGCCGATCCTCGCCTTCTTGGAAGACGACGACCTTCCCAGCGACGAGACCGAAGCCCGGCAAGTGCAGCGGCGAGCGTCCGCCTACTACATCATCAACCACGAGCTCGTCAAGCGCAGCACGACCGACGTGTTCCAGCGCTGCGTCGAGCAGGACAAAGGGATAGAGATCCTCCTCGACATCAACCAGGGCGAGTGCGGGCATCACGGCGCCTCGAGGTCCCTGGTGGCCAAGGCCTTCCGCCATGGCTTGTACTGGCCCACGGCCCTGCAAGACGCCGAGCAGCTGGTCCTCAAATGCGAGGACGGCCAACGCTTCAGCAAGCGAAGCCACCAGCCGGCCACAGCCCTCCAAACCATCCCGATCACGTGGCCCTTTGCCGTCTGGGGGCTCGACATGGTGGGGCCCTTCAAGACCGCCCGAGGCGGCATGACGCATTTGCTAGTTGCCGTCGACAAGTTCACCAAGTGGATCGAGGCCAGGCCGATCAAGAAGCTCGACGGGCCCACGGCCGTCCGGTTCATCAAGGATATCGCGGTTCGCTACGGCGTTCCCCAGAGCATCATCACGGACAACGGCACCAACTTCGCCAATGGCGCGCTGGCCCACTACTGCTCCGCATCCGGCATTCGGCTCGACTTGGCCTCCGTCGCACATCCCCAGTCGAACGGCCAGGTCGAGCGGGCAAACGGCCTCATCCTAGCCGGCATCAAGCCGCGACTCGTCGAACCACTCGTCCGCTCACCCAGAAGCTGGCTCGATGAGCTGCCGGCCGTCCTCTGGAGTCTCCGGACGACACCCAACCGCTCCACCGGGTTCACCCCGTTCTTCCTCGTCTACGGAGCCGAAGCAATCATTCCAACCGACGTCGAGTTCGACTCACCCCGGATGACCATGTACACAGAAACCGAGGCAAAGGAGGCACGCGAAGACGGCGTCGACCTGCTCGAGGAGGCGCGCCTCCTGGCCCTCAGCCGGTCGGCCATCTACCAACATGGCCTGCGCCACTACCACAGCAAGAAGATCAAACCCCTCGCGTTCCGCGAGGGCGACCTCCTGCTCCGGCTCGTCCAGCGGACAGCCGTCCTGCACAAGCTGGCCTCTCCTTGGGAGGGCCCCTTCATCATTAGCAAAGCTCTCTGCGACCGGAACGCATACTACCTCATCGACGCATAGAAGCCGAACAAGCGCAAGAGAGACGCAGCCGGCGAGGAGTCCGGCCGGCCTTGGAACGCGGAGCTCCTTCGTCCGTTTTACAATTGAACGCATGCACGTATGTATCACCACCTTTTGGGTTTAATGAAAGCAGCAAGTCCCCCCGTTTCCCGCCGAGTCGGCGCAGCCGGCTCGGGGGCTCGGGGGCTTCCTTTTTCATTTTACTAAGCTCTGTGTCTATGCACTTCCCCGTTTTTGATTCTCCCGCCGAGTCGGTGCAGCCGGCTCGGGGGCTCGGGGGCTAGCCGGCTAGACCGCGCCTCGCCATTTTCTTTCCTTAGTCCATTCCGAAGCGTACGAACCGCAAAAGCCCTCTCTTCGCCAGCCACAGCCGGCTCCCGGCTGTCCGGCCGGCAAGAGCTAAAGGCCGGAAGCATCGTCATGCGAGAACAGCTAAGGAGGAGGGCCCGGCTCGGCCAATCCGGCCCAACCCGCCCTCTATCACTTATTCACCGCACGACCGACTGCGCGCCAGCCGGCCCAGTGGGTGTTTCGCTCGCGCTCAACGTCCAAAAAAGCCTAAGTATTGCGCGTCCCCCCTCAAGGCCGAATCCCCGCCCTAGCCACAGTCCGCCACCTGGCTGTCTGGCTAGCGGGAAGGAAGCCCAGAGAAAAGACAAACAAGAAAAGGCCCAAGGCCGAACAGCAAACAGCGAAACGACATGCAAATTTATATACAGCAAGGGCCCTCGGCCACAAGTTCATTACATATAACTACACCCCCAGTGGGTGGACCTGTTACCTAACTGAATTCGAGTACAGGAAGGTTGAAGATAAAAAGAAAAAATCCTAAGCGGCACCCGCGTCATCTCCGGCCGGCGTCGGCTCAGCTGAGGTGGACGCAGCCGCCGGGTCAGGCCCAGGGCTCTCCGGCCTCTTGGTCGTGGCGACGTCGTCTGGGTCGGCCTCGTCATCGGCATAGGCCCCCGTCTCGGCCGAGCTGCCGTCCGGGTTATTGAGCAGCAGGCCGAACTCGTCAGCAGGGAGCTCCTCGCCGTCCTCCGTTCGCTCCAGGACGAACTCATCATGCGGGGCGAACGAGGCCAGATAGCTGGCCCGCCCGGCGATCCGCCGCCCCCGTGCCGCCAAGTCCTCCTCCGCGCCGGCCCGCTGCGCCGCCAAGCGGTCGAGGTCCACGCCCGGATACCAGGACATGACGAAGCGCAGCGCCATATCCGCTCCCGCACGGGCCGCGGAGGCTCTCCACGCGAGGAGTCGCTCCACCCCGGCTTCCAGCCATCGCGCCAGCCGGGTGACGCTGTTCGGCGCCACCGCATTCAGCCAGAGGCTGCTCGCCATGCCCACCCCGGCATCGAACAGACGGCGCATGTGCCCCTCGGCGGCTCCAAGATGGGCCTCGCGGCGAGGACGAGCTCCGAGAAGGTCCAGGCGGCATAGACGTCGATCTCCGCCCCTAGCGCGCGCTGGTCCGCCCGGTGGGCGTACACGGCCGCATCGGCCGCCTCCTGCGTCTCGGGGAAGACTCCTGCCAAAGGAAGGAAACAACTCAGCCAAAAGAAGATAACCGGCCGGCTAGGCCAGCCGGACCAAAAAGAGGATAGCACTCACGGGTGAAGGCCTCGTCGAGATGCTGTGCCTCACCCAACATCCCGTTCTCCCGCAGGGCCGATGCGCGGGCCTGGACCTCGAGATCCTTCTCGAGCTGGGCGATCCTCCTGCCGGCGTCCGCCAGCTCCTCCGCCGCCTTGGCGCGCTCCTCCGCCAGCCGGCCTAGCTCCGCCTGGTGGGCATCCTCCGTCTTGGCCTCCTCGGCCCCCAGCCGGTCCACCTCGGCCTGGAGCCGGTCGCGGTCGGCAACGGCAAGATCGCGCTGCTCGCCGGCTTCGGCAAGCCGGTCTCGAAGGCCCGGCGCCTCGGCCGCGTCGGCTGCGCGACAGGGTTTCCAGGTCAGACGCCGGAGGCAAGGATAAGAAGAAAAAGATAAGCTCTAAGATTTGACCCGGCTGCTCCGCAGTCCGGCCCGAACCTCGGGGGCTACACCCAGTGGGTGCGCTGGCGTGCCCCCACTGAAGGCATGCAAGACGTACCGTGGACACGGCGCAGCTCCTCTTCCTTGGCGGCGAGCTGGGCTTTGGCCTCATGGAACCGCTCCAGAAGCCGGTTGTACGCGCTGGCCCGCAGGTCGTATAGATGCTGCGCGAAGACAAAAGTTAGAGGAATGCAAGAAACGCATATAAAGACCCGACCCGGCTGCTCCGCAGCCGGCCCGGGCCTCGGGGGCTGCACCCAGTGGTTGCCCTGGCGCGCCCCCACTGATTCAACGGCCAAGACAAGCAAAGAGTAAAAACTTACCGCGACTGCTTGCTCCAGCTTCCGCGCCCACTCCTGGTCTTCCCGGACGAAGGCTTGCAGGCAATCGCTCCGCCCGCGAAGTTGCAAGCGCAAGGCATCCGCCGCCTCGTCCTCCCGGGTGCGCGGCCCGACCGCGACCTCACCGGCGCTCGCCCACGGCTGCTGCATCGCGGTCCCGGCGCCGGATCCGCTTCCACCCGGCCGCTCGGGGTTCGCAGCAGTTTGGGGCGGAACGACCACCAAGGTTCCTGCGTCTCCGGCCGCGGCCTCCGGGGCCGTCGCCGGCTGCGCCTGACCGGACGGTGCGGAGTCCGCCTCGCGCCTCTCTCCGCCGCCCTCGCCTCCTCCTACCGGGTCGGCCTGGGGCGGCGTCTCCACGACGATGTTCTCATCGACGTCCGACTCGCCGTTGGTCGGCTCCGTCCGCCCTACCGGCTCGCCCGCTCCCTCTGGCTGCCCCTCTCCATCTCCGGCTAGGCCGGGTCCGCGGTGGTCCTGGCCCGCTTCGCGGAGGCCCTCTCCCACGCCTGGGCCAAGGCCTCCGCCATCTCTTTCTCGGCCTCCGCCCTATCCCGCCAGGCATCGCGGCTCGCCGCATCAAGATCCTGGCCGGGCTGGCGGGCCGAGAAGTCCTCCTCCACGGTTCGATTCGGCTCGCGGTCGACGGCGCTGCTCCTGGTCTTCCTCCAGACGGCCTCGCCCGCCGCGGCCTCCGCTGCCACCACCGCCAGGTCAAGGGCAGACCTATACACAGCAAGTTTGTCACGATAAAGGCATGGACAAGAAATGAGCAAGAGATCAGAAAAAGACAAGAAACACTTACCCAATGACCTTCGGGACCTCCCGCCCCGAGCCCACGGACGGGGCGAGCCGGCGCTTCTTCTTCATGACGGCTCTCTCGCGCGCCGGCCCCGCCGCCGCCGGGCGCTTTGCAGCCGGCCTCGTTGCGACCACCTCCTTCCCATGTGGCCGGCTGCCGGACGCCGCCGCGCGGGCCGGCCCGGTGCCAGCCGTCTTCCGCGGCCGTCTTGGGGGGTCGACGCTAGCGTCCTCCCCAGCCGAGGGCGCTGCACCGTGGGCACCGGTCAGGCCCTCCTCGTCGTCATCCGGCCAGTCGCGCAGAAGATCTGGAGGCGGAGACTTACCCGCGTGCCGCGACCCACCGGCCGCGGTGTCGGCCAGGCGCGCTTCGACCGCCCCCTCTTCTGCCTGGGCGCCGGCCTCCTCCCCGTCCGAGTTGGGCAAGTCGGCCAGCAGAATCTGGGGATTCGGCCCGTCGTGGTTCTGCTGGCTGGCGAATTACTGCGGCCCTCCCGTCGCGTCAGGACACAAGAATAGCGTTGAAGCGGCAAAGAATAATGACCAAGGACTTACCGCCGGCGTCGGGTTCCCCCGGTGATAGGGCTCCTTCCCGAAGGCCCACTCCTCCTCCTTCAGCCCGGCCTTGGAGATGTAGTTCACTCACTGGGCGATCCCAGCCGGCGTCAGCTCCTTGGTCGACATCCGGGTCGGGTCACGCCGGCCGCTCATGACGCAGATCCGGTGCGCCCGGCGCTACAGCGGCAGCACCCGGCGGGCGATGAAGGCCGCGATGAGGTCAGCCGGCTTCAGCCCCTCGCGATCCGTCATCTCCCCGACCCGGCGGTAGATGTTCAGGAGCTCCTGCGGAGGTTTCTTGGGGCAGTAGCCCCAATTCGGCTTGGCGAGCGGCGCCGCCTTGACAAAGGGCGGAAGATTTATGACGTCCACCGCCGGGTCGGCGTTCCGGACGTAGAAGAAGGTCGTCTGCCACTTCTTTGCCGAGTCCTCGAGGGGCAGCTTGGGAAACGGCCCGTTCGGCCGGCCGGTGACTACCGCCGCCCCGCAGTCGGACATGATGCCGGCCGATGCCCCCTGCTGCTTGAGGAAGAACATTTTGGCCCACAACTCCATGTTCGGCAGCATGCCGAGGTAGCCCTCGCAGAGCGTGACGAAGCCGGCGACCTGCAGCACGGCGTTGGCGCCGAGGTGATGCGGCTGCAACCCAAAGATGTCGAGGAAGCCGCGGAAGAACAGGCTCGCGGGGAGGCCGAGCCTGCGCTCGGAATGCGAAAAGAAGACGATGTGCTCGCCCTCCCGCGGCTGCGGCACCCTCTCCGGGCCGGGCGCGCGCGCGAGCAACGCCTCCGGCGGCGGCAGCCGCTTCGTGCAGCGGAGGTATTGGATGTCCTCCTCGGTCATGATGGAGCCTTCCCAAGAGCCTTTCGGCAGCGCCATTGGGAAGGGTTCCACGGGTGTGGAGATGCGGCGATGAAGAAGAAGAGGAAGGGAGAGCTGCGCGCTGCGGGCCTCTGGGCGCGGTGCGCAGCGGCAGGCGTCAGCGGAGCGAGCGGCGGCAGCACCTCGCTCGGGCACGGCGGAGAAGAGGCAGAGGAGGAGCGAGGGGCAGGAGCGCGTGCGTGAGCGTTTCTGTCGCACTCCCCCCCCCCCTTGTCCTCATTTATAACCACGAGAGAACGTGGGGGAGTGGGATCATTTGGGCCCACAATCCCCACTCCCCCACATTGTGCGCGCACGTTTCCCACGCGCATTAACTACGCGGGGAAGCGCAACCGCCAAGGGTCGCCGCAGTAAATCCCTCGTGCGTGGGCCGAGGGCGCGGCGTGGTGGGCCCGGTCCAAAGTCGCGTCCCATCGCGCGCGTGGTCTGGCAGGCCTCGCCCGTCGAGCGGCAGCGGGCGCGAATTGTCATACGAAACAAGACTCGATCGGCAGACGCTCCCGTTTCCCGCTCTGGCCAGGATGCCGCGATCCGGCCTCCGGAAGCCGGCGCCCAGCGGGTGTTCCCGGCATCCGCTGCCGCGTTGCCGACACGCGGACGGACGGAGCCGCCTGGCCGTACTCCAGCCCTTCGTCAACAAACCGGCTCCACAGGGGGGTAAGCTGCGACGGCCCTCCTGCCTGGAGCCGGCGAACCTTCCCAGCTTCGGGGACTACTGTCGGGGGGATGATCCCCGGGTAGGCAGCGGAGCCTGGATCCCCCTTTCTTTCAAAAACATCGGGGCGGGCCGAGCCCCTCAATCCGGCTAGCCTGCTCGCCGGCTCCCCCGCGCGAGCCGACTCGACACGGCGACCCGGCCCGGCCGGCTGGCCCAAGCCGGCTGGCCACGAGAGGACGAGCCCTCATGACAAGGCAGGCGTAGCTACAACGTTCCCTCCTTTACGCCGACCCCGGCGGGCGCGGCTACAACGTTCCCTCCTTTACGCCGACCCTGGCGGGCGCGGCTACAGCGTTCCTTCCTTTACGCCGGCCCCGGCGGGCGGCGCAATCCTGTAGCTGGTCGGCACCAGCTGCCTTGTGACGCGGGACAAGACGCGCCACAGTGCCCCGCGCCTGGTGACCCGCCGCACCCGCCGCACCCGCCGCACCCGACGGACCCGGCAGACCCAGCAACCCGGCAGCCCCCACCACCGGCTCCCAGACGATGACACCAGGGCCCCGCGCCCGTGCGTCTTTACCAATGTATCCCTGGGGGGTCGAGCTATAAGACCCCCCAGGAGGCCTCCATGCAGAGGGGTCGACCGGTTGAGATTCGTTCATAGTTCACGCGCATACATGCTCACAGGAGAGGTCGAACGGCGGCCCAGCCCCTTCTTCCTCCTCCGCCCACACAGCTCCAGGAGCAACCTTGTAGCCCTTGTTTACTCCATACTCCATTCGGCAGGATTAGGGGTGTTCCCTCCTCGGAGGGCCCCGAACCTGGGTACGTCTCATGTCCCACACTTGCGCGTGCCAACCTCACCTCCGGAACCCACCGGCGTCCTCACGTAGCCCCACCTTTTTAGCCATCTTATGGCATCTGCCGTGAGAATACCACGACAAAAGGCATCTCTTCGGCTGCGGGAGCGCTTGCCTCAGCGGCAAGAGCCTGAGGCTCTGCGCGAAGCTGCTGCTCACCGACAGTTGTGTCGTTTTCCCCGACAACTTTCTTGCCGGCGGCTTCTGGGAGCTTTGCCGGAAAATACTTGCCGGCGTTCAACTTTCTTCTCTTGTTTGCCTGCGTTGATGGAGTGACTGATGGTTGATTCAAATGGAGCACAAAAGTTCCTGGTTCCACAGGAAGCTTTTGAGCGGCACACTTTGACAGATGGTAAGCTATGCTGTTTTCTGCACGAGGAATGTGCTCTGTTCGCAATCCGTCAAAGTGCTCTTCCAATTTCCTCACTTCTTCCATGTACGCTTCCATCAACGGGCTCTGATAATCTTTGTTGACTTGCTTCACAACAAGCTGCGAGTCGCCACGGATGATCAATTTTCTGATTCCAAGGTCCACTGCGATCCTAAGACCGGCAAGGAGCCCTTCATACTCAACAGTGTTGTTTGTAGCTTTCTCCCTGGGAAAATGCATTTGGATTACATACTTGAGGTGCTCTTCGGTGGGTGCGACAAGCAGCACTCCGGCACCGGCGCCTTGCAGCGAGAAGGCACCGTCAAAGTACATGATCCATTCTTTAGTTGTTTCTTTACCGGGGAGAGCTGATTCTTGAATCTCTTCATCTTGCGTTGGTGTCCATTCTGCAATGAACTCCACCAAGGCTCTGCTTTGAATAGTTAAAGTGCTCTCAAACTTAAGTGCAAAGCTCGACAACTCCAGTGCCCACTCCACTATCCTGCCGGTTGCATCTGGATTTCTCAAAATGCGTTGCAACGGAAAGCGAGTGACGACGGTAATTTCATGTGCTTGAAAGTAATGGCGCAGCTTTCTCGAGGCCATGAGGAGACCGAAAAGCAATTTTTGCACACCAGAGTACCTTGACCTAACCCCCTGCAAAAGGGAGCTTACAAAGTAAACTGGGCGATGCACCAATTTTTTCTTAGGAACTATCTGCTGACTTGCTTCATTTGCTTGCACTGCTTCTGATTTATCGGCACCAGACATTGCCGGAGAAGATTTCGGATTGTCGCTTGACAGACTTGCCGCTGCTGGTTCTTCTTCATCAACTTCCCTCTGTGCCACTAATGCATCACTGACCACTTGATTTGTTGCTGCCAAGTATAGCAGCAACGGTTCTTGTGACTTGGGTGCAACTAGTGTTGGCGCAGAGGAGAGGTATCTTTTCAAATCCTGCAGCGCGGCCTCCACTTCCGGAGTTCATTTCATTGGACCTGCCTTTTTCAAAATCTTGAAAAATGGCAAGGCGTGCTCGGCAGACTTTGAAATGAACCTACTCAATGCAGCCACACAGCCGGCAAGACGCTGGACATCCTTGATGCGCTTGGGTGCTTCAATTTGCTCAATGGCTTTGACCTTGTCGGGATTGGCCTCTATTCCACGTTGAGATACAAAGAACCCTAGAAGCTTGCCGGATGGAACACCAAACACACACTTCTCAGGGTTGAGCTTCAGATTGATCTTGCGCAGATTCGCAAATGTTTCTTCTAGATCTTGAATAAGGGTTGATTTGTCCTTGGTTTTGACCACTATATCATCCATGTATGCTTCCACATTTCTGTGCAATTGGGGCTCAAAACCAATTTGGAGAGCTCTTGTAAAGCTTGAACCAGCACTCTTTAATCCGAAAGGCATACGCACGAAGCAGTATTTACCACATGGAGTAATGAATGTGGTTTTCTCCTCATCCTCCTTGACCATGAAAATTTGATGATAACCAGAATATGCATCAAGAAAGGAGAGTAAATCGCAGCCGGCAGTAGAGTCAACAATTTGATCAATGCGCGGCAAGGGGAAAGGATCCTTTGGACATGCTTTGTTGATATCAGTATAGTCAATACAAAGTCTCCACTTCCCATTTGCTTTGCGTACTACAACTGGATTTGCCAACCACGTTGGATGCAATACACCTCTAACTAAACCAGCTACTTCTAGCTTCTTTATCTCTTCGGCGATGAATTGCTGCCGTTCCAAAGCTTTCTTTCTGACCTCCTGTGACACCCTGGTTTTCGCTCCTTGTTTTTTTTCCTTCGCGGGATTTGACTCCCGTCTTTTTTTCAATGTTATTGGATTTTCTCTCGCTCTTGGGTATATGAAGATGGTCATTTAGCCTTGCCTTTCCTATCCAACCAGAGATTCTCTCCAGTTCAACCTTGCCATCCAAAATATATTCTCAGGATTTTGCCGCCGAAACCCTACCTTCCGAGTTACCGAAAGGGAAACCCTAATTTCTTTCGTTACAAAGGAACCCTATTTTTCTTTGATCTATTGCCACCCAAACTTTTCCCAGAGACTCTCCTTCATCCATCAACCCTGGATATGCAAAAATATGGCCAAGTCATTCGCAATATTTTTCATTTAAAATTAATTCCTTTTCCTGCCAGTTAAAGGAATTAAATCCAGAAAAATAGCTATCCATCCCCAAAGTTCATGAAAACTTGTGGAGATATTCTTTGTGATCATATTGAGCTCTCATAAAAATATTGGCCATAAATAAATAAGGGAAATTGCATTTTCCTATTTAAGGCCAATATTGCATTTTGGGCACTTTCCAAAGGAACTACCATTTTGGTAGTCAGGAAAAATCCCAAATAATTTGTGGAGCTTCTCCTATCCATATCTTCACCATTTCCATCAAGAATCCAAGTTCCATAGTTCAAAGTTTGAGAGCATCATCCAATTCTTATTTCTGGACCTATGTTGAGTTTGTGAAGCAACTATATTTTATATTGCTTCAAAATTCTTGAAATTAATCTAGGACCTCACATTCCCTATATGATGTGAGCATGCAAAAATTCATATCATATTATCTAGCCAATTTCTCCCAAAAATTCCATCTAGCTTCTGTCCAGCAAAAAGCTTTGTGAAGGAAACACCTTCATAGGGCATCCAAATGAGCTGAAATTTTGCCAGTACCTCCATACACCCAAATAACCCTCCTCCACCAAATTTCAGTCCAATTCATTCAGCTATTTGAGCACAACATCAAAATCTGGTTTCTGGACCAAATTTTGCATTACAAACGAAGTATATGCAAACCAGGTCCAAATGACTTCAAATTTTTCCAGAATCTACACCTTCCTACTACATTTCAGTATGGCAATAGCTTAGCTCCATTTATCAAACCATTTTACCACAGTATTCTCCCCAAGATCCTGTCCAGAAACTGTCTTGGATCTCCTCGATCAACCTAGACCTTTCCTGGTCTATCCAGTGTCATGTCTTACCCATTTGAGCAGTGATCCACCTGTTGGACAAGGTGTGACGGCTAGACTGGCACCAGAGCGTGCTATGCACGTGGTGACCACGTCGTGGGCACGGCCAACCGTGTGCTCTGTGCACTGGCCGCGTTCGGTCGCGTCGGCCAGCTCGCTCTGGCCAACTCCGGCTTGTCCGAGCGTGTCTAGCGGCTCCGCGGCATCCACCTGCCCCTCTCCAGACGCTTATCCCCTCCGGATTCTTCCTCCTCATGCCACGGCTAGTGCCGCCGCGGTACTGCACTGCCCGTGAGCGCCGTCGTCTTCCCCTCCCGTTGGCTTCTTCCTCCCCGAGCCGTCCCCTCCCCCTGACGACCGTCAGGTCGACACCGCTCCTCGAGCGCCACCTCGTCGGAGCTCCAGGGCGTCGATAAGGATGCCACGGCGGCCGTCCTTACCACCTCGCCTTGGCCGGCTATAAAAGTCGCGGCCCGAGCCCTCCCCGGGCATCCCCAACCCACTCAGCCTCCTTCCCTCTCCCTCTAGTTCCCTCCTGCACCTGCGCCCGATCGATTCCGTCGCCGGAGCTTTCAAATTTCCCGGCGAACTCCACCAACTGCCCCGCCCTCAACTCCCGCGTCCAGACGTCCCCGGTGCCCGTGGACTACACCACTGGATGCGCCACTCTCCAGCGACCTCGCCTGTGCCCTCGCCCAGCCGCCTAGCCCACCGAAGCCCCACCCACCCGCCGGAGCCGCCATGCACTGCTGACCACCGCGGGCCACGCTGCTGCTGCCTTGGAGCTCTCCGGCGGCCGTGGAGGAGGTCATTGGATGCGCCGTGTCGCGAGGATCACGCCGATGGCCGGACCTCGGCCGGAGGTGGCCCGTGCCGCCGGGGGGTCGTCGCCGGCGCACGCCCGGCCCCGCCTCTCCTCTGTTACGTCAGGGGAAAGCAGAAGAGGAGGAGGGAGGAGAGAGAGGGAGTGCGGCCCCGCGCGTTAGCCACACAGCCGCGGGCCCAACGGTTTAAGTGGAAGTGCACTCCCTCGAAAGGCGTTTTCGATCAGTGGAAGCGCATTCGGCCACGGCAATAAACCAAAATACGCCTTCACTTCATTGAAAGCGCATTCACAGAAGTGCGCTTTCTGTTTTCAGCCTAGCGGTGGAATCCTTAGATTACAGACGTTCGCTAGTTAACAGCAGAAATGAACACATTTTTTATTGTTTTCTGCCTAACGAACGAACGGCCACAACTTCGCAACCATAACTCCGATTCAGGTGATTCCAAAGCCCACCTTCTCTGTTCGTCGAGCCCGTTCCGATGATGTCACTTTCACAATGTTGACACATTCTGAAAATGACCATTTTTCCCTGCCCTATATCCAGCCTCTCCGAGAGAGAAACCTTTCCGGCAAATTTTTCCGCGAGGTGATCACACTCCTCTCCGGTGAATCCATCGACCCCCAGGCAAGCTGACCATCTGATATATGCCCTAAAGCATTGCTCTGTGTTATTCTTGCGTGTTTAATTAATGAATATGCCTATGCTCGTGTACATAGTAGTAAGCTGTAAGTGACTCTGATGAACCCTTGTTTGCCTTCTTTGGTGACCGCACCACGCCTATGTTCTGTGCTGCTTCCGACCATCCGGGGTGGATGCCAACTTTATATTTCTCTTTTCAACAATTGTCCCGTGTTCTGAGCTGCTTTTCGGCCGTCTCGGGCAGCTGCTGAATTTCTTTTTGTAGCAGTGACCCCATACTCTGAGCTGCTTTCCGGCCGTCTTAGGGAACTGCTACTTTCTTTTTATCAACACCGTCTCATGCTCTAAGCTGCTTTTCAGCCGTCTTGAGCCGGGGTTGAGTTATTACGGTAACGTCCTAGATCTGAGTTGTAAAGACCGTTCTGGTGGCTACTGGGTTATTCGCCGGTTTCATGCAAGGGTTCGGATGGTCATAACCCACAGCTAAAACTTGTAAAGTGATAAACTTGCCATTTAAATATTGTTCCACTAATGACTCATTGCGATACTATATGGAGATAGGTTGTTATGTTTCCATAGCTATTACAACATGCATTATTACTATTATTGCAATGATAAGGAATGTGACTTATTAATAACAACCTCCTCCGTCGGCTGGATCGAGTCATAGTGCCACCGAACCGAGCTCATCAGTGCAGCCACATTTTCCTTTATGGGAAGGCCCTAACTTGGTCTATTATCTTGCCTCTTATCGGTACCTCCAAAGAGGGAAGGTTATGCGTGCGTGCTACCTTGGCCCGGTGGGCGGCGATAACCTTGTGAGCCCAGTTGTTTGTTTAGCCGGCGTCCCCGTTTGGGATAGTTCAGTTTGGCCATGGCAGGTGTCAGGAGTGACACAGGGGCCACCCAGGGCATGTCCCGAAAGGGGGATGATTGTCGGTGGGACCGTAAGAGTGCCAGGCAATAGACAGGTTTTTTGTTGGAGCAGCACCGGTCCACCCGAATGGGAACAGGTACTAAAGTACGAGGCCGGGAACTCCATGGTGTGGGTAAAGTGCGCAACCTCTGCAAAGTGTAAGAATCTATTCGAATAGCCGAGTCCATAGTATTGGGACACAGTTCGTACTAGGTCACACTATTTGGTCTGTGTCGAGTCTGGAGGAACAAACCATATGATGTTAACCATGAACCAGAGAAAGGTAAGGTTTGTCAGACTTGCAGTACAGATGCATGGACACCAGATGATGTCAGGGGTATGAATGCTAGCCACGCGATGGCTATGAGATGAGCGATCGGATGACCGCGAAGTTTGGATCAAATTTGGATCGTGAGCATATTCGGAGTATGGATTATTTACTTAATATGCTTTACCTTACTGTATTTACTCCAATAGTTATTATGCTAGATAATCCTGCTATGACATGATGATTAATACTGCTAGATGATTAATCTTGCTAGATAATCCTGCCATAACATGATAGTTAATACTGCTAAAATAACTAGTGCATGCTTGAATGCCATGGATGGCTTTGCTTGGTGTATATGTTATTTGGTTTGTTTGCGAGTACATTCAAAAGTACTCAGCGGCCTTCAATGTGGCCAGGTTCACCTAAGGATCCGACGTCCACTAGCAAGGATTCGGAGTGTTCGCGGGCTAGAAGAGTAACCCAGTCAGATCCCTGTGGATTGGAGCCGCACCAAGTCCATGCTCCCTTAGATAGAGCTTTCCCGCTGCCATCACCCTTGTAGAATATCATGTAAGACTTATATATCCATTAATAGAAATGTCTGTGTTCATGAAACTTGTTGTAAAAGCACATGCCAGAGTGATTTCCTGGGCTGGCGTGTGCAGCGATCGTCTGCCTACAGTGGTATTCAGGCGGGGCGCCACAACGGATGGTATCAGAGCCACCAGGCTGACTGTAGGTTACCCTAGCCAGACTTCATTGTCTTGTGCTCAGTAGAAAGCCCAGATGGATTTCAGCCATCTTTGCCAAACAGGCACGGCTAGTATTGATCATAAGGCAACCCCATAGGTTTTTGGCTCCATCAAACCCCAACTCTCGTGGTCTTTGCCTCCGGTGGGAAATGTCCGCACCAGGCAATGACCCGTGAGCCCTTAACCCCTAGGTAAACCAGATATCCCCACCTCGTTTGCTAACCATGGCATTCCTCTTCTTAAATCTAGTTTCCTTTGGGAAACGCCTATAAATTCCATCTTTCCGTGACAACCCTAGGATCGTTGACTAAGTCACTTTGGCTATGGTCATGTGTCAAGTTTGATGTTCCCTAAGGAAGTAGTAGGAGCTTGACACCAATTGCTACCAGGAGCATTGTGTGGTTTTGCTCCTAAATCCTTAGAGGTGCATCGAGTGCGCTAGGCTAGTTATACCAGTGAATCTTTGGCCATGTGTATAAAGTACGCAGAATTTGAGCTTTATTTGCCTTCTCAGTATTTTTGGTTTTTCACGATTCTTGCTTCTTTTCTCGGTTCCGTTCTTTTGCTTCGACTGGATCCATCCGTGAGAGCTACCAAAGAAGACCAGCATACAACTTGGATAATACCCAATAATTCAAATTCAGTAAGAGTCAAGCCGAGCCAACTGCCCGATACTCAGAACATTATCACCAGATCTGTCGAGAATAAAGAATGGGGCAGAAGCAGGATCTGCAAGCAACCAACAAGGCCAGACTATACCTAAAGGAGTTTGCCGCAGAACAGATCACATTAAGGAAAAGTCAGATGAGCTATCAGGAATGGACACCAACAGGGACAAATGATTCCATCCTCAACACAAGGATTATTTCAGTCAGTGGGGTGAACCTTGAGTCTTTTCTCATTGGACTCAAGAATCATTTATTACCCACAGAAGACATATTTCAAGAGTGTGAAGGTGCCAAGAGCAACCACAAAACTCTGGTATGCCGATACAAATTGCAAAGCATATTTTGGAGTTCACCAGTGCATATACAAAATTTTCTGGGCACTGTGAACAAGGGTTGCGAGACATATGGATAAGTCCACGACTATCCGAAATCAATGAGAATTTTAAATGCCTGGAAGTTCAGCTAAACCAAATGTAATTATCCGTCAACTGCTCACTACCGGCAACACTTGGTTTGAATGCAAAGGGTTTTCCGAATGGGCCATTTGCATTTCTGTCCCTAACTCGAACCACCTACTCAGATTTACCCCTAATCTCGAAGCATGCTCAAATTTGCCCCTCTGTCGTCAAGTCACCTTATAGAAATGCCCATCCGTCTAGTTTCCGTCCGGTCAAAGGCCTTTGACCGTCTGATGAACAGTAACTCGGTGAACAGTAAATTCAAAAAAAATAGCAAAAAAAATCAAAAAATCAGAAATTTTTTGGGATCGAAGATACTCGGGTGGGCAAGGTTTGTGCAAATTTTTGTGGTGTTTGGGCATTCCAGGAGCTCGTGAGAAAGGAAAGAATTTAATCTGTGTGCCCATGAACAGTAAATTCGAAAAAAATAGCAAAAAAAACTAAAATTTTGTGGGATCGAAGATGCTCGGGTGTGTAAGGTGCGTGCAAATTTTTTGGTGTTTGGACATTGTAGGAGCTTGTGGGGAAAAAACAAAATTTGGCTCAAAAAAAACTTTCAAAAAATGCACTATTTTGTTTTTTTACTAGAGCTCCTTGCATGTCATTTGATCACAAAAATTTGCGCGCACCTTACACACCCGAGCATCTTTGATCCCGCAAAATTGCAGATTGTTTTGATTTTTTTTCCTATTTTTTGAATTTACTGTTCACGGGCACACGGATTAAATTATTTCCTTTCTCACGAGCTCCTGGAATGTCCAAACACCACGAAAATTGGCACGCACCTTGCGCACCCGAGTATCTTCGATCCCACAAAATTTCAGATTTTTTTGATTTTTTTTGCTATTTTTTTCAAATTTACTGTTCACCTAGTTACTTTTCACCAGACGGTCAAAGCCCTTTGACCGGACGGTAACGGCATGGAAGGGCATTTCTATAAGGTGACTTGACGGCAGAGGGGCAAATTTAAGCATGCTTTGAAATTAGGGGTAAATATGAGTAGTGGGTTCGAGTTAGGGACACAGATGTAAAAGACCCTTTCCGAATTAATTGTCAACATAAAGTCTGCATCAGTTGTGCAACCTTTCCAGCAACAATGAGCAGACCAGCAGAAGGACAAGCGATGCACATGAATAATGGGATATCTTCAGTCAAGGTATGGCCTACACCAAGTTTTGACTCCGCTATGGGTAAATTCTGGATACTTCAGAAGGAAGCCAGAATCGGCCATAGACCCGACCGCATATCACAGCGAAAGACTTCTGGTATAAGAAACTCAGCCTTCCTCCGCAAGCTATCCAGAGAAGCTTGCGACGCAAGACCCCCAATCTTCCTTAGCAGGCTACTACGAAAAACTTCCAGCATAAGGCGCTCGATCTTCATCAGTAAGCAACATGAGGAAAAACTTTTGAGATATGATACACAGCCTTCTTCGGCACGCTACCCTGGCAGAAGCTTCGAGTGTAAGGTATTCAGCCTTCTTCAGCACGCCATTGTGCCCACAACAATCTTGTCAGAAGCACGAACAAGTCCAGACACACGTCCGCCTCAAAACTTAGTGGTTATGAAAGAATTTATTCTATCCCTGCATATGTTGTGAGCATGCAGTCCAGTGGATCAGTTCATGCGAGCCACTTGTACACGGGAATGACTGTGTTCAGAGAAACATCGGCCCAAATATCAAAGAAGGATATGAACACAGCAACCCCTACGAGATATGCAAGAGTAAGTTGTGTGTACAAGCCCGACGAGCTAGGATATGACCAAGGAGCCGTGTTGGCAGGTCATGACGGGTCTCCAAAAGGAAGCCTCAAGAACAAAGAAGTTTTTGATAAACAATCTCCGTGACGGTTAATAAGATGAAGCTTCACAGGCAAGGTGATATTGCTAATCCTGGTCAGACTCTTGCATATACGGCCACAACAATGCAGTGAGCATACCGTACTCATCACAAATACGGGCCACCAACCAAGTTAAGGCGATATGCTCCGAAAGATACACCGGATGCTAGCCGTACTATGTTCAACTCAGTGGTCATAACAACGACTACAGAGGCTATATATGGCAGAGCCACCTCAGTAATGGACATAGTTTGGCAGTCTGAATTCACTTGGAAATAAGACATTCAGATAGAATAGCTGAAAGCACATGCACATCAGCATCGACGGTTCGTAGATGCCATGGTGTCAGTGGAGTAGGAGATTACTGTCTATGATTACTTTGTGATGATGCCTGACATCTCAGTTGGGGATCCCCTAAGGACAAAGCCCGAATGTATATGACGGAAGAAAGCATCCATATAGAACCCAGAGCCAGACTAAGCATTCTGACAAGGCAAAAAGAAAGCTACCCCTAGTCACTCGGGGCCATAAGATCACGTGAGCCTTGTACCAGGAAAGGATGTCTTGCCCATGACAGTCAGTGTACGAAGTATCGCAATAAAACCCGGAGCAGCTAGCTCCAGGCCATGGAAACCAAGCTGTTTGTCGATGCTACCCGCTACCCACCAAGCCTAGGTAATAAACTACCAGGAAGGAAGGTACATCTGATAGGAAAGAGAAGGATTCAATACGGCCGTTTGAAAAGACAACACCAGAGCCATCAGAAGAGGCAGTTAAAAGGTCAGTGAACTGACGAAGACAAGACAATTGATGGATCCAAGTCACACATAGGTAGGTTCCCCCTTCACCAGGAGGTAAGCCCAGAAATCTCGAGGACGAGATTTTCTTAAGGGGGGTAGGTTTGTGACACCCTGGTTTTTGCTCCTTGTTTTTTTTTCCTTCACGGGATTTGACTCCCGTCTTTTTTTCGATGTTATTGGAGTTTCTCTCGCTCTTGGGTATATGAAGATGGTCATTTAGCCTTGCCTTTCCTATCCAACCAGAAATTCTCTCCAGTTCAACCTTGCCATCCAAAATATATTCTCAGGATTTTGCCGCCGAAACCCTACCTTCCGAGTTACCGGAAGGGAAACCCTAATTTCTTCCGTTACAAAGGAACCCTATTTTTCTTTAATCTGTTGCCTCCCAAACTTTTCCCATAGACTCTCCTTCATCCATCAACCCTGGATATGCAAAAATATTGCCAAGTCATTTTCGATCAGTGGAAGCGCATTCGGCCACGGCAATAAACCAAAATATGCCTTCACTTCATTGAAAGTGCATTCACAGAAGTGCGCTTTCTGTTTTCCGCCCGGCAGTGGAATCTTTAGATTACGGACGTTCTCTAGTTAACAGCAGAAATGAACACATTTTTTATTGTTTTCTGCCTAACGAACGAACGGCCACAACTTCGCAACCGTAACTCCGATTCAGGTGATTCCAAAGCACACCTTCTTTGTTCGTCGAACCCGTTCTGATGATGTCACTTTTACAATGTTGACACATTCTCAAAATGACCATTTTGCCCCTGCCCTATATCCAACCTCTTCGAGAGAGAAACCTTTCCGGCAAATTTTTCCGCGAGGTGATCACACTCCTCTTCGGTGAATCCAACGACCCCCAGGCAAGTCGACCATCTGATATATGCCCTAAAGCATTGCTCTATGTTATTCTTTCATGTTTAATTAATGAATATGCCTATGCTCGTGTACATAGTAGTAAGCTGTAAGTGATTCCGATGAACCCTTGTTTGCCTTCTTTGGTAACGGCACCACGCCTGTGTTCTGTGCTGCTTTCGGCTGTCCGGGGTGGATGCCAACTTTATATTTCTCTTTTCAACAATTGTCCCGTGTTCTAAGCTGCTTTTCGGCCGTCTCGGGCAGCTGTTGAATTTCTTTTTGTAGAAGTGAGCCCATACTCTGAGCTGCTTTCCGGCCGTCTTAGGGAACTGCTACTTTCTTTTTATCAACACCGTCTCATGCTCTGAGCTGCTTTTCAACCGTCTTGAGCTGGGGTTGAGTTATTCCGATAATGTCCTAGATCTGAGTTGTAAAGACCGTTCTGGTGGCTACTGGGTTATTCACCGGTTTCATGCAAGGGTTCGGATGGTCATAACCTACAACTAAAACTTGTAAAGTGATAAACTTGCCATTTAAATATTGTTCCACTAATGACTCATTGCGATACTATATGGAGATATGTTGTTATGTTTCCATAGCTGTTACATCATGCATTATTACTATTATTGCAATGATAAGGAATGTGACTTATTAATAACAACCTCCTCCGTCGGCTGGATCGAGTCATAGTGCCACCGAACCGAGCTCATCAGTGCAGCCACATTTTCCTTTATGGGAAGGCCCTAACTTGGTCTATTGTCTTGCCTCTTATCGGTACCTCCAAAGAGGGAAGGTTATGCGTGCGTGCTACCCTGGCCCGGTGGGCGGCGATAACCTTGTGAGCCCAGTTGTTTGTTTAGCCGGCGTCCCCGTTTGGGACAGTTTAGTTTGGCCACGGCAGGTGTCAGGAGTGACACAGGGGCCACCAGGGCATGTCCCGAAAGGGGGATGATTGTCGGTGGGACCGTAAGAGTGCCAGGCAATAGACAGGTTTTGTTGGAGCAGCACCGGTCCACCCAAATGGGAACAGGTACTAAAGTACGAGGCCGGGAACTCCATGGTGTGGGTAAAGTGCGCAACCTCTGCAGAGTGTAAGAATCTATTCGAATAGCCGAGTCCACGGTATTGGGACACAGTTCGTACTAGGTCACACTATTTGGTATGTGTCGAGTCTGGAGGAACAAACCATATGATGTTAACCATGAACCAGAGAAATGTAAGGTTTGTCAGACTTGTAGTACAGATGCATGGACACCACATGATGTCAGGGGTATGAATGCTAGCCACGCGATGGCTATGAGATGAGCGGTCGGATGACCGCGAAGTTTGGATCAAATTTGGATCGTGAGCATATTCGGAGTATGGATTATTTACTTAATATGCTTTACCTTACTGTATTTACTCCAATAGTTATTATGCTAGATAATCCTGCTATGACATGATGATTAATGCTGCTAGATGATTAATCTTGCTAGATAATCCTGCCATAACATGGTAGTTAATACTGTTAAGATAACAGGTGCATGCTTGAATGCCATGGATGGCTTTGCTTGGTGTATATGTTATTTGGTTTGCTTGCGAGTACATTCAAAAGTACTCAGCGGCCTTCAATGTGGCCAGGTTCACCTAAGGATCCGACGTCCACTAGCGAGGAGCCGGAGTGTTCGCGGGCTAGAAGAGTAACCCAGTCAGATCCCTGTGGATTGAAGCTGCACCAAGACCATGCTGCCTTAGATAGGGCTTTCCTGCTGCCATCACCCTTGTAAAATATCATGTAAGACTTATATATCCATTAATAGAAATGCATGTGTTCATGATACTTGTTGTAAAAGCAAATGCCAGAGTGATTTCCTGGGCTGGCGTGTGCGGTGACCGTCTGGCTATAGTGGTATTCAGGCGGGGCACCACACCTTCTGCTTGGCGGGCCGAGCATGAGGACTGACGGCAAGGTGGTGCTCGATTACCTCCCTGGGAACGCTGGGGATGTCAAATGGCTGCCATGCAAACACATCGACATTCACCCGCAGGAAGGCAACGAGCGCGCTTTCCTATTTGCTATCAAGGGAGGCACTGACGGTGAAGGTACCGCCCGTGCCGTCCTCCTTTGCGGGCACCTTCTTGGTTGCTGGCGGAGTAGCTTTGGACTTCTTGGCGGTAGAGCTCTCCGGCAAGTCCTCAACGGTGGTGCAGCACTCCGAAGAGGTGCGCTTTCCAGAAGACTTGTCAGAAGTCTTGCCGCTCTTCTTGCTTTTCTTTTTCTCGTTGGCGGGAACTGGCGCTTTGGCGGCAAATGCTGCAACCGCCTCTCTGTACATCTTGTCGACGCAGATAACTGCATCCTTCTTGTCGGAGTTGTTGGTTATGACACCCATCGGCCTTGGCATTTAAGCGTGTTGTAAGCATAATGGGATGCTGCCATGAATTTCTCCAAGGCTGGGCGGCCAAGAATTCCATTATACGGCAAGGGGATCTTGACGACATCAAAAACAACTTTCTCTGTTCTGTAATTCAGTTCCCCGCCAAACGTCACCGGCAAAGTGATCTTTCCTTTGGGCTGGCTCCTTCCCGGGTTCACTCCTTGAAATGTACCAGTTTTCTCTAGTTCCTCGTCGGGAATCTGCAGCCTCTTGATTACCTCTGGTGAAATCAAGTTCAGACCAGCCCCACCGTCAACTAACATTTTTGTGACCTAGAGGTTGCGTATTATTGGCGAAACCAACAATGGCAAACACCCCGACCGCGGTTGTGCGATCTGGGTGGCCCTTTTCATAAAAAATGATAGGCGTGTGTGACCATTTGAGCGGTTTCTAAGCGCCCACTGCCGGTTCCGCTGCATTGACCTCACGCGCCCACTGCTTGAGCTGGTGGTGAGAAGAGTGCAGAGATGCACCCCCGTCAATACACATAGCCTCAGTTGCCTTCTGGAATTCCTGTTCACGGGACTCTCCGTCGTCCTCCTCATCACTTCCATCATCATCCTCTTTCTTTTCACGGCCTCTAGTGGGCTTCTCTTTTTGCTGCTTGGCCTTGCCGCGGCGGCCTCCTCGACCACCACGGCCTCTCTTGCCAGATCCGCCAGCACCATCCTGGCCCTTCGCCTTGTCGCGCTTTTCATATTCAGCTTTTTTGCTTTTCGGCAAGTTGCTCAACCTGCCAGCACTCTTGGAGGTCGTGACCCCTAGTGCGGTGAATCTTGCAATATGGCCCGTCAGACTTGCCGGCCTTCTCGTTCGCCGCTGCCTCCTGACAAGTGGCGCATACAGCAGCCTCCTTGCCAGAGTTCTATGTCTTGGCTTTCTTGCCGGTGTCAGAGTTGCCGGAGCCCTCGACGGCCATAAAAGTTTTGCCCTTGCGCTTCCTGTTGCACTTCCGGCCTTTCTTTTTTGGGGTGGTGGCATCGTTATCTTCTGAATCGACTTCTGCGCCTGCATCTTCCCCAGGGAGCCTCCTCCCTTCTTCAGCACGTGCACACTTATCCGCCAATGTATAGAGCTCGTTGACGGTCTTCGGCAGCTTGATGTTCATCTTTTCCTGCATCCTTCGATTGCGCACATTCGTGTGAAAGGCGGCAATAACGGCTGCGGGGTGCACATCTGGAATATTGCGGTGTACATGACTGAACCTCTGGATATACTTGCGTAAAGTTTCACCATCTCTTTGCGGGATCACTTGCAGATCACTGGGCTGACCAGGAGCCTTGTGGCCTCCGGTAAAAGCACCAACAAACTCGTTGCAAAGATCAGACCACGAAGAAATGGAGTTCTCCGATAAGTTCATCAACCAAGACCTCACATTGGGCTTGAGCACCAACGGAAAGTAGTTGGCGAGAATCTTCTCATCTCTTTCCCCGGCAGCTTGTACAGCAATCGTGTAAATGCCTAAGAATTCTGCCGAGTTCAGCTTGCCGTCGTACTTCTCTGGTACTTCTGGCTTGAAGGCCCGGACCGACGGCCAGCAGACTTGCCACAGCTCGCGAGTGAAGGCAGGGCACCCAACCTCGTAAGGCAGGTACCCACCAGCCTCGGGCGTAGGCTCATCAACGACTGCGCCGTTGCGCGTGTCGGATTGACGGCGCGCCTCCGGCGCCGTTCAATGGTAGTACGGGCATCCTCCACCCGCCTATCTTGCAGCACTCGCCGCTGATCTTGCCGTGCTCGCGGATCCGAAGAGGCCATCGACATCTCGTCGGGCTCGAAAGATCATTGAGTTTGCCGTGGTTGTTGTTGCTGTTGATGTTGACATTGTTGCCGCGGAGGTGATTGCACCGTTGGCGTAGCACCTTCAACGCGGCCACCAGTTGGAGCTACTGGTGCTGTCTGCAGATGCTGAGATGGTCCCGCCTGCTATGATTTGCTGGCTTTGGCAAATCCAATGAGGCTTTGGATGGTGGCTCTCCACTCATCCATCTTGTCTGCTGCCGGAGGAAAGTTTAACAACATCTGGGCTCACGCCATCGCCTCTGCTGCTGTGGCTGGCATGGCTGGGAGCGAAGAATGCGACGTCGCTCTACTCCTGGCAGAGCCAGCAGGAGCACCATTGCGATCTTGCTGCCGTGGCACATGTTCATCAGCGGGCTGTCGTGGTGGAGGTGGTGCCTGAAGATCGCGAGGTTGATCAACAGGCAGCTTGCCATGTGGACGCCGCCGATCGGAGCTGCCTACACCGTTCAGAGACACGTCTCACTCATCGTGCGATGGTCATGGTGTGTGTCCCGACGCAGCATCCTTGGACGCCGCAGCAACAGGATCTTGACTTGAGCCGGACCGGACGGTGTTGCTCCGGTAGTTTCGCTCGTCGGTGCGCCAAGGAGGCGGGAGTGAGCCGTCCACGCCGCCTGCACCGATGTGGCTTCGATCACTAGAATGTTGAGGAAGCTGAGAGTTGGTGTTGCGTGCTCCGCCTGCGCCACCGGTACTAGCTACTGTTGGGGAACGTTGCATGGAAAACAAAAAAAATTCTATGCACATGCAAGATCTATCCATGGAGATGCATAGCTACGACAGGGGGAGTGTGTCTATGTACCCTCGTAGACCGTAAGCGAAAGCGTTAGAACAACGCGGTTGATGTCGTCGAACAATTTCACGATCCAACCGACCGAGTACCGAACGTACGGCACCTCCGCGTTCAGCACACGTTCAGCTCGGTGACGTCCTCGACTTCTTGATCCAGCAAGACGGTGAGGTAGTGGATGAGTTCCGGCAGCACGACGGCGTGGTGACGGTGATGGTGATGCTATCTCCGTAGGGCTTCGCCCAAGCACTGCGAAAATATGACCGAGGGACGGAACTGTGGAGGGGGGCGCCGCACACGGCTAAGACAATGTTGTGTCCTTTAGGGCGCCCCCTCTCCTCTATTTATATATGTGTAGGGGCTTGGAGTAGAAGGAATAGTGCCACATGAACAGTAACCGTGAATAGTACACACGTGGACTTGGACTCCAAAGTCCAATCCTATTCCTACTAGGACTCTCCCTTTTTCCTTCCCTAGCTGCGTGGGCTTTTGAGGACTTGGTGCGCCTGGCCCAATAAGGCCAGGGCGCCTCCCCTTAGCCCATGCCAGCCCTTGGGACGTGGTGGACCCACTTGTGGACTTCCGGACCCCTCTGGAATCCTCCGGAACTTTCTGGAAGCTTCCTAGTACAATACCGAAAAAAACTGCACCTTTTTCCGAAACACAAAAGATGACTTCCCATATATAAATCTTTACCTCTCGACCATTCCGAGACTCCTCGTGATGTCCAGGATCTCATCCGGGACTCCGAACAATATTCGGTTACCAATTCACATAACTCATATAACACTATATCGTCAACGAACGTTAAGCATGCGGACCCTACAGGTTCGGGAATGATGTAGACATGACTAAGACGCCTCTCCGGTCAATAACCAATAGCAGAACCTGGATGCTCATATTGGTTCCTACATATTCCACAAAGATCTTATCGGTCGAACCGCAATGACAACATACGTAATTCCCTTTGTCCGTCGGTATGTTACTTGCCCGGGATTCGATCGTCGGTATCTCCATACCTAGTTCAATCTCATTACCAGCAAGTCTCTTTACTCGTTCCGTAATACATCATCCCGTAACTAACTCCTTAGTCACTTTGCTTGCAAGCTTCTTATGATGTGCATTACTGAGAGGGCCCAGAGATACCTCTCCGAAACACGGAGTGACAAATCCCAGTCTCGATCCATGCCAACTCAACGGACACCTTCGGAGATACCTGTAGAGCATCTTTATGATCACCCAGTTACGTTGTGACGTTTGATAGCACACAAGGTATTCCTCCGGTATCCGGGAGTTGCATGATTTCATGGTCTGAGGAACATGTATTTGACATTCAAGAAAGCAGTAGCAATAAACAGAACGATCATATGCTAAGCTAACGGATGGGTCTTGTCCATCACATCATTCTCCTAATGATGTGCTCCCATTATCAAATGACAACTCATGTCTATGGTTAGGAAACCTTAACCATCTTTGATCAACGAGCTAGTCTAATAGAGGCTCACTAGGGACACGGTATTTGTTTATGTATTCACACATGTATTTAAGTTTCCGGTCAATACAATTCTAGCATGAATAATAAACCTTTATCATGAACAAGGAAATATAAAATAATAACAAATTTATTATTGCCTCTAGGGCATATTTCCATCAGTCTCCCACTTGCACTAGAGTCAATAATCTAGATTACATAGTAATGAATCTAACACCCATGGAGTCTTGGTGCTGATCATGTTTTGCTCGTGGAAGAGGCTTAGTCAACGGGTCTGCCACATTCAGATCCGTGTGTACTTTACAAATTTCTATGTCTCCATCCTTGACATATTCACGAATGGAGTTGAAGCGTCTCTTGATGTGTTTGGTCTTCTTGTGAAACCTGGGCTCCTTGGCTATGGCAATTGCTCCAGTGTTGTCACAAAAGATTGGCATTGGACCCAATGCACTTGGTATTACACCTAGATCGGATATGAAATCCTTCATCCAGACTCCTTCATGTGCTGCTTCCAAAGCAGCTATGTATTCCGCTTCACACGTAGATCCCGCCACGATGCTCTGCTTGGAACTGCACCAACTGACAGCTCCACCATTTAATATAAATACGTATCCGGTTTGTGACTTAGAGTCATCCGGATCAGTGTCGAAGCTTGCATCGACGTAACCCTTTACGACGAGCTCTTCGTCACCTCCATAAACGAGAAACATGTCCTTGGTCCTTTTCAGGTACTTCAGGATATTCTTGACCGTTGTCCAGTGATCCACTCCTGGATTACTCTGGTACCTCCCTGCCAAACTTATGGCAAGGCACACATCAGGTCTGGTACACAGCATGGCATACATAATAGAACCTATGGCTGAGGCATAGGGAATGACTTTCATTTTCTCTATATCTTCTGCCGTGGTCGGGCATTGAGTCTGACTCAACTTCACACCTTGCAAGACAGGCAAGAACACTTTCTTTGACTGATCCATTTTGAACTTCTTCAAAACTTTGTCAAGGTATGTGCTTTGTGAAAGTCCTATCAAGCGTCTTGATCTATCCCTATAGATCTTGATGCCCAATATATAAGCAGCTTCACCGAGGTCTTTCATTGAAAAATTCTTATTCAAGTATCCCTTTATGCCATCCAGACATTCTATATCATTTCCAATCAACAATATGTCATCCACATATAATATTAGAAATGCTACAGAGCTCCCACTCACTTTCTTGTAAATACAAGCTTCACCGTAAGTCTGTACAAAACCATATGCTTTGATCACCTCATCAAAGAATATATTCCAACTCCGAGATGCTTGCACCAGTCCATAGATGGATCGCTGGAGCTTGCACTCTTTGTTAGCACCCTTAGGATCGACAAAACCTTCTGGTTGCATCATATACAACTCTTCTTTGAGAAAACCATTAAGGAATGCAGTTTTGACATCCATTTGCCAGATTTCATAATCATAAAATGCGGCAATTGCTAACATGATTCGGACAGACTTAAGCATCGCTACGGGTGAGAATGTCTCATCGTAGTCAACCCCTTGAACTTGTCGAAAACCTTTCGCGACAAGTCGAGCTTTGTAGACAGTGATATTACCATCAGCATCTGTCTTCCTCTTAAAAATCCATTTATTCTCACTGGCTTGCCGATCATCGGGCAAGTCCACCAAAGTCCACACTTTGTTCTCATACATGGATCCTATCTCAGATTTCATGGCCTCAAGCCATTTGTCGGAATCCGGGCTTATCATAGCTTCTTCATAGTTCATAGGTTCGCCGTTGTCTAACAACATAACTTCCAGAACAGGATTACCGTACCACTTTGGTGCGGAACATACTCTGGTCGACCTACGAAGTTCAGAAGTAACTTGATCTGAAGTTTCATGATCTTTATCATTATCTTCCTCTCTTATTGGTGTAGGCATCACAGGAACGGTTTTCTCTAATGACCTACTTTCCAATTCGAGAGAAGGTACAATTACCTCATCAAGTTCTACTTTCCTCCCACTCACTTCTTTCGAGAGAATCTCCTTCTCTAGAAAGGACCCATTCTTGGCAACAAAGACCTTGCCTTCGGATCTGTGGTAGAAGGTGTACCCAATTGTTTCTTTAGGGTATCCTATGAAGACGCACTTCTCCGCTTTGGGTTCGAGCTTATCAGGTTGAAGCTTTTTCACATAAGCATCGCATCACCAAACTTTAAGAAACGATAGCTTAGGTTTCTTGCCAAACCATAGTTCATACGGTGTCGTCTCAACGGATTTAGACGGTGCCCTATTTAACGTGAATGCAGCTGTCTCTAATGCATAACCCCAAAACGATAGTGGCAAATCAGTAAGAGACATCATAGAATGCACCATATCCAATAAAGTACGGTTACGACGTTCGGACACACCATTACGCTGTGGTGTTCCAGGTGGCGTGAGTTGTGAAACAATTCCACATTTTCTTAAATGAAGGCCAAACTCGTAACTCAAATATTCGCCTCCGCGATCAGATCGTAGAAACTTTATTTTCTTGTTACGATGATTCTCTACTTCACTCTGAAATTCTTTGAACTTTTCAAATGTTTCAGAATTGTGTTTCATCAAGTAGATATACCCATATCTACTCAAATCATCTGTGAAGGTTAGAAAATAATGATACCCGCCACGTGCTTCAACATTCATCGGACCGCATACATCGGTATGTATTATTTCCAACAAATCAGTAGGTCGCTCCATTGTTCCGGAGAACGGAGTTTTAGTCATCTTGCCCATGAGGCATGGTTCGAAAGTATCAAATGATTCATAATCAAGAGATTCCAAAAGTCCATCCGCATGGAGTTTCTTCATGCGCTTTACACCAATATGACCTAAACGGCAGTGCCACAAGTATGTTGCACTATCATTATCAACTTTGCATCTTTTGGCATCAATATTATGAATATGTGTATCACTACGATCGAGATTCAACAAGAATAGACCATTCACAAAAGGTGCGTGACCATAAAAGATGTTACTCATATAAATAGAACAACCATTATTCTCTGACTTAAATGAATAACTGTCTCGCAATAAACAAGATCCAGATATAATGTTCATGCTCAACGCTGGCACCAAATAACAATTATTGAGGTCTAAAACTAATCCCGAAGGTAGATGTAGAGGTAGCGTGCCGACGGCGATCACATCAACCTTGGAACCATTCCCGACGCGCATCGTCACCTCGTCCTTAGCCAATCTTAGCTTATTCCATAGCTCCTGTTTCGAGTTACAAATATGAGCAACTGAACCAGTATCAAATACCCAGGCGCTACTATGAGCATTAGTAAGGAACACATCAATAACATGTATATCAAATATACCTTTGCTCACTTTGCCATCCTTCTTATCCGCCAAATACTTGGGGAAGTTCCGCTTCCAGTGACCAGTCCCTTTGCAGTAGAAGCACTCTGTTTCAGGCCTGGGTCCAGCTTTGGGTTTCTTCGTGGGAGCGACAACTTGCTTGCCATTCTTCTTGAAGTTCCCCTTCTTTCCCTTGCCCTTTTTCTTGAAACTAGTGGTTTTGTTAACCATCAACACTTGATGCTCCTTATTGATTTCTACCTCCGCTGATTTCAGCATCGCGAAGAGCTCGGGAATTGTCTTCTCCATCCCTTGCATATTATAGTTCATCACAAAGCCTTTATAGCTTGGCGGCAGTGACTGAAGAACTCTGTCAATAACACTCTCAACCGGAAGATCAATTCCCAGCTGAGTCAAGTGGTTGTGGTACCCAGACATTCTGAGTATGTGTTCACTGACAGAACTGTTCTCCTCCATCTTACAGCTAAAGAACTTGTTGGAGACTTCATATCTCTCAACCCGGGCATTAGCTTGAAATATCAATTTCAGCTCTTGGAACATCTCATATGCTCCGTGGCGTTCAAAACGCTTTTGCAGTCCCGGTTCTATGCCGTAGAGCATGGCACACTGACCTATTGAGTAGTCATCAAATCGAGCCTGCCAGGCGTTCACAACGTCTGCAGTAGCTCCTGCAGCAGGTCCATCACCTAGCGGTGCATCAAGGACATAATTCTTCTGTGCAGCAATAAGGATAATCCTCAAGTTACGGACCCAGTCCGTGTAGTTGCTACCATCATCTTTCAACTTAGCTTTCTCTAGGAACGCATTAAAATTCAACGGAACAGTAACACGGCCCATTTATCTACAACATAGATATGCAAAGAAACCATCAAGACTAAGTTCATGATAAATTAAGTTCAATTAATCAAATTACTAATGAACTCCCACTTAAATTAACATCCCTCAAGTTAACTAAGTGATACATGATCCAAATCAACTAGCCCATGTTCGATCATCACGTGAGATGGGATAGTCATCAATGGTGAACATCTCCATGTTGATCATATCTACTATATGACTCATGTTCGACCTTTCGGTCTCCAGTGTTCCGAGACCATGTCTGTACATGCTAGGCTCGTCAAGTTTAACCCAAGTATTCTGCTTGTGTAAAACTGGCTTACACCCGTTGTATGTGAACGTAGAATCTATCACACCCGATCATCACGAGGTGTTTCGAAACGACGAACTTTAGCAACGGTGCATACTCGGGGAGAACACTTTTATCTTGAAATTTAGTGAAGGGATCATCTTATAATGCTACCGTCGTTCTAAGCAAAATAAGATGCACAAAGGATAAACATCACATGCAATCAAAATATGTGACATGATATGGCCATCATCTTGTGCTTTTGATCTCCATCTCCAAAGCATCGTCATGATCTCCATCGTCACCGGCTCGACACCTTGATCTCCTCGTTGCGTCGTGGTCGTCTCGCCAACTATTGCTTCTACAACTATTGCTAACGCATAGCGATAAAGTAAAGCAATTACATGGCGCTTGCATTTCATACAATAAAGAGACAACCATAAGGCTCTTGCCGGTTGCCGATAAATTACAAAACATGATCATCTCATACAATAACGTATATCACATCATGTCTTGACCATATCACATCACAACATACCCTGCAAAAACAAGTTAGACGTCCTCTACTTTGTTGTTGCAAGTTTTACGTGGCTGCTACGGGCTTCTAGCAAGAACCGTTCTTACCTACGGCACAAAGCCACAACGGTGATTTATCAAGTTTGTTGTTTTAACCTTCAACAAGGACCGGTCGCAGTCAAATTCGATTCAACTAAAGTAGGAGAAACAGACACCCGCCAGCCACCTTTATGGAAAACAAGTTGCATGTCTGTCGGTGGAACCGGTCTCATGTACGTGGACATGTAAGGTTGGTCCGGGCCGCTTCATCTTACAATACCGCCGAATCAAAATAAGACGTTGGTGGTAAGCAGTATGACGATCACCGCCCACAACTCTTTGTGTTCTACTCGTGCATATCATCTACGAATAGACCTGGCTCATGATGCCACTGTTGGGGAACGTTGCATGGAAAACAAAAAAAAAATCTACGCGCATGCAAGATCTATCCAAGGAGATGCATAGCTACGAGAGGGGGAGTGTGTCTACGTACCCTCATAGACCGTAAGCGAAAGCGTTAGAACAACGCGGTTGATGTCGTCGAACAACTTCACGATCCAACCGACCGAGTACCGAACGTACGGCACCTCCGCGTTTAGCACACGTTCAGCTCGGTGACGTCCTCGACTTCTTGATCCAGCAAGACGGCGAGGTAGTGGATGAGTTCCGGCAGCACGAAGACGTGGTGACGGTGATGGTGATGCTATCTCCGCAGGGCTTCGCCTAAACACTGCGAAAATATGACCGAGGGACGGAACTGTGGAGGGGGGCGCCGCACACGGCTAAGACAATGTTGTGTCCTTTGGGGCGCCCCCTCTCCTCTATTTATAAATGTGTAGGGGCTTGGAGTAGAAGGAATAGTGCCACGTGAACAGTAACCGTGAATAGTACACACGTGGACTTGGACTCCAAAGTCCAATCCTATTCCTACTAGGACTCTCCCTTTTTCCTTCCCTAGCTGTGTGGGCTTTTGAGGACTTGGTGCGCCTGGCCCAATAAGGCCAGGGCGCCTCCCCTTAGACCATGCCAGCCCTTGGGACGTGGTGGACCCACTTGTGGACTTCCGGACCCCTCTGGAATCCTCCGGAACCTTCTGGAAGCTTCCCGGTACAATACCGAAAAAAATTGCACCTTTTTCCGGAACCCAAAATATGACTTCCCATATATAAATCTTTACTTCTCGACCATTCCGAGACTCCTCGTGACGTCCGGGATCTCATCCGGGACTCCGAACAATATTCGGTTACCAATTCACATAACTCATATAACACTATATCGTCAACGAATGTAAAGCGTGCGGACCCTACGGGTTCGGGAACGATGTAGACATGACTGAGACGCCTCTCCGGTCAATAACCAATAGCGGAACCTGGATGCTCATATTGGTTCCTACATATTCCACGAAGATCTTATCGGCCGAACCGCAATGACAACATACGTAATTCCCTTTGTCCGTCGGTATGTTACTTGCCCGGGATTCGATCGTCGGTATCTCCATACCTAGTTCAATCTCGTTACCGGCAAGTCTCTTTACTCGTTCCGTAATACATCATCCCGTAACTAACTCCTTAGTCACTTTGCTTGCAAGCTTCTTATGATGTGCATTACTGAGAGGGCCCAGAGATACCTCTCCGAAACACGGAGTGACAAATCCCAGTCTCGATCCATGCCAACTCAACGGACACCTTCGGAGATACCTGTAGAGCATCTTTATGATCACCCAGTTATGTTGTGACGTTTGATAGCACACAAGGTATTCCTCCGGTATCCGGGAGTTGCATGATTTCATGGTCTGAGGAACATGTATTTGACATTCAAGAAAGCAGTAGCAATAAACAGAACGATCATATGCTAAGCTAACGGATGGATCTTGTCCATCACATCATTCTCCTAATGATGTGATCCCGTTATCAAATGACAACTCATGTCTATGGTTAGGAAACCTTAACCATCTTTGGTCAACGAGCTAGTCTAGTAGAGGCTCACTAGGGACACGGTATTTGTTTATGTATTCACACATGTATTTAAGTTTCCGGTCAATACAATTCTAGCATGAATAATAAACCTTTATCATGAACAAGGAAATATAAAATAATAACAACTTTATTATTGCCTCTAGGGCATATTTCCATCAGCTACGTCTCCTGCGTCGCCTGCACCAATGACGCCGTCCGCACCGCCTGCGCCGGCCGGATCACCTCCGCCGCCCGCGGGTGTATGCGACGGAGCCTTGGAGGTCGATGGAGCAGCTGCAGACGCACCCTTCTTCTTGGGCGCCATCACAGATGATGAAGACAAAGTCGACGCGCAAACTACTGACTCAGATTCGCACAAGCGATTCCCCTACCTGGCGCGCCAAAGATGTCGTGCGTACGACCATCTATGGGGCCATCTAGCCCTTTGCGGTTCGACTAGGGGAATGCACAAGCACAAAGAGCAGAATCAGCAGAGAACGCAAAGGTTTTTACCCATGTTCGGGCCACCGTGAGGTGTAAAACCCTACTCTTGCTTTAGTGTATTATATGTGGAGAGCTCAAGTACAAGGTGCGCTTCATCCCGGCAAGGTGCAGAGGGAAGTAACTACGCATGCAAAGTGAGCTAGAGTGTCTAAGGATCGATCCCTGTAAAGGTTGCCCTGACCCTCCTTTTATAGCTTAAAGGGGTAACCACAGTGGCAAAATAGTCATTACAAGTTGATTAGATAGCAAACAGTGCTATCATACCTAACTCTACCGATTTAGGACAAAAGCATTAAATGCGCCGTTAGGTGTCATGTGGAGGAGGAGCCCCGGCAAGGTTCCTGCACCGCTCGCCCAGCTACCTCATATTATCTTGACACACCTCCTGGACGGGTGTCATTAAAGGTAAATCTCCTTCCAGCAGGCTGACACGTGCCCCGACAAACCTCACCAAACTGCCTGCGCGGTCGACACCTCACCGATTAGCGACTAGCTGCTCGGTGAGGTGGAGCGCTGACGAGTTAGCGAAGGCTTGCCAGCACGGAGCTTGCCGGGCCTTCAGCTTGTCGGCTCGAATCTTGCCGGCAAGTAATGCTTCCATCTTCAGTACTAGTCAAGTACTTATTGATGCTTCGTCTTGATTTCTTCCTTAGTGCTTTTGCGATTAAGCCTTGAGTCTTGATCTTGGTAATCCCCGGCAAACATGGCCATGAAGAAGGCTGCTACTATCTGTGCATAAGTCAGGGTATAAAATACCCATGTTTTATACACCGACAGAACTGCGCTTGGTACACCGTGCCACGGTGCCTAGTCTGTCCCAAGCCCACTTGTACCGGGTGCCACATGGTAGACTACTAACACAACCTACAAACACCAGAAACTAGTTGGAACTCCTGGACAGAGATCAAGGCAATTAATAAGCGAGAGGGGCCACATTACCGGAACCCAATGTGTGGTAGTAGCTAGTCTTGGATAACATACACAGAGCTCAGTTCTTAAGGACGGTCTCAATGAGACAACCCACCATGTACTCCTACACAGCCTCTCATCGCTACCTTTACCAAATCGTGTTCACACACTTAGCTCTCACACGGTAGGACATGAACACAACCATTCCAATTCATCGCCCAGATGGATCAGACCCGACATAACTCTAAGCATAGCAGGCATAACAAGCAAGCATGGATGAGTAGTCACAACATGGCTCAAGCAATTCCTACTCATGCTAGAAGTTTTTAACTATTTATTGTGGCAAAGACGGGTCATGCAGAGGAATGGGTTCAACTACCGCAACATGTAATAGTTGAATCATTGTTGTCCTAATGCAATAAAAGAGAGCATGAGCGAGAGAGTGGGATTGTATCGGAATGCTCAATGGAGGGTTTGCTTGCCTGGCACTTCTGAAGATAGTACTGCTCTTCATCGGTGTCAATGATCACTCCATTGGAACCGTCTTCTACCGAGAAGGAACAACACCGACAAACAAAGAAGGAACACAATCAATGCAATGCAACAATATGATAATTAACAGGGTAATTTAGTCCCTAACTAAGCGGACACATCAGCGGCCAGAGTTTAACCGCCAGCGACCATATCTAACAGCGAAGACACACCGGAATGGCTTGGGTTTCGCCTACGGGGGATCATTTGAGGCGCGGTTGGTGCCGTTGGGGAGCTGGCACTAGGCCGCATCCAACAGAGGTAACGGTGGGCGCTGGGGTGAAGTGTTGCGACGGCGGCGATGATGTCAGCGGCGGTCGGAGCACGGCGAGCACGGGATCGAAGCTACGGTGCACTATCGGGCAAGCTAAGTGGCTCGGCAGCCTCCTGCGAGGTCTAGGAGCACAACTGCGTGCTCGGATGTGGTCATTGCTAGCTCAAACGATGATGCCGATGAGCGTGGCGGCGCTGAGCTCTCGGCCATGGCAGGGATCTAGGCTAGAGGGCGAGCACGATGCGGGGAGAAGGGGGAAACAATGTGGGGCTCACAGCAAGTCGAAAGGGAGGCTTGGTGGGCTCGGGGAGGCATCGGAGAGCGCGCACATTCACCGGCGATCTCGGAGGGCGTAGGTTGAAGACGACAACGGTGAGGACGAAGCAGGGCTTTTAGAGACGAGTGGATCGGTGTAGAGGTCGTGGACGTCACGGCGGTGCTTCTGGACACGGAGAGAGGTCTAGGGGGAGGCGTTGGCTACATGAACGAGCAGCGGTGCCGGCGATTTCTCTCGGGGGTGCTCGAGATCGAGAGCTAGAGAGGAGGGAGAGAGCCAGAGAGCGAGGGGAAGGTGAGAGGAGGGGCTCGGGCATCTCCAGGCGCGGATAGGCTCGAGGGGGAGGCCGCCAGCACGAAGCAGGAGGTGGAGGCCTCCCAGCGCGCGCGTGCGTCTTCGCCTCTGCCTACTGGCAGAGGTTGAAGATGGCACGGCTGCTTGGTGGGCTGGGCCAGCGAGCTGGGCCGCCAAGTAAGCACAGGTAACTCACTTCCCTTTCCTTTAATTTTTGTTTTCTGCTTTTGATGTCTTTCTGTTTTGATTTAGTTTCTAAACCAAATCATTTTTCCTGCTTCTGTAAAATATTTTGTGGACTAGTGGAATTATTCCAAAGCCCCACAATAAATTCCAAAATTATTGGAGCTATAAAATTATTTATAGGAATACATAACTCTAATTCAAATATGTTATGCATTAATTCAAAGGCCATAAATGCTATGGAAAATGTGAATCATCTCTGGTAAAGGTTTTCACCTTTTCCCATAAATAATGAACATTTTCGAAGAGCATTTTGGGTTCATTGAGAAATATTTTATTTGATCCTAGTTGAATTCCATTTGGTTCTAGGGTTTGAACATCCCCATTTCAAATTCATTTGAATTTTAACATGATGCATGGATGCTGATGCAACTATTTACAATCAAATTCTAGGGTTATGACAAACTCTTCTGAAGAACTACATTTAACAGTTCCATCATATTGAATATCATCGACGTCGAGTATGTTGGCCGTTGCATTGCTCCACGAGTTTCTTTTAGTGGATTTGTTCTCATATTCAATATCACTGTGTGCAATAATATCTGGCATGCATGGAAAACAACTAGTAGTGAGATTATGTAATGAGTGCATGTAGGAGACGACATAAATAGTAGGAGTCAACTTAAATAGCAGCAACAGGTTGATACCTCAAAGACTAAAGAGAGAGCACACATGATAGCTACAAAATATATACTATTTGTACTCGAGATTAACTAAATGGCACAGAAAAGTACTACAGAACAACAACATAGGTAATACTAGAAGGGGTATAATCACCAGCCTGTGGGATAGCTTTGGCTGAGGGACGATAACTATGGAACACCGTTAACTACTGCACAAGTCTCTTATCTGAAGACTAAGAGATCAAGATGAATGTACAGTGACAACTGATAATCTATTTTCCATGCTTAGATGAAGAACAAAAGCCATAAACGCTGCACACAAGTAAGATGAGGGTACAACCTATCTTGCCGCCCTCCGTAGGAGTGAGCATCATCTGCTAAATCGTCGATGGCGCTGCGGTTGTTGTGGCTGTCCATGTCTGGCTGGCACATTCGAGGCAGGGAACTCTTAAGTGGGGAGTATAGCTCCCATCTGGTGCATGCTTCCCTTGTTCGAGCAGCTCCGGTGAGAAGGAAGACGGTGTGGTTGAAGATGCAGAAAACACACAATGTTAAGAATGACAGATATCTCTGATCTGAAGAAATACGATCAACACTCAGGTACGAGACTGGTCACACGTCAGTTCACTGAAAACTAAATTGGTCACACGCTTTTTTTCACTGTCCGATCTACGCCGGATGGCTGGATAGCCGTCTTGTGCCTCCCGGCTATCACTGTTCAGGATCTTCCTCGAACAGCCAGTGAGCACCGGCAGAGCAGCCTGCCTCTGCCGTCCCTGGCCACGGCAGCTCTGACCTCGACCCCGCCCCCCGCCCTACCGCACTGCCGTGGTTGCGCCGCCCCCGCTATACCTCAAAGACTCGCCGTCATCCAGATCCCGCACCAGCAGTACCTTGGCCCCACGCAACCCTAAGATAGGCATCGAAGCGCTGCTTCCACGGCGAACCTGTGACCTCTGCCCGCACCCCTACGATAGACACAGAGGAACTCATTCCCCGGCCAACCGGCAGCCTAGGAGCTCCGTCGCCTCGAGGGGAGTTGTTTCCTTCCATTTGGAACCAACTGACCCAGAATAAAAATCCAGGCGACTGACGCCCGGGTAAAGTGAATAAGATGAGTGTACGACCTATCTTGCGGCCCGGTGAAGTAGGCAGCTCCATCTGCCGAGTCGGTGAGGCCGGCATGGTTGTGGTGACTGCAGGCGGTGGGAAACCAGATATGTGGCGGCGGTCGACGGCTACGGGGGACCAGTGCCAGTGCGCTGGATGTGTCCGAAGTATGAGCTGCTCCGGCACCATGCACGACGGCGCGGTTGAATCGGCCCCTGCACAGTTCACGCGGTCGTCGTCGAGGTAGCTCTGACAGCACGGAGTAAGAGGCACACGGCCCAGTGCCCGACGGCAAACGGACTGCAGCTCAGGCATTGGGGAGGAGGGCGGTGGTGAATCTGGTGTGGTGGGGGGCATGGAGGAGGGGCTGAGGTTTTGCGGCAGGGGAGAAGGTGATTTGGCGCCCACGGTGTATGGGGAATTGGGAGGGGGAACCATGTCTTACGGACGCATTTGTCTGAAATGTGGGGGAAGTTACAATTCTACCCCTATCTTTTGGCTTGTGGGCTTGGGTCTGAGTCTTGAGGGTCGGGGATAGTAGGGTAACTTTGCTTCTCCCAAATAGTGGGCGCCAGTGATTTTGGGCGAGGAGGGCGTGCTTTAAAATAGTGGGCGTGAGCGATTTCGGCCGAGGACAGGGTGTTTTGCCGCCCATGGTTTATGAATTATTCGGCGCCTGTGATTTCGGCCGAGAAGAGGATGTTTTGCCGCCCATGGTTTATGAATTATTCGGCGCCTGTCATTTCGACCGATGAGTGGGCGCGCTTGGATGAAGTTACAAACCTACCCTCGGTATACACCTGGCCAATTGATGTGGGTCCCAGATAGGCTGGTAATTTCACATCTCCCGTTTATTTGCTCGGGCGAATTCCACCGACTAGAGGGTGTTTTAGCGGTTCGTTCAAATTTTGGGAGAACAAGCATCCACGTCTACCGTACCAAGTCGATCTGAATCAAATTTAGAAATATTAGTTCTATAGTGTCACATCTTGCCACTTCTTTTTTAGATGGTGAGATGATGCTCGGGACTAATGTGTTTTTACATGCTCGTTGCTACCGATTAATTTGACAAATAGGTGACCCACTCAAAAACGGGAATCAAACCAGAAATGAAATAGCTCAATTCAATGAAATAGCTCTTTCACCTGGTCAAAATTGTGGACTAAATCCAAAATTGAACACATCAATTGAATAGCATGTTGTATTATAGTACTCCATGAACATGCTCAAAGTCAAATTAATGAACCTGTTTGATACGCATATCTCCGTTCATGTGTAAATTGCAAACACCATGTTCTCCAATTCAAACATTTCAATACAATTTTATACTGAATCATGGTTTATATCAGTCTTCGATGCAAAAAACGCGACCTCTCCCCTCTCCCGCACTCCTGTTCTCTCTCTAGCCGACACTCTTCGTTTCTATCGCGCGCGTACGAACACAACCCTTATCGGTCTCTCTCTCTCTCTCTAGATCTTTCAAGTTCGCATGTACACTATGTATAGGTCTCCCTCGCACACAATGTATGACTCTCTGGTCTAAGCTAAATAGCTAGGGTGCACTCATAGTACACACACCAAGTCTCTCGCTCGTTGTCCATAACTCTCTCGCGCACCACTCTGCCGTCTCCCGGCTCTTCTCTTTCTCTCAAACATTCTATCTCCCTAGGTCACACATACACATATCTCACTCGCACTAGATAGACCCATCAAACACTCTCTCTTCCTCGTTCCCTCTCTATCTCACACGCACACACACACACACACAATCCCCCCTAGCTAAGTACGAGTATCTCTCACTCCATCATAGGCACACGCACTCCCCCTAGGTATGACTATCTCTCACACTCCATCAGAAACACATGCATTGTCTCTTTCTCTCCCTAGGTCTATCTCGTTCTCTCTCGGGGCATCTTTCTATCGCACACACACCCTTGTCTCTCGATCTCCCACCCATATAGTCCCCTCACGATCTCGAGGGGATCTCTCTATCACAAACACGCCCTCTCTCCCTCGCCATGCCTCGATTTTCTCCATACGTCCCTCTCGACCTCTGTCCCTTGTTTGCCAGACCACTCTTGGACACGTGCTATAGGGGTCTTTCTCTCCGTTACAAACAACCACACAATATATCTCCGTGTATCTCCTCACCTCGCTTTCTCTCTCAGAGATGCATGCGTGATATTTTTTCATAACACACACTTTCTCTCTAATTTATCGTGCGTTGTCCCTTTCACTTTCACACACACACTCTTTTTTTGCACACTCACTCTTTCTCCTTCACACACACTTGATCTCTCTCTAGTTATGTACTCTCTCCGGTCCATAGCATATTGATTTTTTGAAAAGTCAAAACTCACAAAGTTTAACCAGGAATGTGGAGAAAAACATTTACATATATATATCATTAGATTCATCACAAGATGTAGTATCATATGATATATACATCTTTGGTATTGTAGATATGAATTATTTCCTCTGTAAACTTGGTCAAAGTTTCCAAAGTTTAACTTTTCACAAATTTATAGGCACTACGTTATAGAACGGAGGGAGTATCTCTTTCTCTCTCTCTCAACTCTCTCACGCACCACTCCGCCGTCTTGGGGCTCTTCTCTCTCTATTTCAAACTTTCTATCTCCCTAGGTCACACATACACATATCTCGCTCGCACTAGATAGACCCATCTATCACTTTCTCTCCCTCGTTCTCTCTCTATCTCACACGCACGCACACGCCCCCCTAAGTACAATTATCTCTCACTCCATCAAACGCATATGCACTTCCCCCTAGGTATGACCATCTCTCACTCTCTATCACAAATACACACATTGTCTCCTTCCCTCCCTAGCTAAGTCTATCTCGATCTCTTTCGGGGTATCTTTCTATCGCACACACACCTTGTCTCTTGATCTCCCACCCATATAGTCCCCTCATGATCTCGAGGGGATCTCTCTATCACAAACAGACCCTCTCCCCTCCCCATGCCTCCATTTTATCCATATGCCTCTGTCGACCTCTCTCCCTTGTTTGCCAAACCTCTGTTGGCCACGTGCTAGGGGTCTCTCTTTCTCCGTTGCAAACAACCACACAATATATCTCCGTGTATCTCCTCACCCTGCTTTCTCTCTCAGAGATGCATGCGTGATATTTTTTCATAAGACACACACACTTTCTCTCTAATTTATGATGTGTTGTCCCTTTCTCTTTCACACGCACACACTCTCTCTCTTTTTGCACACTCACTCTTTCTCCTTCACACACACTTGATCTCTCTATAGTTATGTACTCTCTCCGGTCCATAGCATATATACATTTATTGAAAAGTCAAATCTCGCAAAGTTTGACCAGGTATATGTGGAGAAAAACATTTACATCTGGAAGGACAAACACACATCATTAGATTCATCACAAGATGTAGTTTCATATCATATATCTTTGGTATTATAGATATAAGTAATTTTCTCTATAAACTTGGTCAAAGTTTCAAAAGTATGACTTTTCAAAAATTTATAGGCACTACATTATCGAACAGAGTGAGTATCTCTTTCTCTATCTCTACCTCTCACGGGCCTCCCCTCTCACTCGATCTCTCTTTACCGAGGGATTATACGGTCACTGGCTCAGCGTACAGCTCCGTATATTGTCTAGTTAACCAGTCAACCAGTCTACATGGTGCCTTGTCAGCTCGTCTTCTCTATGGGTGTGCGGGCCCATGTGGCAGTGGGTGAAATTAAATAAACTAGAGGCCCATCTGCCACGGTGTGAAATAAACAAACTATAAACCACTTAAGGTAGAACCCCGCACACTACTAAATTGAGTGCACACTTCTTCCTCGTTAAAACAGTATTGTAGTACTTCCTCCGTTTCTTTTTAGTCTGCGTATAAAATTTGGTCAAAGTCAAACTTTGTAAACTTTGACTAACTTTATAGGACAATATCAACATCCACAGTATGAAATCAATATATTTAGATGCGTCTTGAAATTAATTTTCATAGCATACAGCTTTAGTATTGTAAATGTTGATATCTTTTGATATAAAGTTGGTCAAACTTTGCATAGTTAGAATTTGACCAAATTTTATATGCGGACTAAAAAGAAACGGAGGGAGTATAGATTATCACCTTCTTAGACGCCACCACGGACACACACTACGACAATGCACATACACCACTGCGCGGCATGCACGCAAGGACGCACTCGCGCACACCCAGCACACAATACACACCAACACACGTGTACACCGGCGTCGCCGCCGGCTGAGATGGAGGACGAGGTGGCCAACAAGCGGAGGCAGCTTGAGCCAGAACCACATCCAGCGAGCCTGGACTTCATCAGCAGCCTCCCCGATGACATGCTGCTCGTCATCATCGCCCTCCTCCCCACCAAATCTGGCGTGCGGACCATGCTGCTCTCCCGGTGGTGGCGCCCCCTCTGGCGCTGCGTCCCCCTAAACCTCACCGTCGACAGCTGCCTCTGCGATGGGGATTGCAAACGCATGGCCGCAGTCTCCAAGATCCTTGCATCGCACCCTGGGCCAGCCAGACGCGTTGACATCCGCAAGTTCAGTACCAACTGCAATGTCCAAGCCAAGTTCGACGAGTGGTTCTTATCCCCCACCCTAGATCAGCTCGAGGAGCTCGGTTTTGAAGGTGGATGTCGCTCTCTGCCGCCGTCCGCGCTCCGCCTCGCGCCAACGCTGCGCCGTGCCAGGTTCAGCTTCTGCTATTTTCCCCAGATTAATGTCGCGCCCGCTCTTCTTCTCCCTTAACTCAAGCAGCTCAGCCTCTTCGACATTGGTATCTCGAAGGAGGCTATGGAGTGGCTGTTCCGCGGCTGTACAGCGCTCGAGTACCTTTGTCTTCAACAGATCCACGGGTTCATTAGCCTCACATCGCCTCGACGAATCTCTGATGGATTTATGTGTCTTGCTGGCCCCGCAACAGGACATTACTTGGGAAGAGATCAGTTGAGATGTTTCAGGATATGGTCATTGAGAATGCGCCTTTCCTTGAGAGATTACTTGTATCTGATCTAGAAGGTCCAACAAAAATCAGGGTCATTGACGCGCCGAAATTGACAGCGTTGGCCTACTCGTCTGCCAAATTCTGTGAACTTGTTATTGGATCCATAACTGTTCAGGTACAACACTCTTGTTCTTCTCCTTCTTCTTCTTGAAATTCACATTTAATTATTGTTCTTGATGTATGTTCGACAGTCATGCAGAAAATGATTCCCACAAGCTTGACCCAGTCTGTGCGCACAGTGAAGATTTTGGCAATAAAATCTATCGACCCCAATCTGGATCAAGTTGTTGGATTCCTTAGATGCTTTCTGTGCACTGAGAAGCTACTCATCGAGGTGAAACTCCTTTCCTATTAAATGTGAACCACAACGGAGCTCAATTTTTTCGTAATTTTTCCCAAGTTACAATGACAAATCTAGTGTTCAAAGCTGCATGTAGGCACTATAGTGAAAGAAATGTTATTTTTCTCACGTGATCACCTGCATCGTTTTTTTTGTTGTTGTAGCCAAGGCTAGTCATAGTGGGAAGTAACTTGTTATCCTAAGTGCAAGTACTACCTCCGTCCTGGTTTACTAGTCCCCTTCGTATTTTGGAGTATCAAATTTTGACCATAGATTTAACTAACAAAATGTTAATGCATGTCACTAAAAATTATATCGTTGGATTCGTATTTGAACATAATTTCCAATGGTATAATTTTTTGTGACATGCATTGACATTTTGTTAGGTAAAATAGTGGGCTATAAGCCTGCTTACATGGCATTTTCGCCTATGTGGAGGAGAGAGACAAGCAAAAAAGGAGGGAGTGGGCTGTAAGGGCATCCACAGGCAAGTTTGCCTCTAACCTGGGACCCATTGACCTGCCATTAGGCTAGTCATAGTGGGAGTAACATAGGTAGTAACATGCATGCCACATAAGCAAAAAATATGATGTGGCAAGTAATTAATGAGGAGAGAGTCAAATAGAGTAACATAATATGTTACCATCACATAGCGATTCCCAATGCAGAATTACTCTACAAAGTAATAAATGAAGTGGTGCATGACACTACACATATGTTACTACCCACTATAGATGTAGTAACATAGACTAGTAACATATGCATGTTACTAGTCTAAGTTACTCCCCACTATGACCAGCCTTAAGCTTATATGAAAGCTTCGCAGTGTGTTGCCTCTAGTATAGTTTTAAAGTTGGACCCACAACTGAATAAAATGTAGTACTAGTACTACAGTACTCCTATCCTATGGCAAATTAGAGGCAAGTATAGAGGCAACAAATGCTCACACTATGGCCAACCTCTTCACGTGCTCCTAGGTAAAATGAGTAAATGAGAGGAAAGAGAAAGAGAGAGAGTGAAAACTATCACTAGCCTTAGATCCAACCCTATTGTATGAGCGAATGATATTGGTAGCTCTTGATGACACGGCAATCTTATACTGTATAGCCAGCTGCTCTAAGAGCAAGTACAATAAGGTGATGTAGGCCGGCTGTAAGAGCATCTCCAATAGATGATGTATATTTTGGTGCTCCAAACCGGTGATGTAAAAATTTGGAGCACCAAAAAGTGCTTTTTACATCTCCGAAAAAGGCTCAACTCCAACAGATGGTCCAAAACAGAGATGTAAAAGAGCAACTCCAACAGACGGTCCAAAACGAAGATGTAAAAACCGGCCGCCGGCCGCGCGGTTGTTGTTCAGCCGCTGTACAGCCACGGTTTTGCATTGAAATATCACTTAAAATTTCAAATTAAAGTGCATCATCATCATAGTTTCAAATCCCTAACAAAAGTGCATCATCATCATCATAGTTTCAAATCCCTCTACCAAAAGTGCATCGTCCCAATCAAAGTTTTTCGCCCTACAAATTAAAATGCACATGAATATCATTCATGCGGGTCATCAACACCACCGGCATTGTGAACCGTGGTACAATCATCATCATCACCGGCTTCTTTGTCGACGTTGTGAAGCGGTGAAGTCTCGTTGCCGGGAGCACCACCGGAAGCACCTTCATTGCCTCCCATGCCGGTCATGTTGCCGACGAAGCCACCTCCAACGCCACTCATGTTGCCGCCATAGCCACCTCCGAAGCCACCCATCATGTTGCCGCCAAAGCCACCTCCCATGCCAGTCATGTTGCCTCCGAAGCCACCTCCCATGCCACCAAAGCCACCTTCCATGTTGCCACCGAAGCCACCTCCCATGTTTCCGCCAAATGCACCATTCATGGCACCTCCCATCATGTTCATGTAGCCACCCATGGCACCTCCCATGCCTCCTCCCATGGCACCTCCCATGGCACCTCCCATGCCTCCACCCATCGCACCTCCCATGCCTCCTCCCATGCCTCCTCCCATCATCATTTGCCTCATGAGCATTTGCTTCTTCATGAGCATTTCATCGCAACAAAGTTCAACATAGGCCTTTGCCTTGGGATCAAGAGTAGATGTGTCCATAAACATAAACTTGAGTGCCTTCTAGTCAACCATCTTCATCTCCTCGGCCACGGCTTTTTTCTCCTCTAGGTCCACCTTCCTCTCCTCGGCTGCCGCCAACCTCTCCTCAGCTGCCGCCCTCTTCTCCTCGGCCGCCGCCCTCCGCCGCTCGGCCTCACTCCTCTCCTCTATTTCCTTGAGCTTCAACATTCTTTTTTCTTCGGCATACTCTTTCCTCGTCGTGACAATGGCATCAAATCCTTCCTTGAGATCATTGTCTCCGGCCTTGGCTCCCTTCACTTTCTTGTTTCCATCGGGCCTATAAGATTTTGTCGCGGAGTGAGGAGTGGGACTCCTTCTCTCCTCACCGGCGACATCTTCTTCATCCTCAATCACCACACTCTTCTTCTTCGAAGCATCAAAAGTCTCTCTAGTTTTCCACTTCTCCTCATCCTTGAGCTTTTTGTAGCAATGATGAAAAGTGAAAGCTTTTCCTTTCTTCTTCTTCTTCTCGCCTTTCATGTTCCTCTCTCGAAACAATCCTTGCACAATCATTTTCTACAATAAAACAACCAACACGTCATCATCAAAATGTGGAACAATCCAATATTTGAGAAAGCACGCACGAAAAGGAAATGTTTACCAAGTCACTATCACCGCAACCACTTGGGTTCATGCAAGCAACATTTGACAAGCAACCGGCCCACTTTTGGCATTCGGCGTTGATGGTGGACCAACGTTGGCGAAGAGAGTCACTCGAACGGAAGTGACCACTTGTGTTGCGCTCATCGAAGTAATCCTTGATGCGTTGCCAATAGGTGTTTACCGTTTGGTCGCTTCCAACGGATGCATCTTGAGAGACTTTCTTCCATGCGGTGCATATCAACACATCCTCCGCATTGGTATAATTTCCACTTCTTCCCTTCGCAACAAAGCCCTCATCGTCCATGTCAAGATTGTCATCACCATATTGGGTTTCATATTCTTGTGACACATACTCGTGCGACACATAATCATCATTTGCCACATTTGTCGCGTGCATGAAAGCTTCATCATCAAGACTACAATTGGACGTACAAACATTCAACATCACATTCAATTTGAAACAACAAACGAGAGCACAAAAGAATTTTTTTTACCTTTGCGACATATCATCGAACATGTTGGAGGCGGTGGCCGTCGGCGTGGCCACATCTTCCTCCACGGCCGGCGGTGGTGGCGGTGGAGGTCGAGGAACGGCTCCTTGGCTGCTGGAGGACGCCGCCGGCCGTGGCTGTGAATCCTCGGCCCGAGCCGCCGCGGCTGCCTTCGAGATTTTGGCCGGCCGAGCCGCACTTTCGGCCGGGTTGCGGCCGCGTTTCGCCGGCTGTTTGCCTCCGCCTCGTGCCTTCGTCGCATTCGTAGGAACCGCCGGCGCGGTGGCGACCGGCCGGGGCGGCGCGAATCCGGGCCGGCGGGCGGGGGGCGGCGGCATGGACGCGGTCCCGGAGGGCGAGTTCGCCGCAGCGGCAGCGGCGGCGGGGTCGTCGGCTTCGGCCATGGCGGCGGCGGACAGGCGGGTCGCGGGCGGGGAAATGAAATGAACGGGCGGTTGGTGGTTTCGCGGGCGGCCGCGGTTTGACATCAGATGTATCTCGTGATGCAAATTTGCATCACGAAGTGTTGTATTTTACATCTCCAGGAGGTGGTGATGTAAAAAAAATTACATATGGACCATCTGTTGGAGCAGCGTTTTTTACTCTCGAAGCTCCAAAAGTTGGTTATTTTTACATATGGACCGTCTATTGGAGATGCCTGCTAATCCCGTGAGGTGAACATGCAATCAACGAACATAGCACATTGAGCCATTTAATTAAATAATTCTTTCGTGAAATGTTTAGTGTTAATTTAAAAGGATTTAAATAATTGATATACATATATTTCATGAAATCTCTTGGTTTATTCAAAAACTCTGATTAAAAAATGTTTTTTGAATACAGTACAGATACAAATGCTCACAAAAACACAGATACACTAACCCCTATGAACGTACACATACACATCCTATGTCTATGAGCACCTCTAAGATACTGAGCCGACACAACATCTTGAGATTGATGAAGCCACCACATGGGCATTCGTAGTCCACACGAACGTCTCCTCCCACGAACGAATATCGCCGAAAAGTATGAAATAAATGCAAAAAAGTGTGAGCACCAATGTCAAGTCTATGACTTGAACCCTGGTGGGCTGGTTTCACCACATGGAACCTAACTTTGTGAGCTAGGCTCGGTTCTTTCGAAACTTTAGCGCCATATTTATTTGCGGAGAAACTATAATGCCATATTGAATTGAATAAATATATTTATCAATTATGGATCACCGTGACAACTATACATATTTGAGATTCTTCTAATTTCTAATAATGCTTTTTGTGATAATCAGTTTTTTGGTTCAAATGTCGAGTTAGAATTAAGTACTAACAAGAAGGGGGAACACGTATTTGTGTGGGTCTAATGTGGTGAGTAAGGGAGTCGAAGTAGATTGAAATAATAGAGAGTCGGTGAAACTAACAGTTTCCAAAGTGACAGGGGCTAGTAAGATCGGAGAGCACTGAAATATGCACATATGTGTGATGAGTTTTGCATGCCATTCAGAGAATAATAAATATGTGTTTGATTCTTGAGCAAAACATTGGGCTTGCCACATAGAGAAAATGTGGACTAAACAGCAATAATAATATGAAAACAATATATAATCATTCTAATATAAATAGTAGTAGTGCAGTAAACAATAGAGATATTCCCTTTTTTTTGGAAAAGGAGGATTACCCCCGGCCTCTGCATCTGAGCGGTGCATGCAGCCATTTTATTAATTATTCACAAAGACCTTACAAAGTACTCCCTCCGTCCGGTGAAGAGTGTACGTTTGGCTTTAAAATTTGTCCACAAAAGAGTGTACTTCTATCTTCCCAATGCACTTTAAAGTAGAAAAAAAATGTTTCTCTCTCATCACACGGTAATCAAGACCAATAACATTCTACACATGGTCTCCTTAATTTCTACATGCACTTAGCTCATTGGGGGTTGGGTGATTAAAGAGGAGAGAGATGATGGCTTGCATCTTTCAAATGCATTTTTTACTCCACTCCATAATTTGTCCTAAAATTTATATATGTACACTTTTCACCGGACGGAGGGAGTAGTACATCAGGTAGTCTGAAGCCACCATCTTAGCAACATCTATCGCTACTCCTATCCACTTGATGAAGGGGTGCCGATAGTCCGAGCCTAATATCAAACATACATCACACAAATGCCTAATAGAGATATTCCTACCGTAAAGGTATTTAAATTTAATGTTTACACATGATTTTTGATTGCTAATAGTACGAGCTTATTATGAATGGAGTCCCCTGAAATGTTACACTTCATATTATAAGATTTTTCGAAAAAGAAACATGAAAACATATTTAAGATGCCAAAAAATAATTAAAATAACGTTTTGATTCTAGCCGCGCAAATGCGCGGGATGCTCCGCTAGTTGTAAATGAAGTTACAACACAGTTATAGTTTGATAGATTTTCAGTTAAGAAATAGCATCATTTTTGAAGATTAGCTAATAATTATTCCGATACACATGTACTGTGACATTTGGTGAAAAGCTATATACATATACTGCGACATTTTAACTGAGTTAATGTGGAAAACTTTCCGTTGATATCTCTACCAGGCCATTACGGCTGCCCTGGAGCCCGAGCCTCTTATCAAGCTCTGACGATTAGCCTCCCGTTAAAAATTAGAATTTTCCTCCGGCATGTGCCGCTTTTGTTTTCTTATGGCTTGTTGAGTTGGTGCCCTGAGGAGAACCCATTATGTGGTACTTATGATGTGTGTACTCTAGCGTGGTGTGTATTGCGTTTGTATCATGTTTGACCTTGGTTGATTGTACTTGTGGCAGTTTGCTTTATTTATAAAGTGGGATGAAAGCTTTTATCGGAATATCTGGTTCTCTACACCTACCAATTGTTTAGTCAGAACATTAATTCGCAATGGGATTTTGTTTCCAACTACAGCTCCACCAATTCGTCATATCCGCTGCAAATGGTGAATCAAGTGTATGGTATTAAAAAGAAGTCAGGTCGCTGATTACTTGGTCATGAAATCGAAGAAGCTGTGCCAGCGCCGGGACGCCCGATGTGCTGCTGCTTCCTCCATCAAAAACCCGACTAAACCTGGCGCAGGAAAGGATCTGACTGAAAGAAAAAGTAAAAGAAATATAAGTGAGGTAGGAGGAATTTGATGATCTGTAACTGTGTTGGTGGATCTTTTGTCATATATCCAAAGTTGGTCAGCCTTTGGTAAAACATTCAAAGTTGATTGTTTGGTTTGATGATACTCAATTTAGTGGGATGGCTCTAAAATTAAGGAGTAGATGATGGTGTAGGTACTAGCTAGCTGGAGTATAGTATGGTCTAGGATAGTTGCTAGCCTGTGAAGCTTGAGCTGAGCTGGGAGGAGGAAAGTTGCCAGGATGCGTGCGGCCACCACGGCGAGATGCGATGGCATGATGGGACGCCCCAAGGCGTGCGTGAGTGTTCAGTTAGTAGGCATGGCCTCAACCTGCTGCCCGGTAGGTTCAGAGCTAGGTTTATAGCCCTGAGGGCGGTGGTGTAGCCTGTAGAAGAGCCGGCCTCTTGAGGTGTAAAAGGTGAGAGAAAGGAGAACAGTGAAACGAAGGCTGAACGCCAATGCATGTACTATGTGAGAAGAGAGGTACTTGCATGAGAGGGTCCACAAGGTGCAGCCACACTTGGGCAGTAAATTTTACTAGTAAATTTCAGAAACGGTCGCCTCATTACTTTTTGGTAGATAAATACGGCAGACATTTAGAGCATCTACAGCGAGCACCCCAAACCCCCTCAAACAGCCGCGCACCCCAACCCCCCTCAAATGACCGGCCGGACGGCCCGGTCAAAAAAACTCGACGCAGACGGGCGCCTCAAACGAATTTCAAACGCCGGGGCTTACGGGCACTCCTCATATCCAGCCCAAATGTAGGGCGGATATGGGGAAGTCCAGGCGTCTCCTTCGGTGGGGGTGTGAACGCCGCATGACGCCGCTCTAGCTCCGGCTTCCCCTTTTAAGCCGGACGGCGTCCCCAGCCCTAGCAACAACCTCTTCCTCCCTCTCCGCACCGCCAGGCCGAGCGAGCACATTTCTCTCTGTCTCCACCTCCCTCTTCACTCGCCGTCCGACATGGCCTGGCAGAAGAAGACCACCTACGCTATGCTAACATCGGAGCTCCGCTTCCGGCTCGAGGAGGAGATCCGGGCGAGGCGCGCCACCCAGATCACAGCGGGCCTGCCTCCGGACTCACTGGAGCCGGAGGAGGAGGATGAAGAGGGGAAGCAGTAGCCGAAGGAAAATGGAGGGGCGGATCCGGAGGAGGAGGACGCGGCGAAGCCGGAGGAGGAGTCGGCGCCAGTTGTGGGCTTCACCATGGAGGAGGCCATGGCGGAGTTCGCGGTCGCAGAAGCGGAAGAGATGGCGGAGGAGACAGCCATCCTGGAGTCCATCCAAGATGAGGTGTACGTGGAGTCCAACCGGCGCTTCATCCGGCAACAACAGGCGGAGCGCTTTTCGACCAGATGGAAGCGGAGGCCCTAGCAGAGGCAGAGGTGGAGATGGAGGAGCCGGAGTTGCCTGTGCCGCCCATGTACCCGGAGCCCGGCACGCAGATAGTGGACATCTCGATCTACGTACTACATAGATGTTTCGTTTGCATGGTTTGTATTGTTTTAAGATTTCATATATGAGGATGTTTCCTTTGCATGATTTGTATGGTTTTAAGATTTCATATATGAGATGTTCCGATGCAAGAGAGTTATTTGAGGAGTGCGTTGTCATATTTGTCTACAGTGGTTGTTGATGCTTTAAAGATGGACATGTTTACTTTATTATTGAGTCCCGCTTCGGTACAACCCCTCACAAAACATATAAAGGGTAATATGGACCTTTCACAAATCATACGTATGTACAATGGGTTGCCCGGAACAATATACACTGTAATTTTGCCTCTGCAAAGAGGTACAGGGAGGCGAGCACGCCTTGCCAATCGAGTTAACAAGCCTTGGGGAACAAAATGGAACGCGCACGCTTAAGAACTAAATACAACACAGAACCCAGACAGTTTTTTTTTTTGAATATTTCTTAAAAATTGTAAACAAATTTATTAAAAGTGAGCAATGTTTGAAAATCCGACAATTTTTTGAACAACTCCAACAAACTTTGAAATTTATTTTTTTATTTGTAAAAAAATTGATACAAACAATTTTTGAAAATCCTAAACATTTTCTGAATTTTGAGAACAAAATTTGATAATGCCAACATTTTTCGAAATTTTGAACAATTTTGCAAAAGCACAAACAATATTTGATTGGGTATTTAAAATTACCGAATATTTGTCGAACACGTGAACATTTTTTAAGTTTCTGAGAAAAAAATAAAAACTGTAAATTTTTTAAATTCCCGAACAATTTTTGATTTTTTCTAAAATCACCAAAAAGAAATAGTAGTGCGAGGGATCAAACCATGCAACTCCCGCTGCTAACCGCTTGTCACTAGCCACATAAGCTAATAAGCTTCAGTGTCTAAGTAGGAAACGCGGACTACAAGAACTATCCATCAGCGATCGGATTACTGTAGTGAACCGATATTTTTCTCACTATTTCTTTTTTCTTTTTTGTTCTATTTTTGTTTCTTTTTCATTCTTCGTGGACTACAACAAAATTTTCAACATGAACATTTTTGAAAAACAATAACAAATTTGGAATTTCAAAAACAAATCATAAAAATATGGACAAAAATTGAAACCAATTGTTTTTGTATTTACCCGAACACTTTTTGTATTTGTGTAGAATTTTTTCAAAATAGGAATATTTTTGAAATTCCAAACAAATTTTGAAAGCGCGAACATTATTTGAAACTATCTGAGCATGTTTTGAATTTGTGAACAAATTTTAAACAGTGTGAATTATATAAGAACCACACAACATCGTTCATATATAGAACAATATCCGAAAAAATTGAAATTTTCTTGAAAAAAATGCGAACAATTTGCAAGTGCCGAATATTTTTTTGGAAAAAGCAAATAAGTTATGAAACTCGAAACTTTTATTTTTTTTAATAATTTTCAAAATCGAAAATAATTTTCTAAAAATGTGATGAACTTTTGCGATTCCAATTTTTTTTAAATGTAGACAGTTTATAAAAACTGCAAAAATTGCAAATTCCAAACATTTTTAGAAAAACACGAAAAAATATCAGAAACACGATTTCTTGTTAACAACATGAACAATTTTTGAAAACGTTTTTAGAAACCCCGACCATTTAGATTTGTGAAGAATATTTTAAAGCGGGAACATTTTTTGAAATCCTGATTTTTTAAATTTGGGAAGAAAAAATAAAAATAAGAATATTTTTTTAACTTCTGATTTTCTTAAAAGCGCGAACATTTTTTTAATTTTCTGAATATTTTTTGAAATTACAAAGAAAATTGGAAAACACGAACATTTTTTGAAATTTGAAGAAAAGTTTTAAAACATGAACAATTTTTTAAATTTCCAAACATTTTTTGAAAACGTGAACAATTTTTAAAAAATGCAAACAGTTTTAGAAATTCCCAACAGGCGCCTGACAGGAGCAATACAGTCGCCTAGTTGGGCCAAGGCCTAAGTGTTTTTGTTATTGTTTCGTATTCTTCGCTTTTTTGGTTAATTCATTTTTCTCCTTTTGAACTTTATTATTCTTTTTAAAACCACTTCAAAATTTTGAAATATTGTTTGGAATACCAAAATAACACTTTTAAGGAAATGTTTTAAATCATGATTTTAAATTCTCTTTTCTATCAAACATTTATTAAATGTTTTTTTAGAAAAGCATTTACTGTTTTCAATTTTATCACTTTTATTTATTAATTATGTTAAAAACTTAAAATAATAGTTCTAGTACCTGTTTAAATTATTATTTTAAATACTTTTTTATTTTAAACCTAGCATGAAGCCTACTATGGGCATGCTCACCTTCTCGCAAGTTGTGGCCATTTCAAGAATGTTCAAAAAACACCATGTTCATCGTATGTTGTCCGGGTATTGCCAAAAGGATCCGTTTGAGAGCACGTTGTTTCTTGACATCCGTCAAATGGCCCCAATTTTTTTTCATTGACTTGTATGACGAATTCAAGGCAGCGTGCCAAGTTGCTTTGGTTTTCGACAATTTTTGCATTCTTTGGAGTTTTCTCGGTCAAAAAAGACTAATAAATGGTCGGACATGTCGCAAGTTGCCTACGTTGTAAGAAATCATTTAAACCTGGCATGAATGCATACCATGGGCATTCCCACCCACTTGCAAAAGTTGGGGTCATTTTAAGAATGTCCAAAACTAGATCATGTTCAACGGAGGGTGTCCGGGTAGACCAGAAGGCTCCGCTTGCGGGCATGTTGTTTCTCGACATCCTTGAAGTGACCCCAATTTTTTTCATGGACTTATATCACCAATTCAAGTCACCATGCCAAGTTATTTGGGTTTTCAACAAGTCTTGCATTCTCTAGAGTCTTCTCGGTGGAAAATGGCCGATAATTGGCTGGACGTGACGCAACTTGCATAAGGTGCCAGAATTCGTTCAAACCTGGCATGGATGCCTAACATGGGCAAGCCCACATGCTGGCAAAAGATAGGGTCATTTCATTCATGTCCAGAAATATACCATGTTCAATGGAGGTTGTTCGGGTAAAGCCAGAAGGGTCCTTTTGGGAGCACATTTTTTTCGGCATCCGTCAAATGACACCAATGTTTTTTCCGTGAGCTCATATGATCAATTAAAGGCACTATACTAAGTTGTTTGAGTTTTTGACAATTTTAGCATTTTCTGGAGTTTTATGAGTGAAAAATGACCGATAAATGGCCGGACGTGACGCAACTTGCATACGGTGTGGGAATTCGTTCAAACCTAGCATAGATGCCTACCATGGGCAGGCACACCTACTGGAAAATTTTGGTGTCATTTCATGCATGTACAAAAATAGACCATGTTCAACGGAGAGTGTTCGGGTAGGCCAGAAGGGTCCATTTGAGAGCGAGCTTTTTTGGCATCCGTCAATGACCCCAAATGTTTTTCATGAGATTATATGACCAATTAAAGGCACCATGCCAAGTTGTTTGAGTTTTCGACAAATTTTGCATTTGCTGGTATTTTCTCGATAAAAAAGGCCGATAAAAGGCCGGACGTGTCGCAACTTGCATACGGTATCGGAAATCGTCCAAACCTAATATGGGCATACCGACCTGCTTGCAAAAGTTGGGGTCATTTGAAAGATGTCCAACAATAGACCATGTTCAACGGAGGTGTTCGGGTAGGCCAGAAGAGTCCGTTTGAGAGCATGTTGTTTTTCGAGAACCTTGAAATGATCCCAATTTTTCCATGGCCTTGTATGACCAATTCAAGGGACAATGCCAAGTTATTTTGGTTTTCGACAAATGTTGCATTTTTTGGAGATTTCTCGGTCAAAAAGACTGATAAATGGCCGGACGTGTCGCAACTTGCACACGGTATCGGAAAACGTAAAAACCTCACATTGATGCCTACCATGGGCATGTCCATCTGCTTGCAAAAATTGGGGTCATTTGAAGGATGTCCAAAAATAAACCATGTTGAACGAAGAGTGTTCGGGTAGGCGAGAAGGCTCCGTCTGAGAGCGCGTTGTTTCTTGACATCCTTGAAATGACCCCAATTTTTTCATGGCCTTGTATGACCAATTCAAGGCACCATGTCAGCTTGTTTTGATTTTTCGCATTTTCTAGAGTTTTTACGGTGAAAAATGGCCGATAAATAGCCGGACGTATCGCAACATATAAATGGTGTCAGAATTCATTAAAACACTTAGGCCTTGGCCCAACTAGCCGACGACATAGCTCTCGTCGGGCATCTGATGGACTGGCCCAAGTATTTGAGGATTTGAAAAAGTTCATCAATTTTGAAAAAAATGTTCACGGATTTGAAAATGTTCACAGATTTTCAGAAAAAAAATTAAGAAAACGTTCACGAATTTAAAAGGTTCATGAATTTAAGAAAAACAAAATCACCATTTTAAAATAAAATTTGCGAATTTTAAAAAAGTAAAAAATGAAAAAAGGAAGAGAAAGAGAAATAAAAACAAAAGAAATAACAAGCCAAAACAAAAAAAAAACCAAACAAGAAAGCCGCTATGTGATTTTTAGGGCGTCTCCTATTTGGTGCGTAGGTCGCTCGTTAGCAACCTAGCGCGTACCCTACATCGATCATTTTTTGAAGCGACGAACATTTTTCTGAAATTGGGGGAACAATTTTTCTAATTCACGAACATATATTTGTTTTGCACGCACATTTTTAAAATGCGTGAACACTTTTTGAATCAGCAAACATTTTTGTAATTCATGAACAGTTTTGAAATTTTGTGAACATTTTAAAAATTCATGAATTTTTTTTGCAGTTGCTAAATTTTGCACCGAGGAAGAAGTGTTGGATGGGCACCACGTCCTCGGGCTTGTACGCCCACATCAGGGTAGCCCGGGATTGAAGCGGCAGGATGCGACGGTGGAGCATGACGTTCACCACGTCCGTCAGCTTGATGTCCCTCTGGTCAATCCAGAACTCGATCTTCTTGATCAGGACCTCCGCCTCCGCCGGGTTCCCCCAGTCCATGCCCTTCCTCTTCCAGGACACGAGCTTCTTTGGAGGGCCGGCCGAGAACTCGACCTCGGCCTGGCCAGCGGCAAGCGGCTCAGTGATGTAAAACCACTCGCGCTGCCACTCCTTGACGGTCTCGATGAAGGTGCCTTTGAACCAGACCGCCTTCTGGTTCTTGCTAATCATTGCTCCTCCGCACACAGCGAGCTCGGAATCGCCGGACTTCGGCTTGATGCCGAAGATCTTCAGCCACAGCCCGAAGTGTGGCTCGATGCGAAGGAAGGCCTCGCAAACCGTGATGAAGGAGGCGATGTGGAGGATGGAGTTCGGGGCTAGATGGTGAAAATCCAGCCCGTAGTAGAACAGGATCCCGCACACGAAGGGGTGCAGCGGGAACCCCGGACCCCTGATGAAGTGGGGGACGAAGACGACCCACTCCCCGGCTTCGGGGGTGGGTATGCGCTTCTTTGGAGTAGGCGCGCGAGTGCGGACCTCCGTGGGGATGTACCCCGCACTGCGCAACTCCAGAATGGTGCCCTCCGTCACGGAGGAGCTGCCCCAGTGCCCCTTGAGGTTGGGCTCCGCCATTGTTGAGGCGAAGGGCGCTGAGGGAGTGGGAAGAATTCGGGTTTGGATCTAAGCGGTGGAGCTTGGGAGGCGATAGGCAGGGAAGCAAGGGAGCGTGTACTCTCTGTTGTTACCCCCTCACTCTTATATGGACTGGTAAAAAGGCCAAGAGTCCCTCCTTCCGCGCCGTTGAAATCGCCACTACCCGTAAAAGATGCCATTATGCGTATAGGGAGAAACAAAATCTTAATGATATCCCTTAAAAAGTGGGCACGATCTCCGTTTCGATGGGACGCGCTTGTAAAAAGATTGCCTCGGGCCGCGATTCGAGTAAGCAGTAACTGCTCTCCGGGTCATGGGTGGTGCCGCTTCGATAAAGTTGTCAGGCTAGAAAGTACTATTCACACCTACGCGGCAGGCCTTTGAGGCTAAGTAACCCGCGACCTCGGAAGTGGATTGTGTTTTTGATTGGGTTCCGAACAAGGGATGCCACTCCTTCGAGGGGTGGTCTGCGGAGGCCTGGAATAAGAAGACAAGTGTCAACAGGAGGAGGGAACTCATCTGTCGAGCCAAGGACTCCGGATCTGAAGTTGCGAAGGGCGAATGTGTCGTCCTTGGCATAGAAGACTAGATCGAGGGCTACTGACGGTGTCCTGGACTAAGGGGTACCAACCTAGACGGTCCATAGTCCTCGGGATGGGCCCGAAGGCCCTGTTCTTATCCAAATGGACTCCGGAAGGCATGACGTGATCAAGATGGTATCTGCCGAAGACTTGGAGTGTACCCCAAGACATCTCCTGCCGCCTCCATACGCATCCCTAGATACCGCCTATGTAACCCTAGATGCCCTTACCTCGCGTGTATATAAGCCGGAGGGTTTAGCCTGTAGAGGACACGGAATCACAATTACCATCCACCTAGCTCTAGGGTTAGGCTTCTCCTGACAATCTCGAGGTAGATCAAGCTTGTACTCGATACTTCATCATCAATATAAACAAGAGCAGGACGTAGGGTTTTACCTCCATAGAGAGGGCCCGAACCTGGGTAAACATCGTCTCCTTGTTCCTGTTACCATTGATCCAAGATCCACAGCTCAGGACCCCCTACCCCGAGGTCAGCCGGTTTTTACACCGACAAGGGGCTCCGCATCGGAAGGTACTGGGTGAATCCAAACACGTACACACTCATATTGCACCCACATACATCCTTCCGATGGAGGAGAGAGCGTCAAATTCTACCAAGTGTTGTTTTTCCCACACTAGCGGTTGTATCGCTTGTAGGTGCGGTTGTACCAGCCTGGCCGGTGCTTCCGGAGCAACCACCACCCGAGGGGTGATTCCCTCGCGTCAGGTAGTTCCCTAGGTGGTAGTGGTGCGGCTGTATCGCTGTCCTCTGGCGCTTGTATCGCTAGGGACTTAGCCACCCCCAGGATCACTACCGGGCGGTAGTTCCGGCCAATGCACCGCTCCAACCACCGGAACCGGGTGACTCCGTTCTGGTGGTTTGACGGTGGTTGGTTGTAGTCGCCCGGTTGTCCCGGCTGCTCCCTGAGCAGTGGTACAACCGGTGTCCTGAGGCGGTTGTACCGCCCAGGACTTAGCGACTGCCAAAGCCCAGACACTGCGGTTGTACCGGGCCTTGTACCGGCCCTTGTATCGCGCACGGGTGACTCCATTCTCGTACTAGGGCGGTACATGTCCGGTTGTCCCCGCTGAGGTTTACTCAGCGGTACTACCGGTAGTGTCGGCGGTTGTACCGCTCTGTGCACCGTAGCTGGTAATACCGCAGGGAGCGGTTGTACCGGACCCTGGTCCGGTTGTACCGCTCCTGTGTAAAAACGCACAGTAACGGTTGGATTTGAGGGGCCCTATATAAGAGGTGATTCTTCCACCTCTCCACTTACCTCTTGCCTCTCTCTCCTCCATTAATGCCCTAGATTTTTTGCTCGATCCCCTTCTCTAGCCAACCAAACTTGTTGATTTGCAAGGAATTGAGGGAGGGGACCTAGATCTACACCTCCACCAAAGGAAATTTGATTCCCCCATACTTTCACTTGTGGATCTTGTTACTCTTGAGTGTTTGGGCACCCTAGACGGAAGTGGTCAGCTCGGAGCCACATTCCATTGAGGTGAAGCTTCGTGGTGGTGTTGAGAGCCTCCAAGTAAGTTGTGGAGAGATCCAACCTTCTTTGTAAAGGTTAGGTCGTCGCCTTCAAGGGCACCGCTAGTGGAATCACGACATCTTGCATCGTGCGAGCGCGTGAGGAGAATAAGGTGGTCTTAGTGACATCTTGGGGAGCATTGTGCCTCCACACCTCTCTAACGGAGACGTACCTCCCCCAAAGGAGGGGATTTCGGCACACATCCTTGTCTCCATCGACTCCACTTGCGGTTACTTCGTGCCTTTACTTTGTGCAAGCTTGTATTGTGTGTTTATCTTGTGCTTGCATTTGTTGTTATTGTGCTTGTCATATAGGTTGTCCACCTAGTTGCATATCTAGACAACCTACTTTCTTGTTGAGCCTTAATATTGTTAAAAGGAGTTAAAAATTGTTAGTCACCTATTCACCCCTCCTCTAGTCGACCATATCGATCCTTTCAGCAGGACACCGGTGAGACGGGCATGGACGCTCGAAGGCGGGGAACAGAAGAAGCGACACCACCACCTCCTCCACGGGGTGACCAGATGAGACGCTGGCGCAAATCCGATGGCAGGCGGCCATGCCGTACGCCTCCTCCCCGTGACGATGTTCGCCTCTGCTCCTCCCCCTCCGCACTCCGCCTCCTCAAGCACCTTGTCGGCACCACCGGGAATAAAAGTGACGCCCAGCGCCTGAATCCACAGCGGGGATGAATACACCGAAGAATGGACGTGCTCGAGCCGTCGACGTGCCCGTGCTTCTCTCCGCGCTCGAGGCCGCCGCCATGTCCCCACGCACTAGGCCACCGCCATGTCCCCGCGCTCGAGGCCGCCGGAGGTCATCTGGCGGGCGTCCCCGCTTGGTGGGGCGAGCCGGCGTCGTGCAGTCATAGTGCGTTTGCGACGAGAACGTCATCACTCGCCGTCGATTTGGACGCCGTCGGAGAAGAGCCGTGGCGTCTCCCGCCTCCACACCCGAGCTCCTGCGGGAGAGGAGCTCCCGAGCGACACCCGCATTCTCAAGCCTCCCCCCGCTTTCCGTAAGACGTTCGCCCTCAAATCTTAAAAATGTGACGTCAGATTTTCATCAATTGCGAAAATTAATATGACTTTTAGCGTCTTCCATTTGATACGTAGGAATAATACATATTCACACATTTTCAACAACGGACCTTGTGTTGGTACCGTGCTATTTCTCGATGCTAGCAGTAGCAGAGTTATCTATTTGGATGAATGGATGCCTCATGTTTTTCATGTATTCCATAGTTTTACCACACTCATGTCATCATTCTTGCTCTTGGAATTGTTCAATGCAGCTTCCCATTTGGTGCAAAGGGTAAAGCGTAAGGGCGCTGCTACGAATCAGCCGGATGATTTCTTAGGGAAATCATCCGCCTGTTCAGCCGTTCGATCTGCGTCCTCGGGCCGTTGGATCACAGCAACGTCACGACAGCAGCACAACGTCACAGCGTCAACGCAGCGCCATTACAGCCCCGCGCGGAGCTCCAACGAAGCACCGACGACGTCTGGCGAGCTCCATTGTAGCCCCGGCGGAGCTCCATTGCAACTCCGGCCGAGCTCCATTGCAGCCCGGCGGAGCTCCAACGCAGCACCGACGCTCCGGTGAACCTCCATTGCAACTCCGGCCGAGCTCCACTGCAGCACCTGGGATGCTCCGGTGCCCCGGCGATGCCGCTCCATTGCAGCGCCGACGAATCTCCATTGCAGCACCGAGCTTCGAGAGCCGCCAGCGAGCGCTGCGAGTGCTGCATTGGAGCATGTGGTGCTGCCGGTGAGCACTCCATTGCAGCTCCGCCGCCGGCGACTTGCAGCACCAGTAGCGCCGACGAGCTGCGTCGCAGCGCCTGCACGCCGATGAGGTTGCATCGCAGCACAACGGGCGTGGACGAGTTGCTGCGACAGGCGCCTGAGGTTGCATCGCAGCACAACGGGCGCCGACATCGCATCGCTGCAGCACTGACGAGCGGTCGTGTGACACCCAGGTTTTTGGCAACTTTTTCTTTTCGAAATCTTTCTGGCTTTATTTGCGATTTGGATGGATTTTGAACCTTTTCAGTTGACTTTGGACTTATGAATTCCTCTCAGTGATCCAAAGCCCTCAGCATCTTGCCAAAATCTTGTCACTCACCATCTGGATCAATTTTCAATTCTTTATCTTTTCCAAATATTCATTTTCTTCTTTTGGGAAAATCTGTCATCACTATGGGTTACAAAGAAACCTATAGTTCTGATGATCAGAAAAATCCCAAATTAATCCCAGACCTTCTTGTCATCATCTACTCCCACAATCTTCAAAAACATTTCATGGTCCAGTATAAAATTTTGTCCAGAAAACTCCATTTGCTCTCTGGACAGTACTGGTCATTTGTGAAGGAGCTCATATTTTCCCTACTCAGTTAATTCCCAGAAAATTCCCTGAGCTTCTAGGGAACCTATCTTTCCACAATATCCAAAAATATCACCTGGTCCAGTACAAATTTTCTCCACCAATATTCTGCCAAGTATCTGTTCAAATGGAACCTCTGTGAAGGAAGTACCAGCTAGAGGTATCCAATTGATCTTAAATTTTTATGGCATCTTCTCCTCACCAAATAACCCTGCCACACCAAAATTTAGCTCCAGCAGATCAACTAGATGAGTGCTACAAGCTCATCTAGGTTTCTGGTTCAGTACAGCAGTTGTACATGAACTACCCTCAAATCTTGATGAAATCCTTTCAAACTTGGCCAGATTGGAGTCCTTCCAACATAGATCCCCCCAGACATCTCCATTGGCTCCATCTCCAGCTCACCTCTCCTCTAGATCTCTCTCAAGTTTCCTGTCAGAAACTGTAGCTGAAGCTACACATCGGTTCAGAGTGAACCTAGTCGAACCAGAGGCATAGAGAGGCTAAGTGATCGAAGGAGAAGCTGCTAGACAAGAAACGCCAGGCTTGCGTGGCTTGCAGACACCAATACCCGTGGTGAGCACGGGACTGGCAAGCCAAATCGCGTGCTCTGCACCTCGCCCGCCTCTGATGCGTCGCGTCCGTCTGCCCCGAGCGATCCCCCCTTGTCCTAGCTCGCCAGCGTCTTCTCCTACATCCACCTGGCCGTCCTGGAGCTTGGCCCTCGCCGGAATCGCCCTTGTCGGCCGCCACGCGCGCGGGCACTGTGCCGCCCGTGCTGGCACAGTGGATGTGCAGCGCGTCTTCTTCCTCCACTACCCGCCACTGGCCGCCTTAACTCCTCCTGCTCTCTCCTATCCCGTCGCCCATGCCCGGCCAGCCAGCGAGGCGTCCTGGCGCCGGCGACGTGTCCCGGTTCCCGCCGTTTCCAGAGAGCTCACCCGAGCTCGCCTCCTGCCTATAAAAGGCCTCCCCGGCCTCTCCAGAGCTCCTCACCCCACTCCTCCTCCTCCCAATCGTCCCCCCGAGCAGCGAGCCACGGCCGAGAGGCCCTCTGGCCTCGAACCTCGCCGGAGATCCGCCGCCACCCGAGTTCTGTCTCCTCGCCGATTCACTCTCTCCCAGCCTCCACCGACTTCACCATCGAGCTCAGCTCATCCTCCTGGTCACACCCGACCTCTTGCCCGAGCGAATCGCTGCCGGAACCACCGTCTCCGACGACACCCGAGCGCCGCCGCCGCCGGAGAGGAAGGGGACGACGTCGTCCGGCCGTCCCTCACAAAGCCACGGGTACGTGCGTGTTCATATCAGAGTGCTCGTTCCATCCCTGCTCTTTCCCGACCTCGCCGTCGACTGTATCGCCGGCGACCGTCGCCGTAGCGCCGCGGTCTTCTGTTCCCTCCCCTCCCCCTTTTAAACCTGACCGCGGGGCCCGCTCGTCAGCCACACGTCGAAGGGCTAAGTGGAGACGCCCGGGCGAATTACGCCTTCGACGTGGCCCCCTGAGAGATTTTCTGATTTTTCTGTTTAATCCAGATTTTGACCAGAACTTTGACCCTCAATAACTTTTAAACCATAAGTCCTAATCAATTGATTCTTTTTGCTCTGAGTTTGTCTTGAGCTCCTCTATTTGCTTGCAAAATTTGGTATTTTTCCCATGCACACAGAATTTCTGGTGAACAGAGCAGTAGTATGTGACATTTTCAAGTGCATTTTAAAAATATTTTTAGAAGGAGATTCTTTTGGATTTGAAGCCCAGGAGTTTGTGGACAACCCAATAGAGCAAGGCAAGCCATGTCATCCATTGCATGAAGCATTTCAATAGTGTTGGTTATTTAATTGAATTTCATGCATTATTTTTAATATGTGCTAATTCCTAGTAAATTATTTAATTGCCTAGCTACTGCCATATTAAATTATTCCTGATAAATATTCATGCTGGTTAAATGCTTGACAACACTAAACTTAGTTGGTTGATCAAGAGCCACCTACCCGGACTTATCCGTGCAGCCACATTTGCCGGTATGGGACGGCCTTGACTTGGTCTGGCTTTGTGCTATTTTATCGGTACCACCAAACTAGGGAGGGTTATGTGTGCGTGCTGCCCTGATCAGGTAGACGACGATAATCCTGTGAGCCCAGTTGAGTTATTTTGCCAGCGTCCCCGTTTGGGACAGTTTAGTTTGGCCACGACGGTGGCAGGTGTCACGGGGTGACACAGGGCCCACCCAGGACATGACCCTGGGAGGGTATGATTGTCGGTGGTAGGATAGAGAAGTCACGGGTCAGGCAGGTTTCGTTGGAGCACCACCGGTCCACCCGAATGGGATCACGAGGCCAGGTACTCCATAGTGTGGGTAAAGTGCGCAACCTCTGCAGAGTGTAAAAACCTATTCGAATAGCCGCGTCCACGGTATTGGACAGTCCGTTTAGGCCTCTCTAGAATGGTCAACCGTAATGATAATAATGATGGAAGAACTTGTCGTATGTTCGGAAGTGCTCTGTGGATTGTGAGCATTCCGAGGGTTGTGGGACAACCCAGATGAGAGTAAGTTGGTACTCAGTGCCAGTAAGCATTCCAGCCCTTAATAGAATTATTGCCATGCTATTGTTTGCTGCATTGTTTTGGTTGCCATGAGCTTGCGAGTACATTCCAAGTACTCACCTGGCGTATCATGCCAGATGCAGGAGAAGCCGAGGACAGAGGTCCCGGAGGTTCGTGCTACGCTAACTAGGCCGTGTCCACAGCAGTGTCCCTGTGGATGGAGTTTCCCGCGCTATGTTCCGCTACGCCGTAGTTCTACCCAGTAGTATCGAGGCCCTGCTATGTTCCATAAATAATGTAGATATTGTCATAGCACGTGCAGTGCTTCTGGCCTCGCTATCATGCAAATTATGAGCTTGTACCCGAGATATTTTAATAAAGTTCAGTTCAGTTCTGTTCCAAGTTGTTGTGAGTGTTTCCAGAAGACATGATCTTTGGGTTGGAAACACTGGTAAACCGGTTCTCTGAGCCGGGGTGCCACAACGCTTGGTATTAGAGCCGGGCTGACTGTAGGACACCCTAGTTAACCCGGCGCTAGAACCGCGACTAGTTTAGAGTCCTGGGATGTGTCTTGCTTGCTGCATCTGATTGTTGCATTTGATTGCTTGCATTGCATGGCATGGATATAGTTTTTATGGTGCTAACCGTTGGTTTGATGAGTGTAGATGGCACCAGTTCCGTACCACTACAATCATGAGCCGGCACCGTTCACTTTTCCAGTACTGCTTCGTAACGTCTGGCTTCGGCTGTATCCCAACGGCGAAGACCTAGTGTTCCAGGTGTTCCGAGAGAAGCTCGCTGGTTCAGTATTCGAGTATCACGCGGAAGCCTTTCTGACTACAAGCTCAGATATTGGCAGCTACTCCCGTTCTTCCAAGGGCGGAACTGCTTCTACTCCGGAGTTGGCAATCCAGTTTGCTGCGATGGAGGCTCTCACTGACTTGCGCTTCCATGAGGTCGAGATGCAGACTCATCCAGGTTTCTTTCACTACCCCACCCTGTCGCCCACGACAGGGCGAGTCCTTTTCGCACCCGTTGATCCGGCGAGTGATCGTGCCACTGGTGTTTTATCTCGTTATCTGAACGCCAGTTACCGTATGATCACTTCTCTAGCCGAGGAGCTGACTTCTGCCCGCGAGGCACTTGCTGCTGTTGCGGCAGCACAGTCTCCTCCTCCACCTCCGTTTTCACCTATGTACACTCCACCCATCCCATCTTCCGACACTCCTTCTAGTTCGTTCGGACCGCCAGGCTTTTCGTCTGGTAGCCGACGTGAGACCCCGGCAGAGTGGGCCTCACTCCTAGCTACTCCAGCTGCTCCGATGTTGCGACGCCGTGCTTCTTCTCCTTTAGAGGAAGAACCTTCCCGTCAGCGTCGTCGTGTTTCCTTTGATCCGGAGGCCGAGGTGCACATCATCAGCTCAGATTCCGAGACAGAGTCAGACGACGAGGAGTCTTCAGTGTACCAGTGTTCGTGCCACCGGTGTCACTAGAGCGGAGGCTTGAGTCTCAGTGCATGCATCATAGCATCCCTGCATATGTCAACTGTCGTCTGAGCAGTCTAGTCATGATAATTCCCTTACTATCTTGTCATGTATGATGTTGGGTTGCCTTGTATAATTATGTTGCTTTCTTTATTCGCTCTCTTTATTTGGCTTCTTTTCTGGTGTCATACTACCCTGTGTTTCCTCATCGATTCCGTATTTTGCAATGGGAACAAAATTTAGGATGAAGAGGTGTAGTAACCAAGGCGGCGATGGAACTCCCGTTCGTCGATCCGCCCGACAGGCAAGACAGCCACCAGAAGATTTGCCACCTCCACCCCCACAGTCACCGACCACTGATCAGATTATGAGAATGTTTGAAGAGAAAAGAAACCAAGATCTCATGGAATTTCTGAAAAGTATGCAGACTATGGTGGGTCAGAACAACCACAATGGGACACACTCTAAGCTGTCTGATTTTCAGCGGACAAAGCCACCCAGTTTTGGTCAAGCTATGGATCCGATGGAAGCTGATGACTGGCTGAGGACCATGGAAAAGAAATTGGAAATAGCCCGCTGTGATGAAGCAGATAAGGTTCCTTTTGTTACACACTACCTGGAAGGACCAGCAGCCATATGGTGGGACAACACAAAAATGTTATGGCCTTCTGGAGAGGATATGTCTTGGGAAAAATTCAAAGAGGTATTCCGCAAGTATCATATTCCTACTGGCATAATGAAGGTGAAGCAGAGGGAATTTCTGACCCTTACTCAAGGGAACATGTCAGTGGGTGAGTATCTGAACAAGTTTAATAATCTGGCACGGTACTCTACTCACGACGTGTCCACCGAAGAAAGGAAGATCGACCGATTCCTAGGAGGGCTTAATCATACCCTCCGCTGTCAGCTCTGTATGCTGGACTTCCCTGACTTCCAGACTCTGGCAAACAAGGCCTTCATAGCTGAACGAGAGCATAAGTTAGGATATAATGATCACAAGCGGAAGTTTGAACCCAAGAAGGACAACCGTGAGCAGTTTGTGCAGAAGCCGCGTATTTGGCAACCAAGTTCATCTGAATACAAGCCTGCCTGGAACAATGGCAACAACAACAACAAGCCTGTCAGCCAGGAAAAGACCTTCGGCAAACAGCCAGAGTTGGAGGACTGCCGTCGCAACAACACATGCTTCACTTGCGTCCAGAGTGGGCATTACTCCAAGCAGTGCCCCACAAGAAATGGGAAGCCATCATCCGACTTCAAGCCACAAGTCAACAGTGTTGGACGCCGCCCCAATACAAACTTCTATCTCGGCCAAGTCCATCATATCTCCGCTGAGGAAGCCCGCGAAGCACCAGATGTGGTCCTTGGTATGTTTTCTGTTAACAACATACCTGCAATAATTTTATTCGATTCTGGGGCTTCTCATTCGTTTATTTCGCGGAGTTTTGCCACCTTGCACAAATTTCCTCCTTCTCTTTTGGACAAAATCATGGTGGTACAATCCCCTGGCTCCATGCTCAGAACAATTGTGATATACAAGAATCTGGAAATCTTGATACACGATGTGAAGTTTCCAGCCACTCTCATTGCCATTGAATCCCCTGGACTGGATATAATACTGGGAATGGATTGGTTGGTACCACACCAGGTGTGTATCCACTGTGCCACCAGGAAGGTGACATTGGTTAACCCGGCAGGCCAAACAGTGCAATTCACTGCTAGCAGAGTGATGTCAAAGAAGGGAATGGCATTCAAAGCCACAGCTACAGACATAAGTCTGATTCTGGTAGTCAGTGAATTTCCGGACGTATTTCCAGAAGAGATACCGGGAATGCTACCTGATCGGGAACTAGAGTTTGCTATTGAGGTTGTTCCCGGAACTGCTCCAATATACAAGAAGTACTACCGCATGCCTTCCCCGGAGCTGGTGGAATTGAAGAAACAGTTGGATGAATTATTGCAAAAAGGGTATATTCGTCCAAGCACTTCACCTTGGGGATCACCCGTGCTATTTGTCAAAAAGAAGGATGGCAGCCTACGAATGTGCGTAGACTACCGCCAACTGAATGAGGTCACCATCAAAAATAAATATCCGCTCCCTCGCATTGATGACTTGTTCGACCAGTTGAACGGAGCCCGGGTATTCTCCAAGATTGACCTCCGAACGGGGTATCATCAGCTAAAAATCAGAAAAGAGGATATCCCCAAGACAGCCTTTACTACCAGATATGGTCTGTATGAGTTTACATTCATGTCGTTCGGGCTGACAAATGCTCCAGCATATTTCATGAGCATGATGAATAAAGTCTTCATGGACTTTCTGGACAAATTTGTGGTAGTATTCATCGATGATATTCTCATCTACTCCAAAGATGAAGAAGAGCACACGCAACATCTCCGTACTGTCCTGGAAAGGCTAAGGACACATCGCTTGTATGCCAAATTCAGCAAATGCGAATTTTGGCTAAGAGAGGTGGGATTTCTGGGGCATATTCTGTCAGAACAAGGTGTGGCTGTCGACCCCAGTAAAGTGACTGCTGTATTAAACTGGAAGACCCCAGCCACAGTAACGGAAGTCCGTAGCTTTCTGGGATTGGCAGGCTACTACCGTCGCTTCATCGAAGGCTTCTCAAAAATAGCCAAGCCATTGACAGAACTGTTGAAAAAGAACCACAAATTTGCCTAGACAGAAGAATGTGACAGCAGCTTTATGGAGCTAAAGACGAGGCTAACTACCGCCCCTGTCTTAGTTCTTCCAGACATCCACAAGAGCTTCGACATATATTGTGATGCTTCCAGGCGTGGAATCGGCTGCGTTCTAATGCAAGAAGGAAAGGATGTAGCGTATGCATCCAGACAGCTACGACCTCATGAAGAGAACTATCCCACGCATGATTTGGAATTGGCAGCCGTGGTTCATGCATTAAAAATTTGGAGGCATTATCTCATTGGGCAGCGATGTGAAATATACACGGACCATAAGAGTCTCAAGTATATTTTTACCCAACCTGATCTGAATCTCAGACAAAGAAGATGGCTTGAATTGGTCAAAGACTATGACATTGGAATTAATTATCATCCGGGAAAAGCCAATGTGGTCGACGATGCCCTCAGCAGAAAGCAAGGTACCCTCAATGCACTAATGGAGGGAATGCATCCGAGGCTACGAGAAGAGTTTGCTAAGCTGAATATGGTGCTATGCGGCCCAATCAATCCGGATACAATGGAAATTACTCCAACACTTATGGAAGAAATTAAGGCAGCTCAGAAATCAGACCAGGAAATACAAGAGATCAAGGAACGCATTCTGCTAGGAAAGGCCAAGTCCTTCCGAATTGATGACCAGGACACCTTATGGTTTGAAAAACTGAATATGTGTGCATGATCAAGACAGCTTGAGACAGCAAATACTCAGAGAAGCACATGAATCTGCATACTCTATCCATCCGGGAGGAACAAAAATGTACCAGGACTTGCGAGAAACCTTTTGGTGGCCAGGAATGCGAAGGGATATTGCATATTATGTTGCCTGCTGTGACATCTGCAACAGAGTCAAGGCTGAACATCAGAAACCCGCTGAGCTACTGCAACCTTTACCAGTTCCCCAGTGGAAATGGGATGACATATGCATGGACTTCATTGTTGGACTACCCAAGTCAACAAGAGGCCATGATGCTATCTGGGTCATCGTGGATATACTTACGAAAGTGGCTCACTTCCTTCCGGTAAAGACCACTTTCAACGCGAATCAGCTCGCACAGCTCTATATGTCCCGGATAGTCAGCCTTCATGGAGTACCCAAGTCTATCACGTCAGATAGAAGTTCCTTGTTCACTTCAGCATTTTGGCTGCGACTGCACCAAGCCCTGGGAACCGTACTAAAGCATAGTATGGCATATCATCCATAGACAGATGGACAGACCGAGCGTGTGAACCAGATACTGGAAGATATGCTTCGGTCCTGTGCTCTCACCTATGGACCCAAATGGGAGGATAGTCTACCCTATGCAGAGTTTTCCTACAACAACAGTTATCAGTCAAGTCTCAAGATGTCACCATTCGAGGCTTTGTACGGACGGAAATGCCGCACTCCTTTAAATTGGTCTCAGACAGGAGACAGCCGTATCTTCGGCACGGATTTGATGCTCGAGGCTGAGAAACAAGTCAAGGATATCCAGGAGCGTCTTCGAGCAGCCAAGTCCCGTCAAAAGAGCTACTATGACCCGAAGCATCGGGAAGTAACTTTTGAGCCCGGAGAATATGCCTATCTCCGAGTTACCCCTATGAAAGGAATAAAAAGGATTCACACCTGAGGAAAGCTTGCACCGAGATATATCGGTCCCTTTCCAGTCACGGCTAGAAGAGGCAGAGTGGCATATCAGCTAGAGTTACCACCAGAGTTGTCTGACGTTCACGACGTCTTCCACATATCACAGTTGAGAAAGTGCATTGCACCTCCGATCAAGTAGGCAGATATGAGTGAGCTAGAATTGACTAAAGATTTGACCTACGAGGAAAGACCTGTCAGAATATTGGATGAGATGGAAAGAACTACCAGGAGTAAGACAGTTAAATTTTACAAGGTATTGTGGGATCATCATACTGAGGAAGAGGCTACCTGGGAAAGAGAGGATTTTCTGAGATCAGCATATCCACACTTGTTCCCTGAGCAACCGAACCTCGAGGACGAGATTCATTCTAAGGGGGGTAGGTTTGTGACACCCTGGTTTTTGGCAACTTTTTCTTTTCGAAATCTTTCTGGCTTTATTTGCGATTTGGATGGATTTTGAACCTTTTCAGTTGACTTTGGACTTATGAATTTCTCTCAGTGATCCAAAGCCCTCAGCATCTTGCCAAAATCTTGTCACTCACCATCTGGATCAATTTCCAATTCTTTATCTTTCCCAAATATTCATTTTCTTCTTTTGGGAAAATATGTCATCACTATGGGTTACAAAGCAACCTATAGTTCTGATGATTAGAAAAATCCCAAATTAATCCCAGACCTTCTTGTCATCATCTACTCCCACAATCTTCAAAAACATTTCATGGTCCAGTATAAATTTTTGTCCAGAAAACTCCATTTGCTCTCTGGACAGTACTGGTCATTTGTGAAGGAGCTCATATTTTCCCTACTCAGTTAATTCCCAGAAAATTCCCTGAGCTTCTAGGGAACCTATATTTCCAAAATATCCAAAAATATCACCTGGTCCAGTACAAATTTTCTCCACCAATATTCTGCCAAGTTTCGGTTCAATTGGAACCTCTGTGAAGGAAGTACCAGCTAGAGGTATCCAATTGATCTGAAATTTTTATGGCATCTTCTCCTCACCAAATAACCCTGCCACACCAAAATTTAGCTCTAGCAAATCAACCAGATGAGTGCTACAAGCTCATCTAGGTTTATGGTTCAGTACAGCAGTTGTACATGAACTACCCTCAAATCTTGATGAAATCCTTTCAAACTTGGCCATATTGGAGTCCTTCCAACATAGATCCCCCCAGACATCTCCATTGGCTCCATCTCCAGCTCACCTCTCCTCTAGATCTCTCTCAAGTTTCCTGTCAGAAACTGTAGCTGAAGCTACACTTCGGTTCAGAGTGAACCTAGTCGAACCAGAGGCATAGAGAGGCTAAGTGATCGAAGGAGAAGCTGCTAGACAAGAAACGCCAGGCTTGCGTGGCTTGCAGACACCAATGCCCGTGGTGAGCACGGGACTGGCATGCCAAATCGCGTGCTCTGCACCTCGCCCGCCTCTGATGCGTCGCGTCCGTCTGCCCCGAGCGATCCCCCCCTTGTCCTAGCTCGCCAGCGTCTTCTCCTACATCCATCTGGCCGTCCTGGAGCTTGGCCCTCGCCGGAATCGCCCTTGCCGGCCGCCACGCGCGCGGGCACTGTGCCGCCCGTGCCGGCACAGTGGATGTGCGGCGCGTCTTCTTCCTCCACTACCCGCCACTGGCCGCCTTAACTCCTCCTGCTCTCTCCTGTCCCGTCGCCCATGCCCGACCAGCCAGCGAGGCGTCCTGGCGCCGGCGACGTGTCCCGGTTCCCGCCGTTTCCAGAGAGCTCGCACGAGCTCGCCTCCTGCCTATAAAAGGCCTCCCCGGCCTCTCCAGAGCTCCTCACCCCACTCCTCCTCCTCCCAATCGTCCTCCCGAGCAGCGAGCCACGGCCGAGAGGCCCTCTGGCCTCGAACCTCGCCGGAGATCCGCCGCCACCCGAGTTCTGTCTCCCCGCCGATTCACTCTCTCCCAGCCTCCACCGACTTCACCATCGAGCTCAGCTCATCCTCCTGGTCACGCCCGACCTCTTGCCCGAGCGAATCGCTGCCGGAACCGCCGTCTCCGATGACACCCGAGCGCCGCCGCCGCCGGAGAGGAAGGGGACGACGTCGTCCGGCCGTCTCTCGCGAAGCCACGGGTACGTGCGTGTTCATATCGGAGTGCTCATTCCATCCCTGCTCTTTCCCGACCTCGCCGTCGACTGCATCGCCGGCGACCGTCGCCGGAGCGCCGCGGTCTTCTGTTCCCTCCCCTCCCCCTTTTAAACCTGACCGCGGGGCCCGCTCGTCAGCCACACGTCGAAGGGGTAAGTGGAGACGCCCGGGCGAATTACGCCTTCGACGTGGCCCCCTGAGAGATTTTCTGATTTTTCTGTTTAATCCAGATTTTGACCAGAACTTTGACCATCTATAACTTTTAAACCATAAGTCCAAATCAATTGATTCTTTTTGCTCTGAGTTTGTCTTGAGCTCCTCTATTTGCTTGCAAAATTTGGTATTTTTCCCATGCACACAGAATTTCTGGTGAACAGAACAGTAGTATGTGACATTTTCAAGTGCATTTTAAAAATATTTTCAGAAGGAGATTCTTTTGGATTTGAAGCCCAGGAATTTGTGGACAACCCAACAGAGCAAGGCAAGCCATGTCATCCATTGCATGAAGCATTTCAATAGTGTTGGTTATTTAATTGAATTTCATGCATTATTTTTAATATGTGCTAATTCCTAGTAAATTATTTAATTGCCTAGCTACTGCCATATTAAATTATTCCTGATAAATATTCATGCTGGTTAAATGCTTGACAACACTAAACTTAGTTGGTTGATCAAGAGCCACCTACCCGGACTTATCCGTGCAGCCACATTTGCCGGTATGGGACGGCCTTGACTTGGTCTGGCTTTGTGCTCTTTTATCGGTACCACCAAACTAGGGAGGGTTCTGCGTGCGTGCTGCCCTGATCAGGTAGACGACGATAATCCTGTGAGCCCAGTTGAGTTATTTTGCCGGCGTCCCCGTTTGGGACAGTTTAGTTTGGCCACAACGGTGGCAGGTGTCACGGGGTGACACAGGGCCCACCCAGGACATGACCCTGGGAGGGTATGATTGTCGGTGGTACGATAGAGAAGTCACAGGTCAGGCAGGTTTCGTTGGAGCACCACCGGTCCACCCGAATGGGGTCACGAGGCCAGGTACTCCATAGTGTGGGTAAAGTGCGCAACCTCTGCAGAGTGTAAAAACCTATTCGAATAGCCGCGTCCACGGTATTAGACAGTCCGTTTAGGCCTCTCTAAAATGGTCAACCGTAATGATAATAATGATGGAAGAACTTGTCGTATGTTCGGAAGTGCTCTGTGGATTGTGAGCATTCCGAGGGTTGTGGGACAACCCAGATGAGAGTAAGTTGGTACTCAGTGCCAGTAAGCATTCCAGCCCTTTAATAGAATTATTGCCATGCTATTGTTTGCTGCATTGTTTTGGTTGCCATGAGCTTGCGAGTACATTCCAAGTACTCACCTGGCGTATCATGCCAGATGCAGGAGAAGCCGAGGACGGAGGTCCCGGAGGTTCGTGCTACGCTAACTAGGCCGTGTCCACATCAGTGTCCCTGTGGATGGAGTTTCCCGCGCTATGTTCCGCTACGCCGTAGTTCTACCCAGTAGTATCGAGGCCCTACTATGTTCCATAAATAATGTAGATATTGTCATAGCACGTGCAGTGCTTCTGGCCTCGCTATCATGTAAATTATGAGCTTGTACCCGAGATATTTTAATAAAGTTCAGTTCAGTTCTGTTCCAAGTTGTTGTGAGTGTTTCCAGAAGACATGATCTCTGGGTTGGAAACACTGGTAAACCGGTTCTCTGAGCCGGGGTGCCATAGGTCGCCTCCCCGTGCGTGCTGCATGGCAGGAGTGCGCCGAGCGTCGCCCCGCGGAGTTGCAGCATCACACCGGTGCGCACGGCGGGTGCAGCTGGTGGTGGGCGCCGTCGCTCCTTCTAGGTCGCTGTAGCGCGGGCGGCTAGTCGGCGTCGCCATGGCTCTCTCCTCTCAAGCGCGACGAACAGAAAGGGGATCAGGGGAGCGAGCGAAGAAGACGTGTGGAGGAGAGACAACGGTGCGAAGAGATAATGCAGATTGGAGGGGAGCGGTGGATGGGCCCAGAGGGGCACGTGTCGTGCAACGCGCGCGGCTTGCATCTCGTTGTTTTCATCCGGCTGAAAGCAAACCTTTTCCAAAGCGTAAAGCTACCTTGGTTCACATGGCCCTTGCTTCCCCCCACCCCCCCGGGAATGTATCTGGTGCTACCGGCCAATTGGTGATACCGGTGCTACCGGACCGGTAGCACATTGAAAAAATGTTCGAAAAAATCCGAAAAAAATTTAGCGCATTGACACGACATCAATGTGTGTTGTCACAAAAATTCAAATCAAAATTCAAAACATTGCTCGAGATACAAAAATGAAAAATTCGACACTGAATAGTACACAACATAAGTTGGGCTTCAGATTTGGCCCATTAGCACATTGAGGTCAAATTTGTCATTTTTGTATCTTGAGCAATGTTTCAAATTTTGATTTGAATTTTTGTGACAACACGCATTGATATCGTGTCAATGCACTAAATTTTTTTCGGATTTTTTCGAACATTTTTTCAATGTGCTACCGGTCCGGTAGCAGCGGTAGCACCAATTGGCCGGTAGCACAGGATACGTCCCCCCCCCCCCCCCCCCCACCCCTAGCCAAAAAAAAAACTGACGGACACGATGATTCCCTGCTCTCGTCTTTTTCCCATCATCTTTCCCATCTTTCCATCTCACACGAGCCAAGTGCACACAACACACAACAAGCTAGTGCTGCTGATCCTGCCCGGCCGGCTAGCCAGCAGGACTCCATCAGTCAGGTTCTCCGCCCCACCCACCTCTCCGCAGCAAGCGAGGCCGAGGCAAAGGCAGGGGATGAAGCGCATAGTGGGGGAGCCCGGGGACATGGAGCGGCATGGCGCTGCGGGCCGGTCTCGCAGTGCGTCTTCGCCGCCGCATCCGTCTTCGCCATGGTCTCTGCTTACGGCTTCTCCAACTACGGCGCCTACTTGTACTCCCTCTCCCCCCTACCACCAATTTCATTCTCCAGCAAATTAATGCTAGCTACTTCTCCGCTTGCTGTGCCTGTGTGTTGAGATTTTTTTTTTTTTAGAAAAGGAGGATAACCTCCGGCCTCTGCATCAATCGATGCATGCAGCCATATTATTAAAAAAATCGTAACAAAGTCTTAAGGTCCAAAGAAGCTCATAATCTGAGCGTAAGTCGAAAAATAAAGAGGAAAAGTGCCACATCCGGCGATAAAGAACAGACTACGATGCCTACACACCTAGCCTATTATTAGCTCGCCATCCAAATCGGCTGAAGATAGCCCGTGCTACCGTCTTCCAGGGGTTGCATCCAATAACTAAAAGCTCCCTGAAGTCCGCATGAGTGAGTAACGACCACATATGGATCCAAGTTGTAGCTTTGTAGATAACCTGCAAAAAATTAGTGAAGTTTGTCCCATTAAAAATCAAATCATTCCTAGTATTCCATATAGCCCAAAATAGTGCACATATCCCTATCCGAATATGTTTAGCTATGTGTACGTCCACTCCATTAAGCCACGTCCCAAATAACGTGTTTATGCTCGTTGGGGGATGAACGTTAAAAGCTATATGTATTGATCGCCATAATAATTTTGCAAGTGGACACTCGAGAAAGAGGTGTTTAATCGATTCATTTTGATCATAAAAACAGCACCTGGAGTTACCAACCCAATTCCTTTTCACCAAGTTATCTTTGGTCAGAATGACTCCTTTATGGACGAACCACATAAATATTTAATTCGAAGCGGAACTTTAATCTTCCATATGTGCAATGACCTCGACAATGGCCCGGAATCAATTAAGTCCAAATACATAGATTTCACTGAGAAGATTCCAGTCGTAGTTAACTTCCAGCGAATTGTATCAACCTGATCTGATAGTTGACCATCCATCAACCTACGGACCAGGTGCAACCAAGCATTCCAATGTTCCCCTACTAGGGATCTCCTAAATTGGATATTAAGCGGTACCGAGTTTAATACTGTGGCAATATAATCCTCCTTACGTTGCACAATATTATATAAGGAAGGATATTGCAAAGCCAAAGGCGTCTCCCCTAGCCATGTATCCTCCCAGAATCTAGTAGTGGCACCATTACCAACTACGAACTTCACCCGTTAGAAGAAAGTTACCTTTGTCCTCATTAACCCCTTCCAAAAGGGTGAGTCCGTTGGCCTAGCGGTAACCTGGGCCAAAGTCTTAGAGTGTAGGTACTTATTCCGCAAGATTTGTACCCACATACCCTCGGTCTCAATAGATAGTCTGTATAGCCATTTGCTAAGCAGACATCTATTCTTTACTTCTAAATTTTCGATCCCTAACCCACCTTGGTCCTTTGGTCTACAAATAATATCCCATCTAGCCAATCTGTATTTCTTCTTGGCCTCATCACTTTGCCAAAAGAACCGGGACTGATAGAAGTCTAGTCTTTTCCGTACCCCTACCGGCACTTCAAAGAAAGATAAGAGGAACATCGGCAGACTCGTCAAAACCGAATTTATCAAAACCAGCCGACCTCCGTAAGACATTAGCTTGCCCTTCCAGCCACTTAGTCTTTTTTCAAATCTATCTTCTATACATTTCCATTCCTTGTTCGTTAAACGCCTATGGTGAATTGAGATCCCTAGATAACTAAACGGTAAGGATCCCATTTCACAACCGAACAATTTTCTGTAATCGTCTTGTTCCTCTTTCGCTCTCCCAAAGCAGAACAATTCGCTTTTGTTAAAGTTGATTTTTAGCCCAGACAATTGCTCAAATAGGCATAACACAAGCTTCATATTTCTAGCTTTTGCAAGATCGTGTTCCATGAATATAATAGTGTCATCCGCGTATTGTAGAACGGAGACACCCCCCTCTACAAGGTGGGGGACGAGTCCTCCTACTTGGTCACTCTCTTTAGCCCGACCAATAAGGACTGCCAACATATCCGCTACAATGTTGAACAGCATAGGTGACATGGAGTCCCCCTGTCTTAACCCCTTATGTGTCTGGAAATAATGTCCTGTGTCATCATTGACTTTTATCCCGACACTGCCTTTCTGTATGAATGAATCCACCTGAGATCTGTGTGTTGAGATGAATTCCTAGATTCTCTTTCTGCTTCTACTTTCGGTAATCCTTTCTTGAATGCCCTACCCTCTCTGTGTTTTCTTGCAAATTCATGAGCATCACTCAAGTAATTTAATTAGAATCCCTCTGGTCTGGGTCCGTTCAGGCCCAATGCTTCAAGTTCAAGCTGTTGCTTTGGTTGGAAAAATTAGAGTCCCTCCCCTCCCTCTTGGAGTTTTTGGGGGAAGTTTCCTTTCTTGAACGTCGCAGCTAGATTTCCTGCGTGCGTACAGAAATTAGCTAGATTTTGGTGAGCAAATGCTACTTCTCAACTCATCTCTGTTGCTTTAGTTTCCTGTACAAAAGCCTACTAGATGCATGCTGTGGGTGCCTAATGAATTTTTTTTCATTCAGCATGATGTCATACAAATCATTGCGAACAATCTATCATGGATACCAACGGACAAGGATCACTATAAAATATTTATAGAACGTTCTTGAGAAGGAGAACAGAACAGAGAAGAGTATTGATCACTTGAAGAGTAGATTAAAGGACAAAACAATTTGTGCTCGCCTGAACCGTCCTTTCTGTCTCAGTTCATAGATTAGCTGATTTGTCTTCCGATGGTTGAAGACAAATCATGTTCAGGTAAGGTGGTTGCTGCTGGAAATTGACTGACAATTGAACTGTCCCTAGAATTTCTCCGAGTGAAACTTCGCTTGGTGTGATCTAATCACTGGGATGTTGAGGGGCCGCGATACGTTCCAAGCTCAATTCCCGGCAGGAAGGGGTGAACAACACCATACTTGTTCAAAAAAAAAAAAAACTTGTTCAAAAATGGGACTGGGATATTGGACATGTTGTCTTTGTGTATGTGCTTTTTTCAGCGTACGTGTAAAGAACGAAGCCTCATGTTTTCCATTTACCTGCAGTTTTTCTTCCCATGATAATTTTTTATCAGGACTGTTAAACTTAGGCTCTGTGTGACAACATGTGACTTGTCTTGACTGCTGTATGTGTGCCGGTGAGCGCCGATGATTTATCTTTTTCATATCAAGTTCATGTCATTGAGACTATGAACTGTATAAGTCTTAAATGTCTTGACTACTCCTCAGAATTGCCTGAGCAGGAGCTCGTTGAGTTGACATCAACTAACGCGTGTATTATGGTCTCCTGCAGCTACATGAACTTTGTTTCGGTGCTGCAGTTTATGTGGAGTTTGCCCCTTGCTTGCCTGGATATCTTTTCTCTCAGGAATAAAAAGGATCTTCACGCACCGGCTCATCTATTGCTCATTGTTATCATTGACTGGGTAAGTCGTTCGCTTTGTCTCTTCTATTGTCGTCCATGGAGCTACGTATGAATTAGTTGAAAGCATGCAGTGCAACAGTTGAACCCAGATTCTTTTTTTATCAATGTTAGTTCTTAGGAAAACAGAAATTCAGGATAAGTGCAACTCATGCTTCTCTGTTGGCTAAGTTCTTGTTTTGCCTCACTTTAAGAGAATAGGATAGCCTTAAAGAGACTATCCTATTTCTGATGGGGGTGGGGGCTAGAGCTGATGACGCCATTTCTCCCAGCCAAAGTTGACTCGAGCAGTTCTTGGAATCTTGAGCTAGCTAGCAAAGGTCTATCTGAGTGATCACATTGTGAATGCATTGCAGGCCATGGCGGTTCTCATGTTCTCAGGAGTCTGTGCCGCCGCCTGCCTGACGATTTTCTTCATGAAGGATGTGAACTTCTGCGAGGGGTACTCGCGGCTGGGCTGCAATCTGTTCGCGCTTTCGGTCACTCTGGCATTCATCACGTGGTTGCTGCAAGCTGCGTCTTCTTTCTCCGGGTTCTGGCTACTGGTCTCGTTCTTCTAGTGATCTCACTAGGTGCTTTGAATCACCGTCGCGTCGTACTAATTGCCAGTCATTGATAGCAATTTACTATTTAAAATAGTGCTAATTGCCAGTCAGGAGGGTAAATCAGTTCAGTTGCAATGTGCTCAGGACACTTGTTAGATTACAGTTACCGGGGTCCTTCATCACTTGTTGATAGACTGCATGTCTGATATCTCGTCTTCAATGAGGTGGAATAGTTATTGTTTAGGTGATGTGGGATCACTAATATGGAGTAGCTATTAGTGCTACAAGTGGCTATTGTGGTAACTTTTTTTGCGGACTGCTGTTTTTCGTTTTATGAAGTAGAGTTTTGTTTTTAACTGGATTGGTAAAATAGAGTAGCAGTTGCAGGTAGTAGTACACAGAGAAGGGATAGAAAACGAAAAAGGGGAAAGCCGGCGGTAGCTACCGGTCTATACAAGCAGCTTTGGAGCTGGGAAATACACTTCGGAAGCTGGTTGTATATACACCCTATATGGGGATTTTTTTTAGTAAATAAACAAAAAGTCAAAATAGTTTAGAACTATTTTTAGAATAAACTTGACTTACTTTTGCACTAGTATATAAATTTTCACGAAAAAAAACCAACGTTGACTTCACAGCGAAAAAGACAAAATTTATTTGCTATTATAGGTCACTATTCACACTATTTTGGACAAAAAATTGTCTTTTTTGAAAAGAAGTCAAAGGGGGATTTTCTTTTTGTGGAATATTTCTTACGAGTACAATGGAAAGTCAAGTTTATTTCAAAAATATTTTCAGATTTTTTTGACTTTTTGTTAAATTACTAAAAAAATCATATAGGATGTATATGTCCCATAGACCAAACGTCCGCGTCCCTTTGGAGCTCACGATGGTTGGAACAGGCGAGCTGAGGCCACATGGGTAGGCTTGCAGTTGCAGGCGGACTCGTCAAAGACTCAAGCCCGCACGAATCCACGGTTGCTTTATTAATTGTGTACCCCCTCTGTAAAAAAATATAAAAGCGTTTAGATCACTAAAGTAGAGATCTAAACGCTCTTATATTTCTTTACAGAGGGAGTAGTTTTAATAATCTGTTTTTCTTTCCCCCAGGCAGGGGCTAGGTTTGCTTGCCTCTGTGCAAAGTTCTTTTGGGGCCTCTTTGATTCGCAGGATTTTGAAAATGTAGGAATAGGAAAAGTATAGGATTGGAGTGGCATGCCAACTTGAATCCTATAGGATTAGCAAGGAGTATTTGATGCCACAAGAAAAATAAAGGAATTGTAAAAAGAGGTTGGAGTGGATATTTGATTTCCTATAAAATGTAGTACAAAAGATTCCATAGGAAAAATTCCTATGGAATCCATCCTATGAATCAAAGGGCCAACATAGGAAAAATTCCTAAGGGTTTCAATCCAACAGAAATCCTATAGAATTCCTTTGATTCAAAGGAGCCCTTGAATTTGTCGTCCCGACCAAAGCTACCCTTGAAAACAGGAGGTGCGAAGATAGAACTAGGCAATATTCAGGAATTTCATACATGTCGCATTCTGTGACAAAATGACGAGGTTTCGCACAGGGATGAAGCGAGCGAACCAGTTACTGGGCCAGCCCATTTGTACAACGCGAGCGTAGTACGAGATCCGGTTTTGGTAACCTTCCAGACGATTTTGGGAACCTTCTCCTTTTCCTAATGTTTTCCTCTACTGGTTTTTCAGGTTTTTTTTTCTTTTTCCGTTTTTTTAATCAAACAATTCAAAAAGTGTTCCATTTTTAGTATTTTGTTCATAATATAAAAAATGTTTGGGAATTTTAATAATGCTCGTGCTTCTAAAAAATTGTTCAAATTTTTAACAAAAATGCTCCTATTTTCAATATTTGTTCAAAAATTCAAAAATATCTGTGTTTCCAAAACTTATTTGGTTTTTAAAAATAATTTGTTCAATTTTTTTTCAAAATTTTAAAAAATATTCCTGTTTTCGTAGTTTGCTCTCAAATTCAAAATATGTTTGCGTTTTCAAAAACTTGTTCAGGAATTTTAAAAACTGTTCCCGTTTTTCAATCTTTTAAAATTTGTACATAAATAGTAAAAAATTCACATATCTCAACAAAAATCGTGTTTGTCAAAAATTGTTCAGAATTAAAAATTATTATTCAGAATTTCAAGAAATGTTTGAAAAAAATTAAAAAAAGTAAATTGGATATGCTGTTGCAGTTAGTTCTTAAATGTCCGCGCTACGTATTAGTCACTAATACTCACCAGGTAGGTACTGTACCAATTCCGCTAGCTCCTTTCTCTTATTCTCATTCTCGTCTGTCATGGGACGCGCCATTGCTTCCTCTAGCTCCCGCTGCCCTTTCCGAAGCCTTTTCTTCGGTTTTTTCAGCAAGTACCGTTCCTTCCTATTTCGGCGCACGTACCGCTGGCGATGTTCTCCTCCTCTCCCATGGTCCTCCCTGGCATGGACACTGCTCACGTTGTCGCATCTCACGCGCCGACAGTTGCAGCGTCAATCATCAAGAATCCCTGTCGTACTTCAACCATGCCGCATCTTAGCCGTCGTCGTCGACGTGTCACTAGGTTTCCGTGATAGTGCTCCATGCTTGCACACTCCCATATCGCTAGCGGCACGATGTTGCATGTTTCCCTAACAGTGCCCATTGCTGCATATTCACCACATGATCCAGTCATCCCTTGTAATTCGGGATTTAGGTTAATGACGAATTGTAGGTGAGAGAAAAGTTTAACACATTAGGGCATCTCCAAGGCGGACCCGCAAACCGTTCGCATCCGTCCGGACCGCGGAAGCCATCCAACGCGGGCCTGTATCAGTCCGCGGCGCGGTCCGGACACGTTTTCTCCCCCGCAAACTGGAGACAAAAGTGGGGGAGGTTTGCAGGAGTCCGGACCGATCCCAAGCCGGCTTATGACCGCCCTGCCCCACCAAAAACCCGTCATCCGCCCCTCCCGCGCTTTCCTTCAGATGCACGCGCCGCTTACCGCGCCGCATTCATGCCAGCCCAGAGCACGCGGAGGCCGGCATTGAAGCCGCGATGTGATCGGAGGGATGGAGGGCGGCGCTGACCGACGCGACCTCTTGGCAGCCGCCGCTTCAATGCGGACGCGGGTTCCCGAGGAACTAACTCCGTCCGCTGCGCCGCATTGAAGTGGCTGACCGGCCCTTCGCATGGCCTGGCCATGGCGTCCACATCGCATCCTCCTCCTCCCCTCCACGCCCATCTCCTTCCACATCTCCAGCGATGGGCAAGTCCTGGGCGTCGGTGCCGGTAGATGGGATCTGGCGGACTGTGGCGACGCCGCCCTCGAACTCCGGGGCCGTCGTCCTCATCGGCTGGCGGCAAATCGACGCGGGCGGAGATCGTCATATCCTCCGGTGACGAGGAGGACCAGCAGCCACCGCCGCTGCAGTCCGTGCCGGCGATGCCGGGCCAGGTCTACGCCGGCACCGACGCGGAGTTCGAGGAGCAAATGGAGCTGATGCTCCATCGCTCCGTCGTCCACACCAACGGCCCGGCTCCGTCACCGAGGGCTCTCCTCCCCGTGAAGCCGGAGCCGACATCCCCTCCACGCTCTCCGTCACCGCGCAGCCGCGGCGTCCAAATCGGACGCCGCGTGAAGGAAGAGCGGCTCTCGCCGCCGCTCCGGCGCGTCGTGAAGGAGGAGCGCCGCTCGCCTCCGCCCCGACGCTTCGTCAAGGAGGAGCGCTGCTCGCCGCCGCACCTGCCGAAGGCGCGCGGTCGCATTCTGCACTACCTCGGCAGCGGCGGCTCCTCGTCGTCGTTCCGGAGCGCCATGAAGGCGCAGGAGTACGCCGACCGGGAGCAGCTCCGGCGGGACAGGCGCAACGCCGCGTGTTGGGGATATTCCCCATGGTTTGACCCGGCCAGGAGGAATGACCCGGCCCATCACTTGGCGGCTCATGGGTCACCTCGCCAGGTATAACCCCACAGTATGACCCGCCCGTTCAGGGTCGGGTTATCCAGTGGCACCTTGGAGAGTAGCAGCGACGATCAAGACGTCAAGGCCTGTCAGGGCGACTTATAAAGTGGGCCGGCTCATAGCCCAGTACTTGAGGCGGCGGCTTACCTAAGGACGCAGTGAGTTTTCCTTTACTTGAGGAAGACGATGAATAGGAAATAGATGAGGGCACGGGTCATGTTACGACCCGGACTTTGTTGTAAGCCCGGGGCCTCGACCTGTATATAAAGGTGAGCCCCCGAGGCAGAGAGGGGAGGTTACGAGTTCTCGAGTACTAGGTTAGCCAAGTTGCACCTTTGTAACCGAGATCATCATCATCAATAACAACCAAGCAGGATGTAGGCTTTTACCTCCGCCGCGAGGGGCCGAACCTGGGTAAAACCCGGCGTCTTCTCGTTCCCGATCAACCCCGTTAAGCTTCCACACTTGTGCGATGGCCTCATCTCTAAGTCCCTTCACAAGGACATCTGCCGTGTCAAAACCACGACAGTTGGCGCCCACCGTGGGGCCTACGCACGGTGGAGTTGAGTTCTTAGCGGGATCTCTTCCAGGGTTCGGGAAGTACGCGGTTGGCATGATGACCAAGAGCCGCCGCGGGAAGTTCTACATCGACGATTCATACTGGGGCCCCGATGCCGACTCAGTCGAGTACGGGTACCGGGTCCCCTTCGGCAAGATCCACACCTTCATCGGCGTGGTCGGCGAGTCGGCTGCCGGGTTGGAGAACATCGCTGGCATCGAGTCGGCACGCCGCACCGGTCCGAGCCAGGCAAGACCCGGCCCGACTCAAGCCGGTCGGAACCATGTCTTCATAATATCATGTGCGCACGCTGGCTGCTGCATCGATCGAGAGGATGTTCACGTGGCTCAAGACGAAGGAAATCAAGCCGGTTACACCCGAAGACCAGATCATCATCTGTCGTCTAAAAAACATCAGGTGCTATCCTTCCTATGTATTTTATCAGCATATATTAATTCATCCGAGAACAATTACTCTGGCCTGTAATATCTTTACGCAGGACAAAAGTGGCGTTATACCACGGATACGGAGCGCGCACCAGCATCATTTTACACTGGCGTTCGTCCGTGCCGCGCTGCTCGACGGACATGCGTGTAAGCCGCCGCTTCCAAGGTTCAGTCTACATCAACATGCCAGGTGACTCCCTCGTCCGCGCCGGCTTACAACGCCACGGCTGACTCGCGCGCCCGCGCCAGTTTACAACGCCGCGGCCGACCCGCGCGCCCGCGCTGGCTTACAACGCCGCGGCCGACTCGCGCGCCCCCGCCGGCTTACAACGCCGCGGCCGACTCGCGCGCCCCCGCCGGCTTACAACGCCGCGGCCGACTCGCGCGCCCCCGCCGGCTTACAACGCCGCGGCCGACTCGCACGTCCGCGCCAGCTTACAACGCCACGGCCGACTCTCGCGTCCGCGCCAGCTTCAAACGTCGCGGCCGGCTCTCGCGTCCACGTAAATTTATCGGCCAACTCTCACGTCTACATCAACCCACTGGGGTCTCGCCCGCCCGTACGAGCTGCCTAACGGACACGTGCAGTCCATCGTCCTCGCGGTCCGGTCTACATCAACGCGCCAGGGCCGCGCCCGCTCGCGCGAGTTGCCCAACGGACACCTGCGCGAGCCGCCGTTACCGCAGTCCAATTTACATCAACGCACCGAAGCATGCCAGAGTCCGCTCCGTCGACCGGCCCACACCAAGCTATCCGGCATAACACGCAGCTCACCATCTTGCGGTCTGATCTAATTTGCCACATCAAAAAAAACAGAAGAGTTGGCCATGGAGGAAACGTCCCTGAAAGAGCAAAGAGAGCTGATCTCAGTAGAGCCGGCAATTCTAAAGCCGGCAGCGAAGAAACAGAAAAGAGAACGACCCTGGAGGAGCCAGGAGAGCCGGACCAAGAGGCGTACAAAATCACTTTGGGCAAAAACGCCCCTGCAAGATCATCAACTTGCCACATCGCCTCCGGCTTCGATAAATTCCAGTTTTCAATTGTCAACTGTACGCCGGTTTATGCCACAGCCAAGCACAAAGAATCTCAAGCCGGCTCCTCGAGTCGACTTAAGACTCGGGGGCTACACAGATATGACTCGGCGGATTTGGCCGATTTTTACAAATACAAGAACCCCGGGCCGTGGAAGGGAATACAACACGGTCCCGGGGACTGCTGCTTTATTTGCAAAAAGGTAAAGGTTGCCAAAGAGGACTAGCTGCCATGATGCGCAGTTCAAACATAGGTATCCTGCCTTATTGGTGAAAAAGTAAAGGTTGCCCAAGAGAACTAGCTGCCACGATGCGCAGTTCAAACATGGGTACCCTGCCATATTGGTGAAAAGAAAGGTTACCAAAGAAGACTGTTGGAAATATGCCCTAGAGGCAATAATAAATTGGTTATTATTATATTTCCTTGTTCATGATAATCGTTTATTATCCATGCTATAATTGTATTGATTGGAAACTCAAATACATGTGTGGGTACATAGACAACACTGTGTCCCTAGTAAGCCTCTAGTTGACTAGCTCGTTGATCAAAGATGGTTAAGGTTTCCTAGCCATTGACATGAGATGTCATTTGATAACGAGATCGCATCATTAGGAGAATGATGTGATGGACAAGACCCAAACTACGAACGTAGCATATGATCGTGTCAGTTTATTGCTATTGTTTTCTGCATGTCAAGTATCTGTTCCTATGACCATGAGATCATGCAACTCCCTGACATCGGAGGAATACCTTGTGTGTATCAAACGTCGCAACGTAACTGGGTGACTATAAAGGTGCTCTACAGGTATCTCCGAGGGTGTCTGTTGGGTTGGCATGGATCAAGACTGGGATTTGTTACTCCGTGTGACGGAGAGGTATCTCAGGGCCCACTCGGTAATACAACATCACAATGAGCCTTGCAAGCAATGTGACTAAAGTGTTAGCCACGAGATCTTGTATTACGGAACGAGTAAAGAGACTTGCCGGTAACGAGATTGAACTAGGTATAGAGATACCGACGATCGAATCTCGGGCAAGTAACATACCGAAGAACAAAGAGAACAGTATACGGGATTAACTGAATCCTTGACATAGAGGTTCGACCGATAAAGATCTTCGTAGAATATGTAGGAGCCAATATGGGCATCCAGGTCCCACTATTGGTTATTGATCGTAGAGGTGTCTCAGTCATGTCTACATAGTTCTCGAACCCGCAGGGTCTACACACTTAACGTTTGGTGACGATTAGTATAGTTGAGTTATTTTGTTGGTGACCGAAGGTTGTTCGGAATCCCGGATAAGATCCCGGACATGACGAGGATCTCCGGAATAGTCCGGAGGTAAAGATTGATATATGTGATAATAGTGTTTTGATCTCCGGAAGGGTTCCGGAATTCACCGGAAGGGGTTCCGGATGTTTACCGAAGTGTTCGGGTGCAGCAACACTTTATATGGGCCAAAGGGATAAAGCCCACGAGGTATTGGAAAGTGCAAAAGGAAGTTTTGCTACTGCCTTAAGATGGTAAGGCAGTGCTACCGCTACTATAGCAGCGGTACTACCGCTTAAGCTGGTCAAGCGGTACTACCGCTACTGTATCAGCGGTACTACCGCTTAAGCTGGTCAAGCGGTACTACCGCTACCGTAGCAGCGGTACTACCGCTACGGGCGGTACTACCTCTTATCGTAAGCGGTACTACCGCTTGTGCGCGGTATTGCAGGGATCCGAGTTGGACTCTTTCCCTGCGGGCCAAACCGACCTTGTGCGGGCAAAACCGACTTGGAGGAGGCTTTTACTCCAAGTTTAGACCCCAAGGCTCAACATATAAATAGAGGGGCAGGGCTAGCACACGGAAAACATTAGATTGCCCCAAGTCGTGTGCCGGCAACCTCTAGTTCCTCCTACGTCATAATTTCAGTAGTGTTTAGGCGCAGCCCTGCTGAAATAGTTCCTCACCAACATCACCACGTCGTCGTGCTGCTGGAACTCTTCTTCTTCTCCGCTCCCTCTTGCTGGATCAAGAAGGCGGAGATCGTCATCAAGCCGTACGTGTGTTGAACGCGGAGGTGCCATCCGTTCGGCGCTAGATCGTGCTTGGATCGAGGGACGACTTGCGATTTGGATCGCGGAGACGTTCGACTACATCAACCGCGTTTCTTAAACGCTTCCGCTCAGCGATCTACAAGGGTATGTAGATTCACTCTCCCTCTCGTAGATGCTCATCACCATGGATAGATCTTGTGTGTGCGTAGGAAATTTTTTGTTTCCCATGCAACGTTCCCCAACAGTGGTATCAGAGCTAGGTCTATGCGTAGATGAGATCTCGAGTAGAACACAAACGAGTTGTGGGTGTGGGTGTATACATATTGCTTGCCGTTACTAGTTGATATTTGATTCGGCGGTATTGTGAGATGAAGCGGCCCGGACCGACATTACGCGTACGCTTACGCGAGACAGGTTCCTTCAACTAACATGTAACTTCGTTGCATAAAGATGGCTAGCGGGTGTCTGTCTCTCTCACTTTAGTTGAATCGATTTCAATGAAGAGGGTTCTTTTAGAAGATCAAAAAGCAATCACTACACCACGTTGTGGTTTTGCATAGGTAAGAACGGTTCTTGCAAACCCGTAGCAGCCACGTAAAATTTGCAACAACAATTAGAGGACGTCTAACTTGTTTTTGCAGGGTATGTTGTGATGTGATATGGCCAATTACATGATGAGATATATGTGATGTATGAGATGATCATGTGTTGTATAGAATATCACGACTTGCATGTCGATGAGTACGGCAACTGGCAGGAGCCATAGAGTTGTCTTTAATTATTGTATGACCTGCGTGTCAATCATTAAGCGCTATGTAATGCTTTACTTTATCGCTAAACGTTAGCAATAGTCGTGGAAGCAACAGTCGGCGCGACAACCTCATGGCGACACGTTGATGGAGATCAAGATGATGGAGATCATGATGTCACGCCGGTGACGATGGAGATCATGCCGGTGCTTTGGAGATGGAGATCAAAAGCGCAAGTTCATGGCCATATCATGTCACTTATGATTTGCATGTGATGTTAATCCTTTTATGCATCTTATTTTGCTTAGGACGACGGTAGCATTATAAGGTGATCCCTCACTTAAATTTCAAGATAAAATTGTGTTCTCCCCGAGTGTGCACCGTTGCGAAAGTTCGTCGTTTCGAGACACGCCGTGATGATCGGGTGTGATAGACTCTACGTTCACATACAACGGGTGTAAGCCATGTTGCACGTGCGGAACACTCGGGTTAAACTTGACGAGCCTAGCATGTACAGACATGGCCTCGGAACACAAGAGACCGAAAGGTCGAACATGAGTCATATAGTAGATATGATCAACATGAAGATGTTCACCATTGAAACCACCTCAACTCACGTGATGATCGGACTTGAGTTGGTGGATTTGGATCATGTTACACTCGAATGATCGGAGGGATGTCAATTCGAGTGGGAGTTTTTAAGTAATATGATTAACTAAACTCATTATCTAGAACAATAGTCTAAGTTGTCTTTGCTATATTTATGTTGTAGATCATGGCTCGCGCAGTAGCACCCCTGAATTTTAATGCGTTCCTAGAGAAAGCTAAGTTGAAAGATGATGGAAGTAACTTTGTGGACTGGGCCCGTAATCTAAGGATTATCCTTACGGCTTCCCAGAAGGCTTATGTCCTTGATGCACCGCTTGGTGATCCACCCGCTCCAGTTGAGTCTCTAGACGTTGTGAACGCCTGGCAGGCTCGTTCTGATGATTACTCAATAGTTCAATGTGCAATCTTGTATGGCTTAGAACCGGGACTTCAAAGACGTTTTGAACGTCATGGAGCATATGAGATGTTCCAGGAGTTGAAGTTTATCTTTCAGAAGAATGCCCGGATCGAGAGATATGAGATCTCCGATAAGTTCTATACTTGCAAGATGGAGGAGAACGGGTCTATCAGTGATCACGTGCTCAGAATGTCTGGGTACTCCACTCGTCTGGCTGAATTGGGGATGCCCCTTCCGCCAGAGGCTATCACTGACAGAGTTCTTCAATCATTGCCACCTAGCTACAAGAGCTTCGTGTTGAACTATAACATGCACGGGATGAACAAGTCAGTCGCCGAGCTGTTTGCGATGCTGAAAGTCGCTGAGTCTGAAATTCAGAAGGAGCATCAAGTGTTGATGGTCAATAAAACCACTAGTTTCAAGAAAAATGGCAAGGGTAAGAAGGGTAACTCCAAGAAGAGTGGCAAAGCAGTTGCTCCTCTCGTGAAGAAACCCAAGGCTGGACCCAAACCAGAAACTGTGTGTTTTCATTGCAAGGGAACTGGACACTGGAAGCGGAACTGCCCCAAGTATTTGGCTGACAAGAAGGCGGCCAACAACAAACAAGGTATATATGATATACATGTTATTGATGTGTGCCTTACCAACTCTCGTTGTAGTGCCTGGGTATTTGATACCGGTGCGGTTGCTCATATTTGCAACTCAAAATAGGAACTGCGGAATAGACGGAGGCTGGCAAAGGACGAAGTGACGATGCGCGTGGGAAATGGTTCCAAGGTTGATGTGATCGCCGTCGGCACGCTCGCTCTTCGATTACCATCGGGATTAGTGATGAACCTAAATAATTGTTATTTAGTGCCTGCGTTAAGCATGAACATTATATCTGGATCTTGTTTATTGCGAGACGGTTACTCATTTAAATCAGAGAATAATGGTTGTTCTATTTATATGAGTAATATCTTTTATGGTCATGCACCCAATGTGAGGGGTTTATTCTTATTGAATCTCGATAGTAATGATACACATGTTCATAACATTGATGCCAAAAGATGTAGAATTGATAATGATAATGCCACTTTCTTGTGGCACTGCCGTTTAGGTCATATTGGCGTAAAACGCATGAGGAAGCTCCATGCTGATGGACTTTTGGAGTCACTTGATTTTGAATCACTTGACACATGTGAGCCATGCCTCATGGGCAAGATGACTAAAACGCCGTTCTCTGGAACAATGGAACGGGCAAGTGACTTATTGGAAATCATACATACTGATGTGTGCGGTCCGATGAGCATTGAGGCGCGCGGTGGTTATCGTTACTTTCTCACCTTCACTGATGACTTAAGTAGATATGGGTATATTTACTTAATGAAACACAAGTCTGAAACATTTGAAAAGTTCAAACAATTTCAGAGTGAAGTTGAGAATCATCGTAACAAAGAAGATTAAATTCCTACGATCTGATCGAGGAGGAGAATATCTTAGTTATGAGTTTGGCAGTCACTTAAGACAATGTGGAATTGTTTCACAACTAACACCGCCTGGAACACCACAGCGTAATGGTGTGTCCGAACGTCGTAATCGAACTTTATTGGATATGGTGCGATCTATGATGTCTCTTGCCGATTTGCCACTATCGTTTTGGGGTTATGCATTAGAGACAGCTGCATTCACTTTAAATAGGGCACCATCGAAATCCGTTGAGACGACACCATATGAACTTTGGTTTGGCAAGAAGCCAAAGCTGTCGTTTCTTAAAGTTTGGGGATGTGATGCTTATGTCAAAAAGCTTCAGCCTGAAAAGCTGGAACCCAAAGCGGAGAAATGCGTCCTCATAGGATACCCAAAAGAGACAGTTGGGTATACCTTCTACCTCAGATCCGAAGGCAAAGTGTTTGTCGCTAAAAACGGAACATTTCTTGAGAAAGAGTTTCTCTCGAAAGAATTGAGTGGGAGGAAGATAGAACTTGATGAGGTTGTTGAACCTTTACTTCAACCTGAGAGTAGCGCAGCGCAGAAAGTTGTTTCTGTGGAGCCTACATTAGCTGAAGAGGAAGTTAATGATGATGATCATGAAGCTTTGGATCAAGTTGCTATCGAACCTCGTAGGTCGACAAGGACGCGTACTGCTACTGAGTGGTACGGCAACCCTGTCTTAGAGGTAATGTTGTTAGACAACGATGAACCTACGAGCTATGGAGAAGCGATGATGGGCCCGGATTCCGAGAAGTGGTTAGAGGCCATGAAATCCGAGATGGGATCCATGTATGAAAACAAAGTGTGGACTTTGGAAGTATTACCTGAAGGGCGTAAGGCCATTCAGAACAAATGGATCTTTAAGAGGAAGACGGACGCGGACGGTAATGTCACCGTCTATAAAGCTCGACTTGTGGCAAAGGGTTTTTCACAAGTTCAAGGAGTTGATTACGATGAGACCTTCTCACCCGTAGCGATGCTTAAGTCCGCCAGAATCATGTTAGCAATAGCTGCCTTTTTCGATTATGAAATTTGGCAGATGGATGTCAAAACAGCGTTCCTTAACGGTTTCCTTAAGGAAGAGTTGTATATGATGCAACCAGAAGGTTTTGTCGATCCAGAGAATGCTGACAAAGTTTGCAAACTCCAGCGATCCATTTATGGACTGGTGCAAGCATCTCGGAGTTGGAATCTTCGCTTTGATGAGGTGATCAAAGCGTTCGAGTTTATACAAGTTTACGGAGAAGCTTGTATTTACAAGAAAGTGAGTGGGAGCTCTATAGCGTTTCTAATATTATATGTGGATGACATATTGCTGATTGGAAACAATATAGAAATGTTGGAAGGCGTAAAGGAATATTTGAACAAGAGTTTTTCAATGAAGGACCTAGGAGAAGCTGCTTTCATATTAGGCATCAAGATCTATAGAGATAGATCAAGACGTTTAATAGGACTTTCACAAAGCACATACCTTGATAAAATTTTGAAGAAGTTCAAAATGGATCAGTCCAAGAAGGGGTTCTTGCCTGTTTTGCAAGGTGTGAAGTTGAGTAAGACTCAATGCCCAGTGACTGCAGAAGATAGAGAAAAGATGAGTGTCATCCCCGATGCTTCAGCCATAGGCTCTATCATGTATGCAATGCTGTGCACAAGACCCGATGTCAGCCTTGCCATAAGTATGGTCGGAAGGTTTCAAAGTGATCCAGGAATGGAACACTGGACGGCGGTCAAGAATATCCTGAAGTACCTGAAAAGGACTAAGGACATGTTTCTCGTTTATGGAGGTGATCAAGAGCTCGTCGTAAAGGGTTACGTCGATGCAAGCTTTGACACTGATCCGGATGACTCTAAGTCGCAAACCGGATACGTATTTATTCTTAATGGGGGTGCGGTTAGCTGGTGCAGTTCCAAGCAAAGCGTGGTAGCTGATTCTACATGCGAAGCGGAGTACATCGCTGCCTCGGAGGCGGCGAAGGAAGGTGTCTGGATGAAGGAGTTCATGACAGATCTTGGAGTAGTGCCTAGTGCGCTTAACCCAATGACTCTGTTTTGTGATAATACTGGTGCCATTGCTCTAGCCAAGGAACCAAGATTTCACAAGAGGACCAGACACATAAAGCGACGTTTCAATTCCATCCGCGATTATATCAAGGAGGACGACATAAATATTTGCAAAGTACACACGGATCTGAATGTTGCAGATCCGATGACTAAACCTCTTCCAAGGGCTAAACATGAACAACACCAGGACTGCATGGGTGTTCGATTCATTACAATGTAAATCACATAGTGATGTGAACTAGATTATTGACTCTAGTGCAAGTGGGAGACTGTTGGAAATATGCCCTAGAGGCAATAATAAATTGGTTATTATTATATTTCCTTGTTCATGATAATCGTTTATTATCCATGCTATAATTGTATTGATTGGAAACTCAAATACATGTGTGGGTACATAGACAACACTGTGTCCCTAGTAAGCCTCTAGTTGACTAGCTCGTTGATCAAAGATGGTTAAGGTTTCCTAGCCATTGACATGAGATGTCATTTGATAACGGGATCGCATCATTAGGAGAATGATGTGATGGACAAGACCCAAACTACGAACGTAGCATATGATCGTGTCAGTTTATTGCTATTGTTTTCTGCATGTCAAGTATCTGTTCCTATGACCATGAGATCATGCAACTCCCTGACATCGGAGGAATACCTTGTGTGTATCAAACGTCGCAACGTAACTGGGTGACTATAAAGGTGCTCTACAGGTATCTCCGAGGGTGTCTGTTGGGTTGGCATGGATCAAGACTGGGATTTGTTACTCCGTGTGACGGAGAGGTATCTCAGGGCCCACTCGGTAATACAACATCACAATGAGCCTTGCAAGCAATGTGACTAAAGTGTTAGCCACGAGATCTTGTATTACGGAACGAGTAAAGAGACTTGCCGGTAACGAGATTGAACTAGGTATAGAGATACCGACGATCGAATCTCGGGCAAGTAACATACCGAAGAACAAAGAGAACAGTATACGGGATTAAATGAATCCTTGACATAGAGGTTCGACCGATAAAGATCTTCGTAGAATATGTAGGAGCCAATATGGGCATCCAGGTCCCGCTATTGGTTATTGATCGTAGAGGTGTCTCGGTCATGTCTACATAGTTCTCGAACCCGCAGGGTCTACACACTTAACGTTTGGTGACGATTAGTATAGTTGAGTTATTTTGTTGGTGACCGAAGGTTGTTCGGAATCCCGGATAAGATCCCGGACATGACGAGGATCTCCGGAATAGTCCGGAGGTAAAGATTGATATATGTGATAATAGTGTTTTGATCTCCGGAAGGGTTCCGGAATTCACCGGAAGGGGTTCCGGATGTTTACCGAAGTGTTCGGGTGCAGCAACACTTTATATGGGCCAAAGGGATAAAGCCCACGAGGTATTGGAAAGTGCAAAAGGAAGTTTTGCTACTGCCTTAAGCTGGTAAGGCAGTGCTACCGCTACTATAGCAGCGGTACTACCGCTTAAGCTGGTCAAGCGGTACTACCGCTACTGTATCAGCGGTACTACCGCTTAAGCTGGTCAAGCGGTACTACCGCTACCGTAGCAGCGGTACTACCGCTACGGGCGGTACTACCGCTTATCGTAAGCGGTACTACCGCTTGTGCGCGGTATTGCAGGGATCCGAGTTGGACTCTTTCCCTGCGGGCCAAACCGACCTTGTGCGGGCAAAACCGACTTGGAGGAGGCTTTTACTCCAAGTTTAGACCCCAAGGCTCAACATATAAATAGAGGGGCAGGGCTAGCACACGGAAAACATTAGATTGCCCCAAGCCGTGTGCCGGCAACCTCTAGTTCCTCCTACGTCATAATTTCAGTAGTGTTTAGGCGAAGCCCTGCTGAAATAGTTCCTCACCAACATCACCACGCCGTCGTGCTGCTGGAACTCTTCTTCTTCTCCGCTCCCTCTTGCTGGATCAAGAAGGCGGAGATCGTCATCAAGCCGTACGTGTGTTGAACGCGGAGGTGCCGTCCGTTCGGCGCTAGATCGTGCTTGGATCGAGGGACGACTTGCGATTTGGATCGCGGAGACGTTCGACTACATCAACCGCGTTTCTTAAACGCTTCCGCTCAGCGATCTACAAGGGTATGTAGATTCACTCTCCCTCTCGTAGATGCTCATCACCATGGATAGATCTTGTATGTGCGTAGGAAATTTTTTGTTTCCCATGCAACGTTCCCCAACAAAGACTAGTTGCCATGATGCGCAGTCTAAACATGGGTATCCTGCTCAATAATGATCAATGGAATAAAGCCGGCTTATCTGGACCCCAGATGTTTTGCAGTAGTAGCATTGTCTCCTGTATATCCTATGCTAAGCTTTTCCAGGATCATATGGTTACCTGGGGGCTTCCAACTCATCGAGTTTAGCTTACAAAACCCTTTTAACCCGGCGAAAAGCCAAAATATACTTGGTTAAACCTGCCTGTTAGCTTGATGCTACTCCGAAAAGGTGACCCGGTGCACTCTTGATAAGTCAGTCAAAATTGACCCTGAACTTGTCAAGGTTAAAACACCGATTTAAGTCACGTGAGAGCCGGCTTTCAGAAAGCGAGGATAAACCAAAAGAGGCTACAAGGCTTGCTTCCACAGGAAGCGAAACCAAGACTCGTACCTCGAAAGCCGGTCTTATGTCGAGCCTCGAAAGCCGGCGTTTTTATACTCTGTTATCATACACATACATCATCATACATTTCATCATCATACAATGCATCATATATACATGCATGTATTTCTTTATGTTGCAGGAGCCGGTCTATTGGCCAGGCTAACCATTTGCAGTTATAAAATTTGTTCAGTCAATCACTCTGACGCCTATATGCCTTTGTTATAATACCAATGGCTATCAAGCTGGCTTCAACATGAAGCATCAATAACTGGCCTCGAAAGCCAACATTTTTTCCATGTTTACTCAAACTTGGTTCATATTTATTTTATATCATATGATTTGTTATAATACAATTCATTGTCTTGTCAAAGTATACTGTCACAGAAGCCGGTCTTGAAGACCAGGTTACATTGTAACTATGCAGGAACAAATGAATCCTTGATAGCCAAAATGGCCGGGTATTATATGGTTTATCAAAACCAGTTTCAAATAACATGGCTATCAAAGCTGACTTTGAAACAATTGCATGTACATATTTACTACATCTACAAAACCGGCTTATAATTGAGAGCCGGATCATCATCATGGTTTACCATAACCAGTATTAAATGATTGAGGTTTTCGAAGCCGGCTCAGAGATATGGCTATTCTTTCTAAATCCAAAATGCCGGTTTACAGTAAGGAGCATGGTATAATAAATTACCAGTGGCAATTCGCAAATTGGATTATTGCAATGCTACAAAGAAGAACAAAAATTCAAGCAAGGATATCATGGCAAAGATCATGACAACTGGCCTTATCAAAGGCAACATCATCCAGACAGTGGATCAGATTTTATTCTACAATGGAAGGAATAGTCCCGAGTCGCCGCAGGCACACGACCCGACACTTGGGGGCTACATTATTCAAATCAAGATTACATCAAGTATGAAAGTCCCATGTCGCTGCAAGCATGCATCACGGCACTTGGGGGCTAATGCAAGTCGCTTTTCAAATCATTACATTATCAGAAGACCCGGCTATCTCAAGGAGATGAGCCGGCCCTTGGGGGCTACAGGTTGTTTTCTATTTAAGTGTCGATTCAAGGAAGAACCGGCTCATAATTTTCATAATGACCTGGCCTTTGGGGGCTATAGGTCGCTCTTTATTCAAGTATGGATTCAAGGAAGAACCGGCTCATCATTTTCACAATGACCCGATCCTTAGGGGCTACGGTCCGTTTTCCATCATTTTCTAAGTCCCAGCCCAGTACTATCTTACTGAGCCGGCCCTTGGGGGCTACACTATTTGCAGCTATATATCTACAACATTAAAGATTAAGTTCAAGTCCCAAGTTGCTGCAGGCAAGACAACCCGGCACTTGGGGGCTACACTGGCTAAAGTTTTATGAGCACAAGACAATTACAAGTCCCAGATTGCTGAAGGCAAGACAACCCGGCACTTGGGGGCTACAGCGTTCAGTTGTTTAAACAGATCATAAGGTCCAAATTGAAGACCCGGCGCATCACATAATGATGAGCCGGCCCTTGGGGGCTACACATGTGAAATACAAAACATTCAGTTTATGACTGGCGACTCAGATGAACAACCTGGATTTCTCGGAAGTTGCAACATTTATATTGAAGCAAGTCTTAAGCTATCACTACGTTCCCCTCTTAAGACTTGGGGGCTACAGGTAATATGGATATAAGGGAGGTACACCTTCAAGTCCTCCAAGCTATTCATAGAAAGGCCCGGAAAGCCGACGCAACAATATTTACAAAAGCAAGCACCAATTCATCACAAGGTGATAAACTCGGAGCTTGGGGGCTACAGTTGATATATATATTGGAGTTGAAAGAAAATTCAGATTGACCCGGGCTGGGAAAGCCCGGCCTGGGAGGATCCGTCCTATAAGGACTTGGCCTGAAGAACCCAGGAAGACCAATTACATGACCCGGTGTCAGCAACAATCATGACCCGGTATCATCAATCTTTATAACCCGGCAACTTCGACAATCGCAACTCGACAAGCTCTACATCCTCAAGCCGGCTGAACATAAGATGAATATCTTAAATCCAATATTTTTGTCAAGCCGGAGTATTCAAAGCCGGCTCAGCATCAGAAGCATATCTTAAGCCCAATATTTTTGTCAAGTCAGAGCATTGGAAGCCGACTCAAATGGATTATTTTTTCCCCAATATTTTTCTGCATGAAACCAGCAAGTTGATTTTGAAGCTGGCCCATTGATATAACGAAGAGACCCGGACTTTCCAGGAGGGATTCCATTGAATAAAGCACCTGGATTTTTTTTGCATTGACAAAGTTTGACATATCTGCTAAAAAAGATTTGTTATGAGATCATAGACACATATCAAGGTGGCTGAGATGATATCACGATATGGAATAACTCAATAAATGCGAAGTGTGAAAAAATTGCATGACCCGACAAAGATTGACTCGGGCGGGTGTTTTCACAGAAGGAAATGACAAGGACTGACGGATGAACAGATACCGGCTCAGAAGAACCCTCGACCCGGCGCACAACCTGTCAAATTTGTTCTTGTTTTATTTTTTAGGATAAGTTTAACATGGATAAATCCAAATTAAACTGGGGGCTAATGTTGGGGATATTCCCCATGGTTTGACCCAGCCAGGAGGAATGACCCGGCCCATCACTTGGCGGCTCATGGGTCACCTCGCCAGGTATAACCCCACAGTATGACCCGCCGGTTCAGGGCCGGGTTATCCAGTGGCACCTTGGAGAGTAGCAGCGACGATCAAGACGTCAAGGCCCGTCAGGGCGACTTATAAAGTGGGCCGGCTCATAGCCCAGTACTTGAGGCGGCGGCTTACCTAAGGACGCAGTGAGTTTTCCTTTACTTGAGGAAGACGATGAATAGGAAATAGATGAGGGCGCGGGTCATGTTATGACCCGGACTTTGTTGTAAGCCCGGGGCCTCGACCTGTATATAAAGGTGAGCCCTCGAGGCAGAGAGGGGAGGTTACGAGTTCTCGAGTACTAGGTTAGCCAAGTTGCACCTTTGTAACCGAGATCATCATCATCAATAACAACCAAGCAGGATGTAGGCTTTTACCTCCGCCGCGAGGGGCCGAACCTGGGTAAAACCCGGCGTCTTCTCGTTCCCGATCAACCCCGTTAAGCTTCCACAGTTGTGCGATGGCCTCATCTCTAAGTCCCTTCACAAGGACATCTGCCGTGTCAAAACCACGACACTGCGCGCCGATCCAAATTCGCGGACTCGAACGTCCCGCCGCTACATATCGTGGCGGACCCGGACCTGGCGTACGCTTGGGCCCTGGACCGCTTCGTGACGACGTCGGAGACGGCCAAGAGCCGTCTCCGACGCCTCGACGGGGAGATGGCCAGGTACGGCGAGGAATGGTCCCTCGCCGACCCCGACACCGCCTCCTCCAACGACCGTCGCCCTCTCCCCTAGCCCACGTCCTCGGTGGCCGCAGCCGCACTGCGCACGACGCAGGAGGAGGCGGAGAGGATCATCCGCGAGCGTCAGGCGGCCGCCGGGAAGCCCTGCCGCGACGCCGCCACCTTTTGCCGCCCCAAGCCCGACAACGACGACTCCGACACTGGGTCAGGCCACGATGACGGAGGAGGAGCCGCCGGCCAGCCCGGCATGACCTACGAGGTCACCGTGAAGTATAGGATAGTTTAGGGTTTTATTTTTAGGTTTTTAGTTCACCAGACGAAATATCGTCCGGTTTTATGTACAAATTATCATAGTTTGAATGAAATCCGCCGTGTTTTTATCAAAATTTGTCCGGTTTGATCGAATTTCGTCCGGTTGGTTCGAGTTGTTGTGAAAATGTATGCGGCTACGGTTGGATGGCTGCCTCCCGCATCCGTGTCCGCGGACTGGTCCCCCTGTCCATGGACGGCGGGAGGATTTTTGCGGGTTGCCGTTGGAGATGCCCTTAACTACCCAATGTGATTCCAATTTTACCCTCAAGAACGGGGCACCCGCTGCTTTTAACATGGTACTCCGTCACAGTCTTGTTGGAGTACGACCTAAAACTGTCCATTAGAGCAACTATAACCGATCCCCTAAATTTAGAGAAGGGTACAGTCGAGTATCCAGCAAAGACAATATATATTGAGGGCGAGCCCTGCTCCCAAAGATACCTGATTCTAAGTATGTTATCAAAGCGTTAAAGCGAGAATTCACATTTGTAAAAGATTCCCACATTAGAAGTATCCATTAGAGGATCATATTTGCTCCTCTAAAAAAATCGTTTCTAACCGATCCCTTAAACTTAACGGAGTACATGTTTTTTTTGCCAAATTCATTTATTGTTTGGCCACCGACATAAAATTCACTACTATATTATTTTATTAAATGACATATTGGTCACATACTTCACCAATTGTTCGCTAAGAGAGCTGATCCAAAGAAAACTACAAGAAAAATGATACATTTTAATAGAAAAACAACTTCTCTAGCTGCTCCTACTAGCCCGATCAATACTTTTTCTATGTCTTCATTGCCTATATTGTTGCTTTTCTCTATTGGCTTCTTGAGCATGCACACCTCTTTCTTCTCCGCTTCCTCATATTTGGACACTGCGTCGTGTCTAGACTCATCTCTAGCAAGTAGTGCATGAACATCTAGCAAATTTCTCGCTATCAATAGATCAACATACTCTTCTTCCCAACACCAAAAGTTACAACCATCCTACATATAATTTTGAGCAAACAGTGAGTTTCAAATTGCGACGAATCCGAACCATACAAATGGCATCCGTCCTTTTCACACTTGAAGAACACCCATCCGGGATGTTTTGGTGTGATCGAAACGTGGCGCAACACCAGCTGCGGGCAGTGGCCACACTTGATGACCAGCATTGACAAGCCGACGAGCTGCTGGGCGAGTGCTGAGCCTTCTATATATGGAAAGTCAAGAAATTCTCATCGAAACATCGAGAAATTGTGCATATAGAAAACTCTAAAGAAAGAAAAAAAGGAGACCCATGCCATGATTTTCAAATCTTTTCTATTTAGTAGTCTAAGTTTCTCGATGCGACGACAGGACGTGGCTATGCCGGTGGTCGGTCGACGGGTGCCATGCGAGCGGTGAGAGGAGGAGGACATATCGAGAGGTGGCGCATAGCGGTCGAGGGGGCTACGCGGCTCGGTCCCCATGGAATCCATCCAAAACGCGTCGGCGCAGGCGAGTGAGTGTCGAATACAGCGACGGCCGTAGATCAACCAGTTTAGGCCCCGCCGGCGACGAGAACCGACCAAATCGAGGTGGGGAGGAGCACGGCGGGTGCTACGGGGGTCGGCGGTAGCGTGTGGTGGTCGCGGAGGCGGGTAGGGGGGCACCAGAGTGGATGTGGCGCGGTGTGGGGTGAGTGCGGCCGAGGAGGAGGGGAATCTTGTTTACTCCAAGAGTGGGCGGACGAGTAAAAATAGGGGTCGGGGTAGCCGAGGAGGATAATTTTTACCCCTCTAAAGCTTTTAGGATATTGGCTAGGAGTAGTTTAGAGGAGGAAAAGTGAAAGTTTACTCTCCTAAAGCTTTTTAGGCGATCGGTTAGAGTTGCTATTAGATCGAAAGATATTAGGCCCATGTTAATCTCAGGGTACCGTGAAAACAACTCAGAAAGAACTATAAATTACAAATTCTATTCACCACTTTCAGTTTAGATATCAAAATTCATACGAATATAAAAGTATGAAATAATCTTGATCGGATGGCTTGGCTGTCAGTCGACCGAACGATAGTGACTCGTTAAAGAATCCTATATATCTAAGAGAGTGATCCCCACTAACTTATTTTAACATGCATGATTCCACATCATCCGAATTGTTGCAGCCGTTAGATTTACTAACTTGATCCACTAGCATCCGTCCGATATATGCATGAGAATTCTCTACCATGCGGCATGCATTAGTACATTTTAAGTGGGTTTTAGACTACACTGCATTTAACTGTGACACGCACAACATGTCATATTAATACCTTTTTGCTTATGAAGAATTCTTTCCACATAGTTTATATCGTGAGGACTGAATTACTCCCTCTGTCCCATAATATAAGAGCGTTTTTAACACTACACTAGTGTCAAAAACGCTCTTATATTATGTTACGGAGGGAGTAGTATTCTACACAATATTCAGAAACTATATATAATATATCTATTTCGGTGGCAATCGTACAGCATCGTCTAGTTTATATAGAAGTAGAAAAACCTAGTATAAGAAAAACGCTGGCCAATTGCTCACGGTTGCGCTCGTGGTTTGTATATTAATTACAGTGCACAGAGAGCTACTGATCAACCACCAGTCCATCAGCTACGTCATCACTTTCTGACAGGGAACTATGCATGTAATGCGGGTCATTTTCAACTACTTAAAAAAACCTTCTGTATTACTACTACTTGTCTCGGTTGTTAATGCAGGATCCTCTTTCCCCCGTAGGATATGTTATTTGCAGCTCATTATTGTGTGCCAACAACCACCCCAGAGGAATTACCTCACAACCTCTGTTCTTGAAGCGAGGTGAGCGAGCGAATCGTCCTTCTCTTTGCTGGGAGAGGCACCGATCGAGTAGCAGCGGCTGGCGATGTCGGCGGGTGAGGGGAAGAAGACGGCGTGCGTCACCGGAGGCAGCGGTTACATCGCTTCAGCACTCATCAAGCTGCTGCTCGAGAAAGGCTACGCTGTCAAGACGACCGTCAGAGACCCCGGTTCGTTTCTTGTTTCTTCGCTTCTAGTTCTGTCTTGTACGTACGTTCTTCAGCAACTTTTCTTTCCGAGTTTGAGGTCAGATCATAGGTTCTAAACTTTCCTTTCCGGAGTTTGAGGCGAAATCTTAGTAGGTTCTTCAGAGTTCAGAATCGACTGGATAAAGTCAGCAGCAAAGCTTGTCTAGTCAAATCATCAAGCTGAAATTGATGGGACTGTTTTGGTCTCTGAAGATTTCATAATCTGTATGCAGATGATATGGAGAAGAATTCCCACCTCAAGGACTTGCAAGCACTTGGCCCCTTGGAGATCATCCGTGCCCGGCTGGCCGAAGAAGGCAGCTTCGACGACGCAGTTTCCGGCTGCGACTACGCCTTCCTCGTCGCCGCTCCGATGAACATCGGCTCACCAGATCCTGAGGTAAGCAGGCAAGCAGCCATCTCCACCAAGCTTCCTTTTCATTTGCACCACTGTTGGGAGGTGTGGTTGTTGGGATGTGGGACACCATTTAAGTTGCCAGCCATCACTCACTGTCTGACGACTTATCCTCAGCCCACCGTTGGCGTTTCAGTATTTGGCAACTCAATCATGTTTTCAACTTTTGGGATAACTTACCGTGCTTCGTGTTGGACGGCACGGCAGAGAGATATGATCGAGCCGGCCGTCCAAGGAACACTCAACGTGATGAGGTCGTGCGTGAGAGCGGGGACGGTGAAGCGGGTGATCCTGACATCGTCGGACGCCGGCGTGTCCAGGAGGCCGCTGCAGGGCGGCGGCCACGTGCTGGACGAGAGCTCCTGGTCCGACGTCGAGTACGTCAGAGCCAACAAGCCACCAACTTGGGTACATAAATCTCTGTGCTCAGTCCCTCTCGCCTAGACATTTACATTCGATGGAAGCTTTTGTTTACGTGTAATTTGCATCGTAGGAATACGTGGTCTCCAAGGTGCTTCTGGAGAAGGCGGCGAGCAAATTCGCGGAGGAGAACGGCATCAGCCTCGCCACCGTGCTGCCCGTGTTCACCTTGGGCGCGGCGCCGGTCTCCAAGGCCAGAACAAGCGTCCCCGTCACCCTCTCCTTGCTGTCCGGTGAGAGAGGCGTCCCTGCTATAGCATTTCTCTGTTTTTACAACATGATCGGTGTTTGCTAGCTGAGTGTTAATTTGACTGGTGACATATGTCTGCCTGTCTTGTACATTTTTCAGGCGACGAGACACAGCTGAACATCCTGATGGGCCTGCAATCGGTCACCGACTCCGTGTCGATATGCCACGTTGATGACCTCTGTCGCGCCGAGGTGTTCGTAGCCGAGAACGAGTCCTCTGCGGGCAGGTACATCTGCTGCAGCCACAACACCACCGTCGTGCAGCTTGCCCGTCTCCTAGCCGAAAAGTACCCACAATACAATGTGAAACCTGAACGGTATGCGAACAGTCTATCTGAACCGTTGACACGCACACATCTACTCCATATTTTTAATACGGATTTAACGATATCCAAACACTCCCTCCGTCCCAAAATAAGTGACTTGACAAAGTTAGTACAAAGTCGAGTCACTTATTTTGGGAGGGAGGGAGTATATACTTGTGTAGCTTTGCTGGGTCCCAAGAGAAGCCAAGAGTGTGTTTATCGTCTCAGAAGCTCATCGGGGAAGGGTTCGAGTTCAAGCACGATGATTTAAGTGAGGTCTTTGACGACCTCGTTGAATACGGCAGGACCACGGGGATCCTTCCCTACTGATATTCTGTTGTCTGCGGACGCATATGTAACCGGAACAAAATAACGTGTCTTAGCAGGAAAAACCCATGCTTGTATTTTGGTGCGTGAAGATGTTTAATGCTTTGCCTGTGCGGCAGAAATAAATAAATATTATTTTGCTAAATGTATGTGCCGTGCATATCACTACTGTAACCTTAAAAAAGGCTTTCGCCCCGCTTTATAAATCAAACCAACATCATGTCCATACAGAAGGTTCAAGTGTAGTATAGAATAAAAAAGTCTGTTGGGGCCTCCGCGCATACCCCAAGCCTCTTCTGGCCTGTGTGTCATAGGGTGTACCTCCATTAGGGCATGGCAAAAAAAAAAAAGACTGGTATCCCAAAACCACAATTTTGTGGGTTTTATATCACTAAATTCCAACTTCATTGCAGAACGAATTTTTTTAGCGCAGGGCAAAAAAAAAAAAAATGTCAGAGTGACTCGTTGCTCGAAATTGCCACTAGGGTCTAGGGTGATTGACATGGATGAGGACCATGTCCATGTCTTCACACACCCTTTCCCTTGAGATACACATGATTTGGTCAGATCGGACCACTTCCCATTTTCTTTTTGGGAGCAAAATTTATTAGGCTTTATTGATCAATGTTCAAAAATACAGGTAAAATGTCCTGATCATGGGGAACATCCAACCATGCATGTCTCCCCTGTTCTAATAAAAGAGCGTGCCTAGCCAGATTATGAGGTTCAAAGTTTGAGTCCCTAGACTCGTGAACAAAATTACAGGAAATGAAAGAACTAGTCTAAGAATTGATATCCTTGATCACCTCACCATAGCTTCCTCCTATAGCTTCACAAATATGGTTTACTACCGTCTTGCAATTTGAAGCGATATGTAGTTGGTGTAGTCCAAGGTCTTCCGCTAGAGATAGAGCTTCACGGCATGCCCTTATCACATAAACTGAAGAGACCCTGTACATCCCCTTTTTGTCACGACATACAGTGGCAGCCTGTTCCTAAGCGTCATTGGATCGATGCAGCCGCGTCCAACATTGATTTTATACATCCCAGGTGGCGGAGGGATCCATTTCTTCCCTCTTTCATTCCCTCGTATATTACTTTGAGGACCCTGCACATGTCCTAACCAGTCTATCTCAACCAAATCTGCAAGAAAATTTGAAACCAAAAGGTGAGTCAACAAAGGACTCTCGTTGATTCCCTCGTGAATAAGCTTCCTTTTCGCCTTCCAATTAGCCCATAGCGTCACTGTCGTTTTGATAAACACATCATGCGGTAGTGTCTCAATCATTGTGAACAGCCAAGCCTTAGCATTTGGTTCCCCATTCGCTATCAACTTCCCATGTTTGTTGATGCCTCGTGTGGACGTCCTTGTGGTCATGGAAAAGGCCCTCCATTTGGGCCTACATGAAACATGACAAAGTGGCCGGGTCAAAGCACGACACACAAAGGTAGGGGAGCAACTAACCAAGGGGTTTGCCTCAAAAATAACTAATCAAGGGGTACACCTTATGGGAGCCCCGCAAGGGTCATTTTTGGTGGGCTGAGATTCTTAGCCGCCGCGACATGTCACTTGTGGACGCTCCCTTAGGATTTTTTTTTCCGTATGCGTTTTCGGATTTTAGATGGTTTTATTTTTCGGGTTTTCAGTTTTTGCCTCGCTTTCTCTATACTTTGGACAAAAAAAGTCAAAAATAAAAAATTGCACGTTTTTTTTTGCTTCCGCAAGAGGCACATTTGCTTCTTGTGGAGGCACAGATTTGCTTTTGCGAGAGTCACAGATTTGCTTTTGCGAGAGTCACAGATTTGCTTCTCGTGGAGGCACATGCTTTCTTCCACGAGAGGTATAGCTGTGCCTCTCAGAAAAGGAAAAAAACATGTTTTATTTTTTCCGAGAAAAAAAACATGTTTTTTTCTTCCGCGAGAGGCACAAATTTGCTTCTCATGCAGGCACAGCTTTGCCTCTATGAGAAGCATAGCTGTGTCTCTTGGAAAAGAAAAAAAACATGTTTTATTACTTCCGCGAGAGGCACAGATTTGCTTCGTGAGAGGCACAATTGTGCCTCTTCGGAAACGAAAAAAACCGAGCTTCCAGCTCGGGTTTTTTCCGATCCGATTTTCCTGGTTTTCTCATTTAAAATAAGTTTGTCAAAATCTATTAACATGGGATCTAGTTTTGAAGATCTCGATGCGAGAAATCCAACGGTGAAAACGGTTCGGGATTTGGACGCACGATTTAAGCGATAAAACGTTTTGAAGAAACGAATCTACGAAATAAGGGAAAACTCTTGGGTTGCAATAAGTGCGCCACTTGTCGCAACACTGGAAAGGTGGGGATACCCATCAGTTAGTGATTTCGCAGAAGGTTATGGGCGACGCTATGTCTCGTTCACGCAAGATAGAAGGTTATGGGCGACGCTATGTCTCGTTCACGTGAGACAGAAAATGGGTAGTCTCGCCTGAAGCAAGCACCAAACTGGGCTGCCCCAGCACGGAGGGGGGCATAGGCCTCAAAGCACTCGTTCTTTTTCACATTGTTTTTGTTTTAATTTTTTGCTTTTTTTTACTTTTTATTATTCTTCTAAATTATATATATATATATATATATACACACGAAAAAAGTACATAAATATTTGAAAAATGTTAATCATGCATTTAAAAATATTAAATGTGTGTAAGAAACGGAAATCCAATTTGGCTCCCGGGAGCATGTGCTCCTGCACGTGAAAAATAATTTTTGAAATGTCAAAAAAATCCCAACAATTTTTTATGTATTTATAGTCACATCCAAATGCTACCTGCAAAGTTTTAGGCAAAAAGGTTAAACATTTTGGCATGTGCAAAAAAAAAAATTGAACACCAAATGTTACCCCAAAATGTCACCCCAATTTTTTTTTTCACCGACGAAACACTACTGCTCCGTTTCGCATGAAAATTGTCAAGCATGCTTGCGACACTAACACGAATATCCACAAAAAAATTCAGAATTTTTTGAAAACATTTGACCACTTTTTTTGTGATACTGTTCATCCAGGAGCAAATGCTCCCGGGAGCCAAAACGCCCCTCCCAGATATTTCCGATGTATATGAAAATGTACACAAAAACATAAAATGTGTATGAAAGAGTAGACATCAAAAATATATTTAGAAAAATGTTAAACGCGTATAAGAAAATATTCCTAACGTATACGACAAACCTACAACATATATAAAAAAAGTAGGCATTACAAAATATTTTGGAAAAAATGTTAATCATGTATTTAGAAAATGTGTATATAAAAAAATGTTCCTGATGTATACAGAAAATATTCAACTTGTATGAAACAAGTAGACATAAAAAAATTGTTTTAAAAAATTTCAAACATGTATTTAGAAAAAGTTAAACATTTATATAATAAATATTTCTGATCTATACCAAAAAATGTAAAATGTTTATGGAAAAGTAGACATAAAAAATAAGTTTTAAGAAATGCTAATCTTTTTTTTTGTGGTAAGAAACGTTAATCATGTATTTGAATATGTTAAATGTATATAAAAAAATGTTCATTGTGTATTTGAAAAATGTCGGCCATGTATTAAAAAAAGTGCACAGAACCTGTATTTAAGAAAAAAGTACATCGTGTATGTAAAAATTGTTCAACGTGTTAAAAAAATAGGCATGTGTTAAAAAAGCAATAAAAACTGCCAAAGAAATAAAAAAGAAAACCAAAGGAAAAAAGACCAGTGAAACAAAAAAACAAAAAAATGGTGACAAACAAAGTAAAAAAGAAACAAAAGTGAAAACTAAGAAAAACGGTGAAAAAACAAAGAAACACATAAAAATCGGAGAAAACCATTGGAGGAAACAAAGAAAAAATGAAAAACAAAACAAAAAATAAAAAAAAGGAAAAATCCTAGTGAACGAAACCCAGCGAACTCGCGCGATTGAAACAAAGTGAAAGAAAAAAAAACTAAAATGGGCTGGCCCAGTAGCTACACATATGAAAGAAAAACCCTTCAGCAAGACGGAAGCTATACTCACGGTTATACCTGGCCATAAGTCGGGCCGGGCCGGGCTTCAGGCCGGGCGTAAAAAACCAGTAGCAGAAACCCCAAGCCCCAGCCCGGCCTAGATTTCAGGCCCAAGCCCGACCTACCAATGGAAAAACCTGTCAGGCCTCGGGCCGGGCCTCTTCCTGAAAATGCACATATGCAAAGCCCAAGCCTGACCCGCCCTGGCCTTCGGGCTCAAAACATAGGCCCAGGTCCGGGTCGGGTCGGGTTTCCCATGGCCAGGTATACTCACGTTGTTGCCTAAAAAAAACTATACTCTCGTTGAGCAAGATATAGTCTTCGCGGAAGGTTACGGGGAGACCTCCAAATCAGCGCTTCGAACGCCGGCCGCCCGAACTACACCTTCTCCGCGCAGGTCTGGGCATCAACGTTAAACTCCCTTGGGCCTCCGTTTGCGGCAATCAACATGAACATCAATGGATGACTTAGAGACCGGATCAGGATTCAGGCGACAGATCAACTCCTTCCCACGGGCCACTGTCCAAAAGACCGACATGGCGAGCTACATGCCTGCTCGTCTCCTAGTGCCTCTGGAAGAAGAGAAATGCACGAGTTTTCAAGGGTAAAGCCTGTAATGAGAGCCAGGTGGTTGGCAAGATCACCGACGAGGCATGATGCTGGCTGTTCGCTGGCCTGGCACCAATGAGCAAGTTCTTCAATCCCCCAAGGAGACTCTTAGCCAGCTTTATCTATGCATGGCTGCCGGCGCCATGCTAGTTTTGTGTGTGTGAGTTGTAGTGTGTTAAACCCTACCCCTTCATCAATGAGAATCAGTACCTAGCTGTTTTCCATCCAAAAATATATATTAATGTGACGCAGCCTGAACCATTCGAATCCTCTATGAAAGAAGTTGTTGCAATGCACACTTGTATTCACTATATGCTAAAGCATATATGCACGTACATAGGCTGCCGTATCCTCAACCGAATCCTCATAACTAGGAAAGGATCGGGAGGTTTGGCGTGTTAGGAAAGTACAAAATCAGATCCTAACATACCTAAGTTACATGCAATAACACCCCCCCCCCCCCCCCCCGCGCAGTCGAAGCGACACAAAGACTGGACCTGAACTCTTTGAATACGGAAGTAGGCACTCCCTTAGTCATCACATCGGCGAACTGTTGTGCAGTCGGAACATGGAGGACGCGAATGCGGCCAAGAGCAACCTGTTCGCGCACAAAGTGAATATCCAGCTCGATGTGCTTCGTCCGGCGATGATGAACTGGGTTGGCAAAGAGGTAGACGGCAGAGACGTTGTCACAGTAAACAATTGTGGCCTGGTGAACCTCACAAAGCAACTCCTGAAGCAACTGACGGAGCCAAGAGCACTCAACAACAGCGTTAGCCACTGCTCGGCACTCCGCCTCAGCACTCGAGCGAGAGACCGTGGGTTGTCGCTTGGACGACCACGAAATGAGCGAGGGCCCGAGGTAGACACAGTAGCCAGATGTAGAGCGACGAGTGTCGGGGCAGCCAATCCAGTCTGCATCAGAGTAGGCGACGATATCGGTAGAGGCGGAAGCCGTCAGTGTGAGTCCCAAGCCCATAGTGACGCGTATGTACCAGAGAATACGCTTCACCAGAGTCCAGTGGGAGTCGCGTGGGGAGTGCATGTGTAGGCACACCTGCTGAACAGCATACTGCAGATCCGGGCGTGTGAGTGTCAGGTACTGCAAGGCGCCAACGATGGAGCGGTAGAACGCGGCGTCAGGCGCAGGAGAGCCCTCCAAAGCAGAGACCTTGGCCTTTGTGTCGACAGGCGTTGTAACACCCTGGTTTTCGCTCCCTTTTTTTTTCCTTCGCGGGATTGGACTCCCGTCTTTTTTTCGATGTTATCGGATTTTCTCTCGCTCTTAGGTATATGAAGATGGTCATTTAGCCTTTCCTATTCTACCCAACCAGAGATTTTCTCCAGTCCAACCTTGCCACCCAAGATATTTTCTCAGGATTTTGCCGCCGAAACCCTACTCTCCGATCTACCGGAAGGGAAACCCTAATTCCTTCCGTTACAAAGGAACCCTAATTTTCTTTGATCTGTTGCCTCCCAAACTTTTCTCAGAGACTCTCCTATATCTATAAACCCTGGATATGCAAAAATATTGCCAAGTCATTTGCAATATTTTTCATTTAAAATTAATTCCTTTTTCTGCTGTTTAAGGGAATTAAATCCAGGAAAATATCTATCCATCTCCAAAGTTCATGAAAACTTGTGGAGATATTCTTTGTGATCATATTGAGCTCTCATAAAAATATTGGCAATAATTAAATAAGGGAAATTGCATTTTCCTATTTAAAGCCAATATTGCAATTTGGGCACTTTCCAAAGGAACTACCATTTTGGTAGTCAGGAAAAATCCTAAATAAATTGTGGAGCTTCTCATATCCATATATTCACCTTTTCCATCAAGAGCCCAAGTTCCATAGTTCAAATTTTGAGTACATCATCCAGTTCTTGTTTCTGGACCTATTTTGAGGTTGTGAAGCAACTATATGTTATATTGCTTCAAAAATCTTCATATTAATCCAAGACCTCACATTCCCTATATTATGAGAGCATGCAAAAATTCATATCATTTTATTTAGCCAATTTCTCCCAAAAATTACATCTAGTTTCTGTCCAGCAGAAAGCTTTGTGAAGGAAGTACCACTTTGGTACTTCCAAATGAGCTAAAAAATTTTCCAGTATCTCCATATATCCAAATAATCACTCTCCACAAAAATTCAACCCAGTCCATTCATCCATTTGAGCACAGCTTCAAAATCCCTTTTCTGGACCAAAATTTGCATTGCAAAGGAGGTGTGTGCAAACCTGGTCCAAATGCCTTCAAATTTTGCCAGCACCTACTCCTTCCTAACACATCTTGCTATGACAAAGAACCAGCTCAAACCATCCATCCTTTTCTCCACAAAAATTCAGCCAAGTTCCTGTGCAAAATCAAAGTCAGCTCCCATCTTTCACTTCTTGCTGTCACTTGCATCCAAACCTCGATAGGTCAGCTCACTGACCTTTGATACATCTATTAGACAAGGTCTCAGAGCCATTAAATGCCCAGGACACGCGGTGGCCGTGGTGACCACGCCACGGACAAGGCCAAACGCTCGCTCTGCGCTCGGCCTGCTTTGTGTAGTCGCTCCGGCCAGCTCCGACTTGTCCCGTCGTGTCCAACGGCTCCGCAGCACCCGCGTGTCTCCTCTCCCGCACCTTCCCCCTCCCCCTTCTTCCTCCTCACGCCACGGCAGCTCTGCCGCACTGTGCGCCCGTGACCCGCGCCGTCGTCTTCCTCTGTCCTCTTCCTCTCCGAGCTCTCCCGAAGCCACTGCCGGCTTCTCCACGCTCCCGGAGGCCCTGCCGACATCGCCCCCTGTTGCTCTGTCGAGGAGAGGCAGAGGAGAAGAAGGAAGAAGGAGAAGGAGAGAGAAAGGGCAGCATGGGACCTGCTAGTCAGCGGCAGAAGCCCGGCCCCGCCCCGCCACGTCGGATTAAGTGGATGCGTATTCGGCGGAATACGTTTTCGCCTAAGGAAAGCGTAATCTGGTGCTTCTTCGGGCAAAAGTGTGCTTTCACTTCTCTGAAAGTGTATTCCAGGAAATACGCTTTCTCTCTCAGCCCACTACCAAAACGGCTATATTATGAACGTTCACCCGTTAAGGCCCAAAACGAACAGTTTCTGTTTGTTTTACCGCTTAACAAACGAACGGCCGTTACTCTTCAACCGTAACTCCGATTGAGGTAATTCCAAAGCCCACGTTCTCAGTTCGTCGAGCCCGTTCCGATGGTATCATTTTCATAATGTTCACACATTCTGAAAATGACCATTTTGCCCCTGCCCTATATTCAGCCCCTCCGAGAGGGAATCTTTGCCGACAAATTTTTTTGCGAGGTGATCGCACATCTCTCCGGTGAATCCGTCGACCCCCAGGCAAGCCGACCATCTAATATATGCCCTCAAGCATTGCTCTGTGTTATTCTTGTGTGTTTAATTAAAGAATATGCCTGGGTTAGAAATAATTGAACTACTGCTAGGTTGAACTTGCTATTTGCATTACCTGCTGATGCTCATCATATTATCGCACTAGTGACTCGTAGGTGACAATGTGGAGATAGGTTGTTATGCTTTCATCGTGCATTACTGTTGTTGTTGCAATGATAAAGAATGTGACTTAATAATGACAACCTCCTCCGTCGGCTGGATCGAGTCATAGTGCCACTGAACCGAGCTCATCCGTGCAGCCACACTTGTCTTTATGGGAAGGCCCTGACTTGGTCTGTTGTCTTGCCTCTTGTCGGTACCACCAAAGAGGGAAGGTTATGCGTGCGTGCTACCCTGGCTCGGTAGGCGGCGATAACCTTGTGAGCCCAGTTGTTTGTTTAGCCCGGGGTCCCCGTTTGGGACAGTTTGTTTGGCCACGACGGTGGCAGGTGTCAGGAGTGACACAGGGGCCACCCAAGACTTGACCCGGGAAGGGTATGATTGTCGGTGGAGCCGTAAGAGTGCCGGGCAATAGACAAGTCTTGTTGGAGCAGCACCGATCCACCCGAATGGGAGCATGAGGCCAGGAGCTCCATAGTGTGGGTAAAGTGCGCAACCTCTGCAGAGTGTAAATCTATTCGAATAGCCGCGTCCTCGGTCATGGGACACAGTTCGTACTAGGTCACACTATTTGGTCTGTGTCGAGTCCGGAGGAATAAAACTATATAATGTTATTGCTAAGAATGAACCAGAGAAAGTAAGGTTTGTCAGATTTATAGTGCAGATGTAGGGACATCGGATGATGTCAGGTATATGGAATGTTAGCCATGCGATGGCTATGAGATGAGGGGTCGGATGACCGCATAACTTGGATTTGATTTGGATCGAGTTTGGATTGGATCCTAAGATTATTCGGAGTATGGATTAATTACTTGATATGTTGTATCTTTGTCATACTACGGTTACTTTGATAGTTAACATGCTAGATAATCCTGTTATGATATGATATTGCTAGATAATCCTGTTAAGACATGATAGCTAATATTGTTAAGATAATGAATGCATGCTTGAATGCCATGGATTGCTTTGCTTGGTGTATATGTTGGATTGGTTTGCTTGCGAGTACATTCAAAAGTACTCAGCGACCTTCAATGTGGCCAGGTTCACCTAAGGATTCGACGTCACTAGCGAGGAGCCGGAGTGTTCGCGGGCTAGAAGAGTAACCCAGTCAGATCCCTGTGGATTGGAGCCGCACCAAGACCATACTGCCTTAGATAGAGCTTCCCGCTGCCATCACCTTTGTAAATTATCATGTAAGACTTATATATCCATTAATAGAAATGCATGTGTTCATGATACTTGTTGTAAACGCGCACGCCAATGTGATTTCCTGGGCTGGTGTGTGCGGCGACCGTCTGGCTACAGTGGTATTCAGGCGGGGCGCCACAGGCGTGGTGGCGGGCTTGCAGTTAAGCATGCCAGCGCACGCAAGTAACTCATGGGCATACTTCTTCTGGTGCAGAAAGAACCCATCAGCACGCCGAACAACCTCAATGACGAGGAAGTAATGCAGAGCCCCCAAATCCTTGAGGGCAAACTCGTCGCGGAGGCGAGCTGTGAGCTGTTGAACAAGCTCAGTGGAGGATGCCGTCAGGATAATGTCGTCGACATAGAGCAGAAGGTATGCAGTAGTGGCACCCTGATGGTAGACGAACAGAGAGGCGTCGGAGTGGGTGGACCGAAAACCAAGTTGCTGGAGGAATGCCGCGATACGCTGGTACCACACCCGTGGCGCCTGCTTAAGCCCGTAGAGAGAACGGGAGAGCAGGCACACGTGATCCGGGTGATCCGCGTCGACGAATCCAGTGGGCTACTGACAGAACACCTGCTCGGCAAGATGACCGTGCAAGAAGGCATTAGAGATGTCCAACGGGTGCACTGGCCAGGCACGAGAGACCGCCAACTGGAGAACTGCACGAATCGTGCCCGGCTTGACAACCGGGGCAAAGGTGTCAGTGAAGTCCATGCCTGCACGCTGTCAAAAACCGCGGACCACCCAGCGAGCCTTGTAGCGCTCGAGGGACCCATCGGGACGAGTCTTCTGAAGAAAGACCCACTTGCCGCTGATGACGTTGGCGTGTGGAGGCCACGGAACGAGCTGCCATGTCCAGTTGCGCTGAAGAGCATCAAACTCCTCTTGCATCCCAACGAACCAGTGAGGATCACGAAGAGCTGCTCGAGCTGACGATGGAAGAGGGGGCGGCGAGGACATCGCAGCGGCAAGGAGGTACTCATGAGGCGAGTACTGTGTGCTTGGACGATGAACACCTGCCTGGGCACGGGTCGTCATGAGAGGAGTCGGCGAAGCCGGTGCAACAGGTGAATTGGGCGGTGAAGATCCCATCGCAACCGAATCAGCAGAGGCCGTCGCGGCTGGCGAAGGACCAGCCGAGCCATCCGGGCCGGCCGTAGAGACCGACGGGGAGCCCACCGAGGCGGCTCCAGAGGCGGCCGAAGGGGAGGCCGCAACCATGGCAGCGGTACGGGTCGGTGAAGACGCTGCCGTGGCAGAGGAATCAAAATCCAAATTCGCTGTCATGGCAGCAGAATTGGAGGCCAAAACATCCGCCGTGGCAGCCGAACCAGGGCGCGCCTCAAAACCAGGAGACGAGCCTAGAGCAGCCCGCGAGCGTCCCTGGTGTGGAGCCAGCGAGGGGCCGCCGATGGCCATCGGTGATGATGGAGCAGCCGGAGGTACCTGCTGAAACGGGAAAACTTTTTCGTCAAAGTAAACGTGCCGCGAAGTGAATACGCGATGGGAGATGGGATCATAGCACCGGTAGCCTTTGGTGTTTGCGGGATAGCCAATGAAGATGCATGCTAGGGATCGAGGTGCAAGTTTATGAGGAGTGGTGGCGGCAATGCTAGGGTAACATAAACACCCGAAGACATGTAATCCGTCATAAGAAGGTGGAGTCCCAAAGAGCAAATGATGTGGTGCATAGTTCCAACGAGGACGACATGGCCGGATATTGAGAAGGAGTGATGCTGTGGCAAGAGCATCTGGCCAAAATCAAGGTGGCACGTTAGCATGAAACAGGAGCGTACAAACGCAGTCATTAAGAGTGCGAAGGACAGGTTCGGCTCGACCGTTTTATTGCGAAGAATAAGGGCAAGTGAGACAAAAAAATGGTACCATGGTGGGAGAGTGATACGTCTCCGTCGTATCTACTTTTCCAAACACTTTTGCTCTTGTTTTGGACTCTAATTTGCATGATTTAAATGAAACTAACCCGGACTGACGCTGTTTTCAGCAGAACTACCATGGTGTTGTTTTTGTGCAGAAATAAAAGTTCTCGGAATTGGACGAAACTTTTTGGAGATTTTTTATGAAATAAATAAAAAATACTGGAGCCAAGATCCACTGGAGGGGGGCCACCAGGTGCCCACAAGGCACCAGGGCGCGCCCACCCCCCAGGGCGCGCCCTGGTGGCTTGTGGGGCCCACGTGGCTCCGCTGACCCTAATCTCAGCACTATAAATTCATAATTCCCGAGAAAAAATTAGAGAGGAAGTTTCATCGCGTTTTATGATACGGAGCCGCCGCCACCTCCTGTTCTTCATCGGGAGGCCAGATCTGGAGTCCGTTCGGGGCTCCGGAGAGGGGGATCTTCCGTCATCGTCATCATCAACCATCCTCCATCACCAATTTCATGATGCTCACCGCCGGGAGTGAGTAATTCCTTCGTAGGCTTGCTGGACGGTGATGGGTTGGATGAGATTTATCATGTAATCGAGTTAGTTTTGTAAGGGCTTGATCCCTAGTATCCACTATGTTCTGAGATTGATGTTGCTATGACTTAGCTATGCTTAATGCTTGTCACTAGGGCCCGAGTGCCATGATTTCAGATCTAAACCCTTTATGTTTTCATGAATATATTTGTGTTCTTGATCCGATCTTGCAAGTGCATACCCCAAGGTGACAATAATTGGGATTCTTTCCGGTGATTGCCGTAGTTTGAGGAGTTCATGTATTCACCATGTGTTAATGCTTTGTTCTGGTTCTCTATTAAAAGGAGGCCTTAATATCCCTTAGTTTCCTTATGGACCCCGCTGCCACGGGAGGGTAGGACAAAAGATGTCATGCAAGTTCTTATCGCAAGCACGTATGACTATATACGGAATACATGCCTACATTACATTAATGAATTGGAGCTAGTTCTGTGTCGCCCTAGGTTATGACTGTTACATGATGAATGTTATCCAACATAATCACCGATCCAATGCCTACGAGCTTTTCACATATTGTTCTTTGCTAAGTTACTACTGTTGCTACTACTGTCACAACTGCTACAAAACTATTGCTACTATCGTTACTGTTACTGTTACTATTATTGCTATTGCTATCAAACTACCATACTACTGTGCTACAGATCACTCTCCTGCAGATATTTAGTCTCCAGGTGTGGTTGAATTGACAACTCAACTGCTAATACTTGCAAATATTCTTTGGCTCCCCTAGTGTCGAATCAATAAATTCGGGTTGAATACTCTACCCTTGAAAACTGTTGCGATCCCCTATACTTGTGGGTTATCAAGACCTTTTTCTGGCGCCGTTGCCGGGGAGCATAGCTATATTTGTTGAGTCACGTGGGATTTATATCTGTTGATCACTATGAAGAATCTTAAGGATGATAGAACCAAGATCGTTCCCTCTAAGACGAGGGGAGGTAAGGAACTGCCATCTAGCTCTGCACCTGATTCACCTTCTGTTTTGAGTAAGCTTGCAACACCACCACCTGCTATTAATTCTGATATGTCACAAGTAATTGATGATACTACTTCTGCTATGAATGATACTTATGATGATGCTAGTACTATGCTTGATAATACTGTGCCACTTGGTGAATTTCTTGATGAACAACTTGCTAAAGCTAAAGAAATTGAGAATGCTAAAAATGTTGAAACTCTTGAGAATTATGATTCGCCTATTATACCTAGCTCTCCTACTAGAGTTGAATCACCTGATGAACATGTCTTTGATAGGGAGACGGCTAGAGCCATTCTTGCTTGTAATGATAGAGATAAGGTTATAAAATTGCTTGCTGAAATGAAAGAAAAATCTATGAGGGAGAGAATGAAATATGATCCTAAGTTTGCTACCTCTCCCATATTTGTTACTGATAAGGATTATGAATTCTCTATTGATCCTGAGTTAATTACTTTGGTTGAATCTGATCCTTTCCATGGCTATGAAACTGAAACCGTTGTGGCACATCTTACTAAATTAAATGATATAGCCACCCTATTCGCTCATGAGGAAAAAATTTGATATTACTATATTCTTAAGTTATTTCCTTTCTCGTTAAAGGGTGATGCTAAAATATGGTATAATACTCTTGCTCCTAGTTGTGTGCGTAGTCCCCAGGATATGATTTATTACTTCTCTGAAAAATATTTTCGTGCTCATAAGAAACAAGCTGCCTTACAGGAAATATTTAACTTTGTACAAATTGAAGAAGAGAATATCCCTCAAGCTTGGGGGAGGCTTCTCCAATTACTTAATGCTTTGCCTGATCATCCTCTTAAGAAGAATGAAATACTTGATATCTTCTATAATGGACTAACCGATGCTTCTAGGGACTACCTAGACAGTTGTGCTGGTTGTGTTTTCAGGGAACGAACTATTGAACAAGCTGAGGAACTATTGAATAATATATTGAAGAATGATAATGATTGGACACTTCCTGAACCACCGCCTAAACCCACTCCGAAGAAGAGGGGTATTTTATTTCTCAGTCCTGAAGTTATGCAAGAAGCAAAAAAATGTATGAAGGAAAAAGGTATTAAAGCTGAAGACGTTAAGAATTTGCCACCTATTGAAGAAATACATGGTCTTGACACACCGCCATAGGTAGTAGAGGTAAATTCTCTTATAAAGTTTGATGAAGGTGATATTCCTTATAACAAACCTCCTAGTCAATGCTTGTATGAATTTGACAATTATATTATTAAGCAAGATCACTTCAATGCAAATGTTATGAAACAATTGAAATGAAACGCCTACATGATTGATCTCTTGAGTGACTTGTTGTTTAGAATTGCTAATGATGTCAAAGGTGTAGGTAAACATGCATCTATGGTTCAAACCCAGTTAGAACAAGTTGCTAAATCACAAAGTGAATTGCTCAATGAAATGAATAACAATATGAATGATCATGCTGTTAGAGTAATGACTAGAGGAGGTAGAATGACTCAGGAGCCACTTTATCCTGAAGGTCACCCTAAAAGAATTGAACAAGACTCTCAAAGAATTAATGTTGATGCACCTAGTCCATCTAAAAATAAAAAGAAAAAGAAAAATGATAGGACTTTGCATACTTCTAGTGAACCTGAGGTAGAAAAACCCTCTAAGGATAATAATGATGTTTCTATTTCCGATGCTGAAACACAGTCTGATAATGAACGAGGCACCAGGGCGCGCCCACCCCCCTGGGCGTGCCCTGGTGGCTTGTGGGCCCCACAGGGACCCCCTCACTTATTCCTTTAGTCCACTTCGTCTCTTACCTCTAGCAAAAATTCCTGGTAGCTCTTTCTCTCGTGTTCTTGCTCCCAAACCTGAGATTTTCGATCTCTTTGCTCCGAGCTCCGTTTCCGAAACTGTTTTGAGGGATTGCTACTTGGTATGTGACTCTCCCATTGCTCCAATTAGTGTTTGCTCTAGTGGATTATATTTTGCATAATTAGCTGCTCTTGGAGCTACTGAAAATGAGCTTGCATGTTGAATTCTTTGAGTCCTAAGTAGTTTGAATGCTTGATATGGCCTCTAGGCACTTGTATGAGTAGTTGCTATCAATCTTGTGAAGTTTTATTGATATCATTTTGTGCCCCAAAAATTTCAGAAAATTGTTCGTAGAGAAAATGAACTTCTTTAGGAGGAGTTCTTCGAGGAGGAGGTCCTCGGAGGGATCATCGAGTAAGAGCTCGATACGACAGGCTTATGTTGAACCAAGGGCAATCTTGGTGCGAATCTCCGATACCAAATCATGTCGGTGGTCGTGCGACGAGTTCATGATAGGTGCGTGTATTATAGAAGAATTTGATGAATATATTCACAACACTGAGCTCGCTCCCTTCTTTGCATATAAGTGCACGCAACACTACAACCTTACCATCTCATTCACTAAAAAGTTTGAGTTTGATCCGCGCACTTCTAGAGTTTTATTTCACTTGTATGACCGAGCCTATAATATGCCTCTAGAAGAATTTTGCGATGCATGCAAAATTCCATATTGGGGTTCGTTAGATGAACCACCAAAAGCTCATTATGAGATGTTTCTTAATAGTCTTTGCAATGGTGAGGATAGAGGAGTCACCCAAGCTAGAATAAAAAGTATACAATTTCCCTCTATTCGTTACTTTGCACTGTTTAACGGCAAATGCATCGTGGGTAAACAAGACTACAGTACACTTTGCGCCCCTGATTTGAGCCTCATACACACTGCTTTAACGAGCATTAAATGATATAATCTTGGGGAAATTGTTGCACGAAGACTGCAACGCAACGTGAGTAGTGGTCATTTTTATGGAGGAATTTATGCCTCTCGCGTAGCTGCAAGGCTAGGAATCACACCTAGGCCCAATGATCCCATATTACCTGATAAATATTTAGACTTTGAGGTGATGCAGTGCCACGAGTTTATTAAGCATGGAGCTCAGAACTATGACTATAACTTGATGTTCGATAAAAAACCCATTGTATCTGTTATTTTGCCTGCACCTGCTCTCTTTGATTTTCAGAGTAAACAAAGATATTTCATCTACGAGAGCGAGGCACGCGAGTACAATGAAGCCTTGGAAGCCGCTCGTCAGGCTGAGGAGGATGCACGAAGAGCCTCCACGAGCTACCACTTTGATTATTACCCAGATCAGCGATGGTGATTACCAAGCTAGGCAAATGCCTGAGCTTGGGGGAGTACGTATTTCTCACCGACATTACATTCATGTTCACATATTTCATTCCAGTTGTCGTTGTTCATCTCTTTTTCATTGTATAATCCATGTTAGTTTTATTTTCTCACTTTTTTCTTGTGTGTTTGAAAAACTTTGAGAAAATCCAAAAACATTTCTCGCTTCTTTTTGATTTTTCTTTCTAGTTTAATTAGATGTAGTATTAAAAGAAAACCCAAAAAGATTTCCCGTTTCTTCTTTTGCTTGTTTGGAGATTTCCCGTGTAAATAGTTTTTCTCGTTTTTGTTTTGTCTTCTTTAATTTGTTTCCTCCAAGAAAAAAACTAAAAACTCCAAAAATATTTCGGTGTGTTTCTCTGAAATTCTTTTCTTTCGTTGAGTCTTTGTACGGAGAAGACCGTGATGAAAATGTTGAGTGGCTCTCATATGCATTATTGTTGATCTAACAAAGAGCCCATATTACCTTGTCTTCTCCTTCGAATAAAATGTTTGTAGATTTCAGCTTAGTCCACGGCACTCTTGCACTATTATTATTTTCACATCATTCGGTCGTGCAAGTGAAAGGCAATAATGACGATAATTTGATGAAGTGACTGTGGCAAGGAAAAGTGGGTATGAACTCAACTTGTTTTTGTTTTTGTAAATATGTTTAACTCAGTATCCATGATTCAGCATATTATGATTAAACATGTTTATGATGACAATTAGAGATTATAGTTGCTCATGCCATGCTTAAGTAGCTAGGAGTGGATAATGATTTATCTTGGATGTCAACATGCATTAAAATGATTGTGATGTAGTATGGTGATATGGTATCCTCCTCTGAATGTTTCAACTGGCTTGACTTGGCACATGTTCACGCATGTAGTTGATTCAAAACCAACATAGCCTCCACGATATTTATGTTCATGGTGCTTATATCCTACTCATGTTAATATTCAATGTTGATTATTCATAATGCATGATTATGACCGTTTTCGCTCTCTAGTTGGTCGCTTCTCAACCTATTTGCTAGCCTTCGCCTATACTAAGCGGGAATACTACTTGTGCATCAAAATCCTTAAACCAAATTTATTCCAGATGAGTCCACTATATCTACCCATATGCGGTATTACCCTGCCGTTCTAAGTAAATTTGCATGTGCCACCTCTAAATATTCAAATGAACATCTGTTTTGTGTGTCCGTACCGCTCATGGAGCGACAGGAGGCGGTCAGTATCTTCCATGCTAAGCGGGTTATTCTCATGATGAGTGTTTATTCACTTGTCCTTGCACGAGAGGGGTTGGTAATCGGGATGCCCAGTCCCATGATTAAAATTGCAAAATAATAAAACAAACTCCCCCGGAAAGTTGTTGGTATGGAGGGCACCCGAGGATTCGGCTAGCCATGGCTTGTGTTTGTTGGTGGAGGGGGAGTAAACTTTACTTTACCGCTTGGGAACCGCTGCTAATTTGTTTAGCATGGAAGATATTGAAAACTCTCGGTCGTGACATTGACATGAAAGGCATACCTCCCAAAATTATATTTATCTCTGATTTAAGCTTTGAGCTTTGGCACCTCTGCAAATCCCTGCTTCCCTCTGTGAAGGGCCTATCTATTTACTTTTATGTTATTTTACTTTTACTATTGAGTCACCACCTTCTCAAACAAGCACCAGTCCTGAGAACACTATTGTCATTCTCATGCATTGTGTATAGTTAATGTTGTGTGCATCATGACTGGATCTCTTCTACCATGAATTACAATGTTTAGTCGCTGCTTGAACTTTGGAGATGCTCCGCATTTATGTTTTGCGGTCTCAGAAAGGGCTAGCGAGATACCATGTTGTCATATTATATCGTGATTGTTTTGACAAAGTGTTGGCATTTGAGATATTTTATTATTACTCGCTAGTTGATTATGCCATTGATATGAGTGAATATAATTTCTAAGAGTTATCATTTGCATGGTTAGTTATAATCTTTGCTGAAAACCTGGGTATTATTTAAGCATATGTATAGATACAAGAACAAAAGAGTTCGTAAAAGTTTTTCTTTATCACTTTCAGTTTGTCAACTGAATTGCTTGAGGACAAGCAATGAGTTAAGCTTGGGGGAGTTGATACGTCTCCGTCGTATCTACTTTTCCAAACACTTTTGCTCTTGTTTTGGACTCTAATTTGCATGATTTGAATGAAACTAACCCGGACTGACGTTGTTTTCAGCAGAACTACCATGGGGTTGTTTTTGTGCAGAAATAAAAGTTCTCGAAATTGGATTAAACTTTTTGGAGATTTTTTATGAAATAAATAAAAAATACTGGAGCCAAGATCCGCTCGAGGGGGGCCACCAGGTGCCCACGAGTCACCAGGGCGCGCCCACCCCCCTTGGGCGCGCCCTGGTGGCTTGTGGGGCCCACATGGCTCCGCTGACCCTAATCTCAGCACTATAAATTCACAATTCCCGAGAAAAAAATCAGAGAGGAAGTTTCATCGCGTTTTACGATACGGAGCCGCCGCCACCTCCTGTTCTTCATCGGGAGGCCAGATCTGGAGTCCGTTCGGGGCTCCGAAGAGGGGGATCTTCCGTCATCGTCATCATCAACCATCCTCCATCACCAATTTCATGATGCTCATCGCCGGGAGTGAGTAATTCCTTCGTAGGCTTGCTGGACGGTGATGGGTTGGATGAGATTTATCATGTAATCGAGTTAGTTTTGTTAGGGCTTGATCCCTAGTATCCACTATGTTCTGAGATTGATGTTGCTATGACTTAGCTATGCTTAATTCTTGTCACTAGGGCCCGAGTGCCATGATTTCAGATCTGAACCCTTTATGTTTTCATGAATATATTTGTGTTCTTGATCCGATCTTGCAAGTGCATACCCCAAGGTTACAATAATTGGGATTCTTTCCGGTGATTACCGTAGTTTGAGGAGTTCATGTATTCACTATGTGTTAATGCTTTATTCGGGTTCTCTATTAAAAGGAGGCCTTAATATCCCTTTGTTTCCTTATGGACCCCGCTGCCACGGGAGGGTAGGACAAAAGATGTCATGCAAGTTCTTATCGCAAGCACGTATGACTATATACGGAATACATGCCTACATTACATTGATGAATTGGAGCTAGTTCTGTGTCACCCTAGGTTATGACTGTTACATGATGAATGTTATCCAACATAATCACCGATCCAATGCCTACGAGCTTTTCACATTTGTTCTTTGCTAAGTTACTACTGTTTCTACTACTGTCACAACTGCTACAAAACTATTGCTACTATCGTTACTGTTACTATTATTGCTATTGCTATCAAACTACCATACTACTGATCACTCTGCTGCAGATATTTAGTCTCCAGGTGTGGTTGAATTGACAACTCAACTGCTAATACTTGCAAATATTCTTTGGCTCCCCTTGTGTCGAATTAATAAATTTGGGTTGAATACTGTACCCTCAAAAACTGTTGCGATCCCCTATACTTGTGGGTTATCAGAGAGTAAGGTGCGGATGGCTAGATTGTCAAACTATTTTCCATTGTCCGCTTGAAGAGCATGAATGGGACACCCAAACTGCGTGGTGACATAGGAATAAAAAGCTGTCAGAGTGGGTAGCACACCTGATTTTCGCCGTAAAGGGAAAGACCACACATAGTGAGAATAATCGTCTAGGATGACAAGATAATAAATGTAGCCCGAATACTTGCAACCGGAGAAGCCCACACATCACTATGAATCAACTGAAAAGGATATGATGCAATGGTGGTAGAATTATTGAAAGTAAGCCTAACATGTTTGCCAGCACGACATGCGTGACAAGTATGATCCTCAATCTTATTACAACTGAAACTGAAACTCTTAAGAATATGACGAAGTGTGAGTGGATTGGGGTGACCCAAACGAGCATGCCAGAGGTCTACACCGGTGGCGAGGGCGACTGGAGCGGTGGCGGTGGAGGATGAAGGGTGGACCGGGTAGAGCTCGTCGGGACTGTCACATCGATGGAGTACCATCCTAGTTCGAGCGTCCTTGACACAAAAACCAAGTTCGTCAAACTCAACGGTAACAGGATTTTCACGAGTAAAAGAACGAACAGAAATAAGATTTTTAATGAGGGGTGGTGAAACAAGTATGTTAGACAATGATAATGGCATAGAATTAGAAGGAAAAGAAGCATGCCCAACATGTGTTATAGGAAGTGAGGAGCCGTCACCGATGGTGATGCGAGTAGAAGTGGTGACGGGATGAAAAGAGTTAAGATTACCGGGATGAGAGAACATGTGGGCAGTAGCCCTGGTGTCCATATACCAGTTGCCGCCGCCAGTGTAGGTGTTGGGCGAGGGCGCGGAGTGCTGCGCAGCTAGGCATAATGCATAGTTTCAAGTGTTGTCATAAAGGTAAGGGAGATCATCCATACTCATCTCATATTCTCTTCTTTAAGCAACAAGCTTCCTAAGTGGTAATCAAAAGTAATCAAAAGGGCTAAATTTAATAGGGTAAGGATCCGTAAGATCAAGTTTAGGAGGAGGAGATTCCTCCTTAGGCCCTTTGTAAGTAATAACTAATTCTTCATTGTACATGTTCCTTCGAATATGCTCCTATAATTTTTCTCAAGCACAAGTCCCAATCCATTATTTTGTATAGCAAAATTATCGTTGTGTTCAGAAATTTTATCAAGTAAAATAGATGGGGGAACCTTTTTTCTAAGATTTTTATTGTAAGCAGCATAATCCGGAGATTGTAATCTCCTCATTTCCTCTTGATTGTAAAGAATTTCTTCTATGGGAGGACATACACTATTTATATTATAATAAGCAAATATTTCACGGGCCACTTTCATGATATGGCCAAATTCGTAAGCTAAGAATATAGTGACTACACGTTTAACAGAAGGATCAGGAATATTTGAAAACTTTGGAAGTATCCTTTGTATAGCGGGATGCATGTGCACAAATTGTCTTTCAAATTCAATTATAAGCAAAGCTATGGAATCCGCAAGGCTAGAAGTTTTATTAAGAATTGACCCTTCTAACATAGGTAACTAATACGTCTCCAACGTATCTATAATTTATGAAGTATTCATGCCATGTTTATTATAGTTTTGTATGATTTTGGTGCACTTTTATATGGTTTTATATGATTTTTATGGACTAACATATTGACCTAGTGCCCAGTGCCAGTTGCTGTTTTCTGCTTGTTTTTGGTTTTCCAGAAAATTCATATCAAATGAAGTCCAAATGCAGCCAAACTTTTGGATGATTTTTTCTGGAAGAAAACAGATCCAGGAAGCTTCGGGGGAGCAGCAGAAGACCCACAGGGGCCCCACAAGCCACCTAGGTGCGCCACCCCCCGGGGCGCGCCCTGGTGCCTCGTGGGCCCCCTGTGGCACCTCTTCGCGTGATTCCAATGCCAAAAATTCTTATAAATAGAGAAACCTCCAGAAATAACCCTAGAACTTTGACTACGCCGCCGCAAGCCTCTGTACCTCCACGATCTCATCTACATCCCTTTTCCAGCACCCTGCCGGAGGGGGATATCATCACCGAAGGCCATCTTCATCATCCCGGCGGTCTCCATGACGAGGAGGGAGTAGTTCACCCTCGGGGCTGAGGGTATGTACTAGTAGCTATGTGTTTGATCTCTCTCCCTCTCTCGTGTTCTTGATTTGGCACGATCTTGATGTACCGCGAGCTTTGTTAATATAGTTGGATCATATGGTGTTTTTCCCCTCTCTATCTTGTTGTGATGAATTGAGTTTTCACCTTTGAGGTTTCACTATTATCGGATTGAATACTTTTATGGATTTGAGAACACTTGATGTATGTCTTGCATATGAATATCCGTGGTGACAATGGGGTATTATATTGATTCACTTGATGTATGTTTTGGCACTCAACTCGCGGATTCCCGAGGTGACATTGGGGTAATCTATGCATAGCGGTTGATGCACGTTTTCGTCCTACTTTCTCCGGTAGAAATCTTGGGGCACTCTTTGAAGTTCTTTGTGTGGATTGAATATTATGATTATGAAGTTGTTTGATGCATATCGAATAATCAACTCACGGATACTTGTGGTGACATTGGAGTATCTAGGAGACATTAGAGTTGGTTGATGCGTATTATATGGTGTTATTTTAGTACGAACTCCAGAGCTATTTGTGACACTTATAGGAATGGCTCAATAGATCGATCGGAAAGGATAACTTTGAGGTGGTTTCGTACCCTACAACAATTTCTATCTTATGTTCTCCGCTAATAGGAACTTTCGAGTGATTCTTTGTCGCACGTTGAGGGATTATTATATGATTCAATTATGTTAGCACTGTTGAGAGATTGCACTAGTGAAAGTATGAACCCTAGGCCTTGTTTTCAAGCATTGCAATACCGTTTGTGCTCACTTTTGTTACTTGCTACCTTGCTGTTTTTTTATTTTCAGATTATAAAAACTTATATCTACTATCCATACTACACTTGTATCACCATCTCTTCGCCGAACTAGTGCACCTATACAATTTACCATTGTATTGGGTGTGTTGGGGACACAAGGGATTTCTTGTATTTGGTTGCAGGGTTGTTTGAGAGAGACCATCTTCATCCTACACCTCCCACAGATTGATAAACCTTAGGTCATCCACTTGAGGGAAAATTACTACTGTCCTACAAAACTCTGCGCTTGGAGGCCCAACACGAGTTTACAAGAATAAGTTGTGTAGTAGACATCAAGCTCTTTTCTGGCGCCGTTGCCGGGGAGGTGAGTGCTTGAAGGTATATCTTTAGATCTTGCAATTGAATCTTTTAGTTTCTTGTTTTATCACTAGTTTGGTTTATAAAAGAAAATTACAAAAAAAAATGGAATTGAGGTTGCCTCATATTATTCGTCTTTATAATGTCTTTCTTGAAAATGATGGATCGGAAAATTGTGCTCAACTGATAGAAGAAGAATTCAATAAAATGTTTGGCATAAAATCTTTGAATGATAATCATGATTTCAATGTTGCTAGTATGAATTTATTGAATATCCATGATGCTAGTGATATGCAAAGCCATAAGCTTGGAGATGCTATGTGTGATGAAGATGATATTTTTAGTCCCCCAAGTTTTGATGAGAATATTTATTATGATGATTGCATGCCTCCTATTTATGATGATTATATTAATGAAAGTGGGTTTGGAAGAGTGTCAACTCTAGGTACTAACGATCCCACTATTTTGGAGGGTGTTTAATCTTATTGCAATATTGATAAAAGTGGATTTGGAGAGGTCACAACTTTATTTAATGATGATTCCACTATTTTGGAAGAGGTTTCAATTGATTATGACAACAAAGTTGCTATATATGATGATTATTGTGATGACATGTATGCTATAAAGAATAATGATAACTATGAAACTTGTCATCATGATTTTAATTTTCAATTGGATTATGCCAATCAAGTATCTCATGATAGTTATTTTGTTGAGTTTGCTCCCACTATTGATGAGAATAAATTTGCTTATATGGGGAGTAATGAAAATTGTATGATTGTAGGTCATGAAAAGAATGCTTTATGTGATAGCTATATTGTTGAATTCATTCATGATGCTACTGAAAATTATTATGAGAGAGGATCATATGCTTGTAGGTGTTGCAATAATATCAAGTTTCCTCTCTATGTGTTGAAAGTTTTGAAGTTGCACTCGTTTTGCCTTCCTATGCTAGTTGATTCTTGCTCCCACAAATTATTTGCTCGAAAAATCCCTATGCATAGGAAGTTGGTTAGGCTTAAATGTGCTAGTCATATGCTTCATGATGCTCTCTTTGTGTTTCAATTCTTTACTTCTATGTGAGCATCATTGAAATCATCATGCCTAGCTAAAAGGCATTAAAGAAAAGCGCTTGTTGGGAGACAACCCAATATTTATACCTACTATTTTTGTGTGTCCACATGATTAAACTATTGTATTAATCATGTTTTATTTGTTTTCTTTCAATAAAGTGCCAAGTAAAGCCTCTGGGACAGTGTGGATACTTGTTGATTTGATTCTGTGCAAAAACAGAAACTTTTGTGTCCAGTACTGGAATTTCTATTCTGTACTGGAGCGTGAGAAAATTCTGAAATTTTTACACAGTATTGATTTACAATTTTTTTACGATGTCCTAATGTTTCAGAATTTTTGGAAGTACAGAAGTATGGTTTTTAAATCGCTTACATGTTGTTCTGTTTTTGACAGATTCTGTTTTCGGTGCATAGTTTGCTTGTTTTAGTGTTTCCATGGCTTATATTAGTCAATATAAATTGTGGAAATGATAGATTACAGTAGGAATTATGTGAGAACAATTATGAATCTTGTCTTGACAGTAGCAAAGTGGATGATTTATTTTTATCATACTGTTGACACCTGATTTTGGCACGATGCAAAATACAGTAAAGGTGGGCTCAAGCGGCAAGATCTTCTATACGAGAAAGTTCATATTGCCGGCATGATAGGCTTGCCGGCATGGAATCTTACCACCCGAGTAAAAGCTTGCCGGTGTGGCAAGGAGACGGCCCGGCAAGGAGGCAATCCGGCAAGGAGACGGCCCGGCAAGGAGGCAATCCGGCAAGGAGACGGCCCGGCAGGGAGGCAATCCGGCAAGGAGACGGCCCGGCAAGGAGGCGATCCGGCAAGAAGACGGCCTGGCAAGGAGGCGATCCGGCAAGGAGGCGGCCCGGCAAGAAGATAGCCCGGCAAGGGGATGACCCGGCAAGGAGGCCCGGCAAGATACCCTGATGGTACTCCTGGGAAGGCGACAGCTCATCGAAGACCGGGGATCAAGATGGACGTGCCGGCTCATCAAGACAGCTTCTAGAGCGGTACTACCGCCTGTATAAGCGGTACTACCGCTTGGGCAGGACTACCGTGTTTTACTACCGCATCGACTACCGCTTACGAAAATACTTCTGGAATCCCGAGGACCCCAAGCGGAAGTGGCGCGGCACTCCAGGGCGGTACTACCGCTGGAAGCGGTACTACCGCCGGCCTAGAGCGGTACTACCGCTTGTCGACGCACAGATTCAGGCAGGTTCGGTTTGAATCCGAGTTAAGCTAGAGCTAGGACTCTAGGACGTGAATTGATGTAATTCTCTTGTAAGGAAAGCCTAGATGAATCTATAACTTGTACGGGAAGTCCAACCCCCTCTTAAATAGAAGAGGTGATGGCCGATTGAAAACACACAATCGAACAAACACATCTACATCTTTTTACCCTACTTTTATCTCTCTCCCTTGTATCTTTCTTCTCGTTCTTCGTTCGTTCTTCGTATTGAAGTGCGGCGATCCTTGAGGCCCTAGGGGCGAGCGAATCGACCTAGGGCAGCCCATCGTCCATCCGTGACTCCTGACGGGTTCCATCCCGGAGAAGCGGTGCGTCGGGTCTCAAAAGCGCCTGCCGGATTGTCTTGCGTACCGCGCTTCCGGCAGGCCTCCCTCGACGTGAGCTGCGGTGCATCACCCCCGGCGTCGAGGGTACGCGTGACGCGTTCGTGTGTCAACACACTTTTTGGCGACTCCGCTGGGGACGATAGATCAAGAATCATCATCAACCATGTCTAATCTCCCCAAGCCCTCAGAAGTTAGCGCCGATAACATCATTAAGCCCGGTCTTGATGAGCTACCGGAGGAACATCGCCAGGCCTACGAAGCGCTCAAGAAACAGCGTGAAGAGGCTTTTGAGGCGCTCAAGAAGAAGCGCGAGGAGGAGGATATGGAGGCGTTTCTTTCAAGTTTCAAGAAGGACCGCCAAGGCAACATCACTCCGATTGGAGAAATCAGGTTACCTCCTCCCATTGATGAACAAGATGAAATCACTGTGAGCAAAGTTTTTTCTCCTGAGCAACTGGCTGTGATTGAAAGTCTTGTTAGTAAGGGTAATGTGATGGCGTACAATTCTTTCGTGGCAAATACCAATGCTCAGAAAAATATGCCGCCGTCATCTAGTGGTAATGTTGGTGTATCCATTAGCCCAGAAAAACCTAATCCAACTTTACCTATATCATCGGCACCTCCCATGCAACAACATTACAATTTGCCGATGAATTTTTATCCTAGCCAAACAAATCAACTTGTGGCCGCACCTACATACCCTAATCCTATTATGAGTGTGCCCAATTCGGCGTCTACGCCGAATTACTTTGTCACATCACCTATGAATACAAGCATGTTTGGTCTTCCGCCGAATTATGTTTCGGCGCCTACTCCACAAGTCGCATCCCTAGCTAGTTCCCAAGTTGCTCCTATGTCATTGCCACAAGCATCTTCATCTACCTCGGATCCAATTTTAGCCAAATTAAGGGAGGATTTGCATAAGATGTTTCAAGAAACTTTCGGAAACGAGCCGAAAGTAAAGAGTCGTGTGTATCAAAAGCCTTATCCTGAACACTTCGACACAGTTTTGTACCCTCCAGGTTATAAGGTTCCTGATTTTGTCAAATTTAGTGGAGAGGGCACAAAAACAACTTGGGAGCATGTGAGTCAGTATCTAGCACAGTTGGATGAAGCAAGTTCCATAGAAGAATTGAAAGTGCGGTTATTTCCCTTATCTTTAACTGGCACCGCATTTTCATGGTTTGCTGCTTTGCCACCTGGTTCAATTCTCTTATGGTCGCAACTAGAGCAAAAGTTTCATGATCATTTTTATAGTGGCGACAATGAGCTTAAGTTATCACATCTTACATCGGTTAGGCAAAAGCATGATGAATCGGTCACCGATTATGTCAAAAGATTTAGAGATATAAAAAACCGATGCTATAGCTTAGTGATAACCGAAAGAGACTTGGCGGATCTTGTCCTTAATGGTTTGAAAACTCACATTAAGGAGAGGCTAGAAAGTTATGAATTTTTAAATATTAACCAAGTCTTGCAGAAAGCTTTGGCTCAAGAAAGCCGAAGTAAAGAGATCCATAGGTCAACAACCGATCGTCCTAGAATGCATATGCTTGATTATAATGATGAATATTCGGACGATGAGGTTGATGTCTGTACCACTGAATTTGTTTGGTCCTCAAAGGCCAAACCCTATGCATGCAATGCTCTTAAGCCGATTCGTAAGAATCGTGATGAGGAGATGAAATTTACTTTTGATATATCCAAGTGTGATAGAATATTTGATGCTCTCTTGTAAGAAAAGATGATTAGAATATCACACGCCATACCGCCGTTTGAGGAGCTGAAACGGCGTGCTTATTGCAAATATCATAATTCATTTTCTCATGCTACTAATGATTGCAATGTTTTTCGGAGACAGATACAATCGGCCATTAATGACGGACGATTGAGTTTTTCTAAGATGCAAGTTGATAAACAGCCCTTCCCAATGAATACCATGACTTTGGAGGGGAAGAAAATGTTAATTCGGCCTAACATAGCCGAATCAGCTAATAAAAACAATATTGTCATTGGTGAGCCCAGGAAGAACAAAGATGACGACAAGATCTTGGGGAGGCAAGTCGTGCTTGAGAAGCAATCCGATGGTGGAGAGGTAATCAAGATCACCATAAAAAATCCTGCACTAGGGGGGCAACCGCAAGTACAAGAGGATACTCATGTTGAATTTATCAAGCCCAAGAATTCAGGAGTTGGCAAGCGTAAAAGGAGTGAAGCTAAGCACAAGCGAATCAAGCCAACCTTTGATATGTTGCTATCTAAATATGCAAGTCGAGCGGCCGGTTCTAGCTCCAATCGGCCATCATATTCAAAACGTTCAAGATCACCTCCGAAGCAAGAGTTTCGACACTATGCAAGGCCATATGGGTCATGGGCACCGGCACCATGGATGTCGCCACCCCCCTATGCGCCATATTACATGGGAGACTTCAATGGAGGATGGGGGCAGCCCCCAATGGCTCCTTATGCTTTTCATATGGGGTGGACAACACCTAGAAGGCCTGCTCACAAAAAGTTTTATTATCCTACACAAGGCCGTTCAAGCCATGGTGCTAATCGGCCAACAAAAACTTCTCCAAGCGAAGCAGAATCTAGGGATCCCAAGTATATTCAACCTAAATGGTGTCCTGCCGGTCTGTCCAAGACACAAAAAAGGAGATTACAACGTATGAGGAGACGCGAGAAGGCGGCGCATGAAGTAGAAGAGCAAAAGGACGAATTGTTCAGTAAAATTCGGCCCGTGGCGCCCACAAAACAAGTGTGGAGGCCTAAACAAAAAGGAAACGCAGATGTCTTTACACTAGCTACAACAGCACCTACGCCACCAAAAAAGGATGATGCAGCCCTTATTACATCGTCCACGCCACCTGAAACATCCCCTTTTATTGAGGAAATTTTAAGTCCAATATACACATTGGGAGATGAAGATGAGATGGAGGATTTTGAATCTACGCCGGTTCGGGATGGTGGCAATCGACTTCCAGATATATACTTATCATCTTAAACACAAACATGGCCGCTATATGATTATCGCCCTATGCACATATAAATGGCCGATGGAGTGTTGACATCGTCCTTAGATCAAGCTCTATGTGAATTATTTTTCGGCACACAAGCTTTGCCGAAAAACAGGGGGGCATGTGTGGACACCTGATTTTGGCACGATGCAAAATACAGTAAAGGTGGGCTCAAGCGGCAAGATCTTCTATACGAGAAAGTTCATATTGCCGGCATGATAGGCTTGCCGGCATGGAATCTTACCGCCCGAGTAAAAGCTTGCCGGTGTGGCAAGGAGACGGACCGGCAAGGAGGCAATCCGGCAAGGAGACGGCCCGGCAAGGAGGCAATCCGGCAAGGAGACGGCCCGGCAGGGAGGCAATCCGGCAAGGAGACGGCCCGGCAAGGAGGCGATCCGGCAAGAAGACGGCCCGGCAAGGAGGCGATCCGGCAAGGAGGCGGCCCGGCAAGAAGATAGCCCGGCAAGGGGATGACCCGGCAAGGAGGCCCGGCAAGATACCCTGATGGTACTCCTGGGAAGGCGACAGCTCGTCGAAGACCGGGGATCAAGATGGACGTGCCGGCTCATCAAGACAGCTTCTAGAGCGGTACTACCGCCTGTATAAGCGGTACTACCGCTTGGGCAGGACTACCGTGTTTTACTACCGCATCGACTACCGCTTACGAAAATACTTCTGGAATCCCGAGGACCCCAAGCGGAAGTGGCGCGGCACTCCAGGGCGGTACTACCGCTGGAAGCGGTACTACCACCGGCCTAGAGCGGTACTACCGCTTGTCGACGCACAGATTCAGGCAGGTTCGGTTTGAATCCGAGTTAAGCTAGAGCTAGGACTCTAGGACGTGAATTGATGTAATTCTCTTGTAAGGAAAGCCTAGATGAATCTATAACTTGTACGGGAAGTCCAATTCCCTCTTAAATAGAAGAGGTGATGGCCGATTGAAAACACACAATCGAACAAACACATCTACATCTTTTTACCCTACTTTTATCTCTCTCCCTTGTATCTTTCTTCTCGTTCTTCGTTCGTTCTTCGTATTGAAGTGCGGCGATCCTCGAGGCCCTAGGGGCGAGCGAATCGACCTAGGGCAGCCCATCGTCCATCCGTGACTCCTGACGGGTTCCATCCCGGAGAAGCGGTGCGTCGGGTCTCAAAAGCGCCTGCCGGATTGTCTTGCGTACCGCGCTTCCGGCAGGCCTCCCTCGACGTGAGCTGCGGTGCATCACCCCCGGCGTCGAGGGTACGCGTGACGCGTTCGTGTGTCAACACATACTAACTTATATCATGGAGTTCCGTTAAGTTTTATGTGATTGAAGTTTTCAAGTTTTGGGTGAGATATCGATATGAGGAGAATAAGGAGCATCAAGACCCTAAGCTTGGGGATGCCCAAGGCACCACAAGGTAATACTCAAGGAAGACTCAAGCGTCTAAGCTTGGGGATGCCCCGGAAAACATCCCCTCTTTCGTCTTCAAAACTATCGGTATATCTTACTTGGAGCTATATTTTTATTCGTCACATGATATGTGTTTTGCTTGGAGCGTCATTAGCTTTTGTTGAGATTTGCTTGCTGTTATAAATAATCATGTTTTGTGTCTTTTAGTTCAATAAAATGTCAATTATAGCCTTTACCATGCTCAGTTTGCAAGTTCATGTGTTGCTGTTTGAAAACAGAAAGTTTTCTGTTATGTCCAGAATATTCCTGAATATTCAGATCATGATAAAAATCTAAAATTTTTACACAGTAATCATGCATGATTTCTTTGTGACGTGGTAATTTTTCAGAATTTTTGGAGTTAGGGAAGTATGAATTTTACATCCCCCTTTACATACTGTTCTGTTTTGGCAGATTTCGGTTATAGTTGCATTGTTTGCATATGTTGCTTGTTTAATGATTCTATTTGAGGATAGGAGTATTAAATATGCAGAGGCATTTAGTATGCAATGTTTAGTTATAATTTTAGTGATTTTCTACAGTAGATAATGTTAAGGTTTTGAGTTGATTTATACTAACTTATCTCACGAGTTCTTGTTGAGTTTTGTGTGGATGAAGTTTTTAAGATTTAGGAGAAACCATGATATGAGAGGAATTAAGGAGAGACAAGAGCGCAAGCTTGGGGATGCCCAATGCACCCCAAGATTACATTCCAAGAAGTCTCAAGCAACTAAGCTTGGGGATGCCCCGGTAGGCATCCCACCTTTCTTCATCAACACCTATCGGTTAGCCTAAGTTTTTACTTGTTCACATGATATGTGCTATTCTTGGAGTGTCCTTTTATTTTAATTTTGTTTTCTATTTGAATAAAATTATCAAGATCTGAAATATTTATTGAGAGAGAGTCTTCACATAGCTACTTAATTGTTTGACTACTCGTTGATTTTCACTTATATCTTTTGGAGTAGTTTGTTATTTACTCTCGTTCTTCACTTATATCCTAAGAGAAAATGTTTGAATGAATTGAATATCATGAAGTTGAATTAATATGATCTTCATATGCTTGTTTCATGCCTAGTAGTAGCTTCACATTGGGTTTAGAAGGTAAAATCTATTGAAGCTTGACAATCACAATATTGGTCATACAAGCAATTCATGAATGATTAGTATAAGGAAGAGAACTTTCACGTATAAATATATTATCTTGGACATCTTTTATGATTGTGAATACCCATTAATTATTTTCAAACTTGAGCAAATGAGTTGAAGTTGGACAAGGAAGACAACGTAATGAGTTATGTTTGGGTATATTTGCATAGAAGTTATATTGTTATGGATCCTCCAACATGTGGTGCTTGCTTAGGATCTTTTGCTACCAAAAATTCGTACTAAGTAGAGATACTACTTGTGCATCCAAAAACCATTAAACCCAGCTTCTTGCCATGAGTGTCCACCTATCTACCTACGGATTGAATAAGATCCTTCAAGTAAGTTGTCATCGGTGCAAAAAGCAATAAAAATTGTTCCTAAAATATGTATGATCTTTTATTGCAAGGGAAAATAAGCGTTGTACGAACTTGTGATGGTAAAGAAATAAAAGCAACGGACTGCATAATAAAGGTTGCTATCACAAGGGGCAATATAACGTGACGTTCCTTTGCATTAAGGGCTTGCACATCCAAAAATAAAAAGCGCATGACAACCTCTGCTTCCCTCTGTGAAGGGCCTATCTTTTACTTTATGTATTTGCTTTTATGCAAGAGTCAATAGTATTACTTCTCATTTCAACCTTAATTACTCTCTAGTTGGCAAGCATCATGTGGTGGGGAAAGATCCAGGCACATATGCCCAGTCAAATATATTTAATCATGAATTATTATTGTTGACAATTATCTCTATGATAAATAAGTTGGGAGGCAAAACATTAAGCCCCTATCTTTCTCTGTGTTCGATGGATGCTATTTGTTCTAAAAATATGCTTTGAGTACTAGCAATCATAGAAGACTATATGATAATTGAGTATGTGGAGCTCTTACTTAGACTTTGATTGAAGATAAGTTGAATTGCAACTGTTTGGTGACTAAGAACATAGGTTGTTAAGTTTCAAGAGAATGAATTGTTTAAACCATAACATGTGAATTGATTGCTACTTTATCATGATGAGTTTTATGAGAAAAAGTTGCTGTTATGATGCTAGAAAAAGTGGTTGAAATTATCAATGATCAAACTTATGCACTATGCTAGCATTCACACTTCATAAATTATTTCTTTTATCATTTACCTACTCGAGGACGAGCAGGAATTAAGCTTGGGGATGCTGATACGTCTCCAACGTATCTATAATTTATGAAGTATTCATGCCGTGTTTATTATAGTTTTGTATGATTTTGGTGCACTTTTATATGGCTTTTATATGATTTTTATGGACTAACATATTGACCTAGTGCCCAGTGCTAGTTGCTATTTTCTGCTTGTTTTTGGTTTTCCAGAAAATCCATATCAAATGAAGTCCAAATGCAGCCAAACTTTTTGACGATTTTTTCTGGAAGGAAACAGACCCAGGAAGCTTCGGGGGAGCAGCAGAAGACCCACAGGGGCCCCACAAGCCACCTGGGTGCGCCACCCCCACGGGGCGCGCCTTGGTGCCTCGTGGGCCCCCTGTGGTACCTCTTCGCATGATTCCAACGCCAAAAATTCTTATAAATAGAGAAACCTCCAGAAATAACCCTAGAACTTTGACTACGCCGCCGCAAGCCTCTGTACCTCCATTATCTCATCTACAGCCCTTTTCCGGCACCCTGTCGGAGGGGGAAATCATCACCGGAGGCCATCTTCATCATCCCGGCGGTCTCCATGATGAGGAGGGAGTAGTTCACCCTCGGGGCTGAGGGTATGTACTAGTAGCTATGTGTTTGATCTCTCTCTCTCTCTCTCTCGTGTTCTTGATTTGGCACGATCTTGATGTACCGCGAGCTTTGTTAATATAGTTGGATCATATGGTGTTTTCCCCCTCTCTATCTTGTTGTGATTAATTGAGTTTTCACCTTTGAGGTTTCACTATTATCGGATTGAATACTTTTATGGATTTGAGAACACTTGATGTATGTCTTGCATATTAATACCCGTGGTGACAATGGGGTATTATATTGATTCACTTGATGTATGTTTTGGCACTCAACTCGCGGATTCCCGAGGTGACATTGGGGTAATCTATGCATAGGGGTTGATGCACGTTTTCGTCCTACTTTCTCCGGTAGAAATCTTGGGGCACTCTTTGAAGTTCTTTGTGTGGATTGAATATTATGATTATGAAGTTGTTTGATGCATATCGAATAATCAACTCACGGATACTTGTGGTGACGTTGGAGTATCTAGGTGACATTAGAGTTGGTTGATGCATATCATATGGTGTTATTTTAGTATGAACTCTAGAGCTATTTGTGACACTTATAGGAATGGCTCAATAGATCGATCGGAAAGGATAACTTTGAGGTGGTTTCGTACCCTACAACAATTTCTATCTTATGTTCTCCGCTAATAGGAACTTTGGAGTGATTCTTTGTCAGACGTTGAGGGATTATTATATGATTCAATTATGTTAGCATTGTTGAGAGATTGCACTAGTGAATGTATGAACCCTAGGCCTTGTTTTCAAGCATTGCAATACCGTTTGCGCTCACATTTGTTACTTGCTACCTTGCTGTTTTTTATTTTCAGATTATAAAAACTTATATCTACTATCCATACTACACTTGTATCACCATCTCTTCGTCGAACTGGTGCACCTATACAATCTACCATTGTATTGGGTGTGTTGGGGACACAAGAGATTTCTTGTATTTGGTTGCAGGGTTGTTTGAGAGAGACCACTTCATCCTATGCCTCCCACTGATTGATAAACGTTAGGTCATCCACTTGAGGGAAAATTGCTACTGTCCTACAAAACTCTGCGCTTGGAGGCCCAACACGAGACTACAAGAATAAGTTGTGTAGTAGAGATCAGTAACGTGCCAGCACAAGTAAAGAAATCCTGAATAACTCCTTTTCCAATAATATTACCACTGCCGACACGGAGTTTTTAGTATGCATAATAGTAGGTTCTTCTTTATCAGGATCATCATTGGAAAGATTATCTAATTTTTCTTTAGCAACTGTAGGAAAGCTTCTCTTAATATTTTCATTATTTATAAGCTTCAAAAGCATGGACGGATTGTCTAAAGACTCCTCTCTAGTGGCGGGAGAATTACCAATTTTTCCAAACTTAGTCATGATGGCAACTTTGAGCAAGCAAGCAAGCAAACGAAAATATTTTTGTGTTTTTGTAAAATTGTTTTAGAAGTGCGGGACATGAAAACGAGAGGCAAATAAAAAGGCAAATGAAAATAAAAGCAAGTAGATGATAGTTTATGCAAAGGTACTTGATAGGTTTTGGTGATGTCTCCTGATACGTCTCCAATGTATCTATAATTTTTGATTGTTCCATGCTATTACAGTATCAATCTTGGATGTTTTTATATGCAATTATATATCATTTTTTGGGACTAACCTATTAACCTAGTGCCCAGTGCCAGTTGCTGTTTTTTTTGCCTGTTTTTGCCTTTTCAGAAAATCATTATCAAACTGAGTCCAAATGAAGAAAAAACTTTGGATTAATATTTTCTGGACCAGAAGGGACCCTAGAAGCTTCGTGAGAAGACCAGACGAGTCACGAGGGAGCGACAAGCCCGAAGGGCGCGCCCCGGGGGGGTAGGCGCGCCCCCAGGCTTGTGGGCCCCTCGTGGCACCTCTTGACCTAATTCCAGCGCTATAAATTCCCAAATATTCCCAATATACCAAACAGACAGAAGAGAAAACCTTTCCGCCGCCGCAAGCCTCTTTTCTTCCGTGATCCCATCTAGAGGCCTTTTCCGGTACTCTGCCGGAAGGGGAATCGATCACGGAGGGCTTCTTCATCAACCTTGCTGCCCTTCCGGTGATGTGTGAGTAGTTTACCACAGACCTACGGGTCCATAGCTAGTAGCTAGATGGCTTCTTCTCTCTCTTTGACCTTCAATACCATGTTCTCCTCGATGTTCTTGGAGTTCTATCCGATGTAATCTTCTTTTGCGGTGTGTTTGTTGGGATCCGATTAATTGTGGGTTTATGATCAGATTATTCATGAGAAATATTTGAGTCTTCTCTGAACTCTTTTATGCATGATTGTTATAGCTTTGTATTTCTCTCCGATCTATCCGTTTGGTTTGGCCAACTAGATTGATTTATCTTGCAATGGGAGAGGTGCTTTGTGATGGGTTCAATCTTGCGGTGTTCTATATCCCAGTGATAGAAAGGGAGAAGACACATATTTGTATTGTTGCCATTAAGGATAAAAAGATGGGGTTTAATCATATTGCTTGAGTTTACTTTGTCTACATCATGTCATCTTGCTTAGGGCGTTACTCTGTTTTATACTTAATACCCTAGATGTATGCTGGATAGCGGTCGATGGGTGTAGTAATACTAGTAGATGCAGGCAGGAGTCGGTCTACTTGTCTCGGACGTGATGCCTATATACATGATCATTGCCTTGAATATTGTCATAACTATGATCTTTTTATCAATTGCCCAACAGTAATTTGTTTACCCACCGTATGCTATGTGTTCGAGAGATAAGCCTCTAGTGAAAACTATGGCCCCCGGGTCTACTTTTATCATATATTAAAATCAAAAATACCTTGCTGCAATTTATTTACTTTTATTTTCTTTTGCAATTTACTTTTCTATCTATCACTATCAGAATTAATCCTTGCAAGTGACCGCTAAGAGGATTGACAACCCTCTTATTTGCGTTGGGTGCAAGTGTTTGCTTTTGTGTGTGTAGGTGCTGCTAACGAGGTTCTGTGTGGTTCTCCTACTGGATTGATAACCTTGGTTCTTAACTGAGGGAAATACTTATCCCTACTGTACTGCAACATCCTCCTCTTCGGGGAAATCCCAACGCAGTTCACAAGTAGCAGGAAAAAATTTCTGGCGCCGTTGCCGAGGAGAAGTCACGCAAAACAGTCTCCCGTCAACTTGCCAATTTCTGGCACCGTTGCCGGGGAGACATCATCAAAACCTATCAAGTACCTTCGCACAAACTATCATCTACTTGCTCTTATTTTCATTTGCCTTTTATTTGCATTTACCTTTCGTTTTCATCTCCCCCACTCCTAAAACAATTTTACAAAAAACACAAAAATATTTTATTTGCTTGCTTGCTTTTATTGCCTTCATGTCAACACACAAAAACAGAAAATGAAAGCGCAGGTTAACTCCCAGAGGGGGGGGGGGTGAATGGGAGATTTTTAGAAATTCGTCAAACTCCGAAGATTTTGACGAAAATCAGAGTGATGAAATAGAAACAGAAGTGAAACTAGATCGACACAGATGTAACTAGCATGCATAGGAAATACATACAAGTGAAGAACAAGCAGTCATACTAGCAGACATGCATGAAGAAGATGAACTGAAGAAATGATAAACAACATGATAAAAGTCTTCAGTTCAAATTCATCAGAAAGGTAAAGCACAAGTTCTTCAGCAGCAGAAATTGCGTAAAGGTAAAGGGGTGAGGAATTTGAAACCGGTTGGGCTCGATGAAGACAAATCGATTTGGTAGACCAGTTCCAGTTGCTGTATCAACTGTACGTCTGGTTGAGGCAGCTGAGTCTTACCTCGGAGGACACTTAGTCCTCACCATATTCCTCTTGAGCTAAGGTCACTTAGACCTCGCCCAATCACTCATGGTAAGTCTTCAAGGTAGACTTCCAAAACCTTCACAGACTTGTTCACCGACACACCACAATTACTCTTGGGTGCTCAGAACATGATGCCTAACTGTCTGGAAGAATGACAGTCTTCAAATGTAATAAGCGTCGGATCACATAGATCAACTTCTTCAGTGATGCTCAGTCACTTAGGCTCTGGTTGGGTTTTTCCTCACTTGGGTTCTCACAAAGTTGTCAGAGGAAGGGTTGCTCTCAAATGACAAGTGTCAATCTCTCTCTAGAGCAGCCAACCAACTAGTGGTTGTAGGGGGCGGATATTTATAGCCAGGGGGCAACCCGACATGAATTTTCATAAATGCCCTTCTCAGACATGACCGTTGTGAGGATAAGAATCCACTCGACAGCTGGCACGCGGCGCAGCAACGGTCGGAAATTAAGCTCTCAATTTCGTCGGGGCACTCTATTTCCTCACGATAGGCAGATCGCACTGGCGAAATACTAACTCCTCAGCCTGACCAAATTCGTCAGAGACCAGATGAACTTCGTCACTGTCACAGTCAAATTCGTTAGCTGTTCTGGAGGTTTCCAAAGGCTTCACTCGAAGCGGCTTAGGTTTGTATAGTTTTGAGCATCGCTTTGAAGTATGAAATATGTATCACCTTGACCCCCTTTGACAGTACGGTTTTTCCTATGACTCAAATAAGAAGAAAAGAAACTATGAAAACAAAGTCTTCATGCTTCCAAGTCTTCACATAAATTTCCTCAAAGGCCGCACCAAATTCTTCACTTGAAGAAATACATTTTTAGGGGTCGACTTCCGTGGTTAAACCAAGTCTTCAGGGACTATTCTCTCCTATGTACACTTACAAACTCATTAGTCCCTAAACTTATTTGTCTTCAATACTCCAAAACCACTAAGGGGGCACTTGATGCACTTACAATCTTCCCCCTTTTGGTGATTGATGACAAATCAGTTAAGTTTTCAACGGGAATAAAATAGTGGAAGTGTAAGTACATGATATGAAGACATTGGTTACAAGATATTTGAGGAACTCCCCCTGAAGATGTGCATATGAAGAATTTGCTCTAGATTGCAAATGCACATGGTAGGTTGAAATTGTGGAGATCTCCCCCTATATCTTGGAATCCAATCATGCATGATCATAAGATATTGAAGAATTTGAATGCATGATGAAAATTGGTGTCTGACGAATTGTAACATGCATGCACAGATATATATATATATATATATATTTTGAGGATCAGAGCATAATCACGCATGCAAATAAAACGTCGCAAAAGAATGTCAGACCACCAACAGTATTTAAGTTACAACTCATCAAAGGAGCAAATCAAACGGAGAACCAAGAGTTGCAACTTATCAAAATAAAAAGCCCGATATAAGACCCGCTTGAAGACTAACTCAAATTTCTCCCCCTTTGTCATCAGATGACCAAAAGGAGACGAAACTGAGAACTAACGTCCCTGAAGAAATCAAATCATGAAGCAGTCGAGGGAGCGCCAGCGTCGTTGTTGGGGTCGCGAGTTGAAGAAGGGCCTGCTGCAGTGTCTTCAACATCTTCCTTTTCATCAGTAGCGCGTGAAGAAGACACAGAACTTGGAACCATCGGAGGAACTTGAACCTTCTTGAACTTCTTCTTGGGGGGATTGGCCCAATCAAAGTTCATTTTGAATTCCATTTCATCAAGTTCGTCAGGGGTCTTCAGATGTGAAAGAATGGCCCAACTTCTGTCGAAGATCTCATGCAGATAATAATGATTCTTCCAGACTGAATTTTGCATCACAGTCATATTGCCTAGAATTGCATGGAGTTGACGCTTAACCCAGTTGTGGTTTTTGTCAACTTTCTGATGAAGACTTATGAGCAACTCACGATCAGTCATCACTCGAGGAGCTTCACCTTGAGGGGTTTGCTGAGTGGCATTTGCGTCAGTGTCATGGCTTGAAGAATCATATCCTGTAGATTGTGAGACAGGCTGACGAAATTGGCCATCAAGGGGACGAACTCCTTCATCAATAATAGCTTTCCCTTTGCCAGGAATTGAAGCAATTGTGCTTTGAAGAATTTCAACATCTGGCAGAAAACTGAGATGATTTTGACTGTCAGCTTTGTAATTGATTGAAGATCTTGTTAGTATGAATCTCACGAGCCAGGGTGCATAAGGCTTCAAGTCAAATGGAGATTGTGCAACAATGGCCAAAGTCCTCATGAAGAAATCATGCACATTGATAGGAATGCCATGAATGATATTGAATAGCAAGTTCTTCATGATCCCCACAACTTCTTCAGTCTCAGAATTGTGGCCTTTGATAGGACTGAGGGTTTTGGCCAGAATGCGATATACTGTCCTTGGCACATATAGCAAATCCTTCACTAAGAAGGTGGTTCTCTGAGCTTCTCCTTGAGCCAAAGGCTTCATCAGTACTTGCATCAGATGATTTGGCAACTCAGGTTCTTCATAGATCTTTCTGGCTTCATCGGGGGGCAAATCAACTGGAAGAGCTCGAAGCAATTCATCAGCAGGAGCCTTGTAGTGCATGTTCTCACTCATCCAATCGAGAGCCCATGAGTGAATATCATCAACATCACCAGATTGATGCAAGGTGGCATAAAACTGAAGAATGAGTTCTTCTTTCCAATCACACACATCTGTGACGAAGCTGAGTAATCCGGCATCATGAAGAACAGCCAGAACTGGCTGAAAGCATGGTAAGGATTCCATATCCACATGAGGAATATGACGATGCGGGAACACTTTGCTCTTGTCAAACAACAGTGAGGAATAGAAGTTCATCTGAGCATTTGTCCAAAATCTCCGACACCTGATTTTTGCAGAGTCATAAGGGGACTCGCCTATGAAGAAATTCTTCTCTTGAAAGAAGGCGGCATTGTCAAATTTTGGCCTTATGACGTTTTTGCCAACCTTGGGCATTGAGGGCACTGGCTGAAGATTTATCTTCTTTGGCTTCACATCAAAGATGGGTCTCGGAGAGCCCGTTGAATCATTGGGATCCGTGATGGCCAAAGACTTTGCAACTTCCTCAGCTGTTGCGAATGGAACAGTGTCTGGATCTGCTGCGGGTGTTGGATCTTCACGTTGTGTTGGAGGGGGTGCAACTTCTTCATCATTCACTTGTTGCATAATTTCTTCAACTGATGTAGCTGGAATTTCAGTTGTCTGAACACCTGACCCTGCAGAAGAGATTAGTTCTTCTTCTTAACCACCCACATCTGTATGGGTGGCTGAGAAGCAATGTAGCGAAGTGCATTAATGGAGAACTTAGGCATTGAAGAATATGCATTTCTCTTCACAGGAGGGTTATGGTAATTGAATGAATAAGCACAAAAATTCTTCGATGATTTGTGAACATAGTGGTTCGAAGAATAATGCTCATATTCATCAAATCGCTGTTTGTTTACCTGCGAAACAGAGGCATTAGCACGACCATAAGTGGATCTGCGTCCATTTGACGACTTTGATCCCTGTGAAGAATTTGCCCTGGGAGGTTTCTTCTTCATAGGTGGTGTCATGATGACATTCACCTGAAGATTTTCCAGAAGGCTTTTAGGAACCTAGATTTTCTTCACAGGTGGACCGTTCCTGCAGTTAGTACCAATGAATCTGGCAAAGACTTCACCATTCTGATTCTTGATCAGTTTATAGTTGGAGTCAAATGACTCATCTGAAGAATATGAAGAATCACAAGAATAGCCAGATAAAGTGGATGGATCTATTGGAGGTCCCTTTGTAGCAACCCATGTGGTTTTGCGATACTGCTCAGGCTTCCAATACGAACCATCAGCATTGAGCTTTCTCTCAAAGGCAATACCCTCTTTCCTAGGGTTCCTGTGAAGAATTTGCTTTTTGAGCACGTCACACAGGGTTTGATGCCCTTTGAGGCTTTTGTACATGCCAGTGACATACAATTCCTTCAGCCCTGTATTTTCATCAGTATCACAGGTGGCTTCCTCAAGTGAGGGGTTAGAGGCCACCGTAGCAGTTGAAGCAATTGAAAGTACCGAAGCATTTGAACATTCAGCTGAAGAATTTGCATTATCATGTTCAAGGCATTTTAGGCATGGTGCAAAAAATTCTTCCTGAGCGGTACTGATCTATTGAGCGGGGAGTGAATCGTTTTCTTTTTGAAGATCATCATGAGACGCTCTCAGCTTCTCGAGATCTTGCTTCCTTTGAAGAAATTCATAAGGTAGCTTCTCATGTTCGGCCGAGAGGGATACATGACGACTTTCAAGTTCGTCATATTGAGACTTAAGCCTTCTGAGATCCTCAGACAAAGCTTGGCTACGATCCATTTCCTCGTCCAACAGGTCATCGCTTTTGTTTAGCAGTTTTTGAATCTTTTCCATGGCATGCTATTGCTCAGTTGCAATTTTAGCAAGTTTCTTATAGCTTGGTTTAGATTCACACTCAGAGTCGTCATCACTGAAAGTTTCAAAGTAAGCTTCTCGTGAGGTTACCTTTGCACCTCTTGCCATAAAGCAATAGGTGGGAGTGTAGTCATCAGCACAGTTATCATTGTTGGTGGAGATACCATTATCCTCAGGGTTGAAGATGGACTTGCTTATGTACTCAGTAGCAAATGCAAGGCTCGCCACACCAGTGTTTGGCTCCTCCTCAGATTCCTCAGCTTGCTAATCATCAGATTCTTCTTCAGAATCCATTTCCTTCCCAATGAATGCATGAGCTCTGCTAAAACTAGTTTTCTTGTGAGATGAGGACTTTGATGAAGACTTTGAGGACTTCTTCTTTTTGCCATCAGATTCATCATCATCCCTGCTCTTCTTCTTCTTCTTCTTTAGCTAAAGAAGGCAGTTGGCGATGTAGTGGCCTGGCTTCTTGCATTTGTGATAGGTTCTCTTGTTGCAGTCTCGAGAAGACGCTTCTCCAGTGTTCTTCGAGTCATACTTTGAAGACTTTCCAAAATGGTTCTTCTTGGAAAACTTCTTCACTAGCATAGCCAGTCCTCTGCCAATTTCCTCAGCACCATCAGAACTGCTCTCATATTCCTCTTCTTCTTCAGATGAAGAAATAGCCTTGGCTTTTGCTTTTGTCTTCAGAGCGCGAGGACGACCATAGCTGGGTCCATACATATCTCTCTTCTCTGCTTGCTGAAATTCATATGTGTTGAGCCTCTTAAGAATGTCAGTAGGATCTAGTGACTTGTAGTCAGTGCGCTCTTGTATCATCAGTGCCAAAGTGTCGAAGGAATTGTCCAGAGACCTCAGCAATTTCTTCACCACCTCATGATCGGTGATGTCAGTAGCACTGTTAACACACGAACACGTCACGTGTACCCTCGACGCCGGGGGTGATGCACCGCAGCTCATGTCAAAGGAGGTCCGTCCAGCTGCGCGATAAGCAAGACAACCGGCAGATGCTTTTGAAGACCCAAAACCTCACACGCCCGGGAGGGACCCCGCCAGGGAGTGCGGCGGCTATGGGCTGCTCTAGATCGATTCACTCACCCCTAGAGCCTCGGGATTCGTAGCTCTCAAACTTGAGGGACAGCGAAGAACGAGAGAGAAAAACGATGGAGAGATAAAATGTAGATGAAAAAGTAGTATATTGATTTGTTCGATTGTGTGTTGTTCAATCGGCCGTCACCCCCAACATATATAAGAGGTGGTTGGACTTCCCGTACAAGTAAAGAATTTATCTAGGCTTTCTTACAAGAAAATTACATCAATTCACGTCCTAGAGTCCTGGTTCCAGTCTAACTTGGATTTAGTCTGAATCTGGCCCAAACTTCTGTCCTGCTTCTTGCGTGGGCTGTAGAGATCGTATACTAACTCGGATGGAGTCGAGTCCAACATCAAACTTGTCCGCCCCGACGATCTGCATAAGACATTGCGGGCCACTTCTCCTTCTAAGGCCGTCTTGATGACATTTAGGGCTCATCTTCAGCTTCTATTTGGATTCTCACTCAAACCGGCAAGCCTTCGAGAACCGGCAAGCAAAACTTTCCGGCAAGCACTCATTTTCGGCAAGCACTTATTCCTGGCAAGCAAAAATTTCCGGCAAGCAAAACTTTCTGGCAAGCAAAGCTTTCCGGCAAGCACTCATTCGGCCGGTGTCGTGGTTTTGTCGCGACAGATGTCCTGGTAGGACTTAAAGATGAAGCCATCGCACTAACGTGGAAGCTTAGCGGGGTTGAGCGGGAACGAGAAGACGCCGGGTTACCCAGGTTCAGCCCCTCACAGTGGAGGTAAAAGCCTACATCCTGCTTGTTTATATTGCTGTAGATCTCGATTACAAGGATGCGGATTCGCTAACCTAGCTCTCGAGGGGATTGCAACTTAGTCTTTTTCGTATAGGTGCCCCCCTTTATATACACAGGTGAAACCCTAGATTACATGAGAGTCCGGGTCGTTCTTTGACCCGCCTCCTTATTCCTTCCTACTTGTTCTTCAAGACAGCTCTCCTTGCCATCTGATTTGTCGTGAGCCGGCTCATTATGTAAGCCGACCTACCCTTACCAGGCCTTGCTAAGCCGGCCCATACAGAGACTTCAGCCCCGCAGTGAGTTGGCCCATTAAGCTCGCCTTATGGCCGGGTCAACACCCTGCCGGGTCTCCTTGCTGGTGAATATCCCCAACATTAGCCCTCAGTTTGACTTGAATTTATTCACGTTAAACTCCATCCTAAAAGAGCAAAGCATTAGTAATACATTCCCAAGCGCACCCCAAGTCGCTCTTTTAAGTCGCCATCTGGACCGGCTCAAATTGCCGGGTTAAGGTGACCGTCAGGTTCACCCCTTCAGTTTCAAACTTAGCATTTTCAACTTTTGTCCCTCATGACGTCACGATCCACTTCCGCAAAATCCGGAATGATATCATCTCAAATCCTTGAGTGGGTACGTCCCGTCTTGTCAGGCACGAGAATCGAGGAACCACACCGCCGAAAATTACTGCGCCGCCTAGGGTCCCGCCCTTGCCGTTTTAACTTTACTGGGCCTATAAAGAGGCCACCTCATTCCCACTTTCACTTTTTACCCTATACTCGTCTTCTTCCTCGCAACTGTCACCTCGTACGCTCGAAGCGTCGCCGCCCTCAAGTTCTCCGTCGACTTCGACAGCACTCTTCTCCGCCGCCCCATCGTCGCCGGAGCTCTTCAAAAATATTCTGACCACATCCGCCGCGGCCAGGTACACCTCAATCCTTCTTTCTGGATCTGTATTGCCTCATTCGTTTTCTTGCCGTTCGTCGGTGTTCGTCAGTATGCAACAGAACTCATCGGCTCCCTCTACTAACAGATCCATATCTATCGAAATGATCCGAATAAACATTTTTTATACTGCGGTAACGCCAGTCTTCCCCATTCTAATCCCTGTACTGCCTTCCGTAGACCCCATTATACATGGTACCGTCAGATCCGTCCTCACGCATCCCCTTTAAGTTTTCATTTCCATGGTATTTTCAGATCCGTAATAATAACTACTCCGTTAGATTCTTGTTTGTCACTAGCTCAATACTTAGAGAAATCCAAACCTCCACTGTCGTCAACACCGGCTTATGATTGCCTGAGGCGGCGCGCCGGAATCCAGGTTATGAACTTAGACATCTTGACTTGCATCATCCGACCGGGTCTTATATTCTGTCGGCTTGTCCTTCTTAAGCTAACCCACCGGCTTGTCATTTTTGTCCTTGCAGCTAAACTTTTAAGTCGCCATGGCCCCCAAGACCGACAAATCCTGCAACTGGTTCAGATCACAAGTCTCAACCCTGATGCTGAATGAGCTTGTAGGGCAAGGCCTTTTGCCGGCTTAGACCGCAATCGACTGGCGGGCACCTGAGGAGGAAAGCACCCCTCAGCCCCAACAAGGTGAAGTGGTAGTCTTCGTAGAACATCTGCACAAGGGGTTTCGACCGCCCGGGTCAAAAAATTTCCGTGACGTTCTCCATTCTTTTGACCTCCGACCGCAAGATCTTGGACCAAACTCAATTACCAACCTCTGCCAATTTCAAGTTTTCTGCGAAGTGTACCTTCAAATGGCACCAACTGTCCTGCTCTTTCGCGAATTCTTCTATATCAATCATCAAACTGAGTTCACCGATGGCCCCAGCATAGAGCTTGGCGGCGTCTCCATTCAAAGGCGAAGAAACACTCCCTTTCCTGAGGCCAAGCTGGCGAGTCACCCCAAGGGCTGGAACATGACTTGGTTTTACTGCAAGAGCACCGCCCCTCAAGGTGAAAATCCCCTGCCGGGTTACAGACCGGACCGGCTTAATGCTACAGTGGCCTTTTCGGGTTGTCCATCAACAGAAGAACGCAAGCAATTCGCCCCTGTTTACGCCAAACTAAGGGCCTTGGTTGCCAACGGCCTTACTGGGATTGATCTGACCCGGTGCTGGGTAAGCTGGCGAATCCAGCCTCTTAGCCACAGAGGCGACCTGATGTGCAATTACACTGCTGAGCCGGCTGATGCTCAACGGTTCAGTCAAGTCAATCTATCAGCGAGTGATGTCAACAAAACCATCAAGAGGCTATTAGGAGAGCCTCAGGAGAAATGCAACAAAACCGGGCTGGCCCCCTTTTGCTTAACCAACCCGGCGCCTTCAGTAAGTGTTTGCACCCCCCCTTTTTTTTACTCTGTTCTTAACTCGCCATCCTCATCTACCAACTCGTCTTAATACAGGCAAACGACAAATTTTGGAAGAAGAAGAAGCCCCAACAACCCGTCCCCGCTCCAGCGGAACAGCAGGATGAGCCGGCCGATACTAATAAGCCGGCTGCAGAGGGCGAGGATGAGGTAGAACTTGACTCACTTGGCCGTCTTTTCATTCAACTTGCTGACGCCTCTTCTCTTCAGGATGAAACAGAAATTAGACATACCGACGAGCCGGAGGTAACCTTGATCTCTTCTGATTCTGACTCACCAACACCTATTCGGAAGAAAACCCGGGCTGTGATCCGCAAGGTTCGAAGGTAGCCCCGGGTTGCCGTCCGTAAGGTGCCCTTTTCCAATCAGGATGCTCATTTGGATCCCAAATTTATTTTGAACAAAACTCGTTGAGCCGGGACCTCCAAAAGGAAGACCCGGAGTAGTGAAGGCGAACTAAGCAGCGGGCTTCCATATGAGCCGCCATCCCGCAAAGCTCGAGCTGAGGTGCCTCTTAGCCCAACTTATTCTTTTCCTCTAGCTGGCCTTTATAAAGAACCCTTACCCTTTAACGACTCGGCCTATCAGACGTCGCACTCCTCAGGCGAGTCAAGCGCCACACAGGCGTCGGCTTTCAATATCAATCCTGGGTAAGCAGACGTTCCTGTAATGTATATTGACCTCTTATTTTTCATCCCTGTAAATAAGTAACTCCCCCATCCCTTGTACAGCGCCAAAGCCTTTAAGAAGAAAGCAGCTGCCGAGTCATCTGACCCGGCCATTCAGACAGGCCCTCAAGTAGAGGAAACCACCTTGGCAGCCCAGGACGAGCCGGCCGTCCGAAACAGCCCGCCACCGTTGAACATGACAAGTCCGGCTCACGCCTCCCCACCGGCTCAAGAGAGGGAGAATATAGTTGAAGATCAACCTGTTCCGCAGCCCGATATGCCGGCTCAAGAAGAAGCGCCGGCTCACGAAGAAGTAGCGGTGACGAGTATACGGCAAACTGCTGCACCAGAACCCTCCACCGCCCTTACCAAAGTCCCGACCAAACCTGAACCGGCATCAAAGGACAAAGAGAAGACGGCTCTTGAGTTTCCTAAGTTTGAAGATCAAGACGCCAGTACCCTCCATCGGGCTGTATTAACCCGGCTAGTTGAAAGCCGGGACACAGAAATCGCCATGGTCACTGCATTGAAGCGGAAATATGAAGTAAGCTGCACCCTTCCTCTTGTACCATATATATATGTAGCCCCCAAGGGCCGGGTCATTATGCAATAACGATCCGGGACTTCCAATTGAAACTTGTACGTAGAACCGTCCACTGGCGCCCTCAAGGGCCGGCTCGTCATTAACGACGGGCGGGTCTCCATAATTTAACAGAATAGATCCATGGATGCATTAGCCCCCAAGGGCCGGGTTAATATGAAATAATGACCCGGAACTTCCAAAGTATGATAATTTGTAAGCTCAACTTCAATCGGTAACCCCAAAGGCCGGCTCATCATTCATGATGGGCGGGTCTGCATAAATAAGCAGAAAAATCAACTCATGCATTAGCCCCCAAGTGCCATGTAGATTGCCCGCAACTGCATGGGACTTCCTTGCTTATTGTGAAGCTCGATAATATGTAGCCCCCATGAGCCGGGCTGTCCTTCAGGGCGGTCCGGGTCATATGCATGTCATGTATAACAGTCTGCCCTGTAGGAGATGCTGGACCAAGTAGAAACCCAGGCCACCGGCTTTCGAAAGGAGGCCAGAAAAGAGAAGAAATTGCGCCAAGAATATGAGAGAGCCGCCGCGGAGGCGAAGAGAGCTTTGGCGATTGTACATGCCACTTTGCAAGAGACTAAGGCTGCAAGAGCCGCCCAAGCCACGAGAGCCGAAGAAGCGGAGGCCAAGCTTGAGCCAGCAACCCAAGAACTGACAACTCTCAAAGGTCAAATTACCGCCATGTGTCGAGCCATCTTCAGTAAGTAAAACTGAACATAATTCATTGGACCGGCTTATCATCCTTAGCCGGCTTAACTGATCGTGTAAACTTGTGCTTTGCAGGCCGAAAAAATCAAACTCTTGTGCAGCTACCAGTGGTGAAACTGAAGGCGGTCTATACCTTGGTAGAACAACTGTATATAGGCAGCTGCCGTTGCATAATGGCCGCCAAAAGTACCAAGGCACCGCGTCAGCTGATTGCGGATACACTAAAAGAGCTGTCAATCGTGCCCAGGTGGTTCGACGACTGGAAAAGGGCGTGCTGCCGCACGGGAGCTCTGACCGCGCTTGCGCGGGCCAAGGCATACGTGCCGGAGCTTGACCCAGCTCAGGTGGCAGGCGGATACCCAGAGTTCAATATCGATGACACGCCATTCTCAAAGAAGGACTTCCAACGCTGCCTCAAGGAAACCCGGCTTGCGGCCACCGCCATTGCAGAAGAAGCTGACTTGAGCAGATACCAGGCGCCTTATTCAAAGAACAATGAACGGATCGAGGCCCCAAATCATCAGCCGGTGGCTCTAACCCGTACACATAAGCAATCCTTTGCTCCTGACGTCGACCCTTCCTCCCTGATATCCGAAGACACCCTATTTGAAGCATTGCGCTCCATTCAGTGGTCGACCGGTGACTCAAGCCAAGAAGAGGAGGATGACGACGGCCAGGACGAGCCGGCTCATGGTGATCCATCAGTCACGGGTGCCAGCTCTGACCCGGCGGCATAAACGCCGGCTTGTCGTAGTAGGCCGATCCTTGAAAATCTTTTTGTTTGCCAAGGCCGCAGCTGATGGGCGGCTTGTAATAGGGTAGCATAAACTTCTGATATCAGTGTAAATACTTTGCACTTTTGTGAATCCTCCTTTTGGCCTTGAGAGCCGGCCTGTAACGGAATGATTCTGCCGAAACAATATAACCGTATGTGATAGTTAGTGACGATGCCACTTTGAACGAGTAATCTTTGTTACTGTTTTCAACAAATCAAGTAGCTCAAATGGACCTAAGTGAATGATATGCATGGATGTATGCATGTATGCAGAGATGATATGCCTGAATATAAGTATGTATGCAACAATGTATGTATAGGAAAAAAAAATGCAAGTCGGACTATGCTTGAAACGGCCGGCTTAAGAAACACAAGCCGGGATCCGCTTTCATAAAGCTAGCACTTGGCCTGCTGGTTTGTCCTCGCTTTCTGAAAGCCGGCTCTCCACAACCAATCGAGCGTTTTAACTCGGACGAGTTCAGGGTCACAGACGTGATTGACTCATCAGACGTACGCCGGGTTGTTTTTATAGGGAGTAGCATCTTGCTAACAGGCAGGTTTAACCAACGTTGTGGAATCTCGCCGGGTTAAGAGGGTTTTGTAAGCTAAACTCAATTGAGTTGGAAGCCACCAAGTAACCAAGATCAACAAATAAAGATCCAGTACACAAGTTTTGAGGCAAAACAACACCTTCATACAGTGTTACTGGTCGATATTATATTTGATCAAAAAGTGGTATATACATGATAGAAGATGTACAAGGTGTAACCTAGTCAATGACTTAGGTGTAATACGGCCGGAGCTGGGCAATGTTCCAGGGCCGGCTTGTTTCCTCCTCAGACGTGCGTGACTTCTCTGCTTCACGTATATCAACCAGGTAATATGACCCATTGTTGAGATTCTTGATGACCACAAAGGGGCCTTCCCAAGGCGGCGAAAGCTTGTGCATGCCTGTCTGGTCTTGAATCAGACGGAGCACTAAGTCACCTTCCTGGAAAGTGCAGCTTCAAACTCTACGGCTGTGATAGCGGCGTAGGTCTTGCTGATAGATTGCTGATCTGGATGCGGCAAGGTCTCGCTCCTCCTCCAAAGCATCAAGAGCATCTTGGTGAGCCAGCTCATTATCGGCCTCCACATAAGCCGCCACTCGAGGGGAGTCATGACGAATATCGCTTGGAAGCACGGCTTCTGCACCATAGACCATGAAAAACGGCGTAAAGCCTGTCGACCTGTTGGGAGTAGTCCGTATGCTCCAAAGTACTAAAGGTAACTCTTCTTCCCAGCAACCCGGCATGCGCTGCAGAGGCACCATGAGCCGGGGTTTGATACCACGCAGTAATTCCTGGTTTGCTCTTTCTGCCTGTCCGTTGGACTGAGGATGCGCAACCAATGCCAGATCAAGCCGGATGTGCTCCTGTTGACAGAACTGTTCCATAGCCCCCTTGGAGAGATTGGTTCCATTGTCTGTAATGATGCTATGCGGGTAACCAAATCGGAATATCAGTTTTTTCAGAAACTTGACAGCCGTTGCTGCATCGCAGTTGCTGACCGGCTCTGCTTCCACCCACTTGGTAAACTTATCCACAGCCACCAGGAGGTGCGTATGTTTGTTCTTGGAACGTTTGAAGGGTCCCACCATGTCAAGCCCCCAGACCGCGAACGGCCAAGTGATTGGGATCATCCTTAACTCCTGAGCCGGCACATGGGCCTGACGAGCGTATTTCTGGCAACCATCGCACTTACGGACAATGTCCTCTGCATCAGCATGAGCTGTAAGCCAGTAGAACCCATGCCGGAAAGCCTTTGCGACCAGTGATCTTGAGCCGGCGTGGTGCCCGCAATCGCCAGAGTGAATCTCATTGAGAATTGCGCGGCCTTCGTCAGGTGAAACACAACGTTGAAAAACACCAGTGACGCTTCGCCTGTGTAACTCGCCATTGACAATCGTCATAGACTTAGATCGTCTGATGATCTATCGAGCGATAAGTTCCTCTGTTGGCAGTTCTCCCCGGCTTAAGTAAGCCAAGTAGGGGACCGTCCAATCAGGGATGGCATGGATAGCTACCACGAGAGCCGCCTCCGGGTCAGGAATAGCCAAATCCTCCTCCGTTGGCAACTTGACAGACGGGTTGTGCAAGACGTCCAGGAACATATTGGGTGGCACTGGCTTACGCTGAGAACCCAAACGAGAGAGTGCGTCTGCCGCCTCGTTCTGCCGGCGATCAATATGGTCGACCTGATAACCTTTGAAGTGTCCAGCAATATTGGTGACTGCCTGTCGGTAAGCCGCCATAAGCGGATCCTTGGAGTCCCATGTACCTGAAACTTGCTGAGCCACCAGGTCTGAGTCGCCCAGGCACCTGACCCGGCTCAGATTCATTTCCTTGGCCATCCTAAGCCCGTGAAGCAGTGCCTTATACTCAGCTGCGTTATTGGTGCAAGTGAACATGATTCTCAAGACGTAACAGAACTTGTCTCCTCGTGAGGAAGTAATCACAACTCCAGCCCCCGAGCCTTCGAGCTACCTCGAGCCGTCAAAGTGTATAGACCAGTATGTTGTGTCGGGCTTCTCTTCGGGAGCCTGCAACTCTGTCCAATCATTGATAAAGTCAACCAACGCCTGAGATTTGATTGCTGTACGAGGCAGGTACTTTAGATTATGTGGACCGAGCCCAATAGCCCACTTAGCAACCCGGCCTGTGGCTTCCCGGTTCTGGATTATATCCCCAAGGGGCGCTGAACTAACCACCGTGATTGGATGCTCGTGGAAGTAATGCTTCAATTTGCGGCTAGCCATGAACACTCCGTAGACCAGCTTCTGCCAATGTGGGTATCGCTGCTTAGACTCGCTTAACACTTCGCTGACGTAATACATAGGATGCTGGACAGGATATTCCTTGCCATCCTTTTTACGCTCAACGATGACCGCCACACTTACAGCCCTGTTATTGGCAGCAATATACAACAACATCGGCTTCTTCTCGCGAGGGGCAGCAAGGACAGGCGGCTCAGATAGCTGCTTCTTAAGGGCCTCAAAAGCCTGATCTGCCTCCTTACTCCAGACGAAGTCATCCGATTTCTTGAGCAACTGATATAACGGAATTGCTTTTTCACGAAGCCGGCTTATGAACCGGCTTAAAGCCGCAACCCGCCCAGCCAGCTTCTGCACATCATTTAGCTTGGCCGGCTTAGCCAGGGTCGTGATTGCTTTGATTTTTTCCGGGTTAGCTTCAATGCCACGCTCAGAGACAAGGAACCCCAGAAGCTTTCCAGCAGGGACACCAAAAACACACTTCTCCGGGTTAAGCTTCATCTTGTAGACACGGAGATTGTCAAATGTTTCCTTGAGATCCTCCAATAGAGTCTCTTTCTTCCGCGACTTAACCACGATGTCGTACACACAAGCACGAACATTCCGCCCGATCTGCTTGTGGAAACAGTTCTGAACAGAACGCTGGTAAGTCGCCTGGGCGCTCTTCAGACCAAATGACATTGTTGTATAACAAAAGGCCCCAAAAGGAGTGATGAAAGCCGTCTTTGCCTGGTCTTCCGGCTTCAGCTTGATCTGATGATAACCAGAATAAGCATCCAGGAAACATAGACTCTCTCAACCAGCCGTAGCATCGATGATCTGGTCAATACGGGGTAAGGCAAAGGGGTCACTTGGACAAGCCTTATTCAGGTCTGTGTAGTCAACCCACATCCGCCAAGTCCCATTTTTCTTCAGAACAAGTACTGGGTTAGCCAACCACTCGGGATGAAAGACTTCGACGATGAACCCGGCAGCTAGGAGCCGGGCCACTTGTTCTCCAATGGCTTTCCGCCTCTCCTCGTTGAAGCGACGGAGAAACTGGCGAACTGGTTTAAACTTGGGATCCACATTAAGGGAGTGCTCAGCGAGTTCTCTCGGTACACCTGGCATGTCAGAAGGTTTCCATGCGAACATGTCCCGATTCTCACGGATGAACTCGATGAGCGCGCTTTCCTATTTGGGATCCATATTCGCCCCGATGGTGAACTGCTCTGAAGAATTGCCTGGGGTGAAGTCAACTTGCTTTGTATCTCTGGCCGACTTAAACTTGAGCAGGGGGTCAGACTCCGTAGTGGGCTTCTTTAGAGACGTCCTGTCAGCCGGGTCAACATTATCCTTGTAATACCGCAACTCCTCCGCGGCGCAAGCCGTCTCCGCATAAGCTGCATCTCCTTCCTCGCACTCGAGTGCGATTTTCCAGTTTCCTTCCACTGTGATGGTTCCTCTTGGCCTTGGCATCTTCATTTTCAGGTAGACATAACATGGGCGCGCCATGAACTGCGCGTAAGCCGGCCGGCCAAACAGGGCGTGGTATGGGCTCTTGAGCTTGACCACCTCGAAGGACAGGAACTCAGAACGCCAGTTATCTTCTGAGCCAAAGGCCACCTCAAGGGAAATTCTTCCCATGGGATATGCCGACTTGCCAGGAACAATGCCGTGAAAGACTATGGAAGATGGAGTTAACTGCTTATCAGACAGATTCATCCGCCTGAACGTGTCATAATACAGGATGTTGATGCTGCTGCCCCCGTCCATGAGCACCTTTGTCAAGGTATAACCGCCGACTTGTGGCGCAACCACCAGAGCCAAGTGGCCGGGGTGATCGAGTATGACTGGATGATCCGCTCTGCTCCAGGTGACCGGCTGCTCCGACCAGTTGAGGTAGTACGGGGTTGCCGGCTCAACCACGTGGGCGGCTCTTCGCTGCACCTTCCAATCCCGCTTACAGGTGCTGGTGGTGAAGACGTGATACTGTCCGCTATTTAACTGCTTCGGGTTACTCTAAAATCCTGACGCGCCAGCCTGATGCTGGTTTCCCTGGTTGCCTCTCTGATTGCCGCCTCCCGGATTCCCAGCCCCCTGGAACCCGCCGCCTTGGCTACCATTTCCCTGGAAGCCGGGTCCGGCAAAAGGCCCCTGCAAGCCAGCTCCTGAGACGCCGGGTCCTGGGTTGGCGGGTTGTCCGCCGTTGCCCCCACCATGATGATGATGCTGGAAGGCACGCTTGGTGAACTCTTGCATCACATAGCAATTTTCCCAGGAGTGAGTGGACGGTTTACCATTATAACTGTGCTTCAGACAAGGAGCTTTGAGGAGTTCTTCATAAGTGAGAGGGCGATTGCCAGAGGGCTGCTTCCTGGAACCGTCATCCTAACACTGACCTTTGTTTGCTGCGTTCGTGTTCGCCACCAAATCCGAGCTACCATCGTAACCCTTGCGCTTCCCACCATTGTTGCTCTGACCGTTGTCGTTGTTCTGCTGCTGACCCTTACCGCTAGCCTTCTTTCCCTTGCCAGATTTCTCCTCGTCTGACAGCGGATCCTTGGTGTTACCCGACTCCGCATACCGGGTTAAGACATCCATGAGGTCTCCCATGTCCTGAACCTTTCGCTTGAGCCGCCCAAGCTTCTGAACCAGCGGCTAGAACTTACATGTTCGTTCCAGAACAAGCACCGCCTGAGCCGCCGTGATGCCGTCAGAACTGTGCATAACTTCTGCAACCCGGCGAGCCCAATGGTGTGCTGACTCATCCTCGCGCTGGACACAACGCTCAAGATCCACAATTGTGGTTGGCCTGTTGCAGGTCCCCTGGAAGTTCTTGATGAAACGCTCCTTCAGCTCCTGCCTGGTGTTGATAGAATTTGCCGGTAAGTTTTTCATCCAGGTACGTGCAGGGCCCTCCAACATCAACGGCAAGTAACGCGCCAGGACTGATTCGCTTGCACCCAACAAGTCCATCGCTTGCTCATAGCTCTCGACCCACTCCGTAGGCTCTAAATTCGCTGTGTAGTTAGGACCCTTGCGAGGCCCCTTGAAATCTGAGGGAATGCGCGCCCCTCGCAGCGCCGATACCAAGCAGGGGGTTCCAACCAGGCGGCTCGACGAACTCTCAGGCCGGCTATCAGGCCGGGTTATCTCAGGCGAACGATGCACTTCCGGCGGGTTAGCATTCGGCGGCGGGTTAACGCGCGCCGGCGCGCTGACGTGTGCCGGCGGGTCACAACCTGCACGCGCGTTTTCCTCCTCCCATGCTCGCAGAATCTGGGCTGCGTTAGCCACGTCCTGCGGGATCCTGGGCTGCTGCTGCTCCGCCAGTGGTTGGGCGGCCCTCCGGCGGTGCGCGCTGCTGGAGACCGCGGGCAACTCAGGGCGCTGACTCCTGGAGCGGCTCTGATGAGGGGTTGAGTGAAGCCGATGCTGGCTATGCGAGTAATTGGCGTGCTGCACCATTGCCGTCTTGAGCATTGCAATGGCATTCCTGGCCCCTGTCTGAATCGGGCCGTCCCCCTCAATCGAAATAGCTGCCAAGTTGTGGGTTGCTGCCAGCACGTTATCCACCGGGTTGGAGTAGTGTCCAATTGGGGTTTGGAACCGGTGAGACGGCGGCTGCTGCTGCTGATCTGGTGTACGAAGTCGAGCAGGCTCTCGCTGCTGAATAAGCTGCTGTAGCGGCTCTCTCGGGGGGGATAACTCCAGCCCCCAGGTTTGTCGGAGCCGGCGGCGTTGTGAACAGCTGAGTTGGCTCGAGATCAGCCGGAAGCCGGCTCTGGCGACGCCTCCGATGACCAAGCTCGGACTCAGCCTGCCGATGGCTCAGGTACTGTGACTCCTCGTCAAGGCGCTGCCTCTCCGCGGCGATCTGTGCCTGCTCCTGTGTCATGCGGGCGTTCTCTGCGTTGATGTCCTCTTGGATCTTGGCCATCTCCTCGCGACACTTCAAGATCTCCGTGTTGCCCGCCGCTGCGTTCTCTGCAGTGACCGGCTCAGCCAACAGGGTCGCCAGCGTATTCATCAAATCCGCGAGTGCCTGAACCCCGGTCTTCTAAGAGCCAGAGGCCGAGGCGTCGGCTCCTCCTGAGCCGGCCAGGTGGTTGTTCTGTCCCGCCGCCGGATTGGCCGGGTCTCGTGCTGGATCTTGCCTACCCGCCATGTACACCGCCGCGAAGCGAGGCGGATCAGGGCTCTCCGGGAAGACGTCGTCCGTGTGCCCCAGCCTACCATCATGCAGCGGAAGAATTGACTCAGTTTCCCCCATCGAGGACTCGCCGTCAGACTGGACCAGCGTGTCATCCTGAGACAGGGAGTTCTCCGACAGGGCCACCCCTTGGGTGAAACCCACGAAAACGTGATCTGGGCCGGCTTGACGCGGGCTGGGTCTCGCCGGGACCTGACCGAGCCGGCGCGCCGACTCGACACCAGCGACGTTCTCCAACCCGGCAGCTGGCTCGTCGACTACGCCGATGAAGGTATGGATCTTGCCGAAGGGGACCCGGTACCCATACTCTATTGAGTCGGCGTCGGGGCCCTAGTGTGAATCGTCGATGTAGAACTTTCCGCGGCGGCTCTTGGTCATCATGCCAACCGCGTACTTCCCGAACCCTGGAAGGGATCCCGCTAAGAACTCAACTCCACCGTGCATGAGCCCCACGGTGGGCGCCAACTGTCGTGGTTTTGTCGCGACAGATGTCCTGGTAGGACTTAAAGATGAAGCCATCGCACTAACGTGGAAGCTTAGCGGGGTTGAGCGGGAACGAGAAGACGCCGGGTTACCCAGGTTCAGCCCCTCACGGTGGAGGTAAAAGCCTACGTCCTGCTTGTTTATATTGCTGTAGATCTCGATTACAAGGATGCGGATTCGCTAACCTAGCTCTCGAGGGGATTGCAACTTAGTCTTTTTCGTATAGGTGCTCCCCTTTATATACACAGGTGGAACCCTAGATTACATGAGAGTCCGGGTCGTTCTTTGACCCGCCTCCTTATTCCTTCCTACTTGTTCTTCAAGAGATCTCTCCTTGCCATCTGATTTGTCGTGAGCAGGCTCATTATGTAAGCCGGCCTACCCTTACCAGGCCTTGCTAAGCCGGCCCATACAGAGACTTCAGTCCCGCAGTGAGTTGGCCCATTAAGCTCGCCTTATGGCCGGGTCAACACTCTACCGGGTCTCCTTGCTGGTGAATACCCCCAACAGCCGGCAAGGCCGAGTAGCTCGCACGACCCATCAGACATCAGCTAGGTGGGTGTCTGGTACCTCGCGCCACTTTTACACTCAGGACTGGTCCGCAGAGTATTGCCATTAACTTTTGCATACGAATTCGGATTGAGATGATTTTTATATCAAAATCAACCGATTCGACGAGACGAAGATAATTCATGTAGAAAGTTTTCTCATATTAGGCCATCATGAGGGCGTAATTGGCCACACAGTACTCTGAATGCCAAAATCTCAGTATTTCAAGCATAGTTTCGGCCTTTTAGATGGGATCGGATGATGATGACCCAAACTTCATAGATGTTCATGTCGATCATACGAAACTTTTTCATGTAGATCACTTATTCTTTTGAGGTCATCTTAAACGCTCTCTTCCGTGCCAAAATCTGATGTCAACACATGCCCCCCTGTTTTTCGGCAAAACTTGTATGCCGAAAAATAATTTGCATTGTGTTTGTTCTAAGGACGATGTCAACACTCCACCAGCCATTTTAAATTTTCTTAGGGCGATAAGCATGTATCGGCCATGTTTCATCCTAAGGGCGATAATCATATATCGGCCATTGGCTACTTAGGCTTCTTGCCACACACTCGGGTGATACTTCTTCAAATATTTGCCATTGAGAGCTCGTGATAACAATGCCCCTTGAATGGATTCCACCAAATATGAGTTTCCGGGAACTACTCTTGTAACCTTAAAAGGACCTTCCCAGCTTGGAGACCACTTCCCGAATTTTCTATCTCTTGAACCAATCGGCAGGATCACTTTCCATACGAGATCGCCAACCTGAAAATTCTTCAACTTGACCTTTTTATGATAAGCTCTTGCCACCCTCAACTTATATCTCTCTATGGCCTTTAAAGCAGCCAAACGTTGATCGGCAACCTCATCAATATTGTCCATCATCAAGTTATAAAAGTCCACTGCCAATAAATCATTTTGTTTGGCTATTCTCAAAGCATTCAAATTTACTTCCACTGGTAGAACGACCTCTTGACCATATACTAGCTCATACGGAGTTACCTTTGTAGCGCCATGCCTTGAGATTCTATGTGCCCACAAAGCTTCAGACAACAACTCATGCCATTTCCTTGGATTATCTTCAATCTTCTTCTTGATGAGCTTGATTAATATTTTTATTACTAGACTCAGCTTGTCCATTAGCTTGGGCATAATACGGAGAGGAATTGAGCATCTTTATGTTATAAGATTCGGCAAATTCTCTAACTTGATGCGACATGAAAGACGAACCTTGATCTATAGTTAATGTTTGAGGAATGTCGAATCTATGAATAATGTGCTCATTTATGAATTGAATTACCTCCGTATGTGTCATGTTCTTGAGAGGTACTGCTTCAGACCACTTAGGGAAATAATCGGTCGCCACCAATACGAACCGATGCCCCTTTGAGGAAGATGGATGAATTTCTCCAATGAAGTCTAAACCCCACCCTCTAAAAGGCCACGGTTTGATAATAGGATGTAACATAGCAGCAAGAGCCTACTGAATATCACCAAACTTTTGACAAGCTTCACATCCTTTATAATACCTTAAGCAATCATTGATCATAGTCGGCCAATAAAACCCAGCACGTCGCAGTAACCATTTTATTTTGGTGGCCGACTGATGAGTGCCACAAATTCCTTCATGGACCTCTCCCATAGCAACTCTCGCTTGGTCCTCGTCCAAGCACTTTAACAGAACATCATCAACTGTTCGGCGATAAAGATCATCATCTCTCATTGTATATTTGAAAGCCATACGCCGAACGGTCCTGTCCACCCTTTCACTTGGATTGCACAGATACTCAATAATGGGCTTCCTCCGGTCTTGATTTTCACCTGCACTAGATTGCTCGTTAGTGGCCGATGCAGTGGGCTCTGGTTCGGCCTCTACACTTACAAGGCTAGACATCGGCTTTTGAGAAACATGAAACATGCCATGATCAACATGATAGTCGGATGCCTGCTGTGCCAATTCATTTGCTCTCCAATTATCATGCCTAGATATATGAGCAATGCTAAAGTAATCCAAATAAGAAATTATATCTAGACATTTATCAAGATAAACATTAAGCGATCCGTCAAAACATTGAAAAACTCTGGATATTTGTTGCACTACCAATAACGAATCACCAAAAGCCTCAATATGTGTAGCACCTATAGCCAACAACATCTCTAGGCCAAATAACAATGCTTCATATTCAGCCTGATTGTTTGTGCAAAAATATTCTAAGCGGCATGAGGCTTCAAAAACAGCACCATGAGGAGATATATAAACAATACCAACACCTTGGCCATTGCTACAAACTGAACCATTAAAATATAATCTCCATGGTACTAACGAGACAAGGTTTATATCAATATCATGCTTGTCATCAATCCGATGTTCAACAATAAAATTAGCAACGATTTGGCCTTTCATGGATTTCAGAGATTCATAGGCCAAATCATATTCAATTAAAGCATAAGCCCACTTGCCAATTCTACCACTAAGAATTGGCCTATGCAACATGTATTTGATGACATCAGTTTGACAAGCTATTATGCAAGTACTTGGCACTAGATAATGTCTTAACTTTGTGCAAGCATAATACAAGCATAAGCATAATTTTTCAATAAATGTATACCTCGTCTCGGCGTCCAACAAGCGTCGGCTCAAATAAGTGATAGCATGCTCCTTTCCTTCGGTCTCTTGAGTCAAAACAGCACCAATAACACCTTCCTCCGCTGCAATGTAAAGCCTGAAGGGTTCCTTATGCTTAGGTGCTTTCATCATCGGAGGAGTACACAAATAATTCTTGATCATATCAAATGATTCTTGCTATTTTGTCCCCCAAGTAAAATCAACATCCTTTTTTAACTGAAGGATAGGAGTAAATGCGTCAACTTTCCCTGACAAATTAGCTATGAACCTCCTCAAATAATTGACCTTGCCATGGAATTTTTGCATATCTCTCTTGCATGTTGGAGCCTCCACTTTTTGTATAGCTTCTATCTTTTTGGGATCAATTTCTATGCCATCTTCATGAATAATGAAACCCAAAAACTTGCCAGCCGATACGCCAAATGCACACTTCAAAGGATTCATTTTTAGTCCATAGTTCTTCATTCTTTCAAAAGCTAAATGCAAATCGGCTAGGTGAGACTCGAAAGCATCCGATTTGACAACAATATCATCAATATAGACTTCAAGTATAACACCGAGTAAATCATTAAAAATTAAATTCATAGCCCTTTGATACGTGGCGCCGGCATTCTTTAATCCAAAGTTCATCATCGTCCATTCAAATAAACCAAGGAAACCGGGGCACCGAAAAGCCGTTTTGGACATGTCCTCTTCGGCCATAAAAATCTGATTATACCCCGCATTACCATCAAGAAAGCTAATGACCTTATGTCCAGAAGCATCATTAATAAGCATATCGGCTATTGGCATGGGATACTCATCTTTGGGTGTAGCTCTATTCAAATCTCTGAAATCAATGCACACCCTCAACTTGCCGGAGCCTTTCTTCTCCACTGGCACAATATTAGAAATCCACTCGGCGTACCTGTAAGATCTAATAAAATTAGCTTTAAGAAAACGACCGATCTCTTCCTTGATTCGGTCATATGTTTTTGGATTAAACTTTCTGGCCAATTGTTTGTACGGTCTAAAACCGGCCTTTATAGTTAACCGATGCTCTACTAGCTCTCGGCTTAAACCTGGCATTTCATGATATTCCCATGCAAAGCAACAAACATATTCTTTCAACAGCTCGATCAACTTAGCCTTATGATTGGCTATCAAATTTTTGTTTACAAATGTCGGCCTAGGAATTGAACCATCTCCTATATCTATCTCTTCTAATGGATCGGCCGATGTAAAACCTTGTCCAAGTTTATCCATATCATCTAACTCTTCTATAGACTCATACATATCGTTCTCATTGGACCGATATTCTGTAAGTCGCTTTTGTAACCAGTCAGAGTTAGGATCCATTCAAATACATCATACCTTGGAGCCGATTGCCTCCAACCGGCTTTAATGAGACGGGCACGAAACCACTCTTGGTGGCGCTGATAAAATCGAACTCTGATAGGTCGCGCCCCGTCAAGCAAGTAGCATTGGGATGTTGCCAATCCACCGATGCATCGGCCAAAGCAATGCATGCCGAGTTATCCGCATGAATGACTTCCACTTCATCAACAACCCATTGGATTAAAAACTGGTGCATAGTAGATGGCACGCACTGGTTTGCATGAACCCAATCACGACCTAAAATAACATTGGAATTACCTTGCACCTTGGCGACAAAGAAAGCAGTAGCCAAAGTTTTGCTTCCGACCGTAAGCTCCACATACATCACACCTTTGGCTTCGGTTTTCTCTTTGCCTTCAAACCCATTAAGCACCATATTGGTCTTGATCAATTCTTCATCGGGCAAACCCAATTTCTTGAAGACCGAATAGGGCATGAGATTCACCACAACACCACCATTAACAAGCATCTGAGTAAGCGGCGATCCATTAATATGACCTCTGAGGTACAACAGTTTCAAGTGTGTTACTGGTTCTTTTGGCTTCTCAAATATTGCATTCTTAGGGCCAAAATCCAGCTGAGCCACCTGCCCTTCTTCATCTACAACACAAAACTCAGCGGGTAAGTAATACACCATATTGATATCCATACCTTCATGGACCGGTGTAGGCTCATAATCCACCATCTCATCTCCTTCTTCAAGTGTATCCACCGATTCTGAAACTTGTCCGAGTAAAAGAGAAGTGATAGGTGTCGCAGACGATGTAATAGTGTTCGCATCGTCCTCCTTTGGTGGTGTAGGTGCTGCTGTGATGGACATAGGAGCTGCTGCATCTTTCATTTGTTTGGGAATCCATATTTGTTTTGTAGGTAACATGGGCCGAGTGTCATTGAACAATTTATCCCTTTGTTTCTCGGCCTCCTGTTCTGCCATCTCTTGACTCCTCAACCTTTACAGTTTCCTCTTCTGTGTCTTTGTTAGCCCTGGAGGACACACTTTGGCTGAGTGTATTTAGGATCTCTTAGCTTCACTTGGTTGGTACTTGCTTCATTGTCATTAACCGAGTGTTTTGGCGCGATAGCAAGTATCGGCTCAGTCGGGTTGCTATGCACAGTCGGCTGCTGTATGGTGAATGTTTCGGTACCCAAGGTGAGTGAGTCGGCATTAATATTTTCCTTGCCTTTTCTAGACTCGACTTCTGCAACACTTGGTGACTTAACACGCCATTCTTGCTTGCTGATCCTTTCTTGACTATCTTGCATTGGCCGATTGACAGCGTTGTTCAAACGGCCTCACATGGGGTAAGAAAGCCTCTCATGAATGGGCCTCCTTGGTTATACCTGCTACTTGTAGCTTGCGTTGGTATTTCCCCGAAGAGGAAGGGATGATGCAGCACAATAGAGATAAGTATTTCCCTCAGTTATGAAACCAAGGTTATCGAACTAGTAGGAGAATCACATAACACCTCGTTAGCAGCACCTGCACACAAACAACAAATCCTTGCACCCAACGCAAACAAGGGGTTGTCAATCCCTTGGCGGTAAGTTGCAAGATTAAATTGTATGTGATAGATGGATATATTGATACAAAAATACAAAATAAAATAAGTAAGAGAAAATTGCAGCAATATTTTTAGGGTTTTAGTAATATGATTTAGATAGACCCGAGGGCCATAGTTTTCACTAGAGGCTTCTCTCATGAAAATAGCATACGGTGGGTAGACAAATTACTGTTGGACAATTAATAGAAAAGCAAATAATCATGACGATATCCAAGGCAATGATCATGTATATAGGCATCACGTCCAATACAAGTAGACCGACTCCTGCCTGCATCTACTACTATTACTCCACACATCGACCACTATCCAGCATGCATCTAGTGTATTAAGTCCATAAAGAACGGAGTAATGCCTTAAGAACGATGACATGATGCAGACAAGATAAACTCACGTATGAATAAACCCGATCTTTTTACCCTTAATAGCAATGATACATACATGTCATGTCCCTTTCTGTCACTAGGATTGAACACCGCAAGATCGAACCCATTACAAAGCACCTCTTCCCATGGCACGATAAATCAATCTAGTTGGCCAAACCAAATCAATAGATCGGAGAAGAAATTCGAGGCTATAATAATCATGCATAAAAGAGTGCAGCAAAGACTCAAATATATTCATGGATAATCTGATCATAAACTCACAATTCATCGGATCCCAACAAACACACCGCAAAAAGTGATTACATCGGATAGAACTCCAAGAACATCGAGGAGAACATTGTATTGAAGATCAAAAAGAGAGAAGAAGCCATCTAGCTACTAACTATGGACCTGAAGGTCTGTGGTAAACTACTCACGCATCATCGGAAGGGCAGCAAGGTTGATGTAGAGCCCCTCCGTGATCGATTCCCCCTCCGGCAGATTACCGGAGAAGGACCCCAGATGGGATATCTCGAGAACAGAAGCTTGCGGCGGCGGAAAAAGTATTTCGTGGACTCCCCTGAGGGTTTCTGATTTTTTGGGAATTTATAGTGGAGGAATTAGGTCAAACGGAGCTCTGTGGGCCCCACGAGGCACCAGGGCGTGCCTGCCCCCCCAGGGTCTTCTGGCCTCCTCCCGAAGCTTCTAGTGTTGGTATTGTCCAGAAAAAAATCTCCAAAAAGTTTCGTGGCATTAGGACTTCGTTTAGTATTGATATTCTGTAAAACAAAAACATGGCAGAAAACAACAACTGGCACTGGGCACTAAGTTAATAGGTTAGTCTCCAAAAATGATATATAATTGCTGTAAATGTATATAAAAACATCCAAGATTGATAATATAATAGCATGGAACAATCAAAATTATAGATACGTTGGAGACGTATCAGCATCCCCAAGCTTAATTCCTTCTCGTCCTCGAGTAGGTAAATGATAAAAACAGAATTTTTGATGTGGAATGCTGCCTATCATATTCATCATATATTCTTTTCTTTTGTAGCATGGACATTGGACTTGAATGATTCAAAGCAATAGTCTATAATTTGACATGAAGATATAAATATTCAAGCTTGCTAACAAGCAACCATGTTTTTCAAAATATCAACGCTATAGAAAGTTATCCCTAGCCCATTATGCTCAATCATTGATCCATTCATGAGACACACTCAAATATTAGCTACATCTAATGCACAGGTATAACAATAGTGCTCTCTAGTTGGTGCTTTATAAGAGAAGATGGAGACTCAAGAAAAAAAAATTGTATAAAAGTAAATAGATAGGCCCTTCGCAGAGGGAAGCAGAGATTTGTCAAATGTGCCAGAGCTCAAAGCTTAAATTAGAGAGATAAAAATATTTTGAGAGGCATGCTTTTCCTGTCAACGAAAACGAACGAGAATTCCCAATATTTTCCATGCTAGATACATTATAGGTGGTTCCCAAACAGAAAAATAAAGTTTATTTCCTTTCCACCATTTCTATCACAATCCATGGCTAACCGTATCCACAGGTGCCCTCCTGTCATGGTACGACCATCTATGGGGCCATCTAGCCCCTTGTGGTTCGGCAAGGGGGATCGACGTGCACAAAGAGCGTGGTCAATGGAAAACGCAAGGGAGTTACCCAGGTTCGGGCCGCTGAGAAGTGTAAAACCCTACTCCTGCTTTTGGTGTATTGGTTGTATGAAAGCACAAGTACATGGAGCGCTTCTCCCGGCAAGGTGCGGCGAGAGCTGCTACGCGAGACGTGCAAGTGTTAAAAAAGGGGTCCGAATTCCCATAACTGTTGCCTTGGCCCTCCTTTTATAGCTCAAAGGGGTTACCACAGTGGCAAAACAGTAATTACATGCCGATTGGATAGCAAACAGTGCTATCATACCTAACTCTGCCAGTTTAGGACAAAATCATTAAATGCACCGTTAGGTGTCATGTGGAGAGGTAGCCCCGGCAAGGTTTCTGCACCGCTTGCCCAGCTACCTCGTATTATTCTAACACGCCTCCTGGACGGGTGTCATTAAAGGCAAATCCTGTCCTAGTGTGCTGACACGTGCCCGACAAGCCTTACCAACCAGCCACCGCGGTCGACACCTCATCCACTACTGAACATCTGTGCGGTGAGGTGTAGCGGTGGAGCGTTGGAGGGCTGGCAGAAGCTTGCCGGGTCTTCACCTTGCCGGTTCATCCTTGCCGGCAAGGAATGTCTTCGTCTTTGGTACTGGTTGGGTACTTGTTGATTGTTTTGTCTTGAGCTTCTCCCCAGTGGCCTCCACAACTGGGTCTTGAGTCTTGGTCTTGGCGGTCCCCGGCAAAGCTTGGCCGGCAAGGAAGCCGCTACTATCTGTGCATAAGTCAGGGTATAAAATACCCATGTTTCATACACCGACAGGAGCCCCCGAGCCTGGGCCATACGCGCGTCCGAAGCGTCGTTGGGCTAGGCCCAAACGATGCACAGACACGCGGCGGGAAACTGCCGTTGTAATTTTTCGCCATGATGGTTATCATCTCTCTCTCTTTCTTTTCTTTTTTTGAGATCTTCTTTGCTTCCTTATTAATCTGAATTTGGGTGTGTTCTCGGTCGTCTTCCGGCAACCCTTGCCATCGAACGGGCGGCCGCTTGACATGCTCATAGGTGGAGCGTCGTGGGTTCAAACTATACCGGCATGCGGCCACGCGTGGCAAAGGATAACTGCCATGTCTGTCTTTACTCCTCCTTTTTCTGCGCCCTTCCATCATGCGCACTTGCATGCATGCAAGGCAGCAGATTGGTGGAGAAGGGCGGCCGTTGGAGTGATGCACCGGGCCAGGGGGCGCAGGGCGCGGGATTGGCGATCGTGGGTGGTTGCTGGAGTAATGCGCCCGGCCAGAGCGCAGGGCGTGGGATTGGCGAACCTGGGTGGCCGCCCAAAGACGGTGAAGAGCCAGCCCCCCGCACCCCCCTTATAAAGAGGGGACTGCGGGATGCGATGCTCACACATCCCCTCCTGCCTTGATCCTTAGCAACCGTCGCCTCCTTCTCTCATCTTCCTCCTCCGCATCTGACGACGGCATGGCGAGGGGGAGAGGTCGTGGTCGTGCCTCCGCCGCTACGGCGAGAGCTTCTTCTCGGCTCCAAGCTCATGCTTCGACTGCAGCTGCGGAGGCTGGCTCCAGTGTTTAAGGGAGGGCCGCGGCCCGTGGTCGTGGACGGCGCGGCGCCCGTGGTCGGGGTGGCCATGGCGGGGCGCTTGCCGCTCCGTCTTTGGCCCTTCCTCGGCCGACAGAAGGCTACACGGAGGATACGGTGCAAGAGTTCGTCTTGGAGCTGTGCGACCAGCCGCGGAGCTGGCTGTGGTTTCCTCGCCCTTTTGCTAGGGAGATGGAAGGCCGCCACCTGCATGGCTTATGGCTGCGCGTGGGCGGTTGCTGCAACGGCCCGGTCTGGGTGACCGTTGAGACCTCCAACAACGGCATCATGTACCTCACGCGCGGGTGGAAATCCTTCGCTCGTGCCTGTTGCCTGGGGCAAGGGCACCTCCTTCACTTCAGGCTGGATGGACCAGACACGCTTGTTGTGAAGTTCTTCGGGGCTTCAGGCGCTCGTCTGGAGTGCTGCGCGGAGAGCTCGAGTGATAGCGACACCGCTTCTTCCAGCGACACTGAGGATGACGACGATGACGGCGGCTCTCCGGGCGTGAAGATGGAAGACAACGGCGAAGAGTCTGGCTGATCGCCGGCAGCACCATCATCTGGCCTTCTGGGAACAAGCCGGACTCCGCCTAGGCGCCCCTTTTGCTCTCCTTGCACTTGAGATAAACCCTGGCAAAGGGCCAACGAGAATGTAATCGAGTATTTTTTCAATGAATATCTGTCGTTTACCGGGTTTAAGTAAATGCGTGCTATTTCCCTTGTTTCATTTTGCCTTTGTATGATCACGCTCCCTACGCTTGTTTGGAAACTTGCCGGTGTGCACACTTGCCGCGAGCGCCTTGAGGAACGGGTCCTTAGCAGCCTGTTGGAAGTGCCGCTGCCGGCAAGGTAACTTGCCGGGACAGAATGCAGCTGCTAGGCTTACCGAGCGGACTCGAGGCAAGCTAGAGCGCAGACCAATCGCGACAAGGTTCCTTTCATGTGCATGTTTCTCATACAAAGCACAGAATCGTTCAAGGTAAATCGTGAATGTAATTGAGGAAATTTTTAAAGTTTTTCAACTTAGCTTTTCCTTGCGTCGTTTCTCTCGTTGTATGAAATGATCACTTGAACATCATCGAAATGGTACCCATCTCCACTCCCCCCGGGAAACTTGCACGCGAGGGATCCTTCTGTCCTTTTAAGAAAAAGAAAGAAGAGAAAAGAATGGTTTGGGAACCTTGACGGTCTATCAGTCATTTCCATACAAACTGAAGTGTAAATCACAACATCACATGCATCTACATATAAATGAATATGTACGAGGAGTTGCGAAAACACTTAGCTTTATTATGCACAGGGTCTGCGCCTGGCTTTGTATAAAGGGTTACATGTCTGGTCGACAAAGCTCGTACAAAAGGGGTTGCCGGGGGGCCCGGCAACTGTGCCTCACGGGTAGAACTTGCGAAGATGCTCAATATTCCATGAGTTTTGCACTAGGGTGCCATCTTTGGTCTCCAGACGGACTGCACCAGGTCTGGTGACTCGTACTACCCGGTAAGGGCCTTCCCACTTTGGCATCAACTTGTTTGATCCCTTGGCGGACTGAACGCGCCGAAGAACAAGGTCGCCTTCCTCAAGGCTTTGGGCATGCACTTTGCGGCTATGGTAGCGGCGCAAGGCTTGCTGGTAGCGTGCAGCTCGCACAGCCGCCCGAAGACGATCTTCCTCAAGGAGCGTTGCGTTGTCTTGCCGCAGCTGCTCTTGCTCAGCTTCATCGTAAGTGAGCACTCGAGGTGACCCGTATATGAGTTCCGTGGGGAGCACCGCTTCTGCACCGTAGACTAGGGAGAAGGGTGTTCGGCCGGTAGCACGATTTGGTGTCGTTCTGAGCGACCAAAGAACCGCCGGCAATTCATCAATCCAGCGCCTTCCACATTTGCACAGCCTGTCAAAGGTTCTTGTCTTGAGGCCACGCAGCACTTCAGCATTCGTCCTTTCCGCCTGGCCGTTGTTTCTCAGGTGAGCAATAGACGCAAAACAGATTTTGCTACCAAGGTCTTGGATATACTGCATGAAGGTGCGGCTCGTGAACTGTGTGCCGTTGTCGGTGATGATTCTGTTAGGAACCCCGAAACGGCAAACTAATCCTTTGAAGAACTTGACGGCTGATTGCGCTGTCACCTTCCTCACTGGCTCCACTTCAGGCCACTTTGTGAACTTGTCGATGGCGACGTACAAGAACTCAAAGCCCCCGGCAGCACGGGGGAAGGGGCCCAAGATATCGAGCCCCTAGACCGAAAAGGGCTAGGAGAGAGGGATTGTTTGGAGAGCTTGAGCTAGCTGATGTATGATCTTTGAATGGAGCTGGCTGATGTATGTTCTTTGAATGGAACTGGCATGCTTCACACTTGGTTACTAGCTCAGTCGCATCCTGGAGGGCAGTGGGCCAATAGAAGCCTTGCCGGAATGCCTTGCCGGCAAGGGCCCTTGATCCTATGTGAGAGCCACATATGCCTCCGTGTATCTCTGCCAATAGCTTTTGTCCTTCTTGCCGGCAAATACACTTCAATTTCACACCGTTCGGTCGCTTTATGTATAGCGTGTTATCCACAAACTAATACATACTTGATTGACGGGCTACTTTTTTAGCTTCTTCTTGCTCATCGGGAAGTTCTCCTATTTGAAGGAAACGGACTATCTGTTGTGCCCATGCCGGAGCCTACGGCTCGACGACAAGGACTAAAGGCATCTCTTCGGCCACGGGAGCTCTTGCTTCTGCGACAAGAACTTGGGGTTCTGCGCTGAGCGGCTGCTCATCGGCAACCGTGTTGTTGTTCCCGGTAACATCCCTGCCGGCGGCTTTCGGGAGCTCTGCCAGAAAATACTTGCCGGTATTCAACTTCCTTCTCTTACTGGCCTGAGTTGATGGAGTGACTGTTGGTTGATTCAAATGGAGCACAAACGTTCCCGGTTCCACGGGAAGCTTTTGAGCGGCACACTTTGACAGGCTATCAGCAATGCTGTTTTCCGCACGAGGGATGTGCTCTGTTTGCAACCCGTCAAAGTGTTCTTCCAATTTTCTCACCTCTTCCACATACGCTTCCATCAACGGGCTCTGGTAATCTTTGTTTACTTGCTTCACAACGAGCTGCGAGTCACCGCGGATGATCAAATTTTTGATCCCAAGGTCCACTGCGATCCTAAGACCGGCAAGGAGTCCTTCGTACTCAGCAGTGTTGTTTGTAGCTTGCTCCCTGGGAAAGTGCATTTGAACCACGTACTTGAGGTGCTCTCCGATGGGTGCGATAAGCAACACTCCGGCACCGGCGCCTTGCAACGAGAAGGCACCGTCAAAGTACATGATCCATTCTTTGGCTGTCTCTTTGCCGGGGAGAACTGTTTCTTGAATTTCTTCGTCTTGCGTTGGTGTCCATTCGGCGATGAACTCCACCAAGGCCCTGCTCTGAATGGTTGTAGTGCTTTCAAACTTGAGTGCAAAGCTTGACAATTCCAACGCCCACTCCACTATCCTGCCAGTTGCCTCTGGATTTCTCAAGATGCGTTGCAACGGAAAGCGGGTGATGACGGTGATTTCATGTGCTTGGAAGTAGTGGCGCAGCTTTCTCGAGGCCATAAGGAGGCCGAAAAGCAGCTTCTGGACGCCAGAGTACCTTGATCTAGCCCCCCTGCAGAAGGGAACTAACAAAGTACACGGGTCGCTGCACCACCTTCTTCTTCGGCATCTCTTGTTGATCGGCTTCACTTGCTTGTGCTGTCGGCGATTTGTCGGCACCAGATCTTGCCGGAGGAGATTCCGGTTTATCGCTAGACGGATTTGTCGTGGCTGCTTCCTCGTCATCAAGTTCCCTCTGTGCCACTAATGCAGCACTAGCCACTTGATTCGTTGCCGCTACGTATAGTAGCAACGGCTCTTGTGGCCTAGGCGCAACTAATGTTGGTGCGGAGGAGAGGTATCTTTTCAAGTCCTGCAGCGTGGCCTCCGCTTCCGGAGTCCATTTCATTGGACCTGTCTTTTTCAAAATCTTGAAAAACGGCAGGGCGCGCTCAGCGGATCTTGAAATGAACCTACTCAAGGCAGCAACACAACCGGCAAGATGCCGCACATCTTTGACGCTTTTTGGTGCTTGAATCTGCTCAATGGCTTTGATCTTGTCGGGATTTGCTTCAATTCCTTGCTGAGATACAAAGAACCCAAGAAGTTTGCCGGATGGAATGCCGAACACACACTTCTCGGGATTGAGCTTCAAGTTGATTTTGCGCAAGTTTGCAAATGTTTCTTCCAAGTCTTGAATGAGGGTAGATTTGTCCTTGGTCTTGACTACTATATCATCCATGTATGCTTCCACATTCCTTTGCAGCTGGGGCTCAAAACCAATCTGGACTGCCCTTGCAAATGTTGAACCAGCACTCTTTAATCCGAAAGGCATACGCACAAAGCAGTATGTGCCACATGGAGTAATGAATGCGGTTTTCTCCTCATCCTCCTTGGCCATGAATATTTGATGGTATCCAGAATATGCATCAAGGAAGGAGAGCAGATCACAGCCGGAGGTAGAGTCTACAATTTGGTCAATGCGCGGCAAGGGGAAAGGATCCTTTGGACATGCTTTGTTAATATCAGTGTAGTCAATACAAAGTCTCCACTTTCCGTTTGCTTTGCGGACCACAACTGGATTTGCCAACCAAGTTGGATGTAGTACACCTCTAACCAATCCTGCTGCTTCAAGCTTTTTGATTTATTCGGCAATGAATTGTTGCCGCTCCAATGCTTTCTTCCGGACTTTTTGCTTGACGGGCCGAGCATGGGGACAGACAGCAAGGTGGTGCTCAATTACCTCCCTGGGAACACCGGGGATGTCAGATGGTCGCCATGCAAACACATTGACATTCGCCCGCAGGAAGGCAATGAGCGCGCTTTCCTATTTGTTGTCAAGGGTGGCACTTATGGCGAAGGTACCGTTAGTGCCGTCCTCCCTCGCAGGCACCTCCTTGGTCGCCGGTGAAGCAGCTTTGGATTTCTTACCGGCAGAGCACTCCGGCAAGTCTTCAACAGGCGCGTAGCACTCCGAAGAGGCGCGCTTCCCGGAATCTTTGCTGGAAGTCTTGCCGGACTTCTTGCTTTCCTTCTTCTTGGCGGGAGCTGGCGCCTTGGCGGCCTCCGCTGCAACCGCATCTTTGTACATCTTATCGACGCAAATAACTGCGTCTTTCTTGTCGGAGTTGATGGAAATGACGCCCATCGGTCCAGGCATCTTCAACGTGTTGTAAGCATAGTGAGATGCTGCCATGAATTTTGCCAGGGCTGGGCGGCCAAGAATTCCATTATATGGCAAGGGGATCTTGATGACGTCAAACACAATCTTTTCCGTTCTGTAGTTCAGTTCCCCGCCAAACGTTACCGGTAATGTGATCTTCCCCTTGGGCTGGCTTCTTCCCGGGTTTACTCCTTGAAACGTGCTCGTTTTCTCAAGTTCCTCGTCGGGGATCTGCAGCCTCTTGAAAACTTCCGGAGAGATCAGATTCAGACCGGCCCAACCATCAACTTAAATCTTTGTCACTTGGTGGTTGCGAATCGTTGGTGAAACCAACAATGGCAAACACCCGACCGTAGTTATGCGATCAGGGTGGTCCTCAGCATCAAAGATGATAGGCGTGTGTGACCATTTGAGTGGCTTTTGAGAGCCCATTGCCGATTCTTCCGCATTAACCTCACGCGCCCACTGCTTAAGTTGGCGGTGAGAGGAGTGCAAGGATGCTCCCCCGTCAATGCACATGGCGTCGGTTGCCTTCTGGAATTCTTGTTCGCTGGTCTCATCATCGTCCTCTTCGTCACTTCCATCATCTCCCTCTTTCTTGTCTCGGCCTCTAGCAGGCTTCTCTTTCTGCTGCTTGGCCTTGCCGCGGCGGCCTCCTCGACCACCACGGCCCTTTTTGCCGGATCCACCGGCACCATCTTGACCTTTCTCTTTGTCACCCTTTTCATATTCGGTCTTTTGTTTCTCAACAAGGTGCTCGACTTGTCGACACTCTTGGAGATCATGGCCATTGGTGCGGTGAATCTTGCAGTATGGTCCATCAGACTTGCCGTCTTTCTCATTCGCCGCCGCCTCCTGACAAGCGGCGCATACAGCTGCCTCCTTGCCGGAGTTCTTAGTCTTGGCTTTCTTGGCGGGCTCAGAGTCACCGGAGCCTTCGATAGCCATGCCAGTCTTACCCTTCCGCTTCCTGTTGCGCTTTCGGCCTTTCTTCCTCGGGGTGGCAACATCATCGTCCTCAGAATCTACCTCGGCACTAGCGTCCTCCCCAGGAAGCCTTCTTCCTTCCTCAGCACGTGCACACTTATCCACCAACGTATAGAGCTCGTTGTCGGTCTTGGGCAACTTGACGTTCATTTTCTCCCGCATCCTCCGATTGCGCACATTCGTGTGAAAGGCGGCAATGATGGCTGCGGGGTGCACATCTGGAATGTTACGGTGCACACGGCTGAACCTCTGGATATACTTGCGCAAAGTTTCACCATCTCTTTGCGGGATCACCTGCAGGTCGCTGGGCTGTCCAGGGGCCTTGTGGCCTCCGGTAAAGGCACCAACAAACTCATTGTAGAGATCTGACCACGAAGAAATGGAGTTCTCCGGCAAGTTCATCAACCAAGATCTCACGTTGGGCTTCAGTACCAACGGGAAGTAATTGGCGAGGATCTTCTCATCTCTTCCTCCGGCAGCTTGCACGGCAAATGTGTAAATGCCCAGAAACTCTGCCGGATTCAGCTTGCCATCGTACTTCTCTGGTACTTCTGGCTTGAAGGCCCGGACAAACGGCTATCGGACTTGCCGCAGCTCACGGGTGAAAGCAGGACACCCAACCTCGTAAGGTAGATATCCGCCAACCCCTGGCGCAGGCTCATCAACGATGGGGCCGTTATGCGCGGCGGATTGACGGCGTGCCTCCCGGCGCCGTTCGATGGTGGTGCGGGCGTCTTCTGCCCGCCTATCTCGCAGCACTTGCCACTGGTCCTGCCGTGCTCGCAGATCCGAAGAGGCCATCGACACTTCGTCGGGCTCGAAAGATCGTCGAGCTTGCTGCGGTTGTTAGCGTTGCTGCTGTTGAGACTGTTGCCGCTGAGGTGATTGCACCATTAGCGTAGTACCATCAACGCGGCCACCAGCTGGAGCTGCTGGTGCTGTTTGCGGACGCCGTGAGGGCTTCGCTTGCTGTGATTTACTGGTCTCGGCAAAGCTAATCAAGCTTTGGATGGTGGCTCTCCACTCATCCATCTTCTCTGCCGCTGGAGGGAAGTTCAGCAGCATCTGGGCTCGCGCCATTGCTTCTGCCGCTGTGGCTGGCATGGCCAGAAGCGAAGAGCGCGACATCGGTCTACTCCTTGTAGAGCCAGCAGGAGCGCCATCGCGGTCCTGCTGCCACGGCACATGATCAGTGGTGGGTCGCAGTGGCGGAGGCGGTGCCTGAGGATCTTGGATTTGATCAACAGGAGTCTTGTCGTGAGGTCGCCGCTGCCCAGAGTCGTTGGCGCCGCTCGGGGCTGTTCTGCGCCCGTTGTGTGGCGTCTGTCCCGAAGCTGCATCCTTGGACGCCGCTGCGGTGGGATCTTGGCTCGCGCCAGCCCGGGCGTTGCTGCTCCGGTGGCTGCGTTCGTCGGCGCGGCGAGGAGGAGGAGGAGGGAGAGGTCGTCCGTCCACTCCGCCCGCGCCGTCGCGGCTCCGTTCGCCAGAGCATCGAGGATGTCGACTGCCTCTAGCGTGCTCATCTCCTGCGCCGACCGCGGTGGGCGTGGCGACCGCGCCGCCTGCGCTGGTGGTGCCAACCGCGGTATCTGCACCGCCCGCATTGGCCGCACCGCATGCGCCGCCCGCGGATGTGTGCGGGGTCACTACAAGAAATATGTCAACTTGTGACCTTCTGTCAGTGACCCTGAAAGAAATGGTCGTAAATCTACGACCATTTGAGACCAATTGGTCATAAGCTGTTCGGGGGGCTCCAAACCCTAAACCATAACGACCTTTTTGGTCAGAAAGGTCGTAATTTCCTTACACGAAATGGTCGTAAAGCAGACAGCACTGGTCCGCTGCCTTATTTCTAGCTGATCACGACCAATATAGATGGTCATAGCCTTGTAAATTGTGGTGCATTGCTATGACTAGGCGCCACCTCATCAGTTTTGCCTATGTGTTATATCCATGTGTCAATTTTTGCCTATGTGTCATGTTCATGTGTCAATTTTTGCCCTAGGTTGTGAAGCAGCCTACATTTCTGTCATTCCCAAAATTCCCAAAAAATTCTCATAAATTCTTTGGATCATATGTTCCTCAAATATGTCAAAAACCTTCCTTGCCTAGTTCAAAAATAATTCAGGAATATTCATTTTCATTCTGTTCAGAACAACACTTTGTGAAAGAAGTGCTATTTATATTTTCTTGATTGCCCTCAAAAATTTTGGGCACTCTTTCATATCCAAATCATTGCCTCATGACAAAATCTAGCTCCATTTGCCTAGTAAATCTTCCTCAGCAAATTTTCAAAGTTTCTGTTCAGCTAGAAGCTTTGTGAAGGAAGTACTAGCTAGGCATATCCTAATGCGTTGAATGTTTGCCACATATTCTATATGCCCAAATCATAGCTCTCCACAAAATTGGAGCCCCATCTAACAATCTATGTGAGCTCACCATCCAATCTTTGTTTCTGGTAATATTTTCAGTTTGTGAAGCAACTATATTTTATATTGCTTTATAATTGGTGAAAAATTGCCAGGACATGACCATGCCCATATAACCTCCCTCCAGCAAATTTTAGCTCATTTAATTTAGCCAATTGCCCTCAATATTTTTCCCAATTTTCTGTTCAGTGGAGAGCATTGTGAAGGAAGTACCATTTTTATTTATCCAAATGGTATGAAATTTTTACAGTGCTTTCATATGCCCAAATTATCATCCTCCTCCAAATTGCAGCTCAATCCAATCATCTATGTGAGTCCAGCTGCAATTTCTATTTTCTGTCCAGATTGACACATTGCAAAGCAAGTGCTATCTAGACCCCTCCTATTGCCCTAAAACTTTTTGGGAACTCTTCCATATGCAAATAATTTCCACATGCCAATATTCAGATCCATTTGCCTAGTAAATCTTCCTCAACAAATTTCCAAAGTTTCTATCCAGAGAGAAGCTTTGTGAAGGAAGTACTAGCTAGGTTTATCCAAATGATCTGAGATTTTTCCAAATCTTCCATATACCCAAATCATCACTCTCCACAAAATTTGAGCTCTATCCAGGAATCCATGTGAGCTCATCATCCAATCTTTTATTCTGGTCATATTTTTAGTTTGTGAAACAACTATATTTTATATTGCTTAATTATTGCTGAAACTTTACCAGGGCATGTTCCTACCTATATAAATTCCCTCCATCAAATTTGAGCTCATTTCATTTAGCCAATTTCTCTCACTAATTTCCCCAAGTTTCTGTCCAGAGAAGAGCATTGTGAAGGAAGTACCACTTTGGCATGTCCAAATGGTATCAAATTTTTACAGTGCTTTCCTATGCCCAAATGACCATCCTCCACCAAATTTCAGCTCAATCCATTCATTCATTTGAGCCCAGCTTCAACATCCATATTTCTGTCCAGTGTGGTACTTGCAAAGCAAGTGCCACCTAGGCTCCTCCATTTGAGCTGCAAATTTGCCAAGACAGTCTCCTTAGTAGATGATCATCCTCAGCCAAAACTCAGGCCCATTGGCCATGTGAATTTCCCCCACCGCTAATCAAACACTTGGCTGCGAATTCATGTTTTAGCTTCAGTCTCCTCGCGAGATTCTTCTGTTGTATTATTCTTCCTAACACCTACTGTGGGAGTGCCCAACCCACCAGACATGCCTAGGCCGCCCAGAACGCGTGGCAACGCCACGGTCACGCGGTGACCACCCGGCTGGCATGCGAGTTTACGCGCTCTGGAGTTCGGGCCCTCGACCACTGTCCAAACCTCGACGTCTCGCCACCACACCATGTATCTCTGATTAAATAGATACTTATGTACCTATAAATGATTTTTGGAAAAAATAAAGAGCAAACTATAAGGCAGCTGCAGTTCAAATTTGACCCGCTTCTTGCTGAATCGGCGGAAATTTGTCTTTTCCATGAGAGGTGGATCAAAGCTTTTGACACGCAACCATTTGGTCAATTGTACATTAAATATGACCTAATATTTTATAAAATTTATTTGGTCCAATTTTGCAACAAATATATGGTAGGTCCTTCACAAAAAAGCTCATTTTGGGCACTCGAAAAATGGAAAATGAAATTTTCGTCCAAAGAAAATGAAAACTTCCTTAGGCAACATTGTTTGCCATTCCAAGATGCACCCTTGTGCACAATATGAGATCATTTGAACAAACTATGCCATGAATGTGGCCATAAGATTGATCATTTGGCTTGAAAGCCATGAATCTTCACACATGATAGCTCATTTATGAGAACACTTTTTTTAAACAATTGCCGTATTACAAGTTTATTATTTTTCCTGGTAACTTGATCACATATAATGACACAATGCGAAGGTTTTCCAATTTTTTGATTTTTTTTGAATTTTTTATGCCCGTTTCAAAATGCGGTCAAAATGACGGGCATGACCGTTCGTAGCTAGGGGTTGAATCTTGCAAAACTTTTGGAATTTTTCTTATTAAATAGATACTTATGTATCTAGAAATGATTTTTGGAAAAAAAATAAAGAGCAAACTATGAGGCAGTTGTAGTTCAAATTTGACCCGCTTCCTGCTGAATCAGCGAAAATTTGTCTTTTTCACGAGAGGTGGATCAAAAGCTTTTGACACCCAACCATTTGGTCAATTCTACATTAAATATGGCCTATCATTTTACAAAATTAATTTGGTCCAAATTTGCAACAAATATTTGGTAGGTTCTTCACAAGAAAACTCATTTTCAGCACTTTAAAAATGGAAAATGAAATTTTCGTGCAAAGAAAGTGAAAACTTCCGTAGGAAACATTGTTTGTCATTCCAAGATGCAAACTTGTGCAAAATATGATGTCATTTGAACAAACTATGCCATGAATGATGCCATAACATTGACCCTTTGCCTTGAAAGCCATGGATCTTCATACATGATAGCTCGTTTCTGAGAACACTTTTTTAAGACATTTTCCGTAGTCCAAGTTTGTTATTTTTCCTAGAAACTAGGTCACATATAATGACACAATGCGAAGTTTTTCAATTTTTTTGATTTTTTTTTAATTTCTTATGCCCATTTCAAAATGCGGTCAAAACGACGGGCATGACCGTTCGTAGCTAGGGGTTGAATCTTGCAAAACTTTAGGAGTTTCTCTGATTAAATAGATACTTATGTACCTAGAAATGATTTTTGGAAAAAATAAAAAGTAAACTATGAGGTAGCTGTAGTTCAAATTTGACCCGCTTCCTACTGAATCGACGGAAATTTGTCTTTTTCACGAGAGGTGGATCAGAAGCTTTTGACACCCAACCATTTGGTCAATTGTACATTAAATATGGACTAATATTTTAGAAAATTGATTTGGTCTAATTTTGCAATAAATATTTGCTAGGTTCTTCACAAAAAACTCATTTTAGGCATTCAAAAAATGGAAAATGAATTTTTCGTGCAAAGAAAGTGAAACCTTCCTTAGGCAACATTGTTTGTCATTCCAAGATGCAAACTTGTGCAAAATATGAGATCATTTGAACAAACTATGCCATGAATATTGCCATAACATTGGCCATTTGCCTTGAAAGCCATGGATCTTCATACATGATAGCTCGTTTCTGAGAACACTTTTCTAAGACATTTGCCGTAGTCCAACTTTGTTATTTTTCCTGAAAACTAGGTCACATATAATGACACAATGCGAAGGTTTTCAATTTTTTTGATTTTTTTTGAATTTCTTATGCCCGTTTCAAAATGCGGTCAAAATGACGGGCATGACCGTTCGTAGCTAGGGGTTGAATCTTGCAAAACTTTTGGACTTTCTCTGATTAAATAGATACTTATGTACCTAGAAATGATTTTTGGAAAAAATAAAAAGTAAACTATGAGGCAACTGTAGTTCAAATTTAACCCGCTTCCTACTGAATCGGCGGAAATTTGTCTTTTTCACAAGAGGTGGATCAAAAACTTTTGACACCCAACCATTTGGTCAATTGTACATTAAATATGTCCTAATATTTTAGAAAATTGATTTGGTCTAATTTTGCAATAAATATTTGCTAGGTTCTTCACAAAAAAACTCATTTTGGGCACTCGAAAAATGGAAAATGAAATTTTCGTGCAAAGAAAGTAAAAACTTCCTTAGGGAACATTGTTTGTCATTCCAAGATGCAAAGCTTTTTGGCACGCAACCATTTGTCAATTGTAAATAAAATGTGGTCTAATATTTTTTGAAAAATGGTGCGGTACAATTTTACAACAAAAAGGAAAACACAATTGCATTTGCTTTATTCCCATTGGTGGAACTAGTAGTGGCACGGATCGATGACATGGCGCCCATCCATCCATCCATCCATCTCTCCATCCCACATCCATCCATTTTCTATCTAAAGAAAAGGAGAAAAGAAAAACCCCTCGCTCACGTCTCTCTCGGTCTTCCCCACGAGAGAGAGAGAGAGAGAGCGCCCACCCAACCCCTCGTTCGCGTCTCTCTCCCTCGCCGCCGCCACCACCCACGCCGGCCAGTTCCGGCGAGCTCCGGCGGCGCGCAACACGCCCCCGAGATCCCCTAGGTCCGCTCCTCCCTCGTATCCGGCCAGAATCGGCGCTCCCACCTTCCACCGCCCCCGTGGCTAGCTAGGGTTTCGGCCGCCACGCCTAACTTCGTCGGGATCCGCCACATCCGGCAACGGCGAGGCCAGAGGTGGCCGGATCCGGCACCGGTAAGCCCCTCCCATCCTTCTTCATGCACCATCTTCACGCCAAGGGAGACGACGAGTGAGGGGGCAGCCACCGGTTCCTCCCCGCGCTCTCTCCTAGGATGCCGCCATGGAGATTCGACCGCACCGCCACTGCCGCCATCCATGGAGCTCCGACCCATGACCAGCAGCTCGTCAAGGTCTCACCCCCCTCTCTCGCCTCTCTCCATCCCTCCCTCTCTCTGCCTCTCTCTCTAATCGCATCTAGTGGTCTGGGCTTCTCTTGCAGATAGATGTGCAGGGAGAAAAGGAAGAATGGGATGCCCGCTTCATCTCGGGTCGCCGCTCCTCCGCTGCTCTGCTGCAACCCTAGTGCTGACGACGCCATGGAGCAAGTCAAGGTCTCTCCCTCTCTATCTCTCTCTTGATATTGGAAAAGTCAATCTGTGCGGATGGCAAAAATCAATCTGTGCCTATGTCTTTATGTTCTGTACAATAACGTGTCTAACAATCACGACGGGATCAATTCTGGAACAGAACTTCTTAAACTAGACGGATGTTAGGGAAAACATAATATGAATTTATTTCTAGTTTCGATTTGGTAGCCTTGGTACATGCACACAAGTCTGGTTTGGTCTTTCCCCCTCTTGAGATCTGTTGCAGCAGGGCAAGTGGTGCTTACTTTGTTGCCAGGAACAATAAAACTTCTTAGTCCTCAGGTCCAGCCTGATTTTTGGATTTTTGTTCTAGCTTTTAGATTAGGGTTTTTATTTGGTAGGCATATCACCTGATTGACAGTGAATAATTGCATCCATCAAATTTTAGATCCTTCCAATCCACAAACGGAATGCAAGAACAAATATTATTGTCAGCTACATAAAAAATAGATGGTCTTGTAACTGAATGAAGGATGCTTATAAAGTTTTGTGGAACAGATGTCAAACGTTAACTGGGACCAAATACATATCCAACAACATACATGGTGAACTCTGTCATAGCAGAAAGCCACCAAATTGACATGCATGCAAGTAAACTTATGTTGCAGTCCAAGTAGAAACTTAATGGATGTAGCGAGCAGCGGTGCTTGCAGCGGCCAAGGAGATGTGTGCGTTCATGCTCAAGGACCCCAGTAATCCCGTGTACGCGCCCAAGGCGACCACGCCGCTCGCAGCTCCGTCTAGGCCATCCTCACTGTCGTCGTCGCCTTTGAGTTCAGCATCGGTTAGCCTATTTCTTTTCTTTCTGAATAGTGTCAATCGATGAAGGTGTTTGTGACTGCTAAAATTAATGATGCCTGCTTCAGAAAAAGAAAATCATGGATGGATAGATTAGGGAAACTGTGGGCTTCCTTTCAAGTTAAATTAACTAATCACCATTTGGCTCATCAATTTTTCATGTCTTGTGTGAAATCTGTACCCGTCGACATCGATAAGCTCTGCGTCAAGGACGCCGCCTGCTAGTACCTCCTCCAGGGTGAATCCCTCCCCCCTCCCCCCCCCCCCCTTCATGCATCAGTGCCATTTGTTTGTGTGTAGGTCATATTGTGATCCGGATGCAATCTCGTTAGTGTTCCAACTCCGATGTGCCCGATTCTGTTGTACTTTATTGGTTAATGGTCATGGTTGTTAATAATTTATCCGTGCTATGTATCTCATTCCACTGCTTGGTTCCTCCCTAGAATGATGTCTAGTTAAAACACTACATGGAATATTTATCAGCAGTCTGATATGCAACAATTTGATGATATCCATATAACAGGTTATCTTAGCTTGTTAATTTGTGCTCAATGAACTATATGAGCTCTGTTTATTGCATCTTGTATGCCCATACATTAGCATAAAATAGTATGGCTCATACGCTAGCTAAAAAATTTGTACATTTGGAGTAGTACTACATGCAACCTGATGGAAACTTCATGCTGTGCTATTGATCTACCATAAATATATACTACTATAGCAGCCTGTTACTATTACTACATGCCATCTTTTAATTTTCAGTAGTGATTTTGATGCACAAATGCTGGTGAGAATATGATGCTATAGTCTAGATATATGATGCAAAGTATGTTGTATTTACGCACTTGCATCCAACTGCATCAGCCGCACGAGCGAGTTGAGGTTGGGGACAGAGGGGTTGAGCCGCTCGGGTGCTGATCATGTACAGCAGCGCTCTTTTCGGCGTCGACCCGACCAAACCAATGATGCAAGGCTTCTCCTCCTGCTGCTGCATGTCTTCATCGACTTAGTTCTTCCACAGGGAGAGATTTAAATCCTTCACTTGTTCACTGTGTAATCTGCTGATTACTTCTTCCATTAATCACCTAGTGCTCCTGTTAGTGAGATTCATCTAGTATTTTTTTTTTTTGCAAAGCACACAATGGTTTGGAGTAGTTGATCATGGCCTGATGGAACCTTCATGTTGTTAGCACATATATATATATATATATATATATATATATATATATATATATATATATATATATATATATATATATATATATATATATATATATATATATATATATATATATACTAGGACAGCAGCCAGAAGCAATCCATTTTATTAAATGCATTCTGGTTAGGATTTGGTCATGGCATGACCTTGCTGTTCTGTTTTCTTTGAATCTGGTTGCAAGTTTACTATTTTTCCAGAACCATCATCTTACATTTTCTTGTTTCATGTACAGCTTGCCAAAAATGGCTAACTCTGGACCTATTCGCCCAACTGTGCAATGCCAGACTCTTAAGTACAACATGAATGCCAGGGCTGACAGATGATTTACACTTGAGGAGCCCAAGGTGATCACCCCCCCTTCATTTTGCTTCCTCCATCTTTGAATTACCCATGTGGGATGTTGTATCATCGGAGTGATCATTTGGTATACATCCTGACATGTACTATTAAAATAATATGTTGCTTTACAAGATAATAGAATCCACTTGATTACATGCCTTGTATGTAGAATTAATATCTAACCGACTGGAAGATCACAGTCTTCAAGTGTAATAAGTCTTCAGTTCACTTAGAACAGAATGTCTTCAGTGATGCTCAATCACTTTGGGCTCTGGGTGTTTTGGGTTTTCTCCTCGCAAGGTTTCTCTCTCAAAGGCTTCGAGGTTGGTTGCTCTTAAACGACAAAAGCCGTGCACTAACTCGGAGCAGCCAACAACTTATGGTGGAAGGGGGTGGCTATTTATAGCCAGGGGGCAACCCGATGTGATATGTCCGAAATGACCCTTGGTCATTTAGGAACTGACACGGGTCCAACGGTCGGAATTTGAACCCACGCGGCAACTTTACTTGGGCTACAAGCAAAGCTGACTCAACCAACTCTGGAAGAGATTTTCTCTCATTTGTCTTCACTTGAAGACATAGGATTTTATGTTGAGCATCACGTCAGTTTCTGACTTCGTTTACCTCGACCCCAATTGACAGTTTGGTGGTTCCTATGACCCAAGAAATAAGAAAATGAAACTACCAAAAGACTATGTCTTCAAGCTTCATTGTCTTCGACGAATGTCTTCATGAACCATTATCTTCAGCACGAATGTCTTCGTTACTCACCATTGTCTTCAATGTCTTCATACATTTTTAGGGGTCATCTTCGATGGGTAAACTGAATCAATAGGGACTTCTACCTGTGTTCTCCTGTGAATCTCACAAACACATTAGTCCCACAACCAAGTTTGTCTTCAATACTCCAAAACCAACAAGGGGTGGCACTAGATGCACTTACAGTTACACACTGGTCTCATCTGCAGCGTAAGGTACTGTCTATGATATCACATCACAATTTGAACTACATTTCTGCATGTGCCTTACCGTCTCACTTGTACGAAAACTGTTTGCAGAAGAATATCCATTCTCAAGGGACCACAGGATCTCACAACTATACTGCACACTGTATTGCTCTTGTGAGTACCTCTTACCCTATATCACCATACTTACTTTCATAGCTGGTTGATTATGTAGCATCACTGCACATGTTAGCCCCTTTATCCTCCATTTGGTGGACATTATAAGATCCGTATTGACTCTTACATAAATTTAGAATCAACCCTATGCTTGTGAAGAAGTTTAGCTCTACAGTCCTCTTGTAAGGACCAAACGTCTTGTATCACTGTACCTACATTAACAGCTACTCCATCCGTCCCATAATATAAGAGTGTTTTGTACACTACAGTAGTGTACAAAACACTTATATTATGGGACGGATTGAGTAGTTCATTTTGTTGCATTACTCTGCATCTTATCTCCCTCGCCCACCATTTCATATATATTATCGGATATATACTTAATCTTACCAAAAAGTTGAATACACAGACAATGCCAGTGCAAAAATGTAACCCATTGCTCTTGTCAGTACATTTTGTCCTATAACTCTGTACTTACATGGATAGGTAGTTGATTATGTAGCATCACTCTGCATCTTATCTTCATTATCCTCTATCCCTTCCAGTATTATCATATCAATAATTACTCTCTACAAAATGTAGAGTACATGCAATGCTTATGAAGAAGTTTCTATGCTGAAATTCTTGAGTTATCCCTCCCTTGACATGGAGAAGGGCATTATAGAGCCGGTGTTAACTGTTAATGTAAGTCCGTCCTTCTAAAGCCTTTGTCCTCAACTGCTATTTAATTTGCTCATACTCCCTATCGTCAACTGCTGTTTAGTTTGCTGTTTCTATCAAAATGCATGTTCGCAACAACTGCAAGTTTCAAGTTTTAGTCGTGAAACCAAATTCCTTATTCATACCATGCACATTATTCAATACAGATCCATTGATTTTCTTTAGCCCTGCATGTATGCTTGTGTTATTGATCTGTAATCCAGTGTGTGGTGAAGCTACCCACATTTGCCCCTTGTCATTTCTTGCTTTGTCTTAACTGATCTGGCTGATGATATCAACATGGCATGCACGTTAATGAAAAGAGATACAATGATTTTCTTTTGCCCTGCATCTATGCTTGTGTTGTTGATCTGTAATCCAGTAGTGTTGTGAAGCTCCCCGCATTATGAACAATGCCAAATTATGTTCTTGACATTTTGAATTATCTCTTTATTTTCTAATATGAAACTGGATGGAATTGACAGCGTCGTTACTATCTTTGTTTATATACGTGCAAAACCTGTCATCTGTCTTGTTTCAGGGTGATATGCCTGATGACACGCACAAGTCTGCTGAAGATTGTGAGACAAACCCAACATATATTGCAGCAAAGAAGGCAAAACATCTTGAAGATAGTGAGACAACCCCAAAGTCATGTTTTGATGCAGTGTTCAAGTTACTCGAGACTAGCAGTCACACAAGCTCACAGAAGTCGCTACCTGAATCAGTTCAACTTCTTCAGTCTCAACTGCAAGCAGAAAGGCATAGTGCAACTCAACTTCGACTTGAAGTCCAATCTCTAAGGAAGATCGCAGAGAACTCCAATGAGAACCTCATTGCTAAACAGCTAGAGCTGGAAGATATGACTGACATGCTAGGCCGTTCTCACTGGCTTGCTCAGCTGCTTGCGCAGCAGCTCCCGCGCAAGGCTAACGTTTCTTGAACTATGTTGAAGTGGTCTTGGTTCGGTATTATTTTGTTACGCTGCAATGGCAGGGCCTTTGATGCCCAGGTTTTGTAATCTTCTTCTTGGTTGTGCTTTATGATCACTGGTGGCGAACTTTGATGCCTAGTGGATGTAATATGCCCTAATTCCTTTATTGTATAGTGTAGGTTTATTCTAAGTTACTATGCCATAATTTCTTTATTGTATAGGGTAGATTTTTCTTAATTCCTAGTTACTGTATATGTCATCATTCGTTATCAGAAAAAGGGTGAAAATCTGATTCAGGTGAACGGGCCGAAACATGCGCCTCTAACGGGCCTTCATTTTAGTGGGCCATAAATGGGTCGGCCCGCAACAGGCTTTACTTGGGCCTGCGCAGACCTGCCGTATGGGCCCTTCATGGACACGTTATGCCCAGGCCCATCACTCACTTGGGCCTTTGGTGGGCCCAAAGTGTAGTTGGGCCCATGTAGTTGGGCCTTTGGTGGGCCATTAATAGGCTGAATATTCTGCTGGCCTGTTATGGCCCAGAAGACACCATGGGCCTTTAGCAGGCCGAAAAGCATGTTGGGCCTCAATTTTCATCAGTCATCCACGGGCCTTTAGCAGGCTAAAATATACCTCGGGCCATTATTGGCCTAGTTACATGACGGGCCGTTACCAGGCCGAAACATATCTTGGGCCTTGGTTGGCCCAATCATATCATAGGCCTTTAGTTGGCCGAAAGCTTAGTAGAGGACGAACGGGCCGAATTGTACGACATGCTTTTAACAGGCTCAAAGTCAGGTTGGGCTAGAATGTTGCCACCGAGATCACGGGCCGTTAAGGGGCCGAATGTCGCTTCGGACCATATATGGCCCATGTGCAGCATGGGCCATTAACGGTCCGAAAGGCACACCGGGCTGAAATGGGCCCATTTCTACATCGGGCCTTTAACAGGCCGAAAACTCACTGGGCCGTAATGGCCCAAAGACTGAGCGAACAATTAATGGGCCCGACTGGCGGTGGGTCGTAAACAGGCCATGTTTAAGCAGGCCGTTAGTGGGCCGGCCTACTAGTACCTGAGTAAATCTTATGGCCCTTGACTGGGCCGGCCTTTTAACCTAAATGGGCCACTGTTGGGCCGTGCCACGTGTAACATTACCATAGGCCCGTCTCGTCCATTGGAGGAATGACATCTGTCGCCACGCCGAGCTGACACGTGGTTACTTCGGCCAATGAGAATTTTACATGTGGAAAATCCCCATTGGTCCGAGCTGTTAACGGGTTATCGGATCCAAACCGGAACCCAATAGCTTAACGACAACCCGTTACGGTGGATGCCACGTGTCGGGTACCCTTGATGAAAACACTTCCATGACGCGACATTTATCGTCATGGAAGTGGACACTTTCGTGATGATAATTTCAGTATTGTCATGGAACACTTCTACGACGACACAGGTATGACTACCTTGATTCTGTCATAAAATCGTCACGGATGTACATGCATGACAGAAAATGTGACCTACTGTGACAAAGACGTATCATCACGGAAGTGTTTTTTGTAGTGTTGCCAGTACACCTGGTCCATCACCGCTCGATGATTTCAATAACGACATTTCATTTATAGACGATAACCGAGGTCTTGGTATGCCCCTGCCCGAGCAAGTTCGAACTGTGTCAACCACAACTTCCCCCTGGTCACACCGAAGCCGAGCACATGAGGAGGCTACCATCGCCTCAACTAACTCTCATCAGTCTAAATCAATCCACCCACAGCAGGTACTGCCTTGTTGTAGGTAATCAGTAATCACTAACATTGTTTGAGTGCTGATGCCCATTTATTCGGGTCATTTGTTTGTATTGATTGCATTTTATTTGTGTTGTGACCATTCGTCATTAACGCAGGTTGTTCCGTGCACTGAACCAGCTTTACATACTGAAGCACCAGGTGAACCCACCCCAATATCGAACTTGGCTGCTGATGGTAATGGAGATGGTAATGAGCAGACCGTTGTTCGTCACGGCAGCGATGAACCGGTACATGAAAAATGTCATCAAGTAAATCCAGCGGAGGATGTTGGTCGCTGCACCGACAACCCGCAATTCCAACCAGGAACTCCCACTGGGGGTAGTGCTATTGACTGTCGTACTGAATTGTTTGTCATGGGAGACATAGGAGAACTCTCCAAAGACGCCTCTGGCCATCGCAGGGAAGGACAAGAAACCAACGTACCATTGCATTGGCGAAGCCCTAACAAAGTTGTACATCCTGGCACAACAAGTTTAATTGCGTTTGTCGATGTTAAAGATGCATTATATGTATCTCCAGAATTCTATCGTTCATAATCGTTACGGTCTCATTTTCTGATCAGGTCTACGTCAGGCGCAGCATGTCAGTTGCTGGCAACGGGACTCGAGGGAGGCATGCACTCAGCAACAACTGTGCCAATTCCGGCTTTGTGCAGTCGAATCATGCTACAGCGGAGCAACTGGAAATAGCAGACCGATCAGGATATGAAGCAATCAATGGAAACATTAGTTATGTTCTCCTGACGGCTGGTTTCGTCAACCCTATATCTCTGAAGTCTCCTGGATCTGAGAAATCCGGACCTTCGTCCAAGTCATTTATCAGAGAACATCATCATGAGTGATGGTGAACATAACATGGATGAGGCCGCTAATTCAGCGTTGGATGCAGTGGTGCAGTCGTTGGTGCAGGATGATGAAATTGAACCTTCATCGGCACACGAGAAGGCAAAGGAAGCCATCAACCCCAAGCCGTCACCTCGATACAAAGAACCTACTTTGAAGCGACAACGAAGACCGTCCATCCTTGATTTAGAGAATAGAAAGACAGACGAAGAGGAAGAGAAGAGAAAGGGTAAGAAACAGCAAGGGTTGCAAAGCAGTGTTAAAAAACTCAGAAGAAGTCAAAGGCGAGCAATTTGTTTTTAGCCAGTCCGCCGCAGCTCTCTAAGTCAGCTGCACCGACCGGGGTGAATGCATCGCCTCGTTCCGCAACTGGCGCCGCTGCATCAATTCACATAAACCCTCTACTTAAGTCAGCCAGAGCTTCAACATCAAAGCACTTCAACCTATCAGCTGACACAGCGGCTGCGGCTGATGAGGGCATGTACTAGGGATAGGGTAATAGACCTGATCTACAGACCCTACCCTAGGACGCCACACATCTTACACTGGGCCCCCAGTGCCATATCAACAACCAAGAGTTCCGCAGACTGACATTCACTCGGAGTTCATCAAACCACTCGGGAGGCAAGAGTTCACTCGACAGACTTGTTTCACTCGGAGCACCCGAAAGTCACTCGACCAGAGAAGACCAGGAGACTCCCGGAGTGCAACGGTCAGGAGACACGTTCTCTCATATTAATTGTAATCAATGCGCCCGTTACCTGGCGCATTGACACCCCTCTTAACCCCTGGTAATGGCAGACGTGCATGGGAGGGCTGGCGAGACTATATAAGCCACCCCCCAGCTCCATTCCAAGGGTTCGCATCTTTGTAAACATACACTCAAACAATACAGCTCCAGAGCACCGAGACGTAGGGCTATTACCTCCACCGTTGAGGGGCCTGAACTCGTAAATCCGAGTGTAACACCTGCGCCGTAGCTAGGCTCTGCCCTCTCATCTGTACCCCTACACACTACTGTCAGACTTGCACCCACGACAGTTGGCGCCCACCGTGGGGCAGGCGTCTAGCGACTTCCGGCGTAGTTGCATTTTTCCGATCATCACCATGGTTTCCGGCGGCGGACTGACTCTGGGTGGCGAGATCCGTTTCGGCGTCCTCAGCTTCATCGCCGACGATTCGGCGTGGCTCCAGGAAGCCCCACTGGATGTCGAGGCGCTGCCCGTCCGCGGCGCGGCGCACTTCTGCGCGAGTTCCTTCGGCGCCCTTCTCCGGCAACCGTCAACCCCTTATCAGTCGACTTCTTCGCTGTCCACCAGCTATCGTCGCAAGCGCTCCGGACGCTCGCGGCTTCAGCGGTGGATCAGGCACGCGGTGGCCCTTCAGGCTGCGGCCCCGCAGATCGCGGCGATCGAGCCCGATGAACCTGTCTTCGATCTGTTCGCCTCCGTGTATGAGCACTTGGAAAGCGTATCCGAGTGCGAGAGTAGTGATCCCGCTGCGGAGGTGCTGATGGCCGATTCCCCGCCCAGTCCGCCTGGGTACGGCCGTGGCGGCGCCGAGAACGGCGACCCGTCGCGCGCTGATCTTGGCGGCGGCAGGGACCGGCATGACGATGAGTACGTCCCCCGACCTCTCACTCGGCAGCAGAGGGAGGAACAGCAGCGCAGGACCGAGCAGGCCCTCCAGACGCCCATCGTTGGGACGACCCCCGAAGCTCAGGCTTTGGAGGCCGTGCGCCAGGCCAACTTGGCTGAGCGCAATCGTCTGGAAGCGCTCCAGAAGGCACTCGATGATCGCACCCGCAGACAGCATGAGCCCAGTTCCAGTCGGCGACAGCGGCAGTTGTTCTCAAACGACCAGCAGCAGAGTTTCCAAGTATTCTGCACTCCCGTCCAGAATATGGCGGCGGCCACTCGGATAGCAGATTCCATCGAGCCGTCCCGATCCGAGGCGGGGGAGGGTCTTCGGCAGATCCGGGCCCTGCTCAAGGCGGTTGAAGAGCAGAATTCGGCAGTATCTCAGTCGCGCAATAGGATACACAGCAGATCCATTCGGGCTGACACCGTCCAGTCGGCACACAGCCCAATGTCTCCAAGGAGAAACAGGCACTCGCCTCCACGGCGAAACGACCAAGAACGCCACCGAGACCAGTACTCGGGGCAGGGTCGCAGTCGGAATACGCCTCCGCGGCGTTAGGACGATCGTCGTCACATGCAGTCGCCCCCTCCGCGGGATGGCTCGTACGCGCCCCAGTAGTACGACGCCAGGCGTCCTTACGGCAACGATCGGAGGGCCAGCCCTCCCCGTCATGGCGACGGTTATCGCCAGAGAGAGCCAGTCGACTACCGTGACCCGCAGTTCAACGCGAGATCCGTTCTCGCTCAGAACCTGGTCAACAGAGGCAGAGCTCAGAGAGAAAACTTGGACAGAGATTGTCCGAGTGGAAGTGGAGCATTCGTCTCCGGGCCCGAGTGTTTCAGCAGAGCCATCAGGGCCGCTGAGATCCCGCCAAACTTCAGATTGGCAGCTGGAGTAAGCAAGTTCACCGGTGAGTCCAAGCCAGAAACTTGGTTAGAGGATTACCGAGTGGCTGTGCAGATCGCAGGAGGAAATGACTATGTGGCTATGAAGCATTTTCCGTTGATGCTTGAAGGGTCCGCCCGCGCCTGGCTCAATCAGCTCGCTCCGAGCAGCATATACTGTTGGGAAGATTTGACCCGAGTGTTCATCAAAACATTCGAGGGCACATGAAAACGCCCAGCTGGATTGTCTGAGCTACATCATTGTGTGCAGAAACCGAATGAAACATTGAGGGAGTACATCCAGCGGTGGACAACCTTGCATCATGTGGTGGAGAACGTCACGGAGCATCCAGCCGTCTGCGCCTTCAAGGCAGGAGTCAGATATCGAGAGCTCATCCTGAAATTTGGTCGGTCAGGATCTTTGACCATGAGCCGAATGATGGAAATAGCCACTCGGTACGCAAATGGAGAAGAGGAAGACCGTCTCCATAACGGCAAAAGGAAAACCAGCGAGCCCAACCCCGGAAACAGTAATCCCAGTCGGATGCCGAAGCGCAAGGCTGATGGTTCGGCTCAGGCCGAGGCTGCCGCTCTGGCCGGTTAAGCAAAGAACAAGGGGAAGGCCAAGGATAAATGGATCCCGAAGAAAAAGAAAGATCAGTCGGGCCAAGATGTCCTCGATTTACCGTGTCACATCCACACCAGAAAGGATGAAGATGGCAATCTGATATTGCCCAAGCATACCACTCGAAAGTGCCGACTGTTGATCCAGCAGTTCCGAGAGGGCCCGTCGAGTGAGAAGAGCCCAGAAGACGCTGATGATGGAGACAAAGATGAACCTTTTCCCAGTGTCAATGCAACCCTGATGATCTTCGCAGATGTAGAGAGCAGGAGCCGGTTGAAAGTTATCAACCGAGAAGTGAACATGGCAACGCCAGCGACGACAAAGTTTCTGAACTGGTCGAAGACTCCGATCACCTATGATCAGTCGGACCACCCAGCCTATATTGCCACCCCTGGGCGGCAGGCGCTGGTGGTCGATCCAGTCATGGGAGGCGTCCGATTGCGCAAGGTCCTCATGGACGGAGGAAGCGGAGTGAACATACTGTACGCTGACACTCTGCAAGCGATGGGCATTCCGATGTCCCGACTCAGCGAGAGCAGCATGCAGTTCCACAGAGTGATCCCCGGCAAGAAAGCAAAGTCACTCGGGCAAATCGCCCTGGATGTGGTTTTTGGAGACGACAAAAACTTTCGGAAGGAAAGACTGACCTTCGAAGTGGTCGACTTCCGCAGCGCCTACCATGCCATCCTTGGTCGGCTGGCTTACGCACGTTTCATGGCCCGTCCATGTTATGTGTATCTCAAGCTGAAGATGCCGGGCCCCAAAGGTGTGATCATAGTCACTGGCAGTCGGCAGCGCGCGGAAGAGTGTTTGCAGCAAGGGTCCAAGATAGCTGATGAGCAGATGGCCATGGTGGAGCTGGAGGAGTACAAGAAGAACGCCGATCCGAGTGATCTGTTGCGCTCCAAGAAGCCAGCCGCAGAATCTGCATTCCAGTCGGCCGGCGACACAAAGACTGTGCACATCCATCCGGAAGATCCCAATGCTGCTCCCACCAACATATCAACAACACTCGACAGCAAATAGGAAGAAGCGCTCATCCAGTTCCTCCATGAGAACTGGGACATCTTCTCATGGAAACCATCTAACATGCCGGGTGTACCCAGGGAGCTGGCTGAGCACCGTTTGCAAGTCGACCCAAACGCGAAACCTGTGAAAGAGCATCTCCGTCGCTCTGCTACACAGAAGAGGAAGGCCATTGGCAAACAAGTTGCTCGGCTTCTGGCCGCCGAGTTCATCCGTGAAGTGTACCACTCTGAGTGGCTCGCCAACGTCGTCATAGTCCCTAAGAAGGACAAGTCTCTCCGAATGTGCATTGATTTCAAGCACATCAATCGGGTCTACCCCAAGGATCATTTCCCGCTCCCCCGCATAGATCGGATCGTAGATTCCACCGCGGGTTGTGAGCGACTGTCTTTTCTGGATGCGTACTCCGGGTACCACCAGATCCGACTGTATGGGCCAGATGAAATAAAAACAGCCTCCATCACCCCATTCGGGTCTTTCTGCTATATCACCATGCCAATCGGTCTCAAGAACGCCGGTGCCACTTTCATGCGCATGATCCAGAAGTGTTTGCAAAAACAGATCAGTCGGAATATTGAGGCGTACATGGATGACATAGTGGTTAAGTCCAGAAAAGGTTCCGACCTGCTGGCTGACCTAGCCGAAACTTTTGCGAATCTGCGGAAGTATGATATCAAGCTGAATCCGGCGAAGTGCACTTTCGGGGTTTCCTCGTTTCCGAACGAGAGATAGATGCCAATCCTGAGAAGATCGGGGCGATTGTACGAATGAAACGTCCTGAACGTCTTCATGATGTACAGAAGCTCACGGGTTGCCTCGCAGCTCTGAGCCAATTCATCTCCCGTCTCGGTGAGAAGGCACTGCCCCTGTACCGATTGATGAAGAAATCTAATTCGTTCGAGTGGACTGCAGAAGCACAAGTAGCGTTTGTCGAGCTCAAAGCCCTGCTTTCCACCCAGCCGGTGCTTGCCGCTCCGAATAGCAACGAGCCGTTGCTCTTGTACATTGCGGCCACTGGTCAAGTTGTCAGCACTGTCCTCACAGTCGAGCGAGAAGAACAGGGCAAGGCTTACAAAGTTCAGCGCCCAGTATATTATATTTCTAAAGTTCTGACTCCGTCCAAGCAGAGGTATCCTCATTACCAGAAGCTCGTCTATGGCATTTACCTGACTGCGAAGAAAGTAGCTCATTACTTCCAGGAGCACACCGTGTCAGTCGTCAGCGACGCCCCACTGTCCGAGATCATGAACACTCGGGATGCGGCTGGTCGAGTGGCGAAGTGGGCTATCGAGCTCCTACCCCTGGACATCAAGTTCGAGGCAAAGAAGGCAATCAAGTCCCAAGCATTTGCCGATTTCCTAGCCGAGTGGACTGAACAGCAGCAACCGACTCAGAGTCACCCGGAACACTGGACCATGTTCTTTGATGGTTCCAAGATGCTGAATGGTTCAGGAGGTGGAGTGGTGTTGATATCTCCGAAGGGCGATCGTCTCAGATATGTTCTGCAGATTCACTTTGATTCCTCCAACAACGAAGCCGAGTACGAGGCGCTCCTTTATGGTCTACGTATGGCCATCTCACTCGGCGTCCGGCGCCTGATGGTCTACGGAGACTCGGATCTAGTTGTGAACCAAGTGATGAAGGAGTGGGACATCAGAAGCCCCGCTATGATGGGATACTGCAACGCAGTGAGAAAGTTGGAAAAGAAATTTGAAGGTCTGGAGCTGCATCACGTTCCCCGAGCCAAGAATCAGGAGGCAGACGATCTGGCAAAAAATCGGGTCCACTCGGAAATCCATACCCAGCAATGTTTGCCTCGAGCATCTACGTTCTCCGACAGTAAAAGAAGATCCCTTCACAGAAGAGCCCCCGCAAGCGGTCAGTCCGTCTGATCCGACTGAAGTCGAAGTCCTGGCAGTCATTGATTTGGTGATGGAGGTCCTGGCAATCACACCCGAGTGGACAGTGCCTTACATTAAATACCTTCTCAGACAGGAACTTCCAGAAGATGAAGCTGAGGCCCGCCAGATTGTTCGCAGGTCCAAAGCCTTTGAAGTGATTGGTGATCAGTTATACAGAATGAGCGTCACCGGTGTGACTCGGTGCTGCATTTCTCCGGAAGAAGGTCGACTGATCCTGGAGGAGATTCACTCGGGAACTTGTGGGCACCACGCGTCCTCTCGGACAATCGTGGCTAAACCTTACCGAGCCGGTTTCTTCTGGCCACGTGCCAATGAAGCTGCACAGGAGATAGTTCAACACTGCCCCGGATGCCAGTTCTATGCAAACTTATCCCACAAGCATGCATCTGCTCTGAAGACAATTCCACTCGTCTGGCCGTTTGCAGTCTGGGGACTCGACATGGTAGGACCCCTCCGAACAGGGGCGAGTGGATTCACCCACTTGCTGGTAGCAGTCGACAAGTTCACTAAGTGGATCGAAGCCAAACCCATCAAGAAGCTAGACTCCCGCACAGCGATCAAGTTCATAAAGGAGATAGTCTTCAGATACGGCGTGCCTCACAGCATCATCACTGACAACGGTTCAAACTTCGACCCAGAAGAATTCAGGGCGTTCTGTGCCGCGCAAGGCACCCGAGTCGACTATGCATCTGTGGCGCACCCGCAGTCGAATGGACAAGCTGAGAGAGCAAACGGACTGATTCTGCAGGGGCTAAAGCCACGGCTCATGCGCGATTTGGAACACGCAGCTGGAGCATGGGTCACCGAGTTGCCGTCAGTTCTTTGGGGCTTGAGGACGACTCCCAATCGGTCCACCAATCGCACTCCCTTCTTCATGGTGTATGAAGCTGAAGCTGTCCTGCCGAGTGACCTGCTCCATAATTCACCCCGAGTGGAACTGTACTCTGAAGCTGAAGCTGAGCAAGCACGGCAAGACGGCGTTGATCTCTTGGAGGAGGAAAGAGAAATGGCTCTGATCCAATCGGCCACTTATCAGCAAGATCTAAGACGTTTTCACAGCAGGCACGTCCGAAGTCGGACCTTTCAGGAAGGAGATCTTGTCCTCCGAGTGGATCAACAGTGACCTCACAAGCTTGCCCCCGCGTGGGAAGGCCCCTTTATCGTGTCAAAGGTTCTGCACAACGGAGCATACCACCTGTACAACCTTCAAAAGCAAGCAGACGAGTCGCGTGCTTGGAATGCAGATTTGCTGCGATGATTTTATACTTGAAGATGAGATGTAATAAAAGTACTCGAGTGACATTTGATGAATAAAAGCATGACTTTTCCAGTTCCACATTGAAGTTCACTCGTACGCATTCTCTGGCTTACAACCTCCAGTGGATGTACGCCGTTCAACTTAGCTGCAAACCAGTTTTTGCCTAAGTTAAAAACTACTCCGAGTGAAGAGCGTCCCTCTCACTCGGGGGCTTGGCTGCGAACCAGCTTTCTCCCAAGTTTAAAACTACTCCAAGTGAAGAGGGTCCCTCTCACTCGGGGCTTCGCTGCGAACCAGCTTTCGCCCAAGTTAAAAACTACTCGGAGTGAAGAGCGTCCCTCTCACTTGGGGGCTTGGCTGCGAACCAACTCTCGCCCAAGTTAAAAACGCTACTCCGAGTGAAGAGCAACACTCTCACTCGGGGGCTTGGCTGCGAACCAGCTTTCGCCCAAGTTAAAAACTACTCCGAGTGAAGAGTGTCCCTCTCACACGGGGGCTTGGCTGCGAACCAGCTTTCGCCCAAGTTAAAAACGCTACTCCGAGTGAAGAGCAACCCTCTCACGCGGGGGCTTGGCTGCGAACCAGCTTTTGCCCAAGTTAAAAACGCTACTCCGAGTGAAGAGCAACCCTCTCACTCGGGGGCTTGGCTGCGAACCAGCTTTCGCCCAAGTTAAAAACTACTCCGAGTGAAGAGCGTCCCTCTCACTTGGGGGCTTGGATACGAACCAGCTTTCGCCCAAGTTAAAAACTACTCCGAGTGAAGAGTGTCCCTCTCACTCAGGGGCTTGGCTGCGAACCAGCTTTCGCCCAAGTTAAAAACGCTACTCCGAGTGAAGAGCAACCCTCTCACTCGGGGGCTTGGCTGCGAACCAGCTTTCACCCAAGTTAAAAACGCTACTCCGAGTGAAGAGCAACCCTCTTACTCGGGGGCTTGGCTGCGAACCAGCTTTCGCCCAAGTTAAAAACTACTCTGAGTGAAGAGCGTCCGTCTCACTCGGGGGCTTGGCTGCGAACCAGCTTTCGCCCAAGTTAAAAACTACTCTGAGTGAAGAGCGTCCCTCTCACTCGGGAGCTTGGCTGCGAACCAGCTTTTGCCCAAGTTAAAAACGCTACTCCGAGTGAAGAGCAACCCTCTCACTCGGGGGCTTGGCTACGAACCAGCTTTCGCCCAAGTTAAAAATGCTACTCCGAGTGAAGAGCAACCCTCTCACTCGGGGGCTTGGCTGCGAACCAGCTTTCGCCCAAGTTAAAAATGCTACTCTGAGTGAAGAGCAACCCTCTCACTCGGGGACTTGGCTGCGAACCAGCTTTCGCCCAAGTTAAAAACGCTACTCCGAGTGAAGAGCAACCCTCTCACTCGGGGACTTGGCTGCGAACCAGCCTTCGGCCAAGTTAAAATCGCTACTCCGAGTGAAGAGCAACCCTCTCACTCGGGGACTTGGCTGCGAACTAGCTTTCACCCAAGTTAAAATCGCTACTCCGAGTGAAGAGCAACCCTCTCACTCGAGGGCTCAGCTGCGAACCAGTTTTCGCCCAAGTTAAAAACGCTACTCCGAGTGAAGAGCATCCCTCTCACTCGGGGGCTTGGCTGCGAACCAGCTTTTCGCCCAAGTTAGAAATCTACTCCGAGTGAAGAGCATCCCTCTCACTCGGAGGCTTAGCTGCGAACCGGCTTTCGCCTAAGTTAAAACCCAGTTCAAAGATATGAAAGACTCGAAGGAAAGCATTCGATTAACTCCAGAAGTTCTAAAGCGAATTCGAGTACGCAGGCCCAAAGCCCGAAAGAGTTTAACAATTACAATTTCACTCGGCATACCGAGGCTAATGAGAAAGACTTAAAGTTTTTTCACGCCCCTGTAGGGCTGGCTGGTTCAACAAAGGAATCCAAGTCAATGCCATCCGCGATCCGAGTGGCAGCCTCGATGAATGTCTCCATGAACTCCTCGAACTGGAGTTTCTTCGTGTTGGCAACTTGGAGAGTCTTCAGTTTCTCCTCCGTGGCCTCCTTGCAATGCACTCGGACCAGGGAGAGTGCCACGTCAGCCCCGCAGCGAGCAGCCGACTTCTTCCACGCTTGCACTCGGCTGGGAATCTCATTGAGGCGAGTCATCATCACTTCCAGGTCAGTGTCGAAGGTGTCTTCAGGCCATAGCTCCTTGTCGATTCTCCCCAGTGCACCCCGCAGACGGATGATGTACCCTTGGATGTCTTCAATGCGGGTTTCCACCCGCAGGATGCCCAGAGCAACCTTGTCACTGACGAGTGACCTGGAAGGATCCAGGTCCCTCTCGATTCTGTCAGTTTCCAGATCGAAATCTCGACAGTACTCTATGAAGAAGGAAAGAAGAGAGTTGAACATCAGCATGCAAGAAGTTCACTCGGAGATAAGTTGAAATGCACTCGGACGCTATAAGTACCTGCAAGCTTGGTGTACATCTCCTCCGTGAACTCCTCTATATGCTTCTCCAAGGCGTTCTTCTTTTCGATCAGCTGGGTGACCTTCTCATTCAGAGTCTCCTTCTCTTTCTCGAAGACTTCAGCCTGGGCCTTGAGCTTGCTCTCCCACTTGGTTTGCTGCTTCTTGAGCTCCAGTACCTCTTTCTTCAGCGATACGTTCTCTGCTTCGAGCTTCCCGAGTGAGGCCAGCTTCTCTTCGGCGGCCTTGGTCTTCTCCTTCGCCACTTGCTGCGCTCCCGCCAGCTCGTTGTCTTTGTTCTCGAGTGCCTGCTTCATGGTATCTAAAGAGATAGAAGTTCTGAGCCGCACTTGGAGTCGGTGGTTTTCATTACGCACATCTGTTCGAGTGAAGTCACTCGGTTCAAAGAACGGAGAGAGGTAAAAGTGGAATGCTCAGTAACTAAAGTGTACCTCCCATGGTCCTGAGCTCCGCTTGAGCGCGCGCCGTGTTCCTCTTCTCCACCTCCAGATCCACTCGGAGCTGAGCCGTCTCCTTCTCCAATGCCACGTACTGAGTCCCAAGCTCGCAAGTTTCCTGAAATACAAGAGAGAACAGAATAGTTAATGTCAAGAAATATTTCGAGTGCCCAAAGACCAGTACTCCTGGAAGGAACAAGCTTGTCCAGTATCACATCCTGAAGTACCCTTTGACAGGGAGGAGCAAGCTTGACCAGTATCAAATCCTAAGTTCTAAGACTTCCACCGACTGCCCGACGGTAGTCTCGGGGACTACACCCAGTGGGTGCACTCAGCGTGCCCCCACTGGAATGGTATCCACTCGGAACGGTCCGCCTGATCCGAGTGATGGCCAAACACAAAAAAAAACAAGACAAAAAAGTTCGGGTGCCCAGAGATCGACGCTTCTGGAAGGAACAAGCTTGACCAGTATCAGATCCTAAGTTCTAAGACTTCCACCGACTGCCCGCAGTCGACAGTAGTCTCGGGGACTACACCCAGTGGGTGCACTCAGCGTGCCCCCACTGGAATGGTATCCACTCGGAACGGTCCGCCCGATCCGAGTGATGGCCAGACAGCAAAAAAAACACACAACAGCAACAACAGAACAGATTCTAAACTCTAAGACTCCCGCCGACTGCATGCAGTCGATGGCAGTCTCGGGGACTACACCCAGTGGGTGCACTCAGCGTGCCCCCACTGGAATGGTATCCACTCGGAACGGTCCGCCCGATCCGAGTGATGGCCAAACACAGAAAACACCCAGTGGGTGTACCAGATATTTTCCAACTGGAATTCCTACTGAAGAAAAAAAGACTTGGAGATCAACTTACAAGGGCACTTACTCGAACGTTCTCCTGGAGAGCGGCACTGGCATCATAAGCCAGCTTCCCAGCCGCCCACATCTCCCTGAGCCGTTGGGTCATCAGTTCCGCCTGGATCATCGCCTCCTTGCTGGCCCCGGTTTGGTCCTCCGGCGTCTTGTACAGATTGAAGATGTTGATGGGAACAGTCGGAACCGAAGCCAGGGCAGTCGATGGAGCCGCGGTAGGACCAGCCCCAGCCTGAGAACCTTGCCCCAGCGGCACGGTCAAAGCGGGCGCAGGTGGAGCTCGAGGCACTTCGTTCGGTGGCGTCTTCCGTGTGGTGGCCGGAGGAGCAGTCGGAACTGGGGTCTCCTCCTCCGTGTCCCTCCGCGGCGGTTCTTCATCAACATATCCGACATGGATGACCTCTGCAAGCGATACGTTCACTCGACGCAATCATTCGCAATACACGATTCAATCGGATGAAGGCATTTCAGTCGAATGACAAGTCGAAGCAAAAATGAAGTCATTGTTACCTTTTCGAGAAGTGGCTGCGTCTGTCGACTCGGCTCGGCGTGGTCCCCGTCAGTCTGCATGGGAGACGTCATCGAGATTGCAGCACTGGTTCATAGGATGCACTCGGTCAGAAGAATCACGAAAGTTGACAAAGACAGAAAAGATAAACTGAGAAAGATACTCACGTTGAGACGACAGGAACAGCGACCTTGATCCGGGGCAGAGCCTTCCGAGGCTTGGGGGAAGTGACCTTGGGCTGCTTGGCAACCTTCTCAGTCGGCGCAGGCGATGACGTCCGAGTGCACTTCGGAGCCTTGGCACTCGGAGCCGCCTCCTTCTCCAGGTCAGCACTCGGATCTTGACCTCGCTTGGAGCGGTGCTCGGAGCGCAACTCCGGAGACAGAGAAGACTCGACATCGTCGCTTCCTTCCGAGTAATCACTTTCCACCTCGCTGTCCTCCGCATAGCTGCCCCCGGCGCTGCCATGTTTGCTCTCCACGCCTCTGGCAAGTTGTTCTCCATTCGGCACAGGCGATAACATCTTCTGGAATTCCTGCAAGACACAAAGATCAGAGACAGTCAGTTCAGTCAGATTACGCAGTTCACTCGGAAAATTTGCGCATAAGTGATTCACTCGGAAATGCATGTCATACCTCCAACGGCAGGTTATTGGCGTCGTAGGGCGGGATCCGTCTCGACCCTCGCGGATTGTCGCGCGCGCCAGTGATGCACTTGATCCACTGTTCCACAGTTTTCTCCTCGAAGTCTTCCGGATGCACTCGAGTCGGATCACTGGGTCCAGTATGGAGCCACATGGGGTGAGCCCGCTCCTGTAGTTTCTGGATCCTCCGACTGAGAAAGACCTCCAGAAGGTCCAGGCCAGTCAATCCACCCTGAATCAGGCTAACCACGGCGGTCATCAAGATCCCTATAGCCGTCTTCTTTTTGTCAACCGTCAGCGAGGGAGGAGACTGAACCCTCTCAGTCGTGTAAGGAGGAAGGCCAGTCAATGAGCCCGAACATGGTAGGTCATTGCAGTAGAACCAGGTTGACTGCCAACCCCTCACCGAGTCAGGAAAAGACATGGATGGGAATGCACTTTTCCCCGTCATCTGAATACCTAAACCCCCGCACATCTGAATCACGTGGGTCCTCTCTCCATCAGGGTCAACCTTCTTAACCGACTGAGATCGGCACGTGAAAATGTGTTTGAACAAACCCCAGTGCAGTGGGCAATCCAGGAAATTCTCACACAAAGAGACGAATGCAGCAAGATACATTATGGCGTTTGGAGGCAGGTGGTGGAGCTGAGCACCGAAGAAGTTCAGAAATCCGCAGAAAAAAGAGTGGGGAGGCATGGAGAAACCTCGCTCGACGTGCGTGGTGAGAAGCACTCGCTCCCCAGGGTGCGGCGCGGGCACGGTCTCTCCTTCTTCCGGCAACCTCCAGGTCCCGTCGCGGATCATCCCATCCACGACGAGCCCGCTAACGTCGTCGACCATGGTGGTCGGCGGGATCCAGTCACCTTGGATCCACCCGGGCGGGAGCACAGCTCGGGAGCTCGACGCTTTCCTCCCCTTCGCCGCCTTCTTCGCTTTCTCAAGCTTCGCCATCTTGTCTTTCGCCATCGCCGCCAAGCTCTTCAGCGCTGAGGAGGATTCGTGCGGAGTGGGTCTCTGGAGAAGAGATTGGGCGGAATGGGAGGAGTGAAGAAAAGGGGATCTAGTCCTCTCTTCCTCTCCGCCACGGTTGCCCCTTATATCGCCGCCCGCGCCGCTCCCCAATCCACGCCGCTGAATCGTGGGCCCACAAATCTCCTCAAATCTTGTCGTCGAAGATCCAGCAGTACGTGGCGGAAAGCGGGGCGAAAATCGAGGCGTCACGCCCCACTTTCCCCACTCACCGCGCCGCAACCGTTCGAGCGCGCTCGTCGCCGATTTCAAATTCCGCAAGATCCGGATTCCAGCGATCCGACGACTCGCCTTTGAAGACATGCCATAAACGTGCGGATCTGCTCCGCCACTCGGATGAAGACTACTCATTTCACTCGGATGAGAACTACCCATTCGGATGGAGACTACTCGTTTCACTCGGGCGTCATATGGTCCAGAATCCGTCAAGCTGTCGCTCGAAGACAAGGGCGTCTAAACGACCAGTAAGAGTTCTTGAGCGCCTCCGTAGCGCCCAACTCGCCTGGAAATTCGCCTTGACTCGACCCGCCTAACCTCGACTGATTCGGGGGCTAATGACGAGGGCATGTACTAGGGATAGGGTAATAGACCTGATCTATAGACCCTACCCTAGGACGCCACACGTCTTACACTGGGCCCCAGGGCCATATCAACAACCAAGAGTTCCGCAGAGTGACATTCACTCGGAGTTCATCAAACCACTCGGGAGGCAAGAGTTCACTCGGCAGACTTGTTTCACTCGGAGCACCCGAAAGTCACTCGACCAGAGAAGACCAGGAGACTCCCGGAGTGCAACGGTCAGGAGACACGTTCTCTCGTATTAATTGTAATCAATGTGCCCGTTACCTGGCGCATTGACACCCCTCTTAACCCCTGGTAATGGCAGACGTGCATGGGAGGGCTGGCGAGACTATATAAGCCACCCCCCAGCTCCATTCCAAGGGTTCGCATCTTTGTAAACATACACTCAAGCAATACAGCTGCATAGCACCGAGACGTAGGGCTATTACCTCCACCGTTGAGGGGCCTGAACTCGTAAATCCGAGTGGAACACCTGCGCCGTAGCTAGGCTCTGCCCTCTCATCCGTACCCCTACACACTACTGTCCGACTTGCACCCACGACAGCGGCGGCATCAACCCGCTTTAGCCTTTCACCTCAGTCAGTGAGTGCCGCAACAGCTGCCCTGCTGCCAATGCGCCTTGTGCTGTTTCTAAATGGAAGAGCATCGTGGAGTCGCCAATGCTGAAGAACAAGATAGCTTGTCCGGACAGAACTCCATCTGACCCGCCTGTCAGGTCGACTGATGACGGAACAACGATGGTCATTCGTGAGCCTTTACACGACGAAGCAGAGACAGTTGATCTAATCCCTTGCACTCCGGCACGAGGCACGGTACAGCGGCAGGTCGCAAACCTGAAGAAGGAGAGCTGCTATGTCCTTCGTCTGCTCCGATTTACATCGAACCCTTACGAGCTAGGGAGGAGCGCCACAGATGATAGATTTCACTCGCTCGAACATCAAGACTATTATGAAACCGTTGTCATGGGGTTGAAGAACCCTGTTGTAATGCCTCGGACACACTCACCAGTGGTCGTTACTCCTGGCGGGATCTAGACTGGCCCCACAAATCAATACTAGTCTTTCCTGCGCACTTGGTCCTCACTCATGCGCACCCGGGACTAACTTCCCGGTCGGTCACCCATCCTGAAATTACTCCAAGATGAGCACGCTTAACTTTGGAGTTCTTTCCGAATGGGCTCCCGGAAAAGAAGGAATTCCTTATTTATATGAGTAGTCTATCATCCCTATTAAGCCAGGCTATCACATACATCCCCACTCAGAGGACCGATGTCCTCGTTGGGCCACAGGAACGTTCCCTCTTGGAACATACGTCTGTGCATCCAATCCGGCACATGTGCCATGCCGTGTGCCACGATGGGTCACAAACGTCATGCACAACATGACCGCGCACCTGTCTGCAAACATCCGTGTAACCGCGAGGGTCGACTCTGATAGCAACTTGTAATGCCCCGGACATACTCGCCGGTGGTCGTTACTCCTGGCGGGATCTAGACTGGCCCCATAGATCAATACTAGTCTTTCATGCACACTTTGTCCTCACTCATGCGCACCCGGGACTAACTTCCTAGTCGGTCACCCATCCTGAAATTACTCCAAGCTGAGCATGCTTAACTTTGGAGTTCTTTCCGACTGGGCTCCCGGAAAAGAAGGAATTCCTTATTTATATGAGTAGTCTATCATCCCTATTAAGCCAGGCTATCACACCTGCGGTACAGATGAAAACCATAGACTGGGATCATGTAAGACAGAACGACTGTTTTTCTGGCTTGGAGCAGGCATGCATAGATAGGGGAGTGTTTGGGTTGACCACTTTCAGAAAGGATTGGTGCGAGGAGGCGATCATGCAGTTTTACTCCACCCTGTTTGTGGACGAGCAAACCATGACAATACACTGGATGACCAACGGTAAAAAGTTTGAGGCGACGTATGACCATTTTGCCAAAGTGCTTGGCCTAGCAACGCTCGATGATGAAAGGGAACAAGTGAAGAAAAGGATCCACGAAGCCGGTGAGCCCCTAAAGTCCAACGAGTTGCTGCCATTCTACGTCCACGGGGCGGCAGGACATAAAGACTTCAAGGCCGGTAATCTGAAGTTCATGGACCCTAGCCTTGTGACTCTTTCTCGTGTGCTGCTGCACACACTCATCCCGAAGTAGGGCGACAAAGGGAGTGTCCGCAAATGGGCTGCGAACCTGCTGATGCAGTTCCACAAGAAGGAGGACTTCCAGGTGATGCACTTCATTTTCACTGAGATGAAGATGGCAAGCGCGGATAAAAGCCGGAGCCTTCCTTTCACACCGTACATCCAGGCTCTGCTCGATGATGTTTGTTCGCCTGTGATGAAGATTGTGTGTAGAACCAAGCACGAGCAGTACCAAACCGAATTGCTGAGAACTGAAGATGCTATCGCTGGTAATGATGGCATCGAACATACTTCTGACACTCCTGCCGCAACCATGCCATGCGAGCCTATTACGTACTGATCATCAAACAAGACGATGCTCGTACTGATTATGGACGCCCTGAAGAAGCTGGAGTCCGTCCCTGATGACTTGAGGAAGCTGGCTGCAGTACTTGAAGCACTCAACAAGCTGCAAAGGGATAACCAGGAACTGAAGGAAACCGTGGAGCAGCTACAGAGGACCATAAGCTCTCTTACGCCGTGAATGCTGGGAGTGTGAAGCAGACCCATGTCTTTTGAGTTACTGAAGCGAATTCATGTGTATTGGCAATAGTTGAGCGAATTCGTGGTAAGCCCCCCTAACATACGGACATGCATAGACCCGTTATGTGGGTCAGTACATAAGTTAACAGACATTACGTTGATCAAAATTGGTGGTACTTGCATTTTGGACAGACACTGTGACAACATTATGTTAACACACATAACCTTTAGGACTCGCAATAACTATCTACAGTCACATAATGAAGCATCACTACGTAGGGCACTAAAACACAAGTTGTGCACAGACATTACGAACTAACAGGTCTGAAGGAAATACACGAGGTTTACATATCTCATAACTACAGGGCGCGTCAAACTGTCCACGCGGCCACGGCAGCCCCTCTTCACTCCCCCTGCTGCTCATGACATTGAGCGGCATTACGCAGAGACGGCACCAGCCACACTGGGTGGTCAAATCTTTCGACAAACGCCTTGTTCTTCAGGAAGACACCCAACGTCAGACTACCGTCAAGGCTATAGCGGCACAAGTCAGGGAGGGGACAATTCCAGCAGGAAGTGCGATGTCGCGCTGTGAAAACGCATCCTCGCTTTAGGAATGGTAGCCCGTTGCTGTCTTGATCAGTAGGTGGTATCTCCATCATCAGGGGATAGCTTTGGCCTAGAAAGAGAGAGCGCGAACCGAGGTTGGCGACAGGCTACCACTGCGCGCCTTCAAAATGTTCGCCCAGTCCGTCGAAGCGGAACACCCGGCAACTGAGCGTTGGGTAGGCACGCATGGTTTGATCTTCATGGGGGACGCCCTGCTCCTGCCCTGTCACATTGCTGCCCGTTAGCACAAGATACATGCTGTTTGGGCGATCACTCGTGTCTGGCAGCAGGTTCCAGAATCTTGGCCGCTGTTGGTCCTGCAAGAGCGGTGCCCGGAGGCACCTTGGTGGAGGCAGCTTTCCTGGAGGTTAGAGGAAACGAGATTACCGTGAGTGGACTGCCAGCCATAGCAATTGTGCAACACAAATGACAGAAAGATAGTTGATTGAGATGCTAGGGTTTTCATGTACGTACCGTAGGTTGACGGATCCCACAAAAAGCAAGTACCGCCTGTGGTGACCGCGCAAATCCAGCCAGCAACGTAGACCGCATCCTCATAGTAGTGCAGTGCCAAAACAGCCGGAGACATTATTTGCCAGTGATCAGCACCAGGATTGAAACCTGAGTTGACGGCGATCGCTATGTTGAAGACCGCAATGACGATGTAGTCCGTGTAGCCGAAACTTCTCGTCGGCGGATGGGTGATGACTACCTTCAGCAGGCCCGACCTGACATTGCTGTACCTGAAATTCAACCTCCCAGATAGGCCTACTGGGTCGAATCCTTGGGCAGAAAGGGGCGGAAGGCGAACGGTGTGTCCACTGTACACGTTGTGCAGGTTAATGTCGCCTCCTACATCGGCGAAGGCCATCCAATCACCGTTCGCTCCCAAACAGTACTACATTGTACGGAGTGGAAACAAGTGAATGAACTAGTTACTTGCGGCTGCATCCTAAAAGATGATGTGGCGGGAGAAGATGATGATTGCTAGATGGTTGCAAACCTGGGGGACATGAGCCTTTTCAGGATCAGGTTCGTAGAGGATCCTCGCCTTCATGGCCGGCCTGTCCATCAACATCAGCAAACGCGAGTGTCCACGCCCATCCTCTCAGAAAACACCATCTTCTAGGACGACGGGCAAGTCCAGCACATCGTCCACCTCCGGATCAACCCGACGCACTGAAGTGCGAAGGCTGTCGTAGGTTCCAGCAACTCGAATGCGATCCAACAGGTCGACGCGCGCCATCGTATCCCTGAGGGTGTCGTCCTGCATCGTCGGCAAGCCTTGCAGGGGTTCACCATGGGGCTCCGGCACAACCATGGCTTAGGGACAGAGAGAGAGAGAGCGGGAGTGGAAGGGATAGCACTGTGGTTCTGGTGTGGCATTGTGAGGGAGGAAGTGCGGGGGATGGGAAGAAGTAGTGGTGTTGGCAACTACCTTGCGGCGGTTCCACTGGCTGAATGAATCGTGTGGAATCTCAGCGGTTGCTTGAACCCCACCAATGGCTTGCGGCTAGCAGTTTCCGTCGCCGATGGCACCTAGGGACTAAGCGTGGAACGCAATGAACTCGATTGGACAACACGGGCAGAGCGGTTTAAAGTTTAAAGCGAGTCTGGTTGGGTAGCGACTGGTCCTTAGGCGTGTCATGCATGCTGGCTTGGTAAATAAATGTAAGCGGCGCCAATTGGATAGACTTGTCAACAGTGCGGCGCCTAGGGACTCCGCATCTCACAAGAGTTGGTAAAGAAGTCAGAATCTCTGATTCCTTTGTACCGCCTAGTCTGTTGGCGTGTTTTAGTTTGCTATGTGCCGTGTTGTGCGGTCAAGCGTGTCTGTGCATAGCGAGACTGCAACAATGGGAGTGCACGGGGCAGAGCGTGTTGTCAAGCACGAGAAAAAGTTGGAGGGTCTGACCGGTCTATGTAGTGCCTAGGGAGAGAGCATGGTTATTATTTCTGATTTGATAGATTCGTGAAATGAGATGACCAGTCATAATGTGCATAGCATGCCACTCTGACAGCACCTACAGCGTCTACTAATTTGGCTGCTAACCGTCCATTTGACGAGATGGTCTACCGTGCTGACGCGCCTGGTGATTTCGCGTAACTGTGATGGCAGACACGGACATTTTCCAGCCTTGTTGGACAGTCCTTTACATTCTGGTAAACATGGTTCAAACGCTGAATGTATACTTCTCACCACAATTACATGGGGAACACATGGTCCCCATAACTTATTGAAAACATAACATAACTTCAAAGTTAGCGTACGTGGGTATGGAGTACCTAACGCCAGTCTCCTCTGTTACGCAGAGATGGCACCAGCCAGACCGGGTGGTCATGCCCTTCTTCTTCGCAGCTCTTCAGGTGCACGCCCAGCTTAGGAGGTCCGTCTACATTGTACCGGCACAACTCTGGGAGGCAATGTTCCGCAGTCCTGCTGCGGCTACGAGCTGTGAAAACACACCCTCGCTTCAGGAATGGGAGGCCATTTTCATCATGATCCGAACGAGGCATCTCTATCATCAGCGGATAGCTATGTCCAATGAACATAGATCGCGGACCCATGTACCAAAAGTGGTGCCACCATGCACCTTGGAGATCTCCATCCAATCCTTTGATGCGTAGCACCCAGCAAATAAGTGTTGTGTACGAATGGACGGTTCAATCTTCATGCTGAAACTCTGCCTCTTGTGATGTTACGAACCCGCCCGTAATCACAAGAAACAGGCTGTTGGGATGCTCGTCCGTGTCAGGCATGAGGTTCCAAAAGAACGTTTCCGGTACAGGTCCGATGCTCAAAACTGGAGGATGTCGGATGGACCTCGGTGGAGCCTGTGTGCCTAAATATCACGACAGATTAGTATTAGTACTTAGTTCACGAAAGAAGTCGTATGCGGAACAGATATGATCGGTCAAGGTAGTGGTTATGATGCACTAACCGTATGTTGTAGGATCCCACACAAAGCAGGTTCCGCCAATGGTGACCGCGCATACTCGGCCAGCATGGTAGACGGCATCTTCGTAGTAGTCAGGAGCCAAAGTGGCAGGAGACATGAGTTTCCAACTTGACGCGGCTGGATTGTCCCCGGTGTTATGTTAAATACCACGATGACGATGTAGTCTCTGTACTCGTAAATTCTAGAAGGTGGTTCCACAATCGCAACCTTGAGCAGCTTAGCAGTTCCGTTGTTGTAGCTAAATAAGTGACTACCTAGTAGGTTGAGTGCTTGGAAACCTTGGGCCAATATCGGCGGCGGCTGTACGTTCACGGCGATGTACACATTGTGCAAGTGCATTTCGCCATGAGCATTGATTAATGCTAACCAGTCATCGTTCGCGCCAAGACGGTACTTCATGAAATCCATAAGAAAATGAACTGATTAACTATTTTCATCAAATCCATAAGAAATGAACCAATTTACTAATTCATTCTGGTCCATGAGAAAATTTACCGATTAACTACTTCATCATAATCCATAAGACATGAACCAATTAACTACTTCATCAAATCCATGAGAAAAGTAATCAACTAACTACTTTCATCAAATCCGTAAGTAATTAGCCTATTAAAGAAGACGAGTCCTGCGAGTGCGAGCATCGTACCTGTGGCGTGGAAGCATTAGCACTAGGAAGGTCGTCAAGAATCGTGGCCATCATCGGGGGGGGAGTCCATCGGACTCAGCATACATCGTCGTCCAAGCTGGGCCGGGCCTGTGGAGGACAGGTCATCCTCCAGGATGGTGGGCATGTCCAGCACCTTGGCCACCACCAGAGAAACTCCAGGTAGGGACGGCACAAGGCTGCCGTCGGAGCCAACTCTAATGCACTGCAGTATGTCAACGCGCGACAGAGTGTCGCATAGGGTGTCGTCCTGCATCGCCCTCAAGCCTGTGAGTGGTGTATACGTGAGTGCTTCACCACGGGGCGGAGGCGGCTAGGCTGCCATGGCTTGGATGTGAACCAAAGTAAAGGGGATACTACGAGCTGGTAGTGGATTGAGGCTAGGGTTGTTAGCGATGAGGAAGTGCATTTAGTTTCATGTTCCAGGTAGTTCCATCTTGTCTGAACTATTAGATACTCCGAGGACTACATGTCGCCTGAGCATTGGACGTGTTACGTGCAGGGTAGAGGTACATAGGGAAAAGCTCTGACTATGTCCCACTTGCAAAATTACAGTCGAAACAGTGGCTCAATGTAAACCGCAAGCAAGCGACCAGGCAGAGCGCAAACACCTCCCATTTGTACAATTACCATCTTGAAACATATGACGGAATGGCGTCATCGAGCCGCGATAGCAATTCCTCTGAAGGAGAGGACTTCGACGCCTCCGAGATCACCGTGAGTACACATTTGGCCTTTGTTAGAACCCCCTTCCAATCTGTATTTCCTCTCTCTGCAACGAAGAGTGCTTTATCAGATCCACTCGATTTGATAGATTCCTGAGACCATACCTGACGACAGCTACTGCGGATTAGCCAACGATGTTGACGTACGTTGCCGTCACAAACAGAGATGCAGTAGGTTGGTCGCGTTCCAGGGCACCAATACTGGGAGGAGGTTCATCGGTTGCGGTAACAAAGTGAGCCATACAATGCTGACTGTTAATTTTATAGTTTGTACGAGCTTGGTTTCACAATTTTTTCCCCGACTTGGTAATGTAGGAAGGCAACCATTGTGGATTCTTCGAATGGAAGGACAAGGAGTGGCCAGATAGCATGAAGAAAGCTCTGATTGCAATATGGAATTTGTATGAGAACGAGAAAAGTGCGAGATCTATAGACAAGCTTCAGAGCGCCAGAGACTACCTTAAGCTTGTCAGACGGAAGAGGAAGCCCCAAGCATCTATGCAGGAGAAGCTGCATAATGAGGTAGGCAAGGTGCAGGATGAGTTAAACACAACGGTACACAAGCTAGGTGATGCAAAACGTGAGTTGATCCAACTTAACTCCGAACTGCATATGAAGAACCTGGCTACGATGATGAAAGTGCTAGTTATCGACTAGAGGGGGGGTGAATAGGCGATTTTTATGAAAGGCTTCGAAAACAGGCAATGTGTTCGAAGTAAGCGGAAGCAAGATAAGAACTAACAAAGCCTATGAATAAGATGAACATATATGATAGGTATGGGCATCATACATACATGCATGGATTGAACATAAACACAAGGAGCATGAGGATAAATGGGCAAACAGATGAATGGCTTCAGGGAATATCTTCAAACACAGACAAGCATGCAAAGGCTTCAGAGTTCAAAATTGAAGGTAAGGAAGTAAGAAGATAGAACCAGTAGCTCGAGGAAGACAATGATTTGTTTGACCAGTTCCAACTACTGTGACAGTTGTACGTCTGGTTAGGGAGGCTGAGATTGAACTCAGAAGACCACGTCTTCACCTTATTCCCCTTGAGCTAAGATCACTTAGACCTCACCCAATCACTCCGGTAAGTATTCAAGGTAGACTTCAAAACCTTCACAGACTTCGTTCACCGGCAATCCACAATGACTCTTGGATGCTCAGAACGTGACACCTAACCGGCTGGAAGATCACAGTCTTCAAGTGTAATAAGTCTTTAGTTCACTCAAAACAGAATGTCTTCGGTGATGCTCAATCACTTTGGGCTCTGGGTGTTTGGGTTTTGTCCTCGCAAGGAGTCTCTCTCAAAGGCTTCGAGGTGGGTTGCTCTCAAATGACAAAAGCCTTGTAATTCTCTTGGAGCAGCCACCAACTTATGGTGGAAGGGGGTGGCTATTTATAGCCAGGGGCAACCCGACATGATTTGTCCGAAATGACCCTTGGTCATTGGGGAATTGACACGTGTCCAACGGTCGGAATTTGAACCCACGCGGCAACTTTACTTGGGCTCCAAGCAAAGCTGACTCAACCAACTCTGGAAGAGATTTTCTCTCATTTGTCTTTGCTCGAAGACATAGGATTTTAGGTTGAGCATCACGTTAGTTTCTAACTTCATTTACCTCGACCCCACTTAATAGTACGGTGGTTCCTATGACTCAAGCAAGAAGAAAATGAAACTACCAAAAGACTAAGTCTTCGCATTCCATTGGCTTCAAGTAAATGTCTTCGTGAACCACCATTGTCTTCAATATCTTCATACATTTTTAGGGGTCATCTTCGATGGGTAAACCGAATCAATAGGGACTTCTACCTGTATTCTCCTGTGAATCTCACAACCACATTAGTGCCACAACCAAGTTTGTCTTCAATACTCCAAAACCAACAAGGGGTGGCACTAGATGCACTTACAGATGACAGCAAGCAACATGCACAAGGTGATGCGAGTTAAGGCGGAGAAGGAGAGGGATAAGCTGAAGGAGGAGAAGCACGATCTTGAGCGCAGAGTCGCACAGCAGGTCACTGAAGAGTGTGCTGCAAGGGGTAAGGTTCTAAAGATTACAAAAATTTGCGGCATAGAGTAGGCTTTCTAGTCTGCAAACTCGATTGTAATTTTCATAAAAACAGGAAGATTGCCTGATCGTGTTTTCTTTAGTTCACAAAATTAGCAACGCAGAAAGGAAGCCTCAATTTGACAAGCTTACAAGTGAATAACAATCCAGCGCGGCCACAAATTACTCTTCACAAAGCTGCCTGATCCTCTTGAGCTTCTCCTTGTTTAGTTCCCTTGCTTTCATGAGGTCGGCGATGACGTACTCCAGCTTCTTCTTCTCAGCCCTCAACTCATGTACTTCGTTCTTCAAGGCATAATTACTTGCACGTAACTTATGCAGCTCATCCGGCCCGACCACTTCTTTACGTTGTGATTCGCTTAGCTTGTCGACATCGGCTTGTAGCTCAGTCAGTACCATCTGCATTTGTCTGTTCTCTTGCACGAATGAAGAATTCCATCATTGTTGCAGCTCCTTCTCCTTCTTTGTAACGTTAATGATGTGCTCGTAACCGTCCCGTAAATCATTAATTGCCTTTTTTAAATTGCAAGGCCACGATGGATCAACCAAGTTTGCAACCTGCCGACCATCGTTCTGTGTCATAATTATGTAGGCACTGTCATACAAATGAACACAATGTGCAACTGTATTCTAATTTCTAAACTACAAGAGCAGGGTAATAAGGTGAACTAACACTAACCGGCGAAGCACCACTGTATATGTACCTCCGGTACCTGGTTTGGATTGGATGCGCTACATTTGCAAGAGGTTCTCCCAAATCCCGTTCCATTGACGAGTCATGATGAATATGCAACGGAGCAGTGGAAAACATCAACAAATAATTAGGGTCTACCTCTTTCTGCAATGTTGTTCAGCACTGGAGGGAAATAATCTGAGGTGCTCTCACCTCGATGTTGCGCGCTTCGTCTCTGTTGCTGCTGTCTCCATCGTTCCATGAAACCATGGCCGGTTCGTGCAGCCGCAGTAGGGCTTGAGCTGAGCAGTGGCGGCGGCGGGAAAAAATTAGTGTGTCTATGTGTGCGTGTGTGGGTGGGGGCGGGATGGGGGTTGTGGAAGGGGGAAAGGGGATTGGGCAGCTCAGCACACATCGATTTAATATGTAACGCCTTACACTTAAGCACCAGTGCACGTAGTCTAGTACATCAAGGCGTAGAAGTTGCGCGTTTGCAAAAGGCGCCACATGAAAAGCACACACACTTGCATCAGATGCGCCCTACTAGTCGGCGTGAAACGTGGCCCGGACGATATTACGTCGTGACTTGACAATATGGCATCTTTCGTGGGTTTTGTTGACTTATGTGTTGTGCTTTGGCTGTAAAATAAATAACATGAGACTACAGTGGGGCAGTACAAGGCATAGAAAATAGCAGTACATTGTTCAATACATTATCCACGGCATAACACCTGGAGGGGAATACAACTGACGAGATTCAACAAACCAAAAAAGTGGAACTAAGTATTACCACCGACCACTAAGAATCAATAGGGACTTCTACCTGTGTTCTCCTGTGAATCTCACAAACACATTAGTGCCACAACCAAGTTTTTCTTCAATACTTCAAAACCAACAAGGGGTGGCACTAGATGCACTTATAATCTCCCCCTTTTTGGTGATTGATGACAAACTGGTTGAAGTTTCAAAGGGGATAAAAATATGTGAAAGTTTAAGGAACAAGGTGTTTGGCTTCATGAATTTTGAGGGGCTCCCCCTAAAGATGTGCATCTAAGTAATTTGCTTTTGAATGCAAATGCACATGGCAGGTTTTACTTATGGAGATCTCCCTCTATTCATGAAGTCACAACATGTGCATACACAAAATATATTGAAGATAATGAAATGCACAATGGAATATGGGCGTCTGCGAATGACTTCACGCACATAAGATCAAATTTAAATAGTGTGCAACAAAAGCAGTAGTGAATGTAGCAGACGTCCATCAGGACTTAAGTTTTACAACCCAAACTCAAATGTTCAAAAACGAGAGTTGTAAACTTAACAAAATATACCAAGCCCGACCCAATTCTCCCGCTTGAAGACTATCAACCCATATGCTTCTCCCCCTTTTGTCAACAAGTGACCAAAAAGGTGTGAAGACATAGGGTGTCTACACGTCTCGAGGTGGCGACGAAGATGTTGGGGTAGCCGGGTCGATGGTGGAGTTGGGTGGTGCAGAAGGGCCTGATGCAGCATCTTGATGCAGTGAAGCCATAGCTGGAGAAGTGGCATCATCCTCTTCATCAACAACGCGAGCATGAATAGTGGGCGCTGAAGAGGAGTAGTCTGAATCTTCATGGGATGGCGTAGCACGCCACTTCTCTGTTGACGGAGGCTTGGAGCCAAATTTGAAGCTTTCCTTGAAGCCATCGGCAGCAAGGTCATGTTCAGAACATAGCATTGTAAGGCTCTTCCAAGCACGGCGGTTGGCTTCATGAGCAACAAAGGCATTTTTCGTGGTGAGGTTGCGCACTCTGTTGAGATCTGATATGAGGCTCTTCATCTGCCTCTTGAGCCAGTCATGATGCTTATCTTGCTTCTGATGAAGAGAAACAATCAGCTCTCTGTCTGATAAGACACGCGCTCGCTTTTGAGGTCTTTAAGGCACAGTGCTTGTGGTGGCTTCAGTATTGGCGTCAAGTGGTTGACGAAACTGACCAGTGAGATGGCCAGCTGAAGCAGCACTGGTAATATGTATAGCTTCAACATGAGTAGCGCCGCTGTGAGAGCCAGGAATGTCCACTAATGGTGTCTTATTTGCAACTGGATACATGTCATCAATAGGAGCAATCTCAGGTAGAAAAATGTGATGGTTTCGGCCTGAAGGTTGATATTGCACTGAAGAGCGAATCTTGATGAGGCACATAATCCATGGAGCATAAATCTTTAAGCCAAATAGATCCACGCCAGAAGCAACCAACTGTCTGATAAAGAAATCGTGGGTGTTGAACCTGATGCCATTGACGATGTTGTAGAGCATTGTCTTCATGGCTCCTTCAACCTTGCTGGAAGGGGAGTGCCCCTTAATTGGCCACAGAGTATGATAGATGGTGCGAGGCAAATACTCAAGGTCATTGACCAGAAACTCTTTGGGGCAATCAGCTTCAGCAGGCAATGGCTTCATCATTGTAAGCATCTGAGTCATGTTGGGCTCTGGCTTGTGAAAGATGCTCTCCACAGCTCTAGCATGGGCTTCACAGCCTGGTTCATAACCATCACCCGGAGTGGGCAAGGTAGTGAGCTCGAGAAGGTCTTGAGCTTTGGCTTCATGATGAACATCACCTATCATCCACTCGAGGGTCCAAGTCTTGGGATCCCTGTTGTAACCAGGGATGTGGAGGGTGGCATAGAATTGGAGTAGAAGCTCTTCATTCCAGTGCTCTTTGTCAGTCACAAAGGGAAGCAGACCAACATCACGAAGACAGTCAATGGCTTCATCCAGACACGGCAGATCAGTCATGGCTTCAAAGTTGAAGCGCTTGTGAGGATGAATCCTGTCTTGATTGTACATCACACACATGTAATAGCTTCGTTGTTGGTAGCTCCAAAACCGATCGAAAGATATTCTTGGCTTGGTGTAGGGGTTCTTGGAGTGATCAAAGAAGGTGTTGTCATTCCTGAAGCTAATGACACTGAACGTGCACTCTGTTGAAGCAGCTCCGCGAAGCCTTGGCAGTCTGGGCATAGACTTCTGAACAAGTGGCATGTTGTCAACATGGAAATCATACTGAGGGCCAGGTCTCTCAGGTAAAACAAGACTAAGCCATTTGACAGGCACAAGTTCGCTAGCCCTGTTGTAAGCCATGATAGTATTGGCTTCATTGGCTTTAGATAGCACAATGGCTTCAGCCAGATTGACTTCAGTAGCAGAAATTTCCAACACAAGGGCCGCAGTGGCAGCAGGAGTAGGATTCTCTGTGACAGTCTTCTCAATGGTTTCAGCTGTTGCAGCTAGAATGGCTTCAGACTGGGGAGCCTCTCGCTCAGTTTGGGCTTCACCAAATGCAGCTTGTACTGGTTCAACTTGTGTATCTTCAGGTTGTGCTGTGGTACTGGGGGGGACATCTTCTTGCACTACCTCTTGAGAAACAGAGGCTTCTCGACGCACTTCCTCCTCAGGGATGCGGAACATGGAGGTTGAAGATTTTGGGCCACGGCGAAGCCTTCGAAATGAGGGCGACGCCTTTGGAGAAGATGAATCTTCCTCCATGGCTTCTGGTGTTCCTTGCGCTGGGGGCTGATCAGTTGTTGCAATCTGAGGGGGTGGAGTGGTGGGAATCACTTCAGGCAGCGGTGAACTTTGAGGCTGCTCATTGCTACTTGCAGCTTGCGTTGGTATTTCCCTGAAGAGGAAGGGATGATGCAACACAGTAGAGATAAGTATTTCCCTCAGTTGTGAAACCAAGGTTATCGAACCAGTAGGAGAATCACACAACACCTCGTTAGCAGCACCTGCACACAAACAACAAATCCTTGCACCCAACGCAAACAAGGGGTTGTCAATCCCTTGGCGGTAAGTTGCAAGATTAAATTGTATATGATAGATGGATAGATTGAAACAAAAATACAAAATAAAATAACTAAAAGAAAATTGCAGCAATATTTTTAGGGTTTTAGTAATATGATTTAGATAGACCCGGGGGCCATAGTTTTCACTAGAGGCTTCTCTCATGAAAATAGCATACGGTGGGTAGACAAATTACTGTTGGGCAATTGATAGAAAAGCAAATAATCATGACGATATCCAAGGCAATGATCATGTATATAGGCATCACGTCCAATACAAGTAGACTGACTCCTGCCTGCATCTACTACTATTACTCCACACATCGACCGCTATCCAGCATGCATCTAGTGTATTAAGTCCATAAAAGAACGGAGTAACGCCTTAAGAACGATGACATGATGTAGACAAGATAAACTCATGTATGAATAAACCCCATCTTTTTACCCTTAATAGCAACGATACATACGTGTCATGTCCCTTTCTGTCATTGGGATTGAACACCGCAAGATCGAACCCATTACAAAGCACCTCTTCCCATGGCAAGATAAATCAATCTAGTTGGCCAAACCAAATCAATAGATCGGAGAAGAAATACGAGGCTATAATAATCATGCATAAAAGAGTGCAACAAAGACTCAAATATATTCATGGATAATCTGATCATAAACTCACAATTCATCGGATCCCAACAAACACACCGCAAAAAGTGATTACATCGGATAGAACTCCAAGAACATCGAGGAGAACATTGTATTGAAGATCAAAAAGAGAGAATAAGCCATCTAGCTACTAACTATGGACCTGAAGGTCTATGGTAAACTACTCACGCATCATCGGAAGGGCAGCAAGGTTGATGTAGAGCCCCTCCGTGATCGATTCCCCCTCCGGCAGATTACCGGAGAAGGACCCCAGATGGGATCTCTCGAGAATAGAAGCTTGCGGCAGCGGAAAAAGTATTTCGTGGACTCCCCTGAGGGTTTCTGATTTTTTGGGAATTTATAGTGGAGGAATTAGGTCAAACAGAGCTCTGTGGGCCCCATGAGACACCAGGGCGCGCCTGCCCCCCCAGGCGCGCCCTGGTGGCTCGTGGCCCCCTCCAGGGTCCCCTGGCCTCCTCCCTAAGCTTCTAGTGTTGGTATTTTCCAAAAAATCTCCAAAAAGTTTCGTGGCATTTGGACTTCGGTTGGTATTGATATTCTGTAAAACAAAAACAGGGCAGAAAACAGCAACTGACACTGGGCACTAAGTTAGTAGGTTAGTCTCCAAAAATGATATATAATTGATGTAAATGTATATAAAAACATCCAAGATTGATAATATAACAGCATGGAACAATAAAAAATTATAGATACGTTGGAGACGTATCAGCATCCCCAAGCTTAATTCATGCTCGTCCTCGAGTAGGTAAATGATAAAAACAGAATTTTTGATGTGGAATGCTGCCTATCTTTTCTTTTGTAGCATGGACATTGGACTTGAATGATTCAAAGCAATAGTCTATAATTTGACATGAAGATATAAATACTCAAGCATATCAACAAGCAACCATGTCTTTCAAAATATCAACGCTAAAGAAAGTTATCCCTAGCCCATTATGCTCAATCATTGATCCATTCATGAAACACACTCAAATATTAGCTACATCCAATGCACAAGTATGACAATAGTGCTCTCTAGTTGGTGCTTTATAAGAGAAGATGGAGACTCAAGAAAAAATAAAAATTGCATAAAAGTAAATAGATAGGCCCTTCGCAGAGGGAAGCAGAGATTTATCAAATGTGCCAGAGCTCAAAGCTGAAATTAGAGAGATAAAAATATTTTGAGAGGCATGCTTTTCCTGTCAACGAAAACGAACGAGAATTCCCAATATCTTCCATGCTAGATACATTATAGGTGGTTCCCAAACAGAAAAGTAAAGTTTATTTCCTTTCCACCATTTCTTTCACAATCCATGGCTAGCTGTATCCGCGGGTGCCCTCCATACCATCACTTTCCAAGGAATTTTGTTGTTATTAATTTTTTATTTCATTGTGGGACTGGGCATACCTATTACCAACCATTCTCTCGTGCAATGACAAGTGAATAAACACTCATCGTGAGAATAACCCACCTAGCATGGAAAATATCGGCCACCCCCTTCCACCTCATGAGCGGTACGGGCACACAAAACAGAAAAATTATTTTGAAAATTTAGAGTTGGCACACGCAAATTTACTTGGAATGGCATTGAAATACCGCATAGGTAGATATAGTGGACTCATATGGCACAACTTGGGTTTAAGGATTTTGGATGCACAAGCAGTATTCCCGCTTACTACAAATGAAGGCTAGCAAAAGATTGAGAAGCAACCAACCAAAAAACAAAAATGTTCATAAACATGCATTGAACATAACTAACACCGAATAATGCACCATAAGTAGGATATAATTTATTTGCATAACTATTGACTTAACGTGCATGCATAGGGGATCACAAACCTTAACACTACTATTCTTACTAAATCACAATTATTCAATAACATGACTCACATATTATCATTTCCATATCGCAAAACTATTTCAAGGAATCACACTTATCATATCCAATGATCTATATGAAAGTTTTTCTTATATCCCTCTTGAATATTCATCACTTTGGGACCAAATTCATATCTTGTGCAAATTACCGTTACTTTCATCAACTCTCAAAAAGATTTAAGTGAAGCATGAGAGTGCAAATATTTCTTCAAAATTTCAATCTTATCAATTCTCAAAATAATATAAGTGAAGCATGAGAGTTCATTTCTTCAAAATTTAGCCACCACCGTGCTCAAAAAGATTTAAGTGAATCACTAGAGCAACTACCTAGCTCAAAAAATTTAAGTGAAGCACATAGAGTATTCTAACAAATCATGATAACGTGTGGCTCTCTCAAAATAGGTGTGTTCAGCAAGGATGATTGTGACAAACTAAAAAGCAAGCAAAGCAAAGACTCATATAATACAAGACGCTCCAAGAAAAACACATATCATGTGACGAATAAAAATATAGCTCCAAGTAAAATTACCGATGGTTGGTAGAAGAAAGAGGGGATGCCTTCCGGGGCATCCCCAAGCTTAGATGCTTGAGTCTTCCTTGAATATTACCTTGGGGTGCCTCGGGCATCCCCAAGCTTAGGCTTTTGCTACTCCTTATTCCTTCATCCAGCGTGATCTCACCCAAAACTTGAAAACTTCAATCACACAAAACTCAACAAAACCTTCGTGAGATCCGTTAGTATAACAAAATAAATCACCACTCTAAGTACTGTTACAAACCCATTCATATTTTATTTTTGCATTATACCTTCTGTATTCTAACTTCTCCATGGCTTATACCCCCCGATACAATCCATAGTTCCATCAAAACAAGCAAGCAACACATCAAAGACAGAATCTGTCAAAAACAGAACAGTCTGTAGCAATCTATTTAAAAGCCATACTTCTATAACTCCAAAAATTCTGAAAAATTATGAAAACGTGGCAAATTCATATACAAATACTGTGTAAAAATTTCAGATTTTTCTTACTCTATAGTACAGAAACAAAATTCCAGCACTGGACGCAAAACTTTCTATTTTCCAAACAGCATCAATTATATTATCTTCCAAATCATCCCAAAGGTTTTACTTGGCACAAACACTAATTAAAAACACAAAAACTCAATCATAACAGTAGCATGACAGTAAAAACACACCATAACAGAAACTTATAATAAAAATTTATTTTATTCATTGGGTTGCCTCCCAACAAGCGCTATTATTTTATGCCCCTAGCTAGGCATAATGCATTGTTTCAATTGTTGTCATCTTTGGTTTCCAACTCCTCAATCACACATCCATTCTTTCTAATAGATTTAACATAAGTGTTTCTCACGATCACACTTCTAGGCACAAAATCAAGAATTTTACTTTTGTGAATAGGTTCCTTAATTATATCAATAAAACTGGGGTGCACGCTAATCATTTTAAGATCCTCATTTCCCTTACTAGGAGTGGCACCATTACTTTTAGGAACATATATGAACTTGCAATTTTTATTGGGAGGAGTTCTATCAATATTCTTAACGGAGGAAAAAGCCGACCCCAAATTACTAATAATTTCTTCCAACTTATCAATCCTAGCGGGGCCTTGTTCTATCCTTTCATTAATTGTCGGTTCTTTCTCTTTTAAGGTTTTCAACGCGATACCCACCTTAGAACCAAATTGAGTGATATGATTATGGAATTTTTTATCTAAATTCTCAAGATGTTCAATAGTAGACATTTTACTTTCAATAGCCTCTAACCTTTGCATAACATGTTCCAAAGTCAAAGTTGTTTCATTAATAGTGATAGGTGGTGATCCCACTAAATTTCCCATAGCATTAAAAGCATTCGTAGAGGGACACATCAAGAAATTCCCTCCAGTAATAGTATCTAGCACAAATCTATACCAAGTAGTAATGCCCACATAAAAATTGCGAAGAAGGACGGTAGAGGATTGCTTACGAGTTGATCTATTATGAGCATCACAAATCCTATACCAAGCATCTTTTAAATTCTCTCCTCCCCTTTGTTTAAAATTGAGTACTTCATTTTCAGGGGTAATAGTAACGAGTGAATAACTAGCCATAACGATAAAAAAAAGAGCAAACAAGAAAAAGGCAAACGGAAAATATTTTTTTATTTTTGTAAAAACTTTTTAGAAGTGGGGGAGATGAAAACGAGAGGCAAATCCAAATAAAGTAAATGCAAGGAGATGAGAGTTTATGCAAAGGTACCTCATAGATGTTGATGATGTCTCCCCGGCAACGGCGCCAGAAATTCTTCCTGCTACTTGTAGCTTGCGTTGGTATTTCCCCGAAGAGGAAGGGATGATGCATCACAGTAGAGATACGTATTTTCCCTCACTTATGAAACCAAGGTTATCGAACCAGTAGGATAATCACACAACACCTCGTTAGCAGCACCTGCACACAAACAACAAATCCTTGCACCCAACGCAAACAAGGGGTTGTCAATCCCTTGGCGGTAAGTTGCAAGATTAAATTGTATATGATAGATGGATAGATTGAAACAAAAATACAAAATAAAATAAATAAAAGAAAATTGCAGCAATATTTTTAGGGTTTTAGTAATATGATTTAGATAGACCCGGGGGCCATAGGTTTCACTAGAGGCTTCTCTCATGAAAATAGCATACGGTGGGTAGACAAATTACTGTTGGGCAATTGATAGAAAAGCAAATAATCATGACGATATCCAAGGCAATGATCATGTATATAGGCATCACATCCAATACAAGTAGACCGACTCCTGCCTGCATCTACTACTATTACTCCACACATCGACTGCTATCCAGCATGCATCTAGTGTATTAAGTCCATAAAAGAACGGAGTAACGCCTTAAGAACGATGACATGATGTAGACAAGATAAACTCATGTATGAATAAACCCCATCCTTTTACCCTTAATAGCAACGATACATATGTGTCATGTCCCTTTCTGTCACTGGGATTGAACACCGCAAGATCAAACCCATTACAAAGCACCTCTTCCCATGGCAAGATAAATCAATCTAGTTGGCCAAACCAAATCAATATATCGGAGAAGAAATACGAGGCTATAATAATCATGCATAAAAGAGTGCAGCAATGACTCAAATATATTCATGGATAATCTGATCATAAACTCACAATTCATCGGATCCCAACAAACACACCGCAAAAAGTGATTACATCGGATAGAACTCCAAGAACATCGCGGAGAACATTGTATTGAAGATCAAAAAGAGAGAAGAAGCCATCTAGCTACTAACTATGGACCCGAAGGTCTGTGGTAAACTACTCACGCCTCATCGGAAGGGCAGCAAGGTTGATGTAGAGCCCCTCCGTGATTGATTCCCCCTCCGGCAGATTACCGAAGAAGGAACCCAGATGGGATCTCTCGAGAACAGAAGCTTGCGGCAGCAGAAAAAGTATTTCGTGGACTCCCCTGAGGGTTTCTGATTTTTTGGGAATTTATAGTGGAGGAATTAGGTCAAACGGAGCTCGGTGGGCCCCATGAGCCACCAGGGCGCGCCTGCCCCTTCCAGGGTCTTCTGGCCTCCTCCCAAAGCTTCTAGTGTTGGTATTGTCCAGAAAAAAATCTCCAAAAAAATTCGTGGCATTTGGACTTCGTTTGGTATTGATATTCTGTAAAACAAAAACAGGGCAGAAAACAGCAACTGGCAATGGGCACTAAGTTAATAGGTTAGTCTCCAAAAATGATATATAAATGCTGTAAATGTATATAAAAACATCCAAGATTGATAATATAACAGCATGGAACAATCAAAAATTATAGATACGTTGGAGACGTATTACTCATCCCAGCACTCATCATGTGCCTTTGGCGTTAGAGGATGGCCAATGCTGATCGGCTCACTGTTCTCTTGAACAGGCGATGATACCACATCTTGGGTAATCTGAGGAAGGACTTCATCATCTTCATTCTGTACATTGGCGTCAGTACCAATGTCTTCAACTGCGATGGGGTCAGCAGCTGGTATGTCTTCAGTGGCAGGAACCTCTGTGGAAGTAGGTTCATGCACAATGACTCTTCTTTCGGTGTTAACTGAGGCAGGGGGAGCAACAGAGATTGGCGTCACAAGCAGTGGCTCTGGAGAAGTTGATGGAGCAGATGCTGCTTGTGCCCTGCGCGAAGCCTTTGAAGACTTTGTCTTTTGACGCTTCTGAGAAGGAGAAGCAGCAGAGGCATCGGATTGCTTGTGCTTGCGAGCTTCGGCTTCGGCTTGCTGTGTCTTCTTCCTTTCTGAAGTGATTGATGGGGCAGATGGCTTCGAGCCAGAAAAACTTGGCAGGAAGATAATCTTGGGCATATCCTGCCTAGAAGCCTCAGCAGCAGGTGTGACTGGCTTCTTCTTCTTCTTGATCAGCTTTGGATCAATCGTGGGGCGGCCAAGTGCTTTTCTCTTCAAGCCCTCATTCTGGGCTTGCACAGTCTTCTCAGCATAGTGCTTGAGTCGATCTCTGGCACCTTTGGCATCATCACGATGCCTTTGAAACTCCTCTTTCAGATCGGCCATCATCTTCTTGTAGCCTTGAATTTCATTGATGCTAAACTTGGCCAGATGCTTCTTGAAGAGCTGCTTCTCATGCTCAATCTTGTTCTTCTGCTCAAGCACCTTTTGGACAACTGCAAGTTCCTTGTTGATGAAGCCTTGGAAGGTGACACTGATGTCAATGGGAAGCTGCAGATCGTCAATCGACAGAGACGGGTCGCGAAACCATTCGTCAATGAAGTTGTTTAGAATATCATGATCAAACAGAGGCAGGTCCTTGAAGATATCAGCCTCTTCCTGCTTGTTCTTGATGAGAAGCTCAAGGGCATCATCATCGAATTCACCATCAGATAAGTCAATTATAGCATCATCATCTCGCAATGTGCTTGATGGTTTGGGGCCTCGCCCAGCAGTTTGTTTTGTCTTCGGAGAGTTCCGATACGCATCTTCAGATTGCACACTTGATTCAAGAGGTGCAGTTCTCATTGGCTTCACTCTTGAAGCTTTTGGTGCAGCAGCGGTCTTTGAAGATTGCCCCTCTTTAGCTTTGGAAGCTTTTGACTTTCGCTGAGTCTTGGGGGAGGTAGGAGTAGTGTCCTTAGTAGGAGCTTCACCACGAGCGGCAGCTGCGGCAGTGCGAAGAGCGTCAAGATGCTCAACGTACGCTTGAAGACTATCCCATGGCCCAGTCAGATTGGGATCTGCTTGACGGGAGCCATCGGGTCTTGGTTCAGCTGGACCAGGGTTGAAGTCAACCCCATTGTCCTTCTTGTTTTGCTCTGCTGAAGCCTTTGCAAACTGATAGTTGGCTTCAAACAGATCATCTTCATGACACCATCTGATGCTCGATGGGTGGGCATCATGAGGCAGGGCTCCTCTGACCATGCATGGATAGAATCCCCTTGCAATGGCGTCAGCCTTTGTCTTTGGAATAAGCTTTTGGTATACGATGTCTGCCCACGGTGGCCTAACAGCGTTCTTGTCAGCATATTCAGGCGTCATGAAGTGATAGTAAAACCACTCTTCAGCCCAGTATCTTCTGATCCATTGCACACGAGATTTGCGTTCTCCATAAGTTTCCTCTGGATTTGACTTGTACTACTTATACAGATCTAGAGGGAGGTCAAGAGCAGTGTTTGCTCGCCTTTGTCTTCCTCCCTTCTTTGAAGATTTACCACCAGCCATTGGCTTCAAAGGGCTGATTGGCTTCACTCTGCTGATTCGACAGGAACTGGCTTCAGGAGAATCAAGATGAAGCTGTAAGAAGTCTATAAATGAATTCAGACTATGAGAACCAAATGACTCCCCCACGGACATGTACCTGTGAAAGAATTAGAGATGTGAGGGAAGGAGGAGAGGTCATATGCATTCTCAGATGATTTTGAAGATAAATCAGTTTGAAGATAATGACCTCATAGTGCGAAGACATTCACTTATAGAGTGTTGGTTCCAGATTTGTACGACTCCGAAAATAGGTACAAGTGAGGAATCATACGAGTCATGTCGAATAAGTGAAGTAACTTTGCAAGATATGAGATGTGCATGACTGAAGATAAAGATTTGAAGGTGAAAGAACAAGTTCAGAAGATATATGGAAAAATTTCGGATCAAATGAACGGTAAAAAGTGATTTTTATTTACCGCACGATGAACAGCTCAACGAGACGTGAAAGGAAGCTGAGCAGTTCGATCTCCCACGCCCTAACTTGGCAGTGGAAGACAGCTATGGCGGCGGCGGTGAGAAGATGTCCGCTGCCGGCGTGAGTACGGCGTCGAAGAGATCGCGGCAGTGAAGCGCTTCTTCTCTGGCGTTGATGAAGCTAGCGGCGGCGCTAGGGTTGCGAGGAGGCGATAGCGACAGGTGTGAAGAGCATTAATGGATGCAGGGGCGAAGTATTTATAAGGGAAGGGTCGGCCCAGATGGAACGACTATTTTGCCCCTGGCGATAAGCATTTGCTCGATGCGTGGCACACATGTGCAGTTATTACTGCCACGCCTGGACCCCACTACTTAGCAGTTTTGGCGGGAGGTCATTCCGGCTTCTACGGCGGCCGGCAAAATGGATAAGGATATAAAAACGTTTTAAATTTTGGTCTCAAAATCTTCGACTGACAAGTACACAGTGAAGACAATTGACATGTGTCAAATAGAATGCATATGAAGATTTAGAGAGACTGGAAGAGATAAGCATAGAGAGGTAAGGGTCTGATCACATTCACTTAGTTCAGAAAACACAGTTTGAAGACATAGCTATAAGTGAATGCTGTTGAGGACAAACCCATACATATATATAGTATAGGCAATGAGATGAAGTAAAGTGCGAAGATAAAACAATTGTTGAAGACAAACCAAATCAAGAAGATAATGCAATAGATGTGACGCCAAATGAAAATCTTCAAGAAAAGTTTGGTGGTGGCGTTACCCACCTTATAGGAAGTATGAGACCCAGATACGGCGCACAATTATCGTGGTGCTCTGAAGTCAAATTCCGCATTAATATCTTCACACTTAGAGTGTATATCTTCATGAATTGAAGACATACGTTACTTCGTGTGTTGTGCACCTAAGTCATCAAAATACATAAGCGTTTGGATTCATGTCCTATCACTGGACATTTGAGGATTCTAAGATATTTATCTCACATCGCAACTTGCAAAACCTCTTCTCATCCAAAGGCTTCATGAAGATATCTGCCAGTTGATCTTCAGTGTTGACGTGAATGATATCAATGTCATCTTTGAGCACATGATCACGAAGGAAATGGTGCCTGATCTCGATATACTTCGTCTTGGAATGTTGAACTGGATTGTGAGAAATCTTGATAGCGCTCTCGTTGTCACAGAATAGAGGTACTTTCTTCATGTTGATGCCGTAATCCTTTAGAGTTTGCTTCATCCAGAGAAGCTGAGCACAACAGGATCCAGCAGCATTGTATTCAGCTTCAGCAGTGGAGAGTGATACACAATTCTGCTTCTTTGAAGACCAACATACAAGTGAACGTCCAAGAAAGTGACAAGTGCCTGACGTGGATTTGCGATCCACCCTATCTCCAGCATAATCAGAATCGGAGAATCCAACAAAATCAAACTCTGAGCCCTTTGGATACCATAATCCTAGCGTTGATGCGATTCCTTTGGTGCCGCTTGGAATCGGGCACACATGCAAACACTAAGCAATATATCTGGCCTAGATGCACATAAGTATAATAAAGAACCAATCATGGAGCAATATACCTTTTGATCGAACTCTTTACCATTGTCGTCGGAGCTCAGTTGGCCATTGGTTGGCATTGGCGTCTTGTAGCCCTTGGAGTCTTGCATTCCAAACTTCTTCAAGCAGTCTTTGAGATACTTCTCTTGTGATATGAAGATGCCATTGCTTTGTTGATGAATTTGAAGACCAAGGAAGAATTTCAGCTCTCCATGCACATTTGATATTGCTCTTGCATCATATGACTGAACTCATCACTATATCGTTTGTCAGTGCAGCCGAAGATAATGTCATCCACATAGATTTGGCATACAAACAATTCACCATCATATGATTTGGTGAAGAGAGTGGGATCAAGTGAACCAGGTTTGAATCCTTTGCTTTTCAGGAATTCCTTGAGTGTGTCATACCAGGCTCGTGGAGCTTGCTTGAGGCCATATAGTGCCTTGTTGAGCCTATAGACCTTGTCAGGGTGCTTTGGATCTTCAAACCCAGGTGGTTGAGCAAAATAGACGTCTTCTTCAATTTTGCCACTGTGAAAGGCACTCTTCACATCCATTTGATATAGAAGGATATCATGATGATTTGCGTAGGCAAGAAGTATGCGGATGGCTTCAAGTCTAGCCACAAGAGCAAAGGTTTCATCAAAGTCAATTCCTTCCACTTTTGTGTAACCTTGAGCAACAAGACGTGCTTTGTTTCTGACCGCTTGATTTCAATAGATCCATTTTGTTCCAATGATGTTGTGCTTGTGAGGATCAGGACGCTTAACTAGCTCCCACACATTGTTGAGCTCAAATTGCTAAAGCTCTTCTTGCATAGCTTGAATCCATTCTGGTTCCATGAAAGCTTCAGTGACTTTGGTGGGTTCTGTGATGGAGACGAAAGCGAAGTGTCCACAGAAGTTTGCTAGCTGTGTGGCTCTAGAGCGAGTGAGAGGACTAGGTGCATTTATGTTGTCAAGTATCTTCTCTATCTAAACTTCATTGGCCACACGAGGATGTAAAGGGCGAAGACTTTGCTGTTGCTGAGTATTGTCTTCAGAGGTATTGTCTTCAGGCTCAGCATTATCTTCAGGCTGAGCGTTGTCTTCACGCTGGACAGGAGCAGTGATATGTCTCCAACGTATCTATAATTTTTGATTGTTCCATGCTATTATAGTATCAATCTTGGATGTTTTATATACACTTACAAGCAAGTATATATCATTTTTTGGGACTAACCTATTAACTTAGTGCCCAGTGCCAGTTGCTGTTTTTTGCCTGTTTTTGGTTTTTCAGAATATCAGTACCAAATGAAGTCCAAATGCCACGAAACTTTTTGGAGATTTTTTTTCTGGACAAAAGAGACACTAGAAGCTTCGGGAGAGAGCCAGAAGACAGAGGAGGTGGCCACGAGCCACCAGGGTGCGCCCAGGGGGGTAGGCGCGCCCTAGTGCCTCATGGGCCCACCTCTACCCCGTTTGACCTAATTCCACCTCTATAAATTCTCTAAAATCGGGAAACCAACAGAGAAGTCCACGAAATACTTTTTCCGCCGCCGCAAGTCTCTGTTCTCGAGAGATCCCATCTGGAGGCCTTTTTCGGCACTCTGCCGGAGGGGGATTCGATCACGGAGGGGCTCTACATCAACCTTGCAGCCCTTCCGATGATGGGTCCATAGTTAGTAGCTAGATGGCTTCTTCTCTCTTTTTGATCTTCAACACAATGTTCTCCTCGATGTTCTTGGAGTTCTATCCGATGTAATCACTTTTTGCGGTGTGTTTGTTAGGATCTGATGAATTGTGAGTTTATGATCAGATTATCCATGAATATTATTTGAGTTTTCTCTGAACTCTTTTATGCATGATTGTTATAGCTTAGTATTTCTCTCTGATCTATTGATTTGGTTTGGCCAACTAGATTGATTTATCTTGCCATGGGAGAGGGTCTTTGTAATGGGTTCGATCTTGCGGTGCTCAATCCCAGTGACAGAAAGGGACATGACAGTAATTATATCATTGCTATTAAGGGTAAAAAGATGGGGTTTATTCATGCATGAGTTTACTTTGTCTACATCATGTCATCTTGCTTAAGGCGTTACTCCGTTCTTTATGAACTTAATACTCTAGATGCATGATGGATAGCGGTCGATGTGTGGAGTAATAGTAGTAGATGCAGAATCGTTTTGGTCTACTTGTCTCGGACATGATGCCTATATACATGATCATTGCCTTGGGTATCGTCGTGATTATTTGCTTTTCTATCAATTGCCCAACAGTAATTTGTTTACCCACCGTATGCTATTTTCAAGAGAGAAGCCTCTAGTGAAAACTATGGCCCCCGGGTCTACCTTTATCATATATTGAAAATCCTAAAAATACTTTGCTGCAATTTTACTTTATTTATTTTATTCTGTATTTTTGTTTGATCTATCTATCTATCTATCACCATACAATTTAATCTTGCAATTAACCGCCAAGGGATTGACAGCCCCTTGTTCGCGTTGGGTGCGAGGATTTGTTATTTTGTGTGCAGGTGCTACTAACGAGTTGTTGCGTGATTCTCCTACTGGATTGATAACCTTGGTTTCATAACTGAGGGAAATACTTATCTCTACTGTACTGCATCATCCCCTCCTCTTCGGGGAAATCCCAACGCAGCTCACAAGTAGCAAGCAGGTATCACAACTTCATCATCTCCAGTTTCCTCAGAGGGTATAATGTCTCCAGTACCCATTAGCTTGATGGATTCACTTGGAGGAAGTTCATCTAGCACATGTGGCAGGTGCTCTCTTTGCGAGCCGTTAGTCTCATCGAACCGCACATCTACAGTTTCAACCACTTTATGGTGAAAGAGGTTGAAGACTTTATAGGTGTGTGAATCCTTTCCATAGACAAGCATAAATACTTTATGTGCTTTCGGTGCAAATTTGGAAGTGTGATGTGGATCCTGTATCCAGCACCTAGCACCAAATACTTTGAAATAACTTACATTTGGCTTCTTACCAGTGATTAGTTCATAAGATGTCTTCTTGAAGATCTTGTGAAGATATACTCTGTTGATGATGTGGCATGCAGTATCAATGGCTTCAGGCCACCACTTGTGTGGTGTCTTGTATTCATCAAGCATAGTGTGAGCCATCTCAATGAGAGTCCTATTCTTGCGGTCCACGACGCCATTCTACTATGGAGTGTATGGAGCTGATAACTCATGAGTGATGCCAAGAACGTCAAGATAGGTGTCGAGCCTAGTGTTCTTGAACTCGGTGCCATTGTCACTCCTGATGTGTTTGATCTTGACGCCATAGTTTGTCATGGCACGGTTGGCGAACCGCCTGAAGACATCCTGCACTTCAGTCTTATACATGATTATGTGCACCTAGGTATATCTAGAATAATCATCAACAATCACGAAGCCATATAGATGTGCAGAAGTAGTAAGGGTGGAGTAATGAGTAGGGCCGAATAAGTCCATGTGTAGCAGCTCGAAGGGACGAGTGGTCGTCATGATTGTCTTCGAGGGGTGTTTTGCCCTAGTCATCTTCCCAGCTTCACAGGCCCCACATAAGTGATCCTTCTTGAACTTGACGCCCTCGATTCCAATGATGTGCTTCTTCTTCACAAGGGTGTGCAAGTTCCTCATGCCAGCATGTCCTAGCCGACGATGCCAAAGCCAGCACTCTGAAGCTTTTGCTAGAAGACATGTGGCAAGCTGTGGTCCTGTGGAAAAATCTACCATGTACAAGTCACCGCTTCGATAACCATCGAAGACTTGAGTTTTGTCAGAAGCCATCAGCACAAGACAGCGAAATTTGCCAAAGATGACAATCATATCAAGATCACGAAGCATTGAGATGGACATGAGCTTGAATCCAAGGGATTCGACAAGCATCACTTTGTCCATGTGCCGATCCTTTGAGATTGCAACCCTACCTAGACCCAATACCTTGCTTTTCCCAGTATCAGCAAATGTAATGTCATTTTGTGTAGATGGACGAAGTGTAGAGTCCATGAGTAAACTTCGGTAACCAGTCATAAGGTTGGTGCAGCCACTGTCCAGGATCCATTCAGTAGCGTTCGGAAGTGAACCCTACAGTGAAGTTAGTGGGATAGGCTTCACGATGACAATTTGTGAAGATAAAGCATGTGACATCAAATACTTCATGTAGGATTGGTTTCATGAATAGTATTGTAAGATAGTCAACAAGTAATCATCGACGAGTAAATGGTAAACCATTTTAAACATTTTATCTTGCATCCAAACAAGATTTTTCAGTTCTCCAGCATTATCTTCAGAACCAATGTATTTTAACTGGAGAACTAACCCTGCAGAAGAGATTAGCCTTTTGGTCCATAGCAGATGTTCAAAACAGTCATGGATTTCCAAACATCATCAAAAGGATATGTGTTCTTGAAGCATTTTGCATGAAAATAATATGGGACAAAAAACATTGTGAGGCCATTTGGGCATTTTATCTTGCGCCCCACAAGTTTGCTTAGGTCTCCAGCATTGTCTTCAGAACCCAATGCATTTCGGCTGGAGACCCGATCCTGCATGAAAGATCAATTCTTCTTAACCACCCACATCTGAAGGGGTGGCTTAGAAGCAATGAGTCTAAGTGCAGTATCTGAGAACTTTGGCTTTGAAGCCCTAGCAAATAGCTTCACAGGGGGGTTAGAATACTCAAAAGAATATGCAGAGAAGTTCTTTGTTTTGTGAACATAATGATTCAAAGAACGTCGCTCATATTCATGAGATCGCTCATTGTGGCCCTGCGAAACATAAGTGTCAGCACGATCATGCGAAGATCTTTGTCTATATGAAGACTTTGGTCCATATGAAGCTTTTGCTCTGGGGTTTGTCTTCTTCCCAGGTGGTGTCATGATGACATTCATGGGAAGCCTTTCCAGAAGACGTTTAGGTACCCAGATCTTCTTCATGGGTGAACCATTCCTGCAGTTAGTTCCAATAAACCTGGCAAACACTTCACCATTTTGATTTTTGAACAACTTATAGTTTGAGTCAAATGACACATCAATGATGATAGGGTTAGCACAGTTGTAGCCAGATAAGGTGGATGGGTCTACTGATGGCCCTTGTGCAACAACCCAGGTAGTTTTGGGGTACTGCTCAGGCTTCCAGTAAGACCCATCAACTTTGATTCTCCTCTCGAAGCCAACACCCTCTTTCCTAGGGTTTCTGTTCAGGATCTGTTTCTTGAGGACATCACAAAGAGTCTGATGCCCTTTGAGACTCTTATACAAGCCTGTCTCAAGCAATGTCTTCAACCTAGCATTCTTATCAGTAGTAGCAATGGCTTCCTCAGATGAGGGGTTAGATGCCACAACAACAGTTGAAGATATTGCAATTTCAGAAACAGTAGAGCATTCAGCAGAAGAATATGACACCCTGATTTTTGGCAACTTTTTCTTTTCAAAATTTTCCTGGTTTTATTTGCAAGTTGTTGGTTTTTGGAACCAAATCATTTGACTTGGACTTGAGGATTCCTTGGGTTTCTCTTTAAGTGATCCAACACCCTCAACATCTTGCCAAAATCTTGTCTTATACCCTCTGATCCAAACCCTAATTTTTATTCTTCCTATATAATTCATTTTCTTCTCTGAAAATGCCTATTCTCACTATGGGTTGTGAAGCAACCTATTGATCTGTTGATCAGAAAAATTCCAAATTTATACCACACCTTCTTGAGATCATCTACTCCCACAATCTTCAAAAATATTTCATTGGCCAGTACAAAAATTTGTCCAGAATATTCCTTTTATCTTCTGGACAGAATTGACCCTTTGTGAAGCAACACATATTTCCATGACTCAGAAAATTCCCAAATAAATCCCTCGGATATTAGGAGTCATATATTCCCACCATATCCAAAAACATCTCCTAGTCCAGTTCAAATTTTCAGCAAAAATATTCTGACAAGCCTCTAGTCATTTCCAACCCTTGTGAAGGAAGTATCAGCTAGAAGTATCCATTTGCTCTGAAATTTTTATGGCATGTTGTTACCACCAAATAACCTTCCAATACCCAATTTCACTTCAAGTAATGCATCTATGTGAGTGCTACTTCCTCAACAAGTTTCTGGACCAGTATATGGTTTGTACAAGAACTATGTGCAAATCTTTGTAGAAATTTCTCAAAACTTGCCAACAGATAGTCCTTCCAACCTAGATCATCCCAGACAAGTCACTTGGCTTCATTCACAACTCATCCATGCTCTGGATCCCTCTCAAGTTTCTGTTCAGAAACTATTCTTGATGCTACCACTCGATTCAGAGTGTATCTAGCCGAACCAGTGGCACAGAGGGACTACATGACCTAGGGTCGACTCACTGGACAAGGTGTGCCAGGCATGCGTGGCCTCCAGGTGCCAGCACCCGTGGTGAGCACGGCACTGGCATGCCGATGCACGTGCTCTACACGCCGACCGCGTCGGACGTGACTACTCCGGTCGTACAGCGTCGCCGTACCTTGTCTGGTGGTGCCGACATCGTCGCCGCCACCCACGTACCCCGCCCCAGAGCTTTCCCCTCGCCGGAATCGCCCTCGCCAGCTGCCACTGCAGCGCCGCACTATGGTGCCCGTGCTGTCACTGTGGCCGCGTTGGCTGTCTTCTTCCCCGCGGCTCATCGTCTCGTGCATTAACTCGCCTGCGCGCTCCCGTCACCTCGCCCTACGCCGCGACAGCCACCTCGCCATCCTTGCTCCGGCGACGTGGCCACAGCGCCGCCCGACTCCAGAACCCGCCTCCCCGCCTATAAATAGCCTCGCCTGGCTCACCTAGCTCCTCACCGCACTCCTCCCACTCCTAATCGAGCTCAGCTCGCCGCGCCAAGACCGAGAGGCCCTCTGGCCTCGCATCTCGCCGGCGTTCTGCTGCCGAGCCAGCTCTGCCACCCACCCACTTCCAGACCACCCCAGCCTCACCCAAGCCCACGGTCGAGCGCAGGGCATTCCCCTGACCCCGCCTGACCTCTTCCCTGGCCGAGGCGCCGCCGGCAATACCGTCGCCGACGACACCCGAAGCCAGCTGCCGCCGGAGAGGAAGGGGGCGACGCCGTCAGGCAGTATCCGGAGATGCTGCGGGTACAGGGAGACTCGCCGTCGACTGCCCGTTCCATCCCTGCCATCGCCCGACCTCGCCGCCATCGCTATCGCCGATGATCGCCGTCGGTGAGCCGCCTCGCTACTGTTCCCTCTCCCTCTCTTTGTTTAAACCCAGCCCGACCCCACCTGTCAGCCTCTCACCCCGCGCGCCCGAAGCGGTATAAGTGGAAGCGTATTTCCACTTTACTCTTTCGACGTGGCCTGCTGGAGGTTTTCTGATTTTCAATTTAAATTCATTTCGAATCCAATTTGACCAGCAACTTTGACCAGCTCTATCTTTTAAACCACAAGTCCAATTGAATTGATTCTTTTTGCATTAGTTTTGTATTGAACCCCTCTATTTTCTGGCCAAATTTGGTATTTTTCCAATGTTCACAGAATTTTTGGCAAACAAAAAGGCTTTATGTAACATTTTCTTTTGCCATTTAAAAATACTTTCAGAAGGAAATTGCAGTGGATTTGAAGACCAGGAGTTTGTAGACACTCCACTTGAACAAGGCAAGCCACATCATCCGTTGCATAAGGCATAGCAATAGTATTGGCTTTATAATGGATTATTTTGCATTTAATTCAATTTAAATATGCCTTATTTCATATTGTTTGATATAGTGCATAACTCTGCCATGTTAGCTCATTTGTTCAACATAACTAATATGACTAGTAATTTTACTTGTTGAACAACACCCTAATGGTTGATCAAGTGCCACTGACCCGGACTCACTCGTGCAGCCACATCTGGTGGAATGGGACGGCCTTGACTTGGTCTGACCGTGTGCTCTTTTACCGGTACCACCAAAGAGGGGAGGTTATGCGTGCGCGCTGCCCTGATCAGGTAGGCGACGATAACCTCGTGAGCCCAAGTTGAGTTATTTGCGGGCGTCCCCATTTGGGACAGTTTAGTTGGCCACACGGTGGCAGGTGTCAGGAGTGACACAGGGGCCACCCAGGGCATGACTCGGACGGGGGATGATTGTTGGTGGTATGATAGAGTAGTCACGGGTTAGACAAGTTTTGTTGGATGAATGTCCATGGTGTGGGTAACGTGCGCAACCTCTGCAGAGTGTAAGAATCTATTCGAATAGCCGCGTCCACGGTATTGGACACAGTCCGCACTAGGTCACACTGTGTGGTCAACCACGTTAATAATAATGATGGAAGAACTCGTCTCATGCCCAGAAGTGACCGATGGGTCACGATTGCTCCGGGTGTCATGGAGTGAACCCGGAAGAGAGTAAGTTGATAACCGGCAATAGTAAGTGAGCTTAATAAAGCATTTAACATAATCTTTGACATGCTGTTGTTTGTTGCACTGTTTTGGCGGCTGTGAGCTTGTGAGTACATTCCAAGTACTCACCTGGCGTATCATGCCAGATGCAGGAGAAGCCGGAGATGGAGATCCCGATGGTTCATGCTACGCTTACTAGGTCGTGTCCCAGCAGTGTCCCTATGGGATGGAGTGTTCCACACGATATTCCGCTACACTGTAGACTTTCCACTAGTATTGAGGCCCTTAGATGTTTCATAAATAATGTAGATATTGTCATAGCACTAGTAGTGCTCCTGGCCTCACTATCCTATGTAATATACAAGCTTGTACTTGTACTATATCAATAAAGATCAGTTTTGTTCTCTTCCAAGTTGTTGTGTGTTTCCAGAAGACATGATCTCTGGGTTGGGAACACAAGGTAAACTGGTCCTCTGAGCCGGAGTGCCACAACGCTTGGTATCAGAGCCGCGCTGACTGTAGGACACCCTAGTTAACCCCACGCTAGAATCCCAATTAGTGTAGAGTCTTGGTGTGTGTTTTGCCTGCTGCATTTGCTTGTTGCATAGCATGCATCTCGATTCATTTGTTTTACTAACCGCTGGTCTGATGAGTGTTGATGGCACCAGTTCCGTACCACTACAACCATGAGCCAGCACCGTTCACTTTCCTGATACTACTTCGCAGCGTCTGGCTTCGACTGTATCCCAACGGCGAAGACCCAGTGTACCAGGTGTTCTGAGAGCAGCTTGCAGATTCAGTGTTTGAGTACCACGCTGAGGCTTTCCTTACTGCGAGTTCGGAGATCGGCAGCTACTCCCGCTCTTCCAAGGGTGGAACTGCTTCTACTCCCAATCTGGCGATCCAGTTTGCTGCTATGGAGGCTCTCACCGACTTGCGCTTCCACGAGGTCGAGATGCAGACACACCCAGGTTTCTTTCACTATCCCACCATGTCACCTACGACAGGGCGAGTCCTTTTTGCGCCTGTTGATTCGGCGAGTGATCGTGCGACTGGTGTTTTATCCCGTTACCTGAACACCAGCTATCGCATGATCATCTCTTTGGCTGAGGAGTTGTTCCGTGCCCAAGAGGCACTTGCCGCTGCTACGACAGCACATTCTCCTCCTCCTCCTGCGTTCTCACCTATGTATACACCGCCTGTTCCATCTCCACGTATGCCTGAGACTCCTTCTTGCTCATTTGGACAGCCAGGCACTTTGTCTGGTACCCGACGTGAGACCCCAGCTGAGTGGGCCTCGCTGCTAGCCACTCCAGCTGCTCCGATGTTGAGGCATCGTGCTTCTTCTTCCACAGAGGGAGAACCTTCCCGTCAGCGTCATCGTGTTTCCTTTGATCCGGAGGACGTGATCCATATCATCAGCTCCGATTTCGAGGTAGAGTCAGATGACGAGGAGTCTTCAGTCTCTCAGTGTCCGTGCCACCCGCGCTACTAGAGTGGATACTTGAGTTTCAGCATGTGTATGCATCGTAGCATCTTTGCATATGTCCTCGTTTTTCCTTTGTTTTTGTTTTCTTGGTGTCACATGGTCGTATTTCCCCTATGGATGTTGCTCATCAATTCGATGTTTGGCAATGGGAACGGTTATAGGATGAAGAGGTGTGGCAATCAAGGCGGCGATGGAACTCCGGTTCGTCGATCCGCCAGATAGGCAGGACAACCACCCGAAGATTTGCCACCTCCACCTTCACAACCACCGACCACTGATCAGATTATGAGGATGTTTGAGGAGAAAAGAAATCAGGATCTGATGGAATTTCTGAAAAGTATGCAAACTATGGTAGGGCAGAATCAGAACAACGGGACGCACTCCAAGCTGTCTGATTTCCAGCGTACTAAGCCACCCAATTTTGGCCAAGCTGTTGATCCAATTGAAGCTGATGACTGGCTAAGGACCATGGAAAAGAAGCTGGAAATAGCTCGCTGTGATGAGTCAAACAAGGTTCCTTTTGTTACTCACTACTTGGAAAGGCCGGCAGCTATCTGGTGGGACAATGCAAAAATGGCGTGGCCTCCGGGGGAAAACATTTCCTGGGAGAAATTTAAGGAAGTGTTCCGGAGGTATCATATTCCTACCGGCATTATGAAGGTGAAGCAGTGGGAATTTCTTGCTCTTACTCAAGGAAACATGTCTGTTGGTGAGTACCTGAACAAATATAATAATCTGGCACGATACACCACCCATGATGTATCCACGAAGGAAAGGAAGATAGATCAATTCCTAGGAGGACTCAACCATTCCCTCCGTTGTCAGCTCTGCATGCTGGATTTTCCGGACTTTCAGACCCTGGTAAACCAAGCTTTCATAGCTGAACGGGAGCATAAGTCTGGATATGATGACCGCAAGCGTAAGTTTGAGCCCAAGAAGGACGCCCATGTGCAGTTCGTGCAGAAGCCGCGTGTATGGCAACCAGTTCAGTCTGAGTACAAGCCCACCTGGAATGGCGGCAACAATAACAACCAGCCAGGCAACTAGGACAAGACAATTGGCAAGCAGCCAGTCCTGGAAGACTGCCGCCGCAACAACACTTGTTTCACTTGTGGTCAAGGCGGGCATTATTCCAAGCAGTGCCCCGCAAGGGCTGGAAAGTCACAGTCCGACTTCAAGCCACAAGTCAACACTATTGGATGCCGCCCCAATCAGAACTTCTGCCGCAGCCAAGTCCATCATATCCCCGCTGAGGAAGCCCGCGAAGCACCAGATGTGGTCCTTGGTATGTTTTCTGTTAACGACATACCCGCAATAATTTTATTTGATTCCGGGGCTTCCCATTCGTTTATTTCACGGAGTTTTGCCACCATACACAAATTTTCTCCTTCTCTTTTGGATTAAATCATGGTGGTACAATCCCCTGGCTCCATGCTCAGAACAATGTGATATATAAGGACCTGGAAATCTTGATACATGGAGTTAAGTTTCCAGCCACCCTTGTTGCCATTGAATCCCCTGGACTGGACATAATACTGGGGATGGACTGGTTGACACCACATCAGGTCTGCATCAACTGCGCTACTAGAACAGTGACATTGGTTAACCCGGCAGGACAATCAGTTCAGTTTATCGCCAGCAGAATGATGTCAAAGAAGGGAATGGCTTTCAAGACCACCGTTACGGATATGAACTTGATTCCGGTAGTAAGTGAATTTTCGGATGTGTTCCTTGAGGAACTACCAGGGATGCCACCCGACCACGAATTGGAATTCACTATTGATGCCATTCCCGGAAATGCTCCAATTTACAAGAAGTACTACCGTATGCCGTCCACAGAGCTGGTGGAACTGAAGAAACAGATGGATGAACTGTTACAGAAAGGATACATTCGCCCAAGCATCTCGCCATGGGGATCACCCGTGCTGTTTGTTAAGAAGAAGGATGGCAGTCTACGAATGTGCGTGGACTATCGCCCACTGAATGAGGTCACCATTAAAAACAAGTACCCGCTTCCCCGCATTGATTACCTGTTCGACCAGTTGAGTGGAGCCCGGGTATTTTCCAAGATTGACCTCCGAACAGGATATCACCGGTTGAAAATCAGGAAAGAGGATATCCCCAAGACAGCCTTTACCACTCGATATGGTCTGTATGAATTTACAGTCATGTCGTTCGGGCTGACTAATGCTCCGGCTTATTTCATGAGCATGATGAACAAGGTCTTCATGGACTTTCTGGACAAGTTTGTCGTGGTGTTCATCGATGATATCCTTATATACTCCAAGGATGAAGAGGAACACAAACAACACCTCTGTGCTGTCCTGGAAAGATTAAGGACCCATCGCTTGTATGCCAAGTTCAGCAAGTGTGAATTTTGGCTAAGAGAGGTGGGATTTCTGGGGCACATTTTGTCATAACAAGGTGTGGCCATCGACCCCAGCAAAGTGACTGTTGTACTAAATTGGAAGACACCAGCCTCGGTAACAGAAGTTCGCAGTTTCCTAGGTTTGGCAGGCTACTACCGTCGTTGCATTGAAGGATTCTCTAAGATAGCCAAGCCACTGACAGAATTGTTAAAGAAGAATCACAAGTTTGACTGGACGGAGGAATGTGATAGCAGCTTTATGGAGCTAAAGACGAGGCTAACTACGGCCTCGGTCTTAATTCTTCCAGATATCCACAAAAGCTTTGACATATACTGTGATGCTTCCAGGCGTGGAATCGGCTGCGTATTAATGCAAGAAGGAAAGGTTGTAGCATATGCATCCAGACAGCTATGACCCCATGAAGAGAATTACCCCACTCATGACTTAGAATTGGCAGCCGTGGTTCATGCCCTGAAGATTTGGAGGCATTACCTCATTGGGCAACATTGTGAGATATACACAGACCACAAGAGTCTCAAGTATATTTTCACACAACCCAATCTCAACCTCAGACAAAGAAGATGGCCTGAACTGGTCAAGGACTATGACCTTGGGATCAATTACCATCCAGGAAAAGCCAATGTGGTCGCAGATGCCCTCAGCAGGAAACCAGGCATGGTGAATGCAATAATGGAGGGTATCCATCCAAGGTTACAAGAAGAGTCTGCCAAGCTCAACTTGGTACTTTGTGGCCCAATTAGTCCGGATACGTTGGAAATAACTCCAACACTTATGGAAGAAATTAAGGAAGCTCAAAAAATAGACAAGGGCATATAAGAGATCAAGGAGAACATACAGCAAGGAAAGGCCAAGTCCTTCCGTGTTGACGAGCAAGGGACATTATGGTTTGACAGCCGAATATGCGTGCCTGACCAAGAAAACCTAAGGCAGCAGATATTGCGAGAGGCACATGAATCCGCATATTCCATTCACCCGGGAGGAACAAAAATGTATCAGGACCTAAGAGAAACTTTTTGGTGGCCAGGAATGCGAAAAGATATTGCCTACTATGTTGCATGTTGCGATATATGCAATAAGGTTAAGGCTGAGCACCAGAAACCAGCTGGACCGTTACAGCCCCTACAAGTTTCCCAGTGGAAATGGGATGATATATGCATGGACTTCATTGTTGGACTACCTAAGTCAACAAGAGGCCATGATGCCATCTGGGTCATCGTGGATATACTTACCAAAGTGGCTCACTTCATTCTAGTAAAGACCACCTATAGGGCTGACCAGCTTGCACAACTCTATATGTCTCGGATTGTCAGCCTTCATGGAGTACCCAAATCCATCACATCAGATAGAGGATCCCTGTTTACCTCGGCATTATGGCTACGCTTGCATCAAGCTTTGGGAACCGTGTTGAAGCATAGCACGGCGTATCATCCACAAACACACGGACAGACCGAACGAGTGAACCAGATATTGGAAGATATGCTTCGGTCTTGTGCCCTCACCTATGGACCCAAGTAGGAGGATAGTCTACCCTATGTAGAATTTTTCTACAACAACAGTTATCAGTCAAGTCTTAAGATGTCACCATTTGAGGCACTGTATGGGCGGAAATGCCGCACTCCCTTAAATTCGTCACAGACGGGAGATAGTCATATCTTTGGTACAGATTTAATGCTCGAGGCTGAGAAGCAAGTTAAGGAAATCCAAGAGCATCTTCGAGCAGCTAAATCCCGTCAGAAGAGCTACTATGATCCTAAGCACCGGGAAGTAACTTTAGAGCCCGGAGAGTATGCTTACCTCCGAGTAACTCCCATGAAACGGGTAAAGAGGTTTCATACCCGAGGCAAACTTGCACCCAGATATATTGGTCCCTTTCCAGTGATTGCTAGAAGAGGCAGAGTAGCATATCAGTTGGAGCTACCGCCGGAACTGTCCGAGGTTCATGATGTCTTTCACATATCACAGCTGAGAAAATGCATTGCACCCCCGATTAAACAGGCAGATATGAGTGAACTAGAGTTGACTAAGGATTTGACCTATGAGGAAAAACCCGTCAGAATCTTGGATGAGATGGAAAGAACTACTAGGAGCAAGGTGATCAGATTTTACAAGGTACTGTGGGATCACCATACTGAAGAAGAAGCTACATAGGAAAGAGAGGATTTTCTGAGATCAGCATATCCGTATTTGTTCCCTGAGCAACCGAATCTCGAGGACGAGATTGATCCTAAGGGGGGTAGGTTTGTGACACCCTGATTTTTGGCAACTTTTTCTTTTCAAAATTTTCCTGGTTTTATTTGCATGTTGTTGGTTTTTGGAACCAAATCATTTGACTTGGACATGAGGATTCCTTGGATTTCTCTTTAAGTGATCCAACACCCTCAACATCTTGCCAAAATCTTGTATTATACCCTCTGATCCAAACTCTAATTTTTTTCTTCCTATATAATTCATTTTCTTCTCTGAAAATGCCTATTCTCACTATGGGTTGTGAAGCAACCTATTGACCTGTTGATCAGAAAAATTCCAAATTAATACCACACCTTCTTGAGATCATCTACTCCCACAATCTTCAAAAATATTTCATTGGCCAGTACAAAATTTTGTCCAGGATATTCCTTTTATCTTTTGGACAGAATTGACCCTTTGTGAAGCAACACATATTTCCATGACTCAGAAAATTCCCAAATAAATCCCTGGGATACTAGGAGTCATATATTCCCACCATATCCAAAAACATCTCCTAGTCCAGTTCAAATTTTCAGCAAAAATATTCTGACAAGCCTCTAGTCATTTCCAACCCTTGTGAACGAAGTTTCTGGACCAGCCCTTGTGAAGGAAGTTTCTGGACCAGCATAGGGTTTGTACAAGAACTTTGTGCAAATCTTTGTAGAAATTTCTCAAAACTTGCCAGCAGATAGTCCTTCCAACCTAGATCATCCCAGACAAGTCACTTGGCTTCATTCACAACTCATTCATACTCTGGATCCCTCTCAAGTTTCTGTTCAGAAACTATTCTTGATGCTACCACTCGATTCAGAGTGTATCTAGCCGAACCAGTGGGACAGAGGGACTACGTGACCTAGGGTCGACGCACTGGACAAGGTGTGCCAGGCATGCATGGCCTCCAGGTGCCAGCACCCGTGGTGAGCACGACACTGGCATGCCTATGCACGTGCTCTACACGCCGACCACGTCGGACGCGACTACTCCGGTCGTCCAGCATCGTTGTCCCTTGTCTGGTGGTGCCGACATCGTCGCCGCCACCCACGTACCCCACCCCAGAGCTTTCCCCTCGCCGGAATCACCCTCGCCGGCCGCCACCGCAGCGCCGCACTGTGGCGCCCGTGCTGTCACTGTGGCCGCATTGGCTATCTTATTCCCCGCGGCTCGTCGTCTCATGCATTAACTCGCCTGTGCGCTCCCGTCACCTCGCCCTACGCCGCGACAGCCACCTCGCCGTCCTTGCTCCGGCGACGTGGCCAGAGCGCTGCCCGACTCCAGAACCCTCCTCCCCGCCTATAAATAGCCTCGCCCGGCTCACCTAGCTCCTCACCGCACTCCTCCCACTCCTAATCGAGCTCAGCTCGCCGCGCCAAGGCCAAGAGGCCCTCTGGCCTCGCATCTCGCCGGTGTTCTACCGCTGAGCCAGCTTCGCCACCCACCCACTTCCAGACCACCCCAGCCTCACCCAAGCCCACGGTCGAGCTCAGGGCATTCCCCTGACCCCGCCTGACCTCTTCCCTGGCCGAGGCGCCACCGGAAATGCCGTCGCCGACGACACCCGAAGCCACTTGCCGCCGGAGAGGAAGGGGGTGACGCCGTCAAGCCGTCTCCGGAGACGCTGCGGGTACAGGGAGACTCGCCGTCGACTGCCCATTCCATCCCTGCCATCGCCCGACCTCGCCGCCGTCATTATCGCCGGTGATCGCCGTCGGTGAGCCGCCTCACTACTGTTCCCTCTCCCTCTCTCTGTTTAAACCCAGCCCGACCCCACTTGTCAGCCTCTCACCCCGCGCGCCCGAAGCGGTATAAGTGGAAGCGTATTTCCACTTTACGCTTTTGACGTGGCCCGCTGGAGGTTTTCTGATTTTCAATTTAAATTCATTTCTAATCCAATTTGACCAGCAACTTTGACCAGCTCTATCCTTTAAACCACAAGTCCAATTGAATTGATTCTTTTTGCATTAGTTTTGTATTGAGCCCCTCTATTTTCTGGCCAAATTTGGTATTTTTCCAATGTTCATAGAATTTTTGGCAAACAAAAAGGCTTTATATAACATTTTCTTTTGCCATTTAAAAATACTTTCAGAAGGAAATTGTTGTGGATTTGAAGACCAGGAGTTTGTAGACACTCCACTTGAGCAAGGCAAGCCACATCATCCATTGCATAAGGCATAGCAATAGTATTGGCTTTATAATGGATTATTTTGCATTTAATTCAATTTAAATATGCCTTATTTCATATTGTTTGATATAGTGCATAACTCTGCCATGTTAGCTCATTTGTTCAACATAACTAATATGACTAGTAATTTTACTTGTTGAACAACACCTTAATTGTTGATCAAGTGCCACCGACCCGGACTCACCCGTGCAGCCACATCTACCGGAATGGGATGGCCTTGACTTGGTCTGACCGCGTGCTCTTTTACCGGTACCACCAAAGAGGGGAGGTTATGCGTGCGCGCTGCCCTGATCAGGTAGGCGACGATAACCTCATGAGCCCAAGTTGAGTTATTTGTCGGTGTCCCCGTTTGGGATAGTTTAGTTGGCCACGATGGTGGTAGGTGTCAGGAGTGACACAGGGGCCACCCAGGGCATGACTCGGATGGGGGATGATTGTCGGTGGTACGATAGAGGAGTCACGGGTTAGACAAGTTTCGTTGGACGAATGTCCAAGGTGTGGGTAGCGTGCGCAACCTCTGCAGAGTGTAAGAATCTATTCGAATAGCCGCGCCCACGGTATTAGACACAGTCCACACTAGGTCACACTGTGTGGTCAACCGCATTAATAATAATGATGGAAGAACTCGTCTCATGCCCAGAAGTGACCGATGGGTCACGATTGCTCCGGGTGTCATGGAGTGAACCCGGAAGAGAGTAAGTTGATAACCAGCAATAGTAAGTGAGCTTAATAAAAGCATTTAACATAATCCTTGCCATGCTATTGTTTGCCGCACTATTTTGGCTACTGTGAGCTTGCGAGTACATTCCAAGTACTCACCTGGCGTATCATGCCAGATGCAGGAGAAGCCGGTGATGGAGATCCCGATGGTTCGTGCTACGCTAACTAGGTCATGTCCCAGCAGTGTCCCTATGGGATGGAGTGTTCCACACGATGTTCCGCTACGCTGTAGACTTTTCACTAGTATTGAGGCCCTTAGATGTTTCATCAATAATGTAGATATTGTCATAGCACGAGTAGTGCTCCTGGCCTCACTATCCTATGTAATATACAAGCTTGTACTTGTACTATATCAATAAAGATTAGTTCTGTTTTGTTCCAAGTTGTTGTGTGTTTCCAGAAGACATGATCTCTGGGTTGGGAACACAAGGTAAACTAGTCCTCTGAACCAGGGTGCCACAAAGAATTAGCGTTATCACGCTCAAGCCATTTCAAGCAAGGTGGCACAAATTCATCCTGGGCGGTACTGATCTGTTGAGCGAGTAGTGAATCGTTTTCAGTTCGAAGATCATCATGAGACACTCTCAACTTCTCAAGCTCTTGCTTCCTTTGAAGATATTCATAGGAGAGCTTCTCATGATCAGCTGAGAGGGTATCATGACGACTTAGAAGCTCGTCATACTTGAAGATTTTTTATGTCTTCAATTAAGGATTGACTTCGATTCAGTTCCTCGTCCAACAAGACATCGCTTCTGTCTAGCAGTTTTTGAATCTTTTCCATAGCATTTAGTTGCTCAGTTGCAATTTTAGGAAGTTTCTTATAGCTAGGTTTGGATTCACATTCAGAGTCATCTTCACTTGAGGTTTCAAAGTAGGCAGCGCGAGATGTTACCTTAGCGCCTCTTGCCATGAAGTAGTAGGCAGGAGCAGAGTCGTCGTCGTCATTAGTGTCGACAATGTAACCATTGTCTTCATTGCTGAAGATAGACTTGGCGACGAATGCTGAAGCTAGAGCTAGGCTAGCCACGCCTGAATCTGACTCCTCCTCCGACTCCTCCACTGCCTCCTCAGAGTCAGACTCCTCCTCTGAATCCATCTCCTTGCCAATAAATGCACGAGCTCTGCTAGAAGAACTTGTTTTGCGTGATGAAGACTTTGAATATTTCTTCTTCTTCTTCTTGTCATCTGAGTCGTAGTCTTTGCTCTTCTTCTTCTTTGATTCCTTTTCCCATTGAGGACAATCAGCAATGTAGTGGCCTGGCTTCTTGCATTTTTGGCAAGTTCTCTTCTTGTTGTCACGAGTGGAAGCTTCAGCCTTCTTGGAGTCATATCTTGGAGACTTCCTGAAGCGGTTTTTCTTGGTGAACTTCTGGAACTTCTACAACAGCATTGCAAGCTCTCTGCCAATGTCTTCAGGGCCACCAGAACTGCAGTCAGAGTCTTCAAACGAAGATACAACCTTTGCCTTCAAGGCACGAGCTCTTCCATAGCTAGAACCATAGATATCTCTCTTCTCAGCAAGCTGGAATTCATGAGTATTGAGCCTCTCAAGAATATCGGCAGGATCCAATTGCTTGAAGTCAGGGCACTCTTGGATCATTAGTGATAGGCTGTCGAAGGAACTGTCAAGAGACCTCAATAGCTTCTTCACAACTTCATGCTTGGTGATGTCAATGGCGCCAAGAGCATGAAGCTCATTGGTGATATCAGTGAGACGATCAAAGATAAGCTAAACATTCTCATTGTCGAGCCTCTTGAAGCGGTTGAAGAGATTGCGTAGAACATCAATTCGTGAGTCACGCTGGGATGAGACGCCTTCATTGACCTTGGAGAGCCAGTCCCAGACTAGCTTCGCAGAATACAGAGCACTCACACGGCCATACTGCCCTTTGGTCAGATAAACACAGATGATGTTCTTGGCGGTTGAGTCCAATTGTGCGAACCTCTTCACATCAGCGGCGTTGACACCTTCACAGACCTTGGGAACGCCAGTCCTGACGACATACCAGAGGTCGTTTTCAATGGCTTCAAGATGCATGCGCATCTTATTCTTCCAGTAAGGGTAATCAGTGCCATCGAAGACGGGGCACACAGTGGAGACCTTCATTATCCCTGCAGTCGACATAGCTAAAACTCCAGGTGGTTAAACCGAATCACACAGAACAAGGGAGCACCTTGCTCTAATACCAATTAAAAGTGCTAGTTATCGACTAGAGGGGGGTGAATAGGAGATTTTTATGAAAGGCTTCGAAAACAGGCAATGTGTTCGAAGTAAGTGGAAGCAAGATAAGAACTAACAAAGCCTATGAATAAGATGAACATATATGACAGGTATGGGCATCATACATACATGCATGCATTGAACATAAACACAAGAAGCATGAGGATAAATGGGCAAACAGATGAATGGCTTCAGGGAATATCTTCAAACATAGACAAGCATGCAAAGGCTTCAGAGTTCAAAACTGAAGGTAAGGAAGTAAGAAGATAGAACCAGTAGCTCGGGGAAGACAATGATTTGTTTGACCAGTTCCAACTGCTGTAAAAGTTGTACGTCTGGTTAGGCAGGCTGAGATTGAACTCAGAAGACCACGTCTTCAAGATCACTTAGACCTCGCCCAATCACTCCGGTAAGTCTTCAAGGTAGACTTCCAAACCTTCACAGACTTCGTTCACCGGCAATCCACAATGACTCTTAGATGCTCAGAACGTGACGCCTAACCGGCCGGAAGATCACAGTCTTCAAGTGTAATAAGTCTTCAGTTCACTCAAAAAAGAATGTCTTCGGTGATGCTCAATCACTTTGGGCTCTGGGTGTTTGGGTTTTGTCCTCGCAAGGAGTCTCTCTCAAAGGCTTCAAGGTGGGTTGCTCTCAAATGACAAAAGCCGTGTAATTCTCTCGGAGTAGCCACCAAGTTATGGTGGAAGGGGGTGGCTATTAATAGCCAGGGGGCAACCCGACATGATTTGTCCGAAATGACCCTTGGTCATTGGGGAACTGACATGTGTCCAACGATCGGAATTTGAACCCACGCGGCAACTTTACTTGGGCTCCAAGCAAAGCTGACTCAACCAACTCTGGAAGAGATTTTCTCTCATTTGTCTTTGCTCGAAGACATAGGATTTTAGGTTGAGCATCACGTCAGTTTCTGACTTCATTTACCTCGACCCCACTTAACAGTACGGTGGTTCCTATGACTCGAGAAAGAAGAAAATGAAACTACCAAAAGACTAAGTCTTCGTGTTCCATTGGCTTCAAGTAAATGTCTTCGTGAACCACCATTGTCTTCAATATCTTCATACATTTTTAGGGGTCATCTTCGATGGGTAAACCGAATCAATAGGAACTTCTACCTGTGTTCTCGTGTGAATCTCACAAACACATTAGTGCCACAACCAAGTTTGTCTTCAATACTAAAAAACCAACAAGGGGTGGCACTAGATGCACTTACAGATGACAGCAAGCAACATGCACAAGGTGATGCGAGTTAAGGCGGAGAAGGAGAGGGATAAGCTGAAGGAGGAGAAGCACGATCTTGAGCGCAGAGTCCCACAGCAGGTCACTGAAGAGTGTGCTGCAAGCGGTAAGGTTCTGAAGATTACAGAAATTTGCGGCATAAAGTAGGATTTCTAGTCTGCAAACTCGATTGTAATTTTCATAAAAACAGGAAGATTGCTTGATCGTGTTTTCTTTAGTTCACAAAATTAGCAACGCAGAAAGGAAGCCTTAATTTGACAAGCTTACAAGTGAATAACAATCCAGCGCGGCCACAAATTACTCTTCACAAACCCGCCTGATCCTCTTGAGCTTCTCCTTGTTTTGTTCCCTTGTTTTCATGAGGTCGGCGATGACGTACTCCAGCTTCTTCTTCTCGGCCCTTAACTCATGTACTTCGTTCTTCAAGGCATAATTACTTGCACGTAACTTATGCAGCTCATCCGGCCCGACCACTTCTTTACGTTGTGATTCGCTTAGCTTGTCGACATCGGCTTGTAGCTCAATCAGTACCATCTGCATTTGTCTATTCTCTTGCGCAAACGAAGAATTCCATCATTGTTGCAGCTCCTTCTCCTTCTTTGTAACATTAATGATGTGCTCATAACCGTCCCGTAAATCATTAATTGCCTTTTTTAAATTGCAAGGCCACGATGGATCAACCAAGTTTGCAACCTGCCGACCATCGTTCTGTGTCATAATTATGTAGGCACTGTCATACAAATGAACACAATGCGCAACTGTATTCTAATTTCTAAACTACAAGAGCAGGGTAATAAGGTGAACTGACACTAATCGGCGAAGCACCACCGTATATGTACCTCCGGTACCTGGTTTGGATTGGATGCACTACATTTGCAAGAGGTTCTCCCAAATCCCGTTCCATTGATGAGTCATGATGAATATGCAACGGAGCGGTGGAAAACATCAAAAAATAATTAGGGTTTGCCTCTTTAGCATTGGAGGGAAATAATCTGAGGTGCTCTCACCTCGATGTTGCGCGCTTCGTCACTGCTGCTGCTGTCTCCATCGTTCCACGAAACCATGGCCGGTTCGTGCAGCCGCAGTAGGGCTTGAGCTGAGCAGTGGCGCCGGCGGGAAAAAATTTAGTGTGTCTATGTGTGCGTGTGTGGGTGGGGGGGATGGGGGTTGTGGAAGGGGGAAAGGGGATTGGGCGGCTTAGCACACATCAATTTAATATGTAACGCCTTACACTTAAGCGCCAGTGCACGTAGTCCGGTACGTCAAGGCATAGAAGTTGCGCGTTTGCAAAAGGCGCCACATGAAAAGCGCACACACTTGCATCAGATGCGCCCTACTATTCGGCGTGAAACGTGGCCCGGACGATATTACGCCGTGACTTGACAATATGGCGTCTTTCGTGGGTTTTGTTGACTTATGTGTTGTGCTTTGGCTGTAAAATAAATAACATGAGACTACAGCGGGGCAGTACAAGGCACAGAAAACAGCAGTACATTGTTCAATACATTATCCACGGCGTAACACCTGGAGGGGAATACAACTGACGAGATTCAACCAACCAAAAGAGTGGAACTAAGTATTACCACCGACCACTAAGGATCAGCTGTGATTGCCGCTCGCAGTGAAATAGTCTAGCATCGTGCCACGGGTGTTCTCAGCCGCAACGCGATGTGGGGAAACCTGCACACCATTATTTCTAGCTCGGCCACGAGTGCGGCCACAGGCCCTCAACGCCGGCGACGCACGGTACGTCGACCGTGCAGTGGAACGAGCACTACTAGGGAAAACTCTATAGGTAGACAGGTAATAGCAGCGTGGGCCAAACAGGCCGCACTACTGCTACTTATCAGTAGCGCGGGCTAAACACCAGCACTGCAGGTGGACATTAGCAGTAGAGCTGGCCAACCCCACCCGCGCTACTACTATGTGGGCCCCATCGTGCCCCCAGGGGCTGGCCATAGTAGCATCGCAGGTCAAGTGCCCTCGCTACTGCTAAGCCTATTAGCAGTAGCATGGGCCCCCTAACCCACGCTGCTACTCTGGCCAGCCCGGGCCCAGCTCCCCGGCCCCACTTAGCATCAGCGTTGGCCCTATAGCCGGCGCTACTGCTAAGCTCGACTTATCCTCTCCCTGGCCATCCCTTTCCTCCTCACTCTCACTTCTTCACTCTCCTGCCGTTGCCCGCCGCCGCCGTCGCCCGTCGGCGCTGACTCTCCCGCTCCTCCTCCACCGAGGTAGCTTCTCCCTCCCTCCTCCCTCCTCCTTCCACCTCCCTCCTCCTCCCTCCCTTCTTCCCTCCTACATCCTCCTTCCACCTCCCTCCCTCAATCCTGCCTCCTCCCTCCCTCCTGCATCCACACCTCGCAGCTCCCTCCCTTCTCCCTCCTCCCTCCACCTCCCTCCCTCCCTCCTCCCTCCCTTCGTCTCTCCCTCTCCCGCCCTCTGTTTTTGAATGTACGTTTGTTCTAGCAATCTAGTAATAGAAACTTTTAGTAAAAGAATTTAGTAATAGAAATTTTTAGGTATAGAAATGTATTGGAATGCTATATGAGAAATTTTAGTAAATGTAGGTCTTTTGAATAGAATAGAAAATTTTCAGTAAATTTTCTTCTTTTGAATAGAATAGAAAATTAGAAAAATTTCAGTAAATGTAGGCCTTTTGAATACAATAGAAATTTTTTATTCATTCGATCTAGGTCTTTTGGACCAAATACCTTTAAGTGTTTTAGGTATCAAATAAAATATAAAAATGTTGTATACAAGAATGTTAATAGTGAATGGTGTTACTCATACAATTTTTATGAATGGTGTTGCAGGATTTCTCGTGTCACGTCTCCCTCTCCCGCTCGGCCCCGTCCCGCCCACCGTGAGCACCTCCCTCTCCTCTCTGTTTAGTTTTAGGTTCAGTTTTTTTAATATATATGTGGATGGATGTATGTTTGCTAGATGGATGGTTAGATGGATGGATGCATGGATGCATTATTGATTGTTGCACTTTTCTTTCATTTTGAAAAAAGCCGACAAAATGGATGCATGGATGCATTTTGCAGGGAACACCTCCGAGTGGCCTATGTTTTGCCAGAATGTTGATTCATTTCCATTCCGACAAATTTCAGGTGCTCGATATGTCCTATTTTAGCAAAGGTCATGCCGAAATTTTTCGTGAATTTTGGCATGACTTGTGCTAGAAAGTAGGAAATATCAAGTGCCCGTGATTTGCCGGAACGGGAATTAATCAACATTCCGGCAGAACATAGGCCATTTTTATGTCATTCCTCCATATATGTAACGGGTTGACTTTCAGTCTGTCGATGCTCCTTGAGTGACTTTCGGTCTGTTCTTGAAGGAAGGATGCCGACTGTTGTCGTGGGGGTCGTTTCCTCTCCTTCTTCTCGTGATATACCTTGGTAATGCACGAGAGAAGGAGGGGAAGCGACCATCACCGACGGTTAAAATATCTGTGAGGGAGTGTCCACCATATACTGTCGAAATATCAGAGAGGAAGAATCCTGACTATTGTCGTGGGGGTCGCTTCTCCTTTGTTCCCGTGTGCTAGATATTTTGGTGTAATACACTCGGGAACGAACAAAGGAGCGACCATCACCGACGGTCGCAATATCAGAGAGGGAGTGCCCACCATATACACCACGTGAGATGAGAGTTTTTCAAGGAAGACCCAACAGACCGAAAGTCAACCCGTGCTCAATAGTGATCTGTGTGTTGAGTTTCCTAGTAATTGCCGTCGATCGATTTTTAATCTTTGAATTATGAACATAGGAAATGTCTGACGATGATAGGATCCCTGAGTGCAACTACTGCAGCGATGACCGGGGTATGTGCGATAGGCCTCACCTAGAAGACGGTCGGCGCTTCACTATTAAGCTCGACGAGACCTTCGATGTTTGTACGGTACGCAACGACGACAAGTCTTTTTTCGTAATTAAGCATGACTTCTGCTTCTTTGCTTCAACGTGTAATTTCCGTTTTTTACAATTCGACTAGTGCATCCCCTGCCATGCAAGACCTCATGTCTTGGATAAGCTGGATTTCGAAGATCGTGAGAATATGGAGATGAAGAGAGTTCACCTGAGGACCCAACATGGTTACGCTTTTGCCGTTAAGCTATACAATGCAGTGAACTACTCCCATTTTGGTTGCTCGAATTGGATAGCACTATGCAAGGCATATGGATTTCAGGAGGGTATGCATGTCACCTTCGATATTCGTCCTGAAGATGACATTGAAGATAATATCGACATTTGGGTCGATGTGGATACGCTTCCAGTTCTACATCTATGTGAGTTTCTCAAACATATTTATTAAGTAATTTATATTTTTTATTTAAAAATAGTTGACAACTTCTTTCCATTGATAGCTTATTTCCATTCTTCAAGAAATCTACAGAACGTAGTAGACAAAACCTACTACACTTATGGGTCTGAACTAACTTGCAAGGAGATAAATCATTTTCTTTCATGGATTAATGATGTTGAGCCTTTCAAGACAAAACATCATATTCCTCCAAATTATGGTCAATACGTGCCACTAGTCCACGTGTTGAACTACGGTAACATCCATTGAGATATCATGGTAATATTTTTCCTATTATGTCACCAGTGCATCTTTTGCAAACATTCTTCTTAAACTAAACTACATTGCTAAGTATGTTATTATGATGTTCTTCAACAGAAACTCCCGGCGGATTGTGTGCCTCATCTTATGCATATGAAAGGTGACATGAACATTATTAGCTTACGGCCAAGTTGGCCTACGTGTCACCGCAGTGCATACACGATTTCTCGAAGAGATGAAGTCCTCACAATCAAAGACTGGAGAAAAGTTTTGAATGATCGCAGGGAACTACTTGGGGGCAACATGAAGCGCAGCCCACAAATGGGAGACAGGTTGATCTCTATTCTCCATAATGGAGATTCAGGGGTTTACCTGTTTTATGCTATTTTACCTTTGAGAGAGTAGCAGGTCTTAGGTAGTACTCATCATGTGCTAAGAACAATTAGCTAGTGTTGGTTATGACTATGATGATGATGAGGAGTTGTTATCATGATGATGATGAGTTATGTGCTACATTGTGCTAGAATGATGAGCTAGTTCTTATATGACTATGATGATGAGTTGTTATTATGATGATGATGATGATGCATGAGTTCTTATATGATGATGATGATGATGATGATATAACAATCTCTTAATTGCTACTGTATCAAAATTTGAATAACCATGTATAAATACAATATATATTAAAAAAATACAGACAAATAGTAGTAGCGCGGGTCAGAGCCCACGCTGCTACTATTTATCAGTAGCGTGGGGCAATACCAATGCTACTGATAACAGAATTAGTAGTAGCGTGGGTCAAACCAGCGCTACTATCAGTAGCGCGGGACCCCGCACTACTGCTAGGCATATACCCCGCGCTACTATCAGTAGCGCGGGACCCCGCACTACTGCTAGGCATATACCCCGCGCTACTGCTAGGGTTTTACCTAGTAGTTGAGGCCTGGTTCGCACTGGCTTGAATGACGGAGTCGAGGCAGCAGGACGGGGCCACCGCGGAAAGAAACCGTGCAGTTCCCGTGCCGACGGCCGGGCCATCCTTTTGATTGCACGTTCTCTAACCTCAAAGTTAAGCACTCCAACAACGGCAAACCTTGTTAGCATCTGTTGTAGCCTGAGCTCGCAATCAACAGTCACAATGGACTCCACCCCTTCTTCTTCTTGGTTCACGTAGAATAGTGCATCTGAACATTGGTGCCCAGCTCTCTCCTTGATTCGCTGAAGGGTGGCGTAGGTCACAGCTGCTCTTGTCAACTGAACGTCCAGTGTGCTCGTCTGAGCACCACGTCGAGGGATCCAGACCTCCCATATCTCAGAATCGCGCCTACGTACACATGTGCGGAAGGCAGAGGAGGGCAGAGCTATCATTCAGCTGTTAAACCAGTACATGAAGTAGGGTTTGAAGGAGGAAAGATTAGACAGCTCACTCGGACGGTGGCGTGGAGCTCCTTTGTATGGCTAATCCTTGTCCCTGACACGGTTGCTCAATGTTGAGGAACGGCATGCCCCAGTCTGTCATAGGTGCGTCTCCCATATGTGTGTGAGCTAAGGTGTGTGCGCAGGCCCCATGCTCATTTAACTTGGCCAGCGACAGACATTTCATTTTGATTTCACGCCCACTTGAAAGGCGTATTTCCAATGCCTCTCGTCTGACTTTTCACGTGCGTTGCTTCGAAAACAAAGACGCCACATGCTCAGACGGTACTGGAAAGGAAAAGGCGCGAAAGTGTAACGTAATCCCGCGCAAAGTGCAGGTGTTGCTCATATAGCTAACCATGAGCCACTGTCAGGGTCGTCTTTACAATTTGGTAGTGTGTAGTGTACCTCCCCTAGTGCTCCCAACTATCATGTCCTCAGATGAGGTAGATTCGAACGAAGAGGGTTGGAGCGCGAGCGGCGATGACTCGGTCAACTACGGCAGCGAGATCGTGGTTCCATCTCCAACCTTTGAGGTGGCTGACGAAGCCGAGATAGCACCGCTCGACACGCCAGACCCCTCGTTCTGTGGCATCGACATCGACACCGAGTACAGATGCCGCTGCGGTTTGCAACTGCGTTGTCTGGTTGCTTGGGAAGGAGCAAATACAGCACGAAGGTTTCTAGGGTGTGGTCACCTTCAGGTACAGTTTTTCTTAACTCAGTACTTCAGCGCTTTCAATCTTCTCAAACATGGTTTCGTACTGACTGGCAGGAGGAACACAGATGCGAGTCGGTGGCTTGGATTGACGCGCCGTGGCCGGATCGCCTGCAATCCCCCCTGAGGTCAATGGAGGATGAGTGGGATTACTTTGTGCGTTGGGCTGACCGGCTTCGAAGAGAAATAGACTCCCACCAGGAGAAGCACCGGACCGAGAAGGCTGGGCTAATGCAAGTACTGCAACGCAGTGGCCAAGATCAGTTGTTTCTTAAGTATCTCAGCCGATGCCTGATAATCGGACTAGTTCTTGTGTCCCTGTAAGCTTTTCGTTAGCTAGGTTTCGATGCAGCTATCCAGTGATAATTTTGGGCATCCTGACGTGGTCACCCGTAATGTTTATATGCAATGAAGTTGCGCCTCTATTGTATGAGTGTTCAAATTGATGTGCGTATGCAATCTAGAAATGTTGTATTCGCAGTCGTAGTGATAATGCTTTTATGTATGACAGCGCCTTGTTTTATTGTACCACAGCGTGACGTACCGATAAATGGAACTGGCGTTCTGACGGATAAGCCGCGTCCAACCTGTTGACGGTGCTCCGCGTCCCCAACCCAAACAAACATCCCCACTGCACACTTTCTTGTACAATTGTGTTTTTCACACAGCTCCCCGTCCCCGAACCCCACCCACTCCCCCGACACCCGCCGCCAGCCCTTGTGATCCCCAACACGGATCCGTCCATTGCGTGTTGCTATAGGCTCATGGCGCCATCAGTGGAGGGGGAGATCTCCTGCGCCGCAATCGTCGAGGTATGTGCCTTACATCTCAATATCGGCACGGGGGGGGTGGCTGGGTGGGGGTGGGAGTTTGTGGTGGTAAGCACATTATGTTCTGTCCATTAATTAAGATCTAAGAGTAACCACCATTGGGGCCGGATATCATGCTTTCTAGGTAATGGCACACGACCAAGTTTCGAACGTTGGACCCATGCCCCATAACCAAGATCCGTGTCATCTGTCTCCTATGGTAGCCTGCATGGTGAGTATTCCTTATCAACCGTGTATTGCTGGGGTTTAACGCTAGCTTTTATTATGTGAATAATAGCCTGCTTATGTCATTCTCATGTCAGGACACCGTAAACATTCGGCTGAATTATCTTGACAGCAGGGTGAAAGTGGCCTTGGCAGATAATAAACAACTCACCGATGACTTGGTGCAGCTGCGTGCTCTCTACTTGCAGGATATTGCTAAGCACATCCATGCAATAGAAGAGATGGGTTGGTCCATGAAGTTGACTCGTCAGGTGGTAATGATGCTCAGTGAGGAGAATCAGAGGCTAACACATGATCGCCGTGTATTCGAGGCTAAGATGGACTCCATGGAGGAGGATATCAAAGCGACTATGAATGATGTTAACCATATGAGAGAAGCATGGGGTTTGACAACACTTCCATGAAAGCATTGAAGCACGAAGCTGCACTATCTGGGTCATTACCTTCTGTACTCTCCGGTGATGGGTTACGTTAGCCGACTCATTACCTTTCGTACTAGTCTGTGCACTGATGCTTAATTAGCACTATATGTCAACTATTAATTACGGACATCGTTTGTCTTCTGCCTGGACCACCTCTTGTGTCCCTGTGAACGATTTTGTGGCGCCATGCTATTGATGCCTTGACTGTGTGTCACCTCCACGTCGACATATTTTGCCCACCCAGATCATTTTATCAGGCCGTCTGGCTCGGTTGCACCGATAGTGCACCTGGCGTGTGTACATGACTTCTTGCGTATATCAGGCCGTCCGGCTAGGTTGCAACGACAGTGCACCTGGCGTCTATACGTTCGTAATAAAATATCACATGTGACGCCTGGTCTCATGCTTATCCATTATTTCTCCCAGTGTCTCCTACACCACCCACACACCAACCCGGACCTCGACAACAACCCAACCACCCAATCCCCCAACCCAAACCCACACAAACAACGCAACCTCAACATGCCGCCGCCTATGCAAGGGGAAATCTCCGACGACTCAAGCTCCCAGGTGTGTGCTTCTCACCTGTATTTGCATGGTTTCTAGACGACCCGTAATCTGTTTGGATCTATGAATACATGTCGTTACTGGCAGTGCATTGGTCTAAACAGACAAGCATTAATTCTGTAATTGTTTGTAGTGCTTGCTTTCTGCTAGGATGGATTCCATGGAGAATCGTTTCAATGAAGTGTTGGCACACAATCAGAAGGTGGAGAATGAACTGGGGGGACTGCGAGCATTTTGCCTGAGGGACGTAACCAAGCAGACGGAGCAGATAGAAAATTTCCGTCAGATGCTGGACAAGAATAATGAACTGATTAACAAGCTGATGGAGGACTATGCAGAGTTTCACGAAGAGAGACTCACTGTTGATGAGTTGCGGGCAGGGATCGCCCAGAGCCTGATTGATTTGAATCGAGCAACACAGACATGGGGGTTGGCACCTCTGCCATGAAATATATGCCGCTGACCTATGTTTAGAGACATATGTCACTAAATTTCGTATGGTCCTGAACATTAATTTGCATGCTTTGTAATAGCTATCCAGGTTTGTACTTGAAGAATGTTGTGAACATGATTTGTAATACGTACCTATCCTAGTTCGCACGACGTTTGTTTGCCGGTTCAAGAACTTATATTAGCAATACTTAAGGACCTTTCCAAGTACTGTTACATCACTGATAGAAATGTTACTACAGATTATTTGCCGTCATACATTCCTACAACCATGAGTACAAATGTGACTGCTTATATCATTTCATCAGCATTACAAAGAGCATCATAAAGCATAGCACCAAACCCAGAGCAAGTCCTAACTTCATGAGGAACAACATCTCTCCTGCTAACAGTAACAAAGCATTCATCATCCTGAACAGTCTAGCATTCTCAGCGCCAGTGGTAGCGATGTTGGATGCACCGAGTGCTGCTTTCGCCTTTTTCTCACGCTCGAGTTCTTCCCTTCTAGCTCGAGCGTACTGTAGCACGTCCGCTGCAGCTGCACCTACAAGGTATCCGTGCTCAATCAAGTACTCCACGTACTGTAGCTCCCAATGCCAGAATTTACAACCCGCCTGCTGTAGGGGAAATAGGTAACCGTGGAAAGAATTAGTAACGACGCATCAGGATGTGTAGCGAAAACCACAAAGGGATCAACGCCAAGAGCTTACTCCGTCCCTGTCGCACTTGTAGAACACCCGGACGTCATGAGTAGCACTCCTTGAGACGAGCACCAGAACCTGGTCATGACACTTGGGGCAGCTCACAAGGGGAAGTGGGTAAACCGGGGAATAGCAACGACGGCCGGATACAGAAGAACTGGCGGCGGACATCGAGAGAGAATGGAGCACGGGAAGGCTAGGTGTTTGGGATTTGGGGATCTAGGTATTTCGGGAGGAAACGGGTGTGCTGAGATCTTAGAGCGGTGGGCCGGGGTAATATAATATGTATATGTGATAGGCCAGTCCCTTGGGTGTAAGACACACAATGGTAACGCCCTGCTAGCACTGATGTGACTGGACTATGACGCGCCAGCCACTTTGGCGTTGTGCGCGCAATAAACGCCAGGTTAGTAGGCGTGTCAGTGTACACTTGAAACGCGGATGCGTCCAGCGCGTCAGCACTGTCTGACATTCATACATGCGTGCGTTTGCGTTCGTTTGCTTAGTTCTTAAGTTTAGGGGAAACCAATAGTTTACCCGCAAGGAGAGAGTGGCAGGTGTGCACAGACTGCTTTAACTGAGTGTGGGCCCATTACGATGCACTTATGCCCTTTGCATTGACGCGTATGGAAAAAACCCATACACCCGGACCTTCTGGGTTATTTCGATTGGTACACCAAAACATGTGCGCTTACAGACATCCCGCAGCCTCCCACGCCCTTGCCTCTACCTATATAACAGCACAAGGGGTTGCATCATCCAGAGGCTGTACGGGGTCGTGAATTCTAGTATTAGCGTGCCAATACACCGGCTGCAATGCCGACACCGGCTTCCAACATGGAGAGCGTCATTGAGGGGCCGGTCATGCAGGAGGGGAATGCCCCTGCCGACGCTTTGCCTCACCTACCACACGACATGACCGCCGGCGTGGAAAGGTTCTTTCTGCTGATGTACATCAGCCTGTGCGAGGAACCCCGTGACGAGGTTGCTCGCGTGTTGGATGGATGTGCGGCAGCCGACGAGGAGCACCTTGTCGAAAACATCACCTGATCGCAGTTCTTTGAACAGGAGAGCCAGTTGCGTGCATTGCAGGCAGTCGGTGCCAAACGCCTGCAGGTTGCGCGTGATTACATGAACTTCATGGCGACTCTTGCACGCCTAGAAGCGGAGACCGGTGCGAATGCCCATGTTATGCGGCTCGCCAGGGACCGCGTTCGGCGTGCAAGGGAACACCTTGCTGGCGTTGAAGGTCAAGAGGACGCAGGTCGCGCGCTGGGCCAACCGGGAGATGCTTCTCAGTAGGAAAGGGTGTAATGACTTATCCAAATGTTTAGCAATCTTGTTAGTCCTGTATGTTTGCTCGAAAATAGTTATGTAAGGCTGTATTTCTGTTATGCTAGTAAACTAGAGGTCACTGGTTCCTATCTAATCTTGACTATCGATTTAAGGTTCTCTTGATATTAGTGGAACCTCGATTTTAAGTTGCATGTTCTGGTACGAGCGAGCGAATTGCGTCGGGGAACGTGCGCACCGCCCTGAATAAAATTTCTCATCGAAACGCAGCAGCAGCAGGATGCTCTGAAATGTTGACCGGGGTGGTCTGATGCGAGTAAATGGACATGGGGAACGTGCAACCGCAGTCAAGCTTAACCCTCCAACTGTAACCCATTCTGGTTGAACAGCTTTCTTATTAGCCTATTCATCTTCGGCAACCGCTCGCCTTCCTCTCTTGGCTTCTCCCGCCTCCTGGCCCCCGTCTCCTTTCTAGTCCGGCGATGTCTTACTCTCAAAGGTCTGGAGTTTCTAGCGGAGGCCCTACGGACGCAGGCTCAGTCAACCGCATCTGGTTCATGGATAAAATCAGTGAGGAGAACCATCGTGGATCTGCTGGAGCTGCGCCTGAGGCCTCCTCAAGCCCGGCCGCCGGTAAGGCCATCGACGGCGGTGGAAGTAGCGAGGATCCATCGGCGGTAAGTATTTCCTACAACCCCTTAACCAACACTTGTATGTCGGCCCTCGATTCTTGAAGTCCTCTTATCTATCGCACTTGAATCTATGGAGGGAGTAGTTTGCATTTCATTGCTCGTCGTTGAATGATTGGATTGTGCTCGGTACAGATGGCAATGGAGGAACGGGAACAAAGATTATGGCTTGTTCATGTGCCTGATGTTATGATGCCTGAAGCATTCGCAACGAAGAACACCGAGGCCAGAGCAGTGAAGATAAAGCAGCCGTGAGTATCTACAACCAGCCATTGATTTCATTGTGTTCGCATTCTTAAAGTCCTGGCTTGTGTTCGCATGTTGATCGGATTGTGCTTGGGTTTGTGTTAAAATACAGCGGGCAGAGGACGAACGCGCACTGAAATACATCGGGCCACCTAGTTTTCTTCACCATGTTAGGAATAACCTTCTGGCCGATAGGATTCAGCCGCCGGTGCCATCAAAACTGCCTGCTGCCTTGATTGCTTCCAAAGGTCGTCCCAAACAGATCGGGCACTATGTGGGCGTGCAAACTCCTATGAGGTTCAGCATTCAGATTAAGGAGACCAACCTGCATGTCCTCCCTGTACCAATTGGATTCAAGAAGCACTTCAAAGGCTTACATGGTCGTCTGGTTAAGCTAATGACAACAAATACTTGCGCTTGTCATTGGAACATACGGCTGGAGCTCTGGTACGAGCATTTCATCATCGGAGATGGCTGGCGGGAAGTGGTACAGGCGAATAAGATACGTGTAGCAGATATCATTACCTTCTCGGTCGAAGCTCAGTTGGAGATGCAGCTGACGATCTACGGCGCAATCGACGCGATGGAGAAGAAGATCAAGTGCCCTCAATAACACCTGCTATGATGTACTCCTATAATAATGCATCGTAGGTTAACATGTACTACTATGGCTAATGCTTATGCCACATATGCCAACACCTAGTCCAACACATATGGGACGTAGGATAGGCCACTCCCATTTGGAAAAGCAGCCAAAGAGTTTTGTCAAAGTCATGCTACCGGGGAGTGAACATGTGCCACTAGCCATACCTGCTCGCACGGAGTTTCTCCTGACTGGAGAACTGCCGAGGCTGGTGGAGCTGGACACGGGCACCGGATGTACGTGGCACGTCCGTCTGGTGCAACATTATTACGATGGACCGAGATCGCTGGTACTGGATGAAGGGTGGCCTGATTTCGCTGAGAAGCATGGATTCACGGCTGGTTGCATTGGGCAATTTGAGGTCATCCACCCTGCTTACTTGAAGGTCAGATTTTTTGAAAGGGACGGCATTGAGATTACGTACGGCGACTGCATCGATTTGGGGGGGGGGGGCTGAGGTTCTGAATTGTAATGAAATGTGATGAATTGTGTTTGACGCTTAACATGTCATGATCATTACAAATGCAAACCATGAAAACAATCAGAAGTTGTCACTCCCTGGATCATTCGAAACAAACCATTGCAATGCTAAAACATGCATTGCATTTGACCGAACTAGTGTTGTACAGCTGCTTCTTCCACTATTTCTTCTTCTTCCTCTTCTGCTTCGCAGCAGCACGTACCTGATTTGTGGGGTACGTCCATGCAGCCTCCATCTTGTCCTTCTTCGGACGCTTCACTTGCGGTGTAGGGGTCTTAAAAATGTCATCATTAATTACCTGACTTTGTTCTGGTGGAGACGGTATTTCAGCATCACTCTCTGTGCTTTCGCTATCATGCAGCTGCTCCTGCGCATCGTCTCCTTCACGATTCTCTTCATCCTCCTCGTCGGCTTCATCATCGTGCACTACCGCGTCCCGTTGTGCCTCCTCGTCTTCTTCATCCGCTCCAGCCTCATCGTCCTCTTCATCCGCGCCAGCCTCCTCTTCCCGCTGTTCCTCATCGTTTGGACTGCCGTCCTCCATGTCATGCTCGTCGGCCGTTAACCGTTCCCTGCCATGAATCAAAAATTGGTCCTCCTCCTCGTCATCATCCTCCTCATCCTCGTCGTCTGCATTAGAGTCCGGTATTTCAAACCTTCCGATAGCATGGAGAGCTCTTTTAAGCCTTAATGTCGCTCTCTGCGTTGCAAATTCACACCTGCGTTAGTTCTACAACAAGCAAGGAACTAAAAAGAGGCTAAAAGAGCGAGTTTTTATGAGACCTTCAAGGCTTTGTTGTGCACATGGATAGGTGTTTCCGCCGGTTGTTTCTTAAGGTCACGGAACAATAGTAGTGAACGATAACAAGCCTCCTCCTAGCGATTTAGATTGACTTAATCAGGCAAACGATGACGATTTCGTGAAACAAAAAGGGTTACAGGTCGCTTACCAGTTTGGCCATCAAGGCATGAATGTCCACCTAAGATCCCTCGACGACGACGCGGTGTCGACGATGGTGGTCCTCCACCTTAGTCTCTGTGCCGTTTGCCAGATCGATAGATGGCCTTCCAACGTGAAGCTTCAAACGGCTAGACCTGGCTAGCCACCTTAGGTAGTCTCTGAATGCATCCGGGTCGTGCAGTCCGGCAGGCAGACTATCCCTCACCTGCATCCACTCATTTATGTAAGACAGGTGCAGCGTGGCCCAGTTCTGCTGACCCTTCCTCTTCCTTCTGTTGGTCCTGCGACAAAACAAGAGGAATGGGGATAATCAGCTATGAAAGGAAAGGCAATGTCCATGGAGGACATGTTGAGAGATTGAGTGATGCATTGCGTACGCATGGAGCTCTCGGTTAGTACACGAGATTGCGGTTGGGATTTCCTCGAACCGTCCGAACTGCCGGCAGACCCTTTCAGGCATATAGTGCTCGACTATAAAGAAGCATATCAGAGCACACTTCGAAGGCCACACATGCTGCCCTTCGTAGCACATTGGGTCCAGCGTCAGATGCTCCTCGTCAAGACGGTCATACGGCGTCTAGTCCACCTGCAAATGAACATGCAGGGCGTCAAGGTCCAGCTGCGAAAGGATGATAAACAAGCGTTGCACTTAGCCGCACTTACCTGTGTGTGACCTAGCACATCCAGATGCCTACTGTTCACCTAGTAAGACAGCTGCATATTGCCAATGAGATTCTTTACACGTAGATAAACTTCAGAGTAAGTCGGGCCGACACCGTACTGCACGTACAAAGACAGATCGTGTTTTTCTGCCGGCACGGGTCTGCACACGGGGACATGAGCCCACGTCCACACTTGCAACAAGATCATGCATCCTCCGATGTTGGACTTGTACTTTGAACAGCGGCATGCCTCACATAGCTGATGGTACAGCCAGTCAAGGGTAGTGGATCCCCAGCTGAACTGCCCAACTTGCTGCCAATCACTCAGAAGCTGCAGCCAGATCCAGGAGGCGTGGTCTCCAGTACCGTCAGTGAATACCATGCCCCCCAGGATGAAGAGCGCGTACGCCCTAGCGAACCTCTGGACGACCTCGTCAGAAGCGTCTGCAGGTGGGCCTTTCCCGAAGTTTGCTTCCAGCCATACGAAGGAGACGCCGGTCTTCACTCGCTTCATTTTATTCTTCAACTCGTTTGACACAACGTCTTCCACGTCCTCTTCCAGCATCTTCTTCCTCGCCAGCTTCTTCTTCCAACCTGGTGGAAACGAGTCATGCTTCACACCAAGTTTGGACTCAACCCGTGCCTTCCACATGGCTGGATCTGTGATTCCGGTCACGGGTTTGCCGATGACCGGTAGTCCAGTTATGAGGTTCACATCCTGCAGTGTGATGGTCATCTCCCCGCATGGCAAGTGGAAAGTGTGAGTCTCGGGCCTCCAATGGTCCACCATGCATGATAGCAGACTGCCGTTGAATACAGACATGCCTCTGCGCAGCATTGTGATGAAGGGAAGCAACCATGCTTGTCGAAAATACTGTGTGTACCGGTCGTCGTAGGACATGTTCTCAATGTCGTGGGACCGGATACGAAGTGGTGTCAGATGTTATTGTCGTGATGGCAACGAAAGATGTTAGGCACCATTAAAAGCTTGCCTGAACGAGTTGCGCGTAATGACGCACACAAGGAGACATATACCTGTCCTTCGGAGATTCTACGAGCGCAATGTGATTGATCGTAAAAGCTGTCCAAGACCATGTCCACGTAATCTTCGGGGTTAGGAGGTGGGAGCTCCGGTGGACCTTCAGCTTGGGCCGACATCCTGGTTTCAACAAACGGAAGAGTGTGTTAGCGCAGCAAAAGATATGCAATTCAGTCAGGAAATAACAGGGGCACAACAAAACGACATCTTATTATTTTCACACTGCCCACTCTGCACGTGGCTCGACCTTCGCTGTACGCGAACCTCCCCTACGCCGAGTCCCTCTGGGGACGCCTCTAGCTATGGTGCTCGTGCGCATGTTGCCCGATGCTTGGGCGGACAAACCCTCCGCCAAGGCACCTCGCTCTCTAGCAGCTTCGGCCTTCCTCATCTCACAGGTGAACTTCTTGTTGTTGACGTGTCCGGTCTTACGACAGACGGTGAAGTGGTTCTTCGTGCGCGTCTCGTAGGAGAAGGTGTCATACTTATTCCTCTTACGCTTCAGCTTGTCCATCTCCATCTTGAACCGCTTCGTCTGCCAACGTCCACGCGTCGTGATGACAAGAGCAGGGTCGGGACGGAACTCGTCGCCGGTGTATGCCGGCCACCTAGCAGGGTCTAGGTATGGCTTGAACCTCGTGGACCAGGTATGATCCATCGCCTCTATGTCGTAATATGGGGAGACCAAATTATACCAATTCAAAGATCGCTGCCTGCATGCCACCATCAGATGCGAGCAGGGCTCATGGTAAACCAGCTTCCTATGGCAACTGCAGGTAGCGTTGACAAGGTTCACCTCATGAATACGACCGCCCCATGGTTCCCCGACGCTATTCTAACCGCCCGCCTCTTGCACCGAGTAATGTTGTTTCTCCGGATCGTACGTCCTCACCAGCTGACCCACAGACTTGATCTGTTGAGACATTAGCCGCTCACTGACTTTCCATCGCCATCCGTATGACCTGCGCTGATGGACCACCTAACAGCGGACCACCGTGCTATCTAGTACTCATTGCACTTGTCGAAGGTGAAGGTAAGGACAGCGGCCACTGGGAGCCGCCTTATTCCCTTCAGAACGGCATTGAAAATCTCGGCCATGTTGCTCCTCATATGGCCGTACCTAGCACCCCCTACATCGAAGGCGTGAGCCCACTTCTCCTTCAAATAAAGGTGTGTGTCTATGAAATCGTGACCCTCTTTGGACACCGCCTTCATGAGATGTTTCAGCCGTTGCTCGAACATGTGGGGCTCAAATTCACAGCACAAAAGCTTGAATGCGTCAGTGCAGTCTTTGTTCTTTACCCTCGAGTAGAAGTTCTGAGCCATATGCCTCATGCACCATCTGTGAATCACATCCGGATAACCTTGTAACTGCACGCGCACCGCGTTAATGATACCAGGGTGCCTGTCCGATATGATGCATGGTGCCCTCTCAGAACCCAGGACGTGCACCCGCAGAAGAGTCACGAACCATTCCCAGTTAGAATTGTCTTCCCGTTCGACGAGAGCGAAAGCAAGGGGGACAAGCTGATTATCGGCGTCACAGGTTATGGCCACCAGAAGTACGCCTCGGACCTTGCCGGCTAGAAAATTTCCGTCAACAGAAAGAACTGGCTTGCAGTGACGGTACGCCTCTATGCACGCTCCGAATGCCCAGAATGCCCTCCTAAATACGGTGAATCTCCTGTCCCACCCCTCCGGGCTCTTGTCTGGGTATCCCTCCACCTTGTACACCATTCCTGGATTACGGGCTTTCATCGCATGAAGTTGTTTCGGGAGCACACCGTAGGACTCCTGCCAGTCACCGTACACCATCTTTAGAGCCAGCTGCTTAGCCCTCCACGCCTTTCCGTAGTTCACATTATACTCAAATATCATGCTTATGTAATCCTGCAGCTGTGACGCGGACTGCGTCGGCTGCTTGGCAATGGCATGTTTCAGGCGCTGACCGATGAAGGTGGACGTAAGCTGCCGGTGATGACCTTCTATGCGGTCGCCCACGCATCGGTGCGATCCTACGCAGCTAACGATCTTCCATCGATCGTCCAATCCGCGCCTCCGGGCGCAGACCTTCCAGGGACAGTCGTCCTCCCTCTTCTCACACCTCACCACGTATCTCTTTTTTTTGTCTGACTTGCAGATGATGTAAGGCCGATAGTGTCGCACTGCGTACTCCTGAAGCCATATCTTCATATCTAACATTGAGCTGAAGACAAGCCCTGGCTATATTAAAGGCTTGGACCTTGGATTTATCTTCTCTTTTTCGGCTGTCTGAGGCCTTGGCACCACCAATGGCTCCATATCGTACATATCTTCCTCCTCTACAACCGCTAGGTCAGCGCCACTTAAATCTCTAAAGTCATGTGTGCTCATGTCTCTCTGGTATACATTGCGGAAGACTATCTTTTCCAACAAGCTGAACTCGAATTCATCAGGCGGGCATCCGTCATCGGAGTCTTCTGCCTGTCACGTAAGGTATTCCAACACGGCCTCCTCCTCCCCCTCTTCGTGAGCAACATAACTTGCGTTGTTAAGATCGTCTGACGCAAAAGTTGTTTCCTGTGCGCGTAACTCCGTTGATATTTCTATGAGAGGAAGCTCCGCGGCCATTGTTTCCAACACTGGCTCTTCCTCTTCATCGTCTTCATCCACATCGCCTTCCACCGCATCTTCTTCCTCTTCTTCCTCCAACTGAGTCCTTTCTGGCGAACCTGCATCACTGTCGTCATCGCTGCCTTCAGTTTCTGCCGCACCGTTGTTCAGATCAATATCACAAACCACATCCTCTGCAAACTCTTGTGTTAGAGGGGTGCTAACTTCTGCCGTGGGCTGACTCCCCGTCATGGTATCGTAGATCTCTGGACTAGGTACACTATGGCTGCCTACTCCTGACCTATGGCCGTGGCCATCACAGCCTGCCGAAATGCGATTCAGGTCTATGTCAGAGAGGTTACGACCTGGCTGGACAGCTGCATATATAACAAGGATCTTCATGCAAGATTCACCCACCATTGCCTTGTAGTTATCCCAAGCATAATCCTCGGTCAGGGGGATCATGGTGCAGAACGACCTAGGGCCTGTACCGGCGTCATATCTTCCTTCCAACCTTACTACAGAACTTTCTCCCACATCCATTGCTTGCCTCACCTTATCAACAAGTTCACCAAGAGTTGGATCCTTAGGGAAACACAACGCAAGGCTTTGGGTGTTCACAAACTCAACACCGGTGCTGCCAGATTGGATGTTAAGAGCGCCGCCGTGATGTAAATGCACTACGTTACGATACGCCATCCTACATAAAAAGGCAATATAGCCAACATTAACCCACTTCACACGTGACAGGTTCGGCATACCGTCATATCTAAAAAGGACATGGACTGGTTGGCACCCTCCTATTACCTAATGATATCATATACAATTGATATACATACTGTGAAGTTGATTCGTAAGAAGATTACCTGCTGGTTTCGCCGGATCTGGCTGCTGCTGCGTCGTCCCCACCCTTCGACTGTACGACGGCTGGGGATTTGGGTTTGGGGTGGAGGTTCGTAGGAGGAGGCTATGCGGCGAGGCACCGTAGGGGAAGAGGAGGCGGTCGCCGGTACCAATCCTTCCTGGATTGAGGCGCCGGGTCCGTTGGGAACACCAGGAGGAGCCAACGAGGTGAGGTGAGCTCTGCGGAAACTGAGGAGAGGGAGAGGGAGGGGACGACTTGTTTCGGCAGAAGGTGGGTGGGGGGTAACTAGAAATGGACAAATTACACGCGCCCAATCCAAAAAACGAAAACCAACCCGCCTAATTTTTTAATAGACAGACACGACACGCCACACACCTAGGCGTGGACGACCTGCCACGCCTTGCTGCAGGCGGCATGACACGCCTAATTGTAAGGCGGCACAAAAGATGACCTGACACGCCAAGTTCAGAGGCGGGTGGACAAAAGTTATAACGCCTAACTGACATACGTGCTTACTATCCTGAAACGTCAAACGAAAAGGCGTTATAATTTATTTGAAATGCCAAACCATAAGGCGAGTCGTAAATTTAGCACGCCAAACAGATGGTCGTGTCCAGTTTCAAGTACTGACGCCTGTCAGCTAGGCATTTTAGGTGTCCATCAGACCTTCCAACTAGGACAGCGGATGTACTGATGCGAGGATGCTCGGCATTGCCAGAAGGCCAGATATTCTACCACGTATCGCGCCTTTTCATCCAGCGCGTCAGGGTGGTGCCACGCTGGCGGCGTGACCGACGACCGTGGACCGTGACCGGTCAAAGGCGCCTTCGCGGGCGGCGCGGCAGCGTGCAAATTAGGCGCCTAGAGATCCAGCACGAATAGGTGGGGGGGGGGGGGGGGGGGGTCAGGCGACGAAATAAGTTTTTTGGGGGGTCAGTGCGCGACATAAGGACCTTCGGGGGTCATTTAGTAAAAATAATACTAGGCTGTAGGACTGTGGAACATCCAGAATAATCATACTATTATTCAGATAGACAGACACAACAACAGTGCATGTGATGGACTTACCAACCTCCTGCTGCTAGCTACCACATTAATTTGCTGCTGCACATTTCTGATTTGTAAGCTCATTAGCTGGTCCAGAAAATCTTCCATATCATGTCGATGGCTCCATGATCCCCATTACCAACTGTTTCTTTTTGTACCACTCACAGCAGTTCAAAAACGAGCATGGCAAAAAAAAACAGAGATACAAAAGGGGTAAAATCTTCAAGAAGCACACTACTTTTTTGTTTCTTTTTTAGGCATAGAAACAAACAGCTTGTGTGCACTGTCCCTGCTCCCTAGTCACTGCTGGGGGCGAACGGGTAGTAGCCGCAACACTGGAAGCATCAGCCACAAGAGAGAAAAGAGAGAGGAGCGTAGGACCTCTTCCGAGCACGAACAGGAGGATCCACACGCAGCGCTGGGACCTCTTCAGGCCGAAGCAGGACTGCAGCCACGCCATGGCGGCGGGCGGCGGCGCAAATAGCATTAGTGGGAGGCTGAGTCGGTGCGCAAAAGCCAGCGTGGCCAATAGAGGCCGGGGAGGCACAACGCGCAGAGGCCGGCGTGGCCATAGGTGGCCGGTGCAGCGCGGCGCGCGGAAGCCGGTGCGGCCAGCGCACGTGGCATCGGTGGAGGAGACCTGCGGTGCCCGGTGGCGCGAGGCGTCGACAGGGAGGAGGCCTGTGGTGTGCGGCGGCGTGTGTGGGATCAAATAAAGCACAGCTTCCTTCCTCTCCTAATAAATATTTGCTTCCTGCATCGATTGAATCAACGCCTCTGACCAAACCCCCACTCTAGGAGGAAGCTGAGACAAGGCATCAACTAGTGCTTTCATGGTCCTTGTGTCCCTTGCTGTCATGGTCCTAGTCCTTCTGGTCCTTCTGTCCCAGTCAAAGAAAGAAAAATCAATCAGTCAATGAGTATAAACAGTGCTTATATGACCAACCAAAGAAAAACAAGGCATCTGTTACCTTCTCTCTCTCTCCTTTTCAGTGAAGTCAAGTAGAGCCATTCCTACCTTGAATCCAGACTTTGGGTCGGTTATACCCCCTAATATGCCATGGTAGGCCTTAGATATCCCCTCTCTAACCTTGTTACTATGATCCTCATGAGGATCCTGATCGAGTTGAGCAACCTTTTCCATAACTAGAAGCTTTTCCATAACTGGAGGCAGGTACTTCTCAAATTTTTCACCAATAGCAAGAGCAATCTGTCCAATGCTTGATAAAATTGGAGGTTGAAGTGTCAATTCTCCCATACCTTGATACAGAACTTCCATAATATGATCAAAGCATGGCACCACTTCTTCCTCTTTTCCTTCTTTTCCCAAGACATGGCATATATCACATATCACTTCCAAATAAAGTGGAGAGAGTCGCTTCACACTGAAATATGGTAGCACCATAGGCATGTGTTGTCCAAAATCAGCACCAATGGCATGAGCAAGAGCACCAATGGCAAGGGCTGCTCCATTTCGTGCACTTGTACTCTCACGGGTTAAGAGAGGGCACAACAACAGCAACACACATTTAGCAGACCCCTTAAGTGTACTTCCAAGCTTGTGGATTAAGACTTCAACTAGACCACACAACAAGACCTCAAGTTGGTTCTTCCTCTGAAGAGATGAAACTGCACCATGGCCATTAAGCACAGTGTTGAATCTCCTCATAATATGAGACATCAAGCCTATAACAGCCTGACAAACTTGTAAGTCCCCAGTGTCACTAACTCTCACAATCTCACTCAAAGCTTTATAAGGAGATGCAAGAAGGCAAAAGGGGGTCACCCTAGCCAGATCCGAAGCAAAAAGAAGAGCATCAATAAGAGGCTTAACAAAAGGTGAAAGCTCACATGAGTTTGATTTTGACCTTGACTTTGCATCTTCTCCATAACCTCTTGCAAGAAAATATAGAGCTCCATGCACTTCAATGGACACTTTAGGGACATCTTTGCTCCTTTCTATCAAGAGCTTCATGATCCAATCCAGGACCACGACCTCATTTCTCACGATTCTATGTGCACCAACAAGCTCAAACAGCCGCCCAAGTGTCCATGCAGCCCTGCCTCTTACACCTTCCTCCGGATGGTCCATCAAGACAAGCAATAAATGAACTAGAGGAGCAAGTTGCTTGACCGAGGGACCTTCCAGGATAAAACCTAATGTAGACAATGCTGCTATCTTATGTGGCCCATTCAAGTTCTCCTCGACAAAATGCATCACAAGTGGGACAACTCCACCCTTCATAATTCTAGCTGCAAGGCCTAGGCATGTCATGGAAATGCCTTGTAGAGTCTCATCTTCCTCTTCGTCTTGTTCCCAAATGTCTTCAAGGTTTACTCCCTCTTGTTCCACATTTTCATCTCCCTCTTCTTCTTGTTCCCCTGTCATGGAAATGTCTCCATCTCCCTCGTCTCCCTGTTTCCAAATGTCCTCCTGTTTTAAATCTCCCTCTTCTTCGTTTAAGTAAGTTTGTAGGAGAAGTGGAACTAATGAACAGAGAGGACCAATAAAGCTACATGCCTCTTCTTCTTCTTCATCATCTTCTTTTTCTTTTTCTTCTTCTTCCTCTTCCTCTTCCTCTTCCCAATCAATCTCTTTTTGGAAAATAGTGATCCACAACTTAATACATTGGACTTTAAGTGATTCCACATCTCCTTCCAAAGCTTGGGATGTAAGACTCATCATGATTTCCTTGTAGGGTTCTAATTTGGTATGACAAGTGCGTGCAATTGCAACAAGGCACTCAAATGCTGCCTCTTTGATCTCTGCTCCAGAATTTATCCTGCCTGCCACTTCACAAACTGCCACTATAGGATTTCTCCAAGCATGGTCTTCAAACTTGGTAAACTCAAGAATGTTGAGTAAAGCTTTCAGGGCTGTGAGATGGACTTGAGAACCTAGCATCTGGTTATTCAGTGCACTGATGACACTACCCATAACAACATCCACTTGATCACCCTTGACAACTTTAGGGATCTTCGCCTCAAAGATATACTGGAGCACCTCTAGAGTTGCTTGCTTTAGTGAAGAAGATGAACTTGCCATGTTGTCCATTAATTTACCAACAAGGTCCAGCCATTGATTCCGGGGTATCTCCATGCATGCAACCCTCGCAATAACTTTTGCAGTAATTTTTGATGAGGGGTGCCTTGAATCAAATTCTAGTGCCATGAGCAAGTTATTCTTGATCTCTGATCGGATAGAGGGATCCAGGCTGAGCCATTTTAGACAAAGTAGATCCTTGTGTGCATCCTTGAGTGCAGGATCCTTTGAGTCCAAGGAGTTCTTAAGGGTGATGGCAGCAAGTGCCCTAGACTCTTCTGGAATCCCCTCCCTCAAGAGCTCAGATGATAAATATAGGAGGAAGTTGGGAAGATCAAAATTTTGGAGCCGCTTTAGCATGTCTTCTCCTATTGACCTTATGTTGTTGTCTGGGTGTGAAGCATTTGCGAGAGCATCACTCACATCAATTGATTCATCCATATCAACTTTCTGGGGCAAGTCCCCTGGCAAACATCAAAGATAGAAAGAAACAAATTAACCACCAAAAATAAGGTATGTCAGAACCAAATAAATGGATGGAGATCTAATTGTTATATTACTTAGAACATATAACCATAGTTGGAAGAAGAAATAAATAATTTACATTAGGAGGAGCCTTGAAGTCACAACTAAAATACTAGGACTAAAATAACTAAAATAGTAGGACCAAAATATTAGCAGGAGAAAATACAAGAAAACTAGTAATCATAGTCAAAAGGAGGAAACTTGAAGAACAAAAATTACAAGAAAAAATCATAGTTAAGTCATATACATCCCAAGACATGAAACAAAGAAAACACTGAACAAGATCATTCTTAATAGTATAAACTACAAACAAACAAATAAAAAAAATCATCATTCTTGATAGTATAAAGATAGATATTATCCCTTACTAATAATCATAGTCTACAACAAAAACAAAAAACTAGGAGCAAATTTACAGTAAAGCTTCCAGCACAAAGGGCTATAATACTACCATGAAGTACAGTGTAAATACAAAATGAATCTAGGCATAATTAGTACTACAACACAAAGATAGAGAGAGGACCATTATGCCTTATAGCAAAAATTGATGGATAAATGCCTATATCTATGAAACTTAATATAAACATATCTTAAAGCAAAAAAAATTATACCAAATGGACTGGGCTAGTTCTAGTTCCAAAGGGTAGTGCCTGGACATCCTCTAACTAAGATCAAAAACTAATAATCCAAGAGGGGGCAATATAAGCTACACCAAAAAAATCATCTAACTATGATTAATCAAGAACTAATAATCCAAGAGGGGGAGAATGAGGGACCTTAAGGGTGTGTTTGGTAGCAATTCCCACTCTAGCATAGTTGTTCCCATTTGAGACATGCTCAGTCTAGCCATGCTGACTACATGCAAGTGTGGCTGTTTGGTAGCAATGTATGTACTGATGCATGCTGAGCTGAGATCGTGTTTGGTAGCCTACATCAGACAAGGCATGGTGTGCTGAGACTGTGTTTGGTAGCCTGTATGAGGTAGGTTGCATGAACGGACTTTTTGCCTTATGAATAAAGAAAATCAACAATTAACATAAGACATAATAACCATAATTTGTAACAGTGCATGAGTAGATTCATATTACATATTGTTTACCAGTGCATCGCTAGATTAATATTACATAGTCATTACAAAAGGGATAGTCTCATAATAACCATAATTTGTAACAGTGCATTAGTAGATTCATATTACATAATGTTTACCGGTGCATCGCTAGATTAATATTACATAGACATTACAAAAGGGGTAGTCTCAACAATTACCAACAAGGCTCATCCCTGGTCAACAGCATGAGTAGATTCAATCTAACTACTACCTCTCTGTACAGCAACAAGGCTCATCCCTGGTCAACAGCAGGTGTCCGAGGCATGAAAGAGGGGGGTAGGGGAAGGAGGAAAAGAGGAGGGAGGAGGAAGGGAAGGAGGGGACGAAGCTGCTACCTTCCCACCGGCGAGCTAGTGCAGGGGCGCGGCGGCGGTCAGATCCGGGCCGGCCAGGAGCTGGGGCGGGGCAACGGCCTGGAGCAGGGACGGGGAGGGGCGGGGCAACACCCGTCTAGCAGGGGCGGCGGAGAGGGAGGAGAAGGAAGGAGACCGGCGGCGGCACGGATCTGGCGGCGGCGCGATGCAGATGGGGAGGGGGTCGCGCGAGAGGGGAGGGGGAGCGGGTCGAGCGAGGCAGGGGGAGGCGAGGTCGTTCGACCGAGGTGGGTCGGGGGGAGATTTTTTCGTGCGTGGCCTCAGCATAGCTCGACCCAGCCGGGCTTATGGGGTGCTTCGGTTGAGCATAGCTAAGGACGTTTTTTTGCATGAGGTGAGCATAGCTCAAGGAGCCCATACACCCTACCAAACACCCAAAAGTGGGTCGGATAAGGAACTTTTAAGCCCATGCATCCTCCATGCATGCTACCAAACACACCCTAAGAGGAACCTCAACGTGAGGAGAGAAAAAAACAGGTTAACTATATCTAACTATCCCCAGAACCAAAAGAGCACAACCACCTCCATAAAGCAACAACAAATCAACCTTCCCTAGATTGTTGTTGCTGGTCACTTACGGTCATATGGGATCATCACTGTCAAAACTTGTGCTTCTTAGAAGACCTAGCCTTGCAATTAGAGATGAGAGTGGTGAGGGGCTAGCCAGGCGGCGATTAGAGTTAGGGATCCAATAGATCTTACCAGCAAAAGAAGGAAACCGGCCGTTTCTGCGCCTCCGCTAGCTTGGGAGTTCGATGGCGGTGCGGGCAGTAGCTCAAGAGCTCGCAGCGGCGAGCGGATGTCCAAGGGAAGCCCTCCAAGAGTTCGCGGCGGCGAGCGGATGTCCAAGGGAAGCCCTAAATAAATTCTACGGAGTCTCAGTCATGTTCCGAGCCGTTGGATGGTGTTGCTTTAAGATTCGCGAAGCGCTGCCCTCTTTCGCTTTCGGCCTGTTTAGGGATGCGCGATGGGCTGGATGCGAGGGAGGGCTGGTGGGCTTTTCCCACCGGGCAATCTGGGACAGGCCCTTGTCATGGATCCCCTAATAAAAAAAAGCTATTGTCATGGAGGTATATGCCCAGCCCCCACCCCTTTCCTATATATATAAATATAAATGCCCGTGCGTTGCAATCGGCGAAAAATTTAAACGTGATCTACGTAGCATTGCGCAACATTTCTTATATCCAATTTTGGCCAACGTTAGAAATAAAGTTATACCGAGGATACCTTTCTATACCATAAAATTCGGAAGTGAAGAAGCCACCCTAACGACATTCTCACAAAAAAAATGATGTTCGTTAGGACCTAATTCAGCTCTGCACTTTCATCTGATGAAAGAGTAGTTCTGCATGTAATAGTCTTTCAATCGATTATATTGTTTCTTGTTCAAAAAAACACGAATATTTTTTAAAGGTGTATTTTTTGTATTTTTTAGAACATTTTTTAAAAATTAAATCCATTTTTTAGTGACAGGCATTTTTTTTGGAAAATTATATTTCATTTGTATTTGTTTTTTGCACAGTTTTTGGGCTTGGTCCAAGCAGAAGGACTTGACCGACACACACACACAACACGTACTCTCTCTTTTACTAAAAAGGAGAGACGCACGAACTCGATCTCCCTTCCCGTTCCCCAATCTCCCTCCCTGGTGTTGGCCAGCGTCGTCGCCGCCTCCCGTCTTCTCGTCGTTCTCGGAGGACAAGGGCAGGAAGAATATCGCTTCCTGTGGTTGCACCGTCGTGCTCTCAACCCGCGTCGCCGTATCAACGGGACCTTGCGCGGCTCCCTGTTATTTCAGCTCTACCCATGCCACCGTCGACGGCGCAGCTCCCGCATCCCTGGTGTCTCCTCTCCGACGCCTACAGCGCCTTCGCGCGCGGTTGTAGCAGTGCTTCTGGCCAGTAGAGGAGGAGTGGGAGGCCGCTGCTGTCAGGCCCGCGTATTCAGTATCAGGTGTCAACCCGTTTCAGTTAACGGACGTACCAGATTCAAGCCAGCTAAGAAGATCCAATGGCTCGCGATGCTCGCCGTTATTACTGAACCGTTATTTACTTTCACTGTTGCAGTTCACTTGTCGGTTGTAGCTTTCCACCGTGCCAGCTGAGCTTATAAGCCAGTGACTCCTTCCTGTTTCGTCATCGCCAGTTCTTGAGAATTATCTCTGTAAACAGATATTATATCTTACAACAATACAAACCCTAGAGAGAGGCTACTTTCCCCTTTCTCTCTCGCAGGATCTGTTCAATTTCGCCCCTAGTTCTTGCCTGGATCATAAGCGGGGCATGACAATTGGTATCATGAGCATAGGTTGTCCTCGGCGGAGCGGCAGATCGGAGAGATACTGGTGAATCCCTTACTTCCCACCCATGTTTCGTGCGACAGCGACGTTGGCGGCGGGGGTAACTGACGTCTCCAACGTATCTATAATTTTTGATTGTTTCATGCTATTATATTACCAATCTTGGATACTTTATATGCTTTAATATGCAATTTTATATCATTTTTGGGAACTAACCTATTAACCCAGTGCCTAGTGCCAGTTGCTGTTTTTTGCCTGTTTTTGGTTTTCCAAAAAAATCAGTACCAAACAGAGTCCAAACGCTAAGAAACTTTTTAATGATTATTTTCTGGACATAAGAGACCCTAGAAGCTTCGAGAGGAGCCCAGACGACAAATGAGGAGACGGCAAGGCAATAGGGCGCGCCCAGGGGGGTAGGCGCGCCCTGTTACCTTGTGGGCCCCACATGGCTCCGTCTAACCTAATTCCACTTCTATAAATTCTCAAATATTGGGAAACCAATAGAGAGCCACCCGAAATAACTTTTCCGCCGCCGCAAGCTTATGTTCTTCATTGATCCCATCTAGAGGCCTTTTCCGGTACTCTGTCGGAGGGGGAATCGATCACGGAGGGCTTCTACATCAACCTTGCTGCCCTACCGATAATGTGTGAGTAGTTCACCACAGACCTACGGGTCCACAGGTAGTAGCTAGATGGTTTCTTCTCTCTCTTTGATCTTCAATACAATGTTCTCCTCGATCTTCTTAGAGTTCTATCCGTTGTAATCTTCTTTTGCGGCGTGTTTGTTGGGATCCGATGAATTGTGGGTTTATGATCAGATTATTCATTGAAAGTAATTAAGTTTTTTTTGAATTTTATTATGCATGATTATTATAGCTTTGTATTTCTCTCCGATCTATCCGTTTGGTTTGGCCAACTAGATTGATTTATCTTCAGTGGGAGAGGTGCTTTGTAGTGGGTTCAATCTTGTGGTGTCCTAACCCAGTGACAGAAGGGGACCAGGCACGTATTGTATTGTTGCTACTAAGGATAAAACGATTGGTTTTATTCATATTGATTGAATTTACTTTGTCTACATCATGTCATCTTGCTTAAGGTGTTACTCTGTTTGTCATGAACTTAATACCATAGATGCATGCTGGATCACTACTGCGGGCGATCGCTAACGCGACACATGAATTAGAGACCCTGATACGTCTCCAACCTATCTATAATTTTTGATTGTTTCATGCTTTTATAGTATCAATCTTGGATATTTTTATATGCAATTAAATATCATTTTTTGGGACTAACCTATTAACCTAGTGCCCAGTGCCAGTTTCTGTTTTCTGCTTGTTTTTGGCTTTTCAGAAAATCAATACCAAACGAAGTCCAAATGCCACGAAACTTTTTGGAGATTTTTTTATGGACAAAAGAGACCTTGGAAGCTTCAGGAGGAGGCCAGAAGCCTCACGGAGGCTTCACAAGGCAACAGGGCGCGACCCTAGGGGGCGCGCCGTGTTGCCTTGTGGGGCCCAGGTGACTCCATTTGACCTAATTCCACTTCTATAAATTCACAAATATTCGAAGACCATCAGAGAGCCAGAAGAAAAAAACTCTATCGCCGCCGCAAGCCTCTATTCTTTCGCGATCCCATCTGGAGGACTTTTTCGGTACTCTGCCGGAGGGGGAATCGATCACGGAGGGCTTCTACATCAACCTTGCTGCCCTTCCGATGATGTGTGAGCAGTTTACCACAGACCTACGGGTCCATAGCTAGTAGCTAGATGGCTTCTTCTCTCTCTTTGATCTTCAATACCATGTTCTCCTCGATGTTCTTGGAGTTCTATCCGATGTAATCTTCTTTTGTGGTGTGTTGGTTGGGATCCGATGAATTGTGAGTTTATGATCAGATTATTCATGAGAAATATTTGAGTCTTCTCTGAACTCTTTTATGCATGATTGTTATAGCTTTGTATTTCTCTCTGATCTATCGATTTGGTTTGGCCAACTAGATTGGTTTATCTTGCAATGGGAGAGGTGCTTTGTGATGGGTTCAATCTTGCGGTGCTCAATCCCAGTGATAGAAAGGGACATGATACGTATTTGTATTGTTGCCATTAAGGATAAAAAGATGGGGTTTAATCATATTGCTTGAGTTTACTTTGTCTACATCATGTCATCTTGCTTAAGGCGTTACTCTGTTTTCATTAACTTAATACCCTAGATGCATGCTGGATAGCGGTCGATGGGTGGAGTAATAGTAGTAGATGCAGAATCGTTTCGGTCTACTTGTCTCAGACGTGATGCCTATATACATGATCATTGCCATGAATCCGTCATAATTATTTGCTTTTCTATCAATTGTCCAACAGTAATTTGTTTACCCACCGTATGTTCTGCGCTCGAGAGAGAAGCATCTAGTGAAAACTATGGCCCCCGGGTCTATCTTTATCATATATTAAAAACCAAAAATACCTTGCTACAATTTATTTACTTTTATTTTATTTAGTATTTTATTTTATCTATTTATCACTATCAGAATTAATCCTTGCAAATAACCGCTAAGAGGATTGACAACCCTCTTATTTGCGTTGGGTGCAAGTGTTTGCTTTTGTGTGTGCAGGTGCTGCTAAAGGGATTTTGCGTGGTTCTCCTACTAGATTGATAACCTTGGTTCTTAACTGAGGGAAATACTTATCTCTACTGTACTGCATCATCCTCTCCTCTTCGGAAAAATGCCAACGCAGACTACAAGTAGCAGGAAGAATTTCTGGCGCCGTTGCCGGGGAGACATCACCAAAATTTATCAAGTACCTTCCCACAAACTATCATCCACTTGCATTTATTTTATTTGCCTTTTATTTGCATTTGCCTCTCGTTTTCATCTCCCCCACTTCTAAAACAATTTCACAAAAACACAAAAATATTTTATTTGCTTGTTTGCTAGTTTGTTTGCTTGCTTTGTCGCTATGTCTCAAGAAAATACAAAATTGTGTGTTTTTCCAATACTAATAATAATGATTTTATTAGTACTCCTATTGCTCCTCCTGCCACTAGTGCGGAGTCGTGTGACATTAATGCTTCTTTGCTTAATCTTGCTATGAAAGAACAATTTTCTGGTAGTCCTAATGAAGATGTTGCATCCCATCTAAATACTTTCGTTGAATTATGTGATATGCAAAAGAAAAAGATGTGGATAATGATATTGTTAAATTGAAATTATTTTCGTTCTCACTACGAGACCGTGCTAAGACTTGGTTTTCATCCTTGCCTAGAAATAGTATTGATTCATGGGATAAATGTAAGGATGCCTTTATTGCCAAGTATTTCCTCCCGCTAAGACTATTTCTTTAAGAAATCAAATTACGAATTTTAAGCAACTTGAGCATGAGCATGTTGCACAATCTTGGGAGAGAATGAAATTGATGATAAGAAATTGCCCAACACATGGTTTAAGTTTATGGATGATCATACAAAAATTTTATGCGGGACTAAACTTTGTTTCTATAAATTTGCTAGACTCTGGCGCAGGTGTGTGACGCCCCTACTCGACACGTGCACTAATCATACACGCAAACGTGCACGCTCAAGATCAGAGACTCACGGGAAGATATCACAACACAACTCTAAACTCAAATTCAAACATAAATCATCATATTACAAGCCAGGGGTCACGAGGACCCGAATACATAAGTCATACAAACATAATATCTGGGTACAGACATAGTTAGTCAAGTTTTGCCTTAAGAAGGCTAGCACAAACAAAGATACAGATCGAAAAGGCGCAGGCCTCCTGCCTGGGAGCCTCCTATCTAGTCCTGGTCGGCTGACTCAACCCAGTAGAAGTGACCTTCGGGACTCTCCTGGTAGTAGCAGTCTGCGCTGGCGTCTGGCTCCTGGGCTCCGTCATCTGGTCGCAAGTATCGGGTATGGGGGAAAAGAATAGCAAAGCAACCGTGAGTACTCATCCAAAGTACTCGCAAGACTGACATCAGAACTATGCTAAATGCATTGTATCAAAGGAATGGGGCTATATCTGTGGACTGTATTGCAGAATGCTGGAATAAAGGGGGAGAGGCCTAGCCTATCGAAGACTAGCATCTTGAAGCAATCTTGCAGCATCAGAAGAGAGTAGAGCAAGATAATATATAGCAATCATAGATTAGTAACTCCCTGAGATCCTTTCTCGACTATCCCGCGAGAAAGTAATCCCGAGAGCAGTAGCAACAGTTTAATATGTATCATCATCACTTTGTAGTTGTCATAGATCCGGGCACAACTCCGAGCGTCCTGTTACCGTGGACACGGCTATTCGAATAGATAACTTCCCTGCAGGGGTGCACTACTGTTACCCAACACGCTCGATTACCTCCGGCCGGACACACTTGCTGGGTAATACCTGGCCTTGGGTGATCGACACGACGCAGCCCGACCTACAGCTCAGCAGAGAGGTCAACACGCCGGTCTAAATCCTAAGCACGAAGGGGTCTTGGGCCATCGCCCTTCGCACTCCTGCACGTTGCGTGGGTGGTTGGGGTGCAGGCGCGACACTGTATAAACAAGTGAAGTACCAGCCCAATCCCAACAATCAGCCCGCATCTCTGAACCGTGACGTCTGAAGAGCTTTCAGCTGATACTACGACGTAGAGGGCCCCATTAAACCATTATCCCACGTGGTGGTAGTGCGTAAAGGGCACGACGACCCACTCAGATCAAATACCCAAATCCGTTAATCATGTTTAGTAACTCGCAGAGACGAACAGGGTTCCTGTCGCTCCGACTTGGTATTGCATGACGCGCGGGTACTCTTGGAGCCGACTCGTCTTTAATGATATTCACTCGCGGGCACCCTTGGGGCCAGCCCGACTTTAACAGTTTAAGTATTTGCAGAATGTAAATGTTTCCGCGATCCTCACCCAAAGTGATCACGGCCCGGTAACAAGCATGGCATACAGACAAGGGTGATGGGCCACCGATGAAGAAGTAGCACAGCTAAGTATTGTGGGACAGCAGGTGGGGTATCAATGACAGACTACAAAATCAGGCTATGCATCGGAATAGGTGCTATCGGAACAGTAGCAGGGGCAATTCTAATACAAGAATAAGAGAGAGGAGGATGGGTGATATCTGATGATCAAGGGGGTTTTGCTTGCCTGGAAGCTCTGCTGAAGGGGCCTGGTCGTCGGCGACGTCGTCGTACACGGCAGCGTCGTCGGCAGTCTCGGGGGCTATCGTGAGAGAAGGGGGAGAAGAAACAATAAATACATGGCAAAAATGCAACAGCGATGCATGACATGCCTAAATGATATGCAGATGTGTTTTACTGCCTAACTAAATGATTTAGTTAATTTAGGAATTTATTTGGTATTATTTTATTAAGGTAAGGCACTATTCATTTACTAAAATCAGTCAAAATGTTGCATGTTTAGCTAGCTAGGAGTGTTGGACAGATGTTTTGATTACGTATTCAGAATCTTCATATTTTTCTGATCGTTTTACATATATAAATTATTTTAATCTGACTTACGGTTTAAAAGATATGATTTTCTAAAGTTTTATTAATTTTCTGGAATTATTTAATCCAACATTATCCGAAACAGTGTAGGCTGGCGTCAGCATGACGCATGCATGACATCAGCAGTCAACAGTCTCAGTTGACTGGTCAAACTGACATGTGGGACCCACATGTCATAGACTCATTTTTAAACCAGTGCTAATTTAAACTAACAGAGACTAATTAGCAAGTGGGGCCCATCTGTCATAGACACATTAGGTTAAGTTAATTATTTTAAACTAATCTTTTTGCTAATTAACTAACTGACGAGGCTGGCCCACACCACATGTCATACACACAGGGGGACGGGGACCCACCAGTCAGTGACTGTGCTGGCCCAGTCAGCAGCGCTAACCAGGTCAACGGGCCCGCGGCCCCACCGGTCAGTGGCACTGGGGGTGGGCCAGGCCTGGCCACGTCAGCGGCGGCCGGCGACTCGCCGGAATCTCACCGGCGAGCGCGATTTGCGGCGGCGCAGCACGGGAGGGGCTCGGGTTTCGCCTACAGGGGATCATTCGCGGCGATTCCGGTCGCGTTCGAAAGCTACGGCAGCGGCGCATCCAACGGTGGCGGTTGTGGCGGCGGGAGTGGCCGGAATCGAGCACGGCGAGCTCGTCGGCGGCGACGTTTTCGGGCGAGCAACGGGATGGGGGCTACGGTGCGCGCGCGATCGAAGCAAGTGGCTAGGCGAGGCCTACTCGACGCGGCGAGTCAGATGGGCATGAGCCCGGGACCATTTGGTCACCGGAGCTACGCCGGCGACGAGGACAGGCGGTGGCGCATTCGGGCAGGTCGAATGCGACGGCTACGGGGGCCTAGGGGAGCAACCAGAGGAAGAGGAGGATGCCGGGGTGCTCACTTGCGGTGATGGGAAGGCCCGGGGCAGCGGCGGTGCGGTGCAGACGGCGAATCGACGGCGGCGAGCTCGGTGTCCGAAGGTGGAAGAAGACGGCGATGGCGATGATGCAAGGGCCCTCGGCTTTGGCTCGTTGGTGCAGGCGACGTAGCGGACGGCGGCGAAGCTGGTAGACTCGACGGCGAGGCGAATGGGGCCCGGTGGCCGCGGGATCGAGCGGCGGCGGCGGAGGAGCTCTCGGGCGAGCTCGAGATCGAGCGAGAGGAAGAGGGGGGAAAAGATCAGGGGCCAGCTAGGGTTGCCAGGGGGGCGCTCTTATCCTCCCCGGCCTCTGTAGCGACGCGAGGGCGAGCTGGTCGCGGCGGGACGGCGAGCGGCGTCGGGCGCGGTCGGGCGCGGGAGCGACCGCGGGAGGAGCAGTAGGAAGGAGGAGAAGGGAGGTGAGCTAGGCTGGCGCAGTGACTAGAGCCCAGCCGCGGTTAGGCCTTTTTCTTTTTCTTTCTTTCTTTCTTTCTCTATTTTCTATTTTCTTTCTGTTTTGCATTTTGTTTAGATCCAAATAGACTTTTTTAAAATATGTGACCTGGCCCAATAATTAATATGCATTATTAGCTAATACCAGAAATTGGTTCGGAGCCCATATGTTTTCACCAGAACTTTAAATAAATGAAAAGGTATTTAATATTGATTTTTAGTAATGTTTTGATGATGATAAGGTCACTTAGCTAGTCCATTAAATGTTGATTGTAATTTTATAACTGCCTTTTTATTATTTACAATATTTTGAGCATTTTAGTTTCTGGTTTTGAACAACTTTTATTTTCACCTTTAAATTGATTTGCAATTTGAATTTGAAATTAAAATGTGACATGATTCTAATGATGATCATGCAACACTAATCATGATGACATGTCACTGTTAACAGGGGATTACTGTAGTTAATTACAAGGGGTGTTACAATTCTCCTCTTCTAACAAGAATTCTCGTCCCGAGAATTAAGAGGGGAGCTGAAAGAGAGAGGGGTATTCTTCATGAAGACGATCCTCGCGTTCCCAAGTGGCTTCATCTTCAGAATGATTCGACCACTGAACTTTAAGGAACTTGATTGCCTTCTGACGGGTTCGATGTTCAGCTTGATCAAGGATGCGGATCGGATACTCTCGATAAGAAAGATCCTCTTGCAATTCAAGCACTTCATGATCCACAGCTCGAATAGGATCCTTGAAGCAGCGTCAGAGTTGCGATACATGAAAGACATCATGTACTTGAGAAAGGTTCGGCGGCAATTCCAGTTGATATGCCACTTCTCCTCGACGGGCGAGAACACGAAAGGGACCAATGTAGCGAGGAGCTAACTTGCCCTTGATCCCAAATCGGTGGGTGCCCTTCATCGGAGTGACGCGAAGGTACGCTTGCTCGCCAGGTTGATAGACCATCACTTGGTGCTTTCGATCATAGTTGCTCTTCTGACGAGACTGAGCAGTTTTCAAATGCTCATGGACAATGCAGACTTGTTCCTCAGCTTGCTGAATAATGTCCGGTCCAACGAGTGAATGTTCCCCAGTTTCTGACCAATTCAGAGGGGTTCGACACTTACGTCCATACAAAACTTCAAATGGTGCCATCTTCAGACTAGCTTGATAGCTATTGTTATACGAGAACTCGGCATACGGGAGAGATTCTTCCCATTTCTTACCGAATGAGATGACACAAGCTCGAAGCATATCTTCAAGCACTTGATTGACTCGTTCAACTTGTCCCATTTCCATTCAGGAATTTCAAGTGGTTGAAGTAGTTCAGCAGGCCTTTGATGTTCTGCCTTGATGCGACGGCAAACGTCACACTTAGCAACATATTTAGCAATATCATGCTTCATATCAGGCCACCAGTATCGTTGACGAATGTCTTGGTACATCTTGGTGCTACCGGGGTGAATCGAAAGAGGCGTATCATGCGCTTCCTTCATAACATCCGAACGAGAGTCCAGATTATGCTTTCTGGGGACCACTAGGCGGCCTTTGAAGAACAAAGCACCATCATCTCCAACATGATAGAATGAAGGATTTCCCTTGGAGAGGTATTTCTTAATCTTCTCGACTTCAGAGTCGTAATTCTGTCTTGTCTTGATGTTGCACTCGAGGTCTGGCTCAACCACCAGGGTATTGAGATAACCCTGTGGAACAATATGGAGGTTCAACTTGCGGAGCTCTTCATAGAGTTGAGCTGTGCTTGCTGAACCATGAGGTTGTTGCAATACGACTTGCGACTCAAAGCATCGGCCATCACATTAGCCTTGCCAGGGGTATAAGAAATACCCATGTCATAATAAGCTATTGTCTCGAGCCATCTTCATTGACGAAGGTTCAGGTCTGGCTGAGTATACAGATACTTCAAACTCTGATGATCCGTGTATATCTCGCAACGATTACCAAGGAGGTAATGTCGCCATAGCTGCAGAGCGTAAATAACCGCAAAAAGTTCGAGATCATGCACTGGATAATTTTCCTCGTGAGGATGCAATTGATGGGAGCCATAAGCAATTACTTTGCGCTCTTGCATTAGGACACAGCCTAATCCTTGACGGGATGCGTTGCAGTAAATCACGAAGTCCTTGCGAGAATCAGGGGGAGCTAGCACTGGGGCAGATGTCAACTTGTCTTTAAGCGTCTGAAAGCTTTCCTGACATTTTTCTGTCCACTCAAACTTAACGCCTTTGTGAAGTAGATTAGTCAGTGGCTTAGCAATCTTGGAGAAGTTCTCGACGAATCGGCGGCAATAACTAGCAAGACCGAGAAAACTTCTGACTTGCTTGACATTCTTCGGGGGAGTCCAGTCAAGGATAGCCTGAACTCGTTCTGGGTTAACGGCAATGCCATCTTTGGAAATCACGTGACCAAGATAGGTCACCTCAGATAACCAGAATTCACACTTGGAGAACTTGGCATACAGCTGGTGTTCTCGAAGTCTCTCCAATACAAGCCGAAGATGTTCGGCGTGTTCTTCTTCATTCTTGGAATAAATAAGGATATCATCCAAGTAAACCACGACGAACTTGTCAAGGTAGTCCATGAAGATATAGTTCATCAACCGAGAGAAAGTTGTCGGGGCATTAGTTAATCCGAAGGACATAACGGTGTACTCGTATGATCCATAGTGAGTAACGAATGCGGTCTTCGGAATATCCTCTTTGCGAACTCGGATCTGGTGGTAACCCAACCTTAAGTCGAGTTTAGAGAACACAGAGGATCCAGCAAGCTGATCATAAAGATCGTTGATTCGGGGCAGTGGATATTTGTTCTGGATTGTGGCTTGGTTAATGGGCTGATAGTCCTGGACCAATCGGTTAGTTCCATCCTTCTTCTTAACAAAGAGAGAAGGTGCTCCCCAAGCAGAGAAACTGGGGCGGATGAAACCCTTCTTAAGTGACTTGTCGATTTCCTCCTTAAGCTCCAGGAGTTCATGCAGCGGCATCTTGTATGGGCACTTAGCAATAGGAGTGGTGCCCGGTTTCAAGTCGATGACAAATTCAACGGCTCTAACAGGAGGTATTCCTGGAAGTTCTTCTGGAAAGACGTCCGGAAAGTCACGAACAACTGGAATGTTCTCAATTCCTTCCAGGGGTGAAGCGTTCAATGCATTCAGAGCATATTTCTCAGCTTCGGCATTCCGAGTAATTCGGGCGGTGTAGTTCACTATCTCATCTGAGGGGTGTAGGAGTTGGACAACTTTGGTGGCACAATTGATCAAAGTAATATGAGCTTTCAACCAATCCATTCCTAGAATAAGGTCTATGGTGGAAGAATTTAAAACGATGGGGGATACAAAGAATTCCAATCCTTTGATTTCAACAGGGATATTGTGTGCCATCATGGAGGTTTGACAACGGCCTCCAGGGGTACGAACAACTAGTGGTATATTCATCCTTTCAAATGCAATGTCATGTGATAATGCAAATGCTTCTGACATGAATGAATGCGATGCTCCTGAATCAAATAAAACAGAAGCAGATACTGAGTTAACAAGAAGGGTACCCATCACAGTGTCAGGTTGATCCTAAACTTCTTCAATGTCAACGTGGTAAGCTTGACCACATCCATAAGCAGCAGGCCCAGTATTATAGTTGCGGGTCTGATTGTTGCCATGGCCATTGCGAGGAAATGCCAACTGATTCTGGCTCTGGCGGCAATCCTTGGCCATGTGACCTGGTTTGCGCCACTTGAAGCACAGACCGTCTTCAGGACGAAGAGGGGCAGCACGCGGTGGAGCAGCTTGAACTCTTGGTTGCCTCGGTGGTGGAGGAGGCAGACGGGGTGCAGCATATGAGGGCCTTGGCGCAGGTGCAGCTGGACGGTACATGCTATTGGGAATCCACATCTTACGCCTCTGCCCGGAGCTTGATGAGGAGCCAACGTCATGATAGCGCTTCTGTGACTCCTTGTGCTCCATCTGAGCAGTCTCCAGCATGATAGTCTTGTTCACAAGGGTAGCAAAGTCGGTGAAGTCTTGAGTGGCAATTGCTAGCTTGAGGTCCGGGTGAAGTCCACCACGGAATTTCTCATGTCTACGAGCATCAGTTGGAATGTCCTCTTCAGCATAGCGGGATAAGTTAAGAAACTCCCGCTGATAAGCTTCGACAGACTTGCTGCCCTGGGTGAGGTTGCGAAATTCTGTCTTCTTCCGGTCCATAATTCCCTGAGGAATAAAGCAGGCGCGGAAGGTAGTCTGGAAATCAACCCAGGTGACGACTGTTCCAGCAGGCAGTGTGCGCCTGTGAGTGGACCAGCATTGAGCAGCGGGGCCCTTCAGAAAGTAGGTCGTGAAGGTGACATAGCTGGCAGGGGCGATACTGGCAGATTCCATCTCGTACGCGATGTCGCGAAGCCAGTCATCGGCATCGAGTGGCTATTCAGAGTTGCGGTAGGTGGTCGGGTTGAGACGCACAAACTCCTGCAGAGTTATGGCGGCATGTTGCTGGTTCTGATTCTGGTTCTGATGATGCGGAAACTGGGCCATAATGCCTTGTATGAATTGACGGTTCACTTCGAACTGTTGCATCATTGCGGCCATGTAGTCAGGCGGTGGTGGCTGCTCAGGGGCACGACCACGACCACGACCACCTGGTCTAACCATCCTGCTAAAATTTCAACAGGGGGTAGTTTAGTAAAAGCAACTGCGAGCGTTTAAAGACAAGCTTAACGTAACACGACAATGAATAAGCAGTGCAATAGATACATAACGGTAGTCAATTAAGACATACAGATCCATACACAGAGTCGGTTACACGCGGACAGCATAACGGCGTAAAATTAAAGAAAAAGACATACTAGGCGGCGCGCAGGCACGCGGTGAGGAACTACACAACGAGACATAGCAAAGGCTACATCAATGTCGGAGAAAACCACTGAAACGGGGCAACTGCAAGTGTGGACGATGAGTCTCTAAGGCAGAAAAGTCCTGCTCTCCGTGTGCACTCTGATGCAGAATCCGGTCTCGAACTGAAAGAAGAGGTCCACGTGCAGGTGTATGACCTCCAACAGCAGGCCAATCGATACCTGCCGGCATCTGAGTCCTGCACGGGTAAAGGATATACTCTGGATGTATCCCTGCACGAACAGCTGGTAGCAACTGTGTCATAGCATCGTAGAGACGTGCTCGAGTAGCAAACAACTCGACTGCAAGAGCCCGGTTAGTGCGATCCAGAGCCTGAGTGTACTGAATCAACATGTGCGAGTCGTATCGACGACGCTCGTAAGGGGCACAGATAGCTGTGTAGTATCCAGTAGCATCTCCAGTAGGCGCATACGGAATGTATCGGAACTCAGAGGCATCCAAGCTACAATGCTCTCCACGGAGTCGTGCGACAGCAGAATAGGCAGCATCATGGACTGCCATCTCAATCGTCACACCGATACCGTGAAAGACGTGTAACTCAGTGTCGGAGTTGTCCCTCTGATCATAGATACGAACATCAGCATGGTATTGTTCCTGGTTGAACTCGCGGAAATCCTCATAAACCATGTACTCGGGGTACCAGTGGTAGCCCAGTCTGGTCAGGAGGGCGATCAGGACAGCTGGAAAACCAGGGGCATCATGAGCCCAAGTGCGAAGCACAAGCTGCGTCACAGGGCACGACGGGAACAAACGATCCATCTAAAACAGAGGGAATTCAGGATTGTCAAATGACAACGAGAAGTACAATAACTTGGAGAGAAAGGTTAAATGAACCAGAGTAAAGGAGAATATGATTATCAGACTAATCAGATCAATGGTAAGGAACAAGCACAGACAATCCAGCTCTCCGGTTGGACGAGATTACGAGATCCTAGTGTCGGCATTAGTAAAATTCATTTAACCCGAAAGGAAGAGAGTTCAGAGTCCCAGAGTATAGAAGAGGAATAAAAGATCCTAATACCACCCAGTTGGCGACGTGGGCCCGTAAGCCACACAGCCATGTTAGTAAATTAGTTTTTCATCGTCTAGACTCAACTGCGGCCAAGGAGTTGGAAAGGGGCTTCCTACAAGCAGTCGGCTCTGATACCAACTTGTGACGCCCCTACTCGACACGTGCAATAATCATACATGCAAACATGCACGCTCGAGATCAGAGACTCACGGGAACATATCACAACACAACTCTAAACTCAAATTCAAACATAAATCATCATATTACAAGCCAAGGGTCACGAGGACCCGAATACATAAGTCATACAAACATAATATCTGGGTACAGACATAGTTAGTCAAGTTTTGCCTTAAGAAGGCTAGCACAAACAAAGATACAGATCGAAAAGGCGCAGGCCTCCTGCCTTTTCAGACATAGTTAGTCAACTGACGGGGCTGGCCCACATGTCATACACACAGGGGGACGGGGACCCACCAGTCAGTGACTGTGCTGGCCCAGTCAGCAGCGCTGACCAGGTCAACGGGCCCGCGGCCCCACCGTTTAGTGGCACTGGGGGTGGGCCAGGCCTGGCCACGTCAGCGGCGGCCGGCGACTCGCCGGCGAGCGCGATTTGCGGCGGCGCGGCACAGGAGGGGCTCGGGTTTCGCCTACAGGGGATCATTCGTGGCGATTCCGGTCGCGTTCGAAAGCTACGGCAGCGGCGCATCCAACGGTGGCGGTTGTGGCGGCGGGGGTGGCCGGAATCGAGCACGGCGAGCTCGTCAGCGGCGACGTTTTCGAGCGAGCAATGGGATGGGGGCTACGGTGCGCGCGCGATAGAAGAAAGTGGCTAGGTGAGGCCTACTCGATGCGGCGAGCCAGATGGGCATGAGCCCGGGACCATTTGGTCACCGGAGCTACGCCGGCGATGAGGATAGGCGGCGGCGCGTTCGGGCAGGTCAAATGCGATGGCTACGGGGGCCTAAGGGAGCAACCAGAGGAAGAGGAGGACACCGGGGTGCTCACTTGCGGTGATGGGAAGGCCCGGGGCAGCGGCGGTGCGGTGCAGACGGCGAATCGACGGCGGCGAGCTCGGCGTCCGAAGGTGGAAGAAGACGGCGATGGCGACGATGCAGGGCCCCTCGGCTTCGGCTCGTTGGCGCAGGCGACGTAGCGGAGGGCGGCGAAGCTGGTGGACTCGACGGCGAAGCGAATGGGGCCCGGTGGCCGCGGGATCGAGCGGCGGCAGCGGAGGAGCTCTCGGGCGAGCTCGAGATCGAGCGAGAGGAAGAGGGGGGGAAAGATCAGGGGCCAGCTAGGGTTGCCAGGGGGGCGCTCTTATCCTCCCCGACCTCTGTAGCGACGCGAGGGCGAGCTGGTCGCGGCGGGACGGCGAGCGGCGTCGGGCGCAGTCGGGCGCGGGAGCGACCGCGGGAGGAGCAGTAGGAAGGAGGAGAAGGGAGGTGGGCTGGGCTGGCGCAGTGACTAGAGCCCAGCCGCGGTTAGGCCTTTTTCTTTTTCTTTCTTTCTTTCTCTGTTTTCTATTTTCTTTCTGTTTTGCATTTTGTTTAGATCCAAATAGACTTTTGTAAAATATGTGACCTGGCCCAATAATTAATATGCATTATTAGCTAATACCAGAAATTGGTTCGGAGCCCATATGTTTTCACCAGAACTTTAAATAAATGAAAAGGTATTTAATATTGATTTTTAGTACTGTTTTGATGATGATAAGGTCACTTAGCTAGTCCATTAAATGTTGATTGTAATTTTATAATTGCCTTTGGATTATTTACAATATTTTGAGCATTTTAGTTTCTGGTTTTGAACAACTTTTATTTTCACCTTTAAATTGATTTGCAATTTGAATTTGAAATTAAAATGTGACATGATGCTAATGATGCTCATGCAACACTAATCATGATGACATGGCACTGTTAACAGGGGATTACTGTAGTTAATTACAAGGGGTGTTACAAGGTGGTACCTTTATGGAAATTACATTAGGAGAAGCTACAAAACTCCTATATAATATTATGACAAATTATTCTCAATGGCACACCGAAAGAACTCCAACTGGTAAGAAGGTAAATTATGTTGAAGAAATTAATACTTTGAGTGATAAGATGGATGCTCTTATGAAATTGCTTGTTAGTAAAAATGCTCATGTTGATCCTAATGATGTGCCATTTTCTACCTTGATTGGGCAAAATAATGATGCTATTGATGTGAATTTTATCTCTAGAAAGAATTTCAACAACAATGCTTATAGGGGTAATTTCAATGCTAGACCGTTTCCCAGAAATTCCTCTAATAATTATGGTAATTCCTATGGTAATTTATATAATAATAATAATAATAATAGGATACCCTCTGATCTTGAAAGTAATATTAAAAAAATTATTAATTCTCAAAAGATTTTCAATGCCATGGTAGAAGAAAAATTGAATAAAGTTGATGGCATGGCTAGGAACACGGATAGAATTGCTCATGATGTGGAAAATCTTAAAATTAAAATTTTACCACCCAAGCATGATATAAATGAGTCTATTAAAGCTATCTATGTATCCATTAATGAAATTAAAGAAAGAAACACTAGGTTGAGAGCTAAGCGGGAATTCCTAGAAAAAGCTATTCCGCCCAGTTTTTATCATAGTAATGATGAAGATATTAAAATGATTGGTGTCACCCCCATCGAATCTTTATTTAGTAATATAAAACTTGATGGAAAAGGGACTGAAAATGAGTCAACTTTAGCTAGAAGGCATCCCAATTATTTGGAGGGTGATGATCTTAATGATAAAAATGAAAAAAGTGGGTTTGGAGAGGTTAAAACTTTAAATAGTAATGTGCCCACTACTTTGGATTACAACGACTTTAATTATGATAATTGTTCTTTGATTGAGTGTATTTCCTTGTTGCAATCCATGATAAATTCACCAAATGCTTATGAACAAAATAAAGCTTTCACTAAACATATTGTAGAGGCTATGATAAAAGCCCATGAAGAAAAACTTGAGTTGGAAGTTTCAGTTCCTAGAAAATTACATGATGAATGGGTACCCACTATTAAAGTTAAAATCAAAGATTATGAATGTAATGCCTTGTGTGATCTAGGAGCTAGCGTCTCCACTATACCAAAATCTTTATGTGACGTGCTACGTCTCACCGATATGGATGCTTGTTCCCTTAATTTACAACTTACGGATTCCACTATTAAAAAGCCATTGGGTAGAATAAATGATGTGATTATTCTTGCTAATAGAAATTATATGCCCGTGGACTTCATTGTGCTTGATATTGAATGCAATCCGTCTTGTCCTATAATACTTGGTAGACCTTTCCTACGGACAATAGGTGCTATTATTGATATGAAAGAAGGTAATATAAGATTTCAATTTCCACTAAAGAAAGAGATGGAACACTTCCCTAGAAAGAGAATTAAACCACCATATGAGTCCATTATAAGAGCCACCTCTGGGATTAATATGAAGGATGACAACACTTGAAACTATGCATTATGCCTAGCTAGGGGCATAAAACAATAGCGCTTGTTGGGAGGCAACCCAATGAATAAAATAATTTTTTGTTTTTACTTTCTGTTTTTGTGTGATTACATGATTATAGCCTCTATTATGATTGTGTTTTTATGTTTTAATTAGTGTTTGTGCCAAGTAATGCCTTTGGGATGATTTGGAAGATAATATGATTGATGCTGTTGGAAAACAGAAACTTTTGCGTCCAGTGCTGGGATTTTGATTTTTTTGCTGGAGCGTGATAAAACCCTGACTTTTTTACACAGTATTGGAATATGAATTGCACACGTCGTCCTAATTTTTCAGAATTATTGGAGTTATAGAAGTATGACCATAATTCAGATCTTTACAGACTGTTCTGTTTTAGATAGATTCTGTTTATGTTGCATAGTTTGCTTATTTTGATGAATCTATGGATCGTATCGGGGGGTATGAGTCATGGAGAAGTTGGAGTACAGTAGCATTATGCCAATATTAAATATGAATCAATTTACTACAGTACTTAAAGTTTAAGATTTATTTGTTATACTAATGGATCTCACGAGGTTTCTGTTGAGTTTTGTGTGCTGAAGTTTTCATGTTTTGGGTGAGACTACGATGGACAAAGGAATAAGGAGTGGAAAGAGCCTAAGCTTGGGGATGCCCAAGGCACCCCAAGGTAATATCCAAGGAAGACTCAAGCGTCTAATCTTGGGGATGCCCCGGATGGCATCCCCTCTTTCGTCTACAATCTATCGGTAACTCACTTGGAGCTATATTTTTATTCATCACATGATATGTGTTTTACTTGGAGCGTCTTGTGCTATAGTTTGCTTGCTTTTATTTGCTTTTTAGTTTGCCACAATCATCTTTGCCGAACACACCTTTTTGAGAGGGACACACATTATTCGTGATTTGTTAGAATACTCTATGTGCTCACTTATATCTTTTGAGCCAGGTAGTTGCTCTAGTGCTTCACTTATATCTTTTAGAGCACGGCGGTGGTTATATTTTAAAGAAATAGTTGCACTCTCATGCTTCACTTATATCTTTTTGAGAGTCTAATAAATAGCAATGGTAATATGCACGGGTTATGAATTTGGTCCTAATATGATAGGTATTCAAGAGGGATATAATAAAAACTTTCATGTAGATCACTGAATATGATAAATTTGATTCCTTGCAATAGTTTTGCGATATTAAGATGGTGATATGGGGGAGGTACTAGTAGATAATTGTGGTTTAGTAAGAATATTGGTGTTAAGGTTTGTGATTCTCGAAGCATGCACGTATGGTCTGTCGTTATGCTAAGAAGTTGGAGCATGATTTATTATTGATTGTCTACCTTATGAGTGGCGGTCGGGGACGAGCGATGGTCTTTTCCTACCAATCTACCCCCCTAGGGGCATGCATAGTAGTACTTTGCTTCGAGGGCTAATAAACTTTCGCAATAAGTATGTGAGTTCTTTATGACTAATGTGAGTCCATGGATTATACGCATTCTCACCTTGCCGCAATTTGCTAGCCTCTTCGGTACCGTGCATTGCCCTTTCTCACATCGAGAGTTGGTGCAAACTTCGCCGGTGCATCCAAACCCCATGATATGATATGCTCTATCACACATAAGCCTGCTTATATCTTCCTCAAAACAACCACCATACCTACCTATTATGGCATTTCCATAGTCATTCCGAAATATATTGCCATGCAACTTCCACCATTCTTTTTATATGACACACATCATCATTATCATATTGCTTTGCATGATCATATAGCTGACATAGTATTTGTGGCTCAGCCACCGTTCATCATTTTTCGTACCTGTTACGCTAGTATCATTGCACATCCTGGTACATTGCCAGAGGCATTCATATAGAGTCATATTTTTTTCTAGTATCGAGTTGTAATTTTGAGTTGTAAGTAAATAAAAGTGTGATGATCATCATTATTAGAGCATTGTCCTAGTGAGGAAAGGATGATGGAGGCTATGATTCCCCCACAAGTTGGGATGAGGCTCCAGACGAAAAAAAGAGAGGCCAAAAGAGCCCACAAAAAAATGAGAGAAAAAGAGAGAAGGGGCGTTGTCAGGACCGGATTTCCGGGATATTAATTTCCCAGTAAATGGTCCTTGTGCTCACCAGCCCCAGGATTACTGTTAGCTGATGAGGCACAATCTTAATACAGAAATTCCAAGCAAGATACAAAATATGTAGTACAAGACCATTCTGGTCTATGAGTACAACAAAAGGGTTTCTAGTGGTTGATGGCGGAAGCGGGTTGCGGATCATCAGCGTCTATGGGACTCCATTTCCCACAGGAACAGCTGACTTGGATAACTCCTATCTTCGCACAGCCGCGATCATCGCTGCCTAGGTTCCGGGGCTGTCGTCGTTGTGCTCCTCTCCGGACAATAAATTTGGCCAAGCCAATAGCCAGGGACAAGCCAGTGAGTACGTTTGAATGTACTCACGAACATCATGAACAAAAGATATACCGAATGCATATGATTAAGATAGGTTAAATTATATGCTCGTGCTGGATTAAATGATATGCATATGATGACTGAAATTACATTATGGCATGATAAATATTAGCATATGCAGAAGTATGAGTAATTTAAATGTTAGTGACAAACAAAGAAAGTTAATGGAAAATCGGGCGAGACCAGACCGCCCGAGAATCCAAAAGGAATATAAAAGAAATGCCAATCGGGTGTCTACAAGAGATTCGGACGAGACAGGACCATCCGAGAACTCGAGAGACGCCTCAGAGAGGTCTTGAAAAGAAATGCCAGTCGGGTGTCAAGTGACACCACGGTCGGTCTTGAAAAGAAATGCCAAACGGGTGTCCACAAGAGAAGTCTCAAGGGACGCCACGGAGTGGTCTTGAAAAGAAATGCCAAACGGGTGTCCACAAGAGAAGTCTCAAGGGACGCCACGGAGTGGTCTTAAAAATAAATGAGTGCCCGGGTAGTCTAGCCAACCCATGACACACTCAGAAAATGAAAATAAGAGAAAGGGGTTAGTCCACAATAATATTCATGCTTGCAATAATAATGATATTCATGATAACAATAATAATCGTATCATCAGAAATCCATGATAATATCAGTGGTGGCAATAATCATCTTGCAAAATATTTCATGCTCAATTTAATTATTTCCTCCGGAGACTGACACTAAGACCGACACTTGACCCACCCAGACTGTAGTCCTTAACCGCGGACACGGCTATTCGAATAGATATAAACTCTGCAGAGGGTGTACTCTTTACCCACAAGTAAAGGATTTCTTTAGTCAGCATCGTGACACTGACTAATTCCCATTACGATCTTTGGGTTGAAACACACCTGACCAGCACACACCAGTCTATCCGTTCGGATGCCAGGAATCACCCACGGCATCTATCCAGATAACTCTAAGACGGAGAGACACACTGTCTTGCATGGGATCACTATTCATACGCGCGGATTCCAAGGGGTGCCCCCCTCTCGGTCCCAGACCGGATACACCCATGCCCCCTGACCTGATGACGAGACTTAGCCCCCGGCCGGTGGGAACCCTCATCATGGCCCTCTGTACGGCGTGTGCAGGAAAGGGGTTATCAACTTACTGAACCGTGCCCCCTGACCTGATGACGGGACTTAGCCCCCGGCCGGTGGGAACCCTCATCATGGCCCTCTGTACGGCGTGTGCAGGAAAGGGGTTATCAACTTACTGAACCGTACCCCACCTGTGGCAGGGACAAGTGGCAGCACGAAACAAGTATGGGGGTTACCGGAACAAGACTCGATCTATGGTCGACTCAGGAGGCTTAAGTTTTCCTGCAGTGGTTAGCACAACATATTTCCTCGGTAATACCCAACAGGGTCACCATCTGGCATGTCCCGACATGCCCTCACTGATCATTCTCATCACAACGAGATTTCAGTTTCACGGTCACGTTTCTCGTGACTGATTCTTTCCTGTAGATTAGCCCAGTCCAATGTGGGCAGACATGACAAGTGAAGGTAACCAAGTTCAATCAAACATCATGCTTTAATGGATATGAAATGTTCCCATGTGATCATGCATGCATAACTAGTCATATGCAATTTTATTGGAATTCGACATACTCATGATTTACTTATTCATGCAAATAATCAACCATGCAATCACCATATCAAGTGTTCAAGATGCTTGCCTTGAGCATGCAGTGGTGCTGGTCACATCAAAATTTTGCAAGAAATCATCTTCCCTCCATTTTCCCTATTTTCAAACATGTTTGAAATACCACATAATTCTAAAACAGTACTAAAAAGTGTTCCAAATATTTTTGAAATAAATACTAAAATCAACTAGATGAAAAATTAGAAATAACAGAAAAAGAATCAAATCATTTGGAGTTCATTTGAATTACTTATGGAATTACTAAGTTAAAAATAATAAAGAAATGGACTATTTAAAATATCCAGTAGAGACAGAGCTTATGAAGAAAAAAAATGTTCACCCTATTTATATTATTAGGTCATGGATTTAGAAACATGTATAAATTTGAATCACTGGAGTTGGATTTAAATTGACTCCTGAGGAATTATTTTAAATACTGCCAAAAAAGAAAAGGGAAAAGAGTAGGGAAGCGCCCTGAGCGCGCTATAGTCGAACGGCGCCTCTGGGCCGAGCCCAGTTGCCCAGCCGCACAGGAGGCCGACGACGTCGAATACGCTTCCTTGAGGAGGATACACACTACCCCGAAAGGCGCTTCCACCTAACCGCGAGCACGGTAACGACTTGGTCACTGACAGCGGGTCCCACCTGGCCCACTATCAGGTTTGACCGGTCCAACCGCCCACGTCTTCTTCTCCGGCAGGACAGGCGGGAGTTCCGGCGTCCGGCGCCGGTGAACGACGGCGACTCCCGAAGAGCCGAGCCCACCATCATGCTCAGGCGGTCATGGCGATTCGATCGATGTGCGGCTGGATCAGTGGAGGGTACGGGGCCGCCGGCGGTGAGCATGCCCGAAGAGCTCCGGCGGAGTAAAATTAGGGATTTCGCCAACGGCCCACCTCCGATGAAATTTGCGGATGGAAAGGACTCTGTGGACCATGAGGAGGCTATTGGAGAAGAAATGGAGAAGAGGGAGGCCCTGGGGACGCCGGATTTAACCGGAAGGCCATGGCGGCCGTGGTTGACAGAGGCGGGGGAGGCATCCTCTCCTGGTCGTTCTGCTGCCCATGGGGCTCATAGAGGTTGTGAAGGAGAGGTGGTGGTGGTAGAGGGAGGATCGGGTGGCCTTTTTATAGCAGGAAGGAGGCGGTTCCGGGGCTTACCGAAGAAGGAACGGTGGCGGTGGCCATTAATGGCAGAACGTGGGCGGCGGCGAGGTGGTTGAGGGCTGTGGAGGTCGGTGCGACGTGGGCAAGCTTCTAGAGGAGGCCACCGCCCACAGACGGCTGGTTGACTCGCGAGGCTGCTAGATGGCTCGGGCAGAGGCGTGCCTGAGACGGCGGCGATGGCGGTGGCACTGGTCGGTGGAGGGCGGCACTAGGGGCCAAGGGAAGATGTCGACGAGGGTCCAGGTGGTCGGGCTGATCCAGGAAAAGATCAGGAAGAGAGGGGGAAGCAACAGAGCGGCGGCAGGAGCTTGGTGCCGACGCGTGCAAAACGCACGCTCTGGCCGCGCCCAGTGCACGCACGATGGGTGCTTGACAAAATGCCAGGGGTAGCTAAGGGCCTTTAATGGGCATGAAACTTAACAGGATCATTTGTTGGGGTTAAATAAGTCTAATAGACATGCTGGTCTGGACAGGAATGCAACTTCCCAAAGTAATCTTTGGATCAAGCCAAATCTGGCCATGCACTCTAGGTGTTTGCCATAATGCGAAGGCCACCTAGGGGACTACTCTGGCCACCAAAATTACCAGGTTGGGGTCTCACTGGATGTTAAATATAGTGGTGAAGTTTTTTTGGCAAGAAAAGAAACTTGTCAGTGCAAGTTTTGATGGATTTCATTGCTGGACAGAAACCTAGAGGATTTATTTGGTGATCTTAAAAGAGGTGAATAGTGCTGATCTTCTGGACTTAAGGGTTTCTTAGGAAGGACTAGAGGTGGGATTAATTACAGAGTTTTTGGAGCAAGGAAAAATAGGGTTGCAGTTCAAAGCTGGATCTGGACCAGAAAAGAAAAGAGGATGGTTTGCTCAAAATTTCCAAAGGGCAAGCTTGGGTTTCTGCATAAAAATGAATTATATACCTTTATTGACATCTCCAAATTTTTATGGAATTTTTAAAGAAATATTTAAACAGGTTGTAGTTAAATCTCAAAAACAGGACAGAATTGAAAAGGGAAGTTACATTCAAAATTTTCAAAAATCCAAGTTATGTTTTTGCATAAAAGTGATCTGTAGGCATCACATGACCTCTCAGAGTTTTTGTGGAATTTTTAAAGAATTATTTAAAGTAGTTGCAGTGCAACAGAAGTATTTCAAATGTTGAAAATGCTATTAAAAGAATTGTTTTGGGGAAATTTTTATTATGAAAATAATTCCTACTGTTATATAAATGAAATGGTTTAATTAAACTACCAAAGGCCATGATATTATTTCCAAATAATTTTCTATATGGAGGGAAGAATTTGAAAGATAGAAACAGAAAAGGCTCTAAAATCATTAAAGGACTTATTATAAATCAAAAAATTTATTTCTGGCCAAATTTTACTTAATAAAATCATGGTTAAATTTTTGGGGTGTTACAAACTCTACCCCCCTTAAGAAAATCTCGTCCTCGAGATTTGTTAAGGACGGAAAAATTAAGTGCAGATCACAACAAATAAACACTCATATGCAAAATGCAATCATGGAAATATACTCATGACACATGCCCTAGGAACAATACAAAGGTCACACCATGCAATCAAGCACTTCACACAAACGCGCTCATGACCGTCTATGGTCCGAAAGTGAGATCTACAGGGTCTTGCGGAAAAATTCCGGGTGCTGGAGCACCTTCTTCCTCTTCCGGAGGGAGTGGAGGGAGTGGAGGAAGCAGACGAAGAACGCGTCCTTCCAAGGTTGGCAAAGGTGGCCCACCAACGGCTATCTGTGGGTTTAGAAAGGCAAGATAAGAGAGGTAATCCATTAGTTGCTGGGTCGGACGCTCTTGAGCCATCACATATTGAATGAGATTGGCCAGAGCTGGATCCCTTTCTATACGTTCACAGCGGAACGTTGCGTTTGCCCCCGATGCTGCACGGCTCGGAAAATAGTAGTATCTCCTTTCGCTGGCAGTGGGTACCGCGAATCGGAGACGGGTAACTGCTTCATAAGCAGTAGCTTCAATGGCCATGCCTGGGGTTGGCATGGATCTCCCGAGGTAGACAACATATGGAGGGCCTAGGTCTGGGTCTGCTGGTGGGATGTGCACAACTGCCCAGTATTTTGAGGAGTCAGAGGTGATCCTCAACTTGAACAACTCATACTGGGGTGGTTGGCTGGAACCAAAAGTGTTGCGGGTAAAATCCCACAAAACTTTAACAAAACTGCCAGGACTTGCATCTGGAGTTCTGAGATGAATGCTAGGGCTCGCCATGGCAAAAATTGCTGTGAGGGCTGTGCACAGAGTGAGGGATGCCTGGTAAGGTCACGGAGGGACTTCTTATATAGCAGTAGGGCTGGGTTTCGAACTGAGAGTGAGGCTGTGATGTGCTGGGTTGGGGCAAGGCTTCCTTTATAAGCCAACAGAGTCTTCCATCGCACGCTTGTGGATGGGACAACTCAGGTGCCGGTCACAGGCACACGGCCTATGAGCAGGGCTGGTAGGCTGGGCACCGACTGCCAAAAGTTGTCGGCTGGCCACTGTGTAGGCTTATCGGATGAGATGGGCTTGGCTACGGATCAAGAAAAATGTGGTTGGTGTGGAAACCTAGGGATAGCGACCAGGCTAAGATAGGATTAGCCAATGGTCAGCCTGGCTCTGATACCAAGGTTGTCAGGACCGGATTTCCGGGATATTAATTTCCCAGTAAATGGTCCTTGTGCTCACCAGCCCCAGGATTACTGTTAGCTGATGTGGCACAATCTTGATACAGAAATTCCAAGCAAGATACAAAATATGTAGTACAAGACCATTCTGGTCTATGAGTACAACAAAAGGGTTTCCAGTGGTTGATGGCGGAAGCGGGTTGCGGATCATCAGCGTCTATGGGACTCCATTTCCCACAGGAACAGCTGACCTGGATAACTCCTATCTTCGCACGGCCGCGATCATCGCTGCCTAGGTTCCGGGGCTGTCGTCGTTGTGCTCCTCTCCGGACAATAAATCTGGCCAAGCCAATAGCCAGGGACAAGCCAGTGAGTACGTTTGAATGTACTCGCAAACATCATGAACAAAAGATATACCGAATGCATATGATTAAGATAGGTTAAATTATATGCTCGTGCTGGATTAAATGATATGCATATGATGACTGAAATTACATTATGGCATGATAAATATTAGCATATGCAGAAGTATGAGTAATTTAAATGTTAGTGACAAACAAAGAAAGTTAATGGAAAATCGGGCGAGACCAGACCGCCCGAGAATCCAAAAGGAATATAAAAGAAATGCCAATCGGGTGTCTACAAGAGATTCGGACGAGACAGGACCATCCGAGAACTCGAGAGACGCCTCAGAGAGGTCTTGAAAAGAAATGCCAGTCGGGTGTCAAGTGACACCACGGTCGGTCTTGAAAAGAAATGCCAAACGGGTGTCCACAAGAGAAGTCTCAAGGGACGCCACGGAGTGGTCTTGAAAAGAAATGCCAAACGGGTGTCCACAAGAGAAGTCACAAGGGACGCCACGGAGTGGTCTTGAAAATAAATGAGTGCCCGGGTAGTCTAGCCAACCCATGACACACTCAGAAAATGAAAATAAGAGAAAGGGGTTAGTCCACAATAATATTCATGCTTGCAATAATAATGATATTCATGATAACAATAATAATCGTATCATCAGAAATCCATGATAATATCAGTGGTGGCAATAATCATCTTGCAAAATATTTCATGCTCAATTTAATTATTTCCTCCGGAGACGGACACTAAGACCGACACTTGACCCACCCAGATTGTAGTCCTTAACCGCGGACACGGCTATTCGAATAGATATAAACTCTGTAGAGGGTGTACTCTTTACCCACAAGTAAAGGATTTCTTTAGTCAGCATCGTGACACTGACTAATTCCCATTACGGTCTTTGGGTTGAAACACACCTGACCAGCACACACCAGTCTATCCGTTCGGATGCCAGGAATCACCCACGGCATCTATCCAGATAACTCTAAGACGGAGAGACACACTGTCTTGCATGGGATCACTATTCATATGCGCGGATTCCAAGGGGTGCCCCCCTCTCGGTCCCAGACCGGATACACCCATGCCCCCTGACCTGATGACGGGACTTAGCCCCCGGCCGGTGGGAACCCTCATCATGGCCCTCTGTACGGCGTGTGCAGGAAAGGGGTTATCAACTTACTGAACCGTACCCCACCTGTGGCAGGGACAAGTGGCAGCACGAAACAAGTATGGGGGTTACCGGAACAAGACTCGATCTATGGTCGACTCAGGAGGCTTAAGTTTTCCTGCAGTGGTTCGCACAACATATTTCCTCGGTAATACCCAACAGGGTCACCATCTGGCATGTCCCGACATGCCCTCACTGATCATTCTCGTCACAACGAGATTTCAGTTTCACGGTCACGTTTCTCGTGACTGATTCTTTCCTGCAGATTAGCCCAGTCCAACGTGGGCAGGCATGACAAGTGAAGGTAACCAAGGTCAATCAAATATCATGCTTTAATGGATATGAAATGTTCCCATGTGATCATGCATGCATAACTAGTCATATGCAATTTTATTGGAATTCAACATACTCATGATTTACTTATTCATGCAAATAATCAACCATGCAATCACCATATCAAGTGTTCAAGATGCTTGCCTTGAGCATGCAGTGGTGCTGGTCACATCAAAATTTTGCAAGAAATCATCTTCCCTCCATTTTCCCTATTTTCAAACATGTTTAAAATACCACATAATTCTAAAACAGTACTAAAAAGTGTTCCAAATATTTTTGAAATAAATACTAAAATAAACTAGATGAAAAATTAGAAATAACAGAAAAAGAATCAAATCATTTGGAGTTCATTTGAATTACTTATGGAATTACTAAGTTGAAAATAATAAAGAAATGGACTATTTAAAATATCCAGTAGAGACAGAGCTTATGAAAAAAAAATGTTCACCCTATTTATATTATTAGGTCTTGGATTTAGAAACATGTATAAATTTGAATCACTGGATTTGGATTTAAATTGACTCCTGAGGAATTATTTTAAATACTGCCGAAAAAGAAAAGGGAAAAGAGTAGGGAAGCGCCCTGAGCGCGCTATAGTCGAATGGCGCCTCTGGGCCGAACCCAGTTGCCCAGCCGCATAGGAGGCCGACGACGTCGAAGGCGCCTTCATCGGAAATACGCTTCCTTGAGGAGGATACGCACTACCCCGAAAGGCGCTTCCACCTAACCGCACGCACGGTGACGACTTGGTCACTGACAGCGGGTCCCACCTGGCCCACTGTCAGGTTTGACCGGTCCAACCGCCCGCGTCTTCTTCTCCGGCAGGACAGACGAAAGTTCCGGCGTCCGGCGCCGGTGAATGACGGCGACTCCCGAAGAGCCGAGCCCACCATCATGCTCAGGTGGTCATAGTGATTCGATCGATGTGCGGCTGGATCAGTGGAGGGTACGGGGCCGCCGGCGGTGAGCATGCCCGAAGAGCTCCGGCGGAGCAAAATTCGGGATTTCGCCAACGGCCCACCTCCGATGGAATTAGCGGATGGAAAGGACTCTGTGGACCATGAGGAGGCTATTGGAGAAGAAATGGAGAAGAGGGAGGCCCTGGGGACGCCGGATTTAACCGGAAGGCCATGGCGGCCGTGGTTGACAGAGGCGGGGGAGGCATCCTCTCCTGGTCGTTCTGCTGCCCATGGGGCTCATAGAGGTTGTGAAGGAGAGGTGGTGGTGGTAGAGGGAGGATCGGGTGGCCTTTTTATAGCAGGAAGGAGGCGGTTCCGGGGCTTACCAAAGAAGGCACGGTGGCGGTGGCCATTAATGGCAGAACGTGGGCGGCGGCGAGGTGGTTGAGGGCTGTGGAGGTCGGTGCGACGTGGGCAAGCTTCTAGAGGAGGCCACCGCCCACAGACGGCTGGTTGACTCGCGAGGCTGCTAGATGGCTCGGGCAGAGGCGTGCCCGAGACAGCGGCGATGGCGGTGGCACTGGTCGGTGGAGGGCGGCACTAGGGGCCAAGGGAAGATGTCGACGAGGGTCCAGGTGGTCGGGCTGATCCAGGAAAAGATCAGGAAGAGAGGGGGAAGCAACAGAGCGGCGGCAGGAGCTTGGTGCCGACGCGTGCAAAACGCACGCTCTGGCTGCGCCCAGTGCACGCACGATGGGTGCTCGACAAAATGCCAGGGGTAGCTAAGGGGCTTTAATGGGCATGAAACTTAACAGGATCATTTGTTGGGGTTAAATAAGTCTAATAGACATGCTGGTCTGGACAGGAATGCAACTTCCCAAAGTAATCTTTGGATCAAGCCAAATCTGGCCATGCACTCTAGGTGTTTGCCATAATGCAAAGGCCACCTAGGGGACTACTCTGGCCACCAAAATTACCAGGTTGGGGTCTCACTGGATGTTAAATATAGTGGTGAAGTTGTTTTGGCAAGAAAAGAAACTTGTCAGTGCAAGTTTTGATGGATTTCATTGCTGGACAGAAACCTGGAGGATTTATTTGGTGATCTTAAAAGAGGTGAATAGAGCTGATCTTCTGGACTTAAGGGTTTCTTAGGAAGTACTAGAGGTGGGATTAATTACAGAGTTTTTGGAGCAAGGAAAAATAGGGTTGCAGTTCAAAGCTGGATCTGGACCAGAAAAGAAAAGAGGATGGTTTGCTCAAAATTTCCAAAGGGCAAGCTTGGGTTTCTGCATAAAAATGAATTATATACCTTTATTGACATCTCCAAATTTTTATGGCATTTTTAAAGAAATATTTAAACAGGTTGTAGTTAAATCTCAAAAACAGGACAGAATTGAAAAGGGAAGTTACATTCAAAATTTTCAAAAATCCAAGTTAGGTTTTTGCATAAAAGTGATCTGTAGGCATCACATGACCTCTCAGAGTTTTTTTGGAATTTTTAAAGAATTATTTAAAGTAGTTGCAGTGCAACAGAAGTATTTCAAATGTTGAAAATGCTATTAAAAGAATTGTTTTGGGGAAATTTTTATTATGAAAATAATTCCTACTGTTATATAAATGAAATGGTTTAATTAAACTACCAAAGGCCATGATATTATTTCCAAATAATTTTCTATATGGAGGGAAGAATTTGAAAGATAGAAACAGAAAAGGCTCTAAAATCATTAAAGGACTTATTATAAATCAAAAAATTTATTTCTGGCCAAATTTTACTTAATAAAATCATGGTTAAATTTTTGGGGTGTTACAAACTCTACCCCCCTTAAGAAAATCTCGTCCTCGAGATTTGTTAAGGACGGAAAAATTAAGTGCAGATCACAACAAATAAACACTCATATGCAAAATGCAATCATGGAAATATACTCATGACACATGCCCTAGGAACAATACAAAGGTCACACCATGCAATCAAGCACTTCACACAAACGCGCTCATGACCGTCTATGGTCCGAAAGTGAGATCTACAGGGTCTTGCGGAAAAATTCCGGGTGCTGGAGCACCTTCTTCCTCTTCCGGAGGGAGTGGAGGGAGTGGAGGAAGCAGACGAAGAACGCGTCCTTCCAAGGTTGGCAAAGGTGGCCCACCAACGGCTATCTGTGGGTTTAGAAAGGCAAGATAAGAGAGGTAATCCATTAGTTGCTGGGTCGGACGCTCTTGAGCCATCACATATTGAATGAGATTGGCCAGAGCTGGATCCCTTTCTATACGTTCACAGCGGAACGTTGCGTTTGCCCCCGATGCTGCACGGCTCGGAAAATAGTAGTATCTCCTTTCGCTGGCAGTGGGTACCGCGAATCGGAGACGGGTAACTGCTTCATAAGCAGTAGCTTCAATGGCCATGCCTGGGGTTGGCATGGATCTCCCGAGGTAGACAACATATGGAGGGCCTAGGTCTGGGTCTGCTGGTGGGATGTGCACAACTGCCCAGTATTTTGAGGAGTCAGAGGTGATCCTCAACTTGAACAACTCATATTGGGGTGGTTGGCTGGAACCAAAAGTGTTGCGGGTAAAATCCCACAAAACTTTAACAAAACTGCCAGGACTTGCATCTGGAGTTCTGAGATGAATGCTAGGGCTCGCCATGGCAAAAATTGCTGTGAGGGCTGTGCACAGAGTGAGGGATGCCTGGTAAGGTCACGGAGGGACTTCTTATATAGCAGTAGGGCTGGGTTTCGAACTGAGAGTGAGGCTGTGATGTGCTGGGTTGGGGCAAGGCTTCCTTTATAAGCCAACAGAGTCTTCCATCGCACGCTTGTGGATGGGACAACTCAGGTGCCGGTCACAGGCACACGGCCTATGAGCAGGGCTGGTAGGCTGGGCACCGACTGCCAAAAGTTGTCGGCTGGCCACTGTGTAGGCTTATCGGATGAGATGGGCTTGGCTACGGATCAAGAAAAATGTGGTTGGTGTGGAAACCTAGGGATAGCGACCAGGCTAAGATAGGATTAGCCAATGGTCAGCCTGGCTCTGATACCAAGGTTGTCAGGACCGGATTTCCGGGATATTAATTTCCCAGTAAATGGTCCTTGTGCTCACCAGCCCCAGGATTACTGTTAGCTGATGTGGCACAATCTTGATACAGAAATTCCAAGCAAGATACAAAATATGTAGTACAAGACCATTCTGGTCTATGAGTACAACAAAAGGGTTTCCAGTGGTTGATGGCGGAAGCGGGTTGCGGATCATCAGCGTCTATGGGACTCCATTTCCCACAGGAACAGCTGACCTGGATAACTCCTATCTTCGCACGGCCGCGATCATCGCTGCCTAGGTTCCGGGGCTGTCGTCGTTGTGCTCCTCTCCGGACAATAAATCTGGCCAAGCCAATAGCCAGGGACAAGCCAGTGAGTACGTTTGAATGTACTCGCAAACATCATGAACAAAAGATATACCGAATGCATATGATTAAGATAGGTTAAATTATATGCTCGTGCTGGATTAAATGATATGCATATGATGACTGAAATTACATTATGGCATGATAAATATTAGCATATGCAGAAGTATGAGTAATTTAAATGTTAGTGACAAACAAAGAAAGTTAATGGAAAATCGGGCGAGACCAGACCGCCCGAGAATCCAAAAGGAATATAAAAGAAATGCCAATCGGGTGTCTACAAGAGATTCGGACGAGACAGGACCATCCGAGAACTCGAGAGACGCCTCAGAGAGGTCTTGAAAAGAAATGCCAGTCGGGTGTCAAGTGACACCACGGTCGGTCTTGAAAAGAAATGCCAAACGGGTGTCCACAAGAGAAGTCTCAAGGGACGCCACGGAGTGGTCTTGAAAAGAAATGCCAAACGGGTGTCCACAAGAGAAGTCACAAGGGACGCCACGGAGTGGTCTTGAAAATAAATGAGTGCCCGGGTAGTCTAGCCAACCCATGACACACTCAGAAAATGAAAATAAGAGAAAGGGGTTAGTCCACAATAATATTCATGCTTGCAATAATAATGCTATTCATGATAACAATAATAATCGTATCATCAGAAATCCATGATAATATCAGTGGTGGCAATAATCATCTTGCAAAATATTTCATGCTCAATTTAATTATTTCCTCCGGAGACGGACACTAAGACCGACACTTGACCCACCCAGATTGTAGTCCTTAACCGCGGACACGGCTATTCGAATAGATATAAACTCTGTAGAGGGTGTACTCTTTACCCACAAGTAAAGGATTTCTTTAGTCAGCATCGTGACACTGACTAATTCCCATTACGGTCTTTGGGTTGAAACACACCTGACCAGCACACACCAGTCTATCCGTTCGGATGCCAGGAATCACCCACGGCATCTATCCAGATAACTCTAAGACGGAGAGACACACTGTCTTGTCAGTGCAAGTTTTGATGGATTTCATTGCTGGACAGAAACCTAGAGGATTTATTTGGTGATCTTAAAAGAGGTGAATAGTGCTGATCTTCTGGACTTAAGGGTTTCTTAGGAAGTACTAGAGGTGGGATTAATTACAGAGTTTTTGGAGCAAGGAAAAATAGGGTTGCAGTTCAAAGCTGGATCTGGACCAGAAAAGAAAAGAGGATGGTTTGCTCAAAATTTCCAAAGGGCAAGCTTGGGTTTCTGCATAAAAATGAATTATATACCTTTATTGACATCTCCAAATTTTTATGGCATTTTTAAAGAAATATTTAAACAGGTTGTAGTTAAATCTCAAAAACAGGACAGAATTGAAAAGGGAAGTTACATTCAAAATTTTCAAAAAACCAAGTTAGGTTTTTGCATAAAAGTGATCTGTAGGCATCACATGTCCTCTCAGAGTTTTTGTGGAATTTTTAAAGAATTATTTAAAGTAGTTGCAGTGCAACAGAAGTATTTCAAATGTTGAAAATGCTATTAAAAGAATTGTTTTGGGGAAATTTTTATTATGAAAATAATTCCTACTGTTATATAAATGAAATGGTTTAATTAAACTACCAAAGGCCATGATATTATTTCCAAATAATTTTCTATATGGAGGGAAGAATTTGAAAGATAGAAACAGAAAAGGCTCTAAAATCATTAAAGGACTTATTATAAATCAAAAAATTTATTTCTGGCCAAATTTTACTTAATAAAATCATGGTTAAATTTTTGGGGTGTTACAGGCAATGTTACAGGCCATCTTCATCATCCCGGCGGTCTCCATGACGAGGAGTGAGTAGTTCACCCTTGGGGCTGAGGGTATGTACCAGTAGCTATGTGTTTGATCTCTCTCTCATGTTCTTGATTTGGCACGATCTTGATGTATCGCGAGCTTTGTTAATATAGTTGGATCGTATGGTGTTTCTTCCCTCTCTCTATCTTGTTTTGATGGATTGAGTCTTGCTCTTTGAGGTTTCGTTATGTTGGATTGAATATTGGATTTGAGATCACTTGATGTATGTCTTGCATGTGGATACCCGTGGTGACAATGGGGTATTCTATTGAGTTACTTGAGGTATGTTTTGGTATTCAACTTGCGGATTCCCGTGGAGACATTGGGGTAATCTAAGCACATAGGTTGATACATGTTTTCGTCCTACGTTCTTCGATAGAAACTTTGGAGTGATTCTTTATCGCACGTTGAGGGATTGTTATATGATCCAATTATGTTAGCACTGTTGAGAGATTGCACTAGTGAAAGTATGAACCCTAGGCCTTGTTTCTAAGCATTGAAATACCGTTTGTGCTCCATTTTACTACTTGCTACCTTGCTGTTTTTTATTGTTCGGATTACAAAAACCTATATCTACTATCTATACTACACTTGTATCACCATCTCTTCGCCGAACTAGTGCACCTATATAATTTAGCATTGTATTGGGTGTGTTGGGGACACAAGAGATTTCGCGTATTTGATTGCAAGGTTGTTTGAGAGAGACCATCTTCATCCTATGCCTCCCACAGATTGATAAACCTTAGGTCATCCACTTGAGGGAAATTTGCTACTGTCCTACAAAACTCTGCACTTGGAGGCCCAACAACATCTACAAGAATAAAAGTTGCGTAGTAGACATCAAGCTCTTTTCTGGCGCCGTTACCGGGGAGGTGAGTGCTTAAAGGTATATCTTTAGATCTTACAATTGAATCTTTTAGTTTCTTGTTTTATCACTAGTTTGGTTTATAAAAGAAAATTACAAAAAAAATGGAATTGAGGTTGCCGCACATGCTTCATCTATATGATGTCTTTCTTGAAAATAAGGATTCCAATAATTTTGCTCAATTGTTAGAGGAAGAACTTAATAAAATGTTTAATGTGAGCCCTTCGAATGATGAGCATGATTGCAATGTTGTTATTATGCTTGCTATGAATATCCATGATACTAATGATGATTGCACTAGCCATGATAAAATCTCTAAAAAAAGGGTTTCTTATAAGCATGTCAATTATTGTGGTGAGCATAGATCTTGTGAAAACATGCCAATAAGGGATGATAGATTTTGTAAGAAGCATAAATATCAAAGAACCCAATGGTTGCTTAAGATATTAGATGGTTATGCTAGAGAATTATGTTCCATTCTTCCCATTACCTGTGAACTTTGCAATGAAGGTGGTCATCTTAATTTTCAATGCATACAATTTTATTATCGAATCGCGTATAAACATTGTGATCATATGATCACCCTTGAGCATTATAATGAACTTACTCTATTTTTGGGGTATGAAGAAGTGGCAAATATAAATAATTGGATTGAAGTATTAATTCCCTCGAATACTTTTGAGCTTGATCTAAGGGAAATTTATATGTATTGTGCGATAAATTGCAATGAGAATGTTTATCTTGCCAATTATATAAAGACGGGAAAACCAATAGATATGAAGAGAATACTAATGAAAGGGAAAAGATTTCCCAATACCCTCCTATTGTTTCTCATGATGAATTAGGTGACGAGGAGGAGCTTCCTACCCAACCAATCTCTTCAATAATAAGGTTGAAAAAATTGATTGAACCCACACTTAATGTGGTGAAGAAGAAGAATAAGAAAAGAAGGAGAAGCAAAGGTAAAAAGGTATCTCTCCCAAATAATGTTGCTCCTATTATTGTTGTGCCTCATGAGAATGAATCAAAAATAATTGTGGAAGATGATACACTTGATGATGATATTTTTTTTGGTCCTACGGCACGATGTCCGAAGGAACTATTGAGGATGATTTCCTTATGCCTATTACTTGTTGTGATAATTATGATTGGGAAGATAGTGACACCTCTTATAATCTTGAGAATCTTTTTGGCACCAACTTGGAAAATTATGATGATAGTAATTGCTATACTATTGGTGCTATTCATACTATTAATGATAAGAGTGATTATGCTAATGATATGCAAAGCCACAAGCTTGGGGATGCTATGTTTGATGAGAATGACATGTTTGAAAATTTATTTGCTGAAATTAGTGTTTGTCCTAAGCTTGGGGATGCTATGCTTAATGAAGATGATCTTTTTAGTCCCCCCTACTTTCAATGATCAAATTTGTTATGATGATTGCATGCCTCCTATTTATGATGATTGCAATAATTATGAAAGTGGGTTTGGAAGAGCGTCAACTTTAGATAATAATTATCCCATTATTTTGGAAGGTGTTGAATCTTATTATAATAATAAAAGTGGATTTGGAGAGGTCATAACTTTATTTAGTAATGATTCCACTATTCCGGAAGAGGTTTCAATTGATTATGATGAGAACAAGTTGCTACTTATGATGATTATTGTGATGATACTTATGTTATAAAAATTAGTGATAATTATTGTCATAATTATTAATACCATTTTACTGAACATTACTCTTTTAATGTGGAAACAATTTTTAGTATTCAAGTTTCATACGATACTCCCACTATTATGAATGAGAATAAATTTGCTTATGTGGAGAGTAATAAAAATTCTATGCTTGTGGATCATGAAAAGAATGCTTTATGTGATAGCTATATTGTTGAATTCATTCATGATGCTACTGAAAATTATTATGAGAGAGGAACATATGCTTGTAGGTTTCTCAATAATATCAAGTTTCCTCTCTATGTGTTGAAAGTCTTGAAGTTATACTTGTTTTGCCTTCCTATGCTAGTTGATTCTTGGTCCCATAAATTGTTTGCTCGCAAAATCCCTATGCATAGGAATTTGGCTAGGCTTAAATGTGCTAGTCATATGCTTCATGATCCTCTCTTCGCGTTTCAATTCTTTATTCTTATGTGAGCATCATTGAAATCATCATGCCTAGCTAAAAAGGCATTAAAGAAAAGCGCATGTTGGGAGACAACCCAACACTTATCCCTACTGTTTTCGTGTGTTCACATGATTAATCTACTGTAGTAATCATGTTTTATATGTTTTCTTTCAATAATGTGCCAAGTAAGACCTTTGGGATAGTGTGGATACTTGTTGATTTGATTCTGTGCAAAAATAGAAACTTTTGTGTCCAGTGCTGGAATTTCTCTTCTGTACTGGAGCATGAGAAAATTCTGAAATTTTTACAGAGTATTGGATTACAAATTTTCTATGTTTTCATAATTGTTCAGAATTTTTGGAGGTACAAAAGTATGGTTTTTAAATTTCTCACTACATGCCATTCTGTTTTTGATAGATTCTGTTTTCACTGCATAGTTTGCTTGTTTTATAGTTTCTATGGCTTATATTGGTTAATATAAATTGTGGAAATGATGCAATACAGTAGGAATTATGTGAGAACAATTATGAATCTTGTCTTGACAGCACCTAAGTGGATGATTTATTTTTATCATACTAACCTATCTCACAAGTTCCGTTAAGTTTTGTGTGATTGAAGTTTTCAAGTTTTGGGTGAGATATCGATATAAGGAGAATAAGGAGTTGCAAGACCCTAAGCTTGGGGATTCCCAAGGCACCCCAAGGTAATATTCAAGGAAGACTCAAGCATCTAAGCTTGGGGATGCCCCGGAAGGCATCCCCGCTTTCGTCTTCAACACTATCGGTAACCCCACTCGGAGCTATATTTTTATTCGTCACATAATATGTGTTTTGCTTGGAGCGTCATTTTATTTTAGTTTTCTTTTCTTGGTGTTATAAATAATAATGTTTTGTATCTTTTAGTTTAATTAAATGCCAATTATAGCCTTTACCATGCTCAGTTTGCAAGTTCATGTGTTGCTGTTTGAAAACAGAAAGTTTTCTGTTATGTCCAGAATATTCCTGAATAGTCAGAACATGATAAAAATCTGAAATTCTTACATAGTAAGCATGCATGAGTTCTCTGTCACATGGTAATTTTTCAGAATTTTAGGAGTTAGGGAAGTATGAATTCTTATTCATCCTTTACAGACTGTTTTGTTTAGACAGATTTCGGTTATAGTTGAATTGTTTGCATATGTTGCTTGTTTAATGTTTCTATTTGTGGATAGAAGTATTAAATATGTAGAGGCATTTAGTATGCAATGTTCAATTATAATTTTTGTGATTTGCTACAGTAGATAATGTTAAGGTTTTGAGTTGATTTATACTAACTTATCTCACGAGTTCTTGTTGAGTTTTGTGTGGATGAAGTTTTTAAGTTTAGGAGAAGCCATGATATGAGAGGAATTAAGGAGACACAAGAGATCAAGCTTGGGGATGCCCAAGGCACCCCAAGATAACATTCCAAGAAGTCTCAAGCAACTAAGCTTGGGGATGCCCCGGTAGGCTTCCCACCTTTCTTCATCAACACCTATCGGTTAGCCTAAATTTTTACTTGTTCACATGAGATGTGCTATTCTTGGAATGTTATTTTATTTCATTTTGTTTGTTGTTTGAATAAAATTCTTGGATCTGAAATCTTGAATGAGAGAGAGTCCTAACATAGCTACTTAATTGCGTCCCTACTCATTGATCTTCACTTATATCTTTTGGAGTAGTTTGTCATTCATTCTCGTGCTTCACTTATATCCTAAGAGTAAATTGTTGAATGAATTGAATATCATAAATCTAAAATTATATATGCTTCGTATGCTTGTCTCATGGGGAGTAGTGACTTCACATATAAGATGTATAGTTGGTAAAATTTATTGAAAGTTAGCAAACACAGCATTGGTCACTTGAACAATTCATGAAAGAATGTTGAAGGAAGAGAGATTTTACATATAAATATACTATCTTGGACATCTTCTATGATTGTGAGCCCCCATTAATTATTTTCAAACTTGATCAAGTAGTTGATGTTGGACAAGGAAGACAACGTAATGGGTTATGTTTGTTTATATTCACATAGATGTTATATTGTCATGGATCCTCTAACATGTGGTGCTTGCCCATAATCTTTTGCTAGCCAAAATTTCTTACTAAGTAGAGATACTATTTGTGCATCCAAAAACCCTTAAACCCAGTTTCTTGCCATGAGAGTCCACTATATCTGCCTATGGGTTGAAAAAGATCCTTCAAGTAAGTTGTCATCGGTGCAAAAGCAATAAAAATGCTCCTAAATATGTATGATCTTTTATTGTAAGGGAAAATAAGCTTTGTACGAACTTGTGATGGTGAAGAAATAAAAGTGATGGACTGCATAATAAAGGCTGCTATCACAAGGGGCCATATAAAGTGACGTTCTTTTGTATTAAGGGCTTGCACATCCAAAAATAAAAAGCGCATGACAACCTCTGCTTCCCTCTGCGAAAGGCCTATCTTTTACTTTATGTATTTACTTTTATGCAAGAGTCAATAGTGTTCATCTCTATTCCGTTTTTATTTTCTCTCTTGGCAAGCATTATGTGGTGGGGAAAGATCCAGGCACATATATCCCGTTGAATATAGGTGATCATGAGTTATTATTGTTGACATTATCCATGAGATAAATAAGTTGGGAGGCAAAACATTAAGCCCCTATCTTCCTATGTGTTTGACTGAAACGGTTTGTTCTAAAAATATGCTTCGAGTGTCAGCAATCATGGAAGATTAAATAATAGTTAAGTATGTGGAATTTGCTAAATCAAAGCTCTTACATAGACCCTTCCTGAAAATAAGATGAATTGTAATTGTTTGATGACTGAGAACATAGTTTCTTAGTTTTCAAGAAAGTTTATGGTCTATACTTTAACATGTGAATAATTTGCTACTTGTTCATGAGAAGTTTTATGAGATGAGCTACTATTTATGATATATAATGATGCTAGAAAAAGTGATTGAAATTATTATTGATCAAACTTGTGCACTATGCTAGCATTCACACTTCATAAATTATTTCTTTGATCATTTACCCACTCGAGGACGAGCAGGAATTTAGCTTGGGGATGCTGATACGTCTCCAACGTATCTATAATTTATGAAGTATTCATGCCATGTTTACAACAATTTTATATGGTTTTGGTATGATTTGATTAGAACTAACCCGGACTGACGCTGTTTTCAGCAGAACTACCGTGGTGTTGTTTTTTTTGCAGAAATAAAAGTTCTCAGAATGGGCTGAAAATTTACGGTGATTTTTTGTGGACCAAAAGAGACCCCCGAAGCTTCAAGGAAGGACCAAAAGCCTCACAAGGAAGCGACAAGCCTGGGGGGCGCGCCCTCCCCCCCCCCCCCAGGGCGCGCGGAGCAGGCTTGTCGCTCCCTCGTGGGCCACCTTGACATGAAACCAACGCCAAAAATTCCTATAAATACCAAAAACTACAGAAAGAAACCTAGAACTTCTACGCCGCCGTCGCAAGCCTCTGTTCCGAAGCGATCTCATCTGGAGCCCTGTTCTGGCACTCTGTCGGAGGGGGGAATCATCACAGGAGGCCATCTTCATCATCCCGGCGGTCTCCATGATGAGGAGGGAGTAGTTCACCCTCGGGGCAGAGGGTATGTACCAGTAGCTATGTGTTTGATCTCTCTCTCATGTTCTTGATTTGGCACGATCTTGATGTATCGCGAGCTTTGTTAATATAGTTGGATCGTATGGTGTTTCTTCCCTCTCTCTATCTTGTTGTGATGAATTGAGTCTTGCTCTTTGAGTTTTCGTTATGTTGGATTGAATATTGGATTTGAGATCACTTGATGTATGTCTTGCATGTGGATACCCGTGGCGACAATGGGGTATTCTATTGAGTTACTTGATGTATGTTTTGGTATTCAACTTGCGGATTCCTGTGGTGACATTGGGGTAATCTAAGCACATAGGTTGGTACACGTTTTCGTCCTACGTTCTCCGATAGAAACTTTGGAGTGATTCTTTATCGCACGTTGAGGGATTGTTATATGATCCAATTATGTTAGCACTGTTGAGAGATTGCACTAGTGAAAGTATGAACCCTAGGCCTTGTTTCCAAGCATAGCAATACCGTTTGTGCTCCGTTTTACTTCTTGCTACCTTGCTGTTTTTTATTGTTCGGATTACAAAAACCTATATCTACTATCTATACTACACTTGTATCACCATCTCTTCGCCGAACTAGTGCACCTATACAATTTAGCATTGTATTGGGTGTGTTGGGGACACAAGAGATTTCTCGAATTTGATTACAGGGTTGTTTGAGAGAGACCATCTTCATCCTATGCCTTCCACGGATTGATAAACCTTAGGTCATCCACTTGAGGGAAATTTGTTACTGTCCTATAAAACTCTGCACTTGGAGGCCCAACAACGTCTACGAGAATAAAAGTTGCGTAGTAGACATCAGAGGGCTTCTACATTAACCTTGCTGCCCTTTTGATGATTTGTGAGTAGTTTACCACAAACCTACGGGTCCATAGCTAGTAGCTAGATGGCTTATTCTCTCTCTTTGATCTCCAATACCATGTTCTCCTCGATGTTCTTGGAGTTCTATCCGATGTAATCTTCTTTTGCGGTGTGTTTGTTGGGATCCGATGAATTGTGAGTTTATGATCAGATTATTCGTGAGAAATATTTGAGTCTTCTCTGAACTCTTTTATGCATGATTGTTATAGCTTTGTATTTCTCTTTGATCTATCGATTTGGTTTGGCCAATTAGATTGGTTTATCTTGCAATGGGAGAGGTGCTTTGTGATGGGTTCAATCTTGCGGTGCTCAATCCCAGTGACAGAAAGGGACATGACATGTATTTGTATTGTTGCCATTAAGGATAAAAAGATGGGGTTTAATCATATTGCTTGAGTTTACTTTGTCTACATCATGTCATCTTGCTTAAGGCGTTACTCTGTTTTCATTAACTTAATACCCTAGATGCATGCTGGATAGCGGTCGATGGGTGGAATAATAGTAGTAGATGCAGAATCATTTAGGTCTACTTGTCTCAGACGTGATGCCTATATACATGATCATTGCCATGAATCCGTCGTAATTATTTGCTTTTCTATCAATTGCCCAACAGTAATTTGTTTACCCACCGTATGTTCTGCGCTCGAGAGAGAAGCCTCTAGTGAAAACTATGGCCCACGGGTCTATCTTTATCATATATTAAAAACCAAAAATACCTTGCTGCAATTTATTTACTTTTATTTTATTTTATCTATTTATCACTATCAGAATTAATCCTTGCAAATAACCACTAAGAGGATTGACAACCCTCTTATTTGCGTTGGGTGCAAGTGTTTGCTTTTGTCTGTGCAGGTGCTGCTAAAGGGATTTTGCGTGGTTCTCCTACTGGATTGATAACGTTGGTTCTTAACTGAGGGAAATATTTATCTCTACTGTACTACATCATCCTGTCCTCTTTGGGGAAATACCAACGCAAACTACAAGTAGCAAACCCCGCGACCAAATTGTGTGCGATGCCTGAATCACAAACGCTGTCATAATAAAACCATCGCCAATAAGACGAATTGTGTGCGATGCCAGAGACATCAAGCACGATTCAGATTAGAGACACGTGTGTGATACATGGCATGCAGTTCATCCATAGGAACTATTTTTGATGAGCCAGAACAAGAGAAACGGGCAGCCAGTTCGAGGTGTGTGCGATACACGGCATACAGTTCACTCGGATGAACTATTTGTGATTACCCAACACAATAGAAACGGTCAAGCAGATCAAGGTGTGTGCGATATACAGCATGCGGTTCACTTGGATGAACTGTTTGCGATTACCCAACACAACAGAAACGGTTCAACTTAACAAGATGTGTGTGACACGCGACAAACAGGTCAGTAATCCGAAATGTGTGGGAAGACAGATAACAACACGGATGATTCCTGCTAATAACCCGTGTGTGTTGTGGGCAAACGCTTGCTGGTATACAATTGTCAGTGAATGATGAAATCATCAACGACGGGTTCCCTAGTTTAGCCCGTGGCCGATGTGATTTGCTCTGTCCGCACAACATCTATGCTCTGTCTACACAATAACAACATATATACTTATAAGAACATTGTTGCATAACCAAATTAAACATCCAATTACATAAGTGACTACACACACCAAAGTAAACAATTACATGCACACTAAACTAGGAGAAATGATCATCTAATCATCTACTTCTTGTTGCGACGATGCTTGCCATTGCTCTGCTTCCGGCTGGATCCCTAGCCGTTTTGGGGAAGATGGAGGCACTTCCTCATGTCAACGATCCGCATGTACATCTTGTAGCTCGTGTACGCCTCCTTGGCCATGTACACGACATGAGCTTCGTCGAGTTTTCTCCATCCAGGCTGAGTGCCAGACACGCTTGTCTTTGTTGCAGGAATCCTTCATGTCTCTGTAGTAGGGGTCAATGATGGCCTCGGCGAGGTAAACCAGTGAGTCCTTCTCATGCTTCTTGCTGCCCCAGATCTTGTATTGGCCCTGGATGTCAACAAGATTCTGGCAGACGATGCCCGAATTCTTGAGCACCTTTACATCGTTGGTGATGTCCACCGTAGCAAACATGTAGTGGGGGCTGTTGACAAACCTGGCAAAACGCTCGCAAGGACTTGTGGCCAGGCAGTAGTGGTAGACGAGGATGATATGTCCATTTTGCATCATGTTTTGCTACTGTTATTTATAGTGTTTTTAATCAATATAACACTTTGTGGAGCAATTCTAGTGCCTTTTCTCTCTTAACATGCAAGATTCACACAAAGAGGGAGAATGCTCGCAGCTGGAATTCTGGACCTGAAAAAGCTATGTCAAGATACCTATTCTGCACATCTCCAAATGAGCTGAAATTTCACAGAGAATTATTTTGGAATATATAAAAAAATACTGGAACAAAGAAGTACCAGAGGGGGCCACCTAGGTGCCCACGAGGCACCAGGGCGTGCCACCCCCTAGGCGCACCCTGGTACCTCGTGGATCCCCTGGCCCACTTCTGGCCCCCATTTTCTGGTATATAAGTGCATTTGACCTAAAAAATTAGAGAGAAGACTTTCAGGATGGTGCGCCGCCGTCTCGAGGAGGAACTTGGGTAGGAGCACTTTTGATCTCTAGCAAAGAGATTTTGCCGGAGAAACTTCCCTCCGGGAGGGGGAAATCGTCGCCATCGACAACACCAGCGATACTCTCATCGTGGGAGGACTAATCTTCATCAACATCTTCACCAGCACCATCTCATCTCAAACCCTAGTTCATCTCTTGTATTCAATCTTTGTCTCAAAACCTCAGATTGGTACCTGTGGGTTGCTAGTAGTGTTGATTACATCTTGTAGTTGATGCTTGTTGGTTTACTTGGTGGAAGATTATATGTTCAGATCTATTATGCTATTCAATCCTTCTCTGATCTTGGATATGAACATGATTTGTGAGTAGTTACTTTTGTTCTTGAGGACATGGGAGAAGTCTTGTCATAAGTAATCATGTGAATTTGGTATTCGTTCGATATTTTGATGATGTGTATGTTGTGATTCCCTTAGTGGTGTCGTGTGAACGTCGACTACATGACACTGGTTCGTGTGATCTTTGGGCCTAAGGGAATGCATTGTGGAGTAGTAGTTAGATGATGGGTTGCTAGAGTGACAGAAGCTTAAACCCTAGTTTATGCGCTATTCCGTAAGGGGCTGATTTGGATCCATATGTTTAATGTTATGGTTAGAGTAATCTTAATTCTTCTTTCGTAGTTGCGGATGCTTGCGAGAGGGGGTAATCATAAGTGGGAGGCTAGTTCAAGTAAGAACAGTACCCAAGCACCGGTCCACCCACATATCAAATTATCAAAGTAGCGAACGCGAATCAAACAAACATGATGAAAGTGACTAGATGAAATTCCCATGTGTCCTCGAGAACGCTTTACTTACTATAAGAGATCGTTCCGTCCTGTCCTTTGCTACAAAAAGGATTGGGCTATCTTTTTGCACTCTTTGTTACTATTGCTACTTGTCACTTTTTACAAATTATCTTGCTATCAAACTACTCGTTACCGATAATTTCAGTGCTTGCAGAAAACACCTTGCTAAAAACCACTTGTCATTTCCTTCTGCTCCTCATTGAGTGATGTCTACTACACAACTTGTTCTTGTAGACTCGTGTTGGGCCTCCAAGCGCAGAGGTTTGTAGGACAGTAGCAATTTTCCCTCAAGTGGATGACCTAAGGTTTATCAATCCGTGGGAGGCGTAGGTTGAAGATGGTATCCCTCAAGCAACCCTGCAACCAAATAAAAGGAATCTCTTGTGTCCCCAACACACCCAATACAATGGTAAATTGTATAGGTGCACTAGTTTGGCAAAAGAGATGGTGATAAAAGTGTAGTATGGATAGTAGATATAGGTTTTTGTAATCTGAAAATATAAAAACAGCAAGGTAGCAAAAAGTAAACGGGCATAAAAACGGTATTGCAATGCTTAGAAACAAGGCCTAGGGTTCGTACTTTCACTAGTGCGATCTCCCAACATTGTTGACATAGTTGAATCATATGTAAATCCCTCACGTGTGACAAAGAGTTCACTCCAAAGTCACAAATAGCGGAGAACAAACGAAGAAATTGTTGTAGGGTACGAAACCACCTCAAAGTTATCCTTCCCGATCAATCTTATGAGCCATCCCCATTAATTGCCACGAACAGCCCTAGAGATCGTACTAGAATAACACCTTAAGATACACATCAACCAAAACCCTAATGTCATCTAGGAACTCCAATGTCACCACGAGTACCCACGGGTTTGATTATACGATATGCATCACACAATCTCATATTCATCTATTCAAACCAACACAAAGAACTTCAAAGAGTGCCCCAAAGTTTCTACCGGAAAGTCAAGACGAAAACGTGTGCCAACCCATATGCATAAATCCCCAAGGTCACAGAACTCGCATGTTGATCACCAAAACATACATCAAGTGACTCAAGTGAATATCCCATTGTCACCACAGATATCCATATGCAAGACATACATCAAGTGTTCTCAAATCCTTAAAGACTCAATCCAATAAGAAAACTTCAAAGGGAAAACTCAATTCATCACAAGAAGATAGAGAGGGGAAAACTCCATATAATTCATCTATATCAACAAAGCTCGCGATACATCAAGATCGTGCCATCTCAAGAACACGAGAGAGAGAGAGAGATCAAACACATAGCTACTGGTACATACCCTCAACACCGAGGGTGAACTACTCCCTCCTCGTCATGGAAACCGCCGGGATGATGAAGATGGCCTCCGGTGATGATTCCCCCCTTCGGCAGGGTGCCGGAACGGAGCTCCAGATGAGATCATGGAGGTACAGAGGCTTGCGGCGGCGTAAAAACTCATCTAGGTTAACTTTTGGTTTTTTTTTGAATATATAGGATTTTTTAGCGTTGGAATCAGGTCAGACGAAGCCACGTGGGCCCCACGAGGTACCAGGGCACGCCTGGGGGGTGGCGTGCCCTGGTGCCTCGCGGGCACTGGGTGGCCCCCTTCCAGTGGGTCTTGGTTCCAGTATTTTTCATTTGTTCCATAAAAAATCTCCAAAAGTTTCATCCAATTCCAAGAACTTTTATTTCTGCACAAAAAACAACACCATGGCAATTCTGCTGAAAACAGCGTCAGTCCGGGTTAGTTCTAATCAAATCATACCAAAACCATATAGAATTGTTATAAACATGGCATGAATACTTCATAAATTATAGATATGTTGGAGACGTATCAGCATCCCCAAGCTTAATTCCTGCTCGTCCTCGAGTAGGTAAATGATAAAAGAAATAATTTATGAAGTGTGAATGCTAGCATAGTGCATAAGTTTGATCAATGATAATTTCAATCACTTTTCCTAGCATCATAACATCAACTTTTTCTCATAAAACTCAACATGATAAAGTAGCAATTAAAAACAGAAATTTTGATGTGGAATGCTACCTATCATAATCATCATATATTCTTTTCTTTTATAGCATGGACATTGGACTTGAATGATTCAAAGCAAGATCATTATTATAACAACAATATTTATTATCATAAAACTTCTCATGAGCAAGTAACAATTCATCACAACAATGAAGTATAAGGCATAAACTTTCTTGGAAACTAACAAACTATTCTAGTCAACAATGCAATTGCAATTCATCATATTTTCAGGAAGGGTCTCATGTAGGAGCTTTTTAGCAAGTCCACATACTCAACCATCATTTAGTCTTCTATGATTGCTAACACTCACGACATATATATGGAGCAAAAGTTTCAGCCAGACATATATATGGAGTAGGCGCTCCATGTCATCCTTGGGGATGCAAACGGCGACGAGCTCGAGGTGCTTCAGTCGAGGGAGAAAAAGAGCGGGTGCATCATTAATCAGGGGCAAATGGTAGTTCATGAACCTGGTGAGCCGCAACATGGGCGTGAGGCAGAGTGCAGACGGTGGCAGCAAGCGCATATGTCCATCATTAAAACTGAGCTCCTCGAGGTGATCTAGGGCAGGGGATCGGAACCACTCATCAAGCTTGGCTCGGTCCTTGCCGTTGGAATGGAACTTGCCTGTGATAAGGCCTCTGATTGGGCCAGGGTGCCTGCCGAGTATCTGGGACAATGCGTCCAAGCTTTTGCGATAGCCATGGCCGAGCTTATGGACGTCGATGAGGTCGAGAGGGGTGGAGTGCCATAGGGGGCGCCACCACCGGGAAAGGACGGTTGTCCGCGCGCCATATTTGATTGGGAGGAGGGAGATGATGATGATCAACATATCATCGGGGAGGCTGCTGATGAAGTCTAGGCCCACCAGAGTTGCTTGCGGTTCTTGCTCGACCTGCCTCCGCTTGTTGGCAGCCTCGTCCTCCACCTCCGGAGTCTCCTCGGCGGTGACGCTATCTGATAGGAGTGGAGGAGTGGGAGGATAGGGAATATTTAGTTAGAACAGGGCAGAAGAAAAGTGTATTGGTAACTAGAAGTTACTAGGTAGGAACAGACTTAACAGAGTCAGAAAATGGAATCCCTATTGGTTGCTTAAATACTACATAATTACTTTGATATTGCTAGGTAAGTCAACATGAAGATACTTGAAAAGAACACTTACTTTGAACAAAGTCTGGACGAATGATATCGTCGGGGAAGTTAGCATATATCATATGACCAGGCTCTTTTAGGTGCAGTGCAATTTTAGTACCAGCTTTCACTACATAAAACTTAGAAATTACTGTCCAAAGGCCCGCGCCAAAATAGGAGTGACCATGTTCATCAAGTTTTATGGAAACAACAATTGTAAATCCATGGTTTGTGTTCAATATGACATTCCTGGAGTCTTCAGTTATGTAAAGGCCAAGATTGTGTACTACAGTTGCTGTTGCAAAGTAAGGGATGTACTGCAGGAAATGATAAGATTGTTAAAGAAGAGGGTAACATGCAAATATGGGAGTAATTGAAAGAACATTACACAATAGTTGAAATCAAAAGACACAAATTTATAATTAAACAGATAGTGTAACCATGATGTCATGCAAATATGAGAGTAATCAAAAGAACATTACGACATTCATTTGCCTAATATAGAAAGAAGAAAAATCCCCTTTGATGTTTATGCTGCATGTGGCACCTTTTATCCAAATGCAGCAATATATAGTATATGTTCAGAAAAGTAGGTCATGCCAACCAAGGTAGGGTGAGATTGAACATACCGTGCGCCTCCTGAAGTCATCTGGTACGGTGAGATGGAACTCCTCAGCTGTCTGGCCGAGGCCGCAAATGCCTGATGTCTTCATGCACTGTACACTCTATGAATGAAAGAAAACCCTCAAATTAGCTAGAAGAAATAAGAATTCAAGACGATTTCGGCCGGGTGATTAAAAGGGGCAGGCGGATTGGGATAAGAGATGAGCGAATATTTCAGTAAATTAGTTACCTGGTTCTCCATGAGAAAAAACCCCAATACCGTAGATTCCCCAATCGGGTGGAGCTGGGTCGACGGCGAGCATCGTCGAGAAAGTCGATGGCGATAGGCGGCGGCAAGCGGCAGTGGCGAAATGCGGTGGGGTTTGCCGGCAGCCGGCGGCGGCGACAGGCGTCGAGCTACATGGTTGCCGTGGCAATACGCAATGACATGCAGAGTTGCGGAGGAGTGCATGTGCGAATGGGGACTGGGGGGGGGGGGTTGGCGGGTGGGGTAAGGGTTTTGTGACATGGGGATGGTGAGGGTTTTCTTTTTTCCTTTTTGAATTGGGTGTTGAGGGTTTTCTGTCCGACAAAGCATTTCGGAGGCAACTGTTTGGTAGAGCCAACCATGTGTGATTAACATCCCTCCGGTGTATTTCAAAAAAAACATCAATCCAGTGTGAGGGTGATACGGAGTGCCGTTCGATCTGTGTACATCCTACGGTGCAAACGTGCGATCCGTCGGGATGCATTCTGGCCAATCAGAACACACATGCCGCGGCACAATGAAAGTCATCGCACACGGTTCCAATCTGGGAAAATCACCAAGTTTCAGGGTGGGTCCACATTTCCTTCATCGGTTGAATCTGAAATTTTTACCCACGCTAAACATTCACCCTAATATGCATAAAATTCCATCAACCAAACTTATTGCATACTCATCCCACATGTAGACATAAGTAAACATAGATATAAGCATACTCAGGCATAGATAATAAGCGTACTCAAGTATAGTTCAACCATATATAGTTCAACAGATATTAAGCATACTCAAGCATAGTTATAATTAAGACACTACATAGCCATATATAGTTCAATCCCACATCTCATTTGCCGACAGGCCTGCATGAAGGTGAAGCTTCTCCACGTACTCAGCGTACGCAGCATGCGCCACCCTGCGAGAATACTTTTGCTTGAAGGAGCCAACATCTCGTCCTCTTGCATGCACCAGAACACTTTCATACTCATGATGAAGCTTTTGGTTGCAAAACGGGCATCCAAAGCCCCTATTCCAGGTCCTCACATGCCTATTATGCAATCCCACATAAAGCTCCCTAATATTTTGCCTCTTGAACCTCCTCTGGCCATCTTCGTCCTCGCTGTCGACATCGTCCAATAGCACCTATACATATAGTAAAAAATGTGGCGTCAGTATATTTTATAATAATGCGATTTCAGCAGGCAGAGTTTATGAAACATAATATATCCTGTGACAGCGTGAACCCTAAATCATCAAGTGATCTTGATGAAAGAAATGCATAAATAGAGAGCACACAACTTAGTGCAACAAAATTAAGAGTCTGATTGCTTTGCTACCAACATTTGGTAGAATCAAAAGTTTGGTTTGCTACCGACATTTGGCAAAATCAAAAGTTGCCAACACTTGGCAACCTTTTGTGAGATTGGCAATGAACTATGGAATGCAAACTAATCTCTAGCGAACATTTGGGAGTTGCCAAAATTTGGCATGCCAACGACTTTTGGCATCAAACCAATTTACATGTCGTAAAGTAGGATCAAAATTTGGCATGCCAACGACTTTTGGCATCAAAACCAATTGTCAAGATCTGGCTAGGAATTATTAGCAACACTAACCCTAGTCGGATTATTATTTTAGAAGAACAGGGAGGCTCCTCCCCGGTTCCATTACTCAAATGAAACCCTCATAGTATCATACATCAGCTCACTAAGTGGAGATATTCGAAAGCAACAGCTAAAGGGAAATACACAACGACAGAAGTATGAGGATTACAAGTTATCTTGCGCCCCAAAGGGGTCCCTAGTCGGATTTTTAGCAGAAATCATTTATACAGAAGAAACAATTAATCACTTATCATTTGTACCATTCAAACAATCAATACACTACACGGATCTATCGAATCTAACTCAGTATTTCTATTCCAAAAAGGGGGAGGCAGGACTAACCAGAGAAACCCTAGGATATATTTGCCACATAAATGGGTATAGATGACTAACCGGTTCTCCGTCGTCATCGGAGTAGTCGCCGTAGTGGTCGTCGGAGTCATCGTCGGAGTCGCTGTAGACCTCCAGCTCCGGCAGTGGAAGCACGACGCCGTCGACGACATCAACTTCGCGCTTCTGCCCGCGCGAGACCTCGTCGACGGCGACGGCAACCTCTGTCTCTAGCTTCACGCCGTGCTCAGGTGCTTCAGCAGCCCCGGCGTCGCCACTCCCTCTGATGGTGCGCTTCGGCGGCATCCTCATACACTGACGGCGGTGACGACTGAGAGCGGTGTCGAGGATGCAGGCGGAGAGAGAGGATTGTGTGTGTAGCGAGGATGGGGGGTGCGGCCACCTATTATGACCAGTGGCTCGGGCGCACCATTAATATGGAGCAGTGGGAGCGAGGCGGACGGCGGTCAAAGGGCTGGCTCGCCTCTCGGTGAGCCTGTGCAGCGGACTGCTAGCATCCTACCTTCATTTCACACAGCTACTCTCATGCCTCCCGGTGAGACTGTGCAGTGAACACGCCTCCCGTCAATTCACACACCTGCCCGCACGCCTCTCAGTCTGCCTACGCGGTGGACTGCTCGCATGTGTCCCGTCAACTCACGCCTGCTCTCACGGCACACGGGACGTGTGCCGGCACGTATATTGTTTTTCTTTTTTGATGATTAATTATGTCGCTTTATTACTTAACCGAAGCATGGCACGTACATTGTTGGTCTAATGCCCATGATACAAATAAATAACCCGTTTGCGATATTGGTTGCCAATTATTAATAATCTCCTGTTTGTAAGAAGAATATATCAAAACTTGTCTCAAATTTGACAAAAAAATACAATATCAGAGTCTATTAGTGTCCATATGACACCACGATAAGTTTCATGAATTTCAACTAAGTTTTGGATTTACTGGATTTTAAAAATCAAGATTCTCAATTTTTGAAATTTCTTGCATGGGGACTAAACATGCACCCAGGGACACACATATGATTTTCCAATCCATTTTGGTGCACTATCACGTGTGCATGTAGCTCAAATTTGATTTTTGCACATTATATCCCTAGGAAATCAATCAATGTATAAAAACGTCTGAATGATCTCTGATTTTTTTTCTTCCAAATTTTAACACGACACTCCTTTGGTCACATATGTTCACCGCGAAAAAAGTTTAACATGCTTTGTAGTGGCGGTGGTGGTGCGGTGTGTGTGTGTGTGTGTCCGGGGGGGGGGGGGTCCGGCAGTACACTACGAGTCGTGAGCCACCGTGTGGGGTTGACCATTTTGTGAGGCAGGTGCCACATCAAAGTCGTGAATTGGTTATTTAAAACATTACACACAACCCTTTCATACATACATGTTTGGGCCACATGCATGCATGGTGGTCCTCGGACACTCCCTCATGCAGTTATCAGCGATGCGCCCACCCATGAAGGTTATCACTTTTCACCGACATTGAGATGCATTTGGCCAAAGGTGGATTCATCTTGGGATGAGTTACGGTGTGGATCATGGTAAGATTCTAGAGCAAAGTTCGAGCGCGTGCGTACACATGAATCCCTCCCACTGGCTCGAAGTGAGGGGGACTACGACACGTCGTGAACCTCTGTGTAGGGCATTTCCGGTTTGTGAAGCATGTGCCACATAAAATTTGTGCAGTGGGTATTCAAACATCACACAACAACTCTTTGGGCATGCAGGCGGTGGTTGTCCTAGGACACTCACTCGTGTGTGATGCTTTCTGTGGGCCCGCTATCAGGACCCCGATCCTAAGTCACACCGATCTAGCATAAGACACATCATATCACTTTGCGGCCTCACGCACGGTATTCCCACGGCTACAGCCTTACCTTGGCCGGGACCGTTTGCGCCTTTTGGCTCACGTATATGATTGTGATGCTAGTATCCATATGACAAAGAACCCGGACTGACATGACTAGTCGTAAACCAAGGTGGCACAAACTTACAGGGACAAGCATACATGACCCAGCAATGCATGTGTCGGTCATCAATGTATGAACCCAAGTCATAGCAAGCTACAAGGACTTAAAGGAACACCGCGTGACATTTCCCTGTAGGGACAGACACAGGAGCAAAGAAGGACACATGCTGGTCAATCCATGTGTTCCGGATGGAAGCACTAGGGGGCATTTCCCCATAAGGAAGGCTACCAAGAATAAACAACTAGGTGTTGGATCCCACACATACCAAAACATTTCAATAACATACACACAATATGCTCGATATGTGTAGATGCAACATGGCATCACAACATAACTCTACGAATCAAAGTATTTCTTTAAGAGGCTCCAAGGAGCCATACATAGCATGATATTACAAGCATGGGTCTCATGACCCTACATACAAAGTCATACAGACAGCTAAAAAGGAAGAAGGCTGGAAAGCCTGTCTAGCTACAAGACCCTCCAAAGGAACCAGACCTCTGTCTGGGATTTCCAAGCTAAACAGTCAACATCGAATTCATCGTTGAAAGCACTAGTGAGACTAATGTCTCCTCTGCAAAAACATAAATTACCCAAACGTGAGTATAATTGTACTCAGCAAGACTTACATCAGAACTAACTACATATGCATCAGTATCAACAATGGGGTTGTGGAGTTTAACTGCAGCAAGCCAGCTTTGACTCAGTGGCTATCCTGAACTACGACTACCAGTAACTTCTTTGAGGTGAGAAAGCGCACACGAGTCCACATATTCACCATATCAATACACCACTATGGATCCGCTCCCGTCTCCCTACGAGAAGGCCATCCATAGCACTCACGCCTATCTTGTGCATTTTAGAGTATCCACTTCCAGTTATCTATGAACCATATAAGCTTTCCAAGTAGTCCATATCCGTGGATGCGGCTATTCGAATAGATCATTTATAACCCTGCAGGGGTGTACTTCTTCACACATGTTTCCACCACTTAGCGCCTGCACACGACATATGCTCGGCAGACTTCAAGCGAAAGCCGGCGTGGGTGTAGACCACGACCTAACTAACCACACCAGTCTCTAGTCCAGGTTTATCGCCTATTGGAGTTCCATCCGCAAGGAAGTCCGGCCGAGGTTTCCACTACGGCCCCAAACGATGAGTGCAGGGTTCCCAAGAGCACCATTCGGGTGTCACTTGGTACACCGTGCCTCAGTGTCTCTACCGCATCATAGCCCACCCCTAAGGTCAGCGCTATGCACGGCCACCAACACATATCCAACAAACACCCGAAACTAGTTGCAACTCCTGGACAGCGATCAAGGCGATTAATAAGTCGAGAGAGCTTGGAGCGCCCGGATCCCAATGTGTGGTAGTAACTGTCTTGGATCACAAACACAGAACTCAGTTCCTGAGGACGGTCCCAATGAGACAACCCACCATGTACTCCTACATGGCCTCTCATCACTACCTTTACCAAATCATGTTCACACACTTAGCTCTCACATAGTAGGACATGAACACAACCATTCCAATTCATCGCCCAGATGGATCAGACCTGACACGACTCTAAGCATAGCAGGCATAACAAGCAAGCATGGATGAGTAGGCACATCATGGCTCAAACAACTCCTACTCATGCTAGTGGGTTTTACTAATTACTGTGGCAAAGACAGGTCATGCAGAGGAATGGGTTCAACTACCGCAACAAGTAATAGTTGAATCGTTGTTGTCCTAATGCAGTAAAAGAGAGCAAGAGCGAGAGAGTGGGATTGTATCGGAATGCTCAAAGGGAGGGTTTGCTTGCCTGGCACTTCTGAAGATGATACTACAATTCATCAGTATCAATGGTCACTACGTCGGAAACGTCGGCTAACGAGAAGGAACAACACCGACAAACAAAGAATGAACACAATCAATGCAATGCAACAATATGATGCATGATCATGACATGGCAACATGCTATGATTTGGGCTAATGCCACTAGCAACGATTTAAATGAAATTGATTTGAACACAAGATCCAAATTCAAACTCAATATAAGGCATTTCAAATGCCATTTATTCAAATTGTCATATGCAGCAGCTCTAAGTTGTTCAAACATGCATGAAAATGCCATAAACAGATTCTTCATATTTTTTCTAATAATTTTTCATATATAAATTATTTCAATCTGAGCTACGGTTGATTTTCTATGTATTTTTGAAGTTTTAGCTATTTTCTGGAAATAATAAATCATTTCTGATTTATTTAAAATCCCAGAGGAGCTTTACTGCGTCAGCACTACGTCATGGTGACGTCAGCAGTCAACTGAGCCGTCTGGAGTCAAACTTGACGTGTGGGGTCCACACGTCAGTGGCACAGTGTTGGCTAGGGTCACAGACAGGTGGGCTCGGTCAAAGGCCACATCGGCAAAGTCAATGCTGACGCGTGGGTCCACTGGAAATAAATTAAATTTAACTAATTTCGTTAGCTGGTTAATTAAGCCGGTGGGGTCCAGCTGTCTTTGACCCGGGGGTTAATTAGCGGGGCTGTTAGCGGCTAATGACGTGCCACGTCATCTTGCTGGAGTTAAACGCCGGCGAGCACACAGACGCGGCGGCGATGCTTCGGAACGCGCTACGGGGCACGGTTCGAGGCGCGGTTTGCAGCTGCGGGTAGCTGGGAGTGTGGCGCATCCGATGCAGCAAGTAGAGCAACTAGGGTGGCTGGAGCTCGCCGGAAACAAGCTCGCGGCGGCGGCCGGAGTTCGGGCGGCGACGGATTCGATGCCACAGTGCATGCGAGGAACAACGGGTGGCACCTACGGGTTCTACGTGCTCTCACAAGGCCAACAGGCATATGCACGGGGCCATTTGGTCACCGGAGCCTCGTCGGCGATGAGCTCGTGCGGCGGTGTGCTTCGGGTGTCATGAAAACGATGGCTACGGTGAGCCTACGAGGAAAAGGAGAGGGGGGTTTGGGGGAGAGGCTCATGGCGGTCACGATGAGCAGCTCAGCGGGCTCAGGGAGGGGCTGGAGATGATGTGCGGTCGCCGGCGATCTCGGCGGCCGAGGGGAGAACACGGCAATGGTGGCGGTGTCCGGGGGTGTTCGGCGTCGCGTGACCCGGTGAGGAGGTTGAGGCCGAAGCGGTGGAGCTCTTGGGCGTCTCGAGGGGGCGACGGGGATGCGGTGGCCACGGGTACGGCGATCGGCGTCGACGAGCCCGCTTAGATGTGCTGCGGGGAGAGAACAGAGGAGGGGAAGGAGCACGGGGAGAGTGAGAGAGGGTCGGGGGGTGGTGTGGCGTCGTCCAGGCAGTCCAGGGGAAAGAGGGGGCAGCCAGGGAGGGTGGAAGTGGCCGGCGCGTGGCCGCGCACGCAGGACACACAGCCTCGTCCTCCTGTCCAAAGGAGGGAGACGACTGGCAGCGCCAGTGGGCTGGACCATCACAGTGCCAGGCCAGGTAAGTGGCCCAGGTACCGTTCTCTCTCTCTCTCTCTCTCATTTCTTTCTGTTTTCTATTTTGTTTTTCTATTTTTGATTTAGTAAAAATACTAAATCATTTTTATAACTCCTGAAATAAATTATGGGCACATTTTGAATTATTTCCAACAGTCCACAACTGTTTCTAGAATTATTGGAGCATTTAAATTATTTATAGCATTTAAATTCCCTAATTCAAATACGATATGATTTAATCCAAAAAATCCAGGTTGACCTAGAAAAATGTGCACCATTTTTGGCAGAGGTTTTCAATCAATTCAAAAATGATGAACTTTTCTGAAGGGCATTTTGGGTTCATTGAAAAAAGTTAAGTTTGAACCTAATGATTTAACTTGGTGCTAGGGTTTGGTCATCCCCAATTCAAATTTCCTTTGAATTTAACATGATGCATGGATGCTGATGCAACTATTTACAAACAAATTCTAGGGCTGTGACAACTCACCCCCACTAAACAAGAATCTTGTCCCGAGATTCAAGACGTGAGGTAAGAAGAAAGAGGGGACACAAAACTAACACAAACTTCATGATCCAGATTGCACTTCTCGAAGATGTTGATCCATTACACCATATTGACCTTGACATCCTTGCCTTTGAGAACTTCACCCAACATGATGACAAGAGGGAAAAACTCTACAGGAATCGATCTTCTCGAAGATCGAGCAACTCATGATCAACTCCTGGAATGAGGCGTAAGAACAGCTCTTGAGCTGAGACACAAACACTCATCGAGAAGGATGGAAAGAAATAGGTGACAAAGGTTTCAATTTGGTAGGCAACAATACCACGCTTAGGTAAGATGGTGCATGGTTTCAAGGTAGCAAGGAATTAATTGCCATGATTCCATAACGTTGCACCCTAGGGAAGGTGACTCGTAGAATTATTGCCTTAAGTGGCAAAAAGAATTACTTTTGATACATAGATCATTGAAACTCTTTATACCAGCTTGAGGCAATTCACAATTGATTGTTTGAAGGATTTTTGTTGGGATCGAGAGTATATCGACCAGAGGGGGGGGGGTGAATGGGAGATTCAAAATTTCTTTTGAATGTTTTGAACCGATCCCAATCACGGCAGCGGAATGTAAGTTTGGTAGCAACGCACTAGATTACTCTAGCTATAGATAACCAAATCTATCGGTGAATACCGAAGCAATTCTAACAAGCGATGAATATCACAGGTCTGACATGGTCGAAGAGAATGCAGTTGACATTCAGGACCACAAATACGAAAGAAAACTGAATATCGCTGTGAGAGAAATGCACTAAGATTGATGACAAGGTGAATTAATATAGCACGAATGAAATCACAGTTGAACAACACTTCGAATCAAATCAGTCAGTGATGATGCGATATGATAACAAATAACTGACAGACAATGGAAGTACTGTGATTGATCAGATACATCTATCGGCACAGAGCACGAAAGAAAACTGCTGAAAGAAATGCAGTAAAGTAAAGCGAACTAGTGGTGCTCGATGGCGACAGAGGGATTTGGTAGACCAGTTCGCCCTTCTGCCAAAGGACTACGTCTGGTTGGAGGGGCTGTGATAAACTCTCACTGAGGATAAACTCTCCTCACCCTGTTCTCCATCAACTGTGAAGCTGGTCAGACTCCAGTTGATTTTACTCGTGGTAGATACTTGTCGGCTATCTCCAAACCTTCACTGAAGATAAACACTCTTCAGTTCTCTTCGCGAACCACAATTACTCTTGGTTGCTGAAGATCTCGCTCGGTGAAGACAATTACTCTTCGACACTCGAGCCGACACCTATCCGTCTAGAGAGTGGGCAGCTCTCAAGAGTAATAGGTACAAGAACCCTAACTCAGAACTACTGTGATGCTCAACCACTGTCTAAGTTTTGGCTCTTGATTTTTCACTCGGTGGATTTTAAACTCAAATCTCTCGGAGAGGGGTTGCTCAATCAATCTTCTCAGAAATCTTAAGCGGAGCAGCCAACGGGCAACGTTGGAGCGGGGTGGCTATTTATAGCCGTAGCCTTCCCTGAATGGAAATGACCAAATTGGACATGTGGAGCAGCCAATGGCCGAACGACACGAGTCCAACGGCCGGAAATTGAGCACAACGGTAACATTACGTGCGGAGCAAGTAATGCTAACTCCTCAGTCCGAAAGATATCTCCCACAGCGAAGAAGAACAGCGTCTCTTGCTGGTAGGTAATCATTCGAAGCATAAAGAGATTTCTCTCGGTCTCGCATAGGTTTGGGCTAAGCATCACAGCGGATCTAAGCTTCGAGAACCTATACCCCTCTTAATAGTACGGAGGTCCTATGACTCAAATAAGTGAAAGATAAACGACGAAAAGAATGCTACGTCTTCACTTCATCTTCGTCTTCCATCACTGCTGTCAATTTCTTCGGACGCGATCACCGAACTAATTGCTTTACGTCAGCAATAAACCTTCGAGGGGTCGTCTCCTTCACTTCATTCTTCTTCGACATAATAGTTTGAAACGATGTAGCTCATTCATCTTCTTCGACGTAGATGATCTTCGGTGAAGTTCTTCGAACTGTACACCTGAGACAGCATACTCTTCGGCACTGCATGGACTATTTCTCTCTGTGTGCACTAGCAAACAAATCAGTCCATGCCTGTTTCTGTCAACAATCTCCAAAACACAAGAGGGGCAACTATTGCACCAACAATCTCCCCCTTTTTGGACGATTGTTGACAAAACAGAATACATCGAAGGATAGATAAGAGAATGAAATGGAATGTGAAGGAAAATGAAAGACGAGTGGAAAATACGAAGATAAAACACGCTCCCCCTGAAGATATGCATCATGTTGATTTGATTGATCATTCGGGGATAATATGGAGGGTGGCGAGGTGAATCTTCGTAAGAATGACATTGGCAGATGATCTCATTCGTAGTTTCATCCAATGCATTCGGTGGTGTCTGAGATATTTCCTGCCACAGAACCTTTTGACAAAAGGTTAGTTTAATAATCAGAGCAAAAGGTTATTTGAAAAACGTTGTGGCAAAAGGATTTGTCATGAACATATACTCAGAACACAGTTTAAATCCACAAGAGATATAGATTCCCTGCTAGTTAGATGTATGAGAAATAATCAGAGCAAGGGCAATCAGAGCAAAGGAGTGAAATATATTTCTCGGAGTGGATGAACTTCAGACGATGTTTTCCTGCAACAAGGAGGATTAATAGATATATGCGAGGGAAAACATCTTGTCAGACAGATAGATTGAATTTTCTTTCAATTCCTGAGTGACTTCTCCTGCATCATTAGATATCAAAAGATAATCATAGGAGAGAAAAAAAAGAGGAGATGAAGGATTTCTCTCTTCGAGAGACACAATTTCCAATACTCCTAGAACTGCTTTCACTTATCCTTGCATGAAAGATGAATATCGAGGATAATCACTGCAAGGGAGTAAGCATTCGATGGCACCTGCAAACAAATAGCTGGAAGCAAATGTAGTACTTGCAGGGGTTATTAACATTACATGACGACGCTGTTCCAACACCACAGGTGGTGAGAATAAGTTGCACAGCCAAAAGTTCAACGACCAAAAGCAAATGGATCGAACAAAAAGCAAATGGCGAAAAGGAGAAAACACACCCTGCAAATAGCCCGCTGAATCTATCTTCTCGATGTTCTTCTCCCCCTTTTTGTCAACAAGTGTCAAAAAGGAAAGAGAGAGCACACGAGGAACTACTCGTCTGAAGAATCCCCAGAACTCGAACTGTTCGGCGAAGCAGAACGAGCGATGGTCGACGCTGAAGCAGGAGTTGGAGATGCAGCACGGGCTTCAGGATCAGCTTCGGGAGTAGCAGAGCGAGGTGCATCGGGCTTGAAAATGAAGGTGCCTGCTGTGTCTTCGAGTTCATCATCGGGTTCGACAAACAGCAGGTCGGTTGAGGCAGAGCGTTGAGGGAGCACTGGAGTTTGCCTACAAATGCGAGGAACTTCAAACAACTCCAGATGATCATAATCTTTCTCAATTCCCTTCGCAGACAGTTGCTTGCAAGAATAATGCTTGCGGAGAAGGGTCCATGAGCGCTGTTTCTGTTCCTTTTCATATAGCAGAGCTTGACGAGCATAATTATGAAGCAGATTGATTTCAATCATCATTTCCGCTTTTTCTTTGCGATCAAGCTTGATATGACTCTCCAGTGATTGCTGAGTGTGAAGACAGATCTCATACAGAGAGGGATTTTCTTCACGAGGGATATCAACTTTGACCTTCTTAGCTTTCGGAGCTCTCGCAGAGGCAGAGGCAGTTGCATCAATTGGTGTTTTTCCTTTCCCGATATCCTTCACAATCTGGAGTGTGTTTCGGACTGGTGGCATGAAAACTTTCGGGACAAATGGGCAGAAATACTTTTTCTTGATAAGCTGCTCAATGGCGAACATAACCCATGGTGCATATGGCTTCAAAACTTGAGGGCAATCAGCAGCATAGGCCAGGTTTCGAATAAGAAGATCAGGAATGTCAAACCGAACGCCATGTGCAAGAGCATGAAGAGCATTTGCCACTATGCCTTGAATTGATTCGGGCCGATTTGTTGGCGTGATAGAATTGCATAGAATGTAGAACAACACTTTGTTCTCATAGGCCAGATGCTTTGGATTTGCTTCGGCATAGTCATCACCAACAATCTTAGGGTCCATTAGCATATGCAATTGAGCTTCAGATACATCCCAGAAGTGCAGTCTATGCTCTCGCGAGGCTTCAAATTCGCAACGAGGTAAATTCAACATAGCCAAAAAATGATCAGCCAAGCATTTGATTCTTTCTTCCTCGGTCATCCATTCGAGAATCCAAGTACTGCTGTCGTTGAGGTCTCCTGAGATATATAGAGTGGCATAGAACTGAAGGACAACTTCATGGTTCCAGCCATGGTTAAAACGAAGAAAGCTCTTCAGGAAGACTTGCTCGATCTGCTCAATGGTGTGATGGAAGCAGGGTATGCTTTCTAGTTCGGCGAAGTTCAGAATCTTGTGCTCGAATATACGATTCTTTCCATACAGGATGCGAGCATAATATACGGCCTGTTCTTTTGTCTAGAACCTCAGTGACAACGAAGTCCTTTCTCCTTCATACGGACTGGTCCCAAAGAATGCAAGTTTCGAGCGATGAAACTGATCATTAAATGCTGGACCATTCGAGCCATCACAGACGGGAAACAAAGGAAAAAATTCCAGTGGATTACTCAGAGGTTCTTCATCGGTCATGGATTTGGTTCGAACATCATCAGGTGCTGGCACACTTTCATCAATGGGCTTGAGAGGAGCATAATGCTTCCTCGATTTCTCTCGTGCAGACACCTTTGATGGACTTGACTGACTGCTGTTTTTGTTCGCCGGAACTCCTTCGGCATCTTTTTGTCTTTCTGGCACTGAGGCCTTTTCTTTTACTGCAATATTATTGGCGGGAGGCACAACATTTTCTTCGGCAGCTTGTGTCACAACAGGTGGGATAGTTTCTTCTCGAGCCATCGGCTCATCAGGTTGCTCTTTTTCTTGTACCAACTGTGGGGCAGTGGTACTGGGAACTGGATCAACATCCATCTGGGTGTGGGCACCAGAAGATGAGATCGGCGGAGTTTCTTTTTGGGAAGCATTTAGCTCCCCCTCAATTTTATCACTTTTCTCTTTCTATTCAGTTTGCTCCATTTGCATTTTCCTTGGAGGCGATGAAACTGGCCTCTCAACCTCAATTTCTTCATCAACTTCATCAGGTGGGGATTTCTGCTTGGGAGGTACATTTTGCTTGTCAGTCCCCACTTGGAATATATCAACTTTTTCATGTTGCACTTGGGCAACAGGCTCAGGAATGAGTTCTTCTTTGGTACCAGCTTGAAGCATGAGTTTATCTTTGCGAAGTGGAGAAGGTGGTACTTGTTGCAAGGGTACATGGGATTCCATTGGTGTAGGATCAGCAGAGACGTTCTGAGGGCGTCGTTCCTTGAATGTTTTCTGCTTGCTTGCTCTTGCCATAGCCTTCTGACGCTTTTCCTCTTGAGCTCTTCTTCGAGCGAGATCTGCTTGGCGAGCAATCTCCTCGTTTCTCCTGTCACACAGTTGTGATACTTCCATGTGCAAGCGAGAGTGCCATGCAATTTTATCATTTCGCAATACGCTCAGAGCCTTGGTGAGATCAACAATTTCTTTATTCTTCTTTTTCCTTTCGGACTCAGAATTTGCCTCATTTCTCTTTTGCTCGACAGCTTGTTTTTCTTTGACAATAATGTTGAGCTTCTGAGAGATTTCCTTTAGCTCAATGATACGCTTCGTTACCAACTTTGTAACATCATCGGGCAGACCCAGATTGCACATGTCATTTGCATTTGCATCATAAGCAGCGCTGTCAATTACATCAATCATGTAATGGAAGTCATATTTTTGTTCCTCTGAGGAAGCAGGAACATTTAGTCTGGTCCTTTTGGCAGACACATCTGCTTTCTCTTCTAACTGCAGCTTTCTCTTAGAAACTGCACTTGACAAAGTTCTCGGAGCCGCAGAACCCGAAGGTTTATCAGTGTGAGGCCTGGGTGCAAGCCTTGGAGACTTCCTCGGAGATGGCAATGTTTTTGCTGGCAAAGGACTCATGTGTGGCTTGTTGAGAATGGCAAGGCAATCATACAAGGGAATTTGATCAGAGGTCTCTTCATCAGACGGCTCATCAGATGAGTCGGGAACAGCCTTCTTGGATCTCTTCGACAGTGTTTTCTTACGAGGAGCACGAGGTGAGTCTGGTTTTTCAGACTTGCTGCCCTTTGAGGCCGAGGCTCATTCCTTCCTTTTCTGCACGTCTTGCTGAGTTAGCGCGACGTTTTTTGCTTCGACTTGATATTTCTTCGCTTCTTTGGCATCACGTTTGGCTTTGGCTTTTGCCCTTTTTGCCACTTCCTCGGGAAAATCGCTGATGGTTTTGAGGGAGTCAGGATGAGCATTTGCTGGCTGAGGTGGCCTGACTTTTTCATCATCTGGGCCTATGCAATTTTCTGCAATGCAGTCATTCCAAGGTGGCGTGAAAGCAAATAGGATCTGATACTTCTCGCGAATATTTTGATAACGGAACCATTTGCTAGCCCAGTGGCGGCGAATTCTTTGCAACCTATTGTTGCGATCTGTCTTAGATTCTCCTTCAGGAGGAGTCTTGCAGCTTTCGGGATCTGACATTTCAGCAGCAGTATTCATTTCTCTGCCACGACCACCCTTCCTGGGATTTCCATCGGAGAAGATGGTTAGCGCATCAGTGATAAATTCATCTTCGGGCTGACTATGAGCAGATGGAATTTCATCAGAATCTTCTTCGGACACCGAATCTTGTCTCTTCTTCTGCGCCTTGGGCTGCATCGAGGATTTACCTCCTCCAGTCAATCTCATTCGTTCTGACCTTGGTGGGAACTGAGGCAGATATCCATCAGAATCTGAGCGATCTTCCGAACTCTGTGACATGACCAACCTGTGAAATAGAGTGGATGCGAGGGAAAAACAGGGTAGGGTCATAAGCATGCACAGAATAGTTTTGAATGAAAAGCGATTTTAGGAAGATTAGGGAACCCATGGAAATCCGAACAGTTATCCTTGATAGATTTTACTTCTAGCCTCATATGATGCAAAGGCAGATATAAAATTATCTAATCTTTCGGATAACACATATGCACCCAAGATGAGAAGACCCAGTACGAGGAAGAACTATAAACCGTACTAGTCAAAACCTAGTGATTCCTAAAGATCTACCACAGTGAAATAAATAGAGATAAATTGCACCGGAAAGAACTGCCCAAGAACAGAGAAAAAAGAGGATGTGCAGTTCCAGATCTCGGCACCCTAACTTGGCAACTTAGATCAACTACGGCAATGCGGGAAGGAGGATTACCGCACTGGCATGATCAGCTGCGACGAGGCTTCACCGGAGTTGCACGGCGAAGATTCTCGCCGGAGTTGCTTCGAGCTCGGGCTCGGATGAGGATGAGAATGAGGGTTTCACGACTGAGGAAGAAGGAGCTGGCTGGAGGTATTTATAGCAAGAGGGCACAACCACCCTACCGAAATCTACGGCCTAAAGATGCGGGACGTTCCGCATTCAACGGACACGATCATGATCAAAAAGATCGTGGGCACGTGGCAACCGTTTCCTGCGGAAATCTCAGGACGAGAGCGGGAGGACGAAAGGTTTAACGGGCACAAGGCCGAAAATGAGTAAATGTTCGAAGATCATTTCTTTCGCGACCAAGGACGTCGGAGAGAGATTTTCTTCGGATCAAATTGCATGCTCATGACAGACAGCACAGATTTAGGTGAGGAAGAATAGAGGGATAAAAGGGTCCGAAACAAATCACTCAGGCAAATGAGAAGAAACACCAAACAAGGAGCTATGAGTGAGTTGTTCACCGGACGAAACACAAACACGGTAACTCAAATAAAACAAAACGAAAAGAAACACAAAGAACCAGCACCAACATTATAGATCTCAGGGCAAAGGATAGACAGAATAGAATCCCTGAGAGCGAGTTCCTGCAAGGAGGGTTAGTTCTTTCTCACAGCCCATGCTTGTGTGGGCTGTGCATACCTCATTTGCCTTGTCTGAGCAGGAATATTCCTTCGTTGGTCTCTGTAGTTTACCTGTTCATCTCGAGAGTAATTATATGAGTAAGCATTGAAATTGTTTTGAGAGACATGAGCATAATGGTTCGAGGAGATACGCATGTAATCCTTTTGTCGAAAGTTTGGTTGATATCCATTTGAAGAAGTTTCTGTGCTGCACTGAGAGGAATAACAATATCCTTGAGGAGAATTGCCCTGCATATTCAGGTTAGCGGTGACAGATAAATTTTCAATGGTGCACTTTTTCACCCATATTTGCTTCTTGGGAGAACCAGACCTGCAGTTAGTTCCAACATACCGAGCGAAAACCTTACCATTCTGCTGTTTGAATAATTTGTAGCTTGAGTCATCAGACTCGTCAGAGACAGCTGGAATGGGAGTGTCATATCCAGACAGGAATGCGGGTTCGAGAGTTTTGTTCTTAGCCAGAACCCAAGTTGTTCGTGGATATTGCTCAGGGGTCCAGTATGTTCCATCAACGTTGAGTTTCCTTTCGAAACACAATCCTTCCTTTCGGGGGTTTTTGTGCAGTATTGACTTCTTGAGCACATCACACAGTGTTTGATGCCCTTTGAGGCTCTTTAGCATACCAGTCTCAAGCAAGTTCTTTAGCCTGCAATTTTCATCAGAAATAGCAACAAATTCCTCGGAGGAGGGGTTAGAGATTTCATTCGAAGCAGTTGCAATATTCTCGATGGCATCATTAGATGTTTCAGCATTTGACTCAGCATTGCTACGTTCTAGGCATTTTAAGCAAGGAGGCACAAAATCATCAGGAAGGTTGTTAGATTGCTCGGCGAAGAGAGAAGGTTTTTCTTTTGCAAGCACGTTATAAGAATCTTTCAGTGACTCGAGTTCTTGATTCCTGTTAAGGAGTTCATCTGTTAAACTCTCGAAGTCGACTGTTAGACAATCATATCGTTCAGAAAGATCATCAATCGTTGAAGAAAAAGCACTATGCTTTTCAGTCAACTCTTGATTCTTCTTCATCTCTTCGACCAGCAATCCTTCGGTTTTCCTGAGATTCATCTCAAGTTGTTCCAGCTCATCTTGTTGAGATTTTGCAATCTTAACAAGTTTGACAAGTTCAATGTATTCAGGGGTTTTGTGCTTTGCTGATACCTCATCCTCTGAAGGTTTTGCCATGAGACAGAATGCGATAGGTTCATCTTCACTCGAAGCATTTTCATCAGTGTCTGATTCGAAAGAACTCTCGGATGATTCATATGCGACGAATGCATTGCCTCTTCCTAGGTTTCTATAAAACTCTTCGTCTTCTAATTCGGAGTTAGATGATTCATCTTCAGATTCCATATTCATTTCTGCACACAATCTGGTCAGCTGCGATATTTTCTTCAGATTGGATTCAATGGTCGCTCTTGTTTGTACGTCAGTGACTGGTCTCGACGAAGAAGATGATGCGGTAGCTTCATTTTTCTTCAAGAGCTTAGTGTGACGGTCCACTTGAATGAATCCAGAGCAGTGACGATTAATCCATCTGTTGCTGCGTTTTTCATCTTCTTCCCAACAAGGACAGTTTGCAATGAAGTGACCAGGTTGTTCGCACTTGAAGCACTTCATTTCTTTCGGTGGTAATTTCTTCGAAGATCTAGACGTGACACCTCCATCATCATTTGTGAGACATAGATTCTGTCTTCTGAGATAGTTCAGTCTTTCAGTGAGCATTTCCATTTCTCTGGTGATAGAGTGTTGATTTTCGATGTCTTCTTCTTGAGAACTGCCATAGTGTGAGAGAACTTCTCCTTCGCTTTCCAAAGAGGATTCTTGCTGACCATTTTCAAGATCCATCTTTTCTTCATGAGTGGATAGCAGCGTCATAACTTTGACGTAGTGAAGTTCTTCGTAGTCTGGTCTTCGCTTGATTTCAGCCACGATTGGATCATAGGTCGGATCAAGAACACTTAGTAGCTTGTTGATCACATCTCTATCGGTGATATCAGTTACTCCTCGTTGACGAAGTCTTTCAACAATGTTTGTCAATCGCTCGGTGAGTTCCATAGCACTTTCCCTACGAAGACTTCTGAAACCAGCAAACATAGTACGAAGCATATCTGTTTATAGATCTGTTCTGGTAACAAATTCTTCATGAACATTCTTGATGGCATCCCAGAGTTGCTTAGCAGTGTCTAGCTTTCGGAATCGAATAAAAATATCTCTTGAGATGCTGTCAGAGATAATATCTTTTGCTTGAGCATCCAACAATATCACAGCTTCATCGGAAGTAGGATCATCAGAGTGTTGAACAGAGTATCCATTTTCCACAATGTTCCACAGATCAATGTTGATGGCTTGAAGTCTGATTTTCATTCGATCTCTCCAGTAGATATAATCATTTCCATCGAAGATGGGAAACCTTTCAGAGTGCGAGGATCTACCTGCATACGACATACTCAAAACTCCAAGGTTGTTAGACCTTTAATAAACAGAGACAGGGAGTACCTGCTCTGATACCAATTGTTGGGATCGAGAGTATATCGACCAGAGGGGGGGTGAATGGGAGATTCAAAATTTCTTTCGAATGTTTTGAACCGATCCCAATCACGGCAGCGGAATGTAAGTTCGGTAGCAACGCACTAGATTACTCTAGCTATAGATAACCAAATCTATCGGTGAATACCAAAGCAATTCTAACAAGCGATGAATATCACAGGTCTGACATGGTCTAACATTCAAGACCACAAATACGAAAGAAAACTGAATATCGTTGTGAAAGAAATGCACTGAGATTGATGACAAGGTGAATTAATATAGCACGAATGAAATCACAGTTGAACAACACTTCGAATCAAATCAGTCAGTGATGATGCGATATGATAACGAATAACTGACAGACAATTGAAGTACTGTGATTGATCAGATACATCTATCGGCACAGAGCACGAAAGAAAACTGCTAAAAGAAATGCAGTAAACTAAAGCGAACCAGTGGTGCTCGATGACGACAGAGGGATTTGGTAGACCAGTTCGCCCTTCTGCCAAAGGACTACGTCTGGTTGGAGGGGCTGTGATAAACTCTCACTGAGGATAAACTCTCCTCACCCTGTTCTCCATCAACTGCAGAGCTGATCAGACTCCAGTTGATTTTACTCGTGGTAGATACTTGTCGGCTATCTCCAAACCTTCACTGAAGATAAACTCTCTTCAGTTCTCTTCGCGAACCACAATTACTCTTGGTTGCTGAAGATCTCGCTCGGTGAAGACAATTACTCTTCGACACTCGAGCCAACACCTATCCGTCTAGAGAGTGGGCAGCTCTCAAGAGTAATAGGTACAAGAACCCTAACTCAGAACTACTGTGATGCTCAACCACTGTCTAAGTTTTAGCTCTTGATTTTTCTCTCGGTGGATTTTAAACTCAAATCTCTCGGAGAGGGGTTGCTCAATCAATCTTCTCAGAAATCTTAAGCGGAGCAGCCAACGGGCAACGTTGGAGCGGGGTGGCTATTTATAGCCGCAACCTTCCCTGAAGGGAAACGACCAAATTGGACATGTGGAGCAGCCAATGGCCGAATGACACGAGTCCAACGGTCGGAAATTGAGCACAATGGTAACATTACGTGCGGAGCAAGTAATGCTAACTCCTCAGTCCGAAAGATATCTCCCACAGCGAAGAAGAACAGCGTCTCTTGCTGGTAGGTAATCATTCGAAGCATAAAGAGATTTCTCTCGGTCTCGCATAGGTTTGGGCTAAGCATCATAGCGGATCTAAGCTTCGAGAACCTATACCCCTCTTAATAGTACGGAGGTCCTATGACTCAAATAAGTGAAAGATAAACGACGAAAAGAATGCTACGTCTTCACTTCATCTTCGTCTTCCATCGCCGCAGTCAATTTCTTCGGACGCGATCACCGAACTAATTGCTTTACGTCAGCAATAAACCTTCGAGGGGTCATCTCCTTCACTTCATTCTTCTTCGACATAATAGTTTGAAATGATGTAGCTCATTCATCTTCTTCGACGTAGATGATCTTCGGTGAAGTTCTTCGAACTGTACACCTAAGACAGCATACTCTTCGGCACTGCATGGACTATTTCTCTCTGTGTGCACTAGCAAACAAATCAGCCCATGCCTGTTTCTGTCAACAATCTCCAAAACACAAGAGGGGCAACTATTGCACCAACAATTTTGAAAGAATGGCATACTCAGATTAGAATGGAAACTATGGTTATAGAGCAACTTGGTAAATGGAAGGCCCAATCCAATTGATACTGAGGATATAACCTAGTGTTTGAGCGTGCTTTCAAGAACTTGAGCATTTCCATATTTATCAGGGTTTTACCAACATCTATGCCAAAGAACTTGGTGACACCTCATACTACCATGATGGATCACGGTGGAGGATGCGGATGCAAAGGAAGATAACACTTTCTCAGATTTTACCTTAGCAAGGCCAGGGAAACAAAATTTGGATGATTGACCGAGAGACATTTAGCACTCCGCTTCTAATGTTCTCCTTGATGTACTAGATACCACGATCATGCTTAAAAGCATCATTGATAAGGTCATCAAGTAAAGGTCGGACTTCGGGAACACAAAGGATCCATAAGGAATAACTTCTAGAACAAATCGCACGTAATCCTCGTGGAGAAGATGGTCAATTGCTCAATCAAGATACTACAATAATAGATCTTTCGGCTAGGTGTGTCGGCCAGAACATCAACCTTGCCGGAACCTACAACATAGATCTTGGAAAAGTTCCAACCATCATATCTGCCTGAGATTCATATCTAGTTGGTAACAGGATACTTCAGACTTAGCATGTCTGGAAAAGAAAGTTTGCAACACAAATCGACGAGATAGCATTACGAGATTCTCAGAAATGAACTACGGAAGCAAGCTCCAAAACATGAGCTGGATTGCAAGACACGCGTGAGCACACTGTCCAAGACAAGCATGACCGCGTAAAAGTCTCACAGCAAAACACTACCAAGTTCTGGTTGGGAACCATCATCAAAGATATCGAAGTCTCCGCGCAGAAGTCTAAAGGATTAACACTTTAGAATAGACTCCTTTATCTTGAACAAATCAATCAGTGGCTTGGTGTGCTAGGAAATACATGTGGAATGGAGGTTGCAAATCTACCAAACCATAGTATACCTCGTACGTGCATGACTGACTTGGGATGATTCCAATTGAATCAAAACAACGTTCTCGAATTCACGGCGGCAACTTGCATCAAATACACATGAATTAGAGGAAGTCACTTCTCTCATCCAAACATATACTTCATGAACGGAACACGAAGAGAATGCTTACACAAGTTTCCAACACTAGCTTGATGTCCAACATAAATCATGTAGGAGATAAAATGATGCTGATGGGCTCAACAACAAATCATCGAGATTCCCATGAAGATGGAATTCCACAACTATGTGAACAAAGTGATAGCATTGGTCAGACCAAAAGATATAATGGTGTATGCTCGAGGAGAACCCACAAGTAAAACAACATTACAAGAATCATTGGTTCTGATTTGATTTGACGATAGCCCATACTCAAATCGAAGATTGGATAAGACAATAGATCCAACAATTGATCACAAAGGTCAATCAGTGAAGATATCATCTTTCTTCAACACACACACACACACACACACACAAACACAAAGATATCCCTTTAGGATGAACTAAGTTAGATCAAGCTTTTATCTTCCAACTCTCCAAGTTGTTATTTAGCTTAACCAACTAGTTCAGGGTATCCAACGCAGATTCTTGGAGAAGGGGTGGTTTAGAGAAAAACCTACTTGATCACGAACTCAACATAACAGTCAGGGGACAACCTGGTGATACTTTCGAGAAGATATCCAAAAAATCACAATCCACCGGTATGCTACTAAGCACGAGAACAATCTCGCTTTTCAGGGCAAGACGATATGATCAAGAGTGAGGGATTGGCACAATCCTAACTCATTGATCAAAAAGTGCACCAAGAAGGATGGACTAGGTAGCAAGATCAATCTTAGAATGATAATTCAACAACCAACACGCTAAGAATGAAATTATTGTCCATTAACATCCAGGCAACATGGTTGCTAGGAGTATTGATTTCACACATCATGATTCACTTGTCGGAATTCCGGTTACAACAACACATGGACCGAGAAATAAATGATGGTGGCGAGAAGTATCACTAAATCAAGAATCCATAAGATGATGTGCAATTCTCATGACATTCTTGACATGAAAGATGGTAATACTCCAGGGTAGAACAAAACAAAAGCTGGAGTGGCATTTTGATCTGCGGGATACAACTACTTTGACCCAATCCAAGAAATGGATGGGGTGCTGGAGTTTGTTTCTCCTAGGCATTCTGAAATATATGACCCGACGGACCACAAGGGTAATAGGCATCGATGAACACAAATACATGACTACTCATGACTATCAATTAATAGACGAAGGTCAGAATATAACCGAGGGGGGAGACAACTCAAAGAACGTATGATTATCTGAGTTGGGGATGCATAGATCAGCATGTCGAACAAGGCTCAACATATTTCTTCCGGATAACCCATGCAGAAAGGTAGGACTGGCAGAGTCGCAATGTAGAATGAACTCATCAAGAGCACTCTTGTTGTGACCTTTTAGTTTGAAAGAACTTCTACCATAGGATGGCTCATGGCATTGGAAGAATGATGTACCAAGGACCTCGAGGACTATCACAAAGGTTACTAATAACCTAAGGGAATGAGCAAACACTATCAACAGGAATGAGCAGGTCGAATCTTGGGTCCAAGAACCCAGGAATAGAATACCTACTAACTAAATAACATCACTAGATGCTTTCGAGAATGGTGGCCAGAATTATCACACTGGGAGCACAAAACATGGCTAGATCACTAGGTGGTTCTCTAAGATACCCTAGTGTCCTAATAACTTCAACATATATGTTGAGGCAACGGAGTACCTCAACAAACCAAATAGTGTGGTTAATCTGGCCTAAAAGGACATCGGAACAGAGAGGAAAGATTTGCAAATGCACCAGACTACATAGAACCTTGGATAACTCGAACAGCATCACGGTTGTACCGGCATGAATATGAGGCAACCTCCAAGACAACAAACAACACAACAAATGGATTCCTATGGAAGCACTGATCCGGGAAGGCTACAACTTTCCTATAAGTCTCCAACATAGTAACTCGTCATCCTGATAGATAGATAAGAAAGCCTAGTTTCTTAACCCCATAGAAAAGATGAGGGTGACTTAGAATCAGAATGACACAAGGGTAAGGAGTAAAAAGAGCTTTACGTTCCCTTCCACAATCAATTCCCTTATATAACTAAAGCATTTCTAGACTCGACTTCGTCCAGTTTGGCTTGGTAATCCTACAGGCAGTCAGGCTCTGGTACCAAAGCTGTCAGGACCCCGATCCTAAGTCACACCAATCTAGCATAAGACACATCATATCACTTTGCGGCCTCACGCACGGTATTCCCACGGCTGCAGCCTTACCTTGGCCGGGACCGTTTGCGCCTTTTAGCTCACGTATATGATTGTGATGCTAGTATCCATATGACAGAGAACCCGGGCCGACATGACTAGTCATAAACCAAGGTGGCACAAACTTACAGGGACATGCATACATGACCCAACAATGCATGTGTCGGTCATCAACGTATGAACCCAAGTCGTAGCAAGCTACAAGGACTTAAAGGAACACCGCGTGACATTTCCCATAGGGATAGACACAGGAGCAAAGAAGGACACATGCCGGTCAATCCATGTGTTCCAAATGGAAGCACTAGGAGGCATTTCCCCCATAAGTTAGGCTACCAAGAATAAACAACTAGGTGTCGGATCCCACACATACCAAAGCATTTCAATAACATACACACAATATGCTCGATACGTGTAGATGCAACATGGCATCACAACATAACTCTACGACTCAAAGTATTTCTTTAAGAGGCTCCAAGGAGCCATACATAGCATGATATTACAAGCATGGGTCTCATGACCCAACATACAAAGTCATACAAGCAGCAAGCGGAAGCATAAACCTGTCTGAGTACAGACAGCTGAAAAGGAAGCAGGTTGGAAAGCCTGTCTAGCTACAAGACCCTCCAAAGGAACCAGACCTCTATCTGGGATTCCCAAGCTAATCAGTTAACATCGAACTCATCATTGAAAGCACTAGTGAGACTAACGTCTCCTCTGCAAAAACATAAATTAGGCAAACGTGAGTACAATTGTACTCAGCAAGACTTACATCAGAACTAACTACATATGCATCAATATCAACAATGGGGTTGTGGATTTTAACTGCAGCAAGCCATCTTTGACTCAGTGGCTATCCTGAACTACGACTACCAGTAACTTCTTTGAGGTGAGAAAGTGCACACGAGTCCACATATTCACCATATCAATACACCACTATGGATCCGCTCTCGTCTCCCTACGAGATGGCCATCCATAGCACTCATGCCTATCTTGCGCATTTTAGAGTATCCACTTCCAGTTATCTATGAACCATATAAGCTTTCCAAGTAGTCCATATCCGCGGACGCGGCTATTCGAATAGATCATTTATAACCCTGCAGGGGTGTACTTCTTCACACATGTTTCCACCACTTAGCACCTGCACACGACATGTACTCGGCAGACTTCAAGCAAAAGCCGGCGTAGGTGTAGACCACGACCTGACTAACCACACCAGTCTCTAGTCCAGGTTTATCGCCTATTTGAGTTCCATCCGCAAGGAAGTCCGACCGAGGTTTCCACTACGGCCCCAAACGATGAGTGCAGGGTTCCCAAGAGCACCATTCGGGTGTCACTTGGTACACCGTGCCTCAGTGTCTCTACCGCATCATAGCCCACCCCTAAGGTCAGCGCTATGCACGGCCGCCAACACATATCCTACAAACACCAGAAACTAGTTGCAACTCCTGGACAGAGATCAAGGCGATTAATAAGTCGAGAGAGCTTGGAGCGCCCGGAGCTCAATGTGTGGTAGTAACTGTCTTGGATCACAAACACAGAACTCAGTTCCTGAGGACGGTCCCAATGAGGCAACCCACCATGTACTCCTACATGGCCTCTCATCGCTACCTTTACCAAATCGTGTTCGCACACTTAGCTCTCACACAGTAGGACATGAACATAACCATTCCAATTCATCACCCAGATGGATCAGACCTGACATGACTCTAAGCATAGCAGGCATAACAAGCAAGCATGAATGAGTAGGCACATCATGGCTCAAACAAATCCTACTCATGCTAGTGGGTTTTACTAATTACTATGGCAAAGACAGGTCATGCAGACGAATGGGTTCAACTACCACAACAAGTAACAGTTGAATCGTTGTTGTCCTAATGCAGTAAAAGAGAGAAAGAGCGAGAGAGTGGGATTGTATCAGAATGCTCAAAGGGGGGTTTTCTTGCCTGGCACTTCTGAAGATGATATTGCACTTCATCAGTGTCAACGGTCACTACGTCGGAAACGTTGGCTACCGAGAAGGAACAACACCGACAAACAAAGAATGAACACAATCAATGCAATGCAACAATATGATACATGATCATGACATGGCAACATGCTGTGAGTTGGGCTAATGCCACTAGCAACGATTTAAATGAAGTTGATTTGAACACAATATCCAAATTCAAACTCTATATAAGGCATTTCAAATGCCATTTATTCAAATTTTCATATGTAGCAGCTCTAAGTTGTTCAAACATGCATGAAAATGCCATAAACAGATTCTTCATATTTTTCTAATAATTTTTCATATATAAATTATTTCAATCTGAGCTACGGTTGATTTTCTATGAATTTTTGAAGTTTTAGCTATTTTCTGGAAATAATAAATCATTTCTGATTTATTTAAAATTCCAGAGGAGCTTTACTACGTCAGCACTATGTCATGGTGACGTCAGCAGTCAACTGAGCCGTCTGGAGTCAAATCTGACGTGTGGGGTCCACACGTCAGTGGCACAGTGCTGGCTAGGGTCACAGACAGGTGGGCCCGGTCAAAGGCCACGTCAGCAAAGTCAATGCTGATGCGTGGGTCCACTGGAAATAAATTAACTTTAACTAATTTCGTTAGCTGGTTAAACGCCACATCATCTCGCCGGAGTTAAACGCCGACGAGCACATAGACGGGGCGGCGACGCTCGGGAACGTGCTACGGGGCACGGTTCGAGGCGCGGTTTGTGGCTGAGGGTAGCTGGGAGTGCGGCGCATCCGGTGCAACAAGCAGCAGCAGCTAGGGTGGCCGGAGCTCGCCGAAAACGAGCTCGCGGCAGTGGCCGGAGTTTGGGCGTCGACGAATTTGACGCCACAGTTCACGGGAGGAACAACGGGTGGCACCTACGGGTTCTACGTGCTCTCACAAGGCCAACGGGCATATGCACGGGGTCATTTGGTCAACGGAGCCTCGTCGGTGATGAGCTCATGCGGCAGCGTGCTTCGGGCATCATGGAAACGATGGCTACGGTGAGCCTACGAGGAAAAGGAGAGGGGGGTTTGGGGGAGAGGCTCACGGCGGTCACGACGAGCAGCTCAGCGGGGTCGGGGAGGGGCAAGAGACGATGTGCGGTCACCGGCGATCTCGACGGCCGAGGGAAGAAGACGGCGATGGTGGCGGCGTCCTGGGGCGTTCGGCGTCGCGTGGCCCGGTGAGGAGGTTGAGGCCGAAGCGGCGGAGCTCTTGGGCGTCTCGAGGGGGCGAGGGGGAGGCAGTGGCCATGGGTACGGCGATCGGCGTCGGTGAGCCCGCTTTGGGTGTGCTGCGGGGAGAGAACAGAGGAGGGGAAGGAGCACGGGAAGAGTGAGAGGGTGGAGGGGGTGGCGTGGCATCGTCCAGGCGGTCCAGGGGAAAGAGGGGGCCGCCAGGCAGGGTGGAGGTGGCCGGCGCGTGGTCGCGCGCGCAGGACACACGCCCTCGCCCTCCTGTCCAAAGGAGGGAGATGACTGGCAGCGCCAGTGGGCTGGGCCAGCACAGTGCCAGGCCAGGTAAGTGGCCCAGGTACTGTTCTCTCTCTCTCTCTCTCTCTCATTTCTTTCTGTTTTCTATTTTGTTTTTCTATTTTTGATTTAGTAAAAATACTAAATCATTTTATAACTCCTGAAATAAATTGTGGGCACATTTGAATTATTTCCAACAGCCCACAACTGTTTCCAGAATTATTGGAGCATTTAAATTATTTATAGCATTTAAATGCCCTAATTCAAATACAATACGATTTAATCCAAAAAATCCAGGATGACCTAGAAAAATGTGCACCATTTTTGGCAGAGGTTTTCAACCAATTCAAAAATGATGAACTTTTCTGAAGGGCATTTTGGGTTCATTGAAAAAAAATTAAGTTTGAACGTAATGATTTAACTTGGTGCTCGGGTTTGGTCATCCCCAATTCAAATTTCCTTTGAATATAACATGATGCATGGATGCTGATGCAACTATTTACAAACAAATTCTAGGGCTGTGGCACCCGCGAGGTCGTCGTCCATCACTTTGACCTACAGCGAGAGAGGTTAATTTGACCAACAAGGATGATTCTTTTTGGTCTGTGTTACGGTAGGAGTATATAGTATGCGTCGAAGAGGGGGGAGGCGACCAGCATATACTACACGTCATGAACCTCACTCCATGTGGGGACTTTCTGGTTTCCGAGGCAGGTGCCACATGAAAGTTGTGCATTGGGTATTCAAACATCACACAAACACCTCTTTGGGCCACATGCAGGCGGTGGTTGTCCTACAGGACACTCACTCGCGTGCGACACTTCCATCTGTGGGCCCAGGAGGTCGTTGTCCATCACTTCGACCCAACGAGAGAGGTTAATTTGACCGACAAGGAGGATTCTTTTTGGTTTGTGTTACGGTAGGAGTATATAGTACGCGCCGAAGAGGGGGGATGGGACCAGCATATACTACGCGTCATGAACCTCGCTCTGTGTGGGGACTTAACGGTTTCCGAGGCAGGTGCCACATCAAAGTTGTGCATTTTGGGTATTCAAACATCACAACAACCACACACCTCCATACGTACATATGTTTTGGCCCACATGCAAGCGATGGCGGTTGTCCTTTGGCACTCATTCACACGGTTATCGGTGATATTGATGCTTTCCATCTGTGGGCCCGCTTGGTCCATCACTTTGACCGACAGCGAGAGAGGTTAATTTGACTTAGGAGGGGATTAATTTTTGGTTTGTCTTACGGTATAGGTCATGCTATGAGATTACATAATATAGTTTGAGTGCATGCATGTGTACGCATGAATCCCTCCCACCGGATCGAAGTGGGGGGGGGGGGGGCAGCACACGTCACGTCATGAACCGATCTTGCTCTGTGTGGGGACTATACGATTTTTGACGCAGGCGCCACATCAATGTTATGCATGGTATTCAAACATGCATGCATCACCTCCATACATATGTTTGGGAGACATGCATGCATGCAGTGGTTGTCTTCGGACAGTACTCCCCCTCGCGTGGTTATCGACGGCAAGCCTATATATTCATGGGCCCGTGTGGACGTCCATCACTTCGATCGACAACGAGAGAGGTTACCAGGGTGGATTCTTCTTCTTTGGTTCGTGTTACCGTGTAGTAGGTCATGGTGAGATTCCAGACCTAAGTTTGAGTGCATGCATACGCATGAATCCCCGTCACCGGCTCAAAGTGGGGTGACATACATAGTACGCGTCGTGAACCCTCGCTCCGTGTGGGGACTTTCCGGTTCCAAAGCATGATGCCACATCAAAGTTGTGCATTGGGTATTCAAACACACCACACAACAGTTCCATACATATGTTTGGGCCACATGCATGCAGTGGTTGTCTTCGGGCACTACTCCCTTGCGTGGTTATCGGCGAGCTAGCCCATCTGTGGGGTCGCGTGGACGTCCATCACTTTGACCAACAACAAGAGAGGTTATACGACCAAGGTGGATTCTTCTTGGTCCGTGTTACACTACGTCTTGGTGAGATGCCCTCTCCCACCGACTCAAAGTGTGTGTGGGGGGTGGGGTGGGGGGTATAGACTTCACACTTCCTGAACCTCCGTGGGGTCGGGGATGTCCGGTTAATTTGCGAGGCACATGTGCCACATCAAAGTTGTGAATTTGGTATTTAAATATCACACCACCCTTTTCATACATATAGTTGGGCCACTCGTAGGTGGTTCCTATGTGGTCTCACCCATCTCGCGCCACAAGCACACATTTGTGGGCCCGCACACGGTCCACCTTTGACCAGAAGCGAAAGGAGGGTTTGACCATGATGGACTCCTATAGGTTTAGTGTTATGGTAGGGTGAGATATGTCAGACCTAGCTATTTGGGGGCATGCGTTCATAGCTAGGATTCCCCTCCTGCCGACACGAAGTGTGGGGGGTGGCGGACTAGCAATACTGTGTGCTTTGTGAGACAGCTGCCACATCAAAGTTGTGCATTGGGTATTTGAACATCAAACCAGCCTTTTCATACATATATTTGGTCCACATGCAAGTGTGTTCATGTTCTGACCCTTTCCCGCGTTTTTTTTGGCCACGCAACACACACGGTTCCCTCAGACTACCCGTGTGCCACGCCCGTGCCCCTGTCACCCACATCAGCACAGTAGATTGGGCTCCACGAGGCTTCCCTCGCAATCTCAAAAATATCTACCCGCCTGGAGGGTTTTTCTGTTTGATTGCACACAATTATTATGTTTCGACCGTGCGCGATGTTGTTTGCCCCCTCTCCCACCTGCATCCCTCAAAAATATCTCCCCACGTGGAGGGTTTTTCTATTTGATAGCACACGGTTATTATGTTCCGACCGTGTGCGATGTTGTTTGCTCCCGTGCCCGCTTGCATCCCTCAAAAATATCTAGCCGTCTGGAGGGTTTTTCTGTTTGATAGCACACGGTTGTTATGTTTGGACCGTGTGCGATGTTTGTTGCTCAATCCCTTCATCCAAATTTTCAGTAGCCCCGGCATTTTACTCCCGCCTAGTAAATTTTTCAGTAGCCGCGTCATTTCCTCAAACACCACCTTGGCCCCCCTCCACACACACACCCCAAAAACTCCGCGCGCGCGCGCACACACACACCACCCCTCCCTTGCTCAAAACCCAAGCAAGGTCACCGCCGTCGTCGTGCCACCTCCATCATCAACATCTACCAGTTTGCCCATGCAGGTTACCCACCGATCTCCATACCCTAGCCGCCTTGAGCTTCTTAGATGACGCCTGCCAAACGCCCCCTTTCCCATAGATCCCCATCCCCATCCCCCTCCCTCACTCCAGAGCGTCGCAGCCTAAGCCCGGCTACGCTTCCTGTGGAGCTCCCGGAGCTAATGGCCCAAAAGAGGTTTATCATGGCACCTTCGCCCGACGTCGGTGAGGTGGCCGTCGAGGAAGCTGACGACGATTACTGGCTGCAGGCTCTCAATCAGCGGGCTAGAGTATGTTGGTATGTCGCGGACGCTGGATACGACATCGAGGTCATCGACAGCGATGGCCTGACACGGGCTATGTCACGGGTTAAGTGGCCCACCCCCAACCCCTCGGGTTCAACCGCCGTCGATCACATCCATGGCCCCGCCGCTGATCTCCTCTGGCTCACTATCAAGAATTTGCCATCCTACATCGCCATCGAGCCCCTTTTGTTATTTCTGAAGGACACGTTCTGCGACGCTGGCTTGGGATCCTGAGCTGCCAAGTCAGACCTCATCGATGGCGACCATGAGGAGGACACCCTCTCCGCCTCTTCCAAGGGGAAAGAGCCCATCTGTGACATTAGGGAGGGTACCCTACAGCCGTGCTCTTCCAAGGGGAAAGAGCCCATCTGCAACAACATGGAGCGCACCAAAGTCCGTGCTCTTCCCATGGGAAGGAGCCCATCTGTGACAAGTGAGGAAACCCATGATTTGTTTTGTCGTGCCTCTTCACAGGGGGAACCCATGATTTGTTTTGTCGAGCCCCTTTTGTAGTGAGAATATGTCTAGTTTTAATTGCTATATTTGGTTGTTAGCACTATGCCTTGTTTATTTTAGTTATTCACAGTGTGATGCTCTATATGTGCAACTATTTACCGTGCAGTACAATTTCATCAATACCAGTTTCAACAATACCAATATGAATGACTATATTTGCTTGCTGTTAAGCATGTTATAGCTAGCATATGCCTCTTTTAACGGTTTTTGGTTGTTCGGTTGTTTGTAGTTAGCATATGTCCAGTTTCAATTGCTGTCTTTGGTTGTTCGTAGTATGCCTTGTTTATTTTAGTTATTCACAAAGTGATGTTCTATATGTGCAAGTCTGAACTGTGCAGTTCAATTTCATCAATACCAGTTTCAACAATACCAATATGAATGACTATTTGGTTGCTGTTAAGCCTGTTGTAGCGAGCATATGCCTCTTTTAACGGTTTTTGGTTGTTCGGTTGTTTGTAGTTAGCATATGTCCAGTTTCAATTGCTATCTTTGGTTGTTCATAGTATGCCTTGTTTATTTCAGTTATTCACAAAGTGATGTTCTATATGTGCAAGTATGAACTTTGCGGTTCAATTTCATCAATACCAGTTTCAACAATACCAATATGAATGACTATATTTGCTTGCTGTTAAGCCTGTTGTAGCGACCATATGCCTCTTTTAACGGTTTTTGGTTGTTCGGTTGTTTGTAGTTAGCATATGTCCAGTTTCATTGCTATCTTTGGTTGTTCGTAGTATGCCTTCTTTATTTCAGTTATTCATAATGTGATGTATGAACTGTGCAAGTATGAACTGTGCAGTTAACACACCTTTCCACTTCTTGTTTTGCTTAACTAGCGTGCTTAAACCTGCACACTGAAGCTATCATTTGGAGATTATGTTGACTACCATAGATATATTTGGTTGATGTTTAGCCTATTGTGCTTAACATGCCTTTCGATGTACTTACACGGGACAATATTGGGAACGACTGCTGTTTTCCATCGAGGTTAGTTTCATCCCATGGCTTATATATACTCACTGTTCAGGATATCAGTAGCTGGTACCATATAGGGCGGGGGCTGATAAGGGATTAATCGATGAATCGGACATTTAACTATATCTGTAACACATTTATCGGTAGGTTAACTAGGGCCATATCTAATATATCTGAGGCTACATAGCAACATGCATTGTACTGAATGTCTAAATATGCAACCCTAGGCTACATAGCAACAAGGAAGAGTGTTACCTTAATGTTCTAATGATGTCTAGATATACATAGAAGAACAGCAACAACAACAACACAGCAACAGTTAACTGCAGTTAATCGGCCGATATTTGTAACAATGTAATAAACTCCCTCCGCCCCATAATATAAGATGTTAATTCATCCAATATGTGAGTATATTGGATGTAATAAGATCTTATATAATGGGACGTAGGGAATGTTGTACTACATCATTGTGCAATTGCTGTTTAGCTTCTAATATTAACTTGGTGCTTTTAGGTACATATGTCATTGGTAAAGATCCGCGCTTCGACCCTTTTTGCGTATGGGGCAATGAGATATTCATAAACCAGCATCAAGTGAGGAACTGATAAAGATTGTTAGTAAAATGGGTCAAAAGATGGCAATTAAACTATTTGTTTACACTTTATCCAAGACAACAGTGAACTGCAGGATGGTAAGTAAGAACTCTGCAGCCTTCTTTTTACTGCCCATAATGAGTTATGTTAGATGACAATGTCTGAATCTTTTTCCTTTGCAGTGGTCCCCAAAGCAGTTTACTCAAGATTACCTCTCAAACTACATGATTGGTGGGCATTGATACGTCTTGAACGTATCTATAATTTTTGATTGTTCCATGCTATTATAGTATCAATCTTGGATGTTTTATATGCAATTATATATCATTTTTTGGGACTAACCTATTAACCTAGTGCCCAGTGCCAGTTGCTGTTTTCTACTTGTTTTTGGTTTTTCAGGAAATCAGTGCCAAACGAAGTCCAAATGCCACGAAACTTTTTGATGATTTTTTTCTGGACAAAAGAGACCCTGGAAGCTTCGGGAGGATGCCAAAAGCCTCACGAGGGCTTCACAAGGCAACAGGGTGTGGCCCCAGGGGCGCGCCCTGATGCCTTGTGGGCCCCTCGTGGCTCCTTTTGACCTAATTCCACTTCTATAAATTCTCAAATATTCGAAAACCAACATAGAGCCAGACGAGAAAACCCTACCGTCGTCGCAAGCCTCTATTCTTCCGTGATACCATCTGGAGGCCTTCTCCGGTACTCTGCCGGAGGGGGAATCGATCACGGAGGGCTTCTACATCAACCTTGCTACCCTTCCGATGATGTGTGAGTAGTTTACCACAGACCTACGGGTCCATAGCTAGTAGCTAGATGGCTTCTTCTCTCTCTTTGATCTTCAATACAAAGTTATCCTCGATGTTCTTGGAGTTCTATCCAATGTAATCTTCTTTTGCGGTGTGTTTGTTGGGATCCGATGAATTGTGGGTTTATGATCAGATTATTCATGAATATTATTTGAGTCTTCTCTGAACTTTTTATGCATGATTGGTATAGCTTTGTATTTCTCTGTGATCTATCCGTTTGGTTTGGCCAACTAGATTGATTTATCTTGCAATGGGAGAGGTGCTTTGTGATGGGTTCAATCTTGCGGTGTTCTTTATCCCAGTGACAGAAAGGGACAAGACACGTATTTGTATTGTTGCCATTAAGGATAAAAAGATGGGGTTTAATCATATTGCTTGAGTTTACTTTGTCTACATCATGTCATCTTGCTTAAGGCGTTACTCTGTTTTATACTTAATACCCTAGATGCATGCTGGATAGCGGTCGATGGGTAGAGTAATAATAGTAGATGCAGGCAGGAGTCGGTCTACTTGTCTCGGACATGATGCCTATATACATGATCATTGCCTTGAATATCGTCATAACTATGCACTTTTCTATCAAATGCCCAATAGTAATTTGTTTACCCGCCGTATGTTCCGCGCTCGAGAGAGAAGCCTCTAGTGAAAACTATGGCCCCCGGGTCTACTTTTATCATATATATAAATCCAAAAATACCTTGCTGCTATTTATTTACTTTTATTTTCTTTTGCAATTTATCTTTTTATCTATCACTATCAGAATTAATCCTTGCAAGTGACCGCTAAGGGGATTGACAACCCTCTTATTTGCGTTGGGTGCAAGTGTTTGCTTTTGTGTGTGTAGGTGCTGTTAACGAGGTTCTGTGTGGTTCTCCTACTGGATTGATAACCTTGGTTCTTAACTGAGGGAAATACTTATCTCTACTATACTGCATCATCCTCTCCTCTTCGGGGAAATCCCAACGCAGTTCACAAGTAGCAAGAAGAATTTCTGACGCCGTTGCCGGGGAGACATCACCAAAACTTATCAAGTACCTTCGCACAAACTATCATCCACTTGCTCTTATTTTCATTTACCTTTTATTTGCAATTTCCTCTCGTTTTCATCTCCCCCACTTCTAAAACAATTTTACAAAAATACAGAAATATTTTTGTTTGCTAGTTTGCTTGTTTTGTCGCTATGTCTCAAGAAAATACCAAATTGTGTGACTTTTCCAATACTAATAATAATGATTTTATTAGTACTCCTATTGCTCCTCCCGCCACTAGTGCGGAGTCGTGTGACATTAATGCTGCTTTGCTTAATCTTGTAATGAAAGAACAATTTTCTGGTAGTCCTCATGAAGATGCCGCATCCCATCTAAATACTTTCGTTGAACTTTGTGACATGCAAAAGAAAAAAAGATGTGGATAATGATATTGTCAAATTGAAATTATTTCGTTCTCACTACGAGATCGTGCTAAAACTTGGTTTTCATCCTTGCCTAGAAATAGTATTGATTCATGGGATAAGTGTAAGGATGCTTTTATTGGCAAGTATTTTCCTCCCGCTAAGATTATTTCTGTAAGAAATCAAATTATGAATTTTAAGCAACTTGAGCATGAACATGTTGCACAATCTTGGGAGAGAATGAAATTAATGATAAGAAATTGCCCAACTCATGGTTTAAGCTTATGGATGATCATACAAAAAATTTATGCGGGACTAAACTTTGTCTCTAGAAATCTTCTAGACTCTGCCGAGGTGGTACTTTTATGGAAATTACAGTAGGAGAAGCTACAAAACTCCTTGATAATATTATGACAAATTACTCTGAATGGCACACTGAAAGAACTCCAACTGGTAAGAAGGTAAATTATGTCGAAGAAATTAATACTTTGAGTGATAAGATGGATGCTCTTATGAAATTGCTTGCTAGTAAAAATGCTCATATTGATCCTAATGGTGTGCCATTGTCTACTTTGATTGAGCAAAATAATGATGCTATTGATGTGAATTTTATCTCTAGAAATAATTTCAACAACAATGCTTATAGAGGAAACTTCAATCCTAGACCGTTTCCCGGAAATTCCTCTAATAATTATGGTAATTCATATAATAATAATAATAATAATAATAATAATAATAATAATAATTTAGTAAAATAAAACTTGATTAAAAAGGGACTGAATATGAGTCAACTTTAGTTTGAAGGCGTCCCAATTATTCGGAGGGTGATGATCTTAAAGATAAAAATAAAAAAATTGGGTTTGGAGAGGTCAAAACTTTAAATTGTGATGTGCCCACTACTTTGGATTACAAGGACTTTAATTATGATAATTATTATTTAGTCAAGTGTATTTCCTTGTTCCAATCCATGATTAATTCACCTAATGCCTATGAACAAAATAAAGCTTTCACTAAACATATTGTAGAAGCTATGATAAAAGCTCATGAAGAAAAACTTGAGTTGGAAGTTTTAATTCCTAGAAAATTACATGATGAATGGGAACCTACTATCAAAGTTAAAAGCAAACATTATGAATGTAATGCCTTGTGTGATCTAGGTGCCAGCGTCTCTACTATACCAAAATATTTATGTGACGTGCTAGGTCTCACCGATATGGATGCTTGTTCCCTTAGTTTACATCTAGCGGATTCCACCATTAAAAAACCATTGGGTAGAATAAATGATGTGCTTATTCTTGCTAATAGAAATTATGTGCCCATGGATTTCATTGTGCTTGATATTGAATGCAATCTGTCTTGTCCTATAATACTTGGTAGGCCTTTCCTACGAACCATAGGTGCTATTATTGATATGAAAGAAGGTAATATAAGATTTAAATTCCCATTAAATAAAGGGATGGAACACTTCCCTAGAAAGAGAATTAAGCCACCATATGAATCTATTATGAGGGCCACCTATGTAATTAATTTGAAGGATGACAACACTTGAAACTATACATTATGCCTAGCTAGGGGCATAAAGCAATAGCGCCTGTCGGGAGGCAACCCAATATGTATCTTAAATTTTTGTTTTATTTTCTATTCTTGTGTATTTACACAATTATAGCCTCTGTTATAATTGTGTTTTTATCTTTTAATTAGTGTTTGCACCAAGTAATTCCTTTGGGATGATTTGGAAGATAGTATAATTGATGCTGTTTGAAAACAGAAACTTTTGTGCTTAGTTCTGGAATTTTCATTATGTATTGGAGCGTGATAAAATTCTGAAATTTTTACACGGTATTGGAATATGAATTTCACATGTTGTCCTAATTTTTTAGAATTTTTGGAGTTACATAAGTATGACTTTAATTCAGATCTTTACAGACTACTCTGTTTTAGACAGATTCTGTTCTTGTTGCATAGTTTGCTTATTTTGATGAATCTATGGATCGTATCGGGGGGTATGCGTCATGGAGAAGTTGGATTACAGTAGCATTGTGCTAATATTAAATATGAATCAATTTACAACAGCACCTAAGTTTAAGATTTATTTGTTATACTAACGGATCTCACGAGGTTTCTATTGAGTTTTGTGTGCTGAAGTTTTCAAGTTTTGGGTGAGACTACGATGGATAAAGGAATAAGGAGTGGCAAGAGCCTAAGCTTGGGGATGCCCAAGGAACCCCAAGGTAATATTCAAGGAAGACTCAAGTGTCTAAGCTTGGGGATGCCTCGGATGGCATCCCCTCTTTCGTCTATAATCTATCAGTATATCACTTGGAGCTATATTTTTATTCATCACATGATATGTGTTTTACTTTGAGCGTCTTGTGCTATAGTTTGCTTGCTTTTTCTTGCTTTTTAGTTTGCCACAATCATCTTTGCTGAACACACCTTTCTGAGAGGGACACACATTATTCGTGATTTGTTAGAATACTCTATGTGCTTCACTTATATCTTTTGAGCTAGGCAGTTGCTCTAGTGCTTCACTTATATCTTTTAGAGCACGGCGGTAGTTATATTTTAAAAAAATAGTTGCACTCTCATGCTTCACTTATATCTTTTTGAGAGTCTAATAAATAGTAATGGCAATATGCACGTGTTATGAATTTGGTCCTAATATGATAGGTATTGAAGAGGGATATAATACAAACTTTCATGTAGATCACTGAATATGATAAGTTTGATTCCTTGCAATAGTTTTGCGATATTAAGATGGTACTATGGGGGAGGTACTAGTAGATAATTGTGGTTTACTAAGAATATTGGTGTTAAGGTTTGTGATTCCTGAAGCATGCACGTATGGTCTATCGTTATGCTAAGAAGTTGAAGCATGATTTATTATTGATTGTCTACCTTATGAGTGGCGGTCGGGGACGAGCGATGGTCTTTTCCTACCAATCTATCCCCCTAGGAGCATGCGTAGTAGTACTTTACTTCGAGGTCTAATAAACTTTCGTAATAAGTATGTGAGTTCTTTATGACTAATGTGAGTCCATGGATTATACGCACTCTCACATTTCCGCAATTTGCTAGCCTCTTCGGTACCGTGCATTGCCCTTTCTCACATCGAGAGTCGGTGCAAACTTCGCCGGTGCATCCAAACCCCGTGATATGATACGCTCTATCCCACATAAGCCCCCTTATATCTTCCTCAAAACAGCCACCATACCTACCTATTATGACATTTCCATAGCCATTCCGAAATATATTGCCATGCAACTTCCATCGTTTTTTATATGACACAAATCATCACTGTCATATTGCTTTGCATGATCATATAGCTGACATAGTATTTGTGGCTCAACCACCGTTCATCATTTTCATACATGTTACGCCAGTATTATTGCATATCCTGGTACACTGCCAGAGGCATTCATATAGAGTCATATTTGTTCTAGTTTCGAGTTGTAATTTTGAGTTGTAAGTAAATAGAAGTATGATGATCATCATTATTAAAGCATTGTCCCAGTGAGGAAATATATAGAAAAAGAAAAAGAAAAAAGGAAGAGGCCAAAAAGAGCCCGCGAAAAAAAGAAAAAAAATGAGAGAAAAAGAAAGAAGGGGCAGTGTTACTATCCTTTTCCATACTTGTGCTTCAAAATAGCACTATGTTTTTCATATAGAGAGTCTCCTATTTTGTCACTTTCATATACTAGTGGGAATTTTTCATTATAGCATTTGGCTTGTATATTCCGATGATGGGCTTCCTCAAATGCCCGAGGTCTTCATGGGCAAGCAAGTTCGATGCACACCCACTTAGTTTTCATGTTGAGCTTTCATACACTTATAGCTCTTAGAGCATTCGTTGCATGGCAATCCCTACTCCTCACATTGACATCAATTGATGGGCATCTCCATAGCCCGTTGATTAGCCGCGTCGATGTGAGACTATTTTCTTCTTTTTGACTTCCCTTATTAATCTCTACCACCACATTCTATTTCACCCATAGTGCTATATCCATGGTTTGCGCTCATGTATTGCGTGGGGGTTGAAAAAGCTGAAGCGCGTTAAAAAGTATGAAGCAATTGCTCGGCTTATCATCGAGGTAGTGCATGATAAATACTTGTGTTAAGAAGATGGAGCATGACAGGATTATATGATTTTGTAGGGATAACTTTCTTTAGCATCTACTAGCACAAATGCTCGTGCGTTGCAACGGGAGAAAATATAATCATATCACTCCTTAGCCCAATAAGCATGGCCTAAACATCAAAAAATAAATTGCAGAAAGAAATTATATTGCTCAACTAATCAAAAGTACAATCTGCCATTACAATACTGAAGATATTACCTGGGCAAGATCCCAGCCAACATGCAGTTCTTTGCTGGGAGCGACCAAGAGCAGCGAGCTCATGGCCGGCTCGAACTTGCGAATGAGCCACCTTGTCAGTACTTCTCTATCTCCTTGGACCAAGGCTGGCTACGCTTTGGCGCGATCCGTGGCTGCATAATTACAGTGTATAAAGTCCGGCTGCATATGTAGTTATGTGCGAAAAAATAAATATTGTTGATTTTCCATCACAACAATCTGCAACAATAAACAATAAGCTTTGACAACAAACAATTACAACACAAAATAGCTAGCAATTTCTATCCATCTCTCTCACTGTCTTTTCTCTCTCTACAATAATGGCAGCATCACACAAATAATGGCAGCATCAGTACAAAGCAAAACGAACAAAATTGCTCCAAATCTGAATTCCAATATATGAACGTCCCCTGTATAAAGTTTCCCCAAGCAGAGCACAAACGAGAGCATAGAAGGCCACACAGCAACATCACATGAAGCATCTCTCTCCGTACAAAAGCATCGGCACACAAAGCAAATAGCAAACAAAATTGCTTCATATTCCTTCTCTCTGTTCTATCCTCTCAGACATGATACAAAATTGCAGGAGTAGCAATCTTATTCTCAGCCGCAGTCATCATGTATATCCTCCAATAAATCTGGTGCCATCTCGTGGAACCTCGCCATGGACCTAACCAACAGCAGCACAGCTCTGTCTTGCCGTACTGGTCGCTCTCCTGCATCCACCACGGCGGCTCGCCCCATCGCTCGGCCATGGCGCCGGCAGCCTCCCCAGCGCTCGGCAACAATGCCGGCAGCCTCCCCAGCACTTGGCCACTGCACCAGCTGCCATCGCCCCCTGTCAGCCCCTCTATCTCTCGATCTTGATCTGAAAAAATAACAGTGAGAAAAGAACTATTTACCTGATACAAAAAAGTCAATTCTCTGGTGCATTAAAAGAAGCTGTTGTGGCAATCATTAAACATGCTACAGGAGTTTATAGGAACCTCATATAGTCATGGGTAAATCTCAAAGCATCTTTGGTCGATATCCTCTTTATATGATCTGCCAAAATTAGGTGTGCCATTATGCTTGGCAAACTCAACAATTCACTTACTATAGTTCCTTACGTACTATATTTGGCAACCTGAAAATAATGTGTAGGGGAGGACATAAGTGTATGTCAAAGGATCATAACCCAAAGTATGTTTAGTAAATTACCACAGAAAAGCACAAACCTCAGTGTGCAAAAGAATTGTTAGCATTTGGGATGGGCATTGATGAAAACATTTCTGATCTACAATGTTAGATCACCGGGCAACTTGCTCTTTTTAGAAAAAAATGGCCACGAGAAATCACAAATTAGTTCCAGCTCCATCCATGCCTCTTACATAAATACAACCAAAAAGCAGTGATAAAAACTTCTCCCCTTGAGGCAGTATGGACACCATACCAAATCTTTAATCTTTCTCCTCTTAAGGTCATCTCCAACATCAATACTCTGAAAACCAATATGCCAAAGATGGGTTTTACCTTCCCTGGAAGTTTAGTACTTCAAATCTTCAGCCAACCATTGTTAACAGAGGGGAATACATATATATGCAGGCAACCACAACCTGCTCTCGCGACCCGTCCTCTTTGACCTTGTCGCCCAGTCCCAGTGCCTCCATCTATCTGCAACACACACCTAGCCGGCTTCTCCCTGGCCTACCCATGTCTGCGCTGGGCCTGCGCCTGCAGCGTCCGCCGTGGCCTGCAGCTCGTCTGTTGTGCGCTAAAGCCTGAATCCAGGTTGTTCGTCGTCCCGATCCAATCTCTCCCTTTTCCTTTCTCAACATCCGATCTTTTTTCCTCGAGGCGTCTCACTGTAGACGCAAGCTTTTTTCAGTTCTATTTAATCGGCCATAGGCACAACTCTTTGTCATCCGAGTTGTGTAGTCTCTCCTTTAATTCCTTTCTGCATATATTTATGTCAATCTGCGTACGTCCGTTCTCTCATCAAATGCCCGTGCGTTGCAATGGGAGAGCACCGGTTCCTATGAAGCACGGTTGACCGAGTCGAGAAACTGTGTCATAGGACAAAAAGCAAATAACTATTCTTCGTTTTTGGCAAGCAAAGGCATCCAGATAAACTATCCTTCCACTACACAATGATAAAAGCAAATAACTTACTGTGCAAATGTCTCAAGTCAGTTAATTAGGAACTTCTTCATATTAACCAACTCTTCACGTGCAGCAACAGCCATCATCTCAAATATGCTGAGGCTTGTCTATAAAGGCAAGAACAAAATCAAGTTTAGGAACATAAAAAATTAATAAGAATGAGAGTAGTACGTTGATAGCATGTGGCAAGCATAGAATACTCAGTCTCATTCTTGTACGGAACAATCAAATGCAGCAACGTGGCCGCCTTTATGACTAACTTTTGCGGGGTTAAAAGAGGTACATCTGTAGACATTCAACAGTTATTGGCTTCATTCTTACCCTAATTCTTAGGACATTTATGGTTACAACAACATTCAGGTTAGGTAACAAAGACTAACTCCCACGGTTACATGCTTGAGGTGATGCTATCATTCTGTCAGTATAATAGTAGAAATCCTCATATCCTCTCGCAATGAGCAGAAATATAATTTGTATGTACATGTTTATGTTTTTTGTACCAAGAGAAAACCATTATGGACATGAAACATAATCAAATCAGCTTGATTTCTATTTATTTTGTTTACGTCAGAAAGAATCCCATTTATATGGTCTATCTGTACAATTATATGGCTAATGGTTAGAACGAATGAATTTATTTTGGGGAACAAGAGAACAGATGATTTGAAGAGTATGTGCTCCACCACTATGGTGAGGACACACATATTGCTTATTGTGCAGGATAATAGAAACAGGCAGAACATCTTGCCTCAGATCTGCAGCAGTACTATGTATCATATCTCATCAGTTCAAAGAACAAATTGGAGTGGTGCGCAGTAATACTTTTCTTAAGGAACTTACTTTGCATGTAAACTAATATCTAACACAAACGCATCTTCAGAGCCGCCCAATAGCTCAGCCGACTTCAATCTAGACCCCAACTGTATCATACAGGAAAACAAAGTTGACTAAACCACACAAGAAGAGAGGATTTCAATATGATGAATCCGGTAATGGAACACCTTTTGGTCCCTGCAGCAAAACTGGATGCCACGAGGGAGAGGATATGCCGAGCGTCAGGTGGCTAGCATGACAATGTTCCACAGAGGGTAACGACGCTGACGGAGATCTGTTCTTCTAGCCAGCCTCAGATTTGAAGCCACTATTGTGGAGGATGCAGCTCGAGATCAACAATGCTAGCAATGACAGTACCACGTAGAAAACAATTGGTTTCGTGTCAAATCTAAATTCTAGAAGGTCCCTAAAAAGGTCCTGTAATTCAATTCCATTAATCAACCCTAAGAGCATTTGTGATCTTGACTTTTCCAGATTGAATCAACACATGGAAAAATCACGTTGCTTACCTGAGAATCAGTGAAACTGTTGTTGGCAGGAGCGGCGCGAAGCAGGGACATGGCGGCGGCAGGCGGCGAACTTGGCACGGGCGAGCATGGATCCGAGGGGGGAATTCGGGGAGGACCCGTTCCGGCCGTGGGGACGTGGATCCAGGCGGCGGAGATCCTCCAGCGGCGGAGCTTGGCAGGGGCGGCGACGCTGGGAGGTGCAGCCGACGGGGAAGGCGAGGGGCGGCCGGATCCGCGGGTGTTGGCGACGAACGACGGCCGGGTCGGGTGCTCGGTGAGGCAGAGGCGCGGGGGCACAGCTGCGCAGGGAGGCTGCCGGTAGGCTCGATTTGGAAATCAAGGAGAGGACTGGGTGGATGGATTTTTGGATCGGGGGGATCCTGATGGGAGGAGGGTAGGCGGTGGCGGCGGGTGGCCGGCGGGGCGGGCAGGAGGTGGCAGCGCGCTGCGGGAGGCAGGGTCGTGCGTGGCTGGGCTATTTTTTTTCTTTTCTCTCGCCTGTACCGGTTCGGGCTGACTTATGATGAGGACTGCGGGTTGAATTACCAGAAAACAAAAGGGCCTTTTTGCAAAAACGCCGCGACGGGTATGCGGGCAGAAGCGATAGATGCTTTATTATTAGGTAAAGACTAGCAAACATGCCCGTGCGTTGCAACGGAGAAAGAAACACACGCCTCTAGCCCAATAAGCATTGCTCAAGCCTTTATCCAGTCCATATCCTCTATTTTAGACGACACCTCATTTTAAAAATGTAGCTGGTTCATAGTTATTCGGTTAGATACTAACCGGTTTATATCTGTAAAAGTAAATTAACAGGTTAATTCTTCATCCCTTTGAATAGTAATAATGCTCAACTTTGATGCTTGGATTGGATGGTGAACTTCAGAAACTCACCTCATCTCTCCTTTCTAACGTCTACCCCTTGCTAGTCTCATGAAGGTGAGGTCTCTGAATAGGCAACATAGTACCTGTAGATAGAAAATAACATGATAAGTTTTGGACAACAATCGTTGGGCAAAGGAGATATGTTGCTCTAGATGAGAAAAGATCATGAAATAACATCTTCAGAAATATCTACACGACAAAAAGTGTTCCGTACATTCTGTATAAAACTGTACGTTATCTTTGAAGTTCAGAAAACATTTAGAATGAGACAACAACAAAGCACAAACCTTTACTCCAGATTTCTTCATCGTCTTTCTCATGTACTGATCATTGCTGTGAGATAAAAGAAGATTCCACTCTTACCAGGGGATGAGAGCCCCCGGAGACATTGCATTCTGCTATATTGTCATTGAAAAGCCATAAAGGGTTGTGCCTCATTGTTATGATCCACTAACCTTAGTTGAAAATGAGATGCCGTATAACATGCTTTTCCACGTGTGGGTTGTGGAGCCCGAGATCAAGTTAAGCCAGAAGCTCTAAGGCAATTAACATCTCAATAAATTTTCCCAGCTTTGTTTCTGGTCGAATGCCTAGTTGCCTACATGGTGCAACCACTCGTGCCATTTGAATGGAACAGCAGATCGTACGAATCATCTGTCTAAGCCATCAAATGGCAAAACTCATGTCTAATTTTGAAACAAAAGACACACGAAAATACATTTGCTGGAGAATTGTCTGAAATGTGAAATCTCATGCTTTCCACATATGCAAACAATTTTGGAAACTGCATGTTCACGGCAGAAGGAGGGGGAAATCAATCTATTTGCCATTAATGATTGAAAAACTTTAAAAAGTTTCAGAAAAAAGAGTCTTTCATAAACATCTGATTCTTAGAAACCTGCAGTTTTCTCAATGTCGATGAAATTCGCAATAAATAATCACTATTGTTGTAACATCTCTCACAGATTTTTCCGGTGATATGCCCAAAAGGACGGTGTAATGGATATTTTAAATAGAGAAAGGAGAGCACGGACATAATATGTTTTGAAACACTAACAAAGAACATGGCATAGGGCTAAGCTGAAACTTCACAAAACCTAATGCATGAGACGGTACAGGAATAGTAGGGCCAAGCAACATAGCTGCAAGTTTCACTGAAGACATAGTCTGAAAGGTAACTCAGACACCAAGAGCATCTACTAATAGGAAGAGGCTACAAAACTTACCTCCAGCAGACATGCCAGCTGCGACCGCAAGAGCCTCCAGCAGCCTGATCGCAGCGAGCCGACTCTTTGGCCTTGCCAGCATATCCCGGGTCACCACCCCGCATGGTACCTCACGTACAGTACTGAGAAGCACACAGCGACATATCTGCCATTTTAAAATCAATCACACAAACTTACTGAAACTATTGTCGCACATCTCGTCAAACATCTCCAAAGTATGAGGCTAACCAGAATGTCGTGCGCTGGGTGAGGAAGAAATGATGTGGCGTCTGCGTACAGTGGATCGGCTGCAAAATCTTTACTGTGAATTTAATAAAAAAATAATAATATTGCAGTTGTGCTATTTCTAGTCCAATGCATAAACAAATTTGGGTTTAATCTCTGAAACTAAACAGAGGATTAATTGGATGAAAGAACATTCAGATAGAAAACATTGGGGTTTAATCTATCAACACAACCAATGTTTAATCAGGGATGGCATGCTCCTTAGTCCTCCAGAACTATATGTAGTAAGAGAATACCTATTGGATAACAGAAAAGAACAGAAGGAGAAATAATCAACAATAATGGTGACCAGTAAGATAAGGAGCATAGGGATGTCCATGTGAAAGAGTAGTTCAAACATGGCGAGAACTGCATGGCAGTCATCGCCAACCAAAAGCAGTTGATGCAACCCAGATTATGAACCTGCAGCCATAAAAAACAAAACTAAGGCCTGCATCAAAACAACTTTTAACCAAACAAATAGAACACATCTTCGTGATGACGAAATTATAAGAAATCAGCAGTATGATTCTATCTACATCAATCTGCCAGAAGGCACTGAACCTCGTACCATGGGTGGAGAACAGGTGGATGGAATTCCGGTGAAGTCGCAAAACGGCAAGATTCTGGCAAAGTCAGCCAAAACGGCGATGCAGCAATGTCGAGCATGGGAAGCAATTGAGCAGGGGTTTCCGTTCAGAGGTCGAGGTGTTCTTGTACGTGCCTACATCTACCATGGTGGCTAGTAAAAAGGTGAGGGCAGAGCAGAGCATTCATGGAGGGAGTGAGTTTATGGTGCTGACCTGCTGATCCTGGCAGGCACATTCTCAGACCACATGATCACCACTGGAATGTCCTTCAATGAAGATGACCCCCGCAAATTAACACGGAATAGCAGCAACTTTTTGAGACCGAGATGCGGGAATGAATGAATGAGTGAAAGAATGCTGGGATTAAAGTGCTCTGCAAATCCTTTACCTTGACCCTCCTCAGTAGATCATATCCTGTCATGCCAGGCATGCAGTAGTCAGTGGTCAAATTCACGCCCACCTCCTGCAACAAAAGGTTCAGAGCATCACGTGGCCGGTTCAAATCTCATTCCATGGTGCAACAACGGGGAATCATCAATAAAAATCTCAAACAACCCACCCAAATAGGAGAAATCAGAAGAATGAACCGAGTCAACTAATTGCGAGCAGTAGTAGTACCTGGTGGTGGTCAGGGGCGGAGGAGGAGGAAGGCGATGAGGATGAGGAGTCGTCGCCCTCGTCTCTCAATCCCAGGACCTCCAGCGCCTTGCTCCCGGAATCCACCGTGGTCACTGCACGCGCCGCCCACAAGAACAGAATCCGTCCGTCAGCAAAAAAGAAGAGGAAATTTTCGAGCGGAGGGAAGAACAATCCGGATGAGGCTGGGCACCTTGGTAGGAGGAGGTCTTGAGCAGCATCTCGATGAGCTTCCGGTCGATGAAGCTGTCGTCCACCGCCAGGACGTGGAACCGGGACTCGGCGTCGACCACCGTCATGGCGCGCGGGGGGGCGAAGAACAGCCAATCCACGGAGCCCCTCCAATCTCTCTCCCTCTCCTCGCGCTCAGGCAGAGTGGGGGCAGGGTGAAATCTCGGTGGTCTCTCCACCGTCGTTGCCGCCGCCGCCGCGGGAGAGAGGATTGGACATTGTTGAGGTGGAAGCAGCGGGGAGGAGTCCCGGCGGCACCCATGGTAGCAGGGGCGGGGGGCGCCAACGGCCGCGACGTCGGTGGCGGCGCGCGGGAGGCAGGGTTATTTTTTCGATCGCGACAGCCGCTTCCTGCGCTCGCCACGCATCTCGTGGGCCCACGCGCGCGTCGGTCCCCTCGTCCTTATCTCCTCCAATGAACACTGCTCAACCGCACGTTTCTTCTCCAATCCGCGCGTAGCCATCTCTTCCCTATTCTATCTCCACTGCAGTCGCCTGGATCTTGCCGTTGGGGGCTTCCTCCTCACTTGTAGCAGGCAGCCATGGAAGCACCTACACTCCTAGCGGTTGCTGTCCAATCAGTGCCACATGGCTCCCCAAGCGAACGTGAGGAGAGAGAGTAACCCTCCATGACCGGGGACGTCCACACTGCAAAGGGCGGCTGGAGCTAAGAGCCGGGAGGACGTAGTGCTGCGAGTGTGGACGTGCCCGGAGCTCAGCTTCTGCATGCTGTCGACGGCCAGTGCATGTGGGACTGGCGATGTTATGGGGAGGCTGCTGCGAGCAGTGTGGCGATACCGGGAGGATGCTACTACGAGCCGTCGAACAGTACTACGAGCAGCGTGGCCGGCGATGCTGCGAGGTTGTGCGGCGATGTTGGCGCCGATTGTTGCCCAGAATATTGGTTGATGACTAAAGCCATGGTTGCTTCCAATCGAGCGGTGGCTGATGTCGCCGACGTTTCAAATACATACCTCGCGACAAGTCATGTGGTGCTGCAAAGGGGGTGGTCACAGTTGTCGTCATGCTGCAACCACAGAGCTCGCCGCAACCGGTGCTGCAACCGCAGAGCTCGCCGGCGTCGTAGTCACGACCGGTGCTGCAACCACAGAGCTCGTCGGCGTCGTAGTCATGATAGGTGCTGCAACCGCAGAGCTCGCTGGCGTCGTAGTCGCAACGGGTGCTGCAACCGCAGAGCTCGCCGGCATCGTAGTCGCGACCGGTGCTACAACCACAGAGCTCGCCGGCACCATAGGCACGACCGGTGCTGCAACCACAGAGCTCGCCGGCACCATAGGCACGACCGGTGTTACCACCGCAGAGCTCGCCGGTGCCATAGGCGCGACAGGTGCTGCAACCGCAGAGCTCGCCGGCGTCGTAGTTGCGACGGGTGCTGCAACCGTAGAGCTCATCGGTGCCATAGCCACGACCGGTCCTGCAACCACAGAGCTCACCGGTGTCATAGCCACGACCGGTGCTGCAACCACAGAGCTCGCCGGCGCCGTAGCCACGGTCGGTGCTCCAACGAGATGGTCGCAACAGCCTCCGTTGCTGCAAACTGATGGGGGCGCCACGGCGATGCTTCGACAACCATGAAAAGGCATGCCGCGACATCGTCGACGTCATGATGATGTTGTGAGGTGTGCTTCAACGGCCACGACGATGCTTCGATGAGCACGGCAACAGGGCGTGCCGGAAGGACATTAACGGCCGCGGCCATGCTGCAAGACGTGCTTCAATGGTTGTGACAATGCTTCGATGACCATGACGACATGGATGGCCGCCGCGATGCGTCGACGCGTGCTTGCCTTGAAGGACGCATTGATGAGGTATGCTACAATATGCTTCGGCAATGCTTCGATGTCCACGGCGACAATGTGTTTTGTGAGGTGGCCAACCATGCTGCAAGTACTACTGCGAGGGGAGAAGCAGTGTTGCAAGCGACCTGCCGGCTGCGAGGCGGCATCGTTGCTGGAAACCGGTGCTGCAGGGGAGACACCGCCACGAGCTGGCGTTGCTGTGAGCCTGTGACTGTAGCTGAAGATGCTATGACAGCGAGACTTTGCGAGGCCAACAGCGGGTACATCAATGGGGTGCCGCCGTGCTGCGAAGCCACTGTCGTTGTTGTGAGCGATTATGAGGTGGTCCGCTGGGCGGTGCATCGCTGATGGCCTACATCTGCATGCTGCATGCGGACATACGACGGGGCCAACCGGATAATGCTTAGCTGCAAACTTGGATGTGTGCGGAAAGGATGACCCAGGAGGATTCAATCTGATGGTCACTAGCGAATGCATCGGGTGGCTAGCGAGGCGGTTGTTGTTTTCCCAGCGACAGCCGGATGGCGCCTAGCATGCACCTTTTTCTTTTATCTAGCCCATACCGGTTCGGTTGACTTATTATATGGACTGCGGGTTGAATACCCTAAACCATAGGGACTTTTTTGCGAAAGTGCCACGACGAGTATGCGGGTAGAAGCAACAGATGCTTTATTATTATTATTATTATTATTATAGGTAAAGATTATATAATTAAAACAAGAGACAAACTAGCCATCACGTTGATCCACACAGATTAAATTATCTTGACCACTAATTTAATAGATTAAGGGCTGAGATTTAAAGATAAAAACGTTACACACAAATAATGTTACATACAAACAATTAAACACGTCACGTACAAATAGTCATATTTTCCAGCCGAAGCCAAACGCTATGGGCAGGAGATGTGATCTCATCAAGCAGCCGAACCATGATACAAATTCAACAAGCAGCCGGACCGGCCTACATCATTGGGGATCCATACTAGAGTCCATGAGGCATGCATTACACTTCCATGCAATAATATGCGTGATACATTAGTAGTCACTAGCAAACATGCCCGTGCGTTGCAACGGTGCTTCTAGCATAATAAGCACAACTTAAGAACGCTCCACTGGTGCACCTTATCTATTTCAACATAGCCCACATCCGTGTTGTCACTTATCCTCCTTCCCGCCTTCATCGACCTTGGTCGCGGTGTCCACCTGATCGCAGTGCATCCAAACATGGCGAAACCCAAGGTGATGATCTCGGCCACTGCCTAAACCCTAAACCCACGCACACCTACCATTGAACAACATCATCGCAAGTGAATGCCTAATAGTTTTAAAACTAATCTCATCGAGCTGGACGTGATTGCCGCCCTTCTCGAGCTACGGCTTGCACCTAGTGCATGCACCATCGTGAGACGCCCACTCACTTTTAAATTGTATATTTTTTCAAAATGCATCAACATTCTTTTTGAAATACATAAATACTCCCTCTGTAAAGAAATATAAACACTCTTATATTTGTTTACAGAGGGAGTACTTTTTAAATCACATGGACTTTTTAAAGAGCATGAATTTATTTAAATTACGAAAATATTTTTAAGCATGTGAACACTTCTTAGAATTACATAAAAAAAAATTAGTACAGGATGAGCTACGGCTGAGCCGGAGTCAGTTCTCCTTCTTTTAATTCTGATTGTACATGAATCTCGTTTTCCTTCTTTTAGTTACTTTCCTTTCTGATCATATTTCTGAGCAAACGGGATAGCTTACTCACCCTTTGCTTTGATCCTTGAGGCCACTTATTAAATTTAAATCACAGACATATATAAATTGGTGGAATAAGATGTAAGGGAGCAAGGTGGGACTATCTCTATCTCTACTACTATTAAACAAGCAAACATATTCATCACTACGTGCACCCAGCCTAAGCTACACAGAACAATACGGAGAAATTGCAGCTTCCCGATCAGATCACTTAATTAGATCTGACCGTCAAGATTACACCAACACACGTCCAAAGTGGGTTTAGTATTTTTTCCGGGCGGACGAAAACTCTGCCATCCCGCACGCACGCCCGTGTCCTTCGTCAAAGCCTATCCCACTTCCCGTTTTCGGTCCGTGCATCGCGCTCGATCCGTAATCCTCTCCTCATAGAGCACCGCCGCCGCTGCATCTCATATCTCACCCGTAGCCCCCCTGGCCTACTCCACTCGCACCTCCACGGTCCCCCAACTCCGATGCCCACGCTCACCTTCCATGGGATGAACGCCGCCCGTCTCCAACGCTCGCCCGTCCACTGGATCGCCGCCACCAACCACTACTGCTCACCACGCGGATCTGCCATTCTTCCACAACATGGATGAGCACCTTCAGATAGTTCCCCTACAACTCCTCCGGTCAGGCCACCGCTCCTCCGCGCGAGGCCGCCGCTCCTCCGCTCGGCCCCTGCCCCACGGACGTGGTCGCAGTCGTCGTCGCCGTCCGCCGCTCCTCCACTCGGCTGCTGCCGCAAGGATGTGGTCACCGCCGGCCTCTCCTGGAGCGCGGGTCGTCGCCGCCCGCCGCTCGGCTGCTGCCCCATGGACGCGCTCACCCACACCCCTACAGCCGCTGGTCTCTCCTGGAGCGCGGGTCGTCGTTGCCGCCCGCCGCCGCCACCGCCACACGCGGCGCATTGAGGCCCTAGCCATCAAGAGGCATCTTTCCCCGTGAGCTACGCTTCTCTGAATGTCCAGCACACACTTCTCATATCTGTTCTCTGAATACGTGCTTCTCATATCTGTTCTCGGTATACAAGCTAGAATTAAAACAAGTTGCAGAGGGAGTTCGTCATGTACCGGGACTGGTTGAAGCACGATTCACTGACATGGATGAGGCCTGGGGCATCCTGCAAACTGGAAGCAAAGCCAGAGTTGTTAGTTCTACAAATGCTAATGAGCACAGCAGCCGGTCACACTGGTCGTTCACCAGATTTTCATTCACTCGCACTAAGTTGCAGACCGTAAAATCCTGTCCTCACTAATTTTCCATACAGTATATATTGTGTGATGGTCAAAGGAGAAAACTTGATGAATGGAGAGCCATATCTGCTCTTGCAACTACGAGCCAGCACATACCCTTCTGGTTTGCAACTTTCAAACGTTGGTTATAATTTGCACTGCTGATTATATATATGATCTCGCTAACTTATTTATTTCTTAAACTGGCAGGAATTCAAAGTTAACACACTTGCTGCAAGACTCACTAAGTATGCAATTTTCTTCTCCTTGTGCCGGTATGATTTGAAGCTATTCTTTAGTTTGGTGATAATGTGTGTAAAGCACTGCAGGTGGAGACTCCAAAACTTTGATGTTTGTTCAAATTAGCCCAAACGAGAATGACCTGGGCGAAACTCTCTGCTCTCTGAACTTTGCGAGCAGAGTGAGCGGGATAGAGCTTGGACAAGCAAGGAAACAAGTTGACGTTGGAGAACTGTCAAGATATAAGCTGATGGTACTTGCTCTATTGCCCTCCCTGTTAGTTCATGCTTTAGTATGAGTTTAGCCTCCACTTCTGAAGATTTCATTGTAACTTGCATCAGAGCTTTGCATTCTATGCCTGAATACCTGACTGCAAATATGGCGTTGGAGATAAAGAAATGCATTGCCACATTGTTGACATGAAATCAGAATATTCTTGCTCCTTTTTTATGCAGCAAATGCTACCGAACATGTTAAGAAGAGTCATGTACTGATTCAGATTCTTAGGGAAGGACAAGAATATGTTAAGGAGAGTGAAGTTTAAAGATGACTGCAAGCAAAGCTGCTGGTTGTATCTTTGTTTTGTTTTGGTCGCCCTTGAATCGAACATTTCCTCCCTTTTAACGAAATGCATTTTTAGATGCAACTCACTCAAAGTGTTAGACTATGAACATTTTTTATATCGATTTCATTTTTTATATCCCAACTAGACATTTCTTATATCGATTTCATTTTGCATGAATCCTTTATTTTTTGTTACGGTTGGGCCAGTCCATTTTCAGAATCATCATGCGCATCATGGTTGTGAATTTGTTTGACTGGAAGGATAATATGATATTAAAATATAGATTTAACAAGAGGTTATCGAGTGTGAGAGGATGTATACAGACTTAACATGATTTCTTGTTTAATGAAGTCTTGATTGTTTAGCTTTATTTTGCCACTACAAAACAACTTGTCTTCCTACCAGGTATGCTACAGTGAGAAGGGTCAACAAGGCTTCACTAAAATACTGTGCTTGGGAAATGATTTCAAACTTCCAATTCCCCGTAACAGTGAGAGGGGCAACAAGGTTGCACTTTATTCATATGCTGGAAATCAAACATATATAGAGGATGTGTGATATGGATTCAAGAGGCATGTTGATTCATGAAGATTGGTAATTCCAATTATTTGCATGAGTAAGGAATTAGATGCTATCCATTTCATGTGAAATTTGAAACTTTAAACAAATTTATCATATATTTGGTTAGGATTTATGATGTTTGACATAATGTGTGTTATTTTAGACGTGCGTTGCACGTGCACACTTACTAGTTTCATAGAGGAATAAATCCTGTTTATACATACACACCAGTGAGGTAGCTCAGTGGACCGAACCCTATGATACTGGGCGCACGTCGCGAGTTCAATCCCTGGGCTTTGCACCTAATTTTTTGCTCTCCAGACTGGATAGATTGGCTGGGCTGCACTGGAACTCAGGACGAAATAAGGAACCAAGGCCCAATGCAGCGGCTGGCCCAGACGGAGAAGACGTACGAAGAAACGAACAGGGCTTACGTGCTTACGTACAGAAAAATTGAGAGACGGACGGACGGACGAAATTACGAAGGCTGGAAATTTCAGGTGAATAGTACTACCTCGTGAGATAAAAAAATAAAAAAATCATCTAAGCGAGACGAAACCAAGAATATCACCTTGCTTTATTAGTGTAAAATAATATATATATATATATATATATATATATATATATATATATATATATATATATATATATATATATATATATATATATATATATATATATATATATATATATATCAGCGTCCTCGGCCATCTCAGTTTCGTAGCTTTGCCATGTATGGATTGATGCTTCACGCCATCAGAGACAACAGACAGAGCTACCTACACATATTATGCAAGGATCCTAGCAAAAGGGAATTTTTGTTCAAAAAGACCACCTACCCAACAAAATTGACAAAAAAGACAATCTCCGAATGAAATTGACAGAAGAGACCACCCAGCCGTGGTCCTGGGCCAATCACGAGCAGCCAAGTGGAGCCAGCTGGGCCGAGCCGGTCAACGCTGTACATTTTGCAAATTACCCCCGCCATTCCTAGATTTTAGGACCCGTGAGCGTCCAGTGCATAGAAAAAAATTCGACGAGATTTCCGAAATTTCGCTCATTTCGAGGGTCCTCGAAACATTTATGTTTCGTTTAAAATTATTTCGGTATTTTAAAATTAAACGTATAACAGAGAGCTGGAATCAAACTAAACTGTATTCATTTGCTTAGCCGAGTGATAGGCTGGCGTTGTTCCACACTTTAGGGCTTCGGTTCGAGTCCCAAGGGCACACATTTTATTTCTTTTACTACTTTACTATTCCTGCTATACAAAAATTTGACAAAAAAATTAGGTCACTGGGATTCAAACCTGGATCAACAAATACTGAAGTAACGATCGAACCATTCGGATAGACGAGTTCTGATGAAAAATTGTTGCTAAAATGTTACTTATTCAATATTTTGTGTTCGAATTTATTCAAATTTAATTAAAAAATTTGTTAATTTGCTCAAAATGGTTTTCAAAATTTACGAAATTTCCGAAATTTCGGTGCTTTCGAGGGTGAGCGAATTTTTTTTTATTTCGAAAGTCAAAACTATGGTCCAGTGCAGGCTACAGTCAGTTGTTGTCCTCACTCCACACCCCCGGTTAGGCTACCTCCACTTTCCTTTCAGTCAGTGGCGACCGGCGGTTCCCGCGCCCGCCTCTGCTCCTCCTCCGTCCCTCAAGTCAGCGGCGACCGGCGGCTTCACGCCCAATCGCAGCCGCCCTTCCTCAATCACCTCCACCATCGTAGGTGATCCTTCCCGCCGCCTCGACTCCGTTGACCGTCGCCGCCGCTTCGACTCCGTTGACCGTCACCGCTGCTTACGCCACACCTTTGTGTCGGCATCTCCCGCGGCCACCGCGCCGCCACCCCCGCGGGCCGTGAGCACGAAGGTACGTAGCTGGCAAAAGAATTCCCCATTTTTAGGGCGTTCCTGATGTGTTCCCTTTTTGGGCTGTAATTTCACATTTTTGAGTTAGAAGTTTTTATTGATAATGCACAAGCTGTTTATTTTAGAGGAAAAGGGCACCCAGCCCCAGCTCCATTTCATTAAAATGAAACCAAACATTCCAGTTCCTTACAAGAGCGCTCGCGCAAACATAGCACATGAGCATGCAGCTGCAAGTCAAGCTCTGTTTTCAAGCTCCAGGCGCAATCCTGAGCTAGATGCCGTCTTCAATCAATCCATGGGAGGATTCCTCCGCATGTTTTGCCTGCCCAACAATGGGGCTTCCCATCCAGCGGCATCTTCAGAAGCCGGCAATCCTGACAGAGACGAAAGCCTCAACCGACGCCCCATCAGTCTGGATCCGGCCACAGCTGTAGAGTTTGTACTACTGGCACCCGGGAACACATGAAAATTGACTAGCAAAAAAGATCAGGCAACTTACAAATAGCTGATCTATTTTTTTTCGAGATTTGTATATGAGCCATTCGTGGTGCTTTATTGTTGTTATTTATTTATGTTGTAATTTTTTGGTACCAGACTACGTAGTGATAAACTCTTTTGTCCAACAAAAAAAATTGTCTTTTCTTAACTATGCCGCGAATGGATATAAAATAAGCTTGCCGCAACAGAGTTTACGCATGGCCTTCTCTCGTGAAACTTGGCACTTTTGTGTGTACGTGTGGATGATGGTAGCTTCTTGTTCTGCTCTATGAGTTCTCTGCTTCCACGAAATGCTAATGAATTTTCATTTTTGGCCAGGACACGAAATGACAATCCAAAGATAGAAGAAACCAAAATCCAACGCTACTTTTTCCTAGCTACACACTCCAAGCCTGCGCACAGCAGAGACGTGTACAATTCACGTGTGAACATCAGGTGGAGTCTCTGATTCTTTTTCAGAAAGAAAAAAACACATTGGTTTTGACAATTCTAAACAAATAGATCAGGTAGGGTTCCATAGGTTCCAGTCACATCATCAGTTTCTGGCCTATTGGAGTCACACATTTCACATCAGGAAAAGGAAATTCGTTGAGATAAAACAGATGGAGCTGTCGGTTTGCAAGAGCAAGGTGTCCTGCGGGTTAAAATCTAGGAACGACAGGGGGTTATTTACAAAATGTACAACGCTGAAGGCTCGGCCCAGCTGGCTCCATTTGGCTGCTCGTGATTGGCCCAGGACCAAATGTGCACATCTGTGACAAGTTTTATGACCGAATAGTTGCATTTTGCAAGTTTTAGGATCAAACCATCACATCCTAGGCAAGTTCTAGGACCTGCAGTGCTATTACCTCTTGGGAATTGCTTCGTTTCATCCGGATGCAGACGCTCCCTCGTGCAGCCGTCTCGTGCATGCGACACGCGTCCAGTGGGGCCCGCCCATGTGCCCACTGCTCCACCCTTTTCTCTCCTTATCCTTCCACGAGCTCTTCCATCCACTCATTTTTCCATTCCTGCTGGTCAACTCGTCTTCTCCCTATCTCTCCTTTTCTATTCTGTGGGAATCTCGTCCGCCATGGAGGACAAATTTTCTGTTATGACCTTTTGGTCTAACTAATTCCGAAATTGACCTACCTTTAAATTTTTTTTCGAATCTGACCTCTTTTGGTGACGCCAACATCCCTGCCGTCTGGTTTGCACGGGAGACGCCGTGGTCTCCGGCGTCTGGTCACGGGCCCGCACGGCCGGCCGGCCCGTTGACTCGCTGACGTGGCAAAGGGACCAGACGCCAGGGTCCCGGGCGTCTGGTAGGAGACGCCACGCACCCTGGCGTCTGATACTAGCAAGTGGACTAACCCCACGGGAGAGTGGGTGGGACCCACCCCACTCACTCTCCCCAATCCAGCCCGAGCTTGCTGCTGCCTTCTTGCTCTCCCCCTCTCTCCCAACACTCAAGCCCCCCTTCAAATCCTCTCCAAAAGGTGGTTCCCTTCGGTGGATCTTTCCATCACCTTGTTGCTTGTGGTAATCTTCTCCGAATCATCCTTTTTTTTGGGTTAAATCTTGTTATTTTGCAAGATTTTTTACATCTTGGATCTCACCCTAGTTCATGAGATCTTCCAATTTTAGTGTGTTTGAATAGCTTGTTTATCTTTGGTAATAGGGATATGCTTGGTGTAGGAATAATATTTGGTTTATGAGTAGGAAGATTGGGGGTTAGGGTTTGTTAGTGTTTTAGGGTTAACTTTGCTTAGTGTATCTTAATTAATGACACATGTAGGGTTGATATTATTTTGGTATAATATATGTTTTTAGATAACTAACAATTTTCATTGATGCGTTAAATTCATGTTGTTGTTTTTAGATGGAGAGACTTGTTAATGTTCATTATATGGACAAGGAGGCATTTTTTAGTAACAATGCCGACCCGGATGAGGAAACAATGGTTTTTGAAACAATCCCTAGCTATGAGGAGGTTGTTGCAAAAGTGAGACATGTTTTGGAGTGGATGGACCCCAATGATGATGTTAAGTTAATAGGAAGGTATGATGTTGGAGTAGGAGCCAAATCTCGCTTAAAAAGTATGCCTATCACATCGGATTTGCATTGGGATGTGTACAAGGAAAATGTTGCTCAATCGGAAGACAAGTCACTTGAATTGTTTGCCACCAAGGTTGAACCTCCTCGGTTTGCAATTGACTTGAACAGACATGTCTCTTCCCCACTGGCCGAGACGACAAGTATGCCTCTTGTTGAGCATAGGGTTATGGTTGATGCCTCCAATGCTTATCGCAAACCACATCCTCAACCACCAACCACTGAAGCAAATGAGGTTGAGTTGTATGCCCCTAATGCTTATAGCCAACCACCAACTAGCCAAGCAAATGAAGTTGAGGTGATTGATAGTGACAAAGTAATTGAACATGATGATGAGGATGAGCTAGAGGAAGGGTTTCATGATAATGATGTTGGTGACTTGGATGCCTACATAGCGCAAAAGGAAATGGATCGTGAGTTACCTTTTAGGCGTGCATATGGGTATGACTCTGATGACGAAGGTCCGGAGGAAGAATTGGACGAGGATGGATTCACTAAGGAGGAAAACCAAATTCACTTTGAGCTGACCGGCTTGAAAAAAAAACTCATTTGTTTCGAGATCTCAGCCTTGCTCATAAAGCCGTGGTTGATGGCGGCCTCAGAATGACGGCGATTGAGCCAACACCTTGCCCGGATCCAGCCAAGCCCAGGGAGGAGAACGAGGATGAGAATGCTTATTTGAAGAAAGGAGTGAAGTTTACAAGTTTGGCTGGGATGAAGGTTTGGTTGTCTGACTATGCCATTCGGAACCACCGGCCATTTTTGGTTGAGCACTCCGACATAAAATTGCGTTACACCGTGAAGTGTGACAAAGCAGGAGAAGGATGTCCATGGAAGGTTCGTTGCAGAAAGCTTGAAGAAACCGGAGAATGGGTCTTAAGAAGTTGTGTTGCCACTCATAGGTGCAAACCGCCAAAGAAAGAACTCCGTACGACACACCGCCAGCTCACGTCAGAGTACCTCGGATACAAATTTATGAGAGACATAGCCATTGATCCCACTGTCAAAGTGAGGTTTCTCATGCGGATGGTGAAAAAACAATTTGCTTATCAAGTCACGTATGGAAAGGCATGGAAGGCCAAGGCAAATGCTATTAGGATGTTGTATGGTGGTTACGAAGAAGCATACAACCAGCTGCCGAGGTTGTTGGGAGCTATTGCACATAGGAACCTGGGCATGTATCATGTGGTCGATGATAATCATGGAGTGTTCCACCGTGCCTTCTGGAGTTATGGACAATGTGTGGCGGCATTTAAGCATTGTCGTCCGATCTTGTCTATAGATGGCACTTTCTTGACGGGGAGATACAAGGGCACATTAATGGTAGCAATGGCTCACTCGTCGAATGACAATGTGTTGCCAGTGGCATTTGGTTTGGTACCTTCTGAGCACCAAGACAACTGGGAGTGGTTCATGGGTCATGTGAGGCACAATGTGATTGGTGCTAGAGAGGTATGCATCATATCGGACCAGCAACATGGCATACTGAAGGCAGTGGACATTGATATTCCTGGTTTTCCAAAGCTTCACCACAGATGGTGCATGATGCATTTTGTGGCCAACTTTTATCGGGCATGCAAGAGCAAGGAGTTAAGCAAAGACCTTACCCATGTATGTGTGGCCTTCACCACCCAAGCTTTTAAATTATATGGATAATATTTTTACACTGCATGAACGCTTTAAAAAATATTTTAATTTTTGAATGTATGCATTTAGAATATTTTTTAAGATATAATCAAAACTTAAAAAAAGTAAACAGAAACAAACGAACGAAGCACGAAAACGAAGCTAACTAGTGTTATAGCTACTGGGTCGTCCCACTGTAGCGATCTTTGAGGCGATGTGAACGGCCGTCTCACTTAGCGAGCGTTAAGAGAGGGATCGCCTACAGCGCACGCACGGGCCTGCCCATTAGCGAGAATTCACACGTAAGCGTTTAGCAGTTTTATAATGTTTCCAAAACATTCCGTCCGGGTTTTTTCTTTATTTATATTTTTCCTCTTTCTACCCAGGTTTTTCTGGTTTTCTCTCTGTTTTTTAGTTTGTTCTTTCTTATTTATTTTCTTTTTCATCTAGTTTTTATTGTTATTTTTCCTTCTCCCTTCCTTAACTTTTTTTTTACTTTGTTAATTCGTGAAATTATGCATATTTTATAATTTTTGATAATTTTTAAAATTCATGAGAATTTTACAAATTTGTAAAAAAAATCGTGAAATGTTTTGAATTCGTGTCATTTTTCGAATTTGCACACATTTTCAAATTCACCAACAATTTTGGAAATCCATAAACACTTTTTTATGTTCATGAACATTTTCTGAATTCGTGAACATTTTTCAAATTCATGAAATCTTTTAAATTTGCCACCATTTTTCAATTCATGAACCTTTTTAAAATTTATGAATATTTTTTAAATCAACAAGCATGTTTTGAGTTATAAACTTTTTTCCAAATTCATAAAAAATATTAGAATAAAACTGGCTGAAATTAAAAAAAAAGTGAAAAAAGTTGGAAAACTCACTCGTCGCTGAGAGGCTGGCAGGTAATGCTTGATTTTTTTCCCGTGGTAATCGTAAGTAGATGAGCCGGCCCAGCTGAAGTTCACGGTCAAGCATGTGCACTGCCCCTCTCTCTCTCTCTCTCTCTAAGTTGATCATATCTATCTTCTTTAGGGATTCTCAAAAAAAAAAATCTGTCTTCTTTAGTTGGTAAGCGAGCGGCAGTGTTGGTGTTTCTTTTTTTTGGTTCCGTGGTGGTTTCTATCTTTATAATCTTCTGTTAGTCGAGCACCTTTTTCCCACCTCTCCCCCACACGAGCGAGCGAACCCTCCCACCGTGGCGTAGACCTAGATGGTCGCCGCCGTCAACGACGCCTCCTTCTCACCTCCACCTCAACCCTCCCTGCCTCGCCTCCGTCTTCCACATTGTTTTTCCCTTCGATTTGCTTCCCACCCCCACCCCTATCCCCAAGGATGAGTTGCCCCGCTCCCCCATTGCCCCGCCGGCCATGTCCTCCCACGTCCGCCTCCACCTCGTCGCGCCATCGCCCCTCCACCACCACCAGCACCTCCACCGCCTCGTCCTCCCCCGCCCGCCCAAACTACTCATCCTCAATCTCTCGTAGTCTCGTCCCTGACGACTTCTCTACGTCCTCTCCTCCGGCCCTACCGGGGCATGGGTTGGTGGCAATGAGGCGGACTCGGACGGCGAGGGTGAGGGGGACAGAGATGCTGGTGGAGCGGGAGGCCTTGTCGAGGAGAACTCAGTCGTGTTTCGGTTGGCCAACCAACGGCCGGTGACGTGAGCGGGGTTTTGGATCCCGAATGGGCAAATTTTCTCGTGGGCGGGCGGAATTCCCGGTAACCGTGGTTACCGAGAAATACCGAAGAAATTTCGGACGAAATTTACAATTGAATTTTGAATTCAAATTCTTTTAAATTAGATATAAAAACATCTTGAACTAATATTATTCAGAAAAGAGGTAGTAGCTCAATGGAACGTCAAGATGGTTACCGCTACGCCAGAGTAAAGGTGTTGCCTTAAATGAGAAACAACGTTAATTTACTATACCTTGAGCATTTGAATTCAAAATATTCAAAAAATTCGGAATTTTTTGCTCGGGATAGGTATTTCTCGTGGGGCGGCGAGAAACGCGGATACCGCCCGGTATCCGAATTTCTCGGGCGGTACCCAAAACCTTGTGTGGGCCTACTTCGCCAGGATACTCTCCGTCGTGCTCTACGGGCTCAACTTGCTCTGGATCGATCCGGCCACCGGATTTAGGAACAGGTTCCTCGACGCCGACGCCGTCGTCTCTGATAGCCCGAGGTGCGTCTACACGAACGATCTCTGCCTGCCTATACTATACGGAGCAATTTATTCATTCGCTCCACTCTGGTGCCTGCTGCTAAGAAAAACAACTTTCCTGGATGTTGTTTTCTCCAGATCACCAAAGAACATGGCTTAGCTAAATCGATGGTCGCGGTGTGACTAGGAAGAAAATAACAATGAACTGCTCAACAGAATGGCAAGTGAAATGGAGAACAAAACACAGACATTCTTCTTGCGTGCAGGTGCACCATTACAAAACCAACCAACCCACCTGGGATGTTTTGCTCGGATGACTCTCTTGGTCCGCATTTCTTGTTGTCACGTTTGCTTGTGTGTGTGTACCTACCAACCTGGGCTATGGATGGAGACGATGGTGGTGCTGCTACTCTTGCAGCTTGTCGATGGCCTGGAGAAGAAGGGCCGGAAGTGGAAGCCGCCAAGAGTTGTCGAAGTGAAAGCGATTCGACCCAGGAGGTGGGCTCTTCCCCAAAGATAGCAGAAGGTGGGTGGTCTGACTTGACTGTGTGAGCCAACCCACAGGCAGCAAAGAGGGAAGGCGACTTCCAGGTTTAGCAAACAAAAATAGAATCATTCTTGTGCGCTTTGAAAGGATGATTTTCCTCTCGGTGGATGACCAGATGATGGTGCTCCAGGTAGGCCCATGCCCATTATAACAAAAAACAAATACACGGATTTCAGTCACGACAGCTTGCCTCTCTGCTTTCATTAGTAAAGTGGTCTTTTAACAGCCTGCACGCGTGTTCCGGAAGCAGATTTTTTTAGCTTAGGCATCCCGGCCGCGTTATCGTCTGCGTTGGTTCAGAGACTTGGTTATGTGTGCAATTTTGCAGCGTCATTACAGCGTATACTTTGTTTCTTTCCTCAGCCGATGGAATCCAATCTGCTCCCTCTCTCTGCCTTTTCTTTTCTCTCTCTCCCTCTCACCTCACATGCGCTCTCTCTCATCCAACACAACAGCTCTCTTTGTTTGTCTTCTACAGTATCTCACAAGTCACAACCTCTCTCACTGTCTCACCGGGAGGAAGATAGGCTCTCCTCCCAAAACTCTCACCACCGCTCTCTGTTCTTTTCTCTCTCTTCTCTCTCACACCACAAGCCGAACAGACTCTCTCTCTCTCCCCTGCCATTTCTCCCCGATTTTTTTATTAATAGTAATTAGTAATGCAGCAATTTTAAAATTGATAATGGTTGAGTCGAAATTTGAAAAATATGAAGGACGCTATGGACAGGGGCGTCCAGGCTGCACGCTATTACGAACGATGTCCATGGTTGGATGCTATTATAAACAGCGTTCAGTTATGTGGTTCGGTCAGGTGCTCTTATATTTAACTGTATTGAGAGTATTCCTCTAATATATTTATATGCGAGCTTTGGATATTTTGTGATGGTTGTGAGGCGTCGATAACAAATCACTGAAACGCCCATTTGAACCATTCTAGCACAGTTTGCTTTTGCCAAATTAGACGAGAAATCGGATTAAAACACATGAATGTATGTATTTCTAACACAGAATTTGGGGAGGGAGGCAGGAGGCCCCCTGGCCTTGCCGACGCCGAAACATGTGGCTGCCAGATGGGTCGTGTCGGGGCGCCTCGGTCCCCGGTGGCGCGGTGGGGTGGCTGTGGCGCGGCTGTCAGCTGCCGTCGACCTCCCCTGCCCGGTGCAGGTCGGCTGGGGCTAGGCCACCTTCCTGCCAAGGGTTCGTTTTGGGGGTGGAAGGAGGGGCCTTCTATCCTTCAACGGTCGGCGGCGTCTTCATGCCATGGTGGCCTTGGAGTGGTGGTTTTGGGTGCCGGTGCGGTCCTTGCCAAGGAGGATATGATTGCCGGAGTTGGACAGCTGTGGCCCCGGCAGCAAGGGGGTTCAGCGGATCACCATCGCGAGCGAGGCACGACAATGAGAATTGGCAAAGAGGGATAACGGCAGTCGATAGGAGGGTGGTGCATTAGAGCGCCATTTTTGGCAGGTTAGAGGTGGCGGAGTCTAGCTTTGGCCGTGTGGACGTGGCCGAGGGTACAAATCAAAGGCCGGAGGTAGCCAGTCAGGGTCTGGTAAAACCAAACAGTGGACGCTGGTTATAAGAGCGTCCAACCTTGGACGTTGTTGGTACTGGCGTCCAGCCTTGGACGTTGTTATTCCTAGCGTCCTTCCTATTTTTCAAATTTCTCACTAATGTTTATTAGTTTCAGAATTACTGGAAAAATAATTATCAATAATAAAAATTTCGGCATTTCTCCTCTGTCTCTCACACACAACTCTCGAAAAAAAAAGCTCTCTCTCTCCTCACCTTTCTCGTCTCTCTCCCTCGCAACATCTCTCTCACATATGGGATGCGGTGAGTTTTATGCCCAGAGCACCTCAATTCGTCTTGCCATATAATATAGCACTAGCGCCAAAGACGTGTGGCGCACGCCGCGCCCGTGACTGATTTCATCTGTATTTTGCAAGTCCTTCAGTCCTTGTGTTGTTGTTGCTGTTGTTTTCGTATGCAAGTTCTTTTTGTTTCAGATGTTTGCGTTGCTGAATGGGTGCTCTGGTTTAATGCAGACGTGTCTATGGTCACTGATGAAGTGTGTGCAGTGGGACACTTGTATTTAAGGTGGTGTTGTGTGTCACTGATAGGGATGTGACGATGGGAGTCTGCTAACTTAAAGGTACACAGTACATACGTGGATACACTGAGTTGCCATTATCATAATGCTGAAGTGCGGAAAGCTAGAAACTCGACGAAGCTGATGGCGATATGCTTGCTTATTAGAAGGCAGACTGGGACTCAGCTGCGTTCTGCTTTCAGTGGAGAAGCTGACGATGGTGTGCCTGACTATTAGAAGCTTCAGTATCAGCTGTGTCTTGCTGACTACCAAGGCTCTTGCGATTCTTCGGAAGGAACATCTCCTTTGCGGTGCCACTGTGTTATACAAAGAAGAAATAAAAAGTTAGCAAGTGTGACTTTTCATCTCTTAATATTCCAAAAGGAATTTTCATTTACTTTTTTTTGGCTTTGTTGCTGCTTGGTGAACTGTCAGTACTTCTCGTTTCTCCTTGGGAGGCTTCTTCAGTACAGGGGGCTGTTGACATTCAATGGAAGAAGAAATATTAGGGCGATGAATATTTTTTTGAATAAAAACTTCAGGTGAAACCATATTTTTCTAAGTTTAATTCCATATGACCTATTCATTCACAGTATCAGAAAAATAACCAAAGGTACATAGTTGCCAATATAGACCAGAAAGTGTTTCTCAAGGTAGATTGAATGTCAACAAAACAAACAGAGTAAAGGGATCATGAGATCAGAAAATCCATCTATTCAAAAATTATTTTCCAGGGAGAAGAGGTAACATATCAAGTGAATGGTTGAATTTCCTCTAAAGGTAAATTTCAATATTGAAGCCATGCAGCTGTCACAGGTTCCAAAATTCCCACAGTATATATTCCTAGCCCATGGACTTGAGAAAAACCTGTGAAGGAAGAAAGAAAGTTCAATTAAGAAGAGCGTATCGGTCATTAATTATTACATCTATGTAACAACGGGTACTGGCACAAGAACAGTTACTGGATAAGTCACAACTAAACAAACAATGGGCACTGGCACAGTGCGGCGTGCCGCCGCACCCACCCTGCTTTTTCAGACAAAAAAGTTGCAAATTTCTTAACATTTAAACCATTAATAGGAACTTTTGTTTCCAATCCATATTTTTGTTTAGCGCAGCACAATCAAATCGCTGGAGATAATATATGCATCCTTATTTTAGATGTTGCCTCAACTAATCAATTCTTCTATCTGGGATCAATCTCTGTTGTGACTTCCTGAATGTGCAAATGAGTGATTGAGTTTCATGTGAACGCTAATACTAAAACTAAGAAGTTCAGTATTCATGCAGCACTAAGCAGCCAAATCACGACAAAATGAAGTTCATAGACCACGTCAGTATCTACATTTTTGAATTCTCAGATCCTTGCAAAGCGCACCATGACTTTGCACTTTATAAGACCTGTAATAAGTAATAACACATCAGAACGATGTAAGCAAATTACTCCAAGCTCCAATGTATTGGAATAGCATGCTTAGGTTACAACTGAACTACAACTACAACTAAGTTGATTGATGCATTCTCCCAATTGTGTAGGGATCTGCCATCTCACTCTCCCAAATACTACAATAATTAATTCAATGACATTATTTAGCTTCTGATATATGAAATGGTGGTGTCTGGGCATATAGTGGCTTCGCAAAGTTTTAACATTGTTTACAATAGCTCAACACCGATGGTTTTAGAAGCCTTATCTAGAAACAGTGTAGAACCATATTAATCTAGAGTAAAAGGGCAGCAAAAGAGGACACACATGTAAGGGCAACTGAGACACAGTAAGAAAAGCTAGGATAATTAACTCAGCTAATCACCAAAGAGAAAAAACATGAGTTTTACTCACAGCTCTTCTCAGAATAATGTAGATTGTCCATAGAGAACCTGTTGAAACAATAAGATTTGCTGCAGTTTTTGGCGCAGGAAAAAACCCTTCACCGTACCGGTGCAAGGTCTACTCACTCATACGTACCGGTGCAATTTATGTATGGCTTCTAAAAGGCTGGAAGTTACATCTTCTACCATGGATGTTCTTGTGCTAGTGCCCGTTGTTATATAGATGTAATAATGAGAACAGTACCTGCACAAAAAAAGACATGAGAATAGTAAAGCAAGAAGGGATAAAATTAAGTTGTCTCTCATATGATTGGTTAAAGTAACAAAAATGATTGTCTAAACTTGCATGAGCCTGTGTTTGGAATAACATCAATAGTTTGCTATGTCTGTGCTACATGGAAATGCATGTAAGAAGTCCTCAAAGCTTGTTGAGAACTAAAAAAAGAATAAGATGGACTAACACCAGTAAATTGAGATCATATGGGATGGTAAGACCAAGCTATTATTTTGGCGGTACAAATGTACAATTGTTACTTGGATCATAGATATTACTATTGTTTTCTGAGCTAGTTGTTTGCATATAACTAGTGCTATTATGTGTTATATGAGCACACCTTATCCTACACTACTGACTACAAAATATGAGGCCCCCAAAATAAAGATTACAAAATATGAGCACCAAGATAAACTCTTGGGTTTGGAAGATAAATTAATTGGCCAACATCTACAAAATGTTTGTACAGACAAATTGATTTATGCATATAGCGCCATGAATTCTTTTTGTCAAGATTGCCAACTATAACGTCTTGGAACTATGTCCCGATGATCGCCCGGATACACACACTGATCAAATATACTTTAGTGAGAGAATATGCTGCTCACGGTTCGTGATTTCTTCTCCGAGCAATTCAATCTCTACTATCGGTTGCTTTGTCTGCAGGAATAACAACAACAATCACACCCTTCAGCATACAAATGAAATTGTACCTTTTTTGTCAACAATCTGGCATCGTGCTTGGAACAGTAGGGAGCGAGGGGACCCTCCCTTCTATACTATGTTGACCTGACACTTGCACCTCCTTTTTATCACTAAAAAAAGCCTCCAATGGTTGCAACAAAATTTGTTCTTGGGTAAAAAAAACTTAATTACTTCCTTCGATCCATATTAATTGTCGCTGGTTTATCAGTAACAATAGTACAAAGGGAGTACATTTTTTGAAGGGTATTTGTTGTTTTTGTGCGCTCGAACTATGTATAGGGGAACGCGACAGAAAACAAAAAAAATCGGTACAGCGAGCACGCCCAGGATCACTATGGAGATGGCATACAAGGTTTGATCTGATCATTACCGACTCGTAGCGCAGAGGAAGTAGAGTCGATGTAGATCGTCGGTGCAGATCCCCGCAGCTAGGATTTACAACCTCCCAACCGCGAGGATGTACTCCCTCGTCGGACAGTCCCCCGGACGATGTCACGGACAGCCCTTCGGGAGGACCCTCGAACAGCCCCTCGGGCAAAAGATCGAACCTACGACCTCTCTACGGGGTTGCACACATACGGTGTCAGCTATCCGGCAGGGCTTCGCCGTCCAGAACTAGTTCCTGCCGGAACCCAGACAGCATTTCGGCTCTACGAAACTATTTCGCGGGAAGGGAAAGAGAAGGCCAGATCATGCATGGCATTTGTATGAGAGTAAGGAGTGAGTGTGGAGAGTGCCTCTCCACCTCTATTTATAGGAAAACCCAAGGGGTAGGGTGGCACTTAAAAATACCAAAAACCCATGGAAATATGGCCTTCACAAGGGCATAAAGGGAAAAGCAAGTGTGGCATCATGGAGATGCCACCCTTGGCCGGCCACCTATGTGGGGCCCCCCAAAAGGGGGTCTCACCCTTCCATGTCATCCTCCTATAGATCTTTTGAGCAAAGCCCCCAAAAAAGGCTTTCCAAAAAGTAACCATAAAGTGCTTTTCACTATTAATGAACCCATTTTTCCGCGATCGGTAAATCCAAAAATATTTCGGTGGGTCTTAGAATAATTCTAGTACCCACTAAAATAATTCTGGACGCGTTCCGAAACATTTTCAGATCAATGATTTTCATCAGCGAAAAGCAACCAAAGCGGTTCCGGTAGCTCCGGAACATTTCCGGTTTTTTCCCCGGAAAAATCCCAGAAGTTCCCAGAACAATTCTGGCACCCTCCAAGAATTTCCAGGCGTGTGCCGAAACCAATTTGACTTAATGGTATACTCCGAAACAACTTTTCAGTTTTACCGAATCTCTTCCGGTGTTCTCTCTCCGGAATTCTTCCGTTGTCTCCGAAACTTTTCCGGTGACTTTCTCTCAGACTCCCTGTCTAGTATTCAGCAGATAGATGACCCTTAAGCATGCGACCCTATAGGTTCGGTGAAGTATAGACATGACCGGAACACTTTCCGATCAATGATCAACATCGGAGCCGTGGACACCCATATTGACCCCTATACCCACACGAATAAATATTCGAGTGAACCTCCAGTTACCGTGTGCTATTCCTGTTGCTTCGCGATATGTTACAAACACCCGAGGTGAGAATTATCGGCATCCCCGTGGATCAACAACTTGTCCACTATACCAGTTACCTCGTTACCGGTTTTGTTCTCTTTTCTCGTTTCCGTATTGTGGCATCCCTGTGATCAAATCACATTGTGTCTAGCCAGACGATGATGGATACCATAACACCGAGAGGGCCCAAGAATATCTCTCCATCGTCGGAGGAGCAAATCCCAATCTCTAGCTATCTCGTTCCTTGTCATACTTTTCCGTGAACCCGTAAGCTGTCGTAATAGCCACCCAGTTACAGATGACGTTTAACAAACCCCAAAGTTCACAAAGCAAGTACGAAGGAACTCGACACTCTCATGGTCTAAGGAATTATGCAAACATTAACTATCTCTGTGTTATAAACCATTAACTTATGACGAATGTATCTCATAGCATAACATCAATTCGGGTCGATTCAACACAAGTGTTCTTCTAACAATGTGCCCTCAAAATTGCCGGCATAGCCATGCCTGTCGTGGTTTTGTCACGGCAGATGTCCTCGTGAAAGGACTTAGTCGTGAGGCCATCGCAGCTAGGTGGTAACTCAAATGGGGTTGATCGGAATCGAGAGACAAGGGTTTACCCAGGTTCGGCCCCTCTCGATGGAGGTAATAGCCTATGTCCTGCTTTGGTTGTATTGATGATGATCTCGATTACAAGGGGCGACTTGGCTAACCTAGTACTCGAGAGCTTGTAACTTAGTCTTTGCCACCTCAGGGGCTCGCCTTTATATACAGGTCGAGGCCCTGGGTTTACAACAGAGTCCGGGTCGAAGAGACAACCCGTGTCATACTCTAATTCCTACTCATCTTGTTTCACAAGTAAGAAAAACTCTTTGGGCGCCTTAAATGGAAAGGCTCTGGGCCATGAGCCGCCCTACTCCGGGCGGCTTATCCACTGGACTCCGGTCTTCTGCACGCCGCGGCCCATCTGTAGAGGCCTTCCTCTAAGTCGCCGTTTAATGACCCGGCCCTAAACGGGCGGGTTACAACCAGGGGTTATATCCCCGACATTAGCCCCCAGGTTGATTTGAATTTATTCACGTCAACCTTCAAATAAGAATAACCCGGACTGATCTTCTGGATCGTGGCCGGCTTATAGTTGCCGGCTTATAGCATGCTTCACACTTTGGTCATATCTTCCCTTTGAAATCTATGACTCCCTTCAACTGATATCCGCAAATCTCGCGCGACGTCATTCCAAATCTTGAGTGGATCTGACAGGCCCGATAAACGAGGCGCCTTTTATCACTGCGTCGCCTTGATTCTAGTTCTTGCCGTTTCATTTCTCCTTTCCTTTTAAATGCTCCCGAGGGGTCCTCATTTTCACTTTACCGCCTCGACTCTTCTTCTTCTTCCTTTCGCCACGCGTGCGCCCGGAGCTCCACCGCCGCTCGCCCTCAAGCTCGCCGGCGTCTTCAATCCCTCGTCTTCCTCGCGCGCGTCGTCATCAGAGCTCATTCAAACCACCCGGGATCATCTCCCGCAACCAAGTACTCATCCCCGTCGCCATAGTTCTGTACTGTAGCTCAACCTAGTTCATCTCTGTTCTTGCCTCGGCCATACTGCCATTACCATTGTTAGATCTAGGTTTTGCACTTCTTTGACTGAGAAATGCCCCGCCATTAGTTGTAGCATCATTTTTGTATCTGGACAAACTTAAACTTGGGTAGAAAAAACAGATAGATCAACTTAGGCTTCTAGTGTATGAACTCGCCGCTGAAAATATTCTTCTTTAAACTGATTTTATAGATCTAAAATATCATCCAATCTGCGTGAAACCTGTTTGTGCAACACTTAGCAAAAACTAGAAATTTTAACATCTGGTAAGCCGCCCTTACTCTTGGCGACTCATGTCCACTTATTATGATCCGCCCAATTCTGATAATCATAGCTGAAATCCCAGTCGGGCGACTTACTGAATATGGTGACTCGCCCCTGTACCTTTGATCATATGATGCGAGCTTATCATGAACATGAGTAATCCTGCCATTTATGTTTTTGTATTCCTCGTTCATATTTAGGCGACTTGCTATGGCGAAGATCACAGTCTGCAACTGGGCGTGTTCTCAAGTCTCTGATCTTGTACTGAACGATTATAAAGAGCAAGGCTTCCTGCCAGCTCAAGAAGTAATTGGCTATCGAGCCCCTTCAGCAGCAGAAGACACCCCTCACCCCCGCGAGGGGGAAGTCGTGATTTTTACAGACCATCTTCTTAGGGGTTTCTCTCCACCCGGGTCAAAATTCTTCCGAGATGTTTTACACTTTTTCAACCTTCACCCTCAAGACATTGGTCCAAACTCTGTATCCAATCTGTGCCAATTTCAAGTTTTGTGTGAGGTATATTTGCAAATAGAGCCCACCGTTCCTCTCTTCAGAGAGTTCTTCTATCTCAACCGGCAAACTGAGTGTGCTGATGGCCCCTGCCTAGAACTTGGCGAGGTCTTAATTCAAAGACGAAGAGACGTCCCTTTTCCTGCAGCTGTTCTACCGAGTCACCCTAAAGGTTGGAACAAAACATGGTTCTACTGCAAGAACACAGCTCCAGCTGATGAAAACCCTCTGCCGGGTTATAGACATGAACGCCTTCCTCCAACTTTTGAACTTCCTGGCTGGGCTTCTCAAGAAGAACGTGCACAAGTTGCCCACGTATATCCAAAGTTGAGAGCTTTGCTAGTCAACGGTCTAACTGGTGTTGACTTGACCCGGTGCTGGCTTACCTGGAAGATCCTGCCCTTAAACCGCCGAGGCGACTTAATGTGTAATTATTCTGGCGAGTCAAACGGCCCACAACGGTTCAGTCTCGTTGATATGTCAGTTGATGACATAAATAAGGCTACGAAGAAGCTACTAGGGGAAACTCAAGAAGCATGCAACAAGACCGGACTGAAGCCATTTTATGCCCTCAACCAAGCTCCTCCAGTAAGCATTCTTGTAATTGTTTCATCCGACTTATCAATCCATAAATTAAGCCTGTTGATCTCGTTAAACTGCAGGTCAACTCTTCATTCTGAAACAGGAGGACGAAGAAGGCAGTCGCCAAATCCAAAGCTGCGCCAGCTCGGAAAAAGAACAAGCCGGCCGCTGAACATGAGATGGCAGCTAGGGGCCAGTCGCCATTGGCTGATGATGAATCAGAGGTAGAACTTGACTCCCTTCGCTGTCTTTTCATTGCACTGGCTAATGCCTCTTATTTCCAGGACGATGTTGATGTAAGCCGGGCTGATGACGTTGAGGTAATTTCTATCTCTTCTGACTCAGACAACTTTGTTCCCCAAAAGCTAAGAAAAACTGTGAGAAAAGTGCCCTTTTCTCATCCACTTGCTTACTTAGACCAAAAGTTTTCTTTAAAGAAATCACAGCATGCCGAATCAATAAGGCGCCAGACTCGAAGTGGCTCTGGAGAGCTTTTGGGCGGCTTATCTGATACGCCAAACCTCCGCAAGCGTCGAAATGAGGTGCCTCACAGTCCCACTCCATCTCACCCGCTTGCCGGTCTTTTTAAACAACCACTTAACCCGTCTGATTCGGATTATCAGGAGTCGCCGCCATCATCTGGCGACTCATCTGCCACTCAATTGCCACCCTTGATCATCAAACCAGGGTAAGTGCTTGTCGATGAGTCATGCTTGGTTATACCTGTTGTATTATTTATCTGAATCTGCTTATGTTTTCGCAGGGCCAAGGCCAAGAAAAGGAAAACTGGCGAGTCATCTTCGACCCCAGAGAACCTTGAACCGGAAGATCCAAATTTGGTGACCCCTGTAGGACAACATGAGACGGCAAAGGATCAAGCTGGTGCAAATGTTGATCCGCCCAAGCAAAACGAGCCGCCAACTACTGAAGAGGTGCATACTCAAGTAGGCGCATCTGACACAATGGAGGATCTCAACCCGCCAAGTCCTATTCACCCTTCTAGTCCAAGGAAGGCGACTGAAGATATAGCTTTATCATCTCCGCAACCTGCCGACGAAGTCACCATCACAGGGGCGTCTTTTAAAGCTTCAGAGCCATCAACTGTTTTGACCAAACTTGTATCAAAAGATGACCCGGTGGCGGCTGAGAAAGGGAAAAACAAACTTGAACTCCCAATGCTTGAAGGACTCAGCGCGGCTGCTATTCATGAAATATATCTGACTCGGCTATCTACAAGCCGGGAGATGGAAGCCAACTTGGTCAACATGTTGAAAAGGAAATATGAGGTAAATAGAATCTCGTCCTTTCCATAGTTATATCTTGTGTAGCCGCCAAGTCTTAGACAGAGGTCAGCATGAATGTGTGTAAGACTTCCAGGATGATATAGTTCAGTGTGGAACTGTAGCCCCCAAGGACCAGGTTATTATGTATATAACAAGCCGGTTCTTTAACATATGTCTGAAAAGCAACGTGTAGCCCCCAAGGGCCGACACATTTTGATAAAATGAGCCGGGTCTTCAACAATTGTCCTTTGTAAAAGCAACGTGTAGCCCCCAAGGGCCGGCTTGCTTCTATGAAACAGCCGGGTCTTCAATAATATTGAGAACAAAGTGACATGTAGCCCCCAAGGGCCGGCTTGTTTCTATAAAACAGCCGGGTCTTCATCAATTATAGAGCAAACTGATGTGTAGCCCCCAAGGGCCAGCTTGTTTCTGTGAAACAACCGGGTCTGCATAATATTGATTCAGTATGTAGAAGAAAATTGACTGTGATAGCCGCCAAGGGCCGACTCATTGTACTGAGATGAGTTGGAGCTTTCCCTTGATATTTGTAAAAAAAATGAACTTGCATTAGCCCCCAAGTGCCATGTAGATTGCTAGCAACTGTTTGGGACTTCAGGATTATATATTGTTGTACTGATGTGACCTGGTTATGACAGGATCTGTTGAATGATGCCGAGTCAAGAGCAGCCGGCTTGCAAGAGCAACTTAAGGCGGAGAAGAAACTTCGATCTGATGCCGAGTCAGCAACCGCGTCTCTAGAAGAGTCAGAATAAACAACCGCCGAAAAACTGAGAGTGTTGATGGCCTCTCATGAGAAAGAGAAATTATTGTTGTTAAAACGTGCTGAAGAAGCAGAAAAACAGCTCAAGCCCGTTACTGACGAATTAATCGGCTTGAAGCGCTATATTACTGATATGACCCAGGCCATCTTTGGTAAGTGATCCGCCAACCAGGCAGTAATAACTCGCCCAAAATCTGTAATATCTTGGATGGGAATTCTGTAACCAAGTGTCCTCAAATTTGCAGGTAGCAGAAGCATCAATCTGCGTCAAGACCCCCGTGTTAAGCTCAAGGCGGTGTACACTTTCTTGGAGCAACTGTATGCAGGGAGCCTGTTCACCATTATGTCTGTTATGAGTCACAAAGAGCCGCCACGTTTCATAAAGGACGTGTTGAAGCAACTTTCAACCGTGCCTGCCCAAATTGAAGAGTTAAAGAAATCAGCCGCCCGAGCGAGCGCCATGTTAGCCTTAAGCCGGGCCAAAGCTTACGTTCCAGATATGGATCCGTCCGAGATGGCTGGCGGGTTTCCAGAGTTCAACACCAACGGCAGCGAATTCACTTCAGAAGATTACACCCGGTGCATCAAGGAAACCCGTGTTTTGGCGAGTCAACTTGTGGAGGAATTGGACTTCAAGAAGTATCAACTGGCTTACAATGAAGAGAACATGCGGGTCACCCCACCGTCTTATACGCCCATCGACTTAACTCCAGCACGGCGTAAGCATATCTTCGCTCCTGACGTTGACCCGTCTATTATCATGAAAGAGGATGCCATCTTCCAAGCTTTGACAATGATCGACTGGGATCTGGACAATCTTCAGATCGGAAGAAGAGCGAAGCCGGAGCAGGATGACCCGGATGCCCAAGCCGCCGATGAACAACAAGAAAAAGCTAACCCGGGAACTGATAACCCGGCGGGCACAGCAACTGGTCCTCAAGAGTAGGTCTCCAAAAAACTTTGACATCATGGAGCCCAATTGTGGCTTTTTGTAATAGGATAGTTGAAAACACTTAAGTGCTCTGACGTGCCTTCACGTACTTGAAATTTTGCAGTATTTTGGATGAAACTGCTGCACTGGTATGATTGAATATGAACCCGCCCAATCTTCTTTTGGAAAACTGCTTTGTTGAATATCAGGATGGCGAGTCATACTTGTATGAACCAGCAGTAGCTTATCCTGCACCGTAGAACACAGGCGTAGAATAACCCGGAGCACTTGAATAGCTGTCTGGCTTGTGGTTAGCACAAGTCTGAAATAACATGTTAGGTTTTTTGTTTAACCCGGCTCATCCATGATCCGGCGGCTCATGGCCAAAGGGAAACAATTGTAACCCCTGTAAAAATGGAACAGAAATCATGAATAGATATCAATATTGAGTCGGCTTTCGAGGCACGATAATATAGACTGGCTTTCGAGGCTCGAGTCTTGCTTCAATGAAGCTGGCGTGATAGCCCATGGTTTATCCTCGCTCTCTGTAAGCCGGCTCTCACGTGACATCCGATGTTTTAACCAAGACAAGTTCAGGGTCATAGAGATGATTGACTTGTCAAGAGTACACCGGGTCACCTGATCGGAGTAGCATCAAGCAGACAGGCAGGTTTAACCAAGATAATGTGGCATTAATTGCCGGGTCAAGAGGGTGAGATAGCTAAACTCGGTGAGTTGGAAGCCCCCAAGTGACCAATGATCAAAAACAAAAAGACTCATGCACAATATTGGAGATGAAACGACAGAGGCCCCGAGTTTCGAGGGTGCCGGCTTATGTTTATTGATCATAATATATACAAAGGTATGTACAAGTAACTTGAGCCGGTGGCTCTAAGTGTAATAAGGACGGAGATGAGAGATATTCCAAGGCCTGTTGGTCTCCTCCTCCGACGTACGTGACTTATTGTGCTCACGTATATCCATCAGGTAATATGAACCGTTGTTGAGATTCTTGCTGATGACAAAAGGCCCTTCCCAGGGAGGGGAAAGCTTGTGCATACCCGCCTGTTCTTGAATCAGACGGAGTACTAAGTCGCCCTCTTGGAAAGTACGGCTGCGAACCCGACGGCTGTGATAGCGACGTAGGTCTTGCTAATAGATTGCAGAGCGTGCTGCTGCTAAATCACGTTCCTCCTCCAACGCATCGAGAGAATCTTGACGAGCCTGCTCGTTATCTGCTTCGACATAGGCAGTGACCCGGGGGGAATCATGACGAATATCGCTGGGTAAAACAGTTCTGCACCGTATACCATGAAGAAAGGTGTAAAGCCTGTTGACCTGTTAGGGGTAGTCCGGATGCTCCAAAGGACAGAAGGAAGCTCCTCAACCCAGCAACCCGGCGTGCGCTCGAGAGGGACCATAAGCCTTGGCTTGATACCGTGTAAAATCTCTTGATTAGCACGTTCTGCCTGGACATTAGACTGAGGGTGTGCAACTGAGGAAACATCAAGCCGGATATGTTCTCTTTGACAAAACTGCTTCCATAGCTCCCTTTGACAAATTTGTGCCATTATCAGTGATGATGCTATGTGGATAACCAAAGCGAAAAATCAATTTTTTCAAGAACTTGACTGCGGTGGCTGCATCACAATTGCTGATTGGCTCGGCCTCGATCCACTTGGTGAATTTATCAACAACAACCAAAAGGTGGATTTTCTTGTCCTTGGATGGCTTAAACGGGCCAACCATGTCGAGCCCCCAGACTACAAAAGGCCATGTGATAGGAATCATCCGGAGCTCTTGAGCCGGAACATGAGCCTGGCGTGCAAACTTCTGGCAACCATCACACTTTTGTACGATATCCTCAGCATCTGCGTGGGCGGTAAGCCAGTAAAAACCATGCCTAAAAGCTTTTGCCACCAAGGATCTTGAGCCGGCATGATGACCACAATTGCCAGCATGAATCTCATTGAGAATCTCTCGCCCTTCATCAGGGGAAACACAACGCTGAAAAACCCATGTGATGCTTCTTCTGTGTAACTCGCCATTGACAATTGTCATAGACTTGGAGCGGCGGACGATCTGACGAGCCATGAGTTCATCTGCAGGAAGCTCGCGTCGAGTCAGATAATCCAGATAAGGAACTGTCCAGTCCGGAATAGCATGAAGAGCCGCCACCAACAGTACCTCCGGGTCAGGAATAGCGAGATCTTCCTCAGAAGGCAGTGTGACAGAAGGATGATGTAGCACGTCAAGGAACACATTGGGAGGGACCGACTTACGCTGAGAGCCGAGTCGTGACAATGCATCAGTCGCCTCATTGAGCCTCCGATCAATGTGATCAACTTGATACCCTTTGAAGTATCCTGCCACAGTGGTTACCGCCTGCCGATAAGCCGCCATAAGTGGGTCCTTGGAATCCCACGTTCCTGAAACTTGTTGTGCGACCAGATCTGAGTCGCCCAAGCATCTGACCCGGCTGAGATTCATCTCTTTGGCCATCCAAAGACCGTGGAGGAGAGCCTCGTATTCTGCTGCATTGTTAGTACAGGTAAACATGATCCTCGAGACATAACAAAATTTATCACCTCGAGGAGAAGATATGACCACTCCAGCCCCCGAGCCTTCTAGATGTCTGGAACCATCAAAATGTATAGTCCAATATGTATTATCAGGCTTCTCTTCTGGAGCTTGGAGTTCAGTCCAATCATTGATGAAATCGACAAGTGCCTGGGACTTGATGGTTGTGCAAGGCACGTATTTAAGATGATGTGGGCCAAGCTCGATCGCCCACTTGGCAACCCGACCTGTAGCTTCCCTGTTCTGGATGATGTCTCCCAAGGGTGCTGAACTGACCACGGTAATGGGATGCTCCAGGAAATAATGCCTGAGCTTGCGACTAGCCATGAAGATGCCAAACACCAGTTTCTGCCAATGTGGGTACCTCTGCTTGGACTCAGATAGAACTTCGCTGACATAATAGACTGGCCGTTGCACTGGATATTCTTTCCCTGCCTCTTTCCTCTCAACCACAACTGCAACACTTACTGCTTTGTTATTGGCAGCAATGTACAGGAGCATAGGCTCTTTGGCGATGGGAGCAGCGAGAACAGGCGGCTCAGCCAATTGCTTCTTGAGGGCTTCGAAGGCCGCATCAGCAGCGTCACTCCAGACAAAGTCCTCAGTCTTTTTCAGCATCTGGTACAGGGGGATAGCCTTCTCACCAAGGCGGCTTATGAACCGGCTTAGAGCTACGATACGACCCGCCATGCGCTGAACGTCATTGATATTCTCTGGCTTCGCAAGTGAGGTGATTGCCTTGATCTTGTCTGGGTTAGCTTCAATGCCTCTTTCCGATACTAGGAAACCCAACAACTTGCCTGCAGGAACACCAAAAACACACTTATCCAGGTTAAGCTTCATCTGGTAAGTCCGAAGATTAGCAAAAGTTTCCTTGAGATCATCCAGCAAGGTCTCCTTCTTCAATGACTTGACCACGATATCATCCACATAAGCATGAACGTTGCGCCCAATCTGTTTGTGGAAGCAGTTCTGGACACAGCGCTAATAAGTTGCCCCTGCACTTTTGAGCCCGAAAGGCATAGAGACATCGCAGAAAGCCCCAAAGGGTGTGATGAAAGCCGTCTTCTCCTGATCCTCGATGGCCATCTTTATCTGATGATAGCCGGAGTAAGCATCCAGGAAACACAAACTCTCACAACCCGCCGTGGCGTCAATAATCTGATCAATGTGAGGGAGGGCGAACGGGTCTTTGGGACAAGCCTTGTTGAGATCTGTGTAGTCAACACACATGCACCAAGTGACGTTTTTATTTAGAACGAGCACTGGATTAGCCAACCACTGTGGGTGAAAAACTTCAACGATAAACCTGGCAGCTAGGAGCCGGGCTACTTCTTCCCCAATAACCTTGCGTCTCTCCTGTTGACACCAGTTTTTGACACGAAGCTAAGTCATGGCCGAAGCAGTCATCAAAACAGCCTTCGGGGCGGTAGTACCGCTCACCAAAGCGGTAGTACCATGCAAGCGGTAGTACCGTGCAAGCGGTACTACCGTAAAATCACTGCCGCTCTGACTGCCGCTTAGAAAACGCTTCTAGACACACGGGTGGTAGTACCGCTCCCCAAAGCGGTAGTACTGTGCAAGCGGTACTACTGTACACTTACTACCGCTCCAACTACCGCTTAGAAAACACTTCTGGATCCTCGGGCGGTACTACCGCCCGGAAGCACGGTACTACCGCTTGGCCGGTACTACCGCTCTATAGCGGTACTACCGCTTGCCGCCGCGCAGACTCGGGCAGATTTTGGAGAATCCGAGTTTGGCTAGCGTTTTTGACCTTTTGGACGGAAATTTGGGTCTGTGTCTTGTACGGGAAGTCCAACCCCCTCTTAAATAGAAGAGGTGATGGCCGATTGAAACAACACACAATCGAACAAACACATCTACATCTAAACCCTAGTTTTATCTCCCCTCGTTATTTGCTTCCTCGTTCTTCGTCTGTTCTTGTTCTTGCAGGGCAGCGATCCACGAGGATCCAGGGGCGTTCAGGACGACTTGGAGCAGCCAATCATCGCCGGGTACTCCGACGGGATCCCTCCCGAGTAACCGGGGCGTCTGGTGTCAAAAGCGCCGGCCAGATTGTCTTGCGTATCGCGCTTCCGGCAGGCCTCCCACGGTGCGAGCTGCGGAGCATCTCCCTCGGCGCCGTGGGTACACGTGACGTGTTCGTGTGTCAACACACTATTTGGCGACTCCCCTGGGGACTTTTGATCCATCATCATCATCATCCATCATGTCCAATCTTCCCAAGCCCTCGGAAGTTGACGCTGATAACATCATCAAGCCCAATCTGGAGGAGTTATCAGCTGAGCATCGCCAAGCTTATGAGGAGTACAAGAAGGCGCGTGAAGAGAAGGAGTTGCAGGAGTTCCTTGGAAACTTCAAGAAGGATCGCCAAGGCAATATCACTCCGGTTGGAGAAATCAAGTTCCCTCCTCTTCAAGCCGAGCAGGTTAAACCTTCTGTAAGTACTACCTTTTCTCCTGAGCAATGGGCTGAAATTGAGAGCCGTATTTCTGATAGTAATAATCTAATCTATCAAGCTTTCTTAGAAAATACTAATGCTCAGAAGAATATGCCTAGTATGCCTGCTAGTATGGGAAACCCTAATTCAACTTTGCCTATCTCATCGGTGCCCCCCATGCCGATGAATTACTTTCCTACCCATACCAATCAAATTGTGGCTGCACCACTTAATCCTATTATGAATATGCAGAGTTCGGTGGCAATGCCGAACCAAACCTTACCTATAGGTGGAAACGCTGCTAGATCATCACCGAACTATGGTTCGGTAAACATGCCACAATTTGCACCCATAGTTACTAACCCTAATCCTCCTATGCCATTGCCACAAGCTTCATCGTCTACTATGGACGATGCTTTAGCTAATTTTAGAGAGGAGATGGCTAAGACGCTTCGAGAAAACTTTGGTGTTGAATTACCTAGGAATCGGATTTATCAAAAGCCGTATCCCGAGTACTTTGATGCAATTCCGTGCCCTCAAGGATATAAAATTCCAGATTTTGTTAAGTTTAATGGAGAGGGCACGAAAACCACATGGGAGCATGTTAGCCAATACCTGGCACAATTGGGTGAAGCAGGCTCAATAAATGAATTGAAAGTGCATTTATTTCCTTTGTCATTAACTGGCATTGCATTTTCATGGTTTTCTTCTTTGCCGCATGGTTCTATTCGTGTATGGTCGCAACTAGAGCAAAAATTTCATGATCATTTTTATAGCGGCGATAATGAACTTAAGTTGTCACATCTTACATCGGTTAAACAGAAGCATGATGAATCGGTCTCCGATTACGTCAGGAGATTTAGAGAGACAAAAAACCGGTGCTATAGTTTAGTGATAACTGAGAGAGACTTGGCTGACCTTGTGCTTAATGGTTTAAGAACTCACATTAGAGAAAAGCTAGAAGGCTATGAGTCTATAAGTATCAACCAAGTCTTACAAAGGGCTTTGGCTCATGAAAGCCGAAGCAAGGATCTCAAAGAAGTGCATAGATATAAAACTGATCGTCCTAAGATGAATATGGTTGAATATGATAGTGATAACTCGGACGATGAGGGTGATATTTATGCTACTGAATTTGTTTGGCCCTCAAAGGCCAAACCATTTACTTGCAATGATCTGAAACCGATTCATAAGAATCGTGATGATGAGATGAAATTTACTTTTAACATTGCTAAATGTGATAGAATATTTGATGCCTTGTTGCAAGCTAAGATTATTAGAATATCTCATACTTTACCGCCGTTTGAAGAGCTGAAACGGCGTGCTTATTGCAAGTATCATAATTCTTTTTCTCATGCTACTAATGATTGCAATGTTTTCCGACGACAGATACAATCGGCCATTAATGACGGACGATTGAACTTTTCTGAAATGCAAGTTGATAAGCAGCCCTTCCCAATGAATACTCTAGATTTGGAGGGGAAAAGTTACTCATTCGGCCGGAGGTGGCCGAATCTGCTAATAAAACTAATGTTGTCATTGGTGAGCCCAGGAAAAACAAAGATGGCGACAAGGTCTTGGAAAGGCAAGTTGTGCTTGACAAGCAACCCGATGGTGGAGAAATAATCAAGATCACCGTCAAGAATCCTACACTCGGGGGGCAACCACAGGTGCAACAAGACACTCGTGTTAAATTTGTCAAGCCCAAGAGTCCGGAAGTTGGCAAGTGGAAGCTGAATGAAGCCAAAGTGCAGCGCAAGAGAGTCAAGTCAACTTTTGATATGTTGCTGTCCAAGTATGCTAATCAAGCGGCCGGTTCTAGCACTAACCGGTCATCAAATTTGAAGCGCCCAAGATCACCTCCGAGGCAAGAATTGTAGCATCACACAAGGACATATGGGTCATGGGCGCCAGGACCGTGGATGGCGCCACCTCCCTATGCACCATACTACATGGGAGGATTCAATGGAGGATGGGAGCAGCCCCCAATGGCCCCTTATGCTTTTCATCCAGGATGGGCAGAACCAAGGAGGTCTATGCGTGAGAGGCTTTCTTATCCCACACGAGGCCGTTCAAACAATGATGTCAATCGGCCGATGCAGAATAATCAAGAAAGGATCAACAAGCAAGTGTGGCGTGCCAAATCACCAAGTACAGCGGTCGAGTCTGGAAAGGGCAAAGAAAAAGTTGATGCCGACTCACTCATCTTGGGCACTGAAACATTCACCATACAACAGCCGACTGTGCGTAGCAACCCTGCTGAGCCGATACTTGCTATCACGCCAAAGCACTCGGCTAATGATCATGAAGCTAGCGCAAGCAAAGCCAAGCCCAAAGATCCAAAATATATGCAACCTAAGTGGTGTCCTCCAGGGCTAACAAAAACACAAAAGAGGAAACTACATAGGCTAAGAAGTCACGAGATGGCAGAACAGGAGGCCGAGAAGCAAAGAGATAAGTGGTTCAATGACATTCGGCCCATGGTACCTACAAAACAAGTATGGGTGCCTAAACAAATACAGAGTGCGGTGGTTTCTACATCTGTCACATCAGTACCTGTACCACCAAAGGAGGACGATGCCACTGTTATTACATCGTCCGCAACGCCTATTGGTTCCGCTTCGCTCGGACAAATTTCAGAACCAATGAACACGCCCGAGGAGGAAGGCGATATGGTGGATTGTGAGCCTACACCGGTACATGAAGGTATGGATATCAACATGGTGTATTACTTACCCGCTGAGTTCCGTGTTGTAGATGAAGATGGGGAGGTGGCTCAGCTGGATTTTGGCCCTAAGAATGCAATATTTGAGAAGCCAAAAGAGCCAGTGACACACTTGAAACCATTGTACCTCAGAGGCCATATCAATGGATCACCAATTACTCGAATGCTTGTTGATGGTGGTGCTGTGGTGAATCTCATGCCCTATTCAGTCTTCAAGAAATTGGGTTTGCCCGACGAAGGATTGATGAATACCAATATGGTGCTTAATGGATTTGAAGGCAAAGAGAAAACCGAAGCCAAAGGTGTGATGTATGTGGAGCTTACGGTTGGGAGCAAAACTTTGGCTACTGCATTCTTTGTCGCCGAGGTACAAGGTAACTACAACGTCATATTAGGCCGTGATTGGGTTCATGCAAACCAATGCGTGCCATCCACTATGCACCAGTTTTTAATTCAGTGGGTTGATGATGAAGTGGAAGTCGTTCATGCGGATAATTCGGCTTGCATTGCTTTAGCCGATGCATCGGTAGACTGGCAACGTCCCAATGCTGCTTGCTTGACAGGACGGGACTTATCAGAGTTTGATTTTCTCAGCGCCACCAAAAGTGGTTTTGTACCCGTTTCTTTAAAGCCAGTTGGTGGCAATCGGCTCCAAGGTATGATGTATTTAAATGGATCCTAACTCTGAGTGGTTACAAAAGCGGCTTGCAGAATATCGGTCCAATGGGAACGATATGTATGAGTCTATAGAAGATTTAGATGATATGGATAAACTTGGACAAGGTTTTACATCGGCCGATCCATTAGAAGAAATAGATATTGGAGATGGCTCAGTTCCTAGGCCGACATTTGTAAAAAAAAAATTGAAAGCCGATTGTAAAGTCAAGTTAATTGAGCTATTGAAAGAATATGTTTGTTGCTTTGCATGGGAATATCATGAAATGCCAGGTTTAAGCCGAGAGCTAGTGGAGCATCGGTTACCTATAAAATCCGGTTTTAGACCGTATAAACAATCGGCTAGAAAGTTTAATCCAAAAATATATGACCGGATCAAGGAAGAGATCGGTCGTTTGCTTAAAGCTAATTTTATTGGACCTTGCAGGTATGCCGAGTGGATTTCTAATATTGTGCCAGTGGAAAGAAAGGCTCCGGCAAGTTGAGGGTGTGCATTGATTTCAGATATTTGAATAAAGCTACACCCAAAGATGAGTATCCTATGCCTATAGCCGATATGCTTATTAATGATGCTTCTGGACATAAGGTCATTAGCTTTCTTGATGGCAATGCGGGGTATAACCAGATTTTCATGGCTGAAGAGGACATGTCCAAAACGGCTTTTCGGTGCCCCGGTTTCCTTGGTTTATTTGAGTGGACAGTGATGACCTTTGGATTAAAGAATGCCGGCACCACATATCAAAGGGCTATGAATTTATTTTTTCATGATTTACTCGGTGTTATACTTGAAGTCTATATTGATGATATTGTTGTCAAATCGGATGCTTTTGAGTCTCACTTAGCCGATTTGCGTTTAGCTTTTGAAAGGATGAAGAAATATGGACTGAAGATGAATCCTTTGAAGTGTGCATTTGGCGTATCGGCTGGCAAGTTTTTGGGTTTCATTATTCATGAAGATGGCATAGAGATTGATCCCAAAAAGATAGAAGCTATACAGAAGGTGGAGGCTCCAACGTGCAAGAGAGATTTGCAAAAATTCCTCGGCAAGGTCAATTATTTGAGGAGGTTCATAGCTAATTTGTCAGGTAAGGTTGATGCATTTACTCCTATACTTCGGTTGAGGAATGATGTTGATTTTACTTGGGGGGCAAAACAGCAAGAAGCATTTGATATGATCAAGAATTATTTGTGCACTCCTCCGGTGATGAAAGCGCCTAAGCATAGAGAGCCCTTCAGGCTTTACATTGCAGCGGAGGAAGGTGTTATTGGTGCTGTTTTGACTCAAGAAACCGAAGGAAAAGAGCATGCTATTACTTATTTGAGCCGACGACTATTGGATGCCGAGACAAGGTATACATTTATTGAAAAATTATGTCTATGCTTATACTATGCTTGCACAAAATTGAGACATTATCTAGTGCCAAGTTCTTGCATAGTAGCTTGTCAAACCGATGTCATTAAATACATGTTGCATAGGCCAATTCTTAGTGGTAGAATTGGTAAATGGGCTTATGCTTTAATTGAGTATGATTTGGCTTATGAATCTCTAAAATCCATGAAAGGCCAAATTGTTGCTAATTTTATCGTTGAGCATCGGATTAATGACAAGCAAGATATTGATATAAACCTTGTCTCGTTAGTACCATGGAGATTATATTTTGACGGTTCAGTTTGTAGCAACGGACAAGGTGTTGGTATTGTTTATATATCTCCTCATGGTGCTGTCTTCGAAGCCTCATGCCGCTTAGAATATTTTTGCAATAATAACCAGGCCGAATATGAAGCATTGTTATTCGGCTTAGAGATGTTGCTGGCCATAGGTGCTACACATATTGAGGCTTTTGGTGATTCGTTATTAGTAGTACAACAAGTATCCAAAGTTTTTCAATGTTTAGACGAATCACTTAATGTTTATCTTGATAAATGTCTAGATATAATTTCTACTTTGGATTATTTTAGCATTGCTCATATATCTAGACATGATAATTGGAGAGCAAACGAGTTGGCACAACAAGCATCCGGCTATCATGTTGATCATGGCATGTTTCATATTTCTCAAAAGCCGATGTCTTGTCTTGCTAATATAGGAGAGACCAAACCAGAGCCCACCGATTCGGTCACTAACAATAAATCTAGTGCAGGTGAAAATCATGACTGGAGGAAGTCCATTCTTGATTACTTGTGCAATCCGAGTGAAAGGGTGGACAGGGCTGTTCGGCTCATGGCTTTCAAATATACAATGAGAGACGATGGTCTTTATCGCCGAACGGTTGAAGATGTTCTTCTGAAGTGTTTGGACGAGGACCAAGCAAGAGTTGCAATGGGAGAAGTTCATGAAGGAATTTGTGGCACTTATCGTTCGGCCCCCAAGATGAAATGGTTGTTACGACGTGCTGGATTTTATTGGCCGACGATGATTAATGATTGCTTCAGGTATTATAAAGGATGTGAAGCTTGTCAAAAGTTTGGTGATATTCAGTTGGCTCCCGCTGCTATGTTACATCCTATTATCAAGCCGTGGCCTTTTAGAGGTTGGGGATTAGACTTTATTGGAGAGATTCATCCTTCTTCTTCAAAGGGGCATCGGTTCGTGTTGGTGGCAACTGATTATTTCACTAAATGGTCTGAAGCAATACCTCTCAAAAATATGACACATACGGAGGTAATTCAATTCATAAGTGAGCACATTATTCATAGATTCGGCATTCCTCAAACATTAACTACGGATCAAGGTTCATCTTTCATGTCACATCAAGTTAGAGAATTTGCCGAATCATATAAGATAAAGTTGCTCAATTCCTCTCCGTATTATGCTCAAGCCAATGGACAAGCTGAGTCTAGCAATAAAATATTGATCAAGCTCATCAAGAAGAAGATTGAAGATAATCCAAGAAGATGGCATGAATTATTGTCTGAGGCTTTGTGGGCGCATAGGATCTCAAGGCATGGTGCGACAAAGGTAACTCCATATGAGCTCGTATATGGTCAAGAGGCCGTTTTACCAGTGGAAGTGAATTTGAATGCTTTGAGAATAGCCAAACAAAATGATTTATCGGCAGTGGACTTTTATAACTTGATGATGGACAATATTGACGAGGTTGCCGATAAACATTTGGCTGCATTAAAGGCCATAGAAAGGGACAAGTTGAGGGTAGCAAGAGTTTACAATAAAAAGGTCAAGTTGAAGAATTTTCAGATTGGTGATCTTGTGTGGAAGGTGATTCTACCGATCGGTTCAAAGGATAGGAAGTTCGGGAAGTGGTCTCCAAGCTGGGAAGGTCCTTTCAGGATTACAAGAATAGTTCCCGGAAATTCATATTTGGTGGAATCCATGCAAGGAACATTGCTACCTCGAGCTCTTAATGGCAAATATTTGAAGAAGTACCACCCAAGTGTGTGGCAAGAAACCTAAATAGGCAATGGCCGATATATGATTATCGCCCTAAGGACAAGCATGGCCGATATACGATTATCGCCCTAAGAACAAACATGGCCGATATATGATTATCGCCCTAAGAATATAAATGGCCGGTGGAGTGTTGACATCGTCCTTAGAACCAAACTCGGTACAAGTTATTTTTCGGCATGCAAGCTTTGCCGAAAAACAGGAGGGCATGTGTTGACACCAGTTTTTGACACGAAGCTAAGTCATGGCCGAAGCAGTCATCAAAACAGCCTTCGGGGCGGTAGTACCGCTCACCAAAGCGGTAGTACCGTGCAAGCGGTACTACCGTAAAATCACTGCCGCTCTGACTGCCGCTTAGAAAATGCTTCTGGACACACGGGCGGTAGTACCGCTCCCCAAAGCGGTAGTACCGTGCAAGCGGTACTACCGTACACTTACTACCGCTCCAACTACCGCTTAGAAAATGCTTCTGGATCCTCGGGCGGTACTACCGCCCGGAAGCACGGTACTACCGCTTGGCCGGTACTACCGCTCTATAGCGGTACTACCGCTTGCCGCCGTGCAGACTCGGGCAGATTTTGGAGAATCCGAGTTTGGCTAGCGTTTTTGACCTTTTGGACGGAAATTTGGGTCCGTGTCTTGTACGGGAAGTCCAACCCCCTCTTAAATATAAGAGGTGATGGCCGATTGAAACAACACACAATCGAACAAACACATCTACATCTAAACCCTAGTTTTATCTCCCCCTCGTTATTTGCTTCCTCGTTCTTCGCCTGTTCTTGTTCTTGCAGGGCAGCGATCCACGAGGCTCCAGGGGCGTTCAAGACGACTTGGAGCAGCCAATCGTCGCCGGGTACTCCGACGGGATCCCTCCCGAGTAACCGGGGCGTCTGGTGTCAAAAGCGCTGGCCGGATTGTCTTGCGTATCGCGCTTCCGGCAGGTCTCCCACGGTGCGAGCTGCGGAGCATCTCCCTCGGCGCCGCGGGTACACGTGACGTGTTCGTGTGTCAACATCTCCTCGTTAAAACGACAGAGGAATTATCGAACAGGCTTCATTTTCGGATCCACATTAAGGTGGTGCTCAGCGAGTTCTCTCGGTACACCTGGCATGTCAGAAGGTTTCCACGCGAAGATGTCCCGATTCTCATGGATGAACTCGATGAGCGTGATTTCCTATTTGGGATCCATACCAGTCCCAATAGTGAACATCTTGGACGGGTCACCAGGGACGAACTCAACCTGTTTGGTGTCCTCGGCCGACTTAAACTTGAGGGGAGGGTCAGACTCTGCGGTGGGCTTCTTCAAGGGTGTCATATCGGCCGGGTCAACATTTGCACTGTAATATTTCAACTCTTCCGTAGCGCAAGCCGTCTCGGCGTAGGCTGCATCCCCTTCCTCGCACTCGAGGGCGATCTTTCGATCCCCATTAACTGTGATTGTGCCTGCTGGCCCAGGCATCTTGAGTTTGAGGTAGACGTAGCAAGGTCGAGCCATAAAGCGAGCATAAGCAGGCGGCCCAAACAGGGCGTGATAAGGGCTCTTGATTTTGACCACCTCAAAGGTCAATGACTCACACCTGTAGTTATCATCAGTGCCAAACGCGACGTCTAGCTTGATCCGCCCGATGGGATATGCAGACTTTCCGGGAACAATCCCGTGAAACACGGTGGAAGACGACTGGAGCTGTTTTTCAGACAGATTCATGTGTCGGAAAGTGTCGTAATACAAGATGTTTATACTGCTCCCTCCGTCCATGAGCACCTTTGTGAGTGAATAGCTGCCGACTTGAGGTGCCACCACCAGGGCTAGACAACCCGGATTCTCAACCCGGGGAGGATGATCCTCTCTGCTCCATGTAATGGGCTGTTCCGACCAACGTAGATATTCCGGGATTGTCGGCTCAACAGAATGGACGGCTCATTTCCGGAGTTTGCGATCTCGTTTGTCAGTATGATTCGTGAACACATGATATTGCCCACCATTCAGCTGCTTGGGATTGCTCTGAAAACCAGACTGATTGCCATGCTGATGACCGCCCTGCTGTTGATTTCCTTGCCCTGAATGTTGATTGCCACCGTTGTTGCCAGACCCCTGATAACCTGCTCCTGAGCCGCCCGGGCCGTGAAACCCCGGGTTATGAAAACCTCCAGACGAGCCGGCTCCAGATTGCCCCGGGTCGCCTCCACCGCCGCCTTGACGGTTCTGAAAGAACTGCTCGCCGAAAGCCTGCATTATGTGACAGTTCTCCCAAGAGTGGGTTGACGGCTTATTAGGGAGGCTGTGCTTTGGGCATGGGGCTTTGAGGGCTTCCGCAAAATTACGGGGTTTGTTGCCACTATAGGACCTTCCCGAATTATTCCCCTTCGGGTATTTGTAACCAGTGTTGGTATTAGCGACCAAATCTGATCCTCCTTCCTAATACTTACGCTTCCCTCCATTGCCTTGATTACCATGGTTTCCATTGTTCCCTGAATTGTTCTGCTGGTTACCCTTGCCACCATTGTTTTTCTTTCCCTTGCCGGTCTGGTCATCATTCGGGTTAGGATCCTTCGTGGTGTCTGACTCGACATACCTAGTGAGGACGTCCATGAGCTCGCCCATATCCTGAACCTTCCGCGTGAGCCGGCCAAGTTTCTGCACGAGGGGCTCGAAGTGACAGTTTTTCTCCAGGATCAGCACTGCTTGAGCCGCCGTGATGCTGTCAGAAGCGTGAATAATGTCCGCGACCTGGCGCGTCCAGTGATGGGCCGACTCACCCTCACGTTGGATGCAGTGCTGAAGATCGACGATCGTCATTGGACGCTTACAGGTTCCCTGGAAGTTCTTGATGAAACGGTCCTTCAACTCCGCCCAGGTGTTAATAGAGTTAGGGGGCAAGTTTTTCAACCATGTATGAGCCGGCCCTTCCAACATCATCGTTAGGTACTTGGCACAGACAGCATTGCTGACATCCAGCATGTCCATGGCTATCTCGTAGCTATCAATCCAAGCAGCCGGCTCAAGGTCAGCCATGTAATTTGGAACCTTACGAGGGCCTTTAAAGTCTTTGGGCATGCGCTCGTTGCGTAAAGCTGGCACCAAACACGGTATCCCGATGGTCCTGCTACTGGAAGTCAATTGGGTTGTGACAAGCGGCGCTTGGGCCGCCGCATTCGCCGCCTCTACTGCCCGCTGAGCCCGCGCCGTGTCAACGATCTCCTGGGCGCGAAGGGGCTCATGGCGCAGCGGGTCATGAGGTTGCTCACGGTGTCGACGAGCACTGCTAGAGACGGCCGGCGACTCATCATGGCGGCTCCTGCTACGGCTCGGAAGTGGGGTAGAGTGGATTCGCTGCCGACTGTAGGAGTAGTTCGCCTGCTGGGCAACCGCAGTTTTTAACATCTCAATGGAATTCCAGGCCTCGATCTCAACCGGCGAGTTTCCCGTGATTGGGAGCGCGGCCAGGTTGGTCGCTGCTGCCACCAAGTTATCCAAAGGGTTGGTGAAATGACCCGCCGGTGTGAGGAAACGATGCGGAGGTGTCTGAACCGGCGGGAGTCGCTGGTCTAGTTCTTGTGGGCGCTGCTGAGCCGGTCGATGTGGTTGACCCGGCGATGGCTGCCTGCCTCCGCTCGGGGGTACAAACGGAGCTTCCGGGGTGCCTGCCCCAGCCCCCTGAACAGGCGCATCCTGCGGCGTGTTAAACAGACGCATGGGCTCATAATTGGGCGGTAGACGACTCATGTGGCGCCTCTGATGAACCGCCTCTGATGCATTCTGATGGAGCCCCATGCGCCAGGCTTTGGCTTTCAGGCGCTCTACCTCGGCTTGGACTTGAGACTGCAACTCCGCCATGCGAGTGTTTTCAGCGTTGATATCTGCCTGTACCTTAGCCATCTGGTCGCAGAGCTTAGCTACCTCCGTGTTACGCTCCGCCTGGTTCTCTGTGGTCACCGGTGTCGCAAGAAGCGTCGCCAGGGCGGTTGCCAATTCTGCCAAAGCCTAAGCCGGCGGGACGGCTGAGCCGGCCCTGAGGTGCCGGTTCGCGTCGCCGCGCCAGCCAACGTGGAGTTAAGGGCCGGGGTTGAGCCGGCCATATAAACAACAGCCCGGGGGGGCGTTGAAGGGGTCCTGAGCCGGCTGGTCGCCGGAGTAGCCCCCAAGCCTGCCATCATAAAGCAGGAGGATCGACTCGGTTTCGCCTACCGAGGACTCGCCATCAGAGTAGACGAGGGTTTCGCCGCCAGACGCAGAGTTACCTGCGAGGCCCACCCCCTGGGAAAAACCGACAAAGATGCACTTCCGGGCGGCTTGAGCCTGGGCAGGTTGCGCGCGCCGAGCCAGCTCGACGATGTCGGTGCAGATGTCTGGCTCGGGTTCAGATCCGCCGGCTTTGCCGATGAAGACGTGGATGTTGCCGAAGGGGACCCGGTACCCGTACTCGATTGAGTCGGCCTCGGGGCCCCAGCCTGAATCGTCGATGTAGAGCTTGCCGCAGCGACTCTTGGTCATGCGGCCGATTGCGTATCCCTCGATCCCTGCAGGAGTTCCCTTCAAGTACACAACACCACCGAGCGAAAGCCCCACGGTGGGCGCCAACTGTCGTGGTTTTGTCACGGCAGATGTCCTCGTGAAAGGACTTAGTCGTGAGGCCATCGCAGCTAGGTGGTAACTCAAACGGGGTTGATCGGAATCGAGAGACAAGGGTTTACCCAGGTTCGGCCCCTCTCGATGGAGGTAATAGCCTACGTCCTGCTTTGGTTGTATTGATGATGATCTCGATTACAAGGGGCGACTTGGCTAACCTAGTACTCGAGAGCTTGTAACTTAGTCTTTGCCGCCTCAGGGGCTCGCCTTTATATACAGGTCGAGGCCCTGGGTTTACAACAAAGTCCGGGTCGAAGAGACAACCCGTGTCATACTCTAATTCCTACTCATCTTGTTTCACAAGTAAGAAAAACTCTTTGGGCGCCTTAAATGGAAAGGCTCTAGGCCGTGAGCCGGCCTACTCCGGGCGGCTTATCCACTGGACTCCGGTCTTCTGCACGCTGCGGCCCATCTGTAGAGGCCTTCCTCTAAGTCGCCGTTTAATGACCCGGCCCTAAACGGGCGGGTTACATCCAGGGGTTATATCCCCGACAATGCCCATGATCAGGAAAACAGGATCATCATGCAATACTTGAGCCGGTCTTAGAGGCATGAGTAGGAATACATTTTACCATTTATTATACCACACGTGCACATGAGTTTCCCGCCGAGCCTCGTGGATATTGCAGACTCGAGAATCCTTTCAGTTATAGCATGGAACATAAACATTCATTACAAACTTGGAGATACAAAATAACTATTATTACTACCTCTAGGGCATATCTCCTACACTATGGGAGATCAAACCTGAGTAGGGAAGAGCTATAACCTCGAGAGCTTCACCATTCTTGGCGTCGTCGACGCATGATTCATCCCCTCCGACCACCACTCCTCCATCCTAGCTACGTCACATCAGTCCAAAAGGTTGCGATATGAACATTTTGTGAAGGTTATTGAAATTCAGACTGCACAAGGCCGGCTCACTGATACGTCTCCAACGTATCTATAATTTTTTATTGTTCCATGCTGTTATATTATCAATCTTGGATGTTTTTATATACATTTACAGCAATTATATATCATTTTTTGGGACTAACCTATTAACTTAGTGCCCAGTGCCAGTTGTTGTTTTCTGCCTGTTTTTGGTTTTACAGAATATCAATACCAAACGAAGTCCAAATGCCACGAAACTTTTTGGAGATTTTTTTCTAGACATAACCAACACTAGAAGCTTCGGGAGAAGGCCAGAAGACCCAAGAGGTGGCCACGAGCCACCAGGCGTTCCTGGGGGGCAGGCGCGCCCTGGTGCCTCGTGGGCCCACCTCTGCCCCTTTTGACCTTATTCCACCACTATAAATTCCCAAAAATTGGGAAACCAACAGAGGAGTCCACGAAATACTTTTTCCGCCGCCGCAAGCTTCTGTTCTCGAGAGATCCCATCTGGGGGCCTTTTTCGGCACTCCGCCGGAGGGGGGGTCGATCACGGAGGGGCTCTACATCAACCTTGCTGCCCTTCCGATGATGCATGAGTAGTTTGCCACAGACCTTCGGGTCCATAGTTAGTAGCTAGATGGCTTCTTCTCTCTTTTTGATCTTCAATACAATGTTCTCCTCGATGTTCTTGGAGTTCTATCCGATGTAATCACTTTTTGCGGTGTGTTTGTTGGGATCCGATGAATTGTGACTTTATGATCAGATTATCCATGAATATTATTTGAGTCTTCTCTGATCTCTTTTATGCATGATTATTATAGCTTCGTATTTCTTTTCCGATCTATTGATTTGGTTTGGCTAACTAGATTGATTTATCTTGCCATGGGAAGAGGTGCTTTGTAATGGGTTCTATCTTGCGGTGCTCAATCCCAGTGACAAAAAGGGACATGACACGTATGTATCGTTGCTATTAAGGGTAAAAAGATGGGGTTTATTCATGCATGAGTTTACTTTGTCTACATCATGTCATCTTGCTTAAGGCGTTACTCCGTTCTTTATGGACTTAATACACTAGATGCATGCTGGATAGCGGTCGATGTGTGGAGTAATAGTAGTAGATGTAGGCAGGAGTCGGTCTACTTGTCTCGGACGTGATGCCTATATACATGATCATTGCCTTGTATATCGTCATGATTATTTGCTTTTCTATTAATTGCCCAACAGTAGTTTGTCTACCCACAGTATGCTATTTTCTTGAGAGAAGCCTCTAGTGAAAACTATGGCCCCCGGGTCAATCTAAATCATATATTTAAAACCCTAAAAATACCTTGCTGCACTTTTCTTTTATTTATTTTATTTTGTATTTTTTTGATCTATCTATCTATCATCATACAATTTAATCTTGCAATTGACCGCCGTGGGATTGGCAACCCCTCGTTTGCATTGGGTGCAAGGATTTGTTGTTTGTGTGCAGGTATTGCTAACGAGGTGTTGCATGATTCTCCTACTGGATTGATAACCTTGGTTTCATAACTGAGGGAAATACTTACCTCTACGGTGCTGCATCATCCCTTCCTCTTCGGGGAAAATACCAACGCAAGCTACAAGTAGCAGGAAGAATTTCTGGCGCCGTTGCCGGGGAGACATCATCAACATCTATCAAGTACCTTTGCATAAACTCTCATCTCCTTGAATTTATTTTATTCTCCTCTTGTTTTCATCTCCCCCACTTCTAAAAAGTTTTTACAAAAATACGAAAATATTTTTCGTTTGCCTTTTTCTTGTTTGCTTGTTTGCTTGCTTGTTATCTTGTTTGTGTAGTCACGATGTCTCAATAAAATACAAAATTGTGTGATTTCTCCAATACTAATAATAATGATTTTATTAATACTCCAATTGCTCCTCCCGCCGCTAGTGCGGAGACTTGTGATATTAATGCCGCTTTGCTTAATCTTGTGATGAAAGATCAATTTTCTGGTAGTCCTAATGAAGATGTTGCATCCCATCTTAACACTTTCGTAGAATTGTGTGATATGCAAAAGAAAAAAGATATGGATAATGATATTGTGAAATTAAAATTATTCCCATTCTCATTGCGGGAACGTGCAAAATTTTGGTTTTCATCTTTACCACGAAATAGTATCGATTCTTGGGATAGGTGTAAAGATGCTTTTATTACTAAGTATTTTCCTCCCGCGAAAATTATTTCTCTTAGAAATCAAATTATGAATTTTAAGCAACTTGATCATGAACATGTTGCCCAATCTTGGGAAAGGATGAAATTAATGATAATAAATTGCCCTACTCATGGTTTAAATTTATGGATGATCATACAAAAAATTTATGCGGGATTAAATTTCGTCTCTAGAAATCTTTTAGATTCTGCCGCAGATGGTACTTTCATGGAAATTACTTTGGGGGAAGCTACTAAATTGCTTGATAATATTATGGCAAATTATTCCCAATGGCATACTGAAAGAGTTCCCACTAGTGAAAAGGTGAATTCGGTTGAAGAAATTAATACTTTGAGTGATAAAGTTGATGCGCTTATAAAATTGGTTGCTAGCAAAAGTGCTCCTATTGATCCTAATGATGTGCCTTTATCCACTTTGATTGAGCAAAATAATGATCCCGTAGATGTGAATTTTGTCTCGCGAAACAATTTTAATAATTATGCTTATAGAGGTAATTTCAATGCTAGACCGTTTCCTGGAAATTCCTCTAATAATTATGGCAATTCCTATGGTAATCCTTATAATAATAATAATAGGATGCCCTCTGATCTTGAAAGTAATATTAAAGAATTTATTAATGCCCAAAAAGTTTTTAACACTACGATAGAAGAAAAATTGAGTAAACTTGATGATATGTCTAGGAGCATTGATAGAATTATTCATGATGTGGAAACTCTTAAGACTAAAATTATGCCACCCAAAATTGATATTAATGAGTCAATTAAAGCTTTATATGTCTCCATGGATGAGAGTAAGAAAAGAACTGCCATGCTAAAAGCTAAACGAGAATTTTTAGAAAAAGCGATTCCTCCCGGTTTCTATCGTAGTAATGATGAGGATATTAAAATGATTGTTGTTTCATCTATTGACTCTTTGTTTAGCAAAATTAAACTTGATGAAAAGGGGACTGAATAAGAGTTAACTTTAGCTAAAGAGCTTCCCCATAATTCGGAGGGTGAAAATCTTGATAAGAAAATTGCTAAAAGTGGGTTTGGTGAGGTAAAAACTTTAAATAGCGATGTGCATACTCTCTTGGATTACAAAGATTTTAATTATGATAGTTGTTCTTTGATTGAGTGTATTTCTTTGTTACAATACATGTTAAATTCACCCAACGCTTATGAGCAAAATAAGGCTTTTACTAAACACATCGTAGAAGCAATGATGAAAGCGTTAGAAGAAAAGTTAGAACTAGAGATTTCAATTCCTAGAAAATTATATGATGAATGGGAACCCACCATTAAAGTTAAAATTAAAAATTATGAGTGCAATGCTTTATGTGATTTGGGTGCTAGCATTTCCACAATTTCAAAATCTTAATTTGCATCTTGCGGATTCTACTATTAAAAAGCCTTTGGGTAGAATTAATGATGTTCTTATTCTTGCAAATAGGAACTATGTGCCCGTTGATTTTATTGTACTTGACATTGAATGCAATTCTTCTTGCCCCATAATACTTGGTAGACCGTTCTTACGAACTATAGGTGCTGTTATTGACATGAAAGAAGGGAATATAAAATTTCAGTTTCCATTAAAAAAGGGTATGGAGTATTTCCCTAGGAAAAGAATTAAAGCACCATATGAATCCATTATGAGGGCCACTTATGGAATCAACTTGAAAGATGGCAATACTTGAAACTATGCATTACTAGTAGAATGCCCGTGTGTTGCCACGGGCCTTTTAGTTTTCCTGGCTGCGCATATGAATGCAATGCATATCAAATTTGGCAGGTATAGATTTTTTTTCTTTCCGGTTGCAACTATATAAGTATAATGCATATCATATTTCGCATGTATAGACAAGATAGCCTACAACAATCAGAAAATAATTGAAATAAACTCCCGTACAAGGTTAGGAATGTTGTCTTTTGCTTGATTTGCACGATACTTTAGCAAGTATAATAAATTTGCTTTCTCAGCTTATAAACATCCCACACAAGTAATATATATAATTAGCATGAACATTTCACATGGAAAATAATATTGCTTGTGCGTTGCAACGGGGCATACATTAGTTTGGTTGTTCGACTTTAATCAAGTTAACGTATACCTATAGATTTCTCGTGCACATTTACAATCTATTTTTTATCAATAAATCACTCAACATCTTCTTTCTCCACCAATTATCCCCGTAATCCATGTCCATGTTCGCTACCTCAGTTAATGATAGATCCGGCTCGCAATCTCCCCTTCCACCTCCATGAACACACAATTTGAATTTCAAACACGTAACGGTGCACTTGTGCTATATTTCAGACTAAAGCTCTCCATATATCTCCTCCCTCTCATTGTAATATGTCAGTCTCACTCTATCCCTATATCCTCTTTTTCACACCCTATATATCTCTCTCTCACTCCCCCACTATGTCTACCACCCTCCATATCTCTCCCCCTCCACTTCTCTCTCCCACCCTCTCTCTTTGTCTCTTTATCACCCTCTCTCTCTCACACACCCCCCCTCCCTCAAACGTGACTCAGCTTAATTTGCTTAGTGTTACTACACTATATCCAGGTGCTAAGACAACTTTTTGAACTTTGTCGTGGCTCATTTACTCCACCCCTTTGGAGCACAAAAATTAATGGTTATACTCCGTACAACAAACAAAAATGACTTCACATGGTAGACTTGACATGGGCACCATGGCATTAGTTCTGATACTTATTCATGTCTATATTATAATTTGTTCAATAACAAGTCAAATTGACACTAAGATGAATACAAAAAGATGTATGTAAGATCTCACATCCATAAATATCCAATGATTTTTGTGCATCTACACTCTACCAGCATTACAAAAGATGAGCAACTCTGGTTGAGAGTTGAAAACCGAAGTGCTAATGTAAGTCATATCAGTGCACAAGCAGATTACCTCCAAACTGAAGTCTGAAGTTGGATAGCACCGAAAGAGATATTAGTGGTAACATTCACCATGTAGATGACAATATCACATTGACCTATTCTCTACGATCACAGTAAAGCTACAACAAACATGCCTGAAGATTAAGCTTCCAACTTGATCTGACCACAATGGTTGCAACTAATAAGTAACGATTATAGAAAATCATCACAACATGGAAATGACATACACAGATGAACCATGAAAAAATAGTACTGAAATACATGTACGCAATAATTTCTTATAGCTTGATCATTGCATTGCAAGAGAGTCAAAGCAAGAAGCCCTAGCTGAGTGGTTCATTCCTAACACCTCCCCTACTTCGACCGACACAAAACAATTGCAGGTTGGTGCCACCACACAACGTCCCAGCTCGCTTTCTTCCCTTTACTTTGTTCATGCCACCTCCCAATCAAATCAACACCTGAGTCGATTACCCCTACAATTCAAAGTTCTAGTATGAAAATACATCACATGTTGTAAGACTACTTTCAAAATAAAAACTCTAAAATTCATACATGAAAAGGAATGATCAACTGGTTTTAATATTGCACCAACACTCCGATGAGCAACCATGTATGCATATGTCTAAAACACATGAGAGGAAGTATCTCTTTGGACTAAAATCAAAAACTAATATAGAACATTCCATAGTTCGGGAAGTTGCTGGAAGATGGATCCCAATTATCAACTGTAAACCTGAAGATCCAGTGAAGAACAATGACAGTAAAACATAAAACAACAATAATAATGGAAAGGAAGATCATCCATACCAGCCTACGTAAAGACATCCAAAGTAATAACGCTACCCTCCTAATCACGTTCAGTTATGCCAACTCTGTATTGCACAGAGATTGGTTTTACCTATGAGTTCACAACAATACCACATGAACGGTAGAGCAGGCAGAGGCTTAATCCAAGAATAAGAAGTGTGCCGCTGCAGTACAGTTAACTACAATTGTTAGTTAGTTTGGCCTACTATTACCGAAACCTAGCAGGATCTTCTCAATGGGAAGTAGGAACACATATAGCAACAAAAGTCCAAAGAAAACATGCGAGAGAAAAGAAGACACATACCTTAGGACGTCGTCCTGTGGTGTGCCCGGTGGTGCAAGTTGTTGTCGACTGCTCCATGCCGGCCTAGACCGTCATCGCCGGAGGAGTAGATGGAGGAGCAGGGAGACGACCTCAGACTCCACATATAGTGAACTTTATGTTAAAGAGAGAATTGGCTAATCTGGATCTAGATAAACATAGTTTGTGAAAATATAGAAGGCTGACAAAGAATAATTGTTTTAAAAGAGGAAATAATAAACCACATGCGTGTAAAAAATAGATGAACTAAAACCTAGTGGCTTTGCTACTCGCCTTCCAGCAACTGCACCAATGGAAAAAAAGTAAGTGAACTACATGAACATCTACATTTAAAACGGCAACTGCTTATTAGCTAATTAGCTCCAAAGTAGATCGTTGTACATTGCACTACAAAAATATCGATAAAATCTCAAAAGCATAGCAACAACACACATCAATGACTCAACCTTGTTACGGATAATATTAGCATATGTTCTAATAAGAATATTAGATACGGTTGAAAAATACACTTGCTCTAATGCACAAAGAAATAAACAGTTATGAGTTGAAGGAAACAATCCATCGGCTCCAAGCCATGTACATTCAGTGACTGCTCAATTTCCTATCATACAGATGACTTCCAATGAATCAGGAACTTCTTCTCTTCTTCTTCAGAGGTAAGATATATTAGTAATTATATTTCTTCATAATTGAACAAGACACATACGGAAATCATGGGAATTTTAAATTTTTTAAATATGTATAATTAATTCCATTGGTTATCACCTCTTCGCCCACAACAAATTCCTCTCTACTGAAAGAATTCACAACAACAAAACTATCTTTTTTACCTTAATACCTTATCTCATGAGACCCCATGTGGAAGCAATCTAGATTTTATCTAGTAAGAAGAAAGAACTAAATAACACTACTTCGAGCTAATTTAAGTACACCGGTTTCACCCTACTTTAGTCTTCCAAATCCCTATATTTTGCACTCACATGAAAGAAAACCAGGCTTTCCAGATCTCAGCGACCATGAACAACATGAGGTATAAGCTTTTTAGTCATGATCAAATTTAGAAGAGAAACACGTAGAACTCGTGTGCGCAAGGGTGAACATAGCCGGCCCAGCAACATCATTCAACAGACGCATGCATGGCCGGAGTACAACACACACGCTCGAACGACACATGCAGCAAGCAACGCACGCATGACCACAAGCAATGAATGCACACCACACAGGCATAGCAACAATCCACACACGTACAACACGCACAGCCGCCGCTAAATCAGAGGAATGCCCTGAGGGTAAGCTGGAGATGGAGGCTACCAGATTCGCTGACGAAGATAACCTCGATCCTTTGGCAACGACCTGGATCGGCAACTCTTCGCATTGCCTTACTTGCGGTTGCGGGCGACGCCCGGCGGACGTCGAGCGACGTGGTGGGCCAATGGCCACGGGCTGAATCCCGGCATGGCTGAATCATGAAGGAGGGGTGGCGACATGACATCTCGAAGAGGAGGACGGCGAGGGCATGAGGAGGAGGTCATCGCCAGGAGACGTCGGGTCGATGTGAGGGGGAGAGTCAGATTGGGGATTGGGTGCGGCGGCTGCTGCGATTGCGGGTGGGTGGAGACGGGCTAGGGCCTAGGGGTAGCGGGATTGAGGGAGGGAGCACGTGCGTGGGTTTCTTTCCTTAAAATTAGTCAATCAGATTATTTCTTAAATTCTATTATTTGTTTCCTTAAAATTCGTTATTTTCATTTCCTAAAGCAACTTGCATTGATGAGAGGGATCGGTTGATTTTATGTAAGTTAGGAAAGTTAGATCTGTGATCTTTTGTACCTTAGGAAAGTGTTGGTTTACAAGGAAGGAGTGAAGAGGAAAATAAACCGATGAAAAAGGGGTGGTGGGAGGTGAGACAGAAAAAAAAAAACGAAAGAAAATCAGACGAAAATAAACCGTGGAGGCTATTCTACCAAGTGAGACATTAGGAGTAGAGATGCCTAGCTAGGGGCATAAAACAATAGCGCTTGTTGGGAGGCAACCCAATGAATAAAATATTTTTTTATTTTTGTTTCTGTTATTGTGTGTTTTCACAATTATGCTACTGTTATGATTGTGTTTTTGTGTTTTTAATTAGTGTGTGTGCCAAGTAAAGCCTTTAGGATGATTTGGAAGATAGTATAATTGATGTTGTTTGGAAAACAGAAAGTTTTGCATCCAGTGCTGGAATTTTGGTTCTGTACTGGAGCGTCAGAAAAATCTGAAATTTTTACACAGTATTGGTATATGAATTTCCCACGTTTTCCTAATTTTTCAGAATTTTTGGAGTTACAAAAGTATGTCTTTTAAATAGATTTCTACAGACTGTTCTGTGTTTGACAGATTCTGTTTTTGATGCACTACTTGCTTGTTTTGATGAAACTATAGATTGTATCGGGGGGTATAAGCCATGGAGAAGTTAGAATACAGTAGGTATAATGCAAAAATAAAATATGAATGGGTTTGCAACAGTACTTAAAGTAGTGATTTATTTTGTTATACTAACGGATCTCACGAAGGTTTTGTTGAGTTTTGTGTGATTGAAGTTTTCAAGTTTTGGGTGAGATCACGATGGATGAAGGAATAAAGAGTGGCAAGAGCCTAAGCTTGGGGATGCCGGAGGCACCCCAAGGTAATATTCAAGGAAGACTCAAGCGTCTAAGCTTGGGGATGCCCCGGAAGGTATCCCCTCTTTCTTCTACCAACCATTGGTAATTTTACTTGGAGCTATATTTTTATTCGTCACATGATATGAGTTTTGCTTGGAGCATCTTGTATTATATGAGTCTTTGCTTTGTTTGCTTTTTAGTTTGTCACAATCATCCTTGCTGAACACACCTATTTTGAGAGAGCCACACGTTCATCATAATTTGTTAGAATACTCTATGTGCTTCACTTAAATTATTTTTTTGAGCTAGGCAGTTGCTCTAGTGCTTCACTTAAATCTTTTTGAGCACGGTGGTGGCTATATTTTGAAGAAATGAACTCTCATGCTTCACTTATATTATTTTGAGAGTTGACAAGATTAAAATTTTGAAGAAATAAACCCGCATGCTTCACTTATATTATTTTGAGAGTTGATAAGATTGAAAATTTGAAGAAATATTTGCACTCTCATGCTTCACTTAAATCTTTTTGAAAGTTGATGATAGTAATGGTAATTTGCACAAGATATGAATTTGGTCCCAAAGTGATGAATATTCAAGAGGGATATTATAAAAACTTTCATATAGATCATTGGATATGATAAGTGTGATTCCTTGCAATAGTTTTGCGATATGGAGATGATGATATGTGAGTCATGTTAGTGAGTAATTGTGATTTGGTAAGAATATTAGTGTTAAGGTTTGTGATTCCCTATGCATGCACATCAAGTCAATAGTTATGCAAAGAAAGTGTATCCTACTTATGGTGCATTATTCGGTGTTATTTATGTTCAATGCATGTTTATGACCGTTTTCGCTTTTTGGTTGGTTGCTTCTCAATCTATTTGCTAGCCTTCATTTGTACTAAGCGGAAATACTGCTTGTGCATCCAAACTCTTTAAACCCAAGTTGTGCCAAATGAGTCCACCATACCTACCTATATGCGGTATTTCCATGCCGTTCCAAGTAAATTTGCGTGTGCCAACTCTAATTTTCAAAATAATTTTTCTGTTTTGTGTGCCCGTACCGCTCATGAGGTGGAAGGGGGTGGCCAATATTTTCCATGCTAGGTGGGTTATTCTCACGATGAGTGTTTATTCACTTGTCATTGCACGAGAGTGTGGCGGGTAATAGGGATGCCCAGTCCCGAAATGAAATGAAATGAAAAATCTTATATGATGATAATAATAAATTCCTTGAAAAGTGTTGGTATGGAGGGCACCCGTGGATACGGCTAGCCATGGATTGTGAAAGAATGGTGGAAAAAAAATAAACTTTATTTTCTGTTTGGGAAGCGCCTATAATGTATCTAGCATGGAAGATATTGAGAATTCTCGTTCGTTTTCCTTGACAAGAAAAGCATGCCTCCCAAAAATTTTATCTCTCTAATTTAAGCCTTGAGCTCTGGCACATTAGCAAATCTCTGCTTCCCTCTGCGAAGGGCCTATCTATTTACTTTTATGCAATTTTTATTTTTATTTTGAGTCTCCATCTTCTCTTATAAAGCACCAACTAGAGAGCGCTATTGTCATACTTGTGCATTGGATGTAGCTAATATGGAGTGTGTTTCATGAATGAATCAATGATTGAGCATAATGGGCTAGGGATAAATTTCTTTAGCATTGATATTTTGAAAAGCATGGTTGCTTGTTAGTATGCTTGAGTATTTATATCTTCATGTCAAATTATAGACTATTGCTTTGAATCATTCAAGTCCAAATGTCCATGCTATAAATGAAAAGAATGTATGATGAATATGATAGGCAGCATTCCACATCAAAAATTCTGTTTTTATCATTTACGTACTCGAGGACGAGCAGGAATTAAGCTTGGGGATGCTGATACGTCTCCAACGTATCTATAATTTTTTATTGTTCCATGCTGTTATATTATCAATCTTGAATGTTTTTATATACATTTATAGCAATTATATATCATTTTTTGGGACTAACCTATTAACTTAGTGCCCAGTGCCAGTTGCTGTTTTCTGCCAGTTTTTGGTTTTACAGAATATCAATACCAAACGAAGTCCAAATGCCACAAAACTTTTTGGAGATTTTTTTCTGGACATAACCAACACTAGCAGCTTCAGGAGAAGGCCAGAAGACCCAGGAGGTGGCCACAAGCCACCAGGGCGCGCCTGGGGGGCAGGCGCGCCCTGGTGCCTCGTGGGCCCACCTCTGCCCCTTTTGACCTAATTCCACCACTATAAATTCCCAAAAATCGGGAAACCAACAGAGGAGTCCACGAAATACTTTTTCCGCCGCCGCAAGCTTCTGTTCTCGAGAGATCCCATCTGGGGGCCTTTTCCGGCACTCTGCCGGAGGGGGCATCGATCACGGAGGGGCTCTACATCAACCTTGTTGCCCTTCCGATGATGCGTGAGTAGTTTACCACAGACCTTCGGGTCCATAGTTAGTAGCTAGATGACTTCTTCTCTCTTTTTGATTTTCAATACAATGTTCTCCTCGATGTTCTTGGAGTTCTATCCGATGTAATCACTTTTTGCGGTGTGTTTGTTGGGATCCGATGAATTGTGAGTTTATGATCAGATTATACATGAATATTATTTGAGTCTTCTCTGATCTCTTTTATGCATGATTATTATAGCTTCGTATTTCTTCTCCGATCTATTGATTTGGTTTGGCCAACTAGATTGATTTATCTTGCCATGAGAAGAGGTGCTTTGTAATGGGTTCGATCTTGCGGTGCTCAATCCCAGTGACAGAAAGGGATATGACACGTATGTATCATTGCTATTAAGGGTAACAAGATGGGGTTTATTCATGCGTGAGTTTACTTTGTCTACATCATGTCATCTTGCTTAAGGCGTTACTCCGTTCTTTATGGACTTAATACACTAGATGCATGCTGGATAGCGGTCGATGTGTGGAGTAATAGTAGTAGATGCAGGCAGGAGTCGGTCTACTTGTCTCGGACGTGATGCCTATATACATGATCATTGCCTTGGATATCGTCATGATTATTTGCTTTTCTATCAATTGCCCAACCGTAATTTGTCTACCCACCGTATGCTATTTTCTTGAGAGAAGCCTCTAGTGAAAACTATGGCCCCCGGGTCTATCTAAATCATATATTAAAAACCCTAAAAATACCTTGCTGCACTTTTCTTTTATTTATTTTATTTTGTATTTTTGTTTGATCTATCTATCTATCACCATACAATTTAATCTTGCAATTGACCGCCGAGGGATTGACAACCCCTCGTTTGCGTTGGGTGCAAGGATTTGTTGTTTGTGTGCAGGTACTGCTAACGAGGTGTTGCGTGATTCTCCTATTGGATTGATAACCTTGGTTTCATAACTGAGGGAAATATTTACCTCTACTGTGCTGCATCATCCCTTCCTCTTCGAGGAAAATACCAACGCAAGCTACAAGTAGCACTCACCTGAAATTTTGATGTCTATCTCGTTCAGAGGAATTTATTTTTGATGTCATTTACTGGCTGCAATGCCCCAAGCAAGTTCTTGTGTCTCTGCATCTTTCGCAGAAAATCAACAATTGATGCCCGAGTCGCGGATAAGTAACTCTGACCCCTGATTTCAAACAGAGAGAAAATTTATGGGGAGGAAAAATCTTTCTTGATCGTGCATAGAGGAAAAGGAGTCTGTGTGCCGATGGAGGCTTAGGTTACATTGTCGGGGCGCCGTCAATCTCCGCCATTCCCCCACCGGCTGCAGGTACGCGGTCGGCGGAGTTGCCATGGTGCTGCTGATGGGTCAGGGGAAAGAATGCGTGTGCAAGAGCACATTGCTGATGTGTTGATGCTGCTGCCCGACCCTGATTGCATCGGAGTAGACAGTGGAACCCGTCTCCGACGGGAGCTCCAGCTCCTCCGGTCGGAAGAGCAGCTGCGGCTCCTTGGGCTGGCACTCATCGAAGACATGTCGCAGTCGCTGGGGAACGACGGCGTTGCCCGCTTCAAAGGGCTCAGCGAGCTGCTCCCAGGAGGAGCGGCGGCGCAACCTACACGCCCTCATCGAGCAGCCATGCCGCAACTCATTCAGCAGGAGCTTCCAATGCCCTCTAGGTCGCCATGGCGCCGCTCGAAGAGGCGACGGACGGGCATGAAGATCCCTGAAGGAGGGCGCCGCTGGGAGAAAGACGTCGAGCGCTGGGACGGAACCAGCGGACGCCGCCTCGATCAGGGGAGAGGAGCGTTGCGTCGATTGGGGAGAGGAAAGTGGGAAGGAGAGATGGCCGAAATCTTCCAGATAATGTAGGGTGGATCCTTCTCTCGATGTTTCCAGCGTATCTCTGAGCGATTCGTGGTGGATAGAAGGCCCCACCTTGAGATATTTCAATGGCTTACACGGTAAATCCAGTGAGCAGTAAAAAAAGTCAAAAAACAGAAAAAGCAAACCCTTCCCCCTTTAGTATTGTTACTGATTTGTCCTTGTCTCTTTGTGTTTGGGCAGGCAGCTCACGAGAAGAACAGTGAGCTAGGAGTTCTTGTAGCCCCTGGTGTCTCCCGTAGACACATCACAGGCATAGCCTGTTAAGAGCATCTCCACTCGTCCCCCCAAGGAGCCCCCCTAGAGCACTTTTTCACCGCCGGCAAATAAAAAACCTCCCACTCGCCCCCCCAGCGCCTCAATTTTTGCCGGATTTGGCCAAAAAATGAGCCGGCGTCCCCAAGGCAACCCCAGGGAGCTGGGGGGCACCTGGGGGGGCTAATTTCGCCGTTTTGCAGGCGCTTGCCCACCTGCCAGCGTCTCTCTCTCTCCTCTCTCCTCCCTTTCCCTCCCTGGCCCACCCACGTGCTTCCCTCCACACACACCCATCCTCTCTCTCTCCCTTCACGCACACACGGACACGGCCATGGCAGCCCACGCCCAGCACGCACGCGCCGTCGCCGCCGCTCGACGGGGAGGTCGTGGAAGACCTCGAGGCACTTGTCGAGGAAGCGTCGCCGGGGCGGAGCTCGCGGCCGGGGCAGAGGGCGCCGGGGCGGAGCTCACACGGCCGGGGCAGAGCTCGTCGACTGCGCGCTCGCGTGCCCGGGACGAAGCCCGCGCCCCCGCTCGTCCGCTCCGCGCCTCCCGCGCTGGCCCCCGCCGGTCCGCCGCGCGTCGTCGTCTGCTCGCCCGGCTCTCGTCTCCGTCGCCGGAGGTCCTCCGTGGAGAGCCCGTCCGCCCAGCCCGCGGGCGCGCCGGCGTTCATACTGCGCGCCTCCGACCTGCCGTCCTTGCTCAAGGCGCTCGAGCTCTCCGGCAACCCACCCCGCTGGTCCTCATCGACGCCCACCCGCCGCGCTCAAGATGCTCGTCCGTGTGCTCGGCCGCGAGGGCCGCCACGACGCCGTCTGCGACCTGCTCGACGAAATGCCGCTGCCTCCGTGAGCCCCAACACTGCTCCTGGGGGGCGCAACGAGTGGAAATTTTTTCGCCCCCAGGCCAAAATTTTCGCCGGCAGCCCCCCAAGCGGCGAAAAAAATGCCTCCTGGGGGGGGGGGGGCAAACGGGTTGGGATATGGCCCATCAGCTCTGGTCAAAAGCATTTCTGAAATGCTTTTGACCACATGACGACAATCGTGATTCAGATGAAACGAGCGGCTAGGATAGAGGCGATGCGTAAGCTCACGCAGACGTTTTCGCGCGTGTTCCGGGGTGTTCGACAGAACATAGATGATTTCCCGCGCTTTAATTTAACCTGTACTTTTTTTCCCTAAATATAAGACGTTTTGGCAGTCCAAAATAAGAATGGGGGAGTAGTATAAGGACAAAGATAGTGAGAACGTTCTATCGCACGACCTGAATCGGCGCATCCCGGTTTTGGAGTAGTATTCGAGAAAATCCTGGTTTTGGAGTCATCGGAAGAAAAAGCGAGGGGCAAGATTCAGGATTCAAGCTGCGGTTGAGATGCGGCATATTTGCAGAAACAATTTTGTATTTCATCAAAATCAGTCCACTCCAGCTAGCTGGGTTGGCTGTTCATTTTTTTTAAATCGACGAAACTAAAGTTCATACTGAAATCACACCGAGCTGGAGTGCTGGCCTATTTTAAATAGGGATAAGTATATTTTTCATCCTTCAACTCTTTTGAAAGTATAAAAATGATCCCTCAACTCTAAAATCAGCAAACTTTAGTCCCTCAACTTTCAAAACCGGATAAGCTTAGTCCCTCATACCGCTTTGGATGTTTTTTTGCTGACGTTGAGTGGTTTTTGATTGGAACTGGGTGGAACCAACCTGTCAGTGACCGAAACTAGAACTGAGAAATAAATAGAAAATAGAAAGACACGCAAAAAAAAAATCTTGCAGTGCGGCGACTCGGACTGGCGATCTCTTGCTGAGTGCGAGCACGCGCCAACCACCCAGCCGGGTAAACTTTGTTGACAACTGCACAGATATAGTTTATATATTATTACGGAAACGCACCCGACATGATAATAGATAGGAATAGAATTCGACTTTTTTTATATTTTTATATATTCTTATACTCCAACACGGAACCTCCTGCTAGGTACGCAGATGAGTTAGCTCTATGAGTCCAGAAAAAAAATAACATATGTGTAGAGATCTGAAGCTGCAAAAAAATAAGAAAAAGAAATCACTTTTAAATGAATTAATATCACTGTCATGTTTAATAGGAGTATCTAGGAATGTATTATAAAGGAAATTATTGTATAACGGATAGCATCTGTGGTGGAGTGGTTAGCTGGTGCGGCATCGAGCTCCTGGTCTCAGGTTCGAAACTTGTGTAATCATTTTATTTTTATAAGCTATTATTCTTTCTTTTTTTTTGCGAATATATTGTACTTTCTTCTTGACACTGATAAGTGGGGCCCAGCACATTTGTACGCTGACGTGGCAGTCTAGCCTGTATGATGTATCTGGTTTTAGTCAAAACCAGTCTATGTCAGAAAAAAAAAACACGTGAAAGCAGTATGAGGGACTAAACTTATCCGGTTTCAAAAGTTGAGGGACTAACTTTTGATGGTTTTGGAATTGAGGGACCATTTGTTTACTTTCGAAAGAGTTGAAAGACGAAACTTGTGTAATCATTTTATTTTTATAAGCTATTATTCTTTCTTTTTTTTTGCGAATATATTGTACTTTCTTCTTGACACTGATAAGTGGGGCCCAGCACATTTGTACGCTGACGTGGCAGTCTAGCCTGTATGATGTATCTGGTTTTAGTCAAAACCAGTCTATGTCAGAAAAAAAAAACACGTGAAAGCAGTATGAGGGACTAAACTTATCCGGTTTCAAAAGTTGAGGGACTAACTTTTGATGGTTTTGGAATTGAGGGACCATTTGTTTACTTTCGAAAGAGTTGAAAGACGAAAAATATACTTATCCCTTTTAAATATGACCACATTCATCAGATCCTGGCCATCTTTTTTGCATCCACCCTCTTCTGATCATCTCAATCACGGAGAATTAGCTATAGCTCAATCGATGCTACGGTCGTCGGATTATGCCTGGATATTCATGCTGGTTTTTAGGTATGGCTAGGTCTCAGTTAACTAAGATTTAACCAAGTCTCAATCAAATGAGATAACATATATAAAATAGAAAAAAACTAAAAAAAAATTGCACAAATCTTCACGTAAGATCTTACGGATATAACATCGGCTGAGACATAACCAAGTCTCAGGTATGGCTAGGTCTCAGTTAACTAAGACTTAACCAAGTCTCAATCAAATGAGATAACATATATAAAATAGAAAAAAAACTAAAAAAAAAATTGCACAAATCTTCACGCAAGATCTTACGGATATAACATCGACTGAGACATAACCAAGTCTCAGTCGAGTGAGATTTAGCAATCCCGTCGTTTTATTGGTTTTGGGTTGTTCTAGTGCAGATTTCTTGAATCCGTGACATGGTGACATGGTAACTAATTCTTTTCCCGCCTGTCGTCCTCTCGAGATCACGAAAGAACGCTTGGACCGCTTAGCTCGATGGATGCGGTGTGGCTAGGAAGAAAATCACAACGAACTGCCCAACAGAACGGCAAGTGAAGTGAAGAACAACAATTAACATTCCTCTTTGCGTGCAAGTGCACTATCCAACCAAAATGAGTATTACAAAACCAACCAACAAACCAATTCGAATCCTCCTCTGTTCATCGGACCATGACCCTTTCCAGCACTAGTATTACAACAATGTCCCGCATTTCTTGTCGTCGTGTTTGCTTGTGTATGTGTATGTGATTGTGACGTGAGTATACCTACCATCACCAACCTGGGCTGGGGACGGAGACGACGGTGCCGCCGCTACTCCTGCAGCTTGTCGATGGCCTGGAGCAGGAATGGCCGGAACCTGGTGAGGTTCACCTTCACGTCCTGCTTCATGATGGTCTCGGCGAGCGCCTGCCACCCCTGCTTGTGGAGCGCCTTGGGGTCGCTGAACACCACGTGATCCCGAGGGTACTTGTCCTTGAGGCTCGTCTCCTCCTCGTCCACGTAGTACTCCACGTACCGGAGCTGCATGTCCCGCGCCGGCTGCCCGTAGAAGTTGGTCGCCATCCAGTCCATGTTGCCCCACGGCACGATCTGCAGCACCACCGCCTGCGTCGGCAGGAAGATCTGGTTCGTCAGCCCGGCCCCGTGCACCGCCAGCAGCACGTCCGCCGCGTTCACCAGCGCCGCGAACGCCGGCACGTCCGCGCCGGCCTCCGCCACCGTCACGTTGAACCCGAGCTCCGTGGCCGCCGCCGCCACCTCGTCCAGGTTCAGCAGCTTCCGCGTGCCGCCGCGGGAGATGATCAGCATCTGGGGCCGCATCCCGGGGGCCTCGCCGAGCACCGACGGGTGGTCGCGGCGGAGCGCGTACGCCGACCGGATGAACCGGTTGTAGTCCACCATGGTGTAGTTGCGCGGGTTGCGGGTCGGGTGCGGCGAGATGATGAGGTCCCGGTCGCGGTACAGGCCCAGGTACCCCTGCGCGAAGCAGTGCACGCCGGCGTCGGCGTCGAAGTTGATGGGGTCGTAATTGGAGAGCTTGCGCAGCACCGGCATGTACTTCTGCACCCACCACGGCTTGTAGTTGGTGATCAGCAGCTGCACCTCGCCCTTGAGGTGCGACGCCGTCAGGAACAGCGGGATCAGCGCGTCCGTGTTGTCGTGGAAGAAGTTGTCCGTGTACCCGGCGACGGAGAACACCACCGCGGGCACGCGGTGCTTCTTCGTGCACTGCGGCGCGGCCGCGGGGGACGGGACCGACTTGACGGTCACCTCCACCACGGCGGGCAGGAGGAAGTCGTCCTTGCGGGCGTACGGCCGGAGCCGCTTCTCGCCGTTCTCGTCGAAGCCGCCGGCGCCGGACGGGTTCACCAGGTACATGGTCTTATGCTTGGGGCTGATGCGGATGTCGCCGGACAGCTCGCACACCGACGGCCGCGCGTAGGGGAACCCCTCGTCCACCCCATTTTCGTCGCAGCTCATCTTCGCCGCCCCCTCCCCGCCGGCGGCGCCCTCCGCAGCTGAATTCATTCACCAAGAAACAAAGTCGCATTACAACGCGGGCAGATCTCGGACATTTCCAACTAATCTGAAGCAAATTAACTGCGTCGACATGAAGTGGGCGACAGTGCGCAACAAATGTTTGCCCAGATCGCAGAGTACAGAGCATTAATGCGTGCAAGAAGCTGCCTGCTGACCTGGGAGTGATGCCAGTCTTGTTCTGCTTTCCATTTAAGGTGCGAGGAAAAAGGAGGTGAGGAAAGGGCGAGATTCCTTACATGGCTTTGGCACGGAGGTGGTCGCCGCCGCCTTCTCTGCCTCGTCCTCCTTTCTCGAGAGCACCTCCGGCACACCGGGCTCTTGAGAGCCGGCCGCCGCCGGCCCCTCCTCCGGGAAATCGACGGGATCCACGGCGTTGTCGTTCTCGCGGCCGATGAATGTAGTGTCTTCGGCCGGGATGGCCTCCGTCGTCTCCGGGACGGAGGACGACGACGCCGGCGGGTTGTTCTGGAGCAGGCCGGACGTGTTGGCCGTGCTAGCTGAGCGCGGATTCAATTCAACAGCAGTAATTGTTAGATCAGGGAGAAAGCCAAGCTTGGGGATCAATGGAATGCACAGAGTGAGTGGAGCACGCACCGAAGACGGGGGAGTAGATGGCGAAGAGCTTGGCGAGGGAGACGTAGGTGAGGAGCGCGAGGCAGCAGCCGGCGAGGAGGCCGGCGCCGAGCTTCTTGGGCTCGATCTTGGAGGCGAAGCCCCTGAGGCGCGTGGGCGGCCTCCTCTCGCCGGCGCCGCCCGGCAGCTTGGACGGCCGCGAGTACGCCGTCGAGTTCATCTCGGCCTAGCTCCTCCGCGCGTCGCGTCGGGGATCTATGGGCGCATAAACAGGGGGGGCACGCGCGCGCGCGGAGGAAGAAAGAAAGAAAGGAAGGAGACAGCGAGGCCCGCTGGAGTCCGTGAGAGGGAAGATGAGGAGGGATCAGTGGAGGAAAAGGCGGAAGCTTTTGGTGGCGCGGTCGTTGGTGGCGTCAGATTTGAGCTGGGCGGGGTGGGGTGGGTGTGGCTGAGTTCGCTGCGAGAAAGGGAAAGGGGATCTGCTCGGGGCGTTGCGAGAGAGGCACGCTTGCGGCAGGGAGACGAAGGGGACTTGGGGCTGGAGAGAGACGTGCGCACGCGTGCGCGCTACTCAAGAGTGAGCGTGTGTGTTTTTTAGGCCCAACAGTGAGTGCATGTTGAGGAGGATTGTGTGAAAATTGTGGAGGAGGCGTGGAACTCTTCTTTTGAGGAGGCGGGTTGTACGGTAAAGGAGGCCATGAAGAAAGTAGGTGCTAGCCTTACTAAATGGGATAGGGAAGTTCTGGACGAGTTGAAGTGACGTATCAGAAATGCCGGAAGGGAGTTGGAGAGGTGTCGGCGTGGGGGGCTTTGCCAGAATCAGGTGTCGAGAGAGCAACTGCTCCGCTACAAGCTGGCTCGTTTGGAGGAACAATATGATACCTACTGGAAACAACGGGCCCATGCTCACTGGCTCAAGTCGGGTGATAGGAATACCGGTTTCTTTCATGCATATGCTTCAGAGAGGAGTAGGGAGAATGCGATAAACAAGTTGGAGATTGATGGGGGAGGAGTAGTGGAGAAGGAGGAAGAGTTACGGCCTTTTATATCTAACCACTACAAAAGTTTGTTCACCTCTAATGCAGGGCCGTCAAATGATGAACTTCTCCAACACGTTCCCTCCTCTATCACCTCAGATATGAATGAGGGTTTGCTGCGGCAGTTTACTGGCCAGGAGGTTAAGAAGGCGCTGGAGTCGGTTGGAGACCTAAAGGCCCCAGGACCCGACGGTATGCCCGGGATTTTCTACAAGAAATTTTGGTATTGCATCGGTCAGAAAGTCCAGGAGGAAGTCTTGCATGTTCTTAATGGAGGTGATATTCCGGCCGGTTGGAATGAGACCACTATTGTGCTGATCCCCAAGGTGAAAGATCCCAAAAGAATTACGGAGTTCCGTCCTATCAGCCTTTGCAACGTCATCTACAAGCTCATTTCGAAGGTCCTAGCTAATCGGTTAAAGGTGCTGCTGCCCCACATCATCTCACCAACGCAGAGCGCCTTTGTGCCGGGTCGTATGATCACTGACAATGTACTCCTGGCTTATGAGCTTAAACATTTTATGCACAATCGGAAAGGGGGCAGGGATGGTCTTGTGGCGGTCAAGCTTGACATGAGCAAGGCTTACGACCGTGTCGAGTGGTCGTTTTTGGAACGCATGATGCTAAAGATGGGCTTCGCTGTTCAATGGGTGGAGCTGGTCATGAGGTGTGTCCGCTCGATATCATATAGAGTCAAGGTAAACAGGAAGATGACGGATGCCTTTGTGCCAGAGCGAGGACTAAGACAGGGCGATCCCTTGTCGCCCTATCTATTTATTTTATGTGCTGAGGCCTTCTCTATTTTGCTTGGCCGGGCTGATTTGGATGGTTCCTTGGAAGGTGTGCAAATTTGTCCAGGAGCTCCCCGTATTAATCATCTTTTCTTTGCCGACGACTCGCTCATCATCATGAAGGCCAATGTCCAGTCCGCGGCAAAGCTGAAGGAAATCTTGGCCTTGTATGAAGCTCACTCTGGACAGATGATCAATAAGGCCAAATCAACGGCCATGTTCAGTAAGGGCACAGGAGCGGCCACCAAAACGGCAGTCCTACAGGAGCTAGGCATCCCAAGAGAGTCTAGGAATCAAAGGTACCTTGGACTGCCAGTGCACTTGGGTAAATCAAAAAAGAGGGAGTTCGAATACCTGAAGGAGAAGATATGGGCTAGGATTCAGGGATGGAAAGAGAAATTGTTGTCGAAGGCCGGGAAACAAATTTTGATCAAGGCTATAGCCCAGGCGATCCCCGCCTACGCTATGTCATGTTTCGATCTCACTAAGTCTTTGTGTGAGGAGATTGGCCAGCTTATCTGTCGGTACTGGTGGAGCCAACAGGAGGATGAAAACAAATGCCACTGGATCAGTTGGGAACGCATGACAAGGTCTAAGAAAGATGGTGGGCTAGGTTTTCGTGATCTGCATATTTTCAATATGGCCATGTTAGCTCGTCAAAGTTGGCGCCTATTGCAGAATCCGGATTCCCTTTGTGGACAGGTACTCAAGGCAAAATATTTTCCGGAGTCGTCAGTTCTTGATGCAATGCCGCGGCCTGGTATGTCTTACACTTGGCGAAGTATTCTGCATGGGGTGGAGCTGCTGAAAGAAGGTTTGATCTGGCGTGTGGGGAATGGCGAGTCCATTGACATGTGGAAGGATCCCTGGATCCCGAGGGGGTCATCTAGGCGCCCATCGGCCGTTAGAGGCCAAGCAGTGTTAACAAGGGTGGCGGACCTGATTGACCCGTCCACTGAACAATGGGACGTAGAACTTGTAAATGATATGTTTGGCCTGGTTGATGCACATCATATCCTATCTATCCCGTTGCCTGGCGGTATGGAGGACCAGTTGGCTTGGCACTTCGATAGTAGAGGGAACTTCAGCGTTAAATCTGCCTATCAGTTGGGGGTGAGGATCCGGGACTCGCTCCATCACAGGGATGCAACCACTTCGGGTAGCTCTAATGTTGTTTCCTCCAGATGGAATAGGCTCTGGGCATTACAGCTCCCAGCCAATGTCCGGATCTTTATGTGGCGGCTTGCGCATGATAGTTTGCCTACGTTGATGAACATTAAGCGTAAGCACGTCGAGTTGGATACCCTTTGCCCGGTTTGTGCACGGCTTGATGAGGATGGAGGCCACACTTTTCTTCGCTGCAAATTTGTGAAGAAAGTTTGGCAGCAGCTGAACATGGAGGAGACTAGGCTGTCGCTTCTACAGCTCCCCACCGCGGCTGCTATGGTTGAGGCAGTTCTCTCCCTCAGTGCTGACAATCAGCGTCTTGCCTGCTTGATTTTCTGGGATTGCTGGACTATCCGAAATAAGATTTACGCAGGTGAGAAGGTTAAGACTATAGATGAAGTCTGTTACACCATCCAGAGACACCTCCTGGAGCTTTCTGCTGATGATAGTCCAGCCACGGTGACCCCCAGTCCTTGTTTGAGATGGGATCGACCCAAACCGGGGTTTGTCAAGGTAAACTTTGATGCAGCCTTTAAACAAGTTGCTGGTGACGGTGCCTATGGATATGTCTTGCATTCAGATACGGGCGATGTCATCGCAGCAGGGGCCGGCAAGCTCATGTATATCAAGTGTGCCCTCCAAGCGGAAGCGGAGGCGTGTCTCGCGGCGATCGAGGGGGCTGGATATGTGGGCGTTCACCGAGTCATGCTGGAATCCGACTCCCTGTCTCTCGTCCAAGCACTGAACTCAGGCGATTCAGACAGAGCAGAACTCGGTGTCCTGTTCCGGGAAGCTCGTAGTAGTTGCATCCTCCGTTTCGACGACTTTGAATTTGTGTTCTTCCGTAGAGGTTGTAACTCTGTAGCGCATGCTTTAGCGCAGTTTGGTTATGATGCGGCTGTGCCTTCCACTGTCTGGATGGAGCACATGCCTGACTTTGTAAATGCGTTGGTCGCAAGCGATTCTGCTGCACCAACTTAGTTAATGGATGAAGTGTTTCCTGTGTCAAAAAAAAAGGTTCTTGCCCCGCTTTATAGATAAAACATAAATTAACGTACACTATAGCCAGACAGCCCTCTCACAAAGCATATCTCGGGATAATTGAACAATACAAAACACACACGACTATGTTGTCGAAAATAAACACAAAGACCTGAAGAAAAAGCCAACCCATGGCCTAAGACATATCGTCGCTGTTGAGTCCGAAATGGACAAGGGTCTTCACTTGGAACCCTGACATACGGAGGAGAACCACAACAACATCCTCAAAAGGAGCAACACCCACGAGCGTCGCTGCCGCCAGCGCATGGTGCAGAGCTTTTGCTCGGCAACTCACTCGTGCCACCCTGAGGCATCCAGGACCACCACGACGAGCACAAACCTCCATATTCTGATCTGGGTGTCGCCGCTACCAACGACAATGAACGAGCCCGAGCCACGCGCCGCTACATCCCTCGCTGTCGACATGACCAGGAGGCATCGCCACCACCAATGCCATGATGCTAGTCAGAGAGCCAACCATGCGGATCGCCATTTGGGGTTGCCGCCCCGGCATCCCTTTCTCAAGACACCGTCAGTCGTCCACATCACAGTACACCAACCCCGGTAGAAAGAGCAGAAGGCACCTCCTTCCACTCCTGGCCCAGCATCAACCACCAGGTTTGGGTCCATGCCTCCACGATAGGAAGCGTCGATGCTGCTTCCCCAACCAGTACCAGTGGACTGTGGGATACGACCATGTGACTGGCGATGCCCACCGCTGAGCAAGCCCCAGCCATAGCCCTCTGGCCTTGGCCAAGGCGATCTCGCACACCACCACACATCGACACCGATCCGTCCGATGGAACAACGATGCCACGACCACCACTATCGTGCCACCCCCCATCACCAACACCCCAAGCCCGCCACCCTGACCCGCCTCGACTCAGATTTGGCCACCCCGAGCGCGGGCCTGGGACCAAGCCAGCAAGCACCCCGCAAGGCCGCCACATGCGGCACACCACCGCGGGCACGCCCCATGGCGAGATCGTCCAACTCGGAATAATGGAGGTGCCTGCACCCTAGCGGCACCTAGATCCAGCAAGCAGGGCACTGGGCCACCGAGGCCATCACCAACATGCACCACGACCGTCGTGCAACCCTCCACGCCACCGCCGTGATCGCTCAGCACCACCACTGCGTCACCGCGCCCTGACCTGGCTAGATCGGCCAATACTGAACCCCGCCATGCGAGAGGGAGAGGGAGTCCTGCAACCACAGGCGCGTACCGACAGTGGTGAGGAGAGAGGAAGAACAGGGGGTGAGGGTCGACAGCAGCTAGGGTTCCTCCCCTGCCGCTGCTACTTGTAGCTTGCGTTCGTATTTTCCCCGAAGAGGAAGGGATGATGCATCACAGTAGAGGTAAGTATTTCCCTCAGTTATGAAACCAAGGTTATCAATCCAGTAGGAGAATCACGCAACACCTCGTTAGCAGTACATGCACACAAACAACAAATCCTTGCACCCAACGCAAACGAGGGGTTGTCAATCCCTCGGCGGTAAATTGCAAGATTAAATTGCATGTGGTAGATAGATAGATTGAAACAAAAATACAAAATAAAATAAATAAATAAAAAGTGCAGCAAGTATTTTTAGGGTTTTAGTATATGATTTAGATAGACCCGGGGGCCATAGTTTTCACTAGAGGCTTCTCTCAAGAAAATAACATACGGTGGGTAGACAAATTACTGTTGGGCAATTGATAGAAAAGCAAATAATCATGACGATATCCAAGGCAATGATCATGTATATAGGCATCACGTCCGAGACAAGTAGACCGACTCCTGCCTGCATCTACTACTATTACTCCACACATCGACCGCTATCCAGCATGCATCTAGTGTATTAAGTCCATAAAGAACGGAGTAACGCCTTAAGCAAGATGACATGATGTAGACAAAGTAAACTCACGCATGAATAAACCCCATCTTTTTACCCTTAATAGCAACGATACATACGTGTCATGTCCCTTTCTGTCACTGGGATTGAGCACCGCAAGATCGAACCCATTACAAAGCACCTCTTCCCATGGCAAGATAAATCAATCTAGTTGGCCAAACCAAATCAATAGATCGGAGAAGAAATACGAAGCTATAATAATCATGCATAAAAGAGATCAGAGAAGACTCAAATAATATTCATGGATAATCTGATCATAAACTCACAATTCATCGGATCCCAACAAACACACCGCAAAAAGTGATTACATCGGATAGAACTCCAAGAACATCAAGGAGAACATTGTATTGAAGATCAAAAAGAGAGAAGAAGCCATCTAGCTACTAACTATGGACCCGAAGGTCTGTGGTAAACTACTCACGCATCATCGGAAGGGCAGCAAGGTTGATGTAGAGCCCCTCCGTGATCGATTCCCCCTCTGGCGGAGTACCGAAAAAGGCCTCCAGATGTGATCTCTCGAGAACAGAAGCTTGCGGCGACGGAAAAAGTATTTCGTGGACTCCCCTGCTGGTTTCCAGATTTATGGGAATTTATAGTGGTGGAATTAGGTCAAACGGAGCTGAGGTGGGTCCATGAGGCACCAGGGCGCGCCTGCCCCTCTGGCGTCTGGTCTTCTTCCAAAGCTTCTAGTGTTGGTATTGTCCAGAAAAAAATCTCCAAAAAGTTTCGTGGCATTTAGACTTCGTTTGGTATTGATATTCTGTAAAATAAAAAATCAGGCAGAAAACAGGAACTGGCACTGGGCACTAAGTTAATAGGTTAGTCCCAAAAAATAATATATAATTGTTGTAAATGTATATAAAAACATCCAAGATTGATAATATAACAGCAAGGAACAATCAAAAATTATAGATACGTTGGAGACGTATCAGCCGCCCGCCGGAGCGACAAAGGGAGGGGACACGTGTGTGGTTCTAGTAGATTCACAATGAGTGCCCTTTAGTTTCCTCACTCATACAGTCATACTCAGCTTAGAAAAGGTTGAGTCTTATGATTTGGATACCTGGTACTAATATAGATTTATTAGTATACATGTAGTATATTACATATAAGGTGGAGTGTTGCTCAACATTGCATTTAGTTCCATCATTTAATTTTTGCATATCACCAAAAAAATATGCATCTGGTCTTTATTTGACTATCTGTGTCGCCCCCGACTCGACCGTGCACTAATTATACACGCAAATGCGTACGATCAAGCCCAGGGACTCACGGGAAGATATCACAACACAACTCTAGACACAAAATAAAATAATACAAGCTTTATATTACAAGCCAGGGGCCTCAAGGACTCGAATACATAAGCCCGAGTTACACAAGAGTCAGCGAAAGCATCAGTATCTGAGTACAGACATAACTAAACAAGTTTTCCTTAAGAAAGCTGAGCAAAACAACGACAACTAGATCGAAAAGGCGCATGCCTCCTGCCTGGGAGCCTCCTAAACTACTCCTGATCGTCGGTCTCCACATAGTAGTAGGCACCATCGAGGATCTCCGGCTCCTAGGCTCTGTCATCTGGTCGCAACAACCGGGTAGGGGGAAAAAGGTAGCAAAGCAACCGTGAGTACTCATCGAAAGTACTCGCAAGACTTATATCAGAACTATGTTAAGTATGCATCGGTATCAAAGGGAAGGGGCTGTATCTGTGGACTATACAGCAGAAATGCCAGAATAGAGAGAAGGCCTAGCCTATCGAAGACTAGCATCTCGCAGCGTCTTGCAGCATTAGAAGAGTGCAGAGTAGCATATAAAAGTAATAGTAACAAGTATAATAGTAGCCATGCCCAGAGATCCTTCCTCGACTCCCTGCGAGAAAGCAATCCCGGAGATAACATATTATTAAGTACCACAGGTATCCAGTTCTAGTTGTAGTAGATCGGGATACAACTCCGAGCGTCCGTTACCGTGGACACGGCTATTCGAATAGATAACTTCCCTGCAGGGGTGCACCAACTTACCCAACATGCTCGATTAACTCTGGCCGGACACACTTTTCCTGGTCATGCCCGGCCTCGGCTGATCGACACGACATAGTCCTACCTAGACTCCGCAGAGAGGTCCCCGCCGGTCTACATCCTAAGCGCTCAGGGGTCTTGGGCCCATCGTCCTTTGCACTCTGGGTCGTTGTGTCGCGGATCGGAGTCCAAGCCCACCACTGTCCTGGATGGCACTTGCCCCAGCCGGCTCACAATGCTGAACTGGACGTCTAATAGAGCTTTCGGGAGAATCATACGACGCCGAGTGTTATCCCACGTGGTGGTTAGTGCGAAAAGGCCAGAGCCTACTCAGATCTCATATCCAAACCGTTAGTGTATTGGAAGCTCGCGGAGACGATCAGTGATCCACGATCAGTGATTCCGTTGCCCCGTCTCGCGAACTTACAGCAAGGGCCAGACCCATCCCTCTCCTGGGGCGGTCTACCTGCCCGGCCGTGCCGCGTAATTATCTCGCGGGTACCCTCACGGTCAACCCGACTTCACATCTCTTGCGGGTACCCCTCGGGGTCGACCCGACTTCAACAGGGGACTGAGGTAAAGTCAAAGTATCTGTGTGTCCGTAACATCAAGGGGGAAATCCGAGGAATCACCCTCGATGGATTCCCACTCGATGTAACCGTCAAGGTGAACTTAGAGGAATCACCCTCGGTAACCCACAACCGATTAGTCACGCTACAGAGATATCATCAGGAGTGACATAGGAGGTATCACCCTCGGCACTCGATAGTAGCTATGCAGAGTCATACAACTAAGGGGGTGTGCAGTGCTGTGTCGGTCTCTACACATCGATCATGTTTGATCCAAACATCCGGAAGCAAAGCATGGCAACACGGACAAGGGTGTGGGGCCACTGATGGATCACTAACCAACCTATACTAAGAATTTAGGATAACAGGTAAGGTATCAACAGCAGTTACAAAAACAGTCTATGCAGCAGAATATGAGCAATCAAATACAGTAGCAAAATCTAATGCAAGCACGAGAGAGAAAGAATGGGCGATATAGGACTGATCAAGGGGGTTTTGGTTGCCTGAAAGCTCTGCTGAGAAGGAAGAAGGGTCGTTGGTAACGTAGTCGATCACAGGGGCATCGGTAGCAGTCGCAGGGTCTACCGGAGAAGAAAGAGGAGGGAGAAACAAATAAATAACGGGCAAATAAAGGCACACAGATGCATGTCAGGTCAGTACGGGTTGATTATGTGCTCTAATGCTTCACTAATTATTTTAGACGGAGAGGAAAAATATCCGGAAATATTTTCCCAGCTCCATGTGCTTATCGGTATATTGATCCGGAGGGAAGATTCCATGTTTGCAGTGTTGGAGGCATGTGACAGGTATGTGAATGGTATATTCGGATTCGTCTTATTTTTCTGATCATTTTTCATATATAAATTATTTTCATCCGAGTTACGGTTTATTTTTTATGATTTTTCAAAGTTTTATTGAATTTCTGGAATTACTGGAATTAATTTAATTATTAAATTTGAATTATCCAAAACAATAAAATGCTAAGTGCACCCAGAGTTATACCTAGTCAGCACACACAGGGGCTGACTGGTGGGCCCTGTTGACTGGGTCAACGGCCCAGTCAGCAGAGGCTGACTGGTGGGCCAGTTGCCCAGTCAGCAGGCTGGCTGGGTCAACTTTATCCACTGGAACAGTGGACTGGGCCCACATGTCATACACAGTAGGTTAATTAGAGTTTATTTAAACTAAACATATATTAGTTAGCGGCGGGCCCCAGTTGTCAGTGAGCCACTAGGTTAACTAAATCAAATTAATTAGTGTTAAGCCTAATGCTACAGGAAACGGGCCCACCAGTCAGTGACTAGCAGCGGGGTGATTAGCGCCTAAACGGGCTGACGGGTGGGTCCCGCCGGTGTTTAAACGTTGGCGCGTGCTCCGGCGACCACCAGAGACGGCGGCGTCGCGCGGGAACGACACACAGGTGGCCATTTAGCCCGGGGTTTGGCCCTACGGGACACCCACGACGCGCCGCATCGGATGGGGGCAGTGGCAGGAGCGGAGGTGGCCGGAGTCGAGCGCCATGACGACGGCAGGCGGCGGCCGAGGCACGGCCTCGCAGGCTAGGCAGCTACGGGATGCGGGGAAGAGAGGAGAGAGGTCACGAGGGACCAGGAGCTCACAGTGAGGTCAGGAGAGAGCTCGGGGAAGCCGGAGATGGCCAGGGTGACGCAGATCGACGGCGGCGTTGCCGTGACTGCCGAAGAAGGGGACGGCTCGATCCGGCAGCTCGACGGCATCCCAGCTTGTTCTGATGCCCGCAGGAGAAGTGGTCGACGCCGGCGGTCCTCCTGGACAAGTTGGGACTGCGCGGGGTGGCCGGTGGCCGAGGCAATGGCGAGTGGCGGCGACGGATGAGCTCGGGCGAGATCGTGCGAGAGGAAGAGGGGCGAGGGAGAGGGGAAGTAGAGGAGCTAGGGTTCCAGGGGGCCGAGGTGGCCTCCTTATCCTCACGGGGAGGCGCGGATGCCCGACGCGCGGCGCATCGGCGTCCATGGCGTGCGCGCGGCCGACACACACAGGAGAGAGGCGAGAGGTTGAGGGAGAGAGAGGGTGGGCTGGGCCGGTGCACCGTGCACTTAGGCCCAGTGCACAGTAGGTTTTAGCCCTTTTTCCTTTTCTGCTTTCTGTTTTCTTTATTTCTTTACTGTTTTGCATTTTGTTTCAATAGCAAATGATTTTTGTTTAATGTGAAACTTGTCACATAAACACATTGCAATATTTTGAGGGTGCACAAAAAGTTCCATAGCATTTGGAATTGTTTAACTATTTTTAGAAATTGAAAAGGTCATTTATTTTGCTGCTGATCCACTTGAATAATTCCCAGGGGCATTTTGGGAATTCTAGTGATGTTGTTTTCCTTAAGACAATTAACTATGGAATATTTCCAAAATTACGAACTATTTAGTTTTCAAATTTGATCAACTTTTATTTTCACTTGCCATTTGAATTTTGAATTTGAATTTGTTCTGAAGCCAAGTGACAAGTGGCATTGCAAAACTAGATGACTTGATATAATTTGCAGGGGTTTACTGTACCTTAATTATAGGGGGGGGGGGGGGGGGGGGGTTACACTATCACCATGTTTACTTTCGAATTATGGAGTTTGCCTTGCAGGAAGAAAGCATTCCGGAGTTTCCATAACGTGTCGGTAAAAGCGTGAATGTGTAATAGTGTGCAAGGAGAAAACAAAAAAGAGCGATGCTATACACACGATAACTTACGCCCGACGCTTGCACGATCCTGCATGGCAGCGTCACAGCATGGGCTCTTAACTGTGCAGCGCCATTACAAAGGAAGTACGTCCGCAGATCGTGCAGAAAGTGTCGTGTGTGAAGTAATTTCGAAACAAAAATGAGATCCTGCGATTGCATGTGTAGGACTTCTCAATGGTTAATGAGCCCTCGGATCTCTTGCTCCATGGGCTATGCATCTATGTTTAGTTTTTTGCTAGAATACCTACCATGTTGTTTCGCAGGCAATGTTCACATCAGGAGCACAGAAATATTGCATTAGGATTTATTAAGTACTACTTACACCGTGTGCCATTATCAGCTTCTCGCCAAGCGCAAACATTGTCATTGTACAAAGAAATATCGGTTAATTCATTAGATTTTTTTTCTATAGATAGTGATTCTGATGTTTGTTGCTTTGCTTCGCCAATTTGTTTGAAATGGTAGTTTGTTACCGTAGACATGTTTGCAACACCGAGGAAGTAAATTAGTTTGTAGAGTTCACAAAGCAACAACAATGGCGGTGTGCACTGGAGCACATTTGGATTCACCGAGCACACAACGAGAGAGAGGCTTAGTCTCGGCTACTCAGGCAAGAGAAAGGGCATGTCATGGTGAATTTGAAGGAAAAGTGACCAGGGAATAAGAGCAACGAAGGTGGACGAATTGGAGGACGACAGGCAATTTTCATTCGGTCCTCTCGGACGAAACCTCCGACGCTCGGGGACGAAGCGCGGTGTTGAGGGCATTGTCGGGCGAGGAGAAACTTGGCGACCAAAATAGAAACAAAAAATCAATGCGGTTGGTAGTCAAAAGTGGCGGGAGTTATTTTTTTGAGTGAAAAGTGGCGGGAGTTGAAGGTGGCCTGGGGCGATCATGTGTGCATGCCATGCGACTGTGTAAGGAAGAAGCCCCTAATGAGTGGGCCCCACCCATCAGTGGGACATGCACAAATGAAATTTGTTGAAATCATGGGGCCCTAAACAAAGTATTTAATGCCATATGATCAATTTGTGTAAATTGTTTTAGCTTCTTATTTGTTTTAAAAAAATATATGCCAATAGCAGTAATTCGTAGTGATTTAGATGATTTTTGTACCCCACGTGATAAGTTTGTGGATTGATCCATGACGCTTTGCAGCATTATGATCCAAAATGAATCCGCCACAAAACTTGGTGTACCCTAGTGCAATCACCTCATTCTAAGAAAGTGCAAATAGATTCATCAAAAAAAGTACAAGTAAGAAAAACAGAGAAATATGATACACGAATGAATGTTCAAAGTAGGTGACTGAAAAACCGCCTTCGAGCAAGGGTCGCGTAGTTAAAATCTCCCTGAAAAAAACCCTTTTATTTTTTTCCGAAACGGAGGCAAAGATTGCCTCATCTATTAATCAAGTAGAAGAGAATTGCCCAGTTAATTACGGAAAACCGGGCGAAAACCGGAACAACAAGGGTCAAGCCCACTCCCAAGACTGAAACACACAGGGCAAAGCCCACCCTCGTCGACAACATGTCGAACACAACAACAAACGCCAACCAACCAAAGCACACATCAACGGGAGGACCCGCTCCACCGATCAAGCTGACCTTCCATCACCGCTATAAAAGAAGAAGTCGTGACTGCTATGAGAGGAGCAGACACGGGACTCGCCGGCGGCGATGAAAAGCAAGCACTCCATAGCCCTGTGATAGCTGCAACAACCGACATGCCGACGACCAACATCGATGACAACCACGTCGCCCACACGACATGAGGTCCATGCCCTCGAAGCTGCAAATATCTCGAGGCCGCCACCTCAACATCCACTGCTCCGACGCGCCCTGCACACTCAACCGACACCGCCTTCCGGGGCCGCCGTCACGACATGCCACCACTCACCCTCGAGCAGCAACGCCGCACAATACAGCTATCCGCAGCCCACACTGCTCAGAACAACCGCATGCAGACCACGAACGCCGCACCACATCCGGGGCCGCCGCCCCGACATGCCATCAAACCGCCCCCGCTGGGACGCGTCGACCGAGCCGACAATCCTGCCGCCCACGCAGCTCAAAATCGTCACCCAAGCAATGGAACTGCAACCCTGCCTCATGGAGTTGCCGCCGCACCGCAACCCGAGACCGCCGTCTCGGCTTACAACATAGATCCCGGAGCCGCTGCCCCGGCGTACACCACCCGTGACGGTGGGAGAACTCCACACAGCAGCCAAAGGATGGCCCTCCAAAGCGACACCTCCAAGGAGGTTACGGCGTAGCCGCCGCCATCGCCCACTCCAGAAAACTGGAGTTTGGGTTTTCACCAGGAGAGTCCGAGCACGAAGAGGAAAAGGAGCTCTGAGACAGCGCCTCCAAGAAGATAACGACGCCCATAGACGCCGCCGCTGCTGCAGAAACGCTTTTGCCTGAGCTCCACCTCTCCCGGTAGTGTGCATGCTGTTCCAAAGCACCTTGGGCACCCAAGACCATCCAGAGCCAAGCTCGCTGTGCAGCGCATCCCCATTGCCATCCACCATACCCCACTTCACGACGATCCATCACAACTCCTCATGCCACGGGAATCATCGTGCTTGCCAGGGTCAGATCCGAGCATGGAGTGCCAAATCCACCCACCCTGGCCACTGCCTCGTCCCTGACGTTGCAACCGTCGACCCGGGGCCGCCACCCCGGCATCCAAGAGCCTGCGGCACCGCTCTGCAGAAGCCAAGCTTCGCCGCGCCAAGCCGCCTCCCCTGCCAGATCCACACCAGCCCGCAACATTGCACACCCGCACCTTCCTTCACCCAGGCCAGAGCCCGAGCGTCCCCGTTGACTCCAGATCAGGGCGCCAGATCCCTTGATCCGCCGCGCTCCGGTCCGCAGCCAGCACCGTCACTATGCAGAGCAGGAGCACCGCCCAAGCTCCGGGGTCGCCGCCCCGGCATCCGGTCGCCGCGAGCACCGGCCGCCGCCCCTAGCCGTAGCTGCCAGACCCCGGCACGCGAGGCAAGGCACGAGGACCGCGCCCCGCTCCTAGCCACGCACCGCCGACGTAAACGCATCAGCCGCTGCCGCTCGAGATCCATCCGAGATCCGTCGAGACGCGCGCGAGAGAAGACAGCCCCGCCGCCGCCGACGCCATGCGGGCTTTGCCCGGCGGCGCCCTGTGGCGGCGGCGAGGTGAGGGAGGAGGCGGGAGGGAGCTGGCCGCGCCGGCGCGCGAGATCCGCCCGAGCCGCTCCTGGAAGAGCGACGCGGGCGTCTTGTTAACCAGGCGTTGTGGTGAATTGATTTTTAGGCGAAAACTGTGATTGTTGCAGCAGTTAAAAAAAAAAACCAAAACCGGCACTAGTGTAAGATCGTGTTGGTACGGTACGGCGGGTAGGCGCTCATTTCTTTGGCAAGGCACGACTTGCCCCGCGTGCGACGGTAGGTTCGCTCACAGCACATGGACCGCCTGCTTGGCGCGCCGACGATTGTTTGTTCGCCGGTAAGAACTCCCTGTCGCAAAAAGAAGTAGAAAAGGGAGGCTCGTTCGTTGGGCAATCATCAGTGACACGCCAAAAGCGACGCACCAAACATCACACGAAAATGGTGGCCATATTTTGAGACTTGAGAGAGGTTCTGTTCCTACCAAATTTCTCGTGAACGCTGTACTGACAGCAATGCCATGCATTTGTAAAGCGGAAGCCCGCACCGGCCGCGGCAGGTAGGATAGGAGCGCCCGTATTTATTTCCCTGTGTGGATCGTAAGCAAATGCGGTACTACTTGCTGGGATCTCGAGCAGGTGGCCTGGACTGGGATATGTTTCGTGTTTGCCAATTTGGCGGGGTGGACGCGACAGGCGAGCGTCGGCCACCGGCCCAACGTGCGACCGGTGTGAGTGTGAGAAACGTTTGCCATGGTTTCGGCGCTTGATTGTTTCTCCTGGTTCCTATTTTTGTCTGGTTTCGCTGCCCTAGGTTTGGTGAACTACGATAGCCGATAAACAACAATATACGCCCGGAATACTTGAGTTCATAGGTCGGCGCACACATTTATATTTGCTCGAGCAGCGCACATTACTTGGCTAGCTGGTGAATTAGTACTAGCACATATGCCCGTGCGTTGCAACGGGAAAATAAATTCAACGCGTATTCAAATTTATATAAGCAAATATGCACTCCAAAGTACAATAAACTGCAGCGTTCAAGTAAAAGTGTACATTTGAATAGTTTGTGAATCATTTTTATTTTTTATGAAAATTGGAACTTTTTTAAGGAGAAAAGTATTTCAACTTTTGTGATATTGTGAATGTTTTAAGTTTTGTGAACATTTGTAAATGGATATTTTTTCCCAATAATTTTTTTTTTGGAATTTTTGACCAGTTTTTAAAATGTGTGAACATATATAAAACTATGTACATTTTTTATAACTATTTTTACTATGTTGATTTTCTTAGATAGAGTTTGTCGTTTGGTTGGGAAGAGTTATTCTATTTATTTTTTCAATTATTAGGCTTAGCCCGAACGAACACGCACTCTTTTTTCCTACACAAAAAAGGCACACACGCGAACTCATTTCCCGATTCTCAAAAAAAAAAAAAAACTCATCTCCCTTCCCCCTGCTGCCCAGCGACATCGCCTAGGCCCACATCGTGTATCCTCCCCGCACCACCCAGTTGTAACATGCCAATACCAATTCTCTAGATTTCTTTTCGTAATTGCTATTATATTGTTTATTTTATTTTATTTTATTTTTGCATCATCATGTCATCATGGTAATAAATATTTACAACCCAAATTAAAATGCAAATAAATAAATTGCATAGATCTTTGATCTATTTAAAATGGGGGAATTAATTTGGACTTAACCATAACACACTTGCAAAATAAATCCCATGCCTTTTCTACCTCAAATCTTGGCCTCAAACTTTACCCATAAATTCTTTTATCATTTTCCCAAGCTCCATAAAAAAATTCAACATTTTGGACACTTCTTAAACCTAGTCCTAGTTCAAACCCATTTGAATTAAATTCAAATGAGTTTGAATTCAAACTTCACACACATGCCCACTCCTACTTTCCTTGGGTCAAGCTCATTTTTATGAGTCCAGAAAAATTAAGCCCATTCCCAAATTCGTTTTCTAACCTTTTCTTTTCTCTCGTTTCTTTCTTTCTATTTTTTCTGCTAATGGAAAAGAAGAGAGAGAAGAAGCCAAGCCGCAAACCTCCAACCAGGCCCAGTCCAAGGCCCAGCCAACACCTAACCCTAGCTCCCCTCGATCCCCACTCTCCCCCTCTCATTCTCATGCCCGCTGCCACACACAGAGCTCGCGCCCATGGGAGCAGCTGCCTCGCCCGATCCATGGCGTCGCCGCCCCTCCGCCCGCACCCCTGCCGCTGCCCCTGCCGGCGAGCTCCGCCTCTCCTCCTCCCGTTTTCCCTCCTCCTCGCGCCGTCCTGCTCGAAGCAACACGCGCAGCCATGCCATGCCGCGGTCCGGTGAGCATCGCTAACCCCGCGCCTTCCCTGCCGCTCCCCTCCTCCTCAGACTCCCTCCCGCGGTCCGGCGAGCTCTGCCTCTCCTCCTCCCGTTTTCCCTCCTCCTCGCGCCGTTCTGCTCGAAGCAACGCGCAGCCATCGCTAATTGTTTTTTCTCAAAAATGATGAACGAACGAAACGTTTTTCTCAGTTAAGAAAGGACCGCGGGTTGAATACTAAAAAACACAGGGACTTTTTTGCAAAACCGTCGTCGGTGAGCCGGCAGAAGCAATAGCCGCTTTATTATTAGGTAAAGATTCGAACTAGTGGATAATGGGCGTTATTCAGTTTGGGAATTAATTCTATCTTTTTTCCAAAGGTTATTATGACAATTCACATTCCAAGCGTACGGCGGAAGCGGTCGAGCAAACGCGGACCCCATGGGCTCTATTGGGTTGGCCATGTAGGTCTGGGAAGGTTTCATTCTTTTTTTTCTATTCTTTTTTCTCTACCGGTTTTTCCTAATCGTTTGTATATTTGTTTTACTCCATTTTCTTATTTTTGAATATTTTTTTAAGTTTAATAACATAATTTAAATTCTTGATCATTCTTGGAAATTTAAAAATGTTTTCTTTAAATTGTGAACAATTTTTTATTTCACTGCAGTTTTTTCCATATTCATGATTTTTTTAAATTAACAGACATTTTCTAAAATTCGTGACCATTTTATAAAAACCATGAACAATTATAAAACTCGTTATTGCTTTTAGAATACATGAATATTTTTCCATATTCCTGAAGAACTTTTAAATTCATGAACATTGTTTAAATTCATGAATGTTTTCTAAAATTGATGATTTTTTTGGAAATGCACAAAATTTAAGATTTTTGAATGTTTTTAAGTGTTTTAATGGAATGTCGGTTCTGATACTGTCATGTGGGACCAATAACTCGACAAAGCGTTGTTCACTTTGAGGATTTTTTTCTTGAAACTCTCCTAGGTCTATATTCCTAGGGAGCTTCATAATTGTAAGTAAAGACATAAAAAAGATCACGCAAAAAATATTATTGATATACAATGAAACGAGGACATTAAAGATCATAACATAAAAAGTGATTAGTTGGCTTAAGAACAGTAGCATACTGACTAAAATTGGCTAACATGTGATCCACACAATAAAAGGCTTATTTATACATTATGTCTTTTGTTTCAATGAACTCGGCACCGTATCATCTCCAGTGGCCACTCTCACGAGTCTGCACATGATTCGCAAAAAAAAGTCTTCACATGATCAAGTGAGTGGTGAATTTTACAAAAAAAAAAACTTGTGTGCAATGGGCTAATACACTCTAGCTACACCTACACTTGGTCAAATCCAAACAATATAGTACAATAATTGAGAGAATACACACTACATAAATGGAAGCAAATGCATGATGGCAACTCCTCAAATCAAACGCATTCATCCTAGATCACCTGGGAACCTCTCCATGATTCTTATAACATATATGGTGAACTATCCATGTTTTCTCACACGATCAAGCCTGGCATAAGAACTCGAAGTAGAAAATCAAATACTCATAAGTTTACATATATAGTGGATAACCAGCCTGTCTAGTTTGGAACAACTATTTCAACTGCAAATGTACACAAGAGGATAGTTCATCAACTGGAACGGGAAAGAGAAAAATATTACCTATATACTCCTTCCGCCTCGAATTACTTGTCACAGAAATGGATAGAGCTAAAATACATCTAGATACATCCATTTCTGCGACAAGTAATTCCGGACGGAGGGAGTATTTCTGTAGAAGATGGATATTTCTTTTCCTTGTCCATTTCCACCCATATTTCTTTCAGTATTATACATGCAAAAATGCAAAAATAGAATGCTCCTTACCTTGCCGTGTGATCTAAAAGAAGCCCTTAACTTTTTTTTATGAGGGGTAAAAGATAAAAGAAGCCCTTAACTTTTTTTTATTGAGAAGAAAAGAAGCCCTTAACTTGACATGGCCCTCCTGCAGTACTCGACAAAAACTTGACATGGCCCATCAAACCATCGCAGTACTCGACAAAATAATAACCACCCGAAGGCCCAAGCCCAACTCCCGCCTAATCCCACGATACCCCTCCCTCCCACAACTCCCGCACGGCCTGCAGCCAGCCAGCCGCATCCTAACCCTAGCCGCCGGTCGTGCTTATACCTGGCCAAATGGGCCGGCCCGCCCTGAGTTAAACGGGCCAGGCACGGCACGGCCCGACCAGGCACGCTTAGTACACGGACCGTGCCGGGCCGGCACGCGTGCTGACCTTCAGGGCCCAGGCACGGCACTACTATTAAACGGGCCGGCCCATCGGCACGTTTAGCCGTCAGCCCACCCAATTTTTAGCCTATTTCACCTATAAAAAAAAATTAAAAAAACCTAAATGGGCCGTGCTGGGCCGGCACGCGTGCCCAGCCTCCAGGCCCAGGTACGGCCCTAGGCGGGCCACGTGCCGGGCACGGCCCAATTAATCACGTGCCGGGCCGGCCCACCATGGGCCAGGCACGCGTGCTAACGGGCCGGCCCGCCAGGCACGGCCCATTTGGCCAGGTATACTCGTGCTGAAACTCGGCGACGGCATCCCGCATTCCCACGTCTCCGACCATACCGGCCCCTGAAGTATTTATTCCACAGACAAAAAAGTGGCAAAATTTTGGCACCCCGACCGTCCTACTAGGGTTTTACAGCAACCATCCCCGGCGGCGCAGCCCGAACTCTTCTCCTCTCCCGCGGCGATGCGCCAGCACGCCCCCGCCTACACGCCGGAGGCGGCCTCCGCGTCCGCCACGGGCGGCGCGGGCGAGCGGCACAGCCTCCCGGCGCTGCAGGCCAAGATGAAGCGCGACCCGGAGGGGTACGAGACGGAGCTCCGCCAGCTGCAGCGCCACTTCGAGTCCTCGGTGTTCCTCTTCCGGCAGCAGGCCGCGCTGTCCTCGTCCTCCTCGGGCGGCGGCGGTGGGGAGACGGCCAAGGAGCTCGGCGACCTCGCGCTCTTCCTCGCCCACGTCGCGCCCTTCTACCCCAACGACCTCGCCGACCTGCCCGACCAGATCGGGGGCCTGCTCGACACCAACGCCCGCGCGCTGCCGTCCGGCCTCCGGGTGCACCTCGTGCAGGCGCTCATACTGCTGGTCAATCGGAAGGTGAACTCCTGTTCAATTCATTACTTGCATTCAGATAGAAATTTATCTGGTATTGGTGGGCTAGATGAGATACTGAGCTATTGGTACGAATTATTGTTCAAATTCATTGATGTGGGGTCTGTTTGTTGTGGTCAAAGTTTAGTTGACATGATTTTTCTGCTAGTACATTGGTAAAATGTTCTGTTTCAGTTTTGTTGTGTCGGATTTACTATGTTTTGCTTCTTATAACCACACAGAAGATTTGTACCTGTTGGTTACATTAGGATATCAGCAAATTAGGCTGATGGACTTTGCATTGTCCAGGAATTCATTTTATTTTTTTTGAATAAAAGGGGTTTCCCCCGCCTCATTTTCATTAAAACGAGGCAACGAAGCCAAAAACTACACTGTTCACAGCACTCGGGGTCAAGCCAAAGTTACTGAGCTAGAGAAACCCCAACCCCCACACATGCGTCCCATCAGGCTGTGGAAGGAGGAAGCAAAGTTCAGAGCAGAGCAGGAAGGAAAAGCTAAGTTAGGCTAAACTTATTACAGCATTTTACATCAGCATTCAGCTGGAATGGACTCTCAAGCCAATGCCTCTCTGCACTTTCCTCTCGCCCGCCAGATTCTTCATCTCCAGGCAATCCTCAGGAGTTATCTTCTTGCCCGATCGAGGAGTAAGAGACATCTCCGCAGTAGCACCGATTGATCATCCATGCAGAGGATTTTCCATTGATGAATCATGGCACACGTCCCAGCAGATTTTGAATACTTGTCCACACCGTACCCTGGAAACAAATATCATTTCACATCGTCCATAAGCTCCAGATAACAGCAACACAGGCTATATTAACCACATATTTCTTATTGTCAATACACCATAGATCAGCCAATTCAAGCATACTACAGGGAATTTGAAAGTCGAAACCTAGGATACTACGATAAATCATCGTCCAGGAATTCATTCATACTGATACTACGATAATGCAATGGCTGAAGCCTAGGATAAATCATCTCAACAGCAAGTTTTGAACTTTGACCTGAACTGTAATCAGCACTGTTCCCAGAGTATATGGTCTTGGTTTTCTTCCTTCGAAATTTGATGTCCTATCAGCCCCATTAGGAAGTGTAACCGGACCGCGAGTCCGTGATTGTCTGGCTGTCATCTTTAAAATTTAAGGGCCTCTGGGTCACAGTGGAGTTTCTAGAGGCGTTTTTTATTTGGTAATGGAAGAGGACTAGAGAGTGGGTTATTACCGAATGAAGAGCTTTTTTTCTTTGCCTTGTAGAGTTCAGTTTTGCAACCTTATATCATTGTAATCTTTTGTTAATTAAATGTTTAGATTGTTGATCTGGAAGACACCATGGAGTTATTTATGGAGCTTCAAGTCATTGGAGATCGAGCAGTAAAAAAGCTTGCATTTTCACATATTGTACACAGCATCAGAAGGATGAATCAGAAGCACAAGAATGAAGCCAAGAATCGCAAACTGCAAGGCATCCTTTTTAAATTAGTACAGGTTTGCAACATCTTACACTGGGTTTGATAAGAATTATCGCACTTAACATTGTAGCTGGTAAGCATACACTTGAGACCATTTCCCACCTTATCTGATTATGTCCTGTTTCTCAGGGCGAGGAAGAGTCGAGAGCAAAGAGGGCTTTTACTATCCTATGTGATCTTCACCGTCGAAGGGTCTGGTTTGATGACCGCACAGCAAATGCTATATGCGATGCTTGTTTCCATCCTTCTTCGAGGTGCATTTTTGCAAGGAAATGTAGGTGTCTGCTGTTGGTTGCTTCCCATCTAAACAAGTGTATTCTACATGCAGGCTTATGACAGCTGCTATTTCATTGCTCATTGGGTATGAAAATGTTGAGCAAGAGGACGATAGTGATGCCAGCAGTGAAGATGAAGCAATTCAAAACCCAAATATTATACTTAGTAAAGAGGATGTTTACAAGGTGATTTGGATGTTTCTGCATATTGGCTCTCTATTGATAGTATTTTAGATCTTATGGTTTCATTTGTCTCTTCTGATGCATTGTGTCTTTTCTTGATATTTTTTTCTCAGGCAAATCACAAGGGTACCTCTGCTAGTAAGAAAAAGAAGAAAGCTAAATTGGAGCGTGTAGTTCGTAGTATGAAAAGGCAACAACGTAAATCCAATGAGGAGACTGGCTCCAATTACTATTCGCCCCTTACGTATTTAAAGGATCCCCAGGTAGAGTAACATCATACATTTTCAAGCTGTTGTCATTGTCACAATAAAATGAGATGCCACATCCACTTCTTGCTGTTGATGAGCTAATCTTCTATTATGCTGAAACTCCTTTTGGGGCTCTTACAGGGTTTTGCAGAGAAACTCTTCTCTCGGCTACAGAAATGCAATGAACGATTTGAGGTTGGTCTTATTATTCCTTCATGCTGCTGTACTGTCCTTTTTGTAGGTTGACACGGTTTCCTCGGTTACACAGTGACCATTATCTACTATGCAAATATGTTTACTCATATTTCATGATGAACATATTATATCAATTTGGTGTCATAGATGTCTGTAATTTCTTATGTTGATGGTCAATCTTTCAAAGTTCGCTGACACAGATTCTAACATTACTTGTATTATGACACGAGTAAGAACAACCCTCAAAGTAGGAGAATACGGACTTAAATCTCAATATTGAATTGTGTACCGCAAGATCGGTTGGTCAGCTCACTAGGCGGTTAAAGGGTAGTCTACATGGGTGTAACTATTAGAAGTGTTATCTGTAACCAAAAAAAGGTTGCTTTAGGTGGTTGGTGTGAGCTAGTTTTCATCCAATGGTTAAGATCATTAGATCCTGTTCTGATTATTTGGCTTGTTCTGACTTGATATGCTCACTATCATATCAAACTTTTCCGAATTTAGTATGCGATTGCATGCTCTTCTGTAGCGTAGATTTCTGCCACTTTTTTTTTGGTAAACACGGACCATACAGTATAAAGGAAAACCATTGCATGTGCAGGTAAGGATGATGATGTTGAAGGTCATAGCAAGGACTATTGGGCTGCATCACTTGGTTTTGTTGAACTTCTATCCATATCTTCAAAGATATGTTCAAGTATGCTACTTAACTGAGAGTATGCCTAGATTGCATCAGCCTTTGAAAAATTGCTAGTTTTATTCTATGCTGGTATGGTAATAATCTTTTTCACCCTTATGCAATGCAGCCTCATCAACGAGATGTGACCACTCTACTTGCTGCAGCAGTACAGGCTTGCCATGAGATGGTTAGACACTGTACTTTTCCCCTGTATTTGTAGCCAATGATGTCGCTTCTCTGGATATATTTGAAATACAACAAAATTATTATTTTTCGATTGCAGGTGCCTCCTGATGCTGTTGAACCGCTGTTCAAGCAGATAGTAAATCAATTTGTGCATGATCGTTCCCGTCCAGAGGTTTGCATGACTTGCTTATTCATCTTTTGGAATGTGTGTTTTCCTGACTAACATGAGCATATGTGTAACTAACTCACTCCTTTTAGGCTATTGCTGTTGGCCTGAATGTTGTGAGAGAGATCTGCATGCGAATTCCATTGGTACTTAACTTGCTCTTCTCTGACATCTCAATTAGTGCATTTACATGGTTTGCAGTGCTACCTTAAATCACTGACCTAGAATCATTATGCTGGTCATGTTGCATATGTTTTCTACCTTGTACCCTTGAATCCTCAGGGCTCATGCTGAGGGAACACTTATGATTATACCATTGTGGTAGTTAAATCATAAATTTTGTTTGTAGACTCGTGGATGGTAGACTGAAAAGATTGTGATAGTTGTGTAACTACAAGTTTTAAGCATAACTAAATGAAGATGCATAAATTTGGCTATACTTCACCATGCTTAGTTTATTTTGTTTAAGTACTATTCTACCATTATTGTCGATCTTATGTTTGGGAAGTTTCATTGATGCTGTTCTTTTTATGCATGTAAAATACACATGCAGTCTTGCATACCTTGTGTCCTTGAGTGCTCTATGGATTCTAGAATGCACAGGAAGATAATCTTGGTTCGTTTACTTACCTATGTTCCCTTGATTCTTTCTCTAAATCTGCAGATGATGAATGAGGATCTACTCCAAGACCTTGTTTTATATAAGAAGTCCCACGAGAAAGCTGTTTCTATTGCCGCTCGCTCACTTATCACATTATTCAGGGAGGTCAGATATGTTCTCACAGATTCTGTGTCTGTTTTGTCATTTGCAATTTTGTATCACTTAGCTAAACCTACTTTTGTTCTGAATACAGATCTGTCCTTCATTGTTAGTCAAGAAAGATCGTGGCCGTCCTATTGATCCAACTGCTCGGCCAAAAGCATTTGGAGAAACCACTATTGCTAGTGATGTGCCTGGAGCTGAGTTGCTAGATGAAGAGATGTCATCAGAAGGGGGTTCAGACGATGAGTCTGATGCTTTTGATTCCGATGACGAGGAAGTGTTGCCATCTGCGAGTGGTACCCTACAAAGTTTGGAGGGTTTATCAAACAAGCTTGATGCCAATGAAGCTCATAAAGGGGAAGAGGAAGTATCTGGGGAACAAGATGATGCAGAGGAACTAGACGAGGATGATAGTGATGAAGATATGGATGAACTAGATGACGACTCTGACATGGATGGTGATACTGATGTATCTGATGAGGATGACGCCGATGAGCTCAATGATGATTCAGAGAATGAAGACTCGGACCAGGAGGTTGAAGACAGTGATGAGGTGGATAAATCAAAGGGCAGTGGTTCCAAGGTCCAGAAGCGGAAGTTGAGCGATTATATTGGACAACTTGATGCGGCAGATGCAAGCCTTCGAGCTCTGAAGAAGTTAGCAGGAGCCAAGAAGGCTGAAGCTTCAACAGATGAAGCTGGCAGAATTTTCGGCGATGAGGATTTTAAGCGCATAAAAGAGCTCAAGGTATGTGAATTTCACTTGTGTTAAACATCCATTGTGGTTCAAGCTTAGAGAGTACTTACCCTTGTTCAAAACTAAAATTGCTGTTAAGCGAACATTTTACTGAAAGTGTATATGAGTTTCAGGCAAAGAAAGCAGCCAAGCTGGCTTTGGTTCAGCATGGGCTGAGCAAGGGTGACACAAGATCAGTGACCTTCAAACTTCCTTCTACTGATGAGCTTAGCTTGAAGCGGGTTGATCCATCGCAGCTCGCGGTATCCTCTCGCTCCCCGCACACAAAATACATACATTTTATCTATATAAACTATTCTTCCCCACCCACCGCACGCGCAAAAGCACATACGCTTGACCTATATAAACTATTTATGCAGGCTCACGTCAAGAGAAAGATGACTAAGGAAGAGAGATTAGAGATGGTGAAAGCTGGAAGGGAGGATAGAGGAAAATACCAAGCAAGAGCAGCTATTAAACAGAAAAAGGTAACCCGAGAACCTTATTTCCTTATGCTACCCTGGGCTATTTGTTCACGGCTTGTGAAAATGTGATCTCGTGCCATTCCAGATACGTTATCATTGTCTTAATTTTTTTCTTCTGGGGATTTTATTGATCTTCTGTTCCTCGTCTGATCACTTTCTTTTCGGTGTGTGTTAGACGGGTGGCTCGAGCAATAAGCAGAAACAGCACCAGAAGAGGATGCCTCTGGCGGCAAAGAGAGCAAAGGCAGCGCGTTCTCGCCAGGAGAAGACGACCAAAGCGAAGCACTCAGGAAAGCAGTTCAGGGGACGGAAGGCCTGGAAATAATGAGGGCTCGTGTTTGCTTCTTTGCAATTGGTGCCCGGAAATTTTGACTGTCGTAGGGATATTGTGTCGGATATGTTTACATATGATATGCAGTTTACAGCAAGGCCGTTTTTTAGTTATTTTTTTTGGGGAAAGAATGGAGCCTATAGTTTCTCCTCGTTGGAGGATCTGGCCAACGAATTCTTGAACGTTTTTGGTCCATGAGTCATCTGAATCCCGCTAATAGAACTGGCCTAAAACATTACATTTACATAATACTGGTATATTTGAACCGAACATAGGGATATCCAGAAATAACATGATTCGAGTAAGCTTGGCAGCATTTAATTAAAATGTTGTTTCCCGACTGTGCATGTGCAGCATTTTGGTGGAGGTGCAGGTGTGATGCAGGGTGCAAACAGCCTCCAGTGCAAAACAAAGCAACCATGTGGCTGGCCGGCGATACATATGAATCATCAATAGTGAAGAGCTCCCATCTTTCGCTAGGATCGATAGTGAAGAGCTCCCATCTTTCGCTTCAAATCGGTAGGACAGATGCTCCCATGGCCAATCACCAGCACTGCGATTCCCCGCCACAAAATCGCCAGCGCTGCAAGCAAGAGACGATGCATTGTGAACTGGGGGGGGGGGGGGGGGGGGGGGGGGGGTGGGAAGGTGTTGTTCGATGTTGCAGCAGAAGCTCCCACTCGCAGGGGATGCGCCGCGCCGCGTGCAACCGGGAAACCACCATGCGTACGGGCCCATTGCCGTCGTTGTCAACGCTACAAGGCAGGGCTCGGTGTCAGTGCTGCACATAGACCGCAACATGGTCCATGTTGCATCGGGTGACCAAAAGGTCCACGTGTTTGCAATGTTATGCAAGCTGAAGCTGATAGCAACATACCCCATGTTGCAAACATCCACCTGCGACTTGACGAGCTGACACGACACAGATCATCGAGCACAACATGACCTATGTTGCAAACAGCAAGCGCAACACCTCAAACTCCTGAGCAATTAGCTGCTGAATCGCCTGGACCGAGACCGATGCCCTGTTGAGGACAACCTTTTCCCGATGCCGCCATAAGCACCAGAACAGTAGAACCAGGGAGGTCCAGAGATCATGAGCTAGTCGCGACGACACACTAATGGAAGTCCACCAAGCTACAAGATCTGAATTCACCGTCAGCATCCACTCCATCTTGCCCGACCTGAGCAACACCGAGGCCCATACCCGACGAACCACCATACCTGTCTGCAAAAAATCCTGGTGCTGGTCACACAACAGACAAGCGGGCGGGAGAGGAAGTCCATCTCGATGCAGACGGTCAACCGTCCAGTAGCAACGGCGAGCAAGAAGCCAAGCAAAAAAAGCGGCATATAGGTGGAGCACGGGAGCGCCAAATCCGCAACGCCCCGTCGAAAACCTCTCGACCTCCGACGAAAGCCGCATAGACAGAGCGCGCGGAGTACTGCCCGTCTGGCTCCCACGACCACACGACGGAGTCAGGCACTCCGTACGTACACCTGCTCGCATTTCCCAAGGGCGAGAAACTCACCAATCTCCCCCACCTAAAAAAGTAAATAAACTCCCGGGAAAAACTTGGTAGAGATGAGTTTCATCACATCCTCAGCAGCTTATGAATAACAATTGATAGGGGCCAGGGGTAATCGGTTCATTCATCTCGTATGTCTATGATATAATAACCAAGATCAATATTTTCCTTCCTACATCTTACATGTACAGAAAGGCTGGCCATATGCATATAATTGTCGAATGAAGTGAATCATCTTCCCATGAAGAGAAAGCAAGTAGCACCAAACTTATCTTGTCACAAACATAATCTGCCTCGGCCCGGCACTAGCTACCAAAAGGTCTTTCGGCCTGGGTTCCTGCATGGATACATACATATAAGTTGCAATTTTTTTAAGGTCAAGTACTCAAGTAAATCAGGAGTGAAAAAAAACAGCTCACCAGTAAACAGAACAATGGCAGACACTATACATATGGTTAATGAGGTGAACAGTGCTACAAGTACAAAACCTATGGCCATCATCATATTTGATGCATCGCTCCTGTCTTGTTGACCAAGTGCCAGTATCGAGGTGATATTGTCCAAGTGATTCGTCACCCAGGGGGTTATTACGTATGATAGTGTCACCCCTAATGGTAGGCATCGCCTTGATACTGACACTCAGGCTCCTTTCGATGCCACCTTGACTTGTTTCAAAACCCATCAAGAGAGCGTTTTCCCCGATGCTTGTTAGCGGGACAATTTTTTCTAGGATAAGATCCTCTATCCTATAGACTGTCGTGCAAGCCACGAGCAGGATCTCCGAGTCACATTCTACTAATCCGAAAGGGTTGCGGATACGAGTCGTGCATACGGGGATAACCTTGAGTGGCGGAAACGAAGACGAGCTGAATCCAGACATCTCATGAGGTGGGTCGACCTGGAAAATCTGTACTTCACCGGTATCCATGAACTTCTGCAGCATGTAAAGATTTCCCTGGGATGATATGGTGGGCTTATTTGGGGAAAAACTCCAGGATGAGAAACTCCATTGCTTGTCCTTGGTGGTAGCAAAGAGTACGCGACGCGTACACCGAAGCACCATCATCATCATGGCGACTCCCTTGGCACTAATGCTCAAGGAGGCAGTCACGCTGCCAGGCGACAAATTATAACGCGTGCCATCTGGATTCGATCCCAAGGTTACTGAGTGATACGTGATAGTTGGAAACCTTGCAACGTCCCCTGTGAAGGGGTGAAGGAGGCAGATACTGTTGTGTTGGTCACCGCATTGCCGTTGCAGGAGGAGAAGGCCTTCGACCGGACAGAGGATGCAATGGTCCTTGAGGAAAGGAATTCGAGGGCGGACAAATACTCCTGTGTCGAGGTTGAGGAAACGCTTCCTGCCATCTTTGAGGTGGAGTCCATGGCCGTCGGGCAGCATCATCCATCGACGCGGATGGAAGCGCGGGTCGGTGATGCCACGTCCCCGTGGGCAGATGGTGCTGGATCGCCAGTGCGCGCACACGGCGCGGAAACGGACGTAGTCGAGCAAGTCTCCGGCCAGCACCCGCTGGCCGATCAGCTCAACCAAGTCAGCGGGCATGGACGCCGGCAGAGACATGCCGCCGGAGCTGGTGGAGGAAGCAGCCGTAATGATTGCAGGAGGGCGTTTGCAGTACGCCGAGGAGGTCTTCGATCTATCGATCCCAAAGACTAACTAATTGAGCAGATCGATCTCGGTTCTTTCTTGTTGCCTTCCGGTATTTCCTCCGTAAGGAAGTTATGGAAAGCTCCGATCGACCTTTTTTTTTTTTTGAGGGAAGCTCCGATCGACTTGGCTACGAACTATAAGGATGGGCCTGAGATGCTACTGTTGGGCCTGGGCTATCGTATCCAATCGCGTGCCGATGGGGCTAAGACGCTTGCGTCTGTACTGTGTGTTTTAAAAAAAGGAAGGCGCCACCTGGTTGGGGCAACCATTTGATCCCGTTGTAATACCTGTATCCATACCACTTGATGAATAAAGCCTAGCAGATTATCTAAAAAAAAAGAATGAAAAAAGAATATATGCGTTGTCCTATTTCTTGTATGCTTGTGTGAGCGCGTGATTGGCATGCACGGATTGGTAACACACTTATCAATAATACACGATGTTTTGTGATTAATAATAGACAATGTTTTTTCTAAAGATATAATCATATGTAAATCATAAATATAGGTGTTTCCCACAACAACAACAAAATTGCAAATGTGTTTTTATTACTACTTATAAAACCCAGGCAGTAACAAAACATCTGGTCAATCTCGCAGGGTGCATGATACCAGTACTTTTCTTTCCCCTCTCACAAGATGGCTAGAGAAAACCTTCCTCCCCTCAATCACCGCCGACGAGCCCGTCGATTCGCCTCCCCTCTGCCTGCCGCTCCGGCGGCCGATGACGAGGAGTGGATTCATGGTGCCTCGACTCCGGTTAGTAGATAGGTAGGGTTTTAGTCCTGGGTGACACTCGAATGGATGACGACGCTTCTTCTTCGAGTCAGTCTTCCAGGCTCCGATCCTCCTCAAGTTCATTCGTCGGGATGAATTAGACGGAGCTCCGGGAAGATTCCTGCAAGCTCCCCGGGTCAACGAGGTTAGGGTTTCTTGCTATGCGTACGCAACGTCGAGATTTGGTGTGTTAGATTTTCCAGATCGATTAAAGGATTCAACGGCGACGGCTTCAGGACGCTGGTTCTTAGGGGCATGTGCACGAAGACTTCCTAGGTGTCATCGACATGGTCAGGCGGACTCCTGTATGGGAATGGTGACAGCGGCCCGTCGGTGGCTCGTTCTGGCGGCGGCAATGGTCATCCGGTGGTCCATGGACCTCAATGTAATTTTTTATTATGTTTGAGGTGCTTTGTACTTCCGATGACTTTATAATAGCTCTGATCTTTTTCGTAAAAAAAGTCCCACTGGGTGGGACATGTGAGTTTAAATGATTGAGGTTTTTTTCCCACATGGATGGTCATTTCAATATGTTTTACCTCTTGGCTATGAAACTGTTACACTTGGAAAGGACACATATTTTCGGTAAGAAAATAATCTTTGCTCTTCCATGTTCCTCCCATGCTTCCTCACTTACAGTAAAATTGTCGACTATAAATTATTCGTTGAAGTTGATTTCAAACAACTCATTGTAGGCGGACCAGACAGTGAAAACTCCTGATCGTTCCCAACCCATGCCCAAGGAAATTGCATTTTCTAGTGGAGCATGTATCTACCATGTAAGAATCTGCCTTTCAGTCGCTTCAAGATCCGTGCATTTTGGACGCATATGCGTGTGGTATTCTATGTATTTGCTTTGTCTCTTATCTGGTATAGTAATTTCAGGTCACGTCACTAGGTCCGATCACCTTGTTATCAGAGAGAAGGGCGGTAATGTGCATGCATGAATGCCATTCTCCATTCTCCTCCCATGAAAATACTAGCATTAATTTTCGTAGTGTTTTGCTATATGATTCATATCCTTCAAATTATAATTTGGTTCTTAAATTTTTATATATTTGAAATCCTGATGACAAGATCTTTCAAACAAGATCAATATTGAATATATTTTAAACTTGTTTAATTTTTTATGTTTCACAAAATTGATTGGAATTGAAACGAGTTTAACAAATTTTAACAATTTCTTCTACTGACTGAAATTGAAATGAATTTCATATATCACTTTATTTCATACATTCCAATAACATAGTTACCAGATGTATTTCAAGTACCAATTCACTTTGTTACCAGATTCGTTTCAATGCAGGATGCTTCACTATCAGATCAATTTGTCAGCATATGAATTCATACCAAATGCATGCAATTATCATACTACTTTCAGTAAAATGCACATGTTTCAATCTCATTACTATTTTAAATATATATTTCAATAAAATTTAGTACCACATCCATTTCAGTAAGATAAAAGTGAAATACGGAATATAAATTTCAGTACCAGTTGCATTTCGATACCAGAGGCATTCCAATACTAGATCACTTTGTTACCAGGTGCATTTCAATACCATATGCTTCACTACCAGATCACTTTGTTTGCATTTGCATTTCAATACTATACTACTTTTAGTACCATATCCATTTCAATAATATGTACCTTTTTTCAATTTCAGCAATTTTTAAAAAATATTTCAATAGTTTTAAGACATTTAATATATATTTAAACAAAACATTGATTTTAATTATGTAAAATATATTATTAATTAATGTGATATATATGAAGCTAAAATTTCACAATCACAACTGTCAATATGAAACTGAAATAGTGAAAATTAAATGACTTTGAAATGTATCCAAAATTGATCTTGTTCAAAATGTCTTGATGCTAGGAATTAAAATATATAAAAAATGAATTTTGTTTAAGAAGTTATGAATTATTTATAATATCACTTAGAAATAAAAGGTTGATTTATGTATGGGGAGAGGAAGAATAGAAAACATGCATGCAACGTCTTTCTCTCCACCCTCTCCTTCTCTTTCCTAACACATTGACAAAAAGCTCTTGTGTATTGCTTCTTTTATGGCATAATACTCATATACATGCAAAAGGTTGCACAAATCTCTAAAAAGTGCTGGATGGTGGATCTTTACCCAGTACATACATGCTCCGCTAGAATGGAGTTTGGCCATGCCCAAGTCTCTATACCGGCCAACTCGTTTCTCTTTTTTTCTTTTTGCGGGTGAAAAATAATTTTTATTTATCACTCAGGATCAATCTCATTCTTACATAAGTCTCTATACCGGCCAACTCGTTTCTCGGCATCCCTAGAATTGCATCAACGTTAGGTGGATAAAAGATCTGCCAAACGAGGGGAGAATTGTGTCGGTGTTAGGTTTTCTGTCCGCTCGAGTCCAATCAGTTCACTTAGTCTTCAGTAAGAGCATCTACGACATCGGACCGCGCATATTCCTCCATACATTTGGGCAGACGACCCAGTTACTGGCTGGTTATTTTTTATCCAACCAAACCACACCAACGCGTCCATGCTATCTAGCACCCCTCATATGGAGAGGCCCGAACGCGCTCGGACGAGTCCGCCATGTCGGATCCGGTCCACGCTAGCCCACCCCGACCCCAGAAATACCCCACCCCCGGAGAGAACCATAGTCGAAGTCCATACCCTAGACTGCGCTCCGCTTCCACTCTCTGTCTCCTCCCCACTCCACCATGGACGACTCTGGCAGCCACCTCGACAACGAGTCCAATCCCATTGACTTGGACGAGCTCTTGAAGGAAGAGGGCTCCGACAGTGAGGCATCGGGCAACGAGGAGCTCTCTTTTCGCATGGACATCCGGTGTTCGCGGGTGGACATGGGCGGGAGCTCGAGCTTCCCATTGTCCCCGATGGTCCGATGACGCAATGGGGTCGAGCGCGCCGTCTCATAGCGCTCCGCTTCGCTACAGATCCACGCATGCCCCTCCCCACTCTAGCCCCAACTTCTCCTTGCTAGCGTTGGGTGCTCGTGCTCGCTCCGAGCCAACAGATGAGGATGCGAAAACCGAAGGCGAAAGCCGCACCCTGCTAGAGGCAGAGGGCGGCAGAGGCCGGTTCCTCCCGCAAAGGAGCCTCCGTTGGTCGATCCGGAGGAGCAGCACGTGCGTGAGGTCCCCCGCCGGTTGTTGACCATGGCGGAAACGGGTGCGAGGTGCCTTCGCTATAAGAACGCAAAGGCACTCTGGCTCGGCATTGAAGCATTCGAGCGCGCGGCGAGGGAGAAGGATGCCGCTAAGGCGAAGGCGACATGGCTCGCGAAGGAGCAGGCCCGCGTTGTTTGACGTCTCACCGGCATCATCTCGCCGCCGTCTGACGGCGACACAACGAGTACCGACGACGATGATGCACCTCCGGCCACTGAAGCCTACATGGAGGAAGACTACCACCGCTCCAGTGACCACAAGTGGAAGAGCTCGACAAGGAAATGGTGATGTCTGGCACCCCTCTCCTTATATCTAGTTTATTTTGTATTTAGTTCAATCTGTCCGGTGATGGACTTGTTTTGGGTCCGATTGTACTAACACTTACCCCTTTAAGGTCTGGATTATATTCTACATATGTATGTTAATCTACGTTGCTATGTTGATTTAAATAGTTGCATGGATTGTATGGATTTGGGGGCGGACATTTGAGGAGCACGACTGTGGGCGAGGATAAATACGGGGTAATCGGTCACTGTCCACGGACATATAGGGTGCTACATTTGGCAATTGTCGTATGTGCTCTAAGAATGATTTAACATGACCTCATTGTTCTTTCAATAATCTTATTCTTTTTCTCTCCCCCCCTCTCTCTCTCTCCAAAAAAGGGGCACCTCTGCCAGAGGTGCCTGATTTTTTTGCGTCGGTTAATTTTCTCCCCAACTTTCTTCATCCTCACACCTGACCTTCTAGCATTACCGCCCTCCAACCTGAGCCTAACCAACGGTGTTACGGCTCAGGGGTACCTCACCATGTCGGGTGCCGGCCTGGTGGGCTAGCCTAAGGACCCCAAGGTCAGTTCCACCCTAGGCCGTAGTGTTGGCCCAATGGCATTCTACGAAGAGGAATCCGGAAGCCTTGTTGTCCAAGACAAGGAAGATGGACCTGTGGAGAACTCCCCCTCCGCCGACGTAGCCGACTAGGTTGTGTAACACCGAGGCCCCCGGTATTTTATATATGCCGGGGTCCGGGCTAGTCGATAGTTCATCATACTCCCTTTGTTTCTTTTTTACTCTGTTGGGCTACGCTAGGTGCATCGACTGCAATGTAAATTTTTTCCTACGAGAATATTAACCATGGCAGATGGATCACAGATGTTTACCACTAGATGCACAGTGCTGTGCAGCGGAAGACGAGTTGGGGCAGAGCGTCTTCGGTGTTGTCTCCTCCTCGTCAATATCCCTCGTACAACTCGATCGCCGGATCCCTCGAACAGGTTTGCCGGAGCAGCACAAGTGCGCTGTCTCTAGAGGTATCCGCGCATGCAGGAGGAATGCCGTGCGGCGGACTGCTTGGTCCGATCCCACAACCGGTGACGAGCGGAGGTGCCTCGTTGCAACACATGCAAAGCCCTAACGAAAAACGCTAAAGCGATCAACTGAATCCGTGCGCCGCACCTCCACTATATATAGGCATCCATCGAGGGCTCAACACATGGCCCCCGCATGGATCCTAAATCCCACAAGTTTACTCAGCCCAGATCCAAGTGCAGGTCAGATCAGATCCAAACTTCAAGCCGTATCCGACCTCGTAGGTTTCTTCCCTTAAGCGCGTGACCTCTTAGGTTCAAGTCGGCTTGGTCACAAGTCAGATCACATCCGACCTGCTCGGTTGGTAGCGGGCTCTAGCAAAGCGTGCCGACCACCATGCTGACAATGAAGCCGATGTGGGGAACATGTATACCATGTCACACTTATATTCCCTTTGCCTCATGATATATATTTTTGGGCTCAAGGAGAAGCCGTCATCCTTGTTGCAGCCCAATATATTTCTCGTTCCAGTGATGTCGATGTACAAACCGGATTATCTCATAATCCATGTCGCATGACCATGCTTATCCAGGTCGGATCACATGAAGGGACCAGAGTATATCTCTCCGGATCGGAGGGATAAACCCCATCTTGCTCGACTATGTCTCGCGGCATGGGTCTGGACAAGGCCAAAGCCGACCTTTGTAACTACTCAGTTACGGAGTAGCGTTTGGTCGGCCCAAAGCAAGTCGGTCGCCATCCTGAGTCTACGCGCCAGCTCAGGTCTTAGGATACAGAACGTCTGTTGTACTAGAGACTCATAGATGACCTATCGCTGCGTTTCATGGTTGGGTCTGTCCGACTCGGACCTTATCTGGACCCGGATTCGACTTCGTCAAATTCAACAAGATCTTGCCAAGTCCATATTATCCGGCTAGCATCCAATGCTACATGGCCAGTGAGACCGGACCATCCACTGTTTCATATGCTAGTCTTGTTGGTTGCGTGTCCACGTTGCCCTTTCGACTAGCGACCATTCAGGACAGTCTTCATACAATGTGTGGTCTCACAAACAAGTCATGTAGTTGTTGATACACATCATTAATAGTGTCCAAAGACTATCTTTATTCTATAAACACATAGAGAAATATCATCATACATGATTGTCTCTAGGGCATACCTCCAACATGTTCCGCATATAAGATTTGTTTAAAGTCAAACTTCATAAAGTTTGACCATGTTTATAGGAAAAGATATCATCATTCACAGTACCAAACCAATATTATTGGATGCATTATGGAATTAATTTTCATATATTGTATAACGTTAATATTATAGATGTTGATATTTTTTAATATAAATTTGGTCAAATTTTCTGAAGTTTAACTTGAGACAAATCTTATATACTAAGTAAAAGGAAGCGGATGGAGTACAATCACTTGGTTCATACCTGTACTTTGTACATCCCAGTCGTAATATGCACAAAGCAGGAATAGGGTTTTACCTCCACTAAGAGGACTCGAACCTAGGTAAACTCGCCTCCTTGTCCCCTCCGACCTAATCACCAAGCCGGGATACCCTACCGAGAGATCTGTCGGAATCATCTCCGACTCTAACCACTGACTTCTACCACCTATGAGCGCCTCGCCCTCCCGTGCCGCCACCCACCTCCATGCTGCCACCGCCTGACCATCCCTCTACCCCTCCCCTTGTTATTCAATGTCGACGACGATCCCGCACCCCCTCCCGAACAATCAAGCCTCGGACCCACTCCCGCTGTTGACGCCGCCAACGCAGGTGATAGCCCTGCACTCTCACCCGAATAGTCATCCTCGGACCCCCTCCCGCCGTGCCGCGGTGTTGCGTCTCTCGGTCGTTCACGGCCCGCACTCGTCGTGGAGGCCGCGGGGCTTTCCCAACTGAGGGCTGGGTTTTTCTTCTTCTGTTTTCGATATTTTCAGATTTTCAGTTTGCATTGCATGAGGATTAGCCCAAGGAAAATATTGTTCCCTCTCACGTTATTGTTATTGAAAAGAAAAGCGTGTGATTTCTTCTTAACTAGAAGGGTTGGGCACGCTTTTCTGCGCCGTTGGTGTTGTTGGCTTTCTTAAAAAAATAATCACTCTGTTTCAAAATATAAGGTGTATTACTTTTTGGAAAAGGCAAACCTTTTAAGTTTGGTCAAATTTGTAGAGAAATATATCAAAAACCATAATATCATATCGGTATTTTTAGATTCATCATGAATGAACTTCCATACTTTTTTTGTTTAATATTGTGAATGTTGATATTTTTGCTCTGAACTTGATCAAAGTTAAAGAAATTTGACTTTCTAAAAAACTAATACCCCTAATATTTTGGACTGATGAAATATTTAGTTTGGCGAGTGAGGGATATGATAGAGTGTGTTTTATTTTTATTTATAATGCCTTGATTTGGTGGGTCTTTCTTCGTGTGATTCTGTGTTATCCGCTAACCAATCTATATTTATGTGGAGAAATTTCTGTGTCCATGGTTGCATATACTATATTGGTGCTACAATATCACATGGTGGCGCTTTTTTTTCTCAGGTGGTGGGAGGGCGCGTGGGATTTATATGTTTTTATAGGCCGGTTGCAGCTAATTGATTTGAATATTGTTGACTTGGTAAAAATTGTAAGCCAAATCCAAATTGAATACCTCAATTGAATAAAAGAGTTTCAAAATTAGGAAACATAGTAAATTAAAAGAATTGAATGGGAGAGCCTGAGAAATTATTCACCCGGTCAAAATCGGATGACACAATTCTAATTTGAATACCTCAATTAATTGTGAGGCCTTAAAAAGTAGAAAGCATAATGTATAATATAAAAAAATTGAATGAGAGAGTTTTGAGAAATTGTTGACCCAGTCAAAATCGGATAACCCAATTTTAATTAGAGACCTCAATTGAATATGTGCTCTTTAAAATTAGGGAGCTTACTGTTATATATAAAGGATTGCACATGGACCTGAGTTGTTAAATGTGAATTCCGTTTAACAAACAGAAGCGAAGCGTACAGAGACTCGGACTACTCGGAGCCAGAGTCTGAAAGGTTCTCTTGTCGTGTCGTGCCACGCACTTATAAAATCAACAGGATCAACCTCTACCGACGTATCACGAGAGAAAGCCAAAGAATCCACCCATCGGGTCGACGATCGATTGCGCGCACACAATGCCGGCAACAACGGCCTCCGCCGCATCGGGCCAGTGGGCGGAACTCCCGGCCGACATCGCCTGCCGTCTCCACACCGCGTCCGACTCTGTCCGCTTCGACGCCGTCTGCAGGCCATGGCGCGACGCGCAAGAAGTTCAATGTCACGCTCAATATACGGTCCTATACTCATGGGACTTGAAAGTCCCGCTAAGGATAGAAACGCATATCGGAGACGCTTCGCAAGATGGGTATCATTACAACATACCATGTACATAATAGATGGGGATACAGACAAATACATACAATCATCACATGAATACATCAATACATAGCAAATACCATACAGAAGAGCAGAATCCGACTACGGATGAAAACAAACGAAAAATACGAATGACATCCACCCTGCTAGCCCAGGCTGCCGACCGGAAATCCATCCTATGATTGACGAAGAAGAAGAAGTAGAAGAAGAACTCCAAAAGCAAATATGCACCGCGCTCACGTCAAATCATCGTTTTACCTGTACTTGCAACTGTTGTTGTAGTATTCTGTGAGCCACGAGAACTCAGCATTACCATTACCATGGGTATCAAGACTAGCAAAACTTAATGGGTATGGAATGGATAAGTGGTGAGGTTGCAGCAAGCACTAAGCGTTGTATGGTGGCTAATGTACGAGTACAAGAATAAGAAGAGTAACTACGCACAACGGTCGCAAACTAATAATGATCAAGAAGTGATCCCGAACACCTACTTACGAGTCAAACATAACCCCATCGTCTTCACTTCTTGGTTCAAACCTCACAAGAAGAGACGATCACGGTTACGCACACGGTTGGCGTATTTTAATTGAAATTAGTTTTAAGTTTTCTACAACCGGAGGTTATAAATTTCCAAGTCGCCATATAATCGCGGGCACGGCTTCGCGAAAGATTTAACCCTGCAGGGGTCCTCCAAGTAGTTCATTATAAATTACCACACGCATTCGATGGAATATCCTCACACCATGATAACACGATGCTTACGATAAGGAATACCGGTAGACAAGCCACTCGTAACAGGCAAAACTAAACCAGCAAGACCTCCCGGTGAGCCAGATCCGTGTCTAGAGCCGCACGCTCTCTATCTACGGGCATCATCCAGCTATGCATAGTGGACGGTAGCCAAATACCTCGAGTTGCCCCAAGGCGGCTCCGCCGACTGCTAGGTAGGTGGACCAACGGTTGTGTTTTGCCGCTGGCCCGAGTTATGTTGGAATTGAAAGAGTCCCTGAGGTGGCGACCCTCTATGCATTAATTATTAGATTCATGTTGGCAAATGTTAAAACCAATGTCGGGCCTTGCTGGAGAAGTCTTATCCTAAAACAAGTGATCAGGGGGGTTCCTATATGCCCCACATGTGTTAGAAGCGCTCATCAAGGAACATAACACCGGTATTACGGAAACTAGGGCGACATGAGTGGAACAAAACACTAGGCAAAAGGCCGAGCGTTCCACCTACAACCAAGTATATAGATGCATTAATTAAATAAGAGATATTGTGATATCCCAACATATTCATGTCCCAACATGGAACAACCTGCACTGCACCTGCAACTAAAATGCTATAAGAGGGGCTGAGCAGAGCGGTAACATAGCCAAACAACGGTTTGCTGGGTAGGGTGGTTAGAGGCTGTTTCATGGCATATGGGAGTCTAACATATATGTGGTAGGAAGCGCGACATAGCGATAGCAATGAGACAACTAGCAAGCAAAGATAGTAGAGACATCCAAGGTCATGATCATCTTGCCTGGAATCCCGCTAGGAAGAAGATCAAATCCATGAAGAAGACGAGCAAGCGTAGTCGAATGAATCCTCACTCCGAAACGTTACCGGGAACTATCGAGAAGAAGCGCAACCGGAAAGAAGCAAACAACATGCTAAACACACAAACATAATCATGACATAATGCACAATCAATTATGATGCATGTCAAGTTTAAAGATGCATGGCATAGCAAGGATGCAACAAACAACTACTACACATTAAGTGAAGCTCAGTATGCAACGAGTTGCATATTGACGAAACTCCACAACAATTATTTAGTTCAATCTCGTTTATGCTACTCATCAATATTAAATGTTGTTAAACATGGCAAGAGATGAATCATAATTATGCTATCTATCTAGGCAATTTAAATGAGGCCGGAAACACCAAATAAAAATTCCGGAAAATCCTCATATGCAATTTTTGAATTTGGTACTGTTCAGCCTAAAACACATTTTTAATGTTGTTAAACAGAAAAAGTAATGTCACCATGTTAATCTACACATTTTTCTACCCCATTTACATATAAAGTTTATTTAATTCGGAGCTACGGTTATTTTGTTATGAAATAAACCATTTTAGCATGTCATTTATGCAAATTATATGCAAACAACAAGTTAAACATTTTAAACATGGATGAAGGTTAGATACATTAATCTACATGAGATTCTAAGCATTTTGCATATATGACATGTTTTATTTTGATGCACGATTGTGGAGTTATTATATGCATGAAGTGCAAGGGTTTTTCTGTAAAACAGCAGTTCACTTGGTTAATTGGACAAATTCGCAGCAGGGAAAAAATACACTACGGGCTGAAACTAGAACAGGAGCACGGGCGCAACATAATGAATCTCGCCCACGGCGGCAGATAGAGCAGACGGGTGCTGGGCTGGGGGTGCTGCTCACCATGGGCCAAGCCCGTTGGTGAGGCGGCTTGGGCCGGATCTGGTGCGACTTGGAGAGGCAGCTCGGCCTGGTGCGGTCAATGCGGTCGTGTAGGCGAGTAGAGGAGGCTTCGCTCAATGCAGAGCTCCTGCTCGAGCGCCCGAAGAGGAAGGCGTGGCGGCGTTGCAGGGTAGCTCCGGCCGGCGGCTCAACGAGCAGCAGGCGCGGAGGAGAAGGCGGATCTGGCTGGCCTTGAAGGAGATCGAGGCGCGGGAGGCTCCATGGCCAGCGAGCTGCAAGAAGAAGGCGGCGGCTCTCCGGTTAGAAAGAGAGAGAGGGAAATAAGAAGAGGGAGGTGAGTACGGGAGACAGAGGAGGGGCTCACCAACGAGATGCGGACCCGATCTAGCGAGGATGGGATGGAACTGGCACGGTGAGGTCTTGGATGGCCGACGATGAGCCTCGGGCTGCCATGGCCATGGGTCTCCTGTGGAAGGGAAAAGACAGAGAGCAAGGTGAGGCACGGGAGAGAGAGGGCTGGGGTAAGGAGCGGCGACGGGGCGAGGACCTCACCGGCGACCAATGTCGTGGTTGGTGCACGGAGATGGTTGGTCGGCGGCGAGGCAAGGTGCATCCATGGAGGCTCTGAAGGAAAAACAAGGGAGGGAGAGACGTGAGAAGAGGAAACGGAGGGATAAGGGAAGGAGGAAAAGCAGGGGCGCGGTCGCGGCCTGGTGCTGCTGCTCGCCGGCCAGCGGCGCGACGTGGGGCTCGGGCTGGTCGAGGTACATGGCGGCGCTGGCGTCAGGCTCCTTGGGCGCCTGGGAGGAGCGGTGATCGGGCCGGCTGCGGAAGGCGAAGAGGTCGGCAGGGAGCGAGGCATGGAGGCGCTGCGCTCGATCCACTCGAAATCGAGATGCTCGGGCGGCCGCGCGGAAATCCAGGAGGTGGCCGGAGGCTGCTGGTTGGTGGCCTGGATCTGGAGGGGATCCCGAGGGGAAAGGGACAGAGGAAGTGGCGGCGGCCGGGAGGAATGGATGGATGGGACAGGGGTTAGGTTTCGTCTGATATTTATAGAAGGCAGGGAATGTTTTGGATAGATCGCACGCGTCTGATCGAGATCTGATTGTCGAGAATATAGGTTAGGGGAGTCGAAATAAGAAACCGAAGATGTTTGGGGTATTTCGGGATTGATCCGGACCAATGGTCATGACCGAGCGGTTCGGGTTTGGGGAAGTTTCGGACTTGGTTGCGAGTGGGTCCTGTGCACTGTGCAAAGAGAGACATGGCGGCCGCGTCAAGTGTGTATGGTCTCGAAACGATCAACGACGACAGCGGGGAGAAACGACAACTATGAACGGATGCAAGTTTTGAAAAATGACGACAACAGAGTGCCGATGCAATGCGAATGATGTGATGATGAATGCAACGAACAAATAATTAACGCGGCTATAACGAAAAACATGGAAGGCATCTGGCGCGTCGGTCTCGGGCTGTCACAACACTCCCCCACTTACAAGAGATCTCGCCCCGACATCTAAGCATGAGAAGAGGAAGAGGAAAAAGAAAGAGGTAAAACAAAGTTGCTTCTTGGACAAACGAGTGAAACCTACAAATCTCGAAGGTTGCAAAGAGTAGAAGAATGGCTTGAGGAACAAGCAAGAATTCAAAACCACTCTGCTTGAAACGAGATAGATAAGGAATGAGAACAAAAAAGAATTTGGGCAACACTCCGGTAGAAAAGAGAAGGACAGCTTGATAAGAAGAAAAGGACTTGAAAAGAGGGCACAACACTCCGGTAAAATGGATAAGCAAGGAAAGAACATGATCTTGGCGAAACGAGATAATGGGTCAAAGAGAGCAACAACAGAATGCCTCCGGAACAAAGAAATGAAGCTAGATCGTTGAAAATAAAAGAAAGGGGAAACAAAAGACAACTTCCACCATAATTTAGTTTGAGAAAACATCCTTACAAAGAAGGATTGAATGGAGTTGTTGGAAATTCAAAAACGAAAAGAATAAGCTTGTTGTGGGCTTATAGAAAACATCTCAAAATTATGAGGTGACAACCGGCCACTAACAGAAACAATTGATTGCTTGAGATGAATGAAAAGATGCGAAAAAGCATCTCCCAAAGGCGATGAAAAATTAATTGCACTTTGAAATGCAAGAAGAAGAATACTTGAGCTCCAACAAGAATGTTGACGAACTTCAAGAATGAATTAAATCCTTAACGAAACATCATTTAGAAACTCTCGAAGACCTCCGGATAGCTAACAAGATGATCGAAACGAAAGGAAAGTTGAAAAGAACAAGATGAAGCCTTGCAATGATTTAGATGGAGCTTCGTGACGAGATAACCGAGAGAACTTGGATTTTCAGAAAAGAAAGAGGAACAACTTGGAACCGAGAATTGATATCAAGAACGAACTCCGAAAGAAGGAACTAAATCATCTCCATGAACAAGAATAAGAATTATGATATGCATATCCTTCATCAATTTAAATTGAAGAAAAACAATGGATTTTCATACTACTTATTCCTCTTGAAAAAGACTGAAGAGAGATATAACTCAAACTTGGGAAGGTCTTTAAGGAACCACCGGTAGGATTTAAAAAGAACGAATGAATAATTTGATGTGATAAGAAAGGAAGAGGAATCTTGAATGAACCACCATAAGAATTGATAAGGAACGAAGAAAAAAGAAGGAGTCACCGTGAAGAATTTTGAAAATGAATGAAGGTGCTTGAGGGAAATTTTGATACAAGAGAGCGAAGAGATCACGAGCTTATTAGAGAATACTTGAACGATGCACTGGAAGAATTGAGAACAAGCGATGAACATTGAGAATGAAGAATTCTTTTGAAATGATGGCCTCCGGAGAATTAAAATGAAAGCACTCATAAAATGCTTCGGATGGGTATGAAAATAATTCTCACAATCAAAACAATTGTGATCATGGCATGAAGCTAGAACCACAAATCTTCAAGAGAACGGACAAGGATTAAATCTTCTTCGATTTGAACACTGAGAATGATGACGAGGAACACCGCCAAAACTGTAGAGACATTTCGGAATAATGAAGAATAGAAAACTGAGCCAACGATGAAAAGAATTTGAAAGCGATCTTGGATAAGGGAATTGGCTGATGGAATCCATTCTTATGTCAACTATGAAAAGAATTTGAGAATACTCCGGAAAAATTAGAAGAGTTAGGTAAGATCCTGGGAAAGACCTGCGGGTTATGGGCCCACTCAAAGGAAACACCGTTGGAACGATTGCTTAAAAAGAGAGATCGCACCGGTTAGATTTGAAAGACTTGAATGAGGTAACAACCCCGAAATGGCTCGAACGGGTCTTGAATGGAAACACGAATCTTCTGAGATAATTTTGACACTCCAGATATGAACAGAGAGGTGAAATAAACAAGAGAAGCTTGGATAAGAATTTCCAACACGAAAAGATATTAGAATCAAAGAAAGGGGGTATGATCAACACCGAAACTTGAATTTAGTCCACCGGAGAAGAAAACAAGAATGAAGAATAACGAACTTGTAACTCCTGAGCATCTTCACGAGAAATCACCAGCTAAGAACATTGAAGGAAAGGAATGAAGAGACTTCTCATGAACAAAATGGATACTTGATTGAGGTCTCTGGCTCCGTGAAGAAAAGGGGTGGGAGGGTGGGAAAAATAAAGACAACTTAGGATGGATGAAATGAACTCCGTTGAGAAAACTGAGAATTGATCTTTCACATGGTGAAGAAGATTGAATTAACTCGAAGAGAAGCACAATGGTTGAAAAGAAATTTCCATGACAATACGATCGGTCAAAAGGATTAGTATTCACCTAGAAATATGAGAACACCGCTTAGGAAAGATATGGATCTCACTTGTTGACTTCGAAGCAACTCAAATACCACAACAAAAACAAAACAAAGGATTTGGCTTGGAGAATAAGCCGGAACAAACATATGATAGAGATTTCGTCTAAAAATTTTGTGGTGGGGCCCACACGAGCTCGATCATATAGCGACCATCAAGTACATTGCTTCCCTTGACATACGAAGCATCCCCGAGCCGTAGCAAAGCTACAAGGGCTCTTTAAGACACCACGAGACCACTGTAAAAACGATCATGTACAGGCGGACCACTAGAAGTCGAACCCCAATCTCATATCATGCATCTGTTGGAAAGATATCCTAGGTAACTACTTGAATTCCCACCTAAGAACTCCCGAAACTTCTTGGTTATGCGATCAGGTTGCGGGTCCAGGAACCTACTCATAGCAAACAACAACCTAATCAGCTGCAATTGCATCCGCAACCCTTAACACACAACCGAGAAACTTCGCAAATTCGTCTACCTCAGACCTTCAAAAACACAGCGATACTAGTCACGGTGGATCATCCGAGCTATCTCCTCCAGTAATGGGAAAAAGTCATGGCACTATTTGCCACCACAAAAAGTATAGAAGCGTTTTGATGTCGGCGTCCTCTGGTATTCAGGAACTGAAACGATAGCGAATGTGACAAGAACCCCTTGGAGCTCAACTCCCCGGGTCCAATCCATATGGTCAGGAGGCACCAAGAACAGAATTATGTCACACCGATATCGCAACGATTCCGAAAATACCCGCGTGATCCTAAAAAAAATTTGAGTGAGAAGAGTAGTAGAATTAAAACACCTACATCACAATTCCTCACCAGAGCGACGACGTGGATGAGGAGGAAAAAGAAGTCCTACTCTCCGATATAGAATTAGACTCAAAATAGTTTTTCTTTTCTAGACTCGTCAACGGTTCGATCAATCAAGGGGGCTCCTGCGGTCGGTAGAAGCTCTGATACCAACTTGTCACGCCCAATATGCGGTCCTATCCTCATGGGACTTGAAAGTCTCACTAAGGATAGAAGCGCATATTGGAGATGCTTCGCAAGGTGGATATCATTACAACATACCATGTACATAATAGATGGGGATACAGACAAATAGATACAATCATCACATGAATACATTAATACATAGCAAACACCATACAGAAGAGCAGAATCCGACTACGGATGAAAACAAATGAAAAACATGAATAACATCCACCCTGCTAGCCCAGGCTGCTGACCGGGAACCCATCCTATGATCGACGAAGAAGAAGAAGTAGAAGAAGAACTCCAAAAGCAAACATGCATCGCGCTCACATCAAATCATTGCTTTACCTGTACCTGCAACTGTTGTTGTAGTAATCTATGAGCCACGAAGACTCAGCAATCCCATTACCATGGGTATCAAGTCTAGCAAAGCTTAATGGGTATGGAATGGATAAGTGGTGAGGTTGCAGCAAGCACTAAGCGTTGTATGGTGGCTAACTTACGAGTGCAAGAATAAGAAGAGTAACTACGCATAACGGTCGCAAACTAATAATGATCAAGAAGTGATCCTGAACACCTACTTACGAGTCAAACATAACCCCACCGTGTTCACTTCTTGGTTCAAACCTCACAAGAAGAGACGATCACGGTTACGCACATGGTTGGCGTATTTTAATTGAATTTAGTTTCAAGTTCTCTACAACCGTAGGTTATAAATTTCCAAGTCGCCACATAACCGCGGGCACGGCTTCGCGAAAGATTTAACACTGCAGGGGTGCTCCAAGTAGTCCATTATAAATTACCACACACATCCGATGGAACATCCTCACACCATGATAACACGATGCTTACGATAAGGAATCCCGGTGGACAAGCCACTCGTAACAGGCAAAACTAAACCAGCAAGACCTCCCGGTATGAGTGGAACAAAACACTAGGCAAAAGGCCGAGCCTTCCACCCACAACCAAGTATATAGATGCATTAGTTAAATAAGAGATATTGTGATATCCCAACATATCCATGTCCCAACATGGAAAAACCTGCACTGCACCTGCAACTAAAACGCTATAAGAGGGGCTGAGCAGAGCGGTAACATAGCCAAACAACGGTTTGCTGGGTAGGGTGGTTAGAGGCTGTTTCATGGCATATGGGAGGCTGACATATATGTGGTAGGAAGGGCGACATAGCGATAGCAACGAGACAACTAGCAAGCAAAGATAGTAGAGATATCCAAGGTTATGATCATCTTGCCTGGAATCCCGCTAGGAAGAAGATCAAATCCATGAAGAAGACGAACAAGCGTAGTCGAACGAATCCTCACTCCGAAACATTACCGGGAACTATCGAGAAGAAGCACAACCGAAAAGAAGCAAACAATATGGTAAACACACAAACATAATCATGGCATAATGCACAATCAAGTATAATGCATGTCAAGTTTAAAGATGCATGGCATGGCAAAGATGCAACAAACAACTACTACACATTAAGTGAAGTTCAATATGCAACGAGTTGAATATTGACGAAACTCCACAACAATTATTTAGTTCAATCCCGTTTATGCTACTCATCAATATTAAATATTGTTAAACATGGCAAGAGATGAATCATAATTAAGCTATCTATCTAGGCAATTTAAATGAGGCCGGAAACAACAAATAACAATTCTGGAAAATCCTGATATGCAATTTTCGAATTTGGTACTGTTCTGCCTAAAACACATTTTTAATGTTGTTAAACAAGAAAATTAATCTCACCATGTTAATCTACACATTTTTCTACCCTATTTATATATAAATTTTATTTAATTCGGAGATACGGTTATTTAGTTATGAAATAAACCATTTTAGCATGTCGTTTATGCAAATTATATGCAAACAGCAGGTTAAACATTTTAAACATGGATGAAGGTTAGATACATCAATCTACATGAGATTCTAAGCATTTTGCATATATGACATGTTTTATTTTGATGCACGGTTGTGGAGTTATTATATGCATGAACTGCAAGAGTTTTTCTGTAAAACAGCAGTTCACTTGGTTAATTGGACAAATTCGCAGCAGGGAAAAATACACTACGAGCTGAAACTAGAACAGGAGCATGGGCGCAACATAATGAATCTCGCCCACGGCGGCAGATAGAGCAGACGGGTGCTGGGCTGGGGGTGCTGCTCACCATGGGCCAAGCCCGTTGGTGCGACGGCTTGGTCCGGATCTGGTGCGGCTTGGAGAGGCAGCTGGGCCTGGCGCGGTCAACGCGGTCATGTAGGCGAGCAGAGGAGGCTTCGCTCGATGCAGAGCTCCTGCTCGAGCGCCTGAAGAGGAAGGCGTGGCGGCGTTGCAGGGGAGCTCTGGCCGGCGTCTCAACGGGCAGCGGGCGCGGAGGAGGAGGTGGATCTGGCTGACCTTGAAGGAGATCGAGGCGCGGGAGGCTCCATGGCCAGCGAGCTGCAAGAAGATGGCGGCGGCTCTCCAATTAGAAAGAGAGAGAGGGAAACAATAAGAGGGAGGTGAGTACGGGAGACAGAGGAGGGGCTCACCAACGAGCTGCAGACCCGATCCAGCGAGGATGGGATGTAACTGGCACGGTGAGGTTTTGGATGGCCGACGATGAGCCTCAGGCTACCATGGCTGTGGGTCTCCTGTGGAAGGGAAAAGAGAGAGAGAAAGGTGAGGCACGGGAGAGAGAAGGCCGGGGTAAGGAGCGGGACGGGGCGAGGACCTCACCGGCGACCAGCGTCGGGGCTGGTTCACAGAGATGGTTGGTCGGCGGCGAGGCAAGGTGCATCCATGGAGGCTCTGCAGGAAAAACAAGGGAGGGAGAGACGTGAGAAGAGGAAACAGAGGGAGAAGGGAAGGAGGAAAAGCAGGGGCGCGGTCGCGGCCTGGTGCTGCTGCTCGCCGGCTGCTCGCCGGCCAGCGGCGCGACGTGGGGCTCGGGCTGGTCGAGGTACATGGCGGCGCTGGCGTCAGGCTCCTTGGGCGCTAGGGAGGAGCAGTGCTAAGGCCGGCTGCGACACCCTGGTTTTTGGCAACTTTTTCTTTTCAAATCTCTCTGGCTTTATTTGCAATTTGGATGGATTTTGAATCTTTTCAGTTGACTTTGGACTTATGAATTTCTCTCAGTGATCCAAAGCCCTCACCATCTTGCCAAAATCTTGTCACTCACCTTCTGGATCAATTTCCAATTCTTCATATTTCCCAGATATTCATTTTTCTTCCTTTGGGAAAATCTGTCATCACTATGGGTTACAAAGCAACCTATAGTTCTGGTGATCAGAAAAATCCCAAATTAATCCCACACATTCTTGGCATCATCTACTCCCACAATCTTCAAAAACATTTCATGGTCCAGTACAAAATTTTGTCCAGAAAACTCCATTTGCTCTCTGGACAGTACTGGCCATTCGTGAAGCAACTTATATTTTCCCAACTCAGAAAACTCCCAGAAAATTCCCTGAGATACCACGGAACCTGTCTTGCTACAATATCCGAAAATATCATCTTGCTTAGTACAAATTTTCACCAGCAATATTCTGACAAGTTTCTGCTCAATTCAAACCTCTGTGAAGGAAGTACCAGCTAGACGTATCTAATTGAGCTGAAATTTTTATGGCATCTTCTAACCACCAAATAACCCTCCCACACCAAAATTCAGCTCCAGAAGATCAACCAGATGAGTGCTACAAGCTCATCTTTCCTCTAGACCAGTAACACCAGTTGTACATGAACTGCATTCAAACCTTGATGAAATTTCCTCAAATTTGGCCAGCTTGGAGTCCTTCCAAGATAGATCATCCCAGACATCTCCTTTGGCTCCATCTCCAGCTCACCTCTTCTCTAGATCACTCTCAAGTTTTCTGTCAGAAACTGTAGCTGAAGCTACACTTCGATCTAGTATGTATCTGGCCAAACCAAGAGCACAGAGGGGCTAAATGACCAAAAAAGAACACCCTAGACATGGTGCGCTAGACTTGCACGGCCTCCAGATGCCGGACACCGTGGTGAGCACGGTACTGGCATGCCAGTATGCGTGCTCTGCATCTCGCCGGCAACTGTCGAGGTCATTCCAGTGGCCTCACGCTGCCATTTCGTGTCTGGAGGTGCCAACATCGCCGCTGCCGTCCACGTACCTTGTTCCCGCAGCTTCTCCTTGCCGGAATCGCCCTCGCCGGCCGCCACGCACGCGGGCACTGTGCTGCCCGTGCGGGCACAGTGGCTTTGCGGCGCGTCTTCTTCCTCCGCTAGCCGCCACCGACCGCCTTAACTCCTTTGAGCTCTTCCATCACTTCGCCCTATGTCACGACGACCAGCTCGGCGTCCTGGCGCCGGCGACGTGGCCCGAGCCCCGCCGCTTCCATAGAGCTCGCCCCTCGCCTATATAAGGCCATGCCTGGCCCTCCCAGCTCTCCATCGACCTCCACCACCTCCCAATCACCCTCCCGAGCAGCGAGCTAAGGCCGAGAGGCCCTCTGGCCTCACCTCTCGCCGGAGATCCGCCGCCACCCGAGCCCAGCCACCTCGCCGTTCCACTCCTCCCCGGCCTCCACTGACTTCACCATCGAGCTCAGCTCATTCCACTGACCACGCCCGAACCCTTGCCCGATCGAATCTCCGCCGGAATCGCCGTCTCCGACGACACCCGAGCGCCGCCGCCGCCGGAGAGGAATGGGACGACGCCATTCGGCCATCTCTCGTCACGCTACGGGTACGTGCATGTTTGTCTCGATGCGCTCTATCCATTCCCGTAGTCGCCAGACCTCTCCGCCGTCCGTGTCGCCGGCGAGCATCGCCGGAGCTCCGCCGCTCTCTGTTCCCCTTCCCCCTCTTTTAAATCTGACCACTGGGCCCGCTCATCAGTGGCTTACCGAAGCGGTAAGTGGAAGCGCACAGGCGAAATACGCCTTCGACGTGGCCCCGGTTGATTTTCTGATTTTCTATTTTAATTCCAAATTTTGACCAGAACTTTGACCAGCCATAACTTTTAAACCATAAGTCCAAATCAATTGATTCTTTTTGCTCTGAGTTCGTCTTGAGCTCCTCTATTTGCTGGAAAACTTTGGTATTTTCCCCATGCTCACAGAATTTCTGGTGCACAAAATAGTAATATGTGACATTTTCCATTGCATTTTTAAAATATTTTCAGATGGAAATTCTTTTGAATTTGAAGCCCAGAAGTTTGTGGACAACCCAACAGAGCAAGGCAAGCCATGTCATCCATTGCATGAAGCATTCCAATAGTGTTGGTTATTTAATTGAATTATATGCATTATTTTAATATGTGATAATTTAGAGTAATTTTATTTTGATGAATAGCTACTGCCATGTTAAATTATTCATGATATAAATTCATGCTTGATAAATGCTGGACAACACTAAACCTAATTGGTTGATCTAGTGTCACCTATCCGGACTTTCCCGTGCAGCCACATTTGCCGGTATGGGACGGCCTTGACTTGGTCTGGCTTTGTGCTCGTTTATCGGTACCACCACACTAGGGAGGGTTATACGTGCGTGCTGCCCTGATCAGGTAGGCAACGATAATCCTGTGAGCCCAGTTGAGTTATTTTGTCGGCGTCCCCGTTTGGGACAGTTAGTGGCCACGACGGTGGTAGGTGTCACGGGGTGACACAGGGGCCACCCAGGACATGACCCTGGGAGGGTATGATTGTCGGTGGTACGATAGAGGAGTCACGGGTCAGGCAGGTTTCGTTAAAGCACCATCGACCCACCCAAAGGGATCATGAGGTCGGGGGCTTCATAGTGTGGGTAAAGTGCGCAACCTCTGCAGAGTGTAAGAATCTATTCGAATAGCCGCGTCCATGGTATTGGACGGTCCGTACTAGGCCACTGAGTGGTCAACCACCCTAATGATAATAATGATGGAAGAACTTGTCTTATGTTCGGAAGTGCTCAGTGGTTTGTGAGCGTTCCGAGGGTTGTGGGACAACCCAGAGAGAGTAAGTTGATATTCGATAACCGTGAGTAAGCAACCCAAGTATTTAACCTGTTAATTGCCATGCTATTGTTTGCTGCATTGTTTTGGTTGCCATGAGCTTGCGAGTACATTCCAAGTACTCACCTGGCGTGTCATGCCAGATGCAGGAGAAGCCGAGGACGGAGGTCCCGATGGTTCGTGCTACGCTAACTAGGCCGTGTCCACAGCAGTGTCCCTGTGGATGGAGTTTCAACGCTATGTTCCGCTACGCCGTAGTTCTACCTAGTAGTATCGAGGCCCTGCTATGTTCCATAAATAATGTAGATATTGTCATAGCACCTGGTGTGCTTCTGGCCTCGCTATCGATGTAAATTATGAGCTTGTACTCAAGATATTTCAATAAAGTTTAGTTTAGTTCTGTTCCAAGTTGTTGTGTGTTTCCAGAAGACATGATCTCTGGGCTGGAATCACTGGGTAAACCGGTCCTCTGAGCCGGGGTGCCACAATGCTTGGTATCAGAGCCGCGCTGACTGTAGGACACCCTAGTTAACCTTGTGCTAGAACCGCGATTAGTTTAGAGTCTTGGTGTGTCTTGCTTGTTGCATCTGATTGCTTTTCCCTTATGGCATGCATATAGTTTTTATTGTGCTAACCGCTGGTTTGATGAGTGTAGATGGCACCAGTTCCATACCACTACCACCACGAGCCGGCACCGTTCACTTTTCCAGTACTGCTTCGTAGTGTCTGGCTTCGGCTGTATCCCAACGGCGAAGACCCAGTGTACTAGGTGTTCTGAGAGAAGCTTGCTGGTTCAGTGTACGAGTATCACGCAGAGGCCTTTCTTACTACGAGTTCAGATATCGTCAGCTACTCCCGTTCTTCCAAGGGCGGAACTGCTTCTACTCCGGAGTTGGCGATCCAGTTTGCTGCGATGGAGGTTCTTACTGACTTGCGCTTCCACGAGGTCGAGATGCAGACTCATCCAGGTTTCTTTCACTACCCCACCCTGTCTCCTGCGACAGGGCGAGTCCTTTTCGCACCCGTTGATCTGGCGAGTGATCGTGCTACTAGTGTTTTATCTCGTTATCTGAATGCCAGTTACCGTATGATCACTTCACTAACTGAGGAGCTGACTCATGCCGGAGAGGCACTTGCAGCTGTTGCGGCAGCACAGTCTCCTCCTCCACCTCCGTTTTCACCCGTGTACACTTCACCCGTTCCACCTTCCGAGGCTCCTTCTAGTTCATTCGGACCGCCAGGCTTTTCGTCTGGTAGCCAACGTGAGACCCCGGCAGAGTGGGCCTCACTCCTAGCCACTCCAGTTGCACCGATGCTGCGGCACCATGCTTCTTCTCCTTCAGAGGGAGAACCTTCCCGTCAGCGTCATCGTGTTTCCTTTGATCCGGAGGCCGAGGTTCACGTCATCAGCTCAGATTTTGAGTCAGGATCAGATGACGAGGAGTCTTCAGTTTACCAGTGTTCGTGCCACCGACATCGCTAGAGTGAAGGCTTGAGTTTCAGTGCATGCATCATAGCATCTCTGCATATGTCAACTACCGTATGAGCAGTCTAGCCATGATCATCCCCTACTAGCTTGTCATGTATGATGTTGGGTTGCCTTGTATAATTATGTTGTTCGCTTTATTTTTCTCTCTGTTTTTCTTTGGCTTTCTTTCTGGTGTCACACTGCCATGCTTTTCCCTTATGGATGTTGCTCATCGATTCGGTATTTTGCAATGGGAACAAATTTAGGATGAAGAGGTGTAGTAATCAAGGTGGCGATGGAACTCCCGTTCGTCGATTCGCCAGACAGGCAGGACAATCACCAGAAGATTTACCACCTCCACCACCACAGGCACCAACCATTGATCAGATTATGAGAATGTTTGAGGAGAAAAGTAATCAAGATCTTATAGAATTTCTGAAAAGTATGCAGACTATGGTGGGCCAGAATAACCATAATGGGACACACTCTAAATTGTCTGATTTTCAGCGTACCAAGCCACCCAGTTTTGGTCAGGCTGTGAATCCGATGGAAGCTGATGACTGGCTGAGGACCATGGAAAAGAAGTTGGACATAGCCCGCTATGATGAATCAGATAAGGTTCCTTTTGTTACTCACTATCTGGAGGGACCAGCAGCTATATGGTGGGACAACACAAAAATAACGTGGCCTTCAGGAGAAGATATATCTTGGGAAAAATTCAAAGAGGTATTCCGCAAGTATCATATTCCTACCGGCATTATGAAGGTAAAGCAGAGGGAATTTCTAGCTCTTACTCAAGGGAACATGTCAGTGGGTGAGTATCTGAACAAGTTTAATAATCTGGCACGGTACTCTACCCATGACGTGTCCACCGAAGAAAGGAAGATTGACCGATTCCTAGGAGGGCTGAATCATACCCTCCGTTGTCAGCTCTGCATGCTTGACTTCCCTGATTTCCAGACTTTTGTGAACAAGGCCTTCATAGCTGAATGAGAGCACAAGTCAGGATATGATGATCGCAAGCGGAAGTTTGAACCCAAGAAGGACAACCATGAGCAGTTTGTGCAGAAGCCACGTATCTGGCAATCAAGTCCGTCTGAACACAAGCCTGCCTGGAACAATGGCAACCGAAACAACAACAACAAGCCTGTTAGCCAAGACAAGACCTTCGGCAAATAGCCAGTGATGGAGGATTGCCGTCGCAACAACACATGCTTTACTTGTGGCCAGGGCGGGCATTACTCCAAACAGTGCCCCACAAGAAATGGGAATCCATCATCCGACTACAAGCCACAAGTCAACAGTGTTGGACGCCGCCCCAATACGAACTTCTATCGCGGCCAAGTCCATCACATCTCCGCTGAAGAAGCCCGCAAATCCCTAGATGTGGTCCTTGGTATGTTTTCTGTTAACAACATACCTGCAATAATTTTATTTGACTCTGGGGCTTCTCCTTCGTTTATTTCGCGGAGTTTTGCCACCTTGCACAAATTTTCTCCTTCTCTTTTGGACAAAATCATGGTGGTACAATCCCCTGGCTCCATGCTCAGAAAAAATGTGATATACATGGATCTGGAAATTTTGATACAAGAAGTGAAGTTTCCAGCTACTCTTGTTGCCATTGAATCCCCCGGACTGGATATAATATTGGGAATGGATTGGTTGGTACCACATCAGGTGTGTATCAACTGTGCCACCAGGAAGGTTACGTTGGTTAACCCGGCAGGCCAAACAGTGCAATTCACTACTAGCAGAATGATGTCAAAGAAAGGAATGGCATTCAAAGCCACAGCTACAGACATAAGTCTGATTCCAGTAGCCAGTGAATTCCCGGACGTATTCCCAGAAGAGTTGCCAGGAATGCCACCTGATCGGGAACTCGAGTTTGCTATTGAGGTTGTTCCCGGAACAGCTCCAATTTACAAGAAGTACTATCGCATGCCTTCCCTAGAGCTGGTGGAATTGAAGAAACAGTTGGATGAATTACTACAGAAAGGGTACATTCATCCAAGCACTTCACCTTGGGGATCACCAGTGCTATTTGTCAAGAAGAAGGATGGCAACCTACGAATGTGCGTGGACTACCGCCAACTGAATGAGGTCACCATCAAGAATAAATATCCGCTTCCCCGCATTGATGATCTGTTTGACCAGTTGAACGGGGCCCGGGTATTTTCCAAGATTGACCTTCGAACGGGGTATCATCAGTTAAAAATCAGAAAAGAGGATATCCCCAAGACAGCCTTCACTACAAGATATGGCCTGTATGAATTTACAGTCATGTCATTTGGGCTGACAAATGCTCCCGCCTATTTCATGAGCATGATGAATAAGGTCTTCATGGACTTCTTGGACAAATTTGTGGTAGTCTTCATCGATGATATCCTGATCTATTCGAAAGATGAGGAGGAGCACAAGCAACATCTCCGTACTGTCCTGGAAAGACTAAGGACCCATCGCTTGTATGCCAAATTCAGTAAATGCGAATTCTGGCTGAGAGAGGTGGGATTTCTAGGACATGTTCTGTCAGAACAAGGTGTGGCCGTCGACCCCAGCAAAGCGACTGCTGTATTAAACTAGAGGACCCCAGCCACAGAAACGGAAGTCCGCAGCTTTCTGGGATTGGCAGGTTACTACCGTCGCTTCATCGAAGGCTTCTCAAAAATATCCAAGCCATTGACGGAATTGCTGAAAAAGAACCACAAATTTGCCTGGACGGAAGAATGTGATAGCAGTTTCATGGAATTGAAGACGAGGCTAACCACAGCCCCTGTCTTAGTGCTTCCAGACATCCACAAGAGCTTTGACATATATTGTGATGCTTCCAGACGTGGAATCGGCTGCGTTCTAATGCAAGAAGGGAAGGTTGTAGCATATGCATCCAGACAGCTATGACCTCATGAAGAGAACTACCCCACTCATGACTTGGAACTGGCAGCCGTGATTCATGCACTAAAGATTTGGAGGCATTACCTCATTGGGCAGCGATGTGAAATATACACAGACCACAAGAGTCTCAAGTATATTTTCACCCAACCTGATCTGAATCTCAGACAGAGAAGATGGCTTGAATTGGTCAAGGACTATGACATTGGAATTAATTATCATCCGGGAAAAGCCAATGTGGTCGCCGATGCCCTCAGCAGGAAGCAAGGTACCCTAATTGCATTAATGGAGGGGATCCATCCGAGGCTACGAGAAGAGTTTCCAAGCTGAACATGGTGCTATGCGGCCCAATAAGCCCGGATACCTTGGAAATTACTCCGACACTCATGGAAGAAATTAAGGCCGCTCAGAAATCAGATGAGGGTATACAAGAGATCAAGGAGCACATTCCGAGAGGAAAGGCCAAGTCCTTCCATCTTGATGATCAAGGTACCCTATGGTTTGAAAACCGAATATGTGTGCCTGATCAAGACAACTTGAGACAGCAAATACTTAGAGAGGCACACGAGTCTGCCTACTCTATTCATCCCGGAGGAACAAAAATGTACCAGGACTTGCGAGAGACCTTTTGGTGGCCAGGAATGCAAAAGGACATAGTATACTATGTCGCCTGTTGTGACATCTACAACAGAGTCAAGGCTGAGCACCAGAAACCCGCTGGACTACTGCAACCCTTACCAGTTCCCCAGTGGAAATGGGACGACATATGCATGGACTTCATTGTAGGACTACCCAAGTCAACAAGAGGCCATGATGCTATCTGGGTCATCGTGGATATACTTACGAAAGTGGCCCACTTTCTTCCGGTAAAGACCACTTTCAACGCTTACCAATTGGCACAGCTCTACCTGTCCCGGATAGTCAGTCTTCACGAGGTACCCAAGTCTATCACATCGGATAGAGGCTCCCTGTTCACTTCAGTGTTCTGGCTGCGACTGCACCAAGCCCTGGGAACCGTGCTAAAGCATAGTACGACATATCACCCATAGACAAATGGACAGACCGAACGTGTGAACCAGATTTTGGAAGATATGCTTCGGTCCTGTGCTCTTGCCCATGGATCCAAATGGGAGGATAGTTTACCCTATGCAGAATTCTCCTACAATAACAGTTATCAGTCGAGTCTCAAGATGTCACCATTCGAAGCCCGGTACGGACGGAAATGCCGCACTCCTTTAAACTGGTCTCAGACAGGAGACCGCCGCATCTTCGGCATAGATTTGATGCTCAAAGCTGAGAAGCAAGTCAAAGATATCCAGGAGCGTCTTCGAGCAGCCAAGTCCCGACAAAAGAGCTACTATGACCCGAAGCATCGGGAAGTAACTTTTGAGCCCGGGGAATATGCCTATCTCCGAATTACCCCCATGAAAGGGATAAAGAGGTTTCATACCAGAGGAAAGCTTGCACCGAGATATATCGGACCCTTTCCAGTAATGGCTAGAAGAGGCAGAGTGGCATATCAGTTGGAATTACCACCGGAATTGTCCGACGTTCACGATGTATTCCACATATCACAGCTAAGGAAGTGCATCGCACCCCCGATCAAGCAGGCAGATATGAGTGAGCTGGAATTGACTAAAGATTTGACCTACGAGGAAAGACCTGTCAGAATTCTGGATGAGATGGAAAGAACTACCAGAAGTAAGACAATTAGGTTTTACAAGGTGTTGTGGGATCATCATACTGAGGAAGAGGCTACCTGGGAAAGAGAGGATTTTCTGAGATCAGCGTATCCATACTTGTTCCCTAAGCAACCGAATCTCGAGGACGAGATTCATTCTAAGGCGGGTAGGTTTGTGACACCCTGGTTTTTGGCAACTTTTTCTTTTCAAATCTCTCTGGCTTTATTTGTAATTTGGATGGATTTTGAATCTTTTCAGTTGACTTTGGACTTATGAATTTCTCTCAGTGATCCAAAGCCCTCACCATCTTGCCAAAATCTTGTCACTCACCTTCTGGATCAATTTCCAATTCTTCATCTTTCCCAGATATTCATTTTTCTTCCTTTGGGAAAATCTGTCATCACTATGGGTTACAAAGCAACCTATAGTTCTGGTGATCAGAAAAATCCCAAATTAATCCCACACCTTCTTGGCATCATATACTCCCACAATTTCAAAAACATTTCATGGTCTAGTACAAAATTTTGTCCAGAAAACTCCATTTGCTCTCTGGACAGTACTGGCCATTTGTGAAAAAACTCATATTTTCCCAACTCAGAAAACTCCCAAAAAATTCCCTGAGATACCAGGGAACCTGTCTTGCCACAATATCCAAAAATATCATCTTGCTCAGTACAAATTTTCACCAGCAATATTCTGACAAGTTTCTGCTCAATTCAAACCTCTGTGAAGGAAGTACCAGCTAGAGGTATCCAATTGAGCTGAAATTTTTATGGCATCTTCTAACCACCAAATAACCCTCCCACACCAAAATTCAGCTCCAAAAGATCAACCAGATGAGTGCTACAAGATCATATTTCCTCTGGACTAGTAACACTAGTTGTACATGAACTGCATTCAAACCTTGATGAAATTTCCTCAAACTTGGCCAGCTTGGAGTCCTTCCAAGATAGATCACCCCAGACATCTCCTTTGGCTCCATCTCCAGCTCACCTCTTTTCTAAATCACTCTCAAGTTTTCTGTCAGAAACTGTAGCTGAAGCTACACTTTGATCCAGTCTGTATCTGGCCAAACCAACAGCACAGAGGGGCTAAATGAGCAAAGGAGAACACCCTAGACATGGTGCGCTGGACTTGCACGGCCTCCAGATGCCGGACACCGTGGTGAGCACAGTACTGGCATGCCAGTATGCATGCTCTGCATCTCGCCGGCGACTGTCGAGGTCATTCCAGTGGCCTCGCGCTGCCATTTCGTGTCTGGAGGTGCCGACATCGCCACAGCCGTCCACGTACCCCGTTCCCGCAGCTTCTCCTTGCCGGAATCGCCCTCGCCGGCCGCCACGCACGTGGGCACTGTGCCGCCCGTGCAGGCACAGTGGCTTTGCGGCGCGTCTTCTTCCTCCGCTAGCCGCCACCGACCGCCTTAACTCCTCTGAGCTCTTCCGTCACTTCGCCCTATGTCGCGACGACCAGCTCGGCGTCCTGGCGCCGGCGACGTGGCCCGAGCCCCGCCGCTTCCAGAGAGCTCGCCCCTCGCCTATATAAGGCCATGCCCGGCCCTCCCAGCTCTCCATTGACCTCCACCACCTCCCAATCGCCCTCCCGAGCAGCGAGCCAAGGCCGAGAGGCCCTCTGGCCTCACCTTTCGTCGGAGATCTGCCGCCACCCGAGCCCAGCCACCTCGCCGTTCGACTCCTCCCTGGCCTCCACTGACTTCACCATCGAGCTCAGCTCATTCCACTGACCATGCCCGAACCCTTGCCCGACCGAATCTCCGCAGGAATCGCCATCTCCGACGACACCCGAGCGCCGCCGCCGCCGGAGAGGAAGGGCATGACGCCGTCCGGCCATCTCTCGTCGTGCTACGGGTACGTGCGTGTTCGTCTCGATGCGCTCTATCCATTCCCGTAGTCGCCGGACCTCTACGCCGTCCGTGTCGCCGGCGAGCATCGCCGGAGCTCCGCCGCTCTCTGTTCCCCTTCCCCCTCTTTTAAATCTGACCGCTGGGCCCGCTCGTCAGTGGCTTACCGAAGTGGTAAGTGGAAGCGCACAGGCGAAATACGCCTTCGACGTGGCCCCGGTTGATTTTCTGATTTTCTATTTTAATTCCAGATTTTGACCAGAACTTTGACCAGCCATAACTTTTAAACCATAAGTCCAAATCAATTGATTCTTTTTGCTCTGAGTTTGTCTTGAGCTCCTCTATTTGCTGGAAAAATTTGGTATTTTTCCCATGCTCACAGAATTTCTGGTGCACAAAATAGTAATATGTGACATTTTTCATTGCATTTTAAAATTATTTTCAGAAGGAAATTCTATTGGATTTGAAGCCCAGGAGTTTGTGGACAACCCAACAGAGCAAGGCAAGCCATGTCATCCATTGCATGAAGCATTCCAATAGTGTTGGTTATTTAATTGAATTATATGCATTATTTTAATATGTGATAATTTAGAGTAATTTTATTTTGATGAATAGCTACTTCCATGTTAAATTATTCATGATATAAATTCATGCTTGATAAATGCTGGACAACACTAAACCTAATTGGTTGAGCTAGTGTCACCTATCCGGACTTTCCCGTGCAGCCACATTGCCGGTATGGGACGGCCTTGACTTGGTCTGGCTTTGTGCTCGTTTATCGGTACCACCACACTAGGGAGGGTTATACGTGCGTGCTACCCTTTTCAGGTAGGCGACGATAATCCTGTGAGCCCAATTGAGTTATTTTGCCGGCGTCCCCGTTTGGGACAGTTAGTGGCCACGACAGTGGCAGGTGTCACGGGGTGACACAGGGGCCACCCAGGACATGACCCTGGGAGGGTATGATTGTCGGTGGTACGATAAAGGAGTCACGGGTCAGGCAGGTTTCGTTGAAGCACCATCGATCCACCTGAATGGGATCACGAGGTCGGGGGCTTCATAGTGTGGGTAAAGTGCGCAACCTCTGCAGAGTGTAAGAATCTATTCGAATAGCCGCGTCCATGGTATTAGACAGTCCGTACTAGGCCACTGAGTGGTCAACCACCCTAATGATAATAATGATGGAAGAACTTGTCTTATGTTCGGAAGTGCTCAGTGGTTTGTGAGCATTCCGAGGGTTGTGGGACAACCCAGAGAGAGTAAGCTGATATTCGATAACCATGAGTAAGCAACCCAAGTATTTAACCTGTTAATTGCCATGCTATTGTTTGCTGCATTGTTTTGGTTTCCATGAGCTTGCGAGCACATTCCAAGTACTCACCTGGCGTGTCATGCCAGATGCAGGAGAAGTCGAGGACGGAGGTCCCGATGGTTCGTGCTACGCTAACTAGGCCGTGTCCACAGCAGTGTCCCTGTGGATGGAGTTTCCGCGCTATGTTCCGCTACACCGTAGTTCTACCCAGTAGTATCGAGGCCTTGCTATGTTCCATAAATAATGTAGATATTGTCATAGCACCTGGTGTGCTTCTGGCCTCGCTATCGATGTAAATTATGAGCTTGTACTCAAGATATTTCAATAAAGTTCAGTTCAGTTCTGTTCCAGGTTGTTGTGTGTTTCCATAAGACATGATCTCTGGGCTGGAAACACTGGGTAAACCGGTCCTCTGAGCCGGGGTGCCACAAAGGCGAAGAGGTCGGCAGGGAGCGAGGCGTGGAGACACTACGCTCGATCCACTCGGAATCGAGATGCTCGGGCGGCCGCACGGAAATCCAGGGAGGTGGTCAGAGGCTACTGGTTGGTGGCCTCGATCTGGAGGGGATCCCGCGGGGAAATGTACAGAGGAAGTGGCGGCGGCTGGGCAGAATGGATGGATGGGACAGGGGTTAGGTTTCGTTGGATATTTATAGAAGGCAGGGAATGTTTTGGACAGATCGCACGCGTCTGGTCGAGGTCTGATGGTCGAGAATATAGGTTAGGGGAGTCGAAATAAGAAACCGAAGATGTTTGGGGTATTTCGGGATTGATCCGGACCAATGGTCATGACCGAGCGGTTCGGGCTCGGGGAAGTTTCGGACTTGGTTGCGAGTGGGTCTTGTGCACTGTGCAGAGAGAGACAAGGCGGTAGCGTACAAGTGTGTATGGTCTCAAAACGATCAACGACGATAGCAGGGAGAACTGACAACTTTGAACGGATGCGGTTTTGAAAAATGACGGCTATAGAGTGCCGATGCAATGCGAATGATGTGATGATGAATGTAACGAACAAATAATTCATGCGGCTATAATGAAAAACATGGAAGGCATCTGGCGCGTAGGTCTCGGGCTATCACATTGAAGAAGACCACGTGCCGTGGCTCCTCGCGGCGTCCGAGGCCGGTGATGGCTCCGCCAAGGACCAGCGGTTTCGCTGCATCTTCTCCAGGACGAACTACCGCGCGCCCGACGTCTGCATCCGGGACAGCAGGGTCGCCTGCGCCGACGGCACGGCCGTGTGGCTGCTCAGCGCGCACAAGGAGCTCTCCCTCATCAACCCCTTCACCACTGACTCTCTGTCTTTCCCCCGCGAATGCCTGGACAGCAAGTGGGTGGAGCACAGTCACCGCATCATCTCCAATGATGGCGCTGTCCTCTTATACGACTTCAATTCGGACACACTGCCAGATGGAGGTTATTATCCATACGGCAGAGGCAGATTCTCGGCGTCCTTCCTGAGCCCTGGTGACAGCCAATGGTGGAGTGTTTGGTCAAATCTCGGCAGCACTGAGCACTGTTGTGCGGCCGCGTATTACTATGGCTACATCGTCTGCGTGGGCTTGGCTGACTGTCACATCCTCTGGCCGGACTGGGTAACATTTATTGAAGGTTTGTACAATTACGAAACGACCGGGCAACTGCAAGCACCGCTGCTGGAGGAGCCCGAAAAGGTATGCCGGTGCAGCTACCTCTTGGAGGATGCCGGCAGGCTGCTGCTCGCCAGTGTTCTCCAAGAGGACGGCGGCACCGACATGTCGGTGTCCCTACACAAGCTGCCTCTAACGAGCAGTGAAGAGGAGGAGCGGGTGGTAGAGTGGGTGAAGACCGACGGATCAGACCATTACGGCGAGGATGTTCTCTTCTTGGATTTCCCGGGCAGCTTCGCCGTCTGGGCCGAGTGCTTCGGCGGCCGGGAGGTGAGCGGTGGCACCGCCTACTTTGTCATTGACAACACAGCTCCGCAGCCGTGCAACGTGTACAGGTACAGCTTCCACGACGGTGTAAGGGTCTCACTAGCCCTGTCTCTCATGAGCAATGGTGATTTCGATCTCAATCTGGTACAACTTGGAGGAAGGAGGAAAGGGGATCGGTTTACAGAAGGATACACACTCACACACGAAACACACACTGCCGCCGCCTTGATCCTAGCCGGGATCATCTGCCACCTACTCTTCCATGCCTTTATATGCTCGCTTGCCAAGTGGCCTAGGGCTCGAACATGTAGGACACCCATTGGGGCCCCGTTAGCCTGTGGTTGGGCTTCCTCTCCCTTTGCGGCCTCTTGGTCTCATTGTTCCTCCTTCCTGGGCCTTGGGCCGATGCTGCCCTCCTCCTCAGGTCGCTAACACCCCCTCCTTCTTCAGAACCGGCTTGACCCCAAGCCGGATCATGAGGGAACCTGCGCTGCATGTCATCGAGGCCTTCCCAGGTATCCACTGCAGCGTCCTCGCCTTGCCATTGGAAAAGTCCTTGCTCCTTGACCTTGCGCGCTCCTCGATACCAGCGGCAATCCAGCATTTGGACCAGCGTGTTGCTGGTTGCAGCTGTAGATTGGAGCTGTGAAGAAGCACTCGTACCTGGCGTCAGGGCATGCCTGAGCTGGGAGACATGAAACATTGGGAAGATGGAAGAGTTGGCCGGTAGTTGGAGCTCGTAGGTCACGTCGTTGATGTGCTGGACGATCGGGAAAGGTCCGAAGAATTTGAAGCACAACTTGTGGTTGGTGCGTCGCGCCACCGAGTTTTGTATATATGGTTGGAGCTTCAGGAATGCTTGGTCGCCCACTTGAAATTCCTGCCACGAACGCCGTTTGTCCGCTTGGCTTTTCATGATCTGCTTAGCTCACACCAAGTGTTGACGGAGTGCCTCCTGCATCTGCTGCCTCTCCTTGAGCCACGCATTGTGTTCTGGAAGCGGTGTTGCTTGTTCCGGAGTGATGCCCAATTGCCTTGGCTCTTGGCCGTAGACCACCACAAACGGTGTTTTGCCCAGTGTGGAATGGAAGGTGGAATTGTACCAAAATCCAGCTAGCGCCAACCATCTGCTCCAGCTACTCGGTGCTCCTTGGACGAAACAGTGTAAATACGTCTCCAGACATTGATTGACGCATTCCTTTTGCCCGTCTGTTTGCGGATGATGGGCTGAACTCATTTTCAATTCCACTCCCTGCAACTTGAAAATAGCCTGCCACACCTTGCTGGTGAAAACCGCATCTCTGTCCGACACCAAAGCTTCCGGCAGCCCATGCAAACGATAGATTTGATCCATGTACAATTGGGCTATGTGCTGAGCAGTATAGGGGTGAGTGACAGGTAGGAAGTGAGCATACTTGGAAAAGGTATCCACGACGACTAAGATGCAGTTCGCCCTTCCTGATGTTGGAAGCCCTTCGATAAAGTCCAGAGAAACCATGTCCCAGCAACGCTTAGCCACGAGCAAGGGATGGAGCAATCCTGGATATGTTGAACGGTCTGGCTTGGCCTGCTGGCAAATTTGATAGGCTTGAACATACTGCTTGATCTGTGCCTTCATCCCTGGCCAAGCAAATAGCTTCTTGATCCTGCTGTATGTCGCGGGAAATCCAGAGTGCCCCCCGACCGCGCTATCATGCAGTGCCCTCATGATCTACATGTGTAACTTATCGTTGTTCCCCAGCCATACCCTGCCTCTGAACCTGAGAATGCCCTGCTGGAAGGTAAACTTGCCTCCTGCAGCCGGTGCGATTGCCAATTGAGTGATGAGCTGTTGCGCTTTTGGGTCCCTCTCGTACCCCTGGGTGACTTCCTGGAGCCAAGCCGGCTGACAAGCTGAAATTGCTTGGACATGCTGTGGTGCTTGAATTGGGCGCCTTGACAATCCATCTGCCACGCTGTTTTTCGTACCCTTGTGGTAACATATTCTGTATTGGAGCCCCAGTAACTTTGTGAATGCTTTTTGCTGCCAGGGTGTGTTCAGCCGTTGCTCCTCTAGGTGAACGAGGCTCTTCTGATCGGTCATGATAGTGAATTCTAAGAACTGCAAGTATGCCCTCCATTGATCGACTGCAAGCACCATGGCCAAGTATTCTTTTTCATATGTTGAAAGCCCTTTAGTCCTTGGACCCAAAGATTTACTCAAGTATGCAATTGGATGTCCTCCCTGCTGCGGAACTGCTCCCACTCCGTATTCACACGCGTCTGTCTCTATGACAAATTGTTTTGTGAAATCCGGCAGGGTCAGAGTGGGTGCTGTGGTCAGCGCCTGTTTCAGAGCCTCAAATGCGTCCGCGGTGGCTGCAGTCCAGTGAAACGGAGTGTTTTTGCGCAGCAGCTGAGTGAGGGGCCGTGCTATTGTGCCAAAATGGCGAACGAAACGCCGGTAATACCCCGCGAGCCCCAGGAATGCACACACCTCCTTAACAGATGTCGGTGTCGGCCAGGCTGCTACTTCGCTAATCTTGCTCTTATCTGTAGACACCCCTCCTTCCGAAATCGTGTGGCCGAGGTAGTTCAACTCTCTGCATGCAAACTCGCACTTGGAACGCTTGAATAACCATTTATCTTTGCGCAGCAGTGCCAAGACCTCTCTGAGATGTTGCAAGTGCAAAGAATAAGAAGCACTGAACACCACTATGTCATCGAAGAACACCATAGCACACACGCGCAAAACCGGATGGAGAGTGGTATTCATGGCTCCCAAGAATGTTGGAGGTGCTCCCGCCAGGCCAAATGGGACTACCTTGAACTCAAAGTGCCCGGAGTGAGTTTGAAATGCTGTTTTGTGTTCCTCCCCCAGTGCGAGCCGGATCTGATGGTACCCTACACGGAGATCCAGCTTGGAAAACCACCTTGCTCCTGCTAGCTCGTCGAGGATCTCCTCTATGATAGGTACCGGATATCGACTGGCAATGGTCATGGCGTTGAGCTTCCTGTAATCCACACACATACGCCAGGTTCCATCTTTCTTCTTGACTAAGATGATGGGTGAAGAGAATGGGCTGTTGCTCTTTTGAATGACCCCTGCTTTCAGCAACTCAAGGATTTGTCGCTCGATCTCGTCTTTCAGCTCTGGCTTATGCCTATAAGGCCTGATGTTAACAGGTTGTGCCCCTTGCATCAGTGGTATTTTGTGATCACACTCCCTCCTTGGTGGCAGTACTGTGGGTTCCATAAAAAGATCCTCATACTCGAGCAAAATTTGAGCTACTTCTGGTGGCAGCTCCTCGGCCTGTATGGCAACGAGCTGATATGAATCCTCTGCGAACTATAGCTGCACTGCGAAGGTGATACGTCTCCAACGTATCTATAATTTTCGATTGTTCCATGCTATTATAGTATCAACCTTGGATGTTTTTATATGCAATTGTATGCAATTATATATCATTTTTTGGGACTATCCTATTAACCCAGTGCCTAGTGCTAGTTGCTATTTTTTGCTTGTTTTTGGCTTTTCAGAGAAACAGTACCAAATGAAGTCCAAATGCCACGAAACTTTTTGGAGATTTTTTTTTGGACAAAAGAAACCTGGGAAGCTTCGGGAGGAGGCCAGAAGCCCCACGGGGGCTTCACAAGGCACTAGGGCACGCCCTAGGGGGGGCGCCGTAGTACCTTGTGGGGCCCACGTGATTCCTTTTGACCTAATTCCACTTCTATAAATTCACAAATATTGGGAAACCCCCAGAGAGCCAGAAGAGAAAACCTTTCCGCCGTCGCAAGCCTCTGTTCTTCCATGATCCCATCTGGAGGCCTTTTTCGGTACTCTGCCGGAGGGGGAATCGATCACGGAGGGCTTCTACATCAACCTTGCTGCCCTTCTGATGATGTGTGAGTAGTTTACCACAGACCTACGGGTCCATAGCTAGTAGCTAGATGGCTTCTTCTCTCTCTTTGATCTTCAATACAATGTTCTCCTCGATGTTCTTGGAGTTCTATCCGATGTAATCTTCTTTTGAGGTGTGTTTGTTGGGATCCGATGAATTGTGAGTTTATGATCAGATTATTCATGAGAAATATTTGAGTCTTCTCTGAACTCTTTTATGCATGATTATTATAGCTTTGTATTTCTCTTCGATCTATCTGTTTAGTTTGGCCTACTAGATTGATTTATCTCGCAATGGGAGAGGTGCTTTGTGATGGGTTCAATCTTGCGGTGCTCAATCCCAGTGACAGAAAGGGACATGACACGTATTTGTATTGTTGCCATTAAGGATAAAAATATGGGGTTTATTCATATTGCTTGAATTTGCTTCTCTACATCATGTCATCTTGCTTAAGGCGTTACTCTGTTTCATACTTAATACCCTAGATGCATGCTGGATAGCGGTCGATGGGTGGAGTAATAGTAGTAGATGCTGGCAGGAGTCGGTCTACTTGTCTCGGACGTGATGCCTATATACATGATCATTGCCATGAATCCGTCATAATTATTTGCTTTTCTATCAATTGCCCAACAGTAATTTGTCTACCCACCGTATGTTTATGTGCTCAAGAGAGAAGCCTCTAGTGAAAACTATGGTCCCCGGGTCTATCTTTATCATATAAAAAACCTAAAAATACCTTTCTGTAATTTATTTACCTTTATTTTAATTAGTAGTTTAGTTTATCTATTTACCTCGATAAGATTTAATCTTTGCAAATAACCTTTAAGAGGATTGACAACCCTCTTATTTGCGTTGGGTGCAAGTGTTTGCTCTTGTGTGTGCAGGTGCGCTTAACAGAATTTTGCTTGGTTCACCTACTGGATTGATAACCTTGGTTCTTAACTGAGGGAAATTCTTATCTCTACTGTACTGCATCATCCTCTCCTCTTCGGGGAAATACCAACGCAGACTGCAAGTAGCAGGAAGAATTTCTGGCGCTGTTGCCGGGGAAACATCATCAAAATTACCAAGTACCTTCGCACAAATTATCATTCACTTGCATTTACTTTATTTACCTTTTATTTGCATTTGCCTCTCGTTTTCATCTCCCCCACTTCTAAAATATTTTACAAAAACAGAAAAATATTTTGTTTGCTTGTTTGCTAGTTTGCTTGCTTTGTCGCGTTGTCTCAAGAAAATACAAAATTGTGTGACTTTTCCAATACCAATAATAATGATTTTATTAGTACTCCTATTGCTCCTCCCGCCACTAGTGCAGAGTCATGTGACATTAATGCTGCCTTGCTTAATCTTGTTATGAAAGAATAATTTTCTAGTAGTCCTAATGAAGATACTGCATCCCATTTAAATACTTTCGTTGAACTTTGTGATATGCAAAAGAAGAAAGATGTGGATAATGATATTGTCAAATTAAAATTATTTCCGTTCTCACTACGAGATCGTGCTAAAACTTGGTTTTGATCCTTGCCTAGAAATAGTATTGATTCTTGGGATAAGTGTAAGGATGCTTTTATTGCCAAATATTTTCCTCCCGCTTAGATTATTTCTTTAAGAAATCAAATTATGAATTTTAAGCAACTTGAGCATAAACATGTTGCCCAATCTTGGGAGAGAATGAAATTAATGATAAGAAATTGCCCAACTCATGGTTTGAATTTATGGATGATCATACAAATTTTTTATGCGGGACTAAACTTTGTCCCTAGAAATTTGCTAGACTCTGCCGCAGGTGGCACTTTCATGGAAATTACATTGGGAGAAGCTACAAAACTTCTTGATAATATCATGGCAAATTATTCTCAATGGCACACTGAACGAACTCCAACTGGTAAGAAGGTAAATTCTGTTAAAGAAATTAATACTTTGAGTGATAAGATGGATGCTTTATTGAAATTGGTTGCTAGTAAAAATGCTCATATTGATCCTAATGATGTGCCATTGTCCACTTTGATTGAGCAAAATAATAATGCTATTGATGTGAATTTTGTCTCTAGAAATAATTTCAACAACAATGCTTATAGGGGTAATTTCAATGCTAGACCGTTTCCTGGAAATTCCTCTAATAATTATGGCAATCCTTATGGTAATTCTTATAATAATAATAATAGGATGCCCTCTGATCTTGAAAGTAATATCAAAGAATTTATTAGTTCGCAAAAGAATTTCAATGCTATGATAGAAGAAAATTTGAATAGAGTTGAAGAATTGGCTAGGAACATGGATAAAATTGCTCATGATGTGGAAAATCTCAAAAGTAAAATTTTGCCATCTAAGCATGATATAAATGAGTCTATTAAAGCTATCTATGTCTCCATTAATGAAAGTAAAGAAAGGACCGCTAGGTTGAGAGCTAAGCGAGAATTTCTAGAAAAAGCGATTCTACCTGGTTTCTATCGTAGTAATGATGACGATATTAAAATGATTGCTGTTACACCTATTGAATCTTTGTTTAATAATATAAAACTTGATGAAAAAGGGACTGAAGAAGAGTCAACTTTAGAAAGAAGGAGTCCCACTTGTTTGGAGGGTGATAATCTTGATCATAAAAATGAAAAAAGTGGGTTTGGAGAGGTTAAAACTTTAAATAGTAATGCACCCACTACTTTGGATTACAAGGACTTTAATTATGATAGTTGTTCTTTAATTGAGTGTATTTCATTGTTGCAATCCATGATTTATTCACCAAATTCCTATGAACAAAATAAATCTTTCACTAAACATATTGCAGAAGCCATGATGAAAGCACATGAAGAAAAACTTGAGTTAGAAGTATCAATTCCTAGAAAATTACAAGATGAATAGGAACCCACTATTAAAGTAAAAATTATAGATTATGAATGTAATGCTCTTTGTGATCTTGGTGCTAGCGTTTCCACTATACCAAAGTCTTTGTGTGATGTGCTAGTCCCATCGATTTGGATCCTTGTTCCCTTAATTTGCATCTTGCGGATTCCACTATTAAAAAGCCATTGGGTACGATAAATGATGTGCTAATTCTTCCAAATAGAAATTATGTACCTGTGGACTTTATTGTTCTTGACATTGAATGCAATCCTTCTTGCCCCATAATACTTGGTAGGCCTTTTCTTTGAACTATTGGTGCTATTATTGATATGAAAGAAGGTAATATAAGATTTCAATTTCCACTAAAGAAAGGGATGGAACACTTCCCTAGGAAGAGAATTAAAGCACCATATGTATCCATTATGAGGGCCACCTATGAAATCAATTTGAAGGATGATAACACTTGAAACTATGCATTATGCCTAGCTAGGGGCATAAAACAATAGCACTTGTTGGGAGGCAACCCAATGAATAAAATAAATTTTTGCTTTTTATTTCTGTTCTTGTGTGTTTACACAATTAGGCTACTGTTATGATTATGTTTTTATGTTTTAATTAGTGTTTGTGCCAAGTAATGCCTTTGTGATGATTTGGAAGATAGTATAATTGATGCTGTTTGGAAAATAGAAAGTTTTGCGTACAGTGATGGAATTTTAATTCTGTGCTGGAGTGCCAAAAAAAATCTGAAATTTTTACAAAGTATTTGAATATGAATTGCGCACGTTGTTCTAATTTTTCAGAATTTTTAGAGTTATAGAAGTATGGATTTTAAATAAATCTTTACAAACTGTTCTGTTTTAGACAGATTCTGTTTTTGTTGCATAGCTTGCTTATTTTGATGAATCTATGGATCGTATCGGGGGGTATAAGTCATGGAGAAGTTGGAGTACAGTAGCATTATACCAATATTAAATATTAATTAATTTACAACAGCACCTAAAGTTTAAAATTTGTTTGTTATACAAACGGATCTCATGAGGTTTCTGTTGAGTTTTGTGTGCTGAAGTTTTCAAGTTTTGGGTGAGACTACGATGGACAAAGGAATAAGGAGTGGCAAGAGCCTAAGCTTGGGGATGCCCAAGGCACCCCAAGGTAATACTCAAGGAAGACTCAAGCATCTAAGCTTGGGGATGCCCCAGAAGGCATCCCCTCTTTCGTCTACAATCTATCAGTAACTCACTTGGAGCTATATTTTTATTCATCACATGATATGTGTTTTACTTGGAGCGTCTTGTGAAATAGTTTGTTTGCTTTTTTTTTGCTTTTTAGTTTGTCACAATCATCTTTGCTGAACACGCCTTTTTGAGATGGATACACATCATTCGTAATTTGTTAGAATACTCTATGTGCTTCACTTATATCTTTTGAGCTAGGCAGTTGCTCTAGTGCTTGACTTATATCTTTTAGAGCACGGCAGTGATGATATTTTAAAGAAATAGTTGCACTCTCATGCTTCACTTATATCTTTTTGAGAGTCTCATGATAGCAACGGTAATATGCACGGGTTATGAATTTGGTCCTGATATGATAGGTATTCAAGAGGGATATAATAAAAACTTTCATGTAGATCACTGAATATGATAAATTTGATTCCTTGCAATAGTTTTGCGATATTAAGATGGTAATATGTGGGAGGTATTAGTAGATAATTGTGGTTTAGTAAGAATAATTGTGTTAAGGTTTGTGATTCCCGAAGCATGCACATATGGTCTGTCGTTATGCTAAGAAGTTGGAGCATGAATTATTATTGATTGACTTCCTTTGTGTGGCGGTCAGGGGCGCGCGATGGTTAACTCCTTGTAGGGGAACGCAGCAGAAAACACAAAAATTCTGACCTACGCACCAGCCCAGGACCACTATGAAGACTGCATACAAGGTTTCGATCCAATTGTTACCGACTCGTAGCGCAGCGGAAGTACAGTCGATGTAGATCGTCGGTGTAGATCCCCGCAGCTAGGATTTACAACCTCCCAACCGCGAGAATGTTCTCCCTTGTCTGCTCGTCGGACAGCCCTCTGGGAGGCGGTCGGATAGTCCCTCGGACGGTGTCACGGACAGCCCTTCGGGAGGACCCTCAAAACTCGGATGGTCACTCGGACAGCCCTTCGAGAGGCACTCTCGAACAGCCCCTCGGGCAAAAAGATCGAACCTACGACCTCTCTACGGGGTTGCACACATACGGTGTCATCTATCCGGCAGGGCTTCGCCGTCCAGAACTAGTTCCCACCGGAACCTAGACAGCCTTTCGGCTCTACGAAACTATTTCAAGGGAAGGGAGAGAGAAGCCAGATCATGCATGGCAGTTGTATGTGAGAAAGGAGTGAGTGTGGAGAGCACCTCTCCACCTCTATTTATAGGAAATCCCAAGGGGTGGGGTGGCATTCCAAAACCCCAAAATGCCCATGAATGGAGTCCTCCACAAGGGCATAAAGGGGAAGGTAAGAGGGCAAGTGGGGCCCCATGAAGGAGCCTCACCATGGCTGGCCACCCCCTAGTGGGCCCCCCCAAAAGGGGTTCCTTAGTCCCCAAGTCCTTCTAGAAGCCTTTTGGGAAAAGCCCTAAACGGTGGCTTTCCATAAAGTACCCCAAAAAGCACTTCCACTATTCACGGAAACATTTTTCCGCGACCGTTAAATCCGAAAATATTTCTGTAGGTCTTAGAACATTTCCAGTACCCACTAAAATAATTTTGGATGCGTTCTGAAACAATTCCGTATTAGTGATTTTCATCTGCGAAAAGCAAACAAAGCAGTTTCGGCAGCTCCGGAACATTTTCGGGTTTTTTCTCCGAAAAATCCCAGAAGTTCCCAGAACAATTCTGGCACCCTCCAAGAATTTCTAGGCATGTGCCGAAACCAATTTGACTTAATGGTATACCCTAAAACAACTTTTCAGTTTTACCAAAACTATTCCGGTGTTCTCTCTCCGGAACTTTTTCGTTGTTTCCGAAACTTTTCCGGTGACTTTCTGTCAGACTCCCTGTCTAGTATTCAGTAGATAGATGACCCTTAAGCGTGTGACCCTATAGGTTCGGTGAAGCATAGACATGGCCGGAACACTTTCCGATCAATGATCAACATCGGAGCCATGGACACCCATATTGACCCCTATACCCACACGAATAAATTCGAGTAAACCTCCAGTTGCCGTGTGCTATTCCTGTTGCTTCACGATATGTTACAAACAACTGAGGTTAGATTTATCGGCATCCCCGTGAATCAACAACTTGTCCACTATGCCAGTTACCTCGTTACCGGTTTTGTTCTCTTTTCTCGTTCCCGTGTTCCGGCATCCCTGTGATCAAATCACAATGTGTCTGGCCAAACGATGGTGGATACCGTAACACTGAGAGGGCCCAGAGATATCTCTCCATCGTCGGAGGAGCAAATCCCAATCTTGAGCTATCAAGTCCCTTGACACACTTTTCCATGAACCCGTAAGCCGCCGTAATAGCCACCCATTTATGGATGACGTTTAACAAACCCCAAAGTTCATGAAGCAAGCATGAAGAAACTCGACACTCTCATGGTCTAAGGAATTATGCAAACGTTAACTTTCTCTGTGTTATTAACAATTAACTTGTGACAAATGTATCTCATAGCATAACATCAATTCGGGTCGATTCAACACAAATGTTCTTCTAACATTGTGCCCTCAAAGTTGCCGGCATAGTCATGCCCATGATCAGGAAAACAGAACCATCATGCAACACTTGAGCTAGTCTTAGAGGCCAGACTAGGAATACATTTTATCATTTATTATTCCACACGTGCATATGAGTTTCCCTCCGAGCCTCGTGGTTATTGTAGACTCGAGAACCATAGCAGTTATAGCATGGAATATAAACTTAATTACGAACATGGGGATAAATAATAACATTTATTATTGCCTCTAGGGCATATCTCCTACAGACTCCCACTTGCACTAGAGTCAATAATCTAGTCAATGCTAAAACACTTTACACCTATGGCATACCGGTGTAAAATATGCTTCGCTCGTGGTATAGCCTGATATCCAACAGATCTGACAACTTCAGTTCCGTGTGTATCTTTGCATCTCCTCGCGTTTTCACGCTTTCACAAAATTCATATTTTGTGTGGACTTGGCTTTGTATATATGTGAATCACAGGTCAAACCTTGATTCCTCAGACTGAGCTATGGAACGACTATCTACAATAGTGTCCCATTGACTAAAGCCTTCTTGGAACCATACTAAGTTCATGAATGAACTATATGATTCAACATCTTCTTAGTCGCTTCCAAAGCGTCAACATACTTAGCCTTTGTTATAGAAATCGCCACAGTAACTTGTTTGGAACAATTTCCAACTACCGTGCCACCATATCGTGTATTACACAAAACCCTTAACTTAAATCGAAAATCGCATGGAGCATTGATGAAGACTGTATCGATGTAATTACTTACAATGAGCACTTCATAATCTCTGCTTGCGAGAAAACTTGTCATCAGTGCTACTTTAGTACTTAATGACATTTTGCACTGTTGTCCCATGATTAGTACTTTGATCACTTTGGTATCTATACTCGCAACAGCTTGGGAGTATTGGACATATCTGGTTGTTTTACATACCATGGAATATATGATTAATCCAAACACAAGAGTGTGTGGGATCTCCATCATGTATTTTGCTCATCAGTGTTTTGGGACACCGAGTCTCGCAAAACTCTTTCCATGTTACTTCGGCAAGAATCACTCCTTGGCGTTCTTATGCTAAACTGTTTTAGCATCTTGTCAATATGTATTTTTGGCTTAGCCTATTAGGCAATTATATCTCGTAGATAAATATGCCTAATATCAAGGCTATTTAGCCCAAGAACTTCATCGAAAAACTATTTTCAATGAAGTCCTAATTCATGTCAAGAAATTTATATTATTTCCAATCAACAATGTGTCAAGCACACAATTTTTTTAGAAATATTATTATGCTCCCACTTAATTTCTTATAACCACAAGCATCTTCGTTATCCATTGATGAAATCAAACTCTTTTGACTATTTCATCAAAACGAAGATTCCAACTCCATTTTGCTCTCTTCTGTCCATTGTTGGAACTCTGAAGTTTGCATACTTACTAGCATCCTCTGGATTGACAAAATACTTCGGACTGTATCACATGAAAGTCCTAGGTTGCATTTCCATCACATGGAAATCCTTTTGGCATCCATGTATCATATCTCAAGATTGAAATATGTATTAATTGCTAGTTTAACCCGATCTGACTTTAAGCATCGCTACGGTGAGACAATCTCATCATAGTCAACTCCTTGAATTTTTTTTGCAACAAGTCGAGCTTTATGGATAAAACATTTTATCCACATCAGTTTATAGTTACATTAATGTTCGTTAGACTCTAAGTCTTCCGAAGGGTTTATCAAGATATAATCTTGAATCATTTATATGGAAACTATCTCGGATTATATTGGCATTTAGCCAATTCCGGAGTCAGGGCCCATCAATGCTTCCTTGTGTATCGTAGGTATACTATTGTCTAACAACCATATCTCGCTTGCGCACCTGAGAGGTTTGCACGAGTTTTGCCTACGTGGTTCAGTTGCAAGTTCGACCGAAGTCCATACATCTCATGTAGAGGCTTCCGTATCAGTCGCAGTAGGAAACTCTGGAATTACTTCCAAGGTTTCTTTCCTTTGATCTGATGACGAAGATACTGTTATCTCGTCGAGTCGCACTGTCCTCCCACTCACCTTTTTGCCAGAACCATTTTCTTCAAAAGCATAGCGTTCTTTGTGGCAAAACCTTTTGCCTCGGTATAGTGGTGGGGGAATACCCAATAACTTGGGATAACCTACAAAGTAGCACTTGTCTGATTTGGAATAGGTTTGTAAATATTTTACACAAGCCCCATATTCCAAATGTTAATAAAAGACATAACATGGTTGTGTGTACCATACCATGGAGTCATTTCAACAGATCTGATGGTTCTCTTTTCAGTGTAAAAGCCGCAGTCTCTAAGGCATTACTTTTAAAAGGGATAATGGCAAATTGATTTATGTCATCTTTGATCTTACCATGTCATAAATGGTTTGATTACATCTTCACGGATATTCCACTCACAGTGGTGCTCCGTGAGGTGTAAGTTATGAAACTCTTTTCACAACTCATCAAACATTTGCTAAACTTGTAACTCAAATATTCCTTTCGGCAATCTAGTTTGCAGAAACATAATTTTCTTGTTACAATAATTTCTACTTCATTTTTGAAAACCTTATGAATGATTTCAAAAGATCCAGACTTACGTCTCATCAAGTAAATATCCATATATCTACTTGTGTCATTTCTGAAGATAGATAAATCCACTGGTAGCAACAACATTTATCGGACTACATACATCAAAATGTATGATCACCAATAAGTTCGTTGCTCGTTCCTTATGGCCTGTGAACGGTATTTCAGTCACTTCACTTTTCGGAGGAAAGTTGCAAGTGTCAGATGATTCATAATCAAACGACTTCAAAATCCATCATTATGGAATTTCTCCATGCGGGTTTCTCCAATGTGACCAAATGCAGTGCCACACATGTGTGGTATTCCCTTAGTCTTGCGATATTTAGCATCAGTGTTATGGATGTATCATATTACCATCAATATTCATAACATACATCCCATTCATTTTGGAAGTATGGCCCTTATGTTATTCACAACACTGAACAACAATTGTTCTTTTATGAACAACCCTTTTGCAACAAACATTATGCAATGGGCTAGAGTGTGTAAAACTCTAAAAGGAATTATGTAAGTAAATATGGAGGTAATATATTATTATCAATATTCATAACATACATCCCATCCATGATAGAAGCATGGCCCTTATGTTATTCATAACACCGAACATCAAAAGTTCTCTTATGAACAACCTTCTTGCAAGATACTTTATGCAATGGGCTAGAGTGTATAAAAACTCTAAAATGAATTATGAAAATAAATACATAGGTAATGTACCAAGTATAGCAACTTTTACTATGTTCCCAGTGCATATCTAAACCTCACTTCGGCAAGTCTTTTAGGCCGTAGTAGTTCTTGTATCGAGTCGCAGCAGAATGCAATCGAGCGGGTATCTTTGTGATCAACTCACAATACCCAAGAATTAGTGACTAACAATTTAATCACAATTCCCAAGAACTATTTCTTTGACCAGCCTTCTATACATCAATAGCTTGTATGACTTTCATACATGAGCTGGACATTCCAGTCTTCTCTCTTTTTGCCTTTATACTTCTAACAGTTTAACTTTCAGTATTTCTCCTACTCTTAGAAGAAGCACTCAACTTAAGAGTGGCATTAGCCCCAGACTTCCTAGGTGTGTAAGTCACACTAACACCCTTTGGACATTTCCTTCTCTTTAAGTTGTTGTTTTATTCACCTTCATCATATGATAGACGTTCTTCTAGATCCCTCTCGTATTAGTCAAATGCATAGTAAACACTTTTACTAATAGTTTGCAAACAAACATTTCTTTGGATATCTCATATCTTTTAGCCTTTGTTTGTATCTGAAACTAATTGTCAGTTCCATGAATATCACATAGCTATCCCAAACTTTTGAAGTTCGGGTCTGTCGGTGTACTAAAGATCGGGTCCTCTAGTACCCCGTACTTGTGCACGGACAGTTGAAGCCATACCTGCGGCAAGGCCTGCCGGAGGTTAACTAGAGACAAGTCCAAGATATTAAGAAGGCATTCAAGCAAGAGATTAGAGGGTCAGAAGACCGAAGGCTGAAATCCCGGCAAGATCCAGGCCCGGCAAGGATTTGGCCCCGGCAAGGCACCACCGCGCCAGCACAGTGCCACCGCGCCAGCGCAGCGACCAGCCCTGTCGTTTAGGGCTTGTCCGCCTAGTCGCGTGGCGCAACGCTGGCCGCAGAATGCTTAAGCGGCACTGATGGGATGGCCCCTTTTTCCATTCCCAAGAAAGCTTTTTCACGCCCAAGAAACTAAGGGACACCTCAGACGGAGCATTTAATGTTCTTGTCCTAAACCGTCAGTGTTAGGTATGATAACACTGTAGATACTTTCGATCTCATGTACCCCTATACGCCACTGTGGAGATCCCTTAGTCATATAAAAGGAGGCCCAAGGCGTACAGAGAGGGGGGATTCCTATCGGACTCTCGGCCCATTCTGCATGTGTAGCACCTGAGTACTGTAGCGCTCCCAGAACTGAGCCAAGAACACATCCAATAAACAACTAAGGCAGGAGTAGGGTTTTACGCATCTTTGCGGCCCGAATCTGGGTAAATCCCTCGCATGTTGATCGCTAGTTTCGCTCTTTGTGCAATCCTTTCCTCTGCCAAACCGTAAAGGGATCGTCTCGATCCCATAGGTGTCGTTCCCCGACATCTTTGGCGCGCCAGGTAGGGGTTAAGAGGTTGTGCGAACCTGATTTAGCGGTTTGCGCGCCAATCTTTGATCATCTTCATCACCATGGCCCCCAAGAAGAAGGGTTTCATGGCGGTTGGTCCGTCTGCGTCTACCGTGCCTGAAGCTACATGCACAGGTGACGGAGTAGGCGCGGGTGGAGGAGGTGGAGGTTCCGAGCCTCCACAGCATTCTGGCGATCCGAGTCGGACGAGCGTTCGGTCCAAGGACGGAGCTGTGCAACCTACGGGTGGTGCAGCAACCTCCAAGGAAGGAACGATGCCTTCTAGGACGACCACACCGGCGCATGCACCGCGGCCTTCTCAGGTCGCGCGTGACGTGCAGCCCTGCGACGTTGGTGGTTCTAGGCACCCTTATGGCAAAATCCCCTGTGCATCACTCTCAAGATGCACGGGGCCAAGATCCGCGTCAACATGCTGGTGGAAGCCGCGCGCGGGTGCAGAGCCGTGACGATGCTCCTTCTAACCCAGTTAGGAGTTTGAGCACCTCACGTTCTTCACATCTGTCGCCGCCGCCCACACGAGCAGAAGCGTTGGCACGAGCTCAACTACTCCTAGACTTTCCTCCTGCTGCGGAGAAGCTAGACGAGTGGAGAGCCGCCATTCAGAGCCTCATCGGCCTAGCCAACAACGACAGCCCGCAGCAGGCGGAGCCCTCGCGGCGGCAGTCGTCTGGGCCGGTGCGTGGCGATGGCGAGAAGACTGGAGGCGGTACAACCACGCTGCGTTCCCCTCCACTGCGTCAAGAGCGGTCGTTAACTCGTCGGATCGACACCCGTGATGATGATTCCACGACATCGTCTGATCTGCAGGTTCGCCGCGATCAACGTCAAGTTCTTCGGGAACGGAAGAAGGAGGACGCTCGAACTACCATCGAGCGGCGAAGGGAAGCGCGTCGTCAGTCCGACAAGTGCGCAGGAACCACTGTCGACGAGCCCGCGCCAGGGTATCCTGGCTACCTATCTTATGAGGTGGGTTGTCCAGCGTTTACCCATGAGCTGCGGCGAGTCCAGTGGCCCAGTTCCCGCTCCTTCAAGCCGGAAGTACCAGAGAAGTACGATGGCAAGACTCACCCATCCGAGTTCTTGAGCATCTACACCATCGCGGTGCAGGCTGCTGGGGCTTGAGATGATAAGGTGCTGGCTAGCTACTTCCCGTTGGTGTTGAAGCCCAACGCCAGGTCGTGGTTGATGCATCTGCCCGAGAATTCCATCTCTTCTTGGGCAGACCTGTCTCATCAGTTTGTCGGCGCCTTCACTGGCGGCCATCAAGCTCCTGGCCAGGAGAGTGATCTACACATCATCCCTCAGAAGGAGGGCGAACCCTTGCGCAAGTACATCCAGAGGTTCAGCTGCATCCAGCACAACATTCCCGATGTTCATCCCGCCGCCGTCATCAGCGCTTTTCATCAGAATGTGCGCAATCGCAAGATGCGGGAGGAGCTGGCGATGAACAAAGTCAGGGATGTCGCCGAGCTCTATGCTTTGGCTGACAAGTGTGCTCGGGCAGAAGAAGGAAGAAGACTCTCCGGCGAGAACGCTGGCACAGGGGTCGATTCCGAGAGCGAAGACGCTTCTGCCCTGGCAAAGAAGGGGCGGCGGAAGAACAGGAAATGCAAGGGCAAGGCCGTGCTTGCCGTCGAGGGATCCGGCAACCCCGGCACCGTCAAGAAGACCAAGACCGATGACCCCAGCAAGGAGGTTGCCGGGTGTGCGGCGTGTCAGGCCTTGGCGGCTACCGACAAGCCAGAAGGATCCGGCAAGCAGTACTGCAAGATCCACCGCACCAAAGGCCATGATCTCTAGGACTGCCGGCAAGTTGAGGAGCTTGTCGAGAAGCAGCGAGCCGAATACGAAAGGCGAGATAAGGAGAGGGCCCAGGATGGTGCTGGAGGGTCCGGCAGGAAGCGCGGTCGAGGAGGTCGCCGCAGCAAGCCCAAGCAGCAACAGGAGAAGCCTACTCGGGGCCGTGACAAGGAGAAGGAGGATGATGATGAAGATGGTGGCGAGTCTAGTGAGCAAGAGTTCCAGAAGGCAACGGAGGCCATGTGTGTTGACGGAGGCGCCTCGTTGCATTCTTCTCACCGCCAACTCAAGCAGTGGGCACGTGAGATTAATGCGGCAGAACCCTCTATCGACGCACAGAGGCCACTAAAGTGGCCCCACACGCCTATCATTTTTTATGCCGAGGATCACCCTGATCGCACGACTGCGGTCGGGTGTTTGCCATTGTTGGTTTCCCCAACAATTCGCAACCTCAAGGTGACAAAAATGCTAGTCGACGGTGGGGCCGGCCTGAACCTGATCTCACCAGACGTCATCAAGAGGCTGCAAATTCCCGACGAGGATCTCGAGGAAACAGGCTCTTTCCAAGGGGTCAATCCGGGAAGAAACCAACCGAAAGGCAAGATCACCCTGCCGGTAACGTTCGGCAGCGAGTTGAACTTCAGGACGGAGAAGGTTGTGTTCGACATCGCCAAGATTCCATTGCCATATAATGGGATCCTTGGCCGCCAAGCGCTGGCCAAGTTCATGGCGGCATCACACTACGCCTACAACATGCTGAAGATGCCCGGGCCGATGAGCGTCATCACTGTCAACTCCGACAAGAAGGACGCGCTCATCTGCACCGACAAGCTTTACCGGGAGGCAGTTGCAGCGTCTACCGCCAAGGCACATGCTCCTGCCGTAGAAGCTCCCAGCAAGAAGAGGAAGACCGACAAGACCTCTTGCACCCACTCCGGCAAGTGCGCCTCCTCGGAGTGCTGCGCTACCGTTGAGGACGTGCCAGAGAGCTCTGCCGGCAAGAAATCCAAAGCAGCTCCACCTGAGACTAAGAAGGTGCCCGCCAAGGAGGACGGAACGGGAGGAACTTTCACCATAAGTTCCACCCTTGATGACAAATACGAAAGCGCGCTCGTTGCCTTCCTGCGGGCGAATGTCGATGTGTTTGCATGGCAACCATCTGACATCCCCGGTGTTCCCAGGGAGGTAATTGAGCACCACCTATCTGTCTGTCCCCACGCGAGGCCTGTCAAACAGAAGGTTCGGAAGCAGGCTTTGGAGCGGCAAGAATTTATTGCCGAAGAGATTCGGAAGCTTGAGGTAGCAGGTTTAGTTAGAGGGGTCCTCCACCCTACGTGGTTGGCCAATCCAGTTGTTGTGCGCAAGGCGAATGGTAAGTAGAGGTTATGTATTGATTTTACTGATATCAATAAAGCCTGTCCAAAAGATCCTTTTCCCTTGCCACGCATCGACCAGATTGTGGACTCCACTGCTGGCTGCGATTTGTTGTCATTCCTTGATGCATACTCAGGCTACCATCAGATTTTTATGGCAAAGGAAGACGAAGAGAAGACTGCATTTATCACCCCATGTGGCACGTACTGCTTCTTACGTATGCCTTTCGGGTTGAAAAGTGCTGGTTCGACCTTCGCAAGGGCTGTCCAGATTGGTTTCGAGACCCAGCTCCATAGAAATATGGAGGCCTACATGGATGATATAGTGGTCAAAACCAAGGACAGGGCAACGCTCATTCAAGATCTAGAAGAGACATTTGCAAACCTGCGCAAGATCAATCTGAAGCTCAATCCCGAGAAGTGCGTGTTCGGCGTCCCATCCGGCAAGCTTCTCGGGTTCTTTGTATCTCAGCGAGGAATTGAAGCTAATCCCAACAAGATCAAAGCAATTGAGCAGATTGAAGCGCCAAGACGAGTCAAGGATGTGCGTCGTCTTGCCGGCTGCGTCGCTGCTCTGAGTAGGTTCATCTCCAAATCTGCTGAGTGCGCCCTGCCCTTTTTCAAAATTTTGAAGAAGGCAGGTCCAATGAAATGGACTCCGGAAGCGGAGGCAGCGCTGCAGGATTTGAAGAGGTACCTCTCCTCTCCACCGACACTAGTCACGCCTAGGCCATAAGAGCCGTTGCTACTATATCTAGCGGCAACGAATCAAGTGGTTAGTGCAGCGCTAGTGGCGTAGAGAGAAGCAGACGAAGAGCCGGTGGCAATGGCAAGCCCGCCGAGCGACAAGCCAGAGCCATCCCCGGCAAGGTCTGGTGCCGACAAGGTTGAGTCTGCGCAGGCGAATGAAGCAGTGCAGAAGAAGAAGATGGTGCAGCGCCCAGTCTATTTTGTCAGCTCCCTTTTGCAGGGGGCTAGGTCAAGATATTCCGGTGTGCAAAAGCTGCTCTTCGGCCTCCTTATGGCCTCGAGGAAGTTGCGCCATTACTTCCAAGCACATGAGATCACCGTCGTCACTCGCTTTCCGCTGCAACAGATTTTGCGAAATCCAGAGGCAACCGGCAGGATTGTGGAGTGGGCGTTGGAGCTGTCATGCTTTGGCCTCAGGTTTGAAAGTTCTTCAACTATCCAGAGCAGAGCCTTGGCAGAGTTCATTGCAGAATGGACCCCAACGCCAGACGAAGAAGTTCAAGAGTCAGTGATCCCCGGCAAGGAAACAGATCAAGCATGGATTATGTACTTTGATGGGGCTTTTTCGCTGCAAGGCGCCGGTGCTGGCGTGCTGCTTGTCGCACCCACCGGAGAGCACCTCAAGTACGTGATTCAGATGGACTTTCCTCGGGAGAGATCAACGAACAACACGGCAGAGTATGAAGGACTGCTTGCCGGTCTCAGGATCGCGACAGACCTTGGGATCAAGAAGCTCATCATCAGGGGTGACTCCCAGCTCGTCATGAGGCAGATTAATAAAGATTATCAGAGCCCGTTGATGGAGGCTTACGTCGATGAAGTGAGAAAGCTGGAGGAGCTTTTTGACGGTCTGCAAGCAGAGCATGTTCCTCGATCAGAGAACAGCATTGCCGACGACCTGTCAAAGCGTGCTGCCCTTAAGTTACCTATGGAACCAGGAACTTTTGTGCTCCGTTTGACTCAGCCATCCGTATCACCACCAACGCGGCAAGACAAGAGAAGGAAGTTAAGTACCGGCAAGTACTTCCTGGCAGGGCTCCCAGAAGCTCCCGGCAAGAAGGTTGCGGGGAACGATGAGGTTGCCGGTGAGCAGCGGCTTCGCGCAGAACCTCAGGTTCTTGTCGCCGAAGCAAGCGCCCCTGCTGCCGAAGAAATGCCTTTAGTCCTTGTTGTCGAGCCGCAAGCTCCAGCATGGGCGCAGCACATAGTCCATTTCCTTCAGACAGGAGAACTCCCCGAAGAGCAGGAAGAAGCTGAGAAAGTAGCCCGTCAGTCTAGTATGTACCAGTTCGTCGATGACGTTCTGTACAGAAAGAGACCGAACGGTGTGAAATTGAAGTGTATTCCTCGGGAGGATGGACTACAGCTGTTGGCGGAGATTCATGGAGGCATATGTGGATCCCACATAGGCTCGAGAGCTCTTGTCGGCAAAGCATTCCGGCAAGGTTTCTTCTGGCCTACTGCCCTCCAGGATGCAACTGCACTAGTAACCAAGTGTGAAGCGTGCCAGTTTCATTCAAAGCAAGCACATCAGCCAGCTCAAGCTCTTCAGACGATCCCTCTTTCCTGGCCCTTCTCGGTCTGGGGGCTCGACATATTGGGCCCTTTCCCCTGTGCTGCCGGGAGCTTCGAGTACTTGTACATTGCTATCGACAAGTTCACGAAGTGGCCAGAAGTGGAAGCAGTGAGAAAGGTGACAGCACAGTCAGCAGTCAAGTTCTTCAAGGAAATAGTGTGCTGTTTTGGTGTGCCGAACAGGATCATCACCGACAACGGTACGCAGTTCACAAGTCGCACCTTCATGCAGTACGTCCAAGACCTTGGTGGCAAGATCTGTTTTGCCTCTGTTGCTCACCCGAGAAGCAACGGCCAAGCACAGAGGGCGAACGCTGAAGTGCTGCGCGGTCTCAGGACCAGAACTTTCGACAAGCTGCACAAGTGCGGAAGACGCTGGATTGATGAGCTGCCGGCAATTCTTTGGTCAATCAGAATGACACCAAATCGAGCTACTGGCCAGACTCCCTTTGCCCTGGTCTACGGGGCGGAAGCAGTTCTCCCCACGGAACTCATATACGGGTCACCTCGAGTGCTCGCTTATGATGAGCTCAAGCAAGAGCAGCTGCGGCAAGATGACGCTCTGCTCCTTGAGGAAGACCGTCTCCGGGCTGCTGTGCGAGCTGCACGCTACCAGCAAGCTTTGTGCCGCTATCATAGCTGCAAAGTTCATGCCCGGAGTCTTGAGGAAGGCGACCTTGTTCTTCGGCGCGTTCAGTCGGCCAAGAATTCCAACAAGTTGACGCCAAAGTGGGAAGGCCCTTACCGGGTAGTACGAGTCACCAGGCCTGGCGCAGTCCGCCTGGAGACCGAAGGGGGCTTGCCAGTGAGCAACTCCTGGAATATCGAGCACCATCGTAAGTTCTACCCGTAAGGCGCGGTTGCCGGGGGCTCCTGGCAACCACCTTCTGTACAAGTCTTGCCGGAGGGCATGTAATCCTTTGTACAGAGCCACGCGAAGACCCTGTGCATAGTTTAATAAGATCTGAGTGCTTTACATTTCTTGTTGATTTCATGTCATTTTATATGCATGTTTATCTGAGATATGAATTGCACTTGCTCCCGGTAAGGACTAACGAACCGCCAAGGTTCCATATTTTCCCTTCTTTCTTTTTCTCAAGGACAGAAGATTCCCTCGTGTGCAAATTTGCCGGGGGGGGGGGGGGGGGGGAAGGATGGTATGGATACCAACAGGCGACGTTCAAGGTTGACGCTTTGCCGGAAGAAGAAGAACAGCAACGAAAAGCTAAGTTGCAGAAACTTTTTAAGCACATACAGATTTTTGTTGTAAGGCTATCTCCCTTGAACGATTTCAATTTTTGTATGGACGGTTGCGCCCTTATTCTGTTTCGAGTCCGCTCAACAGTTTAAGCGGCTGCACTGAAAACGTCAAGGTTTCTGGCCGGTAGCAGCGTCCTCAGCAGGCTGCTGACGTCCCGAACCCAGCGCTCGCGGGGGTGCACCCGGCAAGTTTCCAGCATGAGCGTAGGGCATATACATACGGAAAGAAATCAAACAAGGGAATAGCATGCATTAATCTAGAATAGAGCAAGTTATATTACATCAGTGAGTTGCCGCGTTTCTGACATAAGACCAATTTTGTCTTTTACATGAAATGCTGGCAAGATGAAGAGAAGAAGCAGCTAATCCCGACGATCACCCTCTACCCTCTTCACTTGGCTTACCCTATCAACGATGGGCGCGACGAGCTCCTTAAGGGCCTTGACGTCGACGTCCTCCAGTAGGCGTTCGAAGAAGTTGGAGAGGTTGAGGCCGGGGTTCTTGTGCGCCACTTTGACCAGCACCTTTTGGAGGACGGCCCGGCAAAGCTTGCGGGATTCGTTCGCCAGATCGGTCATTCAGTCAGAGTGAAGCTGCTCCAGGGCCTCGAGCAAGCGATCAAGGAACAAGGTTAGCTTGGCGCTTGTGGACACTCTGTCGTCAGAAGAGTACCTGAAGCCTTGCAAGCCCATGGTGGACAGCTGTGCGGCAAGCTTCTCCGCGACGTCGACAAGTTTTGCAGTCCAGATCTGCACACCCGACACATAGTCGTTGTGTGTGGCGGCGGCGCTCTTGAGCAGCTCCTGTTCGTTGTGGAGGTCTTTGGTCAGAGCCCTCTCGCGAACCCGGGCAGCCTCAAGGGTCCCCTCCAGTGTGGTCAGCTTCAGCCTCATGTCAGCAATGGAGTCCTTGGCGGAGTTGAGCTGCTGGGTCTTCTCGGATGCGACAACTTGTGCCTCCATCAGGCTGTGAAGGGCCTTGGCTCTTTCGGCCTCGACTGTTGAGACCTTCTTGCCGTGGTCCTCGAGATCGGCCTCCAGCTTCTTCGCCTTCTCCTCCAGCAAGCTCTTGGCGGCTTCCGCAACTCCGGCAGCGTCGACGGCTTCTTTGAGCTTGCCGGCGTGATCTTCAGTTAGAGCTCTGAGCGCCTCCATGTGCCTTTGCTCAAGCTCCTGGGTCCGCCGCGCGACAAGATTCTCAGCCTCTTCGTCCTTGCTGCGAAGCTTGGCGGCAAGCGCTACCTCGCGGGCGGTGAGATTCTCTTCGTGAGCTTCAAGCCCGATGCGACGCTCCGTCAAGCGAGCCTCTGCTGCGGCAGCTTGCTGTGCGGCCTCCTCCTGCGCCTTCTCAACGTCGGATTGCTTCATAAGGAGTTTGTTCCAGCGCTCGTTCAGCTGCTCTTGGCTCGTCTTCAGCTCTTGGAAAGCCTCGCCATACCAAGCCTGCGTCTCCTTGACACGCTCTTGGAAGTCCGCCTCTGCTGCATCAACAACTGCTGCCCTGGAGTCCAATTTCTCCTTTTGGGCACGGTAGAGTGCCTAGAGCTTCTGATAGTTGTCATGCATAGCTTGGAGGAGCTGCTCTTCCTTGGGTTCGCTATTGCCGGTGGCGGTGACAATTTCTTCAAGAGTTTCTCCTTCGACCAACTCCCTAGTGCTTGCCGTTCCTGGCATACGGACAAATAAGCCGTCGCCAGCCTTGAGGTAGCTGCTTGACGGGGGCACATCAGATGTTGATGGTTGCTCGTCTTCGGCAGCTGGAGGCTCCGTAGCTGGCGTAGCGCCTGGCGCTCCTGCGGCAGGAATGCCGTCAGTACGGCCACGAGTCTCCTCACCAGCCCCCTCAGCAGACCCCTTGGCGGCCTCTTCTTGTGCGTCCTTGGCGGCCTCCGCGGCAGCATTCTTGGTGGCCTCGTCAGCTGCGGCCTTGTCGGCCTCGGCAGCAGCATCCTTGGCGGTCTCCTCGATGACGGTTTCAACGTCCATCGGTTCCGCCAAGGGAAAATCTGGGAAGCCAAGAAGGGAAGAAGGATGAGACTAAAATTGAGGCTCAAGAAGACAAAAACAAAGAAAGAAAGATAGAATGGCAAATTTCTAGGCTGAGCGGTTTACCTATGTCAAGTTGCTGAGGAGGGTTGTCGGTGCCTGCGCTTGCCGGCTCCTCCTCCTCGTCACGGTAAAGCTTGCCCGAAGACTCATTTCTGGGCGGTGTAGACGACGGAGGCGGCACGTCAGGGGCGGCTCCCGTTGGTGCTCCTTGTTGCTGCTCCATTCCTGCACACCCGGAGATGTCAATGGAGAAGATGCACACCCCGGCGCTTGCCAGCGGAAAGAGAGTAGTAAACTCACGCTAGGGGCTGCGCCGGGGGCTGTGTGGAGGACTGCGTCGTGGGCTCGGCTCCGGGCGAACGTCGATTGTCTCCGGCGCACCAGAGATGCTTGCCGGCGGCTCATCACCCGTTGCAGTCTTGGCCCTCTTCGCCATCCTCTGCGCCAGGGTCTCTGCATCTCTGTGGAGACAGGTCAAAGCAGTATAAGTTAATCAAATAAAGCCAGAATACAGGGATTGCAAGATGTGGCAAGGTCCTTACTCCTCTTCTTCGGAGTCAAAGGCAGAGAGGTCGAAGTCGACTTCTGCCACGATGCCCGTAGGAGGAGGTGGAGTAGGGGACCTGGCGCGCTTGGCTGTGGCGGAAGCAGTAGGTTGCTGCGGCCCTGCTGCTCCAGCCGCTGGTGCCGTCATATGGGATGCTCCCGCCGTGCCAGATGTTGCCGCGGTCGAGTGTGTCGTGCGTCGCACCGGTGGCTATTGGGCCTCTTGCCGCTGCGCAGCCTTGCCGACCACCTTCTTGCCGGGAACCTCATCTCTTGAGGGAGGCTGACTTGCTGGGGCACCGGAGCTAACTTTCCGAAGAACCCGCTTCTTCTTCCCTGGAGCTGGGGGCTCCTCGCGCGGCTGCTCCTCGGATGCGCCCTCAACAGTAGAACCCCCAGCAACCATGTCGCCCTGCTCCCCGGCAACTTCCCCTAGCTCAGTAAAGGTCTCCTCTGACGCTGTCCCTTCTTCACTGGTGCTTTCTCCCGTGAAGCCAAAGTCGCCGGCCTCCGCGGCAAGATTTGCTTCTTCCGCCCTGCTGGCAATATAAGCTATTTCTTCGTCAGTGGTGGGGCGGATAAGGATGGGATCTTCCCGGATGGCCTTCTCCGACAAGCTGTTAAAGAACTCCTGCACTTGCTCTGGAGGCGGCTCTACCCAAGTTCCGTCAAGGCCGTGGGCGTTGCACACTGGCATCATAGCAATGATGGAGCTCAGGGCAGAGTTATTGCACAGAGGGATCACCCCAGGCGGCAACGTGTACCTCCCGTCAGGCCTGAACAGCTTGTGGCAGAGATACGTGTGCTGCAAGACCGTGAAATTGTGATTCAAGCCAGGGCGCAGCCTCATGATATCCGCTGCGTTCTTGAAGTCGCAGGCTGGCCTTCCCTTATTGTGCAGAGGGGCGATGCGCCGGCGAAGAAAATCTGCGCCAATCATCTCAATCGTGAGCCCGGCAACCTTGAGACGGTGGATCCTGGTGATTGCGATTGTGAGCTTCGTATCTTGAGGATCAAGGTCGCTCCAATTCTCACCACGGGCTACCTTCCTTTGCCGGGGCACGCAAAATGGCTGAGGGTCTTTCTCCTGAATCCAGCACCACTCAGACCGCCATTCCTCCCACTTCTTGCGGTAGAGACCCCCTGGATATACGTCCTTGTTCCATGCCCTTGGAATCCAAGTGATAGATCCAGAGAGGGCGTCTCCTGTCTCGATGCGGGGGACGAAATAGTGGCGGAAGAGCGCTGTGCTGGGGACCACTCCGACAAAGTTCTCGCAAAGATGTGCGAAGACGGACATGCACGTTACGGCGTTCGGTGTGAAGTCTAGGAGGTGGAACCCGTACGTGTACATGATGTCGACGAAGAAATCGGAGAAGGGAGGACAGAGCCCGCAGTAAAAATAAGCAGCGAAGAAGGGAGGACAGAGCCCGCAGTAAAAATAAGCAGCGAAGAAATCGGAGAAGGGAGGACAGAGCCCGCAGTAAAAATTCGCGCCGCCCCCGGCGGAGGACGGAAGCGCGCGGGTAGCAAGATGGCCAGTCGTCTTTTTCCCCCACACGCACCTGTACTGAGTATTCAAGGTGTGCTCATCAAGCGTCGAGTCGAAGACGGCGTGCTCTCTCCGCATGTGCGCCAGATCCACCTCGTCTGCTCCTATGGCCGAGCCGGCGGCTTTCGCCGCTTTGCCCTTGCCTGCTTTGGGCGGCATGGTAGCAGTGGAAGCGGAGTCCGAAGGTGTCGAGGGCGCACGGGTGGTGGAAGAATGGAGGAGGCTCGTTTCGGGCGCGAGGAAGAAGACGATGGCTCTCAGATTGGAAAAGGCAGAAGGTAAATGAGCAGCGCCTCTGCGGTTCCCTTTTTATGGGGAAGGCGCGAGACTGGCTCTTTACTGTTCCACTTTTTACAGCGAGATTCCCGCCCACGTCTCCCACGTCGCGCACTTTATGCGCATAGTGGGAGGGCGCGGTTAATAAGGAGATAATGATAGTTATTCCTTGCCACGCGTGCCCGTGCACTGTTTTGGGCCTAGCCCAACAGGGCCTGGCACCCGTGTATGGCCTAGGCCCAGGGGCTCCTGTCGGTGTACTAAAGATCGGGTCCTTTAGTACCCTGTACTTGTGCACGGACAGTTGAAGCCATACGTGCGGCAAGGCCTGCCGGAGGATAACTAGAGACAAGTCCAAGATATTAAGAAGGCGTTCAAGCAAGAGATTAGAGGGTCAGAAGACCGAAGGCTGAAATCCCGACAAGATCCGGGCCCGGCAAGGATTTGGCCCCGGCAAGGCCTCGACCCCGGCAAGGCACCACCGCACCAGCACAGTACCACCGCTCCAGCGCAGTGACCAGCCCTGTCGTTTAGGGCTTGTCCGCATGGTCGCGTGGCGCAACGCTGGCCGCAGAATGCTTAAGCGGCGCTGATGGGATGGCCCCTTTTTCCATCCCCAAGAAAGCTTTTTCACGCCCAAGAAGCTAAGGGACACCTCAGATGGAGCATTTAATGTTCTTGTCCTAAACCGTCAGTGTTAGGTATGATAACACTGTAGATACTTTCCACCTCATGTACCCCTGTACGCCACTGTGGAGATCCCTTAGTCATATAAAAGGAGGCCCAAGGCATACAGAGAGGGGGGATTCCGATCGGACTCTCGGCCCATTCTGCATGTGTAGCGCCTGAGTACTGTAGCGCTCCCAGAACTGAGCCAAGAACACATCCAATAAACAACTAAGGCAGGAGTAGGGTTTTACGCATCTTTGCGGCCCGAATCTGGGTAAATCCCTCGCGTGCTGATCGCTAGTTCCGCTCTTTGTGCAATCCTTTCCCCTGCCGAACCGTAAAGGGATCGTCTCGATCCCATAGGTGTCGTTCACCAACAGGGTCTCATGGAAGCAAACATATTACACTTGACTGTAACGGAATTCTAGCTTTTGGATCGAAGGACGAGAGTCACATCATCCATAGCATTAGCGGGGGGATACCGAAAGAATGCGATAGGACAAAATCCTTCTCGGCACTCTTGAGGACAATCCTCATATTACGTTACCAATCGTAAAGTTTTAACCAGATATATAACAATTATTCAATTTTAATAGGGAAGGTGGAAACACGAGCCATTATTCTACAACTATTATGCAAATTTCACTTAGACAAAGTTCATAATTAATTGCACAGAGAATTAAACAAGTTAATTCTACAGTGCGCTCCCACTAAAATTAATATCTCTCATAATTGATTGTGAGTGATACAAGACCCGCATTTCAATTCAACGCCATTGATGTGGACATCACTGATGACGAGAATTGTAATTGGTAGGCCAACTTGCCAATCACATCTCTATGTGATTCTTGTTCATCTTTCGATGGGCGTGTTCCGAGCTCAGGACGATCAAGCCAGAATGTCAAGACAACCAAGTGATCTCGCTGCGAGGTCTGACCTCACCCGCCTTACACCCGTACAATCGTTCGTACCCATGTATACATGGCGCACCCCGAAAGGAAAGATGCTGTGATGGTGCTACACTTGGGAGAACACTAACTACTTGATATTTTAAGTGAGAGATCACCCTAATAAAAGTGACTACCGCGCAATCAAAAGGGTGCATCATAAGGGATAAACATCTCAGGCAATTCATAATAGCATGATATGGTATAGCCCTTTCTGACGGAGAAGTCTTTAATTTCTTCATCTTCGGCATTCGCGTCGGTGTTCACCTTTGTGAAGTTTGCCACCACCTTGTCGATACACCAGATAATATTGCTATCTCTATAGCTAATAAAATAAGTGCATTACTTAAGGTTGACACACAGGTCATTAAAGTGACAATCATATGGCTCCAGCCATCATGCCGAATCATGACACGCAGGTCATGTTAGTAAATTTACATCATATAGTCATCTCATACATAATCAAATTAATATGAGCATTGCTATACCACATCACATGCACATCCTGCAAAACCAAGTTAGACGCCTCTAATCAGTTTACGCAAAATTTTATTTTACGTGGCTTCTAAGGTCTCGAAACAAACCGAAGCTACCAACGTCCATCATCAAGTATGATTAGTCAAGTCGCTAGATTAACTTTGCGGGGTGTATGAAACACGAGATAATAAAATCTCGAGCCCCATACCGAACTTCGTCATACGCATGACCCCCGTGTAGATCATATCTGCATTGCCCTTTCATCTGCGAAATTTCATCTTTCTTTTAACTATGGTGGAATTCAAAGAACTGTTAGCACTTCGTTGATCAATCAGGATCGCGGATTACCAGAACTTTGAAACTCCACCATACCGTTATCAAGATCACAAATACGCAAATTCAAGGGAAGCAAGAAGAACATCGGGTAATAGATTTCATCTGCTACCCGCATAAATAATTTTCAGCAATAGATCTCATCTACTACAAAATTATATTATGCAACTGTTGGAAATATGCCCTAGAGGCAATAATAAATTGGTTATTATTATATTTCCTTGTTCATGATAATCGTTTATTATCCATGCTATAATTGTATTGATTGGAAACTCAAATACATGTGTGGGTACATAGACAACACTGTGTCCCTAGTAAGCCTCTAGTTGACTAGCTCGTTGATCAAAGATGGTTAAGGTTTCCTAGCCATAGACATGAGATGTCATTTGATAACAGGATCACATCATTAGGAGAATGATGTGATGGACAAGACCCAAACTGTAAACGTAGCATTTGATCGTGTCAGTTTATTGCTATTGTTTTCTGCATGTCAAGTATCTGTTCCTTTGACCATGAGATCATGCAACTCACTGACACCGGAGGAATACCTTGTGTGTATCAAACGTCGCAACGTAACTGGGTGACTATAAAGGTGCTCTACAGGTATCTCCAAGGGTGTCTGTTGGGTTGGCATGGATCAATACTGGGATTTGTTACTCCGTGTGACGGAGAGGTATCTCAGGGCCCACTCGGTAATACAACATCACAATGAGCCTTGCAAGCAATGTGACTAAAGTGTTAGCCACGAGATCATGTATTACGGAACGAGTAAAGAGACTTGCCGGTAACGAGATTGAACTAGGTATAGTGATACCGACGATCGAATCTCGGGCAAGTAACATACCGAAGAACAAAGGGAACAGCATACGGGATTAACTGAATCCTTGACATAGAGGTTCGACCGATAAAAGATCTTCGTAGAATATGTAGGAGCCAATATGGGCATCCAGGTCCCGCTATTGGTTATTGGCCGTAGAAGTGTCTCGGTCATGTCTACATAGTTCTCGAACCCGCAGGGTCTACACACTTAACGTTTGGTGACGATTAGTATAATTGAGTTATTATGTTGGTGACCGAAAGTTGTTCGGAGTCCCGGATAAGATCCCGGACATGACGAGGATCTCCGGAATAGTCCGGAGGTAAAGATTGATATATGTGATAATAGTGTTTTGATCTCCGGAAGGGTTCCGGAGTTCACCGGAAGGGGTTTCGGATGTTTACCGAAGTGTTCGGGTGCAGCAACACTTTATATGAGCCAAAGGGATAAAGCCCACAAGGTATTGGAAAGTGCAAAAGTAGTTTTGCTGCCGCGTAAGCGGTACTACCGCTTGTTGAAGCGGTACTACCGCCCGAGCGGTACTACCGCTTGTGTGAAGCGGTACTACCGCCCAAGCGGTACTACCGCTTGTGTGAAGCGGTACTACCGCTTGTGCGCGGCTGTGCACGATTCGGCAGGGTCCGAATTGGACTCTTTTCCTGCGGGCCAAACCGACCTTGTGCGGGCAAAACCGACCCGGAGGAGACTTTTACTCCAAGTTTAGACCCCAAGGCTCAACATATAAATAGAGGGGCAGGGCTAGCACACGGGACACATCAGGATTTCCCAAGCCGTGTGCCGGCAACCCTAGCCCTCTAGTTCCTCCGTCATAATCTCCGTAGCGCTTGGCGAAGCCCTGCAGAGATTGTTCCTCACCACCATCACCACGCCGTCGTGCTGCTGGAACTCAACCACTACTTCACCATCGCTCGCTGGATCGAGGAGGTGAAGGCGTCATCAAGCCGTACGTGTGTTGAACGCGGAGGTGCCGTCCGTTCGGCACTAGATCGGAAGGATCGTGATTGGATCGCGGGACGCTCGGCGATTTGGATCGTGAAGACGTTCGACTACATCAACCGCGTTTATTAACGCTTCCGCTTAGCGATCTACAAGGGTATGTAGATTCACTCTCCCTCTCGTAGATGCTCATCACCATGGATAGATCTTATGTGTGCGTAGGAAAATTTTTGTTTCCCATGCAACGTTACCCAACAGTGGCATCTGAGCTAGGTCTATGCGTAGATGAGATCTCGAGTAGAACACAAACGAGTTGTGGGCGTGGGTGTATACATATTGCTTGCCGTTACTAGTTGATACTTGATTCCGCGGTATTGTGAGATGAAGCGGCCCGGACTGACATTACGCATACGCTTACGCGAGACTGGTTTCACCGCTGCGTGCACTTGTTGCATAAAGGTGACTGGCGGGTGTCTGTCTCTCTCACTTTAGTTGAATCGGTTCAATGAAGAGGGTTCTTTTAGAAGATCAAAAAGCAATCACTACACCACGTTGTGGTTTTGCGTAGGTAAGAATCGTTCTTGCTAGATACCCGTAGTAGCCACGTAAAATTTGCAACAACAATTAGAGGACGTCTAACTTGTTTTTGCAGGGTATGTTGTGATGTGATATGGCCAATTACATGATGAGATATATGTGATGTATGAGATGATCATGTATTGTATAGAATATCACGACTTGCATGTCGATGAGTACGGCAACTGGCAGAAGCCATAGAGTTGTCTTTAATTATTGTATGACCTGCGTGTCAATCATTAAGCGCTATGTAATGCTTTACTTTATCGCTAAACGTTAGCTATAGTCGTGGAAGCAACAGTCGGCGCGACAACCTTATGGCGACACGTTGATGGAGATCAAGATGATGGAGATCATGGTGTCATGCCGGTGACGATGGAGATCATGCCGGTGCTTTGGAGATGGAGATCAAAAGCACAAGTTCATGGCCATATCATGTCACTTATGATTTGCATGTGATGTTAATCCTTTTATGCATCTTATTTTGCTTAGGACGACGGTAGCATTATAAGGTGATCCCTCACTTAAATTTCAAGATAAATTGTGTTCTCCCCAAGTGTGCACCGTTGCGAAAGTTCGTCGTTTCGAGACACGCCGTGATGATCGGGTGTGATAGACTCTACGTTCGCATACAACGGGTGTAAGCCATGTTACACGTGCGGAACACTCGGGTTAAACTTGACGAGCCTAGCATGTACAGACATGGCCTCGGAACACAAGAGACCGAAAGGTCGAACATGAGTCATATAGTAGATATGATCAACATGAAGATGTTCACCATTGAAACCACCTCAACTCACGTGATGATCGGACTTGAGTTGGTGGATTTGGATCATGTTACACTCGAATGATCGGAGGGATGTCAATTTGAGTGGGAGTTTTTTAAATATGATTAACTAAACTCATTATCTAAGAACAATAGTCTAAGTTGTCTTTGCTATATTTATGTTGTAGATCATGGCTCGCGCGGTAGCACCCCTGAATTTTAATGCGTTCCTAGAGAAAGCTAAGTTGAAAGATGATGGAAGTAACTTTGTGGACTGGGCCCGTAATCTAAGGATTATCCTTACGGCTTCCCAGAAGGCTTATGTCCTTGATGCACCGCTTGGTGATCCACCCGCTCCAGTTGAGTCTCTAGACGTTGTGAACGCCTGGCAGGCTCGTTCTGATGATTACTCAATAGTTCAATGTGCAATGTTGTATGGCTTAGAACCGAGACTTCAAAGACGTTTTGAACGTCATGGAGCATATGAGATGTTCCAGGAGTTGAAGTTTATCTTTCAGAAGAATGCCCGGATCGAGAGATATGAGATCTCCGATAAGTTCTATGCTTGCAAGATGGAGGAGAACGGGTCTATCAGTGAACACGTGCTCAGAATGTCTGGGTACTCCACCCGTCTGGCTGAGTTAGGGATGCCCCTTCCGCCAGAGGCTATCACTGACAGAGTTCTTCAATCATTGCCACCTAGCTACAAGAGCTTCGTGTTGAACTATAACATGCACGGGATGAACAAGTCAGTCGCCGAGCTGTTTGCGATGCTGAAAGCCGCTGAGTCTGAAATTCAGAAGGAGCATCAAGTGTTGATGGTCAATAAAACCACTAGTTTCAAGAAAAATGGCAAGGGTAAGAAGGGTAACTCCAAGCAGAGTGGCAAAGCAGTTGCTCCTCTCGTGAAGAAACCCAAGGCTGGACCCAAACCAGAAACTGTGTGTTTTCATTGCAAGGGAACTGGACACTGGAAGCGGAATTGCCCCAAGTATTTGGCTGACAAGAAGGCGGCCAACAACAAACAAGGTATATATGATATACATGTTATTGATGTGTACCTTACCAACTCTCGTTGTAGTGCCTGGGTATTTGATACCGGTGCGGTTGCTCATATTTGCAACTCAAAACAGGAACTGCGGAATAGACGGAGGCTGGCAAAGGACGAAGTGACGATGCGCGTGGGAAATGGTTCCAAGGTTGATGTGATCGCCGTCGGCACGCTCGCTCTTCGATTACCATCGGGATTAGTGATGAACCTGAATAATTGTTATTTAGTGCCTGCGTTAAGCATGAACATTATATCTGGATCTTGTTTATTGCGAGACGGTTACTCATTTAAATCAGAGAATAATGGTTGTTCTATTTATATGAGTAATATCTTTTATGGTCATGCACCCGATGTAAGGGGTTTATTCTTGTTGAATCTCGATAGTAATGATACACATGTTCATAACATTGATGCCAAAAGATATAGAATTGATAATGATAATACCACTTTCTTGTGGCACTGCCGTTTAGGTCATATTGGCGTAAAACGCATGAAGAAGCTCCATGCTGATGGACTTTTGGAGTCACTTGATTTTGAATCACTTGACACATGTGAGCCATGCCTCATGGGCAAGATGACTAAAACGCCGTTCTCTGGAACAATGGAACGGGCAAGTGACTTGTTGGAAATCATACATACTGATGTGTGCGGTCCGATGAGTATTGAGGCGCGCGGTGGTTATCGTTACTTTCTCACCTTCACTGATGACTTAAGTAGATATGGGTATATTTACTTAATGAAACACAAGTCTGAAACATTTGAAAAGTTCAAACAATTTCAGAGTGAAGTTGAGAATCATCGTAACAAGAAGATTAAATTCCTACGATCTGATCGAGGAGGAGAATATCTGAGTTATGAGTTTGGCAGTCACTTAAGACAGTGTGGAATTGTTTCACAATTAACACCGCCTGGGACACCACAGCGTAATGGTGTGTCCGAACGTCGTAATCGAACCTTATTGGATATGGTGCGATCTATGATGTCTCTTGCCGATTTGCCACTATCGTTTTGGGGTTATGCATTAGAGACAGCTGCATTCACTTTAAATAGGGCACCATCGAAATCCGTTGAGACGACGCCATATGAACTTTGGTTTGGCAAGAAGCCAAAGCTGTCGTTTCTTAAAGTTTGGGGATGTGATGCTTATGTCAAAAAGCTTCAGCCTGAAAAGCTGGAACCCAAAGCGGAGAAATGCGTCTTCATAGGATACCCAAAAGAGACAGTTGGGTATACCTTCTACCTCAGATCCGAAGGCAAAGTGTTTGTCGCTAAAAACGGAACATTTCTTGAGAAAGAGTTTCTCTCGAAAGAATTGAGTGGGAGGAAGATAGAACTTGATGAGGTTGTTGAACCTTTACTTCAACCTGAGAGTAGCGCAGCGCAGAAAGTTGTTTCTGTGGAGCCTACATTAGCTGAAGAGGAAGTTAATGATGATGATCATGAAGCTTTGGATCAAGTTGCTATCGAACCTCGTAGGTCGACAAGGACGCGTACTGCTCCTGAGTGGTACGGCAACCCTGTCTTAGAGGTCATGTTGTTAGACAACGATGAACCTACGAGCTATGGAGAAGCGATGATGAGCCCGGATTCCGAGAAGTGGTTAGAGGCCATGAAATCCGAGATGGGATCCATGTATGAAAACAAAGTATGGACTTTGGAAGTATTACCTGAAGGGCGTAAGGCCATTCAGAACAAATGGATCTTTAAGAGGAAGACGGACGCGGACGGTAATGTCACCGTCTATAAAGCTCGACTTGTGGCAAAGGGTTTTTCACAAGTTCAAGGAGTTGACTACGATGAGACCTTCTCACCCGTAGCGATGCTTAAGTCCGTCAGAATCATGTTAGCAATAGCTGCCTTTTTCGATTATGAAATTTGGCAGATGGATGTCAAAACAGCGTTCCTTAACGGTTTCCTTAAGGAAGAGTTGTATATGATGCAACCGGAAGGTTTTGTCGATCCAGAGAATGCTGGCAAAGTTTGCAAACTCCAGCGATCCATTTATGGACTGGTGCAAGCATCTCGGAGTTGGAATCTTCGTTTTGATGAGGTGATCAAAGCGTTCGAGTTTATACAAGTTTACGGAGAAGCTTGTATTTACAAGAAAGTGAGTGGGAGCTCTATAGCGTTTCTAATATTATATGTGGATGACATATTGCTGATTGGAAACAATATAGAAATGCTGGAAAGCGTAAAGGAATATTTGAACAAGAGTTTTTCAATGAAGGACCTAGGAGAAGCTGCTTTCATATTAGGCATCAAGATCTATAGAGATAGATCAAGACGCTTAATAGGACTTTCACAAAGCACATACCTTGATAAGATTTTGAAGAAGTTCAAAATGGATCAGTCCAAGAAGGGGTTCTTGCCTGTTTTGCAAGGTGTGAAGTTGAGTAAGACTCAATACCCAGTGACTGCAGAAGATAGAGAAAAGATGAGTGTCATCCCCTATGCTTCGGCCATAGGCTCTATCATGTATGCAATGCTGTGCACAAGACCCGATGTCAGCCTTGCCATAAGTATGGTCGGAAGGTTTCAAAGTGATCCAGGAATGGAACACTGGACGGCGGTCAAGAATATCCTGAAGTACCTGAAAAGGACTAAGGACATGTTTCTCGTTTATGGAGGTGATCAAGAGCTCGTCGTAAAGGGTTACGTCGATGCAAGCTTTGACACTGATCCGGATGACTCTAAGTCGCAAACCGGATACGTATTTATTCTTAATGGGGGTGCGGTTAGCTGGTGCAGTTCCAAGCAAAGCGTGGTAGCTGATTCTACATGCGAAGCGGAGTACATCGCAGCCTCGGAGGCGGCGAAGGAAGGTGTCTGGATGAAGGAGTTCATGACAGATCTTGGAGTAGTGCCTAGTGCACTTAACCCAATGACTCTGTTTTGTGATAATACTGGTGCCATTGCTCTAGCCAAGGAACCAAGATTTCACAAGAGGACCAGACACATAAAACGACGTTTCAATTCCATCCGCGATTACATCAAGGAGGACGACATAAATATTTGCAAAGTACACACGGATCTAAATGTTGCAGATCCGTTGACTAAACCTCTTCCAAGGGCTAAACATGAACAACACCAGAACTGCATGGGTGTTCGATTCATTACAATGTAAATCACATAGTGATGTGAACTAGATTATTGACTCTAGTGCAAGTGGGAGACTGTTGGAAATATGCCCTAGAGGCAATAATAAATTGGTTATTATTATATTTCCTTGTTCATGATAATCGTTTATTATCCATGCTATAATTGTATTGATTGGAAACTCAAATACATGTGTGGGTACATAGACAACACTGTGTCCCTAGTAAGCCTCTAGTTGACTAGCTCGTTGATCAAAGATGGTTAAGGTTTCCTAGCCATAGACATGAGATGTCATTTGATAACAGGATCACATCATTAGGACAATGATGTGATGGACAAGACCCAAACTGTAAACGTAGCATTTGATCGTGTCAGTTTATTGCTATTGTTTTCTGCATGTCAAGTATCTGTTCCTTTGACCATGAGATCATGCAACTCACTGACACCGGAGGAATACCTTGTGTGTATCAAACGTCGCAACGTAACTGGGTGACTATAAAGGTGCTCTACAGGTATCTCCGAGGGTGTCTGTTGGGTTGGCATGGATCAAGACTGGGATTTGTTACTCCGTGTGACGGAGAGGTATCTCAGGGCCCACTCGGTAATACAACATCACAATGAGCCTTGCAAGCAATGTGACTAAAGTGTTAGCCACGAGATCATGTATTACGGAACGAGTAAAGAGACTTGCCGGTAACGAGATTGAACTAGGTATAGTGATACCGACGATCGAATCTCGGGCAAGTAACATACCGAAGAACAAAGGGAACAGCATACGGGATTAACTGAATCCTTGACATAGAGGTTCGACCGATAAAAGATCTTCGTAGAATATGTAGGAGCCAATATGGGCATCCAGGTCCCGCTATTGGTTATTGGCCGTAGAAGTGTCTCGGTCATGTCTACATAGTTCTCGAACCCGCAGGGTCTACACACTTAACGTTTGGTGACGATTAGTATAATTGAGTTATTATGTTGGTGACCGAAAGTTGTTCGGAGTCCCGGATAAGATCCCGGACATGACGAGGATCTCCGGAATAGTCCGGAGGTAAAGATTGATATATGTGATAATAGTGTTTTGATCTCCGGAAGGGTTCCGGAGTTCACCGGAAGGGGTTTCGGATGTTTACCGAAGTGTTCGGGTGCAGCAACACTTTATATGAGCCAAAGGGATAAAGCCCACAAGGTATTGGAAAGTGCAAAAGTAGTTTTGCTGCCGCGTAAGCGGTACTACCGCTTGTTGAAGCGGTACTACCGCCCGAGCGGTACTACCGCTTGTGTGAAGCGGTACTACCGCCCAAGCGGTACTACCGCTTGTGTGAAGCGGTACTACCGCTTGTGCGCGGCTGTGCACGATTCGGCAGGGTCCGAATTGGACTCTTTTCCTGCGGGCCAAACCGACCTTGTGCGGGCAAAACCGACCCGGAGGAGACTTTTACTCCAAGTTTAGACCCCAAGGCTCAACATATAAATAGAGGGGCAGGGCTAGCACACGGGACACATCAGGATTTCCCAAGCCGTGTGCCGGCAACCCTAGCCCTCTAGTTCCTCCGTCATAATCTCCGTAGCGCTTGGCGAAGCCCTGCAGAGATTGTTCCTCACCACCATCACCACGCCGTCGTGCTGCTGGAACTCAACCACTACTTCACCATCGCTCGCTGGATCGAGGAGGTGAAGGCGTCATCAAGCCGTACGTGTGTTGAACGCGGAGGTGCCGTCCGTTCGGCACTAGATCGGAAGGATCGTGATTGGATCGCGGGACGCTCGGCGATTTGGATCGTGAAGACGTTCGACTACATCAACCGCGTTTATTAACGCTTCCGCTTAGCGATCTACAAGGGTATGTAGATTCACTCTCCCTCTCGTAGATGCTCATCACCATGGATAGATCTTATGTGTGCGTAGGAAAATTTTTGTTTCCCATGCAACGTTACCCAACAGCAACACCCATACATCTCTATGTATTCTAGATCATAACCTGCATCTACGCATAGTATGGCTCATGATGCCACTGTAGGGGAACGCAGCAGAAAACAAAAAATTTCCAACCTACGCACCAGCCCAGGATCACTATGAAGACTGCATACAAGGTTTCGATCCGATCGTTACCGACTCGTAGTGCAGCGGAAGTAGAGTCGATGTAGATCGTCGGTGCAGATCCCCGTAGCTAGGATTTACAACCTCCCAAACGCGAGGATGTTCTCCCTTTTCTACTCGTCGGACAGCCCTCCGGCAGGCGGTCGGACAGTCCCTCGGACGGTGTCACGGATAGCCCTTCGGGAGGACCCTCAAAACTCGGACGGTCACTCAGACAGCCCTTCGGGAGGCACTCTCGAACAGCCCCTCAGGCAAAAAGATCAAACCTACGACCTCTCTATGGGGTTGCATACATACGGTGTCATCTATCCGGCAGGGCTTCGCCGTCCAAAACTAGTTCCCACCGGAACCTAGACAGCCTTTCGGCTCTACGAAACTATTTTCGCAAGGAGGGAGAGAGAAGCCAGATCATGCATAGCACTTGTATGTGAGAAAGGAGTGGGTGTGGAGAGCACCTCTCCACCTCTATTTATAGGAAATCCCAAGGGGTGGGGTGGCATTCCAAAACTCCAAAATGCCCATGAATGGAGTCCTCCACAAGGGCATAAAGGGGAAGGTAAGACGGCAAGTGGGGCCCCATGAAGGAGCCTCACCATGGCTGCCCACTATACCCGTGCAAAACTCGGGCCGGGCCGGGCCTCGGGCCGGGCCTGACTAAGCCCGAAGCAAAAAACCAGGGCCCGGGCCCGGCCCGGCCCGGACGTCGGGCCTAGAATCCAGGCCCAAGCCCGGCCCATCAACCAAAAAGCTAGCCAGGCCTCGGGCCTCGGGCCGGGCCTCTTCGTTAAATCACTAATATGACGGGCCCGGGACGGCCCGGCCCGGGCTTCGGGCTCAAACTCTAGGCCCAGGCCCGGCCCGTGGACAAGGTCGGGCCGGGCCGGGTCGGGTTTTTTGGGCCGGGTTGGGCCGGGCTGCCCATGGCCAACTCTACTGCCCACCCCCTAGTGGGTCCCCCCCAAAAGGGGTTCCTTAGTCCCCAAGTCCTTCTAGAAGCCTTTTGGGAAAAGCCCTAAAAGGTGGCTTTCCATAAAGTAACCCAAAAAGCACTTTCACTATTCACGGAAACATTTTTCCGCGATCGTTAAATCCGAAAATATTTCTATAGGTCTTAGAACATTTCCTGTACCCACTAAAATAATTTTAGACGCGTTCCGAAACAATTCCGGATTAGTGGTTCCGGAACATTTCCGGGTTTTTTCTCCGAAAAATCCAAGAAGTCCCCAGAACAATTCTGGCACCCTCCAAGAATTTCCAGGCGTGTGTCGAAACCAATTTGACTTAATGGTATACCCTGAAACAAATTTTCAGTTTTACCGAAACTATTCCGGTGTTCTCTCTCCCGAACTTTCCCGTTGTCTCCGAAACTTTTCCGGTGACTTTCTCTCAGACTCCCTGTCTAGTATTCAGCAGATAGATGACCCTTAAGCGTGTGACCCTATAGGTTCGGTGAAGCATAGACATGGCCGGAACACTTTCCGATCAATGATCAACATCGGAGCCGTGGACACCCATATTGACCCCTATACCAAAACGAATAAATATTTGAGTGAACCTCCAGTTGCTGTGTGCTATTCCTGTTGCTTCGCGATATGTTACAAACACCCGAGGTGAGAATTATCGGCATCCCCGTGAATCAACAACTTGTCCACTATGCCAGTTACCTCGTTACCGGTTTTGTTCTCTTTTCTCGTTCCCGTGTTCCGGCATCCCTGTGATCAAATCACAATGTGTCTGGCCAGACGATGGTGGATACCATAACACTGAGAGGGCCCAGAGATATCTCTCCATCGTCGGAGGAGCAAATCCCAATCTTGAGCTATCAAGTCCCTTGACACACTTTTCCATGAACCCGTAAGCCGCCGTAATAGCCACCCATTTACGGATGACGTTTAACAAACCCCAAAGTTCATGAAGCAAGCATGAAGAAACTCGACACTCTCATGGTCTAAGGAATTATGCAAACATTAACTTTCTCTGTGTTATTAAGCATTAACTTGTGATGAATGTATTTCATAGCATAACATCAATTCGGGCCGATTCAACACAAATGTTCTTCTAACATTGTGCCCTCAAAGTTGCCGGCATAGTCATGCCCATGATCAGGAAAACAGAACCATCATGCAACACTTGAGCTAGTCTTAGAGGACAGACTAGGAATAGATTTTATCGTTTATTATTCCACACGTGCATATGAGTTTCCCTTCGAGCCTCGTGGTTATTGTAGACAATAGAACCATAGCAGTTATAGCACGGAATATAAACTTAATTACGAACATGGGGATAAATAATAACATTTATTATTGCCTCTAGGGCATATCTCCTACACTCCTACCAACCTCCCCCTAGGGGCATGCGTAGTAGTACTTTGCTTCGAGGGCTAATAAATTTTCGTAATAAGTATGTGAGTTCTTTATGACTAATGTGAGTCCATGGATTATACGCACTCTCACCCTTCCGCAATTTGCTAGCCTCTACGGTACCGTGCATTGCCCTTTCTCACATCGAGAGGTGGTGCAAACTTCGCCGGTGCATCCAAACCCCGTGATATGATACGCACTATCACACATAAGCCTCTTTATATCTTCCTCAACAGAGCCACCATACCTACCTATCATGGCATTTCCATAGCCATTCCGAGATATATTGCCATGCAACTTCCACCGTTCCATTTTTTATGACACACATCATCATTGTCATATTGCTTTGCATGATCATATAGCTGACATAGTATTTGTGGCTCAGCCACCGTTCATTATTTTCATACATGTTACGCTAGCATCATTGCACATCCTGGTACACTTCCAGAGGCATTCATATAGAGTCATATTTTTGTTCTAGTATCGAGTTGTAATTTTGAGTTGTAAGTAAATAGAGGTTTGAGGATTATCATTATTAGAGCATTGTTCAAGTGAGGAAAGGATGATGGTGGATATGATGCCCCCACAAGTCGGGATGAGACTCCGGACGAAAAAAAAATAGAAAAAAAGAGGCAAAAAAGAGCCATGAAAAAAAGAAAATGGAAGAAAAAAAAGAAAAAAAATGAAAAGAAAAGAAAAAAATTCATGAGAGAAAAAGAGAGAAGGGGAAATGTTACTATCTTTTTCCAGACTTGTGCTTCAGAGTAGCACCAAGTTTTTTATATAGAGAGTCTCCTATTTTGTCACTTTCATATACTAGTGGGAATTTTTCATTATAGAACTTGGCTTGTATATTCCGATGATGGGCTTCCTCAAATGCCCGAGGTCTTCACGAGCAAGCAAGTTTGATGCACACCCACTTAGTTTTCATGTTGAGCTTTCATACACTTATTGCTCTTAGTGCATCCGTTGCATGGCAATCCCTACTCCTCGCATTGACATCAATTGATGGGCATCTCCATAGCCCGTTGATTAGCCACGTTAATGTGAGACTTTCTCCATTTTTGACTCCTCCTATTTATCACTATCACCATACTCTATTCCACCCATAGTGCTATATTCATGGCTTGCGCTCATGTATTGCGTGGGAGTTGAAAAAGCTGAAGCGCGTTAAAAAGTATGAACCAACTGCTTGGCTAAAACCGGGGTTGTTCATGATAAATACTTTGTGTGAAGAAGATGGAGCATGACAGGATTATATGATTTTGTAGGGATAACGTTCTTTAGCATTTTTATTTTGAAAGACATGATTGTTTGCTAGTATGCCTGAGTATTGATGTCTTTATATCAAATTATAGACTATTGCTTTGAATCATTTGGATCTTATTATTCATACCGTAAGAGAGAGATTGCATAATGAAACATGATAGGTAGCATTCCACATCAAAAATTCTGTTTTTATCATTTACCTACTCGAGGACGAGCATGAATTAAGCTTGGGGATGCTTGATACGTCTCCAACGTATCTATAATTTTTGATTGTTCCATGCTATTATAGTATCAATCTTGGATGTTTTTATATGCAATTGTATGGAATTATATATCATTTTTTGGGACTAACCTATTAACCCAGTGCCTAGTGCCAGTTGCTGTTTTCTGCTTGTTTTTGGCTTTTCAGAGAAACAGTACCAAATGAAGTCCAAATTCCACGAAACTTTTTGGAGATTTTTTTCTGGACAAAAGAAACCTGGGAAGCTTCGGGAGGAGGCCAGAAGCCCCACGGGGGCTTCACAAGGCACTAGGGCGCGCCCCGGGGGGGCGTAGTACCTTGTGGGGCCCACGTGATTCCTTTTGACCTAATTCCACTTCTATAAATTCACAAATATTGGGAAACCCCCAGAGAGCCAGAAGAGAAAACCTTTCCGCCACCGCAAGCCTCTGTTCTCCCACGATCCCATCTGGAGGCCTTTTCCGGTACTCTGCCGGAGGGGGAATCGATCACGGAGGGCTTCTACATCAACCTTGCTGCCCTTCCGATGATGTGTGAGTAGTTTACCACAGACCTACAGGTCCATAGCTAGTAGCTAGATGGCCTCTTCTCTCTCTTTGATCTTCAATACAATGTTCTCCTCGATGTTCTTGGAGTTCTATCTGATGTAATCTTCTTTTGCGTGTTTGTTGGGATCGGATGAATTGTGAGTTTATGATCAGATTATTCGTGAGAAATATTTGAGTCTTCTCTGAACCTTTTTATGAATGATTGTTATAGCTTTGTATTTCTCTCCGTTATCTATCGGTTTAGGTTGGCCTACTAAATTGATTTATCTTGCAATGGGAGAGGTGCTTTGTGATGGGTTCAATCTTGCGGTGCTCAATCCCAGTGACAGAGAGGGATATGACACGTATTTGTATTATTGCCATTAAGGATAAAAAGATGGGGTTTATTCATATTGCTTGAATTTGCTTCTCTACATCATGTCATCTTGCTTAAGGCGTTACTCTGTTTCATACTTAATATCCTAGATGCATGCTGGATAGCGGTCGATGGGTGGAGTAATAGTAGTAGATGCAGGCAGGAGTCGGTCTACTTGTCTCGGACGTGATGCCTATATACATGATCATTGCCATGAATCCGTCATAATTATTTGCTTTTCTATCAATTGCCCAACAGTAATTTGTCTACCCACCGTATGTTTATGTGCTCAAGAGAGAAGCCTCTAGTGAAAACTATGGTCCCCAGGTCTATCTTTATCATATAAAAAAGCTAAAAATACCTTACTGCAATTTATTTACCTTTATTTTAATTAGTAGTTTAGTTTATCTATTTACCTTGATAAGATTTAATCCTTGCAAATAACCGTTAAGAGGATTGACAACCCTCTTATTTGCGTTGGGTGTAAGTGTTTGCTCTTGTGTGTGCAGGTGCGCTTAATGGAATTTTGCTTGGTTCACCTACTGGATTGATAACCTTGGTTCTTAACTGAGGGAAATACTTATCTCTACTGAACTGCATCATCCTCTCCTCTTCGAGGAAATACCAACACAGACTACAAGTAGCAGAAGGCTACTGCTGAATTCTTCTGGATGCTTGCAAGTTGTAACCTGGACAACACCGAACACGTGGGCTGCTTGGCTGTGATCCCTTGAAGTGTAATCATGTCCCCTCGATCTTGAATTTGCATGCAACAGCGCGGCCAATCGATGAGCATGGGGTTGTGGTACTCCAACCAGTCCATGCCTAAAATAACGTCGTAGGATCCCAACGGCAACACCCTGAAGTTGCTGGTGAACTCGTGCCCCTGAGTATACCATTGACAGTCCGGCACTTCCTTGATACACTGCAACTCAGCTCCGTTGGCCACAGAAACCTTGATAGCCCGTGGCATGTCCTGCACCCCTCGAAGGAACGGCAGTTGCTGAGATACAAAAGAAGCGGAGCTCCCCGAATCCACCAGCATGAGGACCTCTCGCCCTTGAAGCCAACCATGGATTTGCAAATAGCTGGGCGCCTCTGTGCCAGCCACTGCATGAACTGATATGTGCCACACCTGGTCTGCGGGCACATTTTCTATCTGCTCGGCCGCCGGCTCGTCCGCAGAGAGGGTTGTTTCTAGATTGAACAGCTCGAGCAGTTCCTCGATGACGTGCAGCTTCACTGTCGGGGGGCAAATGTGATCATGCCCCCACCGCTCGCCGCACTTGAAGCATAACCCCTTGGCTCGGCGGTAATTGCGGAGCGCCGTCATCTTGGCCGCATCTCCATTGGCTCTGGGTCCGTCTGCCCCACGCCGATCATCCGCAGTTGGGGATGGCCCAGATGCCCGAGGCGGTGGTGCAGGCAGCAGTAGAGGTGCCGGCGCGCGGGCGCGATTGTACTGCGAGTACTCCGACTGCTCGCCACGCCGGTGTCGCTGCCCCTCCGCCACCTCCTCCTGAAGGATGGCAAGGGCGCACGCCGTGTCCAAATCACCCGGCCTTTGCGCCATGACCACCGCGCGGATATCGCCGCGAAGTCCCTCCACGAACCTCGTCAGAAAGTACAGTGGATGGGTAGCATCAGAATATGAAATGAGATGATTCATAAGTGATTCAAACTGCTCAATATACTCTGCTATAGAAGAAGTTTGCTTAAGAGCGTAAAACTGCCGGATCAACAGCTGATGCCGATCGCGGCCGAAACGAGTACATACCAATTGACAAAATCCCTCCCAATCAAGCGGCCCCAGCTTTGGCTGAATGGACTGAAGCCATATTGCCGCTGCCCCCGAGAAATGCAAGGTAGCCATAGGAACAAAGTAGGTTTCGTGGATTTGAAACATGGTGAAATACTGCTCACACATGGTTTTCCAAATTTTCGGATTCTCACCCGAAAATTGGGGGAAATTGAGAGTGGGTGGAGTATGCCCCATACTCGCCACTATCTGTCCCGAAAGTAAACCAGAGTTCGATGAAAAGTTGGATCGGAGCGTTGGGAGAGAGGGGTTTGAAAGTCATGCGTACCATTGGCCGGAGGGGCCACCGGGGTAGAATTCCCCCCCCCCCCCCCGATAGCTCGCTCCGTCGTTGATGTGCCCCACCGTGGCCATCGGGCCCGTGGATCCCCTCGCGCGCCGCCGGGTTGGTGAGTCCCGACGCCGCCGATCCACCAGATGGCGCCGCCGTGGTGAGTGGCGCGCCCTGGAGCACGGTGACCGCCTCCTGGAGCTTGGAGAAGCGCTCCTCCAGATCGGGCTTCCAGGCGTTGAGAGCCTCCACTTGCGCCGTCTGGCTGTCGATCTGCGCGCGGAGCCACTGGATGTCCGCGCGCGTGTCGTCGCTGGCCCTTGTCAGCGTCTCCGTGAGTTTGTCGAGGTAGGACTTGAGGGCCGGATCCATGGTGGCGAAGAGGTGCTGTCGGTCGCTGGCCTGCTTGCGCGTCTCCAGCGCGGCGAGAGGGAGGTGGGTGGCGACTGATACCAGGTGTAAGGGTCTCACTAGCCCTGTCTCTCACGAGCAATGGTGATTTCAATCTCAATCTGGTACAACTTGGAGGAAGGAGGAAAGGGGATCGGTTTACAGGAGGATACACACTCACACACGCAACACACACTGCCGCCGCCTTGATCCTAGCCGGGATCATCTGCCACCTACTCTTCCCTGCCTTTATATGCTCGCTTGCCCAGTGGCCTAGGGCTCGAACATGTAGGACACCCATTGGGCCCGTTAGCCTGTGGTTGGGCTTCCTCTCCCTTTGTGGCCTCTTGGTCTCGTTGTTCCTCCTTCCTGGGCCTTGGGCCGATGCTGCCCTCCTCGTCAGGTCGCTGAAGAGCACCGCTGCCGGAGGAGCCCAGAAAGGTACGCCGGTGCAGCAACCTCTTGGAGGATGCCGGCAGGCTGCTGCTCGCCAGTGTTCTTCAAGAGGACGGCGGCACCGACCTGTCGGTGTCTCTACACAAGCTGCGTCTAACGAGCGGCGAAGAGGAGCGAGGATGTTCTCTTCTTGGGTTTCCCGGGCACCTTCGCCGTCTGGGCCGAGTGCTTCGGCGGCCGGGAGGTGAGCGGTGGCACCGCCTACTTTGTCATTGACAACACAGCTCCGCAGCCGTGCAGCATGTACAGGTACAGCTTCCACGATGGCGGCGCCGCCACGCTGGTGGAGACGCTGCCTTCCGGATGGCACAACGCCAGCTGCATGTGGTTCATACCCGCGCCCCAGATAACCATGTTTCCTGAGCCGGACGAAGAGCAGGAAACTCCAGCAGCAGCGACCTGCGACAGCACCACTCAGTCGTCGCAACAGCTCACGATCTACGCCGGCGATCTGTCCCCGAAGTTGGATAGCTCCCAGCTGCGAGACGTGTTCAGCAAGCACGGCAAGGTAGCCCGCGCAAGAGTCGCCTACGACAAGCGTGGGCGATCACGAGGGTTCGGGTTTGTGACCATGGCGACGCAGGAGGGCTTCGACAACGCCATGGCTGCTTTCAACGCCGTGGAGGAGCCGCACGGCAGCAGCGTCATCAGCCCCTTCTATTTGTTTGTCATGTAACTGGTTCTCTCAATCTTTTTTACAATATTTTATAGCTTGACCGGCTGATGCTACCTGGTTTTCTATTCACTAATTTCACAAGAACATCATTAAGTACTTGTAGGAGCAATCTTGACGCTAATTTGTGATTGTTTACATAGTATACTCTCTCGTGTCACAGTTCACAAGTACATAATGTTTTAAGGATATCGTGTCTGAACTCTGAAGTGTACACTTTCACGTGATATGATGTTTACAACAAGCTAGTTTTTCGCCATTCGTCCTGTCCCAGAGATGTGTGAATTTTAATCCACTATAAAATGCCTGGAATAAATGGAGTAGTATTTTTTACACTTTTGAAACATCATAAAATTAACATGAAACTCTTTGGAACTCTCACATAGGTTTCATGAGGTGTCATTGTGCGGGACATATATTTCCTAAGGTTTCATTGTGCATGACAACTGTTTCACGAGGTTTCATTGTGCATCATCTTATACTATGTTTCACCAGGTTTTAGTGCGCTTCAAATCTGATTTGAAGGTAGTCACAACGTTTCATTGGGTGTCAATGCACTTCAATCTAGTTTAACATGAATTATGTTCCATTCAAATATGATTCAAAGTGTAACAAAATATTGCATGGACGCAGATATGGAGCGAACGTGCCCTCCCGGATCCCCCTAACGCGACGAACGTTTCTGCTATGAGCGACGAACCATGGAAGGCCATCGTTCTCACTGGGTCACCCTCTAGTATCCCCCCCCCCTCCCCCCCCCCCCCCCCCCCATGGCCTGTTCTTAAGAAAGCAGTCCCCCCCTCCCCCCTCCTTTTTACTATGTAGATCAGGGTTGTCGGCCTCCATCCCTCCACCAATGTACAGTTGCCATGAAATATAACACAAATGAATTGTCATGCTATAGCAGAGAGAATTGGCATGCTACAACAGAGAAAGTTGGCATATGTTCCGGAATTGCCATGTTGCAGTAGAGAGAATTGTCATGCTAAATAAGAGAAAGTTCCCACATGTTCAGAAATTGTGATTCTACAACATAGAGAAGTGTCAGGCTACAACAGAGAAGTTGCTACATGTTTAGGAATTACCATGCTACATCATAGGGAAATGCCATGCAAAAAGGATTCAAGGGGATTCCACGTATAAATCCTAATACATAGAAGTTGTCACATGTTCAAGAATTGCCATGCTACATCAAAGGGAAATGCCATGCAAAATAGATTCAAAAAGGGATTCCATGTATAAAAGCCTAATGCACAGAAGTTGGCATGCTCTAGATAAAAATAAAATTGCCACTTGGCAATTGTTTTGATGTTGTTGTGACTAAAATGGTACACTAGATCATTGCACATCCTGCTATACTGTCAGAGGCATTCATATGTAGTCATTATCTTTGTTTCATATTTGAGTTATAAGTAAAATAAAAATGTGATGCATTCTAGAGTGCGCCCCTACCTGTGAGGATATAAAAAAGGGAAAAATAATAAAAAAGGAGGCCAGAAAGCGCCCACCAAAAAAGAACAAAATGTGAGAAAAAGAGAGAGGGGCGCACTACTATCCTTTACCACACTTGTGCTTCAAAGTAGCACCATGTATTTTATATAGAGAGTTTTCATGTTATTCATTTCATATGTTAGTGAGAATTTTACATTATAGAACTTGACTTGCATATTCCTATGATGAGCTTCCTCAAATGCTCGAGATATTTAATGAAGCAAGTAAGTTGGATGCACACCCACTTAGTTGCATCAGGAAAGCTTTCAACGAGGGTTCGGGTTTGTGACCATGGCGACGCAAGAGGGATTCGACAATGCCATGGCTGCTTTCAACGTCGTGGAGCCGCACGGCAGCAGCGTCATCGGCCCCTTCCACTTGTTTTTCATGTTCCTTGTTCCCTCAACGTGTTTTTGCATTATTTTATACCTTCACAGGCTGATGTTACCAGGTTTCACCGGATATTTATGAGCAATCTTGATGTTAATTAGTTAGTTTATACTCTCTCGTGTCACACAACTCACAAGTATAGAATGTTTTAAGGAAATTGTATCTGATGTGTTACACTACACTTACACGTAATATGAAGTTTACAACAAGCTCATTTTCCACCATTTGTCCTTTCCTGGGGATGTGTGCAATTTAATCCACCAAAATGCTCGATTATTTGATATTGTGTATGTATAGTTAATCCTATGCACTTTACGATTTAGTGTCGGATAGTACCTCCCGGGATCGATGCACACAACGGTGGTCCTCAAAGCTCCAACCGGACTACTCCCCGCAAGCCTCGGCAACCTCCACCGCCTACGGAGGATCCACTTGAAAACCTGAGCTCTTGTATCAGCATGACCATAATGAGACTACATCACAACAAGCTTGGTTGGCGCATCCCGCCTAAGCTTGACGAAAGCTCATGTCCTTGACAGCATTCTCGCCGGCAGACAACAGCTTCACAAGGCGCATCCCAGCGTCACTGGGCAACTTCTCCTATTTGCAGTACCTTAACTTCCCCTTTAACCAGCTTGTTGGCACAACCCCACCAGGCCTCAGAAGCATCCAGAGCATGCTGCAATTCAGCCTCTTCCAAAACAACTTCTCTGGTGTGCTTCCACCTTCTCTCTACAACTAGTCATCCTTAGAATACTTTTACGTGGGGTTCAATATGTTGGGAAACATAGTACAAAACAAAAAAAATGCCCTACGATCACCCAAGAACAATATGAAGATGCATAAACGGTTTGGATCATGATCGTTACCGACTCCGGAGTGCAGCGGAAGTAGAGAGTCGGTGTAGATCGTACTTGTAGTCCCTTGAACCGTCGATGAACGATCCCGCGAACCGCCCTCGAACGATCCCTCAAACGGAAGACCGAAAGCACGGCCTCTCTAGTTGGTTGCAAGCGTACGGTCTTCACGATCCGGCATCACTTCGCCGTCCAGAGCTAATCATCGCCTGATAATTAGAGGGAGGAGATTAGAATCACACTGGGCTTCTAATTATGAGGATTAGAGGATCTAGGTCAAGCTCTAATTGATCAACTAGGATCAACTAGAACTAGAATTAGAGGACTAGAGGAGGCTCCAAAAGTTGTGTGTTCAAATAGCACCAAAACCTTTAGTATATATAGGTTGGGAGGGGAGGAGGAGGCTCCACACAAGGGAAGGATTCCCCTCCCCTTGTGTCGGCCCTAGGGGGAGGAGGAATCCTCCCCCTTGTCCAACTCGGCCTCCCCATAGTGGGAAAGGTGGCGCCTCCCCTACATGGGCCTTGGTGGCCCAATTCTCCCTCCACCACTTGTCCTTTTAAGGCCCGTTGATATTAAATTAAATATAAAAGCCTCCTAACAATTACTATAGCCTTTTATTATTAATTTAACACCACCAGAAATATTTTCCACCTATATATTATCTATTGGTAATACCCGGTATTGCCCGACAAACTCCGAAACCCTTCCAGTGACCCCGAAACGCTTCCGGTTCCTCTCGAAACTATTCGAATATTAATGAAACAATTCCACAAATAAATCCTCGATACTCTCATCCTACTAACACTCGGCAGATCTTGATTACCTTACACTTGTGACCCCGTAGGGTCGGTAAATTATAGACATGAACGAAACCCCTTCGTTCGATGACTGATAGCGGAGCCGTAGACGTCCATATCGATCCCTATGATTACACGAATGACATTCGAGTGAACCTTTGGTTATCATGTGATGTTCCCTTTGCTTCGCGATACTTCACAAAACCCGAGGTGAGATGTATCGGTATCCTCTTGAGTCACACACATGCTCATTATACCATTCTCCTCGCTACCGGTTTTGTTCTGCTTTCTCGTTGACATGTTCCGGCATGCCCGTGACATAGTCACATGTGTTTGGCCAGACGATGATGGATGCCGTCACACCGAGAGGGTCCTAAGAATATCTCTCCATCGTCGAAGGAGCAAATTCCACTCTCGAGCTATCTAGTCCATTATCAAACTTTCTGATGAACCTATAAGTTGTCGTTATGATCACCGTGTTATAGATGACGTTTGAGCAACCCCAAAGTACACTGTACGGTAAGAAGTGAGTACGATACTCTCATGGTCTAAGGAACTAAAACACATGTTAACACTCCGTGTTATAACAATTGATTTCAGACGATATTATCTCAAAGTATAACAAACAAGTTTGGGTCAATTCAATATGATCGTTCTTCTAACGTCATACTCTCAATGTTGTTTTAGGATTATCGTTACACTTAACGATATCCTAAGATCCGGAAAACGTGATCACAAACAACACTTGAGCTAATCTTAGAGGCGAGACTAGGATTCTTATTTTTTCGTTTATCATTCCACACGTGCATATGAGTTTTCCCCTGAATCGCATATTCCAGGATCATAGCAGTTATAGCACAAAATATAAACTCTTAAATATGAACATGGAAATGTAATAATACAATATTATTGCCTCTAGGGCATATTTCCAACACAATATGCTATATGAAGCATTATGGGTGATAATTGCAACAAGTTCCTGGAGATGAAAAGTCTTGGCTTGGATGATAATCATTCTACTAGAAACATCCCTTCCTCAATATCCAAACTATCTCAACTCCCATGACTTATCCTCGGGCAGAATAGATTTAGTGGGTACGTGCTTCCCACATTGGGGAATCTAGGAGCTCTCCAATATCTGCACGTGGGTGGCAATAGACTCGAGGCAGGTGATAATAAGGGGTGGGAATTCATCGCTTCTTTGGCAAACTGCACTCAATTGCAGGAATTGATACTCAACAACAACTATTTTGGAGGACAACTACCGAGTTCGATTGTGAACCTCTCAACCACTCTCGAGCAGTTGACATCGGCAATTTGGCTGGTCTATGCAGACTTGAGATGGCGAATACTTTCATATCCGGAGTGATTCCAAATAGCATTGGTAAGGTAGAGAACTTGATTGAGCTAGACTTGTACAATAATAGCTTGTCTGGCCTCATACCTCCATCACTAGTAAATCTTTCGCGGGTGAGTACACTTTATGCATCCTATGGGAACTTAGAGGGACCAATTTCGGCAAACCTAAGGGAGTTAAAAAACATTTTGTACTCGATTTGTCAACAAACTATAGACTTAATGGTTTGATACCAAGGGAAATTCTGAAATTCTGGACTTTCTTTGTACTTAGACTTGTTGTATTATCCTTTCTGGACCCATTCCTAATGAAGTTGGTAATTTGAAAATTCTTACCAACTGTTTCTATCAGGAAATCAGTTGTCTAGCAAGATGCTCGACAGTATTCAGAATTGCATAGTATTGGAATGGTTACTATTAGACAATAATTCATTTGAGGGAAGCATACCTCAATCATTGGGGAGTATAAAGGTACTTGATATACTGAACCTAACCATGAATAAGTTCTCTGGTAATATTTCTGAGGCCCTTGGTGGCGTTGGAAACCTACAGGAACTGTACCTAGCACACAACAATTTGTCAGGATCAATCCCGGTAGCTCTACAGAATTTGACATCATTGTCCGAATTGGATGTATCCTTGAATAATTTCAAGGCAAGGTGCCAAATGAAGTTTTTTTGAGAAACATCGCTTACTTAGAACTTGATGGGAATACTATTTGTGCGGTGGCACACATCAACTTCACTTGGTTCCATGCTTCATGAGCTCCATAAACAAGAACCAAAAAAAGATGCAAAAGTCTCTTTTAATTACTATAGCAACAGTCGGGGCTCACTTTCAGTAAATGCAGAAGTGAATAGTGCAATCTTCAATTGCTGAGGAGCAAAATGAAATAATCCCATACCATGCATTATTTAGAGGAACCAATGGATTTTTAGAAGCTAACTTGCTTGGGATAGGAAGTTATGGTGCAGTTTATAAGTGTGTTTTGGATAATGAGGATAGAGTATTGGCTATGAAGGTATTTAACCTTCGACAATCTGGATCTTACAAGAGTTTTCAGGTTTAATGTGTGGCCATCAGAAGGATACAACGCCTGGTGGGATCAAATAAAAATTGAAATTCAAATCTAACAGTACAGTCAAACAGAACGCTGATACATCTCCAACGTATCTATAATTTTTTATTGTTCCATGCTATTATAGTATCAATCTTGGATGTTTTATATGCAATTATATGCTATTTTATATCATTTTTTGGGACTAACCTATTAACATAGTGCCCAGTGACAGTTGTTGTTTTCTGCTTATTTTTGATTTTTCAAGAAATCAGTACCAAACGGAGTCCAAACGCTACAAAACTTTTTGACGATTTTTTTCTGGACAAAAGAGACCCTAGAAGCTTCGGGAGGAGACCAGAAGCCTCACGAGGAGGTGACAAGGCAACCCCGCGCGCCCCGAGGGGCGCCAAGATGCCTTGTGGGCCCCTCATGGCTCCTTTTGACCTAATTCCACTTCTATAAATTCTCAAATATTGGGAAACCAACAGAGAGCCACCTTGAATAATTTTTCCGCCTCCGCAAGCTTCTGTTCTTCCGCGATCCCATTTGGAGGCCTTTTCTGGCACCCTGCCGAAGGGGGAATCGATCACGGAGGGCTTCTACATCAACCTTGCTGCCCTTCCAATGATGTGTGAGTAGTTTACCATAGACCTATGGGTCCATAGCTAGTAGCTAGATGGCTTCTTCTCTCTCTTTGATCTTCAATACAATGTTCTCCTCGATCTTCTTGGAGTTCTATTCGATGTAATCTTCTTTTGCGGTGTGTTTGTTGGGATCCAATGAATTGTGGGTTTATGATCAGATTATTCATGAGAAGTAATTGTGTCTTTTCTGAACTTTATTATGCATGATTCTTATAGCTTTGTATTTCTCTCCGATCTATCCGTTTGGTTTGGCCAACTAGATTGATTTATTTTCAGTGGGAGAGGTGCTTTGTAGTGGGTTCAATATTGCTATGCTCTATATCCCAGTGACTGAAAGGGACAAGACACATATTTGTATTGTTGCCATTAAGCATAAAATGACGGGGTTTATTCATATTGTTTGGGTTTACTTTGTGTACATCATGTCATCTTGCTTATGGCATTATTCTGTTTTCATTAACTTAATACCCTAGATGCATGCTGGATGCGGTCGATGGGTGGAGTAATAGTAGTAGCTGCAAGTAGGAGTCGGTCTACTTGTCTCGGACGTGATGCCTATACATGATCATTGCCATGAATCAGTCATAACTATGCGCTTTTCTATCAATTGCCCAACAGTAATTTGTCTACCACCGTATGCTATGTGTTCGAGAGAGAAGCCTCTAGTGAAAACTATGGCCCCCGGGTCTACTTTAATCATAAAAAGGAAACCTAAATATATTTGCTGCAATTTCCTTTCTTTTATTTTCTTTTGCAATTTATCTATATACCACTACGAGATTTAATCCTTGCAAGTAACGAGTTCAAGGGGATTGACAACCCTCTTGCCTGCGTTGGGTGCAAGTATTTTGTTTTGTGTGTGCAGGTGTTGTTCACGAGGCTTTGTGTGATTCTCCTACTGAATTGATACCTTGGTTCTCACTGAAGGAAATACTTATCTCTACTGTACTGCATCTCCTCTCCTCTTCGGGGAAAATCCAACCACAGCTCACAAACAGCAAACGCCACCGGGCTTGACGGCCACACTCGGCTCATGAGGCCGGGCATGCAACGCTCAGATCCCAAGCCAGGCACACGCACGAGCACGACTGGACGATGGCCGGCTGGACGAGCACACCGGGCTGGTGAGGCCGAGCACATCCGGCTCGTGAGACCGGGCACACCTGTCTCGTGAGGCTGGCATGCAACACCAAGATCCCGAGCTGAGCGAACCCTGCGCGGGGCAAGGACACTGACAGGCAGGTTTGACTGGCCCTTCGAGTGCGCGGAAGTGCGTGACAGGGTGCTTGCGGGCGCGCCCAAAGTCGCCCAATGACGGTGCCTCCGGGTGCGCCCGTGGTCCATCTATCAAGGAACGCAGAGACGGGTCGCCCAGTGATACGTCTCCGTCGTATCTATAATTTTTGATTGCTTCATGCCAATATTCTACAACTTTCAGATATTTTTTATAACATTTTATATTATTTTTGGGACTAACATATTGATCCAGTGCCCAGTGCCAGTTCCTGTTTTCTGCTTGTTTTTTGTTTCACAGAAAATCCATATCAAACTAAGTTCAAATGCAATAAAATTTTACGGAGAATTATTTTGGAATATATGTGATTTTTGGGAGGCGGAATCAATGCAAACGGAGGCCCACAACCTCCACAAGCCACCTTGGCGTGCCCCCCTGGCGCGCGGTGGTGCCTCGTGGGCACACCATAAGTCGGTTGGGGCTCTTCTTCGACCACAAGAAAGCTAATATTCGGAAAAAAATCGTGTTAAAATTTCAGCGCAATCGGAGTTACGAATCTCTGAAAATTTAAGAAATGGTGAAAGGGCAGAAAACAGGAACGCGAAACAGAAGAGAACAGAGAGAGAGAGATCCAATCTCGGAGGGGCTCCCGCCCCTCCGGGTGCCATGGAGGCCAAGGACCAGAGGGGAAAACCTCCTCCCATCTAGGGGGGAGGCCAAGCAAGAAGAAGAAGGAGGGGGGCTCTCTCCCCCTCTCTCCCGGTGGGGTCCGGAACGCCACCGGGGCAATCATCGTGATGGTGATTTACACCAACAACTTCGCCGCTGTCACCACCAACTCTCTCCCCCTCTATGCAGTGGTGTAACACCTCTTCTCCCCACTGTAATCTCTACTTAAACATCGTGCTTAATGCTACATATTATTATCCAATGATTTGTGGCCATCCTATGATGTTTGAGTAGATTCTTTTTGTCCTATGGGTTGATTGATGATCGTGATTGGTTTGAGTTGTATGTTTTATTTTGGTGCTATCATATGGTGCCCCCCATGTCACGCAAGCGTGAGGGATTCCTGCTATAGGGTTTGCAATACGTTCATAATTCTCTTATAGTGGGCGGCTAGAGTGACAGAAGCTTACACCCGAGTAAGGGGGTTGTTGCGTATGGGAGTAAAGAGGACTTGTTACTTAATGCTATGGTTGGGTTTTACCTTAATGATCTTTGGTAGTTGCGGATGCTTGCTAGAGTTCCAATCCTCTCCCTCATATAAAATTGCAATAATGATTACCGGTCTAGTTATCGATTGCCTATGGACAAATCATTCTCTTGTGTTACAAAAACTTTCTACTAAACAACTAACTTTTATTATCTCGCAAATTACTCCTAGTTTTATTCTCGTTAAGTACTTATAGTCTTATCCTTACACCTGCAAAATAGTTTCATACTTGTTCTAGGTAAAGCGAACGTTAAGTACGCGTAGAGTTGTATCGGTGGTCGACAGAACTTGAAGGGAATATTAATTCTACCTTTAGCTCCTCATTGGGTTCGACACTCTTATTTATCGAAAAAGATACAATTGATCTCCTATACTTGTGGGTTATCAAGACCTTTTTCTGGCGCCGTTGCCGGGGAGCAATAGTGTGGGGTTGATATTCTCGTGTGTGCTTGTTTGCTTTATCCCTAAGTAGTTTTTATTTTGTGCTCTTGTTTTCTATCTTTAGTTATGGGTAGGAAACATAAAATACCAAAAAAATTAGTTGTACCTGCTAAACCAACGGTTGAAGAACCACCCAAAATCTATCATACTACTGGCGCTTTCTACTTGGATCATGTTCAATCCCTATGTGCTCATACTGAAAACCCAACTAGCTTAGTTGAGGGAAAATCATTAGATGAGCATGCTCATTTTGTGCGACGTTGCTTATCTCAAAAAGGGAAACTTTTATGGCATCATATTAATACTATGCATTGCTATGCTTGGAATTTATGCGAAATACATGATTTTACTTGTTGTTCTGAAGACCCTAAGAAACACCTTCCCTACCAATGTGAGTTTAGTGATAATGGAATCGTATCTTCTTATGCTAAAGGTGTTTATAGTTACTATGATATTGAACAAATTGAAGAATTTGTTGCTTTTAAGGGTGCATATGAAATTGCTTCTTTGATTGAAAAGTGTGATGCTACTCTTTACAAATCTGAAAATTTTGCCATACTTAAATATTGCTATGAAAACTATGCTTCTCATGCTTATGTTAAAGAATATATTGAGGACTCCTCCGCTGTCCAAGAGGAGACTAATATTTTGCAGGAAACTATGGAAGAAGAAATTGTTGAAATTGTGAGCTCATTAGATGAAAAAGATGACGAGGAGAGCGAAGAAAAAAAGAAGGAAGAGCGGATTAGCTACCCGTGCCCACCTTCTAATGAGATTAACTCTTCAACTCGTACATTGTTTAATTTCCCTTTGTGCTTACCGAAGGATGAATGCTATGATGATTGCTATGATCCCTTGGATTCGTTTGAAATCTCCCTTTTTGATGAAATTGATGCTTGCTATGCTTGTGGCCATGATGCCAATATGAATTATGCTTATGGAGAAGAACTTGCTATAGTTCCTTATGTTAAGAAGGAAATTGTTGCTATTGCACCCACACATGATAGTCCTATTATCTTTTTGAATTCTCCCAACTACACTATATCGGAGAAGTTTGTGCTTATTAAGGATTATATTGATGGGTTGCGTTTTACCATTGCACATGATGATTTTGATGAATATAATATGCATGTGCTTGCTAATCCTAATTGCAATTATTTTGAGAGAGGAACTACATCTCCACCTCTCTATGTTTACAATACGATAAAATTGCAAGAAACTGTTTATACTATGCATTGGCCTTTACTTGATGTGCATGAATTGTTCTTTTATGACATGCCGATGCATAGGAAGAGAGTTAGACTTCGTCATTGCATGATATATGTTGCTTTGTGCTCACTATTAAATTACAAATCATTGTTAATTAAAATTGGGTTTGATATACCTTGGGATCCGGGTGGATCGATTACTTGAGCACTTTATGCCTAGCTTAATGACTTTAAAGAAGGCGCTGCCAGGGAGACAACCAGGAAGTTTTAGAGAGTCATTTACTTCTGTTGTGTGCTTCTAAAAAGTTTAAAAACAAAAAAAAATATAGAGGGGAATCTGAAACTTTTACAAAAAGAAAAGTGAAAGTGAGACAGATGAGCAATGTGGAAGTGGGGGCTAGCCTTGAACTTTGTTCATGCCCATGGAAACTTTGTGAATCTTGAATTATAGAAACTTTTCAACAAAATAATTATCCCCTTGTACAAATTCATTGTATTATAAAAATAATATGCCAAGATTTACCGTTAGGATGTTTAAATTGCTTGTTTGGTATGTGCAGTGCAAAAACAGAAACTTTTGCTGTAGTGCGGAATTTACATTTTTTTACTGGAATATGCAAAAATTCTGAAATTTCTACACAGTACTTATATGCAAATTATTTATTTTCTCCTAATTTTTCAGAATTTTTTGAGTTACAGAAGTATATGTACCATCTGCATCTTTACAGATTGTCCTGTTTTCACAGATTGCTGTTATAGTTTCGTTATTTGCTTATGTTTGAAATCTTGTTGAGCCCCATTGACTTGGGAGACATAGAATTATGATAGCATACAGTGGGTAATGTTTGATTATAATTATACAATAATGTTAGAGCAGGACATGATGGGATTTGATGTTATATGTACTTACCCTTCTAATAAAAAGTTCGGTTAAGTTTTGTGTGGATGAAGTGTTCGAAGATCGAGGAGGTATTGATATGAGAAGAATGAGGAGAGGCAAGAGCTCAAGCTTGGGGATGCCCAAGTCACCCCAAGTAAATATTCAAGGAGACTCAAGTGTCTAAGCATGGGGATGCCCCGGAAGGCATCCCATCTTTATTCGACAATTATCGGTATGTCTCGGTTTTTGTTTTGTTCACATGATATGCGTAAATTCTTGGAGCGTCTTTTGTGTTTATTTTTCCCTTTTCTTGTATGCACCATGCCGGTATGAGATAGTCCTTGGTTGATTTATAGAATGCTCTATGCACTTCACTTATATCTTTTGAGTATGGCTTTATAGAATGCTTCATGTGCTTCACTTATATCATTTGAAGTTTGGATGCCTGTTTCTCTACATCTAGAAACCGTTATTTGTAGAATGCTCTTTTGCTTCACTTATATTTATTAGAGCATGGTATTTTGTAGAAATAATTAAACTCTCTTGCTTCACTTATATCTATTTAGAGAGTCAACAGGAACTGGTCATTCACATGGTTAGTCATAAAACCCTACATAAAACTTGTAGGTCATTGAATATGATATGTTTGATTCCATGCAATAGTTTTGCGATATAGAGATGGTAATATGTGGGAGGTACTAGTGAATGATTGTGGTTTAGTAGGAATATTGGTGTTAAGGTTTATGATTCCCGAAGCATGCACGTATAGTCTCTCGTTATGCTAAGAAGTTGGAGCATGATTTATTATTGATTGTCTTCCTTTGCGTGGAGGTCGGGGGCGTGCGATGGTTAACTCCTACCAACCCCCCCCCCCTAGGGGCATGCGTAGTAGTACTTTGCTTCGAGGGCTAATAAACTTTCGCAATAAGTATGTGAGTTCTTTATGACTAATGTGAGTCCATGGATTATACGCACTCTTACCTTTCCGCAATTTGCTAGCCTCTTCGGTACCGTGCATTGCCCTTTCTCACCTCGAGAGTCGGTGCAAACTTTGCCGGTGCATCCAAACCCCGGGATATGATATGCTCTATCACACATAAGCCTCATTATATCTTCCTCAAAACAGCCACCATACCTACCTATTATGGCATTTCCATAGCCATTCCGAGATATATTCCCATGCAACTTCCATCATCATCATATACATGACTTGAGCATTCATTGTTATATTTCTTTGCATGATCGTAAGATATCTAGCATGATATTTTCATGGCTTGTCTATTTTTTTATATCTTTGCCATGCTAGATCATTGCACATCTTGGTACACTGCCAGAGGCATTCATATAGAGTCATATTTTGTTCTAGTATCGAGTTGTAATTTTGAGTTGTAAGTAAATAGAAGTGTGATGATTATCATATCCATTATTAGAGCATTGTCCCAGTGAGGAAAGGATGATAGAGACCATGATTCCCCCACAAGTCGGGATGAGACTCTGGACGAAAATAAAAAAAGGAAAAAAGAGAGGCCAAAAAGAGCCCATAAAAAACAAAAATGAAAACAAAAAATGAGAGAAAAAGAGAGAAGGGGCAATGTTACTATCCTTTTGCCACACTTGTGCTTCAGAGTAGCACCATGTTCTTCATATAGAGAGTCTCCTATGTTGTCACTTTCATATACTAGTGTGAATTTTTCATTATTGAACTTCACTTGTATATTCCGATGATGGGCTTCCTCAAATGCCCGAGATCTTGAGCAAGCAAGTTGGATGCACACCCACTTAGTTTTCAGTTTGAGCTTTCATACACTTATAACTCTTAGTGCATCCGTTGCATGGAAATCCCTACTCCTCTCATTGACATCAATTGATGGGCATCTCCATAGCCCATTGATTAGACGCGTCGATCTGAGACTTTCTTCCTTTTTTGTCTTCTCCATATTAATCTCTACCATCGCATTCTATTCCACCCATAGTGCTATATCCATGGCTTGCGCTCATGTATTGCGTGGGGGTTGAAAAAGCTGAAGCGTGTTAAAAAGTATGAACCAATTGCTTGGCTGACACCGGGATAGTACATGATTTATATTTTGTGTTAAGAAGATGGAGCATGAAAAGGCTATATGATTTTGTAGGGATAGCGTTCTTTAGCATTTTATTCTGAAAGGCATTTTATATGCGCGGTGGTGCCTCGTGGGCACACCATAAGTCGGTTGGGGCTCTTCTTCGACCACAAGAAAGCTAATATTCGGAAAAAAATCGTGTTAAAATTTCAGCGCAATCGGAGTTACGAATCTCTGAAAATTTAAGAAATGGTGAAAGGGCAGAAAACAGGAACGCGAAACAGAAGAGAACAGAGAGAGAGAGATCCAATCTCGGAGGGGCTCCCGCCCCTCCGGGTGCCATGGAGGCCAAGGACCAGAGGGGAAAACCTCCTCCCATCTAGGGGGGAGGCCAAGCAAGAAGAAGAAGGAGGGGGGCTCTCTCCCCCTCTCTCCCGGTGGGGTCCGGAACGCCACCGGGGCAATCATCGTGATGGTGATTTACACCAACAACTTCGCCGCTGTCACCACCAACTCTCTCCCCCTCTATGCAGTGGTGTAACACCTCTTCTCCCCACTGTAATCTCTACTTAAACATCGTGCTTAATGCTACATATTATTATCCAATGATTTGTGGCCATCCTATGATGTTTGAGTAGATTCTTTTTGTCCTATGGGTTGATTGATGATCGTGATTGGTTTGAGTTGTATGTTTTATTTTGGTGCTATCATATGGTGCCCCCCATGTCACGCAAGCGTGAGGGATTCCTGCTATAGGGTTTGCAATACGTTCATAATTCTCTTATAGTGGGCGGCTAGAGTGACAGAAGCTTACACCCGAGTAAGGGGGTTGTTGCGTATGGGAGTAAAGAGGACTTGTTACTTAATGCTATGGTTGGGTAATACCTTAATGATCTTTGGTAGTTGCGGATGCTTGCTAGAGCTCCAATCATAAGTGCATATGATCCAAGTACGGAAAGTATGTTAGCTCATGCCTCTCCCTCATATAAAATTGCAATAATGATTACCGGTCTAGTTATCGATTGCCTATGAACAAATCATTCTCTTGTGTTACAAAAACTTTGTACTAAACAACTAACTTTTATTATCTCGCAAATTATTCCTAGTTTTATTCTCGTTAAGTACTTCTAGTCTTATCCTTACACCCGCAAAATAGTTTCATACTTGTTCTAGGTAAAGCGAACGTTAAGTGCGCTTAGAGTTGTATTGGTGGTCGATAGAACTTGAAGGGAAAATTAATTCTACCTTTAGCTCCTCATTGGGTTTGACACTCTTCTTTATCGAAAAATCTACAATTGATCCCCTATACTTGTGGGTTATCACCCAGGCGCGCACCGTCAGCGAGTATCGAACAGCGCGAAGAGCCCTTGAGAGCCCCTCGCGGCACACCACCTCGAAACAGACGGCTCAGAGGCTCTCTTCTCCCTTGACGATCCGAAGGAGGCGAGTACTCTAGCATCCTTTATAGGAGTAATATTCCCAATTTTCTTTCGAAACCTACGAAAACTCGGTATAGCTTCTAACAATCTGCAGCACAACATCAGGGTCAACATACAAGTTTTCACTTAATTTATCAACTATTTCTGACTTAAGATAAGTTTTGATACAATCATAATCAATCTTCACTCGTCCTTATCCACCTTCATCAGTCCTCCAAGCTTCGTGGTTGGCCTATATATTATCTAGTAATTCCCATGCTCAGGTCACTTCATTTTCAGTAAAGGCCCCTCCTTAAGTGAGATCTACATCAGATTTGCATTCATCATTGAGCCCTCCATAGAAGAAATTTAATACTAACAAAGATGGCATATTATGATGGGCGCAATCATCGAGTAAAATTCGGTACCTCGGGTATGCCTTTACTAGGCTCTCACCTGGTCTCCGAGTAAAATTTATAATCCAATGCCTGGCTTTATATTCTTTCCTCTCTAGATAGTAGTGAGCCAAGAATGCTTAGCATAATTTATCCCAAGTGTAAAAGGTACCTGCAGGGTGATAAAGTAGCCATGCTTTTTCCTCGACGGTTAATATTTGTCCAAACAATTTTAACTTCATTTCATCGTAAGAGAAAGCATTAAGTTTAAATGGCCCGCATATCTCATCGAATAATTGCAAATGACGGTAAGGTTCTTTATCGTCATTACCTTTAAATCTCTTACCATGCAATAACTCTAATAAGCTTGAATTAATTTCATGGAATACTCCATCGGGTCTCAAGCCCAAAGATGTAAATATATTTCCAATAGGCGGCACCGACAACTTCATTGCGACGAGTTGTTAGATGTGCCCAAACTTGGCCATGGTTTCTTAGAAATTGCAAACAACTTAGAACACAAAATAAGTAAAAACTCAGAACAAAGACCAAAAGCGCTTAGCTCCAAAAATCTTGATGGCGTAGAAGTGCACAGGGTTTAGTTGTAACCTTTTAGAAGTAAGAATATCGATCCCACGAGGAGCAAATGAAATGGACTTTGTCTTTTGTGTAAGATTTATAATATGGTGCCTGCAAGTACGTTGTGATCCAAAGCAAAGTGGAAACGAAAGGCTGAAATATTGTAATTGTGAACACGAAAATGAAGTGGAAGAATAAAGTAAAAATAAATGCGCAAGTGTAATATGACGGCTGCTAGAATCAATAGGTCTAATGCGTTTTCAGGGAGTCTGAATTCCCTTCTGGCATGTATCCACTAGTAGAAAAAGGGCCTTTAGTCCCGGTTCTAGAGGGCCTTTAGTCCCGGTTCTGGAACCGGGACAAAACGATCGGGACTAATGCCTAAAACCTTTAGTCCCGGTTGGCCTATGAACCGGGACCAAAGGTGCTCCACGTGGCCGCTGTGGGGCACCCAGGCAGGAGGACCTTTAGTCCCGGTTGGTAACACCAACCGGGACTAAAGGGTCTCCACGTGGCCGCTGCGCAGCACTCAGACAGGAGGACCTTTAGTCCCGGTTGGTAACACCAACCGGGACCAAAAGGCAGCCATGCGTCAGCAGCTCATAGGCACTGGGGTTTTTTTTAAAGGGGGGGGGGGGTAGGGGTTTTGGAAGGTTTAGGGGTTTCATATGGTGTTAGCTAGCTAATAGAGAGAAGTGAGCTCTCTTTCTCCGTGCTTGGTCGACGCTAGCTACTACATATAGAGAGAACTCGACGCTAGCTAGTAAGCAAATGAAGGAAACCATTAATTACACAAGATCGTCATGAACATATACAGAGAGAAGTGACCTCTCTTTCTCCGTGCTTGGTCGAACAACAAGTTTTCGTATATCTATCCGACGCTACTACATATATACAATATAACATCCCTGACATCATCAAGCGCCAAACTCCCATTGAATTTCCATATGGTATTCTCCCTTTTCATGTATGACGTGGTCAAGAAAGAATCCCGCCAATTCCTCTTGAATTGCTCATATGCGATCATGTGGTAGGAGTTCATCTCGCATCTGCCAGATCTAATTTAAAGAAGGGGGTCAATACATATATATGAATGAAACTCAACACAATTGATGGTAATAAAATAAAATTGTGAATATTGTTTACATACTTCAAATTGTTCTTCAGATCTGCCCCGCTCAGAGGTCCTGTGGCGAATGTACTCGCAAATGTAGTATCCACATAAATTATTCCCGGGTTCCTGCCACAAGAACTTTACGAGAATAGAGTTCAATCAAACTGATAATCAAGCACGATAATGGTATTGATGAAACTAGAATCAATGAGAGATGCGTGGAACTAGCTAGTACTACTTACTTTGGGGTGTGTAAATCGCAGCTCGTTCTTCAGACCCGGAACCTGTCCGGTGAACTGTTTCCAAACCCTGCCACGCAAAGAAAATGGTTACTTGATATCAGGAAATGAACGAAAGTTGCCGATATGGTACCAGTATTGATTGAACTTACTTCTGGAGCATTGCATTCATGTCTGCATAATCCTTGGGATCTTTACGTCTCGAGTCTAAGACAGTTACTACTCTCCCGTCAAGCTTAATGGATAGCAGAATATAGTGGAACCTGCGCACGCATAACTCATCAATTACAGTACTTAACCTCGAGTAAGCGAAACCGAATATGCAGAAGACAGTAACACTCACTTGAAGTTGTAAGGAAAGAGTATTTCCCTTTTGTTTTGATGTCGAAGGAACGCTTTTAGCAAGTTTTCCTCGGTTTCTTTAACATTGTTTTGTACCGTCCATTCATTTACGGTATTTGGGCCAATGAACCCAATGTCATAGATTTGTCTTTTTGGGCATTCGACGATCTTCAATCTGCATAATATAGTGAGGATAATTATATATACATGCAATGAACGAGCTGAGCTAGAGACTTAATTACAGAAGTAATACTTACAGAAAGTAGCAAGTCATGATTTGTTTGCCGAGGGCCTCTTGATTGAATAACTGAAATAACTCCACAAATTCAACAGGCATCAGGTCGACTCCAATGAGGTCGTGCTCATCTTTAATTCTCACCATCAAACTATTGGACCCATTCTTCCTGTAGCTTTCCAAGTACCACTCATGCAATCTTCGCATCATCGTTGTTAGAGGAGGATGATCAGATTTGACGAGAGGCTTCCCGTGCTCGTATCTAAAGATCTTTACTACCTCAGCCGTTTCAAACTGTACATCATCACCCACGTAATCACCAAGAGTGGTACCGGGCAGTAGCCCCGGATGATTAGCGATATCGCTAGACACCTTGAGCGGGGGGCACGATTGCTTCTCCTGTTCGCCGAGCTGGGGAATTGTTTTCCCACTTCTTCGTCTTGAAGCACAGGCAGTACTTCCCGACCGCCGCGCTTCATCATATGTCTTTTCAATACAGCGGTCATAGTTGGATTGCGGCGGAGGCGGTGATGATCGCTTAAGGGCATCCAGAGTGCGCTTCGCTTTCACCGGATCTATTGTTTCCTTCGGAGGTGGACGTTTCCGTTCAAAATGGGCCTGCACTTCGGCAGCACTGATGTCCTTGTTTTCCTCGTCAGTCCTCTCATATGGTAACTTTGGAGGAACCCTGAGGCTTGGACCATATTTGAATTTCTTCCCGCCTTTTGTACTGCTAGCCGCCGGAGCGGCGGCGGCTCTCTTCCGCTGTTGCTGACGCGCCGGAGCCCGCTGAGGCGGCGAAGACAGCTGCGGTGGCGGAGACGGCTGACGCACCGGAGATAGCTGAGGCGGAGGAGGATTCTGCTGAGGGGCCTCCCCCGTTAGAGTCCGCTAAGGCGGCGGAGACGGATGACGCGCCAGAGACGACTCAGGCAGCGGAGATAGCACAACTGGACTGTGAGGAGGAGTCTGCTGAGGATCCGGCTGCGTCTGCTGAGGTGGCGTCTAGTTTGGAAGCTTGATGTACTCCTTTCACCATAGGCAGGTACTCCTTAAGGCATTTTCTAGAAGATGCTCCCCTTCACCTGTAGGGTAGTCAAGCTCCAGCCCCTCAAATCCCGCCATTATCTCATCCACCATGACAATAGCATAGCCATGTGGAATTGGACGGCAATGGAAAGTTCCCTTAGTTCGAGGAGGTAAAACAGAGCCGACCGCCGCCTTCAAGGTCAGGTTCTGGCATTTCGCCATTAGCACACAAAGTTCAGCCTGCGTGATACTATCCACGGGGTAGCGAGGAGCCGTGATATCAGGCTGAAGGAGCTCCGTGGAAGCCACGCTGCTTCTCCGCTGAGATGGTGGGGTAGCTTCTGGGGCAGTGTCGAAGGAAGGATCTTCGTGCCGCTGAGATGGTTGGCCGGTAGCTCGCTGGCTCTCAAGTTCCTCTAGTTTCGGTAATCTTGCATTGATCTTCTGCATTTCGCTTGCTTCCGCTTTCTTCTTTCTCTCTCGGCTTCTATAACCAGCGCTGTCGGGAAACCCATACACCCACGAAACGAAGCCCGATGTGCCTCGTGTTCGTCCATGGTGTTCAGGATTCCCAAGGGTCTGTGTCAGCTCGTCATTCTCTCTGTCGGGATGTAACCTACCTTCCTGCACTGCCTGGATTGCTTCCTCAAGTTTCTTGATGGGTATTGCAAGTTGAGCTTTCGTCCAAACACACTCCCCTGTGTCTGGGTCCAAAGTTCCCCCAACCCCGAAGAACCAAGTCCTTGACCGATCTGGCCAGTGCAATGTCGCTGGTTGGACCCCTTTAGCAAGCAGGTCTTGCTCAGCTTTGTCCCACGTAGGCCGGGCTTTGCTGTAGCCACCTGACCCCATAACATGGTGATACTTCTTCTTTGCAGCATTTAGCTTATTTGTCGCTGACCTTTGCTTGCCCTTGTCCGATTTCTTGTAGGCCACAAATGCGGGCCAGTGATATTTTATCTTCTCATATGCACCGGTGAATTCTGGAGTCTTGTCTTTCTCGACAAACTTTTTGTTCAAATCTTTCTTCCAGTTCTTGAATAGTTCTGCCATCTTCTTAAGAGCAAACGCCTTGACCTTATTCGGATCCGCCTCTGGTGGTAGGCTGAAATTTGTCATCAGCAAGGTCCAAAGATCATCTTTCTGTCTATCCTGGACATAAGAAACTTCAGGGTCCTTCTTCTTATTCCATTCTTGGATGCTAATCGGGGCGATGTCCCTAACAACCACTCCGCACTGATGTATAAATGTGTCCCTGCTCCGCTTGGGAGCAATCGGTTGGCCATCTCGACCGACTTCTTCGATCGTGAACCTTTCATCCTGGCGCAACCTTTTCTTCGGGCCTCGTCTCCTTACGGAAGTTTGGCTCGATCTGGAGGGCTAATTAAAAGAATAAAGAAGCGTTAATATATATATACATACAAAACAATTAATGCATCAAGTCAGCAGAGGCTTAATTAATATATGTATATATACCTCGCCGGACTTTGCAACAGTTAAGGCTCCCTCCTCCGTTCGGTCACCGGAGCCGTCATGATCTCCTTCCTCCTCCATTCGGTCACCGGAGCCGTCATGATCTCCTTCCTCCTCCATTGGATCACCGGAGCCGTCATCCTCTCTTTCCTGACCATCGGTGTCGTTGAGAAACGACACCGATGGTCAGGAAAGAGAGGAACGACAAGGTGATATCACCTCCGTCGCGGATTATATCCCCCAACAACTCTTCTTTTTCTAAGTCTCTGTCCATAGTTTCTGCAAATACAACACTTGACATGGCAAAAAAAGACTTGCTTCACATTCGAGAGAAAATCAAAGGTATCGGGGTTATGTTTTAACGACACCCTCTCTCATGTTTTAACGACAGGATGAATACAAGCTTTATACACAAGATGAATACAAGATTTATACACAAGATGAATACACAACTCAACAAATGAACCAACCATCATCCTATGAACAAAACTCAACATATATACAACAAATGGACACCTTTTGTTGAACAGCGGAGGGACGATAAGTGACCAACTCCACGGAGATGCAACACCACAACCTGTAATTCCACCGTGAGTGAAAATTAGCATGGCAACAAATGGCATGACATGAATGTAACACCACAACCTGATAAAAAAATTGTAGCTAGCTAGATACCAATTTGAAAGCAAGTTTCAAACTTAGAGAAAAATAGCATGACATGGCATCCACAATACAAAATATTGACCAAGTTTTCATACATCAAAATGAACTCTAAATAAACTCTAAAGACAAAATATTAACAAAGTTTTCATACATCACAATGAACATCAAAATGAACTCTAAATCAACTCTAAAGACAAAATATTGACCAAGTATATTTGTCACCAATACTTTTAATGTGGGTTTTAAAATTTTCTCCCAATCCTTTTAATTATATTATAAACATCAGTAGTGATTATTTTCATAATGATTTGGCCTCAAAAAAATTCTTTTATTAGTATTTTCAAACTCTAGAATGACCCTGTTGCACTAGAACTATTTCAAATAATTCTTTTCAAATGCCACAAATTTTTTGAGAAGTCTTCTGATGCCTATAGATAATTTTTATGCAAAAAAGCCACTTTGGTCATTTGAAAATTTTGAGCACAACTTCCATTTTTCAATTTTGGTCCAATCTTGGCATTGAACTACAACCCTATTTTTCCTTACTCAGATAATTCTGAATTTTTTGCATCTTATAGTCCTTCCAACTAAACCCTTAAGTCCAGAAGGGCAGCCCCAATTTCATCTTGCAAGTCCACCAAAAAATTCCCTGTAGTTTCTGTCCAGAACTAAATTCTAATAAAACTTGCACTAACAAGTTTTTCCTTTTATCAAACCAACTTGACCATCATCTCTAACATTCAAGGAGACATCATCCTGCCAAGTTTCACATACAACAAAGTTCCCTAGCTAGCCCTAGCATTTCAACAAACACCTTGTGGACATGGCAAACACATTTCAACAAACTCTATGAAATATTGCAACTCTCTGAACAGGGGTAACTTTATACATACAAGAAGGAAGGAGGGAGGAGAGGGGTGGGAGGGAGGAGGGAGTACCTGGCCGGCCGGCTAGCTGTGGAGCGGCGGCGTCGGGGGCAGGGCAGGGGCGCGGCGGCGTCGGGAAAGGGCAGGGGCGCGGCGGCGTTGGGGGCAGGGCAGGGACGCGGCGGCGTCGGGGCAGGGCAGGGCGTCGACGGCGAGGTCCAGCAGCCTAGCGGCGTCGAGGTGGTCGTAGGCACCGTCGGGGGAGAGGAGGATCGAAGTGAATTGTGTTTGAAAATTTTCTAAGTGCGCGGTTATATACAAAGACCTTTAGTCTCAGTTGGTGGCTCCAACCGGGACTAAAGGCCCCCCTTTAGTCTCAGTTGCAGCCACCAACCGGGACTAAAGGTCATTTTCAGCAACGCAAAGGGCGGGAAGCAGAGCCCTTTAGTCCCGGTTGGTGGCTCGGACCGGGACTAAAGGGCTGCGGCTGGCATGGCGTCGGGCGGGTGGATGTTTAGTCCCACCTCGCTAGCTGAGAGGCGTCGAGAGTGGTTTATAAGCGCGGCTGCGCCAACCCTCTCGAGCTCCTCTCTTATTCAGGCCTACGGGCCTAAACGCACTCTCTCTGCTTGTGGGCCTTCTGGGCCTGCTGCGGGCCTGCATCCTGGCCCAACTAGCGGATTGGGTTTCTAGTCGTATGCAGGCCGTGGTGGCCCAGTAGGCGGCATTTTTTTACTTTTTAGTCCCGGTTTGTGGTAGCAACCGGGACTAAAGGTCTTTTCCAGTATTTTTGTTTTGTTTTTTGCTTTATTTATTTTCTTTTGTTTCTACTTACAGCTAAATACTTAGAGTTTTTGAGTGATTCTTTTTGCTTTAGGTCACAAAAATTATAAATTTTCTGTTAGTGCCAGTAGTTTTCAAATTTGAATAGTTTAAATTTGAATTCTTTGAAATTTATGTGAATCACTAGTTTGTGAATAACTTTACTTTAAAAATAGATTTTTGAGTGATTCTTTTTCCTGTTGTTTAATATTAGTGTGTTTTATCATTATATTCAATTTGGTAATTTTTAGGTTATTTTAAATGGGTGTTTTAATCAAAAACAGATTTTGTTATTTTAGTTTGCTATTAAAGTTTCTAACAAAAAATACTTTATGAAAATTCTTTTTGCTATTAAAGTTTTGAACAAAAAATACTTGGCATGGTATCATCATTTCACCCACATAGCATGTGCTAAAAAGTTGAGAGGGTTACGGGAAAAACTGGATGCACTTCGTATACAAACTGGACAATCTCTTTCGAAGTATCAGAGTTTCGGACGAAAACTCATGTGTTACGAAGGCATTTCATATTTTTTAAACTTATTTGAACTCCAGACTTTTTGTGCGTTCAACATGCACCATTCATATGTTACTGATTTTTTTTTTAGCTAAATGACCCTGAAATTGAAAAGCAGTACAAATGAACTCTGAAAAGGTTGAAAGTTGGCATGGTATCATCATTTCACCCACATAGCATGTGCTAAAAAGTTGAGAGGGTTATGGCAAAAACTGGATGCACTTCGTGTACAAAATGGACAATTTCTTTCGAAGTATCACGGTTTCGGACGAAAACTCATATGTTACAAAAGGCATTTCATTTCTTGACATGTAACTGCAGTGATATTCTAGATCAAAGTCATCATCAGAATAGTTGTGGAGAGAAAGTCTTCACTTTTTCTTCGCGTGTGTCCCTTGCTTATTGCGACGTAACCATGGATAATCTTCATCGTTTAACAAGGTGCTTGGGTCAGCCTTCACTTTGAAGGGAGGAATTTCATGAAACTTTTCATAATCTTCAGACATGTCTGTCTTGCCCTCCACTCCCACGATGTCTCTTTTCCCTGAAAGAACTATGTGGCGCTTTGGCTCATCGTATGATGTATTCGCTTCCTTATCTTTTCTTTTTCTTGGTTTGGTAGACATGTCCTTCACATAGAAAACCTGCGCCACATCATTGGCTAGGACGAATGGTTCGTCTGTGTACCCAAGATTGTTGAGATCCACTGTTGTCATTCCGTACTGCAGGTCTACCTGTACCCCGCCTCCTGACAGATTGACCCATTTGCACCGAAACAAAGGGACCTTAAAATCATGTCCATAGTCAAGTTCCCATATGTCCACTATGTAACCATAATATGTGTCCTTTCCCCTGTTGGTTGCTGCATCAAAGCGGACACCACTGTTTTGGTTGGTGCTCTTTTGATCTTGGGCGATCGTGTAAAATGTATTCCCATTTATCTCGTACCCTTGGTAAGTCAATACAGTCGAACGGCGACTACCTCGCTCTTCTTCCCGGTCCACGGTGACTACGCGACACCGGCCACCCCGACTCGACATCGACCACGGCGTCCCTCGCACGGCTACCTCGACCACGGCTACACCACCCTACGCTCTCGGCTACATCGACATCGGCACAAAGGGCTATCACCTCTCTTGAGCAACTCGACGGCTTCCTCTACAGTCCACGCGTCCGCGACGCGACGCCGTCCATGACGCTCCTGCTGCGACTGTAGGGGGATGTCAGCCCGTCGGCTGCTACTCTCTCCAGTCTGACCGTCCGCGACGCTCCTGTTGTTCGCAACGCTGCCGCTACGACTGCGGGGGATGTTAGAGATATATTTGGGTTACATGTATTTGGTAGTCTAGTTTTTGTAATCCGTCTCCTACCTTATCTCCAGGAGAGTCTTCTTGCACTCCAAGTCTTGTACTCAATATATACTCGCCCTCGAGGCTCAATAATAAATCCATCGCATTACGCCAATCATCCCTCTCTATCCCTTCTAACACCAGTGTTCTTCAGGAAGACGGCGGCAACGACCTGTCGGTGTCGCTGCACAAGCTACGTGTGAAGAACGGCGGTGAGGTGGTAAAGTGGGCGCGCCGTGACTTCTATTGCGACGAGGACGACGTCCTCTTCTTGGGCTTCCCGGGCAGCCACTAGTAGAAAAAGGACATATAGTCCCGGTTGGGAACCCCCTTTAGTCTCGGTTTTCCAACCGGCACTAAAGGGTGGGGACTAAAGCCCCCCCCCCCCCTTTAGTCCCGGTTCGTCACGACCCGGCACTAAAGGCCCTCCACGTGGAGCTGCCTGAGGCGGGGGAGGGAGGACCTTTAGTCCCGGTTGATAACACCAACCGGGACTAAAGGCTCCACCTTTAGTCCCGGTTGGTGTTACCAATCGGGACGAAATTGCTTACAAGCGGTACTACCGCTTACTAAAAGCGGTACTACCGCTTACAAGCGGTACTACCGCTTACTACAAGCGGAACTACCGCTTACAAGGGGTGATTTTTTTTCAATTTTTTTTAAATTTTTTGATTTGTTTTTAATTTTTTTCTGATTTTCATAATTTTGAATTATTTGACAATTTAATCTCTAATCACCTCTCCTCACTGCTTCAGAATTTAATCTCTAGTCTCTAATCAGCACTCATTCCAAATCGTCTAACTTTCCGACCGGTCACTCATCCTCTCACTACTCCAGCCCCAGCACGCTTAACTTTCAGGTTCTATCTCCCCTAGTTTCCGAGTCTGCACTTGTTGTTTTCCTGACAATCTTAAGCTATCAATCCTGTTAACCCTTAGGTCTTGATGTCACATGATTTAATTTTTTGAATTCTAAACAATTATTAAAATAAACAAAATAAGTACTAATAATATTGAATTTCAATGAAAATAAAATAAGTAATAATATTATTTTATTCATTTTTTTGCCATTTATTCATTTAATATGACATAATTAATATCTTTAAATCTGTAAATCGAAATTCGACAAATAATATATCCATTATTATCAGAAAAATGTGAGGAATCCAAATATGATATCTTATTTTTAAATAAAATTAATTTTTAAAAAAAATTTAAATTTTTTTTTGATTTGAAATAACTTTTTTTACTTTTGGAATTTTGAGAATCTGAGAAAACTTCACCGGGTAAACCCAGGTGAAATCGAGTCCCAATTTTTCTCTAGTTTTTTTTTGATATATTAAACTTTTTTTTCGACGTCGTATGCAAAAGTTATGGCCGTTTTACATTGTTTTTTGTTTTTTTGCAAAAAAGGTCAACATTCATATTTCAAAATTTCTATACCAACTAGACACTAAAACCTAACTACATCTCGAAGGATTTTATTTTTTGAAGATTTTATCATTTTTGTTTATTTTCTACAAAACTAAAAAAGGCGATCCACCGGGGGGGGTAGAGTTTGAAAATTTCAGAACCCCTTTAGTCCGGGTTGGTGTCCATCCAATAATAACGTCGACTACACATCTGCTATGCACTTTTTCGAATTGTGTTTTAAACTTTGACGAAAGAATTACGAAGTTGTTGTATTTTGGACGACGAGAATATGTTTGAATCGATGATGAAACATTCTTGAACATAGTAGAATCTTACATGAAACTTTCTTGAATCATGTTTCAAACATTGACAAAACAATTACGGTGTCATTGGATTTAGGACCACTAAAATTATTGTTTGAATCCTTGGCAAAACAATCTTGATCTAAGAGGAATTTTACATGAAACGTTCTTAAAACAATTATGATTACTTGATGATACTTTTATTTAGGTTTTGTATTTAGTATGACTCTAAAGATGTTTGAATCTATGACAAAATAATCTTGAACTTAGTTGAATTGTAGATGAAACTTGCTTGAATCATGTTTCATACTTTAGCGAAACAATTACATAATTGTTATATTCAGTACGACTCTTAATATGTATGAATCTGCGATGAAACATTCTTGTATTTTTTTTTTTGAATCTTAGATGAAACTTGCTTGAATCTTGTGTAAAACTTTGACTAAATAATTACATAGTTATTGTGTTTAGGAAGACTCTAAATATGTTTGGATCTATGATGAAACATTCTCGAACTTCGTTGAATCTTCGATGAAACTTGCTTGAATCAAGTTTCAAACCATGACGAAACAATTACAATATTGTTTGAATCTAAGTTTTGGTCGCGATTTGTGAGATTCAAGCAAGAACCTTATATGATTCAAAGTTTGATCATCTAGATCCACACATGTTTTAAAGTTGTTACATCTAGACAACTAAGAGAAATCCTAATAACTTATATGGATCCTCTATGAAACACTTTTGAACTTTAAGTGTGGAGAAACTGGATGCACTTCGTGTACAAAATGAACAATCTCTTTCGAAGTGTCAGGGTTTCAGACGAAAACCCGTCTGTTACAAAGGCATTTCATTTTTTTAAACTTATTTCAACTCCAGACTTTTTGTGCATTCAATATGCACAATTCAAAGCCACATCCGCAAATTTCAACCCTTTCTAACTTCATTTGCTATTTTTCATGCATTTAATGATTTTTTTGAGCTAAATAACCCTGAAATTGAAAAGCCCTACAAATGAACTCTGAAAAGGTTGAAACTTGGCATGGTATCATCATTTCACCCACATAGTATGTGCTAAAAAGTTGAGAGGGTTACGGCAAAAACTGGATGCACTTCGTGTACAAAATGAACAATCTCTTTCGAAGTGTCAGGGTTTCGGACGAAAACCCATCTGTTACAAAGGCATTTCATTTTTTTAAACTTATTTTAACTCCAGACTTTTTGTGCATTCAATATGCACCATACTACAACATGTTAAAATCTACAGAAAGAACTAACTAAAAATAATAATAAACAACAATTAAATGACTAAAACAACTATATAAGCAAAACAGTATTGTTTTAATTAAATCCTAATTTAAATTATTCTAAAAATAACCAAATAAATCTTACTGTGACAAAAATCTAACACGTGACTAGGAGCAAAAAGAATTAAATTAAAAACTATTTGTAAACTCAAGTTATTCACAATCTAGGGTTTGAAGCAAATTCAAATTTGAAAACTAATGGCACAAACAGAAACTAGACAAAATTTTGAATCCAATGCAAAAAGAATCACTCAAAAATATCAAATATCCTAAAAGATATAAGCAATTTAAAACAGAAACTAGTGGACGGTGCCGCTGAAGCGGTACTACCGCTTACAAGCGGTACTACCGCTCAACCCCTTTAGTCCCGGTTGGTGTCTCCAACCGGGACTAAAGGGGGGGCCTTATACAAACCGGGACTAAAGGGGCTCGTCGGGGCCCCAGCTGACACCAGCCTGCCACCACCTCTTTAGTCCCGGTTCGTATTACGAACCGGGACTAAAGGTCCGGAACGAACCGCGACTAAAGGTCACATTAGTGCCGGTTCAAAACCAAACCGGGACTAATGCTTTGGACAAAAGGTCTGTTTTCTACTAATGAGCTTCGCCGTGGAGGCCGAGTGGTACGGCGGGGAGGTGAGCGGTGGCACCGCCTACTTTGTCATGGCCAACACGGCTCCGCAGCAGCCGTGCAGCGTGTACAGGTACAGCTTCAAAGACGGCGCCGCCACGCTGGTGGAGACGCTGCCGCCCGGATGGCACGACGCCAGCTGCATGTGGTTCAGACCCGAACCTAAGATAATCATGTTTCTTGAGCCTGAGCCTGACGAGCAGCCTGCTGACGAGGAGCAGGAAACTCCAGCAGCGACCTGCAACACCAGCATCAACCCCTTCTATTTGTTTCTCATGTTGCTGCTTCTCTCAATGTTTTTTGCATTATTATTTTATTTTATAGCCTGACGGGCTGATGCATGCTACCGAGTTTTCCATGCATTAGTTTCACACAGGAACATCATTAATTAATTGCAGGAGCAATCAACTCTGATGCTAATTAGTCATTATTGATACTCTAGCGTGTCACAACTCACAAGTACAAAATGGTCTTTATAATGTTTAGATCAAAATTTTGGTCGTACTATCAGTGCCTATCAAAAAAATCTGAATGGATAGACAAAACCATGCATGCGAGTCAACCACTGAAACATCGAGGTGTGTTGGCCATCTAAGGGCATTTTCAATGATAGACGCTTAAGTAGACACTTAAGGAGAACAAGATAAATATCATAAAATAAAAAAGTCATGAAAGCGTTTGCTAACGCAATCCTGGCCGCTTATAACTATAGGCGCTAGTTAACTGCTGACCCAGCCTTGGACATGCTCATGAGAACGGGGCGTTGAGCCGTTGGCTGGGCAGCTGGGGTAGCTACCAGCCCGCCCGCGTTCGAGCCTCTGCTCTGGCGCACGGCGCTCGCAGAGTTTCTTCTATAAAAAAAAGCCAACGAGGGTTAGTCCTTGGGTTGGTTCTTTTTTTTTAACTCATGGGAAGGAAAAAAAAAGGTTCAGCGCTGGCCGTCAGTTCTTGCGTCGACGCAGGAATGCCTATCAATGGCGAGCGCCAAAAGCCCATAAGTGGCGGGCAAGGCTGCGTCCGTCACTGACCTCCTGCCACTGGTAACATGACATCTATGGTGGGCGCGCCCGCCATTGGTAGAGCACTTACAGTGGCGGGCTCTCTACTACCTGCCACGTGCCACAGTTGTTTGAGAAAAAATGGCGGGTTCTAGATTTCGCATGCCACAGGTGTTGAGGTAACAAATGGTGGTTGCCTCTTTTAGCCCGCCAGGTAACAAATGGTGGAAGAAATGATGTTGTTGCACCAATTTGCACCTGATCATCACATTTACATCTATGAATTATCACCTTAACATTCATTGACAACATACACGACGTACTGAAAAATATTACTAAAACAATTATAATAAGTACTCCTACATTGCAAGAAGCATGTTTTATCACAAAATGAATAGTCCGACCATTTGTTTACGAGTCTAAAGAGTGGCGCGCGATGTTTGGACCAAGAGTGTGTTACCATGACCCAGTGCTTCCACTCCCGGACTGCAATCATCTCTCACGGAACTTTGTCGATATATTCTTCCTCCTCGAATTGAATAATCCGCAGCATCCAGACAATCTAGCTCATGATATTCCGCACATGCCTGGCCTCTGCAACTCCCCATTTTCACCGTTCAACCATGTCATTCCACACATGTCTGGCCTCTGCAACTCCCCATTTTCACATATTCCAGAAATAAGTGAGTTATAAATCAGTAAGCTTGGGATGAACCCCTTCTAGAGCTCAGGAAACAACTTCCTTACCTCCCAAACCATTCCACTTCACTCTTGCATAACCAGTAGATCATTGTGCACGTGATCATGTTATCTGGTGGCACATTATTCTTCACCATTCAACTCCATAGCCTCTTTGTCCTGGTACAGCACATCGACCACCTTAGCGGCCAGTTGCATACTCCTATCTGGAATGTACCCTACTCCAAGCATCTCACACATTCCGCACCCAAAAATAAAAGCATCTGGCGCATTGAATGGCCTGCCTCGGCTGATTTCCCCTCCTTGCAGCATGGCGCACGACTGAATTTGTCCATCTCATTCATAATCCTAGCTGCGTCCTGTATCTTTATCCTGGTCCGGCAGTACCCAACCCATCGGATGAGCAGCGTGTACATTGTAACATCTGACCCGTTCCCACGGGCAATTATATCATCAATTAGCTTCTGCGCACCATTGAGATCCTCCTTGGAGCAGTAGGCCGAGATAAAAGTCGTGTGGGTGACAACATCAGGGACAATCCTCCACGCGGGCATTTCATCGAGAAGCCTTAGGGCGGCATCGAGGTCGCGGATGCCGACGAGCCCCTGAGCACGGTGGCGGCCAGAGGTCGGAATTAGTGGGACAGCGGCGGGAGGGAGGGAGTGAGGTGGATTCGCCCGCACGCGCTGCTGGCGGAGCTGGAGGCGTGGCGGTGAAGCGCGGTGCTCCGAAACGGCGTGTTCAGCAAGCTCTCGCGGCTCGTGGCCGGAGCACTAGAGGAAATGCAACTGCAACCGGAGTTCTCGCGACACGCGCATGGAGACGCGGTGTGGTGGCTGGCCAGGTGCTCCACGGCCCGTGCGAGCTCGCTCATCGACAGGGCTTGCTCACGGACTCCACCACGCCCGTGCACCCTGCCTAGACGCGATGGCTTCCTCACGGATCTCGTTGGAGAGAAAGAAGGAGGGCGGCCAGCCGCGAGCGCCCACTGGGAGAAGGGACCATTGAGCCGGCGGTGAAGTTCCGGTGAGCGTTGCGGCCCGCTGTCATTGTGACCGGTACACAACAAGCTGCTCGAGGAAATGTCGCCGGGAGAAAAAGTTTTTGAGATGACCGGTGGGCCCACATCCAGCTTAACGGTCAATACAAGCAGAGTTCATGCAGGCCCAACCTGTCATAATCGCAGTTTTAACCAACTGAGTGATCCTTTTTTTTTGGAAAATTAGGCGCAATACCAGAAGATTTTTTAACAAAAAGTTTCATAATGATGGTTTTTTAAACCCTAACCGCAATTAAGTTTTTCTTTTTATTTTATACTCTTCCCAAACCCCTCATTCCAAAGATGGACAACATCTGCACCTTGCTCTCATCTCGTTGGCGAGTAACAACTTCAGGGCCAATTCCTTGTCGTCTGCTCTGCCACTGCCAAGGGAGTTGCGGTGGCTCATGTGCTCCACCAGGCCAAACTTGTTAATCGCCTCAAGTAGCTTATTAATCTTTTTAAGGACGGTGTCCAGCTTTCTACCTTGTGTGTCTTGGACTCGCCGATCTAAGCCTCCCGACGGAGTGCCTCATACTGGAAGTCATCGAGGGCATCACCGGCCTTGTTGGCGACGGTTCTGAAGTCATTCATCCACCTTGTGGACTCACATGGTAAGCTGCATCCTCAAAGGCAAGTAGCAATTTTCAAATTTTCGCTGTTAGCGTAATCATTTTTTCCCAACATTTAAGCTGGAAAAAAGCAAGTGGGTTGCAAGCTCTCACGAGCGATCTCATGGTGAAAATCCAAGCTCCCGCTTTAGCCGGAGCGAGCAACGGCGTCGTTTCCATCGATTTCCCCCTTGAGGAGCCGCCTTGCAGATCCGGTCTTTCGTCAGGCGTCGCCGGTAGGTGTCGTCCTGCAGCTTCGTCTTCAGCTAGGCGTGTGTGTGGCCTCGGGGATGGTGTGGAAGCCGGAGCGGCGACTTCGGACAGCGCATTGGTGTTGAGGTGGTCAAGTATGATTACTTTGATGGTAGAGTTGTTAGTTCGTTGGGTGCAGCCTTGGGAAGTCAAAGCGGCAGTTCCGGAGTGCGTTTTCAGTTGCAGGGTGTTTACCAAGTTTGTAGAGAAAAACATATACATCTAGAATACCAAATATATATCCTTAGATACATCGAGAGACGTACTTTCATATTGTATATATTTGATATTGTAGATATAAATACTTTTCTTCGTAAATTTGGTCAAAGTTTGTAATGTTTGACTTTTCAGAAAATCTATATTCACTATATTATGGAATGGAGGGAGTATGTATGGAAAAAAAGCTTCAGAGAAATGGAAACTTCCAAGGAAGCTGCTATAGCTTGGCTACCGCCAAGTTTGCTCCGCCGGTTTCCTAGAAAACATCTCGCAGGCCTAAGCCACAAAGACCACAGTAAATCATCATCAAATTCCCCAATTCTAGTAGGGTCTCCAACTCCGACTGCAAGCTGAGCTGAGCCAGCCGGCCATGGCGGAATCTGCGGTGGCCTCGGTGGTGCGCGCGTTCGGTACGCTGGCCGCCTTCCTCCGCGTCGTCCACGCCGACGCCGATCTTCTCAGGGCCGAGCTCCGCCGCATGCAGTGCTTCCTCCGCGACGCCGACGCCAGGCGCCGCGCCGGGGGCCGCGACGGCGCGCCCCTCACCAACTGGGTCGTGGACGTGCGCGCCGCGGCCTACGACGCGGAGAACGCGCTCTAGAGGGCCGACTACCTCGCGCGCCGCCGCCGCCTGCGGCTCGGGTTCTCGGGCGCCCTTGTATGGTGCGCCGATGTCGCCGCGCTTCACAGGTTCGGCGTGAACATCAGGCGCGTCCGGGCCAGGATCCGTGAGATCTCCGACGGCGCCGTGGCCTACGGGATCGCCGATCTTGGGGAGACCACCGCCGTCTCAGCTGACCTCCAGGAGCAAGAAGAGGTGATCCCTTATGACCTCAGCTGGAACAGTGCAGATAGTGATTTGGTTGTTGGATTCCATGAGGAGAGGAATAATATCTTGAAAGAGTTGATGAATCATAAGATTTGTCAAGTATGGGTCGTCTCCATAGTTGGGATGGCTGGATCCGGCAAGTCCACGCTTGCAAGGAAAATTTACAACGACCCACGTGTTAAACAACATTTTCATTCCTTGAGTTGGATTTCAGTGTCCGAGAAGTACAGGTTTCTTGATCTGATCAAGGATATTGCTAGGAGGATCATGGGTATTACAAGGAAAATGATAGTTAGAGAGGAGAAGGACAAGGACAAGGACGGAGAGGGAACAAGCAATGATGGTGGGGCAAACAGTGGTAGCAAGTCAAAGGAGGTAACCATTGAAGAATTGGAAAATATGGGGGAGGAAGATGTACTGAAAATTCTGCGCGAGTTCCTTGCTCATAGAAGATTTCTTGTAGTGTAGTGTTGGATGATGTCTGGAAGAGTGATTCTTACAGTAAGATAAATAGGATCCTCGCTGTCTTACCAGATGTGAACAATGGTAGTAGAATCATTTTAACCACCCGAGATAAGAATGTCGCAAAGCATGTCGACAAGTGGAGCAGCATTCATGAAATGAAGCTTTTGGATGAGAGGGAGAGCTGGGAGTTGCTTGAGAAGAAGTCCTTTCCAGAGTACCAAAATGTCAGCAGCGTCGATCGATCACGGTTGATGCCGATAGGCAAGAAATTGGCAGTGAAATGCAAAGGGTTGCCACTTGCTCTTGTACTCTTGGGAGGTTATCTTTCAAGGAACTTGGACTATGACATTTGGTCAGGATTGGTTGATAATCTAGACTGGGAAGCTCGCAAGAATGATGAGCCAGTCTGGAACATCATAGCTAGAAGTTACAATGACCTTCCCAATCATCAACTGCAATCATGCTTTCTTTATGTAGCCTCCTTTCCAGAGGACCATGTCATCCCCGTAGCAAGACTTTGCAAGCTGTTGATTGCTGAAGGATTTATTCCACATCGTCCGAATCGGACAATGGAAGATACAGCAAGAGAATACATAAAGGAGTTGGCACAGAGATGTATGCTCCAAACTGTTGAAAGGAGCAAGTGGCATGGCTCAATAAAGAGTGTAGTACTCCACGACGTGCTTCGTGAATGGGGTATTGCAGAGGCAAGGAGGGAGGGATTGTTCAATATTTGGACTAATCCGACCGATTCTGATGCATGCTCTGATTCAATAATGGCTTACCGAATTGCTCTCCATAACGTTGTTGGATGTACTGAGATTAATGTAGCCATGCCGAAGCTCCGCACCTTGTTGGTGTTTTTCAAGTTACCAGCAGTATCAGTACCATGCAGGCTGAAATGTCTGAGAGTACTTGATCTTTATGGCCTAAAAGAACTCAAGTCATTACCATCTGGCGTTGGCAATTTGATACATCTAAGATATTTAGGATTAGAAAAATGTGGCAGTGGATCGGTTGGTATTCCTTCCTCAGCTAGCAATCTCTTGAACTTGCAAACTCTGGATGCAAGAGGGACAACAGTAAAATCACTACCACCGCTCTTTTGGAATATTCCAACCTTGAGGCACCTGTTTCTTAGTGAGGTCAATCATTGGGTTCCTCCGGAGGTTGGATGCCTTGTCTCGTTGCAGACTTTCTACTTATGTGAAGCATGTGTGTTTCATGATGCTGAAAGCTATGTTTTACCCAAGTATCGCCGAACAGCTAGAGATTTAAACAAATCTATTGCCCGCAGAAACAAGGAAAAATGGACTGCCTTATTAAGAGCTTTGGAGGAAATGGAGCAGGTCGTGCTCCTACACTTGGAGAGTTGGGAGGTTACAAAAGGGTTTGGTAGAAAAAAAGGGTATGACCGCAGAACACGAGGGCAGGTCTTCTCTGCTGAACTCATCAGTAGCATTTCACGCCATAGGCATCTTCAAGTGCTAGAACTCGCAGGAGAGTGGAAGCACGGGGATAGCCAGCTAAGCAAGCTCCCTCATAGTCTCAATAAGCTCAAGCTGATAGGTTCTGAACTGAGTGAAGACCCAATGCCTGTGCTGGGCGTCCTTCCAAATCTGGTGGTGCTCGTCTTGGAAGACGACGCTTTCAAATGGAATAGTATAGGCAAATGGAATAGCATGACATGCCATGCAGGAGGATTTCCTAGGCTGCGCCACCTGACATTTGACGGCATGAAAAATGTCGAGTCCTGGAATGTCGAAGCTGGGGCATTTCCTTCACTAACTCATCTGAATCTTATATCGAGCTTCACTGGGATGTCTCTTCCTCCCCTAGGGCTGCTGCACGTGACTTCACTTCGGACATCGCTGTTAAAACGGTACTCCAGAAATGGGAGCACTATTTCTTCCAGTAATGTTGGCAAACTAGAGGAGATGGGGTGTGAGGTCATCATCAGACGGATGGATTAATCATGTCAAACTGTCCTTGTCTAAGTACTGGGCTAGGGAACTTCACTGTACTCTTTTCCTCCCATAATAACTCACTTGATTCCTTTGCAGAAGATCAAATTGTCTATAATGGTCTCATCCTTTTTGACCAGGCTTCATGGTCTCATCTTTATTGATGCAGCAATTGGATAATCTAACCTTGTTATTTTTCTCTCAATTTTGTAATGTCACAAGAACTACTACCTGCACACAAGATCTTCGGACCTTTGTTATGAAATGAAAATGAAGGTACATCATTCCATGACTTCTTCAGTAGCTCAGCAGCATAGCCAAATATTGTTCATGCAACAAATAGAAGGATGCATAGCTGGTTCTCTGGCTTAGCTGCCCAAGAAAATCTATTACATGCTTCTTCAGAGGCATGTTTAGTTCGTGCAGCTGCTCTGGAGTGGAAACATTTGTGTCTAGTGAATGTTGTAAATGCTGCCGTATAAGCAGGGGTAGCTTTTTGCTCCAACGCCCTTGTCACTGTCGTTGCTCCAACGGGGCAATGAGAGGCCTTTGGCTGACAGTGTCATATCCCACGAGCTGTTTTGTGTCAAATACCAATTGGTGATCTTCTACAAGTTCTGCCCATGCTTGTTGGTTTACTGTTCCGAGATCAAGGATTCGGTGAGACAGACCAAAAGTGAGGTAATCAAAAGTGGGTTATTTGGTAGGCATCTTTTGCTTCCCACTAGCTTTCAAAACATCTATACATGTGGATTATCAAACTGGATATAGTAGTATTGACTGATAATTTTGTGTTTACATTGAGTTAAGTGTTTCTGCAGCCATTTTCCTGCAAAGATAGCAACATTCAATGTAACCTTCGACTCGCGAAATTGTGAATTGTATGGTTGGAAGAGTTTCCTATCCTATTCTGTAAATTGCTTATGTTAACCAAGAAATTGTTCAACACCTCTTCCAAACTTCAATTTGTGGTGTAGTGGGGAGTTGGGTTTGTGTATATTCCTGTTCGTTTAGCACAAGAATCCATTTTGTTATGTAGAGTACTTCAGTCCAATAATGCAGTTTCTGCAAGACATGGTCATTCTGTAAAGAATCCCTAGAAAGGCGAATGAATTCCTTGGAGTGACATGTAGGGTAAATCCATAATGCCCAGTTCAGAATGGAGAGATACAAGCATGACTAATGTTCTGGGATGCATTCATCTGCGGTCCGTGAACTAAAGATGCTACTGTATTTGATGGCCTTGAAATGAACATGATGTGGAATTGTACCAACCCATACTCACATTTCATACTCCACCCCACCAATATACCGAAAAAGGCTTTCGCCCTGCTTTATATATAAAGCAACGATCCAGTTACAACCAACCTCATACGATTCCACACCAACACACACAGGGCAAGATACAAGAATGTTGAGAACAGCTACACCACCCCCACACAACTCCAAGCCACCTACAGGAAGGAAGAGAGAGCCCCGCTTGAAGTCGCCGGAGGCCTCAACCGTGAACGAATCACAGCGAAGAGTCGAAGTTGTGCACGACGAACCGAATACTCCAAGGCGGAGCCTTCAACAAGGGTATGGCACCGAAGTACCGCCACCGCCCGATCAAGGGATCGAGGTTTCCCCCGAAGCAACACGGAGGAGGAAGAGGAACCACGGCGACGCCTTCGAGAAGGAGACGACGCCCGTAGGCGCCGCCGCCGCCGACCTGGCAAAGCCAGATAGGATTTTCACCCGGCAAGCCCTCTTCGCCTCCGAGACGGAGTGCCGCAAGCACGCTGCAGAACCACCGCCACCGACCGTCGTACCCAAGCTACCACGCCGCCCGCACGGCCATGGTAACCGGCCAACATCCGAGCCGCGAGCTCCGCCCACGAGCATCACGCCTCCCACCACCGAGGCCGCCGCCCCGGCATCCGAGACCACCCCTCAACCGCCGCCGCCGCACAACGACATCGTCAACCGGTTAAGGGGCAGCAAAGACCCCTCTTTCCGCCCCAAACAAGCTCCTTTGGCAGGATCGGCCGTCAGCCAGATCTGGACAGGGAAAACGCCGGCGGCCAGCTGTGCTGCAGCCACCCGAGACGCCCGATCTGGCACCTCCAAATCCCGACAACGGCGAGTCCGGGAGGCACCCCTGCCTCCCCCCTCACGGCGCCCTTGCCACCCACTGGCCAGCCGAGCCAAACCAGAGCACAAGAGGAGCCGCCACCAGCAACCGATTCAAGTGCCACCACGGCCGTAGAGGAGGTCGAGCATACCGCTGCCGCGCCGCCACCTCCGCCAACCCGCGCCGGAGAAGAGGCAGCCGCCCGCGACCTGTGCCGACCGCAGCCCTTGCCGCCGGAGGAGAAGGACGGCCGACCGCCGCCGCCGCCCCAAGCACACACCGCCACCGCGCCGCCGCTGCAGACGAACCGCCGTGGCGCCCCACCAATATCTATTGCATTATGAACTTGATAGCAGATTGTTCTCTCCTTGACTCCTTGTTATGTACCCACTCCGATCTATATTGATTGACGCTGCTTTAGTACTATGGATTGTACTATCGAATTTTACAGCATATTGTCAGTGTTACTCCGTTTCAAGTAATAATTCTGTACTGGTTCCCATGGTGCTCCACGCATGTTCATGAACCAATCCATCTGGAAACAATGCTTTGGACAAATGTTTATGATGAAACCAAGACCATCAAAACTCCCACCATATATACCCCCTTCTTCGGTGTCATCCATCCAACCAAAGCTTGGTCATACAAATCTACGAGTGCACGCTATAAGATGCTCGAATTCTACTTGTGGTAGAAAACGAAAACATGTGAAGATGAGCTGGAAATGGTTAGCCAAATCTGGAAGGAAACATGGACGGTAAGGAAGGAGCCACATCATACGACCGCTTACCACCACTCTCCTTGCTTAAAACTCCTAATTTGGCCAGGCATAATCAGTAATCATTACCATAAATCCAAGGGCTCTATCTACCAACTTTACCCCAAAAGACATGAACAGGATGCACTGCAAACATTGAGCCATGTGGTATGTGTGCAGCAAAGTGGGGAAAGGGCAATTCCGGAACGAGGCCAACCACAAACAGAGACTGCAGGCCAACCATACACTAGAATGGCAAAGTTTGGAGGTGAAATCATACCATACCTTGCTTGCACAACGGATCAGGTAAAGAATCAGTGCTGGCACAAGTACATACAATCATCACATACTTGAAGGTTCCAATTCAATCGCATCACTCGACAACAATAGGACGATAATCGTCAGGAAAGAAGGAAAAAAGGGGGGAAAAAAGAAGCCAAAAACCTCAATTTGTCCTAGTAGCAAAAATTTGGCGGCGTGTTGGCCGCCAATCGCCGAATTAATAGGGTAGCAGCCAGCCTCTCCCCGCGAATCGCACGAAGAAGACGACTGGAAAGAATCCCCCGGGAAACAGGGGATTTCAGCGGTGCGCCGTGACGAGCGTCTCGATGAAGCGCAGCCCGTCGAACCGCGGCGCGAACTTGTCGTCCTGGACGCCGCTCCCCCCGCTCGACGCCGAGGATTCCTGCGGAAAGCAGAGCAGGTAAGAACAGAGCAGTTTCAACTTTCAAGAAACCGTCCGTCGTGATCCCAAATCAAAATCAAGACCGGATTGCTATCGTAGGAGGAGATTCTTTGGGGAGGGAGGGGAGGATTTAGGGAGAAGGCAGGCGAGGGAGGAGGCCGTGATCCGTACCCGCTGCCGAAGGAGGAACTCGTCGCATCTGCCGACGGCGACGGCGGCGGCAGGCTCCGTCGGGGCGCAGTCGCAGGCGAGGAGCTCGGCGCCGGAGGCCACGGCGACGGCGGCCGCGGACGCGACGGCGGCTGCGACGCCCCACATCATCGTCGATCCAGCAGCCACTTTCCCCTCTCCTCCTCCTCTGGCGGCTGGCTGGTAGGGACGAGGGGGAGAGGAAATTCTTTGCTTGGGCAGGGCAGGCTGGAATGGAGGTGACGGCTAGCCGCGTAGTATTTTTTATATAGCGCTACAGGAAGGTGCGGCCGGACTTGAGCGCGGAATTTAACGGGGTTGAAATGTTGGAGCCGTGTCCGGGAAAGGCCCGCGCGGTCGACGCGGGCGAACGGACGGACGGGGTGTGAATTTCGCTGGCGAATGGGCCCGGTCTGCTATTAGCAAGGTGCCTGGAAATTTTTGACGCGTCGGTTGATCATCCGCACTGAACAAACGGGCAGCACCGAGTCGGACGACGCGCTGGTCAGCGTGAGCCGGGAACAAGTCAGAGTTGAAGACGGACGACGCGGCGGCGTCGCTACCCCGAGGCGAGGCAGATGGAGATGGCCGTCGGTGCTCGGGAGTAGAGGGGAGGCCGGGAAGCAGAGGTGGGGTTTCTGACAGGGCGAGGAGGCGCTGCAATGACATCGGCGATGGGCGATGGAGGACGGTGGCGAGCGGGCCGACAAGAACAAGATGGAGGGCAACGACTTGTATGACGTGTCGAAATTTGTGATCAATAGCTTGCCCCATAGTTGCATGGACGTGTGGATGTCGCCGCTAACAAATTTGTAAGACGAAATGGACAAAATTTAACGCCAATATACCAAAGGGCCATCTACTCTTCTTTACAAATACTCCCTCCGTCTCATAATATAAGAACGTTCTTCAAACTTATGTTAGCTTGAAAAATGTTCTTATATTATGGGACGGAGGAAGTACAACCCTAGTCATTGTAATCCTAGCTTCCTAGAACACAAACAAGATTGAACCATGACATCGGACCATACTTTTCAAAGTAAAACTGAAAAATTGCGTAAGGGGACACAAAGCTCACTTCTTTCTCGTTTAATATAGTTTATTCAAACCATGCATGAGAATTGCATGTGAATAATACGTATAGTAGAAAGAGATACAAAGTTTTACAAAACAACGACGACCCAACAAGAAAAACAACACGGACAAAAGAAGACGAAAAGCTAAGACAAAAGCGACCCTATACGAACAATGACCTCAGGCATTTAGCGCCCACTTTAGCCCATTTGAGTGCGTCACATTTGGTTTTGTCTAAGATGTAATAAGTGGAGCTAGCTTTGTTATAAAAAAACCCTGCTGTTACGCTCGTTTCAAATTGTCCAAGCCACCAAGACGACCATGTTGTTTAACTTCTTTTTCTCAGTCGAAGGTACACTCGTCCTAGCCGTCGTTCATCAGGTCAAAAAGAAGCTACCCACAACTAGAGTGGCATTAGGAAGGTTGATCCAGTTCAGAGTTGAGCACCAAAATATGTTGGACATAGAGCAGACCAACAAAACATGATCAGCGTCCTCCTCGCTGGCATTACAGAGAGCACAACTCTCATTGTAAGTGAGATCTTGTCTGGCTAAGCGATCCACCGTACAAAGACGTTTACAGACAACGAGCCACACAAAAAAATTTGCAACGCGGAGGGGCCCAAGTCTTCCATATGGGGTTGGCCGATATACAAAGCAGATGGTCCTCAAAACAGGCTTTGTAAGCCAATTTAGAAGAGAAACAACCAAAAGAACTTAACGCCTAGGTCCAAACATCCTTTTGTCCTTGAATTAGCTGAACATCCAGTAAAGCTTCCCAAAGGTCCAATAGCTGCAAGAAATTGTTAATGAAGAGTTTTTTCAACGACCATTTGTTAGAGCACCAGCGACCATGCGCTTGCACTTGTTTGCTCAGGAATGACCACAACAATGTCCGGGACAATGTCAGCAAAAGAGGAATCATCTAACCATTTATCATACCAGAACAACGTGCACTCACCATTACCCAAAGTCACAGCAGCAGCAACGTTGAAAATTTCCAAGTCATGACCCGCTAAGAGGAACGTCAAGATGCCACCAAAGCCGGCTCAGGTCCGCCCCTTGCGAGCCACGCGCGCCGCAGCTTCATGGTGGAGCCCATATATGTGAGACAAGTAATGCCGAGGCCTCCGACTTCCTTCGGTGCACACACCGTGTCCCACTTGACCGGGCAATGGCCACCAACAACGACTTCAGAACCCTTCCAAAGAAAATCTGGCAGACCTTGTCAATGGTTTTAAGAACCCAAGGCGCCGGGTCGAGAGATAGAAGATGAAAGATAGCAATAGCGGTAAGGACCGACCGAATGAGGATCAGACGACCACTCAGTGTGAACAAGGCAGCACGCCATGACGCAAGCTTGGATCGAATGATATCTAATAATATCTGAAAATCTTCTTTCATGGCCTTCTTGCAATTCAAGGGAAGTCCAAAATAGGTTATGGGCAGATGGTTGAGTTGGCAATTAAGCTGGTTGCAACCAGCATTGTCAATGTCCTCATCACAAAAAATGGGTGAAATTGTTCTCATTTAATATAGTGACAAACACATTAGCTATTCCACCGATCAAGCTAAGACCGACTCCCAAATCAGTGAGGGGTACATCATCTAGTTCATACGGACAACCTATACAAAAACTTTGAACCTCCTGATGAGCACCTTTGATTTGAAAATAAACTTCCACGTGGGCAAGACACTTTGTTTATGTGAAGCACGCTGTGCCGCGGAGCGTTGTTGCCCAGGGGCCGACATTTCGACGTCTTCAAGGTGTGTTGATCTAGTTTGGTTTGGAGGTCGTGCTCCAAGGTGTTGGGTACAGATGTGACGCGGCGTGTGTGCTCTGTGTCCTTCTCTTTGCCGTCTATGACTTGAGTTTGGGCAAGGCGAGTAGTGTGTCGGTGTTGTCGTGGTGGATGTGGGTGCTAGCCTCTTGGTGTAGCATTGTGCTGAAAGGCGTTGTATCGGCCATCTTGGCTCCTTCTTCTATGAATATATGATACGCATGCTTGTGCGTGTTCTAGAGACATTTCGACGTCTCCAAGCTTTTAATTTTTTCCATGCAAAAACGGATCCTATTGTTTTCAATGTGATGTATTTATAGATCGATCTGGCGTATACCGTACACCAAACTTGTATTTTTTTTCCCCACAAAAAAAGTTTGCATCGGCACTGTTCCTAAAAAAACTATGAGTTGTTTGGTTTGGTGCCTACCAATGCCACGCTATTTTTTGCCAAATGTATAGCAAGCCACAACTTTTATGCCAAGAGAAAATTGTTGACCACACGTTTTTTAGAGATATATTGGCCACACTTGTAGCAAGACTATTTGGTTCAATGGGACATAATTCATGAAGAGAGCATGCAACAAATAAGCTCTAAAAAATGTAAAATATAGAGCCATCAATCGCATCAGCATCAACAGAGTTCAAGTCTTCATAGACCACAGCCAGGTTCCATCTTCTGGACACCGTGTCAATCAGCTCCGCAACTACAACGGGAGGGTTGTCCGAAGCCGGGTGAAAAGCTCGTAGCATATTACTTCTAGGGCTCCAGTTTTGGTTCCAAGCATGTGTTGTTTCTCCATCTCCGATCCTTCAGATGAGTCCCTGTTTGAGCACTGCTAAACCCGCATGAATTGCTCTCCACATATGTGAGGGTTGTGATCCGAGTTCTGCGTCCAACAAATCAGAAGAGGGAAAGTACTTCCCATTAGGATTCTCGCACTCAGCGAGCTCGGCTCCTGAAGAATTCTCCAACCATGTTTCGCAAGCATTGCTAGATTAAAAAGTTTCGTACCACGAAAGCCCAGCCCTCTCATATACTTGGGCATGGTTAGATCCTCCCAAGAGACACATGTCGTCTTTCTCTTCCCATCTTTGCATCCCTTAAAAAAATCCGAAGCATAGTTTTCTACTACGTAATAATTTCGTAGGTGTAGCATTTTTGCCTCCACTTAGTTGCTCTCCTTGTGTAGGGAAAAGGAGACAAAACTAATTACAAAACACGGCCCAGAAAACTCGGGCTGCAGGAGAAAAAAGAACAAAGCCCAGAAGCAAAACGAAAAAAAGTCCTCTCGTCTCCACCAGAACATCACACCACCTGCTGAAACAGGTCTCATACTAGCGCAGCGACTAGACAACCTTAAAAAAAAGAGCGCAGCTACAAAAAAAAGAGCGCGGCTGGCACACACACATGAATGTTTTCTAGAATACACACAAGCATGCGTGTCGTATATTCATAGAAGAGAGGGTATAGAAACCCATCCATTGTTTACAACGGGCAAACGCCCTACAAGTTAGCGATTACTCGTGCACAGCCCACCGAAACAACTCCTCAAAGAAAGGATCAAGATTCCCACGGAGCAACCCTACTAAGTGCCAGCACTTACCTTCCTCCCTTATTCTAGCAACGACGACCGCCACCGATGGCGTAGCCCCGTCGAAGATGGTCTTGAAGTCCTTCCGAAGATGTGATTGGATGGTGTGCTTGGTGCACCAATCCAACACATGGTCACCATCCACCGGAGTCCACTCCTCCTCCCCCCAAGCCTTCACCACCGGCTGCCAAACGGAACGCGCGAACACATAGGACACCAGGAGGTGGTCGATGCTCTCATGGGACTGGTTGCAGAGGGGGCAACTGTCTTGGTGTGGCAATACACGCCTTGCGAGTCTGTCAAAAGTCCAACATCTGTTACGGAGCGCAAACCAAGCAAAGAACTTACATCCCAACGGCGCCCTGCAATCCCAGATAATAGTGGCCGCAAGGTCATGCTGCCGGCCCACGAAGCGTGAGGCATACGCTGACCGAACAGAAAACTTCCCAGATGCATCCCATGCCCATATGACCACATCCTCCATATCAGGCCGCAACTCCACCATAGAAACAATCCGCCACAGATCCAAGAACTCCTCGAGCGTTGCGGCATCCCGATCCGGCCATATATCCGAAGGCCATGCCCTGTGCACTGCTTGAAGCACCGTCCTGCTACCACGAATCCGTGGCCTGACACGATCATATACACGAGGCGCAAGCTCCCGAATCCTCATACCATTGAGCCACCTATCCTCTCAAAAAAGCGTCGTTTCGCCATTCCCCAAATCCACATGCACTGCTGCCCGGTAGATTGCCAAAAACTCGGGTGGCACCGTTAGTTGAAACTCATTCCATGGTCGTGAGCTGTCGGTCCGCTTGAGCCACAACCACCTCGTTTGCAACGCGATGTTCATCCACTTGAGGTCGGGTAAGCCTATTTTGGTGTGCAAACATCCTTCCAAGCAACGGCGCAGTTCCCACGATGAACCTCGGCCCTAGCCACCCAAAGAAATCCCCTGCAAATCTTAGCAATCTTCCCTAACACCTCCGAGGGAACGTCAAGGGCCATCATTATGTGAATTGGCATGGCACGCAGGTCTGACTGCACTAGGACCAGCCGTCCAGATTTGTCTATAGTTATTGCCCTCCAGGTTGGCAGTTGCGTGCAATCCCATGGACAATGCCCTGGAACTGAGTAGCGGTGGCCTTCCTGATGGACAGCGACGATCCGATGTATGAACAAGGGAACGAACCTATGGGGCACCCAAGGCCCTCAGCGAGCAAAACCTTATCCTCAGGCGAGCATCTTATGGGAAGCACGGTACACTTATGTGGATTGATGCGCAGCCCGAAAGCCTCTCCAAAATCCTCCAATATAGCCAAGCAGATGACAGTGGACCATGTTCCGGTATGCGAACCATGCTTTACACACACCGCTGGGTAGGAGGGGTTTGAGCTAGGCTGTCTATATTTGCGGATGACGTGGTGCTATTCCTCAAGCCCAACAAGGTGGACGACGCACACGAATCTTGACGCTCCTACTAGTGCATCTCATGGCCATGACATGGACCGAGACAGTGGCGGATACAGGGGGGACCAGCAGGGGCCCTGCCCCCCCCCCCCCCCCCCCCCCCTAACATCTGTGATTTGCTACTAATATGCTTATGAACAGTACATGTTTAGTGAATATTTGTTGCTAAAAGCTCATTTTTTTCAGTGCCTGGCCCTCCCCAATCTGTTTTAAGGCCACTTGCCCCCCCTAATCAAAAATTTCTGGCTCCGTCACTGGACCGAGACTTCCCTAAATCTAGCTGATTCCCAAAAAGTAGAATAATACAGAATTAGGCTATGCAAGAGGGAATTCCTGGGGCAGCTAAACTTTTTTTGGGATGTGGAGCAGGTAGTGCCTTTGTATCTGTCTGGTGCTGTCGATCGATGGTGCCTGCCATCTGGCACGGCCCCATCGACCTGCCTTCCTCGCCGAGTGCTCATGGTCACGAACCCCACTGATCAGCCACCAGCTACCAAATGCTTCCATAATAGCGACCGCACCACTCCACCAGCCCATTCCACAAGAGGGACAGAGAACTCCGGGTGCTTGAGTTGACAGAGATCACCGGCGACATGGCATCGGCGGCGGGCGACGGGACGAGGAGGAAGACGGCGTGCGTCACCGGAGGGAACGGGTACATCGCGTCGGCGCTCGTCAAGATGCTGCTGGAGAAGGGCTACGCCGTGAATACCACCGTCAGAAACCCCGGTTTGACCATCGATTGATTCTTGTCAGTTTTGATCAGACGGATTTGTGTAGCCTCAGTGGGTGATCGGCACTATGGTTTGGTTTATGGATTCCAGATGACAAGGAGAAGAACTCGCATCTCAAGGATTTGCAGGCGCTCGGCCCCTTGGAGGTCTTCCGTGCCGACCTCGACCAAGAGGGCAGCTTCGACGGCGCCGTCGCCGGCTGCGACTACGCCTTCCTCGTCGCCGCTCCGGTGAACCTCTACGCAGAGAACCCTGAGGTGAACGGCAACCACCAAACTCATTGTGTCATCAGTTCTTCTTACTGTAGTTTGTACTCCACTATACGACACGCATTCTTCAGACTGCCACTCTGAATTCTGAAGCCCGCCAAGAACTGACACCTTTTTCCCGACCGCACACCGTTTAATCTGTACGGTGATGGCAGAAAGACGTGATCGAGCCGGCCGTGCACGGGACCCTGAACGTGATGAGGTCGTGCGTGAGAGCGGGCACGGTGAAGCGCGTGGTCCTGACATCGTCGGCGGCAGCGGTCTCCAGCCGGCCGCTGAAAGGCGACGGTCATGTCCTGGACGAGGACTCCTGGTCCGACGTCGAGTTCCTTAAATCTAGAAAGAACGGGGCTTGGGTACGCATTTTCAGTATTTTCAGTCTGTTCAATCATTTCATCGACGGATGAACCGATGACGCTCACCGCCTTGCTATCACAGGCGTACCCTGTCTCGAAGGTGCTTCTGGAGAAGGCGGCGAGCGCGTTCGCGCTGGAGCACGGCATCAGCCTGGTCACCGTGTGCCCTGTCGTCACCGTAGGCGCGGCGCCGGCGGCGCAGGTCAACACCAGCGTGCCCGACATCCTCTCCCTGCTGTCCGGTGAGGCCTGAAACAAAATAACGTGTCGGACGACCTCTGCTGGCAAAACTAAATACGCGCAAAATATAAACTAACCCAAATGATAAGTGCCACGGGTCCTGACGTTTTTCGATGGCAATTTCAGTCACGTAAGGATGGCAAATTTCTGTTAAAAATAAACTGAAGCACGAAAGTTGTTATGCTTGACAACTAAAGTTGTGATCCCCGCCTCACTAAACTTGCCATAAAAGATGTTCGGAGTTATTATGTGTTCGTGCCAGACGTCAGGTACTTATCAGGGTCCTACACTAATGTATTTGCGTCACATGCCGTGCGTGCGATGGTATTAGGCGATGATGCGAGGGTCAGCAAACTCGAGTTCATCGAGAAGGCGACCGGCTCGATCCCGATGGTCCACATCGACGACCTCTGCTGTGCCGAGCTGTTCCTCGCCGAGGAGGAGGCCGCGTCAGGGCGGTACAACTGCGGCAGCCTCAACTCTACCGTCATGGAGCTCGCCCACTTCCTAGCGGTCAAGTACCCGCAGTACAACGTCAAGACCGACCGGTACGTACGACTCCTCGACTACTCTACTAGATCTCTGTGGTCATGGCGAGCTCCAACGCTCGTGCATCGGGGATGCGTATGTCATGGTCGATTTGTTTGTTTGCTTCAGGTTCGCCGGTCGCACCGAGAAGCCGAGAGTCTGCATTTCGTCGGCGAAGCTCGTAGGGGAAGGGTTTGAGTTCATGTATAACACCCTGGATGAGATATATGACGACGTCGTTGAGTAAGGAAGGGCCTTGGGAATCCTTCCGTGCTAGTATGATGGATCTTAGAATCGAACGATGCGCTTGCAAGCAAAATAGGCTTAGCCTCCTTTTTCTTTTGCTGGTTAATAAGCTTAGCCTCCTAAAGTACATATATGATGAAATGTGGGTGTTAGTTCATATGAAAAATGATTTGTAAAACATACTTGTATGAAAAGTGACATATGGCATTACAAACGTTCTCGGAACAATGGTTCAGATGAAAGATCAACGCCGACTGGATCCACACAGCCTCCACCGGAGCACCGCCGGAGCGAAGATAGGAGGGGAGAGACTTTACTTTAACTATTGGAGTCGCCGCCTCGCCGCCCGAACAAGACACTAGAACTATCCAAACTATGTTTCTCTTGCTGCGACAGAAAACACATCGTCACATGCAGTACTCCATAAATGGGCCGGCCCAGCGCGTAAGAGGAGCAGCGGCTCCCTAGCACATTTTTTTGTTTAATTAATTTTATTTATATTTCTAAAATGGAAATTATTTTTTTAAAATTTTTACAAATGTTCACCACATGTTCCAAAATGTTAACGCCGTGTTAAAAAATGTTTCCACCACTTTTAAGAAATGTTGATAGCATTAAAAAAAATGATTGTGACAACTAAAAAATGTTCCCGCGTTTCAAGAAAATGTATGTGATTTTTTTCAAAATGTGTATACAATGTATAATTTTCTTTTGCATAATGCAAAAAAGTAATTTGTACCATTCGAAAAAATGTTTATGTATTTAAAAAATATGTATATGAGATTTTTAGAAAAAATATATATAATATAAAATAATGTATGTGTAATATAATTTTTTTATACCATTCAAAAGAAATTAATGTGACATTACAAAAATATTCTCGTGTTTAAAAAAATGTTAGTTACATTTTTTAAAATTGTTTATAACAATGTTAAAAAAAATCACATGGTTTAACAAAAATGTTTCATGCCAACTAAAAAATGTTCAATATGTACTTGGAATTTTTTTAAACATTTATCAAAAAAAGTTTGAAACATGTATTTAAAAAATGTGCAACATGTATCAAAAAATGTTCCACGTGTATATAAAAAATATACAATGTGTTTTGAGAAAATTAGACGTGTGTTTGAAAAAAAAAGGGAAATGGTCGAGAAGGATCGACCATTGACCTCTCCGTTCTGCCCCAGCAGAGAAGAAATGTGGTTTCTCCTGCTCCTTCCGTTAGCTCTGGTCATCACGACTTGCGTGGCATATTTTGATCGGCAGCGCGTCATATAGACTTTGGAGATAAGAGATAACCGTATGGTCCTCGGCACTTTTTTGTTGCTGCCACCGCTGGTCATCACCGCTCAACATCTGTGCATAAATGCACGCACGTGGAGGTGCGAGCATACTCGAGTTGCCTCTGAGCCGCCAGAGAAACAGAGCCCTGTGCTCGAGCTATTGCCAGGAGAAGAGAGCTCAGTAGTGATCATCGGCGATATGGCGGCGGCAGCTGGCGATGGGACGAGGAGGAAGACGGCGTGCGTCACCGGAGGCAGCGGGTACATCGCGTCAGCGCTGGTCAAGATGCTGCTGGAGAAGGGACACGCCGTGAAGACCACCGTCAGAAACCCCGGTAATCTTGTTAGATCTCTGCTCACCTCCGGTGGAGGGATTCTGTACGTGGTCCTCTGAATGAAACTGATCGCAGATGACGCGAAGAAGAACGCGCATCTCAAGGCCTTGGCAGCGCTCGGCCCCTTGGAGGTCTTCCGCGCCGATCTGAGTGAAGAGGGCAGCTTCGACCACGCCGTCGCCGGCTGCGACTACGCCTTCCTCGTCGCCGCTCCGGTGACCCTCTTGCCAGAGAACCCTGAGGTAAGCAACAACCACCACACTCCAGTTTTAACATCACTGAGGTTATGGTTAACAGTCCAGTTTTCGGAGAGTATTGACAACGTTTGCTTTGCTTTTTTGTGTGTTGCTGGCTGTGATGTCAGGAAGACGTGATCCAGCCAGCGATTCAAGGAACCCTGAACGTGATGAGGTCGTGCGTGAAGGCGGGGACGGTGAAGCGCGTGGTCCTCACATCGTCGACGGCCGCGATCTCCAGCCGGCCGCTGGAAGGTGACGGTCATGTCCTGGACGAGGAATCCTGGTCCGACGTGGAATTCCTCAGATCAACAAAGACCGGTCCTTGGGTACACACACACATATATGCACTCTGAGTGCTTTCGATCTGTTCAATCATTTCACTGAGAGATGAAACGGTGATGCATGCTCGCGCAGGCGTACTCTGTCTCGAAGGTGCTTGTGGAGAAGGCGGCGTGCGCGTTCGCGGAGGAGAACGGCATCAGCCTGGGCACCGTGTGCCCTGCCGTGACTGTGGGCGAGGCGCCGGCGGCAAACGACCTCACCAGCGTCGGCATCATCCTCTCCCTGCTATCCGGTGAGGCGTGTAACGCCCAGCAGCAGACACGCTGCCGGACCGATACATGCATGTGAGTTTTACATGGCGTGCGTCCCATGATGTTAGGGGATGATGCGTATGCCGGCGCCCTGGAACACATCGAGAGGGCGACGGGCTCGATCCCAATTGTGCACATCGACGACCTCTGCCGAGCGGAGATATTCGTCGCGGAGGAGGAGGCCGCGTCGGGGCGGTACATCGTCTGCGGCCTCAACCCCACCGTCGTCGAGCTTGCCCGCTTCTTGGCTGCCAAGTACCCGCAGTACAAGGTCAATACAGATAGGTACCAATGTCTTGACTCCACTCTGGTCGTGCCGAGTTCTGAAGCTCGTACATTGCCAATGTGTACGTAAGTGTTTGCTTTGATTGTTTGTCCTCAGGTTCGGAGATCTCCGGGAGAAGCCGAGAGTGTGCATTTCATCGGCGAAGCTGGTCAAGGAAGGGTTTGAGTACAAGTACAAGAACCTGGAGGAGATATATGACGTCGTCGTCGAGTATGGAAGGGCCTTGGGAATCCTTCCGTACTAGTATGATCGATCTTAGAATCAGACGATGCGCTTGCAAGCAAAATGAGCCTAGTCTCCTCAAGTACACAAATGATGAAGTGTGGGTGTTCAGTTTATGTGAAAAATGTATTATAAAATGTACTTCTATGGAAAGTGATGGTTCCATGTCGGCATGTCCTAACATCATGAACGTTCTGCAATAATAGTTGTGTCTGATGAGAGCATGCTCAGTCATTGTGAAAAAAAAGCCATAATCGTGCACACGTAGATAAACCACCATTAAAATCTCCCACAACGCAGAAGGAGGCTTCTTGTTTTCCTCTCTTTCTCTCTCTTGAATTACTTTTCCCTCACCAGCTGACCTCCTTTAGTGGCCAAAATCACTGTTTCAATCTCGTGGCCAAAGATTAGCATATGATTTGACCAATGTTTAAAAGTATAGCGCGATCTGACCCTTCGGTCTACCGCCCTACACGGCAGCGGTAGGCTACCCGGGCTAACGCCAGGGTCTACCATCTAGGCTAACGCCGGTGTCAACTGTGGTAGACCCCAGTCAACGCTTGCTAACCACGCCGACATGGCAAATGGCAAAGTGACTACCGCTAAATGTGGCGGTGGTAGACCAGTTACCCTACCTCCTGGGTCTTTGGCGATAGACCCCTCAAAGGGTACGGGCACATTGGAGCCATGGGGTGGGTCACCCACCCACGTGCTGCACCCCAGTCGAACAGGACGAACAGAGGAGGCTCCTCTCTCCTCTTCTCTAATCCCCCTCAGACCCCCCCCCCCCCCCCCCCTCTCAAACAATTCATCTTTTTTGTGGATCTTGCCTCCCATGCCTAAGTAATGTAAATCTCCTCCAATTATTTTTGGTTGATTCTTCCTATTTTGTGTGCATTTTTAGCAATAGGTACCCTAATTATTGGCGAATATTGTTACTTCGGTCATGTTTAATATAGTTTGTTTGTTAGTTTGTTTTAGTTGGAAATTATAAATGTTGTGTGATATGCCACTTGGATATGAGAGATATAATTTTTTATGTTGGAGAACTTGCTTGGACATATATGCCTGCGATGATTGTGATATTATATATCATTGTTGGCATAGTTTCAATGTATGGATGACATATAAATTGTTGGCATAGTTCTATATGGAGATGCCTTTTTCTGGCATAGTTCAGGGCATGTATATCATTCTTGTGATGTATGGATGTCATTTTTTTGCAATGTTTGAGCCAAACCCACACCAATATTATAGTTATTTTGCTTTGATATGAGTTGATTGTAGTATGTGATGTGTAGAAATATGAGATTGACTTGTTCATTTTTTTTATAAAATAATTGATGACAATGTCAATTATATTGTGAATGAGCAACCATTTATCTGAGGAATTTAATCCTCTGATGATTCAATAAAGAACTTCTGAAGATCGTGTGGCCATTGAGAAAACTCCATAAGAAAAAGAATAACCAGCAAGAGTAGTCACAAACTCTTGGCCGGGATAACTGTATCTTGGCTGGATAGGACCAAACACGAGCTACTAGAACTCCAAACAACTGACATATCAATCATTGACAAAAAAGTGTATTCATAGGCTTTAGTTAAACATGGCATAAACTTGGTCTGGGATATCACAAAACATCTGAACTGACTAGAAGATATAAACATCATATATCCTTTAATTCACTAAGCTCCCTAGGGGTTGAAGCTCTCACAATCAATTGAGGTGTACAATTTGAGATTTTCCCAATGATTTTGACTTGGTCATCGTCTCGGTCTAACTAAACCAATCGACTCGAGTCTTCAAGTAATAAAGAAATTTGATTCCTTCATATATGTATGACTGATCGGTTACTCCACAAATGCAAAACTGATTGTTTTTGCACCGAGAACTCGATTCGGTCCTTCGAACAGGACCGAAAAGGACCGATATTTATTGGGAGGAACAAATTAGGAGTCGAATCTTGAGCAAGAAATGATGGAACATACGAGCAGGAATCAACCACTGGCAGAAATGGTAGGCGGAAGGAACTGTTGCCAGAAGTTGTTGCAGGCGAGCTGCCGGCAGCTATGCGTGTGCTACGAATATCATCTTCATGAAGGAGCCATGGCCGTCGCACGTGGAAGCCATGCGAACGACCGGCCGCTGTGCTTTGGGAAATACGGGCACGACCTTCGGCCGTGAAGGAGCCATGGCCACCGCCGCATAAAACTCATGGGCGTTGGCGGTTGCTGGGACTATGGAGGTAGGTGAACAGGGTGATGTCTCTGGTGCACCAGTGCTTGTGGTGCTACCGGTGCACCGGATGCCCGTAGCGCATTTATAAATATTAAAAAAATAGATATTTTTTTACCACATTCACACAACATCGGTCTATGTTGTCACAAAATTGCAAATCAAAATTCGAAACATTACTCGAGGTACAAAAATAACAAATACGACACTGAATAGGAAATAACATAAGTTGGGCATTAGATTGGCCCCATTGTCACATTGAGGACAATTTTTTTCATTTTTGTATCTTGTGCAATGTTTTGAATTTTGATATGAACTTTTGTGACAACATACATTGATGTTGTGTCAATGTGCTAGATTGTTTTCTGATTTTTTTGAAACATTTTAAAATGCGACACGGCATCCGGTGCATCAGGCACATTCCCAGGCGAACGGAGGCGGCGATGTTATGGCCAAGAATGGAACGCGTTAGGGTAGGGGGATACATACATTTGGGCTTAGGTCAGGCTACGTGGTGGCGCTGCAATGGATCGCTCATAGCGAGCAACAGGCAACGCGTCACTCGCTGGAATCCGGTAAATAGGCCAGCCCGGCACGTACGGGAGCGGCAATATGACTATGTTTTTTTTTCCAGATTTTTTCACTTCTTATTTTATTTCGTGCCGGCTTTATATTGAAATAAAAATATAGGAGAAAAAGTTTGATAATTGGAAAAAAAATTAGCTGATTCAAAAAATGTAAATAAATATTAAAAATAATTTGCAAATTCAAAAAAATATCACGAATTCAAAAACAATGTTCGTGAATTCAAAAATATCTTCTAAATCAAAAAATGTTCATGAATTTGAAAGAGTTTAGAAATCTGAAAAATATTCACAAATTTGCGAAAAAAAAATAAACTTGAACATTTCGTCAATTGTGAACAATTTTCGAAATACAGAACAAAAATTGAAAACATGACAATTTAAAAAAAACACGAACACATTTCAAAAGGCGTGACTTTTTTGAAAACCAGAACAATTTTTAAATTCCGAATTTATTTTGAAAGATACGGACATTTTTTGAAATTTTAATCATTTTTTGAAAACATGAACAATTTTGAGAAATAAGTGAACAAAATTTGAAATCCCAATTTTTTTGAAAAGGCATACACTTCTTGAAATTCTGATCATTTTTTGAAAAATGTGAACGTTTTTTGAAATTATGAAATAATTTATAAATTTCAAATATTATTTTGGAAAACAAAAACACAGTTTAAACAGTTTTTTGAAATCCGGAACATGTTTTGAAAAGCCGAACAATTTTGAACTATTTTTAAAAATTTGTAAAATTTTGAAAAAAGGTGAAGAAAATAAAAATAAACAGAAAAAAGAAAAGAAAATGAAACCAAACCGAAAAAACCTTAAAAGAAAAACAACTGGTTCAAGAACCTTCTAGATGATTCCCAAAACTGGCTAGATACCTTCAAGAAGCTTCCTAAAGCCGGTCACTGGTTCAAGCCCCGCACTTATACTAGGGAGACTAAATGGACCAGCCCAATATAGCGCTATAGCGGGTGATCACTCGTAAAGAGCGATGCATAGCATTGACGCGCAATGTGTAGGCGTAGTTGGTAGATCGGCAATTGCTTATTCGGCTTAGTTTGCTATAGGCCTTGATGCAATATCTTGACCCAAGGAGCTAAGTTCGGTTTTGAACATTTGCTAACCTTTTCAACTTTGGTCCTAGTTTTTTCAATCCAGTTTTCGGTTCGCGGTTTTCTGCTGATGCCTACTGGTCAAGACCAGTGCAAAAAATAGCGCGCTATATCATTCTGGGCAATGCCTCACCAAATAAATCCGTGTACAATATCTCGCTAATAGTACGCCATAGCGCGAAATATCATGCTAATAGCGTATTTTAAGGGCCGCGCTATTTTGTCATAGCACGCTGTTGGGGATGTTTACCAGCATATAGACCCGGCAGGGTGTTAACCCGGCCATAGAGCAGGCTCAGCGGGTCAGCTCACTGCGGGGCTGAAGGACTCTTGATGGGCCGGCTCTGACGAGGCCTCATGAGGATAGGCCGGCTTAGGCAATGGGCCGGCTTACGAAAAGGGGAGTGGCGTGAAGGCCGTCTTGGAGGACAAGTAGGGCAGAGTAGGAGACGGGTCAAAGAACGACCCGGACTCTCATGTAATCTAGGGTTTCACCTGTGTATATAAAGGGGAGCACCTATACGAAAAAGACTAAGTTACAACCTCCTCGAGAGCTAGGTTAGCGATTCCGCATCCTTGTAATCGAGATCTACAGCAATATAATCAAGCAGGACGTAGGCTTTTACCTCCACCGTGAGGGGCCGAAACTGGGTAACCTGGCGTATTCTCGTTCCCGTTCAACCCTGCTAAGCTTCAACACTTGTGCGATGGCCTCATCTCTAAGTCCTTTCACAAGGGCATCTGCCGTGTCAAAACCACGACAGTTGGCGCCCACCGTGGGGCCTACGCACGGTGGAGTTGAGTTCTTAGCGGGATCTCTTCCAGGGTTCGGGAGGTACGCGGTTGGCATGATGACAAAAAGCCGCCGCGGCAAGTTCTACATCGACGATTCATACTGGGGCCCCAACGCCGACTCGATTGAGTACGGGTACCGGGTCCCCTTCGGCAAGATCCACGCCTTCATTGGCGTGGTCGGCGAGCCGGCCGCCGGGTTGGAAAATATCGCCGGCGTCGAGTCGGCGCGCCGCGCTGGTCAGAACCAGGCGAAACCCGGCCCGTGTCAAGCCGGCCGGAACCATGTCTTCGTAGGTTTCACCCAAGGGGTGGCCCTGTCGGAGAACTCCGTGTCTGGAGATGAGACGCTCGTCCAGTCTGACGATGAGTCCTCGACGGGAGAAACCGAGTCAATCCTTCCTCCGCACGATGGAGGGCTCGGGCACACGGACGTCTTTCCAGAGAGCCCTGATCCGCCTCGCTTCGCAGCGGTGTACATGGCGGGTAGGCAAGATCCGGTGCGTGACCCGGCCAATCCGACGGTGGGGCAGAACAACATCCTTGCCGGCTCAGGAGGAGCCAGCGCGTCGGCCACCGGCTCTCAGGAAACCGGGGTTCAAGCGCTCGCGGACTTGATGACCACACTGGCAGCCCTGTTGACCGAGCCGGTCACTGCGGAGAATGCAGCGGCGCGAAACACGGAGATCACAAGGTGTCGCGAGCAGATGGCCAAGATACAAGAGGACATCAATGCGGAGAACGCCCGCATGGAACAGGAGCAGGCCCGGATTACTGCAGAAAGGCAGCGCCTGGATGAGGAGGCACATTACCTAAACCGTCAACAGGCCGAGTCGGAGCTCGTCCACAGGAGGCGTCATCAGAGCCGGCTTCCGGCTAATCTCGAGCCGACTCAACTGTTCACCACACCGCCGGCTCAGACGAACCCGGGGGCTGGAGTCATCCCCACGGGAGAGCCGCCTTTGCAGCCGACGGCTCAGTAGCGGGAGCCGGCCTGGCATCGCACGCCGGATCAGCAACAGCAGTCGCCATCTCACCGGTTCCAGACCCCAATTGGACACTACTCCAATCCGGTCGTTAACGTGCTAGCTGCAACCCACAACTTAGCGGCCATTCCGATCGAGGGGGACGGCCCGATTCAGACCAAGGCCAGGAACGCCATCGCAATGCTCAAGACAGCAGTAGTGCAGTAGGCCAACTACTCGCATAGCCAGCATCGGCTTCACTCGACCCCTCATCAGAGCCACACCAGGAGTCAGCGCCCTGAGTCGCCTGCGGTCTCCAGCAGCGCACACCGCAGGAGAGCCGCCCAGCTGCTGGCGGAGCAGCACCAGCCCAGGGTCCCGCAAGACGTTGTGGACGCAGCTCGGATTCTACGAGCATGGGAGGAAGAAAACACGCGTGCAGGACGTAACCCGCTGGCGCACGTCAACACACCGGCACGAGTCAACCCGCCGCCGAATGTCAACTCGCCCGTCGCAACCCAGACGGATGGCCGACTTGAGGGCTCTTCAAACCGCATGATCAGAACTCCATGCTTGATACCAGCGCTGTGAGAGGCACGCATCCCCCCCGATTTCAAAGGGCCTCGCAAGGTTCCTAACTATACGGCGAATCTGGAGCCCACCGAGTGGATCGAAAGTTATGAGCTGGCAATGGACTTGTTGGGCGCAAGTGAGTCAGTGTGTGCGCGTTACCTGCCTCTGATGTTGGAGGGCCCCGCTCGCACCTGGATGAAAAACCTACCGGTGAATTCCATCAACACGTGGCAGGAGCTGAAGGAGCGCTTCATCAAAAACTTCCAGGGAACCTGTAAAAGGCCAACCACCATTGTTGATCTGGAACGATGTGTTCAGCGCGAGGATGAGTCGGCACACCATTGGGCTCGCCGGGTTGCAGAGGTTATACACAGTTCTGACAGCATTTCGGCGGCTCAGGCAGTGCTTGTTCTAGAGCGAACATGCAAATTTCAGCCACTGGTCCAGAAACTAGGGCGACTCAAGAGAAAACCCCAAGATATGGGTGATCTGATGGATGTCTTAACCCGGTATGCGGAGTCTGACAATACTAAAGACCCGCCATCTGATGAGGAGAAAGCCGGTAAGGACAAGAAAGGCAGTGGCAAGGGCCACCAGCAGAACATCAGTAACGGTCAGAACAACAACGGTGGCAAACGCAAGGGTTACGATGGTAGCTCTGATCTAGTGGAGAACACAAATGCAGAGAATAAAGGTCAGCGTCAGAACGACGGTTCTCGGAGGCAGTCCTCTGGTAATCGCCCTCTCACTTACGAGGAAGCTCTCAAGGCTCCTTGTCCGAAACACAGTTACAATGGTAAGCCGTCCAGTCACTCCTGGGAAAATTGCTATGACATGCAAGAGTTTGCCAAGCGGGTCTTCTAGAATCATCATAATGGGGGCGGCAACGGTGGACAACCCGCCAACCAGGGACCCGGCTTCTCAGGAACCGGCTTGCAAGGGCCCTTCGCAGGACCCGGCTTCCAAGGGAACAGTGGTCAAGGCGGTGGGTTCCAGGGCGCTAGTAACACTGGAGGCGGCAATCAACGGAACAACCAGGGGAATCAGCACCAAGCTGGTGCGACAGGGTTTCAGCGTAACCCGAAATAGTTAAATAGTGGGCAGTATCATGTTTTCATGACCAGCACCTGCAAACGGGATCGGAAGGTGCAACGACGAGCCGCCCACACAGCTGAGCCGGCAGTTCCCTATTATATCAACTGGTCCGAGCAGCCGGTTACCTGGAGCAGGGCGGATCATCCTGTCCTCCTCGATCACCCTGGCCACCCGGCTCTCGTGGTTGCGCCACAAGTCGGCGGTTATACCCTGACTAAGGTGCTATAACACCCCGATTTTTGGCCCTTTCTTTTTCTTTTGGATTTCTTCGAATTTTTATTTGGAGTTTCTTTTTTCATTGGCTATGTGGTCTTGAAACCTGGGAAAATCTTCTCTCCTGCCACTTCCTAGTGGCTTGTCACTCTCAAATCTATCCCAAGGCCATGTCATTTCCATCTTAGCCCAACCCCAATATTTATTTCTTGGGAATATTCCTTTTTCTATTGAAGGAATAACCCTGTTTGCCATAGGTTGTGAAGCAACCCATATTTCTGCCTTCCACAAAATTCCCAAAAAATTCCCATAAATTATTTGGATCATATATCCCACCAATATGCCAAAACCCATCCTTGCCTAGTTCAAAAATAATTCAGGAATATTCATTTTCCATTCTGTCCAGATTGGCACTTTGTGAAGGAAGTGCTATTTATCTTTTCTTGATTGCCCTCAAAGTTTTTGGGCACTCTCTCATATCCAAATAATTACTACATGCCAAAATTCAGCTTCATTTGCCTAGTAAATCTTCCTCGGAAAATTCCCAAAGTTTCTGACCAGAGAGAAGCTTTGTGAAGGAAGAACTAGCTAGGTTAATCCAAATGAGTTGAAATTTTGGTAGATCATTTATCTGATCAAATAATGACTCTCCACCAAATTTCACATCCATCCAACTATCTATGTGAGCACACCATCCAATCTTGGTTTCTGGTCACAATCTCAGTTTGTGAAGCAACTATATTTTATATTGTTTCAAAAATTCTGAAATTAATCCAGGACCTAAATATACCTAAATAATGTGGGAATGCCAAAAATCACATTATTTTGCCAAGCCATTTTCTCTGGAAAATTCCCCCAAGTTTCTCTCCAGTGTGGATCATTGTGAAGGAAGTACCATTTTGGTGTATCCAAATGGGATGAAATTTTTATGGTACCTTCATATGCCCAAATGACCACACTTCACTAATTTTCAGCCCAATCCAAGCATCTATATGAGTGCTACTTCCTGATCTAGCTTCTGGACCAGTTATTGCAGTTGCAAAGCAACTATGTTAAATACTGGTACAAATCCCCTCAAAATCCACAGGATGGTAGTCCTTCCTACCCTAAACCCCTGAGACATCCTGGTTATCTCTTATATCATGCCATTTGACCACAACATCATGACTAAGTTTGCAACAACAAAGTTCAGTCGATCATTCCCATCAAACCACAGTAGGTTTCTTCGAGCTATCACTTCAGGGAGACTGTAGGTTAGAGGGACTACACCTTTGACACCTTTTTATAGTCGCGCGTGCACTCAGAGCACCAGGTCACGCGGTGACCGCGTGGTTAGCACGACTTGGCCGCGCTCTCGGCGTCGTTTGCTTCGGGCCCCTTCTCCCCGGCCGTCTCTGCTCGTCCCCTGGTGCCGACCAGCCTCCTCCTTCGCCCACATAGCTCGCTGGACCCCTCTCCCCCTCCTGCATCGCTTGCCGCCGGCCCCAGCAGCCTCCGCACGCGAGCGCGCCGTCCGCCCGAGTGGCCGACCGCCCCTGTGCTCGCCCGTCCGCGCCCGCGCGTCCCTGGCGCCGCCCAGCATCCCCTCTGCCTCTCCCGTCGCCTCATCTGACCGAGCGTGCACCGCCCCTCGTCAGAGCGCGCGTGCACACCCGGGGGACGGCCATCCAGGGACGGCTCCGTCGCTCGGCTATTTAAGCAGCTCCCGGGCTCTCCTCTACTCACCAGCAGCTCCACCCCTCTCCTCTATCCCATCCTAGCCTTTTCCCCGAGCTCGAGAAGCTCTGGTTGCCGCCATGGCCGACGCCCTCCTCCTCTTAAATTGCGGCAATACCGAGCCTCTCCCTCCTTCTCCTCACCACCAGAGACCCTCACGAGCTCACTGGAGCTCCCCCACCTCTTCCCCTTCCCCTCCAGTACCCCAGAGCGGCGTGCCCGAAAGCCGCCCGAGCCGCCGTCCGCCTTGGTCGTTGCCCTGCTTGTCTCGGTCCTCCTCGGCATCCGTGCTATGCGGGGATGGGTGCGGCTCGAGCCCCTGAGCACGCCGGTATGCCGCACGGCTTGAATGGTGGCCGGAGTGGCCGGCAACCATCGCCGGAATCGGCCCCGTCCTCGGCCAGGCGCGGGCGCAGGCGAGGTTGAAGACGACGACCAGCTGGCGGGCCCCACCTCCCCTCGGGTCCCACTTGTCGGCCTCCAGGCGTTGACCAGCCCCGGGCCCGCGTGTATAAGTGGAAGCGTACTCCGGGGTTTACGTCTTCGGTTTACTGAAGGCGTATTTCTGTACTACTCAAGTTCAGAATGCGTTTTCACTTTACCGAAAGCGTATTCTCCTGAAAGACGCCTTCTGTTTAAACTCAGCCGTCCGAAAGGGTTATATAGCGGACGTTCGTCCGTTAGCAGCAGAAAAACTCAATTTTTATTTGTTTTTCTGTCTATCGAACGAACGGCCGTAACTTTTCACCCACAACTCCGAATCAGGTGATTCCAAAGCCCACGTTCTCAGTTCGTCGAGCTCGTTCCGATGGCATCATTTTCATGAGGTTGTCACACTGTGAAAATGACCATTTTGCCCTTGCCCTTAAAACAGTCCCGCCGAGAGGGAAACTTTTTCGGCGATTCTTTCCGCGAGTTCATCGCACCTCTCCCCGATGGTTCCTCCATCCCCAGGCAAGCCACAACAGCCACTTGCATGATGGCATTGCAGTAGCCATGGTTTCCACTTGAATATTTAATAATTGTTTGTTCATTTAATTATTTTGTGAATGCTTTGAATATGCTTGTGGATCCATGCCCATCGCTTCTGCCATGTTCATTTTCATCTAGTAAGTGATATGATTATTGCTAAGGGTATTCTTATCATGTTTTATTCTTGTAATTATTTTCGATGCTAGTGATAATGTTATGCTCAGATGAGTAGTTACGATTTGATATGAAAATACTTGTGATAGTCATGATCGTCATTATGCCATGCTCATTTGCATCCCCTAGCATAAATGATTTATCATTGTTCATGTCATGATGTTAAATGGTTATGTTGCCCATCCATGGTTACACTGATATCATGCTCATCTGCATTGTTATTTCATTAAGTATTTTATTATGACTCAGCTCATCATCATTCAAGTTGAACCTGACATTAATCGAACTTGAACAAATCTGTTGGCTGAGTCATGGTGCCACCGAATCGAGCTCACCAGTGCAACCACACTTGCCTGGATGGGGAGGCCCTAATGCGGTCTATTGTCATGCCTCTCGCCGGTGCCTCCAACTAGGGAAGGTTATGGGTGCGCGCTACCCTGATCAGGTAGGCTACCATAAGCCTTGAGTGCCCGAGTTGTGTGCGCACGGTTGTCCCCGTTTGGGATGAGTTTGTTTTGTTTGGTCACGACGGTGGCAGCCACAAAGGTGGCGGATGTCACGAGTTGACATCAGGGGCAACCCAGGATATAGCCCAAAGGGGAGTTTGTCGGGAGTGGCCGGGAGAGTGTCATGCAATAGACTGGTTTTGTCGGAACGTCGTTGGTCCACCCGAATGGGAGCAAGAGGCCATGAGTTCCGTAGTGTGGGTACAGTGTACTAACCTCTGCAGAGTGTATAATCTATCGATAGCCGCGTCCTCGGTCATGGACACAGTTCGTAGTAGGTCACACTATGGGTCAACAGAAATAATAACCTGAATAATTAACAACCCCGGTTCGATGAGAAAAGAAGTTGGTTGATCTTTACGTGGTCAGGCGATGATCACAGGTAGAGATCAAGCTCCGTGTGGTCATGTGATGATCACGATGGTATAGTTGATACCGAGCTTGGTTGATCCTGAGGTGATCGTGTGAGGATCACAATGGTAAGTTTGTGGTTACGAGATAACCTTCGAGCAGAGTAAGTTGGTCCATGAGACCTTAAATGTCGAACCCCTTGCATGCTAGTGCTAGTATCATCCTGTTCATATCATGAATTATATGTACATGCCATGCTCATGTTGTTCTAGTAGTATCGTGTTCATCTTTGATGATTAACCTGTAAATGCCATGCTGTTGTATGTCTTGATTGCTTTGGTTGCTGTGAGCTTGCGAGTACATTCAAAGTACTCACTTGGCGTGTCATGCCAGATTGCAGGTGATGCCGTGATTGCTTGTTTGTCGAGGATCCCGAGGTTGCGCTCTAGGATACGTCCCAGCCAGAGTCCCTGCGGAGTGGAGTTCATCACCGTCGCCGTTGTTCCGCTGCTAGAGTTTATTCCGCTTCGAGATGTTCCGCTGCTAGCATAGAACTACCTTAGCAGGCGAAGTGTCGCCGTGCCCCTGTAACCTTTGTAATATCGGACCCTTGTACCCCGTTTATTCGTAATAAAGAGCTGATTTGTTCTATGCCAAGCAGTGCCGTATTCCAGAAGACTTGATCTCTGGGCTGGAATACGGGGCGTTCCGGCCTCTCTGAGCCGGGGTGCCACAGGTGCTCATGGACGGAGGCAGCAGCATCAACATTCTGTACTATGACATGTTCAGGCGGATGAATCTGTCCAATAAGCAGTTAACTCCATCCTCTACAGTCTTTCATGGCATTGTTCCTGGCAAGTCAGCCTATCCCATGGGAAGGATTTCCCTTGAGGTGGCCTTTGGTTCAGAGGATAACTGGCATTATGAGTTCCTATCCTTTGAGGTGGTTAAGCTCAAAAGTCCATACCACGCTTTATTCGGCCGGCTGGCTTATGCGCGGTTCATGGCACGGCCGTGCTACATTTACCTGAAGATGAAGATGCCAGGACCAAGGGAACCATCACAGTGGAAGGCAACCGGAAGATTGCACTTGAGTGCGAGGAAGGAGACGCATCTTATGCCAAGACGGCTTGCGCCGCAGAGGAGTTGCGGTATTATAAGGACAATGTTGACCCGTCTGACAGGACATCCCTGAAGAAGCCCACTACGGAGTCAGACCCCTGCTCAAGTTTAAGTCGGCCAGAGACACAAAGCAAGTTGATTTCACCCCAGGCAATTCTTCTGAGCAGTTCACCATCGGGACAAATATGGATCCCAAATAGGAAGGCGCGCTCATCGAGTTCATCCGTGAGAACCGAGACATCTTTGCATGGAAACCTTCTAACATGCCAGGTGTACCGAGAGAACTCGCTGAGCACTCCCTTAATGTGGATCCCAAGTTCAAGCCAGTTCGCCAGTATCTCCGTCGTTTTAATGAGGAAAGGCGGAAAGCTATTGGTGAAGAAGTGGCCCGACTCCTAGCTGCTGGGTTCATCATCGAAGTCTTCCATCCAGAATGGCTGGCTAAAGAAAAACGGGACTTGGCGGATGTGTGTTGATTACACAGACCTGAATAAGGCTTGTCCCAGTGACCCCTTTGCCTTGCCCCGTATTGACCAGATCATCGATGCTACGGCCGGTTGCGAGAGTCTATGCTTCCTGGATGCTTACTCTGGCTATCATTAGATCAAAATGAGGCTGGAAGACCAGGAAAAGATAGCTTTCATCACACCCTTTGGAGCTTTCTGTTATACAACCATGTCGTTTGGTCTGAAGTGTGCGCAGGCGACTTACCAGCGTTGTGTCCAAAGCTGCTTTCATAAACAGATCGGGCGGAACGTTCATGCTTATGTTGACGATATTGTGGTTAAGTCCCGGAAGAAAGAAACCTTACTGGAGGATCTCAAAGAAACGTTTGACAATCTCCGCATCTACCAGATGATGCTTAACCCGGAGAAGTGTGTTTTCGGTGTCCCTGCAGGAAAACTTCTGGGATTTCTTGTTTCCGAGTGTGGCATTGAAGCTAACCTGGAAAAAATCAAAGCAATCACAACCCTAGCTAAGCCGGCCAATCTGAATGCCGTGCAGAAGCTGGCTGGGCGGGTTGCGGCATTGAGCCGGTTCATTAGCCGGCTTGGAGAGAAGGCAATTCCATTGTACCAGTTGCTTAAGAAATCAGATAACTTCTTCTCGAGTGACGCTGCAGATCAGGCTTTTGAGGCCCTAAAGAAGCAGTTGTCTGAGTCACCAGTCCTTGCTGCCCCTCGTGAGAAGGAACCAATGTTGATATATATTGCTGCCAATAACAAAGCGGTAAGCGTGGCAGTTGTGGTAGAGCGCAAGGAAGATGGCAAGGAATATCCAGTCCAGCACCCTGTGTATTATATCAGTGAGGTGTTAACCGAGTCCAAGCAGCGGTATCCACATTGGCAGAAACTGGTCTACGGAGTATTTATGGCTAGCCTCAAGCTGAAGCATTACTTCCACGAACATCCAATCACTGTGGTCAGCTCAGCACCTCTTGGGGATATAATCCAGAACCGGGAGGCGACAGGCCGGGTTGCTAAGTGGGCCATCGAGCTCGGTCCGCATCATCTCAAATACGTGCCTCGCACAGCAATCAAATCTCAGGTGTTGGTGGATTTCATTAATGATTGGACAGAGTTGCAGGCTCCCGAAGAGAAGCCCGACACAACATACTGCTCCATACACTTTGACGGCTCAAGGCAGCTTGAAGGCTCGGGGGCTGGAGTTGTGATTACTTCCCCACGAGAAGATAAGTTCTGTTATTTTCTGAGACTCATGTTTCCCTGTACTAACAATGTAGCAGAATATGAGGCCTTGCTTCATCGGCTGCGGATGGCCAAGGAGATGAACCTGAGCCGGGTCAGGTGTTTGGGCGACTCAGACTTGGTGGCCCAGAAGGTTTCTGGTACTTGGGATTCCAAGGATCCCCTTATGGCGGCTTATCGGCACGCGGTCACAAATATTGCTGGACACTTCAAAGGTTATCAAGTGGATCACATTGATCGCAGGCAGAATGAGGCAGCAGACACACTCTCTCGCTTGGGTTCGCAGCACAAGCCGGTGCCACCCAATGTGTTCCTGGACGTTTTGCACAACCCGTCTGTCAAGTTACCAACAGAGGAGGACTTGGCTATTCCTGATCCGGAGGCGGCTCTCGTGGCTGCTGTTCACGCTATACCTGATCGGACCGTCCCCTACTTGGCTTATCTAAGCCGGGGTGAACTGCCAATAGAGGAAATCCTTGCTCGACAGATCATCAGATGATCCAAGTCTATGACTATTGTCAATGGCGAGTTGCACCGACGAAGCGTCATTGGTGTTTTTCAGCGTTGTATTTCACCTGAAGAAGGCCGCGCAATTCTTAATGAGATTCACTCTGGCAATTGTCGACACCATGCCGGTTCAAGATCACTGGTCGCGAAGGCTTTCTGGCACGGTTTTTACTGGCACATGGCTCATGCTGACGCAGAGGACATTGTCCGTAAGTGTGATGGTTGCCAGAAATATGCTCGCCAGGCCCATGTGCCGGCTCAAGAGTTGAGGATGATCCCGATTACTTGGCCGTTCGCGGTCTGGGGGCTTGACATGGTGGGACCCTTCAAACGTTCTAAGAACAAGCATACGCACCTACTGGTGGATGTGGACAAGTTTACCAAGTGGGTGGAAGCAGAGCCGGTCAGCAACAGCGACGCGGCTACAGCTGTCAAGTTTCTGAAAAACTGATATTCCGATTTGGCTACCCACACAGTATCATTACAGACAATGAAACCAATCTGTCCAAGGGAGTCATGGAACAGTTCTGTCAACAGGAGCACATCCGGCTTGATCTAGCATCGGTTGCGCATCCTCAGTCCAACGGACAGGCAGAAAGGGCCAATCAGGAATTGCTACGTGGTATCAAACCCCGGCTCATGGTGCCTTTGCAGCGCACGCCGGGTTGCTGGGAATTAGAATTAGCTTCGGTGCTTTGGAGCATACGGACTACTCCCAACAGGTCAACAGGCTATACGACGTTTTTCCTAGTCTATGGTGCAGAAGCTGTACTTCCAAGCGATATTCGTCATGACTCCCCTCGAGTGGCGGCCTATGTGGAATTAGAAAATGAGCAGGCTCGCCAAGACGCTCTTGATGCTCTGGAGGAAGAGCGCGACCTTGCCGCATCTAGATCAGCAATTTATCAGCAAGACCTACGTCGCTATCACAGCCGTAGAGTTCGAAGCCGCACTTTTCAGGAAGGTGACTTAGTGCTCCGTCTGATACAAGACCAGACAGACATGCATAAGCTTTCACCACCTTGGGAAGGGCCCTTTGTGGTCAGCAAGAATCTCAACAACGGTCATATTACCTGATTGATATACGTGAGGCGGATAAATCACGTACCTCTGAGGAGGAAACAAGCCGGCCCTGAAATATTGCCCAACTCTGGCCATACTACACCTGAGTCATTGACTGGGTCACATCTTTGTACATACCTTATATCATGTATATACCTCTTTTTCGATCAAATAAAATAACGACCAACAGCACTGTGTAAAAAGTGTTGTTTTGCCTCAAAATTTGTGTGCTGGATCTTTATTTGTTGATCTTGGTTACTTGGGGGCTTCCAACTCAATTGAGTTTAGCTTACAAAATCCTTTAACCCGGCGAGATGCCACCAAGTTGGTTAAACCTGCCTGTTAGCAAGATGCTACTCCCTAAAAACGACCCGGCGTACGTCTGACGAGTCAATCACATGGGTGACCCTGAATTCATCAGAGTTAAAACGTCTGATTGGTTGTGTGAGAGCCGGCTTTCAGAGAGCGAGGACAAACCAACAGGCCAAAGTGCCAGCTTCATGAAAGGATATTCCGGCTTGCGCTTTCTGAGCCGGCTGTTTCAAGTTGTGTTTAGCAGCCGGCTTGCGCTCTATAAGCCGGCCGTTTCAAGCATATTCCGACTTACGATTATGTTCTTTTTGTTGCACTCATCCCATCTCTGCATACATGCATACATCCATGCATAGCATTTATTTTAGTACATTTTGATAGTTTTGATTCATTGCAAACGGTAACAAAGATTACTTGTTATGTGATTTCATCAGTCACCATCATATGCAATTGTTATTGTTTCAGCGGAATCACTCTATTGCAAAAACCGGCTCTCGCCGCCCAAAAGAGGATTCACAGAAGCACAAAGTATTTGTACAGGCAGTAAGCGAGCACAGTACGCGATGGCACTAGCATCAGTAACAAGTGTTTCAAGCTATGCTATTACAAGCCGCCCATCAACTGCGGCCACGACAAAAAAATTACAAGTTCTGCCTACAAAAGGATAGGCCGGCGTTCTATATTGCCGGGTCAGAGCTGGCGCCAGCGCCCGATGAAGCACCATGTGCCGGCTCTTCACGATCGTCGTCATCCTCTACTTCTTGGCTTGAGTCGCCGGTCGACCACTGAATTGAGCGCAATGCTTCAAATAGGGCATCGGCGGATATCAGGGAGGAAGGGTCGACTTCAGGAGCAAAGGATGGCTTACGCGTACGGGTTAGGGCCACCGGCTCATGGTTTGACGGCTCTATCCGCTCGTTCTCCTTTGAGTAGGGCGCCTGGTACCGGGTCAGATCGGCCTCTTCTGCGATTGCGGTGGCTGCAACCCGGGTTTCTTTGATGCATCGTTGGAAGTCCTTCTTGGTGAATGGCGAGTCGTCCACGTTGAATTCTGGGTACCCGCCCACAATCTGAGCCGGGTCGAGCTCGGGCACGTATGCCTTGGCTCGCGCAAGTGCTGTTAGAGCCCCAGTGCGGCAACACGCCTTCTTCCACTCCTCAAACCACCTGGGCACGACTGACAGCTCTTTCAACGTGTCTGCAATCAACTGCGGCGACGCCTTGGTGTTCTTGGCGGCCATTATGCAACGACAGCCGCCTATGTATAATTGTTCTACAAGAGTGTACACCGCCTTCAATTTCACCACTGGTTGCTGCACAAGAGTTTGATTCTTCCGACCTGCCAAAGTACGTACACACGATCAGTCCAGCCGGCTCAGCATATTTAAGTCGAAACTATTGGCACATGGTCTGTTTTGCTTACCGAAGATGGCCCGGCACATGGCGGTGATTTGGCCTTTCAGAGTCGCCAGTTCTTGAGTCACCGGCTCAAGTTTGGCTTCGGCCTCTTCAGCTCGCGCGGCTTGGGCGGCTCTTGCGGCCTCTGTCTCTTGTAAAGTGTTCCGCACGATGACCAACGACTTGTTGGCCTCAGCAGCGGCTTCTTCAGCTTCTTGGCGCAATTTTTTCTCCTTCCTTGCTTCCTTTCGGAAGAAGGAAGCCTGGGCCTCTACTTGATTCAGCATTTCCTGCAGAGCAGTTTGTTATACATTATATACACATAATCTGAGCCGCCCTAAAGGACAACCCAGCGCATGGGGGCTACATGTTTTCGAGCTTAATAAAAATAGCAAGGCAAGTTCCATGCAGCTGCAGGCACTCTACATGGCACTTGGGGGCTAATGCATAAATTGATCTATCCCGCTAAGTTGTGAAAACCCGCCCGTCATGAATGACGAGCCGGCCTTTGGGGTCGCCGGTTGAAGTTCTGCTTATGAGTTCAATTTGGAAGTCCCGGGTCATCATTCCATAATGACCCGGCCCTTGGGGGCTACATATATATATGGTACAGAACGAAGGGTGCAAATTACCTCATACTTCCGCTTCAATAAAGTCATCATGGCGATCTCTGTGTCCCGGCTTTCAGACAGCCGGGTCAGCACAGCCTGGTGCAGAGTACTGGCATCTTGGTCTTCGAACGAAGAAAAGTTAAGAGCCCTCTTTCCCATGTCCTTCGAGGCCGGCTCAGGCTTGGCAGGGATTTTGGTAAGAGCGGTAGAAGCCTCCGGAGTCACTTGCTGCTCCCCGGTCACCACCACGTCATCCTGAGCCGGTGCCACGGGCGGCTCTTCGGGCTGCTCTTCAGTTGGATTTTCTCGTTCTTGGATAACAGGCGAGGGAGCACGAGCCGGGCTGGTGGTGTCTTGAGGTGGTGGGCTGTTCTGGACCGCCGGCTCGTCCTGGGTAACTAAGGTGGCCTCTCTCTCTCCTTGAGAGCCAGGTTGAATGACCGGGTCAGATGACCCGGCAGGTGCTTTCTTCTTGATAGCCTTGGCACTGTACAAGAAACGAAGGAGTTATTTATTTAAAAGGGTGAGGAATAAGGAACCGCTATACGTCACATGAGTGTTTGCTTACCCAAGGTTGATGTTGAAAGCCGGCGCCTGCGTAGCGCTGGACCCGCCCGAGGAGTGGGACGTCTGATATGCCGAGTCATTTAAATATAAGGGCTCCTTAAAACGGCCAGCTAGAGGAAAAGAGGAAGTTGGACTAAGAAGCACCTCAGCTCGCGCTTTGTGGGATGGCGGCTCGTATGGAAGCCCGCCACTTAACTCGCCTTCACTGCTCTGGGTCTTCCTTTTGGAGGTCCCGACTTGACGAGTTTTCTTCAAAACAAATTTGGGGTCCAAATGAGCGTCCTGGTGTGAAAAAGAGACCTTACGGACGGCAACCCGGGGCCTCCTTCGAACTTTGCGGATTACAGTCCGGGTTTCTTCCGAATAGGTATTGGAGAGTCAGAGTCTAAAGAGATCAACGTTACCTCTGGCTCGTTGGTGTGGCTAATTTTGGCTTCATCCTGAAGAGAAGGGGTGTCAGCGAGTTGAATAAAAAGATGATCAAGTGAGTCGAGTTCTACCTCAGCCTCATTTTCTGTAGCCGGCTCATCAGCATCGGCCGGCTCATCATGTGGCTCTACAGGAGCGAGGGCGGGTTGTCGCGGCTTCTTCCTTTTCCAAAACTTGCCGTCTGCCTATGTTAGTTATGAGTCAGCAATTAAGGTTGAGATGAAACAAGCAAGTTAAGAACAGACTAAGAAGGTGCAAGCACTTACTGAAGGCACCGAGTTGGTCAAGTAGAAGGGAGCTAGCCCAGTTTTGTTGCATTTATCTTGGGATTCTCCCAACAATCACTTGGTGGCTTTGTTGATGTCACCCACAGACAAGTTAACTGGACTAAAGCGTTGCGCGTCAGCCGTCTCGCCAGTATAATTGCACATTAAGTTGCCCCTCTGGCTAAGGGGCTGGATTCGCCAGCTTACCCAGCACCGGGTCAGATCGACCCGGTGAGGCCATTAGCAGCCAAGGCCCTTATCTTGGAATAAATTGGAGCAAATTGTTTACGCTCCTCTGCTGATGGCCAACCCGGGAAGGCAAGGGTGGTGTTGAGCCGGTCCAGTCAGTAACCCGGCAGGGGGTTTTCATCTTGAGGAGCAGTGTTCTTGCAATAGAACCAAGTCTTATTCCAACCCTTGGGATGACTCGCATGCTTAGCCTCAGGAAAAGGAGTGTTTCTTCGCCTTTGAATGGAAATGCCGCCAAGTTCTATACTAGGACCATCGGTGAACTCGGTCTGATGGTTGATGTAGAAGAATTCGCGAAAGAGCAGGACAATTGGCTCTGTTTGGAGGTACACTTCGCAGAAGACTTGAAATTGGCAGAGATTGGTGATTGAGTTTGGTTCAAGATCCTGCGGTCGGAGGTCAAAAAAATTGAGAACGTCACGGAATAATTTTGACCCGGGCGGCCGAAAACCCTTATGGAGATGATCTGCGAAGACCACCACTTCATCTTGCTTAGGCTGGGGGGTGCTCTCTTCATCAGGCGCCTGCCAGCTAATTGTCTCTTGAGCCGGCAAGAGGCCTTGCCCCACGAGCTCAGTTAACATCAAGCTTCAAAATATCGGATATCGGGTTCGTATCAGTTTGGCTTTGACATATCGGATGTCGGATATCGGGTGATATATCGGACGATATGTAGATATGTCGGAGAAAACATGTCTTGTTTTTTTCATTATTCTTGTTGAAAACATTTATTTTTAGTAAAACCAAATGATGTCAATGCTTTAACATAACATTTTTAGATTCCTAGTTTATTAACTTGTTGATTAAGAAACTATTAAGGAAAGATTCACAAAATCCTTACTCTATGATTACAAACAATATGATATATATGCATTTGTACGAAACATTGTGCACGATTTTGATAATATATAATGAAGTTGTAAATGCATAATCTTATTTCTCTGCTTTTTAATAAAGAATTGTTGTCATATATGTATCGTTCTATATAGGTGGACATATCAGGCTAGACATCGGCCATATCGGTCGATATTTCGGTCCATATCGGATGATATGTTTGAAAATGATATTTACAAAATGATATGTTATATTTATATCGGTAGAGCCCCAAAAGTGATATATCGGCCTATATATCGGTCGTATCGGCCTAGATTTAAAAGCTTGGTTAACATGAGGGTTGAGACATGGGATCTCACCTAGTTGCAAGCCTTGTCGGTCTTGGGAGCCATGTCGATTTCAGATTTCAACTGCAAAGGTAATAAGCCGGCGTGTTAAGCTCAGTAAGGACAAGCCGTCAGAGGGTATAACCCAACAAAATGATAAGACAATCAGGATGGTTAAATTCATGACCCGGATTTATGCAAGCTATGGACAACAGTGATAAGCCGGTGAAACTTATGAGCCGGCGCCAGCATTTCAGTGGTGTTTGGATATTTGCTAAGTGTTGAGCTAGTTACAAACAAGAATCCGACGAAGCAGCTATTTTACGGATCTAGAAATACTTCGAAAATGAAATTTTAAAGACCTAAAACATGGATAGAGGCGGGAGCCCGTCTGTCAATAGGGGTCCGTCGAAAGCAGTGCAGGGATCTATACGGGAAAAATGGCATTACCGCAATAACTAAAGTGCCTACGCGGATCATCCAACCGATTCTAGATCTACTAAATGAAAGGAGAAAGATGAACATGGAAGAATGCCGACGAACTGCAATGGAAATGAGGCGCTACAGATCTGAGGGGGAAGGATTTGGGTGTACCTGACCACGACAGAGGTGGCCGGAGTGTTCGGATGAACTCCGGCGACGATTGGGCGGCGGAGAAGGATGCTGTCGAGGTCGTCGGAGAGCTTGAGGACGCCGGCGCTTCGGGTTTGAGAAAGAGCGGACGCGAGGAAGAAGAAGGGTAAAAGGTGAAATGGGGGTGAGCTGGCCTCTTTATAGGCACAGTACAAATTAAAACAACAGGTGCGGAGCCCCAGGTGGCGCAGTAATTTTCGGCTGCGGGCTCCTCGATTTTCGCGCCTGACAGGACCATATGAACCCACTGAAAGATACTGTTGGGGAACGTTGCATGGAAAACAAAAAAAATTCTACGCACACGCAAGATCTATCCATGGAGATGCATAGCTACGAGAGGGGGAGTGTGTCTACGTACCCTCGTAGACCGTAAGCGGAAGCGTTAGAACAACGCGGTTGATGTCGTTGAACAACTTCACGATCCAACCGACCGAGTACCGAACGTATGGCACCTCCGCGTTCAGCACACGTTCAGCTCGGTGACGTCCTCGACTTCTTGATCCAGCAAGACGGCGAGGTAGTGGATGAGTTCCGGCAGCACGACGGCGTGGTGACGGTGATGGTGATGCTATCTCCGCAGGGCTTCGCCCAAACACTGCGAAAATATGACCGATGGACGGAACTATGGAGGGGGCGCCGCACACGGCTAAGACAATGTTGTATATTCTTTGGGGCGCCCCCTCTCCTCTATTTATATATGTGTAGGGGCTTGGAGTAGAAGGAATAGTGCCACGTGAACAGTAACCATGAATAGTACACACGTGGACTTGGACTTCAAAGTCCAATCCTATTCCTACTAGGACTCTCCCTTTTTTCTTCCCTAGCTGCGTGGGCTTTTGAGGACTTGGTGCGCCTGGCCCAATAAGGCTAGGGTGCCTCCCCTTAGCCCATGCCAGCCCTTGGGATGTGGTGGACCCACTTGTGGACTTCCGGACCCCTCCGGAATCCTCCGGAACCTTCTGGAAGCTTCTCGGTACAATACCGAAAAAAAACTGCACCTTTTTCCGGAACCCAAAATATGACTTCCCATATATAAATCTTTACCTCTCAACCATTCCGAGACTCCTCGTGACGTCCGGGATCTCATCCAGGACTCCGAACAATACTCGGTTACCAATTCACATAACTCATATAACACTATATCATCAACGAACGTTAAGCGTGCGGACCCTACGGGTTCGGGAATGATGTAGACATGACTAAAACGCCTCTCCGGTCAATAACCAATAGCGGAACCTGGATGCTCATGTTGGTTCCTACATATTCCACGAAGATCTTATCGGTCGAACCGCAATGACAACATACGTAATTCCCTTTGTCCGTCGGTATGTTACTTGCCCGAGATTCGATCGTCGGTATCTCCATACCTAGTTCAATCTCGTTACCGGCAAGTCTCTTTACTCGTTCCGTAATACATCACCCCGTAACTAACTCCTTAGTCACTTTGCTTGCAAGCTTCTTATGATGTGCATTACCGAGAGGGCCCAGAGATACCTCTCCGAAACACGGAGTGACAAATCCCACTCTCGATCCATGCCAACTCAACGGACACCTTCGGAGATACCTGTAGAGCATCTTTATGATCACCCAGTTACGTTGTGACGTTTGATAGAACACAAGGTATTCCTCCGGTATCCGGGAGTTGCATGATCTCATGGTCTGAGGAACATGTATTTGACATTCAAGAAAGCAGTAGCAATAAACAGAACGATCATATGCTAAGCTAACGGATGTGTCTTGTCCATCACATCATTCTTCTAATGATGTGATCCCGTTATCAAATGACAACTCATGTCTATGGTTAGGAAACCTTAACCATCTTTGATCAACGAGCTAGTCTAGTAGAGGCTCACTAGGGACACGGTATTTGTTTATGTATTCACACATGTATTTAAGTTTCCGGTCAATACAATTCTAGCATGAATAATAAACCTTTATCATGAATAAGGAAATATAAAATAATAACAACTTTATTATTGCCTCTAGGGCATATTTCCATCAGATACGGCATGATGTCATCCCAGATTTGCGGTAGTAGATTGCGACATCATCAGGAAAAGGGAATACAAAATGCTAAGTCTGAACCTGAAGGAATGACCCGTCGATCTACTTAACCTGGCAATTTGAGTCGGTCAAGGACAACGTTCTAACGGACCGGCTTGGGAAGTGCTTGGAGAGTGTCTTACTAATGTTTTGCTTTTTCAGGATAAAGTTTAACGTGAATAAATTCAAGTCAAACTGAGGGCTAATGTTGGGGATGTTTACCAGCATATAGACCCGACAGGGTGTTAACCCGGCCATAGAGCAGGCTCAGCGGGTCAGCTCACTACGGGGCTGAAGGACTCTTGTGTTGGGGAACGTTGCATGGGAAACAAAAAATTTCCTACGCACACACAAGATCTATCCATGGTGATGAGCATCTACGAGAGGGAGAGTGAATCTACATACCCTTGTAGATCGCTAAGCGGAATCGCTAAGAAACGCAGTTGATGTAGTCGAACGTCTTCGCGATCCAAATCGCCGAGTGTCCCGCGATCTCATCACGATCCATCTCGCGATCCAATCTCGATCCGTCCCACGATCCCATCACGATCCGTCCCGCGATCAAATCATGAATCGTCTCGCGATCCTGATCACGGTCCTTCCGATCTAGCGCCGAACGAACGGCACCTCCGCGTTCAGCACACGTACAGCTCGATGACGATCTCCGCCTCCTTGATCCAGCAAGAGAGAGAGCGGAGAGGTAGAAGAGTTCTCCGGCGGCGCGACGGCGCGGCGGCTATGGTGGTGGAACAATTCCGGCAGGGCTTCGCCTAAGCACCGCTGAAACTAGACTAGAGGAGAAACCGATCTAGATGAAGTAGAGGGAGCACGTGGCAATTAGGGTTATTTTTCTCCTCTAAATCCTCTAGTATATATAGGAGGGAGGGAGGGGAGGAGGCAGCCTCAAACCCTCAAGGGCTGGCCGAAATTGGAGGTGGAGGAGGTGGACTCCTCCACTTCAATCCTAGTCCAAATAGGACACCTTCCATATTTGGTCTCCCTTCCCTCTTCTTTGGGGTTTTTCCTTTCCCACTTATTCCTAGCCGCATGGGCCTTGTAGGGCTGGTTTGCCCAGCCCACTAAGGGCTGGTGCAACCCCCCTCAAGCCCATGTGGCCTCCCGGCGTGGGTGGCCCCTCCCGATGGCCCTCCGGTACTCCCGGTACACTACCGGAAATACCCGAAACTTTTCCGGTGGCCAAAACGGGACTTCCTATATATCAATCTTTACCTCCGGACCATTCCGGAGCTCCTCGTGATGTCCAGGATCTCATCCGGGACTCCGAACAACCTTCGGTCACCAATCATACATAACTCAATTCTACCGAAACGTCACCGAACCTTAAGTGTGCAGACCCTGCGGGTTCGAGAACTATGTAGACATGACCGAGACACCTCTACGGCCAATAACCAATAGCGGGACCTGGATGCCCATATTGGTTCCTACATATTCTACGAAGATCTATATCGGTCGAACCTCTATGTCAAGGATTCAATTAATCCCGTATGCTGTTCCCTTTGTTCTTCGGTATGTTACTTGCCCGAGATTCGATCGTCGGTATCTCTATACCTAGTTCAATCTCGTTACCGGCAAGTCTCTTTACTCGTTCCGTAATACAAGATCTCGTGGCTAACACTTTAGTCACATTGCTTGCAAGGCTCATTGTGATGTTGTATTACTGAGTGGGCCCTGAGATACCTCTCCGTCACACGGAGTAACAAATCCCAGTCTTGATCCATGCCAACCCAACAGACACCCTCGGAGATACCTGTAGAGCACCTTTATAGTCACCCAGTTACGTTGCGACGTTTGATACACACAAGGTATTCCTCCGGTGTCAGTGAGTTGCATGATCTCATGGTCATAGGAACAGATACTTGACATGCAGAAAACAATAGCAATAAACTGACACGATCATATGCTACGTTTATAGTTTGGGTCTTGTCCATCACATCATTCTCCTAATGATGTGATCCCGTTATCAAATGACATCTCATGTCCATGGCTAGGAAACCTTCACCATCTTTTGATCAACGAGCTAGTTAACTAGAGGCTTACTAGGGACACAGTGTTGTCTATGTACCCACACATGTATTTGAGTTTCCAATCAATACAATTATAGCATGGATAATAAACGATTATCATGAACAAGGAAATATGATAATAACCAATTTATTATTGCCTCTAGGGCATATTTCCAACAGTCTCCCACTTGCACTAGAGTCAATAATCTAGTTCACATCACCATGTGATTTACATTGTTATGAATCTAACACCCAATGAGTTCTGGGGTTCGATCAGGTCATGCTTTGCATGTGAGAGAGGTCTTTAGTCAACGGGTCTGCGACATTCAGATCCGTGTGTACTTTGCAAATCTCTATGTCATACTGTAGACACTTCTACCACACTCCACTTGGAGCTATTCCAAATGGCTGCTCCACTATATGTATCCTGACTACTATTCAGAGTCGTCCGGATAGGTGTCAAAGCTTGCATCGACGTAACCCTTTACGACGAACTCTTTATCACCTCCATAATCGAGAAATATTTCCTTAGTCCTCTAGTTACTAAGGATAATCTTGACCGCTGTCCAATGATCCACTCCTGGATCACTCTTGTACCCCTTGACAGAATCATGGCAAGGCACACATCAGGTGCGGTACACAGCATGGCATACTATACAGAGCCTATGGATAAGGCATAGGGGACGACCTTCGTCCTTTCTCTTTCTTCTGCCGTGGTCGAGCTTTGAGTCTCACTCAACTCCACACCTTACAAATCAGGCAAGAACTCTTTCTTCGACTGATCCATTTTGAACTCTTTCAAAATCTTGTCAAGGTATGTACTCATTGAAAGTCTTATCAGACGTCTTGATCTATCTCTATAGATCTTGATGCCCAATATTTAAGTAGCTTCATTCTAGGTCTTCCTTTGAAAAACTCTTTTCAAACGACCCTTTATGCTTTCCAGAAATTCTACATCATTTCCGATCAACAATATGTCAACCACATATACTTATCAGAAATTCTATAGTGCTCCCACTCACTTTATTGTAAATACAAGTTTCTCATAAACTTTGTATAGACTCAAAAACTTTGATCACCTCATCAAAGCGTATATTCCAACTCCGAGATGCTTGCTCCAGTCCATAGAAGGATCGCTGGAGTTTGCATATATTTTAGCATCCTTAGGACTGACAAAACCTTCCGGTTGTATCACATACAACTTTTCCTTACGGATACCGTTAAGGAAATGATGTTTTGACATCCATCTGCCAGATTTCATAATTGAAAAATGCAGCAACTGCTAACATGATTCCAACAGACTTTGAGCATCGCTACGGGTGAGAAAGTCTCATCGTAGTCAACTCCTTGAACTTGTGATAAACCCTTTGCCACAAGTCGAGCTTTATAGACGGTGACATTACCGTCCGCGTCCGTCTTCCTTTTAAAGATCCATTTGTTCTGAATGGCCTTTCGCCCTTCAGGTAATACTTCCAAAGCCCATACTTTGTTTTCTTACATGGATCCCATCTCGGATTTCATGGTCTTAACCATTTCTCGGAATCCGGGCCCATCATCGCTTCTCCATAGCTCGTAGGTTCGGTGTTGTCCAACAACATGACCTCTAAGACAGGGTTGCCGTACCACTCAGGAGTAGTACGCGTCCTTGTCGACCCACGATGTTCGATAGTAACTTGATCCGAAGTTTCATGATCATCATCATTAACTTCCTTTTCAACTAACGTAGGCTCCACAGAAACAACTTTCTGCGCTGCGCTACTCTCAGGTTGAAGTAAAGGTTCAACAACCTCATCAAGTACTATCTTTCTCCCACTCAATCTTTCGAAAGAAACTCTTTCTCGAGAAAAGACCCGTTTTAGCAACAAACACTTTGTGCTTGGATCTAAGATAGAAGGTTTACCCAACTGTTACGTTAGGGTATTCTATGAAGATGCATTTGTTCGCTTTGGGTTCGAGCTCATTAGGTGAAAACCCTTTTTCACATAAGCGTCGCAGCCCCAAACATTAAGAAATGACAGCTTAGGTTTCCGCCAAACCAAAATTCATACGGTGTCATCTCAACGGATTTAGATGGTGCCCCTTTTAAAGTGAATGTGGTTGTCTCTAATGCATAACCCTAAAACGATAGTGGTAAATCGATAAGAGACATCATAGTTCGCACCATATCCAATAGAGCATGACTACGACGTTCGGACACACCATCACACTATGGTGTTCCAGGTGGCGTGAGTTGTGAAACAACTTCCACATTGTCTTAAGTTGTATACCAAACTCGTAACTCAAATATTCACCTCCACGATCATATCGTAGACATTTTATCTTCTTGTCACGATGATCTCAAACTTCACTCTGATTTTGTTTGAACTTTTCAAACGTTTCAGACTTGTGTTTCATTAAGTAAATATACCCATATCTACTCAAATCATCAGTGAAGGTAGGAAAATAACGATATTCACCACACACTATAATACTCACTGGACCGCATACATCAATATGTATCATTTCCAATAAGTCAATTGCCCGCTCCATCATACCGGAAAATGGGGTTTTAGTCATCTTGCCCATGAGGCATGGTCCGCATGTCTCAACCGATTCGAAATCGAATGAGTCCAAAGATCCATCAGCATGGAGTTTCTTCATGCGTTTTACACCAATATGACATTTAGCGGCAGTGCCACAAGTATGTGGTACTATCATTATTAACTTTGTATCTTTTGGCATCAATATTATGAACATGTGTATCACTACGATCAAGATTCAATAAACCAGTCTTATTGGGTGTATGACCATTGAAGGTATTATTCATGTAAACAGAATAACCATTATTTCTTTTTAAATGAATAACCGTATTGCAATAAACATGATCTAATCACGTTCATGCTTAACGCAAACACCAAATAACATTTATTTAGGTTCATCACTAATCCTGAAGGTAGAGAGAGCGTGCGATGGTGATCACATCAACCTTGGAAACACTTCCAACACTCATCGTCACCTCACCCTTAGCTAGCTTCCGTTTATTCCGTAGCTTTAATTTCGAGTTACTAACATTTAGCAACCGAACCGGTATCTAATACCCAGGTGCTACTAGGAGTACTAGTAAGGTACACATCAATAACACGTATATCAAATATACTTCTGTCGACGTTGCTAACCTTCTTATCTACCAAGTATCTAGGGTTGTTCCACTTCAGCGACCGTTCTCCTCATAATAGTAGCACTTAGTCTCGGGTTTGGGTTCAACCTTGGGTTTCTTCACTGGAGCAGCAACTGGCTTGCCATCCATGAAGTATCCCTCCTTACCCTTGCCCTTCTCGAGACTAGTGGTTTCACTAACCATCAACACTTGATGCTTCCTTCTTGATTTCTACCTTCGCGGTGTCAAACATTGCGAACAGCTCAGGGATCATTATTTCCATCTCTGGCCTTTTATAGTTCATCACGAAGCTCTAGTAGCTTAGTGACAGTGACTTGGAGAGCTATATCAATCACTATCTTATCTGGAAGATCAACTCCCACTCGATTCAAGTGATTGTAGCACTCAAACAATTTGAGCACATGCTCAACGATTGAGCTATTCTCCATCATCTTGCAGGCAAAGAATCTTGTTGGAGGTATCATACCTCTCAACATGGGCACGAGTCTGAGATCCCAATTTCAGCTCTTAAAACATCTCATATGTTCCGTGACGTTCAAAACGTTTTGGAGCCTCAATTCTAAGCCGTAATGCATGACGCACTGAACTATTAAGTAGTCATCGGAACATGCCTGTCAGATGTTCACAACATCTACAGACGACGCTAGAGGGGGTGGTGCACCGAGCGGTGCATTAAGGACATAAGCCTTCTGTGCAGCAATTTGAGGACAATCCTCAGATCACGGACCCAGTCCGCATTATTGCTACCATCATCTTTCAAAATCTATTTCTCTAGGAACATATAAAAATTCAAGGGAGCTACAACGCGATCTAGTAATCTACAACATAATTTGCAAAGACACTTTGACTATGTTCATGATAATGAGTTTAGTTAATCATATTACTTAAAACTCCCACTCAAATTGACATCCCTCCGGTCATTCGAGTGTAACATGATCCAAATCCACCAACTCAAGTCCGATCATCACGTGAGTTGAGGTGGTTTCAATGGTGAACATCTTCATGTTGATCATATCTACTATATGACTCATGTTCGACCTTTCGGTCTCTTGTGTTCCGAGGCCATGTCTGTACATGCTAGGCTCGTCAAGTTTAACCCGAGTGTTCCGCACGTGCAACATGGCTTACACCCGTTGTATGTGAACGTAGAGTCTATCACACCCGATCATCACGGCGTGTCTCGAAACGACGAACTTTCGCAACGGTGCACACTCGGGGAGAACACAATTTATCTTGAAATTTAAGTGAGGGATCACCTTATAATGCTACCGTCGTCCTAAGCAAAATAAGATGCATAAAAGGATTAACATCACATGCAAATCATAAGTGACATGATATGGCCATGAACTCGTGCTTTTGATCTCCATCTCCAAAGCACCGGCATGATCTCCATCGTCACCGGCATGACACCATGATCTCCATCATCTTGATCTCCATCAACGTGTCGCCATGAGGTTGTCGCGCCGACTGTTGCTTCCACGACTATTGTTAACGTTTAGCGATAAAGTAAAGCATTACATAGCGCTTAATGATTGACACGCAGGTCATACAATAATTAAAGACAACTCTATGGCTCCTGCCAGTTGCCGTACTCATCGACATGCAAGTCGTGATATTCTATACAACACATGATCATCTCATACATCACATATATCTCATCATGTAATTGGCCATATCACATCACAACATACCCTGCAAAAACAAGTTAGACGTCCTCTAATTGTTGTTGCATGTTTTACGTGGCTGCTACGGGTATCTAGCAAGAACGGTTCTTACCTACACAAAAACCACAACGGTGATATAAAAGTTGCTATTTCACCTTCTACAAGGACCGCCTCTGTCGAATCCGATTCAACTAAAGTGGGAGAGACAGACACCCGCCAGCCATCTTATGCAACAAAGTTACATGTCAGTCGATGGAACCGGTCTCTCGTACGTGGACGAGTAAGGTTGGTCCGAGCCGCTTCATCCCACAATACCGCTGAATCAAGAAAAGACTAAGGAGGGAAGCAATCTGAATATCAACGCCCACAAACTCCTTTGTGTTCTACTCGAGATCTCATCTACGCATAGACCTAGCTCAGATGCCACTGTTGGGGAACGTTGCATGGGAAACAAAAAAAATCCTATGCACACACAAGATCTATCCATGGTGATGAGCATCTACGAGAGGGAGAGTGAATCTACATACCCTTGTAGATCGCTAAGCGGAAGCGTTAAGAAACGCGGTTGATGTAGTCGATCGTCTTCGCGATCCAAATCGCCGAGTGTCCCGCGATCTCATCACGATCCATCTCGCGATCCAATCTCGATCCGTCCCACGATCCCATCACGATCCATCCCGCGATCAAATCATGAATCGTCTCGCGATCCTAATCACGGTCCTTCCGATCTAGCGCCGAACGAACGGCACCTCCGCGTTCAGCACACGTACAGCTCGATGACGATCTCCGCCTCCTTGATCCAGCAAGAGAGAGAGCGGAGAGGTAGAAGAGTTCTCCGGTGGCGCGACGGCGCGGCGGCTATGGTGGTGGAACAATTCCGGCAGGGCTTCGCCTAAGCACCGCTGAAACTAGATTAGAGGAGAAACCGATCTAGATGAAGTAGAGGGAGCACGTGGCAATTAGGGTTATTTTTCTCCTCTAAATCCTCTAGTATATATAGGAGGGAGGGAGGGGAGGAGGCAGCCTCAAACCCTCAAGGGCTGGCCGAAATTGGAGGTGGAGGAGGTGGACTCCTCCACTTCAATCCTAGTCCAAATAGGACACCTTCCATATTTGGTCTCCCTTCCCTCTTCTTTGGGGTTTTTCCTTTCCCACTTATTCCTAGCCGCATGGGCCTTGTAGGGCTGGTTTGCCCAGCCCACTAATGGCTGGTGCAACCCCCCTCAGGCCCATGTGGCCTCCCGGCGTGGGTGGCCCCTCCCGATGGCCCTCCGGTACTCCCGGTACACTACCGGAAATACCCGAAACTTTTCCGGTGGCCAAAACGGGACTTCCTATATATCAATCTTTACCTCCGGACCATTCCGGAGCTCCTCGTGATGTCCGAGATCTCATCCGGGACTCCGAACAACCTTCGGTCACCAATCATACATAACTCAATTCTACCGAAACGTCACCGAACCTTAAGTGTGCAGACCCTGCGGGTTCGAGAACTATGTAGACATGACCGAGACACCTCTACGGCCAATAACCAATAGCGGGACCTGGATGCCCATATTGGTTCCTACATATTCTACGAAGATCTATATCGGTCGAACCTCTATGTCAAGGATTCAATTAATCCCGTATGCTGTTCCCTTTGTTCTTCGGTATGTTACTTGCCCGAGATTCGATCGTCGGTATCTCTATACCTAGTTCAATCTCGTTACCGGCAAGTCTCTTTACTCGTTCCGTAATACAAGATCTCGTGGCTAACACTTTAGTCACATTGCTTGCAAGGCTCATTGTGATGTTGTATTACTGAGTGGGCCCTGAGATACCTCTCCGTCACACGGAGTAACAAATCCCAGTCTTGATCCATGCCAACCCAACAGACACCCTCGGAGATACCTGTAGAGCACCTTTATAGTCACCCAGTTACGTTGCGACGTTTGATACACACAAGGTATTCCTCCGGTGTCAGTGAGTTGCATGATCTCATGGTCATAGGAACAGATACTTGACATGCAGAAAACAATAGCAATAAACTGACACGATCATATGCTACGTTTATAGTTTGGGTCTTGTCCATCACATCATTCTCCTAATGATGTGATCCCGTTATCAAATGACATCTCATGTCCATGGCTAGGAAACCTTCACCATCTTTTGATCAACGAGCTAGTTAACTAGAGGCTTACTAGGGACACAGTGTTGTCTATGTACCCACACATGTATTTGAGTTTCCAATCAATACAATTATAGCATGGATAATAAACGATTATCATGAACAAGGAAATATGATAATAACCAATTTATTATTGCCTCTAGGGCATATTTCCAACATCTTGATGGGCCGGCTCTGACGAGGCCTCATGAGGATAGGCTGGCTTAGGCAATGGGCCGGCTTACGAAAAGGGGAGTGGCGTGAAGGCCATCTTGGAGGACAAGTAGGGCAGAGTAGGAGACGGGTCAAAGAACGACCCGGACTCTCATGTAATCTAGGATTCCACCTGTGTATATATAGGGGAGCACCTATACGAAAAAGACTAAGTTACAACCTCCTCGAGAGCTAGGTTAGCGATTCCGCATCTTTGTAATCGAGATCTACAGCAATATAATCAAGCAGGACGTAGGCTTTTACCTCCACCGTGAGGGGCCGAACCTGGGTAACCCGGCGTATTCTCGTTCCCGTTCAACCCCGCTAAGCTTCCACACTTGTGCGATGGCCTCATCTCTAAGTCCTTTCACAAGGGCATCTGCCGTGTCAAAACCACGACACACGCTATCTTTTTTCATTGGTCAAGATGCTTGTTACACTTAGCCCGGTCTGATGTCCCTGTTTCGCTTAGTTGCCCTTTTAGGAAGTGTGTGTCTGTTTCGCTTGTGTTGCTTAGTTCGGGTCCTAGGGATACATAAGAATGGTCGCTTTGCTACTTCTGCGAGTGCAACTGGAACTGCGACATTGGTTCATCCGACGGTTGTGTCATTGCGCCCTACTCTTTCTTTTTTGTTCCTGGTGTTGCAGTTTCCCCTTCAAAATCCTTCAGCCGTTGGTGGCGAAGCGAGTCGCAAGATGGTGCTCTAGCTGCTCTTCGAGTTTGTGCTCTTCCACGCCTATTACATCAACAAGATTGGGCAGAGTGTGGATGTTGTCCGCTTCTCCGTGATGGTCCTCAACTGTTTCAGCAAGGCCTTCAAGGTCGCCAAGTTCAACACCTTCTATTCATCGTCGCCGCTCTAAACAAGTGTAACGCCACCATGACAAATGAATGATGGTGTGGACTCGTGGGTGCTGATTTTGGTGGTGTAAGTACCATGACAGATGAGCTGAGGAACTTCCTGTAGTTCAACCTGCCAAAGATGAAGGAGTGGAAAAAGACCAAGTTCAGTGTCGGCATCATGGAGCCCAAGATTGGGTTCCACATCACCGAGGCCATCAGAATATGTGCAGGAACTACTTCATCTCATGTGACTGCATTTTGATTAGTTCATCGACCATCCTTTGTTTTCCCTTTTGTGGCGATCCTTCTTTCAGTTTCGGTTTGGGGATATGCCAGGAGGAGAGGTCCTGTCATCCCGATTCATGAGATTCGATGTTGATGAGGTGCTTGGTCGGTGTGTTTTGGGCGACGTGTTTTCATTTTGATTTGATGGATTTCGGAGTTACGACTGTTACGATGGTGCGCGAGTGCTACGTTTCATTCTTGCGTTGGGGAGCGTGATGTCGTGTCTCTTTATTAGGGACGGCGTCTCATGATTTTGCCTATTGTTGTTGTTTCTATGCATTTGTTGTTGGAGACCTTCGATTTCTTTGTTCCTTTGTTGCCTAGGCCTTTGTTCTTGTGTATGTGACTGGCCCGTGTTCTGCCCACTACAGGGAACATTGAAGCAACATTAAGACGACCGCTCCACTTAAAAACAATAGCTACAACATTTGCTAAACACACGAAAAATGAGAGTAATTACCAAAGAGATGCTCGGAAGCAAGCGAGACATTAAAGTGTGCATACACTTCTAGTATTAAGATTAAAGATAAATGTATCAAGATGTAGCCTTGACCAGACTTCACTTCTTAGGATTCTTCTTGGCCTTCACAACATAGCAAGATAATTAGGGTCAGTTTGGTTCGTGTCCTCGTTACAATCTACTGGCCTGGACCTTGCCTGGAATCTGCCTGGGGTGTGTTTGGTTAGTGACCTGGGAATTTGCCTGGTGAGTGGTGAAGTTGCCTGGTACGCTGCATGGCGCCAGGCTAAGGAAATCGGACGCCTTGGCTTCTCTCCAACCTGTCTGGGCAAGATGACCCCACTAATAACATATTACTACAGGAGCATCTACAATCGGGCGCCCCAAACCCGCCTCAAATGCCCGAGCGGACGGCCCGGTCACTGACCGGTTACAAAAATTCAACCCAGATGGGCACCTCAAACGGGCCTCAAACGCCCGGGCTGACCGGCACCCCTCATATCCAGCCCAAATATGGGGCGGATATGGGGGCGCCCGGGCGCGTCCGCCACGTCGGACCCGGCCCACGCTGGCCCACCCGACCCCACATATATTCTCCCCATCCGCTCGCCGGACCAAACCCTAGCCACTTCACTGCACTCCCCTCTGCCACCCAAGCTCCCGTCCGGCGAGCTCCGGCCTTCTTCGGCATGGCGGGCAACGGATCTGACCAGTCCGGATCCGTCGACTGGGGTGTCATCCCGTGTGGGTTGGAGGAGGCAATGGCCGTCAGCATTGCACTCCGCCGCTCCCGGGAGGACAGCGCCCGGCCAACGGTAGGATCTGTCCGGTGCGACTCCATAGCATTGGGGCATCGGGCGCTCGGATCCTCCGGGGCTGGATCATCACAGTCTTGGGAGCTTTCAAATCTCCCCTTCCCCATCACCGCTCTAGCGGAGTATGAGTCCCACCGGGACCGGTGTGCCCGCCGTGGGAAGGGGAGGATAAGGGCGGCTGATGCGGTGACGCGGGCGGCCGGAGAGGAGGAAGCCATCCGCGCCCGCATTGTAAAGACGCGGCAGCGGAGGAACACCCGAGCCCTCGCCCGAGAGCAGAATCGGGCGGTCTGTGCCATGGCCAGACTGCCACCAAAGGAGGAGAAGGAGGACAACCACGGGTCGGACAGCTCCGGCGACGAGCAGTTCCGGCTCGATCCCTACTGCGTCTTCGACCGGTACTTCCGCGAGAAGGACGGCAAGGGCACCGGGAAGGGCAAGGGCAGCCGTTGATGATCTTGTCCACCATAGCCAAACATGCCAAATTTTGGTAGTCCGATGGCATGTAGTGATGTAGTAGTCGGACGATGTGTGGAATGCATCGTTTACGTAGTTGCATGAGTTTGTATGGATCTGAGGTATGCTAATTGAGGTGTCCGGTTATGAGAAGGGTAATTTAAGACTTGACCGGTCAGTGTCCGCGGACGCGTCGACGCGTCCGCAGACGTTTGAGGGGTCAGATTTGGCAAGTCCAAGAGTAGATGCTCTAAGAGCAAAGCACTTTCCCCTCCACCTCCACTCACTTTTCCCCTTCCTTCATACCTCACACTCGCTCACGACCTTCTCTCTCTCTCTCTCTTGTTCTTGTGGGAAGGAGAAGAAATTGCATGGAAAACTGATTTATTGGCTTTGATTCATCTTTCCCCGAACAATCTTTCTTGTTCCTAGTCAGATCCGGCGAAATCCTGAAGGTGAGAACTCAATCCGTACCCTATAATGTGTGCTACGATTTGTTGCTCCCTTCTCTATTTCTTTCTTGTTGTGATTGTAATTAATCCTGTCACTCCTAGCCCGAGACACGATCTCAGCATGCAAGAGAGGCTAAATTGAATCCATTTGTTTGATTTAGTGAGAATTTTATAGTTACCTCGTGTTCCTATCCGCGACGTCATTTGGTTTTGCTTCTTGAGATGCTCAAAATCTGTTAGTCAACAGCATCTTTTTGGTCGGCAGCACGTCACGCTTTGGACTCATACATGGCACACAGACTTTGGAGATACTCTGTATCGTCCCTCGTGCTCCTCGCCATATTTTCGTTTCTGTTGCAGCCCACGCTGGCCATCCTCAAATCTCGACTTGCGTGTCAACCTCCAGCCACGATATCTGTACATAAATGCACGTGAGTGCAGAGTGCGAGCATAATCGAGTTGCCTCACAGAAACAGAGCTCCCGTGCTCGAGTTGTTGCCAGGCGAACTGCGGAGTAGTGATCACCGGGTCCGGGGATATGGCGGCGTCGGAGGCGGCAGGCGATGGGACGAGGAGGAAGACGGCGTGCGTCACCGGCGGCAGCGGGTACATCGCGTCGGCGCTCGTCAAGATGCTGCTGGAGAAGGGATACGCCGTGAACACCACCGTCAGAAACCCCGGTAATGTAGTTAGATCTTTTTATTTGCCTCCGGTGGAGGGACTCTGTTCGTGGTCCTCTGATTGAAACTGATCGTACGCGCGTCGTGGTGTTTTTGGATTCTTAGATGACGCGGAGAAGAACGCGCATCTCAAGGCCCTGGCAGCGCTCGGCCCCTTGGTGGTCTTTCGCGCCGATCTGAATGAAGAGGGCAGCTTCGACGGTGCCGTCGCCGGCTGCGATTACGCCTTCCTCGTCGCCGCTCCGGTGAACCTTAACGCAGAGAACCCTGAGGTAAACGGCAAGCACCAAACTTACTGTCGTTTTGTCATCAGTTCGTCAAGTGCACGACACGCATTCTTCAGGCTGTTAGAAGGGACAGAGAGGGATTGGTGGAATTGTTGAATCGTTGTTTATTGCTTGAGCCTCGTGGACGTATACATGGGAGTACAATGATCTACAAGACAAGGCAGGACCAAATCCTAGTCTATCATATACTTCCTAATAATCAATATACTCAACATCCCCCCGCAGTCACAACGGTAGCGACGCAGACGGTGAGACTGGAGAAGAATTCGAAGGTAAGCGGACGGACACACACACCCCCCCCCCCCCCCCCCCCCCCCCCCACAGTCGTAACGGTTGATGCATCGCGGAAGTCGTGGCTGGAGTGGAAACCGACGAGGTTGCTCAAGCAAGGCGGTAGCCCTTTGTGCCGATGTCGATGTAGCCGAGAGCGTAGGGTGGTGTAGTCGTGGTCGAGGTAGCCGTGCGAGGGACGCCTTGGTCAATGTCGAGTCAGGGTGGCCGGTGTCGAGGAAGTCGGCGTGGAGCCGCGGGCGCAAGGAGGCGCCGAGTTAGTCATGGGCGCAGTGGTGTCGAAGTAGTGGTGCGCCGGGGAGAAGACGATGTTGACGACGTGTCGCGCCGGGGTTGCCAAGCCCGGGGACACATCGTAGATGAAGGCACGCACCGGTGTTGCCAGCACCGGGCATGCGTAGACGGACGAAGACGAAGTTGACGAAGTGCCGACCAGGCTTGCGAGGCCCGGGGACACGTCGTGGACGAAGGCACGCATCGGTGTTGCCAGCACCGGGCATGCGTAGACGAGGGACCTGCACGAGCTGTACGCCATGTCGAGGAGTCGGAGGACCAGCAGAGAAGAAGACTTGACGACGGTTGTGGCGCCAATCGGTGTGGGGCCGATGTCACCAACGGTGGTCGGAGTAGACGAAGTGGTCGAGGAAGATGATGGCGACGCTGGCGACGGGCTGGTGCTGGACATAGACGAAGGGGGTGGACGGGCGGCGGTGGCGGCTACGGGGGTAGCAGCGGCGGCGGCGGCTAGTTAGGAGCGCGGCGACGGTGCTCGAAGTAGGCGAAGAACCCGAGAGCGTGACGAAGACCAGCGCGGACGGTGGCGTTCCCGCGCCAGGGGAGGCTGCGCGGCGCATACCACGAAAAGTCGACGCGCGGTGACGGCGGTGGGGACCGCCGGTCGCGGCGCTACGGCCCGAAGGGGCGACACAGCAGCGGCGCGCGGGCGGGTCGGGGCGACGGCGGGAAGACCTCGGGGCGGCAGCGGGGACCGCGGGCCGCGATGCTACAACCCGAAGGGGCGACGCAGCGGCGGAGCGCGGGTCGATGCAACCGCGGGACGGCCTCGGGGCGGCGGCCGGGACCGCGTATCGCGGCACTACGGCCCGAAGGGGCAACGCAGCGGTGACGCGCGAGTCAATGCCGCCGTGAGGAGAACCACGGGGCGGCGGCGCTGCGGCCCGACGGGGCGACGCAGCGGCAGCCCGTTGCTCGATCGGTGGAGGGGCGCACTGAACTCGGGGACGATCTTCACGGGACCTGCAGAGGCGCGAGCAACCGACGGCCCAGGTCGGTTCCGGGGCGTAGATGAGGCGGATCGCGGCGGCGAGCGGGTGATCAAGCCGATCGCGCGCGAGGTCAGGGATGCCGCTCGGTGGAGGCGGGATGGCAGCGGAGTCCGAGATGAAGCCGACGATGACGGACGGCGTGGGACGGCGTGCGGACGAGCGCGTCAGCACCGGCACCCGAGCTGCCAAAGCAGCGCCGGCGCCAGGGCAGCGAGGCCCGAGCGACCAACGTAGCAGCGGCGCCTGAGCTGAGGCAGCCGACGATCCTGACGCAGCCGGCCCGACGCAGCCGGGGACGAGGCCGGCGAGGCAGACCGCAGGGCCGCCGGGCGGACACGGCGGAGGCGGGTGGCGTGGATCGATGGGCGGGCCGGCGCGCGAACGGCGGCTATGATGGGCCGCCTGTCGCGCGAGGCCACCGGGTCGGTGAAGGAGCCGGCCGGTCGCGCCGGTGTTGGAGTAGAGGCGCACGGGGGTCGACGGCGGCGGTGGGCGACGCAATCCGATCTATGATCGGTAAACCAAAAAGTAAACGCCGATCAAGGTGATCGGCGAGAGAGAGAAAAAAAACCCGGAGCAAGGACTCGGGAAAAAGACTCTCTAGGGCAGCCGGTCGACACGACCGGCGGACGAACCCTAGGTACGGGTGGCGCGGCCCCCGGCGGCGGTCATGAAGGCCGACCGCCCCGGGGGCGACGTGCGGGCGGAAGCGGCGGGCGGCGGCTAGGGTTGGATCGGTTAGGCTGATACCATGTTAGAAGGGATATAGAGGGATTGGTGGAATTGTTGAATCGTTGTTTATTGCTTGAGCCTCGTAGGTGTATATATAGGAGTACAATGATCTACTTGGAGTACAAGACAAGACAGGACCAAATCCTAGTTTATCCTATACTTCCTAACAATCAATATACTCAACACAGGCTGCCGTCACTCCCCTTTGAGCTCTGAAGAATGAGGGAATCATTCCTGGAACTACCCAATAATTGAAGCTTTGTACTTGCCCCAGTGGCACACTGCTTTTAATTTGTCCTGTGATGGCAGAAAGATGTGATCGAGCCGGCCGTCCACGGAACCCTCAACGTGATGAGGTCGTGCGTGAGAGCGGGCACGGTGAAGCGCGTGATCTTGACATCGTCGGCGGCCGCAATCTCCAGCCGGCCGCTGGAAGGCGATGGCCATGTCCTTGACGAGGAATCCTGGTCCGACGTCGAGTTCCTCAGATCGACAAAAACCGGTCCTTGGGTACGTAAACATATATCAACTTTCAGTGTTTTCGATCTGTTCAATCATTTCAGTCACGGATGAAGATGCTCGCGTGCCCTGCTGGCGTGCCATATCGCAGGCATACCCTGTGTCGAAGGTGCTTCTGGAGAAGGCGGCGTGCGCGTTCGCGGAGGAGAACGGCGTCAGCCTGGTCACCGTGTGCCCCGTGGTCACGGTAGGCGAGGCGCCGGCGGCGGATGTCCTCACCAGCGTCGGCCTCGTCCTCTCCCTGCTATCCGGTGAGGCCTGAAACGAATTGAAACATACCAGCAGACACTCTGTCGGACCGATATGCAAGTGCGTTACATGACGTGCGTGCGATGATATTAGGCGATGATGCGAGAGCCGGCACCCTAGAACACATTCAGAGGGCGTCGGGCTCGATCCCGATGGTCCACATCGACGACCTCTGCCGCGCCGAGCTGTTCGTCGCCGAGGAGGAGGCCGCGTCGGGGCGGTACATCGTCTCCAGCATCAACACCACTGCCGTGGAGCTAGCCCGGTTCTTGGCTGCCAAGTACCCGCAGTACAACGTCGATACAGATCGGTAATCACGAATGTCTTGACTCCCCTCTGGTAATGGCGAGTTCCAAAGCTCGTGCACTCAAATGTTTGTTTGTTCTCAGGTTCGGCGATCTCCCCGAGAAGCCGAGAGTGTGCATTTCGTCGGCGAAGCTCGTCGAGGAAGGGTTTGAGTACAAGTACAAGAACCTGGACGAGATATATGACAACGTCGTCGAGTACGGAAGGGCCCTGGGAATCCTTCCGTACTAGTATGATGGATCATAGAATCAAACGATGCGCTTGCAAGCAAAATAAGCAGTCTCCTGAAGTACACAAATGATGAAATGTGGGTGTTTAGTTAATATGAAAAAGGTTTTTATAAGATATATTTGTATGAAAAGTGATGGATCCATGTCGTGATAAAAGTTTTAGGGGGATGTACCTCCAAAAATACACATATTTATTTGGCTTCTTTCTCATAATAAGTTGCTCGGTAGAGATAACCTGATTAAGAGACAACAATTTGATGATTTGTCATGCCTGTGTGTGGTCTTTGCCGGTTTCCCTTAATTAACCGTGCCATGTATGGCTTTTGGGTCCGGTTTCCCTTATTAACTGGACCAACTCTCTTCTTCTTAATGCAATGCGGGAGCTCCCCGCCTTTGACGAGGTTCCGTCAAAAAATAAAATCATGTTCTCATATGTTCTTGCAGCAGTAGAGATTTGGAAGATTGTTAGCGGTCTTACTGGTATTGACCCACTTCTCACCTATGAAGGTATAGCTACGTGGTGGGTTAGTAATAAAAAGAATCAGACTATTAATCTTGTCCATGCCGCAACCCTTTGGGATATCCGGACATGTAGGAGTGATTTGTGCTTTAACGATAGCACTTGGATTTGTGCTCCTGTACATGTGCCAGCTATTTGGCAATTAAATGTACCTCCAAAAATACACATATTTATTTGGCTTCTTTCTCATAATAAGTTGCTCGGTAGAGATAACCTGATTAAGAGACAACAATTTGATGATTTGTCATGCCTGTGTGTGGTCTTTGCCGGTTTCCCTTAATTAACTGTGCCATGTATGGCTTTTGGGTCCGGTTTCCCTTATTAACTGGACCAACTCTCTTCTTCTTAATGCAATGCAGGAGCTCCCCGCCCTCTGACGAGGTTCCGTCAAAAAAAAAATCTTGTTCTCATATGTTCTTTGATTGTGTTGCAGCAGTAGAGATTTGGAAGATTGTTAGCGGTCTTACTGGTATTGACCCACTTCTCACCTATGAAGGTATAGCTACGTGGTGGGTTAGTAATAAAAAGAATCAGACTATTAATCTTGTCCATGCTGCAACCCTCTGGGATATCTGGACATGTAGGAGTGATTTGTGCTTTAACAATAGCACTTGGATTGGTTTACAGGTGATCCTGAAGAACATTGCAATAGCATGGTTTCAATGAAAAGATCATGTGCTCGAGAAGCGCAAGAGAACGAGTGGAGGAAATCGCTATATCTCCGTGGGTGGTTGCCTGAAGCTCTCCTCTGCTGATGTGGCCAGAGCTAGGTCGAGGAAGAAGAATTCTAGCTGAAATACCCCCTAAAGATGTCTACTGCTAGCACTAACAAAGTAAAATGGAAGGCAACCATTGTTGGACTGACGAGGGAGGCCCATGTGTCTAGTAGAAGCTTGTTGAAGATGGCCTTATGGTCAAGATCGCATCTCTTCAAGCTCTTCTACATCATCATTGTCGTCACCCCCCTCTTCCACCTCGGCTTCCATGTCCGAATCAAATGCGTCAAGTGGAGCACTCATGATGTTCACCGCGTTCTCTTCCAACATATCCGCGGACGTTATGGAAATCATAGCTACACAATTGAAAGGGCGAAACACTAAGCAAACGAACCCAATTCGGCACAAACCGGTAGAAAAGGTGGGAATTTTACCTCTCCGGCGTTTGATCGAACACGTTGTGGATGCCGGTGGAGTTGACGAGATCGCTGGGTACATGGGCCGCCGGATTTGGTGGAGGAGGCGCCCGTCCTCGGGCCACCACTCCCTTGCCCTTCCTTGGGCCTTTGGTTTGTGATTTCACTCGTCCGCCAGAGGGGGTGGAGGAGGCGCCCATCCTCGGGCCACCACTCCCTTGCCCTTCCTCGGGCCTTTGGTTTGTGATTTCGCTCGTCCGCCAGAGGGGGTGGAGGAGGCGCCCATCCTCGAGCCGGCCATCGAGACGGGATGGACTATGGCAGAAAAACTTGGCGCGGCGGCGGGGACGGCTCCATGGACGACATGGTTTCCCTGCCGCTTCCATTTCACAACGGTGGCGAAAGAAGTTGGCGAGGCGGCGGGGACGACTCCATGGACGACGTGGTTACCCTGCCGCTTCCATTTCACGCCGGCGGCGGAAGAAGTTGGCGCGCCGGCGGGGAAGCTGGCCGCGGGAGGCACGGATGGTCGAGGCAGCATCGATGGGGTCCGCGATGAGTGAAAACTAACGGGCGGTGGTTGTGGCTGCTCCATGCCTTAGATTGGGGGCACGGCGATGCGAGAAGGCGCGGGGCCGGGGAGATCGGCGGCGGCGACTTGGGGGGTGGGGGGAGCAAGGAATTGAAATGTTCCTCCCACCAACTCGCGCGAGAGATAGGGGGAACGACAAAGGGGGCGGGGAAAATTGAACATATGGGGCTCGGGCTGAAATATACCGCTCCCCCTGAAAAAAATCCGGCACGCCCCGTTTTACGGGACCTGCGTGTGACGATTTTTCGCCCTGGTACCTTAAAATGTAGTTATTATAGCTGACCGGGCATTTTGCGGGATCTGCGCGGGACGATTTTTCGCCCTGCTACCTTAAAACGTGGTTATTATAGCTGACGGGGCATTTTGCGGGATCTGCTAGAGATGCTCTTTGCACACAACATGCATATAGGGGAGTGAACGCATCAATGAATTTATAACCGTAAAAAATATATACGCTCAAAATCAAAATAAACTTAAAAAAATAAGAATCTAAAGACGTAAATGACATGGAGATAAACCAAAATAGACATGAGAATGACATAGACATGGACATGAGTGTGAAGAAGCATGGTTCCCAATCAGTGAATTGGAAAAAAGGAGTGCAGTTACAATAGAAATAGAAAAGAAAACATGAATGGAAATAGATTATAAAAAATTAGCATTCCGAAGAATAATATGACAACAAAATAAACAAAAGTTGGCATAACCAACATAGTAGAACAAACAAAGAAGATTAACAATCCGAAGAAAGATATGACATAAACAATGGAATAAAAATGGTTACCATATTTTCTTGTTTATTTTCATTATTCTACAATGTTTCGTTCGGAATACCCCAGATCGGGTATCGCATACTAAATCAGTGGCAATTAATATGGATTGTATGTAGTATATTTTTCATGTTTCAGGTTTTTTTTCGTTTCACCAATACATTATCCATTGCCGACAGGTAATAAAAAAAATTGTGCTCCTCCACCCCCTCTTTGTTATACTAGCACAAATGCCCGTGCGTTGCAACGGGAGAAATTTTTACACGTCTCATGCCTCAGTAAATTCTGCTCATCCTCATGTCCTCGTCTCTGTCTGCGCTCCATATAATTTCATTTTAATTAGAGAGCTTTCCTTCCTTATTTCTCTGACTGGTTTTCATCCTTATTCCTTACACCTCTTCCTTATTTTGTCTCAATTCCTTTCCTTCCCTTTCTTATTCTCTCTCAATTTCTTTCCTTCCTTTTCCCTTGCATGTTGGGAATTAGCAAGAGCGAGACCATCTCTCCTAGCCATCACGTCTATGGTGATCACGGCTGCTGCAAATGGAATGAATTTACACCGAGCCGCCAGAAAATTACCTCTATCATCCCTGAGTATGGCCGACGTAGCTCCAACTCCTTCGTCTGGGAAAAATACTGCATCAACATTTAGTTTAGTGAAACTCTTGTTTGTCTTACACCACCTGGGTTTGACAAGACCGAAAGTGTCCATCTCCATGTTGGTGGAACCGCTTCGTTGTGCGTATTTTTTCTGCAGATCCACCACAAGTACCAACCTCCGACTGCTATCACTTGTTGGAAAATCAAAGTTGGATGTATAGCTAGGTCTTCCTCCGGAAGAGATAAGATGTGTTCGAATATAACAGAACCCGGTCTGTCCACTGGAAAAGTGTGATCAATGAGCTGTATCACTCCAGGACAGGTCCACAGGACTTGCGCGTTTGTGCACATGAACAGTAGATGTCGGATGTCCCCTCCCCTTGATGACAAATAGGTCATGCTCTGTTTGACCCGATATGCCTATTGGTTAAGATAGCTCGGAGAGGAATAATTTTTTGCAGAACTCTCCATCCAAAAATCTTAACCTTACATGGAATTTGAAGTTTCCAAAGATTATTCTAGACAGACAAAGGGGTAGAGACACCAGGTCGCTTTATCATGTTTGCATGCACCCGGAAAGTATGTATCCAATCCTCACTTCAGACTGAAAAAAATCTTGTTCTATTTGAGTGCCATGCTTATCCACTGGGTTAATATGCTCCTTAGTAAGTAGCTCATCATCTCATGTCCCACTCACTGGATCTATTAGCTCACATGTTAAGAATTTGAAATGCGTCTAGAAAAAAGTCTTACATTTTAATGGGCCGGCCGGCGTGGTACTGGTACACCACCATCAGAGTAGTTTACATTTTTTTTAGGTGAATCAGAAACGTTACATGCGTTTGATTGTAAACTGAATTGTTGTTGGGCCGTCCTTTGACATGTCTCACCTGCCATTTGACACACGCATGCATCCGTAGCTTAATTAGAGAGCTTTTCCTTCCATATTTCTCTGATCTGACTGATTTCTATCCTTATATTCCTTAACACCTCTTCCTTATTTTGTCTCATTTTCTTCCTTTTTCCTTGCACGTCTTCCTTATTCTTTGTCTCCATTCCTTTCCTTTCCTTATTTCTTTGTCGCAATGCTTTCATTCCTCCTTTGCATATTAATTCCTAAGACGACTCCTTAATACCAGGAATCTTAAAAACATATATAAATTGGAAGAATTTTATGTAAGGGGGCGAGGTGGGATTTTGTATAGCGTCAGAGCTGTGCAACGTTGATGGGCCGGCCCATAGTCTTTTATTTGGTATAAGAGGGTAAGGTTGGACTAATAGACGGACCAAACCTATTTTAATCCACAAGGTGACCTAGTCTGGTTGGTCGGGTCTTGTAGGTAGTGAACGTGAGGTCGCGTGTTCAAATCCCCCATCAACCACTATTTTTTTGTCGCGTACGGGCAGGCTGATCAGCGCGTCGCAGAAGGCCCAGGTGGGTGCGTGGGCCGGGCCAGATGTTGAAGTGGAGAATTTTTTTGATGTGAATACCCAAACGTCCATTGCTGTAAGATACCAGGGTTTGGCTAGACTCATTGATGTAAAAATGAGTTTTAGCTAGCTAGACGCATGCAACCGATTGGCCATGCACATTTACCATCCATCCGCATGTACAAACTGAATGATGCACGGCCATACGCATGGCTTGTAGCTTCCCAAGGGACGTCTTCATATCCACATTATTTATTCCAACATGTAACCAGGAGCTGACCATGAACTGTAACCGCAAGGCCATCATCGTGTCCCTTCTGTACTTCTGTCTCATCATGCATCTCATCCCGCCGTGCGCATATGCTTCTCTGCAGCCCATCCACCATGGCACATTTGTTCCAACCTTTTGTACTTCTGCCTCATCTCGTCCCGCCGTGCGCATGTGCTTCTCTGCAGCCCATCCACCATCACAGCGTTCCATGGTTGCCATGAGGCATACTCCCACGAGCCAATCATACCTTTTCATTGTTGGATTTCTTTTGTTCCTTATTTGCAAGTGCAGCCACCGTACTTTGTTGGGCCTCTTTTTTTTTCTTATTTGCAAGTGCAACCACCGAATCGACATCTCATCCCCCTTTTGTTATTTCTCAACAAGTGTCGGGCGCCTTGTTGATTATCCGGACAACTAACAGCGTATATAAACCGATAAGATTTGACATAAAGGGGCGAGGTGGTACTATTCTATACCCGTCAAATTATTTTTGGCTGATCCTGCAAGCTGAGGAGGCCCGTCAGCACATCCTTGTGGCCCATTATAGTGATGTACGGAGGTGGCGGAGAGAGGGTTCGGTCCAAAGCCGCGACACGAACAGTTTTATTTTACCAATGTTTAATGTTTATCAGAACTTCTGGCTAGCCAGTTGGTTACCAGGGGTAGGTAGTTATGTGTGAGGTTTCGAGTTCGAGTTTATTTGTAGGCAATATTTTTTCTAATTGTAAGAGCGAGCGCAGGGCGCCCAGATCGCCTATTAGCTGCTGCTATTGGTTCTCGTACATGAAAATTTTAATACCACCTCGTGTATGTATAAACGTATGGAAAAAAAATCATGGCTAGAACGTTTCTTTTTTCCAAATAAATATCAACTTTTTTCAAAAAAAAAAATTGCGTTTGAAATTTTAAAAAAATATTCAGATCTGCTGCTGCCACTCATTCTTAAGGTTTAGCGCGGCCTGTTAGACACTAACCATCAGCAGCTCTGCTGATTCTATACCCGTCAAATTATTTTTGGCTGATCCTGCAAGCTGAGGAGGCCCATCAGCACATCCTTGTGGCCCATTATAGTGATGTACGCAGGTGGCGGAGAGAGGGTTCGATCCAAAGCCGCGACACGAACAGTTTTATTTTACCAATGTTTAATGTTTATCAGAACTTCTGGCTAGCCAGTTGGTTACCAGGGGTAGGTAGTTATGTGTGAGGTTTCGAGTTCGAGTTTATTTGTAGGCAATATTTTTTCTAATTGTAAGAGCGAGCGCAGGGCGCCCAGATCGCCTATTAGCTGCTGCTATTGGTTCTCGTACATGAAAATTTTAATACCACCTCGTGTATGTATAAACGTATGGAAAAAAAATCATGGCTAGAACGTTTCTTTTTTCCAAATAAATATCAACTTTTTTCAAAAAAAAATTGCGTTTGAAATTTTAAAAAAATATTCAGATCTGCTGCTGCCACTCATTCTTAAGGTTTAGCGCGGCCTGTTAGACACTAACCATCAGCAGCTCTGCTGGATAGCAGCGCGTGTTCACAAGCAGTAGGTCTCGTGTTCGATTCATTGCAAATTCACAATTTTTTTGGCGATTTTTACAGTACCACACTCGCTCCTGGGCCGGCCGGCCCAGTAGGTCTCGTGTTCGATTCATTGCAAATGCACAATTTTTTTGACGATTTTTACAGTATCACACTCGCTCCTGGGCCGGCCGGCCCAGTTGGACTCCCAGGAGGAGCGGACGTACAGAGCGAGCCCTACCTGGGCCTGGGCTTTCAGCTCGCAGAGCCAGCCAGAAACGTGCAGACGTGAAAAGTCCACTCACGGGCGGGGCGTATACAAAATTAGTACCACCTCGGATAGTATAAGAAAAATATGATATGGGTGAAGGCGTAAACTCACGGAAAGAAGCGTATTGTGACGGTGAACCCACGGAGTCAATCCGTGCTTTATTATTAGGGAAAGATATACATGCTACACATGTGTCTATGTATAAAATATTAGAGAGGCTGTAGTTGAATTCATTTGTTTGACTAGGGTAAGAATTGTAAAGTTTACCTCGTGCTCCAGACCTCGGCATCTTTCAGTCGTTAGCACGTCGCGCTCGGGACCATTACAACATTGACTTTGAAGATAACTATACTCTTGTCCTCGCCCTCTTTTGGTCGGCAGCACGTCACACCTTTCGGGCTCATACTGACAATAGATTTTTGGGATCTTTATGAAAAGAAAATAGATTTTGGAGATACAGATCAATGTATGGCACTCGTAAAAAAAATAGGGACCAGCTATATGTAAGTCGTCTAAAAATTTATTTTCGTTAAGTCAAATTTCTAGGCGACTAGATTAAAAATCAAACGGTTGATCTTCTTTCTTCTTCCTGCAGTATTCTTTCTCCTTCAACCATTTCTCCTCTCACAAAATTGACTTACCTAAATTGCCAATTCATTTCAGCCATTACATATAGCTATTGTGAAAAAGACAACTGTATGGACCCCTCGCGCTCCTCGTGCTGTACTAGTCATCGGCGTCTTTTTGTTGCGGAGCTGCAGGTGAACGTAGGCTCAATCATTCCCGTCGAGTCGTGCTCACAGTCGTGCCCCCCTGCTGGATATATCCACTTGCGTGGCTGGAGTTGAACTCAGCTCCCCAACCACAGATCAACCACCAGCCACGACGTGCTCTGTGTACATAATGCACGTGCAGGTGCGAGCACAATCCAGTTGCCTATAGCCACTCCACCAGAGGAACAGAGCTCCGGTGCCTGAGCTATTGCCTGTAGGGAGCTAGTGATCGCCGGCGAGATGGCGGTGGCAGCAGGTGATGTTAGGAGGAAGACGGCGTGCGTCACCGGTGGCAGCGGGTACATCGCCTCCGCGCTCGTCAAAATGCTGCTGGAGAAGGGATACGCCGTTAAGACCACCGTCAGGAACCCCGGTAATTATTACTAGAGCTTTATTTATTTACCACTGGTGAAATCATCCGACAGTACGTACGGAGCCCTTGGACGGATCGATTCTGTTGGCATCTGAAACTGATCGTATGCCTCGTGTGATGTTTTGGATTCCCAGACGATGGGGAGAAGAACGCGCATCTCAAGACCCTGGCGGCGCTCGGCCCCCTGGAGGTCTTCCGCGCCGACCTCAACGAAGAGGGCAGCTTCGACGACGCCGTTGCCGGCTGCGACTACGCCTTCCTCGTCGCCGCTCCGGTGGCCCTCATGCCAGAGAACCCCGAGGTAAGCAAACGACCACCAAACTCCAGTCTCAACGTTTACTTTGTTTTTCGTGTGTGCATGTGTGCGTTCGTGTCACCGTGCGAGCATGATGGCATGTCTGTCACAAATCAGCATCATACTGTTCTTCTTTTCTTTCTCTTTTTTGGAAAAAAGAGACAAATCAGCATATACTCTTCTTAATTCGTTTGGTCATGTCAGGAAGAAGTGATCCAGCCAGCGATTCAAGGAACCCTGAACGTGATGAGGTCGTGCGTGAAGGCGGGGACGGTGAAGCGCGTGGTCCTGACATCGTCGACGGCCGCGATCTCCAGCCGGCCGCTCGAAGGCGACGGCCACGTCCTGGACGAGGACTCCTGGTCCGACGTCGAGTACCTCAGGGCCACCAAGAGCGGTACCTGGGTGCGTGCGTACGATCGCTGGATCAATCAGTGGAACGTAGCATATGGGTTTGGAACGACGCCGTAAGGACGTGTTGTTTTGCCGTTGCTGCAGGCGTACCCTGCCTCGAAGGTGCTCGCGGAGAAGGCGGCGATGGCGTTCGCGGAGGAGAACGGCCTCAGCCTGGTCACCGTGTGCCCCGTCGTCGTCGTCGGCGGGGCCCCGGCGACCAAGGTCAAGACCAGCGTCCCCGAAGTCCTCTCCTTGCTCTCCGGTGAGGCCTCCGTCCGGATTTCGGGCCCCGTTCTTCTCCGCGTCTCTGTTTCAAGTTTCGGCGCGGCGCTACGCCGTGGTCGCGTGCTATAACGTCGCGCGTGTGATGGATGGCTCACTTCAGGCGACGACGACATGGTCGACAACCTGGAGCTGATCGAGAAGGCGTCGGGGTCGATCCCGCTGGTGCACATCGAGGACGTGTGCCGCGCCGAGATATTCGCCGCCGAGGAGGCCACGTCGGGGCGGTACATCGTGTGCACCCTCAACACCACCGCCGTGGCGCTCGCCCACTTCCTGGCGGCCAAGTACCCGCAGTACGAGATCAACGACGACCGGTACATACTCAAGTGCCCGCCTCGACAGTCGCGTTATGTATAGCTTCTGGAATTTTTGTCCAAAAAGATCACCTGCCGAGTCGAATTGTCAAAAGAGACCACCTGCGAGTCCAAATGCCAGATCGGACCCCCCTGCCACCACCAGCGCAGGCGACTGGGGCCTGCCGCCACCAGCGCAGGCGGCCGGCCAGGCGGCTGGGGCCTGCTGCCACCAGCGCTGGCGGCCGGCCGCGATTCCCGTTGCGCCAGCCCGCGACGGAACGGAATCGGCCCCGGTGGTCCCTGCCGCCACCCAGCCTGGCGGCAGGCACACATGCATGCATGCATGCAGCAAGGGTGCATATGAGGTGATACCACCTATTACATGCTCCCATGCTACAAAAATTGAAAAATCACATTTAGATGTTTCAAAAAATTCTAAAAAATATTATGGATGTTCATAAGACATATGTCTATAACTCCTAAAAAGTTCAGCTCAAAATTCGAAATATACAATGAGAAACAAAAAAGACAAATCTATAAGTGAATAGTGTCATCTCTGACACTGTTCATGTTTGTAGCACGGGAGCATGTAATAGGTGGTATCACCTGATATCCACCCTTGCTGCATGCATGCATGCATGCATGTGCATGCCGCCAGGCTGGGTAGCGGCAGGGACCACCGGCCCACGGCATGCCGCCTGGCTGTGCATGCAGCTGCCGTCCGTTCCGTCGAGGGGCTGGCGCAACGGGAATCGCGGCCGGCCGCCAGCGCTGGTGGCGGCAGGCCCCAGCCGCCTGGCCGGCCGCCTGCGCTGGTGGCGGCAGGCCCCAGCCGCCTGTGCTGGTGGCGGCAGGGGGGGTCTGATCTGGCACTTTTACTCGCAGGTTGTCTCTTTTGACAATTCGATTCGGCAGGTGGTCCTTTTGGACAAAAATTCTAGCTTCTGAGCCGCGTGAGCTTGTGTTTGGTTTGCAGCATTGGTCATCTACCGGAGAAGCCGAGGGTGAGCATCTGGTCGGACAAGCTCATCAAGGAGGGGTTCGAGTACAAGTACAAGAACCTGGACGAGATATACGATGACCTCGTCGTGTACGGCAGGACCCTGGGACTCCTTAAATACTGATACTCATAAGGACTCGCACTCATAATGGACTTCTCCAATCATGGAATCTCAGAACCAAACTATGCGCTTGCAAAATAAATCTGTCCTCCTAAAGCAAAAAATGTGTTGAAATGTTGGTGATTTTCATGCTTGCTGACCGATAGTGCCACTCAGCTCGGTTGGATGTCGCCGCCTACATTTCGTATTACTTCTTGTTTGCGTTTATCTCATATGAAAAATGAGATTACTGTTTCCATGTCACGGTCGAGAACCATATATGTGTCTCAGTAAAAGTGTTCATGTGTCTTACAAAAAAAAAGTGTATCTTTTGAAAATGCGTTTGTATAAAAAAAATGAAAATGTAAAAAAAGAATAGAAAATAATATAAAAATAAATTGAAGAAAAGTAAAATTTAAAAATAAACCAGAAAAGGGAAAACTTAGAATAAAACTGAACAGGAAATGGAAAAATTCAGAAAAAACAAAGAGCGCTGCTACGTGTCGGCCGGCGGATCTTTACCGCCTCGCTAGCCGTTGGATATGACGGATTGAGCGGCCGAGGGCCACCTTCTACCATTGCAACACATGTAACATATGTCCTGTTACCGTTTATGTTGCCGAAATTTTTGTAACATAGATCAAGTTGCCATGCTGGTTGCAACTTTTCTCCCTGCCGATTGTAGCTTTTGGTCGTCGCGCGGCATCGGGCGTAGCCGTTCGCAGCCTCGGGACGCCCTGGACTGGTACCCTGGCTGCAGCAAAAAAAGCAGCGACGTCCCCGTCATCGCCGGTCGCAGCTCCCGGTTGAGCAACGTCGTCGACTCGCCACCGTCGCTTTGCCTGGTTGCAGCATCTCAGAAGACCAGTTCTAGCAATGACGATTGCCGGTTCCAGCATCGACGCCCCAGCTCGTCGCAACCTTCCAGCTCCGCTGGTACATGGTTCCAGCTTTTCAGCCCCACGGTTGCAGCAACTTCAGTCGCCGGTTCCAGCATCGACCACACCAGCACGACGGCACCATCCAGCTCGTTGGGTACACGGTCCCAGCTTGTCAGCGCATGGTTGCAGCACCTCCATTCGCCGTTTCCAGCATAGACCACACCAGCACGTCGCCGCCATCCAGCTCGTTGGGGCTACACGGTCCCAGCTTGTCAGCACACGGTTGCAGCACCTCCCATCGCCGGTTCCAGCATCCTGGACGCGTCGTCGCACGCCGCCCTGCCCCGTCGAAGCTCTTTCATCGCCTAGTTGCAACACACCGTGATGGCGGTCCCAGCTTCCGCCGAGGCAGGTTGCAGCACGCCTCATTGCGGTTCATGTCTCTCCGGTGACTGGTCGCCGCTCCTAGCATGGCCTCGTCGGAGCGCGCAGCGCAACGGCGGAGGACAACGGGTGGCGCATGGCCTGTCCATCGCCCCGGGCGAGCGGCTGTCCGTCGTAGCTGGTTGCAGCATGCGGTCCTAGCCGCCTTGACGCAGACGACCTCGCCTGCCAGCAACAGGTGGCCGGGGAGGTGGGGCGGCCATTGCCGGTGAGTGCTGCTGGCTTTGGTTGGTGTGACACAGGAGAAAAAGGCGAGATGCGAGAGGAAGAAAGAAAAACGAATGGCTGGGGAAGTCCGGGCAAGAGGGATAAGGATGGGAGGAAATTGTTGGGTGGGCCTACTAGCGACTGCTAAGCGAGTGCGCGGCGCGACCGGCCGAAGCTAAAAAAGATAGACGTTTGTGACCGGCGCGACCGGCCGAAGCTTCGGCCGGTCCGCCGGTCACAAACGTCTATCTTTTTTTTTTTAATAAAGAGAGTCGCCCATTCTGCATAATATGGAGGTCACTTTCATCTACGGAAAGGACTCCCTCTGATTGATTCGTACTTATACTACTACTATAATTTACCACTGGCCTGCAGCTTGTCTGTATACACAGGATCTTCTTTCCCCGAGGGGATATTTGCGGGTTCTCTGGTCTCTACATTGTGCCAACAACTAGACCAGACGAGAAGAGCCGGCCGGCGATGTCGGCGGGTGAGGGAAGGAAGACGGCGTGCGTCACCGGAGGGAGCGGCTACATCGCCTCAGCGCTCATCAAGCTGCTGCTCCAGAAAGGCTACGCTGTCAAGACAACCGTCAGAGACCCCGGTTCGTTTATTGTTTCCTCGTTTCTAGTTCTGTCTTCAGTAAATTTTGCCAGGAAAGCATGCCTATACCAAATCTTATAGTGAAGCGCGCCTTCTGTCATGCTGAAATTGCTTCGAATTGTTGTGCTCCCAAGATTCGCCTCCAAAGTGAAGATTCTGTAATTTATCGCTGCTGCAGATGACACGGAGAAGAATTCCCACCTCAAGGACTTGCAAGCGCTTGGCCCCTTGGAGGTCTTCCGTGCTCAGTTGGACGAAGAAGGCAGCTTCGACGAGGCAGTTTCTGGCTGCGACTACGTCTTCCTCGTCGCCGCCCCGTTGAATCTCATATCAGCAGATCCGGAGGTAAACGGAGCTTCGCTTTCATGTACATGATTGTGTTTACGGCTTCTGATGGTGGTACAGATGTGTAGTTAGTGGACTGGAACACCATTGTAATTTCAGCATTCGGCGTCCCAATTATGTCAGCTCGTGCCCTCTTCAGGGATAACTTACTGTGCTTTGTGTTGTACGCCTAACGTCCGGCAGAGAGATCAGGTCGAAGCAACTGTCCAAGGAACGCTCAACGCCATGTGGTCGTGCGCGAGAGCAGGGACGGTGAAGCGCGTGATCCTGACGTCGTCGAACGCCGGCGTGTCCAGGAGGCCTCTGCAGGGCGACGGCCACGTGCTGGACGAGAGCTCCTGGTCCGACGTCGAGTACCTCAGGGCCAACAAGCCACCAACCTGGGTACGTGCGTTTCAATGTTATTAAGCGCACACAACCATCCGCCAATGGGTCGGGACTTGGGATTCAGGAACACGACGCCTGCCATGGGCTGACGCTGGTCTCTTGTCTGCCGTGTTCATGCCGCAGGGGTACTCGGTGTCGAAGGTGCTCGCGGAGAAGGCTGCGAGTAAATTCGCGGAGGAGAACGGCATCAACCTCGTCACCGTGTTGCCCGTGTTCACCTTGGGCGCGGCGCCGCTCTCCAAAGCAACATCCAGCGTTCCCATCACCCTCTCCTTGCTGTCTGGTGAGTGACCGACGCACATGTGTTGGGCATCCTTGCTACGTAGTATTTCTCTTCTTTTTTGTTTACAAACTGAAAGATGCAGAAAAGAACCTGTGATCTTGAGTTCTCTCTTATTTTCACATATTACTAACTGAATTTTTTTTTTGAGCGTGAACGGCAGGAGCTCTGCCTTTGTATTATAGAAGAGGGAAAATGGTCCAGTTAATAGGGAAACCGGACCCGAAAACCATACAACGCGCGGTTAATATGGGAAACCGGCAAAAACCACACCCAACAACTCATGGCACATCATCTGTGCCGGAAACAAGAGCCCCCAGACCTAGGAACGGAGGCCATGCCTTGTATCCAACAAAGACGAACTCCGCAAACACCCACAAACTCTCTACAATGGCAGCACACCGAAGTGCACCCTCGCAACAGAAGTGGTCAAGCATTGGCCTGAACTAATGCGCGCACCGCCTCGATCGCCTTGGGCGTGTCTTCCTTCTTGTACATCTGCAGATAGTGTTGCATCTTCTCATTCAGGTCTTCCTCAGATGCTTTTCCTTTGCTCTTGAGTGTTGGAACCTCTCCAAAGGCCTCCGCCCGCCTATATTCCGCGCGCTTGGCTACAGGAATGTCGCAATCTTTGTTTTTCTTGTCCAAACGGCAGCTTCGTCGCTCTAAGAGAGAAGGGGCAGCCTCTCCCACCTGCAAAACTTGCGGCGAGCTCGACACACTGAGAGCAAGCTCTTCGAGGAACTCCCCCCACGGAGAGGAGGCTCTCCCAAGAGGCTCAACTGCATCCATCTGGATCAACTCCTTTGAAAGCTTCCCGGTGCAAGGAGCACTGGAAACCTTCGGCTCCTCCAGTGTCGACTGCTCAACAGGCTCCCCCTCAGACATAACCATGTCAAAGCAAGAAGACACCTTGGCCCGCTCCTCTACGCCTTGACTCACCATCCCGGGTAGGACAGAAGCCAAGTCAGGAGGATCATCCTCGAGCATGACCTTTTCCAAGGCAGGCGGATCATCAACGGACTGAGCCTTCTCACTCAACTCAGCTGAGCAGCCAGCCACAACAAGCGCACTGCAATCCTCACCATCGGCCACAGCAGGAGGAGCAGATTCAACATTGGCAAGGTCTTGGCTGCCCCCGATAGCTTCCATAGGTTCCCATAGGCTTGAGACTTGAGCAGTCCAACTCTCCACAGCAGCAACCAAGTCTTGAAGAGGCTTGAACAGCACCTCAAGACGAGCAGCGAACAAGGCCTGTAGCTTAGCGCCGAGCGCCTCCGCCTGAGCTGCAAGGAGAGGCCGCAAGGGCTCCAATACAGCAGGAGGCACGCCGGGGTCAGCCGCCGGCACGACACCAACAGTCGCAGGGCTGTCTTGATGAGAAACCACCGAAGCCCAAGTGCGACCAGGTCGATGAAGTGGGGCTGGAGGCGATCCGCTGCAGGGGGGAGGCCGCTGACGAGGCCCGGTAGGCGCGAGAGGGGGACGGCGAGGTTCTGAACCGGCAGGATGCCGTGCCAAGCACTCCCGCTCGAGAGAGACTATGGAAGACAGACTTTTCATATGCCTATTTGATTTGTTTATCATTTTGGCAGTCCATTATAACCGGTGACGTGTCTATATATATCTTATTAGGTGACGAGGCGCGGTTGACCATCTTGGAAGGCTTGCAGTCCGTCACCGGTACCGTGTCGATAACCCACGTGGAGGATCTCTGTCGCGCCGAGGTGTTCGTCGCCGAGAACGAGTCCTCATCTGGGAGGTACATCTGCTGCAGCCACAACGCCACCGTCCTACAACTTGCTCGTCTCATGGCACAGAAATATCCGCAATACAATGTGAATGTCAATCGGTATGTACAAATCCAGCATATGCATGCACGTTCAGATTGCAGTGGGCCATTGACGACATGTGTTCTCTGCAGATTTCGTGACTGCCCTGAGCAACCGAAAGTGTGCCTTTCGTCTCAGAAGCTTGTCGGGGAAGGGTTTGTCTTCAAGTACGAGAGCCTGGGTGAGATTTTCGATGACCTTGTTCAGTACGGCAGGGCCACGGGGATTTTACTGCACTGATATGTTGGACAGCAGCCGATTTATAGGGGATCACAACAAATGATGTGCTTTCAAATAAGTAAAGTCTCACGACCATATATTGTGTTTTCTGGCTTGTGTTTCTTGGCAGCGATCTGGCATTGGGTATATTGGGACCTAGAAATATTCTCTGATGAGCGGGAGTTTACTTTTTTTTTGTTGCAAAATTTCTGTATATTTAAAGTTGAACTTAATTAAACAAGGCAAGCAATTCTATTTACTCAATCACAAGAAATTTCTCCCCCGGAAATTGAGGTTTAGCTCTGCCTATCACCCACAATCAGATGGCCTGTCTTTTCACATTTGTAGTCCTATGCATAGTAAATACTATAGCCTCACTAGTCCTCGTCGAGGAATCTCCTTGCCGCCCTAGAAGTTTGAGATCGTGCCCGACCGTTTTGTGCTATCAATGAAACCGAAATAAAAAACCAGTGCCCTTTCGTATAGATCGAGACACAGTACTTTTTCTTTACTTCTTCCATACTAGGAAGAATGAAAGGCTGTATTTTCTGTGTGTAAATTTGTACTCCCTTCGTCCCAAAATATGTCTCTCAATTTAATACAACTTTCTAATAAAGTTGAGTAGACTTATTTTGGGACAGCAGGGGTAGCTTTTCTTCATCCTTTTTTTGAAACAAAATGGTAAGTGATACCCCAAAGTTGCATTTGTGAGGAACTGAACCTTTGTGGTGGCGTTGTACAACCACTCCCGCGAGCTCTTTACTTTGGTTGCATATATCATATTATGTCATGATTGGCGAGTTTGGGATGGGCATGTTCCATCTCATTATCATCTGGCGGTGCCAGGATTTTAATCATGTGTAGTCAACTCAATCTTGTGTAGTCAAGATATATGTATTTCTATGAATTTTGTATTATTTTTTGCATGATTTGTGCCTATATATGATATTTTTTCCACAATCTTGTGTAGTCATTTGAGTACACAGCCTATACATGGCTTCGCCCATCTGATCTCAACATGTGAGCATTTCTACCATGCAATATGCTCTAGTGCGCTCTAAGTGGATTTTATATCTAGACAAACCCCACTACACGTCATTAAATAGCTATTTTGTTGCCCATGCGTGCTTACACATCATCAAAATTGTTCTAGCCGTTGGATTTGCTAGTTTGCTCATTTATTAACCATTTTGGATATGTGAGCCTTCCTACTATGCAACATGCCGTCCGTAGGGTTTAGCATTTTCATTATTGACAGCTCCCAACCCAACCAAAAATTCAAGAATCTTAAATTCCAAACTATTACTCAAGGAAGCGTCATCACAAATATTTTCACTTTAGGACACCAAAAAATAACATTCAATATGCTTCCTCAATTGAAATGCAAACTTCAACATAATACACAATGTAACTCTTTGAATTCCAAAATCAACATTAATATGTATCCCTCTTAAGAGGAGATAACCATCATTTACATTCTTTCGATAGACCCCATCATTATCAAACTCAATCATTCAATGGACAATGATTGGAACCCCAAGAAAATGCATGATTTCATCGATGTAGCACATCAAGTGTTGTGAATAATAGTCAAAAAGGCAAATCCTTTAATAATTTGGTGCATCGGTTCCTCCGCAATCAATCGAGTTCTTTGGTGCATCGGTTCCTCCGCTTCGCATTCATCTCATTTAATAGTTTGTTACGTGGTAGGTGAAAATAAGAGTGGGCAGATTCATAAAAAAAAAGAGTGGGCAGATTCATCATTCATGTGCCTCTCCTGCGGAACCTGTGGCACATTTCTTAGCACTAAAGTGCTCTGGCCCATAAAACATTCTATTAATTTTGTGCATCCCTCGTGTATATATCTTGTATTTACGAAAAGCTCTATGGCGGCAGATCTCAAAGCCAAAACCAACAATCTAGATATAATCCTCGCCGAACGATGTCCCAATATCCTTTTCTGAATTTGGTAGACATGTTTTGCTGGAAAGCTATAATTGAGCTGGCATGCAGGTGCACCCTTTATCTGGACCGTTCATTTCTGCATCAAGATCTGTGCATAGAAACTACTCCTTTTTTGTTTCTCCATAACAGGATTTTTTTTGAATTTGAAACTTTACAAGTCTCACGCAAGTACTACTATGTGCAGAAATTCTTTCGGATTTGAAACAACAGAAATATATAAAATGTAAAGCTTATTCAACTATCATTTTTTTTAATTACATTGAACTTAAAAGTTAGCATAGAGTAGTACTCCCTCTGTATCAAAATATAAGAAGTTTTTTTAGGCTCAGCCTAAAAAACTTCTTATATTTTGATACAGAGGTGGTACTTGTGTAATGTTGACCTGTAAAGTTTCAAATGCAAATCTTGCTTTGGAGAAAAAAAACAAGAGGGTTTCTCTATATAGGGCATAGACTTGACGGTCCAGACAAGGGACCTGCATGCGTGCTAAAAAATCACTATTCTGAATTTACAAAGAAATCAGAAGGCATGAACCAAAAAGTCATGGCTTATCAAGTCGAGTCTCAAGAACCTAAGATTTCAGGTCAAACTCTAAAGGAAGATTGCTGAAGTATATATATAGAAAAATTAAGGTTCCACAAGTCGGACCCTCAAACTAAGTTCGTCATCGTCGTCATTGTCGTCATCAATGTCATCCACCTCCTCCCCTAATTCATGATACTCCATCTTCGAGTCGGTGGGCTCCTTCGCCCCCTCCAGGCGCTCGATGAAGTCGGGGTCGTCAGAAGTGTAGGAGCTGAGGGGCGCCGACAGCGCACGCGAATCCTCGCTGGAAGCGGGAGGGGTAACGTCATCATTGGAGGAGGGGGTATCCCATGGCCCATTCCAGACCGCGCATGTGCTATATTTTTTGAACTAATAATAAGTAGTTGCAAATCTCTAGCTAACTTTCTAATAATTAAGAAACTAGCTATAAGTAGCATTTGCTACTAACTTTTGTTTATCAATGTTGCTAACAAATAAATTACCATGCATGCATCATATATATAGGTATACTTAATTATTTTAACAAATAAAAAATTTGCTTCAAATTAACTAGCATTTTAACAAATAAACAATTTTGCTTCAAATTAACTAGCATTTTAACAAATAAATAATTTAAGATCTATAACTAGCATTTTAATAAACAAAAAATTTAGGTCTAACTAGCATTTTTAACAGATACACAATTTACTTCTAACTAACATTTTAACAATTTCCTACCAAATTAATTAGCATGTGCTACACATGCATGCGTCATATGAAAAAAAAAACAGGAAAAAGGTAATGAAGAAGCTCAACTCGTGTGTTCCTTCTCGTAGATGAGTACGCCGGTGCCGGCGCGAGGAGGAGTGAGGCGGCCGGCATCGAGGGTAGCGGAGGAGCCCATGGTCGTGGCGGCGCCTATGGCTGCGGATGCGACGATGTTAGATTCGACGGCAGCGGCTGCGACGGTCGTGGTGTCCTTCCGCGCACCGTGTGCTGGGGCCGCCGGATCCATGCGGGGACGACGACGACGAGATGGAGAGGCGGCGGTGCGGCTGGGAGAAGGAGAGGAGGCGGTGTGGCGGCGATGCATTGTTGGAGGGGAGAGCGAGGGTGATGGCTGGGGCGGGCGAGGGTTTTTGTGTTTGGCATGAGCCCTCGCCTCTTTCCCCATTTAAGACAAAGGTTCAGCCCTTTGCCGAGTTTCAGAACTCGGCATAGGAAGACCAACCATCGGTCAACGGCATGTGCCACGCGGGCCCGCCTGTCATATTTATGTCGAGTGTATCCCCACGGGTGCTCGGCATACACTTGACTCCTCGATATCTGTATAAAAAAGGAAAAAAGGAAAAAAATTGCCTAGTTGTTTTTCACGGGTGCTCGGCATACACGTGACCCATCGAATTCGGTAAAAAAGGATAAGTCGAAAATATTGGCGAGTTTCCGTTAGCGAAAAGCCGGCAAACATAGACCGTCATCACTGCTTCGTCGCCTGCTCGTCCGTGGGGCCCACCTGCCAGTCTTTGCCGAGTTTTTATCCGAAGGAACTCGGTGAACTTGAGGCATTGCCGAGTTTCTTTCTTTCCCCAAGTACTTTTTTGCTGGTACTAGGCAAAATGTCAAGTTTGTCGAGTTTGTTCTCAGTGCAGAGTGCAAGTGTGAATCAAACTCGGCAGATGCAAAAGTTTGTCAAGCTCCCAATGAAATGAACTCGACAAAATATCATAACTCGGCACAAAAACAGATTGTAATAGTGCAACATGCAATTTTCTTCCATGGTTTCAAAAATGAATCATTTCAAGCAAAACAGAGTATACTCAAACATGTATAAAATTTTAAGTTCATGAGAAAATCAAATACACCACGCAATAGCATTCAAGTTGATAAGAAAATCAAGCTCAAAAGAATGTTGATAAGAAAATCAAAGAGCTGGAGTGATACTCGCACATGTATAATTTATAGTAGCGTATTAATTCTCCAAATACAAATTCATCTAGCCGACTCGACTGGCTAGCAATTAATCTGCCCACATGAAGTAGGAGCACACTGCTCCCATGGACGGCGTCCAATTACCGCAACCGTAGAAGCATCTCCCCTGCATTGGCCCCGGCACCGCCACCACGCCACCTCTGCTCGCCACCCCGCAGTAGCAGTAGCACGCTGCGGCGGCACCGGCACCACCGTATGGAGTTACCTGAGGCGATGGGGCCTGCAGGGAGCTCGTAATGCTGAGCTGCACGCCGCGCCGCATGAGCTCCACGAGAAGCCGCGCCGTGTTACGAGCGTCATCGAGCCCGCAGTGGGGGCGACCCTCCCACTGGAGCCCTGCTGCCTCGACGGCCCACCGCAGAGCAGCCCGCCGGCCGCCGCCCATCGCCGTGGCGAAGGGGATCTTGAGGTTGATCCAGTGGTTGAAGCAGGGAGGCTTGGCGAGCCCTTTGAAGCGGCACTCCGTCTCCAGCATGGTGCGGAGGTCCCAGTCCCCCCACGTGACAACGGCGAAGCAGCCGCCGCTCCTGGCCCACGCCGAGGCCTGCAGCCACGCGGCGTGCAGGCGGAGCGCCTCGGCCAGCTGCACGCCGCCGTCGACGTCCACCTGCCGGATGCCGGTGAGGTCCCTGCAGAAGTCGGTCAGCGCGGGGTGGTGCTGCGGGCGGACGTAGGTGCGGAACTCGGCGGACTCGAGGTTGCCGGTGGCACCGTCGACGAGCACGGAGGGGAACTCGATGATCTCCTGCGGGTAGATCTGCGCGCCTTTCTCGCACGTCGCCTCGAAGTCTAGGACCACGAAGTAGTCAAACGCCTGGGACTGGGGCTGCCGCGCCGTTCTGACCCTGCTGCTGCTGCCCGCCTCCGGGTCCGGGGACGGGGACGGCACCCCGGAGCTGCTGGAGGTGAACATGGGCCCGATCCTCTGCGATGGGAAAGCGCGTGGTTAAGAGGATGAGGATGCACTCAGGAAGCTAGCAGCGGGTCGAGTTTACTCTAGGCACGATAGGCTAATAAAACTTCATTCTCTACTGATTTATATTTGAATAATTAACAGAAAACAAGTAAAGCAAACCACCTTTTAAGGAAGCAAACCACCTATTTGGCTCTTTTGTTTATCATAGAGAAGTAGACACCTCACAACCGAGACAAGTTGCATTGAACGATAGCTCAGATCTGCATATAAAATATATTATCGTTTATTACGATGCAGCCCCTGTCACTGTCTGGGTGCCAACAACCACACCAGAGGAACGATCACAACCCAATCCGCGCCCCCCCCCAGAAAATTCATTATCTGTATACCCTTAATGTTGGGTTTAAATATCAAATATTAATCAAAATTCAATCATAATTTGCATTCTTTGCCCCCTCAATGCTACTTAGCCCCTTCAATAACATCTATCAAGCTCCGCCACTGAGCGAGGGGATCATCAGTGCCCACCCATGTCGGCCGGCGAGATGCGCAAGACGGCGTCAAGACGACGGTCAAGACGCTGCTCGGGAAGGGGTACGCCGTCAAGACGAGGTCAGAGACCCCAGTTAGCTTCTTGTTTCCTCGTCTCTATAGATTTTTCTTGTATGTACTACAGAAAACTTCTCTTCCGAGTTCGATGTGAAATCCTAGGTTCTTCCTCGTTTACTCTATCCATCATGATTTGCTTGGTAAAGTCAGGCAGCAAAGCTTGCCAAGCCTCTGAAAACATGTTTAGCTTTGATCTCTGTTCTCAAGATACGTCTCTGAAAATTCTATAATCACTTCTGTATGCAGATGACATGGAGAAGAATTCCCACCTCAAGGACTTGCAAGCGCTTGGCCCCTTGGAGATCATCCGTGCCCAGTTGGACGAAGAAGGCAGCTTTGACGAGGCAGTTTCCGGCTGCGACTTCGCCTTCCTCGTCGCTGCCCCGATGGACTTCGGGTCGGAAGATCCCGAGGTAAACACCCATGACCCATCTCTTCGTTTTCATTTCCATGACTGCTCCTCAGGCATCTGATGGTGATCGAGTTGGTGGAAGTTAGGGAAAATTAATTATTCCAAGCCATAGAAGACTTGGGATCCGTCGCAGAAAGTGCACCCCTCGGTCGCCCCTGCCCAGGGCGACTCCTCTACATGCAACCGTCTCCACCCTTCCTCTCTCCCCACCCGCCGCCGCCGGGCGAAGCCCGTGTGGCTGACGGCGGCGGCGGGACCCATCTCTCACCCTCCCCCCCCCCCCCCCCCCCCCCCCGGGCTCTGTGGGTGACAGGGCCTGGTGGCGGCCGGCGGCATCCCGGTTAGATGCGCATCTGGGCATACGGGTGGCGGGACTCGGTGAGCGGTGGTCAGCTGTGGAGGTCAAGGATCGTCTTGTGGCGGCGCTCTCCGGCCAGATCGGGGAGATTCCATGCTTGCGGCCATGACCAGGATGGGGTCGCTAGCCTCGGCCAGATCTGGCCGTGGCTGGGGGCTGGCTTTCGGCCATGGTCACCGGGTTGCGGACGGCGCGGTGACGGGTGCGACACGTCGGCAACTGGGCGGATCTTTGACGGGTTCTTCTGATCACGCCGGGATTCAACCCTTGTCTAGTCCTTAACAGCGTGGGCAACTCCGGGGGAAACCCTATATCTCCTTGGGATCGAGCGATGTCGGTGCTTTTGCGTCGTAGTCCCTCTTGAGGGCATTGTTTCTGGAATTTGCTCCGGTTGAAGGGACCAGCGGCGCCGGCGGCGCACGGCCTGATGGCGCGACTGTCGATGAAAATCGCGCCGACTACGGTCATGGCGGACGATGGCGGCGTATCCGATGTCGTTTTATTGTCGAGGCATCGTCGTTGCAGTTTGCGTCATCATGCTCGGGATGCTCCGGGGGAAACCCTAGATCTGGATCTCCCGGATCGGACGATGACGGCATTCTCAGTGTCGCTCTCCCTCCTGGGGCCATCGTTTTGGAGCAAGTGCTGACTGGAGGGGATAAGAGGAGGAGTGGTGTTACATTTACCGCAAGGCCGACGGCGGATCCTGCTGGCATGGCGCTGCGGAGTTTCGGCGACGGGCGCGTGTGGATGTATACGTGCAGGATGGTGGCGTTGTCTGACGCCGTGGTGGCGTCGACGGTAGGCCTGGCAAGGTCGGTGCGTCAGTACCTGCTCTGGAGATGAATCGGTGGAAGACGGTGGCGGCGGCCTTTGAGAGTGCGCCGGACTGGTGTGTGACCCAGTCCCGGCATTGTGGCTTGGCTGGGGCATCCGGCTTTAGATGTTAGGCTTTGATGCGATGTCTGTTTGGTATTCGGCTCGGACATTCGGCACCCCTTTATCAAGGGGATAGGAGTAGCGACAGGTGTTGCCAAGATGATGGCTTCAGGCTTACTGATGTATTAATTTGTAAGGTCTTTATGAATAATTAATAAAATGGCTGCATGCATCGTCCAAATGCAGAGGCCGGGTATATCCTTCTTTTCTAAAAAAAATAAATAGAAGATTTGGGATCCTGTTCAGCACACCGTTGACACTTCAACATTTGATAACTCAACTGTGCCGTTTATTTCCTCCACAGATACTAAATTATTAGGCTTCGTGTTCACGTGACAGAGGGATATGATCGACGCAGCCGTGCAAGGAACACTCAACGTGATGAGGTCATGCGTGAGAGCGAGGACGGTGAAGCGAGTGATCCTGACGTCGTCGGATTCGGCGGTCTCCATGAGGCCGCTGCCAGGCGACATTCATGTGCTCAACGAGGAGAATTTTTGTCAAAAGAGACCACCTGGCGAACCTAATCGACAAAAAAGACCCCCTCTGAGACGAAGTGATAAAAAAGACCCCCTCGGCCGTGGCGGCAGGCGCGCCAGGCGACACGTGGCACCTGCCGCCACGGTGCGAGGCGGCAGCCTGCGCGCAACGGAAAAAACGGCTGGCGACGGAACGGGCTGGCGCGGTGGGCCAGGCCGCCTGAGTGGCTGGCGGCAGCCCTGTGGCGCTGCTTATTTTATTCCAAATTTCAATCGCTGATTCAGGTGCTTCAGTGCGCGCGCTATTCCAGTGCTCCCGTGCGCGCGAGCCAGATTCCGCTGCTGCCATGCCCCTCGTCGTTTCCTGGCCCTGATTCCTATGCATCTGTCTATTTTCTGCTCACGGACCGGTCTGTCTGCCTTTCGTGAAAGCAATGCGTGATTCCCGCCTAAACTTTTATCCATCTATTTTCTGCTCACGCGACAGCACCGAGGCGTGTGATTCCCTCGACGATGGCACTCACATTGCCGGTCCGACAGCTTTGCTGTTGCTGCGGCTGAGGAGACACCACTACGCTGGAATCCGACGCTGCGGTAGGTGAGTTTTAACCCGTTGTGCCGACATTACAGTGCTCCTCCTCTTCTTTTTATACACAATGCACGCAGACGCTCTCTCTCTCGAATCTCTCTGGTTGCCTCGGTGCCTCTGTACTCTCTTTAAGTGGAATTCCTCTAAGTGACCAAGAACAGTCGCGATTTAGGGCGATTTAGAGTTGGATTCAGATGATGTTTTAGTTGAAGAGAAGTGAGATTTTTTGTCGAAAGAGACCCTCTGCCGAATTTTATTGCTGCTGCTGCTTTATAAAACAAGATGCTGCTGCTCGCTACCCGAGCGACCGCGGTTCTGTTGCTACGGCGGACGCGACAGCCGGTTTAGACCTGTTCTGCCGACACTACAGTATTTCTATTCTTTTTATACGCGATGCTGCTGCTCACTCTCTCGCGCACACGCGTGCTCTCTCACTCTCTCGCGCACACACTCTGCCTCTCCTGCTGTCTTATCTTTCTGAGTGTCAGGAACACGAAGGAAGAATAGCTCAATAGACCGCGATTCAGGAAGGTTTAGATTTGGATTTTGAAGATGTTGTAGTTGACGAAACGATATATCAAGGTAAGAGTTGTCCATTTTTGTTGGTTGTGTTCGCATGCATGACATCTTTCCTCCGTTTGTTTTGTGTCTAAGTGTGTATTATCTGTTGTTACAGGGAGCATTTCGTCACTTCGTGGAGTAATTTGGAGCTTTAGGAGTACGATTTGCCGTGTGAAGTGAACTACTAAGTTGAAGATCAAGGTATGATATTTGCAGTACATGAAATTTCTTGTGCATGCACGTTGAAATTAATTCGCTTTGTAGTCCGACATTAAGTTCATCAAAAATACACCGATGTATATATGTATGCTCGTTTTATTATTTCTAAATAAAATCGAAACATGTTAAAAGTACATACTATTGTTTTTCTAAAATACACCGATTAAATTTTTTAAAGTTTTAATCGTCTAACAATGTAAATACGGTTGCTCATTAGGTACTATGGAAAATTTGTTAGTGTTCTATGGGGACATCGTACGCGACACTCCTTCCGGTGTGGATGTGTCGAGATGCGGTACGACTATGGTTGTAGTGAAAGACATGGTCAATGTAGGGTATGCGGCAGTTAGAAGGTGCATCCGAGCAGTGTTTGGGCCACCGATGGATGGAAAAAAGATGACCATGGAGGCTTTCGTGGTTGCCGGGGGAAATGATGGGACAGTTCCCCGTTGGGGTCTGCGGCCGGTTACTGGTGAAAGATCGTGGGGTTCGTACATGGGGTTTGCAAGCAATCCGAAGAACTGTATGTTTGGACAACCCATGGTGTATGTGGAGTTCATTTCTGTCACTGATGTTGCCGGGTGCAGTAGCGGGGGCGGTGAGTACGAGTTGGCCATCACTGTAGCCCCCAGCGCCGGCCCATCGGAACCGACAGGCGGCCAAGAAGTGTATGACACAGGATACTGGTCTGCGGTCGTTGACATCAGCGAACACGTGGAGGGATTGCCGGAGGCGCTAGATGATGATGATGATGGCCATTCATCTGCCTGCTCTTCGGACACAGATGATGAAGAAGTTGTTCCTCCTGAGAGGGCAGTTGCTGGACCAATTAACCCGGAGTTTTTACAGGTTATGAGCATCACCAATGAATTTCACTCTGTTCCTGGCCTAGAAGCGGGAAGTCTGGCCGTTGGACAGATTTTCCCTGATAAGAAATCTGCTTACCAGGCAATGAATAGCTATGCAATAGGCATACACCGCCAGCATAGAGTGAGGCAGTCTGATAAAAAGGAGTTGACGGTCATATGCCTCCATCACGAAGGGGGTTACCGCGGTAGAGTTATCGCTCGACTGAAGCCTGGGGTATGTCAGCCATGGCATATCACAAAAATAGTGGAACATAGCTGTGAGCAAACCGGGACTCTTTCAGATCACTGCAATGTGACAGCAGAATATGTGTCACAGAGGATGCAAACGACTGTGCAGGAAAGTCTTAATATTAGTATTAGGGCTTTACAGGCAACAGCAGCCGATCAGATTGGCTTCCCTGTCAGCTACAGCAAAGCTAGGCGTGCAAAGGAAAAGATATTCCAGAGGTTGTATGGAACCTATGAGGAGGCCTATTCTTATGCACCGAGGATGCTTCATCAGATAGCAACTGCTAACAGGGGGACTCAAGTTTGGCGGAAAGAACGTGAAAACCCAATGAACCCGGGCGAGAAAATCCTGGACCGCTTATTCTGGGCATTCGCCCAGACCATACAAGCATTCAGTCACTGTCGCCCGGTATTATCAATTGATGGTACATTTCTCACGGGCAAATACAAGGGCACACTGTTGGTGGCGATTGCTGCAGATGCAAATAATCAACTTCTTCCTATTGCATACGCACTAGTCAAGAGCGAGAACAAAGAAAGCTGGTTGTGGTTCCTGAGCTGCCTGAAGATGGGGGTCGTGAAAGATCGTCGCGGCGTTTGCATCATCTCTGATCGCAACACCGGGCTATTAAGCGCGCTCGACATAATTAAGGCGTCAGAAGATCCAGAGTGGGGGTGGCCCGATCTAGAGACAAGGTGGTGCATGAGGCATTTGGCGGCAAATTTTTACTCCAAATTCAAGAACAAAGATTGGTTCAAGTTATTCAAGAGGATGTGCATGCAGAAAACTGAAGTCAAAATGAATGCTATCTGGGCAGGTATCAATGGGGAGATCGAGCGCGCATCTGTGCCAGCGGGAGAAGATCGCAGGGGTCGTCGGACGGCAATAAATTTGAGCCAGTGGATCGACGAGAATTGCCCTGATTTGTACAAGTGGGCGCAATCTCACGACACCGGGGCTCGTTATGGAATAATGACCAGCAACATGTCAGAGGTCTACAATGGTGTTCTTAAAGGTGTGCGAGCCCTACCTATCACAGCCCTAATAGATGAGACTTGGAACCGAACTCTGTCGTACTTTGCAG